>OX458319.1:18718697-28718697 GCA_949768715.1 Dascillus cervinus | reverse complement strand
CCGACTCTTAAGAGTCAACCCTTGTTGTAATCATTTGAAAACAAGAAAATGGAAAACTTCATCAACCAAGAATAGAAGTGATTATTTTTCTTTGAAATACTTTTTATTTCAATCTTCATTTGGTCCAAAACTATCAGTTTTAAAAAATGTATTTAGTTTAGACGTTGAAGCCGCTGCATCAAGAGATGTTTTATGATTATTAGTATCAATGTGCTTTGTTATTGCACTTCGTCCACCAATCGCAATAGAAAATTCTCCTTTGCAGATTGTACATTTAACCATAGAATCATCATTTCCTTTGTTTTCAACATTAAATGAAAACCCTTTTTTTAAAGGTTAAAGGTTAAAGTTAAATGCCAAGTTTTTATATTTTTAGAAGTACAAAGGAGTACAAAAGAATGGAAAGAAGTACTTTTGGAGTACTCGTTTTAAAAGGAGTACGGTTCACAAAAAAGGAGTACAAAACTCCCTAAAGGAGTACGTTTGGTCACCTTATTTAAACAGTAAATCACCGTTTACCTTTCCATGCGAACGGTCAAGAAAATAAAAACGCTTTAATTAAAATTTCGCCCAATAATAATATCGACTGTTTTTTTAGAGAAAATTAATAATTGTCTGTGGTGTTGTCGTTTTTACCCTTTACGTTGGTTTACAATTAACTTAAAATGGCTCGTTTCTTGTCAGAACAGTAATGAAAATCCTCTGATATATTCGGTAATAAAACTGTTCGTTATTAAAGCACAACAACAAAAAACGAATATTTAGTAAACGAGCGGCCCCTTATGTAATCGGCTTATACAAACAACAAAATACAAGAAAAACAAAACAAGAAGTTGTAGCGCCGGAGCATTATTATAGGCTTGATCTGAACAAATGATCTGATTACTAACATAATAAAGTCGAAAATGGTTTTCGTGGCGTACATAAATCTGATAATTTATCGGTCTAAGACGAAGCTCCTACCCAATAATTCAAGATCGCGGTCATAAAATATAAACACGTTGTGTTGCAATTTTATTTATGAACGTTTTAAACAAACCCAATAAATGCAATTAAAAAAACCCAATGAAAACTTCTTTTACATTATGATTCCCTGAGTGAGCGACTGACTCTCTGTCATCGGTTGGACTACCCATTCCATCGACATAACTTCACTACCACTTGCAATCAATAACCGACCGTAAAGACAGAAATGGTGCAAACCGTTCAAACCAATTTTTACTTCCGATTGACTTTTAAGGTTGACATGATCTAACAGTTCTTAACAGTTGATAAAAAATCTCAGCAATCTTCTCTCTGAGTGATATTTTTAATAAACGTGCCAACAAAAAAAAACCTTTCAAATTAACCGATAAAACCGATTTATTTAAAAGCCATTAACTGTTTAATTAGAAAAGCAAGATTTTAGTTATTAAATTTGCAAACGACATAAAACCATGTGGAAGAACCCAAATGAGAATTGATGAAAATGGAAAAAGCTTTCCAATTCAAAATAATGTAAACTTAAAGGGGCACAATACACAAAAAATAAGTTCGTTTAATTCTAAGAAAAATGGTATATGTATTTTGCTTCTACTCAGGTTATTTAATGAGTTATAATAAATTAAAATAGGCGCGTGACGTCACTGGGTCGAGCTCAGCGCAGCGTCCTATCTTATACGTGCAAAAATTGCTCGCTTCACACGATAATTTACCTACCCTTAAACAATATTTTCGAAATTTTGTTACGAGTATTTAGACTGTTTTTTTTGTACTAAAGACGATAGTGCAACCAAAATTTTAATATAGTGTCTGTTTTTTTTATATAAATACAGGCTGTCCCAGAACTCGCGCCCCAGAGAAAAAAGGAGAAATCCTCATGAAAATACAAATAAAAAATCCCAAAGAAAAAAATTTGTAGCTTGAACGGTATTCAATATAAGAACATTTTTAGTCGACAAATCAGAGCGTTGTAAGCCATCCAGGTGTAGGTTCCCAACATTGTTGCTAGGTTATTGGTTTTATTACGTTTTCAATAAACTGGTCGGCTATGCAACTTTTGAAAAACTTCAAGATTTCGTTCGAATTCATTCAATTATGTATTCTGCCGCGGATTATGTTGTAATGTTGTTAATTTACGGAGAATGTGGACTAAATGCTAGAGAAGCGGCAAGGATTTATGCCCAACGCTTTCCTAACAGCAATCATCCCAATCACAAAGTGATTCTCAGTGCTATCGTACGAACCATCGAGACAGGCCACATTTTACCGAATAGGAAGGAAAATAGTGGGGCTTCCAGGACTGTACGCACTGTTGAAAACGAAGAGGATATTTTAGATGCTTTTGAAGAAGGTACCGAAAGCATTAGAGAAGTTGCACAGGAATTGAATATTTTGAAAACTTCTGTACATCGAGTTATGAAGACTGAAAGACGACATCCGTATCATTATACGCGTGTGCAACATTTGCAGCCACAAGATTACCTTGCCAGACGGGAATTCCGTACATGGCTTTTAAATCTAGAAGAAAACACCCCAAATTTTGTTTCTCGGATTTTGTTTTCTGATGAATCAACTTTCGGGAGACCAGGATGCTTCAATGCGCATAATTGACACATCTGGGCAGAAGAAAATCCACATGCTCTATTTCCAAGAGCATTTCAAGAAAGATTTTCCATAAATTTGTGGGCTGGTCTATTAGGGAATCGTGTGGTATGTCTGCAATAGAAATTAGTTTACATGTCATCGAACTTCCCTCTTTAGGTAGGACCTTTTGAATTTCCTGCACGGTTAACGGGAGCCATTTATGCAAATTTTTTGGGCAAAGAACTTTCAAATTTGCTTGAAGACATTCCACTTGTTTTCCGTATTAACGACTTGCACGGTTATGCTTGCAAATGAATGGGGGCCACTTTGAGCATTTGCTTTGATTGTATTTTTTTCGTTTAATGATTCCTCTTAGCTATGTTGTTTCTGTTGTTATTATTATGTTATACCATTTCTCCTGTTTTTTAACATAAGTTCACGCGTTATAATAAAGGTTCTTTTCAGAACCGCCATTTGTTGTTTTATTTAACAAACTAAAACTTGATTAAGATGATGGCGAGTGTGACATCTTGAATGACATCTGTCTTAACCTAACATGTTGATGTAGACACTTTAGCGGGCATGTCACTCTGACATTATTTAATTGTGCCAATTTATAACCTTAGCAACCGATTTTATTCACATTAACACCTCAGAGTTCCCTTTCTGGAATTGGTGGAACTTAGATGTCTCACAACTCTCTTATGCAAGCCATTAATTGTTTTTCGTTTACATTTTTAGAATCGTAATTGAGGACCTTGGTGCAAAAAGGGGATAAGTCATTATTGTCCCAATATCGAGTTATGTATGCCATTTGAATGTATTGTAAATTAGGTGTCGTTTGATGTAAGAATGGGACAAGTTATAATGTCATAATGAAGTTAAAACTACTTTTGACTCATCCCATAACGCGTCTTTGATGAAAGAAGGCGATAAATCCAATTTTCATATTGTGACTTATCCCCTTTTTGCATCAAGGTCCTCAATTGTCGTCGGCATTTGCCTGTTTTCTCTGGGGCGCGAGTTCTGGGACATCCCTGTATATTAAATGCGATGACACGGCGCAGTAATTCGTACCATTTT
The DNA here is from genome assembly GCA_949768715.1 of Dascillus cervinus. Classification (NCBI taxonomy): domain Eukaryota; kingdom Metazoa; phylum Arthropoda; class Insecta; order Coleoptera; family Dascillidae; genus Dascillus; species Dascillus cervinus. Next base: position 28,715,049 of record OX458319.1, on the reverse strand, counting down.
TACGCGCTTCTAAAGGTTATTTCTACCGCATTAGATAATTTTTTTGAGTTAGGTAGATGAACGACACCTATGTACACGTTTATTAAGTTACCGAATGTAAAGTAACAGACGTAAAAAGGGACGTTTTGAAATGTCGCGCAAAAGTTTCGGTCGTCATTGTTTTTTATAGTTTATTTACCTAATTCACACTGAATACCAATTTCACATTTTTTGTTTTCATTATCCTCATTAATAAATAAATTTTCTATTTCAGTTGTATGGTTTGTCTGGATTATGTTGGAGGTCCTTGATGTACGAGTTTTTTTTTTTTTGAGCCAATAGGTGCTGATGGTACAGCACTTTTTTAAAACAAGGTTCTTTTGAATTTGGTAGAAATGGTTTTCTTAGAACAAACGATTCGTCTAAATCAGGGGTGGCCAACCCAAACGATCTTGCGGGCCACTTTGGAAATGCATCATAACTCCGCGGGCCACATATAAAATTATATATCCCCATATTAGATTTAGACCCACTATAGACATTTTTTTGGAGTGAAAAATTGAAACATAACGAGTTATTATTATTGTGTATTATTTGTGTTTGTAAAAGTGTGTTGAATCTCGCGGGCCAGAAAAATGGTCAAGGCATGCGGCCCGCCGGCCGCGGGTTGGCCACCCCTGTTGTAATCATTTGACAACAAGAAAATGGAAAAGAAATTACCTTAACACACTTTATGAAAATGTGCATCCTAAGATAAGTCAAAAAAAAAAATTGACCTGAGCACACTTTATAAAAATGTACACTGCAATTTGCATGGTTTTACCTAGGAAAACAGACTTTTAAGATTCAACCCTTGTTGTCATCATTTGATAACAAGAAAATGGAATTTTTTTTACCTTAACACTCTTCATGAAAATGTGAATCCTAACATAAGTCGAAAAAAGAAATTGAGCTGAGCACACTTTATGAAAATGTACACTGCAATTTGCATGGTTTTACCTAGGAAAACAAACTTGTAAGATTCAACCCTTGTTGTAATCATTTGATAACAAGAAAATGGAATTTTTTTACCTTAACACTCTTCATGAAAATGTGGATCCTAACATAAGTCGAAAAAAGAAATTGAGCTGAGCACACTTTATGAAAATGTACACTGCAATTTGCATGGTTTTACCTAGGAAAACAGACTTTTAAGATTCAACCCTTGTTGTAATCATTTGATAACAAGAAAATGGAAAAAAATTACCTTAACACACTTTATGAAAATGTGGATCCTAACATAAGTCGGAAAAAAAAACTGATAGTTTTGAACCAAATGAAGATTGAAATAAAAAGTATTTCAAAGAAAAATAATCACTTCTATTCTTGGTTGATGAAGTTTTCCATTTTTTTGTTTTAAAATGATTACAACAAGGGTTGACTCTTTACCTTAGCAAACTTTATTTAGTTTTCTATTTACACTGTTGAGGTTATGTTGTGATTATTTACCTGTTCTAAATAAGCAATTGCACTGTAAAAAAGAAAAAGAAAAAAGAAAAAAGAGAAAAAAGCCAAACCAAGAAAAAAAACTTTTTTTTCTTTCTTGTTTAGAGCGTCATATAAACATGAAAACTTATGTATTTTTTTGCGAGGAACACGATGGTGCAATTAAAAATCGATTTGCTCTAAGATTGACAGAGATAGAAATCTTAAACCTAACCTAACCTAACCAAAATGGGTTCATCTTTTTGTGTTTCTCTTTCGGGGATATTTTAGAATTTTTACGCTGTTGAGGTTATGTTGTAATTATTTACCTGTTCTAAATAAACAATTGAACTGTTAAAAAAAGAAAAAAAAAGGTGCGAAACGAGTAGCTTTTGCACGTAAAAGATAAGGCGATCGCTTCGGTCTAGCCCTGTGACGTCACACGGCAATTCTAAATGTCTTAATATCTTCTAAAACAATTTTTTTTCCATTGGATTTTTACCAAATAGTTTTTAATAGTTCTGACTACAATAATTTAACATTAAATAACAATTTAAAAAGATTTTTTAAGTTTTTAAGTTTGTGCGTAACGACAACTTTCAACCGTTAGACGAAATCAGAATGGTGAAGAGATTAATAATAAGAAAAGGAAAAACAAATAAAAGAAGTGCCCAACCAGAATAATAAAAAGAAGAACAGTCAAGTAATTCCACGTGTTTTGGGATGTAATTTTGTGTAACAAAGCGCTTCTAAAAATATGCGATCTAATTTCTGAAAGGACCAAACAAACACCACCATAAATTCCTATATTTACTCGTGCGGTTATGCGGGACCTGAACACGACTTCGCTGCTGTAAACAGCCTCGGTAAACGCAAGGCAAACTAATCTACCCGACCCTTAAATAATGAATATTGTTTGTTCCGTATTTATTACACACATGGCGATGTGGACGCTGTTGGAACACCGTTTTCCTAACACATCCTACATCTTGAAAATTTCATCAGCCTAAAAACTTTCCGAATCATTTATAATTGATTCGATATTGGAATATCGTCCGGAGCCAAGTCTTGCTGTTGCTTCCGGCCAGGTATGTTTTAATCTCAAAGCTTTGACTGCTAGAGCTACTTTTCAACGGCGACGCGCATTTGTCATACGCATATTTTTCCTTGTATCCTTTGAAATTTTTGAGCTTTGTTGTTGGAAGAAGCTGCCTGTGAGCACTTTGAAGACGGTTTTCAATATAAATGGATTTCCTTTTTTTTCATCTTGCGCTTTGAACATTAAACGCGATTTGTTTTCGCGTATTGCAGGAATTATTGAGACCTTTTGTGTTACTTGAGATCGTTTACTTGAACATCGAGGAAAGTTACCAGTTTGCATAAGGCGTTCACGTACTTGGTAAATTAGCGCGACTGAATTTGATCTCAGCCAGTCTCTAGACACATTTGCACGCGACGATGCATTCATACTGTTATTTGGAAGTCGTTTAATGTTTCAATTAATTTCAACTGGCGCATAAAAAGTGCACAATTAATTCGAATGCGCCTAAAAAACTCCAGACCTCATCTTTGAAATACAGTAGAATCCGGTTATAACGAACCTCAAGGGACCGTCAAAATCGGTTCGTTATATCCGAAGTTCGTTATAAGCGCTATTGAAAGAATAAATGCAAGAGTGTTTTATTGGTCTAATATAAATATGCTTATGTATAAAACCATTAAGAATATAAGGACTAAACTTATATGAAACAAAGCAAGTAATTTTATTTGAAAAAATTTATTATTTTCGACTGAACTGTTGCATTTTTAAAGTATAAATTGTCCAGACACGTTTCAACGTCACTAAGATTTTCTATAATTGAGTTCGGCACACCGTAAAACTGTAAAAAATTACTAATGTTCTTAATACTTCTCACAGCTTCCTGTGTAGATAAAATCTGTAATGCCGGTGCTTCCGGCTCATCCTCATTCCTCATTGGCTTCTTCTTGGCCACTTTTGTCTATCACAAATACCCAAATATTCTGTTGTAACTAATAAATTGTCATTCATGTTTAAGTTTTCGAAAAAAATTGAATTTTCTAATTGAAGGGCTCTATGCAAGAAGTACCTAAGTCACTTTTCATATTCTGCGATATTTGAGATTTATATTTCTGTTTGATCTGGAAATCACATTGTTTTGATTTTGACTGATCTTTTTTTACTAAAGAAGACTTATTTTAGTAAAAAAAGATCATTGAACATTGAAACATCAAAACTCAAATATCACAGAATATGAAAGTGACTAAGGTACTTCTTGCATAGAGCCTTTCAATTGCTGAAATTCACGTTTCCTTTGTATCTATTTTTGTAACTACTACTCATTTAATGACAAGTCATCATCAGATTCAAAGGTTATAACGCGTTATATACAATGTAAAGTTCGTTATAGTCGATTGAAATTTTATTAATTTCGGCTTTTTCAGGTTTGTTATTAATTTTTACATTGTCACATAGAGGAAAATGTCGGGACTTGGAATAAAGTTCGTTATAACCGGTGGTTCGCTATAACTAAAGCCGTTATAACCGGATTCTACTGTGCATGAATTATTATGTTAGGTCGCAAATATTTCGAACATATTTTCACAGTTTATTGCCGACTAGCGTACACTTGCCAAAATAATCTTGTAAACAGTTTCGTGCAATGTAATTTATTGTGCGTTACAGCCGGAAATTACATATAATAACAGATAAAATCAATTTCATTTTGCTAAATTATTCATAACGCTGATGGCCATCAGGAGTTATATTTCAGGAAATATGCTAATTCAGCAGAAAATTTAGAAACTTGTTCGACAAATTTTATCAACCTACAACAAATTTTGGAATTTGTTTACTGTTACAATAAATTTAGATCTGCACGTCTCACTGGAGACGCAATCAAAATTGGTTCAACGTTTTTATGTCATCGCAAAAAATGATTCCCACTTTGTCCTGCCACTAAAAATAAACCATATTTTCCAAGACGTGCTTTAATTTCCTCTTTTCGCGATCGTCAAGGGACCATAAACAAAAGTTGTAAAAATACAAATTCCGGCCACAACAAGAAAATCGGCGGCGAAAATTTCTTTCGAATAAAATTTGATGTTAATTCAGAAGATCATGCTTCGGCGAAGAACCTTTTGATTGAACTGCAAGCCGACGGTGGTGTAGCTGTTTAGCTTCGGCAATGCACGAAGTTGTCGTAGGAATAGTTAAAATAAAGGAGGAGGTTTCTCAAATTCAACATCACCATACATTATTGTTCTCCTTCCTTTGCGTTCTGCTCGAATCGAGTTCCCCCAGGACCGTGTTTTAAGCTCCTTTATTATCTTGAAACCTTGTTTCAGTTTAATTGAAATTATTTTAATTACGCTTAATGAAGGGTAAAAGATGCGCAATGTTTCTTTTTTCCCGTTCCGTTCCACAAAACGGTTTCGGTTTTATCGTTGATGAATTTTGTAAATTAACAATCACCAAACGGGCTCAAAGAGTAAGTACTAATATGTATAAAAAATGAATTAAATCTTTTTTGTTCAAATACAGCAGGGTGGATGGGTACATATATAAAGTTGTGGCGTGTAATTTACGTTATCTTATTTTGATTATCTTTTATCTGCAAAAGTCCACCTTTGTTATTCATGAAATTTAAATATATTTCCCAACGTTTTATTTCCGCATATTAAATGTTTATAGCAACAGTAATAATACATTAATTATCAGGGACCGTGGCCGGATTTTCACGAGTCGGTCACAAAGGACAGTTTCTTAGATAACTTCCACTCTATTCATGAATATGTATGGAGATATGCTTTACCAAGAAGTTCCGTCCTTAATCCCAAAATTATCGTTGTTATAATCGGCAGAGCGTGAGTATTTCAAAAAAGCATTTCTTGCGGGACTCTCCCCACATAAAATTGTATAACAACCGGCGATTCTCTAGGCACTACTTCCCAGACACTATATTCATAATTTCTTAGATAAAACTCCACACAACTTGTGCACTTTTTCAAACTTTACAATCGAATAATGCACAAATATTTTTCCATATTTTCGTCGTGATTTTTTTTCTATTGTGCATCTCCACCGAAATAACATAGCCTCTTTTTTGCGCCATCATTTTCCTCGCTCTGTCTAAAAATATTAGTATCTGTAAATTTTAATGTGTTATAATTTGATACAATAATAAAATTTATGATAAAGAACTGTTTTTATTAAGTACTTAAATAAATGTAATACAGTAGAATCCGCTTTTAACGAATACCGGATATAACGAAACACCGCTTATAACGAGCAATACACAGAGAAATTTGATTTACTATGCAAACGCGGTTAAAAATATCCGCATATTACGAGACTACGGTTATAACGTTGGTTGTATTGAAATTTTATATCAAAAAATTCTGATATAACGAGATCTAAATATATATATTTGACTAATATTGATAATGGTTTACTTAGAAATGTGCTGATTCCAACTAATCAGGCTTCAGGCGGTAAAGAATCAGTTTCACTAAGGTTACCGAAGAATTATCATGTCAACCTCCGGTAAATTAAACGTAAAGAAATATCAAATTGGCATTTCTACCTCCCAACACGACTTCAATATTGCAGCCTATGGACCAAGGAATTATAAACTTCCTTAAATTTCATTTTCGAAAAGTGCTTGTGTTGCATTTGATAGATGGCATTGAAATGGAAAAAGAGGATCGGGTAACACTTCTAGACGCCATTCGATTTGTAGACCGAGCTTGGAAAAGTATTACGCAAACCACAATAAAAAATTGTTTCAAACATGCTGGTTTTATAGGAGAAGTTGGCCCAGCTGAAAATTGGCAAAGGGAACTTTGTATCGCATTAAAGGCTGAAAAAGTCAACTTTCAGGAGTATGTGACGGTTGACAATTTTGTATGTACCAGTAAAATCCCAACCGAGCATGACATCGTTGAGAATGAGTACCAAAAATACAATCAAACTCAAACTGAAATTGCTAAATCTGATGATGATGAACCGGCCCTTTTACTAGAAAAGATTTCGCCTACGGAAGCTAGAAAGTGCCTGGCAAAATTGAAGAGTTGTTTTGAAGCCGAAACTACTCTAAATGGTGCGGAACATTTTTTTCATTTTTTTGGCAAATTTGGAAAATTTAATTAACCAAACAGACTATTACAGACTATTTCGGCTAATAAGTACGCCTAAATTTATATATGAAACAACTGTAACGTACACGCATTTTACTAATTTATGTCAACAAATGATATTTTCAATCAAAAATGTCTTTATATAATAATCCGCTTTTAACGAAATCCTCTTATAACGAGCTAATTTCAAACTCCCGTGCGTTCTCGCTATAAGCGGATTCTACTGTATCTGTAAATTTTAATGTGTTCTAATTTGATACAATAATAAAATTAATGATAAAGAACTGTTTTATTAAGTACTTAAATAAATGTAATACATCGAAATAAAGTTGCTCAGACGCACAATTGAAATCACACAGTTCTGATAAGAACTATTTTTATTATTATTATAACTGTAATTTACGAAAATGAGCTACAATGACACGAAAATCTAATCAGCTGTTTCGAAATTATTGGTGAATGTCTACAGGTCTCCTAATTTTCATGATTAATTTAACGATTCACAAAATACAGTAAAAAAAGGAAATTTATGAAAAGAATAAGTAATTAATTGCAGAAAATAATCAATATTTTACTAATCCATTTCAATCGACAAAAAAATTACATTGTAAGGTAGCGAAATATCAAAAATGACGGAATCAAGTATCATCTTGTGAACTCTGCTCAATAAACAAGGCTTTTATTTGCGAGAATGTAGGCCAATGACTCGCAAACTGTCTGAAAAGCGCCCGTCCTTTAAAGAAAACTGTGTGCCATTAGGAAAATCTGGTGTATTATATGCAATACTGGCGTCGAAATTGCTTATGACAGCTATATTCGAGTCTACTGTACGCTTCATATTCGCCTAACCATACACTTCACGACGAAATTTACCAAAATTTGATGCTCCTCTTTCTCCTTCTGATACGGTTTCGCATTTGATCTTATCGGTTAGTTCGTTCCTTATATTAGAATTAAATTACAGTTTGATTTGCTTCCCTAATAATATCTATTCACCAACAGACTATTCAAGTTTTAACTACTCTGTTTATGTCAGATTCACATCGCCTTCTAACACACATAAAGTTCATCGGAGAGAGGTAAATTTGTGTTAATAACTCCTCGAGTTTTACTTACGATAAGTGCAATTAAATTTTTTTAAATTTTAACAGTCGAAAAAAATTCATTCACCGCACGTGAGACGTTACTGTTGTATCAGAGAGCAGAGATCACGCGCCGGTGTAATCCTGTCCTATCTCTGTTTTACACCCAGTAAACGCTACCGAAAGTAGCGCTTTATCTTCGATCACAGTTACATATTTGCCAACAAAGCTGGTGTTTGGTCGAGCTGAATTATGTCCCCTCTACGCGTTTCGTACGCGTGCAATATTACATGTTAAGTGTAGATAATCAAAGTAAACAATTCTGAGCCTTAAAAAATTAATTGCCGACAAGTTTGGCCCGTGCGAGATATCCCATTGTAGGCAAAGAGACAAAGTGGAGAACGGAGACGGTTCGGATGCAGTAAACACTGAACAAAAGAGCCTAATTTTTGTTTTATTTTTTTTTGTTTAACTGTCTAGAAAGTACGGCTCTTGTATCAAGTAAAAAGCTTTATACGATATGAGCTTTGAACTTTTATGAATAAAATGCTGGAATAGTTCCCTTTATAAAGCTTTCAAACAAGATATTCCCTTTTTCAAGTTTTTTTTTCCTATCAACGATCTTTTACACAAATCGTGCAAGTGGAAGCATATTATTTCCAGCTACCACACAGGTAGCAACAAATTTTAAGCATCATTAAATAAAACAAGTTTTAGCTTGCGAGTTAGGTGAATGTGAATTCGAAACGTTCGTACGAAATGGAAACTTTCATTCTACACCATAATCTTGCTGAACTTAACGGGTTTTGTGACTGCTAATGGGTACCTTCAGCAAAACCACGCCTGTGCAGCGAGTTATATCTTACACCTCAAATTTAACAAGTTCCTTTGACACACACTAAGCAAACTAGGAAGAGTTTTACGCAAAGCCTCCTTTGAATTTATAATTAACGTTTCTTACTATCTGCTGAAACGCTTGCTACATATTAAAAAAATCTACAAACATAATGACGTAAAGATTTAATGTGTTTGATTGAAAAACCAATCCGGTTTTGTAATTTCTACCAGGGCATCAAAGCACAAGAAACGGAATATCGAAGCCAGAGATGCAGCTAATGTTCGAAACGCAATTATATTGAGAACTGTTTCATCTGGCGCACTTTTTCATTTATCCCGTCATAAAAACAGGTAGCATTGTTGTCTAATTGAATTTATCCCGTCGGGATCTCTTCATCATCTCGATACCTGTTTGGATCTAACCACTTTGACTATGTAAATGGGGCATGAACTCCAACTAATTATAAATTGACTTGAAAAAATGTCTGACTGAAAATTGGATAAACAAATAGACGCATTGTAGAAGCACCGAACCTTTATCGACAGCTGCTGGAAATAATAAGCAAAAAAAAAGTATTTCGGTATACTGACAGTACGTGATGTTTTCGCAAATAACAATGAGAACGGTGAGGATAAAAATGATCTGTTGATTTCTCAAAATAGAAATGAGAAATTCAATAAGCAAGGTCAAATGTAAGTTAAATTTCATCTACGAAATCATTTTCCGAAACATTTAAACTTTGTTGCCATACGTTGGGTTTTTTATGGTTCACGATAATAAGTTGAGAAGATGGAAGAGCTGTATTATAAGCCCGAAAATAACCAAATAACTAACTTAAAATTTATGACAGTTATCGTTTGACCCTCCAAACGCACAGTTACCAAGTTTCAGTCTTCAACTTTTATTGTATTCGAATTGTATTATTTTCAAATGACGTTATTTATCAACATAAAAATCAATGATTCCATACTTTTCACTGATTACAATTAGTACAGCACGAACTGGTTAATTAACCCAACTTATAGAGCGGCCATTAAAAATCAAGAAAGCATTGCAATCTTCACTTCATTAACGGTTTAGTAGGCGTTGTAAATACGCAGAACACCACAACCTTATTGCATTAACCAAAGAAAGGATTATCACATTTGTAAGATTGCTAACGAGTTTAAATAGCAACATTTTAATGCCATGTGCAAGGTCAAGTTAAAACTTACAAAGCATTTGTACTGAAATATATAGAATGGCGAGGGAGTTAATCTTATTACTGACCTAAAAGCATCAACAGGAAGCCCCGTTAAAATAAATTAGAGGCCTTAAACACGAACGTCGATGCAAATTAATAAAATACTAAAAACCGCACAATACGTTTCCAAAACGTTACGTTTATCTCGATCGAAACTTAAACATTTTGTCGATTAAATTTAATTGTAGGGCGCGACACGAAAAATTCGAGTGCTAACACTGAAAAAAATCGTATGTTACAAATTACTACAATAATGTAGCACATATTTTGTAACAATTTTTGCTACAAAGAGAGCATTTGTTACTTAAAATTGTAATACAATTTTTAAAACATTTGTAGTGAAAACTTTGTAGCAATCTTATCTACAAAGTGTATTACTTTTTCAAAACAATTATGGTATTACTTTTGTTTTAATATTTGCTATAAGATTGTTGCAACTTACATTATATTTTGAGTGAGTTTTACTATAAAATAAATGGATTAACGTCACTACAATTGTTGCATATTTTTCGAAAATTTCTGGCCAATACAAATTCATAATTGTTGGCACGTGCTTGCCGAATGTATTTTATTGAAAGTGATCGAGAGGGAAGGAACAGATTTGCGGACGCGGCCCGTTGCCGAAAAATTGCCGACAATAAAATAATTTACACTGATCGCACCCCGCTAGGAAATATGATACAAGGGAAAAATATCGTAACAAAACTATTTTTTGAGATTTTGCTCTCATTGTCTGTTTTACAAGCCGTGTATAACGTATATTTGGACTTCTGACCCAAACAGTATTAAGTCACACAAAATACGCCTTTAACACTAGAACGCTACCGTCATTGGAGTTAATAGGTTAATGCCACGGAAAATTGGGCTTTAATCAATATTGATTATATTGCGGTTTACAGATAAGAGTTGTGAATTTCTGCTGATTTTGCATTTATTTATTTATATTATACATCCGAAACAGTGTGTAGTCGATATGCGTGAAGGAGGATGTTATGGCTGGTCGGTGAAGCCGGTGAAGAGCGCCTTCCAGCAATTGGAGTGATAAACAACCTCGCAATATAAACAAACTGATTAAAAACGGTCATTCATTCTTTCGAGAGCTTACGAACAACTTCTTTTTAATACGCATAATTTTGTATCAATCTTTTTAATTATAATTAGTTAGTAAAGTGAAATTAATAAAGTCTTAACTTACTGACTATAAGTGCGATAAGTTTATTAATAATTATTAGTTTTGCGTTGTGATTTTGTGTGAGTTAGGTATGGATGACTTCGTTAAGACAACCTTAGAAAGCTGGGGCTTGTTAGACCGGTTGAGGGTGAGCTTTGACGGTAAGTACTATCGAAACAGTTTTTACTATTCATTAATAAAGTATTCATAAAGTCCATCGTTGCAACATACCTCTATTGTTTTACCGCGTTTTATTTGACAGTAACTATTAATTATGAAATTTGTTTTACAGTAAACGAAGTCGACAAACAGACCTTACTCAATCTTGATCGAGAAGATCTCAAGGAATTAATTCCAATTTTGAGCACGCGGAAACTGTTTGGCCAAAAATTAGAGAAATCAAGTAAAAATAGTTTTGTTCAGAATTAATTTATAAAATCTGTACCAGAGAAGCAGAATGATGTATGTCCACTTTTTCCAATCATGAAAATTTGATGTATATTGATTAAAATATGTCCCATCTACACATTACAGCGGGAAATATGTTCGAACTTAGAATTTGTGTTGCATTATGATGTCTCTCCAAGCATTACTTTAAGGCAACACAAAAGATATCAAGCCATTAATTTAAATTTCCTGAACATCGTCACTTTTGGACATACATCGTTCTGCTTCTCTGGTACAGAAATTATCAATTAATTATTTTTTGTTAAAATTCAATAGTGAAAATTTTTAACCCAATTAGTTAGATATTTATAAAAATTGTTATCTTTTAGATTCCTTCTCCACTGGATTGTACCAGATCCGTAAGTGAGGCCAGCACCAGTTCTTCCTTGGATTTATCAATATGGGGAGAGGCACCGTCCTTTGGTAAACACTTTTTGAAATATTTCCTCCATAATAATTTATTTAATTTATTTAAATTTTTGCCCTTGTTATGTAAAATGTATGTTTACTTACAAATTTGGTTCCTTTGTATTGTTATAAACAAAGGAACCAAATTTGTAAGTATCCTCCATAATAATTTCAATACAAGTGTTATTTACTAGCAAGGTGGCAAATAAAATTATATTATTTAACGATTTACATGATTACATAACATGCTTAAAAAAGAAAATGAATGAAAAAACTTTCGTTTCTATTAAATATTGTTGTTAAATGTGTTACAATTGTAAGTTATGTATTATCCATGCTCTTTTTGTTTATTTAATTTATTAAATTTTTCCCTTATGTTTTTAAAAAATATGTTTTTAAAATGTAATTTGTGTATTTGACAATGTTTTAAAGAATGTGTTTTTTAAAATGTTTGTGATTTGTAATAAGTGTTAAAAAATTTTAAAAATTGTTATGAACAAGGAACATAATTTGTAAGTAAAAGCTCTTTTTGTATTTACTTGTATTATTACTGTAGATGTTGTTTAAAATATATAAGAAACAATCCTGTTATAATTAATTCTTGCGTTTCATTTTACCTGGTTCATTTTACCACTAATTCCATTCCAAAAAAAGTAGTAAATTGTGATTCATAAAAAATGTAGTATTTTGCAACGAATATACATAATACTTTTTACTACATTAATTAGGCGCAGAAGTCTGTTAATTGTTGCAAAATATGCTGCAAAACCTGTAGTAAAAATAACGGCAATAATAATAGAAAAAGATATGTGTATATGGTAACTGTTTCTCTTTTTTGTCGCAAAATTTAATCTCTAAAATAGTAATTTTTAGTATAAAATCTTATACTTTTTACTGTAAAGATTTGGAACACATTAGTCTTTATTTTAGTAAATTTTGCAATGACTGTGTAGTACACTTTACTATTATATTTGTCGAAAATCTCGCTATACACGTTAGTACTATATGCCACAAATTATTGTAAATGTAGCTACAACCAAGTTACTACAATTGTTTAGAAAAAAATGATACAATTTGTAACTAGTCGTATTTTTAATACAATTTGTGGTAAAAATTTGTACAATTGTAGTTTTATTTACTACTCTTTTTTTTCAGTGAAACTGCCAACGCCAGCGAAAAAGACATTACATGGAGGAAAAGTGTTTATCAAACAAGGGCATCGGTCACATTACTAATGCAAATTGTGGAACGAACATGGAGACCGATGTTTGTGCTATTGCTAAGCTGATTACTGCGTGGTCGAGTGTCCTTTCAGCAAAACACAATTTAACACTCAAATTATGTCATACGAACCGATCCGGATTTGTGGAGGCTCGGCGCGGGAAATTCAAAACTGATCGGTTTCAGGCCATCCGAAGCGAAACTTCAAGAAAACAGTTAAGCAAAGATTACGGCGGAAATTCCGAAATAACGTTTCGTTTCAACGCCGTCGTTTTTTCGCAAAAAAGCGACGATGTCTGTTTTGGAACTAGGACGGAGACTATCAAAGGCCGACTGAAATGGTAAACAAGGCGAACGGATCGGGTCACGTAGCGAGAAGAATCGGAAAACAAATGTGTATTGAGATAAGAACTAAAGGTCGGCGTAATTGCTGGAAAATTCCAACTTTATGAAGACACTAAAACTAGAATAATTCAACTATTCAGAGTCTTTATTGACTTTTATGGTGAATGATGGGACGTTATAGAAAAGCGACGAGTTGCATGCGATACGATTTTTTAGTTCCAAGTGTTCCGATAAAGTATAACAATAAACTTATCGGAAATTTTTCTGAACGCAATATGATATATTGACCATTAAATTAAGACTTACGATCGTGAAATTCTTTTGAAGTTTGGCCTAAATTAGTGCTTTCTGAATGTGTGTTCGAGTCATGCTAGACTAAAATTAACTTTAAAAGTTTACAAGTTAATCTCGCGGAAAAATGTAATGTTTATGGTTATAACTTGAAATGGTATGTCGTACTTATTCAACTGGAAATTATGCAGTGCATAAAAAATATGTTAAGGTTGTGTTTACAAACAGGTGGGCAGTTTAGTTAAATAAATAAAAGTTACCTTATAATTTCTTACTTGATCGTTCAGTGATTTATGCGGTGTTAAGATCAAGAATAATTGTTTTTCGGTAATAGAGGAAAGACATTGATGTATAGTGTGTTTTAGAAAAAATGTGATAACTTCGAGAGTCAATTCAGAGACCTTTCAAGAAGGTCTGACCTCACACACGTCATTCAGCCCGTTAATTTCTAGCATATAAATGGTTATGTGCACAAAACGAATTCGTTAGTTGCCCACATTCGCTTTTTGCAATCCTAAAAGAAACCATTTCCGTAATTTATGAATTAGGTCACGTTCTTGAACACACATTTTTCTCAAACGGTTTTAAAAAAAATGTGTTTCAAATGAATTATTTCACCGAGTTGGAAACTCTTTTTACAGAAACTGTTTTCACACGCCACTTATCTATCTAAAATAAAACAATTAAATAAGAGTTCCATACTAACGATTGCTTTAATAATTGCACAATCTACTAATGCTTCCGATACACTCGAGAAGAATGAAAACAATATATTCAAATAAATAGCGCATACGATAAATTTAGTTTTAAATCTTCCAAAATAAATTTAAAAAAGGTGCGACATCTTTTACTCGAATATCAGGAGAAGCCATTTCTGGAAAACACAATCTTACGATTTACCGATACAAAAAATGCGTCCGAATTTCTAAAATTGTGTATCAGAAAGATCTCAAGGAAAAAGCGTCGTTTTCTATAAGCCCCCACTTTCTAAATTAAGGCAATTCTTTAACAATGTAAGTCGGGAAGTTGCTTGTAGCAGGGAAACCGTATGAGAAATAGTGTCACCCCGGAGGGCATCTTAGTGCAAGTCAATGATCGCCTGGTGTGAAGACTTTAGTAGATTGGATGAGTCTCCTGTCGGTTAATTCAATATGACTATATGGGATTTGCCGCATTAAGCAACTCAACTAAAACATACAGAAAGACTTAAAGAAAAAATCTGTTTTTTCAACGATTTCAGATCGAATTAAAGTGGAGGTATTTCAGCGGAACTGTAATTTTATGCTTGCAAATGAGATAACGGGGGACGTATCGAATGAACTGAGGAAGTGGTAGCGTATTTATAATGGCAGGGTCAAAAAGCAAGTGACCCTGAGGGGGTCAGGAACACGATCTATATTCACACATTCATGTGCAAGTGTAGATTACGAATTTCACTGTTACATTTTTTCAGACGCTTTCCCACATCGCATCCCACTTTTTCATATTTTAAAACGATCCGATTTTTTCTAAATTTAGGATTATATTGATCAAAAATTTAATCAGAGGTTTTGTTACTTTTCTGTGAAACAATATCCTAAATCACTTCCTTTGTAACTTTTCCTTTTATTCCTATGCTGATCTAAAAGAGATTACGTTACATTTTTGACACAAAAAGTGGACCGACCTACTCGTAACCTCTTTAAGTAGAACACTAAACACGTGATGGGGTGAAATTGATTGGGCAAAATTAACAAATTTAAACCTGGCGTTTCAACGGTGGAAATATATTGATTTTGATTCCCCTATTCATGTCATTTCAATTTAGATTTCTGAAGACTTTCCCTAAACCACTCTAGCGTTAAACAAAGATAATATATCACATCATTTTGAAACATATCGTTCAATCAATCGAGAATTCACTGGAGGAATATTTAAAGCATGCAGTTAAACACTTGGGCGAAAAAGCTTGCAACTAATCGATTATAAAAATTTAGCACAAAAGTATTACCATCTTCTAATATATGAATATCCACCTTTCAGAACGTAATTGAAAGCTCAACAAATTATTACTTTACTGTCGCATTTCCATAAATATGTTAATTTTGGAATTGCCTGTTTCTTTTGATAGCTCCAGTGTCGTTTTATTGTAATTTTTTCGACTCGTTAATTTTTAATTCAACTTCCATCTTATGATGTATAAACTAGTGAAAGGTACAAACAGTAAACGCGAACCGAACAGCACACCAATAAAAGTGGTACATTCGATTCAAACACGTTTCTGTAAAATTTGGGTGGAATACTTTATTGAGTTTACTAGACAAGCTACATCCACAATCGACTTGCTTTATCTTTGCAAGCCATCATTTGTCCAATTTGACATTTTGCAAGTTGATTTGCATAGAACATATAAACGTACTACCGAAGCACAAAACGGTCCCCATTATTTCCCAAATGTTATTATTTATATTAAATCGATTAAATCATTCGGTGAATTCAAATGGCCACGTTTTAACCCATCATTTTCGCTTACACGTTAAAGTGACTATGCGTAATTAATTTTATCACAAAATAACAATCTTTCGCTTACCTGTAAATTAAGTTCATGAATTGGATTAAACTGAAAACAGCGCAAACAAACAAAAACATCAAGCGACCGTACTGTAGAATATTTAGCAGCAATAAACCCAAGAATATTTAATAGTCGAGAGAGTTGGCGGAGAATTAAAAACGCCTTCGCCCCTCAAATAAAAGTTAATAGTTTATCGATAAAGCACAAAAGTTTGTTAAGAAAAAAGTTAAAAATTTGAAAAAAAAAGTTAAATACGATAGAACGCCATACACTCAAACTTCACAAAGTAGATCCTCTTTGGAAAACAACGTCTTCATCGCTACAAGACTGAACTTTAGTTTTTGTCCAACCATTAGCTGTAGAGGTCCATTTTCATGTTAGAATGCTATACATGGCTTTGCTAGGTCTTGTCCTGTTTATAGACTACTCAATTTTAATTTTATTTTCTAAATTTCGTTTTCAGCTGATTAGATTTGTGTGTTTCAGTACTTTTTGCTACGACCACAGACTATTAACGTCAAAACGATACTACTTCAAGAATGTCGCTTAACACGCCTGAAACAACAACAAAAAATATATTCTAACTAAGACACAGTTCCTATCAGAATGCTTGTGTTTTGCATCGTGCAAATTATCACCTCGTGTTTTCACCATTGTGCAAACATTAAAAAAAAACTAAAATTCAAATTTGGCAGCAAAAACTACTTGCTAGAAATATTCCAGTGTACTTTATACTCTCAATTTTATATCTCGAATTAGAAAAAAAACTACAAGAGATAAAGTTTCTGTGATACTTTGGTCTGCATTGTGGAAGAATCTTAAACGAAAAAGAATGGCGAAAAGTCGCCGGAAGCGGCTTAATAGACAACTGTGGGTAAATGTAGAAATTCAATTATGAAACTAGAGAAGCGGGAACGACTTTTGCATTATGCATTCACTTAGTTACCGCGTATCAAATTGCATGTTATACAGTCGAAAATTGTGGCAACTAATGCAAATTCTCTTGTCGTGGCGTCGTCACATGATACGGCAACAACTACATCCAGCGTCTTGGAGGGACTATCCGGTAATCAACACCGGTCGCCGTCGAGAAAATTCCTCGAATTACCCTAATTTTCGGGCGAAGCGAATAAGAATATACATTTTGGAAACAAAGTGAAAGTATCCAGAAATGAAGTACAAAATAGGACGGCGGCACTTGTGGTGTTATCTAGAAGTTAAATTGGTTGGAAGAGGGTCGAGTTACACGAAACTACGCAAACAGACGCCGCTAAATTGAGAATTAATGCCTTGCGTTAAAGTAACTTTATTACATTCTTCACTTACAATAAGTCGAGGCACGTTTTGTCACTCTAAAACTTTTAATGGCACTTTTTATATCAAAACTTGAATATTAAGTTGATGTCATATAAAAGTTACCAGCAACCAACCTAAAATACTTCTGAGATTCTTCGTTTTTTTTTTTATACAACGATATCTCACAATGCAAAAGATAGAGGGTGCAATCGCTAAAGTTATCTCATACCGAAAAGCTTTTCTTTTGTAACTAAGAAAACGCGGTCATAAAAGAATGTAGCAACTGAGGGACAATCCCGCGCTCTTTACATTGTTGTCGAAAAATTATTAAATATAAAAAGTAAACGCAACTTTTATCGAAAAACTACAGTTTTTATTTAAAATTAAATCCAAACTGTAATCGCAATATAACTATGAAAACGTTTTCCAATATTATTTCTAACAAACATTTTTTATTTAATAAATAGCAGGAGGTACAAAAAATAAAAACCATTATGTCCACCTGTGCCTATTTACTCTTTTTATTATTGGCAAGTGAAATAGCCAAACGGTAATTTATTTCCCTTCATTCTGTTGTTAAGCCCCGTTTGCAAATAATCATGTTTTTTAACGACTGTATCGTTTAAAAGAAGTGATGTTTTAATTTCAACAAAATTGTTATAAACACACGTTGGGGATTTTAATTTTTACAAAAGGAAACAAGCGATTGAGTTTCATTCATCAAAACCGAACAAATCATCATTTTTCATTCTAACGTATTGACTCGTCAAACACATTTCCAAATCAACGGCTTACAATGAAGGTAATTGTAATATTTATAGCCGAAAGAAAGAACCGAAATGTACTCGAATCATTGAACTGTTTAAAATTACCCGCACTGGAACAAATCGAGAATCTGTGACGATTTTAATGTAGGGAAACATGAACCAATATTAGTGGCTTCGAATTTGCTTGTTCAATTATTCAAAATTACTCAAAACGAATATTTTAAAAATTGCAACGGTTTGATTTAAACCATTTACAATTCGTATTGATTGTTACAATTAATAACAAAAAAAATGAAACGAAATTGGAAATTTTTTAATTCATTCAGTGTTTTACTTTAGGCGTCGTCCATAAATGATGTCACAGGTTTAAGCGGGGGAGGGGGTTAGCGGAATTGTGACAGTCCATGACGGGGGGGGGCTTTTTTTAAAACGTGACATAAAGGGTATTTTCGAAAAAATAAAATTTTATGTATAATTAGTCCATTGATATAATTCAATAATTGTATTTTCCTTTATAATTGAAAATAACTTTGTTTCGGTGGGGGATGAGCGCGTTTGGTACAGTGTGACACCTTGTGACATGGGGTGGGATGGGGGTCAAATTTGGCGGAAAACCTGTGACATCATTTATGTAAGATATGTAAATTTTATTGCTATACAAGAAAACTTACATTTCTCACGAAAATAAATTTCAAAAATTAAGATGGCTGGAAAAATCCATTACATATTTTTGTTAAATTAATATTTGATTAAATTTCGTCGAAAAAATGGCTTATCGTTACATAAAACGAAGCGATCATCACCAGGGTGAGTGAACATGTGGTTAATGCATAATGGAGAGTCTGCTCATTATAGCCACTTGATTACCACATTTCTAAGTACCGCGTCGAACATTATGCTCTAACTAAACGTCTATTCGGACAGTATACATTTACAACCGCATTATTTAATAATAATGCGATAGCCACTAGCTACTTAACTTCAAGTTTTGTAACTTATAACCGACGAAAATTAATCACTTAGATGGCTACCAACTATTAAGATAATTGGATGATGATGTATCCTTTAGAATAATTAGAATTAACAATTTTGAATTACAGAATAGGATAAATTGGCTAAATTTAAACATTATTGACAACGCGGTAAATTAATGTAGATTGACCTGACATAAATAGGCAAATTTAACGTTCGATTAAATTATTAAATTCATTCAATTAATTGTTAGTCAAGATAACGGTACAGAAAAATTGTTGAACGCGATTCAGTTGCAATCAAACGAGATCAATAATAATTTTGGTTCACAACAAAAAATATTAAAGATGAAATCAAAACAATATGTTAATGGTACCGTAAAATAATATAATAGAGGAAAGCATAAGGCCGCCGAAGAATACAGACAGTCGTTTACTTCCACTTTATGACTTACCTAATTTCCCAGAAAATTCGTACAAAAAGACTGAAAAAATACGAGCCATAAAATATTTTATATTTCTAAATGAATACATTTCAAAAAATTAAATATAGATTTTTCTGTTGGAAAGAGTTTGTCGTTTAATAAGCGGCAAAAAAATTACGAAGCGTGTTTTTCTTTGTACCGATTAAAGTTATCTGCGATTACAAGCCCCTGCACTAGTTTTATCTCGTGGAAAAATTGGGTTAGTTCGGTCTAAATAGGTAATTTTAACAACGTTTCTCATGCAAACTAATTTACAGCACAGCAAAAAAATCGCAATCGACGCTGCTTCATGTGTGTGTGTGTGTGTACGTGGCCGAGCTCGCGGAAAAATAGTTTCACATTTTTGACGTCACAAAACGACGACCGAAGCTCACACGGTATAAACTACGTTCAGATTCGCCACACGTAGTGATAAAAGACGCCATAAAATAAGTTTGCAGTGATTCTCAGGATGATACGGAAAAATACTAACAAAATTTAAAAAAATTAAATTTAAATTGCCAACAAAATAACGGATATCGTTAACGAGGATACTTCCCGAAGAAACGGGCGCTGCTTATTTTCGGAAAACAGAACGGAACATTAAACACGCCCGAGGGTTAAATACAGTTTTTTTTTTGTTCAAAACTCCAAGTGTGTACTTAGTAAATTTACTCTGCTCGTACAGTTATAATAAGGCGAAAGTAGCATTGCTTTCGAAATACACTAAATAAGCTGAACAAACAACCATCTTATTTTACATCACAAACGAAAATATCCGGAAAGTACAGGGTGAGTTAAGTTTTACCGCCCGTGACAAAATAGGCCTTCAAAATAATTTGTCAATTCTCATAAATTGCATGAGTAATTTTATATTATTAAGGTACATAGAAACCAAAAAAAATCTTTTTTTTTTAATCAGGTAAAATTTTGGCTTTCTTTCAATTACTAATTGCTCAATTTATTAGTTTTTTTTATGTACGAACAGTAAAATATTTTCACACAATTTAGTGTAATTGAAATAATTTTACTAATTTGCGTTCATTAAATAAAGCCATTTCCGTATTAGAGGGTATTTTTTAAAATGATTTACGACATAAGCTGACCAATTCACCTAACAATGGTATTGGTTTTGGGTACTTGACTGATTATTTATGACAATCATAAAGTTAAGTTAAAAAGTACAACGTTACATTTCACAGGACCGGAATAAGGGTCTTTGCTATTTCTTTAAAAGTTCACAACATCGTAACTAACAGCTACACGATAATTATAATCATAATAAAAAATAATTTTTGCAATATTAGATTTTAAACTTGATAAGAAAATCGTTTACCAGCTTCTAATTTTCGTTAGTATATCTGTCTACAATTTTGTGTTTTAATTTTGCCGTCTGCAAAGTCAATATACCTATCGGTTATTGAACCTTCCC
Source organism: Dascillus cervinus (assembly GCA_949768715.1). NCBI lineage: Eukaryota > Metazoa > Arthropoda > Insecta > Coleoptera > Dascillidae > Dascillus > Dascillus cervinus. The sequence continues at coordinate 28,693,922 of OX458319.1, read as the reverse complement.
ATAAAATAAATTGCTTAACTTACCCAAAGTTTAAAAACCCTGGTCACAACCCTAGGTCACTTTGTGAATAAAGAAACATTCACATTCGCAACAAATCTTCCAACACTTAAACATCGTTGGTAAAAAGTGAAAATTAAAACTTTGTTTTGAGGAATAGTGAACATTTGTGTTTAATTCAGGTATAATCATGCCATTTCAATACTCAGTCGAGGAGAAGCTTGAAATGCTTTTAATTTATGGGCAATGGGGCATCACTTTGAGCATCTTTTATAAAATAAACTTAATATTTACCTATTAAAAACTTATTTTATTTTTCTCACAAATTCCAGAATACACGGGTCTGGCAACAACTAAAACGCCGTTCCCTTCAGTTTTATGGGTCGATCATCAGGTATTGTTACGTGGTAGACCGTATTATCCATTGTTGGAAGGTCATAAATAAAAGCATTTTTTGTGCTTTATGTTAAATTTGATTTAACTCAAAAGGTAATAATTTTTTAACGAATCAAATTGCAATTAACAATGCTAGGAATAATTTGACAAATTTTGAAATAAAAAACCAAACATGGAAATTTTACCCAAAACTGTTTGTTTTACTTTTTTGGCTTCAAATAAAAATGATTTGGAAAACTTGTAGCACTAATTGAAAGTGTAAACTTCAACTGATGTAACATGTAAATTGCATACTTTCCCCTCAATCTTTAATAGGTATTATGGCCGGGGCGGTAAAACTCAACTCACCCTGTACAAAAGGAAAAAAGCGTTTCGATCACCTGATACATTTTGCGCGCCGAATTTAATGTCGCGCGGTATGCAAAAGTGAGGTTTTAATAATCACAGACCTTTTAACAAGAATTCTTGTATTCGTGGGTAGTAGGGCACGCAAAACTGTTATTACCCCGCTAGAGTTGAGAGTAGCGGGGCCTCTTAATCCAGACCAAACACGATAGGGCCCAGCCTCTCATTATACTAAAAGGCCCGTTCTGTTAAAGGACTATATTCATAATAACATATATTAAACATTACGAGGGAGTTTGAAACACGGCAAAAAAAACCCGAGGTCTTATTAAAAATGCATGAAAAGAATATTCGTGTTTCCGAAATTACATTTTATATAAAAAGGACGCGGTTTCTGCATCGCGTCTGATACACATAAATTCATCGACGTATTAAATATTGGCGCCCTTAAAATGCCACGGCACTTTCTTGCCCTCATAAATCACTTGCGCGCAAAAAATAAAGTACAAGAATTAATTAAGCAGGAATATCATTGATAAGAAGGAGATACCATAATGTCAAGAGTGCTTTTAATGAAAAATTATACATTCATTATAAAAAAATGCAAAACTAATTTCTCTTCATAAACAAATTTACGGGCGCTGGAAATATCTCCGAAATGAATTAACGACCTGCATTTTTAATTGTGATGGTTTACGTCTGGCAGATAATTAAATTAAATAATTAAACTTGTTGTATTAATAAAAATTTTCAATAAATATTAAATTTTTTTGTTCCATTCTGTAAAAAAAACTTGTCACATATTTTGCCAACAATTCCTAATATATTATAAAAATATGCCAACGAAAAAATAATAATTTTTTATCACATTGTATAAGTTACGGTCTACTAGGATTAAACGACGCTTATTTATAACTTGCATTGATACATCAACATCAGGTTTATTACAAATAAAAACATAAATTGTATCCGAAAGTTTCCATGCCCTTCCAGCGTTAATATCATATAGTGCACGCAAATATTTACCCATAGCGGTCATCTTCCATCACAATATGACTCGATGACATATTAATAATCCAGGAGACAGCTTACATCTATTTTTGTAAGTTGCTAAATTGAATTTTGATTACAATTACAAATCAGTTTTTCAGTCGAGATGAGAATTGATTATTTTAAAATTGCTTTTAAATGAGAAATCTTCATTACGTTGCGAGCAATGGCACATTGCGTGTGCCTGTAATGACTTCTATTTTTATTGCATTAATTTCAACTCTGAAACGATACCAAGTTCGGCGCATTTAATTCTGTTTTGTGTTGAACGGATTTTAAAAATTTTAACAATCACTATTTACAAGTTCCTAACATTATAACACGCACCGCCAATGTTAGTTGTTAAACATATTCTTGGTAAGCTCGCGATTAAGAGCGGGCTGAAGTTATTTGCAGGATAATCCTGAAAAATGTTGACTTGTATAATTTCAGTCGCAAACATTTCTAGTTAAACCGGTCCTAATTTTTAATTAGTTTATTTTGAATCCTCTAATTTCGCGATTGTATTAAATTCGTGAAATTTGATCTTTTTGAAAAGGTTAATTTTAAATTTAAAATGCTACGGAAATACATTCCCGAGGCTCAAGAAATCTTGGCAGGTGAATAAAAAAAAGATCGAGTTAAGTGAATGAAAAAGTGGCAAAAATTATGTAATCGGAAGTGCTTCCCGGTAGATTTACCGTCTCTTAAAGTCGAGGAAATTTTAATATTGCTGAACAGATCAGGATAAGTGTTGAAAATGACAAGTGAAGTGTTTCTCCCCGGAGATGGAAAAAAAAGTTACCTAATTTTTCTCGAAGAGATTTCTCCAACGTGGTGTGAAAGGTTTACGTACTGCGAACTCTTAAACTGTAAATGGTACACTTATCATTTCTAATGGTTGCGGTAATTTACTTTTCTGCTGGGTAATTTAATTAGCTACTGAAACCCTTCAACGGACGTGCAGGTGTTGCTGTTTTAGCCTCAGTTTGTGCAATCATCGTATGATTACATTAAACTGATTAAGCGATTTTCACTTAAGCATTTCATGCATTTGAATTTATAGGATGAAGTAAATAATTCCTGGAATGGATTTGCAAAGCATTGTGGAGGTCAGAATGACTGAGATGCAGAACGTTTGTTTCGGAAGCAATAATACAATGTAAAACTTCGACACTGAATTGAGGAAGCGATAAATGTATCGAAAGAAAACAGTTCAAGTGGAAATGTCATTTGTTGGTCTGCACCGAGGTACAAATAAAATAAATAAAATTATCTAGCATCAACAAATTTCGATTTACATTAACTACTTTTATGTGGGGAATTGGATGTTCCTTTATTCTGCAATTTAAATGATTCAAGTTGCAGTCAATTTGTGAACGCAAAAATTCCAAGGCACAAAAAGTAAAATTTTCAAGCAATTAACGTCAGTTTTTGTGTTTTAATTTTCGCAAAAATTAAAATTATAAATCCATTAGCAGTTACGCTTGAAGATAATTTTAATATTCCACTTCAAAGTGGCGGCGGTAACAAAGCGTAAAAAAGACAACTTCATTTCACGTACCTGATAATTAAAAAACCCAAAATGATTCAAAAAGTTTCGTCGTGTTTAACATGTTTGATGTACAAAAATTAGAAGCAACCGGAGCGTGTTCAAATATTTGCCGAGGTTAATTTGAATTTATAAAAATATAAAATTTGTTTTCGCCTCTTATCATCCGACCGTTAAGAGAGACGTGGAGAGCGAGTAAATAAGAAAATATATTTAACCCCTTAAAAACAAGAAAACGAATGTTCCTATTTAGATAATAAGAAAATTCATTTAACGTTATGTCGTCTCCGAACGGCGCACAAAATAATTATCTGCGTCCTTTTCTGTTCTGTTTTTTAAATTATGCGATGAAATAAGAGGGACACAGTCACGCCGCGATGACAGTACGAAAATTAATAAACAGCGAAGAGAGAAACCCATTAGGACGAGAAAGACCCGAAAAGGACTTTTTGGAGAGACAAAAGTTTGCGGTTAGTTACTTGCGACTCGAATTAATGTTTTGACCACAAAGATGGGAAAATGGAATAAGTTAAATTGTTTATTTCAATTTAGCCTCTGTTCCTTAATAGTTGTGTATGTGTGCACTTCTTGCTGTAGCACATTCTACACACACAAACAAGTATAAATAACCTTACGTGGCATAGTTTAACTAACGCTGTGTATACAGGGTCTTAATAGTTGTCATTTAAGAGCCCTAGTGGCGACGTTCGCTGCCCTATTTCGCTAAAAACGGTTTTACCAAAACTCCGCAAGGTTATCAACCAACATACAACAGCGACGTTACGAACTTTTAATGACTTTTGCTCGCATTTTCGGGACATTTTATCTTTGGTGTTTGTTTAAAAAATCGAGGCAAACTTTTCACCATTTTTATGACCCAATTGTAATTTTTAAGCGATAATAAACATAACATTAAGTCGTGCACGTAAAAGATACATTAAAATAATGATATACCTCCAAATTGCACGGCGGACTGAAATTTATGCTTATTATTCGATAAAAAAATTAAATTAGCCATAAATATAAAACCATTTCCTATAACGTTGTTCTGAAAGTTTCATGTTATTGATTTACGATGATAAATACACGAAATTGTTGTTTGCTTGAGCACACTACACTAATCAAATAGAGTGGAAATGTGTTGGAAATTCGCTGTTAATAAATAATAATGGACGTTATTAGAAAAATCGTACACATCGTCTAATAAGCCGTAATAAAAAATTAGAATGGAAATAAAACGTAAAAATGTTGTTACTTCCGTTTATTTTTTATTGCCGTTGATATTTGAAAACACCGTAATAAAAGCTGTATAATAATTACACTAAAAAAAACTCGGTACAATATAATAGTATATTATGATATGAGTTTAATAAGAAGCATTTTGTCGCATGCACGGGCATGCAAGAGCAAGTGCGACAAAATGCCTTATAAACAAGGTATCATACACTATTTTTTCTACTTTGCCTTATTTTTTAAGCAAAAACATGAAATTTCGAAATCTAGGGAATTTCGCGGCATTTGGCGAATACATTAAAGGCGGTTATGGAAAGAAATGAATTTGAATTGGCATTTTTTCAATAAACTCTGAAAATGAACTTTGCTGAAGATGTTTTAAAATATACTCCCCCAGAAATATGAGTTTTGGCGAAAAATACAATTGGTAATTTGCTACCCACAAAATCACGCCATATTTACGAAAAGAAAAAAAAATACGCTGAATCTGAAAATTGACGTTAGAAAAACAAGATCTCTGAAAATATTATGCTGGCATATTTTTAATTGCAGCGCCAAAAGTACAAATCCTCCAGTTTGTGGTGTCTTTAGTCACAATGTTTGCGATTCCTTTTCTCTAGAAATGTAGTCATAATTTGTTATAATAAAAATCTTATTCTCCCACATAGACACCTACACTCCTTGTTTTTGAGGTTATGTTTGTATGTCTGAAAGTCTTTTGTGACTATTAAATCAAACACAGTCAAAGAGATTTCCTTTTACTATTTCTACTTGATTCAATTATAAGTTCCCGTGCTGATAGATACTGTTAATGTAGTGTTGACAGTAATGTTAGGTTGTCAGAGACAAGTTGCCAAAATTACAAAAATAAATTACACTGTTTTTAGTATTTTTTTTAATGCACGCTTTTTGTCTAATACGATACGCAAAGCCGTGTCGTAATAAGCTCAGTACGAACGCAAAGTAGAAAAATATCAATTTCATCACTTTGCCATCAAAAATTGTGCTGGAGATACAAAAGATTTGTGCCGAACTAAATTTAATTTCTTAAACTCACACATCTCCGAATGCCCAAAGGACAGAGTTAGCTTGTACCCTTCAATTCATATTTTTCCGCAACACATTTTATTCATTCGACGAATGAACTTGACATTTAAGGAAAAAACGTTTTCGCAGAAGATAAGAAATTCCGAACCGACCCCAGAGAGACCAACAAAACTAAACTAAAACATAAAGGCCAGAAATCATTTTATTAAAATATTGAAACCGTACACACAATTCGTTGAAATAGATGATAATTTTTTTGCAATTATTGTTCGACATTATGAATTAAGCGTCAGACATCCCGATGACGTAAATGCCACCGTATCTACAACCATAAACAAATTCTGGGGAGTGAAATATGAAAATCGATAGCGCCGCCACGTAGGTATCCAAGAAATATTTTTGTCGAATCGATGTGATTAATTATGTCTTAACGGTGTGTTTTTCCTTTTCGATCGATTTTGCAATAAAAATAACCCATTCATCTCGGGCCAATTGTATTCTTCACAATGAAACGAAAATAATTACGTTCAATTCGTTTTAAAGTAACAAGCAAAGTCATCTGTTCTTGTTTATTTTCTTTGTATTTTGCACAAAAAGCCATTACTGGTGAAGCACGAGTGGCGGAATCAATTCACCCGTACTATCCCCTTTAAAAAAGATGCCCCGCGAATGGAATCCAAAGTAAATTTACAAGAACACTTTATAGCTTCGCGTTTGCAAAACGCCGTTGTGCTTTCAGTTTATTCGGAAATACACAACTGACCTACTTCTTCGTTGTTAAAAAAACAACGAATCAAATGGTGACATGAATACGTAACTATTTACGATCTCCCTTAGAACTCATTTGACGGAAAATCAACCCTTCAGAGAAATCAAACGCGGTTTAAGCTATCCCGAATCGTTGTAAGGGTCGAAACGTTCACTTCGCACGTGCTTTATTACTTTTATTGGCACCTAAATGATTTTCAGGAAAAATAAGTAAATAAATAAAAACGACGATCCATCTAAATATAGTATCACTGATTTTCTATATAAATTTCTATCTTCATGTCGCGTAAATATGCCTTGGAAATGGATATAACTATCGATTGAACATGCTTCCTGGATATCTATCAGAAAACTAAACAACCGTCTCGTAAAATCGTCCACACGTCGCCGTAATCATGTAAGACTGTTGTGCGTGCAGGAAACGCGGGAGGAAGAGAGACGCACAACGGGATTTCCCAGGAAAATTACTGCGAGCCTCGCCGAAATATCGAATGTCGAAATTAATATAAATGTGTCGTCCCAATAAAATTTTGTTGTGTAACCTGTTATGGATTGTCGCGGGATTAATTAGAAACAATTAGTAAAGTGTTTCGGCTGCCTGAATGAGAAGAAGCGAACCCTGAAATAAAAACAGGATCGAGAAAAGTTTGTACAAATTAGAGAAATCGTTTAGCGTTACTCAAATCACCGGAACTTGTAAAGTTCTGAACGACTTGCTCACATTTTATCAGCAATATTACAGTTTTAAAATTTGCTATTTTTCTCCTCCTTGCGCAATTTTCTGTATTACGTAATTTGATAGATTCCCAAGTTAAAAATAACGAAACTGTGATTTCGAAACGTTCCAAAATGAAAATTCATTTACCTTTCGCCCTGTTAACCCTAGACCGGTCGCATCAAATTGAGGAACGTATCCGGTCGCGTGGTTGACTTTGTCAACCACAACTTTTTATTTGAATTTCTGGCTTTTAATCAAACAACAAACTGTTCATTCAATTTTTTTTGTTATATTTAGAGTATTAAAAGATTTTTGGACAAGTTTTGCATCAGAAATATTAAACCCTATCAAGGCATTTATATAGAGTGTCTCCAAAAAACAAGATAAGTTCATAGCTTATTTATTTATCGGAAAATTTCAGTTATCTATATACCAACCTAACCTAACCAAACTGGGTTTATCTTTTCGTGTTTGTCTTTCGGGGATATTTTAGAATTTTTACACTGTTGAGGTTATGTTGTGATTATTTACCTGTTCTAAATAAACAATTGCACTGTTAGAAAAGAAAAAAAAAATGAGAGAAAAAAGCCAAACCAAGGAAAACACTTTTTTTCTTTCTTGCTTAGAGCGTCATATAAACATGAAAACTTATGTATTTTTTTGCGAGGAACACGATGGTGCAATTAAAAATCGATTTGCTATAAGATTAACAGAGATAGAAAACTAAATCAACAATGAAAAACTAAAAGTCGACGAAATGGCTGTAGCTCCATTAATACTGGAGCGAATCGAATGATTTTTGTTCCATCGTATTCAGCAGAAACACATATTACCCTAAGGGCATCAAGGCTATACCGTCTCAACATTGTTTTTCTAATTGGAATATATGCATTTCTTTACTAATTCTGCTAGAGATTTTTATTCCGAATACAACGATATATCACAAGTATACGCTTACATAAGAAAAATTAAACAAAACAAAAATAAAACATCATTTAGTCTTGTGTTAAAAATATAACACTAGCTTTGGAAACAACTGATGAGCACTAAGTAAGAAGCTATCAAAATGTATTAAACAATAATGAAATAGAAAAAAAAAATTCTGGGCGCGTGGTTGAGTTTTCAACCAGCCTGTTTCATGCTGACTATACAGTAAGGAACTAAAGATAAGGTACTGAAGGCGACAGTACCCCAAGACTTTATCTAATCAAACAATACCGCCTAAATACTCGAACGCGACCGGTTTAGGGTTAAGCAGACCGTTTTCAATCTGGCTAATTTTCCGCGAAAATAAAATGAATCGAAAAATGCAGAATTATTGAATTACATCGGACGTAATTGCATGTAACCGCTAACAAGAGGCCGCTTGAAAACGAAATCCTTTGATGTTTCGATTCCTCAGAGCCTTAATTAACTAGACAAGATTTTCAATCTGAGGAAACAACCGACAAAAATCTTAAAGCGAACGTCTCTTTTCCAAGGACCTTTTTATTGTTAGATGGCAGAACCTGGTAAACAGAGTGGCTGTTGCTCGAGTTGTAAAACTTTCATTCAAATTCCGTTCATTTTTATTCTTTTCAGAAAACTGTCACTCGACATGTGTCTCTCCAGAATCAGGCTCGCGGTTTGTGAAAATTGAAAGTTGCAACATAAATCACGAATATTTCAATGGGTTTCGGAGGGTCGCAATCAAAAAATAATTAATTTTCGAATCGTGTCTTCAACAGACTGCTTCAGAGATCGCAAGTGAAATAACTCTTGAAAAGGTTAAAGATCAACAAAATTTGTGTTACGGAATTCGTTTAGATACTTCTTTATATTTATCTGCAAACGAGTATTTATTGGCCAATATGCACTTTATCGGATGTTGTTTGAATATTTGATTGCATTATCCGAACGCCAATAAAAATCAAAATAATGCATTCCCCAAACAAATTAAATATTTCGATTGTGTGTGGTATTCGTTTTATGGCTTTTGCTGCTGTAAGCAATTGTAATGAAATTAACGTATTTGTCAATCATCTTGAGTGCCCTGTTTTTAAACAAACTGAACCATAAAAAGGCTAAAAGTGTCGTAAATGTTGTGAGACTGAAAAAGTGAAGATTTATTTCAGAGGCTCCGTTACTGTACTGGAAACAAACACTTATCAATTACTTGGAAAATTTATGATAAAAAACATATCACGACGCTGTCTTTTTGTAAAAATTTGAAAATAATCTAGAAAATGCAAGACCTTTATGGGATCAAAACAAGCATAAATACGGAATTTTATTTGAATCCCTCAGTTTCGCTACGGTTCGAAAGTTTTGAAATATGATTTAAATACATGGATGGTACATTTTTTTGATACTAAAAAGTACTCTTATGAAAAATTCATAACCAATAACATTTCTGTCTACATCTTGTCTGTTTTCCCGTGCATCCCATCTAACAGTTTCAGAATAAAAAAAAACAATTCCGTATAACTTTCGTTACGTAACGTTGTAACAATGTTAAATCGCCCCATTAACAGCAAATAAAGAAAACAGTAATTGAATCAATTTATAAAAGAAGCGCAAAAACCGTGCAATTTTTTCGTCGGGAAAAAGTAGGTGGACTTGTATAATAATTCTTTCTTCTTCAATTTCAAAATGATATAAGCCATTTACTTCGGACGTTATTGCAATTTTATAAATTGCCGGAAAACATTAGATATGACCAGGAAATATAACTCATTTGTTGCGAGAACCGCAGGGAAGTTCGTAAACGTTGTTTTAAGGGAATCTACCAAATTGCTCCATGCTTATTTAACCGTTAATAATTAAAACGTATATGTTTGTGCAAAATTAAAATCAATCAGACCCGTAGTCGTGTATGAGTCGTTAGAAAAACACTGACTGAATAAAAATGGTTTCGATATTAAGATTGCATGAGATAAATCGGTTTATTTTCAGAAGATGTACATTTAATAGCTCATTTGTTTGAAAGAATTATTGCCACTGTTTTCTCAACTTTATTACCTATTATTATTGACTGAAATTACCTTCCAGTTACGATTCTATATTTTTTTTTGTATTATTTACAATCGCATTTTATTGACAACCTACGCGAAAAGTTACTTGATAAATTCTCATATCGATTAAAGAAACCCCCAACGCCAAAAAAGTATTATTTATTTATCCGACTAAAATCAACAAACAAAAATTGAATTTACCTTCCGCGTATCAAGATTGAGTCCCTCTCAGGGCACCGATTACTTTATATTTACAAATGGGTTACAATTTAAATGCGAAATTCCGTACCTCGTTCGTGTTCCACCTGTGTCTCTGCGTTGGAAAATGGTCAGCTCTCGGTAGACTCTCCAGATTTTCGGGCAATTTGATTGGTTCACCATCTGTAATCACAAACCGCCGTTTTAATAAAAATTCACTCTAAATTCATTTCGGCGGAATAATGTAATACGTTATCTGTATGCAAAGAGATTAAACGTGCCTTTTTCAGTGAATAATCAATAGGCCGTTTCCCTAATTCTAAATACGTTCGAAATCGAAAATTCTAAAGCGGCACTGCCCCTAAAAAAAAAACGTAGATTTTAAATGTCTATTGTGCAAAATTACAAACACGCAAACTTTTGTCACTGAAAAAATGTGAATGCATCCAACCTTGTATTGAAAGAATGCTTATTGAAGTCGTGTTAAATTTCACATACGAGGCTTCAGAAAGGCTGAAAATAACTGAAAAGAAACAAAAATTAACTCAGTTAATCTTTTCGAGCGGAATTGCTACAATCACTCTAATAAGCTTCATTCTTTTGTGGCCGCGATTTTTTTTATTTCGGTAAAAAAGAATAATGCCTCGCTCGCTCTATTTTAAGTATGAAAGACATTGTGAAAATATTGTGATAGCAATCAGGTAATGCTACGAAAAAGTTATTTTCGTTTACCCAAGTAACCAACCATATATTTGCCGAAAATACACATTTATTGGAACAACTTCAAAATAAAATTACAAAATTCGTTTAATTTCAGCTCTCAATAACATACAAATTGCCCAAGGATGTGCTTTTACCGTTTTGCTTTTGTTCATATCAACTTGTAACATATAAAGTGTTTTCATTTAAAAATTGAACCCTCGTTTGTGTTTTCGATATGTTTTCATTGTATTGCTGAAGTTATGCAACTCAATTAACAGTTGCCCTCGTTACTACTGCCAATAACTGTCTCAAAACCAAATACAATTTAGGCGATCTTGCAAAAGTACTAAAAGTACCTTTCAGATTTAAGTACATTATTGATAAAAAATTGTCTGCTGTAAAATTGATCAAAAGCTTCAATAGCACCAAAATAAAAATTCTGACCGTTCTATAGAAAGCTAAAAATACATTATTTCCTTGCTAACTTCTTAATGTGGGCGTAAGTGTTGTTTTTCTTAGTTGAACTCCCACAAAAATCTCGAAAACAACAGGAAATACAAAGTTGATTAAAGAAAAAAATTGTATTTATAAACCGCCAATTTTTAGGGTTAATATTTATGATTGAAAGGACAAAAGGCAAAGAGAAAAATTAAAATCCATATTAAAATTAAATTCATTTCATATTTGGAATACAATATCCATTTTTTTTTTGCAGGTTCTTGTAATTTTCCTTGATAAAAGAAAGTTGACAATGTCAATATTGGCATCTTGTATTACATAAAAACGCCTGTGATGCTTCTACATACTCTTTTCTGTTTAACTTCAACAAACACCGATTTCTTTAGAAATTAAGATTGAATTTATATTAAAATCAAACTTTTGCTCCATATTTTTTATTTATTTATTTTCTTTTCAAAGGCTCCTATAAAAAAATAAACGTCGGCCCACACTTTCTAGTTTTAGTTGTATGTCGATGGCGCAAAGTTAACTAGACAAAGTTAAATGTCAATTTTAATAGACTGCAAGCCAAGATCTCCGGCAAACTCGCGCTGAAAGCTTTGGATGTAGGATCTCCACACCTGAAGTGTATAATTTCAAGTCAAATATTAACAGACTAACGTCGGCATGTTATCCAGACAGTCAACAGATCGAAAGACGGATACAGAAATAAAAGGCAAATCACGCCAACGATTTCTCTCACTTGGCCCTTTAATAATCGCAACGGTTTTAATTAAAAAGTTGGAATAATTATATGCAAGTAGAAGTTTCTTAAGTAGATTTGTTTGTTTAATTTAACGGTAAAGAAACTACTCGAATTACACGAAGCTTTCTCGGAATTAAGGATGCACAACTTTTCGACTAATTAATTGCCTTGAATAGACCAAAGTTCGCAATCGATACCTTTTAAAGTGCCACCTTTTTATTTGGGTTTATTAAATGAAGGATACGGCAAGATTTTACCGGATTGAATGTGAAGTGTCGCTAAGGCAGCCATATTGACCTGGCTGATTGCTCGGGGATCTTGGGAACTTAGGTCAACCGGATTAGGGGTAATGAGCGGCATTCAATTACCATAGCAAGTGCTCTCGATGATGCGAATCGACGTGATCTTGCTGATATACATACAACGTACAACACATCCCCTGTTCCTAGCTTATAATGGTTGTCATGTTGTGTTTACCGAGAGGGATTTCGCACCCTGCCATTTGATTACTAAAGCAGGTGTTCAGCTGTCATTTTGTAATTGTATTGTAATATGCATCAATATTAAACCACCTTCGCCTTTATAGTAGGTATACGGTATTATGATGATCGAGCCACTAGACAAGAATACGAAGCTAATCGATTATTTAATGCATTAATTCAAACAGTTAAAACAATCCGGATTTCTCGTGGAGATATAAAATATTTGTGAACCATTTAATAATAAGGTATGCCCGGAATCTTAAACAACGTTCCTATTCAATCTGATAGGAAATTATAGTGAATTCCTCGCAGTCTTCTGCTAATCAGGCTATTTACGGCTCTTGAGAAATTTATGGCAACGACGGTGAAATCTTTCCACAATTTGTTTGATTAGGAATAAAATTAACATACATTAGGTAACGTGTAACGCTCGTAGTGGCTACCGGTGGTAATTCAAGCGCAAATCCAGCGGCTTAATGTGATAATGTTAGCTCGAGGATAGGGAATTATGATGATTGTGTTAATGCCACATGCAAATGATGATCCACAACCATTACATTATGATGTGCGTATGCATACATAAAGGACAAACAATTTGCGAACGCGAAGAAGCATTTTCTTAGACGACGCCCACAAAATCGTAACTTCCTTGTTTTATGTGACGCGAAAAAAAGTAGATATCGTTAAAAATGAGATCTTAAAGATAAGCACGAGCGCGGGCAGTGGAATTTACAGTGATCCTTATAATAAAGTGTACAAAAACTCAAACCATCTCATAAATCAGTAGCGCTCGAAGGAGTCGTCGATAAATAAGGACAGACGGTAACCCGCCCCGTCCCATCTGGGAGCCGCATCAGCAGATCTGAAGCGCCGACCGTAAAATCACCCCCACGCTGACGGGACACGTCGCTACAATCACCTGACCCCTGCCATGAATTGAACTCTCTTCTCCACCTATTTTAGAACGAATAGAAATTCCGTCGATGTACACAGGATGTTTTTTTTGCGCGTCATTCAAGGATGAAAACCAATTGCTGCACAATGCTTTTTGGCTCCTAAAATAACTGTTCGCAGGAAAAGATTGGAACGATTCGGGGAGAAACAGACGACTCTTTAAAGATCAGTTTATTTCGCTAATCTAAAATCTATGTCAAGGGCGAGTGACTGACATCAACTTAAAGCTGTACGCTTTTTTACAGAGGAACTACTAATTATGTTAATTATCTGTGAGAGCTTGATGTATAACGTGGATGTTAATCATATTAAAGAAACAATCACTGCCACGTATTATAATATGCAGATAGAAAGGGTTAAAATCCATGATGAGATAGGGGTTTGTTTGATGCCTTGGAGCGTTTATGTGTAAGCTGGAATTGTGCGAAATTACACTCATAATTATATTATTGTAACTTCCCCATGCTGAGAGAACAATGCGCCCTATGGCTGACTTCGTACGCAATTGTGACGTAATTGCCATTTGCTACCAACTGACTTCATTAAGTAATAAGAAAATATGTTCCATGGAATTCAAGAAGGTATTGTTCGACATTTCTTGTTAATACAGAGAGGTAACGATTCCGAAACTATGACTAATCAAGAAGAAAATCAACACTGAAATAAATACAGTAGAATCCGGTTATAACGGCTTCGTTTATAGCGAACCACCAGTTATAACGAACTTTATTCCAAGTCCCGACATTTTCCCCTATGTAACAATGTAAAAATTAATTGGTTATAACGCACTCGGATATAACGAACTATCGGATATAACGAACCTGAAAAAGCCGAAATTAATAAAATTTCAATCGACTATAACGAACTTTGCATTGTATATAACGCGTTATAACCTTTGAATCTGATGATGACTTGTCATTAAATGAGTAGTAGTTACAAAAATAGAAACAAAGGTAACGTGAATTTCAGCAATTGAAGGGCTCTATGGAAGAAGTACCTTCGTCACCTTCATATACTGTGATATTTGAGTTTTGATGTTTCAATGTTCAATGATCTTTTTTTACTAAAGTCTTCTTTAGTAAAAAAAGATCAGTCAAAATCAAAACAATGTGATTTCCAGATCAAACAAATATAAAACTCAAATATCACAGAATATGAAAAGTGACTTGCATAGAGCCTACCAATTAGAAAATTCAAATTTTTTCGAAAACTTAAACATGAATGACAATTTATCAGTTTCAACAAATTATTTGGGTATTTGTGGTAAACAAAAGTGGCCAAGAAGAAGCCAATGAGGAATGAGGATGATACGGAAGCATCAGCATTACAGATTTTATGTATACAGGAAGCTGTGAGAAGTATTAACAACATTAATATTTTTTTACAGTTTTACGGTGTGCCGAACTCAATTATTGAAAATCTTAGTGACGTTGAAACGTGTGTGGACAATTTATACTTTAAAATGCGACAGTTCAGTCGAAAATAACAAATTTTTTCAAATAAAATTACTTGTTGCATTATGCTTTGTTTCACATAAGTTTAGTTCTTATATTCTTAATGGTTTTATACATAAGCATATTTATATTAGACCAATAAAGGTCTCATAAAACACTCTTGCATTTATTCTTTCAATAGCGCTTATAACGAACTTCGGATATAACGAACCGATTTTGATGGTCCCTTGAGGTTCGTTATAACCGGATTCTACTGTACCGTCAAGTTGCTTCAAAAAAATTCTCAAAATGTTATCTTCTAGCAATGACCGCTTTTAAATAATCACTCATATTAACAATAACAATACCAACGCTAGAATGGTGTCTTTAGCTGCGCAATACAAAATGTGCCCTCATTTTTAGGGCTAATCAGAGATGATGTCGTTTAGGTGTTACCTTTTGTGGAAAAACCTTAAATGTAAAAAATTCATTCCGAATTTAATTTACACAGTTCTGTAATTAATAAATTCAGTCATTATACAATTATACATATTTTGCTAAACAAAGCCCAATTAAATTTTTTATCGTCAATAAAAATTCTAATCTATAACTTACACAGTCTATAAACGTTTTTGCCCTAAATGTGAATATTAGAAAGTTTTGGTAACATGTAATTAAGTTATTTTCAAATCTATAAGGAGGTTAATCTTTCAAAATTTAATGCGACATACATTTTTTAATAAATAAAATATGAATTACAGTCCACACTAAATTTTCCGCTTATCAATAATCCTTTAACGTTTTTTGTGCAAAGTTTGTGTTACAAAGTTATTAATTAATAAATTTGTCGTAAATCCGACATTACAATTTTCTAATAAAAATATAAACGACATAGTTTTTAATAACTGCACAGTAATTTTCTTGGAACGTGCTTTAAAAAATAATTCCCGTAATTATAAATGAAACAAATCGCCAATTAGTTTCCGAGAAAAATATTTTTTTGAAGTTATCTTAAATCAAGAGAGAGGCAGGCAGAGGCAATCTATTTTGTATTAAACGGTATCTCTAAAAATACAACTGTGGGGATTAGAAGAGGAAAAAATTCCCAGAGAACTGGGCAAGAAATATCTGAAAATAAATAACATTGACCCAGACTTTTTAAATAGAGACGGCTTAATGCCTGTAATCTCTGACAACACGGTGATTAAATAATAATAAACGCCCCAAACGAGAAACTGTTCGGAATTTTAAACTAAAGTTGTACGTGTGACTAACCATTTATAATGTCACGTGTGCGTAAATTATAAATTGAAATTCAAATTTAACACATTTATTTCGTCGCAGTGTATAAATTGCATCATTGGATTTTTTCGTCAAATAAATAAGATGCAAGCACCTCGAAATAACAGCGCGGTTTCCTCTTAGAAATTACTGTTATTAAGAACCCACGGTTGTTAACATGTACAAAGATAAATTCTAAAAAAAAGCATGTTAACAGCGACACTTGGTTTATATTTCCGGTGGAGCGCAAACACGCAATCCTGTTTGATTTTTCAACCGCTCAATTTAAATCTTGCATTGATAAAAGCACATTAACAGGAAAAAGTGTCGACCGAGTCGTAAAATCAAACGTGTATTGCGGACGGGCTTTCCTGAATTTTTCATTTGAATTATGCCGCTGCTTACGGCTATTTTCATAATAAATGCTCGACGCTAAAAAAAGCAAGGCAATAAGCCACAGGGAGTTCGTTTACTTTGAATACTATTTCGTACTCGGAGAAAAAAAAGGGAAGAAATTGGCAGTCGGATTGCATCTTGTTTCATAAATAGTGTATTTTGCGGAGACATATAGCATCCCTCTAGAGGTGTGCGAGTGGGAAGGAGGCGCCGCGACGCTACACGTTTGACTGCAAGTGACACCAGCTGTTTTCCACATGCTTTTCAATAATTCAGCTCTGACGCTTCCACATCCATCTGCCGTCCTCATACCGATCGCCGGTGTTCGCACTTTAAAATGTCGGAATACTTCATTCCTGCGGCATTTCTTTTGCTCGAGTCTTGAAATAATCACGTGAACCGACATTTCTTCTCCGTTAAGGAAATTTGCCCGATTTTATTAAACAAAAGCTCAAGATTTTCAGGAAAACGACTAGGATTAATTTATAGAGCGTTAAATTTTTTATGGGTCGGCAGAGTTTTATGTTAGCACATTTAGGATCTACCGAACCTTAACTTCCCGGATAATTGGATTATTTTCGTGTGCGTTACGTACGTGTAAATAGCTAGAAATACAGAAACTCGAAAATCAATTTTTAAAAGGTAAACAGAACGTCAGGTATTTCAAAAAACGATCTCTTTGTGTTTCTTTCTCGTCTCTTTGATGTTAGCGCTTTGTTATGACCGAATGCCGGTTTTATTTCGAAACTGGGATAATAAAAAGCTTAAAAACAGCGCGGTGGAAGTGGATTTTCAGAAGATTAGTGCCGTCGGAAATAAATAAAATACAATCGGTTAAAAATTATACGCTTCAAACAGGAAACGGCGAATAGGAACTGTGCACTTTAACTGTGCGCTTAAAATAAATTTGCAACATTTTATTTCTTTATTTATAAATAAATATACCTATGCGGCTGAAAAAAGCAGCCGTCAAAATAAAGACTGTATGGAAACGGATTTGAAAAACAGGGTTGTAAAAAATGGGACACACACGACAACACAACGGACCTTAAGGGATTAATCAAAATGGCAGGAAATACCACGCCAAACACTAAGTTGCAACCAGGACGTCCGCCCAAAACATAAAAATAAAAACTGCGTTTCGACACAACCAGAAATTCCTTAAGCGGGCTACACACCTTACGGTATATCTCTCCGGAGCGCCTGTGCATATAGATATTTTCATTCGATAAATAAAACCGTACAGGCATATCTGACCGTGTATATGCCGCAGAGACAAGGTCTTTCGCACCGCAAGTCTCGTTTCTTTAATAAATTGGTTGCACGTTTCCGAAACTGAAAAATATTCTTTTCTTCAACATTTTATGAAGGGTCAAAGCCACTTTCTGTTTCAATTATTTGTGTATTTTAACAACATTATTATCATTGAGATTTTGTTTTTTCAAGTCACAATAAATGAGCCCTTCGCAGAAATTGAAACTCGCTTTCTCGAGTTTCCTCTAAAAGAGTTGTTTATCATTGACAATTGACGTTGTGTCATCGAGATTTAGTTTTTTCGAAAGTCACTCTGCAATAAATTAACCCTTAAAAAACACGACATGGGTAATGATCTTTAATTCTTTCCTTTTAACATTTTATGAGGGACCGAAGTCACTTTCTCCAGTAACCCCTAAATTGCTTGTGTATCAATTGACACCGAAATTTCGTTTTTTCAAAGGCGACAGTTTTACAACACAGACAAAAAATCTTGAATAGGTCTCAACAACGCAAATCTGTAAAGTTAAATAATCTGCATAAACAATACGCTGCCGTACCTTCACTGAATTGAATTTATTGGTTAAATTATAATAACTAGTTGTATGTATTAAAAATACGACACGCAGCTGAAGTGCTTTTATTGTTAAATTTGTACGATTGAATGTAATGTAATTAATTTAAAAAAAATAAAATTTGAATGGTATTTGATTAGATTATTTTACGAATGAAGAACTAACAATAAGAAAAATTAAAATAGGTACCTATGTAAATAAGTTCTTGGCTAAATAGTAAGTAATTGAACTATTTCGACCAACACGAAGTTATATCAGAATTATCGGCATAGTACCGTGTTCATTTTTAAAATGGCATAAAATAATCACCGAGATTTCACATTTCTGAAAGTGGTATTCAATGGCCTTTAAAAAAAATCGAATGGGGGTTAACTGTTTAAATAGGGGGTTTAAATAGGGTAGTTTAAAAACTTCATTATCACTCAGATTTCGCTTTTTCGAAAGTGATAGAATGGACCCTTAAAAAGACAGTGGAACGGGTGAACTGTGCATATTTTATCAGTTTCTGTGACGTTAATAGTGCAAGTTCGATGGGAAATCGCAAAAGTAACCGTGAGTGTATCGAAGAATTCATTGAAGCCTATCGAAGTCAACCCTGCCTCTGGCAAATAAAATCGAAATTTTATCACGATCGGCCAAAAAAAGAAGCAGCGTACAAAGTGTTGATCATAAAAAAAATAAACAACATGAGAAGCAATGCTACTACCGCTAAAGCATCGTGTGTTGACGCCATCGCTTTTACACAAAACTGACAAAAAAACCGTAATCGTGTGGATGCGCTTCTGTATCCGGTAGCCCGTATTCGACAGATCGGAGAGATAAACGGAGAGATATACCGTAACATGTGTAGCCCGCTTTAGAACAACGATATGTATTCCGATGAAGCAGTTTAAAAGAATGTCCATAATTTTCAAAATTGTACATAAAGGGGCCGATTTAGACAATTAGCCAATATGTCACAGCGCTGATTTTTATCGCATTAATTACAAGGATTGATGTGAAAAAAAACGTTGTTCAGAGAGAATGTGAAATTAGGTATAAATTAGGAAGCAAAGTGATTAATGTATCCATCAGGGACTGTAGTGCTCGCCATCATCAACACTTGCAACAAGTACCTACGTGTAAATAGTACAACAAATAAAATGAATTACTAACTTCATTTGTCGTTGATGTGGAGTTCGCGACACCGCCGAATTCAATCGCGTTTTCTTTTCTAAACGCGCAAACAATATAATTACCTCGTGTTACGTTTTCACGCCATTTTTTGTGTGGTGTTATAATGAAAATTACTAAGTACGCACTAGCCGACGTCTCTAATTACTAGAATAAAATTAAACATCGCGTGACAACGCATAAATTCGCCGTTTTTAATCTCCCATGGCCATTAAAAACATAAGAAGATTTATTTAGTTTATTTTTTTTTCGTTTCTTCTCTACAAAAAATTGTATACATAATCCTATTAAAAAGTGTCCGATATAAACTAATTAAGACTTACAAATAGATAAAGTTATAATACTGTAAAAGATAAACTTCTCTTAATCTTCTCAAACCGTTGCCAACTTTACACTTTTAAGCGGCGTGTTTTGTACCGTGGAGGAAAACAAAACGAAACGCGATATCCACCAGTCCTTCTTCCTTTTAGCTTTTTCATATTTTTCGTTTTTGTATAAGAACGCCCGGATAAATTTATT
Source organism: Dascillus cervinus (assembly GCA_949768715.1). Taxonomy (NCBI): domain Eukaryota; kingdom Metazoa; phylum Arthropoda; class Insecta; order Coleoptera; family Dascillidae; genus Dascillus; species Dascillus cervinus. Next base: position 28,673,673 of record OX458319.1, on the reverse strand, counting down.
AAGCTTTTAGTGTGTTCTCTCGGCCGTTATCATTAAGTCAAAAATAACGTTCGCCGAAATCTTATTATCATTCGGAACGAAAAGTGGGCCGAGCAGACAATGCCACGCGTTGGAAAATAAAATAAATCCGAAGGTGTATAAATAACCTGGAAATAGCGGCGGTTAAAAACCGAATAAGCTCAGCACACTGACCGACGATCGAAATAGAAAGGAATCCCTAGTGAGTTTGAGGTACCGAAAATGAATCAGGAGACTACAACATCGTATGATAAAGAGCAATTCTAATGTGCTGAATAAATAGCCGCCGCTATGTCGTTATTTCTGTGCGGTATTATTCTCTGTTTACCATTTTCCCGGCGAACAAAACGTAAAAATGTAAAACACGAGGAGCGAGAAAAAGCCCGAACAAACACACTTTCAAAAGAATTAATTCGAAATTTGTCGGTGGAGCGCAACTAATCGATTGATGCCACAGTGAACGAGAAGCCGCCGCGATTAAGAAACTAAGAAAGATAAACATTGATTTTTAGAATTGTGGCAGAAACACAATAATAAATAAGAGACGGAAAAATATCTGTGTTTTCTTTCAATCGTTTCGAACAGGCGGTTCGCTAACAAATCACAGACTACAATTCGGACCAACCGCGGCTTTTCGTTCGGGGTCATAATCTACACTCGAGGTTTCAGTTACAGTTTCTTTATCAATATACCGGGCGCGCAATAAATGACTAACGCATGACGAACTTACGTGATAATACCGATATCCAATATCTTTCCATATTTCAACTTGTTTCAAATGAATTTTCACCCCAGACGACTCTACTTGTGCAAACGTGATCGTTGCCGATGAATTACGTGCGGGTTCGGAGCAAGAAAAAGAAGAAGAAATTGGGCCAATGTGTCAATAATAGAGGGGAATACCGCAATAACTGCTATTGTGGTCCCCGAGAAAAACGTGGACTTCCCGGCTTTATCGTTCAATAACGCGTAGCCACCTATGATGTAATATAACAGGAGGCTTAAAGTTGAGGTCATGAGGCTGTACATTCGAAACGGTCGCAAAGATGTGTCGTAATCTTACAACGTGGCAGCCGCGTATTTTATATATCTGATCGCTGAATCCCTGCAGCATTTGTCAATACATTTTATGGCAGCTCTTCCGGGAGAGGATCAGCAGAGGACATTAATTTATAGTGGCTCCTCAGATGCCGTACTGACTGGTCAACCAGATATGTCCTACGTGAACTCATTCCTATAATATTGATGTTATAAATTTTGGTCGGACATGCGACGCGAGCTTTACAAAACTTTTAAAGGGTTCTCCATTTTAAGACTTTTTTATTACGATTCGTAAAATCGAGCCTTTCCAAAACATAAATATCTGCCGCTGCAAACTTCACTGGGCTTATTTCCTGAACATGATAACCGTTAATGATTTCCTGTCTAAAATTAAATATTTACATTCACACACAGTCTCGAATCTAAATTAAGGTGACCAACAAAAAAAAAAAAAAATTGACGTGATGAAAATGTGCACTGCAATTTGCATGGTGTTACCTAGGAAAACCGACTCTTAAGATTGAACCCTTGTTATAATCATTTGAAAACAAAAAAATGGAATTTTTTTTTACCTGAACTCAATTTATGAAAATGTGGATGCTAACATAAATCGGTAAAAAAATTAAAAAAATTAACGTAATGAAAATGTGCACTGCAATTTGCATGGTTTTACCTAGGAAAACCGACTCTTAAGATTCAACCCTTGTTGTAATCATTTGAAAACAAGAAAATGGAATTTTTTTTACCTGAGCACACTTTATGAAAATGTGGATGCTAACATAAGTCGAAAAAAATAAAAATTCACCTGATGAAAATGTGCACTGCAATTTGAATGGTTTTACCTAGGGAAGCCGACTCTTAAGATTCAACCCTTGTTATAATCATTTGAAAACAAGAAAATGGAATTTTTTTTACCTGAGCACACTTTATGAAAATGTGGATGCTAACATAAGTCGAAAAAAATAAAAATTCACCTGATAAAAATGTGCACTGCAATTTGAATGGTTTTACCTAGGGAAGCCGACTCTTAAGATTCAACCCTTGTTATAATCATTTGAAAACAAGAAAATGGAATTTTTTTTTACCTGAACACAATTTATGAAAATGTGGATGCTAACATAAGTCGGAAAAAAAATAAAAAAAATTAACGTAATGAAAATGTGCACTGCAATTTGCATGGTTTTACCTAAGAAAACCGACTCTTAAGATTCAACCCTTGTTGTAATCATTTGAAAATAAGAAAATGGAAAAACATTTACCTGAGCGCACTTTATGAAAATGTGGATACTAACATAAGTCGGAAAAAAAATTGACCTGAGCACACTTGGTGAATATGTGAACTGTAATTTGCATGGTTTTACTTAGGAAAACCGACACTTAAGATACAACCCTTGTTGTAATCATTTGAAAACAAGAAAATAATTTTTTTTTTATCTGAGCACACTTTATGAAAATGTGGATGCTAACATAAGTCGGAAAAAAAATTGACCTGATGAAAATGAGCACTGCAATTTGCACGGTTTTACCTAGGAAAACCGACTCTTAAGATTCAACCCTTGTTGTAATCATTTGAAAACAAGAAAATAGGAAATTTCATCACCCAAGAATAGAAGTGATTATTTTTCTTTGAAAGAGATGTTTTATGTTTATTAGTATCAATGTGCTTTGTTATTGCACTTCGTCCACCAATCGCAATAGAAAATTCTCCTTTGCAGATTGTACATTTAACCATAGTATCATCATTTCCTTTGTTTTCTATAATAAATGGAAACTCTTTTTTTAAAGGTTAAAGGTTAAAGTTAAATGCCAAGTTTTTATATTTTTAGAAGTACAAAGGAGTAAAAAAGAATGCAAAGGAGTACTTTTGGAGTACTCGTTTTAAAAGGAGAACAAAACTCCCTAAAGGAGTACGTTTGGCCACCTTATCTAAATACACTAAATCATAACTCGGTACAAACATAAAAAATATATACGATTCAAAAATAGATTAAATGTTTCAATTCAAAATACAATAATACATAATAGACACTCATGTTTTTACAATAATTAAAATTTATTTTCATTATGTTAGAGTTTTCGTTAGCATGCATTTATATGACGCGGTGCCCACCAAACGAGGTTTCACTGTAGTACTTCTTTTTATTTCAGAAAATCACTGTTCATCAATGAATTAAATCCATCTCCAGTTGGAATGCGACAGAATTTTTATTTTCAACTTCACCTCAATTCGGGCCTTTGTTGACAATCCTTTGGCGTTCATCAGATACCAATGGATAAATTTTTGACGGCACATACGTCAACGATACCATTTACAAGATGTCATTAAAGCTGTTCGTGCACGAGGAAGCGCAAAATCCAATTAAACAGCTGCAAATGTAAATTCCTCCGTTTCAGTCGCGTAATTTATGTATCGGAAGTTGCGATGCAATAACTTAATGAGTAAAATTCATTTATATGGGGAGTCTCGAAAATTTAAAACCATTTACTGACCATAAGCGATGATAATAATAATGCATGACCTATTTTTTGAATAACGGAAATATGCGGTCTTGATATAATTATATCGAAGCACATTTCATTTGATTAAATTTCAGACAAGTTTTCTTAAATTAAATTGAAACTTTTAGGCAACCTTTTTTGAAATTGCATCGAAGAATTATTATTAGAGGCCGTCCTTTAATTTGAATCGGATTCAATCATGAAAAGACGATAAAAAGCTTCTTCAAGTTAATGTGTAGTTCATTAACACGAAACTTAAAAAAAAAATTAATGAAACGGTGAAAATTTAATTTTTTAATAAGTTTCCCAGTTCTAGGTAGCTCTGCTCGATAATTAAATTTTGTACAAACGTGCGATAAATATAATTACAAGTAGTTTGGCAATAGTAACCGATAATGAAAACCGAAAAATGTTGCTATCGCGGCCAACCCAACCTTACATTTTCAAGATTATTTTTTATTTTAATATCAACCTCGCAAATAAATTTTGAAAAGTACAAAAATATTCAAATTTCTGAATCAGTTTTAAGGTAATTTATGTTAAAACGGGTGTTTTTTAAATCGTGCACATTTTTCAGGACACAAAACAAAAAAATACAGCAAATGAAAATGTGAATTGAACATTGACTGTGGTCGTGAAAGCTCCGCCGTTAAAAAATCTCAATGAAATGTCACGATCACCCTTTTCAAGAACTTTCTTACTAGTTGCGATCTTTTGCTCGTGTCGTGCACTTTATAACTGCAATCGGTGTAAAAACGTATCGAAATAGAAATACAATTTTTCCTCAAAAGTGAATTCTAATTAAAAATTAATGTAAAACCAATTCATTTTGCACGTAATTACACATTGGGGATAACTGGTCGAACAATAAGTTATACAATAAATGAGAAACAACAGAATCCCTCATTAAAACATGACTTCATTAAAACAACGAATTCATTTGTACTGCATAAATAATTACTTAGCTGTTTATAACGGGTGAATTAAAAATGGCACTGCAAATACAAAATTCACCAGGAAATTCCGTTTAATTTACGGAGAGTAATTAAACATCAATGCTGGAAGCTGTTTCAGGAATACAGAGAAATGTTTTGAAAGTACGACATCCATCATGCTAATGTTAACGGTGACAAGAAGTTTACACATGCCTACGCACCCCCAACACTTAGTTTACAACTCTCCTATATACAGGGCAATTTGTCTTATGAATTGTAGTTGTAATAAAAAAAAATATAAAAAACTGCATCCCGCCCCGATCATAACAATTTATGTCGTGTTGAAATTATTAAAAATACAATGCGATCGAATTCCACAACTAAAAAAAGAGGTTAATCAATCAAGTGAAAATGAATTTCGAGTCCATTGAATACCGTAAAAAGCCGACAATAGAAGTACAATAACAGTCGTTTCAGCAAATAAAGCAGTAAATAAACTTCACCGACCGTCGGCTGATAAAAAAAGAGTGGAATAATTGAAATCAGTACTACAATAGACAAAGAATCCAGTGTTTATAACTCATAAATTCGCATGCATGTCGTTTTTAGGAAAACGTGCAACAAAAAGTACATAATTCATATTGTGTAAACCGAAACGGTGAAATATGGTAGCGCCGTTATCGCGAAACGACTCTGACAATCGTCCCCGTCAATTAGTCGCAATTTGTCGAATAGAATCGGCTGCTCGTTTGTCTATCGAGAAATCCTCTGAATGTCAATATTTACTTAATGCATCGCAAAAATGTGGAGGGCTAAAATTGGAAATTTGCATAACGGATGAGGAAACTCTCTCTCGTTTTAAATGCGATAATGTATTCGATACAGTTGAACCGGTAACCTATTTACGTCCGAAATTGCGTCGGCTTTTCGAAGATCTATAAACAACAGCGGCCCACCACCGCAGTTGATCCGTACGCAAAGTACTACATGATTCACGAAAATAACACTTACAATTTAATTTTCTCGTTTCTTGCATTAGATTCTTTCGCCGATTTCATTTTATTGCAGATTTTCCCTTCTCAGTCGAAAACGCAAAGACCGTAATTGCGTCTTGTCATACAAATTAATGAAATTAATAGGTTCCTCCGTTATCAAACGCTTCTCGTTTTCCATTATCTAATTACAAACTGTATAAATGCATGAAGTCGAAACTTCCTGAAACAAAATGAAAAGAACACAAATGGATTTTCATTTAGTCCTTAGACGAAGCAACACACTATAAAATCCCTCATAACTTCTAACTCATGAATCATAACAGGAACGATTGATTCTGGTTAACTTAATTTTACCCTTAAGTGGCGCTACACTTGACTTTATACGATAAAACTTTGAGAACAAAGTGAATGCTTTCAACGCTCACATTTTGCATGAAATGTTCGCTGGGAAAGATTTTAAAAATTATAAATATTCAACATGACTATTTCCAATTCACTTTCATGGCAGTTGTAATTTTAAAGGCAAAAAATGTATTCATCAATGTATCGGGTTATTACTGAAACGATGTCGTTATTCGAGTTTCCAGGGGCATTCATTAAATCTACATTTGTACAAATTTCGACCGCCGATAAGGCGCTAACTTGTTCGACGAGACTGTCTTCCCCTTTTGACTATAACAAATCATCCAAATAATCACACGTAATTTGCAAACAAAAATAAAAAGTCGCCGTCGGAGACCTTTTAAATGGACTAGCACCGGTCATCATCATTAGCAGCCATTTGATCCCACGTTTTTTCAGTAAAATCTTCGCAATTTATAACATATTTTTGATTACGTGGGTTTAATGTAATCATTTTGTTCAGTTTTCTGAACGTAATATTTTTAAAGGCTTTCTACTCCAATCTCTTGAGAATAATAATTCTAACGATGCAGTTATCTTTTGGCAGAATGACCTAACCATTAATCGTTATAACAATGAAATAGCATACAGGGTGAGTTAAGTTTTACCGCCCGTGGAAAATAGGCCTTTAAAATAATTTGTCAATTCTCATAAATTGCATGAGTTATTAATATATTATTAAGGTACATAGAAACCAAGAAAAATTCTTTTTTTTTTAATCAGGTATAATTTTGGCTTTCTTTCGATAATTAATTGCTCAATTTATTAGTTTTTTTTATGTACGAACAGTAAAATATTTTCACACAATTTAGTGTAATTGAAATAATTTTACTAATTTGCGTTCATTAAATAAAGCCATTTCCGTATTAGAGGGTATTTGTTTAAATGATTTACGACATAAGCTGACCAATTCACCTAACAATGGTATTGGTTTTGGGTACTTGACCGATTATTTATGACAATCATAAAGTTAAGTTAAAAAGTACAACGTTACATTTTACAGGACCGAAATAAGGGTTTTCGTTATTTCTTTAAAAGTTCACAACATCGTAACTAACAGCTACACGGTAATTATAATCATAATAAAAAATAATTTTTGCAATACTAGATTTTAAACTTGATAAGAAAATCGCTTACCAGCTTCTAATTTTCGTTAGTATATCTGTCTACAATTTTGCGTTTTAATCTTGCCGTCTGCAAAGTCAATATACCTATCGGTTATTGAACCTTCCGATAAAATAAATTGCTTAACTCATCCAAAGTTTAAAAATTCTGGTCACAACCCTAGGTCACTTTGTGAATAAAGAAACATTCACATTCGCAACAAATCCCCCAATACTTAAACATCGTTGGTAAAATATGAAAATTAAAACTTTGTTTTGTGGAATAGTGAACATTTGTGTTTAGTTCAGGTATAATCATGCCATTTCAATACTCAGTCGAGGAGAAGCTTGAAATCCTTTTAATTTATGGGTAATGGGGCCATCACTTTGAGCATCTTTTATAAAATAAACTTAATATTTACCTATTAAAAACTTATTTTATTTTTCTCACAAATTCCAGAATACGGGTCTGGCAACAACTAAAACGCCGTTCCCTTCAGTTTTATGGGTCGATCATCAGGTATTGTTACGTGGTAAACCGTATTATCCATTGTTGGAGAGTCATAAATAAAAGTATTTTTCGTGCTTTATGTTAAATTTGATTTAACTTAAAAAGTAATAATTTTTTAACGAATCAAATTGCAATTAATTACGAATAATTTGACAAATTTTGAAATAAAAAACCAAACATGGAAATTTTACCCGAAACTCTTTGTTTTACTTTTTTGGCTTCAAATAAAAATGATTTGGAAAACTTGTAGCACTAATCGAAAGTGTAAACTTCAACTGATGTAACATGTAAATTGCATACTTTCCCCTCAATCTTTAATAGGTATTATGGCCGGGGCGGTAAATCTTAACTCACCCTGTACAAAAAATAAGAGCACAAATTTTTTGACAGTAAGTTGCTAAAACAGATGTAAAATGTCACAGAAGAAATATACAATTAAAATATATAATATGTTTGTATTTTTGGAAACGCAATACAAATTATACGTGTTGCAAAAGCGTTCTTTGATATATGTCCGACGTTCTTGTTAAAACAAAGTTCTATAATCTAAGGTAATATGTGTGAATCACAAGGTAAAAAATAGCAGTAAATCGTGCGTAATCTTCTTAGAATATAACTCCAAGGCATTTATCGTGAAACATGAAATCTTTACCTGCATTTACATGAATTCTGTTCTTACTGCACTTCAATATAATTAGAGCGAAACCATTAAATATGATGAAAGAATAAAAAAAATATGTAAATGCAAAAAACCATACATAACCAGGCAGTAGAACGATTTCGGAGTGTTCCTAATTGCGGTGTCTCGGGCGAAGTGTAATCGAAGTGGATTATCTTATGAAACAACTTGAGATTGCGAAAAGCGTTTGTAAGTTAGTTACATTTTTGTTAAAACTTTCTCCCCGATAGGAAATTTGAGTTTTCTTTACTGGTTACCTACAAATTGTAAATCTGAAGTTATTCAAGCGCAACAAAATATAATGGACGCGCCTGTTCAATTCGATTTGCTAATCTAAAATTTCGTTTGCACTATCGAAAATTATTCATTTGAAAACTATTAAACAAGCAAATTTTTTAAATTACTTTCGGACCGTTCGACGAGCTTGTCAATAGTGCAGCGACTGTAGGTCAACAAATCGTTACCCTACACTCGCGTCGGAATTATTTTTTAATTATGTTTGTGACATTTTTGAGTACGTGTGAAAGAGTAAAGGTCTCCAAACGACAATGGGATTTAGAATGTTATATTTTATGTGGCTTTTAAGGCAATCTTCATTATACAAAACGTAAAATTTAGTGCAGCACCTTTTCAAATTTATTTCAATTACATAAACTTAAAAAATGAAATATTTCACGCGATAAAAGCGTCAAACGGGAAGAGGAGCTTTTTATACGCTACAAATTGTGTCTTGTGTTTTCAATATATTTTTTCAAATAAAACCGAGTTATTTGCATTTCGTTTCTCCTGATCTTCTGTCAGTCAAATAATGTGAAATTTTTTTTATTGCTTGAATTTTTATGTTTGAACAAATTATAAGTTGGTGGCATAATATGTCTAATTTTATTTACTTGTCTATAATGTAGTGTATTGTCTAAAAAAGTAATAACAAATGTTCTTATTAGTTTATATCATGGGGTATGCGTTCTGGCGATGAATATATTCAAAGTGAAGATTTCTAAACACATGTTAGCGCAAAGATTATACGGCATACATACAATTCCAACCACTGAAACAACTTTGCAGTTAGTCAACAGTTATGTTTTAGTTGTGCATTTCCCTATTGTATGCTTAAACAAACAACCGTAGTTGCTATTTTGTATTTTTAGTGCAACCTGCCATTATTACCTACAATTTAATATTTTGTTGATACCAGAGATTCGGTGGCAAGTAAAAACCTTCCACAAAAATTGCTGCTAAATTCTGTTTACTGAAAAGAAGATAATCTATGTTAGATAAGTTCTCATCACACAAACTCTTTAATCTGATATTTTCAAATCCATTAAATCTCAAGTAACCAAAAAAGTCCCCTTAAAATTGATTATTTACTGTTCTCATTTAAATTCACAAAATGCAAAATTCAGAGAATTGCTTAATTCTGAACGAAATGTTTATTCCATTTGAATGTAAGGAATAATTTTACATTTGTTGTGTTCTTGTTAAAACATTGATACATGAAAAGCATAAAACTTTCGTTTTATTACATACAGCTCGGTATACAAACACACACACCTGTGCGAAAAAACTGTGTTTTATTGTGGATATCAAATGTTGTATAAAAAATACAAGGCATTAAATTTGCACTGGCGTGATGTCCGGTGCACAAGTGGCGATAATTTATGCTAATGATCACATATGAATTCAAACGTGCGTGTGTGCGACTTACGCACAACTTTTTCCGTATAATTTCACCTAAAGATTTCAATTTCGTTCGAACGATTTCCGCAAATTATCTATTCCTTTCGATTACTTTCCAATAACTTCGAGCCGAGTTAAAAGATACGAAACCGACGACGGTATCCTTGCTGAAAAATACTTACTTTGTAAAATATCGAGGTAAATAAAGTTATTTCGCGTGACTTTGTTGCTTGTAAATGATAGCGACGAGGTTTGATAAATTCCGTTAATTTTATAAGTTTCAAACAATTATAATATTTAGAATGTGCGTGCATTCACTCAAATGCGTGCAATAACGAATATACGTCAGGGTATAATAATGATCAGAATTATAAATTAACATTTAAGATTGTCTGCGACCTTCACGTTTCATGTTTTTATCAAACAAAAATCCTGACTTGATTGTAAAACCAGCTGGACGCACTTTAGAACGTAAAAGTGCAATATCGGGGATAATTTCTGTTTTATCTCAAAAGCAATCATGGCACACGCTCATTTTACGTCCAATAATAATATCCGATAACAATGTCAAGTTATATAAATATAACAACAGTTGGAAAAGTGCCTCATTATAGCGATTTTCGATAATAACCTGACAGGATATGAACTGGGCAAAAATAAACGTCATAAATTTCCTCATTTTCTGACAAACGTTTGTATGTGTTGAATATCAAAAAATTGTCCCGATCGTTGTTTAGCAATATGTTTGGAGAATATTTCTTGAGAAGAAGCGACAACGATAAAGTAAACGCAGACAGAAATATCCAACGAAAGTTAAAAATGACATATACGACTTGGATAAAAAACATTTGTCATTCAAAACGTAATATTAAATGTGAATGAATGGGTTAGTTTTCCCTATGTGATTGATGCACCTTTTTATTTGTTTTTCACTCTTTTGTCAACACTCGCCATCAATAACTTTAAAAATTCAAATTCGCGCGCGCGTTTTAAATATTGGAAGAAAAAAATAACCGCCGGTGTTAAAATGCCATTACAGATATTAACTTTCTGACTAACATAACGATAATCTGGAGAGGGTAATATCGATCAATAAATAGGGGTTAATATAGAAATAGCAGGGAGGATTCTCTCTCCCGCGAGTGAGGTCTGCGAACTAACCATTAGTGACCTCTGCGATACGACCGCTATAAATAATAGCGATAATGAAATTCAACGAACTTAATGAGGCGGTTAACACCCCTAGCTCTAACTTAGAAATTAACAGAAAATATAGAAGGGTCCGGTTACTAATTATATTTTATTAAACGAAAAATGTCAATTACACACCGCCATTTCGGCGACCGAAATTGATTTTTAAATTTAAGCTTTCGGCAAGATCCACCCCGATAAATTAACACACGAAAATAAAAAATAGTTTCGGGGCAAATTCAATTACCATTTAATTTTAGAAGCGCGTAATTATTAGTAATGATGTCTAAACTTTTACAAATACCTTTAGGGGTTTAATTAATCAAATATTCACGGTGAAATACAATTTCTGCCTCATAGAACATGATTGTTAACAACAATGCATGTAATTGCGTTATTTGGGAAATAGTCCAATCAATAATATATTTTCATCTGAAGCTTATGAGAAATTTACATGAAAATACACATCAGGCCGCATTCAGCATAACTTGAAGTTTCATTCCAATTTATTATTGGCACATTTTAACTAACAAAAGATTACAAATGCGTCGGAAAGTGATCATAAACATTATTTGTTCTCTGTCACAAAACAAAGCTTCGTTGTCATAAATTGTTTTACACAAATCTATGTCGATTAATTTTTTTTGTAACGCGTCAAAAATAAAAATAATAAAGTCTAAGCACGTCACCGCAAAAGTAATTCCTGAATGGAACATGTCAAAAAGTCTTTTTTACTTATTTCTCAAATAGGTACTCACAATTAACTCTTGTACCTACAACTGGCGGATAATGCTTAACGGTACACAAATTTGCATTGGCTATTAAAATATTTACAGTCTATTTCAGTAGACAAACTTTGGTCGTTTAATCAATTCATGCGTACCGTAATTGCGTACAGATGAAAGACGATTTTTAAACTCTATACTCAATTTGTTTTATTGTTTTCTACTTACAGTAGAGCGTCGATTATCCGAACGTCAATTATCCGAAATGTCAATCATCCGAATGACGATTTGATTTATCCGAACGTCAATCATCCGAATCGTCGTTAACTTTGCCATTACATTACATTATAATGTGATTGAAATATTATTTGTTGTTCAATATATGTTTATATTCTATCATTTTGAGAATTTTAGTGCTCATAAACTATGACTGTTCGGTCATCCGAATTTTCGATTGTACGAACGGTAGTCGGTCCCAATTAGTTCGGATAATCGACGCTCTACTGTATTTGTTTTGCGAGGAACACGATGGTGCAATTAAAAATCGATTTGCTCTAAGATTGACAGAGATAGAAAACTATAAATCGAGAAAATGGCCGTAGCTCCGTTAATACTGGAGCAACTCAATTGATTCTTGTTCCATCGTTTCCGGCAGGAAAAGTTATCCTAGTAAGGAAAAAAAGAAAAAAGAAAAAAAAAGAGAGAAAAAAGCCAAACCAAGGAAAACACTTTTTTTCTTTCTTGCTTAGAGCGTCATATAAACATGAAAACTTATGTATTTTTTTGCGAGGAACACGATGGTGCAATTAAAAATCAATTTACTCTAAGATTAACAGAGATAGAAATCTTAAACCTAAACTAACATAGCCTAACCTATCTTAACCTGACCAAACTGGGTCTATCTTTTCGTGTTTCTCTTTCGGGGATATTTTTAGAATTTTTACACTGTTGAGGTTATGTTGTGATTATTTACCTGTTCTAAATAAACAATTACACTGTTAAAAAAGAAGAAAAAACATTGACCTGAGCACACCTTATGTCCACTGCAATTTGCATGTTTTTTTTGGCCAGAGAGTTATATAAAAATGATAACTTATGTACAGTAGAGCGTCGATTATCCGAACGTCAATTATCCGAAACGTCAATCATCCGAATGACGATTTGATTTATCTAAACGTTAATCATCCGAATCGTCGTTAACTTTGACATTACATTATAATGTGATTGAAATATTATTTGTTGTTCAATATATGTTTATATTCTATCATTTTGAGCGTTTTAGTGCTCATAAACTATGACTGTTCGGTCATCCGAATTTTCGATTATACGAACGGTAGTCAGTCCCAATTAGTTGGGATAATCGACGCTCTACTTTACTTTGAATCAAATGTTACAACTTTTTTGGTTAAGTTCTGCACACATTTCCCGTAGGTATAAATTCTTCAATCAATAAACGACTGTAGGAATATTACTAAACTGCAGCTTTTCTGCGCTGCAGTTTTGCGAAGTTTTGTTTATTTCTTCACCAAAAAGGCTAATATTATGCTGTTCACATTTATTTATGGCCCACTGTGTAACATTTTATAACTGATCTATATGAATGACATCGATTTTTTTGACTCAATTGCTGGGTTCCAACGTGTAGTAACAAAATAAATTTCAATAACTTAAATCAAGTTGAAAATGTTGTAGAGTAGATATTTATAGTAAATTGTTTTTAAATTTTCTCTACTTCCACATCTGCAAATAACGTACAATTTTTCCGCGATTAGTTTTGTAATTTTGTACAAATTATTCTGCGAATTTTTACATAGGTATATTTTTCTACATGATATTTTTGAAAAAGCTAATACTAACTGCATAATAATTTCTTTTGCAGATATTTAAAAAATACGTGCTAACGAAGTTTCTTACCTACACGTTTTATTATTATGTTCAAAAGCAACTTACATTTCGATTTCATAAATTGTCATAAACACATAAAATTATAAATAAATCTATTTATACGAAAAGAACTGATATTCGCTTTTCCTAAGCTTTTTCAAACAACAACGTTGTTACGTTTACTGATTTCCTGCAAGGTTTGCGAAAACCTCAACTTATCTGAGGAAATCGTTCAAATTATCATTTAAACATGGAATTTGATTTGAAGAAAATTGCAGCGTTTTTATTTTGTAGTTTTTTCGATTACTGGTTTTATTTTAAATAAACAACCATTGATTTTAATTTGTTGCCATTCTGAAAATCAGATTCAAATTGAGGACGACGATTATTAAGTTTTCCTTCTCCGACTGTTATCCATCATTATAGCCAACGTAGGTGTGGAGTAGATAATGGTAATGGATAGTAGGCGTATTTTTTTAGCATATTAAACTTATATCGATTGCGATAGTTCCGAAAACGACTAAAAGAAAATAAATTTCCTTTAAAAAAAAAATGATATAGAAAGTGGCAGCTACACGAAACATGGTGGATATGAATAAAAACTTGCATTAAAGTTAGGTGCACTGAAAATACAAAACAAAAACGCACACCTCGTTAAAAATTCAAAAAGTAGCGTTAAATATTACATCTAATTAAAAGCAGAATGCGAAAGTAAGTTCATTTTGTAAGATGAGCGAGCGCGCAAATATCTTCAAAAACACTCACGGGACTTCATAAATTTCTGCATAAAAGAAAGATGAAGACCGTGTAATAACTCACTTGTAACTTCGGGGTAAGTAACTAAACACTACTACTTCAAAAACATTCACCAGACACGAACGACACGCTTTAAAAATTAAAGTGGAAGAATTTTTCTCCGCTAGTTTCCAACTTTGTTCGCAACTTGTTCATTTCCATACTTTGTTTCATACTTTTCATTTTACCAGATTTACCCAGCCAGTTTATAAACTCTCCAAGCTTAAACGCGCTGAAAATGTTTTCAAATAGTTCAAATTCAACCTTCCAGCTAATTAAATCAAATTTATTTCGCAGTTCAAGTTTGTGGGGCACCTTCTTTCACGAACTTGTGTTTCGTAATTTGCTTTTAAACGTAAATCGCACAGTTAAAAACATTTCACAGGCGAATAAAAAATATCAACAAAATAATGCGATTTTTCTGCGAAAATCGAATTCTGATTCCGGAAATATTCTAACTGCTTAAGTTTATTATTGGCGATTTGATTGACATTATATTTACAAAGGCAACCTTACAAAATACTACGTTTGAAAGGTTCACTGAATTTGCCAACAATTTTCAATCGAAATAAAATTTTTGCAGTTCCAACCAAATTTAAAATGTTGTCACAGTTTGCACGCCAATTATTATTTTTTTTCTAACAATCAAATAAGGTTTTGCCGTAAAAAAGTTTATAAAAACTATTACTAAGTTAAATCTAGCCGCAAGTGGCTGTACTGAAGGTGCAACAAGGTTTAATAAAACTAACAGGAAAGAATCAATTTCCTCTCACGAGCATCATTAAATTTTCGCGAACGGTCGTACTGCACCCTTCAACGAAATTGAACATGAAACTTACCTTGAAATTCACCGAACGTTCGTTAAACTTATTCCGGACATGTCCACCACCGAGGAAATAATTGTTATGTCTATTGCTCTTCCAAAGCAAAGTAATAAAATTAAAAACAAGACGTGATTCTAATGCGCACTAAAATTTGATAACTGCACACGTTCGTTTCGGAATGTGGGCCACACAAACCAAAATGATTCTCTTCTTTTGAATTATTCAGATGTCTACGGTCGATATTTTTGTTCAAATCAAACTTCCGAACGATCTCGTTGTTTTAAAACCAAACAACTTGGACAGTATCGACCGTAAATTATTAACATAGACTTATGGAGAACGCAATTACAAATTACCTATTATTATAATTATTCAGACTGCAAACGATGAATATTTAATTAAACGTACAGTTAAGTAGCTGCCACCAAATAATCGGTACAAACTATCGCTGATTCTAATTAAATTTATGCAAGGAAAACTATGTTTTAAACATGAGCACAGGTTGATGATAATAACAAAACAATAAAGTACAAACAGGTCAACAAATTTCAGGAGGTTATTACAAATTAATACTTTTCATCGTAATTGGGATATCAAATAAATATGTTAAACGTTCTTCCACACTGCAAACGTTGCAAAAACGGGTGTCCGAACTACTGTCATGTAAATTACAACACCGTACAGTTGTACGGTTTCAATTTACAAGTCGTTCTAATTATAATTCTGTTTAATAACCAAACGAAACAAAGGTGCAATTGCTCACAAACGAAAATTACAGCAATCACCTGACAAGCATTTCAGTTCTTCAAATCAGTTGAACACTGATTTCAGTTTAAATTTTTAATCTCTTTGGGAATTAAAATTGTCTTTTGATGTAATTCTGTAAATCTCGAATAAAGCTTATTCACAAAGTTTCATTTCCTGTTGCAAAAAAAGCTTTCTACCTTTTTTATGATGGAAAAACGAAGATACTTACTAGCATTTAAAGGTATGGCCGAAAGTGGCATTCCTCCGCTGATGTGGTGATGTGAATTAGCCAAATGACGACCGCCTTGATAACCCAACATGGGGCCATGGTAAAGCACTTGATGATGGCCGTGCGAGCCGCTGTGTTGTTGTCGAAACCCCGCCACCGTGGCTATACTTTTGTCACCACTGACCGTCGGACATGTTTGTATTTTTAAAAGTCACTTACAATCACCAAGAAACCATCGAGTACTTAGCGACGTGTCAATCTTTAATTTCACACAGTCATTTTAAATTCTTCATGGTTAATTAATTTAAACAGGAAATAAATACAATGTAAGAAAATCGGTTAAATCCTTGGCATTGTAGCAGTGAAATTTCCAAACGCGCTGAAAGAAACTCTTTCAAAACATCTGTTCCGGCGATTTGCTCTTTTACCGTGAGAAACCATAAACATTATTACATGACATTACAAACGAAATGACGCAAGTATGACGCCGATATTGTTTAACGTTTTTTCGTTTTAATGTGGATTCCGCACGTTTTATCATAAATATTTATAAAATCTAAAGTGCTAAAAAATGTCATATTATTGCAAAAAAATGTACAACAAGGTTTCTAGATGCTTATCAAAGCGTTGCAAATTAGAATGAAATAAAGCACTGAAACTTTTTCCTCGTCTGTTGTTATCAAAATGACAAAGTATGCAGCGAGTTTGAGATATGAGAGGGGGTTTCACGGGTAACTATTAACATTACTATTTTGAATATATTCCACGTGAAGTATTCAAATAGATCGTGTGACCTGAATGTCATTTTTACGTGCGACTATTAACACCGTTTTATAAAGCTGTCGCGAATTAAATACAGGCGCGGGGGGCTTAATTACCAAAACCGATTAGCTCCGTAACGGTTACAAGAAAAAAAAACAATAAAGCGATCAATACTTCCTCTGATTGACGCCGCTAACTAAAACGAAAAAACAAATTTATTCCCGACAACTGTTTCCGGCCAAATCAAGCAAATAATTATTAAATTCTACACTTTCATACCAACGTGTAATTCCTCGCTCGAAACTGTCTGAAATTTTAAAATTTCGAAAAATTCAACAATATGTACATTTCATGTTTATAATGTTCGCTGTAATAATGCCTCGAAGGATGAGTTTACTTTTTTAAAACTTGCAATACACAGAGCAACCTCGTGGTTGTAACAGCACGTGGTTAGAAAGTTTACTGGAACGTCTATCTAACGACGCGAAAACCCGGCGACTGGCATCGGTATTGAGAAAGCGACGGCCGCCAGGACGCGTGCCTCCGGAAGTAGACAGTTGCGCGCGCACATTTACTTCCGGATAAAATTTAGCCATTAAATACTGTCCATTACAAGTATTAAGCCCCAAGTTAAAGATTGCCAAGAGCACGTACCTGACAAACATTTTCGTTTCAAATTAAATCGAAATTTATATTCTCTCATCTCATCCCTTAATGTTAAGAGCTAATAAAAATTCAACTGCACAGTATTTTGAATTTCTTTGCAATAGGTCAAACTTTTGATGCTTCGAAGTGCTTGTTTTTATTAGTTCTGAAACATGTTAAAACAGCGAGTCATAATGAAAAAGATTCGTCAAATGTCTGGAAAAATCACTAGAAACAAATATTTTCTGCTTTTTTGACAAACGCCTGTTTTCATTTCGCTCGGATAAAATTTTAATTGAAAACTTTTTATGATACAATTTCAATGATTACAACAGTTAACACCACAAAAAATTTACCGAATTCTTTATATAATTAAGCATTTTAATTCAGTTAAAATTCTGAAAACATTTTGCTGCATTTTTTTTGCATGCCATCGCAATTAAAATAGATAATCTATTTTTTGCGAAATAAGAAAGCAAAACTTGTGTAACCTTAATTTGAGGAAATTTTGATTGCAAATTAAACCGATTAAAAAATTGTTTTAAGTTTCTCGAAATCTATTCACAAAAATTATATCAAACAATGTTACAGAAAACATTTATAATTAAAATTATCTAAGAAAATACAAACTATTTATTTTTTTAAATCACAAAGTAAATGATTTTAAAAAAATACACAACTACTTGAACTTCAGTTTTTAACAAACTCTACAACACGATAACATTTAGTCATAATCTAATTTTGCTGTTCTTGAAAGAATAAAATATTTTAGTGTTGTATGTATCCTTGGCAAACTAACATCTGTCCGGCAATTTTATTGCTTCAATTTTATTGTTTATTTGGTGAAAAAAAAACTAGTACAGACGGTACATACAAATATATATTTCTCCTTTTATTCGTGGTCTGCTATATTTACTGTAAAGGACGGTCAACAATTCATTAAAACACATATACAGGACCATAACGCTAACAGCTACAAATAAATGGAAAAAAGTAGGAAATTGCTCCACAATTTCAACACATTTGGTGTAAATTATTGTGCATTAAGGAATAAAAGTAATTTATAGATGCGCTTTTAAAGTGTATGAATGTTTAATTTTATTATAAAATTATTCGGCTTATTAAACGAAACTTTACCGCGAGAATATTAAATAATATCGTGAACGGATTATGCAACTTAAAGGGTCGCTTAATTAATTAAAGATGTCGCATTTTTATTCTTAAAATGCCCCCTAAGAATTAAAATATTTAATTTCGTTTCACTTCGCATTGAATGTATAAAATAATACTAATTTTTCATTCGTTTTAAACGTACACTCTCGGAATTATAATTTCGCTTCATTTTTAAATGAGAAACCGAATTAAATTACAAAATAGGCCCGTCTCAAGAATACAAAAGAAGCAACGGCTATATTGAACTGATTACGTTATCTGACTGAGGAATTAATTAAACAATTGTGTGATCCAAAGCTGATTAACTTTCATCCTGTTATTCTTCTCTTTCGACTTTTTCATTTCGAATTTTAACTACATACTTGCGAATTTTAATTCCGGCCGCTTTTCAATTTCGCACAAAAAAAACACAAGCTTTGATTAAATACACTTACGTTGAAAACAACAGCGAATGTTTGAATTTCAAAACGACGTAATGGAATACAAATTAACTAGATTTTTTGCCTTTTTTAATTCAATGATTCAAATGCAAGCGAATTACGCAAAGAAAAACAAACATGTGCAAAACACAAAAGGAAAAATAAAACCGGAAATTTCTACCTGAATGAACAAAGGGCTTTAGAAACGTATGAAAAGAGTAAAGAGATATCAGCTGTAAATCTCTATGGATTCTAACGCAAGCCCCTTTACAAGGATTTGTGACCAGACAGATCTGTCTGTCTGTGTATTCTGACAAGTTATCGATATATTCACAACGAAGGCAGAAAGACTTTGATTTACTTTTTGGAATTTAAACGTCAATTTATGTTTTCTGGAAACTTTTCGGTACACATTAAATTTTTTCGCGGAAAAAACGCTTTTTCCCATCTGATCGAAGCCCCGGGTCTGCTATTCACTAAATACGTGTAGCAAATTCAATTCCAGGATTTTAATAAATATGAAAAGTTCGTTCGATACGTCCAGGTTTTTTCCGCGCCTCAAATTCACGTACCGACCATTTCGCAGCTTTCAAATTAAAGTGTCAGCTTTTCGCGAAAAATAAAAATCAAAACGTGAAATATCCTAATCCCGATCGTTAAATTTATCAAAAATCGCAATTACGGACTCGGAAGATATCTTCAGCAGTTTTTCATTCCTGAAAGTGTCCATATCAACCGGAAGGCGATAACAAACAATAGGTCATGTGCATAATTAGCATATCGCCTGTCGAAAACGCTGTCGCCCTCTTGTCGAGGGGAAAACGATGCATATAAAAAAGGCTCGGCTTTAACAAGTTGTTGAGAACGTTTTACATGACGGTCAATCAACTTTTTGCTAAAGTCCCCCGCGTCTGTTCCGAAGCACTATTTAATAGAAAGGGTAGTCCTTTTGGAAGTGAGCAAAAAATTGAGAAGCATTAAGGATAAATGTTTGGAAGAATAAAAGTAATTCGAGGGGTTAATAGATCAATCAGAATTGGCTTAAAAATCTTCTGTTTGCTGGAAAGTGGAATGTCGTTTGTGATAAAAAAAATCAGTTCTAAAAATTGCCATACACAGCTTTTTTGTGACGTGTCTAGAAAACTTTAGTTTGTCGTCGACTTTCGAGGTTGAATTCTTGGATTAATCCTTTTACGGTTGTATTTGAATTTGGCCGACCGGTGATTGATCGCTCCAACCCGCGAAAGGCGGGTTTCAGTCGTGGCGCCCTTAACCAGTATTTGCTTCCAATTAAAATTAGAACATTTTTTAATTTTCATGAAATATTTGATAAGTCTCAGTTGAAAACAAATTTACAGCAATTATCAAACTCTATTGTAAACAGGTGTTTGGATTAGAATGAGTGAAGTATCAAATAGAGGCACCGGGTATTGTGGTAAGTGGTTTGGCAAATTTTGATCAATAATAATCATTAGGAAAAGAGCAAGGAAGTTTTCACTACCACACATTTACTAGCAACAACTTTGAGCTTGTAAAATGAAGTCACGAATTATATAGTTTTTTGTTTGTTTGTTTCGGTCATACAGGGTGAGTTAAGTTTTATCGCCCGTGGCAAAATAGGCCTTTAAAATAATTTCTCAATTCTCATAAATTGCATGAGTAATTTTATATTATTAAGGTACATAGAAACCAAGAAAAAATATTTTTTTTTAATCAGGTATAATTTTGGCTTTCTTTCAATTACTAATTGCTCAATTTATTTGTTTTTTTTTATGTATGAACAGTAAAATATTTTTACACAATTTAATGTAATTGAAATAATTTTACTAATTTGCGTTCATTAAATAAAGCCATTTCCGTATTAGAGGGTATTTTTTTAAATGATTTACGATATAAGCTGTCCAATTCACCTAACAATGGTATTGGTTTTGGGTACTTGACTGATTATTTATGACAGTCATAAAGTAAAGTTAAAAAGTGCAACGTTACATTTTACAGGACCGGAATAAGGGTTTTCGCTATTTCTTCAAAAGTTCACAACATCGTAACTAACAGCTACACGGTAATTATAATCATAATAAAAAATAATTTTTGGAATATTATATTTTAAACTTGATAAAAAAATCGCTTACTAGCTTCTAATTTTCATTAGTATATCTGTCTACAATTTTGTGTTTTAATTTTGCCGTCTGCAAAGTCAATATACCTATCGGTTATTGAACCTTCCCATAAAATAAATTGTTTAACTCACCCAAAGTTTAAAAACCCTGGTCACAACCGTAGGTCACTTTGTGAATAAAGAAACATTCACATTCGCAACAAACCTCCCAACACTTAAACATCGTTAGTAAAATATAAAAATTAAAACTTTGTTTTGTGGAATAGTGAACATTTTTGTGTTTAGTTCTGGTATAATCATGCCATTTCAATACTCAGCCGAGGAGAAGCTTGAAATGCTTTTAATTTATGAGTAATGGGACATCACTTTGAGCATCGTTTATAAAATAAACTTAATATTTACCTATTAAAAACTTATTTTATTTTTCTCACAAATTCCAGAATACGGGTCTGGTAACAACTAAAACGCCGTTCCCTTCAGTTTTATGGGTCGATCATCAGGTATTGTTACGTGGTAAACCGTATTATCCATTGTTGGAGAGTCATAAATAATAGTTATTTATATTATTAGGAGTATAAGCAAAGCTTTATGTGCTGTGGCTGATAGGTTGACTGCCGATCGTAGTGAGGCAGCCAAATCAGCCGAAGCACATAAAGCGCTTATACTCCGAATAATATATGTTATTTTTTCTCCAAACGTAAAATTATAATACAAAAATAAGCATCTAATTAACAAGGTTATTTCGGGAAACATTACACTTGTACAAAAATAGCATTGCCTGATAGACACTTTCTAGATATTACCGTAGCAACCGCCAAACAACAAATTATTGTTTGAGAAAAGTCAGTCAATTTTGTGGCAATGTCTAATTCAGACGAAATTCAATTAACTCTACCTGAAATAGCCGAAATAGCAAGAGCCGAGATTGAAAATCTTCTTCCTACAAAGTCAAGCGGTGTTTATGAAGCAGCGTTCAAGAAATTCATTACATGGTGTTTGGAAAAAAATGTATTCGTTTATTCAATCAAGTAACATGGACTTTATATGCTTAAGCATATAAAGTACTTTATCTGCTTAAGCATATAAATGAAACTTCTACTAGCAACATTCTGTCATTTAAATGCCACTTTTATGACGTTTGGAGAAAAAAGTATTTTTCGTGCTTTATGTTAAATTTGATTTAACTCAAAAGGTAATAATTTTTTAACGAATCAAATTGCAATTAACAATGCTACGAATAATTTGACAAATTTTGAAATAAGAAACCAAACATGGAAATTTTATCCGAAACTCTTTCTTTTACTTTTTTGACTTCAAATAAAAATGATTTGGAAAGCTTGTAGCACTAATCGTAAGTGTAAACTTCAACTGATCTAACATGTAAATTGCATACTTTATACTTTAGGTATTATGGCCGGGGCGGTAAAACTTAACTCACCCTGTACAACTGCACGTTTATACGGAAAATACTTTCGCGCAGATACATTTTGCCATACATAACAGCCCGTCAATAGTTTTAATCTATTTCGGTAACCACATAGAGATATTTCCTGTTTATTTTTCCGGGCATGTTATGTATAATTGATATATTTGTTGCCGTAACTCGCAAACTGTGAAATTAGCTTCCCGCTAGTTTGAAAAACCCTCGCAAATTAATTTTCGAAATCCTACCACATTAAACGTGAACAATCCGAACCGACTCCCAAAAATAATCCTTTTTCCGAGCGAAGCATTAACGAGTGTTCCTTATGGGATTCTCGCGAACCGTCGTTCTAAAACCAATTTACTTCACGGAATAAGAACGAAAGTTTAAAATAAACTCCCGCTAGTTTGTATAACAATCTGGTTAGCGTCCGAATATAAATCTGAACAATCCGCAGGTGGGTAATGGGAGCTTGCGACCACCGTAAGATTACATGTCTGCCGGATGGTGATATAATGGCTACGTAATCGAGTCACGCGTACACCGACACTACAGAAGAGAATTTAACACGACCGCCGGGATATCTCGGCTTCGGATTAAACACTTCTTGCATTCATACCGAGGGCCGGCGAACGCACAGAAGAAACAAGCGATCCAGAAAAATTCGATAATGGAACAAGTTAGAAAGAGGATGTGGTTTGTATTGTAAAGTAATTTCAAAAGAATACGATTTGTTTCATGGGGGTGAAAACCTCCTGGGAACGCCGACAAGAAGTTTCCATAATTGTGTTCATTCGAGTGAAGGGAAAAAAGTGGAAAATATTCAAAGCGCACAACGCAATAAAAAATGGCAACTCTCTGTATTTCTATATGGTAAAAAGCATTAAAAAGTACTTTTCAAGTTTTTCACCTTTCAAATATCTAAAGTCATCAGTCATCGTTAGCTGGTTGCGTCAAGTTTTTAACTAATGGCGTTTTCAATTCTGAGCTACTTCATACGTTGCATACTATACAGAGAGGCATTATTCTATTCAATTTATTTATGTCGTTTTAACGAAAACTCACCAGAATCGCACTGTATAATCTGGTGATTTCCAAACGCAAAAAAATCATAAATAATGTAAACACTTATGCAGTTGTTGTGAGTTTTGCTGCAGCGTGAATGCATAAAACGTTCATTTTCGAAGAGAACACGGTACTGCGCCGAATTGTTGTAATTATTCAAACGAAAATTATTTTCCGACACATTAAGGAGTTAATGAAGGATAATAACTAATCGCAGTTATTAGAAAATGATGTACAGGAACGTTTCCGTGATGCCAACAATCATCACCGGATTTTTGCTTTCCTTGCGTTTCAGATTACCTTTTTTATTACGGACTAATGAAATTTTAGATTGCACGCGACGTAATTTTTCATTGCAGTTTCTTACTGCCGCGTGCCCCTTTAAAAAAATCAGCACCTTCTCCTGAAAATTTGAATAAGACCGTTAACGGAATTACGCTAGTAATAAATCGGCGAAAAAGACCTGACATTTATATTTCCATTTTATTGTCATGGTGTGGCGAATTTCATAGACAAAAATGGATATCGCCAGCGGAATATTAAAACATAAGTCTTCGAATATATACGTATATCAATTGATATTAACCCAAAAACTTTGGCCAGGCCTCCCCTTTCGTATTGATTTCCGATCTCAAACTCGTAAAACAAATTCAATTCATACTGAAAACTTTGAAATTGGATCAAATTTCTTTTTTATCTTTACAGAAAATAATTTCAACCGGAAATTATCGAGCATTTTTATTGCCGGCCGCACATATCTAAGCGAAACAATAAATCGCCTCCGAATACAGACAAAGCGACCGTTTCGCCATAAAATAAACATCGGGGTTGCTAATTGGCCGTAAAAATAAATTTTTACAATTTCCTCCCGTCACTGAACGTTCAGCATTCCGCGGCAGTCTTCAGGCACAGTCTCAGGTGCAAAAGAAAAAAAAACTTTCATATAAGAACGGCAAAAGTTCAATGCGGAAAAAAGCACAAGATCGGAATTATTATTCCGTTCAGTTGCAAAACAAAAGTTCGCCCGGAATTTAATTAATTAAATGTATTTAAGCTATTAATAAGTCCTTGCACGATTTTATTCCATTTTAAATCCCAAGAAAACTTATTTGTTCGATAAAAGCAAAACAACAAACATATCTGTTTGTGCCGATTTTCAAACGATACTTGTTTCAAAATTAATTAACGAAGCTACCTCCAATCGGTAAGCTCAGATTCTGAACGAATATACAAAACGAATTTATAAATTCATCTTAGTGAACTCAATTAAATTAATTAAAGCATCCTGTGTGATGGTGTGCGTTTTATCAACGCATTCGTTTGTGGCTCACGCTACTACAAAAAATATTATTACAGCGCCCCGTAAATAAACATTAAATACTCACGCATTCAGGAAATACATGTGTGCGTTTTACATTTGATCTTTATTGCTTACTACCGCACAGTTATAAGGAAATTATCGGTTTCCTATTTATTCGCTTCACGCCATGCCTCGGGAAAATTTCACTTACGAAGACGCACGTCTGTAACAACCAAGTGTACTTGTAATTAATTTAAACGGTTAATTATAGGTGTTTGCGGTAATCATTTCCACAATAATTAAGGCTGAGGAACCCAACCTCAAAAAATGCAGAGTTTTAAGAAACTCACTATCGCTTAGAAAGAACTTAACAATATATAATTTGCGAAGCAACAGTTGTAAACATAATGTTACCGCATCTAATGATATATTTGCTTTGGTGAAGAAGTGCCTAGTTTTCAAAAATTAACCTCCGAAAGTGCAATTCTCGCAAAAATGTAGTAGTGAGGGTTTTTTACTGAAATCTTTAGAGTTACGAAATATTTTGCAATGCACTTTACAGCACTTATAGAGAATATATTGCCTTGTAAGAAAATATTTTTTTAATTGCGAGAAAGTTGATAACTTAAGAAGAAAAACATTGGCAACAATTATTTTTTTTAAATGTAGTGTGCCAGTAAAAACAGTATAGCTCAAGAAGTAAGTTATATTGTAGAAATTTCTTCGGGGTACTTATACTAAACATATAGTAGTTTAATATGACATGTTTTTTTATGATAACATGGTGAATATCTTTGGAAAAAAATCTAAAAGTTGTGGTACGAAATACAGTATTATTTGATCGCGTTTTTTATTGCACAACATCGTCAACAAATTACATAAAAATGTTCTTTTAGCACCTAAGAAATAGTTTCCGTAAACCAAATTGGATAAATGTCTAAATTTTACATTTTCGGGGAAAAGTTGTTTTCCCATAAAATTTTAGTCAAATAGTTCGTCCTTTACTCACAGATGTGCTATCAAATCTGTACCTTTTTGATTGACGGCATGGATAGAATAATTTGTATTAAAATGCACACTTGATATAGTGCAAATTGTTAGGATATAACCATATTCGCACACGTAAGGATATAAAACACTAAAAATTTATAAAAATACACACTTGATAATGCAAAATATCCATGTTCGCACGCGTAAGGATATGAAACATTTTCGAGCCTACTAAATTGTACAATATAATTATATTAGTTTCGAATAGCATCGTAGGAAAAATTGTTTGAAGCATCTATTCACAAAAAATTACAAAAGAAAAAAACAGTAAATAATGCAGCAATCGCATTGACTGATTTTACCGCCGTTATCGCCGCAGACAATAATATAAATAATATTTATCAAATTATGAGCATATAAAAATGGGGATAAAGATTACTCTTTGCATAATTGAAAATGAGTTTGCAGCCTGTTACGGGATTAATTATAGCAGGTACATCTATGAAAACACAAAATTGGCAAAGAATTAGCAAAAAATCATAGACTAATTTTTTTTTCCGACTGAGTTTACCGTCGTTATCGCCGCAGACCATAATATAAATAATATTTATCAAGTTACGAGCGTATGAAAAACG
Source organism: Dascillus cervinus (assembly GCA_949768715.1). NCBI lineage: Eukaryota > Metazoa > Arthropoda > Insecta > Coleoptera > Dascillidae > Dascillus > Dascillus cervinus. Next base: position 28,646,887 of record OX458319.1, on the reverse strand, counting down.
CGCAACTCTTTTTTTTGTGCTTTCTCTGTTCAATACTTAAGTTTCAAACCTTATTAGTTAGGATACCTCTTTGGTTGCCTAAACATTTTTTATTTTAAGGGGCAAAATTGGTGCCCCCTGAGCGGAAGAATTGTGCATTACCTAGCAGCTCCCGGACCTTAAAAAAATAATCGAATTACCAAAATTACGCCATGTTTTTTTATTCTGAAGTTTCCAAACGTCCAGTTGACAGTGAAACAGCATTTGATGACTGGTAATTAGATTGCAGGTAACGGTATCTGATTGGGCAAATATGTATTGGAAACTGATATCACTTAATGAAATAAATACCGATTTGCCACGCACATCCATGAAAATTGAAATAGCAAGCGAAAATGTAAACCTTCGCAATTAAATCAAATTTAATTAACGCAGACAAACTAATTTCTGCTTAAAGAACGTTTAACGCTTCGTTTCGGCGGCGGTGTTAATACCGTTACTTTATTATTCAGAACTTTCTTTGGGTCAATCGTTTTTTCTTTTTGTTGTGGCTCGCTGAAATATATTTAAGACCATCCCAGATATATTAAACGAGTGGTTGTCGTATGCCAAATGGTCTAGCCAAGGTTGCAAAAACTAAACAATATCCCAAAAATATCACTCGCCGGTTCTCTTACGAGACAAAAGGACGTTCATTGTTACGATTGAAATTAGCGATCCTTAGCTAACAATTAACGTCTAAAGTTTGTACATCGTGGGATCGACGTCACACCTACAAATTCATTTCTGTTTGAACGTTAATAACAATAAAAAAAGGTGTGAAAAAGTAAACGAAAATTGCACGCAACGTTTTACACGATGATGTAACGAAATTCATTTCGAGGCTTGAGATTGCTTCTGGAAAAAATCAACGAATTTTGTAAAACCAATTTTGTTTCAAAATCTTTTATTATAAAAATTACCGAAGTTGAGGCCACCATGCAGTTAACATCTTCCGTCGCTCATTTGAAAACGAACGTATCAATTCAGGTTAAGGGGCCGTTCAAGTATTACGTAAGCAGAATTTTAGCTATTTGTAACCCCCCATCCCCCTTGTCAGCAAAAATAAGCAAAGCTCTAACCCCCCCTCATGCGCTTACGTAAGCATTGATATAACTTCCTATAGTTATTTTTTCAAATACTAGTGATAATTCTTAAACAAGTGTCATTGACATTAATTTGAGTCTCTTTCTATGAAACAAACATTTTACTAGTAAATTAAGTTTTTTTATTTTTAATAGATTTGCAAAATATGTACAGCAGGCGCTCGGTTGTATGAACATCCATTATATGAACTATTCATTACAGTCAATAGCATACTACGTTCCAAAGAATGAACAAGATCAATTTCGATTATGTGAATAGCCTGTTTTAATCTCAAAATTTCGTCTTCCGTGAATGTACTATTGCGGCCATCGAAATGTGCACGATACCTGACACAAATATCCCTATTTTTCCATAGATTAAAGCTGGCTTTATCCAGTGACGTTCGTGAAATAATATTTGTCATAAACAAAATAATATTGACATTTCGCTATTTTTTTTAGGACGACTATGATATGAAGCAAAAATCAAGTTGCTTAAAAAAATCGTGTACATTTCGGTGGCCGTAATAGACAGAACAGAAAAGTGTTCATGTTATCAGAAGAAAACTTGGAACAAAAGAAATAGTATGTATTTTTAATTCTTAAAAATGCAGGAAAAAAGCATTCCCGAAACGTTTGTCTGCAAAAAGAATATAAACACAAATAACACAATATTTTAATACATTTTAATCGTGGAAAGCACGAATAAAAAGGACTGCGAACAATTTGATTTTATCAACACCTCTGGTTTCTATTAGTTCATATAACCGAGCGGCTACTGTATGTTTGAAATTATTTAACTGTCCTCACTCCAAAACACTTCTTTGCTGACGTAATCACCATTCGAACCCCCCTGGCCCCATTGTCATCAAAAATAAGCAAAGACGTAACCCCCTCCTCCCCTACTGATGCTTACGTAATACTTGAACGGCCCCTAATTACTCGGAATGAAAACAACGAAATGTTTTTTAGTGTCATGAATTGCGGTGGTAGGAGGTTTAAAACTTTGCAATGAAATTTATAAGCAGAAAGTTAGTTTGAAAACAAGTACGAGGATTCCTGCTGAGCAAGCAGCATTTTACATTGTACCATTATAATAGTTGAATTTATTGGGTCTGTTTTAAATTATAAACTATTAATAAGTGAGCTGTAATAAATAGACGAGGTAAAATCGTGCCAAATAATTCAACCTTGCTCAACATATCCGAAAAAGTACTGCCGTCGTAGACCGGCACGAAAAATGCTCTTTCAGCCACCCTGGCAGCGAATGCACGAAAAATTATGTGTAGCCCCACAACCGAACCGACTAAAACCAAACCGTCTGCTCCCTCCTGCCCGAAAACTTTTTCAAAAGAATACGACCCCGCGCGCTCCAACTTTACTCGCGTGTCTTAAATTGGCGGAAATGAGAAGGCAGACATGTTAGCCATAATGTGCTAAATAAGGAACCGAAATAAAGTGACAACATGTACCAGGCAATCAAAAGCTCGCGCCCAACAAAAAAATAAAAACTGGAGCGTGAAATATAAAGCATTGCCACGTTATAGGATGTTGTAAAAAGTAAAGTTGCGATAACGAACTAAACTTTAATTACTTACTTTTGTTAATTATTTTGATACGCTTTTATTATCAGCTATTTTACGACCAGACATCAAGACAAATACTCATATTTTTATTTTATCAAAATTCCCACGAATATTTCCTTTTCTCCTCCGTTTAACATTCTTTGCGAAAATATTTATGAACGCGAGCGACTGTGTTCTTTGCCCAGTTACAACACGACCCGATTATTACCGAAAGATATACTTATATGCTTTTTTTGGGTGGTCGCGGCAGTTTCTGAAACGCGAGATTTAATCGCGTATTATGAGTTGCACGAGCACAAATTAGAAAATGTAACGACATGTTACAAATTTTTAAAAGAAAAGCTTTCCGTGAGAACGGCTCTCCATGGACCTTTTCAAAAGTAAGAGACAGAATCATGCGCAGTTGCACTGCGCATCGGAGGTGCTGTCAAATTGATGACTTATTTAAATTTTGAAATTATGTGGCACGAATTGTTACAACAATTTAAAAACCTTAATTTTAGTGTAGTTGAGGCATTTGTGACTTCGAAGGGGGTACAGAATACGCAGTTTAAGCGGGCGTATGCTTTTTTTAGTGAAGATTTTGTTCATGACATTTGATGCTGGGAAGAAGAAAATTTACTAACAGTTAGAGCAAAATGCTAAAAATCGCAGAAAGGAAGCGAAGCTCCACATAAACTTAGCTTTATACTCTGTGATAATGGCGTTAGGTTTATACCCTTAATGGTGAGATGCTACGTACTGTCAATACTATACTACGGAATGGAAGCATAGACGTTGAAGAAGACCGATGGGAACAGACTGCAGGCGTTTGAGTAATGGATGTATCGAAAAATGTTGAGAATATCGTGGGTAGAGAGAATGACGAATGTAGAAATCATGCGACGAATGAATAAGGAAAAGGAAGTGATATTGACAATTAAAAGATGAAAATTGTTATATATGGGACACATTATGACAGGAAAAAAGTATCAGCTACTGCAGGTCATTGTACAGGGAAAAATTAAGGGAAGAAGATCGGTAGGAAGGAGAGGAAACTCATGGCTAAACAACCAATTATTTAGATCAGCTGTTTCAAAAATAAAAATCGCCTAATGGCACCTAAAGAAGAAGATACTTCTAATCATTTTGTAGTGAAAGAATATAAGGAAATTCCACGAGAACTAACTTGTAGCCATACCTCGGGGTGAAGCAATAGAAAATGAAAATATTTTAAATAGTCTCTTTGCAAAACCTGAAAGCAAATTAAAAAGGAAGCGCCCAATTTCTTGTTCACTGTATAATGCTTGCAAAGAGGTTTTGGAGCCATCTGAACAAGATATTCAGAACGTCAGCCGGACACTTGCGGAAATAAAAGAAAGGATTGAATTTTCATACCTTTTATCAAGTTATGAAAAGACCAATAATGAAGAATTTGTACCTCTGGGTGTAAAGGACTAAAAAATTCGGTTCTCATACAAAATGCAAAATTTGACGCCTATCAATGAAAATAATCATCTTGTCAGAGGAAATTCTGCCATAAATTAATTAAGGCTGCCAATAAAATCTGATCAAAATATTTTAAAATATTTATTAACTGTAAATGGTCTTTTATTCCACTTGCTTTTGCGTGTGTCTCTTGTTACACTTTTTGCAGTCTCCTGTGTTTAGTGAATGCATGTAATGATATTGATTTATCGGAACTTTTGGATTAATAAAAAGGCACGCAACACAAATAGACCATTATTATTAGTCTAGTAAGTTGGTGTCAAATTTTAAAATCACAAACTACACTTTAAGTAAACACCTGCACTGCGCACTGGTCGTTCGCGCAATGACGTCACGGTGCGAGGGAAACTTGCAATTTTAAAAACATCCATTGATATCTAAATGTTTTTGAAACGGCAAAGATATGTTTTTCAATGCAGACATTCGTCCTTCAAATTTTAAAGACGCCCCGACGGCGCTCGATGAAGTACACGTCGCGAACTTTAATGTAAAAATGGATTTAAACTAAAAACAAGGAATCAATGATTAAATGTTTTTGAAATAACTCAAGTATACTTCATTTAACAGAGGGTAGCGATAGCGGCACTGTCTCTCACTGATACACTGTATCAATGTGACGCCACTTTACGAGGATCGTAAATCAGAAGAAAACTACATCTTATTACACAACATTACGCTGCATACACAACCCTTTTCACGTCCTCGCCGAAGGTTTCCGTGCACTCTCAAAAAATCGAAAAGCAAAACATCATTTTTAATCTTATTAGCCTATTGCGGTTTTATTTTAGCATTCCAGACGTCAGCCTTTAAAATATTTACATGTTCGGATCTATCTTGAAATACAATCGGAAATAGTTGAGACAAATGCAAATGCTTTGCTCGACTGAAATAACTTTTCGTGCTCGCGATTCCAACTTGAAATTAAATTTTAAAATTACCTCCATTGAAATTAAAACTCGATACGACAGGGCCGATACGTATGCACGTGGAAAAACTCCGTTTTGCCAAAAGATGCCCTCTTCAGATCCCTGCACGAGCAAACGTAACGTAATTTGTAATAACACAAACATCTGTTAAAGGCATATTTAAATTTTAAAAGACGATTTACCTGAAAGTAATTCCGGAGAAAATATTCGTAAACATGCTTTCAATGAGGCTACTTTTTTATTAAAAAAAAAAAAGTATTTCAAAGTTAATATGATTATTTTTATTATTTCTATTTAGAAGTTTTCAACTGGTCCAATAATTACAACGCACCTGAATTCAATAGGTTAAAAGGACAAGAGTAAAGTACTAATTGTGGTGCAGCTTGTAATACGTGATTAATTTATTAATCGAACGTACCAACATGAAAATGGCGATTTTAATGAATAATTGGATTTATGAGAACAGGAACTACAAAAGAAGATTTCTGTTAAAACATCATAATCTTGTGTGTATGAAAGTGCCAGGAACACATCACAATTTCAAAAAATGAATAGAAAAAATACTTACTTCATTCACGATGTTGCCAAACAAAAAAAAAACGTGAGTTGCTGTAAAAATATACAGTAGAGCGTCGATTATCCGAACGTCAATTATCCGAAACGTCAATCATCCGAATGACGATTTGATTTATCCGAACGTCAATCATCCGAATCGTCGTTAACTTTGCCATTACATTACATTATAATGTGATTGAAATATTATTTGTTGTTCAATATAGGTTTATATTCTATCATTTTGAGCCTGTTAGTGCTCATAAACTATGACTGTTCGGTCATTCGAATTTTCGATTATACGAACAGTAGTCGGTCCCAATTAGTTCGGATAATCGACGCTCTACTGTATTTGTTTTGCGAGGAACACGATGGTGCAATTAAAAATCGATTTGCTCTAAGATTGACAGAAATAGAAAACTATAAATCGAGAAAATGGCCGTAGTTCCGTTAATACTGGAGCAACTCAATTGATTCTTGTTCCATCGTTTCCGGCAGAAAAAGTTATCCTAGTAAGGAAAAAAAAGAAAAAAAAGGAGAGAGAGAGAAAAGACAAACCAAGGAAAACACTTTTTTTCTTTCTTGCTTAGAGCGTCATATAAACATGAAAACTTATGTATTTTTTGCGAGGAACACCATGGTGCAATTAAAAATCGATTTTCTCTAAGATTGACAGAGATAGAAATCTTAAACCTTTTTTTTTTTTTTTCTTATAGAGGTGTTGAAATTCCTTATTGGAAGACCAGGCCTAATTAATTAATTAATTTACCCGGTACTGTGGGGTTCCCCTGAATGGGTCGCTACCCACTAAACGCACCCCTTCATAGCTCCACACAGCCCAGAACGGCTCACGCATTGCTTCAGGCTGTGCTGCTCTCGATGCCAAGTGCATCCCGCCACACCGTTTTTATAAAACGTTCTCCTTTTTTGTAGACTCTAGCTCTACCTCTATAGCTCTAGCTCACGTACAAATTCGCTAAATTTTCTAAATTTTTGGAAAAAAGGAAAAAAAAGATGAAATTTTCAATCGGCCAGTCATCCTCGAGTTAGTTCCTCACATTCAATCTAGAATTTTTCAAAACAAAAAATAACAAAAAACACAAAAAATACAAAAATACAAAAAACAAATTCACTCACACATAAATTCACACAGCTCCACAAAAAAAAAAACACAAACTGACACAAACAGCCCCCCAATATTCACTATAGTTCATCCGCTTTCTCCAATTCTCTCTCTAACTTTTCCTTCGCTTGTACCACTGCCGTAATGTATCCTGCTGCCGCGTTCCACTTTTCCTCCGTTTCCAACATTTCTCTGATGATGCTTCCGCTCCCTATGACGCATCCCAGCTTGGTTGTGAGAGCAGCCCTCTGTTCCTCCCATGTTTGACACTGGAACAGTGCGTGCTCTACATCATCCACGTCCCCTCCGCAGTGCTGGCAGGCGGGCGTTTCACGCTTTCCGATCCTGTGGAGGTATGATCCGAAGCAGCCGTGTCCCGTCAAAAACTGAGTGATGTGGTAGCTGTTTTCACCGTGGCTTCTTTCTACCCACTCCCGTACATCAGGGATCAGTAACCTCGTCCAGGCTCCCGTACTACTACTCTCCCACCTATCCTGCCATTCCCGCATCCTTTCCTCGTACAGTTCCTTCTCAATCTGCTGTCTTTCTTGTATTAAGCTGACCTTGCATCGTTCATAGTACGTTGCCCTTCCTTTGGCTAGTAAATCTAGAGGTGCCATGCCCGCCAGAACTCCTGCTGCAGCATCCGAGACAGTCCGGTATGCCCGAGTGACTCGCAATAATCCCGGTCTTTGAGCTTTCCTCAACATTTCCCTCACTTTGCCCCACTTCAGTGCTGTGGCCCACGTTGGTGCAGCGTATAACGCCACCGAGTTGGCGACGCTCATCAACAGCCTCCTCCTCGCGTCTCTAGGCCCCCCCCGTGTGCGGCATTAGTCTGACTAACGCGTTTGTCATTGCCACCGCACGCGCCGCAGCACTTTCCACGTGTGCTATCATCTTCAGAGCCGGATCCATGATGACGCCCAGATATTTTAATTTTTTCACTACTCTCAATCTAGTTCCTCTCACCTCAATCCTTGGGGGAGCACACTGTCTTCTGCCAGACATTACAATAACTTCCGACTTCTCCGGCGCTATGTCAAGGCTGTGGTCCTGCAGCCAGTTCACTATATCCTCTAATGCACGATTAACATTTCTTTCAATGTTTTCCATGCACCTGCCTGTTCCCACTACCGCCAGGTCATCCGCAAATGCAATAAGGTTTACCCCTGGGGGCATGTTCTGCCTGAGGACTCCATCGTATACCATATTCCACACGGTCGGGCCCAGCACGGATCCCTGTGGCACCCCGCTGCTTAACCACCAGCTTTTTGACGTGCCTCCCACATCCATAATCAGTCTCCTGCGATTAAAGTAGCTCCGAAGGATGTCGACCACGTACTGAGGCATTTTCCAGTCCTCCGCGGCTTTCAGAATCTCGCTCCAGTCCAGCGAGTTAAACGCGTTTCTGATGTCGAGTGTGGCCATCAGAACGTACTCCTGCGTCCTCCACGTGCCACTTCTGGCCACCTCCGCTATCTCCTGGACTCTTGTCACCGCGTCCACCGTGGAGCGCCCCTTCCGGAACCCGTATTGTTCCTTCGCGAGGTCGCCTGCCTCAGCGATGGCTTCCTGCATTCTTCCCAAAAGAATGCGCTCCAGCAGCTTTGCCCAGGTGTTCAGCATGCATAAGGGTCTGTACGACTTCGGATCCTCCAGCGGTTTGTCACCCTTCCTCAGCAGTACCAGTCTGGCCACCTTTCCACAGTCCGGGATCTCCCTCTCTTGAAGGCATCTGTTCAGCAGGTCCCCAATGAGTTCCGGCTTCTTTCGAATGATGATCTTGATCACCTCATTGGGGATACCATCCGGCCCTGGCGCCTTTCCGGAGCTTAAGTTATTCGCAGCTGCCTGCAGCTCTTCCGCTGTTATTTCCAGCGGGGGGAGTTCCTCCGCTCCGATTCCTCTTCTACTGCCTTGTCTCATCAGCGGCCTTTCTGGAAAAAGCGTGGCTACTATTTCATCCACCCTATCCGCAAGGCCTGGGATCTCTTTGCTGAACTGAAGCTTCTTGGTGACTATTTTATACCCCAGTCCCCAGGTGTCATTATCAACGTCCTGACAAAGGTTCGCCCAGCAGCTCTTTTTGCTACGTTTAATGGCCAGAACTAAAGCCTTCTTCTTTGCCGCTGCCTCCTCCCTGAGCTCTACGTCATTCTCGTTAAGTCGTCTTCTCGCTCTCTGGTGTCGCCTTCTGGCTGCGAGGCTCTCCCTTCGCAGTCCCGCGATTTCCTCCGTCCACCAGTACATGGGTTTTCTTCCCTTGAGCCCTTTTCTTTTTGGAAGTACCTGGTCACACGCGCATGTTACCTTGTTTATGAACGCAGAAATCTTAAACCTAAACTAACATAACCTAACCTATCTTAACCTGACCAAATTGGGTTTATCTTTTCGTGTTTCTCTTTCGGGGATATTTTTAGAATTTTTACACTGTTGAGGTTATGTTGTGATTATTTACCTGTTCTAAATAAACAATTGCATTATTAAAAAGGAAAAAAAAAAAAACATTGACCTGAGCACACCTTATGAAAATGTCCACTGCAATTTACATGTTTTTTTTTTGGCCAGAGAGTTATATAAAAATGAAAACTTATGTACAGTAGAGCGTCGATTATCCAAACGTAAATTATCCGAAACGTCACTCATCCGAATGACGATTTGATTTATCCGAACGTCAATCATCCGAATCGTCGTTAACTTTGCCATTGCATTACATTATAATGTGATTGAAATATTATTTGTTGTTCAATATATGTTTATATTCTATCATTTTGAGCGTTTTAGTGCTCATAAACTATGACTGTTCGGTCATCCGAATTTTCGATTATACGAACGGTAGTCGGTCCCAATTAGTTCAGATAATCGACGCTCTACTGTATTGTGAAAAAATTGTAATTATTGTAAATAAACGCAGACCAGAGTGACTGGAACAACCTGTCAAAAGCTAGTTACGAAACGGGTCAACCTGGTAGGTACATAAAGTCATAAAGTTCCCACACTTAATTAAATGTAATGGTTCAAAAGGCCTTTCAGCCAATTTCATTTCCACGCGGACAGCTATTGTGCACAAGGACGCCATAACTCATGAATTAAGAGAGCAAGAGAGAGGGAATAGAAGGCTTTTGCCAGAATTGGGATGTTAATCTTCACTATCCTTTATAATAAAATTATAATTTAACTATGTTTTCCGGATAAATACATTTATTCTGACGCACTTGCGATTATTTGGCCCTACATCAAACGGTTAGAAAGGGTCAAACCCAGATCATAAATACAGTTTTTATCATGTTTCGAAGGAACCGACCTAGAAGTTGCATAAACTCGAGAGTTCATGTTAAATATGAAAGCTCAATTTATATCAGTTTGACGAAAGTAAGAAATTAATTTTTAAAACGCGCTCAACTCGAACGTAATTAAAGAAACATCAAAATGAAATTTGGTTCAAAAGTGGAATCCTAATTAAAGCATAAACTGAAATGAAAATTATGAACAAAGCTGATAAATAGCGTACGAATTTTCAATTAAGATGCATAGAAATGACATCAATTATACTCTGAACATCAAAGAACTTAATTTAACGAGAAAAACGAAATTCAATTCTGAAATGATAAAAACTCACCGGTAAACATACAACCGCCGAAACAAATTAAGTCGCATTTTTAAAGGGAAATAATTAATTAATTAATGCAATTAGGAAAGTTTGCGAAAAATGTCGTAACAGTCCTGCGAAAATTGCGGTTAAAAACGAAATTATCCGAAAATCTCCCCTAAAAACGATTCACTCAGCAAACGGTATTAAATTTTCGTGCAAATGTTTATTTAAAACGAACCCTATTTAAGAATCATCGCACGACAATAATTTATTATTCCGTAGAAACGCACATATTCAATTTGCCCGTTTAGCGAAACGTTAATTAGACGTAGATTAGATGCATCCATTCCACCTTGGAAAGTTACAAATGGCCCTGTTCATAAAACAGCCATAAAAACCCAAGTAATATTAAAACGAGTGCTTGTGCTGCTGCTTTATTGGCGCACACTTGCATTAAATTTTTGTCGGAAGTCAAAAAAAGGAATGGATCTTATTGCAAAATCGCACTTTTTATTAAATCCCGGCATCCATCAGGGTCCCTATAACTATGGATTTGCGCGCTAAGGTAAGGTGTCTATTACACATAAATGCATTTTATTCTCCATCTCGATTGGTTCTTCCTTCCTAACGCGACATTTCCGCTTGTACTGCTGTAAGCACTGCTCGAATATTTTTTGGGACAAACGTGCAAGAAAATACACCGCATTCGAGTATTTTGAAAGGCTATTTAAGGTGGCGCGATTTAACTATGATCAGCATTCAGTTTCAATTGCAAGTCTGACATGGCAATGTACTCTAGAAAATATCCATTTTCTGCATAATCTATCTATCGAATCGACGGAACGGCATCGCATCTACTCTCTATTATCCTTGTAGCAAAAGTATTTTTATTATAACCCTCGCCATCATTTTTAAATGCAGCTTTTGCATAAAATAATATTTTTATTTCCAGAAATTACTCACATTTGTTCCACTAACAGGTAGAAGAATACGTTTCAATTTTATTCAGCACTGACTAAAACCACATCCTTGCAGTACTTGTAAATTTTATCCTTTTTCTGAATTATTATTAAAAATTTTCTGGTTTTGATCAAAATTTAAAATTATCGTATGACTAATTGTCTCAATTAATTTCAAGATTAACCGCCATAAAGCAAAGCATATCCACTTCCTGAAATAACAGAGCCTGGCAAAGTCAAACAAAAGGCCATATTGTCTGTCATTCTGTGAATTATAATTAATTAAAATGATGTGTAGTTGTGTCCCCAAACCACAATATTCTTCGCTATTTATTAGCAATTAGTTAACTTAAATTATTTAACAATCATTTCACAAGCGGTTCCTTTGATCTCTTTTTCAAATTTCAACGCGAAAAACTACTATGCATCCGTCAATTTAATTAGCCATGCCAACAAAATCTTGGTCTCAGACTCATATCTCAGTGCATAAAGCATCGACTACCTTAATAAATTACTTCCCTCATATTTTCACATTTTTAGATGGAAAATAAAACAGTCACCTAAATCCCCGCTAACAATTTAATTACAACAAAATGAATGCCATAGTAAAGAAGTAAGCGGCAATCAACAACGAATCAGGCCATAAAAAAGCAAGCCAAAATTTGTACACAATAGAGCCACATATTTTATTCCGCTTCTAAGAACATTTCCGTACCTAATTAGTTATGATTGAAATTGCTCTCGCTTTCATGTACCGTTGCTACAACAACCCCTTTTAATTAGAGCTTATTTTGAATATCGTCCATTTAAGATAAAAACAAACCCTTCGTAAGATAATCGCAGATTGATGGGTATTAACGGATTTCATGGCGCAGTAATTAGTTTATACAGCTAAGTAAACAGTTCCTTAATATTTGCGCCTAAAAACGAGAAAACTTTAACAAGCTGTATTAAATCGATTAAACAGTCCTCCATTTCTATATTACATTGGACTTTTACGAATTATTAATAATTCTGTCAACTAATTGATACTGATATTAAGATATTAGTTCTTTAGAATGGCAATTGTCTCAAAATATTATTCGAATGGATCATACCATAAAAAAAGAAAAATTGCTTAAATATTAGGAAATGTAGCTTAAACGTCGCCCTTATCTACTTTTTAATTTTTCTTTTTTATTAAAAAGTTACATAAAAAAAAATTTAAGAAAAAAAAAATTGAGAAAATAAAACGTTGGCGCAATTTCAATTATTGTTTTCGAAACATTTTTTTTTTTTTTAATTAAAAATATTTTGCTTGGTTTGTGTAGGTAGAAACAGCTAAATAGTTTCAGCGCCCTCTATCATATCAGAAACACATTAAATAATCGTCCCGATTGCCCTTAATCAAAGAAGCGTTTATATCGTGTATCTAAATAAAACCGATAATATAATATATTCTTTACTTTTATCCCTTGACTTGCAAGTTAAACAAAACAAGATGGTTGGTTGATTTAAGAAAAAAAAAAAATTTAGTGGAATTTTGCCTTCATTAACGCTTCAACGTTGTGAATAATAATTGATACGTTCATTCTTGTTTGCGCAAATGATTGGGTTGAAAAGAAATGGAGACAAGAATTTATTTAGATGTTGTATTGTGTGATGTTTACTTCTGAGAGAATTCCTTTCATCAAGTCTCTCTTTGGGCAATGCCATTATAGGGTTTATACAACAAAAGTTAACCGTTAGAACACAAGCATAGCAAATGAACGAGGTTCGCCCACCCTCTGATAAAATGTCGGGACCAAGTGATGTACGCAACATCAATTAACAAACTTTTCAACTTACTACCTTTTTGTTCTGAATTATCTTTGGTTATCTCTTTTCGTCAGGTTCTTTTGTTAATCTCTTTTCTGGGGATAATTACCCTTTATAAAATAAAAAAGGCACAGAAAAATACGTGACATCGTACTTACTAGACAAAGAAAAATGTCGAAATAAAATTAGATAAATATTTTTGGAAAATATATAATTCTTAAAATGATAAGAACTGCAAGCAAAATTTATAGGTACAAGTTTTATTAATTTTTTTCCACGCCTCAGTCCATATAAGGTCATATAAATAACCATTAAATTTTACGAGTTTGTAGGTTGAAATATGATAAGTGTACAATTTCACCTAAAATGCAAATTGTATTTTAAAAATGATGCCATAAAACACATGAACCGGAAAAAGAAACAATCCCTGTGAATAATGCATTAGTTAAGTGCAATAATACCGGTAAACCAGATATGAATAAAAAGCCCTTGAGTTTTCACGAAAATCACGAGAAAATTGCATGGAAGCGTATTAAATTACCAGCCCCAAAAACTTGTAATCGGAGAAAGGCGTGTTGTTGCTATTTTCGTATACACAGATTTGTCATATTTTAAATTAATCACGCTCACCCCAAACACCGTCCGTTATTATCTTGTCATATTTTTACACCGTCTGATAGTTTTTATTTGCATTCTGAAATACTCATTTCTTTCGTGTGAAATTCAATTACAAGTTCGTTTGCACGATAAAATAATGATCTAATAACACTCTTCATTTGTAACCATCGGACGTAACATTAATTGATATTAATTAAATTTATCTTACCCGATCCGAGCGGTAAAGAAGAAATCTTCGCGGTTACTACTTCTTCATCCTGACCACTGTCCAAAGCCGGAAGCAGGAATCCTTCCTGCTCTTCAACTAAATCACTGCTGCATCTTGCATCGTCACTACCGGAAGCTTGTATTAATATGTGTCCACCGTTGCTATCGCTGCCGCTTAAGAGTAAAATAGGCCCGCCATTCCCTAAACGTTTAACCGATTGTAACAAGACACCTTCAGTAAGATCACTTTGTTGAATTAAAATCTGCCCTAATTTACCGTCGTTATCGTCTAAGACCAAATTAGTTTTTGAGGAATTTAAATTGTCTGTCCTGAGCAGTATATGTCTATTATCTGAAACTTTCGTGCTTCGTAATAAGATTATTCTGTTACCGTTTAGTTCACCATTAACATTTTGTAAACTCGCGTTATCGTTTATATTGTTCGTTGAAGTGCTCACTATCTTACCGTTTGTGTTGTGCATCTGTTTTTCGGATATTAAGCTTTCGTCTTGTTTTTCTTCTGAACCTGATGGATCTGGAAATAAACGACATAAAACTAAGTTATGCAACAAACGATTGATTCACTTATAAGTTAATACAGTAGAGCGTCGATTATCCGAACGTCAATTATCCGAAACGTCAATCATCCGAATGAGGATTTGATTTATCCGAACGTCGATCATCCGAATCGTCGTTAACTTTGTCATTACATTACATTATAATGTGATTGAAATATTATTTGTTGTTCAATATATGTTTATATTCTATCATTTTGAGCGTTTTAGTGCTCATAAATTATGACTGTTCGGTCATCCGAATTTTCGATTATACGAACGGTAGTCGGTCCCAATTAGTCCGGATAATCGACGCTCTACTGTATTTGTTTTGCGAGGAACACGATGGTGCAATTAAAAATCGATTTGCTCTAAGATTGACAGAGATAGAAAACTATAAATCGAGAAAATGGCCGTAGCTCCGTTAATACTGGAGCAACTCAATTGATTCTTGTTCCATCGTTTCCGGCAGGAAAAGTTATCCTAGTAAGGAAAAAAAAGAAAAAAGAAAAGAAAGAAAGAAAGAAAAAAGCCAAACCAAGGAAAACTTTTTTTTTTCTTTCTTGCTTAGAGCGTCATATAAACATGAAAACGTATGTATTTTTTTGAGAGGAACACGATGGTGCAATTAAAAATCGATTTGCTCTAAGATTGACAGAGATAGAAGTCTTAAATCTAAACTAACACAACCTAACCTATCTTAACCTGACCAAACTGGGTTTATCTTTTCGTGTTTCTCTTTCGGGGATATTTTTAGAATTTTTACACTGTTGAGGTTATGTTGTGATTATTCACCTATTTTAAATAAACAATTGCACTGTTAAAAAAGAAAAAAAAACATTGACCTGAGCACACCTTATGAAAATGTCCACTGCAATTTGCACGTTTTTTTTTTGGCCAGAGAGTTATATAAAAATGAAAACTTATGTACAGTAGAGCGTCGATTATCCGAACGTCAATTATCCGAAACGTCAATCATCCGAATGACGATTTGATTTATCCGAACGTCAATCATCCGAATCGTCGTTAACTTTGCCATTACATTCCATTATAATGTGATTGAAATATTATTTGTTGTTCAATATATGTTTATTTCCTATCATTTTGAGCGTTTTAGGCTCATAAACTATGACTTTTCGGTCATCCGAATTTTCGATTATACGAACGGTAGTCGGTCCCAATTAGTTCGGATAATCGACGCTCTACTGTATATCCTTCAACTACTTTCACATTTGATTTATGATAAAAATAAGCAATGTCTTATCGAGCAATCAGAACTGTATTAGATTCAAAGTTGCAACGTGAAGTCGTTGCCAACCCCGACGCACAATAATATTTGTAAGCATGTGTCACGTTAACTGATGGAAATGGCCTCTGCACCATCGCCTTCATTTTTATCACATTAATAATTGCGCACATTATTAATTTTAACACGTCTCTTTTATTTATTAACTTGCGTTCCCCCAACAGCTAATAAATAATGGCAAAGTTGAGGAATGCCTTTACTTTCTCACTTTTTAAAAAGTCAATCGTGATTGTTTACTTTAAAATGCGATTTTGAGGTAATTCTGAATTGAATTTTGTTCACCCTTGTGGAATAAATATATTTGAATACACAATAGATTTTCTTTAATGTTTCGCACGAAACAGAGTCATTAAAAAGTTCCAACTCATCAAAAATATGGTAAACGTTTGCAGTCCATCTTATTTTTTACGAACATTTTATTGGTCAATTAATTATGAATTAAAGTGGAAGATATTCGAAAAGTGAGTGCTTTAAAGTCGAGGGTCTTTGTCAAATTAACTGAAGAATGGCAGAAATTTGCGAAAGAGAAAAAAGTCCGGCTGCATTTTTCCTCGGGTGAAAATGTTTGATTTATCTGCGAGTTTATATAGCAGCGAGTTCTTGCAGAAGTTGACCTAGTAAAAGCAAAATCGAAGAAATTATCGCCGGGAGCAAAAAGAACAGTTTTTGTGCGTCTCTGTGAAAATTTTTCTACTACACACACAAGAAAGATCGAAACGATAAGTTTTAATTTATGCGCCTGCTTAAAGATCACTTGTTTGAAATAAACGACGAATGGGGCGACCGGTTTCGCGTGCGATAAAGAATTTCCCCTGTTCTCTTTTTTTATAAATGCGCGCAATTTTTTAATCTGCGCTAAAACTATATAATATAGTACTTATTAAATTATATCTGATTTTAAATGCAGAATTATTAACCGCGATATTTGCTTTTAAACAACTTCAAAAGTATGCGATTAATTTCATACGAGATTTATTTACGATTCAGTTGCTGAAAATAAAAAAACTGCATTGGCCCCTGCAAGTAGTAGAGCTTTGTACTTCGGCCAATTCAATTCAGCACACGTATCTACTTTTGCACGTAATCAAGCGAGTTTAAAACGGATAATGTATTAAATCCTCTTGTGGAACATCATCGCTAAAGGAACATTTAATTGCGCTGTGATAAAAAGTGGAAACTCTTCATTTTCCCCACAATTTTATCTCACCTTGCAATAATCACTTCGAACATTCATCAAATACAAAAAAAATATTAAAAACAATGCGATGAAAAAAAAAATCAAGTTTGTTTATGTAAGGCAACATCAGTTAGGAATTTCATAGTGCATTATCCAAATTTTCCCGCGTGTAAAGTCTGATGGGTGCTGGGGTCAAACAGAGAGCGTTGGGTGTTTGCCAAATACCACCCGTCATTCCATATATCACATAAAGTACCTCACTCCACCCACATGTGCTGCGTTCTGCAATTTTGGCGATAGTTTACATCAAAGGTAGCGTTTGTGTCGTGGTTACATTATGATACACACACAGATACACGGACACACTGTCAAGTAACGCAACAAACTCTGATACCTAATATTCGCGAGGTAAAATTAATTTCAAGCGGGCAAAAAACAACCCCATTAAAAATGTAACAAAGTCGAAGGCTTTCGAGATAAAACCCCAACATCAAAGAATTATTTTTACATAGAAAAAATTCTCATTAGAACGAAGCGATATTTAGTAGATGTGAAATTGCTTCTTAAATGTGGCACGTGCAAGATATAAAAACGCAATAACTTAGGTAGTGTTTTTTAATGAGTCACAATAAATAAAACTGCACAAAAATTGCAACGTAACACTGGTTAACGATAGGGAGAAAAAACGCAGGATTCGAAGACGTCATTTTAATGGTGAAACATCGCACATCGCCCCGAAGGTCGAGAAAATTCGTTGAATATCGAACAGATTAACTTAAAGGGTTTCATAAAGCTCATTTCAGGCGTTTTCCACTGAAGTACCGAGACGCATAAGCACCTTGATGGCAAATCCGTGCCGTGAAATATGACTCTAGGAAAACTTTGGAATTTTCTTGAATCATCTCACTACTACTCTTTCATAATAATTCAGATGCGGTTCGAAATTTCTACCGTATTTGAATAATAAGTGAATTGTTTTTATTCTTCTGAAAAACTAAATACAGTCGAACTCCTCTATAGTGATGTTCGAAAAGCCATGGAAAAACATCACTATAAAGAAACTTCACTATATAGAATTAATGTATAATTTTACAGTTTTGACAGTCACTTTAAAAACTAATCGATATTCAAAGTGAAACAAAACAATCAAGATTTATTGTGTTTGAAAAAATATTTGTTTATTTAGAAATACACACAGTTATTAATAGACAATACATACATGCACTTATTGATGAAAAATCTGTCCAAGTTGATTGCACAGCAGTAGTTTTAAAAATAGAAATTCCCATAAGTATGGAATTTGCAAGAAATTCTTCTAAGGATTTTTCAGGTAGTCGAAATTTGGGAAAAAACTAGATGTTCAATATTTTCTATTTTGGTACTTTCTTAAAGAATAATCACTATATAGAGGCTTAACATCATAATATAGAGGTATTTTTATATGCAAAACGTGCAAAAATGCACGTTTTTGACAAAAACATCACTACAGAGAAAAAATCATTATAGAGGAGTTCGACTGTATTTCTATTTTATTTCAATTTCAAAAAAATCTTCTTGTATTTTACAAATTACTTTATTTTTCTCTGAAGCTTTCCGATTAATTGCATTAATTTGCGGTTCTACTAAAAGGTTTTTTTTTTGCGCATTAATCAATATCGCTAATGCCCCGCAAGAGTCGACATTTCAGAAGATCATTATTACTGAAGCGTCCCGAAAATTTAAAATCTAAATATTAAAAATGTCTTCCCTGATTAATATTTTAATGCAACTACTGCTACCATAAAATTTACATTTCCGAGGGTTCTTGACTTTTGATCTCGCCCCCGACGGTGTGTTTGAATACTGACTGACCTACATAGACCGCATAATTTACTTATGTTCAGTCGGATATTAATTTTTGGCAAACTTATTTGGCTCTCCGTGAATTAGATAAATCACAAAACATAAACCCCAGATATTCAAGGACTCCGAAATCGACCTACCCTTTACACTGTTTATGCTTTATTATGCGTCGCTTCTCCGAACTTCATAAATACTAATCCTTTTCGTGAAAACAGCACGAAATTAAACTGAAGGTGTTTCGTGCACTGCAATCTCTCAAATACTAATTTGTGTTATTTTTAGCGGCCCAACCATTAAAATTTCAGTTTAAATTATTCATGTAAATTGGATTATTGATTAATTTTAGACTTTATTTTGGTGCATTTTATAACGCCATTACACAAACCATCGGTTCCGTCTTGCAGCACGAAAGTGTATTAATTTCAACTTTAATAATCGTATTCACAAAATATCACAAGCTCGATTTTAAAATGTGCTACCATTAAACAACCGGTTTGCCTTTAAATAAATACCGCCTTCCCTATAAAATATTGGCAATGTCGCCAAGTACCAATAACAATATTCTTATACGGGTGGTGGTTTTTAACGGCCACTTTGGGGAACGAGTTTCAATGTGAACTAAACCACTACATGACTTCATTCTTTCCACTAGCGCCCATTTTCTAACGATATACACACCTCTGAAGACTCATTGAATATTCCGTTTTGCAATCACTATCACTCTTAAAGGACTTCTTTATTGGCACCTTCACATAAAGTCTGCATTTTCCAAATTTAATAAATTCTCAACGATCCCGTTAAGCTACGAAAACGGACGCAAAAGAGACGTTTCATTTATAATCCAAACGGACGCAAAAATAACTTCTCTTGCGGTTTTCAGACGCGGCTGAAAAAGTCTTGTAAGGAAAACCTTGACCCAGTGAATGAACACAAAGGATATCGATACGAAACTGCAGAACCGAAACACACACACACACATTCGCAAACAAAAAAACGGGAAACCGACAAAAAAAAACCATCATAATTAACGCAAAAAGGTTATAAATCACGTCCAGTAATTTAGAATAATATAACCTCCCACTAATTTGCAGTAATGCATGCACAGTTTGTAGATAGGGCAATTTATGGGCACACAAAGCGGCCGAATCGATGTGCTGAACGAGCACCACTACTACCGATAAGTACAATCTGGTAAATTTGCAGAAGCCTTTGGGTGATATTTTGTGATTGAGAATCTCCCAAAATGCTAATCATTCAACGGGGTGGTTCGTCTCACGTTAAAAATTAAAATTCGTGTCGGTTATGAAAATATGAGCTAACCCGCAACTTACTTTACGACTTTAAGCGTAAAATATTTAAAGAAGAGTGGCAAAATGAAACCGACCATTTTCTACTTTTAGGAGAAATTTGAAAAAATAATCAACAGTAATATACCAAGTGCATCAAAATAGCCGAATAAATTTCGACGTTTCTGTCAAAATGTTTTGCCTAGAAATATGTCCAGCAAATATGTCACGTAACAAAATCTCGAGTGCGAAGTACGAGGGATTTCGGGTGGAAAATTTACGAGAAATATTTCTTTATGGCAAAATGTTGCGACAAAAACGTAAAAATTTAATCAGGCTATTTTCCTGATTATTAATCTGAATAAATAGATTTTACAACGAATTATTTATTTGCTTGTCGAGGAATCTTTGATAATGATTGCAAAAAAAAATTCGAAGCTATTAAACGTCAAAATTTAACCGGGTAAATTTTGACACATTTGAAGCATCAAAATTTAATCGCTATAAAACTGAGGAAAACCATGGTGACTGGGACTTTTTATGTGCATGAAGGAAATAATCAACAGTAATATCACAAGTGCATCAAAATATCCGATTAAATTTTGACGTTTCTGTCAAAATGTTTTGCCTACAAATATGTCGAGCAAATTTGCCACGTAACAAAATCTCGAGTGCGCAGCACGAGGGGTTTTGGGTGGAAAATTTACGAGAAATATTTCTTTATGGCAAAACGTTGCGACAAAAACGTAAAAATTTAATCAGGCTATTTTCATGCACGCGGGGTATTCGGCATGATTATTTCCTGATTATTAATTTGAATAAATAGATTTTACAACGAATTATTTATTTACTTGTCGAGGAATCTTTGATAATGATTGCAAAAAAAATTCAGAAGCTATTAAACGTCAAAATTTAATCGGGTAAATTTTGACACCTTTGAGACGTCAAAATTTAATCGGGTAAATTTTGACACGTTTGAAACGTCAAAATTTAATCGCTGTAAAACTGAAGAAAACTATGGTGACTGGGACATTTTATGTGCATGAAGGAAATAATCAACAGTAATATCCCAAGTGCATCAAAATAGCCGAATAAATTTTGACGTTTCTGTCAAAATGTCTTGCCTAGAAATATGTCGAGCAAATTTGTCACGTAACAAAATCTTGAGTGCGAAGTACGAGGGATTTTGGGTGGAAAATTTACGAGAAATATTTCTTTATGGCAAAACGTTGCGACAAAAACGTAAAAATTTAATCAGGCTGTTTTCATGCACGCTGGGTATTTGGCATGATTATTTCCTGATTATGAATCTGAATAAATAGATTTTACAACGAATTATTTATTTGCTTGTCGAAGAATCTTCGATAATGATTGCAAAGAAAAACTCAGAAGGGATGAAACGTCAATATTTAATCGGGTAAATTTTGACACATTTGAAACATCAAAATTTAATCGGGTAAATTTTGACACATTTGAAACATCAAAATTTGATCGCTATAAAACTGAGGAAAACCATGGTGACTGCGACTTTTTATGTGCATGAAGGAAATATTCAACAGTAATATCACAAGTGCATCAAAATATCCGAATAAATTTTGACGTTTCTGTCAAAATGTCTTGCCTAGAAATATGTCGAGCAAATTTGTCACGTAACAAAATCTTGAGTGCGAAGTACGAGGGATTTTGGGTGGAAAATTTACGAGAAATATTTCTTTATGGCAAAACGTTGCGACAAAAACGTAAAGATTTAATCAGGCTGTTTTCATGCACGCTGGGTATTTGGCATGATTATTTCCTGATTATGAATCTGAATAAATAGATTTTACAACGAATTATTTATTTGCTTGTCGAAGAATCTTCGATAATGATTGCAAAGAAAAACTCAGTAGGGATGAAACGTCAATATTTAATCGGGTAAATTTTGACACATTTGAAACATCAAAATTTAATCGGGTAAATTTTGACACATTTGAAACATCAAAATTTAATCGCTATAAAACTGAGGAAAACCATGGTGACTGGGACTTTTTATGTGCATGAAGGAAATATTCAACAGTAATATCACAAGTGCATCAAAATATCCGAATAAATTTTGACGTTTCTGTCAAAATGTTTTGCCTAGAAATATGTCGAGCAAATTTGCCACGTAACAAAATCTCGAGTGCGCAGCACGAGGGATTTTGGGTGGAAAATTTACGAGAAATATTTCTTTATGACAAAACGTTGCGACAAAAACGTAAAAATTTAATCAGGCTGTTTTCATGCACGCGGGGTATTCGGCATGATTATTTCCTGATTATTAATTTGAATAAATAGATTTTACAACGAATTATTTATTTACTTGTCGAGGAATCTTTGATAATGATTGCAAAAAAAATTCAGAGGCTATTAAACGTCAAAATTTAATCGGGTAAATTTTGACACCTTTGAGACGTCAAAATTTAATCGGGTAAATTTTGACACGTTTGAAACGTCAAAATTTAATCGCTATAAAACTGAGGAAAACCATAGTGATTGGGACTTTTTATGTGCATGAAGGAAATAATCATGCAAAATTTGTTTGTCGTTGTTTCACCAAGCTCTTTTAAAAATGGAAAAACAGGAAGCATCATTTACGAAACTATTACGTTTTAGTGAACGCATTCTTGAGCAGAAGAAGCTCGTACGGAATCCATTACTTGTTCGTTGAAGCCTGTCGAAAGGTAGACCTTAAAATTATATTGGAGCAAATCGGAAGCTCCTCTTTCAATTTAACAGTGGATTATACGTTAAACTTGAAACAGGTCATTTCGAATAATCTCTATATTGATAACAAATTTTATACTTGATATGTTTTAGTCAATAAAAACTTAAATAATTGAAAATAAGTATACAAAATATAATGATAACAACAAATAGAAAGCTTGTAACAAAAGTGTTACCTACTTATAAATTACTGAAATAATTCAGTAATTAACAATTAACAATTAATTACTGAATTATTTCAGTAATTAACACTATTGTTTTCTGAAAAAAAAACTAACCAGCGTGATTGGTTACTTGCTGCAATTTTTCAGTTTCTTGGCTCAATAATTCGTACAGTCAGTTAAGTTGACACCTCAGTTACTTTGCGTGTTCGGCGCGTTTAACTGATTTATTATAGAAAATGACATTTCGATCGGTTTCCCTTCGTTTTTGTATTACGTTCCACCAAGAACGTAACCTTGATACAAATCCTCCAACATTTTCAGCCACAATTCATTTCGACATAAAAGTTCCACGTTTGAAGAACCCCGATAACATTAGATTTAAAATTGGAATTTGCATTCTACATTTTGTCGAAAGGAAACGCAATACACCGATGGAAAAACACAATGAGAAATGATTAAAACATTTTTCGGCGACTTTTCGAGATTATTTTTTCATTTGATGTCTGTTTTCGTTGTATTTTTAAACAAAGAACATTAATTCCTTTTGCTGTATGATATCAAGCAATACCATCAAAAAAAAAAACAACAACAACAAAGATTCTGCTAATACTTTGAAAATAATAATTCGAAGAGAAATCCAAAAAGGAGAACAGTTAGGTAAATACTGAAGTCCCGCGGGGAAAAGGAGCTGCATGATAATGAAAAGTAAATAGCTTGAAATAGAATAAAAGCAAATTGAGTTTTGGGGAAATACATACATATATACAGGCGTTACGCAGTGCCACTAACTCAATCTTAATACGAGTTTAAGTTGTTTAATTCTACTTTTGTGCAAGTTTACCGAATATGCAAGCGATTACATACAATAAGAAACATCATGAGGATTTGTTTGTTCATAAGTTAAAACCGTGCGCTGCTTTGTGTAATTACGGACGGATCTGAATTCTTCGATTGAATATAACGAAATACACAAACAACTATGCATGCAAGAACAATATTTTGTTTACATTGTTCAGGTACAGCACAATAGCGGCTATAATTAACGTTCTGATAGTTTATATATACCGCAAACAATACCCTGTGTAACTTGTCATATTAAATCAAGTAAATTCCGCTGAAAAAATTATTAGGGCCATATTGCGATCTGATTAAGATTGAGAACACAATTTCTACTGACGGGACGATTATCAAATGATGAATCGTTCGTTACAAATCCGGAAACCGTTACTCTACAATACAATTTTCATCCGACGCACTTTCAACACAGACCACGATAATTATTCGAACCACGTACAAAATTTTGCGAAACGGTCCGTATCTTAAATTGACACGCGCGTCCGTACGTATCTTTAAACCGTACAATTATCCTAATCTACAATATTCCACTACCTCCATATTCCTATACATTATCGTTACCCTTTTTACATCGTTTCGTACGTATAATGAAACGGAGGCTTGTTGCTGTTATGTATGTTCACGGTTATCGCATTTTCTTACCAAAGGTGCGTCTCCCCTCCCTCCCTTTTTCCATTCTCTATACTTTTTTCACATTTTCTTTTATTGTACGGTTATCTATATGCGAGAGGGGGTTCACGGTAGGTATATTCGAAGAGAAGAAAAAAAAGTATTTATGTTATGTATTTTATACCGCCCTTCTCGATAAATCAAAATAATGGGTCTTGATTCAGATTTCTCTTCGTTTTTTAACGAAAAGAAAAATTGCGATGATAAAAGAGATATTCTAAAACGAAAATAGGCGTTCATGCTTATTTTAAAATCAGTGCGTGTGTAAATGTTCTTTAAAAGGCTTCACGGTTTGCCTTTTTATGTCGGATTTTTTCTTATCTTCGCCATTTAAAGCGATCTTGTGCTTAAAACTAAAGATACCGTGACCTTCAGTCGATCGTTACATCTGTTATTCTAATGGGAATGGAGCATTTTGGAAATACTTTTATAGACCTACTTCGTATTAATATTGATGTAGCATACGTTTCATGTGAACTGTCAATTTTGATAAGTTACAAACGACCAATTTTGAAGTAATACAAACGACAGAAACATTTATAAAATTTTAATGGTCCGTTGAACTTAATACTAACAACGTCGATGGTGTGTTGGATGCACAATTCAAGCTTTACTTCCGGCGAAACTACTAAGTTAGTGGAAGTGAGGTTGGAGATCTTAAGAAGATCCCCACATCCGAAAACCACAAACACCACGAGAATAACACAACAGCGGCATGTTTTTGCAGATGACTTTAACAAAATGTTAATTTACCATTTATTTTTATTTTTTATTGTTATTTGTTTAATACCACAAAACACAAAACCGGCTTATTGATTTCTACTGATGAATGCATCTATCTTCAAATGAAAACTGTTAGAAAATATAAGAAAAACCGCAGACTTAATTTAACTACAGGAACAAATTTACATATTTTTCATGAAATGGTGCGTTTCTCCAAAATCGGTTAAATTTAGCACAAGTTTCCAGCTGAAACTAGGTAAATTACCTTATGCATTTATCTTCAAATGAAAACTGTTAGAAAATATAAGAAAAACTGCAGACTTAATTTAATTACAGGAACAAATTTACGTATTTTTCATGAAATGGTGCGTTTCTCCAAAATCGATTAAATTTAGCACAAGTTTCCAGCTGAAACTAGGTAAATTATCTTATGCATTTATCTTCAAATGAAAACTGTTAGAAAATATAAGAAAAACCGCAGACTTAATTTAATTACAGGAACAAATTTACATATTTTTCATGAAATGTGCGTTTCTCCAAAATCGGTTAAATTTAGCACAAGTTTCCAGCTGAAACTAGGTAAATTACCTTATGCATTTATCTTCAAATGAAAACTGTTAGAAAATATAAGAAAAACCGCAGACTTAATTTAACTACAGGAACAAATTTACATATTTTTCATGAAATGGTGCGTTTCTCCAAAATCGGTTAAATTTAGCACAAGTTTCCAGCTGAAACTAGGTAAATTACCTTATGCATTTATCTTCAAATGAAAACTGTTAGAAAATATAAGAAAAACTGCAGACTTAATTTAATTACAGGAACAAATTTACGTATTTTTCATGAAATGGTGCGTTTCTCCAAAATCGATTAAATTTAGCACAAGTTTCCAGCTGAAACTAGGTAAATTATCTTATGCATTTATCTTCAAATGAAAACTGTTAGAAAATATAAGAAAAACCGCAGACTTAATTTAATTACAGGAACAAATTTACATATTTTTCATGAAATGTGCGTTTCTCCAAAATCGGTTAAATTTAGCACAAGTTTCCAGCTGAAACTAGGTAAATTACCTTATGCATTTATCTTCAAATGAAAACTGTTAGAAAATATAAGAAAAACCGCAGACTTAATTTAATTACAGGAACAAATTTACATATTTTTCATGAAATGGTGCGTTTCTCCAAAATCGGTTAAATTTAGCACAAGTTTCCAGCTGAAACTAGGTAAATTACCTTATGCATTTATCTTCAAATGAAAACTGTTAGAAAATATAAGAAAAACTGCAGACTTAATTTAATTACAGGAACAAATTTACGTATTTTTCATGAAATGGTGCGTTTCTCCAAAATCGATTAAATTTAGCACAAGTTTCCAGCTGAAACTAGGTAAATTATCTTATGCATTTATCTTCAAATGAAAACTGTTAGAAAATATAAGAAAAACCGCAGACTTAATTTAATTACAGGAACAAATTTACATATTTTTCATGAAATGGTGCGTTTCTCCAAAATCGGTTAAATTTAGCACAAGTTTCCAGCTGAAACTAGGTAAATTACCTTATGCATTTATCTTCAAATGAAAACTGTTAGAAAATATAAGAAAAACCGCAGACTTAATTTAATTACAGGAACAAATTTACATATTTTTCATGAAATGTGCGTTTCTCCAAAATCGGTTAAATTTAGCACAAGTTTCCAGCTGAAACTAGGTAAATTACCTTATGCATTTATCTTCAAATGAAAACTGTTAGAAAATATAAGAAAAACCGCAGACTTAATTTAATTACAGGAACAAATTTACATATTTTTCATGAAATGTGCGTTTCTCCAAAATCGGTTAAATTTAGCACAAGTTTCCAGCTGAAACTAGGTAAATTACCTTATGCATTTATCTTCAAATGAAAACTGTTAGAAAATATAAGAAAAACCGCAGACTTAATTTAATTACAGGAACAAATTTACATATTTTTCATGAAATGTGCGTTTCTCCAAAATCGGTTAAATTTAGCACAAGTTTCCAGCTGAAACTAGGTAAATTACCTTATGCATTTATCTTCAAATGAAAACTGTTAGAAAATATAAGAAAAACCGCAGACTTAATTTAATTACAGGAACAAATTTACTATTTTTCATGAAATGGTGCGTTTCTCCAAAATCGGTTAAATTTAGCACAAGTTTCCAGCTGAAACTAGGTAAATTACCTTATGCATTTATCTTCAAATGAAAACTGTTAGAAAATATAAGAAAAACTGCAGACTTAATTTAATTACAGGAACAAATTTACGTATTTTTCATGAAATGGTGCGTTTCTCCAAAATCGATTAAATTTAGCACAAGTTTCCAGCTGAAACTAGGTAAATTATCTTATGCATTTATCTTCAAATGAAAACTGTTAGAAAATATAAGAAAAACCGCAGACTTAATTTAATTACAGGAACAAATTTACATATTTTTCATGAAATGGTGCGTTTCTCCAAAATCGGTTAAATTTAGCACAAGTTTCCAGCTGAAACTAGGTAAATTACCTTATGCATTTATCTTCAAATGAAAACTGTTAGAAAATATAAGAAAAACCGCAGACTTAATTTAATTACAGGAACAAATTTACATATTTTTCATGAAATGTGCGTTTCTCCAAAATCGGTTAAATTTAGCACAAGTTTCCAGCTGAAACTAGGTAAATTACCTTATGCATTTATCTTCAAATGAAAACTGTTAGAAAATATAAGAAAAACCGCAGACTTAATTTAATTACAGGAACAAATTTACATATTTTTCATGAAATGGTGCGTTTCTCCAAAATCGGTTAAATTTAGCACAAGTTTCCAGCTGAAACTAGGTAAATTACCTTATGCATTTATCTTCAAATGAAAACTGTTAGAAAATATAAGAAAAACTGCAGACTTAATTTAATTACAGGAACAAATTTACGTATTTTTCATGAAATGGTGCGTTTCTCCAAAATCGATTAAATTTAGCACAAGTTTCCAGCTGAAACTAGGTAAATTATCTTATGCATTTATCTTCAAATGAAAACTGTTAGAAAATATAAGAAAAACCGCAGACTTAATTTAATTACAGGAACAAATTTACATATTTTTCATGAAATGGTGCGTTTCTCCAAAATCGGTTAAATTTAGCACAAGTTTCCAGCTGAAACTAGGTAAATTACCTTATGCATTTATCTTCAAATGAAAACTGTTAGAAAATATAAGAAAAACCGCAGACTTAATTTAATTACAGGAACAAATTTACATATTTTTCATGAAATGGTGCGTTTCTCCAAAATCGGTTAAATTTAGCACAAGTTTCCAGCAAAACTGAAACTAGGTAAATTACCTCGAGTTGAAACTGTAACGCTTTGTTACGAGTTTGGATGAAGCTCAAATCAATTCCAAAATTTCATCTCTAATCGAACTGTTTGCAACTTCCTTCGATGCAGACTTAAAAATTTCTTTTGAATGTAAAATGGAATGTAATGCTTATACGAATTCGATAATTTTAAATGAATATTTGAAATGCACGAGCAGGTATTTTTGTTGTAAGACTAACATCTTCAGTTCATATGTCAGACGGCAACAAGCAATATCCCACCATTTTAGTGAAAGCTCGTGTTGAATAGCAAAAGCTTTCGAGCAAACGGATGCTTTCTGAGATAAACTTCAGCATTCTTATACATGCAATCAAATATACAACTTCAGAAATTGAAATATGTGCCTTGAAATACTATTGTGAAATATATTTATTCATAGTTTATTCTCGAAGCAAACCCCAAATGTATGAAGATGCAAAAAGAAACAATGAAAACATAAATTGATGTAAACAACAGCGAAAAAAAAATAAAAACTTTCCGGCTTAATAGTCGACTTATCAGAAATGAAAAACCATTTCAATATATCTCTGCCATCTTATCATTCAGGAAAGTTTGTTTCTTTTTTATTTAAAAAAGCAGTTTTACAAGATCAATTGTAGCAAGTTGTAAACACTTGATGTATCCAATAACTGAACTCTGACCGAAAGGCTGCGACGTTAAAAGTCAGGCTTTCAAGAAACCGTTGGAAACGAAAGCTCTTTCTGTGAACATCATCCCTCTCGAAACCCTAAAGAAAAAACTTGCGAACCTTCACCAAATTTCTGTACTTTTCGTTTGTCTCTTTCCTTCTCGTCCGTTCGCTGTCCTCGTGTCGAACTTGTCCTGCGAACACTTCGAATGTGTATGTCTGTCTATATAACTTGAATTTCTCGATAACTTTGCTCCGCCGCTACTAAAGTTTTATTCGTTTTTCAAGTCAGGAATTTCATTTCCCTTGTTTTCACTTGCAGCATGCAAAACATATTTTCACAACGATTTCATTCAAACAGGAAATAATGCAGAAAATTAATCTATTTTCGATCATCAAGTCGAAATATATTTCGCGCAACAATACAGTGGAATCCGGTTGTAGCGAACCTCAAGGGGCCGTCAAAGTCGGTTCGTTATATCTGAAGTTCCTTATAAGCGTTAATGAGAGAATAAATGCAACAGTGTTTTATGAGACCTTCATTGTCTAATATACATATGTATAAAAAAATTATAAAAAAGTCCTCAGCTTTTGTTGTTAAAACACTACCACGGATCGTTATATTATTTAATCTTTGTTTCGTAAACCACATTTTAAGAGATCGGTCGACGTCATCGTTCTTAGATTTTCGTAGTTTTTTAGCGTTTACATTTTTACTTTCAAATGCCGCACATAGTTCTTTCTTCTTCTTCCAAATTGTTACTTACGTTCTTTTCACGACAGATTTCGTGTTGTGCTTTTCCATCTTCTATCTCACGTATTATTTCAAATTTTTCTTTTAACAAAAAAATTTTTCTTGAAAATTTAGTCATTTGTACGATGCTGTTTAAATGCTGTAATTTTAGTAATAATTCACATGTGCTCAAGGGGTTTATGTGTGTCCGATACGGTCACTTCTTATAGGGTTTTAGCAATAATTTGAAAACTGTAACATCCGGTCAACTGTGCTTTTCTGTTGAAATATGTTATATTTAAAGGGCATAGTAATATTGTTAGAGTCATAAACTAACGCAGTGGCGATGCTCTCACAAGTAACGCAATACGAAGGACACAAAACGTACAACGGGGAATTACCGATCAAGGTTATCGCAATGCAAAGTTCGTTATAACCGATTGAAATTTTATTAATTTCGGCTTTTTCAGGTTCGCTATATCCGATTAATTTTTACATTGTTATATAGGGAAAAATGTCGGGACTTGGAATAAAGTTTGTTATAACCGGTGGTTCGCTATAACCTATGTCGTTATAACCGGATTGTACTGTATAACGTTCCGTTCGTTCAACGTAAGTAACTTTAACATATTGGAAATAAGAAAAGTCTTCAGCTGTCTATATCTTCTTCATTTATATGCATTTCCAATTTCCCCGTGCTACGTTGAACGGAAATCTCGAACGCATAACCTTTAGTGGCTATCTACGCCGAAGTTATTTCTCAAGATTTCTGCCGGGATTTCACCTTTCCTAAGCGACATTTCTTGTTGCGTAAATTTAGTTTTCGAATGACGGCCAGACTTTTTTTTACATAATTCCGACCGGAAATGATGGAGATAGCGAAAACCAAACGAAATGAAAAATTAGATTATCGACGGTCCGAGCGAAGAATTCAAACGACTTCGGGGCCTCTCTGCGAGTCTCGACAGAACGATTGGCCTTCCGAAGGTGGCTCGCAAAATATGCTGAGTGGAAGTGCTTGCAGCGGCACTGGAAATTCTAAACGTCAGCGTGACTTAAAAATAACGCAATTAAAACTTACATTTTCAACGTAAATAAAGGGCCTGTTTTAAACGTGTTGTGACTTCATTAAAGGAAATATTTTTCGTATTTCAGTGCTGTAATCATTAACGGCGTTGTTCAAATTCCATCTTACTCTTTGTTCGCTTGCTAAATTTTCTTCGGGAAATAAAAACGTTTCTGCACTGCTTTTTCCGGTTTCTTATTTGTAACGACGTTACTCCGGGAGTTACAAGCTAAAGTACATCAGCAGGGAGTCGTAATGCATTAATTATTTAAAAACGAAGGAAAGATTTACGACAGTGACTGCACAAATAACTAAAATGAATTAATTTCAAATAAGGTAATGATTAAAATAATTCACAAATAAAACAGAAAAGAAGTTGCAATCCTCTTTTGAAATTACCGAGAAGAATATTGCATTTACATTATGGTACCTGATTCTTAAAACGCCAAAATTTAGTATTATACTAATGGCTGCTTTATAAAACGTGAATTCATTCGATTTAATTGTAAAATGAACAATGAACAATATTCACAAATTGAACCCTTAACAATAAAATAAACCCAACTAGTTAATTAATTTATTTCACGGTAACTTACATTTAGATCTTTCAAGCGACTAAATTTACCAAATTTAGTGACCGTTTTGGCAACGGTTCCGGTGTTTCATTTATCAACTAAAAAAAAATTAATTCGAATTGAGATATTAAAGAAACAAACGTTAGTGGTTCATCTGACCGAGAAACGATAGATATTTGAAATAAAAGAGAGCATTTTGACAGTTTCCGATATGTTCCCGATTCTCAAGGTGGTGGTGGTGGTGGTACATATGTGTGTTAAAATTGGCGGCACGTAACAGTAAAAATTGCTACGTTCGGTTTGCCGTGAAGGGCCTCCGTTTTTCCTGTTCGATTTTCTTGCTTTTTGTCCAGTTACTATGTGACCTGTTTGTTAATAAATATAAAGACTAAGGTAAGCAGAAACGTCGAAAAGAAGAAATAAGTAAATACTTGCTGTTACTAGACCGTGAAATCGGTGCAGTACCGGGCTCGCCGTTTTAATAATCGTTAGATTATAAAAGGCATTTTATGATTTGAGAAACTAATTAAGTTTAACTGACCGTGATATTCGGAAGCTGCTAAAGTATGTGATTCAATCTAATTAAATAATGTACGGTTGATGAGTAGCAGATGCGATTTTAGGGATACCCAGGTCGTCGAGAGATGTTACGATAGATCCGGTTATGCTGTGGCTTTGAACTTTCAGACTTGGAAAACTGTTAGACGGAACTAAAGTGGTTATTTTGCTTCAACTACTTAGACACTAATAATTACGGTGGATTAATTACTTTACCCTAAAATTTACAACCATCGACTTCGTTTCACTGATTGAGATAATCCATTTGTTAAAATAATCTACAATCAAAAAAACGGACAGTTAGAAAATTCTCTTGGACTAACGTTAGAAAATACATTTTGCGAAACAGCTGTTCAAAATGTCCCAATAATTTATTTCAATTCTTGTGATGTTTAAATACAATATCTACCAAAACATTATGTTGAATTATTTTCAAATACATCTTGTCATAAATTTATTACTGGCTAAATTTAAAATTTGAATAAACATCAGTTTTATTTGAGACCTTCTTTGAACGTGTTTGGGTCTTTTTTTTTAAGACAACAAATTATCCAATATTATTTTCTTTGAAGTTTGAAATATTCCTTCTATTAAAGATGTGGTAGGTAATACATTAATAATTATTGGGTAAATCTAGACTGAAATTAAGTAAAAAAAGGAGCTTCTGGTATCTAAAAGTTTAATTTGATGTCAGTGCTTAGGGCCGCAAATCAACATTGCGTCTCTGAAGTTAAAGGTTAAATGTTCCTAAGAAGCTTAGCAAAAGTTATCGCTTCAATTTGATTGTGAAATGTACAATAAAGTTGTTTAATACTAATTAATGTGCGCACGTATCAATTTCCGAAAGATAAGTTGTTGATATTAGCTGTACAGTTTATGTCCAACAAATAACAGTAACTCGCTATTATAACCCACATATTGTTCTAATATTGCAGAGAAAACACATATTTACCGACAAAATCCGGGAAATTTCTGGTTGAGAGAAACATAAACTCTGAACTAACAGAACTGGTGGTATAGTGGACAGCGTGCAAACTTTTGCCATCTCGACTTGCTGCACAACAAACAGAATAGTTTTCATTTTTTGCACTTGTGTACATTAATAAGATTTATTAGTCTACTGAATGTACTGTAGTGTTTTGTTTATGATGGCAGCTGGAATGGGAACTTGGACAATATTCTGACTGCCGCCAGACGATTTACTACAATGGTAATTCTGCGAGGGTGGTTCAAATTATTTTCTACAATCGTCCAAGAACTGAACTTTCACAGCATTACTTTCGTCAAACTAAAATTAACAGAAAAAAAAAACAACAAACAATTTGTTCAAACACAACTTTAACCGGCCAACAATCGCATACTTGCGTGAAACTTCAGCGTCTTCAAAGTGAACTAGTTGTACAACTATCGATCTAAGTGCATTCCCCAAATCGTGTTTGCGTACGCGATGCAACCTATCTTGGACATTTTGGTTTCATTTTAAACGTAAAGATCTTTCAGCTTGGAATTCAGCGATCAAGATGCACGTACAGAAAAAATTGGTTAAAAATTCAACAGTTTGTGAGAGGCGGAAAATTAACGAGTCGACAAAATTCGTAGCTCATTCGACCCAGATGTATTTACGTCCACTCTGTATTACAAAATGCTGTCACTTACACCGACATACTGTGCTGCCTTAATATCCTGATTATCTAATAACTTGTTGACCGAAACTTGATAAATTAAAGCCTGTCGTCTTCAAATCAGATAATTTTAATTTCTTCATCGCCGACACAGAAAATAGTTAAAGCGAGTCAATCCATTTTTTTTTTTCTGTATTGAAAGAGTATTCCGCAAATGTCAGCAAAAAAAGACCACATAATCCATCCCTGAGGATGGAAAAGATATTTTTTGTTTCTTCTTGCTTTTTATATTTGATTTTAAAAGGGTCAACCTGTTGCGACTGTGGCATATGGCTTTATAAATATGCTGAACTTATTTTATTTAAAGAATCGCAAATAAAAAGAAAACTAATGACAAAAACTTTAAGTACGATTATGTAAATTTCAAAAAATAAATAAACCTGCAATTAATAAATCTGTACTGCGATTATTTGTAAAACTATTTCTAACAAACGGAACACGACATGGTACGAAGAGTGTAGTACCAAGTACAAGCCTAATAATTAATGCAGTCAATACGATGTTAATTAGGGAAAGTATAGACAAACTTCTCTACCTCAAACTAATGTACCTTGTACTAGTTAGAAATGAACGTAGGTAATCGATGAGCCCTAATGGCAATTTAATAAGTATTTACAGACTTCCAGCGTTGGCCTTCGTTGCAATGATTTTCCGAATGAAAAAAAAAATAATTGCCTGTTGTTGTATTGCCGGAAGACTTTTCGTTTCATAAAATAATATCAATCAATGACTGCTTGTTTTTATTATAGGCATTAATTAACTTTATTTTCGTTGCTTCTGTGTATCCTCGATTTCAAATTAATTTTCGTGTTAGATTTTTATTAAATTAATTACAATGATTACATTATTACAATGTTTTAATCGCAATAAATTTCGCATCGCTGTACCTGACATTAATGATAAAACAAACTGCAGACCGATTATTATTTATTAATTATTCATTAACAATAATTATTCTCCTATTTATTATAAGCGCTACTTATTTACTGACAAAATTTCGACGAGCAAATTTGTAAATAACATTTGTTGAGCGAATTATAAATGCTTAAACAATTTTAAGCAACCTCAAACTAAAGAGAATTAAACACTTGCACTAAGTTTAGTGACATGGTAACGAACACGTGTTGCAAAATGATGAATTCAAAAGGGTAAACTTGATGTCCTAGTATTAATTGCATGCAGCCGGAATTTAAACGCTCACTCATAGCGAAGCAATTCTGTGACATTTCGTCATTAAAATTACTTTTCTCATAACCGTTTTACTAAATAGTGTAATCAGTACATTTTTAATTGGCACTAACTACCAGATATGCAATGTATAATTTTGGACAAATAAAGAAATAATTTAATTTCGGACACAAACTGTATGTGCGTTTTGTTTTTCTATATTTACGTCAGTAAATTGAATTTAACGACTGACTGCACTTAAAGAGCAAAATGCGAGCGCAGCCGTTCGAAAAATAAAAATACAGCACCGCAAAATAAACGTACAGAGATTTTGTTTTTAACTTCAGGAAGCATTCCTCAAGGCTGATCGTCGTATGAAGAGAGTTTCAAGAAAAGAGACTTACGAAACTGCAAACTGAGACAGAAGACAGCGGGCGACGCCATCTCACTCCGGCGTCATTATCTCTTCTAATTCCTCAACCTAGAAACAAAACAAATTTAATGCTTAAATGCTTTATCTTCTGCATTACATTTTACAATTTCCTTCCTTCTACATTTAAACAAGCAAAAGTTTATTTAATAAAATAAATGCAATGATGGGAAAATTAATCTGAAACGCTCACAATTCCTTAATGTAAAGTCAATTTTCGAAGGTATTAAACTGCGAGTCTCGGGAACTTATTGTAAAACGTACTTTGATTTAGTATGACGGAAGTAATTTTGGTTGGAAATGGTCGAAACGTAATAATCAGCAATTTGAGAGTAGTAATCTCTATGTGGTAACTAATGTCCAAAGCAGCTACGGTCTAGCAAAGGGTAGGTAACTGGGAAAGCTAACTTGGAAAGCTCGCGGTTTGTGGGTTAGAGGAGGATTACCACATGTTCTGACCCTTCTAGAGCAGACCTTAACACCTGGAAATATTACCTTATACGTTTAACGGAACCAGGTAAAACAAATTACAATACTTTTGATACATTTTGCAGTAATCTCGATTATTGCAAGCATTCTATAAAGATTTAAAAAATAACAACAATAACATGGTAAAATCAACATCCTTAAAAATGAAATTGGTAACAAATAAAAATTATTTTGTAAAAAGGTGGGGTCGTTTTCGTGAAAAGAATCGATATTAAAACACAAAAACGAGAACAGTGTCCCGACAATTCACTCAAACACATTATACTTCACAATTAAATGAGTGCCATCAAATTGAAAGCGATTGATTTATTCCAAGCAATCTGTTTTAGAATAACCTGCATAAATTATTTAGATTTGTTTTATTTTGAAATTTACAGAAAACTGAAATAATGCTGACTACATATCAAACTTTCTGTCCCATTTATCAAAAAATTCAACCAAAATTAACAACATTTTTTTTAAATTAGATCGACTAATGTTTTGGAACAATATGTGAAAAAAATATTTAGATGGAAATACCTAGAAAACAAAATCAATTGCCCGGAAATTAATTCTACCCGAGAAAAAAGTTAAACACTTTTCAAGCGATATTTAAAATTAACCACATAAACAATTCTTTGTTATATTTTTTCCACGTTGAAATCGCAGTTTCTTTGCTTATAAGCTAATTTCATTCAAATAATAATAATCTCATTTTAGGGAAAATTATCTTGAAATTTGTCTGTTAATAAACTAAAATTATAATTAGTTTGTTATTAAAAATAATACAAAACAAGTAATACTCATTTTATTACAAAACATGAAAGCTCGCTCGCGAGAAAAGCAAATATTGACTACACAAATTACGGGCATAGTGTCACAAGAGAATATTTTGTATCTACAACTCATTTCGACAGTAAAATACAAACAGTACCCTACCTGCACCCTGTAATCACCGGATAACCATCAATTTTAATTTCCCCGCCTGTTTAATTTCAATGTACATGTCTTACTTTACGAATTTTAACACTTAATAAACTGCGAAGTCTGTTAGAAACAACTTCCTAATTAATGGCCGTTGATGTATAATTGCAAAGCGCAGGAAAAAGAAAAAATAAAACCAGACGTACAAGTGCATTCATTTTAATTTAATTGTATCAAAATCAAATTTAAAAAAAAAATAACATGATATAACTTATACATGCACGTTATGAGATT
Organism: Dascillus cervinus; assembly: GCA_949768715.1. NCBI lineage: Eukaryota > Metazoa > Arthropoda > Insecta > Coleoptera > Dascillidae > Dascillus > Dascillus cervinus. The sequence continues at coordinate 28,609,712 of OX458319.1, read as the reverse complement.
TATAAATAAGCAAAGATTATTAGCAGTTAACTAAAAAAGTGAAGTAAAAAATAATAATAAATCCGCTGTTAGTTTGAATGTGCAGGTACATGCATACGCTGAACAAAATTGACCTCATTTCAGGAATGAAAAGGCTTGTTTACAGTTTCATGCATGAATCATGTAGTATTACCATATCATATTTGTTGTTAACGTTGAGTTTTTGCTGCTAGCTTTTAGAATATTAAATATTCTATATTCATACGATAGATGCAAATATGTACTTAGATGAAAGAGGCATATGTATGTCAAGTTTAACGAATCTCTCTGTTTAAATAAACATTCTAGTGAATGAAAAAACCTTGAACTTTCACACTTACATATCATTACTAAAATGTAGAGCTTTTTAACTGTCGATATTGAAGCTTTCGAGGACGACTCCAGCGAAATCCTTTCGTTTGAATATTTTTTCAGTTGAACAAACATCAATGAAAAATTTAATCAAAATAAAAAAATGCATTTACTACAACGGCGTTTAGAATTTCAAACTTGGTGGCACAGCAAATACTCATAATGAAAAAAAGTGTCTAGTATCTACAATATCCAGAACATACCATTAGTGAAACGGCGGCGCACAAACATTTACTGCGAGGCGGATAATGTTCTCTTTTGTATCAAAAATCCACAAAAGAACATAGAGGTTCACTAGAAAGAATGACACCTGTTCAGTTAAAGTTATAATATCGATTTTGAAAACAAAACCTTCTGCATTCCGACTATACACCATTCCATACCACTGAATTTATTACCAAACATACTTTTCGCATTAGTTCGTTTACGAAACGTACAATAAAAATAACAAAATTGCGTTGATGTTCGCCGAACATACCCCAAGAGATAAAAAACACAAATCCACTATTAATCGTCCATGATATGCACAAAAAAAAAACTAGTTCACTTGTAAAGTTCACAACTGCAATTTTATGAAGTGTAATAAATTAATTTTCATGTAATCAGTAAATAATAAAATTTAAAATAAGTTCCAATTATTGCAAACATAAAGATTATTTACAACATATTTACCCATTGACTTTTGATCGAGTTTCGTAATAGTGAAATCCGAACCCAATAAAACAATCATTAAAGATCTAATAAAGAGATGGAAAGTTTGAAAATTTATAAAATAGGAAAATTATGCCGCTATTAAATAAGAGAAACTGTTTGATTAAGTTGTGAATGGTTTTGTTTGTGCTCAAAATGAAAATATCTAAAGCCGTTTCAAACTTCCAAATTTAAATCATAATTCCCATTAATTTGTAGGTACTGAAATAAGTCCAGCAAGTTGCACAAAAAATTTAATAGTTCTCGAAAAAAAAAAATAGAACGTTTTCGGTGATTTATATCGACATTTTTCATTATCAGAACAGGAAGAACTGAAGTGAAACAAATTTATATTTGAAGCTGAAATATGGAGATAATTATGTCCGATGAGGTAGAATCTCGCGTCTGAAATGCAACTATTTCGATTTAATAAAATCGCGACGTTTGAGTATTACGGCGGGGAGGAAGGGGTAAGTGTCGGGATGGCGCTGTTTTATTTAAACCGATAAATTTAAAAAATTAATCAAAAGTGTACGTTTCGAGGAAAGTACGGGAGAAGAAAAATTAAAGCAACAGAGCAGCAACAACAAAATCTTGTGCCAGAACTATAGTAATCTGAGACATTCGCGAGCCTGGCTGACGTACAGACATGCGATAAATTAAACATAATGTTAGGGGGGTGGGCGTGACGTCAGCACAGCGTGCGATGAATTCCGGAATCGGAAGAAATACAACTTATAGGCTACAGTGAACGCTATCTACCAAGCTCTACTAGACAAATTCGTAGTCTTTCCTTTTATATCCTGTTTTATCTTCAAAACGAGTTATTGAATACACAGACAATTGCGGAAATTGAAATTTCTGCATCATCTTTAATCAGTTTCTCATCATGATTCCCTTCGGCTTATTTCGGCATCGATATTACCGATTCCAGATGATACCTTGCGTAAATAAAAAACGAAAATTTAATCTCAGCCATTGAAGGGCAACAAAACAGGGACGGGAAAATAATAAAACAAAAAAAATATCGTTCAATTTTATAGTTGACTTCGTAATAATTTTACGGCGAAAAATAAATTACTCAAACGTTCGAGGTCACTTTAGATGTTCTTCACGAATGAAGAACCATTCATAAAACGCATCTCTCATTTTCATCCATCACAGGAATAATACAGCTGTGATGTAATCAACATAATAAGAATTAATAGCAACTTCCTTAGCTTCTGCTGGTACACATCAATCATGACAATGTAATTTCGAAAAAGTTGCTACAAAAATATGAGCTGTTTACATACTAAGGGATTCTTTTATAATTTTTTTTCCATGTAAGTTAAATGGGGCGAGTGATTATTTTAAATCATCAATACACATTATTATTTTGAGAAAACACCTTGTAAGAATTTTTCGCCTTTGCAAATAAAGTTATTAATTTTAAGAATTCTTAGCAGAACGTAAAGAATTCAAACAACAGAAGAATAAATAAATAGGAACAAGATATTTTCGTATTAACACGCACGCATCGAATAGACACAAATGTAGCACAATAAAATATTAAAATTGAAAATTTGTGCATTTCAGTGGCGGAAAGTTAATATAAGATTCCGGTCTCAAAAGAATTTGGCAACATATTTTAATTCCCAAACCGTAAATCGAATCAATTTTCTTTTGTGATTCTTCTGCGAAGCGAACACTTAGAGTATTAAAGTTGACGTAAAATTGTTACCATCGAACAACATATCTAGTGACGTATAGTGGATGAAATGGTACGTTATAAGATACCCTTTTCTCATCTTGAAATTCTCTTACAAAGACGATTGGGGACGTTCCAAATATCAGAATCTCATGTATAAGCACGAAGTTATTTCAGATTTATGTATACCCAGTACATCAATTTTATTTAATACTTAAGGAAAATAAAAATAATAACCGTAAACGCCTACACTCACCGAGGAAATTAGTTTTTCAGGCCACATTCATCATATTTCCTATTTCAGGAACGTCCCGTCGTATCTTCCTTTTTTCATTCACAATCGATGACCTGCTTTCATGTCGTAGAATGGTTTTCATTGATAGACAAAAAAAACGTGACAAATTTAAGAGCGATCGACGGCAACGAGTTTGTCTTGAAAGAGAAAAGACGACACAGAAACTGGAGGACGCCACCCACCAGATGAACGATGGCCGATCTCCGGTGGAGAGCTTCTTATTTCTCCTTATAAAAGCGCCTCGCGAGGACAATAGCCTGTATGCGTGGACGAGCTTATGCGTGTCCCTCTTTGTAAACCAAACTTGCTTAAAGGCATTCAAGGTTATTAGGCTTCAATTATGCACGCATACTCAGCCGATAGCGATAACAAAAGTTGCTGCTAAAAACTGAAACCGTTCCATTTTACCCAATTATCATAATCATAAATGTTCCTATTCTTTTAAGTTGAAAATAACAACGTCATTTCCTTTTGACATTTCCTGATACAGGTCATTTACAGACAACTTGCCGTTAACTCTGAAGGTTTCCCTATCTTTCCTTTACTCGACCTAACGTTTTTCAAACACCAAAAAAATAAATAAAAATAAATCACTCCATTTCACATCTACTTCCGGTTGACGAATCTATTTAAGAACCTAATAAGCACCATAAATAAATCGATATGAAATTCTGAACATTAAACTACAACCAGAGCATCTTATTTTAACGTTTTTCATGATTTTCATGAACCGTTGTCAGTGAATTTTAACAAAATTGCAAACATCAAAAACGCAAAAAGCTGATAAAACCTACTTCCTTAATCAAAAAATAAAAATGACACTTAAATAAACTTTGAATAAAACTTAACAATAAAAATTAAATTCGTGCAAAATAAGTTCATCACATTTTTTTTTATTTACAAACTTGTCTGCAAACAAACAGTATTATTATTATTTTTTTTAACAAAACTTTGTAATGAAGTCAATGAAATGCGAATAATTAACAGTTCTGAACTTAAATTCAAGCCAATTTATTAGCCAAGTGCTATCTGTTGTATATATTATTTCCTAAACAATTCTAATCGTTTTCTACAAAGCTCCGATATTTTATTGCACGAACATTAATTCGAAAAAAGTGTGCAACCTTCACCTACATTGATTTAAAATATGCAACTCCACGAAATGAGAAGAACTTTTTTTTCATGCATAACAATAATTCGTTTTTGACTTCTTCAGTAATATTAGGGAGAAATAAATTAAAATAGAAATAACTTTCAGAAAATCACGATAGTCTCATATTCTCTCTCTAAATTTAATTGGGTAGTTGTACCTCTTACGAAATTACTTCATTTATAGGAATGTAATAAACATAAAGAGTACAAATTAGAAAAAAGTCTTACAGAGTCCAGAAAGTGATGGCAAAAAATTAAGCCGAGTTAGCAATGTGTAAAAATAAATAAACGCTCTCAAGTTCTTTAATAACGGGGTAAAAAGTAAAGTTAAAATACATCCGCTCATTAAAAAAGAAAAAGTAATTAAAAGTTTAAAGAGGAATTTGTACAGCAATTATTTGCCACTATAGATTTTTCAAAAGGTCGGCTATTGATATAAAAAAACAATCTTCAGAAAGCAAATTACTTAAAAAAAAAAAATCCGCTAATGAAGTTATCAAATTTCAAAAAAGAATACAGCGTCACCTTTTTTAATTAAATTTCGGACGTTATTATTATGATTTACGCAAAATGTCACCTTTTTCTAAAAAGTCCTAATGTTCTTTAATGTACACACCTCCCTAAAACTTTACTTTTCCGGCACAAGAGAATCACGAAGGTTCCATTTCTAACCGAAAGCTTTAGCAGTTAAACATACATTTTATGTTTTAATTACGCTTTTAGTGCTACCCATAAGAGCACAACGACTAATGGGGTCAGCAGCATAAGACCAAAGAATATAGTTTCATAATATTTGTTTGTGTGCGGTGATGTGTTGGTCCTTAGTTAACTTTTTGCCGTTTTCTTTTTTCTGACAAAAGTTTTTCTTGCAACTTTTCACGGAGTTGTTTATTATTGTCTTCAGTTCGGAAAAGGTTCCGTTTTTTTTCTTTTTTTGGTCGGTTATTTCAACTTTAAAAATTCCCCAACAAACAATCTTGTGAAGGTAAACAATTCGCGTGAATTTTAATCATCCAGCTCTTACCGTTGCCAATTTATCTTCCTGGCAATTGTTCAAATACAATTAAACTGATATTGAATATTGGCAAATAATATTACAAATATTTCCGCTGCAATTCGACGATTTATCAATAAATGTAGGCCTTCTTGCGCTCTGTTCGATTTGATGCGATACGTTGCATATTAAAACGGTATAAATTAAACTAACACGCCGAAAATAACCAGTCAATTGGTTGGGCTGTAGAATATAATTAAACAAAAAATAAGCCGAGGGAAGTTTAATTAATTACCGAATAACAATAAACATGGAATGTAGGCAATAGGAGTAAATTAGACGCTCCGTTTGCCAATAAGCAGTTAAATACGATTAACAATTCACCACGAAATCATCAGTGACTGAGGAAGGGTGGAACCCAAAAACCATTAGTCACAGACGCCTTAGTTAGCATATCACATTGGTTTTCGATCGGCGATCGAATCAGTTCAACCATGAAAACGAACTTTACAGTGAATTCTATAAATTTTATTGTCGTGAGGTTATAGGTGAACTAATCATACCGAATCCGCCCAGATTTACAACAAGATTGAAACACCGACGGCGCTGCTTATTTTCGTACTGAAGGTACACTGAACACGATCGATTTGACGGTTCAAATTTTCCCTTAAAAGTTATTTTTTGATAAATTCGCAGCAAAAAACCGAACCCTAATCGCCCCGAACGAAAACGACCCCCGGAGTGGCCGCGAAAGCGAAGTAACGAATACCCACCGCCGCTTTATATGTTCGGATGCCGCCAGTAATTCTCCCAGAATCTATTTAGCGATCATGGATGCAGCATGTCCTCGTTGGTTGAATTAATTTCGTCGCGAAAATAACAAATCTGCTCAAACACAAATCCTCTTTTAAATCGCAAAGTATATTTCAAATTTCTTCTGATATATTAGATATGTGCAAAATGTTTCTAACTGCATGTTCACACTGTGTAATTTATAGTCGGCGGTTCTTGAATTCGCGTGTTAAGAAATGCTTGAAATATGTGAATGTTTCTTTTTAAAATCTAGATCGGTTGAAAAACTAAATTTAACAACCACTTCGAATCTCTACACTTACGAGAACGAGTAACTACGTGTCTGCGACGAACACACATCAAATTAGCATCATCTGTATAATGTACACAGACTATTAATTAATATCTGCATGCAATCCGCCCACCAGTAACTAGCAACATTGATTAAAGAGCACGTTTGAACATATATTGCAACTTGAATAATTCTAACCAGAGTTTAAGTAAACGCAAAGAAATTCCATTCTTCAAAGACTTGCTCGATAATTAATATTAATAATAACGCAACAAATACATTTTCAAAAATGGTTAAATTCTGTAATTCAGGAAGCAAATTTCAGCAAGGGGCCTTGTAAAATAACTTTGAGGCAAATAATGACTTGCAAAGATCAGGGTAAGTCGATTTCGGGTATAACACGTTATACAGATAAATCCAACATAAATCAGAAACATTTTGGAGAAGCTCAACGTAATGCTACAACAGTCGGAGTATGTAAACGTTTATACAGGGTGATGAAATAAAGGTGCCCGTGAGTAGCTACATGTTATAGACGATTTCTAACGAAACACGAATTTGAAAGCCAAAATAAAATTTGTTGCCTCTTCACCAAGTTATAAGCTTTCCTATTCAGACAATAAAAATCTATACGATTCACAATTTTGTAATAATTTTATTCTTAGGGTCTAAATTTGATGCAGTTGATGGTGCTTTTAAAACACAAAAGTGTAAAAAATCTATTGAAACCAACTTTATTACCGATGTCAAAAGTACGGTTTCTTGGCTCCAAGGAAAATTTATCAATATTGCAACATTGCAAATCTCCTAAGAAACGTTCTAAGCAATAATTCACTTTTCAATGTCAGTTCTCTTGTCAAATTTGAACGATACAACTCAAATGTTCTAAAAAGTCTTAAAATGGAATACAATTTCAGTGAATATCTAGACATGTTGCTCCGATTGGGTGAGACAGATAATAACGCATCGGAAGCTGCTAGAGAATATGCTAGAGTGTATCCACATCGACGTCATCCAGATGCTAACGTAATTAGAAAAGAGGAGCAAAAATTAAGAGAAAATGGACAAATAGTGCCGATTTCTGTAAACGGTAGACGACCTCGTGAAGTTCGTACACCACCGTTGGAGGAAGCAGTTGTGGAAACGATTGAAACTGGATCAGGACGAAGCATACAAGGTTTAGCGCGACAGTCTCTAAATCACTTTTTCCTATTCTGACATATTTGATATTTTATGTTTCAGTTTGATCTGGAAATCACATTGTTTCGTTTTGGATTGAACTGTTTTTAATAAATAACATGGCTAGGGGCCCTTTAAACGGGAATCAGTAAGTGCGACCGAAAGTTCATCCATTCTTATCGGAAAAAGCGCAAATAGTAGAAAATCTCTACTTCACTTAGGGACTTTTTGCATACAGCCCTTCAATTACCTGTTTATTGTGTATTCATGTTTAATTACATTAAATTCTTTTGAAATAAAAAAGTAATGTCAACGTAGCAGTTGTTTGTCTTACGCAAATAACAGTATCTGTCAGTGTTGGTTGCTTAGATACAAGAAGTAGGCCTACCTGAAAGTAATTCTTTAGAAAAAAAAATATGTGCAGTATTGCCACGTTGTGCTCTTAGACAAACTGTTTTAAATTTAAACAGAATCTATTTGGACCAGTTTTGTTACGATTTCCACAATGCTTCAACAGAAAGCATTATTCCAATATCAATCATGGGCACCTTTTTTTCATCACCCTGTATACCATAAGAAATGCCACAAATCGTTAGAAAACACAACCTTTATTCCTCATCCTACAAATCAGATCAGATCAGCAAGCACTACTTTCAACAACCACAAAAAAAAAATAGTTTTTCTTTAGAACTGCGTAGGTGCTGTAGCTTTCAATACACCTATTGAATATTCAGTTATAATACAACGAGTAGTCAAAGATTGTCGAATATTTTTATGAATGGTCATTCGCTTTATGAACACCATGAGTGCGCAGCACGAATGGTGTTCGGAAGCGTATAATGACCATGAATAAAAATATTGTACAATCTTTGACAACGAATTGTATTCAACAGACTATTCAATTCACCAAATCAATGATTAAAATGAAATATTTCAAAATCTAGTTCGAAAATTTGAGTTACACATGATGTCATTTCCATAGCAACCGGTAAAAAAAGTTGTTATTTGAATATTTTCTGACAGTAATGGAAAGTGTGTGCAAAAGATTTGGAGAGAGATCTGATGCAGAAATCAATGTAGATATTGGAAGAAACGTGCCGGAAAATAAACGGAAGTCACGAGAGTCGGTATGGCGTCAGTTCTCTCAGTTTTTGGAAGAAAAAGACTACTCTTTGACACCATCTGTCACATCTGCAGAGTTAAATATTATTCTGAAGAGTTGGGCCGTTAATATGAGGAAGAGAGATGGGTCGGAATATAAGGAAGGTGTGGTCAAGCATTTATGGAACAGTACTGCGAAAATGGTGCAAGAAATGTATTTCAATAAGTGGAATATTGAGATTAACCCATTTAGTGAAGCTGTATTCTATCAAGTCTTATTTACAAATGGACAACGAACATCACAGGACAATTGTTGAAAAAATGAGAACTACTACGTCGACAACGGTGGCGACTGAATTGCCCAACAGCAGGGAGGGTAAAATTTGTGATGTTGAACATTCGTTCAAAGAAGGAATTTTTCAGAATTGCAACAATGTTCATTTTTCAAATTGTTCAGTTAATTTTGTAACAAAGTAATAATTTTCTTAAATAAAAATAATAATCAAGTTACTTTAAAATATTCACTGCAACCACTAGTGGAATATCCAGTTATATTTTCACTAATGAAATATTCGCTGGAATTTTCTGTTGTTAGGATACGAAAGTAAATATCTGCTATTTTATTGGATAATATTTGAAAAATGATTTTGTGAATTGAATAGTCACAAACATTAATAGTATTTACTTACAAATTGCTTTCCTTTTTTCATAACAATATTTTTAAATATTTTTTTTCACTTATTACAAATCACAAACATTTTAAAAAACACATTCTTGAAAACAACGTCAATTACACATATTACATTTTAAAAAACACATTTTTAAAAAAGTCAACACAATTAAACTGAAACATTTATTTTTTTCAGTTTCGTGCATCCATCGTCAGTAATCATTGCATACTAATTTAAATTTCACTGTCCCAAACTTTTATGGAATCCGTTTTTTACATTTAGTTATTTTTAACTTTAGCACCTAGACTTGTGGGATTGCCAAAAATACATAAACATAATATTCCAATTAGACCATTAGTAAATTTTACGACAGCACCAGCGTATAAGGTATCTAAGACAATTGGCCGTGAACTGAAAAATGTAATGAATTTAGAAAATAAATATACAGTAAAAGACAATATAGAATTAATAAATAAGTTAAAAAGTTTTGAAATTAATAAAAATTCTAAATTGATATCTTTTAATATATCAAATTTATATACAAACATACCTAATTAGTGAAACAGTTGAAATAATTAAAGAAAAGCTATATAGATGTAATGCTGATGATACTTACATTAAGGTGAGTTTGTTAGGTCTAGAAGTGAGGTTAGAATTATTGAATTTTCAATCCAAGTTAATTTAAATATTACAACTTTAAGAAACATTTACTCAGTGTTACACTGTAGCCTACTTAATACCGAATGAGGAGACATACTTGAGAAATTTTGGTAATGAGCAAAATCGCTTGAAAATATTTTAATATAACATAATAAATTATGAAAAGTGTATGTCATCATACCTTCATGCCAGTGGTTTGCGATTTCTACCTTTTGAAGCTTATCCGCACTGTACATTTTAAATTAACTTGGATTGAAAATTCAATAATTCTAACCTCACTTCTAGACCTACCAAACCCACCTTAACCAAATGGAACTGATTATCAAAACAATATTAAATCTGTAGCGGCGGCTGTATTATCTAGCGCCCTGCATTAATAGCCCAATGATCAAGTGCCCGGGATAAAAGATGTTTTTATTATCAGTCAATTGACAATCGTTGTAAAAATAAAATCAATCAAAACTTCGAGTTTAATTACTACAAATCAGAACTATTTTCAATTTAATAATAAATTTTACCGACAAAACTATGAATGTGTTTTTTAAAATGTTTATGATTTGTAATAAGTGAAAGAAAATTTTTTAAATGTTGTTATAAAAAAAGGAAAGAAATTTGTAAGTAAACAATTTTACATAACAAGGGAAACTTGATTTAAATAAATTAATAGTATTTGGTTTTAAAAAAAAACTGCAATTGTGAGTGTATTAAATTTACAATACTTGATGGCCTTTTCGAATTTTTATTTAAGACCAGCACATATCAATACCGATTTCCGAACACTGTCGCACACACCCATCCTAACAACTTTCACAAACCCCTTTAATATCAATATCCATCAACCTTCAAACCTTAACGACATGTATCTACGTTTAAGCAGGATTAATTGTTTGCATCAGAAATATTAAAAAACGAATTATTAAACTTTACAGTGGAGAGACACACAGGCCGAAAGAATTCTTCGAAGGAACAAGTTGTAAATAACTTCAGTCAATCTAATTCTCTAACCGAGCAATAACAATAAATTTTCGGTGAGAATGAAACGTTTCGAAAGAAAATCTTTCTTCACTTAGTTATAATTCTGTAATGTTCCAACAAACGATCCGTCAGCAACATGATTTAAAAAAAAAAACAGAAAAAGATAAAATAAAAATTATGCCTCAACCCTCTCGTGCGTTTCGAGCATCGATAATATCCTATTCTAATATTATCAGTCGTGACCAAAGCCGTCGTCACGCTATATTGTCGGCGTCTATCAACGTCACGACGTCACCAATCACCTGTACAAATTCCATTTCAGCAAAGTGAAACTGAAAACAAAAATAAAAATCGTCAGGAAATTCAACATCAAAGTGATACTTTTCAGTCTCAATGAGATTAAATTTAAACAACTTCAGAGGGATGGCCTTTTTTCTGTTATTTTTTCTGGAGAAGAAATTTTCAAAGACATGATGTATGATCCGGGTCTGGGATTGACACGGGGTCGTACTGGAAGATTAGGTTTAACTATGAATAACGCCGGATTGTGGGTACACGGCCAGTTAATCGTAGGTCATGTGTACTAATTATCTCGGGCCTTATGATCGTGAATTCCCTTATTAGGACACCAGTAAATCATTTAATGATATGCTTAGAGAGAGGCCTATGGCGATTATGTTAGAAAGTTGTAAATCAGAGCTTCCCAACGCTAATTTCAGATGCTAATCTTTAAGCGATTATGGAAACAAATTCGAACATATTGGAACGTTCGCGGTGATACCGAAGAGAAAAAACGCATAATGGTCGGACATTAAAATGGGAAACGTTTGGAGACTTTACTGAGATTCGAGCAATTAATCAGAGGATTACTGAACTTTTTAGACCTTAGAGCTACGTGTTTATCACGTTTTAACGGGACAATATACATTTTGCATATAATAAATTATAAACTAACATAGATAAACGTAAATAATGGTTTGCTTGTCAATAGCTATTGTTACGCATTGTAGTTTACTCAAAATACGGTTACATCAATACGTCATCACAGATGTTTTCGCTCGCTTTAAAATGTATAATTTACAGCGCATTATGGACGTTAAAACATTATGCTTCACATTCTATAATGGTATTAAAACAGCTTCCATGAATGCATTTGACGGCCGTGAAAAAGTGCTATTCATGGCGAGCTTTCAAAGAGAAACGTTACACACACACGACCACACGAGACATATTAAACCACAAATATTTTCATTGTGTTCAAAAATATCATTTTTGACACTTCAAGATCGACTTAACGTTTTCAGATTCTCAATCAATTCGGCCGAATTTTGTAAATCTTTTCAAAAACCTGCACGTTAACTTTTTACATTGATACCGTTCCTTGGATGATTGTGACAGCTACAGTGAAAGTTTTCTTCAGTTTCCGCTATTATAACGGCATGGTCTGTGTAGCAAACAATTTTTATTTTACTTTTCTGCATGTCGCATCATTTCAACGCTCTCGACCTTCTGCCGGCTCTGTTAAATTATGTTAAATTATGAATTAAGGCTGGGGAACCCAACCTCAAAAAAGCAGAGTTTTAAGAAACTCAGTATCGCTTAGAAAGTACTTATCAATATATAATTTGCGAAGCAACAGTTGTAAACATAATGTTACCGCATCTAATGATATATTTGATTTGGTGAAGAAGTGCCTAGTTTTTAAAAATTAACCTCCGAAAGTGCAATTCTCGCAAAAATGTCGTAGTGACGGTTTTTTTTTTAAATCTTTAGAGTTACGAAATATTTTTTTTATTGCGAGAAAGTTGATAACTTAAGAAGAAAAAAATTGGCAACAATTATTTTTTTTAAATGTAGTGTGCCAGTAAAAACAGTATAGCTGAAGAGGTAAGTTATATTGTAGAAATTCCTTCTGGGTACTTATACTAAACATATAGTAGTTTAATATGACATGTTTTTTTTATGATAACATGGTGAATATCTTTGAAAAAAAATCTAAAAATTGTGGTACGAAATACAGTATTATTTGATCGCGTTTTTTATTGCTTTTCGAACACAACATCGTCAACAAATTACATAAAAATGTTCCTTTAGCACCTAAGAAATAGTTTCCGTAAACCAAATTGGATAAAATGTCTAAATTTTACATTTTCGGGGAAAAGTTGTTTTACCCATGATTATTTCCTTCATGCACGTAAAACGTCACAGTCACCATGGTTTTCCTCAGTTTTATATCGATTATATTAACGTGTCAAAATTTACCCGATTAAATTTTGACGTCTCAGACGTGTCAAAATTTACCCGATTAAATTTTGACGTTTAATAGTTTCTGAATTTTATTTTGCAATCATTATCAAAGATTTCTCGGCAAGTAAATAAATAATTCGTTGTAAAATCTATTTATGCAAATTAATAATCAGGAAATAATCATGCCGAATACCCCGCGTGCATGAAAATAGCCTGATTAAATTTTTACGTTTTTGCCGCAACGTTTTGCCATAAAGAAATATTTCTCGTAAATTTTCCACCCAAAATCCCTCGTGCTGCGCACTCGAGATTTTGTTACGTGGCAAATTTGCTCGACAAATTTCTAGGCAAAACATTTTGACAGAAACGTCAAAATTTAATCGGCTATTTTGATGCACTTGTGATATTACTGTTGATTATTTTAGTCAAATAGTTCGTCCTTTTACTCACAGATGTCCTGTCAAATCTGTACCTTTTTGATTGACGGCATGGATAGAAAAATTTGTATTAAAATTCACACTTGATATAGTGCAAACTGTTAGGATATAACCATATTCGCACACGTAAGGATATAAAACTCTAAAAATTTATAAAAATACACACTTGATAATGCAAAATATCCATGTTCGCACGCGTAAGGATATGAAACATTTTCGAGCCTACTAAATTGTACCATATATATTAATTTCGAATAGCATCGTAGGAAAAATTGTTTGAAGTATCTATTCACAAAAAATTACAAAAGAAAAAAACAGTAAATAATGCAGCAATCGCATTGACTGATTTTACCGCCGTTATCGTCGCAGACAATAATATAAATAATATTTATCAAATTATGAGCGTATGAAAATGGGGATAAAGATTACTCTTTGCATAATTGAAAATGTGTTTGCAGCCTGTTACGGGATTCATTATAGTAGGTACATCTATGAAAACACAAAATTGGCAAAGAATTAGCAAAAAATTATAGACTAATTTTTTTTCCGACTGAGTTTACCGTCGTTATCGCCGCAGACCATAATATAAATAATATTTATCAAGTTACGAGCGTATGAAAAACGCGCAACTCTTTTTTTTTGTTCTTTCTCTGTTCAATACTTAAGTTTCAAACCTTATTTAGTTAGGATACCTCTTTGGTTGCCTAAACATTTTTTATTTTAAGGGGCAAAATTGGTGCCCCCTGAGCGGAAGAATTGTGCATTACTTAGCAGTTCCCGGGCCTTAAGGAAATTGAATTTGATCAATTTACAAAAATATTAAAAAATCCGAGACCGATGGTAAGTACAAACAAACTGGGCCATCAGTGGATCATTCTGATTAATAGCCTTAAACAGGGGCTTGCTTGGTGGGCGAATTTCACTAAAGACGTTCTTTATACAATGATTAATCTGGACGTGAACACTGAATCACGTCAAAGTTAATCGTTAAATGAGGCAGTAACTCTTCAAATCTTGTGACAGTAGAAAAAAACGGCGTACTAGTTTGTGCACTTGTCGTGCACATGCCAACATTTTAACGAGTTTGAATAAGTCTTTAATTTAGTTGAGATTTCAGTTCTCAAAACGGCGCAAAAAAAAAATAATGAGAAACTTTGAAATTACAGCAATTATATAATGTGCTGGTTTCGTTTTTCACATTCATCGACTTCATCACACGAATAGCGAAATAATACCTCCCACTACTTACAACTGCAATGAAAACTTTTCGAGGTAAATATGTGGAAACGCAGTTTTCATAAATATTCCGAGAATTTCTAATTATTTAGCTTTTCTAGTTATACTTAAAAAATTCCAAAAGCAAGTTTTTACCGTAATTTGATTTAATGTTTTTATAAAATTAATGGCTACCATGCGATCGACATAGATTCAATCGAAATTTGTTAATTGAAGGGCGAATGATTGATTAACGTCGGTAGTTTTTTTGTTTGGCTTGATCTAATTGTAAGTAACAGAAAATTAATTTGAATTATGTGTCTTGAATAAGCGTGACTTGTCCCCATGTATTAGTGTAATTTTAGTCAATAATATCACTTCAAATAACGCAAAAAAATGTATCTATTATTGACTACTTTATAAATGCGCCTGTAACACGAACATATGTATGCAATAATATATAGACAGGAACAAAACATTCAGAGCAGACATATTGATGTGTTAATTCCAGTTATAAATTGCTTTTATAAACCAGAGACAAAAAGTATTAATTTAGTTTTAAATTGCCCAAATTTGCAATTGCACAAAACAACTTTTATACGCCTGTTAACATCAATTTGGGGATTTTATTGGTTCAAATTTTAAAATAGCAATAAAAATGCATTAACGTTTCGTAAACACAGTTTGCTTTTAATTGCACGTGAAAACGTATCAATCAACCTCATAACAATATTGTTCTTTGGGTAATTTTTTTCCTAAATCGACAATCTAATAATAAAGTTCAGTTAATCATTTTATTAATCTCCGGTGTGTTTTATCTAATGAGAAAACGTGCCAAGTTGGCAAATTTAAACTAACGCGACCTTAACTGAAATAATCCATAAACAAAATACTTGATGTACTAGATACAATCTTGGCACTCGAGTAATGTCTGCGATAATTGGTCATACCTTCTTAAATTCGCAATTTATTAATTAGTTGCCCCAATACCGTTAACAATTAAAAGCAAAAAATCATCAGTACAATTATTATTGCAACTACAAAATTGGCAAACGTACACAAAAATTTACAAATTTTGTTATTCCAACACCCACAACATCATGCTATTTATACAATAAAATAACCAGTTAGGTGATATTGAAATGAAACAGTTGGAATTGGACGTCCGGGACACTGTAATTTTTCTATGCCTATCAGAAACGATCTCCGCGAGAACAATTTTTTGTGCGTGCAATTTGTCATGCACACATCAGAAATCTTCACATAATTTTTCAAATGCCCGGCCCGAAATCAAACCGCATTTTCATAACTGAAAACCGGCCCAAAATTCGCGCAATAAATCTCCATAAAACAGGAAAATGTAGAAACATTTATTTTAATAAAGACAGATGCCCATTCGCCAAGCTGGCCCCATAAAACCAAAAATTCGGTCATTATGCGACGTACAACTTCGGTATTAAAATTTCTCGTCGCATAATTATAAAGTTGTAACTCGTCCAACAGAGTCATCATGATGATCTTGATCACACTATTATTTATCCTTATTTAACAGACACGAGCAAACCTATCTATTATATTTTCTGAATGAAATCGATCACGAAAATTCTCTTCATAAACAATTAATGTTTAAATTACTTATACAATTTTATGAAAGGTCCACTTGCTGTATCAATTATCAATAGACGTGAAGCTGTCTGCAGTTCAGTGAAATTAATTCATTGATAGACTTCAACAGTTTATGAATGATGTGACCTCATGGTTTAATCAAATAATCTCGTTTCAGTCGATCTCCTCCATTTTTAGTGTTTTTAATAGGAGGATAATAAAAAGACAACGATCGGTCGTAAATTCTTTTTTAATCTGCAGGTAAATAAGAAATAAAATTGAAGAGCTTCGAAATTCAATATTCGAATCGTGAGTTTCATCTTTCAATAGCTCTCCATAAAAACATTCGAGCGAAATAAAGGAGAGCAATGGCAATGACAGAAAATATCTCACTCAAATTCAAATGAATAAAAGACCCATTAGCCTAGATATGTGTAAATCGCCCTGTGAGAATAAAAAAGGCACAAGATATTATCAAACGCTAATTTCTGATGGAAGGATTCCTCCTTTGAAGGAATAATTTAATAACGAAAGGTAGTCCCAAGTTGTATTTCTTATGTTATCCCTTCGCGAGCTTTGGTACGCTATTTATTACGTCTACCTGTCCTGAGGGACGTGTTGCATCTAAAACTTGTCGCTGATGCTGTTATAAATTGTAAACAAGACGGTTGCGTAACCCGAAGAAAACGGTTTTCGGATCGCAACCTTGATGGAGGTAGTCATGAGAATAACTGAAATCAATTCGAATCGAAATTGGTCAAATTTAATTTTGTAATATCGAATGAAGAATACCATTATCGCACAGTTGCAATAAAAGGCAAATTGATCGTAGAGCTTTGAAATCCGTGTAAACAACCACGATGGTGAATTATATCTATTGCAGATTTTTCAGCGACTGTAACTGAATTTTATCATTCGTGATATCATTCAACGGTGATAGTCTTCGTCGAGCCATTTTGTATAACTTCATTGCAACCAGTAAAACTTTGCGAAATGATAAACTAGCCACTAGCCAGCAGCATACCAATTAAGCAAACCCCTTCGCGCTGAAACTATGAACGAATTCTCCATCGAATTGAGTTTCCATTTTTTCGCTATTCAATTTCTCAGGAATGTGTAATAGTATAAACATATCATAACTTTCGGGGCGTTTATTACAGATTGAGTGCCGTAACTTTCGTTTTATGAATATATTTTCGTGTTTTTATGTAATTTATCAAGTTACCCGTAGAAAGATGATTTTCGCTTTCCAAAACTACGGATTTTCTATCCACACACGGACTATTTTATTTCATCTTCACGCTTCGAAAACTGTTTTGTATTGCTCGCCGGATATCATGATGCCTCCTACTTTGTGAAAGTATTTTAATCGGTTTTTCTCGTGCCTTTAAGGTGAAAAAAATAGAAGAAATAATAACCATGAAATGAAACATGAAGATGAAACGTAAAGCATCACAACTGGCACGAGTGGTGATTGATGATAGTTATAATTATTATAGGCGCTTGTTTATTAGTAATTAACCATTAATATTCTGCTATGCGACGCTTAAACGCTACTCGAATCCTTAAATATCCTTGACAAAAAGCCTTCGAACGCATTTCTAAACTTGGCACGCCACAACGCAGTGGAAAAAGGGCAACACGAAAAACTAATTTAAAAAATGCCTGCTGATAAATACCGGGCTGAATTTTGTGCGGTGCGGTTTTGTATTCAAAAACACTGAAAATTCGCAGAACGTGTAAAACCGCGAAAACAAAGGACACAGTTCATTGAAATTTATAATGTTTAATAAAAGTACGACGGAAACCTTTTTATAAACCTACGAATTTAATTATTTTTAACGAAATTAACGCCTCGTTTTATGAAACCCAGACAGGATGTAATTTTCATAAAACGTTTAACCATCAATACAATCGAAAGTTAATTAAAAGGGCTGAAATTTTGATCGAGGGCATTTAAAATGAATAAAATACAAAGCTGGCGAATAGCAGCACCGATTTCAGACTCATGTAAATCACTCCTGTAAAATATTCAATGAAGAAACCGATCGCGACCACTTCTCCAACCTTCTTCAGTTAGTTTACCTGAAGATGACTATCTGTCGTCGAAGAAAAATGATGTCTTCTATGTCTGGAAAACTTAAACTATTGTTAGCAGTGTTGGCACTGATCCGTTGTACTAAATTCTTGCACAATTCACCTAAACGATGTGTCGGCTGAAAATAGACACTAACAGTACGTTCTGAATTAATCACGGAGACATAAAGTTAAAATTAAACTTCAATAAATTATCATCAACGTGCGATAACGAGAAGCAAAAATTTCTATTGCACAATTTAATTACCTTTTATAACAATAATGTTCGATTGTCAAAAAACCGTTTATAAACAGGAAATTACACAATTTCCCAGAGATGTGCAGAAAGTTTGTTAATAATCGACTTAAAAAGTGGGAGTGGCGAGTAAATATTAAAAATTCTATAAATAAATTTGTGTTGTGGCGGTCAGGCTTACCTACAACATGCAACTAGTTAGTATAACTTAATCGATATTATTTAAATATTACGATACACGCACACCGATAAATTAAATACGGAAAAAATTTATAAAATAAAGGTGCAGGGAAATAAATTTCTCTTCTCGGTATCAATAATCGTGCACCTCGTATAGTACATACATTTCAAACTGGACGTCATAAAGGCGTTAAAAATAAAATTAGAATAATATGGGGAATTAAATCTTACCGTCTTGATTATTCGGCACAGGTGTTAGAGGTAATGTACAGGCTATTTCAGCACACAAAAGATTGTTTTAATTTTTGCAAACAAAACTAGGGACATTCTGACATAAATTGTCCTCAACATAAACGCCACAATACTAAAACCGTTCAAAACGCTAATTCGATGTACTTGTTATTAACAATATTATCAAAAAATCGCGATAATTTTGAACACAAACACACTATACGCTGTCAAACAGATGCCATGACAGGCTCGAACTTGGTGGGATTTGCGCATGGCCGACCAGCGCACTCTTCGACCGACCGCTTTAATTCATTCGGCGTTTTTAAATTCTAAAATCGTAACTAAATTTTATCGGCGTTTTTGTAATAAAAAAAAACCTTGCGTATCCGTCAGTTATTTTTGTTGCCCATGTTCACATTTGCAGCGTTAAAACTTTCAATTTTATTGAAACATTGTACATTTATTTATTAATTAACATGTAAAAATCGCTTGGAGAATATTCGACATTAGTTGAGAAAGTGGAAGGTTGAATATATTAAAAGCTCTACCCGGAGTCAAACCCCGGAATCCCCGGAGTTTAGTCTACATTGATCCGAAAGCTCCGCGTCATAGTAGCCTATTTTTACACAGAGGTCAGTTAAAAATTGTGGCTTATCTTGCAAAAAACTTGATTGATACCCTTAAAATACAAATTGGGGTTTTCATAGCAGTTGCGAAATTGAAATTTTTACGCTGCTTATTTAATCTTGGTCCTTCTCCAAAGGCATAAAAATCCGAGCAAGTGAAATATTGCCCAAAGGACTAGCATGTTCCACAGATCGCGATTAAGATGTTCCCGGGAAAAACTGTATTTGTCGAGGACTTGCGAACCTTCGGTTAAACATGGCAAGTCTGGATTGGTGATTTCGCAAGCTGCAAAAAAATGTTATTATATTATTATTCAATTCTCGATCCATCGTACGCACTTATATTGTGAATGCCATCCCATTGCACTATACTCATTGACTCCAGGGAATACATCATCCAAGATAGGTATTTAAACAATTCGATGACATCCGTAAGAGAACTAAATTGGAAAATAAATAAATTCTGTCCTAAACACCAATTTAAGAATCCGTCACCTTAATTTTACAAAAATTCCAGTTGTTACCATTAATATGAAATCAAACGGTACCAGATACACCATCGCTATCGGCACTGACTCGAATGCATTAGAAAAGAATATTCCTGAAACGATTTTTTAAGAGTTTTCATAATGACAATAAAAAGAAACACTTACCGCAAGCAGCTGAAACGTTCAAAGTCAAAACAGCTATTAACACGGTCATAAAGAATGCGTACAGAGACAGACGCAATCCCGCAAACCAATATATAATCAAGACAAAAATGACCGGTTCAATTATTAAACCTGGTAACTGTAACAAATTGCATACATTTTACCGCAAAAGAATTTTTGAAACGCCTGATATGATTGCTATTTGCAACCCATTTTACAAAGGTTTTACTCATGACGGAGTAATTTCAATCGTTAAATAGGAGCCTCCGTGGCGCAATCGGCTAGCGCGTTCGGCTGTTAACCGAAAGGTTGGTGGTTCGAGCCCACCCGGGGGCGCAAAGCTCTTTTTTGTTAAAATAACTCACCATTGCAATGATCTTTGAAAAGTAGTACAGTGGAGAAGGATACAATCCTGATTTATACTCTCGAATAAATAAGGGTGTATTTTGTGGAAATTCAGCTAGAACTGCGTACATTGGGATGAATGTATTTTCTGAGACAATTACAAACAAAGCACCCTGAACTGATTGTATTCCGTTCTGTGTTGTACTGATTGTCCCTAAATAACATAGGCCTACCATCACAGCAATGGCCTAAAGTGTAAAATCAACGTAAACGTAAACGTTGTAACGAAGATAAATTAGCACGTACGATTTTCTGCAAAAGTCTCAATATTTGAATGGCTGGATCTCTCAGTATTTGAAGAAACATTCGATATATTAGCCACTTCATTTTTGTAAACCAAAACTGCTTCTTGCTGAAAGTAACATAAACCCTAGACAATTTAATGTATAAAGGTGCCTTCACAGAACTGCGTCGTGCCGCCGGCGACACGACGTAGTTCTGTGAAGGCCCCTTAACACTTTGGTCAGAAGAATATAACTAAAGTGACCAAACGTACTCCTTTAGGGAGTTTTGTACTCCTATTTTGTTAACCGTACTCCTTTTAAAACGAGTACTCCAAAAGTACTCCTTTGCATTCTTTTGTACTCCTTTGTACTTCTAAAAATATAAAAACTTGGCATTTAACTTTGACGCTTATCTTTAAAAAAAGAGTTTCCATTTATTATAGAAAACAAAGGATGATTCTATGGTTAAATGTACAATCTGCAAAGGAGAATTTTCTATTGCGATTGGTGGACGAAGTGCAATAACAAAACACATTGATACTAATAAACATAAAACTCTCTTGATGCAGCGGCTTCAACGTCTAAACTAAATACATTTTTCAAAACTGATAGTTTTGGATCAAATGAAGATTGAAATAAAAAGTATTTCAAAGAAAAACAATCACTTCTATTCTTGGTTGATGAAGTTTTCCATTTTCTTGTTTTCAAATGATTACAACAAGGGTTGACTCTTAAGTTCGGTTTGCCTAGGTGAAAGCATGCAACTTGCAGTGCACATTTTCATGGTTTTACCTAGGAAATCCGACTTTTAAGATTCAACCCTTGTTGTAATCATTTGAAAACAAGAAAATGGAAAAAAATTACCTTAGCAAACTTTATGAAAATGTAGATCCTACCATAAGTCAAAAAAGATAAATAAATAAATAAATAAAAATGAAAATGAAAATGAAAATGAAAATGTGCACTGCAATTTGCATGGTTTTACCTAGGAAAACCAACTGTTAAGATTAAACCCTTGTTGTAATCATTTGAAAACAAGAAAATGGAAAAAAAAATTACCTTAGCAAACTTTATGAAAATGTAGATCCTAACAGAAGTCAAAAAAAAAATTAATTAATTAATTAATTAAAAAAATAAATAAATAAATGAAAATAAAAATAAAAATGAAAATGTGCACTGCAATTTGCATGGTTTTACCTAGGAAAACCAACTTTTAAGAACCCTTGTTGTAATCATTTGAAAACAAAAAAATGGAAAAAAATTTTACCTTAGCAAACTTTATGAAAATGTAGATCCTAACATAAGTCAAAAAAAAAAAAAATTAAAATGTAAATTGCAATTTGCATGGTTTTACCTAGGAAAACCAACTTTTAAGATTCAACCCTTGTTGTAATCATTTGAAAACAAGAAAATGGAAAAAAAATTACCTTAGCAAACTTTATGAAAATGTAGATCCTAACATAAGTCAAAAAATAATAATAATAATAATGTTTCGGAATTAGACAAGTCTTCAATTTTGGAGAGATTCCAATTATTAGCTCCTTGTATTCACGTTTGTAATGTTGAAGACCTTTTTATTCTTGGTTGTCCTATTTTCGATGCAGCAATTCCTCCATTCATTTCGAAAAAAATTGATTCATTCTCTTTACTTTCTTCAAATCTATGTAAAATTAATCCTCATATTAATTTATTTTTACTCAGCCATTGTTTTTGGATACCCAATTTCACTTATAATCTTAGATGTTGTTCTCTTTGAAAATTTAAAAATGAGTGTCTTTAATTAGATAATATTGTTATTTCTTCTTTGGAAAAAATTTTGAATATTAAATTTACAGTAAGATCTTGGATTCAAGCCAAATTACCAATCCGTATTGGTGGATTAGATACAAGGTCTATAATTGATATTTCCTCGCCTGCCTTTTTGTCTTCTATATTTTCTAATTCTGAACTTATTATGTCCATTCTACCTTCTAGTTTTTCTAATTTTGAAATTACATCCCTTAACGAGGCTCTTGATTATTGGAAGGAAATTTCTAATTCGTCTTTACTTCCAAAGGAGCTTTCTATTCAAAGAAATTGGGATTTACCTATCTGTGCGAAAATATTTCCAAATTTATTATCTTCCTCAAATATCACACAAAAAGTTATCTTATTAGCTGGATCTGAACTTGAATCTGGAGCTTGGCTTGAAGCCCTTCCATCTTGTAAATTAGGTACTCTTTTAGAAAAAAACTTTTTACAAATTGCAATTTCACTTAGATTGGGCATCAATTTCTGTCATCCTCATATCTGCTCGTGTGGTTCTTCTGTAGACTCGTTGGGTCATCATGGTTTATCGTGCATTAAAAGTGCTGGTAGACTCTCTCGTCACAGCTGTATTAATGACATTATTAAACGTGCTTTCTCTTCTGCCAACATCCCTTGTATCCTTGAACCTAGTATTCTGAGGGATGATGGCAAAAGTCCAGATGGTATTACAGTTATTCCATGGAAAGTAGGTAAATCTTTAGTTTTGGATTTTACTTGTACGGATACAGTTGCCCCTTCTCATTTGACTGATTCTTCATTTTCTGCAAGATCTGCTGCACACTTGGCAGAAAATGTTAAGAAAAAAATATATAAGTCAATTTCTGATGATTATTTTATCGTTGCCTTCGCTGTGGAAACTTTGTGTCCTTGGAGTGTTGATGCCCTTTCTCTCCTTGAAGATTTGGGGAGGCGTATTGTTTAAGCAACGGGAATTCTTCAAGCCAAAACATATTTGAAGCATCGAATAAGTTTGGCTATACAGAGAGGCAACGTTGCTAGTGTTCTTGGTACATCCCCGCTTTCTTCTTCTCTTAGTGAGTTATTTTATTTATTCTAGTTATTACTTATGTTATGTTATTTTATGTTATCGTTACGCAAATGTACCTGTATTACTGTTATTTATTTTACTTACGACATTATTTATTATAGTTTGCGAATAAACATAATGAATGGTAAAAAAAAACTTACAAATCGATACGAACAGTAAAACCTGTTCCATCAAGCACTCGTCCCTTATGAAATTCGTATTGAACAACAACACTCACTTCCTTAATCTCGTCACTAATGACAAAATTGCTACAAATCTTTTTAACAATTTGTTGACTCGTTTCTTCTGCTCCGGGTGCGATCGATACGGTTTTTATGAAAAAATCAGCCGGATTATAATTATTCGGGCAATTGTATCCAAGCCTAAAAATATCTATCAATTGAAAGGCACAAAATTGTTATATTTAAGACCTGCTGAAAAATGTAAGAGCTCGTGCTGTCGGTCCCATATAAGCTATCTTTCCATCGGCAAGTAAAACGATTTGGCTAAACATTGCAAAAATTTCAGAAGAAGGTTGGTGGATAGTGCAAACTATTGTCTTGCCGTTAGATGCCATCATGTTCATCATGCCGATAATTTTTTGAGCCGAATACGAATCTAAACCGGTCGTAGGTTCGTCGCAAAATAATAACGGCGGATCCGTCAGCAACTCCGTCGCGAATGCCAATCTTTTTCGTTCGCCCCCTGAAAGTACTTTGCCATCGCTCACCCCTATTCGGGTGTTTGAGCATTTAGTTAACCCTAAACATCTTAGTAAGTCGTTAATTTTGAATTTTAGTTCGTTTTCTGAAGTTCTCCTGTCGAGCTTTAAACGTCCCTGAAATTGGTGGGTCACAATTTTTCAGTAAGGAAACCAAAGTTCTTGCCATTATATTCATGTGTTCCAAAACTGTCAGTGCCCCCACAAAAAGGTCCTCTTGGTGCATGAATCCGCTTAAATATCTCATGTAATTGCCGATAGGACGACCATTGATTAAAATGTCGCCTTCCACTACAGTTCCTCCTGAAAGTATTAAATAAAAAACTGAAAAACCCGTGGCAAAAATTACTTGAGCTTCTGTATGCCAAAGCAGACATTAAAGTCGTTTTTCCAGCTCCGCTGCAAAAAAAAATAATGACGAAAATTGTAAGTTAATTTGGTTGCTAGACCTTGATCCAATAAGCGCCACTAAACTTCCAGTTTTAACAGCTCCTGTAACTGTTAAATCATTTATTTTATAATTTCTCCCGTTACTTTACTTATTCACCGTCATTCACAATCCGCTTGTAATTGTTTGTTCCTTCATTTTTACTGTGAATGTATACGCTAACGTCTCTCCATGCCAACGTGGCTCCTTCCGGCGAAAGAGATCTTCGTTGATAATTTTTCGTTGTGAACGAATCGCTTAATTGAAAACTGCTGCCTTCATCTGACTTGAAACGTTCAAATTTAAAATTGCGACAAAACGATAAAAATCTTACCTCGATTTTGAACATATTTAAAGAACTGGGTTGTGCGATTTGAGTATTGAAATCTTCATCATTTCCACCTTCCTCGACATTCATTTTGCGCAATAAATTATTCAGCACGTCGCAACAGAACCGTTACTAAAGTGCAACTGTAATTAATCTTAGTATTTAAAATAGGAAACCTTCGTGTGTGTACTTGGATATCGTGAACATGTGTAATATGATAAACTAAATTCCCCTCTTGTAAAATGATATTTCTGTACTTTCTCATTCCAACTTCTTATAGACATAAAACAAATTTGCTGCATTTAAATTGTTTATTTGAAATTTAAAGGTAAGTACATTTTTATTGATATCTGTAAGTTTTGATCAGTAAGGCAATGTATGCTAATAATCGAAATCCGCAAATTAAAGCACACAGCGCAATTAAATCCAATTGGAAATTATTCTGAAATCATGTTTTTATTAACGTGCGAACATATTATGGTGCATTCATTAATACTTCTGAAAAATTGTAAGTTTCTAAAATGACATGGCCGTTTTTCGGACACGTCGAATCTCCAATGGTACAGTTAATACTATTAATGTCCTTCCACTGATTTATTAATAAAGCTTCGTTGCCGTAACGAAACCAGGATAAATACGACAACCATTTAAAATAAATTGGTGTGGACCTGAAATGAAAACCAATTGATGTTTACTCGTTCCGATTTCAATTGTGACCACTTACCCTGCGTTTAAAAAGAAACCACCAAATAGAAGGAAAGGAATGATTATCGGTGGTCCTATAGAAAGTGCCATATTAACTGAACTGCTAATGCAAGATATTAAATACCCTAGAAAATAATAACAATGAAAAACAGATTAATCAGAATATACTGTTACCAAAACTGGTTGCCACATTTGCAATCAAAATCATAATTCCAACGGTTATAAAAAATTTAGTTTCCCGAGGTTCTAAACCTATTAAAAAATACGACACTGTAACGAACAAAATTGGGATAAAAGTAAATAGAGGAGCTTCAGAAAGCGTTTTGCAAATAAAATAAACATCCGTGCGATACATTCCGTTTCGATTTTCTCTTAAAAATATCGGCAGTTCAGAACAAAATACCTAAAAAAAAAATTAGATTCGATTTCATTTAATAAACAGGATGTTACCGCAACAACAGAGAAAACGTTCTGGAAAGTCATGCACGTTAAAAATATAAATAAGGCGCCATTAATGTTCATAACGCCGTCTTGAGTTAATTGCTGTCCGTAATAAATAAACCCCATGATTAAGCCGATTATCTAAAATAAAAATTGGGAATTGACGAATTAATGCAAGAAATCCTTACGAGGGTCTGCAATAATCTGACTTTTATAAGCATCGGTTCTCTAATAACGCTTGACCACGATCTCCAAAACACTGCCCGGAATTGAGTCAACCAAGACGCTTTATAATTCGATACTACTCCACCATTTTTCGGAAATTCGTTGCAAGCGTTTACCTGTAATCAAAAGTGTCAATCGAGTCGGGCGCTTTTGGCGATGCAATATTACAGTTGTAGCTTGAATCACATATTTTCTACCCAATTCAGATCTTGCGAAATTGTTGCAGATCATGTTAACAGCTTGTTTGCAGGATTCCTCCCTACCTGGAATTATGGCCAAAAGTTGAATGTAGTAATCGGCGGGGTTATAATTGTGAGGACAGGGAGCTTCCAATCTGCAACCGTCAATCCATTAAAATTACATCACACTTTAAAAAAGTCCTTGCCCTGTACAGGGTGAGTTAAGTTTTACCGCCCGTGGCAAAATAGGCCTTTAAAATAATTTGTCAATTCTCATAAATTGCATGAGTAATTTTATATTATTAAGGTACATAGAAACCAAGAAAATATCTTTTTTTTTAATCAGGTAAAATTTTGGCTCTCTTTCAATTACTAATTGCTCAATTTATTAGTTTTTTTTTATGTACGAACAGTAAAATATTTTCACACAATTTAGTGTAATTGAAATAATTTTAGTAATTTGCGTTTATTAAATAAAGCTATTTCTGTATTAGAAGGTATTTTTTTAAATGATTTACGACATAAGTAGACTAATTTACCAGACAATGGTATTGATGTAGGGGTGCTTGAAAGATTATTTATGGCGGTCACTAAACTGAACTTAAGAATGCAGCTCTATCGGCAACTGAAAAGCTGTCTCGTCCAGTTTGATGGGTCGATCATAAACTATTGTTAGGATGGTAAACCGCATTATCTATTGTTAGAAAGTCATAAATAGAAGCATTTTTGTGCTATATCTTAAATTTGATTTAACTCAAAAAGTAATCATTTTTTTACAAATCAAATTGCAGATATTAATGCTACGAATAATTTGACAAATTTTGAAATAAAAAACCAAACATAGAAATTTTACCCAAAACTCTTTGTTTTACTTTTTTGGCTTCAAATAAAAATATTTTAGAAGATTTGTAGCACTAATCGAAAGCGTAAACTCCAACTGATGTAACATGTAAATTGCATACTTTCCCCTCAATCTTTAATAGGTATTATGGCCGGGGCGGTAAAACTTAACTCACCCTGTATAAAATAATTCAGCCTCATCGGGAGTTCCTAAAAAAGCTACACGTCCTTCGGCTAAAAGAAGGATTTTATCAAACATTGCGTACAGTTCGGAAGACGGTTGATGAATGGTACAAACGACAGTTTTTCCCGTCTGTGCGATATTTTTCAACACTTGAATAACATTTAACGCCATAAAAGAATCTAGGCCGGAAGTCGGCTCGTCGCAAAACATCAAAGATGGATTCGTAAGTACTTCGGCGGCAAATGACAAACGTTTCATTTCGCCACCTGAAATTCCTTTGATTCTTCCTGGTACACCGATTCTTGTGCTTTCGCACTTTTTTAAGCTCAATTCGTTTAAAACCTCTTCCACGCGCGCCATCCTTTTTAGATGAGGAATGCCGCGATCCATCCTCACCAACGCCTGAAAGTGGTTGCATTTAAATTTCGCTAGTTAAATGAGTTTTATTACTTGAAAAATAAGATGCTCTTTAACAGTAAGGCTACCAATGAAGAGATCGTTCTGTTGCACGTAAGCGGATTGACTGGCAAAAGTTTTGATATCAACTGGATTTGAATTGATGCATCGTATACCATTCACTATTGCGTTTAAACTTGATCTGAATGTTAATGCGTTCAACAAAGTTGTTTTTCCGGCACCACTCGAACCTAAAATTGCCAGTAATTCCCCAGGATAAGCTGCTCCAGTCACTAAAATGCTTCGTTTAAGTAGATGACTGGGTTAAAGACTTTAAAACGTGTTACCATCTTTTAGAATATGTTTTCTTGAAGATGTTGATATGTTTCTTGACCACCTAAACCCACTGTTGCTTTTTTCTGGAACGTATACGTTTATATCGGACCACGTGTATACGAGACTTTCTTGTTGGAATAAGGTATTAATGATTAATGTTGAACTGGTTGAACTCCTGTCATCCTATCGTAAGGCGAATGATAAACAAAGAGAAAATTCAATCTTGAACAAACTTACATACGTGTTGTAAGATGTTCCAGCAGCTTTAATCAACGGTTCCCTTTCGGACATTTTACGATTCGTTTAGCACAACTTATACAACTTACAAACGCACCGAAATGAACATCTTGAATTTAAATTAATAAGTAAATAATTTTTTATCTGGTAAATAAATGAGTGTTTAATATGAACTGTTAATATTTATTAAAGTAAAGTAAAATGCACTATTTTATGCAAGCTGTCCGGAAGACTGCTTTTACATGTTCTAATGAAGTATAGAATTACATACATCCCTACCATAAAACTAATTATTTACAGTTGACGATTTTATGGCATTTAAAATTATAAGCTGCGGTTAAAATTTGAAATCGAGAAAACATACACCTAGCAAATCACAACTTTTATCACAGTGTGTTGAAAATATTATGTTTATACGTAAGATATTTATACTTTATCAAGTTTTCAATAAAAACAAAATACCTTATCCACTAAATAAATTCGGCAAAATATGCAGAAATTATATTTAAAAATAATATAACCATTGTAAAAATGATGTATCAATTTCTCCATTAAAACTAACAAAAAAAAAAAATAGGATAAGAATATAACTTCTTCACATTCGACATCGTACAATCATCAAAATTGTATTAATTGGGAACACGACCTATAAACTGTGATGATAATAGAAGAAAATATTAAAGTTAAGAACCTGTAGCGTTTAAATACATAACAGTGATAAGACGTATCTATGTATTTACACAATTCGT
This sequence comes from Dascillus cervinus, assembly GCA_949768715.1. NCBI lineage: Eukaryota > Metazoa > Arthropoda > Insecta > Coleoptera > Dascillidae > Dascillus > Dascillus cervinus. The sequence continues at coordinate 28,580,075 of OX458319.1, read as the reverse complement.
TTGACGCAATATATAACTGGGTTTAATTTCTCTTACCAGTTTATTCAATTGAAAAACGAACGCCTTACCGTTTCAGAATAGGCAACACATTTTGTTCCCAAAGATTTAATTAATTTAAACAATAATTAAAAATTGTAAAAATAATTAAAATACCGGCTCAACCTATGTAAGGAAAATAATAAAAATCTTAGGTGTGCTGTAATATTGTGTACTCCTTACAGCTTCTGTTCAATGATTCTATACAGAGTGGGATTTTAAATTAATTTCATGTTAAAGACAAAAAACAAGTGGAACTAATAAGTGAATTTATTCTTTCTTTTTATGCAATTCATATAATGATTTGTATACAAGCAAAAAAAAAAATAACGTAAATGCTACAAGACTTGAAAAATAATTTGGTAAAAACACATTTTGTACATTGTTCAAACTTATCAATGAAAAGGATACTAACAAAATGAGGACGGTAAACTTAAAATACTGTACTTGGAAGCAATATATATATAATTATGAAAATGAAATTGTAATTGGCTATGAATCTGTACAATGAGCAAACTTCTTGTAAATAAAAAACAAATACTAATGATTTCTTTAAATTAGAGAGCAAATGATACACACAAACATATATTAAACAACAAATAAATAAAAACATTATTCTTATTGCTTCATAATCATTAAACAAAATTGATTTAGGTACACGACTTGTTGGAAATTTCATTTCTAAAAACGGTTACAATTATTCGTTTCATCACAAGTAATAACAAAGTATTTAAGATAAAAAGATTTCCGATTAGTTAGTTTTGAAACCTCATAATTAAATATTGGCACTTATTTTTATCAATTTGGCAATAAAAGATCAGAATCAATTTACAAATGAAAATTATTGTTTATTATTTTTAGTTAAATTATGTGTCGCCCAATTCATTGATGTTTTCCAAGAATTGCATAGAGCCTCGTCAAACTTAGACCTAAAATGTGTCAATGCATCTTCATCAGATTTATTAAGGACCTGCAAAAGAAAAGAATTTAACATTCAATGGTGCAATGAAAAATAATTTACTAAAGTTTCACGTAAATAATTGAGATCTCTTTCTGAAGTAAGTTCAGGAAGGCCTGTAGAAATCATCATGGCACATAAAGACAAAATCAGACCTCCATGTTTACGTAAAATCATAAACGCCTGAAAATTAAAATTCATTAATACTTTTGCTATCAATTTGTTATTCAATTTTCAGTACTTTTTCGCAAAATTCTTGAAAAATTTTAAACTCCAACGCATTTTTTTGTCCTTTACTTATAACGTGAACAAAATCATGTGTTAAAACGAAAGGCACACGTTCCCTCTTAAAACCAAATTTTTCCTTAAAATGACCTAAAATATGTCCAAAATCTATATGAAATAGCTACAAGTAAATATTGTGATTAATTCCTGAGCAGAATATTATTAAATTATTTGCATACTTGACCAGTCTTTTTAACCATAATATTATCTGAATGGCGATCAGCAACACCTAATACATATGTTGCAACACAATACCCTGCACATGATAATGTAAATTCATTTATAGCCTTCTTCAAAGCTGCTTCTGTCGTATTGTGATCTTTCAGCCAGGCTAATAAAGATCCTTTCCGGAAAGCAGATGTTGCTGAAAACATACCCTTCTCTTTTTGTATATTTGCTATTGTTTCAGCATTTAAAACTACTTCAATCATTCCTACTCTGTATTCCATAGATATGCAATTATATGGATTCATCCTGAAATAAACAAAACAGTAACTAATAAAATGAAACAAGATTAAAAACAGCAACGAACCTTAAATCTAAGCCCTCATTTTTCCACAGCCTGTCCATTATCCTCAACATTTGTAGAGTTAACATGTCTTGTCTTAAATCATCCCCATTCTTAAAAATAATATAAATATCGTCCCCATAAATATCAACATTTTGAAAAACTATCCATAAAGGTTTCATTTTACTATCCATTACTTTACATTTATCTAGCCTAAAATGTAAAATAAATGTTTATCTCACACTGAGTTTTTTTTAATTTGAACCTACTTAATTTTACTACATCTAAAACTTGGATCCAACGGACTTCTTAGATCGTCAAGTCCATCCATACACTGAGAATCGGACAAATATTTAAGTAAATCTGTCCTTGCTTTATCTTTATCTTTTCGTTCCCTTGCCAATTCACTGCTTTTCTTTAATTTGTCTAAACATTCCATTTGTGTTATTAAAGTGTCCAAGTGTTCTTGACTACCTCTGCAATACGCCTCCAATATAAGTCCAAATCGAACTGATACAGCAGGTACTTGCATTTCAGACCTAAAGATGCTAATTTTCAGCAAATTTACCAATATCAATTTGTCAGCTTACCGTAAATGCCAAAACAAATAATGACCAATCTTTTGATTGTTTAAAGATCTTTCGAGTAAAAATTTAACTAAATCACAGTCAAGATACAGTTCATGTTTTAAAGCTTGAACCAATTGTAAAAGATACAATAATATGTCATCATCGCTTAAAAGAAAACAATTAATTTAACATCAAACATGATGCGTAACATACCTGATATCTAAAAGACATTTTACAGCAAAACTTCTGACCTCCTGATCGGCATATGCATAATCTAATAGTTCCAGTGCTTTTTCCACAGGTAAAATTGGCCACTCCCTTAACAAAGCAACAACTTCACTTACTTCCAATCGATTATCCCAGTCGATGCAATGTAACAACTTGGGTAATATTTCAGGTGAATGATGTAGCCAGTAATATTTTAAATTCCAAATTCTTTTTCTGTCTTGATCATGCATTTCATATAAAGAATCATTTTCAATTGCAAGTTTCTGAGACATTTGTATATCATTTCTGCCAAGTGTTGATTCGTAGTATTGATCACTTGCATTCTTTTCATTCGCATAACTAATCATTGTATCGACGTAGGGATAAACTATTATTTGATCTTGGGCATAACTAGAATGTGAAAAATTACTCTACATTTTCTGATTTTGTTAACAGTGTTTTATTTACTTATCAAATGTAAGTGTTAATGAGGTGGCGTATTTTATATTAGGATTGCTAACAACAGTTCCCAAAGGATGTAGAACGTCATCATTATTCATATCTTCTGCATTAGGCCACATGTAAAGTGTCATGGAGCCCGTTTTAAGTTGATTTTTAAAGTCATACACTGCCGTATTTGCCCATGCGATTGGATTTATTAAAGACAATTCCTAGACAATCGCATGAAAATAAATAAGTATAGAGTTTAATTAAACAGAACAAAATTTCAAGTGTTAAAATGCAACAATATTTACCTTATTAGTTGAATCTTTGATTTTCCTATTTTTATTTCCCTTTGAATTTTTCACTTCATAAACCACAAAACATAATTTGGCATTTTTAGGAATATTGCACACTTCTATATCAAACAATAATGTTTCATTAAACGTACATTCGCAGTTATCCGTAAGTAAATTTTCTGACGTCTTAAGTGCCTGACACAGTGATTTACCACCGTGAAACAATCCGGCTTGCATTCCAATTTCATACGTTTTCTTGGAATCAAAATTAAGACCACCAACCCTACAAAGTGTTACTGAATATTTATCAGATATATTCCATGATGATTTATGTTTTCCTTTTCTTCTTAATGTAAGGGTTGAAAATGATTGGCGTGGTTTCTTGTTGTCCATGGAATTAATACTTTCATACTCATTTTCAACTTTTACTACAAAAAGAGATTTATCATTGTTTTTGTTATTGTAATGTTACCTAATGTTACTCACTAGGAACACTATTAACGGATACAGTAACTAAAATCGGTATCGTCTCTTTAGATATCGCATCTTGTATGTATTGAAATTCTACCAACTGATAATCACCTATCAAATATTCATCTTGCCCACAAACCTTTAATACATAATCAGCCGGATATTCTCCTCGTATATTCAAAGTATTTGCTTTTTTTGTCAAAATTGTTTCCAACAGTTTAAAAGGTGTTATTGTATAAGGTACATTAAATGTAAATGTGGTCTGAAAACATTTAAACAAACAGTACTGATAAACATTAAAAAAACTGGTTACTCACATCGGTACTTTCAAACTTCGACATGAGCACTATGTTTCCGTTTTGACCAAGTGTATCCAAGAGTGAAACCCCAACTGGAATTATTCTAGGTGGAAATTGGTAACACACCCTTTCCTTCCATGTTCGTTTTGATCTAATTTCAGCTATTTCATCACCTAATTTTCTCATTTTAAATCGAAAATCATTTACTTCAGCGCTGCTTAAAGCGTCAAATTCTTGTAATCCTACATTAAAATCGAATTCAACACCACATGTAGACATTATTATTTACTTACGTTTTCCAATAAGATGTCCAATTTGAATGTTAAGATTATTGTCAGCCTGATTTGCTTCTCTCTCGATAAGAACAAAAGCAGCTCCTGTGGGTCTTACATCGCACAGTCTTCTCCCTTCATCCTTAATAATATCAGGTTCTGCCATGTGATTAACATATTTGAACACATATACAGACATGTCATGCAACATGCCATAGAGCGGATATTTGGTGGCTTCGTCCCAAAGGTCTTCTTTGATTTCTGCCAGTGTTGCATTGTGGCTGGTGTTAAGTATAATAATAATCCCATTTGGCATTAGGCATGTTACATTTGTAAAATCTATGCAGCCTGATAGAAAAAACTCGTATGTGTATTCTTCAGGTACAGGCACCATTTTGGTGTTTATTTTCTGATGTTATTAAATCATCATGTGCCACATTATACAGATAGGGTTTATTCAATTTAAAAAAGGTGCATTGCTCATCGGAGAATCTTGTTGAATCATCTTTTCCACAAGTTTTTTTGCATCAAGAAATTTTCACTTATCTTGAACATACAATAAACATAGCTTCCTACAGATACAATAACGTATATTAAAGTATGTAAATAAATAAATATTGACAGAATATTTACCATACAATTAAAATTATTACAATAATTTGTACGCAACACAGTTACTGTTCATTGACACCCATAGAAACAACATTGTTGCACTGTTATAACACAGAAATCCCCTATAATAGGTGTCATTTTACATTAAAATAAATTAGGGGAATAATGGTTTATGTTGCACACTTTAACTGACTTGACGTGTGGTCGAAAAGCCTTTAATTGCAAGAATTTTTTAAAATCAGGTAATATGTTCAAACATTCTCTTCCAGTTCCTCAATTGTACAAAGCTGCTGCAAAAGTGGCTAGAGAAGCAAAAGAAAATTCTGCAAGTGTCAAAAATCTTATATATAGTAATAAATATAAACATTTTGTAAGTAAATTATAGGTTAGATCTCGTGTATTCATTTACATTTTTAGAATATTAAAGCACTGTATGCACTAGTGATAGAAACTCTTCAACGAAGTGACCAATTAGACCTCTTGATTAGACAGTCTCAAATTCTAATCAAAGAGACTAGATTAGATCCTTGGCTTGCCCGAATTTTAATAACTGAATTGTTGTGGGGGAAAAAAAGATTACAAGGAGAGTCTAAACCCACTCAAACAGTTCTCTCCTATCAAGATATTCTTAAAGATATTTTACAATCTTCCAATGCAACAAGCCCAAATAATCCAAGCAAAGGTAATAAAATATGTTTTATTTTTACAGCAAAAATTGAAATGAATGCAGATCCTGCAACGTCTGTTTCGAATGAACCACTCTTACCTGCTCATACCAAACAAGCAGCCACAGCTCTTGCGTTTTTATTATTTTACAGTGTGTTAATGTTTACTTTGCCATTTGGAGCTTTCTTTGGTACCAAACATGTCTTAAGTGAACATTTTCATGTAGTAGGGTATAATAACACAGTTTGGTCTGTTTCGGCAGCAGTTGTAACAGTATATTTAATTATCATGGCTTATGCTTTTCAAGCATATCACGAAACTGAATATGACAGTCAGGGGAATGAAATCAGCAAACAAGAAAGCTCCAAAACGCAATTGAATCTAAAACAAGATTAATTTTCTTGTTGCACCAGTATGCATGGTCCCATTATTTTACTAATTTGTAAATAACCTACCTTTGCAGTCTTATTTAGTCTATGTTTGGAAGAAGTGTACTAAGTGATTTTTGTAGACATAATGTAAAAATATTTGAATAAATTTTTTTAAAAATACTTATCACACTTCTTACCTTCTGAAATTACTAAATTGTTCTGAACTAGTTGCAGCTTGGAAGCCGAGATATGTAAGGATAAACACTTTAAAAATAAGTATAAATGAAGCTGTTGATAATTTCTGCGATGAGGGATGGACTTTGAAACGTTTTACACCAAATAATTATGAAGACTTTTTAAAAAAAGTTCGTACATTACAAGAAAAACAGTTCATGATTGACATGCACATTAAGGATTTATTGATATTTCCTCCGTCTACTCAGTTTCATAACCATAATGCTTATTTAAACGGTTCAATTATTTTACAAGATAAAGTAAATTTTTAAATTGTTTATTTTACATATAATTTATTAATCAAATTAAATTTAGGCCAGCTGTTTGCCTGTCTGTCTGCTAAATCCTCCTGTAAACAGTGTAGTATTGGATATGTGTGCAGCGCCTGGAATGAAAACAAGTCATATAGCAACTTTGTTGAATAATAAAGGTACCATTTATGCTGTTGAAAATGAGAAGGAACGATGTCAGGTTTTAAGGAATGTAGTCAAAAAAGCAGGAGCTGATTGCATCCAAGTAATTAACGAGGATGTGTTGCAAGTAACTGCAAAAAATTGCCCTGGCGTTGAATATATTTTAGTTGATCCAAGTTGTACTGGTTCTGGTAATTGAAAAGGTATTGGAGTTATTCAGGAATTTAAATTAATCTATTGCAGGCATGGTGAATAGGGTAGAATTTGACAGTGACATAATGAAAGATAATTCCGCTCGCCTACAGAAGTTGGTTGGTTTCCAAGTTTTAATCTTGAGGCATGCACTTAAAGCATTTCCAAATGCACAGAGAGTTGTTTATTCAACATGTTCAATTAATCCAGATGAAAATGAACATGTTGTGAAGAGGATCATAGAAAACTGTCCCACATTTAAGTTAATGAACGCTAAGAAACTACTGAAAAAACCATGGAATAATTTTGGCTCTTCTGATTATGGAAAAATAGGAAAGTATTGTTTGTACGCAAAGCCCCAAGAAGATCTCACAAATGGATTTTTTGTCGCTGTTTTTGAAAAACTAAAAGATGGAGAAATAAATCAATTTTATATTAGAAATCAAAATTCAAATGAAGTAGCAGACCAAAGTAGCACACAAGATAACGTCAGTAGTGAGAAAAATTTAAACAGAGAAGACTGCAATGAAAGTAATGGTGAAAATAAAGAGTTGAAAAAGAAATGTAAATATGATAACAATGATATGGCAGCGCAATGTGTTGTACCAAAAAAGAAGAAGAACCGTAAAAGGAAATTAGAAGATTTACAAAAAATCTAGTCAAATGCTGTCATCAAGTCTAGCAAAAACAAAGATTCCACAGAACATCTACGAGGACACCATACTATTACTAAAGTAAACAAATTTGAAGAAGCAATCGACTCCGGAAAAGAACAAGAAAATGACGACAGTTTTTTAAAATCTGTCATAGAATAGTATTTAGCATTTAAAGCAACACAAATATGAAAAATTATGTTGAAGTTTAATTTTATTTAATTCAAGTTTCCCTTGTTATGTATAATTGTTTAGTTACTTACAATAGTTTCCTTATTTCATAACAACTTTTTTTTTTTAAATTTTCCAAATTTTTTAAAACATTGTCATAATCATTGTGTTTGACTTTAAAATGTGTTTTTTTTTTTAAATAAATGTTTAATATATGTAATTGACAATGTTTTAAAAAATGTGTTTTTAAAATGTTTGTGTGTGATAAATTTGTAGTGACAAAAAAAAATTAAAAAAGTTGTTATGGAATAAGGAAACTATTTTAAGTAACTAAATGTTGAAGTTTATTTTGCAATGATTATTTAATTAAAGCAATACAATGGATTGTATAGTTTTATTTGAATACTAAAAAAATTCCTGATGTAAACTTTTATTTGTTGACTGTCCCAATCCGTATTGGCCTATCAATGATCTTATTAGCCATTTTCGTTTTCCATTTTCAATTTTCCATATCCTATTTAATTTCTTTTAAATAAATCGTTTTACAGTTTTAACCCTAGGTAGCTATCGTACGTAACCTTGACGCCTTGCTTGCATACAATAAGCGACTTTAGTTGATATATTTTGAATCGTATTGAGTTGCAGATAAGTAGCTGATAACTCGTTATAAACCAGTGCCTATCAAACAGCGCGCTAGCCGCGAATAAAATTTATTTCGTGTCAGCTCTGAGGAGTTAAATGTGGCGTTTGGAATTTTTGCTAACACTGTTTCGGATTATACTACAAATAAGTCAATGCAAAATGAGCAGAAACTCGCAGCTTTTAATAGAACGCTGGCCGGCGTCCGACATCTAGCGAGCTCCTATCAAGGTGAAGCCAAGTGTATAACTTAATTTTTCCATGACTGTTTCACAAAAATATCAAACTCGAGATTTTAAATTTGAAATTTTAGTTGACTTACGACACCTGACAAATACCAATACAACCAGTACCTAATCCTAAAAATCCCTAGAATATTTAGAAAGCAGAATTTTCAAATTTTCACAAAACTAAGAGCACCAAAGTAGAAAAAATAGTATATTACACTCATTTTATAAGACGTATTGTCGTACTCGTACGACAATAGATCGTCTTAGAAAACTTATATAATAATATATTATTTTAAAATTGAACATAATGGATATTTACATTTTATGTTTAATTCTAAAATAAAGACACGGTATGGCCGATTTGCAGTTGGGTGAATGTTAAATGCCCGGGCAGATAGCGAAATCGTATTCATTTTTTTGCCATGGCAGTTGGCATATGCCCGGTCAAATGATCATTCGCCTGAATGTGCTTTCTGCCTGCGACATGTATAAGTAGATCGCGTGATCTTTATGGCCAGTAAACACTTCACGTGGACGCCAGTAAAGACGCTAACCACGCTAAAATTACAAACTGAAACTGCTTTCTTCTTGTGACGTTGTGACCTGAATTATACCTAAATTGCCTTATAATTACGTTTACAGCACCCCTAAAAATGTATTCTCTGAAATTTGCCCATATTTTAATTTTAGTAATTAAGAACAAAAAATCGAATTTCCGCTTGCATGTAAATATTTTGGTGAGATAAACACCGCTCAAGGTAAAGTTCGATTAAAGCTGTGCAAGCTTTCATTTTCCCGTTCAAGTTTGTAGTTTCAGCCCTTTCAAAGGTCAAGGCGGACCTGGTTTATTCGCCGAAAGTGAATTCGAAACTACAAATAAAAAGGTAAGTAATTTATTGCCCAAAGAAAAGTTTAACGCAGTCAAGAAAAACCGATTCATCCTAGAAACGGTCATCCTGCCGAATATATGATTACGGATTAATCCTTTTCTTGACTCGTTAAACTTTTGACCGAGTTTTGATGAAAGAAAGCAAGAATCCCATCAAACAACTAAGTGTCAATAATATGTTATAACTACTTTAGTCCAAATCTAGAAGTTTTGTGTGATTTGCATGTTTTGAAAAATAATTCTTATCTTGATTGAGATTTCTTTATTGAAATAGTTTTTTGAAATGTACCAGTTGAATTAAGTAATAAATTATTCACGAAAGGAACAAAAAATTATTAATAAGTGTGAAAACTAGCACTCTAATAACTTCCCACTTTTTGCAAGTAGGGGAAAGTGGGGCAAAGTGGAACAGGCAACTCAAAATGCATTGCATTTTAAAAATAATTTCCTTAAATATCAAAATTACCGTGTGTATATATGTTACATTTCTATAGGACATCAAACTTTAAACTGCTCACAAAAAAATATTATAAATATTTTACTAAAAATACATAAAAATTTCAGTTTCAGCAAAATAAAATATGTACCAATTATTATTATTTAAAAGTAATTGAATGAAAAAACGGTATAGACCATATGGTAATGATTTTATTAAAAATAATACATTAATTAAACTTAATTTTAGCATAACGCAGTGTGTTAAGCTTATCTAAAACCCCCAGTACTTCCAACTTAAAAATTATGCAACGATCTTCAACTTTTCATCTTATTCACTAGACTAATAATTTTGGTTGGATTTTTTTTTATAAGTTCGCATCTGTAACGATAGATTAATTTAGTGCAAAATAAAATTACATGGGGCAAAGTGGAATTAGATTTCACTTTGTCCCACTCTCCTATGTATAAGAACACATTTCTAAACATTATTTTTTGCATAAATTTTTCCGCTACTCAATTCGAAATAAGGGTTAACAATGACTCAGATGTATAAGAAAAATTTTATATGGAAGTAAACCATGTATATTTAAAATTTTTCTCCTTATAAACACACATACAATAAATTATATTGTATTAAAAGGCATGCCTACTTTATTTTGGAATTCCCAGTATGTAAATTGACGAAACAGTGAAAAAGTGTTACAAATTTAAATTTTAAGTCAACAACCCCTTTGTGTACATTACGTTGTACCTGATACATAATTAATGAAAATTAATTGCGTGTCCTTTCATAAAGACTTCAAAATTGATTCTCACGACACCCTTCATATGCATAAACAGTGAAGCAGTTTCCATAAACGCCTTTTGAAGTTGTGTTAAAACACGAATTATACTATCAGCTAATTACACACGTTATGAAAAGACAAATTACAAATCGTGATTTGCGAAATCAAAAGAATACGAAAAATAGGACACGCGATACGTCGGTCAATCAAATAACCATTCGTCCGTATAAACAGAAAATTGACATTTTTTCAAAGCTAATTGATGATCGTACTATGAAATACCCACATCATGCTTCCTTTCAATATTGATTACTTACTGCAATTTTTTTTATACAAAATATAATATTTTTGAGCATAAAGAATTTCTTTTTATGTAAACCTAATATTTTATAAATATGCAGAAACAAATGTTTTTTCTTGATATAAATCTAATATTTCTTGAATGTATAAAAATAAATATTTTTTTCTTTATGTAAATCTAACATTTTTTAAATATGGAAAAATAAATATTTTTTTCTTGATATAAATCTTTGAATGTATAAAAATTAATATTTTTTTCTTTATGTAAATCTAATATTTTTTGAATATGGAAAATAAATATATTTTTCTTGATATAAATTGAATATTTCTTAAATGTTCAAAAATAAATATTTTCTAAATATAATTTAAAAATATTCGAAAACATTCGAATATTTTTTAAATATTTTATAAATATTAAGTGTGCTACTAGGGAATTCATTAGAGAAAATTCAAGTTCAATTAGTTATAGTCCAGCTACACTTATAGTGTGTTTATGACTTCACACTTTAAATATTTTACAACCGGGCGCAAATGGATTAGGTAAATGTAATGAGTGGCACTTGCCGATGCTAGACAATTCCGTATATATTCGTATAAAAAGCAGCTTATGACTCCATTTATAATAATTTAAGCAAAAATATTAGCGGTGAAAGTGATATTGATAGCAATTAGTTTAATGCATAAGTTGCATTTAAGTTTCCCTAATACCACCCTGTGTAGCTTCACATAAAGATCTGCAGGTAAGGAAATTTAGAATTTACAGGCACGTGCCGCTCCTTACATTTTCATTGTGTGTTGAGAGCCCATTGTAAGCTTCTTAAAGCGTGAAGTCGTAAACTCACTAAATGTATTGCCCAACTTTACATTCGTTTTTGCTTTTGCTTGTATTCACATAAAATCAATCATAGCATAAAAGAGATAATTTATGTCACTGAATAGTTTGAAAATTTTATATTTCGGAAAACAACAGAAAAGGTATCAGCGTTTATTTAATTTTTTACGTTACTTTTTTAATTTTAATTGAATGTCCGATCATATCTGACTTTTATGTATGTAAATAATTGTACAATCTATTGACGACTAGGTACTGTGAAAATGTTATGTAAGTTATAAAAAAAGGTTGTAAATATAAAGAAACGTTATTTTCATGCAAAACGTAATTAATCATAAATCACAATTTTCACATGAAAGTAGGACGAAAAAAGTTATACATCGATTTTCACAACATATCTGCAAAATTCTAGAAAATCTTAATGTTTACGTGAAACAAGCCATGTAATATTTCGAAGAATACAATTTTCGATTATTATAGGGTGCAATGCTGACATCGCAGTATAATCACTTGCTTGTTTCGTGCCACAATTTTACCTGCTACCGAAATTTTAATAATTGTGGTTGAAATGTAAAATGTTATGATTTATGGGAAGTTTGCCATAAATTTTAATAATCACGCTGCAGCACAAAAAGCATACTTAAGTGGCAAAAAGGCGAAATGAAATTTAAACAATTGTTGTGCATTTAAAACACATTTTGAGGTGGCATGCGCGATTACCATCAGTCTCATGTATTGCGGGCCGGAAACTACCAATGGTGGGTGACGGGGTGGTTAGTGAAGGGTAACGGGGGTGGCCATAAAGAGGCCAAACGTGGAATGAGGCAATTCAAACGTAGTGAAACGTTTTTATTGGTCTATCACATCACACTAACCCCTTAATTCGACCAATAAAGTGACGATTTCAACTTGCCAAACCCCGGAGTCGATACTCCGGGTAAAGCAACAAGTTTAGTTTCATTGGTGATTGTGTGGCAGCACCGATTCTTTACAATACTTTTGTAGAGAGAAAAACGGCCGAGATTTATGTACGTTTCCAGCCAACCCTTCAAGCTTGCGACCGCTCTGGTCCTGTGAAAGTTGATAAAAAGTTCATTTTCATTGACGACAATTAATATTGTGGGTCGTTAAAGAGGTAATTCAACTTGCGGTGATTGACCTCTCTTCGAACTCGATTTTAAAACAAAGTGCCATCAATTTCAGAGCATCGCCAGCAGTTACTTTTATAAATGAAAATAAACAGGATTTAAATAAAGACACATGTTAGCCATAGAAAATATGGTAAGTTGTTTTATTTTCGTTAAAGAAATTCTTTTCGGTGTAATAATAAATTTTTCAAAATTCGGGATTGAAGCAAAAACATTTACAAAATTTCGCAATTTAAATTTTTGATTTATTTCATTGAAGGTATCGGTAGCTCCATCGCGAGCAAACAGCAGAATGAAACAATACGAAGACGGCGGTAACGAAGAAGAGGTGAGAAACTTGGGAGACGGCGCTATGAACGGAGGCGCGGTGGATGAAATGATTCCGGGTACGCCGCGTAACGACAAACCACCGAACTCTCTTAGTAACGTCGCGACGCCCGCGACAAACGCGGTCGCAAAAAATCCGGAGAGCGACGAAGAAGATTTCGAAGAAGAGCGGGAGCCACCACCGCCTCGTGTTAACTTGGCACCGACCGGTGGTGGCGGTGGATACTGGAGGCAAGCCGCGGCGAGCAGGCCTTCCAGTCCTGGACTCACCACAATGGCAGATAATGCAAGTGATGCTTCGTCGATGATGCCCCCCGTTCGGCCCAAAAGCCGCGTCGATCTTGCCACCAGCAGATACAGCAACCTGTCATATTGGAGGGCGAGAAGAATCGTCTTCTACAAAAATGGAGATCCTTTTTTTCCCGGGGTCGAGTTTAGGTTTAAACCAGGTAGAGACATCGGCACGTTGGAATCGCTCCTCGATAAGCTTTCCTTGAGAATGGACCTGCCACGTGGTGCTAGGTACGTTTTCTCGATGGATGGAGATCGCAAATTCAGGCTGGATGAATTGGAAGATGGAGCTTCCTATGTTATTTCCTCCTACAAAACGTTTAAGGTAACCCAGTAAAATCTCTGTACTACTTTATTTTAAGCACTGTGTCATGAGGGGTGATTTTCCCTGATTGCGGTCACTCGTGGTCTGAAATCGCCACGTGATCGTCGACCGTAGAAACATTAACTTTTTGCATTTAATTATTGCAATCGATACCTATAATGTAAATGAAACTGTGTCAATATTCTGCAAAAAAATGAAGGAAAAATTAGAACGCAATATTTAGTTATTCTTTTTTTTGTATAATTTTAGAATAAGTTGGATAAGAAAGATTTATTTGCGTGAGTTGTGCCTACACGCAGTGTTCAAGAGTTAAGGGTTAAGAAATGAGGGTAGGAAAGTGACCCCCACATGCATATAATAACCAATATTAACATGAAACTACAGATTGACCCACATTAAGTCGTTTTTTTTGTTACACAAATAAATGACTGAATTACAAATTAATTGGTGGAAATAATTAACATATTAACAGATTAAATCTTTCAGATATATTTATAATCCAGTTTTTATATAAGTACTTTTGTAGTTTTAATTGGGTTTTTGCTGTACTTTCAATTTCGTTTGAATATCACAAAAAAATCCGGAAAACAGATTGGATTTTTATTGCCATCAAATAAAGTATAAAAAGTGACTTTATTTTTAATTTGAAACAGTTATAGAAAGTAGAATAGGCTAATTACTTTTGTATCGCGTTATAACATCACTTATGACACTTTTGTTCGTGTGCAGAAAAAATAATTATGATGTTTAAAGTGTTATGGCTGCAAAACTTGTGCTATAGCTAAAATCGCGAAGCAGTTCCATTACGTCATTATGAAAGTACTAATTTGACATTGGGATTTTTTTTCAAACTGAAATACTCTTTTAAGCTAAACAATATTTTTTTAAAAGTTTCGATCCAGATATCTGGACAATCGAAAGTAAATTCTGCCTTTCATGATGACGTTATGGAATTGCTACATGATTTTAGCTATAGCAACGATCTTGAATTGTCTATCGTTGATTAAAATATTTTTCCAGTGATCGTTGATTTACGGTCCTATTTAATGAATAGGAAATCGTGCATTAATGACCCCCATTAATTAATGATTTCTTATAAATGCACGATTTCGGTATCTAGACAACGAAATATACCATTAAATTGAAATGTCATTTTATTTAAATGAATATGAGAAAATGAATACAAAATATACCAATAAGAACTACAAATTTAATTAATCACTTACGTTATGTTTATAATCATACTATTTATATAGAAGTTAGCAAAAGTACAGCCAGTGAAATTGATAAAAAGTGCAGATGGATTGTCAAACGTTTGACATTATTTGTAATTCATGGCACCATTGGTTTGAATATCTATTGATTTAAAATGCATGGTATGCTTGTTTCGAATTGGAATCTTTGTTACGGAAAAAATTTACATTTTCTTAAATTTCGTAAGATTGTATCAACGGAAAAAAATTGTAACCAATTTTTGCGTTAATCGGCGATTAATAATCTCAACAATATTAACGCTTTCGCTCCGCTCACGCGTTAAACTGTCTCGATTATTAATCGCTCTCATTAACGCACATGTTGGTTAAATAACTATATCAACAGTTGCAACACACATTACATAATAAATAGGTCATTTGTTTCAAATTAATAAATTAAATTAAAAACTACCCCAGAAATATTAATGCGATGCCATAAAAAATACCGTCATGCACAACAAATAATAAAATAGCTTAATGTGTCAAGAACAATTTTAGATTTTTTGTTGTGGCCTTAATAAAAGAAATCATTAAACGTAATAGCGAAAATATCGTGACTATTATTAAGTGAGGCATTTAATTTTCTTAAAGTGTGATAATAAATCTCCCACATGTGAGCGTTTCTTTATAAAAAGTGGGTGCAAATAACACACGCCTCGTCAAAATTTACATCTAATTTAGTTTTTAAATATCTAGCACACTTTTATTCAAAATAAAACACCACTAAAACCAGACGTCTATATGAATTTATTTACATTTTGATTGCCATCATGCAAACAAAAAATCGTTGGAACGCTTAACATTTTTATACGGTATTTCTTCATTTTTTAAGTTATGCAAATACATGCATACAGGGTGAGACACGAATAACATCTGACCTGACGATTTTGCTGATGCACTGAGTCTCATCTGACAAAATCGTCAGGATTAGACGTTATCCGTCAGCCCTTATATGAATTTTCGTGTTAAAATTATGCTCGATTTTAATCTGATGGTAAAATTCCGAATCGACGTGTTTAAGCTTTTGATTTTGTAAAGCAAGGTGCGGCGATACCGATATAATTAAATTAATGGCGATCATATCGAGGAATCTAATAACTTTAAAACGATTTTCCATTAAACAGCATTTTTAATTTAATCGCGAATTTGCAATTGCATTTAGAAAATTGATGTGAAATTGCTGGAAAAATTAATTTAATTGATCCAGAAAAATCGGATGGCGTGTGCATTAAACCATTACGAGCGGCACTGACCTCCAATCTCAGGAAGTTTAAGCGTAAGTTCTGGCCTTGATTTAAGGGTGAAATAAAGTCTCGCCGTCGTTGTTTAGGGCGAGTCCACTATTTAATAAACCCTCGCATGTTTAATTTTTTTCTCTTTGTTTACATTCATGTAATTGTTCTTGAAAGCTTGTCGAGAGCTTAATGGAAATTTTCAGTTAATAAAGTTCCGCCGCGATTAAAGTGTTTAAACGAAATGGTTTTCTTAATACATTGATTAATGATTAATTTATACTTTTATAATTGCCAGGGGAAAACTTTTCCAACCTTGATTCCAACTACCAGTGGCGCTGGCTTGATAGTAACTACAGCGTCACAATTTAATTACATGACGTGATTTCTCTCAAAGCTTCTGAACAATTTTCTCAGTGATAAGCATAATTTTTTTTCCAACTGTTATCGGTAGTGTGTGGTAATCGAAAGCCGTGCCCTTAATAAAAAAATTGTATCCATTAGTTACTGCGAATTGGGAACGAGAATGCGTCTCGTTTAAATCACATTAGTCAATCATAAATCAACCAGGAAGCTTTTACAAGCTTTTTAATGTATTATCGGCTGTACGTAATATGTAGACGTAAGGAAAATGTTAAATACCCCATTCGATCTTGACATATTTGCGATAACGTGGCGATAAGAAAAATGTGTTAGTTAACCTTGTGAAAACGTATTGCAAATTATATTTAAATAAGTCCTTGCCGTCGTTTCGGTCGCCCTATAATCTCTGCCGTCCTTGCCTAAAATACTTACAAGTTGTGTTTCTTACAAACATAATGATGTAAAATAAAATTTTCATAATTTTCTTCGCAAATTTATGCGCATGCATTATTTCCACATCCTCTTGAATATTTATGCGCTTGACCAATCAATACCGATGAAGAAATAAAGCCCTTTTGTCGAAATTGAATCGCGTTGCATTTTTCTACACACGTGCCGAAAATGTAAAAATTCGAACGCGATAAGATTCTTGCAGGTCAAGCATATTTGGTCACGTCATATCCCCCACCGCATTAACAACCCCTAGTTTATGACCTTGAAACCCCCACCAAATCATTAGCACATTCAATCATACATTATTTATCAAACTAGGGATCATTCGCGTCATACTAACTTTTGCCTTCACTCTAGTTTCATATTTTGACCGCAACAGTTGACCATTGAACAAAGTTGAAAAGATTTTTGCTTGCTTGGGCGATGGTGTGCCCAAAGTAAAGAAACTTTCTCGATTTCGGAAGTGAATTTTTTATTTAAACTCGGTTTAGGGACGCGAGGCTATGATCGGTTTTGATTTCGAAGAAGACGATTCACCTTTTGCGGTCGTGTCTTTGCCAACAATGGTAAAACATGATGTTTTTTGAACGTTTTCGTAACGCAGCTTTAATTCACAGCCAGCAAGTTACGGCAAGAAGAACGGTATTTGGTACGCTTCGCCTGGAGGTCAAGGATGGAGCAAAACAGCGAGCAGAAAGGCTTCCATAGTCGAAGCGGACGTTCCTCCGCCAGGAGGAGGTTCAATAAAGCCAAGCTCCGGAAGAGTTATACGCATAATCAACAATATGGATCACACAGTGCAGGTAAAACATGAATTTCAACCAAGTCATTCGTGTGTAACGCTGCGGGTGTACAGTGCAGGGTGTTGCTCAACTTGCGCACGACCCAACCGTTTGAAGAAGTGCTGGAAGATTTAGGGCAAGTTTTGAAAATGACCGGGGCGAAGAAAATGTACACAGTTTCCGGGCAGGAAGTGCGAAGTTTTTCACAATTGAGAAACGAATTTGCGGACGTGGATACTTTTTATTTGGGAACTGGGAGCGTAGGCAACGTCATGATGTCTCCGGCAAGGAGATCCCGATCGCGAGCCCCGCCGGTTCCTGTCGTCGAAGACTTGAGCAAGCAAAGAAGGGCGAGGAGCAAGAGCCGACCGAGGGCCTTGTACGCTCCCGAAAATGAAATTATCAGAAATAACGGTAACAATTTAAATTCAAAATTAACTCAAGCGCCAGTTTTTCTCCTTTTGTAGATTATTCTCTAGTTGAAGTTTTTAAAGAAGAACCCACACGTGTTAGTATACGGGGGTTGAGAAGAACATTCTATCCGCCGCTGCATCACGCTCCGATCGACAATTCCCCCCCAGAAAAGAAGATGCAGCTTGAGTGGGTGTATCCTTGAATCAAAATTCCATTTGCATGATTAAAGTAATTTAAAAGGAAAAACGCGTGTTGCATGATTTACTGCCACTAAATAGTAATTCCTTAATTACATCATAGGTTTGGATATAGGGGAACAGATTCCCGCAAGAACCTTTGGGTATTGCCCACTGGTGAACTTCTTTATTTCGTCGCAGCCGTTGCCATTATGTACGACAGGGACGAAGAAACCCAACGTCACTACATGGGACACACAGAAGACATTCAATGGTAAAAATAAATAAAAGAACAGTCAGTTTCGAAAGACTCCTATTGTTTTTTCAGTATGGATTTGCATCCATCAAGGGAAATGGTCGCTTCCGGACAAAGAGGCGGAAGGAATCGCAAAACGCAAGCCCACATCAGGATATGGAGCACGGAAACACTACAAACTCTGTATGTGTTCGGCATGGGCGAGTTTGAAGTCGGAGTTGCGGCGGTGGCATTTTCTCAACTTGTGAGTAAATGTCGTTTTAATTTATTTGTGGAAAACTGATTTCAATTTTCTTTTAGAACGGGGGCAGTTACGTGTTGGCGGTAGATGCAGGCCGGGAAAGTATCCTTTCGGTGTGGCAGTGGCAATGGGGCCACCTGCTCGGGAAAGTTGCGGTAATTTCAGTTTTTTCTTTTTCATGAATATTAATTACCACCTGTCCATTTATCCGCAAAATGCTAATTTTCTTCGACAATTATGAACAATTATGTTTTGCACGCTTCTCTCGTTGTCGGTCGCAATTTTGTTAAAAACTTGCAATACAAACACATCAAAAATGTATCGGTGATATTGCTGCGTTAAAAATAATTCATTCTGAGAAATCTGCATAAATGTAGGGTTCGTGTTGGAAGCATAACGACCTTAGAATCAAATGGTGAGTATGAAAGAAATCAAACAACCTTGAACTCTTTCGAATAATAAATATTACAATCATTCATTAATTTAATTGAATTTGGCAGCAACAATTTTCAAATTTTAATAATCGGAAATGCATTTCTCTCTCTTAGTTCACAATCTCTCGATTGGTTTGTTGCAACATTTTCACCCTTCTTCTCCATTCTTCTCTCTCATGGGACAATATCTTCAAATCTTTGTAACTTTGGCAATTGACATCTTGAATTATTTGAGCGGTATATTGTAACCTTGGTCTTCCTCGTGGATTTTTGCCTTCTACTGTCCCCTCCAATATTGTTTTAAGAATTCCGTCATGTCTCAGTATATGCTCAACTCGAGAATCCCGTCTTTTTTTGATGCTCCTCCATAGAGATCTTCGTTCTTTAATTCTTCCCAATACGTCTTCATTAGTGACCTTGTCCGTCCAACTAGTTTTTAACATCTGTCGATAGCACCATAGTTCAAAAGCTTCTAATTTCTTCTTCTCTCTTTGAGATATCGTTCATGTTTCACACCCATACAGTGCTATACTCCAGACATATAATTTTAGGAACTTCATTCTAGTCTTAAATGATAGTTTATTTCATCAAATTCATCTTTTCCTACTAAATGTTGTCTATCCTTGCGCGATTCTTCCTACAATTTCTTTACAACTTCTTCCATCCTTTGTAATAACGCTTCCCAGGTAGCCGAACTTCCACTTCCACTTCTTGAAGTTTCTGCTCTTCCAGACATACTGTCACATTTTGCTGTCCAGTTCTCTCACATACCATTACTTTAGTTTTGGCTTTATTTATTCTCATGTTATACTTTTTGAGGTCTTTACTCACTTCGTTAACCGCATATTCCAATTCTTTTTCACTCCCTGCTAATACCACCACGTAATCTGCATATCTCAACATATCTATTATTGTTTCTTGTACATTTATTCTTGTGTTTATCCTACTTCTGAACTTATTAATCGCGTCCTCTATGTAAACATTAAATAGCGATGGCGATAAGGCACAGCCTTGTCTAACTCCCTTAAAAATCTTTGCTTCCTTTTGAATATCCCCATTATAGATTATGGCATATTGTTCTTTATAAAAAGCATATATTATTCTCATATCTTTCTCATTTACTCCAATTTTGGATAGCACTTCGAAGAGCGTAGACCATCTCACATTATCGAAGGCCTTTTCCATGTCCACAAACGCAAGATATGTCTCCTTTCCTTTCCTTATTCTTTTTTCAATCAATAGACTTAGTGCTAGTATTGCCTCTCTGAAGCCTGATTGCTTACGGAACCCAAATTGGTCTTTCGATAAGTACCCTTCTATCTTCCTCTTTATTTGATTTACATTTTTTGCACAAAATACGGTAATGAATCCGGATAATAATTACTGCTCACTAATTAGCTACACAATATAACTTTGTAAAAGTAAAAATTAAATTAATTTTATCAGATTCATAAGGGGTGAATTAAATTTGCATTTTGTAATTGTACCCAATCTAATTAATTTACATTACCATCAGACGCTCCAAGAAGAAGTAACAGGCGCCGTGTTTCATCCCCTGGATGACAATTTATTAATAACGCACGGCAAAGGTCATTTAACATTTTGGAATCGACGCAAAGATGGCTTTTTCGAACGTACCGACATTCTTAAACCTGTAAGTGATGACTTTTCACGTCACAGAAATGACCAAAAACTTATTTTATTATAGCCCTCACGTACCGTAATCACAAGCCTCCAGTTCGAACAAGATGGTGATGTATTAACGTCCGACAGTGATGGTTTCATTACGATTTACAGCGTCGATAGTGACGGCGCTTATTTCGTTCGCATGGAATTTGAGGTATTGCAATCCAAAACTTAAAAAATCAAATTCAGTTTCAGTTTGTAGGCCCACAATAAAGGAATTAGTTCCTTGGTGATGCTATCGGAAGGTACGTTACTGTCCGGAGGTGAAAAGGATCGTAAAATCGCAGCTTGGGATTCTTTGCAAAATTACAAAAAAATTACAGAAACCAAAGTATGCATTTGATAACTTAATTTCTTTAGTACAGTTTAATTTCAACAGCTTCCTGAATCTGCGGGTGGCATACGTTCTTTGTATCCACAAAGGCCTGGCCGCAACGACGGTAATATCTACGTTGGAACCACTAAAAACAACATACTGGAGGGCTCTCTGCAAAGAAGATTTAACCAGATCGTATTTGGACACGGACGGCAGTTGTGGGGTCTTGCGGTGCATCCGGACGACGAGCTGTTTGCCACCGCAGGTCACGATAAAATCATCGCCTTATGGAGAAAACACAAACCGATTTGGACCACACAAGTACCTAATTACTTTTGACCTTTTTCCGAATTTAAGTTCACTTTTCAGGTTGGATACGAATGCATCTCGTTGACTTTCCATCCTTTTGGGGTCGCTTTGGCCGCTGGAAGCACGGAAGGTCACCTTATAATAATAAATGCCGAAACAGGCGCTATGGTGTCTACTGTACGAGTTTGCGGATCTCCACTGACTTCGGTGGCATACAACCCATGTGCGACATTAACACTATTTTTTCTAATTCCATTATAATTGGAAATTAAATTTCAGCTGGTGATATGATCGGAATCACGTCACAGAACGGCAGCGTTTATTTGTTTAGAGTTAGCAGGGATGGATTTTCATATAAAAAGTCGAACAAAATTCGAGGAGCCCAACCGCTTATGCAATTAGATTGGAGCACTGACAGCAATTTCCTGCAAACCGTAACTGGCGATTACGACTTATGTTTCTGTAAGTTTCGTTTTGTAAAGCGGGCTACACACCTTCCGGTATATCTCTCCGGATTACCCTTAAGGCCTGTCGAATACGGTCTACCGGATACAGAAGCGCATCCACACGATTACGGTTTTTTTGTCAGTTCTGTGTAAAAGCGATGGCGTCAACACACGATGCTTTAGCGGTAGTAGCATTATTATTGTCTATGAAAAAGCGCCCTACACGCAACATAAAACGTAAACAGTGGTGTAAAGATTGGTTAAAAGAAAAAGAGCGGTATTCGCATGTAAATTTGATGCAGCGATTAAGATTTGCACCGAAAGATTGGCACAATCAATGAATTCTTCGATACACTCACGGTTACTTTTGCGATTTTCTATCGGACTTGCACTATTAACGTCGTTGATACTAACACTGTCACAGAAACTGATAAAATACGCACAGTTCACCCTTTCCACTGTTTTTTAAGGACTCATTCTATCACTTTCGAAAGAGCGAAATCTGAGTGATAATGGAGTTTTTAAACTACCCTAGCAATTGAAGCAGTTAACCCCCATTCGATTTTTTTCAAAGGCCATTGAATACCACTTTCAGAAATGTGAAATCTCGGTGATTATTTTATTCTACTAACATTGTGGTATTTCAAAACTGAACACGGTATTATACCGATAATTCTGATATAACTTCGTGTTGGTCGAAATAGTTCAATTACTTACTATTTAGCCAAGAACTTATTTACATAGGTACCAATTTTAATTTTTCTTATTGTTAGTTCTTCATTCGTAAAATAATCTAATCAAATACCATTCAAATTTTGATTTTTTAAAAATTAATTACATTATATTCAATCGTACAAATTTAACAATAAAAGCACTTCAGCTGCGTGTCGTATTTTTAATACATACAACTAGTTATTATAATTTAACCAATAAATTCAATTCAGTGAAGGTACGGCAGCGTATTGTTTATGTAGATTATTTAACTTCGCAGATTTGCGTTGTCGAGACCTATTCAGGATTTTTTGTCAGTGTTGTAAAACTGTCGCCTTTGAAAAAACGAAATTTCGGTGACAATTGATAAACGAACAATTTAGGGGTTACTGGAGAAAGTGACTTCGGTCCCTCATAAAATGTTAAAAGGAAAGAATTAAAGATCATTCACCATGTCGTGTTTTTTAAGGGTTAATTTATTGCAGGGTGACTTTCGAAAAAAATAAATCTCGATGACACAACGTCAATTGTCAATGATAAACAACTCTTTTAGAGGAAATTCGAGCAAGCGACTTTCAATTTTTGTGAAGGGCTCATTTATTGTGACTTGAAAAAACAAAATCTCAATGATAATAGTGTTGTTAAAATACACAAACAATTGAAACATAAAGTGGATTTGACCCTTCATAAAATGTTGAAGAAAAGAATATTTTTCAGTTTCGGAAACGTGCAACCAATTTATTAAAGAAACGAGACGTGCGGCGCGGGAGACCTTGTCTCTGCGGCAATTTTAAAAAAACTGTACGGTTTTATTTATCGAATGAAAATATCTATTTGCTCAGGCGACCTGTGCAGGCGACCGGAGCGTCTCCGTTTTATTGTCCACACGTTCCGGTATACCTGCACAGGCGCTGCGGAGAGATATACCGGAAGGTGTGTAGCCCGCTTAAGCTTCTATCGTTGAACGTTCTGTTGCAGGGGATGTGAAATCCTTATCGCCCGAGAAAAGTCCAATAGCCATGAAGGATGTCAAATGGTATTCGCACAATTGCACGGTCGGATACATGGTTGGAGGAGTGTGGAACAATCGGTATTACCCGATAACGTCTATCGTTAGTAGCACAAACAGATCGGCGGCGCACGACCTGCTTCTTTCCGGGGACACCGATGGTTACATTAGGCTCTTCCGGTACCTGCAATTTTTTTTTTGACTGGCCATTTTATCGTTATTGTTCGCAGATACCCATGCATAAGTTCTAAAGCTGAATATAATGAAGAAAAAGTGTACAGTGGTCAAGTAGCATCAGTTCGATTCTTATTCAACGATCGCAACGTAGTCACCGCTGGAGGAACCGACGCTGCTCTGATGTTATGGGAATTAACAGAAGAATAGCAAAAAGCCTCATTTTACTGTTTATCACCGACGTTTAAAGAACCGGACGACAACAACTCCGAATTCGATTCAGATTTGGAAAGTCCATTTGAAGTGCTTGCAGTTACAAATTGCCCGCATCGCGATTGGAACTGAGCTGCAAGATCTTCGTGTCTGGTATTTTATTAGTCAAGTGTCTCAGGTTGGTAAGCATACATTTTCGTACATACATATACAATTTTAACTATCTAGTTTTACTATTGCATTGTTATTATTGTGAAACGTATTGAATAATTAAAATAACAAAATAGAGATGAGTTTCAAAATAATGAAACTACATTATACTACGTATCGCTGTTTGAGAGTAGTTTTGTTTTGATTTTCAATCGGAGTGGCTTATATCCACTGTAATTGATGGGTTTGGTGGAAATAAACGTGTGATAAAAATATTACCTCAATTTAGGTAAAAATAACTAAAAAAATGGTACGGTATAAGGAACTTTGTAAGAGTGATTATAATCAAGTATACCTATACATTTCACGTAACTTTTTTATTGCACATAAAATTAATTATATATTAAACAAAACAATAGATTTGTAAATCATTAATACACCCAAAACTGCCAGTAGGTATATTAGATATTTTATTACTAATAAACTCACATACTTATTTAGATAACAGTAAGAGTAAATAACAAAAACTTTCTTTTTTTTTAATAAAATTGTTACATTTACAATAGGCACATTATAATATTTTAGAATAATTTATAATTATTGTTACTTTTTCCAATCTGAAATATTTTTATTGTTGTTACGTTAATTGTGTATATATTATTATTGAAATAAAATGTTTATCCTTGCTAATGTTATTCTAATTTTCTTCATTGACTCTCCATACTAAAAATTATTTATTGTGATTCCCATTAGAATGGAAATTCAAACGTAATCGTCTATGGATAATGAAAATAATGTTTTCTAAAAAATTATATACTAACGCCGACAATTAACATTTAAAACTGGAAATTTGTAGCCTTATACCAAAGGCATGTGCACCACATTTCAAATAAATAACTTTCAATTAAAGCTCAATTTTGGGGGTGGCCACAAGTGATGGGACACCCTGTACATATGTATTCCAAAACACCTAAAAAGTTGAATGAAATTCAAAATTTTCAAGTTTGCCAGTTTACCTACAAATAAAAAATAATTCATCTATGACAAACACTTCAAATTAACACAAAACAAATTGTTTTATTATTTTTTAATCAGCAGATGCTTAACACTTAATTTTATCACTTGATAAAACCACTTACCAGTTTAAAGTTGTTTTGTTGTGATAAATTATGCTTGATGCAACTCAATAAAACTAAAAATTGATTGATTGCATGCCACTATACATAAAAAATGTAGATACACTAGCAGTTTGTAGCAATTTCATTTTTCAGTACCGTCATTATCAGCATCCGTTAATCATAAAGTTCCAGGCACACTTACAGCCATTTTATTTAATAGTAGAATTTTAAACTTTTAATAAGAAAACATCATAGTCAAAAAATTTATTATCTACATAATATGTACAAGAAATCAAAATCATTATAAAATTTTCCAAAAAAATTATGTACAATACTTTACAGATTAAAAAAAGGCAACAAACATTAACAATCTAAAAACAAATATCTCAATTCTAAGTATTATCATACAATTCGGGTTCATCAGTCTTCGTCTTGATATTTTTTTCTTCATCAATTATATTGTCCACGCCATAACAAAGACTATCTATTACGTCAACTACACTGGGTGTCGGTGTGATTTGGTGATGGTATTCACTTTCTGGTGTAATTAAAGAAGTATAAACTTTATTACTTGTATAATTACAAGTGGCTGGGCCTTCAGAACGTTCACTAGGAAACATTGTGCTCTTTGTGTAAACTTGAATCGGTCGCTGAAAACCTCTCAGTTGATGTTTCGGAAAACCCAAAATCTCACTTTTCGCAAAACCAATCTCTGCCGACAATAAATATTGAGTGAATTTCTCAGGAAAAAATTCAATTGAATTATAATGTTTAAAAATCGTTTCCTGCAAAAAAACCGAAATATTTTTTTTCACAAACCAGTTTAAATTTATCACTTACAGTTAATTTCTTCTTGGTTTTGTAACTTGCCCAATTTTGAGGTTCCAAAATAAGTTTACCACCGGGACGAAGTTGTGCATACATCCTTTTGAAAGCTTGTTTTATACCGGTATCGCCCCAATTTAAATGAATCCATTTTGTCACACTTAAACACAGAATGACATCAAACTGTGGCTGTTCTATGCTTACAAGTGTCTCGTCATCCAAGACATAGTTTCCCTGGAAATTCAAAAATAATAAATAAAATCTTCAGTTTTGAAGCAATATTTACTTACATGAACAAAAGTTACATTATTCGGAAACCCTTTGCCCCGATCTTCTTTAGTAAATCCTGGAATTTCAAGAGGCCCATATAATATAGGCATCGAAATTGGGTAAAACTCACCAATTTTTTTAAATTGGTCTGATCCTATTGAAGTATTTGGAACGTAATACTGAACATTCTTTCGGGCAATTGCAATTAGTTTTTTATCAATGTCAATGCCCACAATATTTCTAGCACCATAATCTCTAGCAATAGTAAGCGTTATATGACCTATATTGCAGCCAATATCTAAAATATCTTTTCCTTGAAATAAATGTTGGTGATGTGAAAAACATTTCAAACGGAGATCTATTTCATTGTTTTGATTTCGATAACCATAATATCTAAAATAAAAAAATCACCATGGTTTATTATAATAACTAACATACTGGGTGTCCCAAAATTAACGCAAGATTTGAATTTGCCGCCATTTGTGCAGTAAATTGTTGGCAACCCTGAAAAAAAAACAATTCGACAGGTGAGAGTTTAGGAGTGTTATACGATGGTGCTCGATATCGCGACATGATAACAGTTCTTTCTGCCGAAATTGGATGATATTGATGTGGCCAATATGTGGTTTCAACAAGACGGTGCCACATGCCATACAACCCGTGCCACAATTCAATTACTGCATAAGACATTTCCTGGTTGTGTACTCTCTCGTTTCGGTGATCAGAATTGGCCCCCTAGATCGTGTGATTTAACACCATTAGATTTCTTTTTTATGGGGTTATTTGAAGTCAAAGGTCTATGTCAACAAGCCCACAATCACCCGTGCATTACAGGAGGAAATTAAACGCTGCATCAACGAAATTGAGCGTATGTGCCAGCAAAGCCGTGGAGGCCATTTGTCCGATGTGTTATTCCATAAATAACCCTATCCTATGTACTTTATGATTCAACAAAAAATAACAATCTAAAGACTAAAAACTGTGTTTTCTATTTAATTCAAATCTTGCGTTAATTTTGAGACACCTTTATAAACATATTAATAATCAGTTTAAAAAACTCCATAATAAGTACTCACCGATTGTAATTGCCATACTGAAAGTCTTTATCCTTTTCCTTGAATTTAGGCATTTCTAAAATAACAGTTTTGTTCTGAAGTCTAATGAGATCTCTATGGTAGCTGCCCCTGCTACCACTTCCGATACGACTGTTGGAACGTTTCAACCATGCACCTGGTTGAGGAACAACAGGACTGACAATCTTATCCATTGCATATTTAAATTTTTTAACATTATCTTTATAATCCTCAGACTTTCTCTTACTCTTCTCCTTTTTTGGTGACAATTCTAAAGTCAGATCTTTTTTTACCTGTTCTGATTCATTCATATTTTCCTCCACTTCTTCTGGAACTTTTGCAGAATCTTTAACACCCTCTGGAGTCTGCGCTTCAGAAACTTCATTTCCATCAACTTCAGACATTTCTGTAGTCCCTGAAGATGTTCTTTTTTTCCTTGTCCTTTTCTTCCGACCTTTTTTTATAGGAGAATACAGTTGTTGCTCATATTGAGCGTCATCCGTACAATCGATTAGATTTAACGGATCATTTATATTTGGCGGTATAATTACTTCAACGTGTCCCTTGCGACGAGGAGGAGTCGGCAATGGTGATGATTTTGGCGTGACAGCGTTCATCGCCCTGTTCACTTCTTCATCTTGTAAACTGTTTAAATTGAGTGGATCTGTGATATTTCCCCCCAGCAGAAATTTCGTGGGTAATACAGGCCTCATGCTTTTTATTTTACTGGGACCTCCACCAGAGAAACTTTTTGAGCGTTTCCTACCATTTTTATGGTGTTTTCTTCGAGGATTTGAGTTGAATGCTGAATCCCTTCTTTGATTTTTTGTCGATTTTGAATTATGGTCCATTATAAGAGCTGCTTGCACTTGTGATGTCATTCTAATTAAACAAATACATAATTAAATTGGAGCAATTGTGTTTTAAACTGTGAAAAGCATTTTCGTTAAGAGCTAAATAAAATTTAGTTTCAAAAGTACCTCCTGAAATATCAATTACTCCCGCAAATACAAATTTTAGGACATGCGCAGTCTCTTCCAAACATGCATCCCAGTGCAGAGAAACACTTCTTACAATGAATTTATCGAAATTGTTTGCTTCTATCTAAATAAATTACAATATAAATACCTTCAATGAAACTTTGAATCTTCTGTAGGCGAACAGATGTGCATTAAACACTACTGCAACGTTAATACGGGCATAAAAAAATATTGAAACTCGTAAACCTATCCTAACCGGAGCTGGGCTACGACTGCAAAACGTTTGACATCTATACATTTACTGCCATTTTCTTCATAAATGAAAAGAATGTAACGATCCCATACGAATTTTAACGAAGTTTGTGATCTGAGTTTAACCACTCAATTTATTGAAACAATCAAATTATTATGAAAGGAAAATTGTAATCAACGAAAATGTTACGGTGGAATGTTTCAATTTTGTTATCTATTACTAACGAGGAACAGGCATTAATCTACCCCTCGCACCAGAGAAATGGCAGTAACAGATTTATGGACAAAATCGGCCTGTGGCAACTTTTAAAGAATTCTGCTCGGAAACGAAAGGGGGCGCTTCAGAAAACTTCCAAAATTTCCGGCATTTTCAGATTCCTAAAGAAACGACATGTGCAGGCGAGGATCATATTGCCGTTGTGGTTGCACAAATCATGCCTGCTTTCTGCCTTTGACTACATTTGTCCTTCAAATGTGGGGTCGCTCCAAGTAATTGTACATGTTCTAGGCAGTCAAATGCGGACTTGTTCTAAAAAGTACTAAAGTATTTATTCTTGAATCGTACCGTTGCTGCTAGGTACACTCCCAAGTGTAGGTAAATTGAACAAAAAAAATCAGTTCTAGGATCGTAGGAAAGAAAAAAGGAGGTTAAACTAAATTAAATTTGAAAGTAAGAAAATTGACGAATGAATTTGTGGATATTCGGTTTTAAAAAAATGATTTGTAAATAGTTTTTTATTTTTAATATTTTTCTTAAAAAGTAATTTATGATATTACAAAGGAAAAAGATGTTCATACATAAAAAACAATTGTAATATAATTTATATTAAAATGAAACAATTTTTTTCATTAACTTTGAATCTGCATAAGACGTATTAATATACCTATCTATCTGCTTTTGGTAATGTACCTAAATTTTATTAAATACTTCTGCATATTTTAATTTCATGGCAAATATAAAAATTTACAAAAACACCTGTACAAGTTTCTTCAATACAATAGATAAGTACATTAATACTTTACACATTGACACTATGCTTATTAAAAAATTTTCTTTATTTGAAATGATAAAAACTAACAGTTCCCATTAAAAGTTATTGAAAAATCAATTTTTGGAAATTAAATTTAATATAAAATAATTTATACATTAGTTTGGTACAAAAAATATAATACATTTGTTTGGGCATTAACTAAACGAAAGAACAAAATGAGTCAATATTGAACAATAAATAATACAAAAACGAGAACTATAAAAAATAAACTTATCTTTCACGGTACCATCGTCCACGTGGTTTTCTCAACATCTTAGGCGATTTTGGAGATGCAGGCATTCTCCGTGGACGTTTTATAGTTGTTGGTGGAGACGAATTGTTTCGTGTACGTTTTCTATGAGATGATAAATCTACACTATTATCTAATTTTTGTACGCGCACGATCGGTTGAAACTGTACATCACGTAACGAGTCAGTATTTGTTAATTTTGCAGCCAACACTTTTTCAGCAGTTTCCCACTTGTCTAAATCCACATTTACACAGTCAACATTATCTACAACACTTGCTATTACGATCTCAGCACAACTGTCTGACGATGAACCCCTACGTTCTTTGCGATTGGCTGCTACTACCCTGTTTACTTGTACACAATCAGTTTTATTGTTTAATTCACAATTGTCATTGGCATCATTAAGTTTTAATTTTACCGTCTGTATATCACCATTTAATTCACTACCTTTTAAAACATCCTTAAGATTTTGTTGGCCTCGTGATATCGAATTTTCATTTACGTTACCATCTTTGCTAATGGACAGTTTCTCTGCATTTACATTATTTTCATATCCCATGAAACCATTTGTTCTAGAATTATCGTCGTCACAATTCTCATCGTTATCTTCTGAATCCGCAATGATACTGGGTGAATACACAGCACTCGACTCAAATTCTGTCCCAACAATTTCTTCTTCTTTAATGCCTTTCCTCAATAAAATTCTTCTATTTTTGTTTGGCCAACCTGTCCTGTTTTTCTTCTTTTTTCTTCCCGATTTTTTACCAGATGTATTTTTAGGAACAATAGATTTTGCAGAATTGCAGAGTACTTCTACATTGTCTCTATCCTTAAACCGTTCATATTCTGCAAGTGCATCTATTACGCTGGGTTCATAATGAAGACTAATGTCACCTATGGAAATTTCCAGTTCTCTAAGTTTATTATCTACCGGTGATGCCAGCATACTGTCAATATCTTTAGCCAATTCGTCATAATCAGTTTCTAGCTCTGTATAAGTTTCATTTATATTTTCCTGTACAGATGGTAAAGTATGTCTTGTTGCGCTTTGATCGAAATTTTTTGATCTGTTTCTTTTGCGTTGATGTAGTAAACTACTTAATATAGCCAATGTCGATGCATGCTGTCTTGGTGACTTTCTAGGATTTTTAGAAGAACTAAATATAAGTTTTCTTTTCCTGCCTCTTTTAGAATGTGATATTTTAGATTCGCTAATTTTGTTGATTTCATTTGTTTCTTCTTCAATCTTACTATCATAATTTGTTTTGGTATCATCGCTGCTTTTGCTATCTTCCCCTTCTTTCTCTGCTGTGCTTGTGCAGTCTGGTGTACTGCAACCAACAGATGTTGAAGCAGAAGAATTTTCCGATAAATCCTTCTTTGTTTGACTATATGCAGATATGCAAACTTTTGGATCTAATGGAGATACTGCACCCATTTCATATGGAAGAAGGAAAGGCTTCCAATATCCTGTTACACAAATTGAGAACATGTTACAGAATGAAACCAACAAGCATTCCAATTAAAAGTTTAACAGGGTAAAATAATTGCTTAAGTATCTAAAAATTAATTGTCAGTGTCATTTAGACAACTGCCAACTTGTAATAATTTTTAATAAATTCCAAATTATAATCAAAATAATTAAAACTTTTTCTTAAAAAAACTGTATTATAAAAAGAATGGGGCTACAACTGTATTTTATTAAGAACCTTTAATATTTTCTATCAATCAATATACCTGAATCGCTAAAACACGTGTAATATTCTTCACCGCAGTCCTGTCTTTGGAAAGGTAAATACCAAGGTTCACTTTTTGGTACCCTCTCGAAGGAAAACTGTATTTCACTCAGTTTGAATTTATTTTCATTTTTTGTTTCATCTGTTTGTTTAATTTTGGCGGTACTTTTATACTCCCCATTGCTTTTTGCTAGTTTATTTGCGATTTGTGGCAGATAAGATCCTTGATACCTCAGTCTTGAACCTGGCGTTTCAAATTTATAATATTTTTCATTATCCGTAATAAAAGCTTCAGCATGTGTGCGTCTTTTTTTCTTCCTGGATGATGACGATGCTTCTGAATAATTACTATCCATAGAAACGTCTTCATCAAGATCATTTTTCAGTTTACATTTTCGATCCACTTCACTAGAGAGCAAAAAAGAACTATCACCTTTTTTACTACTAATTGTTGTATTTGGACAGTTATCGTCTATATCTTCATCTGAAGTGCTGTCATCCTTTTCCGGAAATAGAAAACTTTCAGCTTCATTATTTAAACGAATCAGTTCTGAGCTTCTCAATCTTCTAAATTTAACTACAACACCTGCTTCAGCACATTAAACATTAAATATCATTAGTGCAAAAATAATTACCTGTTTCATCATCATCCTCATCATCCTCTTCTTCATCCTCATCTTCGTCCTCATCTGGAATGATTGTTTGTACCCTTTTTTCGGATTGTCTTTTACAATTCCCGCTCGATCGTAACTTGCTAGTCAATAATTCTACTTTGTAATAAGTCTTATTGTCATAAACTAATCTTTCATCGGCAGATATCCTCTTTGGCTTTATGCACGTTCTTTTAGGTCTTCCCGAAGCCCATAAGCCATTTCCTTCAGACTTGATCTAAAATTGTGTTCTTTTTTATATTTTGCCTCTTAAAAGAAATCACTTACCGATACAGGTAATCTACTGTGGGACCGTAACTCTCTGGAATTTAATTTTGCAATATTTTCAGTGTTAGAAGTTTGCTTCTTAGAACGTAAACGATGCCCATTATCAGTTTCTTTTATGCGAAAAATTGAATGCTGGATTTTATCACGTAATAAAGACATACCCCGTGTTTTTGGCATTTTGCCGTTTGTTAATTCAGATTCAAGCTGAACACCGTGCAGTTTTAAAAATGTTTCAATACCAGATCCGGTATCAATTAAATTGTCCAACTCTATGTAATTGTTATCGTCTTTTGCAAAACTACGGTGCGAGTCGCTTTCTAAATGTTTGTCAAGCCTGGAATATTCAGTTCTACAAATTTCACAATATCCAGGTTGTAAAGCAGCATCAAGACGTGCGTGATTTGCACGAGTCTTACGAGTCATGTTCCGCTCATTAGCAGAGCGGTAAATGAAAGCTGGTTCTCCTCGGTTACCTGTTGTATTGAGTACTGGCCAATTTGGAATCTCTTGAAAGACGGGTCTTGCTTTCCTAAAACAAAATTGTTATTCTTTTTTCTATTGTAGTTGTGCAAAATTACCTATCAAAAGCTTCAAATTTAATGTAAGGAGCTTTTAATACACTTTGTTTGTTGTTTGTTTTCTTTTTCTCCTGTGCAATTTTAACAGAATTTGCTATTTTCTCTAACCAAGTAAATATCTAAAATGATTAATTAAAAACCATGTTTACTATTTTTTGTTGTTGTTTAATACCTTGTCCACTGAACAAATAGTGATTCCCCAAGATTTTGCCTGTTGCAAAGGATCTTTAGTAGCGACATGAGACTGCTGACGAGCTCTTTCAAGCATTGCATCAGTACGAGTTTTCTAAAAAAATACGACGTCACCAACTACCGTAAATTTAATGATGAAAACACTTACAGGTCGGCTTTTTCCTGAGTTAATCCCAAGAGTTGAAGGGGAACCATTACAAGAATCATTGGGGCAAATCTGGGGGGTTGTAGGAACATTCACAACCCCCCTTGAATTGCACCATATATTTCGATCAGTTATAACATGGGTTACTTCTTTCGTCAAAAATAATTCAAACAACTGAAATAAATACAGGTTATTAATTATAATTTTGATGGAAAGTGCACTTTAGTGTTCTAATTAAATAGTAAACAATTATTTGCAGTAAGAATGATTAGGATTACAAATTATGTAAATATTTACATTTTTTTTTAACACAACTAATTCTACATTGGCACATGTCATTTTCTAGTGTGAAACACATGACAATAACATGGTCAAGGTCGGTTTTACAAGATTTTTAACAATTAACATAAATTTTACGGTCAAGCAAATTTCTAAATATTAAAGAGCATCGAAATTTTACATTGGTGTTATTGTTATCATAATGAAATGTTTCTTTCTGGGTGTGTAAACAAAAAAGTTTAGTATCCGTTTTTTAATCGTTACATAACGCCCACCACTGTTTATATTTACTTACGTATTAGTGGGTGATGTATCACGCAACTTGTATGATAAGAATGTAAATGTCGCGAAAACATTTCGATAACAAATAGAAATTAGGTAAAATAATCATTCACTGAACTGTCATGTGTGCTACAAAATGGCTCGCATTAGTAAGTTATTGGTCCGCGGATAGCGCTGACTGGCAGAACCGTTGTTGACACATTTTTTATTATTTATTTTACATATCGTGTCACGTTGGGTTGTTATTAGCCCCTATAACATAACTTTCTGTTGAAATCTAAGTTTCTATAAAACTTGAAACTGTACTACGTCGTCCCGTCACTGTTTCGCAAGCGAGCTAGTTTTTAAATACATATCGCAACGTTGCAGGGGCTTAAGGGCAAAGGGGGCTGTGTAATAGAAGCAAACGATGTGTCAGCGGGCCGGGCATTTACCTATGCAGCTGGCAGACTTGAAACCCGTTCACAACAAAACGCTGCTATAACTTTAAAACTTGAACTATACTGCTTTGCATCGACTTTTCTATTCGAAATGCATATCGTGCATAACTAAATTTATTCCAACAAGTACAATATTGTCGCATAATGCTTTTTATTTTGGTTTTACTGTAAAATTTTAAATTCTTTTTATGGAAATGTGGTTGTTGTGATTTAAAAGTTATTTTTGTCATGGTATATTTTTAAAATTCCAATTAACTTTGATGAGGTAAATATTTGACACATAACCTCAAAGTAAAAAAATATATATACAGTCAAATAAATGTTTTAAACCATTGAGAAATTAACATGAAAGAACTCACTCCTCCAAATTCCTTGATTTTAGCCTCTAAAGCGAGAGATGTTTGGTGATTCCGTACGTCCAAATAAAATTTATGGTTTTCCAAAGGTTTGGAGTCTAAAACAAGTTGATAACTTAACATAAATGTTTTAACCTGTGCTGGTTTAAAAACTAAGGTTTTAAACTAAGGTTTTAAACTAACTATTTTTCAATCCATTACGCCTATTTTTACATTCTTCACTCTTGGAGGCAAAATTTGATATCATCACTTAATTAATACATTTATTATCGTTCACATCAACCATTTTAAAAAACGTCAGTAATTTTCCCAACAGAGACGCCGTGACACGTCGATATATATTCTCTCACGTCGATAACTTTAACTGCATCCAAGCGGTACTAGGCCAAGTGGGTTCTGGCTGCCTCAGCTTAAACAACGGCCATTATCGTGTACGCTTACATTTGCACGCCCAAAGCGTTACTTCCTCATACTAAAATGGCTAAATAACACTTGCACGTGATTCCGCACATATAAAATACACGTTCACTTGCTGTTGCAATATATTTTACACCGATTTTCCAGTGATAATACAATACGTAGACGTTCAAAACATCCGCTTGTCCGCCACAATCACAGTGCTCACCAACTTTAACCAATCATAGATGTAGTAATGAGAAGTTTGTTGTAGTGCGGAGTTTAAACATGGATTAGCGGAACGTGCGCAACTTATATTCGATGATAACTCTGAATCTTTTGCCGTTTATTTTAATTAAATCTAAAAAATGATTCAG
This sequence comes from Dascillus cervinus, assembly GCA_949768715.1. Lineage (NCBI taxonomy): Eukaryota > Metazoa > Arthropoda > Insecta > Coleoptera > Dascillidae > Dascillus > Dascillus cervinus. Next base: position 28,544,077 of record OX458319.1, on the reverse strand, counting down.
ATTGTAATTTATATAACTATTTTAAATGTTAAGTTTTAATTATATGCTTGTAAATTCTCAAGCGCCACCTATTAGTTTAGGTTACCATTACTATTTACCCAACTTCAGGTTAGTTACAAAAGCGCCATATTTGAATATTAATGATTTTTTTTAAAATTTCGTTTTAGAGGATCCGCGTCTTTCTAATTGCGTAATAACTTTTATTGTTAAGTATAAATTTGTTAAACCGTGCAACCACAATGTAAATAACAAGTACAATTATTACAATGGTTTCTCTGCAAGGTATACCCAGAGAGATAGGTGTACTCAATTTTAATCTGACATTCTCAGGTGATGTAGCATGACATATTATGTAATAAGATAAGTGATTATTCCCTCAATTAATAATTATGTTTATTGAATTTGCCACTTAGAAGTTACATAATAAAAACGCAAATTACTAAATATAATTTTAATAATAAATTTAAAATTAGCAAATAGCAGTAATGTCAATAATTATATAAGTAGATATTTATATGTGTGTGTATATATTATATACATAAATATATATCTTACATACTTAAAGTATACAGAAAAATATTAAATAACAAACACAGTCTCGGTACCATATGTGGTGATTGAAAATTCTGATTACACTCACAAGCGAATTTTCTATTCATATAAAAAACTGTCTTTTACAAGTACATTCATATTAAAACATAACACATATAAAATTTCAAAAGTGATTGTAAATATAAAAATAATCTATACATAAAAAAAAAATCACAAAGTTGTACAACATTTGAATTACCGTTCCTCATTCTTTTCTTCTGTACTTAGATCCATATTTCACAATAAATTTGATATTTGTAAAACCATCACATCAATGGGAAGCTGTACTCATAAATAGGCACTCTGTATGTGTGTGTGAGTGTGTGTTCAGTCAACCATAATTTTAGATGTACTTGGCATTAATGCATCAAGTTAGTATATCTTTCCTTCTCCTGAATTTTTCCTCTAATTCACCAGGAACCTTTAAAATAATTGTTGTTTAGTCCTTATTTAATTAATCAAGCAACACAAAGATCAAAATTCTGAACAGACAGGAATTCTTGACACGTTACAGAGGTAAGGGCAGAAAATAGGAAATTGACAAGGCACTAAATTTTGTCACACCTTAGTAAAATTGCCACATCTTTTAATGTTTTATATTGTTTTCCGTTCAATTTGTTACAAAGATAGTTACAAATTACATTAAAATCCCCTTTCCAATCAACTATTAAATTACAATAAAGTCGGGAAATTTTCCTGTTAATATCGACAGTTCAGAACTTTGTAAAAAAAACTTATGACTACAAAATTATAAAAGAAATGAAAACTAAGACTAGTAAAAGCACTAAAAGAAAACAAAAGCATGCAATAAATAACAATAAAAAGAAATAACAATTTGTACATTAAATTTCCACTTGTTCTCATACACACTTATATTTGTTTTTCTTTTTGGCGGGAGAAGTAAGTGAAAATTCGCACGCTAATAATTCACAACGGGTTCGGCTAAAAGAAGAGCTAAGCCCGTTACGAGTTTCAAAGCGCAATAATTATTAACTTACCCCTAAAAAAAAACCGAATATAATAACAAAAAATAAATAGACAACTCATTTTAGCATTAGTTACTAACAAGAGCAATGTCAGAGTCAATCGCATGTTCACATATATGTCCTGGTTCCTGAAACAGTCATAATGTGCAGCAGATTTAGTAAGAACTGGTTAAGAAGTAAATTATTTAAATTTAAGCATTTAGTTATCACCAAGAAAAAATTAAAAACATAATTTACCTTTGGTTTAGAACGATGCGTATCAACTGCATCAATGGGAAGTTTCAGATGTTCAACGCGACAGCCGTAAGCCACTGGTGTGAGTTTAATTATTGTGTGTAAAGGTACTCGTAAATATGGCAATTCATCTGTAAGAAAATTTCAACAATTTAACATCACTAAAACAATCAACAATAGGCACTTACCCGCTGACTTATCTAAAAAGTACGCAAGCAAGCACCTTAGAACGGCCTGATGTGATACCACAAGTACATTTCCCTGCCTTTCCAATTCCATGATAACAGGCTCAAGCCTGGCTACTAAATCTTCATAACTTTCACCTCTAGGATATCTATACGCAAATTTATTTTGGTCCCTGGCGATAAAATCTTCTGGATACTTTTCTTTAATTTCCTCGTACGTCATTTCCTCACAAATACCCTACAAAAACAGCGTTAGTAATTGAAGCCTTACAATAATTCACAAAACACTTGCAGCATCAATTTCATTTAATGCTTTCCATCTTTCCTGAGGAGCTGGAACGGCGGACACCGTTTGAATAGTTCTTTTCAACCATGAAGTCCACACTCTCAATCCTTCTAGTTGTTGTTCTTTTATGAAATTCGCTAAAGCTGCCCCATAAAGCCTGCCTCTAGGACTGAGATTCGAGTCACCCCCTATGCGTCCTTCTAAATTTTGCTCGCTCTCTCCATGCTGTAATAATATTTCTATAAAAATGACCACCTATCGATTGCGGAAGCCTTACCCTAGTCAAGTAAATAGTTCGCGGGGTAATGTGAATGTTCATTAGGTAGTAGACGATCCGCGATTGTATGTGCCCTTCGTGTTTATGCACCAAAACTTTTTCTCCCGTGTTGTAGATTTTCATGAAAGACATACCTTTCTCCACAGTTTCTTCTAAGGGTTGATATCTTTCTTGGTAGTGTTCGATGCGTTGCAAAAAGTCAGTAAGAGCAGCGTCTTTGTTCATATTAATATAGTCTGGACTGCTGACTTTAACTTCCATAATGTTTTGCTCTACGATCTCGGGATCGTTACATATTGACTCCACGAAAAAGAGTTTGAAACCCATTTTTTCTACGACAATGTCGTGTATCATCTTTCTGCGGTCCGTCGTGGAGTTGGTGGCGTCGAAAACGGCGACCTCTCCCCCGTTTTCCAACCATTGGCAAACGTCGTTCAAAGCTTCGACCGCGCATTGGGCCCGAATCGCCATCGCGGCCGCGTTATCTTGCCGGAAAAACTCGTGGCTCTTGTAGGCAGTTGTGGCATGACGGCGGTATTCACCCAGGTTGAACACTAAAACGTCCCCGGTGAAAACGGAATCGAGAAGGGATGAATAAAATAATAATACCTACCTCTGGTATTTATGCCGATCCAATTCAAGTATCTGGATAATTTTTTTGAAATGTAGGTTTTGCCGCGCGCCGGCAGGCCAACCATTGCGATAACATGCGGACTGTTGACATAATTCGCTCTTTCTCCTGAAACACACAAGATTCCCCTGTTGTTAATCTTATGATTAAAAATATCTTAATATCAACCGATAACAACAATTCAACAAAAACGAATTTTTCAGCGATTCCACGTCACCAGCAACAAAATAATACCGACATACTAATAATAATAAAAATTACCAATTCGAACGGAAACGGATCTTTGGAACTGTGATCTGCGTCTATTCAACATTTCTTTGAAAGAATCGTCGTACCCTTGCAACATTTAAAATTATCACAAACTTCACTTGGGCGTTGCTGGCATCGATGTAATCGTCGATGCGTCCTTTAAACATGTGTCGGTACCCCACTTGGTGGTCATACGGCGTCCTTCACGTATAAACACAATATACACAAAATCGAGTGTCTACTTAGGATTTAATTTAGATAACAGAGCACATTCACGTGGCGCACTAAGTAGTGAACGCTCAATTATCAAGTCACAGTCGAATTTAATACTATTACATCACGTGCAAAATGAGTTAAGGAGTGTTCAAATAAGCACGATACGGCGACACGATCGACAATAATTATGGGGATTACTTGTGACCTTTGTGACGGCCAAGTGTTTGTATGTACGTATTCACCAATCCAAAGTGCACCGACAAAATATGCAAAGTGAAAACAGAAAAAAAACACTTTTTACGTCACGACTTAAATTATTATTTGTATTTTTTTAGTTGAAAACCCGTAGGAGGTGCAGGCCGTGGTAAACAGTAGAGGTGTATTTATACATAAATAAAAAATATCGTGAATGAGAAAAAAGTGCCAGAACATCAATCATTATTCGACCACACGACCATACCGCGTGTCTGTTAATATTGTGCCTTCAATAAAAAACTATTGGTGATTTTAATATCACGTTGGCGACATGCAAATTATAATGACAGTTATCACAACATTTAATGATCGTTGCCAACTTAATATTAAAATCACGGTTCACCCTAACAATTGAGTTTTTTTTTGAAGGCACGGTACATACCGTCTATTTATTATACCTAAACGAAACGTAACAAGTTGTAAAGTGAATAGTTTTATTACATCGAAAGAATTGAGTTTGGCACAAATTCAAAATTGAAACCATTAAAAAAAATCCTGATGATGGCAACAATCTAACAAGATGTAATTACAATATCTCAAAAAATTTGATTTTTTTAACTTTTACTGTATCTGCTCACGACCTTCGGATAAACGAATAAAATATAACCTTAGTATCATAAAACAGCGAGATCAACCGCGGCAACCTAAAAGGTCATTATTTTATTTCGGTAATTTGCGATTTTTTCCTTCGTTTTTACGGCGAAAAAATTAAAATCTCGTCAATGATCAAGGACGAACTGACGATTTTATAAATAGGAATTGGTACGCGACGCTCAATGGCGCTTCGTTGCCTTTCCTTGACGCCAGGCAAAAATTATTGCGCAAGACTGGGCTATTTTCTAAAATACCAACGTATGCAGATATCGATGCTATTGCATTTCAGCACTCCCGCTCAAGTTCAAGAATAAATCGAATCACTTCTCAAATTACGCCTGCAGATTAGATTATAAGGAAAGCGTGCACAAATCGGCTGATACGCGACACTGGTGTTATCGAAGGGGCAATATTCCTCTATTTTAAGCGTTACATTACAGATGGCATTTCAAAGCGAGCGAGATTCATAATTTTTAATAATGAACGTGCAGTGCTGTTACGTAATTGCAATTGATGCACGATTTACGTTTAAAAGTGCACCACGTGCTCATTTTTACTGTAAAAAATAGTGCTTGCGTCGGAAGTGGAACGTTCCACGGACGGATTGACGTTACGTTACGCTGCACTATGTAAATCTCAAATATGTACTTTTTTAGGATCGTATATCTATCTTATAATAAAGAATCAGAAGAGTTAGTTATAACCGGAACGATAAACAACAGGCACTGTTAGCATTGCAAATATTTCATGAGACAACTTAGTTTATTATCACCGCCAAAAGCAAGCATTTTAATTTTTCAGCAAATTATGTTAAGGTGGGTTTGGTAGGTCTAGAAGTGAGGTTAGAATTATTAAATTTTCAATCCAAGTTAATTTAAAATGTACAGTGCAGATAAGCTTCAAAAGGTAGAAATCGCAACATATACTTTTCATAATTTATTATGTTATATTAAAATATTTTCAAGCGATTTTGCTCATTACCAAAATTTCTCAAGTATGTCTCCTCATTCGGTATTAAGTAGGCTACAGTGGAACACTGAGTAAATGTTTCTTAAAGTTGTAATATTTAAATTAACTTGGATTGAAAATTCAATAATTCTAACCTCACTTCTAGACCTACCAAACCCACCTTAATGAGATTAGCGAGCTACATTGGTATCAATTTTCTGGTACCTGCAAGAGTAGATATTTTGTGTGAGTAAGAAATATAAATCTTTTGTTGCATTCATACTTTGAAGCAAATATATATTTCTTTAACAATGATATTTATTTAAATGACAAATGTGTACATAACATATTTAAAAAGCACTTATTTATTAAAATCATGCATCCGTTTCTTTTGACATTTCGCTACACAAATCGAATGAATGAAATGCCATTTATAACGTATGTACATACTCACATAATGTAATACCTATTACGCGCGCAGGTTCAAATTTAATTAGAGCTTGACATCATAAATCTTGCCTCAAGGTACACACGCAAATCTTTAAAGTATAAAATGACAACTAGGCAATTATGTTGCAGTTACGTTGGCTTCCAGCAATAAATTTAAAAAATTTGACATGTGTGCATTCTTTCAGTTAGGTATATCAGTATCATGCATTACCTATGTATTTCACAGTTTGCTGAACGGAATATTTCTTAACGGACATTAAAACCAATCCAATCTATCCAATGATAAGCGATTTGTTTAGACTAGGTACTCACTTTGATTACATTAACAAATTATTACTTAATCCCGAAGCGTTACCTACTATTCTACAATAAAAAATGTAAAAATAAAGATCAAGCTTCCACACACAAAATTTCCATTTACGCCACACATTTTATAAGTATATTATAATACCAGATACTAAATCTTCCAACCTTGTTGTACTTACTAAGTAAAGATAACTATTCTGCTAACAAATCGAAGTGAATTTTGCATGTTGCAAATTTAAAAAAAAAACTTGAATTAAGAAATAGGTATGTATTGCTTGAACTGTTTTAACGCAGCTTTGTCCTCTTCGAATAAGACCACTTCATGATAATTTTATTCTTTATAATATCTATGGGAGGTTACCTCCACAACGAAGGTTGCAAGTTTTGTATTGTTATACTTAATTAGTTGGCGGCCGACTGATGAATAATGTAACCCTGCGAATAAGTGTTAATTTTATTTGTAACATTGTAAAACTTAAATTGTAAATTTAACAGTTACGGACGTTGACATTGTCATACACCGTAGGCTACTAGTATTTCTAGAAAGATTTTCTACTTCCTTGCCTAAATTCGCCAGAGGATGGTGTATAAATAAGTATAGACAAAATAAACAAGTTGAAAAATAAACGACTGTAGGTAGTATATTTTGCAGCAATGCATTGTTCACTGAAACGAATAGTTTAGAATGGGGATTGTGTGTGAATTGTTTCTTCAATTCAGAGATTAGAAATTTTTGTAATTAAATATGTGTAATTAAAAATATCTATTAATTATTTTTTATTCGTCCAAATTAAGGGCAATATTTTTTGACAAATTATTTTCTTGTTAGTCATTTAAAACATTAAAAAATTTAAAAACATTGTCAATATAATCACACACATTTGTCATTAAAAATGTTTCTACAAGTACTTACTGAATTGACTAACCAATAACTTGATTTAAAGGGCTCAGTTTAGATAATAGTATTCAGTTTATTTTATTTTTCAATTATGTAACCGATTTATAAATATACAACTTATAGTAAACAACAATTTTTATAAATAGTATCGTTTTTGTTGAGCATCGTTCTTTTTAAAAGCACAAATAATAATGTAATTAAAAAAGTAATTTTTTTTCTTAAACTATATACTACTTATTTGTTGTTATTAAAGGAGATATTTATTTAGGAAACTATGCCACGAGTCAATAAAAAGCATAACAATTTCATTTCCTTCTGATTGCCGCGTGACTTTCTATCAAATTGTAACATGAATAAATAATAAAGTCCAATATTTTCAATACAATTAATAAAAAAAAATAACCGAAACGTTTTGTTATTATCCATAACAAATTAATTTAGCAGGAGCTGTTTTTTTTTTCTTAATTACCAGTAAGTTTCAGAGTTGAAGTAACTTGCCTATTCGGTATCAAATAGTGTTTTGGGTTTTCTTATCACGCGTTCACTTTATGTATAAATCACTGCAATTCGCACAATTAACAATTCAAGTAATGTAAAAAAAACCACAAACATGATGAATGTATTTTTTTGTTGTTTCCACAAATTAATTATGCCAACGTTTTTGTATAAAGAACAAACGCGATAAATTTGCAAAATGATAAACTTTAAAACGCAAAAAGTTTGTTATTTTTTTTTACATTTATCTGCACTCAAATTCACTATTAATAAACAAAAACATAGGCCACCGGTTATTACCAGTTTTTATTTTACATTAAAATTGAACTAATCATTTTGTGCCAAATATCTATTCAGATTACAGATTTATAACAGCAAAATCACGCAACGAAGCTATACTACTTTTTGAACCCACGAGTGTCAAGTGTGACTGACTTTGGGCTTGATGTTCAGAATATAATATAAACTTGGGGAAAAGAAATAACCAATGCAATTGTGTTTGCAATGCCCTAAGTTTATATTTTATTCTAAAAATTGTGTATTTTTGATGTTTCAGTTCAAATCCTCCGAAATCCTCTCTGATATGCTTCGATGTTTTGATAAATAAGATAATTTTAAGTTTAAGCACTAATGCAAAACGTGCTATCATAAAAAAGTTGTGAAGATAAAGAGGAAAAAATCACATCGGAGCGTGACTAATATTTACAAATAAGATTTCCTCAAAATAGAACTGGATGAAGTGGATCTTTCTTCCAAATTGTAACAAAAAAAATCAAAGAATAAACTTGCATAAGTACATAATTATTTAAAGTGCACATTTTTAATTTAATTAAAAAACATCAAACCAAACAACCAAAAGCGACCAAGTGCATGTTTGGCGCAATGGTCGGTTAATTTTTAAAAAGAAAGAAGTATAATTGGGTTTTATTCCGCAATCAAAACCGAAACTTTTAAATTAGCATTTTGGCTGAAATCCTCGGGCCGGCACCTGTTGATGGAATATTTTGAACAACTTTTTAATCGTCAATTGGCCGGTTTATCTGCACGGCATTTTCAGCTTAATCAACATCAGGACTTCAATTCATGATCGCTTTTTGTGCCTCGAAATTTTCATATTTATTTTAATCTACTGATATTAGCGCGACGTTCCCGCAGTCGCATACATTTTATTGAAACTACTAATTATTCTAGAACACAACTGCTGGGCCACGTTACGGCCACGATATTTGCTCGTGGTTGAAACATGAACATCTTGTGTATAGTAATCACAAGCCCTTTGTCTCTTTTTTTAAACCCGTTTTAATCAGTAGACATTTTTTATTTGAGCTCGGACCGATTAAACTTGAATTCCTTTAATTTTATTTCGATACAGTGCGCAAAACTACGAAAGCGTAGTTAGGACATGCAAAAAATTTAAAAAAACTTGAAATTTCAACATTTTTCTTGAAATTTCACCTTTTTAAAAAAGTTGAAATTTCACCTTTTTATAAAAAAGTTGAAATTTCACCTTTTTTAAAAAAGTTGAAATTTCAAGTTTTTTTTTTCATCTTTAACCTTGATGGAAGTCACTCAGGACAGCCGTCGGTGTTTCTTCAAGATTTGCAGATTTTTAACATGCAGCTATAGTCTAAGTCTATATTGTAGAAATCGAGTAGGAAGTGTTTTGAAATTGTTTTAGCAGTGCGTAGAAGATTCATGTTATGAACTTCTTTAGAGAGATTACTTATTGTGACATTAAATATAACACTACACCTACAATAATAAAAACATTTAAAATCACAACTTTTAATTCTATAGGGTTTTCCAATAAGAGGTGTTATTTTGAATAGCCCGTTATTTCGGTAGATGTCACTTTTGGAGCTGTAATTTTTTGACATTTGACAAGTAGAAACTACTCCATTAATAAAAATGGAACGATACACGCTTCAACAACGCATTGAAATTATTAAAATTCACTATAAAAATGGTGAAAATAATAATAATAATAATAACACCTCTTATTGGAAAACGAAGCCATCCAGGTGGAAATGGGCCTCATCACTCAAGATGATTTTTCGATGGAATTCCGGATCATTTTCATGCATTTCAAGGACCCAATCGGCAAAGATACGACGTTGTTGATGATCGGCCGGCTTGAGTTCTTGTGTTAACTGAACTTTATAAGCCTTAAGACCCAAATCTTTATGCAAAATACGGTGTAATGACGTTTTTGGAATGTCTAATTCCAAAGAACGACGAGGAATGGACAAACCTGGGTTTTCTTCAACACTTTCGGCTACAGCAGCAATATTCTCGGCTGTTCTTGAGCGACGTGCACGGGTTTTATTCTTCACATCACTAACTTGTCCCAACAGCTCGAATTTTTCCACCAATTTCTGTATTGCGGTCCGACAAGGTGCTTCACGACGACCCAAAAATGTTCGAGTTTTACGAACCGTCTCTGCCAAATTTTCACCATTTTTATAGTGAATTTTAATAATTTCAATGCGTTGTTGAAGGGTGTATCGTTCCATTTTTATTAATGGCGTAGTTTCTACTTGTCAAATGTCAAAAAATTACAGCTCCAAAAGTGGCATCTACCGAAATAACGGGCTATTCAAAATAACACCTCTTATTGGAAAACCCTATATAATGAAAAATCAGACTATACACATGCTCGGGGAATCCCATTAGTGCTGTCAAAGGTGCCTATGCTGTGTGCAGTTCCATTGGCAAAAGTCATTCATTTATTAGTGGGATTAAAAAAACTGAAATTTCAACTTTTTTAAAAAAGGTGAAATTTCAAGAAAAATGTTGAAATTTCAAGTTATTTTTTTATTTTTTGCATGCCCTAACTAAGCTTTCGTACAAAACGATGAATGAATCAACAATTTAAATACCGGAAAGGAAACAAGAAATAAAATACATGATATAGGTACGTAAAGGCCAAGGACACGCATTCATCATAGCATAGCGTTTGACACAGTTACGAAGGTGAATAACTTTATAGTGTTAGTACAGGTCGAATCGCTGATTTTCAATAATTCATCATCTCATGACTGAAAAGAGAGACCTCGTACGATTTCTCTCTACCAATGTACTTAATAACAAATTTATCGCTTATAAACAAACACGAAGAACGATTTTTTCTTATTGTTTTCCTATAAATGTTTCAAGCTATTTGTCAATAAAGCGAGTTTCGATAAGGTTTTAAATGAAACGCATTTCGAAGCGGGAATCCAAGTAAGTGTAATTAAATCGCAATCCTATCGATAACCGCCGAAAACTGGGTTCTTTTAGTTTTTGGTTTATTGAAGGCAATTCGTTCATTTTTCTTCGGATGAATAAAATTGTTTAAATCACTTATGAAAATTGCACAATACATAATATGTACTTAGATACCTACCTCCAACTATGACAAAAGAAGCGGTTTCTAATTTTAAAATTGCGGTAATGGACCACGTGCAAATCAGTTAAAAATATTTGAACGCATGAAAATTTATTTACTCTCCAATATACAACTTCCATGTATTATTTTTGTACGACCTTGGCATAGACTGGGGGGTCTCGGTGTATTGTGAAGTCGTAATCATGGCACAACCTCGGTCTGATTAGGCGGCTTTTACTGTACGAACTTTTTACGACCCGACGCGACGGCCAAGGACCACGTTAAAAATATTCTTCATACATGCATAACGTATTTGCGGGCCGTTTAAAAATCAGATTCGTAATGCCATCATGAAACTAACTAAAAATCAAATTGCAAGAAGATGCATTCCGATCTAGTGATTCAAGTCTAGCGCGAACCTGTTCTGCTTCACAAACGCCATCCGCAAAGAACCTGATGGCGCAATAACTTTTTCTTTCTCTGACAATGAGAGGTGGGTAGACCAATCTGATTTTGTCATGACGCATTGCGGGAACAGACCCTGCTGACGTCACATACCAATCATAAGTAATTTTGTGCAACATGCTGCAATATTCGCTCTACCTTTTCACTGTGCAAAATTGACTATTTTACGGGAACAAATATCAGCATACATAATTACCGAGCAATGGTTCGCCGTGTGCTTGGCTCGGTCGCGTATTGGCGCCTGAAACATTATGAAATATTTGGCCACATACCAAAATTTTAATGAGCTTAAATCACACAGGGATGTACTACGAAAGAAACTACTACTTTCGTTCAGGAAATTCAGTTCCTGTCATCATTATGAGAAATATTGTGACGCATTGAAGCGAATTGGAACGAAGCACATGGTTCAAGTCACGTGGGATATCGGGAGTCCCCAATATTTCTTCACCGGTGTGAGTCACAGAAACGTACACTTGAACATTCTTCGAAATCGAAAGCAGATTTGACATTACGTTTAAAAACTCACGTATTAATGCAAGTACATACATACGTTGCATTCGGAAAAGGGAAAGAATTAAATAAATGTCAAAGGAATAATTTCAACAATCTGTTTTCACATAAGTAGTATTTTTGCAGGCATCAATACAAAAAACATTCAGATTTGATACGAAACCAACATACGTTTTCTTAATCATACTACGTAGTAGGTACATAAGAGTCACATACGTTTTAGATTGTAATGGGAAAATGATTGAAGCACAGAAATAGAAAATATATTAAACATAATTATATAAAATGCCACTCATTTATATTAACAAAGGGTAAACGAAGCAGTAGGCAATTTATCGATGAATAAAATGAGACATTTCCTGTAATTCCTGTAAGAATTGTCATCATATCACTAAATAGTAATGTTTATTTAAACATTTACGCAGTTTTAATGAATCGAAAATTTAAATTAATTTCTAGAGTGAAAATAAAATAGCATATCACCAACAAATTTCGCAATGAAATCAGTAAATATCGATGCATTCAAGTGTTTCCGTATGCATACTACCGTAAGCGTAGTGTTGACACAACCTATCAAAAAGTTATTTGAAATGTAAGAGTAATTTTTGCAATTTTCACATTAATTAAGCAGATAATCAATATAGAGATTAAAATATTAAAATGATTATTATGTACAGGTGTCCCGTCACTTGTGGTCACCTTCAAAATTGAGCTTTAATTGAAAGTTATTTATTTGAAATTTGGTGCACGCGTGCCTCTAGTATAAGGCTAGAAATTTCCAGTTTTAAATGTTAATTGTCGGCGTTAGTTTTCGACAAAAAAAATAAAAACTGATATTTATAAAACCACTAATTTCGTCAAATTTCACTTTTCAGGACACTATGATTAAGACAACGATATCCAAAGTAAAAAAGAAAATTCAAAAACTGTAATTAGCCTAAAATTCTCTCAAGAGTAAAAGTAATAATTTATGACTAAATAGTCAGTCGTTTAGTAGCTTTTCACAGAGATAAGTGCGATGCAATTTGCATGGTTTTACCTAGGAAAACCGACTTTTAAGATTCAACCCTTGTTGTAGTCATTTGAAAACAAGAAAATGGAAAACATTTTTACCTTAACAAGCTTTATGAAAATGTGAATCCTAACACGAGTCAAAAAAAAAACCTGAGTGCACTTTATGAAAATGTGCACTGCAATTTGCATGGTTTTACCTAGGCAAACCGATTCTTAAGATTCAACCCTTGTTGTAATCATTTGAAAACAAGAAAATGGAAAATTTTTTTACCTGAGCACACTTTATGAAAATGTGCACTACAGTTTGCATGGTGTTACCTAGGAAAATCGACTTTTATGATTATGATTACAAGGGTTGACTCTTAAGAGTCGGTGAAAGCATGCAACTTGCAGTGTGTTAGTTTTAACGTGTTTATACACATAATTTTTTGAACTAATGAATTTTGATATTGTTTAAAAAACATATAGTTGAATGGAGAAGACTCAGTGTTTTTATTCAAACCCAATCACCATATCCAATGAAAATTCATTTATACTCCTTTAGTATAAAAAATAGTTGGGGTCACCTAACTGACAGACAACAATAAAAAATAGTATCTATTCAATAGTAGGTACATATTCAAGTATGGTATAGTAATGATAATGTAAATTGGTGATACATTTTAAAAAAAATTACCATACTTACTATCTACCGCTATTAGCCGAAGTGCATGACTTCAGTTTAGATACCCGCCAGTGACCACTTCGCCAAAGTGCATCTAAACTGATTTCATGGACGTCGCTTAATAGACACGTTACGTTAAAATGTATCACTAAATTATCTATAAATCAACTATATGCCTTACTTTATCCAACCTGTATATGTACTTAGGCAGCTTCCATCAATGATGTCACGGGTTTTCGTCAAATTTGCCCCCCCCCCCCCACGTCACAGAAACAAAGTTATTTTCAATTATGTATATAGGAAAATACAATTAATGAAGGGTTCGCTATATCAGTTGACGAATTTATACAGTTGCTAAAATTTTAATTTTTAGAAAATACCCTTTGTGATGTCACGTTTAAAAAAAAAACTCCCTAACCCCCTGTCGCGGACTGTCACAATTCCGCTAACCTCCTCCCCCGCCTAAACCTGTGACATCCTTTATGAAAGACGCCTTACCTATCACAAAACTAATAACTTTTAAATGAGCTACGGTTTTTGATATCTACTACTTATAAGTAGGTAAGTATCTAATTAAATCAACTTGTGACAAACGAATATCATAATAGGTAGTTGCTAATTATGTTAATTTGAAGTCTATTTATATAACAAATTATAAAACTACACACAAAAAATACATTGGCGGAACAGTAACAATCCTCGTTACTAAAGCGTGTTCAATTAAGATGACAATGTGCGATTGGTACTTTTCCTTTTATAACGGCGACGACATAAGAAAATTATGGTTTGTACCCACACAGTACTACACACACTGTACCGTTTAGTTTATTTTTAAAGAAGTTTTGTCTGAACATAGTTAATATCAGAATGAACAAAATTATTGATTACACTTTTGAACTCCTTCATTGAAAATAATGCAAGTCTTGGTACAATAAAGGTTCTAGCATGAAAAATCGATGCACATGGATACACATCATTTACAGCTCGTAACGTATAATGGATTTGTTATTTTTTTAAACTACGACATTTGCATTAATGTATCAATAATCACAAATAAAATAATTGATTTGTGCACGTGTTTTGCCATTAATTGCGCGCCGGCGCGGCGTTACAAAAAGCGACAGCTGTTGAGTACAAACTTATTTTTTGAAAACCGTCAATAAAAAGTTTAAATATTCCAATTTTCGCCAGTGCGAAAAAGAAGTAGAAAAAACCGTTTTCTCAAAAGTAATAGTTTTCTGAATGGAACTTGAGTATTATTTTTAAAAAATCAATGAGACTAATAAGCTACAAACGAATTGCCGTGCTACAAATCCTTCAAAACCACGCGCTCTTCACGTGGTGTATTATTAAATTACCTATCGAACGGTGAAACTTACCTCGGATCGGAAACGGCTTAGTCTGTACTGTTTCGGTGTTAGGGGGTAGCAATCTTTTAGTTGTAGGGGACATAACACTAGGACATGAACGGACTTCAGTTGCTTTGCAATAGTCGTAAGGTCCCGAGCCCACAAAATTATTGTGGCGAACTCGCAAAGACCCACTCAATACGTCCATACAGCACCCACTACTCATGTCAACATCAATTTGACAACTAACTGAAATCCCACTATCTCCGCGAGCTTAAAAAAGTAGCTACCACTACCGGCTCTAGTCAGATGCGAAGACATGGAAGGGATGTCACACCAGGCAGTCGCAAACTGACTCTCTAACCAATCACGAAGTGGATATTATCATGCCACGGCGTGCCAAACGCGAAATACTGAAACAAAGCCAACTGCGCCGAGGTATTATCAATCACTAATCTACAGTAAAACCTCTATAGAAAATACCTATAAGAAAATACAAATTAGTACAAAAGAAAACCAATAGAACCACTTTAATCCATTTAGTGTGGTGAATTATCTTAATGGGCTTTGGGTCTTTTAATCACATTATGCATTATGAAAGTTATGATGTGGAAAAGAACTGACATAAATAAAAGGCCTGACAATATATTTAGGAAACTTGAATGAGGATCTGAATATATTATAAATAATAGGTAATGCAAATTAAAGCATCACTGTAAATCACTTTATGCACTTACAATTATAAATATTTGTATTGATTAAAAAAGTCAAACAATAGTCGTCATCATTAACAACAATAAGCAATAAAAATATATCGAATTCCAATATTGTATTACATACGTAAATATGTAACGCAACGCAACGTTGCCCTCATATTATGTACTTGCAATTTTACATACTTAATTATTATGTTTGTAATTTTGTGTTATTGGTGTTTTTCAACAAATTGTAAGTCAATATACCCAGCAATAAAAAAAAACTTTCAAATTGTTTATTTCTAAGTTCATTTATAAATAAAGTTACATATCTTGAAAATTGTAATTACCTAATTACTAGTAGGTACTATTTGTTATCCAAAACATGTGATAAATGAACTGCGTTTGTAAACTATGAAAACAACAAAACAATATTGTCAAAAGTTTGCTAAAATAAATGATTAGCCGAGATCTGATAAAGAAAATTGGGAAGTAAATATTATTAAAGAGTATTTTATTTAGTCATAAATTTAACTTCATATTTATTTAGTTGTTATTAGAACTTTTTTAAGCTTCCTCCATCACTGTAAAAAATACGTATTTGCAGTTTTTTTCTCACAAAGAAAACTATAAACTGCACCATAAATGAAAGAAAAAAAAACACCAGTTAATGTCGCAGGCATTATTTTTTTAGAAGAATCACCAACATAATATACAAATGAAAACAATCAGGTTGCCTTTGCAATTTTGCAAATAATATTGAATTAAAAGATCTATGTACATAAAACTTACACAGTAAATTACAATCTTAATGTGCAATTTTATTACTTCATCATTCATCCTAATAAATAAGAATAAAATAAACTAGCAGCTATGTAAGCTTGTTGGATTTAATTCGGAATGCTCCTTTTGAGCAACACCTGATAATAACTTTTTCAACTCTGCAATGGCTCTTCCAGGATTTAAACCCTAAAAATGATCTTGTCTTATTTTAACATTCCCATAGAGACTATTCATTACCTTAGGGCAAGTTTTGGTGCAATTTAAAATTGTGTGGCACCTAAAAACAGAAAATGGATCTTTCATTCTTTCCAATCGTTCTGCTGTAGTGTCGTCTCTCGAGTCAATCACCCATCTGTAGGCCTGATGAAGTATTTAAAAATCAATTTTTATTATTATGGATTCAATATTTACCTGCATCAAAACAGCAGGTCCAAGGTATTTGTCTGAATTCCACCAATAACTAGGGCACGAAGTCGAACAACAAGCACACAAAATACATTCATATAAACCATCAAGCTTGTCACGGTCTTTGATGCTCTGCAGAAATTGTTGATCACCAACTTTTGTGGTGTTTCTGAAATTAATTTAATGTAACATTTTGCCAAATAATGTGTTTTTTTTTACTTTCTTTGTAACCACGGCTGAATCGATTTGTACTGTTTATAAAACAAAGTCATATCTGGTACCAAATCTTTCACTACATACATATGTGGTAAAGGATAAATTTTCAATGGTTTGCTGACATTCGTATCTATTTTACTAAAATATAAATGTAACATTAATAAATATTTTTGACTGCAGCAATTTAATACCTGATGCAAGCTAGAGTATTAGTTCCTCCGATATTCATGGCACAGCTGCCGCAAATACCTTCACGACATGACCTCCTGAAGGTTAGGGTAGCATCCATTTCATTTTTAATTTTAATGAGCGCATCCAATACCATCGGACCACATTTGTCCAAATCAACTTTGTATTCTTGAACGTAGGGTTTCTTACTTTTTTCGTCGGGATTCCAACGATACACTGCAACTGTCTTGATGCGTTCACTTTGGCTGGCATAACGTGTAGACGAAACATGAAAACTTCTGACCTAAACATTTTAATAAACTTGCTTGTTCAATATGTTATAAAAATTTTTTCATTATATAATGACCATAACCTATTAAAACCTTACTTGCCGAATGGTGCTTTTAAAAACCTTAAATAGTTGCAACTCAGCAGACATTTTACCAGCGTTCAATGAATTTACCGAAGAAATGGAACAATATTTGTGGAGAATTAAAATTCTCAAATGTAACTAATGTCAATTCGAGTCTAACCTAGAAACCAAAACTTTTTAAACGTCACTATTCCCATTTAAACAAAATTAAGTTGAGGGTTGAATTATGTTGTTTAATAAACCAAAATGCTCAGTGAAAACCAAGATAATGTTATAAAATCGAATTCACGTGACGTCGAAAAGGTTGTTTTAGTGAAATTGGACGATGGTTCTGAAGAAGTTTATTTACATTTTTTAAAAAAAGATGATAGTAAAACTGGCCCATTGTGTAGCAAAATAATCAAAGACGATGCGGTAACACTTATGAATAAAACTGACGGTTGTAACAGTAAAATGGGAATCCAACGAAAAGTTTTGGAAAATACGTCAAAATTGATGCGGACAAATGAGACACGAGTTCCGTACAAACGATCAATATTTGATAAAAGAACAATTATTCCTCCTCGTGAGTTTAAACAACAGTTGCAAGACACATCTGATATTATAACTAAACAAGAATTTGCCGCTATGACCAAGGAAAAAATGAAACGTATTAGTACAACCGGTATAAATAAAATATTTGCAAATCCAGGACATATAAATTTTGCAAGCAGTTTGATTAAATATTACACGAGACATTGTGTCAGTGATCCCCAACCGAACGTTGAGAGTTACGATGATATGCCATTATTGCCCATTGGTTATCAAGCAGCAGTTGATCACAGCAGCATCAAGAGAATAACAAGAAAAAGAAAATATCCAGAAGCTGAGGCTTACAAGAAGAAATTACAAGAAGCTCAAAATAATTCTGTTAAAATTGCAATCGATGAAAGAAGAACCGATGTCAGATTTCTTGTGAACAATATTAATGAAAAATGTGATCCTTTAGAAGAATTATTTATAATTAAAGAGGAGGATCAAAACTGCATCGTTGAGAATGGTGATGACGTTATTATATTGCAAAGCGTTGATGGTGAAAATGTTATGGTATACAAATCTGTAGTAATAAATGTAATGACTTCTTAGACTTAAGTGCTTTTGTTTTTAATGTACAAATTTTTATAATCATGTTTCATTAGAATTTAATATCACCAATTTACAGGTTTTATTTTAATACAAACAAATTTCCATATTGAAATGGAAAAATTTAGTTAAAAGATTTCAGAATTTAGAATTGTTACGGAAATCATATGTCTACATGAAAATTTGTTATAATTGGCCCTTCATTTTTTTTGCTGGTCGAAGGCTAAGAGAAGTCTACCAATTTTATTTCCATGTAGTGTAAATTTATGTGATGTACCTAACTAATTAATACTCTTTTACATCAAATATATGCATGTATTTACAAAAAAGAAATACACATTCTTAATTTCATATTTATTTAAAATGAAATGCAGTTAAATCAGAAACAGATGATTTTGTTGACAAATGCCATAGTTTAAAGGTGCAAATAATTTTAATTCATAAAAATAATGTATAATTTGAAATGTTAAATATTTGTACCAGGTCGTTCTTAATGTAATTTTGAATTTGTATAAATTGTTGGATTGTAATTGATCATAGTTTTAATTTATAGAACCATACGATCAAATAATTATAATTTTTAAAAGATACCAGATGAAATTTTTTGTCAAGTCTTTATTACAATATTCCTCCCCTCAGAAAGTCCTCGAGCTAACAGTGTAAATCCCAAGGACCTTATTATATTGTGTATATGAATATCTACATAATTAGTATAGACATATACAAAACATGTTCAAATATTGTTCATTTGCAACTATTAAAAAAAACTAGTAAGTTATACTGGACACCCAGTACATTCAGTCTGTACTAATTTCATCTCGATACATTTTTCTTTTGATAAACAAATTACAAATTAATCATGATAAACAGCACGCCTTATCCCATTAAAAAATTAATAACTAAAGATTGTACCTGTACATACTTAGAGTACGGCCGTGTATATAAAAAAGGAAGGCACCATTGTACCATCTCATTGTATGAGCAGAGAAGTTATGATGAAAAGTGAAAAAACATCTTTATATAATATATACATATTAAAAATATATTGTATAAATTATGCCAAGCATGCATAAATGTATTGAACAATTAAATTTATTAAAATTAATATCAAATAAACAAACAAATGATTGCAATTGAGGAAATAAAGGGATATAGTACTTATAAAATACAATAAGTAAACACACAATCAAAAATATACAAGAACTAAATAAAAATGGTAAATATCATAACATCTCTACATGATTAGAACCACTTGTAGGCCTTTAGGCAGCCGAGTTGTGTCACTACATCTACCCACGTATAGGGAAGACATTTATCGTTCTCTAAAAACCGAAATGCGTCTGTGTTTTATTCAGTTCCAAATGTCAGGGTCCAGTGTCATAGCCAGGCCTATCATAATGCAGCAAACAGCGAGGGAAGAGGTTGCATCTTATTTTCTATAGTTAATATACTTTGAATAACTTTGAAGTACCTCTGCTTTTTTTTTAATATATATTTGGGCAAGAGCATCAGTCCATTGCTAAAGTTTTTGCTTTTTTAAAATTCAATCAAACATTCTTTTTGGCAGTGTACGGGAAAATTGTAAACAAAACAAAATTGGAATTTTACGAGAAAGCAAAGGACTGAGCACACAGAATATTATAGGTGTACATCTTAACGTTTAGGTCCCCAAGGTCCCGCTACAGGGGCAATTTGGGGTTCTACATTTGGAGTTCCAAATGAAGGAAACTCAGTGACACTCGCAGTATTCGGAGCCCTCTGTTCCCAAGGACCCCCTTGCACAACAAATCCATTAGTCGATCTATCATGACTATTTGGACTGTCTGCTGAATTTGCAAATGAATGGCGATAGCTGTCACGAATTTCTTGTTCACTCACGTCTTGCAACTGTAAAAAAAAACAAGTTACAATCGCACGATTTAATGCGAACACAAACTTACATATTCTTCTTCCAAATTCAGCAAATGATCTTTTGCATCCAGCACGTTGTCTTCTGGACCAGTTATGGCGACTAAATTTGGATCAGAATCTTCACTCCTGGGAAATTTAATGTCGACTTTGAAATCATCCATAATTTTACGAATATTACGACCGCGAGCGCCAATCAACCTTGAATGAACACGTGCGTCAATTGAAACTTCTTCTTTGACCATTTCATTGAGTTCTTCTACAATTTTCATTACATCTTCTTTTGCATTATGAGCATTTTGTTCGTACCCTACAATTGTAATTATATGCTCTTCAGGATCACCTTTTTTGGGGAAAGTGATTTGAACATCATGTTCCGTTCGAATTCTTGTAATAACAGCGCCACGTTTCCCAATAATTTTCGGATGATATTCTGGATTAACCTCAATCGACAGAGTGAAAGATTTTAATTCGCGGTTTTTACGATCCGCCTCTAAATCTTTAACTCGTTCCTGAACTGCAGTCTTGGCACGTTCTACATTTGTAGGAGTTCCAGTAATTTTAATTTTGTCTTCTCTTTGATCAGCCGGTGATAAAACAATGTGCACATCGTAAGTATCCATCAATTCTTTAACGTCACGACCTTTTTGCCCAATAATTGAGCGATGCAGTTCAAATGGCACTTCAACATCAATTGTAATCGGCACCAAGTCCAAGAGGGCCTGTTGTGCTTTAAGACATTGCTCTTCTTTGCCAGTTATACGAATAACATCACACTGACGAATTGGTTCTGAATTAACATCCCCATTTACTTGACCGTCATGATTCAAATACTCATCTGAAAATTGCAATTTGAATACTCAATTTATTAGTAAAAATTTACTAAAACAATTACCAACATTGTCACGATCGGGAAATTTAATTTGAACATCATAATCAGCCGTTATGGCTTGAACCTTACGTCCTTTAGCACCCATCACAGTACGATGATGTTTTTGAGAAATGATACATTCAATAGATACCATTGATTCTAATTCGCTAATAATCTCCTTAATCCTCACTTTAGCTGCCTCAATACAATCCTTTGCACCTTTGAGAACAACTTTATCGCTTTGTACCCCTGAACGTGGGAAAGATATCATTACAGCTCCACATTCATCACTTATTCGGTGGAGAACTTCTCCGCGTCGCGCCACAAAGTGTTTGTGATGCCTCGGATCCACAGTCATTTCACTTTCAGTAATATTGTCCTATATAAAACAGTGCATTAAACTAACAATATTTGGTATTGAATTTTATGATGAAAAATAAATTAAATCATAAATGAATGCGAAAGACAAGAAACAGGGGAAGTTAAACAACAAAATGTTAATGATTGTTATAAATAAATATTAATAATTCATACAATTTCTTTGATGGTGGCTTCTAGCATTGCTTTTGCTTGTTCAACGGCTTCCTTTTTACCAATTATGGTAATTGCTTCTCGATCTTCTTCAGCATTTGTTGGAAAAACAATTCTAGTTCCGGTCGAATCACGAATTTTTTTAATGTTAGCGCCATTCTTACCAATCAGGAACTTGTGATGTTGTGCTTTCGCTCTCACCTAAACAATCAAATGAAACCACCGAAAGAAACTATAATCACGTAATTACCTCTGCAGTGAAACTTGACAATTGCTTCTCATTAGTTAATTCCAACAACTGCTGCTTGGCTCGTTCGACATCCTCTTTCGGACCACGAATGGTAACTTTATCACTTTTACTTTCAGGACTAGGAAACTTAATGGCAACACCGCCACAATCTTCCATTATCGAATGAATTAATTTACCGCCGGCTCCAATCAGAGAATTGTAAAATTTCGGAGGTATTATGATTTCATCGGAAATTATATTGGCAAGTTCATCTTGAATTTTGCGAATCTTCTCTCGAGCCTCTTCAACATTTTCTTTTTTCCCTGTAATGGTAATAACGTCGTTTTTATCACCTTCAGCTGGCAAATCGATTTTTGTTTGGGTTTCTTCACGAATTTTACGAATGTTTGCACCACCTTTTCCAATTATAAATTTATGAAACTGTTTATAAATTGGAACATCAATCTGGAATGAAGATTCATTCAAATCCTTTACTAATTTCACAAGATATTTGTGGCACTTGTCGACATCCTCTTTCGGACCACGAATCTTCACCACATCGCGCTTATCTCCAGGACCAGGGAAATTGATCTGCACCTGATTAAATTTATCCCTGATTTCTTTAATACTTTCACCTTTCGCCCCTATCAAGTTTCTATAATGGCGCTGATCAATAATCACATCCTTTTCCTTCTCATTTTCCAACTTGTTAACCATGTCTTCCAATTCTTGTCTAGCTTTATGAACTCCCGTATTACTTCCTTCTATCCTTATTAAGCCGCTCTCATCGATGTTTATAACAACACCGGTCTCTTCTTTTAACCTATTAACATTGGCTCCGCTTTTCCCGATAATATGTTTGTAAAATCTCGGATCGACGGTCAACTCGACAAATATTAATTTCATGATCAACTCTTTTGCCCTGCTTTCAATCAATTCTTTAGCTTTTTCCACTTCTTCAGGTGGCCCTTCAATTTTAATCTTATCTTCTTTATCCGTAAATTCAACGTGAACCTTGGGTAGATTTTGCGTAATTTCTTTGATATTAGCACCTTTACGTCCGATAATGTATTTGTGAATCCAAGAGGGAGCCTCAACATCAGTTGTACGAACCGAATTGGCTTTTTCGTACACTTTGCTTAAAGCCAATCCTAATTTGTCATGAGGTCCTCTTAAAGTGATCGTTCCTGTGGCCGAATCGCTAGGCGGCATTTCTACGCTAACCCCAGTCATTTGCAGTATTTCAGCGATCGTACCTCCACGAGGTCCGATGACATACTTGTGCTGTGACTTGGGAACTTCTACTGATACCGTGGTACACTTCTTTGCCATGTCATTGTATATAGCTTCAACTTTAGCCTTCGCAGCCAACACGCCTTCCTTCTCTCCGGCTATTACAATTTCATCTTTCATAACTGAAGGCGGTGGGACATTGATTCGAGCCCCGGTTTCTGCTATCATTGCGGTTAAATTTTCATTGTGCGCTCCAACTATGAAAGGATGGTAAATCTTAGGCACCACAACACGTTCAAACGCTTTCTTTGATTGTTCGTCTGATGTGATTCTTATTTCGTGTTCTGCTTTCTCGATTCCTTCTTTAGTACCGGTGATTGTTATGGTATCTGACACATCATTTATCGGTGGAACTGAGATTTTGGTGGCGGTAACCTTTTCTAATTCTCGCAATCGATCACCTTTTTTTCCCAATATCCAGCGGTGGTGTTCCTTTGGAATGCTTATCTGCTTCATTGCCTAAAATTAACACGTTAATTTTGAACAATTTGTTAAAAATGAAAATATCTAGTATGTACTTGAGTTTGAAAATGCGTTAATATTTTTCTGCGTGCTTCAAGAACTTCATTCTGCTTTCCAGTTACCAGAAATGTAAGCGATTGATCTTTGCTTGATGATATTTCGATATGAGCTCCAGTTTCCTTCATGATATTGTGACATGTTGGCATTGATTCTCCTTCACCAAATTTCTCACTGTGGTCTATTTTACGTTCTTCAAATGGCACTCTGATTACATCGTGGTAAAATTCAAGTAAATGCAAAAGAAGGTGAAATTTTTCAAATCACTTACCTAAATACTTGGGTGACAACAGATGATCCAACTCTCATTTTATTATTCCATTGCCCCATAGCGGTGCCGGTGCTGTGAGCCGGAGGTGCCGACTCCGGAAGGGCGGGAAACAAATCGTCATAGTTGCGAATGGAGGGCTCATAGGCATTGCCCTCTTCAATCACTGGTTGCTGCATTTTTGGGATGTCCAGAATCTCGCCAAGTCGTTACAGCAACACTGGAAATATATTCAGGCATTCTATTTGCTAATTTTTCATTTGGACACTTGAAATAAACACAATGCGGTGCTTATATAATTGAAAAATATTTAGAATATAAATACACAAAGGTACAAAAGCATTTGAAAAAATTAAACACGATAAGGAGCAAAAATCAAAATAAGAGACGTGTACATGTGGCACCACAACATCATCAACGTGTATAGATAAGAAAGTCGAATGGTCAAACCAACACTTATTTAACATATGGCCACATGTCATCAGTCTTTGATAAGCAAATTATCTACTAATAATCGAATAAAATAAGAACGGTAGAAAATCTGAATGTGATATCAAACAAGCCACGAAGTAAACGAATAAATTTTAAATTTGCAGGCATTTGCCCACAAGACAGTCGACGTGTCAACTCCCTTGTATGGATTCGACTTGACTTTAGATCATCTTAAACATATTAAAAGTCACTTACTGTACTGTAAAAACAGAAAATCCGTCCTAGAAAAACTCGGATATCCTAGATTTCTCCAGTTTTACTTGGTAATGTCTTACTGCAACAAAATACGAAATCAACCAACTTCACAACTAGGCACACGTCTGTACATACCGACTTCCAAGAGAAAATGTGCAGGATTTTCGATGATATTTGCTTATTTTCGCTACAAACCGTATTAGGTCGTTTGACAAAAGAACACTTTGATATAAAAGTTATACATTTATTTTGGTTTGTAACCGTGCTATGTAAAATTCTCCAACTTTTGAATTAAACTTTTAAACATTTATATTCTATGTTAGTAATAACGCCTATTAATATAATATATTATTGATACCGACAAGATTACGTTCCATGTAAAAGCAATAATTTTCAACTATAATTTGATACATCATTGAATCATTTTTAAGTTTTTACGCTTATTAATTTCTGTTCAAAACTTTATTTTCGTAATTTTAATGTTTCATGTGCAATCTATGTAGTTATGGTTGAACTTTTACCAAATATAGTTGACCAATTGAATATTATTCACGGAAAGTTGGAACTTCCATAATACATAATAAGTACACTTTCATTAAGTTTCAAAAAATGTGTCCAATGATCAAAGAATATCAAATGCAACAAATTCATCGTTAATTTCAACGTTCTCATCTCTTGTGATGATAGATAAACTGTACTTTGTTATTCGTTGTTAAATAAATGAAAATTCCAAATTTCAATAATTTTACATTTAAAGTTAAAAATATGTTTGTTTACAAACTATTGTCGGTTTGCCGCAAATATTTTTTTATATTTGTGCTAATCACAAACCAGGAATATAACATCCTGTTGTTCTTAGTGCTGTACCTATATAATGTTGATTGAGATTTTTAATTTTACGGCCTTTATTAAATACAATTTGTAACTACCCATGTAATTCGAGTGTGCAAAGAAACAAAAAATAATTTTGTTTAATTTCCGTTGCTTTCAATTGTATAAATATTTAAAGAAAATACAATAATGATTGATTTAAAGGTTTTATTTCACCTACAAGTTAGTGTTGAGGTTGCAAATCAAATGACTGAATATTATGATAATTGATAACTGAAACGACTAAACTCGGAATATAAAAAAATGATAAAAATTATTGAGAAAGAGTACTTTGGCTTTTCCAGCAATCACATAAATAAGACAATGGAAAAGTAATATTACAGTAAACCCTCGATAAGACGAACACCTCGTTAACGCGAACAGACACCGTGGTCCCGGCTTGTTTCTTATCGTTTCTTATAGAATGTCGCTCGGTTAACACGAATTCTCGTTAACACGAACTACAAACTAAATTTTAGAACTTTGAGGTTAAAAATCCCTTTTAAGACGAACAAGTCAGTGGTGGGGAGAGGCATAATGTTTATTTTCATTCAGTGACGCTTTGACTACGCAGTGTTTGACACTACCTGAAAGTGTCCATTTTTTTCAAGAACCACATAGCTTCAATAGAAACATTTATCAGTTCAGTTTTACAAGTTAAACACATAACATAAGATCGTAAAATCATTATAGTATTCAGTTATACCGTATTTTTTAATTTGAGAAGAAAATTCAAACAGATCGCGCCAAAAGGTAGATCTGTTTGAATCTTCTTCACAAATTAAAAAATACGGTATAGTTATGTTATGTTATGTGTAGTTACTATCAGTAAATAAAATGCTTATTATTTTTCTTAAAATGATATATTATGTATGTATGTATGTATCGAATATGACAAACTTCGTTACTACGAACATACAATATTCTCGTTCCTTCGAGTTCGTCTTATAGAGGGTTTACTGTATATACAAAAATATTGCTACATATTCCTGAGGATCCTAACTATTTCTTTTATATCTAGGTAAATACATGACAACATTAAACAACTTATATGCAACTGTATAAAATAAAAAGTTTATTTGTTCTTTTGTTTTTCAGTTTTCCAAGTTTGACTTAATAATAATTCCAGTCTTTTTAAACAAAAATTTAGCACTATCAAATGGAATTATGCCATAAACAAATGCACACACAAAGACGACGAATATTTACACTATTTACAAAGAGATCAGTTTTATATGTATTCAGAATAAACTAAACAGCAACAATTTTGCTCGGATCAACTTTCACTCTGATAAACATGGTATCATCTTTCATAAAGTGCCTTTTTTTCAACATTTCATGCGACACAAATCTTGGGAATCCAAAACCTAGAGTGTCTGGTTCTCTGCTGGGCCGTTGGAAGTTTTTCCATGATGGATCTGGTATGAAACTTTCCACAATATTGCAAGCTTTTTCAGGACATGCTGATTGATCAAATAAGGTGAAGGATACGGAATGTGCGAAAGGCCAGCGTAATAATGCATCATATTCTCCGGGAAGAATTTTTATGTATACTGATATGTGACTGTCCTCTCCTGCACCATTTCCATTTGGAAATAAGGAAGCCTTTAATACAAAAAAAAAAACAATTTATAACTTAGCAATGCAATTGAAAATTTATGATTTACCTGGAGTTTATATCCGTATTGACTAGTATAAAATGGAGGTGAAACAAGTTCCATCCCTTCTTTGGTTTTCGCTTCCGCTATTTTGGCCGAAAAATCGCTAATTTTCCAGATTAACGTTCCGGAATAATTCAGAGACAATCTTGACAAGGCGCCTTTCAAAGATACTATTTGATGTTGTTGTTTGTTGACTATGTTACACATCAGCGTCAAGTGTTGTTGGCAGCTCTCTTCGAGGTGATTTTCCAACGCATGTCGTGGTCCCTGCAATTACAGTAAGCTTCAATTGGCTATCGCATAGAATTAAATTTTGAAATTACTTTAAACCTGCAACCGGCTTCCTTAAAACTGCAACTCATAATCGAGGTAGTGCAGTGCTCTTTCAGATGAGTTTCCAATTCTTCACGTACAAGTAAATTATTATCACAACGATTGGGGCATGCAATGGGAACACGTCCGCATTTTGTATGGTGTACAGCTAAGGTATCGGCTACAAATTCTTTAGAACAAAATCGGCAACCTATGAGACGCTTTGAACATTCACCTAATTTATGTTGGCTTAAATGCCGGCGTTGAATTTTCAAACCACATTTATTTTCACAGTATGTTGGCTCATAGCCGCAATTTCCAATATGGTTCTGAAAAAAAAATCGCTTTTCAAATTTCTTTTTTCCATTAAATATACTTTTATATTGTAGTTTTAAACATGTTTTCAATGGGTGGTATGAATAAAAGAGAGCAAAACCTTTTACTCGCATAATTCCGAGCATAAATGCTACCACGTTCTATAAATAAAAACGAGTCTGAGCAAGGGCTTTTGCTCACTATGAAGCATATCATTCTGTCGATATGAATAAAGAAGAGGTTTTGCTTATGATTTTGAGCAAATGCTCTGCAACTTGTACATCTGGTCAGTACTAGATTCACCGTGCTCTTGGCTAGTTTTGTGATGGCTGCAATTGTGAATGTACTTACGTGCACAGAAGCATTATAAAGTACGAAGAGAAGCCGATAATCGCGATTATAAAAAACTTTACCGATTTGATGAAAAAAAATTGAGATGGGTTGCAACTGGCTTTTTGGGTGAAAGTAATGAAAGTAGAGAAGGTGCTCTCTCATCACATCAGAAAATGAAGATTTTTTTGCGGTACATGGCTAATCCTTCGTATAAAAACAGAGTACAGTTCCTTTTCTTTGAATCCATAACATTTTTTACATTATGTGTATGTACTTTATTAGATTTCGGCAACACAACAATAAGGCACTTTCGAAAACGTACTATTTCGATGTTTTGGGTTCTGAGGAAGCTATAAACATCAGATGCTACTTGAGTCTGAGCAAAATCTCAAAGCATATGCTCATAGTAAAAGGTTGGAGTATAAGGTTCTGCTCCTATTTATATGAATAACGATATGCTTTTCCTTACAACCATTTGCTCACATGAATTGAGCATATGCTCAAAATAATTCTACAAACGGGTGTGTGCGTTCTTTCCACGACGATTTTACTATCTCTCTTTTACTCGTTTGAGTAGTGTTACGTACTACGCCTTTTGTGGACACTCGTTTTATATCATCGGAATTAATTTACAGAGTGGTTCATATTTTTCACTAAAAATATGTCGTTTGATGACGCGAAAGGAACGAATCAAGTGACAATCTATTAATAGCTTTTCAGTTGCAAAAAAGACCGGAAATTTTTGGTACAGTCGACCAATGAATTCCTAATTTTTCCCCAACTCCAGTTTGAAAGCCAGGATTTGCAATGTACCGGAAAAAAAAATTCATTTTCTCGTGGGACGTTTAAAATTACTTAAAATAATTTGATGATAAACGAACTTTTATTTTCATTATTTTCACCCAAAAAGTGAGTTACGATCCATCTCAAATTTCTTTCCTCAAATCGGTAATAGTTATTTTTGTATTAAGTGGGCAAAATGAGTGTTTTTTATGGCTCGTGAGAAGTAAATTTTGGTCGAAGACAGTCGAACGCATCATAAAAACACGAATTTTGACACGAAATACAAATAACGTTTTTTCCGCAATATCAAAAAAAGAAACTGATTTATGGAAATAAAATTATAGAAATGAAACTAATACGTAAAAAACTAAATTTATTTTTTCACGTGTTAAAAAAAATAATTTTACTGATAAAAAATAATTTTTTATACCATTCTTTCACGTGTTAAAAAAATATTTTTTTCTCACTGCTAAAAAATTGTTTTTTGATATTTCGTTAAAAAATAGAGCACTTTGCATATCGATAGTGATGCGTAAATGTCATCTTTTTTGACGTTTGTGGAAAAGTTTTTTTTATAATCACCCAGGTCAACATGGGGATGACAAAAATAATAACATTTTTGTCAATCTTACACACTTTTTTAATTTTTTACACTTTAAAGCATTAAAAACGTTCTTACATTTTAGTTGGAATCATTCGTACAATTATAAATTTTAATCTGCAAAATTTTTTTGAGCATATGCTCATTTCGTGTAAGCAAATAGTTATGAGTAAAAGCATATCATTATTCATACAAACAGGAGCAAAACCTTATACTCCAACATTTTACTATGAGCATATGCTTTGAGGTTCTGCTCAGACTCATGTAGCATCTGCTCTTTTTTATTCATACCGCCCAATATGCTCTTATTTGTTTGTAGTTCGAATCACTTACCTCTAATGTTTCACCGGTAAATTCCTTATTACAAAATTCACATCTAGCCCTTCTTAAAGGGCAGGTGTATTTAAGATGATCCTCCATAAGTACACGGGGGATTTGGGCACCACATTTTGCTGTACATGGAATAGCGTCATGTTTACATGTATTCAAGTGGCCCTAAAAGCAAAAAATAGTATTATTTTCAATAAATTTGTTCTACCTATTCTATTTATATTAAACAACCTAACAATAATTAACTCTCGTTAGTTCTAAAATTAGATTATAGAGAATTATTTATAGTTAATCGTATTCTTACCTTAAGTTTTCGCAATTCATCTGACCATTTGCATCCGTCTTTGTGGTGAATGCAATAAACAACGGAGCTCATAATCGCTTTTTCTGATTCAGGATCAGGATAAATCTGAAACGAAAATTTCCATTTACGATACATTCAAATAAATATCTGCTATAGTTCATTGTAATGATACGTTACTAAAAATTATTTTATTGCCAATTAGCAAATCGTTGCTTGCTCCACAAAAACAAGAAAATTTAAGAGCAATAACATGATTAAACTGAAATAAAAAATTTCACGCATACTCTTTAAGAACGCAGTTAATAACAGAATTATTTCGGCAAGACTAATGCAAATTACATCAAATTTGTTTATTAACAATACCATCATTAGAACGTGATCGCTAACGTCGCTACAAATATCCTGCAATGATATTTAAAATACATAATATTTTCAAGCTAATGACCTGCATGTGGTACTACTTACTTATGTGGAACACTTACAGTGCCAGAGCACTATTTTTTAACATTCCACTTTATTTTCAAAAAAATGAGGCGATGATTTCGGTTTGTTTATAAATACAGTTCAACGCAATTAAAATATTTAATGTCCTTGAAGTGCGTGAATTTTACGATTTAATTCATCTAAAATTCTGTTGAAAGAAATAATGGCATTAACTGTGTCAAACTGTCACAGATAAATGACCACCCTGAAGTGGTAACCGGAACCGATTGTGATTTAGTGATGGCCTTTCGAGATTTTTCTGGTAAAATTTCAAATAAAGCTTTTGTAACGTTGGGCCACTTATTTATTACTTTACTGGGGCACAAATAAAAAACACAGCAGCATTCAATATTCCAGACAAAATTTACAAGTTAACAATTGCGCAATTTGTAATTGTTGGAAATAACGTTGTGTCCCTGTGAATAAAATGTCACTTATGTATATTGAAATCGGAATTAAGTGTTGGTAATTAAAGGAATGGAATCCTTCGCACTTTTCAAATGTTCAGTCATTCAACTAACCGAAATCGCAGTATTGTAACATGATGTCATCATTCCGGGACCTCCGGTCAACCTGACGATTTTTTTGCTGAACAGGTGTGTAACGTTCTAAATTGCCAAACGTAGGAGGTTGTTTTTTTTTAAATTTCAGTCATTTAATTAGTTATTCTTCATTTAGTAACATGAAGATCACAAGTTATGTACTAGTTTCAACCACGTTTACATTTCCATTAGTCCTTTCCGTAATGCTTTCCTTTTATTATTAAACATCTTTTATTATTAAACATCTTTTATGTTAATTCGTTATCGTATCAAGTTTTATGTGAACGGTGTAATTAAGGACGTACTTGAGATATAACGACCAATTGCACGTAATGGGAACAGCGGTATTTGATTTGTGCGAAATTGTATTCAAAGAGAGAGAAAGAGTGAACTGGCAGTAAAACAGGTTACCAGCAATATGTATTTGGGGAGAAGAACAGATAATTGGAATATTTAAATGCAGTAACAAGATACCAATATAAGTCATTTTATATGCAGTCTAATTTCACAAATTATAACAACGGATCAGAGGTCGTCGTCCTTGTAATTCACATAACAAGCAAAAAATTTAATAATTATCTTAACTGTTTAAGAGTACCTATATTATTTCTTAACACTTCCAATGGCAGAAAAAAAACAATTTCATTAATATTATTGAAATTGCGAGTTCATTGATTTTAAATGTGTATGCACTTCATGAAATGTCTTTTACAACGTTGTAGGTGTGTCGATCTGCTTCCGCCAGCGGTCTCGCATGACAACTTTACAAGAGTATTTACTTACTTTTACAAAAACTATAAAATAGAAACTAAATATTTATTATTAAATACCTTAGAAAGTGCAGTTAAATGATTAGATATTTTCAATACTAAATGAAACTGCGGAATGTTGGTAAAAATAATGAATGAAAAGTTCTCGAACTTCCAACGAACATTTTGTAATATCAAGCAGGTTTATTTTATTTAGACCGACAATCACCGATTGAAAACTCATTGCCATACATAATATGTTTTTTTAATGTTTACAGAATGACCGAAAGGATTTATGACTTTACAATTTTAAACTAAATAAACGATCTTGTTAGTTTACTTTTGATACTTGTTGAATTTTGATCGAGCATCGTTAAACGGCAACATTTAAATAATTGGATTATTCTTGGATGCCAAATGGCAAAAATCACATAATAAAATAAAGCTTCAATTTGTACGATCGCAAAATGGTTCCAGTCATCTCCAATGATACAAGAGTGTTAATTATAATTATAATAAAATGGTCAATTAAATAAGCCCCAACTGTACCGCGACCTCAAAAGATTCATCGTACATTCGCTAATAATTGCAACATGGCGTACCATTTCACAAAATTCTTGTAGAAAACAATACAGAATATAACGGCTCGTCTGAAGTGGAAGTAGAAGAAAATGCCTCGTTTGGCATCAACTAATTTTGGAATGACAGAAATTTTGTTGTTTTTACGAAATCTATAGCCAAAAACATTCAATAATATCTTGAGTCATTAAACGATGCTTTATGCAAACTAATAACTCCAAACGGGCGTGATTTAAAATAATTTTGAATGATGCAATTGTTGCGGTTATTAACCAGACGTTAGCTACTTTTTCAAAAAGATTAACAAACCGTATGACTTTCAGCATTCATTTGGTTCAAACTTCAATCCGTGTTCAGCATATTTTTTTAAACATTCGTTGCAAGTACTTAAGTAGTTATTGAATTTCACGTTATGTCCGCGGTTTCTTTTGTGTGTGAAAAATTATTGTGTCACATTTTTCTTTTTGGGATTCAATTTAAAAAATAACCGCGTTTATATCACTTTTGTTACGTTTTGCGGTGACATTCCTGCGAGCGGAGATAAACTTCTATTGATGCAAGATAATACCTGCGCTTTTATGTATTTACATACAAATTTTTATTTGTGATACAGTCAAACCTGAATAATTCTGAAATCCTCTCTATTTTTAGATCAGCGAGGAAGGCCTGCATTGAAACGTGGATGTCGTGTTATAAACATTTTCGGTTATTGTAGTTAAAACTTCAGGGCAAGATTTGTCGTTTTATGTGGGTTATCGCATCGGACGACCAACAAAATAGGTAATACTTACTTGGCTGATTTCAGAATGCGATTCATTCATTATCGAATTGATTTCATTGTTCTTAGCACAAGGTGCCGAAAGTGAATTGTTGCTTAAAGTTGGGGTAACTATAGGACTGAGCGATTTAACTGTTTCTTTTTTATTTGGTGATATTCTAGCTGGAAAACTCAGAGTTTTCGTCCACTGTGCCAAACTACGAACCATTTTATGAAACTTGGTAACAATTAAAAAAATCAATTATTGTAAATGTTGAGCGCACTTTTTCGAGAATCGCGTCGACCTTACACGCAACAAACTAAAACCGAACTGTTTCTAAAGCCGATTCTCTTCCATTCTGCTCTCGATCGTCCTTCCACTGGCCTTTCCCCTCTTCAGATACTTTGAAACAGCTGTTGGTAAGAATATGAGAGTAGGGATTAATTTTTAACGATCACATATTCTGTTATACGACCCGCAGGAAATGTATGCAAATATTCATTAGAGGTCTAAATTAGTTTCAGCTTGCTTGTTTTGAAACGATATTTTGTTATGGAAGGATGAAGATGAACAGATTAAAAGGTGTTCCAAGTTTTTGCAGGCTTTTTCATGACGTTGTCCTAGATATATGTAAAAAAAATTTATTGCATGCGCATTAGATCATCTATTTATCTTTTGACATTCAATCTTTCTTTACAGGATTAATTCTTTTTGCAATTTGCACTTCTGATGAAAATGAAATGAAAACGTGTCCTTAGATGTGACATAAGAAAAACAAGGTTCATGAAGCCATCGGCCCTTTTTTGTATTCTTTCAACAAAAATCTACACTTGTTAACTAATCTGTGCTACCTGCTTTATGGGTGTTAAAGAGATTTACTACCGTTATTGTGAAATAGTTTCTTGTCGGCAAGCAAATCCTGCTGCGACAGTTTTTCATTTCTCTCATCCTATTGTTCTTTTCGAAATGTGTACACTTATCAATAAAAGTCATTCTCCTAACCGGGTTTTATGATTGGGTCTCATTGTTTATACGAAGAAAGGAACCATATCGTTTCGTTAAAGAATGACTAGTCCTTCAAAATCATTATATATGATCTAACCAGTCGCTGGTTAGGTATAAAGTAATAATGATAATTAAAGGGTTGTAAAGGTATTACAGAAAATACTTCTTGTGAATAATAATTTTTTTCAGTTGAAGTGGTAATACAATGACTTGTAATGTGGGCTTAATTTTTGTCAAAACAAAATAACAATACTTGAATGAAATGAAAGTTTCCTATTGTTGAAGTTTTTTAATCTTTACGGTTCAAGAATATTAACTCATTATATAAACAGATAAATAATTCTTATTATCGCATATAACGTTTTATAAATACATACATATTTGGTGCCGAATAACATAATTGCCCTTATCTAAGTGACTCTTCTTTAATGAAATGATTCATCTGTACCAGTGTAATTGAACAAATTCGTGTTTGCAGATGTTATTGTCAAATAATTTTTGTGTTACTCCACTTTGGTTCATTATCGATTTAAATTACATGATAATATGCAGTTAATTACTAAGAATTAAAATTATTATAATTCTTTTAAAAGATGATCTGCAGAGTTTTACCTCCACATATATTTTTACAATTACATATTGTAATTTTACCTCTTCATAAAATATTGTTATGTAACTTATGCGAAGTTGCAATTTTCTTCAGAGAATAACTTGATTAATTAAAAAAATAAGATTACTTTTCTCGATATGAATGTAAATGGGAATCACAGTTATTGTTATTACTTTTGTTATGTAAGATTCGAGAGAACGTTTGCGAAGCAGTTTTATAATCGCAAGTGAAATTACAGTGTAAATTACTTAACTAAAGAAATTTAATAACAACTACTATACATTTGTATTCATATAAGTTGCACTAATACAAAGAAACGTTGAAGAGGTTTGCATTTGAAAAACCTTCAACGTTACAACACGTTTTGCAGCTTGTAATAATAAAGTGCGTTTTTTGATTACGCACTTGAATATAATGTCTAGCAAAAATGATGTAACATAAAAGTGAATGATGTACCAACACAAATACAAGACGATCTCATTTACCTATCTCGTCTAAAAATTATATTTTCGGCAGTTTGATTTTTTGTCAGTTATTTTGTATTCGAATTTCCGTTTGATTTACGACACCATCCATACATTTTTTTCGCAGGTAACCGAGGTTTTAAAACAACCAACCAAGCACTCCTTAATTTAACGATTTTCTTTAATAATTTAATTTAATTTTTAAACTAAAGTTTACATCAAATTAAATTAACGTACGGAAATTAACAAGTTTGACAAAAGTTATTGGTCATATTGCTTTTGTTTGGAAAAATTGCTAAGCTTCTTAATTTCCGTACGTTAATTGGATGCAAACGACCCTTTACAGTATTCAATTTCATTTCCTTAGTTTTTACACTATTTTATAACGCATGAGAATTATTTCCATCGTGAATTCTCTCCTCTTTATTGTGTTGCCACATTCCTTCGAGAAATCTCACAATTAACTGCACCCACAAGGTTGTTTGTACGTACAAAGAAGACATTTGAAAGCATTAAACCGTACAAAATATTAAAACTTTACCTAAATAATTATTATAATCGAAAGGACTTAATAAAGAAGATTAAACGATTCTCGACGAATAATTTATCTGTTCTTTTAATTTAAGCTATAGGTCGACCTATCGAGAAAAAGATTGCCAACGTCGCGACTCAAGGACATTAACTCTACTTATAACTTATTAGATTCGTTAACGAGATTAATTGGTTTTTATTATAACAGCAATTTACTATAATTGTCGTGCATTTAAAATGTTTATTTTTTATTTTTATAAGTTCCGCTTAAGTTATTAATATAAATTCACCTTCATTCATAATAATCTAAGGCCATTTTAAAACTAGGTCCCCTTCTGTCGGGGTAACATGATATATAAGCACTTAGTTTTACAAACGGTTCCGATTAGGGAATCCAATCCCGCAAAAGCTGGATCCCGCATAATTTTTGCGGGATCAGTAATGCGGGGCTACACATGCGGGATCTGCGGGATTTGCGGACTGAATAAAAATATCCGAATTTGAAAAAATATGTATGTCGAGCGCGTGTTTTTTGCCGCTGAGTACTTCTGCAATAAAATCAGGCCAAATTTACAAGATCAAACTTTAAATACTTTATCATTTCTCTGAAAATATTTCCAAAAGAAATCTCAATAATTTTTCTTAATTTTTTTAATTAATAAATGCTACTTTTATTTTGAATTTAGTTGTCTTTTATTGCACAACTAACTTCTGGTACTTTTTTCTTAGCAACTGAAAAAAGCATTGTGATAGTTTGTAATCCCGCAAATCCTGCGGATCCGCGGGGTTGGAACCCCTAGTTCCGATTGTTTATTCTACAAATCACTTTAGCTGGATCTAATTTCTTCTACACAAATTTTAAAACTTGTAAAAGCAAAAATTAGAGAAAATACCTACCTACGGTTTTGAATCGGCATTCAAAACTTCTTGTCATTTCATGTTGCCAATTAGCGCAGTTAATTGTTGAAGTAACTTCCGACAGAACCGCACCGGAGCGCAAAAAAGAACCAGGCCGTCAATAGTAAGCACTACTGCTACGTTTTTTTTGATAATTTTTGCTGATAACCGATCATACTAATTAATTAAGGTCGTATACCGCTACCTATATGGGAACTCATACATTTCCGTTAGATCATTAACGGCCTTACGGCTGTTTATTACCACTAGATGTTCGCATCGACTTTATAAATAATGCATTTCCGAACTGATGCATAAAAGGACAATCAAATGATTATAATAAACCTCGAAACGTAATAATTATGTACCACACCATACACATACATAAGTGCTGCAGAGCTGCAGAACTGCCAAAAAATTAACGCCAAAAAAATTAACTTTGTTTGTATTTAATTTCTAAAACGTAATATTGAAAAAATTGAATTTCGCTACAGAATTTTATTTTCTTAATCGCAAGTCACCATGCAATCGAGGATCCAACATTCCAACAAACCAATTAAGTTTTGTCGTGGTTTCAGCGGAGCGGACCATTGTTTTTATACTGGGCCATTTGAGGCAGTGCACAGAACTGCTTGAGACACCCCCCACTATTCCCCTCGCGTCCTGCACATACCCAAACTCTTTCGCTAGTTTATTGCTCTTTATGTGCTGCATTTCACGCAGTTCTGTTCCAGATTTCGGATGTTATATTACGTGCGGTTTTTCGCTTTGTGGCTTTGTTGTTGTAAACTTTGATTTTATACTTTCGTGTTTTTTTGACAATGGATGTTGGACAATTTTATTAACTTTAAGCGATTCGTGAAGTATAGTTACGAAGAAAAAATAGATTTCACAAATGAAGGTCGACCGCTGCCGGACATTATTATTGAAACAAGCGGTATTAGTCGTGGAAAACCATATAAACGTCAGTTCAACAAAGAAATTTATGCAAGGAATAACTGGATTTGTGGCTGCAACAAGAAAAATACTCTTTTTTGCTTTTCATGTTTACTTTTTGGTGGAGATGAAGCATGGACACAGGTAGGAGTGACTGATTTAGTACATTTGAGTGAAAAAATAAAAGAGCATGAAAACTGACGACAATTTGACGACTATTTGCTTAGCTTATCCTACACTTGTAAAGGAACCATTGAGAACAGAGCTGTCTGCAATTTATTCGAGGAATGATTGCAGAGAATTAAATGGCGCTTTACCTCTTGAAAACCCTCATTCAAAATAATTTGAAGGAAACACTAAAAGAAACAAAAAAGTTATTAGAAATTATTGTTACAACCCCTATGTTAACATCTGAGGTCGAACGATGTTTTTCAACTTTAAAGCGGATTAAGACTTTTGTTTGGAATACAATGTCCGAAAACTGTTTAACAGCCCATGCTTTCTATTGAAAAGAAATTTATGTCCGCAATTAAAAATCTTAATGAAAGGGTTTTTAATAAATTTGCCACGATCGATCTGATCTACAAAAAATAGGTAAGTTTAAATAAAAACACGACCCTGATTATATGAGATACAAATTTCAGAACACCTGTTTTATTGTACTACGAGCCGCCACTGATCAGACCTAGTAGGATGAGATTATAAGAAAGATTATTTTCGAAAAATTCACGTAAATCAAATAAACACCGACTGAGGATTTAAAAAAATGATTAGATTTTATTAAATAAATTACAGAAAAGCACAAATAAGAAGAAACTCCCATGGAGACAACAACAGTCAATAAGCCAACGAACCCGCCGTGTAAATGTCTGGCTGTTTCATTGACGATCACCTTTTTTTTCCGGCATATTTCCATAACAGAATTTCCGGAAACGCGTTGAAATTTGATATTACAAAATTTAAAATAATCGATCAGTTTTTCTTCGCGGTCCGTTTATTTTCGTATTCCGGTTGTATGACCTTGCCTGCGGGCACAAAGGCTTCTTAGGTATGTAATGGTTAACGTCTTACGATTAACCTAGAGACCCAAAAAACTTCGTCGCGAACGATGACCAAATAGTAGTTAAAATTTGTAGATAGAAATAAGACAATATTCTGATTATAATTCTGCGTTATACAGTGCTTTCGTAAAGTAAGGAATAAATTCGATAAAACATTTTATAAGAATTTTCACAAAAAATCCTCGGACCCGTCAACTTTAGTTTGTAAAACTACATCGTTTTTAATATTGATAATTTTACGATCGTCTTTTGTTTTCGCACTCTGACGTCATCAACAATTTTTTTAAATGGCACTCCATATTTTTTTTCATGAATTTGGATTCAGCACATTTTTCTGAGTACGCAATATCAAATTCGTACGACCTTGAAGAGGAAAGTTTTCGAAATAATCAGTTCTAAAGTAAAATTATGAGAGTAAACCATTAATAATATCATCAAGGAAGCGCTGGAAACAAAAGACGGTTTTGACATCAACAAAATTTATTGGGAAAACGCTCGAATCTGTCAAACTTTATTTTTAGTAGCGTATTTTTTAAAATGATTACAAAAAAAAATAAAGAAAACGGTTTAGCTATCTCAAAATACTAATTTTAAGTAATGATTAAATTGAAAAAACAATTAAATTAAAATATTGTGCACTGTTGATTTCCTGACAGCAGCCAATACGATGAATAAATTCTTTTTGAACATTGTCAATAACTTCAGGAGGAATTCGTCGTATCTCGTGACGAATTCTTGCTTTAAATCTTCTAAATTCTCTAACCTAGTAACGTACACTTTACTTTTTAAGTATCCCCACAAAAAGTAATCGAAGTGTGTCAAATCTGGCGATCCCTCTTTTGTTTC
Organism: Dascillus cervinus; assembly: GCA_949768715.1. Lineage (NCBI taxonomy): Eukaryota > Metazoa > Arthropoda > Insecta > Coleoptera > Dascillidae > Dascillus > Dascillus cervinus. The sequence goes on along the minus strand of OX458319.1, from coordinate 28,504,066 downwards.
CAGCGCTTCCTTGATGATATTATTATTGTTCTACTCTAATAATTTTACCATACATTTTTGAAACTTTAGGACTGATTATTTCGAAAACTTTCCTCTTCGAGGTCATACGAATTTGACATTTCCGTACTCAGAAAAATGTGCTGCATCCAAATGCGTGAACAAAAATATGGGGTGCAATTTAAAAAAATTGTTGATGACGTCAGAGTGCGAAAACAAAAGACAATCGTAAAATTATGAACATTAAAAAAGATGCAGTTTTAAAAACTAAAGTTGACGGGTCCGAGGATTTTTTTTGAAAATGCTTCTAAAATGTTTTATCGAATTTATTCCTTACTTTACGAAAGCACTGTATAAGTAAAAATGTAATTAAGCATTATAAATGTCATGATGTAATTCAATGCAATAATAATCGTTTAAAAAGTTTCTTGTTGTTGCGATCACCCTGGTTGTTGGTGTGACGCGAAAGAGAAATAATTTATTCTTATTCTGCATTCTTTCACAAAGAACCTCGTGCGGTTCGCGACCGGTATTCACTAGCAGGTTAATTCTTGTTCATATCAGGCTGCAGCTTGTATGTGTATCTCACGAGGTTGACCTCGTCCATAATTTCATCTAACAGGTAACTACAGGCGTTCTGCTTTACACAAACTATAAATAATGACAATCAGTTGGATAAAAAAATTGTACAGATCTCGTTTGCAGGTCAGAACACGCACGTTATTCGAAAAAGGATGCTTTGTTTACAAATTATTTTCACTTAGTTTAAGAGATCAACGTTCAATTCTTCAATGAAAATATGCAGGTTGCTGTAGAAAGTCACGATGACGTCACCAGACCAGCCAAGTGAATTCCCACCTATCGAGTGAGGCGGTCTTTATTTTGGAATGCAAAATATTTTGGAATAAAATTTAAATGTAGCGTGGTTTCGTTGTGTGGGATCCAAGGAAATTAATTAATTTTGTCTGTATTCTTTACAAATGTCTACAAAAAATTCCAGACTGCAAATATATAAGCTGAATTTCTCGGGATGTAGGCATCACATTACAAAATCAGCAAACTATTCAAATTTCCCCGTCCCGTCCGTTAGTTTAAGAAAACCAATATCCGCTCACGTTGTCGGATATCTACCTACTGTATGTGTGTGTATGTGTGTTAAGGACTCGCATTTTATAACGGGTTCAAACAGAATCGGTTCATTAATCTATTACATTAATTTATCATTAATTAATTAAAATAAATTTTTAATTTGTTGCTGTTTTACACCTTTACACCTACTTGGTACACAAGATGAGTACAAGCATATTTTAGCTGAAACATATTAAACTAGCTGAAGTACCCGGTTTCGCTCGGTGTACAAAATTTGGTGGCTGTAGGACACTTCTTACGCCCCTCTCCTCCCCACAATCATTCTCTTAATACTCTGTGAAAACTGTGAAATTTTCAGCGAGTAGTTTTTGTGTCTATAACGGCCAAACAGATAAACAGGCAGACATTCATTTTTATTTAATAGAGATACCCGTAGACGTACGCGTCTTTCCCCTCGTCACCCGCTGGCACCAAAAATATAACGTTGACCTTGATGATATCTTTTAATTTATATGAATGTTTTAGGAACGTATACGGGACAAAAGATATTCATTATTTTAAGCGACAAATAATCAAATGTTCAGTCAAACGAGTATTTTATTTTGATAAGAATTTAACATTACCTACTTAAATTACCCCCGATATATTAAAATTAATTTTAAATATACCTTTTAGTCATATTTCATCAATTTGTGAATTAATGTTAACATATAGATATATTTCGTCCCAAACTTTTTTACGGGCCTTTTTAAGCTCTACAACTTTTCTATAGAAACCATTCAAATATCTCTTACTGTTGACGCAGCGTTCGTAAGAAACGCTCGACCGTTTTTTCGTCGTCTCACGATGGATTTTTTAAAATTTTTTACTGCGATCGGCACCAAACTTCGCAGGGACACTCTCCAGACTATGCTAGAGTTTTCCTGAAAATTTCATCAAAATCGCTTCAGCGGTTTCGGAGTCTACAGGGAACAGACACACATACATACATCCAGTTTTATATATGAGAAGCAAGCATGCAAAACGCGTTAAATCCATTTTTGCCGAGTAGGAGAAAATCATAGCTGCAGGTTTGAATTTAACCCACTTTGCTTTATTGTAGACTTTTTGATATACATTTTCTATAGGATTTAACGAAAATAGCTTGATTCTGAGTTCACCAATGGATTTAACTCGCTCATAAAATTTAAAAACCACCATAACGTCAAATCTGCCAAAATATGGATGTAATGCGTTTAGATGGACATTGTATGTATCTATGAATGTATGTATGTATGTTTGTATTTAACACTGCGTGAGATCGATTTTTTTTCCCAGTAAATTAGGCCCCTTTCACATTAAGTAGTATTATTGATAAGCGAACTCATATTGAGTGCTTCAGCTTGATAAAAATGATTTATACCAACCAAACAATATCTATACATAATAATTATGTTATGCTCACGAGTTAAAAAGAAGTCACTAAATTAAAAAAAATAGCAACCACGTAATAAATGAAACAAACCGATGAATGGCCAAGAAGTCAAAACCGTTTGTCTAAATTGATGAAAATGGCATTTATCGGAAATTATATAATTAGAATAGGCAAACATACGTGTGTCTTTCAGTTAAAATTGTTCTTGCAAATTTCGTGACTTTTTAATCGGTAAGTAATAGCTTACGAAAGTGACGATTTAACCTTTCCGTGAACATCTTGCCGCGAGTCAGTAACCTCGTCAGTTTTTCCTCTCCTAATTATCACAATTTCATGTTCGGTGCAAAAACTTATTCTAATGGCGTCTTTTGAATAAATTCTCTATTTTACTTGAAAATCACGAAATTGCAGTAAAATAATAATTAACCGTTTTTATAAATAAAAATTGTACATTCGGCTTTAACCCTTCAGTAGACGCTGTTATTTTGTTAGAAGAGTAGACGCATGGATTGCTACACATGTAATCCATTTTGATTATTTATTATTGTGTTAACAAAATATTTTGTTATTTTTTTTTTAAGGTAATGATACTTTGATACCTTTTATAACGTGTAAAAAAAATAATTTTGCCTTGAAGTAAATTTATAACCGTTTAACATAAATAAAATTGGAACTCTCCAAAATGGCAACGCTTACATAGCAGCGACGGAAATATAAATAATAACATAGTTACAAAAAATATATGACCACTTTACTTATGAAACAAGATTCTTATAACTATTACAAATAAGTTTTCGTACCAAAATTAAAGAACAAAATACTCCTACCTGCAGGAAAAGTTATCCTAGTAAGGAAAAAAAAGAAAAAAAGAAAAAAATAGAGAAAAAAGCCAAACCAAGGAAAAAACTTTTTTTCTTTCTTGCTTAGAGCGTCATATAAACATGAAAACTTATGTATTTTTTTGCGAGAAACACAATGGTGCAATTAAAAATCGATTTGCTCTAAGATTGACAGAGATAGAGATCTTAAACCTAACCTTTTTCAAGAAGGTACTGAAAAAATTGTTGATGTGTCATAAGCAAAACAAAAATAGCATTGAAAATAAGAACACTGGATTACATATGTAATCCAGGCGCCTACTCTAGGGTTAACTGATGCAAATTTCATATCAATTAGCAGCCTGCTTACCTGAAATGCATTGTGTAATAATTAAAATCACCCATTAGGGTACATAGAATTTATGATTCATTTTATTATTATTTAATACCACTTGATGCTTACAGACTAAGTACTATTGTTTTTAACTAATGAAAGGGAAAATCCTGAGAATTAAATTTGAATTAAAAATATTGAATCAGTTCTGTTGTCTTCGATCGCGTTTTGTTGTTGCAAAAATCGTTAATATATATGAAAGTAAAATTACACAACCAGATGATGGTATATTTGTTGATCAAATGAATGAAGACGGTAGATAATATTTAACTGACATAATTAACATGGAGTTGTTAAAGACCGTTTCAAAGGTCAACACCCGCGATATCGCAAGGCCGTGTTCGATTGGCAAATTAGACGCTTGTGCACCTAAGGACATCTAACTTGTTCCTTTCTACATTCTCTCTTACAATATAATAATTAGTGTTGAGTAGAATCAAGCTTTTAGATTGAACGCTTCTCTCTTGCGAGGTCTCTTCTAAAATTCACCAATCCACTACATATTTGTTTTGAGACCAGTTTTAAAAAGCTCCAATCTTTCAGTGATTCATTCCGAAAGAATTACTTTGTTCAAATTCCCTCGACAAAAATAAAAGTCCATCTAAACGGCCATTTATTTCAATAGCCGCTTTTAAAGGGTACAATATTATTTATGTATGCGTTCATTTTTCAGAATTAAATTTTGAGCCAATTACTCGGTATTGTACTGAATACGTATTGTAAAATAAAAAGGTTGGAAGTGGTTGTGATGGGTTCATATTATCCGCTTAGATGGATTTATAAAAAGATTTTTACTTGTCAAAACAACAAACGCGGGGTTGAATTTCATCATTTTATTATTATTACAAGGACAAAAAAATAACTCGATGCGTGTCACTCACCGTCGGCATCGTTAAACAGACATGTGGTACTCTTTTATATTTTTATCGATTTCCTAAAATGATAAGGGTTGAAATGTTAATCTTATAAAGGCGGCTTTTTACTATCATTTGATAGGTACTTCAATACTTCTACGTAAATATAAATGCAAATAAAAGTGAGCATTCATACTGGATTACGAATGCTGTAAATATTTCGAGAATTTGAGAGTCGATGCATTAAACTAAGGCGATCAAACGTACTCCTTTAGGGAGTTTTGTACTGCTTTTTTGTGAACCGTACTCTAAAACTCTAAAAATACTCCTTTGCATTCTTTTGTACTCCTTGGTACTTCTAAAAATATAAAAACTTGGCATTTAACTTTAACCTTTAACCTTTAAAAAAAGAGTTTCCATTTATTAAAGAAAACAAAGGAAATTATGATTCTATGGTTAAATGTACAATCTGCAAAGGAGAATTTTCTATTGTGATTGGTGGACGAAGTGCAATAACAAAGCACATTGATACTAATAAACATAAAACATCTCTTGATGCAGCGGCTTCAACGTCTAAACTAAATACATTTTTTAAAACTGATAGTTTTGGACCAAATAAAGATTGAAATAAAAAGTATTTCAAAGAAAAATAATCACTTCTACTCTTGGTTGATGAAGTTTTCCATTTTCTTGTTTTCACATGATTACAACAAGGGTGGAGTCGGTTTGACCTGAATTCACTTTATGAAAATGGTTTTACCTAGAAAAACCGACTTTTAAGATTCAACCCTTGTTGTAATCATTTGAAAACAAGAAAATGGATTTTTTTACCGTTATGAAAATGTGGATCCTAAAATAAGTCAACAAAAAAAAAATTGACCTGAAAATGTGCGCTGCAATTTGCATGGTTTTACCTAGGAAAACCGACTTTTAAGATTCAACCCTTGTTGTAATCATTTGAAAACAAGAAAATGGAAAACTTCATTAGCCAAGAATAGAAGTGATTATTTTTCTTTGAAATACTTTTTATTTCAATCATTAACAGTTTTTAAATAAACACGTTAAAACAAACACACATTTGAAAACAAGAAAATGGAAAATATTTTTACCTTAGCATACTTTATGAAAATGTGGATTCTAACATAAATTTAAAAAATAGAAGAAAAAAAAGAGAGTTACATAAAAATAAAAACTTATGTATTTGTTTTGCGAGGAACACGATGGTGCAATTAAAAATCGATTTGCTCTAAGATTGACAGAAATAGAAAACTATAAATCGAGGAAATGGCCGTAGCTCCGTTAATACTGGAGCAACTCAATTGATTCTTGTTCCATCGTTTCCGGCAGGAAAAGTTATCCTAGTTTATCTTTTCGTGTTTCTCTTTTGGGGATATTTTAGAATTTTTACACTGTTAAGATTATGTTGTCATTATTTACCTGTTCTAAATAAACAATTGTACTGCTAAAAAAAAAAATACCTGAGCACTTTATGAATATGTGCACTGCAATTTGCATGGTTTTACCTAGAAAAACCGACTTTTAAAATTCAACCCTTGGAAATTTTTTTTACCTGAGTACACTTTATGAAAATGTGAATCCTAACATAAGTCAAAAAAAAATGAAAAAAAATTGACCTGAGCACACTTTATGAAAATGTGCACTGCAATTTGCATGGGTTTAACTAGAAAAACCGACTTTTATGATTATCATTATAACAAGGATTGACTCGGTTTGCCTAGGTGAAAGCATGCAACTTTCAGTGTGTTTGTTTTAAGGTGTTTATACATATAATTTTTTGAACTAATGAATTTTGAAATTATTTAAAAAACATATAGTTGAATGGAGAAGACTCGGTGTTTTTACTCAAACCCAATCACCATATTCAATGAAAATTCCTTTGTACTCCTTTTGTATAAAAAATAGTTGGTCACCTTAATTAAATGCAATAAAAAAAAAAATAAGCGTTTCTCAAAGTTTCTGTTTTTAAATTAGAAAAACTGTCGCTTAATATTTCTGTTAGACCGTCTTCGTGTAGGCCAGTTGCTCCTTTATGGAACATCGTATTTGTAATTACGCTGACCTTACGTTACTCAAAATTAAAAATTCACCAAACAATGGGGCTCAACTAAGAATTGCAAATTGTATATCCGCTTGCGGGAACTAACTACCGCATCTTTTTCTTCATTATCCGTTGTGATTTATCTCTCGTGCCCGTTTCATCTGTTCTTGTAGGTATGTATCTGCATACGTAACTTTGATATAAGCAATGAAAGCAGACAAGTCCAAGACAAATGAAACACAACTTGCATAGGAATGTGATGGTCACCGGAAGTCTATGTGCTTGTTCACACACACTTTTTTTTATTTTAATGTCGCTTTGTGTATGTACTGTTTTAATAAATAATCTACTGGAAATTGTAAGTTACCGAAGTATCGTTTGTGTGTGTGCTTTATTTTTATCTGTTACAATACAACCCTCCGTTACAAGACGTGCGTTCAACACATGCGGGGTGTTATTTCATACACAGCGTTTCCGTTAAATAGCATGCGAACATCTGCTGCTTGGAAGGGTAGATTTGTAGAAGGTGTGGTTCTTTTGAATCACAGACTAATTCGTTACAAGCTCAGTTCGGAGTGGATGAATATCAATATTAAAGTTGTTAAATTAAAAAAAAATTACGGTTTCTTTATTATAATAAGCGTTTGATAAATTATTCCAACAAAATTGCATGTCCTTCAAGAACATAAAAATGTTTTCAAAAGAGACCCAAGGGAAACGGTAGGTCGGTCATCTTTGGTGCACACATGTTTCAATATCCGTTAAAGTTGTTTGACGTGACACAAATAAAATTGGTTTCGGGATGAGTCACAAAGAGCCCGACGAAAATTGTCAAAAAACTTCAAATAGATAAATGAATTTAAAATCTTTAGGATGCCGACTTTTGCTGACATCCACTTCATCAATCAATATTGGGAGAATTACATTAGTCGCAACTAGTTCTAAATTCATAAAAATCAGAAAAGTTTTGATATTATCATTGCTTTGTAGGTAATTTATTAATGAGTAATTATAAACAAGACGAAGTAGTAATTAATAACTATGCTTACTTGTACGGTTCTCTTTAAATTATTAACCCTAAACCGGTCGCGTTGGTTGACTTTGTCAACCATCCGAGTATTTAGGCGGTATTGTTTGATTAGATAAAATCTTGGGGTACTGTCGCCTTCAGTACCTTATCTTTAGTTCCTTACTGTCCAGTTAGCATTATATCCGAGACAGTAAACTCAATAAGTATGTTAATAGTAATATAAAAGGAGTTAGAAACAGGATGGCTGAAAAGTTAACCACGCGCCCAGAATTTTTTTTTTCTATTTTATTATTGTTTAATACATTTTGATAGCTTCTTACTTAGTGTTCATCATTTGTTTCCAAAGCTAGTGTTATTTTTTTTACACAAGACTAAATGGTGCTTTATTTTTGTTTTGTTTAATTTTTCTTATGTAAGCGTATACTTGTGATATATTGTTGTATTCGGAATAAAAATCTCTAGCAGAATTAGTAAAGAAATGCATATATTCCGATTTGAAAAAAAAAATGTTGTGACGGTATAGCCTTAATGCCCTTAGGGTAATATGTGATTTTGTTATGCTATTTTGTAGTCTACTCTCAACCATTTAACTTGGTAAATAGATAACTGAAATTTTCCGATAAATAAGGGAGCTATGGACTCGTCTTGTTTTTTGGAGACACTCTATATAAATGCCTTGATAGCGTTTAATATTTCTGATGCAAAACTTGTCCAAAAATCTTTTAATACTCTAAATATAACAAAAAAATTGAATGAACAGTTTGTTGTTTGATTAAAAGCCAGAAATTCAAATAAAAAGTTGTGGTTGACAAAGTCAACCACGCGACCGGATACGTTCCTCAATTTGATGCGACCGGTCTAGGGTTAATAAAATTTCATTCGATTTATTGGATTTGTAATTTCCTATTTAAATATTCAACTAAATTAGATTCTACATAGGACCTAATGTAGTAACATGTTAACAAGTCTTTACAAAATAACTCTTAAAAAAAACATGAAATCGTTTGAAATTAGCAATATTTTGATAATAGTATAGTTAGTAGTAGTTATAGAACAAAAAAGGAATTAATTTAATGTCGTTGAAATAATCGTTGTGGTGCATTGAACTTTCATGTTTTTAATAATTTGTTTAAAAAAAGATTTTCATTGCGAGAAGATAAATGGAACGATGCACAGTAATTATTGTGAATATTTAAAAACAATCTGCACATTTTATTGGGTATTTTGTCGGTTTTCTGTTGCTTACAGTATAAATGGTAATACACAATATGTATGTGCAAACATACGTATACAATACACTGTACGATACTGTTTTAGTGAAAATTCATCTGAATATACGTAGGTAATTACGTATTTAACTCGAACTACTGACCGTACAATATAAAAACTTGTTTTTAGACATTTGAACTTCCAGAAGGCGTGTAATTATCAACATAAGTAGCGGCAATATTATTTCCGGTCTAATATGTACTTGCACGAATAAAAAATATTAAAGCTTGAAAGGCATTACCTTTGCGAAATCTATTGGCACGCTGTTCTCTGGACCAGTGAATATGCCTTCACTGTAAAAACAAAAAAATACAAAAATTAAAATTAATTTGAAAACCGAGTGGGTACCTGAATGCACGAACACTTTATTAGTAATGTGCTCATTGGGGATACAGGTAGATACTACATTAATGTTTCATTGCGATTCAATTGCTATTTTCTGTAATTTGATGGAGGTAGTACAGTGAAAACGCGTAAACTGCGCCATTAAAAAAACACAGTAAGATGATATACCGGTTGTAACTGAACATGATCTGTTTCTCTGTTTTCAAAATGGTAATGGTTGCAGCTGTTCCAGGTGGATTTAAATGTTATCGTCTCTGAATGAGACCGTATTATATCTTCAGCCGAACAACGCTCATTATTTTGTAAGCAACAATAAATGCCGTTACTGTTTTACTTGTGTAAGGAATTGTCTGCTATGCTTTATTATGTTCAAATTTACTCTTTTCAAGTTCCATTACCGAAGTGTGGTAATGTAAACCGACGATAATTTATTACGCTTGGGATTTTTGGTAAGTCGCGATTTTGTATGTCGAATATTATGATGTTTAGGCGGAAAACAGAATAGGGGTCGTTCAAGTATTACGTAAGCATCATTAAGGGGGGAGGGGGTTACGTCTTTGCTTATTTTTGATGACAATAGGGCCGGGGGGTTCGAATGGTGATTACGTCAACAAAGAAGTGTTTTGGAGTGAGGACAGTTAAATAATTTTAAACATACAGTAGCCGCTCGGTTATATGAACTAATAGAAACCAGAGGTGTTGATAAAATCAAATTGTTCGCAGTCCTTTTTATTCGTGCTTTCCACGATTAAAGTGTATTAAAATATTGTGTTATTTGTGTTTATACTCTCTTTGCAGACAAACGTTTCGGGAATGCTTTTTTCGTGCATTTTTATAATACCAGTAATTCGTTAAGAATTAAAAATACATATTTCTTTTGTTACAAGTTTTCTTCTGATAATGTGAACACTATTCTGTTCTGTATATACATATGTACTATTACGGCCACCGAAATGTACACGATTTTTTTTAGCAACTTGATTTTTGCTTCATATCATAGGCGTCCTAAAAAAATTAGCGAAATGTCAATATTATTTTGTTTATGACAAATATTATTTCACGAAAGTCACTGGATAAAGACAGCTTTAATCTATGGAAAAATAGGGATATTTGTATCAGGTATCGTGCACATTTCGGTGGCCACAATAGTACATTCACGGAAGACGAATTGTTGGGATTAAAATATAATCGAAATTGATCTTGTTCATTTTTTGGAACGTAGTATGCTGTTCACTGTAATGAATAGTTCATATAATGAATGTTCATACAACCGAGCGCCTGCTGTACATATTTTGCAATCTATTAAAAATTAAAAAAACTTAATTTACTAATAAAATGTTTGTTTCATAGAAAAGACTCAAATTAATGTCAATGACACTTGTTTATGTTTTAGAGCTTTGCTTATTTTTGCTGACGATGGGGGGGGGGTTTACAAATAGCTAAAATTCTGCTTACGTAATACTTGAACGACCCCATACACCAAGATTACAGGCGTCAATTAATTTCCTCCTTCCCGTTCGCTAAACTAATAAATTATGGTATGGTATGGAAGTTATTAGAGAAGTACGTTCAATTGATATCCGGCCATCATCTCGTCGGCCCTTTGACACGTGCAATACTGTTGAATAATTTTACGCCCAGTGAATTAATGAAACCTTCATTAATGATATCCGTTTGTTCTGTTTTCGCTCTGTCGACTGTGTGCATTATTATTCTTATTTTATCTTTCTTAAAAATCTTTTTTATTAAAAAAAAAAAATTATAATTGCAATGTAATTGCAGCTTGTTTTGAAATGTAGTTTCTGTGATATATTTTAAGTAATTTTGAAATAACATTAAACTTTATTTTCTTGAGACATTCAAAACACTGTCACCGTAGAAAGTGAACTACAATAATCTCCCGATAAACATAGAGCTACAAGTTTATGTTTATTTAAAAATAGAAATTACACGCGAGGCACTATCATCATCTAAGCGAATCGCTTTTAATTAGCATAACTTAAAAACTTAATTTCAATATAAAAGTTAGCTAGCGACTTATACATGATGAATTATTTGCTATTATTTATGGAAACTGTTTGGTAGAAAAGGAAATGGATAATGCAATTTTTCTAATTAATCCGCAAGGACATTAACATGATCACATAATCCGTTTCGTTTAGAAATATGTAAATTGTAGATTTAACTTACCCTGATATGTCCAGGATGAGTCCCACAGGCATCGTACAATTATTGACACTGATTTGTTCGTAAATTTAGTTAAATATTCATTCACTGAACAATTATAAAAAAAACGGTAATCGCATAATTTTTAAAATTATTTACGACCGACCGGTGATTTAAAATCCTTCTAAAATGTTAATTTCGAAGGTGTTTGAAACTACATAAATATAAACCCGTCAAATGACTTGCCCAGTACAGTTGCAAGCAGGTGAGTGTGTCAGGTGTATCTGGCAAGTGCCAGTCATACCCCGGACTTCAAACACCGGATGCTTGGCGGGGCATTCAGTTTCCAAGTATCAGGATACTATAATGATATCATCCTTGTCAGACACTTTCGCAATGAGACTTGATTTTCTTTCTTATTAATTTACGTAGATTACATCGCATACCGAAATTTATTCACGGGATGTTGGCCGAAATGGTGCTTCAAGAAATTTCTGTGGTGTCGCAAATTTGCGTTACCATACAGAATCATTTTATATTTTTCTATTCAATTTTCTGTGGGTCACATACTTTCGAGGAACGCTTCTTGAATTTTTTAATGCTCTGTGGAGGCGTGCAAATCATATTATGTGACCATATTAGTGGAGGTTTGAATTTTTAAATTACATTCTCGTAACTAATTAAACTTGTGTGTTCTGTGTAGGCCGATTCCTTTTATAATGTGTATAATAATTAACTAGAATGTAGTAGACACACTGACAGCGTTTGCCTACGGTGGACATAAAAAATCGTTAACATTGGCGATAACAAGTTTGTCGAAAAGTTTGCGACTCGTTCGCTTCTTAGGGTGATGTTTTAAAACAATATCTAAAGAGATTGAACCCAATTTGGATTAAATAATTATGATTTTAAAATTTTATTACCTTTTCATCATTTTTTGCATGCGAATTAAATTATTTACAATTATTATCGCAATTTTATCAAATATTTGTGATTGCCATTAAATCTATCAAATAATAATATTTTCTAATTAATTCCGCATTACAATTATAATTATTTCATACGGTAACAGACCCAATTGCTGCCCTGTTTCGTTGCATTGTGTTCGTCATGCGCAATTCTTAATAAATAAATGCTTGTGATTTAATGCAAGGGTGACCAACCCAAATGATCTTGCGGGCCACTTTGGAAATGAATCATAACTCCGCGGGCCACATATAAAATTATATATCCCCATATTAGATTTAGACCTACTATTTTTTAATACATTGGTTTTCACTATTTTAACCATTATCAAATAAATATATTTTGAAAAAGTGTGATGAATCTCGCGGGCCGGAAAAATGTTCAAGGCGTGCGGGCCGCGGGTTGGCCACCCCTGATCTATCATTAACAGTTTTTAAATAAACACGTTAAAACAAACACACTGCAATTTGCATGGTTTAACCTAGGAAAACCGACTCTTAAGATTCAACCCTTGTTGTAATCATTTGAAAACAAGAAAATGGAACATTTTTTACCTGAGCATACTTTATGAAAATGTGGATTCTAACATGAGTCAGAAAAAAAAATTGACCTGAGCACTTTATGAATATATGCACTGCAATTTGCATGGTTTTACCTAGGATAACCGACTCTTAAGATTCAACCCTTGTAATTATTTGAAAACAAAACATTGTACCTGAGCACACTTTATGAAAATGTGGATTCCTATATAACTGAAAAAAAATGAAAAAAAAAGAAAAAAATTGACCTGAGCACACTTTATGAAAATGTGCACTGCAATTTGCATGGTTTTACCTAGGAAAGCCGACTCTTAAGATTCAACCCTTGTTGTATGATTACAAATGATTTTGAAAACAAAAAATTGAAAAAAAAATTACCTGAAAATAAAAATGTGGATTCTTACATAACTCGAAAAAAAAATTGACCTGAGCACACTTTATGAAACTGTGCACTGCAATTTGCATGGTTTTACCTAGGAAAACTGACTCTTAAGATTCAACCCTTGTTGTATGATTACAAATGATTTTGAAAACAAGAAAATGGAAAAAATTTTTACCTGAAAATGAAAATGTGGATTCTTACATACCTCGAAAAAAAATTTCTTTTTTAAATTGACTTGAGCACACTTTATGAAAATGTGCACTGCAATATGCATGGTTTTACCTAGGAAAACCGACTCTTAAGATTCAACCCTTGTTATAATCATTTGAAAACAAAAAGTTGTACTTGAGCACACTTTATGAAAATGTGGATTCTAACATAAGTCGAAAAAAAATTGACCTGAGCACACTTTACGAAAATGTGCACTGCAATTTGCATGGTTTTACCCAGGAAAACCGTAGGTCTAAATCTAATATGGGGATATTAGATTTAGACCTACTATTTTTTAATACATTGGTTTTCACTATTTTGACCATTATAAAATAAATATATTTTGTAAAAGTGTGATGAATCTCGCTGGCCGGAAAAATGTTCAAGGCGGGCCGCGGGTTGACCACCCCTGATTTAAAGGGTGGCATTATTTGAGCATGCAAAACGCGTTAAATCCATATTTTGGCAGATTTGACGTTATGGTGGTTTTTATAATTTAGGGGCGAGTTAAACCGATTGGTGAATTCAGAAGCAAGCTATCTTTGTTAAATTCTATAGAAAATGTATATCAAAAGGTCTCAATAAAGCAAAACGCGTTAAATTCAAACCTGTAGCCATGATTTTCACCTACTTCGCAAAAATGGATGAAATGTTTGCTCCTAATTTCATTGTCTACCCTTGTATGTTTTCTTATCCTTTATTCATTAAAGGAAATATACTCAACTCGCTCGTTGATTTACAAAAAAATCAATAAGTGTTCTAATTTTCAGGGGTAAGTAAATTACGTTTTAATGGGGTGGGTTGAACGCATCAGTCATAATTTTGACTACAAAAAGTTAGTGAAGGTCGATTAAGGTCTATAAAAGGTCGTTGCCGCTATGGGAATGAAAACCGGAAAGGTAACGCTTCTAAACCGGAAAATGTAACTTTCGCATATTGATGTTTCTAATCGCCGAGTTACTGTACGCAACTTGCGTATTTATTTATTCCATTTCAATTATTCTTTTCGACCGATGCGACATTTCTTTTGTTACTTATGATCATTTTCATACTTTATTAAAGATAAATTGTGTGTCAGATATGTATTTTACAACAGCATGAATCGATTAAAAATTGATATTATTGTTATCACAGCACTTGAGAGGAAGTAACGTGAAGACATGGCCATCGAGTGATTTCAAAATTTGTTGTTTCGCTTAATCTTAATTCCTTCGGTGAGGTGCCTTTTTCAAAATTAAATCTCGAAAATGCAATCGTTTTTGGGCGATGCGAAAACAAATAACATCTTAATTTCATTAATGGCTGTACATCTCTATTTAAAAACTTACTTCTGCGGCACAAATTTGTGCTGGCAATTCAGGAAAGTAACGTTTGCAACAAAACAAGATGACATTTTAGAATCGTTGAGTTGTGACAGTAATTTCCGAATTTAAAAGTCAAAAAACTCCGTGACTAATTCAATTTTAACGCATTTTAGAATGCTTAAATTTTTCTTTTCTCATTGAAGTTGAAAAAATCTACTCGCATATAAATGTTACATATTAATTAATTTTGAAATTAATTAAATTACATTCGTATCTGCTGATTTCGATGCGCTCCAAATAAGTTTTATGAAAATTTCCTTTGCCACAATTTAGACGATATATTGTGAAAAAGAAAACAGACGACGACGCGACGTCTAATAAAAGGACTTCCTTTACACTTCCTGCGTCCACGCACGACTGCTCTAAAGAACAATAAAACGAACACATTCTTTAAATTCCTTCCCACCGTTTATAATAAAACTACTCCTATAAAATTGTTCAATTATTTTTACAACTACTGTTATTACTCGATCATCAGTGCACTAACAATTTTATCACCTTACAGTTGAATCTTTACGTGCAATTATTATTTCAGTTAAATTACGTTTAGAAAAGTAAAATAACGAAATAGGCAGCGGTTATACTCAAAGAAAATTATATAATTTCTGTAAATACCTACATGTCAAACGCGCAAATTGTAGATCTATCCGTAGTATGTACATAGGGGAACGGGGGTCACAGTAAAACATGGGGTACAGTAAAACATTTCAAATAACTTTTGATAGAATAATATTAAAGAGTGCTGCAATTTGTGAGAAGGTAGTAGTATCAATACCCACTAGTGACTGTAGTTAGAGCGCGCTGTAGCAATGTAGTCTCAAATTAATTAATTACAGTTTGGTTATTGGAAAGCTTAAAAGTAAAATTTTGGTGAGTAAGACATTTTGTAATAAAATCTACTAGACAATTCATTACCATACTTTTATTTTTTCATATAAATACTTATTATATTAGCTTAATATTACTAACTTAATCTTTTCATTTAATTAAAGATAACTTTGAAAAATGACTTCAAATATGTGAAAATGTGGGCTGGGGCACAATGAAACAAACCAATGTGGGGCAGAGTGAAGCTGGAAAAATAGTAAGGGTGCAGAGTGGATTCGTTGCACACTCTGTAAAATGTGGGTTTGTGGCGCTTGCAATAGTGAGAGTAATGACCGTGATGTTGCTGATTTTGATTTTTCAGATTAGTTCCAAGTTTTTTTTTTTATTGTTTGAAGTAATTCAGTTTTTGTTTATTATCAAAATATTTTATTGTTGAACCTGTCAGATATAATTTTTGTTTATGTTTTTGTATTGTTTACTAGATGTTTTGGTGTGCCCCTTACTGTGTTTTACTCTGCCCCAACCATGGGGATACAGTGAAACATTTACATTTTGTTTTTCAACAATTTTTTTGAAGCTGTTTCTTTGGAGGTATAAAGAAGGGAAAAATGAGAATGCAGGAAAAACTTCAAATATTACAAACCCATTTAGTTCCTTTTGATTACTTTCGTAGTTTTAAATATTTTAACAAAACCATTTTTTTTGTTTCACTGTGATCCCAGTTCCCCTACATACAAAATGTTGAAAATTTTAATAATAATTAATGTTTATTATCAGCATCAAATTTTGAATCAACATTTTTTATTGACGACTTTGGCTTCCTCTAGTTAGTATAGTACCTACAACTAGTAACTAGATAAGTACTTACTACCCATCTGCCTATTAGATACATACATAATTATGTAGTCAAATCTTAAACTGGTATGATCGTGGAATACATTTAAATCAGATCTCAATTTTTAATATTCAAGTATTCATCCGTTGTTTGCCACCACCTGGTTTAAAGGAATTTTATGTGCACATGTCGAGGCAGATGCTTTACAGTCACTGCTTTTGTGTTGTTGAACTATTTTAAGCGTAACCCGCTACAGAATGATTTTTTAATTTGCAAACTTTCTAAAGATTATAATGATTTAATTGCGAAATATGTTGAACGTTTCTTCTACGTATTTCTTGTAATTTATAAATATGATATCTTTACAATAATATTCAGGGCCTACTTTAAAACATTTTTTGAAAGTAAAATTATACCCTTGTAAAAATAAAAAAATAAAAATAACACGTACATAAATGCATGTTGTTTACCAACATTTACTTACTTTACTTATTTTTGTTGATTAAAAGTAAACTCTAAATGAGATTGCTAGGAAGGTCAAATACAATGAACATTTTGTTTGTACAAATCAGTTTACATAGTAGGTTATTTACTGGTTGAACTCAAATTATGTTGTAATGAGAAAGTATTGAAAAAAATAATAATGAATGAATGAATGAACCAAGTCTGTCCATTTTACACTTTCTTACTTAATTTTTTTGTTAACACGAGTCCGTTAAGAAATAAATAATTAGTTGAAAATTTCTTGAATTTATTATCATCCAGGCGTTAACTAACAGTTTGAATTTAGTTACATTTTACGTAACTAACCCGTGAATATTAAAATACAAGGAAATGAATATTCTTAAATCAGCGCAATTCAATAATACATAATCATTAAACAAATTTTGTTAAAAAACCACGTTTATAAATACCTCCTATGTACCTATTTAGCAATATTTCAGTGGTCATTTTTTTGAAATGAAAATATAGTGGGCAGTAAAAAAATATTCATTAGACTTGTTATTTATTAAAACATATACATACATACATACATACTTATTCAGGTAAATACAAAACTTTGTACTTTCTTATGGCTACAATTGCTTGTAAAAAAATACTTGACCATCACTTTTTTCTCAGTTGCCTACTTTGGTATTCTATCTCGAAGATATGACATCAAAGTGTCTGTACCCTTTTCTAAAATTGCATATCTTGGCTGCCGAAAACTATTTCCTTTCAATTCCAATGATCTAAATGTGAAAGAATTCAATTACAAACACGTATTGATATTTCATTGGAACTCCCAATTTTCAAAGAGTAAATTAGACGTCCAACAATGTTGTTATTTTGCTGTATATTGGGTTACCTATTTTTATTTTTACATTATTTTAATATTTCAGCAGCATATTTATTAATTTTACAATTGATAATTGAAAAAAGATATTTTTTCGAAATTTACCTTATTTGAGTTACATTCCCAAGCTCTGGGGGCACTTGGTTGATATTATTATTAGATAAGTTAATAATGGCAATGCGTTTAAGACATTTTAACCCGTTTACGTTTATTTCAGTTAACTGATTATTTTCAGCTTGAAAAATTTCTAAACCCTCCATTTCAAACACGCAATTTGGTATATGTGTAAATCTAAAATCATAATGAAAACAATACGAGATTACGAGATTAATTAATTAAGTACCTACCGGTTGTTGGAAATGACCAGTTCTCTCAAATATTTCAAATTTCTCATTTCTTTCGATAAATCGCTCAATAAATTGTTACTTAAATCTAAATATTGTAGCTTTGTAAAATGTGATAAAAAATCTGGCACAGCAGTTATTTGATTTACGCTCAAATTTAGTTCAGTAACGGTATCACCAAGTAAATTTAGTCTAAAAACATCACTTTTGTTGAAATTTGATTTGTTTGATTTGAATATAATTACCCTGAAGGAACATCACGTAATATATTTTTACATAAATCAACACTCGTAACTTCTGCTGCTTTTGCTTCTTGAAAAACCAAATCTGGTATTGTTGCTAATTTCTTTAACGTCAGGTTGAGAGCTCTTGAATGCTTCATAATGTATCTGGAACGTTATTTTTTGTATAATTTTGTCTTTCACGTATCTATTCTTACAGTTACCGATTGGGAAATATACATTTTTCCAAATTACTACGTACATGTAGTACAAGCTTCTCGATTTTCAATTCGTTGTCCAAGTTTTCTTTTAAATGTTTCAAAATTCTACATGTACCACCTTTAATGATATCAGAACGAATTTGTTTCAATATATTTCCTTCAATCTGAAGATTTTGCAGATGGGGTAGCAAAGTCAATGTGTTTGGTAAACTAAAAATTCGTTACCTACATATTTCATATTAATTTGAACTACCAACGTACTTTGCTAATTCATTATTGGTAAGATCTAATCTTGTGAGATGCTGTAACATTGCTATTTCATCTGGCAATTCTGCTATTTTATTATCACGCAAGTCTAAAATTTTTAGCTGTGACATGTTCTCACAGAAGTTTTTCGGAACCTCCTGTAATTGTTATGTTAGTATTTTTGATTTAGACAAAACTAAGTCATCACCTTCAGGCAATTATTACCAAAGTACATTTGCTGTATATTCTCACAACCTTCAAAACTAGGCAATACTTCAATATCATTATGTTGAGCATATAAAAAACAAAGTTTCCTTAATTCACCCATGTTTGGTAAAAATTTTAAATTATTATGTGTTACATCAAGTTTTGATAGCACTGAAAGGATTTTAAATGATTATCAATTAAACTACTTAAAACTGTAGCTACCTCGCAAATTAACTAGATCAGGAGGTAATTCGGTTAGTTTATTATAAGAAAAATTTAAATCAATTAAAGGAATTAAGAACCCAATCCCCGATGGCAGGTTTGTCAGATTGTTATGTGACAAATCCTGTAAATTTATTAGATGTACACACAATAAAACGAAACAAATAGTAGGTACTACCAATTGCTGTAATCTGATTAAATCTCCAACATCTTTACTCAAACATTCCAAACAGTTATTCGACATCAAAAGACATTGAAGTTCTGTTAGTTTATAAAACTTATCGGGCAGATTTTTAATTTTATTACGACTCAAATTCAGCTTTGTTAGCTTTGTTAATTTACCAATTTGTGGGGGTAAAGTTGTTAAATTATTATCTTGCAACTAAGAACAAAAACTTTATATCAATTAAATTAAGTTCTTTATATCAGCAATGATAAACAATTAATAATTGATTAATCAGCTGTTGTACTGCATAAAAATTGCAGTCTGTCGATGTTAAAAACTCGCGAATTAAAACATTGTTTAAAACTCAACCCGACTATTACCTATTGGCACTTATCTAAAAATGGCAGTGCTCTTATTTTATAATTATGCAACAATTTTATTATTATTGTATTATGTAGGTACTTAATTGCCTTTGTGATTATGTTTATTCTAGACGTAACTTAAATTAAATTAATTTTCACAGTAGTCATCAAAAATTTATAAAAACTCGCCCTACATTTAAAACAGTTAAATCTTCAAAAATCTCAATTTGCCCTGGCAATTCCTGCAAAACGTTTAAACTCAAGTCAAGGAATTCCAGGGGCTTAAAATTCCACCAAGTCTCTTCTGCTAGTTTCTTGGAATCATAATCGACTTCAGTTTCACCTCTCTCTATTTCATACATGGCAAACATTCCTTTGGGTACTGACAATAAGCATAAAAATAATGAAAATTAACATTTTAGACCACAAAATCATACCTGTATTTAAATTGCGACCGGATAAGTTTAATTGTCCAGTTTTTCTAACAACTTTGATCATTCCATTGGTTAATTGTTCGTCTACTTCTTTTTCAGTTTGCAAATGAAACAATGGATTAATTAATTTTCTTTTCGATTTAACCTGCGAATGCTTGGCCATTTTAAAAACTTATTTTTGGAAACAACAACAACGACGCAGTTAACCCTGCTTGTTTATTACATCATTTAGGGCGTCCTTAATTGACGGCCTTGTATTCACCGTGAACAATCATTAAAATTTTTTTCTAACAATCGATTATGTTCGATGTGTTGCCTGCATTTAGGCGTCTTAAAATAAAATTTAAATGTCATCGAGACAACAATGGAAAAAAATACTTCAGTTCCTACACCATCGCAAAATAATAAAAGTAATACTGAAATAAAATGTTCGTCTTGCACTTGCACAGAAGATAAGGTTTCAATTGTAACTATAGTGTGTCGAATTTGTTATGATGATGACAAAGATGAATCAATAATAACTCCTTGTCGGTGCAAGGTAACGTCATTAATTTATTTGGAATAAAATACATTTAGTTTTCTAGGGCACCGTTGCGTTTGTACATCGAAGTTGCCTTGAAACGTGGCTGGCAGAATCCAACACGACTTCATGTGAGCTGTGCCACCACATTTACAAAACTGAAAGGACTCCCAAGTATTCAGCACGTCGTTCTATATGGCATTGGATACGCCATCAGCCAGCAAACTTAACGTTTCAAGTTAGAGGAATACGAAGTGATCTTTTAGCTTGCGCCCTTTTAACACCATTAGCGATAATTATAACTTATGTGTGCTTATTTTCTGCCGACTACTACAATCAACAGAGGTTTTCTAACATACCAGCGGCTCGCTGGACATCTGTTTCTTTGCTCATCATGATTGCCATAATGTTAATCGGTTACTACTTATGGGCATATTCAGTCATTAGATATCACGGAAGGGTTTGGTTTTACTGGTGGCAGCGTGAATGTGTGGTGCGATACATACCTCCGAGTTCTGCAAATTTATGCTGTGCCAGAGAACATGAACCTGAAAATACAACTGAAATTGTGTCAGCTGTGCCTGTAAACAATAGTAATGTAAATTCCGATACGCAGTTGGAAATTGCCGTCTCACCGGAAGACGACATAAACACAGAGATTAACAATAGAACTGAGCAAATAAGCAATGAAGAAGAAGGATGCACAAACAGAAACAGTGAAACAGTAGACTTATGAAATATTTCAACAGACAAAATTACAAATTTGATTACAGTTTGAACCGTTTCTTCTCGATAGTTATTGAACAAAATTTTCAATAAAAAAAAAGTCAAATCAATTCCCCTTGATTAATTAAAGAAAAATATAAATTCACATGATATGCACAGAAGATACGACAATTTTTAAAATCAAACAACTTATGAAGCCCTTCTTTTGATGGAGACTTTGCCTCGAGCTAAATTTGACACGTAAATTCTAACTTTGGTTCCATCTGCTTTCTTGACCCATAACTGAAAATTAAACATAGTCTCAAAAAAATCACATTTTCAGACAAAGTGGCTGAAAACATTTACAAACAATAAAACGTAAGTAAATAGGTACTTTGGTGTAAGTTTTCAATAAACAACACAGCAAAAGAGAAAATGGGTGTCAAAATAGCAGTACGTATGTGAAAAAAAATCTGTTCAGACTTGTGCATTTTAAAACGCAACAATCATGTTGTAACAGGAACTATTTTAACAGAAGAAAAAACTTACAACATCTGTTCCAATTGCTGAAATACTGGCTGGAAATTTAGGCATGTCCCTTCCCTCTATATAAACAGATTGGCCCCTGTGAAACCAACGTCGTTCATACAGTAACTTTCCATCTTCAATTCTAGTTTCTACTAAAGGTAGATCAGTAATGTTTGAAGATAATTGCAAAGTTTGATTTGTAATTGACGAAGTTCCCGTACAATTGTCTGCTGGTTTTCGAACTGGCGTTAAAATTTTACCCCTGTTGATTAGTTTCAAATCGTTATCAACCTCTTTTTCATCTAATAAATATGTAATTTGCGCTGTAGGGGCTTTGCGTCTCTTTTCTGGAACAGGTATGGGGTCATTGGGCCTTCTCCTCAATTTTCTGGTCATAACTGGCTTCACTTCCATGGAATCACCAGTTAATTCCAAAGAATATCGTTCAGCCTCGATGGTTTTTCGTTTATCTTCAAAATCTGATAACAAATTCTCCTTAAGTTCAATCTTTTTTTCCTCAAATTCTTTTGCAGCCGCTTTTTTTTCCATCACATATTCTCTTTCGACGCAATCAATCATATAGTCCCTGTAAATCACATTAAGACGTAACCGTTCCTTATACTGATGCTCCAATCTTTTAACCCTCCGATTATATTCATGATGAGTTCCATCTCTCAATTGTTGCAATTTCTTCTCGAGACTTGCCAGCTTATCTTGATACATTTGCTCCTTGATTTCTAGGGGTTCTTCATGACGACCCATGTCAGTCTCACTGGCTTCTTCTGTATCTGTAATTAAATCGGTTGGTGCTGATATTGTCTGCATTAATAAAACATTCATCACATTCAGAATTACCTTCATCACTATCTTCTTGATGTTCTTCATTATCTCTATCGTCTTCTTCTTCGTACCGGTCATCATCAAATTCATAATCATCGTGCATATAAGCGTTAGAATAAGGTGAACCTTGATAAGACATGTTTTGAGCTGCAATGCTTATTTAAAAAAACTTTTTTTTACAATTAAAAGAGCATAATAACTCCACCACGCACTACAACACCGAGTAAACTTGAGGTGGCTTGGGGTGCATTAGAAAGACAACAAAATACATTATTTCTAGAATATATGCAACACACATTGCACTTTCAGGAATGTCAACGCAGTGTCAATGTGACGTGTACTGTCAGGCTGACTCTCATGATAAAAAGTAATATGAGATTGTTTTTAGTTGTAACTTGTGTCTTTTAATTTGTAAATATATAGATAACGCGATAAAATACTGGTATCGGTAAATTAATGTCGTGTACAAATCTAAATGTTATTTAAAAATCTTTTCAAAGATATAAATAGCGTAGCATATTTAAAATGGTTTTCATTACAAAGTGTTTTCTTTAACTGGCGGTCGAACGTTTGTTTAAAGTGAATAATGCATTTGTTGATGAGCTAATCACATCTTTGAATGTGTTACACTTAAACCATGGACAAAGCTGACGAAAGCTGCGAGTTAGACCCACGAATACAAATTGAATTGGAGAAATTAAATACTGCTACAGACGAAATTAACAAATTGGAAATTGAACTTGATGTAAGTCTAATAAGTTTGTTGTTTGTTTGTAGCACAACTCATGTGATGTTGTTGTAGGAAGCAAATACTACTTTTCGTATGCTGTTAAATGAATCGACACGAAGACTTAAATTGCTTTCAAAAAAATTAGGTAGTTGTATTGATCGGGCCAGACCTTACTATGAAGCGGTTGAACTTGCAAAGAAGGCACAGTGTGAATGTCAGAGAGCCGCGGTGTTGTTTCAAAGAGCAAATGGTGATTTTATCATAAAATCTACTGACTGTGTAATCATTTTCTTATTATTTTAGAAATACATGCAGCAGCCAAGGAAACTGTAGCTTTGGCAGAACAAAGATTTATGAGCAATAAGCACGAATGGCAATTTGATAATGCATGGCAAGAAATGTTGAACCACGCAACAATTAAGGTTCCGAGTAGTTATCTTTTTTATTAACAGAAAATCAATTTTTATTTATACAGGTTATGGAGGCTGAAAATCAAAAAGCAGAAAGCGGCAGAGAACATCAAAAACGTGCTACGCTTTTTAATGCTGCCGAACAAAATGTTCAACAATCGGAAGAAAAATTACGTAGACATGTTTTAAAGGCCCGTTCATATTTTGAAGAAAAAGCTCTCTGTCAGGAACAGTTGAATACTCAAAAACAGCGAATACACTCGCTACAAGAACAAATAGCAAAGGTAAAGTTGTCATACTCAAATTCCTTGAAAGAATTGGAACAAATTTCAAATGAAATACATATGAAACGTAAAGGTTTATACGTGTCTGATGATGATTTATTGAATCGCCCCAGAGAACCAGGTGTCGGCGCTGAACTGAATACAAATATAGAACAGATTGTTCCATCAAGTAATACTTGTTCTCAAAAATTTACTCTACCAGACATTAATGTAGAATTAGATAAATGTGAAATACAAAGTGCCTGCTCGGTGAGCGGCACAACAAGCTCAGCAATTAGTGAAAAAGATGAGAATGAAATTTTAGACGATGATTACTTGGATGAATTGAAAATGAAAGTTAAGGAGTTAGCTTTAAGGCCTATTGATGGTGTGGAAGGTAAAAGTACGAATGAAGTTTGGGAATCGGAATTAAAAAACACTGTTGAAAAACTTGATCACATGATGCTTCTGCAGGAATGTGCAAAAGAATTGAGTAATTACAAATCAGATTTGAAACGCACTGAAACTAAATATAAGACTGATTCCATTAAACAGTCTGAAGAACAATTTGCAGACCAGTAGCGGCAGAAATTGAATTATCTGAATTAATTTAAAATTTGAGAAGGTCCAAAAATTAGATTTATTTTTTAAGAAATCAGACATGTTGAACTAAAAAATAATTTGTACTTGCTGCCTAAAAATTTAATATTTTTGTATTACAGCATAGAATTGGCACTTTCAAATTAATTTTGTTGTTATTTATCAGCCTAAAAATTGATGGGGATAAATTAGTTTTGTATTGTAATGTTAAAATTAAAAATTTTCACGGTTCTAATTACTGTTTATTAATCATGTTTGGTGGAAAATGACTAGTTATCTTCTGTCAAGCAATTTGTGCCGTTGTCTTTAGTATAATTTACAAAATACCTGAATTTTAATTATCAGTTTCATCTGAACATATCACAGCTACATGAAAATTTTTTATTTCAGTCTGAAATTTGTTTTTTAAAGATTGTTGTTCCTCTCCGGAAATTTGTGTTTTTTATATTATTTGTTTCAAGTCTTCTAAAACCCATATTTTTTGTACTTTTTGTGACTGGTGTTAGTTTCAGAAGTACAAATTAAAATCAAGTTGCAGGAGCAATGATCAATTTTACTGATATAGAGAACACAGTTATTTACGAAATATAAATGAATTTGATGAATTTTACATTTCGGTTTTATTTTGCATCAAATGTACACCTAAACCTCATTTCACAATCTTATAGTGTCTACGTGTTGCACACCCACTCTCCACTGATGTGAGCAGTAACGTCCTAAATTTATAGTAATCAATAGAAATTCAAGTTTCAAGTTGCACGTGAACAACGCGCAGGGGTTGGTACTATCAAGTCGTGACGTAAGATTTTGAATTGCTTCCATTTTATTTGTCTGATAATACAATGATCAATAATTTTTAAATACGTATTTGCTGGTGCATTGAATTTATATTGTGAATATTTTAAATTAATGGTGCAGATTCCAAGTTTCTAAAAGAGAGCTTACAATAATTATATTTTAAGCAGAAATTTTTGAATTGTCTGAAAAGTAAGGCTGGAATTTTGACAAACCTGAATTTATGTTTCTCTGTTATCAAATTAAAACAAGCTGAACTATTATGAGAAGTACATTAGATTGCAGTAAGATATCTTTTATTAATTCTACAAGTAGTAAATATTGAAATTATAAGAATAAGATCAAATGATAAGTCTTCTAATAGTTTCAGATGGATTGAATCTTGAATTTGTTCCATAAAACGTTCTCTTTATTGGTAATTTACTTTTGTTTGCCCAAGCATTTAGAGAAGCAGGTTTAGGCTAGTTTAGTTTTTAAAAATATTGCTTTGCGTTTTTTTTGTGCCTTAGTGTTTAATGATTCTAATTATTTTTTCTACTGCTTTATGGTACAAATTTCTATTAAAAAAGGTACAACTTTTTTTTAATTTAAATTTTATATTTAATATTTTAATTTTTATTTCATAATTTTAGTTTTATGAAGTATTTTTTCAAACTACCAACTTTTCAAATTAAATAGTCTATTTAAAGATTTCTATGATTTCTGTGAAATACCTATAAACTACCTACCCTAGTAAAACGTGATAAGATTTGTTTGAAATTTTTTGAATAGATGCAATTAAAAACTTTAACAATAAATTTATAATAAAAATGTTACATGGTTTTATTTACCTACTAATTGTAATTGAAAAAAGATATTTGATTGCTTGTTCTAAACAGCAACAATTTGTTACAAACTCATTGAAACATTAAATAATAAAAACTCACATGTAAACATAAATAAAATACGGAATAAAATGTAAAACACGTCTGATCATTCTTTGTAAAAAAGAATGACTTTTCTATTTATTAAGTTCTGCCAAGGCAACCAAAACATGGCCTACTGCCATGTACCGTGCTCAGTTAGGCGGCCGCTTGCATGTAGAGAAGGGCCGTTCCGGTAACACGCCCCCCCTAAAGGCTGAGCACGGTGTTGGAAGTAGCTGTTGCCTTGGGTTATTTATATTATACAGTTTATGGTTCGCTCTTAGCTGCAGTTGACTATCTGTTCCTCGGAGTGACGCGGGTCTAGTACGCCGGCATCTTTCGTGTCATGCCGAAAGCGGGGAAGGCGGCGGAATGCGGCTCTTCGCGGCGCTGTTCGGTCGCTGACGATCCCTTTGTAGTTCGACGCTGTGCGTCAGGACTCAGGGAAGCAGGATCGTCAAAAGAATAAGATTATCCATAACACTATAATCAGGTTCTAATTGGATAGTTCCGAAATCGGGTATCAATGACTCAGTTTCAACTGGTTCGGCGTCATCCGAAACATCCAGGTTACAAATTAATAGCGGAGGTACTGACAGCAGTCCAAGAGTGTTTCGTGCAATTTTGCGAGGCCTTTTATCAATTTGGGATAAATGCCCACCGAGATATTGCACGTGTTTGCTTTCAAGTACTAATTCCAGTTTGACCAAAACGTCAGAACGTAGCTTCTCAAAGCGGGTCCTGGCGACATAATGGTTCTTGCAGTGCTGCGTAGTTGCACTCTGTTACCGGATCGGTACAGCGGTGGTCGGTTGCGTGGTTGCTTGCTACTGGTTCAGACTTTGCTGCAGGCATCCATAGTTCCTTGGAGTGACGCGGGTCTAGTACGCAGGCATCTTTCGTGTCAAGCCGAAAGCGGGGAAGGCGGCGGAATGCAGCTCTTCGCGGCGCTGTTCGGTCGTTGACGATCCCCTTGTAGTTCGACGCTGGGCGTCAGAGCTCCGGGAAGTGGAGTCGCCTGTTGCAATGCTGCGTAGTTGCACTCTGTTACCGGGTCGGTACAGCGGTGGTCGGTTGCGTGGTTGCTTGCTAATGGTTCAGACTTTGCTGCAGGCATCCATAGTCCCTTGGAGTGACGCGGGTCTAGTACGCAGGCATCTTTCGTGTCATGCCGAAAGCGGGGAAGGCGGCGGAATACAGCTCTTCGCGGCGCTGTTCGGTCGCTGACGATCCCCTTGTAGTTCGACGCTGGGCGTCAGAGCTCCGGGAAGTGGAGTCGCCTGTTGCAGCTGTTGTCGTATCGTGTAGCGATCATCGGTTGCGGGCGCCACTGGAGGTTCCTAATGTTAGGATTTGACCCCCCTCCAGAAGGGCATCGCGGCATCGCGGCATCGGGGTCGTTGGTGAAAGTCCGGAGGAAAAATCCTTTCCCTCGTGCCCCACGTTGGGCGCCAAATGTTACAAACTCATTGAAACATTAAATAATAAAAACTCACATGTAAACATAAATAAAATACGGAATAAAATGTAAAACACGTCTGATCATTCTTTGTAAAAAAAAATGACTTTTCTATTTATTAAGTTCTGCCAAGGCAACCAAAACATGGCCTACTGCCATGTACCGTGCTCAGTTAGGCGGCCGCTTGCATGTAGAGAAGGGCCGTTCCGGTAACAAATTATCTTATTGAAGTATCACTTTGTCTAATTACAGCAACATAATAATTCAAATCAAACTTCTTATTATTTTCCTTTAATATTAATCAAGTATTTTTGTACATATATGATATATACATTATTTACAATATTTGTTAGGCACTGAAGATTCACTATCAACTAGCTACTGGAAGATTTAATCTGTGACTAGTCACAAAACTTAAATAATAAATTTAAAAAGTAATTAATACATTAAGAAAAAAATTAATAAAAGTAGTGATGAACTGAACTTGACATAAATTAAGAAATAATAATACATACATTGCATGATACATTCAATTTATTAAATAAAATTTCAAAATTGACTGCAAAATATTTAAATAAATTATTAGTTTAGATTATAAAAAATATCAGTATAGATTTTTGAATAGATCACAAATTGTAATAATATATCCAAAAAATTATAACAAACAAGACTAAAACTACAATAGTACAATAGTAGTTTATTTATTACTCCCATGATTTCCTTAAATAAAATTAATACATTATCCATGATTCATTTAATGATGCGACTTGTTTTAACAGGTGATAAAATATAACAATATTGTTATACATATTAGCAATAAAAACATTACTTTGTCGACACAAAGATTACTAAAAAGGGTCAATGGTGTTTGTTGGTGGTTATATAAAAGAGTGCATTTACATCATATGACAGCAGTAACTTCGAAATATTGTCATCATTACAATAATAGTAAGTTTTCTACCACCCTTTCTATCATTAATTGTTGGTACATTTACAGATATATGGTAATATTTAGTTTGCTTATTTCCTTCATACAAAAAATACAATTTGATGGCTATATCTTTGACCAGACTTTCAAACGCAGAACATCATTGACCCCCCTTAAAGAAAGTAACAGCCTATAACAAAAATTTTAAAAATATATGAACCTGCTATAGGAATTCACAGGTGAAAACCATCTACATATACCACAGCCAAGGAGACTATACATTAGTATAATTTTACCAATTTGATTTTTGCGTAATATTAAAATGATTGCTTTAATAAGAACATGACGTAATTATAATTTCAAACTATATAATTATGTTTAAAAAATATACAGCACACAGGCTCTCAATATTTTTCTGTAAGCAATGCACAAAAGTAACATATTTCGATAAACAGAAAGAATACTGCTATACTATAGCAGTCAAAAAATTCTATGCATGTTTCTATGTTAAGGATACTTTTACACAATCCAAGGTAATCAATAAGTGTGATGCTAGCAATTTGATGAATCCCACAATCTATTGCTTAGTTGTATATGATTTGGTGGCAGTGGTGCTTGTTGTTTGCTACCAGCTGTAAATATTTACACTTTTAAGGATCAAAAAAAGTTTCATTTCAAAGTAAAAATCTTTTTTTATAAACGGATAAGTAAGTACAGTGTTTGCATCTGATAGAAAAATAATGGACATCTGGACATACTTAAATGTAAAATATTAGTATTCATGCATGTGAAATAATCTTCAGCCCCGGTTTTCTGGAGTAAAACAAAAACAAAAGTCAGTGAAAAGAAACTATAACCTTGTCAAAAGCATTAAGAAAAGAAAATAAAATATTCATATGTAAGAAAAACAGCAATAAGTGCAAACATTTCAACTAACCTGCTTTACTAGAATAAACTTTAAAAACGCCACGATAAGCAAGTGGTCTGGGGAATTCATCAACCGAGTGAAAGTATTCCGAAAATCTAGCATCTAAATCTGTAGGGGAGATGCGGCGACCAGAAGGACCGTCTCTCATTGAAGAATGTCTAGGAGGAGGCGGTGGTGCAGTGCCATTTGTGGGAACCTGAAAAGATAATAAGTTATAATCTAAAAGTAAAATGTTCAGAAATTTTTAACAAATATACTTACTAATGGTGGTACTCTTGTAGGTATTTGTGGAGGTGTTCTATGAGGTGGCGGGGGTGGTGGTGCCTGGTGTGGAGATTGAAATGTACCCGGAGGAGGCGGAGGTGCATGATTTGGTGGTTTAACAGTCACAGTTTTGGAAGGTGGTGGCGGTGGGGCAGTATGCGGAGGTGGTATTGATGGAGGCGGAGCAGTGGGTCTACCATTTAATGCAGGTCTTGTTTTGTGGCTTATAGCTTGTCCCAGCGATTTATCTAGTAAAGAAGACATATTTCTCACAGTTCCGAATTTAGAGGCAGAATCAAAATCATCTGCAATTTGTGGCGAACAATGTGTTTGAGGACTTTTCATACTTTGCGTTCTACTAACTGCTTTTCCATTTATGATTAACTTTTTTGGTGGTGCAGCTGGTTTTCCTGAAAGCAATAGATTTACCTATATTTGCATTGACTTGTACAAATTTAAATCACTTACCATTTAACACAGGCGGTTTAGGAGCAAGATTTGGTTTTCCGTGACTAAATACTGGTTTGCTGGATAAATTATTGTTTAAACTTGATTCAGGACTATCTAATGTATTCAAATTTGCGCTGCTGTTTGCTTTCCGATGCAACGTGCTTGAATTTGGATGTAAAGAATTAGACTGGGGCTGTAGAGTGTTTGAGTGGGAATGAACCCCGTTGGAAGTAGAAATTCCTAATGAATCCAAACTCTATTGAAACAATAAAAATTTCATTTTGCACATTAGATTTAAGTTAATTAAAATTTAGTTTACAGTCATCAACAGAATAATGAAATATTTTAAAGGAAGCGATAAAATGATTAAAAAATTTAATGATACTGACTTGGATAACAATACAGGATATTGTAATGTTTTAAACACCTACATTCACAGTTCTGACAGGAGCTGGAGGTGGCGGGCCCCTATTTCTATTATCACTGGCCATCTGTTTCTTTAAAGCAGTCTGAACTTTGCTTTCTAAACTATTGTAACTCTTTTGAGGTTGTGATGGTGAATCAATATGTTTTGAATTACCAATTTTATGACTATTACTGTTATCACTAGTTGAAACTACACCTGCAAAAGTAATGGAAAAAATAAACACCCCTTTAAAAGAAAAAATAAATTAATTAGTGTGATGTGTGTGTGCAAACAAAATATTTCATATAAAATTTAAAAAATTAGTATTTTATAATAAACAATGTCTGTAAATCATAAAATCAGCAATGCTCAAACATAATTTTTTCTACGTAGATACAATTGCGGTCATAAAATAGTTAACACCTACGTTTATCTAGCAATCGCTTATCAAAATTATTACAAGCAAAAAGTAGAAAAAATTACTGCTGGATAAATGGAAATGTTAATTATTCAGTGACCATGTTTTGAGAATTAATTTAATCTTAAATTATGTATAATCGTTAAGCATAAATATTTCATTATTTAATATAGTAACTCTTTGAAATATTAAATGTTGAATGTTTTCATCAAAATGTACAATTTTTAATCAAAATTATATTTCCTCAAACACTGTATTAGTAATCTGGCTATTTGTTGCTATTATCAATTTTATCTAACTGATAACACAGCCATAAATATCAAAAAATAGAAAGAAGATCAGTTGATCAGTAGTATTTTTTAATCGACTTTAAAATAAAAATTCATCAAGGAGAATATTTCACCTAATTGTCTTCCAGTTGGCCGTAATTTAGGCATTCCCCCGGCAAAAAGTCCTCCTAAAACTACACCATTTGGCATAGATGAAGAATTTTTTGTTGCATTACCACCACCAGTTGGAGCGCAAGAACTGGTATTACTTGCACTTGTTGTGTTACCTAAACAAACAGCAACATTTCAAAAATACATAATTTAATTTACAAGCAAAACAATACTGACACATGCACAAAAAATAAATATTTAATTTACACATGAAACAACCTACAAAGATTGTGCTAATATGTCATAGTGACTGATGACAGAACATAAAAGTCCCTCTTTTACAAATGTGTACAAGAATAAGTAAGCTTAATCAAACAATTGCATTAACCTGTGCATTTTTATTTTAGTGTATTTACTTGACAACGTTTTCGTATAGGTAAGCTATTAAATAAAATACCTATTACTGGTGCGCTTCTATCATTTGTTTCAGCCTTTTTCAGTTTTGCTCCTTGTCGTATAGATTGTAAAAGAACACCTCGACCGTCTCCGCCAGCTTTGGCTGGAGACGGTGTGAAAGGAGGTGGTGGTGGAGGTGGCATCATTGACGGTGGTGCAACTGGCGGAGGAGGTGGAGGACCTGGCATGCTAATCTAAACACAAAGTTCATGCGATATCAAGCTATAGAAACTTTATAACTTTTTCGGGAGCATTTATTTATGTTGCCTTTTTTGCTAAATTTGTAAATCCAAACATGGTCATCAAGGCTCTGTATGTGTATGATGCTGGTTGTGTGTGTCGCTGTCCTCAACTTGGTTATAAAGGTTTAAAATTTTGACAAATTTTCATGGAAGGGTGCAGTGTTGGCATTTGTTAAAAATAGAAAAATCTTAAATTTCTCTCATTTGTGATAACACTGTTTATGATGTTTAGCGATGTAGGTTGTCAATGCACGTATGCAGAACACTCACCTACGTTGCGTTTAAATAAATATTATAAAAGTAATTAAAATCACTGTTTTCGTTATCACATCACTGTACCTAGTTTTTTAGTTTCCACTCAAAATGCATCATCGATGATTAATTTCTGTAAAAATGTTTTTCAAGTAAACTTTCTCTACTCCACCTTCGCCTGCACTTGGAACCCTATTAAAAAAATAACATGGCGACGAATAAGATTCTTTGCGCTTGCGTAATATACAGATGAACCTCGTAACAACTGTTAACAGGCGTTTTAAACAAGCGGAAGTAAAATCTTAAACAAATAATTGCGTAAGAAGGAAGAAATAAGGAAAAAGGAATGCAGTCACGACGAACACGTCTTTTTAAAGTTTATTTAAAGGTGGAAAAATAAAGTCCAACCTATCAGAGTCGTCTTTTATTAAACTTGGATGAAATTTACTTTTATCTGGATTATTACGTTGCGGGAGTTTATCTTTAATTATAGTATACGAACAAATTTCACCACACGCGGTTTCAAGAACCTCCCAGACTTGGTTATATATTCTACCATCCTCACAAGAGATAAACGCGCTTATCTCGAAAAAATTGACTCATAACCGTTGCCGTGAATCATTCAAGGAAAATTTTTACAAGCTGTTATAATTTAACCAGCATTCAATTGCGATTAAATAAAAAAGGGTCATGTATAACTGGGCAGGGGAGTTTAAACTGGGGTGACCAGACGTACGGAATTTGACTGTATTTTCCAGCATTCAGTTAGACTAACCTAGTGTATGATACAAATAAACTTTTACTAAAAAATAAAAACCCATCTTTTTTTATTTCTAATTATATTTAATAGTCACATTAGAGCTTATATTATTTATTGTTATGTATCTATAGTTATACCGATAGCAATAACGTTCAAAATTGAGAATGTGTAGAGCATTGGAACGTGATTTCAAAATAAAACGAGTTCAATGTTTTTAAATGCATATAATAAATTGTCTAATAAAAAGTAAATAAATATAATAATTATTGTGCCTGAGTTTCTTGAGAATTTTTGTAGACAGCTTCTAAAGCACTTGTTACAATTTGCACATCTGCTTCAATAATTTTTGCCCAATTTTCGACATCTCCAAGTTCTTTAAGGGCACCGCTAAAGGTTTCAACTAAATTTAACCACTGTTGCGTTTGTTTCGAAAAATTAGTTGCGCTAACATGTAGCTGTTTAGCTTCGGCATCTAAGCGTTTCTGGTTTAAATATGCTTGTGCTACACTAAAAATTTTAACAGACTGACATACAAACTAAAACTTGGTTCTACAGTTTTCTCACCCCACATTTAAATGATCCACTAATGCTTGTGTTAAATTACTTGCAGCAGTAACTGCTTCATTTCTTTTACTCTCTACAAATTATTAAACATGAAATTAATAAATATGATTGAAATTTCTCCAAACCTTGAGTTTCTTTCCGTATAGTTTGTTTAGTTTGATGTTGCTTTACCATTGACGAAAGCATAATGTAGCTATCTCCACGAAAGTATAATGTAGATCGATATTTTCAGGTTAACAAGTTTATCACGTATTTGTAAGCACAAATAATTTGTAAGGATGCGAGGTCATCTACGCCATCTACCGCACTGCGATATAATAGCCGTTCTCTCATATGAGATGCTATGGAAAAGAACGTTTAAGAAATTTTAAAATGCCGATTTAATTGTGAGAAAATAAATAAATACATCCATCATCAAATCTTAAAGTGCTTTATTTTCATCCCTCGTGATATCCGCGTTACACACCATTCGTTAGTGGGATACGCTGGTGGTGGCATATTTCAAAGAAAAAAAATTATAACAATTACTTAAAACTTGTGAACTATCAAATGTATGCGCTTCATTCACAACTTCACAACTTCATTGACAATTTTTCCAATATCTAACCAAAATTTATTATCAGAAATAGAGAAACATATCCGATTTACAATCAACACAACTTCACAGTAGAATATTCTTCAGTTTGTGTTTATAGAATAGTATATATTTTTTTAATTTGCTTTCGCAAATGTAGAAGTATTAGAAGTTTGATATGTTAATTGGTATGACGTACCACTGTTGCATGACTCAATAAAATCTTCTGTTGCTTCAAGGTACACAATTAGCGTCTTGAAGACAATATACTCTGCAGTCCAGTGGCAAGCAATATTAACTCCGAGCATTTCTGGATATGTAGTTTACTTTTCGTCTTGACAGACCCAAATCAGTTTTCAGTGTGAATTTTACTTCCAGATGTAGTAAAATAAATCAATATAAATATTAAATTTGTATTTTTTGATATGAAAATATAAATCGAAAAAAAATTTCTTTGTGTTAAATAATGGAATTGATCATTGGGATAAGGTTAAAAGATAGTTTTTTGTTTTTAGGTCTAAAAACACTATTTATTGACAAGAAAAAAAAAGCGTCCTAAATGTAAATAATAACTGAATCATATTAAGGAAAAATAAATTAGTTAAGTAAATATTCCTCTTTCGGGGTGAATTTTTCTCTACCGCAAAAATTTTCAGGTTGTCTTCAATATCGAAAACCTAAAAAATTCTGTTTCTTCAAGAGAGTTGTTTAATTCTTCAAAAGAATTTTCAATTCTCTTGATGATTTTCTTAATATTCATCCGATGTGCATTCATTGATACAATATTCAGAGACGATTATCGCACAATATATTCCGTGAGATGTATTCAATTTCGAAATTCAGTTGTTTATTCAGAAATATTGCTTCAGTAAAGGAGGAAACTTGATTAATTCAATTCTTAAATAAACTTCAATTTCATCATCCAATACCTCTTGTTCTTAACCCTTTTTAAACAGAGGAAACAAATATTAGTGTGGCAACCAATTTATTGATGCTTACCTATATCGGTTGACACGACAAAAATTTTTAAATGAAATTTACTCAGTTTTAAAGGTAGTTACAAGATGAAAAAGGAATCTAATTTTCTTAACTAATATTAAAACTGTTTATCAAATTAAACGGTTTTAAGCACAACAATTTTTTTTTTTATTCAAGTATAAAATAGCAACATGTAGCAATTTTATTCTACACACCTACATGTTGCAACTGATCAAAAATTAAACACATACAAACTAATAAACTGCGTATGACTCAATGAAACAAAATTAAAAGTAAAGTTTACACCGTGTCACAGTCAAAATAGTGACAGGTCAATGGCATAATATTAATTAATTACTTCTAAAACTAAGATCCTTTTAATTTTGTGTTGACCGCCCAGGATGTCTAATACCGACCTGCAATTAGGATTATAAACACGGATTAACATAAAAATACAATAATAGCTAATAATGATTTACATCTTTTCAAAGTTACCTTTTTTTTTGTTTTATTAATCTAAAGAACAACTCGCTGAATTCACTATAGATAATTCAACAATGTTTAAAAACTAGTACAATAACAGAAACAAAAGAACACATTTAATATAAAACAAAACAAGCACTACACTAAAATGTTTTTTTTTTTGTATTAATTTTGTTTTTCCTACTTACGTGGAGAATAAGAACGGGAACGGGAGCGGTCATAGCGAGAGCGTCGTTTGTAATATGGCGATGGAGATCGGCGACTGTATCTGAATTGATAATAATAATCATCATAAGTATTGAATTTTAATTTAATTTTTGTTTAATGATTCATTACTTACTCTCGATCACGGTCTCTACGACGATCCCAACGATCACTCGACACGCTACAAGATAAAAAAAAAAATCAATGACAAACAAAAATAATTGAGAAATTTTGTACTGGAAGCCTTTATGGTCACTTGAAACTTCACAGATTCCACCATTATACCCAGCAATGATACAATTTGATATACCAAAACTATACCAGACACAATCTTGTGGACTTCAAGTCATGTTCAACAGTTTTGGTTAAAATTTTGCATGAATCATGCTGTTAGGTACTTACTATGTCGGTTTGCCCATATAAATTCCAGGAGTTGGTGTATGAGCCCTCTCTGTGATGGAAAAGTCCACCCGTATACTTTTACCATTGATCTTAATACCGTTACATTGTTCTTTGGCAACTTTTGAATCCTCTGTACTTTCAAAATACACGAACGAAAAACCTCTAGACCGTCCAGTCTACACAAAATCAAAAATTAATCTCAAAACTTTTGATTAAATCAAAAACAAACCTTTGCATCAATAACAACTTGTACCCGTTCAACCGGTCCGTATTTTGAAAAAATGTGATAAAGCTCTTCTTCAGTTGTGTAGACACTCAAACCAAACACACCCAAACAACGTGATGGCTTAGGATTATCCCTCGTTCCCAGATGTCTCCTACGACTAGACATTGGACTGTGAGAATGCGATCTACGACCATAACCTCTTGATCTTGAACGTGATCGACTTCTTGAATATCGAGAGGACCTGCAATGTCTATCTGAGCAAAATCGACAACAAGATTTGAAAAGATCCGTCCAGTGAGATTATAGACCAATCGCATGTTTTTAATTAATGAAACCGTTCCACTGATTTACCTGTATCTGCGATTATCACGATCTCTTTCTCTTTCATCACGGCGCCTGTCTCTGTCACGATCTGTTTCTCGGTACGACATTTTTCTGGTACGTCCTTGACTGGGGCTCCTAAGTAACACACAAATGAAATGTTACAAGTATTGTTTTGCGATGTTTCTATCAACTGTCTTAGAGTAAACGGGGCCGAGCACATATAAGCAATAATGCCAGCACGGGACTCTCATTTTATTCTTCCTGTGTGCATCAAGAACATCTACATTGAAAATAGAAATTCTCAAAATTCACAGGTTAAGCAATTTAATAAAATAGAATAAATATCAAATAAAAATTCCTTAGTGTACTGCTTCATTTTCATTACATTGTTCCACAGTTAAGTATAAACATAATGGTTAGATGTACCTATAAGCAATAACCTTTACATTAATATTTGCTTTCGCGTTTGTCTCACCTAGAGTAGCTCTTTCCTTTATGATTTCGAGGTGATTCTTCTCGTCTTCCGTGGGGTGAATGATCACGGTCATTCAATGGTTTGTGTCCTACGGGAGATCTACTAGCCTGGAAACAAATTGATTTGTTTAATCAATAAAATAGTCATTAAAGATAAGGAATGTGGGGTCCATAAAATGCAGTTGACGATAAGAAAATTTTGTAATTCTAAACTGAAAATGGCAATATTTTGCTTATCGCGTGGCTTTGCTACCGGCGAACGTTCATTCACGTAATCACTATTTTTATTGGCGAGTTCTAAAACTAGTACATTTTAAAACTCACCTCTCTATCACTCATGTTGGTCTGTAAACGATTAAGTTAGAAATAAAATAATCCTTTGACAATTCTTAAAATCACACCGAAAGGAAACCGAGCAACTACACAAGCGATGGCGACTGTTCTTGTAATGAAATGGCGGAAGTTTACGCGGCAACCGGTTGCAGTGATTGGCTTAAAATTTCAAATTTTGACAAACGCTCGTCATATCCGGTTCTTATTCGCAATGTTTTTTTTTTTTATTTGTTTTCTGTAAATTTTAAATCATAAAGGTCAGTATTGCAATTGCTAAATAATTATAAATAGGAATCAATAGCATCAGAGGTTTTGTTTGTCGCGGAAAATATTTCCAGGTACGACACTGTAGTCAGTTTGTTTGGTTTGTTTTCTGATCACTTTATTCAATAACCGAAAACGGCGGTCAGGAATGTAAAATGAATAACGATTGTGCATAATTTTAATGAGATTATTTAATTGTTCATTTGCAAAAATATGCGTAAAAAAATAGCAAATGTCAAAATATCAGGGAAAAGCCTTCGCCAATCTCTTTATTTCATATTTACTCTTTGAAGTTTGTGATTAGTCATTTCGTTCGCATACAAAGAAGAAAAAACTGCGCATTTTTAGTTAAATTTAGAACCCTGTAATAACCGAACAACCAAGGCACCATTCTGGTGCGACTGATGACAGTGCTTTTCTAGATAACCAAGATGGCGGGTGCTATGTTGTTGGAGAGATCCCAAAGTGTTGATAATTCAAATCGTGATAAAGATATACACCTATTAAATAATGTTCAGAACGAGTCAGAAAATGAAGAAGAAAATATCAAGACGAAAGAACAAGATATTCTCAATTTGGGCGAGCAATACAAGAAGGAAGGTAAGGCCAAAGAACTAGCGGATTTGATCAAGGCCACGAGACCGTTTTTGAACATGATAAGTAAAGCAAAAGCTGCTAAATTAGTTAGATCTTTGGTTGATTTCTTTCTCGACTTGGAAGCCGGTATCGGAATCGAAGTACAACTCTGCAAAGAATGTATTGAATGGGCGAAAGAAGAACGCAGAACTTTTCTAAGGCAGTCTTTGGAATCACGATTGGTCGCTTTATATTTTGATACTGGGATGTACACTGAAGCTTTACATTTAGGCTCGACACTTTTAAAAGAACTTAAAAAGTTAGATGATAAAAATTTATTAGTAGAAGTGCAGCTGTTGGAGAGTAAAACGTATCATGCATTAAGTAATCTACCGAAAGCACGTGCTGCACTTACTTCAGCACGTACCACAGCAAATGCCATATATTGTCCGCCAAAAATGCAAGCAGCTTTGGATTTGCAGTCTGGGATTCTTCATGCTGCTGATGAAAAGGATTTCAAGACTGCGTACTCATATTTCTATGAAGCATTCGAAGGCTTCGACAGTGTAGAATCATCGAAAGCGTTAACTGCACTTAAATATATGTTATTATCAAAAATTATGCTCAACAGCCCTGAAGACGTACAGCAAATAGTTAGCGGCAAATTAGCCATTAAATATGCTGGTAGAGATATTGATGCAATGAAATCTGTAGCGCAAGCCTCGCATAAAAGGTCATTGGCCGACTTCCAACAAGCAGTCAAGAATTTCAAACATGAACTTGAAGATGATGTTATAGTTCGTGCGCATCTTGGAACACTCTATGACAACATGCTGGAACAAAACTTGTGCCGAATAATCGAACCATATTCTAGGGTTCAAGTGGACTATATAGCGAAAACCATCAAATTACCCATGCCACAAGTGGAGAAGAAGTTATCTCAAATGATTCTGGATGCCAAGTTTCACGGAATCTTGGATCAAGGCGAAGGTAAATTGTGCCTAAGAGGTCGCATTGTAACTGCTAATTTTTGTTTTGTTTTAGGTGTTTTGATCGTATTTGAGAATACACCAGTAGATAAGACCTACGAAATGGCCTTGGAAACTATTCAAAGTATGAGTAAAGTTGTAGATACATTATATCAGAAGGCAAAGAAGTTGTCATAGATTTAATTTAGTAAACAAACTATGGACTGTACTTTATCTATATAATATAAATTTCTAAGTAATTTTATTGTATTCTAAAAATTTAAATTACATTTCATTGAATAAGAAATCTTTTAAATTAACAAAATAACGGGCTGTACATATGTTTTTGATACTTTTGCCGGATTGGGTTTGTAATGCTACCATATGAACGTTTTGAAAATAAAGTTGTTTGTATAAAGTGTGATTTTTTAACCCAATAAATTGATGGTCCTTTTGTGAATTTGAAACTGCAGGGTGAATTGACGAACAGCAATTTGGAATGTTCCGAGTGGTAGGGAACTAAAAAGAGCCATCAGAGAAGTTGGGGGAAAATTTCATTCGGCAGGTAAACCCACATACTGGCCAACAGATAGGAATAAAATACCAGACCTGAGTGAAAAAATAATAAAAAAAGTAGGAAGACCAGCAATAGTAAATAAAACCACAGACTGGGAGGAAAGCTTTAAAATAAACCTGCAAGAACGAATTAATCTAAAGATCAATCTGAGAACAACAGAGCAATTAGAAACAGAAACTGAAAATTCTATTAAACTACTACAAAAAACAGCTTATGAAAATACTAGAGAAATCACTCATATTACAAAAGGCATAAACTATCCAATTGAAATCCGAAATTTGGTCCGAGAAAAAAGAAAAGCAAGAAGACGATGGCAGCAAACGAAAGACCCCTTTCTCAAAACCATCCTCAACAATAAAACACAAACTCTAAAAAGAGAAATACAGAAAATAAAACAAGAATGAATAAAAACACATCTCGAAAATTTGTCAGCAGAGAAAGAAACAGATTATTCTTTGTGGAAAGCGACAAGACATATTAAAAGGCCTATGATGACAACTCCTCCTGTTAGAAAAGGACAAGGAGATTGGGCCAGAGATAATAAACAAAAAGCAACCATTTTTGTCGAGCATCTAGCTGAAGCGTTCACACCAAACCAAATTCAAACCGACAATGTCCTTATTGTTAAAGTAGATATCTGTATACTGTAAAGTGTTAAGTTAAAAAGTAATTTAATAGGTGGCGCTGTATGTACAAAAGCGAGTTAATAAACACAGTAAATACAATAGGTTATGGGAACAGCCATGCTTTTTATTTAAGGACGGCCCAAAAATGGTGGGGGTTTGACAATTTTATTCCACGGTCCAAATGTTTCTAAGCTAAGAAAGTGTAATAATTTTTCTGCTTCATAGATGGCCCGACAATATCAAAAGAAACATCAAATCTATTTTTAGAATTTCTGGGATGGGAGAGAGGGTATTTGCGTATTTGCGCATATAAACATATATGTCCTTGTTGCACAGTGACGTCACTCGTAGAACAAGTTCAAATCCCCACTGGACTGAATTACACATAAAAGAATTAAATCTGAATGGTTGAATTTTTTTAGAAAAAAATGTATTCCTCTAACAAAAAAGAATAATCGCTAGTAGTACCATAAGACGACACCAATTTAGACACACAAATTAAACATTTTAACCCTTTAAGGACGGAATTTATTTTCGGTTACAGATCCCATGGGACGGAATTTATTCTGATGTAGTTAGGCTTGTGTCGCGAATTTGCGGCATTCGGGAAAACTGATTCTTTTCTAGTGTGACGCGTATGGGCGACATACGTCCTTAAAGGGTTA
This sequence comes from Dascillus cervinus, assembly GCA_949768715.1. Taxonomy (NCBI): domain Eukaryota; kingdom Metazoa; phylum Arthropoda; class Insecta; order Coleoptera; family Dascillidae; genus Dascillus; species Dascillus cervinus. The sequence goes on along the minus strand of OX458319.1, from coordinate 28,462,271 downwards.
AAAAACAAACACAAGCTCAACATTATAAAAGGCTGAAATGTAAGATAATTGAAAATCACCAGAACAGAAAATTTTAAAATTGTCATTATTTAAGCAGGTCAGTGGCCCCTAGCAACCAGAATTGACGTACAAATCGTCCCTAGAGCGACGGGCTCCAGCCTTCAATATCGCAAATTTTCTAATTCTTTTGTGCTGTGACAAATTTTATGATGGTTATAAATTTCTTATTTAAAAAGCTTTTAACTGCGTCTTTAGGAACTACATGTTTGACAGTTTAGTTTGAAAATCGTTTTACATATTTTGTCCCACTTCGTTGATTAAAAATTCAAAACCGGCGCTTGGTATTCTGGCAAAATTTTTAAAATTTCCGTCACACCGCAATTCATCATTAACCCTTTGAGTGACAAGGGACGCAATCGCGCTCGTCAATACACAGGCCGAAAATGCCAGGAGTGCGATCGCGTTTTTGCTTCCACACTAACTAATACGAACGATTTCTCTTTCATACTTATCGATTCTTGTTTATTGTTTATTATTTTTGGAATTGGCAATTTTAGCTAATTTTCTAAAAATCACTTTGGCACTCAAAGGGTTAATTACAAACGGAACAATGTCGTCGACTTTTAAATCGTTGATAATGTCACTGCCCATTACCACTGTGTATCGCTTTCGAGACCTTAATATGGGCAAATCCAAAATCTTTTCTTTTCCTTTTTTTTGCGCACCACTTAAAATTACATATGCTGCAGCCGCGAGAAGAAAGTCTTCCTGATTTACCATTGCTTTGACTAATTTTTTTTTGTATCAACCGATTATGCAAAATACAGTTTTCCCAGAAGCTTCATGATTTATGTACTTTATTACCTCCCATAAACAAATGCATTCGAACTTACCTACCTGCGACAGTTGTGTACTCCAGATGTTTCAAATATCGTTCAACGAAATAAGATTCAGTTTGTAGCACACCACGGGTATTTGCATTCACGAGTTGCAATTTCCTTCTGGTGGTTGGTACGCATTTTATCAGTTTCGTGTAATTTCAGATTGCAATGGGAAGTAAAAAAAAAATAAAGAATCGTAATAAGTGTAAACGTAATAAACGGTCGAAAGCTGCTAAGTTACGTTGGTCCAATGGAAAAAATGTCCAGTCGCAATTGCTGTAAGTTTTCAAACACAGATAACCCTCCTATAGCATAGCACGGTAGATAGGTTCCCAGAAAATGCCATGTTATGTGAAACCGTGTTATAAAAACGCACGGTTATACATATCGCACCTCGGCTGCAAGAGTGGCCGCCAATGATTTTTTTTTCATGCATTTATGACGGTGGTACAGTAGATATGTATACCATTTTTTTAAACCATTAAAATTAGTTGAAATTTTACACAACTTTAGAGTAATTAGTTCTACATCACTATGCTTTTTTCGTGTCATTTTTGTTATACCTACTAAGTTTATAAACAAAAAAATGTCGAACTAATTTTAGCGTAATTTTATTTGATGTGCATCAGTCTAAATATGTACGAATATTTGTTACAAACGGACACTGTCTTTACAATGTATGACATTATTTTTGTTGAAAAGGGTTGATCTCAGCTATCAGTAGCTCGCTACCTCAATCAGTCTTCCAAATGCTGACGAAATGCGTACGAAATTTATCAGTTCCGAGAACTGTACACAGAAACACAGATAAGTGTTGTGATCTCCAGGCATTTGCTGTTCAGATAAAATTTTGTTAGTGAATGTTGAGTACGAAAGCGTAGTTAGGACATGCAAAAAATAAATAAAAAACTTGAAATTATAACAGAAATTTCAAGAAAAATGTTGAAATTTCAAGTTTTTTTTAAATTTTTTGCATGTCCTAACTACGCTTTCGTAGTTTAGTGCATACGGCTAATAATTTTTTTCTTGTTTATTAATCACTGGTTAATAATGAACAAATTTACATTTTTTGGTGATCCTATTGCAATTTTAGAGAGAACTTCTACAACGATTTACTATAATGGGCAGTTACAACCAACGCCCGGATTTGAAATCGTTCTTTTCAATTTCCTAAGTTTATTTTTTGTAAAAATCTTACCAAATTTGTACGAAAATTCCTAAAAAAGATACTTTTCAATACATTGCATTTTTTCGAAATTGGCTAAAGGGCCCTCAATCAAATAATAAATTTAAAAAACCTAGACATTTCGTAACACTCAACAACAATGCAACAATTTCTTTTTTGAAAAATTTCTAGAAATAAAGTAAAGTAAAGTTTACGGTGTGTGTTGTGTGGTTTACGGAAAGTAGCTTCCTTTTTTATTTTCAATTTTGCCGTAGAAGTGAGACGCAAACAAGTAGTGAAGCGGTGCCCCGAATTTATGATGAAATTCCTTTGATTGAGACTGAATGTGTTGAAAATGAAGGAGTTACTTTAAATGATCAAACTATTACGCATCAAACTATTACATTGTTTGATGATATGGACATTTCAACTTACATAGACAGGTAGATCGAGTAATAATAAAAACCCAATTGATGTAGGCTAATTTTTGTATTACTTTCCACAGAAATGCTAATTGGGCTGCTAAAAAATATCAGGCGCGCCACTTTCAAAAAGAAAAGGTGTTCGGTGAAATATCATCAGATGAATATGAAAGGCAAAATCAGTAACTATTTAATGAACCATGTAATATGTATACCTATTATTTTCGTAGAATCAACAACTATCCCCTATGTATAGAAACTTCTTCCTCACCTATTACTGGCAACAGAATTGTCGAGTTGGGCTATGTTATTGACACAATTTTAAAGCTGCAGTCCAATCACTACAGAATATGCAGTCAAGGGCGATTATTTGTGAAAGAGGAGAAACGAAGGGGGTCGGGCTTAGTCAGCACAATAACTCTGCAGTGTACAGTGTGTTCTAATATGTATGATTTTCTAACTGAAAATCCCAACACCCCTGTCTCTGCAATAAATACTGGAGCAGTTTATGGAACTATGGCAACAGGAAGTACCTTCTCCCACTTGGAAGAACGTTTCAGCTGCCTGGACATTCCTTCAATGCCTGAGAACATGTTCTACGCATTAGAAACACAACTTGGGAAGGAATGGAATTTCTCTCTATTGCGTTCCATGGAAGCTGCTGGTAAAAAAGAAAGGGAGGACGCCATTTTAAAAAAACAATTTAGCAAAGACGACAACACACCATGGATAAAAGTATACGTTGATGGCTCGTGGAGTAAAAGATCGTACGGTACAAATTTTAATTCTCTGTCCGGCATGGTCGCCATTATTGGATATCATACAGAACAAGTACTATTTATCGCGGTACGAAATAAATTTTGCTCAATTTGTACTCGTGCCGAAAACAACAATGAACAACCACAACAGCATACTTGCTACAAAAATTGGGCAGGATCGGCCTCAGGCATGGAAGCTGCTATGGTTGTGGAGGGGTTTAATGCAAGTATAGCAATGCATGGTGTCAAGTATGCTAGGTTTGTAGCAGATGGAGATTCCAGTGTGTTTGCCCAGGTGAAGCAGAAAGTTTCATATGGGCATGAGGTACAAAAATTTGAATGTACAAACCATGCCCTTAAAAATTATGGCAAGCATCTTCGAAAAATACAAAGTGACATGCAGATAGCTCCGAATGCAAGAAAGCTGTTGACCCGAGGGAAAATAGAGCTGCTCACAAAAAGAGCGAAATGTTCGATCTATGAACATGCCAAAGGAACCAAAAATTTGACAATTCTCCGAGAAGACCTACAAAATGGTCTACATCATGTTTTTGGGAACCATTTGAAATGTCGAGAAGGCATTTGCAATAGCATAGGTGAACAGAGTGAATGTCAAATTACAGAACTAAAGGCCTCAACAATGTATTTTCATTTAGCAGGTAATAAACTAATCTTGATCTATAAGCATATTCCTATATTTATGTATTTATTTTAGGTGCACTCAATTTGCTGGTTAGGAAATCTCACCTTCTCATAGAAAATGAGAACAACAACCGAGCAGAGAGGTTGATGAATATTGTTGCTCGTTTTACTATGGGAAAAAGATTGAATCTAGTACAACGGGGTTCATATGAAAGAAGAGTGCATCTCTCTGCACTTAGATACAATAACCCATCTTTCTGGTATGGTAGTCCTTGGAAAAGATTTGTGACGAGAAGCCCGGGCCAGCATTTTAAAAAATATATGTCAAAATGTAATTCTATTCAAAAGTCTAAATTGCGAAGACGACTTTTTTCAATAGAAAATCAAAACAAAATGACAAAACGAAGAAAACCAAAAGAGAAATCATGTAAGAACACTGATTATGGAGTGGATGCGGAAGAGCCCCCTGAAGATTCTGATATTATTTTGGTGGAATGTAATAGTGTGGTGGAAAAATTACAAGCAAGTTTATGTTTACACAAAACTAAGTACCTATATTATTAATATGATCTGTAAATTGTAGGTTACAGTAGAAGAAAGAAACCAAATTGAAGAGTTGTCGCGAGGTCAATTTGCGAATGACTATTATGAATGCGAAAGAAGATTAAGATTAACTGCATCACTCTTTGGAAATGTGGTGAAGAGGAAGCCATATACCCCCTGTCATAACATAGTGAAATCATGTTTACTCAACCCTCAGTTCTACTCAGAAGACTGTGAGTATGGGATTGCTCATGAGGATGTTGCCATAAATCTTTTCACTAAGACCACTGGGCTGAATGTGGAAAAAAGTGGTTTGTGGGTTGATTTGGATTATGGTTTTTTGGGTGCATCCCCTGATGGTAAGACGAACACATCGAATAAAACCGTCTCAATGACGCGTATTTATTTTTACAGGCCTCACTTCGGATGGTGCCATTATTGAAGTTAAGTGTCTGAATCTAAAAACTAATACAGTTCCCCTTGCTGATATAGGCGCCGTGATTGACTTGAAAAAAAAATTTAAAAAACCAATATGTTTAGAAAAAAAGGATGGAGTAATAAAACTTAAACGACAACATAATTATTATTACCTGGTTTTGTACATATTAATAATGTTTTTCAACTAAATTAAAATAATTATTTTAGATTCAGGGGCAGCTGAATATTACGAAACAATCAAAGTGCTATTTTATCGTGTATGTGAATGATGCAATAGAATTGTTTGTAGAAGAAATTTACAAAGACAATGTGTTTTGGCAGAAGGAAATGTTACCAAAACTGATTACATTCTATAAGCAGTGTATAGCCCCGGAGATTGTAAGAAATCATATTGGAAAGGGGTTGAAATGTGTTGATCCTCCGTACATAAAAAATGCAAGAAACATTCACGAGGAAAAAAAATTGGTTAAAAAGGGAGCTGCTAAAACACTCCTCTAACCAATATGATGTGGGGTGTGACATTTTCGTTTTCTAGTATTGTTTGAAAATTTTTTGTTGGTGGAAACTACGCAACGTCGATATAAAGGAACTCGAAGTTTTATCAGAATTTTATCGCTGTAAAACCGTGTTCCTTCCTCAAATAACGAACTGTGATTGGCTGTATTAGCCATGAATAAAATAATCGCTATAAAACTGAGGAAAACTATGGTGACTGGGACTTTTTATGTGCACGAAGGAAATAATCATATATAATACCACGAGTAGTCCAAATTATGTCGATTATTTTTCAAGCTGGTCACGAATGTCAATTGTGGTTGCAAATGAATCCACGAGTGATTATAGTGAAAATTTTGCACCAGCCTGTTCAACCAATCAGAAGCCTTTCTTTTGAACCGCTACCAAGGCAACGCAAGTATTTTTTCGGAAATTTTTTCCGATTGGGTTATAAACAATTTACAAGAAAAAATCGTTTTTTTTTTAGTTGTTTGCTTGGAAAATGGAAACTAATGAAGCAATCCTACTAATGTTGTTAATAGATAAATTGTAGAGAATTAAATTACGAAGAGAATGAGAGGTCGAATGTCCCGATCGAATAATTAGAACCGGAGAGAACCCGGAAAATCCGGAAATTTCAGTGTTTTTTAAAAAAATTCACAATTCCCACATTTTTTAATTTTAAGAACTGACAACGCATTTTCTAAGTTTATAATGAGAAACTGTTCAATTAAAAGAAATAATATTAAAAAGCTGTATTTTTTATTTAAACATTATAAAATAACCTTTTGAATACCACTTGAGAGTGCGAATTAATTAGAAAATAATTTTCCAGTATTTTCTCTAACTTGTTGCCATTCTCGAGCCCTAACGGGCTCTCGTATCTATTCTCTGGCAACAAGTTCTCGAAAATCTGTCGAATTATTTTCAATTTATTCCCACTCTCTTGTGATATTACTGATGAAAATAAGAACACTGGATTACATATGTAAATTCACGCGCCCACTCTAGGGTTAAATACCCGGGAAAGACGTCGAACTGCTAGTAAATTTATAATCGCACCCTCTGGTGGATGGTATCCAAACTTTCTCAGCTAATGCGTCGGCCATGTTTTCACGGAACTGTAAACTTGAATCGAAAAATGTACTTCGAATCGAAAATATTAGGAATTGAACTGGAATATTGAGTAAACTCCGTTGGCGGCAATTTTTTCTATGACCTAACACCTCTATCATTGAATTTGAAGATAACATATAACTGGTTTTTGGTTGTGTTAAAACATCAAATAAACTACTACACGGCCAATGAATTATAATATGAATACCATTATGACCAAGTTTGACGCATTAATTTACTAATAATATTTCTTTATAAACGATATGTTCGATAAAATGAGTGTAATTTACATTATACGAGGGGTATGCATTTGAACCGTGGTGACATCTATCATTCACTTTTTTGTAATGGCCGGTCTTAAGTGAGAATAATTAAAACAGTTTCTTGTGAAGTCTCGTTCAAATTAAGATGGATTTAGCGAAGCACATTAAACCGTTGACGGGCGAATCAGACTGGCCCATATGGAAAAGGAAAATCAGAGATCTACTAGATTATCACGAGGGAGCACTGGATGCCATTGACAAGAAGTTAGTGAAGCCAGAGCCGATAGCAGCAGATGCATCTGAATCTGAAAGAAAGAAACACAAAGAAGATAGTCACTTGTATCGTAAGGCAAATAGTTATGCTAAGTCAATGATAACAAGTTCAGTAACAGATGCAGTCTATCAGAAAATTATGGACAAAGAAACGGCTCATGATGCGTGGGAGGCATTAAAGCAACAATTTGAGGCAACATCTAAGGATCAGCTGTTCAAAATATGTACAGATTTCTTTGCATTCAGTTGGACGTCGGGGGAAGATGTTTCAACGCACATTGCACAGTTAAGAAGTTTGTGGAATGAGTTAAACAATGGACTCAAAGCAAAGGGTGAGAACACGCTACCAGATTTAATGTTGGTGTGCAAGGCGTTACACATTTTGCCAAGCAAATTTGAGACTTTTCGATCTAGTTGGATGCTGCTGACGAAGGACGATTCGAAAACATTTGACGAGTTAACAATGCAGTTGTGCATGTTTGAGAGAAACTTCAGAAAAATATTTTCTGCATATTAGAGAAATGTATTATGCATATACGGTGTTACTTGGGTACCTGTCAAAAAGGCATTTTAATTCAACTGACACAGTTAAGCTTAAATTCCAATAACTTTTTTCAACAATTTGAATTACATTTTCTGTGTGGCAAGGATGTTTCCAGATTGTTTAAAACATTGTATTCTGTTTTTGCAAATATTATGTTGAATAACTACACAAAATATTCAAAAGAAACAAATGGCACTAAAAATTTAGAGAAAAAGAGGAAATTAGCTACGCTAACAAAAGAGAAAAATAAACGTTAAAAATGTTGCCAAGCATGGCTTCATGGCTTGTAAATAAAGATGGCGTTGGTAGAGGCCAAACAAGGGAATTTTGATTCATTTTTGCAACATAGAACAAAATGAATGAATTATAAATAATTATGTTCTGTATGACATTTATTTCTTTTATTTTGTTATGTATGAGATTTTTTTATATTAATAATATGTATTTATTTTATTAAGTGTTTTTTTTTTCAGAATTTTAATATGATTTTTTATAAATCCCCCGTTGAACGCGAAATTTCGCTTAACGCGGCCAGGTTCAGAACGTATACTTCGCGTTGAGCGGGGGTTACCTGTACTATTTTATTCGCAATCAATAAAAATAAAAAATAAATAAAAACATACCTCCATAATATTATCGTTTATTTCGGCAAAATATTAACACTTCTTAGGCGCTGCACGATTGACATTTTATTATATTGCTTAACAAAAGTCACACCAAATTTATATTTTCTGTTTCTTTAACAAACAAAATGTCTGATAGTGAAATAGAGTGTACTCCCCCAGAATTGCGGGAATCCGCACAAAACTTGGAACTCAATCCCTTACCTGAGAAAAGCAAACTATGATACGAAACAACATACAGAAATTTTCGCGACTGGTGCTCTAAAAAGGGGGTCCAAAAGTACATTTCTTATCTTAAACTGACATATTATTATCGGTATAAAGAAAAAATATTGTTTCACAGCCTTCTAATCGTTTCTAGAATTTAACAACGTAATGTTTTGCCAACAGTTTCGTTCCAACGAGGTTTGACGGTATCGAAAAATGTTCAGCCGTAGAACCCGTCCAGTAATGAATTTGTAAATAAATACTTGCAGAATGTTTGTTTAAAAATAATATAACATTTGTCTTACCAACGCCAACGAAAGTAAAGGTGGCGTTGGTCTTACCCAATGTATGTACACCCGGCTTCATTGAAAATGTCACCCCAATAAAAAAGAGAGGTTCCTTTACTAACCACAGTTTGACGGCTGTCGTAAATTACCGACACTAGCCAGTCCGAATTTCTACCTACTTTCTCAACATCGTTTGTAAAGCGTTTGAACAATTATTAGTTCTTCAATAGATTGGCTATCTCGTCGAAAATCAATTTATTAACGAAATATTTGCATTATTTTAATTTATTGTAAAAGACCGACGTCGTTGCCCTAAAAAACGCTAAATAAACACTTTGTAACCCATCAGTTCAAAATCAACTATCGTTATTGTTTTAGCTTGATTTAGGGCCGGTACAAATACCGGCCCTAATTCATTTATTTAATCAGTCACGTAGTAGATCTCCTATTTTTATTAAATTGCAGTCCACTAGAGATTTTAAAAAAAAAACAAATATTTAGAAATAAAGGTTTATTAACAATAACGTTGGTTTTATTGCTTAACAAGTATAGTCGCAGGATTTGTGTTACTTCACTGAAAATATAAATTTAGATGATAAAATAAGTGAAAGAAACTGCGATGCTGATATTTGATGTGATCTCTGTGACTACTATAAGACACACTGGGTGGTTTTAACTACCGATTTGTGTTTAACATTCGTGCAAAATCAAATACCTTTTTTCTGGGTATATATTACAATCTTCATTTATGACCGACAAAGACCATTGACCGAAAAAGTAATGGTTTTATTGCCTTTAAAGCAGGAGAGTCTCAGAAAGAAATTTGAATGATAAATAAATGAAAATAACCCAATGTGTTCTGAATTGCTTTTAGTAGATACCCAACTTAATTTGATAATAAGAAAAATCAAAATTAACACTTCTCGGACAATACATAACAAAGTCAGAGTTTGCGACGTCTTTTTAGGAAGCACCTCCTATCACATATTTATTATATAAGTTAGTATATAGTACTATTTTGCTATTAGCCTTCAAGTTGACCAAAGTACTTTTTTAAATTTAATATTAGTCCATTGTAGAATGCGAAATTTTTCTGGGGATCCGTATTTAACAAAGAGCATTGAGCGTTATTACACTCAGAAAAATAAGTTTTGCTAAATATAAGAAAATTTTTATGTAACACTACTTGTAGTCTTTGAATAGGCGCCAATGCACACATAATGTATTCTATACAACTACAAAGTTATATTCACAAAACTATATCGTATATTACTTTGTGGTTATATATAATACGACTACACGTTCTTGTATTAATAAACAAAAATATAGTGGTAATAAATACGACTAATAATTTTTCTACTATATTGAAGTACCAGTGATATTCAAAATTATTCCTTTTTGTATACCATAACATAATTACGTGGTAATATATAATGCTTATTAGGAATATTGTCCACATTAATTTTTTATATTAACTGCGTTATAGTAGTGGTATTAAATAAATAAAACAATTCCATAGTACAAAATATAAAGTATTTATTAAATAATAGTAAACAAATAATACCAATACAAAGCAAATCTCAATCAAAAAAACATTTTTTTGTATTGAATAAAAATTCTTAAAAATACTCATGATAGCTAACATTAGTATTAACTAAAAAACTAAAAATTAATTAGTAACTAATCATTATCATTATTGTTATTGTTATTTTTATATATGATGAGGTGTAACAATGATTTTTTTTCACATTTTTCTGTAAATAGACACGGTTCATTACAATAAAGATCAACCGTTTTTACAAATTGTAAATTAGCTGTTTTTTCTACTATATAGCCATAAAAATGAGTGTCGAAATGTAAAGTATTTAATTTTTCATAAATTAAATAACAATTTTTATTTTCATCTACTACTATATCTTCAATAATTCCAAATTTAGTATTTCGTTCATCGTCGTTACTTTCAAGCACTATCACGGTTTTTTGTTTTAATTTCCAATTATTTATTTCCACCCAATTAAAAAAATTATGTTTTGTCGTTATTTCTAACAAGTTATTAATCGTGGGATGTGATTTATAGGTATTATATTTTATATTGCAATTTTTTCCACATTTGACAAAGGTTTTCAAACTTGACAGGCAATTGCTGATGAAACTTAACTGATGTTTAATGGCTAAAGTCTTAGTCACATTAACTCTGAAATTATGAAAACATTAACATAAGCTACTCACTAGTGTATATCCCAAAGGTTGTGTGATACACGAATATAATTTAAAATATTCATGTATTTCAGTTTTCCCTTCTATGAAACTTTTCAATCGAGATTTTGAAGTTGCCTTCCAGAAATCTTCGACTTTTGGCCATGGATTTATATTTTTTTGCAGCCAGTTAATTTTTTCAATATTGCACTCATCAACAACCGGTTGAATAATTTCTCCAGTTTCTAAAAATTAATATTATTTATTTAATTACCTTTCTCCGTCCACCCTTATTTATAAATGTTAAAAAAATTGAAAAAACACCAATTAGAGAGGAGCCGGATACAATATAAAAAATTTACAAATTGTTACCTTCACTTCGAATTTTTTTTGGTTTATGTTGCGGGATAATTCCTAAATTTCTATAACACGTTCTTGTGTTGCAATATTTATTCCAAAGCAATCCCCGAGCTGAAATATTTTTTCCACGGCCATCTCTATATCCAGGCAAATAGTAGCTGGCTGCAAATTCCAGAGGAAACACAGTACATATAGAATTTGCAATTAAATTAAAGCGCTCTCCAGATATTCTATGAAAAAAAATTAAAAATGAATTGCAAAATAATTATGTCCCCTATAGTACTAATAATTTTTACCTTTTATCAGGATCATTTCTTAATTCGTTACCAATTATAAGGTCTACTAATAACTTTCTTTTTAATTCCTTGTGAATGGTGTAGTGTTTATAAATTTTCACGCCCTCATTTGAGCTGTCTAAAAATTTCTTCAAGTCGTATGTGGCAATAGTTAGCGCAGAGTTATTGGAAGAAGATGTATATACTGTCTCTGAAAAACTTCCAGGCAGTGACAAAATTTCGTCACCTTCAAACGATTCCTGTTCGTTATTAGTGAAAGATGTTGAAGTCGAATTCCATCCGGAATATAAGTTACATTCTAAAACAAAGTATATACCAAGTCAAGTCAAAAACCGATACAATTTGAAATAAATAAAGAACACCGGCATAAGTATTAAATAAAAACAATTTTTGTTTTAAAAAAATTCAGTAGCTAAGGTGTAAATTTGTTGAAAAACAAAATGAAAAAATTAAAATATAAAAAAACCGATACATATTTAAATTTGGTATTGCTAAACAGTTTAGTGACAAAATCTGTGACAAATTTAGTCACTTGACTGTATTTATTTAGCCATTTTTGGGGAAAAATAATTATATGTAAAAGTAATATTACATCCTCATGTTTAGTAAACTCTTTCCACTGTTTTTTCAGTTTCAGCTGGAGGCCAATTGCCGGAACCAATTTTGATATGTCATTTTCACTCAGCAAAGCAAATGATTCCTCATCAATTACGTGTTCTAAGAATTGAAATAAGTCATTAATAACTAGTAGGTATTTATTAGAGCAGTAAAATTACTTAATTTTTACTTGTTCCACCTGATTAAAAATATCCTTTTGGGAATTATTGACATGACACAACGTAAGCTGATGATAATTTACAAAAATTTGTTATACGTCAGTAAAATTTAAAACAAATGGCCAATCCACAAAAAAGTAAAAAAATTCTAAATTAAATTAAATAGGAGAAACTTACCTTTGAATATTGGAACTAGTTCAGACAAGCCCCATTTAATTAACTTATCTTCCATTTTAAGTTCATGGCACTGTTAACACTGGAGAACTACCGATACAAAAAAGTTATACCTTGCCTGCAATAGTTGATTATATTCTGAATCATATCAAGTTATTTATAAGTAGTTGATAACGCGCTATAAACCAGTGCCTATCAAACATGGCGCTAGCCGCGAATAAAATGTATTTCGCGTCAGCGCTGGCGAGTTAAATGCGTCGTTTGGCATTTTTGCTACCACTGTTTCGGATGTATAATATAAATAAATAAATGCAAAATCAGCAGAAATTCACAACTCTTATCTGTAAACCGCAATATAATCAACATTATACTGAACTAAAAACTACTAATGCTTTTGCATTGAAAAAGTGAAGGTTCTTGTAAAAAGGGACACTCCAGGTAATTTCCCTGACCCGGATATGCCGTCCACATGTGCACGTCAAAATAATAACTTTACTATTGTTAGAAACTAAATACAATTCAATAATTCTTAGAAATTGTCAAGGTTTCAGCCGCTTGCTCGTGCTGAAGCGCGGGAAAGGAAAACTTATTTTAAAAGTTTTATTTAGAAAATTCGTTGAAGCGATTGCATGAGTGAAATGAATCAAATTTTATTTCGCTGCGTTCGTTTATTTTTATTTTTTGCTTTTGACAGAAACTTATTCATTTATGGGTACTTATAGTATTGGGTATTTAAGTATTAAAACATTTTATTGGTACAGATATGTGGATAGATGAAATCAAATTCTCGAATTCGTATATAATATAATGGCTAACGGTTCTTAATACTCAAAATGTACTAAGTTTGTAATATTAAGTTAACTTTATATTGCATTATGTAGTAAATCTCTAGTGGACTGCAATTTAATAAAAATAGGAGATCTACTACGTGACTGATTAAATAAATGAATTAGGGCCGGTATTTGTACCGGCCCTAAATCAAGCTAAAACAATAACGATAGTTGATTTTGAACTGATGGGTTACAAAGTGTTTATTTAGCGTTTTTTAGGGCAACGACGTCGGTCTTTTACAATAAATTAAAATAATGCAAATATTTCGTTAATAAATTGATTTTCGACGAGATAGCCAATCTATTGAAGAACTAATAATTGTTCAAACGCTTTACAAACGATGTTGAGAAAGTAGGTAGAAATTCGGACTGGCTAGTGTCGGTAATTTACGACAGCCGTCAAACTGTGGTTAGTAAAGGAACCTCTCTTTTTTATTGGGGTGACATTTTCAATGAAGCCGGGTGTACATACATTGGGTAAGACCAACGCCACCTTTACTTTCGTTGGCGTTGGTAAGACAAATGTTATATTATTTTTAAACAAACATTCTGCAAGTATTTATTTACAAATTCATTACTGGACGGGTTCTACGGCTGAACATTTTTCGATACCGTCAAACCTCGTTGGAACGAAACTGTTGGCAAAACATTACGTTGTTAAATTCTAGAAACGATTAGAAGGCTGTGAAACAATATTTTTTCTTTATACCGATAATAATATGTCAGTTTAAGATAAGAAATGTACTTTTGGACCCCCTTTTTAGAGCACCAGTCGCGAAAATTTCTGTATGTTGTTTCGTATCATAGTTTGCTTTTCTCAGGTAAGGGATTGAGTTCCAAGTTTTGTGCGGATTCCCGCAATTCTGGGGGAGTACACTCTATTTCACTATCAGACATTTTGTTTGTTAAAGAAACAGAAAATATAAATTTGGTGTGACTTTTGTTAAGCAATATAATAAAATGTCAATCGTGCAGCGCCTAAGAAGTGTTAATATTTTGCCGAAATAAACGATAATATTATGGAGGTATGTTTTTATTTATTTTTTATTTTTATTGATTGCGAATAAAATAGTACAGGTAACCCCCGCTCAACGCGAAGTATACGTTCTGAACCTGGCCGCGTTAAGCGAAATTTCGCGTTCAACGGGGGATTTATAAAAAATCATATTAAAATTCTGAAAAAAAAAACACTTAATAAAATAAATACATATTATTAATATAAAAAAATCTCATACATAACAAAATAAAAGAAATAAATGTCATACAGAACATAATTATTTATAATTCATTCATTTTGTTCTATGTTGCAAAAATGAATCAAAATTCCCTTGTTTGGCCTCTACCAACGCCATCTTTATTTACAAGCCATGAAGCCATGCTTGGCAACATTTTTAACGTTTATTTTTCTCTTTTGTTAGCGTAGCTAATTTCCTCTTTTTCTCTAAATTTTTAGTGCCATTTGTTTCTTTTGAATATTTTGTGTAGTTATTCAACATAATATTTGCAAAAACAGAATACAATGTTTTAAACAATCTGGAAACATCCTTGCCACACAGAAAATGTAATTCAAATTGTTGAAAAAAGTTATTGGAATTTAAGCTTAACTGTGTCAGTTGAATTAAAATGCCTTTTTGACAGGAACCCAAGTAACACCGTATATGCATAATACATTTCTCTAATATGCAGAAAATATTCCAATGTTTGTTAAATATATATCAGAAAACAAATATATATAACATATTTCACTAATATTTATTACTGCATGTTTAACATTTTACGCACTTGTTCAAGATAGTTACACACTCCTTACATAGTCTAACAAGGCCTATGTTCCTTTAGTGATTAGCACTTTTTGCATTATAAACTTTAAATTTTGGGAAATATTTGCTTATATGATATAAATATTTAGAATCACATATACAATTCTAAACATGTAAGAAATATTTACTAAATATTTAAAACAAGCATTGTAGTGGTGTAGTGGAAGGAAGCGGTAGAAGAAGTGGGGTGGATGCGCCTATGTAAGAATTTTTTGCAAATATGAGCACTATTTACAAACACGTGCTGAGAAACAAGTGCGATTATATTGTAACTTATCAGTTTGTTAAGAACAATTGCAAAACCAAGTAGGTATGTACCTAAAATTAGTTGCTTTAAAACCCTTTTAATATGTTTTTTTTTAAATATTTATGAGTTGATGTACATTTCTTGTGAAAATCATTGTTGTGTCCTTGTAAAATTCGTTAAATTATAGTGCGTGTAATTTCTTTTAGCAGACTTTGGTAAAATAGGACAATTGCTTTAGCGGTATCCTACAAAGGGCGGCGTTCCTTGTAACGTTATTATGACTATATTTTGTTGTCCGTTTCTCTAACGAACTTACATGTTTAAAAAATCATTCCATCTGTAACCTTATTCGAGACAAGACCTTTTTTGCTCACGCGTAAACAATCATTCTTTATAAGTAGTTGTGGCGGTTCTCCAACGTGGATTAGATACTAGCAGAGGTAAGTGTTAACATCCCATTTTACGATCGGTTATCATTAATAATATAGTTTACGTTCGTTCCTGTGATGATCTAAAATATATTTCATCAGGTGCCATTGATAGAGGATCATTTAAAATGCCAAATAATACAAATGCCCATTCCTGCAGCAAATATCGATTTATACAAAATCAACTGAACCCGCATAAAAATGAAAATAATATTCAAAGTGAAGCAGATTTGGACATAGCAGGCTGTGATTTTAAATACCAAACTCAAGCCAATGTGATGCCTGCAGCAAGCTAAGTTTGTATCTTGCCGCGAGCAAAAATCGTTTGCTGCCATCAAAAAGGTATACTTCAGTTATTTTTTTGTAACTGCATTTTATACTAATATATTTTGCAGGAATTCTCAGATCACCGAGTACCCGGACGAAATTAATAAATAGGTATTGTAGTGAACTGAATTTAAAAATTTAAATTTACGTCTGCACCGTCGGCAACCCGACACACGCACCGACTTAAGTGGCCAGATTCTTAAGCCACGAGAATAAGGGTGGAGTGGGGCCGGTTTTTTTAGGAACGCGAAGCGAGGGTGCGGGGAGAAGCTAGCGGGCCCTGAACCGAAGAAGACGCTTCGAGCAATAGTGGTTGTTTTTAATTTTTATTTTAAAGTGTCTTGTTGGTTTGGGGGTGGGTTTTTAATTAGTGGAGTAGTTCGTGCAGCATCTCTCGCCCGGTATTGTATCTTGTAGTTTTTGTTAGCGGTTACAGCGCGTGGGAGTAGGTTAGTTAGCATGTTAGATTAAGTTGTATGAAACTGCTGTTGTGGTTAGCGAATCAGCCGACAATCCCGCGTGAGTCGGTTTGCACTTCTTCCGCGATAATTAGTACGGTGTTTTTTTTGGTTGCGGGGGCGAAATAACTAAGCTTGGGGTAAAGGACGCCGTTTGACGCCTGTAAGGTTCAAATTCGTCCGGAGTAGCGTGGGTTGATGACGTCACGCGCGTGGGTTTCTAGTCCAGGGGAGTACTCAGGGTCGTAACCGAAGGGGAACGCGCTACTTAACCTAAGTTACTCGTTTAAGTTAAACAAGCGGAAGCAAGTACGAGGGAAGCCAGATCGGGAGTAGTTTAAGAGGACTCCGGGGGCGTAAACTTCACGCGCTAGAATGCTGGTATTAAGGGGTGATTGTATGAGTGATGGCCTGCTGATTAGTGTTTCGTGTTTGGTTTTGAATTGCCTGTTTATTATTGTAAACATTAGGAAATCGTTCTTTTATTAATTTAAATTATCATCTACGAGTAATGTGGGCATTTGGTTATCACCCCCGGGCACTGGTTGCAGCTCTTGCCAGTGGCGGAGAGCAAGATTTTGTGTTCCATTTCCTCGGAGTGAGTATAACCATAAAAATCTTGTATGTGTATAATCTGTGTATAATCTGTGTATAATCGGTTTGTGATTTGTGTATAATTTGAGTACCGGGGTGGTGTCGAATCCGGTAGGGCAGTGGCCCGATAAAAAAGCTGGAACATCCTTGATGCCCGTGGGAAGTTGATATCTGTGTTTTATTTGTGTCTAATTGCTGTGCCGTTCTTTCCACCGTTCGACCAAGGCAGTAAGGCAGAGTTACGGACCGCCCTCTACGGCGCACTGTAGTGCTGGATCGTGGGCCTGGAAAGGCAACAGTTCGTAGCCCGGTTAACTAATCATAACAAATAGTTCTTGTTATTTCATGCCTCAAGTGATAATAATGATGAAATCATGTCCATCATTCGTACTGCCTTGCCAATCAAAATTTATCCAGGTCTTCGGTGTGATCTCCGATGTGTTTCAGATGATTCGACATTGTAACCTAAATATGCCACATGTGTTTATTGATCACATAACCACATCTCGTTTATGTTGTTTGTATGTTGTGTTTTTAAAAAAGGACGATTTCTTATGTTGTGTATGAGTAGATAGTCTACACGGGTACGGGGGCAGCCGCGAATTAAATTGATTCGCGGATTTAATTCGCGGATTTGATTCTCGGATTAATTGATCGACGCCATCTTTAATCCTTTAATCGAAGATGTAATTAGACCCCTTTAATCACAGATGTAATTACCCTAATTACCGCGTAATTGATCTGATTACAATTGATCGGATTGCACTAATTATAACCCTTTAATCACAAATGTAATTGTTCCAATTACCGCGTAATTGATCTGATTGCAATTGATTACAACCCTTTAATCAAAGGATTATTCTAATTACGATGTCAGGCGTCTGCACTCCTGCGCATCATCCATCTCCCTCTTACACATGGTTGAACACTCCATCTCTCTCAGACACATTGCATAAGCGTACGGACTGGAATTTTCTTGTTTGGCGCCGCACAGCCGAGGCGTCGGCACTCCTGCGCACCATCCATCTCCCTCTTACACATGGTTGAACACGCCATCTCCCTCGCGCACACTGCATAATCGTACGAATAGGAATTTCCCCGCCAGGCATGTCTGACGTCACACCATTGAACTTCCCGCTTAAGTTGTGAAATTTTTAAGTGAAAAAAATGTTTTGCCATAAGCGAGTTTCGAACCCCAATCTCGGGGCTACAGCAGGCAGTCCATTACCTCTGAGCCGGCAAGCAGCCCTACTTAGCGTGTATTCAGATGTTATATAACTATTTGTAAAATATAAAAAATAATTGAACTTATTTAAAATACATGCTTTTCCATACAAGTGTTTTATAATACATCGGTGGGAGATGTGCGAAAAATAAAATGATTTTAATTGTTTAATTTTAAATAGAATATGCAAACTACGTTCTTTATGCGTAATTTTACAAGCTCGGAGATGTCTAGAAATACGCGTCTTTGCAAGCTCTGGCGAATGCATGAATTGGGAGATGTTTGAAAAAATAAACCAGGATAATTTTACAATGTTTTTATTCGTACATACATAAAAATAATTGAACCTATTTAAAATACATGCTTTTCCATACAAGTGTTTATAATACATCAGCCCTATTAAGCCATGAATTAAATGATTTATCGAAACCTAGCCACTTAACAAATACTTTATCGCCGCGTCTACGTAGAATCTTTTCAACCAGGTATACATCGGGGTATTGCACCTTCATCAGTTCCTCTTCATAGAATCCGCCCTTAATAGGTCTGTCCTCATAATCACTTAGATTGTATGTCGGCGGGTTGGTATTTTTAATTGCAGTAACGGTGAATATTTCAGTTGTCCAATTCGGAGTATAACCCTTTTCAAAGATGTGTTTAAATTTGCTAACACGAACTTTATCGCCGGCTTTAAATTTCAACTTTTTCGCAGGCAGCATGCGAAAAGACCTGTACACACGCAGTAAAATTTCTTCGGCATTTTCACTGTTGACATCTCTAGGCTTCATACCGATTGTTCGATGTTTGTTGTCATTGTAAGTTGATACCAATTCTTGCACAATATCCAACCATTTATAATTACCACGCAGGCTGAATTGCACCCACATTTTACTTTTTAGCGTTCGATTGAATCGCTCACAAATTGATGCTTTCAAATTGCTGAATGTTGAGTACATATGGATATCGTGTTGCCGCATGAGCGCCTTAAATTTCAAATTATAAAATTCTTTGCCGCCATCAACATGTAAATTTTTCGGTATGCGCCCCCTTGTGAGTATCGACTCCATTGCAGCAGCAATATCTTCTCCATTCTTGCTCATAGAAGGTGCTGCCCAAGCAAATTTTGAAAATATGTCAATAACTGTAAGCATGAACTTGTAACCATTATTGACATCGGCATAAGCTGTCATGTCAACAAGATCAGCCTGCCATGTTTCATCCAAGCCACGAATGTCAAATTTACGACGTTTATAATTTCTTCGAGCTGGTTTATGAAGTTCCTCAACAACTGCTAATTTCTGCATTGTCACTCTAATGCTTTCAGCCTTCGATCAAAACTCATAGTAAGCTCAGAAACTTCTGTCATATGCTTTTGAAGGTTGATTGTGCTTCTTATCGTGTATGAACAATCCATTAATACCGCTCGGAAACTTCAGTCATGCGCTTTTGGAGGTCTGCATTGGTTGCGGCCAGTTTTTTGAAACTATCTTGTAATTCATGAACGGCGTTTGAAATGCTTGTTATGAGCCCATGATTTATATCGTTGGCTGTAACTTGTCGCGTCAAGCTATTTTGTATGTCAGACTGAAGAGTTTCAATCTTTTCTCTATTTGCACTGATATCACTATACACAGGAACCATGTTCTGAGTTATAGTTGCAATTGTATTATGCATTAAACTCAACACAGTGTTGAGGGTTGCGGCATCGTTGCTCTCCAGGGGTTCAGCCAAGTTTCGCAATCTTCTATTTTGCGTGTTAAAATCTCCATCGGCAGTCAATTGGAATCCAATCCCAGGAGGACCGCGTATGCTGCTGTTTTTATTTAACTGACGTCCAAACACATCAACACTCATCTTAGGAATGACTAATGTAGCCAGCTTCACGTAACTCCTCGATAATCGATATGATTTCATTTGAATGACTCGGATTCCCAGCAGCCTGTGATGCTAGGAGCATGCGCAGACGATCAATTAATTCATTAGGATCATCCCAGTATGTGTAATGCGCTCGTTCTCCCTTTCGAGCAATCATGAATTCTGGTAGTATACCGCTCCCTTCATGCTTTGTGGGGGCAATCGGCGCAATAAAGTTTTCAAATTTCAAACTTTTATCTTTGCGAATGTTTTGATTTATACTGTAGTGTTTTCGGTGTGCATTTGTTGCGGTGACGATTTGACCATAAATTCGCGCATCATCGTGACTCACAAAGTCTGTATCTGGCGACTTTTTAAACAATAATTCAATCAGCCCTCTGGTTTTCTGATACTTCCTGTCACCCACATAAATGAAACTATTTTCAAAACGAATCTGCGAATCACCAATCATCATACGATCATTGGCGAGTTTGCGCACACCATACGTAGTATCCAATTCCTTTTTATTCTTTTTCGCTAACATTCTTAGATATTGTGCGAGTGAATCATCATCAGCATAGGGGTCCACATCTTTTTTCACAGGAGCATCTTCCATCTCAGTCTTGATTTCAGTTTTAATATGGTTATTCACGAGCTGCTGTAGAGGAACCACCACAGGTTTAAGCGCTTCACTCATAGCCCTTTCAGCAGTCTCTCTACCCAATTTGATTATTTTATACTTTTTCCGAATCGCATCGCTAGCTTTAGCGATTTGATGGAGAACATCAGCATGCTCTTGAAATTTCTGCATGTTGACGCCATCACATTCAAAACGCTACTGTGCACATCATCAATTTAGATCGTCTTCATATAGCAGTCGAAACCCTTTCTATACCGCCCCTCATTGAGTTCACTATCTTTATCGATTACCAGAAATCCATGCTTGTCACTCCAACATGCCGAACACAATTCTCGAAAATTCGCATAAGTCATGTCAGTATTAACGTGATCATCATAAACATGTTTGAGATTCATATCGTCCTGTTTAAACAGCACTAATAGGTTGGCATTATCACGAACTAGATGCTTAGGAATGCGTGCATATGTCTGGCATAAGTAGAAGCAATCGACTGTTTTATGGCGACCCATACAGAAGAATGCTCGGATATTTTCTTGCTTCTCGCATGCGACATCATCAAAAATCATTATGGAATTGGGGTGCGCATCATCTGGTCCAACCACTTGTTCATGTTCGCTGAATGGGAAATACTTGAGTCCATCCACAGGTGCGAGTAATTGCGTTAAAATTTGATATTTTGGCTGATTGAGTGATTTTGAGTAGACATACACATTTTCAAATCTTAACCCGTTCGGGTGTGTTAGCAAGGCCAGTAGAGCGTTGGTCTTGCCACAATTGGATGGGCCGCAAAATATTGCACGCACACTATTCGGTAATAATTCGCCGTGGCGTTTCTCTTTATTTGAACTAGTCTGTTGCACAAGGCCATCGAAATTCAGCATGGGTAGTCTGCAGGACTGCTCCTCGTAGCTAATTTGAGCCATGACTGATTGAGAAACCATAAATACCTGCTTTATAAGTGTTTGTTCCTCAGTCATACATCAGCGATGCTTACGCACACATCGATGGGGTGTAAACCAGTTGGTGTGAAAAAACATCGTCCTCGCGGCAAGGGGGTTGTAAACAGTATTATAAACAAACTACCGGTGGAGCTTCATATACCCGGTTATCAGTACTGCGGACCTGGCACAAAATTGTCAAAAAGACTTGCACGAGGAGATCCGGGTATTAACCCGCTAGACGCAGCGTGTAAAGAACATGACATTGCCTATTCTAAAGATCGTGAAAACTCGGATGCTAGGAGGGTTGCCGACAAAATACTGATTGAGAAAGCTTGGAAGCGTGTTTTAGCCAAAGACGCAAGTGTCGGCGAGAAAGCAGCTGCTTGGGCCGTAACAAATATCATGAAGGCTAAAACAAAATTCGGTATGGGTCTAAAGAAAAAGAAGAAGAAGTCCTCGCCCGCATTGCGGAAGATTGTTAACGCTGCCAGGCTGGCAATGCTGCCAAGCAGGGATGCCAAAATTGCAGTCAAATCGGCACTGCTGGGCGCTCGAAAAGCTGTTAAACAGGCCGGTGGAAAATGCAATGTGAGATCACCGCGTATTCTTCCAATCCCAACAAAAACCGGAGGTTTTCTACCATTTCTCGTACCAATCTTTGCGGGTCTTAGTGCCGCCGGCGCGTTGACAGGCGGCGTTGCAGGAGTTGTTAAAGCTGTGAATGATGCTGGCGCCGCAAAGCGGGAACTAGCGGAAACTCATCGCCACAACAAAACGATGGAATCTATAGCTCTGGGAAAAGGTCTTTATTTGAAGCCATACAGACAGGGGTTGGGACTTTATCTGACTCCAAAAAACTAATTGAGAAGCTGCCACGCCGAGCGTTGACCGATATCGATATACTTAAATATGCTAAAAAGTTGAAAATTCCACATTTTCGCGGAGTATACATGCGGGATGACTTACCCAAGAGTGGCCCTCGAAAATTCGAGTCGGCAATAATCAACCTAGATGACGCTGCTGGATCTGGAACACATTGGGTTGCATATAAAAAGATTGGTGATAATGCCATCTACTTTGACAGTTTCGGAAATCTGCAACCACCTAGGGATCTAATCACATATCTCGGTGTTGGCAGCGTCAAATATAATTATATTCAATATCAAGACTATGACACATATAATTGTGGACACTTGTGCCTCAAGTTCCTATGCGGACTCCTATAAAAGGTTGGCATGTCAGTATTGGAAATCACAATAGTAATGGATTCGTTTACGTTAACAGTGTCGGGTGCATCATCAGTGCTCGAGGTTCAATATTTTCCACCAATCGAACTCTCGCCACTTAATACATACACCTTGGGGTTGGTAGAACTGCTAACATTTAACTCGATTCCCAATATAGACGTTGGGAACAACATGTTTTACATCGGCGATCAAGAAATCACTTTACCCACTGGTAGTTATGAGCTAGAAGATATCGAGAAATTTATACGAGAGGCTTTGATTGATCAAACTGTC
The DNA here is from genome assembly GCA_949768715.1 of Dascillus cervinus. Lineage (NCBI taxonomy): Eukaryota > Metazoa > Arthropoda > Insecta > Coleoptera > Dascillidae > Dascillus > Dascillus cervinus. Next base: position 28,438,928 of record OX458319.1, on the reverse strand, counting down.
AACATCAATATCAGACCCAACAACAATACACTTCATAGTGAAATTATGTGTAATCGTGAGATAAACTTTGAACATGCTAATTCCATAGCTAACCTTTTGGGTTTTACACCGCAAATTCTTAAACCAAACGTAGTTCACATATCGAACATTCCTGTAACCATTCTGAAGGTAAACGCCCTCAGGGTTGAATGCAACATCACCGCAGGTGCCTATATCAATGAACGCAAAGTGCACACAATCCATGAGTTTTTCCCAGTCGTCCCACCGGGTTATAAGATTGTGGAAGTTCCAACAAACGTCATTTATCTACCGATCACAGTGCGAGTAATACATCATCTGCAGCTCCGATTGGTCGACCAGGACGGGAACTTGGTAAATTTTCGCGGCGAAATTATAACTATACGACTTCACGTCAAGTCATCATCATCATCATCATCATCATCATAAAAATGGTTATTGTATATAATGCAAAAATTGGGCTGGGTTATAAAATTGAATCACCATGTCCGAATCAAGTCAGTCAGCGTGTATCACCCAAAGTGATAACACGTCAAAACATCGAGCTTCTGAAGAGTCTGGGCTTCAAAGTGAATCCTTTTGGGGGAAAATTAAAGACCGATTCTGCTGCTGCACATTAATTATTTGTTTTCAACCATGGAGGGGGAGATCTTAATGATTCACGCGCCGGTTGTTTATGATGAATCCATCGTTCATTGGGAGAGTCATACACATCAGCCCTACGCATCGTCAACTTTCAACAACAGCGATGAGATTCGCATAGCCATCCAACATCAAGATTTGTGTTTGTTGCCGGGCAGAAGTTCGTTACACATATCTGGTAAATTAACCAGGGCCGATGGTGAAACAGCAGTTCAAAGTACAACTTTAGTCAACAACGCCATCTGCCACCTCTTTGATGAAATACGCTATGAATTGAATGCGGTTGAGATTGACCGCTGCAAGAATGTCGGACTCACGAGTTTCATGAAAGGTTGTGTGTCTCTAGGTCCAGGTCAGAAACCCCTGCTCGAGAATGCCGGCTGGTTTGATATTGATAAAGATGCTAAAAAATTAATTAATGATGCCGGTTACTTTGACGTATCAATACCTCTGAAATTGATATTGGGTTTCGCCGAAGACCACCGTCGAATCATCATTAATTCTAAACATGAATTGATTTTGACGCGTGCGAACAGTGATGCGAATGCCGTTGTGCAATCTATAGCTGAAGATTTTAAAATCAAAATAATGAAATTGGAGTGGCTGGTACCATACATCAAGCCATCAGATCATCAAAAAGTTCAATTACTCAACTTTATCGCCAAAGACGAGCCCATCTCCATGAGCTTCCGAACTTGGGAGTTGTATGAGTATCCTCTACTTCCATGTGCAGACAAACAAGTTTGGCCCGTAAAGACATCTTCACAATTGGAGAAACCGCGCTACGTCATTCTCGGTTTTCAAACCGCACGCAAAAATAAGAATGATATGAATGTCAGCCGTTTCGATCACTGCAACGTTAAAGATGTTAAACTTTTCTTAAACTCGCAGTGTTATCCCTATAACCAGCTAAATCTCAACATTGATCATAATCAATATGCCCTATTATATGAGATGTATGCAAATTTTCAAAGTACATATTATGGCAAGGACTCTGAGCCGTTGGTGAATAAAGGCGATTTTCTCAAATACGCTCCCTTAATTGTAATCGATTGTTCGAAACAGAATGAGGCACTCAAGTCAGGACCTGTCGATGTACGCATTGAGTTTGAATCTTCAAACAATTTCCCAGCTGCAACGGCCGCTTATTGTCTAATTCTTCACGATCGCATAATTGAATACAACGCAGTTAGTGGTGGGGTTAAGAAGCTAATGTAATCGGAGTTTGTGCTTCAGTCGCTTCAAAGTTGTTATACATGGCGGAGGTTATTGTCGATATTCAATGTTTCAAAACATCTCACAACGAATTTATATTGAAAGAATTTGCCGTGATCTCGGCTGATGATAAAACGGCCGAGCCTGTGAATTTTCTATTCGAACCACCGTTTCCATGGGGTGAACTACCTGCCAAATACAAATCTACTAATTTGTGGTTGGAACGTAATCATCATGGGCTTTCATGGGACTCTGGTGATATTCCATACGACCTGGTGAAGGAGACAGTAATCAAGCAGCTCGAAGATGCCAAGAGAATTTTCGTCAAGGGTGTGGAGAAACTTTTATGGTTGGAAAAAATCACCGAGTTCCAGCACACAATCATTGATATGGAAAATCTCGGCTGCCTAGCGTTGAACAAGTTGTGCGATAATATGACGCCTTGTACACATCATGTTGGTGCTTCGAAGCTTAATTGTGCTACTAAAACAGTGAAATCGTTAAAAGCGTGGTATACAAACGATGATGGTGCACCGTCCATGGAACGATTGATTCAAATCTACTTTGAAACTGAGAATTTGGCTAGTATGGAGGCGGAAGATATCGCCTGTTTACCGAAGGATTTCCTCATCAAGCTCGCATCACATAGCATCCATTTCATCTGGGATAAATTACCTCTAAAGTTCCAATTGGATAAGGATGTCGCCGATTGCCGAAGATGTTTAACCCATTACAACACTTGTGGCGGAACCGAAATCGATGGACCTCCACCGATGATTAAAAATTGCGATTATTGTAAATTTATATGATTTTTATGTATGTACGAATAAAAACATTGTAAAATTATCCTGGTTTATTTTTTCAAACATCTCCCAATTCATGCATTCGCCAGAGCTTGCAAAGACGCGTATTTCTAGACATCTCCGAGCTTGTAAAATTACGCATAAAGAACGTAGTTTGCATATTCTATTTAAAATTAAACAATTAAAATCATTTTATTTTTCGCACATCTCCCACCGATGTATTATAAAACACTTGTATGGAAAAGCATGTATTTTAAATAAGTTCAATTATTTTTTATATTTTACAAATAGTTATATAAATATACAAATTAAAAGAAATTATGTTGTTTTTTACTTTTACAAAGTGTTCTCGCTCCTTATATAACATCTGAATACACGCTAAGTAGGGCTGCTTGCCGGCTCAGAGGTAATGGACTGCCTGCTGTAGCCCCGAGATTGGGGTTCGAAACTCGCTTATGGCAAAACATTTTTTTTCACTTAAAAATTTCACAACTTGAGCGGGAAGTTCTGATTATCAATAGTGTGACGTCAGTCATGCCTGGCGGGGAAATTCCTGTTCGTACGATTATGCAATGCGCGCGAGGGAGATGGAGTGTTCAACCATGTGTGTAAGAGGGAGATGGAGCGTTCAACCATGTGTAGGAGGGAGATGGAGTGTTCAACCATGTGTAAGAGGGAGATGGATGGTGCGCGGGGGTGGAGCAGCCTCGGGTGTGCGGCGCCAAACAAGAAAATTCCTGTCCGTACGCTTATGCAATGTGTCTGAGAGAGATGGAGTGTTCAACCATGTGTGTAAGAGCGAGATAGATGATGCGCAGGAGTGCAGACGCCTGACATCGTAATTAGAATAATCCTTTGATTAAAGGGTTGTAATCAATTGCAATCAGATCAATTACGCGGTAATTGGAACAATTACATTTGTGATTAAAGGGTTATAATTAGTGCAATCCGATCAATTGTAATCAGATCAATTACGCGGTAATTAGGGTAATTACATCTGTGATTAAAGGGGTCTAATTACATCTTCGATTAAAGGATTAAAGATGGCGTCGATCAATTAATCCGAGAATCAAATCCGCGAATTAAATCCGCGAATCAATTTAATTCGCGGCTGCCCCCGTACCCGTGTAGACTATCTACTTGTATGTCGGTGTTGTGTTAATTGCTTTATTTGCTTGTGTATTTTTTTGTTTTACATGCCTGAGGAATCTGTTTGGGTGGAGGTTTCACAGATTCCAAATTATTGCATGAGCATTTGTTTCGTTTACTATTTGATTTAATATAAAAAGGCATCCTCCACTATTCTATTGTTTTTATTGAAGACACCTCTTCCCCTAAAAGTCTCACCGTTGCATCCAGAACGCTTGCCGCATTGTGTAAACGCAACGAGGGGTCCTACCGACATTCTAGACGATCACGAATTTTTGGCCAATTTGAATTTCGCGGTTTAATTTTTCGAGCGTTCGGTTTTTCAAATTATTTGGCGGCAAGTTTGGGTCATTACAGTATACTATATAACTACATAATATGTAGCAATTGTATTTCCAAAGATGAAATAAATATTTAAAATGAAATCTAAATCAAATATTTAAAAAACATTCCCAAATAATATTACCTAAACATTCCCAAGTAATATAACCTAAATATGCCTAAGTAATATTATCTAAACATTCGAAAGCAATATTACCTAAACATTCCCAAGTCATATAACCTAAATATTCCCAAGGAATATTATCTAAACATTTCCAAGAAACATGTACGAAATATTTAAAATTCTGTCGGTTCTCATATAAACTAAATATATAATTTCTCATATTTGCGAAATATTACTGTGCTGCTTGGGAAGATATTACATGCCTTAAGTTTTGAAGTTTCTCTTTGGACGTCAAGATTAGACTTTAGCATTATTTTTTTCCATTTACAGGATTTTTAAGAACGAATTGTAAAACGCGTTAAAAAGTTTGAGTGGTAATAATTCTATTTGTTTCTTTCTGGCATATGATTTGTATTTTAATATAATATGTTTTTTGTGTAAAAACTCTTTTAATTTACTCAAACTGCTTATTATTATAGTTGTGGCGGTTCTCCAACGTGGACTAGATACTAGCAGAGGTAAGTGTTAACATCTCATTTTACGATCGGTTACCATTAATAATATAGTTTACGTTCGTTCCTGTGATGATCTAAAATATATTTCATCAGGTGCCATTCATAAAGGATCATTTAAAATGCCAATTAATAAAAATGCCCATTCCTGCAGCAAATATAGATTTATACAAAATCAAATGAACCCGCATAAAAATAAAAATGATATTCAAAGTGAAGCGGATTCGGACATAGCAGAATGTGATTTTAAATACCAAACTCAAGCCAATGTGATGCCTGCAGTAAGCTTAGTTGCTCCAGAGACTCATATTCTTGACTGCAAACAGTCTTCATTTTCTAATAATGCTTGGAGTGACAGCAATGCTGCTGATAATGATTATTGTCTTAGAGGTTCCAAATTAAGAAGTTTTTTGAAAACTTGGGCTCTTGATACAGACGTAAATCATCATCAGTTGAATTGTTTGTTGAAAGGTCTAAAACAAATTTTACCCAACGTAGATTTGCCACATGATAGCCGCACATTATTGGGTACAAAACGAGATTTGAATATTGCTGTAATGCAATCTCAGAATGAAACACCAGGTCAATTTTGTTATTTTGGTATAAAGTAAAATTTAACATTACACCTGCAAGAGAGTGCTATTGTTACTAAAGTACAACAAATGAATAATACTCTTAACTTATCTTTTAATGTTGATGGTTTACCGTTATGGAAAAATTCTAGACAACAATTTTGGCCTATATTATGTAAAATTATTTTACCAACTCTAAAAGTTAGTCCCTTTCCAGTTGCAATTTTTTCAGGTGATTCTAAACCATTTTCTGTGGATGAGTTTTTTAAGCAATGTATAGACGAACTAAATATGTTACTTGAATTTGGCATTCGTTTTGAGGGTAATACCTTTAAAATAAAATTAGTTTGCTTTTCCTGTGATGCCCCTGCACGAAGCTTTATAAAGTGTGTGAAGGGGCATAGCGGACACTATGCATGTGAGCGTTGCGTCCAAAAAGGAGAAACGTATAGACACAGAAGAATTTATTTAGAAACAGAATCGGAATCGCGTACTCATGAAAATTTTATTAATAATCAATTTAATAAGGAGCATCATTTGTCTGTAAGTCCTCTCGTTAGAATATCAAATATTAACATGATCAACTGTTTTGCATTGGACTATATGCATTTGTGTTGTCTTGGGGTCATGAAAAAATTGCTACTGTTTTGGTTAAAGGGAGCTGAAACTCGCGCAGTTCGCTTAAGCGTCAATAATAAAAAAACCATTTCAAAGTTGATACTTGTTTTTTCTAAATGTGTGCCTTCGGATTTTAATCGCAAACCTAGGTCCTTTGCGGATGTAGAGAGATTTAAGGCAACAGAATTTCGCTTTATCATGTTGTATTTGGGACCAGTTTTATTTAAAAATGTACTTAAACACGACTTGTACGAGCATTTTTTATTATTCCACTGTGCGATGAGAATATTAACAAACCCAACATTTGTGAACACCGAGTGGTTAAATACAAGCAAAAATATGTTGAAATATTTTGTTGAAAAATCGCCACATTATTATGGTCGTGAATCGTGTATTTTCAACGTGCATTGTCTTGTACATTTAACAGACGATGTGAAAAATTTAAATTATTCATTAGACGAATTAAGCTGCTTCCATTTTGAAAATCAGTTGGGTAAAATAAAAAAAATGTTGCGCGCAAAAAATTATCCACTAGCACAAATTTGTAAAAGACTTTCAGAACAACGTCCTAAAATTGTAAGTGATACAAGGCAGAATAACACAATTACAGCTAACAAATCGATGAAATTTGGAAAATCTTCCTGTTATGAACTGAAAATTAACAATAAAGATTGCTTTGCTTTCTTAACCGAAAATACAATTTTCAAAGTTGCTGAAATAGTTGACGATAACCATGTAAAAGGGTACATTTCTAGCGACCTTTCTTCATTTTATGATTATCCAATTCCATCTGAACATTTAGGTATATTTAAATTTATTGATTTCAAAAGTGACCTGGTGCTTCTTCACATTAATACTATTATGTCAAAAGCAATGGTGATTAAGTATAATGCATATTACGTGGCATTCAAATTATTGCATCTCAGTTAATGTACGTGTTTGCGCATAACGAATTTTTAAGTCCAAATTCATTTATGGTATGAAATATAAATTGCAAATTGTTTCTACTAACATTTTTCTCTTGTTTTGTTCTCATGATATTCTGATTTTCCATTTGCACATTAAATTTTAATAAATAAACATTAATTGAAAGGTTGTTTAGTCTATACTGTCGTTAACATATGACTGAATCTTCAAATACTTTGAAATAAAGTATTGGAATTTATTCTTGATGGTACGTGTGTATTTAAAATAATTCATTTGGATCTTACTTAAAACTTCTTTACAGCGTTGTACGGTAAACCTACGTCATGTGGGACATTATTGTCTGGGAACGAGAAGATGGAGTGGACTTTGTTCCAAGTTGTTGGGGAAATGCTGAGAAAAATGCATATAAATACCCCATTGACGCAAAGGACAGACATGTACGCACTATAATTTATGAGTGCAAAGATTTAAGAACCAACTACAAAGTATGTCCTGCTAGATGTATAAAAGAAGGAATAACAGATTTAAAAAAGGCGCAAGAATATTGCAAAAAAGGCGAATTTACGTCTAATGTTGAAAGCGAATCCGATGTTGCAACTAATAAGAATTCGTTTGGACGGAGGTCTAGGAAAAGACAAAATGATGATTATTCTTATGATAACGTTATTACTGAATCGGATGATGATGAATACCAACCGCCAGCTCGAAAACAATTTTCATTTCCTTGTAAGTAACACTTTATTTCTGTTTATTATATTCATCATTGCAAAAAGCGTTGTTTTTTTTTAGATCGTACAATTGTTGCAACGAGTCCGTCTTACAGAAGTGCAAATAATCTCTCTCTATCCCAAAATGATGGAATTATTAGTAAGTAATCTTTTGTATTTACTATATTATTTTATTCATAAGTAAATTGTTTCTTTTCAGATGATACATCATCATGCATATCTGCAGCTTCTTCTTCTCATCGGACTAGTATCAGTAGTATGTATATAGTTTTTTTTTAATTTCCAACATTATTTTACTATTCTTTCCAGATAATCCACCTGAATCTGCTAGAAGTGGGACTCTTCACCAGAGTGGTACAATAATTAATAATAATATTATTTAATTCTTTACTCAGTGCATTTTTTGTTTTTAGATAGTGAAAAAATATTACGGGAGTTACTGGATATCAAATTCGAATTAAAACAGCTCCGCAATAAAATGGAGAAAATTGAAAACAATTGCGCAGCAACGATGTCTGTTGATGCTTCTACTCCTGATTACTTCCTTTCAAATATTCTTTGCGAAAATGAAGGAAGTATTAAAGAGCTAGAAGAAAGTTTGACTAATCCCGAGGCTTACAAGCAGCTGGTTGGTTTATTAAATATATAGGATACTTTTTAAATAACAAAATACTTTTTAGGTTACTGTGCTATATTTATGTGGAGGGGAAACTCTACACAAAAGTATTTATATAATGATGGGCAAATTATTAGGACGGGAAGTCAGTCTTGAATATTCCTGTCAAGGAAAAAAGAAAAAACGTGCTTTTTGTCACTTGACAATGTTTAAGGCATTAACTCGTTAGTATAATAATAGTATTCTCATTTTTCAACTCATTTTGCAAAATTGTAATTTACAGAAGCAATACGAAAAAGATATGAAACTGCAACTGAACAAACTATTAAAAAAGAAGTAAGTTTGTATCTTGCCGCGAGCAAAAATCGTTTGTTGCCGTCAAAACGGTATATTTCAGTTATTTTTTTGTAATTGCATTTTATACTAATATATTTTGCAGGAATCCTCAGAGCACCGAACATCCGGACGAAGTTAATAAATAGGCATTCTCTATAAATACATAATATGTAGCAATTTTTGTATTTTCAAAAATAAAATAAATATTTAAAATGAAATCTAAATCAAATATTTAAAAAACATTCCCAAATAATATTAGATTAACATTCCCAAGTAATATAACCTAAATATTCCCAAGTAATATAACCTAAATATTCCCAAGTAATATTATCTAAACATTCCAAAGCAATATTACCTAAACATTTCCAAGTCATATAACCTACATATTCCCAAGTAATATTATCTAAACATTTCCAAGCAACATGAAAGAAATATTTAAAATTCTGTCGGTTCTCATATAAAATAAACATATAATTTCTCATATTTGCGAAATATTACTGTGCTGCTTGGGTTGTTACGGGATTAATTATTATAGCAGGTACGTCTATGAAAATATTAAACGCATCGAAATAAATAAAACAAGACGTGATAATGTGTTATCACGAAAGTTGGGATTTATCTGCGAAGAATTTTATTTTAAGGGGCAAAATTGGTGCCTCTTGAGCGGAAGAATTGTGCTTGGCTTAGCGGTTCGCGGACCTTAATAAGTCGCTGGCGTGCTAGAATAGAGTAGGAAAATTTACTGTTTTGATGTTGGTAGCCTGGTAGCGTTGAACTGTCAACGCCGACTGACACGTCAAAAAACAAAGCAAATTAATAAATAACAATGAAAAAGAAGCTTAATCTAAATTATTACCGTGGAAAGTACAATTATTATACACACTAGCAGTTACATGTGATGTATCTTGGGAATTTATAGTGACACCATGTAAATTCTGATCGGACACAGTATTTTGATGAACATTGATGTTGCCTATAACGGTAGTAAATTTTCTAACGTCTTTTGTGCAATTTGCCTAATTTTCGGCGGCGTTAGTGATAAACCTTCTTCAGCATTTATTTTTAAACATTAAACGCGAAAATAGAAAAAAACTGACGTTTGAAATTAAATTTTTTCACAACCGCCTATAATTACGCCACAAAAATGTCAGCAATCACCACGAAATTCCCTAGATTTAATTTATAGTTTATAAAATAATATAAAGCTACAAAATAGAAAAAATAGTATAAAACACTCGTTGCAGAAGGTCCTTCAAGCACTCATTTGTTCCTCCACTCGCCTTGCGGCTCGTTTTGGAATTTCAAATTCGTGCTTGAATAGATGCCTTCTGCTACTTGTATTTTAATATACTATTCCCACACGCTATTAGCTACAATATATTCCAACAAAGCATACATATGAAAGAAAACACACTTAACATGGTAACTCGGTATACTTAAGCCACCTCACTGTAAAAAGTCAAAATATTCGTTGCAAACATTACTACCGCGCTCTTCCTCAAATAAAAAAACGCAGGCTGTACATTCCAGTTTTTTGCAAACAGATCGTGGTCCATAGCCCAGGGTGGTTACTTTCTGGAAAACCTGGAAAAATCTGGAAAAGTCGGGGAATTTGATTTGGTCTGGAAAGTCAGGGAAAAGTCAGGGAATTTTTTAAAAAACCCGAAAAAATCAGGGAATTTTTTGAGCCATTGACTTTGATTACAAAACAAAACATATTCCTTCAGAAAACTACCTAAAATTTTAAATTTATCGCTCTTTACGCGTTTGAGAGTTGGAGCGATTGTTCCATAAATATGTAGAAGCGATTTTCTGTGGAAGGTATCTATTGCATAAAAAAAGACCCGAGTGTATACTTAGAATTGTTTTTCATCTTTTGTTATATTTACTAAAAGTTTAATGTTCATGTATTCCGTTCTTCTATAGATGAGTTATTATTGTTACAACGATGGGAAAAAGATTTTATTTAACTTTCTAGTTATATTCGTTTATTATTAATTTAATTAATTAATTTAATAAATCAATCAATAAATTTTTATACAGGTAGCCCTCGATTTACGCCGGCTCAATTTACGCCGATTCTCCATAACGCCGCTGTGCAATTCACCGTTTCGCCGTGTACATAATTGGGTAATTCACCGATTCTTCCTATGTTAGACTGATTTTCGTTTCAGTGTTGAGCCGCGTTGTGGATTCTTTTTTCCAAAAAATGTAAGAGATCCGAAACTTTGAAATTTCATTTGTTTTTCTTAATATTTTTTAATAAAAACATTTCACTTCATTTTATCTTAAAATACGTTTGAAAAATTAAATTTATAATACACCTATCCCCCGATTTACACGATACTTTTTTACACGATTTCGCTTTTACACGGTTTTCAAAATAACGAATTCAAAATAAAATGGTAAAAATGAATATGTCAGATGAGTACATATTTCTACAATCATTTTTTAACTCCGTTCACTTGGTTATACATATTGGTGATTCCCCGTTTTTTATGCACAATAAAACTTCCTACGTTTTCACGTAAATTACTGCAGTAAATTTGTGCCAGTAGAAAAGTGCACATCATTGTGTTTTTACTAATCATAATTTTTTAAACTTCATATTTACTGGTTAGCGACAAACAATTATTTTTTATAATTTTTTAACAATTTTTTCGCAATAAAATTTTAAGCCATAACAGTTTTTAATAGAGCATGAAGAGACCTTTCAAATGAGGTATCACAAGCCCCTACTTCCTATTTAAAAATTTGGGGGTTAAAACTGTCACTCGAAGGGAGTTGAGGTTAGGGATGGAATTTTAACTTTGCAGGATATCATGTCATAAACGAGATTTTTTATAAATATGCACAATAATTGAGATACTGAATTTATTCCATTTGACTGGTTCGCGCTGTATATTTGTTATTTTATGAATGAACAGTTATTTGAAATTTTCAAAATACAGGGTGTCCCATCACTTGTGGCCACCCCCAAAATTGAGCTTTAATTGAAAGCTATGAATTTGAAATTTGGTGCACGTATGATTCTGGTATAAGGCTAGAAATTTCCGATTTTAAATGTTAATTGTCGGCGTTAGTTTTCGAGAAAAAAAAATAAAAACTGATTTTTTATAAAAATACTATCTCCCAATTTCGTCAAATTTCACTTTTCAGGATCAGTATTATGGAGACAAAGATGTCCAAAGTAAAAAAAATAATCCAAAAGCTGTAATTAGTCTAAAATTCCCTTATATTCGAATCTTAACAGTAAACGTAATGATTTATGGCCCTAACGATTCTCAAGAATGTCCGCAAAGTCAAGTGCAATTTAAATTTATGGCATTGTAAAAATTTGTCAGTGTCCAGTGGAATCCCGGCGAAGTGAACGTCAGTAGCGTACCTAAATCGAACCTTTTTACATTCTTGTAGATTTCTAAAATTTTTGCAAGTCCTCTAATAAATTACGTTTATGAGAACGAACATGATTTAAAGTCTGGATGTTGAATTATTTTTTTTAGGTCGAAGAGGACTTATTACATTTTGAATTAATGTTTGAGTTCAAAGATGAATGCGAAAGATTTTTAATAACGGGCTGATAATGAGTATCGAACTGAATGATTTCGGAACTCGTTCGAGACTAACTTTGTCGTCCCCGTAAATTTGGAAATTAGTTTCACGGATTATTGTCGTCGTACTGGTTGAATCTTTCGTGAGAACCTGTTCAAACGCACGTTTCATCCATAAACTAATTTCCAAATTTACGGGGACGACAAAGTTAGTCTCGAACGAGTTCCGAAATCATTCAGTTCGATACTCATTATCAGCCCGTTATTAAAAATCTTTCGTATTCATCTTTGAACTCAAACATTAATTCAAAATGTAATAAGTCCTCTTCGACTTAAAAAAAATAATTCAACATCCATACATTAAATCATGTTCGTTCTCATAATCGTAATTTATTGGAGGACTTGCAAAAATTTTAGAAATATACAAGAATGTAAAAAGGTTCGATTTAGGTACGCTACTGATGTCCAGTTCGCCCGGCTTCTACGAGACAGTGACAAATTTTTACAATGCCATAAATTTAAATCGTACTTGGGTTTGCGGACAGTTATTGAGGATCGGTATGGCCATAAATCATTACATTTAGTGTTAAGATTCGAATATAAGGGAATTCTAGGCTAATTACAGCTTTTGGATTTTTTTTTTTACCTTGGACATCTTTGTCTCGATAATACTGATCCTGAAAAGTGAAATTTGACGAAATTGGGAGATAGTATTTTTATAAAAAATCTGTTTTTATTTTTTTTCTCGAAAACTAACGCCGACAATTAACATTTAAAACCGGAAATTTCTAGCCTTATACCAGAGTCATACGTGCACCAAATTTCAAATACATAGCTTTCAATTAAAGCTCAATTTTGGGGGTGGCCACAAGTGATGGGACACCCTGTACAGTAGAGTCCCGAGATAATGAACCCGGTTTTAGTGAACTTCCGGTTATAGTGAACGCTATTTGAAATACCAAAAAATCTTCCCATAATAAACATAAACCATTTTGTGTTTCGTTTATAATGAACCTCGGATAAAGTGAACCAATTTTGATGCATTTTTCAAGTTCACTTAATCCGGACTTCACTGTATCTTATTAAAAAAAATTACGTTAAATAAATGACGTTGTTTTCGATTTCACGGTTTTGCCTATAAAAATTCAAAATTCTGTTTTACACGGTTTCTTGAGGAACCAATCTTCCGTGTAAATCGGGGGATAGGTGTTTATGCATTTTGCATTATATCGTATTAATAAATAAAATGATTTGCTTCTTTTTCACTTATGTAGAACCTAACCCTATACATCAGTGTAAATATGGGTTCTTTTTACGCTGATTCGATTTGCGTCGGCTTTTGTAAGAACAGAACTGCGGCGTAAACCGAGGGCTACCCAGCTAGCAGACGTACGTCATTTTGACGTCATTTTTTGGTCATCTTTGGTCATTGACGTCTTTACGTCCAAAAAGGACGTCATAATGACGTGATTTTTTGTCCTAATTATGACGTCATATAATGACGTCAGACAGTTCGTCAATATGACGTCATAATGACGTTATATATTCCTAATTTATAAATAATCGTGGAGTACTCTAATTATTCCGGTATTTTTAACAGATCCTTATTACAATTTAAAATATTTTATTATTTACATGAGGAACCGAATTTTGTGTACACACTACTATAGCTTTATAAAATTTTGTGTTGATTCATTTTTGGTAGTTTGATTTATTTAAATTCGTGATTTTAACAAAATAGACAATAATAAGTACAACCTATCACAATTTGAATTAGGCGCCTCGCAACGAGGTATTGAAATCGTTCCCGAACCTCTGTCCCGAACCATCACGAAACCTAACCCAACCTATCTGTTAAAACCTTCATGTAATTCAGAGGTAGTGTGATTATAATTGCGAAGATAAGTTAAAATTGACCAACTTCATTGCTTTGATGGAAAATGCACTGCTCGATATTCGAATAAATAACTTTCAGATGACTTATTTTGGTATTGAATTCGAGAACGACCAAGGCATTTCCTTAGTCCACAACACGTGGCTTACACCTTTAAGAAAAGAAGTTTATTGGGCCCCGATTAAAAATAAAACAAATTTCAACAAATTGCTACGATCTGGTGAAGAGCCTCCTGAAGACGGAAGCTGGCAAATATATAAAGTGCATCGCATATTATTTACAACAGGTTTGTAGTTGTATTATTCAACAGAAAAATTGTTTCACGGTTTTTTTTATACAACTTGGGACATGATTTTTGTCTATTTCAATATTGCAAGGAATAATAAAATCATATTTTTGTGTATTATTTAAAGATGATTATGAAAAGGGCAACAAGAAAATTAAAAGTGCTGAGGACACCTCCAATTTAGACACCGATGATTTAAACAAGTGTCCTTTACCTCGAAAGACGGTAAGAAAAGTACTTCAATATTCCAGTGACGAAGTGGATTCAGACTCATCAGACATTCCTAAAAAAAAAAAAAAAACAGTAAGAAACTCTCCTTAGGCCACCATCTCTAGATTCATCAGATAGGGTTAGCGTTAATTACTCCAGTTGCAGCTAGCAGTATCAATCATCTGCCTCGTTACATTCTGAAAACGTTTACTAAAATCAAGTACTAAGCCACTAGCACAAATTTATCGTAGAGTTTGTGAAATGGAAAATACTATATCAATAACTACGTGTAATCAAAATATTGTTTCACATCATTTAAATCAGCTCAGGACCACTCGTAGAATGCGTTTTAAATAATACTGCTCAATTCAGAAAAATTATATATCAAAATTTTGTTTTAACGTCATATAATTATTCCAAATCGGACAGCCGTTGCCTTATTAATTGTAAATTGATTCGAATATTCAATTTTGTGTTACAAAGTAATGGTACTACTGCAATTATAGGCAAAGAATTTAAATATAAATCCTTATATAGTTACCCAATTGAATCCACTGCGCTGGATATTTATATTGTAAATAATTTAAGTAATGTAAATAAATGTTATAGTCTTAGTGATGTAAAACTTGAGGGAGTGTGTGTCATTTCCGTTGTTGTACACTTCCTGATTTGAACCAAATCGCAAAATACAATAAAATAGTTTTGTAATAAATAGATTTCTTTTCATTATTCCCCAATATCAATACGTCCCTTAATGGTCCTAAAATGACGTAAATATGACGTCATTTTTTGGTCATATTTACGTCCTAAAATGACGTCGTGAGGCTGTGACATAAGGACGTACTAAAGACGTAAATTTGACGTCATTTTCTTGGTCATATTGACGTAGTGCCTGACCAAAAAATGACGTCAAAATGACGTACGTCTGCTAGCTGGGTATGTATGCCGCTTGATTCCTCGATTTCACATGATTCAAGATAATTTGAAGTTATAATGGGGCGAAATTGATCAATGTCAACATTATATAAATTTGGTTCAGTACTTTCATTAGCAAAGTTGCTAAAGCATGCTTCTTTTTTATTGATCATTTTCAAAATATGTCTTATCCGTAATTTGTTTTCTGATTCAATTACTTGTCTAACTGATACGTTATAGTTTGATCCAGATAGTCGTCTGTACATTCCAAACCGTTTCTCTAACTTGTCTGTTTGAAATTTCCCCAAGAGTACATAGGAAACATTAAATTTTGTTAAAGCATCGTTAGCAATTTTACATAATACGAGTATCTTTAACTGTTGTGTTATTCACAGGAACTAGTCGAATAACTTCACTAAAATTACCATAAGCAGAAGAGATCATAAAAGTTTGAATAGTTTTTGCCAGATCCTTAGCATTATCTTCTGAACTGCCAACAATTCCATTGGCTTTAAAATCTAACTGAGATTTTACATAAATTTCATCGATTTGTAATATTGTATATTTTTCTCGAACAGTAAAGTTTTTGGAAATTTGTTTCAAATAGTGGCTTGTATTTGAAAGATTTTTGTCTGGTTTGTTTCAATACTTCACAATTTTAACTTTAAATTTTTTAAAGTTTTAAGCGAAAACCAGGTAATAACTAATTTATCTTTTTTCCGAATTATTGCAATGGAACAGATGGGGAGAGTTCAATTTCGCTGTTGTGTTCTAAATTGTCCCAATTTCAAAACCGTTGTCGGAAGTAAGTAATAAAAACAAGCATTTTTTTTAAACTTCCATCTGCAACACAACGTAGGAAATTATGGTTGAATACTTTAAATTCACATTTTGATCATTCAATAATTGCAACAGAAAAGTCAAACTTTCGATTATGTGAAGATCATTTGACCGATGATATGTTTACAAATACATTAAAAACGCGTTTACTTTGTACCGCGGTACCTTCTGTTTTCTAACCCTTCTGAAAATGTCAATGATGAATTGTGTTTAAATAATGTACAAACTTTCTCGAACAAAATGATGTAAATCGATTAAATTATTCTACTTAAGAATTTGTGTATTTTGTAGCTGATATAGAAAAGATCGTTTTTGACCGAATTTTTAAAATTGCATGGACACATTTTAAACGTTGAACAAACAATTCTGGCTATTTTAAATAAAATAAATTTTACTTGGTTTTCATGTGAACTTCATCACAACATAATGTATTCAAAATTGCTAGAAGTTACTTGTGAGAAAGTATATATTTTGTATTTTAATAATAATAGTAATGTTTCAAAATATGGTTGTAGAATAAGATGAATTTGTTCTATATAGATTAAAATCCAGTATTCAAATAACTTTTTCCTAGAATGCAAGCTTTTGATGCCTGTATTTTTAATTATTTGAATATACATTTCTTTTACTTACATTATTTATTGTTGTAATAATTTACTGTTTTGTGTTTTGGTTTAAATTGGGTTTTACATAATATGTTAAATGTGTCGATTTACGTTGTTTTTTGTATAATATGTTATATTTATGTTGATTTATCTACATTGTGTTTTACAAAATATTTTATAATGTTGGTTTACACAATATGCTATATATGTATGTATGTATATGTGTGTTAATTAAAGACATATTTAATTCACAGAGTTTTTAATTGCGTAGTACCTATCTGTATAAGTAAAAAATATGAATTTATTTATTGCAAATAACTGGCGGTTACATTTTAGTTCAGAATGTAGCTATAGTGGCACTGTACGCATGCTTCTTTTATTGGCGAGAAACTTTCGTAAAAGATAAGCAAAGGTTTACTTCTGAGCTAAATAGTTAGTTGAACCCTCATCGAGGTCGGTGTTGCCAAATATTTGTATTGAAGCGGCAATCTGTTACCTGTGGTTCAATCCATAATTTTGCACGTGGTTTGCAAGTGCATATTAATCGTTAAATTGCATTCATTTCATTTTCCGATAAAGATGGGTAATTGCGATGATTTGAATTCATTTCGAATTAAATTAGAACCGACGGAACTTATAATAAAAGACGAGCCAATAGAAGTTGCTATAGAAAACAGCTCACAGATAATAAGACACAAAGAGGATCGGTTACTGAATACCCAGGTACATTTTTACAGTTACAAACTAAACAATTAAATAAAGTTTAAAAATAAATTGAGGTTTTTTATTTCAATTTTTAGGTTACAGTTGTTCCATTAGGTAGAATTGCAAATTCAAGTAACATTCAAACATATCGGAAATCTAAATTTGAAATGAAAGTTGAAAAAGATCACATAACTCCAGAAACCTCCACATCAGAAGACACATCGAAATCGAAGGTACAAAACAATGCGTCATCCGAAATTTATTTCACAAGCTCAAAAAGCAAGTGTGGAAAATGTTTCAAATAACGGGGTTGTTACGTAGTTTTCACCTGAAACCTTTATAAGAAATTAAAACTAATATCAAAATTTTCAATAAAAATTATGTGATTTAATTTGCCAATTTCCGAGAGGGTCTTTTTGTCACGTTTACTATTTATCCGCCTGGTTTTATCAAAGAATTGTTTTTGGGTGCATTATTGAAAAGAAAATGAAAAGTTTGCATCTCTGTTGTACCACAAAATATTTCTAATATTTTTATTCCAGTAAAATGCTTCCATATTTTCATCTAATATGTTAATTTTCAATTGAGTTTGTTAAGTCAAATACTTCTACATTTCAGATTTATGATTTCGATGCACTTGAAGTTAAATTAGAACAAGAAGAATTGATCATAAAAAATGAACCAGAAGAAGTTAGTGAAGAAACCAGCCCACTTGAAATCATCAAGTTTGACACAAAGCCTCTAACACTTGGAATTAGAGATCATATTGCAAATACACTGGTAAATTGTTATATTTATAATGTGAAGACCTAAATTAAATTTTTCTTGCTTTAATTTTTAGATCAAAGTGGACCCACTCATATTTAGAACCGAAGATTTGCTTAAGATTTGTACATGCGCCGTTGAAGTTATGATTCTGCAACATGTGTTCACCACAAAAATGGAACAGTATCTTGTTTCTAAAATACAAGAAATAGCAGACGCAAACTATGATGATGAAGTTTCTAGTGAAAATAAAGATCGAAAAGTGCACAAACATAGTCACAAGAGCATGAAACCTTTTAAATGTCAACAGTGCAATAAATATTTTACCCACAATAGCAGTCTTAAAACACACCTGTTGATTCATAAGGGATTGAAACCTTTTAAATGTCAACAGTGCAATAAATGCTTTACCCAAAATGGCACTCTTAAAAGACACATGTTGAATCATAAGGGATTGAAACTTTTTAAATGTCAACAGTGCAATAAATGCTTTACCCAAAATGGCAGTCTTAAAAGACACATGTTGAGTCATAAGGGACTGAAACCTTTTAAATGTCAACAATGCAATAAATGTTTTACCGAAAATAGCGATCTCAAAAGACACATGTTGATTCATAAGGGACTGAAAGGTTTTAAATGTCAGCAATGCGATAAATGTTTTACCTTAAATAGCCATCTTAAAACACACATGTTGTTTCATAAGGGACTGAAACCTTATAAATGTCAACAGTGCAATAAATGTTTTACCGAAAATGGCAATCTTAAAAAACACATGTTGATTCATAAGGGACTGAAACCTTATAAATGTCAACAGTGCAATAAATGTTTTACCCAAAATGGCCATCTTAAAAATCACATGTCGATTCATAAGGAACTGAAACCTTTTAAATGGTAGCAGTGCAATAAATGTTTTACCCACGATGGCAATCTTAAAAATCACATGTTGATTCATAAGGGACTAAAACCTTATAAAAGTCAACAGTGCGATTAATGTTTTACCTTAAATAGCCATCTTAAAAGACATGTTGGTTCATGAAAGTTGTAAACTTTTAAAAACTAGATCGGTAACGTATAGCGAGAAGAAGATAAATCTGAAGAATGAATCTGAATAGAAAAATGAAGAAGAATATTTTTGTTTGTGTATTAATGGTACTGTACTGTATTATGATTTTAAATGAATATAATTCTATTAAACAGATCGGAAATGCTTATTATTCACTGTTATTAACTAATAAGTTCCCTTAAAGCTGCGTTATAGTAACAAAAACTGCGTGAATATTTTTCGTTTTGGAATTTTAAATAACTTTTATGACTTACCGCAATGTGTTACGTTTTTTGTATGACCTAAAACTTGAAACTTAAATTGTCTTCAAATCACCAAAATTTCAAATAACTTTGGCATTAATTAAGAGCAAATGCAACTTTTTGCATACAGATTTTCATTTTAAGTTCATTTTTGTTGTTTAAACATTTTCAGTCTGAAAAACTTCGGTGCC
The DNA here is from genome assembly GCA_949768715.1 of Dascillus cervinus. Taxonomy (NCBI): domain Eukaryota; kingdom Metazoa; phylum Arthropoda; class Insecta; order Coleoptera; family Dascillidae; genus Dascillus; species Dascillus cervinus. The sequence continues at coordinate 28,419,080 of OX458319.1, read as the reverse complement.
ATTTTAGTTACCTATAGTTAATTTTTTAATTAGGAGGATCGAAATTGAAACACTGGAATATTTCTAGGAAGTAGTTTTTGGCACAAAATTTGAAGTTTGTCATTTTTAACCGAGTTATAAATTATTAGGCTAAACCTGCGGGCGGTACGCCCTCATTGAATTTTCTCAACACTTTTTTCAGTATTATATTGTTTGGACACTTTACTATCAGAAAACCGAGATTTGCAAGTATTACTCATGTATTCCAAAAGGATCATCAATTTTAAATTTCGTTGATACCCGGTAAATATCTGAAATTTTCAATATTAACCTTTTTGCAAATGTTTTTTTAATCGGGAAATCACTCTGGAAAATTTCAGTCGAAAATATGTATTTTAGAAATTAGGGTTTGTTGGTTTGTTCACAATAAAATATATAGCAGCTTGGATAAATAAAAAATAACAAATAATATTAAACTTAAGTATAAAAAGTTGCAGAAAATAGTGTTTTAATAATCACTGCATCTTATACAGCGAAAATCGTTTATAATGACGGTCAAGGGACCGAAAAATTTCGTCGTTATATCCGAATTTAAATTTTTTTTAGTAAATATCTGTTCATCGGTGTAGTTCTTACGTATCGGTTGAAAAACGTTTTTTAACCATTTTTCGGCTGTATGTTCAGGTGCAGATGCAGATTCACCAGAGACAGTGCCACCCTCAACATTGTGACTACTCCTAAATTGTTTTATCCAACTTTCTGAGCATTCAAAATCTTTCATTCTTAAAAATTTTCCAAAATGGTTGGTTTTCAATTGTAAAATAGGCCCTTTTGTAGGGATACCTTGGCTTGGTTTTTCTTTAAACCATTTCAAAAGTGAGTTATTTATGTCATCATATAGAGAGCATCTCAATTTTTTTTTACCTTGAACATTATTTTTGAAGGCATCCTCGAATTTGTTTCTGCTTTTCCGAACAGTGAAGCCCATGCCGAAAACAATGTGCAAAATGTTCACATTGTACACTTTTCCGATTAGATCTCTGTGAATCCACATTTTATGGGTAAGACAAATGATATATTGTTTTTAAATAAACATTCTGCAAGTATTTATTTACAAATTCATTGCTGGACTGGTTTTACGGCTGAACCTTCTTCGATACCGTCAAACCTCGTTGGAACGAAACTGTTGTTGGCAAAACGAGCCAATTACTACCTTACGTTTTTAAATTCCAGAAACGATTAGAAGGCTGTGAAAAAATATTTTTTCTTTATACTGATAGTAATATGTCAGTTTAAGGTTATATTAGTGATGCAGTTGTAAAATTACAAGATATAGCACAAAACGGTTCTGTCGAACTATTTTCAAAAAAACTTTTGATGAGAAAAACTTTATTTTCAATATTCTGTAACATTTTAGTGATTGTCAAAATTGTATAGGTTATGTAGTACTATTACAGCCACCTAAATGTGCACGATTTTTTAGCAACTTGATTTTTGCTTCATAATATGGGCGTTGTAAAAAAATCAGCCAAATGTCAATATTATTTTGTTTATGACAAATATTATTTCACGAAAGTTACTGCATAAAGCCAGCTTTAATCTATGGAAAAATATGGAAATTTGTGTCAGGTATCGTGCACATTTGGGTGGCCGTAATAAAAATAGTACATAAAGTAAAAAAATATTTTTCACAGCTTTCTAACTTGTTCTGGAATTAAGAAACACACTCTAACTGTCCAAAAAACAAAAATTGTTTTGTAAAATGTAATGAGGTGCAGATTGACACTCATTTGTAGGTCATTAAAGTAAAAAATACAATAAAAGTAGTTTAGTGTGTTACAAACGTTCAAAAATATTTTTTCAAAATGCCCGTTTTGAAATAATTTTAAAAGAAAATTAAATTTGTAAATCAATTTACACATCTTTTAATTTGTTGAAAGTGAACGACAAAAGTAGCACAAGAATTCAATAAATCTGAGCTTTGAGAAAAATCCAAAAAAACGGTCAATTTTAAGATATAATTTCACATCTTTTGAGACAACATTTTTATGTACAGGTTGTTTGTTGTCAATGTAATGACGCCATCGTCGGTTTTTTTAAACGACAACCAGCGTTTTTTAATACCAGAAATGGTTATGGTCGTCAAAAATATTTTCTTTTGCATCTGACTTAAAGAAATCGTTCCAGACCGCTGTAATTAAAAATTTGGCACAAAAACTTAATCCCACAGCAATAATTTTTCTAATTTCACAGTAGTTCGTAAGACTACCTTGAACATTTTAAAATGGCACGGTCATATTCAGTTGAAATACTAATTTTAAACAACCCGCCGTTGCGTTTAGTTCAAGGAGCGGAAATCGTAGTGCGTCGTGCGCACGCTTCCCATTTGTTTCTACTCTCTTGCTCTGTCGGTTCAATCTAGAATTTTGCACGTGGTTTGCAAGTGCATATTAATCGTTAAATTGCATTCATTTCAATTCCCGATAAAGATGGATAATTGCGATGATTTGAATTCATTTCGGATTAAATTAGAACCGACGGAACTTATAATAAAAGACGAGCCAGTAGAAGTTGCCATAGAAAACGGCTCACTTGATATCATATACAATAAAAGTCTTCCAACATTTGGTATCGAGGATCAGTCACAGATAATAAAACACAAAGAGGATCAGTTACTGAATAGCCAGGTATAGTTTTACAGTTACAAACTAAACAATTAAATAGAGTTTAAAAAGAAATTGAGGTTGTTTATTTCAATTTTTTTAGGTTACAGTTGTTCCATTAGGTAGAATTGAAAATTCAAGCAACATTCAAGCATATCAGGAATCTAAACTTGAAATGAAGGTTGAAGAAGATCACATAACTCGAGAAACCTCCACATCAGAAGACACATCGAAATCGAAGGTACATAAACAATGCGTCATCCGAAATTTATTTCAAAAGCACAAAAAGCAAGTGTGGAAAATGTTTGAAATAATGGGGTTGTTAAGTAGTTTTCACTTGAAACTTTTATAAGAAATTAAAACTAATATCAAAATTTTCTATGAAAATTATGTGAAATAAACTTGCAAATGTGATCAATTTTTATTTGCCAATTTTCGAGAGGGTCTCTTTGTTATGTTTTCCGTTTATCTGCCTGGTTTTATCAAAGAATTATTTTTGGGTGCATTATTGAAAAGAAAATCAAAAGTTTGCATCTCTGTTGTACCACTAAATATTCCTAATAGTTTTTTATTCCAGTTTGATATGGTAATCAGTAAAATGCTTCCATATTTTCATCTAATATTAAGTTAATTTTCAATTGAGTTTGTTAAATCAAATTCTTGCACATTTCAGATTTATGATTTCGATGCACTTGAAGTGAAATTAGAACAAGAAGAATTGATCATAAAAGATGAACCAGAAGAAGTTAGTGAAGAAACCAGCTCACTTGAAATCATCAAGTTTGACACAAATCCTCTAACACTTGGAATTAGAGATCATATTGCCAATACACTGGTAAATTGTTATATTTATAATGTGAAGACCTAAATTAAATTTTTCTTGTTTTCATTTTTAGATCAAAGTGGATCCATCCATATTTAGAACTGAAGATTTGCTTAAGATTTGTACATGCGCCGTTGAAGTTATTATGATTCCGCAACATGTGTTCACCACAAAAATGGAACAGTATCTTGTTTCTAAATTACAAAACATAGCAGAAGCAAACTATGTTGATGAAGATTGTATGGCCCAAGAAGACGCTATTAAATGCAAAGTATGTACACAACGGGTCACTCAAAGTTTATTTAGGAAGCATATGTTACATCATAAAATTACTAAACACAAGGGTGGCGACCGTGGAAAAGTTTCTAGTGAAAATAAAGATCAAAAAGTGCACAAACATAGCGACGAGAGCAAGAAACCTTATAAATGTCCACAGTGCAATAAATGTTTTACCCAAAATAACAATCTTAAACAACACATGTTGATTCATAAGGGACTGAAACCTTTTAAATGTCAGCAGTGCGATAAATCTTTTACCTTAAATGGCCATCTTAAAAGACACCTGTTGAGTCATAAGGGACTGAAACCTTTTAAATGTCAACAGTGCCATAAATGTTTTACTCAAAATAGCAGTCTTAAAACACACATGTTGATTCATAAGGGACTGAAACCTTTTAAATGTCAACAATGCAATAAATGTTTTACCCACAATAGCAATCTTAAAAAGCACATATTGAGTCATAACGGACTGAAACCTTTTAAATGTCAACAGTGTGATAAATGTTTTACCTTAAATAGCAGTCTTAAAGCACACATGTTGTTTCATAAGGGACTGAAACCTTTTAAATGTCAACAATGCGATAAATGTTTTACCCACAATGGCAATCTTAAAACGCACATGTTCAGTCATAACGGACTAAAACCTTTTAAATGTCAACAGTGCCATAAATGTTATACCGAAAATAACAATCTTAAAATACACATGTTGATTCATAAGGGTCTGAAACCTTTTAAGTGTCGAGAGTGCAATAAAGGTTTTACCGACAATAGGAATCTTAAAAGACACTTGTTGATTCATAAGGAACTGAAACCTTTTTAATGTCAACAGTGCAATAAATGCTTTACCCAAAATAGCTATCTTAAAAGACACATGTTGATTCATAAGGGACTGAAACCTTTTAAGTGTCGAGAGTGCAATAAAGGTTTTACCGACAATAGGAATCTTAAAAGACACATGTTGTTTCATACAGGACATAAACCTTTTAAATGTCAGCAGTGTGATAAATGTTTTACCTTAAATAGCAATCTTAAAAAACACATGTTGTTTCATAAGGGACTGAAACCTTTTAAATGTCAACAATGCAATAAATGTTTTACCTTAAATAGCGATTTCAAACGACACATGTTGATTCATAAGGGACTGAAACCTTATAAATGCAAACAGTGCAATAAATGTTTTACCCAAAATGGCAGTCTTAAAACACACATGTTGATTCATAAAAGTTATAAACTTTTAAAAAGTTGATCGGTAACTTACAGCGAGAAGAAGATGAATCTGAAGAGTGAGTCTGAATAGAAAAATGAAGAATATTTTTGTTTGTGTATTAATTGTACTGTACTGTATTATAATTTTAAATGAATATAATTAATTGTGGTTCTTCAGTAGACACATACAGTCATCATGGTCTGTCTTGCATAAAGAGTGCAGGAAGAATCGCAAGACACAACTGCATTAACGACATCTTAAAACGTGCTTTCTTATCTGCCAACATCCCTTGTTTACTTGAACCCAACGGGGTTCTGAGAGATGACGGCAAACGTCCTGATGGATTCACCATTATTCCCTGGAAGGAAGGCAAATCCCTTGTCTGGGATGTCACCTGCACAGATACGCTTGCACCTTCACATTTACCTGAGTCGTCCATATCTGTTAGATCTGCTGCAAACAAAGCAGAAAATCTTAAGCGAAGAAAATATAGTTCGTTAGCGGATCACTACATTTTCGTTGGCTTTGCTGTTGAAACCTTTGGTCCTTGGAGTATGAGCGCTCTATCGTTGTTGGATGCTTTGGGAAGACTTATTATTGACGTCACAGGTATTCCTCAGGCGAAAACGTACTTAAAACAACGTATTAGTATTGCCATTCAGAGGGGTAACGCAGCCAGCGTTCTGGGAACTGTGCCTATTTCTTCTTCTCTGGATGAATTATTTAATTTAATGTAATTTTAAGTTTGTATTTTGTAGTTTAATTTTTATGTTATCATTTTATATTGTTTTAAATAGTAATAAGATTTAAAAATGTAATACATTATTTATTAACTATTTTTTAAACAGATCGGCAATTATTAACTATTAAGTTCTCTTAAAGCTGCACTATAGTAACAAAAACTGAATATTTTGTAGAATTTTAAATGACTTTTTTCACATACTGTATTACCTAAAACTTGAAACTTAAATCGTCTTCAAATAACCAAAATTCGGTGCTAGATAGTTAATTTTTTAATTAGGAGGATCGAAATTGAAAGAGCGAATTACACTGCAATATTTTTAACCGAGTTATACATTATGACGCATGCGCAAGCCAATAGAATTCATTTTAACACCTTCATGCCGGAAACCGCAAAAAGTGAGCGTTGACGGATATACCGTGCGCGACGGGAGCCTCATTTTTTGCAATCTCAACCGTTTGCTTCGCGACAGAGGTCTCTACTTTTTCAGATTTTTGAAATATTCAACTAGCGCAATCTCTGTATGAATTTATCTATTTTTGACATAAGTTTTTAACCCATCGAACACAAGCGATTCGATTTGTACAACAATGCATGAAATAGGCGCCGGTATATGTGGCGGGTACCTTAGGTCCCTCCGATATAAGAGTTAAAGTTAAAGATAACAGTTTACAGGACACAAACACTTAACTTGGTTACGTCGAATGATTTATAATAATTGTAAACAAATGGTTTTTGTTGCTCTCGCTGTCATTTGAATCAGGCACCTTCTATCTATTAGTACAGTTTAGTAGATAACATTTTGCGTTTAAACTTATTATTTTTCGATCCTCCCGCACTTGAGAAGAGAGATAAGGGAAAAATCTTCACAGAGGAATAGTTTAAACTTTCATTAGTCGAAAAATCGTCGTAGTGGTAACACCAATCTTTTATAATGAGTGAAAAAAATTTCGAAAATTATAACGATATTTTATCGAATGACGGCCGCGATGTTGAAGGACCTGAAAGCGACGTAGAGGTTGATTTCAAAGTTGCCGAACCGAGAACCCGTGAACGGATTTGTTTATCCGATGATTCGGACGATCCTGATGAGGTGGGTGTTGCGGAGAACTTCGCTGTGGAGGACGTCGATGTGGAGTGGACACCGTCTGACCCACCAAACGTATCTCCCCATCGTGATGACGATATGGGTTGGACACACTCGGACCCGACAAGAATAAATGAACATTTCCTTGGGTCCCCGGGAGTAAAAATTTTCCCCGAAGATAGAACTAGTGTGAAAAGTGTTGTGTCACTGTTTTTGTCAAACGAATTTTTTGAAATGATTGTGGTCGAAACGAATCGCTATTATTCTCAAAATCAACACAGATACAAACAGTCATCAAAGGCAACGAAGTGGAAGGACGTGAGCGTGCAAGAAATAAAAAAAACAATTTGCACTAATTATACTGATGGGCCAAATAAAAAAATGTACCATGAGAGATTATTGGTCTACCGATCCGCTTATGGAAACGTCAATTTTCTCTAAGACGATGAGTAGAGACCGTTTTCATCACATACAAACATTCCTTCATTTCAATAACAACGACGATATTACGGCAGATTCGGGTCGGTTAGTGAAGGTGCAGTTTCTAGTGGATTTTTTACTACAAAAATTTCAAGCAGTGTACGTACCGAAACAAAATTTATCCTTAGATGAAGCTATGATACCGTGGAAAGGCAGCACCGGTACTCCGTAAGCCGATAGGGATGAGATCTCCTCCTTTAACTTATCGCGCGTGTGTCGCTTGAACAATCGTATATTTTCGAATAGTTCGGGCCGAGCTCGCTAGACGGAATAAGGAAACATTTCACAGTATTTGTATTCGGCACCGGCCCTTTGTAAGCCGATCAACCATGGATCTGTTTCCTGTATGTACGCTCGTCTGTCGCTCGTAATATCGTACATTTTCGACTCGTCCGAGCCAAAGCTCGGTAAAAACACCTTGCAACCACTGGCTTATCTCTTTGTAATCTTTTACCTCTGTCTAACTACAGTGCTTTTCGGAGTCGTTCTTTCTTACTGGTTGAGCCTCTTGTGAACACATGCAATAGCGGGAAGCAAAATTTACCTGATTTAAGGACGGCATTTGGGTCAAAACGATGAGATATTCGAAAATCTAACATTTGGTTTTTTGACTATAAGTAAAGGAAAAGGAAGCATGAAATGTGTTATAAAAATATATTTTGCAGAATTGTGAACAAAAAGAAATTTATATTACTAATATTTTATAAGTTACATCTAACATTTTTCTCGCATTGAAAACAAACTTACTCGATCATTCTATGGGAATATTTTAAATGCATATTTTTTAATCAATTAAGAGATATTAATTATTTCATAACAACGAACGGTTTGTAGTTAGGTTACAATGTGTGCTTGTAACAGCAGTAATTTTAAATTATTAATATTTTGAATTATACTAGTTCCTCATTTATATGAGACCGACACATTCTTTTAAACTCGCGGTTCGATAAATTGAAAGATTCACATCTATTTCTTAAAAACCGTCTTTCAATTTTTAGTTCATCTTTACGTTGCATATATTCCTCCAAATTGATATAATAACCATATATTGCATTCATTTTGAAGCCTTAAAAGATCACAAAATCAACGGTAATAATAAAAAATTAACACTTGATGTTATTATATCACCTCAATGAAACAAATTACTAGGCAAAATTAGTTCTCAAAAGAATTGATTTTGGTCCATAACCAAACGCAAACTGCAAAATTAACGCTAATAATAAAACAGTACGAAGTAGGCATCAATTCAGTGAATCGTACAATAAAGGGACCACCAGTATGAATAGCTACCTATAACGATTATAGTTTATTTTATTACTGCAGCTGGTAGTTGTACAATATTGTCGAAGATTTATTTTTTTATTATTCTGCAGTATTGGAAGTTCTTTCCCGTTTTCTTGCAAAATTGATTTAAATATGTTTATGTATGAACATATTGAACAAGAGTATTATTTAAGAAGCGTTTAAATGTACATTTGTCAGAAAGATATTATGGGTTTTATGGGTTTATTGCGGTTCGTTTATTATATTCTTTGAACCTTACAGTGTAATTTTTGCTTGAATGGTGAAAAAGGTTTACAATGCGACATACTTCACTTTGGGTTGACTGACCTAAATTCACATCGAAATTAACCATATTTTTTATGAACATCACCAAAAACAATTGTTTCGCATTTAAAAGAAAAATCAAATTATGGAAATACTTGGAATGTCTTTGAATGTTTCTTATATCGCGAATAATTTCTAAGAATAAAATGTGTTTTTTCTCTTCTTTGAGAGAATATTTAGGTGCGAATGTGACTAAAATGAGAAAGTTTCAAAATATAAAAATATCAAATAGAGAGTAATGTTTTGCAAAATAATTTTATTCATAATTATTATAACTAGGTACATTGATTTAATACTTTATAACTAGGTAATGCTGAAATTATAACTTCTGTGAATACTTCAAAATACATACTTTAAACCTACAATTTTACCAGCTGAATATTTTTATTTATGTCAAATATTGCCGAATGCGCAGCAAAGTTTCTTCCTATCTCGTGTTTATCCTTATTTTCTGCAAGTTACGGAGTGCCGGTGCAGACCTGTTACACTTTTTTATCGCAAGAAAGGTTTCACTAAACTTTATTGAAGTGGAAGAAAATTTTGATCTTAATACCGATCACTCGGCGGTCATACTAACGCTGAGTGAAAAAATAATAAAAAAGTAGCAAGACTACAGACTGGGAGGAAAGCTTTAAAATAAACCTGCAAGAACGAATTAATCTAAAGATCAATCTGAGAACAACAGAGCAATTAGAAACAGAAACTGAAATTTCTATTAAGCTACTACAAAAAACAGCTTATGAAAATACTAGAGAAATCACTCATATTACAAAAGGCATAAACTATCCAATTGAAATCCGAAATTTGGTCCGAGAAAAAAGAAAAGCAAGAAGACGATGGCAGCAAACGAGAAACTCCTCTCACAAAACCATCCTCAACAATAAAACACAAACTCTAAAAAGAGAAATACAGAAAATAAAACAACACTGAAAAAAAAAAGTAGTAAATAAAACTACAATTGTACAAATTTTTACCACAAATTGTATTAAAAATACGACTAGTTACAAATTGTATCATTTTTTTCTAAACAATTGTAGTAACTTGGTTGTAGCTACATTTACTATAATTTGTGGCATATAGTACTAACGTGTATAGCGAGATTTTCGACAAATATAATAGTAAAGTGTACTACACAGTCATTGCAAAATTTACTAAAATAAAGACTAATGTGTTCCAAATCTTTACAGTAAAAAGTATAAGATTTTATACTAAAAATTACTATTTTAGAGATTAAATTTTGCAACAAAAAAGAGAAACAGTTACCATATACACATATCTTTTTCTATTATTATTGCCGTTATTTTTACTACAGGTTTTGCAGCATATTTTGCAACAATTAACAGACTTCTGCGCCTAATTAATGTAGTAAAAAGTAATATGTATATTCGTTGCAAAATACTACATTTTTTATGAATCACAATTTACTACTTTTTTTTGGAATGGAATTAGTGGTAAAATGAACCAGGTAAAATGAAACGCAAGAATTAATTATAACAGGATTGTTTCTTATATATTTTAAACAACATCTACAGTAATAATACAAGTAAATACAAAAAGAGCTTTTACTTACAAATTATGTTCCTTGTTCATAACAATTTTTAAAATTTTTTAACACTTATTACAAATCACAAACATTTTAAAAAACACATTCTTTAAAACATTGTCAAATACACAAATTACATTTTAAAAACATATTTTGAAATTGTACATAATAATAATGAACTCTTACGTTTATATAAGATGTATGTGGTGTATATGGTACAACACCAAGTGCGTTTTTTTGGGAATCTTCTGTTAATGGTAGTGAATTATCTGAAAAATAAAATGTATTGAAATTATTATGGAGGATACTTACAAATTTGGTTCCTTTGTTTATAACAATACAAAGGAACCAAATTTGTAAGTAAACATACATTTTACATAACAAGGGCAAAAATTTAAATAAATTAAATAAATTATTATGGAGGAAATATTTCAAAAAGTGTTTACCAAAGGACGGTGCCTCTCCCCATATTGATAAATCCAAGGAAGAACTGGTGCTGGCCTCACTTACGGATCTGGTACAATCCAGTGGAGAAGGAATCTAAAAGATAACAATTTTTATAAATATCTAACTAATTGGGTTAAAAATTTTCACTATTGAATTTTAACAAAAAATAATTAATTGATAATTTCTGTACCAGAGAAGCAGAACGATGTATGTCCAAAAGTGACGATGTTCAGGAAATTTAAATTAATGGCTTGATATCTTTTGTGTTGCCTTAACCCTAGAGTCATGTACCGAAATAAAATTTCTCCGTCCATGTCTTCGGTCTCCGAGTCCGAATTTTTCTAATTTAATTATTATTGAAAAATATTACTTAGGATAAATCTAAATCAATATATTGGAAACTTCGTCCTTCCTCTACAATAAAACACAAATGGATTTATTGTAACATTATTTATATTGAACTTATCGATGTTTATTCACTGGTACCGCAATTGTAGCACTTTTTTGTAATATCTCTAGGAAAAACAAATCATTAAACTTTTTTTTAAAAATAACTTTGGTTCTAAGGAAACAACATAATAACGTATCAAAGAAAATAAAAACAGAACTATAAAAAAAAAATTTTACGAAAATATAAAGGTTACAAATCAGTCTTCTTGCTCGGTTCAACAGTCGTTGCATATGACCGTAATATGTTCGAGACATAGATATCTGTTGCATTTTTTACAACAATATTTGGTTTTTCTATTTTTTTTCGAACCACATTCGAAGCAACGACCTTTTCTTGCAGGACCAGCCGACGTTGGTTCATCAGTCTTCAAGATTTCAGAAAGTCTAAGCTTCGTTGATCGAGGCAAGTTCAATTTCATTTGCCGTTCTTTTAGATGAGGCTCAATTAATTTCATTGCCAAATCTTCTATGAATTTACGACGTTGAATGTTTCTGGTTTGATTATTAGCAGTATATATCACCTGACTATTTATGGTGCTGATGTTCAACATAGCATAAAACACCACCATAGGCCAGCGTCTTGTATATCTAGCGCAGTTATAATTGGCACACAATCGATCTACGACATCTACACCACCTTTCGTATCATTATAGTTCAATATTATGTCAGGTTTTTGCGAAATAGAGTCAACTTTATCGTCGTTATGTGAGGTACTCAACAAAAGGACATTTTTTCCTTTTTTTGGGACGTGCGAAACCAAAACCATGGTTTTACAAAATCCAAACATATTTGACTTTACACTTCGACCGCGTAACAGATTGAAGGCAGGAGGAATTTCTGTTTTGTTTTTCCTAATCGTTCCAACCATTGTCAAGTTTTTCTCAATAAGGGCTTCAGCTAATGGTACACTGGTGTACCAGTTGTCTGTAGTAACATTACGACCAGTATTGAAAATCGGCTCGCACAACCTTTGTACCACAGCAAGGCCAGAATTGTCAACTGCGTATGGGCTATTATCAGGTTGTTTTCCTGCATATATTTCAAGATTGTACGTATAAAACATTTTTGCATCGCAGAGGGCTTGGATTTTGATACCATATGGATTTGGTTTATTAGGTATGTATTGCCTAAATGAACATCTTCCTTTAAACGCTACAAGCATTTCATCTACAGTCACAAAAGCAGATAACGTGTAATTTTCCCGGCAATTTTTGACAAATCTTTCAAACATTTCTCGCACCGGACATAATTTATCTAGATCTTTTCTTTGCTGTCTAGTAGCTCCATCATCAAATTTCAAATGACGTACTAGAAATTGAAATCTTTCATAAGATATCGATAATCTAAATATTTCTACAGAACCACCGTCTGTTCGAAACAGTTCTTTTGCATTCAGGTGATTTGATTTTTTTACACCAGACAATAATAATAATCCGATTAGGCACTGAACTTCTGTTAGGTATGTTGGTTTGGCAATCGTTTGCCTTGCGTATTTATGTCTAACGGAATCAATATAGCTGTTGGTATATTTGACAATCATTTCAAGTATAGTATAATCAATAAATTGTCTCCATATGGCAAGAGAGTCATATTCACGCGAAATAGCTCTTGTAGGTCCTGGCAAACGAGTCACGATGTTGCAGCGGCGAGCACGAACAGACTGTCGAAAAGGAAGTTTGTTCCATGGGGTGATATTGTCCTTTCCCAAATAAAATGTCGAAGTTCCTGCCGTTTCCTCGGTAAGATCATGATCGCTCAAATCCTCTTCGCTATCTGTGTTTTCGAATTGCTCCTCGATAAAAGTTTGGCTGTCACTTTCACTTTCCGATGATCTATCCGAGGAATCATTTTCAATTTCTGAAGTCTCATTCAAAAGAGCTTGAAGACGGCGTTGTTCATTCTCAAAATCCATTCTATTAGAATCAAAATTATGATAATACGTCAAAAATATCAATACTCGTTAAATTATTTGTGCCAAAACAATTGTAAGAAGGATATATGCCATAAAATAATAATTTTAGTTGGTTTATTGTACTTACCTAATTTATGCCGTAGGGGCTCACAAACGGTGACGGTGATGACGCCAAAATCACAAAAACAATACACGTCGATAACATGCGACCGACTGAAGAATCGACCAAATTTGTTATACTAATAATAAAAAATTAGTCTACATATGCAAAACGGCCGGTCTGTGGAATGTATGCGTGAGGACGATAACATTATTTTTATTCAACTATTTAACTTATTGCCCTTTTTGTAATACCAAAAAAACCACCGATCATTACGCTTTCTTTCCAAAATAACTTTGTAACTAAGTTGTAGCATAGTAAGCTACGAAACAAAATGAAAAAGAATTATAAAAAATGGTTTTACGAAAATAATAACTATTATAAATCAGTCTTATTGCATTTTTTACAACTTATTATATTCTTTTTTTTTGTATTTTTCTCCAGCCATATTCCAAGTAACATTAGATTGAAAATTATGATAATACACAAAAAATATAAATACTCATTATTTGTGTTAAAACAATAGTAAGAACACAAAAAATAAATATAAACAAAAAAATGCATAAGTAAGTCTAAAAATATACCGTATAAAATAACTGTAGTTGGTTTATTTACTTTCTCCAGTCATGTTATATGGTCTCACAGACCGAGACGGTGCAAAAATCACAAAAACAACTCAATATGGGCACATGTGGCTATCATGCGACTTGCTGTAGATAGCGATGACCAAATTAAGCAGCTACGCAAAGAATTTGCCCAATTTGTTAAAATACTAAAAAGTTATTTAAAGTTTAGAAAAAAGTCGGTCTGTGGGACATATAGAACATGACTCCAGGGTTAAAGTAATGCTTGGAGAGACATCATAATGCAACACAAATTCTAAGTTCGAACATATTTCCCGCTGTAATGTGTAGATGGGACATATTTTAATCAATATACATCAAATTTTCATGATTGGAAAAAGTGGACATACATCATTCTGCTTCTCTGGTACAGATTTTATAAATTAATTCTGAACAAAACTATTTTTACTTGATGCTTAATTTCTCTAATTTTTGGCCAAACAGTTTCCGCGTGCTCAAAATTGGAATTAATTCCTTGAGATCTTCTCGATCAAGATTGAGTAAGGTCTGTTTGTCGACTTCGTTTACTGTAAAACAAATTTCATAATTAATAGTTACTGTCAAATAAAACGCGGTAAAACAATAGAGGTATGTTGCAACGATGGACTTTATGAATACTTTATTAATGAATAGTAAAAACTGTTTCGATAGTACTTACCGTCAAAGCTCACCCTCAACCGGTCTAACAAGCCCCAGCTTTCTAAGGTTGTCTTAACGAAGTCATCCATACCTAACTCACACAAAATCACAACGCAAAACTAATAATTATTAATAAACTTATCGCACTTATAGTCAGTAAGTTAAGACTTTATTAATTTCACTTTACTAACTAATTATAATTAAAAAGATTGATACAAAATTATGCGTATTAAAAAGAAGTTGTTCGTAAGCTCTCGAAAGAATGAATGACCGTTTTTAATCAGTTTGTTTATATTGCGAGGTTGTTTATCACTCCAATTGCTGGAAGGCGCTCTCCACCGACCAGCCACAACATCCTCCTTCACGCATATCGACTACACACTGTTTCGGATGTATAATATAAATAAATAAATGTAAAATCAGCAGAAATTCACAACTCTTATCTGTAAACCGCAATATAATCAATATTGATTAAAGCCCAATTTTCCGTGACATTAACCTATTAACTCCAATGACGGTAGCGTTCTAGTGTTAAAGGCGTATTTTGTGTGACTTAATACTGTTTGGGTCAGAAGTCCAAATATACGTTATACACGGCTTGTAAAACAGACAATGAGAGCAAAATCTCAAAAAATAATTTTGTTACGATATTTTTCTCTGGTATCCTATTTCCTAGCGGGGTGCGATCAGTGTAAATTATTTTATTGTCGGCAATTTTTCGGCAACGGGCCGCGTCCGCAAATCTGTTCCTTCCCTCTCGATCACTTTCAATAAAATACATTCGGCAAGCACGTGCCAACAATTATGAATTTGTATTGGCCAGAAATTTTCGAAAAATATGCAACAATTGTAGTGACGTTAATCCATTTATTTTATAGTAAAACTCACTCAAAATATAATGTAAGTTGCAACAATCTTATAGCAAATATTAAAACAAAAGTAATACCATAATTGTTTTGAAAAAGTAATACACTTTGTAGATAAGATTGCTACAAAGTTTTCACTACAAATGCTTTAAAAATTGTATTACAATTTTAAGTAACAAATGCTCTCTTTGTAGCAACAATTGTTACAAAATATGTGCTACATTATTGTAGTAATTTGTAACATACGATTTTTTTCAGTGAAGAATGAATAAAAACACATCTAGAAAATTTGTCAGCAAAGAAAGAAACATATTATTCTTTGTGGAAAGCGACAAGACATATTAAAAGGCCTATGATGACAACTCCTCCTGTTAGAAAAGGACAAGGAGATTGGGCCAGAGATAATAAACAAAAAGCCACCATTTTTGCAGAGCATCTAGCTGAAGCTTTCACACCAAACCAACCAAATACAAACCAACAATGTATTAGAAGAAAATAAAAACCAGAAAACAGAAAACTTGTCACAGGAAATAAGAACAAATCTGAATGTAAAGAAAGCGTCAGGATTTAATAGATCACCGGTGAAATTTTTAAAAACCTACCCAGAAAAGGAATTATAAACGCTCAAAAATATTTTTTCAATATGCAAGTTGTGAAAAAATTAAAAAAAGTAAATTTGTAAATCAATTTACACATCTTTTAATTTGTTGAAAAGTGAACGACAAAAGTAGCGCAAGAATTCGATAAATCTGAATTTTGAGAAAAATCCAAAAAACAGGTCAATTTGAAGATTTAATTTCACATCTTTTGAGACAACATTTTTATATACAGGTTGTTTGTTGTCAAAGTAATGACGCCATTGATGGTTTTTTTAAACGGCAACCAGCGTTTTTTAATACCAGAAACGGTTATAGTCGTCAAAAATATTTTCTTTTGCATCTGACTTAAAGAAATCGTTCCAGACCGCTGTAATTAAAAATTTGGCACAAAAACTTAATCCCACGGCAATAATTTTTCTAATTTCACAGTAGTCCGTAAGACTACCTTGAAGATTTTAAAATGACACGGTCACAATCAGTTGCAATGCTAATTTTAAACAACCCGCCGTTGTGTTTACAGATAACATATAAGCATACGGCCACTGGCACCACGAACAGCGCGTCAGCGGTTCGGATCAGCAACTAAACGTAGCGCAGAAATGCACCAGGTTTGTGTCTATGGAGAAGAGAAAGTGAGGAAACTGAGAGACAAGGACACCATTTCTCTCTGAATCACCACAAAGATGAAATGCGACCGTTCCAATGTCATTACGTTTTACATTTGTGTGTGTGTATTTGTATTTTATAAGTTTTAAGTGAAAACCTGGTAAGTAATACTTTTTCCATATTATTTATTACAATGGAATGTAGACGGATAAAATTTCGGTGCTCTATTCTATGTCTGTTTTCAAAACGCGGGTAGTACTTGGAAAAATCGGCCATTTTTTGAGCATCTATCCGCATCGCAATTTTGGATCTTTCAAACAAATCAATCGTTCGATTGTGTGCAGATAATTTTACTGATGATATGTACAATGAAAAATCGTTTAAAAACGACCGCGGCACCTTATCTTTTTCACAGTGTTAACCCTTCTGGAAATGTTAATGATGAATTGTGTTTAAATAATGTACGAAATGTGATCATTGAGCCAAATTTGGAGTGTTGTAAGTAATGTTCAACTACGTGCAGAAAATTAGTTTTACTTGGTTTTTATGCGAACTTCACCGTAACACAATGCACTCAAAATTATTAGAGGTTATTTTAACTTTTGTTATCAGAAAGTATCTTTTGTATTTTAATAGTAATGTTTCACAATTTGGTTCTAGAACAAGATGAATTTGTTCTATACAGATTAAAATCCAGTATTCAAATAATTGTTTTGTAGAATGTAACCTTTCGATGGTTGCATTTCTAATTTATTTGCATATACATTTCTTCTACTAACAATTTTTTTTTATTGTTATGTTATACTATGTATTATTATTTTGTTATTGTAATAATTTACATTGTGTTTTGTATAATTGTACATTGTATATGTTTGTGTGTCTTAATTAAAGTAATATTTAATTTATACAGTTTTTAATTGTGTAATACCTATCAGTGAAAGTAAAAAAGCATCAATAAACGTGTATCTCACACGTCCAACGCGTTTTGCGGCCTTTTGATTTTAGAAATAATTGAACACAAATAGGTAAGAGCTTCAATAAAAAAATATTGAAACGATCGCGTTTTATGCTTGTGGTGCCTCAGGGAGAAATGGCGTCCTTGTCCCTTAGTTTCCGTCCTTCTCTTCTCCATAGACACAAACCTGGTGCATTTCTGCGCTACGTTTAGTTGCTGATCCGAACCGCTGACGCGCTGTTCGTGGTGCCAGGTGGGAGTAAGGCTATGTGCGCTCCCCTCCCTGGTTCAAAGAGCGGAAATCGTAGTACGTCGAGAGCACGCTTCTCATTTGTTTCTACTCTGTTGTTCTGTCGGTTCAATCTAGAATTTTGCACGTGGTTTGCATTCATTTTAATTCCCGATAAAGATGGATAATTGCGATGATTTGAATTCATTTCGAATTAAATTAGAACCGACGGAACTTATAATAAAAGATGAGCCATTAGAAGTTGCCATTGAAAACAGCTCACTTGATATCATATACGATGAAAATCTTCCAACACTTGGTATCGAGGATCAGTTACTGAATACCCAGGTACAGTTTTACAGTTCAAACTAAACAATTAAATAGAGTTTAAAAAGAAATTGAGGTTTTTTATTTCAATTTTTAGGTTAAAGTTGTTCCATCAGTAGGTAGAATTGAAAATTCAAATAACATTCAAGCATATCAGAAATCAAAACTTGAAATGAAGGTTGAAGAAGATCCCATAACTCGAGAAACCTCCACATCAGAAAACACATCAATATCGAAGGTACATAAACAATGTGTCATCCTAAATTTATTTCAAAAGCACCAACAGCAAGTGTGGAAAATGTTTGAAATAACGCGGTTGTTAAGTTAAGTTTTCACTTGAAACTTTTATAAGAAATTAAAACTAATATCAAAATTTTCAATGAAAATTATGTGAAATAAACTTGCAAATGTGATCAATTTTAATTTGCCAATTTCCGAGAGGGCCTCTTTGTCACGTTTTCCATTTATCTGCCTGGTTTTATCAAAGAATTATTTTTGGGTGCATTAATGCAAAAGAAAATCAAAAGTTTGCATCTCTGTTGTACCACAAAATATTCCTAATAGTTTTTTATTCCAGTTTGATATGGTAATCAGTAAAATGCTTCCATATTTTCATCTAATATTAAGTTGATTTTCAATCGAGTTTGTTAAATCAAATTCTTGCACATTTCAGATTTATAATTTTGATGCACGTGAAGTTAAATTAGAACAAGAAGAATTGATCATAAAAGATGAACCAGAAGAAGTTAGTGAAGAAACCAGCTCACTTGAAATCATCAAGTTTGACACAACTCCTCTAACACTTGGAATTAGAGATCATATTGCAAATACACTGGTAAATTGTAATATTTATAATGTGAAGACCTAAATTCTTTCTTGTTTTAATTTTTAGATCAAAGTGGACCCATCCATATTTAGAATTGAAGATTTGCTTAAGATTTGTACATGCGCTGTTGAAGTTATTATGATTCCGCAGCATGTGTTCACCACAAAAATGGAACAGTATCTTGTTTCTAAATTACAAAACATAGCAGAAGCAAACGATGATGTTGAAGATTGTATGGCCCAAGAAGATACTATTATATGCAAAGTATGTACACAACGGGTCACTCAAATTTTATTTAAAAACCATATGTTGCACCACAAAATTACTAAACACAAGGATGGCGACCGTGGAAAAGTTTCTAGTGAAAATAAAGATCGAAAAGTGCACAAACATAGCCACAAGAGCAAGAAACCTTTTCAATGTCAACAGTGCAATAAATGTTTTACCCAAAATGGCCATCTTAAAAATCACATGTTGATTCATAAGGGACTGAAACCTTTTAAATGTCAGCAGTGTGATAAATGTTTTACCGAAAGTGGCACTCTTAAAAGACACATGTTGATTCATAAGGGACTGAAACCTTTTAAATGTCAGCAGTGTGATAAATGTTTTACTGATAGTGGCACTCTTAAAAGACACATGTTGATTCATAAGGGACTGAAACCTTTTAAATGTCAGCAGTGTGATAAATGTTTTACTGAAAGTGGCACTCTTAAAAGACACATGTTGATTCATAAGGGACTGAAACCTTTTAAATGTCAGCAGTGTGATAAATGTTTTACCCAAAATGGCCATCTTAAAAATCACATGTTGATTCATAAGGGACTGAAACCTTTTAAATGTCAGCAGTGTGATAAATGTTTTACTGATAGTGGCACTCTTAAAAGACACATGTTGATTCATAAGGGACTGAAACCTTTTACATGTCAACAGTGCAATAAATGTTTTACCCAAAATGGCAGTCTTAAAAATCACATGTTGATTCATAAGGGACTGAAACCTTTTAAATGTCAGCAGTGTGATAAATGTTTTACTGAAAGTGGCACTCTTAAAAGACACATGTTGATTCATAAGGGACTGAAACCTTTTAAATGTCAGCAGTGTGATAAATGTTTTACCCAAAATGGCCATCTTAAAAATCACATGTTGATTCATAAGGGACTGAAACCTTTTACATGTCAACAGTGCAATAAATGTTTTACCCATAATGGCAGTCTTAAAAATCACATGTTGATTCATAAGGGACTGAAACCTTTTAAATGTCAGCAGTGTGATAAATGTTTTACTGTAAGTGGCACTCTTAAAAGACACATGTTGATTCATAAGGGACTGAAACCTTTTAAATGTCAGCAGTGTGATAAATGTTTTACCCAAAATGGCCATCTTAAAAATCACATGTTGATTCATAAGGGACTGAAACCTTTTAAATGTCAA
The DNA here is from genome assembly GCA_949768715.1 of Dascillus cervinus. Classification (NCBI taxonomy): domain Eukaryota; kingdom Metazoa; phylum Arthropoda; class Insecta; order Coleoptera; family Dascillidae; genus Dascillus; species Dascillus cervinus. The sequence goes on along the minus strand of OX458319.1, from coordinate 28,398,655 downwards.
CAGTGCAATAAATGTTTTACCCAAAATAGCAGTCTTAAAACACACATGTTGATTCATAAGGGACTGAAACTTTATAAATGTCAACAGTGCAATAAATGTTTTACCCAAAATGGCAATCTTCAAAATCACATGTTGATTCATAAAGGACTGAAACCTTTTAAATGTCAGCAGTGTGATAAATGTTGTACCCAAACTGGCGCTCTTAAACAACACATGTTGATTCATAAGGGACTAAAACCTTATAAAAGTCAACAGTGCGATTAATGTTTTACCTTAAATAGCCATCTTAAAAGACATGTTGGTTCATGAAAGTTGTAAACTTTTGAAAACTTGATCGGTAACGTACAGCTAGAAGAATATAAATCTGAAGAGTGAGTCTGAATAGAAAAATGAAGAAGAATATTTTTGTTTGTGTATTAATTGTACTGTACTGTATTATGATTTTAAATGAATATAATTCTATTAAACAGATCGTATTCACTGTTATTAACTAATAAGTTCTCTTAAAGCTGCACTATAGTAACAAAAACTGAATATTTTGTGGAATTTTAAATAACTTTTTTCACATACTGTATTACCTAAAACTTGAAACTTAAATTGTCTTCAAATCACTAAAATTCGGTGCTAGATAGTTAATTTTTTATTTAGGAGAATCGATTTGGAAAGAGCGAATTACACTAGAATTAGTTTTTGGCGCAAAATTTGAAGTTTGTTATTTTTAACTGAGTTATACATTATGACGCATGCGCAAGCCAATAGAACTTATTTTAATTGCCAAATTGAAAATATGCAAGTATATTGGGAAAGACGAATGTTACATTATTTTCACTAAACAAACTGTATTTGCTGTGATTCAGTTTCATGAAACTCTCCATTAAATTGAAATCGTCATCTGCGCATTCTGCTTCAGACCATTTTTCAAATTTTTCTGGCAAAATACTCCACAAATTGCTGGATTTGCCACTACTGCCTGCCTTGTCCCAAGTTTCCATGAAATAGTTTGTTTGGTTGTCGATTTCAGATTTCGACCAGGTCTTGTCTACCGATTTAGAACTAAATTCAAACATATCCTCTGAGTAAAGCCGAATTGTAAGCGTCGTCATACATGGAGGTATCATCCATTCTGCAAGTATTTATTTCCAAATTCATTGCTCGATTTTCAGACCACCCATAGGAATGTTTGTCATTAAATAAATTAGAAGGAAAAGATTTTACTATATTTCCTCAATTATAATAAATTACATAGATGTACACAGTGAAATTGGGAATTAAAATTTGAAAAAAAAGTAAAACGATTCATTAAAATTTTTTTGTCTTAGTAGTATATAAAACACATCCACATTTCTTTTCCTATATTATACACTAAACAGTTACAATGTAGTTTCACATCTAGGTCGCGAACGTTTCCTAATCGGCAGGTCCTTTTCAAGTTCCCTCTGCCTCTTCAGAAACCGTTCGAATTCAGATATCGATTCGTTCATAGACACGTTCCTGGTAGTCCTCAGGTGTCTCAAAGGGACAGTCGTCGACAACTTAACCTCGTTTTGAACTGGAAAATTGTCCAACAGACTGTTGGCAGTGGCGTTGGGCTTCGGTCTGACCACATCTTCCTCCTTCTTTTGAACTTTTCTCTTTTTCGAGTGGTTGCCGGTCGCCTTTTTGGGCCGCCCCCTTTTTCGCTTTTCTTTTATCGCCGGTTCGCTCTCCTCTCCGTCGCTGGGAATGTCCTTCTTTTGTTTAACATTAGGAACCGTGTGGATGGTCAAATTCGACTCAAAGTCTTCCAAATTCTCGTCGGATTTCGTCTGTTTGGAATTTTTCTTGTCCGATTTTCCTTCTTCTATGCTCGGAGGTTTCTTGCCGCTCGCTACTTTGTGCTCGATTTCGTCCGGGGTCGTCGAAGTCACGTCGTTTTCTTCAGTAAGTACGGGCTTTTCGGCTTTTCTCACGGAGGTGGGTTCGATTTGAAGCTCGTGAGATTCCTTGGTCTGAAAAACGGACAATAAAGTTCGACAAGGGTGACATTGTTTTGGTCTCACTGGATCATGTTCCGAGCAGACGAATCCCAAAAGTTTGTCGTAACGCACGTTGCCGTCCGAGTGTGAAGGACAGTAGGAGTTGATGCATTTGACGCAACATCGGATTGTACGCTTCCCACAAGTATTGCAATTGTGCCAAGGGCACACCCATTTGCCTGAAAAATAATTAAAAAAAAAAAAAATATATATAGTGGACCCTGTGATGTCGATAATGAAAATAAAAACAAGAACCTTTAATCACAAAAAAATTTTATATAAAATAATATAAAATTACTCACATAGACGCGTTTCGGTGGCTATGCCACCATCTTCAGTACATCTACTGGAGTAGATGTAGATCTACTGGAGTAGATGTACTGAAGATGGTGGCATAGCCACCGAAACGCGTCTATGTGAGTAATTTTATATTATTTTATATAAAATTTTTTTGTGATTAAAGGTTCTTGTTTTTATTTTGAAAAATAATTGTTGGTTGTGTTAGGCTAAATCCGAATTCTACTGAACCCGCGCAGCCGTAGTTATACGGAAATACGTCGGCCGCGCAGGTTCAGTCGATTATAATGTGCGCAGTCTACCTTCTGGCCAGGAGTCTAGTTGAACACATTTTAAGTGATAGAATTTATTGCATATTTTATTTTGACAGGGATTGACGCTGCCAGTCTCGTTGCACAAAAAGCAGGGGCCATCGTTCGAAACGGTCGCCATAGGAGTGGGCGAGCGCTTTTTCTTTTTTATTTTCGACTGAGGCTTCTTTGGTTTCTTCTGAGATTCGTCCTGAATTTAAAAAGAGTAATCAAATCCCTGGAACTAATCTTGCAATTTTAGACAAGAAACGTAATAAAAAAAAGAAAGAAAAAGAAAATAATAAAATTAAATTTTGACATAGTGTGGAACAAAGGAATAAAATAAATTCAGTATCTAAATTATTGTCCATATTTATAAAAATTCTCGAAACACGTAATTTTTAGACTATGAAATGGTGCAAAGTGAAATTTCACCTCTAAATTCAACCCCATTCGGGTGACAGTTGCAATACCGAAATTGTTAAATAGCGAGTGGTTGTTTGTGCTACTTGATTTGAAAGGCCTCCTCAAGCTCTATTAAAAAATGCTATGGTATAAAAATTTATTGCAAAAATTGTTTGACAAAATTTGCTGTAACACACTAAAAAATCAAAATCTAATAGCGTTTCGTTCTTGAAAGTGAAATAAAATAAAAAATACATCCATCTTAATGTAAGAGAACGTTTTGACAGCACCACTTTATGAACATTTAAATTGTTTTTGCTTGCCTTCTCAGCACTAATAGACATAATTTCTAAATAAAATAATTTTTTTCAACTTTTGGACCTTCCTAATGGAAATAAACCCATGAAAGTTATGTACCTCTAACAAGGACCTTCTGTTACCACCAGATAGTCATACACGCGTGTTGTTCACGTGCAACTTGAAACCTGAATTCCTATTGTTTACTAATAATTTGGGGCGTTAGTCTTTCTCGCATGGGTGGAGAGAGGTGAAGAGTGCGCGTGCAGTACAGTAAACCCTCCTATAACGCGGTGAGTGCGTACCGCGTTATATGGAAACCGCGCTAAAAGAAACTCGGATTTAACCATACAAACCAGACTAATTCGTAGCGCGTTCTATGGAAACCGTATGGAAAGAGTACCGCGTTATAGGAGGGCTGTCGCAATTTCAGCTCCGCGTTATATGGAAACCGCATTCTGAGAGTACCGCGTTATAGGAGGGTTGACTGTACGTGAAACTGTACCCCACATTTTGGTGTTAAATATTATAGGAAAAAACAAATGACTAATAAAATAAAATAAAATAAAATAAAATACTAATTAGAGAGAGTTTTTCAAAATTGTTTATTAAAAATCAATAAAATTTCAACATAAGAAGCTTCATTAATAAATTAAGTATGTAAAATTTGGGTACTCTCACAAAATTAGCAGTTTCAATTTTCGGGGTGGAGGTAAAATGTGGCGCACCCTGTATACGATCTTGAGAATTAAAATAAAATAACCAAAAATATGAATTCACGAAAAACCCGTTAGATTTGGTTTCAAGTTGTGGTGTTTGTGTTCCCATAACGGTTATCTGTACAAATTTATTCTATTTGGTGGTGCAATGGCCATTGATGGGTTAATATTGCACTGAATGCGGCGAGCATGCAATTTCAGAACAAACGGGACAAAAACCTTGATTTGTATAAATACCGGTTTAGCTTTGACGCCAATAAAGCCGCTGCAATTAGGGGCGTCGCATCTGCAAATTTTCTTCTCTTTGCCAATGCACTCTAAGTTGTAATTGAAGGTGAGTTCCGTATTTTCCGGTATGTCTTCGACGGCGAACAAACCCACGCGAGTGTCCCCATTCACCGTCCACTTTTGCGTCTCGCAGTTCGGTTGACAAGAATGGTTCATGAAACGTGCAACATTCCCTACAATTAAATCGCTGCCTAAATTACACTTGACAAGAATTAAAATTACCTTTCGGGCCGGCGTCGATCATGCGGTCTTTATCGATGGTCAGGAAATAATAATTTTCTTCCTTTTGTTCGTGCATTTTGTGAATGCGTCTTTGATACTCCTGTTCGTCGATAATTTCACCGATGTATTCGATGACGAAATCGCCTTTTCGCAGAGGGGCCACGGTCTTGAGGCCCCAACCTCTCGCTTGGGTTTTGTAGGGCACCACAGGGGGATAGACTCTCTTCTCGAATCTCTGATTGTGGCATCGTTCACCTGCCGGGCAAACCTCCGGATTGCACTCAGTAAGCAGCAATCTGAAACAGTTCCACAATTATATTCGTCTCATTTTAAATCGATTCTTACCGATTTAAGCAGTCACTGTCAGGACCGCAAGGAGAATCCTGATTCGGATCGCAATCACAAGGTGTGGTGTTGCTAACATTGCCATCGAACTGTCTCACATTGCCGACGGCCTTGTTGCCCTTAATTTTAATGAATTTAGGTGGTTTCATGTCCATTTTCATTTCTTCTTCCTTAATTTTCTTAAAATCTACAAATTCATGATTTGTACAATTTAGTTTCACTCCAGGGTCATTCCATGTCAATTCAACCAATTTTATGAGATTTTAGCTTCAATTCAACACCGATAAAAATTGAGAAACTTCAGAAATTAATGATCTGATATTTGGGGAACTTGATTGTGTTGTCACTAAACACTATAGTGTGTCTTTTACTTCCAGAACCGGTTAGAAAGCCGTGAAATTTTTTTATTTTACGTTATGTTGGTAGTGATCAGTACTTAATACCATAACCTATATAATTTTGATAGAATCACGTAACTGCTACTGAATATTGAAGATAATTTTCCTAATCACAAGTTTTTTGGAAAATAGTCATATTGTTTCCTTTGACAGAACCGTTTCGTGCCATATTTTCCAATTTTAAATCGACATTACTAATATAACCTTAAACTGACAGATGTAAAATGCCATTACTAACAACATAAAGTAAAAAAAAAAAAATTATTTCACAGCCTTCTAACTTGTTCTGAAATTAAAAAACGTGGTATAATCTAACGGGTTGAACCGGCATGCAACGACCCTCCACGGTAATTACCTTTTTTCATGTTGTGGGCTTCGATGGCCTCCTCAACCGCCTGTTGGAAGACGGCGTCGACTTTCGTTTTGCTAGGACTAGAATGTCCCTTATCACCCTCTTGAAACAAAAAAGACCGTCCCCTGCTTACCCAGTAATGGTCGTGAGTGCCGAAAAATTTCACAACAAACTCTCCCTCGTCGTGCGGGATGTTTCTTACATTGCTTGGGATTTCATTGGGGAATAATATAATCGCGGGCCACCACCTATAAGCACCCAATTTAACCCAAACAATTTCATCATAAAGTGGAAACCTCCCAGATTCGCAATCTTCACAGATGAACGTGTCATCGTCTGTTAGGTTCACTTTTAAACAGTCTGTATGCACACTGGTCGGACAAGTCTCACAACAAATTAAATCGCCGCCTTCGGAACAAATAAAACACCAGGTCGTGTTTATGGTCCTTGCACGTTTGATTTTTTTCTGCCCCAAGTGCCTGGGGCACACTATTTGCATCACAGATAAAATGTTCGAACCGGCGGGTATGCAGTGACTTGACGCTTGGTAGGACGCGGGGCAGCGCAAACATCTCACGATTTTATCGCCTGAACGAGTCCCCGCACATCTGGGATCGTCCGAAATGCAGGTGTGACAGCTGTGGTGGGGGCAAGTGAATACCGGGAGGTCCACATCGGTTTGTTTGTGTTTCACGGTCGCTGTGAGGGACCATTGGGTCTGAGGCCACAACTTCAGGCAGTCGGGATGGTAAAATTTGCCGCAGCGATGCTGAGAACATTTTTGGCGAATTGGGGAACCTTTTTTTGATATTTCCAGATTGCACACGAAACAGGGAGGGTCCACTTCGGCTGAACAGTAGTTGCACTTGAAATCATCTTCAGTGTTGATACTTACTGAAATTTTAATTTCAGTTTAGTCACAAGTTACATTCATTTCTTTTGTTTTAATTATAAATTAAACAACAGAATACAGTATGATCAAATGCTTTTATCCTCTAGGCTAAGAATTTTATTTTTTTAAAATTTATGTTGGCAGTGATGAGAAAAGGTACTTCATAATATAACCTATTAAATTTTTAATACTGAACAGGTTTTTCTTATGGAAAATTAGTTTTGAAATGTTATGAAGTTGGAAAATGATCATATTACTGTCATTTATTAATTTTCCGAATTTTGCAATCACATAACCAATCTAATCTTAAATTGGCAGATGTAAAATGTCAACGTCACTGTTATTGCCAATATAAATTAAAAAAAAAAAAAATTCCTCAAAGTTTTTTTGAAAATAGTTCGACCGAACCGTTTTGTGCTATATTTTCTAATTTTAAAACTACATTACCTTAAACTGACGATATAAAATGTCATTACTATCAATAAAAAATAAAAAACAACATTTTTCATACCCTTCTAACAGTTTCTGGAATTAAAAAACACACCATAGCAAGTGGTTTTGGGGGCAAAAGTAAATTTTAGCATTTTTAACGTTTGTACTATTGGGAAAACACGAGTTGATAAGAACTGCTTATAACTGAATTCAAAAAAGATGCGCTGATTAACTGTTTTTATCATTTACATAAATGTAATTTACGAAAATTATGGCGACTGCCTAATTCCCATAATTTGATCAGTGCAAAATCGGTCTGCTGGCAGCCAATCATAGATTTGCGTTTTGGCGCGTTATTTTTGAATCACTCTTCTGAATTAAAAAATGAACATAGTAAACAAAATCATATAATTTTTCTTTTATAGTATTTACAATCAGTTATTTATTAAAATTAACTTATTGGGATATTGAATAGTCTATGAATGAGATGGTAAAATAAAAATTGGTGGAAATAAACAAAGAATATTTAATGGATAACTTCACTTACGTGTTTGGCTATCACTGTGGACACTGATAAAACTGATGTGATCTGCAGTAACGTGTTGAACCTTCATAATTTTTACATCTTCGCCACCTTTTTCATTGACATTCTCTTCAGAACTAGTGTAATCTGTGGTCGAATCGGCATAGCTAGTCTTGTATTCAAACTTCTGCATCACCTCCTTCATTTTTAAATCGATCTGTTCTGCCAGAGTGAGATCAATAGTATTTGAATCCGGTGTGCAGCTCTTGTTAGGTGTCAGAGTTAAATTTAAATCCGACTCGCAAGAATCAACAGGTACAATCTCAATCTCAACCTTCGTTCTATCCGTATCCGGTCCTTTTGGACTGACTTCTTTTTCTTTCTCAGTTGCTCCAACTGTTTCCTTCTCCTGCCCTTCTGGCGTTGGATTGTTGGTAATTTCAGGATTTGTTTCGTTTGGTTTTTCAATTTTAACCGTTTCATAACTTTTGCTGCGATCAACGCCCTCCGCGCAGCTTTTATGGAAGGACCCCCCGCAAAGCCCCTTGCATTTCAAAACCTTCTGAGGCTTGAGACAAATTTGGCAAACCTTCTCTCTGCTGACACCTTTAAATAAATTATTTTTTTTGTACAAAAGTTCCTGAGTTTCGAACGCCGTCGGCACATTACTGTTCAAACTGCTCTTCGAGTTCGAATCGGTATCGGAAAAAGAATACTCCGAACTCAACACCTCCTTCTTCAGCTCGGAATTCAAAAAATTACTCTGCTGCAGGAAAGCCTCGACCGACTCCTCGTTCAGATTGGCCACATTTTTAGAAAGCGAATTTTTAAAAATGTTGTCTCTAATCGACGAAGAACGAGTCTTGCGCTTTTTCGGCCTAATTTCGCTGATTTTGTCCGTTTCCACTTCACCGTCGGCTTTCTCTTTCTCCCCTTCGATTTGCTCGTTTTTAACGGACACCGGCGACAAACTTGGCGACCGCAATTTGGAATTCTTTTTCGTCGATTTGTCGAGACTGAGCGAAAATCTCTTCTTTAAATTCTTTTTCGCCGGTTCCTTGTCGTCGATGTCTTCGGCTTTGATCTGCTTGGCTTGCAGGTCGAAATTTTTGAGTTCGATCAATTGTTTCCGTTTCTCGCGCTTGCTGGCGAACATGTCGAAAAAGAAGTTGAATCTTTCTTCGGCCGTTTTTGACTTCAGTGACTCGGCTTCTTCGACCGCCAGTGTCAGCCTTGAAGTTAGGCGAGGGGTGGTTTTAGTCTGGAAATTAAATTTGCTGAAAAATCGCTTGGATCTGAATGGAAATTTACTTTTAATTTGGGCAGGTCGGTGAAGCTGTCGGGGTCGCCTTTTCCTGCAAAGGGCTTCATGAAAATTGAATTTATCCAAGCCCTTCTGCCGTTGTCGCCGAAAAACCTTACATGGTAAACGGTGTGGAACAATTTCCTGAAAGCTGAAAGTTAAATTTACTGTAAAACTCTTCCACAAGCAACAAATTACTTAATTTAATTTGTTTGGAATATTTATTTCACTAAAAATGAAGAATACAATGTATTTTAGTGTGTATTGAATTTCACAGCTCCTATTTATTGTTATTTAAATGTTTAATACTTTTTTGAGTCTTTTTATATTGTAGTTTATTTCACAATTAATTGTTTTTACCTACATAAATTACAACAAATATAGAACTCCACATAATAATTATTTTTTGAATATTTAACATCTTTCTAAATGTCTCAATAGTGCAAATGGCTACATTTACCACAAATAATTAACAATAAATATAAAATTGAACCTAATTAATATTTTTTAAATATTTAACATCTTGATGAATGTCTGAATAATGAAATTTATTCCTCCAAGCGACTTCTTGAACACAAATAATTAACAACAAATACAAAACTGCTCCTAATGATACTTTTTTAACATTTAACATCACTCTGAATGTTTTTATGTTGGAGTTTATACCAAATAAATTACAACAAATATGGAACCGCACATAATAATTTTTTTGAATATTAGCATCTTTCTGAATGTCTCGATAGTGCAAATGACTACATTTACCTCAAATAATTAACAACAAATATAAAATTGCACATAATTATTACTTTTTAAATATTTAACATCTTTGTGGATGTTTCAAAAGTGTAATTTATTCTACAAGTGTCTTCTTTTAACACAAATAATTAATAACAAACATAAAACTGCTCCTAATAATACTTTTTTAACATTCAACTTGTCCCTAGAGGTTTTTATGTTGTTGTCTATACCAAATAAATTACAACAAATATGGAATTGCACATAATTATTTTTTAAATATTTAACAGCTTTCTGAATGTCTGAGAAGTGAAATTAATTCTACAAGTAAATTCTTTTAACGCAAATAATTAACAATATAAAACTGTTCCTAATTATTTTGTTTTTATAATTAACATTTCTCTGAATGTTTTTATGTTGTAGTTGATACCACAATTGTTTTCATCTAAATAAATTACAACAAATATAGAACTCCAAATAATAATTATTCTTTACAAATTTAACATCTTTCTGAATTTCTTAATAGCGAAATTAATTCCACAAATGACTTCTTTTAACACAACTAATTAGCAATAAATATAAAATTGCTAACTGTTATTTTGTAAATATTTAACATCGTTCTGAGTGCTAATATTGCAATTTGTTCCAAAATTAATTGTTGTTCACTAGATAAATTGATAACAAGCAAAGTTCTTGTAAAACATACCTTTGTAATTTTTAAAAATTCCAGATTCCGGCTCGGCCGAAATCATACAAGGCCAGAAGGGATACGAACCAACTTTGGCCCACATAAGATCGCCAGCATCGTAGTTTCCACTCTCTGCATTACAAAAACACTTTAAAAACCAAACCACACCAAAATAAATCAAAATTACCTTCTTTTACAATTGCTGATGAATTCAACAGTTGAATTTCCGGGCTAATATCCTCTTCATCCTTCTCTTCCTGTTTTATGTTTCCTGTTTCAATCGTTGCCGCCTCTTCTTCACAAGGAGGTTCACTGTTTAAATTTTCTTTAATTTCAACATTCCTGACTGATGTTAAATCAATTGTTTCCACTGCTTTTTCGATCACATGCACCAGGGATGAGGATCTCAACTGTCTAGTCGATTGGGGGGTTTCACTTCGGGTTTTACGCTTCCTCACAGCTTTAGGGGAGGTAATTTCAAGCTTAATTTCTTCTTTCTTGACCACGGGAATGTTTTCACTGAGCGGCAATTTCTTTAACCTCTTTATTTTCGGGGTCTTTTTCGGAGTTTTCTTAATCGGTGACGAAGAAATTTTGGCTGATCGTAAAGCCATCTGCTCGGTTTGGTCGTCGATGATTTCCATTGTTTCACAGTCCTTTATCACATGTTTGCTCTTCCTGGAATTCTTCTTCGGGGACAGCTCAACAGGTACGGGCTTTTTCTCCAGCTTTTTGTTCAGATCTACGAAGATGTCTTTTAAATCTTGCGTGTGGTCGGTTTTGTCCGCATTGGCGATTTCCCACGGCGTCTCTAAGAGCTTCTTGTCGACGATATTGACAGTTTCGGACGGGGAGGCCTCCACATCCAACTCCTTGATTCGTCTCGGCTTGTTCGGGGGCTTGTCTTCGTCCAGGGGGACGAAAGGGACGTCCGGGAGGGCGAAACTTTCGACCACTTCGGGTTTGAGGTAAGATTTTCTTTTGTTGCCGTACGTTCGTAGCATCGCCTTCCCGGAGGATTTAGAATCCGCGGCGGTCTGCTCCTGATCGGCCACTTTGTTTGAAACAATTTTTAAAACTTTCGTCACATCGATGGTCGGGGCTTCTAAAGCTTCGTTTATTAATTTTAAGTCGTCCTCGATGTCCCCTTCGAGGAATTTACTTTGAGAACTCACTTTTTTGGGCAAATCCACTTTTTGTACTTCAGGCGATCTCTTGAAAAATTTGCGCACTTTCACCACCGGCTGCCAATTGTTCGAAGAATCTCCGGTTATGTGGAGCACTGGGGGAGACTTAACCATCAAATTTATTTTCGTTTTGGTGCTTTTACTGGAAATTGGCTTCTTTTTTGCGGCATTTTTGGGGAGTTTTGGCCCCGGTCGGTTGGGGCTCTTGACTGGGGCCTTCGGTATGTCAAACACGTCATCAATGTTGTAAAAATCATCGGATATTTTGGGTTTGTGTGTGCGGCCGTACCGACTTTTGCTGAAGGGGCTCAAGGCTGTACTTTCTCCAGGCGATTCTTTCGCGGTCGCCTTTTTTTGAGGTTTGACTTGCGTTGGCTCGTCTTTTGTGGCCTCCATTCTGTGCGGAATTAAAACGAAATTTACTAACCAATTTGAGACATAAAAATGAGGTTAAATTGTGAAAAATCGCTTGCAGAACTAGTTGGAGGGTACGGGGGCGTCTGGTAACTTCTTTAAGTGATAATAGATCATGATTTTTGTTCGAATCGGCGTCAGAATCTTTGCAAGCTTCCTATGCATATTACTGAAAACCAAATTGCACAAATCTTAAACAGCTGCAATCGCTGGGATAACGTTTTAAAGATAAATATTTCCACATGTACCTTAAACAGGCATTGTCGACCGCAACCTCCGACACGAATCAAGTAGATTTAATCATAATTTATTAAAATCATTGTAATACACCAATTCTTTAAAATGTACACGGTTTGACGACCTACATAACAGTGAAGTTAGCTACCCTGAATCGCACTTTCCCGCGCTCCAGTGCTGCCCCATTGGCTAACGAACTTATTTTTGAATTTGAACCGCGCGAATTTCAAATCGCGCAGCTCAAAACAGAAAACAAAAAAGCTCGCCAGCAAACCGATCGCCAAAATGTAAAAACTCGTCTGCAAATCCACGATTGAAAACGGACGCGGAAACTTGGGGCTCTTAAATTCGGCGGCGACCACCGCAACGGACACATTCATCATGATTTCGTCGTACCACTTGTTCACCATTCCGGCCTCGAAAATCCTCCTAATCACCCTGTTGAAATCGTCGAAAAAATACGCGTCTTTCATCGCCAGGTAGGCCAAAAGGTAAGTCCTGGGGCATTCGCGCACCATGTGGGTCGCAATCGCCCCATTGGATTTCAACGCAATCGTGTTCAAGTATTCATTTTTGCTGGCGCGACTCAACCAAGGGTTGAATTTAACCGCGCGATTGCTTTTGTTAGTTACGACGAATTTGCTGTTGAGATTTTGCAAGTGACGACTGTCGAATCCGCTGAAAGTGTCGACTAATCCTTGCGAACTTGTAGTTATTTGAAATCCAGAGGCGTCCAAATCTGTCAATGTGTCGATTTCCGGGTAGTATTTCGGGGTTGTCAGAACTGTCACTAGCGAGCTCTGAAAAGATGCGTTTTGAATGACTAGGAATAAGAGCAAACTGGCGATGAAGAGCCTGTCGTGGGGGGTGTTTGCGAAAATTTTCGGGGGCGCGCAAGTTAAAAAAATCTGCGTGAGATCGAGTACAACCGTCGACCATTTGCAATCGAGGCAGTGCTTGCGAGATAAGCTCAATACGCGGTTGAACCTTCTGATCGCGGAAAGAATAAAAATCGAGCTGGCGAAAATAACAAAAATCAGCAACCACACGCACAAAGTAAAACAGGAAAAAATGGCCGTCCAACTGGGAACCAACTGCGATTTTGGCACAATAACGCACAGAGGGTCGCTAAAAATCACGTTAAAAAAATCCAATTCGGGGCTTCGATAATCCTTGATGAACACCTGATTGAAGGCCATGTCAATTTTGCGCGAATACAGCTCCCCGATGGCGCCAGTGGCGGAACCATCCGCCAACTTTGTTCCATACTGCTCATTGTCGTACGGTTCGTGGTGCAAAATCGTGGCGTTTAATTTCCAAGCTATCGTTTGGAGTACCATGGGATCGATCCCCGAGTACCCATCTTTTTTTTTCACCGTCGTCGGGACGCTCTCGAATAGCGAGGCTGTTATTACTCGCCGGTGGTAATTTCTTTCTTGCATTATCTGCAAAATTTGATCGAAATCTTCCCAATCGGCTCGTTTGGTTCGATTTTCGAAAGGATTAAATAAAATTAGCTCCCTGTTGCAGGTTTGCAGCGTTGCCACGTTTCTTAAATAAGCCGACCACGCGAATTTGAAATCTCCCGCGCTGCAATTATTTTTCGAAATTACGAACAAGTACGGAGACGTGGAGGGCCATTTTAGCTCGACGAGCTTCTGAAAAACGGCCTGCGTTCTTTCAAATTCCTCCTCGATGATAATGAAGCCTTTGCGAGCGTCGTTTTTGATATTGAAATAATTGGTTGAGTGCAGATCGACCGGTTTTTCGGCGTTTTTGATCATGTCTTCCGCTTGAGACATGTCGGTCGAAACGAAAACGACGCACGAGACGTTGCTGAAAAACCAAGATGTAAATTTCGTCGCGTCGGCGAGATTGCGGTCGTCTTCGACTACTGAAATTTCGGTTTTCGTGCGATTCAAACAAGCCATGAATAGCATAGTGCGCAACAAATGCATCTTTTACGAATTGAACAGTTGGGAAATGTCGAAAAGTGCGTGACCTGTTGGTGATTATGCGACGAGTCTATTAACTTGATAATAAAAATCAAATTTGTCGACGTCTCCTTAATGGTGGAAAATCATTGGTCCTTTGTCGTGTAATAATAGGAACCGGATCAAAGTGGGAGGTTCGTCAACACAAAAAACCTCGACGGTAATCAATCAACGTTTATCGAGTTTATTGCAGTGCAGTCCGTAATTTTAAAATAATAATTTAATAATTTAATAATGATTGAGAAGCGCAACAAATGAAGCTGATTCAAGCATCTATGGTAAAATGTGTAATCATTTTGAGAAAAATTGAAAAATCTTGTCGGGCAACAATAAAGACGACAAATCGTTATACAGGCTGTATTATATTAAGTGCTCACCATTGATAACTTTGTTATTATTGGAACTACAAAGTTGGTTAAATTAACAAAGAATTTGTGTTTTTTTGCGCTGATTGCCGTAATGAAAGCAAAAAAACAACCGAACGTCAACTTCTCGAGATATTCAAAAAAATAACCTTTTTTAAATGGATTTCCCTATCCTTTTTTACATATTTCGAAGGGACTTTTAATTCTGAGTAATAAAGTCCTAATGCACTAGTGCTATTAAATTAACTACCGAGAAGTTACAAGCAATTGAAGTTTTTATCTCAATTGACTACGAAAATCACGTAGGCAATGAAACAGTTGAAAATCGTAATTATTAAAACGTCAAAAACAATTGAATGAATCTACCAGTTAATATTTTTATAGAACATTAATGTGGTATATTCAATTTTCATTACTTTTGGTGTGATTTAGTAACACTTCTATTCAAGTTTGGTTCCCAACATGACATTTTCTCATTTAGAAAAATGTGACATATTAGAAGCATATCTCGTGTGAGGCAAGAACTCGAGATTATTACCGGTAGCAGTTCCCCATTCGTTTGCAACCAATTTAACGGTATTTTCTGAAACTGTATAGAAAATGTAGGAGTAACGAAACAGTTTTCCAAAAGGGAAGAGAGAAGAAAAAATTTGTAATTAACGAAGAAGTCAAAATTAATGTAATTGTGTATTTTAAGGCAAATGTATGGTGTGGAATTGTAGGTGCAAAAATTAGTGAACAATTTTTTTACTGTGGTAATCTGACTGGAGTGAGATATGTAGAATATGAACACTATCCTGCATAACTGTTTGGTTGAAATGAAGTTAATTTCAAGGCAACACATCCAACTCCAACAGAATGGAGCACCGGCCCATAGTTATCAAGGAATAACCAATTTGATAATGGATAGAAACTAATGGTTCCCTACGTTGGCCATCGCGTTTGCCAGATTTAATCTCGATGGATTTTTATCTTTGGGGGTATGTGAAAATTGAGTATACAGGGTGCGGCTTGAAAAACGCCGCAAGCCGTATGTCCGTTATTTATGGCTCGATTTAAATTAAACAAAAACTAAAATAAATCGTTTTATAAACACTACATGTGCACTATAATTTATTTTTTTTCAAGGTCAAATTAAAGGTCAGATAATAATCAATTTTATTTTTTCAAATCCATATGTATATTTTTCTATTTTTATTCCGAAGGAGATTGTTTTACTGAATCCAACAGTGTATCACATATTAGAATTCGTTTTACAGTAACTTCGAAAATAAGTAAATAAAATATTTGGAAATTTCTCCTTTTAAAAAAATCGGGTATGCCATGGAAAACAATATTTATTACACGTTGTCATTTAAGTTTCTTGTATTTGCTCGCTTTTTCTTTGGAAAACGAAACTATGAATAACAGTGAGTTAACCGACATGTTGCTAGTCGACTTTCAATGTAATAAAAATAGCTAAGAAGCAGTACGAGTTTATAATGCTCGATTTCCAAACCGAAAAACCCCAGAGGCTCGAAAATTTAGCCTTCTCGAAATAAATCTAAAAAACTACGGAGCCTTTAAGAAACCGAAGCGGCAAGCACGCAAATTTAATGAAAACATGGAATTGAACATTCTGTTTCGTGTTCAAGAAAATCCACGAACGTTCACAAGAGAAGTTGCTGGTGACCTTGAAACATCGGAAAAAACAGTACGATTGGTATTGAAGAAACACCATTTCTTTCCCTACACACCCCAAAAAGTTCAAGCTTTAGAAGTAAATGATCTTGCAAGAAGCTAACAATTTTGCCAATTTTATCTTAATAAGTTGCAAGGAGACCAGATATTTTACCGAAAAATCATTTGGTCTGACGAATGTGTACTTTTAGTAATAATGCAATTTTCAATACTTTTCGATACTGGAGCCAGGAAAACCCTAGAGTTATTGTAGAGAGTTATAACCAGTGTCAACGTGTGATGCGGTATTTTTGGAGACCAATTAGTTGGTCCATTTTTCATAGATCGCACGTTAAATAAAGAAAAATATCATCAACTTTTATCAGAAGATTTAGATCATTTTCTGAATAATTTACCGCTAACGGATTTAAACCGAATTTGCCATCAGCAAGATGAGGCTCCCCTGATCATGAGATGACGGCCACTTTGAACAATACTTGTAGATAGTTTTTTCCTTTTGCGTTGTGTAGTTTTTCACTTTAACATTAAAATAATTTCAACATTTTGATTGTTTTCAATATCACAAAAAATTTAAATGACAACGTGTACCTAATAAATATTGTTTTCCATGGCATACCTGATTTTTTTTGAAGAAGAAATTTCCAAGTATTTTATTTACTTATTTTCGAAGTTACTGTTAAAGGAAATCTAATATGTGACACACTGTTGGATTCAGTAAAAAAATCTCCTTCGGAATAAAAATAGAAAAATATACCTATTCATTTGAAAAAATAAAATTGATTATCATCTGACCTTGAATTTGACCTTGAAAAAATTTAAACTATGGTACACATGTAGTGTTTATAAAACGATTTATTCCAGTTTTTGTTCCATATAAATCGAGCCATAAATAACGGACATACGGCTTGCGATGTTTTTTAGGCCGCACCTTGTATAAGGAGAGATATGCAACAGTTAATTGTCAGGAAACGATATTTTGTTTGCAAATTACCAATCGAAAGTACTCTCAAGATATTTGTAATTATTGTACTGTACTGCATAATTTAACATTACATTATGTTTACATCGTGTTATAATGTTGCTAAAAATTAAAAGAAAGAAAAATGTTAGTATGATTATGAAAATTCAGTAAATTCAGAAAATTTGCGCTCCAATATGCATCGACCGTTTTGCAATTGTAATAACAGGTGTTGTGTCCCTGTAAAATTCCTTAAATTATATTGTATTTATTTTAGCAGACTTTGGTAAAATAGGTCAATTGCTTTAGCGGTGTCCTACAAAGGGAGGCGTTCCGTATAAAAAGTCCGCTTAACGTTGTTTATGACTATATTTTGTTTTCTGTTTCTTTAACGAACGGATGTTTAAAAATCATTCATTCTGTAACCTTTGTCGTGATCCCGATTAGGTGAATAACTACCCGTAATAAATGAAATTCGGAGCTTTATTATGATAGATTTATTTACATAAGTACAAAGGTTTTTTGTTGGAGGTTCTTCGAACGACTTATTAAGACTGCTTGTTCTTGACTGTTGTTCAATTAGGGGGTCTTTGATTTTTACATGTGTAGTCAAGTGGCGTCCGGTCGGCCGGAAATGTGTAACATCAATTACAAATCAAATGTCACATTTCTCGAAAGAATGGAATTCTGGTACCGATCTCTGACAAATTTATTGAAGGAATGGACATGTCAAATGGCATCTGTACAGCTTCCAAAACAAAGCCGCTCATAAATCTCAGAATGCAACACCTTCTTCGAGAGAAGACCGCACTAAAGTGTAAAACAACGCGTTAGAAGTTCACGTGTATTTGTAACAATTACGGTGTATATCGGTAGAAACGGTAACTGTGCAAAGACATCAATTACGGTTTAATTATTGGTGAAAACGGTGTTTTTTTGTGGGACTTTCTGTCAAGCGGTAAGTATTATGAACCTTATTTTACTGTACTGCATTTAAATTACATTATCCTTTAATTACAACTTCTAATTAATATTATGTTTTGCCAATGTTACTCTAAAATGCCGTATGTGGGGGTTGAGTTTGCCAGTCACTATAACTTTTCCGGACAAAGGAATAGGAAACAAGCATTTGGAAAAACTAATTTAAAGTCTGTTATCATCCGTAAATAGAACTCCAAATAGTAATTATTTTTTGAATATTTATCATCTTTCTGGATGTCTCAATAGTCCAAATGACAACATTTACCACAAATAATTAACAATAAATATAAAATTGCATCTAATTAATATTTTTTAAATATTTAGATCTTGATGATTGTCTAAATAGTGAAATTTATTCCTCCAAGTGACTTCTTGAAGACAAATAATTAACAACAAATACAAAACTGCCCCTGATGATATTTCTTTAATATTTAACATCTCTCTGAATGTTTTTATGTTGGAGTTTATACCAAATAAATTACAACATATATGACACTGCACATAGTAATTATTTTTTTGAATATTTAACATTTAAACATATGTAAAAAAGATATTCTATTTAAAAAAATGTTATTTTCATGAATATCTCGAACAGTTGACGTTCGATTGTCTAATGGGTAATTTAATCGACTTTGTAGCTACAATATTAACAAAGTTATCAATGGTGAATACTTAATATAATACAACCTGCATATCGGCTTTTTTAATAGAATAATATTTACGATTTTTTGAGGGATTAGAAGCTGACTCAACTATCTACAATAAAATGTATAATCTTTTTGAAACACATTTTAATTCAGTAAAAAATCTGGTTGGGCAACAATAAAGGCGACAAATCTTTATATATCAACTTTTTTAACCGAATAAAAAAAAGAAAAGTGTAATATACAAAATATTAAATTATAATGTAATTAATTTATTAAGTCCGTGCTCCGTAACTAAACCACTTCCATAATCGAAATCGTGTCGATAACTGGCGTAACCTTTAGCAGGACCGGCAACTTCGGTTTTAACAACTATTGGAGCGGCAATGGTTTTAGTTACAACTGGAGCAGAATAGCCGAATCCATAATGATGTCCAAATCCAGAATATCACAAGATGTGTCCAACAGCAACGGGGGCAGCTACAAATACTCCATTTCCAATGCCATATCCGAAGTAACCTACAGCAACTGAGGCGGCGATGGCGTGTCCTTCAGAGACAGGAGCAGCAACAGCGTGTCCTTCCGGAACCATATCCAGCACCTTCTTGGCCTCTTCAGCGAACGAAACGGTGACGAGGGCGAATGCACAGATCTAAACAATTCGGTAAGAAACGGCACTAATCAAAATCCAGAATACTCACCAAGAATTTCATTTTGTTGCTGCTTCGACACTTCGAATGGTTGTGATGAATAAATGGGATTCGAGGAGGGTTGATATAGTTGGAAGGATCGTTCATCGGGATTTTTTTTTTGAACGTGTGGAAGGCACAAACTGGTCCATTAGTAAATATTTTAGTGGCATACAGGATTGTTTGAGCGATTGGAAGATAATTCAAGTATTTATGGTAAAATTTGTAATCATTTTTGAGGAAAATGAAAACGAATTATAATTGACTAGAAAATCTCGTTGGACTGTAATAAAGGCGACAAATCCTTATACAGTGCGTGTCTGGGAAATGGAATAAATTGATTATCTCAACATTTTTTGTTAATTGACAGTGTTAGTTTAGTTTAAAACGCCGATTGATACATTTTTATTGTATTACATTACTAAGAACGAAACGTTATTAATTTTTTGATTTTTTTTGGGTGTTGTAGCGAATTTCGTTCAATTGATTAATTCTTTTACCCTTCCATTTCGGAATAACCTTTGAAACCGTAGCATTTTTGAATAGAGCGTGAAGAAACCTTTCAAATGAGGTATTATAAGCTCCCTAAAAAATTACGTGTTTCCAGATTTTTTTTTTTAATATTCACAATAATTGAGATAATGAATTTATTCCATTTGCCTGGCGCGCACTGTATATCGGCTCTTGTAACCGAATAATATCCACGATTTTTTGAGCTATTGGAAATTGATTTAAGTATATATGATAAAATGTGTTATTTTTTTTGGGAAAATAGGAACGAATTTTAATTGGCTAAGAAGTCTCGTCGGGCAATAATAGATACGATATATCCGGATATATCGGCTCCTTTAACCGAATAATATCCACGATTCTTGGAGGAATCCGAAGCTGGTTTAAGTATCTATGGTGGAATGTGTAATCCTGTTGGGGAAATTTGAGCGCAATCGCCGCTCTCACTTTGTTCCTACTCAATTCCTGTAAGCTGGGAACGGGTGACGTAGCATTAATTAATTTCTTGAAATACGTTGTTCCTCGATCATCCGCCACATTCGGAATGTGTTCTTGCAACGAAAAAAATTTATGTACCGGCATAATGGCCCTTTCGTAATTTCGATATATATCGAGGCTCATATATTCAAGCTCGTCGTTTATTTCAAGACTAATGCACCGGACTAATGTGCTCTTCCAGTCATCCCCAACAAATGGGTCAAAATAAAAAATCAGTTGAATCATAGCTTCAAAGCATGTATCAGGGTAAGGTGTCGCTGGCCAGCTAACAATTTCACACGGCATTTCAAACAGTAACTCGAATTCTTCTTTCCACTGAAAATATACATAAATGATGGAGATCGCGTGTACGTGGATAGGTACTCCTAGTTTGAACAGCATTCTTAATAATTGTACTCTATCTTTTTGCTCTACGGCTCTGTAATCGAACGCCGTTAATAAATGTTCAAAGAATGAGGCATTGTGAGATCTCGAATTCACTACTAATGAATGTAAATTTTTCCCAAATTGAATATTCAGGACTAAATATATGTGCGGGAGCCAGTCTTCGAAGGAATAGTAGCGTTTCAAAAATTTGTAGAAATATTCTAAAGTTAGACTGTTTCGATTACACGCAGCAAAAAGGAGGCTAAATAACTCCCAACTTGTGACGGATCGATGTTCCATTGCGAGCATCATGGAACGATTGTTGTAAGGCCCGAAAATGCGCTGACCTCTTCTAAATACATCAACAGCCAGCGGACTATCATACTTCATCGCTATGTCCAACATGCTGTCTCCATCGTCTGTTTTGATGTTAGAGTCGTATGTTACATAATCGAACAGCATTTCTACAATTTCTAAATTGGATCTTTCGAGTGCCATTGCCCACATCAAAGGGGACCAGCCACAATTGGTTCTTATTTCACTATCGGCGTTATAATAGAGAAGCATCGATATTAATTCGATGCTGCGTTTGCAGACGGCCACATAAAGAGGCGTTTGTCCCTCTTCGTCCTGTAAGTTAATCTCACAGCCATGTCTGATCAAACAGAGAGCCATTTCTACGTTGCAGGTCGCTACGGCATAATGCAAGGGAGTTTTGCCTTCATAGTCTTTCAAATTAATATCTGCACCACATTCCAGGAGGATATAAAAGGAGTCAATTGAATCGTATTTTATGGCTACATGCAACAGAGTGCGGCCGTCAGAATCGAATTCATTCACATCGCCTCCATGTTGTATCAGCCAATAAAGAATTTTGCACTTTCTAATGGCGTTATGCATATTGGCACACCGCAAATTCAATCGTTTTATAATTAATGAAGTTGTTGATTGATTTAGTGGAGAAGTGTGGTCGCTGATGGTGAATGGTCTGAATGTATTGTAATCGACTATGTATATTAAGTTTTCCTCGATGAGCCATTGTAACACATCCAACCTACGAACAATGCAGCGCATGAATTATTGGGAAATTATGTTAAACACTAATCTTCGGTTAACCCTTAGGTATTCGCACTGTTCTTTACGTACATAAGTACTCGCGTGGGGCTTGCCAGACCCTATAAAGTGCACGGCAGGAAATAATTAATTGCTGTACGGTTCTGTGTGAAAATTTATCAAAGTTAAGTTAGTCAGTATCAAGTGAATGGTCTAATCGAGGAATACCTGGAATGACAAGTTCCTGAACCTTACGGTATAAGTGGCATAACATTTTTAAACAGTCGCGGCCCCACGCTGGCATTAACGGGTTAATGACAGTTACATTAATGAGTTAATGAGTTATCTTTAAGATCTATTACAGGCTGAGAAAGTACATAATATCAATGTGTGCGCGGCCCCGACCTGCGGTGAGGCCTGCACGTGGTCCCACGCGAGTACTTAAGGGTTAATACAATTTATTTTTGTTAGAATCCGTTTGTGAAACTTTTTTCGTTTGGTCATAAACTGGACCCTCCGCAAATTATTATAAAACCGCGAAATTTCAAGGAGCATTCCTTCTTCGGGGTCCGTGAAGTTGACACCTGATGTGGAGGTACAAACGATGAAATTTATACCAATCGTTTGTACTTCGTTTGTACCCGTTTGTACCCTAAATAATTTTTCAATTGAATCCACAGTTTCGCAGATATTCGCTAAAAACGTGATCCGGTGCCAACTTCACGCTAGCACCGGACTTGAAAGATTTCGAAAAACAAATTGCGCCAATCGTTTGTACTTCGTTTGTACCCGTTTGTACCCTCAATAATTTTTTTCTAACACAAACCCTTGCAGAATAATTCCGAAAAAACTTTTACGTACCGTGAAGTTAGCACCGCTCATAGGAGTAATCAATTAGATTTTAACAACAATCGATAGATTTTCGTTAGTACCTGTTTGTACCTCAAATTAAATTTCTTCAAGTTCATCCCTCTAAATATAAGAACCGAAAAACGTCGCGTCAATGTCAGGGCCACCTGATTATTTATCGCATTACGCGTCTCGCGATATTGAAAATGTAAAGTCAGCAATGTGTTTAAGTTTAGTGAATTAGTTTGGAAAAAAATGATTCACAAGGCATAAGGACATTACGTCGTAACAATTATTCATTCTTGTACGGCCCCATATTTAGTAATAAATACAATTATTAAAAAATTAAATTATATCGAGTAACTACCCCGCCTAAATATTTTCCCGTGTCTCAGGTAAAGGAAAAATTTTTCTTGAAAAAACACCCCAAATTGTGCGTATGATTTTTCAATATATTGCAATTATACCCAGAGATTCTTAAAATAAACAATGTCGTCCTTACGAATTACATTTTTATTGTTGCAAACCCATACGCTAATCTATTAAGTTACACTGGACCCTCATAAATTGGACAGAAGTCGGCTGTTAACTCGCATCCGACATCTCCAGACTGGTGCCCAGAAAATTGCATATGGCACTTAAAAGAAAGGCACCCCTAAACGCGTCGCAAAGAGGGTCAAAATAATTAAAACAAATTTCAAGAACCAAAATGGGGTGATTAAAACCCTAAAAATCGTTCTCATCTCGAATTTTACATTTTTCTTCATCTATTCAATTAAATTTTAATGTAATCTTTAGTTAAGTTTAGTGTTAATTAGTGAATAAAAACGTTTGAGTTACGAGTATAAATATCTCGGCTAGAGAATTTATTTTTTCTTCTGTTGGCAATATTTACCCGTAAAGATTAATTTGAACTTAAAAATGAAGTACCCAGTATGTAATGCCTTTTGACGTTTATGACAAAACAACCTGCAATTATGACATGGATTGAGATTCTTGCAATATTGTTAAATTAAAAACATCCTTTATTTTTATAACTAATATTAATAAAGTTCTTATCGATGTTAACAAACGGTGTAATTGACATTTAATTTTCGATTTGGTTAGCAGATTCGGTGCTACCAACCTACAAAATTAAAATTACACTAGTTTACATTTTCAGGCCTAGTCCTGAAAATCGGATTTTCGGGCCTATTTAGAGGACTTCAAAATCAGTCATTTAGGACGGAGGCCAAAAAAACAATTTTTAAATTTATTTATTTTAAAATAAAAGATTCATTGTTTCATTTGAAAATATAAACTGACTGATGACATTAACCTTAAAAGTGTTTGTAAAATAATATGCAAATTCCAAAGTAGGTCAATTGTGTTTGAAATAAAAATCTGAAGAAAATTCGTTCACTAAAAACAAAATATGTATAATGTTGGAATCCTTCCGTTGCCACCAGAGTACCAGAGCGGGGTAGTTAGTTACTCGATACAATTTAATTTTTTAATAATTGTATTTATTACTAAATATGTGGCCGTACAAGAATGAATAATTGTTACGACGTAATGTCCTTATGCCTTGTGAATCATTTTTTTCCAAACTAATTCACTAAACTTAAACACATAAATAGATGCTGACTTTACATTTTCAATATCGCGAGACGCGTAATGCGATAGATAATCAGGTGGCCCTGACATTGACGCGACGTTTTTCGGTTCTTATATTTAGAGGGATGAACTTGAAGAAATTTAATTTGAGGTACAAACAGGTACTAACGAAAATCTATCCATTGTTGTTAAAATCTAATTGATTACTCCTATGTTCGGTGCTAACTTCACGGTACGTAAAAGTTTTTTCGGAATTATTCTGCAAGGGTTTGTGTTAGAAAAAAATTATTGAGGGTACAAACGGGTACAAACGAAGTACAAACGATTGGTATAAATTTCATCGTTTGTACCTCCACATCAGGTGTCAACGTCACGGACCCCCTTCGTTCTTTCCGTAAAATGTCCCCGGAATAAAAAGGTAAACATTCAAATGCAGGGCTTTTGAATGTCGAGTAGAATTTAGAACCAGCGGAAGTAAAAAGTTTAAAGTTTATTTTTCAACTGAAACCAGTTATCATTACTTTTACCAAATGTGCCTTTTGAGTGCACTGGAAACTGGCAATCACAAAGTGAGTTACAGTAAATCCTCGATAAGACGAACTCGAGGGGACGAGAATATTGCATGTTCATAGTAACGAAGTTTGTCATATCCGAATTATTAAAAAATATTTTATTTTCCACTTGTGTATAATTGATTGTTTTCGTCTGTGATACGCGCTATATAAACGTGTTCATTACGCCTTAGGGCCATAATAAGCGGGCATAATGATAACGCCCGCAAATTTGTACTACCAATAACAAGTTTGTTTGAAATTTTGTGAATTGTCATAGTTACAAAACAAAGTACATATGCACAGCAGCCTTGTTTGGTTCATATGAACTTTTTTCAGGCTTTTTATCAATTAATATTCATATTTCAAGTGAAAAATAAAACGTTATATGAACCACGGGCATAAAGGATGTTTATAAATCTCGGGCAAATTACAAAACCGAGGGCCGGAGGCCCTCGGTTTTGTAAACTATTGCCCTCGAATATAAACACCTTCATTATGCCCTTGATACATAAAATACTATAAAAGCATTCCAGTTTTTTCATGAAAGTAATACAACACTGTACAGGGCGTGCCATCGCTTGTGGCCACCCCCAAGATTGAGCCTTAATTGAAAGCTATGTATTTGTAATTTGGTGCACGTAAGACTCTGGCGTAAGGCTAGAAATTTCCGGTTTTAAATGTTAATTGTCGGCGTTAGTTTTTGAAAAATAAAATAAAAACTGACTTTTTTATAAAAATACTATCTCCCAATTTCGTAAAATTTCACTTTTCAGGATCAGTATTATTGAGACAAAGATGTCCAAATTAAAAAAAAAAATCCAAAAGCTGTAATTAGCCTAACATTCCTTTATATTCGTATCTTAACAGTAAATGTAATGATTTTTGCTTGTAAGGATGGTCAGGATGCAGTCCCCAAAGTTAAGTACGATTTAAATTTATGGCATTGTAAAAATTTGTCACTCTCGAGTGGAATCCAGTCGAGGTAAATAATCAGGAGCGTACCTAAATCGAACCTTTTTACGTTCTTGTAGATTTCTAACATTTTTGTAAGTCGTCTAAAAAGTTACGATTACAATAACGAACGTGACCTGAGCACACTTTATGAAGATGTGGATTTTAACATGTAAAAAAAAGAAGACTTTATGAAAATGTGCACTCCTATTTGCATGGTTTTACCTAGGATCACCGACTCTTAAGATTCAACCCTGAGCACACCTTATGAAAATGTGAATTCTAACATAAGATTGAAATAAAAAGTATTTCAAAGAAAAATAATCACTTCTATTCTTGGTTGATGGATGCGGTTTTCTAATTTTTTGTTTTCAAATGATTACAACAAGCGTTAACTGTTAAGAGTCGGTTTGCCTAGGTGAAAGCGTGCAATTTTCAGTGTGTTTGTTTGAACTGATTTTTGACTTGAAGTAAAACTGGGTTTTTTGAAATAGCGCACGTCTGTTCAATGGGTAAATTTACTGGTACCACATCAGAAGTTCCACGACACGCACGCCTGCGACCCCTAGCGAAACTGAGACGCATCACGTAGGAACGTAAACAATAAGCAAGCCGCTATTTTGAGGGAAATTGTAGTTTTACGAATGAAATAGTAACTTTAGGGGCTAATTTCCTTTTGGTATGTTGAAAAGTGGTACATATTTTGTTTAAGTATTTAATTTTGATGTCAAAAATTGATATTTCATTGTTCAATCGCGACGGGTTTCCATTTAACGAAATTAAAACAACTGCGCGAGCTTTGCAACTGGCCATTTTGTAAGTGATTCACGACGCAACTTTACAAATTAGCGATAATTATCCGAAAATTGATTTCAATAAACGATATTTGAATGAAAGAATGAATTTTATTTACCTGTTGCCGCAGATGGACGCCATGGGTCCCTCATGTCCCGGTTCAAACCGAACTATCTGCCGGGCACGCTAATGAAACATTTTTCAGAATTGATGAAATTGTACAGCTAATGTAATAAGAATTCTTACCGGTACTTCACTCATTGTTCTTAAACTTTGCACTTAATTAAGTTTAAACTTTCACACACAAAATCACGAAAAAACTGTGGCCTTACTGTGATATGGATAAGCTCTAACTGAGGCGCACTTTACTAACTTATAAGCTTTCCCCACTACTCGCGTCGGTGGCTTAGTAGAGACAGAGAAAGAAACATACTTAAATACGCACTTGTATCCACAAAAATATGCGATTTTTACGGATATTTGACCTTAAAATCAGGTAAACACTTCCATCTCTCTCTCTCTCATTTTTAATCTCTTTGTCGAGTGCTGCTTCTGTATCTGTTTTTATTCTGTGGTATAGGGTTGGAATAAAGTATGGAACCAAGCAAATATCTTGAAAACGAACGAGACAATATTGATGAAACTTGCAAGTTATATCGTATTTTTTAATTTGAAAAGAAGATTCAAACAGATTGCGCCAAAAGATCTATGATTGGCTGCCAGCCAGCTGCAATTTGCTGGCAGCCAATCATAGATCTACCTTTTAGCGCGATGTGTTTCAATCTTCTCAAATTAAAAAATACGGTATGGTGTAGTGACGCATAGTGCATTTGATGATAGACCTTGTTTTTCTGAATTATAAAAATATTGCACGTTTAACGTTGATTAACCAAAAATGTTTTAAGAAAACCAATCCACTGACCTTTAATCTTGAATAGCCTCTTTTATTATTGTGCTTCGGGCCTTCAAAAATCTCTGATAATTGTCGATTCATTGTCTAGTTGAAACTGCTCTTAGAAATGTTAATCTTAAAATTCAATAAAAATTAATAAAAACTAGATTTGTTAGAACTCGCCTCCTGGTTGTGTTGATTGGTGCCCGATTAACTTGGAAACAACCACGTAATTTTTGCCAGCAGGGAACTGTAAAGTCGGTAATAACGTCGTCACAGTGTCGAAAATTGTACAATGGCCCCAAATTAAAATAAAAGTTTTATAACAGTGATTCAAAATTACTAGTTTGTTAATCAGTTTTTTAATCGAACCTTTCAACAATCTTTGTGTAAGAAGACTGTAATTTCAATATTAGGCATCGATGGTAAAATGTGTAATCATTTTGAGGAAAATTGAGACGAATTTTAATTCACTAAAAAATCTTGTCAGGCAACATTGAAGGCGACAAATCGTTATACAGGTTATATTATATTAAGTACTCTCCATTGGTAATTTTGTTATTATTGGAATTACAAAGTTGGTTAAATTAACAAAGAATTTGTTTTTTTTGCGCCAATTGCCATAATGAAAGCAAAAAATTCAACCGAACGTCGAATGTTCGAGATTTTC
The DNA here is from genome assembly GCA_949768715.1 of Dascillus cervinus. Lineage (NCBI taxonomy): Eukaryota > Metazoa > Arthropoda > Insecta > Coleoptera > Dascillidae > Dascillus > Dascillus cervinus. The sequence goes on along the minus strand of OX458319.1, from coordinate 28,370,571 downwards.
ACAAAAATAACCTTTCCCTATTCTTTAAAATTTATGGGTTTGGATTTTAGAAAAATGCTCGGACACGTCGATGGTAAATTCATGTATGTACAAAGGCTGGCCCAAAAATAAGTTACGACTAGCAACTTTATTTATTCAAATGGAAACACCTATCTTTTATTTCATTTTTGAATTCTGCACCGAATTCGAAGTATTTTTATGTACCATGTCCTATACCCAAACTCAACAGTTATCGAAAAATTTACGATTGAACATTCAATAACTGAGATTGTATTCTACAAAATTTATTTCACTCTGTGGTCTGAAAAGGACCGATTCATTAAAAAAAAACAGAACAACAAATTAAATGTTCAAACTGTTGACCATTAACTTCCTGACAATAGGCAAGTCGAAATTCAATTTCTCGCAACACTTGAGTTAACGTTTGTGGCTGGATTTGTTGTATTTCGGCTATAATTCTATTCTTCAATTCATCAATATTTTCCGGTTTATTAAAGTAGACTTTAGATTTCATAGATAAAAATCTAATGGGGTTAAATCTGGAGATCTAGCTGGCCACTCGATACAACCTCATCTTGCGATACATCTATTTGGGAAAATATTATGAAGGTATTCTCGTACTGTTCTCGAATAGTGTGGGGGCGCTCCATCCTGTTGGAACCATATCGAATCTGCCGGCATATTTGGGTTCTCATTATTCAAGTGAAGTGCACTTACAAACGTTTACTTTCTGAGGAAATTGTGTATGACTTTCCATTCTCCAATGTGGGTTTTCTAGTGCCTAATATCGAAAATTTTGCCTGTTTAGCGAACCATTCAAACAAAATGTTGCATCATCGGAAAAAACTATCTTACGTAAAAATTCCTGGTTGGCATTGCATCTATCCATCATTATTTCGCAAAATTCTAATCTTCGGTCGAGATCGTCTTCAATCAGTTCCTGAACAAAATGTACTTTGTATGGGTGACATTTGTTCTTGTGTAAATATTTTAGAACAGAAGATTTACTTATTGACTGTTCTGCAGCTACTTGTCGACTTGATTTGTGAGAATGTTCTTGTAAATCGAGCAAAACATTCAATTGTGTTTTCTGGACATGTAACATGGTTGGTTTTGCAATTGTCTCTTACGTGGCCAAAGTCTCTAAACTTTTTCTCTATCTTACTAACTACTGATTGTGTAATAGGCCTCTCCGGGTACTTATCATTGAACAATTCGCAAACTTCAGCTTGTGTTCGAGTATTATCTCCATATTCTACCATCATCAACATTTCTATTCGTTGTTTCTTTGCAACTGTACTTGACAAGTCAATAATCAAAAAAACAAAATAAACACACAATTGAATACTTTGCTCGATTTCTAGCGCTTCCTTGATGACATTATTAGTGGTCTACTCTAATAATTTTATCATACATTTTTGAAACTTTAGGACTGATTATTTCGAAAACTTTCCTCTTCAAAGCTATACGAATTTGACATTTCTGCACTCAGAAAAATGTGCTACATCCAAATTCGCGAACAAAAATATGGGGTGCAATTTATAAAAATTATTGATGACGTTATAGTGCGAAAACAATAGACGATCGTAAAATTATGAATATAAAAAGAGATGCAGTTTTAAAAACAAAAATCGACTTGTCCGAACGTTTTTCCAAAAACCAAACCCATGATTTTAAATGAATTTATTTATTGCAACAGTTAATGGAGTGGAGAATAAAATTTTAACAATAATAATTTTTTGAAAGCAGCGCGCAAGTGTTCAAAATGTGTAGACCAAGAGAGAGATATTTTTGTACATCTGTTATTATAATGGTTTGGTAATAAAATTAAAGTTTTTCTAAACTTCCATTCTCAGTTTGCTTTGAAAAATATGTTTCAATAATTACGATTTTCAACTGTTTCATTGCCTACATGATTTTTGCAGTTAATTGAAATAAAAACTTCAATTATGTTTAATTTATCAGTAGTTAATTTAACAGTACTAGTGCATTAAAATTACAAAAAATGTAGAACTCTAAATAATAATTATTTTTTGAATATTTAACAGCTTTCTGGATGTCGCAATAGTGCAAATGACAACATTTACCACAAAGAATTAACAATAAATATAAAATTGCACCTAATTAATATTTTTTAAATATTTAACATCTTGATGAAAGTCTAAACAGTGAAATTAATTCCTCCAAGTTACTTCTTGAACACAAATAATTAACAACAAATACAAAACTGCTCCTGATGATATTTCTTTAACATTTAACATCTCTCTGAATGTTTTTATGTTAGAGTTTATACCAAATAAATTACAACATCTATGACCGCACATAGTAATTATTTTTTTGAATATTTGACATTTAAACATATGTAAAAAAGATATTCTATTTAAAAAAATGTTATTTTCGTGAATATCTCGAACAGTTGACGTTCGATTGTCTAATTGGTAATTTAACCGACTTTGTAGCTACAATATTAACAAAGTTATCAATGGTGAACACTTAATATAATACAACCTGCATATCGGCTTTTTTAATAGAATAATATTTACGATTTTTTGAGGGATTAGAAGCTGATTCAACTATCTACAATAAAATGTATAATCTTTTTGTAACACATTTTAATTCACCAAAAAATCTGGTTGGGCAACAATAATGGCGACAAATCTTTATATATCAACTTTTTTAACCGAATAAAAAAAAAGAAAAGTGTAATACACAAAATATTAAATTATAACGTAATTAATTTATTAAGTCCGTGCTGCTTCTAATGGATGTTTTCACTATTTTCCTAAACCGCCATATCCTCCGTAACTAAAACACTTCCATAATCGAAATCGATGGTTTTAGTTACAACTGGAGCAGAATAACCGAACCCATAATAATGTCCAAATCCAGAATATCACAAGATGTGTCCAACAGCAACGGGGGCAGCTACAAATACTCCATTTCCAATGCCATATCCGAAGTAACCTACAGCAACTGAGGCGGCGATGGCGTGTCCTTCAGAGACAGGAGCAGCAACAGCGTGTCCTTCCGGAACCATATCCAGCACCATACGCAAGACTCCACGTTTTTCGGTCTTCTTGGCCTCTTCAGCGAAGGAAACGGCGACAAGGGCAAATGCACATATCTAAACAATTTGGTAAGAAACGGCACTAATCAAAATCCAGAATACTCACCAAGAATTTCATTTTGTTGCTGCTTCGACACTTCGAATGGTTGTGATGAATAAATGGGATTCGAGGAGGGTTGATATAGTTCATCTAGTTGGAAGGATCGTTCATCGGTGATTTTTTTTTTGAACGTATGGAAGGCACAAACTGGTCCATTAGTAAATATTTTAGTGGCGTACGGGATTGTTTGAGCGATTGGAAGATAATTCAAGTATTTATGGTAAAATTTGTAATCATTTTTGAGGAAAATGAAAACGAATTATAATTGACTAGAAAATCTCGTTGGACTGTAATAAAGACGACAAATCCTTATACAGTGCGTGTCTGGGAAATGGAATAAATTGATTATCTCAACATTTTTTGTTAGTTGACAGTGTTAATTTAGTTTAAAACGCCGATTGATACATTTTTTATTGTATTACATTACTAAGAACGAAACGTTATTAATTTTGTGATTTTTTAGTGTGTTGTAGCGAATTTCGTTCAATTGATTTAATTTTTTTAACCCTTCAAATGACAAGCTTCCTAAAAATGACGTGTTTCCGATTTATTTTTTTTAATATTCACAATAATTGAGATAATGAATTTATTCCATTTGCCTGGCGCGCACTGTATATCGGCTCTTGTAACCGAATAATATCCACGATTTTTTGAGCTATTGGAAATTGATTTAAGTATATATGATAAAATGTGTTATTTTTTTTTAGGAAAATAGGAACGAATTTTAATTGACTAAGAAGTCTCGTCGGGCAATAATAGATGCGATATATCCGGATATATCGGCTCCTTTAACCGAATAATATCCACGATTCTTGGAGGAATCCGAAGCTGGTTTAAGTATCTATGGTGGAATGTGTAATCCTGTTGGGGAAATTTGAGCGCAATCGCCGCTCTCACTTTGTTCCTACTCAATTCCTGTAAGCTGGGAACGGGTGACGTAGCATTAATTAATTTCTTGAAATACGTTGCTCCACGATCATCCGTCACATTCGGAATGTGTTCTTGCAACGAAAAAAATCTATGTACCGGCATAATGGCCCTTTCGTAATTTCGAAATATATCGAGGCTCATATATTCAAGCTCGTCGTTTATTTCTAGACTAATGCACCGGACTAATGTGCTCTTCCAGTCATTCCCAACAAATGGGCCAAAATAAATAATCAGTTGAATCATAGCTTCAAAGCATGTATCAGGGTAGGGTGTCGCTGGCCAGCTAACAATTTCACACGGCATTTCAAATAGTAACTCGAATTCTTCTTTCCACTGAAAATATACATAAATGATGGAGATCGCGTGTACGTGGATAGGTACTCCTAGTTTGAACAGCATTCTTAATAATTGTACTCTATCTTTTTGTTCTACGGCTCTGTAATCGAATGCCGTTAATAAATGTTCAAAGAATGAGGCATTGTGAGATCTCGAATTCACTACTAATGAATGTAAATTTTTCCCAAATTGAGTTTTCAGGACTAAATATATGTGCGGGAGCCAGTATTCGAAGGAATAGTAGCGTATCAAAAATTTGTAGAAATATTCTAAAGTTAGACTGTTTCGATCACACGCAGCAAAAAGGAGGCTAAATAACTCCCAACTTGTGACGGATCGATGTTCAAGTGCGAGCATCATGGAACGATTGTTGTAAGGCCCGAAAATGCGCTGACCTCTTCTAAATACATCAACAGCCAGCGGACTATCATACTTCATCGCTATATCCAACATGCTGTCTCCGTCGTCTGTTTTGATGTTAGAGTCGTATGTTACATAATCGAACAGCATTTCTACAATTTCTAAATTGGATCTTTCGAGTGCCATTGCCCACATCAAAGGGGACCAGCCACAATTGGTTCTTATTTCACTATCGGCGTTATAGTAGAGAAGCATCGATATTAATTCGATGCTGCGTTTGTAGACGGCCACATAAAGAGGCGTTTGTCCCTCTTGGTTCTGTAAGTTAATCTCACAGCCATGTCTGATCAAACAGAGAGCCATTTCTACGTTGCAGGTCGCTACGGCATAATGCAAGGGAGTATTGCCTTCATAGTCTTTCAAATTAATATCTGCACCACATTCCAGGAGGATATAAAAGGAGTCAATTAAATCGTATTGGATGGCTACATGCAACAGAGTGCGGCCGTCAGAATCGAATTCATTCACATCGCCTCCATGTTGTATCAGCCAATAAAGAATTTTGCACTTTCCAATGGCGTTATGCATATTGGCACACCGCAAATTCAATCGTTTTATAATTAATGAAGTTGTTGATTGATTTGGTCGAGAAGTGAGGTCGCTGATGGCGAATGGTCTGAATGTATTGCGATCGACTATGTATATTAAGTTTTCCTTGATGAGCCATTTTAGAACATCCAACCTACGAACAATGGAGCGCATGAATTATTGGGAAATTATGTTAAACACTAATCTTCGGTTAACCCTTAGGTATTCGCACTGTTCTTTACGTACATAAGTGTTCGCGTGGGGTTTGCCAGACCCTATAAAGTGCACGGCCGGAAATAATTAATTGCTGTACGGTTCTGTGTGAAAATTTATCAAAGTTAAGTTAGTCAGTATCAAGTGAATGGTCTAATAGAGGAATACCTGGAATGACAAGTTCCTGAACCTTATGGTATAAGTGGCATAAAATTTTTAAACAGTCGCGGCCCCACGCTGGCATTAACGGGTTAATGACAGTTACATAATGAGTTATCTTTAAGATCTATTACAGGCTGAGAAAGTACATAATATCAATGTGTGCGCGGCCCCGACCTGCGGTGAGGCCTGCACGTGGTCCCACGCGAGTACTTAAGGGTTAACACAATTTATTTTTGTTAGAATCCGTTTATGAAACTTTTTTCGTTTGGTCATAAACTGGACCCTCCGCAAATTATTATAAAACCACAAAATTTTAAGGAGCGTTCTTTCTTCGTTCTTTCCGTAAAATGTCCCCGGAATAAAAAGGTAAACATTCAAATGCAGGGCTTTTGAATATCGAGTAGAATTTAGAACCAGCGGAAATAAAAAGTTTAAACCAGTTATCATTACTTTTATCAAATGTGCCTTTTGGGTGCACTGGAAACTGGCAATCACAAAGTAAGTTAATGACAAAACGGAAAACGGTTCAGAAACGCACCACAACATGTTACAATACGCATTTTTCTCTAATTTTTAAAATTGTAAATCGATTCAGACTGTCACAAATGACAATATTCCAACGAGTTCACAAATCGACTTCCAAATTCAAAACAATTTTTTTCTACAAGATGCAAATTTACTGGTACCACATCAGAAGTTCCACGACACGCACGCTTGCGCCCCCTGGCGAAACTGAGACGTATCAAGTAGGAACGTAAACAATAAGCAAGCCGCTATTTTGAGGGAAATTGTAGTTTTACGAATGAAATAGTAACTTTAGGGGCTAATTTTCTCTTGGAATGTTGAAAAGTATTTAATTTTGATGTCAAAAATTGATATTTCATTGTTCAATCGCGACGGGTTTCCATTTAACGAAATTAAAGCAACTACGCGGGTTTTGCAACCGGCCATTTTGTAAGTGATTCAAGACGCAATTTCACAAATTAGCGATGATTATCCGAAAATTGATTTCAATAGACTATATTTGAATGAAAGAATGAATTTTATTTACCTGTTGCCGCAGTCGGAAGCCAGAGGTCCTTCCTGTCTCGGTTCAAACCGAACTATCTTCAGGAGACGCTAATTAAACATTTTTTAGATTTGATGAAATTGTACAGCTAATGTAATAAGAATTCTTACCGGTGCTTCACTCATTGTTCTTAAACTTCGCACTTAATTAAGTTTAAACTTTCACACACAAAATCGAGAAAAAACTATGGTCTTAGCTTCGTAAAGTATACTGTGATACGTATAAGCTCTAACTGAAGAAGGTTTTGCTATCTTATAAATTATCCCCACTACTTTTTTATTGTACTGTTTGAGAAGCGTCGGTGGCTTAGTAGAGACAGAGAAAGAAACATACTACAATTGTGCCGCTTGTCTTTCCCCGAGCGCTTTTACGTGAATTATTTTTTTAAAATGTTTTATTGATAGTATTCGCATGTTACACCTGTTTGTTTAACGAATACCGGATATAACGAGACACCGCTTATAACGAGCAATACACATAAAGAAATTTGATTTGTACATTTAAATTCGGCCAAGCAATGGAAACTGTAATTTTAGCATAAAATTGAACTGTCCTGGTTTGATCATATTTCACAAATTAGCGATGATTATCCGAAAATTGATTTCAATAAACGATATTTGAATGAAAGAATGAATTTTATTTACCTGTTGCCGCAGTCGGATGCCATGGGTCCCTCATGTCCCGGTTCAAACCGAACTATCTGCCGGGCACGCTAATGAAACATTTTTCAGAATTGATGAAATTGTACAGCTAATGTAATAAGAATTCTTACCGGTACTTCACTCATTGTTCTTAAACTTTGCACTTAATTAAGTTTAAACTTTCACACACAAAATCACGAAAAAACTGTGGCCTTACTGTGATATGGATAAGCTCTAACTGAGGCGCACTTTACTAACTTATAAGCTTTCCCCACTACTCGCGTCGGTGGCTTAGTAGAGACAGAGAAAGAAACATACCTACTTAAATTGTCCCGCTTGTCTTTCCCCGAGCGCTTACTCTTGAATTATTTTTTTAAAAGGTTTTATTGATAGTAATGGCATGTTACACCTGTCTGTTTAACTTCATACAGTAGAATCCGCTTTTAACGAATACCGGATATAAGGAGACACCGCTTATAACGAGCAATACACATAGAGAAATTTGATTTACTACTCGATTTGTATATTTAAATTCGGCCAAGCATCGGAAACTGTAATTTTAGCATAAAATTGAACTGTCCTGGTTTGATCATATTTCACTGATAGATATTGAAAAAGGAGCGTTATGATTTAGACAAATGAACTTTCAAAGTTTACAAAATATCAGTATAATGAAAGTATAATATTAGTATAAGCTGGTAACAGTATAAACTAAATTGTAAATTATAAACAAATTAGCATTCTGTTATTCTAATGATTAAACTAAATGATATTGTCTACTGTTATTCGAAAGCATTAAAATAAATGTCATTTCGTCGGTGTGGAGTCAAAACCTTGTAGCTCAAAATTCCTTAGTTTTCAGGAGAGCTTAACAACTTTTTTTTTTATTCAAACGTCAAACAATTATAAAAATATTGTGAGAACTTGTTGCAGGTTTGCGCATACGTATTGACGCTATACCAGGTATTTTAACTTATCAGGGGAATCGACTTTTCTGCTGCAAGAACCTTTTAACTTAAAATCCTTGAAAAGTCAGGTACGAGATTTTAACTCCGCACCGACGATTTTCTAAATATTTACTAAATTGCACACATTGTAAATACACAACATAAAACTTATTCGTGGCATTTTTAATGGGTCCGTGAAGTTGATTCCTGTGTGGAGGTACAAACGAAAAAATTTATACCAATCGTTTGTATTTCGTTTGTACCTGTTTGTACCCTCAATAATTTTTCAATTGAATCCACAGTTTCGCAGATATTCGCTAAAAACGTGACCCGGTGTCAGCTTCACTCTAGCAGCGGACTTGAAAGATTTCGAAAAACTAATTTCGCCAATCGTTTGTACTTCGTTTGTACCCTCAATAATTTTTTTCTAACACAAACCCTTGCAGAATAATTTTGAAAAAACTTTTACGTAGCGTGAAGTTGACACCGAACATATGAGTAAACAGTTAGATTTTAACACCAATTGATAGATTTTCGTTGGTACCTGTTTATACCTCAAATTAAATTACTTCAAGTTCATCCCTCTAAATATAAGAACTGAAGAAGGTCGCATCAATGTCACGGTCAAGGACTTATCGTACTTCGCTCTCGGTGTGTTGAAACGACGTCAGCATAGTCTTGTTGATGTGTTTAAATTTGATAAATCAGTTTTTTTTAAATGATTTACAAGGCATAAGGACATTACGTCGTAACCATTATTCATTCTTCTACGGTCCCAGATCTAGTAATAAATACAATTATAAAATTAAATTGTATCGAGTAACTACCCCGCCTAAATATTTTTCCGCGTCTTAGATAAAGAACAAATCTTTCTTGAAAAAACACTCCAAATTGTGCGTGTGGTTTTTTAATATATTGCAATTATACCCAGATATTATTAAAATAAACAATGTCGACCTTACGAAATACATTTTTATATTTTGTTTTTAGTGAACGAGTTTTCTTGAGATTTTTATTTAATTTAATTTAATTTAAATTAATTTTTAATTTAATTTAATTTAAAATGAAAATAAACGCCCCTGCACTTGGGTATGTTTAAAACATACAATTGCTTCATTGGGACATTTTCTTTCCATCATTGCACGATGTAAAGAATGTTTCATGAAGTTACACATCATTTTACATCAACATGTTGATGAAGATGTATTGAATTGCAAGACGTATGGCCAAGAATTAAGTGGGCATTCAGGTAAATCTAAACTAAGGTGACCAAACGTACTCCTTTAGGGAGTTTTGTACTCCTTTTTTGTGAACCGTACGACTTTTAAAACGAGTACTCCAAAAGTACTCCTTTGCATTCTTTTGTACTCTTTTGTACTTCTAAAAATATAAAAACTTGGCATTTAACTTTAACCTTTAAAAATACTTTCCTTTTATTATAGAAAACAAAGGAAATGATGATTCTATGGTTAAATGTACAATCTGCAAAGAAGAATTTTCTATTGCGATTGGTGGACGAAGTGCAATAACAAAGCACATTGATACTAATAAACATAAAACATCTCTTGATGCAGCGGCTTCAACGTCTAGTTTTGGACCAAATGAAAATTGAAATAAAAAGTATTTCAAAGAAAAATACTCACTTCTATTCTTGGTTGATGAAGTTTTCCATTTTCTTGTTTTCAAATGATTACAACAAGGGTTGACTCTTAAGAGTCGGTTTGCCTAGGTGAAAGCATGCAACTTGCAGTGCACATTTTCATAGTTTTACCTAGGAAAACCGACTTTTAAGATTCAACCCTTGTTGTAATCATTTGAAAACAAGAAAATGGAAAAAATGTTTACCTTAGCAAACTTTGTGAAAATGTAGATCCTAACATAAATTTAAAAAAATAAAAAAATTGACCTGAGCACACTTCATGTATTATCCCATCCTTTTTTATTAATTACATAAACGGAAAATGCACTATATAAAACGTAGGAATAAATAAATTTGGGAACATGGGAAAAGAAATTGCCGCTTACTTAAATCTTCAGGATCCCAATTTATATACCGGACACTGTTTTCGTCGTAGTTCTGCTACAATAGTGGTTGATGCTTGTGGTGATATTAGTTCACTAAAACATCACGGTGGGTGGAAATCGACGGCAGTGGCTGAAAGTTATATTGACGAATCAATTCAAAATAAAATCTACGTAACCGATCAAATTTTGATTTCAATTGAATGCAGCCAAACCAACAATTTACTAAATATTGCTGCATCAACATCAACAATAACATCCACCAATATTAATACAAAAGTGCCGCAGCTGCATTTTAATAATTGTACCATCAATAATATAACTATAAATCAATAAATCAATAAATTGTGAAATTTCCTTTTTTTGTTAGTTAATTAATTTTCAGATATCGATACCTCAGTTCTATGTTGTAACAACTAAAAAAACTCATTTTTGTGTTAAGCACGTCATTCAAAAGGAAAAGTGTATTTTATTCAATTCAAAAGAGTTACAAGTCAATTTTCAAAATTCGTTTGTAGAAGACCCACAAAACGAGATTTTGTGCAAAGTTCAATAGCGTAACAACTCTTTTTTTTTGTAAATTTTCAGAATTGCAATCGTAAATGAATAATTATTAAGTATCCCAATTATTATCCGTAAATTCCTTAGCACACAACAGTTATAGTAAAGTCAAGAAAATTATTTTTTTTTTAAAATGCGATTATTTCAAAACTTGAATTTTCGACTTGTTATATTATAGAACTGAGGTATCGATATATTTGTGTTTTTTTTTACAAGTTTAATACATTTAATACATTTTGAAAATAAAGCGCTTGTTTTTTTAAATTATGTCTGGTCGTAGAAAAAATAGCGTATGCAACTCACATTTAATTAATCTTAAGACCCTCATATTCATTACGACCCTCGCCTATGGCTAGTGTCGCAATTCTCATACTCGTGTCTTAATAGCTATCATTAAATGCTCATTGCATTATTCCCCTCCAATTATCTCAACGTTAATATCGTAAGTAGAGTCCAATACTAATTTTTGTATGAATGGAGGCAGTATGGTATGAACAAAATTCATTTTTATATCCGCATTTCGAAGCATGGATACAATTTCTGCCTGGAAGGCCCGATTACCCGGGGTTTCACCTCTTCTATTTCGGACATCAATGTTGCAGCCGTGCTGTATTAAATAATTAGCAATTTCTTTGCTCTTGTTTACCGCAGCATAAATGATAGTGAGTGTTGCCTGCGCGGTCTGAAGCATTAATATTCGCTCCTAATTCCAATAGAAAATAAAAAACGTTCAACAACTTCTTTTCGATGGCCAAAGAGCATTTCTACCGTGTTCCAGTAAGCAGGAAAAAATAGAACGTTCCTTTAAGGAAACGTGCAGAAAACATTTGCCAAATCAATAGTTACTATTGAATAGTTACTTTCATCAAGATGGGCTATCGTTTCCGGAATGTCGTCTTCAATGTTTAATAATATAAATATGCCATCACAGTCGGCCGTATCTGCTACGTAAACCAATTTCGCCTTGACCAGCCATTCAATCACATGCAATCTGCAAAAAATAAAGAATAAATTACGTGAAACATCGATCATTGATTAATGGAACATACAGTGCGTTTTTTTAACTGTTGCCATAGGGAATTGCATGGTAAAAATTGTACCCCGTGTTAACTTTTGTTCTGATGAAAATATTTAAACCATTTTTGGACCAAAGTTGGAAGATTCTTTAAACTATCGAAAACACTTTGAATAATTCCTTTAATCATTTCTGATAATTTTTGTTAATTTGTTGTTTTTACGTTTTATTGTTTTTATAAACAAATGTTTACATGTTCTGTCATACAAAAGTTAATTTAATCATAGCCTCGAGGAGCTTTCACTATTCATTTTTTAAAACAAAGTGACAAAAGTCAGCTGACTCAGCCTGCTAGAAATGATAGTGGCAAGACAACGCTTTTATTAAAATATTTTTTTCAAAACTTTTTCGACAGTTTAGGATATTGAATTGTAATCTATTCGATAGTTCCAACTTTGTTTCAAAAATGGTTTAAATATTTTCATCAGAACAAAACATAACACGGGGTACAATTTTTACCATGCAATTACCTATGGCAACAGTTGAAAAAACGCACTGTATAGACACAGAATAAAAATTTATACAGAACCAGCTCTTTGGAAGGAACCTTTCAGAATTCACACTGGCCGTCAGTGACCTTGGGCATTTAAATCGGAATTGCAGTAGAGATGCGTGCAACAAATAAATGCTCCTATAGGTTAGAGATGGAAGTGTGGGTCATAAAAAGGAATGAGTACCTAGTAACGAACTGCCAGTTTTCAATTACACAGTATTAATTAGAGTAATAACATTAACAAAAACTGCATTACGCCTTTTTTTCTGAGTTATAAAACATTTCTGCTTCAAGGTGTATAGAACACAAACGCAAATTAAATAATTGTTTATAATCCTTTACAAGTAGATCATCACGACAACAATTCTTAATCCATATCTTACTCCTGGAAAAAAAATCCTTACTTTGGATCATCCTATGTGAGGACGTTATCGGTGCACAGTTAAAGAACTTAACTGCTTTGTTTTGTGGAAATCGAAAAAAGCGTCGTCGATCGCTTCCACTTTCTGAATAAAATTTATATCCGAAGCCTTTATAAGCACAAGTGGTGCCCGATTTTGTTGTCTTTGTTGGAAATTTTGTTTCGGCCATTGTAAAAATCTTCGGATTAATTGCACCTAAACTCGTTATTTCAAATATAGGGTTTTCCAATAAGAGGTGTTATTTTGAATAGCCCGTTATTTCGGTAGATGTCACTTTTGGAGCTGTAATTTTTTGACAAGTACAAACTACGCCATTAATAAAAATGGAACGATACACGCTTCAACAACGCATTGAAATTATTAAAATTCACTATAAAAATGGTGAAAATAATAATAATAATAATAACACCTCTTATTGGAAAACGAAGCCATCCAGGTTGAAATGGGCCTCATCACTCAAGATGATTTTTCGATGGAATTGCGGATCATTTTCATGCATTTCAAGGACCCAATCGGCAAAGATACGACGTTGTTGATGATCGGCCGGCTTGAGTTCTTGTGTTAACTGAACTTTATAAGCCTTAAGACCCAAATCTTTATGCAAAATACGGTGTAATGACGTTTTTGGAATGTCTAATTCCAAAGAACGACGAGGAATGGACAAACCTGGGTTTTCTTCAACACTTTCGGCTACAGCAGCAATATTCTCGGCTGTTCTTGAGCGACGTGCACGGGTTTTATTCTTCACATCACTAACTTGTCCCAACAGCTCGAATTTTTCCACCAATTTCTGTATTGCGGTCCGACAAGGTGCTTCACGACGACCCAAAAATGTTCGAGTTTTACGAACCGTCTCTGCCAAATTTTCACCATTTTTATAGTGAATTTTAATAATTTCAATGCGTTGTTGAAGCGTGTATCGTTCCATTTTTATTAATGGCGTAGTTTCTACTTGTCAAATGTCAAAAAATTATAGCTCCAAAGGTGACATCTACCGAAATAACGGGCTATTCAAAATAACACCTCTTATTGGAAAACCCTATAGTTCTGATTTTTTTTCTCAGGGGAACTTAGATTGATATTTGTTTAAGAGATTACAGAAAAGTAGAATTAATTATACCTAATATTTTTTTGAAATATTCCGATGTTCATAAAAATTGTATTGTCGCACAATGTTTCGGCACAAAATAAAAATATAAATGTATTATTCGGTGATTTCGGCTTCTCGTTTGTGTATAAAAATAATAAATTATGTCTTTTCAAGACAGCGTTAATGGGCCGTACGTACTCAAAACATAAATCGGGTTGGATAACATTCACAGTCAAATATTGTCATCCTGTACTAACCTAATAAAACGTCATATTTTTTCGCTCTCATACGCACTTGTATCCACAAAAATATGCGATTTTTACGGATATTTGGCCTTTAAACAAAGTAAACACTTCCATCTCTCTCTCTCATTTTTAATCTCTTTGTCGAGTGCTGCTTCTGTATCTATTTTTATTCTGTAGTATAGGGTTGGAATAAAGTATGGAACCAAGCAAATATCTTGAAAACGAACGAGACAATATTGATGAAACTTGCAGGTTATATCGTATTTTTTAATTTGAAGAGAAGATTCAAACAGATTGCGCCAAAAGATCTATGATTGGCTGTCAGCCTGCTGCAATTTGCTGGCAGCCAATCATAGATCTACCTTTTAGCGCGATGTGTTTCAATCATCTCAAATTAAAAAAATACGGTATGGTGTAGTGACTCATAGCGCATTTGATGATAGACCTTGTTTTTCTGAATTACAAAAAGATTGCACGTTTAACGTTGATTAACCAAAAATGTTCAAAGAAAACCAATCCACTGACCTTTCATCTTGAATAGCCTCTTTTATTATTGTGCTTCGGGCCTTCAAAAATCTCTGATAATTGTCGATTCATTGTCGAGTTGAAACTGCTCTTAGAAATGTTAATCTTAAAATTCAATAAAAATTAATAAAAACTAGATTTGTTAGAACTCGCCTCCTGGTTGTGTTGATTGGTGCCCGATTAACTTGGAAACAACCACGTAATTTTTGCCAGCAGGGAACTGTAAAGTCGGTAATAACGTCGTCACAGTGTCGAAAATTGTACAATGGCCCCAAATTAAAATAAAAGTTTTATAACAGTGATTCAAAATTGTTGAAGTAAGTTTGGAGCGTAGGTCTAATGAAGCGTAGCTAGAATGTTACAGTAGTTCATAAGTTACCATTGTAGTGTTATCATGTATACGACGTCAAGAGAATAAATATCTGTTTAAGTTAATTACTGTCGTTAATTATCTGAATTATCACCCCAAAAATACTTTGTTTTAAAAAAAATTACTAGTTTGTTAATCAGTTTTTTAATCGAACCTTTCAACAATCTTTGTGCTAGAAGATTGTAATTTCAATATTAGGCATCGATGGTAAAATGTGTAATCATTTTGAGGAAAATTGAGACGAATTTTGATTCACTAAAAAATCTTGTCAGGCGACAATAAAGGCGACAAATGTTTATGCAGGTTGTATTATATTAAGTGCTCACCATTGGTAATTTTGTTATTATTGGAACTACAAAGTTGGTTAAATTAACAAAGAATTTGTGTTTTTTGCGCTAATTGCCATAATGAAAGCAAGAAATCAACCGAACGTCGAATGTTCGAGATTTTCACAAAAATAACCTTTTTAAATTGCCCTATTCTTTAAAATTTATGGGTTTGGTTTTTAGAAAAATGCTCGGACACGTCGATGGTAAATTCATGTATGTACAAAGGCTGGTCCAAAAATAAGTTACGACTAGCAACTTTATTTATTCAAATGGATACACCTATTTTTTATTTCATTTTTGAATTCTGCATCGAATTCGAAGTATTTTTATGTACCATGTCCTATACCCAAACTCAACAGTTATCGAAAAATTTACGATTGAACATTCAATAACTGAGATTGTATTCTACAAAATTTATTTCACTCTGTGGTCTGAAAAGGACCGATTTATTAAAGAAACAGAACAACAAATCAAATTAAATGTTCAAACTGTTGACCATTAACTTCCTGACAATAGGCAAGTCGAAATTCAATTTCTCGTAACACTTCAGTTAACGTTTGTGGCTGTATTTGTTGTATTTCGGCTATTTGTATTCTTCAATTCATCAATATTTTCCGGTTTATTAAAGTAGACTTTAGATTTCATTCTCCATTCTCAGTTTGCTTTGAAAAATATGTTTCAATAATTACGATTTTCAACTGTTTCATTGCCTACATGATTTTTGTAGTTGATTGAAATAAAAATTTCAATTACGTGTAACTTATCAGTAGTTAATTTAAAAGCACTAGTGCATTAAAATTACAACAAATATAGAACTCCAAATAATAATTATTTTTTGAATATTTAACATCTTTTTGGATGTCTCAATAGTGCAAATGACAACATTTACCACAAATAATTAACAAAAATATAAAATTGCACCTAATTAATATTTTTTAAATATTTAACATCTTGATGAAAGTCTAAATAGTGAAATTTATTCCTCCAAGTGACTTCTTGACCACAAATAATTAAGAACAAACCTGATGATATTTCTTTAAGATTTAACATCTCTCTGAATGTTTTTATGTTGGAGTTTATACCAAATAAATTACAACATGTATGACACTGCAGATAGTAATTATTTTTTTGAATATTTAACATTTAAACATATGTAAAAAAGATATTCTATTTAAAAAAATGTTATTTTCGTGAATATCTCGAACAGTTGACGTTCGATTGTCTAATTGGTAATTTAACCGACTTTGTAGCTACAATATTAACAAAGTTATCAATGGTGAACACTTAATATAATACAACCTGCATATCGGATTTTTTAATACTATTTAATTTAATTTAATTTATTTTAATAATATTTACGATTTTTTGAGGGATTAGAAGCTGATTCAATTATCTACAATAAAATGTATAATCTTTTTGTAACACATTTTAATTCACTAAAAAATCTGGTTGGGCAACAATAAAGGCGACAAATCTTTATACATCAACTTTTTTAACCGAATAAAAAAAAGAAAAGTGTAATATACAAAATATTAAATTATAACGTAATTAATTTATTAAGTCCGTGCTGCTTCTAATGGATGTATTCACTATTTTCCAAACCGCCATATCCTCCGTAACTAAACCACTTCCATAATTGAAATCGATGGTTTTAGTTACAACTGGAGCAGAATAACCGAATCCATAATGATGTCCAAATCCAGAATATCACAAGATGTGTCCAACAGCAACGGGGGCAGCTACAAATACTCCATGTCCAATGCCATATCCGAAGTAACCTACAGCAACTGAGGCGGCGATGGCGTGTCCTTCAGAGACAGGAACAGCAACAGCGTGTCCTTCCGGAACCATATCCAGCACCATAAGCAAGACCTAAGATTCCACACGTTTTTCGGTGTTCTTGGCCTCTTAAGCGAACGAAACGGCGACAAGGGCGAATGCACAGATCTAAACAATTCGGTAAGAAACGGCACTAATCAAAATCCAGAATACTCACCAAGAATTTCATTTTGTTGCTGCTTCGACACTTCGAATGGTTGTGATGAATAAATGGGATTCGAGGAGGGTTGATAAAGTTGAAAGGATCGTTCATCGGGATTTTTTTTTTGAACGTGTGGAAGGCACAAACTGGTCCATTAGTAAATATTTTAGTGGCGTACGGGATTGTTTGAGCGATTGGAAGATAATTCAAGTATTTATGGTAAAATTTGTAATCATTTTTGAGGAAAATGAAAACGAATTATAATTGACTAGAAAATCTCGTTGGACAGTAATAAAGGCGACAAATCCTTATACAGTGCGTGTCTGGGAAATGGAATAAATTGATTATCTCAACATTTTTTGTTTATTGACAGTGTTAATTTAGTTTAAAACGCCGATTGATACATTTTTTATTGTATTACATTACTAAGAACGAAACGTTATTAATTTTTTGATTTTTTTTGTGTGTTGTAGCGAATTTCGTTCAATTGATTAATTCTTTTACTCTTCCATTTCGGAATAACTTTTGAAACCGTAGCATTTTTTAATAGAGCGTGAAGAAACCTTTCAAATGAGGTATTATAAGCTCCCTAAAAAATTACGTGTTTCCAGATTTTTTTTTTTAATATTCACAATAATTGACATAATGAATTTATTCCATTTGCCTGGCGCGCACTGTATATCGGCTTTTGTAACCGAATAATATCCACGATTTTTTGAGCTACTGGAAATTGATTTAAGTATATATCGTAAAATGTATTATTTTTTTTAGGAAAATAGGAACGAATTTTAATTGGCTAAGAAGTCTCGTCGGGCAATAATAGATACGATATATCCGGATATATCGGCTCCTTTAACCGAATAATATCCACGATTCTTGGAGGAATCCGAAGCTGGTTTAAGTATCTATGGTGGAATGTGTAATCCTGTTGGGGAAATTTGAGCGCAATCGCCGCTCTCACTTTGTTCCTACTCAATTCCTGTAAGCTGGGAACGGGTGACGTAGCATTAATTAATTTCTTGAAATACGTTGTTCCACGATCATCCGCCACATTCGGAATGTGTTCTTGCAACGAAAAAAATCTATGTACCGGCATAATGGCCCTTTCGTCATTTCGATATATATCGACGCTCATTAATTCAAGCTCTGCCTTTATTTCAAGACTAATGCACCGGACTAATGTGCTCTTCCAGCCATCCCCAACAAATGGGCCAAAATAAATAATCAGTTGAATCATAGCTTCAAAGCATGTATCAGGGTAGCGTCTCGATGGCCAGCTAACAACTTCACACGGCATTTCAAACAGTAACTCAAATTCTTCATTCCACTGAAAATGTACAAAAATGACGGAGATCGCGTGTACGTGGATTGGTACTCCTAGTTCTAACAGCATTCTTAATAATTGTACTCTATCTTTTTGTTCTACGGCTCTGTAATAGAACGCCGCTAATAAATGTTCAAAGAATGAGGCATTGTGAAATCTCGAATTCATTACTAATGAATGTAAATTTTTCCCAAATTGAGTTTTTAGGAGTGAATATATATGCTGGAGCCACTCTTCGAAGAATTGGCGGTGGATCAAAAATTTGTAGAAATAGTCTAAATTTAGGCTGTTTCGATCACACACAGCAAAAAGGAGGCTAAATAACTCCCAACTTGTGATGGATCGATGTTCAAGTGCGAGCATCATGGAACGATTGTTGTAAGGCCCGAAAATGCGCTGACCTCTTCTAAATACATCAACAGCCAGCGGACTATCATACTTCATCGCTATATCCAACATGCTGTCTCCTTCGTCTGTTTTGATGTTAGAGTCGTATGTTATATAATCGAACAGCATTTCTACAATTTCTAGACTGGATCTTTCAAGCGCCATTGCCCACATCAAAGGGGACCAGCCACAATTGGTTCTTATTTCACTATCGGCGTTATAGTAGAGAAGCATCGATATTAATTCGATGCTGCGTTTGCAGACGGCCACATAAAGAGGCGTTTGTCCCTCTTCGTCCTGTAAGTTAATCTCACAGCCATGTCTGATCAAACAGAGAGCCATTTCTACGTTGCAGGTCGCTACGGCATAATGCAAGGGAGTTTTGCCTTCATAGTCTTTCAAATTAATATCTGCACCACATTCCAGGAGGATATAAAAGGAGTCAATTAAATCGTATTTTATGGCTACATGCAACAGAGTGCGGCCGTCAGAATCGAATTCATTCACATCGCCTCCATGTTGTATCAGCCAATAAAGAATTTTGCACTTTCCAATGGCGTTATGCATATTGGCACACCGCAAATTCAATCGTTTAATAGAAAATGCAGTTGTTGATTGATTTAGTAAAAAAGTGAGGTCGCTGATGGTTAATGGTCTGAATGTATTGCAATCGACTATGTATATTAAGTTTTCCCCGATGAGCCATTTTAGCACATCCAACCTACGAACAATGGAGCGTATGAATTATTGGGAAATTATGTCAAACACTAATCTTCGGTTAACCCTTAAGTATTCGCACTGTTCTTTACGTACATAAGTACTCGCGTGGGGCTTGCCAGACCCTATAAAGTGCACGGCAGGAAATAATTAATTGCTGTACGGTTCTGTGTGAAAATTTATCAAAGTGAAGTTAATCAGTATCAAGTGAATGATCTAATTGAGGAATACCTGGAATGACAAGTTCCTGAACCTTACGGTATAAGTGGCATAAAATTTTTAAACAGTCGCGGCCCTACGCGGGCACTAAAGGGTTAATGACAGTTACATAATGAGTTATCTTTAAGGTCTATTACAGGCTGAGAAAGTACATAATATCAATGTGTGCGCGGCCCCGACCAGCGGTGGGGCCTGCACGTGGTCCCTCGCGAGTGCTTAAGGGTTAACACGATTTATTTTTGTTAGAATCCGTTTGTGAAACTTTTTTCGTTTGGTCATAAACTGGACCCTTCGCAAATTATTATAAAACCACAAAATTTTAAGGAGCGTTCTTTCTTCGTTCTTTCCGTAAAATGTCCCCGGAATAAATAGGTAAACATTCAAATGCAGGGCTTTTGAATGTCGAGTAGAATTTAGAACCAGCGGAAATAAAAAGTTTAAAGTTTATTTTTCAACTGAAACCAGTTATCATTACTTTTACCAAATGTGCCTTTTGAGTGCACTGGAAACTGGCAATCACAAAGTGAGTTACAGTAAATCCTCGATAAGACGAACTCGAAGGGACGAGAATATTGCATGTTCATAGTAACGAAGTTTGTCATATCCGAATTATTAAAAAATATTTAAAAGCATTCCAGTTTTTTCATGAAAGTAATACAACACTGTACAGGGCGTGCCATCGCTTGTGGCCACCCCCAAGATTGAGCCTTAATTGAAAGCTATGTATTTGTAATTTGGTGCACGTATGACTCTGGCGTAAGGCTAGAAATTTCCGGTTTTAAATGTTAATTGTCGGGGTTAGTTTTTGAAAAAAAAAAAAAAAACTGACCTTTTATAAAAATACTATCTCCCAATTTAGTAAAATTTCACTTTTCAGGATCAGTATTATTGAGACAAAGATGTCCAAAGTAAAAAAAAAAATCCAAAAGCTGTAATTTAGCCTAAAATTCCCTTATATTCGTATCTTAACAGTAAATGTAATGATTTTTGCTTGTAAGGATGGTCAGGATGCAGTCCCCAAAGTTAAGTACGATTTAAATTTATGGCATTGTAAAAATTTGTCACTCTCGAGTGGAATCCAGTCGAGGTAAATAATCAGGAGCGTACCTAAATCGAACCTTTTTACATTCTTGTAGATTTCTAACATTTTTGTAAGTCGTCTAAAAAGTTACGATTACAATAACGAACGTGACCTGAGCACACTTTATGAAGATGTGGATTTTAATATGTCAAAAAAAAAGAAGACTTTATGAAAATGTGCACTCCTATTTGCATGGTTTTACCTAGGATCACCGACTCTTAAGATTCAACCCTGAGCACACCTTATGAAAATGTGAATTCTAACATAAGATTGAAATAAAAAGTATTTCAAAGAAAAATAATCACTTCTATTCTTGGTTGATGGATGCGGTTTTCTAATTTTTTGTTTTCAAATGATTACAACAAGCGTTAACTGTTAAGAGTCGGTTTGCCTAGGTGAAAGCGTGCAATTTTCAGTGTGTTTGTTTGAACTGATTTTTGACTTGAAGTAAAACTGGGTTTTTTGAAATAGCGCACGTCTGTTCAATGGGTAAATTTACTGGTACCACATCAGAAGTTCCACGACACGCACGCCTGCGACCCCTAGCGAAACTGAGACGCATCACGTAGGAACGTAAACAATAAGCAAGCCGCTATTTTGAGGGAAATTGTAGTTTTACGATTGAAATAGTAACTTTATGGGCTAATTTCCTCTTGAGATGTTGGGAGTGGTTCATATTTTGTTTAAGTATTTAATTTTGATGTCAAAAATTGATATTTCATTGTTCAATCGCGACGGGTTTCCATTTAACGAAATTAAAGCAACTGCGCGAGCTTTGCAACTGGCCATTTTGTAAGTGATTCACGACGCAACTTCACAAATTAGCGATGATTATCCGAAAATTGATTTCAATAAACGATATTTGAATGAAAGAATGAATTTTATTTACCTGTTGCCGCAGTCGGATGCCATGGGTCCCTCATGTCCCGGTTCAAACCGAACTATCTGCCGGGCACGCTAATGAAACATTTTTCAGAATTGATGAAATTGTACAGCTAATGTAATAAGAATTCTTACCGGTACTTCACTCATTGTTCTTAAACTTTGCACTTAATTAAGTTTAAACTTTCACACACAAAATCACGAAAAAACTGTGGCCTTACTGTGATATGGATAAGCTCTAACTGAGGCGCACTTTACTAACTTATAAGCTTTCCCCACTACTCGCGTCGGTGGCTTAGTAGAGACAGAGAAAGAAACATACCTACTTAAATTGTCCCGCTTGTCTTTCCCCGAGCGCTTACTCTTGAATTATTTTTTTAAAAGGTTTTATTGATAGTAATGGCATGTTACACCTGTCTGTTTAACTTCATACAGTAGAATCCGCTTTTAACGAATACCGGATATAAGGAGACACCGCTTATAACGAGCAATACACATAGAGAAATTTGATTTACTACTCGATTTGTATATTTAAATTCGGCCAAGCATCGGAAACTGTAATTTTAGCATAAAATTGAACTGTCCTGGTTTGATCATATTTCACTGATAGATATTGAAAAAGGAGCGTTATGATTTAGACAAATGAACTTTCAAAGTTTACAAAATATCAGTATAATGAAAGTATAATATTAGTATAAGCTGGTAACAGTATAAACTAAATTGTAAATTATAAACAAATTAGCATTCTGTTATTCTAATGATTAAACTAAATGATATTGTCTACTGTTATTCGAAAGCATTAAAATAAATGTCATTTCGTCGGTGTGGAGTCAAAACCTTGTAGCTCAAAATTCCTTAGTTTTCAGGAGAGCTTAACAACTTTTTTTTTTATTCAAACGTCAAACAATTATAAAAATATTGTGAGAACTTGTTGCAGGTTTGCGCATACGTATTGACGCTATACCAGGTATTTTAACTTATCAGGGGAATCGACTTTTCTGCTGCAAGAACCTTTTAACTTAAAATCCTTGAAAAGTCAGGTACGAGATTTTAACTCCGCACCGACGATTTTCTAAATATTTACTAAATTGCACACATTGTAAATACACAACATAAAACTTATTCGTGGCATTTTTAATGGGTCCGTGAAGTTGATTCCTGTGTGGAGGTACAAACGAAAAAATTTATACCAATCGTTTGTATTTCGTTTGTACCTGTTTGTACCCTCAATAATTTTTCAATTGAATCCACAGTTTCGCAGATATTCGCTAAAAACGTGACCCGGTGTCAGCTTCACTCTAGCAGCGGACTTGAAAGATTTCGAAAAACTAATTTCGCCAATCGTTTGTACTTCGTTTGTACCCTCAATAATTTTTTTCTAACACAAACCCTTGCAGAATAATTTTGAAAAAACTTTTACGTAGCGTGAAGTTGACACCGAACATATGAGTAAACAGTTAGATTTTAACACCAATTGATAGATTTTCGTTGGTACCTGTTTATACCTCAAATTAAATTACTTCAAGTTCATCCCTCTAAATATAAGAACTGAAGAAGGTCGCATCAATGTCACGGTCAAGGACTTATCGTACTTCGCTCTCGGTGTGTTGAAACGACGTCAGCATAGTCTTGTTGATGTGTTTAAATTTGATAAATCAGTTTTTTTTAAATGATTTACAAGGCATAAGGACATTACGTCGTAACCATTATTCATTCTTCTACGGTCCCAGATCTAGTAATAAATACAATTATAAAATTAAATTGTATCGAGTAACTACCCCGCCTAAATATTTTTCCGCGTCTTAGATAAAGAACAAATCTTTCTTGAAAAAACACTCCAAATTGTGCGTGTGGTTTTTTAATATATTGCAATTATACCCAGATATTATTAAAATAAACAATGTCGACCTTACGAAATACATTTTTATATTTTGTTTTTAGTGAACGAGTTTTCTTGAGATTTTTATTTAATTTAATTTAATTTAAATTAATTTTTAATTTAATTTAATTTAAAATGAAAATAAACGCCCCTGCACTTGGGTATGTTTAAAACATACAATTGCTTCATTGGGACATTTTCTTTCCATCATTGCACGATGTAAAGAATGTTTCATGAAGTTACACATCATTTTACATCAACATGTTGATGAAGATGTATTGAATTGCAAGACGTATGGCCAAGAATTAAGTGGGCATTCAGGTAAATCTAAACTAAGGTGACCAAACGTACTCCTTTAGGGAGTTTTGTACTCCTTTTTTGTGAACCGTACGACTTTTAAAACGAGTACTCCAAAAGTACTCCTTTGCATTCTTTTGTACTCTTTTGTACTTCTAAAAATATAAAAACTTGGCATTTAACTTTAACCTTTAAAAATACTTTCCTTTTATTATAGAAAACAAAGGAAATGATGATTCTATGGTTAAATGTACAATCTGCAAAGAAGAATTTTCTATTGCGATTGGTGGACGAAGTGCAATAACAAAGCACATTGATACTAATAAACATAAAACATCTCTTGATGCAGCGGCTTCAACGTCTAGTTTTGGACCAAATGAAAATTGAAATAAAAAGTATTTCAAAGAAAAATACTCACTTCTATTCTTGGTTGATGAAGTTTTCCATTTTCTTGTTTTCAAATGATTACAACAAGGGTTGACTCTTAAGAGTCGGTTTGCCTAGGTGAAAGCATGCAACTTGCAGTGCACATTTTCATAGTTTTACCTAGGAAAACCGACTTTTAAGATTCAACCCTTGTTGTAATCATTTGAAAACAAGAAAATGGAAAAAATGTTTACCTTAGCAAACTTTGTGAAAATGTAGATCCTAACATAAATTTAAAAAAATAAAAAAATTGACCTGAGCACACTTCATGTATTATCCCATCCTTTTTTATTAATTACATAAACGGAAAATGCACTATATAAAACGTAGGAATAAATAAATTTGGGAACATGGGAAAAGAAATTGCCGCTTACTTAAATCTTCAGGATCCCAATTTATATACCGGACACTGTTTTCGTCGTAGTTCTGCTACAATAGTGGTTGATGCTTGTGGTGATATTAGTTCACTAAAACATCACGGTGGGTGGAAATCCACGGCAGTGGCCGAAAGTTATATTGACGAATCAATTCAAAATAAAATCTACGTAACCGATCAAATTTTGATTTCAATTGAATGCAGCCAAACCAACAATTTACTAAATATTGCTGCATCAACATCAACAATAACATCCACCAATATTAATACAAAAGTGCCGCAGCTGCATTTTAATAATTGCGCCATCAATAATATAACTATAAATCAAAAAGAATAATTGTGAATTATTTTTTTTTGTTAATTAATTAATTTTCAGATATCGATAACTCAGTTCTATGTTGTAACAAGTAAAAAAACTCATTTTTGTGTTAAGCACATCATGCAAAAGGAAAAAGTGTATTTTATTCAATTCAAAAGAGCTACAAGTCAATTTTTAAAATTCGTTTGTAGACGACCCACAAAACGAAATTTTGTGCAAAGTTCAATAGTGTAACAACTCAATTTTATTTTGTAAATTTTCAGAAGTGTAAGTGTTATTAAGGCAATCATAAATGAATAATTATTAAGTATGCCATTTATTATCCGTAAATTGCTTAGCACAAAAAGTTATAGTAAAATCAAGAAAACTATTATTTTTTTTTAAATGCAATTATCACAAAATTTGAATTTTTGACTTAATACATTATAGAACTGAAGTATCGATATGTTTGTGTTTTTTATTAAATTAAAATTAAAATTTAATTTGAATTAACATTTAACTTAAAACTATAAACAACATAACTATAAGAACATTTGATAATAAATTATAATTTTAATTTTATTTCATAATACCGTGACAAAAGATTTGGAAGGCTTCAAAATTATCGCTATTCATTAATTTATAATAAACCCCATCAAAATTTAACTTATTTTCAGGTTCTCTATATTTAAAACAATTGTTAATCCTATGATGAATGTCATCAGTTACACTACAAATTTCACAAAGAGGAGTTGGTTTTATTTTAAATCGAAAGAGATATGCATTTAATTTCCCATGACCCGTTATGAATTGTGTTATGTAGAAATCTGGTTGAAATGTAATATTTTGTGTTCTGTGATTAACTGTGGGAAAAAATAATTTTGTGATTGATGCTTTGTTTGTATTTATCCAAATTGTGTTCCACTCTTCATTCATTATTTTTTTCAAATTTTGTTTTATTGTATATAGTGTACATTTATCAAATGAAATGATACGATGAGAATTGATTATTAAAAATGATAAATTTAACAAATTAATTTTAATTTCATCATTTATTTTTTGAACATGAAATTTTAAAGTGATTGATGAAGATTTTTTTATAATATGAAGGGATTGCTTGATGTTTTGAATTTGTTGGTTTGTTGAGTATATGTTTTTTAGTTTTTTAATCGTTCCAAAGTAATTTAATATAATTGTAAATGAATGATTATTGTATTGATTAATGTGAAGTATTATGTATGTTAAAATTTCATTTAGTATGTACAATTCAATTTGAGTGTTTGTGCATAAGTAATGTATTTTATATTGTTTTTTATATTTTATTGCGTTATTGTAGTACAGTGCGAATAATGCCCCTGATGAATGAACTGTCTTAGTAAACGATATATAAAAAATGTAATCTGTTGTAATTCCTAATGAAGTTATTATTGTGTTTCTAAAATCTTTTATTTCGTAATAATTTATATCTTTTTCTATTTGATTTAGGTTTAATTTCATTATATCCAAGTAAGGTTGTATCAATAATTTGTTCGTATTTTTTTTATAGACTGTATGATTGCTATTTCCTTTATTGTAATCTGTATTGGCTTAACACCAGTATCTAATAACGTTCAGTGCATCACTTGATACTGTTCTATATGATTTGGTGATCCTTTTACAAAAATTCCTTTGAATGGTTTCAAAAATGTTTAAATTATATTTAATATTTATAGCATGGTTCCATACTATACATCCGTATGTGAGAATGGGAACTATTGCTCCATTATATATTAATACCAGAGGTTTAGAATTAATGCCATATTTATTTTTCGCAAATTGTAATAATTTTTGTGTAAAAGAATTGATTCTTGATTTTAAGTATCAAAAATGTTCATGGAATCGTAATTTGGAGTCGAATATTATTCCTAAATACTTAAATTTGGGTGAAATTTCCAAAATAATTTCATTAAATTTAATTAATGGTAATTCATATTTTAGTTTTCTAGTAAATAGTGTGGTTTCTGTTTTACTGCTATTGAATGTTAATTTATTATTTGTAGCCCAGCTAGATATGTATGTTAATGTATCGTTAGCAA
Organism: Dascillus cervinus; assembly: GCA_949768715.1. Classification (NCBI taxonomy): domain Eukaryota; kingdom Metazoa; phylum Arthropoda; class Insecta; order Coleoptera; family Dascillidae; genus Dascillus; species Dascillus cervinus. The sequence continues at coordinate 28,343,084 of OX458319.1, read as the reverse complement.
TTTGCTCAATTTCCTTTATAGTTTCTGCCTTTATAATTAACACAGTATCATCAGCAAAGCCAATGACTTCACATTTATCCGAACAATTAATTTTAAATATGTCATCGTATAATATATTCCAAAATGAGTGTTGCCTGCGTGGTCTGGAGCTTTAATATTCGCTCCCAATTCCAATAGAAAATAAAAAAACGTCCAACAACTTCTTTTCGATGGCCAAATGTAGAAGAGTATTTCTACCGTGTTTCAGTAAGCAGGAAAAAATAGAACGTTCCTTTAAGGAAACGTGCAGAAAACATTTGCCAAATCAATAGTTACTATTGAATAGTTACTTTCATCAAGATGGGCTATCGATTCCGGAATGTCGTCTTCAATGTTTAATAATGTAAATATGCCATCACAGTCGGCCGTATCTGCTACGTAAACCAATTTCGCCTTGACCAGCCATTCAATCACATCCAATCTGCAAAAAATAAAGAATAAATTACGTGAAACATCGATCTTTGATTAATGGAACATACAGTGCGTTTTTTTAACTGTTGCCATAGGGTATTGTATGGTAAAAATTGTACCCCGTGTTAACTTTTGTTCTGATGAAAATATTTAAACCATTTTTGGACCAAAGTTGTAAGATGCTTTAAACTATCGAAAACACTTTGAATAATTCCTTTGATCATTTCTGATAATTTTTGTTAATTTGTTGACTTATTTGTGTTTTAATGGTTTTTACGTTTTATTGTTTTTGTAAACAAATGTTTACATGTTCTGTCATACAAAAGTTAATTTAATCATAGCCTCGAGGAGCTTTCGCTATTCATTTTTTAAAACAAAGTGACAAAAGTTAGCTGACTCAGCCTGTTAGAAATGATAGTGGCAAGACACCGCTTTTACTAAAATATTTTTTTCCAAACTTTCAAGTTTAGGATATTGAATTGTAATCTATTCGATAGTTTAAAGAATCTTTTAAAGTTTTAAAGAAATTTTGTTTCGGCCACTGTAAAAATCTTCGAGTTAATTGCACCTAAACTCGTTATTTCAAATAGTTCTGATTTTTTTTCTCAGGGGAACTTAGATTGATATATTTGTTTAAGAGAATTAATTTTACCTAATATTTTTTTGAAATATTCCGATGCTCATAAAAATTGTAGTGTCGAATAATGTTTCGGCACAAAATAAAAATATATGTATTATTCTGTGCTTTCGGCTTCTCGGTTGTGTATAAAAATAATGAATGTCTTTTCAAGACAGCGTTAATGGGCCGTACGTGCTCAAAACATGAATCGGGTTGGATAACATTCACAGTCAAATATTGTCATCCTGTACTAACCTAATAAAACGTTATCTTTTTTCGCTCTCATACGCACTTGTATTCACAAAAATATGCGATTTTTACGGATATTTGCCCTTTAAATCAGGTAAACACTTCCATCTCTCTCTCATTTTTAATCTCTTTGTCGAGTGCTGCTTCTGTACAAAGAGTAGGAAGTTTACAAAGAGGCGACCCTCAGAAAGAGAAACTAAATTTAGACAGAGATAGAAACTAATCTGATTTAAAAGGCCCATCGGACATTCTCGTTTTACTTTGTGCTTTTTCCGTGAAACTATTCATTCTATTTGCTAATTCAAAATTGCGGCCCTTTCAATTTGGCCTATGAGATGCACGTTTCGTGCACCTGCTATCTCACTGCACGTGCTATTATAACACGTGCACTTCTAGCCGTTTAGTTATACGTTTAAGAATATTTTATGTAGAAATTGTAAGTGTACTCCCAAAAAAAAGAAGATTGTCTATATTTCAACAATTGAGAGGACCTTGGTGCAAAAAGGGGATAAGTGATTATTTTCCCAATATCGAATTATGTATACCATTTGAATGTATTGTAAATTAGGTGTCGTTTGATGTAAAAATGGGACAAGTTATAATGTCATAATGAAGTTAAAACTACTTTTGACTCATCCCATAACGCGTCTTTGATGCTAGAAGGCGATAAATCCAATTTTCATATTGTGACATCCCCTTTTTGCATCAAGGTCCTCAATTATAAAAATGTACACTATTGTTAGCGCCGCTGATAGCGGGAGATAAATTTATGCAGCTTCTTTTTATTGTTTTTTAATTTTAATCTTTCCGTTATAAAAAGGAACATTGCTTAATATTGAATTAACGTAATTTCATTTCATTGTGAATTTGAATTATTTGATTGATAAATTCAGTGGTGTAAAGTGTGAAATTAGTGACTATTGTGTGCCATGCCGTTTTTGTATTCGTCTTCAAATTCAAAAACTTCAACACTATAATAAAATTCATCTTGTTAGAATTAGTTTGTTTCATTTTTTAACCCTGCAGTGGGCGTGCAGCAGTACTCAGTACCGCAAATTAAGTTTTTTGTTTGTTCTACACGCGGTTCTAGTCATACATAAATGTTGGCTCGTGTATGTGTCTTTGACCTATCCCACTAAAATCCACTCCACCCTTTTTTTTATTGAATTCATCTGTTAGTGGCAATCGGTCATTCCCTGAAGGGATCCCAGATTGCGGTATTGAGTACCGCTGCGCGTCTTAATATGTAAATGAAATTCCTAAATAAAATAGTTACGAAATTACACTATGGTCTCTTTTTATGCGGATTTGAAGTAATACGGTTTGTAATTTCAAGAAAATTGTATGATTGTACAATGATTAATGGTATTACATTAAAAATGGATTTTACCAATTTCATTTTTTGTTTTTGCTTTTTCTTGTAAAAGTTACTGTAATAAAAAAAAATTTTTTTTTTAACTGCTCTATACATTTTTTAACTTATACTTGTACAAAATGTGTAGAGTTTTATGTGTAGAAATCAGTACTATCATAAGAGCGGTACTCAGTAACGCGGCGCGCCCTAACATGTAACTCAGATAGGTGCACCCACTGCAGGGTTAACTAAATAACTAATAAGGTTTTCTTTACCCGTTTCATGCTTTAAAATACTATCTTGTGATTAATATTACACATTGTGCGATAAAATTGAACATCTGTGCATCCGCTACACGGAATTAAAGGGACTGGAATTTTGAGGTCACGAAAAGTTAAGCCTAGACATCAAAAAAACCGACAGAAGTGTTCCTTCTGTAAGGTTTTCTATTGTGTGGTTGTGTATAAAAATAATAAATTATGTCTTTTCCGTACGGGCTCAAAACATGAATCGGGTTGGATAACATTCACAGTCAAATATTATCATCCTGTACTAACCTAATAAAACGTCATCTTTTTTCGCTCTCATATGCATTTGTATCCACAAAAATATGCGATTTTTACGGATATTTGCCCTTAAAATCAGGTAAACTCTTCCATCTCTCTCTCTCTCATTTTTATTCTCTTTGTCGAGTGCTGCTTCTGTATCTATTTTTATTCTATAGTATAGGGTTGGAATAAAGTATGGAACCAAGCAAATATCTTGAAAACGAACGAGACAATATTGATGAAACTTGCAGGTTATATCGTATTTTTTAATTTGAGGGGAAGATTCAAACAGATTGCGCCAAAAGATCTATGATTGACTGCCAGTCAGCTGCAATTTGCTGACAGCCAATCATAGATCTACCTTTTAGCGCGATGTGTTTCAATCTTCTCAAATTAAAAAATACGGTATGGTATAATGACTCATAGCGCATTTGATGATAGACCTTGTTTTTCTGAATTACAAAAGATTGCACGTTTAACGTTGATTAACCAAAAATGTTTTAAGAAAACCAATCCACTGACGTTTCATTTTGAATAACCTCTTTTATTATTGTGCTTCGGGCCTTCAAAAATCTCTGATAATTGTCGATTCATTGTCGAGTTGAAACTGCTCTTAGAAATGTTGATCTTAAAATTCAATAAAAATTAATAAAAACTAGATTTGTTAGAAATCGCCTCCTGGTTGTGTTGATTGGTGCCCGATTAACTTGGAAACAGCCACGTAATCTTCGCCAGCAGGGAACTGTAAAGTCGGTAATAACGTCGTCACAGTGTCGAAAATTGTACAATGACCCCAAATTAACATAAAAGTTTTATAACAGTGATTCAAAATTGCTAGTTTGTTAATCAGTTTCTTAATCGAACCTTCCAACAATCTTTATGTAAGAAGACTGTAATTTCAATATTAGAAAGTCAAGTCCAAATTTCTTGTTACTATGCGCTAAAACAACACAGGACGGACGAATTTTACCCAAAAATATTCCATAAGTTGTAGAGAATTACGGCGAAAGAACATTCCAAGAAGGTCGGGTCATTGCGGTAGCAAATGATTTATTTAGTTCTTTTGTTCCATTGAGCCAACTTGGCAAGGGTTCAGGCATACAGTCACCAAATGTGGTATTAAGCTTCCCGCGTTAACCTCCAAGTACAGCAAAAACATAGTTTCACATGGGAATTTAAAATCTAATGAATTTTTGTAATCAGTCGTTTACTTTAGTAAATAAATATGGTTTGGAGAAATAATTATTATGCAACTGTTTTATTTCCGCTGAATTTAAGACACACAAATCAGGCATTTGTAGTCGTTGTAAATTCTATAGGTTTTACATGAATCACCATATTTTTTGATTTTTTAATATGTTTTTAATGGGCTTTAGATTATTCGACTGAACTTGAAACCTATTTATATTAAGTTAGTCAGTGTCTTGAGGTCACAAATTCAGTGGCGTCGCTTATTCGCGTTTGGACAAGTTAAAGTATGTTAGATACCCTGTTACATAATAAAAACAAGTGGGGCGAATTACAACATAATATACAGGTATTTCATCTTAACTGGGTAAAAAATATGGCAACAGTAGACAAATCGTAGAAAAAGTGTAGCACAAGAGTTGTGTTGTAAGTCAATTAATACTATTCTTGTACTCATCGCTAAATTAAACTGGACTACTAAGTGAAAAAAAAAGAATGTATTTTTATTATAAAAATTTTCGTACAAAAAACATTGTACAATCTTCTTCAAATGCGGAACATAGTCTTCCGGTACGGATAATAATGGTTTTTCGACACTTGGTTTGTAAATAACTATTACGCATTCCTTAAATAAAGTGGCCATTCATTATACATTTGCTTGTACTAACTGAAAAATGTTTCTAATGCGCGGACCTCACTGGTTAGAGTTGAAGGTCGCGCACACAATGATAATATCGCGCAGTACTATAAACCTTAAACGATCAACTCATTATTGACGAAATAACTAGGACTGTCCCAGCATTAAGAATCTCAAAAACAATTAAAAATTGCTCTTAAATCCATCGATATTATTCAGCAGTTCCGAATCTCCTTACTTTTGCAACCTATAAAAAAGTTTTAAAAAAATAATTGAAATGCCAATGTGACAGCTGAAAACAAATCAAGATGGCCGCGTGCATCTTGAAGGATTAGTTTTGACAAGTTCAAGAAAATCGTTAGATTTAATTATTATTATCACAAATCAGGTGATTATTTCAACGAACGTTGGCGGTTTGAAACGAACGTTTATTTTTGAACCGGTCGGAGGTTATTAGGTGACCCCCCACCCTTTTCCTAAGGTGCAGGTTATTCGAAAACTGGTATAACCTGTTTCGTTGAAGTTGCGGTGAAGAATACAGCGCATATTTGCTTCCTGCGCAATAACTCGTACACAACCAAATCCCTCGTGCTTCTTCTTATTTGTCTTCTAATCGAGGGAATTTCGAACGAAATGGAAGGTAGTAATGTAAGATCCTTTCAGTTTTGTTTTGTTTACCATGTGTATTAATCATTGGGAAAATTTAATGTTTAGAGTGAATTAGTTTTTGAACAGTTAAATGCAAATATAGAAAAAGGGCACAATATGCAACTTGCACCGGACGTCTTAAACAAAACGATAGTCGAAGAGGCCCTCAAGGATCAAAGGTTGTCCGCCGAACCCCCAATTTAATTTACTGATTGAGTCGTTTCAGATTCGACGTGTTAAAATGGCTGATGGACCAAGAGTTAATTTATATGTGCCTCGATGAAGACAAAACTTACACTTTATTGAACATCAAAAGGGACATTTCCAACGTAATCAACAGTTTGCATCGATTTGGTTATTTTGTTGTGAGTTTAGATTTAAGATACGCGTCGCTGAACAACGCCATCGGCCAATCTCCCGAAGTCGCCTGTTGGTTGATCGAGCACGGGGCTGACATCGAAGAAGAGGGCCTGTTCGGGTACACTCCTCTCTACGAAGCCATGTTCGCGGGGTCTATCGAAATCGCCCGGTGCCTGTTCCAACAAGGGGCGGATGTCAACGCTCGAGATCTGTTCGGCAATACCCCCCTGCATTACGCCGTGGATCTCAATGTAGATTTCGCTCGTTCTTTAATCGAATGGGGGTGCGATATCGATGCCCAAAATTCGAGGGGCGGAACTCCTCTTCACTGTGCGGTCGATGCAACCACCTTAGAATCAGTATGTATGCTACTTTATTATAACGCTGATGTAGAACTTGTGAATGACGATGGCTTAACAGCTTTTATGTACTCCTTGTGGAACCTGAAGATTCCACTGATCCAGGAGGTTTTGCTCGACTTTGTCGTTGATATCAATCGCTTGTCCTCGTTCGGCATCAGTGCCTTGTATTACGCCCTCGACAGGCTGAATCCAATCGCTGGGGAGATCGTCCGAAGAGGCGGAGACGTGAACCAGTGTCCCTTGTGTATCGACGGCTCCCTCCACTTGTCCCTCAAATACTACGACATGAACGTCTTCAAAATAATCTTCCCCTCGTTCAATATGAAACTCTTGGACAACAATTTCTTTTCCGAATACCTCACAGCGTATCACTTCCCCAGGCTAGACTGGTTGAAGCACCTTTACTTGCTCCTCAAGTCTGAACTCGTCGACAATTTAGTCTTCGACGTAATAGTGGAAAAAAAGAACAGAAATCGAGTCAAACTCTTCAAAAATTTGTTAGCCACCTTCCACGATCGATACTTGGAATTGAACGACCGACTGGCGATAATAAAATTAACCTTGGAACGGGGCATCCCAATCGACTTGGAAGAAATCAGTTTCTTGTACAGAAGATACGGTTTCCACAAAGAATTCGAGTTGCTGTTCGAAATCGATTTCAATCTGTTTGAAACGAATTCGAACTCCCTCAGCTATATGGTCAGGTTGATTCTCGATTTTAGCTTGTGTGACGATGTAAAAACCGTCCTCGATGAACACTGCAGTCTGAATTTGACCACTTTCGATAGGAAGGTTTCACTCGAATTTTCGCAAGAGATTTTACCGATGGCTAGGTTCTTTTCGGTCCAGCAGAACATTTTGAGATCGAGTCCGTTTCTGCATCCGGCTTTTCGGGACGTGGTGGATGTGATGCCGACAGTTCCGAGTTTGAAGGAGTTGAGTAGGAATAAAACGAGAGCAGCGATTGCGCTTAAATTTCCTGGAGAGGCCCCCGCGTTTTATCAGAAGTATATAAGTCAGTTGCCGGTTCCAGGGTTGATACAGGATATCATCCGTTTAAAGGTCCCAATTTACGATAATTTAGTGCCACTGTTTAGTAGGAGCTCTGTGAAGCACTGTTCTACGCTACATTGTTGATTAGGGTAATTTGTTAATTTCAAGTTAATTAAAGCATCGACCAAAGAGATCTGGGCCTTATGGTGTCCATATGGCTGTGTGAAAGACTGTTTTTCTTGTCCATTTGTAATTTTTAATTGTAGCCGTTTGGAAGGTGTTGTAATGATATTTTAAAATGTTTTCCTTGTAATTAAGGATTTGTACGCAGCAAATTTTAATGTTAAATAGTGTCTTGAGAATTTGTATTTGTGAATTGTTAGTAAAGATTTTTAGAAAATTTTGTCATTTTTTAATTTTCGTTTAAATGTTTTTTTAAATTGAACATATTAAGTTTAAAAAAAGGAAATGGTATAATTGCATCCACAGTTGCGGTTAATAAAAATGGAGTCATTGTTTTTGCAACAATTACTATGAATGAATAATAACTTGCATGAAATCAAAACAATATTACTAGTTATTAAATAAATTGGTAAGTGTGGATTATTTACACTAAAATCGCGCCTGCTTAGTATCAAATTAATTGCACAACATCAAGTTACTTTGAAGTTGCTTTGTTTTGTTGAACAAGTGCTTGTTCAATGTTATCATAAGCATCATTTAGTCCAAATTTAATTTTTAAATGCCCTGATGTAGCGCAGCAAGGAAGAGTTTTCGTAAAGTGCTACGCTTTTTCAAGTTTTTTGGTGAGTGCAGTTTCCTGTTTGGAAACAAGTTGATTTGGAACAAGAAAACGACGAAAGATTAATTGATTTTTCTTTATAGAAAGAAGGTGGTCAATGTTTCAAAATTGAACAGGGATTTTGGAATGTGGAATTTGATGTGGAAGGATGATGAGGCAAGAAGGTAGACCACGAACGTCGGAAATACCAATTCACCAGGATATGGAAGAAGCTGGACAAATATGGAAAGCAAAGAGGCACAATTATCCAATAATACGATGGTACATTTATTTTTCTAAACCCTTACATGGCATGCAAGTAAGGCAACTAGTTTCTGTGGCTTGACGTCTTCAGCATTTTGCTTCTATTTTTCTTTTTTTTTTGATGTCATTGCCGTTTTTGCTCGTTCGGAGTTGACCATTGTGCTCTCATGTCTGGTTTTTAATAAATCCAGAAGGAAAAAACTGCTTTGTTGTTTCTAAGATGGGAGCCCGAATTTGAACCCTTATTTTATATCTTGTACTTCTATGGTAGTCAGCGTACCAAGTTGCAAGTTGCAAAAATATCAATTTCTATTTTAAGTCGTGGAATTCTCCAAATCTTCCAACATTTGTACAGAACGAAATCATTGCTGGCTAGAAAGTCAACTTTCATGTTTCTTTTTTCTGACATTAACTGAAATAGAACAAAAGATTATTTCGAACTGCTTGATTAATACATTTATTTTTTGCGATGATATCAAAATCGCGACATCTTTTTCTTTTTTTTTCGTTCACCCTTGGTGTTTACTAACAGACTTGACCCAGTAAATTTTCAATGGTTTGTTGTCATCAAAAGCCCGAATTTTCTTACTTTTAAAAATTTTTTCTGAGCGTTTGCACCGTTCAATCAATTAATAAACTACGTCTGAGATAAATAACATTTATTTTTGCCACTCTATAATTTGTTTTTACTAAAATTCGTCATTATTCTTAGTTTGCATATTTTGCAATTAACGCTGGCCCTCTTCCGTTTTCGACTTGGCCTAACAGAGTTGAGTTGAAATGAAGTTTAAATCAATAAAAGGATTGAAGTCCAAATTGAATCTTTACTTGCTACTTTTTTCGGGGTTCCCCATTTCTTTTGTTATAAATTCTCTGAATAATCTTTTTCTCTGCATTGCCCTACAACAGCAATGTCTGCAAACTTCCACCAAGTACTTTTACAATTATCTAAAACCATTTTTTCTCTGTTATCTCATCGAGTGGAGGTTTCCAATCAAAGTGGTAATTTCAGTAGATTCTAGCATTTATTCTTTGAAGCTCAAATTGAATCGGAAGCATGTTTTTTTATGAGGGACTTCATATTCTCCATTTCTTTTATCAATTTTATGAAGAACTTTTTTCTTTTTTTCTTTCTTTCTGTAAAATTCCGGTAAGTACCTACTTGTAAAGTGGCAAACACTTACAATTATTTAAAACCATTTCTTCTCCATCTTCTCCAGAATTGAGTTCAAATGAAGTTTAAATCAAATATAAATAAAACTCGCACGTTAATTTTTTTTTTTGATGGCATTTTTGAACTTGCTTTGGTTTGATTTGCCGGTGTGTTATGCAAATTCTCTTTTTCATTTTTGCACCGTTACGTTATATTTTTTCTGAACGTTTCATATTTGCATTGGAAATGTGCGATATTTCTCATTTTCCTGAGCCACTTATTTCCATTTTTATGGATGACAGCCGAAACATCTGACTGAACTGCATTTCCAGTGCCAACCGGTGCATCTTTTTAATTTATTGTACGATCGATCAATTGCCCGCTTTTATTGGCGTTACTGGGAACTATTTGGACGGCCCCGGAAAATGTTTATTGAAACAATTTTTCTTGATCACGCTGACAAATTTTCTTGTTCTTCGTGTGTGTGTGATGTTGGCGGTGGCCTTTATCTGCCATGAAACCAACGGTTTTTTTCTACAAAAACATTCTGCCAACGTTTCGATTTATTATTAAATCTTCTTCGAGACTGATTGATTGCCAGTCCGATAGATTTCATGGCCTCTCTTTTGGGAAATGATTTGTTCGTCGTTGCATACATTCAATATTGATGTGTGCAGTCGAAACGGGAACACTAAAGGCTAACATAGAAAAAGCCTATGAAGCAGATACGTTACCAACGAAGAGCTGCTGCAAAAGATTAGGAAAGCCAGTGAAAAGAAGAAAATGTTCTTGGCTTTTGAATCCACTAGGTGGAGAAGATTTTGTCAAAGGTTTCGCCAATCTTCATTGATGAAGACGGGACTTTTAAAATTAATTATTCAAAGTGAAGATTCAGTTCATGCAAGGTAACGCAATGTTTTCAGATTATAATTTATTCTAATTGAAAATGATTTTGTAGATTTGAGATCAAGATGTTGAAATAGATGGATTGGAGCATATAATGGAGCAGTCAGGAGATTTGAACTGTTACGGCAAGACGACTGGAAAGACTGTAAAAAATGGAGGCTGAAGACTACGAACTCATAATGGGAAAATAACGTCGAAAAGAAGAGAACAAGAAGACAACTGGAAAAGGAAATAGACTTGAAAGACGAAGACGATCTTCCGAACAATTCCAAACAAAACAAAAGATTGGACCTATTGAGATGAAACTCCCAAGGCCATTAAGGAGAGAAGATATTAGGGAGAGACTTGGAATGCAAGACAAGCAGAAGATGGAGTGGAATTGCAATTGGAACAGGGTACCTGGGACTGTCTAAGATATGTTATTTTCTTTATTTTTGTTTTCAAAAAACGAACTACTAAACAGTTTAAATTAAAAGGTCTATATTTATTGAAGTATAAGATATTTGTACATGCAATTATGATATAGCTTTTGCTAATAAAATTGGAATTTTCCAATAAGATGGTTCCAATTTTATTAAAGTCATTTGCGGTTTGATTATTTATAAATGTATTTGTCGAGATTGTTCCAACTAAAGGAATAATCGATTTTTAAATGCCCATAATTGCTAAGACCGAAGTGGGTCGGTTTGGATGGAATTATCCTTACATCATCGTAGATAGGTACATTTTTGTTGTAATCGGATGTTGGATTTGAATCGTCCAGTCTGCTGTATAAATTCCTTTCACGGTCGAAAGTAGTATTATACCTAAACACAAATCAATCAAAAAACAATAATTAAAAACGGGACAACTCACCCATCATCACCAAAAGCGTAGCTATATCTTCGAGATTTAGATTTTTTTCGAATCGGAAGTTCCATTTCAGTTCCGCTTTGATACACGTAAAATGAAGTGTCTGGATGGCCTCCGTCATAGGGCAATTCATCCAGTTCTGAAAAATAATTCTTTTTTAATTCCAGAAACTGCAAGAAGGCTGAAAATAGTTATTTTTGATTCTAGAATGCAAAAGAATTTTGCAATTCGAGTATCAAACAACATTTTTTTCGAAAACTGCAGCTCCAAATCAATGGAAACTCAAAGAAAAACTACTGACATTTAATCGAGATCAATGTCAACAATTACTTTGGTGCTAAATCTGGTATGCTTCGACTAACTAATTTATGATAGCAACCGTCAAACAAACATTATAATTTATAATTTTGTACCGTTTATGGTGATTTGGTGAGAATAACTCGTGTATTTGAAGCGGAAAGTAATAATAATAAAAAATGAGTTCCGAAAGCGATGACGATGATCTGCCTTTTGATGTATTGGAAGCGGCACGAAGCGCAATTTCTAGTCTTATCCCGGAAAAGTCCTCTAGACAATATGAATCTCCGTACATTGATTTCATGAAGTGGTGTGGTTCTAAGAAATTAAAAAACATGCCTGAAAGTGTGATACTGGCTTATTTGGAATATAAAGCCAAGAAATTGCGGCCAGCAACATTCGATGTTGAAGAAAACATTGAACGTCAAACAAAATGTAGATATAGCAAAATTTTCAAAATTAATACCATATTTGAAAAATTAAAATGTAGGCTATCGACCAAAAAAATTAAAAGTCTCGACCAAAACAGAAAATGAAAAATTTATAGAAGAGTCCCCAGACTGAAGGTACATTCTACATTAATTTAAATTTTTGGCATTTATATAATAAAATATTGTTTCAGACTATTTTAATAATGGGAATATATGGTGCATGTAGAAGAATCGAGCTGTTGAATTTAACAATTAATGATAAATTGAAGATAAGGGTTCAATTGTTATTCTAAAAATTGAAGATTCGAAAAGACAGTCAAAGAACATTTGTCATTTCAAATCTATCTCATATTGAATTATATCGAAAATATCATGGCTTACGTCCAGCGTACAGTACTAATCCAAGATTTTTTATTAAATACGCCAATGGGAAATGTTCAAACCAAGTTATTGGTATAAATAAAATCAGAAACACTCCTAAGGAAATAGCCACATACTTAAAATTATCCGAGACGGAGTGATACACAGACCATTGTTTCCAACGATCTTCCGCAACCTTGCATGCAGATTCTGGAGCAGATTTTGTCAGTGTGAAGAGACATGGAGGCTGGCACTCGTCAACAGTTGCGGAGGGATATATTGAAGAATCAATTGAAAGGAAAATTAAAGTTTCAAAAAACATCTTAGCTGTTCCGGAATCTGAAACTTCTTCCACAACAGGGACTGACAGTTTTTACCAAGACAAGAGTAGTAAATCAGCCAACGTCTTCTATGGAAATGGGTCTTCGAGACCAAAGTATTTCATTAAACCAACTAGCGTCTTCAAGCGGTATCACTTTCAATAATTGTACTATTACAACTTTACAGTTAAATATTGCTCAATAAATAATAAAGATTCCCTCAAATTGTGACTTCTTCTTTAATCAAAAATTGTTGAACGTAAAAGTCTTTTGTGTTCTAGATTGTAAAAGACTTTTACATCCAGTAAACAAAAAACAGTCACTTTGATAAGTGATTTATGTCATGTAAATGTCAATATTTGTTATTAGCTTTCGAAAAAATATTTTTTTATTTCATGTTGATAGTAATGGCATTTTACACCCGTCAGTTTAAGGTTATATTAGTAATGTAGCTTTAAAATTAGACAATATAGCACAAAACGGTTCTATAAAATTTAAATGATTCTGTCAAAATTGTATAGTTTAACATAATAAAATAAAAGAAATATTTTTTCGCAGCCTTCTAACTTCGTTTGAAATTAAAAAACACACTATAACGACTAAAAAATTTAAAGTAGAAAGTGAATTTAAAAAGAAAGGGTCCAACGCATGGTTAATGTAAATTGTGTTTGGAAATTGTCACGGTTGGAACAATTTTTTTAATTATTTGGTCAACAAAAGGAAATCCTGCGGTCGTGTCAATGTTAAATTAAATTTAATTCGTTGATTGGGTTTCTTTCGATCGGAAAATAAAATAAATTATTATTTTGGACGCCTCGCGAGTGTGGACTTGTTTAGAAAAGTGCAGTGAAAACAGCAGCCGTGGACAGAATATGAAAATAAACGCAGGCCAAGTTTCTCCCGGAAAATAGGACAAGTTTTAAAAATTTGATGAAATCCAAATTATTATTTTTTTAATAAAATAGTTGAAGTAATTGTTGCATCAGCAACTACAATAAAAACAGTAATTAAAAAGAAGTGAAAATGGCTCGATTATTCAACATTTAGATGCGTTCTGTCACAATTTTGAGCGAAAAGAACTAAGGCAATTCAAAAAAATTTTCAATGCTTTCTAATTCCTCGCGCTGTTATTTAAAATATTTATTCATTCAGTACAATAAAATAGAAACTGGTCTGTATTTAAAGTAAAATGCGGTAGTCTTATCGCAAGTTTTCCTTTGCGCGATTATTTATGCCGGAGAATGTTGCATTGCAGCAGCCAGGAATATATTATGTAACAGTTCAATTAATGAGAATGTGCAATATCCATTTTATATGGACAGAGTTGACAATGCGTAGATAATTAATATCGTGTGAGAAAGATTAGAGGATAATGTGGGTAATTGGTATGCAAACGATTTGAATGCGAAAACTTTCTTTTGCAATTAATTCGCTAATTTGGTGTGTGCAGAAGGCTAACTCGTGACAAAAAACAATGTAAATAAAACTTCTGACATGAAGATTAGAAAAACTACACGAAAAGATAAACAAACGACTTTCCTTTACAAAGAATGTTGTCTTGGTGTTCATACAAATAACAAGTAATTCACTGGTTATTATGACCACCTGTCTTTTGTGTACTCTCATCAAACTGCAACAATTTGTTGCGTTTTTACCTGTTAAAGTGTTGTTATTTTATTAATGAGAACATTATTTTTATTAATTATATTGAGTATCCACTTGTCAATTCTTCTGTTTCAAATATAATTGCAACACAGTGCGTTCACCGAAAGTAGTAACAGTGAACAATTTATTTATCTTACTAAATACAAAAAAAAGTTTCAATAGTTTTGTATTAAACTTAAAATTTAGTATTTGAAAGTATTTAAACTTTTTTTTGTATCTACTAAAATAAAATAATTATTCACTGTTACCACATTCAGTGAACACACTGTATACTGTATTTCAGTTATATCATTTTTTTAATTGTTACTATAAGGTCTGCTGGTTTTTAAATACTTTAAATTGCCCGATCTCGTAAAATTACCGGTTTTCACTTGAGAATAATTTCAAGCCGTAATGTCATTGCTCCAATTTCCTTGATAATGAAAGCGAATCCGTTACTTTCGCCCTCTGATTCGGATCAAGATTACACATTCACATTTTTGAACGTGCGTTTCGCATTGAATCAATAAATTGTTTTATTTACCAACTCTCCAATTACAAACGACAATAAGCATAAAAAAGTTTCGAAATTTCCTGCGCTCGTTTAATTAACGGCCGCAGCTCATCAATTTTTGATCGACGCATTAACGTTGTGTAGAAAGTGATCCCAAAAAAGATGTAATTAGGACGTAAGGTAGAAAGCTAACGCAGCAATCTTTTCATTGCACTGATGAAATGTGCATTTTAATTTGAGATTTTAATTTGAGTGCTCGATTTATTTATTTTTAAAGAAAGTCGCAATTTATTAAGTTGAAAATCGCTTTTTCTGGCAAGTTCATTGTTGATGTGTGCACTTTCACTGAATATCCGAATTGTGAGCATCGCACCTTGAATATGTAATTTTTGACCTACTAACGTCGAGTGCGGCCACTTGTTGGTTTGCGTTCAGTTCGTTTGAGTGCGGCTATTATTGAAAATCGTGGAAGATACAGATCTGTACAACGAGTGCGGTGTAACGCGATGAAAAGGTTGCCTTATATTTACCGATCTTAACTTTCTATCTCATCGTCTTTTAAATGCAGTTCAATTGCCGCAATCAGGAAGTGCAGCGAAATTAAAAATAAAAACCTGCAAATGATTTAGCAGAGAACCTGTTCAAAAATGTTACAAAAATTATTAATTGCAATTCAATGCAACGGTGTTGTTGGTCTATGAATAACTTATGCGTTTGACAGTGGCAATCTATTTTCGTATGGGCCTTAAGACAATTTAAGAAATATGTAAATTAATCGACGATTATGAAACAGAAAATGTTTTCAAGTTATCCGTTTGCTCTTTCACAACAGTGGCATTTATCAATTCGAGTTTCTTTAAAGGAAAAATTATATGATTTTGTTTGTTATTTTAATTTTTAATTCAGATGATTCGAAAATAACGCGCCAAAAGGCAGATCTAGGATTGGTTGCCCGAAGGCCGGTTTTACACTGATCAAATTATGAAAAATAGACAGTCATCATATTGTCGAAACAAGTGATTAGATTTGCGTGTCATAGGAACTAATTTTCGTAAATTGCATTAAGGTGGGTTTCGCAGGTCTAGAAGTGAGGTTAGAATTATTGAATTTTCAATCCAAGTTAATTTAAATATTACAACTTTAAGAAACATTTATCCAGTGTTACACTGTAGCCTACTTAATACCGAATGAGGAGACATACTGGAGAAATTTTGGTAATGAGCAAAATCGCTTGAAAATATTTTAAAATAACATAATAAATTATGAAAAGTATATGTCATCATACCTTCATGCCAGTGGTTTGCGACTTCTACCTTTTGAAGCTTATCTGCACTGTACATTTTAAATTAACTTGGATTGAAAATTCAATAATTCTAACCTCACTTCTAGACCTGCGAAACCCACCTTAATATAAATTATAAAAACAATTCTTATCAGAACTCAGTGATTTCAATTATGCGTCTGCGCAGTTTTACTACGTTGTGTTACATTTATATAAGTAATAAAAACAGTTCTTATCATAATTTTTATGTTTCGCATTGTTTTCCCCATTGTACGAAAAATATTAAAATTCAAATTTGCCTCCAAAAACTAATTGCTAGTGTAATTTGTTCTTTCAATTGCACTCCTCCTAATTAAAAAATGAACAACTTTGATTAAATATTAGAAATTTTAAAAATATTTTGAGCAACATTTCTGGTAATATTTATTTTTATGCATTTTAAGTTAATAATGCATGCATTATATCACAGCTGAAATCTTACAAAATAATAAAAAAAACTAATGGATGCTGCACAATGCATTAATGTTGCAGCTTGCCAATTTTGTTTACAAAGGAAGTGTTTTTTACATTTCACAATAATTTTTTAATGTAACGTTAGTTAATATTATTTTTTATCAATTGGTTCCAAATCGAAAAATAACAAAAAATTATCCAACTATTCACTGTCGGTTGTTGCAAAACTGACAACAATTATTTCTTACCATCAAGCACTTACATTTTAAAGTATAATTTTTTCTATTGTAAGATGCATCAATTAGTATGTCCCTGAAGTTGGGAGGTAACCGCACAATACCTTAAAGTTTTTTTGGGAAAATTTATTCATATTAACAATAAGATTTTCGATACTTTGTGACCTAATGCCATTTTCTGTGGGTAGAATTGTATTTATTATCTCTCAATGACAACGTTTCTAAAAAGTAATTTAATAATTCCTCTAACAATATTTATTTGAACTGCAATTACGACTCTGCAAACAAATAATTATTTGAGTGATTATATAATTATAAACAATGGTTATAAACTTCTTTCGGAAATACGATGTCCTTATTACATAAATGCAGTATCCTGCACATCAGAAGACCGTAATTTAATTCGGCCTTCCAAGCTTGTGGAACAATGTCAGCAGTTTTTCGAAAATTGGGTTTATGAAATTTTAACATTCTCAAACGGTTTTTCACTGACGACTATTCAAAATTAATGTCCAATCAACGTTAAGGCTCGAATTTAGAAGAAATATCGGAAATTAATAAAAAATATAAAAATAATTAAATAAATACAGGGTGGTCCATTGTATAGCATTTTTGAGATAAAACCTATTTCCGGTAGTCGAGAAATTCTGAAAATTGGAAGCAATATTGTTCAATTGACAAACTACAAAATAGTCTAATTATATTTTTTTAAATTAAATTTAACATAATAAAACGCCTCTTTTACGCGGGTTTTTAATTTTTATCTCGAAAATGGTATACGATGGACCATCTTGTATAACTTTGAAATGATTTCCTGCATATTATTGATCCATTTCATAACCACACGTAAAGTAGTAATAAATACCTGCCCAGAAAGTTTTGTATTTCGTTTTATTTTTTCATGTTCTGTAATAAATCCGAAGCGGTGAGGCGAGACTAACTACATCATGCTGTCGCGGTACGACCACTGCAGGTTTCGATCGACACCGATTTTAAAAATTAAGTTAGTTCGACGACACACAAGAAAAAATTCCGATTGCCCCCATTTCGTCACAATTTTTTTGTTACACTTTTTGCGCAAATCGAACCATAAAAACCGATTGTACCTGCATCGAAATAGGTATCCTTTGGACGCTTCGCTCCGCCTCTGTCGTAATCGCCTGTGTAATTGCCTTTCCGTCGTCGTTCGGCGATTTCGACGATTTTGTCGTTTCGAAACTCCTCTTCGGCGATCTCGGCGTACTTGGCCGTGCCGTTTTCCGACACGAAAGAGTCGTACTTGAGGGGGTCGGACGGGTAGGGGTCGTTCGCCGGGATGTACGAGAAGGTGGAGGCGGCTTCTTGCGGTTCGCCCGCGCTGCTCGGGTCCGGGCTGAGCTCCAGCGAGTCCAGGTGCTGTCTTATGTACGCGTAATTCTCTAAATCCCACGGATCTACATAATTCCTCGGAATGGTATTCGTGGTCGATTCGTCACTGCTGAAGTCGACGGGATTCCAGTATAAATTGTCCGTTGGCATGGTCGTTTTTTGTCTGCAAAAAACATAAACAAGACCGGTAGTCAATCAATCTTGAATTTGATTTCATTCAAATAGAATTTCTTCATATTTTTATATGTATGTAAGATTTGTTCTATTTTTTAATTCCAGAAACCGTTAGAAGGCTGCGAAAATTTTTTTTTATTATTTCATGTTGGTAGTAATCAGTAGTCAATACAATAACACAAATTTTGACAGAATATTGTACATAGTTTTCCTCATCGAAAGTTTCTTTGAAAATAGTCATAGTGCTTTCATCGACAGAACCGTTTTGTGCTATATTTTCTAATTTTAAAGCTACATTACTAATGTAACCTTAAACTTATAGATGTAAAATGCCAGTATGTACTATCAACATAAAGTAAAAAAAGAATTTTTTTCACAGCTGTCTAACCGTTCCTGGAATTAAAAAGCTTGCTATCGTACAGTGGAACCTATCTATGGCGACCACTCTTATTGCGACCAAAATGAAAAGGTTGGCAAAAAAAATCCTAAATGCAAAAAATTTAAAAAAAATACCACATGTCGCAAATGACATAATATAGGGTTTTCCAATAAGAGGTGTTATTTTGAATAGCCCGTTATTTCGGTAGATGTCACTTTTGGAGCTGTAATTTTTTGACATTTGACAAGTAGAAACTACGCCATTAATAAAAATGGAACGATACACGCTTCAACAACGCATTGAAATTATTAAAATTCATTATAAAAATGATCCGGAATTCCATCGAAAAATCATCTTGAGTGATGAGGCCCATTTCCACCTGGATGGCTTCGTCAACAAGCAAAATTGTCGCGTCTGGGGCTCAGAAAACCCAAGAGTTATTGTTGAAAAGCCTCTCTATCCTCAACGTGTGACTGTTTGGTGCGGTTTATGGTCCGGCGGGGTCATTGGACCTTACTTTTTCGAAAATGAGGCTGGAGCACCAGTTACGGTTAATGGATTGCGCTATTTTTTAATAATTTCAATGCGTTGTTGAAGCGTGTATCGTTCCATTTTTATTAATGGCGTAGTTTCTACTTGTCAAATGTCAAAAAATTACAGCTCCAAAAGTGACATCTACCGAAATAACGGGCTATTCAAAATAACACCTCTTATTGGAAAACCCTATACATTAAAAAATCATAAAGACTCGGTTCAAGCAATAAATAGAGTAATGTGGTTTATGGTCATTTGTTAATTTTTTCAATGAATTTGCTTAAGTGGCTTAAGTGGCTTTGCCCTAATTGCCCTTATTCTATTGCATTCAATCAAGACAAAATCTCATTTAAATAACAAATTTTCAAACGTGGCCGGAAAGGAAGTAACATTTTCTTTTCATTAAAGCAAAAACTGCATGTGCATATCTCTAATTAGAGCAAGGATGGTCGGCAATTTAATTAATTAATTTAATCGCTCACAATGAACTAGATCACCGAGGTAAAAAATTGTTGGGATGAAAAAGCAAACAAATTCGTATTTACTTTTTGAAAGCGATTCACATTCATTCAAAAAAGAACACCTCGGGCTGTTTAGATTTTTTGCTGAATTAACATATCTATTTCCTTAAAAAAACTGCATAAGTGAGTCATTAGATTTTTTATCAGCGAATTTATATCCATAAAATAAGATTTTCCTTGATTATTTAATACTTTTACTGGGTTTCTTGTTATTTTTTAATTTCATATTGCCACAGTATATTTCCTGCGTCGATGCATCGAATTATTTTTCATAATTATAGCAACAAATCACTGTAATTATTATAAATGTATGCATTTATTAAAACGGAAACTATTATTAATTTCTTTATGTGAAGAAAACAGTTTCAGTATCGATGAGAAACAATTTGGAAATTTACTCTTTATCCATTAATTATCGCCAAATTTCTTTTTAATTGAATTTGTAGAAACCCTTTCACGACTTTATCGTTAATTGCTTGTTTAATATTATTCCAGACATTGTAACTGGTCAAAACCAACCGAAACGATTAAAAGAAACAATAAAGGCTTATCAAACTGTGAGACTAGCACAAGCCAACAATTGAATTACAAACTCGTTCATTATATGTTAAGTTTAAAATTTAAATAATAAACATTTAACATGCGATAAGTAATAAACGCATTAATGCAGAATGTCAATTAACTTTGTCACAATGCAAACGTCTTTCACCGGAAGCTTCGCTTCATAAATACTGTTTAGCTCATTCAAATTAAATATGCAAATAAACATTTGGATGTTCTTTCATTGAAATCAACTGTAAAAAATAATTTCTTCCTTAAATTCGTTTTGTTAAGTAATTTTATTGTTGGATTGATGTTTAAATGAAAGGGCCAAATGATTGATTAGTTTCTTTGAACTGTACAATCTATTTCATAATACTTTACTTTCATAACAAGATTTCCTCTAAGAATATGAAATTTAGCTCTTAATTTATTTACTGGTTTTGTTAAAAAGGTAAAGTAATCGAAAAGATCTGAAATTTTTCAATTAGTCAAATTTTAATTGAGGCACATTACTCATAAAATAATACAAATTTATCTTCTAAATCGCTTGAATGGTTGAAATTGTTTCCAATACGAAATTCAAATTGCTTTTTAAGTGAAATTTCTTTAAGCCATTTCAATTATTAAAAATAAAAAAAGTAAAATTCAGTGTTGGAGAATAAATTGAACAGCTGAAATTGTTTCTAACAAGAAATTCAAATGAAGTCACTTTCAAAATTTAACAATTTAATTCCAATTTTAAATTGAATCTTAAAATTGTTTTGCGGATATTGCTTTCAACAAAAATTCAAATTTTGACATTTAAAGTAAGTCATTTAAACATTCTAGATACAGTAAAACCGAGTTAATAACGCTTCTCTTTAAAATGGTTTTCAGGAACGTAAAACGTAAAATAAAACCGGTAGTTGCATGTTACTCAGTGAATGAAATAAATTCTGCATTAACAATCAATTCAAAATTAATTAAAAAATCAGGAAAAACGTCCAAAATTAATGTAATAACGTTACTTTCAAAATGTAAAAATTCATTTAGGGTAATTAATTTCAAAAGTACAATTTGATTTGTATCGTGGAAATTGCTTCAACAATAAATTCCAATTTTAAAATTTAAAGTAAGACATTAATAGATACAGTAAAACCGAGGTAAGAACACCTCCCCTTAACGTGGTTTTTAGTAAAAAATCGGTATTTGAATGTTAGTCGGCGAATGAAATAAATTCAACGAATTCAATTGAATTGGATTTAAAACGAACTGATTCTTACTTTTACAGCATTTTAGAAAAAACGTCCGAAATTAATGTAAAGGTCCGCTGCACTTCCAAATTGATGAAACTGTAACTTTCCACTAAAATTTCTGTAAAACCTAAAATTAACGCGATACGGTTTACGCCGAGTTATTTAAAAAGATACCGAGTCCCTTCACTTTCGAGCCGGGGAAATTAAATGAATGAGCGCTCGGTGCGACTGCGGTAGCTTCACTACCGGACGCATGGACGCATCCACCAGAGAAAGCCAGCTAACCCATTCCTTATTTTTACGACGAAGCGCCTTCCACCTTGAATTTTCTCTTCGAGAGATCTTCCGATAAGCGTTAATTGACTTTGAACAAACTTTTAAACAAACTTCGGTTTTATTGAAAGGTGATAACATTTTGCAAGATTTATTCTTCCGTGCTGTCTTCGACGGCCCTCTCCATGTCGATGCCCAAGACGTCTTCCATAAAAATCTCGTAGGAGATGCTCTCCGGCAAAAAATCGAAATCTCGTTCTTCGTCATCTTCCTCCTCGTCGTAGTGCATCAGCGTGGCAAGGCATTTGTGGACGTTGTTCCTCGTGAAAAGTTCGCCTGAAATGCAGCCACATTGATAATTAGCCAAGCAAAAGAGCAAAAAAAAAGTCATAATTTGCCATAAATACTACCCGGAAACCGACTGTGCGATTACATAAAGGACAGTTAGTAGATCAATTTGGCATAAATTTAGACTTGAGGACCATAATTTTTAATTTGTTATGAACAATTTACAAGAAAAAATCGTTTTTTTTTTAGTTCTTTGCTTGTAAAATGGAAACTAATGAAGCAATCTTAATATTGTCAATAGACGAACTGTAGAGAATTAAATTACGAAGAGAATGAGAGGTCGAATGTCCCGATCTAATAATTAGAACCGGAGAAAACCCGGAAAACCCGGAAATTTCAGTGTTTTTAAAAAAAATTCACAATTCGACATTTTTTAATTTTAAGAACTGAAACTTTTATGTGTGCAAAACCCAGATTCTGTCGGACTAACGGTTATTGCACAATCACCATTTCAATTTTTTTCTGCGATATTTTCCAGGGCCCTCCGGCCGCTGAGGGGAAGTATTTTATATACGAATAGAACCGCGCTGCGCTTCTCCTCGCGGGCTGTCACCCCCCACTACTCGATCACTTTCGCGGGGTCGGCCGTTTTTACTCATATTCACGACCGTTTTTCAGCTATTTCGCTACATTTTATGGAAAATCGAAGATGAACGTTTTGTTGCCCAGTACGTCTAGTTTCCAATTCTGTTTTTAAAATTTACATCGGTCAACCACCGGAGCAAGAAGCCCTTCTGGAAAATATCGCAGAAAAAAATTGAAATGGTGATTGTGCAATAACTGTTGGTCCGACAGAATCTGGGTTTTGCACACATAAAATACATATAAATAGCTATCTGCGTGCAAAGTTTCAGTTCTTAAAATTAAAAAATGTGGGAATTGTAAATTTTTTAAGAAAACACTGAAATTTCCGGGTTTTCCGGGTTTTCTCCGGTTCGAATTATTCGATCGAGACATTCGACGTCTCATTCTCTTCGTAATTTATTTCTCTACAATTCGTCTATTGACAACATTAAGATTGCGTCATTAGTTTCCTTTTTACAAGCAAAAAACTAAAAAAAAAAAGATTTTTTTCTTCTAAATTGTTCATAACAAATTAAAAATTATGGTCCTTGAGTCTAAAATTATGCCAAATTGATCTACTAACTGTCCTTTATGTAATCGCACAGTCGGTTTCCGGGTAGTATTTATGGCATGAAAAAAATGCTTTATTGCTTGGCCTAAACGCGAAAGGTAGGTTGTTCGGTCTTACCTTTGCTGCAGAGCGCGTTGACGAATTCGTTTCGATCTATGCTTCCGATTTGGGGATCGTCTACGGCCTGGCAGAACGTCTCGAAGGAGAGCTGCAGCCGTTCGGCGGACACTCCTTGCGCCGGCCGGTGGTTTATGTATAACTTGACGAATTCCAGGAACGATATGTTGTCCAGCATTTCCTTCGTGTTGTCGTACTCGCGATATTTCACGTCGATTATCATGTTCTCCACCTAAATTGGAAGAGATTGCGTAATTGGAAGTGCGTAATAACGAGTGATCAGAATTGATGCAATTAGGAGTTTTCGAAAGTTTGATTAATTAGAGTCGTAAAAGTTTTTCTGTATCCTGCGTTGAACTGATGCAATTTTTCTGTATTAGTTACATTTTTAGATTGTTTGACAATAAAAATTCTTGGTGGTCGCTAAAAATACCTTCAATAATTACTTGTTAATGTGACTACCTACGTATTCTATACTGTGACCACCCTGTAGCAATTTTTTGCATTCACTTTGACCTGTTAAAGTACCATCTAATTTTAATAGCCAGAGCTTAAAAATTTTAAAAATTTTAATAGGAAATTCAATCAATTAGAACGTGACTACCTGTCAATTTACCTGTCAAAATTACCATCTAATTATACTAACCACAATTTATAAATTCCATTAGGAAATTCAGCAAATAATAACTTCTTAATCTAAGCATCCGTTTATTGTGTACCGTAATCACCCTGTATAAATATTTTGTATTTACATTTACCTATTCAAGTGCCCAACTAATTATACTAACCATAATTTAAGAATTCCAATAGAAAATTCAGTCCAAATGAACTTCTTATAGCGACTACCGGTCTATTATGTTTTGTGGCCACCCTGTATCAATTTATTGAATTTATTTTTACCTGTCAACGCGACCATCTAATTATACTGACCACAATTTAAAAATTTCATTAGGAAATTCAGTAAATAAAAACTTCTTATTGTGTCTTCTTGTATATTGTGCACTGTGACCACCCTGTATCAATTTATTGAATTTATTTTTACCTGGCAAAGTGACCATCTAATTATAGTAACTGCAATTTAATAATCTCAATAGAAAATCCAGTAAATAAGAACTTTTTAATGTAACTCTACGTTTATTGTGTACTGTAATCAACCTGTATCTATCTTTTGCATTTACTTTTACCTGTTAAAGTGGTCAAATTTAATATAAAAGTGATTTGGTGTCCTTTTGTTTGTTAAAATGTGCATATAAAATTTTGTTTGTTGACTTGAAATTAATTTGCAAGAGCAAACTTTTCAACGTCGAACGGTGGTCGCTGTAGATAGGTTCTACTGTACTTCTCAAAATTAAATTTCAGGAGACAATTTGTATATAAAATAACCAATATTCTGCAGTTCAAGAACTGGCCACTATTGAGGCTTAAAATTTTATCTGCAGTTCAAGTTATATTATGTGTAAAAAGCACGGTTGCAACTATTTTGCAAAAAACTCGAAGACCTACGTAGAATGATAAGCGAAATACCAAACTGGCTAAGTTGCTTTTTCCTTTAGCGCGAATTCAACTTTCAAATAGACTTGTTTCTGTTTTAGAAATAGTTGCAACAAATAAAATTCCATCTTTCCTATCCAACAAATTTTTTATGTTAAACATACAGTGCAACCGCGCATCTCTGAGACCTTCGGGTGCAAGGGGTTTACTTTGACAAGTACAATCCCCACAAAAGTGTAATTATTCAAAATCAACAAATTTCAAATTGAATCATAATCATTTCATTGCACTTTCTAGAACTAGAACAGACATTTTTTTAAATCTTTGAACTTCATGGAATTTTAAATGTAAATTAAACAAAAAGAAAATTATCTTTCGAATTAGAAAAAAAGTGATGTAAGCAAAGTTGTAGATAATGGAGAGTTCAACATTTATTATGCTTGCGACTTTCTGCAATCTTACACCGTTTTTGATTTATAATCGCTTATAATTAATTGTGAAGTTTCGTTATTGATTTTATTAGTTATGATGCAAGGAAAAAGATTGGTGTGATAATTTGATGTGATTTTAGTTACACTACTTTGCCCCCGGTAAAAAATTAGGTCGCATTTATAAGCGCAAAAAACTTTGTTAGCAACACAACGACATTTGAAAAATAACTGCATTTTCCTGCAACTTTTTGTGCGCACTTCGTGTGGCGGCATTCGCCGCCTGTTTAAAAATTGAAACGCGCAGAACGTTTTCTCTGATCGGAAAGACAGAAAAAGCGAATTTAATTACATTTAATGGACTCGTCCGACTCGCATCAGTTTTTATTTCCTGCATCAATGAATTCTTTAAAAAAAATTTGTTTAATAAGTTTTTCGATCGAAAATTCATCCTGCGTGCGCGTGCTTTACCTCAAAGGTGAGCACTTAACATTGCTGGGAGCGACTTTAATTGAAATTCGAATCCTGTTGCCCGTAACTGTTCGATGCCGGTTACGTAATGAATAACTCGGTGCCATAATAGACACACCGACGTACACAACTTTGGAATTAATTTCACAAGTTTGCGGGCGCTCAAAATTCAAGCTCCCACTCGCGCATTCTGCTGCCCATTAATATTAACGTTTTTAATAATCTGAAATGCAAATGACTAACCTACGGATATCAACCTATACAGACGCTGTAATTGGTCCGTCATTACCAACAGATTATTATCTGTTATACAACACCGATCATCTTTTTATTAGCATAAGAAAAACGTTTTGTTATATAACAGGATTTTAAATAACCGTTAATTAATTAACCTTCATAATTCGAGATGTTTACCTTTAATATTAAAGAATCAATCACTTGTTATTAATAAAATAACAATTGGCTTGTAATTTAAAGATTTAATCGTTTCTCACACATCATTCATGACATTGATAATAAAGGAAACTTTATATCAACTTCGTAAGTTTTCATATAACAAAAAAATTGTTATAAGAAAAGTTGTAGAATATATTAAAGTATTTTTCGATTTAGGTACCTACATTTGCTTAACATAAAATAACATAACATAAGTAATAACTAGAATAAATAAAATAACTCATTAAGAGAAGAAGAAAGCGGGGCTGTACCAAGAACACTAGCAACGTTGCCTCTCTGTTTAGCCAAACGTATTCGTTACTTCAAATATGTTTTGGCTTGAGGAATTTCCGTTGTTTGAACAATACGCCTCCCCAAATCTTCAAGGAGAGAAAGGGCATCAGCACTCCAAGGACCCAAAGTTTCCACAGCGAAGGCGACGACAAAATAATCATCAGAAATTGCCTTATATTTTTTTTTCTTAAGATTTTCTGCCAAGTGGGCAGCAGATCTTGCAGAAAATGAAAAATCAGTCAAATGTGAAGGGGCAAGTGTATCCGTACAAGTAAAATCCCAAACTAAAGATTTACCAACTTTCCATGGAATAACTGTAATACCATCTGGACGTTTGCCATCATCCCTCAGAATACCATTAGGTTCAAGGATACAAGGGATGTTGGCAGAAGAGAAAGTACGTTTAATAATGTCATTAACACAGCTGTGACGAGAGAGTCTACCAGCATTTTTAATGCACGATAAACCATGATGACCCAACGAGTCTACAGAAGAACCGCACAAGCAGATATGAGGATGGCAGAAATTGATGCCCAATCTAAATGAAATTGCAATTTGTAAAAAGTTTTTTTCTAAAAGAGTACCTAATTTAGAAGATGGAAGAGCTTCAAGCCAAGCTCCAGATTCAAGTTCAGATCCAGCTAATAAGATAGCTTTTTGTGTGATATTTGAGGAAGATAATAAATTTTGAAATATTTTCTCACAGATAGGTAAGTCCCAATTTCTTTGAATAGAAAGCCCTTTTGGAAGAAAAGACGAATTAGAAATTTCCTTCCAATAATCAACAGTCTCGTTAAGGGATGTAATTTCAAAATTAGAAAAACTAGAAGGTAGAATGGACATAATAAGTTCAGAATTAGAAAATATAGAAGACAAACAGGCAGGCGAGGAAATATCAATTATAGACCTTATACCTAATCCACCAAAACCGATTGGTAATTTGGCTTGAGTCCAAGATCTTATTGTAAATTTAATATTAACAAATTCTGCAATTATTAACTTCACGATTTTTTTTTTTTGTATCTCTAACCGTTTTTAAGTTAGAATTAATTTGGGCGTTTTTGCCATCAGAAAATTCTTTCAACACACACACAAGGACACCCTGTATACCTTCAGATGAATCTGTTGTTGTTCAAGTGTGTTTCCGGAATATTAGCATTTTCGCGTTTCACATGGTAATTCTACGATTTCCATGCGTGGACGAACCGATGGTCAGAACGTGGTTTTCGCATTTTTCCTAAGAACAAGGCCAACGATGGCCAAGTTCGGAATATCAAAAAGTTCCCATGCAAAAACAGCGAAAATTGATCGTATCAGTCGATGTTGAGTTGAAGCTAGAATTTTTAATTCGATTCGGATATAAATTTAATGAAAAAAAGTAACTGACACTTGAATGGTTATTGTGATTGTGCGGATTTTGTGTTGCGCGGAAAAAAAAACCGATTCGAGATTTTATCTTTTCGATCGTTTCAAAATGATGCGTTTTTACTGTGACAGGAATAAGCAATTAATTTATAGGAAAGAGATAAAGAAAGTTTTCTTTAAGTTTATATTAATAACACATTGCACGCCTTGGTGGTTACTACTCACTGCACACAAGTGACTTTCCCACAGATTTATAATTTTTCGAGCGAAGAAACGACTTTTTACAGGGCAGTTTTTACTCGCATTACATTATGCAAATTATAATATCAAACGTACCAATTAATTTTTTTGAAACCATTAATTTACCGAAACTATTTGAACAGAAAATAAGCACCATCACCTTTTCACTTGAGCAAAGTCAATCAATAAAAGTGGCATTATGCAACCAACAGTTCAACACTGTCTAGTAAATTATTTTAATAGGACTGACCTCCTGCCACCTTTTCACCAAAGTATGATTGGTTATCGAATTAGAGAAATAAAAATCTACCTCGTATTCACTTGGATAGAAACCGCAAGCTCTCATCAAATCCGGCAATTCGATTATGGGTATGTAATCGCTGACTTTCCTGGGATACATGGTGTTCTCGCCCTGATTTAATATCTGCATGTAATAAAACAGGTCCTGCATTTCCTTGAACAGGTACCCATGGATGCCACCTTCAATCAAGCAGTAATATGGTTGCAATTCCGTACCTCCAAGTTTGGCCATCGCCTTAACCGATCTGGAAAAAATTAAAATTAAAGAAACTGTTGAAAATAACAAAAAACTCACAAGGTGTTGATGGACCAGCTGAGGATGCAGGTGTCGTCCTTGCCTATGGTGAAGATGTACTTTCCTTCGAAACAAGTACAAAAATTCCGCAGCTTCTTGGGATGTCCTATGATGCCGGTGAAATGGTACGGATTTCCTTCCATTGGTAACATTTGTATGCCAATGTGTTTGTCAGTGGCGAAGATCATAAACTTCCCTTCATGGCGAGGAATGATCTAAAAACTAATCTTAATTACGTTTCACACAATTTGTTCTACTTACCAGCATTTTTTGAACCATTGAATTACTGTAACATCCGTAAGCTGGCCCGAGAGTTACCTTCCTGCACATTAACGTTCCATCATTGACCATTTTGTACTTGAACTGATTATCCGCGATAATAAAATAACTGTCTGTTACATCAGCTGTCTCAGGATGGTAGATAAAAGATTGGGGAATGGCCACTTGGTCGATCCGATCCCTAGCCACCATTTGAACAATCCCATTGGCACTGAACGCAAACTAATAAAATCCTCAATTTTCAGTTAGTCTCCTACCTATTTCTGCAGTCGTATTCCACTATGTGCCTGTCTTCGCTGATCGTGAACAACCTCGAGGGGGTGTAAGGGGTGAAAATGATGTCGTGGATGGCTTTGTAATGGGACCTCATCTTCCCCAAAAATTCCCAGTAATCGCCTTTCGATTTGTATTTGAACAGACAGATCGTTTGGTAGTCGTCCTAAGTTCTAAGTTAGTTTTTTTTCAATCCGAACCCAGCAACTTACGAAATAGGCGCAAAATTTATTGTCGGCGGCAAAGTCGATTTTGATGACCGAATATTTGGTTGGGTGGAACAGTTCCGATTTTGGTTCCAACGTGATCGGTTCCAAGAAGCGAAAATTTCCGTTGCTGTAACCGCAGGCTAAATGTATGGCTGGATGATGGTCACAATTAATTTGATGTGCAATTTCAAGGTTTTACTTACAGCTGGTGGCATATTTAATGAAAGATATTTTTGCAAGTTTTCCAGTTTCTTCGTTTGTGATTGGAGGTAGTAGGTATTCGACGAGCATTTTGTGAGTGTGGTAGTTGTACATGCAAATCCGTCCGTTTTTATAAGCGGCCAGTAAATAGGGTCTGAAATGAAACAGCTGTTTTCATTAAATTAATGAATTTGATTGAACCAGACCTTTCGCTGTGAGTTTCAATGGCCACGACTTTATTTTCTGCCTTGGGAAACAGGAAGTCACATTTGTTGTTAATGTAATCCACTGTGGCTATTCTACCATCAGCCGTGACTGAAAGTATTTTTTTTTAACTTTAAAATTCTTATAAAAAATGTAATGAGGCGAAACGAAGCGAAGCCGAGGCTTTTGATACGTACACACAATAAAATCTCTGACAACGAACGGTAAGCGATGTAAAGTGGCATCAGACGGCACAAGCTGCTTGTACAGTACTTCATACTCCTCAACTCGGTCTTCGTAATCTCCCTGTAAAATTCTCGTGGGAGAAAATAAAGAAATGTCTAACAAAATAAACAATGATTAAAACAGGAAAATTTCCTGATGTAAAATCACCGGTTCCCAGGTCTAAAGGATCTTGAAATTTGTACACTCGAGGTTCCAGTTTGAAACTGATGGATAAAATCGCTTCCAGTTTAAAATTTTGGCACCAGTACAAAATTCGCAGTTTCGAATCGAAGAATTTTACGTTTCCAGACACATCTCCGGTGGCAATTATCCTGGAAAATGATTTTATCTACGATCATTATATAATATAAACATTATTGATGTGAAACCTCTACTCTAAATTGTCATTTTATCCATCGATAAATTAAAGAGAGCATCTTATTGGTTCCCAGCCATGGGTAAAATTGACAGAATTTTTATCCATCGGGACTTCGACCAATGAAAATTAAAAATATTGGGATTTTTATTTTACAACATTGCCACGTTGGTAACAGTTTGCATTAATTGCAACAACATAACCAAACAAAACTAAAGTAATTGACAACAAATCGTACCAAAGTGTATTAATAGTGAAATTCGTGATTTGTGAAGCAATTTTTCGTAACCGAAAATGTTTAAATGTTGGAAGAAGAAAATGAAATGTCCTGTTCGCAGTATCGCAACGTCTGCAATGGAAAATATTTTACCACAAAAATCACGGCACAAATATGAATGTGTTTATGAAACTTTTTTTAAAATGGCGAGCAGAGAAAAATACTATGTATTTCCTTTTCTGAAAATATTGTATTAAGTTAATTTGTGATGCTTGCAGAAAAATATTCATGTTTTTCTTTTTGGACAATGTAAACTAACTGTCGTAGTGTCATGTTCAAAAATTAAAAATATTGAACTAAGAATTTGTTTTATTATTTTGTATGGATGATCGTAGATAAAGTATAGTATTATACTCGCAAGTAAAGGTTTTTATCCACTCAAATGATTACATGCACTCGCCTTCGGCTCGTGCAGCAAACTTCATTTTCATGGATAAAAACCTTCTTTACTTGCTCATGTAATAATATACTATTTTCCAACGTCAAATGTGAAAATGAGCTTTTACGTCTCTTGATTGCAAGAAGAAAGTAGTCATTTTCCGCACTAGTGCGGAAAGTGTTTACTTTCCTCACTGAACTGTCATTTTACAATTGTTAAATTACCCGTCGACTGATTCAACGCAATTGATGGCACTCTTCGACAGCCCAATCATTTTCACGAAAATTTTTTCATTGCTCAGACCAGCCTCGTCCAAAGGCAAGGTGAAAAGCGTGCTCCCGAACACCAGCATGCAACCCTCGGTGGTGGAGGCGATGCACTCGTGACACCTGTCGATGTAAGTCGAATCGGTAATCATTCCCATGGTTTTTTTGGTTCTGATTTCCGGAATTTCGGAACAAACAAGCTTTCCGTCCTTTTCGCTCTGAAACGGACAAGGCGATTTTTATTTTCAAACACAATGTGCGTCCTCGCCCCCCGACTGTCCTCCAGACTGCCAAAGGTCGCGTTTTTACTCACCCAATAGAGGAATATGACCTGTCGTTCGAACGCGACCATGAAATATTCCTGCACGTTGGGGTTGAACGAGACTTTTTTCGGCGTTCCGTAATTTGTCTCTAACCGGTAAGAATCTGAAGGGAGAATTAATGCGAGGATTCAAGTTTAGCCGAAGTGCAAACCGTTGGGTTCTTCGTTTCCGAAGGTCCAGAGCCAAAAACCGACCAGAGGTTTGCGCTCGTTGCTGACTGTTACCAAATATTTCGCGTTTCCGCTCAGACCTACGACGGCTGTTCCGCAATGAGGATGTGGATTGAACAACGTTGACACTGGTTTACTAAGAAGTGACAATTTATAAATGATACTTATGAGTAATTGAGGACAAATAGGTGTTTCACATCAGATTTCAAAAATTCAACGAACAATTAGAAACGCGTGGTTTTATGTATTAAATAAACTTCTATGAGAATGATACAAGGTGTTTCATTTGTATTTTATTTTTAAGCTTGTCAGTAGGTATTGCTTATTGTTATTTAATTTTTATTTGGTCCATAAACTTATCTGACACATTCTGTACAAACAAGTTTCAATTCTAACATTTCCCTATACTGTCACAAATTATATGTACAGTAAAACCCCTCATAGTGGACACCCCTCTAATACGGACACCCCTCTTAATGTACACTTTTTTATCAGTCCCTCCATAAGATTAATATATACAAACACCCCTCTAATGTGGACACCCCTCTATAGTGGACAGTTTTGTCCAGTCCCTTGAGTGTCCACTATGGAGGGGTTTTACTGTAATTAAGATGCTTAAAACTCATATGTATAATCAAGTTCCACTTTTGGCATTCTTGAAGTATTTTAAAAAATCTGCTAAAGGCAATTTTTACTTTAAATATTTTTAATATGTTTAAGTTGACTCACAAACTTATTTACTTGTTTCAAAAATGTATGAAACGCATATCAAACACTCTGTATAGTCAAGTTCCGCTTCTACAATTTAAAAAAATCAGTAAAAGCACTTTAAAAACTGTAATAAGTTTCAGCTGACCCCTAAATTTATTTATTTGCTGTGCAAATTTGACAAAAATTTTTGTAGCACTCTGTATTACTTAGCATCAGACATTCCAAAATTATTTCCTTCTTTTAAAAGATTTAGCTACCTGTAACATGTTTAAGTTGACCCTTAATCTTATTTACTTATTCAGAAATTAATGAAACATTTTCCTATACTTTTAAAAAATTAGTATAAGCACTTCAAATACTTGTAATATGTCTCAGTTGACCCATAAAGTTATTTATTCGCTGCACAAATTTATTAAACTCTTGTGAAACATTCTGTATTACTTAGCGCTATTTTGACATTCCCAGATGATTGGCCAAATTATTTTCTCATATTTTAGAAGGTTATATGTATGTTAAATACTTGAAACATGTCTAAGTTGAGCCTTAAACCAAATTGATTCAGAAATGTGTAAACGCATATAAAGCACTCTGCATAATTCAGTTTCTATAACTTTAAAAAATCACTCTACTAAAGGTAATCTTTTTTTTAATGTTTAAGTTGGCCCTTAAACTTATTATGCAATACTCTAACATTTCCTAAAGCTTTTATAAAATTAGTAAAGTCACTTCAAATGCTTGTAGTGCGTTTCAGTTGGCCGATAAAGTTATTCATTTGCTCTACAAACTTATCAAACTCTTGTGAAGCACCCTGTATAACCTATTGAGCTATTTGATATTCCAAAATCATTACCCAAATTATTTCCTTATTATTTTACAAAAACATAAGCTCTTCTTTAATTACTTTAATTAATTCTTTAATTACGAAGCACTCTGTATAATCAAGTGTCATTTCCAACCAGAATTTTGGTTTTATTCTTAAAAAATAATAATAAAAAGGTAACAAATTGCCCCACAGTGATATTTTTTGTTATGAAGATGAATCAAACTCGTGTGAAACACCCGGTATAATACCATTTCAGACATTCCCAAATTATAACGACGTTATCTTCACCAGCATCTGCGGTCACCAGCCAGTCCCCGCTATCATCGGCCGCAATACTACTAATCGCATTGCGCTTAAAAAACCAACATTGCAATTCCACTTACGAAATGAAGAAATAGTTACGTGTCCTTGCAAGTGATGCATATCCTTCGCGACATAATCGTAGAGCACACCTGCGTGCGAAGTGGAATAAAAAATCACAGGCTTGGATTTAACAGATAAATTAATAACAGGCGTATGGAAGTTAACCCCGTAAGACCATTTTAGATGCTACAAAAAAAAAAACAGTGGGGTAAAATCGACCCTTGAATTTAAATACATACAAAAGGGATCAAGGAAATGTTCAGTTTGGACCCTCGATGGAAGCTACTGGTCGGCGCTTCTATCGACGTCTGCCTCGATCTTATGCTCCCAAGAAGCGTCGAAATCGTCGACCGGTTGGAAACCGTCGTCGAGGACTCCAACGGGAGGAGCATGCTATCAAAAACCAGGAATCCATCGTTTTCTGACATTTTTATAAATTGACGTACGGTCGACTTGATTAAGGGGTTAGGGGTAGTCAGAAGAGTGAAAAATGAGTATTTTAAATAATTTTTTTTTGACAGTAATTAAATTTATTTAATAAAACTAATAATACAGTGTTACTATACTATGTTTTATCTTTAATTGACCAAAATTTCAAAAAAAAATATCACTTGTGGACGAAGTTATCGCCATCTGTGTTGACCTCGTTCCACAAATAGTGCTTTGCGGTGACCATCAGAACATTTCACTAGTTCATCTAAAATCAATCAAACAAAACATTACATTACATTAGTTTAATAGTTAATGTAGTCTTTAATCGAAACTTTTTTTTTGAAAATACAGTAAATCCTCGATAAGACGAACACGAAGGGACGAGAATATTACATGTTCGTAGTAACGAAATTCGTCATATTCGAATTATTAAAAAATATTTAAAAGCATTCCAGTTTTTTCATGAAAGTAATACAACACTACAGGGTGTGCCAACACGATGGTGCAATTAAAAATCGATTTGCTCTAAGATTGATAGAAATAGAAATCTTAAACCTAACCTAACCTAACCAAACTGGGTTTATCTTTTCGTGTTTCTCTTTCGGGGATATTTTAAAATTTGAGCTTTAATTGAAAGCTATGTATTTGTAATTTGGTGCATGTATGACTCTGGCGTAAGGCTTGAAATTTCCGGTTTTAAATGTTAATTGTCAGCGTTAGTTTTCGAGAAAAAAATAGAAACTGATTTTTTATAAAAATACTATCTCCTAAATTTCGTCAAATTTCACTTTTCAGGATCAGTATTATTGAGACAAAGATGTCCAAAGTAAAAAAAAACAAACCAAAAGCTGTAATTAGCCTAAAATTCCCTTATATTCGAATCTTAACAATAAATGTAATAATTTTTGGCCGAAAGGATCGTCAGGAATGTATCCCAAAAGTTAAGTACGATTTAAATTTATGGCAGTGTAAAAATTTGTCACTCTCGCGTGGAATACAGTCGAAGTAAACATCAGAAGCGTACCTAAATCGAACCTTTTTACATTCTTGTAGATTTCTAACATTTTTGTAAGTCGTCTAATAAGTTACGATTATGAGAACAAACGTGACCTGAATACACTTTATGAAAATGTGGATTTTAACATAAGTAAAAAAAAAATCACCTGAACACACTTTATGAAAATGTGCACTGCAATTCGCATGGTTTTACCTAGGAAAACCGACTCTTAAGATTCAACCCTGAGCACACCTTATGAAAATGTAGATTCTATCATACCTGAACACACTTTATGAAAATGTGAATTTTAATATAAGTCGGGGAAAAAAATTTGACCTGAAATTTTAGTTTTCCAATTTTCAAAAATTTATAACTCAAAAACTATTAATTTAAGCTAAATTTTATAAGAATAACTTTCGTTTTAGAATTACTCAAAATATTTAAAAACAATAATTCATTCCCCAAAAAATATTTTTTAAACAATTGCCTTCAATCAATTGAATGTCTGGATGTTCGGAAAAACTAATGCGATATTGGGATTCAGCGGATCGAAATACATGAAATAAACTTTTTTCATCCACCGACCTCGTACACTATTTTCCACTCGTTTTATGTACAGAAATACTAATTATTCAATTACTTACACCGAGTCGTCAATTCCTGGGCCATATAAAAATTCTTCTGCCGATTTGGAAGTTTCCAGAATTATTTCTAACCAATACTGTACATTTTACATTACATTACATTTTAAGAAATGCATAACAATAGATTTCAAAGAATCCACTATGTACTTTCAAGGGTCAGAGATCCCGTCAATAAATTTAGTATATCTCGAAAACTATTCTTTGGATTGACTTGAAATTTTCAGGTAATATTTTTGAAACATCATACTTGAGTAGCCCAAATGCAAAAGTGGATATCTCCATATTTAGCCAAAAAGAGATTTTTACGGCTTTGTATGGATTATTTGGTCCTTGTTTAGTATATTTTGTTACAAACTCATTGAAACATTAAATAATAACTCACATGTAAACACAAATAAAATACGGAATAAAATGTAAAACACGTCTCGTCATTCCTTTGTAAAAAAGGTGACGTTTCTATTTATTTTATTTGCCCGTGGCAACAGTAAAACATGGCCAGCTACAACGTCCGTGCTCAGTCAAGCAGCCGCCGTGGCTGCATAAGACCGTTTAGGTAACACGCCCCTCCCTAAAGGCTGAGCACGGTGTTGGAAGTAGCTGTTGCCTTGGATTATTTATATTATAAAGAAAATAGTTTATGGTTAGCTATTAGCTGCAGGTTCCTCGAAGTGACGCGGGTCTCGTACGCCGGCATCTTTCATGTCATGCCGAAAGCGGGGAAGGCGGCGAAATGCGGCTCTTCGCGGCGCTGTTCGGTCGCTGACGATCCCGTTGTAGTTCGACGCTGTGCGTTGGGACTCCGGGAAGCAGGGTCATCAAAAGAGTAAGATTATCCATAACACTATAATCAGATTCTAATTGGATAGTTCCGAAATCGGGCATCGATGACTCAGTTCAACTGGTTCGGCGTCATCCAAAACATCCAGGTTACAAATTAAATTCGGTTCAGGCACTTCTTGCACTTCCCCATTTTCTATTTCATGCTCTTCATCATTATCTTGAACCACTGGAGTTGTCGATTTGTACTGCAAACCACTGTTTGACAAATCGACTTCTATCGGAAATAGCGGAGGTACTGACAGTAGTCCAAGAGTGTTTTTGTGCAATTCTGCGAGGCCTTTTATCAATTTGGATAAATGCCCACCGAGAGATTGCACGTGTTTGTTTTCGAGTACTAATTCCAGTTTGACCAAAACGTCAGAACGTAGTTTCTCAAAGCGGGTCTTGGCGACCTGGCGACATCGCAAAATCAACCTATATTCGTAATTTCCGGTTTCTACTCAACATAATGGTTCTTGCAGTGGTGCGTAGTTGCACTCTGTTACCGGGTCGGTACAGCGGTGGTCGGTTGCGTGGTTGCTTGCTACTTGTTCATACTTTGCTGCAGGCATCCATAGTTCCTTGGAGTGACGCGGGTCTAGTACGCAGGCATCTTTCGTGTCATGCCGAAAGCGGGGAAGGCGGCGGAATGCAGCTCTTCGCGGCGCTGTTCGGTCGCTGACGATCCCCTTGTAGTTCGACGCTGTGCGTCGGAGCTCCGGGAAGTGGAGTCGCCTGTTGCAGCTGTTACCGTTGAATCGTGTAGCGATCATCGGTTGCGGGCGCCACTGGAGGTTCCTGATGTTAGGATTTGATCCCCCTCCAGAAGGGCGTCGCGGCATCGCGGCATCGGAGTCGTTGGTGAAAGTTCGGTGAAAAAGCCCTTTTCCTTGTGCCCCACGTTGGGCGCCAAATGTTACAAACTCATTGAAACATTAAATAATAACTCACATGTAAACACAAATAAAATACGGAATAAAATGTAAAACACGTCTCGTCATTCCTTTGTAAAAAAGGTGACGTTTCTATTTATTTTATTTGCCCGTGGCAACAGTAAAACATGGCCAGCTACAACGTCCGTGCTCAGTCAAGCAGCCGCCGTGGCTGCATAAGACCGTTTAGGTAACAATTTTTATTTTTCAATAAATTAATAGCCTTTAGTAATAGTGTTTTAAAAATAATTTTTTCATTAAAGTGCAAAAGTACACTAAGTACATCCAAAATTATTCAGAAGCAACATATTTCCACAATTCAAATGCAAAAATGGTTATATCCAAGAACATTTCTGCATTTACAGAAAAACTTGTGGTTCAGGATTTGCGAAACATAAATATACCAAACAATAGATTTATAATATTTTTGTTAGAACAAAGCAGAAAATGATTATCTTTTTCTGGTGAATGTAAAATGTTTTTTCTTGCCCTGAAAAGTTGAGTTATCAGGAGATAACCACTTTTGCATTTGGACTACTCACTTTAAGAAAATGCAAAAAAATCGATTTTTTTGAAAATTCTGCGTACCCCTAACCCCTTAAAGCGATGAATCATCGAACCCAAGAAAAAATCGGGAAATTGAGAAACGGGTTGAGCTTGGCTTCGTGGAATTTTCGCCACTCTCCACTGTTAATGAATTTATTCATTGAATCGCGTTGCGAGCGAATCGACCGCTCATTGTAGTCTAATTCGAGCATGAAAGTCCTCATTCTCGCCTCGGTGTTGTTTGTTGTGCGGGTCGGTTGTGCGCCGTTGGGTGCTTCGACGATCCCGTCCATCCCTTCCGACCAGGCTGTAAGAACTCCACTTTAAAAAAACCGTTCGCAAATTTGTTTTCTTGCAGCTGAATTTCATGAAGCGATTCGGGTACATCGAAGACGACGCCGGCCAATCGGAAGCGCTATACAGGGAGGAGGCGATCAAAGAGATCATCAAATCGGTCCAGAAATTCGGGGCGATCCCTCAAACCGGAGTCATCGACAACGAAACACTGAACGTAATTCACTAACCTACATAATTCCCTATCAATGTTTTTGTGTGGGAATTTAAATTATCTCCGCGTTCCAGTATCACAGTAACCTTATCTATTTACATTCTCACAGACGTTATTAAGTTGCAAGGCATTTCAATTTTTAAAACCGATTGTGTTGATGGTAATCCGCGACTTTTGTTTTAACAATCGTTTTGCAACTATTTTCGCGGTTATCGAACGATTGGCCAATTTTAATTATTCACCCGGTAGACCGGTTAGCATTTACAACTTTTTTTGCATGTTTTCGTTTGTTTTTTCAGTTGATGAAATCCCCTCGATGTGGGGTTCCCGATGTCGTCAAGAACAAGCGGGCCAAACGTTATATCGTCGGATCTGAAGGTTGGAAAAAACGTAATCTCACTTACTTGTAAGTTGAACATTCCAAGAATACAATTTCAGGTTGTGGAATTATGCTAAGTGGATAGTAAAACAGTAACAAGTTTAAATTTATTAGTAATAAACGGAGGTCAGATGAAAGGAATAAATCTTTGAATACAGCCAAACCTGTTAAAGTGGCTGTTGTTAGAGTTGGAGCTACAATGTTGGTCAAGTTAGGATAAAAATTGTCATATTACAGATAATTACTATTAAGAAATATCAAAATAAACTGTAGAATGGACATTGCATAACCGTTTCCACTTTCAAATTGTTTGGAGCATTTTTAGAACTGATGGGGTAATACTGGTCACGTGAAAATTAAAAATCATCAAATTACCGTTAATATCGATAATAACTACTACTAAGAAAAGTTAAAATAAATTCTAGAAATGGCATTATATCACAGTTTTTCACTTTCACATTGTTTGGAGCATTTTTAGAATTGATGGGGTAATGCGGGTTACGTGAAAATTAAAAATCGTCAAATTACCGTTAATATAGATAATAACTACCGCTAAAAAATGTCAAAATAAATTCTAGAAATGGCGTTATATTACAGTTTTTCACTTTCACATTGTTTGGAGCATTTTTAGAATTGATGGGGTAATGCGGGTTACGTGAAAATTAAAAATCGTCAAATTACCGTTAATATAGATAATAACTACTACTAAGAAATATCAAAATAAATTCTAGAAATAGCATTATATCACAGTTTTTAACTTTCACATTGTTTGGGGCATTTTTAGAACTGATGGGGTAATACTGGTCACGTGAAAATTAAAAATCATCAAATTACCGTTAATATCGATAATAACTACTACTAAGAAAAGTTAAAATAAATTCTAGAAATGGCATTATATCACAGTTTTTCACTTTCACATTGTTTGGAGCATTTTTAGAATCGAGGGGGTAATGCGGGTTACGTGAAAATTAAAAATCATCAAATTACCGTTAATATCGATAATAACTACTACTAAGAAAAGTTAAAATAAATTCTAGAAATGGCATTATATCACAGTTTTTCACTTTCACATTGTTTGGAGCATTTTTAGAATCGAGGGGGTAATGCGGGTTACGTGAAAATTAAAAATCATCAAATTACCGTTAATATCGATAATAACTACTACTAAGAAAAGTTAAAATAAATTCTAGAAATGGCATTATATCACAGTTTTTCACTTTCACATTGTTTGGGGCATTTTTAGAACTGATGGGGTAATACTGGTCACGTGAAAATTAAAAATCATCAAATTACCGTTAATATCGATAATAACTACTACTAAGAAAAGTTAAAATAAATTCTAGAAATGGCATTATATCACAGTTTTTCACTTTCACATTGTTTGGAGCATTTTTAGAATTGATGGGGTAATACTGGTCACGTGAAAATTAAAAATCATCAAATTACCGTTAATATCGATAATAACTACTACTAAGAAAAGTTAAAATAAATTCTAGAAATGGCATTATATCACAGTTTTTCACTTTCACATTGTTTGGGGCATTTTTAGAACTGATGGGGTAATACTGGTCACGTGAAAATTAAAAATCGTCTAATTACCGTTAATATAGATAAAAACTACTACTAAGAAATGTCAAAATAAATTCTAGAAATGGCATTATATCACAGTTTTTTACTTTCACATTGTTTGGAGCATTTTTAGAACTGATGGGGTAATACTGGTCACGTGAAAATTAAAAATCGTCAAATTACCGTTAATATAGATAATAACTACTACTAAAAAATGTCAAAATAAATTCTAGAAATGGCGTTATATTACAGTTTTTCACATTCACATGGTTTGGAGCATTTTTAGAATTGATGGGGTAATGCGGGTTACGTGAAAATTAAAAATCGTCAAATTACCGTCAATATAGATAATAACTACTACTAAGAAATATCAAAATAAATTCTAGAAATAGCATTATATCACAGTTTTTAACTTTCACATTGTTTGGAGCATTTTTAAAACTGATGGGGTAATGCGGATCACGTGAAAATTAAAAATCGTCAAATTACCGTTAATATAAATCATAACTACTACTAAGAAATGTCAAAATAAATTCTAGAAATGACATTATATCACATTTTTTGACTTTCACATTGTTTGGAGCATTTTTAGAATTGATGGGGTAATGCGGGTTACGTAAAATTTAAAAATCGCCAAATTACCGTCAATATAGATAATAACTACTACTAAGAAATATCAATATAAACCTCAACTGTTTCAGATATTCAAGAAAATGACATTTTTTACATCTTTGAAGGAATATTTAATTCTGAATTAAAATATTTTAATAGATATTTTTGGTTGTTTAGAAAATGAAACCAAATTATAAAATATTTATTACTGTTATTAATGAACCAAATTTTATGTATCTTTATTTGTGAAAATGTGTAAATTTTTGTGACAATATAGTACTTAGGTTCCACTGTACTTTATTAAATGTTTTAATTATTATTTGTTTTTGAGTTGAAAGTTTACTTATAAAAATGTACAATTTGCAGTGTTGCGAACTGGTCGCCGAAGCTCAGCGAAGAGATAGTCGCCGACAGCATCCAACGGGCATTGAACGGTTGGGGAAAATACGGCCGTTTGAAATTCCACCGCGCCCTCGACCCAAACGCGGACATAATCGTAGCTTTCGGAAGAGGCCCACACGGCGACAGGTAATCAAAAATTTCCCCCCGCAAGAAAATATCACAGTTATCTTCAGTTACCCGTTCGATGGGCCTGGAAGCATTTTGGCCCACGCCTTCTTCCCCTACGATTTCGATCATTACGGAGGCGACATCCACTTCGATGATGACGAAAACTGGGCGGTGAATCCGGCGGAGTACGACGACGGCATCGACTTCTTCACGGTGGCCGTGCATGAATTGGGGCACTCCTTGGGATTGGCCCATTCGCATGTGTCCACCTCGATTATGTTCCCTTATTACAGAAACACCCTCCAACACTTTGCGTTAGATTACGACGACATTTTGGGGATGTACGAATTGTACAGTAAGTAGACGCAAAGAATTTGGATTAAGAGGGCCACTTGAGAAGCAAGATTCACAAGATGGCGCCACCGTAGTAAAAGTGTCAATTTTGTAAAAGATTTTTTCATTAACAAGCTTTTATATATAAAAAGATATATATAAAAGATAAAAAATGATCTAGGTAGAGACATAAATTTGCCATGGAAAAACTTGAAAAAAGTATTTATTCAAGAATGTCACACTTTCCGATGCTTTTTGACTTAAATACTGAAAAATGTGATTAGATAATGTACGAGTACACTTATGATTAATGCTTCCAGGGTGTGATCAGCAAGATTTTCTTTACTTTTAACAAAAATTCAAATATTATTGAAAGTTTGACATTTTTGAATAAATACTTTTCTCAAGTTTTTTCATGGCAAATTTATGTCTATACCTAGATCATTTTTTTATCCGTTATATCCGCCACTAGTTTTTTATATAAAAAAGCTTGTTAATGAAAGAAGCATTTTACAAAATTGACACTTTTTACTACGGTGGCGCCAGCTTGTGAATCTTGCTTCTCAAGTGGCCCTCTTAATAACTAAATTGTAATAGTTAAGAGGCATTTGGATGGAGATGACTTGCCACCTCTCGGGCAAAATCCAACCGATTCTGATTATGAAGATGAATTTGCTACGGATCCACCAACCACAAGAAGAGCCAGCACGGTTACGCCCGAAATTACCACAGTCAGTTACGTGGGTGACACGGAAACAGTCGACGAACACAAGAAGCACACCAAAGAATGGTCAGCAACTCCGACAACAGTGTCACCCATACCGAATATTTGTGATGGGCATTTCGACGCTGTGGCCACTTTGAGGGATGAGTTATTCGTCTTTAAAAAAAAGGTACCAAAAAATTTATTGAAACAAAATTTGAGAGCGCGATAAAATCTCCAACTTTTGTTAAAACAATTTTTTCGTAACTTAAAAACTAAGGCTAGTTTTAAATTTTTTTAATTTTCGAATTTTTTCAATTTGCGATTTATTGCGCCATCTTTTGGTAGAAGCTTAATGACCAGGGTTTTTTCAAGTTTGAAGTATAATTTTTAACTTAGCTCATAACTCGATCTTGCGATTTTAGTTCGTGTGGAGGTTGAAGAAATGGCGCGAGATCGAATATGGTTATCCGGTTCCCATTCATCAAATGTTTCCATTGCCAGAAACTGTACAAACAATCGATGCTGCTTACCAACGCCATGATGGCGTGATCGTTTTGTTTACAGGAAATCATTATTGGTTGTATGATGGGGATAGGTTTGTTGAAAATAGTCCCAAGAATTTAACAGAATACGGCCTTCCACAAGAACTGGATAAAGTGGACGCCGTTCACGTTTGGGCAAAAAATGGTTTGAAACTACAACACAATTAGGCTGTCATTTAACGTTTCGCATTTTCAGGAAAAACTTATATTTTTAAAAATGAGAGGTTTTGGAGGTACAATGAGACCTCACGACTGATGGACGCCGATTATCCTAAACATATCGAAAGGTGGAGAGGGGTTCCAGGTTATTTAGACGCAGCTACCACTTGGAAAGATGGTAATGGCCTATTTCAAGTCAGAGTTGTGACGGTGCAAATTGGTTACCATGGAAATGGCGCATAACAATTCACATCCTAATTTTAAGTTGAATTTGCCAGCTAATTCAACTTCAAATTAGGTTTGTCGGAAATTATTATGCGCAATGGTAACCGATTTGCACCGTCGCAATGATGACTTGAAATCGGACCCTAAGAGAATTTTACTGTGCAAGTCGAGTTTAATCGTTCTTTTCTGTTATTAACATGGCTGCCTTCTTGAAATACAAATTGTTGCAGATTACACTTACTTTTTTAAAGGCAAGTTATTTTGGAAATTCGATAACGATTGGGTCATAGTGATGGATTCGTCG
The DNA here is from genome assembly GCA_949768715.1 of Dascillus cervinus. Taxonomy (NCBI): domain Eukaryota; kingdom Metazoa; phylum Arthropoda; class Insecta; order Coleoptera; family Dascillidae; genus Dascillus; species Dascillus cervinus. The sequence continues at coordinate 28,298,941 of OX458319.1, read as the reverse complement.
CCGCTGCCAGCCCCTCAAACGTGGCTCGGTTGTCCCGAAGAGGAAACCGATTAACATTTTCATCATCATTATTCATATTTCATAACAACCTAAATAAATAATTTAACAAATGTTACAATATGCCTGAATTATATACAGGTTGGGATAAAGTATGGAACCAAGCAAATATCTTGAAAACGAACGAGACGATATTGATAAAATTTTGCAGAAAAACAAAGTCTATTGTAATCTGCACGAATATACAGGTTGTTCCATTAATCTAAAAAAATATTGATCAGATGCACTATGAGTTACTATACTAACCTGCAAAGTTTCATCAAAATCGTCGAGTCAATTTTCAAGATATTTGCTTCTCTATCCTATCTACTCTATCCCAACCCTGTATAACTTGCCCGCAACATACAAATAATTAGTAAAGAAATAAACCAAAACAAAACAATAAATTTTATCCAATTTATTATCACATAATCATTTATTTAATAACAATAGATCAAATCAAACAATGTGCTATAAATATTTTTCTAATTCCAATTAAATTTAATAATAACTGCACTATCTGCACACAATGTGCACCTGAATTAATAAATTGTTATTTATCTTAATCTTTAATCTTAATCCAAGCAAAGATAAATTACAGCAATAAACAGTAGTTATCCGCTTGAAATAAATTTATTCAAATAATTCTAGTAATAATTCATTTTTTTCTAATAAAATCCCCAGATTTGAAAAACCTGCGAAAATTCTGACACACGGCCCAATCCTAACCTAACATTTTACAAATTTTGTTTATTTTTAATATACAAATTTTAAGCCACGATTTTGATAACTTGAGAACGTGGCTTGTCAGATAACAACAAATCGAGCAACGGTTTAATGTTTTTATTTATGGTTAATTGTAATTAGCCGTCATGATAAGAATTTCCGAGCTAATTAAATAGTAGCCAATCTCCACCGATTCAGAATGGATCGATTTAAAGTGGTCTTTTACCTCCTGGGAAATTTGGTGTTCTCAATATCGGTCATCATGTTGAATAAGTGGATCTACACGGAAACACACTTCCCGAACGTCACGCTGTCCCTCCTCCATTTCGTTTTCACCTTCCTCGGACTGTGGGTTTGTGAACGATTAAACATCTTTAACACAAAGTCGGTGCAGCTAAACAGCATTGCTTTATTGGCATTGTCATTTTGTGGTTTCGTTGTGTTCACCAATTTGAGTTTGCAATTCAACACTGTTGGCACTTTTCAAGTGGCGAAAATGCTCACAACTCCAGGAGTCATCATGATTCAGATTTTATATTACCGCAAGCATTTTAGCTTGGCCGTCAAATCAACGCTGGTAAATATGCTGGCCTGGATTTATTGTATTTAAATTGATTTCGTTTTAGATTCCTGTAATTGTGGGAGTAATCGTCTCATTTTGTTATGATCTGTCATTTAATGTCGCCGGGGCTGTTTATGCCGTGCTAGGAGTAATGATAACATCTTTATATCAAGTTGTAAGTCCTCATTTTATTATTCTGGGTTCACAGCAACTGAGCTGAATATTTTGACTGGTTTAGTTAAAGGCACAAAATACTTGAAAAAGGTCAGGGAAATACTGCAAAAGGGTCATGGAAAACCTTGAAAAGTCAGGGAATTTGAAAATACTGAATTGCTGTGAACCCTGTTATTATTCAAAAATTGATTTGAATTTTTGTAGCTTGTTAATGCCAAACAATCGGAGCTGCAGCTAAACTCCATGCAACTGTTATATTATCAAGCACCGTTATCGGCTGTTTTTTTATTTTTATGTGTCCCTGTGTTCGAACCGCCCTTAGAGACTTTAAGCCATTCCTGGACGGGCAATGATTTGGTACGAATTAACTATTTATTTTATTATTCTATTTTGCCAATTTCCAGATTTTAATAAGTGCATCTTGCTTGACTGCGTTTTTTTGTAATTTAACAACTTATTGGATAATAGGAAACACTTCACCTTTAACGTATCCTTGATGGCTATTAACAAACAATATTTTCTTTAAATTTTACAGTTACAATATGTTGGGGCACACCAAATTCGTCCTGATAACTCTGAGCGGTTGGATGTTGTTTGATGAAGTTATGACCGTTAATCAGTGGTTTGGGATCGGGTTGACTTTCAGTGGGATTGTCGCCTATTCCCATGTGAAGGTATTTTCAACTGGTTTTAAGCGTTCGATTAAAGTTTAGTGCTAAATGAACCGTTTCCTCCATATTAAAAGGGAAAATAGTTTAAAATTTGAATGGGTATTGTGAAGTGTGGAAGAATAATTTGTTTTTTTTATGGATATGGTGTGTTTTTTAATTCCAGAAACGGTTAGAAGGCTGTGAAAAAATTGTTTTTTTACTTTATTTTGGTAGTAATCAGTACTTAATACCCGGTAATTTAATTGGCATAAGAAAAGGATAGAGAAGCTCTATTTTCTTATGTTACAATGCTATACATGGCTTTGATAGGTCTCGTTATCTTAGGCGCAAAGCGGCCACTGAGCAAATAAACCGCTTAGAACTAGTTCTGGGAAAGCGAAAACGACCACAAGCCGAAATCGGCTCGTGGCTGTTTTCAAACTGCTTAGAACGCGTTCTGGAAAATTCAGAATGACCACAAGCCGAAATTCGGATTGATTATTTTAATAAAATAGACGTAAAATGCCATTATTATTAACATAAAGTAAAAGAAACAATTTTTTCATTACTTTCTAACCGTTTCCGGAATTAAAGAACACACTATAGGTATATTCCATAAAAATAGGCCCTTTTTGAAATTAGCAAAACACTTAAATTGACAAAGGATTTGCATTTTAATTAAATTTTCAAATTACAATTTTAAATTTGCTTCTGGATGCCATTCAAATTTAAGATATGCATCGATTAGAATTGAATTATTGATTAAAAAATAAATTGGAAGCGTCATAATAGAATTGTCCAGAATAAAAATAAAAACAAAGGCCCTAATTTATTTATTTATTTAACTTCACACAATTTGAATTGTAAAGGTGCAGTCACCTTTATTGAAATTTGTTTGATGATCTCAAGTAACCTAAAAGCAACTGATTACATTTTAAATGATTAATATTAATGAAGACAAACCAATTAAATTAATTGATAAATTGTTTAAATCTTACCTCCAATAATAAACACATCCCTTCTTCCAAAATTTGAATCCTGTAACTACAAAAACGTATTAAAATTGTCAAAATTCATACACCTTAAACGCGCGCTATCTTATCTAAAGTCAATGCAATAAAATCTAGAACAGTTATTTATTAGTTAGAAAATAGATTGACTCAATTCCAAATCGACTGAATGTGACTGAATATGAGTTAAAATTGTAGAAATTGCAACAGAACTCGATAAATGTGCAAATTCGATATTATTTCTGAGTGGACAAGAAACCCATTTTTTTGCATTTTTTCAGCGATTACGTTGACTTGCATTTTAACTGTAAATTTTGAACAGATGAAAGAGATCAGTAGCCCGAAAGAAAAACTTCCATTGAATCCGATTGAAGATTGTGAAAGCTGAACTAATATATACTTCCATTCTTTTTATTTTTATTATTATTAATATTTAAATTATACAAAAATTGTACAAAAAAACTTAATATAAAATAATTGTAAGTAGCTTCACTTGGTTTTGATACGATAAAATGCCATTTATTTACTTATAAATTTAATGAGATCTCGTTTAACATATAGTATGCACGTCTTGTAGTACACACTTGTTTACAAAAGCGAAAATTAACATATTTACGATACATCATAAAAATAGTTTGCACCTTTGAAATAAATACCTAGTACCTACAAAGAATTATTTACAATATTGTTACAAACGAGAAAATGTAAAAAATCTACATTTACAATTAGCATTACAATACAATATGAGAATCCTATAATCCAAAATTTGGAAGTCTAGTTGCGCAAAGTTCTTCTAGGAACTTTGCGCAACTTCATCTATCCTGTGATCTTGTGATCCGTCTTATATTTTTATATTGCACTTGTAACTAGAATTACAGTCTTATGAAGTTTATTAGTTTCATTTAAAAATTTTCGATCGAATGATATGATTTCGAAATGCCCCTTGATTTCTTTATTCTCTAACTGGAATGTTTCATAGATTCTTTGGCAGCTAAGCCCACCCATTCATTCAAACTTTGATGATTTACTAAATTTATTAAATTTGATTTAAACGGACGATTTAAAAGGTCTGCTTCAATCGTTTGGTAGTATGCATTAACTAGAATTTTGAGCACAGAGAAATAGTCATATACTGACGTACGCAATAAAATTTTAGATTAGAATTTATTTATAACAAAAAATATATAAACAAACAATGTTACATCGCATGCTTCTGTGGCACATTTTCCATAATTACTTACATAATAAAATTAATTAAAATATAGATAACAATAGTTTTGCGCTCAATACAGTAGAATCCGCTTATAACAAGGACGCACGGGAGTTTGAAGTTAGCTCGTTATAAGAGGATTTCGTTAAAAGCGGATTATTATGTAAAGACATTTTTTATTGAAAATATTATTTGTTGGCATAAATTAGTAAAATGCGTGTACGTTACAGTTGTTTCATATATAAATTTAGGCGTACTTATTAACAGAAATAGTCTGTCTGTAATAGTCTGTTTCGTTAATTAAATTTTCCAAATTTGCCAAAAACTGAAAAAAATATTGCGCACCATTTAGAGTAGTTTCGGCTTCAAAAAAACTCTTGAATTTTGCCAGGCACTTTCTAGCTTCCGTAGGCAAAATCTTTTTTAGTAAAAGGCCGGTTCATCATCACCATTGCTAAAAATTGTAAAAAATATTTAATTGGAAAATTTCGAACAAGAAGATTGTTTTGGGGCAATCAGACGAAACAACAATAACTGGTACATAATTTTCCTTGTAGATTCCTTGATTTTTCTCAAAAAGCAATAACGTAACTAAATAAAGTCACGGCTACTTGGATATCACTCTGCTTATCATTACTTTAGAAACAGTATATTTTGTTCTTTGCATTATATTGTTGGCTGGAGAAAAAATAGCATGTTTCAGTCGGATTTTTTTGACTCGCTATTTTGTATTTACTCGGTTTTGCAACGCGTCGTCTCGTAAACACAAGATTTGTGCGCTGCAAAGTGACGTTTTAATCTTAATGGTTCTGATTTTAATACGGTGTTACTGTCGCCCAGAATTGAATCCGAGACATTTGTTTAGGTAGCCTCGTAAAAACTAAGGTACCAAAACTAATCATTCTACCGTGCGCATAGGCAACCAACATTACTCTCCGTTCATTAATGAAAATAAATAGGCAACCAACAATACGCTCCGTCTATTAATGAAAATGAAACTGAAGGGGCGTGACCTGTGGATAAGGTGCCTTGTTATGTATCCATGGCTAGCATATGAAATGAACGTATTACGTCATGATTGTAGATAATAGTATATTATTTAACGAGCACATAATGTAAACTATTATTAACGAAGATGAAAGTTTGTAAATACGAGTCGAAGACGAGTATTTACAAACATCTGAGTTCATAATAGCCATTATGTGCGAGAAAAATACAGCTGTTTATCTACAATCAAAATTTTATTCGATAAAACTTTGAAATGCTGATAAGTTCCGAAGCAAAATTGACACCGAAATTAAACCGAAACCAAAACGTGATTTTCATCGAGAAACCTTTGCTTCCAGTTGTCATGGGCGCGAAAAAAATAACAAGGATCTGTCAGTTAGCAAGAAAAATACGAACGTGTTTTTCTTTTCCTTATATCGATAACTTTTTTCCAAAGTATCGTAAGTGACATTTTGAGCGAAATTGAGATTTTGCATTATATCGTAAATATCGGACTAAATGCTTGTTCTGGCAGAGTAATATACCCATCAGTTTATTCTTTAAGGTGATAAGAACACAATAAACCTATCGTAAGTACCAAGATAGTCACATGCAATGACCTTGTGGACAAGAAAGTTGTCTCCTGCAAAATTTGACAGATGTGGCTTACGATACTTTGATAAAAAGGTATCGATATTATATTTTGAAAGTGACGACTTAACCACCCTCAAGTTGTGACACTTCTGATTTTAATACGGTGTTACTGTCGCCCAGAATTGAACCCGAGACATTTGTTTAGGTAGCCTCGTAAAAACTAATCATTCTACCGTGCGCATAGGCAACCAACATTACTCTCCGTTCATTAATGAAAATAAATAGGCAACCAACAATACGCTCCGTCTATTAATGAAAATGAAACTGAAGGGGCGTGACCTGTGGATAAGGTGCCTTGTTATGTATCCATGACTAGCATATGAAATGAACGTATTACGTCATGATTGTAGATAAAAATTAATAAAAGTCAAAAAGGCATAGCATACTAGATACTTGATTTTAAACTTCAAATTAATGTTTCCAGATTGCCAACAGAAGAAAAAATAAATTCTATAGCCCAGATATTTGAACTACAAATTTATATTTCTTTATTTAAATATTTTTGTCGACCTAAAAAATATTGTGTATTATACGTCCAGAAACTGTTTTGCGAGTACTCGCAGTTGAGGGCCTCGGCCTTCGGCCTCACCCCTCAAACCTTACTTGCACTCGCAAAATGTCAGTTTCTGGCCTAGTGATACAAATAACTATTCTTTTGTAGCTGACTTAAAGAATTTGTTCCAGACCGCTTTAATTAAAAATTTGGCACAAAAACTTAATCCCACGGCAATAATTTCTCTAATTTTACAGTACTCCGTAAGACTACCTTGAAGATTTTAAAATCACACGGTCAAATCAGTTGTAATACTAATTTTAAACAACCCGCCGTTGTGTTTAGTTCAAGGAGCGGAAATCGTAGTGCGTCGAGAAAACGCTTCCCATTTGTTTCTACTCTCTGGCTCTGTGCGTTCAATCTACAATTTTGCACGTGGTTTACAAGTTCGTGTTAATCGTTAAATTGCATTCATTTCAATTCCCGATAAAGATGGATAATTGCGATGATTAGAACCGACGGAACTTATAATAAAAGACAATAAATAAAACAATAAAACAGCTCACTTGATACCATTTACGATGAAAATCTTCCAACACTTGGTATCGAGGATCAGTTACTGAATACCCAGGTACATTTTTAGAGTTACAAACTAAATTAAATAGAGTTTAAAAAGAAATTGAGGTTTTTTATTTCAATTTTTAGGTTAAAGTTGATCCATCAGCAGGTAGAATTGAAAATTCAAATAACATTTAAGCATATCAGAAATCAAAATTTGAAATGAAGGTTGAAGGTCGAGAAACCTCCACATCAGAAAGCACATCGAATTCGAAGGTACATAAACAATGCGTCATCCGAAATTTATTTCAAAAACACAAAAAGCAAGTGTGGAAAATATTTGAAATAATGGGGTTGTTAAGTAGTTTTCACTTGATACTTTTATAAGAAATTAAAACTAATATCAACATTTTCAATGAAAATTATGTGAAATAAACTTGCAAATGTGATCAATTTTGATTTGCCAATTTCCAAGAGGGTCTCTTTATCACGTTTTCCATTTATCTACCTGGTTTTATGTAAGAATTATTTTTGGGTGCATTATTGAAAAGAAAATCAAAAGTTTGCATCTCTGTTGTACCACAAAATATTCCTAATAGTTTTTTAATTCCAGTTTGATAGGGTAATCAGTAAAATGCTTCCATATTTTCATCTAATATCAATACCTTTTTTCCAAAGTATCGTAAGTGACATTTTGAGCGAAATTGAGATTTTGCATTATATCGTAAATATCGGACTAAATGCTTGTTCTGGCAGAGTAATATACCCATCAGTTTATTCTTTATGGTGATAAGAACACAATAAACCTATCGTAAGTACCAAGATAGTCACATGCAATGACCTTGTGGACAAGAAAGTTGTCTCCTGCAAAATTTGACAGATGTGGCTTACGATACTTTGGTAAAATAGTATCGATATGTTAATTTTCAATTGAGCTTGTTAAATCAAATTCTTGCTCATTTCAGATTTATGATTTTGATGCACTTGAAGTTAAATTAGGACACGAAGAATTGATCATAAAAGATGAACCAGAAGAACTTACTGAAGAAACCAGCTCACTTGAAATCGTCAAGTTTAACACAAATCCTTTAACACTTGGAATTAGAGATCATATTACAAATACACTGGTAAATTGTTATATTTATAATGTGAATACCTAAATTAAATTTTTCTTGTTTTAATTTTTAGATCAAAGTGGACCCATCCATATTTAGAACTGAAGATTTGCTTAAGATTTGTACATGCGCCGTTGAAGTTATTATGATTCCGCAGCATGTGTTCATCACAAAAATGGAACAGTATCTTGTTTCTAAATTACAATACATAGCAGAAGCAAACTATGATGTTGAAGATTGTATGGCCCAAGAAGATACTATTATATGCAAAGTATGTACACAACGGGTCACTCAAATTTTATTTAAAAAGCATATGTTACACCATACAATTAATAAACACAAGAGTGGCGACCGTGGAAAAGTTTCTAGTGAAAATAAAGATCGAAAAGTGCACAAACATAGCTACAAGAGCAACAAACCTTTTAAATGTCAAGAGTGTGATAAATGTTTTATCTTAAATAGCCATCTTAAAACACACATGTTGTTTCATAAGGGACTGAAACCTTTTAAATGTCAACAATGCAATAAATGTTTTACCTTAAATGGCCATCTTAAAAGACACAAGTTGATTCATAAAGGACTGAAACCTTATAAATGTCAACAGTGCAATAAATGTTTTAGCCAAAATGGCAATCTTAAAAATCACATGTTGATTCATAAGGGATTGAAACCTTTTAAATGTCAGCAGTGTGATAAATGTTTTACCGAAAGTGGCACTCTTAAAAGACACATGTTGATTCATAAGGGACTGAAATCTTTTAAATGTCAGCAGTGTGATAAATGCTTTACCATAAGTGGCACCCTTAAAAGACACATGTTGATTCATAAGGGACTGAAACCTTTTAAATGTCAGCAGTGTGATAAATGTTTTACCGAAAGTGGTACTCTTAAAAGACACATGTTGATTCATAAAGGTTATAAACTTTTAAAAGTTGATCGGTAACTTACAGCGAGAAGAAGATAAATCTGAAGATTGAGTCTGAATAGAGAAATGAACAAGAATATTTTTGTTTTTGTATTATTAATTGTACTGTAGTATTGTATTATGATTTTAATGAATATAATTCAAAAACAGATCGGAAATGCTTACTATTGTTACCGGAACGGCCCTTCTCTACATGCAAGCGGCCGCCTAACTGAGCACGGTACATGGCAGTAGGCGATATTTTGGTTGCCTTGGCAGAACTTAATAAATAAAAATGTCACCTTTTTTTACAAAGGGAATGACCAGACGTCTTTTTACAAGCTCCGTATTTTATTTATATTTTGTGCTGTGAGTTTTCTTATTTTACGTTCAATGGGTTTGTAACATTTGACGGCCCAACGTGGGGCACAAGGAAAAGGGCTTTTTCACCGAACTTTCACCAACGACTCCGATGCCGCGATGCCGCGACGCCCTTCTGGAGGGGGATCAAATCCTAACATCAGGAACCTCCAGTGGCGCCCGCAACCGATGATCGCTACACGATTCAGCGGTAACAGCTGCAACAGGCGACTCCACTTCCCGGAGCTCCGACGCACAGCGTCGAACTACAAGGGGATCGTCAGCGACCGAACAGCGCCGCGAAGAGCTGCATTCCGCCGCCTTCCCCGCTTTCGGCATGACACGAAAGATGCCTGCGTACTAGACCCGCGTCACTCCATGGGACTATGGATGCCTGCAGCAAAGTATGAACAAGTAGCAAGCAAACACGCAACCGACCACCGCTGTACCGACCCGGTAACAGAGTGCAACTACGCACCACTGCAAGAACCATTATATTGAGTAGAAACCGGAAATTACGAATATAGGTTGATTTTGCGATGTCGCCAGGTCGCCAAGACCCGCTTTGAGAAACTACGTTCTGACGTTTTGGTCAAACTGGAATTAGTACTCGAAAACAAACACGTGCAATCTCTCGGTGGGCATTTATCCAAATTGATAAAAGGCCTAGCAGAATTGCACAAAAACACTCTTGGACTACTGTCAGTACCTCCGCTATTTCCGATAGAAGTCGATTTGTCAAACAGTGCTTTGCAGTACAAATCGACAACTCCAGTGGTTCAAGATAATGATGAAGAGCATGAAATAGAAAATTGGGAAGTGCAAGAAGTGCCTGAACCGAATTTAATTTGTAACCTGGATGTTTTGGATGACGCCGAACCAGTTGAACTGAGTCATCGATGCCCGATTTCGGAACTATCCAATTAGAATCTGATTATAGTGTTATGGATAATCTTACTCTTTTGATGACCCTGCTTCCCGGAGTCCCAACGCACAGCGTCGAACTACAACGGGATCGTCAGCGACCGAACAGCGCCGCGAAGAGCCGCATTTCGCCGCCTTCCCCGCTTTCGGCATGACATGAAAGATGCCGGCGTACGAGACCCGCGTCACTTCGAGGAACCTGCAGCTAATAGCTAACCATAAACTATTTTCTTTATAATATAAATAATCCAAGGCAACAGCTACTTCCAACACCGTGCTCAGCCTTTAGGGAGGGGCGTGTTACCTAAACGGTCTTATGCAGCCACGGCGGCTGCTTGACTGAGCACGGACGTTGTAGCTGGCCATGTTTTACTGTTGCCACGGGCAAATAAAATAAATAGAAACGTCACCTTTTTTACAAAGGAATGACGAGACGTGTTTTTTACAAGCTTCGCATTTTTATTTGTGTTTACATGTGAGTTTTTATTTAATGTTTCAATGAGTTTGTAACATTTGTCGCCACAACGTGGGGCACGAGGGAAAGGATTTTCCTCCGGACTTTCACCAACGACCCCGATGCCGCGATGCCCTTCTGGAGGGGGGTCAAATCCTAACATCAGGAACCTCCAGTGGCGCCCGCAACCGATGATCGCTACACGATTCAGCGCTAACAGCTGCAACAGGCGACTCCATTTCCCGGAGCTCCGACGCACAGCGTCGAACTATAAGGGGATCGTCAGCGACCGAACAGCGCCGCGAAGAGCTGCATTCCGCCGCCTTCCCCGCTTTCGGCATGACACGAAAGATGCCTGCGTACTAGACCCGCGTCACTCCAAGGAACTATGGATGCCTGCAGCAAAGTCTAAACCAGTAGAAAGCAACCACGCAACCGACCACCGCTGTACCGATCCGGTAACGGAGTGCAACTACGCAGCACTGCAAGAACCATTATGTCGCCAGGACCCGCTTTGAGAAGCTACGTTCTGACGTTTTGGTCAAACCGGAATTAGTACTCGAAAGCAAACACGTGCAATATCTCGGTGGGCATTTATCCAAATTGATAAAAGGCCTCGCAGAATTGCACGAAAACACTCTTGGACTGCTGTCCGCTATTAATTTGTAACCTGGATGTTTCGGATGACGCCGAACCAGTTGAAACTGAGTCATTGATACCCGATTTCGGAACTATCCAATTAGAACCTGATTATAGTGTTATGGATAATCTTATTCTTTTGACGACCCCACTTTCCGGAGCTCTGACGCACAGCGTCGAACTACAAAGGGATCGTCAGCGACCGAACAGCGCCGCGAAGAGCCGCATTCCGCCGCCTTCCCCGCTTTCGGCATGACACGAAAGATGCCGGCGTACTAGACCCGCGTCACTCCGAGGAACAGATAGTCAACTGCAGCTAAGAGCGAACCATAAACTGTATAATATAAATAACCCAAGGCAACAGCTACTTCCAACACCGTGCTCAGCCTTTAGGGGGGGCGTGTTACCGGAACGGCCCTTCTCTACATGCAAGCGGCCGCCTAACTGAGCACGGTACATGGCAGTAGGCGATATTTTGGTTGCCTTGGCAGAACTTAATAAATAAAAATGTCACCTTTTTTTACAAAGGGAATGACCAGACGTGTTTTACATTTTATTCCGTATTTTATTTGTGTTTACATGTGAGTTATTATTTAATGTTTTAATGAGTTTGTAACACTATTCACTGTTATTAACTAATAAGTTCCCTTAAAGCTGCGTTATAGTAATAAAAACTGCGTGAATATTTTGCCTTTTGGAATTTTAAATAACTTTTTTATAACTTACCGCACTGTGTTACATTTTCTGTATGACCTTAAACTTGAAACTTAAATTGTCTTCAAATCATCAAAATTTCAAATATCTTTGACATAAATTACGAGCAAATGCAACTTTTTGCATACAGATTGTAAGTTAATTTTTGTTGTTTAAACATTTTCAGTCGGAAAAAATTCGGTGCTACTTTAATTATCCGTAGTTAATTTTTAATTAGGAGGATCGAAATTGAAACACTGGAATATTTCTAGGAAGTAGTTTTTGGCACAAAATTTGAAGTTTGTTATTTTTAACGGAGTTATACATTATGACGCATGCGCAAGCCAATATAACTCATTTTAATTGCCAAATTGAAAGTATGCATGTATGTACATACATTGGGTATGACCAACGCCACCTTTACTTTCGTTGGCGTTGGTAAGACAAATTGTATAGGCCGAATTGCCTGGCTGTTTCTCTTTTTGCTTAGATTCTCCAAATGAGACACCTTTTCTGATTGTATGATTTATTAATACAATATACACAATAAAGCTAAATTATGCACTAGTGTTTTTATGATGTTGAAACTTTGAGCTATTGTAAGTAACTGACTTAAATGTTTTCTATGGACCTTAAGGGTATTTTTGGGAGAGGGACACTTCAGGTACTTTTAGAACCCGAAGCACATGTGCGCGTCCATGCCGCCCGCCTTGAAAGGGTTGACCTCTTTCAAAGAATGAAAGTCATTGCGTGATTTTTGTTCATTAATTGTCATTAATTGGTAACACACACACCTTTGACACTGCGCGTTTTGTTGTGGTCTTTCCAGTCGTCACCGTTACTACCCTCACTACCCCGTCACTGCCTTTGTGCACTGTTAACACTCTGGCTAACTGCCATTTTAGCGGTGGTAGATTGTCGTCGCGGAGGATCACTAGTGTGCCGGTTCTGATGTCATCCTGTGGGCGTTTATTCCATTTTGAACGCTGTTGTAGAGATGACAGGTATTCCCTTGACCATCGCTTCCAAAAGTGTTGTAGAAGTTGCTGTACTCGTTGGAACCGCGATAGTTTGTTCATTTGGATGTCCGTTATCGAAGCTTCTGGCGGTGAGTGGAGCGATTCACCGATCAGAAAGTGCGCGGGTGTTAATGGATTAAGGTCGTTAGGGTCATTGGAAAGCGGTGTGAGAGGTCGTGAGTTCATGCAAGCTTCGATTTGCGCAAGCAGGGTGGCCATTTCCTCAAACGTTAACGCGCTTTCGCTTGCTACTCTTTTTATGTGGCCCTTGGCCGACTTAATTCCACTTTCCCATAATCCCCCACAGTGGGGTGATCTTGCGGGTATGAAATGCCAATTTATTGCGTTTGAATTTAAAAATCCCTGAAATTTATTTGGCTGTTCGGTGTTGCCGAGTAGGTTTGCTACCTTGATTAATTCTCGATCAGCACCAACAAACGTTGTGGCGTTGTCCGAATAAACGTGGCTACATATGCCGCGTCGGGCTATAAAACGTTTGAGCGCGGCTAGAAATGCATCTGTTGTTAGGCTGCTTACCACTTCTAAATGCACAGCCTTAGTTGCAAAACAAACAAACAAACATAAATACGCCTTGACTATTCGGGATCGTCGTGTGTTGCCTTCCTTTAGGCTGAAGGGACCCGCATAATCTACGCCTGAAATTGAAAATGGGCGCGATGGCGTTACGCGATGTTCGGGCAATTCACCCATTTGAGGTTGTACGTTTACCGGTCGCACTCTAAAGCATTTTATGCATTTGCGTATGAGTTGTCGGATTGTGCTACGTCCGGACATGGGCCAATATTTCAAGCGTAATTTGTTTAATACGGCTTGAGCTCCCGAATGCAATGAATTTATGTGTTCATAAATGATGATTAATTTGGTTAATGTGTGATGTGGTGGAAGCAATACCGGATGTTTTTGATTGAATGTAGACTGCGAATGTTTCAATCGACCTCCTACTCTTATACATTTGTTACAATCTAAGAACGGGCTAAGAGTCAGTAGACGACTATTTTGTTTGATTGATCGCCCTGCCGTGAGATCGGTGATTTCTTGTGCGAACGTCTGTAACTGCGCTAAACGTATAAGGTTCAGGGTAGCACCTTCTAGTTCGTCTACTGTCAGTGGCCCGACCGTCCGTATGTCATGCTCGTTTCGTATATTTTTTATGAATCGGTTGCAGTATGCGACCACTCGTTGTAGTTTTGTAAAGGATGAGTACCTTTCAAAGAGTGCCGTTGCAAATTCATTATTTATTGTCGACGCACAACAGATGGGTTTGCGTAGTTCAAGTATGTCTTGTGTTGGAATTGTCATTTGTGTAATGGGCCAGTCAGTCATGTCAAGTGTCAACCAACTTGGGCCATGCCACCACAAATCTGAGTTTGCTAATATTTCGGCACCAGCGCCGCGAGATAGCAGGTCTGCGGGATTGCATTTAGTGCTTACATGCTTCCACATTGCTGCGTCTGTTAGCTCTTGGATCTCTGTGATGCGGTTTGCCACGAATGTTTTATGGTGGCTTGATACCGATGTGATCCAAGACAAGACTATTGATGAGTCTGTCCAGTAATGACTGGAATGTAATTGAATATTTAAGATTTTTGCAACTTTGTTCGTTAATTTTGCTAATAACAACGCTGCACAGAGCTCTAGACGCGGCAAGGAAATGGTTTTCAAGGGTGCGACTCGCGATTTAGCGCACAGTAATTTTGCGGTGTGATTGTTGTGACTGTCGCTGGTTCGCAAATAAATGCTTGCACCGTATGCAGTTTGTGATGCGTCTGAAAAGCCGTGCAGTTGTATGCATGCATGATTTGTGCTGAGCACGTGTCTCGGAATTGTGATTTGATTCACTGAATTGAGTTGTATGAGCCACTGCGACCATGTAGTATGGATGCTGAGTGGGACTGATTCATCCCAACTTAATTTCAGTTGCCACAGGGATTGCATTATAATTTTCGCGGTTATTATAATTGGACCGAGCAGGCCTAAGGGGTCAAAAATTTGTGCAACGCTTGACAGTATCGTTCTTTTCGTAATGCGATGTTTTTCTTGAACTGGCGCAATTGCGTAATGAAAGGAGTCTGAATTCGTGTTCCATTGTAGCCCAAGGGTCTTTACGCTTTGTGGATTATCATGATTTAATCCGATATTGACTGTGGCTATGCTTGGGAATGACTGTACATTCGAGGACCATTTGCTTAATTGAAAACCTCCTAACTTTAATAACGTTGTTACCTCGTTGCGAATTTGTTTTAGATCAGCAATGTTGTCTGCACCGGTTAACAAGTCATCAACATAAAAGTCGCGCTGAACCAACGCCATCTTTATTTACAAGCCGTGAAGCCATGCTTGGCAACACCGCATTAATGCACAGAAGTAGGCCGGGTATCATTGCACGTCGGTTGCAATCGAAACTTATTAAAAAATAACTAACATGAAATGATCCATACTACATCATTATTCTGATAGTATTAAGAAATAAAACAAAAGTTAGTAAGGGCAGGAGATTTTATTTTGTGGTATTTGTTAAACATTAAATAACATTATTTACAAATAACATATTTTTAACGTTTATTCTTCTCTTTTGTTAGCGTAGCTAATTTCTTTTTTTTCTCTAAATTTTTAGTGCCATTTGTTTCTTTTGAATATTTTGTGTAGTTATTCAACAGAATATTTGCAAAAACAGAATACAATGTTTTAAACAATCTAGAAACATCGTTGCCACACAGACAATGTAATTCAAATTGTTGAAAAAAGTTATTGGAATTTAAGCTTAACTGTGTCAGTTGAATTAAAATGCCTTTTTGACAGGAAGATTGCAAAAATTTTGTTTCCCACACGCTATTAGCTACAATATATTCTAACAAAGCATACATATGAAAGAAAACACACTTAACATGGTAACTTGGTACACTTAAGCCACCTCGCTGTAAAAAGTCAAAATATTCGTTGCAAACATTACTACCGCGTCCTTCCTCAAATAAAAAAACACAGGCAGTACATTCCAGTTTTTTGCAAACAGATCGTGCTCCATAGCCACAAACATATATGCAGCTTGATTCCTCGATTTCACATAATTCAAGATAATTTGAAGTTATAATGGGGCGAAATTGATCAATGTCAACATTATATAAATTTGATTCAGTACTTTCATTAGCAAAGTTGCTAAAGCATGCTTCTCTTTTATTGATCATTTTCAAAATATGTCTTATTCGTAATTTGTTTTCTGATTCAATTACTTGCCTAACTGATACATTATAGTTTGATCCAGATAGTCGTCTGTACATTCCAAACCTTTTCTCTAACTTGTCTGTTTGAAATTTCCCCAAGAGTACATACGAAACATTAAATTTTGTTAAAGCATCGTTAGCAATTTTACATAACACTTGAGATGCTCTTCTTATTGCTTCAAATGTGTCGGAGCTTAAGCCAGCTTTGTCCTTGAAAGACTGCCATGCTTCTATCCAAGACAAAAAACGTTTCAAAAACAATAACTTTTCATCCTCAATACTACAAACTGGTCCTGCCCATTCATTTCTTTTTATTTTTCCTACGATAGGGTTTTTAGAATTTACAATATCCCACCAGATGCGGAAAATTTGTAAAAAATTTGCAGTATCTGTACATTTTTCTTCCGTTTGTAAAGCAGCAATAGTTGACATATGAAAAACATTATCCACTAACAAAACGTTTTGTCTCTCTAAATTCGAGGGATACAAAGTTTTATAACTCAACTTATATGCTTTTTTAATTAACTTATTTTGCTCGTCCTTGAAAAATAGTCGCAAATGTTCGAAACATGCATACCGTTTTATTGTATAATTTTCAAAATCAGGATATATTAAAGTGTGAAAAGTATCTTTTTTGTTCAATCAGTTATTCCTAACATTTTTAAAAATGTGAACAGTGTCATACGATAGGTAAGTATTAATATCAGGGAAGCATGGATTTGGCATAGATTCGTTTGAAGAAATTAAAGTGAACATATTCTGATTTATTCTATTGTTATCAGTTAGTATCGCAACTATAGGAAAACCACATTTTTGAACAAATTCAATTACCTCATTAACGAGTATCTTTAACTGATCTCCTGTTGTGTTATTCACAGGAACTAGTCGAATAACTTCACTAAAATTACCAAAAGCAGAAGAGATCATAAAAGTTTGAATAGTTTTTGCCAGATCCTTAGCATTATTTTCTGAACTGCCAACAATTCCATTGGCTTTAAAATCTAACTTAGATTTCACATAAATTTCATCAATTTGTAATATTGTATATTTTTCTCGAACAGTCAAGTTTTTGGAAATTTGTTTCAAATAGTGACTTGTATTTGAAAGATTTTTGTCTGGTTTTACATTAAATCTAGAAGATATTTGTTGTAAATATCGTTTACTAGGCAGCAGCAAATGATCTTGTAAGAGCATGTAACAAGACGATGAATATGAATAAGCCATAAATGCAAACAAAATAGTTGCTGGGGAATATTTTCGTCTTTTTAACAATATCATGTTTAACTGATCAATTAAAAGTTCCAATTGTTTTTTATGTTGATAGTCTTCCATTTCTTCAGCTTTTTCGTTACACGTAACTAAATTTTCATACGACTTTTGCAAGAAAAATTCAAAAGATCGAGTCCTTAAATTGTGTTGACTTACGTTGGCATACCTAACTAATATATTTTCAAGTTGCGACCATCGAGATAATTTTAAATCACAAGGGAGAATTCAGTTCAAATCGTGAGCAGAAATTTCTTCTTTTCCAATAAAGAGTTTTAATGTTAAATCACTTTTCACAAGAACACTACATAAAATTTCGGCGGCACTTAACTCAGTTTCACTTTCAGAAGAACTATTAGAACACTCAATATTTAATAAATACAGCCAAACACCAAAGTTGCTCTTAATTTTAAAGTTCCACTTTGTTTCACTGTTTATACCTTTAGTTTTGTTTGAAAAGTGTCAAGAAAATTTGTAAAGTCATTTATAATATCAGATTTTACAAATTCTTCAATTTTTCCAGCTTCTTTTGATTGCAACACTTTCCTTCTTACTTCAGGGTCTTTTCGTCTAACTACTGTTGAAGTTGAAAACAGATAAACTGGAAGATTTTGAAAAATTGTGGGTACAGCGTCTTCCTTTCATTTTGGGTGTGCTAATAGCAACGTAGTAACAGTTGACCCGTTTTTGTATATCTGATCTAATATAACATCATTTTCGTTAAAATGTTTTATACAAACAGATGAATACTTCGTAGGCTGCCAATTTTTCCTCGGGATAGCTCGAAGCCATTTCTTTTTCGTTTCTTCATCTTTTGGAAATGAAAACGTAGTAACTGCAGCTTGCCCCTTTACGGATACACTTTCGTAATTCGATTTGCAGCTTGGGACACAACATTTTCTAGTCATCTAAAAAGTTTTCATGTGAAAAGCATGAACCAAAGGTTAAATGTACTTACTTTCTATATTGTCGAATATCAAATTATTGAGTTAAATATTCTGATAAATACACACAGGTTTGGAAATACCACAACTATCTAACGTTAACTGCACTTTATAACAATATCAACAACTCAATGATGCAATGCTGAACTGAAGAACGCAAAATGTCCGCCTAGCAACACTGCTGCCAAATTTCTTAGTTCACGGCTTGTAAAATAAAGATGGCGTTGGCTGAACGATCTTGGAACCGATGGGAAATTGATTCTGTTCTAAAACTGCTAATTGGTTCAATGTTTTGACCGCGAGGTATGGTGCCGATGCGGTTCCGTAGGTTACTGTTGTTAATTCGTACGTTTGAACAGGGTCACATGTATTTTCGCGCCATAAGATGCGTTGCAATTGCGTTTGGTGCGAGTTAACTAGTACTTGTCGGTACATCTTAGTAATGTCAGCAGTGAATGCATACTGATGAGTGCGAAATCGTGTGACAATTGAAAAGAGGTCTTGTTGGATTGTCGGACCCACCATGAGAGTGTCGTTTAACGAAACGCCGTTTGACGATTTGCATGAACCGTCGAATACTACACGCACCTTTGTTGTGACGCTGCTTTCTTTGACGACCGCGTGATGCGGCATATAAAAACTTGAAGAGTTGCGAATGTGACATTCAGCGTCTGGAATTAATTTCATGTGGCCTAATTCCAGATACTCTTTCATAAAATTGATGTATTGATGACGTAACTGTACGTCTCGCGATAACCGCTTTTCTAGGGAATGCAAGCGTTTTAACGCTATTGACTTAGATTCGCCCAGTGAGGGCGCATCTATTTTTATTGGCAACGTCACGACAAATCTACCGTCTTCCTTACGTGTGTATGTTTGCGTGAACTGTTGCTCACACGTTTTCTCTTCTGGGCTAAATGTATTGTTTTTGTGGCATTGCTCAATCTCCCAAAATTTGGTGAGGTTACTGTCAATGTCTGTCATTGATAGATGACATGCCGATACTGATGAGGGTGGAAGTGATTTGTTAACAGAACCGCTTAAAACCCAACCGAGTTGTGTTTTTTGGAGAATTGGCAGATGTTTCC
The DNA here is from genome assembly GCA_949768715.1 of Dascillus cervinus. Classification (NCBI taxonomy): domain Eukaryota; kingdom Metazoa; phylum Arthropoda; class Insecta; order Coleoptera; family Dascillidae; genus Dascillus; species Dascillus cervinus. The sequence goes on along the minus strand of OX458319.1, from coordinate 28,279,236 downwards.
CTAGTTTGATTTGCCCTATGCACAAAATGTCCCAAAAGTGTTCGGCGCCAATTAAAGCGTCGATGTCTGAGGAGATGTTAAAATCGGGGTCAGCTAATCGTAAGTTCGTCGGTATGTGAATTGATGACTTGTCAAATGTGACAGTTGGTAATCTGTCTGTTATTCTGTCTATGACTAAACATTCGATAGATGCTTGGAATCGGTTAAAACGCGATTTCATGACTGCCTGAATTGAATTTGTCGTCTGGATTTGTGACTGATTGATACCAGTCACTTGTATTTGTGTGTTTTTGTGTCTTATTCCTAAACGACTAGAAAATGATTTAGTTATAAAACATGATTGTGAGCCTGAATCAAGGAGAACTCTGCATTGCTGCGGATAGCCATTCATGTCAAACATGTCGACTACCGCCGTTGATAATAATACCTGAGATGCGACTGTAATTAAACATTGTTTTGCCACTGCAACCACCGTTGTGTCTGCACTGGTGCCTTGTGTTTGTTCATCAGTAGCCATCGACTTGTTAATGTGTAACATGCTATTGTGTCGTCGATTGCATTTTTTACAAGCGCCTGAAAAGCAGCGCGGGGCAAAATGACCTGCTCGAAAACAATTGGTGCACAAATTCAATCTTTTGACCTCGTTCATTCGAGCATCTGGAGAGAGTTTAATAAATGTGTCACATTGATACAAAGGATGGATGCCCTTGCACAAAGGACACATTGGTTTGTCGTTGATCCCTACATGCACCGCTGTTTTCCGATCTTTTTGGATTTGCTTGCTCGGAGCAATCGACTCGAGCACTTGACATTTAGCGTTCAAGAATTTTGACATTTCGTCCATAGTCGGGGTTTTGCCAAATGGTTTTGCAGTTTCCCAGTCTCGTCTCGTTTTGACGTCTAATTTAGAGGTAATTAAATGAATTAGCAAAGCGTCCCAATGTTCGGTTGGTTGTCCTAACGTCTTTAAAATGCGTAAGTTTTTTTGTAAGTTATCGGTCAACTGTCGTAAATCAGTGTGGGATTCCTTCGTCATTGTCTGCAATTCAAAGATGTTTTGCACGTGTTTTTGAACTATTAGGGGCTTGTTTTCGAAACGATCTTTTAGAAGCGTCCATGCCACTTGGTAATTTATTGCGGACACTTCTAGCGACTGAATGACCGCTGTTGCCTCGCCTTTCAAGGATGACCGTAAATAGTGGAACTTTTGAATGTCTGTTATTGCTGTGTTGTCATGTATAAGTGAGTTAAAAGTGTCGTAAAAATTTAACCACGTGTCGTATGACCCTGCGAATTCTGGCAACTTGATCGTTGGTAGCTTGATTTGGCTGCCGAGCGCGTCCGCGTTTGATTGAATTGATATTGGCGTCGATGATGTCGATCGTCCAATGACGTTTGCGGATTCGATTAATTTAGCGGCGCGTCCCGACGCCTCATAATATAAATTTTCAAACGCTACCGTCTCTTCTTCATGATCGTAATCTGCTTGCAGCGCCTCGAGACTGAGTTGGATTTCCTCAAAATCTTTTAAAAGTAACCTGACCCCCTCAAACCGTTGTTTGAGTACGGACACATCAACGTTTGTTTCATGTTCTGATAAATAATTGTTGAACCGCGTTAATTTTGCCTTAATGTGGCCGCGCTTGCGATTTAAAGTCGCGTATTGCTCATTAGAGTCTTGCATTATAAATGTGATTATTGTTTCCAAATGCGAAGCTTGCCGTTGGGAAAGGGTTTTGTGACGGGATAAATGGAATTGTACTTACCCGCTGCACTTCTGAACGGTGCGTAGTTTGAACCCAAGCGACGTCGACTTCCAGATGTTTTCTTGATTTGATTGCGTTTTATTGCTCAGTAGCAATTGATTTGTTGATTTGTTTGTTGATTTAGTTGTCTAATTGCAATGACTTTGTTGATTCGTCGCTGTAGTGTCTGATTGCAATTGACAAGGTTGATATTCGACTCCGAAGGACCATGAAATGTATAGGCCGAATTGCCTGGCTGTTTCTCTTTTTGCTTAGATTCTCCAAATGAGACACCTTTTCTGATTGTATGATTTATTAATACAATATACACAATAAAGCTAAATTATGCACTAGTGTTTTTATGATGTTGAAACTTTGAGCTATTGTAAGTAACTGACTTAAATGTTTTCTATGGACCTTAAGGGTATTTTTGGGAGAGGGACACTTCAGGTACTTTTAGAACCCGAAGCACATGTGCGCGTCCACAAATGTTATATTATTTTTAAACAAACATTCTGCAAGTATTTATTTACAAATTCAGTGCTGGACAGGTTCTACGGCTGAACATTTTTCGATACCCTCAAACCTCGTTGGAACGAAACTGTTGGCAAAACATTACGTTGTTAAATTCTAGAAACGATTAGAAGGCTGTGAAACAATATTTTTTCTTTATACTGATAATAATATGTCAGTTTAAGATAAGAAATGTACTGTTGGACTCCCTTTTTAGAGCACCAGTCGCGAAATTTTCTGTATGTTGTTTCGTATCATAGTTTGCTTTTCTCAGGTAAGGGATTGAGTTCCAAGTTTTGTGCGGATTCCCGCAATTCGGGGGGAGTACACTCTATTTCACTATCAGACATTTTGTTTGTTAAAAAACAGCAAATACAAATTTGGTGTGACTTTTGTTAAGCAATATAATAAAATGTCAATCGTGCAGCGCCTAAGAAGTGTTAATATTTTGCCGAAATAAACGATAATATTATGGAGGTATGTTTTTATTTATTTTTTATTTTTATTGATTGCGAATAAAATAGTACAGGTAACCCCCGCTCAACACGAAGGATACGTTCTGGATCTGGTCGCGTTAAGCGAAATTTCGCGTTCAACGGGGGATTTATAAAAAATCATATTAAAATTCTGGAAAAAAGAAACACTTAATAAAATAAATACATATAATATAAAAAAATCTCATAACAAAATAAAAGAAATAAATGTCATACAGAACATTATTATTTATATTGCAAAAATGAATCAAGATTTCCTTGTTTGGCCTCTACGTTTATTATTCAAAATTTGCAACCATGTTTTATAGCACTAACTCTCTCGTAATTTTCGTCGTTTTCTTCCAACAACTTCGGCAGCTTTTTTAATTTTGTCTTTTTGTTGGACACTGTAGATTCGGGCAATTTGAAATTTCTTCCTACAGCTGTAAATTTACGTCCACTTTCTATCATTTTTAGTTTCTTTTCTAAAGTCACTACATTGCAAATTTTCTTACTCGAATTTTCACGAAGGGATAGAAAATATGTAGTCAATTTAATTTGCATGCATTTGACACTGCAGCTAAGATTACATATACTGATGAAGATTTGTATATATCCCACAGTATTTTTTAGGGAATGGATTTTGGGTTTAAAATTGTTTATTTTCACAAGGAGCGGTGCGTACCTGTAAATTCTAAATTTATTGTGTAGCTTTACTTAAAGATCTGCAGGTAAGCAAATTTTCATTGTGTACACTGCTTAAAGCGTGAAGTCATAAATGAAACGCACGAAATGTCTGGGCGAAGAATACTGCAATGAAAGTGAAACTGTAGGAAGGTCGTTTAATAAAAATCTACCGTTAAAAGGGATCAGCCTTTTACACAAATTTAAAAAAAATAACAATTCGCGGTATAACGAATTCGCGTTGAGCGGGGGTTACCTGTATACAGCACCGGCACTCCGTAACTTGCAGAAAATAAGGATGAACACGAGATAGGGAGAAACTTTGCTGCGCATTCGGCAATATTCGACATAAATAAAAATATTCAGCTGCTAAAATTGTAGGTTTAAAGTATGTATTTTGAAGTATCCACAGAAGTTATAATTTCAGCATTACCTAGTTATAAAGTATTAAATCAATGCACATAGTTATAATAATTATGAATAAAATTATTTTGCTAAACATTACTATCTATTTGATATTTTAATATTTTGAAACTTTCTCATTTTAGTCATTTTGTTTATTCTTCACAAGTCTCGTGTTCGAGACGTTGTGCAATTTTATAAGCCTTGTTTCAATACTTCACAATTTTAACTTTTAATTTTTTAAAGATTTAAGCGAAAACCAGGTAATATCTAATTTATCTTTTTTTCCGAATTATTGCAATGGAACAGATCGGGTGAGTTCAATTTCGCTGTTGTGTTTTAAATTGTTCCAATTTCAAAACCGTTGTCGGAAGTAATAAAAACAAGCTTTTTTTTAAACTTCCATCTGCACCACGACGTAGGAAATTATGGTTGAACATTTTAAATTTATATTTTGATCATTCAATAATTGCAACAAAAAATACAAACTTTCGATTATGTGAAGATCATTTTACCGTTGATATGTTTACAAATACATTAAAAACGCGTTTACTTTGTACCGCGGTACCTTCTGTTTTTCACCGTACTAACCCTTCTGAAAATGTCAATGATGAATGTACAAAATTTGATCGTAGAGCCAAATTTGGTAAATGTTAGTAATCTTGAATTAAGTGCAGAAAATGGCATAAATTCACAGCATAATCCACGCACAAAAACTACTGCCAAACGATCCAAGCAGACCGTTCTAAAATGTTTAAAAATTAATAAAGTTTCGGAACTTTCACCATGGGAAAATTTTTTTTACAATTTTAATCGGCAACATAAAAACCATATTTCGAAATTAAAGTGCCAAATATAAACGAAAATACAACAATTTAGTAAAATCGCCGCAAACCGCTTTGTATAAAAATTTTGCTACAAAATTGAATCCTGCCGCTTTGTCATTTTTAATTGCGCACGTTGAAAACGCAGGAAAAAACGACCTCGATGGACACCAAAAAATAAGGCATTTGCGGTGCGGGTTCATATCGGTTATTAAGAAAAATTGGCGTACCCCTTCCGGCGACTAGTAGGGGAGACCGGGGCTAGTTGTCACAGTCGCCATAACAGCCAAGATAAGCACTTTGACTGTGCGTCGGGCCAGTTTAGATAACCATTATAGGTATCTTAATTACCCTACAAAGTTTGACTATGGTCACTTAGATAGCGCCTAAATTATTCTTGATTTTGTGTTTGACAGAAGTGTAAGTAAATTTTATCGCTGTCTTTTAGAGTCGTCTGGACCGTAGAAACGTGATTCAAACTAAGTATCAATTTTATTTTATGAAAGCCTCATCTTTTAGCTACAAATTAATGTAAAAATTATAATGTGAGTTTTTAAGGTTAAAATAAATAATTTGATTTTCATCTCAAAAATTAACTTGGGGCTAGTTGTCACACTGTTTTTGGGGCAAGTTGTCACAGTGACAACTTGCCCCCGTGTGTAATAAACAATATCAAAGATATTTCTGTACCATTTCAGATGGTTAGAACGTACAAAAGAAAAACAAATCGGTCTACTCCACCTACGGATATTTTAATCAGGGCTGCACGAGAAGTTACTATCAGAAATCCGCCTCTTTCATTTGTTTGTGTCAGTTTATTTGTTTTGTTTAGTTTTTAAGACATTTTTGTTTCCACAATTGACTAGAATATAAATTCTACTCACTACCATTTTTTTTTTGGCCTGTGAGAACTTACCCCATATATTGTGACAACATGCCCCGCCTCGGGGCATGTTGTCACACTTTACATGCAGACAGAAAATATTTTGTTGCACATACGTCACTCGATATAACAAAATCAACTGTTCATAATCTAAATCACGACACATGTAAGTATATATCTAAAAAAAAAGATATCCCAAAATGTCAAAGTAAAACGAGAAAAAAAAGCAAACGTAAATTTTGTGACAACTAGCCCCGGTCTCCCCTACGTCAGGGGCTTTTTTAAAACAGATCCCTTTTCAAACGGGCATTAATCAATTATTTTTCGAAAAATTGGCTGTTTTAGTTAGCGAGATGGAACCTTTAGATCGACTTTGTTCTGTGATGTTCGATGAAATGGCCATTTCAACGGGTTTTTCGTGTGATATTCTTAATGACAATATAGCCGGCTATGTAGATTTAGGAACCCTTGGTCGACGAAATGAGCCAGCAAATCACGCGTTAGTTTTTATGATTCGGAGTATAAAAAGTAGTTGGAAACAGCCAATCGCGTATTATTTCACTAAAGATTCGATTAAGACCAATGATTTCAAATTTTTATAACCAGAAGTAATTGTAGCCGTTCAAAACATCGGTCTTACGGTAATAAATACAGTTTGCGATCAAGGCAGTAGGTACAAATCGTGCTTGCATTAAGCAATTGATCGCTGAAAAGCCAAGTTCAATTTCAAAATTCTCTTTTATGGTAAATAATCAATCGGTAGTGGCCATATTCGACGTGCCACATCTTTTAAAAAATACGCGGAACACATTGTTCAAATACAATATCATTTTTGATCAGAATAAAAAGGCCAAAGTAACTCATATAAGGCAACGAGCAAGATAAAGCAGCTTCGTGTCGATTATTATACAGATTAAAAGATAATCACTTTAAAACTATGGCAGTATACTATGGCAGTTCTTTCATCTGACGTTTCCAATGAAGCGCTACACACTTCCGAATTTATTGAAAACATTGACAAACTATTCCCAAGTAACACAGGACGTCCAATGGACGTATGTACATGCTGGTCCATTTCTTATCCATTTATGGACGATCCACAAGCGGATCTATAATGGACGTCCATTGGACGTCCAAGCTCATCCATAAATGTACATTACAGCAATGGATATAAATGGGACGTCCACTGGATGTACATTTATGGACTTAATCTGGACGTCCATCAACGGATCAACATGGATGTCCATTGGACGTACATTCATGGACATAAACGGACAGTTCATAAACGAATCAGTATGGACGTCCATTGGACGTACATTCATGTACTTGACTCGATCGGTTCGTAAACGAGTGAATTAATTAGATTTTTGAACAACTTAAATTGTAATTGTATCAATAGATTATAAGATATTTAAACTTAAAAATTTAAAGCAATACATTCAGCTATTTATTATTCTCACCCTGGAGAGGCGAATATGCGTGCCGTAACCTTGAATGGGAGGGTTCGGAATTTTTTTGTTCGATCGGCTCTCGGGGCAACGAACCATCTTTCAAATAACTTATGTACCCTTAATCTTTTGTTCGATGTATTTGGTGCTGTAAACTTATTTCGTCAGTTTAGTGAGTGAGTGAAGTGTTTTTGGAGACTGCCGTAAGTAAAAATGGCAATGTATTTAAGTTTTTTTTTTAATATTTTTTACATGTTTTAGGCAACTCACTGTTGGGAGAAATAGTGTATTATGAATTTACGAAACAAATCCCAAGTCCGTTTGATAATACTTACATGAATTTGTATTATGCAATTTGAATTATGCAAGGTCGAAGAAAAAAAGGCGGTTTTGTAATTGCGGCTTTGATTATATTGGTAAGTTTAAATGATTTTAAGAAAGGGGTGTCTAATATTTTCTTTTTTTAGATAGTGTAAATTTAGTTCCTCCGAAAGGGGCATTAAAACTACAATGGAAAAATTGTGGTGAAGAACCGGTGTTGTTTTGAAATGACTTTTTTCAAAGTTTCTAGTTGTATAATTTGTTAATAATTAGTTAAATGCTGTATGGTAATTATATTTGAATGTGCATACTTTTTAAGGTTAAGTTTCTAGTTATTTAGTTTGTTAATAGTTCAAGTTAAATAGGTAAAGGTGTTTACTGCAAATTATTTTTAAATTTACATATTTCTTTATGCGTATTTTTTAAGAATAAGTTTCATGTTATTTAATTTGTTAATGGTTAGTTCTATTTGTTAAAGATCGTTATTGTAACAATTTTTGAATTTAGAATTTTTTTAAGCTTATTTATTTTTGAATATATGCTTTTACCATTTTTTATTTATTTATTTTTTAATCCCACAACGTTTATAAGTACGTCCATTAATGTCCATAATTCGGGTCCAAATGGGCATACATAAGACGTCCAGTGAACGTCCAAAACGAATCCGTTTACAATCCCAAAGACGTCCAATAAGGGTTTGTCGATGGACGTCCATGAACCGGCACGATATGGACGTACATTGAACGTCCGAAAAGATCTCAAATGTAGTCCCAAAAACGTCCACAAACTGACGTCCAGATGTACGTCCAATTTAGTCTCAAATTGGACGTCCATTGGACGTACAGTGATCCGTTTGTGTACGTCCAATGTACGTCCATTGGATGTACATGTGTTACGTGGGATCTCATACAAAAGGTTCAATTATGAAAAAGACAACGGAACCCTTTTGGATAATTTGTTACGATTTTTAGACAATAGCAATCAAAATTCCGAAAATAGCATTACAATAGTGGTCAGTAACGAATTTGAAAATTTTGAACCTATCACGGTAAATAGATCAGATTTGGCAGATAACAGTCACAATACACAAACTTTTTCTTATGTATCCGGGTACTTATTGAAAAATCCAAATTATTAAATTGTAATATTTGTAAAAATTGTTTGGTATCACAATTTGTTAATTTCATTTCTCGAACAAAATGAAGAAAATGGATTAAATTATCCTACTAAAGAATTTGTGTATTTTGTAGCTGATATAGAAAAGACCGTTTTTGACCGAATTTTTGAAATTGCATGGACACATTTTAAACGCTAAACAAACAATTCTGGCTATTTTAAATAAAATAAATTTTACTTGGTTTTCATGTGAACTTCATCACAACATAATGCATTCAAAATTGCTAGAAGTTACTTTAAATTTTGTTGTGAGAAAGCATATTTTGTATTTTAACAATAATAATAGTAATGTTTCAAAATTTGGTTGTAGAATAAGATGAATTTATTCTATTTAGATTAAAATCCAGTATTCAAATAACTTTTTCTTAGAATGCAAGCTTTTGATGCCTGTATTTCTAATTATTTGAATATACATTTCTTTTATTTACATTATTTATTGTTGTAATAATTTATTGTTTTATGTTTTGCACAATGTGTTACGTATGTTGGTTTAAATTGTTTTTTTACGTAATATGTTAAATGTGTCGGTTTACGTTGTTTTTTATATATGTTATATTTATGTTCATTTACCTATATTCTTATATATATATGTATGTATGTATGTATGTATATGTGTGTTAATTAAAGAAATATTTAATTCACACAGTTTTTAATTGCGTAGACCTATCTGTGTAAGTAAAAAAATATGAGTAAAATTAATTTCAAATAACCCGCTATTAAATTTTAGTTCAAAATTGAACTGTAGTGGCGCTGTATGCATGCTGCTTTTATTGGTGGGAAACTGTGGTAAAAGATAAGCAAAGGTTTGTTACTGGTCTAAATAGTTCAAATTACTGCCCTCGAGGTCGGTGTTGCCAAATATTTGTATTGAAGCGGCAATCTGTTATCTGTGATCTATGATCATTGTTGGGTTACGCGTTGTACAAAGTAAGGTAATACAGAGGGTTGACACGTATATTAACTATTTACAGAATTTACATAGTTCGTACTATTGAGGTTTGGTTACGCGACCGGTTGTCGTGACGACAATTCAAGAAATTATGTATGTTCAATCGTAGCGCGCATTTATCGCGCATGCGCTTTTGGCCTCCAGTTGTTGCCAACCTTGGTTTAGTTCTCGCGGTCGCCACATCATTGATGAAACCTGCATTTCTTGCGTTCCGTGCTTTGTGGTTATATCGATCGGTCACATGGCCATTTGTCAAAGATGCCATTTGAGTCGCCATATTCAAGAAACCCTTGAGTATTACCCCAATTTTCTGAACGGTGAGCATGTAATTAACATTCTTAGTTAAATTTTTATTCCTTATCCGCTTCAGATGATTATGGGGTTGATTGCACTTGGGAAAATGAAGATGAGAAAAAGGCACCTTTTATTAGAATCTTACCCAAATATTTTGCTATAAAAGAAGTCAATCACAAGAGACAAAGAGATGGTTGCTATTATGAAGTTAAATATCATTTTGACAACGGTGATGACTTACCAACAGGAAATGAGTTAAAACCGTTGGTAAATCAAGTTAAGAAGTATTCACCAGCCAATACTGTCATAGTAGGCGATAGTATCGAACTACCAAAATATATCGTCGTAACATACGCAGTTTATTGCAGATGCAGCTTACTGGATTTTGAACGGCCCATACAAACATCAACCAAAGTATGGGCTATGCAAAATGCCCTGGAAAAATTTCACATATAAAGGTAATTGTTAGGTAGGTATTTAAAATAATATGACTTGTTAAAGTGTTTTCAATTTTAGGGTTAACATTATCATTATAACTATAAGAAGATTAATATTGAAATCATTTTCTACACAGCAATCTTTATAATTAATACTTATACTTATTAATTTGTAACATATTTATTATTATAAAATATAGATAACAATAGTTTTGCGCTTCATCCAATACTTTCGGTTTTTCGGTAATTACAAATAGAATTATTAAAATCTCAGTTTTTGCATATTCCTTTCACTTGCATTCTTCTGAAATTGACATGGCACTGTCAAATTGCTTGTTCAAATCGCTCACATGAAATTCATTGATCGCGGCCAAATCGGTGGACATCAACGGTTTGTCGTTATCGAATTGCAGCAAACTGCTGACAATTTCAAAACTGTTCAGAGTGTCTTGGCAGTTCACCACTAATAAACATTGGCACATTCGCATTGCCGGAGTTGTTTAGAGCTTGTTCGTATGTATAAACGGATTTTGGCGATTCTTCCGTGTAGGTATTACGGGAACTGGACGTAACTGATGTATTGGTCGTATATGGGTCCAAAATTGAGACTGCCTCCAACGATTTAAGGTAATCGGGGACTATTTGGTCTACGAATGGATCAGCTATGGAACTCCTAGACGGAGAATTATCTCGCAGAAAATTTGAGTTGTTGGTATTCGAGTGTGCAGACGAACTGCCAGAAGGAGAATTGTCTCGCAGTTGAAGGAATTTCGAAATGTTCGTGAATGCATCATTAGATGAATTTGCAAATGGAGAATTAGCACAGACTTGAAGGTAATTAGTTCTCTTATCGAAGTATGGGTCACTTGGGGAATATCTATGTGGAGAAGTATCTCATGCTTGAAGGTAATTAGTGGTTCTCTGATCGGTGTATGAGGCTTTCGAGGTATCTCCGGGTACTTGGACGTAGAAGTTTGGATACTCAAATTCTGAAACAAATAACAGAGATTAGCAATGAATTAGAATTTCAGTGGTCGGGATTCTCCATCCTTCCAGAACAGGCCACTTGCGCAGTTTGAAATTGACGACTCCGTCGCAATGGTGCATAAAGATTGAATTTAACTACCAACAAAACCATTAGCAAAAAAAATTGTAAAAAATGTTTGATTGGAAAAATTCGAACAAGAAGATTGTTTTGGGGCAATCAGACGAAACAACAATAACCGGTACATAATTTTCCTTGTAGATTCTTTGATTTTTCTCAAAAAGCAATAACGTAACTAAATAAAGTCACGGCTACTTGGATATCACTCTGCTTATCATTACTTTAGAAACAGTATATTTTGTTCTTTGCATTATATTGTTGGCTGGAGAAAAAATAGCATGTTTCATTCGGATTTTTTTGACTCGCAATTTTGTATTCACTCGGTTTTGCAACGCGTCGTCTCGCAAACACAAGATTTGTGCGCTGCAAAGTGACGTTTTAATCCTAAACCAACAATATACTATTATTCTATGCTTTAGAATTTAATGAGCAGCAGTGTTTATTTTGATTTTTTTTAACTCATCAGATTGATTGATACAAAATTTATGTGTTGCATTTTCCTACGAAAGCATATTTAGGACGTGCAAAATTTAAAAAAAAAACATGAAATTTCAACATTTTAACAAAGGTGAAATTTCAAGTTTTTTTTAAGAAGGTGAAATTTCAAGTTTTTTTAAAAAGTGAAATTTCATGTTTTTTAAAAAAGGTGAAATTCCAAATGTTTTTAAAAAAGGTGAATTTTCAAGTTCCTTAAAAATGTTGAAATTTCAAGTTTTTTTTTTTTCAATTCCTAACTACACTTTCGTATTTTCCTGTGTACGAAATCGTTACAATTAAGAATCGTGACACGTACATGACAATTTTATTTATGTGTATAAAATCCATACAAACAAAGCAAAATAATAAATCACTACTAGTAAGGCCCCGTTAGCACACAACACTTTTTTAAGGATCCTACCCTGTTTTTAAAGCATATTAAAAAAGCCTTCGGCTCATGGGCCTGTTCAGTATCTAACTCAGGTTCAATCCAGAATTTTGCACGTGGTTTGCAAGTGCATATTAATCGTTAAATTCCATTCATTTCAATTCCCGATAAAAATGGATAATTCCGATGATTTGAATTCATTTCGAATTAAATTAGAACCGACGGAACTTACAATAAATGACGAGCCAATAGAAGTTTCCATAGAAAACAGCTCACTTGATATCATATACAATGAAAATCTTCCAACACTTGGAATCGAGGATCAGTTACTGAATACCCAGGTACATTTTTACAGTTACAAACTAAATTAAATAGAGATTAAGAAATTGAGGTTTTTTATTTCAATTTTTAGGTTAAAGTTGTTCCATCAGTAGGTGGAATTGAAAATTCAAGTAACATTCAAGCATATCGGAAATCTAAATTTGAAATGAAAGTTGAAGAAGATCACATGACTCAAGAAACCTCCACATCAGAAGACACATCGAATTCGAAGGTACATAAACGATGCGTTATCCGAAATTTATTTCAAAAGCACAAAAAGCAAGTGTGGAAAATGTTTAAAATAATCAGGTTTTTAAGTACTTTTCACTTGAAACTTTTATAAGAAATTAAAACTAATATCAAAATTTTCAATGAAAATTATGTGAAATAAACTTGCAAATCTGATCAAATTTAATTTCCCAATTTCCGAAAGGGTCTCTTTGTCACGTTTTCCATTAATCTGCCTGGTTTTATCAAAGAATTATTCTTGGGTGTATTGCAAAAGAAAACAAAAGTTTGCATCTCTGTTTTACCACAAAATATTCCTAATAGTTTTTTATTCCAGTTTGATATAGTAATCAGTAAATTGCTTCCATATTTTCATCTAATATGTTAATTTTCAAATGAGTTTGTTAAATCAAATTCTTCCACATTTCAGATTTATGATTTCGATGCACTTGAAGTTAAATTAGAAAAAAAAGAATTGATCATAAAAGATGAACCAGAAGAAGTTAGTGAAGAAACCAGCTCACTTGAAATCATCAAGTTTGACACAAATCCTCTAACACTTGGAATTAGAGATCATATTGCAAATACACTGGTAAATTGTAATATTTATAATGTGAAGACCTAAATTCTTTCTTGTTTTAATTTTTAGATCAAAGTGGACCCATCCATATTTAGAATTGAAGATTTGCTTAAGATTTGTACATGCGCTGTTGAAGTTATTATGATTCCGCAGCATGTGTTCACCACAAAAATGGAACAGTATCTTGTTTCTAAATTACAAAACATAGCAGAAGCAAACGATGATGTTGAAGATTGTATGGCCCAAGAAGCCGCCATTAAATGCAAAATATGTGCACAACGGGTCACTCAAATTTTATTTAGAAAGCATATGTTGCACCACAAAATTATTAAACACAAGGGTGGCGACCGTGGAAAAGTTTCTAGTGAAAATAAAGATCGAAAAGTGCACAAACATAGCCACAAGATCAGAAAACCTTTCAAATGTCAACACTGCAATAAATGTTTTACCTTAAATGGCTGTCTTAAAAGACACATGTTGATTCATAAGGGACTGAAACCTTTTAAATGTCAACAGTGCAATAAATGTTTTACCCGAAATAGCCATCTCAAAAGACACATGTTGATTCATAATGGAGCTAAACCTTTTAAATGTCAACAATGCAATAAATGTTTTACCCGAAATTGCGGTCTTAAACAACACATGTTGATTCATAAGGGACTGAAACCTTTTAAATGTCAACAGTGCAATAAATGTTTTACCTTAAATGGTACTCTTAAAAGACACCTGTTGATTCATACCATAGGGAACTGAAACCTTTTTAATGTCAACAGTGCAATAAATGCTTTACCCAAAATAGCAATATTAAAAGACATGTTCATTCATAAAGGTTATAAACTTTTAAAAAGTTGATCGGTAACTTACAGCGAGAAGAAGATAAATCTCAAGAGTGAATCTGAATAGAAAAATGAGGAAGAATATTTTTATTTGTACATTAATTGTACTGTACTGTATTATGATTTTAAATGAATATAATTCTATTAAACAGATCGGAAATGCTTACTATTCACTGTTATTAACTAATAAGTTCCCTTAAAGCTGCGTTATAGTAACAAAAACTGCGTGAATATTTTGCCTTTTGGAATTTTAAATAGCTATTTTTATGACTTACCGCTAAGTGAAATTTCAAGTTTTTTAAAAAAGGTGAAATTCCAAATGTTTTTAAAAAAGGTGAAATTTCAAGTTTTTTAAAAAAGGTGAAATTTCAAATTTTTTAAAAAGGTGAAATTTCAAGAAAAATGTTGAAATTTCAAGTTTTTTTTTTCAATTCCTAACTACGCTTTCGTATTTTCTTGTGTACGAAATCGTTACAATTAAGAATCGTGACACGTACATGACAATTTTATTTATGTGTATAAAATCCATACAAACAAAGCAAAATAATAAATCACTACTAGTAAGGCCCCGTCAGCACACAACACTTTTTTAAGGATCCTACCCTTGTTTTTAAAGCATATTAGAAAAGCCTTCGGCTCATGGGCCTGTTCAGCACACAACACTTTTAAAGATTCTGCCCTGTTTTTTAAGGTAGAAGGCGTGCTATAGGAACTCGTGTAGATAACGATTTTCAAAGAAAATTGATAGATTTTTCCGACGGGGTAGAATAGCCTGTCTGTGAACTTGATGTAAAAACTGTATTTATTAATGAATAGGATTATATGCGATTTTGCTCTGCTTTTAAGGGATATTAAAAAAGTTACAATTTCAAGGATTTTACTGTTTAATTTTATTGGTTGGTGTTCTTGATTTGCACTTTATAGTTTGTTACGTTAAAACATTGTTTAAATATATGCAATCATCTATTTAAGTAGTAGTTTAAGGTAATACACTCATAAACAAAGCGGTGTATAAGCGTGAAAATAAAATTTAAATTTGCCGCCAAATTAGTTTCAAATTTAATTGTCTACTTGGACACCAGAGGTCATCGTTTCATTCTAGTATCTAACTCAGGGATGGGATCGGCGGTAAAATTTGAAAACTTGTCATCACCGCCCTCGAGGTCGGGAAATCGAACTATTTAGTAAAAGCGCGGCAAATAGAAGACATCGCAATGTCAGACCCCAACAGTTACTTGAAAATGCTGAATTCGCATAATCGATACGTTATCTACTGCGTTCAATTAATTTTGTTTATTCTTCACAAGTCTCGTGTTCGAGACGTTGTGCAATTTTATAAGCCTTTGTTTAATACTTTACAATTTTAACTTTTAATTTTTTTAAGTTTTAAGTGAAAACCAGGTAATATGTAATTGATCTTTTTTTCTGAATTATTGCAATGGAACAGATCGGGTTGATTAATTATCGCTGCTGTGCTTCAAATTGTCCCAATGCATATTTCAAAACCGTTGTCGGAAGTATTTATAAAAACAAGCATTTTTTTAAACTTCCATCTGCACCACAACGTAGGAAATTATGGTTATATTTGTAAATCAATTTACACATCTTTTAATTTGTTGAAAAGTGAACGACAAAAGTAGCGCAAGAATTCAATAAATCCGAGTTTTGAGAAAAATCCAAAAAACAGGTCAATTTTAAGATTTAATTTCACATCTCTTGAGACAACATTTTTATATACAGGTTGTTTGTTGTCAATGTAATGACGCCATCGTCGGCTTTTTTAAATGACAACCCGTCAAAAAATATTTTCTCTTGCAGCTGCCTTAAAGAAATCGTTCCAGACCGCTGTAATTAAAAGTTTGGCACACAAACTTAATCCAACGGCAATAATTTTTCTAATTTCACAGTAGTCCATAAGAATACCTTGAACATTTTAAAATGACATGGTCACATTTAGTTGCAATACTAATTTTAAACAACCCGCCGTTGTGTTTAGTTCATGGAGCGGAAATCGTAGTGCGTCGAGCGCATGCTTTTCATTTGTTTCTACTCTCTTGCCTGTGGGTTTAATCTAGAATTTTGCACGTGGTTTACAAGTGTATATTAATCGTTAAATTGCATCTATTTCAATTCCCGATAAAGATGGATAATTGCGATGATTTGAATTCATTTCGAATTAAATTAGAACCGACGGAACTTATAATAAAAGACGAGCCAAAAGAAGTTGCCATAGAAAACAGCTTCCTTGATATCATATACGATGAAAATCTTCCAACACTTGGTATCGAGGATCAGTTACTGAATACCCAGGTACATTTTTAGAGTTACAAACTAAATTAAATAGAGTTTAAAAAGAAATTGAGTTTTTTATTTCAATTTTTAGGTTACAGTCGTTCCATCAATAGGTAGAATTGAAAATTCAAATAACATTCAAGCATATCAGAAATCACAACTTGAAATGAAGGTTGAAGAAGATCACATAACTCGAGAAACCTCCACATCAGAAGACACATCGAATTCGAAGGTACATAAACAATGCGTCATCCGAAATTTATTTCAAAAACACAAAAAGCAAGTGTGGAAAATGTTTGAAATAATGGGGTTGTTACGTAGTTTTCACTTGAAACTTTTATAAGAAATTAAAACTAATATCAAAATTTTCGATGAAAATTATGTGAAATAAACTTTCAAATTTGATCAATTTTAATTTGCCAATTTCCAAGAGGGTCTCTTTGTCACGTTTTCCATTTATCTGCCTGATTTTATCTAAGAATTATTTTTGGGTGCATTATTGAAAAGAAAATCAAAAGTTTGCATCTCTGTTGTACCACAAAATATTCCGAATAGTTTTTTAATTCCAGTTTGATATGGTAATCAGTAAAATGCTTCCATGTTTTCATCTAATATGTTAATTTTCAATTGAGTTTGTTAAATCAAATTCTTGCACATTTCAGATTTATGATTTCGATACACTTGAAGTTAAATTGGAACAAGAAGAATTGATCATAAAAGATGAACCAGAAGAAGTTAGTGAAGAAACCCGCTCACTTGAAATCATCAAGTTTGACACAAATCCTCTAACACTTGGAATTCGAGATCATAGTGCAAATACACTGGTAAATTGTTATATTTATAATGTGAAGACCTAAATTAAATTTTTCTTGTTTTAATTTTTAGATCAAAGTGGACCCATCCATATTTAGAACTGAAGATTTGCTTAAGATTTGTACATGCGCCGTTGAAGTTATTATGATTCCGCAGCATGTGTTCACCACAAAAATGGAACAGTATCTTGTTTCTAAATTACAAAACATAGCTGAAGCAAACGATGATGTTGAAGATTGTATGGCCCAAGAAGACGCTATTAAATGCAAAGTATGTACACAACGGGTCACTCAAAGTTTATTTAGGAAGCATATGTTACATCATAAAATTACTAAACACAAGGGTGGCGACCGTGGAAAAGTTTCTCGTGAAAATAAAGATCGAAAAGTGTACAAACATAGCCACAAGAGCAACAAACCTTTTAAATGTCAACAGTGCAATAAATGTTTTGCCCGAAATAGCGATTTTAAAAGACACATGTTGATTCATAAGGGACTCAAATGTTTTAAATGTCAGCAGTGCGATAAATGTTTTACCCAAAGTGGCACTCTTAAAAAACACATGCTGCTTCATAAGGAACTTAGACCTTTTAAATGCCCTCAGTGCAATAAATGTTTCACCGAAAATAGCAGTCTTAAAACACACATGTTGATTCATAAGGGCCTGAAACCTTTTAAATGTCAACAGTGTGATAAATGTTTTACCCAAAATGGCAATTTTAAAAGACACCTGTTGAGTCATAAGGGACTGAAACCTTTTAAATGTCAACAGTGCCATAAATGTTTTACCTTAAATAACCATCTTAAAACACACATGTTGATACATAAGGGACTGAAACCTTTTAAATGTCAACAATGCAATAAATGTTTTACCTTAAATGGCGATCTCAAAAGACACATGTTGATTCATAAGGGGCTGAAACCTTTTAAATGTCAACAGTGCCATAAATGTTTTACCTTAAATAGCCATCTTAAAACACACATGTTGATTCATAAGGGACTGAAACCTTTTAAATGTCAACAGTACAATAAATGTTTTACCCAAAATAGCAGTCTTAAAACACACATGTTGATTCATAAAAGTTATAAACTTTTAAAAACTTGATCGGTAACGTACAGCGAGAAGAACATAAGAGTGAGTCTGAATAGAAAAATGAAGAAGAATATTTTTGTTTTTGTATTAATTGTACTGTTCTGTATTATGATTTTAAATGAATATAATTCTATTAAACAGATTGGAAATGCTTACTATTCACTGTTATTACCTAATAAGTTCCCTTAAAGTTGCACTATAGTAACAAAAACTGAATATTTTGTGGAATTTTAAATAACTTTTTTCACATAGTGTATTACCTAAAACTTGAAACTTAAATTGTCTTCAAATCACCAAAATTTCAATTAACTTTGGCATTACTTAAGAGCAAATGCAACTTTTTGCATACAGATTTTCATTTTAAGTTCATTTTTGTTGTTTAAACATTTTCAGTCGGAAAAAATTCGGTGCCACTTTAGTTACCTATAGTTAATTTTTTAATTAGGATGATCGAAATTGAAACACTGGAATATTTCTAGGAAGTAGTTTTTGGCACAAAATTTGAAGTTTGTTATTTTTAACGGAGTTATACATTATGACGCATGCGCAAGCCAATATAACTGTAATTTTAATTGCCAAATTGAAAGTATGCAAGTACATTGGGTAAGACAAATGTTATATTATTTTTAAATAAACATTCTGCAAGTATTTATTTACAAATTCATTGCTGGACCGGTTCTACGGCTGAACATTCTTCGATACCGTCAAACCTCGTTGGAACGAAACTGTTGTTGGCAAAACGAGCCAATTACTACATTACGTTTTTAAATTCCAGAAACGATTAGAAAGCTGTGAAACACTATTTTTTCTTTATACTGATAATAATATGTCAGTTTAAGATAAGAAATGTACTTTTGGACTCCCTTTTTAGAGCACCAGTCGCAAAATTTTCTGTATGTTGTTTCGTATCATAGTTTGCTTTTCTCAGGTAAGAGATTGAGTTTTAAGTTTTGTGCGGATTCCCGCAATTCGGGGTAAGTACACTCTATTTCACTATCAGACATTTTGTTTGTTAAAGAAACAGCAAATACAAATTTGGTGTGACTTTTGTTAAGCAATATAATAAAATGTCAATCGTGCAGCGCCTAAGAATTGTTAATATTTTGCCGAAATAAACGATAATATTATGGAGGTATGTTTTTATTTATTTTTTATTTTTATTGATTGCGAATAAAATAGTACAGGTAACCCCCGCTCAATGCGAAGGATACGTTCTGGACCTGGTCGCGTTAAGCGAAATTTCGCGTTCAACGGGGGATTTATAAAAAATCATATTAAAATTCTAGAAGAAAAAAACACTTAATAAAATAAATACATATTATTAATATAAAAAAATCTCATACATAACAAAATAAAAGAAATAAATGTCATACAGAACATAGTTATTTATAATTCATTCATTTTGTTCTTTATTGCAAAAATGAATCAAGATTCCCTTGTTTGGCCTCTACGTTTATTATGCAAAATTTGCAACCATGTTTTATAGCACTTACTCTCGTAATTTTCGTCGTTTTCTTCCAACAACTCCAGTAGCTTTTTTAATTTTGTCTTTTTGTTGGACACTGTAGACTCGGGCAATTTGAAATTTCGTCCTACAGCTGTAAATTTACCACAACTTTCTACACTTTCCATCATTTTTAGTTTCTTTTCTAAAGTCACTACATTGCAAATTTTCTTACTCGAATTTTCACGAAGGGATAGAAAATATGTAGTGAATTTAAGATTACATATACTGACGAAGATTTGTATATACTCCCACAGTATTTTTTAGGGGATGGATTTTGGGATTAAAATCTGTTTATTATCACAAGGAGCAGTGCTTACCTGTAAATTCTAAATTTATTGTGCAGTTTTACTTAAAGATCTGCAGGTAAGCAAATTTTCATTGTGTACACTGCTTAAAGCGTGAAGTCATAAATGAAACGCACTAAATGTCTGGACGAAGAATACTGCAATGAAAGTGAAACTGTAGGAAGGTCGTTTAATAAAAATCTACCGATTCTAGAACTGCCAACTGTTATAAGGGATCAGCCTTTTACACAAATTTAAAACAAATAACAATTCGCGGTATAACGAATTCGCGTTCGCCGGGGGCGCATTGAGCGGGGGTTACCTGTATACAGCACCGGCACTCCGTAACTTGCAGAAAATAAGGATGAACACGAGATAGGGAGAAACTTTGCTGCGCATTCGGCAATATTCGACATAAATAAAAATATTCAGCTGCTAAAATTGTAGGTTTAAAGTATGTATTTTGAAGTATCCACAGAAGTTATAATTTCAGCATTACCTAGTTATAAAGTATTAAATCAATGTACATAGTTATAATAATTATGAATAAATTTATTTTGCTAAACATTACTATCTATTTGATATTTTAATATTTTGAAACTTTCTCATTTTAGTCATTTTGTTTATTCTTCACAAGTCCCGTGTTCGAGACGTTGTGCAATTTTATAAGCCTTGTTTCAATACTTCACAATTTTAACTTTTAATTTTTTAAAGTTTTAAGCGAAAACCAGGTAATATCTAATTTATCTTTTTTTCCGAATTATTGCAATGGAACAGATCGGGTGAGTTCAATTTCGCTGTTGTGTTCTAAATTGTCCCAATTTCAAAACCGTTGTCGGAAGTATTTATAAAAGCAAGCATTTTTTTAAACTTCCATCTGCACCACAACGTAGGAAATTATGGTTGAACATTTTAACTTGACATTTTGATCATTCAATGATTGCAACAGAAAAATCAAACTTTCGATTATGTGAAGATCATTTTACCGATGATATGTTTACTAAAACATTAAAAACGCGTTTACTTTGTACCGCGGTACCTTCTGTTTTCTATCGTTCTAACCCTTCTGAAAATGTCAATGATGAATTGTGTTTAAATAATGTACAAACTTTCTCGAACAAAATGAAGAAAATCGATTAAATTATTCTACTTAAGAATTTGTGTATTTTGTAACTGATATAGAAAAGACCGTTTTTGACCGAATTTTTAAAATTGCATGGACACATTTTAAACGTTAAACAAACAATTCTGGCTATTTTAAATAAAATAAATTTTACTTGGTTTTCATGTGAACTTCATCACAACATAATGCATTCAAACTTTGCTAGAAGTTACTTGTGAGAACGTATATTTTGTATTTTAATAATAATAGTAATGTTTCAAAATATGGTTGTAGAATAAGATTAATTTGTTCTATATAGATTAAAATCCAGTATTCAAATAACTTTTTCCTAGAATGCAAGCTTTTGATGCCTGTATTTTTAATTATTTGAATATACATTTCTTTTACTTACATTATTTATTGTTGTAATAATTTACTGTTTTGTGTTTTGGTTTAAATTGGGTTTTACATAATATGTTAAATGTGTCGATTTACGTTGTTTTTTGTATAATATGTTATATTTATGTTGATTTATCTACATTGTGTTTTACAAAATATTTTATAATGTTGGTTTACACAATATGCTATATATGTATGTATGTATATGTGTGTTAATTAAAGACATATTTCATTCACAGAGTTTTTAATTGCGTAGTACCTATCTGCATAAGTAAAAAATATGAATTTATTTATTGCAAATAACCGGCGGTTATATTTTAGTTCAAAATGTAGCTATAGTGGCGTTGTACGCATGCTTCTTTTATTGGGGGGAAACTGTGGTAAAAGATAAGCAAAGGTTTACTTCTGAGCTAAATATGTCACGACGCCATCGGCGGTTTTTTTAATTGCCAACCCGTCAAAATATATTTTCTTTTGCATCTGACTTAAAGAAAACGTTCCAGACCGCTGTAATTAAAAATTTGGCACAAAAACTTAATTCCACGGCAATAATTTTTCTAATTTCACAGTAGTCCATAAGACTACCTTGAAGATTTTAAAATGACACGGTCTCATTCAGTTGCAATAACAATTTTAAACAACCCGCCGTGTGTTTAGTTCATGGAGCGGAAATCGTAGTACTTACGTCGAGAGCACGCTTCCCATTTGTTTCTACTCTTTTGCTTTGTGCGTTCAATCTAGAATTTTGCACGTGTTTGCAAGTGCATTGCATTCATTTCATTTTCCGATAAAGATGGATAATTGCGATGATTTGAATTCATTTCGAATTAAATTAGAACCGACGGAACTTATAATAAAAGACGAGCCAATAGAAGTTGCCATAGAAAACAGCTCACTTGATATCATATACGATGAAAATCTTCCAACACTTGGTATCGAGGATCAGTTACTGAATACCCAGGTACATTTTTAGAGTTACAAACTAAATCAAATAGTTTAAAATGAAATTGAGGTTTTTTATTTCAATTTTTAGGTTACAGTTGTTCCATTAGGTAGAATTGAAAATTCAAGTAATATTCAAGGATATCAGAAATCAAAATTTGAAATGAAAGTTGAAGAAGATCACATAACTCAAGAAACCTCCACATCAGAAGACACATTGAAATCGAAGGTACATAAACAATGTGTCATCCAACATTTATTTCAAAAACACAAAAAGCAAGTGTGGAAAATGTTTGAAATAACGGGGTTGTTACATAGTTTTCACTTGAAACTTCTATAAGAAATTAAAACTAATATCAAAATTTTCAAAGAAAATTATGTGAAATAAACTTGCAAATGTGATCAATTTTTATTTGCCAATTTTCGAGAGTCTCTTTGTCATGTTTTCCATTTATCTGCCTGGTTTTATCAAAGAATTATTTTTGGATGCATTATTGAAAAGAAAATCAAAAGTTTGCATCTCTGTTGTACCACTAAATATTCCTAATAGTTTTTTATTCCAGTTTGATATGGTAATCGGTAAAATGCTTCCATATTTTCATCTAATATTAAGTTAATTTTCAATTGAGTTTGTTAAATTTAATTCTTGCACATTTCAGATTTATGATTTCGATGCACTTGAAGTTAAATTAGAAAAAAAAGAATTGATCATAAAAGATGAACCAGAAGAAGTTAGTGAAGAAACCAGCTCACTTGAAATCATCAAGTTTGACACAAATCCTCTAACACTTGGAATTAGAGATCACATTGCAAATACACTGGTAAATTGTTATATTTATAATGTGAAGACCTAAATTAAATTTTTCTTGTTTTAAATTTTAGATCAAAGTGGACCCATCCATATTTAGAACTGAAGATTTGCTTAAGATTTGTACATGCGCCGTTGAAGTTATTATGATTCCGCAGCATGTGTTCACCACAAAAATGGAACAGTATCTTGTTTCTAAATTACAAAACATAGCAGAAGCAAAGTATGATGTTGAAGATTGTATGGCCCAAGAAGATACTATTATATGCAAAGTATGTACACAACGGGTCACTCAAATTTTATTTAAAAAGCATATGTTACACCATAAAATTAATAAACACAAGGGTGGCGACCGTGGAAAATTTTCTAGTGAAAATAAAGATCGAAAAGTGCACCAACATAGCGACGAGAGCAAGAAACCTTTTAAATGTCAACAGTGCAATAAATGTTTTACCTTAAATGGCACTCTTAAACAACACATGTTGATTCATAAGGGACTGAAACCTTTTAAATGTCAAAAGTGTGATAAATGTTTTAGCCAAAATGGCAATCTTAAAAATCACATGTTGATTCATAAGGGACTGAAACCTTTTAAATGTCAACAATGCAATAAATGTTTTACCTTAAATGACCATCTTAAAAGACACATGTTGATTCATAAAGGACTGAAACCTTTTAAATGTCAACAATGCAATAAATGTTTTACCTTAAATGACCATCTTCAAAGACACATGTTGACTCATAAAGGACTGAAACCTTATAAATGTCAACAATGCAATAAATGTTTTACCTTAAATGACCATCTTCAAAGACACATGTTGACTCATAAAGGACTGAAACCTTATAAATGTCAACAATGCAATAAATGTTTTACCTTAAATGACCATCTTAAAAGACACATGTTGATTCATAAAGGACCGAAACCTTATAAATGTCAACAGTGCAATAAATGTTTTATCCAAAATGGCAATCTTAAAAATCACATGTTGATTCATAAGGGACTGAAACCTTTTAAATGTCAACAATGCAATAAATGTTTTACCTTAAATGGCGATCTCAAACGACACATGTTGATTCATAAGGGACTGAAATCTTTTAAATGTCAGCAGTGTGATAAATGCTTTACCTTAAGTGGCACTCTTAAAAGACACATGTTGATTCATAAGGGACTGAAACCTTTTAAATGTCAGCAGTGTGATAAATGTTTTACCCAAAGTGGCACTCTTAAAAGACACATGTTGATTCATAAAGGTTATAAACTTTTAAAAGTTGATCGGTAACTTACAGCGAGAAGAAGATAAATCTGAAGATTGAATCTGAATAGAGAAACGAACAAGAATATTTTTGTTTTTGTATTAATTGTACTGTAGTATTGTATTATGATTTTAATGAATATAATTCTAAAACAGATCGGAAATGCTTACTATTCACCGTTATTAACTAATAAGTTCCCTTAAAGCTGCGTTATAGTAACAAAAACTGCGTGAATATTTTGTCTTTTGGAATTTTAAAGAACTTTTTTATGACTTACCGCAATGTGTTACATTTTCTGTATTACTTAAAACTTGAAACTTAAATTGTCTTCAAATCACCAAGCAAATGCAACTTTTTGCATACAGATTTTCATTTTAAGTTCATTTTTGTTGTTTAAACATTTTCAGTCGGAAAAAATTCGGTGACAGTTTAGTTACCTATAGTTAATTTTTTAATTAGGAGGATCGAAATTGAAACACTGGAATATTTCTAGGAAGTAGTTTTTGGCACAAAATTTGAAGTTTGTTATTTTTAACGGAGTTATACATTATGACGCATGCGCAAGCAAATATAACTGTCATTTTAATTGCCAAATTGAAAGTATGCAACTACATTGGGTAAGACCAATGTTATATTATTTTTAAATAAACATTCTGCAAGTATTTATTTACAAATTCATTGCTGGACCGGTTCTGCGGCTGAACATTCTTCGAAACCGTCAAACCTCGTTGGAACGAAACTGTTGTTGGCAAAACGAGCCAATTACTACATTACGTTTTTAAATTCTAGAAACGATTAGAAGGCTGTGAAACACTATTTTTTTTTTATACTGATAATAATATGTCAGTTTAAGATAAGAAAAAGTTTTATGCAACCATATTTACCAAGTGGGTGACTCACTGTAAAGAGTAGGTAATTTAAGAGTAAGAGTGATTAATAAAAAATTCATACTTTAAAAAATAGTTCAATTTCTTCATAAACAGTTGAGTGCGAAAACTGAACTATATACTGCCATTCTTTTTATTTTTATTGTTATTACTATTTAACTAATTATACAAAAATTGTACAAAAAAACTTAATATAAAATAATTGTAAGTAGCTTCACTTGGTTTTGATACGATAAAATGCCATTTATTTACTTATAAATTTAATGAGATCTCGTTTAACATATATATGCACGTCTTGTAGTACACACTTGTTTACAAAAGCGAAAATTAACATATTTACGATACATCATAAAAATAGTTTGCACCTTTGAAATAAATACCTAGTACCTACAAAGAATTATTTACAATATTGTTACAAACAAAAAAATGTAAAAAATCTACATTTACAATTAGCATTACGATACAATATGAGAATCCTGTAATCCAAAATTTGGAAGTCTAGTTGCGCAAAGTTCTTCTAGGAACTTTGAATTCAATTTCATCTATCTTGTGATCTTGTGATCCGTCTTATATTTTTATATTGCACTTGTAACTAGAATTACAGTCTTATGGAGTTTATTAGTTTGATTTAAAAATTTTCGATCGAATGATATGATTTCGAAATGGTCCTTGATTTCTTTATTCTCTAACTGGAATGTTTCATAGATTCTTTGGCAGCTAAGCCCACCCATTCATTCAAACTTTGATGATTTACTAAATTTATTAAATTTCATTTAAACGTTCGAAACAGACGATTTAAAACGTCTGCTTCAATCGTTTGGCAGTATACATTAACTAGAATTTTGAGCACAGAGAAATAGTCATTTAAGCTCAAATGCACATATACTGACGTTGTAAGCAATAAGACAAAAAAAATGGAAACGATTGTTGGGTCGGGTTGGGTCGGGTTGGGTTGGGTTGTCCCCGGACATCAAACTTTGAATTTACAGGCAACCCTCATACAAAACCGGTTGTCTTATTGCATACACATCGACATTCAACAGTCAATATTTTTGAGACATCCATCAAAAATGCAGTAGCGATTGTTCATGGCACTAACACTTCTTTAACATTCATGGAGATGATAAATATTTTCCTAGATTTTTAAACAACATCAAAACTAACAAAATAAATTAGCAGTTTAGTTTGAAAATTGATACAGTTTATCAATAAATTAGGCCGGAATTCATAAACGGCTTACTTAAGTACAACTGGGCCACTTATACTTAATTAAGTACCTTGAATCCAGTCTTAATTTTAAAATAAAAGATCTTTTTCTCTAACTGTAAATAAGCGATACATCTATCTAATGAACACAAAATTGTTCTACAATTTATAAAATTGTTTACGAGTTGTAATGGTACAGTTCTCCCGTCACCCTATTGATGCCGGTATAAATAGGTTCGTTCAGACGGAGCGGGCCATTTTGATATTGTAACCTCTTGAGGTAAGGATTTTGTGTGCCATTAAACAACTTAACACCGTTGTGGTGAGTGGGTATTGTGGTGTGTGGCCTAGGAAAAATACTGCAACTACTTGTACCCAGACTAGATGGAATATTAACCGAATTGTGTTGTGGTAAGGGCATGGTTGAGCAATGAGGGTAAGTGTTCAGAATCGGTTGAGTCGGATAGTGCGGCAATGTTGCAGACGACCCTTGGGAGTTGGCCAAATCGGTTTCCATGAACGATGTCATGCGCATGTTGGTCGCGCGCCCGAAAGGCTCCTCAATAATAGTCGAGCTTTGCCCGACCTCGCTCGTCCTTGGATTATTCAACTTCCTCCGAATTACGACGGTACTTTCAGAGGAACTTTCCAAAATGACCGGAATTCCAAGGTCGCTGTTATCTTTCGAACCAGAAAAACCGTAAATTGGCTGGGGGTTGGGTAAGAAAGAGGCACTGGTGGGCGGCTGGACGTTCCTTTGTAAAGAGCAAGAACGCCACTGGCTTTCTTCCTTGTTTTGCTGGAGGTCTGCAACGCTTGTTGACCTTTTCGCCGGAAGTTTTGTCTGATTTTGCGAGGTTTGGTGGTGTTCGGAACTTTCGTTCGAATGGACTCCACTTGAGGTTTCGCTGTGGTTGCTTCCTGGCGGGTCCGGGGGTGATGTTGAACATTCAGTGCTCACCGAATCTGATCTTGGGGTTAATTCCTCGTGGGGTACGCCGGAATCGGCGCGACGGAGGCCTCTATTGGCTGGGATGGATGGTGGCATCTGGAAAGTTAAACGCCCCATTAGGAAAGTCGCCAGTTTAAAATTTCGACAAGATCAATCAATGAGACAAAAGCACAAAAAATAAAATGGAAAGAAGCCACACCTGGGGGTGAGTATGAACTGCAATTGGATTAGTCTCTTTAGTGACATTTGTTTCTTCGTGGTCTGATAATGGTTCGGGGGTTAGCAGTGGACTTGGGTCCTCGTAATCAATTGGGGGGACAAGATCTTGACTGGTGCTTGCATAAGTCACATGTTCGTCGTGAACACAAGCCAAAAGCTGAAGCATTATTTTATGTTAGCAGGAGATGTGATGAAAGCATTTTGTTATTATAGTTCATTAATTTATTCGTACCTTGCCCTCTTCGCTGGTTGTGTCATCGATATCGGAGGGAACGGACGGCAATGGTGGAAACTCCCTTAATGTGGCGTAGTCTCCATCATCAATGTCCATTCCTGGCAGTCGTTTTCCCCTTGAACCGTTGCATTTTGGACTGTACCACAAAAATAATTTAATTGATATCAATAGCACAACGAATTCAAAGCACTACTCAGAAATAGATTAATAAAAAAAGCACTACTTTGAGAAATTGTATACCGGGTGTCCCCAAACGTGCGGTACCCAATCAGGGACACACTGTATAATGAAAATTAAGAAATCTACATTAACTAGAACAGACAACACCAATAAGAAGAAACCTCTAGTTACCGAGAAATAGACGTACTCAGGGGTTCTTGAAAAGTTACTTTCTGTTTCGGTTTCTTGAACCAACAAAAATTCTGCGAACCATCCGGAGTGGTTTGAGGCGTGACCAAAGCTGGTTTTAACCAGTAAACCTGCTCTCCTCCGCTGTCGTCGTCGTTGGTGGGCGTCCCAGAACGACTTCCCCTGTTCATTATGGTCTTCTGAATAATGCCCATGATCGCCTTTTTCGGAGAACTGTCCGCCACACTGTACGTGCGGCCATTTCCAACGATCAGCAGAGGCTGCTGGCTGGGATCCTCCGAATTTTTGGTCATCAAGTGAATGTCGGTGACGTATTTAAGCGACTTGGGTTGTCGGAGGGTCACTCTGTCAATCTAAAATAAAGGATAAAATCTGTTCCTTTTGTCTTTAATTGAGGCGCATGGTGGTTTATAATTGCACAAGCCCGGAATCGATTTCGTCAGTCTTAAATTCGATCCCCGGACTTCCTAGTGGAAGCTTGAACTTACCGAAACTCGCAGTTTGAAGACCCACTTTTGTTTTATGGTCAAAAACAACCAGACCACGACCCAAACGAACAGGTGCAGCACTCCTCCAACCACACAAGTTAACACAGTACCGTCGAGGCTTCCTTTGTAAACTATCGTGTAATCGTGGAACAAAGGTGCGTTAGAAACGCCGACTCCAATTAATACACAAAGTGCGGCGTAATGAGTAAAGTAACCCCATCTCATGTTCTGATTGCCTTCTTTAAACACAATTACTTTTCGTTCATGTTCCTGATTGAGAAATGCATGAAATCTGGAAGAAAAACTATTCATATTTGGACTTCAATTAAATGTAATTTACCTGGTGTGGCCGTAAAGGTACAATACTAAACTAGATGAAAGTATTAACAACGAGGACATTATGTATAACGCAAGGGTTACTTGTGGGTTGAGTAAGAGGGGCGATAGGCCTCCTAATGGTGATAAGCCACCAGGTTGATGTTTTAATAACGGCAGGCATTTCCAAGCGCCCAAAATTTGCACCTGGAAGACACTGGTTTAAGAATTGGAAATTAAATTGTGGGCGATTACCTTATATAGAATCGAGGTTCCGGAATAAGCCAGCAAAATTTGGACACTGTTGACCAACATCTGAAGAGAAAAAAGGGTGCCAAGGCATTTACTGGTGCCCCAAAAGACCGCCGGATACCGGACCGAATAAACAATGAGTGCCAACATGAAATTCAAGTACTCTGCACTTACGGTACTCCCCCAACCCGTATCTGTGGAAAAAGGACTTCACAAAAGTTCGGAAAAAAATTAATAATTACCTATGTTGTAATCTAAAAAGTTGGGGTTGTCGTCGTGCCCCACTAAATCTTTTAACGTCTTCATTACTTTATCAGTAAATGGTAGAGCTTTAGGCTTATCTTTGATGGGCGATAAAGTGCTGACAATGTCGATGCTTGTTGTTACGATCGGTAATGGGGAAGGTAAGGCCTGACTTAGGGCGCTGGTGTTATTGCTCGTCATAAAACTCAACACGACCAGTCGATCATTATGGGCCATCATGAAATCCAAATCTGTACGCCAAACCGTCTCTGCAAAATAAAAATTCAATTCAAACTCGGTTTAACAAAGTGATGAAGGCAATGTGTTCCCAGGGCAATAATTCTCAATTATATAAAAAAGGAGTTTGTTAACCAATTGGCCCATCTCCGATATAAATTTATAGCTTGCAGCAAATTGCAAGAACATAAGAACGACCGGCTTTAATCCTGCAATAGCTCTTCGGGGATGATGGTTCCATCTTTTATTCCCTTTCTTTAAACTTCTTTCAATTTTCAGTTTAACAGTAGCCAGGTATTTTTATCTCTAGTATGTAATGCATTCAGTAGTTCAGCATTTAAGTGTTTATGACAGTGTGGTAAATCATATAATTTTCAAACAGCTTTATTTAGAAACATCTTGCCAACAAAGTATAGTTAAGTTTTGTTATCCTATCCAACTACCTCCATATTTTTTATAATTATATTCTAATTAAATAGTCATAGTCTGAAACGGTGCTGTCGTAAACTATTATTTAATTTTATACTGCCAAATTTTTAAGTAATTACAAAACTGTAATATTTACAAATTAATAGTTCAAACTTTAATGTAGTGCAACCTCAAACTCAACAATTATTTACCTTGTTCCTTTTTTATACTCATGGTCACTTTTGTTATAAATTTAAAATATTTAAAAAAACATTTTAAAAACACATTTATACACAAACTATTGTTTAGTCACACATAACAAAATATTAAAATTTTAATTGTAGAGATTTTATACAACTAAAATACAATTAATATAATTAAAATTTTAATATTTTGTTATGTGTGACTAAATAATAGTTTGTGTGTTTTTAAAATGTTTTTTTAAATATTTTAAATTTATAACAAAAGTGACCATGAGTATAAAAAAGGAACAAGGTAAATAATTGTTGAGTTTAACTCATGTGTGGACAATTGCTAAGTTAATCAACCTCAAACTATTAATTCACTACAAGTTATTTGTATCAAGGATAGCTTTAATTTCGTCTTCCTAGTGGTAGTTTTAAATTGCATCGCATTGATTAATTTCTACTTAATTACTTCAAGAATACTTGTCAAATTGTTTAAAAATCTAGACATTCGTGAAATCTGTATTGTTGATTGCGTTATGACTTGGTAAATTAGTAACCCTGTATAATGGCAACTCGTGCATGAAACAAAATTCATCATATGTCTTTTGCAATTTAAATTTCGCTTCTTTTTGAAAGTTAATGTACCACGTACGACATATTGCGTTCCTTCGCCCCGACATGAACAAAATAAATAGAACTTTGTATCTTTTTTTGCCACAAAAGAAACACAAAATTCCCCTCGTCGCCATTAATTAAAATTTAATCCTCATTAAAGTCGTTCGTTACATAAAGTCGCCAATAAATTTTTCTTTCTTTTATTATTTCTTCGTCACACGCCACGCGCGCGAAGCCCTACGAAACACTGCAACGTCCAAATGAACATCTGCTATTTGAGCGCTTTCGAGAACAATAACTCATAAAAAAAATGATTTCTTGAATAGAATGGAACAAGAGTAACGTCGACCGGAGAAAAACATTCAATTGTGTCCAGTGGACTGAGGGGTTGCACGTACTGTGCACCGTGTGCAGGTAGTTCCTCAGGAAGTCGTATTTCTTTGCTAATGCTCGGAAGTGATGGTGGGTGGGTGTTGAATATTCATGAGGCGCAATCTTTACAGTCAAACCCACGTCTTTCCCCAGACTGGCGTAAATTTTACCTTCATTTCACTTCACAATAATGACGCGAACCGTTTTTCATTTCGCTAAGAAAATCGCAAAACGCGTGAAGAAAGTCGAGCTTGGTGTGTTAATTGTTTTCTAATGATTGCCGACATTCTTGCGGGTTCGAAAATTTAAGATGAAAAGGCACAGGGATTTAATATCAAAGCCATTTGTTTCCAAACTAGAAGAAATTAATGAAAACAATCTGTCTTTTGAACTTGGTTCACCCTCATATTATAATTGAATTAAATATAGTAAAACATGTTAATGTGGCTACTTGAATATGATGAACATACTTTAACAATACCAATCTCTCAATATTGTTCTCTTAATATCGTTAGCTGTCGAGGTGTGTGTTTGCAGGTAGTATTGGTCCTTAAATGCACAACTTGGCCTCCATGTGGGTTATAGAATTGGTACTTCACGGTATCGTGTGTAATTTTTTTGACTCGTGCGTAATAAGTTTCTTTCAACTCCTGGTATTTAATATACAGGGTGAGTTAAGTTTTACCGCCCCGGCCATAATACCTATTAAAGATTGAGGGGAAAGTATGCAATTTACATGTTACATCAGTTGAAGTTTACACTTTCGATTAGTGCTATAAGTTTTCCAAATAATTGTTATTTGAAGCCAAAAAAGTAAAACAAAGAGTTTCGGATAAAATTTCCATGTTTGGTTTTTCATTTCAAAATTTGTCAAATTATTCGTAGCATTGTTAATTGGAATTTGATTTGTTAAAAAATTATTACCTTTTGAGTTAAATCAAATTTAACATAAAGCACGAAAAATACTTTTATTTATGACTTTCCAACAATGGATAATACGGTCTACCACGTAACAATACCTGATGATCGACCCATAAAACTGAAGGGAACGGCGTTTTAGTTGTTGCCAGAACCGTATTCTGGAATTTGTGAGAAAAATAAAATAAGTTTTTAATAGGTAAATATTAAGTTTATTTTATAAACGATGCTCAAAGTGATGCCCCATTACCCATAAATTAAAAGCATTTCAAGCTTCTCCTCGACTGGGTATTGAAATGGCATGATTATACCTGAACTAAACACAAATGTTCACTATTCCACAAAACAAAGTTTTAATTTTCACTTTTTACCAACGATGTTTAAGTGTTGGAAGATTTGTTGCGAATGTGAATGTTTCTTTATTCACAAAGTGACCTAGGGTTGTGACCAGGGTTTTTAAACTTTGGGTGAGTAAAGCAATTTATTTTATGGGAAGGTTCAATAACCGATAGGTATATTGACTTTGCAGACGGCAAGATTAAAACGCAAAATTGTAGACAGATATACTAACGAAAATTAGAAGCTGGTAAGCGATTTTCTTATCAAGTTTAAAATCTAATATTGCAAAAATTATTTTTTATTATGATTATAATTTACCGTGTAGCTGTTAGTTACGATGTTGTGAACTTTTAAAAAAATAGCGAAAACCCTTATTTCGGTCCTGTAAAATGTAACGTTGCACTTTTTAACTTAACTTTATGACTGTCATAAATAATCAGTCAAGTACCCAAAACCAATACCATTGTTAGGTGAATTGGTCAGCTTATGTCGTAAATCATTTAAAAAAATACCCTTTGATACGGAAATGGCTTTATTTAATGAACGCAAATTAGTAAAATTATTTCAATTACACTAAATTGTGTGAAAATATTTTGCTGTTCGTACATAAAAAAAACTAATAAATTGAGCAATTAGTAATTGAAAAAAAGCCAAAATTATACCTGATTAAAAAAAAAAGTTTTTTTGTTTGGTTTCTATAATAATATAAAATTACTCATGTAATTTATGAGAATTGACAAATTATTTTAAAGGCCCACTTCGGGCGATAAAACTTAACTCACCCCGTACAATTTTTTGAACGTACGTTAGATCATTGTATAAAATATAAAATTAATAAATTTGAAGTGATGGTTGCATCGTTCCAAGCAAGTTGAACTCATATTGCCATGTTGAAAGTCCTCAACCGCAGAATTAATTTCATACAAGTGGCTGCAGGGAGCAACGCCCCTATCGTATCAAAATATTTTGATACTCTCAGCGTCCAATTCAACGCACCCCACGAATATTATTGAGCTTTTATCAAAAATGAGCTTCGTCCGGAGTTTCGCCAACTTCTTGAAGGCCCGAAACGTTTATCGAGCCCTGTTTATCTGCTCGGCATGCATGTGCGAGTTTTGCTTGGCCACGCGAATCCTATTGAAACGTAAAATTCTCTCGGTCGACGGCGCAATTACCCAGAGCCGGGGATGTTACATTAAAGTACAGCCACATTAATACGTAGTGGAACTCCAGTTTTGAAAAGAACCCAGTAAGTTCTCGGCTTTTGATGCCTCCGGCATAATGGAAGGATTAAGCTCGCATCCGGCGCAGTCGTTATCATAAACTTTTATGAAATAGTTGCGCGATTTCGATTTGCCATTAACAAGCCAGTTGAGACAAACCAGGCCACACAAACTCGGTTTTCTTAAATGGGCGACGTGGTTAAGTGGTTTCTTGTGCAGACAAAGTTCTAATTCCGTAGCGCCCTTAATCAACACGTTTATGTGAGTGAGGCCAAATTTACTTGGGAGAAAAATTCGATCCCGATAATGATGCAACCTGAAACCGGCGATATTGAACGTAACAATGAAGCTTGGGGATGTTTCCAATCATTGTAGTTTTCTTTGAATTTTTTGTTGTTGTTGGGGTTGCGAAATGGGATATCACATGTAGGCTCTTATTAAATGGGAGTTGTTGAATAAAACGGAGCTCTGTATTTGAGGAATATTTTAAACGACGTAATGAATGGCGTGTCACAAGTTAATTTATCCACCGGGGAACTAGAGGGAAATTTCATTTGCATGAGGACACTACACGATTTCATTGTCTCGCGTTACAACAACGGCGAATATCGTTAACGGACAGATCTCGTTTGCTGAATCTAAATGTACCGCAATTGATTTGTGACATACAAATCATAAAAATGCGTAAAGTGTTGCCTGTATTAAGGCGTACTCGCATTGAACAGTTAAGGTCCGGGAATTGCTAAGTAATGCACAATTCTTCCGCTCAGGGGGCACCAATTTTGCCCCTTAAAATAAAAAATGTTTAGGCAACCAAAGAGGTATCCTAACTAATAAAGTTTGAAACTTAAGTATTAAACAGAGAAAGAACAAAAAAAAAAGTTGCGCTTTTTTCATACGCTCGTAACTTGATAAATATTATTTATATTATGGTCTGAGGCGATAATGACGGTAAACTCAGTCGGAAAAAAATTAGTCTATAATTTCTTGCTAATTCTTTGCCAATTTTGTGTTTTCATAGATGTACCTGTTATAATTAATCCCGTAACAGGCTGCAAACACATTTTCAATTATGCAAAGAGTAATCTTTATCCCCATTTTTATACGCTCATAATTTGATAAATATTATTTATATTATTGTCTGCGGCAATAACGGCGGTAAAATCATTCAATGCGATTGCTGCATTATTTACTGTTTTTTTTTTTTGTAATTTTTTGTAAATAGATGCTTCAAACAATTTTTCCTACGATGCTATTCGAAACTAATATATATTGTAGAATTTAGTAGGCTCGAAAATGTTTCATATCCTTACGCGTGCGAACATGGATATTTTGTATTATCAAGTGTGTATTTTTATAAATTTTTAGAGTTTTATATCCTTACGTGTGCTAATAATATGGTTATATCCCAACAGTTTGCACTATATCAAGTGTGCATTTTAATACAAATTATTCTATCCATGCCGTCAATCAAAAAGGTACAGATTTGACAGGACATCTGTGAGTAAAAGGATGAACTATTTAACTAAAATCTTATGGGAAAACAACTTTTCCCCGAAAATGTAAAATTTAGACATTTATCCAATTTGGTTTACGGAAACTATTTCTTAGATGCTAAAAGAACATTTTTATGTAATTTGTTGATGATGTTGTGTTAGGAAAGCAATAAAAAACGCGATCAAATAATACTGTATTTCGTACCACAACTTTTAGATTTTTTTTCAAGGATATTCACCATGTTATCATAAAAAAACATGTCATATTAAACTACTATATGTTTAGTATAAGTACCCCGAAGGAATTTCTACAATATAACTTACTTCTTGAGCTATAGTGAGTTCACTGGCACACTACATTTAAAAAAAATCTTGTTGCCAATTTTTTTCTTCTTAAGTTATCAACTTTCTCGCAATAAAAAAAATATTTTCTTACAAGGCAATATATTCTCTATAAGTGTTGTAAAGTGCATTGCAAAATATTTCGTAACTCTAAAGATTTCAGTAAAAAACCCTCACTACTACATTTTTGCGAGAATTGCACTTTCGGAGGTTAATTTTTGAAAACTAGGCACTTCTTCGCCAAAGCAAATATATCATTAGATGCGGTAACATTATGTTTACAACTGTTGCTTCGCAAATTATATATTGATAAGTACTTTCTAAGCGATACTGAGTTTCTTAAAACTCTGTATTTTTTGAGGTTGGGTTCCCCAGCCTTAAGTGGATTGCTTGAGAAATTATGAACGAATTGTTGGCGAGGACTGTTTCGACGCGAGAGTGCACTTAATCCAATTTCAAATGAGACCACGTAAAGGCGCGAAGCGACCTAAACAAAGACCGGGGTGTTCGCATCAAGCGATTTAAGTTGATTTCCGTGTAAGCCGCCACCTGAAATGCATGCACATCGGTGAATGGCTTCAATATTTCAGGCCAACAATTCTTTTATTGCCCCTCATATCCTATCTTTTATCGATAATAAAAATTGCACAGTTAGGCATAAGTGCCATCGAGAAGATATAAAATCGATGTGCAGCCTCGCTTGGTGCAGTTTAAATTTTCCTTCAATTGGAAATTTAAAAAAAAAACGGTTGTACTAGATGCGGGAAACTTGTGTGTTTGTGGCGGGCTGTCGGGTAAACACAAATTCGCAAATTGTGCCTGATTTGAAATGCACTCTAAGTGAATTTCCGGCGGAATTTAACGCAATCAGACCTGGTCGTGACGGCCACCTCTCTAAATACGTCGGAAATGGATATGTGGGTATGGGGAATTGACGTTAGACGATCTATATCGCTCCAGCAACGTGTAATATGAGAGCACGAAATTGACACGTTTGCTTTTTATCGTTCAAATTGTGACACTTCGAAATTCACTAAAAATTTCAGTTCTGAAACGATTTCACCAAAACGTCATTTGGACAGCAAGGGTTAAAGTTGGGTCTTGGTAAGACTAGTCAAAATGGAAAAAAAAATACCAAGGCGCCTTCACATAATTTCTAGACGAATTCGCCTTTCTTCCACCCTTTGTAGAACGAATCGGTCTCCCGTTGTTATTCGCAATTAAAACACAAAGGAACGGCACTTGAAAACTTTAAAAAGCCGAAATAGCTCTGCAGTTTCCTACTACAGTTAATCGATTTTGATTGATTGGCGACCAGAAACGAGGAGCGAATTAAAAGAATGATTAATCCTGAAAGCGACTGCTGAAATATCAAAACAATTCAGAGGCTGGAAATACAATTTGTAAATTCGATTTGTCTCGTTACTTGCCTGATTATAATTATGATTTTTAATTTAGTTGAATTGAACTTTTGAATTAACGATGAAAATGGAAATTCAGCCACTTTTGTTCTGGTGTTTCAGTTTTAATTTACTGGTTCGTAACAAAATTTGTTCCTATTAATACACAATTGAACAATTTTTTCTTGTTTTTTAATTATTTAACCACTACACACAAAAAGGGACAGAAAAAGCTCAAAAATAGTGCGGTTTAACTTAATTACCACTTACAAAATCAATATTTCCCTTAAGTGACACTTACGATTTTAAGCCAAACTTAAAATTTAAATTGAAGCGGTGCAAACTTAAATAAACTGTAAACTGTGTGTGTTATTACGGCCCCAAACATTTTTTTTTAAATACATATTTCATCATAAAACATGCATAAGAAGAAATAAATTGCAACACTGTAAACAATTGACTTACAATATTAAAGCTTACCTTAAGAAATTAGTGTGCACTTACGACTTTAGGTGAAACTTAAAATTTATGTTGAAGTGGTGCAATTTCATAATTATAACTTAGTGAAACTGTCAAAATTATTACATTGTTGCCAATAACATTTTTTATAAAATTCACCTTTTCTCATGAAAGCTCAATAAAAAATAAATGCAACAGTGTAAACAATTGATTTAGGTTGTGTTTCTGTTGATACTTAATTAAGGGATATAATCAGCCTACAAACAGTGCGGTTTAATTTAACTAGCACTATTAGAGTTTACCTTTAGAAATTAGTGTGACACTTACGATTTGAGGTGAAATTTAAAGTTTAATCACTTGAAGTGGTGTAATTTTAGAATTGTAACTTAATATTTTTTATAAAATTCACTTTTAATCATAAAAGCTTCACAAGAAATAACTTGCTAATAATTGATTTTTATGTTGATACTTACTTAAGGGACAGAATAAGTTAAAATTAGTACGGGTTGATTTAGCTAACACTTACAATATTAAAGTTTACCTTAAAAAATTTATGTGACACTTAAAATTTAAGTTGAAGTGAGTACTTAAAATTATTATTATTTATTCTCTCGATGGTTTCTATTTAGCCTAAATTATGAGAATTATATTCAGCTACTTGTTTTCTTATGTTTCAGTAATAATTTACTGGTTATCTATTAATACATATTTTATTGAGAAATCAATAATGTTTTTCAAACGGTTTTAAAATTATGGCAAGACCCTTGAAAGAGATTTTGTGCACGACAGTCCTTGTCAATCTTTACAAAACACCTTGGAGGTATAAAACCCAGGAATGACATTGTTAAGGTAACTGTCAAAGAATTTCTTAAAAATCAATCAAAACATTTTAATGGAGTTTTGTGTACGTTGCGCTTGGAAGGTAAACTAATATGAATATGAGATCCTTTCAGATGAAAAAGTCAAAATAAAAAATTAATAACACTGTCACTGAAAGTAGGAAAAACGTTCCAGAAAAATATGTGCATTTTTATCTGAGCTTTACTGTTTACTGTTATTGCATTTATCAGTGCCGAAGCATAAATTTATTCAAATTGAGCACGAAACGAATTGAGGTGCGACAAAACATTTCAGAAATTGGCAATTTCGAAAAAAAAACCATCGCAAGAAAGCACATTAAGCTCAACCGTCACCAACACAGAATACCGACTTAATTGGAAGTTCTAATGAATTTCCAGCAGCTTGTAATCCGGCCGCGTTAAACCTAATCTGACTGAAAATTCGATATGACATGTGTCTACATTGTAACGGGGATTTAATTACGTGGTCAATACGGAGAAAACGTGACGGCACATCCGAAACCCAAATAAAGAACTTGGCCAGTAAAAAAAAAAAAA
Source organism: Dascillus cervinus (assembly GCA_949768715.1). Lineage (NCBI taxonomy): Eukaryota > Metazoa > Arthropoda > Insecta > Coleoptera > Dascillidae > Dascillus > Dascillus cervinus. Next base: position 28,240,099 of record OX458319.1, on the reverse strand, counting down.
ATTTGTTGAAAGAAATTTAAATTAAATTCCTTTAAAGTGACATCGCCGAGTTAAATTGATTGAACGTAACAGGAACGTAAAATCAATATGCACATGACCGGCCGATGCCGCAAATGCACCCCCTTGTGTATTAATATTCGCCCCGGTCGCTCGGCGATCGTTGGCGCAAGAGTTTCATCCTTTTTGAAATTTCGTCCGACTGGCTTCCATGAAAATCTGAATTTAATTCGGGCGACGTGATCAAACATCATTAATCCAGTAGTCGCTTCTAAATTTAAACAGTCCCCATTTCCATCCACTTCTGATGGCACATAAACCAAAGTTACCCTCCACCAGGGTCAATATATTCTGACGGACACCTTCGGAATTACAATTAGAGCTCAACAATAATTCTATATTATACACTAGGTAGACAAGCCTATTTTCTAGTTTAGATCTGAAATTATAACAGCGACTTTTTAATTTCGTCCTCGAAACCAAAAAAAGTCGCTTTGAACTTAAAAGAATTCTTATAACCCGAAACAAATTACGACGGTTTTTCTTCGTCAAATTGGGGAGGTTTTAATGCAACAAAAAGGACTTGTTCTGCACGTTTTGTGCGGAAAAGGAGTTTTTTTTCCTCAAACCGGAAACGTATGGATATTGGGAATCAACCGAATCAATTTGTAGGAAACTATTGGATTTCGGTTGGAGTTATTTCATATAAAATTGATAGGGATGTGTGTATTCGATAAATAAAACAGATACCTTTCTACCCGCATCTTAAAGGGAGGTTTTTGAAATATGAATGAAAGGAATTAAGGAACATGGGAAAGTGCGTGGCTGGAAGGTTTCAAATTTATTTATTTATGCAAGTACAGTAAAACCCGGTTAAAATGACAGTTATTTAAGAAGCTCGCCATTGTTAGTAAGGAATGCAGTAGTTACATAAGTGGCCACCTGTCTGTTGTGCACTGTGTTTACTTTTACCAGTTAAAGTGACCAAATTTTAACAGAAGGGTAATTCCACAGTGACGGTCGGGACATTGTAACACATTTTCTGACAATGTTTTGAGTATATCTCTAATATAAAAAACGATTTTTTTCAAGATTAATATGTGCAGTGTTGACCAGATAAATGCTTCTATCGCTTACATAAAAAAAATACATTTTTATGCTCTTAACTATGTGGAATGGTCATTTGTTTGCGCGTGACGGTCGGGACACCAAATGACCTACCTACTTCAAGTTCGTACATACGACTTGGAAATTCAGAGCAACCATAACCTCTTAAATTATATGAAAACAAAAAGTAGCTACCTAAACATTTTGTCTTTCATTTTATCAACATACAAATGTATAGCTCGAACCAGTTTATTTCTACAAAAATTAAAAAACTGTGACGGTCGGGACTAGTAACGTTTTGATACAAATAAATACAAATCAAATTAGGTTATGTTAAGATTTTAACATTGTTTTTAAAGTAAATTTTGACTCACTCCAAGGTAAATTGAAATCAAACATTTTTAATTAACAAAAACACAAAGTCTTTTCGTGTAAATACAACTTGGAAAAGACGTGGTTTTCCTTAAGCATGTAAACAATCGTTATTAAACCGAAAGGGTCCAAAACAGGGTTCCCAAATAACAGAAAAAATATCCCACTCAGAACATAGTACCACTAGTATTGCCAACATTGAAGAAAAATACTAGAAAAATAGTATTTTTAAAAAATATTCTAAGTGATACTTAAAACATTACTACATTTTCAGAATTATATCAAATCGATTATTACATTTGCAATTTTTACTACTGAGATGACAATTAGCGTGGAATGGCCCTGAAGTGGACATAAATTTTGTCTGTTGTAATCTGTCTAAATGTGGCCACTGTGGTAAGGTTTCACTGTATTAGGTTGTTGCTTATTCGCAACTGATTCATCTCAATAAAATAAAATTATGAAAACAGTAATATGAAATGGAATTTACAATTGTTCCAATTTCTCTGTTTATTTTTATAAAAATTTTAATTATCTGATATTATGAAATATGAAATGAGTATACCTGGGGACAGGAAACTCGAATTTCAAAGATTTCAAAAGGTTCTGATTTGTTAGGCTTGCATCCGGTGAATAAAGCAAGAAAACCCACAACGCAAAATTCCAATTTTGAAGTTTTAAATGATAATAATGATGCAAGTTCACTAGTTTTTAACGTTATAATTGGAGCAGCGCTTGCCCTCTCAAAGTTACTTTTTGTAAAGCTCAAACTTTTTAGTTGCTGCATTTGCATGTGAAAGTCATTTTTCATCGCGTTTAATGATTTAGATATTGAAAAAAGATCTGGGACGACAAAGAAGCCTTGTTCCTTTACGGAGGTTGTGAGGCATTTAAATTTCCAGTTTTTTTGAAACATCCACCCAGTTGTTAATCCCCAAAAAAATAATCTTTTTCCATTTCGGCCAACTAATTGTTTTAAATCTTTGAAATCCTCGCTCGCAATTAAAAATCAGGCTTACAGCTTCTTCATTTTGACGCCTTAAAAGCGATTCAGCTAAGAGAACCTTTTTTGTCCACAATTGGATTTCATAATGGAACCGTTCAATTACAATAATGGACACTAAGCTTAATTAACTCGAATTTTACAGTTCGCTTGTCCCACAAACAAAATCAAATTCAAGCGAAATTGTTTACCATGCGTTTAAAAAAAAAATTGTGGCCAAAACGTTTGTAGCTAGTCGTTTTGGGGTCAACTGTCAAAAATCATTTTACACTGATTTATTTATTAAAGCGTAGAATTGTTTAGCGCATTAAGTTTTATTCATTAAGTAATTCGTTTGTATGTGTTCTGACATTTACAAGTAGGGTTAAGTTCATAACGGACGCTCTACGCCTTAACTGTCAAGGTCACCTAACGACAGTTTTTATTAAACGCACGTTACGTGCCGGTTAGTCAATTGAAATATTGCTTATGATTTCAGTTGGCGAATATTGCTGTTAATTAATGGAACAAGGTGCATTCTCCGTGTGCGGTGGCTCTCGTTATGAGCATTAAAGATTAATAGAATAAACGTGATTGAAATAATGGACACCAGTTTTAGCAAATTGTTTTAATTAATTCGGCGTTTTGATTTTAATCAAAATTCTTACAAATAAATAGTTAAAACGCTCATTTATATTGTAGTGTTGGTTTTTACTTCGAATTCAAAAATTATGTCAACCCTTGAGCTGAACTCATTAAAAAGCCATTAATCTCTGGGGTTATTATTGCCATGTGGCAAATAAAGAGCCGTTTTAATCGCAACATGTTTGCTATCGCAGTGATCGCGAATCGCCTGAGGTCTGAATGAAAACGCGGAAAGTCGATTTGAGCCTCACCCTCGCAAAACTGTAATGCCAATTTGGATTAAATCTACTTAGTGGCGAGGGCCCCCCTTCCGCCAGATTATTCGGGCAAAACTACTCCGCCACTTAGTCGAAAAAATTCCCAAACAGTAATCCTCAAAGTTTTGCATTCAAAGAATAATTGTCCGCTCCGAACGGAAAATAAGGGAGACGAGAGGGCGCCAGAAAAACTTTTATGAAGAGTCGAAACGAAAATGAAATTTGCCGCTGATGTAATGGGGGATCACAATCGGCGAAAAAACTTTGAAAAAATTAAATCCGCGCAAGCGATAAATTTCGAGTGGGTGATTTTCGCAAATGGATCAGGGGAACAATATCGGCGATAAATCATACAAAAATGTGGAAAGTAAGAAACACAAAGTGTAGATTTATCTCCCGTCAGGAATATCCACGAGGCGGATTAATCGTTAATTTTCGTTGCTAATGCACCCGAAAGATATGCTAAAGAAGTTATTTTGCGGCGATAAAATAAAATGAAAATTAATTACCGCCCCGCTGAACTTTGGCTGTCATTTTTCATGTTTTGTTCGCGATTAAATGGATGTTTATTATTTCAAAACCGGTTAAGTTTATAAACACAGTTTTGAGAAATTAATAAATCAAACCGCGAAACTATCCAGAAATATTTATTTTCGCAAGATATGAGTTACTGAACTTAAACAAAATCTTGTAACATTTTCTTATACGAGTTTGTGATCGTGTAGTACTAAGGTGACCAAACGTACTCCTTTAGAGAGTTTTGTACTCCTTTTTTGTGAGCAGTACTCCTTTTAAAACGAGTACACCAAAAGTACTCCCTTGCATTCTTTTGTACTCCTTTGTAGTTCTAAAAATATAAAAACTTGGCATTTAACTTTAACCTTTAAAAAAAGAGTTTCCATTTATTGCAGAAAACAAAGGAAATGATGATTCTATGGTTAAATATACAATCTGCAACGGAGAATTTTCTATTGCGATTGGTGGACGAAGTGCAATAACAAAGCACATTGATACTAATAAACACAAAACATCTCTTGATGCCGCGGCTTCAACGTCTAAACTAAATACATTTTTTAAAACTGATAGTTTTGGACCAAATGAAGATTGAAATAAAAAGTATTTCAAAGAAAAATAATCACTTGTATTCTTGGTTGATGAAGTTTTCCATTTTCTTGTTTTCAAATGATTACAACAAGAGTTGACTCTTAAGAGTCGGTTTGCCTAGGTGAAATCATGCAACTTTTAAGATTCAACCCTTGTTGTAATCATTTGAAAACAAGAAAATGGAAAAAAATGACCTGAGCACACTTTATGAAAATGTGCACTGCAACTTGCATGGTTTTACCTAGGAAAGCCGACTTTTAAGATTCAACCCTTGTTGTAATCATTTGAAAACAAGAAAATGGAAAAAAAATTAAATTTATGAAAATGTGGATCCTAACATAAATAAAAAAAAAATTGATCTGAGCACACTTTATGAAAATGTGCACTGCAATTTGCATGGTTTTACCTAGGAAAGCCGACTTTTAAGATTCAACCCTTGTTGTAATCATTTGAAAACAAGAAAATGGAACAAAAATTTAACTTTATGAAAATGTAAATCCTAACATAAGTAAAAAAAAAAATTGACCTGAGCACACTTTATGAAAATGTACACTCTTAAGAGTCGGTTTGCCTAGGTGAAAGCATGCAACTTGCAGTGTGTTTGTTTTAACGTGTTTATACATATAATTTTTGAACTAATGAATTTTGAAATTATTTAAAAAACATATAGTTGAATGGAGAAGACTCAGTGTTTTTATTCAAACCGAATCACCATATCCAATGAAAATTCATTTGTACTCCTTTTGTATTAAAAATAGTTGATCACCTTAGTAATACAGGCTGTACTTTTACCTGAACGCCTTTTCTGCCAACGAAAGTTGATATGAGATTGCATCAACTAGCTGCATTATTTTTTCAACGCATAATAAGTGGCTGAATAATTTTCAAATAGTGCGATTCTGAGACCGATTTGATTTATTACAGAGTCGGTTTGCCTAGGTGAAAGCATGCAACTTGCAGTGTGTTTGTTTTAACGTGTTTATACATATAATTTTTGAACTAATGAATTTTGAAATTATTTAAAAAACATATAGTTGAATGGAGAAGACTCAGTGTTTTTATTCAAACCGAATCACCATATCCAATGAAAATTCATTTGTACTCCTTTTGTATTAAAAATAGTTGATCACCTTAGTAATACAGGCTGTACTTTTACCTGAACGCCTTTTCTGCCAACGAAAGTTGATATGAGATTGCATCAACTAGCTGCATTATTTTTTCAACGCATAATAAGTGGCTGAATAATTTTCAAATAGTGCGATTCTGAGACCGATTTGATTTATTACAGAACACTTCATTAATGGTACCCTCGTCAAACTTTCTTGTGAATCACTTTATCGGAATTTCAGAATCGATATTCAGACTTCCAAATAAAGATCCATTCATGGCTAAACATAGTTTGGAGCCACGAGAAAATATGAATGAATTTTTTTCTCTTCCAATTTAAACCAATTGTTTGCATCTTAATTAATCGAATGTGCAATTATTACAATGCCAGAACAAAATTTCTTCTTTGATTCTCCGTTTTTCATCTTTGTTGCAATTCTTATTTGAATGGGAAACTCGAAAGTGATTCAGATAGGAGCAATATTGCGTTCTGATTGCATCTTGAAAGAAATTTAGTTTGGAAGCGGAAATTAAATATGGGTCTTAAGTTTCCGAAATTTATTTCGATTAGGGCAAATAAACAGAAAATATTTTTCACCGAAGCTGGAATTCAGGTTGAAGATCCCGCAATATAAACGTTTACCAACCTTAAGCGAGGATGAGTTAGATAATACATTTACATAACTGATACAGCCACATTGTAGTACACCGAGTTGTTAACAAGACCGTAATAATTTCGGGGAGCTTTTGCTATATGGGGTTTTAATAATGAAAATGATACCATTAATTTAAGATCGCTGTACACACAGAACTCCCCACAAACACATGAAAAAGCTCAACCCCTGCGGTCATATTTTACCAGTACGAGTGCCTATAATTGCCTCATAATTTGGGGCAGGCATTTAGAAACCACTGAAAGAATAAATAATAATAATTTTAAGTACTTACTTTAACTTAAATTTTAAGTGTCACACAAATTTTTTAAGGTAAACTTTAATATTAAAATTAAACCGTACTAATTCTGAACTTATTCTATCCCTTAAGTAAGTATCAACATAAAAATCAATTATTTAAGATGTTGCAATTTATTTTTTCTTGTGGAACTTTTATGAAAGATGAATTTTATAAAAAATATTGTTGTTATGACAGTTTAATTTAACGTAATTTTTAGTTTGTATTTTGTAGTTTAATTTATAATATGTTATAATTTTATAATGCTTTAAGAATACTTAATTATTGTAAGTTTCATGAAAAATATTTGTAAATGAACATATTTTATTTTACAAAAAAAAGGTACAACTCTAAAATTGCACCACTTCAAGTTAAACTTTAAGTTTCACCTAAATTCGTAAGTGTCACACTAATTTCTTAAGGTAAACTCTAATATTGTAAGTGCTAGTTAAATTAAACCGCACTATTTCTAGGTTTATTGTGTCTCTTAATTAAGTGTCAACAGAAACACAACCTAAATCAATTGTTTACAGTGTTGCAGATTTTTTTTGTTGAGCTTTCATGAAAAAAGGTGAAATTTATAAAAAATCTTGTTGGTAACTTAATGATGTAATAGTTTTGACAGTTTAATTAAGTTATAATTTTTAAATTGCACCACTTCAACGTAAAGTTTAAGTTTCAACTAAACTCGTAAGTGTCACACCAATTTCTTAACGTAAATTTTAATATTCTAGGCTTATTGTGTCCCTTAATTAAGTATGAACGAAAACAGAACCTAAATCAATTGTTTACAGCGTTGCAATTTATTTCTTCTTGTGGATCTTTTATGAGGAAAGTGTATTTATAAAAAAAATAATGTTTGGGGTCGTAATGTAATAATTTCGACAGTTTAATTAAGTTTGCACCGCTTCAATTCAAATTTTAAGTTTGGCTTAAGATCGTAAGTGTCACTTAAGGGAAATATTGATTTTATAAGTGGTAATTAAGTTAAACCGCACTATTTTTGAGCTTTTTCTGTCCCTTAAGTGATTCAATTTGCGTGCATTGGTTGAATTATTAAAAAGCAAACAAAAACGCAGTATTTCAATTTTTTTCAAGAATTTATCTCGAAGTAGCCCAAACGGGAGTGGCAGAAAATTCCATTTTCTCGGTAAAAGAGAGCCAAATTAAGGATATTGAAGAAAAAATCGGAGTTTCGCTTTCATGGTTCAGAGGCCAAATAAAATTGTGACTTTGTATCCGTGAAAACAAGGCCGGAAAGTGGACAGGGAGCTTATCCTCTCAAAGTAAAAGGTAATTTAAAATTCCCAAAAAAATCAACCTTTTCCGGATTAAAAATGTAATTTAAATTACGGAACATGATTAAAACAATTAACGACTGAAAGTAACTGATTGGGTGAATCACGAGCGGGAGAGAAAAAAAAAACTAAAATTGATTGCTGCTCATTTTTCGTCCACGTTTCATTGATCGCACCAACTTGAGCAGTTCTTTCCTTATTTGCAAATCCCTGCATGCATAAAGCGCACCAGGAATTTAATCACGGCATTTAGTCAAGCTTCACTTAAATGCATCTTCCTCTCATAACAGTATCGTTAAAAAAAAAAAATCTTTTCGGGAAGATCCTCCGGATTAAATCTCAAGGAGCGATTAATTACCTAAATATGTTAATCGGTGCTAAAAGCCAAACCAAACGTCTGCTACAACGTTCGTATCGTTTAGTCGAACAGCGGAGGTGTATCTGTTGGTTGTCATTAGGGTTGATTGCATCACCCTCCTAATGGTGAAAACGCCGCTAAATACTGGCGCTCTCCTTCAACGCAGAGAATAGGCTTTAATCTCCAGTCGGTATGGATCGTATTGTTGGGTGTAATCCAAGAAAATGCTGCCTATTATTAAAAGCTTGTGATTTCACCAAATGGGTGGATTCTGAATTAACCCATTCCTGGCACTTTTTTTTTTATTTTATTTTTTTTACTTTGTGGAAATGTTTCAATAAATTTTCCGCCCTCATTTTTCTTGAAAGTTTTCAAAAAACTTCAGTAAAACATTAAAAAAAAAGTATAGAAATTGATAGTTTTTATTGGCTTGGGTTAAAATAATCGAGCCACACTTGAGGAACAACAAAAACTGGGACTTCCTGTCCGATTGAAACGGTTGTTCTTTTACCCAGCTCCTGAAGCGCATTGTCACGTGTCCGGCATTCAGTGCACGCAAGAAATGAGGATTCGCGTGACTGAAGGCCACCAGCGGTGGCATTTAAATTTAATTGGAATTGCTCGTTGGTTTTGCCAATCTCGGACGCATAATTCGATTGCCGGTGCGACCACACGCGCATTTCGTTATGCAAATCGATAATCGACGCGGTGTACGGTTACTAAAAGTGACAATGATAGGTTTGGACAGGGGAACAGACATCATCGATCTTTCGTGAACATGTTTTGACTGTACAAGGCCTTATGTCGCTTATACAGTTTGTGGGTGGCTGAAACGTTGAAGAGCTGCCAAAACGGGAAATAAATATGGAAGGTTGGATTGTATCTAAATTTTCTACTTGATGGTCCTTCTGGAAGTTATCAAAGCAACCGAGTTGTTAAAAGAACTATCGAAGAGTTTCTTAAAAATCAAAACGTTTCAATACTTTGATGAAAAACTAAATTTTAAAATTAAATCAACACAATTAATTCGTAATGAAATTAATTACTCTTTTCAATTTGGAAAAACTTATTTTCAAAAAAAAATCCAATTTAACGATACCGAGTCTTCAATTTAACAACAAACGCCTTTAAGAATCATTATAGGCAACACAATTTGCAGTTTTTTCATTATTAACACTAAATTTGATAGTAACCTGCATATTGTTTCAAATCAATTAAGGCTGGGGAACCCAACCTCAAAAAATACAGAGTTTTAAGAAAATCAGTATCGCTTAGAAAGTACTTATCAATATATAATTTGCGAAGCAACAGCTGTAAACATAATGTTACCGCATCTAATGATATATTTGGTTTGGTGAAGAAGTGCCTAGTTTTCAAAAATTAACCTCCGAAAGTGCAATTCTCGCAAAAATGTAGTAGTGAGGGTTTTTTACTGAAATCTTTAGAGTTACGAAATATTTTGCAATGCACTTTACAGCACTTATAGAGAATATATTGCCTTGTAAGAAAATATTTTTTTATTGCGAGAAAGTTGATAACTTAAGAAGAAAAAAATTGGCAACAATATTTTTTTTAAATGTAGTGTGCCAGTAAAAACAGTATAGCTCAAGAAGTAAGTTATATTGTAGAAATTCCTTCGGGGTACTTATACTAAACATATAGTAGTTTAATATTACATGTTTTTTTTATGATAACATGGTGAATATCTTTGAAAAAAAAATCTAAAAGTTGTGGTACGAAATACAGTATTATTTGATCGCGTTTTTTATTGCTTTCCGAACACAACATCGTCAACAAATTACATAAAAATGTTCTTTTAGCATCTAAGAAATAGTTTCCGTAAACCAAATTGGATAAATGTCTAAATTTTACATTTTCGGGGAAAAGTTGTTTTCCCATAAGATTTTAGTCAAATAGTTCGTCCTTTTACTCACAAATATCCTGTCAAATCTGTACCTTTTTGATTGACGGCATGGATAGAATAATTGTATTAAAATGCACACTTGATATAGTGCAAATTGTTATGATTTATAACCATATTCGCACACGTAAGGATATAAAACATTTTCGAGCCTACTAAATTGTACAATATATATTAGTTTCGAATAGCATCCTACGAAAAATTGTTTGGAGCATCTATTCACAAAAAATTACAAAAAAAAAAACAGTAAATAATGCAGCAATCGCATTGACTGATTTTACCGCCGTTATCGCCGCAGACAATAATATAAATAATATTTATCAAATTATGAGCGTATAAAAATGGGGATAAAGATTACTCTTTGCATAATTGAAAATGTGTTTGCACCCTGTTACGGGATTAATTATAGCAGGTACATACATCTATGAAAACACAAAATTTGCAAAGAATTAGCAAAAAATTATAGACTAATTTTTTTTCCGACTGAGTTTACCGTCGTTATCGCCGCAGACCATAATATAAATAATATTTATCAAGTTACTAGCGTATGAAAAACGCGCAACTCTTTTTTTTTGTTCTTTCTCTGTTCAATACTTAAGTTTGAAACCTTATTAGTTAGGATACCTCTTTGGTTGCCTAAACATTTTTTATTTTAAGGGGCAAAATTGGTGTCCCCTGAGCGGAAGAATTGTGCATTACTTAGCAGTTCCCGGACCTTAAATTCATTAATCTTTGGGATGGAAGATGTGTTGCCTATTCTAAGCCAGATAGGCGTTCGCTTTTAGAACAAACTAAATATAGTTTCGAAGCAATAAATACAGAAAATCCATCTCGTAATTTGGGACATTGTTCGACACCCTTTTAAATCCTTAATTGAGTCCTGCAGGCTTTCGAGTCCCTGCAGACCCTTCAGCAAATTTTGCAAGCGATCATTACAGACACAAAAAATCGCATTCAAGCATCCAGATAACTTAATTAATGCGATTCTAGAGCAGGCCTTCGGTTTGAACCGCTGCAGTTTATTTCGAGCCTTTCAATTTGTGTGTTTGTTTTAAAGCACGTATCGCATTTAAAATTACAGCTTTCAATTTCAGTGCGTAATTGCAACGTTCGTTCACCTCGGAGAATATTTTAAAATAAAAGTTAACGAAGTGCGAAACCGAAATGGATGCGAAAACGGTCCATTAAGTCTCCACTTGCATTGTAAACGACTACATCACTTGCATTCTGCGGATAACAGCAATATTTATTTTTTTATTTGAAAATATGAGCGAGGAATATTTTTAGCCGCGCACAATGCCGCAAAAAAAATAATGCCGAACTTAATGCGGCAGAAATAAGAGCACATTCGCATTTCGACACTTCGAAACGGTCGAAAGTTATTTTAGGATTCGGCGGAAGGAAGTCCCCAGGGTCTTTATCCTGACAGGATGAAATGAAGGATTTTTTCGGCCGTTGGGATTATTTTTCGGCGGGCCTGTCTTAATTAAGAATCATCAGCGATTATAAATTATCAAATGCAAATTTTAATGATCCATTTGCAAGTCATATGAGGGCTAACGAACACTTGTAGACATGCAAATGTGTGACATTCTCATAAATAAATAACTTGCGAATAAAAATTGAATTCCGATGGTGGCGTTACCTGCTGATGGCATTGCCCCCGAAAAAATGTTTTCGCCACTTCGGGTCGCGATAAATATTCAAAAGTGTCGACACGAATTAAGTGAGAAGCGGCGCTAAAGGCAATCCACTTCAAGAGCCATAATGTTTTAAGAACAGGCCGATTTACAACAAAAAATGCGCAGTAAAAGTTCCATCGATTTTGGAATGCAAACTGCACAAATGCCTGTATTCATGTGGCACGCAACCAGGCGCAATTATTCGCTCCAAAAGAATTAAAAGTTTTTATTTAAATCAAATTTATTAAAAAAATATATTCAAAATGTTTAAAAATTCATGTTACAAACGATCTGAAGTATGAGAAAAGGATGTAAACGTAAATTATAGGGCTCTTTAAAACTTATCATTTTACTTACAAACATTTTTTTGTAACTAAAAAAATAATGGCCTTTTTACTCTATCGAAATTTTTACTGTTTTAAAGTGTTGAAAATGTTTATAAATTCATAAGTGAAAAACGGTTTGAGGTATGGTAAAAGTGGTTATGACAAAAATTGTAAAGGTTGATTACATCTATAAGTTTTATTCAAACATTTTTTGAGGATTAGAAAAAATATGTTTTTATTAAAATATTTTCTTTTTAAAATGCGTTAAATGTTTCAAAATTCGTAACTTAAAAACGGTTTCAGATACCAGAAACTTCATAAGAATAAATATTGTAGATTCTTTTAATATCTACAACTTTTGTTAAAAGTATTCTTTTCTAGCTTAAAAAAATAACGCACTTTTTACTTTATCAAAATATTTGTTTTTCAAGATGTCTGCTCAAATATTCAAATGGTTAAAAATTCATAATTGAAGAACGGTTTGAGATATGATAAAAGTAGTCATAACAAAAATTATAAAGGTTGATTGCATCTACAATTTTTGTTAATATGTTTTTCGGGAATTCCTAAAAATTATCTCTTGAATATTCTCTTAAAGTTGTTACAATTTGTTACAATTCGTTATTATTTATTTATTTATTCTCTGCATCAACTCTGAAACTACGAAAAAAAATTGTCAGTGCATTACTCGCATCCGTTATTTTTCCTCAGCTTGCGAGTGTATCCAACGCGCAAAATTGAGCGGAAAATCCTATTTCCATATGAGATATACTCCCAAGGGATTTACAAAAAAAAATCAAGTTTAGTTCAACTAGGATGGAAGCAATGTGCATTTTTACGATCAAAACGGGTCTGCTATTATCCATCCTGTGATTAAAAAACTGCAATAAGAGCTTTTCAATGCACAGAAATGTGAGCTCATGGAAGATATTGAAAGGATGTTCATAATAATAACAGACAGTGGAATCGATGTAGAGAGTACGTGCTTTCAAATCGTAAAATTCCGACTCGGACTTTCACGACAATTAACTCGAAAGCTCGGATTACCTGCCCCGGTCCACGCAACCGAATTTTCCACGCTGAAAGCTGTTGCATGTGTGGAAAGGTAATTTTGATCTCAACTTGAATAAAAAAATTAAATTGAGGAAAAGTACACAATCAAATCAATGCACCGAAATAAATCATTAAAATATATGAAAGTAAATGTTGACGTCAAAATCCCGAAAGCTCATATGTCATGGCGATCGTTTATCACCGCTGCTCTCTTCGGGGGTTTCATAAAACTGTCCCGGGATTAATGAATGATGTCCCATTTCGGGCGATGCTTTTCGATATATCTCTCGCACGGCGCTATTTTTTACTTTTGCAAGTATGCAAAATTCAGCCCGAAGAATAGCAACAGGCTTGTCACTGGCGCAATAAATTCCGTTCGTTTAATGCAGCGCAAAATTACCAATAAAAAGTTATAAATTAAACGCAAACGAAACGTCCCGTTTGGATTTCTTACCTTTTTTAATGAAACCGCATCGAGACACCTTTCAAACGCAAAAAAGCGTTTATTTTCTTACAAGTGCGCAAGGGGCAAGAAACCTAATTAGCTTGAACCCGTAGCAAACGGCAGATGACTGAAGCGAGTGATTAGTTCCCGAAATAAGAAAAACGTACGGCGGTATAAATACACCAATTTATAAATGTACACTTTGACTGAAATTAATCGAATTATAACAGAACATTTTCAGAATTTTCCAGAACATTTTTCCAAACCGATTCGGCGAAAATTAACGTTCGACGCAACCATAAAAGTGATGCATTCAAATACACAAAAGTGTTTGATAAGGAAAATATCAAAGACGTTAGAGGCAACGCCTTGTTCGCCCCTGTGAACTCTTGATACGCTGTTCGTGCGCTTCATCTGATATCGTGCATCAACGACATCAATTTCCTGTTTCGGCCTAAGCGTGGCTGAGGTAATTCGAAAATAAAAAACACTGAATTTAAATCGCGCCAAATCGATCGCGATAATTATAAGAAGATGATTGGATGTCTTGTTTGTAATTAAAAAAGCTTCTGAAGTGTCGTCCGCTCCGGCTCCGGGAATTAAATTAAAATCGTCCGGTATCAAGACAAATCGTCTCGCAAATCTTTTCCCTATTATCGGTATTTTCTACTTCACGCTTATCGACCCTCCTTCCTTCTTTTGTGTCTCGCGAAATACGTAATATGTTATGTAAATTAAACACGAACGGTGAAATTATGCAAAGTTTATGGTCCTATATTTACTGGCACTTCCGGTCACACCGAAATTCATGGTGGGTAATTTTCTGCACATTTGTGTATCTGTACTTGAGTCGGGAAACGAAATAAATAATTTCGTTTCGTTCCTTTTTTACTTAAATTTAATGTCATTATAAAGTTTCTTGATTTCGTTCGGGTGTTTAAGTTACAGAAAAATGTTATTAATACAAATTGTAGATGTAACCAATCTTTATAATTTCTCTCATAACCATTTTTACCAAATCTCAAACCGTTCTTCAGTTATGAATTTTTAACCATTGAAACATTTAAGTGGCCATTGTGAAAAACATAAATACTTTCATAAAGTAAAAAGTGAATTATTGTTTAAGTTACAAAAAAATGTTTTCGACGAAAGTTGTAGATTTCAAAAGAAGCTGACATATTTATTCTTATCAATTTTCCGGTATCTGGAATCGTTTGTAAGCTATGAATTTTGAAACATACTCTAAGGGGCATTTAATGCGCTTGAAAATACGCAAACTTTTATAAAACACAAAGTACATTATTTTTACGAATTCTCAATAAATGTTCTAATAAAACTTGTAGATGTAATTAATCTTTATAATTTTTGTAATAACAAGTTTTACCATATCTGAAACCGTTTTTCAGTTATGAATTTTTAACTACCTTAACGACTTAAAAAACTTAATTATTCCCCTAAAGTAAGAAGTGCGTTATTTGTGAAGTCACAAAAAAATGTTGATATTAGAAGTTTTAGATATTAAAAGGTTAAATATTTTGCATTTTACCACTTTTTTCATATTTCGTGCCGTTATTAAGTTATGTGCGCCAAGAATTCTACAAACTTTAACGGAATAAAAAAGACATTGTTTTCAATTAATTCGCAAAAATGTATTAGAAAACGTTGTAGATGAAATAAAATCCTACAATTGTTATTATTACGGCCGTTCCATAAGTCGAACCATTTTTCAGTTACGAACCGTTTATAACTTATGAATTTTTAAACAAACACCGAGACACGAACGTCTCGATGCGCTTGAAGGGGTTAGCCTCCGTTTATTTATGAAACTGCCGAAAAACACCAGCCAAAAGATAATTAAGAAAGCTGTGAAATGTAATCTCGAAAGCGTCAAAAAAATGAGGAAAAAACTCGGTTTAAAAAGGGCAAAGTTTGCACAGCGATTTCGAGTGTCTGCAGACGACCCTCCGCGACCCGGTGACATCCAGCAATATGCGGGAGTATTTTCAATATTGAATTTGCTCGCAGAAATTCGCGCCGAAATTTTATCGCAAGTTTTCAGTTGGGCGCGCACATTTCATCTCGCAAATCTCCGCAATTAGACTCGGCATCTCTAATCCCCATTTCACCACTCTTGTATTTTCCAGACAATAGCAGCTTGCGGATAAAGACGTCGAGGAATGATTAAACATCGCGACTATTTACCTACGCCGGGATGGCTCCGCGATATGCAGGAAATTGACGACATACCCGAAAATTTAATTATTGATTCAGGGCTTTAATTGTTCGACTTGTGTTTACCTCGACTCAATCGCAAGAAAAACCTCTAATTGAGGTTTGAAAGTTTAATGCCGAAGAGATAAATCGCAAAACAACGCCCGGTGCAAAATTAATGCGTCCAGGGCCGGATTTACCTCAAATTAAAAAATGAATTCCAGAAACGTGCGCAAATCGGAGCAAACAAAAAAGTTCAATATGGCAGCTTTCGCCCTTGCAGCTTTGCGACTTTCAAAAGTCAAACTTAAAGGGGCACAATACTCAAAAAATAAGTTCGTTTAATTTAAAAGTACGTTCAATTCTAAGAAAAATGGTATATGTATTTTGTTTCTACTCAGGTTATTTAATGAGTCATAATAAATTTAAAATCGGCGCGTGACGTCACTGGGCCAAGCTGTGCGTAGCGCCCTATCTTATACATGGAAAAATTGCTCGCTTCACACGATCATTTACCTACCTTTAAACAATGTTTTCGAAATTTTGTTACGAGTATTTAGACTGTTTTTTTGTACTGAAGACGATACTGCAACCAAAATTTTAATATAGTGTGTAGTTTTTTTAAAAATATATTAAATATATACACGGCGCAGTCATTCGAACCATTTTTAAGCGCTTCTAAAGGTTATTTCTACCGCCCAGACAGAGCTCATAAAGCAATTATTTTCAAGACGCTTAACCATCGTGGAGTTTTGAATGTTTTGAATGTTTAGGTCGCAATAGTATTCTAGTAGAAAACACGATGATAGCAGTTAGTTCGTATCAGTCAGTATTTACTGTTAAATTGGTTGGTTGCACTTATAAATTTAATTCTTAATTATGACAACTCCTTATTTATTTGAACCTGAATACACAGATGACGACGAAGTTGATGCTTTTTTTGAACCTAGTAATGTAAACATAAATTACGAAAATCGAAGCGGAATTTGTAATTGGTGTAAATGTGGAAAATGTGTAGCTATGCCAACAGATGAAGAGTCTATGTTGTCAAGAATATGATAATATAAAACATTTAATTGGTAATAATACATGCATTACACAAAATAATTTGTTTGAAAAATTGGTTATTGACAAAGATGTTTTAAATATATCACGTCATAAACCCAACTTCCTGTAGCTTTCGAAAAATGTGACTCAATTCATATGTTTTTTTTTTAGCCAATAGGTTAATATGTACTGATATGGTACAGCACTTTTTTTTAAACAAGGTTCTTTTGAATTTGGTAGAAATTTTTTTCTTAGAACAAACGATTAGTCTAAATCACTTTCTAAAAAATGCTTATTGCAAATTCTTGCATTTTGTCCTGGTTGAAATGATTGCCTTTTACAAAATTGTGACCAAAATGCAAATCGTTTCGGCGATTTTTCTCTATTAGGAAAACGATGTCCCGTTGGTTCACTGCATCCAAAAACTGGTCGGCGATGTTCTTGTGGCTACTGTTGCAAATAAGTTATTCTGCATTTTCGATTTTAAATCGCAATCAACTTTTACTGATGATAATGAGGGTTCACTGCAGGGTGCAACAAACCTCGTTGCTTTTATGGACGGATCACTTATAGTATTGTAAAAGGCACAGTCATAAACGCAGAATATCTTTAGCCGAACTTTACGCACAATTAGATAAAATAGGAACGGAACGCACAGTCGGGGCGCTGTTCTTATTTAATATTTTAAAAAAAAACTAAACACCGTATTGAAATTCTGATTCTTTTATCGTCATTGGCAAAACCATTCACACAGTCTCATATAAATTAAGCATTAAAAATATAATTTTTAGGTAGATGGATCGTTGTGCGAAGCGAGTAACTTTTGCACCTGAGAGATACGGAGCTTCGGTGAACTCGGCCCAGTGACGTCACAAGCAATTCTAAATGTCTTAATATCTTCTAAAACAATTTTCTTTTTACATTGGAGTTTTACCAAATAGTTTTTAATAGTTCCGACTACAATAATTTAATATTAAATAATAATTTTAAAAAAAAAGTTTTTTTTGTAATGTGCTCCTTTAATAAAGCGTTGAAGAGTAGTTTACCTTGCGGGAGAAATCCGGCCTCGATGAGCCTCGCCTCCATCAGCAATTTGGGCAAAAGGAGAAAAAACGCGATGACCAGATGTAGGAAGGGGGCTGTTGGTCCTCCGTGTCGCCAGATGCTGCAACCTCCGGCCGAACCGAGCAGTTCGGAAGGGGGGTCCCTGCTGCAGGTGTTGATCTGCCTGCCCAACTTGAAGCCATCGTTCGCCAAATTGCCAATCTGAAATTTCAGAGCCAAGCCGAGTGTTAAGTCTGCCCGCATTTAAATTCCGTAAATCTCACCTTGAATATCGCGGCGCCGAGAAACAAGGGGAGAAAAAGAACGGCCAATCCCGTTAAGGCTAAACTTGCGTTTAATTCTATCCCCGGTACAGCGAAGTTTTCTGGCCAAGTTAACAAAGTGTATCCTGCGAAATGGAAATTATTAACTGAAATATTTAACTGGAAATTGCTGCTAGTCAAGTGGAATTCTTTTATCTCGTTTGCGACACGGCGTGTAATTGTGCAACTGAATCAGAAAATTAATTCATTTAAAAGTGACTTCATTATTAAATTTTACAATAAAGAAATCCGGACCCACTCAGATGATTACAATACTCCTCCTGGGTCGTATTATAAACTTTCATCTTCGTGAATAGTGGCCATTAAGGGCGAATCAAATGAAACGTTTCATCACCGACTAATTAAGTAACACATTTACAAAGGGCTTTTCAAAATTATCGATCGGTAGGCAATCATTAAATAATGATCCATAATACAACTAAGTAATTAATTAATTCATCAATAATTAACTTCAATTACATTTTGTTTTGAAGCAATTTAAATTTCACAAATAAAATCATTTTAGAGTTAAATTGTGGAAATTTGGAAATTGAATCATTCTCATGAATTAAAATCGTTTAGCTGAAGCAGATTTTTTAATTGACGCGAGCCGACGATTGTAAATGGCTTAATAAATAATACTGAATGGGAAGCTTTAATTAAAAATCAGAGAAAAACTTTGTGAAAAATTCAACAAACCCGATTGAAACGAACCCACTCAGAAGATTGCAATTCTCGCCCTTGCTCGCAATACAAACTTTCATCTTACAATTAGTGAATAGTAGTCATTATAAACGAGACAAATGCGACGTTTTACCACGATTATTTAAATAAACTATTCATAAACAACTTCGGTAGGCAACCAACATCACTTCATCATTGAATAATGATCCGTAATACACCCAAATACAAGATAACTGTTTAATATTGCATAATCCATTAATTCATTAATTAAAAATTAAGTTTAATTACGTTTTGCTTTAAAGTAATTAAAATTTCACAAATAAAATCATTTTAGAGTTAAATTATGGAAATTTGGAAATTGAATCCTTCTCAAGGACTCAAACCGTTTAACTGAAGCAGATTTTTTAATAAACACTATTGGATAGAAGACTTTAATTAAAAATCAGAGAAAAAATTTGTGAGCAATTCAAGAAACCCGATTCAAGCAGACCTGCTCAGAAGATTGCAATACTCGCCCATGCTCATATTATAAACTTTCATCTTCGTCAATAATAGTCATCATGAACGAGTCAAATGCGACGTTTTATCAACGACTATTTAAGTAACTCATTTATAAAGGATCTTTCAAAACTTCAAAACTATCGGTCGGTAGGCAACCAATATCACTGCATAATTGAATAATGGTCCATAATACAACTAAGCACAAAATCGCTGTTGTATATTTCATATAATTCATTTAATTGAGTTTTGTTTTGAAGCAATTAAAATTTCACAAATAAAATTATTTTGGGGTTAAATTATGGAAATTTGGAAATTGAATCCTTCACAAGAACTGAAACCGTTTCAGCTTATGCAAAATTTCTTAATTGGCGTAATACAATGATTGCAAATGGCTTTAATTAAAAAAACGCCGAGAAAAATTTAGCTAGACTCATAAAAAAACACAGAATGGTAATATACAGCGTGTCCCACGATATAATTAATATAAGTATGCTCAATATTGTCATTCACCAATTTTAAATTTGACAACTAAAAATTGACAGGATCAAAACTCTTCAACAAAGTTCTAATAATCGAAACAGGCGCAAACCACAAAAATTGGATCCACGTCTAATAGAGGCAACAATTTCAAACTGTCGTGCAAAAATAAACACGAACTTGCAGAAGATAAACACCAGTTATTTTACGCGACAAGTTCAGTCTACCCCTCGCGCAATTTGCCTTGACGAACCGACAACTGACTACATCCATTTCGAAACCGACATCAATTTCAATAATTCCACCAATGTGGCAGCAAAGGTCCAACCGAAAGTTCGACACAGGATCGATTAGTCGGGTCCTCATTTAATTAAACTTACCGACAATTCGCTTAATGCATTTCACGGAGACGTAGGCCTGCAACAGCGTCCCGAAGAGCCCGTACCAGATCGACCACAGGCTGTTGAGGTGGATCCTATTAGCCCATCTCATTATTTTCTTCTTCGAGTCGAGCGGCGGCGGCTTCGGAGGCGCTTCGCCCGGCCGCTTCACTCTGCTCCTGTTGATGTCATTGTTGTTCTCGTAGCCTGTTAAGCTGCCTGATGTGCATGACATTGTTCCCCTTTCAAAAGCCTCCGAACATGGTCAGTGCGAATCGATACGCCCTCGTCTGCAAATGGAAAAATGCAAATTTAAGTGTGCGAATCGCGATTCCGTTCAGGGTGGAATCGTCACAATGATGTGCAGGGGCGCAGAGGCAATATCTGCAGGCGTCACAACTGCCTCTGTGCGTTTACAACGAGACATGACACTGACAGTTTGTCACCCTTAAGGGATGGATCCTATTGTAAACTTCGAGTGTTAGGTTAGGGACGATTTGATCAACGGTTTTGATGTGCGTTGATTCGGTACTTGTGGATTGAGGAATTTGGGAAACGCTTGCGAGGGATGAAGCTCCTCGACTATTTAATTTGTAACCTGTTTGAATATTCAAATTCAAATTTTCCGCTAAAAATTACTTGCTGCCAATATTCCAGTGTAAATTGTTCTTTCAATTTCACTCCTCCTAAATAAAAAATAAACTAGGAAATTTAATTATAGACAGGTTTCACTGTTTTCGAAAACTGAAATGTTTATTTAATTTTAAAAATTAACAAAAACAATCAACAAATGTGAACCTTGAATAACGGGAACATAAATGCGTACCCCAAACATAAAAACAGTCAATTTTCATAAGCCGCCGGAATATAAACACGTTCAGAAATTTATGGCCGAGCCATTAAGCTAAAATAGCTCCAGTTGATAGATGTAACATATTTATAAACGTTATTCTGCATTATGTTTCGCGCTGTCTGCCCTGAAATATCCATTGTGAAGGCAGTTCATTTTCAACAATTACTTTTGTTCAATAAAACAGCATTGTGGTTAGAACAATCCTAGTCAGACGCATTCTGGTGCTAACTAATTAATTTGCAAACTGCGCATAATTTCGAAACCAAAGTCTCGGAATGAAGCGACTCATAATAACACTTGTTGGTCATAAAGCATTTTACAAATGGTACCGCCACTCACTAAGAAGAAATTGAAATGTTTTGTAAACGGTTTTCGCTCGGTTAATAAATTCAATTATGGAAGGGGGCCATAAAAGTTGTTTATAGCACGGACGTAAATGCCTCTTTTTTAATGAGGAATTATTGCAGTTTTTTCTTCCAAATGTTGCAAGATTACGGTGGCACGAACGGCTGTTTCATATATCGCATAAAAATTGAGGTTCAAGATGTTGCAGCCTCATCACTGCGCATCCAACCTTTTTTAAACTTAAAAATGGCCAAAACTTTCAACAAAGGTTTACAAATTTAAATATATGTGCGGTTGTAAATCAGATCCCACTGTAACCTGGCGTTATTAGTAAAATTTGTATAAATAAATCATCAATTCCTTTTTCAAAACTCAGAGTTAAATGTACCTGGCCAAATACGAGCGAGATTACAAAATTTTAATGGACCTCAGGTGAGACAAAAATCAGAAAGTAAAACCACCAAGAATTAAGAAAGACAAAAATCTTGTTTATGGTAATGAAAGTGTGCATATGCTGGAAGCTGGCGATAACTTGCGGCGTTACAATGATGACGGAGTGTGGAAGGAAAATCTCGGGTTCAGGTTCTTGCAGAGATAAGAGCAACAAGGTATAATATAAAAAATGAGTTATTTAAAAATAAAGTGCGGCCTTTGTCATCTGGAAAAAAGATGAAGCGGCGAAGTTTCGGGCCTTGCCGAGATTAACGACGCATCAAAGTTATAAAATAATATTTTAGATTAGAAGTAATTACCTATTATGAATGAAATGGGTCACTGTGTGCTTTCAGCAAAAAGCGAAATCTCGTTTTAATGGAAAACTCGTGTAATCTCATTAAACGGTTGGCGAATTAAAAAAAAAAACAACGCGGATGTGTTCCAGCTCGTATTAATCCAATAAACTGACTCATGATCTCGCATGGCTGGTTTAATTGAACGGTTTTGTGCCTAAACTTCAGCCAAGACAGTTGCGTTTCATCCGTTTATAATTAAACGATTAAAGATTTTCAATTTAAAAATAAAACTGTCCTGAATAAGCTTTGAATGTCAGTCCACAGTTTTAGTGCAACGTAATCCGGGTTTATTTACTTGCTTTAATCAAAATTGCAACTAAAAGCACATTTTGCTTGTTTGAAAGTCTGGATACGGCGAAAACACAGCGAAAAAAGCTTGTAACATTTGCATTTTAAAAAAATTACTTTGTTTTACCTAATGTCGAAGCTTTTATTTGGCCAAACGTAAAAACAATTTATAATAACTTGAATCTTAATTAAAATTGTGTCAAATCACAGGCTCCAACTGAAAAAAATACATTCCACGTCCCTTGGGAGATAATAGGTACAGCTGCTATGTACTAAAACCGTGCTACATTATTAAAAGTAATATGGGCGGCAATGTGATCTTTATCAGTTTTATTATCTAAGGCTCAATTAACCTCGATAATTAAGGCTACGTACTATCGATGAAATCGAGCGAACTTTACGATAGGATATGCTCTTAAGCGGGCTACACACTTTCCGGTATATCTCTCCGGTTTACCCTTAAGGTCTGTCGAATACGGTCTACCGGATACAGAAGCGCATCCACACGATTACGGTTTCTTTGTCAGTTCTGTGTAAAAGCGATGGCGTCAACACAAGATGCTTTAGCGGTAGTAGCATTATTATTGTCTATGAAAAAGCGCCCTACACGCAAAGTAAAACGTAAACAGTGGTGTAAAAATTGGTTAAAAGAAAGATAGCGATATTGGCATGTAAATTTGATGCAGCGATTAAGATTTGCGCCGAAATATTGGCACAATCAATGAATTCTTCGATACACTCACGGTTACTTTTGCGATTTTCCATCGGACTTGCACCATTAACGTCGTTGATACTAACACTGTCACAGAAACTGATAAAATACGCACAGTTCACCCTTTCCACTGTTTTTTTAAGGGTCCATTCTATCACTTTCGAAAAAGCGAAATCTGAGTGATAATGGAGTTTTTAAACTACCCTAGCAATTTAAACAGTTAACCTCCATTCGATTTTTTTCAAAGGCCATTGAATACCACTTCAGAAAAGTGAAATCTTGTTGATTATTTTATTCTACTAACATTGTACTATTTCAAAAATGAACACGGTATCATACCGATAATTTTGATATAATTTCGTGTTGGTCGAAATAGTTCAATTACTTACTATTTAGCCAAGAACTTATTTACATATGTACCTACTTTAATTTTTCTTATTGTTAGTTCTTCATTCGTAAAATAATCTAATCAAATACCACTCAAATTTTGATTTTTTAAAATTAATTACATTACATTCAATCGTACAAATTTAACGATAAATGCACTTCAGCTGCGTGTCGTATTTTTAATAAATACAACTAGTTATTATAATTTAATCAATAAATTCAATTCAGTGAAGGTACGGGTGCGTATTGTTTATGCAGATTATTTAACTTTACAGATTTGCGTTGTCGAGACCTATTCAGGATTTTTTGTCTGTATTGTAAAAATGTCGTCTTTGAAAAAACGAAATTTCGGTGACAATTAAACGAGCAATTTAAGGGTTACTGGAGAAAATGATTTCGGTTCTTCATAAAATGTTAAAAGGGAAGAATTAAAGATCATTCACCACGTCGTGTTTTTTAAGGGTTAATTTATTGCGGGTGGCTTTCGAAAAAACTAAATCTCGATGACACAATGTCAATTGTCAATGATAAACAACTATTTTAGAAGAAACTCGAGAAAGCGACTTTCAATTTCTGTGAAGGGCTCATTTAGTGTGACTGGAAAAAACGAAATCTCAATGATAATAGTGTTGTTAAAATACACAAACAATTTAAACAGAAAGTGGCTTTGACCCTTCGTAAAATGTTGAAGAAAAGAATATTTTTCAGTTTCAGAAACGTGCAACCAATTTATTAAAGAAACGAGACTTGCGGTGCGAGAGACCTTGTCTCTGCAGCAAATTTTAAAAAACTGAGATGACCGGATTGCTTTCCTATACACGGTCCGATATGCCTGTACGGTTTTATTTATTGAATGAAAATATCTATTTGCTCAGGCAGCCGGAGCATCTCCGTTTTATCATCCACACTTTCCGGTATACCTGCACAGGCGCACCGGAGAGGTATACCGGAGAGATATACCGGAAGGTGTGTAGCCCGCTTTAACAACTACTAGATAAGTCACACAAGTGAATCATAATGTGAAAGGATTTGAATTACGCATTACAGTATAAGGTTCCAATAAAGTAATCAAAAATAAATCTGAAAGTACAGCACGTAAAACCTAATTAATTTTAAAATGTGAGAACATTTCGGCGGGTTATCTCGCATTCGTTTTATCGTCGTCGCGTCGCGTGAAGTCGTCATGAATTTCGTTACAGCACCGTCGCGATAGCACCTTTGTGTACAAAGTGTCGCTACAAACATAAAGCTCAAAGTAAATTATGTTAGTGCGTTCGGCCACTCGCCGGCTAATTTGGGCAGGACATGATAAAATGTGCTGCCCCACACTGAAAGACTAACGATTTTGTTCGGTTTGCACGTTACTGTACTACCGTACTTTTGTCCCGTCTCCCGTTATTTATTAAAGAACTTTCGCCCCTGCCTCGCGCGCTATCCGGCTATATTTCCCGAACTTTACGAATCGACTCCGGCGAAGTGGTTAAGCAAAAAACAGCAATTAATACGAGCAAGTTCCAACTCTGAAAATGAAATGAAAATGCAGATTTAATTAAACTTCGTCAATGGAACAATTCATTTTTCCATTCGAAGCCATCTTAACAAGATGTTCAATTAATTTCGTTTAAGTTGTGCCTTTTATTGTTTCATGGTTTCAGTTTGCAGCTGAAGTTCTGTCTAATTAACTTGTTAGTTTGGGTGAAAACTACGTTTGCGGTTTTGCGGCGGTTGTCTATCGGAATTAACTCAGGTCTCATTAATTTCCTTGGTACATCAATCGCTCGCGTTGTACTGATGCATAATGCAACGAGGATAATGCAAACACTTTTTCAGATGAGGAGCTTTGTTGGAGACGCTTTTAGGCCTCGCGAAATGCTGATTGGGATCGAAAGGTCGTATTTTATTCCAGACAGTACATTAACTTTCATCAGCGTTATTATAAACGTTTGTAAATGGAGCTCCTTGCCATGAATACTGAACGACCGAGCATTTTTTCTGTGGGACTTTTATGAAAAAAGCTAAAAAAAATTACTAAAGTAGGTACCTCAAATAATTTTATTTTTAATTTTATTTTAATGTGTGATAAAACACTGTCTTGTGTGAATAAATGGTTTGGTGAAGAATTTTTAAAATTGTTAAAAAATTAAAAATGAATGAATGAAAATTGTTTGTAAAAAGTTGTAAATTGCAAAGTTCAAGATTCATCTAAAATTACCTTAAGGGTAACTTTAATTCTATAAGTGTTAGGTAAGTGCCAACTTAAATCTAACCTTAATTGTTTAGTGTATATTGGTAAAATTATTATAAAAATGGAAATTGAAGTGATAGTTGGCACTGATGTGAAAATTCAATCTCCAAGTAATACAGAAACGTTTATTTCAATTTATGTTTATGTCATTTCTACAAGTTTTCAGGAGACGATGATCTGCAAGTGTTGTTTTATTTAATACAAAACTGGAATAACAAATTCACGGGTTTTTATAAAGCGAGGTTATGTGCTTGTGATCTTTTTGCAGTGTTTTCATGTCTAACTAAATTTTTAGTAAGTGCCAACAATGCAACAGATTTCTAAGTTTGTTACTCTTAAAGTTTATTTATTTTTAAAACATGTAATGAGTGTTTGACTATTTAATTAGTAATGCAATCAGAAAAATCAATATTTGTCTTAAGTTTCAATTAATTAGTGCACAGGAAATGTTTGCATTTTTCTAAATTAAGTGGCTCCAATCTTGATTTAACAAATGGATTTTCTGTGTGTGATCAAGACAAATGTAAAACAAGCAAAGCAAATGTTTTGTTAATTAAAATGCTTCCTCCTAAAACAATGTTTTGCGGAGGAAATGAGTAATGAGGATAAAAACACGTTGGTATAGTGTTATGATACCTATTAATGATCGGAAACCATTATCATCTGTGAGCATTAGCTTTCCTCTACTATTCGATTAATGGTTTTCAAAGTTGGCTTATCCATGTGGGTCGATTAACATAAAGTCTGTCGTTAATAGTCACAATCAAATCGTCAATGTAATTTACATTGCAATATAATTTTGGGCCATTTTCTCATACCTTCAAAACTGCTACAAATTTATCCCAAATGAAAACAGTATTATGTCCGAAAATAAAGCATAAATTTGAATGTGGTAATAATTTTGCCATCAAATGATATAAAATGATAACCATTTTCCACAGAAAATTATTACATTGAAAGTTGACTGTCAACAGCTTTATTTACCGTTTAGAACATTCATTACTTTACTGTGCTTTAAATAGAATTGTTTCAGGATTACATAATTGTCATCGATCGAAGTGGAAAAATGTGGTCTGCAATTTGTGTTTGAGCTATCAGATAATCCCAGGCACGCAACGCATTTATTATCTTGATTGGGTGATTCCCAAGGGCGTATCGACCTTCACCGCAACCCGAAATTGCATCTGTAAAAAGGTAAAAATGCAGTGATTTGAATCAAATGCGTCTCCATTAATTTTGTCCGAAACTATTTTGCTTTTCTTCTCGGGAAATTCGAGGCTCGAAAGTTATCTAATGAAATTTCAACATTCCAATGGGCGAGTTTCGTCGATGAAACGGAATCCGCATTATTTATCAAAGGAATGATCCGTAAGTACCACTTACCCATATCAAGCGATGCCCTCACAACTGAACTCTGCGTTGTGAAGGCTGACCAAACAGTCTAAATTCCTGCTGAAATTTAAAAGCTCTTTCAGCCGTATGGAAATAGTCAAATTTGCTGTATTTGTTTCGTTAGTACGGTAAAGCAAATAAAGTCCGGGAAAGAAAATTCCTGTGGGTATTTCGTTAAGCTCAATGAAATAAAAGTCAGCTCGGAAATAAAATAAGGCTCAATGTTGATAAATGTTTTGTTGCATTGTACACAACTATTAATTTTCATTGATGTTTTTTTATTATTTATGTGTTGAGGTGATTATGTAATTTAATTTCAGCTCAAGACGACGAATGGCACTTGAGGAAGTACTGAAGTGTGTGCTTAAGTATCCAATGCACTCATAAAGCGTTGCCAAGTTGGGACTTTAGCGAAAATATAACTTTGAGCAGCACTCTGCAGTTTTGATGGAAAGAACTTCTTCTAAAACATAATTGATACTTTCTGAATTACAATTGATGTTTGCTGAACTACAATTGACTAATTTGCATAATAATTGACGTCTTCTGAAGTACAACTGATGTTTTCTGAACTACAATTAATTAATTCAGATTACTATTGACTTTTTCTGAAATACAATTGATGCTTTCTAAATCACAATTGATGTTTTCTGAACTACAACTGACTGATCTGATGTCTTCTGAAATACAATTGAAGCTTTCTGAATTATAATTGATGTTTTCTGAACTACAATTGATGTTTCTGAACTACAATTAACTCATTCAGATTACAATTGACTTCTTCTGAAATACAATTGATGTTTTCTTAACTACAATTGACTGATCTGAATTACAATTGACTTCTTCTGAAACACAATTGATGTTTTTCGAATTATAATTGAAGCTTTTTAAACTTATTGATGTTATCTGAACTACAATTAACTCATTTATATTATAATTGGCTTCTTCGGAAATACAATTGATGTTTTCTGAATTATAAATGTTTTCTGAACCACTCATCTGAAATGTGTTGACCTCTTATGAAATACAACCGATGCTTTCTGAATTGTAATTGATGCTTTCTGAAATGCATTTGGAAAAGGCGCAGTGCAAGTTACATTTTCATTTCAGCTGCAACATGCGATTCATAAGATATGCACGAGACCTGCAGTGCCTTCACCTTTGCCGAACAAATTTACAATAAAGTAATTAGATGATTTAAAAACAATAATTTGCATATTTCCAAAAAGCCGGCAAAAACAAGCCAAAATATACGAACATTTCGGCCCCAAAATTCTCACAATGAGACCATCAACAGGAAATTGCATTAGGACCGCTTAAATAGCGTAACTGCATACATAATTTTGCACATTTAACGTTTTCGGTGGTTGCTTCACCCAGTAATTTGAGAGATACCATCTCCAACTCAAAATTAACTTAAGCAGGAGCTTCCGGCGATTCCCGCCGAAAGAACATTATAAAACTACTAAAAAATCAATCCTGGAAACTTTTTTCCAACTTGAAAAAATCTCCCACCGAACTGTTCAAAGATCAGCGAAAAATAATGAATCGGAAGTCCTTGGAAGTTGCTTAAAAGTTCGTGCCGCCGGTTAAACAATGCCAATAGTGTAGAACTGGATGACATGCGGTCTTGCTGCGAAAAGGCATTATTTAATTTTCGCGAAATCCGAATTTTAAGGAAAATCGATGCGATCACTATTAAATATTTGTTTAATTTTAACCAATCTGGGTTGAAATCGTTAAGGCCTCCGACTCGTAAGAATAACGACTTTAAGGTAAACACGCAAACTGCGCGTTTCGTAACGAAAAGAATTATTTATAACAACGTCGTAAACGTTACTGCAGTCATTAAGGCTTTTACAAGTCCGCTTGATGGCTCTTTCCTGTTGAAATATTCTGCAATTAAAGTTAAATTGAAAAAAAGCGTTCTGAACCGAATTTCAGTGAACAAATGATCGGTCTGTGCTCATCTGTGGTTGGAAAACTAAAATTTTCTTCTTGGTTTGTGAAATGCGACCAACTTTCTCACCCTTTGGGCTTGGAAGTAAAAATTACAAATATGGCGAACATTTCAAAAACTCGGCGTTTGGAAAAACTTGAATACAAAACTTACAATGTGTAATCAGACTGAAATTCGTTTCAAACTTTCAATTCAATTCAATTTCCAATTTTTAATAAAATCTTGGTTGTGTTGGGTAAAATCAATTGGGTCAAATTAGCGAAGAAATAGAGTTGTAATAAAGCATCAAAGATACGGATCTGTGCTATTTTTATTTCTGAACATAAAAACGCCACATTTCCCAACTTTTCAAAACTTGTTAGACACGCGACTGTACAATTAATTGCAGCAAATTTCCGCCCGAAAATAAAATAAATCCCACTCATTAATTCACGACTGCAACTTCATCTCGTTTGAACAAAAAGGAAATAATTTCAGCAGCAATAATTGCATCATGTAAAATTGCACATTGTGAAGTCAATTAAACGCCGCAAGATAACATTCAAGTGCCACTCAAAAGAATTTTTACTAAAAGAGTTTATGCAAATTATTAGATTGTTCGACATGCAAAACTTGCGCGGATTTAATCGCACAAGTCGCCGAAAAATCCAACCCTGAATATCCTGAGACTTGTAAGGACATCCCCTTAAGCCAGAAAAATTTCAGTAAACCTGAAAATGAGCGGGGTTCTTGATTTAGCTCCGCCGCCGAAAATATTTATGGTCGGCTAAATTCCGGAATTGGTAATGATGAAAACACCTAACACCCGACCGCGAATATTCGTCCAAACGCATCTTGATGGAGTTTGTCTTTCGGCGACGCGTAAAAATAGATCTGAGAAATCGGTCGCTTAAATTGATTTATTAACAAAAACTGTTATTTTAGGCGTTTTTATTAAAACGATAAATATTTTGAAGGCAATGCCAGAGCTGACGAAAAATGGCGTAAACTATTGCGCACTAATTAGTGGCCATTTGTTTCGCAAGATTTATTAAATTTGCGTTCGAGAGTCTTGTATCCACGCACGAAATTCCTGCACTGCACGAACGTGGAACCGGAATAAAAATAAAAACCGATCACGAATTCTGCGGTGCTTGGGTGCATTTTGCATACAATGGAAGTTTGCATACAAATAGTACTACAAGAAATATTAAAAATAATGGCGCCGAGAACGGTACAACTAATAGATACTGCCACAAGTCTAGCAATAAAAATACGGCAACGCTTTTCAATTTATCACTATTTATCTTGCGCAAAATAGTTGGGTTGAGATTAATGGGTCCTTTTTCGGTCTGTAATGAATACGTTTTGCACTATGCAAATGCGTGCAGAAGGCAGATTAATTTCGATGCGAGGATTTACCAAAAAAAAGTTGCTGAACTTGTTGGCGCACACGAGTGATTGATGCGCTTTAAAAGTTGTTATGTTTTAAATAAGATCTTGAGAACAAACAAAAAAGAAATGGTTAACCAAGCTGTACCGGGTTTTTAACAAACAACTAACATAATAAAAATGTTCGTTTATACCTTGATAACGTTTGTTATAACCGCTTTTACCATTATTTGGAATTGTTTCTAAATTATGAATTTTTTAATATCCGATAGAGGACATCTAACGCAACTTAGAATAGTAAAAACTTTAATTCAATATAAATGACACTAATTTAGTAAATTTTCAAAAAATGTTTTAATAAAAATTATAGGCGTAATCAACCTTTATAATTTTTGTTATAATCATTTTTACCATAACTCAAACCGCTCTTGAGTTATGAATTTTTATCCATTTCAACACTCAACCAAACATCTGAAAAAACAAAAATATTTCGAAAAATCAGAAATGAGTAATTTGTTAAGTTGAAAAAAAAATATTTTAATAAAAGTTGTATATATTAAAAACTTCTATAATATTTATTCTCACGATTTTTGCATATCTGCAACTGTTTTCAAGTTATAAATTTTTAAATATTTGAACAAAATTTTAGAAAATGGTAACCAAACCCGATTTTTAAAAACTAACCAAAACACTGGAAAAGCTCGTTTATCCTAATGTGAGGTTCACTAAATAAAAAATGTCCGTCCCTTGCTTTTAACACACATTCCCATTTACCCAAAACTCGGTATCCAAATGATTTATTTACATTCACCTATAAAAAAATTCAATGTAGCCCGCGATTATACCCGAGCTTTATCCGTAACTTGTATTTAATTTCCTTTTCTGCCTGGGATTGAATTATGCGATAGCGAACGCATCACCGGTTACTTTCACGAAACAAACTCCCGTTTGTGTTAAGATGAAAATTTGTTTTTACCCATTTAAAAAATTACATTTCGGCGCTTTTGATGCTATGATTACAGTCACACTAATTATAAAACGAGCACCTGTTGTCGCGCGCGCAAAAATTCTTGCATAATAAAAACTTGCCCTCTACAAACAGCACAAAACGTATAGTTCGTCGAACTCGTCGGTGTGAATATAAGCCGTGGAGTTTGAGGACTAATAAAATTATTGTGCTTTTATTGACAACAATTATTGACGAGACTGAAAAAAATTAGGAGGCTCGTTCATCGAAAAGGACCCCTCGTTGAAGAATTTTGTGATTAATTGTTGGCTCGTCGATTTGTGACAAAAAAAGTTGGTGCAACTATGTTGATTAAATTGGCAGTCGCTGAATAAAAACATGTAATCTTAACTCACCGGTTCATACATAAAACATCCGGTTTTTATTCGATAAGTCATCAGAAATCTTAATGAATTTTATTGAATCAAGAAAATATTTTAAATTATTTAAGTATAATTTGGTCACTTTAATTTTTTCTTCGAGTTTTTCAGTTCAAATACGTTTGTTGTGAACTTGTAGGAATGAAATTCCCTTAGTAGATAAATCATCACAATTCCTAATGAATTTTATTGAACCAAGAAACTATTTTAAATTAATTTCAGTACAATTCAGTCAATTAAATTTTTTCTTCAAGTTTTTCAGTTCAAATACGTTTGTTATGAACTTGTAGGAATGGAATTCCCTTAGTAGATAAATCATCACAATTCCTAATGAATTTTATTGAACACAGAAAATATTTTAAATTAATTTCAGTTTTTACAATTCAGTTAATTAAATTTTCTTCAAGTTTTTCAGTTCAAATACGTTTGTTATACATTTGTAGGAATGAATTCCCTTAGTAGATAAATCATCACAATTCCTAATGAATTTTATTGAACCAAGAAAATATTTTAAATTAATTTCAGTACAATTTAGTCAATTAAATTTTTTCTTCAAGTTTTTCAGTTCAAATACGTTTGTTATGAACTTTTAGGAATGGAATTCCCTTAGTAGATAAATCATCACAATTTCTAATGAATTTTATTGAACCAAGAAACTATTTTTAATTAATTTCAGTACAATTTAGTCAATTAAATTTTTTCTTCAAGTTTTTCAGTTCAAATACGTTTGTTATGAACTTTTAGGAATGGAATTCCCTTAGTAGATAAATCATCACAATTTCTAATGAATTTTATTGAACCAAGAAACTATTTTTAATTAATTTCAGTACAATTTAGTCAATTAAATTTTTTCTTCAAGTTTTTCAGTTCAAATACGTTTGTTATACATTTGTAGGAATAAAATTCCCTTAGTAGATAAATCATCACAATTCCTAATGAATTTTATTGAACCAAGGAACTATTTTAAATTAATTTCAGTTTTTACAATTTAGTCAATTAAATTTTTCTTCAAGTTTTTCAGTTCAAATACGTTTGTTATGCATTTATAGGAATGAAATTCCCTTAGTAGATAAATCATCACAATTCCTAATGAACTTTATTGAACCAAGAAAATATTTTAAATTAATTTCAGCTTTTACAATTTAGTCAATTAAATTTTTCTTCAAGTTTTTCAGTTCAAATACGTTTGTTATGCATTTGTAGGAATGAAACTCTCTTACTAGATAAATCACCACAATTCCTAATGAATTTTATTGAACCAAGAAAATATTTTAAATTAATTTCAGTTTTTACAATTTAGTTAATTAAAATGTTTCTTCAAGTTTTTCAGTTCAAATACGTTTGTTAAGAACTAGGCAATTTAATCAAGAAAAAAATTAAATTAAGTCCAGCTTTCTCTGGCAATAAAATAAAATTTAATTTTGAAAACTAATATCGTTCTTACTTCTGAGAACCCACCTTTGCAAACCCCCGAAAAATATTAATAACAACAACAAACAATTATGAAATCATTGAAAAAAATTAAATGCCAATTTAAGCCATCCATCCAATGCCAATCAATTTAAAAAATTGTCCCAATAAAAAATCAAGTAAAAAATTCATACATACCCATAACATGTTAGAAAGGTCAGAATCGTTTCAATATTTATAATCGCAACCATCAATTATTGTACAACATACAAAACACACACATTTAAATACATCAGTCCGGAAATTCGCGAAAATGCCATCGAAACACTTCAAACTACTATCGATTTGGTGATCATTAAAAATTCGATTGGGAAAAATAAATCGAAATCGGCGGTCGCGTTCCCGTCGAACTCCTACCGGCAACTGCGGCAATGCGCGCCAGGCCGTCTACAACGAGTTTTCATTCAACGTCGCACGCGTCTTTAGAAGCAAGTTTTGATAGTTTCGCGCCCCGTGGGGGATGAAACGGCGCGGCCTGCGCGCGCCCCGACGATCGATCCTAATGTCAACGGTCTGAACGCTTTTCTATTTCCGCGGTTATCAATCAAAGAACCATTATTGACACACATGTTATTCATAACAAAAAAAATCGACTGAAACAACGTCCGAATCCAGAAATTCAAGACGAAGAGCAATCGATCCTCGGTCCTCCCCAGGAAGTGCATGAGTCACGTGAAGATGTTTGGGCAGCTAGACGCATTCCCTTATCCCCTGAAGAGTAGTGCAAGAAAACAAAACAGCCCTACTACGTTAACACTAACTTCTTGCCATTTTTGATCATTTTTAATTTTAGTTTTTAACGTCGACATGATTTGTTGTTGAGACGGTTGAGGTGGTTTCGTGTTGGGCAGATTAATCGGCGCAAGTTTCGCAAGGGTAGTTTTTCTCGTCGTAATGTGCTTGTAGGTAATAATTCGACGCGAGGGTGCGAGACCGAATAGTGGCAAGGACACCAAATGTGTTTTCGAAATTCAGTCTGTTCGCTTTCATTCCGAAATAACAATTTTATGTTCCCAAAAATTTAATAACGATTCATTTAATTAGGGGATAAAAATGGTTGCGTTTAAACGGCCAGCGGCGTTGTAACTTCCCGAAAAACGGTTACCGCCACTTGAAAAGTTTATTTGGCCCAACGCTGTGTTATTTTAGGTCGGAGAATGTCAATTTCTTTCGCCGAATATAATTAAAACCGTATAGATTTTATTTTAGGCGTTTTTAATTAACAAGGTAACGAACTCGATTTAATTACAAAATCGGTGTGTTCCAACATTAATGCTCCCCGCCGAAATCGGTCTCAAATATTAAATTATTAAGTTCAAATTTCCAAATTTAAAAAAAAAAAATTATAAAAAGAAAAGCTCAACAATTCCATGAAGAATTACATAAATGAGCGTCGTGACGCCAGATGATAAAAACTGAAAATAGAATTAACATCAGATTATTATTATTATTAAAAACTCAATAAGTACATAGCCAAAAAAAAATTTTGAGGTAACCATTAAGGTGGGTTTCGCAGGTTTAGAAGTGAGGTTAGAATTATTGAATTTTCAATCCAAGTTAATTTAAAATGTACAGTGCAGATAAGCTTCAAAAGGTAGAAATCGCAAACCACTGGCATGAAGGTATGATGACATATACTTTTCATAATTTATTATGTTATATTAAAATATTTTCAAGCGATTTTGCTCATTAGCAAAATTTCTCAAGTATGTCTCCTCATTCGGTATTAAGTAGGCTACAGTGTAACACTGAGTAAATGTTTCTTAAAATTGTAATATTTAAATTAACTTGGATTG
This sequence comes from Dascillus cervinus, assembly GCA_949768715.1. Taxonomy (NCBI): domain Eukaryota; kingdom Metazoa; phylum Arthropoda; class Insecta; order Coleoptera; family Dascillidae; genus Dascillus; species Dascillus cervinus. Next base: position 28,204,831 of record OX458319.1, on the reverse strand, counting down.
AAAATTCAATAATTCTAACCTCACTTCTAGACCTACGAAACCCACATTAGAAAACACTGTACAGGCCAACCCCTCTATAGTGGTCAGTATTAGTCACTTAAGCTACATTTATAACCACTTCGATTGCGGCACAATTCGAAATCCGATTCCGAAGTATTTATTTGTTGATAGAAAAATTGCAATTCAAATTCATGTTGTGAATGGTACCAAATGTCAATTTAAAAATTTCGGCACACTTCGCAATCGAATTTCGAATTCTACCGCAATTGAAGTGGTTGTAAATGTAACTTTAGTTCACATTGGATTTACAAAGTCTGTGAAATTAGCAAAGAAGAAATTTTGCCGCTTCAGAAACAATTTGTCTGATATCAATGCACTTAAGCTCGGCATTGCTAAACTAATTCCAAGTGCGCACGTAAATCACTTCCCCATATGCCGTACGTGTATCTCTCGAAGTAATCATAATAAAGGGGTGCCAGCCGATAAATTTCCAATCTAACAGGTCCGTATTTTCCGACGTTCGCTGCAGCTGTGGGTCTGAGATCGTGGCGTAGCTGGATGACATTAGGCCGGAAAATATTTCACGGCCTTTGTACGCTAGGGGAGCGTCAGGCTAATAAATGACTCAACCGAGGCGGTGTGTATCCAAAGCAGAAGCAAATTGAACCCGGAGTTTATACAGAAAAAAAATCCGATCAAAAAAATGTCAAAATTAACGGATTAAAATAAACGTAATTAGATGAACTATTTACACAACAGCTGCATTGGTGGCAGCTGTCTTCTTTTCTAACTGACCAACCGATCCGCTGGGACAGTTTAAAATATGATTCTTTGGCCTAAATGGTGAACATCCGGTCGTGTAGTGTTCCAAAGTACAAAGTAATTCGGGAATATTTAATTCGGGGAATAATTTAACTGACCTAGCTGGAACAGCATAACGATCAATCTTTCTAGACAATTAGAGTCGAAAAATCGTGCATTTCAAATATAATAAAAATGAATTTCCGGACAAATTAAATTTTCATATCCATAAAGAACCGTTAATGAAAAACTGGAACAATGAGTTTGGCCACATTTTCTAGATGGATGTCCTTGATATGACATCATTTCGCAAAACGTACTTGTTGCATTGTGAATCATTGCCATTTATTCCTGGCCAAGTACAGAAATAAAAAACTGCCATAAAAGCTGGAACAATGATATTTACACGCTTGACTTGCAGATACGCACAATTGTGAATGGAATGTTCAAATATAACTTCCAATTTTCCGTATTATGTCTGCGTCCCGAAATTTATGTTCAGGTCAGGGTTCACCAAATTCGAAACTAAACAAGAACACTGAACCGTTACAGCCGTTCAGGCCACACAAAGACAGGTTTTTTCCGCCGTAAATAAAACTGACCATAATTTTGTACGAATGGATTTTTTTTATAAATGGGCGCATAAGTTACAGGCGCCTGAAATAATACCATTTAAACTGATTTACATCTTTTACGTGAATACCAAAGACCGAACTCCCAGACACCATATGTGAACTTCTCAAGTTTATAAATTTATCTCGAGCCTGTTTAATTTACATCTAAGCCGAAACTTTCTACCTATTGAACTTTATGCTGATATAACTTACACCAATGAGAATTACGTTTCTGAGAACCGAGGTATGCTTATAATAATTAAGGAACAAATTTATTAAAATTGAGTAGTCTATTACTTAACAGTAATTGCGGCTTAAATTGCATGCAATAAAAGTTAGGCAAAAAGTTTAAAAACGTTTCAAATTGTGAGGCAAAAAATTAAAAGCATCCCGATGTATGGCAGGAATTTGTCTATTTGTGCTGAAACTATTTATTGTAACCGTTGGGGCGAAAATACAGTAAAACCTGTTGAAGTAATAACTTGAACAAATTTCTTCACCTCAATTATTAATTGCAAACTTGTTGCGCTTAGTACAAACTTAGTTAAGCGGAAGTAAATGGCAACACTGCGATTCTTCCTCTGTAGGTAGTATTTTTACGGCGAGGATTATAATAGCATTTACAGCGCCCCTTCCAAGAACAATGCTACTAACATCCCCTCGCAATGTAATATTACTGGGGAATGTTGCAGGACAAAACCTCGATTATTCGGACACGTTCGACACCACGCCTCGGTAATTTTGCAAGGGGGTGGTTTTGTGCGAATTTTCTTCTGCATTTTCAGCCGTTTCTTGTGTGAGCGAGCAGCTAATTTTCTGTATAGTGTCTAATTAGGGGGAAAATTTTAAAATCTGTGCCTCACATAAGTATTGTCAGTAAACACTGCACTTCACTTCCCCAGAAGAACACAATAAGCATGTAAGCGAGAAAGGGTGTAAAGTATTAGCAACTACTTGAGAAGAGTACTACTCCGTATGAAAGTTTAACAAGCGGCGCATAAAAAGAGCACTTCAGGCCCCGTCAAGTGAGGCAAAATGCTGCCTGCATTCGCATGTGTATGCAGGGCGAAAAATTGTTGCGTTCAGGGAAATCCGTGCACGAATAATTGCCCCTTATATATTTTTTTCAATGAATGAAAAAAGTTTGCAAATACAGTAAATCCTCGATAAGACGAACTCGAAGAGACGAGAATATTGCATGTTCGTAGTAACGAAGTTCGTCATATCCGAATTATTAAAAAATATTTAAAAGCATTCCAGTTTTTTCATGAAAGTCATACAACACTGTACAGGTGTGCCATCACTTGTGGCCACCCCCAAAATTGAGCTTTAATTGAAAGCTATGTATTTGTAATTTGGTGCACGTATGACTCTGGTGTAAGGCTAGAAATTGCCGGTTTTACATGTTAATTGTCGGCGTTAGTTTTCGAGAAAAAAGAGAAAAACTGATTTTTCATAAAAATACTATCTCCCAAAAGCTGTAATTAGCCTAAAATTCCCTTATATTCGAATCTTAACAGTAGATGTAATGATTTTTAACTGTAAGGATCGTCAGGATTTGTCCCCAAAATTAAGTACGATTTAAATTTGTGGCATTGTAAAAATTTGTCACTCTCGAGTGGAATCCAGTCGAAGTAAACATCAGGAGCGTACTTAAATCGCATCTTTTTACATTCTTGTAGATTTCTAACATTTTTGTAAGTCGTTTAATAAGTTACGATTATGTGAATTTTAACGTAAGTCCAAAAAAAAAAAAGTGTCATATAAACATGAAAACTTATGTATTTTTTTGCGAGGAACACGATGGTGCAATTAAAAATCGATTTGCTCTAAGTTGATAGAGATAGAGATCTTAAACCTAACCTAACCTAACCAAATTTTGCGTGTCCGATAGAATCAATTGTAAAAAGACGTGAGGATAATTTGGAGAGCATGACATCCGGCCAAGTGTGATTTTATGTTGAAATGTATTTTATTTAAAGAGTGCAGTAATAAAATTGTCAATGATGGCTCTATAACAATGTAAAAAAAACAAGTTACATTTGCAGCGTAATGCACAAACAATTGATAATAATTCTATTGAAGCTGTGAAAGCTGTGAAAAAAGGGACACTTTCAGATAGCTTCCCACTGTCTCGGAAGTGCAGGTCCAAACGTTAAACACTGTGCAGTTAAAGCGTTAGTGACGACTGGAAATAAATATTATGTCTCTCCCCAACACCGATTTGTTCGTCTTAAAAGAGATTTTTAACTTCAAGGTTTTAAAATTCAGTTCGTAGTTCGTGTTAACGAGAATTCGTGTTAACCAAGCGACATTCTATAAGAAACGATAAAAAACCAGCCGCGACCACAGTGTCTGTTCGCGCTAACGAGGTGTTCGTCTTAAGCGAGTCCGTCTTATCGAGGATTTACTGTATTGTTAATACAGCAAAACCTAATTACAGCAATAAATATTAACAGGAAACATAGTAGATAAGACCTTGTCATTTTGACCACCCTGTAACAATTTTTTGCATTGATAACCTGCATAGATGAAATTCAATTTTTTGATACATTATAGACGGGTTTTACTGCACAAAACAAACCTTGTGTAGCGACAGGAACATTTAAATCGCTATCTTTGAAGAGTAATTAAGTCCTTTTTAAACACCGTTAAATATTCATAAACGGTTAGTTAATTTATGGTTGATGTATTTAAAGTACGGTGGCACAACGGGTCGAAAATAATTTTTATTAAATAGCTCGACTGGAAAACAATTTCTAAAGTAAATAAATAACTCGCTTTATTTGTACGAGGAGTCTGGTAATCCTTCAAAAGCTAATAAACATTAAGAAAATAATACTGAAACTGGTGCAACCCTTTCATCTCTTCGGTGGCTTCCATTCAAAGCTATACACCGTGAATTTCGGATGGATTATTAAACATAAAGAGGTCACAGTCGGAGAAGGCTGCAGTTTCGGTCAAATAACAACTCGATTTTTGCTTTTACATAAATATTTGTGATTCTGTCCGCGAAAGTGAATAATTTAATTATTTTCCTGCAGATTATTTTATGTCAAATTAATTGGAGACCAATTCAATTCAATTAAAAATTCGGCAAAAATATCAGTGCAACTTTTAAAAAAATCCTCACACCAAAAACAGCTTAAATCAAGCACTCAAAAATCTTTGTTCCAACAATTAACGTTCTTTTAACAAGTCGTGACATGAACACCTTTCTTGTACAGTTAGAGCGGTTAATAATTTTTTTTCGGAGATAGCTAACTAATTATGAAAATAAAAAATCCCAGTTTGAAGAGTAGGAACGCACCGATTGAATGAGGCGAGCTTTTCCCGATTCAAAGCACACCCGCACGGAACGGGGGGTGGGTAGGTGTGCGTAAGTCCTCAAAAGCCCTCGATAACGTATGGTTACCCTCGCGAAGCCAACAATAGGCATTCAAATCGTGAAAGAACTACCTGAGAGATCGTAAAATGAATTATGAAATAATTTAATAGTAACGACTTCCTTATAAAGCGGAACAATTTGATGGCTACCTTGAACCCATCGCGAAATTAAATTCGAATGGGGAATTAATGAAAAAATAATTTCGAGAGACACTGATCCGAAGGAGATATCGTCCTTGCTGGATAAACGGTGTCAGATATGTTAATAAACTATTTATTACATTGCGTTTGTATCACCTGCCATTTTTTTGGTTGGGATGGCAGTGGCGTGCGCGCCACCTCGAGCGTGAAATTACTTTCTGTATTAAATTACCGGGAAAAGGCAGTTTAAAATGCATTAGGAATATAATGCTGTTTTTGATTGAATTATCTCATTCGATTAAATTCATTTCAGAGATTCAATAATAATAAAGTTTGCGCCCTAAATTTAATTTGTTGTTTATTAAAAGATGTTTTATATTAGATATTTAAAATTTGAATTTTTCACGTTGTCCCACATCTTGCAAATTGTCTCCAAATCATTACAACACCTTCAAAAATTCTGCAAACAAGGTGTTGAACAAAAACTGTTATTTTATGTCTTCTGACATGTTTTTTATGGCAATCTGGCCATTTTAGGGGTCCCACCAATAACTTACCAATTTTTTTTTAGGATTGTACAATTTTAATATACAGGGTTGGAATAAAATATGTTGAAAACTTTGCAGGTTAGTGTTGTGACTTATAGCGCATCTGATTAATGCTTTTTGGTTATCCTCAACTTTTTTGATTTAAATGAAACAGCCTGTATATTCGTGCAGATTGTAATAAACCTTGTTGAAGTCCTTTGATTTGGGCAAGGTTTCTAAGAACAAATTTTTAGTACATTTTAGAGCTAGTAAAACCCCTTCAATCTGTTCTGACATTTGTTAATGATAATCTGACCAACTTGAAGTTTCCACTTTGCTCCAAACTTTAAGAATAACCGCAATTTACTGTCAACAATAATTTCAAAAATTCTCCAAACTACGCAAGGGTTAAAATTATAAAGTGCCTCCTTCATATTTCGGCTTCAAGAAATAAACATCAACATTTTGAAAAATAATCGTTCAGAAAAAAACGAACTTCCTTTGTAAGCCAAGCATCAAGTGATAAAACCATACGAAAAAAAAGTTGACTGAACTGATAAAAATGTGTAAAAAAAAGTAGCAAAAAATGTGTCCATGAAATTTTCGTATTTTGTACACAAAAACACACAAAATAACGAGCGAATGTGTCGAAGGAAAATAAACTTTTACAAAAAACAAAAAAATTAAATAAATTTACTTTGATGAAATCATCTTAGAATTGGGCCTTTTGAGGTGCTAACATAAAACATTGTTGAAAACTTTGCAGGTTCGTGTTGTGACTTATAGCGCCACTGATGAATGCTTTTTGGTTATCTTCGACTTTTTTGATTTAAGTGAAACGGCCTGTATATTCGTGCAGATTGTAATAAACCTTGTTGAAGTCCTTTGATTTGAGCAAGGTTTCTAAGAACAAATTTTTAGTTCATTTTAGGCCATTTTAGAACATAATCAAGATTTTAGGAAATCTTAGTATTTCAGAGCTAGTAGGGCCACTCCAATCTGTTCTGACATTTGTTAATGATAATTTGACCAACTTGAAGCTTTCATCTTGCTCCAAACTTTAAGAATAACCGCAATTTACTGTGAACAATAATTTCAAAAATTCTCCAAACAACGCAATGGTCAAAATTATAAAGTGCCTCCTTCATACTTCAGCTTCAAGAAATAAACATCAGCATTTTGAAAAATAATCGTTCAGAAAAAAACGAACTTCCTTTGTAAGCCAAGCATCAAGTGATAAAACCATACGAAAAAAACGTTGACTGAACTGATAAAAATGTGTAAAAAAAAGTAGCAAAAAATGTGTCCATGAAATTTTCGTATTTTGTACACAAACACACACAAAATAACGAGCGAATGTGTCAAAGGAAAATAAACTTTGGCAAAAAAAAAATTAAATAAATTTACTTTGATGAAATCATCTTAGAATTGGGCCTTTGAGGTGCGAACATAAAGATTTGTAAGAAACTCGAGGTAAACAGTGATTATGTACGCCTCTGGAACTTGTCCTCAAGTTACTCGAAGATATTTAAACAAGCGTTGGCTAACGCAAAAGCCAGGTGTAAAGGCGAACCAAACCACTGCCGGAATCTGAATCGCAGCTGCTGCACCATGTGCGGCCAATCACTGCCTCCAAAAGAACCACCTGTCACGCGCGTTCATCGGTCGCAGCCGCCACAACGCTTGATCTCTTTAAATCTCTTCCTTTGTGGTTACATAAAATATGAGCAAAATAAAATCGACCGAAACTTTTAAAAAAAAAAGCAGGAATTGCAAGAAAACGCGCGCGACTGAGTCACTTAATGCGGCGATAACTCCACAATTCGGTTAGGCAAACGCCACAATAATAATGCCATTATGCAAATTAAATTCGCCGAAAATTAATTTTATCGCAGGATCATGGGAACGCTTCCGAATTTAGCAAGGTGACAACCGGGGTTGATGAAATAAAAACATGCAAACTGACCTCGACTTGGAGACGCACCAGATCAATTAATTAACCCAATCACTGAATCAACTAGCCAAAACAGCCGAAATAAATTGGCACGTGGTCGAGCGACACGAACGCGACCGACTCAACAGCGCGCCGAAGAAAAACTGATTGGAATCGGATTTTAAAGGGATCTTCAAGGTAGGGGAATTAAAAATCGCATACGTGCCGGAAAAAATCTCCGGCCTGTCATAATGACGTTTTGAGACGACTCCAAATTCGCAGTAGTTATCATCATGGACAGAAAGTACTAATTAATCGTCGGAGAGATTTCGCGAATTAATCGATTCCCTGTTGCAGATTTATCGTGTGCACGCAAGCGAACCAAAAAAAAACGAAAAAAACCGAGTCCAACAGCGAAGAGGGCAACGGAAACAAAAATCGAAAAGGGGTTTGGAAAAATTTTTCCAACATCTTCACCAAACCCGACAATCCAGGTAAACCCATCGATTCATTCCGGCGATAAAATAATTGCGACCTTTTCAGACAAAAAGGAGAGACGATATTCCTTGAGGAGGTTCGGGTCGCTGTTCAGGAACCAAAAGAATGCAGATCTCCTGGACGAGGTTCTTAAACCGGCGTCGCTTACCACGATAATCCTTCCCACTGAAGAAATTACGGTTTAATGATTGGATCGAAGCAGACAAATTAATTGTTAATTTTATTGTACAGACAGTCCCATCGGATGAAGCGATGGAGGTTCCAGGAAAATCCGAAGATCAGCTTGCGATTGCCTTAAAGTTGCCGATTGGGATGGCCAGCGACAATTATGCTATTACGATTGAACTGGAGGCCATTAGTAAAGGAACTGAAACTGACGAACTGAATGAGTAAACGGCGCTTAAAGGTTTTGATTAAATTTTTTACAAATATGTTTTTAGACGACCGGAATTGCAAACCATAGAATGTTTATCGGAAACTGAATCCAAATCGGTTTTTGTTGGTAATATAAAGGTGCCATCGAACACTGATCTTGGAAAGTTGGTGAATATGCCTTTGTACTTGGTGGATTCGAAAGAGGTTAGTGATGACTTGTTGTATGAATTGAGCGAACTGATAAATAAATTCGTAACTTAAAGACGGTTGAAGATGTGAAAAAAGTTTGAGTATAAAAATTTCAGAGTACGAAATGATCTTCAACTTTTGTTATAGTCGTTTCTTTCTAACTTTTAATGTAATGATAATTTTTCAACTTTTAAAATTTTTTGAATTTGTGAACAATCGCCATCTATCTTACGGAATCTCAATTAAAACTTTCTTCAAATTGCTAACATTAGAACATTCAGTTGTAACTCAATATTCGAAATTAACAATTAATGATCACATTGAACAATCAGTTGCAATTGAAGTAACATTAAATATTTAGTTGTGAGTGATAATTTGTAGCTAACATTGAACATTTAGTTGCAATTGAATTAATTGAATGTTCAGTTATAAGTAATAATTCGTGGCTAACAATGAACATTTAGTTGCAATTGAACTAATTGAATGTTCAGTTGTAACATTGGACATTCAATTACAATGAACTAATATTAAATGTTTAGTAGTAGTGATAACTCGTAGTGAACATTGAACATTTAGTTGCAATTGAACCAACATTAAATGTTCAGTTGTAATTGAATTTTGGTAACTAGTTAAAATAGAATATTTAGTTGTAATTGAATATTCTTAACCAACATTGAACATTCAATTGAAATTGAACTAACATTAAATGTTTAGTTGTAAGTGATAATCGTAGCTAACATTGAACATTTAATTGCAATTGAACTAATTGAATGTTCAGTTGTAATTAAATATTGGTAACTAGTTGTAATAGAATATTCAGTTGCAATGGAATATATTATTTTTCTATATTCAATAACAAAAAATGTTCTTTCAGTAAAACGTTTGGCTTGATTTATTTTATGAAGTACAGTTTACGATTTTTGTTTATTGAAAATACTTGGTGTTTTTATTGAAATATTTTGAGTCATTCTCTCTGCGGTCATTCGGCTATGCGATAAAATTTTTAGCATTCCTCCACCTTAAACGCGTGGTAATGTGTGACTAATATCGATCGGCAGAAACCTTTAAATTTATTTCGTATCACTGTCGACAAATTAACAATTCAGATTCGATTTGTGCACGTAAAAGATTGAATTTAATATTGAATATTGTTTGTCTTTAATTCGCCAGATTTTATTTCATGAATCTTTGTGATTCGGCGAAATACTAAAAAATATGAGGTTCCAGATTTTTGAATTGTCTCGGGAACAATTTAAAATAATTCGGGTGCCACCCGTAAATTGCTAATTGTTTTTTAATTTCAAATCTTTATGGTAAAACATTTCATCTCTTCATTTCATGATTACTTAATGAGTAACAAAATTTCGCCATTAAATTATCTTAATTATTTATAACGTGATTTTAATCCTTGCGTAGCAGCAATGTCAACATGTACGGTTTGAAACATGTAGACACAAGTTTAATGGTTGGAGTAATGCCGTACATCCTCACTTTATTGACAATTCTGATGTACCTCCATCCATTATAAGCTGTAATCCTGGAGATTATCCTAAGTGCAGTTTGTTGCCTACAATTTTATTTTAAATTGATGTATAATAATGCTGTTTAAAACCTTTAACAGAAGCTACTCACAAATCCTGGAATTCGAGTCTGTCCTCATCTCTTGATGGCACAAACAAAGGAGAATTTGGTAATTTAATTTTTTTCCAAACCGTTTTAAACTTAAATTCATTTCGCAGCTGCCCGATATCACCGAGAAGACATTGATAGGCGATTTACGACTGGTCGTCGAGCTGAACAGAATCGAGACCAAAATGTCCCAGGAGAACGAAATTAGGTCCATCGATTACTGTTGCATGGGAAGCGAGAGAATATTGAAAAAGATTACAGATTCCCTCGAACCAGTTGAAGAGGATTACGCCGTTCCTGCCGTTAACAGCGCAATGAAGCCTTCAAACAGTAAAACTCTCAGTTGCAGTTTCATTAAAACGCCGAGCGTTGGCCAACTTTTGCCGGCTTGTTGTCGCGATATAACTGACAATGAAGACAAATCCGCGGATTCAACAGACAAAGTTGGATGTAGGAAAAGACAGCGGTGTCAATTGTACGGAAAGTGAGTTTAATTCGCCCTAAATTTATTATAAAATAAATTAAAATCAATTATCAGGCAACCCATTATACGGTTGTAGTAGAAAATGTTGTATAATGGGTTGTATAAGTTTAAAAGTTGACTGTTTTCAGCTTATCAGAGAAAGTCTCCCCTTGCGAAGAACTGGTACAATGGCTAAGTCCTTCCTATTTGATGCCCAAGGAAGAAAGCGTGCACCACGACGTGTCCACCCAATACTCGACGATTTTCTCCCAAGCCAACAAAGCCGTCGAAGTCCAATCCAGCTTCATGTTCAGCAAACGTCCACGATATGAAGATGATCGCAGCAGCTCGGACGGCCACTCTCTCGGACGGGAATGTCAAGAGACCAGTAAAAGACACAGAGCGCTGATCATTCCAAACTTCCATAAACGCATTTCGATGGGATCTGTTAGCTTCGCCTCGAATGATAGTGCTTGGCCAAAAAGCAGCGCGACCAGTCGTCGCGAAAGCAACAGTACCTTCAACTCTGCACCATCGGGACAGTCTTCTCATTACACCTACGGGTTAGTAGTGCCGTCCAACTCACCAAAAGTACACGTTGTTGAAGAGGATTATGCTGAATATTATCCTGAGGTGAGGTCGTCTCGAAAGACGATGGACGCTCGAATTGATCTAAGAGACTTGGAGCACCTTGAGTTACCGCACCCTCCTACGAAGTGGTCGCCGGTAGTTTGCATGCGCAAGCATGAAGCCTATGGGGTTCATACGACGAGAATGCCCTTCATTACCAAAGGAAGTAAGACCACTGACGACCAACTTGAATTGCTTTCCTTGGGGTCATCTAGTGAATATCCATATGCAAAACGTGGTTCCAGAAAGGCAGCTGTTGAAGAAGACGAAATGGAATTGGATCGAACATTGGAACTTCTGGAATGCGCCAGAGCTAAACTAGTGACTTATTTGAGCCGAGGGAGTAACGTATATGATATTAATATGATCCGGAAGATTAGCGCGATGAAGGATTCTGATGTGCCTGATGTGTGCGGATTGATGCCTCGAGAATCCAGCGAGTTTTCCACCATTGGTACCATCACCGAAGCTGACAATGAGGCCTTCCTGGGCCGGGTGGATGTGAATTACGCATCTTGTTGGAACAATGACAACGTCTCAACGTCCCATGGAAGTAAAACGTATGATTTGAGCAGTCGCCGATATGGCACGAGGTTCTTCGCCGAGGATGAGTGTTACGAAAGCCAGCATCCCCTCTTGGACGAATTCATCAACCCCACGGAAGTATACAGGGCAAACAAAAACTTCAATATATTTACGGACCCGGGGTTTCGCGACGATATCCTGACCAACCTCAACGAAAATTTAATTGACCTTTATCCTTACACCGTGAATAGTGTCTATGTAAATTATGTGAACATCGACAATAACCCATTGAACACAAATAAAAAGGAAAATAGTCCACCAACTCCTCCCGTCAACGATTTGGATCTGTTGTCCTTTTCGGACGATGGTGGCGCGAGGAGTGACAATTCGTTAAATAGAGACACTTTGGCGTCGCAGGAAAGTCTCAACTTTGCCGAACCAACTCCAAAAACTTCTTCGGTGGATGTTGGTGCTGATGAAACTGACAGCCCGGATGGCACAATTCCTGCCAAGGTTAAATCGTGCTTGGAACTTTATTCGCGAAAAAATGATAAAGAGGAAGAATTAATTGAACAGATTGAGTCCTTGGACAATTCGTTGACTAAAATAAATGAATTGTTACAATCTAAAAGTAGCAGTTTGCAAGAGTCCATGAAAATGATCGAAGTGCTAGCTGAAGAGGCTCAAGAAATTACAATTCGTTACAAACCAACAGATGAACCAAATTTGTGTGCTAACTGCAACTATCTAATTGTTGAAGATCCGTCGGAGGAGAGAAACCGAACGTTTACAGTGGTCGAAAATGACATCAAAGTAATGATTCGGGAGTTGTTGATTGGGTCCGAAAGTATCAAAGAATTGGCGATTTTAAATGGCGTGGATGAAGTTAAAGAACCGCCTCTGATCTTCGACTTTTTAGGTAATGGCCCAATAGAAGATTTTGTTTTAACGCAAGAATTTTTCTGTTCAGAAAAAGCTATTGGAACGCCTAAACAAAAGGAAAATGAAATAAGTGCCGAAACTGTGGCAAAAGAGGTGATGGAAGTGTTATTAGAAAACGTTGCCACGAAACAGTCGCCAAAAAAACTTAAAGATTTAGCGGAAGATGCGGTGAAAATTAATCGAAAGGTCGATGTAATTGGTGATTCCAGCGACCAAGCAGAAACCAACAAGAGAATCGCAAAATCTCAAGTGATAAATACCCGACAGGTTTATTTCTGCACCACAAATGTAATCAAAACTGCGGAAATGTCTGGTTCGGACTTCTTCAGCAAAAACCGGTGGCTGTTTTTGGGCAAAAATAAAGTGAGAAGTTCGGAAAAAATACTAAGAGACTTGAACAACTGCTACTGGTTGTGCAACGAACTGTGTCAGTACGATTTGTCTACCAACGCAAAAAAGTCGCTAACGGCGAAAGAAAAAATACAGACCATCAAAGAGATTTTGGCCGAAACGCTTGAGTCGCAAAAGGCCACCTCCGAAGATGCCTTGGCCAAAGCCAATCCGGCCGAGACCAATTTAAAAGAGTCCGTTGCGGAAAAACCGTTTGTTAAGGATGAAAGCTTCATAGAACCTATAACTCCAAAGAATAATTTTTGTAACGATACTCCGGAACTGAATGACAGTGACAAGACCACCGAGTCGCAGGAAAAGAAATCGGAAACGGCAACTGCCACGGCCAACGCCGGAATGCAAAAATCGGCCAAGAGTACACAGCTCAACAATCCCAAACCACAAGAATCAGATGCAGCGAAACGCGAAAAAAAAATAATCGCGACCTCCGACGAAGAAGAATTCCTGCAAGAACATGATCTGTGCGCCAACTCACTGCAGTCGCCTGCATCCGACCATAACGAGGCAATAACTTCACAAAAAAGCACGCTGACGGCCACTTCGAAGGCTACGTCCCACACCCGATCGGCGGTCACGTTTCTCTGTTCGTCATCATCGGAAGAGGAGCTTGTCAGTATCAAGCCGCGTTTCCACCGAAGTCGTTCCCGCCAACGACCCGAAACTGAAGGAGCCGTTTCCAATATGCCCCACGTTAACAGTTCAGTAAGTGTCGAATCGAGCAAGAGCAACGACGTGTCGGTAAGTTTCCGCGATAGTGACGATTCTGCATCAAATTTGTTTAACCCTAGACGTAAATGTGACGAAGAAGATTTTGTTCGTAATGTTAGAGACAGTGGTTATGACGCCGATCAAGACGAAGATATTAAGATAAAAGTGCCAAACATGAAGCCTAAGTGCAGGTCGGTGCCTGAAATTAATAGTTCCAAAGAAATCGCAAAAATTGATAAAAATGTCAAAGACAATAATCGGCTGGAACGTCAAGGCCTTCTTGTGCTGTTACCGTCCGGTTCCAGCGGAAGTATGGGTTTTGATTGTTCTGAAGAATCTGTTGAGGACATCCCGGAGCGATCTTTGGAAGACAGTGAAGAGGAGATTCTGAGTTCTTCGCCGAACGACAATAAACCAGAAAACACCAAGTTGGAAACCAATCCGGTATACAAGGACAAGTAAAAAATGACTGTTTTCATTCGTAATTTTGTAATGGGTTTTATTTGCGACTGGAAAATCAATAAACTGTTGAAAAAAATCTGATTTTATTGAATCTTGCGCCCATAAGCTTTTTTGATAATAGTTTTCGACTGTCAGATTGCTTGGAGAGATTTTGAAGTTCTTGGGGATAATTTTAGGTAATTTTTAGGTTTTAGAGAAACAGGTAAAATACAAATATAAGAATAGTTTTCGGTCATCACAATGTTTGGATAGTTTTTAAAGCTAATGGAGTAATTTAGAATTGAATTTTATTATCATAGTCAACTCCACATTTTTCTAAATCTACCAATATCTCTCTTCCCTATTGGTTTATATTGTATTATCTTTGTTTATGTTTATCATTCATTTTATTTTAAGTATTTCATCTATTCTGAAGCAGTCATTGGCCAATTGATCCTTTGGTCATTTCTCAGGTTCCGCTGCTGCTTCGTTGTTCCACAGACTGGTTGATGTCTGACGAGTTATATCATGAAATGCCATAACCTCCGTTTCATCTGTGGATACCAGGCAGTTATGGCCAAAACTGCTTGGTCATCAGTGAAAGGAATTGTGTTAAGCACATGGTTTTTTTTTAGTGAAGTAAAAGGTACAGGGCAATAGCGTCGTCTCGGCTATATTGAATTCCTGTCTTTTGTGGCTCTAAAAATTTGCCAAGTCCAATTCATGGTCTTATGGCTTTGAACCCATATGTCTTCTTCCTTTCTCTTCCTCTTTTGTCTTCTATTTGTGCGTGTGATTGGAAATAAGTTCTTAATTAATTTTCATGAAACGTAGAACTTTTGGATTGAACTCTTTCTGCCCATGGGTTCTTCTACATGGGCTTCTGGTATTTTCCATCTTAGGTTCAAATTTTTATTTTTAATAGTAATACCACCAGAGGTTAAATTATTTCCGGAAAGGTATGAATATTTTGAAAATTATCATAGCCGAGAAAAAATTTCCGGATTTTAATTTAACGTCGAGTGGTATTCGGTAAGAAAATTTTGCACCTTTTTGCAATTTAATTTATGTATTGACATATTATCTATAAACGTCACTCAACGCTATAAATAATACGATATTTTGATTGCAAGTTTATGGGAAGCGTTGAATGGCATTTAATGACAAATGGCATCGTTTATTCTGGTTACGTGTACTTAATGTCAGTATTAGTGACAGTAATTATGACGTCAAAAAATTTCCACTAAAATTCACTCCAGAGTCCTACCCAATCGGAAAAAAATTCCGAAAAAATACTTGCGTTGCCTTGGTAGCGGTTCAAAAGAAAGGTTTCTGATTGGTTGAACAGGCTGGTGCAAAATTTTCATTTTTATAAAGCGCTCAAATTTTTCCCATTGAATCCCCAAATTTCATCCTTTCCAATTTATAAGTAACCTCTGACATCAAACATCATTAGGCATTTGTTTAACTTAAATTAATACAAAAAGCTTCACAAAAAAATCATTTATTACACTTAGGATCATTTAGTTACACAGAAATTTAAAATCATTGCCAAAAATAAGATTGTTGCAGCAAATGAGACGATGAATCCACCAATGTTGTCGCCAATACATCCAATACTGAATACACCATAAAACGACGTAGAAACTCAAAATTAGTTAAAAAATACTTTAAAATAAAAATCACTTGGCATAAAAAATTACAGGGGAAAAAAACAATTTCTGCGACTTGTTTTTAGGGTTTCAGCAACCGCAAGGCTGGAAAGAAAATTTTGACATTTAGAACTAAAACTACCAGAAAGTTTTTGAGATATCTTACCGGCGGGCAACAAGCTGCTGGGCAAGGGCAAGGGCACGGGCACAGAGCAGGAATCACCGGAGCGTACACCACGGCCTGTGGGCAACAAGGCACACAAATCGGCGCGCAGGGACACGGAGGCGGCGGAGCGCAGGGACACACAGGTAGAGGGACACAACAGTTGGGCGGACAACACGGCGGGAAGCAAGGGCAAGGGCAAGGTGGAGGACAGCAAGGTGGTGGACAGCAAGCCATCGTGGGTTAGTTCAGGATGTTTAAGAAACGTTAAAACTTAAAATTTTGATACTTTTCAAAAAAAATTGTCGGAACAGATTTCGATGCGTCTGTTATCGATGGCGGTTACTGCAACAATACTTTGTTTACGTTTCCTTACCAACGACCTCAAGTGTTCTTCCCAAATGTTCAAAAAAAATTTTTGGACAAGAACCAATCGAAATCTAAAATTTGGACAAAGGCGACTCGACTTAAAATTGGCTACTCGGATGGAAACATTTGACCAAAGGCAACTAGGTTTTGGAATTAAGGGTGGTTGTGAGGGAGCTGTTCATTCAATATATATCTTTATCTCTGGCAATGTTATGCTTATAAATCTGAATGTGACCGTGCCATTTTAAAATCTTCAAGGTAGTCTTATGGACTACTGTGAAATTAGAAAAATTATTGCCGTGGGATTAAATTTTTGTGCCAAATTTTTAATTACACCGATCTGGAACGATTTCTTTAAGTCAGCTGCAAAAGAAAATATTTTCGAAAAAGAGAGAAGTTCAAAAGAAGGGGAAAGATGTGGTCAGACCGAAGCCCAACGCCACTGCCAACAGTCTGTTGGACAATTTTCCAGTTCAAAACGAGGTTAAGTTGTCGACGACTGTCCCTTTGAGACACCTGAGGACTACCAGGAACGTGTCTATGAACGAATCGATATCTGAATTCGAACGGTTTCTGAAGAGGCAGAGGGAACTTGAAAAGGACCTGCCGATTAGGAAACGTTCGCGACCTAGATGTGAAACTACATTGTAACTGTTTAGTGTATAATATAGGAAAAGAAATGTGGATGTGTTTTATATACTACTAAGACAAAAAAATTTTAATGAATCGTTTTACTTTTTTTTCAAATTTTAATTCCCAATTTCACTGTGTACATCTATGTAATTTATTATAATTGAGGAAATATAGTAAAATCTTTTCCTTCTAATTTATTTAATGTCAAACATTCCTATGGGTGGTCTGAAAGTCGAGCAATGAATTTGGAAATAAATACTTGCAGAAAGTATATTTAAAAATAATGTAACATTTGTCTTACCCAATATGCTTGCATATTTTCAATTTGGCAATTAAAATGAGTTCTATTGGCTTGCGCATGCGTCATAATGTATAACTCGGTTAAAAATAACAAACTTCAAATTTTGCGCCAAAAGCTACTTCCTAGAAATATTGCAGTGTAATTCACTCTTTCAATTTCGATCCTCCTAATTAAAAAATTAACTATCTAGCACCGAATGTTGGTGATTTGAAGACAATTTAAGTTTCAAGTTTTAGGTAATACACTATATGTGAAAAAAGTTATTTAAAATTCCACAAAATATTCAGTTTTTGTTACTATAGTGCAGCTTTAAGAGAACTTAATAGTTAATAACAGTGAATAGTTTTCCGATCTGTTTAATAGAATTATATTCATTTAAAATCATAATACAGAACAGTACAATTAATGCACAAACAAAAATATTCTTCTTCATTTTTCTATTCACTCACTCTTCAGATTTATCTTCTTCTCGCTGTACGTTACCGATCAACTTTTTAAAAATTTATAAACCTTTATGAATCAACATGTGCCTTTTAATATTGCTATTTCGAATAAAACATTTATTGTACTGTTGACATTAAAAAGGTTTCAGTTCCTTATGAAACAACATGTGATTTTTAAGATTGTCATTTTGGGTAAAACATTTATCACACTGCTGACATTTAAAAGGTTTCAGTCCCTTATGAATCAACATGTGTGCTTCAAAATCGCAATTTCGGGTAAAACGTTTATCGCAGTGTTGACATTTAAAAGGTTTCTGTCCCTTATGAATCAACATGTGTTGTTTAAGGTCGCAATTTCGGGTAAAACATTTATCGCACTGTTGACATGTAAAAGGTTTCAGTACCTTATGAATCAACAGGTGTGTTTTAAGATGGCTATTTTGGGTAAAATATTTATCGCAATGTTGACATTTAAAAGGTTTCAGTCCCTTATGAATCAACATGTGTTTTTTAAGATTGTGATTTAAGGCAAAACATTTATCGCGCTGTTGACATTTAAAAGGTTTCAGTCCCTTATGAATCAACATGTGTCTATTAAGACTGCTATTTTGGGTAAAACGTTTATCGCACTGTTGACATTTAAAAGGTTTCAGTCCTTTATGAATCAACATGTGTCGTTTGAGATCGACAATTAAGGTAAAACATTTATTGCATTGTTGACATTTAAAAGGTTTCAGTCCCTTATGAAACAACATGTGTCTTTTAAGATTGCTATTTTGGGCAAAACATTTATTACACTGTTGACATTTAAAAGGTTTCAGTCCCTTATGAATCAACATGTGTTGTTTCAGATTGCAATTTCGGGTAAAACATTTATCGCACTGTTGACATGTAAAAGGTTTCAGTACCTTATGAATCAACAGGTGTGTTTTAAGATGGCTATTTTGGGTAAAATATTTATCGCAATGTTGACATTTAAAAGGTTTCAGTCCCTTATGAATCAACATGTGTTTTTTAAGATTGTGATTTAAGGCAAAACATTTATCGCACTGTTGACATTTATAAGGTTTCAGTCCATTATGAATCAACATGTGTCTATTAAGACTGCTATTTTGGGTAAAACGTTTATCGCACTGTTGACATTTAAAAGGTTTCAGTCCCTTATGAATCAACATGTGTTGTTTAACATCGCAATTTCGGGTAAAACGTTTATCGCAGTGTTGACATTTAAAAGGTTTCAGTCCCTTATGAATCAACATGTGTTGTTTCAGATCGCAATTTCGGGTAAAACATTTATCGCACTGTTGACATGTAAAAGGTTTCAGTCCCTTATGAATCAACATGTGTGTTTTAAGATTGCTATTTTGGGTAAAATATTTATCGCACTGTTGATATTTAAATGGTTTCTTGCTCTCGTCGCTATGTTTGTGCACTTTTCGATCCTTATTATCACTAGAAACTTTTCCACGGTCGCCACCCTTGTGTTTATTAATTTTATGGTGTAACATATGCTTTTTAAATAAAATTTGAGTGACCCGTTGTGCACATACTTTGCATTTAATGGCGTCTTCTTGGGCCATACAATCTTCAACATCATCGTTTGCTTCTGCTATGTTTTGTAATTTAGAAACAAGATATTGTTCCATTTTTGTGGTGAACACATGCTGCGGAATCATAATAACTTCAACGGCGCATGTACAAATCATAAGCAAATCTTCAGTTCTAAATATGGATGAGTCCACTTTGATCTAAAAATTAAAACAAGAAAAATTTAATTTAGGTCGTTACATTATAAATATAACAATTTACCAGTGTATTTGCAATATGATCTCTAATTCCAAGTGTTAGAGGATTTGTGTCAAACTTGATGATTTCAAGTGAGCTGGCTTCTTCACTAACTTCTTCTGGTTCATCTTTTATAATCAATTCTTCTTGTTCTAATTTAACTTCAAGTGCATCGAAATCATAAATCTAAAATGTGCAAGAATTTGATTTAACAAACTCAATTGAAAATTAACATATTAAATGAAAATATGAAAGCATTTTACTGATTACCATATCAAATTGGAATAAAAAACTGTTAGAAATATTTTGTGGTACTACAGAGATGCAAACTTTTGATTTTCTTTTGCAATAATGCACCCGAAAACAATTCTTTGATAAAACCAGGCAGATAAATGGAAAACATGATAAAGAGACCCTCTCGGAAATTTGCAAATAAAAATTGATCACATTTGCAAGTTTATTTCACATAATTTTCATTGAAAATTTTGATATTAGTTTTAATTTCTTATAAAAGTTTCAAGTGAAAACTTAACTTAACAACCCCGTTATTTCAAACATTTTCCACACTTGCTGTTTGTGCTTTTGAAATAAATTTCGGATGACGCATTGTTTATGTACCTTCGATTTCGATGTGTTTTCTGATGTGGAGGTTTCTCGAGTTATATGATCTTCTTCGACCTTCATTTCAAATTTAGATTTCTGATATGCTTGAATGTTATTTGAATTTTCAATTCTACCTACTGATGGAACAACTGTAACCTAAAAATTGAAATAAAAAACCTCAATTTCTTTTTAAACTCTATTTAATTTAGTAACTCTAAAAATGTACCTGGGTATTCAGTAACTGATCCTCGATACCAAGTGTTGGAAGATTTTCATCGTATATGATATCAAGTGAGCTGTTTTCTATGGCAACTTCTATTGGTTCGTCTTTTATTATAAGTTCCGTCGGTTCTAATTTAATTCGAAATGAATTCAAATCATCGCAATTATCCATCTTTATCGGAAAATGAAATGAATGCAATGCACTTGCAAACCACATGCAAAATTCTAGATTGAACCCACAGAGCAACAGAGTAGAAACAAATGAGAAGCGTGCTCTCGACGTAAGTACGACGATTTCCGCTCCTTGAACTAAACACAACGGCGGGTTGTTTAAAATTAGTTTTGCAACTGAATGTGACCGTGATTTTTAAAATCTTCAAGGTAGTCTTATGGACTACTGTGAAATTCGAAAAATTATTGCCGTGGGATTAAGTATTTGTGCCAAATTTTTAATTATAGCGGTTTGGAACGATTTCTTTAAGTCAGATGCAAAAGAAAATATTTTTGACGACCATAACCATTTCTGGTATTAAAAAACGCTGGTTGCCGTTTAAAAAAACCAACGATGGCGTCATTACTTTGACAACAAACAACCTGTATATAAAAATGTTGTCTCAAAAGATGTGAAATTAAATCTTCAAATTGACCTGTTTTTTGGATTTTTCTCAAAACTCAGATTTATCGAATTCTTGCGCTACTTTTGTCGTTCACTTTTCAACAAATTAAAAGATGTGTCAATTGATTTACAAATTTACTTTTTTAAATTTTTTCACAACTTGCATATTGAAAATATATTTTTGAGCGTTTATAATTCCTTTTCTGGGTAGGTTTTTAAAAATTTCACCGGTGATCTATCAAATCCTGACGCTTTCTTTACATTCAGATTTGTTTTTATTTCCTTTGTTACTTCTCTTGGTGTGACAAGTTTTCTGTTTTTTGGTTTTTATTTTCTTCTAATACATTGTTGGTTTATATTTGGTTTAGTGTGAAAGCTTCAGCTAGATGCTCTGCAAAAATGGTTGCTTTTTGTTTATTATCTCTGGCTCAATCTCCTTGTCCTTCTCTAACAGGAGTTGTCATCATAGGTCTTTTAATATATCTTGTCGCTTTCCACTAAGAATAATCTGTTTTTTTCTCTGCTGACAAATTTTCTAGTTGTGTTTTTATTGATTCTTGTTTTATTTTCTGTATTTCTCTTTTTAGAGTTTGTGTTTTATTGTTGAGGATGGTTTTGTGAGAGGAGTTTCTCGTTTGCTGCCATCGTCTTCTTGCTTTTCTTTTTTCTCGGACCAAATTTCGGATTTCAATTGGATAGTTTATGCCTTTTGTAATATGAGTGATTTCTCTCGTATTTTCATAAGTTGTTTTTTGTAGTAGATTAATAAAATTTTCAGTTTTTGTTTCTAATTGCTCTGTTGTTCTCAGATTGATCTTTAGATTAATTTGTTCTTGCACAGTCTGTGATTTTAATTACTATTGCTGGTTTTGCTACTTTTTTATTATTTTTTCACTCAGTATTAGTATCACCGCCGAGTGATCGGAATTAAGAGGAAAAATACGTTGCCCTAGTCTAATAATTCCGCTCAGATGGCGTGGCAATGCGGATTTCTACGATTTCTAAAAATGTATTCAGTGCGAAGGTTAGGGGAAAGGCGGGTAGGCGGTGAGGGTCAAAGCAAATATTCGGCTATTACCTAAGTATCTTTTAAAATACCAAGCGCAGATAGAATACGTTCGGAAATGAAATTGTAGATGTGCAGAGCACAGTTTTCAAATTTTATTCACAAATTTATCTGATTTTAATTTATTTTCTACCAGAACGTATTTAATAATTTGCTACCGTTAGATGATTTGAAGGGCTCGGGGCAACAAGAGACCTAAGCCATATTTTCAAAAAACAGGAATATGGTAAATAATCTTGATTTAGAAATTGAGGTTGACATTAATGTCTAATTTTTTTCTAAATTTTGACAATTGGAAATTATAGATTTCCAACTATTACTGGTGAATCGCCAAAGGTGTGGACGATTTTGTCGCGATACGGAGTTTAATCCGTTCGGACTGGGGTCCGTGAAGTTAGCGGACGACCTTGAGCAGGAAAATTAAAATTAGGCAGAATGTTTAGTGCTTCATTCCTGCTCATTCCTGCTTCTAAAACAAAAGTCAGCGGACGCTTCAAACAAAAGTTATTAAAGATTATCTTTAATTTCGCTCGCTTCTCACTCAGCCGACGACTTTGAGCAGGAAAATTAAAACTAGGCGGAATGTTTAGTGCTTCATTCCTGCTCATTCCTGCTTCTAAAACAAAAGTCAGCGGACGCTTCAAAAAAAAAGTTACAATTAATCATTTTTAAACGACACAACAAAACAAGCAATATTAAATAAAGCAATTTTAAATTAAATTTTCTGCATTATCAGGGATACTGTCATTAGCTAAGGTAGTAATTGGTCGGATGAACAATTTTCAAGTCAGCTACTTTACTCGACTTTTTTTTGTTTATAGAATTGTTTGTGGCAATTTATTTCATGATTCATACCATGCGAAACTCGTTCGTTCAGAGGATCTTTCTCGCGTAAAATTTGTAAACTTTTTTCGAAATAAACAAGGAGTTTAGTGCGAACCATCAAGCAACAATCTTCAAAATTCAAATTTTATATTAATTAATAACAAGTATCAAATACCAAACAAAAATTTTTTATTTTAAATGTTATAGACCTGTACCGTTATTTTAAACAATTTTATTACCATCCCTTGTGTATACAATAAATTTTAATAGGAAAGGAACAGTCACGCTTTCAAAATATTAGCACATGGGACCTTTTTAGAATAACCTAACGGACACTCATAAAAATACCGTTAAACACGTGCTACGCCCCAAAACAACCCAGTCTTTGCCAAAAAGTCAAAAAGCACTTGAATACGAATCATCAAGCAACAATTTTCAAAGTTCAAAGTTTGTATTAATAAATAACAAGTATCAAATGCCAAATAAAAATATTTTTATTTTAAATGTTATATGTTAGTTTAGATTGTCAGTCAGTTAGAAACTTCTTAAGCAATAAGTAATAATTTTGTAATTGTAAGTATAATCCAATAAATTGAAATTCAAGTTTATGACTCTTATTAAAAAAGCACCGTCATAAACAACGAACGAAATTCATGGAACCTTCTCAGAATAACCTAACGAACACTCATAAAAAATACCGATAAACACGTGTACTGCAGGAATTAGTTAGGAGGAAGATTCCTAAAGGGCTGAAATGTGACGATCCTCTCTACATTCTTGAAGCACAGAAGAAAAACAAATTAAAAAATGTCACCATTGTAGATATTTTAGAGTAAATAATAAACCAGTATTATACTTTTTTTATTTATTTAATAACAGATAATAAGTTATTCTTTTTGTTTGAAAATATTGTCTGTCTGCTTCAGTTTTCCCTGCACGACACGATAAAAAAATATCAATTTCCAATCAGGAAACAAATTTGAAAATGCCGCCCTCGCCTAATTCTCAAACACAGGTTCAAAGCCATCTACGTGATGCACAATGAAGTTTTACCAAGACGACGCATGCGTAGATTCAGCACCTCTGCATGAAAAATTATACGAATCGAAATTTTCGCATCGGCTTTTGTTTCCAAAATATCTTTTTTAGTTAACAATAATAATAAAATTTAATATTCAAGATGCATTGTAGGTAAAATAATGTAAGACATCTCCTACTTTTAATCTTTGAAATTCCCTCGATAATCGTCATACGATCTATTTTTCCATTGTTCAAATATCATGTTTTTAATTATGTACTACAACTTCTATTTAACAATTTTTGCTATGAAAATGCACAGGTGTCCTTCATGGGACCTTATTTTTTCTAAATTGGTCAACAGTATAGCTAAATATTGCTCTTTAAGCAAGAAATTTTGGAAATAAAATTGCTCTGCATTTGACGTAAAGCGAGGTTATGTATCTCTCCCCTTAAGATCAAAATTTTCTTCCACTTCAATAAAGTTTGGTGAAACCTTTCTTGAGATGAAAAAGTCTAACAGGTCTGGTATTTTATTCCTATCTGTTGACCAGTTTGTGGGTTTACCTGCCGAATGAAATTTTTCCCCAACTTCTCTGAGGGCTCTTTTTAGTTCCCTACAGTTAGTAGTGATTAGCCTGGAGCCCCCAATTTGTATGTTTAGTATTGAAATCGCCTCCTATAAAGAATCTTTCTCCAGAGTGATGTAGGAAAGTTTTATAGTCTTCGATTTTAAGATTATGTTTTGGCGGACAGTAGACTGTTTCTATCATAAGGTCTTGTTTGACACTTCCGATTCCTACCATGGTAAACTGAATTTTTGTGCCTTGCATAGGAAGTTCTTCGTAGTGATTAAAAGAATCTTTGATGATGATCGCACTTCCACCCTTAGTATCATTATCTGGGTGGCTAGTGTGATAGATCTCAAAGCCTTTTATTTTAATATACGATTCTTTCGTCAGATGCGTTTCCGAGATAAGAC
This sequence comes from Dascillus cervinus, assembly GCA_949768715.1. Taxonomy (NCBI): domain Eukaryota; kingdom Metazoa; phylum Arthropoda; class Insecta; order Coleoptera; family Dascillidae; genus Dascillus; species Dascillus cervinus. The sequence goes on along the minus strand of OX458319.1, from coordinate 28,179,940 downwards.
ACACATCTATATGTTGCGTATTTAAGAATACTTCTAATTCCTGTCTTTTATTCAGAATGCCATTGACATTCTATGTTTCTACTCTTAAATCTTTTTTATTCATTATTTTGTTATTATGACCGTACCTGTCGCCTGGTGCCTCTATTTGTGCCCTTTCAAAAAAAGGCTCTATTAAAATAGGTTCAACTTTTAGACGTTTATCTTCTAAATTATGCAGTTTCCACATTAAGGATTCGTTATCTTCCTTTTTTCATCCTATTCAATTAGGTTTTGGAATTAAGGGCGGTTGTGTTAGAACTTATATTAATAATCAGTCTGATGCTGAGGTTTTTGTTAAAATCGATGTTAATAATGCTTTCAATTCTATCGAAAGAGACTCCCTTCTTTCTGTTGTTAAGGCTGTTACTCCAGATATATATCCTCATCTCTGGCAATGTTATGCTTATAAATCAAATTGATTCTTTAATGGAAATGTTATTGTAGGTTGTCAACAAGGTGATCCTCTCGGTCCTGCAAATTATTAAGAATTTGAATTCAGAATTAAATGTTTAGTACTTAGATGATGGTTCTTTAGGTGGTAAGGATTTTGATGTCTTACAAGACTTAGAAAGGATAATTTCCGAATTTAAGAAAATTGGTTTGGTTCTTAATTTCAATAAATGCGAACTTTTCTTCCTTAATAATGTTTCGGAATTAGACAAGTCTTCAATTTTGGAGAGATTCCTTGTATTCACGTTTGTAATGTTGAAGACCTTTTTATTCTTGGTTGTCCTATTTTAGATGCAGCAATTCCTCCATTCATTTCTAGAAAAATTAATTCATTCTCTTTACTTTCTTCAACTCTATGTAAAATCAATCCTCATATTAGTTTATTTTTACTCCGCCATTATTTTTGGATACCTAATTCACTTATATAATCTTAGATGTTATCCTTTTTGGAAATTTAAAAACGAGTGTCTTGAATTAGATAATATTGTTATTTCTTCTTTGGAAAAAATTTTGAATATTAAATTTACAATAAGATCTTGGACTCGAAGCCAACTTACCAATCCGTTTTGGTGGATTAGGTATAAGGTCTATAATTGATATTTCCTCGCCTGCCTTTTTGTCTTCTATATTTTCTAATTCTGAACTTATTATGTCCATTCTACTTTTAAGTTTTTCTAATTTTGAAATTACATCCCTTAACGAGGCTGTTGATTATTGGAAGAAAATTTCTAATTCGTCTTTACTTCCAAAAGAGCTTTCTATTCAAAGAAATTGGGACTTACCTGTCTGTGAGAAAATATTTCAAAATTTATTATCTTCCTCAAATATCACACAAAAAGCTATCTTATTAGCTGGATTTGAACTTGAATCTGGAGCTTGACTTGAAGCTCTTCCATCTTGTAAATTAGGTGCTCTTTTAGAAATAAACTTTTTACAAATTGCAATTTCACTTAGATTGGGCAACAATTTCTGTCATCCTCATATTATCTGCTCGTGCGGTTCTTCTGTAGACTCGTTGGGTCATCATGGTTTATCGTGCATTAAAAGTGCTGGTAGACTCTCTCGTCACAGCTGTATTAATGACATTATTAAACGTGCTTTCTCTTCTGCCAACATCTCTTGTATCCTTGAACCTAATGGTATTCTGAGGGATGATGGCAAACGTCCAGATGGTATTACAGTTATTCCATGGAAAGTAGGTAAATCTTTAGTTTGGGATTTTACTTGTACGGATACACTTGCCCCTTCTCATTTGACTAATTCTTCATTTTCTGCAAGATCTGATGCACACTTGGCAGAAAATGTTAAGAAAAAAAAAATAAGGCAATTTCTGATGATTATTTTTTCGTCGCCTTCGCTGTGGAAACTTTGGGTCCTTGGAGTGCTAATGCCGTTTCTCTCCTTGAAGATTTGGGGAGACGTATTGTTCAAACAACGGGAATTCCTCAAGCCAAAACATATTTGAAGGAACGAATAAGTTTGGCTATACAGAGAGGCAACGTTGCTAGTGTTCTTGGTACAGCCTCGCTTTCTTCTTCTCTTAATGAGTTATTTTATTTATTCTAGTTATTACTTATGTTATGTTATTTTTTGTTATCGGTAAGCAAATGTACCTATATTAGTTTTTATAAAAATATTATAAACCCAAAATTGAAATTAGGTAAACCCATCGTTCAGATTTGGGCAAAGGCCACTCGAAATTGATTTGGACAAAACAAACAAAACGAGGAATAAAGCCATTAAATATCAATTACTGTTTATTGTTACAAATTACAAGAATTTAGAAGTTACATATTAGCGAAACATTGACTGTTGTAGTAATTGGTGTTAAATGAGATCTGCGTCTTTAGAAGCCCTTCTTGTCGTTCCTGTCTTGCAACCCATATCGTTTTGTGGACTGAAAACATTGATTAGTTCTGACGTCGTTGTTAACACTAAAGAAAGAGGAATTAGGCGAATTTATCGGGGTAAATGCTTACTTTTGGTGGACAACACGGGGGGCAGCAGGGGCCACATCCTACAACCACGATGGGTACTGATATGCAAGGCCCACAGCACGGGGCGCAACACGGAGCACAGCACGGGGCACAACACGGTGCGCAGCACGGCGCGCAGTAACAACAAGGTGCACAACAAGGCGCACAACACGGAGAGCAGCAAGCAGGAGGGCAGCAAGACATGTTTGTTATTGAGATTGGTACTTGGTTTCAAAATAATACTGAAATTTTGTAAAAATTTGTCGAAAATTTACGGAACGCTTTTGAACACGTCTGAACGTTTGGGTGGTTACTACAACAATACCTTTTATTTGTAATCAAATCAAATGTTTTAAAAGCGACCACTCGAAATTTAAAATTTGGGCAAAGGCGACTCGAGACTTAAAACCAGCCATCCGGAAAGAAACATTTGACCAAAGGCAACTCGAAATTAATTAAGCCAACTCGAAATTGATTTTGACAAAACAAACAAAACGAGGAACCACAGAACCAACAATTTCCGCAATTAATAAAACCATTAAATATCAATTACTGTTTATTCTTACAAATTACTAAAATTTAGAACTTACACATTAGCAAAACATTGACTGTTGTAGTAATTGGTGTTTAATGAAATCTGAGTCTTCAGAAGCCCTTCTTGTCGTTCCTGTCTTGCAACCCATATCGTTTTGTGGACGGTAAACATTGATTAGTTCTGACGTCGTTGTTAACACTAAAGAAAGGGAAATTAGGCGACCGTCGAATTTATCAGCGAAAATGCTTACTTTTGGTGGGCAACACGGGGGGCAGCACGGAGCACAGCACGGAGCACACACGGGGCCACATCCTACAACCACGCAGGGTACCGGGAAGGAGAAGGGGGTACAGCCCGGGGGGCAACACGGTGGGCCGTAAGGTACAACGCAAGGTGGACAACAGCAGGGAGTGCAGCAAGGGGGAGGGCAGCAAGACATGTTTGGTATTGGGATCGGTGTTGGTTTCAAAATAAAACTGGAATTTGGTAAAAATTTGTCGAAAATTTACGGAGCGATTTTGAATACGTCTGAACGTTTGGGTAGTTACTACAACAATACCTTTTGTTATCACATCAAATGTTGTTTAAGACCACTCGAAATTTAAAATTTGGGCAAAGGCGACTCGAAACTTAAAATTGGCTACTTGGAAGAAACATGTGACCAAAGCCAACTCGAAATTAAAATTGGGCCAACCGGCCATTCCGATTTGAGCAAAGGCCACTCGAAATTGATTTGGACAAAAGAAAGCTCAGAACAAGAGAACAAGGAATTCCGCAATTAATAAAAACGCTAAATATCAGTGATTGTTTATTGTTACACATTACTAGAATTTAGAAGTTACATATTAGCGAAACATTGATTGCTGTAGTAATTGGTGTTAAATGAGATCTGCGCCTTCAGAAGCCTTTCTTGTCGTTCCGATCTTGCAACCCATATCGTTTTGTAGACTGAAAAGATTGATTAGTTCTGACGTCGTTGTTAACACTAAAGAAAGGGGAATTAGACGACCGTTGTACTTTTGAGGGAAATTACTTACTTTTGGTGGGCAGCACGGAGCGCAGCACGGGGCGCAACATGGGGCACAGCAAGGTACACAGCAAGGCGCACAGCACGGTACGCAGCAAGGTGCACAATACGGTACACAGCAGGGCACACAACAAGGTGCGCAACAAGGCACGCAACACGGAGAGCAGCAGGCAGGGGGGCAGCAAGACATGTTGTTATTGAGATTGGTCAACGCCATCTTTATTTTACAAGCCGTGAACTAAGAAATTTGGCAGCAGTGTTGCTAGGCGGACATTTTGCATTCTTCAGTTCAGCATTGCATCATTGAGTTGTTGTTGATATTGTTATAAAGTGCAGTTAACGTTAGATAGTTGTGGTATTTCCAAACCTGTGTGTATTTATCAGAATATTTAACTCAATAATTTGATATTCGACAATATAGAAAGTAAGTACATTTAACCTTTGGTTCATGCTTTTCACATGAAAACTTTTTAGATGACTAGAAAATGTTGTGTCCCAAGCTGCAAATCGAATTACGAAAGTGTTTCCGTAAAGGGGCAAGCTGCAGTTACTACGTTTTCATTTCCAAAAGATGAAGAAACGAAAAAGAAATGGCTTCGAGCTATCCCGAGGAAAAATTGGCAGCCTACGAAGTATTCATCTGTTTGTATAAAACATTTTAACGAAAATGATGTTATATTAGATCAGATATACAAAAACGGGTCAACTGTTACTACGTTGCTATTAGCACACCCAAAATTAAAGGAAGACGCTGTACCCACAATTTTTCAAAATCTTCCAGTTTATCTGTCTTCAACTTCAACAGTAGTTAGACGAAAAGACCCTGAAGTAAGAAGGAAAGCGTTGCAATCAAAAGAAGCTGGAAAAATTGAAGAATTTGTAAAATCTGATATTATAAATGACTTTACAAATTTTCTTGACACTTTTCAAACAAAACTAAATGGTATAAACAGTGAAACAAAGTGGAACTTTAAAATTAAGAGCAACTTTGGTGTTTGGCTGTATTTATTAAATATTGAGTGTTCTAATAGTTCTTCTGAAAGTGAAACTGAGTTAAGTGCCGCCGAAATTTTATGTAGTGTTCTTGTGAAAAGTGATTTAACATTAAAACTCTTTATTGGAAAAGAAGAAATTTCTGCTCACGATTTGAACTGGATTCTCCCTTGTGATTTAAAATTATCTCGATGGTCGCAACTTGAAAATATATTAGTTAGGTATGCCAACGTAAGTCAACACAATTTAAGGACTTGATCTTTTGAATTTTTCTTGCAAAAGTCGTATGAAAATTTAGTTATGTGTAACGAAAAAGCTGAAGAAATGGAAGACTATCAACATAAAAAACAATTGGAACTTTTAATTGATCAGTTAAACATGATATTGTTAAAAAGATGAAAATATTCCCCAGCAACTATTTTGTTTGCATTTATGGCTTATTCATATTCATTGTCTTGTTACATGCTCTTACAAGATCATTTGCTGCTGCCTAGTAAACGATATTTACAACAAATATCTTCTAGATTTAATGTAAAACCAGACAAAAATCTTTCAAATACAAGTCACTATTTGAAACAAATTTCCAAAAACTTGACTGTTCGAGAAAAATATACAATATTACAAATTGATGAAATTTATGTGAAATCTAAGTTAGATTTTAAAGCCAATGGAATTGTTGGCAGTTCAGAAAATAATGCTGAGGATCTGGCAAAAACTATTCAAACTTTTATGATCTCTTCTGCTTTTGGTAATTTTAGTGAAGTTATTCGACTAGTTCCTGTGAATAACACAACAGGAGATCAGTTAAAGATACTCGTTAATGAGGTAATTGAATTTGTTCAAAAATGTGGTTTTCCTATAGTTGCGATACTAACTGATAACAATAGAATAAATAAGAATATGTTCACTTTAATTTCTCCAAACGAATCTATGCCAAATCCATGCTTCCCTGATATTAATACTTACCTATCGTATGACACTGTTCACATTTTTAAAAATGTTAGGAATAACTGGTTGAACAAAAAAGATACTTTTCACACTTTAATATATCCTGATTTTGAAAATTATACAATAAAACGGTATGCATGTTTCGAACATTTGCGACTATTTTTCAAGGACGAGCAAAATAAGTTAATTAAAAAAGCATATAAGTTGAGTTATAAAACTTTGTATCCCTCGAATTTAGAGAGACAAAACGTTTTGTTAGTGGATAATGTTTTTCATATGTCAACTATTGCTGCTTTACAAACGGAAGAAAAATGTACAGATACTGCAAATTTTTTACAAATTTTCCGCATCTGGTGGGATATTGTAAATTCTAAAAACCCTATCGTAGGAAAAATAAAAAGAAATGAATGGGCAGGACCAGTTTGTAGTATTGAGGATGAAAAGTTATTGTTTTTGAAACGTTTTTTGTCTTGGATAGAAGCATGGCAGTCTTTCAAGGACAAAGCTGGCTTAAGCTCCGACACATTTGAAGCAATAAGAAGAGCATCTCAAGTGTTATGTAAAATTGCTAACGATGCTTTAACAAAATTTAATGTTTCGTATGTACTCTTGGGGAAATTTCAAACAGACAAGTTAGAGAAAAGGTTTGGAATGTACAGACGACTATCTGGATCAAACTATAATGTATCAGTTAGGCAAGTAATTGAATCAGAAAACAAATTACGAATAAGACATATTTTGAAAATGATCAATAAAAAAGAAGCATGCTTTAGCAACTTTGCTAATGAAAGTACTGAATCAAATTTATATAATGTTGACATTGATCAATTTCGCCCCATTATAACTTCAAATTATCTTGAATTATGTGAAATCGAGGAATCAAGCTGCATATATGTTTGTGGCTATGGAGCACGATCTGTTTGCAAAAATCTGGAATGTACTGCCTGTGTTTTTTTATTTGAGGAAGGACGCGGTAGTAATGTTTGCAACGAATATTTTGACTTTTTACAGCGAGGTGGCTTAAGTGTACCATGTTACCATGTTAAGTGTGTTTTCTCTCATATGTATGCTTTGTTAGAATATATTGTAGCTAATAGCGTGTGGGAAACAAAATTTTTGCAATCTTCCTGTCAAAAAGGCATTTTAATTCAACTGACACAGTTAAGTTGCCACACGGCAACGATGTTTCTAGATTGTTTAAAACATTGTATTCTGTTTTTGCAAATATTCTGTTGAATAACTACACAAAATATTCAAAAGAAACAAATGGCACTAAAAATTTAGAGAAAAAAAGGAAATTAGCTACGCTAACAAAAGAGAAAAATAAACGTTAAAAATATGTTATTTGTAAATAATGTTATTTAATGTTTAATAAATACCACAAAATAAAATTTCCTGCCCTTACTAACTTTTGTTTTATTTCTTAATACTATCAGAATAATGATGTAGTATGGATCATTTCATGTTAGTTATTTTTTAATAAGTTTCGATTGCAACCGACGTGCAATGATACCCGGCCTACTTCTGTGCATTAATGCGGTGTTGCCAAGCATGGCTTCACGGCTTGTAAATAAAGATGGCGTTGGATTGGTACTTGGTTTCAAAATAAAACTGGAATTTTGTAAAAATTTGTCGAAAATTTACGGAGCGATTTTGAACACGTCTGAACGTTAGGGCGATTACTACAACAATACCTTTTGTTTGTAAACAAACTTAGTCTTTTCTTTTCGGTTGCCAAGATCGCCGAAGGCAAAACGATCGAAAAACATCAAAATAATATTTCTTTTGGTTACCAACCTTGTCGATCGGATTTTTCGTCGAAATTTATTTTGCTGGTTCCAGGCAATTCGATCGGAATCTTAGTCGAAATTATGAAGTAAACAAGAAACAAAATTAGTTTTCGTCAAAATTTGTAAGTGGATCGACGTTTTTTTTTTCCCTCTCGGCTTTTGTATCGAAATTCTTCCAAAGTTTTAACAAATTTAAAGTGAAAAATGCCTGATAAATCGCTACTAAACCAACTCAAAGATTTGGTTGGCCAAATCGACGATAAGTAAGTTGCCCCGTTAGTTGATGGCCTTGCTTTATCTCATTTTTCCTAGTTCTCCATGTCCAGCACCTTGTTGTCCAGCGCCTTGCTGCCCGGCGCCATGCTGTCCTCCGGCTTGTTGCCCCCCTATGCCCTACGCGCAAGTTTGCATGACATGTCCGCCGCCGATACCACTGCCGACGTATCCTACCCCAGTGAAACCCTTGCAGCTACCTTGCCCATGCCCCCCTCAGACTAACAAGGTATTAATTTATGTCCTAATATCTTTTTTCTAATTTTTGGTTTTAGAGATATACTGAAGAAGAGAATTTAAAGACTCGATACAGCAATTTCTACAACAACTACAACGTCGATTGGCATGGAGATGATGGCGGCTCCTCCGCTGGAAGAAAATGTGACCCTTTGAAGCAAAAAGGACAAGTCGTAGATGGCAAAAATCCGTACTGCCAGGATTACACGAAAAAGAGAAGCCCTCCCTGTGAGGATCAAGGCTGTCCAACCGGTTTCAAACCGTGCAGCATGAAACTACAACCCCCACCTTGTTGCGACCCCAACGGAATATGGAATGCTACCATACAGCCGTGTCCCCCCAAACCGAGAAAGCCAGTAAGTAATCATTACGTCCCAGGGCCGTGCACTCGCCCCTGTTGCAAGCATTGGAAAAACAAAGAAGGCCCTTGCCTTTACGATAAGCCCTGTAGAGCGCATTGCCTCAATCACCCCCCTGGAATAAAACCCTCCAGCAAATCTTGCTGATTTTTCTGTTTTTAGTGTCAGTGAAATGGTGGTTTGATGAAGTTTCTGTAATGTAAAAGTCCTTGTGTGAGCGTCCAGTGTTTAGTTTGAAATTAGTTCGAAATAAATATCCTTTGTTTAATTTTCTTGTTTATTTAACACAAGCGGGGTATTTACAAAGCGAAATTAACTTATAAACCGGGCATGATGAAGGCCACGTTGTCCAAGATGCTCGACAATTGTTCTGGAGTGCATGAGTTCTCTTGAAGTTCAGGTACCTGTTGAGTTAAACATAAAAGCGGGCCTAGGGCGCACAACAGCGAATCTAGGAGGACTGATAGGCTTCCAGACACCGCAATCTGGCCCTACAAAGTTTAAAAAATAATCAGTACTTCAAAACAAAATATTAATAGTCATTTAATTAAGGTTTTAGAAGAAGTGAGCGTCTTCGATCCTTTATACAGGGGTTCCACATTTTTTTTAGGATTTTAGGGCAATTTTTTTTAAATTATACAATAAAATTAATTCTCCAAAACTTTGGTTCTTTTTTATTCTAATTCCTCAATTTCTTTGGTGATGGGACTTATTTCTTCTATTTGGGATTGACTAATATTGCCAGTCTTAATTTCATCACTTGTTCCTCGTCCTCTCTTATTTCGTAAATATACTTGATATTTTAAATTAAAATTCTTGACATTTAATTAAGACTGTGCTTTTCATGAAGTTATTGCTTCTTCCCTCAACCTGTTTCTTTATTGATACTTGATTTATTGTTAATTTATATTTACTAATACTGAAACCTCGTTACCAAAATGCAAAGTTGTTCATACTTCAATTTCCCCAATTCGTTAGTGACTTTATTAACTTGACACCAATATTCCTCCATCGATACTTGTACTGAAATATCGTTTTCAAGATTAAACACTACTAAATCTTCATTGGTTTTACCACTAACATTGAATAATTTGTTTACAACATTATATTTTTGATAACATCCAAAATTAAACCAGCAAGACTTGTTATGATTGGCATTTATTTTTGATGGAGATATTGTAGAAACTGTTACTCAGGGGTCGTTGTTCTTTCACGGTTTAAGTATAAATACAACAAAGTAGAATCTGGAGGAGAAATTAAAAAACTATGCAGTTGTGTTGGCAATGCCGAAAATTTAATTTATTGCCAACTTCACTTTATACTTGTGCCAATTTAAAACAAAAAACAATATAAAGTAGGTAATAATTAAAATTTTCGGAATTGCGAACACAATTTTACAGTTTTTTATCTTCTCCCCAGACATTTATACTAAACAACGGAGACAATGTTTTTATATATTGTGTTTCGATGAAACATTCTAAAAACTCAGTATGTAACTAATCATGACTTGTTATGCATTTTATCAAGTGCCAATTTTGTGTCCACATTTAATTCAACCGTTCCACAATGGATATTTGCTGCTTTAAAATCTACATCCAACAATTCTGAACCATCTTTGGGGCCTTTTGTCATTGATAAATCTTGATAACAACTTATACAATAACAAAAAAAACATAATTGTATAAACACTGAATTTTTTCAGAAAAAAATCGAAAATTAATACAGCATGAATAATAAATCAATAATAAAAATTTTGCAATACATTTACACTAATCAGTATCTTTAAAATCCTTCTAAGGACATGTTATTCAGTCACTGTTCAAATATAAGTATAAATAGTTGAGGGAAAAAATAAAAAACTACGAAATTGTGTTGGCAGTGCCGAAAATTTTAATCACTGTCAACTTCACTTCATAATTCCACGTGTTTACAAGTGGGTTATGAAGTGAAGTTGACAATAATTCAAATTTTAGCATTACGAACACAGTTCCATAGTTTCTTTTTCCTTATACTTATACTATGAAAGCGTTTAGGGCATAATCAAGATTTTTGGAATTTTTAGGATTGTAGAACAAGTGGAACCCCTGATGAATACTTATAATTTACGAAAATTCGGCAATATAGCGACGGCTTATTTTGTATAATTTAACCAGTGTAAAACCGGCCTGTTGGCAGACAATCATACATCTGCCTTTTGGCGCGCTATTTTTAAATCACTCCTCTCACTTAAAAAATGAACTAAAATTAATGATTATCTCACCTCGTGTTCCTTTAATCTCTCCCCAATGATAGTGAGACTTTCTCCTAGCAATTTCAAGTGCGCCGCAACATCGATGGGCTTAATCCCCGTTACTTTGTAAATGGAGCTAGAGTCTTTAGCCCTCGGACTAGGAGGAGAAACAGCCACATTTCCAACAACCGACGGTACTCCAAATTGAAACTGAGCCAAAGGCCCGGGCGTCCCTTGCACCTTCTTATTAATATACTTGTTTCCTTTGCCGGTGCTCTTAAATTTCGCACTGTTGAGGTCCGTTTGCTCTGGAAAGGGTTTTGAATTGAGGCGTCTGGCTCGACGGCGCCAGGTAAACTTTTCGTTTGAGGGCACGACGGCCCAAAGTTCACCTAAACGTTTAGATATTTGGGAAAAATCCATTTCTGGATTTTGTTTTAACAGATTGGCACGAACGTCTCGCGCCCACAACATGTACGCTGTGTATCGTGTTTTACCTAAAAAGTCACAATTTACGAGGCTTAATCGCACACAGTTAAACAGAATAGGCCACAGTTAGTTTCAAAAATACCAAAAGGAGAATTGTCCGTCGCTTTCTGATCAATCCTCGTAAATTTTTCGTTAGAAATGAAAAAAAATTGCCAACCTTTGTCTTTCCTTTGGGCCTTCGCCCTTCCTATTATCTTTCCGTCCTTTATGATCAGCCTCTTCCTCGATTTCTCCATCATGTACAGACTCTGGCTCGCGGGACTCTCAGGTTCGGCGTCCAGCCTCTTAAAGCCCCCACTGTCCGCCGAATCCTCCACATCGCTGTCGCTTCCGACAGAATCTTCGCTGGAATCTCGACTGTTTTCGTCTTCATCTGTCGCATACTCAGAACCGCTCTCTTCCATGTTATAGTCGTCGTACGAATACTCAGATTTAATTTCGGGCTCTGCTTTAATGAAAATTTCTTCAGTTTTCGGTGACGGCAAAAAAACTTTTTCTTTCTTTGGAGACACTTCGAAAGGTTCAGATTTCCTCTGAACAGGCGTTTGTCGCTTGTAACTGCGATCTAATTCCTCCGGCGACTCAAAATCCATTAATTTCGACGACTTCTTTCTTACTCTTCCACTTCTCGACACACCGGTTACTTCTAAATCTGCAAACAGTGACAGTAAGTGGACATTAAACATAACACCAACAACTTAGACACAAGAAAATGGAAATTAAAATTATTAGAGCAAAGTTCTGCGGCGAGAGCGAACCAGCAAAAAGTGCAATAAGACGCTTCGGTGTGAGACGCCAAATCATTACTAGACGACTACCTATATCGTGCCCCCCCCCCCCCCTCCTAAGATACACTTGTGTACAAAATTTGCTGGCTGTAGGGCACTTCTTTCTATGCGAAAATCTCTTTGGGCGACATACGGGTCTTGAAGATATCTTTTAATTTATATGGATGTTTTAGGAACGCATACGGGACAAAAGATATTCATTATTTTATTTTATTATTTTTATATATATGGATGAAGTAATCTATTATAGACCTTTCATTCCTTGAAAATACTTCTCTTGTAAATTTATAAATTTATAAGCAGTACCCATCTTTCACTTCTTTCATTCCTTGCCCTTTCTTTTTTATTTGTTATCCCAAGATGGCCTAAATTGTATTGTATCATCTCACCAATAAGGAAATTAAAATAACAAGAACAAATTTAGTCCAAAAATTTATTGAAAATAACTATTCGTCTTGTTTCCAACCCTCTTCGTCACTTAAAAATCTTCGTTTAACAGTCGTATTCATGTAAGGCCTCAGCGCCCATTCCGTGTCTGCAGCTTCGATGTTATCCAAGGTCCCCAATTTGATTTCATACAGCCTCAATTGAAATCGCGGCCCAATTTCACTTAATTCAACCTAAAACACAATAACTGAGGTTATGTCACCCTAACCTCACTTCCTACCTGTCGATCCACAATTTTGTTTGTATGGTGCCTAAAACTGATATAATCGTCATGATTTGCGAACGTAATGACCCTTTTTGAACTCTCCTTCGGCACAGGATACAAATACTTCAAAATTGACGTCACTCGTTCCCCTAACTTGGTTTTAAAATTATGGAAAATCAAATGCGGATACTGTTCGGACATCGGAACCATATCTGGCACGTCGTGCCTCATCACAACATCCGACAGGTTAAAATAAGCCGTCGGGCCGTAAGGTAAGTGGCAGATGATCAACCCGTCCGGCTCGCCTCTGTGTTCGTGCACGATCAAAAAATCGGTGACATTATTCGCCCGACAGGCGTGCATTAACTGCTTCATTTCGTAACCTCCACGGTTCATGCGTTGGGCGTTCGGAAAAATCAGCCGCAATTCTTTTACGAACATCTTCAGGCGAGAACTGGGGTCCCTGGAAGTTGTGATTACGATTTTTGGGTCTTCAGCACCGGCGTACCGGTATTCATCATCTTGGGAGTTGGCGAACGTTCCTCCGCTTTCGCTGCCAATTTGCGGGGCCAATTTTGGCCCTTCATCTTCCCATTCGAGTTTGTTTTGATAGTGTAATGCCTTCTTTTGGAGGTCGCCGTGAATTGCTGTGTTTTCTTCCAAGTTGCGTTTTATCCTGTCCTTTTTGTCTTGAATGGTTTTTTGCTTGTCTTCTACAGTTTTTCTGTACAGGTATTCTCGTCGCAGACGAGCTTGCCTTCTCAACATGATTCACTGAACTCACTTTCACGTTGGTTTATTTATTTGAGGTTAGTTTTTACTGGCACCATGACGTTTGGTTTGACATGGTTGCCACAATTAAAATAAACAATTATAAATAATTTTAGAAATTAAACGATCTAAGAAAATTGAACAATTTCTGGCTAAATTATCATAAAATAACTGTTACCTTCTGCTTTAACCTTCTTGGTTTGGAAATTCTCCATTTTATCTTATGATTTGCTCAAGTCCTCAACTTATCACTTCCTCTTTTTTTCGTAAATGATAAAAACGTTGATATTGTTGCGAAATAATCGATTGAAACTTATAAATCAATAATTATAAAATGATATAAATGAAACTGAAAATGACACTACTTTTCTCACAACAACGAGAGCAAGCACCCTCTCTTACATACATTTGGAAACTTACATTTTTTCGTTATAGCAACGAATATAGATTTCATATAGAAGGCCGGTTCGTACAGCAGCGAAGGGACTGAAAATGTAATTTCGATCATCTCCGCAACACGGCAGCACTACCGCACTATCGGCGCCATTCAAATTTTGAACTTAAACCAAGCTTGCGGTCGAGCGAGCCGATTATCAATTCACTTGCGACATTAAAGTTATAAACTTAAAATTAGCAATGTAAATGTAAATAATAACTAAATATAAAATATGACGTATTGTGAAACTCGAAATACAAAAGGAAACCATCATCCGTGCGTATGAATAAACTATTAACGCATGTTAAGAACAATTTAAAAATAAATAAAATATTATTTGTTACACTTTGTTTCTTTGTTAATGAGTAATTGTTTAAAAAATGCGTTCAATGTAAAATAAGTAGGTTATTATAAATAAATAAACACAAAAATTTTAATAGTTTACTTAAATAAATACTCAATTGAATGTTAATGTAAATTTTAAAAGTAACGAAGAATAAATCAATTACAAATAAATCAATGCATAAGGAAACTTGCTCTTAGTTAATATTATTTTGTAAATATAATTCAAAATAACTCGAAATAAGTAAATATGAAAAATTCATATTAAAATAAAAACAGTTATGAAATAAAGCTAATATTATTCGATGGAAACAAATCGGGAAGGCGGAAGGCAAATCTATCTTCCATTTAATTATCTTCGAGAAACACATTTTTAAAATGTAATACATATGTGTAATTTACGATGTTTTAAAGAATGTGTTTTTAAAATGTTTGTGATTTGTAATAAGTGGAAAAATTTAAAAAAACATTGTTATGAAGAAGGAAAGAAATTTGTAAGTGAAACAATATTTTACTAGATTTTTACCTCGCATTAACACAAAATCATATATTTATTTCAGCATTTCTCCTTTAATTAATTTCATCTGAAACTTCAACTAAGGTAAACATTAACTTTTTGACGTGCATAATCTCCGATTACTAATCTTTTTTCACATTTATTCACTTTAATAACAATAATACAAAATATTAATTTACCGTATATCGTCACCGGGAAATCTATGAAATGTTAATTCCGGATTTTTGGCCTTTGAATTTTTGCAGCCGCTGTAGGAACAAAGTGCACGTGCAGTCGACATACTAATCGCAAAGAGAGTTTTTACTAATGGCAAATAGAAGCTGACAAAGAATTTCTAGAAAATTTATCGCAAAGAAACTTTTGGCGGGCGTTTTCGAAGCGCCCCGGGATATGTGGCGGTGCCAAGCGGCCGGGGAACAGAACTAGCTTGTTACCCAGGCTTTCTCGTCCCTCTCTTATAACCCGTAACCGTACTTCTATATGAAGTCTATATTCGTTGGTTATAGGTTCAAATTGTCCAGTCATTTTAGTATTCACACTCAAAAAAAAAGATAGGTAAAATCAACTAAAAAGAACCTATGATTTTGCGCCTATCTACCATTTTAGTTGATTCAACCATAACAGGTTTGTTAAATGACAAAATAATAAATTGTGTACAAATACAAAATGCGTTTACACCGTAAAGATTTCAGAAAATGACGAAGAAAGTCGATTAGATCTACCCACAATGGTAGCATATTCAATTTAATCGTATAAGTTCCCCGACAAAATTAATTGTTACTCAAACAATAAACTGTCGTATTAACAAAATATTGTTGAAATTACCGATGTATTTGTAAGTTAACACATGAATAGTTTGCTTTTACTAAATTTAGTTTAAAAAAACATTTTCGACGGTTATTTCTATTAAGACAATGGGTTGTTCTTATTTTGTGCGACAATAAACTCTTGACGGTTGTTTTAACTGCATCGATTTGTTGGGTTCAACCGAAATTCGGTTTGATTTAACTAAATTTTGCGGTTTGTACAGTAACCACTTTTATTAGTTGAATTTACCTACGTTATTTTTCTGAGTGCATCTTCTAAAAAATTCCAAGCAGGGGTGGGCTGCAGCCGGCTCGGTCCGGCTCGCGCGAGCCGGTTGTTAAAATTTTTGATATGAGGACAATGTACTCATTTACCTTATATTTACTTACAAATTTCGTTCCTTGTTCATAACAATATTTTTAAAAATTTTTTAACACTCATTTACCGTTTTTTATGCTTCAAAATAATAGCGAGCCGGTTGTTAAAAATTTGGCAGCCCACCCCTGATTCCAAGTGAAGATTTTTCTTCGCGATTTTCTTTGCATCGGTATAAGAAACACTGTGTAAAAAGTCTGTTGAAAAATCGTGTCCGCCAAAGAGATTATTGAAGGTCGAAGGCTGCGAAAATCAGTTTTTCTCAAATATCTCGTGAAATATTGGTTTTACGCGAATTTCGGTTATTACAAAATTTGTTTATTATTAAATTTTTTACAAAAAATCGTTGTAATCATTTCAAAACAAGAAAATGGAAATTTTGTTTACCTTTATGAAAATGTGGATCCTAAAATAAGTAAAAAAAAAAAAAAAATTGACCTGAAAATGTGCACTGCAATTTGCATGGTTTTACCTAGGAAAACCGACTTTTAAGATACAACCCTTGTTGTAATCATTTGAAAACAAGAAAATGGAAAAAAAAATACCTTTATGAAAATGTGGATCCTAATATAAGTAAAAAAAAAATGACTTGAAAATCTGCACTGCAATTTGCATGGTTTTACCTAGGAAAACCGACTTTTACGATTCAACCCTTGTTGTAATCATTTGAAAACAAGAAAATGGAAAAAAAATTACCTTTATGAAAATGTGGATCCTAATATAAGTCAAAAAAAAAATGACTTGAAAATGTGCACTGGAATTTGCATGGTTTTACCTAGGAAAACCGACTTTTACGATTCAACCCTTGTTGCAATCATTTAAAAACAAGAAAATGGAAAAAAAAAATACTTTAGCAAACTTTATAAAAATGTGGATCCTAACATAAGTCGACAAAAAAAAAAAATGATCTGAGCACACTTTATGAAAATGTGCACTGCAATTTCTTAATTGTTTTTTATTTATTTACTTAAAAATAGTATAAAATAAACTATTAATGCATAAGTGTATTTTAATTAATCAAATGTGAACACAGGCACCAATAGCATAAAAATGATGAACATTTTTTCTTAAAAAAATAAACATTTCAGATTTAATTTCAAAACGAAGACAGTTGGCTAGTGCACTTTTAAGCGCGGTCTGTCATTCAGCTTTTGCGAACGCTGGTGTTTTCAGCGAA
The DNA here is from genome assembly GCA_949768715.1 of Dascillus cervinus. NCBI lineage: Eukaryota > Metazoa > Arthropoda > Insecta > Coleoptera > Dascillidae > Dascillus > Dascillus cervinus. Next base: position 28,162,729 of record OX458319.1, on the reverse strand, counting down.
TCTTAAAATATCATAATGGCTGACCAACTGACCGAGAAACAGATTGCCGAATTCAAAGAGGCATTCTCAGTGCTCGATAAAGATGGTAATGGCCAGATAACAACCGAAGAATTAGGCACTGTAATGAGATCGCGAGGTCTAAATCCCACCGAAACTGAGCTTCAGAATATGATCAATGCAGTAGATGCCGATGGTAATGGTACTATTGATTTCCCCGAGTTTTTAACGATGATGGCTCGTCCAATGAAAGATACATTTAGTGAGGAACAAATTCGTGAGGCATTCCGAGTATTTGATATGGATGGCAACGGTTTTATTTCAGCAGCAGAACTTCGTCATGTGCTGACCAACTGGGGTCAAAAACTTACAGACGAGGAGGCCGACGAAATGATTAGGGCGGTTGATATTGATGGTGATGGACAAGTCAATTACGAAGAGTTCGCCACCATGTGGTGGCGAACTCTTATGATGACATCAGAGTGAACTGGAGAAAGCTTCATTATTTCAGCTTTCCGTTGTTTCAGCTTGGCCCACACTATCTACATTTTTAACATCTTGAACTTTTTTGCTTGGCTGTTGGGCCACTAAATTAATGGTTAATTCATTTACAAGACAAGTTTAATTAATAAATACTTATAAATTAATATAATTGTGTAAATTTTTGTAATATATTTGTTTCTCTTGAATTCATCATTAGTGTAGCATAAATGGTGCAACACCAAATATCTCAATACTATCTACCATCTACCTACTGCCTATTGTGCTACATGTATAGTTGAGTCAGCCTAGGAGTCCTTCACAAAGTATGGAACTGTTGCTTTCGTACTTATACTTGTCGTACTATTATTGGTGTTAGCTAGGGGGGATACAGACTGTAGCCACACTACAAGTTAAATGTTTCATACTTTGTGAGTCCTACGTCTGTGCACTTATAATGTGTATCCCCGACTTAATCAGTTCTCTCTGTCTGTGCAGTCGTGCGGCCAGTTATTTTCAACTAATTATTATGTATGATAAGTTTTACATGTTATAGCTAGTAATTTAAAACTAAAAACCATTCTTTTGGACAGCCTTGTCATTTTTATGAATGTATTTATTTTATTCTTAACATATGTGACATTATTAGATGTTTAAATTTTAAATAAATGTAACTGGAAACATTACCTGCTGATTTACTAACAACCATACCCAAATTTTTATTTTTTGTTCACAATGTCGAGTAAATGTGAAGCTCATTCAAGCGCTGGCTGAGATTTAATGGTAAGTTTTTCGAATCACATTTACTCTAACATATTGTAAAAATATGGTTTATTTGCAAGCTTTTATGATGTGCACATTTTTCTTTGCTTTTATGTTAATCAGATGATTTTATTTCAATTCGGTAGGGATTTGAATTTGTTCCGACGGTGACGTCACTGTAACAAGGGCAGATTTGTATATATGCGCGTTGGCACACCATATAATACTCCCACCACGAGTGCGTCGAGCGCAAGCTTCCCATTATATTCTCTGTGCCATTTCAATCTAGAATTTTGCACGTGTTTGCAAGTACATTGCATTCATTTCATTTTCCGATAAAGATGGATAATTGCGATGATTTGAATTCATTTCGAATTAAATTAGAACCAACGGAACTTATAATAAAAGACGAGCCAATAGAAGTTGCCATAGAAAACAACTCACTTGATATCATATACGATGAAAATCTTCCAACACTTGGTATCGAGGATCAGTTACTGAATACCCAGGTACATTTTTACAGTTACAAACTAAACAATTAAATAGTTTAAAAATAAATTGAGGTTTTTTATTTCAATTTTTAGGTTAACGTTGTTCCATCAGTAGGTGGAATTGAAAATTCAAATAACATTCAAGCATATCAGAAATCAAAACTTGAAATGAAGGTTGAAGAAGATCATATAACTCGAGAAACCTCCACATCAGAAGACACATCGAATTCTGTTGCGTCCCCTTTTCTTTATATTTTAAAACAGACAGACATATCCCACTGTTATTTCCCTGTTCTTTGTACTCAAAAACATTTGCACGCTAAGTAAAAATTAAGCACTTGTTAAATAGTCTGACCCCCTGGAGTCGGACCTCAATAAATCTGTCATGTGTCAGTAGCGATATTCGACATTATTCTGATAAGTGTTTTTGTAGAATTAATGGCATACATGTGTGTAGCCAGGGTGTAACCGACCCATTGCAGATGATTGTTTTTTACTTAAAAATCAGTGCCTCTGTAGCCTCCATACTGAACGGTTCACTCTTTGTACCTTTGCGACAGTATGAAATAATATTATAATCATCGAATAAGCAACCAGTACGGTTCATTCATTTATAACCATCAAATCGTTATAATACAACAGTGCTATTATAACCCTATACTGAAGGGTTCAATTATTGTCCCTTTACGACAGTATAGAAATAACTTGTACAGCGACGAACATTTATAATAAATTAGTCATAGTTATATTAACATCCGTAGTTTTATTTCCATCAAATCAAAATATCAGTTCCTCGCGTTTAAGTACTCGTGGAACGTGGGCATTTCCGAAAGATCAACTTTCAACAAAAAAGTTTAAATTATTGCTCACGCGTAAACATGGTCCTTCGAGCCGGATATAATAACTAGTGATTAATATTTTTAAAACAACAGTGAAACAATCTAATAAAATCAAGTGAAGTGTCGCAAAACTCATTCATCGATCACGGACAAAAGCAGCCGAGGATCGACAAGCAATATCTGGGTGGACAAAAGCAGCCGAACGGACACAAGCAGCCGCCGGCCAAGGCATCCACCTACTCAAGTACCGGGATACATCTAATCCCAAATCTTCATAAAGGCAAGTACGCTATTATAATCTCCAGTTTACTCCAAGTTTCAATCCTATCCTATTCAAGGTTGATTCTATTTAATAAAACAAGGTAAAAATGGCGCTTATAAACAAAGAGGTCAATGCGTTAGTACAGTCGCGCGGTGCTATTAAAGGAAACCTGACGCGAAGTATAAATTTTCTAAAAGCCAATGAATTTGATGAAATACCAGAGTTAGACGTACGAAGGGGGAAACTCGAAGAAACTTTTCACAATTTTCAAAACGTGCAACTTCAATTAGAAATGGCGATTCAGCAAGCAAATGATACGGCCCTGGCGGAGTTGCAAGAAGCTGAGAGAGCTCAATTTGAAAATAATTATTACGAATGCACTAAATTAATTAGGAAACAAATAGAACGATTGCGGCCAGCGCAACCGGTAGGTCCGTCTAATATCGCGAGCGTCCCTCAAACAATCACAATCAGACACGCCAATTCCTTACAAAAACTTGAACTTCGTCCTTATGACGGCAATCCGCGAGAGTGGCACAGTTTCCAAGACTCCTTCCTCAAATTAGTTCATAGCGATACACAAATTTCACCGGTAGAAAAATTCCATCACCTTAAACAAGCGCTCCGAGGTGAATTGATTCATTTAATTGACGATCTTGATGCATCGGCAGAAAATTATGAGGTAGCTTGGGAGTTAATAAAGCAGCGGTGCCACAAACCTCGAAAAATAATTCAATCTCATTTAAAGGAATTGCTTGCACTACCTGAAATTACAAAACTGTCTGTCGGTAAAATAAGAACTCTAAAAGAAAAGGCGCAAATGCATGTCAACGCGTTAAAGGCATTAAAGGAACCCGTAGACAAATGGGATTCATTCCTCATTTATATAATTAGTCGAAAACTAGATAAAATCACGCGCAAGGCATGGGAAGAAACTTTAGAAGACGAGTGTAAGCCAAAATTTGCCGAATTAATTGCCTTTTTGAATACAAAGGAACGGGGCGACTTGGAAGAGTCGTGTCCCGAGACAGAGTCACATTTCAGGAATAAGTCGCAAAATCACAATCATCATAAGTCCGATAGGTCTAACCACTCGCGTGCTCAAACTTTTGTTAGTACTGCACAACTTTCGTGTACGTTTTGCGATAAAGACCACTTAATCTATGCTTGCGCGGAATTCATAAAGCTCAATGCACACGAGAAGCTGGCCGCGGCTCGCGAAAAGCGCTTATGCGTTAATTGTCTACGCAACAATCACCATACTCTGAAATGTTTTGCACCAGGATGCAAACATTGCAAGCGTAAGCATCATTCCTTATTACATTTCTTTTCAAATTCAAACCAAGATCACTCTGACCAGTTAAACGAGTCGAGTCAAATCAAAGTGGCGCACGCCGCCACCTATAATGAAGACGTACTGTTAGGTACAGCGCGAATTCAAATTCAAGACAAATTTGGGGGAATGCATGAGTGCCGAGCCCTTTTGGACGGCTGTTCGCAACTCAATTTTATATCGGACAAGCTTGCAGATAAACTCAAGTTGTCCAAAGAGCATATAAATCTGCCAATTTCAGGCATAGGCAAGCGAACAACTAGCGCAAACTATCGCGTAGAAACCAAAATTCGTTCGCGAATTAACAATTTCGAACGAGAATTGTCTTTCGTGGCCTTACCAGCCATCACACAGTCTTTGCCAGCTTTCTTTATAAACAAAGCACTACTTCAAATTCCGAAAAATATTCCTCTCGCGGACCCGGAATTCAATAAGCCAGCGGAAATTGATTTATTAATAGGCGCGTCACTTTTTTACAAACTCTTAGACAATGGACAGATTGCATTACATAATGACTCTAAATTGACGCTACAAAAAACTCTATTAGGCTGGATTATCGCGGGTGAATTACCTACAGGCATATGCAATACGCAGCCTAAGGTATGCAACCTGACTACTTTAGATAATAGAAAATTAGAAAGCAACCTAAATCATTTTTTTGAGATAGAAGACCTTCCGCGTAAAAGACATTTGTCAGCGCAAGAGCAAGCATGCGAAAACTTTTACATTGAAAATACACGACGTGACACAACCGGACGTTACTATACTAGATTACCATTTAATGAAAATGTTGTTAAGCTAGGTAACTCGTATAGCATGGCACGCAAACGGTACGAAGCTGTCGAAAGAAAACACGGTAAAGACAAAAACTTACAACAACAGTACAACAGTTATTTACGCGAGTATCGCGATCTTGGCCACATGCGAGAAATCACAGAATTCGACAATCGCAATGAGGGTTACTACATCCCGCATCATGCGGTTATGACAAACAAAATTCGAGTAGTATATGACGCGTCCGCACTAGATTCAGCTGCAATGTCCCTAAATAAGGTACTACTAGTCGGACCAACAATTCAGGATGAACTAATTTTCATCATCATGCGTTTTCGCCTTCACAATATTGTACTCACTGCCGATATAAAGCAAATGTACCGGCAAATTAAAATCGATGATAGGGATACTAAATATCAAAAAATCTTATGGAGAGACGATCCAAGCGAAAAACTGCGCGTTTTCGAGCTAACCACCGTTACGCAAGGCACCGCGGTCGCGCCCTTCTTAGCTACCAGGACTCTTCATCAGCTTGCAGCTGATGAAGGGGGCAGGTTTCCCTTAGCAGCTGATTGCTTAAAAAATGATTTCTACGTTGATGACTTTTTATCAGGCACCCACACAATTTCTCAAGCGAGAGAATTAAAAAATCAACTCACAAATCTTTTGAAATTAGGAGGTTTTGAGCTCCATAAGTGGGCGTCAAACAAGCCGGAATTAGTAAACCATCAAGAAAATAATATAAGTTTAGACAATCAATCCAAAAAATTATTGGGCATTCACTGGGAATCAAATACAGATAAGATCAAGTATATAGTAAAACCGTTTGCCGACGAAAAGCGCGTAACAAAGCGCACAATTTTGTCCCAAGTTGCCCAACTATTTGATCCATTAGGGTTATTAGGCCCAGTAATCATAACGGCAAAATTAATTATGCAAGATCTGTGGAAGTTAAAAATAGATTGGGATGAAACAATTCCCCAAGAATTACATACAAAATGGGTCAATTTTATAAAAAATTTAGAAGCAATCAATAAATTTCGCGTTGCAAGACAATTAATTGTATCATCGGCCACAAATGTGCAATTGCATGGCTTTTCTGATGCAAGCGAACAGGCCTATGGGGCTTGTGTCTACTTGCGATCAACCGATTCAAAAGGGCATAGCATGGTTCAATTAATTTGCGCAAAATCTCGGGTAGCACCTTTAAAGACAACATCAATTCCAAGGTTAGAATTATGCGCAGCACTGTTATTAGCGGAATTAACTCAAAAAGTAAAAGAGGCACTCAAAATTTCTTATGAGAACGTTACATTGTGGTCAGACTCAACGATTACGTTACATTGGATAAACACGTCACCGCATTTACTCAAAACCTTTGTAGCAAATCGAGTAGCAGAAATTCAATCACTGACCAAAAATTATAAATGGTTACACGTAGCAACGGAAGAAAATCCTGCAGATTTCCTCTCCCGTGGCCAAACTCCTTCTGAGTTTATAAGCAATAAGCTTTGGCTACACGGGCCTTGTTGGCTGGCAAACGAGGAAAGTAACTGGAACGTAATGAAATTATCTCATACAGAAATTCCCGAGCAACGTGTAACAACTGCTTTAGTGTGTGCAAATAATTCAAATGATTCAATCAAAAACGACACACTAGAACGGTTTTCATCTATCATCTCGTTAAATCGTTTTGTCGCCTTTTGTCACAGAGCAGTAGTCAATCGAAAAAATGTCCATAAAATAACGAACAACTATTCAGTCGAGGAATTAACAAATGCGCATTTGCAAATCATTACATTAATTCAACGTAATCATTTTCAAGGCGAATTAAAATCTCTCAAGGAGGGTAAAAACCTTAACGCAAAAAGCAAAATTCTTTCCTTAAATCCTTTTCTCGACAAGGATGGCATTATTCGAGTCGGCGGTCGACTTACTCATGCAAAAATCAGTTGGTCAAAGCGACATCCCATCTTGCTACCGCGAAATGATCATGTGACCAAATTAATTATTCAAAATGAACATGCAAGGCTCTGGCATGCCGGAGTACAAGCTACGTTAAATTCAATTAGACAGCGATATTGGCCAATTGACGGCAAAAACACTATACGTTGCATAATAAACAAATGTATACGCTGCCGTAAATTAAATCCTAAAATACCCAATTATACAATGGGGCAGCTACCGACGAATCGTATTACTCAGGCTAGGCCATTTGAAAACGTCGGTATAGACTATTGTGGCCCATTCTATATAAAGGAAAAGAAATTCAGAAATAAACAAAGGCTTAAGGCATATGTGGCAGTATTTGTGTGCTTCGCAGTCAAAGCCGTTCATCTTGAGCTTGTCACCGACTTAACGACAGAAAATTGCTTGGCAGCAATAAAACGATTCGTTGCGCGCAGAGGGAAACCAAAAAACGTTTATTCTGATAATGCAACAACCTTTGTAGGCGCCAAAAGTGAATTGTTACAAATTCACGCGTTTTTTGTGGCAAATATGGCCAAGTTTGAGCATTTCGGTCAAAACGAGGGAATACAATGGCACTTCTCACCGCCACGATCACCACATTTTGGTGGGTTGTGGGAAGCGGCTGTAAAATCCTTTAAGAGCCATTTATATCGCACAGTCGGCGACGCATTGTTCACCTATGAACAGTTCAATACTTATATCATAACCATAGAATCAATTCTTAATTCTCGCCCGCTCACTCCAATCTCCTCTGATCCTAATGACCTCACAGCGTTAACACCCTTGCATTTCCTAATTGGAGATTATGTAGCCAATATGCCTGAAAGGGATTATCGCGAGGTACCCACCAACCGTCTCTCAACGTGGGAGCACATCCAGAAAGTCAAGCAGCATTTCTGGCAGCGTTGGTACAAGGAGTATCTCAACGAGTTACGAACGCGCAGTAAATGGCACCAGGGAGATGGGCAACAAATTAAAATCGGCACACTTGTCACGATCAAAGAAGACAACGTACCACCGATGCATTGGAGCCTAGGGCGCATTGTAGCGGTCCATCCCGGCGCCGATAATGTCATCCGTGTAGCGACAATAAAGACACAAAGTGGTATTTACAAGCGGTGCATTAAAAGACTTGCACCTCTACTGTTACAGTGACTTGAACTTGTATATAATATATTGTATATAATATGTTAGGTTAAATTTTGTACTTAAGTGTAATATTGTTAATTCTTTTGAACTTGGTCAGTTCAAGGCCGGGAGTATGTTGCGTCCCCTTTTCTTTATATTTTAAAACAGACAGACATATCCCACTGTTATTTCCCTGTTCTTTGTACTCAAAAACATTTGCACGCTAAGTAAAAATTAAGCACTTGTTAAATAGTCTGACCCCCTGGAGTCGGACCTCAATAAATCTGTCATGTGTCAGTAGCGATATTCGACATTATTCTGATAAGTGTTTTTGTAGAATTAATGGCATACATGTGTGTAGCCAGGGTGTAACCGACCCATTGCAGATGATTGTTTTTTACTTAAAAATCAGTGCCTCTGTAGCCTCCATACTGAACGGTTCACTCTTTGTACCTTTGCGACAGTATGAAATAATATTATAATCATCGAATAAGCAACCAGTACGGTTCATTCATTTATAACCATCAAATCGTTATAATACAACAGTGCTATTATAACCCTATACTGAAGGGTTCAATTATTGTCCCTTTACGACAGTATAGAAATAACTTGTACAGCGACGAACATTTATAATAAATTAGTCATAGTTATATTAACATCCGTAGTTTTATTTCCATCAAATCAAAATATCAGTTCCTCGCGTTTAAGTACTCGTGGAACGTGGGCATTTCCGAAAGATCAACTTTCAACAAAAAAGTTTAAATTATTGCTCACGCGTAAACAAATTCAAAGGTACATAAACAATGCGTCATCCGAAATTTATTTCAAAAACACAAAAAGCAAGTGTGGAAAATGTTTAAAATAATGGGGTTGTTAAGTAGTTTTCACTTGAAACTTTTATAAGAAATTAAAACTAATATCAAAATTTTCAATGAAAATTATGTGAAATAAACTTGCAAATGTGATCAATTTTAATTTGCCAATTTCTCAGAGGGTCTCTTTGTCACGTTTTCCATTTATCTGCCTGGTTTTATCTAAGAATTATTTTTGGGTGCATTATTGAAAAGAAAATCAAAAGTTTGCATCTCTGTTGTACCACTAAATATTCCTAATAGTTTTTTATTCCAGTTTGATATGGTAATCAGTAAAATGCTTCCATATTTTCATCTAATATTAAGTTAATTTTCAATTGAGTTTGTTAAATCAAATTCTTGCACATTTCAGATTTATGATTTCGATGCACTTGAAGTGAAATTAGAACAAGAAGAATTGATCATAAAAGATGAACCAGAAGAAGTTAGTGAAGAAACCAGCTCACTTGAAATCATCAAGTTTGACACAAATCCTCTAACACTTGGAATTAGAGATCATATTGCCAATACACTGGTAAATTGTTATATTTATAATGTGAAGGCCTAAATTAAATTTTTCTTGTTTTCATTTTTAGATCAAAGTGGATCCATCCATATTTAGAACTGAAGATTTGCTTAAGATTTGTACATGCGCCGTTGAAGTTATTATGATTCCGCAACATGTGTTCACCACAAAAATGGAACAGTATCTTGTTTCTAAATTACAAAACATAGCAGAAGCAAACTATGTTGATGAAGATTGTATGGCCCAAGAAGACGCTATTAAATGCAAAGTATGTACACAACGGGTCACTCAAAGTTTATTTAGGAAGCATATGTTACATCATAAAATTACTAAACACAAGGGTGGCGACCGTGGAAAAGTTTCTAGTGAAAATAAAGATCAAAAAGTGCACAAACATAGCGACGAGAGCAAGAAACCTTATAAATGTCCACAGTGCAATAAATGTTTTACCCAAAATAACAATCTTAAACAACACATGTTGATTCATAAGGGACTGAAACCTTTTAAATGTCAGCAGTGCGATAAATCTTTTACCTTAAATGGCCATCTTAAAAGACACCTGTTGAGTCATAAGGGACTGAAACCTTTTAAATGTCAACAGTGCCATAAATGTTTTACTCAAAATAGCAGTCTTAAAACACACATGTTGATTCATAAGGGACTGAAACCTTTTAAATGTCAACAATGCAATAAATGTTTTACCCACAATAGCAATCTTAAAAAGCACATATTGAGTCATAACGGACTGAAACCTTTTAAATGTCAACAGTGTGATAAATGTTTTACCTTAAATAGCAGTCTTAAAGCACACATGTTGTTTCATAAGGGACTGAAACCTTTTAAATGTCAACAATGCGATAAATGTTTTACCCACAATGGCAATCTTAAAACGCACATGTTGAGTCATAACGGACTAAAACATTTTAAATGTCAACAGTGTCATAAATGTTATACCGAAAATAACAATCTTAAAATACACATGTTGATTCATAAGGGACTGAAACCTTTTAAGTGTCGAGAGTGCAATAAAGGCTTTACCGACAATAGGAATCTTAAAAGACACTTGTTGATTCATAAGGAACTGAAACCTTTTTAATGTCAACAGTGCAATAAATGCTTTACCCAGATAACTATCTTAAAAGACACATGTTGATTCATAAGGGACTGAAACCTTTTAAGTGTCGAGAGTGCAATAAAGGTTTTACCGACAATAGGAATCTTAAAAGACACATGTTGTTTCATACAGGACATAAACCTTTTAAATGTCAGCAGTGTGATAAATGTTTTACCTTAAATAGCAATCTTAAAAAACACATGTTGTTTCATAAGGGACTGAAACCTTTTAAATGTCAACAATGCAATAAATGTTTTACCTTAAATAGCGATTTCAAACGACACATGTTGATTCATAAGGGACTGAAACCTTATAAATGCAAACAGTGCAATAAATGTTTTACCCAAAATGGCAGTCTTAAAACACACATGTTGATTCATAAAAGTTATAAACTTTTAAAAAGTTGATCGGTAACTTACAGCGAGAAGAAGATGAATCTGAAGAGTGAGTCTGAATAGAAAAATGAAGAATATTTTTGTTTGTGTATTAATTGTACTGTACTGTATTATAATTTTAAATGAATATAATTCTATTAAACAGATCGGCAATTATTAACTATTAAGTTCTCTTAAAGCTGCACTATAGTAACAAAAACTGAATATTTTGTAGAATTTTAAATGACTTTTTTCACATACTGTATTACCTAAAACTTGAAACTTAAATCGTCTTCAAATCACCAAAATTCGGTGCTAGATAGTTAATTTTTTAATTAGGAGGATCGAAATTGAAAGAGCGAATTACACTGCAATATTTTTAACCGAGTTATACATTATGACGCATGCGCAAGCCAATAGAATTCATTTTAACACCTTCATGCCGGGAACCGCAAAAAGTGAGCGTTGACGGATATACCGTGCGCGACGGGAGCCTCATTTTTTGCAATCTCAACCGTTTGCTTCGCGACAGAGGTCTCTACTTTTTCAGATTTTTGAAATATTCAACTAGCGCAATCTCTGTATGAATTTATCTATTTTTGACATAAGTTTTTAACCCATCGAACACAAGCGATTCGATTTGTACAACAATGCATGAAATAGGCGCCGGTATATGTGGCGGGTACCTTAGGTCCCTCCGATATAAGAGTTAAAGTTAAAGATAACAGTTTACAGGACACAAACACTTAACTTGGTTACGTCGAATGATTTATAATAATTGTAAACAAATGGTTTTTGTTGCTCTCGCTGTCATTTGAATCAGGCACCTTCTATCTATTAGTACAGTTTAGTAGATAACATTTTGCGTTTAAACTTATTATTTTTCGATCCTCCCGCACTTGAGAAGAGAGATAAGGGAAAAATCTTCACAGAGGAATAGTTTAAACTTTCATTAGTCGAAAAATCGTCGTAGTGGTAACACCAATCTTTTATAATGAGTGAAAAAAATTTCGAAAATTATAACGATATTTTATCGAATGACGGCCGCGATGTTGAAGGACCTGAAAGCGACGTAGAGGTTGATTTCAAAGTTGCCGAACCGAGAACCCGTGAACGGATTTGTTTATCCGATGATTCGGACGATCCTGATGAGGTGGGTGTTGCGGAGAACTTCGCTGTGGAGGACGTCGATGTGGAGTGGACACCGTCTGACCCACCAAACGTATCTCCCCATCGTGATGACGATATGGGTTGGACACACTCGGACCCGACAAGAATAAATGAACATTTCCTTGGGTCCCCGGGAGTAAAAATTTTCCCCGAAGATAGAACTAGTGTGAAAAGTGTTGTGTCACTGTTTTTGTCAAACGAATTTTTTGAAATGATTGTGGTCGAAACGAATCGCTATTATTCTCAAAATCAACACAGATACAAACAGTCATCAAAGGCAACGAAGTGGAAGGACGTGAGCGTGCAAGAAATAAAAAAAACAATTTGCACTAATTATACTGATGGGCCAAATAAAAAAATGTACCATGAGAGATTATTGGTCTACCGATCCGCTTATGGAAACGTCAATTTTCTCTAAGACGATGAGTAGAGACCGTTTTCATCACATACAAACATTCCTTCATTTCAATAACAACGACGATATTACGGCAGATTCGGGTCGGTTAGTGAAGGTGCAGTTTCTAGTGGATTTTTTACTACAAAAATTTCAAGCAGTGTACGTACCGAAACAAAATTTATCCTTAGATGAAGCTATGATACCGTGGAAAGGCAGCACCGGTACTCCGTAAGCCGATAGGGATGAGATCTCCTCCTTTAACTTATCGCGCGTGTGTCGCTTGAACAATCGTATATTTTCGAATAGTTCGGGCCGAGCTCGCTAGACGGAATAAGGAAACATTTCACAGTATTTGTATTCGGCACCGGCCCTTTGTAAGCCGATCAACCATGGATCTGTTTCCTGTATGTACGCTCGTCTGTCGCTCGTAATATCGTACATTTTCGACTCGTCCGAGCCAAAGCTCGGTAAAAACACCTTGCAACCACTGGCTTATCTCTTTGTAATCTTTTACCTCTGTCTAACTACAGTGCTTTTCGGAGTCGTTCTTTCTTACTGGTTGAGCCTCTTGTGAACACATGCAATAGCGGGAAGCAAAATTTACCTGATTTAAGGACGGCATTTGGGTCAAAACGATGAGATATTCGAAAATCTAACATTTGGTTTTTTGACTATAAGTAAAGGAAAAGGAAGCATGAAATGTGTTATAAAAATATATTTTGCAGAATTGTGAACAAAAAGAAATTTATATTACTAATATTTTATAAGTTACATCTAACATTTTTCTCGCATTGAAAACAAACTTACTCGATCATTCTATGGGAATATTTTAAATGCATATTTTTTAATCAATTAAGAGATATTAATTATTTCATAACAACGAACGGTTTGTAGTTAGGTTACAATGTGTGCTTGTAACAGCAGTAATTTTAAATTATTAATATTTTGAATTATACTAGTTCCTCATTTATATGAGACCGACACATTCTTTTAAACTCGCGGTTCGATAAATTGAAAGATTCACATCTATTTCTTAAAAACCGTCTTTCAATTTTTAGTTCATCTTTACGTTGCATATATTCCTCCAAATTGATATAATAACCATATATTGCATTCATTTTGAAGCCTTAAAAGATCACAAAATCAACGGTAATAATAAAAAATTAACACTTGATGTTATTATATCACCTCAATGAAACAAATTACTAGGCAAAATTAGTTCTCAAAAGAATTGATTTTGGTCCATAACCAAACGCAAACTGCAAAATTAACGCTAATAATAAAACAGTACGAAGTAGGCATCAATTCAGTGAATCGTACAATAAAGGGACCACCAGTATGAATAGCTACCTATAACGATTATAGTTTATTTTATTACTGCAGCTGGTAGTTGTACAATATTGTCGAAGATTTATTTTTTTATTATTCTGCAGTATTGGAAGTTCTTTCCCGTTTTCTTGCAAAATTGATTTAAATATGTTTATGTATGAACATATTGAACAAGAGTATTATTTAAGAAGCGTTTAAATGTACATTTGTCAGAAAGATATTATGGGTTTTATGGGTTTATTGCGGTTCGTTTATTATATTCTTTGAACCTTACAGTGTAATTTTTGCTTGAATGGTGAAAAAGGTTTACAATGCGACATACTTCACTTTGGGTGAAATTAACCATATTTTTTATGAACATCACCAAAAACAATTGTTTCGCATTTAAAAGAAAAATCAAATTATGGAAATACTTGGAATGTCTTTGAATGTTTCTTATATCGCGAATAATTTCTAAGAATAAAATGTGTTTTTTCTCTTTAATGTTACACATAAATGTGTCAATCTTTGAGAGAATATTTAGGTGCGAATGTGACTAAAATGAGAAAGTTTCAAAATATAAAAATATCAAATAGAGAGTAATGTTTTGCAAAATAATTTTATTCATAATTATTATAACTAGGTACATTGATTTAATACTTTATAACTAGGTAATGCTGAAATTATAACTTCTGTGAATACTTCAAAATACATACTTTAAACCTACAATTTTACCAGCTGAATATTTTTATTTATGTCAAATATTGCCGAATGCGCAGCAAAGTTTCTTCCTATCTCGTGTTTATCCTTATTTTCTGCAAGTTACGGAGTGCCGGTGCAGACCTGTTACACTTTTTTATCGCAAGAAAGGTTTCACCAAACTTTATTGAAGTGGAAGAAAATTTTGATCTTAATACCGATCACTCGGCGGTCATACTAACGCTGAGTGAAAAAATAATAAAAAAGTAGCAAGACTACAGACTGGGAGGAAAGCTTTAAAATAAACCTGCAAGAACGAATTAATCTAAAGATCAATCTGAGAACAACAGAGCAATTAGAAACAGAAACTGAAATTTCTATTAAGCTACTACAAAAAACAGCTTATGAAAATACTAGAGAAATCACTCATATTACAAAAGGCATAAACTATCCAATTGAAAGACACAAACCTGGTGCATTTCTGCGCTACGTTTAGTTGCTGATCCGAACCGCTGACGCGCTGTTCGTGGTGCCAGGTGGGAGTAAGGCTATGTGCGCTCCCCTCCCTGGAGAGAACGATTCACATTTGTTTCTACTCTCTTGCTCTGTGGGTTCAATGTAGAATTTTGCACGTGTTTGCAAGTGCATTGCATTCATTTCATTTTCCGATAAAGATGGATAATTGCGATGATTTGAATTCATTTCGAATTAAATTAGAACCGACGGAACTTATAATAAAAGACGAGCCATTAGAAGTTGACATAGAAAACAGCTCACTTAATATCATATACGATAAAAGTCTTCCAACACTTGGTATCGAGGATCAGTCACAGATAATAAAACATAAAGAGAATCAGTTACTGAATACCCAGGTGCAGTTTTACAGTTACAAACTAAACAATTAAATAGAGTTTAAAAAGAAATTGAATTTTTTTATTTCAATTTTTTAGGTTAAAGTCGTTCCATCAGTAGGTAGAATTGAAAATTCAAGTAACATTCAAGCATATCAGAAATCAAAACTTGACATGAAGGTTGAAGAAGATCACATAACTCGAGAAACCTCCACATCAGAAGACACATCGAATTCGAAGGTACATAAACAATGCGTCATCCGAAATTTATTTCAAAAACACAAAAAGCAAGTATGGAAAATGTTTGAAATAACGGGGTTGTTACTTAGTTTTTACTTGAAACTTTTATAAGAAATTAAAACTAATATCAAAATTTTCAATGAAAATTATGTGAAATAAACTTGCAAATGTGATCAATTTTTATTTGCCAATTTTCGAGAGGGTCTCTGTCATGTTTTCCATTTATCTGCCTGGTTTTATCAAAGAATTATTTTTGGGTGCATTATTGAAAAGAAAATCAAAAGTTTGCATCTCTGTTGTACCACAAAATATTCCGAATAGTTTTTTAATTCCAGTTTGATAGGGTAATCAGTAAAATGCTTCCATATTTTCATCTAATATGTTAATTTTCAATTGAGTTTGTTAAATCAAATTCTTGCACATTTCAGATTTATGATTTCGATGAACTTGAAGTTAAATTAGAACAAGAAGAATTAATCATAAAAGATGAACCAGAAGAAGTTATTGAAGAAACCAGCTCACTTGAAATCATCAAGTTTGACACAAATCCTCTAACACTTGGAATTAGAGATCATACTGCAAATACACTGGTAAATTGTTATATTTATAATGTGAAGACCTAAATTAAATTTTTCTTGTTTTAATTTTTAGATCAAAGTGGACCCATCAATATTTAGAACTGAAGATTTGCTTAAGATTTGTACATGCGCCGTTGAAGTTATTATGATTCCGCAGCATGTGTTCACCACAAAAATGGAACAATATCTTGTTACAAAATTACAAAACATAGCAGAAGCAAACGATGATGTTGAAGATTGTATGGCCCAAGAAGACGCTATTAAATGCAAAGTATGTACACAACGGGTCACTCAAATTTTATTTAAAAAGCATATGTTACACCATAAAATTAATAAACACAAGGGTGGCGACCGTGGAAAAGTTTCTAGTGAAAATAAGGATCGAAAAGTGCACAAACATAGCGACGAGAGCAAGAAACCATTTAAATGTCAACAGTGCAATAAATGTTTTACCCAAAATAGCAGTCTTAAAACACACATGTTGATTCATAAGGGACTGAAACCTTTTAAATGTCAACAGTGCAATAAATGTTTTACCCAAAATAGCAGTCTTAAAACACACATGTTGATTCATAAGGGACTGAAACTTTATAAATGTCAACAGTGCAATAAATGTTTTACCCGAAATGGCAATCTTGAAAATCACATGTTGATTCATAAGGGACTGAAACCTTTTAAATGTCAGCAGTGTGATAAATGTTTTACCGAAAGTGGCACTCTTAAAAGGCACATGTTGATTCATAAGGGACTGAAACCTTTTAAATGTCAGCAGTGTGATAAATGCTTTACCTTAAATGGTACTCTTAAAAGACACCTGTTGATTCATAAGGGACTGAAACCTTTTAAATGTCAGCAGTGCAATAAATGTTATACCACAAATGACCATCTTAAAACACACATGTTGATTCATAAGGGACTGAAACCTTTTAAATGTCAGCAGTGTGATAAATGCTTTACCTTAAATGGTACTCTTAAAAGACACATGTTGATTCATAAGGGACTGAAACCTTTTAAATGTCAACAGTGCAATAAATGTTATACCTTAAATAGCCGTCTTAAAACACACATGTTGATTCATAAGGGACTGAAACCTTTTAAATGTCAGCAGTGTGATAAATGCTTTACCTTAAATGGTACTCGTAAAAGACACATGTTGATTCATAAGGGACTGAAACCTTTTAAATGTCAACAGTGCAATAAATGTTTTACCTTAAATAGCCGTCTTAAAGCACACATGTTGTTTCATAAGGGACTGAAACCTTTTAAATGTCAGCAGTGTGATAAATGCTTTACCTTAAATGGTACTCTTAAAAGACACCTGTTGATTCATACCATGCGGAACTGAAACCTTTTAAATGTCAGCAGTGCAATAAATGCTTTACCCAAAATAGCAATATTAAAAGACACATGTTGATTCATAAAGGTTATAAACTTTTAAAAGTTGATCGGTAACTTACAGCGAGAAGAATATTTTTGTTTTTGTATTAATTGTACTGTATTGTATTATGATTTTAATGAATATAATTCTAAAACAGATCGGAAATGCTTATTACTATTCACTGTTATTAACTAATAAGCTTCGTTATAGTAACAAAAACTGCGTGAATATTTTGCCTTTTGGAATTTTAAATAACTTTTTTATGACTTACCGCAATGCGTTACATTTTCTGTATTACTTAAAACTTATATACTCCCACCACGCATTTTTTCTACAATTTAAACGAAAATGTTCAAAAAAATCGTTTCATTTGATCAATGTTTGTATAAAAAATAGCATATTATTTAACGAGCACATAATGTAGGCTATTATTAACGAAGATGAAAGTTTGTAAATACGAGTCGAAGACGAGTATTTACAAACATCTGAGTTCATAATAGCCATTATGTGCGAGAAAAATACAGCTGTTTATCTACAATCAAAATTTTATTCGATAAAACTTTGAAATGCTGATAAGTCCTGAAGCAAAATTGACACCGAAATTAAACCGAAACGAAAACGTGATTTTCATCGAGAAACGTTTGCTTCCAGTTGTCATGGGCGCAAAAAAAATAACAAGGATCTGTCAGTTAGCAAGAAAAATACGAACGTGTTTTTCTTTTCCTTATATTATATTTTGAAAGTGACGACTTAACCAGCCTCAAGTTGTGACACTTCTCCGATTCTCGCGATAGCCGAGGTCTCCCTAATGGATAATAGTGTTTTACTCGTTCCTAATTTTCTTTTTCCCGCAAGGGCGTCGTGCATTGGCACCGTCCGATAATTGTTCCGTCCCGTAACAGTTTAGTGCAAATATTCCCTCAGTAATAGAAGAAGGAAGAAGAAGAAGAGATTAGGCAGAATACCTCGGTGTTTTACCATTCCTTCGCGAGGAGACATGGTTCTGATTTTAATACGGTGTTACTGTCGCCCAGAATTGAACCCGAGACATTTGTTTAGGTAGCCTCTTAAAAACTAATCATTCTACCGTGCGCATAGGCAACCAACATTACTCTCCGGTCATTAATGAAAATAGATAGGCAACCAACAATACGCTCCGTCTTTTAATGAAAATGAAACTGAAGGGGCGTGACCTGTGGATAAGGTGCCTTGTTATGTATCCATGGCTAGCATATGAAATGAACGTATTACGTCATGATTGTAGATTAATAGTATATTGTTCAATGAGTGAGAAAGTTGGTCATTTCCATGAGGATGAAATTTGCGACACGAGCCAAAGGCGAGTGGAGTAATTCATTCGAGTGGGAATGGCCATTTCTCACGAGTTTAACACTATACTTTTTCTAATCATATTAATTAATTAACTCATAATGAATACTGGTAATAATTATTGTAATTTATTTTTTTATATATCCTTTTAATTATTAACATTGTATACATTAACCGTACCATAGTTAACGATAGTAAATGGAGGCGATTTTACATCTACCCTATCCATGTTTAAGTTTCTGTTATTGGTTATGTAGTTTTCTGTTGTATTGTGCATGCTGCTGCTGGAAGCTTGGACTGCGTTGATAATTTTGTTGGCCGAGTCCATCTTGTTATTTATGGAAGTGTCTATATAACCTTCGGCTACTGATGTGGACTTCCATCCTCCGTGTCTTTTCAAAGCAGTTTCGCCAATTCATGAAAGTTTTATAACTTACTTCGTATTTCTTTCTCAATTTTAGTGGCAAAAGATTCATTGTTTCAAGTTTAGCAGTCTCTTGCACGTCTGGCGGGGTACAATTGTCTATGTCATCCACAAATTCCGTCATTTCTTGGTACTTTGTAGACAGAGCAAGCACAAATTCGATGACAGATGTCAAAATTAATTAAATTTCGAGAAAATAACAAACAATCGTATAATCGTCAAGGTAACGAAAAAAACTACCTGTGGAGAAAAGTCAACTGCCGTCGTTTCATTGGTCAGTACCCGTGGAGAAAGATTTCAATAGTTGAAGACTGAACAGTTTTCTCAATGGAAAACGTATTAGAAATGTGCAAATTCTTAAATATGATTAGAAAAATAATATTATAAAATAGATAATTATTTATTATTATAATAATAAAAAAAAAATTTATTAAATTTTAAAAAAAGGAATGTTTCCGCCCGGGATCGAACCGGGGACCTTGTGCGTGTGAAGCACACGTGATAACCGCTACACTACGGAAACTTAATAAACCATTTCTTATATAATAGTTAAAAATAACACTTCACATTTCAACCTATAAATATAAAATATTTTTTATAAAAGTATAGATAAACGACTTAATTTTTATAAAAGTACACATACTCGGCTTACTTTTTATGAAAATATATATAACCGGCTGATTTTTCATAAAAGTATACATAACCGGTTTACGTTTTATGAAAAACAATACATAACCGGCTCACTTTATATAAAAATACATATACAAACCGACTATTTTTTAAATTTGTTAATTTATATTCCTCAAGCCAAAACATATTTGAAGCAACGAATAAGTTTGGCTATACAAAAAATTTTGTAAAATGTAATAATGAAACATCTAAATTTAATTTTTTATTACATAAAATTATATAATCTCTGCACAGTTAAAACAAGGCATACAGAAATGCTAACCAATTAAAGTCACTATTTATATCACAATTAATAAAATTCTTTGAGTCGCTATGAGGTAAACAAATAGGCAATAGCTTCGGCGGCACGTACTCGCACTTGCTCATTAGAATCTTTCAGCAGCTGCAAAAATCGACAACAAACAGTATCAAAAGAAATGTGAGTCCTACTGTCAGCATTCATATGGGAATATAAAACCCCGGCCAATAATATGGAATGACTTCTTATGTCAACCGTGTTACTCTTCAGGTAAGACAAACTGGTCATAAACAATTGAGGAAATAATTCCTGAAGTTCTTCAGCCTGAAATTAAAAAATTGCAATCTTAACATTAATTTTTCTGAATTTACCATAATTTTAATTAAATCTGTGATGAACTCAGAATAATGAAGCGTTGCCTCATCAATTAGATGAGTTTGGATCATTTCATTTGTTTGAGGGCAGTTTAAAAACGGACAAACCTTCTTTAAGGTTTGCTTACAAGCCTGCAACGATTAATTTAAATTGTGTTAAGGTTATCAATATTAACTTACTCTAACAACTTCGAGATCACCATCTCCCAGATGTAGCAACAGAGTAATCAAATTCGCATGAATCTGCTCTTTAAAAGCTTCTGATTTGAGATTTATTGTCAAAGAATTGGCCAAATCGCCCAACAAAATAAATGCTGATCTTCTTAAAGTGACTTCTTCGTGATCGAAAAGGGGCCTTATTCGAACAGCTGCTGTCACATGGCAAGTCTGCAACTGCTTCTTATTGACCATTTTCAACAGCTTGGAGAAACTCAACACGGCTTCAAGTATCACATTATGTTCCCTGAAAATGAATAATTAATTAATAAATAAAAAAAAAATCCCCTTACGTTTGATTGTAATAATCCAACCCTTGCATCAAAATTCCTAGGATATTTTCGCAGTACCGGGCCACCATTTCTTGGGGAAGGCACTCGACGGCATGCCCCAATCCTCGAAAAGTGTACAATTTAATCAACGCATTCGAATCAGATCTTTCGGTCAACAACATTTCCAGAATGTTTTCATAAACTGCATAATGACCGACTTGCTTGGTGCTTAATATCGCGACGAGAAACGCCGTCATGGCTATCCTTTGCGACTCCAGTTCTGAAGTGCCGTAAGGACTGATGTGAGCCACCAGCCAGCTTAGGTTTTCAGACGTCGTCACGCCGATGTTGTGCACTAAAATCGGAAATATGTCCAGGAAGTCGGTGAAATCGTTTTCTTTGTAGTTGTCAAGGCTGGTTACCATGTCTGAATTTCCGCAACTAACTAAAAAGGATTTGAAGGTGTCCAAGCAAATTTTTCTAGGACACAGGTCTTGTTTGATCGGAAATTGGGGCTTTTTTTCAGTTTTGACGATTGGAAATTTGGCTGAGGAGCTGATGTACGAGGATAAGATGATGAGGAAGGTGACAAACAATTCGGGGAACTTCTGCCGGCTAATTTCTCGCATGTGCTGCTGCCTGAATATTTCGCCCATCGCATAAATTATCTGAAAAATGCAGAACTTAATTAGTAGTCGACAAAAATGGCTGAATTGAATTGAATAAAAAAAAAAACGAACGAACGAACACCTTATAGGCAACACATCTCACACTTCCGTGATTTAAAAAAGCATTGCACAGAGTGTTTTTAAATGATGACGTGTCAAATAATTGGAGGAATTGTTAACTAAAGTTTGAATTGGTTTTGAAATTATGAAGATGTATTTTTAAATGCAAATTTTAATTGAAGAATATTTTTTTCAGAAAAGTATGTCATTTTACACAATGTTCCCTTACAGAAGTTACTTCTAAGGTTACTAGGTAAATAAATTAATGTTATTAACCAAAAGTGGTCTTCAGAATGCAACATATGTTGCCTATTTAAGTATAACTAAGTTAGTGTTCAACTAAAATGCAAAATCTAGTCCATATAACTCACCTGTAACGGCAGTAATGAAGCAACAGTGTCATTTTCATTATCAAACAGAGCACAATTTGAAATTCTTTCCATTAAATATTCCAGCACATCCCGAGCCAACACACTGTCGGTCGTTAAAACACTCCAGCAATCGTTAATTGAACTGTAAAATAAATAAAATTAATAAAGAAATTTACAAAACAATCTTTGACAATTCTTAGCCGGCAAATTTTGCTTTCGCTCCCGTCTTTTTGAAATGACCGTATTACTTCAAATATAAGCCGCACTTTTTACTTACATTTTTAATGTGCAAAATTAGGGTGCGGCTTAAATTCGAGGGCGGCTTATATTCAAATACGGTACGTTATTTTTTGTTTTGAATGTTGGTTTGTATAACCTCCAAACATGTAAGGCCCATGTTAATTTATAAGCACTGTGTATAATTACCTATTTGTTGATAAAGTTTGAGCTAGGACAACATCAACGGTCGCCTTCAAATGATGACAAGCAAAACTGTGCACAATCAACAAACTTGTAGATTTGGTGCGCGAATGCTGAATGTGATTCAACTGTGAAATAATTTTATTCAACAATCCGACCACATGCAGAAACAAATCGCCCCCTTTATTCTCAATAATAACATTAAGGATGATGCTACTTCCATACGAACTGGGGTCACTGCCCGTTAAAGCATTAATCAGTTTGTCAATAAACACAGCCAATTGGAAATTTGGTAAATGGTTGATAACAATTTTCGCCAAATCAATCGTGGTATCATACAAAACGTTGGCATCATCCGTATCGATGTTCTCCTTAATTGCAACGAATTTCTCGTTGATGATTTTATCATAATCTTTCATGCATCCCTCGTGATGAGATATGATACACAAAGTCAAGCTCAGACAATCCACGGCCACCTTTCGAATATTTTTGTTCGCATCCGCGCACCTCGGAATCAGCAGCGCCAATAAACCGGCCATTTGGGGCAGGCAATTCGTGCTTTTGTACGCAAACGCCGAATTGTTTGAGACTGTCTGTAAAATGCAAAATAAAGTTTTCAGTGAAAAGTGCCGCTGTACAGCTTTGTTGTTATTCAACCAAGGAGTTAACAAGTCGATGTAATCTTGGATCACTTCGAGAGTCGGGCATTGGATTACGAATTCCTCCATTAATGAATTCAGTTTCGTTCCGCTGCTTTGCACAGACAATTTCGCGTTGCTGTATTTCGCATCGCCTCCCCCTGTTAAGTCTGCACTGGAATAAATCCCTGCAAAACCGTAAACAAGCTCGAAACATTTTTTAATAATCACGATCCGATCTAACGATTCCAAGTTGGGGGGAAGTCGAATCAAGGATATTAAAGTCGTGAGGATCACCGGTAACAATTCAACAAATTCCGGCCCACTGTTGAGATTCAATTGAGCCGACACCAAGTCGATGACTTGCTGCTTGCTCCGCAAGCAGATGTGAAGGGCACTTTTGCTCGGATGCATCACATCCGCAATGCAACCGATTGTGTGAATGCAGGAGTAAATAAAATCGAAACTTCTGCTGATTTTTAGTTCCTCAACCACAAAATCCATCATTTCGTGCTCGATCGATAACAACAAGGTATCGATTGGGGCCAACGCGCAAATTTCAGCCATGCTAACCACGACCATGTACCTGTAATGAGTAAGCAATTAGTGAATAGGTTTATGCAATATGATAATATACAGTATGCACCAGCCAAATGGAACAAATTCATTATCTCAATTATAGTGCATATTGAAAAAAAATCTCGAAACACGTCATTGTTAGTCTATCACATGATATCCTGTAAAGTGAAAATTTCATCTCTAACTCAACCCCATTCGAGTGACCATTTCAACCCCTAAATTTTTAAATAGGAAGGGGGGCTTGTGATCCTCATTTGAAAGGTTTCTTCATGCTCTATTCAAAAATGATATGGTTTAAAAATATTACTCCGAAAATGAAGGGTAATATCATTGGATTTAGAAAAAAATCTTCTACCACAATAAATAAAAAAATGTATACATTACCATTTGAAAAAAAAAAGGTGACTGTCGCTTCGCATTGAAGGTAATGTGGGAAAAAATCCAAATGAATACATTCTTGTTACTCGACTAATCATTTATATATATTTTTTTCTAAAATTGGGCAATAAATAATTGAGTTAGAGCGTGGGACGTTTTTTAGGAATCACCCTGTATAAGCGCCGTAGTTTAGAGAGAGGAGTTAGTTGTCAGTTCAGTTATATAGAACTGTATTTAATTCGAACCATTGTAAAAAAAGTATTACATACCGCATGTGCTTGACCTCCAAATCGGCCCCTGAATCACGCATGAAATTAAACAAGTGACTTTTTTTGGCCGAAAATTCCTTCCGGATGTTGTGCACCTTCTGCAGCACGAATTTAACGTGGAATTTGGAACAGATCCCAAACGCTTCCGCGCAAACCAGCAGTTCGGAAAAATCCTTAACGACAATGTTCTGCAAGATGTTCTCCAACAGCAAGTCGACTGAAGACGCGTCCTTTAGGTGCGACGAGGCCACGGCCATGCATTTAATCAAAAACAATTTCTCGTCCCTTTTTGCCGAATAGAGGTGCGTGTGGACCTTCCCCTGGTCCAAAAGGAGCTCCAGGAACTTGTTATTTTCGCTCGAATCGATCGCGGCCTTTAAAAAATCTAAAACGACGCCCTCCCATTCCTTCTGATTGAAATCTTCGCTGTTTTGGTCCAAGTATTTGAATAAATTCTGAATTTTTGACGCCCAAATCGTTCTATGGTCTTCTTTTTCGGAGAGGTTGAGATGTTTAATGAAATTTAATAAATGGGTCCCTCGGTTGTTGGCCAGGGGTTGGGCCAATAGAGCCAGACTACGAAGGAACAAAACCTCATTGAAACCCTTATTTTGTTCGATTAGCTGAATCAAGCATTGCAGGAGAGACACGCAACAGTCTGAATAATCGACCTTTAAGTAATAACTGATCAGCAATTTCCACAAAGTCTCCTCGATGTTATTTGAGGAACTGGTGAGCATGAATAAGGAATTTCTGGACGTTAATTGCATCTCCAGGTATTGTGATGCATCCAAATTGTCACTCCTATTTCGGACTTGCAGGTCACAACAAGTTTTAATTATAAAATCGATAAACTGTTCCTCATTCGCTTTTGCCAATGAAGAATTATAAATAAGGGCCACAATGGTTTCGACGAGGGCTTTCTTAATTTTCAGGCTGGGGTCGTTCAACATGTTTTGCATTAGGCTTGTAATCACACCTAATTTGTTCTGAATTGAGTTGTTGGCGGTGTTAATTAGATGCTTGAGAACGATCAAACTTTTAATTCGTTCCCTCTCGCTACTACTGCGCATTTGCGCGATCAATTTGTCGAGGCAATGATCCGTGTAATGAGTGACCAGATATTGGTAGCAACGAAGCACTTCAGAATGGTTCCTCACCAACTCAAGATTTGCATAATCCGGCAATACGCTCACCAGAGCTTGAAGGGTGTGCAGGATATTAGATAAATGGGGTTCTAAAATCGTGCCGTTAACTTGTGTGGCCACTTTAATCATCGAGCACAAGCATAAAGTAACAGGGTAGAGGTTGTTTTGCCTTTTGTACGAACTCAAAATCACCGGCAGCACTTTTGGAATTTGTTGGTTAACTTTTTCCACGCTCAACACTCCAAAAATTGCACTCAACGCATAAAGAACATCTTCATTCACTTTAACATCGCGAGACTGCAACCAAGAGCACAACACATCACAAACAAAATCCATTTCCATATAAAACATATCGACTGTTATGGTACTCATCTCTTGGTCGGTGCTCGAAAGGTACTCCTTTAACGCATCACTAAAACAACCTAAAGCTAAAAAAAACATCAGATTTAACCTCAAATGTCCCTCAAAATTTACCATAAGCGAACGATTTCTTGTTAAAATCTTTAATTCTATTCAAATGTGGCATAACCATATTCAAGACGTCTTTGAGGTACCCCACGAATCCAAAAGCATTCGATGAGGCCAGTGAGCCTAATGTGGTTAAAATTCCGAATTGGGGCAAATCTTCGATTATTAAATTCTTCACCGACTGATCCATAACCTAAAAAATTAAATTAACAAAAATTTTCTTTTTAGATTGAAACAGTCACCTGGCCATAATGTTTACTTCCCAGAGACACGAGAATGCTCGAAGCCAATTCTTCCCCTGCGTTACTTTTGTACCTTTCTGCCTGAATTATGATCATAATTAGAAAACTGATTAGTACATCGATTGTTTCTTCGTCTAATAAGGGGAGATGTTCCAAACAGACGAATTTCACCGGCTCTAGGGTGGTGATTAAGTCCTGCGGGTTGCGAGAATACAGCTGGATGCTGATTTTAACGACTTCGTTTGGGTGATTTTTGGCGATTTTACGAAGTGATGAATGCAGTGCTTCCGACACTGTTGAGCTTTTGTCCGGTAGAGATTGTAGTAAAGTCGCAATGACCACTGAAAATTTGGTATTAATTTATTGATTTAACGCACAAATTGGTTGGTTTTTACCTTCTGTTTGAGACTCGGCGATTTTAACTTCCCCATTCGAAGACATTTT
This sequence comes from Dascillus cervinus, assembly GCA_949768715.1. Taxonomy (NCBI): domain Eukaryota; kingdom Metazoa; phylum Arthropoda; class Insecta; order Coleoptera; family Dascillidae; genus Dascillus; species Dascillus cervinus. The sequence goes on along the minus strand of OX458319.1, from coordinate 28,135,978 downwards.
TAAACTTAAATTTTAATGAAAAATCATGCAAATCTTTATTGCCAAACACTTGTCAACACAAATATCACAATTTACATTAACCCGTACAGGCTATAAAACTTATCCACTTTATCCTTATCAGCTAATAAAAACATCTTTTATCTGTTAAACCCCTTTATAACAATATTTTCCATTTTTTGCCAAAGGTTATCGTTAACCTCACTCTTAAACGTCAAAAGCGAAATGACGTTTTACTTGAAACCGCCAAGAGGAATAATAAATTTTCATATTTTAGAAAAATGTGTAGAGCAACGTTTGCAATTCTTCCGAAGTAACTGCGATGATACAAAGACGGATTTTGAGTATTTACTCGATGATTCTGCGTTTGATCGAACCGGTCATTTCATCTTGCGATTAGCTGCTTACAAGAATTTTTCATTTCGCCCCTATTTTATAGAAAATGAAGTGAAATTGTTTAGAAAACGATTGCTTTCTTACGACTACGATAAAATCAGAACGTTTTTGAGAACCTTGTTGAGACATTCGCAAGAATTTAAAAAAAGTCGCAAAATGAGCGACAATGAGATTTTAACAGTTTTGATTTATGTATGCACACGAATGCTAAGTAAAAATTACGGCCAACATGTATTCAATAAGAAGCACACAAACTGTGATAAATGTAGTTGTTTTACGTTATACGGTAAGTAAATTTAAAAAGTTAACCTCCAATTAATTTCATAATTTTCAGTTCGATTCCAACACTGTTTGCCACTGATTGTTAATTACGAAGTTAATTTAAAAAAAGGATACGTCCAAATAACTTGCATGAAATGGAAAGAATTGCTTGTATCATTATACGAAACCCACTTAAAGCAAACTCTGCAAGAAATGAATAATGATAACATAGAACTAGCCTTGAATGACTCAAGAATTCAGTATGTTATTGATAGCATCAGTGAGAATAAGAATGTAGGAAGCAAATCGCAAATTAGTTTGGTTCAAATCGATTCAGAAAACAGGCATTTTCCTCTTTGCATGCAAAACTTGCATGAGACGCTTCGGAAAAACCACCGGCTCCAACATGAAGCAAGGTGGGTTTATTTAGTACCATTTTTAAGTTAAATTTATCAAGTTAAATTACAGGTACGATTTAAGCTTATTTCTGAAAGATATTGGAATGTCTCTAGATGATTCTTTCCAATATTGGAAAACGGAGTATTCAAAAGAGCCAGCAAATTGCCCAAGTTGTAGCCACAACTGGCAGTTAAATGAAAAGAAGTTTGTGTATGGAATCAGGCATTTATATGGATTGGAAGGTTCTAGAAAAAATTATGAAACGCGATCTTGCAGTCATTTCCAGGTAAGTTATTTATTGGTAAATTATTAACTGGTAATTGAGGGGTTTGGAGGAGAGGATGCTTGGAGCAACAGAGGAAGGCGGCTGTCCTTTTAAGCATTTTGATAACAAGCAGTTGCACGGTTTGCTTTCGACAAGGATTGAGGCGAGTCAAATTGATGATATTATTCGAGAACGAGGCAATAATGCTCACAGGGCTTGCCGGAAATTTCTTGCCATGCACAACTTAAATAATTCACATTCAATTCAATTTGAAAATCCGGCTCAGTATTTTATTTTAATGAAGCAAGTACTTAGATAATTATTTTTATTTATACAATATTTGCTTATTATTGATACAGAGTGCAATAATAATTAAGCCAAAAAAAAAAAATTAAAACTTGTGGGAACAAATTGTGACATCATTTTTTAATTAAATAAAATTTCTATTTTCATAATTTTATATTTCCTATATTTTATAAATCCTAAACAATCCTATCAATTTTTAATACCAAAATCTTTTGGTCTATAGTTTATTCAACGAAAACATCTAGTAACCACATGCTAAACATGCACTGTCTAGTATAAACGGAACTTTTAGTGAAAACAGCCAGTAACGCCCCAAATTTATAATATCCAATTGAAATTCAAGTTTCAAGTTGCACGTGAACATCACGCTGACAAGTATATAGAAAGTTATAAAATTACCTCTTTCTCTCTCTCGCACCTGGTTCCTTCTTGTACACTGCAAACAGTAAAATTAAAATTAAACTAACGTTTTTCTTACTAATTATTTTATTTCTTCAATTAAAGAAAACAAGTTTTACAATAAATTAAAACTTAAACCTATTTAAATTTCATTCAAAAGACTAAAATAACCATTTATCTAAAATCCTATCAAATTTTAATAAAAATAACGGAACTATGATCAAAAATTATATGTATTTAAGGTCGCCACCAGCTAGTGCCATATCCGCGTGTTCTTCACGTGCACCTTGAAATTCTGTTGGTTGTTATAAATTTGGGGTGTCACTGTTTCTCCCTTGCTCGCATGGGTGGAGAGTGCGTGTGCAGCACGTGATCGCTATATACGATGGGGGAATACACTTTAGACTATACAATTGTTTCTGTCTCGTGCTCTCTTGATTTCGTCGTTCATTTTAAAACCAGTTGGAGCGTTAAAAGCCCAAGAACTGGCAGGTGTAAAATACCAATGCCATTGACTGCCAACATAAACTAAAAAAAAAAATTATTTCAGTGCCGTTTAACGCTCTTCCTGGTTTAAAAACGGATTATTATTTTCGTTTGTACACTCCGACTTAAATCTAAATTAATGTTCTACTTAGGAATTAATTTATTTCTTCAATAAAAGAAAACAAATTTTACAAAAATTGCTCTTTTTAAATAAAAATGTAACTTTTAATATCAATTAAATTGGAAAGTTTATTCAAACTTCATGCAAGAAAACATGAATTTCAATTCTATTGAATGATATAAAAAATAATTATTCTGCGAGAATACTGTTGCAATTAATTTTATATTACAACTACCTTCAGGATTTACAAACTCAAATCGGTTAACAAAACCTCGATCACATTTCATGAAGTCTCTTCATTCATTTGTGCGTCATCATCAGATCCCTCACTAGTGTCCATCAGACTATCGGAAGAATTTTCACAGTCACTATTATCACCGGCGTTTTTCTCGAGCTGTTCCTTGATTTCATCAATATTGTCCTCGATTAACATGTCATTTTTTCTGTATTCAGCCTCCGTGTCCTGGGCGCGTGTGATCGCATCCAACCAATCGATTTCAGTAATGTTGGCAATGACCGAATTGATTGTGGATTTTTCGGCTTCGATTGTGCCGATGTTCTCACTTTCTTCCACGCGAGACTTAACCGTCTTCCAAATGAACTCCATGGGGTTCAAATCCATGTGAAACGGAGGCAGCCTGGATATTTCATGATTGCGGTATTTTTTCTTGACGTCCCCTGACCGCCTGCGGGTGCCCCGGTGACGTTTAACAATCTGGAGGAGTTCACTTTTAGTTTTGGTCTTTTTGAACGGGATTCTGTGCTGTTTTAACCAAAGCTGGATTTCTTCTTTGCGCGAAGCGATTGTCGGCGGCTTGGTAACTTGTAAAAAATTTTCCGGAGTCCTATCGAACACTATTAAACTATTTTTTGGAATATTCGGAAGCAGCCTGTCACTAATCCATTTAGAAAAAATGTCGAAGCTCACTTCATCATCGTCACTACAATCGTTGATTTTTGTCCTAATCAACATATAAGCACCGGATATAAAGCCATCCGTGGAGCCGGCATGCGTTATTCTCCAACAGTATTCCTTCATAATTTTTGCCATGTACTCGTCTTGCCAATTTTTAGTCCGTTTGCAAGCCAACTGAATCGAAGTTTCTCCCACATAAATAACCGGTCTCTTTTTATCCCCAAGCTTGTCGTTTTCGAAGATCTGTTTCAAATGCTTCCTTCGGGCCACAATAATGTCATTTTTCTCCATCAACAAACGTTTGTTAACACATTTTTGCAGTCTGAAACCTACTTTTTTAACCATTCTTCGCAGCATCTCCTTGGATTCACTAAAATTGGCGTCTTTCTGTAACGTTTCCAGCACTTTATCGCAGGTCGGTGTGTCCTTATTTGCATAAAATTGGTGGATGGTCTTCCTAACCTCACAAAGTTGAAGTCCATCGAAAATGATCTTTTCGGAAACCACTTTTTTCAGTTTCCTATCGCCTGCAAAAACTACTGTAATTCATCGTTCTTAATTTAAATTCCGGTTGAGCTACCTTTTAATTTGCCTGTGGTTGAAGCTGCTCGAGTGGCGTTTTTTGCCGAACTTTTTACCTCTTCGTGCTTTTCATCCTCATCGCTGCCGTTTTTGACGCCATCGCTGACTTCCTCGCGAAGAACTTGATTAGTGCTCATTGTAACAAGTAATTGCAATTAATCGCATAAAATAACATTCAATTAATTGCAACCTCTCAAGCCAAAACTGTCACTTACCAGTTCCATCCACAGATGGTGCTGACTTTATTAAAATTCCACCAACAAAATCAGCAATTTACGCAAAAACTAACTGAATTACAATCTAATCTTAGCGTTCGATTGCAGAAAACCGGAAAATCAAATTTTGGTGGTTTGAAAGTCACAATTGAAATGAACATTTTGGGTGGCCTACCTGCCGAAGAAATCCGGGGCTCAATTATTGCGCAGGTAATTCGGTCGCGTTCGCGCAACTCGTGGCATTTTGGTCATAGTAAAAACAGAAGGAAATCAGTTGAACAGGTGGTGTTTGGGTGTAGGTGTCGCAATCGAACGTGCTCGGTGAAATTTGTTTACAATTTTACGCATTATCGAGGAGATTTAAAAAAAATTGATTACCAACTGACAATAATCCAGGCGGAAAGTGAAAATGCGCAGCAGAAGAACGGGAACGTCTTGAGTATTTTCGTATTGACACAGGTAAGAGTAGAAACTTTTGCTTTTCATCAATGAAAGTAACCAAATTATTAGAATTCGCATAAAATAACATAATTATAGGACAAAGAGAAATTTGTTTGATTGGTTTAGAATATGAAACTCGATAATTTTAATTCTGCTTGTGTAGATAATATCGATTTTATTGACAATCAGTTTAATTTATTGAAAAGTGTGGGAGGTCAGGTTTTGAGATTATTGAAAATTTAAATGGATTATTTAATCCGATTTATGAAGGTGTGATTTGTGGTGATTTTATTCAGAATTTTTTTTTTATATACAGGGTGTTATATAAATTTTACTTACCTACTTACTCCGTACCTGTAAAATGTATCTTGTGCTCCTCAACTTCTTTAGTTTAGAATAGCTGCCATAAATAATCAGTCAAATACCCGTTTTGGATAAATTGGTCACTTTTTGCGTAAATCATATTAAAATTACCTTGTAATACGAAACTGCCTTTATTTAAGAAACTTAAGTTGGTAAAATTAATTAAATTACACTAAATTGTGTGAAAATACCCACCTGTTCGTACATCAAAAAAAACAATAAATTGAATAACTAGTAATTGGAAAAAAGCCAAAATTTTACCTGATTTTTTTAAAAATTTTGTTTCTTCTATGTTCTGTAGTAATATAAAATTATTCATTCAATTTATGAAAATTGACAAACTATTTTGAAGGGCTATTTTACCACCTGCGATAAAACTTATAACACCCTGTTTGGTTTACCTTTTCTTATTCTAATTCTACATTTGAAGTTTCGGACTCAAAATGAATTTAATTTGTAATTTATTTTCAGTAACATAATTATTAAATTTTCCGCAATCCTAATTATATAATTGACTTCTGATTTTTTTAACGAAGCAATTTAATTTACATAAATTCTTTTGATTACACTTGTTGAAAATTTTGACTTAGTGGAATTTTATTCGCAGGTGTAATTTAAAATTTTCATTGAACAGTTGTACTGTGTCTTCAATAAAAACTGAGATACAGTGAAGTCCGGATTAAGTAAACTTGAAAAATGCATCAAAATTGGTTCACTTTATCCGAGGTTCATTATAAACGAAACACAAAATGCTTTATGTTTATTATGGGAAGATTTTTTGGTATTTCAAATAGCGTTCATTATAACCGGAAGTTCACTAAAACCGGGTTCATTATATCCGGACTCTACTGTATTAATTTTAAGTTGGTGACGTCCATTCAACCGTCATTACAATTTGCGCCAACTTAATATTAAAATAACAGCCTACCATGATTGAAGTTTTTATTGAAGGCAGAGTATAATACAAGTTGTAATTTTTTAGATTATAATTGCTAGAAAACGGTTTCTTTGTGCGTGTGCCGTTGTTACTGGGCAAAATTCGCACTTAATTTTTCTAATCAGCAAATTCTTTTTTCGTTCCTGTTTGTGGAAATCGTCGTACAAATATTTGTACTAAATCAATATTTTCTCGTCTATTCGCGAGCCAATATCGCGATTAGTTGTTTTCTATTTTCAGATTTTGGACGTTGCGAAACTGGTCTGGTGAATCAAAACCTCTAATTTAGACTAATAAGTAACAATACGTTGAGGAGTAGATATTATTCAATTTAAAACCTTGACTTTGTTAATTCACAAATTAGAACAGTAAAAAAGTATATTTAATTAGCAATTAATTTCCATAACGATTTTTCCTGCAAATAAAAATGAATGATGAGAATTGTGCCAATAATGCAATTAAATCAATTACCTGCGACCGTGGCCTGAAACGTTTATTATTAATCATATGTGAAAATAGTATTGTTTTTGGTTTGCTTCAATAAAAATTATTTAAAATCGTTTAAACGATCAATTCATTTTGAATTGTAGACGTCTACAGGTTGACCCCTCAATTAAGCAACTAATGGCCATTTAATTAATTCCCAAGTGCTCGAAGTGCATGTAACTCATCTCAACTGGCTGTAGTTGTGTTACCTTTGCATTCGGAAAGAGTCGAAAGGTAAGTTCCTAACAAAGTTACGGACAAAGCCGCTCATAAAATAAAAAGAGCTGTTATTTTTGTTGGAAGTTATTAAATTAGTTTCGATTGAATCAGATTAAAATTGAAGGTTTGTTTTGTGTTTATTCAGTAATCAAATTTAATATTAAAATATGTATGTGAACATTATTTTAAAGTCAGTTTGAACTTGATTTAATTTTTAATGTTTGTTCTCTCCACTAATGTTTTATTCAAAAGTATTATAGTGCGTTTTTTAATTCCAGAAACGGTTAGAATTTTTTTTAAATTTTATGTTGATAGTAAGGGAATTTTACATGTCAGTTTAAGGTTATATTAGTAATATAGTTTTACAATTAGAAAATATAGCAGAAAGGGGTTCTGTCGAAGGAAACAAAATTGCCATTTTCAAAGAAACTTCCAATGAGGCAAACTTTATCTTCAATATTTTGTAACATTTAACTGATTCTGTCAAAATTGTATAGGGGATGGTATTACGTACTGATTACTTCCAACATGAAATTAAAAAAAAAATTCACAGCTTTCTAACCGTTTCTGGAATAAAAAAACACACCAATACAAGCTTGAATACCTATTTACAAATTTTGAACAACACAATCGTGCTCGTTTGTCTGTGTTAAATTTAACAAGTGTTGCAAGGACAAACGTTATAAAATATTCATTTTATTACCCATTAAGCCCCGAGTTTACCTTGCCTGTAAGACGTCCCCAAGTTTGAAACTTTTCCAAAGGTGTAAAGTTAAAATAATGAATTTTAGAGAATGTCGCTGAAAATAAATTAACAAAATTTTATGATTAAAAATGTTTGGCGCGATGACGCAAATACAGACCTTTCCCCATTAATTCACTGATTGAAAGATACACAAAAAGTACAAAGTAACTGTAAAGTTGAAACTGTAATTCTTATCCAGAAGATTAGTGGTTCCGCTGACGACTTGAAAATTGATCGATTAAATAGGCGTAATGAGGAGTTGTAATTTGTTGTGTTGTTTAGTCATGGTTTAATTGTAAGTATCAACTTGGGGAAACAAAAAACTATGCAATTGCGTTGGCAATGCCGAAAATTTTAATTATTGCCAATTTCACTTCAAAACCCCATTGGCTCATGTGTCAATTTAAAACATATAAAACATTACATACACATAAACATGTGGAAGTATGAAGTGAAGTTGACAATAATTCAAATTTTCGGCATTGCCAACGCAATTTTATATTTTTTTATTTTCTTGCTACAGTTCAGCGACGTCTAGGCATAGATAAATTGATTTATGCAATTTTTAATCGCAATGACACCAATAAAACTTGCTCATCGAACTTCAGTGTCAGCTTTGACGTAATTTAATAAAGTCTTAATTATAACGTTCGCATAAAAAGACCACAAATTTGCAAATAAAGGGGTCACGTTCTATATTAAAGTACAAAGTTACGTTGAACCGAATTTGCAAACTAAACAGTGAGCAATTATTGAAATTGAATGAAGTTTGTAATCAATCAGTTCAAGGGCGCCTTATAATTTATTTTCGATGTAAAAACATTGTTGCAGTTTTGTTCGCTTAAGGTTTAAAAAATCGTTGTCAAGAGGCAATTTTCAATGCAAATTTAAAATGGTAGTTAGTTGAGATCATTTGTTATTTGTTATGCTTTTTTTTAAGTGGTTGTATTGATATTAAAAGTGCAATTTCATTACTATAATCTTGACAATGCAGGAAGCACGGTTCAGATACACAAACAATGACGGTAATTGCTGGCCGACTCTGTACACGAATTGGGACATCACAAAAAATCTCGTTTCCATGTTTAGTGCATGTTCTGGAAAGAATGGTCAATACACATGAAATACAGATTTGCTCGGGTATAAATTTTGCTTCGTGTCTTTTAAGGTGGAAGTACACGGAATAAATAAAATTCGTAAATGCAAATGACGATGAAAGAAAAAACAAATAGACCCGATTGTGACATTTCATAGTAATTTCTTATTTAATTTGCATGAACTCGTTGAAATGTTGGCTAATTTTGCTAATTTTATTTGTAAATAAAATTTGTTGTAAGAACCGTAAATTTGTGAACGAAAAAAGTATTCTAAAATTTACCTTGCTTAATGCTGGTTTCACCATAGGTAACTTTGTAAGTATTGGTTAGAACTTGGTCAAATTAGCAAAGAATTGTTTGTTCCGCCGATTATGATCGTGAATTATTTACGAAAATAACATTTTTTGTTTAATGGAACACCCTATACATTTTCACATATTTCGAAGAAATGTCTAATTCTCAATTAAAAATGCTTAATACACTAAATTAAATTAAATATCTAAAAATTACAAGCAATTTAAGTTTTTTTAACCGCAAAAATCAAGTAGGTAATGAAATAGTTGACAATTATAACCATCAAAACATCGAAAACAGTTGAATAAATTTGACAGTTAATATCATCCTAGAACGAAAAATTACAACTCAGCGTCACGTAACCTAGAAAAACTTCAAATTTCTTTATTTCATAATTTCACTTGTGTTGAGTCAAAATAACAATTAATTCTCCAATTACCGCCATCGATCTTGGATCAGTTCACGAATGTAGGTTTCCAGGAGCGAAGTTAGTATAAACAAACCAATAAATTTTTTCATTAGTAACCCTCATTTCTCAAGTTTATTTACTGTGCCAGTTTAACTTTTGTTTCACCCTCCGGAAAGCAATTCTCGGAACTATTTCCTAGAAATGTGAAAATTAAATCTCCGGAAAACTGACTTTACTTTGCAGCTTTTACTTGAAACTTTGCAACGATAAAACTTTTGTCATCTGAAGCCCCATTAATCAAACTGAATTTTGAATAATTTTACACGATTCGCTAAAAAATTACTGCAAAATCCTTTTATAAACGCAAATGTTTTCTTCATAAAAATCAATTATCAAGTGGTGCAAATTTTTTTGGAATTAATTTGTTTTCAGACTATTCACTAAAGCTATTCTTATCCTAACGGTCTGCTAGTGTAGAAAGCTTATAAAATCGTCTGAATTATCTCACAAAATTTCAAGTTATCGTCGACGGTTCAAGAAAATAGTGTTCACAGCTCATTCGAAATTGTTATATCCAAGCTCGTGTGAATTTTGCTTACTCGTCTGCGTTCCGCCCGACTCGTTTCGCAATATCCATCCCTCGCACTGTCTCTTTCGGAATTTGTGACGAAAACAACTGTTTCGCTGTTACATGTACGAAGAATTTTGTAATACATCAGTCGCGATTTTTATTACCCGTCCAAGGTTTGACGCGACGACAAAAAATCGCAATAATCTTACGGACGTCATTAAAGGTAAAAAATGTTTTGACTCTCATTGCGGTTAAGGTCTTGCCAGTCTCAAACACATCTATTTATAGCACGGGATTCCACATGTAATTTTTACAATAAATATACCGAACGTTGACATTCGAATTTCTTCCTTATGTAACGCGGTGCTGTTGTCTCTGACTACAATACGTAACACAAGAGCAATCATTTCCTCGAATTTGTTTACTTGTTTATTAACGTTTTAATTTTTTTGTGCGCGTTTTAGTAACAAATTGCTCACTTTTTTTATTGAATTTTATTAAGTGGTAACGTTTTCTCATTAAAAATGAGGACAAAACGTGCAATCTACCTTGGTATTAAAATGATAAGTTACTGGAACGTTTGTTGTTTAAAATGATGCACAATAACTAGTTCATTTTCATTCGCAGCAAGGTTGACATTTGCATGGAATGTAGAAAAATTAATTTAGTAAAGTACTGTGGAATTTAAAAAATGAGATAATCAATATAATCAACGAATGATTTTCCAAGATACATAATGACTAAATGACGTTTCTTTTTTTAAATTGAATCAATGTTAAAAAAAGACCCGGAATGTAGGCAACTGTAAACAGGATCGTTAATGTCCTTGCGAATTTTGGTAAAAGCAAAAAATTAATTGAAAATTGTAAAATTTTCAAAATTGCCAATTCATTTACGTGTCACTCTCAGATTCAATAACAATTAACCTTAACATTTTTAAGAGAAACGATAAGGCCTATCGTAATTTTAGGTTGACAGATCCGGTTGCTTATCTGCTCTTATTGGTACAATAAACAGTGCAGTACAGTTGTAACGGAATGTTATGAAACTGCACTCATAATTGAAAGTAATTGCTTCGAAATTTTTTCTTCATCAAAGGATTACAAGGTCGGGACAACTGGTTGCAATGAGACCAAACGAAGATTTAATTTCACCTTCATTGGTTGTACGTCCCGAGAAATAATTAATAGAAATCAGTAAATTGCAGCAAACGCCCAAATAACACCGACTCATTTTAAATTCGCCGATAAAAAATATGGGAGTGTTTTAAAGTCGTTTTTGCTAAATAAGGAATTTGTGTTAATTGGAAAAATCAATACGCAATAATAAATAAAGTGCAAGTGTACAGTTTACTTTTTTTGCAATTTAAAATTGATCAAAATTCTAAATTTATGAAGCGAGCCGAAAGAAAATTGCTGTTGGTCGAATTGCGGTTTGCTTTGTTTGCGCAATTTTCGTGCAAAAGTGCCGTTAAAAAAATCACGATGCTGCAGTATTTATTTAAACAGCGCTTGGAGTTTAACGACTTTTTTATTTGTTAATGTTTGCAATTTTAAAAACTGATTCATCAATTGTTTGCATTCAGCAACCTCGTGTTACAAATGCTGTTAACACAATGACAAAATCTGCAGGTGTCAATTTCAATATAAATTATGTAAATTGTGATTTAGAGACTCCAATATAAATTCTAAAATGAACAGGATCAATTGGGATAAATGTTGTATAATAGTGTTCCATGAAACAATTTACTGCCTTTCATTTTTACCAACAGTTCTTTAAAACACTTTTTATGTGCAAGCAAAATTACAGCTGAAAAAACGGTATTTACATTTGCCCCATCAAAACCATTTACACTTGCCCCGTTCATTTATTCAATCAGTGAATACAATGATGTTAAATTAAAAAAATTAAACAATTTTTAAATCGATCTAATGTGGAGTTTCCTATGAAATTTCTGTAATTTTTGTGAAACTATGAAATCATTAAGAATTTTCTTTAACCCTCCGTTACTAACGTGCGGTCTCAAGGACCGACCAATTTTTGAATCTGCGATTACAATTGAACTGATTGTAAATTTAAGTCGTATATTGGTCGGTCTCTGAGACCGCACGTTAGTAACGGAGGGTTAAGCAAAACTTCGTTGGTTTCTTTACTTTGAATACTACTTTGAATATTTTTTTTGTCACGATTTTGTTCTTAAAAACCGTTTGAATAAAAATTAAGGTTAGCATGAATATTTTCACAAACAATGCGTCAAATAAAAAATAATGAAGCCAATTATCCACAATTTGATGGAGATCCCTCAAATCACACTTTATTTTAACAACGCATCACAACCTTCTTTTGTGTAGAAGCATTTTTGTAAATTGGCGGGAATTTTGAATATTTATTCATTTGACCTCTTTTTATTGCCGTTTAAAGGCAAATTAATAATAATGAAATGCGTAAACGGCTATAATAATTTTTTTAATTACATTCTTCTATTGTATCGACGTCAGTTCCACCTCGAACTAAAACAACATCTTTCGAAAGAGAATTCGAAACTGGTTTTACTTACTGCTGTGTCAGACACGCACTGCTCTTGAATTTCGATTTTTTTATTTAATAAATCTGAAATGTAAAATCAAATTATTCTTTCGCCGAACTTTGATCTAAGAAAGTTTTCTCTTGGTCATCCGACCGACCGGTCGACGTTCGTTTTGATCTTGCAGTTCATATTTGCGATTCACGAATCGCCGTAATTATTTCTGTTTTGTTCTGCAAGAGTCGATTTGCGTCGGATTTCTGCGAATTGTGACTTTTCAAAACCTTGAACTGCAATCGATCGGCGGTTTGCGCGCCTGTGGATCTTGACCTTTTTTCGGTTTTCGCGGTTACAAAATCCTGTCTCGATCGGTCCGTCGCCGGTTGCAGGAAATCGCCGCAGAGTGGGTGAAAGCTCGGCGAAAACGAAAGTACGATATTTATAATTTTAGTAATTTTAATTTCGATTTCTACGTCGCTCGATTTTTATTTGGAACTATAGTGTGTGTTTTAATTCGAGAAACGGTAAAAATTTTTTTTTCATCTTCTGACCGTTTCTGGAATTAAAAACGTGTTATAGAAACCCCATGGTTCGATCCCTTTTTTCTTCTGCGATAATTACGGCGGTAACCTGTTAGAAATTTTTCCTCTACGGTGGGATTTACGACTGTAAATTACTTATTACGTCAGTTTATTGCGTGGATTTCTACATACTTGGGTGATGTGCACAAGAGGCTATGTACTAATATTTTATAAATAATTTACTGCCGTGATGTAACTATCACTTTTAACATTTACCAAAGATTTTCATGTGATAAGTTCATTGTGATGATACCAGGAGGTTAAGAATTGAAGGGCTATATGCAAGAAGTACATTCAAAAAATGCCACCTAAAAATTTATGAAGAATGCGTTTCTTGAGTTTAGAATGGATGCTTAATGTTAAGGTGACCAACTATTTTTTATACAAAATGAGTACAAATGAATTTTCATCATTTAATCATTGGAAAACAAAAAATTTTACTTTACCACACCTTATGAATATGTGGATTGTAACATAAGTCAAAAAAAAAAACCTGAAAATGTGCACTGCAATTTGCATGGTTTTACCTAGGAAAACCGACTTTTAAGATTCAACCCTTGTTGTAATCATTTGAAAACAACAAAATGGAAAAAAAATTTACCTTTATGAAAATGTGAATCCTAACATAAGTCAAAAAAAAAATTGACCTGAAAATGTGCACTGCAATTTGCATGGTTTTACCTAGAAAAACCGACTTGGTTCAACCCTTGTTGTAATCATTTGAAAATAAGAAAATGAATTTTTTTACCTTTATGAAAATGTGGATAAAAAAAAAAACTGAAAATATGCACTGCAATTTGCATGGTTTTACCTAGAAAAACCGACTTTTAAGATTCAACCCTAGTTGTAATCATTTGAAAACAAGAAAATGGAAAAAAATTTTACCTTTATGAAAATGTGAATCCTCACATAAGTCAAAAAAAAAAAAAGAATTGAAAATATGCACTGCAATTTGCATGGTTTTACCTAGGAATACCGATTCTTAAGATTCAACCCTTGTTGTAATCATTTGAAAACAAGAAAATGGGAAAGTTCATCACCCAAGAATAGAAGTGATTATTTTTCTTTGAAATACTTTTTATTTCAATCTTCATTTGGTCCAAAACTATCAGTTTTAAAAAATGTATTTAGTTTAGACGTCGAAGCCGCTGCATCAAGAGATGTTTTCTGTTTATTAGTATCAATGTGCTTTGTTATTGCACCTCGTCCACCAATCGCAATAGAAAATTCTCCTTTTCAGATTGTACATTTAACGATAGATTCATCATTTCCTTTGTTTTCTACAATAAATGGAAACTCTTTTTTTTTAAAGGTTAAAGGTTAAAGTTAAATGCCAAGTACAAAGGAGTAAAAAAGAATGCAAAGGAGTACTTTTGGAGTACTCGTTTTAAAAGGAGTACGGTTCACAAAAAAGGAGTACAAAACTCCCTGAAGGAATACGTTTGGTCACCTTATTAATGTTAGCAGGTATAATATTAAACCGAACAAATTACCGTTTTGCTTTAAGAATGGGGATTCTTATTTTGTGGTGACATTACTGGGGGTATTGTTTGAAACGAGCGCTAGGTCCAGCTGTGCGGATACAGTTGAACGGAATGTTGTAAATTGCTTTATAACCGACATTTTTTCGGCGAAGAGCCGTACTGACAATAAATGAATTCTTTAGAATTTCATACAAATTTAGTTCAAAAACGTTACACCAACTCGGCTTGCAGTAAGAAAATACATATTACGGTGTGCATTTTCTGTATTTTTATTGTGAAGTGAATTTTTAGTAACTTACATAATTATTGAATGTTTAATTGTGAATAAATGGGAAATATTACAAGTGGTTTAATGTGCCGAGATGAAGATGTTAATTCAATGCAATATTAATAAATGTCGATCAACAAAATGATCAGTTTCAAAGATCATTTCTAAAAATGATACTGAAATTATGGAGATTTTCTGATTCTGTGTGTGATAAGTTCAAATCTCAAATATCACAGAATATGAAAAGTGACTTAGGTACTAAACAATCATATCTTCCCAATTAAGATAAGATAATTTGATCGATTACCTGAGATTAATAAAGTGCTATAAAATTGTTGAATGGATTTCTTCCAGTGAGCGGTTTTGCTTCTGTCCATTCATTGGAGGAGCGAAATTCTTCAAGGTATCAAGTTTCAGCTAGCGCAACATTTCTCAAACGTGTTTGTTTAGATTAGCAAGCGATTAAAGAGACACCGAAAACTTTCTTTTCACCGTACGCGAGCAACGTTTCGTGTAATCCGCTGCGATTTGTGGAAATTGCAACGTAATTTCGTTTCGTGACTGAAAACAATATCTCATCCATTACAGCTCATTTCCATAATCGCCGTTTTCTCTTGTATTTTTGTAATTTAAACAATTTATTTAATTTAAACGCAATAATAAAGAACGCTAATCGAATTTTTGTATTTATTGAAACCGATTATTAGGACCAATTGTAGGTCGTTTGAATCGCTTGTTGCTTGCTTCCACGTGTGGTTTTTTTATTTCATCTTGATCGCTTGAACTCTGGATTTTCCCTACTACCTGTTTTTTCAACAAAGAGAGGAGCAACGTTAATTTATGGCCTCAAAGCCTTTCTACCGGTAATTCAGTTAATTTTCCATAATGGTTTTTTGTCTAGCAAATCACAAAGGATCTAATAACCAGCATTTTTATAATTTTTTTTTTTTCATTTTCTCAATTTAAAAAAGCAATACGTAGAATTGTTAAGTGAAGTATACAGTGAGTCAAATTTTCAGCATTGCCAACCTAATTTTTTAGTTCTTTATTTTATCCCCCGGATTTACTAAAGCTCGACCATAAGTTTGTAGGTATTTTTGTCAGTTTTGTCAGCTATTTTTAGTTTCTTTAGATTTTTGGTAGCTTAATTAAGTTTTTATAAGGAGATTGAAATTAATCAAGTTCTGTGTGATTTTGTAAAGGGTTTTTCAATAAGGACGCTCGATTTTAAAATGTAAATAAAACAA
Source organism: Dascillus cervinus (assembly GCA_949768715.1). Classification (NCBI taxonomy): domain Eukaryota; kingdom Metazoa; phylum Arthropoda; class Insecta; order Coleoptera; family Dascillidae; genus Dascillus; species Dascillus cervinus. The sequence goes on along the minus strand of OX458319.1, from coordinate 28,119,969 downwards.
GTTGTGTGTGAGATATCCACTCAATTATATGCCATAAAATATACTTTCAAATGAAAAAAAAAATTGAGTGGATATGTCACACACGACTTGTTTTATTTACACTTTAAAATCGAGCGTCCCTATAGAAAAATCCTTTACTTCACTTGCTAATTTGTTTGATTGGTGATGTGTGAATCAACATCTTCTGATGATGAAATGATTGCGCACTTCATTTTAATTAAACTTTAATGATTGTCGTGAAGCTTTTTCATTATCGTTTAAGTGCATCTTTAACAGTAGGTGCTTATTTTACGGCTCATTGATTAGGCACGCCTTATGCATATATAATTAGATTGCAATTCAAAACTACTGAGTGCTACAAAGTTTAAAAATATCTTGGAAACAACATATTTTCTTTGATTGGGCGAAGTAAACACTTATAATAGTTAGTTTTAGAATTTTGGGATTTTTTTTCTACTTGTTGTTTGTTTGTTTTATGTATAATTAGATTTGGATTGGAAATTACTAAATACTATTTTGGAAATAACATATTTTTTAATTCACTTATAGGTTTCTACATACATAAATAAATTATGGTATTTTTCAGGCGTTGACCATCAAATTTTTAATGATCAAATGATCAATATTATACAAACAATAAACTAAGTAAGCGGATTCTTACGCACGCCGTGTGTTCTAGAATAAAATCGCACAGTTAGGGACTTTTTCAACATTGTGTTGGTAGCGTAATTGACAGTGACAGGGCAGTTCGGTTTAATCCTGAAACCTAGTTAATAAAATTTCTAATAGATTAATAAAATACTTACTTGTTCACTTACTTCCTATGTGCAATTATCATTAATTATTTTGATTAATGAAGAATCGAAGAAATTTTGATTTTTAGGCTGGCTAGTCCGATTCATCATCTCTGCATAGCGTTGCCCAACTAATAAAACATTTAATTTCTTTTTAATTTCCGAGAATTAATGTGGTCGGTGCGTCGTGGGTAATTTTTTGACTCGTGCGTAATATGTTTCTTACGACTTTCGGTCCGGAATTAATTATTAAACTTTAATATATAAAGCGTGGGGGTAAAATGGAAAGATCATAGTAAAAACTCACTTGTAGGATTTTTTGGGAAATTTTAAAATTAATTTCAATGGATTTTGCGGTATTTATCAAAATAAAAACAAGTTTGACGATATTAATTACAAAAAATAATTTTTCATAACTGGTCGGTTTTCTATTCTATCTTTAGCTGTACTAGCCAATAAAAACAGCATAAAACTTTTAGAAATTAAATTACTGACCATAAAATTGAAATCACTTTCTCTAGCATATTGCAGGCAACTAACAAGATGATAGTGAAATCCATATACAATAATTCAAAAGAAAACAATGTCTTTATAAAAATTGTTATTGTTTACAAAACATTGTAACATTCTAGTAATTGTAGAAAATACAGGCCACTGAAAACGTTAAAATTATTAATTTAATTCCCAATTAAAAATTGGTCGCAATTCATCATCGTTACCGCGTTGTAACTTAACCGCAGAAAGATAAAAATGGGTCCGAGCCGAAATAATTAAAAACCAGGTGTGGGCGAGTGCGCATTTTTTATTCAAATCGGTCGCAAATAAAAAAATATTTTCATTTGCATTTCGACAAAACTGCGCGGTTGGAATCAGATGATTCATGAAAATGAAAGTGCCGGGATAATCTCGCTCGCAAATCACTTTCGAGTACATTTTTAACGTTTACGAGACATTGACTTTTACGCAGGAATGAGCAATCTAAATAACCTGCGACAATGTTTTTATCAAATTTTGCAGAACCTTTTGATTTCAGTTTTTTATCGTCGTGGATTTTAAACGAACCAATGGATCTATTGTTTTGTGTGAATTGTTGAGTAAAAAATACCCAAATCATTTGGTAAAAATTAAAGGAGCACATTACACAAAAAACTTTTTTTTTAAAATTATTATTTAATGTTAAATTATTGTAGTCAGAACTATTAAAAACTATTTGGTAAAACTCCAATGTAAAAAAAATTGTTTTAGAAGATATTAAGACATTTAGAATTGCTTGTGACGTCACTGAGCCGAGCTCACCGAAGCTCCGTATCTCTCACGTGCAAAAGTTACTCGCTTCGCACAACGATCCATCTACCTAAAAGTTATATTTTTAATGCTTAATTTATATGAGACTGTGTGAATGGTTTTGCCAAAGACGATAAAAGAATCAGAATTTCAATACGGTGTTTAGTTTTTTTTTTAAATATTAAATAAGAACAGCGCCCCGACTGTGCGTTCCGTTCCTATTTTATCTAATTGTGCGTAAAGTTCGGCTAAAGATATTCTAAGTTTATGACTGTGCCTTTTACAATACTATAAGTGATCCGTCCATAAAAGCAACGAGGTTTGTTGCACCTTGCAGTGAACCCTCATTATTATCAGTAAAAATTGATTGCGATTTAAAGTCGTAAATGCAGAATAACTTCGAGTTATTTGCAACAATAGCCACAAGAACATCGCCGACCAGTTTTTGGATGCAGTGAACCAACGGGGCATCGTTTTCCTAATAGAGAAAAATCGCCGAAACGATTTGCATTTTGGTCAGAATTTTGTAAAAGGCAATCATTTCAACCAGGACAAAATGCAAGAATTTGCAATAAACATTTTTTAGAAAGTGATTTAGACTAATCGTTTGTTCTAAGAAAAATTTTTCTACCAAATTCAAAAGAACCTTGTTTAAAAAAAGTACTGTACCATATCAGTACATATTAACCTATTCGCTCAAAAAAAAAACATATGAATTGGGTCACATTTTTCGAAAGTTACAGGAAGTTGGGTTTATGACGTGATATATTTAAAACATCTTTGTCAATAACCAATTTTTCAAACAAATTATTTTGTGTAATGCATGTATTATTACCAATTAAATGTTTTATATTATCATATTCTTGACAACATATAGACTCTTCATCTGTTGGCATAGCTACACATTTTCCACATTTACACCAATTACAAATTCCGCTTCGATTTTCGTAATTTATGTTTACACTACTAGGTTCAAAAAAAAGCATCAACTTCGTCGTCATCTGTGTATTCAGGTTCAAATAAATAAGCAGTTGTCATAAATAAAAATTAAATTTATAAGTGCAACCAACCAATTTAACAGTAAATACTGACTAGAATACCAGAATAGAATAGAATAGAATACTATTGCGACCTAAACATTCAAAACATTCAAAACTCCACGATGGTCAGGCGTCTTCAAAATAATTGCTTTATGAGCTCTGTCTGGGAGGTAGAAATAACCTTTAGAAAGGCGTAAAAATGGTACGAATGACCTCGCCGTGTCATCACATTTAATATATTTTTTTTAAAACTAGACACTATATTAAACTTTTGGTTGCACTATCGTCTTCAGTACAAAAAAAACAGTCTAAATACACGTAACAAAATTTCGAAAGCATTGTTTAAAGGTAGGTAAATGATCGTGTGAAGCGAGCAATTTTTCCATGTATAAGATAGGGCGCTACGCACAGCTCGGCCCAGTGACGTCACGCGCCGATTTTAAATTTATTATAACTCATTAAATAACCCGAGTAGAAACAAAATACATATACCATTTTTCTTACGTACTTTTAAATTAAACGAACTTATTTTTTGTGTATTGTGCCCCTTTAACCAAATTTTTCAGTCACACAGCAAAACAGTTGAGTAAATAATAACCAAACAATTCGGCAGCGAAAACGAAAAATTCGGTTAATAGTTACTAAACACTTTGGTAACATTTCACTTAGTTTCGGTTGAATTCTACTAAATCTAAATTGTGGTAGCTACTAATTTGGAATTAGTTTAGAATTTTTTTAATTGTCAAATGAAACCGGTGAATGTTTTATTGATATTTTAATTGACAATAAGCAGTAAAATCGTTATCGCGATCAGTGCAGCAGTTACTTACAGTTGTCTGCGGTTTTTTTAGAAAGGGAAATTTATCGGCGGTCTTTATTGTTTTACAGCTTGTAGGTACGCGTGCATTTGTGTGACATCACCATTTGAATTAATTTCGCGGATTAATTAAAGTTTTCAGGTTCGTTGAGATCGATGAGAAAGTAAAACGGTTGTGAAAAGCGGAAAATGACTGTTTGAAAATGAAGAATTTTTTCAACAGCTGCGAACCGAATTTAAATTAGCATGATTTAGCGGCTTGCTAATCGCTTCATAACATCTGCCTTTAAATAGGTAGGAAGTTGGACGAATTCGATTCGACCACGCGGAAGTGCATTATGTGCTGCAAGTATGTAGGGTAATAGTAAAAGTGCAAGAATTGATTCCGTCGAATTAGCGGGCATAACGAAAAAAAGTATGTCTGCACTTCGAGGACAGGCAGTTTTATCAGCCAGAAAATCCGGGAACCGTGACACAACCGCGGACTGAACTTATACAAATAAGAGAATCCAATATCCTTCAGGGGATTGCTTCTCAAAAAGTAAATCTTTTGCACAAATATCGCCATATTCTATTTAAAGTAATTTCTTTGAGTAAGTAACTCCTCTAATTCGACTGATTGACAATGCAGCAGATGTAGATGATAAATTATTTAATCACAAAATTTATTTCTAATAAATAAAATTAGTTTGAGGAGCTAGAATTTCGTTTACAATTCCAGCTTCACATTCTTGAAACTATCGTTTAAATTAACATTCACGTTCGCTTTACTTACTTTTGAATTTCTGCTTAAAATCACCAATTTCTTACCTTTACATGCAGAGTCTTTTATCTTCTTTTCAAAGCTCTAGGGATAAAAATATCTGCAACTTTTTTTTATTAGATTCTGCTTCTCGTTCCGCTTTCATCTTTTATTCCATTATATTTATAATGTGCGCTTTGTGAATCGATCATTTTTCATTCCCTCATAAACTCACCGTGATATATCATTCTCGCTGATTCAATAGCCCCAAACCCTTCCATTTATTTCTTGCCCCGAAACACTTAACGTTTACTGTGAATTATCCGACCGATTTTACACATCTGCTCATTCTCATACGACATCTAATTTAAAAATAGAAATGGCGTTATTATCAATTTTAAAAAATTAAATGCAATTTATCAAAAATTACATTGGTTACTGGTTATTTATTGATCTACAAATGCGGCAATCCTATTTCAAACTTCACATTTTACTTAATTTATTTTATGTTTTCAACAGTCCAAAACGCGACTTGCAGTCAGTGTATGCGCACCTTTAGCGGCCAAGATAATTTTTTTAACTCCTAATAATTAATTGCACCTACCACTGTTACAAAAACAGGTGCAATAAATTGCCCAACACCGATGGATTGCGTTCAATTAATCGAGGAGCTATCAATGGTGAAAATAAATTAAATTCTCTTGACAATATCTGTTTCATGAAAGCGTTTACTTCTTTTCGCAATAAAATAAGTTAACCGCAACTACTTTCATAAGTTTGAGAATAAGGTGTGTGTGATCGCATATTAGTCAACTTATGTGTGTGTAAAGAGAGGAATTCAGGCCGGCCATTGGCCGTGTGTCCGTAGATGCATAGCGTTATTTAATTATAAGTTTTTGTTTGGGTCCAAGTAGTAATTATTGCGAAATTTTGTTGCAGGCTCGGAGCGAGGCGCGTTATGCCGGCACTCAGATTATTCGGCAGAAAATGGTTGGCTGCCTCTGACGATCTCGTTATTCCTGGACTGTTTGAAATTTCCTTCCGGACAATATGGTGAGTCCATTTCGACAAATTTTTAATCATAACATTTTTTAATAAATAAAATAAGTATACAGGTTGCTTTATGCCATCTTCTCTCGAACTTTTTATCATCAACTATTTACATATCTCTTTGCCACTAGATGGCACTAAATCATTTCTTTTCCAATTTACATATTTTCACTTGGGAGACAAAACCGTCGTTGCACCATGTAATTTTTGGAAAACAAATCAATACGAACAAATTATTATAAAGCAAATTTGAAAATTGTGAACCCTATTTCACCAGCGTTAAAGTTTTGTAAAATAAAACACAGCTTTTTAGATGGTACTTCCCAGTTACCGAAAAATCCACGGAGGCGCCACGATCACCGTACACCTTTTTTTTTTTTTTTTTTTTTTTTTTTTTTTTTTTTTTTTTTTTTTGCGGAGGTGGGAAAATCCCTTACGGGAGACCAGATGTTCGGGTACTGTGGGGTTCCCCTAAACCGGACCACCGTCCTTTGGGTCTACCCACTAAAAACCACCCCCTCGCCACCCACCCACACCCTGGAAACTTGCCCTTCGGCATTACTTCTAGGTGTGGGTTTGTCCCACGTTGGCCTGGTACTGCAATGTCCTGCTTATAGTCTATACGGTCTGTACTAAATCAATTGTCTACGCCATTCTTCTTCTTGTTTCGCCTGCATTATGCTGGCAATCATGCCGGTTATAATTTTCCAGTCCTCTGCTGAGCCCAGAAGGCCGTCAGCCACGTTTAGTACGCTCAGTCTATAGCCGATCTGGGCATTTGTTTCTTCTCTTACGATTTCCCAGGCTTCGCAATCGAAAATTGTGTGTTGTGGCGTGTCCTCGCTCGTACAGTACCAGCACGTGCTGTTAGTAGCCTTTCCGATCCTAAATAAATAGTTGTTGAACACACCGTGCCCGGAGATGGCTTGTGTCAGGAGGTGATTGGGCTCGACCCACTTGCACCGCCGCCAGCTCCTGACATCTTTGATGAACGTTTTGGCCCATCCTTGATATTCGCCCCAATCGGTCTGCCATGCACTTTCCATGTTCTCATCTGCAGTTTTACGATGTTCCCTCCCCATTCTAAAGGTCTCTGCTCTACTTTTGACCCTAAGCCAGATGGGAGGCAGCCCTGCGATCGCCAGGACTACCGGCGTGGCGATGGTCCTGTATGCTGATGTGATCTTTATCGCAAGTCTTCGATTGACCTTATCTAATAGCTGCTTGTAGTGGGCGTATCTCGTCGCCTTCTCCCATGCCGGGGCTCCATATAGGATCGCCGAGAGGACGGCCGACGAGAGAACCCGTCTCTTGCTGCCCCTCGGACCCCCTGTGTTGGGCATCAGTCTCGAAATAGTTGAGGCTGCCTTCCCGGCCCTCTCACAGGTTTCCCTGATATGATACGTCATTCTTATATCTTTATCTATCCATATGCCCATGTACCTCACAGCCTGTGAGCTTGTTATCTGGAGGCCACCTACGTTGATTGTGAGGCTTTTTAATTTGCGCCTGCCCGCCAACAACACTAACTCTGTTTTCTGCAGGGCGATCCTCACCCCCATGTCCTTGAGCTTGCGGTGTACCTGATTAAAGGCTATTTCGAGTCTTTTTTTCAGTATGGTCTCGCTTTTGGCTTCTGTTACCAGCGCCAAGTCATCGGCATAGGCGATCAGTCTCGAGTTCGGGTCGAGTTCCATTTCGAGTACCTGGTTATAAAATACATTCCACAGGGTTGGACCAAGGACCGAACCCTGTGGAACTCCACAGGTCACTGGAAACCTATCGCCGTGTGACGTAATGATGTGTCTGTCTTTTAAATAGGAGTACATTATCCTTTTCATAGGAGGACTTACCCCTGCTCTGGTAAGGGCTTCCATTATTCCGGTCCAGGGAGCCGAGTTAAATGCATTCTCAATATCGATAGTTAATAATGCACAGAACCCCGTATGTCTCCAAGTTTTGCGATTTATGTTTATCGGCGTTTCTAGAACCTTCAGGACAGCGTCGATGGTAGATCGACCTGCCCTGAAGCCGAATTGATTTTCGTGTAGCGCGCCTTTAGCATCAAGCTCTTCTTCTAATAGACTTTTAAGAATTGCCTCAAACAACTTGCCCATTACATCAAGTAGGCATATGGGCCTGTAAGTCACCATGTCGTTCTTTCTTGGTTTCTCAATTAGTGTCAGATATGCTACTTTCCATTCTACTGGGAACTCGCCCAACTGGAGGTAACGATTGAATATTCTAGTCATGGATTCTATATTACTTGAAACCAGAGGTTTTATGACTTCCGCAGGTATTCTATCTGGGCCTGGGGCTTTCCCCACCCTTATCCGGCCCAACGCTGCCTCGACATGTTTGCTTTCAATAGTCAACGTGTCATCCTGTCGTATTGAGACCCGTGGCCATGTGCCTATCGGGTGAGTCGGGAACAACTTCGCAACCTGAAGACCGGTTTCCAGCTTTGTCAAATGAACTCGTGGTTTTAACTTCAACTTTTTAGTTACTATCTTATACGCCGTGCCCCAAACATCTTCGTCGAGCTCCGCGCAGAGACGTTTCCAAGCATCTTTTTCAGCTGATTTAATCAGTGACTTGAGTTCCCTTTTTGCATTTAAATATTCACCCCTAATAGCGGGCAGGTCCATATCGTAGGCCCGTCCACCGTTAGCCCTTGTCAGTTTTCGTCTCCATTTGATACAAACCCGTCTTTTTTCTGCAATGCTATTATTCCACCAATATTTAGGTTGGTGTGATCGGCACGTGTGCTTCCGTGGGATAAGGTGTTCATCACAGAGACTCCTTATGAAAGACATGAGATCACTAGCTGTGACCACACTGTCCGGGATCGGCCCCTTTGCGATAAGTTTCTCTAGACCGTGCTTGGTCACCTTCCAGCCTTTGGGATCTGATAGCGGGTTCCCGGCCCTGGACGGCTCCCGAACCTCGAACGTGATTAATCGGTGGTCGCTTAAATTCTCGATGTCTTCCCGAACTTTCCATTCCGTCACTCTTTTTACAACGTCAGTGGAGGCGAACGTCAAGTCGATGACCGAGACACCCATGGGTCCTACAAAAGTAGGGACCATTCCCCGGTTGACCACAACCAGGTCGAGTGCCCCTAGCCACTCTTCAAGCATCTCTCCTCTGGCGCTCGTCGTACTAGAGCCGAACACACGCGCTTTTGCGTTAAAGTCACCTGCGATAACGACTTCTGCTTTCCGCATGCTTCTAATATGCACTTCTAGTTCATGAAGGAAATTTTCAAACAAAGTTCTGTCTATGTTAGGTGACACGTAACACGAGTAGAATAGTACACCTTCCACTTCGGCACACGCGAACCCCTTTCCTCGTCTAAAGTTTGTCACCCTGAGGTCCGGCCGCACATACACGAAACAGTCATTGTTTATATCGCTTAACAGGTTAAGTGCCTTAGTTTTGTTAGGCTCCTGCCCGAGCACAATGTCCGCTTTAATTTCGCCCACGAGTACGTCTAGGATGTCGTGGGCAGACCGACTCCTATTTAGGTTTTGCTGTAACACTATTAGACCCATGGTTAATACCGAGCAGTTGAGGCAGTTCCCCCGTCTGCCGTATCCAGTGTAACCCCTCCCGTGGAACTCACTTCTCTTGCCGTTCTTAGGGCTTTCAGAATCCTACTGTTAGAACGCCTTCTTACTCTCGCCGTCGCGAGTGCTTTACGGAATTTGGGGCAATTCCCCGAGTTCCCCCTATGGCCTTTAACTTTACACAAGGGACACTCAGCCTCCTCCTCACACTCGGCACCTTTGTGGCCAGGTTTTCCGCAGTTAAAACACATCAATGACCTATCGGGGCCCTTGCATTGCCGCGCGAGGTGGTCATATGCCCAGCACTTGAAGCACCGTCTAACCTCTAGACGGCTTTCCAGACTGCACCTTGAGATTCCAATTCTAAGAGGGGGTCCCTCTAGGAGTGCCTTTGCCTCCTCCCCAGAAACCATTAACGTTATGGCCTGCGTATCGCCCGCGTTGGGTCTGAGAACGCTCCATCTGTGCGGTTTATCCAAGGCACCGGGTGCCCGCTGTCTCACTGCGGCGGCCACTTCCTCCGCCGTAGTGAGGGCATCTAAACCTCTGATGTGGATCGGAATGATTTTTGAGGCCTCCCCAGGTCTCCTGGCTTTCACGTCCTCGCACTTCTCATTTATCATGTCCCTGAGTTTGTCTACAGCATCCTCATTCCTATCGGTGATGACGATTAACTTCCCATCCCGGCTCTTCCTAGTGCCCCTGATACACTCTCCCGCCTGTTCAGAGCTCACAGCTTCCCGCAACTTTCCTATCAGGTCCTTAAAGCCTAGATTCTTGCCTTCCAGAAGAAGGGCAGAGGTAGCCCTCTCCTTTCTTCCTGTCTTGGAGGCCGGGGCTCCGCCAGGAGCTGCTTTTGTGGCCACCGAGTTGAATATTTTATTGGACACGTACACGCCGACCATTGTTTCGGTGCCGCAGAAGATGACTTCCGTCATCTTTTGCAACAGCTCCCATCCCAGAGATTTTGTGTGATGAATGGCCACACATCTGTCGTCCCTGGTTTCCTCCTTCAACCTGGTTAAAGCATCCCAAATGTTACGACTTGTACCATCGTGACAAATTTTAACTACTTTCCTGCGAGTCTCAGGGACACCCTTAGAGCGGACTCTCGTGGTCACTTCCAGAACTTCAAAGTCTCCCTCTAGTCCCGGAAGTTCGGGGAACTTGTCCCTGTACAGCCTCTGTACACTGTTTTCCAGATTGCGGTCATCCGGTTCCACCAACACAGTCTTTACGACTGAGTCGTTAGTGGCAACCGGGTTACCGATCTTGACCTCGGTGTTGCGAAAGACTTCTTGTGCCCATTTCTGATTCTTAGCCAACTCATAATCGTCGTACGTTTTTATTCCTTCCAACGACTTCAGCATATCTTGAGGCTCTCCCCTCTCCATCTTCTTGGACCACGGGGAAGTCTGTGTGCCTACATCGACGGTGCGTGGTTTGTATGCTACATTCTCAGTCCCTTCCTCTGCGTCGTCTGTCACGTCCGAGATCCACCGATGGAGATTTAAGAACTCCTTCGTCGCACTATTGTTGAGCGTTCTCACAGTATATCTGAGCGAGGCTGACAGCTCTTTTATTTCCTTTTTCGTGTTATAGGTTTCGGCCACGCATTTACTCAGACTTGCCACATATTTAGTGACCTCCTTCAGTGTATCTATTAGTCTCACCACTACCTCATTTTCCGTTCTCGTCCCTTCCATCTCCTTCACAAAGGAAGTTTCAGAGACCTTCCTCTTCTTTATGGTGGGAACGGAGTTGCACCTTTGCAGGTTGGTTCTAGCCCCCACCGAAATTGTTGCAAAGAGCGGCTTCCCAACTACCGCCTTGGATGGAGATCTCAGCACTTTGCCTGGTATTCCAGGAGCTCTGACTTCCAGTGATTTCCCAGCTGGGGGTATTTGTCCAATTGGAGAACGCTGCACCTTCTTGTACTTTCCGTAGACGTACTCCACTTCATTTCTCCACTCAGTCTGCCCGGTAGTATCAACAAGCACCTCGGCCCGGGCATTAGCCGAGGTCTCGCCGCAGTCACTGGTTGACGGTCCAAGAGGGCCTGCTTGACCACCCTCCTTGACCGGCCCTGGGGTTCCGGGCCCCTGCGCGGTAACAAGTATACAATCCTCATCGCTCATTACAAAGAGACTGGCCATACAACCCCTGGTACCCGGGTACGTTTTATACCTACCGCCAGGTTCGTCATCAGAATCCAATCGAGAAAAACATAAAATAAATAATAAAGTAATAAATAGAGTCCAATCCCTTATCCAAGAATGGGGGTAAGGAAAGGGATGCTAGCCCCTTGGCCAATCCAACAGTTAAAACGTAAAATGCGTAGGCCCCCTGTGTAGTCGGGAAAGTGAGCCACCCTGTATAATCAAGGTGTCGATACCTGATATGATATGATCGTTGCGCAGGTGACCGCACCTGTGATGACGTAGGTACCCTGCAGAGTTTAAATGTGGATCACCCTGTATAATCAAGAAGTGTGGGCGCCTGGTATGTCAAGTTGGTTACAGGTGACGTATAGCGCGTGACGTAGGTGGTCACGCCTGAGATGACGTCGGATTTATTCCAGAACATTCTATCGGCGAAGTTTGGGATTGCATTTTCAAACCTTAGGGGGCGAATGGAGCCACCATGCTTCGGGGAAGTTGTAAATATCTTGACCCTTCTACGAAATTGCGACACTCCCGGTCGCTACCGTTAACTTAATCGCGTCGCGAACAGTAGCCCGAAACACTGATAAACGTTTTGCTCCTAAGTTTTCCCGGACAACGTCCCATAAAAATTAGTAGAAATGGAGCTTACCCCAAGGCCCCTCTAAGTACAGTTGAGAAGCGGTACATTGCCGATCCCGTTTCCCAGTAAACGGCCTGGATAGTTGGTTACATGGTTACGGCACGTTCTCTCAGCATGTCACTCCTACGTTCTCGATCACCGTACACCTGACACCATCAGAATTCAAAATGAAAACTTTTAATTCGTTTTTTAAAAAGTCAACAAACTGTCAGGTTGTACTTGTTGTTCATACGTTGTTTTCAGACTGGTACCATAAAGTTCAGTTAGTTTTTGACCTAATTCATGCATCATTTAGCAAGTTTTAGCCTTTGGTTGTTTTCATTTTGATAAAAAACTGTCGATTCAAAAAGTTTAGGAAATTTAAAAAAATTCGGTCGGCTCATTTTGAATATAAAACGTGACATGAATGAAGGCAATATAGGTCCCCTCAACAAATTCCAACCAACCCTCAGCCACAACGGTCGACTGGTCTGAAAGACTAATATGAGGGAATTACTGTCGAAATCGGGAAAGTGCTGTAATTCATTAATATCATTTATCTGCGCGTGAAGTCTTAAAGCCGACGCAATAGTTTTTCATCGTTAGGATTTCCTAATTGTCGAGGCTTTTCTCCTGGGGGTATGGAGTGCTTGCATTAGATTGAAAGCGAAAGGAATTCGTTAATGGATTGTCACCTTATTTATTTTAGTAAAGTTCCAGATTTAGTTCCAATAAAAAACGAACCAGTCGCAGCTTTTATTTACAATGCATTAACACCATTACGTCATGCGAATTCCATTGCATTTTTTTGATTATTTCGTGGTAACAAAATTGTTCAACCTTGGATTGTTTAGTTGCAGTTTTCAGTCGGGAACCGTAACAAAGGAAGTTGTTTTTTTATAACATCACCAACCTTCAAGAATTTTTTGATTGTTTTTTGCCCATTAGAATTCCATCTGGTCGAATGAGATAATAAGTCGATTAGTGACGCTTTTTTAAAGAGATTGAGGAATCCATTCGTCTTGTTATTACATCAACACAGTTTTGTTCTTTCATTTTATTTTTAATGTTGACAGGAGTTACAGGTTTTCATTTTCAATGTCGGCGACTTAATTAAATTCTGCCATAAAAGACGTTTGATCAAAATTCTCAGACAAAATGGCACTAAAATTTTTTGCATTCAAGAATTTAAATTTACCAAAAACAAAAACTTGAGACGAACAGGATGCCATTTACAAATCATATCAGATAAATTGAATTAATGCTAATTTAGTCACATTTAGCAAAATTATTGCTCTTTTCAGTAAAAATCTGTTTTATTGAAAATTCCGGTATGGTATGATTTTTAAATCAAAACGTTTCTTCTTTTTGATAAAACTCTTCATTGACCTTTAAACTTTCTGGTTTTACAATGAAAACCACAAATTGTTGGTTTACACAATTATTAATTGCGTTTTCATAATGAAACTTTCGGTACAGTAATCCTTGATATTTTAATAACTTCAATCATTAAAGTGGAAATTATACAAAAGCTGAAATATCACTTTTAAATGCCAACGACGGATACTTGTTGCACAAATTGAAAGCTTGTGTAGAATAATTTTTAAATTGGTGTTGGTTTATGAAGCGGTTCTTTATAATGATTTTTTAGATATAGGCATTATTAATTACCTAAAATTAGGTAAATGATAAAATGGTTAGGTAAAAAAATCAATTTACAGTTACCCCATCAAAACAGTTTACACTTGCCCCGTTCATTTATTGAGTCTGTTGTTTTTCATGTAAGAAATCTGCTGGTGAGAATTGATTAAATTGTACGAATTAATTGCTTCTGATCTCACAAGGGGCATTATTAAAACAAGCAGTCCTGCAATTATCTATTATTATAAACGTCAAAATGAAGTTTTTTTTTTCACATTAATTTCCTTATTACTCACTTTAAATTGACCTCTTGTGTGCAGAAAGTGTCATTATATGCTAATAACTTTTATTTATGCACAATGTACGACGTTTATTTTAAACAAACGCAAATAAGGAAGTGACCGGGCTTTATAAAAGGCGGTTAATTGATAACAAGATAACTTTTCTATTTACCTATTTATAGATGAAATTGAAAAATGTTTGTAATCCTGCGATAACCACTTTATCTAATTTTTTAATTGAAGGTTACAACGATTTTATTAAATGTTGAAATTAGCCTACAACCTCAACTCACGTACTTTGAACAAAATATTTCTCAACAAGTTCAACAATTTAATTAAGTAAAAGATTAAAACGCTTTCACGTCCAAACTACGGACACAATTCCGTGCCAGTATTCGTGCGATTAGTTGGAGAAAGGTTAAACCATCGCTTCGAGTTAAAAATTCATTTTCCATCAAGTCATTTTCGCTGAATCTCAGTTTCTCAACTGAAAACGCTTCGAATAAAGATGCGGTGACTAATGGCCTGACACTCTTTTTATAAATAGCCACTCTAGAAATTAATCTCTTGGTAACAGTTTAATTTGGATAAATCGGCTATTTAAGGTAAAAAGTACAGTCAAAAATCATAGTCAATACGCCAACCAAAACGTGCAAGTACGAAAAGGTTTTCCTTTCTTTAGGAGTGCTTCATTACTAATGATTTATCATTTTTTTCTGCCGCTAGATGACATTAAATCTTTTCTCTTTCCAACTTACATATTTTTATTTGGAAGACAAAACCGTCGTTGCACCATGTAATTTTTGAAAAACAAACCAATAAAATATAAAATGACGCAAAAAACAGTTTTTAATTTGATGTTACTTGCGACATGTGGTATTTTTTCCGGATTTTTTGCATTTATTCATTTTTATTAGAGTTTGACTAAAGATATTCTGCGTTTATGACTGTGCCTTTTACAACATTATAAGTGATCCGGCCATAAAAGTAGGTAAGCCGTAATAATCAACATGGGCAGAAGTGGCCAGGGCTGTATTTGGTAAATTTTTATAAATTTCTTGATGCTTAGATATAAATATGAGTAAACATTAAACCTCTTCTAATAATTAGGTAGGTATGTGGGGTTATTGATTAACTTAGATACTTGATGAATTCTATGACTTGTATTTGATTATTTGTTCTGAACTTAACTAAAGTTGAAATATTTAAGTACGGTTCTGAAGTATCGGCAAAAATATTTTTTAAAGCAACCAGCTTTGTGACACCCTGCAGTGAACCCTCATTATCATCAGTAAAAGTTGATTGCGGTTTAAAGTCATAAACGCAGAATATCTTTAGTCAAACTCTATCTACTCTATCTTCGCCTTAATTTCCGCATTCCTCCGACCGCGACCTGTGTTCGGGCAGTGAGTGCGGACCTTTACTCTTCGCAGAAATTCGTTACTGTTCCTAAATGTTGTTTCAATAATGAGATCATAAAAAACAAATTTTCCGGTTTAGCAATATTTTTCTTTGATTAAACAAACAAGTACAGCGTTAATTTGACACAAGACGACACGTGGCAAAAAATTCGCAAGTCTTTATTGATCCAGGTGCTGTCCAATAATGTGGCCATTATCACGTCCGAATTGAATTAATTTCGCTGCTTTGTTTCAGGCTGATTCTCATAACGATAGTTTACATAAAATACTACCAATACACGTGGGAATGCACTTCAGGTGGCGAATACATCCGCACTTACATCATAGGCATGATGTCGCTGCTGGCTTTCGTGATAGTGGTCCTCGTGGCCCTGGTCAACCGGAGCTCCCAGGGCTCCATCACCGAAGAAGGGGCCAGGAAATGCGTCCCCCCGATATTGTTATTAAAAGTTTTTCTCATCATACCAGAAGCAGTATTAAATGTGTTCGGAACCATGTGGGCCTTTTGTCCCGATGTCGTCGTTTGCCCGTTTGAGGAGCACTTCTCCAAGTGTGTTATTGAAGGTTCGTCACGGGCTTTTTTAATTTCACTTGAAGTGCTTGTTGTGCAGAGGTGCATTTTTTTCCGATCCTAATATTTAATTAGTGATGCTTGTTTGCGACCTACTGAAGACTCGTGTGATTGTGTTGGAGTAGGGTAGAGACACCAATTTCAGCCACTTTAAGCAAATTTGTAATTGAACAATTTAACAAATGGCTAAGAATAGTCGTAAACCACATTACTCTATTTTTTGAACTGTTTTTTTTTTAATTGGACTACAGTTTTTAAGTTGAAATTCTGTAAATCTTGGTAATTCAATTATTTAAGCGATATGTGCAATTTTACCACTTCCAGCCACTTGCTTCTTCAAGGAGCCACGTTTAACACTACTTAAAAAATTAATATAAAGCGAAAAAATTAATTCAAGTTATGTAGTGGCTGAAAGTGGTGTTTCTACCCTACGTCAAGAGTTAAATTACCGGCTGATGTCTCAATTCACTTAAAATGTATTAATTAAGGGAACTTTGAGTTTATGGTATTACAACATACTGTTTTGTCTGTTCATAACGTTGAAGCAGAAAATTTGTTAAAATGATGCTGAAAATAAAGTCAAAATTTATTTCATTTCAGCTAAATTTCTGTAATTTAGGAAGGGTTTTATTAGATGATATCGTCCCTGATATTGCTTTCTGAACAAATTTCAGGAATTTCTAATTACAAAGTTTAGTTGTTCATAAACAAGTGTTTCAGTAGACAAGAGACAACATAGTCTTGTTTTGAAATCAAATTAGATATAATTAATCATAAAGAAATTTAAAAATCAGGGCCAAATGGCCTTATTTAGTAAATATTGAATGATTTCAGATAGACACATACGGCATCAGTGACGTCATTTGCGCAGAACACTAAATTGAGTTATAATTGTCGCTCACTGAAATATTCAGCTTGTGTCGCGTTGATTAGGCCACGCCTATGTGTCAATCTGGCCTCAACTGTTGTGATTTACATTATAGTGCATTTTTTTATTAGGAGGAGTAAAATTAACAGAACAAATTACACTGGAATATTTCTGCGGCCAATTTGAATTTTTTTTTTTTTTTTGAATTTGTACAGGGTGTCCCATCACTTGTGGCCACCCCCAAAATTGAGCTTCAATTGAAAGTTATTTATTTGAAATTTGGTGCACGCATGCCTCTGGTATAAGGCTAGAAATTTCCAGTTTTACATGTTAATTGTCGGTGTTAGTTTTCGAGAAAAAAAATAAAAACTGATTTTTTATAAAAATATCATTTCCCAATTTCGTCAAATTTCACTTTTCAGGATCAGTATTATTAAGGCAAAGATATTCAAAGTAAAAAAAAAATATGGCATTATGGCGACTGCCTATTTTCCATAATTTAATCAGTGTAAAACCGGCCTGCCGGCAACCAATCATAGATCCACCTTTTGGCGCGCTGCTTTTTAATCACTCCTCTGAATTAAAAAATGAACTATAGTTCTTTATTGCATATGAATTATTTATTTTCGTTGAACCGAACCAATTTAATTTAAGACGAACGATGAAAAATTGTATGTGTAAAGTTAAATTTTCAATATCGATCCCTATTATCTCATCCGAAATCTTTGTTTGCATTACATCAGTCAATACGCGAAATTTTTAAACAACTCGAGTCTATTTATTTTCGTTCAATGAAACAGTTTGTTTATTATTAATTTAACTGTACTTATTTGTTTTGCGTAATTTAATAATAACCAACCTCGGAATATACTTGGAGCTCTTTTCAGCTTTGGTCATCTTCAATTGGGCCCTGTTCGGGCTGGCGGTGTTCGGCCTGGCCCTGGTCTTCGACCCTCTCGGGTCGCGCAGCTACCACGAGGTGCAAGAAACCCCCGGCGCCGGGGAGTCGATGCGCCACCGAAAAGTCACAAGCATCTGGCAGAGGAGGTTCAGATGGGCCTTCTGCTGGTTGAGGTCGGACGAGCACGGCAACGAGGCGTTCCGACAGGTCGCGGCCCTTTTGAGCGATCTCTTCCGGAGCACCGATCTGGTCCCTTCGGACATATTGGCCGGATGCATTTTGCTGAGAGTGAAGCAGAAAAGAGAAAACAGGGAAATGAGGAGAATACAAATGCTCGCGGACGATGAACCGAAATACACCACTGGTGAGTTCGGAACGTGTAACTTGAGGAATGTCATTGTCCACGACGATGTTATAAAAGCGGTTTGCCAATCCGATTGTTTAAACAATATTTGAGTTATAAATAAATAAAACGTGATTCAAGGTAAATTTAAGAACTTGTCGACCCGGCACGACAGTCGTTTTTTATTAATGCGAGAGAGAACCGTCGAAAATAAAATTATGTCACCTGATTGTTAATGAATTCTGTGGAATACTCTCCGATGATGCTTTTAACCCTAGACCGGTCGCATTAAATTGAGGAACGTATCCGGTCGCGTGGTTGACTTTGTCAACCACAACTTTCTATTTGAATTTCTGGTTTTTAATCAAACAACAAACTGTTCATTCAATTTTTTTGTTATATTTAGAGTATTAAAAGATTTTTGGACAAGTTTTGCATCAGAAATATTAAACGCTATCAAGGCATTTATATAGAGTGTCTCCAAAAAACAAGACGAGTCCATAGCTCCCTTATTTATCGAAAAATTTCAGTTATCTATATACCAAGTTAAATGGTTGAGAGTAGACTACAAAATAGCATAACAAAATCACATATTACCCTAAGGGCATTAAGGCTATACCGTCACAACATTTTTTTTCAAATTGGAATATATGCATTTCTTTACTAATTCTGCTAGAGATTTTTATTCCGAATACAACAATATATCACAAGTATACGCTTACATAAGGAAAATTAAACAAAACAAAAATAAAACACCATTTAGTCTTGTGTAAAAAAAATAACACTAGCTTTGGAAACAAATGATGAGCACTAAGTAAGAAGCTATCAAAATGTATTAAACAATAATAAAATAGAAAAAAAAAATTCTGGGCGCGTGGTTGACTTTTCAACCAGCCTGTTTCTAACTCCTTTTATATTACTATTAACATACTTATTGAGTTTACTGTCTCGGATACAATGCTGACTGGACAGTAAGGAACTAAAGATAAGGTACTGAAGGCGGTAGTACCCCAAGACTTTATCTAATCAAACAATACCGCCTAAATACTCGGATGGTTGACAAAGTCAACCAACGCGACCGGTTTAGGGTTAAAGCAGGAATGTTAAAAAATCGCATTAAATTGTCATAAACTGGGAATAAAGAATAAATTTATTGTAACCTTGTAACACATTTTCTGACAATGTTTTGAGTATATCTCTTATAGAAAAAGCGTGTTTTTTTGCAAGATTAATATGTGAAGTGTTGGCCAGATAAATGCTTCTAACGCTTACATCCAAGAAAATGTTTTTTTTTAATGCTCTTAACTGTGTGGAATGGTCATTTGCTTGAGCGTGACGGTCGGGACACCAAATGACCTACCTACTTCAAGTTCGTACATATGACTTGGAAATTTAGAGCAACCGCAACCTCTTAAATTATATGAAAGCAAAAAGTAATTACCTAAACATTTTGACTTTCATTTTATCAACGTACAAAGGTAGTAAGTCGAACCAGTTTATTTCTGCAAAAATTAAAAAACTGTGACGGTCGGGACAATGAACTGTGACGGTCGGGGCGAGTAACGTTTTGAGACAAATAAAATTAGGTTCTATTAAGATTTTAACATTGGTTTTAAAGTAAATTTTGACTCACTTCAAGGTAAATCGAAAAAAAAACATTTTTAATTAACAAAAACCCAATATAATGTACTTAATGCTTTTCGTGTAAATACAACTTGAAAAAAATGTGGTTTTCCTTATGCTTGTCAAAAATTCGCTATTAAACCAAAAGGGTCCAAAACAGAATTCCCAAATAACAGAAAAAATATTCCACTCACAACATAGTACCAATTGCCAACATTGAAGAAAAATACTAGAAAAATGGTATTTTTTAAAAATATTCTAAGTGGTACTTAAAAAACATAGATTACATAATACATTTTCAGAATTATATCAAATCGATTATTACATTTTAAATTTTTACTACTGAGGTGAAAATTACCGTGGAATGACCCCATTGGCACTTACTGCAAGCTTTGTTAAGTAGAACACTTTCTATTGTTCCCTTAAGCTGATTTGACACTTACTTAAGCCTTGCTTTAAGCTCAGAAATTTTAGTGTCACTTAAAATATTAAACTCAAAATTGAATTTTCTTTATTCTTGGAGGTGAGAGTTTTATTTTTGCATCAAATTGTAAGATCGATTCAAAACGACTTTGTTGGACATTAAATTGAAACAACGTAAACAAATTATTTAAGTTAGGTTACTTTTGGCACTTAAATGGGACTTAACTGTCACTTACAATATTAAGGTTTATTTAAGAATTATATATTACTAGTAGAAAACCTCAGCCCTAGAACGGGCTGACAGTATTTATTGTGTATTTATGCATTTTATTTATCTATTTTATTTATTATTTATCTACCATTTTATTGCAATATAATGTATTTTGCCTTACTTACCTTTAAGCTCCGTAAATTGACGATATAAATGTCAATTTTTGACACTCAGCTTCGTCGCCTACTCTGATCTAAAAAAAAATTGAGAAATAGACCACCATCGGAAATTATATTTAGAGATATGTCATTTGCGACATGTGGTATTTTTAGAATTTAAGTTTTTTTTTATCCAGTCTACAACCATGCCCGGTCTCCCCTACTCCCATAAAGTTGTTAAGACATTTATGTAAATTTGAAACAGTTTCCTTAAGATCAACCGGTATTAATTGAATTGTTTAGCATATTTGTTAATTTCGACAATAAATTTTCCATTGAAAACACTTCAGATGTATCCGGGTTAATTGTTTTTTATTGTCACCATGGACCTAATAGTTGCCGCACAAACAATTTTCTCAAGATTGGTACGACGTTGTGGGGAAATACCTTTCCTATGAAATCACCTAAGTGACCCCTAAATATTTTTGTTTATGCAAAAAATAGAATAAAAACAGTTTAATTAGCACCTCATTTACATAAGAAATGTGTCAAATTGTGTCCACATGATTTTGCATAAATACATTGGAATATCTTGATTAAGCAGTTTGCAAAAAAGCTAAATTAATTTCATTATGATTTAATTACAATAATAATGAATTTCTTGTTATTAAATTAATTGATTTATTGATTATTAATTTACTTTTCAGTAAGTCTAAATAATTAAATTCCATCGGCTGAAAGTAAATAAATATTTTGTGATGGAATGAAAATTAAGAGCTTATTGCGGTCTCAACCGATTAATCCCGCATCGACTCATTCAACTAGAAATTTTTTGCATGAACTGCCATTTCCTGCGGAATTCTCCCGTGGGCGTTAAACTCCGGCAATGAGCGTTCTAAACTTTTTTTTCCAGACATCAATCGAATATTTGCGTTGGCTCCGCGCTGGATGAATCTCGAGAACGCCCGGCACTTCTTGCGGCTGTCGATGGCGGCCTACGGCTGGCCGTTCGTGATGTACCGCTACTGCTTGACCGGAGCTTTCCGGCTGCTTGGAGAGATAACTTGTTGCGCGTGCTTCCGGACCAAATCCAATATCGTCATCGACGACAACTGCTGCCTGTGCCATTTGGCCGGGGTGAAATACATGTCGAAAATAAGGGAAGAAGACATCCTCTTCGCGTCGTTCAGAAACCACGTGTTCGAAGTACACAAATTCAGCGCTAAAAAATCTTTGTGTAATTTTGGTTCGTTTTTTTTCAGTTGCCGTTTTGTGTGATCGTGGATCACAAGACGTCGAGTATAGTGATCGCGATTCGAGGTTCGATTTCTTTGAGGGACATTTTCACCGATTTGAC
Source organism: Dascillus cervinus (assembly GCA_949768715.1). NCBI lineage: Eukaryota > Metazoa > Arthropoda > Insecta > Coleoptera > Dascillidae > Dascillus > Dascillus cervinus. Next base: position 28,098,091 of record OX458319.1, on the reverse strand, counting down.
GGCGGCCAGTGAACGGTTCGAGGCCGAGGGTCTGCCGCAGGACACGATGGCGCACAAGGGGATGGCGATCGGTGCCAATTTCATATGGAAAAGACTGAGGGAAGTGGGTGTTATCGATAAAGCACTTGCTCTCTATCCTGAATACGATTTGGTACTTACTGGCCACAGTTTGGGGGCCGGCGTGGCCGCCCTGCTTGCCTTAAAGATGAGGTCGAGGTATCCCGACCTCAAAGTGTATGCGTTCGCAACTCCTGGTGAGTGATTTTTAATTAAAATTAATTAATTTGAGTGCAAAAAAAGCTTCAAGCCAAACCAAAGAGCTTATCTTGTAATTTGTTTAATTAACAAATTAAATTCTAATCTTGAAATTTAACTGAAATGCATTTAAAAATGAATATTAACTAATTTTATAATATTGGTATCTGAGTTTCAGAAAAGATACCGAAACAAAAAGCTCTATTTTTTTAATTTCGAAATTATTTTTAATTAATTTTTTGAGAATGTCTTGAATGAATAATGTGTCTGAGTTTCAAGAAAACATACCAAAACCAAAAATTCTATTTTTTTGTTAAAATTTTGATTCAGCAAATTCAATTTTGATCTTGAAATTCAACTGAAATGCATTTAACTAATTTTGGGAATTTTTTGAATTAATAATCTGCCCGAGTTCCAGTAAAGATACCAAAACCAAAAGCTCTGTTTTATGTGTTATGATTCTGATTCAGAAAATTGAGTTCCGATCTTGGAATCCAATAAAAATAAAAAGTAATTACAGTAATAACAGTACAAAAATTATATTGCTCTAAAAAGCTCTATTTTTTTAATTTCGAAATTATTTTTAATTAATTTTTTGAGAATGTCTTGAATGAATAATGTGTCTGAGTTTCAAGAAAACATACCAAAACCAAAAATTCTATTTTTTTGTTAAAATTTTGATTCAGCAAATTCAATTTTGATCTTGAAATTCAACTGAAATGCATTTAACTAATTTTGGGAATTTTTTGAATTAATAATCTGCCCGAGTTCCAGTAAAGATACCAAAACCAAAAGCTCTGTTTTATGTGTTATGATTCTGATTCAGAAAATTGAGTTCCGATCTTGGAATCCAATAAAAATAAAAAGTAATTACAGTAATAACAGTACAAAAATTATATTGCTCTAAAAAGCTCTATTTTTTTAATTTCGAAATTATTTTTAATTAATTTTTTGAGAATGTCTTGAATGAATAATGTGTCTGAGTTTCAAGAAAACATACCAAAACCAAAAATTCTATTTTTTTTGTTAAAATTTTGATTCAGCAAATTCAATTTTGATCTTGAAATTCAACTGAAATGTATTTAAGTAATTTTGGGAATTTTTTGAATTAATAATCTGCCCGAGTTCCAGTAAAGATACCAAAACCAAAAGCTCTGTTTTATGTGTTATGATTCTGATTCAGAAAATTGAGTTCCGATCTTGGAATCCAATAAAAATAAAAAGTAATTACAGTAATAACAGTACTTAAAATTATATTGCTCTAAAAAGCTCTATTTTTTTAATTTCGAAATTATTTTTAATTAATTTTTTGAAAATGTCTTGAATGAATAATATGTCTGAGTTCCAAGAAAACATACCAAAACAAAAAATTCTATTTTTTTGTGTTAAAATTTTGATTCAGCAAATTCAATTCTGATCTTGAAATTCAACTGAAATGCATTTAACTGATTTTGGGAATTTTTTGAATTATTATTCTGTTCGAGTTCCAGTAAAGATACCAAAACCAAAAGCTCGGTTTTATGTGTTATAATTCTGATTCAGAAAATTGAATTCCGATCTTGAAATCCAATAAAAATAAAAAGTAATTACAGTATAAGTACAAAAATTGTATTGCTAGTTCAAGTTTTTGTGAACATTCGATTAAACAAAAATTGGCATTTAAAATATGCAAAGCAACAGGAACCATAATTTTTTTGAATTAATAAGTGGCCGAGCTCCACTTTTTGTGTCACAATCCGCTTAATTGGCAAATTGTCACGTCTAGTTTTTTTTAAATTGATTACATTCGACCTCTAATAAATTTCGAACAACGAATGCACGTGCGTGTCAATCGTTAATTTACCTTGTCTGTGTTCGTGTAAAAAATATACACTTCAAATATTAGTACATCAATGCGCGTCAAGTGTTTAACTACTATCGTTGCAGTTTTTATAGTCTGTTTTGTTCATAGAAAATTGTGAGCATCGTTTTATGTTTGATTATGCAAAAGCTCGACATTTGCAATTAATTATTTAAATAAATTGGTTGCTCGCAATATTTTATTGATTTGATAGTCTCGCGCTCAATATTGTTTTATACAGGGTGTTACAAGTGAGTGGCCTTTGTTAGGGCCTTATTGACTGCCATAAAGTTTACCTTAAACGAGTGGAGTGGAAAATATTTATTTTTGAGATCTTTTGCAAATGATTTTAGTTTCGATAATTTACTTATTGTGTTGTCACGAATTTATTGATAACATAAAAATCTTATTTTATCGAAAATAATAATTGAAATAAAATATGATTTTATATAAATAATTATACCCAATTTAATAATAATGCACGTCAATGATTAAATGACTAGGTATTCCATAATAATTGAAAGGGTTTGAATAAAAAGGGTACAAGTAAAATTTACATTTTTTGAATATACTGGAGTTTGAAGTTATGTGACTATAAAACAGTCCAGACAGAAAGTGCGTGTGTGAAATCAGTCAGTGAGGTTAGCTTGCGGCCTGAAGCCTCTTTTTCGTTTTCGCCGTTAATGAAGGTGGACCAAACTGAGGATGAAGTTGGAACGTGCGTGAACAATGTCCCGTGGACCCAGGTGTTAGGAAGGAAGGCGGTTTCCACTCCGAAAAGGACGATGGTCAGGAGTAAGCCTTCTGCAGTGGTCGTTAAGAGCAATGGGGATGTCACGTATGCGGAGATAATGAGGCTCGCCAGGACCAAGCTGGATCCGGGAAAAATCGGGGTCGAGGTCACAAAGGTCAGGAGGACAAGAGCGGGCGAGGTTTTAATTGAAGTGAAGGGAGGAAGTGACAAAAGCGAGCTTCTCAAAGGAGAATTGGAGAAGGCACTGGGAGGAGAGGAGGTACAAATAAGGACGCTGGCCACTGTCGCTTCGGTAGAAATTTGGGACATCGAGGAAGGAACTGAGGAAAAGGAAGTGGTTTTGGCTCTCGAAAAGGCGACAAAAGCGGATCGAGAGCACTTTAAAGTAAGGACCCTCAAAACCGTTCGACCGGGTGTCATGCTGGCAGTGGTCTTGATGCCTGCTAGAGTTGCAAAACCGCTGGTAGAGCTGGGAAAACTGAAGATTGGTTGGACGAACTGTCGCGTTCGAGTCAGGCCCAACGTCACTCGATGCTTTAAGTGCTATGGGTATGGACATATCGCCAGGACGTGCATAGGTCCGGATAGGCAAAACTGTTGCCACAAGTGCGCGCAAGAGGGACATAAGTACAAGGAATGTCCAAATAAAACGCAGTGCTGGCTTTGCAAAGAACCGCATAGAGTGGGCAGTTACAAGTGTAAGGCATATATGGAGGCGGCATTAGGAAACCGGAAATGAGGATGCTCCAAATAAATCTGAACAGGTGCAGGGCGGCTCATGATGTGATGCTTCAGACGGCGATCGATGCAAAAATGGACTTGATACTGGCCAGCGAACCAAATAAAAACTGCATAATGTCCGGGGGCTGGTACGCAGATCAAGAGGGAAATGCGGCCATCTTGGTGAAAGCAGGCATCAGTGTGGACGAAGTTGGAACGCAACACAAAGGGTTCGTGTGGGTTAGAATAGGGAATGCGCGAATGTACAGCTGTTACGTGTCCCCGAATACCAGTCATGAGGAGTATCTTGATTTCGTTACGGATCTAGAACATGACATAGCCAGGTGGGGGGGGAGTGTCATCGTCACGGGGGACTTCAACGCTAGATCCAGCACATGGGACAGTTACGGGGTCAACTGGAGAGGAGGCGTAATAGAAGACCTCATCGGGAGGTTAGACCTTGTCGTATGTAACAGGGGGGGAGAAGCCACTTTCCGCAGAGGCCAATACAGGTCAACCCCTGACCTGACTATGGCTTCACCAAATATGGCAGTCAAAGTCAAAGACTGGCGGGTCATGGTCGAGGAAGACTCGCTCAGCGACCACAATTACGTGAGTTTTAGGCTGCAAATGACGAAGGCTCGGATGGAGACGGCGAAGCAAACGGGCTGGTCTGTCAAAAACATCACGCCTGAAATTGAGGAAGAGCTTCTGAGTGCCCTTGATTTAGAAATGTCAGGAGGACAAGGCAAGGGGCCAGATATGACGTTGAGCGAGCAGGCAGAAGCGTTCATAAACAAGGTAACATGCGCGTGTGACCAGGTACTTCCAAAAAGAAAAGGGCTCAAGGGAAGAAAACCCATGTACTGGTGGACGGAGGAAATCGCGGGACTGCGAAGGGAGAGCCTCGCAGCCAGAAGGCGACACCAGAGAGCGAGAAGACGACTTAACGAGAATGACGTAGAGCTCAGGGAGGAGGCAGCGGCAAAGAAGAAGGCTTTAGTTCTGGCCATTAAACGTAGCAAAAAGAGCTGCTGGGCGAACCTTTGTCAGGACGTTGATAATGACACCTGGGGACTGGGGTATAAAATAGTCACCAAGAAGCTTCAGTTCAGCAAAGAGATCCCAGGCCTTGCGGATAGGGTGGATGAAATAGTAGCCACGCTTTTTCCAGAAAGGCCGCTGATGAGACAAGGCAGTAGAAGAGGAATCGGAGCGGAGGAACTCCCCCCGCTGGAAATAACAGCGGAAGAGCTGCAGGCAACTGCGAATAACTTAAGCTCCGGAAAGGCGCCAGGGCCGGATGGTATCCCCAATGAGGTGATCAAGATCATCATTCGAAAGAAGCCGGAACTCATTGGGGACCTGCTGAACAGATGCCTTCAAGAGAGGGAGATCCCGGACTGTGGAAAGGTGGCCAGACTGGTACTGCTGAGGAAGGGTGACAAACCGCTGGAGGATCCGAAGTCGTACAGACCCTTATGCATGCTGAACACCTGGGCAAAGCTGCTGGAGCGCATTCTTTTGGGAAGAATGCAGGAAGCCATCGCTGAGGCAGGCGACCTCGCGAAGGAACAATACGGGTTCCGGAAGGGGCGCTCCACGGTGGACGCGGTGACAAGAGTCCAGGAGATAGCGGAGGTGGCCAGAAGTGGCACGTGGAGGACGCAGGAGTACGTTCTGATGGCCACACTCGACATCAGAAACGCGTTTAACTCGCTGGACTGGAGCGAGATTCTGAAAGCCGCGGAGGACTGGAAAATGCCTCAGTACGTGGTCGACATCCTTCGGAGCTACTTTAATCGCAGGAGACTGATTATGGATGTGGGAGGCACGTCAAAAAGCTGGTGGTTAAGCAGCGGGGTGCCACAGGGATCCGTGCTGGGCCCGACCGTGTGGAATATGGTATACGATGGAGTCCTCAGGCAGAACATGCCCCCAGGGGTAAACCTTATTGCATTTGCGGATGACCTGGCGGTAGTGGGAACAGGCAGGTGCATGGAAAACATTGAAAGAAATGTTAATCGTGCATTAGAGGATATAGTGAACTGGCTGCAGGACCACAGCCTTGACATAGCGCCGGAGAAGTCGGAAGTTATTGTAATGTCTGGCAGAAGACAGTGTGCTCCCCCAAGGATTGAGGTGAGAGGAACTAGATTGAGAGTAGTGAAAAAATTAAAATATCTGGGCGTCATCATGGATCCGGCTCTGAAGATGATAGCACACGTGGAAAGTGCTGCGGCGCGTGCGGTGGCAATGACAAACGCGTTAGTCAGACTAATGCCGCACACGGGGGGGCCTAGAGACGCGAGGAGGAGGCTGTTGATGAGCGTCGCCAACTCGGTGGCGTTATACGCTGCACCAACGTGGGCCACAGCACTGAAGTGGGGCAAAGTGAGGGAAATGTTGAGGAAAGCTCAAAGACCGGGATTATTGCGAGTCACTCGGGCATACCGGACTGTCTCGGATGCTGCAGCAGGAGTTCTGGCGGGCATGGCACCTCTAGATTTACTAGCCAAAGGAAGGGCAACGTACTATGAACGATGCAAGGTCAGCTTAATACAAGAAAGACAGCAGATTGAGAAGGAACTGTACGAGGAAAGGATGCGGGAATGGCAGGATAGGTGGGAGAGTAGTAGTACGGGAGCCTGGACGAGGTTACTGATCCCTGATGTACGGGAGTGGGTAGAAAGAAGCCACGGTGAAAACAGCTACCACATCACTCAGTTTTTGACGGGACACGGCTGCTTCGGATCATACCTCCACAGGATCGGAAAGCGTGAAACGCCCGCCTGCCAGCACTGCGGAGGGGACGTGGATGATGTAGAGCACGCACTGTTCCAGTGTCAAACATGGGAGGAACAGAGGGCTGCTCTCACAACCAAGCTGGGATGCGTCATAGGGAGCGGAAGCATCATCAGAGAAATGTTGGAAACGGAGGAAAAGTGGAACGCGGCAGCAGGATACATTACGGCAGTGGTACAAGCGAAGGAAAAGTTAGAGAGAGAATTGGAGAAAGCGGATGAACTATAGTGAATATTGGGGGGCTGTTTGTGTCAGTTTGTGTTTTTTTTTTGTGAAGCTGTGTGAATTTATGTGTGAGTGAATTTGTTTTTTGTATTTTTGTATTTTTTGTATTTTTTGTTATTTTTTGTTTTGAAAAATTCTAGATTGAATGTGAGGAACTAACTCGAGGATGACTGGCCGATTGAAAATTTCATCTTTTTTTTCCATTTTTCCAAAAATTTAGAAAATTTAGCGAATTTGTACGTGAGCTAGAGCTATAGAGGTAGAGCTAGAGTCTACAAAAAAGGAGAACGTTTTATAAAAACGGTGTGGCGGGATGCACTTGGCATCGAGAGCAGCACAGCCTGAAGCAATGCGTGAGCCGTTCTGGGCTGTGTGGAGCTATGAAGGGGTGCGTTTAGTGGGTAGCGACCCATTCAGGGGAACCCCACAGTACCGGGTAAATTAATTAATTAATTAGGCCTGGTCTTCCAATAAGGAATTTCAACACCTCTATAAGAAAAAAAAAAAAAAAAAAAAAAAGACTCTTTTTTAATAAAATCTCATTTTATACATATTAGTTAATTAAAAGAGAATAGAATTTTAATTATAAGTTTGTGTTTGGTTAAATAACCTTTAACAAAACGTGCTTATCCCATAATTTTTAAAAATGCATTTATATCCTTTTTTATTCTGACCCCTTCAATTCATGTATTCAATGATTTACAACAAAGGTTTGTTTGATAGTAAATTTCTTTAATTGTATATCTATTCACAAAATTTACTGACATAGAGGCAGAGAAGGTCAAATTTTATTTCTTCGTGTGAAATAGCCAAGCTGTAAAAATTCCGTTTTAACTTCAGGTACTGTTTGATTTTGCTGAAGTCGAAATGTGTCCCCGCGATTATTCACAGGTTGCATGTAGCCTAAATAATAGTATATTGCTTGACTATTTTTCGATCAAAATATCTTATATTTGGAATAAATTATAATGTATTAATTATAAGCTTAAAGTTTTTAATTCATTTGTATCTGTTAGAAACCAGATCTTTTGTAAATTACTTATTCGGTTATCACGAATTGATGTAAAACTAAAATACAAATTTTATTTTATTGAAATACTACGAGTAAATTAATAACTATGTACAGTACTAATAACATTAATTGTATAAATTCATAGGCAATATTTTTTTTTGTATAAATTACCAAATAACATATGTCTCTTCGCGTAATGTGCAACTGACCTTGCACTTGATACATGTAATCGTGGTTATGCTTCAATTTAATTTTACCGTCATTCAACAGAACACACAATTTGATTATTATGTTTTCGATTGCTTCTTCTACCGTACAATCTTTCGCGGAAAAGGGACATTTGACTTCGATTATCGCGTTATTTCCAATAAGGCCGTCCCGAGAAGCTGCTAAAAACTTTTTTGACTATCGATAAATAACCCACATTTTTCTGCTGTCCGTTACTCGTTATGTTTTAATTTAGTAATTATTAAAGTAATAGTAAATAAATTCCTTTCTAATAACAAAAGATTCTAAAACCAAGTGTTCACGGATGCCAACAGTATTTTTACGAAGAAGTAGTAAAATTTTATAAAGTTCGCTATTATAAATTCCAGGCAAAGAATTTTGGCGACAAAGGGCGGATGCAGGTACCTAAAAATATATACCTAAAGTTTGAAAAATATCGGGATCTCTGTATAACTTTTAGAATTTTGCTCGTTCACAAATATTCCCCAAAAATCGACAAAAACTTATAAACTTGAGTTGCATAAAACAATTAGCCTTTGATGATATGGCTACAGCAGGTAAACGGGGTTATTGGTTAGCGCTGGAATTGGAGAATGTCGTAGCGATGCATCGCTACGATATGCGCGATGGGCCAAAACATATTTTTGCAGTAGTTATTTTTGTGACAGTAGTTAAATAACCAACATGTATGCTAATGAGAGCGATTACTAATATTGTTGAGATTATTAATCGCCGATTAATGGTTACAATTTTTTTCCATGACGAAAATTCCAATTTTAAATTAATCAGGGATACCGTGAATTTTAAATCAATAAATAGATATAGATAAATTTTATTAATAACAAAAGCATTTAAAAATTGTTAAAGGAAATGTTTGAAACGCTATCCATCGACCTCTTGCAACTTTAAAATACAAAATATTTCCATCAGGTAAACACAGGTAAAATATGCACATTGGAATATCAACACTCAAAAATCGAGTTATTGTGAAGGTAATAATGAGTGGCAAGTCGATCGTAAAAAAGTTTTAGGTGTTGTATTAAGGTTTACACTAAATTATTGGAGAGAACCGAACGCTGGCAAAAACTCGAACGGATAAGCAACCTTCGCGGGGGATGTAATTTCGCGAAGCGAAAAGCTTTATTAACTTGAAAAATCCATTAAAACACCTTTTATTTTTTTTATGTAATAGCCGGCCTACTTAGTCGCGACGCTGCCAAATTAACAGAAAGCTTCATCTTCACCGTCGGCGTAGGCGACGATTTCGTGATGCGGCTGGGAGTGGACAGCATCGAAAATTTAAGAACCGGCATCATCCAAGTCCTTCACGCCAGTCGCCTGCCAAAGGTTCAAACACAAAATAACCCAAACAATTAAAAACTAATTTTTTTCCCCCATCCAGTATCGCATATTGTTGAATGGTTGCGGGTACATATTGTTCGGGGTACCTCCCGGCGACCTGGAGACGACCTGGAGGAACGAAACCTTGACGACGTCGTCCGGAAGGTCGCCGCTGTTGGAGCACCGGACCATCCAAACGGTGACGGCCACGACGGTGAGTTCATCAAAAATTAAATTTCAGGCGACTGAAATTTTTGTGTTGCAGGAAGCGGCGCTACTTTCTCGAGACATTTCCGTGCGGAGGTTTTCCGGCACGAAGCTCTACACGGCGGGGAGGATTCTCCACATCGCCTGTCGGAAAAAGACGAAAAACGAAAGGTATTTTTTTTTTAATACAGTAGAATCCGGTTATAACGGCTCCGGTTATAGCGAACCACCGGTTATAACGAACTTTATTCCAAGTCCCGACAATTTCCCCTATGTAACACTATAAAACATAATCGGTTATAACAAATTATCGGATATAGCGAACCTGAAAAGCCAAAATTAATAAAATTTTAATCGGCTATAACGAACTTTGCATTGTATATAACACGTAATAACCTTTGAATCTGATGATGACTTGTCATTAAACGAGTGGTTACAAAAAGAGAAACAAAGGGAACGTGAATTTCAGCAAATGTAAAATTCAAATTTTTTCGAAAACTTACAACTAGAATATTTGGGTATTTGCAGTAGACAAAAGTGGCCACGAAGAAGCCAATAAGGATGAGCCGGAAGCACCAGCATTACAGATTTTATCTACACAGGAAGCTGTGAGAAGTATTAACAACATTCGTAATTTTTTACAGAATTACGGTGCGCCGATTATTGAAAATGTGTGGACAATTTATAATTTAAAAATGCGACAGACAGTTCAAAAATAACAATTTTTTTAGTCCTTATATTTATAATGATTTTATACATATGCATATTTACATTAGACAATAACGGTCTCATAAAACACTCTTGCATTTATTCTTTCATTAACGCTTATAACGAACTTCGGATATAACGAACCGATTTTGACGGTCTCTTAAGTTCGCTATAACCGGATTCTACTGTAATAATTTTTGAAACTTTTTTGCAGGAAAGCAGGGACGGGGGGTCCCAGTTATGAGATGCGTTGGGCGGCCGCCGAGGATTTCGTCGAATTAAAAATAATGCCCAGGATGTTGCTGGACCACCTTCCTGAAAATGTTTACCAAGTATTAGACACGATATTAAGGGAGCAGAGAGATGACGTCAGTGAGATCATTTGAACACATTCCATGGTTTACCTTTTCACAAGTGTACGTAGCAGCTAGCATATCAAATTGTTCTCATCGGGCAAAAGTTTCTCGTTCAAAAAATTGCACCTGTTAGTGATAATTGTTTCCGTGTGATTTTTTGATACAGTTGTTTTTGTATTTATTTTGTTGTTTGTCTTTTAATTGTTTTAATTATTAACATTGTACATAGATCCATTATATTTATATATTTTCTTATTAAAATTTTAAGTGTAAAAATTAAAACGATATTTTCTAAATTTCTTTATTATCTGTGGGCTTTAGTTACCCTAACAAATTCGCCTCCCTGTCCAGAAGTATCCTGACCGCTTTGCTATTTTCTTTGCTTGTGAATAAGAAAAGTTTTTTGTTCTTTCTATTTAACATTTTTCATCGCACTTGGTAATCAGTGTACTGTTAGTACATTTTGTAAAGGTGGGACAAAGCATTGTACAGGGTGAGTTAAGTTTTAAGTTTTTACTTTCAATTAGTACTACAAATTTTCTAAATTATTTTTATTTGAAACCAAAAAAGTAAATCAAAGTTTTGGGCAAAATTTCGATGTTTGGTTTTTTATTTCAAAATTTAGCAAATTAACTTTTCGAGTTAAGTAAATTAAATTTAAGATAAAGTACCAAGAATTCTTTTATTAATGACTTTCCAACAATGGATAATACGGTTTACCACCCATAAAACTGGAGGAGACCGCATTTCAGTAGTTGTCAGACCCATATTCTGTAATTTGTAAAAGTATTGAAATGACATGATTATAAATGTACGTATTAGTTTTCCACCGGCGGTAAAACTAAACTCACCTTGTATATTCGGTGGCTTCTCCAGCAACAGCAAATTTCTTCGCCAGTAACATTTATCCCATTTGCAAAACCTTGTTTAAATGCAGTTGATGTTTGTCCGAATGCCATCTTCCATAAATTGGAATAAAAGCGGCACTTATTTTGAAAATATTTTTTATTTAAAACTGTTTAAAAATATAAAATAAATACTATAAAGAGAAAGCAAATTCCTCCAGTAAAAATACTAAACGGATACGTAAGTTCACTTGTATTAATTAATTCTTCAAGTAATTTGAAAGTATTAAATTTAAATGTTTCAATCACAATATGGCTGTACTTATTTACTAAAAAGAGTATTGTCAAAATTTCAGAATACAGTAAAACTGACCTGGCAACAATATTCTAACTTAGCGTACTTGGCCCTCTTCAGTTAATCTCAGTGTAAATTACAAATATACACTAATCCAATCTTTTAACTCTTCATCAAGAACTGTTTAACCTTTATAAGCCCAAACATTTTTTAAACGCCACTTAAAAAGAATTAAACGGTTGAGTTATAAAGATTAAATTTAAGCAATATACAGACTGGGGAAAAAGTATAGAAACCCCTAGAAATCTTGGGGATTAGTGAAAACAGAAACAACCAAAGTCCATACCCTAGGTAATTTTCAACGAGGAATCCAAAAGTAACCTTGGATTTGACCTTGAACCTCATTTTCAAGGTCATTTTGAGGTCAGCTTTATTTTATTGATCAAAATGGCCGGATTAACTTTTAATTATTGATGTTTTAGTAAACTTTAAAAGTCAATTCAAATTAAACTTTCCTGCAAGATCCCATGATAGCGTACTTTGACCAGTATTTAATCCGTAGAGGTGACGTTAACCCCAGATCTAAACACATACTTGAACGTAAAATTTCCCGTTTTTTTCGATTCTGGCACCAAAAATAAAGTTCCCATTAAAAAAAAAACAAAGTTGAGCTCTGAATGACCTTGAAAATGAGGTTCAAGATCAAATCCAAGGTCACCTTTGGATTCCTCACTTGGTTATTTCTTTCTTCACTAATCTCCCGAGATTTCTAGGGGTGTCCATATTTTTTCCCCACCTTGTATAACAGATACATTAACTGTTCCTTGGCAGTGGGTCACTGGAGCTCAGTTATAATCATTTATTCGAGTCAACATCAATGTATTGTCTAATGTTCTTCAGGAAAACATCCTTAATGTGGCCACAGTTTGTTTCGGTTGTAAGGTCTAAATGCGTTTCCAGCACTTGATAAAATCCTCGATAAACATCACCACCCAACTGAAACTACAAAAATTGTTTACTTCAACATTCCATTTTTCATCCATTTTAATCAATTCACAATAAATAGTTTTTAATATCAGGATAAATTTGTTACTAGGAATTTATTTCAACAACGATATTTATATACAGCAATTCTGTATGTTCAAGTTCCCTGACTTTTCAAAGTGTTCAACGACCCTTTTCCAGTATTTTCGCTGACCTTTTTCTAGTAACTTGTGTCTTTAACTAAACCAGTCAAAATTTTCACTTCAAGTTATATGGGATAGTTTTAATTTTTCTAGTGATGTACAGGGTGTCCCATCACCTTTGGCCACCCCCAAAATTGACTGTTCATTGAAGGTTATTTATTTTAAATTTGGTGCACGCGTGCTTCTGGTGCAAGTCTATAAATTTTCAGTTTTAAATGTTCAATGTTTAACTGTAAATTGTCGGCGTTAGTTTTCGAAAAAAAAAATAACTGATTTTTTATAATAATAATATCTCCCAATTACGTCAAATTTCACTTTTCAGGATCAGTATTATTGAGGCAAAGATATTAAAAGTTAAAAAAAATTCCCTTATATTGGAATCCTTAGAGTAAAAGTAATAATATGACTGCAAACAGTCGCTAGTACTGCCCGCAAAGGTACATACAATTTAAATTTATGACTTTTCCAGGCACATAAAATAAATTCCCTAATTGTTTGATAAAATACATTCTTTCCCTGATTTTTCCCCGACATTTTGACTTATTCTAAATTTCCTGACATATCCACATTTTCCAGATTGCCGTGAACCCTGATTCATTATGAATACTTTAAAAATCATCAGCATTGAAACAAGGAATTATAATTTATATGCATGCAACTTATAACTGAATACTTTTTATACTATAAAATTAAATTTACTTTTTGTTTTATTGTAGCTTTTATAAGTATGAAATATTGAAATAAAATAAATAAGTAAATAGAAAAAATATTCAATTTTTTGTCATTATAATTATATTTCATTCAAAAAAAAAAAAACGTTTCCAACAGACCATTGCTTTTGGAAGTGCAATATTTTTAAACTCATTCAAATGCAAATTATTAAACATTTACCAATAACTTAAAATGAATTTTCCTCACTTTCAAAAGCAATGACTCAACTAACAAAATACCTACTTCATCAAATGATTTGTAAATAGCTCGAAACACGGGTTGTTTATCCGAGTGGAAAAATCCCCTCGAACCATGTATAACAGCCACTCCATCCTTTTCAGCACTTTTACAAACACTCGTATACATGCAATGATCCGGCCTAAAATTGTATCGACACGGATATACGTACAATTTATCTGAAACAACAAATTAATTCCAATCACTCATTAATGCACCAGACTGACCTGGATGGTAATGAAAAATAATGTTGATGATATCCTGGTCCCCCCAAGTAATCTTCAGCTTGTATTTCTTGTAGATAGGAATCACATACTCCACCCATTGGAAATCACGCATTCGGGTCAAATTCATCAACATCACACCCGAATTTACGCCCAAAGGTCCGTAATAAGGGTGTCTAGCAAATCGGTTGTACCACCCAACATTGGGATCTTCATGTTCCGGCGCTACAGCGGCCATTTGACTAGAATTCATCAGCTTGAAGTGTTCCCAAACCTTTTCGACCGGTGTCAAAAATAAAATGTCTGTGTCTACGTATAAAATCGAATCGACATCGGTTAATACCGTCTGGAAAATAACAATCGATTAATGATTAACGGCGATTGAGAGGACTCACTGGCAAAAATAATCTCTGGGCTGCACAAGGTTTAAACAATTTTTTCCATTCTTCGGCATTTTCCTTAGGGAATGTTAAAGGCAAGACACTGTAAGTGAACGCATCGTTCGTGAAAGACTTCCATTCCGACAACTGAAAAATTTGTAGAAAAACTAACCTCACTTATTATTTATTTTACCTTTTTATTGAAACTTGGTATTAAGACATCTTCAGCCACGATAATAAAGTTTAAGTGTTCTTTAGTAAACATAACAGCAGATTTCAACAACGTTAAAGTTTCTTCTAAGCGGTCCCCACAAGCCACAACGGCGATTACAATATGATCTCTAAAAATAATCAATTCAATTATATTCCTGGTGTTATTCAATCACTTACTGTTGGAAGCCAGCAGTAATTTTTGGTCTCATTCTGTGTTTCCTCGTTACAGTTTCTTGGGTCACATTTTCATTGCTGTTTGTGCCGACTGGGTTTCGATAAAAAAAATAAATGATCACAACAATTGCACCAAAAACGCAGACACGACTGAAGGAAAGTTTCATTTTCAGTTCATGCAAACACAAATAGGAACCATTTCGTTGCTGCAGTCTGTTTTAAGGCCTTCATGGCAATTATTCAAGTTAAACACAAAACAATGGAGGCATTTAAAAGTTACTTTTAAAAGGTTGGTTATGTTCCTGGTGGGAGTATTATA
Organism: Dascillus cervinus; assembly: GCA_949768715.1. Taxonomy (NCBI): domain Eukaryota; kingdom Metazoa; phylum Arthropoda; class Insecta; order Coleoptera; family Dascillidae; genus Dascillus; species Dascillus cervinus. The sequence continues at coordinate 28,083,055 of OX458319.1, read as the reverse complement.
TGGTGTGCTACAAACTAAACCTTATTTCGTTGAAGTTTGCGCATGACGTCAGACACGGACCTATATCATTGATGATCATTGGGTGAAGCAAGGAAATTTGAACGATCGTTCGAAATAAAAATTTGAATTCTTTATTTCGAAACATAATAATTTAAAAAATATAAATGTAATGTAACATAATGCTCTAGAACAAGGATTCCCATCCTTTTTAGGTCTATCGTCCCCTTTAGTTTAAAATGTTTTGGATTAAAATTTCATAGGTTCAAATTGTTTATAGTCCAGTCATTCATCTTCTAAAAAATTCCAAGTGAAGATTTTCCTTCGCGATTTTCTTTGCATCAGTATAAGAAACACTGTGTAAAAAGTCCGTTGAAAAATCGTGTCCGCCAAAGAAATTATTGAAGGTCGAAGGCTGCGAAAATCAGTTATTCTCAAATATCTCGTGAAATATTGGTTTTACGCGAATTTCAGTTATTACAAAATTTATTTATTATTAAATTCTTCACAAAAAATCGTTGTAATAATTTGATAACAAGAAAATGGAAATTTTTTTTATCTTAGCAAACTTTATAAAAATGTGGATCCTAACACAAGTCAAAAAACAAAAAAAAATGTCCTGAAAATGTGCACTGCAATCTGCATGGTTTTACCTAGGACAACCGACTTTTAAGATTCAACCCTTGTTGTAATCATTTGAAAACAAGAAAATGGAAAAAAAAATTACTTTAGCAAACTATATAAAAATGTGGATCGATATCTGAATTCGAACGGTTTCTGAAGAGGCAGACGGAACTTGAAAAGGACCTGCCGATTAGGAAACGTTCGCGACCTAGATGTGAAACTACATTGTAACTGTTTAGTGTATAATATAGGAAAAGAAATGTGGATGTGTTTTATATACTACCAAGACAAAAAAAAAAAAATGTATTGAAACGTTTTACTGTTTTTTTCAAATTTTAATTCCCAATTTCACTGTGTACATCTATGTAATTTATTATAATTGAGGAAATATAGTAAAATCTTTTCCTTCTAATTTATTTAATGTCAAACATTCCTATGCTGGTCTGAAAGTCGAGCAATGAATTTGGAAATAAATACTTGCAGAATGTATATTTAAAAATAATGTAACATTTGCCTTTCCCAATATACTGGCATATTTTCAATTTGGCAATTAAAATGAGTTCTATTGGCTTGCGCATGCGTCATAATGTATAACTCAGTTAAAAATAACAAACTTCAAATTTTGTGTCAAAAACTACTTCCTAGAAATATTCCAGTGTAATTCGGTATTTCAATTTCGATCCTCCTAATTAAAAAATTAACTATCTAGCACCGAATTTTAGTGATTTGAAGACAATTTAAGTTTCAAGTTTTAGGTAATACACTATGTGAAAATAGTATATTATTATACAAGTTTTATAAGACGATCTATTGTCGCACGAATAAGTTTGGGGTACGACGAGCGAAGCGAGGAGTGCTCCAATGTCATGAGTGCGACAATACGTCTTATAAACGCGTGTAATATACTATTTTTTCTACTTTGGCGCTCTCAGTTTCATGAAAATTTGAAAATTGTGCTTTCTAAATATTCTAGAGATTTTTAGGATTAGGTACTGCTTGGGTTGGTAATTTGTCATGTGTCATATGTCAACTAAAACTTCGAATTTAAAATCTCGAGTTTGATATTTTTGTGAAGAAGTCATGGAAGAATTAAGCTGCACACTTGGCTTGACCTTGACAGGAGCTCGGTAGAGATGCCCGACGCCGGCCAGCGTGCTATTACAGCAATACCAACGTAATTATTATCAAAAAAAACACCAAAAAGCTGTGTCACAAAAAGTTCCTTTGTGACACTGCTTTCAGTTTCACAAAAACTCGCTTATGATACCAAAGTAGAAAAAAGTTATTTAAAATTCCACAAAATATTCAGTTTTTGTTAGTATAGTGCAGCTTTAAGAGAACTTAATAGTTAATAACAGTGAATAGTAAGCATTTCCGATATGTTTAATAGATTATATTCATTTAAAATCATAATACAGTACACAGTACAATTAAAGCACAAACAAAAATATTCTTTTTCACTTTTCTATTCAAACTCACTCTTCAGATTTATCTTCTTCTTGCTGTAAGTTACTGATCAATTTTTTAAAAGTTTATAACCTTTATGAATCAACATGTATCTTTTAATATTGCTATTTTGGGTAAAGTATTTATTGCACTGTTGACATCAAAAAGGTTTCAGTTCCCTATGAATCAACATGTGTGTTTTAAGATGGCTATTTCGGGTAAAACATTTATTGCACTGCTGACATTTATAAGGTTTCAGTCCCTTATGAATCAACATGTGTCGTTTGAGATCGCCATTTAAGGTAAAACATTTATTGCACTGTTGACATTTAAAAGGTTTCAGTCTCTTATGAAACAACATGTGTTTTTTAAGAGCGCCATTTTCGGTATAACATTTATCACACTGTTGACATTTAAAAGGTTTCAGTCCCTTATGAATCAACATGTGAGTTTTAAGATTGCCATTTTGGGTAAAACATTTATTGCACTGTTTACATTTAAAAGGTTTCAGTCCCTTATGAATCAACATGTGTTTTTTAAGAGCGCCATTTAAGGTAAAATATTTATTGCACTGTTGACATTTAAAAGGTTTCAGTCCCTTATGAATCAACATGTGTGTTTTAAGACTACTATTTTTGGTAAAACATTTATGGCACTGTTGACATTTAAAAGGTTTCAGTCCCTTATGAATCAACATGTGTTGTTTAAGAGCGCCATTTAAGGTAAAACATTTATTGCACTGTTGACATTTAAAAGGTTTCAGTCCCTTATGAATCAACATGTGTCTTTTGAGATCGCTATTTCGGGTAAAACATTTATTGCACTGTTGACATTTAAAAGGTTTCAGTCCCTTATGAATCACCATGTGCCGTTTGAGATCGCCATTTAAGGTAAAACATTCATTGCACTGTTGACATTTAAAAGGTTTCAGTCCCTTATGAATCAACATATGTCTTTTGAGATCGCCTTTTTGGGTAAAACATTTATTGCATTGTTGACATTTAAAAGGTTTCAGTCCCTTATGAATCAGCATGTGTCTTTTAAGAGTGCCATTTTGGGTAAAACATTTATTGCACTGTTGACATTTAAAAGGTTTCAGTCCCTTATGACTCAACATGTGCCTTTTAAAATTGGAATTTTGAGTAAAATGTTTATTGCACTCTTGACATTTAAAAGGTTTCAGTCCCTTATGAAACAACATGTGTTTTTTAAGAGCGCCACTTTCGGTATAACATTTATCACACTGTTGACATTTAAAAGGTTTCTTGCTCTCGTCGCTATGTTTGTGCACTTTTCGATCTTTATTTTCACTAGAAACTTTTCCAGGGTCGCCACTCTTGTGTTTAGTAATTTTATGGTGTAACATATGCTTTTTAAATAAAATTTGAGTGACCCGTTGTGTACATACTTTGCATATAATAGTATCTTCTTGGGCCATACAATTTTCAACATCATAGTTTGCTTCTGTTATGGTTTGTAATTTAGAAACAAGATACTGTTCCATTTTTGTGGTGAACACATGCTGCGGAATCATAACAACTTCAACGGCGCATGTACAAATCTTAAGCAAATCTTCAGTTCTAAATATGGATGGGTCCACTTTGATCTAAAAATTAAAAAAAGAAAAATTTAATTTAGGTCTTCACATTATAAATATAACAATTTACCAGTGTATTTGCAATATGATCTCTAATTCCAAGTGTTAGAGGATTTGTGTCAAACTTGATGATTTCAAGTGAGCTGGTTTCTTCACTAACTTCTTCTGGTTCATCTTTTATGATTAATTCTTCTTGTTCTAATTTAACTTCAAGTGCATCGAAATCATAAATCTGAAATGTGCAAGATTTTGATTTAACAAACTCAATTGAAAATTAACTTAATATTAGATGAAAATATGGAAGCATTTTACTGATTACCATATCAAACTGGAATAAAAAACTATTAGGAATATTTAGTGGTACAACAGAGATGCAAACTTTTGATTTTCTTTTCAATAATGCACTCAAAAATAATTCTTTGATAAAACCAGGCAGATAAATGGAAAACGTGACAAAGAGACCCTCTCGGAAATTGGCAAATAAAAATTGATCACATTTGCAAGCTTATTTCACATAATTTTCATTGAAAATTTTGGTATTAGTTTTAATTTCTTATAAAAGTATCAAGTGAAAACTACTTAACAACCCCGTTTTTCCACACTTGCTTTTTGTGCTTTTGAAATAAATTTCGGATGACGCATTGTTTATGTACCTTTGATTTCGATGTGTCTTCTGATGTGGAGGTTTCTGGAGTTACGTGATCTTCTTCAACCTTCATTTCAAATTTAGATTTCTGATAGGCTTGAATGTTGCTTGAATTTTCGATTCTACCTACTGATGGAACAACTTTAACCTAAAAATTGAAAAAAAAAACCTCAATTTCTTGTTAACCTCTATTTAATTTAGTTTGTAACTGTAAAAATGTACCTGGGTATTCAGTAACTGATCCTCGATACCAAGTGTTGGAAGATTTTCATCGTATATGATATCAAGTGAGCTGTTTTCTACGGCAACTTCTATTGGCTCGTCTTTTATTATAAGTTCCGTCGGTTCTAATTTAATTCGAAATGAATTCAAATCATCGCAATTATCCATCTTTATCGGGAATTGAAATAGATGCTATTTAACGATTAACACGCACTTGCAAACCACGTGCAAAATTCTAGATTGAACCAAATACATTATATTAATAATACGTGCAACTTCCACTCTCGACGGGATCCCGTGTAAGTAGCGCCTCTACCGCCTTGGGTTTTAATAATGGCGTTCTCATATAAGATGCTATGGAAAAGAATGTGTAAGAAATTTAAAAATGCCGCATCAATTGCGAGAAAAACCTTTGATTTTTTTAATTTTTGCCTTTTAGCATTAATTTTTCATTACCTTCATTCACTTTTTGTACATAGGCTCTTATAAAAACACTAAAAAAAAATAAAAATAAATTTAGTTTGCCATTAGCGAATTGCATGTTTTAAATTAAATTAATTAGGTTCATCGAAGTCCTTAAGGGTACAAAATTACGCGGAAGGGGCATTTTTATTTGGGAAAAGATAGAAAACAAAAAATTTTAATGCTATGGAAAGGAATATTTAGGAAAATTAATAAAATAATAGAAAAGCGCTTTTATATTTTCTTCATATAAGAGATGCTATGGGAAAGATGTTTGGGAAAATTCAAAATGCCGTTTTAATTGTGAAAAATTTTTTAAATTTTTTTGTATTTGCTTTTTAACATTAATTTTTCACTGCTTTCATTCACGTTTTGTACATACGCTTTTTAGTGTTTTTATAAGAGCCTATGTACAAAAAGTGAATGAATGTAATGAAAAATGAATGCTAAAAGGCAAAAATAAAAAAATTGAAAGATTTTTCTCGCAATTAATGCGGCATTTTTAAATTCCTTAAACGTTCTTTTCCATAGCATCTTATATGAGAACGCCATTATTAAACCCCAAGGCGGTAGATGGCGCAGATAACCTCTGATCCTTACAAATACGTGCTAAACTTGTGGAGTTGCGCGTATTGGTAACTCTAATGTATTTGATTGAACCCATAAAGCCAGGAGAGTAGAAACAAATGGGAAGCGTTTTCTCGACGCACTACGATTTCCGCTCCTTGAACTAAACACAACGGCGGGTTGTTTAAAATTATTATTGCAACTGAATGTGACCGTGGAATTTCAAAATCTTCAAGGTAGCTTAAGGACTACTGTGAAATTAGAAAAGTTATTGCCGTGGGATTAAGTTTTTGTGCCAAATTTTTAATTAAAGCGGCCTGAAACAAATTCTTTAAGTCAGCTGCAAAAGAAAATATTTTCGAAAAAGAGAGAAGTTCAAAAGAAGGGGGAAGATGTGGTCAGACCGAAGCCCAACGCCACTGCCAACAGTCTATTGGGCAATTTTCCAGTTCAAAACGAGGTTAAGTTGTCAACGACTGTCCCTTTGAGACACCTGAGGACCACCAGAAACGTGTCTATGAACGAATCGATATCTGAATTCGAACGGTTTCTGAAGAGGTTTCTTGAAAAGGACCTACCGATTAGGAAACGTTCGCGACCTAGATGTGAAACTACATTGTAACTGTTTAGTGTATAATATAGGAAAAGAAATGTGGATGTGTTTTATATACTACCAAGACAAAAAAAAAATGTATTGAAACGTTTTACTGTTTTTTTTGAAATTTTAATTCCCAATTTCACTGTGTACATCTATGTAATTTATTATAATTGAGGAAATATAGTAAAATCTTTTCCTTCTAATTGAGGAGGTAACTTTCAAAAACCGACATGTCCAAAATCAATTATTTTGGTAAGTCGACAAAAACTATACACATAAAAGTAAGAGATACATTTTAATTTTGCAAAAGCAAAAATTTAAATTTAAACAATCACCTAAATTTTTGCTTTTGCAAAATTAAAATGTATCTCTTACTTTTTTGTGTATAGTTTTTGTCGACTTACCAGAATAATTGATTTTGGACATGTCGGTGTTTGAAAGTTACCTCCTCAATTTATTTAATGTCAAACATTCCTATGGGTGGTCTGAAAGTCGAGCAATGAATTTGGAAATAAATACTTGCAGAATGTATATTTAAAAATAATGTAACATTTGTCTTAAGGCGGACTCCCACTACTCGTGTATTTGGCAAATGCGCCAATATTTGGCAAGTCCAGCAGGTTTCGTCGCCTCTCGGCCTTCAGTGTTTATCAATGACTCTTTTTTCTTTTTCAAATCCGCAACCATACATTGGAGAGATATTTTATTTTTGATGCGAAGCCAGGCATCGTTAATCATGTTTCTGTTTTTATGTTCTGGATGCCTAGGTTGCCATATAACTGGCTCATTTTCATACAGATCGAGAAATTCAAAAACGACTTCTTGAGACCACTCCATTTTGAAAAAATTCTAGAGGAACACGCACCACGCAAACGCGACGGAAGCCAAAAAGAGACTAACTACAGAAATTAATTGCGGCCAAGACGGCAAGTCGTGGGAGCGCATCGACAAGTATGAACTTGTCAAATACGCAAATAATTGAAATCTCTTTGACTCACGGCATTTTTACCAACAACCGGCGGGACTTCGCCAGTGGCAAATAATTGTACAAGTAATGCCCGAGTGAACCACTTCCACTACATGACAAATATAGGCAAGTTACAAATATTTGCCAAATACACGAGTAGTGGGAGTCCGGCTTTACCCAATATAAGTACTTGCATGTATTCAATTTGGCAATTAAAATGAGTTCTATTGGCTTGCGCATGCGTCATAATGTATAACTCTGTTAAAAATAACAAACTTCAAATTTTGCGCCAAAAACTACTTCCTAGAAATATTCCACTGTAATTCGGTCTTTCAATTTCGATCCTCCTAATTAAAAAATTAACTATCTAGCACCGAATTTTAGTGATTTGAAGACAATTTAAGTTTCAAGTTTTAGGTAATACACTATGTGAAAATAGTATATTATTATACAAGTTTTATAAGACGATCTATTGTCGCACGAATAAGTTTGGGGTACGACGAGCGAAGCGAGGAGTGCTCCAATGTCATGAGTGCGACAATACGTCTTATAAACGCGTGTAATATACTATTTTTTCTACTTTGGCGCTCTCAGTTTCATGAAAATTTGAAAATTGTGCTTTCTAAATATTCTAGAGATTTTTAGGATTAGGTACTGCTTGGGTTGGTAATTTGTCATGTGTCATATGTCAACTAAAACTTCGAATTTAAAATCTCGAGTTTGATATTTTTGTGAAGAAGTCATGGAAGAATTAAGCTGCACACTTGGCTTGACCTTGACAGGAGCTCGGTAGAGATGCCCGACGCCGGCCAGCGTGCTATTACAGCAATACCAACGTAATTATTATCAAAAAAACACCAAAAAGCTGTGTCACAAAAAGTTCCTTTGTGACACTGCTTTCAGTTTCACAAAAACTCGCTTATGATACCAAAGTAGAAAAAAGTTATTTAAAATTCCACAAAATATTCAGTTTTTGTTAGTATAGTGCAGCTTTAAGAGAACTTAATAGTTAATAACAGTGAATAGTAAGCATTTCCGATATGTTTAATAGATTATATTCATTTAAAATCATAATACAGTACACAGTACAATTAAAGCACAAACAAAAATATTCTTTTTCACTTTTCTATTCAAACTCACTCTTCAGATTTATCTTCTTCTTGCTGTAAGTTACTGATCAATTTTTTAAAAGTTTATAACCTTTATGAATCAACATGTATCTTTTAATATTGCTATTTTGGGTAAAGTATTTATTGCACTGTTGACATCAAAAAGGTTTCAGTTCCCTATGAATCAACATGTGTGTTTTAAGATGGCTATTTCGGGTAAAACATTTATTGCACTGCTGACATTTATAAGGTTTCAGTCCCTTATGAATCAACATGTGTCGTTTGAGATCGCCATTTAAGGTAAAACATTTATTGCACTGTTGACATTTAAAAGGTTTCAGTCTCTTATGAAACAACATGTGTTTTTTAAGAGCGCCATTTTCGGTATAACATTTATCACACTGTTGACATTTAAAAGGTTTCAGTCCCTTATGAATCAACATGTGAGTTTTAAGATTGCCATTTTGGGTAAAACATTTATTGCACTGTTTACATTTAAAAGGTTTCAGTCCCTTATGAATCAACATGTGTTTTTTAAGAGCGCCATTTAAGGTAAAATATTTATTGCACTGTTGACATTTAAAAGGTTTCAGTCCCTTATGAATCAACATGTGTGTTTTAAGACTACTATTTTTGGTAAAACATTTATGGCACTGTTGACATTTAAAAGGTTTCAGTCCCTTATGAATCAACATGTGTTGTTTAAGAGCGCCATTTAAGGTAAAACATTTATTGCACTGTTGACATTTAAAAGGTTTCAGTCCCTTATGAATCAACATGTGTCTTTTGAGATCGCTATTTCGGGTAAAACATTTATTGCACTGTTGACATTTAAAAGGTTTCAGTCCCTTATGAATCACCATGTGCCGTTTGAGATCGCCATTTAAGGTAAAACATTCATTGCACTGTTGACATTTAAAAGGTTTCAGTCCCTTATGAATCAACATATGTCTTTTGAGATCGCCTTTTTGGGTAAAACATTTATTGCATTGTTGACATTTAAAAGGTTTCAGTCCCTTATGAATCAGCATGTGTCTTTTAAGAGTGCCATTTTGGGTAAAACATTTATTGCACTGTTGACATTTAAAAGGTTTCAGTCCCTTATGACTCAACATGTGCCTTTTAAAATTGGAATTTTGAGTAAAATGTTTATTGCACTCTTGACATTTAAAAGGTTTCAGTCCCTTATGAAACAACATGTGTTTTTTAAGAGCGCCACTTTCGGTATAACATTTATCACACTGTTGACATTTAAAAGGTTTCTTGCTCTCGTCGCTATGTTTGTGCACTTTTCGATCTTTATTTTCACTAGAAACTTTTCCAGGGTCGCCACTCTTGTGTTTAGTAATTTTATGGTGTAACATATGCTTTTTAAATAAAATTTGAGTGACCCGTTGTGTACATACTTTGCATATAATAGTATCTTCTTGGGCCATACAATTTTCAACATCATAGTTTGCTTCTGTTATGGTTTGTAATTTAGAAACAAGATACTGTTCCATTTTTGTGGTGAACACATGCTGCGGAATCATAACAACTTCAACGGCGCATGTACAAATCTTAAGCAAATCTTCAGTTCTAAATATGGATGGGTCCACTTTGATCTAAAAATTAAAAAAAGAAAAATTTAATTTAGGTCTTCACATTATAAATATAACAATTTACCAGTGTATTTGCAATATGATCTCTAATTCCAAGTGTTAGAGGATTTGTGTCAAACTTGATGATTTCAAGTGAGCTGGTTTCTTCACTAACTTCTTCTGGTTCATCTTTTATGATTAATTCTTCTTGTTCTAATTTAACTTCAAGTGCATCGAAATCATAAATCTGAAATGTGCAAGATTTTGATTTAACAAACTCAATTGAAAATTAACTTAATATTAGATGAAAATATGGAAGCATTTTACTGATTACCATATCAAACTGGAATAAAAAACTATTAGGAATATTTAGTGGTACAACAGAGATGCAAACTTTTGATTTTCTTTTCAATAATGCACTCAAAAATAATTCTTTGATAAAACCAGGCAGATAAATGGAAAACGTGACAAAGAGACCCTCTCGGAAATTGGCAAATAAAAATTGATCACATTTGCAAGCTTATTTCACATAATTTTCATTGAAAATTTTGGTATTAGTTTTAATTTCTTATAAAAGTATCAAGTGAAAACTACTTAACAACCCCGTTTTTCCACACTTGCTTTTTGTGCTTTTGAAATAAATTTCGGATGACGCATTGTTTATGTACCTTTGATTTCGATGTGTCTTCTGATGTGGAGGTTTCTGGAGTTACGTGATCTTCTTCAACCTTCATTTCAAATTTAGATTTCTGATAGGCTTGAATGTTGCTTGAATTTTCGATTCTACCTACTGATGGAACAACTTTAACCTAAAAATTGAAAAAAAAAACCTCAATTTCTTGTTAACCTCTATTTAATTTAGTTTGTAACTGTAAAAATGTACCTGGGTATTCAGTAACTGATCCTCGATACCAAGTGTTGGAAGATTTTCATCGTATATGATATCAAGTGAGCTGTTTTCTACGGCAACTTCTATTGGCTCGTCTTTTATTATAAGTTCCGTCGGTTCTAATTTAATTCGAAATGAATTCAAATCATCGCAATTATCCATCTTTATCGGGAATTGAAATAGATGCTATTTAACGATTAACACGCACTTGCAAACCACGTGCAAAATTCTAGATTGAACCAAATACATTATATTAATAATACGTGCAACTTCCACTCTCGACGGGATCCCGTGTAAGTAGCGCCTCTACCGCCTTGGGTTTTAATAATGGCGTTCTCATATAAGATGCTATGGAAAAGAATGTGTAAGAAATTTAAAAATGCCGCATCAATTGCGAGAAAAACCTTTGATTTTTTTAATTTTTGCCTTTTAGCATTAATTTTTCATTACCTTCATTCACTTTTTGTACATAGGCTCTTATAAAAACACTAAAAAAAAATAAAAATAAATTTAGTTTGCCATTAGCGAATTGCATGTTTTAAATTAAATTAATTAGGTTCATCGAAGTCCTTAAGGGTACAAAATTACGCGGAAGGGGCATTTTTATTTGGGAAAAGATAGAAAACAAAAAATTTTAATGCTATGGAAAGGAATATTTAGGAAAATTAATAAAATAATAGAAAAGCGCTTTTATATTTTCTTCATATAAGAGATGCTATGGGAAAGATGTTTGGGAAAATTCAAAATGCCGTTTTAATTGTGAAAAATTTTTTAAATTTTTTTGTATTTGCTTTTTAACATTAATTTTTCACTGCTTTCATTCACGTTTTGTACATACGCTTTTTAGTGTTTTTATAAGAGCCTATGTACAAAAAGTGAATGAATGTAATGAAAAATGAATGCTAAAAGGCAAAAATAAAAAAATTGAAAGATTTTTCTCGCAATTAATGCGGCATTTTTAAATTCCTTAAACGTTCTTTTCCATAGCATCTTATATGAGAACGCCATTATTAAACCCCAAGGCGGTAGATGGCGCAGATAACCTCTGATCCTTACAAATACGTGCTAAACTTGTGGAGTTGCGCGTATTGGTAACTCTAATGTATTTGATTGAACCCATAAAGCCAGGAGAGTAGAAACAAATGGGAAGCGTTTTCTCGACGCACTACGATTTCCGCTCCTTGAACTAAACACAACGGCGGGTTGTTTAAAATTATTATTGCAACTGAATGTGACCGTGGAATTTCAAAATCTTCAAGGTAGCTTAAGGACTACTGTGAAATTAGAAAAGTTATTGCCGTGGGATTAAGTTTTTGTGCCAAATTTTTAATTAAAGCGGCCTGAAACAAATTCTTTAAGTCAGCTGCAAAAGAAAATATTTTCGAAAAAGAGAGAAGTTCAAAAGAAGGGGGAAGATGTGGTCAGACCGAAGCCCAACGCCACTGCCAACAGTCTATTGGGCAATTTTCCAGTTCAAAACGAGGTTAAGTTGTCAACGACTGTCCCTTTGAGACACCTGAGGACCACCAGAAACGTGTCTATGAACGAATCGATATCTGAATTCGAACGGTTTCTGAAGAGGTTTCTTGAAAAGGACCTACCGATTAGGAAACGTTCGCGACCTAGATGTGAAACTACATTGTAACTGTTTAGTGTATAATATAGGAAAAGAAATGTGGATGTGTTTTATATACTACCAAGACAAAAAAAAAATGTATTGAAACGTTTTACTGTTTTTTTTGAAATTTTAATTCCCAATTTCACTGTGTACATCTATGTAATTTATTATAATTGAGGAAATATAGTAAAATCTTTTCCTTCTAATTGAGGAGGTAACTTTCAAAAACCGACATGTCCAAAATCAATTATTTTGGTAAGTCGACAAAAACTATACACATAAAAGTAAGAGATACATTTTAATTTTGCAAAAGCAAAAATTTAAATTTAAACAATCACCTAAATTTTTGCTTTTGCAAAATTAAAATGTATCTCTTACTTTTTTGTGTATAGTTTTTGTCGACTTACCAGAATAATTGATTTTGGACATGTCGGTGTTTGAAAGTTACCTCCTCAATTTATTTAATGTCAAACATTCCTATGGGTGGTCTGAAAGTCGAGCAATGAATTTGGAAATAAATACTTGCAGAATGTATATTTAAAAATAATGTAACATTTGTCTTAAGGCGGACTCCCACTACTCGTGTATTTGGCAAATGCGCCAATATTTGGCAAGTCCAGCAGGTTTCGTCGCCTCTCGGCCTTCAGTGTTTATCAATGACTCTTTTTTCTTTTTCAAATCCGCAACCATACATTGGAGAGATATTTTATTTTTGATGCGAAGCCAGGCATCGTTAATCATGTTTCTGTTTTTATGTTCTGGATGCCTAGGTTGCCATATAACTGGCTCATTTTCATACAGATCGAGAAATTCAAAAACGACTTCTTGAGACCACTCCATTTTGAAAAAATTCTAGAGGAACACGCACCACGCAAACGCGACGGAAGCCAAAAAGAGACTAACTACAGAAATTAATTGCGGCCAAGACGGCAAGTCGTGGGAGCGCATCGACAAGTATGAACTTGTCAAATACGCAAATAATTGAAATCTCTTTGACTCACGGCATTTTTACCAACAACCGGCGGGACTTCGCCAGTGGCAAATAATTGTACAAGTAATGCCCGAGTGAACCACTTCCACTACATGACAAATATAGGCAAGTTACAAATATTTGCCAAATACACGAGTAGTGGGAGTCCGGCTTTACCCAATATAAGTACTTGCATGTATTCAATTTGGCAATTAAAATGAGTTCTATTGGCTTGCGCATGCGTCATAATGTATAACTCTGTTAAAAATAACAAACTTCAAATTTTGCGCCAAAAACTACTTCCTAGAAATATTCCACTGTAATTCGGTCTTTCAATTTCGATCCTCCTAATTAAAAAATTAACTATCTAGCACCGAATTTTAGTGATTTGAAGACAATTTAAGTTTCAAGTTTTAGGTAATACACTATGTGAAAAAAGTTATTTAAAATTCCACAAAATATTCAGTTTTTGTTCCTATAGTGCAGCGTTAAGAGAACTTAATAGTTAATAACAGTGAATAGTAAGCAATTTCCGATCTGTTTAATAGATTATATTCATATAAAATCATAATACAGTACAGTACAATTAATGCACAAACAAAAATATTCTTCTTCACTATTCTATTCAAACTCACTCTTCAGATTTATCTTCTTCTCGCTGTAAGTTACCAATCAATTTTTTAAAAGTTTATGACCTTTATGAATCAAAATGTGACTTTTAAGAGTGCCACTTTGGATAAAACATTTATTGCACTGTTGACATTTATAAGGTTTCAGTCCCTTATGAATCAACATGTGTCGTTTGAGATCGCCATTTAAGGTAAAACATTTATTGCACTGTTGACATTTAAAAGGTTTCAGTCCCTTATGACTCAACATGTGTCTTTTAAGATGGCTATTTACGATAAAACATTTATCGCACTGCTGACATTTAAAAGGTTTCAGTCCCTTATGAATCAACATGTGTGTTTTAAGATGGCTATTTCGGGTAAAACATTTATTGCACTGTTGACATTTATAAGGTTTCAGTCCCTTATGAATCAACATGTGTCGTTTGAGATCGCTATTTAAGGTAAAACATTTATTGCACTGTTGACATTTAAAAGGTTTCAGTCCCTCATGAATCAACATGTGTTTTTTAAGATAGCTATTTACGATAAAACATTTATCGCACTGCTGACATTTAAAAGGTTTCAGTCCCTTATGAATCAACATGTGTGTTTTAAGAGTGCCAGTTTGGTTAAAGCATTTATTGCACTGTTGACATTTAAAAGGTTTCAGTTCCTTATGTATCAATAGGTGTCTTTTAAGACTGTCATTTTGGGTAAAGCATTTATTGCACTGCCGACATTTAAAAGGTTTCAGTCCCTCATGTATCAACATGTGTCTTTTAAGAGCGTCACTTTCGGAAAAACATTTATTGCACTGCTGACATTTAAACGGTTTTAGTCCCTTATGAATCAACATGTGTCTTTTAAGATGGCCATTTGTGGTATAACATTTATTGCACTGTTGACATTTAAAAGGTTTCTTGCTCTCGTCGCTATGTTTGTGCACTTTTCGATCTTTATTGTCACTAGAAACTTTTCCAGGGTCGCCACTCTTGTGTTTAGTAATTTTATGGTGTAACATATGCTTTTTAAATAAAATTTGAGTGACCTGTTGTGTACATACTTTGCATATAATAGTATCTTCTTGGGCCATACAATCTTCAACATCATAGTTTGTGTCTGCTATGTTTTGTAATTTAGAAACAAGATACTGTTCCATTTTTGTGGTGAACACATGCTGCGGAATCATAATAACTTCAACGGCACATGTACAAATCTTAAGCAAATCTTCAGTTCTAAATATGGATGGGTCCACTTTGATCTAAAAATTAAAACAAGAAAAATTTAATTTAGGTCATCACATTGTAAATATAACAATTTACCAGTGTATTTGCAATATGATCTCTAATTCCAAGTGTTAGAGGATTTGTGTCAAACTTGATGATTTCAAGTGAGCTGGTTTCTTCCCTAACTTCTTCTGGTTCATCTTTTATGATCAATTCTTCTTGTTCTAATTTAACTTCAAGTGCATCGAAATCAAAAATCTGAAATGAGCAAGAATTTGATTTAACAAACTCAATTAAAAATTAACATATTAGATGAAAATATGGAAGCATTTTACTGATTACCATATCAAACTAGAATAAAAAACTATTAGGAATATTTTCTGGTACAACAAAGATGCAAACTTTTGATTTTCTTTTGCAATAATGCACCCAAAAATAATTCTTTGATAAAACCAGGCAGATAAATGGAAAACGTGACAAAAAGACCCTCTCGGAAATTGGCAAATTAAATCACATAATTTTCATTGAAAATTTTGATATTAGTTTTAATTTCTTATAGAAGTTTCAAGTAAAAACTAAGTAACAACCCCGTTATTTCAAACATTTTCCACACTTGCTTTTTGTGCTTTTGAAATAAATTTCGAATGACGCATTGTTTATGTACCTTCGATTTCGATGTGTCTTCTAATGTGGAGGTTTCTCGAGTTATGTGATCTTCTTCGACCTTCATTTCAAATTTAGATTTCTGATATGCTTGAATTTTCGATTCTACCTACTGATGGAACAACTGTAACCTAAAAATTGAAATAAAAAAATTCAATTTCTTTTTAAACTCTATTTAATTGTTTAGTTTGTAACTGTAAAACTGTACCTGGGTATTCAGTAACTGATCCTCTTTGTGTTTTATTATCTGTGACTGATGCTCGATACCAAGTGTTGGAAGACTTTTATCGTATATATCAAGTGAGCTGTTTTCTATGGCAACTTCTACTGGCTCGTCTTTTATTAGTAGTTCCGTCGGTTCTAATTTAATTCGATATGAATTATCCATCTTTATCGGGAATTGAAATGAATGCAATTTAACGATTAACATGCACTTGCAAACCACATGCAAAATTCTAGATTGAACCCACAGAGCAAGAGAGTAGAAACAAATGTGAGGCGTGCTCTCGACGCACTACGATTTCCGCTCCTTGAACTAAACACAACGGCGGGTTGTTTAATAGTACAGTAGAGCGTCGATTGTCCGAACGTCAATTATCCGAAACGTCAATCATCCGAATGACGATTTGATTTATCCGAACGTCAATCATCCGAATCGTCGTTAACTTTGCCATTACATTACATTATAATGTGATTGAAATATTATTTTTTGTTCAATATATGTTTATATTCTATCATTTTGAGCGTTTTAGTGCTCATTAACTATGACTGTTCGGTCATCCGAATTTTCGATTATGCGAACGGTAGTCGGTCCCAATTAGTTCGGATAATCGACGCTCTACTGTATATTATTATAGAAGTTTTATAAGACGATCTATTGTCACACGAATAAGTTGAAAGCTTTAATTATTTATTTAGATATCTGTACATTAAAATTAGATTTTAGATTTAATTTCTTGTGTAATTGAAATTAAGAATAAAGTTTGATTCAGAATTACAAGAATAATTATGTTTTTTTTTAAATTATCCCTTGCTGAAAACTGAACAATGAGTGCAACAAGAAAATGAAACAAAATAATCATCACAACAAAGATCGAAGTTTTTTAAATTAAAAAAAATTGTATGCCATTATTTATTATTATAAACAATATGCGGCTCTTGAACACTTCGCCGAAAGTGGTTTGTGCCTAACTTAATTTAAAAGGTTTTTACCCGCCGCTATGTTCACATCGCTCCTCTAGCAGTGAGTCATGCCACGTTGCCTTTTTCTCGCCACGGCTACGCTTCCCATTTCGATCTAGAATTTTGCACGTGTTTGCAAGTACATTGCATTCATTTCATTTTCCGATAAAGATGGATAATTGCGATGATTTGAATTCATTTCGAATTAAATTAGAACCAACGGAACTTATAATAAAAGACGAGCCAATAGAAGTTGCCATAGAAAACAGCTCACTTGATATCATATACGATGAAAATCTTCCTACACTTGGTATCGAGGATCAGTTACTGAATAGCCAGGTACAGTTTTACAGTTACAAACTAAACAATTAAATAGTTTAAAAATAAATTGAGGTTTTTTATTTCAATTTTTAGGTTACAGTTGTTCCATCAGTAGGTAGAATTGAACATTCAAATAACATTCAAGCATATCAGAAATCTAAATTTGAAATGAAGGTTGAAGAAGATCACATAACTCGAGAAACCTACGCATCGAAATCGAAGGTACATAAACAATGCATCATCCGAAATTTATTTCACAAGCACAAAAAGCAAGTGTGGAAAATGTTTGAAATAACGGGGTTGTTACTTAGTTTTTACTTGAAACTTCTATAAGAAATTAAAACTAATATTAAAATTTTCAATGAAAATTATGTAATTTAATTTGCCAATTTCCGAGAGGGTCTTTTTGTCACGTTTTCCATTTATCTGCCTGGTTTTATCAAAGAATTATTTTTGGGTGCATTAATGCAAAAGAAAATCAAAAGTTTGCATCTCTGTTGTACCACAAAATATTCCTAATAGTTTTTTATTCCAGTTTGATATGGTAATCAGTAAAATGCTTCCATATTTTCATCTAATATTAAGTTGATTTTCAATCGAGTTTGTTAAATCAAATTCTTGCACATTTCAGATTTATAATTTTGATGCACGTGAAGTTAAATTAGAACAAGAAGAATTGATCATAAAAGATGAACCAGAAGAAGTTAGTGAAGAAACCAGCTCACTTGAAATCATCAAGTTTGACACAAATCCTCTAACACTTGGAATTAGAGATCATATTGCAAATACACTGGTAAATTGTTATATTTATAATGTGAAGACCTAAATTAAATTTTTCTTGTTTTAATTTTTAGATCAAAGTGGACCCATCAATATTTAGAACTGAAGATTTGCTTAAGATTTGTACATGCGCCGTTGAAGTTATTATGATTCTGCAGCATGTATTCACCACAAAAATGGAACAGTATCTTGTTTCTAATTTACAAAACATAGCAGAAGCAAACTATGATGTTGAAGATTGTATGGCCCAAGAAGATACTATTATATGCAAAGTATGCACAAAACGGGTCACTCAAATTTTATTTAAAAAGCATATGTTACACCATAAAATTACTAAACACAAGAGTGGCGACCCTGGAAAAGTTTCTAGTGAAAATAAAGATCGAAAAGTGCACAAACATAGCGACGAGAGAAAGAAACCTTTTAAATGTCCTCAGTGCAATAAATGTTTTACCCAAAATAGCCATCTGAAAAGACACTTGTTGATTCATAAGGGACTGAAACCTTTTAAATGTCAACAGTGTGATAAATGTTATACCCAAAGTGGCGCTCTTAAACAACACATGTTGTTTCATAAGGGACTGAAACCTTTTAAATGTCAACAGTGCAATAAATGTTTTACTCAAAATTCCAATTTTAAAAGACACATGTTGAGTCATAAGGGAGTGAAACCTTTTAAATGTCAACAGTGTGATAAATGTTTTACCCAAACTGGCACTCTTAAAAGACACATGTTGATTCATAAGGGACTGAAACCTTTTAAATGTCAACAGTGCAATAAATGTTTTACCCAAAATAGCAGTCTTAAAAATCACTTGTTGATTCATAAGAAACTGAAACCTTTTAAATGTCAACAGTGTAATAAATGTTTTGCCCAAAATAGCGATCTTAAAAGACACATGTTGATTCATAAGGGACTGAAACCTTTTAAATGTCAACAGTGCGATAAATATTTTACCGAAAATGGCAATCTTAAAACACACATGTTGATTCATAAGGGACTGAAACCTTTTAAATGTCAACAGTGCGATAAATATTTTACCCGAAATTGCGATCTCAAAAGACACATGTTGATTCATACGGGACTGAAACCTTTTAAATGTCAGCAGTGCGATAAATATTTTACTGAAAGTGGCACTCTTAAAAAACACATGTTGCTTCATATGGGACTGAAACCTTTTAAATGTCAACAGTGCAATAAATGTTATACCCAAAATAGCTATCTTAAAAGACACATGTTGATTCATAAGTGACTGAAACCTTTTTAATGTCAACAGTTCAATAAATGCTTACCCAAAACGGTTATAAACTTTTAAAAAGTTGATCGGTAACTTACAGCGAGAAGAAGATAAATCTGAAGGGTGAGTCTGAATAGAAAAATGAAGAAGAATATTTTTGTTTGTGCATTAATTGTACTGTACTGTATTATGATTGTAAATTAATATAATTCTATTAAACAGATTGGAAATGATTACTATTCACTGTTATTAACTAATAAGTTCCCTTAAAGCTGCGTTACAGTAACAAAAATTGCGTGAATATTTTGCCTTTTGGAATTTTAAATAACTTTTTTATTACTTACCGCAATGTGTTACGTTTTTTGTATGACCTAAAACTTGAAACTTAAATTGTCTTGAAATCACCAAAATTTCAAATAACTTTGGCATTACTTAAGAGCAAATGCAACTTTTTGCATACAGATTTTCATTTTAAGTTCATTTTTGTTGTTTAAACATTTTCACTCGAAAAAATTCGGTGCTACTTTAGTTACCTATAGTTAATTTTTTAATTAGGAGAATCGAAATTGAAACACTGGAATATTTCTAGGAAGTAGTTTTTGGCACAAAATTTGAAGTTTGTTATTTTTAACGGAGTTATACATTATGACGCATGCGCAAGACAATATCTCATTTTAATTGCCAAATTGTAAGTATGCAAGTACATTGGGTAAGACAAATGTTATATTATTTTTAAATAAACATTCTGCAAGTATTTATTTAAAAATTCATTGCTGGACCGGTTCAACCGCTGAACATTCTTCGATACCGTCAAACCTCGTTGGAATGAACCCACTAAACACATAACGTTTAAAAAACGTTGAGCGACGTTGGAATAGTGTTGCGCTGCGACGTATCTGAGCAACGTTCGTAGATCGTTCTGCGATGTAAAATTGAGACGTTGATTTTTTTTAATGAAATTAGCAAAATTCAAATCATAACGATTTATATTCTTGTTTTTTTAATAAATGGATTAAAAATTGTATGTTTATATAATTTCCTAAAACACTTCTATTTATAATATGTGTGTGTTTATGGTATTCATTAAGAATTTCTTATAATAATTATTACGTTATAACCAACGGTAATGCAAAAAAAGTACATCCATAATTTTAATTTAGCCAAGTCACAGTTTCGAAATTTGAGTGAGTGGTGGATTGCATATCTTAGCGCTCCTGTTATCAAAGACATTTACCTTGAAATTTTGTATTTTTAAATTCGGTCAGTAGGTAGGTAGATATACCCAGACCACATGTGGTCGGCGAAAAATCTATCTACCTACATCCCTCAAAACCTTCCTCTTTTTTTAAATTAATTAATTAAACCTGATATTAACCCTATAACACACACTTTTTTTTAGATAAGATTTAGGTGATTATGTCATTTACTTAAACAAAATCACCTCTTAATGAACGATTTCCTTTATTAATATGTGGTAACAAAACCAAACAATTTTTTTTTCGAAAAAAAATTATGATTGAAGCTTATCCATTCATTTATGTGAAAACAATATTTTTACAGGTTAATAACCCTTTCACGGGAGATTTTTTAATTAATATAACATTGGAGTGGAATTTCCATACGAAAACGTTAGACTTGACATAATGTCGCAGTGTGTTAAGGGGTTAATTCATATCAAATTTACAAATTTGCCTTTATTTCTTAAAATTTTACTTTAAAAATAACGAAACCTCTAGTCTGAGATCCTTGCAATGAATTAAAATTCGGAAGAATAATAATCCGGCATTGTTCATAGCACGAGTTGAATTTGAATAGAGAATTTAACCAACCACCAATTTATTTAAATAAATAACCAATTTCAATCAATTGTAGTGTTTTGGTCGATGATGTAATTCCACAAAACTCCATAAATTGACGCCACGGCACGCCAACTCAATTCATTCATTTTTGAAACACAATTCACTTTATTTTTAAAAATAATGTGACATTTATTTATTAGTAGTAAAAAATAATCGCCTATTTATATCGAACTGTAACAAATTCTCATGAATAATACAACAAGCGCCTTGTACATTGCCTATTATAATTCGGTTTGAATTTAATGAGATGCTATGATAACGGAAATGCATTAAGTGAAACGAGTTGCATTTCCTGGAATCATAGCAATGAATTTAAATTCAGGAGAATTATAATCCGGCATTGTCGCGACACGAGCTGTATTTGACTGGAGAATTTAACAAAAATAAGTAATTAATGAGAAACCAATTTATTTGAATTTAGTTGTATCTTCAATTTTATTATTGATTTCCAAATGACTCTCTTTTGTCGAAATCGTCTGATTTTATGACAACGCGTTTTCATTGTTCGTATAGAATATTTTAGGTTCTGTGACCATTAAACTTGGGGCTCTGGGTATTATTCCCGGGTAAGATACTTCGGCTTTTAACAAATATAGTGAAACTTATTTAGACAATTTAAATTTAAAAAAAAAACATGTTTCGAACAGGACCGACTCGGGAGCCAACTTCTTGAAATTCTAAACTGAAGTCCAGCATTGAAAGAGACTTCTCACTTTCAAATTTCTAAAAAAAAATATAATACAACGACTGGGTTGGAATTCAAATAATTTGATAACCGCCTCAGTGCGCTGTTGACGAAAAAAATAGTTTATTTAATTTCAAGCCCCTGCAAAACTTCTAACCGTCCCCGATAAAAAACTACAAAATGAAACCTTGAAATATAAAAGGATGGTACCAATGCTTTTTACACAAAGCTGGTGCAATTAACTAAATTGGTGACATAAAACCGGTCACATCTGTATTGGAAAAGGTTCTGCTTTTGCAAATATTTTTACTTTCAATTTTAGAAAGTAAGACATTCCATGGTTTCTAGTTGCATCGGTAAGTTGGATATTAGCTGAAAAAATGGAAGAAAATAAGCAACAAGTATATTATTTGTTTTTTAATTTAGATAAGTACAATTATCAATGCTTGATACAAAATCACAGTTTACCCATAGAATTGCCTTTTTTATGTAAAATTAACTCCTTGCAACGTGTTGTATAAATGAAACCGTATACAGGCTGTTCACGAAAAAACGCCCCAGCTCCTAGCGCTATTATTAGGAGTCCAATTGTAACAAACGATACGTCAAATTAAATGGTTTAAAAAGTAGGGGAGAGGGTGGTACATTCGGCCATGGGGTACATTCGTCTATTCTATCCTGTACCGCCCTCATTTCATTTTACCGCTTAATTTTAACGTAATTATGCTGGTGATGCATTTTTCTTATCCATGCGAAGTGTCGTCAGTTGTTTGTGCGGTTCTTTGTTTTTAAAGAAATAATATTAGATTTCCTTTATAAAAGGTAAGTTTTTTTGCCTACTGTACAAGTTCATAATTTTGAACTTTGTGAAGTATATTAAATATGAAAAAAATGTACAGCATGCAGTACTTCCCCATGCATGACGCCAATAAGAAATCTAACCTAAAGTCTTGACGGTTTTTTTAAATGTAATTTTAATTTGTTCAAATGTCATGTGGGGTAGATTCGGCTGAAGTGTATGGGGTAGGTACATTCAGCCAGATAGCCGAAAGTACCACATCAATGGAATAAAACATATAGATACCTATTATTGTATTTCTATGTTATTTTATTGTGATATTATATTTATTATATATGTATAATTTAATCAGATGCCACGTACACATGTTTGCAAAACCAATCGGCGATATATAGACGAGAATAATATGAAGGAAGCGATTATTAATTGTCTAAGAAAAATTCTGAGTGTTCATGAAGCTGCAAGGCGGTATGGAGTGAAAAGGTCGACGTTGCAGTCCAGAATAAAAACCCTGCTAAAGAAAAGAAAAGTAGAGGAAGTCTTAACTACCATTGACAGAGATTTTGGAAATAAAGGCAGCGATGAAGAGAATAAATACCGCAGTAAATACACTGTTAAACAAGTTTTCACAACATCTCAGGAAAGGGAGCTCGTTAAATATATTGAGAAATCATCCAATCTGAATTACGGGTTGTCATATAAACAAGTACGAAAATTGGCTTACGACTTTTCACAAATGTTACCAGTTTGTGTGACACCAATCAATTGGAAAAGAAGTGAGTTGGCAGGTAAGTTATTATTTTGGCTTCTGTCCACACTTATAAGAACTTACCAAATTTATTAAACCGTAGGAATTGAATGGCTTAAAGGTTTCATGTCTAGAAACAAACAGTTGTCTTTAAGAAAACCTGAGAATACCAGCCTGAACAGGGCCATGTCATTTAATAAAGACAGAGTGGGGGAATTTTTTTCCAATTATGTCACAATCTTAGAAAGACACAAATTCAAACCAGAGCAAATATATAATTTGGACGAGACTGGCATACAAACTGTGATGAAACCAGTAAAAGTTGTCTCCACACGTGGAAAAAAACAGGTTGGACAGGTAGCTTCGGCCGAACGAGGAGAATTGGTTACCTTTGTTGGTATAATCAGCGCCACTGGAGGAACCATTCCACCTGTTTTTGTTTATCCTCGCATAAGAAATGTGAGAGACTTTTTGGATGGTGCTCCCATTTCCAGTATTGCATTGGGAAACAAATCAGGTTGGATGACGTCGGAGCTGTTTATATTTGTTCTCCAACACATTGTTCAGCACACAAATTGTTCCGTTGAGAAGAAAATATTACTATTGATCGACAACCATGAATCACACACATCATTTGGAGCAATTCAGTATTGTAGAAGTAATGGTATAGTACTTTTATCTGTTCCTCCACATACCACACATCGTCTTCAACCACTGGACATTGCAGTGTACGGGCCTTTCAAAGCGTACCTAAATATTGCTTTCAATGATTATATGCTCACACACCCTGGGAAGATGATAACCATCAAGCAAATTGCCCAGCTGGCCAGTAAAGCTTTTGATTGCTCGTTCACCAAAAGAAATATCATAAGTGGTTTTGAAAAACCAGGCATTTGGCCTCTTAATAGGCTTGCATTTAACGACGAAGATTTCATGCCGAGCACAGTCACTGACATTTCCAATGTTGAAAACAGCAGTCTGTTTGCTGAAGTAGAACCTGCTGCCATTCCTTCAACTGCCAAGCAAAACAATTGCAGTAGAGAAGAAAGAGAACAAACCACTTCTCCTTCAACTGTTAGATATGATGATGTGGAAGGAATAGAACCTAAGCCAGCCCCTTCAACTTCAAAAGAGAAAGAATCAGTTGTAACTCCGGTTTCTCAAAGGGACAAGCGTGCAATTAAAGTTCCAAAGTCACTGGAAGAATTGAGGCCGTATCCTAAGGGAGATGGAAAAAAGAAGAGAACGAGAAAAATTCCATCAAAATCTTACGTATACACAAATACCCCGGAAATGCTAATGAAACAAAGCATTGAAATGGAAAAAAAGACGAAAGAAGAGATGAAAAAATTTCGAAAAGCGAAAAAAAACCTTTTTTTGAGGAAACCAGCGACAAAGACAATTTTGAATGAAAGCTTAAATGATTCAAACAGGTCGATAGAACTCGTTGACACCTCTGATAGTGAAACTTTTTCGCTCAGTTCGAACGAATTACGTTCTCTTACTATATTACCTAAATGCAACGATTTTTGTGTGGGAGATTTTGTATTGGTCAAATTTGGCACAAAGGTAACCACTTGTTACTATATTGGGCACATTTTGAAGAACATAGACGATTTAGAATATGAAATCAAGTTCTTGCGACGAAAAAATAAATCAAACACATTTATACATCCTCAAGTAGAAGATATCAGCAGTGTAAATAAAAGTGATGTCATCGCATTGTTGCTGCAAGGAAGTAAACTGTCAACAGCCAGGACATCGTCCTTGTACACTTTTAATTACAATTTTGAAGGACTTAATGTTCGTTAGATATTTCTGCTGTTTTTTTGTCAGTTTGTTTCGTTATTTGTATTATTGTAATAATTACTATACTTTGTATTTTTCATGAGTTCACTTTTGTTCAATAAAAATATTTGATTTACATCTGTATAGCAATGAATTTTAACTGGATAAATGTACCCCACCCGATGGCTGAATCTACCTCACCAGTGGGGTACTTTCGCCTATTTGCAGGTGTTTTTTCTAAATTCTATAAAAAATATATACGTTAAGATATAAGAGTTGAAACCTTGCGAGAAACCTAGACAAATGTGGAGATTAACTTTTGAAAATACAAGTTTTTTAATCAGTTACTGATTTTTAGAATTATGTAATTTAATGGGATAAGTAGCCGAATGTACCACCCTCTCCCCTACTACAAAGTGTAGCTCAAACATAATTTTTACCTGTTTCTCCATTCAACGACCCCGGACGAAATTGAGCACAAAGTAGCGAGCGGCAATAAGGAAAATCGGACAAGAAAAATTCCAAAAAGTCGAAATCCGACGAGAATTTGGAAGACTTTGAGTCGAATTTGATCATCCACACGGTTACTAATGTTAAACAGAAGAAGGACATTCCCAGTGACGGAGAGGAGAGCGAACCGGCGATAAAGGAAAAGCGAAAAAGGGGGCGGCCCAAAAAGGCGACCGGCAACCATTCGAAAAAGAGAAAAGTTCAAAAGAAGGAGGAAGATGTGGTCAGACCGAAGCCCAACGCCACTGCCAACAGTCTGTTGGACAATTTTCCAGTTCAAAATGAGGTTAAGTTGTCGACGACTGTCCCTTTGAGACACCTGAGGACCACCAGGAACGTGTCTATGAACGAATCGATATCTGAATTCGAACGGTTTCTGAAGAGGCAGAGGGAACTTGAAAAGGACCTGCCGATTAGGAAACGTTCGCGACCTAGATGTGAAACTACATTGTCACTGTTTAGTGTATAATATAGGAAAAGAAATGTGGATGTGTTTTATATACTACTAAGCCAAAAAAAATGTAATGAATCGTTTTACTTTTTTTTCAAAGTTTAATTCCCAATTACTGTGTACATCTATGTAAATTATTATAATTGAGGAAATATAGTAAAATCTTTTCCTTCTAATTTATTTAATGTCAAACATTCCTATGGGTGGTCTGAAAGTCGAGCAATGAATTTGGAAATAAATACTTGCAGAAAGTATATTCAAAAATAATGTAACATTTGTCTTACCCAATATACTTGCATATATTCAATTTGGCGCATGCGTCATAATGTATAACTCTATTAAAAATAACAAACTTCAAATTTTGCGCCAAAAACTACTTCCTAGAAATATTCTAGTGTAATGCGGTCTTTCAATTTGGATCCTCCTAATTAAAAAATTAACTATCTAGCACTGAATTTTAGTGATTTGAAGACAATTTAAGTTTCAAGTTTTAGGTAATACACTATGTGAAAAAAGTTATTTAAAATTCCACAAAATATTCAGTTTTTGTTACTATAGTGCAGCTTTAAGAGAACTTAATAGTTAATAACAGTGAATAGTAAGCATTTCTGATCTGTTTAATAGATTATATTCATTTAAAATCATAATACAGTACAGTACAATTAATGCACAAACAAAAATATTCTTCTTCACTTTTCTATTCAAACTCACTATTCAGATTTATCTTCTTCTCGCTGTAAGTTACCAATCAACTTTTTAAAAGTTTATAACCTTTATGAATAAACATGTGTCTTTTAATATTGCCATTTTGGGTAAAGCATTTATTGCACTGTTGACATTAAAAGGGTTTCAGTTCCTTATGAATCAATAGGTGACGTTTGAGATTGCATTTTAAGGTAAACCATTTATTGCACTGTTGACATTTAAAAGGTTTCAGTCCCTCATGAATCAACATGTGTGTTTTAAGATTGCTATTTACGATAAAACATTTATCGCACTGCTGACATTTAAAAGGTTTCAGTCCCTTATGAATCAACATGTGTGTTTTAAGAGTGCCAGTTTGGTTAAAGCATTTATTGCACTGTTGGCATTTAAAAGGTTTCAGTTCCTTATGTATCAATAGGTGTCTTTTAAGACTGCCATTTTGGGTAAAACCTTTATTGCACTCTTGACAATTAAAAGCTTTATGTCCCTTATGAACCAGTATGTGTCTTTTAAGATTGCCATTTTGGGTAAAGCATTTATTGCACTGCTGACATTTAAAAGCTTTCAGTCCCTCATGTATCAACATGTGTTTTTTAAAAGTGCCACTTTCAGTAAAACATTTATCGCACTGCTGACATTTAAAAGGTTTCAGTCCCTTATGAATAAACATGTGTTTTTTAAGATTGTCATTTCTAGTAAAATATTTATTACAGTGTTGACATTTAACAGGTTTCAGTCCCTTATGAATCAACATGTGTCTTTTAAGAGTGCCACTTTGGGTAAAACATTTATTGCACTGTTGACATTTAAAAGGTTTCAGTCCCTTATGACTCAACATGTGTCTTTTAAAATTGGAATTTCGAGTAAAACATTTATTGCACTGTTGACATTTAAAAGGTTTCAGTCCCTTATGAAACAACATGTGTCTTTTAAGATCGCTATTTCGGGCAAAACATTTATTGCACTGTTGACAATTAAAAGGTTTCTTGCTCTCGTCGCTATGTTTGTGCACTTTTCGATCTTTATTTTCACTACAAACTTTTCCAGGGTCGCCACTCTTGTGTTTAGTAATTTTATGGTGTAACATATGCTTTTTAAATAATATTTGAGTGACCCGTTGTGTACATACTTTGCATATAATAGTATCTTCTTGGGCCATACAATCTTCAACATCATACTTTGCTTCTGCTATGTTTTGTAATTTAGAAACAAGATACTGTTCCATTTTTGTGGTAAAAACATGCTGCGGAATCATAATAACTTCAATGGCGCATGTACAAATCTTAAGCAAATCTTCAGTTCTAAATATGGATGGATCCACTTTGATCTAAAAATTAAAACAAGAAAAATTTAATCTAGGTCTTCACATTATAAATATAACAATTTACCAGTGTATTTGCAATATGATCTCTAATTCCAAGTGTTAGAGGATTTGTGTCAAACTTGATGATTTCAAGTGAGCTGGTTTCTTCACTAACTTCTTCTGGTTCATCTTTTATGATCAATTCTTCTTGTTCTAATTTAACTTCAAGTGCATCGAAATCATAAATCTGAAATGTGCAAGAATTTGATTTAACAAACTCAATTGAAAATTTACTTAATATTAGATGAAAATATGGAAGCATTTTACTGATTACCATATCAAACTGGAATAAAAAACTATAAGGAATATTTAGTGGTACAACAGAGATGCAAACTTTTGATTTTCTTTTGCATTAAAGCACCCAAAAATAATTCTTTAATAAAACCAGGCAGATAAATGCAAAACATGACAAAGAGACCCTCTCGAAAATTGGCAAATAAAAATTGATCAGATTTGCAAGTTTATTTCACATAATTCTCATTGAAAATTTTGATATTAGTTTTAATTTCTTATACAAGTTTCAAGTGAAAACTACTTAACAACCCCGTTTTTCCACACTTGCCTATTGTGCATTTGAAATAAATTTCGGATGACGCATTGTTTATGTACCTTCGATTTTGATGTGTTTTCTGATGTGGAGGTTTCTCGAGTTATGTGATCTTCTTCAACCTTCATTTCAAATTTAGATTTCTGATATGCTTGAATGTTAATTGAATTTTCAATTCTACCTACTGATGGAACAACTGTAACCTAAAAAAATTGAAATAAAAAATCTCAATTTCTTTTTAAACTTTATTTAATTGTTCAGTTTGTAACTGTAAAACTATACCTGTCTATTCAGTAACTGATCCTCTTTGTGTTTTATTATCTGTGACTGATCCTCGATACCGAATGTTGGAAGACTTTTATTGTATATGATATCAAGTGAGCTGTTTTCTATGTCAACTTCTAATGGCTCGTCTTTTATTATAAGTTCCGTCGATTCTAATTTAATTCGAAATGAATTCAAATCATCCCAATTATCCATCTTTATCGGAAAATGAAATGAATGCAATGCACTTGCAAACCACGTGCAAAATTCTAGATTGAACCCACAGAGCAAGAGAGTAGAAACAAATCAAAAGCGTGCGCTCGACGCACTACGATTTCCGCTCCTTGAATTTATTAAATACAACGGTGGGTTGTTTAAAATTAGTATTACAACTGAATGTTACCGTGAATTTTTAAAAACTTCAAGGTAGTCTTATGGACTACTGTGAGATTCGAAAAATTATTGCCGTGGGATTAAGTATTTGTGCCAAATTTTTAATTACAGCGGTCTGGAACGATTTCTTTAAGTCAGCTGCAAAAGAAAATATTTTTTGACGGGTTGCCATTTAAAAAAAACGACGATGGCGTCATTCATTGTGCGTCATTACATTGACAACAAACAACTTGTATATAAAAATGTTGTCTCAAGAGATGTGAAATTAAATCTTAAAATTGACCTGTTTTTGGGATTTTTCTCAAAACTCAGATTTATTGAATTCTTGCGCTACTTTTGTTGTTCACTTTCCAACAAATTAAAAGATGTGTAAATTGATTTACAAATTTAATTTTTTTAAAAATTTTTCAAAACGAGCATTTTGAAAATATCTTTTTGAACGTTTGTAACACACTAAACTACTTTTATTGTATTTTTTTTAACTTTAATAACCAACAAATGAGTGTCAATCTGCACCTGATTACATTCTCCAAAACAATTTTTGTTTTTTGGACAGTTAGAGTGTGTTTCTTAATTCCAGAACAAGTTAGAAAACTGTAAAAAATATTTTTTTACTTTATGTAATATTTATTACGGCCAACGAAATGTGCACGACCCCTGACACAAATTTCCATATTTTTCCATAGATTAAAGCTGGCTTTATCCAGTGACTTTCGTGAAATAATATTCGTCATAAACAAAATAATATTGACATTTGGCTGATTTTTTTAGAACGCCTATGATAAAGCAAAAATCAAGTTGCTAAAAAAAATTGTGCACATTTAGGTGGCCGTAATAGTACTACATAACCTATACAATTTTGACAGAATCACTAAAATGTTACAGAATATTGAAAATGACGTTTTTCTCATCGAAAGTTGTTTTGAAAATAGTTCGACAGAACCGTTTTGTGTTATATTTTGTAATTTTACAACTGCATCACTAATATAACCTTAAACTGACATATTACTATCAGTATAAAGAAAAAATATTTTTTCACAGCCTGCTAATCGTTTCTGGAATATAAAAACGTAATGTGGTAATTGGCTCGTTTTGCCAACAATAGTTTCGAGATTTGACGGTATCGAAGAATGTTCAGCGGTAGAACCGGGTCCAGCATTAAATTTGTAAATAAATACTTGCAGAATGTTTATTTAAAAACAATATATCATGTGTCTTACCCAATGTACCTGCATACTTTCAATTTGGCAATTAAAATGACAGTTCTATTGGCTTGCGCATGCGTCATAATGCATAACTCCGCTAAAAATAACAAACTTCAAATTTTGCGCCAAAAACTACTTCCTAGAAATTATCCAGTGTAATTCGGTCTTTCAATTTCGATCCTCCTAATTAAAAAAATAACTATCTAGCACCGAATTTTAGTGATTTAAAGACAATTTAAGTTTCAAGTTTTAGGTAATACACTATGTGAAAAAAGTTATTTAAAATTCCACAAAATATTCAGTTTTTGTTACTATAGTGCAGCTTTAAGAGAACTTAATAGTTAATAACAGTGAATAGTTTCCGATCTGTTTAATAGATTATATTCATTTAAAATCATAATACAGTACAGTACAATTAATGCACAAACAAAAATATTCTTCTTCACTTTTCTATGCAAACTCACTATTCAGATTTATCTTCTTCTCGCTGTAAGTTACCAATCAATTTTTTAAAAGTTTATAACCTTTATGAATCAACATGTGTTTTTTAAGAGTGCCACTTTGGATAAAACATTTATTGCACTGTTGACATTTATAAGGTTTCAGTCCCTTATGAATCAACATGTGTCGTTTGAGATTGACATGTAAGGTAAAACATTTATTGCACTGTTGACATTTAAAAGGTTTCAGTCCCTCATGAATCAACATGTGTCTTTTGAGATCGAAATTTCGGGTAAAATATTTATCGCACTGTTGACATTTAAAAGGTTTCAGTCCCTTATGAATCAACATGTGTGTTTTAAGATGGCTATTTCGGGTAAAACATTTATTGCACTGTTGACATTTATAAGGTTTCAGTCCCTTATGAATCAACATGTGTCGTTTGAGATCGCTATTTCGGGTAAAGCATTTATTGCACTGTAGACATTTAAAAGGTTTCAGTCCCTCATGTATCAACATGTGTCTTTTAAGAGTGCCACTTTCGGAAAAACATTTATTGCACTGCTGACATTTAAACGGTTTCAGTCCCTTATGAATCAACATGTGTGTTTTAAGATGGCCATTTGTGGTATAACATTTATTGCACTGTTGACATTTAAACGGTTTCAGCACCTTATGAATAAACATGTGTCTTTTAAGAGTGCCACTTTGGGTAAAATATTTATTACAGTGTTGACATTTAAAAGGTTGCAGTCCCTTATGAATAAACATGTGTTTTTTAAGATTGTCATTTCTAGTAAAATATTTATTACAGTGTTGACATTTAACAGGTTTCAGTCCCTTATGAATCAACATGTGTCTTTTAAGAGTGCCACTTTGGGTAAAACATTTATTGCACAGTTGACATTTAAAAGGTTTCAGTCCCTTATGACTCAACATGTGTCTTTTAAAATTGGAATTTCGAGTAAAACATTTATTGCACTGTTGACATTTAAAAGGTTTCAGTCCCTTATGAAACATCATGTGTCTTTTAAGATCGCTATTTCGGGCAAAACATTTATTGCACTGTTGACAATTAAAAGGTTTCTTGCTCTCGTCGCTATGTTTGTGCACTTTTCGATCTTTATTTTCACTACAAACTTTTCCAGGGTCGCCACTCTTGTGTTTAGTAATTTTATGGTGTAACATATGCTTTTTAAATAATATTTGAGTGACCCGTTGTGTACATACTTTGCATATAATAGTATCTTCTTGGGCCATACAATCTTCAACATCATACTTTGCTTCTGCTATGTTTTGTAATTTAGAGACAAGATACTGTTCCATTTTTGTGGTAAAAACATGCTGCGGAATCATAATAACTTCAACGGCGCATGTACAAATCTTAAGCAAATCTTCAGTTCTAAATATGGATGGGTCCACTTTGATCTAAAAATTAAAACAAGAAAAATTTAATTTAGGTCTTCACATTATAAATATAACAATTTACCAGTGTATTTGCAATATGATCTCTAATTCCAAGTGTTAGAGGATTTGTGTCAAACTTGATGATTTCAAGTGAGCTGGTTTCTTCACTAACTTCTTCTGGTTCATCTTTTATGATCAATTCTTCTTGTTCTAATTTAACTTCAAGTGCATCGAAATCATAAATCTGAAATGTGCAAGAATTTGATTTAACAAACTCAATTGAAATTAACTTATTAGATGAAAATATGGAAGCATTTTACAGAGTACCATATCAAACTGGAATAAAAAACTATTAGGAATATTTTGTGGTACAACAGAGATGCAAATTTTTGATTTTCTTTTGCAATAATGCACCCAAAAATAATTCTTTGATAAAACCAGGCAGATAAATGGAAAACGTGAGAAAAAGACCCTCTCGGAAATTGGCAAATTAAATCACATAATTTTCATTGAAAATTTTGATATTAGTTTTAATTTCTTATAGAAGTTTCAAGTAAAAACTAAGTAACAACCCCGTTATTTCAAACATTTTCCACACTTGCTTTTTGTGCTTTTGTAATAAATTTCGGATGACGCATTGTTTATGTACCTTCGATTTCGATATGTCTTCTAATGTGGAGGTTTCTCGAGTTATGTGATCTTCTTCGACCTTCATTTCAAATTTAGATTTCTGATATGCTTGAATGTTACTTGAATTTTCAATTCTACCTACTGATGGAACAACTTTAACCTAAAAATTGAAATAAAAAAACTCAATTTCTTTTTAAACTCTATTTAATTGTTTAGTTTGTAACTGTAAAACTGTACCTGGGTATTCAGTAACTGATCCTCTTTGTGTTTTATTATCTGTGACTGATCCTCGATACCAAGTGTTGGAAGACTTTTATCATATATATCAAGTGAGCTATTTTCTATGGCAACTTCTACTGGCTCGTCTTTTATTATTAGTTCCGTCGGTTCTAATTTAATTCGAAATGAATTATCCATCTTTATCGGGAATTGAAATGAATGCAATTTAACGATTAATATGCACTTGCAAACCACGTACAAAACTCTAGATTGAACCCACAGAGCCAAAGAGTAGAAACAAATGGGAAGCGTGCCCTCGACGCACTACGATTTCCGCTCGTTGAACTAAACACAACGGCGGGTTGTTTAATAGTATATTATTATAGAAGTTTTATAAGACGATCTATTGTCGCACGAATAAGTTGAAAGCTTTAATTATTTATTTAGATATCTGTACATTAAAATTAGATTTTAGATTTAATTTCTTGTGTAATTGAAATTAAGAATAAAATTTAATTCAGAATTACAAGAATAATTATGTTTTCTTTTAAATTATCCCTTGCTGAAAACTGAACAATGAGTGCATCAAGAAAATGAAACAAAATAATCATCACAACAAAGATCGAAGTTTTTTAAATTAAAAAAAATTGTATGCCATTATTTATTATTATAAACAATATGCGGCTCTTGAACGCTTCGCCGAAAGTGGTTTGTGCCTAACTTAATTTCAAAGGTTTTTACCCGCCGCTAT
Organism: Dascillus cervinus; assembly: GCA_949768715.1. Classification (NCBI taxonomy): domain Eukaryota; kingdom Metazoa; phylum Arthropoda; class Insecta; order Coleoptera; family Dascillidae; genus Dascillus; species Dascillus cervinus. The sequence goes on along the minus strand of OX458319.1, from coordinate 28,048,977 downwards.
GTTCACATCGGTCCGCTAGCAGTGAGTTATGCCACGTTGCCTTTTTCTCGCCACAGCTACGCTTCCCATTTCGATCTAGAATTTTGCACGTGTTTGCAAGTACACCGCATTCATTTCATTTTCCGATAAAGATGGATAATTGCGATGATTTGAATTCATTTCGAATTAAATTAGAACCGACGGAACTTATAATAAAAGACGAGCCAATAGAAGTTGCCATAGAAAACAGTTCACTTGATATCATATACGATGAAAATCTTCCAAAACTTGGTATCGAGGATCAGTTACTGAATACCCAGGTACATTTTTACAGTTACAAACTAAACAATTAAATAGAGTTTAAAAAGAAATTGAGGTTTTTTATTTCAATTTTTTAGGTTACAGTTGTTCCATCAGTAGGTAGAATTGAACATTCAAATAACATTCTAGTATATCAGAAATCTAAATTTGAAATGAAGGTTGAAGAAGATCACATAACTCGAGAAACCTACACATCGAAATTGAAGGTACATAAACAATGCATCATCCGAAATTTATTTCACAAGCACAAAAAGCAAGTGTGGAAAATGTTTGAAATAACGGGGTTGTTACGTAGTTTTTACTTGAAACTTCTATAAGACATTAAAACTAATAGCAAAATTTTCAATGAAAATTATGTGATTTAATTTGTCAATTTCCGAGAGGGTCTTTTTGTCACGTTTTCCATTTATCTGCTTGGTTTTATCAAAGAATTATTTTTGGGTGCATTAATGCAAAAGAAAATCAAAAATTTGCATCTCTGTTGTATCACAAAATATTCCTAATAGTTTTTTATTCCAGTTTGATATGGTAATCAGTAAAATGCTTCCATATTTTTATCTAATATTAAGTTAATTTCAATTGAGTTTGTTAAATCAAATTCTTGCACATTTCAGATTTATGATTTCGATGCACTTGAAGTTAAATTAGAACAAGAAGAATTGATCATAAAAGATGAACCAGAAGAAGTTAGTGAAGAAACCAGCTCACTTGAAATCATCAAGTTTGACACAAATCCTCTAACACTTGGAATTAGAGATCATATTGCAAATACACTGGTAAATTGTTATATTTATAATGTGAAGACCTAAATTAAATTTTTCTTGTTTTAATTTTTAGATCAAAGTGGACCCATCCATATTTAGAACTGAAGATTTGCTTAAGATTTGTACATGCGCTGTTGAAGTTATTATGATTAAACAGCAGGTGTTCACCACAAAAATGGAACAGTATCTTGTTTCTAAATTACAAAACATAGCAGAAGCAAACTATGATGTTGAAGATTGTATGGCCCAAGAAGATACTATTATATGCAAAGTATGCACAAAACGGGTCACTCAAATTTTATTTAAAAAGCATATGTTACACCATAAAATTACTAAACACAAGAGTGGCGACCCTGGAAAAGTTTCTAGTGAAAATAAAGATCGAAAAGTGCACAAACATAGCGACGAGAGAAAGAAACCTTTTAAATGTCCTCAGTGCAATAAATGTTTTACCCAAAATAGCCATCTGAAAAGACACTTGTTGATTCATAAGGGACTGAAACCTTTTAAATGTCAACAGTGTGATAAATGTTATACCCAAAGTGGCGCTCTTAAACAACACATGTTGTTTCATAAGGGACTGAAACCTTTTAAATGTCAACAGTGCAATAAATGTTTTACTCAAAATTCCAATTTTAAAAGACACATGTTGAGTCATAAGGGAGTGAAACCTTTTAAATGTCAACAGTGTGATAAATGTTTTACCCAAACTGGCACTCTTAAAAGACACATGTTGATTCATAAGGGACTGAAACCTTTTAAATGTCAACAGTGCAATAAATGTTTTACCCAAAATAGCAGTCTTAAAAATCACTTGTTGATTCATAAGAAACTGAAACCTTTTAAATGTCAACAGTGTAATAAATGTTTTGCCCAAAATAGCGATCTTAAAAGACACATGTTGATTCATAAGGGACTGAAACCTTTTAAATGTCAACAGTGCGATAAATATTTTACCGAAAATGGCAATCTTAAAACACACATGTTGATTCATAAGGGACTGAAACCTTTTAAATGTCAACAGTGCGATAAATATTTTACCCGAAATTGCGATCTCAAAAGACACATGTTGATTCATACGGGACTGAAACCTTTTAAATGTCAGCAGTGCGATAAATATTTTACTGAAAGTGGCACTCTTAAAAAACACATGTTGCTTCATATGGGACTGAAACCTTTTAAATGTCAACAGTGCAATAAATGTTATACCCAAAATAGCTATCTTAAAAGACACATGTTGATTCATAAGTGACTGAAACCTTTTTAATGTCAACAGTTCAATAAATGCTTACCCAAAACGGTTATAAACTTTTAAAAAGTTGATCGGTAACTTACAGCGAGAAGAAGATAAATCTGAAGGGTGAGTCTGAATAGAAAAATGAAGAAGAATATTTTTGTTTGTGCATTAATTGTACTGTACTGTATTATGATTGTAAATTAATATAATTCTATTAAACAGATTGGAAATGATTACTATTCACTGTTATTAACTAATAAGTTCCCTTAAAGCTGCGTTACAGTAACAAAAATTGCGTGAATATTTTGCCTTTTGGAATTTTAAATAACTTTTTTATTACTTACCGCAATGTGTTACGTTTTTTGTATGACCTAAAACTTGAAACTTAAATTGTCTTGAAATCACCAAAATTTCAAATAACTTTGGCATTACTTAAGAGCAAATGCAACTTTTTGCATACAGATTTTCATTTTAAGTTCATTTTTGTTGTTTAAACATTTTCACTCGAAAAAATTCGGTGCTACTTTAGTTACCTATAGTTAATTTTTTAATTAGGAGAATCGAAATTGAAACACTGGAATATTTCTAGGAAGTAGTTTTTGGCACAAAATTTGAAGTTTGTTATTTTTAACGGAGTTATACATTATGACGCATGCGCAAGACAATATCTCATTTTAATTGCCAAATTGTAAGTATGCAAGTACATTGGGTAAGACAAATGTTATATTATTTTTAAATAAACATTCTGCAAGTATTTATTTAAAAATTCATTGCTGGACCGGTTCAACCGCTGAACATTCTTCGATACCGTCAAACCTCGTTGGAATGAACCCACTAAACACATAACGTTTAAAAAACGTTGAGCGACGTTGGAATAGTGTTGCGCTGCGACGTATCTGAGCAACGTTCGTAGATCGTTCTGCGATGTAAAATTGAGACGTTGATTTTTTTTAATGAAATTAGCAAAATTCAAATCATAACGATTTATATTCTTGTTTTTGTATCATAGTGTGTTCTGACATTATAAGTGACGCGTTAATTTCTTTCGTCATTGTATGTCGCTTAATAGCGCTGTTAAAATTATTATATAAACCTGTTCATGTGTTCGTAGTGCTTTTTAAATAAAATAAAGCCAGGAAAAACCCAATTTTAATTTGATACTTTGCGTTTATAAGTTTCAAACTGAATTACTGCCGTTAAACGTCAAAAATTTTAACGGACGTCAAATTTTCGTGATCGGAATTTCTGCACTATTTTCTCTCGTGAGGCGCTTTTATTGTGTTTTTCTGGACTTGTGCGCGCGTCACTCATTTGAACTTCAACTCCGGTATGCTTGTTGATATTCACGGCTGTGACATCTAGCCTTACAAGCCATGATTGAACTGGGCCATGCGCTCGGGCCCCAGGCTGTCGCATCGACGTCCTCCACCCCCACTGCTGCCGAAAAACTCCTAGCCGCCCCATGCACTGAGGCCCATGCTCAGCCGTTGAAGCTGACACCGTGCCCAACTACCACCTTCGCTGCCATTGACCGAAAGGGCAAGAAACTGGCCCCGGTAACACCAGCCTCCGCGACTCCAAAATCCGCTGCACTCCCATCCCTATCTATGGAGGCGCAGCATGCTGCTCTTATGGATGAGCTGGGAGCCCATTTCCTTGTTATCACTAATTTCATTCAGTCCTCAAAAGAAAGCGTGGCCCGGAAGAACGTCACGATGCAGGCGGTGGTGAAATCGCAGACGGCCCTAAACCACATCACCCGCCTTTTTACAAAAGCCCATCTCCGCCAGCTAGTTGGTACAATGCAGACTGTCCCCACCGTTGACATCCAGGCTGCCGTTTGTGCGGCAGTGAAGGAAGCCCTTCCCAAGCCGTTCCCACCACTACCGCTCTACAGCCAGGTAGCCTCTGCTGCAGCTCACCCAGCACAGCCTGCTGCTGTTCCTGCCCCCTTCCCTCCTAAATTCCGGGTTGAAATATACCCCAGAGAAGGATGTCCAGGCATCAAGTCTGCGGATGACACCCTCAGACTTCTTCAGAGCAACTTCACGCCTGCCCAGCTTAAAATCAATCCGGTCAGGGTCATAAAAATTAGCAACAATGGAGTCCGCCTCGAATCCTCCTCTAGCGAGGTCACGTCCCTCCCGTCCAATGCACTCCTGGACGGCATTGGCCTGATCGCAACGGTCCCCAAAAAAGCCTACCCCACCATAATAATTTATGGGGCTCCCAAGAGTGTTGACAGCGAGGACATCAGAAAGAGGCTGGATGAACTCCTACCTGCGTCGGTGAAAGCCCCCTTTATGATGGCGGCATACAAGGTTGGAAGAATCACCAATGAATCGAACAACTGGGTTGTCCAGGTCTCCCCCTCGGCCAGAAAGGAAATGCTGGGCTGGGACAAGATGAGCCTGGGCTGGACGTCCTGTAGAGTCCGTGACTACATCAAAGTCAGCAGGTGTTTTAATTGCCAGCGTTTTGGCCATGTTGTCAAATATTGTAGTGCCCCTCCACAGTGTGGCTACTGTGCTGCGGTGGACCACCCCTCCAGAGACTGCCCCTTCCGTGACAACCCCTCCAAACACAGCTGCGCTGATTGCATCCGATCGGGGTCACGCACGCCCCCTAACCATGATACTGCGAGCCAAATATGCCCTATTTACCGCCATCGTTTCGCGGAAGTATTAAACAACACCCGGTTTGATGAGTAACGTCACTATCATACAGGCCAACCTGCAAAAATGCAAAGCTGCTACTGCTGAGACCATCCGATACGTCCTGCAAAACAACGTCCAGTTGGCCCTGCTGCAGGAGCCATACACATGTCAACGGAACCATCGACATTACATACCCGGCCTGATGGGACTCCACCTCGTTGCCGACAGTTCCTCCCAGTTTCGCTCCGCCATCCTCATTAATGATCCGCTACTTGATGTCCTCTATCTCCGCCACCTCTCCTCGGGTGACCTCACTGTAGCCCTCATCTCCGGGGCCTTCCTGGAACTATACCTTATCTGCGTTTACCTTCCCCCAGCCTCTCCCATCCACACTGATCTAATTGCAGTGCAGGAGGCCCTTGTTGAACTCGAGGGCAAATCGATCTACATCTGTGGAGACTTCAATGCCCGATCTACCCTGTGGTATGACCGTCTCTGTGACCGCCGATCTGAGTGCATTGAGGAGATTGTGCTGACGCATAGCCTGTGCATCCTCAACAAGCCTGGAACTCTTCCGACATTTGAGTCAAGGAATGGCAGCAGCTACATTGACTTGTCGCTGTGCACTCCAAATCTGACTGCCCACACCAGGGATTGGATCGTCGCCGAGGGCGTAAACTGTGCGGATCACCGTGTAATATGTTTCAGGTATCTAGACAGGAGAACCAATCCAGTACGCCCCCCACTGTCATCTTACCGTCTGGACCAGTCGTCCATTAAACTGGAGGACATCGCTGTGCCCTTACAGACCCTTGTTGATGAAGTCAGCAGTGCCTGGCCTGTATTGGTCTCCTGGGCTGCAGTGGATGCGTGCCTGGCCTCCCTACAAAAGGGTCTCAATGCCATCATCGAGACCTATGCCCGACGAAGGAGGAGGTTCCCACACCGACCGGATTGGTGGACGGACAAGGTGGAGCGTTTCCGCCTTATCTACCTATATCGGAAGCGGTGCTTGTACCGCAACAGAATCTACGCGGAAAGGGACAGGCTTGCTGAACTTATGGCATTGGCGAAACAGAAGTACAATGTGGTAATGGACCATGCCAAGGAAGCTTCTTGGAGAAAGTTCCTTGAGGATGACCTGGCCAGGAACCCTTGGGGCGTGGCGTATCGTCTGGCCACGGATAAAATCCACAAACGTGGGATACTGGCCTCGATCTGTTCCCCGGAGGGAGACCACACCCTCACTGTCCGTAATACCCTTACTTGTATCCTGCACTCCCTCCTCCCCGACGACGACCCGATGATTAATACTAATCATCAACAAATTCTGCACGGCAATTTCAGGGCTATCGTGGCCATCCCCGACTATGCCGAGGAAGATGTCCCTGAGGAGGAGGTGGCGGCCATTATTACCCGTATCCATGGTAAGAAGGCGCCTGGATTAGACAACGTCAAGGGCCTTTTTGTCAAAACCATCCACCCTGTGATTGGATCGCTTCTGACCCGCCTGATGTCCTCGTGCCTCCGGCTCCGATATTTTCCCAAGGCCTGGAAGCATGGTAACCTGAAGGTTCTGATGAAGGACCCCTATGGAGACCCGTCATCGATTAAAAGTTACAGGCCGATAACCTTACTCCCGGAGTATGGAAAGGTCCTGGAAAAGTTAATCCGTTCCCGCCTACTTGATGCCGTCCGCCCCTTCCATGCTCTGAACCAGTACGGCTTTGTCGGAGGCCGGTCAACTACAGATGCCCTAATGGCCTACAAACGACTGGTCACCTCGTCGGACATGAAGTATGTGCTCTCCATCTTTGTGGACATCTCTGGGGCCTTCAATGACCTGTGGTGGCCTGGACTTGCCCAGGCACTGAGGGACAAGGGTGTTGGGGGCGCGCTCATTGCTACCTTAGCCAGCTACCTGAGTGGAAGGAAGGTGGTACTCTCATCAACCAACACAACAGTAGAAAAGATGTGCACAAAAGGTTGTCCCCAGGGGTCTGTTTTAGGTCCAACTCTCTGGAATTGCGTGGTAGATGTGCTGCTTCAGATGCCCCTCCCAGATGGCTGTAGCGTCATAGCCTATGCTGACGACTTAACCTTTGTGGTTACATCTCCTACCAGGTCTGGTCTGCTACTTCGTTCCCAGCATTGCCTCGACATCGTGCTTTGCTGGGCGGAGTCGCAGAAACTTACCATTTCAACGACCAAGACCACCTACATGGTCAACCGGTCTCCGCCGCGCATCCACCATCGAGACCTTAGGCTTCAGCTGGGAAACACCCGACTCCGCCTTTCGGAATGTGTGAAATACCTGGGAGTCATGGTGGATCACAGCTTGAATTTTCAGAAGCATGCTGAGTATGTGCATGCCAAGATCCGAGCCCTCATTGGCGCCCTGAGGCGCAAATGCCGTTCCTCATGGGACCTTGATGTTACCTCGTCCCTCCATGCGATCTACAGGACTGCAGTGGTTCCGATCGTTAGCCACGGCGCAGAGATGTGGCAGCACAGGTTGCGGATGGTAATGGTGCGGAGAAAAATTAGCTCCATTCATGGGCTCTGTGGCAGAGCAATCTGCAAAGGATACAGCTCCATCTCCACGGATGCGGCGGGAGTACTGGCTGGAATCCCTCCTCTGGACCTGGAAATACAGAGGAGAACTGCCCTTACAGGCCTCCGAAAGAATGGTCATGCCCCATTTCAGGAAGATATGCTTCGAATGGAGGACTTTCCTAGCCTTTCCCATGCCAAGGAATATCTGACCCTTCGGGTGTGGGACTGTTGGCAGGAGAGGTGGGAGGAGTCCACCAAGGGACGGGTCACGTTTGGTTTTTTTCCCCGGGTGCCTGATCGTCCATGTCAGAAGCCGAGCTTCATAACCACACAGCTACTGTCAGGACACGGGAACTTCGGCATCCACCTGCATCGGCTGGGGAAGCGTGATCTCCCGTGCTGTCCCGCATGCCCGGATGCTGATGATGATCCCGCCCATCGTCTCTTTGTCTGCCCACTGTTTGACGACGCCCGCTCTGACCTGTCAGCCCAAGTGCAGCCCTGGCCTCCGCCATTAGAGCTTGTGCCTTATATGGACCCGGAACTGTTGCGTCCATTCACTGTGGCCACCGATTGATCCATCGGCCACAAGTAACTTTGCCTGGCCCCAAATGCCTTGATGGACCTCCCCGCAGATGTTCTTGTCTGCAACGCTAGCCACCGCCTTCCCGCGAATAATTAAATAATAATTTAAATACTTTAAATAATTTAATAATTAAATAATAATTAAATAATTTAAGTTGAGATACTGCCGCTGTAACCGACTGTAACTGTGCGTCCTATTTGGCGCTATAACTTTCTAAAAATACATGCGCTGTTTGGCGCCTTATATATATATATATGTTTTTGTAATAAATGAATTAAAAATTGTATGTTTATATAATTTCCTAAAACACTTCTATTTATAATATGTGTGTGTTTATGGTATTCATTAAGAATTTCTTATAATAATTATTACGTTATAACCAACGGTAATGCAAAAAAAGTACATCCATAATTTTAATTTAGCCAAGTCGCAGTTTCGAAATTTGAGTGAGTGGTGGATTGCATATCTTAGCGCTCCTGTTATCAAAGACATTTACCTTGAAATTTTGTATTTTTAAATTCGGTCAGTAGGTAGATATACCCAGACCACATGTGGTCGGCGAAAAATCTATCTACCTACATCCCTCAAAACCTTCCTCTTTTTTTAAATTAATTAATTAAACCTGATATTAACCCTATAACACACACTTTTTTTTTAGATAAGATTTAGGTGATTATGTCATTTACTTAAACAAAATCACCTCTTAATGAACGATTTCCTTTATTAATATGTGGTAACAAAACCAAACAATTTTTTTTTCGAAAAAAAATTATGATTGAAGCTTATTCATTCATTTATGTGAAAACAATATTTTTACACGTTAATAACCCTTTCACGGGAGATTTTTTAATTAATATAACATTGGAGTGGAATTTCCATACGAAAACGTTAGACTTGACATAATGTCGCAGTGTGTTAAGGGGTTAATTCATATCAAATTTACAAATTTGCCTTTATTTCTTAAAATTTTACTTTAAAAATAACGAAACCTCTAGTCTGAGATCCTTGCAATGAATTAAAATTCGGAAGAATAATAATCCGGCATTGTTCATAGCACGAGTTGAATTTGAATAGAGAATTTAACCAACCACCAATTTATTTAAATAAATAACCAATTTCAATCAATTGTTGTGTTTTGGTCGATGATGTAATTCCACAAAACTCCATAAATTGACGCCACGGCACGCCAACTCAATTCATTCATTTTTGAAACACAATTCACTTTATTTTTAAAAATAATGTGACATTTATTTATTAGTTGCTATAGAGAGCTGTAGTAAAAAATAATCGCCTATTTATATCGAACTGTAACAAATTCTCATGAATAATACAACAAGCGCCTTGTACATTGCCTATTATAATTCGGTTTGAATTTAATGAGATGCTATGATAACGGAAATGCATTAAGTGAAACGAGTTGCATTTCCTGGAATCATAGCAATGAATTTAAATTCAGGAGAATTATAATCCGGCATTGTCGTGACACGAGCTGTATTTGACTGGAGAATTTAACAAAAATAAGTAATTAATGAGAAGTCAATTTATTCGAATAAATAACTAATTTAGTTGTATCTTCAATTTTCTGATTGATTTCCAAATGATTCTCTTTTGTCGAAATCGTCTGATTTTATGACAACGCGTTTTCATTGTTCGTATAGAATATTTTAGGTTCTGTGACCATTAAACTTGGGGCTCTGAGTATTATTCCCGGGTAAGATACTTCGGCTTTTAACAAATATAGTGAAACTTATTTAGACAATTTAAATTAAAAAAAAAAAAAACATGTTTCGAACAGGACCGACTCGGGAGCCAACTTCTTGAAATTCTAAACTGAAGTCCAGCATTGAAAGAGACTCCTCACTTTTAAATTTCTAAAAAAAAATATAATTCAACGATTTAGGGTTGGAATTCAAATAATTTGATAACCGCCTCAGTGCGCTGTTGACGAAAAAATAGTTTATTTAATTTTAAGCCCCTGCAAAACTTCTAACCGTCCCTGATAAAAAACTACAAAATGAAACCTTGAAATATAATTTAATATAATATTTGTCGAATTTGACCATCCACACGGTTCCTAATGTTAAACAGAAGAAGGACATTCTCAGTGACGGAGAGGAGAGCGAACCGGCGATAAAGGAAAAGCGAAAAAGGGGACGGCCCAAAAAGGCGACCGGCAACCATTCGAAAAAGAGAAAAGTTCAAAAGAAGGAAGAAGATGTGATCAGACCGAAGCCCAACGCCACTACCAACAGTCTGTTGGACAATTTTCCAGTTCAAAACGAGGTTAAGTTGTCGACGACTGTCCCTTTGAGACACCTGAGAACCACCAGGAACGTGTCTATGAACGAATCGATATCTGAATTCGAACGGTTTCTCAAGAGGCAGAGGGAACTTGAAAAGGACCTGCCGATTGGGAAACGTTCGAGACCTAGATGTGAAACTACATTGTAACTGTTTAGTGTATAATATAGGAAAAGAAATGTGGATCAGTGGCGGCTCGTCAGGGGAGGCAAGGGAGGCTAAGCCTCCTCATGATAAAATTGAAATAAATAAATAATTACATAATCAAATTTGATTTTCATTAAATTTGAGAATGAAATCATCAATTATTAGGTACTCAATTAAATAAATGGTAATAGTTATTTGGTAGATAATTTTCTTTTGCCATACCAGAACGGCCCTATTAAAGGGGATCTTCTATTTACAATATGGGACTTGAATGTTGAATGTAAGCGCTAGAAATATGGTAGAGACCGAGTCGGAGGCAATTTGCTACATTAAACTCCAACCATCTGCTTTAAGTCTATAGAATGTACCGATTTTGACCTTGAACGTTAAGAAGAAATGAGATGCAATACTTAGAAAGCGTGAAAGCATTTCATTGGAGGCTCCAGCTCCGGCCCACCCCTACCCTAACACTTGTTCTTGTCGGTGCGTTTTGCGGGGCAATACTCCCATTTATTCTTTGATTACTGAGTGCGACACGTCTACTGCAACTTTAATTAAGGTATAAAATTTTGAATTTGCGACTTTCATTATTTCAACATGAATGAAGTAGAACTACAAAATGTATTTTCTAAAACTTGTGAGGATATTGTAGATTTTCTTTTAAGACGGTCATTTAGGTCTTTGGATTACGATAGAAAATTATTTATTTATAAAAATTATGATAGGCCTCGTCCAAATTTAATTGCATTAAAACATTCCGGAACGGCACAAAATCGAGGTTTTAATGCCACGTGGTATAATAAATGCGAATGGCTTACCGGCAGTGCAAAGCAATGTAAATTGTTTTGTTGGCCATGCTTACTTTTTTCATCGGCGTCAAAAACTGAATATGCTCAGTGGAAAACAACGGGATAGGGGCCATCCATAAATTACGTAACGCCAAATGGGGGCCGGGGGGGGGGTACGTTGGCACGTTACGGCGTGTTACCGAGGGGGGCGTAGGGGTTTAACGTGTTGTATATAACGATTGATAATTATACCAAAAATCATATTTTGAATTTATGTAAATAAATGACATAATTGTTTTATTTAAAAAATCTTATTATTCATAACAACATCAACGTATCAAAATTAAATCCGCATTTATTATGAGTTCTATGCACGTGCTATTCTTCGAAAATTTGGAGTATCGGCCGTCAAAGAGGTTCCGCCGATGCCGCGTGATTTTTTTTCCAACACTTCAGATAAAAAACCTACTAAAATAATTATTTATTGAACTATGCTTCAGTTGATAGGCCAAGCAATAAAGCATTTTTTTATGCCTTAAATACTACCCGGAAACCAACTGTGCGATTACATAAAGGACAGTTAGTAGATCAATTTGGCATAATTTTAGACTCGAGGACCATAATTTTTAATTTGTTATGAACAATTTAGAAGAAAAAATGAGTAAGCTACAAGACCATTACAATTTTAAAGCAAAATGTTGAAAATTGGAGCCGTACAGGAAGTTGTAAGACTAGGTGAATTTGGACATTTTAATTAATAACAAGCTTAATTGACATAATATCAAACTGTAATTAAATGGAAGTCGTCTGGCTAGCGTGTACTCGTCGTATAAGATAGCGACCTTCTTTTCAAATTTGAAAATGCGACTGTACGGACAACGTACAAAACCATTGAATTTAGTCTCGTGGCGCCGAGCCACCTTAAACATTCCGCGATCGTCGGTCCTTCGCATTCTTCACAACGACCTTCACTTGCACCCTTACAAAACTCAATTGGTTCAAGAATTAAAGCCGACGGACCCCGGTAACAGACTTTTGTTCGCTGACGAAATGATGGACCGATTTGAATCAGTCGACAACATCTTATTCTCCGATGAGGCACATTTCCACCTAAATGGCCACGTTAACAATCAAAATTGTCGTTACTGGTGTGAAGAAAATCCTAAAAAAAACATCAACAGCCTCTTCATAGCCCAAAGGTCACAGTCTGGGCTGCAATCTCGGCATCCGGAATAATCGGCCCGTTTTTTTTCGAAGACCAGCAAGGCCGCGCAGTAACGGTGAATTCTCAGCGTTACGTCGAGATGATCCGTACTTTCTTTACTCCTGCTCTTCAGGAATTTGAAGGGTACACAGAGGACACTTGGTTCCAACAGGACGGAGCCACCTGTCACACTTCAAATCACTCTTTGCCTGTCCTCCAGACGCTTTTTCCGGGAAAATTAATTTCTCGAAGAGGGGATATTCAGTGGCCCCCACGAAGCCCGGACTTGACTCCCTGTGATTTTTTCTTATGGGGATACCTGAAAAGTCAGGTGTACCGAAACCGTCCCGTCACTCTAGACGCTTTAAAAATCAACATTCGGCAAGAAATGGAGGCCACAACTGAAGCGACATGCCGCCGCGTCATGGCAAATTTCAGAGGTCGGCTTCAGGAATGTCACGACAGAAATGGGGAACATTTGGACAACGTCATTTTTAAGACATAATTTTCCCTGAATGCCTGTAAAATTTAAAAATAAATTTAGTAAAATTGATCAGCTAGTTTTTTTTTAAATTTAATTTAAAAAAAAAATAACCTATTGGACCACCTTGTAGTATATCAAAATTACGCGCGAGTCACGTGTTCTTTCACTTTTTCGAGAATCAATACCGAATGAGATAAAACATTGTCCACATAATCACGATCATGAATCTTTGCAAAGTGCAGGAGTGTCTAAAAACTGCTAACATATTCATTTCAATGATTTCTATAGATTTAATCGAATGTGCTCAAATAAATGGAATTTGTAATTTCAATAAATTTAATAACTGCCTTTTAAATTTTTACAACGTAAATTGCGGGAAAAATAAACGTAAAACCGGGTATTATCTACATTAAAATGAAACGGGACTGCAAAAATTAAACGTAAATAACGGGAAAACGTGAAATGCGGGGACGTAAAAACGAGGTTCCACTGTATTGTGAATTTTTCGATTAAAAAGAAAGAGAAACCTAGTTTATTGGATGTGGGTCGAATCCGACCCAATCATACTCTTAACGTCCCTCCACCTCACGATACCATCGGAAGGTTAATTGCATTACTGGCTCTTTGGCTCACTTGTTCACATTGATATTAATAAATTTTTCAAACATAATGATTTATTTACGTTAAACACACACAAAGCACTGACTCAATTACAAGAAAAATTGTGTTCATGGAACTGTGACTTCCAAAATTAAATGGATAAACTGCTGCCCCAAAATTTTCGGATTTATTTCACACATATTTGAAGGCTTCATAGAAGTTACCACCGTCACCAAAAAAATCATAACATTTTAAACTTTTTATCGATTATCTCAAAACATTAAAACGTGACTTATCTTCTTTCAACAATAACCGACTCAATCAGACTCGGTCAGTACTGCTAATTCTATTAGGTGCGTGCGCACGGAATTTGGTGTAACTTAGCCGTTCTCGAGAGCAGCGTCGGTTCCAAGAAAATTGATAGCATATCGGTTTCCGCTTTGTTAAAACACTGAAATTTCTATTCCAAATGAAATTTTTACACGCCTTTTTTCTAAACGTCAGATCAACAAATCAGAATGTATTCAGATGAGTCTCGCTTTCGATTGAGATGCAGCCAACCTAGCGAAGGCTCTTAATTTGTGATACAAAAATAAAACATCATAATTTGTTGACTAAGTAGAGTACCTATTCTTCATAAATATTAGCCTCCTCACTCGTCACTACCACGAGCCGCCACTGATGTGGATGTGTTTTTATATACTACTAAGACAAAAAAATTTAATGAATCGTTTTACTTTTTTTTCAAATTTTAATTCTCAGTGACTGCGTTTATGTCGAGCGCTTCGATCGGATGGAGTTTCCATCCGATCGTGTCCATCCACTTGAATTTTGCGACGTAAACGGGTCGGCCCGAACTCTCCATCGGATGCAACGCGTAAACTCAATCCTTAAAAATTGCTAGCTTGAATCGAAGAATCCGGATCGAACGTTGCATTTTAACGATAAAGACGCGATTGGATTGAAAACAAGATGGAGGAAGTCAGCTGATTCAACGCTTCGCATACTTTTACCACTTGCCGCCAGAAAGTACAACAAGACGCATGCGTTCACATCAAATCTTCCAAGGTTAACCGATATAGTTACCTTTATCTAATATATCTTTCGTCTTTGTTCAACTGTAGCGGACTGGTTTCTGCTCATCCAATCCGTTAACATAAAATACGATATATACGCTGCGACTTGAAACAAGGATGGAATTGACACGATCGGATGGAAACTCCATCCGATCGAAGTGCTCGACATAAACGTAGTCATTTACTGTGTACATCTATGTAATTTATTATAATTGAGGAAATATAGTAAAATCTTTTCCTTCTAATTTATTTAATGTTAAACATTCCTATGGCTGGTCTGAAAGTCGAGCAATGAATTTGGAATACTTGCAGAATATATATTTAAAAATAATGTAACATTTGTCTTTCCCAATATACTGGCATATTTTCAATTTGGCAATTAAAATGAGTTCTATTGGCTTGCGCATGCGTCATAATGTATAACTCTGTTAAAAATAACAAACTTCAAATTTTTCGCCAAAAACTACTTCCTAGAAATATTCCAGTGTAATTCGGTCTTTCAATTTCGATCCTCCTAATTAAAAAATTAACTATCTAGCACCGAATTTTAGTGATTTGAAGACAATTTAAGTTTCAAGTTTTAGGTAATACACTATGTGAAAAAAGTTATTTCAAATTCCACAAAATATTCAGTTTTTGTTACTATAGTGCAGCTTTAAGAGAACTTAATAGTTAATAACAGTGAATAGTAAGCATTTCCGATCTGTTTAATAGATTATATTCATTTAAAATCATAATACAGTACAGTACAATTAATGCACAAACAAAAATATTCTTCTTCACTTTTCTATTCAAACTCACTCTTCAGATTTATCTTCTTCTCGCTGTAAGTTACCGATCAACTTTTTAAAAGTTTATAACCTTTATGAATCAACATGTCGATACCTTTTTACCAAAGTATCGTAAGCCACATCTGTCAAATTTTGCAGGAGACAACTTTCTTGACCACAAGGTCATTGCATGTGACTATCTTGGTACTTACGATAGGTTTATTGTGTTCTTATCACCATAAAGAATAAACTGATTGGTATATTACTCCGCCAGAACAAGCATTTAGTCCGATATTTACGATATAATGCAAGATCTCAATTTCGCTCAAAATGTCACTTACGATACTTTGGAAAAAAGGTATCGATGTGTCTTTTAATATTGCTATTTTGGGTAAAGCATTTATTGCACTGTTGACATTAAAAGGGTTTCAGTTCCTTATGAATAAATAGGTGACGTTTGAGATTGCATTTTAAGGTAAAGCATTTATTGCACTGTTGACATTTAAAAGGTTTCAGTCCCTTATGACTCAACATGTGTGTTTTAAGATTGCTATTTACGATAAAACATTTATCGCACTGCTGACATTTAAAAGGTTTCAGTCCCTTATGAATCAACATGTGTGTTTTAAGAGTGCCAGTTTGGTTAAAACATTTATCGCACTGCTGACATTTAAAAGGTTTCAGTCCCTTATGAATCAACATGTGTCTTTTAAGATCGCTATTTTGGGTAAAACCTTTATTGCACTCTTGACAATTAAAAGCTTTATGTCCCTTATGAACCAGTATGTGTCTTTTAAGATTGCCATTTAGGGTAAAGCATTTATTGCACTGCTGACATTTAAAAGGTTTCAGTCCCTCATGTACCAACATGTGTCTTTTAACAGTACCACTTTCGGAAAAACATTTATCGCACTGCTGACATTTAAAAGGTTTCAGTCCCTTATGAATCAACATGTGTGTTTTAAGATGGCCATTTGTGGTATAACATTTATTGCACTGTTGACATTTAAAAGGTTTCAGTACCTTATGAAGCAACATGTGTTTTTTAAAAGTGCCACTTTCAGTAAAACATTTATCGCACTGCCGACATTTAAAAAGTTTCAGTCCCTTATGAATCAACATGTGTCTTTTAAGAGTGCCACTTTGGGTAAAACATTTATTGCACTGTTGACATTTAAAAGGTTTCAGTCCCTTATGACTCAACATGTGTCTTTTAAAATTGGAATTTCGGGCAAAACATTTATTGCACTGTTGACATTTAAAAGGTTTCAGTCCCTTATGAAACAACATGTGTCTTTTAAGATCGCTATTTCGGGCAAAACATTTATTGCACTGTTGACATTTAAAAGGCTTCTTGCTCTCGTCGCTATGTTTGTGCACTTTTCGATCTTTATTTTCACTAGAAACTTTTCCAGGGTCGCCACTCTTGTGTTTAGTAATTTTATGGTGTAACATATGCTTTTTAAATAAAATTTGAGTGACCCGTTGTGTACATACTTTGCATATAATAGTATCTTCTTGGGCCATACAATCTTCATCATCATACTTTGCTTCTGCTATGTTTTGTAATTTAGAAACAAGATACTGTTCCATTTTTGTGGTGAACACATGCTGCGGAATCATAATAACTTCAACGGCACATGATACCAGAGCTGTCGTCCGGGCACGAGGGCGAAGGATCGTTTCTACAGTGCGTTCTGCAGTTGAGCGGCCTTTTGGCCGGATTCGGTGTGATGACGCTTATAGCACGTTACGAGAATGATTTGAAAAGTATGTTTCACGATCCTTTATAATCCCGTTTGTGATCTAAATTTTTTTGATGGTAGCTCGCATCGTTTTCAAAAACTTTTTTTTGAGAATTTGCGTTCTTACATTCAGTATTTAAGCAAATCTTCAGTTCTAAATATGGATGGGTCCACTTTGATCTAAAAATTAAAACAAGACAAATTTAATTTAGGTCTTCACATTATAAATATAACAATTTACCAGTGTATTTGCAATATGATCTCTAATTCCAAGTGTTAGAGGATTTGTGTCAAACTTGATGATTTCAAGTGAGCTGGTTTCTTCGCTAACTTCTTCTGGTTCATCTTTTATGATCAATTCTTCTTGTTCTAATTTAACTTCAAGTCCATCGAAAACATAAATCTGAAATGTGGAAAAATTTGATTTAACAAACTCAATTGAAAATTAACTTAATATTAGATGAAAATATGAAAGCATTTCACTGATTACCATATCAAACTGGAATAAAAAACTATTAGGAATATCTTGTGGTACAACAGAGATGCAAACTTTTGATTTTCTTTTGCATTAATGCACCCAAAAATAATTCTTTGATAAAAGCAGGCAGATAAATGGAAAACATGACAAAGAGACCCTCTCGAAAATTGGCAAATAAAAATTGATCACATTTGCAAGTTTATTTCACATAATTTTCATTGAAAATTTTGATGTTAGTTTTAATTCCTTACAGAAGTTTCAAGTAAAAACTACGTAACAACCCCGTTATTTCAAACATTTTCCACACTTGCTTTTTGTGCTTTGGAAATAAATTGCAGATGATGCATTGTTTATGTACCTTCGATTTCGATGTGTCTTCTGATGTCGAGGTTTCTCGAGTTATGTGATCTTCTTCAACCTTCATTTCAAGTTTTGATTTCTGATATGTTTGAATGTTATTTGAGTTTTCAATTCTACCTACTGATGGAACGACTTTAACCTAAAAATTAAAAAAAGACCTCAATTTCTTTTTAAACTCTATTTCATTTAGTTTGTAACTGTAAAAATGTACCTGGGAATTCAGTAACTGATCCTCGATACCAAGTGTTGGAAGATTTTCATCGTATATGATATCAAGTGAGCTGTTTTCTATGGCAACTTCTATTGGCTCGTCTTTTATTATAAGTTCCGCCGGTTCTAATTTAATTCGAAATGAATTCAAATCATCGCAATTATCCATCTTTATCGGGAATTGAAATAGATGCTATTTAACGATTAACACGCACTTGCAAACCACGTGCAAAATTCTAGATTGAACCCATAAAGCCAGGAGAGTAGAAACAATCGCAATCGCGTCATATGCGTCCGCCAGTGTATTGGTGGAATGACGATATCGCAGATAAGCGACGTCAATGCCTCGCATTGAGACGCATAATGACACGTGCTAATCGTAATCATAATATAGATCCTCAAATTCATTTTGAAAATTTTAAAAGGGCGAAGAAATCCCTAAAGTGGGCGATAAAATCGGCAAAACGAGCAGCTTGGCAACAACTCTGCAAGGAAATAGATCAGGATCCATGGGGCCTCGGGTACAAAATTGTAACAAGCAAGCTCAAGCTTCGTCCACGCATTGAAATAGGTAAAGGGGATACCCGGGTACAGGTGGCGAAGTTGTTTCCATCTCATCCTATTAATGTGTGGCCGATACTTGACATGCCTCCGGAAGAGGCTCAAACTTTAACGGCAGAGAACGTATTGGATGCTGCGTCTCGGATCAGAGCGGGTAAGGCGCCAGGTCCCGATCGAATTCCTGCAGAGGTGATTAAATCTTTCTCTCTAAAGTACCCTGAGGTCATAGCCAGGGTACTGGATAAATGTTGGAAAGCAGGTGATTTTCCAAACATCTGGAAAACTGCTTTCCTAGTATTGATAGAGAAACCGCGGAAAGGAGATTTAATCACATACAGACCGATATGTCTGCTCGATGTCGCGGGTAAATTGTTCGAAGGTGTCATTAAGGGTCTGTTAGAGAGGGAATTAGAGGATAAAAGTGTTTTGAATGATAATCAATTTGGATTTAGGGCAGGGCGATCTACGATAGATGCAGTCAGTAAAATTCTCGAAGTGCCAAATCGAATTAATCGATTGGCGTATAGTAATCGCGGTTTCTGTGCGATGATAACTGTTGACATACAGAATGCGTTTAACTCGGCACCGTGGGCAGGAATTATTTCGGCATTAGAGAGAGCTAATATCTCGGTTCACATAATAAGGATGATACAATCGTACTTATCAGATCGTTGCATCGTTACTTCTCACGGAGAACGGATTAATGTAACCAGCGGTGTTCCACAGGGTTCGGTTCTTGGTCCAACCCTTTGGAACATATTTTATAACGAGATATTAGAGCTCGATTTGGGAAAAGATGTGACACTCGTGGCGTACGCAGACGATTTAGCGATAGTTGTAGAGGCTAAATCTGAAGATGCGCTACGAGAGGAAGCACAATACGCCTTCGGTAGAGTTAAACGCAAGCTGGATGACATGGGGATCAAGATCGCCCTGCAAAAAACAGAAATGGTACTTTTGGCAGGGAGAAGGAAAATTAAAAGCTTATCGATCGATATCGACGGCTTTAGGTTAAATAGCTCGGATGCTATTAAATATATGGGTGTCTGGTTAGACAAAGATGTAAAATTAACGACGCACGTTAAAGAGGTATGTTTAAAGGGAATGAAATTAGCCGCGACGCTTTCAAGGTTAATGCCGAACATCAGAGGTCCGAAAGCTGGCAAACGCAGAGTACTGTCCTCGGTGGTAATTTCCGTGATTTTGTACGGCGCCCCTGCCTGGATAAAGGCCCTAAGATTCGAGCGTTATAAAAACATGCTCGATAGGGTCAACAGGAGGTTAGCCATTAGAATAACATCCGCATATAGAACAATATCCACGAAGGCAGTGCAGGTGCTTGCCAGAATGCCTCCTTTGTGGATGAAAGCGAACGTAAGATCGGAAATTTATTTAAGGGGCAAAGATCATACCTCTTTGGCAAACGAATCCTTAATGATAGCTTGGCAAGAACAATGGGACGATTATTTAGGTTGGGCAAAAATTTTCGTTAAAGATATTAGAAAATGGTTCAATTGTAAGTGGGTAGAAATGGATTATTTTTTAACACAATCCATGTCCGGACACGGAATTTTCGGAAAATATCTCAATTGGATAAAAAAGGCGGATGTCGATACTTGCTGGTTTTGCCAGCAGGTAGACACGCCAGAACATACTATATTCATTTGTGACGAATGGGAAAGCATCCGAAGAGATGCTAGGATTAAAATGGGTTGTAATATAGACCAGAATAATATTTCTGAGTTATTATTGGATTCCGAGGAATCTTGGAAAACTGTAACCAACATGATGCGGGACATTATGCGTGGAAAACAGCAAGAGGAATTTCGTAGGGAGGAACTCCTCGTCAGAGATGATGTGATATCAGATTCTGACGAAGATTGAAGGTTAAAGGTTGTGTGATTGAGAGAATGAATGTATATGAGGTATTTTGAATAATTTTTTCTTTTTCGATCTGTTTAAAATTTTTTAGAAACGTCAAAATTTACCAATTGAAGATTTTTGTAATTTTTTGCTCGTGAAGCGTTTATAATAATTATTAGGAGCAAATAAGTTTCATTTAATTTTCGTAAAGTCGCGAGACGGATTCCATCAGTTTATTTGTAAAGTTACGGCGAAAAATGTAAAAATTTTAGAAACGTCAAAAAATTATTCAATATACTACTTTGATTTTGATAGTAAAAATTCTAAGCCTCCTAGGTTTAAAATTTTTAATTATTTATTTATTTCTTTTAATTATTTTTTGAATCATATTTAACCAATCTTATTGAGTCATTTAGGTTGTAACGAACATCACAATTAAAGATGCAAGTTCATGTGAAGCCTTGACAGCCAGAGGGTCCATTACCAAGGGGAATCAAGGGATGCCTTCTTCACAATTCAACCTAAGATGATCAAAGAGGGAGAGAGTGATAGAGAGTGTGAATGATAGGTAAAGGAGGAAGAAGATGAAATGAGTAAAAGTGTGTGTGAAAGCAAACTAATAAGAGGCAATTTTTGATGATAGAGGGAGAGAGTGATAGAGAGAGAATGATAGGTAAAAGGGAAAGAAAACGAAAGGTGAAAAAGTGTGAGTGAAAGCTTACCAAAAGATGTGATCTAATGATAAGATGTAAATGGAACTAAACAGTCACTCATCTCGAAGTAATACTTGACGTAATGTTAATGTGGTTCCCGTGGTGAGGAAGACGTATGGGGGAGGAAGTTAGTAGTCACACAGGTTACCTCCTCTTAACAAAAAAAAAAAAAAAAAAAAAAAAAAAAAAAAAAAAAAAAAAAAAAAAAAAAAAAAAGGAGAGTAGAAACAAATGGGAAGCGTTTTCTCGACGCACTACGATTTCCGCTCCTAGAACTAAACACAACGGCGGGTTGTTTAAAATTATTATTGCAACTGAATGTGACCGTGGAATTTCAAAATCTTCAAGGTAGTCTTAAGGACTACTGTGAAATTAGAAAAATTATTGCCGTGGGATTAAGTTTTTGTGCCAAATTTTTAATTAAAGCGGCCTGGAACAAATTCTTTAAGTCAGCTGCAAAAGAAAATATTTTCGAAAAAGAGAGAAGTTCAAAAGAAGGAGGAAGATGTGGTCAGACCGAAGCCCAACGCCACTGCCAACAGTCTGTTGGACAATTTTCCAGTTCAAAACGAGGTTAA
Organism: Dascillus cervinus; assembly: GCA_949768715.1. Taxonomy (NCBI): domain Eukaryota; kingdom Metazoa; phylum Arthropoda; class Insecta; order Coleoptera; family Dascillidae; genus Dascillus; species Dascillus cervinus. Next base: position 28,026,999 of record OX458319.1, on the reverse strand, counting down.
GTTGTCGACGACTGTGTCCCTTTGAGACACCGGAGGACCACCAGGAACGTGTCTATGAACGAATCGATATCTGAATTCGAACGGTTTCTGAAGAGGCACAGGGAACTTGAAAAGGACCTGCCAATTAGGAAACGTTCGCGACCTAGATGTGAAACTACATTGTAACTGTTTAGTGTATAATATAGGAAAAGAAATGTGGATGTGTTTTATATACTACTAAGACGAAAAACATTTTATTGAATCGTTTTACTTTTTTTTTCAAATTTTAATTCCCAATTTCACTGTGTACATCTATGTAATTGATTATAATAGAGGAAATATAGTAAAATCTTTTCCTTCTAATTGAGGAGGTAACTTTCAAAAACCGACATGTCCAAAATCAATTATAACTACAGAAATTTGAAAACAATTTAAGTTTCAAGTTTTAGGTAATGCACTATGTGAAAAAAGTTATTTAAAATTCCACAAAATATTCAGTTTTTGTTAGTATAGTGCAGCTTTAAGATAACTTAATAGTTAACAACAGTGAATAGTAAGCATTTCCGATCTGTTTAATAGATTATATTCATTTAAAATCATAATACAGTACAATTAATGCACAAACAAAAATATTCTTCTTCACTTTTCTATTCAAACTCACTCTTCAGATTTATCTTCTTGCTGTAAGTTACCGATCAACTTTTTAAAAGTTTATAACCTTTATGAATCAACATGTGTCTATTAATATTGCTATTTTGGGTAAAGGATTTATTGCACTGTTGACATTAAAAAGGTTTCAATTCCCTATGAATCAACATGTGTCTTCTAAGACTGCTATTTTGAGTAAAACACTTATTGCACTGTTGACATTTAAATGGTTTCAATCCCTCATGAATCAGCATGTGTCTTTTAAGTGTGCCATTTTCGGTAAAACATTTATTGCATTGAGGGCATTTAAAAGGTCTAAGTGCCTTATGAATCAGCATGTGTTTTTTAAGAGTGCCACTTTGGATAAAACATTTATCGCACTGCTGACATTTAAAAGGTTTCAGTCCCTTATGAATCAACATGTGTCTTTTAAGATGGCCATTTAAGGTAAAACAATTATTGCACTGTTGACATTTAAAAGATTTCAGTCCCTTATGAATCAACAGGTGTGTTTTAAGATAGCTATTTTGGGTAAAACATTTATTGCATTGTTGACATTTAAAAGGTTTCAGTCCCTTATGAATCAACATGTGTCTTTTAAGATGGTCATTTAAGGTAAAACATTTATTGCACTGTTGACATTTAAAAGGTTTCAGTACCTTATGAAACAACATGTGTCTTTTAAGATCGCTATTTCGGGCAAAACATTTATTGCACTGTTGACATTTAAAAGGCTTCTTGCTCTCGTCGCTATGTTTGTGCACTTTTCGATCTTTATTTTCACTAGAAACTTTTCCAGGGTCGCCACTCTTGTGTTTAGTAATTTTATGGTGTAACATATGCTTTTTAAATAAAATTTGAGTGACCCGTTGTGTACATACTTTGCATATAATAGTATCTTCTTGGGCCATACAATCTTCATCATCATACTTTGCTTCTGCTATGTTTTGTAATTTAGAAACAAGATACTGTTCCATTTTTGTGGTGAACACATGCTGCGGAATCATAATAACTTCAACGGCACATGTACAAATCTTAAGCAAATCTTCAGTTCTAAATATGGATGGGTCCACTTTGATCTAAAAATTAAAACAAGACAAATTTAATTTAGGTCTTCACATTATAAATATAACAATTTACCAGTGTATTTGCAATATGATCTCTAATTCCAAGTGTTAGAGGATTTGTGTCAAACTTGATGATTTCAAGTGAGCTGGTTTCTTCGCTAACTTCTTCTGGTTCATCTTTTATGATCAATTCTTCTTGTTCTAATTTAACTTCAAGTCCATCGAAAACATAAATCTGAAATGTGGAAAAATTTGATTTAACAAACTCAATTGAAAATTAACTTAATATTAGATGAAAATATGAAAGCATTTCACTGATTACCATATCAAACTGGAATAAAAAACTATTAGGAATATCTTGTGGTACAACAGAGATGCAAACTTTTGATTTTCTTTTGCATTAATGCACCCAAAAATAATTCTTTGATAAAAGCAGGCAGATAAATGGAAAACATGACAAAGAGACCCTCTCGAAAATTGGCAAATAAAAATTGATCACATTTGCAAGTTTATTTCACATAATTTTCATTGAAAATTTTGATGTTAGTTTTAATTCCTTACAGAAGTTTCAAGTAAAAACTACGTAACAACCCCGTTATTTCAAACATTTTCCACACTTGCTTTTTGTGCTTTGGAAATAAATTGCGGATGATGCATTGTTTATGTACCTTCGATTTCGATGTGTCTTCTGATGTCGAGGTTTCTCGAGTTATGTGATCTTCAACCTTCATTTCAAGTTTTGATTTCTGATATGTTTGAATGTTATTTGAGTTTTCAATTCTACCTACTGATGGAACGACTTTAACCTAAAAATTAAAAAAAGACCTCAATTTCTTTTTAAACTCTATTTCATTTAGTTTGTAACTGTAAAAATGTACCTGGGAATTCAGTAACTGATCCTCGATACCAAGTGTTGGAAGATTTTCATCGTATATGATATCAAGTGAGCTGTTTTCTATGGCAACTTCTATTGGCTCGTCTTTTATTATAAGTTCCGTCGGTTCTAATTTAATTCGGAATGAATTCAAATCATCGCAATTATCCATCTTTATCGGGAATTGAAGTAGATGCTATTTAACGATTAACACGCACTTGCAAACCACGTGCAAAATTCTAGATTGAACCCACAGAGCCAGGAGAGTAGATACAAATGGGAAGCGTTTTCTCGACGCACTACGATTTCCGCTCCTTGAACTACACACAACGGCGGGTTGTTTAAAATTAGTATTGCAACTGAATGTGACCGTGTCATTTTAAAATCTTCAAGGTAGTTTTACGGACTATTGTGAAATTAGAAAAATTATTACCGTGGGATTAAGTTTTTGTGCCAAATTTTTAATTACAGCGGTCTGGAACGATTTCTTTAAGTCAGCTGCAAAAGAAAATATTTTTTGACGGGTTGCCATTTAAAAAAACCGACGATGGCGTTATTACATTGACAACAAACAACCTGTATATAAAAATGTTGTCTCAAGAGATGTGAAATTTATTGAATTCTTGCGCTACTTTTGTTGTTCACTTTCCAACAAATTAAAAGATGTGTAAATTGATTTACAAATTTAATTTTTTTAAAAATTTTTTAAAACGAACATTTTGAAAAAATATTTTTGAACGTTTGTAACACACCAAACTACTTTTATTGTATTTTTTTTACTTTAATAACCTACAAATGAGTGTCAATCTGCACCTGATTACATTTTACAAAACAATTTTGTTTTTTTGGACAGTTAGAGTGTGTTTCTTAATTCCAGAACAAGTTAGAGAGCTGTAAAAAATATTTTTTGACTTTATGTTATATTTATTACGGCCAACGAAATGTGCACAATACCTGACACAAATTTCCATATTTTTCCATAAATTAAAGCTGACTTTATCCAGTGACTTTCGTGAAATAATATTCGTCATAAACAAAATAATATTGACATTTGGCTGATTTTTTTAGAACGCCTATGATATGAAGCAAAAATCAAGTTGCTAAAAAAAATCGTGCACATTTAGGTGGCTGTAATAGTACTACATAACCTATACAATTTTGACAGAATCACTAAAATGTTACAGAATATTGAAAATAACGTTTTTCTCAACGAAAGTTTTTTTGAAAATAGTTCGACAAAACCGTTTTGTGCTATATTTTGTAATTTTACAACTGCAACACTAATATAACCTTAAACTGACATATTACTATCAGTATAAAGGGAAAATATTTTTTCACAGCCTGCTAATCGGTTCTGGAATTTAAAAGCGTAATGTAGTAATTGGCTCGTTTTGCCAACAACAGTTTCGTTCCAGCGAGATTTGACGGTATCGAAGAAGGTTCAGCCATAAAACCGGTCCAGCAATAAATTTGTAAATAAATACTTGCAGAATGTTTATTTAAAAACAATACATCATTTGTCTTACCCAATGTACTTGCATACTTTCAATTTGGCAATTAAAATGACAGTTCTATTGGCTTGCGCATGCGTCATAATGCATAACTCCGCTGAAAATAACAAACTTCAAATGTTGTGCCAAAAAGTACTTCCTAGAAATATTCCAGTGCTTCAATTTCGATCCTCCTAATTAAAAAATTAACTATAGGTAACTAAAGTAGCACCGAATGTTTACGAGTGAAAATGTTTAAACAACAAAAATGAACTTAAAATGAAAATCTGTATGCAAAAAGTTGCATTTGCTTTTAAGTAATGCCAAAGTTATTTGAAATTTTGGTGATTTGAAGACAATTTAAGTTTCAAGTTTTAGGTCATACAAAAAACGTAACACATTGCGGTAAGTCATAAAAAAGTTATTTAAAATTTTTGTTACTATAACGCAGCTTTAAGGGAACTTGTTAGTTAATAAGCATTTCCGATCTGTTTAATAAAATTATATTCATTTAAAATCATAATACAGTACAAACAAAAATATTCTTCTTCACTCTTCTATTCAAACTCACTCTTTAGATTTATCTTCTTCTCGCTGTACGTTACCGATCAACTTTTTAAAAGTTTATAACCATTATGAATCAACATGCCTTTTAATATTGCTATTTTGGGTAAAGCATTTATTGCACTGTTGACATTAAAAAAGGTTTCAGTTCCTTATGTATCAATAGGTGTCGTTGGAGATCCCCATTTAAGGTAAAACATTTATTGCATTGTTAACATTTAAAAGGTTTCAGTACCTTATGACTCAACATGTGTTGTTTAAGATTGTTATTTCGGGTAAAACATTTATTGCATTGTTGACATTTAAAAGGTTTCAGTCCCGTATGAATCAACATGTGTTTTTTAAGATCGCTATTTTGGGTAAAATATTTATTGCATTGTTGACATTTAAAAGGTTTCAGTCCCTTATGAATTAACATGTGTGTTTTAAGATTGCTATTTCGGGTAAAACATTTATTGCACTGTTGACATTTAAAAGGTTTCAGTCCCTTATGAATCAACATGTGTCTGTTGAGATCGCCATTTAAGGTAAAACATTTATTGCATTGTTGACATTTAAAAGGTTTCAGTCCCGTATGAAACAACATGTGTTTTTTAAGATTGCTATTTACGATAAAACATTTATCGCACTGCTGACATTTAAAAGGTTTCAGTCCCGTATGAAACAACATGTGTTTTTTAAGATTGCTATTTACGATAAAACATTTATCGCACTGCTGACATTTAAAAGGTTTCAGTCCCTTATGAAACAACATGTGTGTTTTAAGACTGCTATTTTCGGTAAAACATTTATGGCACTGATGACATTTAAAAGGTTTCAGTCCCTTATGAATCAACATGTGTCTTTTAAGATCGCTATTTTGGGCAAAACATTTATTACACTGTTGACACTTAAAAGGTTCCAGCCCCTCATGAATCAACAGGTGTGTTTTAAGGTAGCTATTTCGGGTAAAACATTCATTGCACTGTTGACATTTAAAAGGTTTAAGTTCCTTATGTATTATGAACATGTGTTTTTTAAAAGTGCTAATTCGGGTTAAACATTTATCGCACTGTTGACATTTAAAAGGTTTCAGTCCCTTATGAATCAACATGTGTGTTTTAAGACTGCTATTTTCGGTAAAACATTTATGGCACTGTTGACATTTAAAAGGTTTCAGTCCCTTATGAATCAACATGTGTCTTTTAAGATCGCTACTTTGGGCAAAACATTTATTACACTGTTGACATTTAAAAGGTTCCAGCCCCTCATGAATCAACAGGTGTGTTTTAAGGTAGTTATTTCGGGTAAAACATTCATTGCACTGTTGACATTTAAAAGGTTTACGTTCCTTATGAATTATGAACATGTGTTTTTTAAAAGTGCTAATTCCGGTTAAACATTTATCGCACTGTTGACATTTAAAAGGTTTCAGTCCCTTATGAATGAACATGTGTCTTTTAAGATCGCTATTTTGGGCAAAACATTTATTACACTGTTGACATTTAAAAGGTTCCACCCCCTCATGAATCAACAGGTGTGTTTTAAGGTAGCTACTTTGGGTAAAACATTCATTGCACTGTTGACATTTAAAAGGTTTAAGTTCCTTATGAATTATGAACATGTGTTTTTTAAGAGTGCTAATTCTGGTAAAACATTTATCACACTGTCGACATTTAAAAGGTTTCTTGCTCTTGTCGCTATGTTTGTGCACTTTTCGATCTTTATTTTCACTAGAAACTTTTCCACGGTCATCACCCTTGTGTTTATTAATTTTGTGATGTAACATATGCCTTTTAAATAAAATTAGAGTGACCCGTTTTGTGCATACTTTGCATATAATAGCGTCTTCTTGGGCCATACAATCTTCATCATAATTAGTTTCTGCTTTGTTTTGTAATGTAGTAGGAAGATACTGCTCCATTTTTGTGGTGAACACATGCTGCGGAATCATAATAACTTCAACGGCGCATGTACAAATCCTAAGCAAATCTTCGGTTCTACAAATGGATCGGTCTACTTTGATCTAACAATTAAACAATTAGGTTGTCACATTGTAAATATAAAAAATTACCAGTGTATTTGCAATATGATCTCTAATTCCAAGTGTTAGAGGATTTGTGTCAAACTTGATGATTTCAAGTGAGCTGGTTTCTTCTGTAACTTCTTCTGGTTCATCTTTTATGATCAATTCTTCTTGTTCTAATTTAACTTCAAGTGTATCGAAATCATAAATCTGAAATGTGCAAGAATTTGATTTAACAAACTCAATTGAAAATTAACATATTAGATGAAAATATGGAAGCGTTTTACTCATTACCATATCAAACTGGAATAAAAAACTATTAGGAATACAGGTAGCCCTCGGTTTACGCCGATTCACAATAACGCCAATGTGCAATTCACCGTTTCGCCGCGTACATAATTGGGTAATTCACCGATTTTCCCTGATTTTCGTTTTAGTGTTGAAGTATTTAATGAACCGCGACGGTAGGGATTTTTTTTTCAAAAAATGCAAGAGATCCGAAACTTTGAAATTTTATTTGTTTTTCTTAATATTTTTTAATAAAAACATTTCACTTTACTTTATCACAAAATACATTTTAAAAATTAAGTTTATAATACAGTCAAACTTCCCTATAACGAACTTCTATTTAACGAATTTCTCTATATAGCGAATTTTTTTGGTGAACCCTGGAGACACTTTTAATGCATTTTATACCCCTTATAACGAAGTAAAAACTTCCATATAACGAATGTTTTTCCCCCAACTTTACAAATTTTCGAGATTTAAAACTGTTTTTTTGTTGTTTCACTGTAACTTCGGGAAAAACTCGGTTGTAGTAATATTCCTAGATGTATCCAGGGTTCAACATTTTATGAGGAATTAGCCAATGAAGTAAGTGGCACTAATTTAAGCGTGCAAAACTTTTACAATATTAAATGGAATCGACAAAGTTTTACTGCATCAAATTTTTTTAATTTTATTACCATGCTTTGCCTTGTCTTTTAAAAATTGTTTCATAACATTGAGGTGGTCTTTTTTATTCAATTAATTAAATAACGACGTAACTGCATATGAATCCTCTTGCGACCTTGCGACATAATGTGTCCCAACGTAAATTCTGAAAGTACGTTGTTTTATATTAAATAGATACCCTGTCATTTTAATGCCTAAAATCGTATTACTTCAAAAATTCTTATGAACCTGAAAGGGTTAAACTGAAATTTTTTTCCAAACATGAATTTCTTTATAACGAAGTTTCTCTAAACAAATTTCTTTAAGGTCACTGTATATGTATTTTGCATTATATTGTATTAATAAACAAAATTATTTGCTTCTTCTTCACTTATGTAGAACCTAACTCTATACATCACTGTAAATATGGGTTCACTTTACGCCAATTCCATTTGCGCCGGCTTTTGTAAGAACGGAACTGCGGCGTAAACCGAGGGCTACCTGTATTTTGTGGTACAACAGAGATGCAAACTTTTGATTTTCTTTTGCATTAATGCATCCAAAAATAATTCTTTGATAAAATCAGGCACATAAATGGAAAACATGACAAAGAACCCTCTCGAAAATTGGCAAATAAAAATTGATCAGATATGCAAATTTATTTCACATAATTTTCATTGAAAATTTTGATATTAGTTTTAATTTCTTATAGAAGTTTCAAGTAAAAACTACGTAACAACCCCGTTATTTCAAACATTTTCCACACTTGCTTTTTGTGCTTTGGAAATAAATTGCGGATGATGCATTGTTTATGTACCTTCGATTTCGATGTGTCTTCTAATGTGGAGGTTTCTCGAGTTATGTGATCTTCTTCGACCTTCATGTCAAATTTTGATTTCTGATAAGCTTGAATGTTATTTGAATTTTCAATTCTACCTACTGATGGAACAACTGTAACCTAAAAATTGAAATAAAAAAACTCAATTTCGTTTTAAACTCTATTTAATTGTTTAGTTTGTAACTGTAAAACTGTACCTGGGTATTCAGTAACTGATCCTCGATACCAAGTGTTGGAAGATTTTCATCGTATATGATATCCAGTGAGCTGTTTTCTATGGCAACTTCTATTGGCTCGTCTTTTATTATAAGTTTCGTCGGTTCTAATTTAATTCGAAATGAATTCAAATCATTGCAATTATCCATCTTTATCGGAAAATGAAATGAATGTAATGCACTTATAAACACGTTCAAAATCACAGAATAGAAAACTTTTCTACTCTTTGACAGATTTGTATATATGCGCGTTGGCACACCCTGGCACACCCTGGGCACTCCATATAATACTCCCACCACGGTTTTGCTGATGCAGCATTGTCAGATTTAGATGTTTACCTTCAATCTAAAGAAATTCAAATAATAAATCAAATAAAAATTTAATTAATTATTTCCGTTTTAATTAATTTCTAGTTGAAACACTTTTCACGCGATTCTTCACGAAAAGACACGATTTCCAGTCCGAAAGCACGCGACTCTGGTTAACGCATATTTGATTCAATAGATTAGATTCATTTGGTTGATTGGACATAACCTCTTCAAAAGCAAATGTCATAAATCAACCAAATTGCGGTATTTCACTGTTCTTGTGGATTTTTCTGGAAACAAGTGGCAATCTCGCATCAAACAATCGGTCAGTTAAACCAAAACAAAGAAGTTGAGACGTAATCAACTTGTGGAGGTTTTCTTAAATTTGCAGGTAATTTGCAGTCATGGAGAAAGCAGAAATCGTCGACGATATCGGCCACACTTTCCTGACAGAACAAGGTTACATGGTCCAAACTGACGACATGGAAGGTTTGTACTTAAATTAGCTGGCACAACAAATTGTAACAAGTTGTTGCAGACGACAACGAACAGTTAACGGCTGAAAACACCGACGACTCCAACCACGACGCTGGCGATAAGATGGGCATACCTTTACGCGAACAGGATAGATTTCTGCCCATCGCGAACGTGGCAAAAATAATGAAAAGAGCCATACCGGACACGGGAAAGGTACTGACGTAGGTTAACTTGAAGAGGTTGCCAGGTTTTTGTTTCAGATCGCTAAAGATGCGAGAGAATGCGTCCAGGAGTGCGTTTCGGAGTTTATAAGCTTCATAACCAGCGAAGCGAGCGATCGCTGTCACATGGAAAAACGTAAAACCATCAATGGCGAAGACATTTTATTCGCAATGAGCACTTTAGGCTTCGATAATTACGTGGAACCACTGAAACTGTACCTGCAGAAATACCGCGAGGTTAGTTTAAGGTTGTTTTTATAATTTTGATTTAGGGTGTGTTTGTAGGCGGCCAAGAGTGATAAGAACCTGCATTCGAGCGAGATCGTGTACGAAGAAGTCCCCGACGATTCATTTAGTACGTCTCCACACTTTATTCAAATTACTAGAATACAAAATTAACGTTGTTTTGATTGTTGAATAAAAGTGATATTTTTTTAGACACTCCTTTAACTGGAAACATATTGACCACAGAAAGTGGAACTCCAGAAACGGTAATATACACATATCAGGACAGTACTATCCACCAATATCAACTTACTTAATCTTAACCTCAAAGTCGCTTGTTAAGTGGAAAAATGTATTTCTCTACAAGTACAAAAGTAGTTAGCTTTTAACAATAAAAACAATTTTTCAATATTTTTATTAAGTTGTAAAATTACATCTATGTAGCTTTACGAGGGATGGGCTTTGTGCCTTGGCGGAATCCATTACGGAAACGTCTGCGAACGATTTTCAAGTACCGACATCTGCCAGTGCCGGTAGTCTTCCTCCTCTTGGCCTTAATCGACCAATTGTCTAAAATAATTCATCAGCAAGCTGCAAGAATCAATTCTGTCGGAACTTACATGAACGCAACTTGGCTGCTGGATAACCGCATTGGGCACATTTAGATTTCTGAATGTGGTAAGAAGATCTACCACATCTGCGACACAAAGTGTGTGTCTTATTTCGACGTTTACCAAAGCTCGAGGTACCTTTCGTCTAAAAAAAAAACACAAGTTTTAATTTTTTTAGGTTAACAGCAAGTAAAAATTAGGTTATAATTTATTTATAGGAGAAAATGATTGAAATCAAGTTAAAACTAACGAAAACAAAAATCGATTGTAACGTAAAACGATTGTTACAGCTTACAATTAAAGGATGATGATAATATTTAAAGAAAATCGTTAAATTAACAACAACTTACCATCTTATAAGAAGTGACAACAAGAAAGAAGTTACTAACATAATACCAACCTACTTTCCGAGAAATCACTGAAACGTTTGAGAGGCGGAAAATTTGAAAATTAATTGTGGAGATGCGTAAAAGCGTCGTTTAGGTAGCGCACGATAAAACCTCAATTTTACTGTTTAATAAAATGGAAATGTGTGCGCGTTACAAACGTATTGATAGACGGTTGTAAAAAATAATATTTTAAATAGTACTCCGATGTTGAATCTTAGATCAACGAGTTGTCTAAAAATAAAAACCTTCACCACGACGTCTCAGTGTAAACATATAGCACATAGTTGAGTCAAAATGGACTGGCTAAACGGTGGAATTGACTCGATTTTATTCAAAATTTTCGCTTTGTTTCGCGATAGAAAACATCAGTTGCTCTAACCAAACAGACACCTTTATAAATAAGTGCGAATGATGTAATTAAGTCGAGATAAGGTGATTATATGTGAATTGTTGCGCTTTCGTTTTAATATCAAAGTGTTTTCCATCTAAATTCGTATGAATGTGCTACGTTGAAAATATGCGAACCACTCAATGTCGCTTTTCTTAAAATACTGGAAATAAAACAACCTACGTGCAATAATATGAATTCCTGAACGCAGGATGCATTTATTAAGTTAAAGGGATTGAACCATATTTTTTCGGTTTGTGATATGTCAGAAAATTCGGGTCGTTTCGCGAAAGTGATAAAGCCAATCAAGCCAAGATGATGTTCACCGGTGGATCGCACTACAGGAAGCGTTCCAGCAGCAACAACAGCCCGCGGAGGTACCAGAGGAACCAAAGAGGCAGCAATCGAGAAGTAAGTCGAAGCACGTGAAAAAAAGTTCCGAAATTTCTCGCTCCGACAACATAAAATCGGCCGTAAAGTTTTATTTTTAATTTCGCGCCCGAGCTTATGGGTTTTGAAGTGCAAAATTCCGATCGGGAAGTGGTCCCACTTAGGCGGCCCTCGACAACAGACAGACAGACTGGCTGCGGTTTTTTCTTGCGTACAAAGAAGGTTTATTATTAGAGTTTCAAAATTGTTATCTCGGGTAAATAGCGTTAAAACAATAACAAAGTGGAGCGTGGAATAAAATTTGAAAAAAATGTATTTTTAAGTTAATGCCCCGCGCTTGAGTTTATATACAAGCTGTCTTTTGATGTGTTTTTCATATCGGCGATTCGGGCTATTTTTAATTAACATCGTTTGTTACCTCTTAAATTTTTTCTTTTATTAATGGTTGACTCAGACGGAAAGTATGCTACCCCGATTTATGCTGCAAGTGCATGGGTATAAATACTTGCTTGCGGCGGCAGATGCTCGCTAAAGACCCATTTCCCGTTATAAAATCGCAACATTTAATCCGTAATTGCCAGACTTTCGTTTTTGCACCATTAGAACACCGAAGGTGCCAACATCTGTAACAATTGCGCTGGATTAAAGTGCAACACCTGTTGGTCAGTGTGTAGGTTACGTTTGTAGTCCCTAATATTTAGATAACTGGTTTCCAAAAAAAAAACAAAGTGGTTCTCTGAACCTCACCTAATTTAATTTTCCCCAAGTCATAATTTTCCTGCTGTTGCGACATAACTTCATCCGCTAGAAACTCGAGTCATTCCTGAAAGTGTGTTAAGTCACTCTGGCTGTTTCCACTTCAATCCTGTGCATTCCAATTTCATCAGATTTTTTGAATTGCCTGACATTTCCGAGAAGATTTAATTAATTCAAGTTTGTTTGTTGTTAGTATCGTCGATCCGCCCTGATTTATTGAACCGAAGATTTATGTAGGTATATTTGGTCTCCTTCAGACTAATCCAAACAGTACGGTTTTTTTGGAAAATTAACTGCGCGTAACATCCGGTAAACAATGTTTTGAAATGCGGAAAATCACCTAACGCAATTTTAATAGTCGCTTGGGTCCACATTTATTATAAACATTTGTACTCAAGTTATTTTTGTCAACAAGGCATTTTAATTGTTTCAATTAGCTGAGATAAAAATTAGTCTACAACACTATATGTATACATGGTCTTGCCTAGGTATTGTTAGTTATTCAAGAAAGAGTCGCTCTAATTTTGAGAACTTTTATAAGTTTTACATTTAAGAAGGTCATGTTGATTTCAAGACTTTTATTTAATTACTTAAGAATATTATTATATTAAATAAGAATTTGTAAATACAATAATTTTTTTCTAATTTGTATGAATTGTAGAATGGAATGCTTGAATTGAAGGAGTTTTAGAATATGAAGTTATTTCTCATACATATTTTTATTAGTAGGTGAAAATTTAACATCACATCACATCCTGTTTAAAAATACATTTTCAGTTTAAGAACCACATTATCATTTGGTAACAGAGGTACGTAGATGAAATGGAAGTTCGTCGAAGTCATTAGCTTTCTCAATGAATTTGGTCGCCACACAAATAAATTGTTTTTCTCTCAGGAAATAATTGGCCAAAATCTACATCAATCTAAAAACAAAGAAACAAAATGCTTACATTGTACCATGGATATATTATTATAAAAATTTACCAATATAGACCAGTTTGAACGCTTCAATAATGACCATTCCATTTTATGCAGATTTCCTTTCCGCAAATCCGCGTACTTCAATCACGCTTGTGTTTTCTTAAATTCTTACAAAGAGCTCTACATCCGGTAAAAAGTAAAATTTGCTATAAGATAGATAAATAACACTAAATGTATAAAAGCAAATCAAAATTACTTCTTTACTTTCCTCATTACTATTAATTCTGTTATAGAAGCAACTGGTTTGCATGTCCCTTTCTTTTTATCTCTTCTTACTTTTCGTTCCGACGGAAATAAACTAAAAAACAATTTGTTTAATAGCTGTTACATTGAAAAAACTTGTAGAACTTTTACAAAACTCATTCGGTGAGCTAAAAGTGTGGGAAAAATTATAATTACAACAAATTTACTTACATGCGAATTTATCACACACAAAATGAGAAAATCCCCATAATTTCAGTACCATTTTTAGAAATGGTCTTTGAAGCTGATCATTTTGTTGATCGACATTTATTAATATTGCATTGAATTAGCATCTTTATCTCGGCACATTAAACCACTTGTAATATTTCCCATTTCTTCACAATTACACGTTCACTAATTATGTAAGTTATTAAAAATTCACTTTACAATAAAAATACAGAAAATGCACACCGTAATATGTATTTTCTTACTGCAAGCCGAGTTTGGTCTGATGGTTTGGAGGTAACTTTTAAGAAATTTTAAAGTAATTTATCTGTTGTCAGTAAAGCTTTACTGCTCTTCGCCGAAAAAATGTTGGCCATAAAGCAATTTATAACATTATGTTCAACTGGACCTAGCGCTCATTTAAAATAATACCCTCAGTGAGGTCACTGCAAAATAAGAATCCCCGCTCTTAAACCAAAACGGTAATTTGCTTGGTTTAATATTATACCTGCTAACATTAAGCATCCGTTCTAAACTCAAGGCACACATTCTTAATAAATTCTTAGGTGGCATTTTTTTGAGTGTATACATGGTCTTGCCTAGGTTTTGTTAGTTAAAAACAAAAATTGTATTCATAGACTAATTTTTTTTTAAATTTTCTTTTCTGCTTCGTTTTCATAATAACAAGTATTTCAACAGTCAAATATGGAAGCATCGAGAACCCACAACATTTAAAATCCCACCACCCACCATTGTTTCTATTTATTTCCAATCACTCCAATAAGCTCCATCCTCCCTACGTCACGTTTTGATTTTTTTTAAATAGTTATTGTGGGTGGATACCTAAGCAATCAACGCTTGAGTAGTTTTGTAGTTATTTTAAAAGCGCGACCTCAAAATAGACATCACTCCACGCTAAATATTTTTATAATGGACAATTAAAAACGTTGCAGGGACGATCTCGAACGCCAAAGCAAGCGATACCGCCCCATCGACCAGCGGACTACGAAAGTTCCGTAAGTGTCAATTCCACAACCTCGCTACTTACAAACTCATCCGCCGATTCGGACAGCACTGAAATTTTCGATGGATTTCAAAGATCGAGGGCCAAATCGATCACGAGGAGACGCGGGGCTGTCAAACACCAGAGGTAAGTTGTCACAAGCTTAAGGGAGCCACTTGAGAAGCGACATTCACAAGATGGCGCCACCGTAGTAAAGTGTCAATTTTGTAAAAGCTCTTCTCATTAACAAGCTTTTTTATATAAAAAACTAGTGGTAGATATAAAAGATAAAAAAATGATCTAGGTATAGATATAAATTTGCCATGGAAAAACTTGAAAAAAGTATTTATTCAAAAATATCACACTTTCCGATGCTTTTTGACTTAAATACTGACAAATGCGATTAGATAATGTACGAGTATACTTATGATTAATGCTTCCAGGGTGTGATCAGCAAGATTTTCTTTACTTTTAACAAAAAATTCAAATATTATTGAAACTTTGACATTTTTGAATAAGTACTTTTCTCAACTTTTTCCATGGCAAATTTATGTCTATACCTAGATCTTTTTTTTTCTTTTATATCCGCCACTAGTTTTTTATATAAAAAAGCTTGTTAATGAAAAAAGCATTTTACAAAATTGATACCCTTTTCTACGGTGGCGCCATCTTGTGAATCTTGCTTCTCAAGTGGCTCCCTTAAAACTTGTCCTAAATATTTTAATTTTAGAGTGCACGAAGTTAAAGGACACAAATTTGTGGCGAAATTTTTCCGACAGCCGACCTTCTGCGCGTTTTGCAAAGACTTCCTGTGGGGATTCTGCAAACAGGGATATCAGTGTCAAAGTAGGTTTCATTCCTTACGCGCCGAGTAATTAATTGGGCTGATTTGCACGCAGGTTGCCAAACTGCGGTCCATAAAAGATGTCACGATAAATTATTGGGGAAATGTCCTGGATCAGGACGAAATTCGGAAAGTACAATTGTGAGTATAGTCGATTGGTTTTGTGTTCATTTGGTGAATTGCATTTTTTGCAGTATTTACGAGAACGGTTTAAGATAGATTTACCGCATCGTTTTAAGGACCACACGTTCCTTTCACCAACATTCTGTGACCATTGTGGATCATTATTGTATGGTATTTATAAGCAAGGTCTTAAATGCGAAGGTAAGAATATTAAGGGTGAATTAGTCGCTGCAGCGTATTCTGAACGTATCCACAAAAATCGTACATTTTAATAATAAGTATTTATATAATATTTGTTGATAAAACATTGTAGTTACGCCTCCCGGTCATTGGTTTGTCTTCGATGCAATTTAAATTTGGAGCACATAACTAATAAATTATTTTAACTGCTCATAATTATTTTCAGCATTTAAAGTGAGACAATTTAGAGGGGCAATTAAGTTGCTGATAAAGACCGTATTTTTAATTCATGATAACAAACTGATGTCAACATCAATTTCAAAATCAAGAGTATCAGCTTCCATAAAAGTAAAACAGGAAAAATTATTTAAATAAACAGAAAGGTGAAAAATTTGTTAATCCTTGTATTAATCATCCATAACATGAAATTGAAGTATTTTTAAAAGTGACTATTTATTTATGTTCAAATAAATTTCACAATTATTTTTTCTTTTGCAAATTCAAATTTTCAAGAGCAACAGTTTTAATTATTAAAGTGGCTATTAAAAAGAACAATATTTCATTGAAAAAATTTATTTTTGGAAATTTTGAACTTTGCAATTTTCATGAATTCAAAATTTTAAAACCATTTTTAAGTCTAATTAAAATTTGGTAACTATTTTTTCTTCTACTTTTAATGCAAATTCAAATTCTTCAGTTATAAAAGAGAAAATGAAAGAAACAATATTTCTTTGAAAATGAACGTTTTTAAAATCTAAAAAGACTACTATTTAAAACTCAAGTTACTAAAATCATTTTTGAGCCAAATTAAATTTATCTACTTTCAATTCAAAATCACAACCATTTTTGATTAATTCATAATTTTAAAACCATTTTTAAGTCTCATTCAAATTTGGTAACTATTTTTTCTTCGACTTTTAATGCAAAATATGCCCTTCGAATTTTCGAAGGCCATACTTTGAGTTATTAAAGTGATTATTTTTTAATGATTTCATTCACCAATCGTTTAGCAGTATTTGGGCACACGTGTTTAATTCTGTCCAATCACAACATTATTATAGTGAGAATTTTCTACTGTACATATTATTCCCGCGAGAATAATTTCTAGTATTTTGTTTATGTTACTTGACAGCACATTTTCTAGTTTTGACATCTGTCGCCAGTTTGATTTTAGTTTATAATGAATTAAACCGTATTTTTATGCTGTATTTTTTATTTAAACGTTAAAAAATAATCTTCCGAATACCACTCGAGAGTGCGAATTAATTAGAAAATAATTCTCCAGTTATTTTTTCAAACTTGTTGCCTACGGGCTCTCGTGTCTATTCCCTGGCAACAAGTTTTCGAAAATCTGTCGAATTATTTTCAATTTATTCCCACTCTCGAGTGGTATTACTTATGAAAATTAAAGAGAACAGCATTTCTTTAGAAACTATAAAAAGACCGTGATTTGAAATTACGATGAATTCAAATTTTTAATCCCATTTTTGAGCCAAAACAAATTTATCCATTTTCAAACTAAATTTAGCAATCATTTTTTCTTATACTTTCAATGCAAATTCAAATTTTAGAATGCAATATTTTGAAGCATTAATTAAAGTGATTATTAAATAGCACTATATTTCTTTGGATAAAACCTTTTAGAAACTATGAAAACTCTGTTATTTAAAAATATGATAACTCCAAACCCTTTTTTCGGGCCAAATTAATTTTTTTTTCTTCTACTTGCAATGCAAATTCAAACTTTCGAAGGCATATATTTAAAAAGAACATTTTTCTTTGAAAAAGGACGCTTTTTGAAACTATAAAGAGGCTATTATCAGAAATTATGATGAATTTAAATTTTCGAACGCAATATTTTTAGTTATTCAAGTGACAACTGCAAAACAATATTTTCAGGAAATTGCGACGAAATCAAATTTTTAAAACCATTTTTGAACCAAATTCAAAATTTCGAGGACAATATTTTTGATTAAATTTTAATCCAATGATAATGAGCAATATTTATTTGTAAAATACGCTTCTGTGAAACTAAAATCATCATTCTGCATTTTGGATTAACTACATTTAAATTGCAATCAATTGAATTTTTTGAGGGTGAAGTCATACAAGAGCGTATATTTGGTTAAGAGTACGCAATGGAATTTTAGTTTTAGTGCAAAAGTTGTTACTTGTTACTCATTTGTGAACGCCATTTATTGGAATTGTTTACTGTCAGTAAAAAGTGGCCTTAGCCAGTTACTAACAACCAATATTAGCCGGTTAGCAACGTGTAATTGTGTAATTATGAAAAATAAATGTGCATCCATGATTCTCGCTGACGTTGAACGGTCGAGATGAAGTTGTAATTGGCGAACCATCTTCAAAATTCAGCGAAGTAGAACATTTGCAGATTCGAGTCCGTTTTAATTGACTAGCAGTGTACCTACTTATTTCGTCTCCACGAAGTGATGTTAGTTTGTCTGCCTAACTGAAAGGGTCACCACAACATTATCCCACAAAAAATTTGAACTGCGGCCAAAATATGCTTTATGTAAGTGAAATTCATGACAAATAACACCAGCGTTTTCAAACAATGTTGCTACTTATCGTAGGTTGAAATAAACTTTAAAACACATTGCCAATGTTGTATTTAGCATCTGCCCCAACGCACGTACGACTTACGAACAAATTTTTCGTTAAAAATAAAACCAATATTCGAAGGGAGCTAATTACAACTGACAGGGATCATTCAAACGTTTACTGTTATTGAAAGCCGGAGAAAAAAAACTAAAATTAGATTCCAGTGGGACTTTTTGAGTACATTATACGCGGTAAACAATTCATAATCACCGAAATGCAAATAAAATTCGTGTAACTATTTAATAGTAAACAATGTTTGGGCGACAAAAAATGTTTTTATTTAAAAATTAATTATTAGCCCTTCGGAAGAAATTTCAAACCACCAGGAACAACAACAGCCTCATTAGAGCCGTTTGCAATTTTCGCTCACATCCGTCAGGCTCTTAATTTAGAATGTGGGTTGAAAAGTACACCCATTAAAACTACCGATACCTGTTAATGTCAGGTCGCATGCTCTTGATTCAACACTTCTGTCCTTTGAAATTTCCGGGATACAGCGGAACCGCGATCGATTCCGATCGGACAAATCGGCGACAAGTGCACCCATTAATCCAAAACTCAATGAAATGACAGCGCGGTAATTTAGCACGTAGAAGAATTTTTGCGCGTTTAATTGGCAGAGTTACACTTTGTGTTTATTTCAAAAATAGTTTTAAGCTCATATGTTTTTTAAAATAGACCGGGGGCCGTCTATCTACCTACAGACGCAATCTTTTCGCAGGGAATATTTCTAGAAACTCACCTTTGAAGACAAATTGTGGCTCGCGGTTTCAAAGAAATTTTTTTGGGGACACGAAACGGTTTGGCAACGCTGGAAACTTGAAATTTTTTCGAAAAATTGACATTTATTAATGTTACCTGCAATTTGCATGCGTTGTCCTCCAATTAAAATCTGGATAGGATCGTTTTCCAGTGCCAAAGTTTTTAACAAGAGAGCGCCTTGTTTTAATCCAATATTTTGTAAACAGGTTTTTTCCCCGAGATTTATGTTTCCGACACCCACCAGCGTTGCAATAAGTACATTGTGGAGAAATCTGGTTGTATATAGGGTTATTTACGAGTGATAACAAGACCACCACGTTCCAAATACAACCAACAATACTTAATTGCGTTATTTTAAAAATTAATTATGAATCCTCTTCCAAATATAAT
Organism: Dascillus cervinus; assembly: GCA_949768715.1. NCBI lineage: Eukaryota > Metazoa > Arthropoda > Insecta > Coleoptera > Dascillidae > Dascillus > Dascillus cervinus. The sequence continues at coordinate 28,007,307 of OX458319.1, read as the reverse complement.
TAATCAAAAAATATCCACTAAACACAAAATGCCTCAGCGATGTTGCAATGTATTCTCAACTATTCGAGAGACGTCGAGGTTACGCTGTAACATTGCAGCGATGTTGCAACGCATTCTCAACCATTCGAGAGACGTCGACGTTACGTTGTAACATTGCAGCGATGTTGCAACGTATTCTCAACCATTCGAGAGACGTTGAGGTTACGTTGTAACATTACAGCGATGTTGCAACGTATTCTCAACCATTCGAGAGACGTTGAGGTTACGTTGTAACATTGCAGCGATGTTGCAACGTATTCTCAACCATTCGAGAGACGTTGAGGTTACGTTGTAACATTGCAGCGATGTTGCAACGTATTCTTGGCCATTTAAGACGTCGAGGATACGTTGTAACATCCCAGACATCACAAAGGCGCATAAAAGAAGTCTAAAAGATGTCAACATTTCCGTATAATCATCTTTTATAAATGGCGTATAGTGAACTAAAAGATGCCGAAAAGATGTCCCGGTGTTTGTCGTCCAAAAGATGACAAAATTCAGACATCTAGGTTATCTCTTCATCAACTGGTACAAGTTGTCTTCTCATTAACTTTAATTTCACAAGTGTTTGTAAAATGATCTATAATTAATCAGATAGTATTTCTGACAATACATTTAACGTTTGTGCCAAGATGTCAAATTTTGAACCCAGAAAATATCTTGAAAACGGATGAGACGATATTGATGAAATTTTGCAGGTTAGCGTAGTGACTCATATCGCATCTGATGAATGTTTTTTTGTTGGCACTGTATTTCCGGTTTAACCGGAAATATCCTCAACTTTTTTTATTGAAATGGAACAGCCTGTATGTTCGTGCTGCAACGTCTTTTTTAACCATTTGGAAGACGTCGAGAATATTGTAACACCGCGGGGATGTTTTTAACATCACTGCTGTGTTTTTGTGCTTACTGGGTAATAGTCTACAATGTTTGTCAAAATGAAGAACCAAAAAGAAGTCCACTTAAACAAGTAACATTTTCAAACAAAATTTGTAAAAAGCTAGTTTTTACAGATATCCGTAAAGTGTGTATTGTTGGTTGCGTTTTAACTTGTCGCAAATAGCTCTGTATATTTTTCGTCACTCGGAAAAGCCTTGAAACTTAATAAATACAGCATTTTGATTTAATGTTTTAACTAGCCTTCCGAAAATAATTTCGGTGTCGAATTTAGCGACGCATCACCTGCTACGTGCAACTTATTTAAGGGATTTGTTTCGGTCAAAATTTGCACGTCAGGAATTGCAACACAATTTTCGACCGGTTTTGTCCCGAAATGTTTGTGTGTGCGAACCTGTGCGGTCATTAATCATAAAAAAAGTAGTTTGTTGGCAAGTGCAAATAGGGAAAAATTAAATGGAACGTGTCTGCGCGCATTGGTCAATACACCCACGACGAACCACGATTTTTTCAACTCTGCCAATGAATTAAAAAAATTCAATTCAACCCGACTCTTCGGGATGGTTTTTGTTGCCCCCCTTTTTCGAATGATGGCGAAGCCACAGGTGTGCTAGAAGACGAGAAAATCCAATCGGCACAGTGTTCGCGTCACGGTTGGTTCGAGTAAAAATAGGATTGTTTGGCAGAGTCATCCTGAAACCTGCCAGTTAATATTCAGTACCCATTCGTGCGGGAGTTTTCGAGTGAAAAGAAAAATAAACGCATTTCGAATAATATTCAGTGATAACTGTGATTTTCGGCGCGATCTATCAATTTACCAAAATGAAAGTTCGATGATAAGTTTGATTTTTTTTTAATTTTCATTTTTTACATTAACCTCTTACCCACTAACCTCCACTCAATAAAAGACAACACACATTAAGAGTGAAGCAGAATAAATTTTGAAAATGCCGCTCTATCCGGAATTAGGTTTGTACCTCCCTTCCAACCCTTATTCGAGTGGCCCCTATTCCAATCATTCCTCGATAATCGCATCTAAATACACCCTTCCGCCAGCGTACACCAAACCGATTTCGAGAAATTTTTCGAGGGGCTTCACACCGCACTTAGCCACCATCAGCGAATCGATCGGAAGACCATTGGTCAGAATCAATTCACCAAAATTCCTTTCACACAGTTCCCCGAAATTTAAAGTGCCCAGGCCCATCTCCATAAACACGGCAGACATTGACGTTTCCTACAACAAGTACAAAAAATTTGAACGAACGCCACGTTCGTTGCCAAAACTCACAGAAGGAGACGCAAAAAAGAACGAAACTCATAAAAATGAAATCAAAAAGGAAATTAAAAAGGACGAAACTGAAGAGGAACAAAAGGAAGAAAAATCTCCCAGTCCGGGTAGGAACGAGGATGAATTCATAATGAGGAAAGGTACAATAAAAAGAGACAGACCCATGGTGAGATTGCACACAGTGCATCTAAAAGACAAGGCGAAAAAACCTCCAGAAACTAGAAGAAAATGGAGGGACCGCATAGATTTTGAGGAAGAGAAAATAGAAAGGCCAAAACCGAACAAATCAGCTGGTGAGAGATTGATGGAAAAATTCCTGATAAAAGATAAGGCTGAAGACAATGCAAAAGTTAAGATAACCGTCGAGAAACCCAAACCTGTTAGTGAGAGTGAATCGAGTGATGAGTCTTCAGAAGAAGAAGACAAATTAATTTCAGTTCCAAATGAAGCAGTTAGCAAATCGCCTAGTTTTCATGACATTTGTAAGTCGATTTCGTCAGGAACCATTAACGACGATCTGAACCCCGGACAACCGATTGAAATAAGAAGGAAACAAAGCAGGCAATACTCCACCGATGAGATCTTAAAGAAGATTAGAAGAAATTCGGCGGAGATCTTACACGAACAAGTCGCTGTGTTGGAGCACATGCTCAACCAGGAAAATCTCCAATCGAAAACGAACGAAGAAGAAAAGGAAGAAAAACACGAGGACGACCGTCAACGACGCAAAAAATTCGTCAAGAAAAAGTCCAACGAGAGGCTAACGGAATCACCACCGCCGACCAAATCGCCAATTCAGAGGCGACGAATCAAAAAAGCGCGGAGGACTCCTTCAAACAGCAGCGTCGATTCAGAGACGGAAGAAGAGCACCAAGCAATTAGAGACATTTCTCAGGTTGAAGTGGAGGAAATAAAAATCAAGCCAAAACCAATCTTCACAGCAACGGTCGACATTGATAAACCAGCGCCTAACTTCAAAGTGATAGTCGACGAAATTCAAGTAGAAGAGAGCCCAAAACCTCAACCAAAAAAGTTCAAGTTCAACTTCGTTTCGGAAATCGAGGAGAAAAGGAGGAGTATCAAAACGCCGGCTCCTAAAATAGACGAGTCATTAACGCCAAATTTAATCGATGCTAAAAGCGAATCAATAGTACGGCGTGACGCCAGGAGTGACAGAAAAAATAAACGGAATACAATAACATCAGGTGTCATTCAGTCGCCGAAAGCCAAGGATGCAATTATCGCGAACGTGTTGACCAAACACAATCGGGCAATTTTGGGACGTCACATTTTGGACAAGAAGATCAAGAAAGTTAACAGGGCAACAGTCGAACATGACCAAGTGCAAATTCCCAACAGGAAAGAGTTAATTGTGACAAATGTGCTCAATAAAACCCATCAGAAGGCAATCGTGGAAGTGAAGAAGACGCAGAAGGAACCAGCGATTAAGGCTGAAAATAAATCTGTTGATCAAGTGCAAACTTCAAAAAGTGTTGAGCATGGCGACGAAGACTTTTGGGGACATCTTGGAAAGCGTGAAAGTGTTTACTTTAATATGAGAGAAAAATTGATTAATGAAGAATTGAAAAAGAAGAGTCAATTAGATAGGCAACCAATTCAAGTTAAAGAAGACTCTCCACAAACTGAGTTGAAAGAAACAAAGCATGAGAAGACTGAAACTAAACTGAAACCAATCGCAAAAACCGAAACCAAAGAAGAAGAAAAATTGGTTGAGTCAGAACAACCCCAAGTTGTGCCAGCGCCTGCCAAAATGACTTCCAAAAGGTCTTTGGTGAACAAGTCGGACAAAGTGGAAGACCCCGATCTCGAGGTTTTCGTAGTCCCCGAACCCGAACCCGAACCCCAACCGCCGGAATCCCCCGAATCCAAATTCGTCCCTCTCCAATCCAACCGCCTTTCGCAATGGATGCACCCATTCCAAAAACCGGAACAGCACGACGTCTGTCCCGTTGAAATTTTCGCGACCCCCAAGCCCATCAGAGGGCGTCACTATCCTCGCCCGCGCCACATTTTCACAACCACCGCGCACAATCTCAACGAAAGTGACGAAGAAGACAGTGACAATTCGACGGACGAGGAAGAGGACGAAGAGGAAGACGAAAGAGGAAATGGTTCTGAAAAAGTTGGAGCAAGTACGTCCTCGAGTGATTCAGGGTTTGATTCCTCGGCCCCCGGAAGCCCGGCAAACCACAGAAATAAGGGTTAGGAGACGATTTTTTGTAACGTTTAAATTCTTAAATTGTTGGATTATTTTGTGGTTTGCTTCAAGGCAAATTTGACCGCGAAAGGTCGATCGACGTGCGCGCCGTTGCGTCGCCCTTTCGCTGTATCACAAAGTGAAAATTAACTGAGGTAATGCAGCCATTTACTAACCGAAATTAATTTTGCCAAATTACCGAAAACAAGTCTGAGTCACGGACTATTTATCGCGGGCGTGTAATAGTGGTGCACTTGATGTTAAGGCCAAATTATTTTGTGGTTTAGCTCCGAATTTGTTTTCGAAGGACAATAGGAAGCGAGTTAGGGCTAATTTCTATTTTTGAAGTCCCCTTGTGAGAGTTTATTTTTAATCCGCCCAACGTTTTTGTGTTTACCGGATTTAATTTATCTACCGAGAATTGAAACTTCCAGCGCCAGAATTATTTATCTTGGGGCAATGAATGAATGAGAGGACAGGGCCGTGACAGTGATCCAGGCACAAGAATCGGTATTTTGAGTAATTGCCATTACATTCGCCCGAAAATAGCCCGGCGGGTGATAACTCTTTCGGCGGGTGAATCATACAATCAGAAAATTCCAACGCTGATTTTTGTGGATACGTTGGCGAAACGTTTATCGAGACGCTCGATTTAATAACCGTTGTGTATTTTTATAGACTGCGACGTAAACTGTCACAAAAAATGTAAAGATCTGACTGCCAACTTGTGCGGCGTTAATCAGAAATTAATAGTGGAGGCGATCGCGTCCGTCCGAAAAGGTAAGGCTTATGCAACGTTGCGACCAAAACCAGAAAAATTCACGTGATTACAATATTTAAACAAACAAACGGCCCGGAACGCGTTTTTTTCGTCGCATCGTACATTATTTGGCAAATCTGCAAATGGGGCTATTTTTAGGCGCCGAGTCAGGCGAAAAGGCGTGTGACACTAAACCTTTTCAATGCCGCCGGCCTCATGATGTTTTCTGCTAACTTTTGTAATGTTTTGATTAATCGTCTCGTGAAACAAAATTAACGCGTCGCTACACACTGATTTGCACGTGATTTGTATACAGTACAGTACAGGTTGTATTATATTAAGTGTCCACCATTGGCAACTTTGTTATTATTGGAGTTACAAAGTCGGTTAAATCAGCAAAAAATTAGTGTTTTTTCCGCTGATTACCGCAATGAAAGCAAAAAAACAATCGAACGTCAACTGCTCGAGATATTCACGAAAATAACATTTTTTTAAATGGAATGCCCTATCTTTTTTTGCATATTTCGAAGGGATGTTTAATTCTGAGTAAAAAAGTCTTAATGCACTAGTACCATTAAATTAACAAGCAATTGAAGTTTTTATTTCAATTAACTACAAAAATCACGTAGGCAATGAAACAGTTGAAAATTGTATTTATTGAAACATTTCTTCCACGCCAAACTGAGAGTGGAAGTTTAGAAAAACAAATTTTATGGCCAAGACATTATAATAGATGTTCGAAAATGCCACCCTCTTGGTCTATACATTTTTGGGCTCTTTTTTTAACACTGCGCGCTGCTTTCAAAATTTTTCTACCATCCAATGTATTAATTATTGTTAAAATTTTATTCTCCAATTCATTAACTGTTGCATATCTCTTCTTAAAAACTAAATTTTTCACATACCTCCACAGATAAAAATCCATCGGGGTTAAATCTGACGAACGTGGTGGCCAACACACGGGCCCATTAGTTCCTATCCATTTATCAATGAATAATCTGTTTAACAAATTGGTTGTTCCTTGATAATATGGGCCGGTGTTCCATCCTGTTGGAATTGAATGTATTGCCTTGAAATTAAATTAATTTCATTTCAAAATTGAACACATCAAAAGTAATGAAAAGTGAATATATCACCTTAATGTTCGATGAAAATGTTAACTCTCAAATTTATTCAATTGTTTTTGACGTTTTAATAATTACCATTTTCAACTGTTTCAGTGCCTACGTGATTTTTGTAGTTAATTGAAATAAAAACTTCAATTAACTTGTAACTTCTTGGTAGTTAATTTAATAGTACTAGTGCATTAAGATTTTTTTACTCAAAATTAAACATTCCTTCGAAATATGCAAAAAAAGATAGGGCATTCCATTTAAAAAAATGTTATTTTCGTGAATATCTCGAACAGTTGACGTTTGATTGTTTTTTTGCTTTCATTATAGTAATCAGCTAGAAAACACCAATTTTTTGCTAATTTAACCGACTTTGTAGCTCCAATAATAACAAAGTTACCAATGTTGGACACTTAATATAATACAACCTGTATACAGGGTGTAACTAAAATTAGGGCACAAAGTTCCGCGAAGAAAAATAAGTCAAAAGGTTTTGATAAACTTCTGCTTTTTACCATTATATTATTGGAACTAAATTTGATTTATTTCCGTCCAATTTTAATAATACAATATGATCAATAAGTAATTTTTGAAAGGTTAATCAGCGATTGTTCATTGAAAACTTCAGTTCGAGTTTTATTAAATCAGGGGAAAAAATAAAAAAACTAAAAAATCGTGTTGGCATTGCTGAAAATTTGATTCACTGTCACTTCACTTAATAATTGCTTATGTGGTAATTACAAATATAAAAAACAATACATACTTGACACATGAAAACGTGAAACTATGAAAGAAGTCAAATTTTCAGCGTTGCCAACACAATTGTTTAGTTTTCCATTTTCCCCCGGGTTTACTAAAGCTGGAGCTGAATCCTTCACTAAACAACCGACCATTAACGGTCTTCAAATGTAACTCAGATTTAAAACTCACTATCTTGGAAGAAATGTACGAGTTTATTAGAACTTTTCGATATATTTTTGATCGTATAAAACTCCCCTCAAGTGTATCCTCTTATTTTAGATATGCCCTGTAGTGCAGGTTAATTTTAACAAAAAGACAAAAATTGAAAAGCAAAATTTGATCTATATGATTGAAATTACAAAATTATTCAGACTTTAGTGGGGTAAAGGACACCATAAATGGTTTGAGGGTATCTGCTATGTAGTACATATATGCGTTACGACCGCAAAAGTAATTGAACCCCATACCACAATACCCCCCAACTCAAATACATTCGGCTACCCATTGCTGCAGTGAAATGCTGCAAAGTGTTCAACGTTCTGCAATCTCTTTCTGGCTGTTGTTAGTTGAAAAACGAACATTAATTTGTCTGTGAACATATTGTAATTGCAGTACGATTACTTCCCATAAAAACTGTTATAAATCTGTTCAGTGAAAACAAAACATACAAGATAAAAATATCACAAAGTTTTTACAATAATTAAATTTATCCAGAAAGTTAGGAGTTCTTAAAATGATGCGTTCATTTTGTCGAGTAGTGTATTCTGACAAACTAACGTTTTGTAGTCTTTAGCAAACTACAAGCGAATTTATTTCAGTCAAAATTTGCAAAATTGCTGTAAAAACAAAGGTACGTCACAATAGGTGCTGAAAATGATCTCTATCATCACGACCTCATTTACATTTTTCTTTGAAGTGTCAAGGGACTGTTTAGTCTCTCGGAACTTTTTAAACAATTTTTCGTGCGGTTTGTGCGTTTTGGATACAAATCACTCATTGATCGGAAATAAGTTTCGCCAGTTTGTGAATCACAACACAATGCCATTGTTATTTAACATTTTCGCTGAAAGTTGGCTGAAACGTTAACCAGTATGTGTTCATTCACATTGTCTGGAAAGTAACAGTCAATAAAAATAGTTTGACTATGAGATTGAGACGATTAAATTGTGGTAAGATTATTCGATTAATTCGGTGGACGGCACAAGGACAGTTTAATTTTAGAGTCGGTTTAAATTTTTTTAACGAATATTTTTCGATTTTTTATTTTCCAGGAATAAAAGCGAATGTTTTGAAATCAACCAATTTCATTAGTGGGAATAGGTTTTCTGGACGTTCCCAATTACCTTCACCTGCTGACATACTGTCTTCAGAATTAGACCGTATCAACCTAAATTTTTAACTAAAATAATCAGCAAATGTTGGAATAATAAGTACAGAGACATTGTTTTTTGTTGTAAATTCATCATTCTGAGACTTGTTTCTTTTTTAATTTGTCACCGTTGAGCGAAAAGAATTCAAACAATCTTCTAAATTTACATTCCTGTAAACTAAAAATACAGCAACAGCCATTGCAACTAAATCACAATAACAAAATATGACAACAAAAAGTCGTTGTTATAAACTTTATGTTACTCATGGTAACTTTTTGAAAATTATGTTACACTTGGCAGATTTTGTAAACCAACGTTTTTTCGGTGTAATGTGATTTATTGTCTGCGTCAAGTTCAAAAATATAGTTACAGTAAATTTGAAATTTGAGTAAACAACGGCGCTATTAGAATTATTATAACGTTGTTTATCATTTCATTAATTTATTAATAGATTTGAAGAAATCAGAGATTTTTCGATATTAATTGAAGCAATAAATTTAAGTGCCAGCTGCTGGTTTCATTGTACTGTTCACGTACATTTTTGCTATTCATTATTTCGTCTATAAATTGCCTGTCGCTTCAGAAATAATTTTAATTTAAAGTGGATTCGCCAACAAAATATAGCAAATTAAAATTAGCTGGTGCGTGCGAAACTTCTTATTTTTTTTGCTGTAGTGTCAATAAAAAACTTATTTTGGTAACATGTGGTTGAAGATCATCAAAGGTTATTGTCTGGAATTAAACTTCAGATTTTTATAATCTTCTTCCTGAATTATCTCATTTTTTTGTTGAAGTACACTTATGTTTACTGAAAACGAATTCACTTACATTTTATTTGTGTAATTGCCCAATTCTGTTTTTTGTTCTGTCCAGTTCCATTTCAATTTAATAACAACGACTATTAATTTTGGAGCTCTGCATTTTGGCAATTTGTTAAAAAAAATTCTTAGTGAGCCACCATGTTTTGTGCCATTCATGGTGTTATGTGTTTCTGATCTAAATACTTTGCTGTTTTCTAAAAGCAACCCTGACTAAGTTCATTCTTCGTGCAATCTCGTCTGACATGTTGTCTTTCACTGTGGAAATTTTCTGTCCCTATATATTTACTGTCTCTAAGTGGTCGTTGTTTAAGTGCATATTTATGGGAGTGTTTATATTGGACATTATTTTTATTTTCTTCATGTCCATCTCCATTTCTACTAGTTATGACTGCTGATTTAATTCGGTGGTCATTTATAGAGCTTTTAATGAGACAATGTCATCTGCAAACCTGAGGTGATTAAAATATTTGCCATCTATCGTCATCCCTCTATTGTACCAATTCATTTTAGCTTATAGTGTTTGTGGGGGATTCGTTAAGTTCATTAGTTTTTTTCCTATAATGTCCCACAAGTGTTCAATTGGCGAAAGGTCAGAGGTCAGAGACCAGAGGCCATGGCAAAATATTGAGAAGTTCTTGTTACGTCGGGACAGGTATTATCCTGCTGGAAAAGCAGGTCTTCGAGGTGCTGACGATATAAACCTCATCAAGGTAAAGCTGGGCGTTCGTGTTCCTAGTCCCTTATGCTATACCACCCCATACCATAACTTCCGCGGCTCGATACACACTTCTTTCAACAGAAAATTGAATACCACCACGTTCCCCACGTCTTCATCTGACCCTCATACGGCCACAATGCATCCCTAAACGAAATTGGGATTCACCACTGAATACCACTCTATGTCGTTCCACGTTTCAGTGCATTCGCAACCTACACCACTCCAAACGTTGCTGTCGTGGTAAAAAAATTCGCACCCCTTTTTGGTGTTGCAATTTCCAAGTCATGTAGGTTGCACCAACTTCCTGTGGCATCTCAGATAAAACACCATTGACGTAGATTTTTTTTCTAGCTTTTGAAGGCTTGTCTGATTTCCTTTATTCCTGGAAGTGTTTTCCCATTATTTGATTGAGCTCACACTATTCCATGAGGTTTTTGTCTTTAGGCACTTTAGTTTCCTCTTCTCTATTAATGTTTTGGTCGTATCGCTAATTTTTCTGGAGGAACTCTTCATTTTCATGTTTTCTGCTGCTTGGCATACTATTTTAATTCATCTGTCTGCTTATTCATCAATCTGTATTACCATTATTTTGGCTATAATCTACTATATTTTTATTGATTTCTTCCTGACATTCACTTCGATTTTTTTTGTGTAAATTGGACCGTTTTAATTTAATAAAAGATGTAACAGTAAGGTAATGATTTTTTTAAATTTAGGTCAAAGTTACACAATTTGGTTCACTAGTTCATTGACTCAATCAATTCAATTTGTATTTGCTTAATGTTTTGATTTTTTCATTATTCCCCAAAAGTTAAAAATTACCCCAACTTACCACATCAAGTTCAAAAGCTCTCCAAACAATATGTTAGTCGAAACATATATTTTAATTTATTAGAAAGCCTATTTTAATATTTTATAGTTTTTTTATTGCTGTTTTCATTTTGAAAATTTGTCAATTAAATTTTCACATGCTGTGGTGTGCAATAAACGTTCTTCTATGATGTAAACATTCCAATTAACATTCGAATTGATCGTTGGCCATAAACACATTTCTGCACTTAACTTCCGCAACATATTCTGGCTTGTCCCATATCATTCGTTGTAAAATTTTTCCTACATTTTATCGTTTCTTAAATTTATATTTCGACGTCCAAAAATTCTAAAAATATTGTAACATCAAAACGTACAGAAGTCGTTAAATGTGTCTCTGTTCTTTATCTTTTTTTTGAAGTCTTTTCGGCCGAAATAATCGTTAACCTGGCGATACAAGAAATTTCACTTTTATTGCCGACATATATGCAAAAGTTAATCCAAACCACATGTTGTGCCGATATTAATAGAATGATTATTCACGCAATTTGCACAAACATAAATCACTGCTTTAATTGAACGCTCTTCCGATGGTACAGATTTAAATTGACATTTATTATTAGGTTCATCTGAAAGTCGCGATTCGCCGACGTCCAATCCTGCCCACAATCCAGCGTTTGCGGTCGACTTCGGCGACCCGACATTCGAAGAATATCAACAGTCCAGCACTTACACTGGGTTCCAAAAAAGTGGCCGAATCACGCCCCCCGCCACGACGATACCCAGATTCAGAAAGTACGCGGTCGAAGACTTCAATTTCCTCAAAGTTTTGGGGAAGGGCAGCTTTGGGAAGGTCCTGCTGGCCGAGCTGAAGAACACCGAGTATTACTACGCCGTGAAGTGTCTGAAGAAAGACGTCGTTTTGGAAGACGACGACGTGGAATGCACGCTGATCGAAAGGAAGGTTTTAGCGCTGGGCACAAAGCATCCCTATCTGTGCCACTTGCTCTGCACTTTTCAGACCGAGGTAAAAATAGTTGATTTCAACGACTTGGTAATTGTGTGTATGTGCGAATGGCAATTACCGACCCATCGCCTCGCACTTGGCTTATTTTTGGTGCAATTTTTGATACGTTGATGGAGAAAACTGAGTTTAAAAAATAATTTGAAGATTCGTGGAACAATTTCGCTCGTAATAAACAAACTCAGCGGTAATTAAATCCGAGATTGATTCATGATTTGTCTAAAGTAAATATATTTTCTGATTTAACGATTTTTTAATCTCGTTATCGCAAATCAAGAAGAAAAATTGGTTGTTTTTATAAAATATGAATGAACGTTTATTTTAACTGAAAACGAATGGTTTCAAATTGTTTTCCTCGATAATATGACAAAAATGCAGTACTTCTTAAATTTTCTTTTTTGCTGTTTGTTTTTAATTCTATTTTCACTTACTAATTTATTTTAAGCACCGATTTTATGTTCCCAATTTGAATAATTTTTTTAAAGTGATCATAAAGTTGTAATAACTTTTCTTCCAAATAAAAACACTTTTCCCACTTAATGCATGAATTATGTGCGTTTCAAGTGGTATGAGTCAGATGCAATTTCTTTCAAATCTGAGATTAGGAAAAAAGCAATAAAATTTATTTTCAAACAAGTTCTTCAAATTACTTTAACTCCTTCACGGTGATTCGGATAAATAAATAGTTTTCGGTTATTTTTTAATGAGTTAAATTAATTGAGGAGAAAAACGTTTTTATACAGTAGAACCCCTCTATAACGAGAACTCAAGGAACCAACATATTTACTCGTTATAACCGATTTTCGTTATAAACAGTCGTGGACAATAAAAGAGAAGATTTAATGAAAAAAATCTGTAATTTTCGTTTGGTTGTGATAATGAAGTAACTTAATCAATTGCACTTTTTAAGTATGCTGAGTTATTAAAAAGAGCATCGTGGTGAGGTGTGGAAGCGTCCATTAATCGTTTCTAAAGACTGTTCTATTTTATGTGTATTTGTCAAAGTTGCTACTTCACGATCTCCTTACTCTTCCTCTTCTTCTTCTTTTTCGCTATCGCTGCTATTTTTAGTTTCATCGCAGATTTCTTCAATAATTTCCTCATCCATTAAAGCGGGGCAACTGGCAATGTTTTCATCTGTTTGCATATTAATCCATTCCGTCAATGGAAGATCATCATTTTCATCAAAATCCTCTTACTGCCATTTGGCATGTTGAAAACTGTTTTTAATTGTTTTTGTCTCCACAAGGGACCACGCTTTGTATATGCAGTTTACAGAATCCAGAAGACTAATTGTATTCCTCTTTTTTTTTCTTGTAAGTCTTGTTCTAATCGTTTCACCAGAAGTTTTCTATATTGCAATTTTAAAGATCTTATAATGCCTTAGTCCATTGGCAGTAAAACTGAAGAAGCATTAGGAGGCAAAAATTCCAGTTGAATATTCTGTAAATTTCTTATTTGTGGATGTGCTAAGAACAATAGGATTTTCTGATTTAGTTTTCTATCCCATCAGAATAAAACTTCTTAAAAAATAGCACGTCTCATCCAAGCCCTTCTGTTTGATTGGTAATCAACCGGCAAGTTTTTTTATTCTTTTAAAGCATCTAGGTCTGGCTGACTTTCCAATCACCAACAATTTACATTTTTCAGAACCCGTCATATTTACGACAACGAGTACAATAATTCGTTCTTTGGAAAGTTTGTCGCCTTTGCAAGTCTCGTTTTTAAATTTGAGGATTTTGTCTGAAGTAAAACAAACCTAATTCATCGGCATTAAAAATGTCTTTAGCTGCATATTTTTATCGCAATTTTGGCCAAACATTTGATAACCAGTTAGCTACACTTTCTTGGGGAACACTTTTTGCTTCACCACATATTTTACTGCAATTGATGCTGTCTACTTTTAAAACGATTCATCCACCCATTTGACCATTTTAACTGTGGAGAATTTCCATTTTTTTCCCGAAAACTGTTCTTTTAACATGGCCCCACTTACGGGCACATTGGATTCGCGATTCACTCTAAACCATCTAGTTTATCATTTTTTGCACAACGTAATTTCTTCATTTTCGACGAGAATTCACTAGTTGTCACTGTTGTTGCCAATGTAGAACTCGCCAAACATCCTTCTTTGCAGATTACAGTTTGCTTTTTACCACTTTCAAACTCTTTAATTATTGATATTTTTTCTTTGATAGAAAATTATTTTCTTGTTTTAGAGGACGACATAATGGGACAGGATATTACACGAAGTGCTCTTTGCTTGATTATACCACTCATAGTGCTATTTTTCCCTATCCTAACGACCGCTTAATAAATGATAATCAGCACTGGAGAAAGATAATCCCACGTGCTGCTCCGCACATCTAGTGTGCCATATTGACTAGAATGTGATTAATAAGTGATAATCCCGCGTGCTGCTCCGCAAATCTAATGTACCGTGCTGTAAACTGAAATGCCACAGTTACAAAAAATGGCGCGTCTCGGTGATTGTTCGTTAAACAATATTGATGAAAAGATACAAAATCATAAACCGTATAACACTCTAAAGTCAGCAAATATATTTGGACCCAATTTACCGAGTTCTGCGACTCTCGGAATTATATTTTGCCTGAAAAAGTATTAAATTGTTCATTCGTGATATAATCTGACGAATACAATTCGTGGAATCGTGATTATTGATAATCTCGATTTCACTTGTTGTATTGTATATGAAAAGTTGTCAAAAACTGAAAAAAAATATGCAGACAGTTAGCAGACAAAATACGTTTCCGATAATATTCTAGTTTTCGAGACCCACAAGTGTCTTTATTTCTTCCTGGAACTCTCGTAATATCCGATCTGTGTACGAAATTTCTCGGAATTTTTCCCTATTACCGATTTGGGACGAAACAAAATTTCGTTATATCCACCTCAATTCAGAAACGAACTCGCTACAAAGGAGAAAATTTACAAGGAGTAGTATAGCCAATTTTTCGTTATAACCGGGACTCGTTATAGAGAAGTTCTACTGCAGTAGAATTTGAGACAAATTTTTGGAACATTTAAAATACAGAACCTTATGTTCCTTGTCCGGCGGTCCATTACCCGCTATTTCACAGACGATTTCCTTGAAGTGTCTTATTAATGACTTCAGCAACTAATAGAAGCCACTTTCAGAAAGTGGCCAAAAATAACCCTCTTTGTCCGATTCTCACGATGATCACATTAAGCTCAATATTTATCCGCCTTTCTTCATTTTTCCAACGAAAGATTTTATTACTTTGCGGCATTTATATGCCGACCTGCCAACTTGCAAGTTCGAGCCAATAACAATTTACATAAGTGGATTAACTCTCGTAACACCTTGCATATTACATGAACGATTATTTTCAATAACAATGTTGCTCAATTTCAGTCGCATCTGTTTTTCGTTATGGAGTACCTCAACGGCGGGGATCTCATGTTTCACATCCAGCATTCTGGCAGATTCGCAGAGTCCCGAGCCCGATTCTACGCGGCCGAAATCGTCTCAGGACTGAAGTTTCTCCACAATAAGGGAATTGTTTATCGGTGAGCGTGACGGCTATTTTCGAAATTTCGTGGGTCTTTGATCCTCGAGATTTTAGGTTCATATTAGTTCGTTGCTCCAATTCGGGGCCGATTTTTTTTGTGAAACGCGAGATATTTATAAATCCGAGGAAGTGAATTTATTTGATATGAAAATATTTTTGTTGTAGCGTATACGTGCGCGGTTTGTTATGAAAGAAATTCATGTGACCTTATGTGTTTATTTTCGCAATTACGGTTCTGAAGTGTTTATCGTTTTTACCGCGAAGTTTATGTTCCTTGCAATTATTCTCCCTTTTATTAATTACACTCGAAATGACGCTGTTCAGACCAAGGTTGAAGTTGCATCAAACAATGTTCAACGCGGAATTTTTATAGTTGTTTCACACAAACGTTTTCATAACGCTACACTAAAATAAATCGCACAAAACATCTTATGACAAGCGTAAGTCTGCCAAGACTTAACCGCCGATGACATGCAAACGATCATTTTTTAAATTCTAAATAACACAGAAGGTAATATCGTTTCTTCCTCAGGGACTTGAAGCTCGATAACATTTTATTAGATTTTGATGGCCACGTTCGAATAGCCGATTTTGGTATGTGCAAGTTGCAGATATTTTTAGACAGGACGGCCGATACCTTCTGTGGAACGCCAGATTACATGGCACCAGAAGTACTACAAACAATAATATTCAGACCTCTTCTTAACAAATTCGTTCGTAGATAATCAAGGGTCAACACTACAACCAATCCGTTGATTGGTGGTCGTTCGGTGTGCTTTTGTACGAGATGTTAATTGGTCAATCCCCGTTCAGTGGATGTGATGAAGACGAGTTGTTTTGGTCAATTTGCAACGAGAAACCTGTGTTTCCGCGATTCCTATCGGCGGAGGCGAACGCGGTTTTAACCTTGGTAATTTTTTTGGTCGATTTGTAGGAAAAACAATGTTGGTGTTTAGTTTTTAGAAAAGGATGCGTCCAAACGTTTAGGACACAAGATGTGTCCTTCGGGCGACATCCAAGATCAACCGTTCTTCAAACAGATTGCTTGGGATCGGTTAGAACAACGTCAGATGGAACCCCCATTCAAGCCCAAATTGGTAAGTTTTGCACAATGCGTGCACCGTTCAATGCAAATAATGCCAGCAACTTTGATAAACTAAGTTATTTTGGGATTATCAATAAATTTAGTAAATAACCAGATCTACATGGCCCGGAAGAAGGCATTCAGCGACATTGTCTGATTGGAAGGACTAAGAGTATTGACTTCTTAGGCCGTTGACCACACGGAATCGGTTTCAAACGACAAGTTTTATTACTGGAGACTGGATAAGAGGTCTTGATCATATTATATCGATGGCAACAACTTACAGAAGAATTACGCCTGTTGCTCTGCATTGAAATCGCCACCAGTGGCTTCATAAGGTTGCTAGACTTGCACTGTGTCAAGAGCAATGTGGTTGAGGTCACTAAACGAAACATTCTGTATTGGTGAATCGACATTTTGTTTATGGATAAATGATGATTGTAGGAGGATCATAGTCTCAAGATAGAAGACAAAATTTACACTTCTAATATTTGGTGCCGTGATTTTGGACAGACGACCAAGTCGTGAGAGCAAATGATCAACAAGAATTGTAATCGATCTTCTCCTTCTTCTTCAATCAGGTGTTAGGCATGGTTTGCCTGTTACGATACCCATCGTTTTCTGGGTCTGCAATACTTCGTCTTCCTATACATTTATAATTTTTTACTTTGGCAGCTATCCTATCTTGTTGCATTCTTTCTACATTATCTTTCCATTTATTCTTATTTCGTTCTTGTATTAATGCTAGATTGATGCTCCAAGAATTACAAGTAAAGTCTGAGAAAGTGGAACTGGAAATGAATTCAAGTAAGACGAAGAAGAAACCATAACGACAATAGAAAACAAAGAAGTGGAAAGAGTGATAGAATATATAGACTTGGGTTAAAAGATTGGAGTGGATAGGGAAATCCAAACAGAGAAAATAAAAAGAAGAAAAAAGACTAGGTTGGACAGCGTTCGATAAACTGAGCTACTTACTGAAAAATTAAAATATCAAACTACACCTCAAAGAAAAAGTTGTTGACTCATGCGTTCTATCAATTATAACATAATGAAGTTCTAACTTGGACAATAATTACAAAGAAGAATATGAACCTACTCAGAGCATGGAAATACTATGCTTGGAACAACATTCAAAAACTGAATTGGCAATATCCTAGTCACGTAGAAAATGGCAAAGCATAATCCTAGCATGAAGACCCAGACCAAGACCATCAATAGACAACCTGAAATTAACCAGCCGAAACTAGTTGCAAGCAGAATTAGAAAATGCCCAAGTCCAAAAGATGGACATAGAAACGTTATAGGAGAAGACGAAGACGACGCTCATCCGTTGTGCTCATCTCAGACACATCATAATGTTCTTGAACCAATTTATTATCCAACACTCTTCTAAGATTACTGATAGCAACGATTTGGATTATTGTCTTCCTTGTAACTCATATTACTTTTTTCGATAAAAGCTTGAATCGTTTTATATTTGGTAACAGAGCATTATTTTTTGTTGGACGGTGCATTTTATAGAAAACATATTAAGGATCAAATTAATTCTTATTATTGCAGCAACATCCCCTCGACACCCAATACTTCGATAAGACTTTCACGATTGAGAAGGCGAAACTAACGCCTATTGACAAAAATATTCTCCAGTCAATGGATCAGACCCAATTCCAAGGATTTAGCTACACGAATCCGAACGCAACGGATAAATAATGGCTTTTTTATAAACGCAAGGAAGGTTACCTATTACTTGTCTTGGACCTGCTTTTTTCCAAGCAGATTGGTTGTTGTTTTGGAAGAAGGAATTTCTTCTTGTCGGTGGCACTAGATTACTATAGAATTTTAATGTTGCCCTGTGTATACTAAAACAATGTTATAATTTAATCCAAAGGTGGCGCGAACAACCAAGAGCCAATTTTTAAGTGTTTTTGTCCGTTCTACGTATGTACCTCTGAAATTTGATGAAAAGATCGGGGCAGATCGCAATTGGTGTTTTAGGGCGCGGTTTGCTTTAGAGAAAATTCTTTTTAATTAATTTTTGTAGGTTGACTTAAAAAAAATACTTTAATTATTAGGATTTTTATATGTTAGTTATTTATTGTGTATTAAAACAGAAGATCGATTTGCTTTATTAATTTTTCATTTTTTATGCATGAAATGCTCGACAGATAAACAAAATTCAACTATTACATAGTTCCTTAACTAGTACAACGGTGTGGTATATTTCCAGGTTGCCAAAATGTAAATTTGTGTGATGTACCTTTTCTATAATACTTTTTTCGAGGCGACTCGCTCTGTACGACAATGTAAACAAGAAGTGTACTGTTGAAAATAAAAGTATTTTTAAATTACGGCAGAAATTCAATCGTAAAAGGTGGACCCGAGAGCTTTTTATTTTTCATTGGAGCAACTTTCTACAATCAATTTTTTCAATTAAACAAAAAAAAAATAATAGAAAACCCCTTACGTTTCCCACGTCTTCGTTGAAATATACTTTAATGACTTCATTCAAACCGTTTCCGGGAGTCGGTTTCGAAATGAAATACGGCACCAAACTCAAATCGTAATCGGGCATCGGTTTTGATGCCTCTTCATATTGCAGCAGTTCCAATTCGTTCTTCTCTTTCGAGACCATGCAGCAAGCTCGTAACGTAAAGAAATAAATAATCTCAACTCCGGACAACATGCTAAATCCCAAAAACAGTCCAGCGATACCTCCAAAAGACACTAAACGATTTTTTCAATAATTTTCACTAGCAAATCTCACCCAACAAATCGACCCATCCGAAGAGAACCTCGCGTTTGTATCGAACCATCGGCCATGAAACGAACAACGCCTCCATGGAACTCTTTCCGTCGTTGATTTCGCTGGAAAGGATCAACTCAAAATTGGGGAATTCGAAGGAAACACTTACGCATTTTCGTTTAATTTTTCGACTTCGTAGACGATGTTCAAACAGCCCAATTCGCAGGAACATTTTTCGACCGATTTTATTTCCTGTAAGTGTTGAGCTATGCAAGCCAGGCCCTTCAGTTTGCAGTGTCGAAAATTGGCGATTTCCGGATAAAAGATTGGAATGCATCCGCACAGCCTGGTGGCGGTTTCCATCCTGCATTCTTGCGTGCAAGCCGTGTATGAATATTTGTCGTCGATTTTCAATTTAACTTCGTCTTCAAAAATGCACTTTCGCTGTTTTATCGAGAGCTGTTTAGTGTCGACGGTGGTATAAGTCTGTTTTAAAGAAAACGAGATCCTGTCCACTTTAAAGTCCCATATATGTTGAGGTTGCACATCAATCGTAGGCAGCTCCAATGAGTTGTGTATGTATAACTGGAGTTAAGTTATAGAATTTTACATTACCAGTCAGGTAAAACTATTTTTTCTGGCGCATGGTGAAAATGACTAGCGAGGCGTTAGGTTGTTAAAAATTAACCAGTTAGCAACCAAAATTAACAGGTTAGCAACATTGTTGACATTCGGTAGTAACTTCCTAAGGTCACTTTTCGCTGACAGTAAACAATTTTAATAAATGACGTTTACAAATGAGTAACAAGTAAAAAGATTTGCGTTAAGCTAGTTATTTATGACACACTTACCGGCATTTTTACTGTATCGTTAGCGTTGACTTCAAACAGGAGGGACCATCTGCTATCGGTCTCCTTGATATAGCGCACTTCGAAAGCGGTTTGATTTTTACTGACAAAAATTAATTGATTTCAATATAGGCCAAGCAATAAAGCATTTTTTCATAACATAAATACTACATGGAAACCGACTGTGCGATTTTGTCAAAGACAGTTAGTAGTTGAATTCTGCATAATTTCCAACTCGAGAATCATAATTTTTATGAAAATGTGGATTCTAACATAAGTCAAAAAAAAGTGCATTGCAATTTGCATGGCTTTACCTAGGAAAAGCGACTCTTAAGATTCAACCCTTGTTGTAATCATTGGAAAACAAGAAAATGGAGAAAAATTTTACCGGAGCATACTTTATGAAATTGTGCATTCTAACAAGTCAAAAAAATAAAGAAAATAAAAATAAAAATAAAAAATTTAAAAAAAAAAATTGTCCTGAGCACACTTTATGAAAATGTGCACTGCAATTTGCATGGTTTTACCTAGGAAATGCGACTTTTAAGATTCAACCCTTATTGTAATCATTTGAAAACAAGAAAATGGAGAAAAATTTTACCGGAAAATGTGGATTCTAAGTCAAAGTCAAAAATAAAAAATTTAAAAAAAAAACTGGCGGAATTGTGAATTTTTTAAGAAAACACTGAATTTTCCGAATTTTCCGGCTTTTCTCCGGTTCTAATTATCCGATCGGGTCATTCGACCTCTCATTCTCTTCGTAATTTATTTCTCTACAATTCGTCTATTAACATCATTAAAATTGCTTCATTAGTTTCCATTTTACAAGCAAGAAACTAAAAAAAACGCGATTTTTTGTTGAAAATTGTTTATAACAAATTAAAAATTATGATTCTCGAGTTGGGAATTATGCAGAATTCATCTACTAACTGTTTTTGACAAAATCGCACAGTCGGTTTCCAGGTAGTATTTATTTTTAATTAATAAAATATAAATAATAAAAACAAAATTAGAAAATGTTTAAAAGCAGCTCCAATTTAATCCACCATTACCTCAAAATTGTTGTGTCGTAATGTATTGAATTGAAGCTGTAACAAAATCCATTTTCGGTGAACATTGGTAAAAAGCCGTCGCAACAGTTATAATCGGTCGCTTTCCAAAGACAAGACTCGAAAATGTCCTCACAAGTGTTCATCAACTAGAATGAAATCCTCTCACAAATTAAAAAAATAAAACATTGCAGCGATGTTGCAACGTATTTTCAACGTCGTTGTAACATCGCTGCGACGTTTTTGTGTTTAGTGGTCAATGAATTTTACTTGAAAAGCAAGATCCCTTAAATTCGCGTCTTCATCAATTAAATTATCGCCGATATCTTTCTCAAAGTCCAAAAACGTGTCGTACGATAATTGCGTTAGTTTCAACAAAAACTTTTTGATTTTCTTTTTGTCTCTTTTATCCGGCACGTTCCTAGAAATTAAAATCAATTAACTGCGACCGTCCAGCGTTTTATTTACTGAGAAATGTATCGATCAATTTTATCTGTGTTGCTGGGCATCGTGCTGCACAGTGTAACAGCTGGAAACGGCACATCCCAACTGTGAAAATCCGTATCCAAGCCCGTTATTGTCGGATTGGTTTGAAATTTTTCCCAGAGACTCACAATTATTATCATTGTGGCCACAGCTCCGACCGAAACGCAACAGAACCACATGAACCTAACCGACACCAATTAGAAGACTATTTAGAGTTTGGCTAAAGATATTCTGCGTTTATGACTTTAAACCGCAATCAACTTTTACTGATGATAATGAGGGTTCACTGCAGGGTGCCACAAATCTGGTTGCTTTAAAAAATATTTTTGTAGATACTTCAGAACCGTACTTAAATATTTGAACTTTAGTTAAGTTCAGAACAAATAATCAAATATAAGTCATAGAATTCATCAAGTATCTAAGTTAATCAATAACCTCACATACCTACCTAATTATTAGAAGAGGTTTAATGTTTACTCATATTTATATCTAAGCATCAAGAAATTTATAAAAATTTACCAAATACAACCCTGGCCACCCACTTCTGCCCATGTTGATTATTACGGCTTGCCTATTTTTATGGCTGGATCACTTACAGTATTGTAAAAGGCACAATCATAAACGCAGAATATCTTTAGCCAAACTCTAACTACCCATAATAGAAACGTACTTTTCGAGAAACGGCCGCTCGTGTTCTGCAATGTAACGAACGCCATGAAGCGTCGACTTTTCAAAAAATAATTTCCCTTGTAGACTCCAACTCGTTCGCAACAATTTATAATATTTCGAACCATATTTCATCACTTTACCACTGACAGACGGCCACATTGTAATTTGGAAAAATCACTGAATGGATATAGGAATTGAACCATTGCATGACGTGGCTTGTAATGTATAAATTGCATGCAATGAACGGATTTTGTGTTTTTGTAAAGAAAACATCAGATAAGCGATATGATTGTATAACAGATAAATGACTGTTTTGTATTGTTGAAATGGAAGTTTATTGTGAAAATGCTGAAACGACAACCCAGGTAATTTAATAGATTGGTCTAAAGGTTAGCTTAAAAAAATCCTTTGTACTATCAATTGTTATTCAACCAGTTGAGATATAATGTTGGAAAATAGAACTTTCGTAATCAGAATATAAATATATAAAAAAAAAGAGCAGACTCGTGTATCTTGTAAACAGAAACTTATATTGGCGAGCAGCACTTAGGATCGAATTTCTATTAGCGAATGTTTCCACGAGTTATTGAATTGAGGTTTTCAATTTGTAAATCACAAATATCGTCAATCAAAAAATGACTTTATTAAATTAACAGGCATTTAAAAAAGATTAAAATCATTTGATTACAAAACTATGAAGACAGTAATCTTTTTATTTACCTACTTGGTGTTGTGCCTTTTCGACTAAAATTGTTTCAGTTAAAATAGATGAGAAGTAAAAATTCAAAAGGAATTAGGAATTCAAATTAGTTTTACCGCGTATCGATAATATAGATAATTGTCGCGCTGTGACGTCATAGCCAGGAAAGAAATTTTTAGCGCCAGTGCACGTCGCCGGTCAAAGTGACTTTTTGTAAATATGTGGCATTATAAAAATCGTGAAAATTATGGAAAAATTATGGAACAAATTTGTCATCTGCCAAAATTGGATTTGAAAGATTAAAAACAGCACAAACTATCTGAAAAATTGGATCACTTTAGGAGACTATTCAAAACCTTTAAAGCTTCTCGACATAAAACTATTTACCAAAAATGTTGCATCTTTGTGTAAATGAAATAAAGTTTTTTTTTATTAGAAGTAGTATTTGTTTTCATTCAATAAACTTATCATCTGCTCGCATTGGATTTGAAAGGTTTACAAGTGCGCATACCATTACAAAAATATCATCTGCAATTGGTATTAGATTGGCTGAAAAGCGATTTGCCAATATTTGAAACGTTTTTATTCTCTGATTAGACCTCCCAATATGGACCCTAACCGAAACTATTTGAGCTTCAGTGTGAGAATTTTTTTTAGGTTAGTTTCGGATGTATTCATGGTTAATGTTAACCACTGACACTTACAATCTGGCCCTCAACTTGATATCAAACAAACAAATTACAAATTAGTTCATTTATTCTTTAGAATTATCGAAAACTAATCAAATTATTACAAACCTCGAACAATAACACACACACGTGACACGGCGTAACGTCACGAACAGGAGTCCGCTTAGTTGAATTTATTTACGCTAGAGTTGCATGCTTAGCTTGAATTCCCTATATGATCCACAAATTTCGCTTTTGCGTTAGAGAAATCCACTATCAGTAATTTCCAATTTTTGTTAAAAGTACTATTGCATTCTGAAACTCAATGGAGTAGTTCTTTGCAAGTACTCGTTTTTCAAAACTTATTAGGGGTCCGGGCAACTTGATTCTGCCGGATACAATCGCGCAGCAGAAAACAAAATTGAAAAAAATAATTAAATTTCTGTTTTTAACTAACAAAACCTAGGCAAGACCATGTATAGTGCGTGTCTTTAGTTTAGAACGGATGAACGTGCTTAATGTTAGCATGTATAATATTAAACCAAGCAAATTACCGTTTTGGTTTAAGAATGAGGATTCTTATTTTGGAGGGGCCCAACTGGGACTATTGTTTGGAACGAGCGCTAGGTCCAGCTGTGCGGATACAGTTGAACGGAATGTTGTAAATTGCTTTATCACCGACATTTTTTCGTCGAAGAGCCGTAAAGCTTTACTGACAATAGATAAATTACTTTAGAATTTCTTAAAAGTTATCTCCAAACCATCAGAGCTAACTTGGCTTGCAGTAAGAAAATACATATTACGGTGTGCATTTTCTGTATTTTTAATGTAAAGTGAATTTTCAGTAACTTACATAATTAGTGAATGTTTAATTGTGAAAAAATGGGAAATATTACAAGTGGTTTAATGTGCCGAGATGAAGATGTTAATTCAATGCAATATTAATAAATGTCGATCAACAAAATGATTAGTTTCAAAGACCATTTCTAAAAATGGTACTGAAATTATTGGGATTTTCTGATTCTGTGTTTGATAAATTCGCATGCAAGTAAATTTCATTTAATTTAAAAAAATTAGTTATAATAATGGATAGATGAATTTGTCTGTGCACTGTAACAGCTCTCAAAGATAATTGTTTCCAAAGCAACTCAAAAACTGATGACCACTTAAATAACAGTCGGTTGAAATGACAGTAAAAAAACGGATAACAACTTTCTCTCATTACCCTCTGACAGAGATATCGCCAAATTGTTGTTGTTACAATCATGTAAACATGAATATGTACGCGATAATTACTGAAATAGTATACAAAATATGATAAATTTAAAACAGGATGTTTTTTCTGGCTCCTTTCTATATAAAAATACCCGCTCAATTATCAGTTGTAATTAATTAATGTACAAACAATTCCTCAACCACAATTTTATAAAATACAGCTCCAATATTTTACAACAGATTTAATTTTGCAAGTTCAACAAGCATCAATCTTCCCAAACAAACAATTCCAGTATAAAAATTTCCCATTTAAAGTATCGCGTTACGTGGTATATATATAAATTGAAATCACTTAATTTTCTTCATTGTCTCACACAATGGACTTATTAAATCATCAAGAAAACTGCCAGTCGCATCAAAATTCATCGCATGGCTCCACTGAAAAATTTTGCACGGCAATTTTCGATGGATTGTTGTGTTGGAACACCACCAAAGCCGGGAGCTTCGCAAAGCAGCACTGCCCCGACTACTACAAAGGGATGAATCCCCAGGTATTTAAATTATTTGTTGGTTCTCAATAATTAGTTGGTTTTCAGAAATTTGTAATGAAAAAATGTGAGGAAAGCGGTGAGTGGCAAGACAGCGACAAATTGGCAATTTACCTCCAATGTTACAAACTGTTGGATAACCAAACCGCTTATTTGGATATTGAATTGAACGAGGACATTTCGCTTTTTCAAAAGTGGGTGCCGATTATGAAGACAGTCACACATGTGGGGTACGTGACTTCATTGGTGACTTTAATAATAGCCATCGTGGTATTTGGCACTATAAAGTAAGCTTGTAATAATTTAAAAATTGATAATTAGATTGTAATTTTAAGGAGATTGCATTGTGCCAGGAACAAACTGCACATGCATTTGTTCATGTCGTTTATATTGCGAGCTTTCACGGTCTTGCTGAAAGATTTTTTATTCGTGAATGGAATCGCGTTCGGGTCAGACATTGTCTCAATCAACGGGCAAGGAGCATACATCACAGAAAATTATGTAAGTAATTTTAATTTCGATTAATAATTTTAGTTAGTTTGAACAGATTGACTGAAAAAAGCTAACACTTTACAGAAAATTGTTATTCCTTTAAGTGTTTGCTTCAAAACTAATAATTTTCTGAACAAAATTCAGATATTGTTATTCTTAAAAAATACAGGGTTGGGATAAAATATGGAACCAAGCAAATATCTGTACAGACAAATTCAGAAAAACAAGGTCTATAATCTGCACGAATATACAGGGATTTTCCATTTAAATAAAAAAAGTTGAGGATATTTCCGGTTAAACCGGAAATACAGTGACAACCAAAACACATTCATCAGATGCGCTATGAGCCACTACACTAACCTGCAAAGATTCATCAATATCGTCTTGTCCGTTTTCAAGATATTTGCTTGGTTCCGTACTTTATCCCAACCCTGTACAAAACAGAACAACCCATTAGTTTTTCTTTGGAAATACACAATTATAATTTCAAAACAATTTCAAATTCAAACATGAATTAATCGGCGTATTTTTTAATTTAAGAAGATTCAAATCGCGCCAAAAGGTAGATCTATGATTGGCTGCTAGAAAGCCGTTTTTACGCTGATGAAATTATAGAAAATAGGTAGTCGCCATATTGTCCGTGCTGTCAGTTTTGTGTCTTTATTCATTGTGTATCATTTATATTAGTCATTGAAGTAGTTCTTATGCATGTAAAACAGTGGGTCCTTGATGCCTGTAAATCATTTAAATGCATACAGTATAGGCATTGGCGTGAAACGGCTGCACCTTGAATTAATTACGAAGTGTTAAAAAAATTAATAATAATTTAAATATAATACAATAATTTTCTTGTTTTTTTAACGTGTTATATTTGCAAAAAAAATAAAAAATGTTCCAGTGTAATTTGTTCTTTTGATTTTAATTCTCGAATTAAAAAATTACCTATAGCGTGTCATTTTACCAATAATTTTACATAATTTAATCAGTGCAAAACCGGCCTGCTGGCAGCCAATCATAGATCTACTTTTTGTCGCGACATTTTTGAATCGCTCCTCCGAATTAAAAAATGAACTATAGCAGAATATTTCGGTTAAATTATTAATTGAGTTTACTTTTGGAACAAGCACAATCTTTTATAAAAAAAATGAAGACACTGTCTAATAAAAACATTTTGTGATTGATTTTTAGAATTGGCTTTGTAAAGCAGTAATAATTGCAAAAAATTACTTCATATTGACCAATTATGCCTTCATACTAATCGAGGGAATTTACCTGCACAATTTGATGTTTCTCACTCCATTCTCAGACAACAATCGCTTGGTGATTTATTACTCGTTTGGCTGGGGTGAGCTTCAGCTCTGTTTTCTTGTTTAAATTAATAATTAGGGTTGCCTTTCATATTCATTGTGCCGTGGATTATTTTACGAGCCAACTTCGAGGACACCATGTGCTGGACAACTTCAGACAGCAAATACTTTCCCATGTTAATCTCAGTGCCGATCGGATTATCAATAACTGTAAATTTCGGTGATAAATTCTAGCAAGTATTTCAATTTAAATTATTTCAGATTAACTTAATTCTATTTATCACGATTGTGCGAGTTTTATTTGTCAAGTTGAACTCGATGTACATCCAACAGCGCAAGATTAAATACAGGTAAGTTGAAAAAAATTAAGACCTCGATTAATAATCACAGTTTCAGACGTTTGATTCGTTCCACGTTGATCCTAATCCCCCTGTTCGGAGTCCCTTACACGGTTTCGTTAATACTGTCCCTAATCATCAACTACGGGCAAGCTGCCAGTGCCACTTTAGAATTGGTTTGGATTTTTTTCGACCAAACCTTCATAGCTTTTCAGGGAGTCCTCCTGGCGGTGATCTACTGCGTAATTAACAGCGAGGTCCGCACGGAAATCTTGAGCAAGTACAACTCACTGCACGACAGGAGGCAACATTCCAAACGGGCCCGGACCATATCTAACACGTTGCAGTCGACTCTTCCTCAAGACGAGACGTTCGGGCCTCCTAAAAATTATTTGGAAAAGCAAACCAAGCTTTAGGATTAGGTTGCATTAAACAACGTCCGAAAAATAATAAATTTTATTAATAAACCACCTTTGATCCCACTTAATAGTAAAACAATAGAGTTACTTCGCCTTGAGTTCTTGTTGGCGACGCTTGTTCGCGATGAAAATCACCCAGAAGAAGCCGACAAAGTTGACAATCAATGCACGAAGCTGAAATTTGAGATTAAGTGGATGATTACAAAAAACAGAGTTCACAGCAATTCTGTATTTTCAAATTCACCACCTATTCAAGGTTTAATTCAGTCAATCTGTACATCCATAGATGCAAAAAGTCGGGTAGTTCTGATTTTTTGGTACGTTGTATGTACAGGGTGAGCCAAGTTTTACACTCACCACCAAAATGGCACTTTATAAATTCAAAATTCTAGTTTTCCCTGTTATGGAATTAATATTACTTACATTTTTCCTTATATCCGTAACAAAAAACACATTTTAAAAAACTATAGTCATTTCAGCGAATAATATGTATAATATGTAATACGTATTTTTTAAATTGTGTGACATACTTTATAGTATAAAGTGTATAATAAAATTTTGTTATGGATATAAGGAAAAAAGGAAAAATGTAAGTAGCACTTTCTAATTGACCATAACTTCTGAAAAAAATTGTAAGTGATTTTTTATTGTAGATGAACATTCTGTCCAAATTACAATTGTTTAGTATGTATGGAAAGTTTTTTAGCTTTTATTCAATGATTTAATTTATAATTTAATTTAAATGATTTTTTGGTTATCGCATCGTAGATAATAATTATGGTTCTTTCTTAATTCGCGTTTTAATATTGACTTAATTTTTTTGACTTATCTACTGGAAAGCTTGAAATTTACTGATGAATAGGGTCCTCTTCAATGTTATTTATGGCACTTGCTTCAAAATTTGCACCTTGACCAGATGTTTCATGCCTTCCCAGATATTACAGAACCGGCCTGCTTATTTTGTTTTCGGTACAAATTTGGTAAGATTTTTATAAAAAATAAGCTTAGGAAATTGAAACAACGATTTCGAGGCAGGTCGTTCATCTTGAATGTAATAACATTGTTAAAAAGGTTTTATTAAAAAAAAACATCTCTTTACTGTTTTTCTAGTTACGATCCTGATCCTAATACCTACCGTCCCACTTACCGGCACTCTGGTGGGACATGCCCATAAATCGTTTTTACGATTTGGCTTTATAATGCCATTGTTAGGCACATTTACTAGTTCTCGAAGTTAAACACTCCTAAATATCTACAAAGCTTTACGCAAAAATATTAAAATCGCTCCAATTCAAAATCCAATCATTTTTTGTCGCGAAAATTTTACCAATTGATTTCATCAAGCATTTCTGACCCATGAATGAAATTATAAATCATTGAATAAAAGCTAAAAAACTTTTCATACACACTAGCCAATTGAAATTTTGACATAATGTTCGCCAGTGCGCCGGCGTAGAAAAACAGCGAAATTTTTAGTTTTCTAGAATTTTTTGCAAGAGTGGTTTGACAAAAAAAATCATTCAATCTTTTTTTAAAGTACCTTTTTAACATTGCCCCTATACATATAAAAAAAATCAGAACTACCCGACCTTTTACATCTATGCCCCCCTTATAAGTCATAGATTGACTGGACTACCCTTTTTCAGTATTTTCCCTGACCTTTTTCTAGTAATTTGTGCCTTTAACTAAATCAGTCATAATTTTTAGTTCAAGTTATATGGAATAGTTTCAACTAATGACGAACAAAACATAGAAGATATACAGTGTGTCCACGGATGGAGTGGCACACTCTTGTTAACTTTCATATCTGCCATTTGATGAGAAAAAATCATTCTTGATAAAAAGTTCTGCTTATCTTGGGAGAACATAAACAGTTGTCAAATTTCTATTAAAATGCACGGAACGCTGTAGAAATTAGAAAGTATGAAATCAACTTAAGCAAAATCCCTTATTTTTCATTTCTGTGAAAAACGTAATTTTATTAAAAAAAAATTCCCCGATTTTTTGATAAAATACAATTTCCCAGATTTTCCCTGACATTCCCAGGTTTCCCAGCTTGCTGTGAACCCTGAAAGAAATTGAAACTTACCATTGGGGGCACAACACTGAGGTTCAACAACTGTATGATGGTTAGATACTTCCAACTTGATTTTAAAACCGGCCAATATAAAGCTTCCAATTGTTTGAGGGCCGCTTTGTGGCTCTTTCCTTCCAATCGGGCGATCACATACAAGGTAAATGCTTGATACAGCGGGGAATATACGAGCCGTTCGAGCAACAATTTTTTAATTAATACGAATGAAGCCTCTTCAGGCACCGTCTTCTCCAGCCATGTATAAAAATAATGGGGCAAAGTCCCTCCAAACAACAATCTAAAGATTAAAAAAATCATGAGTTTGCACAATTTTAGGTGATAAGGCTCACCCGAAAACTCCATACGCCAATAAACTCCTCTCATCGATAACTTTTCTGCCTGCCACGCACTGAGACGCATAATTTCCAGCAACGGCAATGAGAGCACTGCATCAATTAATTTTGAGAGCAATTTGTTATTTTGTACTTACGAACTGACAGCTTTCGTCCTAATCGGATGATTATAAAGCTGATCGAAGTAAAAGCCTAAAAAATTGTAGATAGGTCGTGATAACGCCATTCTTTTAGTTTGTGAAACTTAATTATGAACAAATATTACACTTATTACAGCTACCGCGCGCAAGGTTATGAGATAACTGACACTTGTTTGTTGTCAAGATACGAAAACTCGTCGGTTCAAAGTACCTACTGTTCAAAACGTCATTGGACCTAAAACATCACCTGATTTTTGTGGGATTTTGAAGTTTTCAAAAATATAAATTAAATTAATTTTTTTTTAATAACAAATGAAGTCAGTTAAGTAAATACTAAAAATAGTATTTATATGGTCTCATCGACTGGCAATAAAAGTAATAAAAACAAATTTTGTGTGTTTTTTTGTAGATAATTGAAGAAGAGGTTATTATTGTCTATCAATTTTGGTTTAATTCTTCTCTTCTTTCAGCATCATCCGAAAATATCTTGCATCCATTTCTTCAACTTTCAACTTCATTCTCTGCTTCGTCTTTATTTCTCGAATTTGGTCTATCAATTTTGCTCTTGGCTTCTCACTTTTTTTTTACTTGCGCTTCTTCAACGCCATCTTTATTTACAAGCCGTGAAGCCATGCTTGGCAACACCGCATTAATGCACAGAAGTAGGCCGGGTATCATTGCACGTCGGTTGCAATCGAAACTTATTAAAAAATAACTAACATGAAATGATCCATACTACATCATTATTCTGATAGTATTAAGAAATAAAACAAAAGTTAGTAAGGGCAGGAAATTTTATTTTGTGGTATTTATTAAACATTAAATGACATTATTTACAAATAACATATTTTTAACGTTTATTCTTCTCTTTTGTTAGCGTAGCTAATTTCCTTTTTTTCTCTAAATTTTTAGTGCCATTTGTTTCTTTTGAATATTTTGTGTAGTTATTCAACAGAATATTTGCAAAAACAGAATACAATGTTTTAAACAATCTAGAAACATCGTTGCCACACAGACAATGTAATTCAAATTGTTAAAAAGTTATTGGAATTTAAGCTTAACTGTGTCAGTTGAATTAAAATGCCTTTTTGACAGGAAGATTGCAAAAATTTTGTTTCCCACACGCTATTAGCTACAATATATTCTAACAAAGCATACATATCAAAGAAAACACACTTAACATGGTAACTTGGTACACTTAAGCCACCTCGCTGTAAAAAGTCAAAATATTCGTTGCAAACATTACTGCCGCGTCCTTCCTCAAATAAAAAAACACAGGCAGTTTTTTGCAAACAGATCGTGCTCCATAGCCACAAACATATATGCAGCTTGATTCCTCGATTTCACATAATTCAAGATAATTTAAAGTTATAATGGGGCAAAATTGATCAATGTCAACATTATATAAATTTGATTCAGTACTTTCATTAGCAAAGTTGCTAAAGCATGCTTCTTTTTTATTGATCATTTTCAAAATATGTCTTATTCGTAATTTGTTTTCTGATTCAATTACTTGCCTAACTGATACATTATAGTTTGATCCAGATAGTCGTCTGTACATTCCAAACCTTTTCTCTAACTTGTCTGTTTGAAATTTCCCCAAGAGTACATACGAAACATTAAATTTTGTTAAAGCATCGTTAGCAATTTTACATAACACTTGAGATGCTCTTCTTATTGCTTCAAATGTGTCGGAGCTTAAGCCAGCTTTGTCCTTGAAAGACTGCCATGCTTCTATCCAAGACAAAAAACGTTTCAAAAACAATAACTTTTCATCCTCAATACTACAAACTGATCCTGCCCATTCATTTCTTTTTATTTTTCCTACGATAGGGTTTTTAGAATTTACAATATCCCACCAGATGCAGAAAATTTGTAAAAAATTTGCAGTATCTGTACATTTTTCTTCCGTTTGTAAAGCAGCAATAGTTGACATATGAAAAACATTATCCACTAACAAAACGTTTTGTCTCTCTAAATTCGAGGGATACAAAGTTTTATAACTCAACTTATATGCTTTTTTAATTAACTTATTTTGCTCGTCCTTGAAAAATAGTCGCAAATGTTCGAAACATGCATACCGTTTTATTGTATAATTTTCAAAATCAGGATATATTAAAGTGTGAAAAGTATCGTTTTTGTTCAACCAGTTATTCCTAACATTTTTAAAAATGTGAACAGTGTCATACGATAGGTAAGTATTAATATCAGGGAAGCATGGATTTGGCATAGATTCGTTTGAAGAAATTAAAGTGAACATATTCTGATTTATTCTATTGTTATCAGTTAGTATCGCAACTATAGGAAAACCACATTTTTGAACAAATTCAATTACCTCATTAACGAGTATCTTTAACTGATCTCCTGTTGTGTTATTCACAGGAACTAGTCGAATAACTTCACTAAAATTACCAAAAGCAGAAGAGATCATAAAAGTTTCAATAGTTTTTGCCAGATCCTTAGCATTATTTTCTGAACTGCCAACAATTCCATTGGCTTTAAAATCTAACTTAGATTTCACATAAATTTCATCAATTTGTAATATTGTATATTTTTCTCGAACAGTCAAGTTTTTGGAAATTTGTTTCAAATAGTGACTTGTATTTGAAGATTTTTGTCTGGTTTTACATTAAATCTAGAAGATATTTGTTGTAAATATCGTTTACTAGGCAGCAGCAAATGATCTTGTAAGAGCATGTAACAAGATAATGAATATGAATAAGCCATAAATGCAAACAAAATAGTTGCTGGGGAATATTTTCATCTTTTTAACAATATCATGTTTAACTGATCAATTAAAAGTTCCAATTGTTTTTTATGTTGATAGTCTTCCATTTCTTCAGCTTTTTCGTTACACATAACTAAATTTTCATACAACTTTTGCAAGAAAAATTCAAAAGATCAAGTCCTTAAATTGTGTTGACTTACGTTGGCATACCTAACTAATATATTTTCAAGTTGCGACCATCGAGATAATTTTAAATCACAAGGGAGAATCCAGTTCAAATCGTGAGCAGAAATTTCTTCTTTTCCAATAAAGAGTTTTAATGTTAAATCACTTTTCACAAGAACACTACATAAAATTTCGGCGGCACTTAACTCAGTTTCACTTTCAGAAGAACTATTAGAACACTCAATATTTAATAAATACAGCCAAACACCAAAGTTGCTCTTAATTTTAAAGTTCCACTTTGTTTCACTGTTTATACCATTTAGTTTTGTTTGAAAAGTGTCAAGAAAATTTGTAAAGTCATTTATAATATCAGATTTTACAAATTCTTCAATTTTTCCAGCTTCTTTTGATTGCAACGCTTTCCTTCTTACTTCAGGGTCTTTTCGTCTAACTACTGTTGAAGTTGAAGACAGATAAACTGGAAGATTTTGAAAAATTGTGGGTACAGCGTCTTCCTTTAATTTTGGGTGTGCTAATAGCAACGTAGTAACAGTTGACCCGTTTTTGTATATCTGATCTAATATAACATCATTTTCGTTAAAATGTTTTATACAAACAGATGAATACTTCGTAGGCTGCCAATTTTTCCTCGGGATAGCTCGAAGCCATTTCTTTTTCGTTTCTTCATCTTTTGGAAATGAAAACGTAGTAACTGCAGCTTGCCCCTTTACGGATACACTTTCGTAATTCGATTTGCAGCTTGGGACACAACATTTTCTAGTCATCTAAAAAGTTTTCATGTGAAAAGCATGAACCAAAGGTTAAATGTACTTACTTTCTATATTGTCGAATATCAAATTATTGAGTTAAATATTCTGATAAATACACACAGGTTTGGAAATACCACAACTATCTAACGTTAACTGCACTTTATAACAATATCAACAACAACTCAATGATGCAATACTGAACTGAAGAACGCAAAATGTCCGCCTAGCAACACTGCTGCCAAATTTCTTAGTTCACGGCTTGTAAAATAAAGATGGCGTTGGCTTCTTGCTTCTCTGTTTTTCTTCATTCTGGTATGCTCATAACAGTTCAGTTCTAAGACATTCCACACCCATTCCATTCTTTTTTCTCCCAACCACTTTATCATCTCCGGCGCAATACCATCTTCTACTCTTGCTTTTTGTTTCTTGGCCTTCTGTATTGCTTCTTCCACTTCTTCCATAGTTATTTCTTGTTGTTTTTAGTTTTTCTTCCGAGGTCAAAGTGTTGAATTTGTCAGTGAAGAATTCATGCCATGTTTCTAGTATTTCCTTCATTCCTGTTTGTTGTTGGGTTTTTTGTTCCTCACTGCCTTCATTTCTTTCATTTCAGTTCTTCTTAGTCTTTTAATAAATATCTAGAATTTTCTATTATTTGTCTTATATTTCTTTGGTAACTCAAATTCTCTCCAAGTTTTCTTTTCCTATTCTTTTACGGTTACTTTTAGTGACTTTCTCTTCTTAGTCCTGTTTATTTTCTTGTACTTTTGTTTGGATATATTTTTTCCGCACTGTTTTCTTTGGTTTTACCAGCTTTTCTATTTCTTCATTCCACCATTCCACCATTACATTTTTTGCATTTTTAATAAATTTTCCTTCCCGCATATTTTATCTACTATTTAAAGTTTCAGAATATTACAAAAACTGTTTAAATAAATTGAAAAGTATTTTAGTAATTTCAAAACAATACTGGAAAATTAATTAACTCCAGTTTTACAATATTTTTCCTATTAGCAGTATTGTTGGTTGCCTGTACTTGGGCGTTTTTCCATTAAAAATATTTAATTTTTTGCGTTAATTTCCCTGAATTTGATTTGAATAAAAGAAAATGTTTTTTTGGCGTTAAGAAGTTTTGAAACAATCGGGTTTGCACCACGGATGCACTTAATCAAGAGAAGTGGCACGCAATATAAATGAAATACATTAATAAGATATCATATTGACATGCAAGTAAGTACCATTAAGTATGATTTAGGGTGTGGTATGCCTCTGACAGACTAAAATGGATCTACGTATTGTTATGTTAATCAGATGGTAATGAAATAAGTAATTATCTCTTCTCTCGTGGTGGACCCCGAAGACGAGAGCAGCCTGTTTTGTTTTACCAATGTTTAGATCCTTATCTGCATTCAAGCGGTAGCTGAGTGATTTTTTCTTACTTCCAATTCGGACTGATTAATGATTGGTACCCATGATCACCGATCAGCAATAAATTTTTCAAAACGAGGAAGGTAAACGAGAAACAAGAGTAAAGCAAATTATTATTTATTTTATATAACATAAAATGCGCCATGATAATATGTATAAAAACTGACTAGATAAATATTTAACCCCTTAAATATATTAACATATAGAAAAATATGATAATAAAAAGCTTTTTGTATCTTATATATACAGTCGTCCTTAAAGCTATTGTTTTGTTGATTAGTACATTACTAATTTATTGAGCAGTACTGATGTGTTATTTATAATACAGTGTGAACTACAACGATACAATTAAAGAAAGTTTAAAATAATTTTTGTACAGTAAGGCCACTTAATCGGCTTAACAGTGAATTTCATTTTTCTAATCTGCCAATTACAGAAATTAATTCGTTAAACAAAATTCACTGATTTAATTTCACATTTCTATTTTTATTTGGAATTTTTAACAATATACAACAACTACATTTTTTAGTTTTTTAAATATATTACTAAAGTAAGTACTTTCGCAGGGTGTTATGGAAGGCGACTGAAAGTATTAACAAATTTATAGATTTTGTTTAATTAAAAAGCTATTTCTCTTCAAGGTGGGATTTTTATTGGATGCGCGAATTCCACCATAAAAGGCAAATAAATTTTTTAATATCATTGGAATCAGTGTAAAAATGTCGCCTCTTAATAAAATCCAAGATTAAAAAACCGTGCATTTTCCCACGATAATTAACAATTCATAAACTTCTCGCCCGGCCATATAGCAATAATAAAATGTTACCGAAACGTTTGCACTTCGGTGCTAAAACAATTTTTTTGCCCGTTTGTAATAAAAAGCGTTCGAGTCATCCACATTCCTAACGACCTTTCCTAATGTGAACTACAGTTTAGAGCAATAAAAAATCGATAAAAATTGCAAAAAAATCTAACTATGACCTTATCAACAGCGTCTCCAACCATGAAGTAATTGATGGCGATGGTTCTTTTAATATTAATTACTTTACTCCGAGTATAGGAATATGCCTGGGGGCAGATTCAAATCGCCACTTGATACGAATCGTTTCAATCAACATAAACAAAACAGTGCAGAGATCATTTTTTGTAATCTGAACATAACTTAAGGTAAGAGTAGGGGAGACTGCGGTTAAAAGTACAGAGACTACTGATCGTAAAAGATGGACAACTCTTTATACATGTGTCCATGTAGTTTCAGTGCTAAGTAAAAAACATTTAACGTTTTTTGTTGGTCTTAGTAATTTTAAATAACCGAAGTAATTTGTTTTTACCAAATGAATTATCGATCTATACAATATAAAGTTGACAGTTTTAGCAATAGTGTAGCACAGTTTAAAACATTTGCAAATTAATAAATAATCACAAATTAATTGTTATATTCCAAAATGCGTGATGGGGTTAGTTGTTACTATAACAATTTGCCAAATATAAATAATGTTTTTTGTGAAGGTAATTATGTAAACTTAGATATTTCTTCTAGAAACTTATAATGAGGACTTATAAGAGAAAAACAATTAGGGGTCAAATATCAAGACAACCCCTAAAGGAAAGGCAAAGAAAGCTAATTAATGTAATGTATTAGGTATAACAAATAATTTTGATTTCATTTTAATAATGCTTTTGACTAAAATTTAGTTTTACTTTCAATTTGAATTTGTTATGTACCTACCTACCGAAGAATTGTGTGAATAAAACACATGTAACAAGTTACTCCACACAGGGGCAAATTGTTACGTTCTGCATCAGCTTAAAAACTATTTTTTTTCAGTCATGATAATTGTAAAATTTTAAATATACATGTTTTTGTACTAGAAGGTTCACTCTTTAAAGGGGCACAATACACAAAAAATAAATTCGTTTAATTTAAAAGTACGTTTAATTCTAAGAAAAATGGTATATGTATTTTGTTTCTACTCAGGTTATTTAATGAGTTATAGTAAATTTAAAATACGCGTGTGACGTCACCGGGCCGAGCTTAGCGTAGCAGCCTATCTTACACGTGTAAAAAATGTTCCCTTCACACGATAATTTACCTACCTTTAAACTATATTTTAGAAATTTTGTTACGAGCATTTAGACTGTTTTTTTTTTTTTAAGACGATAGTGCAACGAAAATTTTAATATAGTGTCTAGTTTTTTTTTTAATATTATATTCTGTGAGCTACGACCGTTTATATGCACACTTAAATAACATAGGGACAGAACGCTCAGTCGGCGCTGTTCTTGTTTA
This sequence comes from Dascillus cervinus, assembly GCA_949768715.1. Lineage (NCBI taxonomy): Eukaryota > Metazoa > Arthropoda > Insecta > Coleoptera > Dascillidae > Dascillus > Dascillus cervinus. The sequence continues at coordinate 27,969,438 of OX458319.1, read as the reverse complement.
ATATTGAAAAAAATAACTAAACACCATATTGAAATTCTGATTCTTTTATCGTCTTTGGCACACAGTCTCATATAAATTAAGCATTAAAAATATAATTTTTAGGTAGATAAATCATGGTGCGAAGTGAGTAACTTTTACATGTAAAATGGGTCGAGCCCTGTGACGTCACACGGCAATTCTAAATGTTTTAATATCTTCTAAAATATTATTTTTTTTGATTTTTACTAAATAGTTTTTAATAGTTCTGAGTACAATAATTTAACTTTAAATAATAATTTAAAAGATTTTTTTTGTGTATCGTGCTTTTTAACTAACGGTAATTGCTGAGTCTCCAACTGCTATAGAAAAAAAGAAAAAAAATTACAAGTGAAAAATGTCTCCCCTACAGTCAAAAATTCTAATCAATACTTCAACCAAAACGTGGAAGTACCAAAAGATTTTTCTTCCCTTTGCTACTGATTTATCATCAATCTATTGTCATTTCTGTTGGTCACTTTTGTCATTTTTTGTGTTAGGATTTTTTTACTCCACCTTAATTCCAATAAATCCTTCCATAACGTCCTGCTCGAAAACAATGAATAAATAAAATTTACAAAGAAAACAGGTATTGCTAACTACGGTAAGGCAAGTGCCGAACAAGTCTGAATACTGACAATTTTTTGCTGGAAAGTAATAATTGTTCCAGAGATTAATTACGATCCAAACCAGTTGAGCACTTACCGATAACAGATATGGACTAAGCTTAAGTGTAAGTTACAACAAAATTCTGGACCGGAAGGATAAGATTTTAATAATTTAAAAAACCCTTTTAATACTCTGTCACATCGGGCGAAAGGCATAAAAATCTTTTGTCTCAATTGAAAAGACGGTTTAATAGATTATTAGTCTGATCCATCATGGGACGGAAAGGTACTGTCGGCTGTCACGTCGGATATGTCACTTAAAGTTAGTTTAGTGCTGTACCAGACCGGCAAATCCATCTGATTATTAATAAAAAACAAGGTGCACGCCTCTACTCTCGACGGACTTATCGAAAAAATACATACATTATACCTACTGCCTATCACAATTTTTAACGGACGGATTCGTTGCCTTCCCACACTCGGAAACTGGATTCGATTTTCGATTTCGCCCGGGCCGCTCGCCTGTTTTCTCGGGGAAACTGCCCACTTTTCGGGGCCCGGAAAAAATAACACACGCGGTGATATGTTCACAGGTTTTAATTGGAGGACGATGTCGGTCTGATATGTCAATCTGATCGTGTCACGGTCGTCAGATTAGCCCATGTAACTCGTTCATGCGCCGTTATAATCATTATCGCTCTTGAATATCGTGTCAACTAATTGATGTTACTATCAAGTGGTACAAAAACACAAAATGGAATTTTCCGGGGGAGCAAGCTCGCTCGAATAAATATTTTAAATATGTTGGCGATCACAATTATTCGGGGGTGCCGTTGCTGTCCTCCGTGTGGGTGCCGGTCGAGTCCTCGGCGGAGTCTCCGTGCGAAGGGTTCAGTTGAGGTCTGCACGACGGACACATACCTGGCGCGCTTCCAGCGAGGTACATTTTTCCGCAGCTGGCGCATTCTTCTTGCGGATCACCTGTATAACATCACGTAAGTTTATTAATTAAATGTGCAGGCAACCGGCATGTGAAGGAATGCCAATTTTCAATACAGTCAAACTTCCATAAGTGGAACTTCTACTTTGTGTTTCATGATTCAATAATAATGCAATGATCTATCTCTGAAGGTCCCACCAATTTTACCAATTTTTGTAAAGTTACCACAAAATTTTCTAAATGGACGCCATTAGTGGAATGCTCAGCTAATGATGGATAATTAAATTTCATTCGTTTACAAACTGAATTATTCCTCAATTAAATCATATTTCGTATTAACCAGTAAATAACTAGGTACAATCGCGTTAAAAACATTGTGTTCATAACGTTAACCCTTGAGTGGACGCGTGGATTACATGTAATTCAGTGTTATGTTATGTTTACGTTCAAAACGATGTTTGTTGTGGCTGTGTGGAAACTGAACAATGCGATCTTCATGTTTAAACATTTTACTTTTGTTTTTAACTTTCCAATTTTAATAGAGGTTACTCTGAAAAGTTATTAGTATAACGTTTTTGTAGTAATAAATATGATCTTTTAATAGTGTTTATTTATATAATTCTTTCAACCACAAACCTTTCATTCAAACCATGTTTTGTCCACAATATTCATTCAAAAAGCATTGTGTCCAAAGCTAAATTCCGTTTTTTTAAATTTTTTCAACAAAATACTTTTGTGGGGTACTAAATTAACATATTTGGACTAATAAAATTCAAACCCTGAAAAATCCAAATACCAGCCTTTTCCATTTTTTGTTAAACAGTTTTTCTTGATTTTCCAACATTTTGATTACTGTGACAAAATGCTTTTTGGATGTTAGCACCTCAAATATTAAATTATTATCTTCTAATTTTGTTTATTTCATGAAGTTTTTTATTATTCAGATGTAACTACGGAAAAAAGTATAATTTTTTAAAAGTCAAGCCAGTGTTTCATTGACTTTTTGCAAATCTGAAATTTCAAAGCCTAAATGCGCCCCTGATACTGAAATAACAGCACATTTCAATAACAATCTGTTAATGCTTTGATATTTCTACATTAAAAAAATATAAATAAAAGATTTATGAAGAAAAAAGCTCAAGAAATTCATAAAAAATACACAAATGAGCATTGCTACGCCAGATGATAAAAACTGAAAATGTCAGATCGTAGATTATCAATAATTGCCAAAATTTCACAGTAATATCTTCAAAATTAAGGATTTTTTTTAGGTGACCATTAACGTTGGAGGACCCTGTACAGTGACAATCCAAATTGTTTACTGACCACAATATTTTTTTCGTTGCTAATTTTGTTAAAACTATCTATTTTTTCCATAGCTACAGTAGAACTTCTCTAAGTCGAATCTGAACGGACTGTTAAAAAATTTAGAGTTACAGAAACTTCTAAATACAGGCAACATATGCAATCTTTTAATACATTGGGAGTGCAGAATAAGTTTTCTATATAAAAACGTCACAAACTTCAAAATCCATAATAACAGCTTCTACTCAGACAATTATTCGAGTTATGACACTTCGACTTAGTGGAGTTTCACTGTATGTACAAATTTAGTAACTCTGGATGGCAATTATCAATTTATGTAGTCTTTGTTAATGTGGGTCCATTTTAATTACAGAAAAACTTGACTCGACCATTTTTATATATCTAAATACTTACATAAAAGTGATTAGCGAAGCTTGTCAATGTTATGAACGCATTGTACCTTGGTTATACCGGGAGTTTAGCCATAGAAAAATAAAAAAATACCCATTGGAAGCTTTGTAATTTATTGTTTTGTAAATTTGAAAGTTTGTACACTATTTTATTTTTTTCCATGGTTAAGCTTATTTAATTTTTTTTTTAACTCACGGTATAGTGAAATTTTAAATTCTACGAATTAATTTTGTTGAAAAAAAAGTTAATACGGTATCCTAAGGCTTGGTGATGATATTATTTTATTCATAATTTTAAAAACTAACTGGAATTTCTTTGAAAATTGTGCGTGTTTTAGATTGGTGTGTAGTCGTGAGCAATTTTAATTTGAATGGTTGGTATTCCACAATTGGGACCCTTCCTCCACATTCTTTTAACCCCAGTCGCCAGTAGGCGATTTAGAAAATAAAAAAACATTCTGCAATCTAACTATCAGAATCTTGAAGGACAAAACCACGCCCAAAAGGGATAAATATGTTAATAATAAGGGCAGGCAAGCGAAGGGAGGTTCGAAAGTGACTAGGTAACATCATAAAAACTGTTGTACCGAGCCATTTTTTAAATTGAACTCTTTGCCTTTGGCAAAACACAAAATAGGGCTTGATACAATTATGGTACTTTGCTTATCTATGGTTGGAAAGTAGGTTGTTAGATTTTAAGAATCACTCGGTACGTTAAAATTAATAAAAAGGAAGAATTCTTTTTAATTTGGTTAGAATAATGTTCCATGATGCATTTAAAACTCAATTAGTTTGAGTTTGGCTTGGGGAAGTTTGACTGCATTTTCCACAAATTTGGAATTTCTGTGGCCAAGAGGATGATGGCGACCCAAAGGGCAATTTGGTCCCCAATCAGGCGTTTCGGCCATTATAATTCAAATGTTTGGTGCTAATGCAATATAAATTGGCTAGATTTGTAGTGGAAACCTGAGGCTAGAATTATAGACAGGACTAATGCAGACCGACTAGACTTAAAACTGAAATTATTTTTAAGACCCCTCTAACCACATGTCTACGTCTAGGTAATTGCAGAGGCCCCAAAAACGAATTATAGCCCTCTCAAGTAGTGTCATTTAATTTACAATGTGGTATTGCTCGGGGTATAATTAGGAAACTATTCGGGAGTTATGGGAAAAAGACTTACCTTCGTGGGTCTTCATGTGCGCTCTTAGGTTACACGCCAAGGCGAATTTCTTGTTGCAGAGATCGCAAGCGTGCGGCTTATCTCCTGCAACAAAAAAATAAAAATAAATAACTCAGGAGCCGTACAAGTTTATCTGTGCTTTATCTCGTGGGTCGAGTTTTTTTCGACGACAAAACTTTTGACGATTTCTGTCATCGACAAAAACCTATCAATTAACTTGAACTATTTTAGGCCGAACGGGTTATCTATCATAATGTTAACGAGCACCATGTTTTATCATATGGTTCAAAATCAATAATGCATGAGCCGATTAATTATTTATGATTGGCCTGCTCTCTTTTTCCTCTCCGTCTCTTATCATGCGATTCATTTTGATCTTGTGAATTTCATATTTACATCGAGCGGAGGCTTGATTGATCATAACTTCGGAGAATATGGACTATTGTATCAATTACGGCCGAATTTTTTTATTTATTTTTTAAGTAGCTCGGTCGAGTGATGTAACAAAGGATAGCAGCCACTTTTAAAAATGAGTGGCTCAAGGCGCTCACAAATGCTGATGTTTAAACAAATTTTATTCCAGAAAAAGCAACTATGCGGTAGCCTAACCGACGATGAATTTTAATGCACGCAATTAACAAATTAAAAAATACACTCTCACAGAAAAATCGCGGCAAAAAATGGCAATAATTTATGCTTTACTTTGGTCGTCGCCTGAAAGCGATTGATTGAGCGGCCGATCGTTTTGCGATACATAAAGCGCAGTTATGAGGCCGTAAAGAGTTTGCAAATCCGCAAATCTGACAAGCATTAGAGGGTTCAAATTTTAATTACAACTCATTAAATTTCCAAAGTTGTTTTTTCTGTTCGGCCGCAAAAACTTGCTTTGATCAGATAAGATAATTAAGTAATATACCAATAATATTCGATAATTATTGCAAGGTTTTTTCCGCTACAACTTTGATTTACATTTGTAAATTTAAACTCAATTTGATACCAAACATACAGAGTGTTTCGTTGATAACATATTGTTTAAAAGGCATTTTCTACATTAAACAATTGGAACCAGAAATATCTACGGGGTGTCTCACTTTAGACGGCACCACCCCAGTATTTTTTTATGTATTATAGATTTAAAAATTTTTATTTTTCTGATTATAACTCTCACTAAATTGTGCTTTTAGGGTGTTACTTTTCCTTCACGGTAAAATGCTAGTATTCTACGAATTAAAATAAAAAGCAAAATTGGAAAAGTGGTATTAGGAATTTTTTAATCAAAAAATCTTGTTAAAAAAAGTCGTTTAGAATCGTTCAAATATGCAAAATTCGAAAAATTTCATCAAAAACAAAAACTATTGAAAAGTTTCATAAAAAAATCCCAAGTCAATACAATATTAAAAAACAATGCTTAATTAGTCAAATAACTTATTTTCAACTAAATCGCCATTTTTTTACCTTAAAATTTTTTTATAGAGATTTTCAACATTTTTGGGTTATTTTTTACTAGTTTAACCGACTTTGTAGTTTCACTAACAAAGTTACCAACTATGAACACTTAATATAAAACAACCTGTATACTATTCTGTCAACGTCTCACTATCTAAATAGAGTTTAGAGCGTTTAGAAATACTCTAAATTAATTGACAATTCTAAAATGACAGTTCTAACATGCTCACTGGCATTATTTACTTTCCTCACTAGTGACAAAGTAAACACTTTCTTTGCTTATGTTGACATTATTATTTACATTGAAATTTACACATTGTATATTGGATAAAAAATAATATTTGTTATATCTTTTCATATTCTCTTACATACAGTGCGATCAACTAAACACAGAACAAAGTTGGTATTGAAATGTTCAAACGTAAATCTGACAAATGAACCTGATTTGACTAAAATCAACTCTAATACCAGCTAACGCATTACACCCGCCAATAAGTAACTTAACTGAGTCGTTGAAAATTCCATGGCTTACCCTTTACCCTTTTATTGATCTCACGGTATAACATAAAACATTCGTTTTCCATAGTTCCATTCTTCAGAGCACCCAAACTCATTGAAAATATACTAAATTCAGCTTATTTGGAGACCCAATTAATAACCAGGTTAGTTTCAGTTGTTGTCATGTTCTTGCAATACTAAAATGCTCAAAACAACGAAACAATAAGTGTTGAAAAAGTGAAATTTTGTAGCTGTGTAGTTAACATGTTTTGGCAATATAATTGGAATTGACACTTATTCTTTTGAATGTATTAAGCAATTTAAGAATTAAGAACAGTTTTAAAGTTTTGAAGCTTAACGAAAGTTGTGATTCTTTAAGCGTCTTCCATAAATGATGTTACAGGTTTAGGGTTGGGAGGGGGTCAGCGGAATTGTGACTGTCCGTGAGAGGGCGTTAGGGCCTCTTTTTAAAAACGTAACGTCACAAAGATGTAAAATTCATCAATTGATACAGTAAATTTTTCATTAATTGCATTTTTCTGTATAAATAAAAATAATTTTGTTTCTGTGATGTTACGCTTTTGGGGGAGGGGGTGTCGAACAGTGTGACACTTTGTGACACAAGGGTGAGGGGGTGGTTAAATTTGTGGAAGCCGCCTTATATGTATATTTGGTTGCCGAAAGCAAAATTATAAAGTTTATTTTTTATTAAATTTCAGTAATTCAGTTACAAAAAATCACTGTTTTAAGTGAAGCTATTAGACAACCTCTTAAAAAATGTTTGAACTAATAGAATTCATATTGGCAACCTGTCCGATCCGTTTAATTATTCAAAGTTAAATAAGTGCATGCTTACACGCGAAGCTTAATATTGCATCTTCAAGATGGAATTACCATCCGCGAGATAGCCTTTACGGCTGAATATTAATTAATATTTCGTTTACATTTTTCATCCGAATGTGCATTTACAATATCGTTTTCAATTAATTTAACAGTTAACTGCTCACTCGTTTTAATTACCTGCGCAGAAACGTGGGCGGTTTTGATAAATTAGTCTGAAAAGACCGAAAACTTAATTTGAAAAATTAGCTTCCAAACTACAAGTTTGTGAATACGAGAACCGAAAATCGGTTTAGTTATGATAATGTAAAAGGATGCGATCGCCGAAGATCCGCCGAAATGAATAAATATTAAAATCCCGAGCGAAAAGGATAACAAACGTCGAAATGACGCACACACGTGCGGAATATTAAGTTAATGATGTCCGAAAAGGTATAAAACGTTTTTTTGGCAGCTAGATAAGGACCCGCGGGAACACATAACATAAATATTTCATAGTGTCGAGAGTCGAGTATGGGATTTTAAAAAGGATGGCACATAAGCACCAAACTCGAGCACTTTTTCAGCCGAGTCGCGTTTTCGCCAGCAATCAACACACGGCCCAAAAACCGGACTGTCTACTCGGCAGACGAAACAGATAAATACACATCGCATCTTCATGGATTTGTCGCAAAATTCTCTCGTCCAAGGTCAACGCACATTTCTCAGTACAGAAGCTATTGTTTTTAGGTTTTTATTTTTTATAGACGAACTCGGTCCTTGGCGCAAATGTGACCTATGGATTTAGTAAGAAATTAAATGGTCGTTAGATGGTGAAAGCCGAGTTTACTAGGAACTGAAAATTATTTAGTTGATTTTGATCAGCTGGTGATTATACTGCGACATGGAATGCCTGTGGTTTTGCTCTGCATTGCTCGGAGTTGATAACACGAAAAATTTGTGAGCGAGTTCTTGCGACTGTTGGTTATTTTAAAAGAAAATTTGTAATTTTCTGTTTAAAATAATGAAATTAATTAATTAAGGAAATCGTTCAATAAAATAAATAATAATTGTGCTCAAAGTGGTGTTTGAAGTGTTTAAAATTTTTTACAAAAATGTCTAGTGAATTAGATTTCTGTGATCTTAGTTGTGGCCCTGTTGTGATCGCCGACACCAGCAGTGACACTTCCAGTGAAAATTACTCTTACAAGGAAGATCGAAAAGAATGTGAAAAATGCCTAGCGTTGCGCTCGGGGAAGTTTCTGGGAGATTTAAAAAATGACCGTGTTTTGATAGGCACTGCAGCACTTGTTGACTGTGAAAGGCTGTTGCTGTTATCAAGTAAGTTGATGTATGTAGTCCAACTAGGATAGTTGCCTCAATTTGCATTAAGATTAGAAGATGTAATCTGAACACCATCATTAGTTTCAAATTGTAGCACGTTTCTCAGGTGTGTTGTAATGGTGTTCATGTTAACAAATTATTAACGCTATCAAATTTTTAAATATATTAGTAAAACATCCTCAGTTTAAAAAGTTAAAAAAATTACAATCAAATCTAATAATGAAAAGCTTTCAAACTATTAAATGACAATTTAGATAAAATCAAAATAATGTAAATGTGATGGTTATTAGTTGACGGTAACAGTTAATGAGTGTGCATTATTTTTCATTCTACAGGTTAACCTATTTAAACCTCTCGGTATGTAAATATAATTTTTTTGAAAATTTTTAGTTAGAGTTTCACATTTTCAAAATGCTTCATTTGGACACTGTAGAATGTCCTCAATTGAGGATATCGTGAACCAATGAAGTACAAAAAAATATATGCATTTGTTAACAATGTAGTCAAAGAGCATAAAAAACAAAGTGTGATATCTCATGAAACAGTTTTTTTCCTTCCACATACCACATTAACCATTCTCTATCAAGCATATTTGTTTACCATTTAAAATAATAGACACTTGATGGTGTGCTGTAAAATTAATAAATACTGATGTGATGAAATGTCACAAACGAATTTGTGGCATTAGATTGAGACTAGTAGTAGTTGTGAAATTTAGGTAGGAATTAATGTGTCCTTTAGACAGAGTGGTTGTTTTTATATACCTATCTCACAAAATCATAACAATTTCACGTGTTTTTAGAAGATGTAGAAATAAAACTCAGTTATGTACAACTGGGGCACATCCGGACAAGTAACGTGGGGCAGGTTCGGATTGTCCGATCCTGCCCCATGGTTGTTTAACTCATTGCGATAATACGTCTTTTACAAAAACAGTTGATTGAACCATTGTTCGTCAGTCCAACCTTGATTATGAAGTTCAATGTTCATTTAAAAATGATGAGGTAGAAGCAATGATAAGAGATTTGTTGAATGAAATACTACATAGAGCTACTAAGCCCAAAATGAAAATTCTTTCTGTTATATTTATTGCAAAACCATCCGATCTAAAACCGTTCCCGAAAGCTGATCCTAGAGAAACCAACAGAAAATCGATAATAGAAAAATCAAGAATCTACATCAGCGCTCCGGAAAACAAAGCCTTGAGGAACTGGAAAAAATCAGATCTTTGAAACTAAAAAAACGAACACTACAAGAAAATTAACGAGAAAACACAAAATGTTGAAAAATCAAAACAAACTAAAAGAAAGAAGGAGAAAAAGTAGTTTTAGATGTCAGATTCTGATTAAATGTCACTAAAAAGTTTAAAAACGATTGGTCTGATTCTGACTTAGACTTAAATTATGATGCAGATTATAATTATGATGCAATTTTTATGTATCTAATGCGAGAAAATAATAACTAAAGGTAGCTGTATTTAATCAAATTTTAACAATTATTTATGTCAACTATTGATGGAGATATGGTCCTTTGAAAAAAGATGTCCGAACTTGCCATGTTCTCCCCTATACTGATATTAAAAGATATTCATTATGAGTTCCTTAAAAACAAATTTTAGTAATTTGTAATAAGTACCTATTAGCTTTAACTATTTTTTTGTCAAAATGGACGTGCCCCATTTTCAAAAGGAACAGCTCAATTTATTGTTTAGTGCAAAATTCACTTTAAGAACTGTCAATTTTGGCAAATATTATTGAAGGTTATCATGAATTCATAATTATTTCTTAGAATAACATTCTATCATTGTGAAATGTGTATGATGGTTTACAGTTCGAGTCCGTCAGACTCGTAGTTTTCTACGCTCCACCCGGTATACAGCCAAAATATAATTAAAATAAAATTTCAACACAAAAGGCGAATTAATGCGAAACATGTTTACTAAATTCAACTCAATTTACATATCGTCACTCAATCAATCTAAATAAATGCAAAAACACTTAAAACTTGAACTGAATTTATAATCTGATTTTAAGCCCAGCAAAAAAGCGTTAGAAAAATCCGGAAATTATTTGATTAATTGCGGCAGTTTTCAAATTCATGTTAAACTTAAATTAGAAGACCGCCACCATTAATCTTAATTTGCTAACAGGATTCTAATTATATCATTTCATTTGCAGCTTACAAACATAACTGTTCGGCGCAAATCAACCGGACTGCAAATTGTTCCGCAAAACTGAAAGTTATAAACATCCACTTGCCGTTGATACGTCGCAAACTAGCAAACCGATTTCAAGAACGGTTCGTGTGCATCGTCGAAAGCGACCTACAAATTTTCGCGACCCAAGCAAGAAAAACGGAGGACGGCGACTTGCACATCAACTTTGAAGACTGCTTCACCCTCAGAAACTTACAACCGGATTTCCTCATGAAAATTAGCATCTATTGCATGAAGGTAAAAAAATCTAACGGATTCGTCGGAATCGTTAAAAAATGCATCAAGAAGGTATTCAATTAAATCTTAAGTTTTAAAAAAAAGTACGCTTTGGTTTTTAAGGTGGGGCAATATGTGCGACAACAAAAACGCCAAATGGCTTGTGATTACCCGAGTTTTAAATGTGTTGGAAATGTGCACTTGAGGATAGATGACGTCACCAGTGGGACGGCGACTTGGCGGTTGGAGAATGTTTCGGTGGCGTCGAGTCTCGCCGGAATTGTGGGCTTGAGCTCCATCCCTTATTTGTCGATTAAGGAAAAATATTCCGGCTTCCTCACGATCGGCCAAAAGTCCGCTCCTGGATACATTTCGTGGACCAGGCGATGGTGCGTTTTGGACGGGATCGAATTCAAGTGTTGGAGCGACCCGGACGACGCCCAACCAGCCGAAATCTGCCTGAATTTGAGGTACAGCCCTTCGCCTGAAGTGGGCCACGCTCCCCGGAATTTGTGCGCGAAACGCAACACGTTGCTCCTGGAAATCGTGCAGCAGTTCACGTGCAGCTTGAATTTCTTCTTGGCGGCGGACAGCAGCAGCGACTGCCAAATTTGGAGGGCGAAATTGAATACAGTCCTGACGTTATTGAATAAATGGAAGGCGCTTGTGAAGATTAACGAGGCACTCAGCGATACGATCTTAGAATAATTTGTACATTTTTGCAGTAAAATTTTGTAAGTTTTCGGACGGTTTTTCAGACCTCCTGTGATGTGTCGTTGATAGATGCGTGACGTCACGCGCCCGGTGGTCCTACATTTGAATATAATGTGCTCCCCCCGGTTTCTCTTGTGGAAACGGGTTTTTTCCTCTTTTTTCAGTTCCCTGTTTATGGTAAAGACGACGAAGGCGAAGGAGTAGAGCGATATTTAAATCAAAGATTAAAATACACACTACCAACTTGGATATTTAAGACTTATTTATCTCCCATTGTAGTTCGACGCTGTGCGTCGGGGCTCCGGGAAGCAGGGTCCTCAAAAGAGTAAGATTATCCATAACACTATAATCAGGTTCTAATTGGATATTTCGGCGTCATCCGAAACATCCAGGTTACAAATTAAATTCGGTTCAGGCACTTCTTGCACTTCCTTCCCATTTTCTATTTCATGCTCTTCATCATTATCTTGAACTACTGGAGTTGTCGATTTGTAAGCAGTCCAAGAGTGTTTTCGTGCAATTCTGCGAGGCCTTTTATCAATTTGGATAAATGCCCACCGAGAGATTGCACGTGTTTGTTTTCGAGTACTAATTCCATTTTGACCAAAACGTCAGAACGTGGTTTCTCAAAGCGGGTCCTGGTGACCTGGTAACATCGCAAAATCAACCTATATTCGTAATTTCCGGTTTCTACTCGATATAATGGTTCTTGCAGTGCTGCGTAGTTGCACTTTGTTACCGGATCGGTACAGCGGTGGTCGGTTGCGTGGTTGCTTGCTACTTGTTCAGACTTTGCTGCAGGCATTCATAGTTCCTTGGAGTGACGCGGGTCTAGTACGCCGGCATCTTTCGTGTTATGCCGAAAGCGGGGAAGGCGGCGGAATGCAGCTCTTCGCGACGCTGTTCCGTCGTTGACGATCCCATTGCAGTTCGACGCTGTGCATCAGAGCTCCGGGAAGTGGAGTCGCCTATTGCAGCTGTTGTTGAATCGTGTAGCGATCATCGGTTGCGGGCGCCACTGGAGGTTCCTGGTGTTAGGATTTAACCCCCCTCCAGAAGGGCATCGCGGCATCGGGGTCGTTGGTGTCAGTTCGGAGGAAAAACCATTTTCCTCGAGCCCCACGTTGTGGCGTCAAATGTTACCAAATTGAACGATTTAAAAATAAAACCCACAGTAAATAAAAATCGGGATGTTGTAAAAGGACGTCTGGTCTTGCCTTTGTAAAAAAGGTGACATTTGTTTATTTTATCTTCCCGAAGGCAACTCAAAACATAGCCAGCTATAATGTCCGTGCTCAGTCAGGCAGCCGGCTTGGCTGTAGAAGACCGTTTAGGTAACACTTTGTAGTTTCACTAACAAAGTTACCAACTATGAACACTTAATATAAAACAATCTGTATACTATTCTGTCAACGTCTCACTATCTAAATAGAGTTTAGAGCGTTTAGAAATACTCTAAATTAATGGACAATTCTAAAATGACAGTTCTAACATGCTCACTGGCATTATTTACTTTCCTCACTAGTGACAAAAGTAAACACTTTCTTTGTTTATGTTGACATTATTATTTACATTGAAATTTACACATTGTATGTTGGATAAAAAATAATATTTGTTGTATCATTTCATATTCTCTTACATACAGTGTGATCAACTAAACACAGAAAAAAGTTGGTATTGAAATGTTCAAACGTAAATCTGACAAATGAATCTGATTTGACTAAAATCGACTCTAATACCAACTAACGCATTACACCCGCCAATAAGTAACTTAACTAAGTCTTTGAAAATTTCATGGCTTGCCCTTTACCCTTTTATTGATCTCACGGTATAATATAAAACATTCGTTTTCCACCCAAACTCATTGAAAATACAGTAAATTCAGCTTATTTTGAGACCAAATTAATAACCAGGTTAGTTTCAGTTGGTGTTGTGATACTAAAATGCTCAAAACAACGAAACAATAAGTGTTGAAAAAGGGAAATTTTGTAGCTGTGTAGTTAACGTGTTGTGGTAATATAATTGGATTGACACTTATTCTTTTGAATGGATTATGGTGGTTGGAGAATGTTTCGGCGGCGTCGAGTCTTGCCGGAATTGTGGGCTTGAGCTCGATCCCTTATTTATCGATTAAGGAAAAATATTCCGGCTTCCTCACGATCGGCCAAAAGTCCGCTCCTGGATACATTTCGTGGACCAGGCGATGGTGCGTTTTGGACGGAATCGAATTCAAGTGTTGGAGCGACCCGGACGATTCCCAACCAGCTGAAATCTGCCTGAATTTGAGGTACAGTTATTCGCCTGAAGTCGGCCTGGCTCCCAGGAATTTGTGCGCGAAACGCAACACGTTGCTCCTGGAAATCGTGCAGCAGTTCACGTGCAGCTTGAATTTCTTCTTGGCGGCGGACAGCAGCAGCGACTGCCAAATTTGGAGGGCGAAATTGAACACAGTCCTGACGTTATTAAATAAATGGAAGGCGCTTGTGAAGATTAACGAGGCACTCAGCGATACGATCTTAGAATAATTTGTAAATTTTTGCAGTAAAATTTTGTAAGTTTTCGGGCGGTTTTTCAGACCTCCTGTGATGTGCCGTTGATAGATGCGTGACGTCACGTGCCCGGTGGTCCTACATTTGAATATAATGTGCTCCCCCCGGTTTCTCTCGTGGAAACGGGTTTTTTCCTCTTTTTTCAGTTCCCTGTTTATGGTAAAGACGACGAAGGCGAAGGAGTAGAGCGATATTTAAATCAAAGATTAAAATACACACTACCAACTTGGATATTTAAGACTTATTTATCTCTCATTGTTTTTATCGGACGCGGAAAAAGTTTCGCCCTATTCTTCTTGTTTTTGCTCAACATTAATTGCCATTAACATGCACGCAGCTCTTTGTTCGGAGCTGACGGAGAGAAAGAGAGTTGACAAAAAGTGATGTGTGCATGCACAAAGCGTGTACCGACAAAGCTCACAGATTTCTCCGAGGCAAGGCGCAAAAAGGGTAAAAAATCTAATCAATAAGGGAATGGAAAAAATCATTAAGGTCAGATAATTAAAAAATCAGCGTTATGTAGTAATCGATGTGAGATGCTGGCGGATTGTGAGCCATATAGCGTGGCCGTATTAATTATGTGCGAGATGAACGATATCTGCATTGTCATAGCCGGTAATCGAACGCGGTGCCTTTAGCTTCTCTGTTCGACCGGAACGCTGCCTCATTGCGACATAATTAAAAAAGTAAACAAAAATTATACATGAGATTATCAGGCTATTTCTCATAAGGTTGAGGTATGACGTTTTATCTGCCCCTGCTTTATATTTCGTTTACAGGACGACCACTGCAACCGAGCCACACAGAGCGACGCAAAACCTCGACGCAACCTCAACCCAATTTTCAAATTTTAAGGTAACGTCAAACATTTAAACTTTACGCTGTAGTTTTAAATATTATGTAAAATATTGAAAATTTTCAGATTAAGGATTCGACAGTGCCAATTACCAAATGTCAGAATAGACTTTAGGAACAAATTACATTTAACTATTTGACGGTTTGAAGAGTACTTAAAGTTGTAGAGGTAATTTTGAGCTAATTTTGAAGTCTTGGAATAAAGTAAAAAATTTAAAATTGCCAGTGTAAGGTTTCCACAAATGCAATTATCGCTGAGAAATATTAGAACTGACTTTATATAAACATTACAACATAACAGTTTTCGACTATTACATAGTTTGAAGTGTCTTTAAGTTGTTGGGGATAATTTTGAGGTAATTTTGAAGTTTCGAGATAAAGTAAAAAATTGAAAATCATCAGATTTAGAATTTGACAATGGTAATTACCATTAAGAAATGTCAGAATGGATTTTTGGAACAAATTACATTTGACTATTTGATGGTTTGAAGAGTACTTTGAGGCAATTTTGAGCTAAGTTTCAAGTTTTGGGATTAAGTAAAAAATTGAAAATTGTCAAATTAAGGATTCCATAAAGGCAATTACTATTGAGAAATATCAGAACAGACTTTTGGTACACATTACATAACAGTTTTTGACTATTACTTGGCTTGAGGGGTTTTTTAAGCTGTTGGGGATAATTTTGAGGTTATTTTGAAGTTTCGAGATAAAGTAAAAATTGAAAATCATCAGATTTAGAATTTGACAATGGTAATTACCATTAAGAAATGTCAGAATGGATTTTTGGAACAAATTACATTTGACTATTTGATGGTTTGAAGAGTACTTTGAGGCAATTTTGAGCTAAGTTTCAAGTTTTGGGATTAAGTAAAAAATTGAAAATTGTCAAATTAAGGATTCCATAAAGGCAATTACTATTGAGAAATATCAGAACAGACTTTTGGTACACATTACATAACAGTTTTTGGCTATTGCTTGGTTTGAGGGGTTTTTTAAGTTGTTGGGGATAGTTTTGATTTAATTTTGAAGTTTCGAGATAAAGTAAAAATTGAAAATCATCAGATTTAGAATTTGACAGTGGTAATTACCATTAAGAAATGTCCGAATGGACTTTTGGAACAAATTACATTTGACTATTTGATGGTTTGAAGAGTACTTAAAGTTGTTGAGGTAATATTGAGCTAATTTTGAAGTTTTGGGATTAAGTAAAAAATTGAAAATTGTCAAATTAAGGATTGCATAAAGGCAATTACTATTGAGAAATATCAGAACAGACTTTAGGTACACATTACATAACAGTTTTTGACTATTACTTGGTTTGAGGGTTTTTTTAAGTCGTTGAGGATAATTTTGAGGTAATTTTGAAGTTTTGAGATAGAGTAAAAATTAAAAATCCTTAGATTTAGAATTTGACAGTGGTAATTACCATTAAGAAATGTCAGAATAGTCTTTAGGGACAAATTACATTTGATTATTTAAGGTAATTTTGAGGTAATTTTGAAGTTTTGGGATTAAGTAAAAGATTGGAAATTATAAAATTAAGGATTCCATAAAGGCAATAGCCATTGAGAAATCTTAGAACAGACTTTATGAACAAATTACATAATAGCTTTGACTATTAAATGGTTTGAAAAGTTTTTGAAGTTGTTGATATAATTTTCAGATAATTTTGAAGTTTTAGGGTCAAGTAAAAAGTTGATATTTGTCAGGTTAAGGGTTCCACAAAGGCAATTACCATTAAGAAATGTCAAAACAGACTATAAACTCACACATAATGGTTTTCGACTATTACATGGTTTGAAGTGTTTTTAAAATTGTTGGGTAATTTTGACGAAATTTTGAGATAAAATAAAAATTGAAAATGATCAGATTAAGGATTTAACGATGGCAATTACCATTAAGAAATGTCAGAACAGATTTTATGAACAAATTACATAATAGTTTTTGACCATTCCATGGTTTGCAAGGTTTTTAAAGTTATTGAGGTAATTTTTAAGTTTTGCGATAAAGTAGAAAATTGAAAATTGTCACAAGGCAATTACCACTAAGACATGTCACAACAGGCTTTATCAACATAATAGGTTTCGCCTATTACATGCTTTGAAGTGTTTTTAAAGTTGTCAGAATTGTAAGGAAAATTTTAATTTGTGGTAACAATAGAAAGCCAAATTCATCATAAGTAATAATTTATATAAATTACACAAATCTTGATATTAAAAACTGAAAATTTTAAATTCGGTTCGAAACACATAAAAACGGTTGTCAAAAAGTGAATTTAAATATCGGAGATATTGGGCAAGCCCCGAATTACAAATCGTTCGTACCGAATCCGGAGTTTAATTAAGTGTAAAGTATTTTTTGATAATTTATTTGGAGCGGTTGCGCCAGCATAGCCAGAATGCCCTGTGAGACATTCGGTTTTAATGAGACATAAATCGTCATTCCGTGGCCGAAAAAATCAAATCCACCCAAGAGTATAATTTTAAGTACCATAGAATCGTAAATGAAGATGAAATGAATCGAGAGCCATAAATGTCTCGTGATTTAATTGTAAATGAAATAACTAAGAATAAGAAGAAACTCCGCCGGACTGGTTTATTTTTAATTTGTTCGTCCACTCATTAAGCGTCCGGTAGCTTCATTTCTTAATTAACATCTCTTGCGTGTTATCGTCGAGAGTGATGTCGGTCGGTCGTCTTTATACAACTACCAGATAGCCTCCTTTAGGTGGATACTGTGTAGGTCTACCTGTTTTATATCTCGAGTTTTAAACACGCACACCTTTTATATTACACACACACACACACACACACACACACACACACACAGGCGTCCTTAAAACGGGAACGGATTCAGGACTCGCGATTCGATGTGATGTGAAAACGTCGTTGCGATAGTCTCTCAGGGTCCTCGAATTTTTTGCGTTGCGGTCAAGTGTACTGGGATGAGTGGTTTGCCATTTGATACCAAAGTCGAACTACATCTGATATGGTCATTGATATACAGTCCTACCACGACCGGTCAAGTTCAACCCTTTTTAAAAATGTTAATGAATTAATCCATTAGCCGAATTAAGATTAAAAATTTTGACAGGTTAAGTGGTTTAATCGCAAGGAGCGTTCGGCGAAAGGAGCGGCGCTTAGTTGGCTGCAACTTAGCGTTGCCTGGCTGTAAGTGCTGCGGTATGCCACGATCGGTTTACCGTAAAGACATTCTCAAATATCATCTCTGATACCGGAGCGACGAGAACGGGAGAGATTCTTTTATGTCTAATTTGTGAATTTATTCGATGGTATCTGGTTAATTCCCGCACCGAAAAAATGAAAATGGAAGAAAAAAGGCATAAATTTGGCCGCGATAAAAACGTATTCGTAATAAAATTGTTCACGCTGCGTTTTTAGTGCTACACACTTTATAATAAGTATGAAGATGTAAATTCTACAGTTTTATATTTTCCCAGGGCGTTTTATTGATTGTAAAATTTTTTATTGCGTTTTGATACGTGCGAATGTGCAATATCATTTCGCCGCATAATTACCGAAAATAATGGAGCCATTTCCGATTAATAAAAATTTGTTCTTGAAGGAATTTTAAACGATCGGCTTGTTTTTTCGTTTCGAGGTACGTGTCACAATTAATTTTATTATTTACATTTGCGCAAGCGGATATCTGCTGCGCGAGCAAAAGAATGCGCGTATTGCGGTATAAATGCATAAACAATAAGGCGGCAAAAAGTTTATCGCCACTCTCTTCCTCTGTTTACTGTAAATCTAGGTAAATTAATGTGACTCATAAACTGGCTCGATCTTGACGTGATAGAAATATCTAATCGAACTGCACTGGGCAAAGATTTTTCGAATTATTTTCTCGGCAAAAAATCCGAGACTAAATTACAGATTTAATTAAACGTTACGGTGTACTTTTTTATTGACAATGTTTCGTTAATAATTAATTAGAAAATAGTTCAAAAATGATGTATTAGCTCTCCGAAAAAACTGGTTATTTATCGAAAATATAATTTAATAGAAGTGATACCGCACTTATTGGTTTCGGTTTGTTGTAAATAAAAGTTGCAGTCAACAAGATTTAAATTCGATGCCAGGTATAAATAACTTAATTAATTAAAATCGCAGAAATATTTTTAATTGTCTAATCCATTCAATATCAACAACATATTTGACCTATTTTTACAATTTTTTTGAACTTGAATTAATCTGACTCGGTCCAACTTGTTCAAATATTTTTACAATATAAAAAAACCTGTATGTTTACTAAACATACAAAATGTCCTTGCAAAACTAACGTAATTTTACCCAACATAACCAAACCTGAGTAGGTATCATTGAAATAGACTAGACTATCCTAGACCTCTTCCCAGATAAAGACAGCATATGTAGAAAAAGCGTTTCAGTTTTCTTGCAAACCTAACCTAATTTTACCCAACACAACCAAACCTATCCAAAACTATGACTATGAATCTTCGAAATAGGCATTATTTTTCACGTTCATTTTGAACCTATCCTAATCTAGTGTAACCAAGCCTAACCTAATCTTACCATGTGCCCTTAAAATACATTAGAATCAGGTTTAGATTTACCAAATTTTGCTTTTGTTAGAAGATTAGGTTAGGTCCAATTATTTAAGTTATTTTTAAAACGGTTTAAATTAAAATTGGTGTTTCCCAGTTCCTAGTGAAATTGTCGGCATAAAGACAGTATACTTAAAAACAAATCTATGTTTTAGTTTTTTTTGCAAACTTAAACTAATTTTACCCAACACAACCAAAACTCTCCAAACCTGACTTAACCTTACCTGATCTTCGAAATAGGCATTATTTTTGACCTTATTTTTAAACCTAACCTAATCTTACCATGACTACGTTTATGTCGAGCGATTCGATCGGTTGGAAACTCCATCCGATCGTGTCAATTCCATCCTTGTTTCAAGTCGCAGCGTATATATCGTATTTTATGTTAAAGGATTGGATGAGCAGAAACTAGTCCGCTACAGTTGAACAAAGACGAAAGATATATTAGATAAAGGTAACTATATCGGTTAACCTTGGAAGATTTAATGTGAACGCATGCGTCTTGTTGTACTTTCTGGCGGCAAGTGGTAAAAGTATGCGAAGCGTTGAATCAGCTGACTTCCTCCATCTTGTTTTCAATCCAATCGCGTCTTTATCGTTAAAATGCAACGTTCGATCCGGATTCTTCGATTCAAGCTAGCAATTTTTAAGGATTGAGTTTACGCGTTGCATCCGATGGAGAGTTCGGGCCGGCCCGTTTACGTCGCAAAATTCAAGTGGATGGACACGATCGGATGGAGTTTCCATCCGATCGAAGCGCTCGACATAAACGCAGTCCATGTGCCGTTAAAATACATTAGAATTAGGTTTAGATTTACCACATTTTGCTTTCGTTAGAAGATTAGGTTAGGTCCAATTATTTAAGTTATTATTAAAACGGCTTAAATCAAAATTGGTGTTTCCCAGTTCCTAGTGTAATTGTCAGCAAAAAGACAGTATACTTAAAAACAAATAAATGTTTCAGTTTTCTTGCAAACCTAAACTAGTTTTACCCAACACAACCAAAACTCTCCAAACCTGACCTAACCTTTCCTGATCTTCGAAATAGGTATTATTTTTGACCTTATTTTTAAATCTAACCTAATATTTCCACTTTCCAAATTTTGCTTTTGCTTTGAGATTAGGTCAGGTTCAATTATTTAAATTGTTATAAAAATGTTTTAAATTAAAGTTAGGGATTCCCAGTTCTCAGTGAAGTTGTCGGTTGGGAACGTTTCGAGATAAGAATTATTAAAAGAATGTAAAAGTAACAATTAAAGTTGTTAATGCAAATTATCGGCCAGCAGTAATTAGATTTAAATGAAATCATGGATGGGAGATTTCTGTGTGAGAGTTATGAGTTAAAGTTTCGGTTTTCACTGATTGGTAAATTTAATTGTTTCAGGCATAAAACGATCTTATTGCGGCCGTTAGAAATCATTGCTGAAACAATTACCAGCGAATAATAATTAATAATGGACGCCTTAGGTCGTTTTAATGGACAGATTTAATAATGACAGTAATAACAGCCGACTATAAAGCGACACTAAATAACTATAATAACCTAATTATAAAAAAATAAAATACCAAAGACAACGCACTTTAATGTGCCTAGTATGGAATTATAATAAGCTAAAAATACTGTTAGTTCGATCGAAATCGTTAATAAACCATAAAAAAATTCTGCATCGACTTTTACAACTTTTACACAATTTGAGTGGGTTCGATCATAAAAAGAAATATTACCAGCCATTAACCAGTAATCAAGAACACATAAAACTTCGAGAGCAAAGTTTTTGTGAAACAAAGAGAACGCCTGAAAATTTCAAGTAGCTGCATTCGAAGGCACTTGCGCCCAAATTTATATTTAGAAATGCCGATGCACGCGATCAGATTCTTGCCATCCTGTTAAATGTTCGTTAAATGTTTTTAACGGAAGGTTGTAAGTCATAATTACTGCTCCACGCGCCCCACGAACATATGATACAGCCAAATAAAGACAGTTTTCTATAGTGAAAAGGAAATTATTGCTTATTGGCGTCGGGGGCAATTTTGATTTTTAACCAGACGGCTGCATGAGTTGAAAAACTTTTGTCGTTATTAGGAACACACTTACACAAAACGCAGTTTCGTGACAGTCACGTAACGAATCCCGGACGGTGAGCAGTTAACCTGTCTTTGGCGGTTGCCACGAACCACCTGCCAGTTAATATTTCAAAATCGTTCAGGAACATTTTGCCACCGCTGGTAATAAATCTAAGAAATGATCACTCGTTTAAAACAGCGTAAGAGGAAGTTGCACTAATTACTTGCTTTTAATCTGCATCGATGAATCATGGAATCAATGAGTTGTAACCGATATGCATTTCGCGACCTTACACTACTTCTGACTTAATTTAATAAGCGACTCTTTTATTTCGATCGTTGCAACGTAGTCAAGTGAGTTTTTGCAGGAAACAATCGTGCAGGAACAAAGAGAAAAATGTTGTTTTTGCAGCTAACGACGTAAATTATATTTACTTTAATATCTCACAGTCTAATAAAAGATACTCACGCAAGCTTCAATTAAGACCTTAATGTCTCAAGATACAGACTTGTTCTATGTAAATTAGGACTTGTACCATTCGAGAGATTTATATATCTTTGTTTTGTTAGTCATTTCGTGCTTTGCTACTTAGTGTTTATCTTTCTTCAAAACGGTAGCCGTTCCACGGCGTTTTATGCGATTTCAACTAAATTGCAGGAAGACCATTAGGCTATTGGCTGCCTAATTAGGTTCATTATCATTCCTCGTTCATAAATATATAGATTTATAAGATTGTTGTCGAGGCAGACGATCATTTATTAATTTTATTATGCAATTTTTCAGACAATAACATTCGTAAATGTTTCTGTTTAATATTTTTGTGTTTGGACTTAATAACGTATTTTTCAGAAAACAGCTGCATACATTACCTCAGCAATTGAATGAGTGGTTTTTGTTATTCTTTTATGGCGTGCGTTGGGCTATTAAAAGGATTTGTTTGTTGGTTCGAAACTGATACTGTTAATTAGACCACAAACTGTTTTTGCCCAAATGTCTAACTACGAGTAAAATAATGGAAGTAAGCAACAGGCACCACTTTCAACCACTGCACCACTTTTGTGGTATAAATGCTTTTTTATAAGAACCAAGAATGTGCTTGATTAGTGTTTTAATTGCAAAAATACCACATGTCGCAATAATACATAATCCTAACATAAAATTAAAAAATCTCTTGTACCGTTTTTGAAAAAAATAAAATAAAAACTGTGTTTCTTGCTTAATTTTATTTTTATTATATTTTTTAAATTTTCTGCACTTAATTTAATTGCAATGCTCTGTTGGCAGTATTTTTTTTGTAACATTTGAATCAACAGCTTTGTTATAAAAAAATTAAAACAATTGAAACTTGGTAAATCATGCATGAATTAGGTCAAAAACTAACTGGACGTTATGGAACCAGTTTGGAAACTACTTATGAACAACAAGTACAACCTAACAGTTTGTTTAAAAAATATAAAGACTCAGTTCAAGATATAAATAGAGTAGTATGGTTTACGGCTAATCTTAGTGATTTGTTAATTTTTTCAATTACAAATTTGCTTAAAGTGGCTAACACTACCTACGCTATGCATCTTGTTATCACCCTAATAACATATTTTCAGCCAACATCCAGTGCATTACAGTAATTTCTAGAATGTGTTTTTTTGTCGACCAGATTTGTTTATCGGTTCGCAATAACACCAATTAAATTAATGCATAATCTGAAACGACTGATTAATGAAATTCTAATATTATACGATTCCCTGTACCGTTAAGATTTATCCGTGTTTACGTTCTCAAATTTGAATCGCTTTAATCAGCAAAATTAAGACGTATCCTGCACTTATTTTATGGCATGTGCAGCAAACATGCGAACACCTTACATGCAATTATGTGCAGTTTGTGGGCATGTATGAATTTTCTGCCGATTAATTAAATTTTATCATCTATTTGCAAATGCCTTGATTCTAATTAAAAACTGATTTTATAGTGCCACGCTGTTGAGAGTGCAAGCAAGCCTAACCGCTATTTATCAGCCTATCTGCATTTTTATTTCAGATCTTATCTAATCCAATTCGCGAAGAGTGCAACATTTGCATAATTTTGGTCGAATTAGCTCTCCAGGTCAAGAAAGTACATCCGCTAAACGCAATTTAACTCACGTTGGTACCATTAATAATTTAAAGAAACTTAATTAGTTTACGGTCATCAACGTTACCTATCCTGAAACAGTAAGGCGGCCGTTTTTAAAATTCTTAATGTTATTAGAAGTTACATTTTAAGTGCCACTTATTCCGTTGCACCAACTACTTAAAGGAAACTTAATTATTGCAAGTGTTAGTTAAGTTAAAACGCACTATTTTTTGGCTTATTCTGTTCTTAAGTAAATTAATAAATTAACTAAAGTAAATTATTTGTTTTGCGGTGTTGTAATTAAGTGTGCATTGGTTAAATTATTAAAACAGTGGAAATTGAAGTGTTTCTTCTCCTGAAAAATACAACATTTAAAACTAGTGTATTCTTCAAGAGCTAGAAGAAATAATCACAACACCAGAATTGTTGCAAATCTTCGAAAATATGAAACGATGAGTTGTTTTGTAATTAGAAGAAGAATGCAAACAGTTTCCACATTTCGTGATTATTACAAAAGTTCAAGACCAAACTTAAGTGGTTTGTTATGTGTTTTGACCTTTTGGGAATCAGCTGATGGAAACAAAAAGGTGCAGTGTTATTTCTACTTAACTAAATTTGCAGTAAGGCGTCGTCCATAAATGATGTCACAGATTTTTCGGGGGAGGGAGTTAGGGGGTCGTTTTGAACAACGTAACATCACAAAGGGTATTTAAAAAAAAAAAAATTTTAGCAAGTATATATGACTCACATGGGGAGGGGGGCATTTACTATAGTGTGACATCTTGTGACATGGCGGTGGGGTGAGGGTCAAATTTGACAAAAAAATCGGTGACATCATTTATGGACACCGCCTAAGTGCCAATAGTGCAGGAAGTTTAAATATAGTCAAAAAAAAAGTTTTCTTCTATAAATGATGTCACAGGTTTATGCGGGGAGGAGGTTAACCAAATTATGACAGTTTATGACAGGAGGTTAGGGGTCTTTTTAAAAACGTGACCAACCTAAATTCGTCAACTGATGTAGCAAACCTTTTATTAATTTTTGTATTTTCCTTTATAAAAGATAATTTTGCTTCTCTGATTCACTTGAGGAAGGGGTGCAATGTGATACCTTGTGACATGGGGGTGGGGGTTAGATTTGACGACAAACCTGTAACATCATTTATGGAAGCTGCATTGTTGCGAATTGGACGAAATTAATTTGTTTCCTATTGTGAATTGAAAGAAAGAAATTCAAATTAATTTGGTTATTTTTTAAATTTCAATTTGCATGCAGGGAGAGCCCTAACGTCGGTGGCGTAATAACATCAAAATAATTGCAAACACTTTACATTTCTTCCAATGGATTTTTTCTGTCGATTTTTTATGTACAACAAAACGTCGAGGAATAAATCAGCATAAAAAGTGAATAAAAGCAACGGAGATGAATATTACAATGCTTATAATGTATCTGTCCGATCGTAGTCTTGTTTATCCATGAAATATTATCTTCAATTGAATCAGTAGATCTGCTAGTTACCGAGCGCGTACTCCAGTAGAGAGAGCTACAGTTCTTTTGTGTTTTGCATTTTAAATACCCAAAGGTTTTAAATTTACATTTCCCGCGGACGACTTGTTTTATTTCAGAAGATTAATTAATCGGTTACAGTTTCTCATATGTAACGTGTCAGATTTGGGAGCTTTAAATAATATTAATGCCCGTGAAAAAGGTCGCCTCACCTTTGTGGGAACAAAAAAGCTCACAACCTCGTTAGCGACTATGATTTCTGCAGTCCATAAACAACTACTTAATTTTAGCGTGACGTTACTGATCCTTCGGCCGCGAAATATCGTCGACAAATCACAGAAAGTAAACAGCTCGATTTGTTAATTTGAATTTATAGGACACGAACGGCGTTTCGCGTTTTGCAAATTTTGAGGAGATCTCGGCTCGATATCGAAGCAAAAGAAAAACGCGAGGCCGCAACAGATCGCATATATAGTTTATTTATCGCTGCAGGCGTGCAGACAGTTCCTGAGAACTGGAGTGGAGATTATGCGTTTGCTGGTGTCATAAAGATGCAGACAGTGACATTCGAAATAAAGCAGTGGCCGCTGTGTGTTTGATTATGCAGCGGTGTACTGATACGGTTTACATCTTACTCAAAGGGTTTTTTTCTCCTCTTACACGCACACACACACATGCATACGGGCGCAGTCCGGTTTTAATTTGTCGATGATAAATTAGGCTGCCAGCGCCATGCGGCCGTAAATCCCGAACCTTACTGGAATTTTTGATCGAGGCGAATGCAATACATTAACTCCTATTTTGCTCAATAATTATTTTATAAAATTCTCCTTTAGAAAAATGAAAAAAAAGCATTTTATTGGACTATGCACGTAAAGACTTTAGAGCCAGTAGGGTAGGGAAAGCACTTTCAGCCCCTAAGGGGGGCACAGTGAAACAAAAAAAGTGGTTTTGTTGAAATATTTAAAACTACGAAAGTAATAAAAAGAAACTAAATAGTTTTGTAATATTTAAAGTTTTTCCTGCATTCTCATTTTTTCCCTTCCTTATACGTCAAAAGAAACAGCTTAAAAAAAAATTGTTGAAAAAGATGGTTGGGACAGAGTAAAACACAGTAAGGGACACACGAAAACATCTATTAAACAATAGAAAAATATAAACAAAAATTATATCTGGCAGGTTCAACAATAAAATATTTTGATAATAAACAAAAACTGAATTATTTCAAACAAGAAAAAAAATTAAATTTGGAACTAATCTGAGAAATCAGGATCAGCAATATCACGGTTATCACTGCCAGTGCATTTTTGACATTTACAGAAAATATCATTGCAAACGCCACAAACCCACATTGTACAGGGTGAGTTAAGTTTCACCGCCCGTGGCAAAATAGGCCTTTAAAATAATTTGTTAATTCTCATAAATTGCATGAGTAATTTTATATTGTTAAGGTACATAGAAACCAAGAAAAAATCT
Organism: Dascillus cervinus; assembly: GCA_949768715.1. Taxonomy (NCBI): domain Eukaryota; kingdom Metazoa; phylum Arthropoda; class Insecta; order Coleoptera; family Dascillidae; genus Dascillus; species Dascillus cervinus. The sequence goes on along the minus strand of OX458319.1, from coordinate 27,942,574 downwards.
TTTTTTTTTAATCAGGTAAAATTTTGGCTTTCTTTCAATTACTAATTGCTCAATTTATTAGTTTTTTTATGTACGAACAGTAAAATATTTTCACACGCTTTAGTGTAATTGAAATAATTTTACTGATTTGGGTTCATTAAATAAAGCCATTTCCGTATTAGAGGGTATTTTTTTAAATAATTTACGACATAAGCTGACCAATTCACCTAACAATGGTATTGGTTTTGGGTACTTGACTGATTATTTATGACAGTCATAAAGTTAAGTTAAAAAGTACAACGTTACATTTTACAGGACCGGAATAAGGGTCTTCGCTATTTCTTTAAAAGTTCACAACATCGTAACTAACAGCTGCACGGTAATTATAATCATAATAAAAAATAATTTTTGCAATATTAGATTTTAAACTTGATAAGAAAATCGCTTACCAGCTTCTAATTTTCGTTAGTATATCTGTCTACAATTTTGTGTTTTAATTTTGCCGTCTGCAAAGTCAATATACCTATCGGTTATTGAACCTTCCCATAAAATAAATTGCTTAATTCACCCAAAGTTTAAAAACCCTGGTCACAACCCTAGGTCACTTTGTGAATAAAGAAGCATTCACATTCGCAACAAAACTTCCAACACTTAAACATCGTTGGTAAAAAGTGAAAATTAAAACTTTGTTTTGTGAAATAGTGAACAGTTGTGTTTAGTTCAGGTATAATCATGCCATTTCAATACTCAGTCGAGGAGAAGCTTGAAATGCTTTTAATTTATGGGTAATGGGGCATCACTTTGAGCATCTTTTATAAAATAAACTCAATATTTACCTATTAAAAACTTATTTTATTTTTCTCACAAATTCCAGAATACGGGTCTGGCAACAACTAAAACGCCGTTCCCCTCAGTTTTATGGGTCGATCATCAGGTATTGTTACGTGGTAGACCGTATTATCCATTGTTGGAAAGTCATAAATAAAAGTATTTTTCGAGCTTTATGTTAAATTTGATTTAACTCAAAAAGTAATAATTGTTTAACGAATCAAATTGCAATTAACAATGCTACGAATAATTTGACAAATTTTGAAATAAAAAACCAAACATGAAAATTTTACCCGAAACTCTTTGTTTTACTTTTTTGGCTTCAAATAAAAATGATTTGGAAACTTGTAGCACTAATCGAAAGTGTAAACTTCAACTGATGTAACTTATAAATTGCATACTTTCCCCTCAATCTTTAATAGGTATTATGGCCGGGGCGGTAAAACTTAACTCACCCTGTACAGAGTGTGTAACGAATCAACTCTGCTCCTTTACTATTTTTCCAGTTTATTTCATTGTTTTTAATTAAATGAAAAGGTTAAGTTAGTAATATTAAGCTAATGTAATAAGTGTTTATATGAAAAAATAAAAGTATAGATTTTATTACAAAATCTCTTACTCGCCAAAATTTTACCTTTAAGCTTTCAAATAACCAAGCTGTAATTAACTTGATACTGTATTGCTACAGCACGCTCTAACTACAGTCACTAGTGGGTATTGATACTACTACCCTCTCACAAATAGCAGCAATCTTTAATATTATTCTATTAAAGGTTATTTGGAATGCTTTACTGTGCCCCGCGTTCCCCTAAATCATATTTCTGCGCATAAATTATTTTCTTTATCCAATGCACGAGAATTCGAATATTTCATGCACGTGCACTCAAATTCTGAAACAAAAGTTCTATTTGCCTTGGAGAAAAATTGACCATATCTCAAAACGTATTGGCCCAACAGTCGTTAAAAATAAATGTATGGCCAGAACCGATAAGATTCGAACAAAAACAAACAATTAATGGCCATCACGAATTACTTGCGGCACTTCCATAAATCAAGACTGGCGAAACCACTACCGTTTGGAGTCCGACAAGAAACTATTTGTAACGATTTAGTTTCTCTATCGAAGCTCCTCCATTCATCCAAGATTCGTGATGAGCCTCAAATTAAATACAATTGTTTTACGTTAGTAGATAATCGCACGCTCGAGGTCTATATTTTACGGTCCTTATCTAGTTATTGCATTAGCAGCGGTTCAGGAGAAGAATCGAACAGTTCCCTTCACTCGACCGCCAAGGTTAGAGCAGGTGGACTATTGTCTTATTATAAGGGACTTTAAGAACCCAATAAAGTAACCCGATTGGCTCACCAGCAATTAACAAGTTTATTACAACAGATTATCATATGACTTTATCTCAAGTAATTCCAATGCTAATTGATTTTATGTGGCCGTGGCGTCCTCCTCAAATTTATTGAAAACCCCATTGCGTCTCGCTCTAATGACGTTCCGATAGCTGAAAATCTGAAGAAATTTAATCGCCCATTTTTTCGGTTCATTTGGGCCGCGGGTAATTATTTGAGGCAATTTACTTTTTAAATAAGCTATTCCTTTTTAAGCAATCCTTTCGAAATCGTGCATTTTACTGCTCTTGTTTTGTATTAATCGCAAAACATGCCTACAAGCAGATAAGGCGCTAATTGTGATGCCTTGAATTATATTAATTCACATTAATGCAGAACATATTTTCTCTGCACGAAAGTGGAAGTACATTGTAATAGAGTTTATACCGTAGATAAAGATGATTGAGAAGCTTTAATCATGATGTTAAAAAATTGCAAACCTTGTAATTTATAATTTCAGCCTAGGCTGATTCAACAGGACAATTTGTAATTTATTTTTTTATTTTAAAGGTCATTTAGTATTCAAAAACGAAGAAATTGCAACAGCTTGCATTCGGACGTTTAGAAAACCGGTCTCCCAAATCGTACAAGGGTTCCTAACTATTGCAATAAAGCAATCAACGCAAGAACACCGTCTTTGCAAAACAAAAATTGAAATTCGCAAAAAATTAACTTCCTTTCGCCACAAATATGAAGAATATTACTAACATTATTATTTCTGGATGTGTAAGGTAATCAAGCACAAGAGTGCGCATTTATATAATTATATTATTTACTCAATAACTTATAAAAACGGTGTATAATATTAATTGAAGTGTTTTTCTACTGTCATGGAATTGTCTACTATAAACCTAATGCACAAAAGCGCTCACTCCAGTGTTTAAGAGTGCGCACCTATTTTTTCAAACGCATTTTCGGCCCAAATATGATGTGTCATAAACTTTGCCAAACTTAATAATAAAAAATCCTGTCCTCAAATGGTCTGAATCAACTTAATTTTGTCATACCTTTTTATTGTCTGATAACTTCAATGCATGTGATATTGTACTTAGTAAAAATGTAGAAAAAGTTAATTATAAGTTCAATTAGAGACCTTAAGGGGGCCTCTCAGTAGACGGTAACCGGTTTCCATGGGGTTTTAGATATCATAACTGCGGATTCTTACACAAAAGTTAATGCGCACTCTTATACAATATTGCGCTGTGCACAAGTTTCAATTCTAAAATAGCTTTAACTTCTAAAAACAACCCAAAATATACATATTTCTTACATTTGGATATATTTTTGAACAGAAATAAATATAAAACTGTTTGACTGTTAAATAAAGCTTTTACACTTAAAGCAAAATGGATGCTTTTTATAAAGAATTGTCACCGAGCAGCACTTAATCTTAAAAGTTTTTTTTTGTCATTATGGAGAGCTAAAATATTTATGTAAAACTACAACAGATTTGGCCAGTAACTTAAAATTTACATTGCGTACTCTTGCCCAACTGTGCACTTTTGTGAGAACGTTTTTTTGGTCAAAAATAACCTGAAGGTTTGCTTATAAAATTGTATCTTACTCTAATTAGAAAAAAACACTCCTTTAAAGCAAATAAAACTGTTATTCTAAAGTTATAGAAAAATTCGGTTGTTTTTTTTAAGTCTGCAGTGGTGGGGATCAAAAAATTATCGTTGTAATTGGTAACGACAAGGATTCTGTGATTAATTTAACAAAAAATTTAATATCGTGAGCTCTTCAAAAATAAAATCCTTATTTACCACCCAATCCAATTAACAGTCAAACTTAAAAATTATAAAAAAATGACAATTCAAAAAAAATAATAACACTTTTGTCGCCAAATACCTCCAAACTAAAAAAGCCGCTAACTCCATTTTACAGAAAATAGTTCGGTTTACTTGTTGCACGAGAGATTCCTCCAGCGCAAAACGGTCGGTGCACAAAAACCGAATTCGGTTTACTCGCCCGCGCGCCCGTCGACGTTTTACCACTTAACTCGGCTATTTTAATTGTTTTCATCGCTTCAGACGAATGTAAATTACCGAAAAATGCAGCTGGAAGGCTGCGAGACGTAAACAAAACAAATCTGAACCGCCCATCGTACTTCGCAAGAGTTTTTTTCTCTTTTGGGTAATTTTAGTTTTTTTGTTATTGTTTGGTCGATTTTAAGCGATGGTGCACGAGAGGATGCGATTTTCTCCCCGACTCGCATTGCGTACTCTCGTCCAACTGCGTATTCCTGTGTGTGTTTACCCTTTACTTAAAAAACTACAATTATACATCAGAAAAGCTGCTAATTTTGTGTTGGTACAATTTACCCTAATAAATTTCTTATTAAAATAACTAAAGATGGTTAATCGACTTCAGAAATTTATAATTCAAGCAATTACTGAATATAACCGTATACAGATTTATTGTGCATTTTTTAGATTTAAAATGAGATTTATATGAATTGAATGGAAGCGTACGACGTCTAAAGAATTTATTAGTGTCAATATGTGTGAATTGAATGAAGAAATGTAATATCACAAAGAAATAGGTAACTGGTTTGATATTGCAAATTCCACAATAAAATGCGGTAGTGCATCGGAAAACATATTGATTAATTAAAATATTTCTCATAAGAAATTTTCTTTTTATCTGAGCTCAATCTTTCAACTGGAAAATGATCAACTTTATTGTTGCTTTTTATATATAAATAAGCAAAATGTTATTCAACTAGAATTTCAATAGCCTTCTGATTGTGTGCAATCTTGTGATAACCATCCACCAAGGATGCAGATTTATTTTTAATAATTAGATCATTTTCAAATGTCAACAGGGTTGCTAACTGGTTAATTTTGGTTGCTAACCGGTTAAAACTAGTCAGTTAAAAATTAACGGGTTAGTAACCAAAATTAACCGGTTAGCAACGCTGTTGACATAACAAGTAAAATTTTTTGTAATTGAATTTACAATCACAGTATCCAAAATTGTGTTGTAATCTCAGCTCGCATCTCGAAGCTTAAAAAGTGTTCATAAATTACCATATTTCGTCGCCGAACAACCGCACAAAAAGGCGATTTTCCCAAATAAGCAGTTCCATTAAACGCATTAGGTAACAAGCACATAAATTGAGCCTTCGATTGTATTAGTGCGGCCATCTGTCAACATTAACCTGTGAATCCGTGTGTTACTTGCGCTTACCATGTTCTCTCGATATCCTTTACTCGCCAGTGATAAAAGAAATGATTTACGACCCAATAAAAATAATTTATGCGGTTCCGCACAAAAACATTAAAACGAATTTTAAAAGGCGACGAATTAATTCGGGCGGTGCGTGGGTCTGACGGACACTCTCCGAGGCCTACTACACACATCCTTCAGCGATATCCAAATTGATTTATTGTGTGAACTCTCCTCGATTTTTTGCTCGCGCTTCAATTCGGAAGGAAACGCATTACGGCCGTTTTTGCGGCGAAGGCATGAATTGCCGTTTATTCCTGATCGCCCCGGTTGATGTTATGTATATGATTTCTTACTCAATTAACCGGTAATGATACAGGCTCGGCTCATGCACAATTAGAAGTGTAACGAAGTCAAAACGAGTAAAACGAATATATCCTGAGGAAGCGAGTGTTTATAACTACTCCGTTTTTGTGACCCAACGATTTATATTTCTACACAGCCACATTCACGCTAGGATTTTTACTGGGAGTCTCGATAACCGGTGGTGTCCTTAAAAGGTCTTCCTTTCGATTCCTTGAAAAGTGCGTTAATTGCGGTCGGACGGGAGCCACGCACTGAAAAAATGCTACCTAAGAATTTTTTAAAAACGCACTTCTTGCATTAAGAACTGATAAAAGCACGATTCTGCTTGCTATTAGAACGAACGATATTAAATCTAGCACTAACGGTTTTGTTCGAGATGAACGGTTCTATAATACAATTGTTTCGAAGCGCTGGGTCTAGCTGGGGAATGTTGTAAATTGCTTTATGGCCTTTTGCAAAGGACTGTTTACTGACAATATATAAATTACTTTAGAATTTCTTACAAATTTAGTTGAAAAACGTTACACCAAACTCGGATTGCAGTAAGAAAATACATATTACGTGGTGCATTTTCTGTATTTTTATTGTAAAGTGAATTTTTAGTAACTTACATAATTAGTGAATGTTTAATTGTGAAGAAATGGGAAATATTACAAGTGGTTTAATGTGCCGAGGTGAAGATGTTAATTCAATGCAATATTAATAAATGTCGATCAACAAAACGATCAGCTTCAAAGACCATTTCTAAAAATGGTACTGAAATTATGGGGATTTTCTGATTCTGTGTGTGATAAATTCGCATGTAAGTAAATTTGTTGTAATTATAATTTTTCCCACACTTTTAGCTCACCGAATGAATTTTGTAAAAGTTCTACAAGTTTTTTCAATGTTACAGCTATTAAACAAATTGTTTTTTAGTTTATTTTCGTCGGAACGAAAAGTAAGAAGAGATAAAAAGAAATGGATATGCAAACCAGTTGCTTCTATAACAGAATTAATAGTAACGACGAAGGTAAAGAAATAATTTTGATTTTCTTTTATACATTTAGTGTTATTTATCTATTTTATAACAAATTTTACTTTTTGCGGATGTAGAGCTCTTTGTAAGAACTTAATAAAACACAAACGTGGCTGAAGTACGCGGATTTGCGGAACGGAAATCTGCATAAAATGGAATGGCCATTATTGAAGCATTCAAACTGGTCTATATTGGTAAATTTTTATAATAATATATTCATGGTACAATGTAAGCATTTTGTTTCTTTGTTTTTAGATTGATGTAAATTTTGGCCAATTATTTCATGAGAAAAACAATTTATTTGTGTGGCGGCCAAAATTCATTGAGAAGGCTAATGACTTCGACGAACTTCCATTTCATATACGTATATCTGTTACCAAATGATAATGTGGTTCTTAAACTGAAAATGTGTTTTTAAACAGGACGTGATGTGATGTTAAATTTTCACCTACTAATAAAAATATGTATGAGAAATAACTTTATATTCTAAAATTCCTTCAATTCAAACATTCCATTCTACAATTCATAAAAATTAGAAAAAAAAAATTGTATTTACAAATGCTTATTTAATACAATAAGGCCATCTTCAATTCTTAAATAAGAAAACACAACAATTAAGAGCATTCTTAAGTAATTAAATAAAAGTTCTTAAAATTAGAGAGACCCTTTCTTAAATTTGACAAATAGAATAAACCCTCTTGAAATCAAGCATGACCCACTTTTAAATTTGGCAACAGGAATGGACATTCTTAAAACTCAGGAATGACCAATTCTTGGGCCAAAATTAAGAATACACAATTTTAAATTTAAGCCCGAATTTTCTTATCTATAAGAATTGTTTTTTGAGTGCATATGAGTTGGTGATAAGCGCCGATGGGTCGATAAATTTTCGCCTTTATCATATTCCACTGTGAAGCGTTCTTTGCCGAAAGGATTAATCAGTTTTAGAGCACTGGTTTTATCTATAGCATACCACAATAAAATCCCGCAACAGTTACAACTCAATACGTGCAGTGTTCCGTATAAGATAGTTGAATTTTTAAGATGGTAACGCGAGTTAATGGTGGAAGCTCCGCTACCGGACAGTGGCGGATGGGCCAATTAACTTTTCGAATTTTAGAGCCGCATTCCTCAACGCAAACAAAGAACGTCGCGTGAGAGTCCGCCCGGTCTGGCCCGGGGTTGTAATTTTTTCTTCCACGGAATTCCGTTTTCTGGACCGTTACTGGAAGGAATAAATTAGGATGAAGCAGGTGAATCTCGTACCCTTACCGTCCGAGAAAATATGCACTTATGGGGTGATGGGCAGGTGCCGACGCACCTGTCTCCACGTACGACCGGTAAAGGCGCTGCACATGTTACACCTGAATAGTTAATAGTGGCCGTTACACCCCAACGGACAGAAGGTGTTCGTCCACCCGACGTTGCCCCCGCGGGCCACGGAAACTGATTACGGCGATACGACCAACGTCGGTTGCACGCATTTGCGAACGGCGGTTTTTAAGTAAAGCGTTGGGATAACATTTTTTCTCGACGGATTAATTTTCTACGGTGAAATGAGACAGCTGATCTTAATCAGAGATATGTGATCGAACTAAGAGATCTCATTAATGCAAAGCTCGCCCACTGTGGGTAGTAATAGCAAATGATATGTATTTGTAACGAACGTAACTATTTTATCTCGGAATAGATTCTTGTGTTTAATTATCGTTTCCAGCTGCAATTTCATCGGGGAAAATTAATTTCGCTAATTTTGTGATACAAATCGAACGACTTTGTATTTTTATAGCTCAATCTGTTGGATAAATTTAATTCTTTATATCTGCTCGACTATTAAACGTCATGAAAATAAAAACAAGAACCTTTAATCACAAAAAAAAATTTTATATAAAATAATATAAAATTACTCACATAGACGCGTTTCGGTGGCTATGCCACCATCTTCAGTACATCTACTAAATCTAATTTTACAAACTAAGCCTTATATACTATTATTTACGCATCCGTGAATTTAACACTTGAGTGAGTTTCACGGATGGTTAGTCAAATCTAGTAATCTATACAATGGGGTATTGGGAATGGGGCCCATATCACTATTTAATAATTTTTTCCTATTCTTATATATTATTATATATATATTATATTATTATTATATATCATTATATAGATTCGAGCCATTGCCAACAACATAAAATGGCTAGTTTTCAATTTATGGTTCATAGACTGCTATCTTTTCGTTTAACGAAGCAAAGGTACTGGAAAGAACTTACAACCATTAGGAATATTGCGACAAGTAATGGTTTCAATTGTAACATAGTAGATAACATTATACGTAGGAAACAATTCAAATTGTCCATTCAAAATTGTACCACTTTTAGCAGCGATACCGATCCTAAGGTCAGATTTGTTAAAGTTCCTTACGACCCAAGAGTTACAAATGGCCTTGGTGGAATCTTTAACAAATTTGACCTTAAAATAGTTCACAGTAATAACAATAGATCATTAAGTAGTTTGTTGGGTAATCCGAAGGACAAAAATAGTGATAGGGATATGTCAGGTATTTACCAGATTAGTTGTAGGGATTGTGATTTGGTATATATTGGGCAAACTAGACGTTCTATCATTACCAGATTCAAAGAGCATATGGCTCATATCAAATACAATAGACCAGAGAAATCTAGTGTTGCCCTGCATGTACTAGAATGCAACCATACAATAGGTATAGACAATTTAAAATTGGTTAGGGCAGAATCAGATTATAGGAATTTAAATAGTAGGGAAAGTTTGATTATATATAAGAATAGGAAAAAATTATTAAATAGTGATATGGGCCCCATTCCCAATACCCCATTGTATAGATTACTAGATTTGACTAACCATCCGTGAAACTCACTCAAGTGTTAAATTCACGGATGCGTAAATAATAGTATATAAGGCTTAGTTTGTAAAATTAGATTTAGTAGATGTACTGAAGATGGTGGCATAGCCACCGAAACGCGTCTATGTGAGTAATTTTATATTATTTTATATAAAATTTTTTTTGTGATTAAAGGTTCTTGTTTTTATTTTCATTATCGACATCACAGGGTCCACTATATATATTTTATTAAACGTCAGTTCATAAAAATTCTGTAACTTGTTCGTGTATTGAACATTATGTTAAATTTATTGACCCTTAGGGAATATTTTATAAATTAAATTCAATAAAATAAAAATTGTATTCAAATAAAACTAATTGTTAAGGATTATAACCACTTTCTGACCCCTGGGATTAAATTGTAGAATTCAACGAGTTGACAATGTCTGTTTTAATAATTCAATTGAAATTACCATTTAACATTAATCGATATACTGGGTGTCCCAAGTTTAACCGCCACCGCAAAAATTGATCTTAGTTATGAAAAAAACGAATCAATTTCTGTACCCTACATAATTATGCCAATTTTAATTTAATAAATGAAGGTTATTTTGTCGATGGCGTTAAAATTTCACGACATCGATTACCAATGAAGTTGGTTATTATAATTATTATTATTATTATTATTAGAAATTTTGTTTACTTAAATTAAACTTAACTATCACTGCCAGTGTAAATTACATTACCAACACAATGTTGATAAAAACTGTGCGATTTTATTTTATAACACACGGCGTGCGTAAGGATACGCTTAGTTTATTGTTTGTAAAATATTCATCATTTTCAGTAATGTTCGTAGAAAAAAAGATGTTTTTTGGTATGCTAATTTGATGACTGAACTGATGTGGTGAAAACCCCTCCAGCGATTGATCCTCTTCTGATAACTTCGTAGTGTAGGAGGTCGGACAACATCGGATTTTTTATTCCATCGAGTATGACGTGGTATAAACGGAATACCAAGGTCGTCCTGTAGCATCTGATTAGCTATGTACCATGGTGCGTTGGTTATTACACGCAGTATTTTAGAATAACATCTTTACATGATGGCGATGTTGAATTTCACTTCGCAGGTTCATATGGGCTTGATGATAGCTTCATATAATAAGAGTTTGTTGTCCAGATGTTTTTCCAAATCTTAGTTCTTAGTTCTATGTTCTTTCTTTTTTTGCAAATATGGTTCCGCCAGGTAAATTTGTTCTCGAGGTGAAGTACTTAGTATTTCATGGAAGCAGACTGAGGTATCTCGATATCGTTCAGATACATTGATGGGCATTGTTCTTTTCGCAGGGTGAACGTCTATTTTTTGAGTCAGAAGATTAAAGTGGTTTTGAACTAGTTGTGATGCAACATTTACATTTTACAAGAATAATGGTGTAGTCAGCGAAAGTACCTATCGTTGTGGAAGGAGTAGTTGGGAGGTCTGAAGTGAATAATAGATATAGGAAGGGTCGCAGGATGAGTGAAGAGCTGAAATTTCGTCGTTGACTCATGCTCGACATTGCCTGTGACTTAGGTAGGATTCTAGTAACTTATGGAATGAAAGGGGTAGGGTTTGTTGGATTTTGTCAACAAGCCCTTAATGCCGGACCTTGTCGAATGCCTAGTTAACATCAAGAATAATGGCTATGCAGTAAAATTTTGAGTGATTATTGAGATTATTGATAGCGATTTACGAATACCAATTTGGTAGTCTGATATCCAGCCAGTTTATTGGTGTGAATTTAGGGTCTAGGATTTGTAGCACAAGCTTTTTGAAAAGTTTTGAAATCACCGATAATAAGCTTATTGAGCGATATGATGTTACCGGGCTTGGGAATGGGTATTATGTCAGCTTTTTTAAACTCTGTAGGTCAATATTGAAGTCTCAGAATAAGCGTTGAATATTATCGTCTTGGTAGTTCTTGTAGCGGTCGTAGAAAAAAAATATTTGCAAATCGATTAAAAACATAAATTTTATGTTAATTTGTAATAAGAACAATTTTGTTCACAAAATGAACTTGCGCCACTTTCAAAATCAACGGCTCACATCTTGATTCAAATAAGCGGCCAATTCGATTAACCCAAAGAATAAAAATCTTGGATCATATTGTATATAAAAGCAATTAGTTAAGATCGTCGATTAAAAATTAATATCTACACAATCTCGAGGATCCATAAACGTTTTATGACTAATGTTACCAGAATAAATTAATTTGCAAACATTAATTTCGAAATTTCTGGACAACAATTTTTCTTGTCGTTTTGCAGCAATATATTGTTGAATTTTATGTGCAAATAAAAAAGTAACCTTTATATTATACAACAATAAAAATTTAATAACATCCCAGTAATAATATCATAACATCGGCTTGCATTTTTCGTTTGGTGTTTTAATTAAATGATAACGTTTGTTGTAAAATCATAAATATCGCAAGTGTCTTTGCAGGAGATTTTAATCGACCAATAAATTACGGCTGGCCATTGTAATATCGCCTGTTTTAAATTTCTCCCGGGGAACGAAACTTTTGTTTCAAAGTTGAGAGTTTGGTTTTGATAGAGAGGCTATATATCCATCTGTCAGGCTAGTTCCTGCCGATTTGAACGTACGGTAATGATGTGGTGCAGACTGGCTGATTGATTGTCCTTATGTTTGCTACTTAGCATGCGGTTGTACACGTTATTAGCGGCTATCTCTCGGCATCTCAGCTCTGGTGGTCCAATCCTTCTATAGCACTACCAATTACATCTATGTGTATTGCCTGTCCTTTTTTTCTCTCCCGTGGCCGCATCCATAAAAATCCTCGAAGGATAAAAATGAAAGGATAAACTTGTCGTTTGGTATTATTACACATAAGAAGTTGTATTTTAGTGACGCACGATACTTGGCGTGCCAATGTCATATGCAAACGAAATTATGTTTAAAGTGCAATAAAAAGGCAGTTCGAGAGATGGCTCGAAAAGAATCATCTTGGATACTTTACAGCTTTATCATGCAAATTTCTGGCAAGGATGTTGACAAGTGCTATATCCTGTCAGGGCAGGACATGAGCCTTGCGTGTTATTGCAACAGCACGGCGCGATCGGACATCAATGTGCGGAATAAAAATAATATCGAGAGTTTATTAAGTCATATTCAGTCCATTCAACGGTTTTACTGCGTCCTATTAAAAAATCGTTTTTCCGCTTCAGAAATCGAAACGGTTGAAATTAAATCGCGGCAGTGGCGTAACATCTACCCAAGCAAACTCTTGATACCGAAAGTTGTAAGGAACTTATTACGCACGAGTCAAAAAATTACGCACTCCGTTTGAAGATTTCATTCAGTTAAATTATTTTTGTGAATATCTCAAAAAGTTGATTGTTTTTTTGTTTTTAATGCGGTAATTACCCAACTAGCAACGTAGCTGTACAATTCTTAGGTAATAGAACTGTTATGTTTTATTGCTGTTATATTGTTGCTCCGTAGGTACCAATTGGTTGAGTAATAGTTGCGGATAACACCATTTTGTTGCCTGAAACTAATTTGTTGTTTAAGTCGTCGATGAGAACGTTCTTACAGCAAAATTATAAAACAACTTATAAAGCAATTATGCAATTGTTATGTAAACGTTTATATGAGCATCGTTATACAGCATTTCAGCATCCAGAACTGAACTTTATAACGGCTATTTAGTTGCGTTTGACTGCATTTAAGAACTCTTTATAAATAGTTTATAAAATTGTTTTGTAAATGTGATTGTCAATTTATAAAACAGTTATAGATTTGCGCATTATAAACGTAAAATTTGCTAGTAAATCTCCAAAGTAAATTATTCGAGATTTTTCTACCAAGTAAATTTTACTCGGCGAGTAAATTGACAGTTAGAAGTGAAAAGTGAGGTTAAAGAAGTGTTGAATTGTAGTGTTGCTCGTTATAAAATTTATTATCATGTCTTCTGTATCATCATTGAACTAAAACAACAAGTGAATCTACAATACCAAACTATTAATGAACACTAGCGTAGTGAAGTAAATAATCTTTAGTAAAAAAAGATTAGTCAAAATCAAAAAGATGTATTTTCTAGAGCAAACTGAAGCATCAAATCTCAAATATCATAGAATATGAAAAAGAGACCCCCCCCTCCATTATGCTAAGAGAACAATACAACAACCATACCAAGAACGGTTGTCAACACATTCCACGATGTGTTAAAAGTGCCCATTATTATGAATGTCGTCTAATTGTAAGTTGAAAATAAATTTAAAAAATGATAAACTCATTTTTTGAGAAATGACATCCGAACACCCTACCGTAAATCCCATACCCAAGCTGAAGTACTGCCGGGAACATCGTATGCTACAAGAGCTGGCCATAACATGATTGAGACGACAAATCAACAAAACTAAATGCTTCAAAAACACCAACAAACACAGGATAGAGCAGAGTTAAGCAGACCTGTCGACACGATTTGACTAAATTATGTCTAAATTTGTATTTTGAAAACTTTTTATAATTTCTAATGCGACACCTGAACTGCCACCATTTTGGGGAAAAATCACAAAATTCTACAACTTTTCAGACATAAACGACGTCGCTTCCACATTTTTATATGACGGCACTCAATTAGCAGATCATTATCGTAAAAAAACTAAAACTTATGCAATCCATTTTCGTTCCAAAATTCAAACATTATTCGAAATATTCATTAATTTTTACGATATATATGTTATATAATTGACAGAAAACTTTTCTTCGCAATATAAATTGACCTCGTAAGAGCATTAAAAGACTCGGCTCTAGCTTTTTCTAGTATTTGGATGATTATTTGTCATTAAAGAAAGCGATGAGATTAATTTGTTTCTTAAGGAAACATTTATGGAATCGTTTAGTTTTATAAATGTAACGCCATGCAGCAAAATAATTTTATAGCTGTACAAAAATATAGCTTACAAAACTATTATACAGCTTTTATAAAATTACTTTTTAAGATTCTTGGTGTTTTATAAACGCCGTATAAACGTTACATAACTGTCGGGTAATAGAATTCAGCAGGCTTTATAACAGTGTTAAAGAACTGAATTGTTTTATAAGATGGCTTATCACAAATATTGTTTTATAAGATTTGCTGTGTAAAAGTAAAAAAAAAAAACAAAAATTCGTTGCTAATTTAACCGACTTTGTAGCTGCAATACTAATAAAGTGCCCAATGGTAGCAGTTAATATAAATCAGGCTGCATATTAATTAAAATTAATTGTATCAAAGTAACATTGAAATGCATATTTAAAATAAACCGAACGGCATTCCGAACCAATCTGGTTAGTAAATCATTAAGTTAAATAAGTGATTGTTCGGTTGGCAAGTGAAAATCAAAGGCGAACCCAGGAAAATGAGTCAGGCATAGTTAGCACCTATCAAAGTGGTTTTATCCGCATGAGTTGCTTTTATATCTAGGTGTATGAGTACGACGGCGGGTGCAACATATCACTAATGGAGCATGTCTTGAGCTTTGATACACTCGACTGCGAAGGGAATCGCTCGACCATAAACCGATAAATATTTCTCAGCAATTCCCGCTACATAACCGACTCGGTTCGTGCATTTCACCGTCCCTCGGCCCTTAATCTAATTAGACGGGAAAGAGAAAAGCTTCAAATCAAAATTTCAACAATAGGGCGGCGAGCGGTCCGCATCCACTTTTGGCAGGTGAGCTACCTGTGCGCGCCGCACCCTATCGCGAGCACCTGACTTAATTTCCACCATTAAAAAAGCGGTCACAATAGCGCGTTTTTTATTCATTGTTATCGGGAAGACTTTATACCTTAGCTTCGGTTTGTCGAAATAGGCTTTTAAGAATGGAACAATAAAGACATGTTCCTATCGCGCAGGAATCTTTTATTGATATCATATGTAAGATAATTATCATTAGCCGCTGGATACTTTAGAAAACTACAGCTATAAAAGATGATATCGCACCTGTGCAGGGACGGAACCGAGGGGCGCTCATTTAAAATCGCAAATTAAAAGGAGCAAAAATGCGAGCTTTAATTACACTTTGATATACAACGGAAATAGTTGATTTATGACCAACTGGAAATTATGATGCTGTAATCTAATTGCCATTTGCAGCGATTGGAATTAAGATCATTAGATGGCGTTTTTTCCGAAATGGACATTTTCGCTCCTGCAAAGTGATGCAGTAAAAATTCCCGGCTTTTTCCTAATACAAAAGATGAAATAAGCTACAAAGTGTCTTCACAGCGGTATCGCTCTATAAATACTGGTTTATGTGACCATTGAATCTGCATTCCTATATAACCGTGCAAAATGTGCTCTTTATTACAGGTAGCCCCCAATTTACGCCGATTCAAAATAACGCCGCTGTGGAATTCACTGTTTCGCCGTGTACATAATTGGGTAATTCACCGATTCTTTCTATGTTAGACTGATTTTCGTTTCAGTGTTGAGCCGCGACGTTGTGAATTCTTTTTTCCAAAAAATGTAAGAGATCCGAAACTTTAAAATTTCATTTGTTTTTCTTAATATTAATAAAAACATTTCACTTCATTTTATCTTAAAATACATTTTAAAAATTAAATTTATAATACACCTATCCCCCGATTTACACGATATTTTTTTACACGATTTCGCTTTTACACGGTTTTTAAAATAACAAATTCAAAATAAAATGGTAAAAATGAATATTTCAGATGAGTACATATTTCTACAATCATTTTTAAACTCCGTTCACTTGGTTATACATATTGGTGATTCCCCGTTTTTTATGCACAATAAAACTTCCTACGTATTCACGTAAATTACTGCAGTAAATTTGTGCCAGTAGAAAAGTGTACATCATTGTGTTTTTACTAATCAGAATTTTCTAAACTTCATATTTACTGGTTAGGGATAAACAATTATTTTTGGTAGCATTTTTACAATTTTTTGCCCAATAAAATTTTAAACCATAGCAGTTTTTAATGGAGCATGAAGAAACCTTTTAAATGAGGTATCACAAGCCCCTACTTCCTATTTAAAAATTTGGGGGTTGAAACTGTCACTCTACGGAAGTTGAGGTTAGGGATGAAATTTTTACTTTGCAGGATATCATGTCATAAACGGGATTTTTTATAAATATACACAATAATTGAGATACTGAATTTATTCCATTTGACTGGTTCGCACTTTATATTTGTTATTTTATGAATGAACTGTTATTTTAATTTTTCAAAATATCTTATTAAAAAAAATTACGTTAAATAAATTACGTTGTATTCGATTTACACGGTTTTGCCTATAAAAAAACAATCTTCCGTGTAAATCGGGGGATAGGTGTATATGTATTTTGCATTATATTGTATTAATACATAAAATGATTTGCTTCTTTTTCACTTATGTAGAACCTAACCCTATACATCACTGTAAATATGGGTTCTTTTTACGCCGATTCGATTTGCGCCGGCTTTTGCAAGAACGCAACTGCGGCGTAAACCGAGGGCTACCTGTATTTTATTATTCCCCAGTCCATTATCGGCCTTACCTGAGATTCATGTAAAAAAAGAGGACGGTATCGTTCCGAAAATTTATATTAAAAGCGTCTCGATTAGATGATGGCGCGATGGGTAGATTACATCCCCAACGTATAATTACTCCGCGGACAGTAGTTCGATAGCGAGCGGTAATCACAGGCTGCACCCTCTGGCTACGCAGTCCGGCTACCGTTCAGTTCCAGCCGGTCAATTAATATCGCGCCAACCACACGTTCATCTCAAGAGAAGATTTTTAATGCGACTCCGTCGCATCTTCTCAACTTGCTTCAAATTGCCCAACCTGTTCTTTTTAATAAAAACTTAATTATTATTAAAGACTTGGAAATTAAGTAATTTGTGGTAAATTGCATTTCGAAAACATCATTAAATGTTTGGCAACTAATTTTATTTATTGGAACCCGATTCAGATTCAAGGTCGATTTTCAATCTGGGGTTTAACAGATTTTTGAGTCGGAATTTTTTCCTCTTTTACTTTCAGATAGGTAAAGCTGAAACTCGAGATTATTATTAAATTAATTTTTTAAATGCAATTATTGTCATAAAATTCAAATTATTTTTCAACAATTTGCTTCTTTTAACTTCATCGGTTTTCTTTTCACATTTTCTAGTATTTTAAAACTGAACCAGGCCAAATCTAATCGTTCTAGTATGTAAACAAAACAAACAATATTTTGAAAAATAATGCATCAAATAAATATAAAATATTTGTTATATTTGTGATAATTTTTTTTTTTAAATAATTTTACCTTGTATATTGTTCCTTTTTTATTCTCATGGTCACTTTTTGTTACAATTTAAAATATTTTAAACAAACATTTAAAAAAAACACATTTAGACACAAAACATTGTTTAGTCATTATACACATTTAATTTTACAGCGATTTTAGACATCAATAATTTTACTGAATTGGTGTTTCGCCATTGCATCTTCAATAAAATCTCCGACCTTATTCTACACGTTCCGACCTAAATGTTCATCGGAAAAACCGTTAGGAATGCTTATTTTGAAAGTTTTTTAAACTTTTTAGTTTTCGATTAGCTTGAAAATTTCTTGTTTATTTTTATAACGACAAATATACATATTCTCTGTTACATTTAGCCTATTTCCTTTGCATAAAACATCTTCAATTTTCATTGTGTCACTAATGGCTCCACTTCAATGTTCAATATCTACTAGATGCTTCGTGTACACTGATGTTGTGTTTCTGAGATTAACGTGCTCTTTATATCTCGTATAGAAACTTCCCCCAGTCTCCCCTACGTAAATTTTATCGCATGAACCACATTTTAACGAATACATCCCGTTTAATTTATATATATATCCTTCCTTTCCAAATTGGTTTTAATCATTTTCCCTTAATTATTATTAGTTATATACGCTACGTTAAAATCTAGATCTTTAAAAATTTTCCTGTTTTATACGTCTCTTTTCCTACATAGTCCAACGTTACCCATTTATCTTTATTTGGTTCGCCAGTTATATATGATTTACTGCGTTTATATTTAAATTTGTTTATAATTTTATTGATATTTGTTTCATCGTATTCAATTCTTTTGCAAAATTTTCTTTCGATAACGGGATAATCTATGGACCAGATGTTGGAAAGCTGCAGTTTTATGTTGGTAGGGATGATTTGAATTATTGTCTATAACGTGATCAGTTTGCGTAGGTTTCCTGTATATATCGAAACATAACTTGTTATTATACCTTAAAATTGTTAAATCCAAAAAATTTAACTTGTCTTTTTCTATTTCCATGGTGAACTTTAAGTTTTGGTGCACGGCGTTGAGATAATGTCAAGATTTCATTTGGGTCATGTTCTGTGATTATAAAGGTATCGTTGAAATATCTGAACCACTTGACAACATTATCTCGTTGTTTTTTTCTAAATTTGATCACAGTTCCCATTGACAGTGGCAGTTGTAATTAAATTTACTAAAAATGTCGAAAATAATAAGTGACATCGTGACTTTGTACAAGCAATTGAAGATTGAGTGGGCCGCAGCTAATCCAAATTTAAGTAAATGCGGACAACTTTTAGCAGATCTGAAGATTGGCCTTACACAATCAATGTTCCTTCCAACGTCAAATGCCACCGCCTCAAAGCAAGAACTACTGTTAGCCAGAGATGTTTTGGAGATTGGCGTGCAATGGAGCATCGAAGCGAACGATATACCTTCATTTGAACGTTACATGGCTCAATTGAAATGCTACTATTTCGATTATAAAACGCAATTGCCGGAATCGGGGTTCAAATATCAACTTCTGGGTTTAAATTTACTGTTTCTATTGTCACAAAACAGAGTTGCTGAATTTCATACGGAATTGGAACTGTTACCGGCTGATCACATCCAAAATGATGTGTACATCCGACATCCTGTGTCCATAGAACAATACTTAATGGAAGGAAGTTATAATAAGATATTTTTAGCCAAAGGCAACGTTCCTGCAAGGAATTACAACTTTTTCATGGACATTTTATTGGACACAACTCGAGGAGAAATTGCACTTTGTTTAGAAAAGGCGTACGAAAAGATTTCTTTAAAAAATGCAGCTCGAATGTTGTACCTCACCAGTCAGGACAGTGCCAAAGAATTCGGCATTAAGCGAAAGTGGAAATTGAGGACAGACAACTTCTTCCATTTCGCACCGGAAGTTAAAAAACACGATGAACCAATCCCCTCGAAACAATTAGCAGAACAAGCAATCACATACGCTAGGGAACTAGAAAAAATCGTTTAAATAAAGCGATCAACGCAAAATTATTTTTTGTAATTTTTATTTGTAAGGTAAACACGTACAAGAGTACGCAATTAAAGGTTACTTATATAAACAGTAAACATATATTGTTTACACAATACCTTATGAAAACTTTGTATAATAAAAATAAAATATATTGTTATTATAGCCGTAAGCCTGATAACTTCAACGCATGTAATATTTTACTTTGCAAAAATGTAGAAAAAGTTAATTATAATTATAATTAGAGACCTTAGGGTAAATATGGTAATAATTGTAAGTACCTCTCAGCAGACGGTAACCAGTTCCCATAGTGTTTTAGATATCATAATTGCCGATTCTTACACAAACCTTAATGCGCACTCTTATACAATATTGCACTGTGCATAAGTTTCGATTCTAAAATAGCTTGAACTTCTAAAAGCAACCCAAAATATACATTTTTCTTACATTTAGATATACTTTTGGACAGAAATAAATATAAAACTATTTGACTGTTAAATAAAGCTTTCACATTAAAAGCAGAATGGATGCTTTTTATAAAGCATTACCACCGAGCAGCGCTTAATCTTAAAAATCCTTTTTTTGTCATTACGGAAAGCTAAAATATTTATGTAAAACTACAACAGATTTGCCCATTAACTTAAAATTTACATTGCGTACTTTTGTCCAACCGCGCACTTTTGTGAGAATGTTTTTTGGTCAAAAATAACCTGAAGGTTTGCTTATAAAATTGTATTATACTCTAATTAGAAAAAAATACTCCTTTAAAGCAAATAGCACTGTTATTCTAAAGTTACAGAAAAATTTGGTTGTTTTTTTTAAGTCTGCAGCGTTGGATATCAAAAAATTGCCGTTGTAATTGGTAACGACGAGGATTCTGTGATTAATTTAACAAAAAAATGTAATATCGTGGTCTCTTCAAAAATAAAATCCTTATTTACCAACCAATCCAATTAACTGTCAAACTTAAAAATTATAACAAAAAAAAAACTTGACAATTCAAAAAAGCAATAACCATTTAAAGTCGCCTACTTAACGCATCTCATGAAAAACACATCAATTCTAAGCAATTTTTTCCGCAAACACTGAAATCTCTTGCGGACACTTTTTGCCGTCGAATACCTCCAAACGAAAAAAGCCGCTAACTCCAATTTACGGAAAATAGATTCGGTTTACTTGTTGCACGTGAGATTCCTCCAGCGCAAAACGGTCGGTGCACAAAAACCGAATTCGGGTTACTCGCCTGCGCGCACGTCGATGTTTTACCACTTAACTCAGCTATTTTAATTGTTTTCGTCGCTTCAGACGGATGTAAATTACCGGAAAATACAGCTGGAAGGTTGCGAGACGAAAACAAACCAAATCCGAGGCGCACATCGTACCTCGCAAGAGTTTTTTTCGCATTTCGGTAATTTCAGATTTTTTGTTATTGTTTGCTTAGATTTGTTCGGCCGATTTTAAGCGATGGCGCACGAAAGGATGCGATCCTCTCGCTGGGAGCTTTCAGAAAATAATGATATATTAATACCCAAGAGTGCTACTAGTATGTAAAATAGCTTTATAATCTATATGGAGCGATGTATATTATTTAGCCTGGGGCTGCATAGGATCGTTCACTATTCAAAACAAGCGCCATGATTATTGCCGGATGAATGGGACTGAAGCCATCGCGGGTAGGTACCCGATTGTGGCAGAAGTGTTGAATATTAGTGAGCCTACGCGTAGTGTGTCTATAATGATATATGCAGGACATTAAGAATGCGCAGAGGCGGTTGCAAGATGGCGATCGGCTCCGGGCGAGCCGCAACGTGCTCCTTATTCTTGTTTAGATGAGAGCCAATATTAAGCAGGCTACTCACCTTCCGGTATATCTCTCCGGTAAACCTTTAAGGCCTGTCGAATACGGTCTACCGGATACAGAAGCGCATTCACACGATTACGGTTTTTTTGTCAGTTCTGTGTAAAAGCGATGGCGTCAACACAAGATGCTTTAGCGGTAGTAGCATTATTATTGTCTATGGAAAAGCGCCCTACACGCAAAGTAAAACGTAAATAGTGGTGTAAAAATTGGTTAAAAGAAAGAGAGCGGTATTCGCATGTAAATTTGATGCAGCGATTAAGATTTGCGCCGAAAGATTGGCACAATCAATGAATTCTTCGATACACTCACGGTTACTTTTGCGATTTTCCATCGGGCTTGAACTATTAACGTCGTTGATACTAACACTGTCACAGAAACTGATAAAATACGCACAGTTCACCCTTGCCACTGGTTTTTTAAGGGTCCATTCTATTACTTTCGAAAGAGCGAAATCTGAGTGATAATGAAGTTTTTAAACTACCCTATCAATTTTAACAGTTAACCCCCATTCGATTTTTTTCAAAGACCATTGAATACCACTTCAGAAAAGTGACATCTCGGTGATTATTCTATTCTACTAACATTGTGGTATTTCAAAAATGAACACGGTATTATACCGATAATTCTGATATAACTTCGTTTTGGTCGAAATAGTTCAATTACTTACTATTTAGCCAAGAACTTATTTACCTATTTTAATTTTTCTTATTGTTAGTTCTTCATTCGTAAAATAATCTAATCAAATACCATTCAAATTTTGATTTTTTTTTTTAATTAATTACATTACATTCAATCGTACAAATTTAACAATAAAAGCACTTCAGTTGCGTGTCGCATTTTTAATACATACAACTAGTTACTATAATTTAACCAATAAATTCAATTCAGTGAAGGTACAGCAGCGTATTGTTTATGTAGATTATTTAACTTTACAGATTTGCGTTGTTGAAACCTATTTAGGATTTTTTGTCTGTGTTGTAAAAATGTCGCTTTTGAAAAAACGAAATTTCTGTGACAATTGATAAACGAGCAATTTAGGGGTTACTGGAGAAAGTGATTTCGGTCCTCATAAAATGTTAAAAGGAAAGAATTAAAGATCATTCACCATGTCGTGTTTTTTAAGGGTTAATTTATTGCAGGGTGGCTTTAGAAAAAACTAAATCTCGATGACACAACGTCAATTGTCAATGATAAACAACTCTTTTAGAGGAAACTCGAGAAAGCGACTTTCAATTTCTGTGAAGGGCTCATTTATTGTGACTGGAAAAACGAAATCTCAATGATAATAGTGTTGTTAAAATGCACAAGCAATTTAAACAGAAAGTGGTTTTGACCCTTCATAAAATGTTGAAGAAAAGAATGTATTTCAGTTTTGGAAACGTGCAACCAATTTATTAAAGAAACGAGACTTGCGGTGCGAGAGACCTTGTCTTTATTGTCCCCAAGTTCCGGTATACCTGCACAGACGCACCGGAGAGACAGACCGGAGAGATATACCGTAACGTGTGTAGCCCGCTTTAATAAGGTTCCGTCCGGTCATCTCGTACGGCCGATCAATTTAAATTAGTCCGAAATAATTGACCGTTTGAAAAATCCGACAAAATTCAGAGAAAACAAAAAAAATCAAGATAACAGTCGCACCTAAGAACAAGAGGAACAAATGGAGGCCAATGTACAAAATAATAACCTGCGAGTAAGATTACTTCAGTATCGGAGTGCGATCAGGAGCACTAAATACATGCTTGGACGGTATATGATGGACTGGTAATTAGACGGTGTGCCTGTCACGCGCCGTCCTGCCTATATAATCACAGCCTAATCACAGCTTATTCGACAACGGCTCCTGAAGTCCGCATCTTTCAACCGTACGTGAATTCCACCTTTGGGCGTTCGGTTTAATACAAGCCTAATTAAATGGGATATGACGGGGTTGTTCTAGTATGTAAATAGCCACTCACCGGTATGAAGAAACAGGTGATTTTTCAGGTTGGTGTGCTTGGAAAAGCCCCGCGAGCAGATGTGACACTTGAAGGGCCAGGAGCCCGAATGGACGTACATGTGGGACCGGAGGTCCCCCGGAGTCGGGAACGACTTGCTGCACAGGCTGCACTTGTGCGGTTTGTCCTGCAAGAAAACAAATTTCCCGGGTTAATACATCATGCGAGTTGATGCTGTCAGTTTTGCTTGTCTCAACATATATAACATTACAATCGCATTAGTCACACTGCATTTCCGAGCCTGACCTTATGCATGGCCATCTCGCTTCAGCCGCCGAGACGGCCCTATTTCCCGTTCTTTATGTCGCTGCAGGTGTAAAATCCATTGAGGAATCGGAGGGACCATTTCGGGCCGAACTAATTTGTGTTTGTAGAAAACGTCAAAAGCCGTGAATGAGAAATGCTTTCGTGTCTTGTGGGGCAATATTTTATAATTATTTTTTTATTTCTTGAAAATTGATAAATTATGTGTTGCCAAATAATTACCTCAATACAAAAGAATGATGGCAAGAATTCAACAATTTTTTAAATTATTTGTGAATTAAAAAATTCAGGCAATAATTTCATGTTTTTAAACGCACCTTCTGTATTTTCGGGCTTAATTAATAATTATAGTAATTTTTGCAACAAAAAACCTTCAAATTTAAGGTTCCTCATTGTTAAATTACAGGACACCTTTTGCCTATCCAGCAAAAAGCAGTTCTTTTAATAAACGATTATTATTTTCAATTTAAATACAAAATTCGATGGATAATAATGGCAAAAAATAAAACATAAAGGAACTATTTAAATATGTAATTCAAAATAAAAATTGAACAATGAAATGTTGTTGCAGGTAACACTGAGCGTTTTATGCGACTGAACAATTAATACAATCTTTTACGGAAAAAAATTAATTTATTTTAATTAATTACTGCCAATACGAATAATAAGTTAGATAAATCTTTGTAAAAATCCCACGAACGGCAAGGAATAAAATTAGCACTTGTTTGTATCATTCAATCTGAGTCATTATTTATTTAGATCTTTAATTAAATATTGATTTGAAATAAAAAATGTTTACACATTTTTTTTGAACTAATTTGAAAGAAATTAAAGATAATTGCTGATAATTAAACTGAACTGTCAACAAATTAGAATTATTTTTTATTTTTGTGATATGCAAAAATATTTGTGTAATAAAAGCACAAGCCACAAGTAAATTCGTAAACATTCGTCAAATGAGTCTGAACAAGCAAAATTTTTTGTGACATGTATCGTTTCTCTCAAAATATATTTTTGTAAATTTCAACGGTTGTATTGCATATCTCTACCATCATTGAATGTGTAAGTATAATAATCCGATTCCACTGAATCCAAAAAAATTAGAAAATTCGCCACAACTGATTCACTACATTCCTTCAGTGTATCACACTTATTATCAAGAAATAGGGGCTGCCATAGCTGTACCAGGAAATACCACTGAGGAGGTAACAGATAATGAACCCGAAAATTTGTTCAGCAATTTTTCAGACAATAGTGAAGATAAAAGCTAATTTGTAAAAAAACGTAATGTTATTTTTTTATCAAAAAGGGTACAAGCCACAATTTTTGTAATAAATAATTAAAATTACAGTATTTTATTTCATTTATACTAGAAATCAACTCAGCATAGTCAAATATTCTTATTCTTATTACATTAAGTGTTATAAAAATCATCAGGTTTGTTTTTGAGATTTAACCGAATTTTTAGCAATTAATATCTCAAAACTAATTTCATGTGACATGTAGCCTTGTTACCCCAAGCGCTTCAATTACCAAACAAATAATAAATCTGAAAAATGTAAATAAAATACTACTGTTAAGATTACACACTAGTGAGTTTAGGTTTACCATAACACCACTAATGAGATTCTCTTTACTGAGAAATCTACATACATTGTTCCTATTGTTCAGATTAGGTTCTAATTGTTCGACTATCCGAAGAAAATTTGTAAGCAAGGCCATTTATTGAAAATATCAACGCATTATTTTCCATAATAAACAAATGCCTTGACTGTATCACAATACAGTTTTCGACAAACGATGCTTTATTTGAAATTTTCACAACTTTGGTCGAATATGTATTTAAAAATGAGACTAATGTGCCGACAACGTGAATAAAATTATCTGAACAGACAATACCTTAACCATCTGCGTAACTAACATACTTAGACATTCATATTCGGTTCAAACTGTTGCCAACCGTAAAAACAAAATAATCTAATTGATCGGTGATTATAAAGTAAATAATAATTAACTTTAAAATTCAAATAATTCACAATAATATTGTTGTTTTCGTCGCATTACATCATCAGAACCATTATGTGGTTGGTCTAATTTGGGAACGAATTTTTTGGTTGTTGTTGTTGATACTTTTTTATAGCGAAGAATTTTCAATTAAGATTAATTTTAATACTTGATTCTTTAGTTTGTTTTTTAGTACTTGTTTTAAATTATTGGAATTATCTCTGAAGGTGAATTTTTGTCAATTATTTTTAATTTTATTTGATACGTTTTTAGCGTAGATTTGGCGAAGATGGGAAGTTTGTGTAAACTAATTGAAAAATAAAAGAAAAAAGTGTTGTTAATTTTGAATGGAATGAATGTAAGCTGAGGAACGAATTAAAATCTACTGATGTTAACTCAATTGAACACATATTAAATATTCAATAAAAAGTATGCAGAAGAACATCACGAATAGAGCATCAGATAAGGCGGTAGACCTGTAGCAATCTATGTCATTTGTACAGTCACGGTGGCTTGATGGACTGTCGGCTCTTCGGCTCAATAGATACTCCTTGACTTTTACTACTTGTAAATAGATACCTCTTTAAGATATATGAAAGAGGGGAATGTTTCGTAAAAATTATCCGAACCGGATGTCTTTCGCGTGAGGGAGCGACCGCTCTTCCTCGTTCCCACAAGAAAAATCCACCCTCCTAACGAACGATCAAAACGCATTAATTGTATAGAAACGGGCGCCGTTGTTTGACGCGAGACAGTAGGTAGAGTGACGCTGTCGCGTGTCAATCTTTGTGTATGTAATCTGTACGTATCACTGCCTTGTGTGGTTCAATGCCGAGTGCGTGTGTTCCGTCTGTCAAGTGTCAGTGGACGGACGACAAATGCGTTTCTAGCTCATTTTGCCGGTTTTGCACCGACCGTAGAAAAACCAAATCGTTCTGACAAATCTTTTTAATTCACCCTTCTCAACCTTTAAAATAACAACGTCTTTTATACCAACGATCTTAACGACTGACTTCCCATATGCTTCCCAGCATTCAACGAATCACAAAAAAGTTTCAAATTATTGTAATTATGACATAACACAGGCCATATGTTGGCTGAATTCTTAACCGATTATGCTCCGTGCCGGGCCGCATTATAAGGGTTGAAGTCGCCAACGGACAGAGGAAAGCACCTGCCGTATTTTTATTGGAGCCTCGGCAAGGTGGCTTATGTTTTCTTAAGCCGGTCAAATTCATCGATTAAGAATTTTTTTCCCAACGAAACAAAGTGACGCGAGGAAACGCTAAGGGGGCTGCTTCACAAGGTTGATACTTTGACATGTGGTTAACAATAAGGTCTTAGCTCGGCGAACCGTGGCGTCTTGGAAATTTTCTCACGGGCGGCAGCAATGCGTTACCGTGCCCACTGCCCTATATAATCAGATTCTTCATTTGAATAAAGTTAATTAGGCTTTTTTTCTTCGCAAGTAAATGCGCCGTTCGCCTTCTTACCTTTATGTGCGTCATACGATGGTAGTATAGATTTGACGAGGCGGTGAACCGTTTCATGCAAACAGGACACTGGTGCGGTTTTTCGCCGCTGTGGATCCTCCTGTGCGTGTTCAGCGACGAGGACGTGCTGAAACCTTTCCCACAGACCATGCAGACATGCGGCTTCTCTCCTGAAAGCGCCCAAAAATTTTATTTGCCATCATTTAAATACATAGTTTATTTTTTAATTAGGAGGAGTGAAGTTGAAAGAATAAATCAACTCTAAATTCAACTGTCTTGATGAACTTTAACCAAATAATTGATACAGAATTCTAATACATTCAAAAAAAGTATTCTTGCAAATGTAGATTGCGTTAATTTCAATTTTATTGCCACAAGGCGTTAATTACACGGTGGTAAGGCACCACACTTTTGTAAAGTTTTGCTTTTTCAAGAGTACTTATTATTAGTCCTTTACGTTGCGTTGTTTCAAGCATTTTAATGGTGCAGGTACATGACAACAACTGAAACTGACCTTACACGTGCTGGTCATTAATTAACTAGTGATCTGAATAAGTTGAATTTAGTGTATCTTCGATGAGTTTGGATGCTCTGAAGAATGGAAATATTAAAAACCAATATTTTGCTATATACCGTGAGATCAAATACAAAGGAGTAAAGAAATGGAATTTCTAAAGTCTTAAGTTACTTATCGACGATTGAACTGCGTTAGCTGATCTTAACGTCGGTTTTAGTCCAACCAGGTGCATTTATCAGACTTAGTTTGAACATTTTCTTACCACCTTTGTCTTGTTTTTAGTTGATCGCACGGTACGTAAAAGAATATGAAAGAGATACAAGTAAATATTATTTTCCAACATCCAATGTGAAAATGTCAATGTAAATCATTGTCAATACAAGCATAGAAATTGTTTACCTTCGTCACTAGAGACGAAAATAAATAAGGGCAGTCAAAACTATCATTTTAGAATTGTCAATTAAATTAGAATATTTATAAAAGCTCTAAACTGTAAACTGTACAAATTGGAGAAACACTTAGAAGGCTGTGAAAAGATAGTTGTTTAACTTCATGTTGATAGCAATGGCATTTTACATCTGTCAGTTAGTAATGTAGCTATAAAATTAGAAAATATAGCACAAAACGGTTCTGTCGAAGGAAGCAATATGGCTATTTTCAAAGAAACTTCTGATGTGGATAATGTTATCTTTAATATTCTGTGATATTTAATTGATTCTGTCAAAATTGTATAGGTTATGGTAATAAGAACTGATTACTACCAACATAAAGTAGAAAAAAAAATTCTTTACAGTCTTTTAACAGTTTCTGAAATTAAAAATCACATCATAGTGTAATAAAATCTACTTTTCGCACTAGTGTTGCAATTAATACGTTTCCTCACTTGTACTACAATATACTGTTGTCCCAGTTGCAAATATACGAACATTAAGAAATAAATTTCGAATACTGTAATTATTTACCATAGTATTTTGGTACATTTGCTTAACGATAACATAACGTAAGTAATAACTAGAATAAATAAAACAACTCATTAAGAGAAGAAGAAAGCGGGGCTGTACCAAGAACACTAGCAACGTTGCCTCTTTGTATAGCCAAACTTATTCGTTGCTTCAAATATGTTTTTGCTTGAGGAATCCCCGTTGTTTGTACAATACGCCTCCCCAAATCTTCAAGGAGAGAAAGGGCATCAGCACTCCAAGGACCCAAAGTTTCCCTAGCGAAGGTGACGAAAAAATAATCATCAGAAATTTTTTCTTAAGATTGTCTGCTAAGTGTGCAGCAGATCTTGCAGAAAATGAAGAATCAGTCAAATAAGAAAGGGCAAGTGTATCCGTACAAGTAAAATCCCAAACTAAAGCTTTACCTACTTTCCATGGAATTACTGTAATACCATCTGGACGTTTGCCATCATCCCTCAGAATACTAGGTTCAAGGGATTTTGGCAGAAGAGAAAGCACGTTTAATAATGTCATTAATACAGCTGTGACGAGAGAGTCTAACAGCACTTTTAATGCACAATAAACCATGATGACCCAAAGAGTCTACAGAAGAACCGCAGGAGCAGATATGAGGATGACAGAAATTGATGCCTAGTCTAAGTGAAATTGCAATTTGTAAAAAGTTTTTTCTAAAAGAGTACCTAATTTACAAGATGGAAGAGCTTCAAGCCAAGCTCCAGATTCAAGTTCAGATCCAGCTAATAAGATAGCTTTCTGAGTGATATTTGAAGAAGATAATAAATTTTGAAATATTTTCTCACAGATAGGTAAGTCCCAATTTCTTTGAATAGAAAGCTCTTTTGGAAGTAAAGACGAATTAGAAATTTCCTTCCAATAATCAACAGCCTCGTTAAGGGATGTAATTTCAAAATTAAAAAAACTAGAATGGACATAATAAGTTTAGAACTAGAAAATATAAAAGACAAAAAGGCAGGCGAGGAAATATCAATTATAGACCTTATACCTAATCCACCAAAACCGATTGGTAATTTGGCTTGAGTCTAAGATCTTATTGTAAATTTAATATTCAACATTTTTTCCAAAAAAAAAATAATAATATTATCCAATTCAAGACACTCATTTTTAAATTTCCAAAAAGGACAACATCTGAGATTATAAGTGAAATTAGGTATCCAAAAACAATGGCGGAGTAAAAATAAACTAATATGAGGATTAATTTTATACAGATTTGAAGAAAGTAAAGAGAATGAATCAATTTTTTTCGAAATGAATGGAGGAATTGCTGCATCGAAAATATGACAACCAAGAATAAAAAGGTCTTCAACATTACAAACGTGAATACAAGGAGCTAATAATTCGAATCTCTCCAAAATTAAAGACTTGTCTAATTCCGAAACATTATTAAGGAAGAAAAGTTTGCATTTATTGAAATTAAGAACCAAACCAATTTTCTTAAATTCGGAAATTATCGTTTCTAAGTCTTGTAAGACATCAAAAGCCTTACCACCTAAAGGTTAAGGGTTGTAATTTCAAAATTAGAAAAACTAGAAGGAAGAATGGACATAATAAGTGGTTCTTAATGGGCAAAAGAAATTTTAATCACAAACGAATTAACTTTCTTTGCGTGGCTCATAGCGATTCAATGAGAAATTAATTCGATTGTGCTTCGAGTGGAGGTTTTTTCGCTTACCTGTGTGCGTCCTCATGTGCCTCTTGAGCAGCGAGGGTCGATCGAAAGCTTTGTTGCAGACGCTGCAGGGCAACAAGGTGCGCTCCCTGGGCCTCGCTCTCGGCGTCGGTCCGCTGGATTCTGGAAGGTCGCCTTGGGAACTGGCCGCGGAGCTGTCACCAGACACCGACTTCCTCTCGTCTTCCGCCGACGGCGGAGAGCTCGATAGCGCTCGCGAAAGTAACGACATCGATAAATCTAAAGGTGAGTCTGAAAAAATTGAAAGGACAATAGCTAATTGTGCTTTTGACATGTTTACGAGCCTCATATACACAATTTAGCAATTTCGATTTGAATTCGGAGCGCAACCCCGATAAAAAGTGGACGCGATAAAAAGCGATTTGGGAAATTAAGGGCCGGCCGTTTTGGGCGGAGAAATTGAGGCGCGAAATGAAGACATTGCGTCCGCGGCGCGCTAGAAAAATCTTCGAGTTTTGAGTGCGTGTGAATGTATTTGAGATATGCGAGGGACGCGAAGCCATCCGAGGCGCGCGTCTGCATCAACCATAAATTACACGTTTTTATCGTTTCCACAGTTTTTTCTGTTACGATTTGTTCACAAACGGATACCGACTTTGTAATCTCCACAATTATTTTAATGTCTTGTATCGGCGCTGTATATCAAAAGTGTCTCGCGCGCAGGCCCGTAACGCGCGATTCTCAAAAAACGATTTATTTCCAGAAATTACAGGGTTCGGGTTAATTAAGCCCGGATTATTTATTTCTCTGATACTAACACCGTAAAATTAATTGAAAAAAAAAATACTGACTAATAATAGTGTAAGGATGAGGCGGTAGAGTGTAATTAATGCACGGTATGTGTCACAAAAAGAGGCCGTCGAATTCGACACGCCGAATTTCTCGAGCTCTAAAGCAGGCTACACACCTTCCGGTATATCTCTCCGGTTTACCCTTAAGGTCTGTCGAATACGGTCTACCGGATACAGAAACGCATTCACACGATTACAATTGTCTATGAAAAAGCGCCCTACACGCAAAGTAAAACGTAAACAGTGGTGTAAAAATTGGTTAAAAGAAAGAGAGCGGTATTCGCATGTAAATTTGATGCAGCGATTAAGATTTGCGCCGAAAGATTGGCACAATCAATGAATTCTTCGATACACTCACGGTTACTTTTGCGATTTTCCATCGGGCTTGAACTATTAACGTCGTTGATACTAACACTGTCACAGAAACTGATAAAATACGCACAGTTCACCCTTGCCACTGTTTTTTTAAGGGTCCATTCTATTACTTTCGAAAGAGCGAAATCTGAGTGATAATGGAGTTTTTAAACTACCCTAGCAATTTAAACAGTTAACCCCCATTCGATTTTTTTCAAAGGCCATTGAATACCACTTCAGAAAAGTGATATCTCGGTGATTATTTTATTCTACTAACATTGTGCTATTTCTAAAATGAACACGGTATTATACCGATAATTCTGATAAAACTTCGTGTTGATCGAAATAGTTCAATTACTTACTATTTAGCCAAGAACTTATTTACCTATTTTAATTTTTTTTATTGTTAGTTCTTCATTCGTAAAATAATCTAATCAAATACCATTCAAATTTTGATTTCTTTAAATTAATTACGTTACATTCAATCGTACAAATTTAACAATAAAAGCACTTCAGCTGCGTGTCGTATTTTTAATACATACAACTAGTTATTATAATTTAACCAATAAATTCAATTCAGTGAAGGTATGGCAGCGTATTGTTTATTTAGATTATTTAACTTTACAGATTTGCGTTGTTGAGACCTATTCAGGATTTTTTGTCTGTATTGTAAAAATGTCGCCTTTGAAAATACGAAATTTCTGTGACAATTGATAAACGAGCAATTTAGGGTTTACTGGAGAAAGTGATTTCGGTCCCTCATAAAATGTTAAAAGAAAAGAATTAAAAATCATTCACTATGTTGTGTTTTTTAAGGGTTAATTTATTGCAGGGTGACTTTCAAAAAAACTAAATCTCGATGACACAACGTCAATTATCAATGATAAACAACTATTTTAGAGGAAACTCGAGAAAGCGACTTTCAATTTCTGTGAAGGGTTCATTTATTGTGACTGGAAAAAACGAAATCTCAATGATAATAGTGTTGTTAAAATACACAAACAATTTAAACAGAAAGTGGCTTTGACCCTTCATAAAATGTTGAAGAAAAGAATATTTTTCAGTTCAGAAACGTGCAACCAATTTATTAAAGAAATGAGACACGTTCCGGTATACCTGCGCAGGCGCACCGGAGAGGCAGCCCGGAGAGATATACCGTAAGGTGAGTAGCCCGCTTAATAATTTACCTTCCAGTATCGAGTCCATGGTCTGTCTGTACAGCGAAGCCCTCATCCGGACAAAAAACAGCTCTTCAGGCCGTTCCGGCAGATAATAGACGAGCAATTCCGTATCTGGCGGTATGGGCTTGACGGCTTCATAGACAGGCTCGCCCCGAACTTTGGTCGCCACCAGGTTGACGGAAGGGCCGAACGAGTTGGCCACCCGCACGAAACGCACCCAGTTGCAGTGCCTGACCCTCCTCGAGCCGATGCCCGAAATCTCGTCGTAACAGCCGAACCGGTGACGAATCTGTAAAAAAGGACGCCAATTAAATTTCGTCTGTTTTTAAAAGAAGAAGAAACGGTAGCCGGAGATAGCGGCGTTTATAAAGGGACATTCGATACTGTAAATATATGCATGTATGTATTAGCAGTCGGATAAACAATGGCGGTGGGTATACAAAAGCGCACCGCGGTCGGCAGTAGGTCTTCGTGTCGCGTTGTCTTTACAAGACCGCCCCTACAATTATACCTATGCGGCCCGCTTCGTTCCGTTCAATGGGAACGATACTTCGGTAATTAAATGGTCGAATCGATTCCGATCTCAATCGGTTTTAAATGAGATTTTCTGATAATGAGGCTCTTGGGAAGAATAGGAGTGTCGTTTGTAGTCGAGGTAATTGCGGAACCGATTTTAATCTTCACGATGCGGGTCCCTAATATGGGCAAATTTGTGCGTTATCAAATGGTAACCATTTAATTAAAACGTTCAATGAATAAGGGACTAAATTGGCAACCAAACATTTTTAATTCATAATTTTTTTGTGACTTGAAAAGTTGTAATATCGTTCTGATTTTTGTTTTAAGGTGGAATTAAAAAAATTCTGTAGTGTTGTTTTCCAAAGAAAAATGAAAAGCTATGTTTTTGGTGTCATTTTATTTTTTATAAATTTTCTACACTTTTTTGAATTGCAATACAATTTTAATACAGTAAAAATCGTATGGTCGTTATATCCGTATGTCGTTAAATCCGATGTGTCTTTAAATAATTAAAATTAAGAAAAGCAATGTTAATTAAATTAAAATAATACAATAGAAAGACATATTGTTCTTAATAATGATAATTTCAATATTACAAAAGTTTAATTTTTCTTGGTAATCTGTAATTTTAGTTTCGACTAGATATTTTTGTTGAAAATAGTCTTTCTAGTTTTCTTTCGACTATAGAAATATTTGCAACAAAATCTTCTTCACTTTGGGCAAATAAAGAATTTTTTTTCAAAATATTAATAACTTCTAATTCCTGACAAATATTTGGTAGCCTAACTTCGTCATCCTCATCTGCTTCTTCATATGTGGCTTCACCTTGATATTCATTTTCTATACTTTTATTCACTGAATTAAAGCATTTTTAATTTTTGCCCGATTGTTCCCGATTGTGGAAATCATAGAGTGTGAAAAATAAAATTCCTTTGCGATAGAAATATTGCTCTCTAATTCTTCCAAACAAGCAATTATCAACCCCTTTTCTTCAATAGTTAAAATCTTTCGCTTTTTATACGCCATAGCATGTAACACACTTCGTACTCTAGCAAAATGTATTTACAGACTAAACAGGTGATATCGAAAAGATCTAATAAAATGTGCCAACGTAGTATTTACTACTTTTACTATATTTGAATTGGCCGTTTATTTATAAACAAATTGAGACAACCAAAAGCTGAAACTCGATAAATCATGCATGAATTAGATCAAAAACCAACCAAACGTTGTGGAACCAGTCTGGAAACAACGTTTGAACAACAAATACAAAATCTGTCTATGCAATAAAATACCTGGCATCTATGAGCCACGCAAGAAGTTAACAGTTCATAAAAAATTAGAAAGCACTGCAAAAACACATAAATTCAAAACCGGGGGATTAATTTGTTGACAGTTTTATTCATTAGCGTTTATTACTGTTATTTTTTACGAGTCAATTATTTTTGCTAATTAAAAAACGTTCATCGATTTTATGTTTTACAAAGTAGAACCAACAAAAATTTTCCTGTGATCGTCAAACGAGTTTCGATGTAAGTATCGGGTGCAGTATTTCTCGCGATAAGTTATGTCGATATTTGCATTATTATAGTCTCCATGTAATTATTCTTGCATGTGTGTATGAGTAATAACATATTGATACGCAAGTCGGTGCGCTCGTTTGTTGAGGACGTTAAAAAGTATGAAGAGCTGCCATAGGCGCACTTCGAGAACTCAAGGAGAACCTTGACACCGCATTACAACAAAAAAATTAAAATAATGCATTTCTTGTACCAAAACATTTAAAAAATTAATTCTATTTTTTTCAAAACTTAAAAACTATTGAAATAATTTCAGTGCCTATTCTGACATTTTAAAATCTTCGTCCATAGGCGCACTTCGAAAACTCAAGGAGAACCTTGACACCACATTACAACAAGAAAATTAAAATAATGCATTTCTTGTACCAAAACATTTAAAAAATTAATTCTATTTTTTTCAAAACTTAAAAACTATTGAAATAATTTCAGTGCCTATTCTGACATTTTAAAATCTTCGTCCATAGGCGCACTTCGAAAACTCAAGGAGAACCTTGACACCACATTACAACAAGAAAATTAAAATAATGCATTTCTTGTACCAAAACATTTAAAAAATTAATTCTATTTTTTTCAAAACTTAAAAACTATTGAAATAATGTCAGTGCCTATTCTGACATTTTAAAATCTTCGTCCATAGGCGCACTTCGAAAACTCAAGGAGAACCTTGACAACAAGAAAATTAAAATAATGCATTTCTTGTACCAAAACATTTAAAAAATTAATTCTATTTTTTTCAAAAATTTTAAACTATTGAAATAATTTCAGTGCCTATTCTGACATTTTAAAATCTTCGTCCATAGGCGCACTTCGAAAACTCAAGGAGAACCTTGACACCACATTACAACAAGAAAATTAAAATAATGCATTTCTTGTACCAAAACATTTAAAAAATTAATTCTATTTTTTTCAAAACTTAAAAACTATTGAAATAATTTCAGTGCCTATTCTGACATTTTAAAATCTTCGTCCATAGGCGCACTTCGAAAACTCAAGGAGAACCTTGACACCACATTACAACAAGAAAATTAAAATAATGCATTTCTTGTACCAAAACATTTAAAAAATTAATTCTATTTTTTTCAAAACTTAAAAACTATTGAAATAATTTCAGTGCCTATTCTGACATTTTAAAATCTTCGTCCATAGGCGCACTTCGAAAACTCAAGGAGAACCTTGACACCACATTACAACAAGAAAATTAAAATAATGTATTTCTTGTACCAAAACGCCTAAAAAATTAATTCTATTTTTTTCAAAACTTAAAAACTATTCAAATAATTTCAGTGCCTATTCTGACATTTTAAAATACAACTGCAAAAATATAAAACTTGGAAAAAGTGCAGGTGTTATAATTTTTGAGTTAAGAAAAAAATTTGAAAAAAAAATTTGTGTGTTTTTCTTAAGTTATAAATTTTGAAACATTCACAGTAAATTGGAACTAAGAAATGGGAGTTATTAATATGTTTTAGTCAGTCGGACGCGATTATAAATAATAACAGTAATTAAAAAATTTGTTTTGAAATCTTGCAGCAATTAATCCAATATGAACTATCTCCGGACGAATTCATTTATAAGCCGCCGTTGTTAACGCCATTATATATCATTTCGTCCATTAATTTATGGCGAATTCAATTTCATCTCCCAAACCGTCGCACAGGCATCCCACAAAAGCGGCCGAAGCAAGCGCACCGGCTTTATGTACACAAAAATTTTATTAAAAGAGTTGCTCGTTCGAGTTTTAACAACTAATCTTGTAATTCGGGACCACTTGGAGCGCCATTAGACTATTTCAAAATGTATATATGCAGTAGCCACAACCACTCAACCGAAATCATACCGAACCGGCACCGCCGAGAAACCCGCGAGAAACAACTAGGACGACTTTATCAATACACAAGACCACTTTTATTATCAACTTCGTTTTGTCTTCAGCCGTGCTCGCGCGCTAACTACAAAGGAGCTTCATATTTAAAATTAAAACGAATCATTCTTGCCGATACCTTTGTCCTTAATTTATTTATTCTGACCGGACGATAATTTTCGGGGAGCCGCGGTAGTTGCGTGCGAAGGAAAAGAGGCTCGCTACTTTACGACGTGAGAGACGAATTATACCGCATGACCTGAAAATTGCAACACCGAGAGGCGAAAATTTTTTGACCAAACTTGGTTATGATTGATTTGAATTTCAGAGAAAAAGAACAAAAGATTAACACAATTTAATTTAATTTTCATTAACCTTCCGGAGCTAACAATACGGTCTCAGAGACCGACATTTACGATTGTTGCCAAGTATTTTTTCCCCAGTTGAGGCAAATTTCTGCCGTCCTCAGTACCTTTCAATCTCAAATAGGGTCAATTACCCTCAAGTTGTCAGAGTTGAGCGTTGAACAGTTCTTAAGTTATAAACACTTTCGGTCTTACAGACCGATGTTAGTCTATTAGTTATATAATTGGCTAAGTTCGTCTGTAACTCTATATTTACCTTAATCAACGGTGCTTTGCTAGCATTAATATATTATTTTATTCGAGATTATTCTTGGAAATGTTTCTTGCAACTAAACAATATTTTATCAACTCATTGTGTTGCTGCTAGTTTAGTTATAATTATTCAGTTGTTGAAATAAGTTCTATGCTGTTTCGTTAGGTGTAATATTTTCACTTTTCCATCAGTATATAAAAAATGGCTGCCTGCACTGGTGAGGAAGTACAGAAAACACTTTTCGACTCTAATAAATTTACCATACATTTTCGAAACTTTAGGACTGATTATTTCGAAAACTTTCTTCTCCAAGGTCATATGAATTTGACATATTCCTACTCAGAAAAATGTGCTGCATCCAAATTCGCGATCAAAAGTATAGGGTGCTATTTAAACAAATTGATGATAACGTCATAGTGCGAAAACAAAAGACGATCGTAAAAATTATAAAAATGCAGTTTTAAAAACTAAAGTTGACCGGATGAGGATTTTTTGTGAAAATTCTTCTAAAATGTTTTATCGAATTTATTCCATATTTTACGAAAGCACTGTATATAAACATAATAACTCGGAAGAAAAAATTCTAAGAAGAAAATTTTTAGAACTTCTTGGACACCAGCTAGTTGAGGAGCATATTAAAAATCGAGTTACTAGTATCGGCGTTTCGAAAACTATTAAATTATGTATTCAAGAAATTTATAACATTTCTGATCCTAATCCGAAAACCCCAATCTATGGAAGATGTTATTATCGCTGCAGCAAGAAAAATAGAAAATCGAAATACAAATGCCAGAAATGCCCAAAATTTATGTGCTTGGAGCATTTAGTACCGATATGCCAGACATGTGTTCTCCAAGAAGAACAGTAATTTGGACTGCAAAGTTTCAGTTCCTCCGAAATATTGGGACAATTTGTTTCTTTTATATTTATTTAACAAAATGTTAAGTTTCGTTTGCGTCCTATTTTATAATAAAGGAAAGTAATCATGTCGTATTTTTTAATTTTCTAATATTTTACGTTTCACTAAATTTTTAATTTTTTATAATTTTATATTTTTTATAATAAAAGCTCTATGAACACACAAACTTGGTTAAATTACCCAAGCACTTTATATTTAAGAAATAAAATTTAAACCAAGTAATTTTCCAAAAGGCGGCTGTAATTTTTCCAATTGGTCTATGAGACCGATGTTCGACTTCATGTTTTATAAAGCTAAGTTAGTTCCCAAAGGTTGATAATGTGTTGGGCCTATTAGTTTCACACTCCCTCGCCCTTTAATTGATGATGCAAGTCCACTTTTGTGGTTTCAGTCTCGATTTATTTTTATTTAGGATTTTTAACTTCTAAAACAGTTTGATGGACAAATGGCGCTTTTTCTTGCATCCTGAAATAATTATCAAGCTAACGACAAGATATTAAAATTTTAATATTTATTCAAATAACTAATACAGTTATCATAAAGTTGTAACAGGTTTGGAAAGACTTTCGCAAATGCCTGTGTTAATTAAGTATCGTGTAAGATGATAATATACAACTTTAATAATAAATAAATTTATTACAAAAAAAATTTCATTAGTGTCAACAGTGTTTTCGTTGAAAACTTCATCATCATTTAAATAATTTTAAAATTTTATTTTTAATTAATTATGCTCATTTAGGAACATTTTACCGTTACGGAAGTAACTGAACCCGTCGATAGTTATTAACTGCTTTTTTATTTTATAAATAAATCAATAAATAATTATTAATTATTAATTAATTAATTGTGTCGTTACTCTACTTTGTTGTTTGTTGTGAAGATTTTTGTCAACAATCTTCTTCAGTTTTTTTTTTGGTGATGATCTTTACCCATATAAGAAATGCCAACATTAATTAATTAAATGAATTTGTTCACAAATAATTTTGCAGTTAATTTACTTTTACAAAACAATTTTAAAAATGTCCAGCAATCGATTGCATCCTTTTTAGAAAACCGAGTTAATCACAGCACCATTTACAGGCAATAGAAGCTCTTACATGACTACTTTACAAGTAATTACAATACTTTCAGAATAACAAGCGTAAATATTTCACAATTAAAAGTTCGGATTCCATCTCTCTAAAAAAAAGTTGTAAACTGATTGATTTACAGAGTGTTTCCCACATTAAAAAAAATGCTGCCAATTCACAGAGTCGTCCTTCAATTATGCAACTCTTATGAATTAGTCATAGTGTCTCTCGCGGCTACACGCAACTACACACATGCACACTTGTCGGCGTTTACACTTAAAAGCGAGTTAAAAGCGACCACTATAAGCATCGCACCGAATGTAAATAGAGAATCAGACAATGCGATCCCGAAACCGAATAAATCAAGGCCGCTAACAGGACGGGCTCCTGATGTCCCTAGACAGCATAATGCTCTGAATAATGGAATAAGGATTTAAATTGTATCAGCGGCGACTTTAAAAGGCACAATCACAATATACCGTATGCACTGTCATTCATCGTGAGTTTTGGCTGCTTCAAATTCTTGCGGTTATTTTTTTAACGATCACAGGGCCGTATCGCACTCGATTTTCAATTAACGCCGGTGCAATAAACCAACAGGTGCATAACGATGAGACGGATCATACGCTATTCGGAAGGTGCGACGAGGATGCTTTAATCCAATCCAGATTCCAGACGGTTTTTTAATGATCTCTCATCACACACACACTTACACAAGCGCACACAGGTAATATCCTGCCCCTTTATTATACTATATGACATGGAAATTGTAACGCCAAGAAGGAGTGCGAATTTTTTTATCAAACTTGGCAGAAATGTGTAACTATTCAACGATAATAATTTAATTTAATTTCTATTAATAATATATTGGGTCGCCCCTATTAGTTTCACACTCCCTCACTCTTCGTGGCATTGATTCGTCGATGTCCTCTTAGGGTATGGTTCTTAATAGCAAAGAAATGTTTTTTAAATATTTTTCTTGAATATTTAAAAAATATTTTTATGGCATGCTTGTTAGTATTTTAGAAATATTTCTAAAAAACATTTAAAAAATATTTCTTCAAAACATTTAAAAAGTATTTCTTAAAAAGGCGAAGAAATGTTTTGAAGACATTTTTTAAACGTTTTTAAGAAATAGTTCTAAAATATTAACAAACATGCCATAACAATATTTTTTTAATCTTTTTAAGAAATATTTTTTTAACAGAAGTGTCATACCAATATTTTTTAATATTTTTAAGAAATGCGTATTTTTTAAAGGCTTTGAAGAAATATTTTTTAAATGTATACTAAAATTATAAAAAATAATATTCACAAGAATATGTTGCAATACAATAATAATTATACATTTTGCATTGACCAGTTTGACTAAATGATTGTCTTACCGAATTATACAGTGAGGACGCGTGGGTTGGAATAAATTCATTTAAAATTCATGGGTTTGATTTTTGAAAAAACGCTCGGACACGTCGATTTTTGTTTTTAAAACTGCATCATTTTTGATATTTATAATTTTAAGATCGTCTTTTGTTTTCGCACCATGACGTCATCAATAATTTTTTTAAATTGCATCCTACATTTTTGTTCACGAATTTGGATGCAGCGCATTTTTCTGAGTACGGAAATGTAAAATTTGTATGACCTTGAAGAGGAAAGTTTTCGAAATAATCAGTCCTAAAGTTTCAAAAATTTATGATAAAATTGTTAGAGTAGACCACTAATAATATCATCAAGGAAGCGCTGGAAATCGAGCAAAACATTCAATTGCGTGTTTATTTTTCCGGTTTATTGAAGTAGACTTTAGATTTCAGATTACCCCATATATAAAGTCTAATGGGGTTAAATCTGAAGACCTAGCTGGCCATTCGATAAAACGTCTCCTTCCGATCCATCTATTTGGGAAAATATTATGAAGGTATTCTCGTACTGTTCTCGAATAGTGTTGGGGCGCTCCATCCTGTTGGAACCATATTGAATATGCCGGTATATTTGGGTTTTCATTATTCAGGTACACTTACACTGGGTATTATGTCATTTTGTAGTAAGTCTAAATATTTTTCAGAATTAAGTGTTCCCTCAATAAAAAAGGACCCACAATTGAGCTATTCACAATTCCGACCCAAACGTTTACTTTCTGAGGGAATTGTGTATGACTTTCCATTCTACAATGTGGGTTTTCTGGTGCTCAATATCGAAAATTTTGCCTGTTTACCGAACCATTCAAACAAAATGTTGCCTCGTCGGAAAAAACTATCTTACGTAAAAATTCCGGGTTGGCATCGCATCTATCCATCATTATTTTGCAAAATTCTAATCTGCGGTCGAGATCGTCTTCAATAAGTTCCTCAACAAAATGTACTTTGTATGGGTGCCATTTGTTCTTGTGTAAATATTTTAGAACAGAAGATTTACTTACTGACTGTTCTGCAGCTACTTGTCGACTTGATTTGTGAGGATTTTCTTGTAAATCGAGCAAAACATTCAATTGTGGGCTTTCTGGAAATATAACATGGTTGGT
The DNA here is from genome assembly GCA_949768715.1 of Dascillus cervinus. Lineage (NCBI taxonomy): Eukaryota > Metazoa > Arthropoda > Insecta > Coleoptera > Dascillidae > Dascillus > Dascillus cervinus. Next base: position 27,900,433 of record OX458319.1, on the reverse strand, counting down.
TTTGTAATTGTCTCTTACGTGGCCAAAGTCTCTAAACTTTTTCTCCATTTTACTAACTACTGATTGTGTAATAGGCTTCTCCGGGTACTTATCATTGAGCAATTCGCAAACTTCAGCTTGTGTTCGAGTATTATCGTCATATCCTACCATCATCAACATTTCTATTGGTTGTTTCTCAGTTAAACGCGCCATTCTTCAAGCCTTGAAACTGTACTTGACAAGTGTCAACAATCAAAAAAACAAAATAAACACACAATTCAATGTTTTTCTCGATTTCCAGCGCTTCCTTGATGATATTATTAGTGGTCTACTCTAACAATTTTATCATAAATTTTTGAAACTTTAGGACTGATTATTTCGAAAACTTTCCTCTTCAAGGTCATACAAATTTTACATTTCCGTACTCAGAAAAATGCGCTGCATCCAAATTCGTGAACAAAAATGTAGGATGCAATTTAAAAAAATTATTGATGACGTCATGGTGCGAAAACAAAAGACGATCTTAAAATTATAAATATCAAAAATGATGCAGTTTTAAAAACAAAAATCGACGTGTCCGAGCGTTTTTCCAAAAATCAAACCCATGAATTTTAAATGAATTTATTCCAACCCACGCGTCCTCACTGTATAATACAATACTATTTCAGATTTTTATTTTTTGAAATTTATTTTTTTCTTTGATACAAAATGTAATATTTCTTGAATATAAATAATTTGTTTTTATGTAAACCTTATATTTTATGAATATGCAGAAACAAATATTTTTTCTTGATATAAATCTAATACAGTCGAACTCCTCTATAGTGACCTCCTCTATAATGATTTTTCTCTATAGTGATGTTTTTGTCAGGAACGTGCATTTTTGAACGTCTTCCATATAAAAATACCTCTATATTATGATGTTAAGCCTCTACATAGTGATTATTCTTTACGAAAGGTTTACCAAAATTCTCGAGGAACGGAATTTTCGGTAATAGAAAACCTGAAAAATCCTTAAAAGAATTTCTTGCAAAATCCTTATGCAATCAACTTTGGACAGATTTTTTCATCAATAAGTACATGTTATGTAAGTATTCAGATGAAAATTTGTATTGTTTATTAATAACTGTGTGTATTTCTATATACTTAAACAAATATTTTTTCAAATATAATAAATTTTAATTTTTTGTTTTGAATATCAATTGGTTTTTAAAGTAAATGCCAAAATTGTAAAATTATACTTGAATTCTATATAGTGAAGTTTCTCTATAGTGATGTTTTTTCGTGGCTTTTCGAACATCACTATAGAGGAGTTCGACTGTATTTCTTGAATATATAAAAATAAATATTTTTTTCTTTATGCAAATCTAATATTTTTTGAATATGGAAAAATAAATATTTCTTTCTTGATATAAATTTAATATTTTTTGAATATACAAAAATAAATATTTTTTTCTTTATGCAAATCTAATATATCTTGAATGTACAAAATAAATATTTTTTTCTTTATGTAAATCTAATATTTTTTAATATGGAAAAGTAAATATTTTTTTCTTGATTTAAATCTAATATTTCTTGAATATACAAAAATAAATATTTTTTTTGTTATGCAAATCTAATATTTTTTGAATATGGAAAAATAATTTTTTTTTCTTGATATAAATCTAATATTTCTTGAATGTACAAAATAAATATTTTTTTCTTTATGTAAATCTAATATTTTTTTAATATGGAAAAGTAAATATTTAGTTCTTGTTATAAATCTATAACAGTAACAGTGAATGAAAACTTTTTAATTCAGAATATGTGAAAATGACGGAGTTCCATTTACAAAATGTTATTTTCATAAATATCTCAAATAGTTGCCTGAAAATTGCAATGTTATAACTTTTGGTTTCGTTTTAATGTACAATAATGCGCTAGTTACAACACATCCTGTATAATTAAATTTTGACTGTAAAATCATTTCTTGATTCTTCGTACCTGGCTGTATTTGATGATTTATGCAAAGCAGCTATTGCGGTTGAGTTAATGTGAGTAATAAGCGAGGAAAGTGAAATGTGAAAAATCAGAGGTCAAATCAATTTCGCAGAATAAAGCAGGCTGACAAAGTCGCAAATCGATTTGCAATTTAAATATGGAAACAAAATTTTTACGTTCGCACTTAATTAATTGCGCAATTTAAACCGGCCGGCATATGTGTGCATAAGTACGCAATTAGATCTAATCTCAATTATCATCACCTGCATCAATAAGTTCGGTTTCTTTCTCAACTCGTCTTTCAAATGTATATCGCGAGACGCATAAAATGTATATGCATATTAAGATATCGCATCTAATCCTACACACACAGCCATCAGATATATTAATGTATATCTAAGATTAGAGACGGGTGATAATTTAAAATGGTGTTGTGCATCGGTAGCACGCATCTTCTTGGATACAGTGTCGCTCCGGGCGCTACGCTAGAACCATTTCAGAGAGCACATTATATGTAGCGGTTTTTGATGTGTTTTTATTTTATAATAATCACCGGGTTGGGTGTGGTTGCTTCAAACACGCTGGGAGGCGCTCGCGGTCCGAGCTACCGCTCGCGTACAGGGTCGAACTCGCGCAATTAAAGTTTCCAATTTCCGGTACGGTTCCATCAAAATAACGGCGACCGATCCTCGAAAAAACCTAATAAACGCTTCCTCTCCACTTTGCTATCAGTGAGGCACAGGCTAATTTACGATTTGGTCGTTTCCGCTTTTTTTCGGCACCGTAGAAAAAGCGCTGCAATTTTTCTCGGAATTTTTAATTGATTGTCAAAACTTCCTCTCCCGAAGAAAAAATCCTGACAGCCGACGAGCAGGTGTTCGGGTTTTTTTCGAATTCCGGCAATTGTAATAACGGGCGCATTTTAGAAATAGAAATAATCGAATTTAATTAAACAAATTTGAAGCGTGGACGTCCAGATGACCACTTTCTAAACAAATTGAAATTTTAATCGAATCCTTTTACTTTTACGCGCTATCGGGGAAAAAAATCGACGTGTTTTACCATTTGCAGTATGAGAAACAATAATTGTGTGCTTTGTAAAGAACCAGGAAGAATATTAAAATGGATTTCATATTTAACTATTTTATTTTTTATTTTATTTTATTTTAAGACCCGATTAGATTGTCGTTAAAATCGGTTCGCTGAGAAGGAGACTTTTTGGCAAAATTTTTACTGATTACTTGAACAAGGCATCAAAAGTTAAGCAAGGTTTCCAAAGCAGTTGGTAAACTAATGATGAAGCTTTTAGATGCCAATATTTGTTTGTTGCTAATTTTGTATAATTTTGAAAGTTGTTGCTTAACTTATTGCACATTATTGGCAGTTTTTTGCGTTTTGGTGAATATGAAAAATGAATTATTTACATTTAAAATTACAATTTATTTACAAATAACGTTATTAAATGTTTACCCAAATTTAAAAATTATACTATTTGTATTTCTGCAATGGACTGTTTACTGACAATACATAAATTACTTTAGAATTTCTTACAAATTTAATTAAAAAACGTTACACCAAACTCGGCTTGCAGTAAGAAAATACATATTACGGTGTGCATTTTCTGTATTTTTATTGTAAAGTGAATTTTTAGTAACTTACATAATTAGTAAATGTTTAATTGTGAAAAAATGGAAAATATTACAAGTGGTTTCATGTGCCGAGATGAAGATGTTAATTCAATGCAATATTAATAAATGTCGATCAACAAAATGATCAGTTTCAAAGACCATTTCTAAAAATGGTACTGAAATTATGGGGATTTTCTGATTCTGTGTGTGATAAATTCGCATGTAAGTAAATTTGTTGAAATTATAATTTTTCTCACACTTTTAGCTTACCGATTGAATTTTGTAAAAGTTCTACAAGTTTTTTGAATGTAATAGCTATTAAACAAATTGTTTTTTAGTTTATTTCCGTCGGAACGAAAAGTAAGAAGAGATAAAAAGAAAGGGACATGCAAACCAGTTGCTTCTATAACAGAATTAGTAGTAACGACGAAGGTAAAGAAATAATTTTGATTTTCTTTTATACATTTAGTGTTATTTATGTATCTTATAACAAATTTTACTTTTAGCGGATGTAGAGCTTTTTGTAAGAATTTAAGAAAACACAAGCGTGACTGAAGTACTCGGATTTGCGGAAAGGAAATCTGCATAAAGTGAAATGGTCATTATTGAAGCATTCCAACTGGTCTATATTGGTAATTTCTTATAATAATATATCCATGGTACAATGTAAACATTTTGTTTCTTTGTTTTTAGATTGATGTAGATTTTGGCCAATTATTTCTTGAGAGAAAAACAATTTATTTGTGTGGCGGCCAAAATTCATTGAGAAGGTTAATGACTTCGACAAACTTCCATTTCATATACGTACATCTGTTACCAAATGATAAGGTGATTCTTAAACTAAAAATGTATTTTTGAACAGGATGTAATGTGATGTTAAATTTTCACCTACTAATAAAAATATGTATGAGAAATAACTTTATATTCTAAAATTCCTTCAATTCAAGCATTCCACTCTACAATTCATAAAAATTAGAAATAAATTATTGTATTTACAAGTGCTTATTTAATATAATAAGGCCATCTTAAATTTTTAAATAAGAAAACACATTAATTAAGAACATTCTTAAGTAATTAAATAAAAGTTTTTGAAATTAGAGCGACCCTTTCTTAAATTTGACAAATAGAATAAACATTTTTGAAATTAAGCACAACCCACTCCTAAATTTGCCAACAAGAATGAACATTGTTAAAAATTAAGAATGCCCAATTCTTGGGCCGAAATTAAGAACGTGCAATTTTAAATTTAAGCTCTGAGTGCGGTACCCGAGTTGTATTAACGAGGGTTTACTGTATTTGTTTCACGAAAAAACGCCACAGCTCCTAGCACTTTTATTTGAAGTCCGATTGTAACAAACGATACGTCAAATCATAATTTTTACCTATTTCTCCATGCAAAGGTCAATTTCATTTTTTCAAATTACAAACATTTTTTTTTTATATAATTTAACAGAGAGCTTTTTCTGAATTCAACGATGTATCACAATCAGTATTTCTGATTTAAAATAACACCTTACAAAGATTAAGTTGAGAATACTGTCTGCAATAAAGTAAAAAGTGGACGGTGACAAATAAAAAAGCCCTTCGTGCTACCTGAGTTACGTCTCGAGCGCGTTATTAAAACTTATTTTCTAAATACGTTCAATTTTAATGCGTAAATTGCAGGAAGACTATAGTTAAGGTTCGTGGAAGGTATAATTTGAAACGGGGGAACTTCTGTATATTATTGGCATTGGGTTCGTAATTTCGAACGATAATGACGCAAACCGTCTTAAAATTTATGATTTGTAGATGCTTAACGAATCGATCGAGCCGTAATTAATGCCCTGCGCGACATCGGTTAATGCCGGAGAGAGACGAGGACTGTTCTTCGCGTCATAAATAAAGAATGTAATTATAATTAATACTACTACAAGAAAACAAGATATTATCTATAATCAGAGGCAGTAAGTGTATTTTTTGCTGGATATAATAGAGAAAGGTTGGTATGCTACGGTCAGCTACCGCTACGTGATACAGTTTCGAATGCACGAGGCTCAGGCAATTAATCTACATTCTTACACCTGTAATTTACACCTTCGGAGGTCACGCTGGTAGCGACCGAACCGAAAACTCGACTTTCTTTCGGCCGGACGCTCCGCGCAAACACCGCCCTATCATTTCGGCCGAATTTTCGGCCGGTACCGTTACGCGCCTAATAAGGCCCGCCGGTAACTTCTCGCACTTTTAATTAAAGCTCGACTGAATAATTAGCGAATTAATCACGCGGAAAAAATCGCGGAATCACTTGCGCCACCTGCCGCCCAGCGGGACGCCACGGCCCAACATTATCCACGCAAAATTACCGCCGCCGGAAAAAATAAATCCCAATATGCAATTCTTCCTAATCTTATTCGAAACACCAGGAGGGCTCCTCGATAAAAAGACTGCAAGCACAAAAGACGTCTGTGACGGCAAAAACTAATCGAATGCGGCCCGCGAGACAATAGATGCGCTGCATGTATAAACGAGCGAAACCCCTGAAAAACGGACTTTCACGTGGCCTTTCCCTAGAAATCGGCGCGATCGCAAAAACCGAACCCTTCATCGAATTAAGAAAGCAATCGAGACCTTTTACTCCAGTAATGAAGAAGTTCAACAACTCCGCCGGTCACACCCTGAATTTGTTTTTTTTTCAATGATAAAGTTTTTTCAAATGCGAGGAAGGTTAATTACGTTGTTATATAAAAGGAATTCGTAGAGTGATTAATTGCGCTCTTTTGTGGGCAGTTTTCGGTGCTATAAATAATCCGTTTGTGCGGTTTTGTTCGGAAATGTTTGTATTAAATCGAGGAGAAAAGAGTTGTCGTTGTATTCTTGTTTGGGCTACGAGAGGACCACTTTAATTTGTCATCGCTGTGATTAAATTTTGAATCAATCATTTCTTGATTTGAAAAGGACTTGCGCTTAAAATCTGCCTGAAACAGTAACGTCGCAATTTAGTGTAATCATTAGCTTTGAATTTGCTTACCAAATGTATTTTTTAACTGAGTTTTTTTAAATTAAAAAAGCGACGAAAATAGTATATACAGTAAAACTCCTATAAAGTGACCACTCGTGGTTCCCTTAAAAAATGGTCTCTTGGAGGAGTGGTCGCTTTAGAGAACTTTTTCTTAAATTAATATAAAATAAACACCATATTAACTTTAAAACGTTTTATTATTAATAATGAAGACAGGCGAAGGCTCCTATATTTTCATAAAAATACAAAGCGTCAATTTATACGCACGCAAGACAAATTAATAATAGAATGTTTAAAAATTAATGCAAACAAAAAAAATTCACGATATAACAAATAGCCAAGACCAAGAAATGAAGATATACTTAAGACTTACTACCAAAATATTGTTCTAAAACAGTTTGCTTACAATTTTTAAATTTCTAATTAGAGACAATTTCTTTTTCGCATTTTTTAAAATTTCCGAATTTGAGTTTTGCCACATTTGTATTTAGAATCTAGCTTTCGTTGCGATGAACCTCTTTCGTTGTCTTTAATAACATTTATGCGAGCTTCCAAATTTAAAATCTCGTGATGGTAAACCCGTTTAGCCATTATTTTCTAAGCTATTTCAGAAGCACAGTGACAACGATTTCACAACCACTGACATACAAGTGATACGAACTTTTTGCCTTCACATTATGCACCATTTTAGATATCCACACGAGCCCACAAATATCGCATAAAAAATTTGGAACCGAAGTTGAAGAACTGATTTATAACCGTAACAAATTTATTACCGAAAGATAGGGCACTTGACGGAGAAAGATTCTTAATAAATTCTACAGTGTATAATTGACATTTTAAGTTTTACAAACCCGATTTCATAGTGAAACAACTCATAAATCAACAAAGACAAAAATTAAAAGGATTTTCACAAAGTGAGAAGTGGTCGCTTTAACCGTAAATTGCCGGTCACGGTCGCGTTAGGGGAGGGTCGCTTTAAAGGAGTAACAATGTATTACTGATATCGTATAAATCTTTCGTTCCTAGAAATTATGGTCGGATACAGGAGTGGTCATTTAAGGCAAGTGATCGGTTGAAGAAGTTTTACTGTATTTTGCATCCTCTCTTAATTTTGTACTACACCGTTTCAGTCATTCTCCTGGCATAAATTATGTTGACGAATTTGCACTCCACAAGAGTCACAAATGTTGTTAACGTTTTAAGTACTCATTCCATCTTCCTAGAATTTCCTCCTCACTTGCAATAATGATCCCAATTTTGTCCTTATAAAATACTGCTTTGGGTTGTAACTCCCTTCTTTCATTTTTTATTCCTTGGTATAAGTTTTTAACCTGGTTATTTTAGCTAACGTATGCCGGGTCTTTTTTTTCTAATTGTCAATCAATCAATGCATGCAACCAATCGTACTTTCACGTCAACTTATTTTATGTTATTGAATTGTAACGGCAAGTCGTTAAAAAATGTAGAACGATTTATTTAGAAGAAGAAGCACAACAAATTTTTGAATTATCTTCCTACGCATTTTAAAACCCTACAGAGCATTTCTTAAATAAATGGGATAAAATTGTGTAGAAAAGTTGAATTTGGCATATACTGTGAGATCAAATATAAAGATGAACAACGATATTAATTAATTAAATGATTCGACATTAATGAAGGATTAGATATGAAAAAATTGTACAAATCCTGAATGAAATTTTATTTATGAAGCTACAAGCAGATAAAATCGGTCGGAGAAGACGAATGGGCGACTAACCGTGCGGTTATGTAACATCAACAAAATTAAAAGCCGAAATGAAATATCGACTCAGATTTCGGGAAAGATACATTAACGACAGATAGCCCAAAACAACCGCTTTATGTATTTAAAACTTTACAGCAAATAGCTCTTTAAAATACCGATCTCATAAAAATTAATTAAGCTCATAAAGTTTTTGCGCGCCATTTGAAAATTATTTTACGGAACTGGAGAAGGATGCCGATTAAAGTCTTAAATTTCGGGTAAAACCGGGAACGATTCTAATTTCGCAACTCAGTAAACAGGACAAATTTTTGGTTAACAAATTAATGCGTCGTGAATTAATTAGGGTAGAACGCAAATTAAAAAAGAAGGATTGGCCGTACGTTATAAAAGTGCCCATAAAACATAACTGGATCGATTAGACCAAAGATGTAAATTTATTAATTTAGAAAACAGAGGCAAAAACAGTAACAGCTCCGTATGGTTATTTATGTGTTTATTTATGGAACGCAAAATTTAAATGTGCGACCGTTAATTTATTCACTGCAATTAACTCTGCTGTAATTAAAATATTTAACAAACAAAACTGCTTTTTGGTAACAAACATTTCAATTCGATGTACCACGACGAATGGTTTATTCAATTGCTTTTAAATGATAATTTTTATTGTTATTTTAGTTTCAAATACACTTGTTCTTTTTAATATGATGTTAGAAAAATGTGGTTTGACCCTTGAAAAATAATATTTTTCTCTATTTAAATTTCTTACAAAACTTTGGTGCTTCAACAATATTTTATATAATGAGGGGCAGAAATGACACTTCAATCCCAGGGTATATACACTATTTTACGCCCTCCAAAATCAAACTTTCAAGATAAAAACTGTTTTTGAGAAAATCAAATCATTAAAGGAAGAATTATTTACAAAGAAAATTGTTCAAACTAAATTTGAGTTTTAAAAACACTATAAATAAATCAGGGATATATTTTATTATATCACCCTAATCAGAAAAGAAATATGCCACTTCAGTCTTCGGAAAATGGAAATAAAATCATAACTTTCACATGTACCAATTGATATTCCTTAGAAGACCTTTTTTAATTTTGTTGTTTGATTTCTCAAAGTTTATTTAGAAGTAACCTACTCCAGTAATTGCTCACTTCGCAGCTAACGGTTTTGTGCAAAAAAGTCCTTCGCAGTCAAGTTGGGCGCAATTAACTCCTCACAAAAAAATCGCGCAAATAAAGTGTCATAAGTCCATAATGCGCCAACGACTTTTATAATTAAATGCGACCTAATCGCGTCTAAAGAGCTGCAATCGCGCCGGAATAGTATTTTAATGATATTCAAAAGTGATACACCACACAACCTGACACGAAAATCCTTTCAGTTGTCCGTTAGGCCGTAATTGAAGGGGGACCAAGATTAATATGCGTCCGATTAAAATATTTATTAAAAGCAAATTGTATTTTGTTGTTTGTGTTATTCCATTTGTATCACCTCGGCTTTGATTTATTACAAGCGCACGCACCGCGACAAGGAAACACTTTATTAGACCTAATGGCTTTATTAATTCAAATTAGATTATTACAAAGCAATTCATTCTCGCATCTTCACCTTTTTTTGCGGGAAAGTCGCGGCGATTTTTTATTTGATTTGCAAAAAATCGCACGACCATTTGAGGTTGGGTTTTTTTCGCGAAACCTTTTGATGGGTCGATATGAAGCGGTTTGTGGCCTACCGGATAAATTGCAGATTTTATTGCGGCAAGGTGAAGAAATCGTGTGTGCACATGTCACCCCCATATGCCACAGTCGGGTAAGCGTGACCTGAAGTTTATTATGCTCGCTAGGGCATGTAAATATTGTTTAGTGATTTAATCACCTGTTAACTATATCATGTTCTGCTAAGTTACATCATAAAGTGTTCGGTTATTCTAAGCTAATATGTTGAGAACATATTGAAAGGCATTATAGCGCGGAATTAACGACTTTTAATTTGCGTTAACAAGGAAATGGAAATACATTTACAGCTATTCTGATTGGATTTTCATATTATTTTTTTTTTGCAAATTTAGTTGACGTAACTGTTGCCTAGTGGCATAAAACTGTAATCTACAAACCACATGTAAACAAAGAATGGACAAAAATGGGACTTTATGCGTTTTCAAAGATGGGACATGTCCCATCTTGGGTATTTAACTTAAATTCAAAAAAATGTCCGAATTTTCTTTCGTTTTTTAGATGCCAATGAACGAAGAGCTGCAAAGAAGAAGAAAACTACATTCTTCTATTTTAACCGAGTCACCCTATAAAGCAAAACTTGGGCAAAAACCTCTTCTTCAGTTGTGAAAACGGTAACAAAAACAATTTTTGGAAAATGAAGAAAAAAAATATTAGGAGACAGGCAAAAAGGAAAGAAACAACAATGCATTGTTTGCCAAGAAGAATATCAAAATTCCAAAGAAGACTGGTACAAATGTGTTCATTGTTCATCATGGTCTCATGAAACCAAAGTCGGGACATTTGCAACGTTTTTGTTTAACCCATTATTAATAAATACGTTTACATTATTTTTGTACAATTAAAAAAAAAAAATCAAACTATCTCACGATACTATCCCCTAGCTATTTTCTTAAAAATCTGATTTAGAGTGTGATTTCATCTTCGGAACGCAATAACTAATTTCTATCCCTCATTATATAATACACTATAATCCCACATTACAGGGATATAATAAATTTTATCTCTTTAAATAAATACCTATTTTATGTTCTTTTTATGAGCTTTTCTTGAAAATAGCGTAGGGATAATAGCGTTCAGATTTGTAACACATTTACTAAAACACCCGATGAGTTGCGAATTTCAACGTTGTGACGATGTGGGAGCAAAAAATTCAGCAAAAAATAGACTCGAGGGGCAAACGAATTTAATTTCTTTCGGTTTCTAACTGGAGTAATGCAATATAGATTATTAAATTATACATTATTTTTTTGTTGTAAATGGGGAGAAACTTGTTTTTTGTTTGGATGGTTTTAAAACTTTCTGTTAGGCGGGGCTCTTAATTTCTGGGTCCTCCAGGCCCCAACTCTTTCCACTTAGACTCAAGTTGTAATCATCAAATTTGCAGGTGAAATATATTTGCATTCAGCTTTATTAATTTATTGAACAATTTTGCTTATTCTCAACTGTGCAAATGTGACAACATTTTTTGGTTCTGTCCTTTTTAATAGTTAGTTAGTGAGTTGAAAATAAAAAGCTTTTTCTCTTCTTCAGTCCAACTGAGGACAATGATTATACTAAATATTACAAACTCGGGAAATAGAAAGGCAATGCTTATTGCGACCTCTATTTGGCCATAATTCATAGCTATCACGTCTGCAACATATATAAAATTATCATTACAGTAAGAGATGGACTGGAGCGACGAAGCATGGAGTATCAAAAATCGTATAAGAAAGCCATTAAATCTGACAGTCAAATGCCGAACAGTTTTTAAGATAATTTGATGAGAAGATATTTCTCAGTAAAATTATAACTGTACTTTTCACAAAAAGTGCTAACAAGAATCGAAATGGATCGAAATTTGCAACTTCGAAGTTATAAATTCCTTCAACATTGGCGAGAAAAATCAAACAAGGTGTCTTCGGATGTTTGCACGTAGAACTTTTTTACTCATCAAGATATCTTCATATATTTATCTATAGATTTTTTTACACAACCAATTGGATAACAATGAAATTACATTATTTCATGTTCCATTTCTTATGTAGTTGTAAAATGTTTGCAATTAGTAATTAAAATATTAAGCAACCAATTACTACAATTGCACAAATTTTGTGGACAATTATTCCAATTCCAATAAATTAAACTAAAATTTAAAGTTTCAGGATATTAAATAAAAGCTCTAATTACAATGTCCGTCATAAGCGATTTCTTATGTAAAAGATAACAATAAAACATTTTACATGTGGCTCTAATTGCCAAATAATTAAATCAATTAAAAACCGCAATAAAAACATAAAAACGTGCACTTATTGGTTATGCCTCGTTCCGGGAATTCACTCAATCAAAAAACTTTCGGCGATTTTGTTACATTTTAAAAACGCCAAAAAAATGAATTCCTGCGCTTTTTACACGCAATCTTCCGATCCTCCGACGTGAATTTATGGTCGGTCAGTTCCGAACGACATAAAAGTTTCAATTGAATCGGACTAATTAAGTTGTAAAGGCAGCAATAATTTCCTTATTTGTGTCATACTCGAAAAAAATTAGAAAGGTCCGAGAAGGTAGAATGACCTCTTTATTAGGGTTGATGACTCCAGAATCCAAAAAAATCCTAAGCAAATCACGAAACAATGATTAATTCCCTTTGTGCGATTTAATTTAATGCGAAAACTCATAATCATTTACAAAAAAAGGAACAAAACTACCGTGCGGCTATTACCGAAATTGAATACTCCTCAAGTTAGAAACGGTCAAACTCATTAACATTTTCTCTCCACACACGCTCTTAAATAATTTAGTAATAATTGAGGCGCGTTAATATTTTCGAGATTTTTTCCCGGTCGGTAATCGTCACTTAATTTACTTGGCAATAAAAATTACGGACATGACTTTAAATACTAATAATTTATCGCAGCTCTTTTTATTTAAAACGGTACCGGGCATTAAAAATAATATTAGAACGGCGAAAAAACTCGAGGAGATTTTTTCCCGATCGGCGCAAAAAAAATTCGTTCCGAGCGGTTTTGCGCGCACGTTTCAAGACAATAATCAGGCGGTTTAAAATTACGGCCACGTTATGTCAAAATAATTCAAAACACAGACTGATTACAATGACTTGCACGTGCCACGAGCAACGCGTCGAAGAGAACAAGAACACGCGAACCACGATAATTCGTGAGCAACAGCGAAATCATCATCGGTGGTTATGGTCGGTTGCCACAATTATTTTTCTTTATTTCTTCATTTCGATTACGCACGTATGTGTTTGTATAGCTCTGAACTCGATTGAACCCGAAACCTGATCATTTCTACCAAATGCTCGCATCGATTAGGGTAATTGAAATGTTTAAAAAAATAGGACGGTTGATTTGCAATTTTTCAAAATAAAACGCCCCCGATTTTTTGTGGAAAAATTCGGAGAAGTACTAACTAAAACGGCCAAAAAATTATTTTAATTACAGTAATAAAAATGTAACTCTTAAAGATCTATAATTTTATGAAACTTTTCTTGTAATTTCACAACACAAATTGCCTGTGCGGTTTTGGGAGTTAACAATGTTTTAATAATAAAATTCTTAACTGGGCCCAAGGGTCATTCATTACTTCTAAATATATGTGATTTCGTCGTAAAATATTTTTCTCGATTTTTTTTAATAATCAGTTACATTATAAATGATGATAGCGGAATCATTAAATATTAAATAAATTCTTTTGAGGTCCATTTGCCACATTTTTCAGTTTCGTTTCAGAATAAATTGGATCGATTTATTAGTATTATAATTATTAAGGAAATAGTTGGGTACGAAACAAGCAAATAAAACTAAACAAAAACTTATTATGTAATGACGGATTTAAGTCCAAAAAAATTACTAAAACGGTATATCTACAAATTTGAATCGCTTAAGAAAATGAGGAAGGAAGGACAGAAGGTAAAGAAGAAACTGAAAGAGGAGACGAAGAGAAGGTAACAGTAACAGTAGAGGAAGTGAAGAAAATGATAAAATAAATAAAAAATAATAAGGCAGGTGGACCCGGAGGACCGACACCAGAGTTAATAAAATATATGTCCAAAAAATTCGTGAGACTAATAACAATAATGTTCCAAAAGGCGATAAATCTAGAAGAACTCTCAGAATGGACAGAGGGCTATGTTACATCTATATTTAAAAAAGGAGATAGAAGTTGCTGCGAAAATTATAGAGGGATTAATGTGGTGTCTATAATGGGAAGACTATTTGGAAAGGCCATAAGGAATAGAATAGAAAAATTCACAATGGGGAAAATATGAGAAGATCAGGCAGGCTTTACAGCAGGCTAGATCAAATTTATACAATAGAACAATTATTGGAAAAAAGAAAGCCAAAAGCAGAACCGTATACCTCACCTTCGTTGACCTAAAGAAAACCTATGATTCAATACCCAGATTAAGGATATGGCAATTCATGGAAAATATGACAATACCACGACTACTCATAAAAGCAACAATAACTTTATTTGACAGAAACACCTTAAGAATTAAAATTGGGCAAAAAATAAGTACAGATTTTAAAGCCACAAAAGGATTACTGCAAGGTTGTCCCACTTCACCCACTTTATTTAAGGTATACCTAGAACAAACGCTTAAAACATAGAAACGTCAGTGTGAAGGGATGGGAATACCAATTCGTAACGAGCTTTTGTATACTCTCAGTTTCGGAAATGATCAAGTGATCATAACGCAAGATGAAGAAGATATGAGCTTTATGGTGAGAAAATTGATAGAGAAGTATTATGACAAGGCTGGTCTAGAAATGAATCTAGAGAAAAGCTTAACAACCTAGAGGTAGAAGATGGGGTAGAAATAAGAGCAACAAACAAATTCAAATACTTAGGGTTTATAGTAACTAAGGAATCAACTCCAGAAGAGGAGATAAAAAGTAGATTTGGACGAACAAGGGCATGCATAAAGCAACTAAACCTAGTACTCTGGGATAAGCAAATAACAAGAAGAACCAAACAGAGGATATATAACAGCATAGTCCAAAGCATCCTTACTTATGGATGCGAAGGAAGGAAAATAAAAGCCACCGAAATGGACTACTGGAGAAGAAATTGTCAACTAACACTGATGGATCAAGTTCATAACGAAGTTATAAGAAACCAAATGAAAGTTGAGAAAAATATCCAAACGTACATTTAAGAAAACAAACGGTTGTAAGGAGAGCAGAAAAACATAGGTGGATAAATAAGATAACAGAATGGAGCCCGGTTGGACGAAGAAAAAGAGGAAGACCTAGAAGATCGTTTAGAGATGAGATCGAGGAATCCGTGAACAGGAGAGGATTACGGGAAGGTCAGTGGAAAAATCGAGAGGAATGGAGGAGCTGGTTGAAGGGAGGAAGTAAGGAAACTTGCTGCACCATTGGAACTTACTGTAAATTTAGTTAAGCGAAAGTAACACATGGCACTTTCTTCAGTTTCATGCAGTTGATTAACAAAAAAGATTACAAACACTTAACCCAAATTTAAAATTGAAGTTTTGTATGAAATAAAATGGAAAAAAGAACTTCTAAACATAAATTAAGATAAACTCCTTTTTATTACAGTAATACCTCGCTTAGCGCTGAGTTAGAACCACATTCAGAATTATTCCTTAAGGTTAAGTAGGTACACTAATTTTTAAACGACGCAAAATGGTCAAAACTCTAATAAAAGTCAACTACTTGCTTTTTAAGCAAACACTTAAACGTAAGAAACAACTATGAATATGGCTCTTACATTTGTAGAGGAAAAATTTAAGTTGAAGTAATTGAAGTGTTCTTTTTATACTTAAAACGTGTTTACATATTGAACTATTCTTTTGGATGCAATACAACCATTTTCCAACAATATCGAAAAATCTTCAAACTCACCTAAAATGTCAAATTCCCAATAAAGTGTCGCAGGCAATTAAAATAAAAAAAATTCTTCTAATCTGAATCATTGTCTGGTTAAATGGACGTTTAATTAAGCACAATAGCATTTCAATATCCTCAAAGTAGCTTTTATAAAAGCGTAGCGTCAACACTTGAACAATCTCCATCTCAATCATGGAGCGTTCTCTTTTCTGAAAACTCGCCTCTTTAAAGTATATTGTGCAGCATACCAACTTTTAAAAAAAGCACTTAAAAAGAAGGTTTCGCGAAGATTACGAACACAATGCGCTTCGATAAAACCGCACATATTTATCTTGCAATAACTGTACAGCCCAATAAATAATAATACGAAAAATAGAGAGCAGGCGACGGTAATGAGTAAAAGTATCACAAAACGAAGGCGAAGCAAATAGCACGAGCTATGTCCGGCCTGGTTAACCAATGTTCAGGTGACATCATTAATCAGTCCGTTGTGGAGCCCTTCACCTGCATCTTTCTAACGTCTCTCGCAACTTCCTCGGGGCTGACCTGCCAGCTGGGCGCCCTTCTCTCCTTTTCGCGCTACAATTCGTGCGAAACAGGTGTTATTTTTAGGAATGACCGCATGGGGAAAAAGCGGAGAAAATTATGATCACGACTTCTAAAAACACAAGACCTCATGTAGTCAATTGTCTGTCATTGTCAACCGGTGTCGTTGTTGTAAGTGTCCTGCGACTCGTGTCCTGCGAGTACGTGACGTTCCCCCCTTACCTCCGTTTCCTTGTTTGACTGATCGCGTTAGTACGTGTCTTGTCAGATCAGGCGGTAACACGCACATGGACGCGGCGTTAAACGGTCCGTATGCGGACTGAATACAGGCTTAAGTGATTTATAAAAAGCTTCGCTCGCTCTGCCATTAAGTGAACTCCGAGTTCACACAGGGAGAGACGTGCAGGTCAATGCTAATTGAAAAATACGCCACAAGTGATTGCGATTAGCGCTCGGGAACTAAATTAGTCCCGTACGATGGATCACTTTCCCGCGTTTTACGAGATAACGCTGCAATCTCGGTGATTATTCTCAAATAATAAAACCAGCAGGTGGCGGCCATCCCGTCGGTCGCATGTAGGTAGGACGAGAACTTCTCAACCTTATAGGGAAATGCTATTTGTATATTTGTTCGGTTCGTTTCGTATAATTTGTACTTTTGCTAGTTCACCATTGGTGACATCAAACTTCACTCTCATACTGATTTTTAACTCATTGGGCTTTATAAAAACACTATTACATTCTCGTTTTATACAGGGTGTTATAAGTTTTACCGCCTGTGTCAAAATAACTCTTCAAACTAGTTTGTCAATTCTCATAAATTTCATCAGTAACTTTTTATTACCAAGGAACATAGAAACAAGAAAAAAAATTTAAAGTGAGGCAAAATTTCTTCAAAACTACTTTTAAGATGAAATTGCAACGAGCTAGATCATCTACCATTCAGACCCGATTATGCATCATGCATTTATCGTTAGCTATACAGGTTGTATTATAATAAGTGTCCACCATTGGTAACTTTGTTATTATTGGAGCTATAAATTCGGTTAAATTAGCAAAGAATTAGCGTTTTTCCGCTGATTGCCATAACGTCAACTGTTCGAGATATTTGCGAAAATAACATTTTTTTTAATGGAATGCCCTATCTTTTTTGCATATTTCGAAGGGATGTTTAATTCTGAGTAAAAAAGTCTTAATGCACTAGGACTATTAAATTTACTACCAAGAAGTTACAAGCAATTGAAGTTTTTATTTTAATTAACTACAAAAATCACGTAGGCAATGAAACAGTTGAAAATGGTATTTATTGAAACATTTCTGCCACGGCAAACTGAAATGGAAGTTTAGAAAAACAAATTTTATGACCAAGACAATATAATAGATGTTTGAAAATGTCACCCTCTTGGTCTACACATTTTTGAGCTATTTTTTGAACAATGCGCGCTGTTTTCAAATTTTTTCTACCATCCAATGTATTAATTATTGTTAAAATTTTATTCTCCAATTCATTAACTGTTGCATATCGCTTCTTAAAAACTAAATTTTTCACATATCCCCACAGATAAAAATCCATCGGGGTTAAATCTGGCGACGTGATGGCCAATGCACGGACCCATTAGTTCCTATCCATTTATCAATTTAAAATCTGTTTAACAAATTGGTTGTTCATTGATAATATGGGCCGGTGCTCCATCCTGTTGAAAATTGATGTGTTGCCTTGAAATTAAATTCATTTCATTTCAAAATTGAACACATCAAAAGTAATGAAAATTGAATATACCACCTTAATGTTCGATGAAAATATTAACTGTCACATTTATTCAATTGTTTTTGACGTTTTAATAATTACCATTTTCAATTGTTTCAGTGCCTACGTGATTTTTGTAGTTAATTGAAATAAAAACTTAAATTGCTTGTAACTTCTTGGTAGTTAATTTAATAGTACTAGTAGTTAAGACTTTTTTACTCAAAATTAAACATCCCTTCGAAATATGCAAAAAAAGTATAGGGCAATCTATTTAAAGAAATGTTATTTTCGTGAATATCTCGAGCAGTTGACGTTCGATTGTTTTTTTTCCTTTCATTATAGTCTTCAGCGAAGAAAACACCAATTCTTTGCTAATTTAACCGACTTTGTAGCTCCAATAATAACAAAGTTACCAATGGTGGACACTTAATATAATACAACCTGTATATTTTGTTTATCAAAAATTGTAAGTGCCACAAGGACTTACTGGCAACTTTAATATTGTAAGTCTGATTAAATTAAATCACACTATTTTTGGCTTACTCTGTCCCTTAAGTAAATGTCGACGCTAACCTAACTAAAATTATTTGTTTACGTTGTTGCAATTTATTGGAAAAATGGAAATGGAAGTGAAAATTAGTACTTTTGGGTTCTATTCATGAAAAGCTCTTATACTCTTCAAGAGCTAATGAGATTCTGTGTTTGGAATCTTTTTAGGAATAAGCTGATGTGAACAAAAATAAGCACAGTGTTGCCATAATTACTTCCACTTAATTAAATTTGCAATAAGTGCCAATGCTGCAACAAGTTGGCAATTAATGGGAAGTTTATTTTCAAATTGTTTAGTATCGATTAATTCCGAATGACACTATTATTAACTGAAGTGAATCGACAGCTTCATGTGATTTCAGGACCAAAAGAAACAATTCAGGTATTTTTCAGGATTTGAACGCCACCACATCCCTAGTTCAATATTTTGTGATCAAAAATTTCAAGTGGTGTTTTTCAGCTTCATTTGGGCGACAACAAATCTTGAATCAAATTGTGAGTTGACACAAAAACATTTTTCAAGCAAATATTCGGTCACGAAATTTTAAAACTTTCTAAGAACGGAATTGACTAAAAGCTCCGTCAAAAAAAGGATCAGAAAAAAATGCGCCGCCCACCAGCTACTCTAATATGCATGACAAACAACCTTATAATATAAAATGATTCTTCATTCATTGACAGCTGTAACAAGCCGCATTGACAGCGGAGTGTTTTTTTTTCTCGTTGCATTAACTTACAGCTAATATAATGAGCATTAAACACTAATCGACTTATTATTCCCTTTTTTTATCTTATTTTAAGTTGCGTCCGATGGAGAGAGAGACGTGAAATTGCGTTCTCATAGGTATCTTGATTGAATCTGTTTTTTTTTTACTTAATAGAAGGATTTACTTGTTGCGCCCACGTTTTTCGATAGTGATTGAAGTTTTCGGCCTGTCGTGACGCTGGACGGCCATAAATTTCAGATTTAGTACAATTATTAATCGAAACAATAAAATTTAATCAGGGATTAACGAGATGAGGCTACTTGAGTCGCAACCATCGCGACCGTGGGCGATCAACCGGACGATAAATGACCATCAGTCGTCACTTGCACGTTAATGAATGTGCACTTAGACTTCTGTAATTGGCAGTTTTATTACCCCAAGCACATTATGCTTTTTGTGGCCGTTCCTGCATTTCACAAGAAACAACATTTTTATGGCTTTTTTAGGACAGTGAAACCAGTGAAAAATTCGATGGAATTAAGTGACCGCTGTGGTTTAAATCAATTTTGTAGGTTTTTTAAATATATCTTTTCTCGCCGGTCGCCCGGTACATTATGCAAATAATTTTTATACGTGTTTACCAACAAAATCCGTCACTGAATGCTGAACGTCGTTTTTTGCCTAACCGGGGCCTAAATGAACCACGAAGTGACAAAAAGCTCACTATTGAGTTAACAAACAGTTCGAAAAAATGGTGCTGGTATACCGTGAAACCGAATTATCCAGCGATCTGGGAAATACGTGCGTTTCGACTTGAAGTTGTACCAGAAAAAAGCGCAAAACGATTAATGAGACCAAAATGAGGTTTTCAGGATTGCATCAGTGGTGAACAGCTACTTAAAAACAATTTTCTCAAATTTTAATTATTCATTGGCAATAAAATTAGTAGTCTGAATTGGTTCAAGATTTTTTCACGTCAATCATTTTTTCGATTTTTGTATTTTCCACATTTTCGTGTAAAAATTGTATTTTCATTCTTAGAGTTTTTATTACTTTTTCATATTTTAATTTCAGTTGTAAAATAGATGTATGTTTAAAAATCAAGCATTAAATGAATTAAATGGTCTCCACAAATACAAGATCTTTTACAAATAAATCAAAAAAACTTAATTTGAAAGTTTATTTTTCCAAATCCAAACTTGAAAGTCACATTTTTGTCAATTTAAAGAGGAAAGTATCAATTTTTTCACTAGTGAGTAAAGTAAATCACTTAAATTGACGTCATTACATACGTACAGCAAAGGCAGTGTCAGAATTGTCAGTTTAGAAGAGTCAGATAATTTAGAATATTCACAAATGCTCTAAATTCGATTGAAAAAAATAGTATGTAACACAATGTAGAAAGGGGCTATTGCGAACCTAGTATCTGCTGTTTCTAATAAATCAACGTTTTACAAAAAATATCTTTCTTCGTTTGATTTATTATTTTATTTAAGACAACTGAATTCTGAACAAAAAAATCTACTAAACTAAACTAAAATAATCTAGTAGGCAATGAAACAACGAAAGATGAACAATAATTATTTGTTTGCCTAGGCACCGAAGTTAAACTTATTACAACGAATGGGTAATTACTTTTACGTTTTTGTTTTTGAAATCAGAAAATTATGAAATGAAGAAATTTAAAGCAATTGCGCTAAGTTTTTCTAGGTTACATGGCGCTTATTTGTCGCCCCTCCTCCACCCTTGATTTATTTCGCATTTCTCGTATTTGGATGACGATTTCTCGTTAATGTTAAATTTAATGAACTGTTTTAAATGTTTTATTAATTATAATTTTCAACTGTTTTGTTGCCACTTGATTTTTGTAGCTAACTGTAATAAAAACTTAAATTGCTTGTAACTTTTCAATAGTTAATTTAATAGTATTGGCGTATTGAGACTTTTTAATTCACATTTAAATATTCCTTCGAAATTTGTAAAAATGTATAGGGTGTTCCATTTTAAAAATGTCATTTTTGTGGATACTCAAAAAGTTGGCTGAAAAATTTTTATTTGCTAATAATTTAGAAACTATTTGGTCCAGAACAGATTCGAATTATAATTTTTGGTTTGATTTGTGATGTACAATCTCGTGATGTAATTATAAGCGAGGAACGTGAATGTGAAAAATCAGAGGTCAAATCAATTTAGCAAAATAAAGCAGGTTGGCAAAGTTACCAGTGGTGAAGGCATCATTTTAAGGTTTACAGATTTGAAAAATTCTTGTTATTTTTATATTTTGTTGTACTCAAATCTCATTTGAAGAAAGTTTGAGTGTAATGAAACTAGAAATGCAGATTTAATGAATCCTATTATTTTTAGCGTCAATTAAAAATATATATATTTAATTTGGAGAGAGTAGATTTATGGGATAATTCCGCCGCAAATTGGTTCGTAGTAAAATGATGTCCTGGATGTATTGGCGAACAAGTCTTCGGAATCCTGATACGACAGTGATTCTAATTAATAATTGCGGACGTTGCCGAGGATAATGACCTTGTTCTAATTTAGTTTCATTTCATATCTGTATAAATTATTGCCCTAAAGGTAAAGCGAGGAAGTGTGCGAGCTCTGGTTTTAATCATGCGGAATGTGTTGGCCACGTCCTGGTCATCTCTCTCGGTTCCAATCTGTCCTTATCCGGCACACGTGCCGGTTCTAGCGTTTTTTCGCTCTAGCCCCGGGAAGTGTTAATGGCTGCTAGGATTTTTCACCAACAGAAAAACATCAGAAGCTGCCTGTAATTAAATGTAAAACAAGTCCGCGGAGGCTCGTACAAATGTCGTTACCAGATGCCAATTACGCCGCTTTTCGGGACGCGGTTGGAAAGTTGAAATTTGCGATTTTTATTAATCGGTCGCGAGGCGAATAAATTTTCCAGGCGATCGCAGTAGCAGAAACGAACCCATTATTCGCGATAATTGGCAGATACAGGCGACCGATGTTGGAAATGATCTTGACGCATGACGTGATTAAGATTATAAACATATGCAACATTCATCAATTAGAGAACAGGTCGTTTCTTTGCTTATATCGCGAGCTTGATACAGGTAGACCTCGGTTTACGGCGCAGTTCCGTTCTTACAAAAGCCGGCGCAAATCGAATCGGCGTAAAAAGAACCCATATTTACAGTGATGTATAGGGTTAGATTCTACATAAGTGAAAAAGAAGTAAATCATTTTATTTATTAATACAATATAATGCAAAATACATATACACCTATCCCCCGATTTACACGGAAGATTGTTTTTTTATAGGCAAAACCGTGTAAATCGAAAACAACGTCATTTATTTAACGTAATTTTTTTTAATAAGATATTTTGAAAAATTAAAATAACAGTTCATTCATAAAATAACAAATATAAAGTGCGAACCAGTCAAATGGAATAAATTCAGTATCTCAATTATTGTGTATATTTATAAAAAATCCCGTTTATGACATGATATCCTGCAAAGTAAAAATTTCATCCCTAACCTCAACTTCCTTAGAGTGACAGTTTCAACCCCCAAATTTTTAAATAGGAAGTAGGGGCTTGTGATACCTCATTTAAAAGGTTTTTTCATGCTCCATTAAAAACTGCTATGGTTTAAAATTTTATTGCGAAAAAATTGTGAAAATGGTACAAGAAATAATTGTTTGTCGCTAACCATATGAAGTTTAAAAAATTCTGATTAGTAAAAACACAATGATGTACACTTTTCTACTGGCACAAATTTACTGCAGTAATTTACGTGAATACGTAGGAAGTTTTATTGTGCATACAAAACGGGAAATCACCAATATGTATAACCAAGTGAACGGAGTTTAAAAATGATTGTAGAAATATGTACTCATCTGAAATATTCATTTTTACCATTTTATTTTGAATTCGTTATTTTAAAAACCGTGTAAATGCGAAATCGTGTAAATCGGGGGATAGGTGTATTATAAATTTAATTTTTAAAATGTATTTTAGATAAAAGTGAAATGTTTTTATTAAAAAATATTAAGAAAAACAAATGAAATTCCAAAGTTTCGGATCTCCTACATTTTTTAGAAAAAAGAATTCACAACGTCGCGGCTCAACACTGAAACGAAAATCAGTCTAACATAGGAAGAATCGGTGAATTACCCAATTATGTACACGGCGAAACAGTGAATTCCACAGTGGCGTTATTGTGAATCGGCGTAAATTGAACCGGCGTAAATCGAGGGCTACCTGTAGTTGTGCGCCGGTTTTATTATTTCCCACTTTTTGCGAAATGGGTGTTTGTTAACGGCCTCCAGAAATTAATTCAAAACGCATTAGCAACCGGGTTGCCTCCAATAAAATTAATCTCCGTCTACCTGTAAAACGTCTTATAAAAATCCTTTTAAAAAATTCTACTCTTTATCGCCGAGCGTATCTGGAGAGGTTACTTTGAAACTTGTTAATAAACGTCTTATAAAGGTGTCTTTAATCTTGCGTAATCTACATAAAATTCTCATAAGTTTCCTACCTGTTTACTTAAATCGACTCACTTACAGTTATACAATCTGGACACTTATCGAATTGCTCTGTAATTAAGCCGTCCGATCGACGGTAGCTGATCCTTAAAAAATGATTAAATTTGCGTGTTATGTGTAGATCACTCGCAATTTTCAAACGCTTTTAACTCGGTAATAAACCTACCGGCATCCGGGAAATATCCATCCAACTGTGAAAATATAATCATCAGTTATAGAGGAGAAAAATTTGCACCGGATCATATAGACGTTAAAGAATATATGCATTAACCGCTCAACTATTTATTATAAATTGTTTTTCATTATCCTCATTTACTCTCATAACTTGAATGTTGTGTTGGCATATCGCAGGAATTTTGTAATGAACTTTACACTCGACGGAACCCTCGACTATTTTCTCATTAATTTCTAAGAAAAACTGGAATCGCTTAAGTGACATCAACCTTCTGCAGCATTTTTTCAACAAACTGAATTAATTTTCACTCGAAACTTACGCCTCGTCGTTTCAAGAGTGAGCAACACAAAAAGTACATTTTTTTACAAATCCAACTAAATTTTTTTGTCGTATTGTAAGTCAAAAAAATATTATTTTGTACATTTTTTAAACGAGTTTTAGCCTAAAAATTTATTAATAAAGAATCATCAAAACTTCCAACAAGGATTTACAATTAAATAGCTGAAAGTGGTGGGAGGTTGTAAATCAGACCCCACTGTAACCTAAGGTTATCAGGTCCGGACTAAAAATAAACGCTTTCTACCCATAATGACTTCTTAGTATTTTTTAATAAGAATTTTGTTAAACATTCTAGCTGTTTTCATATTAGTTGTGTTCAGTTATTTGAAACGCACAGCAGCCAGTGTTTCAGTGACATTTTGTATGAAATCTCAAAGCCTAAATACGTCCCTAGTACTGAATGCGTTCCGGGACATATTGTTTCTTCAAATAGCTTTATAATTCTATAAAACTTGCCTAATTTATCGGTTACTGGCATCACAGGGTTTCTAATTGAACGGTCAAATTTCAATAAAAAGCTGATAGGGTTTTGATATTTTATTAAACGAAAAGCTCAAAAAATTCCTGAAAAGTGACATAAATGACATAAACATCAGATCGTAGCTTATTAATAACTGAATACACAGTAAAGATTTTAAAATTTTTGAACATTTTTGTGTGGTGATCATTAACGTTGGAGGACTCTGTGCAAGTGTTATACAACATTTTGTCCCACATTTTGTTAATTTCAGTCAACTTCTTGATTTAAATGAAACTGTCTTATCACATTAATTCATTGGAGGATATTTACAACCATTAAAAAAATGAACGAATTAACTGCTGAAATGGGTGGTGGATACAAGTAAGTTCTTTGTTTATCTCACATTTTTGCTGTGCAGGACTACTGGTTCAAGGCTTCTATATCTATCTATTTTCTCCTCTTTAGGAGTCAAGGCGTATGCCAGTGTTGGTCAAGGTAAAAAGCACATTTTTCCCAAACTGGCTCCATAACGTTCAGTTAGTTTTTGACCTAATTGATGCATGAATTACCACGTTTTAGCTTTGGGTTGTTTTAATTTTTTTATTTTAAACTGTTGGTTCAAATGTTACAAAAAAAATACTGCCAACAGAGAAAATTAAAAAAAAAATCAGTCAGCTCATTTTGAATATAAAAACATAGATCTTTTTTATCAAAAACGGCACCACATAATTTTTAATTTTATTTTATTTTTATTTTTTCGCTGTTTGCATTTAGAATTTTTTTTCTCCACCTCAAATACACAACTTGGGCCACATGCTGTTAGTATTATTTCAGGACTTGTTACTTCCCCTAAACGTCCAGATATTTTAAGGGAACAAATTACTCACTAGTGGCTAATCTGAATTTTATACCATTCTTGCAAAATCACTGTGTACTATCATTGACTGATAAGCGTTGAATAAATTAATTTAAAAAATTACAGTTAGCAATTTTTGACGTTGATTAAACGCAAAACCAAATTCCTGAGAAATAGAGACGGTCATATTTCATAATTACAAACACATTCCGTTAACAGCATACCATTTAATGGCTCAATTTTAAATAACTTTTTACATAAGTTTTAATTAAAAAAATTGGTCAGACACACACACTTTCGAGAAAAGGAGGCATTTGCGATGGGCAATCAATCTCCCGGTTGAACTGAAAATTATTTTTTTCCTCTATTAATCAGTCCGTGCGAGCTATGATTTTTACAAGAAACGGAATTAATCTTCACCTGACCCTAGACAGTCTCGCCGTGTAACGCAATGACGTAACCGGTAATGCATCATAAATAGTAGATGGACCACTAATTATCCATTCCTTAAGCATGATCGCCAAAATATTACCTCGAGTTATTTATGAGCTAATGGCCTCCATCCGTTCCCTTTTTAGAGCGCGAATTTCCCCATTTCAAAAATGAGATTCGTCCGATAAAACTTAACATAATTAAATAAATGTGTAGTTTATACATCGGTAATTAGAGGTGGGCAGATACGCGGGATTCTTAACGAGCACGGTTGTGTTTGGTGTAGATTAATGAGGCTCATTTGGACGTATTTGGTCGGCAATTTGTCAGGTAAATCTATATATCCTCCGATTAATTTTCACCCACCGATTACATAGTCCAGTAAAAATGTATTTTTACCCTGCAAAAGGTCGGTCAGGTTTGGTTTTTTGATATGTTTTATCATAAATGCCCGTAATGTAAATGTCCAGTTTTTGACCCCGTGACCTTTCCGGAAGGTGTTAAAAATGGGGGTTGAACTTAAAAAAACACGTTTTTGACTACACAGCGCAAACGGTTTTTTGGAAAAAAATAATTTTGACTCATTTAAATACCTGACGATATAGGCATTCAGAATCGAATCGAGACCGCTACTCTAGGACCAATAGTTTATGAGTTACGATTTTTTGAAGTTTACCACTTTGATTGCTTAAACCGTAAATGAACTGTTTTTGCTGTTATCTCACGTTTCGTGCGCTCCAGGCTGATTCACTAGTTACATCGAAACAAGTGATATGGCATTGTAATGGGCATTAAATGCTCTTTACTACGGTTCTTTGTTTGATCCAATCGGATGAAAAATGACCACACGGCGAGAAATCAAACTTGGAAAATTATTGAAAAAACTGCCTATATTTATAGGCCAAGCAACAGGGCAAACAAAAATGTCATAATTTGCCATAAATACTACCCGGAAACCGACTGTGCGATTACATAAAGGACAGTTAGTAGATCAATTTGGCATAATTTTCGACTCGAGGATCATAATTTTTAATTTGTTATGAACAATTTAGAAGAAAAAATTGTTTTTTTTTTTAGTTCTTTGCTTGTAAAATGGAAACTAATGAAGCAATCTTAATGTTGTCAATAGACGAATTGTAGAGAATTAAATTACAAAGAGAATGAATGTCCCGATCGAATAATTATAACCGGAGAAAACCCGGAAAGCCCGAAAATTTCGGTGTTTTTTAAAAAAATTCACAATTTCGACATTTTTTAATTTTAAGAACTGAAACTTTGCACGCTGATAGTTATTTATATGTATTTTATGTGTGAAAAACACAGATTCTGTCGGACTAACGGTTATTGCACAATGACCATTTCAATTTTTTTCTGCGATATTTTCCAGGAGGGCTTCTTGCTCCTGTGGTTGTCCGATTGAAATTTTAAAAACAGAATTGGAAACTAGACGTACAGAGCAACAAAACTTTTATCTTTGATTTTCCATAAAATGCAGCAAAATAGGTGAAAAACGGTCGTGAATATGAGTAAAAACGGCCGACCCCACAAAAGCGGTCGAGTAGTGGGGGGTGACAACCCATGAGAGAAAGCGCAGCCCGGTTCTATTCCTATATAAAAAACTTTCCCTCAGCGGCATCAGCAGATTAAAAAACTAAATATTTTAATTTATCTACACATACGCGTGATTGCACGTGCCAACTTTCAGGAGTCTAGAAGAATTTTGACGTTTTTGTTATTTTTGAGTCCACGCCCCGTTTGAAATAAAGCTGCACTGACCCAAGGGTGTCAGTAGCAAAAAAGAAAAATTTGCACTTCTGTGCCCCATAAGCTCTCACATATTCATGGAATGTAAAATTTTTTAGATTGGTTATAATGGGCAGGTTTGAGAGCACAATGAAGCAATACTAAATATAGACAGTTTTTTCAATAATTTTCCAAGTTTGATTGCTCGCCGTTTGGTCATTTTTCATCCGATTGGATGAAACAAAAACTCGTAGTAAAGAGCATTTAATGCTTATTACACTGCTTGTTTCATTTGTTTAGATGTAACCAGTGAGATAATAGCAAAAACAGTTAATTTGCGGTTTAAGCAATCAAAGTGGTGAAATTTAAAAAATCGTAACTCATAAACTATTGGTCCTAGAGTAGCGGTCTCGATTGAATTCTGAATGCCTATATCGTCAGGTATTTAAATGAATCAAAACATTTTTTTTTCCAAATAACCGTTTGCGCAGCGTAATCAAAAACGTGTTTTTTTTAAGTTCAACCCCCATCTTCAACACCTTCCGGAAAGGTCACGAGGTCAAAAACTGGACATTTACATTAGGGGCATTTATGATAAAACATATCAAAAAACCAAACCTGACCGACCTTTGGAGGGTAACCCCTCTTTTGGTGACATTTTGCTTGGGCTAACAAAGTTTATTTGAAAAGCTTGAATTTCAGTAAAACTACAGTTTCGTTCCCCCGGGTGACCAGCACCTGCTTGATGGCTAATTAATTACGGGAGATCATGACTGCGCCATCGACTGCACGGGGAGCCCTGCGTGACGGTCGTTAACGGACTGCCCGCGTTTAGCGCTTTTGTATTTTTACAAATCCACCAGACAATAACTCAAGACGGTCTTGTTCTTATTGATCAATTATCCAGTTAGGACAATTATGAAGGGAAAATCGTTACTTTCTTGCAAACCGGAGCAAAAACTCTACCTCGCCTGGATATCTCGTTGAGTGCATCACTTTCATATCAAATGGCCACCGTTAAGGTTTGAATTCCAGCAGATGACCGTCGCAAGCATTCGTTACTTTCCCCCGGAGCGGTCAACTGGATTGAAAAGGTCCATTTTTGTAGCGATTTGAAATCATAGAAAAATTAATGAGAGTCGACTGATCCCATAACTAGTCGCGGGCATTGATATAGTTATCCATCAAGCGATATCCTTAACGGTAGACCACAAAAAATGACACATTCATTCTAATGGAATACGAAAGTTTCTCTATTGAAACCCAACGGCGTAATCGATACCGATTTAATGTATCAAGTCCGTTTTCGTAACATTTTCTAAAATATTTTTTTCTTGGTGTTCTCCGCGCGTTATTAAAGAAGGACGGCGACGACCACATGCGTCTCAAGTTACGATGTCTTCCTTCGGTTGATCACTTGTCAATTAAATTAAATTTATTTATTTGATTATAATGAAACCTGTTGATGTGCACCGGAATATAAGAAATTGGAGGTGACGGCGCTCGAGAAATTTCAGATGCGATCTGCTTTTATAATTAAAAATTAACCAAAAAGGTTTTTTGATTCATTACAATTTTTGTTGCCTTATTGGTTTTGTAAAATGTCTGATGACAATTTTAAAATTTGAATAAATTCGTAACTTATGAACCGATAAAGATTTTGACTTCCTATTGCTCCTGAAATATGCAGGATAGTTCCAAAAATTAAATTCCAGAAAATAAAAATTCGGAAAAAATCCGGGTACTTTGAACGAATTTTTGAAAATTAGTCCATAAAAATTAACCGGCGTCGCAGGTAACATTAAAGTGAAAAATTCGTAACTTATGAACCGATAAAGATTTTAACTTCCTATTACCCCTAAAATATGCAGAATAGTTCCAAAAATCAAATTTTAAAAAATTAAAATCCGGAAAAATCCGGGTACTTTGAACGAATTTTTGAAAATTAGTCCATAAATATTAATCGGCGTTGCAAGTAACATTAAATTAAAAAATTCGTAACTTCTGAACCGATAAAGATTTTAACTTCCTATTACTCCTAAAATACGTAGAATAGTTCCAAAAATCAAATTCCAGAAAATAAAAATTAAGAAAAAATTCGGGTACTTTAAACGAATTTTTGAAAATTATACATAAAAATTAACCGGTGTCGCAGGTAACATTAAATTGAAAAATTCGGAACTTATGAACAGATAAAGATTTTAACTTGCTATTACTCCTGAAATATGCAGGATAGTTCCAAAAATCAAATTCCAGAAAATAAAAATTCGGAAAAAATCCGGGTACTTTGAACAAAATTTTGAAAATTAGTCGATAAAAATTAATCGACGTAAAATTCGTAACTTCTGAACCAATAAAAATTTTAACTTCCTATTACCCCTAAAATACGCAGAATAGTTCCAAAAATCAAATTCCAGAAAATAAAAATTCGGAAAAAATCCGGGTACTTTGAACAAAATTTTGAAAATTAGTCGATAAGAATTAATCGGCGTAAAATTCGTAACTTCTGAACCAATAAAAACTTTAACTTCCTATTACCCCTAAAATACGCAGAATAGTTCCAAAAATCAAATTCCAGAAAATAAAAATTCGGAAAAATGCGGGTACTTTAAACAAATTTTTGAAAATTAGTCCATAAAAATGAATCGGAGTTGTAGGTAACATTAAATTGAAAAATTCGTAACTTATGAACCGATAAAGATTTTAACTTCCTATTACTCCTGAAATATACAGAACAGTTCCAAAAATCAAATTCCAGTAAATAAAAATCTGGAAAAAATCCGGGTACTTTGAACGATTTTTTTCATTTAATTAAGTTTCTATTGTAATATTAATTTTTGATATTTATAACTAGGTTTTTAATTTCTTGGAGTTTAATTTAATTTTCCAATTTTCAAATACTCCTACAGCCCAAATAATTTGAATTTTAAATTAAGTTGCGTTTTTTTCTAAATTGTGAAGTGCATGTGTATCGATTTATCTTAACGCCTTAATGGTGTTATTAATTGCAGGCATTAAACAAACCGTGAAAAGGTGTAATTTTTAAACTTCAATTTCTGCACTATTCAGCCCACTCTTACATCGCAAATTATGGGTTCGAGACGGATTAATAAATAATAGAACACATTCCAAGAACAGGTGCTCGAGTTTTAATTGCACATACTTTTATCTCAATAAGCAATAAAGGTCAGATAATGACCGCAGTCATAAAAAAGATTCTCATTAGGCGTATCCGCAGTGTGCGGCCAGGCCTTCGACAGGAAAAAATCCAGGAAATTAGCGTTCATCACCCGGGGAAATGGAAAAGCTCGGAGCCTTTAATTATTCCTTGCAGACATGAAACTTCGCTTACAAGTTACTCAACTGTTCATTTTTCTTGTTAGTTTACGAGCTGACGAACCTAAACGTTTTTTTTTAACTGGGCAAACCGGAAAATATGTGTAACTTTTGGTCACAACTTAAATATATCCGGGACCGTAACGATGCGGTAATTTGCATAAACAATAATGTAGTCCTTTTTATGGATATCAGTTTTCGAGATAAAAAATTAGATAGATAGAATTTAGTTTATGTCAATTTAAATAAAATTACCTCAATTTGCATTTTGGGCAAGTCTCAAAATTTGTTTAAAAATTCTAAAATAATCAACAACGCAGACTCCCAAAAGTGCTGGTTTCAGGTTTGTGATGCAATACAATCATTTCAATGTCGATGTAAAAATTCAGAAAGCAATCTATAAAATGTCAAAATTAACTGTTATGTTTGCTATTAAAAATTGAGACTAATTTCAGCAGCTTCAGAATAAACTGTATTTAATAACTGGAGTTAATTTTCGGTCACTAAAAGTTAGAAAAAGTGTCCTCCTCATTCGGATTTCTGATGCAATGATTTAAAATGCGTGCTAAAAGTAACAGTTATGTTTATTAATAGTTGTAAAAAACTGTTAATGTCTCATTCAACAAATTTTGTTTAAAAGCGATTTTTCCATGTCACACACTTTTTAGTGAAAGAAAGTGACCACCGCAATTTATTGGGAAATGTGAAAGATTAAATTTGATTTGAATTGTAACACATTCTACAAATTTCTTTTTGATCCACTGCACATAATTAAATCGAGGTAACTGTAATGTTATGTTTCCTTACAAATCAAGATTGAAATTAGAAAAAAAATTGGAGAGAAAGTACCTATCGTCGGAACATATTTTTTGCGTTATTTGCGTTTATGTGGATCGTATGGAACGCATGGCGAATTAATGAATTGATTTTCGCTCTAAAAAGTGAAAAGTGGATGACAATATATCGGAAACAGGTCGAATGAGGCCACGAAACGTTATCAAATTAATTTAATTTATGAACGTTGAGTTAAATTATTTTAGATGTTGATGAATTTGCATTTAAAGTGACCGGTACACCTGAGAATTTATTTATTAAACCAGAAAAAATTCACTTAAGCCGTAACTGTTTCCAGCCTAGTTCTCCAATATATCACAGGCCGTTCTCACACACACACACTCGTTTCCTGTAAACAATTTTCAAACCAGTTTAATTAGTTGTCATTTCCAAAAATAGAAGACTTTCGAGCGAAAACAGAAGCCAATTACCCTCGGTGGTAAATGGTTTTTTAATCGCGGAACCGAACCTACGCGGTCAGAATTAGAAGTGACGGAAGCGGGGCAAAAAGCCCGGCGCAGAGGTGGGCATTTCGAAAAATTCGCGTTACTATCTGCCGGCGCATCGACAGCGATCAATCATAGCGGAATCGATTAAAAAATTGGGGAAACCGTCGTGCGGTCTTTCTCGCACTATTGTGAGCGATGCGACCCGTCCGGTGGGTCGCGTGGGCTTACAAAAAGAGCTCTCTCTGTGTGTTACAGATATACAAGGCCCACGCATGTGAACTATGAAGTGAAATGTCGGATTCACCTGTTGCTCGCGTTCGAATTTTTCTGCAATTACTCGCCGATTGATTCGCACGATTCTTTTTTCCTTTCAGAAAAAGAAATCGAAAAAACCCAAATGGATCAATTAATTATCGGGAGCATTCTATCAAATTGAAAAAAAGTATCGCCGGTAACTGTAAATGAAGTTCTGATTCAGTCAAATCACTGCTAACACATCTTCCTGGTAATTTAAAAAAATGGCACAATCCTAATTTTAAAAAGAATTCACACCGAGGTGGAAAGTGTTTCATTACAGTCAATAGCTATGATAGTTTTATTCGCTATAATTTCAAATTTTCGAACGTCAAGTTTGACATTGCTCAGTGTCTGTGTTTAGCACAGACCAGTAAAGAATATAATTTTATTCCCACAGTAACCTAGTTACGGCGACTACCACTTATTCTAGTAGTAATGTGACTACCACTACGGGGACTTAACAGTAATAATGAATTTTAAAATACAGGAGTTATTTATATTAAACTATTTTCTCATTAGTTACCTTATCAGCGTTATATTAGAACGTTGAACTTGGCTCTTTAAACGTTAATGCTGATTGTCAGCTTTTCAGAGGTTCCAACGTTCGTACTTCCTTGTTACAAATTTTACATAGTAAGCATAGGTTAATACATTTCATTACAGTGCAAATCCTGTTAGATCGATTACTCACTTGCGTTGTAAACAAGTTGGTTTTATCACAAATTATCAATTAAGTGCAGCGGAAATGTGGGGTAAAAAATGAAGATGGCTAGTCTCTTCTTCTTCGCCTTTTTCGAAATGTAGATTTGTTGCATGGTAGAGACACCACTTTCAGCCACTACCACTTTGACCACTTTACTTGTAAATTTCTTATTTTTAAGGTTTGCGGTAAGTTAATTTTTTCAATTAAATTTCTTTGGGTTCAGCCTAAATCGTTTCTTATTCATCCCGGTTTGGGCATATTACTTTGATGGTGAGAGGAAATACAAGAACACTTGAAAGATGAAGACTAGAAGTAAACAGAGGAAAGCAAAATACAACTCAACAAGTTGGAACCATATGACTTAAAATCGAAGACCTGAAGAGGACGAAACAATTTAAATATCTTGGTAGTACATTGGGAGAGGCTGGGTTTGTGAAGTAAAGGTTAAATAAGGATTAACGGATGGGCAAAAGGCGAGAAATGTACACAATATGGGGAAACTAGGACTGTGAGTTACAGAAGTACGAATTTTGAAATGGTTCCTAACTGGTATCCTAATGGGCAGACGTTGGAACGTAGTCATTAAAGAAGAAATAAGAGTGACTAGTGTGGTGTATGCGATAGAAGATAGGAGAATTGATTCGTGGAAACACTTACTCACAGAAATAGTGCTTGGCAAAAAAACTATTTGGAAGATCAAAGCTAACCCATGAAGCTCGATGGATATTGCAGACCGTGTGGGCCATAGCCACATTTAATTCCTTTTGGTGGCATTTGGATCTAGACTACAGTAATTAAATGGACCATCTTCCACCTTTTCCAACACATCCCTCTCTCAAACTAGCACCTTGCTATCCATCCAGTCCTTTGATTAGTTCCTATAGATCTAACTTAACAACAAACTTTAATTATGGTGAAACCAGATCTAGAATACCTGGGCCATGTTATGAGAGAAGCACAATATTCCCTACTTTGTTAGACTAATAATGGAGGGGAAAAATACTGAGCAAAAAAATATAGAAAGAAGAAAACTATCGTAATGGTTTAGTATGAGTTCCAACCAATTGCTATGGTGGTTTCCAACCTCCGTTAGGAAACGAAACCTTAAGAAAAAGAGGGCTATTTTCCAAGAATCGATTTTAACCAAAATTGAAACGACTCTTCGCCTCATCATATGATTACTAAATAAAAAATTCGACCTTAAAATTCTTGTTAGATTTGGAGATATCGTTTGTGTGTGAGGTAATTAAAGAAGCTCAGATACATCCTAAGGCATATTCCAAACTCGGACAAAGTGCTTCATGAACCTTTCAATCCTCCTATAAATGCGAAACATTCATTTTGAAGTTACATTAACAGGGCGTGGTATCTCCTTGTCAAAAGGAAACTACACTTTATCTTTCAGCTTTAACAACAAAGCATCGATGGAACTAATCGAGAAATGGTAAAGAGAAAAAATATTTTTTTCTTATTGGCAAATAATTTTCATTAGCCAACAAAATTGTATTAAAGAAAAAAAATGTTAATTCGAAAGTAATATTTCCTCTGCAAAAAATTTCTTCCAGGATTAAAAAAGATTTGTTGGCTAACAAATTCATGACATAGCAAAAGCCGACAATACTTTTCCTTCGACCTAATAGATTGAGCTGAATTAACGATAATGGCGGTTTTTTACCCAACGCATCGCATCGGTCCGTTGTAATTCAATCAATTCGCACAGAGAGATTCCGATGCGTATAACACACTCTCTTGGAGTGGACAGTAGCGGCATTGATCCGTACAAGCCCGTGATCTTGAGAGTTCCGAAGAATCTGGAGCACGGAGAGCATTGCCCTACCATATACCCGCGATCGGTTATTTTTATTTCATTTTTTCCCTACAAAACACACGCTTCTGAATGCCACGGGCGAAGAGAAAATTACACTATTGATAAGACGAGGAATATGCGCACACTTTAACACCAGAAAAGGAAAGGACGCGTCCGCTCGGGTCACTTCAATTTTCCGTGGTCTTGGGCGTTAACTGGCACAAATATGCGCCTCGCGCGCTTACACGCCGTGTAATAAACAGCGTTTAACACGTCGGTGCGGTTGCGCGCGCCGGCGTCCCGGCGAGACGCCGAAACGCGCTTTCGGAACCACCAATTTGCGCCAAAAAAAATCGTTGTAAATTGGCGCGATTATTAGGAGTAAAAGTAATGCAATTACTTTCGAGGCGCATTGTGTGGCGCAAAAAAGGCCGTACGGTAAAAAGAGAGACGCGCGTGCTGCACTTGTTGTGATCATTTCACCGGTGAAAGAGCGGAAGAAGGAGCCGCTCCCTGAGAGGTCGCGGACTCACTTAGAGGTGGTCCACATCTATACACTACTTTATTAGACGTCAAAAATGCAATTATTTTAAGGCACACATTGGCGTGCGTCCGGAATAACGTGATGCTCGTAATTATATCGTCATCACGATACAAAAAGCGTTTTGAAAAACGCTCAATTGCATATGCAGAACGGTTGATTAAAAGAACATTAAGGCGGGGGTACGCGGGTCGTTTTTTGTTCGTAATTAATTGTTCGTCCGGCACAGGTCAGAAACCAGTATTAAAAATGCTTTCCAGATTTCGAATTTTAATTGCGTTTATTTTTATAAAGTCGTCTCCGATTATTTTTGAATTAAATAAAATCCGATTGAGATATATTATCTCCAACTGCGATTTAAAATTGTTAATGGCAAAATAGATTGGCAGGTAGGTCTCCAAATTGGCTGTAATTTAAAAATAGTTTGAGATACAACATAAGTTATGAAGACAAAAATTATAGAGCCCCAAATGGGAATTATTTAATTCAACTGAAAAACCTTTTAATTCTTTAAGAAATATCAAATCTTAACTGTAAAATATTTTTTTAAATTAAATTAAATCATTGTGAATTAAAATTACATAATTACAACGTTTCAAATCAGGAAAAATAAGATATTTGAATTTATTTGGATGGTAGCAATTTAAAAATTTTACAACTGGAAAAAGTCCGCCGGGTTTTTTGTCACTTCCTTCTACTCGCAGATAATTATGGCAAAAAAACAATTTTAATTGAACTTACTTTGCTTTTAAATCGCCATTAACCGAATTTTTGTGACATTTTTCTCAAATGTGGTCAGAACGTTTTTAAAAACAATTTTCTAAAAATAGAGAAAAAGCTTTAATTTCGACTGCGATTGGCTTCTTTTTGTAAAAGGACTTTTTTGTTCTTGATTTAATTAAGACTTTATTGTTTCCTTTTTACCTGCATCGAAGCAAACGTCTCAATAATAAACAATTCAAAAACGAAGAAGAATATATTAACATTATGGTGGTATTGTGCTCGGTTCTTTTCATTGTGATTACAATATTCGCAATTACACAGCTGAATTGATATGTTAACCAGCAAACGAGCTCCTTGCAGCTAGATGACTTGAAATTTTGTAAATTTGCATCTAAATGCATTTAAACAACTATCAGATCAGCCCATATTTTTAATCGTTTTGCTTTAATTAATTAATTGCGTTCGCCCAAATTGGTCAAAATCTTCTTCTTATCATAATCGTTTAAGAAGTCACTGGTGACCTTAATAACTTTTATCTTTATGTGTTTTTTTGATGTGTAAACCTCTAAAACTTTGGTGCCGTGAATTTTTATTTATTAGACATAAATACTATCATTCATTAATTTATCATCTACATCTGCTGCATTGACAGTACCAATCGAATAGGATCTGAAAACGTCACAATCGTCAACAACTGAAAATTGCCTGTAATTGTGTTACTTGTAAAAGGTAATTTTTCTTCTGCCCCATCGTCGTCAATGGAAGCTCCTTATGAATTACTAG
Source organism: Dascillus cervinus (assembly GCA_949768715.1). Classification (NCBI taxonomy): domain Eukaryota; kingdom Metazoa; phylum Arthropoda; class Insecta; order Coleoptera; family Dascillidae; genus Dascillus; species Dascillus cervinus. The sequence goes on along the minus strand of OX458319.1, from coordinate 27,862,941 downwards.
TACCTAGAGACAACACCCTGACAACTTCACCATCAACAGAACATGACACTAACTTAAAAAGGAGAAAACTACGTACGTACCGGGTATTTTTTTACCAATGAGCATACAATGTAAATATCCCTAATACTGAACAAGATAAATCCTATTGTGAAAATCAGGATTTTTATAATCGAATAAAATTTTGTTTACATATTTATAAAACTATTGTTTATAGCATTTATTAATTTCAAGTTGATTCCTCCTTCCAATATTTTTTTACAATTTTATTTTTAAATTCATGTCTCAATAAAATTCCATTAAGCACATATTTCAACTTTCAGGCCCGATTCTAAAAGTTAGTATCGGTATATTCGTACAAAACCTTTTTTCAATCTTTATAAAACTGTTCTTTATAACATTTGTTAATTTCAAGTTGATTCCTCCATCCAATAATTTTTTACAACTTTATTTGTAAATTAATGTCTCAATAAAATTCCATTTAGCATATTCTAACTTTCAGGCCCGATTCTGAAACTCAGTATTTTTATATTCGAACGAAACTTTTTTTCAATGTTTATAAAATTGTTGCTTATAGCATATATTAATTTCAACTTGATTCCTCAATCCAATAATTTTTTACAAAAAGAACACCTTCTAAAAATAATTCTAACTTTCAGGACCGATTCTGAAAATCGATATTTCTATATTCGACTGAAACGTTTTTTCAGTACTTATTAAACTATTCTGTATTGAATTTATTCATTTCAAATTGATTCTTAAATCCAGTAACTTTTTACAATTTTATTTGTAAAGTGATGTCTGAAATGAGCACCTTTTAAAAATAATTCTAACATTTAGGACCGATTTTAAAAATCGATATTTTTATATTCGACTGAAACTTTTTTCAGTACTTTTAAAACTATTACTAATAACAATTATTGATTTCAAGATGATTTCTCAATCCGATAAGTTTTTACATTTTTTTTGGTGAAGTTGTGCCTCAAAAGAACAGTTTGAAATAAATTTGTTTCAATTCAACGACTTAAAATGACCTTAATTACTGACATTTGTGTCACATGATACTTTGATCGAATTGAAGCTGCGAGCAGGAAACTTCCCGCTTTAAATTTTCAGATTTTTTCCTTTCATCTAAGTTAAAAAAAAGTAACTGAATTCTATTATAAAAAATTGTTTTTTTTTTCAGTCCATTGGAGACGCACTGTATAATTTTTAGGATCCTTTTAGCTTATTTCTTGTGTCACTAAATTTTTGTTATTCAGGAATCGGAGATCAATAAATAACGTGAAACAGTTCGAATTGAATTTTTAAAGCGCGCTCAGATCAAGTTCAACGGTTACTCGAAAATTTTACCTTTAAAACGCAACCTAGTTCGACTGTAAAAAACCGAGAGGTTCATCTCTCTTAATGGAAAGAGATTTAAAGTGGACTGGTACATACATGGGGTTTTATTTGAATTCAGGTGTGGCACTAAGCCCTCAAGCGTCACCGCGGCACGGCTAGAAACCGCGTGCACTACTTATATCCTACCATATTTACAGGTTTTATTGCAGACAGCTCATAACAAGAGCGATCACCTGAAGATTCGAATGGCCTCGCGACCGTTTCGGGAGCGCAACTCCTCGTAGCCGTGCTCTATTCGAAATATTTATCGATAATTGCGTGACACATTTCCCTAGGCGCTCCGGACAGTTTGCTACAGTTCTATTGTAACCTACTAAATATAACCATCAACTCGCGCCGGTGTAACCTAAACCAGTTCCGTTAGTAAATAAAAATAAAAAACAGGATCGATCATTTTCGAGAAAAAATTGACCCGCAGAAATCCGGAGGCGCTGATTCCAAAAAATGCGGAACTGTAACGAAACCACAATCGCCGAATTACTATTTTTTATCCGAGCTGCCAAGTAAGTGTAATTGTAACGCGACCATCATCAAGAAAGGATATAAAAAGTAAGAGTGACTTTCTCCGCTAGTCGGGTAAAGAAAGGTAATTTCATTTGGAGCACACACACACTTTTAATTACCGCAAGGTTGTCACAATATTGTTCGAAAGATATGGGAATTACACAGACGTGGGAAAACTGAAAAAATTCGCTTTCGTAATTGTGTTCGTCTTCTTTAATTAGCTGTATCGCTGAAAGTGAATGGGAATTTTGAAGTTTTTAAAAATATTCCGTAAATAACACGCGTTGTATAAAAAACTGCAAAAAAATCGGTCGAAACAGTAAACATCCTAAAAAACGAGCAGGATGTATTGATAATCTTGTTGGTTATGGAAATTGGATATTATGAGCGACTGTTTGGGTAATTGGTTCCTCCGGTTTGATAATTATGGGGCTTGTAATTTTATTTCAGATAACAACAATTATCGTAAGGAGCCAACAACATTTTGTTGTTATAATATTAATGGAAACGTTTGAAATGTAGTCCAAACGCTTTATAAAGTTTACATCATTAAGAAACTAATTCAAATTTCGATTTCAATTTATATTTATTAGAAAATAGTAAATTGGTGTTTTTTTGAACGTTTTTCTCGAAAAGAACTACCTTTCTCATTTTTGGCACTGCAATTAAATAAATGTTTTTATTTTAGACTTTAGTCCTCAGGCAATTGTGCAAATAATACAACCATAATAATAGTCCGACTATTTGGAAAAAACAATTTCTTTACTTTTAATTTTTTGGGCTTTTTTTGGGCTTTTTTTAGGGTTGCAAATAAGGGACAAAAAAGTTCTTACCAGTATCGTTGACAGAACATCATTTTTGGACTGATTTTAAATTTTTCTTATTTATTTTTAAAGTTTTAGTTGTACGAAAAAATAATATATAACTACAACGTTTTCTAGTTTTGAATTTTTGTAAATCAACTCCCAGCGGCCATATCAAATTGGTAAAGTTGTGCATTTTTTGGGGAAGGAAGTCTCAGTAAGGTTAGAAATAAGGGATAAAACAGTTCTCACCGGTATCGTTGACGGAACATCATTTTTTGTCCTAAAATCGACTTTTGGACGCTGATTTTGAGTTTTTCTTATTTATTTCTAAAGTTTTAGTTGTACTAAGAAATAATATATAACTATAACGTCCTCCAATTTTGATTTTTTGTAAATAAACTCTCAACGGCCATATCAAATTGCTGAAATTATGTATTTTTTGTGGAAGGAAGTCTTAGTAAGGTTAGAAATAAGGGATAAAACAGTTTCCATCATTATCGTTGATGGAACATCATTTTTTGGGATAAACGCGACCTCTTGAGGCTAATTTTGAGTTTTTCGTACTTATTTCTAAAGTTTTATCGATACGAAAAAATAATATGTGACTGAAATGTTCTCCAGTTTTGAATTTTTGTAAATGAACTCCCATATCAAATTGGTGAAGTTGTGCATTTTTTGGGAAAGGAAGTCTCAGTAAGGTTAGAAATAAGGGATAAAGAAGTTTCCGCCATTATCGTTGATGGAACATCATTTTTGGGATAAAAGCAACCTCTTGAGGCTGATTTTGAGTTTTTCTTATTTATTTCTAAAGTTTTAGTTGTACGAAGAAATAATATGTAACTATAACGTCCTCCAGTTTTAAATTTTTGTAAATAAACTCTCAGCGGCTATATCAAATTGCTGAAATTATGTATTTTTTGGGGAAGGAAGTCTCAGTAAGGTTAGAAATGAGGGATAAAACAGTTTCCATCATTATCGTTGATGGAACATCATTTTTTGGGATAAACGCGACCTCTTGAGGCTAATTTTGAGTTTTTCGAACTTATTTCTAAAGTTTTATGGATACGAAAAAATAATATGTGACTGAAATGTTCTCCAGTTTTGAATTTTTGTAAATGAACTCCCATATCAAATTGGTGAAGTTGTGCATTTTTTGGGAAAGGAAGTCTCAGTAAGGTTAGAAATAAGGGATAAAGAAGTTTCCGCCATTATCGTTGATGGAACATCATTTTTGGGATAAAAACGACCTCTTGAGACTGATTTTGAGTTTTTCTTATTTATTTCTAAAGTTTTAGTTGTACTAAGAAATAATATATAACTATAACGTCCTCCAATTTTGATTTTTTGTAAATAAACTCTCAGCGGCCATATAAAATTGCTGAAATTATGTATTTTTTGGGGAAGGAAGTCTCAGTAAGGTTAAAAATAAGGGATAAAACAGTTTCCATCATTATCGTTGACGGAACATCATTTTTTGGGGTAAAAGCGACCTCTTGAGGCTAATTTTGAGTTTTTCGTACTTATTTCGATACAAAAAAATAATTTGTTACTGAAATGTTCTCCAGTTTTGAATTTTTGTAAATGAACTCTCAGTGGCTATATGAAATTGTTCAAGTAAAGTTTTTTTTTGGGAATGAACTTTCAGTAAGGTTACAAATAAGGGGCAAAGAAGTTCTCACCGGTATCGTTGATGGAACATCATTTTTTGGGGTAAAAGCGACCTCTTGAGGCTAATTTTGAGTTTTTCGTACTTATTTCGATACAAAAAAATAATTTGTTACTGAAATGTTCTCCAGTTTTGAATTTTTGTAAATGAACTCTCAGTGGCTATATGAAATTGTTCAAGTAAAGTTTTTTTTTGGGAATGAACTTTCAGTAAGGTTACAAATAAGGGGCAAAGAAGTTCTCACCGGTATCGTTGATGGAACATCATTTTTTGGGGTAAAAGCGACCTCTTGAGGCTAATTTTGAGTTTTTCGTATTTATTTCTAAAGTTTTATTGATACGAAAAAATAATATGTGACTGAAATGTTCTCCAGTTTTGAATTTCTGTAAATGAACTCTCAGTGGCTATATCAAATTGTTCAAGTAAGTTTTTTTTTGGAGAATGAAGTTTCAGTAACGTCAGAAATAAAGGGCAAAGAAGTTCCCACCGGTATCGTTGACGGTACATCATTTTTTTGGACTAAAAGCGACTTTTCGAGGTTGATTTTGAATTTTTCTTAATTATTTCTAAACTGTTAGTCGTACGAAAAAATAATATAGAACTAAAATATTCTTCACTTGTGAGTTTTGTAAATGAACTTTCAGTGACCATATCAGGTGGTTCAAATTATGTAATTTTTTGGGGAAGGAAGTCTCAGTAAGGTTAGAAATAGGGGATGAAGAAGATCCCACCATTATCGTTGACGGAACATCATTTTTGGGATAAAAGCGACCTCTTGAGGCTGATTTTGAGTTATTGCTATTATCTTAAAAATTCCAATTTTACAAAATTGAATGAAAAACTGTATTTTATTATTAGATCGTTATGATTGAACTGTTTATTTAACAGTATCAGCCAATTTAGTAACTTTCCTAGAAATACCTTCAAAATTAAATTAAATTACTGGCAAACATGAAAAGAGCAAATTATTTCTAATAAGTCATTATCAATCATTATTTTGCAAAAACAACATGGACAGGAAGGAAACTTGTAAATTTTCACGCAACAGTGAATTCAATTTTTGAGCTTCACTATTACAACATTCCAGTTACATCAACGTTGTGGCTTAGTAATGAAAATTTTATTCCATAAATTTAACTTTCAGGTTTTATTTCAAATTTACTCTAATGATGAAACAGAGTTAATGAAGTTAAGAATAAAAAAATCGTCCTTGGTAACTCGGATTCGAGATAATCTTAATAATCATCTATCAATCTGTTTCTCATTTCCATTTGGCTATCTACTATTTTATATAGATATCATTACTGCAGCAGTCGCCATAAATCTAGCGTTTCTGATAAAATCTCTCGTGCTGTTTTTTTGCATCAATTTATCGAAAAACGTTTTGAAATTTGGCTTCTACTCGCGCTGTTTTTATTAAACGATGAGTTAAGAGTGGCTGTATTTATTTGAAAAGATTTTCGTCCGCATTAAACAATTTTTACGACTACTTGACGACAGATATACAACAGCGTAGGCCCAAGAAAGCAGATAAGTTTGGATATAATTGCGATTGGCTTGCTGCAAATTTATTGCAACCGGTAATTTGAATATACTACTGCTCGGTGTTATAATTTAGTATCCCTGGCCTAAAATGACACTCGTTTTAACTGCGCTGCGGATTTATTTGCGTTATATTCAAATTGTGCGTGTCGGTTTTCAATAATTATCGCAGATAACGAAAGCCTTTCGCATCGGGCGGAATTTATCGTTCTGCGATAGTCGTGAATTTGTTACTTTTGTGATTGAAAAATCGCATCTGCGGCAAGCACGAGCGGTTTCTAACGTGCACGCGCGCGAATCTGACAAGTGTTGGCCACACTGAACTTGCAGTTGCTCGTTTAAATCATTTGACAAACACTGCAGTCACGATTGTTATTATCGGGAGCTTTACTTCCTATTTACCTGTAATTCCCATTGAAAAACCTTTTACAGTTAGGAAATTCGAAAGAACTAATGCTGCAGCAAAAGCTGAGATTTATAGCAAAGTACGCGATAGAATAGGCTCTGAGTACCGTACAAAATCGAGTGTAAGGTGAAATATTTTTAAGAACTATCTCTTACTGTTAGGAATGAGATCCGCCTTACTTTCAGGCGGTTTTTATTTTAGGTCGTCGATTTTCAACAAAAATGTAACAAAAATTCGGTTTTAAATAAATTTTACCAACGCAATTCAAATTATTTTTTAAAACAACAAAAAGAAATTTTAAAAAATATTTACAGTAAAAAATAATAATTCCACAAACTAATTAAAAGTTGTTCCAAATTAAAAAAACAATCACTCTTCCTGCAACCATTGCACAAGTTGGTTTGCAGGCCGAAAAACATTCCTGCTATTATTACAACAAAGAACATTTTTTTCCTATAATCGTCACGTTTATTTTTACACTTATTTCCAAAATTAAGGCGATTAAGCTTCACACAATAAAAAAATTAGTGCGGTCCCTCTAAGCGGCGTTAATTAAATTTTATGTTGGCGGATCAGATAATAAATCGCTTTGATTTTCTAGGACTGGACGTAGCTTTGATATTACATCATGGCGAGATTAGCAATAAAATTGTTTATGTGTAATCTTCTTCAGGCACATCATAAGATTACAACAACACCTCAGGCGCGAAACTTTTTTACTGCATAGTCCAATTTTCGCAAATAGAGTCGATGAGACTGTATTTTCGCTATTTTAAATTATGATGCAGCTGCTGTAATGACCGCAGTTTTTTTTAAACGGAAGAGGAAATGGCGATTGCACAAGTCGTTAGAGGATAATTCAAAGCTCGATTTTGCAGATTGAAACCTTGTAACATAGAAGCTATTTTCGCTGTATACAGATTGCTGAATTTCCATAACTTCCATAACTAAATGCATAAACTGCATCCGCTTGCAAGTTCAATCTAAACATAAATTTAGAAACTCGGACTTCAAATTTAATTTTGTTGAACTTTTGGTATGACTCAAAAAGCACAATGAATTCAGAGTAAAACAATAAATTTAAAACTTTTTAATCTTTTTAAAAAATGTGTTTTTTAAAATGTAAGTGTGTATTTGACGTTTTAAAAAGTGTGTTTTTTAAAATGTTGTGATTTGTAAAAAAGTGAAAAAATAATTTTAAAATATTGTTATAAAAAAAAGGAAACGAATTTGTAAGTAAACAATTTTACATAACAAGGGAAACCTGATTTAAATAAATTAAATTTAAAAACGCTTTTTAAGCAAAATAATATGCAAAAATAACAGAACGTCACGAGCATATAGGTTTTCAATGTAAATTGGGACGATCCGATTGAAAAAGTGCATTAACTGAAAACATCAATTAATTCCGGCCCAAATTAGCATTTATGCGCTCACTCGCATTCGAAAGTAACTTTTGGCAACAAGAAATCTTATTAAGTGAAACAAAACTCAAATCAAATTATTTTTTGCGTTTGATAGCAATTAGATCAGTTCGAAAGCTCAGCTCAAATTCGAAAAGTGGTTGCGGTTTTTTAATAATCAGTATAAAAAGCAATTAAAACCAGAAACGTAAAAAATCAACTGAACTATTTTATGACGTTCCTAAAAATAAAAGTTCCAGAAGCCGCAACCACAATAAATTCCAATCACCTCGATACTGGCTGATTTACATAAGATAACAAATAGAAAGAAAAATGCAGCCGGACTGAATCTACAAAAATTGATGGCTGAATAAATAACACCTTAATTGTTATGGACATTTAATTTAATTAAATTATTTGAACAAAATAAATTTACATAAAGTGCTGAATCTGAAAAAAAATCCAACAAAAAAGTACAAGTTCTAAAAATTTCCTGCAGATTTGCAGGATTCCTGTTGGAGGATAGGAAGAAAGTGAGAGGACTTTTTTGAACTGCCCAAATATTGAAGCGTTTGCTCGTTTTGTTCGAGAAAAGAATTACTTTGTGCCGACAATGCGAGTAGAGAGTGAATGAGAAAACTGGAGTTAATGAATACAGTTTCTTCGCAATTAAAACCTTCTAAATAAAATAAATTTGTTGTACATCATGTTTGTATGGACGTTATTGCGTGCGTATACAACCATCCTCACGTTCATCCATCCATTAAATTGTCTTACAACACTTCCTATTTGCTGTACACATCAGCACTGTCAATTAATGCGTCGTAAATCAAAACAAACGAATTAACCCAGAAGTTAAAAGAAAATAAACGATGATAGGTATGTTTAAAGGCTCGAGATTTCAGTAGGAAAAGTCATTAAATAATCCGGTAAAAATTTTAAATTAAACTGCTCGCAGGCACTTTATGGTCAAAGTAAATGCTTGATGTTGTTAAGTTATTACAGTAAAATCGGGTAAATCGAAAAGATTTTTAATTGGATGCATTTTTTATGAAATCCTGACAATGCATTGAAGGAGGGGCAAGTTTCACACTTCAGTTCATCCGTCGACATACATATTTAGCAAAGCCGCAATGCTTGCTTATATCTGTTAATAACTCAAACGATAGACCTCATTTCGGCCAAATAGGTTAACTAATAAATCGTTTTGTGTTGGTTCCGAACGATGGAACACGTCATGACCAATTGGCCCGACTCCCCACAACCACCTGTACATTATAATTTACATTAATCACTGTTCAACCTCACAACAAAACCTATTCAATTTTGAACTTCTTCGCACACAATGAGGCATTCTGTATATTCTACTTAATTTTTCCGCTTTGCTGTAAAGTTGTTTAATAATTTCGATTACGAAGGATTAAAAGACACGTGTCATTTAACATGTGGCAAAATACCAACGCAGGAAATTGCTTGCATTAAAGTGCATTGATTTTAATAATTTTTTTAATTGCACAACTGATCGATTGAAACTAATTAACTGCACACGAGGAAAGTGTTACATTGTCTTTTATACTTTCAAGTACGATTATTACAAACCACAATTTATTTTAAAGATTGTTTACATTTTTATTTATTCACAGAATTGTTGGCTTTTATTAAAAGCTTTCACGAACTGTCTGCATGCGAAGATAATTATTACAAATTGATTATCATAGAATACGTAATAGAGACCGGTTAAAAATCCTGTTAATTCTATAAATATGGCTTAATTATTTAATAATAACAGAAATTAGTGACGCTGTACCCAATCAATTTTGTCTAGATCAATTTTTTAGTGACAAAGTAAACAATCTTCGCAAGTAATAGCAAAATAACGCAATCTAATTACTACTCATTCAGTAGCAGCATTGAAATTGAACAGGATCGGACTGAACTTTTTTTTTCAGTTCATTTTTAGCAATTAACTTTCAAGTCGGATGTGGAAACAAATTTAAAATTAAGTTTCGGTTTCATTAAAAGCCGGGCAAAATTTAAAAGAGCTCAACTTGAACTTATATTTCAATAAATAGCAAAATCATTTACATAACTCTAATTTTTTAAGAATATTGAAGTAAAATAGAAGATTAATAAATTTGAAGAATTACAACTGAAAAATGTTGAGCTGTTGCAATTTATGCAGTTATTTTTAAATTAGTTTTGAATGTCCTTAAAAAATTGCAAGAAATCAAAAGTTAAACTTATATTTTAATAAGGACCAAACTTGAGGATGTTAAGTTCCTTCTTCAAATTCGTATCAATTTATTTTTAAATTGGTCTTTGATATCCTTAGCAACAATATTTATTAATTAGTAAAACATTTAAAAGTTTACAAGAACCCAACTGAAGGATATGAAGTTCTTTTTCCTGCATATCTCGAACAATTAAATTTCTATGAAACGAGCAAAATAATTTGCAGTATCCCAACTGGCGGATGTTAAGCCCTTCTTCTATATTTACCAATTAATTTTTTAATTGGTTTTCAAAGTTCTTAAAAAAATTTAACTCTTGTTTCAATAAAAAACCAATAAGTTAATGCGCTCCTTTTCAATTTCTATAAACTTATTCTTAAAAAAAATTGCAAGAAATCTAATGTTAAAGTCAAATTTTAATAAAAGTCGGAAAGATTTACAGGACCAAAGTTGAAGATGTTTAGTTCCTTCGTCAAATTTGTATCAATTTATTTTTAAATTGGCCTTTGATATCCTTAGCAACAATATTTATTAATGAATAAAACATTTAAAAGTTTACAAAAACCAACTGAAGGATGTCGGGTTCCTTTTCAGATCTGTTCTTGGATGTCTTTAAAATAACCTAATACAAAAATTTAATTCCTATTATAATGAAATATGCAAAATAATCTACAGGATTCCAACTCGAGGATGTTAAGTCTTTCTTTCTATATTTACCAATTATTTTTTTAATTGGTTTTCAAAGTTCTTAAAAAACTTTAACTCTTGTTTCAATAAAAAACGATAAGTTAATACGCTCCTTTTCAATTTCTATAAACATATTCTTAAAAAAGAATTGCAAGAAATCTAAAGTTAAAGTCAAATTTTAATAAAAGTGAAATTAAAGATGTTTAGTTCCTTCTTCAAATTCGTATCAATTTATTTTTAAATTGGTCTTTGATATTTTTAACAACAATATTTATTAATGAATAAAACATTTAAAAGTTTACAAGAACCCAACTGAAGGATGTCAGGTTCCTTTTCAGATCTGGTCTTGGATGTCTAAAATAACCTTTTACAAAAATTTAATTCCTATTATAATGAAATATACAAAATAATATACAGAATTCCAACTCGAGAATGTTAAGTCCTTTTTTTCTTATTTACCAATTTATTTTTCAATTGGTTCTCAATATCCTTAAGAAAATTGAAGCAATAAGTTGACAATTTTATGCTCTTTTCAATTTCTACAAACATATTTTTAAATTCGTCTTGGATGTTATTATTATTATTATTATGTTATTAATATTATTTTTCAATAAAATCTTAAAAAGTTTTCAGGGCTAAACTTGAGAACGCTTAGTTCCTTCTTTAAATTTGTATCAATTTGTTTTTAAATTGGTCTTAGATAATCTTAACAACAATATTTATTAATCAGTTATTTCATTCAAAGATTTAAAATTTTACAAGAACCCAACTGAAAGATGTTAAGTTTCTTTTCCTATCTGGTCTTGGATGTTTTTAAGATTATCAAATTGATTCTAAAATTAAATTCTTATTTCAATAAAAGACAAAAAATAATTTACAGGACCTCAACTTGAGATGGTAAGTCCTTCCAATTTTGTAATTGATTCTCAATCTAAAATTAAATTCTTGTTCCAATAAAAGACAACCAAGTTAAGGATGTTAAGCTCGCTTTCAATTTTTACAAACTTATTTTTAAATTGGTCTTCAATATTATAAAAATGAAAGAAATCGAAAGTTAAACTCCCATTTCAATGAAGAACTAAAAATTTATTTTCAAAATATGTTCATTTGAAAAAAGGTTAAAAAATTGAGGATGTTGAGTCCTTCTTGGTATTTATGTTGTGTTCATTATAGGACAGAAACGAGCGGATCCAATAAAACGTTAATTTATTCGGCAATTAAGTCCATTTGTTAATTTTCGATCCGAATGACACGCTCATTTCGCCGGCCGCTCGTTAAAGTCCATCCAGACAACATTAAAGGCCGCAACCGGGCAATTAAATTAAAAATAAAAAAATCAACTCACGTCATCGTCCCCAAGCTGTCCATAAACTTCCAATTTATCGAGACGAATAGTTCCTTGAAAAGGATAACAAAGTGTCCCTTGGGTGATGGAACTGTTCGACCACACCGACACTTCTGGTTCGATGCGCCTGGCGCCGATCGTGGGGCCTCTGACGCAGAGGCTAAACTCCTGCGGGATCAAGACGCACGTCTCCATCGTTACAGTCATATAAGGCGAAGGTAAAAACACAAGAGGAACAAATTGCCAGTTTATGATAGCGGCTCGTTAAGAACAAATTTATAAGATCACTCGATCGATGAAGGTTGTGAATAACAACGTGCCAGATTGTCCTTAAATAGTGCTATTAGTGGTTGGCGCGCATTTCAAAATGTCCTGCACGTTTCTCGTTAGGATTTATTGGCCGCGCGCTCCGGACGCCAATTTTTCCCTCAAAACGGTCATTTTTGGCCCGATTTTCGCTTAACCCATAGGCACACGTGGGGGACCGGGCGACGCAAAACCGATATTGCGCGATCAGTAGCGTGCGCTTATACTTCACGTTTGATCTAGTGACCGCAGCCTTGCAGGAGTGGCACTGAACTAGCATTGACCCTCAAGAAGTCTTTCATCTACCTTAGAGTCCCCACCTTCTTTAACACGTGGTTACTGGTAGAATCGGTCTTGAGTTAGCAGGTGCACCTGAGATCACTCCCAACGAATTGCTGAAAGTCGCCGGAGACTGCTCCAATTCGCGGACGCGAAGAAGTTGAGGACTTGGAGGCCCAGGGAGACGTCGGGGAAGGTGGCTTTTGGAATGACCGGACTTTGGGGGCCGGTAATCGGGGATGAATGAAGTCCGGACGGTTTTTCGAAGGTAGCAACGGACGGTGCACCTGTCCGCGGCTGAGTAAATGGGTGGGCCTCGAGAAAGTCGCCGGCAAATCAGAAGAGTTGTGCCGGAGGTTTCTTGACCAATCGCAGGGAAGTGCAGCAAGAACTGCTCAATTCACTACTTTGGTTCGTTATTAACTTTTATTTGCATACGTGAAGTTATTGTAAGGAGAATTTCGCAATGAGTAATGGGCCTGCGAGGTCGGATGGAGCGGTGCTTCCAGCGCCATAAGTCTGGATTTTTAATTTTCGTTGATTAATTTTTGTGCGCCAATACTGAGATTAAACGATTTTTAATTATTTTTCATTTCGAAATTGTTTAATTTCATTTTTCCCAAAGAAAATGATTACAACAAATTTTTCAAAATTTTGAATTTTTTTTTTCAAAAAAAAAATTATAATTATTTTTATTAAAAATGTAAATTTTCCGAAAAAAATCCAATTAACTAAATAAACACGTAAATCCAAATATAAATAAATAAATAAATAAAATAAAATTCATTATTCAAAATAATTAATAAATACCTGAACGGTAGGCAACCAAGCAATCATCATTTTTTCCAAAATTACCCAATTTTAAGAAAATTTAAAAAATAGCAAACTAATTGTGATTTGTGATGGTTTTGAACATTTTACTTATGCAAGCGATTTTCTTTTAATGGTTGGTTTCATGTTTGACTTTGAAGATAAATTGCTCCATATTGTTAACCACTCTTATTGTATATTGGAAGAACTGTACGTTGCCACCTTTTTTCAGCCATTTTGGTAACCTCCGCCGTTTTGTTTAAACTATCGTGGTTAAATCAGAAGGCTATGAAATTATTGTTTTATTTAATTTATGTTGGCAATAATGAGTTCTTAGTAACAAAATATGACAATATTTAATGTTGAACACAAATTTTTCTTCATTGAAAGTATTTTCGAAATAGTCATATTGCTTTTTTCGACAGAAGCGTTTCACACTACATTTTCTAATTTTTCAACAACTTAAACTGTTAGATGTAAATAAAATGGCAATATCAGTGCATTACTACCAACATAAACTAAGAAGAAATAATTATTTCATAGCTTTATAACGCTCTTCTTGGTTTAAAAATTGACAGTAGCTTGCTTTGAGAAATTAAAGAAAAACAGGCAGATTGGCCCGTATAGAGTGCAGAAATGATGCGAACTCAATTCTGTTCCAGGCTAGCCAATTGAGATAAAAATTGCTTCCATTTTCGCGTTAGGTAGGTTTAAGTTTTTCAACATAAAATTGCATACCTTGAGCGACAAAAATAACGCAACAGTTCGATAAATGTTAAGCTATCGAGTTTTGAAAAGAATCCGAAATAATGTCACTATTTAAATTCAACTTGAATTTTTTGACATAAAATTTTTATATACAGATTGTTTCTTCTCAAAATCACGGCGAAAAATGTTGGTTGCTATTTAAGAAAACTCACGATGGTGTCATTACTTTAATAAGAAACAGCCTGCATATAAAAATGTTACGTCAAAAGATATGAAATTAAATCTACAAATCGATTTATTTTTGGAGTTTTTTCAAAATTCAACAATTTCCGATTTATCAATTTTTTCGCTACTTTTGCCGCCCAATTTTTTCTTACTACTATTTGTATACCAACATATCGACACTTAAAAGACCTATCAAAATTATGACAAAAAAATTTTGACAAAAAAAATCGGAAAATCAGCAATGACGTCATTATATTGATAAGAAACACCCTGTATTTAAAAGTATTATGTTAAAAAGTTTGAAATTAAATTTAAAAATTGACTAATTTCAGATTTAAAGAATTATTGCGTTACTTTTACTTTGTCGGACGTTTACACAAATTTAGTTTGAACTCTGTATTTACATAAAAGTCAACTGAAATTATTCAAAACAAATTAAACTCCTCAAGTTTGAACATTAAAAATTGCGTTGGCACCACTGTACCAACAAAAAACATGGCGACGGTCCAATAGTACCTATTTACAAAGTGTAGTGCATAAGGAATTTTTATTTTCAGGACAAAAAGGCAATGGCAAGATGTAATTCAATATCGGCGCAAAAACAGCAAGAAAAAATGACTCCCAACTTAAGCACAAGTTCGACAACGCTCCTCTAAATGTGAGTCTGGTGTAACCTTGACGTTCAATTTGTTTATCTACAACTTCTTCCAGGTGCAAGATGGGTTGTGTGAACAGCAAAACGGACATAAACGACATACACCCCAACATCTTCGAGGTGATCAACATAGACGACTTCGGCCGGTTGATAAGCGAAGGCCAGCTAGAACTGACCGAGACTGAGGTGGTGCTGTACCAAAGGGGCAGAACTCCGACTAGATGGCCCTTGGGCTGCTTGCGGAAGTACGGTTTCGATTCTGAAATATTCTCGTTCGAGTGTGGCAGGCGGTGCACGACAGGGGCCGGGGTTTACGCCTTCAAGTGCCACAAGGCCGAGCAGCTGTTCAATGTTTTGCAGCAGTACATTCAATTGAGGAATATTAACGATGAGAGGAGCACCGATCTTCCTAGGGGCAGTTCCGGGTCATCTGTTCATAGAAGAGTGCCGTCTTTGTCTGACGGTTATTTGAATCCCACGTCGGCCCCTGTTAAGCCTCATGCGGGGTTTTCTAGTCGGCCCAGTTCGGTCACGAGCACTGAGCCCGTCAGTCCAGTCAGTCCGACCGCTCCGGTGTTCGAATTGCCGGCCGAACACAACAACAACCAAAGAGGCAGTTTAATTGCACGTTCTTACACGAACGCGGCTGTTGTGGCCGAACAGGAGGCTTCGCCGTCTTATATAAACATCACAGAGAACCACGTGTCCAAAAATTTGTATATTAATGTCGCAACAGATGCTTCACTATCAAGTACCAAAGATATGCCAAATAACGATATGACTGATACATACGATAAGTTACCAATTAATTCGATCCCTGAAGTTCCATCAGAAGACGAAGGGAGGCATTGCTACGAAAACATAGACACGACGCAGGTCGCAGTTCCTCAGGAAGTCGTCAAAACTGTGATGACGTACGCCGTGTTGGACCTGCAGGAGAAGGCTGAAGTGATGCCGAACAGGGTGAGTCTGCAGCCGACTCTTGAAAGTTCGAACAAGAATGAAAATTATTGCACGATTGATTTCCACAAAACCAAAGCTCTCTCTCAGTTCGTGAATCCTTCCATCGAGGTTGAGGAAGGCAGTCGCAGGACGAGGCACAACTCGACGATTAGTGACGTTACCAGGCACAGCAATTCTATAAGCGATTAATGTACACATCGAACTAAGCTACAAGATTTTTGTGATCCTTTCGTTATATTTTCTAGGTGGCACGACTTGTATTTTTTGATAACGGATATGTATGTGTGCGTGCCGAGGTAGTTAAAAGTAGTCTTCAAGTGGTGCTTTGTTTGAATCCTTATTTTTGTACGTTAATATAGAGCAGCATTGTCACCTGGTTAATAAGTACGGACTCCAAAAAAGAACATAAAAATAACTATACATTGACTTGCCAATTTTTGTAATGTTTACACAATGCCAAAGATATTTGATAATTGTTAACTTTAAAGATGTGTATAAAACAATGACGTATTATTTTAGAATACTATCTGAAACATTAATGGTAGAGTTATATAATTATATGTATTTAATTTTTAATAAATGATATTTTACAAAAATTGGCTAATGGACTAATGTCATGATTGCAACACTCAATTACCAAGCATATTTCTAAGAATCCATATCAGTTTGTTGGGCAATTACAAAAACTTCAATAATAAATACAGGAGGTCCCATTGTCTTAAAATGTCCTAAAATGTCCTAAAAAATTGTTTAGTGTCTGAAAATTTGTTTTAGAAACCTTGCCTAAATCCAGAGACTACAAAGAAACTGATCAATGTAAAAGTTTTGCAAAATTTTTAAATGCCCCTGCAATGCTAGTTTATAATAATTTTAGTATTGAAAACTACCAGTCCGATCTTTGTTTGATTTGGTGCTTTATTGCTAAACTAAAAAATTTAAAACTAATAGCGTTTCACGCTTCGAGATTTTTCTCAATATTCCCAATACTTGAAATACTGAATTTATTCCATTTGGCTGGTGCTCGCTGTATAAGTTTAGTCAGATGACTATTAAATCATGATATTAATGGGAAAAAGGTCCCCAAAGATGGTTCTATTGTTAAAGCAACAAACTAATTATTGTGAGACGTTTGAATTAAATGGGGATACAAAATTGGCACTTGATAAAATGCATAACAAGTCAAAATTTAGACAGCCTGTTTCAACAGTGATAATGAGCCTAAATATTTGAAGGATGCAACTCATAATACATTGCATAGGTAACGTTGGTACATATTTGCAGCTTGAGTGTTTGGGGGTTTGTTGGTTGTAGCAAGACGCATGCAGTGGTTGCACGTTAATTAAATACGGATCATTACATTACCAAAATAATGAAGAAATTAGAAGAATTACAGTACCCAAGTTTTTTAATAATTTTATTGTACCATTTCTGTTATTTTGGATTATCAGTAGATATGCATTTCTTGTACTAAATGTACTAAATTTTAAACAAACTTTTGGAAAAAATTGTCTGAAAATCATAAAAGAAATTGGTAAATCATTGGTGGCAACAATAAATATTATTTAAGTTCAAATTTTGAATTTCCGCGGTTTATTTTTACAATTCGCGTCATTGCGCAGTAATTTGCGTCTTCCTAACGTGACAGAACTAAAACAGATGTAAATAAATAATTATCATGGATTTATTTATTAATTGACTCGATTAATTTGAATAAATATGAAGAAAGAAAGACCGGAAAGGACAGCGGACAACTGCAGGCCCTTTAAACTATAAGTATCCATTTTGAAATCGCCTATTAAATAAAAATTGCTTAATTTTAAGGTTATGTTTGTTTACAGCTCACCAAATCGTAAGTTTGACTGGAATTAGTTTCGAAAGGAAAAGCATAATTGTAAGTCTGCAGCCCGCAAAAAGTTCCAACTTCATCAATCTCTTTCAGGGTTTCGTCGAACTGACCGTGGTTCCTCTTCGAGACAATTTACGAATCGTAAAGCTCAATGCCAAACAGTGTCGCATTTACAGGGTCGTTTTGAATGAAAGTTACGAAGCACAGTTTCAGTACTATGACCCATTCTTAGACGTGTGTCAGGGGGATGCAGAAGTGTTAGTTTAACCTTCTTATTAATTACTGTAAATAAAATGAATCCTTTACAGTCGGTCTTTGGATTCTTTTAATAATCTTCACCTTTCTGCTGCATTGAAAATCGATCCAGATAATAGCGCCGGCGAGTTGGTGGTAACAATCCCTCCTGAGGCAGCACATTTAGTGGCCGAAGGCACGGCATTGCGAGTTGGAATTGAATTCTCCCTTGAACAACCTCAAGGTGGCCTACATTTTGTCACGCCGCCAGGAGAAGGCACAAATGTTGAAGTACGGCTCCTGAAATTTATTTAATCTAAACGTCCTTTAACCGTTAGGGGCTATCCATAAATTACGTCACACATTAAACACATTAAAACTAACAAAAAACTTTATAATATTACTAACTATTATACAGGGTGGGAAATAATATGGAAATCCCTAGAAATCTCGGGGGATTAGTGAAAAAAGAAATAACCAAAGTTCATACCCTAAGTAATTTTCAACGAGGAATCCAAAGGCGATCTTCGATTTGACCTTAAACCTCATTTTCAAGGTCATATAGAGGTCAACTTTTTTTTTTTTTAAAATGGTAACCCTTATTTTTGGTGGCAGAATCGAAGAAAGCGAAAAATTTTACGTTCAAGTATGTGTTTAGATCTTTTACATGTAAAAAATAGGCCGGTTGCTTGCGTGGGGACCAGTGACGTCACACGCCAATTCTAAATGTTTTAATATCTTTTAAAGCAATTTTTGTTTTACATTGGATTTTACCAAATAGTTTTTAATAGTTCTGACTACAATAATTTAACATTAAATAATAATTTAAAAAGATATTTTTTGGCTATCGTGGCCCTTTAAGTATACAGGTGTATTATAATAAGTATCCACCATTGGTAACTTTTTTATTATTGGAGCTACAAAGTCGGTTAAATTAGAAAAGAATTGGTGTTTTCTTCGCTGATTACTATAATGAAAGCAAAAAAACAATCGAACGTCAACTGTTCGAGATATTCACAAAAATAACATTTTTTTAAATACAATGCCGTATTTTTTTTGCATATTTCGAAGGGATGTTTAATTCTGAGTAAAAAAAGTCTTAATGCACTAGTACTATTAAATTAACTACCAAGAAGTTACAAACAATTGAAGTTTTTATTTCAATTAACTACAAAGATCATGTAGGCAATGAAATAGTTGAAAATGGTATTTATTGAAACATTTCTTCCATGGCAAACTGAAATGGAAGTTTAGAAAAACAAATTTTATGACCAAGGCATTATAATAGATGTTCGAAAATGCCACCCTCTTGGTCTACACAATTTTGGGCTCTTTTTTTGAACACTACGTGCTGCTTTCAAAATTTTTCTACCATCCGATGTATTAATTATTGCTAAAATTTTGTTCTCCAATTCATTAACTGTTGCATATCTCTTCTTAAAAACTAAATTTTTTACATACCCCCACAGATAAAAATCCATTGACATTAAATCTGGCAAACGTGGGGCCAACGCACGGGCCCATTAGTAACTATCCCTTTATAAATGAATAATCTGTTTAACAAATTGGTTGTTCCTTGATAATTGTGGGCCGGTGCTCCATCCTGTTGAAAATGGATGTGTAGCCTTGAATTTAAATTCATTTCATTTCAAAATTGAACACATCAAAAGTAATGAAAAGTGAATATGCCACCTTAATGTTCGATGAAAATATTAACTGTCACATTTATTCAATTGTTTTTGAAGTTTTAATAATTAACATTTTCAATTGTTTCAGTGCCTACGTGATTTTTGTAGTTAATTGAAATAAAAACTTCAATTGCTTGGTAGTTATTTAATATTACTGGTGCATTAAGACGTTTTTACTCAAAATTAAACATTCCTTCGAAATGGGTAAAAACGTATAGGGCATTCCATTTAAAAAAATGTTATTTTCGTGAAAATCTCGCACAGTTGACGTTCGATGTTTTTTTTGCTTTCATTATAGTAATCAGCAAGGAAAACATCAATTCTTTGCTAATTTAACCGACTTTTTAGCTCCAATAATAACAAAGTTACCAATGGTGGGCACTTAATATAATATAACCTGTAATCTTCTTGAATCTTAGCCACCTGGTTTTTATTCCATTTTTTATGTTGACTTTATCTTTAAATTTTTATTTTATTTTATTAAACGTTTAATTGTAGCGTGGGGTCCACCTTTTCACCTACGGCCATCAGAATTCTTCTCGAATGTGGTTCCCGTGCGTCGACAGTTTCGCAGAACCATGCACCTGGAAACTGGAGTTCACAGTCGACGATTGCATGACGGCAATTTCAAATGGGGACCTCATTGAAGTCGTATTCACACCCGATTTGAGACGAAAAACATTTCATTACGTTTTGGGCATTCCTACTTGTGCTCCGAATATTTCTTTAGCGGTCGGGGCGTTCGAAATCTATGTCGACCCTTACATGCACGAAGTCACTCATTTCTGCCTTCCCCAGCTACTGCCATTGTTAAAAGTGTCGACCAGATATATGCACGAAGCATTCGAATTTTTTGAAGAGACCCTTGCCAATCGGTACCCGTATTCTTGCTACAAGCAGGTCTTTGTGGATGAGGCTGCTTATGATTATCAAGGATACGCCACCATGGCCATATTTAGCACGAATTTGCTGCATTCGGCGGTCATCGTCGATCAAGCTTACATTTCCCGGAGGGCCATGGCTCAAGCCATCGCAGAACAATTCTTCGGCTGTTTTATTTCCATGCAAAATTGGTCTGATATGTGGCTGCCGAAAGGAATCAGTCAATATTTGTGCGGTTTGTATTGTAAAAAGTGTTTCGGTAACAACAACTACCGAGAATGGATCCAGGGCACTTTAAAAGAAGTCGTGAATTATGAAGAAAATTACGGGGGGATTATTTTGGACCCGAGTCAACCGCCTGCACCCCTACCGATATCTGCAAATTCGCCAGTGGTCAGTCACAGAAATACCGAAACGAATTTTTATTTTTCCATAAGGAATCTTCACACAATGTCCCCCATGTACATTGACACGATGCACAAGAAGGCGGTGTTGATAATGCGAATGTTGGAGCATCGAATCGGACAAGAATTGTTGTTGCAAGTTTTCAACAAGCAACTTTCCTTGGCCACGAATGCGGCGAATCAAAAAATTGGTAGCGGATTGTGGGGCCACATGCTCATGAGTACCACCACGTTCACGAAAGCAATCTTTACCGTTACCGGGAAGGACATGGTTGTGTTCATTGATCAGTGGGTGAGAACTGGAGGACACGCGAAATTTCACCTGAGTTCTGTTTTTAATAGAAAAAGGTTTGTTTAAATTCTGCATGAAAGTTAGTTATTACTGAAATTTGCAGAAACACAATTGAGGTTGAGATAAGACAAGACGCCACAACGCAATGTGGAATTAGAAAATATGTTGGGCCGCTGCTGGTTCAGTTACAGGAACTTGATGGAACGTTTAAGCATACGCTTCAGATTGAGAATACGGTGGTTAAAGCCGATATTACCTGTCACTCGAAAAGCAGGAGGAATAAGAAGAAGAAGATCCCGTTGTGTACTGGCGAAGAGGTCGACATGGATTTAAGTGCAATGGAGTAAGTGAAAAAGTAATTTTTTGTTGAATTATCAAAATTTTCAAAATTTATACAGTGTGACCCAAGATGGGTACTGCAATCTTGTAAAATCTTGGTAAAAACTTGTCATGGAAAGTTATAAACAACGTTTAAACTTAAAAAATATCAAAACTGTTTGAATAAAGTGTCCTAATTTTTTATTTTTTTGTCAACTGTTGAACAAAGTTGTTTCAAAGTTTAAGAAAAGCTTAATAACAGAGTTTAATGAATAAACAACTATTCTGACTAAGACAAAAGAAAAAAAAAAAACATCTGGGGACACACTGTATAGTATCGGGTGTCTCTGCATACCTGTTACAGTGTGCTATTTATCTTCAAAAATTGCAGTATATATTTGTTAGGGCGACCTTCCATTAAAACTTTATGCGGAAAGCGTTTACACAGAATTTTAAAATTCTGGAATTTTACGTTTTCTATTATACCTTCTATAAATAAAATAAAATCGTCGTTGTAACTCTTTCTGTTACTGTGTAACCAATATCCACTTTATTATTTCAAGTGGATCACACTGTTTATTTTGACATATTCTAATCGAGTGCTTTCTTAAGTTTTTATAATTTTCTTAGTTCCATTTTGTTTCTGAAAATTATTTAAATTGCGTAAGTTTAAAAAATTGCAGTAACTACAATTTTTCAAATTGAGAAACAATATTCAGTGCAGTAATGATTCAAGGTAGTTGAGAGATAACAATCAATTTAATTAATTACAGGGTGGACAAATATGATAGGTAAATATTGAAAATTAGAAAGTAGCATTATTCGAGTTTCTCAAACAAAAACACCCTGTATTTTTTCATTCCACGCTACGTTCTTCATAAAGTATTGCCCATAACTATCTGAAATAGTTTGACGTATTTCGATTTATTTAAATTTATTTGTTTTCAACCTTTTAAAATACAGCCTATTTACTAAACATACGGCAAAAATTCAGGGAGTTATTTCTTGTGTTATTTTAAGATTTTTTTGTCCTTTGATAATTTTGGAGAAAACGGTTTTGTTCCGAAAATGCAGGGCGATAAAAGTTTGGATCATTTTAAAATTATTTTTTCCTATGGGACCATTTGAAGACATTGGGCGGTATGAATAAAAAAGAGCAGATGCTACATGAGTCTGAGCAGAACCTCAAAGCATATGCTCATAGTAAAAGATTGGAGTATAAGGTTTTGCTCCTGTTTGTATGAATAATGATATGCTTTTACTCATAAGCATTTGCTTACACGAAATGAGCATATGCTCAAAAAAAATTTGCAGATTAAAATTAATAATTGTACGAATGATTCCAATTAAAATGTAAGAACGTTTTTAAAGTTTTAAAGTGTAAAAAATTAAAAAAGTGTGTAAGTTTGACAAAAATTTTATTATTTTTGTCATCCCCATGTTGACCTGGGTGGGATTCGTAGATTCGGAAGTAAAACCTTTTGCTCACGACCGTGCTCCGAATATGGGCATGAATAAGAGCTTTTGCTTACTATGAAGCATATCATCCGGTCGGTATGAATAAAGTAGAGGTTTTGCTTATGATTTTGAGCAAATGCTCTGCAACTTGTGCATCTGGTCAGCAGTAGATTCACCGTGCTCATGCTCTTCGCTAATTTTATGATGACTGAAGTTGTTAATGTACGTGCACAGAAGCATTATAAAGTACGATGATTATAAAAAAAACTTTTATACAAACGTCAAAAAAGATGACATTTACGCATCACTATCGATACGCGAAGTGCTCTATTTTTTAACGAAATATCAAAAAACTATTTTTTAACAGTGAAAAATTTTTTTTTAACACGTGAAAAAATGATATAAAAAATTATTTTTTAACAGTAAAAAAATAAATTTATTTTTTTGCGTATTAGTTTCATTTCTATAATTTTATTTCCATAAATCACTTTTTTTTTTTGTGACATTGCGGAAAAAACGTTATTTGCATTTCGTGTCAAAATTCGTGTTTTTATGATGCGTTCGACTGTCTGCGACCAAAATTTACTTCTCACGAGCCATAAAAAACACTCATTTTGCCCACTTAATACAAAAATAACTATTACCGATTTGAGGAAAGAAATTTGAGATGAATCGTAACTCACTTTTTGGGTGAAAATTATGAAAATAAAAGTTCGTTTGTCATCAAGTTATTTTAAGTAATTTGAAACGTCTCACGAAAAAATGAAAATTTTTTTCCAGTACATTGCAAATCCTGGCTTTCAAACTGGAGTTGGGGAAAAATTAGGGATTCATCAGTCGACTGTACCAAAAATTTCCGGTCTTTTTTGCAACTAAAAGCTATTAACAGATTGTCACTTGATTCGTTCCTTTCGCATCATCAAACGACATATTTTTAGTGAAAAATATGAACCACTCTGTAAATTAATTCCGATGAAATAAAACGAATGTCCACAAAAGGCGTAGTACGTAACACTACTCGAAAGAGTAAAAGAGAGATAGTAAAATCGTCGTGGAAAGAACGCACACATCCGTTTGAGCCGGGCTCTGTGTTTAATTCGGACATTCTAGAATTATTTTGAGCATATGCTCAATTCATGTGAGCAAATGGTTGTAAGTAAAAGCATATCGTTATTCATACAAATAGGAGCAGAACCTTATACTCCAACCTTTTACTATGAGCGTATGCTTTGAGATTTTGCACAGACTCAAGTAACATCTGGTATCTGGACGCTACGTTTATAGCTTTCTCAGAACCCAAAACCTCGAAATAGCACGTTTTCGAAAGTGCCTTATTGTTGTGTTGCCGAAATCTAATAAAGTAATTAGGTCAACGACAACGGACCATTGTCGGCTTACGGGTCCCAACATAAAGGAAATACAAATAATATGATAATAAAAAATAATAAAAAATGTTATGGATTCAAAGAAAAGGAACTGTACTCTGTTTTTATACGAAAGTCATTTGCCTTCCTCATTGGCCGAACGTGTGCATTTAGCCGTTTAGACCCTTCGCCTGATATTTCACGTGCCGGTGTTCCCTAAAAAACGCAAACAGATGCACAAGTTGCAGAGCATTTGCTCAAAATCATAAGCAAAACCTCTTCTTTATTTATATCGACTGGATGATATGCTTCATAGTGAGCAAAAGCTCTTGCTCAGACTCGTACTCAGAGCACGGTCGTGAGCAAAAGGTTTTACTTACGTTTTTATTCATAGAACGTGGTAGCATATGCTCGGAATTGTGCGAGTAAAAGGTTTTGCTCTCTTTTATTCATACCACCCATTAATTACACTACTCCAGTGGAAAATGAAGATGATTTGAAAAATCGGATTGATGGATACTTTTGAAAGAGTTCGGTAGTCAATGAGGTGAAGATTGTGAAGATCTTTACATCTAATAAGAAGTCATATGTTTTTTTTTTTCGAAAAGCGTTTGTCGCCCTGTTTCTATGAAACAAAGCGTCTTTCCCAAAATCATCACAGGACAAAAAAATCTTCAAATAACCCAAGAAATAACCCCCTGAATTTTTACCGCATGTTCAGTAAACACCCTGTATAATTTGCCGCAAAATTCTTGTAAAAGTGGGCTAACTTAACTAGCGTATCGATTTCGCTGCATACTCGTTGAAAAGGATCATCTGGTCACTAAATTTGTTATCCATTGTTTTAATACTTTTACCTGCTGTATTGACATAAAATTAGTTCATTTTGTCATCTATCGGATTCATTGCGTACTTAAAAAGATGTCGAACATCGACAATAACTGTTTTTTCAACGAAATTTTGCAAATCATAAATTATAAAAGCTTTTATTTATAGAAATCTATTTTTAAAAAAACAAATGAAGCCATTTCCGCTTAAAAATAACTGAAATATCGCACCAGAATTGATATGCTGAGACACCCGGTATATTACAAAGCTCCGAAAACAACATAATTTGTTTATTGTGTACTGAAAGGTTTGAGACATCTTTGGCAAAGTGGGAAGTTTGAAACGCTACTTTATCAAAGCATTTGATGACCCAACTTAATAAATTGAGTTATTTAATTTCAATCAAAACAGAAATTGTCTAAAAGCACAATTTAAATTTAATTGAGCTACTTTTTAATTAACCGCAATCTAAATTTTAGCGATTCCCCCGTTTTGTGGATTCGGTTAGACCCGGAAATGACCCTAATGCGTGCAGTCATAATCGAACAGCCCGACTTTCAATGGCAATACCAGTTAAGGCACGAACGCGACGTCACAGCACAAATGGAAGCAATAGCCGCTTTAGAACGATATCCAACTCCGGCCACGCGATTAGCCCTCACTGACACAATCGAAAATGAACAATGTTTTTATAAAGTCCGATGCCGCGCCGCTCACTGCTTAACCAAAGTATGCGACCTCCAAATAGTTTAATTAAATAATTAATGATTACATTCGATAGGTCGCCAATGCAATGGTCTCCAATTGGGCTGGGCCCCCTGCAATGCTGGCAATATTTCGCAAACTCTTCGGTTCGTTCGCTGCCCCTCACATAATCAGGCAAAACAACTTCACCAACCTGCAGCATTACTTCCTGCAGAAAACTATACCATTAGCCATGGCGGGGCTGAGGAACGCGCACGGCATTTGCCCCCCAGAGGTAATCAGATTCTTACTGGATCTCTTCAAATACAACGACAATTCCAAAAATCGGCATTCAGATAACTATTATCGAGCAGTTTTGGTGGAAGCTCTTGGCTCCACCATCACTCCTGTGGTATCAGTCGTCCATCAAGGCGCACCGATCACTTTCGAGAGCTTAAGTGCGGATACAAAATTGATTTTGGAGGAGATTACAAGATTATTAAATTTGGAAAAGTCGCTTCCTTGTTACAAATACACGGTTACGGTGGCTTGTTTGAAAGCGATCAGGAAGTTGCAGAAATTCGGCCATTTGCCGAGCAGTCCGAATTTATTTAAAAGCTACGCCGCTTACGGCCAGTTCATTGATGTTCGATTGGCGGCTTTGGAATGCCTGGCTGATTTCGTGCGAGCTGACGGCCGCTGGCCGGACCTCCAACACATTTTAGATTTGATCGAAAACGACCCAGACCCGGCTTTAAGGCACAGTTTGGTCCGAATTTTAATTGATCGTCCTCCATTCGAAAGGGCCCACCGGCATCGACTTGACATACCAGAATTGGTCGATCGCATTTGGATCAATATTAAGTGAGTAGTCACATAAATGAAAGTAAGAAAGCTGTATTTTCGCATAAATTTTTCTTTTGACGTTCTGAAGACTGACTGAAAAGTCTCGTATAATCTCGTGCTTGCGGCAGAATATATAGGTCACGAAAATCGGTTTTTTCGTAATTATCTCATTTTCTATGCGTCATACGTCATTTACGGCAATTATAAAACTTGTAGATCATAAAATTATCTACAATTTTTATTTTATAAATTTCTCCGTATGATCAACCGTTCTCGAGATGTAGTGCGGAGAGTGATACGCTATATAAACTGCGGAGCCAAGTATACAGGTTGTATTATATTAAGTGTTCACCATTGGTAACTTTGTTATTATTGGAGTTGCAAAGTCGGTTAAATTAGCAAAGAATTAGTGTTTTTTCCGCTGATTACCATTATGAAACCAAAAAAACAATCGAACGTCAACTGTTCGAGATATTCACGAAAATAACATTTTTTAAAATGGAATGCCCTATCCTTTTTTGCATATTTTGAAAGAATGTTTAATTTTGAGTGAAAAAGTCTTAATGCACTATTACGATTAAATTAACTACCGAGAAGTTACAAGCAATTGAAGTTTTTATTTCAATTAATTACAAAAATCACGTAGGCACTGAAACAATTGAAAATTGTAATTATTAAAACGTCAAAAACAATTGAATGAATGTGTTAGTTAATATTTTCATCAAACATTAACGTGGTATATTCAACATTTATTACTTTTGGTGTGATTTAGTAACAGCTGTGTTCAATTTTGGTTCCCGACATGGCATTTTCACATTTAGAAAAATGTGACATGTTAGAAGCATATCTTATGTGCGGCAAGAACTCGGCGAGAGCTCGAGATTATTACCAGCAGCAGTACCCGCTTCGATTGCAACCAATTCAACAGTATTTTCTGAGACTGTATAGAACGTTTAGGAGTAACGAAACAATGTTTCAAAAGGGAAGAGAGAAGAAAAAATTTGTAATTTCTGAACAAGTCGAAATTAATGTAATTGCGTATTTTGAGGCATATCCTAGAAATTCAATACGAGATATTATTTCAAGGGAGTTAAATTTAAGTTTGAACAGCATTGAAAGGATTTAAAGAAACATAAGATGGTTCCTTATCATTATCACCCGGTGCAAACGTTACTTCCAGGCGATTTAAATCGAAGATTAACTTTTTGCAACTGGTATTTAAGTTACTGCCAACGACACTTCAATAGCGAGTTTCATTTTCTGTGGACCGATGAATCGAACTTCTCAAATTCTAGAATGTACAACAGAAAAACGAATCATTATTGGGCCCGCGAAAATCCATTGCAAGTACACCCTATAAATCCACAAATGCGGTTCAGTCTAAATGTGTGGTGTGGAATTGTAGGTTCAAAAATTATTGGACCATTTTTTTACCGTGGTAATTTGACTGGAGTGAGATACGTAGAATTTATGAACACTGTCCTGCATAACTGTTTGGATGAAATGGATTTAATTTCAAGACAATACATCCATTTCCAACAGGATGGAGCACCGGCCCATAATTATCACGGAACAACCAATTTGTTAAACAGATTATTCATTGATAAATGGATAGGAACTAATGGGCCCGTGCGTTGACCACCACGTTCGCCAGATTTAACCCCCATGGATTTTTTTCTGTGGGGGTATGTGAAAAATTTAGTTTACAGGGAGAGATATGCAACAGTTAATGAATTGGAGAATAAAATTTTAACAATAATTAATGTATTGGATGGTAGAAAAATTTGGAAAGCAGCGCGGTGTGTTCAAAAAAGAGCCCAAAAATGTGTTGAACAAGACGGTGACATTTTCGAACATTTATTATGTCTTGGTCATGCAATATGTTTTTCTAAATTTCTATTCTGTTTGCCGTGGAAGAAATGTTTCAATAAATACCATTTTCAATTGTTTCAGTGCCTACGTGATTTTTGTAATTAATTGAAATAAAAAATTCAATTGCTTGTAACTTCTCGGTAGTTAATTTAATCGTAATAGTGCATTAAGACTTTTTCACTCAAAATTAAACATTCTTTCAAAATATGCAAAAAAGGATAGGGCATTCTATTTAAAAAAATGTTATTTTCGTGAATATCTCGAACAGTTGACGTTCGATTGTTTTTTTGGTTTCATAATGGTAATCAGCGGAAAAAACACTAATTCTTTGCTAATTTAACCGACTTTGCAACTTCAATAATAACAAAGTTACCAATGGTGAACACTTAATATAATACAACCTGTATAGTTCGTTATACAAGTTAATTATTGAATATGCAGTGGCTGATCAAAAGTTTTTATGCATCTGCTGGTTATTTTAATAGGACGAACCCAATTATATCAACAAATTTTCTTAAAAAAAATTGGCAAAGGAAATGTAGGAACACGAATATATTCATCGAAAAAGAAAGAAGATAATTTACTTTTGCATGCCTTCGCTGGATGTGGCATAATGTCGACACTGTTTAGAAAAGGAAAACTGCCCTCCAAACATATTGTGTGAAAATAGAATATGTTTTCTTTTAGCAATGTACAATGCTCAAAAATGAGAACATAATATCGACAATTGTAGATATACACAATTTATTAAGTCTTGACTTAACAGACCACCTACAAATGCAGCTGCTCAACAGCATATCTATCGGATCTACTACCAAATCCAAACTTGGTTAGGAAAAGATCTACAACCTGAGGAATTGGGGTAGATTTTACTGGACGAGATCCTGCAACATTATTGCCGCCAGCGCCAGAAGAACTATTGAGTGCAATCTTCTGCAATTGCAAGGACGGTTATGGCGCCAAATGTGGATGCAGAAAAGTAAAGTTGCAATGTTCGAAAAGCTCCATCAATACCAAATGATTTTGATGAAGAAAGTGATTGTATCTCTGAAATTTTTGAGGTTTTAACGTCGAATGTGACGGACAACGACGATGATGATAATGATCCGGAAATTGAATTTGGACGACCAGAAGAAGATGACGACGAACAAGAGGAATTTTAACAATGGAACTCTGTCCCAACTTTTCTGCCAGTAATATGAACCTAGTTTACAGTGTGCTATAAATATTGCAAAAACACGCGGACAAAAAAACATGCATAATAATTAACTTTGTATAGCGAACTATATACCTGGCTCCACAGTTTGTATAGCGTACCACTCTCTGCGCTATATCTCAAGAACGATTGATCATACGGAAAAATGCCTGAAATAAAAATTGTAGATATTTTATAATCACGATAAATGACATATGACGCATAGAAAATTAAATAACTGCGAAAAACCGACTTTTGTGACACCGCATTATATGAGACTTTTCAGCCAGTTTTCAGAACGTCAAAACAGAGGTTTATGCAAAAATACAACCTTCTTACTTTCATTCCGAGGTTCAATACTTAATTTATTATTTTCAGCTGCATGTTATCTCACGACACGAAATTACGTTGCGATTTGGTCGATTTATATTACGCACTTTACGGCTTGAGACGACCGACCTGCTTACCGGTCCCTGCGTTGGACGGATTATTCGTCCCACAGAAAATATCGGCAAGCGAAGCAAAGAAGTCGAGACAATTCAATCAACTGCATTCATCAAACACGTTCAGTGATGTTAGAAAAACGATCGCTCCCGCTTATAAAGAAGGCCCCAGCGACATTATAATCGACGACAATTTAGAGTGCGTTAACGTCGAAATTATAAGCCGAGAAAATGAAAAACTCAAGGTACAGTAGAATTCGGTTACAACGACTTCGGTTATACAAAATGAATAATGTGAAAATTCGTCCGAATTTGACGGTTCGTTATAACCGAAGTCGATTTTAGATTTGATTAAATTGGAAATAATTTTTTAATTTTAGGAGGAATTGATCGACGTTAAAGTCGAACCGAAACAAGAATATTTTTCGGATAATTCGGTTTCCCTGCCTGGGATGGGCCAAACCGGGCCGGTTGGATTCGAACCTGGGATGTTCAAGAAGGATCCAGACGCAAAACACAAAGTCGATCCTAGCGGGAAGGTAGGTTTTTTACTTATTATTTAAACTTGTGATTAATTTTTGAATTATCAGATTAAAAAGAAAAAGAAGGACAAAAAGAAACACAAGCACAAACACAGACATAAACACGAGCACAAGCACGGGAAAGACAAGAAGGAAAGAGATCCAAATAAAATGAAGCTTAAAGAAGAGACTTTGAGTTCCATTAGTTCCACGCCTAGTCCGAATCCCCATTCAGCTTCGGCTAGTTGTGAAACTATTTAGACAATTGTTATTTTAAGGGTAATTTTAAAAACAAATCATGTTTAAGTATAATTCTGTTGTACAAACGTTTTTATGTGAAAATTAAATTTTAGTAATTCTAAATCTGATTGCGTAAATTTAATTGAAGTTCCATCTGTGTGACAACAGAACCTTTAATTTTACTTCTAGGCAACAGTCTTCAAGTTAAAACGTAGTCTCAAATATGAAGATTTTAGTTCAATTCAATGGTCTTCTATTTGCAGTTTCACTGTAATTTAGAAAGAAAACCTGGATGATTAATGTGGGTAAGTCATTGTTCTTTTTAATTCAACAAAAATTAGTTATTAATTGTCCATAAATCACCATTGATTACATGTATACATTTTAACCCTTCAGTAGACGCGTGTTACTTTGTCACACGAGGGGGCGTGTGGGTAAAATTACCTATAGTGCGTTTTTTAATTCCAGACGAAGTTAGAAGGTTCTGAAAAAATTTTTTTTTTACTTTGTTGATAGTAATCAGTTTTTATACCTACACAATTTTGACATAATCACTTAAATGTTACAGAATATTGAAAATAAAGTTTTCCTCATCTGAAGTTTCTTTGAAAATAGTCATAAAGCTAATTTTAAAGCTACAGATGTAAAGTGCCATTATTATCAACATTAAATTAAAAAAATATTTTTTCAGTCTTCTAACTTTGTCTGGAATTTAAAAAAAAAAAAACAACCAAGAGCGAGCCAGGCTCGCACAATTAGGGTTCCGTGCTAAAACAACAATTTTCTTGCAACTATTACATTGGCGAAAAAATATGCAGTTTTCCTGTAATATATGGCTTAATATCTACTAACCCCATTCAAATCAAAATTTTAGCTTCAGAAGGGGGGCCGAACAATCATTTTTTGCACATTTTTAGCTATATCATTAAGACTACTGAACTTAAAATTGTAAAAAAAAGTATTTTTAGAATCTTTACAGTTAGCTCTTTCAAATGATACACGATATGTTAATTTAAACTTCTTTGAAGTGAAAACTTCTTTAGGCGCGTTAGACGATTTTTGGATGGGGTAAAATCTTACGAGTTCGCACCTAGTTACGTCACGCAGTTACCGCGTCACGGAGCCACTAATTTGATTAATTTATCAACAGATCAATCCTCAAAAAGCATGTTTCTAAATGTCAGAATTTTCATAATTTACAAATTGGAGGCCCATACTCGTACTGGGGGCCTATCAACACGTAATGAACCCTACATTCCAGAGTCACATTCAGATTATGATGACAAAATTCACAATGATATTCCTTCACAAGTTCAAATTAATTATGTTCCACAATTACATGAGCCAATAATAACAAATTATGAACTAAATACTCAAAATTTTCCTTATATTATTCCACTGTTATTTCATAGTTTTAAGTCTTCACTTATGTCGGCAGTCCCCAATAACTGCCAATTTTTTTTTCTAAATTGAACATTGTATGTTTAAATTAAAAAAAGGACAGTAGTTCTATGTTACTAAAATGATACCTGTGTTTCTTCTGTGTCTTATCTTATAAATTAGCCATTATAATTAAGTATTGTTTTTTTTCAATAAAAATAAGAAAAGTGTACTAATATGTCTTTCTTTTCGGTGCAATATTTGTTATAAAATATAGATTTATGTAACTATTATTAATAATTAGTAAAATCCTGAATCTATGAAATTAATATTTATGTTGGTAATAATTACATTTTTAGAGTGAGGCAACCAAATGTACAGCTATTTGAATGTATTTAACTTTTTAATAAACTAACATCAACGTTCTAAAATCGATTTGTCAAGGAGAAATTGCAACTAATTCAAACATTTTCATCTAACCGTAAGTCGAAACTATTAAATAAGTAGTAAATTTATCCAGAGAATCTATCAGTTTCACTAATCTACTTAATCTTCTCAGAATAAATCTTCATTGACACAAGATGGATAATTCTAATGACTTGAAACCATTTCAAATTAAATTGGAACCGGAGGAATTATTCATCAAAACAGAAGACGATGTTGTCGAGGAATCTGTAACAACTGAATTGATTAGCAATCTTAGCAAAAAATTCATTATTATCCAATCCAGTTTTGATCCTCCTACCTTTTATATTAAGGATCGCACCGCAAATGTAGTGGTAAGTTTTTCCATTCGGTAATCATCAGATTCACAATTGTGTTTGAATTTTTAGGTGAAAGTCGATCCATCAATAAGTTGCATTGATGATGTGAATAATATGTTAGCATGTCATGTTATAGTAGATCGCTTTTCTGAGGTTTTGGATACTTGCAAAGTAGAAACCAGAACAGAAGAATTTAATGAAAGTTGTAATAAGGAAAATGGTGCCAATTCAAACGAATGCAATAAACTGTTGGCATGTTACGTTAAACTGAACCAACTTCCCAAGCGTGTGGATAGTTGTCAAAGACACAAGATAGATAATTCTAATGACTTCACACCATTTGAAATTAAATTGGAACCGGAGGAACTAATCATAAAAACAGAAGACGATGTTGTCAAGGAATCTGTAACAACTGAATTGATTAGCAATCTTAGCAAAAAATTCATTATTATCCAATCCAGTTTTGATCCTCCTACCTTTTATATCAAGGATCGCATTGCAAATATAGTGGTAAATTTTTTCATTCGGTAATCATCAGATTCACAATTGTGTTTGAATTTTTAGGTGAAAGTCGATCCATCAATAAGTTGCATTGATGATGTGAATAATATGCTAGCATGTCATGTTATAGTAGATCGCTTTTCTGAGGTTTTGGATAATTGCAAAGTAGAAACCAGAACAGAAGAATTTAATGCAATTTGTAATGAGGAAAATGGTGCCAATTCAAACGAAGGCAATAAACTGTTGGCATGTCACGTTAAACTGAATCAACTTCCCAAGTGTGTGGATACTTGTCAAAGACGCAACAGAATAAATAAAAATGAATACCACATATTTGAAGGACCTTCCACCTCGTCTTCCAATGAAGAGAGACACACATTGATACATGAGGGGAAAAGACCTTACAAATGTCAAGAGTGTCAGAAAGCATTTACTCTAAAAAGCAATCTTAAAAGGCACACATTGATACATGAGGGTAAAAGACCTTATAAATGTCAAGAGTGTCAGAAAGCATTTACTCAAAAAAGCAATCTTAAAATGCACACATTGATACATAAGGGTAAAAGACCTTATAAATGCCAAGAATGCCAGAAAGCATTTATTCTAAAAGGCGACCTTAGAAGACACACATTGATACATGAGGGTAAAAGACCTTATAAATGTCAAGAGTGTCAGAAAGCATTTACTCAAAAAAGCAATCTTAAAATGCACACATTGATACATAAGGGTAAAAGACCTTATAAATGCCAAGAATGCCAGAAAGATTTTATTCTAAAAGGCGACCTTAGAAGACACACATTGATACATGAGGGTAAAAGACCTTACAAATGTCAAGAGTGTCAGAAAGCATTTACTCTAAAAAGCAATCTTAAAAGGCACACATTGATACATGAGGGTAAAAGACCTTATAAATGTCAAGAGTGTCAGAAAGCATTTACTCAAAAAAGCAATCTTAAAATGCACACATTGATACATAAGGGTAAAAGACCTTATAAATGCCAAGAATGCCAGAAAGCATTTATTCTAAAAGGCGACCTTAGAAGACACACATTGATACATGAGGGTAAAAGACCTTACAAATGTCAAGAGTGTCAGAAAGCATTTACTCGAAAAAGCAATCTTAAAAGGCACACATTGATACATAAGGGTAAAAGACCTTATAAATGCCAAGAGTGTCATATAGCATTTACTCTAAAAAGCAATCTTAAAAGGCACACATTGATACATGAGGGTAAAAGACCTTATAAATGCCAAGAATGCCAGAAAGCATTTAGTCTAAAAAGCGACCTTACAAGACACACATTGATACATAAGGGTAAAAGATCTTATAAATGCCAAGAGTGCCAGAAAGCATTTACTCGAAAAAGCAATCTTAAAAGGCACACATTGATACATAAGGGTAAAAGACCTTATAAATGCCAAGAGTGTCAGAAAGCGTTTATTCAAAAAGTTAATCTTCAAAGACACTCCTTGATACATTAAGATAAAAGATTAGATAAATTGTAGCATTGTCAGAATGCATTTAGTTAAATGGGCAACCTTAAACGACACATGTCGTTCCATGTGGGCGAAAGACTTTTGTTTAGTAGTTAAAAGTTGCAGAGTTGTGTATATTGAAAAAGCACAGATTATGAAAATTGATTTAAATCAGACGAGCATATTCAATGTTGTTAATTAGCCTTTTTAAGTTGTTTAGTGAGAGTGTTTAACTGGTTAGTGAAGTGTTCAAGGATTGCTAATGATCGACTTTATTTTTGAAGTGAAAAGTTCTTTAGGCGCGTTAGACGATTTTTGGATGGGGTAAATCTTACGAGTTCGCACCTAGTTACGTCACGCAGTTACCGCGTCACGGAGCCACTAATTTGATTAATTTATCGACAGATCAATCCTCAAAAACAATTGTAAAGCATGTTTCTAAATGTCAGAATTTTCATAATTTACAAATTGGAGGCCCATACTCGTACTGGGGGCCTATCAACACGGAATGAACCATACATTCCAGAGTCACATTCAGATTATGATGACGAAATTCACAATGATCTTCCTTCACAAGTTCAAATTAATTATGTTAAGGTGACCAGACGTACTGCTTTTGGCAGTACAGTACTTCTTTGAGATAGTCTGTACTGCCCAATTTTTAGGCAATGCATTAGTACTGCGTTTCTTATAAGATGTACTACTTGTACTACTTTGCATAATATTGTAAAAACAAATAATTATAACTGTGATTTTATGCATTTTCAAGGCGAATGCCTTGTTTTCTGCTAATTTCGTATTGTGCATTAATGCAATTAATACTGCTTCTAGTTAAATGAGTATTGATGTTGAATCCATAATCCCTCAGATTTATCTATACTTTCACAGATACACTGTGAGAGTCACCAATCTTAAAGATTTTTGCGAGGAAGCAGAAATAGAATACAAAAAAATGTTGGGATATTCCAAAACGAGATGGCTGTGGAACGCGTAATCAAAATGTTTGAGCCTTTACGCTCGTACTTCTTAAGTTTAAATCAGTGTCCCAAAATATTAAAAGAATTTTTCGGAAACGAGTTATCTGAAGTTACATTGCATTTCATTCATAGTCATCTGTTGTATTTCATATCACTATTAAAGAAATCGAAAGCTCTAAAGTGTCAGCTTCCGAGGTGAAAACTGTCTTAAATAAATTGTTGGAGCAAATAGACGCTAGATACAATAGTGGATTTGTTCCATTAAAGTTAATGCAGAAACTCGATACAATCGAAGAGTCAAACCCTGGAAGCAAGACGAAATTTATTAAAGAAATTAAATGTTTTTATAAAAATTCCTTTGAATATGTAAAAAAATGGACTGATTGTTTCGAAGAGCTACACATTTTTGGATGGATATTATTAAAATATAATATAAATTGGGAGGAGATTTTGAAGACGGTTCATTATGTGAAAGAAAACCACAAAATTGTTATCGATGATAATGAACTCTTCGATGAAATTAGGCGAGTAAACATGTATTGTTCCACGGAAAAAATAAATGAATGGAAGAAAAATAAAATAGAAGTTAGTTTGCGTTGGATAGAAATATACAAATATTTTAAAGATTCCTACAAAAAACTTGAAATTACTTGTTGAATTTGCAATGTGCTTGCCGGGTACTAATGCGACAGTTGAACGAGTATTCTCAATCATTAATGATTTCTGGAGCAGTGACAAATCAAGATTCAACATAGAAACCTTATCAGCAGTGACTTTAGTGAAGGTGAATCTCCAGTATACATGTGAAGAATTTTGTAATGTTTTAAATGAAAATGATACATTATTAAAAAAAATATAATTATAAAAAATAAAAATTACTTAAAATATTTTCTTTCTCAATTTTTTTTTGTAAAGCACATGTATTACCATTACCCATCCATCCATTTCGTCCAATGTACTGCTTTCGCGTTTAAAAAATCTGGTCACGTTAATTATGTTCCACAATTACATGAGCCAATAATAACAAATTATGAACTAAATACTCAAAATTTTCCTTATCAAAATATTATTCCACTGTTATTTCATAGTTTTAAGTCTTCACTTCTGTCGGCAGTCCCCAATAACTGCCAATTTTTTTTTCTTTTTCTTTTTTAACAGTGCAATTGTTTATTTAGAACAGGTAAATAATCACAACATAACCTCAACAGTGTACAAATTCTAAAATATCCCCCAAAGAGAAACACAAAAAGATAAACCCAGTTTGGTTAGGTTAGGTTTAAGATTTCTATCTCTGCCAATTTTTTAACTGTACCCCCAATCTAAAAAAAAAAATTATCCAGTTATTGACAGGCGATATATATGCGCGTCATCAAGGTCTATCATTATGCCGAATTTCAAGTTCCTACGTTACTTACGGACACTGGACTGGAGTGATCTTATAAGGGTTTCATTTTTCCTTTTAAGGTACGGGACCCTAAAAACTTGGTAATCGGTGAAATCCCAGTTTTCAGATGGCAGCCTATTGTTACAAAAATCAATTAGCTGACTAATTGGCAACGCTGCATTTTTCCCGCGCCATTTCAGACGCGATTCCCCTATATTAAATTAAAAGAATTATTTAGAATCTGAAACGAATGTTTCCACTTTCTAATGTTTATTGTTTAAAGCGACTTTCACAACAAGAAATAAAAGTCAGAAATGAATAGAATCTATTTATTTTAAATATTAATTGATTACATAGTATAGGTGGTGGTGCTTGCCTGGGACAAAACGTGATATTTACAATGTAAAATGAAACAAAGAAAAACTGTAGGTACTTAACAATTGTAAAGCTCGTATTAGATAAGAATTATGATTACATTTCGTGTCATAATGTTTGCGCAAAATTTCAATCTTCCTTGTTTCAGTCAAGTCATCGCATTAAAACTTTGCCAAACGATATGTACATTTAAAAAAAAAACAAAAATTCTCATTTTTGCTATACGATACTTTATTTGAGAATTTATTTACTTTAGTATTGTACACTCCCAGATCTTGAAACCATTCGAAAATGAGTGCCCTTTTCAAACAGCCCAATCCAACAGTTCAAGATATTCACAAATATACATCCTTCACCACGTATTTAATACTAGGGATGTTGCACACAAACGAATCGTTTTAACAATAAAAGTAACAACTGCAAATTTATTATATACATTGGAAAAAAGCGTAACTTGTGATTGGTCAATGATATAAAAATAAATGTCGGTTAAACGTTACAACTATTACACTTGGAGATTTAAAAAATTAAATTCGGGGGCAAGAAACAGCGAATTTTGATGCAGACTCGCTAACGCTACATTTGGCTGAACATTGGAACGATCGAAAAATTAACTCAAATTTGTTCGTATTTACAGTTTAAAATGAATTTTAACAACATAGGCACTACCTACAACTAAAAATAGTTATTATATTTTGGGCATATCTACCTACATTCTCATGATGGGTACACATGCGTTTTACAGAGCATGGATTAACAAATTTTAATATACACATTACGCTAAGGTTACAAGTATTCAATGTATACCTAAAATGTCATGAAATCGTATTGCTCCTGTTTACTTCCTTATCTAACAATACAACCTCATTTCTTATAAACTCAAAAATGATTATCCAGTTTTTTTATTTACAGTCATTTAACTCTTGCCTTTTATTTTTCTTATTAAATATAAACATGCCTTAAACTTTACAGTCACTTCATAAAAGTAAATCAACTACCATTTTTCAGTATTGCTACAATTCGAAAACTTTTCAAACTCATGTACATCTTATAATTTACTTAACGGTTGAAAAGTTCTGTGATTGATTTTGATTAGATGCCACCCAGTTTGTGAATACATCCCTGCAATAGAAAACAAAAATTACAACTCCTGAAGTTCACACATTCAGTTTTCAAGAGAACTTTGCTGAACGATTCCCAGTTTTCATTAAAAAAGTTCAATTTGATGCAGAAAAGTGCTAAAAGCAGACTTTTCCAGGGATTATGGTTTGTAATTCTGAAAAAAGTCGATGAAAATAAAATTTCAGTTTAGAGCGGTTTAATTAGTTTATTTATGATGAGCATAAATTTTATACCTTTCTAGTTAATTAAATTACCGGGAATGAATATTATAAAATTTAATGGCACAACTCCATTAGTAACGTTAAAATAAATCTACGCCATCAGTTTTACAAAGTAACATCAATAGAAAGTAAGTTTCTTGGAATCGTTCAGCAAAACAATGCTAAATGAGAGATTTTTCTTATTGGTCATAACTTTGACGAGCTTTTCATAAGAGAGTCAGCCATTTTTGTTACAAATGATGACCTCAGAGTTAAAGTGGTACAAGTGCATTAAAAAAAAAGAAGAAATGGGCTAATGGGCAATTTCGAGTAAATATTAACTTCACCAGCTTGGTATATCATTTTAACTTTTTCATTCCATTAATAAATTTCGTTAATACAGGGTGTCCCATCACTTGTGGCCACTCCCAAAATTGAGTTTTAATTGAAAATTATTTATTTGAAATTTCCGGTATTAAATGTTAATTGTCGGCGTTAGTTTTCGAGAAAAAAAATAATAAAATGATTTCTTATAAAAATAATATTTCCCAATTTCGTCAAATTTCACTTTTCAGGATCGGTATGATTGAGACAAAGATATCCAAAGTAAAAAAAAAATCTAAAAGCTGCAATTAATCTAAAATTCCCTTCTACTGGAATCTTGAGAGTAAAAGTAATGATTTATGACTGTAAACAGTCGTTAGTACTACCCGAAAATGTAAGTACAATTTAAATTTATGACTTTTCCAGGCACATAAAATAAATTCCCTGATTGTTTGATAAAATACATAATTTCCCTGGTTTTTCCCCGACATTTTGATTTATTCTAAATTTCCTGACATATCCACATTTTCCAGGTTGCTGTGAACCCTGATTGATTATGAATACTTTAAAAATCACCACCATTTAAACAAATAAATATAATTTATATGCATGCAACTTATTACTGAATACTTTTTCTTATTCTCTCCAATTTTTCCTGTAAAATTAAATTTACTTTTTGTTTTATTGTAGCTTTTCGAAAGAAGTATAAAATATTGAAATAAAATAAATAAATAGAAAAAATATTTAATTTTTTGGTATTATAATTATATTTCATTCAACAACGTTTTAAACAGATCATTTGGAAGTGCAATATTTTTAAACTCATTCAAATGCCAAACTATTAAACATCTACCAATAACTTAAGATGAACTTGCCCCACTTTCTAAAGCAATGACTCAATTAACAAAATACCTACTTCACCAAGTTAGTTTTAAATTTAAATCGTCCTTAACTTTGCGTGTAGTTACTAACGACTGTTGACAGTCATAAATCATTACTTTTACTCTCAAGATTCCAATAGAAGGGAATTTTAGACTAATTGCAGCTTTTGGAATTTGTTTCGTACTTTGATTACCTTTGTCTCAATCTGATCCTGAAAAGTGAAATTTGACGAAATGGTAGATATGATTTTTACAAAAAATCAGTTTTTATTTTTTATCTCAAAAACTAACGCCGACAATTAACATTTGAAACTGGAAATATCTAGTAAATATCTGGTATAAGACTAGAAATATCTAGGTTTATACCACAGGCATGCGTGCACCAAATTTTGGGGATGGCAACAAGTGATGCGACACCTTGTACATATATTTCAACAACAACAACCAGTCAGTCTGTTATGGACGCAATTTAACCATTCAATAGACAATAAAAAAAAATTCAACAGAAAGAAATCAGTTTGTAAACAGTCAGTCTGTTAGCATGGAATTGCCCAAAAATATTTTTAAATTTTGCAGTGAAATGAGACTTGTACCACTTTGAATTATAGCATTGGTGGAGGGGAGGTTGGGAAATGATGGTCCAACTTACCGGCAATGACTAACAACACATTCGTTACTGCAATATTCGTCTTCCCATTCCGCGTTGGATATGGCAGGATTAGGGCAGCCTTGACGTATGCACGAGTTAGGAGGGCGCATTGTAGCCTGTCCTATAGGTTGTTGTGGCACAGAAGTGGCAACCGGCGCTGATTGTTGAGTTGCAGTCGTTACAGGGGGTGAACTGGAAACCAGAGGAGGTGGACTAACATGCTGCATGTGTTGAGCAACAGACACTTGCTGTTGTGCAGGAACCTAAGGTCAAAATTGCTCTTACAAACTGACTGAAATTTTGATTTCTCTAAGCGCATCAAGCATTGGGGAACCACTACTTACTTGTTGCATGTAACTATTATTGTGCTGCTGGGGCATGTGCTGCTGCATGTTGATGTGATTTGGCACCGGTCCCATCGGAGATTGCATAATATTCTGCTGCCCGTTCATGTTGTTCATCATCGGTTTCTTGGCCATCGGCGGCTGTTGGCTGGGCGGAGTCGGCGCCGATGTCATGGGAGGTGAAGGAAGCGCGTTTTGGGGAGAATAAGCGTTGAACTGGGGACCTGCTCCGCCGTAATTGCCGTAGTTCCCGTACATCCCTTCGCCTTCTCCGCCTTTGGAGACCAAACTGGCCCTGTAAGCGGCCAGGGCCTTCAAGTACTCCTTCTTGGCGGCTTCGGTCTTCTTCTTGTAGACGTTTTTGTGTTCGGAATCGAGGGCGTCCCACATGGACGCGACGATCTTAGACACCTCACCGAAACTCGCGTTCGGATTCTGTCCTTTAATGGCAGCTTGAGTATCACGGAAAAATAGAGCGTACGCCGAGACAGGCCTGCAACAATGCATCTCAGTGAAAAAGGGGAATCAGACTCGCCTAAAATTAAGGCCATCAATTTTTCAGGGCAGAAAAATACATAGTAAGTAAAAGAAAATTGCAACAATAAATCTGCAGTTACAACCGGCGCACGGCAATGTTAGGTTTATGGGCCGTATAACCGCTACTTCCCTCTCGCGATACAACAGGGGAAAAGACATTCTCAAAACATTTTAATGCCGTTTAATAGCCTTCCAAGAATCAATAGGCTTTACATTTTTACCAAACAAAACTAGTCACGTCGCGCACGATTTCTAACAATCTCGTATAAACGCAATTTAATTGAAAAACACTGTTTTAACTTACATTATGTGGAAATTTGTAGAAACGAGATATAATAAAAATCTTATGTCACAAATAATCGTTAAAAAGTAGCCGTTAAAGCGACAACAACAAGCAGTTTCCTAAACGACCAAACAACTTTTCTTGCCAACTACGTTACATTGATTGTAATGAACGTAAAAATTGCTCGTTTTCGCGCCTCATTTGAACCGAGATTAATGTCGGCGTCGAAAAAATATTTTTGATTTATGTCTCGGCGAAAACGGGATTAAATTCAGACATTCATCTTCGAAATAAATGTTGCATAAGCTTTAAAAATGCACATATCTTCAAATAACATTTTCCGCAATCAATAATGCACGCTCCATTTACATATAACGTCGCTTCCTGCGAGGGCGAAAAAAAGAAACACCCTTCCCTGAGGGGAAAACTGAATACTCTAATAAAATAATTGACATGGCGCGGGCGAGCTTTTTAAAAATTAAACCTTGTCCTGAAATCCTAAGGATTCCTAAAATTTTGATTATGTTTTAAAATACCCTAAAAGTTTGCTCGCTGTCCTAATTTATTTCTGAGAAACCTCCTCCAAAGACACTGGTCGATGTAAATATATTGCAAAATTTTTAAAGGCCCCTGCCACGCTAGTTTATATTAATTTTATTATTGACACTGCGTTAATTTTGGATTTTTTTCTGGAAAAATGCCAGTCTGATGTTTATTTAATTCAGTGCTTATACAATTATGTTTCTTTGTTATTATACAACGTGAGTCAATTTCTGAAATTTTCTTAAATGCAACCAAAAATACTGCCATGGATTTAAATTATAAATTGAATGAAAATTGCTTTAATGTAAAAAATTGAATCAGCAAAAACAAGAACTTAAAAACCAACGTAAAAATTGTTCAAAATGCATTCCATTGTGGAGCAAAGAAACTTCAACCCGGTTTAAAAACGACCTTTGAACGCGATGTAATGTCTCTGGTGTTATGACCATACACTCTTCATGAATTCTTTGTCTGAGTTCTTCGACCGCATGGAAAGGAGTGTGGTAGACTCTCTGTTCTAGTACGCCACACAGGAAAAAATCTAAAGGCGTTAAGTCCGGACTTCTGGGTGGAACCTCTCCCTATCCAAACGTTTGTAAAATTGTCATCTAAATATTGTCTGGCATTTCTATGAAAATGGGATGGGGCCCCATCTTGCTGGAACCACATACGTTGTCGTGTATTCAGATCTAATTCTTTCAACAATGGGGGTAACTCATTTTGTAAAAATTAGTTATCTAGTGCCTGTTCCAATTAGTATTTTTGGTTGAATCTAAGAAAATTTCAGAAGTAGGACACAACTAACTCACATTGTATAAGTTGTTTTCAAGATTTATCAATGACAAAAGGTCCCAAAAAAAGATTCAGAATTGTTCGATGTAGATTTTAAAGCAGCAAATATCCATTGTGGAACGGTTGAATTAAATGTGGACACAAAATTGGCACTTGATAAAATGTATAACAGCCAATATTATATTTACATACTGAGCTTTTAGAATTTTTCATCAAAGCAACATAATATACATTGGTTCGATTAACTAACAATTTCTACAAATTTGTTAGACATATTTCAACATCAAAAATAAATGCCAATCAGATTACCAATCTTGCTAGTTTAATTTTGGATGTTATCAGAAATACAAATGTAAACAAATTATTCACTGTAAGTGGTAAAACCAATGAAGATTAAGTGGAGATTGTTAAACACCAAACCCAGTATTTAATCTTGGAAAACGATATTTCAGGCAAAGTACGTATCGATGGAATAATGAATCGAATTCATAGACACGGCTTAGACATAGCAATTGCTAAGCAGTCGGGGAAAGTAGGTAGAGAATTTCGTTTGAGTTCGGATATTTTCATTCTTTTACAACAACATTTTACACATATCTAGGAAGTATCTTAATAAGTGACGGCAGAAATGAAAAGGCATTTTGAGTAATATGGGAAAAGGAGGTGCAATTACTTCCAAACAAAATTTGTTACTCTGGAAAAAGGATATTTACAATTCAACAAAAATTCATATGTTCAATTCCCTTATTAAAACTTGAACTAGTAATTGCTATTTGCAACGAGGAATTAAATTACTTCAAGATATTTCTAATAACAGCTTTTAGAAACTTTTAGCTAAAAATAATGTCTGACAGCGAAAAGATTAAATTTTTTATCTAGTAGGTAATTTACAACCTACTGTGACTGTAAAACAAGCTTTATAATTAATCTGATTTCGAAAGTGTTTCAAACCATCTCAAAAAACTTTATTTGAGAGATTTCTAATAAGAATTTTAAATAGCAAGCCGATCTCAAAGTAGAGAGGTCAAAAATGACTTCAGAAGTAACGAGGCCAACCCTTTTAAGAACGTCGATCCCGGTAAATTATTAAAATTAATATAAAGAAAATTTGAATATTTCATATTTATGCCTTTTATGCTTTATTCATGCGAATTCAGAAATTCTTAATTCCCCCAGGAAACATCTTCGAATTTATTAAAATCGCCCAAGCAGTTTATCCTTGTACAAATTGCTTCCCTCGGCCGTAAAAATAATAATAAAACTTAATTAAAAAAATATATTTTTAATAAAGAAGCGATACTTT
Organism: Dascillus cervinus; assembly: GCA_949768715.1. Classification (NCBI taxonomy): domain Eukaryota; kingdom Metazoa; phylum Arthropoda; class Insecta; order Coleoptera; family Dascillidae; genus Dascillus; species Dascillus cervinus. The sequence continues at coordinate 27,818,054 of OX458319.1, read as the reverse complement.
TGATGAGCAATCATTAATGGGTTAATTTCGGGATTTCATATCGGCGTAGACGCACCTCCGCTCAGCTTTTATTACTACCTTTTAGAAAATAAGAAATCGAATCTGCAGCGTCGTAAAACCGGACCGTAAACCTAAAAGTTTTCTCATTCTTCATATTTTGTTGCAAGGGTCTTATTTATTTTCATTTTTATAGGCAATAAACTCGAAAAAAATAAGTTCGGGAAATTTACGGCGCGCGATTTTAAAGTCGCGATCGAATTAAAATTACGGGGGCTTGTCTGAAAGGTTGATGACGACCGATTAAAGTTTCACGTGACCCCCGCACGCACTGCCGTAATTCCCTGCGTCTTGTCAATGACCCTTGAAGTGTTTACACTATTTATTGAATCAATATTTTATTTTTCGTTTCGGTAAACGCTGGAAACCGACTCCGAGTGCCATCGAAACAAAAGGCTTAGACCATTAAGTGACCGTGTTGGAACGTGTAAATCTCGACGGGCATAAAATTGTTTGTCATCATCTCACGACTAATTACGGTGAGACGTGTAATTTTTTTCCGGGAAGTTTCATCACATCTGATCGTCGAAATTAATTGCTGAGATCTTAATTCAGGGGTCCCACCAATAATTTACCAATCTACTTTGAATTTTTTAATTAGGACATTTGTTTAAAAAATTAGGGCCATCACATCGCCCCTAACAAAAAGAAAGCAGGAAGAAACGCATGTCTACTTGTAATCACTATGATTTCATACAAAATAACAAACTTATAAAATCTCTAAAATCTTTATATCTCCGTTTGCAAAAAAAACTTTGGTACTTTTTTCTTTTAATTCCTCAATTTCTTTGGTAATGGAACTTATTTTTTCTTTGGCCATTTTTGGCAAAATTCGAGGTTGACTAATTTTGTTTTTAATTCAGCTAATTTGAACTAATTCTCGCAAGTTAGAAGTCTCTTAAAAAGTGTTATTAGATATAACTTAAATTAAAGTTCTTGAGGCAATTGAATTCCTTATGGAAAGTAGATTAGTTATAAAGTTGTTTTTTCAGTGATAGTAGATTTTAAATTACACGTCATTTTAATGACTATCTAACTGTTTAACTTCTCCACTTTCAGCTAACTTTTTTTAGTTAAAAGTCTCTAAATATGTATAAAAGTTTTTGGGCAATTGGAATTCTTGTTGTAAGTAGAATATTTATAAAATTTATTTTACAGTAAATTACAAGCTGTTTGAATTACTAGTTAAATTTTTAACCTCTCCACTGTCACATTATTATTCTTAAATGAAAAGTCTCATAAAAACAGTTATTAGAAATATCTCAAATTAAAGTTCGTGGGGTAACTTAATTTCTGCTTGGAAGTAGATTAGTTATAAAGTTTATTTTTTTCGTAATAGTAGATTTTAAATTTCAGGCCATTTTAATGACTATCTAATTTTTCAACTTCTTCACTTTCAGTCTAACGTTTTTTAGTTAAAAGTCTCTCAATAAGTATAAAAGTTTTTGGGGCAATTTAAATTCTTATTGCAAGTAGAATATTTATAAAATTTATTTTACAGTAAATTACAAGCTGTTTGAATTACTAGCTAAATTTTTAACCTCTCCACTGTCACATTATTATTCTTAAATGAAAAGTCTCTTAAAAACAGTTATTAGAAATATCTCAAATTAAAGTTCCTGGGGTAATTTAATTCCTGCTTGGAAGTAGATTAGTTATAAAGTTTATTTTTTAAGTAATAGTAGATTTTAAATTTCAGAATGACTATCTAATTTTTGAACTTCTTCACTTTCAGTCTAACGTTTTTTAGTTAAAAGTCTCTAAATAAGTATAAAAGTTTTTGGGGCAATTTAAATTCTTATTGCAAGTAGAATATTTATAAAATTTATTTTACAGTAAATTACAAGCTGTTTGAATTACTACCTACTGTCAGACAATTATTCTTAAATGCAGTCTCTTAAAAACAGTGATTAGAAATATCTCAAATTAAAGTTCCTGGGGTAATTTAATTCCTGCTTGGAACTAGATTAGTTTTAAAGTTTGTTCTTCAGTAGATTTTAAATTGCAGTCCATTTCAATGAATATCTAACTTTTAACCTCTTCACTTTCAGTCTAACTTTGTTAGTTAAAAGTCTCTAAACAACTATCAATGTTTTTGAAACAATTCAATTCCTTGTTGCAAGTTAATTAGTTACAAAGTATAAAGTAATTGTAGATTACTTAGCAGATTGACTTCAACGCTTATATTTTAATTACAACTCGATAAAAAATTCTAATTAGGAACCAAGACTTTGTGTAATCACATTATGTATGAAGTTTGTCTTACACAAAGTAGATTTTGCATTACACGCCTTCTCAAATGTTAGCTAATCATTGTAATTAATTAATTAGATTGCAGTATAAGCTCTGAATGAATTGCGCGTATAATCGATTTTAATTTAAATTTCAATACTGTTCTAACTAATTCAGCCAATTCTCAAAATTGTGTAAAGAAGTCCATTAAATTCTCAGAATGAATAGGAAAAATTTAGATTAGTTGCAGTCGGGTGTGCTTCCCCGAGGAAGCATTTTCAAACTCAACTTTTGATATTAATTCCGTTAAACAAATTCGTCCCAAACATGAATCACTTTTATGTTATCACATATCGCAAACTCGAACATCTTCCCCATTCGAGAAAATTGTTTCATTGCCTTTTAAAAGATAAAACTCGAAAATAAATCTTCGGAGGGGCGAACTTAATTAGTCCGCGAAAAATATTAAAAGCCTCTAAATCATTCCTTTCGCTATTAAAATCCGGCCGAAAAAAAAAATAATAAAGCGGCGGCGTTTATGTAACGTCGCCCGCGAGCGCGTTAAATATTTAACACTCACTTTTGTGGTTCGTTCGGGTCTCGCTTCTTCTTCTTTTTCTGTACTTTTGGTTTCTTTTGAGCTTTTACCAGTGTCTGATCGGCCGGTTCCGGAGACGGTCTCTTCATTCCAGTCAACTGAAACGCATAATGTTTATTTTGACGCAACAAAAACGTGTGTAATTTAAATGTAATTTGAATTTCAGAAATTAGCGCGGATAATTATCCAGATAGAATCTCGTGGCAATTTAAAAAAAAAGTCAGCAAAAAATATGATCCATTAACCAGTTTATCTGGACGTAATTCCGGACATTTCAATGTTGTTCAAGAATACATTATAATAAGTTTTCAGCACCAAATGGTAATTCGGCTCAACGATGTGTTGCTAATTAAATTTGGCGTTCAATAAATTATATAAATTAAATCGTGACTGGCCGAATAAATCTTATTTTTTTTCTTAAGGCCACATTAATACCATGAAAAAACTTTCAGTTTCCTATCGTTTTGTTTTGACCACTAACCATAGCAGGATGGGGCGTGCTGTCATCGCTGTCTTCGCTGGTCGTGGGCTCCTGGCCTTGAACCGGAGGGCTGTTCCCCCGCCCTTGGGGATGCTGCGGAGACGCGGCGTACTGCCCCATCGGCCCCTGAGGCGGCTGTCCGTGATTCATCATTATCTGTTGCTGCTGTTGGTGGTGCTGCTGCTGTTGCTGCTGCTGCTGCTGTTGCTGCTGCTGCTGCTGGATCATCAACAGCTGATTGTTGTGCTGCTGCTGCTGTGTGGGGCTGGGCATGGCGTAATTGGGTTGGGGACTGTGATATGAAGGATTAACGATCCCGTGATCGGGGCCGGATAGATACAAGGGCTGTTGGTACCCTCCAGAAGGGTCGTGCATGCCCATGCTGTCCTGCTGCTGGCTCATCTGCTGCATGTTCATCTGCTGCTGTTGCTGGTAGTTCTGCATGCTCTGTTGGTCGGCAGGGACGCCATGTTGCTGTTCCGGATTTATAGCAGGAATATCGAATTCTTCATCGCCGAAGCTCGGAGTGTGAAATGTCTGCAACAACAAAAAAACGTCGTTTAATTTAAAGTTTAAAGTTGTCACAATACAATCTGGGAAATGGAACTACTGCAGTTTTCAAGTAATGCTATATAAAAGTTTTCCAACTTGTTTCGCAAAGATTTTAAAAAGTTTACAACGCGAAAATGGTGAATAAAGCTGCAATGGGAAATGACGTTTTAAGAAAGTTTTAATAATTTATTTCTAAATGGACAAACGGACTGAATTTCACTAACCACTTCTATGGAAATTATTTTTACAGTTGCGCTGCCATTCTTGAACCGATTATTGATTGATGACGAAATAACGTCGCTGACAAATACCGCAAATCGCAAATTCTGGCAGTGATTTATTAAACGCGCGACCTTTGTAAAAAACCATATTTATATCAGGGTTTTCCAATTCTTTCAACGCTGAAATTCGTCACCATTACTTTAAAATTCTATACACCAAACCCAAATGAAGTTTTACCGTCTCATAAATAAATTAAATGTCTTGCGCCACTTGAAATCCTTCAGTATAAGACAACCCTTAACGTTCAGTTTCTTAGGAGATTATCAAAAATAACGTTATTTCAAATAAGTAGAAATGGCGCAACAAGTTTCAAATTAAAGGAAAACTTATTTTTAAGCAACACCTTGTGCGCTGAAGTGGTGCAATCGGACGCAAGGGGAAAACATGTACACTTTTTCAATTTTCAAAGTTTGTCATAACGAATCTTTAGAACTCTTTGAAACAGGATAACGAATCGGAAAACGAAACGGTGATCAAAGCAAAATCATGATTTTGAAACTCCAACAAGAATTCCCTTGTTGGTAATTACATGCTCTGTCAGTTAACTAAGGGCGATAAACAAAAATCCATATCAATCATTCCCCGGAACGTGAACGAGACAAGTTACATTTTTTCAGACGAATTCAGTTGCTCGGTCCAGTGAGGAACTTCCGTTACCTTGGATTAATTCGGGAACAAAAATGAGAACAAAGTTAAACTATGTGACTAGGGGTTACATGGAGAGTGAACTTGAAGTCCGGCACACTCCGGAGGTAAGCGGATTAAATCCGCTGTATCAGAGTTCAGCAGGATTATTCAGCCAGCGAAAATTACTTTTTAAGGTGGCGGTACACTGGATAAAAAAATTCTAGATGCAAGAAATTCTGCACTTACTGTCCAAATTCATCATGGGCCACCTTTTTTGGTTCCTGGACCAAATTAACATTTTTAAATTGTGGATTATACAGTTTGAAGGATTTTGATTTGAATTGAAACGAATAAGTTGATTACCGATTCGACTTGAACGTCAAAATTTATCTGATTGCAAAAAATCGGCAACTGCACCCATTCAACTATCTGCCAGTTTGACGTTCATTGAGATTTCTCCTCATTTCGCTGTCAGAATTGACGTTTTTCAAGCGCAACGAACGCGGACCTCTCGCTGACCCCGCGGGACCATAAACCACAAACACTTTTCGAATATATCAACGGAAGGAATGATAATGCGGGTGTGTCTTTCTTGAATTAGATAAAACTATTTTTTCCGTACACTTTCACAATTTTATGGCTCTTTTAAAGCACACCTTGTTTTCACTGCAATCGATTAAGATAACTCCGGCGTTTGAATTGAAATGACCCATTTGTGCCCTTATCGACGAAAACAGACACCTGGAATTGTAAATCGAGGGGCTAAAATTCGCTCAAATTAGCGTAATAGCCCTGTCAGGAAATGATTTAAATAAAATCATTATAAAATTCCGCGCTTCAATTTATTTTCGCCTCGAGTCATGAACTCTGCTGAATTATTTCTAACTTGGTCTTCGTCAAATGGACGACTTTCATCACGGCCATAAATACGCCAAATTCGGCGGATCATGATATATGATCGATTTAATTGAGGCGTGTTTGCATATTGAGTTACATAAGAGTCTAATTTGATGACTTCCGTTCGACGGGCAGAAACGGAAAATTGGACTCCAGGCTATTAAAGAAATTATTGCCAAATTTACATGTCAATCAAACTGGATAATAAACCATATTTAAACTATAGTTGATTTTTAAATGAGAGAGACGGTTTTTTTACTTAACGTTGATAGTAGTAATAGTTATACCGTATTTTTTAATTTGAGAAAAAGATTCAAACAGATCGCGCCAAAAAGTAGATCTATGATTGGCTGTCAGCAAACTGCAGCTGGTTGGTAGCCAATCATAAATCTACTTTTTGGCGCGATTTTTTTGAATTTTCTTCTCAAATTAAAAAATTAGCACAAAACGCTTCTACCAATGGCAACAATATGACAATTTCGATGAGGAAAGCTTTTAACATTTAAGTGATTCCGCCAAAATTGTATGGGTTATGTTATTAAGCAATGATTACTACCAATTTAAAGTTAAAAATTTTTCAGTATAACTGCCTTTTTCACTTAAAAATCAACTATAGGCCCAATTAAAAATTCCTTTGTGACAGATTAAAGTGAAGGGTGGAAAATGTAGGAAGTAGCCACACAGGATGTTCGCGTTAAAAAATGATTAGGAACTTAAAGTATTTGATTTGAAAGTTCAATTAGAGTTAGTTGAAACGCGCAGAGAGTCGTTCGCAATAAAACCTGCTTTTCTCGAATCATCTTAAATTTTCCCACAAAAAAACGCGCCTTTCCACTTGATCATGTTGTCACTGTGGCATTCCACTTCACCTCGACACTTTTTTTATTTGTCCATAAAAAATGGTATTCAAACGAGTTGAGAAGTGCGCGTTTGCTCAGCGAATTTTCTCAAAAAAAATTGTAAACAAGAATCATTTGAGGAAGCATAAATTGTTTCGATATAAACTCGTTCTGAAGTAATACCAAAAAATGAAGTCGTGATAGATATGAAGGGCACCTTGAGTTTGGCCGTTGACCTTTGCCTTTCTGTCATATCAATCATCAACCGGTGCAGTAAGAATTATGTGAAGCTCTTCTAAATTGAATACAAGCAAGTATTTTGTCTTGTATCGGTGTATGTTCACAACGTGTGTGGTCCCATGTCTAACACAAGTCGTTTTTTGTCGACGTCGCTGTTACATTGTAATTCCTGACAGTTACACAATTTGCGGTTTGTTTTTATTGTTCATTAAAGAAATCCATTAAACCCGAGCACCAATTTCAAATTGAATTTCATTCCGATCGAAAACCGTCATTTTGTTCCAACGAAATTCAGCCTCCCCTGAAACTCGAAAAAAGGAGCAATATTGACTCGACGGATTGGGGAATTTAAAGGGGGGTGTAATTTTGTGGTCGTACGAATTCCTTTTGAAACGAACGAAAATATAAAGATTGAGTGTATTTTCTTGTCTGAAATTTAAGTAACCAATAAAAATTCATTTCTTGCGGGCCTGAAATTCGCCTGAAAACGGCCGTCAGCGCCGACGCGGTGACCTACGAAACCAACTTTAATAGAGTTGAGCTGAATACCCGCTGAATGTAATTTATTTGGCAGCCAAGAAATATGGCCCATAACTTTGTATGAAAATAAAGAAGAATTACCCGAACATTATAAATCAGCTTTCGCTCATTTTTATTTTTCAGTTGCCGAATTTATTATTTTGCCTAATTAAACGCGCGCCGTAATTTGTTTGTCGCTGATTATTTTCAGGAAATTATTTGCATACTTCTGAAAAGTAGTTAAAACGGTAATTTATGGCGGCCGTTTAAAATTTAGTGCGGGAATTTATAAAATTTCGCTGGAATTGCCTCAAACTGGCTAATTTAGCTAACTGCTTCCTGAAACAAGTTTCAATTAAATCGTCGCTGAAGAATTTTTACCCTTTCAACAAGATCCTTAACGAGGAGCCTGGAAGTTAATGTGGGGTGATTTAATTAACAAAAAAGGATTTTTAAATCGCCGCAGTTGAAATTTCAAAAATTTATCATTACAAACTCAAACCCGACGAGTCTTTTATCGGCTAACAGGAAATCGTTTCGGTAAAGTTAATAAGTTGAAGGTAACTCATTGAACTGTTCAAATTAACTACTTGTACCATACAGGTTGATTTAAATTAAGTGTTGGTAATTTTATGGGTAAAAAATCAAGTAGGTAATAAAACAACGAAAGATGAACAATAATTATGTGTGTGTGCCTAGGCAGTGAAGTTAAACTTATTATCACGAATGGACAATTTCGTGGCCACATCAATGCTCAAAAAAGGCTGGTGGTTTCATTGTTTTTATTATAAACCAGGGCTCGTAACAAAGCAAAAAAGTATAATTTTTAAAAAATCAAGACCAAATATTTTTGTTGAATTTACCTAGTGTCTAATTTCATCTTGCAAGTCACAAAAATACTTTTTTTAAAATTTTCTAGCGCGTTTCCAAGAAAAATTTACGTTTTCCGACCTCAAATAATAATATATATGGGGGTTTGTAAATCAGACCCCACTGTAACCTGGGATTATCACATAATGATTTCTTAGTATTTCTTACTAAAAGTTCGGTTAAACATTCTACCTATGCTTCCACATTCTGCTGTTTTCATAAGATGTGTTCAGTTATTTGAAGAGAACAGCAGCTAGTTTTTCAGTGACATCTTGTAAATCTGAAATTTTAAAGCCTAAATACACTGAACGCTTGCCGCTACTACCTGGTATCTCCGAGACATCTTGTTTCTTCAAAAAGCTTTGTAATTTTACAACATTTGCCAGATTTATTGGTTGTGACTTGAAAGTTGCAAATAACATTTCTTACTGAGAAAAAGTTGATAATGTTTTGATATTTTTATATTAAAAGAATTATAAATAAAAGATTTATGGAAAGAAAAGCTTAAAAAATCCATGAAAATGACATAAATGGATTGACAAATTATTATTTCGGAGATTTCATGTTACCCCTGAGACACCCTGTATAATCCGCCAAGAAAATCAATAGGTAAAATAGTTTTTGACGATTGTTTCGCTTACCTGATCGCTCATGTCGTAGCCGTTGGTGGGGTAATTGTGGTTCACGCTGAGGGAAACGTCCAAATTTTCAGAACGCTGCAAAAGAAAATCAAACCGTTAGACAGGATACAAACAAAATCACCGTCCAATCAAAATAGGACAAGGGAACCATCATTAAATTTCGTTAAAAAATTACGCGGCAATTTCACATTATTGTTGTTTTCTGTTGGTACACTTAATAATATGCATGTAAGCATCCATTATAAAACCAGATATTTATAATGATAACTTGCATTATATAATGAAACCTTAATTTTGAACAGGCTAAAAATAAAATTGTACACAAAAAGTCCCGCGAGGAACGTAATTCCAAGCAAGAAAAAATCTCATTAAATATAACGTTAAAAAACGTAGAAAAACCAATTATGCCCGGACGGGAAATTGCTAGTTTATTCAATACGCGAGGACTATGAAGGAAGATGCAAAGAGGCTAACTAGATTGCAACCTATTTACTCGATCAACATGGTCGGGATGCACGGCGGCTAATTAAATTTATTCAAAGTGCCCGAAAACGTGGCCCAGTGCGGCCGACAACGCCATCTACAGCACGATCGAAAACTTTCATCAAACAATCGTGGTCTTTTAAATTCATGTTGGCACCGATGACTAACTTTCGGTGACAACATAAATTTAAAGAACTAAATTTGATAAAAGTGTCTGATCATGCGGTACTTGGTTGCAATTAAAAAAATCTTTTTAAATCATAATTTAATGTTAAATTATTGTAGTCAGAACTATTAAAATCTATTTGGTAAAAATCCAATGTAAAAACAATGTTTTAGAAGATATTAAGACATTTAGAATTGCCGTGTGACGTCACTGGCCCCGACCCCAGTGACCGGCATATCTTTTACGTGTAAAAGCTACTCGTTTCGCACAATGATTTATCTACCTAACAATTATATTTTTAATGCTTAATTTATATGAGACTGTGTGAATGGTTGTGCCAAAGACAATAAAAGAATCAGAATTTCAATACGGTGTTTAGTTATTATTTTTTTAGATATTAAACAAGAACAGCGCCGACTGAGCGTTTCGTCCCTATGTTATTTAAGTGTGCGTATAAACGGTCGTAGCTCACAGAATATAATATTAAAAAAAAAAAACTAGACACTATACAGTAGAATCCGCTTTAACCAATACCGGATATAACGAGACACCGCTTATAACGAGCAATACACATAGAGAAAATTGATTTACTATACAAACGAGGTTAAAAATGTCCGCATATTACGAGATCGGTTATAACGAGACTCCGGTTATAACGTCGGTTATATTGAAAGTTTATATAAAAAAATCCTGATATAGTGAGATCTAAATATGTACCTTTGACTAATATTGATATTGGTTTACTTAGAAATGTGCTGATTCCAACTAATCAGCCTTCAGGCTGTAAAGAATCAGTTTCACTTAGGTTACCGAAGAATTATCATGTCAACCTCCGGTAAATTAAACGTAAAGAAATATCAAATTGGCATTTCTACCTCCTAACACGACTTCAATACTGCAGCCTATGGACCAAGGAATTATAAACTTCCTTAAATTTCATTTTCGAAAAGTGCTTGTGTTGCATTTGATAGATGGCCTTGAAATGGAAAAAGAGGATCGGGTAACACTTCTAGACGCCATTCGATTTGTAGACCGAGCTTGGAAAAGTATTACGCAAACCCCAATAAAAAATTGTTTCAAACATGCTGGATTTGTAGGAGAAGTTGGCCCAGCTGAAAATTGGCAAAGTGAACTTTGTATCGCATTAAAGGCTGAAAAAGTCAACTTTCAGGAGTATGTGACGGTTGACCTTTTTGTATGTACTAGTGAAATCCCAACAGAGGATGAGATCGTTGAGAATGAGTCCCAAAAATACAATCAAACTGAAATTACTAAATCTGATGATGAAAAAGATTTCGCCAAAGGAAGCTAGAAAGTGCCTGGCAAAATTGAAGAGTTTTTTTGAAGCCGAAACTATTCTAAATGGTGCGGAACATTTTTTTCAGTTGTTGGCAAATTTGGAAAATTTAATTAACGAAACAGACTATTGCAGACTATTTCGGTTAATAAGTACGGCTTAATTTATATATGAAACAACTGTAACGTACACGCATTTTACTAATTTATGTTAACAAATAATATTTTCAATAAAAAAGGTCTTTATATAATAATCCGCTTTTAACGAAATCCTCTTATAACGAGCTAATTTCAAACTCCCGTGCGTCCTCGCTATAAGCGGGTTCTACTGTATTAAAATTTTGGTTGCACTATCGTCTTTAGTACAAAAAAAACAGTCTAAATACTCGTCACACAATTTAGAAAATATAGTTTAAAGGTAGGTGTGAAGGGGGCATTTTTTACATGTGTAAAATAAGCTGCTGCGATGAGTTGGGACCAGTGACGTCACGCGTCTATTTTAAATTTATTATAACTCATCAAATAACTTGGGTAGAAACACACACATACCACATATACCACATATACCATTTTTCTTAAAATTAAACGTACTTTTAAATTAAACGAACTTATTTTTTGTGTATTGTGCTCCTTTAACACAAATATTGATACAGTGCGACACTTTTCGTGTACACAAGGTGTGTCTTCTGGATTTTTGTGTAACCGAATTGTAACGCATTCGCAATGGATTGTGTTGTTCAGCTTTTGATTTTAACTCTTGGTAATGGCATTGAAACTACGAGGGACAAGCTAAAACCTCCAACAAAGATTTGTGATTTTAAACAGCACCGCACCGCACCGCACCGCACCGCACCGCAAATCATGACCGAATAATACATTGGGGGGTTGTAAATCGGAACCCACTCTAACCTGGGGTTATCAGGCCGGGATTTTCTACCCATAATGACTTCTTGGAATTTCTCAATAAGGATTCAGTTAAACATTCTAGCTGTGCTTTCACATTACGCTGTTTTTATATTAGTTGTGTTCACCTATTTAAAGCGAACAGCAGACATTGTTTCAATGACTTCCTGTAAATCTGAAATTTCAAAGCCCAAATACACCTCCGAGACATCTTATTTCTTTGAAAAGCTTTATAATGGCGTATTTCAATAAAAAGCTGATAAGGTTTCGATATATTATATTATTATATATTATATTGAAAACATAATAATATAGAAGATTTATGAGAAAACAAACTGTGTTTAGTTATTTTTTAAAATATTAAACAAGAGCAGCGCCGACTGAGCGTTCCGTCCCTGTGTTATTTAAGTGTGCGTAAACACGTTCGTAGCTTACAGAATATAATAATTTAAAAAAAAAAAAAAACCAGACACTATATTAAAATTTTGGTTGCACTATCGTCTTTAGTACAAAAAAAAAAACGTCTAAATACTTATAACAAAATTTCGAAAATGTAGTTTAAAGATAGGTAAATTATCGTGTGAAGGGAGCATTTTTTACATATGTAAGATAGGCTGCTGCGATGAGTTGGGACCAGTGACGTCACGCGCCTATTTTAAATTTATTGTAACTCACCATAACCTGAGTAGAAACATAACACGCCATTTTTCTTAGAATTGAACGTACTTTTAAATTAAACGAACTTACATTTTAAATTCGTGGGTCGACCTGGGTGTCGATGCGCGGCGAGGTCGAGGGCCACAGTCGCAATCATTCGTTATTTCGCGCAAAACAATATCAGTTTTTCATAATAAAAAGGGGTATCTCGACAAAGGCAATTTTTTGCGAGTTGTAGCAATAAATTCGGAAACAATGGCCGTCGCGATCTGCGATATAATAAAAACAAAAGCCGCGCGCGTTCGTAATGTTTTATTTAGATTTTTTAATTTTTAACGAACAACGGAGAAATAGATTGGAGTTTTCTGAATGCAAGTCGGAGCCCGCGGCTTTTTCCGTCCAATATTTAAACGTGTTATTAATTGTTTCGTGTTCTGAAAATGATGTACGATTTCGTTTGAATGGGAACACACTTTAACGTCGGGAAAAAATTTAATTCACGCGCGCTCGTCCTTTTCCGCCGGATAAAGGCGCGATTCGTCAGAGAGGGACGCCAAAGAGCAGTCGAATTGAATTCCCGTGGAGCGAGCGAATTCTGAAAAACACTCGCAGACTGTGTTTACTTTTAATCTCTCATTGTTCAAACTCTCGACATTTATTTGTTTTTGTAAAAAATGAGAAAACAGAATATTAATTAAAATTATAATTGTGCCTGCTCTATACAGCCAGTTTGCGTGTGTGTGGGTTATTTTATATTAAAAACATAAATTTAAAAAGGCGCTTCAAACCCGTCGAAAAATAAACGCGAAAAGCATTTTCCCAAGGGAAAATGCAATTATCATCGTTTTTTCCTGAAAACTGCTGCAGCGTGTCATAACACAATAAACTGGATATGCGACATACCGAGGCTTTTTTCTCCAGTCGCGTTATGTATTACACAAGCAATTAGCGACAAAAAACGGACGTCTCAAAGAATGTCGTCAACAACAACATTTCCGTTACATCTGTTAAGATCGAATCCAATAACCATCAAATCGAATAAAAATTTTGATGGACATTCGCGCAAAAAGCGGACAGAAAAATTTCGAACTTGATTGATCTAAACTGCACATGACTTGCAGCGAGTTTCAGGCAGTTATGTGGAGCAATCAACTTTCACATTTATCTTCGAGTTAAGAAAAAAGTTGATTTTTCTGTTTCTACTTTTGCGTTATGGCCAGTTAAAACTTGTGCAGGCTCCCAACAAGTGGATTGATTTTCCCGAATCGATTCAATGAAATAATTGACAAACTGAAATTTAATAATATAAGTTTACACAATTTGCTTATGCAAAAATTGTTGGCTAGACTGCAAATGTGAATATTAACGTAACGAACATCATTAAAAGTTCTCTGAACTATAACGAGTATTCTATTATAAAATTAGAAAAAACTAGTCCACACTACCGGGCGAATTTAATAATGAAAAATGTTGAATATAAACTCAGTTTCAGAAATTTAAACGAACTAATTATAATATATAATTAAATATATTTTTTAATCATCACATATGAAAATGGTATTTTCGCCCCTAATTTAGAAACGAAAAAAACTGTTTTTCTCACTAGTGGGGAAAGTTAACCGTACACACATGCACAGATAAGCCAGTGTGCACGTAAGAACTGCCAGTTTAGAATTGCTCAATAATAGAATACTTATAAATAGGCATGTTGGAAAAAATAGTATACAGGTTGATTTATATTAGATGTGCACTATGGTGAAAGTACAATAAACAATCAAAAGTTAATTTTTTGAGATATTTACGAAAATAACATTTTTTTAATTGAATCCATATAAATTTTTAAATATTTGATCCTAATATTATTAAATTAAACATCTAAAAACTACTTCATATACATTTTTAGATATTCGAAAGGAAATACAGTTGAATGAATCTGACAGTTCTGGCAATGACGCGTAAAAACATCGAAATTTACATTAAAAAACGAAAAATCCGAAGCAATTCATTCATTTAAAAGCACCATCCAACCTAGAGAAACTTAATGCAGTTGATATATAATTTCTAGATTAAAAAAATAATAACGTAAAAGTTTCTTTGTGTCACTAATGTGGCCATTAAACTACCACCCGTGATAATAAGTTTAACTTCGGTGCCTAGGCATCTGTTCTTCATCTTTTATGGTTTCATTGTCTACTTTATTTTTTTAGTCAACTGCAATACTTAAAATGCTTGTAATTTCCAGATATTCAATTTTAAGACGGTTTTTGCTTTCATTATTGCTAATTTAACTAATAATACTAACAAAATTACTAACACTTATTAAAAATCAATCTGTATAACCCCAAGTGAGGAAAGTGATTCGTTGCAAAACAAATATGTTGAAATTACTCGATTTGCAATTGATCCATTTTCTCACTTGTGTTGTAATATCCAATTTTCAGCACAGCAACGAATTTAGTTCAACACAGCTGCTCCAAAGTTCACATTTATTTGTCACTAGCGATACCAAGTTGATCTTTTAATTAAATCACGTTTATAACTGGACAATTTTTACTTCAATCATAAAATCAAATCATAATTACAGAATAAAGTGTTTACATTAACCCAAGACGGGTAGACTTGCGTTGGAAGTTAATCACCTCGTACAAAAAGAGTTGAGTGGTCAATTTCCTCTTTTAAAGTTTCACATAACTTCCTTTCTTCGGGCAAAAGTACTTTCCGCTAAAACTCAGCTTTGTACCGCGCCAAAAAACGAGGAAACAACAACAAAGGGCGGCGGCGTTTTTAGCTGCCCATTCGATAAATATGCCCGGAATACGGGAAAGTTCAACGGCGAGACAGTACTCGCTTCAAAAGACATAATTGACTTGAAGTATGAGACGCGTTTGGAATTCTAAATTGCTTAAATGTTTCATGCTCGCGTGTTACCGAGATCATTATCCCCTTTTTACGAAAATGATTATATTTTTATTGTGTCTTGTAATGTAAAGTTGGACTAGATAAAATCGGCCATGATTTATGCAAGCCGGCTGATTATGGGTTTTAGCATTTTCCTCGTCGAAAATTTTATTGCAAACAGGGAAAACTGCGCTGTGACCTTTAGCACTGTTTTTGCATGTTCAGTGATATTCACGCTAGCGCGCCAGGAAGACATATTTTGTTAAGAATTGGAGCGTATCGCCTAACATTTTCTATGATTTATTAGGAAAATGTACAATCTGAAATTTTTCCTCGGCTCGCTTGCGTGCGGCGTTTCCAAAAAACTTGATTAATTATTAAACCCCGGTAATCCGGCCGTTATGAATCATAAAATTTAAGTTTACATGTCAATATCACGCACGGGGGGACTTACAAGGGTGTAATTTTGCTGTTGTAAACTAACCGAGTTCCCTATTCACAAGATTCACACATAAGGTCACGCATTGAAACCGAATTTCGGTAGTTGTGTGTGTGATGTGTCATGTGCTGGGAAAAAACGAAAGATAAGAGTCTGATTTTAATAGGCACTTATTAAAGTAAAAAGGTTTTTTATCGATCAATTCGCTAGAGACGGGTTAGAAAATTGTCTAGTCTGATGGAGATAATTTGTAGTTGTAGTGTACTGACCTTATAAATCTTGTAACGACAATCGATTTAACTGGGATTCTTTAAACTTTATGGGATTTATTGTGCGAGTGGAAGGAAACACAATTACAACGGGAAAAAAGTTCGCTTCGGATCGGTCAGAACAAAAAATTACACATTGGAGTAAATTGTAGTTGCAAGAGTAACTAATTGGACTCTGCAAGTGAACAAGATATATCACAAGTGCCAATCCAGGTGGGGTCAATTTAAGCGGCAAATATATAAAATATTTAAAATTTTGTAAATATTTATTAGCTGTTTGTTTTATTTAACTCCAGTAATTTAGAATGTTTACGATTACCCCGCTTAAAGAGGCGTTGGGGTAAGTGTAAATGATGTTTTTACAAACAAGTTTCTTTTACAATTTTGTTTTCAAGAAACCAAAAGGCAATCTTCAGTACACAACAGGCAAAACAAATTATTTTTGAAAAACTTGTCAAGAAAATCATATCGGCACTCACTTCAATTATTATTATTGAGTATTAACTCTGCAGATGCAGAAAATAAATTTTTGCGTTGATCAAAACATTAGAATGTTTTAATGCTGAACAATAGTATATTGTAATACAAGTGATGAAAGGCATTCATTGCAAAACGAGCAGTTTTTATTGGCTGTTCCTTACAAGTGTTACACACTAATTTTTCCAACGTCTGAATAGCTACATACAGTTTAGAGAAACGTTCATAAACATTCTAAATGATATGACAATTTTAAATGGCAGTGATGACGTGCAGACTAGTTTTAATGTGAATTGTTTATTTTCCAGACTAGTGACGAAAGTAAATACTCTCCTTACTAGTGAGGAAACGGCTGATTTTATACTTATTTCATATTTGACGTTGGAATAATTTTATTTACTAGTTTTTTTAATTGAACAGCTAGACAATTTTAAATCAGGGACTCAAGCGATAGATGGCGCTACGTTAAAATTAGCAACGATTAAATTAGACTTGCGCATTAGTCGTTGATGTTAAAGACTTAATTCAAATAAAATAAAATACTGTAGAACTTAAAATTGATGAAGTATAAACAAGTTTGTTGTCCGAAGACGTGATTTCCTTCATTAAAATCGTCCGGGTATTATTCAAATAGACAAAATTGCATTCCACCCGACAGCATATTTGATCGAACTCCAGAGAATAAATTTAAAGAACAAAAAAAAGTTGAATCGTCTGTAATTACATTGAGTACCCGTACGGAATGACTGGAGTTGTTTTTAGTTTGGAAACTTTACAATTTAAAACTTTAAATCAAGTTGAGTGTATTCGTTCTTTTTCGATTAGCACTTATTCCATTATGAAACCTTGTTTCATCTTCCAATTTAATTTCCTTTTTTCCGGTTAGGCTCGCGTCAATCCAAAGCAAAGACAATTAGAGCGTAACAATATAAAATCTTCAGAAAAACGGTTGTTGTGATAAACAGATTGGGTGTTGGGTGTTGTATTGATTGTTAGCCATTTCCTCGGTCGTGTAAGGACTTCATTCCCCTTGGATATAATAAAAAGTTTGCTGCGCTCCAGCGATTTCTTAAAGTGACCCAGATACAATATGCTTTGAAATATTTAATATCTATGCAAATTTGCAATTTTGGGTCTCCCACAATTTTTATCTACCTTCGAAAATTTCTTGGCTGGCGGCCACGACTCTCTTTTTTCCGCCGAAAACCGACAAGAATTTATTCATATTTAACGCTGACGTTTTCTCTCGCAAAAAGGCTGCATTAACTGTTGTTAAAATCGTCGGCGGAAAAGTATAATTGAAACCGAACAACTGTGGAAGTTAGATAAAATAGCGCGCACACACACACAAAAACACAAGTGTTCGCAACAGATTCAGCGATTTAATTAAAAAGTTGAAATTAGTTTTCCGAGATAATACGACATTTTTAAAACCTCACATTTTTCCCCAGTAATAACTTTTCCAGTTTGTGCATTAATACCAGCGCGAGAGCAATTGGCAAAAAGGAAATTTGAGCGCAATTCAAAATTCCCATCATTTACAATTTCAATCCAGATAATAGAATTTTGCGTTATTTGTTTTGTAGTCTCGTTTCTATTTGCATTTCATCTGGCCGGGCAGAAACGTAATCGAATCCGCCAAGAGTGATATCACAAACTTCAATTTTAAAATTTGCGCCCGCACGCTCAACTTGCAACTAAAACCCCAAATTTGTTGAATCGTCTCAAGAAGGCAAACAAGCAGCTTACACCATTGGATTAGCAAACGAAGCCGCAGAAAGTTAGTACACAGATCAATACACGAAACGTGCACTATTCCTTGATTTTATTAAAAAGCTGAAAATAAAATGAAAATTTAACATTAAGATAAGCGAGTTAACTTATTGAATGGGAAACGAGGCAATATCTGATGGACCTCTTGCTGATAAAGATTAAAAACCGATCTACCATAAGATAATCGTAGAAAGGAGCAAAAAAAAGAAACAGTAACTCATCTCGAGAATTCTTGAATTTGTAAACTTTATGATTAGTTTTTGGTTGGATATGAAATGAGGAGAAAATAAATGGAAGTTTTTCGAGCACAACTCATCTGGTGAAAGCTTTTTAATAAATGACGGGAAATGTATGAATGCAAAAAAGTACCGCATTGGAAACCTGAAAATATATTTTCAGTCCTTCACATTCAATGTGTAAAAAAGGAGAGCTCGGATTTACATGCTTCCTCATTACCCTTTGATAAGGATACAGAAGAAGGCTGAAAGTAACTGAGGCTTCAAGTTTCAAATTCGCCAATATGTTTAGAAGCTTATTATGAAAAATTTACAAACGTACATTTGTGAATTAAAAGATGTTTGCGAATTAAAATGAAAATACGTTTCCAACCGACTTGGAAGTAATTTTTGATCGGATAACCAAGATCAAAACAACCTAATATATTTCGAATGAATGGAACTCAAACCAGTTTTGCAAAAATGTGTTTCCTGCTTTTTATATTCGACTGATCCTGGAGAAACGACGACTGGTGCGTTAAGAAGCTTATTGTGAAAATTATGAAATAACAAAAAATGCATCAAGTTTATTAAGAATTCAAGAATTTGATGAAGTCCACTGGAAAATCGACTTTGAACTTGAACTTAAATATGAATTTACTTTTTGATTAATATAATCAATTCGGATCAAAAATAAATTGAGGAACAAGGCAAGAGCTCAATAGCAAATGAGAAAGGGATAAAGGAAAACATTTCCTGCAAAAAGTATCAGAATTGAATCTTTCACATCGAAATAATCCTGGAAAAATAACTTGGAAAAACCAATATGAAAAGAGTTTTTTAATCCCAGATTATTTCAATGAAGTTACAAGCAATTTAAGCGTTTATTACAGTCTATTAAAAAATGAAGTAGGCAATGAAATAATGAAAGATGAACAATAATTATATGTGTGCCTAGGCACCGAATTTCGAATGGTCAATTTAGTGACCACATCAGTGATAAAAAGGGTCTCTTTTTAAAATCCAGAAATACATAAACTGAATACAAATCAACCTGTCCTCCAACTGAATACGTAGCCAAATTTTGATAGTAATATCTTCTTTTTGGAATGATGAACATTGAACAACCCTGTATGCAACAATCTTGGAAGCAATTTTTTTAACGAAACAAATCTGGTCGAAGTTCTATGACAAATTTGTAAACACAAAAAATGGTTCTTCTTATTGACAAAAACGTTGAGTTTACTTCTTGAACGAAGGAACAAAAATTAGATGTACTTGTAAATCCTAAATAAACTTATAATGCTAGAGGTACGACAATGAAAAAAAACCTTCCCGGGGATTGAATCTGGCAAAGTCCCCATAACAAATAATGGAAAATTTACATTCACAGCATTTCTGAACTAAAACGTATGATAAAGTAAATAAAACTAAAGCCGGTCTAGCCGGATTATGAACCACCGATTTGTAAATGGTGCCCCTTGAACCACTGGAACACTCCCAAAGCTCCTCAACCGCCCACAGATATTATAGCAATGCAAACAGTGCACCCAAGTGCAGGCAATACAATATTTGTTGTACACGTCCAATTGGGGAGCGGTTTCAATATCGATTTAGAATTAAAGTTTCTGTTAATGGAAAAGAATTATTCGAGGATCCTTGATGAACAAGCGTTCGGTTTTTAAGCTTCGCACATTGTGGCAGCGG
Source organism: Dascillus cervinus (assembly GCA_949768715.1). Taxonomy (NCBI): domain Eukaryota; kingdom Metazoa; phylum Arthropoda; class Insecta; order Coleoptera; family Dascillidae; genus Dascillus; species Dascillus cervinus. The sequence goes on along the minus strand of OX458319.1, from coordinate 27,797,936 downwards.
AAAGCAACATTCACCAATTGTAAATTAAATGAAATATTTCGACGGTGAGTACTTCTTGAAAATCCATTAGCGTTGCACGTTTTACGGCAGGGACATTAAATGCAACCGGTCCCGATGACTGTTTGCGGAGACAATCCATTGTAAACCGTGCAAATCAGTTGCTAAATGCAACCCCCTGGTTAACACCGTAATCACCCACACAAAGTAAAACCCTCCCACCAATTACGTTAATTTTCAAAACCATCCAGGCTGTTATTTAAATTCCTTGCTGCATTGTAAGTTACAAGCGGTTATTACAACGGGTAATCATAGTATTCAAGCACAAAAAAAATAATTGTTAAGTTCAACGTAACCGCCGGTATTATTTCAAACGAGTTTATTTTTATTTTTACAAATACATTTAGGTAGTCGCACAACGGTAAACGCGTACGTGAAATTGTTATTTTCGATTTGATAAACAAACACCAGCCGATGAAAATTCACGAGTGAGCCATAAATTATTAATCTGCAGAGTTTATTTTGGTAAGATGAGGCGATTGTTCCACGGTTTTTATCAGCGATAAATAATTCAAATAAAATTTAATTAAAAGTTCCGTTATGCAATTATCTCCGAATTAAACATTTATCCGCTCGATAATTCAGTCGATTGTGTGCGTGTCCATAACTATTTTTTCTCGTTATCAAAATTTTTAATTAGCCCAAACGAAATAAGTGATTCATTAAATTTTCATTAAAACGCTAATTAAATGTAATGAACATGAAAACAAAATCGGCCTCTTATTTAAATTAATGTGCTTTTAATTAAACATTTCATTACGCTTTCAGAAAAATCGTCGCCACTTACAAAAATCGAGTGGATTAGAGCGTTCTCGTGTCGACTGGAGCATCATATGCAAATGAGAAAATAAATTAACACATTGTTTTAGCAAAATTACACGGCGACATGTTTACCGTTTAAAAGCGCTTCTGGAGATCGGATAATACCGGTTAGCAACAGAGACACTTTGCCTTAACAATAAGTACGAAAAACCATATGCTCCTACCACCAAACGTAGCGCGAATTTGTATTTTCACACAACCTTCATCCAGTTATCTTTATGCAACTCGCACGTTTGCAATTTATATTAACGCTGTACAAAATTGCATTGAACAACGATTAAAAACTCAAATGTTACAAAAAGGCATCTGAAAAAATCAAAAATCATAGTCAAAACCTTTTAATTTGTTTTTTACAAAGTCACCAAACTGTTGTTGTTAATACACTGGTTCCATAGCGTTCAATTAGTTTTTGACCTAATTCATGCATGATCTATCAAGAAGTTACAGCTTTTGGTTGTTTTAATTTTTTTATAAAAATAACTTAATTCAAATGTTACAAAAAAAATACTGCACACAGAGTATTGCAATTTAAATAAGTGTGGAAAATTTAAAAAAAATCGTCAGGCTCATTTTGAATATAGAAAATAAATGACGCAAAAAATAGTTTTCCCTTTAAGGGGACCACTTGAGAAGCAAGATTCACAAGATGGCGCCACCGTAGTAAAAAGTGTCAATTTTGTAAAATGATTTTTTCATTAACTAGCTTTTATTATATAAAAAACTAGTGGCGGATATAAAAGATAAAAAAATGATCTAGGTATAGACATAAATTTGCCATGGAAAAAGTTGAAAAAAGTATTTATTCAAAAATGTCAAACTTTCAATAATATTTGAATTTCTTGTTAAAAGTAAAGAAAATCTTGCTGATCACACCCTGGAAGCATTAATCATAAGTATACTCGTACATTATCTAATCACATTTGTCAGTATTTAAGTCAAAAAGCATCGGAAACTGTAACATTTCTGAATAAATACTTTTCAAGTTTTTCCATGGCAAATTTATGTCTATACCTAGATCATTTTTTTAATCTTTTACATCCACCACTAGTTTTTTATATAAAAAAGCTTGTTAATGAAAAAAGCTTTTACAAAATTGACACTTTACTACGGTGGCGCCATCTTGTGAATCTCGCTTCTCAAGTGGCCCTCTTAAGAATTATGGATTATCTTTTTCGAATTTTTTGCATTCAGGTTATTTTTTATCCAACTTACTTCTACTTCAATTCGCCTAAATGTAGACGTCTTACGGTTAAGTGTAACTAAGTGACAGATGTGAGAGTGCATGAATTTTTAAGGTTAACCTTAAACGTTGAAGCGATCCTTGAGGTTAGGAATTGGAAATACCCTACTCTCGCAAAAATTGAGGTTCGTTTTGATACTTGCATTGCTCCAATCGAGAAAACACATTTAGTTACCTTTTGATTTGTTACGAGACTAATTGGAATTTAATAATTAATATAAAATTAGTTTAGTTCAAAACTGAAGCTAATGTCACAATAAAGCATCTTCTTTCGCTTAAATGCAAGACTTCTTAAAGTTAAATGTCACTAAGTGACAGATGTGAGAGAGTACAGATTTTTAAGTTCGACTTTAAGCGTTGAGCCGATTCTTATGGTTAAGAATTAGAAATACCTTACTTAAAGTAACCCTTTGCGCTTTTAGAGGTTGCTTGTGGAAATGGAACTGTAGAAATAGTTGATTTCAGTGCTACAATTTTCAAAATTGGCAGTCAATAATTCAAATATGTATTACCTAAGTGACAATTCGTCTCGCCTTTAAGGTTCGCTTTAAAATAAGTGGTACTTAACTAAAGAACATGTTGAAAATTTTGCACCAGCCTGTTCAACCAATCAGAAGCCTTTCTTTTGAACCGCTGCCAAGGCAACGCAAGTATTTTTTCGGAAATATTTTCCGATTGGGTAGGACCCTGGAGTGAATTTTAGTGGAAATTTTTTGGCGTCATAATTACTGTCACTAATACTTATATTAAGTACATGTAACCAGAATAAACGATGCCATTTGACATTAAATGCCATTCAACGCTTCCCATAAACTTGCAATCAAAATATCGTATTATTTATAGCGTTGAGTGACGTTTATGGATAATATGTCAATACATAAATTAAATTGCAAAAAGGTGCAAAATTTTCTTACCGAATACCACTCGACGTTAAATTAAAATCCGGAAATAATTTAACCTCTAGTGGTATTACAAGTGAAAATTCCTATTTCTTTATTTTATTGTCGTAAAACGTTTTACAAAAACTAATTTTTGCACTGCAAATAAAGGGGCGAAGTTGTCGACAAATAAATTGGGTAAGAAAAATTTAAAAATAAAATGTGGAATGAAATGCATTATAATACTATTTTCTCTTCAAACGTTTATAAATATTTTCGAAGATGTGATGAATTTTGAGAATTTAATTAGAAAGGCAATTGGTTATCGGTTTTAATTTTTGAGCTATTTCACACTGGAGCGCAGTGTTGGCCGAGCTAATGGACGAATAAAATTTACAATATTGGCACGATTCGGTACTTAATGAAATGCTGGCAAGAGTGTTAAAATTTTAATACTGTATTACAGTTTTGACGCTGGAAATTAATTGCGCACTTACGTGGAGTGTTATTCTAGGACGGAGAATATTGTAAACCGTGCAAGATATCGCCGGAAAATCGTCTGAAATAATTATGTTGCAATTTGTTCGGCTTTATCAAACGGCGATTACTTTCGTGCGATATTCCGCAAGGACACGCTAAATATTGTAATTACTTAGGAATAATTACCGAGTTTTATGGGTTTGTTTACAGGAAACTTTATGGAAAAATTGTTTGTGTATTTTTAATGTTTACCTCACTCGTTTGGGCGATTAATTTCGGAGCGACTCCCTTGTAAAAATCGTGATTGGAAAATTTTTACAATAAAGAAACCAAACACGCTTGATGACATAATGGATTCAGGCGCCTCCCCCGGGGAATACGTAAAATGACGAAATTGGGGGAGCGAAAAGAAAGCCGTGAATAAGCTCCCGTAACTGATGACTAAAAACTGAGCTTTGACTGAACTCCTCTAAGTGCTCGGAGAAAATAAAAATTTAAAAAAAAATCTCGATTGCGAGGTAACTCATTTCCGAACACTGCCCCCGTTTCTTAGCGTTATTTTTTGCCACCGCTTTTCCCTCACATTCCATAAAAGTGGAGTGGCAACAAAAAAATAATTGCAATCTGTCCTAATGACTGGACAAACAGCGCGACGTTATGATGAATTTCATGTTGTGATGATATATTAACCTTTTACTGTTGTATCCGACATTCCATGTTCAACAAATCTTGTTGACGAACAAGTTGAACTGGTTTTTCGATTCATCTTGTGAATCTAGTCTGAATTTCAGGGTCATATCTAACGCTTGGTTGTTTTAAAGCAAGATGTGTTGCCTATTTTCATCCTGAATGGTGCTCGGTTTTAAATTGAAGACCCTGTATGCAACTTAATAAAAATGAAGCTATTTTATTTTTTATTTTATTGTCATCAGAAAGTAAACAAGCAACTATCAATAAATGGTGTTCAAATTCACCACAGACTCAACTTTCGATGGTTGCCACGCTTTTAAGTAAAGCCCCCATCAAACACAAGTGGATCTTGACTGAACGAAAAGTGGGCGTAAAATTTCGTTGTGGCAATGTGTTTTACATCGAAATTGATCCAATCACGATACACAGGGTGTCCCAACGTTAATGGTCATCCAAAAAAAAAGCTCAATTTTGAGATGTTCCAATGAAAATCTTTATTAAGAAATATAGGTAGAAAGTGTTTATTCTAGCCTGGATCTGACAACCTCAGGTTACAGTGGATTCTGATCTACAACCCCCCATGTGTTAAAATCGAAAATCTGTATTGGAAGTTTCAGTGATTTTATTATTAATCGATTTTTAGGCCAAAACGCGTTTAAGAAGTGTAAACTAAAACGTTTTGTGACTTGCAGGATGAAATTAAACGCTGCAGGTAAATTTCACAGAAATATTTAGTCTTAATTTTTCAAAAATGACACTTTTTTGCCTTTTTAGAGCGTCTGGATTATCATAAAAAAAACAAATACTACCAGTTTGTCGTACATGAAATAAACAAAATTTAAAAATAATAATTTAGTACTTGAGACAAATTTTGGAGGTTGCTATTAACAATGGACGAACCTTTGTTATAATGTATTCTTCAACTCCATTCATTAAAATAAACGACGAATCCATAATTTGATGAACCAATACATTATGGAAGTGTTTTAAAAACTTATGGCGCAAGGAGATACATAAAATCGATGCGGTTTTCAGAACATTAATGTATTTTTTGTTGAACCATATTTTTCTCGTCACGATTACAATAAACACACAACTTACAACTTTAACAACAATCCGTTAGCAAGTGAGATCATAATCTGAAGTGACGGGCCGATGCGTTACTTTTCAACACGTCCTGGTAGGTTAACATAAAAGATAAGTAAGTTAGCCTGCCACTTATACGTCAACGGCGACGATATTATCGAAGACAACGTCATAAACATTTAAGTCGTCCGGAGCTCTACTTACTATAACAAGATTTTTAGGACGAAATGGATGCGATCAATCGCTCTTCAAAAAATACAGTTGCATAGAAAGTGCACGCGTTAACTAACAACGCTAGAAAGTGTGACGACGCCGAATTTTTTGTACAAACTTGATTTACGACCGGAGGATTTAAAAGAAAAATTAAACAGCTTGTAAAATGTGAGAATGAAAAAACGACCCGTCAAAACATATTCTAATTTTGATCGCCAGATGTATTTGGAGAAATTTATGATCCTATTTTTATCTAATACGTTTCGGTGGAGATCCCATAAACAAACAAGTAATTGGGATCGAGTTTATTTTTTGATAAAAGAAGATGTTTTACGACCGCTGCATTTCCTAGTGTGTCATTTCCTGGCCGAATCGCAACGTTTATGGGCGCAATTCGTTTCTGCTGAAACGCGCACAGAAACGCAAGAATCAAAAACGGATTTAATTAAACGAAAACGGACAATCGATCGGCGAAAAAAGTCATTTCGATAATTAATGGTCCAGATCATCATTTATTTACCGCCCGGTATGAATGAGTAAAATTATTTAATGTTTTAATTAACGGCTTATTGTTAATTGAACAATTTTCAAACTGAAATTACGTTAACGTTTAACAGGTCGATCCAATAGCCGTGCTGATAATATACAGATTAAATACAGACGAAAACACCTTTTAAAACGCTAAATACATTAGTAAACGCATTAACCCGATTATTAGACGAGCTTTAAATAAACAAAATTAAAATTCAACCATTTTCCGAGGACCAATTTCAACTAAAATTTAATCAGACGATAACCTCATCACACAACTACTTGACATGAAATTTGGTAATAAAATTCCTTGTAGTTTCAGACATATCACAAATGGCGATTTTGGATGTTTGCAAAAACAATACCTCCGCATAAAAACGGCCTCAGCGAAATTCCCCACAGTGCAAGGGTCGCTTACATAACAGGATCAATAGACCACAAAAAGTCCCCTTCTTTGATTGAAGTTGTTATGACTTCAGTTCGGAGAAATTGAACCGTGCGTTGCACCTGCAACCCATCGTTCCATAATTGATAATTTCCTTTAAAATTACCTGTTATTACGACGCACATTATTTGTTGTAACACAAAGGCCTTATTTAACTTGTCGATTCGTTCTGCTTTTATTAAAATAATCAACGTTGTCGTTAAGTTTAATCGAAATTAATTTAATGTAAATAATTACGCCGTGAGGATCAATACCCTTTAAAATCGATCGTGGCTCGCGACGCGTGCTGAAAAAACTGAAAAACCTTCCCGATTAAATTTTAAAATCGTTGTGCAAGACCCGATTCATCCCCGTGTCAACACTCTGTAAAATGAAGTTTGCAAGTGTTTCAGGGAGGCCAATTTGGAACTAAGTTAAAAACAGAAGTTTTTCAGCTGCGATTAGGCAAAGTGGCTCACATTATTACCGAAAACGTGCGCGAGGAAACTCGGCTGCTTATTTATTTAGCCGCTGAAATAATAATATTCGAGTTCGATCTAAAAGTTTCAGTGAATTGGAAATATTGAATTAAAATACAAAATTGAATAATACAGTTTCAGTTGGAGTTTGCGGTTTCAGGATTATTTTTGGGAGACTTTCCGAGCTCAGTGTTTCTGGACAGTTATTGGCCCGCATGTTTCGTTTCAGAGTCAATATTATTGCTGAAAATATCGGCGGTTCCTAAATTTTTAAAAAGCATGAGAATAAAATGTTTCAGTTGATTTACATTGCGAGCAAATATAGTCCTGAAAAATTGAGTATGAATGAATTTCACCTGAAGAAGCTCAAGCTTTGCTTTTCAGCAACGAAAGAATTAAAACAAGCATTTCGACATTAAAAACTTTTAATTAAAAAAATTCACAATCGCAATGTTTCTTAAAAAAATTAAACATTTAATATTACAATCTGATGAAGAAAAATTATTGGAGTTTGAAACAATTTAATCTGAAAGCCCTGAAGCTTCAACCGCTAAAAATTGGAACTAAAAAAACTGCAATAAAAAAGTTTTGAAACAATATTTGTAAATAATGGAGGCTTTTACTGCTTCTTACGAAATTTCATGAATAATGCGTTCATAACATTTTAAAAATAGCCCCGAATTGAACGCAATCATTTTTGTGATGCGTTAATTTTTTTTCGCCAACAAATGGGCCGAATTAAAGCAATTAACGTGCAGGCAATAAATGCGAAATTGCATTTGTTCCAGTTTTTCGAGTCGATTAAAAATTCGGAACGATTTATCGTTCCGAATGAATCACGTTTGTACAAAGCTCCGAAAAGCTGAATGTAACTTTACACGACTTTATAGCAAAGAAAACACTCATATAAAAAGATTTACGGCACGAAAATAACCCAATGTAATGTCTTTTAATTTAACATGTCGACATTATTCTTCTCTTCGCGAAAGTTATTGCATCCAGTAAAAACATGTCCTCCTCTATGTAACTGCAATTCACGACCGCTTTTTCCATTTTCCATTTTGCGTTTCATTTATTCAATTCCGATTGCTGTTAAATAATAACTGCGTTTTCCTTCGCCGCGGATTTTACAACCGCGTCGTTGTTTTTAGCCGGCGCAACCTTGAAGAATAAATTTTATGCACTGGTACTTTGAGAATATATAAGGCGCCAAACAGCACATGTATTTTTAGAAAGTTATAGCGCCAAATAGGACGCACAGTTACAGTCGGTTACAGCGGCAGTATCTCAACTTAAATTATTTAATTATTATTTAATTATTAAATTATTTAAAGTATTTAAATTATTATTTAATTATTCGCGGGAAGGCGGTGGCTAGCGTTGCAGACAAGAACATCTGCGGGGAGGTCCATCAAGGCATTTGGGGCCAGGCAAAGTTACTTGTGGCCGATGGATCAATCGGTGGCCACAGTGAATGGACGCAACAGTTCCGGGTCCATATAAGGCACAAGCTCTAATGGCGGAGGCCAGGGCTGCACTTGGGCTGACAGGTCAGAGCGGGCGTCGTCAAACAGTGGGCAGACAAAGAGACGATGGGCGGGATCATCATCAGCATCCGGGCATGCGGGACAGCACGGGAGATCACGCTTCCCCAGCCGATGCAGGTGGATGCCGAAGTTCCCGTGTCCTGACAGTAGCTGTGTGGTTATGAAGCTCGGCTTCTGACATGGACGATCAGGCACCCGGGGAAAAAAACCAAACGTGACCCGTCCCTTGGTGGACTCCTCCCACCTCTCCTGCCAACAGTCCCACACCCGAAGGGTCAGATATTCCTTGGCATGGGAAAGGCTAGGAAAGTCCTCCATTCGAAGCATATCTTCCTGAAATGGGGCATGACCATTCTTTCGGAGGCCTGTAAGGGCAGTTCTCCTCTGTATTTCCAGGTCCAGAGGAGGGATTCCAGCCAGTACTCCCGCCGCATCCGTGGAGATGGAGCTGTATCCTTTGCAGATTGCTCTGCCACAGAGCCCATGAATGGAGCTAATTTTTCTCCGCACCATTACCATCCGCAACCTGTGCTGCCACATCTCTGCGCCGTGGCTAACGATCGGAACCACTGCAGTCCTGTAGATCGCATGGAGGGACGAGGTAACATCAAGGTCCCATGAGGAACGGCATTTGCGCCTCAGGGCGCCAATGAGGGCTCGGATCTTGGCATGCACATACTCAGCATGCTTCTGAAAATTCAAGCTGTGATCCACCATGACTCCCAGGTATTTCACACATTCCGAAAGGCGGAGTCGGGTGTTTCCCAGCTGAAGCCTAAGGTCTCGATGGTGGATGCGCGGCGGAGACCGGTTGACCATGTAGGTGGTCTTGGTCGTTGAAATGGTAAGTTTCTGCGACTCCGCCCAGCAAAGCACGATGTCGAGGCAATGCTGGGAACGAAGTAGCAGACCAGACCTGGTAGGAGATGTAACCACAAAGGTTAAGTCGTCAGCATAGGCTATGACGCTACAGCCATCTGGGAGGGGCATCTGAAGCAGCACATCTACCACGCAATTCCAGAGAGTTGGACCTAAAACAGACCCCTGGGGACAACCTTTTGTGCACATCTTTTCTACTGTTGTGTTGGTTGATGAGAGTACCACCTTCCTTCCACTCAGGTAGCTGGCTAAGGTAGCAATGAGCGCGCCCCCAACACCCTTGTCCCTCAGTGCCTGGGCAAGTCCAGGCCACCACAGGTCATTGAAGGCCCCAGAGATGTCCACAAAGATGGAGAGCACATACTTCATGTCCGACGAGGTGACCAGTCGTTTGTAGGCCATTAGGGCATCTGTAGTTGACCGGCCTCCGACAAAGCCGTACTGGTTCAGAGCATGGAAGGGGCGGACGGCATCAAGTAGGCGGGAACGGATTAACTTTTCCAGGACCTTTCCATACTCCGGGAGTAAGGTTATCGGCCTGTAACTTTTAATCGGTACTTTGAGAAGGTTTAAATTGTTAAATTGATTCAATCGATGGCTGCTGGTGTGAGAAACTGCCTCAACATGAGTGTAACTTTCCTCCAGTCGCTGAACGTTACCGTTCGAATAAAATTTCATGTTGCAATCAATGCGTCCAACTTGTGATAAAATGGAAAATCATTTTTGAGCGTTCCATTTTCTTTAATTTGGGACAAAAATTATTTATGGAATCATTTCTGTAACAATCAGATAAAAATGGGCTGTGTTTGTTGGGTTTCGGTTGGAACTTGCAGGTCTCATCGGGGCTTGTGAGACCCATAAGTGACATCTCATAGTCGGTAACAAAATAAAAATTCCGGGGAGACAAAATGACAGTCATCGATTCATATTTCTACAATCAAATTCAGTTCTCTTCTTTTTCATGTAAGCTGAAGCCTGAAACAGTACCTAATGGCAAGCTGTGTCGTCATAAGTGACACTTCAAAGTCGGTATCAAAATAAAATTTCCAGGGAGACAAAATGACAGTCATCAATTCACATTTCTACAATTAAATTCAGTTTTCTTATTTTTCATGTAAGTTGAAGCCTGAAACAGCACCTCGTGATAAGCTGTGTCCCCATAGATGGACACTTTATACTCGATATATACATAAAAAAAATCCAGGGAAACAAAATCACAGTCATCAATTCATATTTCTACAATTAAATTCAGTTTTCTTATTTTTCATGTAAGTTGAAGCCTGAAACAGCACCTCGTGATAAACTGTGTCCCCATAGATGGACACTTTATACTCGACATATATAAAAAAAAAATCCAGGGAGACAAAATCACAGTCATCAATTCATATTTCTACAATTAAATTCAGTTTTCTTATTTTTCATGTAAGTTGAAGCCTGAAACAGCACCTTGTGATAAGTTGTGTCCCCATAGATGGACACTTCATACTCGATATAAAATTTAAAAAATCTAGGGAGACAAAATCGCAGTCATCAATTCATATTTCTACAATTAAATTCAGTTTTCTTATTTTTCATGTAAGTTGAAGCCTGAAACAGCACCTCGTGATAAGCTGTGTCCCCATAGATGGACACTTCATACTCGATATATATATAATAAAAAAAAGTTTTGGAAGCCAAAATCACAGTCATCAATTCATATTTCTACAATTAAATTCAGCTTTCTTATTTTTCATGTAAGTTGAAGCCTGAAACAGCACCTCGTGATAAACTGTGTCCCCATAGATGGACACTTTATACTCGACATATATAAAAAAAAAATCCAGGGAGACAAAATCACAGTCATCAATTCATATTTCTACAATTAAATTCAGTTTTCTTATTTTTCATGTAAGTTGAAGCCTGAAACAGCACCTCGTGATAAGCTGTGTCCCCATAGATGGACACTTCATACTCGATATATATATAATAAAAAAAAGTTTTGGAAGCCAAAATCACAGTCATCAATTCATATTTCTACAATTAAATTCAGCTTTCTTATTTTTCATGTAAGTTGAAGCCTGAAACAGCACCTCGTGATAAACTGTGTCCCCATAGATGGACACTTTATACTCGACATATATAAAAAAAAAATCCAGGGAGACAAAATCACAGTCATCAATTCATATTTCTACAATTAAATTCAGTTTTCTTATTTTTCATGTAAGTTGAAGCCTGAAACAGCACCTCGTGATAAGCTGTGTCCCCATAGATGGACACTTCATACTCGATATATAAAAAAAAATCCAGGGAGACAAAATCACAGTCATCAATTCATATTTCTACAATTAAATTCAGTTTTCTTATTTTTCATGAAAGTTGAAACCTGAAACAGCACCTTGTGATAAGTTGTGTCCCCATAGATGGACACTTCATACTCGATATAAAATTTAAAAAATCTAGGGAGACAAAATCGCAGTCATCAATTCATATTTCTACAATTAAATTCAGTTTTCTTATTTTTCATGAAAGTTGAAGCCTGAAACAGTACCTCGTGATAAGCTGTGTCCCCATAGATGGACACTTCATACTCGATATATAAAATAAAAAATCCAGGGAGACAAAATCACAGTCATCAATTCATAATTCAACAATTAAATTCAGTTTTCTTATTTTCATGTAAGTTGAAGCCTGAAATAGCACCTCGTGATAAGCTGTGTCCCCATAGATGGACACTTGATACTCGATATATAAAAAAAAAATCCAGGGAGACAAAATCGCACTCATCAATTCATATTTCTACAATTAAATTCAGTTTTCTTATTTTTCATGAAAGTTGAAACCTGAAACATCACCTTGTGATAAGCTGTGTCCCCATAGATGGACACTTTATACGCGATATATATAAAAAAAATCCAGGGAGACAAAATCACAGTCATGAATTCATATTTCTACAATTAAATTCAGTTTTCTTATTTTTCATGTAAGTTGAAGCCTGAAACAGCACCTCGTGATAAGCTGTGTCCCCATAGATGGACACTTTACACTCGATATATATATAAAAAAATCCAGGGAGACAAAATCACAGTCATCAATTCATATTTCTACGATTAAATTCAGTTTTCTTATTTTTCATGTAAGTTGAAGCCTGAAACAGCACCTCGTGATAAGCTGTGTCCCCATAGATGGACACTTGATACTCGATATATAAAAAAAAAATCCAGGGAGACAAAATCGCACTCATCAATTCATATTTCTACAATTAAATTCAGTTTTCTTATTTTTCATGAAAGTTGAAACCTGAAACAGCACCTTGTGATAAGTTGTGTCCCCATAGATGGACACTTCATACTCGATATAAAATTTAAAAAATCTAGGGAGACAAAATCGCAGTCATCAATTCATATTTCTACAATTAAATTCAGTTTTCTTGGATTTCTTTTAAGGTGAAGTCTGAAACAGTGCCCCGTGACAAGCTGTATCCCTATAAGTGACACTTCTTAGTTTTGAAAAAGCGCGCAAAATTATCGAGACGAGGGATTAAATCGATTAGGCCGCAGAGGAATGTCGGGGGATGCTCTTTTACCCCCTCCCAGAAACTTCTATTTCTGTTATCGTTCCCTCGAAAAACCGCCCGCCTCCCCAAACAAACCCAACAACTTCATTCTTAATGAGATTTTCCCGGATCCATAAATTTCAGCCTATAGCTCATTCCACAACATTAATTTCATTGCTAAATACTCTCCATAAATTATTATATAATGAACAAGCCAAATTGAAGTTATAAATAAATTGTGTAATTAATATCCATTTCTGCAAATTTATTTTCTTGTTGTGAAAAGGGCTAAATGCTTTTATTATCATTGGATTTCGTTGAGACGTTTCGAGCGGCCATTATTTCCTATCATCCCGCATATGAGCCGGAGGGTTAAAAAGTTTTGTTTACGTTATGGCTTCCATGCGATGAAGCAACGTTTCGAATTTTATTTTGCAAATTGAGAACTTCTTTGTTGGCATTGTCGAGATGAGCTCATTATAAAAATGTTGTTTTGAATACAAATTTACTGCACAAAGGAAATTAAATTCGAAATCACTATAATTTTTCAATCCGCTTTGAGCAAGTTAATAAGTACAAAATTTGGCGAAGAAAACCAGCACAAAAGACACGAGTACTCATTGATGCGATCCAACTTTCCCAGTTAACTACTCAATTTAATTACAGCTTGTGTGCGCAATATTATCAATCATAGCTGCAACAAAAAGCAGATTTTTTCGTCGTTATAAATTGCTAATTAGTTGTTCCAACTCTTTCAATTTGCAAAAAATCTAATTACAACCAGACAAGATTTATTAATAGATATTAGTCACTTCGAGTTTTAATATTTGCAGAAAAGTTAAGCCAAACTTCAAAATAAGTAATTAAAATCCGTAATTAAAACCGCCGATTTCAAAACGTGCGAAATTAGTTCCCATAATTGAAATAAAGAAAAAAGAAAACACTTAAAAAACACAATGGGACCTCGAACAGTAGTTGGTTTATTCGACAAGAAAGGGTTGGGAAGGGTTCGTTAGAACGTTTCTTTTCAGGATTCCTTTTCTGACGACGGGCTTAACCTTTTATTTCGTCTTCGGTTTTTAATTATAAACGTCGAATTCGGCACAAGATTTTTTGTCGAGATTTCGCAGAATCAGGTCGACAAAGGCAAATTCCGAGGAATCTTCAACACACTGCAGTCCATTCACCGCGTTGTTTTAATTTGTTTTGAAAGTTTAACTACAAATTTAAAAGCCATTAAGCTTCGCCTGATTGTTTATCTGTAAATAAATTAAACGGATTCTCTGCGACTGAAATTTGAAATAAATTAAAACGCCGAAAACAAATCATAATAAATTGTTTTCTTCTAATTTCGACTGGATATTTAGTTCCGACCCCTTTGATCTATCTATAATCATAAAAAGGCGGGGGATAATCAATACTAATCTAACCGCTGTTGGGGGAATAGTTTCAGCTTGTGGCGGTCAAGTTTGCAAATGTGGTCGGTGCGAAATACTTCTTGCGCGGAGAATCGATTGTACAGTTAAATTCCGCATTATTTACACTTTATTCACAACCATGCGAAATTTATTCAGTCCCCGTTTTCCGCGTGATTGACAGCAAGTGTTCGCGTTTGTTGGCACCCTCTGTTATGTTTTGTAATACTCTTGGAGACATAACATAATACCTCCTTTCTCGAGTTCTTGTGTCCCATTCCCATAACACTCGCACGTACACAAAAACTCGATTGTGTACACTCGCTTAGGAATTAAAACGTCGACCGAATCGAAGGATTCTAGGAATGGTGTAATTAGACGATTTAATTAATCGCCGGAGATTGTGGCAACTTTCTCGCCCTGCGGGGAGGAATTTTATACATTTGTTGTCTTCTGAGATTTATGAACAACTTTATTTTGGAAACTATTGTTGCATTCTGAGATTTATGAGTGGCTTTGTTTTGGAAGCTGTACAGATGCCAATTGACATGTCCAACCCTTCAATAAATCTGTCACAGATCGGTACCAAAATTCTATTCTTTCGAGAAATGTCACATTTGTCTTGTAATTGATTTACACATTTCCGGCCGACCGGACGACACTTGACCACACATGTAAAAATCAAAGACCCCCCTTATTTTTTCTTAATAGTCTTAATAAGTCGTTCGAAGAACCTCGAACACCAAATCTTTGTACTTATATAAATAAATCTATCATAATAAAGCTCCGAATTTCATTTAATAACGCCTCATTATTACGGGTAGTTATTCACCTAATCGAAATCACGACACATTTCTTCTTCCAAAATAATAGTACATTATTGAACGATTACATCTGGGTTCTAATAGCCAAGATGTGAAGGTCAAATACGACCTTTTATCCCGAATTTCAGGTAACTCTATTTATTAAAATTTGCTCACAATACTACAACTTAAAATTTATGCTGAAAGCATATGAAAAATGAAGCATAAAAATAAATGTTAATAAAACTGAGTATTCGCTACCAATTTCAGAACTTAGTTGACAATATTAATCAATGATAACACCGAAATTAAACCAATTGGTAAATACAAATGCCTTGACCCCACTATAACAGCAGATTAATTTGCATTTCCTAAAATTAACAAAGACAATAGCCTTTATCACTCTTCAGATGAAAACCAATGAAAACATGATAATAGTACATTAATAAACGACCACATCTGGGTTATAATAGCCATTATGTGCAGGTCAAATACGACCTTTTATCCCGGATTTCAGGTAACTCTATTTATTAAAATTTGCTCACAATACTAAAACTTAAAATTTATGCTGAAAACATATGAAAAACGAAGCATAAAAATAAATGTTAATAAAACTGAGAATTCGGTACCAATTTCAGAAGCTTAATTGACAATATTAATCAATGATAACACCGAAATTAAACCAATTGGTAAATACAAATGCCTTGACCCCACTATAACAGCAGATTAATTTGCATTTCCCAAAATTAAAAAAGACAATAGCCTTTATCACTCTTCAGATGAAAACCAATGAAAACATGATAATAGTACATTAATAAACGACCACATCTGGGTTCTAATAGCCAAGATGTGCAGGTCAAATACGACCTTTTATCCCGGATTTCAGGTAACTCTATTTATTAAAATTTGCTCACAATGCTACAACTTAAAATTTATGCTGAAAACATATGAAAAACGAAGCATAAAAATAAATGTTAATAAAACTGAGAATTCGGTACCAATTTCAGAAGCTTAATTGACAATATTAATCAATGATAACACCGAAATTAAACCAATTGGTAAATACAAATGCCTTGACCCCACTATAACTGCAGTTTAATTTGCATCTCCCAAAATTAAAAAAGACAATAGCCTTTATCACTCTTCAGATAAACACCAAAGGTTACCGACAGATGCAGTTTTAGTTGTTTTTGTTCATTTAATACTAAGAAATAAATCCGATCCGATCTGAGCGACTGAATTGTCACAATAACATCAGCACAACCGCGCCACAGAATAGGCCTTTGTGAGCCGTTTAATCGATAACATCAGGTAAACTCCCGTTCATTTAGCCGAATGACTTAAAAGTGCTTATTAGCAATCATAAAGACACCCACTTGCCGTGCATCTGGCGTTTATGTGTCAATACGATCCCACAAGTGATTCAGTAAGAACTTGAAATCTGCATAACTCGGCTTTTTCAGAATGGCTAAACAGCTCGGACCGTTGCATTTATTAATAAAATATCGCGTGGGTGGAACACATGTCAGTGGCTTGTTCCACCTTCTTCACATTTTTATTTCGGGCGAATAAATTTTAATCGCAATGAATATGGAAAGGCTTTTACAGAGAGAGAACTTTTTGTTTGACTTTCTAATCGTAAAATTGTTTCTAAAAAAACGATTTTGAGGCATTAATTTATCTTCCTCTCGTTATTGATTGAACTTTCTCGTTTGTGTTCAACAAAAAATTTTATTTCGACGTAATGTATAATTATTTCATAATTAAGCGCTCGTGAATTTAAAGCAGTAAAAGTTGACTGATTCAATTACCGTTGGCCGTTCCAAAAAGGCACAGCGGAACCTCGTTACGACGATCGAATTACTGCGACCTTATTTCGAGATTAAGTTTTTAAAAAACAAATATTTTAAGAATCTGTGACCCAAAAATTCTTCCTATAAATATTTATAATAAATAAATCAATTTCAAGCATGCTAAATAGGTTAGATCATAACAACTTTTGTTAGGCAAGTGCTTGAACTGAATTTATTTCTAAAACACCGATTTAATTATAAAATTATCAAAGATTTAATTATTTCAATTGGCCCCAAATGTGGGCCAAATCCTACCAATTAAAACTGATGCACTTACTGCTCGATTGTGATGCAACTGCTAGAAACACTGCACTTGCTTTAACGAATAGTTTTTGAATAACGTTTTTTGTGGAACCAAGGGTGCAGTAAGTGGTTTTCGCAGATGTGGTCTTCTTGGAAGATGGGAAAGTTCGAGGACAAAAGAAGGGTCATTCGACCGATTGCCACACACAATTTGTATCGAACTTTAGGGCAAAATGCAACATAAGATGCAATCAATTTTACATTGAGCCAAGAAATTTAATTCATCCTCGTACATTATTGCTGAATTAATTAAATATTTATTTAAGTAGTCAATTAACTAATCCATTATTTTCGTTAATAAATTATCAGCTTGTTTAATTTTTTACATAAAGTTATGATTAAAAAATGTTGTCCAAATCCTTCAAAATGGGCTGGAAGATCAATATGTTTTTCTTTCAATGTGAGATTAAGTCACAATAAAAAACTGGTCTCAACAAAATGTTTGGTATAAATGTTTTAAATTGTCGTTAATTTTTTTGGAAGCTTGGAATTTTAAACATCCTGTTTTGTTCCATCCCACACAATTTTAAATATATTTAGTGGAAGCTCGTTTCAGGTCTGAAACGTGATACTGAAAGATTGCCATTAAAATGCAGTAAAAGTAAATATAAATGCACATTTTAAATGTCGAGAATTAATCGATTTGCTTTGAGTTGTGATATTATTTTTACAATAAAAAGGAAATAGAATTAAATAAAAATAAATTCCTGCTCTACAATAATCGAGAAACTTTTCCACAGCGATTTCTCAATTCATGAGCATCATTAAATATCCACAAAGGGTCAATTTAATGATAACATTAAACAATTCTTATATTTTCACGTTTTTGATTCTGAACCCAAATGACAAATAGTAAATCCAAGTGGCAGTCATGAAATTACAGTTTAAAAAATTAAATCCGACCGATAATTTGTAAAATGAAGTGCAAAAATGTTTTATAGTAAGTGTTGTAATATTATTTTGCAATAAAAAGGAATGAAAATGAAATAAAAATAAATTGCTGCTCTATAATAATTGAGAAACTTTTCCACATGGATTTATCATCATAATCAAATACCCACAAAGTTAATGATAACATTAAGCAAATCTAATCCCAAGTGGCAGTCATGAAATCAGAGCGTAAAATATTAAATCCGAGTGGCAAATATCAAAAATTAAACGGGAAAATATTAAGTTCGACCAATAAGTTGTAAAATAAATTGCAAAAAATGTTTTATAGTGTAATATTATCTTTGCAATGAAAAGGAAATAAAATGAAATAAAAATAAATTTGTCACTAATTATTCAGGTTCTGCAATAATTGAAATACTTTTCCACAAGCATTTTTTCTTAATTCACGCAAAGTGTCAATGTAATGATAACTTTAAAACAAATCGTCTTAATTTTGAACCCAATAACAAATATTAAATCCAAGTGGCAGCCATGAAATCAGAGTGTAAAATATTAAATCCAAGTGGCAGTCATGAAATCAGAGTGTAAAATATTAAACCCAAGTGGCAGTCATGAAATCAGAGTGGCAAAATCAAGTGAAAAAAATGTTTTATAGCGAATGATTTGTTCTGAAATGCGGAGTCGTAAACATCCCTCGCATTCGACTTTATTCCAAAATATTTCTCACGTCAATTTGCCACTTTATCGGATGCCTTTGAATAAGCCGATCGCGTCAAATCGAAAAGGGTCGCTCAAACCGATATCCCCGTTTAGCAAAAGCCTTCCGTGCAACTGCAGATAATCGTTCAAAACGTTCTAAGCACATCCCGCTGTAACGTTAATCACAACATTAAATAACAACATTAAAGTCCTCTCTTGCAGCACAAATTATAATCCAATTTCACCCAACTAAAATTAATATATTTCAAACTCAACTTAAATAGGGTAGTTTGTTTAATCGAATTCCCAACAACTTGCTTAACTACATTACGAGTTACTTGAACTTTGTTTCATCATTTAACGAAATATTCCGAACACACACATGAAATGCTGCTGTCTCTTTATTGCAGCCGAGAAAATCACCATGAAGTTTATACGTTTTATATAAAGTAAACGTTTCTAGACTCGAGTTACAATACAAAAGCGTCTTGAGTGTGTATAATACGCATTCTATAAGATCTCGACAAACTTTGTTGTCAAATTGTACTGGATTACAACAACGCGGTTTGGCGGTTATACTCTCTTAAGAAGAGGGCCTCTCAAGTGCGACAGAGAAGAGGGTAAAATGGAAAACCACAAAGGGATGATTCCGCCGTTTGTATCGCACACACGTTATTGCTTTATTAGCGGGGAATGATTGTTTTCCCTCGCTCATTCCACCGACGAAATGAAAAAACTTTACACAACTTTTTAATCACAACAGAGAAGTTTAATTGCGTCTACGAAGTTTGTAATTATAAATAAGCACTTGTCAGACTTGAAAATGAATTATTACCGAGAAAAACTGTCGTCCAGTCAATTTCTGAAATTAAACCGTAATTACTGTGCACACTTTATGGCGCAATCAGATCTGCCAGAATTTCTTAATTAGATTTGAGACGCCCCCCTTCGGCCATGTTTATTTCAATTATGTAAATCCTTTCTTTTCCTACCCTTTTTCTTTACTCCATAAACTAAACCAGGGGGTGCCAAACAAAGCGCGAAAATCCCACGCGAAAAACGCTAATTTCAGCCGGGAAATTTTTGGGGCCCCTGGGCGTAGATTAAAACCCCTTGAAGTTCTCCCTAACTCGTAAAGACCCTTCTCTCGCCGATCCCATCTTGTATGCAAATTGAATTCGTACTTACAGCCAGTTATAAGTCATGATTATAGGAACAAACTTATAATTTCTTCTTAAGTAAATATTGAGGGATGTAATAGCTCTGACGTTTGTTTTACCAAACGCCTTGTGGGCCCGAAAAATCGGTTATTGGCCCGAGAATAAAATCCTCCTCGGTTCATGGCGCGCTAAACGCATTTACGTCTCACAAAGTCGTCATTAAGGGCGAGGAACTTTTTCTTTTCCTTTTTGCTCCGCAATCTCTTGAATTCGCCTTACAATCGGGCGAAATTGTCATTCAACCGCTTAATAGCTTCCTCATTGTAGCGATTCCGAATTAAATCAAGTGACGACGCCACTTTCACGCTCCGACTGGCGACATGATGGCAACTTTTCAGGAAAATATCAGCGAGTCGATCGACGCAGAAATTGATTTATTCAAAAACTCCGAAAAATAGAAAAGGTTTGTAAAAAAGGTTTTTCATTTAGTATGTCCACTTAGCCACCAGAACAGATATCGATTGCATAATTACCACAACAGTCTTATCATCGTGGCAATCTTAGCTTTTGGGTGGTTCTCCAAATTACCTCAAACACTCTCCAAACAATGTGCTTGTCCGAAACTATTGTGCAATGTTATCCTACAGTCTATTCTGATGCATCTTAATGATTGCCTCAGTCGCCGTCTGACGATTTTGGATTTTCGCTTTATGCCAAAGCTTGAGAATTAGCTCAAATTAAAATTACTTATTTAATTAATTAATCTCCTACATTTAGAGCAATGTAATTAAAAACAAAAAATCGCTTATGTAAATTATGTGAACAAACTAAAGTCTACATTAGATGTTCAAAAAGGCCTCCTTGCGATTTAATGCATGTCGCAGGCGAATTATAGAATCCGCCGAAATACAAAGCGGCTAGCAGATCTGTTCTGCAAAACGACTGGTTAAAGTTTAGACGGGTTGTAATACGGTTAAGAGATCCATTCAAATGTAGATTAATTGATTGTGAAGAAAAAATCTCCTGACGATCCAGCCAAAAACCAGTGCCCCACGAACAGATGTGCCTGGTTCAAGAAAAAAGTTCTTTGCGGATTTAAATGCCATTATAGCTTGACGTGTGTCAACAAATAATTTTATGTGTCTGATCTTAATATTTTTATTGATTTTTAATAAAATAAGTTAAAAGCATTTAATAGTGATTATTATTCCTACTTACAAAGTGACGTGCCATGTTATATAATGTGTAAGGAGTTCATATCTATGTCGGTGGCGAATTGTAAATTCTGTAGTTTTTTAAATGACTGGGCAGATTGTAAAATATAGAATGAACGGAGAATTTTTCATTTCACTGAAAATTTTAGGTGCATTATGAATCACTGAATAACTCTCAGTCTTATTGTAAAAAGGAACTGAAGAATTGTAAGACATTTTATAAAAAAAACTTTTTGAGTTAAACTTTTTCCTTATAGTTATGACAAATATAAAAGTCATAACTACAAGGAAAAGGTGTAATTCAATATAAAAGGTTTTTTTAATGTCTAACAATGCTTCACTCCTTTACAAAGCAAACTGAGAGTTATTTAGCGATTCATAAAACACCTAAAATTTACAATCAAATTGTAAGACATATTGTCGTGTTGTTACAACAATCTGCCCAAACATTAATTAGTCGTTTTACAAAACAGCTCTGCATTGTAAAGCGGCGAATTAAGCAATAAGGCTGCGACATGTGCATCAAATCATAGACTGTCTAACCCTTTCAAAGATTGCGACTTTGTCAGTCTGTTTAATTTTGTGAAATTAATTTGAACTTTGATTTTTCACGTTTCACTGTCTTCGCTTATTACTCACTTTAACGCAATCACAATATCTGCTTATCGTAAGTCATCAAATACAGTCAGACTTGAATACTCCTGAAAAGGGCAATGTTCTTGCAGTTAAAATTTAATTATACAGGGTGTCTTGTAAATGGAGCATAATAATTACATCAAAAACCAAACCAAATACAGTGAAGTCCGGATTAAGTGAACTTGAAAAATGCATCAAAATTGGTTGACTTTATCCGAGGTTCATTATAAACGAAACACAAAATGCTTTATGTTTATTATGGGAAGATTTTTTGGTATTTGAAATAGCGTTCACTATAACCGGAAATTCACTATAAGCGGGTCCATTATATTCGAACTCCTCTGTAATACAATATTCGAATTTGTTCAAGAGTGTTTTGGTCAATTTTTTGGGATGTTCACAAAAATAACATTTTCTAAATGTAACACCCTATACATTTTTTTGAAAATAGGTCAAGCCCATTTTATAATAACAAAAAGTTGAATATTTTATTTATACAGTAAAATACGAGAAATGCGCTGTTTGTAAAGCGAGGGAGGGGCGATAAATAAGCGTCAAGTAACATAGAAAAACTTTGCGCAGTTGCTTCGAACTTCTTCATTTTATTGATGTGGCTATTGAATTGCCCATTCGTGATAAGTTTAACTTTAGTGCCTAGGCACTGTGTTGTTTGTTGTTTCATGAACTACTTGATATTTGTTGAGTGAAGTTTTTGAAAGAGCATTTAGTCAAGGACGACACTGCAAGTGTTTAACAATTTATTTAAACATAACAAAAATTAACACGTCTGTACTGTTCGATGTGTCGACAAGAAGATAAAAAAATGTAAGGCAATAGGGCCCTGTTGCACCCTTGCGATCAAATACAAAAAATGCATCAGCCAGTTGTTATACCAGAAGATAGAAGGCGTGTTGTAGGCGCCAGATTTGAAATCCTAACAATATTTTTACTTAACTGCAATAAAAACTTAAATTGCATGAAATTTTTAGATATTTAATTTAACCAGTAATGTGTCAAGACTTTTTCGGCGTTAATATTCACTTGAACTGTCCTTGTAGACTGTTGTGGGGCGCCCGGTAGATCAACCGTGGAGTACTGTTCCTTGTCGTTAATTGTTGGTTGCGCCTCGAAAATTGAATCAGCAGATTTGCATGAGGAAAAAAGTGCGTGGAATGAAACGCGAATTGCAGAAATCGTTGAGCCGAAACCGTGACGAATAATCGCACAATAAAGCTCGAGATTTTGCGTTCTTTTATGAGAATGGAACGCATTAATATTCATTATGGTTTTAATTACGTTGACTTTGTGTCCCTATTTAATCCATTTATTTACATTTATGTCTCCATGAATTTTAATTTTGTTACATTTATTTGTGTCAACGTTTCGCTCAACTCTCTCGGTTTATTATTTTTTTGCGACATTATTTCATTAACGCCGGAATAATTCATTTTTGCGGCTTCTCGCGCGGGGACGGGCGCACCGGCGGCGGTAAGAGAATAAAAAAATCGCCAGCCCAATCTGCTGGAAATCAATCACACGTTACTTTCTATTTGATTACAAACACATTGCAAACTGGTGCACTACTTTCCCTTTTCGAATTGATCTACCTAAATGCCATATTGATAATAGTGCATTTCATAACGTTTGATTAAACAAACAATAGCTGGACACGGCGAATTGTGGGGCAACCAGCCGCAATGCGATTATTGCAGCAATATGTGAAGATTACAAATTTACTGCATCCAAAATCCGCCCTCGCGAAACCGGGGCGCACTAAGTTGAAGCACAAACTGTCACCGCGGGAGTTTGATGAAGCCGAGAGTAAATCATGAACTCCACGACACCATAATTTGTCCGGAGTCACGCTACAGATGATGGATGGACCGGAATATACTGGATTTACATCATTACATACATTAGGATTACCATTAGGAAAAAAAACGTGATTTATCGCGAGGGTCCGACAGTGTTGACTTAAACCACTTAAATCATGAGAAAATTCCTGAAGAATGAAAACACTTCCAGCCGTTCGCGAAATGACTTTTCGACCTTGTCACGGCGGAATTAAAATTACGAGCCTGTTCAACCGTGGGTAATTAATTTTTTCAAGCCACTGAAATTATCATGCGAACAAGATTTATTAGGCTAATCCATCGATCGAGACGGGGTAATTATGGGCAATTTTATTCCCATGCGTTGCCATCGCAAAATTAATGTTAACAGGGAGAAATTGAACTATCACGCCTGCGATTCTACAGGCGAAATTTTTGTGAGGAAATTAGCACAGCGTGAATCTGTCAACGCGGTGCGTTAAATTGAGCCTCGTCGATTTTTTGCTGAAATTTCGCTGAAAAATTGGACCGGAAAAACATTATTTGCATTTCGGGGCGTCGGGGTGAGTCGCTCTTAAGCGGGGACAAATAACCGAATTCGTTATTAAATAATTACTTCGCAGTAGGTGCACGGCGTCCCTTAGGGCGCCTAAATGTACACCGTGGGGGCACATAAAGGATTTGCAACGTCAAGAAATTACTTATAAATTTAGGTTTAGCCTCCCTTTACACAAATTTATTCCCACAAGTTAATAAAAAGCGCCCTTTCGCTCTGATTTATGAGGAAAATCCATCGGAGAAACAATGCAGCCCTTATTCTAGATCAAGTTGCCCAGGAAACTTAACTGAAGATGGCCGCCCACAAATCTACAAAATAATTATATGTAAAAAGGGAAGGTTGTTGATCTGTCTTTTGTCACACGGGTTGTCACGTGTTGAGCTCGTTTTTGACGAACTTAAAAAATTTAAAATGGCCACAATTGCAATTTTATGAAAAAATACTGAGAACAAAAAATGTAGATATTGACATGTTCTACATTTTTCGTTCTCATTATTTATTCTAATTTCCAGTCGTTATCAAATTGCTACGAATTTTCTTAACTGAACTCGTTTTTAGTGAACTTAAAAAATTTTAAATGGCCACAATTGCAATTTTATAAAAAACTACTGAGAACAAAAAATGTAGATATTGATATGCTCTACATTTTCTGTTCTCATTATTTTTTCCTATTTCCAGTCATTATCAAATTGCCACAAATTTACTTACTTGGACTTATTTTTAATGAACTTAAAAAATTAAAAATAGCCACAATTGCAATTTTATAAAAAAAAATACTGTGAACAAAAAATGTAGATATTGATATGCTCTACATTTTCTGTTCTCATTATTTTTTCCTATTTCCAGTCATTATCAAGTTGCCACAAATTTACTTACTTGGACTTATTTTTGATGAACTTAAAAAATTAAAAATAGCCACAATTGCAATTTTATAAAAAAAAATACTGAGAACAAAAAATGTAGATATTGATATGCTCTACATTTTCTGTTCTCATTATTTTTTCCTATTTCCAGTCATTATCAAGTTGCCACAAATTTACTTACTTGGACTTATTTTTGATGAACTTAAAAAATTAAAAATAGCCACAATTGCAATTTTATAAAAAAAATCCTGAGAACAAAAAATGTAGATATTGATATGCTCTACATTTTCTGTTCTCATTATTTTTTCCTATTTCCAGTCATTATCAAGTTGCCACAAATTTACTTACTTGGACTTATTTTTGATGAACTTAAAAAATTAAAAATAGCCACAATTGCAATTTTATAAAAAAAATCCTGAGAACAAAAAATGTAGATATTGATATGCTCTACATTTTCTGTTCTCAGTATTTTTTCCTATTTCCAGTCATTATCAAATTGCCATAAATTTACTTACTTGGACTTATTTTTAATGAACTTAAAAATTTTTAAAGGCCACAATTGCAATTTTATAAAAAAATACTGAGAACAAAAATTGTAGATATTGATATGTTCTACATTTTCTGTTCTCATTATGTTTTCCTATTTCTAGTCGTTATCAAATTTCCACGAATTTACTTACCTGAACTTAAAAAACGAAAAATGGCCACTAGGGCAATTTTATAAAAAAGTACTTGGAACAAAAATTGTAAATATTGTAAAGCTTCACATTTTCTCTAGATATTATTTGTTCCAATTTTGAGCCGTTTTCAAGCTACCACTAATTCACATCCTTGAGCTTACTTAAAAAAAATAAAATAATTATAAGTTTATAAGATCGCAGTAATATCAAAAGTTATAATTTATTTCAAGGCGTAATTTGGTATTCCTCCCTCTTAACTAGTTACAGCGCTAGTAAAATCATTCGGTAATAAATCAACAGTTAATTGGATCCTGGGATGATAGGAATGCACAGCAACATTTTTAGTCACGTTATCAATTGGCTGGTAATAAAACGAAATTCGTGAGATAAGGACGAAATGATTTTGTGTCGCATGAATTATTCATGAATACTTGTAAGCAACCTTTTAACCCTTTAACAACGGCAATTGTTAAATTAATCCACTTTGCGTCGTTAATTCAAAACATTTTTTCCTTTTGAAAAATAACATGACGTAACACACTTACAAGTCATTATTACACGAAGAAAAAAAAACGAACAAAAGGCCCCTTTTTTGCTGTCGGAATAATGCACAAATTTGGGTCAGTACTGTGGGAAATAATTAATTTATCGAAAAAAAAATATTATTAGAAATTTAAAACGATTTTTTTCGATCCCGTTGTAACGGTAAACGTTATTAATATTCCTAAACGCGGTTAAGTAGTTTTTTTACTGTGCCTCTAAAGAAAGAGAGTTTAAACAGAAACGTCCAAACAAATTACCGAGCCACAATGGATTGTAATTCGCAAGGAAATTGTTCGCGAGTGAATGCTTCTGTTGGTCCTTTTTTCGAATACCTCGTTTTCAATAGCATATGTTGAATACATTAATTATTACACGAACTAATTCTGTTAAGTATGCTGCAATTATCAACAGCTGTAATTAATATCAAGATCTCGAAA
This sequence comes from Dascillus cervinus, assembly GCA_949768715.1. NCBI lineage: Eukaryota > Metazoa > Arthropoda > Insecta > Coleoptera > Dascillidae > Dascillus > Dascillus cervinus. The sequence continues at coordinate 27,771,190 of OX458319.1, read as the reverse complement.
TAAGCGCTTGTCAAATTAAAAATATGATTTGATTATAGACCAGAGTTTTTTGTAACAATTATTTTTGTTAATGGAGTAACAAGCTGTTGAAATATGTAGGGCGTCGACCTACTTATTTGCATTTTTTGATCATCAATTTTCGGAAATTAACGCAGAGGTAAGGCAAATAGGGCTCCCGAAGATTTAGGTCACGAGTCAATGCAGCTCTAAGTGCGCCCTTGGTTAATTTAATTAAACCAGCCCCTTCTGCCTATTAAACATACTAAATAGAAATAGATTCAATTCACCATAAGCTCAATTAGTCAATCATCACCCTCTACGCACAATTCGCACTAGGCTAGCGATCCAGATGGTGTTGAAATAACCGTCAACACATTGAGGACAGGTGCGTACGGCAACATATCAGTTTCTACCCAATAATTTATCTGACAATAATCGAAAATTTAAATAATAAACCAATTAACTTTTCCAGTTCATCAAAAAATTAATCGTAACTTGAAAACGACTCAAAATTGGTAAAATTTATTTAAAATATAAAATTGAACGCTTTTCACACTCTACAATTTTTGTTTCAACAATTTTTTTGTACAGTTGCAATAGTGGCCAGTTTTAATTTTTTAATTAAAAAGGAGTACCCGATAAGTAAATTCATGGTAATTTAATAACGATTGGAAATTACAAAAAATAATAAGAACAAAAAATGCAAATCTTAACAATATCTACAATTTTTGTTCTAACAATTTTTTTGTAAAATTGCAGTAGTGGCGATTTAAAATTTTTTAAGTTCATCAAAAGCGAAAAGTAGAAACAATAGTTTGTAATTACAACAGACAGCCATTTTTAATTTTTTTAATTCAAGAAATTGTAAATGATTCCTTTTCCGTCATTAGGAAACTTCTCCTGTGACCAAACGGTTAATCATCTGCTAATTAGTGCCAGAACAAAACGGACTTTTTTAATGTGACCCCTCGTCGAACAATGAAACGCCATAATCCGCTCAACTGTCTAATTTAAATAAAAAAGCTTTTTTCACGTCACTCGAAGTTAAACAGGACCCAACAAGTCAGCTCTTTGTTCCAAGTTCGGTGTCCAATTAAAAACACGATTTTTTGCCTTCGGTCGCAATCTGATTTAATTCTAACTTCAGAGAAAATTTCTGGCGCAAGATGAATTCCCTGAGCGAATTTTAATTGTTTAAACGGCCCGAGATAAGAAATCCACTTAAAATTCAAAATAACAAATTGTGGCAATTTATTTTATTGCTTAAATAAAATTAAACGTTGCATTATCACTTTGTCCAATTGATCGCAGATTATTCCAGTTAAGGACTCGTAAACTGACCGTCGTCAAATTCGGATAGTAAAATTCGCATGGGGTCGTACAGCTCGGCTTTAAAATAAACGCCATTAACATCCTAATAGAATTAGATGTGACAGTAAAAAAAACACATTTTTATCAATCAGATAATTTTTTCGACTCAACGTACAATTTTGAACTTTTTTTTTACAAGGAATCGTTGTGAAATTCGAAATAAATAAAATAATTACTGGAAACATGCAACTTGCATACTCTGGAGTGTAATTATCATTTAAAAAAACAATTAAAAGATCTGATAAAAAGAAAATTAGTAGCTTATTAAGGCAGAACATGAATTTTACAAACAAAGAGTTATTTTTACATTCTTGTAATGCAAATTCACTGGACTATTTATTTACTTTTGAAAATTAATTTAACCCCTTTAAAAATTTATATTTCATAATGAGGTCCTTAATGACAAACCCGAAGACAAGAGCACCGGTAGTTACACTCCAAGGTAGTTCATGATTGTCACTTATGAAATTAATGACCGGCAAAATGATAAGGCGTTTTGAACAGCAAAAATGAAAAGCCATTGTCCTTGAGGATTTATGTAAACAGTCCCATAATTCACTGTGACGCAATTAATTTCGACCTTAAACCTTGTCAGAATTTAAATTTGGCGCAAAGTTACAATGTTGGAGCTTTGATGCGATTTTTAGATTTGCGTTAAAGTAATGATGAATGCAAATGTTCCAATAAAAAGGTAAAGGTCGCACCCCGTGTAACGGTCGTTACAGTGTTGCCTGTAATAGTCGCATAAGCAGTTTTATGGTAGGTCACATTCTTTCTGTAATGCAAATATACGCGGTGCACTTTAAAGTCCGCTTTTATTTCATTTTTATTTACATCTCTTTTCCATACAGGCCATATTCCCCCTAATGCATGTTGTATCAACCGTGCACAAAGTTATTTTATATTTTGAAATTTTTATGGCTCACATCCTTCGCGAAATGAGTTTTGCACTCCCTTTTTAAAACTTGCGTCATAACTACTTTTTATAATGGCACAATGGAGCTCGTAAAACTCGGTTCGGTTTTACATTGTCTAATTTAACTTTTCGCAAGTTCTGAAAAAAAAAACCGGAGAAATTCCCCGACAAAAATGCAATTTCCACGAATTCGCAATTAAATCTAATTTTCAAGTTTGCTTTTAACTCGAAAATGACGTGCAACTTCTTCGGGAGAATTCCTTCTCTTTGATTAAAAGATACTGTAAAAGCTCTCATGTACTTTAATTTCCGCCGACATAAAATGCATTAAATTCCATCAGGCCACTTTGTTATGCTTCTATTTCAGTTCTTTTCCCACCCCTTTGCCTGTCGTTAATTCCGCGACGAAAATGGGCACATTCGGTTTATCTAATCCGCCCTCAAGAAATGCCTTTATGCGTGCGTGTGTGTAATTTATTATCCAAGTTACCATTCGAAGCTACGCCATTATAATGCAGCTCCATAATCATCTGATGCGAAACAAAGGCACTCGCTCACAATGGCAACTGGTTCCCTAAATCAATGAATTTAAATTCAATTCAATCCGAAAATATATTGCGCGCACATCCGACGTTTTCAAAACCGTTTTTAAAGATGAAATGATTGGGGACTCGTTTTAAAAATTTATTGTTTTCTAGATGGCGAGATTTAAACGCCCTGTCACGGTTAAGTCTACATCCAAGCGTTATCCCGCGGTTATCTTGTCGTTTGTTCGTGTTGTTCGCGTTATTACATTACACCATAACAATGTTATCCTTTAAGAGCGACGCGCTGTTTCTAATTTCTGCGTGTTCTCAAACGGAAAAATCGCCTGTTTTTATTAAATTCATATCGGCCGTGAAAGTGACGCCATTAAGCGTTTTACATCTCCATTCCTTCGCGGAGCTACTTATTCCAAAACTGGCGGTGTTTACAACTCACGGAACGGTTACGTGCCTTACTAACAGGCAATAAAGTTCATTTTCGTACGTTAATACGGTTAGGAATTGGTCGGCGACGCCAGGTGGTTGATGCAACTCAATCACCTCCCTATAAAAGGTACAGATTTTTTTTGGCTCCAATTAGCTGTTTTAATTATGCCGGGCTGTCGTGGGGAGTGGAAAAACGCTAATAATCGCGGTTCAAATCCGAACATCCGTTTCATTATCAGAAATTTCCCTGCGAGGACATGGATTCGACAGCGGGCAGTTTGAACGAATTGCCAAATAAATTGAATTTGATTTCAATTTAGTAGAAAATGGAAAGTAGCAAATAAAATTTTTCCAATATCAAATAGGAAAGAAGAAGAAAATCAGCCGTTTTCCTCACTAGTGAGGAGAGTACTTACTTTCGTCACTAGGAATTAAACAATGCGCATTAAAACTAGTTCGCACGTCATAACTGCCATTTTGAATTGTTATATAATTTAGAATGTTTACAAACACTTCTCTGAACTGTACAGGATGTCCCATCACTTGTGCTATTCACAAGTTGGAAAAATTAGTATGTAACATTCAATATATAACATATTATGAGGAACAGTCAATTGCAAAACTGTTGGTTTTGCAATGAATCCATTTCCTCACTTGTATTACAATATATTATTTTTCAGCATTCTATTTGTGATTTAAAAACAACAAAATAATTCACTTTTCTAAAATAATTCTTGATTTTTAAGAGCAAGGTCGACAGTGTTTCGTTTGGAAGAACGATGAACAATCCTAAATGAATAATTATAGTAAATGTCATTGTCATATTCAAATTAATTGACGGATGTAGGGTTAGGTGGGTTTTTTGTGTTTCAAATAGTGATCCATAAATGTTGATTCATGAAAACATTAACAATTTTTCATTTTTACCAATATTTTTTTATGTTGCGTTACTAATTATCCAAAATTACAGTCGGTAAGAGAAAGAAACTCAATTTACAGTTGCCCCATAGCATTTACATTTACCTCATCAAAACGGGGCAAATGTAAATGAAGATTTTCGGTTATCTTATATCTACTTCTTAATTTAAAATTCGGAGGCAATGGTAAATCCCGGTGAATTATGTACATTGGTTGAAATTTAAAACAGATTAATGTTTGTCTATTCACATTTACCCCTTTTTCTTGAGTATAGTTTGATCCCATGTTTTTTTAATGCATTTTTGCAACAATATTAAAAATTCTCAAATGCTGAATCGTAGCTTGTCAAAAGGACTACACTAATTTGCAAGTAACTGAAAATTGTTCGTGAAAACATCATTTACACTTACCCCAACGCCTCTTTAAGTGGGGTAATTGTGAATATTCTAAATTATCACAAACAGCCAATAAATAATTGCGTTTTGTATGATACTGCACAAAATTTGGTGACAATGTCTAAAAAAAAGGACATTTTATTTTTTTGTAAATTGGCAGATATTAATTTGTGTTATATTCACAATACCTTGAACAGACTGGTGGGAATTTTCAGTATTTATTTATTAGAGCACTTTTAAGTTACCGTTTACACTTACCCCCACCTGACCGTATCTTATAGGAATTGTAACACAACGTTTTGCTTACGCAAATTGATTTTCTGGATCTTGGCAAATTTTTCAAAAATCAATTTTTTTACTTGTCTTTTGATTTTTTGAAAAACAATTCTAAAAGAACAAAATTCTTTTTATGTAATATATAATTCATAAGCATTTTTCTTTACATCAAATAAAATATTCAATTTTTGCGTCAGTAAACAAATTGTAATTTATAAATAGAATTGTCGCTCAAAAAGGATTTTAATTGGACAATTCACATTCCGTTCTTTACTGATGCCTCGTCACGAAAATGCAGACTCAAACAGACAAAACGTTTCGCCGCTCTAAATTTAATATTCCGCACTAAAGATGATATTTAGTGCCATCAAACGGGACGTTTACGATGACAACATTGCCGCAGTCGCCCACTAAATTCCTGCCTTTTCCAAATCAAAAAAAAAATCACTTTCTTTTTAGAAATTAATACAAAAATTACCGCTTAAAAAACACAACTTTCTACAATTAATAACAACGAACTGAAAACGTTTGCAATTTTTAAAACGCTCCTTTCCCGAAAGGATGAATAAAACTGATTTATGAGGCGCCCTTTGAAATCACGTGGACGGTGAAATTAATGCCCAAAAATTTTGGCCGAATTTAATTTATCAAAGCGCCGGTTGACATGCGGAAAATGAATGTCTTTATTTTGTCCATTATGTAACAGTTGTTGGAATTTGAATTTTTGTGACAATCGGACGCGAAAAACGACGTAAAAATTCCGTTCGGATTGCCCAATAAAACGAGGAGAGAGGACTCAAGTGAATTGTCCTTGACTTTTAATTATAACTAATTAAAACGTTTAATAGTGTGTTAAATTATAATAATACCAATTTAAACATCCATAAATTATCCACTTTATTTTTTATTTACATGTCATTAAAATGGTCTTAATGCACGCACATAAAATCGACAATTTTAATGTCGACCGTAAAAAACTGAGGAGAAACAATAACCGACGAATTTGGGTACGACTGTACCCGACTTAACAGAATCAAATTATAAAATCCACAGATGTTTGCTCATTTTGTTATTATTTTACAACAAACTGAAAGTCATTATCATTCCTGGGAAGAAAGAGGCCAACGTTACAATGGAAAGCTATTACACACCTTAATTTAACAAACTCTTAGAGTGACCTTGAGCCTGGAGGAATCCGGTCCTACAAGAACTCGATAGTGGTGGGGGGTTGAGAACACAGGAAAAAAAACGTCGACAAGAGGGGAGATGATGAAGACGCTCAGACTTAAAAAAAACCTGCCCCGCGTTAATTATCGATTTCAATTTGATCGAAATGTCGCAAGTCGGTGCAAAATCGGCGATAAAATGGAGCGTGGGCCGTCCGAAGAGTCAAAGAAATTTCAGGCACCTGGACAAACATTGGGAAACAATATAATAAACGTGCAAACATGGCGTGTGGACGTTAATCAATCATTAAATATTATTTCAATCAAACCATCATTACCGGCCGTGGCGAGGAGGAACATAGACGAGAAGAGATGAAACAGGTAGAGGAATGCGAGGTCAGAGGTGGTTATAGTACAATGTTCCGCCTGGGGCTGGAGGTCGTAGACCTCCGTCGTCAAAATAAAAAAACGCAGCCACAATAAAACGTATAAAAATTAATGAAATGAGAGGAAAAAATGTATCCGCGTTTAAAAATAAACAAAAAAATGCGCCCGGCGAAAAAAGTCGTTTAATTTATTTGAAAAGGTAATTTATCGTCGCAGGGAGTTGTATTTTTACCGATTCTGAATGCCGATCAGATCCAGGGCCTCGTCAATTGCGGACGTGTCGCCCATGCGAATGCAACTAGTTAGGGGGATTGCATCGGGAAATTTGCCCTACATTTTACCAATGGCCGCTGCAAGTCCCGAGTCTTCCGAGACTAAATTAAATAATAAATTAACTTCGCACAAAAGAATTTAATAGGCAAAGTACCTGAGATTGCTCATCTCATATCCGACGCTTGGACAATGCCAGTCGCGGCACAATGAATGATAATAATGGCCCGATGGCACCACCTGCGCGTCTTTTGTCTAAAAATAAATAAAAAACGACGCGTTACAATAAAACCTGAAATGGGCGAGCGGGTTCCCACAGCAGATGTGTTTATTAAAATTATATCTGGTTTATTTTATTAACTGCGCTCTAACTTTTCACTAAATCGTCACTAAACTTTCATTTTACAGTAAGTAGAGCTGATAGCCGTGATGAGCTTGGAAGCAAAAGTTCACGGTCGTTTCGTTTTATTTCCGTTTATTTCTCAACGTAAAAATAGCGCTTACAAGGGTCACCTCCTCCTCCTCCTCTCGAATCGTCGACATTTGTTTACGCAATTCCTGCTAACCTTTCGACACATCTCAACATATTTAACAGGTACCTAATTAAATGCCTCCGGAGGCTTGTCAACCCAATCGCTTGCACTATAAATGGGACGCTCCAAATATTATTCCTTGGAACTTTTTTCTTATAATTGCAATTGTAATTACAGTCGAACTCCTCTATAGTGACCTCCTCTATAATGATTTTTTCTCTATAGTGATGTTTTTGTCAGGAACGTGCATTTTTGAACGTTTTCCATATAAAAATACCTCTATATTATGATGTTAAGCCTCTATATAGTGATTATTCTTTACGAAAGGTTTACCAAAATTCTCGAGGAACGGAATTTTCGGTAATAGAAAACCTGAAAAATCCTTAAAAGAATTTCTTGCAAAATTCTTACTTATGCAATCAACTTTGGACAGATTTTTTCATCAATAAGTACATGTTATGTAAGTATTCAGATGAAAATTTGTATTGTTTATTAATAACTGTGTGTATTTCTATATACTTAAAGAAATATTTTTTCAAATATAATAAATTTTAATTTTTTGTTTTGAATATCAATTGGTTTTTAAAGTGACTGCCAAAATTGTAAAATTATGCTTGAATTCTATACAGTGAAATTTCTCTAGTGATGTTTTCTCATGGCTTTTCGAACATCACTATAGAGCAGTTCGACTGTATATTATATTCAATAAGTTATATCATTTTCATGTAATCATTTTTAGAAAATCATTATACAGGGTGTCTCATCACTTGTGGCCATCCCCAAAATTGAGCTATAATTGAAAGTTATTTATTTGAAATTTGGTGCATATAAGGCTAGAAATTTCCAGTTAAATATTAAAAAATAAAAACTGATTTTTATAAAAATAATATCTCACAATTTCGTCAAATTTCAAATTTTATATTAGTATAAAATTTCTTTATTTTGGAATCTTAAGAATAAAAGTAATGATTTATGACTGTAGACAATCGTTAGTACTACACGCAAAGTTAAGTACGATTTAAATTTATAGCATTGTAAAAATTTCGCTGAAACTGGAGTAGGTAACTGGTACCTCGAATGGTCCCTTTTCCATAACCGCACCGAAAATATTTGAAACCAAAAATGTAATAAGTCGTCTTCGAGTTAAAGAAAATAATTCAACATCCACCCACACTTTAAAACATCTTCCTACTTATAATCGTAGTTTATTAGAGGACTTACAATTTACATAAATTTTAAAAATCTGCAAGAATGTAAAAAGGCTGGACTTAGGTACGCTCCTGTTGTTCACATCGACCGGCTTCCACTCAACAGTGACAAATTTTTACAATGCCATAAATTTAAATCGTATTTAACCTTTCGAATAAGTACTAACAACTGTTTACAGTCATAAATCATTACTTTTACTCTTAAGATTTCAATATAAAGGAATTTTAGACTAATTACAGCTTTTGGAATTATTTTTTTTGCTTTGGATATTATTGTCTCAATCATACTGATCTTGAAAAGTGAAATTTGACGAAATTGGAGATATTATTTTTACAAAAAAATCAGTTTTTATTTTTTCTCTCGAAAACTAACGCCGACAATTAACATTTAAAACTGGAAATTTTTAACCTCACACCAGAGGTATTTGTGCACCAAATTTCAAATAAATAACTTTCAATTAAACTCAATTTTGGAGGTAGCCACAAGTGATGGGACACCCTGTACTATGGTAGCTAAGATAGCTAAGGTATTGCCGTATATGAGTCTTGATATGGAGCTCCTCAAATACAGTCAAAAATGTGTGAAATTTTATAATAAATGAAAACATGACCTTGCTTACAAGTTCTCTTCAGGTAGTCAAACAATTTGCACCTCACCTGAATAATAAAAAATGTGTGTTCAAGTTTCTGTAAATTTAAAGTGACAATTCACTTGGATTAATAGTAACAACTCCCTTTTATTACACAACCGCTTTGGGAGATAGGTACAGCTGCTATGTACAATATAAGATCAAGTGACTAATCAAAAATATTATTTTATGGCAAACTCACGTCTACGTTATCGAAATAAAGTAGAGAAAAAAATCACTTAGACCAACGTAAACAAAATAAACCAAACAATTAAACGGATTAGCTTCATTCAGTCGAACTTTTAACAACTCACCGAAGGTAATGCAGACAGCAAGTTCCTGTCTCACCGCATAACTTAATTACCAAACAAAACATCGCATCCGTCGCGTCGCGGGGTTAATGAGTAAAAAGGAAAAATTAAAAATTGGGTCAAATTACATTTCTTTTCGGCGCAGACCGAGATAACGTTGAATTCCGAAAAAAAGCCACGATCAACAGCCGTGAGAGCAAATAAAGTAAATCACTCAGGCGATATTTAACGAAGTTAAGAGTTTTAATTATCGCTTGCTCAACACAATTTCTAAATCTTCCGAGATTTCGACATTTTTTGTTGGGTAAAAATGACAACTTAGTGGAAATATGAGTCGTAATTTTCGGTGTTTTGGTCGTGTGGATTTACATAAATTGAGAGGTGCAATAAAAACGTTGTTACTTGACCGGTTTGGAGGAAAAGTGACATCGTTAGCGCGTCCTGCGATGCATCGGCGCATCGGGGTCATCGGGGTTCTGTTATCGAAACACAAATCATGACTATCTTCTGTCTAATGAAAAGAAAGCCATTGGATTTTATTTATTTACAACTTGTTTAAATTCGAAAATGTAAATTATTACCAGTGGTTTCAGAGTTTAAAATAGAAAATCCGTTTTTATTTGTTTATTCAGTCATTTTTCAAGCTCAGTATTCATTTCAAATCTAATTTTAGTAATTTGGACATTTCTCCCAACTGATTTCCTACACATCGACCTTTGACCTTTGAATTTTCAACCAAAAATTAAATTGAAATTAAATGCTTCAAAAGAACTGTGACCATAATGTCTTATTTAACTTATTGTTAAACAATTTTTAAAACATATTTCCATGAACCGTAGAGCACTGAATTGCTCTATTTACAACTTTGTTAAAATTGCTTTATAATATGCACCCAATTTGTCTTTGGAATCATAAATAAATCATAAATAAATAATAAGGGTTTAAAAATTTTAACATTTTTTCTAACAACTGATTCCCAAAACATAAATTTAAATTAAATGCTTGAAAAGAGTGTTAATGCCTCTATACTGTGACCTTAATCTCTAAACGATTTTAAAACATATTTCCATGAACCTTAGAGCACTGAATTGCTAATTTTTATAACTGCTTTAAGATGGTTTTATAATATGCACTCAAGGAGAAAACAAATAGGGCTAGGATAATAATTGAACCAATTGCTTTTGACATCATAAACAAATTATAAATAAATTTCAACACTTAAGTTAAGAGTTTCATATTTTTCTATCTTTTTGTGAACGGTAAATTAAAATCGACACGTTTCGAGCATTTTTCACAATGTCCCCTTTACGGTCCTCGTGACATAACAGATGTGACACACTTTCGGTGTCACGAAGTTGCGATTTTAAAATTCCCCAATTAGGTTCTTTGAGCGACCAAGAAAAACCATTACCAGAATTTTTTATTTTGTGATTGAAATCTGACGTTAATTTTTCTTCCTATTTATATCTTCAGATCCGTCAAAAACGAAATAAACGACAGAAACTCAGGTTGGATAACATGAGGCAATAGCCGGCTGCCAAAATAAACATTTTTTTCATTTGGTTTTATTTCGGAAGATAAAAAACCATTCACGAGGAGTAAAATTAGCGAAGGCTGTCCTTTGTGTACAAAGTCGCGATTTTTATCAGCGGATTCCAACAAGGGCGTTGTGCCATGTATGGAAAACGCTAAAAGGCTATTTTTTCCGAAAAAAAACCGCTGCGATTCAGCCTCATTTTAATACATTTGAATGACATCCAGCCGCATTATGCAGGTTTCTGTTTTATTGCGTCTCGATCGAACCGTTTTTTTTTCCCTGTTACAACTTTGTGGGAAAATTATAATTATATTGAACGTTGACCCCTAATCGTGCCGGGGCATTGTTTGAGTGGGAGGAACGGGTTCTCTCCCTCTGTGTTTTTCCTGTTTTATTTCATATAATTATACGGTCTCCGTTTTTCATCATCAATCATTTCGATAATACAGATTTGTTCGCTGTTATGTTCTTTATCTGCTTCCCATCGATACATCTCTCGTCGGGATAATTGCTTGAGTTTGACTTGGACTTTATATAATCTCAGCTTCTATTTGAGTTGTCAATAACGATTTATTTTATCGTTCCAAACTGATTTTTATTTTTCACGCCACAAACCACCGAATTAATATTCAATCCGAATTTTCTTTAAAAATTCAAGCTAAAAATATGCCAAGGGCAAATTCTGCGGTTATGGGTAAACAAAAATCATATTTGTCTTCCGAATATTCAGGCATTAACATTTTTTAAATCTTGTTTTTCAACATTTTTATAAATAATCAAAACCCATTGAGTTAAAATTATTTCAAGGCAAAGCAGATAAATAATAAAACACTTCAGAAACTAATTTTTTCATGTTGTTTTTTATTAATTCATCAGTGATGAACAAATCTTAATTGTAACGTGAGTTTAAAACAAACTGGGCTAAGGAGGAGGATATGTCGCCATTAGTGCCAACTTTAAAACGTCGGAAATAAACAATGAACTTCAATGATGCCACCAAATTTAAGTTGGCAAGTGTTTTGAAATGGTTGTTATGTGCACAACTGTAACAGGTGATCTAAGCCCTACGTTTGGAATCTTTCCAGACTTTTTTGAATTCACGTTATGATAATATTTGACAGGCGATTAGTAAATGACTAAAAAAATAAGTATATCTGAACAGTTAAGAAAAACAATACCACAAACGATCGGTTGGAAATATTAATGGTGCATCATCAAATTTCATGGGTAATTATTTTTCTCTTAACTTTTTTTTATGTTATAATGACTGTAATTATTATCTATTTCTGTCGTCTTTTCGTAACGCCCCGTTACAACTGCAATTATTTCTTATCGATAATGACCGGTTCCATTTCTCCTCGAAATTAATGTCTCGATCGATTGCTGTAAAATTTTTGCAGAGATCAACGATAGGCGGAGGGTGAACTCGATGAGACGGGTCATGTATTTTTTTTGAGGCAATCCGTCAATGTTTCGGTAGCGCACCCATAACGCCGTTAAGATCAAATTGATTGTCGCACTTAATCCTGGTCGTCTTGCAAAAAGCTCCCGATTGAAAGGTTTCAGTTGAGTGTCTGCATGGAAATGACCAACTGATCAATCAACGTCGTTTTTTCATTAAAATTTATTCAAGGCGGTAATGGATTGCGACCATGCGCCACACCATGGGTGTTTGCTTTTAGTACCCCTAAATCAATCTTTGATCAAAAAAGTTTTAATAAAAGTTTAATTAATAACTTTTTTAATAAAGTTGTCGGAATTAATTGCGAAGACAAATATTTTTTTGTTGGAGCTTGTAACAGCAATGACAAATTAATTGCTCGCGTGCCAATTTTGGAACGTGAGGCACGCCCGACGTTTTTAATTTGTGCAGATGTTATTGCTCGTTTGTGGAAGTTTCTCAGTTTGTAATTAAAAATTTAGCAATAAAAACAAAACAATTAAAAATGGTTGGAGGAACGCTGCGGAATTAATTTCATTTCATTTGAATATCTAACACACATTTGCTTTTTAAATGACTTTTAAACTTTTTAAACACAAGTCAAGGGATAAAAGACCCGGTATCTTATTTACCATTATGGAAATTAATTATTTTGGATCCATTTTCAAATACAGTAGAGCGTCGATTATCCGAACGTCAATTATCCGAAACGTCAATCATCCGAATGACGATTTGATTTATCCGAACGTCAATCATCCGAATCGTCGTTAACTTTGCCATTACATTACATTATAATGTGATTGAAATATTATTTGTTGTTCAATATATGTTTATGTTCTATCATTTTGAGCCTGTTAGTGCTCATAAACTATGACTGTTCGGTCATCCGAATTTTCGATTATAAGAACGGTAGTCGGTCCCAATTAGTTCGGATAATCGACGCTCTACTGTATTTGTTTTGCGAGGAACACGATGGTGCAATTAAAAATCGATTTGCTCTAAGATTGACAGAGATAGAAAACTATAAATCGAGAAAATGGCCGTAGCTCCGTTAATACTGGAGCAACTCAATTGATTCTTGTTCAATCGTTTCCGGCAGGAAAAGTTATCCTAGTAAGGAAAAAAAGGAAGAAAAAAAAGAGAGAGAGAGAGAGAAAAGCCAAACCAAGGAAAACACTTCTTTTCTTTCTTGCTTCGAGCGTCATATAAACATGAAAACTTATGTATTTTTTTGCGAGGAACACGATGGTGCAATTAAAAATCGATTTGCTCTAAGATTGACAGAGATAGAAATTTTAAACCTAAATTAACATAACCTAATCTATCTTAACCTGACCAAACTGGGTCTATCTTTTCGTGTTTCTCTTTCGGGAATATTTTTAGAATTTTTACACTGTTGAGGTTATGTTGTGATTATTTACCTGTTCCAAATAAACAATTGCACTGTTAAAAAAGAAAAGAAAAAAAAACAATGACCTGAGCACACCTTATGAAAATGTCCACTGCAATTTGCATATGTTTTTTTTTTGCCAGAGAGTTATATAAAAATGAAAACTTATGTACAGTAGAGCGTCGATTATCCGAACGTCAATTATCCGAAACGTCAATCATCCGAATGACGATTTGATTTATCCGAACGTCAATCATCCGAATCGTCGTTAACTTTGCCATTACATTACATTATAATGTGATTGAAATATTATTTGTTGTTCAATATATGTTTATATTCTATCATTTTGAGCGTTTTAGTGCTCATAAACTATGACTGTTCGGTCATCCGAATTTTCGAGTATACGAACGGTAGTCGGTCCCAATTAGTTCGGATAATCGACGCTCTACTGTACTTCTTCAACTAATCTCAATTAAATCGTGATAAAAGTGACGACAATTTACTTAGTCTGAAATGAAACTGAAAAAACCATTGATGGCTATTTTTTATTCGGAAATGATTTGATTATGATATTTTTGGTCCGCTTGGCTTTTTGTTCGAGAATTCAGCGCCGTGACGAAAGTTGTACAACCTTGCACAGAAATCGAGTTCAGATAATTACCAGTCGCGAAGTTCAACGCAAATTTAAAAAAATCTAGTTTTCCCCCGCCCCCACGACGGGGTTAATAATTACAAGAAACGGCGATTTTTGGGCGTGATTAGATTCTGGTGAGTCTACACATATTAAATTCACGCTCGACTAAACTTGAGAGATTATAATTAAACTCGCACAACAGAGTAAGCATTTTATAGTCATTAGTTACAAAATGAAACTCCTACTCATTGAAATTAATTCCCTTAATTACGGAAACACGTCAGGATGACTTCATGAGGTCAAGTTTCCCTTCTTTTGTGGCGGGCTGTATTTATCAGGACCAGAATTTAAATCGGTAAAGAGTTGTGCGTTAAGGCGAACGAGCGAGGCGTGCCGAGACATCCGACACCTGTTATGCCGGGCTGTCAGTGGTGAGCGGAGGCGGACAGCGGTCGCGTGCCGCCAGAACGTGTAACGGAGGCGGCACCGCCCGTAAGCGGCCTAATCTCCCGCGGTCGCACTTAAACGACTCAATCGATTGCGACAAGAATAGCTTACGCTTTACCACGTTACAAGCCAGATTACGGGATTTGTGTCGTTCCGAACCTTTCGCCGGGACGGGAAAAGCTCCACGCAATTTTACACAATACTTTCAGTGCGGGCACAAAGAATTAATTGTTAACAATAAACTAAAAAATTCGTTTCACCTCAAAAAAACCCTCAATTTTGAAGATTTTTACTAATTAAATTTGACTAAGTAGATCTGATGTTAATTCCGTTTTCAGTATCATAAAGTAAGCAAAATTTGAGGATGATAACTTAATATTAGAGACCAATTTTTGTGGTCACATTAACGCTGGAAATTTTACACAATACTTTCAGTGCACACCGGGAACAAATAATGAATTGTAAACATTAAACTAAAAAATTCGTTTCACCTCCAAAAAAACCTCAATTTTGAAGATTTTTACTAATAAAATTTGACTAAGTAGATCTGATGTTAATTCCGTTTTCAGTATCATAAAGTAAACAAAATTTGAGAATGATAAATTAATATTAGAGACCAATTTTTGTGGTTACATTAACGCTGGAAATTTTACACAATACTTTCAGTGCACACCGGGAACAAATAATTAATTGTAAACATTAAACTAAAAAATTCGTTTCACCTCCAAACAAACCTCAATTTTGAAGAGTTTTACTAATAAAATTTGACTAAGTAGATCTGATGTTAATTCCGTTTTCAGTATCATAAAGTATGCAAAATTTGAGGATGATAACTTAGGTAATATTAGAGACCAATTTTTGTGGTCACATTAACGCTGGAAATTTTACACAATACTTTCAGTGCACACCGGGAACAAAGAAGTAATTGTAAACATTAAACTAAAAAATTCGTTTCACCTCCAAAGAAACCTCAATTTTGAAAATTTTTACTAATAAAATTTGACTAAGTAGATCTGATGTTAATTCCGTTTTCAGTATCATAAAGTAAACAAAATTTGAGAATGATAAATTAATATTAGAGACCAATTTTTGTGGTTACATTAACGCTGGAAATTTTACACAATACTTTCAGTGCACACCGGGAACAAATAATTAATTGTAAACATTAAACTAAAAAATTCGTTTCACCTCCAAACAAACCTCAATTTTGAAGAGTTTTACTAATAAAATTTGACTAAGTAGATCTGATGTTAATTCCGTTTTCAGTATCATAAAGTATGCAAAATTTGAGGATGATAACTTAGGTAATATTAGAGACCAATTTTTGTGGTCACATTAACGCTGGAAATTTTACACAATACTTTCAGTGCACACCGGGAACAAAGAAGTAATTGTAAACATTAAACTAAAAAATTCGTTTCACCTCCAAAGAAACCTCAATTTTGAAAATTTTTACTAATAAAATTTGACTAAGTAGATCTGATGTTAATTCCGTTTTCAGTATCATAAAGTAAACAAAATTTGAGAATGATAAATTAATATTAGAGACCAATTTTTGTGGTTACATTAACGCTGGAAATTTTACACAATACTTTCAGTGCACACCGGGAACAAATAATTAATTGTAAACATTAAACTAAAAAATTCGTTTCACCTCCAAACAAACCTCAATTTTGAAGAGTTTTACTAATAAAATTTGACTAAGTAGATCTGATGTTAATTCCGTTTTCAGTATCATAAAGTATGCAAAATTTGAGGATGATAACTTAGGTAATATTAGAGACCAATTTTTGTGGTCACATTAACGCTGGAAATTTTACACAATACTTTCAGTGCACACCGGGAACAAAGAAGTAATTGTAAACATTAAACTAAAAAATTCGTTTCACCTCCAAAGAAACCTCAATTTTGAAAATTTTTACTAATAAAATTTGACTAAGTAGATCTGATGTTAATTCCGTTTTCAGTATCATAAAGTAAACAAAATTTGAGAATGACAACTTAATATTAGAGACCAATTTTTGGGGTCACATTACCGTTCGCAATTTTACACAATACTTTCAGTGCACACCGGGCACCAAGAATTAATTGTTAACATTAAACTTAAAAATTCGTTTAATTTTAAATTGACACAAAAGTTGGCAGTATTTCAGATTGTCGACATTGTCAACACAATCATATTCGGAAACTTAAACGGTATCTGAAAAACAGGCCCTTAAATATAAAAAATGTGTTTTTGTTATAGCGTTAAAATTACTTTTTTTGTATTAACAAGTAATAAAACTGTCAACACTTTTCTCTGATTTAGCGCTTTATATGATTTTTTCGCCGCAAAAGACTGAAATTGCTACGAATCATCTTAATTTTTATCTTACAAGTCGTAAATTGTTTTTTTGTGAAAACTACTGAACTTGGATCACTTTTAAATTTGAATTTTTTAAAAATTACGAAACAAGCGGTAGAGAAATTGAATCCACACGTGCAAAGATTCTGTTAGGTCAACTATCAACTACTATCAACTATCAACGGCAGTGTCTCACGAACGACGAGGATGTTTAGAACGTTGTTATGAATGTGGACGAGTTAGGAATAAATCTACAAGAAGATAGTGTAAAATAGGTAATAATTCGATGTGTAAAGACCATTTGTTAGACATTTGTGTGAGTTGTGGCAAAAGTACAGGTTGAAATGTTACTGTAACTTCATCCACTTTTTTTAATAGGGGTATTTTGTTATTCAATTTTGGTACAAAACTTATTTGCAATAGTTATAGGAATCTTGTTTCATAAATAAAGTGATCATATACATTTTGGAAGTATATTATTATTTATATTTTCCGTTACTGCTACGTTAGCGTTGCCATTTTGGAGAGTTCTAATTTTATTTATGTTAAACGGTTGTAAATTTACTTCAAGGCAAAAATTATTTTTTACACGTTATAAAAGGTATTAAAGTATCATTACATTAAAAAAAAATAATAACAAAATATTTTGTTAACACAATAATAAATAATCAAAATGGATTACATATGTAATCCACGCGCCTACTCATGTAACAAAATAACAGGCGCCTACTGAAGGGTTAATGTTGTGGACATGGTTGTTTTCAGCACGATAGATCTACTGCCCATTCTGAAAACTGGCTAGGATTTTTTTAATTCAAAATTTTGCAGAGAAATCGTCGTTAGTGGACACAGGATAGTTTGGCGAAAATATAAGCAATTCATTTTATTGCCAGGGAGCAATCAAAAGACCAGTTAGAAGTAAGCCGGGAGCTTTATTGTGTAAATTTTCAATTATTTCCATCACGGGCACTTAATGGATTAATGACGCCGAGAAGAAAGGGTGGAAAAAAATAACAAGAGACCTCTTTTTTATTTCTCGAATATAGCGTTAATGCCGCCATTAAAATTCATTGTCTGTTCCGATCGACTATATGAAGTGAAAATATATCTCGGGAACGTGTAATGAATAAGTAAACGTTTCTTACGTTCGTTTCCTCTAGGATTTCGAATTGGGAAATCGGTCGGGAACTGCAAGCATTCATGGAAGTTGCGATAAAGGGAATACAATAGTCAAACTCCATCAATAAAGATTAATTTCGGTGATTATCTAACAATGCTTTCCATTACTGGTAATAATTATACAAGTCTACAATTCTGGCTCTTATTATTGTTGCACGCGATTAAATTTCACTAATTTACGACTGTAATTACAGAATACATTCTAATAATTAAAGTTAAAATAACGGCGGCCATAAATCACTTTAAATATACACAACGCACGTCGGGTAATTGCATTCCTTTTTCGCAACCGAATTATTTTCGGTGAGACGTTCGAAATTTACGACGGGATTTGAAAAGATTCCCGCAAATAAAAAATATTAGAAAGTTCAAACTTCTCCGGACAGTTTAATCTAAACTGGCAAGTTTGTGTATGATATATTTGTTAGTGGGCTTTTTCAAACTTCAACGGCAATAAATTATAATAAAGTCGTGAGTTAACTGCCTCGGAACATGGCATACACATCAATTTCGTGGATCTGCTTGTAACAGGGAGTTTAATTCGAAATTTCAAAACAAAGTCCTGCATTCTCCTGATTTTATTAAATACCTCCGGGCGGTTGATTAACCGGGCGCAATTATGACCTTAATTGAAAAAACGCAGCCACCGTTAAAAATGCCTTTAGACAACGCACGGTTTTAGGCAATTTTGTGCAGCGATTAAAAGTTGACGCGATTGTGATTGAACCGTTTTGTATAAATTGATTCGCTTACTTGGCGACTGGCAATCCACAGAACGGTCTGACGGTCTGAA
The DNA here is from genome assembly GCA_949768715.1 of Dascillus cervinus. Classification (NCBI taxonomy): domain Eukaryota; kingdom Metazoa; phylum Arthropoda; class Insecta; order Coleoptera; family Dascillidae; genus Dascillus; species Dascillus cervinus. Next base: position 27,752,074 of record OX458319.1, on the reverse strand, counting down.
TTTGGCTAAAAACAAAAATTCAATTAATAGTACAATTATAAGCGACAATTAAAACCTTATCAAAAAGCAATTTCCAATTTTTGAAACGCGAACCAGAAAGCTTGCCTTTTAATTCGGCTTTTCAATTATTTTAAATTTAGAAAAGGAAACAGAAAAATCGTGGAAAATTTTTGATTGCGTTATAAGATGCAAGAACACTAATTTAGTCGAAATAACTCAACTCGGCTTGAAATAATGGCTGATCTCAATTTCATTTATTATGTAATTGAATTAATTGGGTAATTTGGAAATGATTTTACTATTTATTTATTAACCGACAATTTAAAATTAATTTGTTTTCCGCAATTGCATTGAATTATAAATATTTTTATTGTAACTATTTTTCGATTAACCTTTCAATTTGCCTTGGAATTTAGTTCCAAGTGTATGAAATGGGCAATGATTTTTATAGCATATTTTTCCAGGTTGTAAAAAAGTTGTAAAACAAAGAGTCTAGTCAAGTGGTGGAGATTTTTACTACCAATAACTGAATCATTTTGATCATTTTCGCCCATCTTTAATAAATAATTTTCTTGTGCTTCAATAAATATTTCGATGATTTTCTGTTAAAGTATTAAAATGAAGTAAAAAATAATCTGCCACATAACTTATCTAAATTCCATCCTCAAATATTTGTCGATTTTTTCCTAATGTGTTGCTTATGGCCATTTGCAAGCAAAAAAAGATTAACGACGTGGTGGAATTTTTATATAGTTAAAAACCGAAATGACAGCCTCATAAAAACAGCAGTTTTGAACTGTCGACAAAAGAAACCAATTATGTGCACGTTTCACTTTTTTAAACATATTCAACGACCAATTTTTAAGTTAACGAAAATCATGCAAATTTTTAACTATTTTATGTCTTTCTAATGCTAATTACAGACGACTTCACACCTTATTTAATTATCTCGAATTTATTTTGACATCTTTCCCACTTGGCAAAAAATCTTCTACAATTAACTGAATAACGATTTTTTTTTAATTCATAGCCCGAAAACACATAAGCTGAGAATGGTAAATTTAATTTAATTCGCACCCCATTCCGCTAATCCCCCCTCGTGAACTCCGTAACTTGCTATTCAGTTACTTTTGTCAAGATTTAGTCGCATTAGCTGTTTGGCCCAAGTTTACGGTATTGTTTGCAATTGTGCAATTTTTGGTGACCTTTCGGCGATTTTTCAAAATTACCAGTTTGATTTCCTGCGGAATCGGCGATCCGAAGCGTCCAAGGTGAAAAAATAACATAATTTTGTAGTTACAGTAGTGAGGCGTCACGAATTTATTGTTAAAAATTGGTTTACAGTAATAATTAGATGAACTGCTGCGATTGTCGTTGCGATTGTAACGGGATGTTATGATAATCGTGAGATGACTATTTCACCTTAATTTGAAATGTAATTATCGTAAAAAGTGGAGTTCCAATTTTTTATAATAACGCGTGGAAAATTTCTAATCGCATCTTTTAAACGAGAGCTACTTTTTATTGTAACTTCGAACAAAACTCATCTGTTTATCTTCTTCTGCAGTAGTTGCAGTTGATGTTGTTTTAGAAGAATATTATTTCGTAATAATGGACTGTATTTATAAAAAATATATAATTTAATGACAATTCTGACTGTATTCAGTTTGATGTTGAAATACAATATTTATTTATCAAACAAAAAACTAAAATCTAGACACTACACAAAAACACAAAAACAAGAATGACTGTGAACACGTTACAGTAACTAGACAGAAAAAAGGCGTCAACATAAAGGCGCCAACATCATCGAAAACAATTATTTCACACTTCTACATTTATTTCAACGTTAGGCTATAAGGTGGATGTCTCAGCTCAGTAAGTTTTGTGTGTAAACAATAAGAGACAGCTGTATCGTTTCTGAAAAATAAAAATCGCTACTGTCGAGTTCACATCTTTTTTAATACACAAGTCATTTTGGTCCTTCGAGCTGGATCAATATGTTGACAAAACCAGACCAGTAAAATGTGGTCTCTACTTCTAATTTCTTGGAGTGTTTTCCAATGTATTTAAAAACAAAAACTCTTACATTTTCCAACAGAAGATTGACTTTTGGTCTTTTTTGATAGTGAAGAAAGCTTGTGAGTCGACTGCATTGGTCCTGGTTTATTGTAAAGATTTCAGTGATGCATAATCTACTTTCTTTGTTTCTGTCTTATTTCTATTTTGCGTGTTGTATCAGCGTTTTTATATATTTATAATGTTATTGTGCTTCACATACGAAATAAATAATTTGTTGATGGATGATTTTTGGATCATTTGCCTCTTTAGTAAGAAACTTAAGCTTAACCTCCCTTTGAACACAAACAGTTTTCACAAAAACTTAATATTTTAGATATCCTTTTCCTTTCAAACACGTCGCCATCTGCCTCTGTTTTGCCATCCTCCATTTCATCCACGTCATCCCCCATGACCTTCGAGGTCTATCTCTTTTTCTTCACTCATGGAACTCCACTCTGTCACTTTTTTCTTCATGTTGGCCCATCCTTCTTTTGATCTCCTCGTTCCTGTTTCTTGTTGCTCTGCAGCTTCTCCTTAAAATGCCATTTTCACTCATTTGGCCTTGTTCTTCTTGTCCAATAAACTGCGGACGCCATTAAACTTGACAATTTTTAAATTCACTACTTTCAAAACAGCTCAATCAAGGTCGGAATTTTTAAATAATAGAATCCATCGATTATGTCTCTCCGCGAGAAAAATCGCTGCATTGTGGTAGAATGCGGATCTATTAGCGCTGGATATCGAAAATATTACCAATAATTATGTAAATACAAAACGCAAGTAGGTTAGTAAGAGGCAATACTTTGTAACAAACTGCTATTGCATTTAACAGTTGGTATCAGGAACTGGTCTGTTCACTTTAAACCAGCTTGGTATAATTTAGGCCAAGCATTTTTCCCTCCACACACAAACACACGAAGCATTTTTCAATTATCCAATCAATATCAGAATGACTATTTATAGACTCTTTGAATATATTGTGCAAGTTGTCACGGTTCTAACGAGATAAATCAACTTTGAATTATTGCCATTTACGAGCTTCCTTTTTTGCATTAAATACATTTTAATTATCAGCTTTCGCTTCTTGAATTAATAATTAGCTTTTATCCTTTTTTCGGGGTCCTTGGCGCGGAAGCAAGGTTGCGATTGGTCAATCCGAAAACATTGTGGCACGTAGCCATTAAAAAGAGCAATTCATTGCGATCGGAATTAATACATTTCGCAAATACATGCGACCGTGAATGATTTCTTAACAAATCCGTGGCGAACGGTTTAATAAATAAAGTGGGCAGCAAAAAATCAAATTCATTGTTAATGAGAGAGAAATATTTCGTAGTAATTAATATTCCGGCAGGAGAAATAACGAGGCCGTCATTAATCAAACAAAACGAACTTCTCAAATGAAGAAAGTTTTTTTTTCCAATTGTGAAAACATTAACGTCGTAAAAAACGAGTGATTCAATCGCAGGGAATCAGAAAAAATGAGGATATCGAATTTATTTACTAATTTGAATTTTTATGCCTCGGAATTTTTACCGAGCTTAAAAACAAATTAAGCGGAGCCGTTAGCTTCCATCTATGCGGAGGCTTTTTCGACACAAAATATTCATAATTGCGCAAGTTAGTTATCATTAAAAGTAATCATTTATTCGCCGTTATTTCCAGCCTTTCTCTCTCCGGGTGTAATTATAAAAATATTGATCGTGAAACAATGCGATATAATGAAGCAAAAAATTTGATTCAAGAAATGTCAAAGGTCGACATAAATTTAATTACATTTCTACTTTTAAAGTGTCTATTGTGTCATCGTATTTTAAAATAAAATCGCCAAAAAATCCTTCGAATTCGCTCTCGAGACTGGGAAGTTTGCATTGAATAATTACTCGAAATCGATTTCGGTTGTGTACATTGAATAATTTGTGAAATGTCTGATTCGATGCAGTTTCGCAAAAAATTTAAAAAGACAATTTGCATTGCAAATGCGACATGATTGGCAATAAGTGTCTGCCGTTTCAGGAAATGTTAGATTTGGTGCAAGTCTGAAAATCTCTCCTGATATTTCAATGACACCTAAATGATGTCGATTTGAAAATATGTTATTTTATAAATTTTACTTGAGAGCTAGGGTGGAGACACCACTTTCTGCCACTTTATTTGTAAATATCTATTTGTAAGGTTCTGCGGTAAGTAAAGAACAAACCCGTCGCCAAAACATTTTTTCGCCCCGTTTCTTTTTAACATTGAACATACAATGTAAATGTACCTACGTTCAATTTAAAAAAAAAAGTTAATCAATAGCAATCTCATCAATCCTTGATAATACAAATGATCTGACATTTATGTCAATTTAGAAATGAAAAATTTGATTGTTGAAGTTTAAGCTCGGAATTTAGTTATTAAAATGTGTGCAAAAGAAGAAAAAATTAATATTGTGAGTTGGTAGAAAAATAACAATAGCTTCAGACAAGTCGGAGATTTATTTTCCTGACAGATCGATACCATCTATCGAAATCCCATTTATTTAAGAAATACTGTGTACGGATTTTACAATATTGTTTAACGTATTGTTTGGAATGTGAAAGAGGACAATTCGAAAGTTTATTCTAATTGTTCTATTAAATAAATCATTCTACTGTTCTAACGCCTTGCCATTACAATTTAATAGTAGGGGATATCCTTGTAATTTGGGGCATCTTAAATTAAAATGTAACTTTTTTTTTCAAGAGGTTATCCCACTAACGAGTAGATGTCACACCACCATAAAAGAAATTGCATATGTTCGCTCATGTACCTGTTGTTTAGCGTTTTGTGTTTCGAGGTAGACAAAGTATTATTTAATCGCTGGACTTCCAGATCTTGACCAGATAAATTTTATTTATAATGATTTTGTTGCATACACATATAAGGCTAACTATTTTCTACTAGTGTTGAATTTTAACTTTCGTATTTGGACGGTTATATGCAATAATAATAAGTAGTGCTGTGTTTGTACTTTGGTACACTCTCGTGCTTGTACTTTGGGACAAGGAGACAAACAATGAAAATTGAACGACAAAAAGCAGGAAATTTCCCGTCGCTAAAATTGTTAGTGTAGAAGCAGAGCACCTTTCAGTGTAGTATTTAAAAAAAAATCACAAGTTGCACAAGCATGAGTTGCAAATTTGTCCCTGGTGACGATGTTGGTTATGAGTTGCCACTAGACGATTTTTTTTCAAATTGGGATATCCAAACATAGTTGACGGTGCAGCAAGACGTAAAGATTTATCTAAATACAATGTCGAATAAATTTTTTTAGAAATGTCCCAAAGTACAAGCTAGGCTTACTACAGTTCTGGAAAAAATATGTTAAAACGTTAATTTTGATATGTTACACGGTTTTTATATGACATTACAATGCAGAATACCTCCTATGTTACGTGACCATGTTTATTATTGTTACATTAAGAATACATATTGTTTTACACGAATAATAAAAAAAATGTCCAAAGTGCAAGGATTTCCCTACCTAACTTAAAATAAGTTGACGGGAGAGTACGATTGGTTGCATAAATTGACTGATTGACTTTATTTTTTTAATATTGAAAATATAAATACTTCCATATTATGTTCAATGTCAACAAGACCCGGTATTTCTCATTTAAAGTAACAATTATTTTATTTGACGCTAAATTATAGTGACGCTGTGCTGAGTGATTTGGTTAAGAAACAAGGTAGGACTAATTAAGGCTTAATAGGTTTCGTTAATTATTATAATAATAACGGAGCATATTACATTTAATTTTAATTAAATGCATTTTTTCTACGACTACTACTGAAAATGATCAATATTGTACAAGCAATAAATTAAGTAAGTGTATACTTACGCACGCCGTGTGTTATAGAGTAAAATTGCACAGTTAGGGACTTTTATCAAAATTGTGTTGGTAGCGTAATTGACACCGAAGGTAAGAGTGGCAGTGACAGTGACAGTTCGGTTTAATTCTGAGACCCCGATTAAAAATTGAATAAAATTTCTAATAGATTAATAAAATGCTTACTTTCCATCTGCAATTATCATTAATAGTTTTGATAAGTAAAGAATCAAAGACAATTTGATTTTTAGATTAGGTAGTCTATATAGCGTTACTAAACTAATAAAACGTTTAATTTTTATTCATCTAAACTAATATCTAAAACATTTTTTAATTCCCTGGAATTAATGTGGTCGAAGATAAAGTACGATACACAACTCTAGTTGTAAAACAACTTTTTTGACTCGTGTGTAATATGTTTATTACAACTCTCGGTATGTAATATACTATCAAGTACTTGAAGAACAAAGTGGCCGAAAGTGGTGAAACTGTACATTATCGCCCAAATAATTAAATTACCAATTACACCAATTACACCAATTACACCCAGTTCAATGTGATTTACAGCTACATCTAGCTATTCTTAGTAATTTATTAATTTATTTAATTACACATTTGCTTAAAGTGGACAAAAGTACTGTCTCTACCCTGCTGGAGTTAAATAGGGGCTCCATCATACAAATGTCAAATTGTAAATTAAAAATTAAAATTTTCTTAAATATCCAAAATGTGAATAAAAAAAACTTGGTACATAATTCAAAACTTGTAAAAAATTTGATTTCGTTGAATAAATAAAATTATTGAAAATTAACATTACGGTCATTACATAACCAAGCAAGTTTTTGAGTTAAGAGCGCGCATACAGGTGTTTCAAAAAAAAAAACACAAATCGAAACTGACAAGGTGTATAGCCGGATTTTTTTCCGGACTTCTGTGATGTAGTAACAAGTTCATCCATCACAACAAGGACTCTCGCGCAGGGACTTTAAAAGAAACAGACTTTGACACGTCTCGAATTTAAGAGGAAAAAACTTCGAAAATTCGTTTCATCAATATTTGATCTTGTAGAAAGTTGCCACGACAGAGTGTTGTGTTACACATATTACACAAGTTTAAACGACAGGCAATCGACCTTTTTCTTCTTCTGGCGCGTTACTTTCCGCATAAAAAACGGACACCGTTAAGATAACACACAGTCCGAATCATTAACATTACGGTTTACAACCCTTTAACTTGTACGATGACTGGAGGAACAAGCCATAAACTCTTGTTTAATGGGGTGAGGTGGTAACCAAATATCGCGGCCAGATGGAACGACTTGGCACCGGGTCCGATCTGATTATGAAGCTCAATGAGGTGGACTAAGCGACGGCACATGCACGGTGCCCATCTGTGGTCGGACGGGTGGTCTGGCGATGGCCACACTCCGCTGAACACTTACTACAAACCTCTAAGGTTACTACTTCGATAAATTGCTCATTATGGCGCTGATGTGATTTCACAGCTAATTACTCAAGACCACATGCCGAAAAATCGAAAATCATCGTCCGCACCTGCCAATGAAATTGTTTCCCTAACAAATTAACTATTATGAGAAATTTCTAATTAAAATCGGGTGCGAAAGAATCGACGCTGCCACCATATTTGAGTTGACCTCGCGCACAAAAACTTTATTATTCACGGGTTAATTAAAACAGTTAATAACTCGTACCGAGTTGATTTAATGTTAATGAAGGCTTATTAAAACCGAAAATGACAGCTTTTATTAGTCTCCAATAATATTCCTCGCGAGCCGTCATTCCGAAACTAATCTCCCTCGACAAGAAAAAAAAACAAAACATAATTTAATTTATGGTAATTGCATTGTGTTGAATCTTCTTAAGGTGTATAATTACAGGTAGATACAGGTTGTAAATAACTCGGCTGTTACATGAATCAAGATAAGCCCGAAATATAAACAGGGGGAGGAAGAAGAGCGGCAGATAAAATTTCGTTGCGAGAGAAAAAACCCTTGCATTTACTATTCCAAGGTTGAAAGAAGATCGGACAAAAACTTCAGTATACATTATACAAACCCGTTCTAGAACTATTTATAAAGAACAAACTCATAAAAAAAAAGTTAAACTGGTTATAATAAGCCATTTTACGAACCTGCTAACGAATGGGAACCGGCTACTTAAGGGCGTTATATTTTTATGTACCGAGTCGCTTTAAAACGCACTTTTCGTTGATAACTGTGTTTATTAGCGTGACCATATTTATGGTAAACATGCACCGCCTGAGCCACGTATTTTCACTTCCGTCATTTAAACGTTTCCGACTCCCCGGAGAATAATGAGAGCCAGAAACTCTCGATATTAATGAAAGCGTCGATGCAATTATCTGATAAGGCCGCCCGTCCTTGTCTGACTTCAGTCCATCAAACTCGGGCTTAAAAGCACTTAATGTAAATTGCCAAATAGCTAAAAACTTTTCGCGAAACTTTCCTCGTAACATTAATCTTAACTTAGCAAACTCCGGGCGCGCGAGCTTAGGGGAACTTAAAGTCGCTGAATTTTTTTCAGCACGGTCCTGAAAATGGAATTAATTCCCGTACCTTGTACAAGTACTGGTCAAACATTCTTCCAACATCTACATCGTTGCCGACGCAATAGGTAGCCTCCATATTCTCACAAGAACCGATTAGGGTGTTGATAGATGCCACGATGGGCCTTAGATGTTCCAGTGCTGCCGTAACTAGTCCACGTAGTTCAGCAAAAAAATAATAATAATTCAAGCGGCACAACACATTCAAGTCACAAATGCTCGGTAGCTAGTGCACGATTCCGGTGAACTCCGGGCGCGTGGTCACTACGTGCATGATTTCGAACGCGAGAGAACGTGCAAGTACGATAACGGCATACAACCAAATAACGCGTTTCGAACAGCGACCCCTCCCGAGTGCTCTTCTCTTCCCCACTGCTGCGCGAACGCGACCGAACCGAAACAGTCCCGCGTCGATTTAAATCTCAAAAATCCATGAAAAACGAATAAATAATACACCCCCCACTATTTAACTTATATACGATGTAATCATATTGCCGTTTATGTTCTCCAAGGGAACCGGGCTGATCCGCTCCCATAAACTAATGAAAATATTGAAACCGCTCCAAATGACTGATTTTCTCTTTCCGGCGAAATTGTCGTTTGGCTGAAATCGATCGAAACGAGGGATCCGTCAGTGAGACGGGCAGGAGCGAATCCGCGGAAGAACAAGTGTATCAACACGTAGCGGGCGCGTGGCGTACCGACCTAACCGATGTCTGCCCATTTCCGGCTCTGATCCTACGGCGTTTCCGTGCCACGCGAGCCGGGACGTCACGCTCACGCTCAACGCGCGCCGACACGCCACAGGACATCTCCATTCACAATTAACGCCGATTAATCTGTTCTCGTCCTTGTTCGCATCTTGACGCATTCATTTTTTCCGAAAGACACCGTTTATGGGATAGGTGCCTAATCGGGAATAGAGCTTTTAATTAATTAGTCGGAATGACATTTAACAACAACAGTTACCGTAAGGCATCCATTCAGGGAATTGTAACGGTAGCGATTGATGAGTTGCTCTTAAGAAGTTGCGAAATTATTTTAATTTGAGATTGTATTGTGTACTCGAAAATGTCTCATTTTTGACTCGTATTGAATACTAGCTGGTTTGCTTGGACTTCTTACTCAGCGATTTCTGTAGTTGTTCGTAACCTTACGTTATCCATAATTTTGCAGGAATTGCTCAAGGTTCATCAAATGGTTCGGAACTAAATAAATAAGAGGCAGAGTTATCTACAATTTTGCAAGAATTGATTCAGAATTAAATAGGCAAAGGACAGTGTTATCCATAATTTTGCAGAAAATAAATAAGAGAGAGTTTTTCGCAATTTTGTAAGAAGTGATCCAAAATTAAATAGGCAAAAGACAGTGGTAACCACAATCTGCAGGAAATAAATAAGAGAGTTTTTCATAATTTCGTAAGAACTGATCCAAAATTAAATAGGCAAGAAACAGTGTTTTCCATAATTTTGCAGGAAATAGATAAGAAAGAGTTTTCACAATTTTGTAAGAAGTGATAAAAAAATTAAATAGACAAAAGACAGTGTTATCCATCATTTTGCAGGAAATAAATAAGAGAAAGTTTTTCACAATTTTGTAAGAATTGATTCAAAGTTAAATAGGCAAAAGACAGTCTTATCCATAATTTTACAGGAAATAAATAAGAGAGTTATTCACAATTTTGCAGGAACTGATTCAAAATTAAATAGGCAAAAGATAGTGTTATCCATCATTTTGCAGGAAATAAATAAGAGAAAGTTTTTCACAATTTTGTAAGAATTGATCCAAAGTTAAATAGGCAAAAGACAGTCTTATCCATAATTTTGCAGGAAATAAATAAGAGAGTTATTCACAATTTTGTAGGAACTGATTCAAAATTAAATAGGCAAAAGATAGTATTATCCATAATTTGCAAGAAATAAGTAAGAGAGAGTTTTTCACAATTTTGTAAGAAGTGATTCAAAATGAAATAGACAAAAGACAGTGTTATTCATCATTTTGCAGGAAATAAATAAGAGAAAGTTTTTCACAATTTAGTAAGAAGTTATCCAAAATTAAATAGGCAAAAGACAGTATTCATAATTTTGCAGGAAATAAATATGAGACATAGTTATGCTCAATTTAGCAAGAACCGATCAAGAATGAAATAGGCAAAAGACAGTGGTATCCATAATTTTGCAGGAAATAAATAAGAGACATAGTTATGCACAATTTTGCAAGAACAGCTCGAGAATTAAATAGGCAAAAGACAGTGGTGTTCATAATTTTGCAGGAAATAAATAAGAGAAAGTTTTTCACAATTTTGTAAGAAGTGATCCAAAATTAAATAGGCAAAAGACAGTGTTCATAATTTTGCAGGAAATAAATATGAGACATAGTTATGCTCAATTTAGCAAGAACCGATCAAGAATGAAATAGGCAAAAGACAGTGGTATCCATAATTTTGCAGGAAATAAATAAGAGACATAGTTATCCACAATTTTGCAAGAACAGTTCGAGAATTAAAAAGGCAAAAGACAGTGGTATTCGTAATTTTGCAGGAAATAAATAAGAGACATAGTTATCCACAATTTTGCAAGAACAGCTCGAGAATTAGGCAATAGACAATGTTACCATAATTTTGCAGGAAATAAATAAGAAAGAGTTATTAACAATTTTGTAGGAACTGATCCAAAATTAAATAGGCAAAAAACAGTTATCCACAATTTCGCAGGAAATAAATAAGAGATAGTTATCTACAATTTTGCAACAACTGGTGCAGATAGACCAAGGAGGTGGGAACTAAATAATCAAGAGACAGTGTTATCCACAATTTTGCAGGAATTAATCCAGGTACGTACATCAATGGGTTTGGAGCTAAAGAGATAAGAGACGGTGTTATTAATAATTTTGCAAATATTGGTTCAGATAAATCAAGGGGTTTGGAACTGAATAGGCAAGAGACAGTGCTATCCATAATAATAAATAAGAGACGGAGTTATCCAGAGTTTTGGATGACTTGATTAAGATAGATCAAGGAGATGAATAAAAAAGAGATGGACAATCGACTCCTGGGGTTTGTTATGTTATTTTAATGGCCAACACGTGACGCCATGCGCATTCTTATACTCGTTGGCCATTAATGTTTGGCATGGTAAGTAGGAACCTTGATTTCTGTCCTCCTTCAAAGAGACAAACTTCCTCATCCTGACAAAAACGGGGCATGAAAAAGGTTTAGTGCAATTTCGTAGTGTTGTGTTTTTATTTTGTTTGACAGGACTTTCTACAAATGGTGCGTTTCCTCGATTAAGTTATAAGACCGCCATACGTCGGTGTCACAACACGGCGGGCTGCACCATTCGTCAAGTGCTCATTGCAGAAATGCGAGTGCATTAACCGGGATTAATGAGTTTTGCAGACAAAAGTGGCGCGTTATCCTCCTGAAAAATTGCCGAAAGGGTACCGCGACAAGCGGCAATAGTCCCATCGTGAAAGGGCTGATGCACGAAACGTGAAAAAATGGGACATGATGTTTCGGCGACAAGACAGGAAGCCACGACGATGTCTTTGGATTGTAATTGTCACCGATGAGAATCCAGGATAATGGCTGTATTTGCGTACGGGTTACGCTCCCCACCCGCGGAAACACAACGCCAATGAAAACCATCTATCCCGTCGCGTCCCTCGCGCTGTTTTCTCTTCATTTCGCCGTGGCGCGCGCAACACACCGAGCTATTACAGTAAGAAAACAGACATATAAAACTGAGAGCGGGTTAGGGGTTGAGGGACGTAAAAATCAATATCCCCGGGGCTGCTAAATCACGCTTATCAAGAGCACTTTTACCCCTCGGACCCCCGCGCAATCCTAGACTTCAAACCCACCCCTCCCGTCCCCCACCACACTACAAAACATTCAATTTGAACGTCAAGTTAAAACGAAATGGATTTTGCAGCAGGCCGAGAGAATGAGATTTAGATTTCAAATTTCATTTCAATAGAGCTGTGAATGTTTCTGACTGAAGTGTTTATATACGCAAGCTGACTTCGGCCCGGACTTTTAAAGGAACAGGTAGAATCCAGTACATCTTAAGGTCCTGCTGACGCGCCCGACAGCAGGAGCGATCCCGAATCAAAAAGGAATGCACAATCTAAACCTTGATTGCCTAACCCTCCGGTTTAATTCTCCAAGGACTCTATTACCATAACTTAAGAGAGATAACAAATCTCGATTGCTAATTCCGTCGTAGTTCTATTACAAAACTTGAAAAAAAAACGAGTGATCCTTTCTGCCAGCGCGTGAAGTAAAAACCACGCCGGGATTAGTGCAACGCTCAACCTGAGCGATTACAATGTAAAAATTGTGTGCATTATCGGGGTATTATCGAGAGAACCGGTTCGGTTCGAAAGTGGTTATTAAACGATATAAAAATACACAATTGTTCCACTTACAGGAATGATGTCATTAAAGAGAAGGAAATTTAATGAGCGATTTTAAAATGTCGGAGAACACGTGTCAGAACTAGACATCTTATTACAGAAAAGTGATGCAAAGGAAATAATATTTTTCCATCTCAAACAGCTTCGTTCAGAATACAAAGTATGCATTATACAGGGAAATAGAGACCCCACCCCGCTCTCTCTTCTACTCGCTTTCCTCCCCACACTTACATTTCAATTTTCCTCCAACTTCACATACACGACAATACGAGCATGCAAAACAAACACCTTTCCAATTATGACATTAAAATTTCATTCTAGCGATTTTGAAAATCGGCCAATTCATCCCAAGACTAGCCAAAATTCATTAACTCAACAAAAACACCGAACGCGATTCGGTTCGTTTGTTATTTAGACACGCGCCGCAAAAAATGGTCGCCGCAAACTAGACAGGATTGCCGGCAGGTACTAAAAACAGTTTTTCCCAAATCTACACCGTTAGCCACTTAACAGTTGTTTCTGAAAATTCAGTCACAAACCCCCCAAAAAAATCAAAATACAGTAGAATTCGGTTATAGCGAACCACTGGTTATAACGAACTTTAATCCAAGTCCCAACATTTTCCCCTATGTAACAATGTAAAAATTAATTGGTTATAACGAACTCGGATATAACGAACCTGAAAAGGCCGAAATTAATAAAATTTCAATCGACTATAACGAATTTTGCATTGTATATAACGCGTTATAACCTTTGAGTCTGATGATGGCTTGTCATTAAATGAGTGATTACAAAAATAGAAACAAAGGGAACGTGAATTTCAGCAATTGAAGGGCTCTATGCAAGAAGTACCTTAGTCACTTTCATATTCTGTGATATTTGAGATTTGATGTTTCAATGTTCAATGATCTTTTTTTACTAAAGTAAGTCTTCATTAGTAAAAAAAGATCAGTCAAAATCAAGACAATGTGATTTCCAGATCAAACAGAAATATAAATCTCCAATATCACAGAATAGGAAAAGTGACTAAGGTACTTCTTGCATAGAGCCCTTCAATTAGAAAATTCAAATTTTTTCGAAAACTTAAACATGAATGACAATTTATTAGTTACAACAGAATATTTGGGTATTTGTGGTAGACAAAAGTGGCCAAGAAGAAGCCAATGAGGAATGAGGATAAGCCAGAAGCACCGGCATTACAGATTTTATCTACACAAGAAGCTGTGAGAAGTATTAACAACATTCGTATTTTTTTACAGTTTTACGTTGTGCCGAATTCAATTATTGAAGATCTTAGTGACGTTGAAACGTGTGTGGACAATTTATACTTTAACAATGCGACAGTTCAGTCGAAAATAACAATTTTTTTCAAATATAATTATGTGTTGCATTATGCTTTGTTTCACATAAGTTTAGTCCTTATATTCTTAATGGTTTTATACATATGCATATTTATATTAGACCAATAAAGGTTTCATAAAACACCGATTTTGACGGTCCCTTAAGGTTCGTTATAACCGAATTCTACTGTAATGAGACCAAATAATTAATTTTCTATATTGGGTTGCATAAAGCCTTGTGGTCAAAGTAAATCTCACGTGGCTAACAAGGAACGCCCAAATAGTTTTGATTATAATTAATGAATAAATTCTTCGATAATGCAAAAGCTCGGTCGAAAATTGCTTTATTCATAAAATTGGTGTTATTACAGGTATTCGATAAATCAAGAAGATTAGTGGACGCATCATCATTTTCTTGTTTGAGAAAATTTTAATCGAATCGAGGAGATCAACGAACTCGACAGGAATTATTTTTAATGCCATTCTGAAATCCTAATCCATTTAGAATACTTAATTTATAATAAATCTCATTATAAATTATCCCAACAAATTTCATTACAGGCAGACTAATTGCGTACCAACCGAAACATTCCTTAAAAATGTGGCATCTGCTCATAAGGAACTTCAGAAGCATGTTGTGTAAAAAATCGATTTTCTATTGAAATTAATATTTAACAAATCAATCAATCCACGAAGTGATATTTGAATTGCTTGAATAATAAAAATTGCAAATGTAGTAAAATTTTATTAATTCTTAATGACAAGGAATAGGGTAGAGACACCACTTTCAGCCACTACACCACTTTTAGTTTCAGTACATGTAACAAGTTACCCCACAGTATGTAACAACTAACCCCACACAGGGGCAAATTGTTACGTTCCGCATTAACAAAAAAACTTCTGATTTTTTATTAAAGCCGATGTTAATTGTTAGTTTTTGAATATATATTCTTGTACTTATTGTTAGAGGTTCACTCTTTAACTATCGGTAATTTCTGAGTCTCTAGCTAGTATATAGAAAAAAAGAAAAAAAATCACTAGTGAAAAATGTCTCAACTAAGCCCAATCTCCCCTAGTGTTAAACGTGGCTTCTGGAAGAACAAAGTGGCCGAAAGTGGTGAAATTGCACAAATCGCCTAAATAATTAAATTACCAAGATTTACGGCATTTCAGCGTAAAAACTGTAGCATAACTAAAAAATATAAAGACTCGATTCAATATATAAATAGAGTAATGTGGTTTACGGCTATTCCTAGTCATTTGTTAATTGTTTCAATTACAAATTTACTTAAAGTACCCTACTCTTAAATTAGGTATCTGAAAGTTACAAGCAATTTAAGTTTTTATTGTTGTTAACTAAAAAAATTAAGTAGTCAAAGAAACAAAGAAAGATAAACAATAATTATTTGTGCCTAGGCACCGAAGTAAAACTTACTATCACGAATGGGCAAGTTAATGACCACATCAGCGATAAAAATTAACTTTTACGTTTCGTTTTGAATCAAGAAATTATGCAATGTTATGTTTCAGGACTTTTTCATTCAGAATTAAATAGTTCTTCGAAATTTGTAAAAATGTACAGGGCATTTTCGTGATTCCAATGCTGACCACTTGATACAAACCAACGTGTATATTCAAGTAAGTAATAAATTCGTACTTCTTTGCTCTGATCGCAGCTCTTATTTATTGTATCGTTTTAATGACTCAAATAAAACGAAATATTGTTACTCTTTAAGTCAACTACCTAAGTGACGTCTACTGTATTTCTAATTTTTAATAAAACTCAATCTGAAGAACTTCCATTATAACGTGAACATTCAATTTACAGCAAAACTTGTTACTTGTCAAATTTAGCAAAATTCTTCATGATTCTTGTATGGAAGTACAGAACGTCTCCATCACTCTCAATCTTCATTTTTTGCTCCTCACAAAGGCGCTCAGGTTTTTACAATTTTTAAGCTATTAAAAAAAGTCACAAATTTTCCTCATAAAATTAGCAAATTATTTTCAATATTTTCCTTGATAACTCAGTTTGCAACAAAACTTGTTATCTCCCATTTGTGGCAAAATGCATCATCATTATTTCTTCGAACGGACGGATACTCTTCATCAACGTAAAATCTCAAGTTTATTACAAAAGCATGTATTTTCATCTCTGCAAATAACCATTGACCTTCAAGCATACCCAGCTGTTAATAAAATTCCAATCTTCAATGTGATAAATTGCTTCCATAAATCAAGTCGAAACTCAGAGATATGTTGAATATGCACTGATCACAATGCCACTCAGATTCATTCACTGCAAATTTAATTCCGGCACAAAACGTCTGAGTTCGGGTCTACTGCAACTGACTCGAGGAGCGCGTCCCTCCTTGGGGACCCAACAGTCAACAGTCCCGGGACAGCAACCTGTGAAGCTAAAATCGCCCTTTAATTCGCGAGTCGCGTTTCGCGCATCTTAAAACAAAATTAAATTCCGATAAAGCTCTCCGGAAAACTGTAAGTAGTTTTTAATGCGTGACAAGACCGTTTTTTCCCGACGTGTTAAAAACAGCAATCGATAAAAACTTTGCCGAGTGGGACGATACAAACTCAATTGTAATCGCCGATGTGCGTGTTAAAGCCTATTTACGAGTCCATAATCTGGCAATAATGTAATAGGTGCTAAGGGGGAAAAAATCAGGCAAATTTTCAATTCATGGTGATTTTTTCGAGGAGAACAAATAAAATATCGCCTTTGTAAATGAAATGCAAACCGTGCCCCGAAAAGAACTACATTTGATACAAGTTATATTCGATTGTGGCGTCAATTTGCAGTAACTCAGCCCTTTATCGTTGTTCGTTTAGTATTTGTAACGGCGAGAACGGTTTTTTCTCTCCCTTCCATTAAAAAAAAGACTTTTCGAAATATGTGCCACCTGATAAGTGATTCCTAACGAGCGCCATTTAAGATAAAAACCGTTTCGGTTATTGGAATGTCAAACACACTAATAACCCTCGTAGAAACGTTTATTAAAGACTTTCGAAGGCATAATGGAAGCCTTTTATTTTCTCGAGATTGGGAATTAATTTGGAGAAAAAGGAAACCGTAGAAATCACATGGTCTAGGATTTTGGTCGCAGACCCATTGTTGTTTGCAATTATTGAGAAGGTGCAATTTAAAGAATTCGCAACGCATCAAGGCGGAGTGCTTACCCAGTTATTACCGGCATCAATAGTTGTTTTTTTAATAAAAGGAGCAAAGATCAAAGGCAGGAAGAATCTTATGTTAGTGAAGCTTTCGCTATTAGGCTTTGTGTACGATCTAAAGCTCACATCAAATACTCAAAAGCAAAAGACAATTTAGGAACAAAAAGGTAATCAATATGTAAATGAAAATTAACCATGGAAAATGGGGATATCAATATACGACTGGAAGAAAATAAAACCGAACAAATGATCCATTGTATCCACAGATAATAGTAAACAATGGCAATAAATTAGGACAGGGACTAAATAGGGGGAGCTACGAAACTAATGTATTAATTCAGAAACCTATTCTTAAACAAAGGGGAAACGTTCAATGTACATCACTTTATAGATCTGAGTCACGGCCACTACTCAAAACGGAAATGTTACAGCAGGTCACAAATCGGTAAAAAATCGATACAAGAAATACCACTTAATGACGAAGGCCTACATGAATTTTTGTAAGCAAGGAAAACAAATTAACAAGTGGGACGAAAATGTGGGAGAGTATGAACAAAACATAGATTCGTGTAGGAGGGGTGAAACACAAAGCGTCAAAACTGATGTTAATGGGGGACGTAAATAGATCACATTATCGGAGACAAAAAGATTTTTTTTCCACAACAGTTCCAAAACACAAAACCTATTTTTCAAGAATGTGGTCGGTGAGCTTCGACATTCACCTGACAGTCCAGATTTGGCACTCGGTTTTATTTTATTTACAAATCTAAGAAGCTAAAAAAATTTCAAGTTTCCCCTGAAATTGTTAGTGTCACATTGCACCAACCTCTTAAAGACCTAACCTAAACCTAAATATTGTAAGTGCTAGTTAAGTTAAACCGCACTGTTTCTGGGCTTATTCTGTACCTTAAGTAACGACGGTATTGCAATTTAGTGTGTATTGGTTAAATGAAATGAAAAAAGACATACAGTGTTCATATCTGCAAACTATGGAGTCTAATGAAATCATTAGATCAGTTGAATTAAAACGGATGGGGGGAAAAATGATCCATTTTCAGTCAATAGGGGCTAAGATAGGGCTGCTATCTCTTTCCAACATTTCTCACAATCTTTATGAATTCGGTCTTGAAACAGAGAATCAGAAAATGTAGAAATATGAACGTCCAACTTGGAGAAAAAAATAATTATGTCTCATTATTTGCAGGCGATTGGGTTGTTTTTGCAAGCTCATCCAGGAATATAAAAATTGGGTTTGGAAAGAAACATAGAAGAAACACAGTATATGGCAGTGGAATGTGAAGAAGAAGACCTGCATTTGGATGAAGAATATGTTAAAACAACAACAGCTTATCCATATCTAGAAAGTATATTAACAAGTAACGGCAGAGACCAGAAAGGCATTTTCAGTAAATGGGAAGAGGACGTACAATTACATCCAAAATAATTTAGTTACTCTGGAAAAAAGTATTAAAAACTCAAAAAAAATTGCTACGTTTAATTTCCTTATTGAAAGTTATGCCACATATGGCTGCAAACTTTGAATTATGAGCAAATCAATAAAGCAGTCGAGAATAGTTATTGGAGAAGATGTGGAAGACTAACACTACAGAATGCATAAACAAATACACGAATGGATGCCAACGGGAAGGAGGAAAAAGGGCAGACCTCGGACAAGCTGAAAAGAGGGAATGAAAACAGCCATGGAAAGAAGAGACCTTCGAAAAGACTTCTGGCAAGACAAGGAAAGATGTCACTTAGGATGCGACAAAATACTTTCCATTACTAATTTATAAAATCCAATTCAAACAGTTGTGGCCAAAAACTACGATTTTAAAACGTTGCGGGCCAAATGAAAATGTTAGACTTATTTTTAAACGACGCACAATGGTCACTGTAGACAGAAAGAAAATATCCCGAGCGCTTAGCAATTGCGATGTCTAAGCTGTGTCTATGAAATCGACCCAATAGTTCAAATCAAGATGAACTAGTTCGAAGCGAGCCCTAAATTTAAATTACAAAACTGTATCATAGTGAACCCCATTAATCTTCCCGAAAACTGCAATGAAAGTATATTAATCAAGCACAAATCTCAACAACCGCGCAAATACACCGCATAACACAATCGCTAAATCTTCAGTATCCCCTTGACCCAAATATTCCACGACTAAAAGCATAAAGGGCCATCTTCGCAAAGCGCAGCCGACAAAGCAAATATCACGCCATCGTCGTGCAGGTGCGATTTTAGTGACCCCTGATCGTCCCCGGAGACTCAACAAAAGCCGTCGCAAATCAAAAAAATGGGTCACCTTCAGGCGGGTTAAATTAAGGTGACCAAACGTACTCCTTTAGGAAGTTTTGCACTCCTTTTTTGTGAACCGTTTTCTTTTTAAACGAGTACTCCAAAAGTACTCCTTTGCATTCTTTTGTACTCCTTTGTACTTCTAAAAATATAAAAACTTGGCATTTAACTTCAACCTTTAACCTTTAAAAAAAGAGTTTCCATTTATTATAGAAAACAAAGGAAATGATGAATCTATGGTTAAATGTACAATCCGCAAAGGAGAATTTTCTATTGCGATTGGTGAACGAAGTGCAATAACAAAGCACATTGATACTAATAAACGTAAAACATCTCTTGATGCAGCGGCTTCAACGTCTAAATTAAATACATTTTTTAAAACTGATAGTTTTGGACCAAATGAAGATTGAAATAAAAAGTATTTCAACGAAAAATAATCACTTCTATTCTTGGTTGATGAAGTTTTCTATTTTCTTGTTTTCAAATGATTACAACAAGGGTTGACTCTTAAGAGTCAGTTTGTCTAGGTGAAAGCATACAACTTGCAGTGCACATTTTCATGGTTTTACCTAGGAAAACGGACTTTTAAGATTCAACCCTTGTGGTAATCATTTGAAAACAAGAAAATGGAAAACATTTTTACCTGAGCACACTTTATGAAAATGTGGATCCTAACATAAGTCGAAAAAAAAATTGACCTGACTACACTTTATGAAAATGTGCACTGCAATTTGCATGGTTTTACCTAGGAAAACCGACTTTTAAGATTCAACCCTTGTTGTAATCATTTGAAAACAAGAAAATGGAAAACATTTTTACCTGAGCACACTTTATGAAAATGTGGATCCTAACATAAGTCGAAAAAAAAATTGACCTGACTACACTTTATGAAAATGTGCACTGCAATTTGCATGGTTTTACCTAGGAAAACCGACTTTTAAGATTCAACCCTTGTTGTAATCATTTGAAAACAAGAAAATGGAAAACATTTTTACCTGAGCACACTTTATGAAAATGTGGATCCTAACATAAGTCGAAAAAAAATTGACCTGACCACACTTTATGAAAATGTGCACTGCAATTTGCATGGTTTTACCTAGGAAAACCGACTTTTATGATTATGATTACAACAAGGGTTGACTCTTAAGAGCCGGTTTGCCTAGGTGAAAGCATGCAACTTTCAGTGTGTTTGTTTGAACGTGTTTATACATATAATTTTTGAACTAATGAATTTTGAAATTATTTAAAAAACATATCGTTGAATGGGGAAGACTCAGTATTTTTATTCAAACCCAATCACCATATCCAATGAAAATTCATTTGTATTCCTTTTGTATAAAAAATAGTTGGCCACCTTAGTTAAATGTGTGTGAAATTAAAATTCGTGCAAAGACAATCATACGGGATTACCATTATATCCTCTTTCGTTTATGCGAACGAAGGGTGTACGCAAGGAATACCAATATCAAGAGAGACATTTTTGGAGGAAAAGAGACAAACCGCCAGGAAATATATCATCATATAGAATAATGAAATTTCTCGGCAGGAAAAATAAGATAGACTGTTTAATATCTGAAGGTATGCAAAAGATTGAAAAATACATATATGAGGTTGGAGGAAAATCAAGCAAGAAAATGGAAAAATACTGGAGAAGTTCCCGAAGAGGAAAGTTGCACATAAGAAATAATGTAATGTAAATAGAATAAGTTGTTCCCCGTTTTTAAATGGATCTGAAAATTCGAGCTTCTGAATCCGTGAATCATTATTTGTGTTTCGCAGTGTTTGAACGTATAAAAGAAAACAGACATAATATGCTTAACAAACTTGAAATAAGAGAAAATTTTATTCGAACTTATTCAATACGGTAATGAGGATAAACCAAACAAGCGTCTGCTTTGTTATCGCATTTTGCTGTTCAAATTGCTGTTATTTTAACAGAAAATTTTCTTACATCAATCTCCAATCAATTTGAGACAGCGACAAAAAAAAATTCAATCCCGAACGGTATTGAATCACCGATGGCGAGCCTGTGAGGGACAGTTTAATAGAGAGGATGTAAAATAATGCGGAATAGTGCCATCAGAAACTTTTCAAATCCTAGGAAAAACGATCGATGATAAATCTTAACGACAAAACAAGACCCAATAAAATTGACTTAGAGATAATAGAATAACAATGGGCAGTCATTTGGAGATAAAACGTCGGGTATTAGTTTTCTCAAAACCGGCGATATTTTTTCTCCTCTGACCTTTTTATGTATGTAATTTCATCAAGAAAAAAATTTATAGTGCTGGCAGAATTTCGTTATTTCCCGTCTTGTCGTTTCGCTCCTTTTATTGGATGATTTAAATTCTGAAACATCACGGACGATTCACTCCGGCGAATTGTTATTTGAATAACCAGGGGCGGACCGCGAACTTCTTACAAGCGGTGCATCAAAGAAATCAATACCCAGTTAATCCAATTGCGCCGATTTATTCAACTTCAACCTTTGATGTGGCTGATTTTTAAGCAAAACAATCAATTTTTAACCGAGTGAAGATCTCGTGAAGGAATGCTGAGACAGTGGAGGCGTAGTTAACTGTAAATAAAAAATTAATTTACAACTTCTCACTGTCACTATAAAAATTTAAATTGCCTCTATGAATAAGTTATTAGCATTTCAATCGTGACATAATTTGTCCATCTGCAAGCTAGCCTCACAACTTTCTTTGGGTTAAATTTCATTGTTGGTGGCATTTGTTGCCGTTGGCAATTTTATTTTGGGAAATTTTAGCGCTTTCTAAATTTTTTCACCAACAACATCAAAGATTTATTGGTATTGTTTTCAAATTTGTGTCAATTAAAAAATTCCACCAAAAGGAAATGTAATAATTGTTATGGCTTGAAGTTTTGTTAATTTCACTACCTGACAGCTTTCATCTCAGAATAATCGACTCTCAACAAGGTGCTACTTAAAAATAAACTTCCCCTTATTTGTACGATTGTTGCACCATTGCCACTTACTACTAATTTAGTTAAGTAGAAGTAATGTATGGCAACGCTGCACTTTCTTTTGTTCCTTACAGTTGATTCCCAAAAATATCACAAACACATAACCTGTTAATATCCCCTTTGGTGCCTAGGCAAATAACTTGACTTTCTTAATTAACAGCAATAAAAATTTAAATTGTTTGTAACTTCTTGCCATTTAATTTAACAGCTTCAGTGTATTAAGACTTTTTCATTCACAATTAAATGAATATCTCAAACAATTATTATTGTGGGAAAACAAATAACAAGTCTTTGCTAATTTTAGATGGAAGTACATTCTACTCTTCACAATAGTGAAGCTGAAAGCTAATTTGTAAAAACACATAAAGTTATTTTTTATCAAAAAGGGTACAAGCCACAACTTTTGTAATAAATAATTAAAATTACAGTTTTTTATTTCATTTATACTAAAAAACAACTCAGCATAGTTAAATATACCCTCATTACAAATTTCTTGTGACATTAAGGGCCAGTTGCAGAAACGAAGTTAACAGCAGTGTCAGCTAACAGAGCGTTAACTAGATCTATGATTGGCTGCCAACAAACTGGAGTGTGCTGGCAGCCAATCATAGATCTAGTTAGCGCTTTGTTAGATGACACCGCTGTTAACTTCGTTTCTGCAACTGGCTCTAAACGTTATAAAAATCACAGGTTTGATGTTAAGAATTAATATCTCAAAACTAATTTCATGTGGCATGTTTGCCCCAAGTCCTTCAATTTTCAAATTTGTTTTATAACAGTGTGTTGTACAAAGTTGTATTTATTTGTTTTTCAAAAATTACATGGTGAAACGACCATTTTCTCTCCTATATGAAAACATATATGTTGGAAAGAGAAAAGATTGAGAGAAATGATGATGATTGATGATTTAATCAATAACAATAACGCACTCCTAAAGATAGGAAAATCTTTTCGTACTTCCACGTTTTGGTTGACGTATTGACTACTAGTTTTGATTGTACTTTTACATTAATACACTATACCATTAAATTGCATATGTAAAAGTTCTAAGAAATTAAAATTTTTATTACAGTTAACTACAAAAATGAAGTGGCCAGTGAAATAGTTAAAAATTATAATTATTCAAACATTAAATAAACCTGACAGTTAATATCCCCCTCGATGCCTAGGCACACAAATAACTACAGTAAAAATTTAAATTGCTTGTAACTTCTTGACATTTAATTTAATAGTTTCGTGCATTAAGACTTTCTCATTCAGAATTAAATGAATATCTCGGGCCATTGTTATTGCGCTAATTTGTAGTTCCAAATATCAATGGTGAACACTTAATATAAATTACTGTAACAAGGAAATCAGCAACTAAATAAGCAATAATAATAATCTGTAATAGGACTACACTAGTACAGAGTCGAATGGGTTTGTTGGTAAACATGAGGGCATACACAGTGTTTATACGATGCAGGGAGATTTATTTAAACAGTTGTAGATAAAACGTGTTTGACTTTCTGTTAAAATGTTACCTACTGCTGGATACGATCTGTATTACTGATGATCTAGTTCATTTGAGATTTCAACAGTCCATCTTGACTATTCTACAAAAACCGTTGTAAATTCCAGCTGCAACGAGCACATCAATCAATAAATTTTAATGCACATACTAACAAGATTTATTAGGATTTTATATTACTGTCTGCCGCGTTTCGTGACTAGGAAGTATATAATTTTTGCAGTTCTCCTAGCATGTTATCGAATGTCGGTGTAAATTTCCATTTACACGTTATTGAGCAAAATACGACCAAATTGCGCATACAAGCAAGCTTGAAGAAAAATACGACTTCCTTAATAATGAATATGAAAATTTCAGCTTTGAAAATGTGCTGTAAACGATAATAAGGGAAAAACGGTCTAGTTTGAACCTGTCACCTGATTTTAATTCGTGCAACGAGCTCATTGTGGCCATTCAAAAATTTTCCATTTTAGTTACAGTCGCCCGTAATTGATTAATCAATTTTTAGTGCTGCACGGCGACAAACAAAAGCACAAAAGCAAGAAAAGCAAAAAAATTGTAATTGCCGTTTCTTTTCTAAATAGAATGTAAATTGAGTGTTGAATTGAAAATTTCACGAGGAAATTGTTGTTCATAAATTTTTAAAGAGTCTATTCGACGCTTGAACATTTCTTAATGTAAAAGAGCCGACGTAGCTAGAAATACAAAATGTTATCACGCCTTTTACGACGCCGAAGTAACTATTTATTAGCATAATGATTGTAACTTCATAAAAGTAATTATGTATTAAGGACACGGAAGTAATTATTTTAAATTTCTTCCAGGCCCGGCAATTTTATTATCAAGGCGAACCAAATTTATGCAGGGAAATGGAAATAAATTCTGACCGCTAATTTTGTGTTTCTGTTTATTTGTTCTGTTGATACATATCAATTATAATTAGCGGCGCGCGTGATAACGAAAAACCGTATTGAAATTCAGCTGCCCGTACATTTTTTATTGGACTTTTTTGAAATTACCTACCCGAAATCAATTGAATCCGCGGAATACGCCGATCATTATTCCGTTCACGATTTGAAACTTGATTAAATTTGAAGTTATTGCTGCAATACGAGGGCGAGTTATTTATTGGTACATGTGCGTACAATGGCAAGAAGGGGCCTATTAAATTTATTAGCGAAAGGAGCAAAAAAGAAAATCTAAAATTGCACATTTTCGGGCAACGCCGCGCGCGCGCTGATAATAAGTCGCACAATTTCCAGGGTTCATGAGAAATATAAAACGTCATCGTATATCATTTTCCTATAACTGTCTTGAGTTTGTAGGGCCATAAACTTTTATGTGGCTTTTTACATGTTACTAGCCATTATGCAATTCAGTTTGTTTTAGTTATTTTTTATGGGCCATTCATTGTTGTAATGATACATAGTAGCGCGCTTGGTCTTATTAATCCCGGATCGTTTTTAAATTATTACCCTCGAATTAATCAAAAAGGGGACTTGCATTCATTAATTTTAGGAACCTTATACTTTATAATTCTCATTTATTTTTCTAATCAGACGCTGTAATTTACGGGCAGATTGGAATTCGGAAATTAATGCCTACGAGGCTTTTTTATCGACAATTTTGCATATCATAACAAATTTTGTTAAAATTTCTTAGAAATACTTTTCGGATCTGGAGAGTTCCTCGAGATGAAAGGAGGCTATTGACGATTTTTTAAAAGCTCGGAAAAAATTTTGATAACCTAAATGTACTTTTAATGTATCCAAGTATTGAAATTCGTAACAAAAATAGAGCCATTAATGTTATCGCATTCTCGTTTTGTTCAGAAAGAACTTCTAAATTGAACCAATAATTTAAAAGGTGAAGTTCCATTTTGGCGAAATCATGTTTGGACATTTTCCTCAATTGAAGGACTTGGGACATCAAGGCTACTTGCCACATGAAATTAGTTTTGAGATGTCAATTGTTAAAGATTCGGTTAACTCCCAAAATTAAATCTGCTGATTTGTATAATATTTAAAGTCATAAGATATTTGTAATGTAACTATGCTGAATTGATTATTAGTATAAATGAAATAAAAACTGTAATTTTAATTATTTATTAAAAAAGTTGAGGCTTGTACCCTTTTTGCTTTTTACAAATTATCTTTCATCTTCACTATTGTCTGAAAAATTGTTGTCCAAATTTTCAGGTTGATTATCTGTTACCTCCTTAGTAGTATTTCTTGGTACAGCTATAGCAGCCCCTATTTCTTGATAATAAGGGTGATACACTGAAGGAATGTAGTGAATCAGTTGTGCCAGATTTTCTAATTTTTTTTGGATTCAGTGGAATCGGATTATTATACTTACACATTCAATGATGGTAGAGATATGCAATATGACCGATGAAATTTACAATAAAATATTTTGAGAAAAACGATACATGCCACATAAAAAGTTTAAATTACCTGTTCAGACTCATCTGATATATATGTTCTGCACAATTTTCAGATTGTACATAATCATCAGAGTCGAAATCGCAATGTCCATTGCTGTTTTCAATAATAAAATCTAATTTTCTCTTGGCAGAAACATGTGAGCACTTGTGGCTTGTGCTGTTTTTACACAAATATTTTGCAAAATTAATAATAGAATAGGTATCACAAAAATAGGAGACCTGTAGAACATCACACAGTTATGTGTAGCATAGATAACTCAAATTTGCTAAAGGTGTGGCATGTAGCCTTCTTGCCCCAAGCCCTTCAATTGTCAAAATAAAATGTTTTCAATTAATCAAATACTGTATTTTTTATTCCACTCTTTTCAAAACTTCATTCAAGATGAAATTGCACTTCATTCAAGATGAAATTGCAATCTAGCTATAATTTATTTCACGATCATAAAATCATAGTGACCACGTCCTCTCCATTCATACGAGTGAGCGAGTGTGAGTAATGCCACAAATTAATTGTGACCAATAGAAGTTCAAGTTCCAAATTACACGTGCTGATCACGCCGCTATTTCACTATATATGGTTGTAAAATAAGGTAAAGACCAGATTATGCATCGCAATTCTAAACTTAACATAACATAATAAAAGAAGTGCACAATAAAAATGACAATAAACTCATTCAGTTTTTAAAATGTTTGTGTTTAGTTTTAAATTAAATGTTGTAAGTGTACTTTTATAATTGAAAGTTAAGAAATTATAATAAGTGACGAGGAATGAAGAACATCCCGAAAAAACAGAAAAAAGAAGATATGGAATAGAAAAAGGAACAATTGAAACGTAAGTCGTTAAACAAATAATTACTTCCATATCGGGAAAAAAGATCATTAAATTCACCTAAACTTAACAATTTATCATTAACAACATATTTTGTTAGAACTTTTTGAAAATGTTTTTTTTTTGCGTGTGAGCAGTTTTCTGAAGTGTCAATAGGACCTACGCTAGTAAATAAAAAATTACATTCGTCAGTTTGCTATGAGCGTTTACACAAATGCTGAAAAATGATCCTGATTCTATTTCGACACCGAAAATAAATATTGGTAATTTAGTGAATTTTACAGCACAACCTTCAGCATCGTTCATCGTAAAAAGCAAGATTTAAGTAAAGTACGTTCTTGTGTATTGACATAAAACACATAAACTAAAACTTCCTCCTCCAGTAATAACTGCAAATATTTGAAGTTAAATAAACCGTCCTCAACGTGACGATTAAATTCCTCTTAAAATGAAACAATTTTTTAAAATTTGTAATTTGGAAAAACCTGTTATGAGTTAATGAACTTGGAAGTTTGAGGCGTACCTCCGAATTAAATCTCATTACGATTGCACCTTTCTGTGCCATCTGGACGGACACACACGCACCAACCGGTGAAATAACAACGATAATCACAAAGGAAATGAGTTATTGTCTGATGATATCACAAAGTTTCCCTTTTTTAGATTTTTGATTGCCTTAAACTGGTCACTTAAGCGATAAAATTTAAATTCCCCTTGCAGGATTATTTTTTTCCGTAACTGCGTTAGTTTGGAAGAAGGGAGATCACTACAGGGTGAGTTAAGTTTTACCGCCCGTGGCAAAATAGGCCTTTAAAATAATTTGTCAATTCTCTTAAATTGAATGAGTAATTTTATATTATTAAAGTACATAGAAACCAAGCAAAATTTTTTTTTTTTTAATCAGGTAAAATTTTGGCTTTCTTTCAATTACTAATTGCTCAATTTATTAGTTTTTTTTATGTACGAACAGTAAAATATTTTCACACAATTTAGTGTAATTGAAATAATTTTACTAATTTGGGTTCATTAAATAAAGCCATTTCCATATTGGAGAGCATTTTTTAAATGATTTACGACGTAAGCTGACCAATTCACCTAACAATTGTATTGGTTTTTGGTACTTGGCTGATTATTTATGACAGTCATAAAGTTAAGTTAAAAAGTGCAACGTTACATTTTACAGGACCGGAATAAGGGTCTTCGCTATTTCTTTAAAAGTTCACAACATCGTAACTAACAGCTACACGGTAATTATAATCATAATAAACAATTATTTTTGCAATATTAGATTTTAAACTTGATAAGAAAATCGTTTACCAGCTTCTAATTTTCGTTAGTATGTCTGTCTACAATTTTGTGTTTTAATTTTGCCGTCTGCAAAGTCAATATATCTATCGGTTATTGAACCTTCCCATAAAATAAATTGCTTAATTCACCCAAAGTTTAAAAACCCTGGTCACAACCCTAGGTCACTTTGTGAATAAAGAAGCATTCACATTCCCAACAAATCTTCCACACTTAAACATCGTTGGTAAAAAGTGAAAATTAAAACTATGTTTTGTGGAATAGTGAACATTTGTGTTTAGTTCAGGTATAATCGTGCCATTTCAATACTCAGTTGAGGAGAAGCTTGGAATGATTTTAATTTATGGTTAATAGGGCATCACTTTGAGCATCGTTTATAAAATAAACTTAATATTTACCTATTAAAAACTTATTTTATTTTTCTCGAAAATTCCAGAATACGGGGTGGCAACAACTAAAACGCCGTTCCCTTCAGTTTTAGGGGTCGATCATCAGGTATTGTTACGTGGTAGACCGTATTATCCATTGTTGGAAAGTCATAAATAAAAGTATTTTTCGTGCTTTATGTTAAATTTGATTTAACTCAAAAAGTAATAATTTTTTAACGAATCAAATTGCAATTAACAATGCTACGAATAATTTGACAAATTTTGAAATAAAAAACCAAACATGGAAATTTTACCCGAAACTCTTTGTTTTACTTTTTTGTCTTCAAATAAAAATGATTTGAAAAACTTGTAGCACTAATCGAAAGTGTAAACTTCAACTGATGTAACATGTAAATTGCATACTTTTCCCTCAATCTTTAATAGGTATTATGGCCGGGGCGGTAAAACTTAACTCACCCTGTACAATGTGCAATTCCCCGTCACGTCAAGTTTATTGGAGCTTGAAAAATTACCTAGAAGGGCGTATCATAAAAGGATTGACTGTATCGAATGGAAGAATCAAAACAAAATGTTTTTACATTCTCTGGGGCAACCTTTTTTAGCTCGCAGCAGATTTAGGTCTCAAACCCCTAAAGATGTAACATGTCTCCGGAAATAGTTCGATCGACATCAATTGCGGAAATTTTATTCCGCGAGGGCGGAAAAATAGAAAAATAAATTAGGGCCCGCCCGAATGTTTTAATAAGATCTCGCCCCATCCGAAAGTTGGAAACTTCCCTTATAAATCACACAATTAAATTAAGTAATGTGTCTGAAATTATACTTTGTAATTTATCGCGACGTTTGATTTGAAAATATTTTAATTAAGCGTGGAATTGCGTTCGCATGTCGGCGATTTTTAATTGTGCAAATTAGCCGGAATAATCGGCACGGACGATCGAAAATCCGTGCTGCAAGGAAATTACTTTTGTCGCTTAATTAAATGCACCGAAAAGTCGTCCTGCAGTTGTAAAAGTCTTGATTGTGTGATCGTAAATACAAAGTAAACCTGCGAAGTTTATACACCGCACACAAAAATAGCCCCTTTTAAACGTATTACTCTCTTAACAAAAAAGAAATATGTGTTGTACAACACTCCACCATTTTTCAGCCGGCAAAATGTCAGGCAGTCACAAAAAAGAATGAAGACAATAAATAAAACGTTTTGCCCTCGGGGACGGGGAGCGACACAAAACAGTCACAGTCGATTCATGAAATTTTGTTTTTCATTTTATTTTCGCCATTATGACGGCGTTAAATAATAATCAGGGGAAGAAATATGGGCGCTATCTATTTGTGTCGATATTTTTTTACGGCCGCGAAGAATGATTGCCGGTCGTTTACATTAAAGTTAGTGCGGCTTACAATTAGTGAGGCTCCACGCGAAAACAATATTCAGTGCGTTTATATTATACACTGGGAATAACGAGGCCCATTTGTTATATTCCGCAAATGATGGAAGGCATTAGTGGCTCGGTTAAAAGGCTAAAACCTCGGTTAAGCTCATTTTAGACGGTCATTTTTTCCTCGCCATTTTCATGCGCGCATTTAATTGACTGCGAGCTTTAATATAAATCATATGTGTGACGGAGATTTGAACACTGCGTTGACAGTATAAATAAAATTTGAAATAAATTTCAATTTCCTAAAATGACAATGTGCAGTTTCAGAAATCACTGTCGCTGACACACTCGGAATGAAACATGGAGTTTTTTACATTACAATACACAAATATATACAACAGCTTTGTTATCCTCTTCAGCTGGAATCGGCAATTCGACCTTTCAGAAAAATAAAATCAGCAGAATTTGCTCGAACTAATTTGATTTCTGCCTTTTTATTTAAGATAAACTTAAGTGTCGCTTAAGTGGGAGAAGTTACAGTGCACGAATTTTTAAGGTTGATCTTAAATTCGAATCAACTTCAATTACTGTTTTGATTTTAGTGTTACAATGTTTAAAACTGAGCCAAACATTAAAATTCGTCGAGGATTAAGGTTCACTTTAAAATCACACATTTATTATAGCAATTATAACAATACACAAATGTATATAATAGTTCTGCTATCATCTTCGGCAAAAATTAGCCGTATTGTTACAAATTACTAATTTCAACTAAATATATGCTTATTTTAATTAATATAAAGCTAAGTGTCACTTAAATCCACTAAGCCATAGAAGGTTCAGTGCATAGATTTTTAAAAATTGGCCTTAAATGTCAAACCGGTTCTTAAATTTAAGTATTCGAAATACTCTACTTAAAGCAATTGTAATTGTTAAGTAATTTGTTGTTCTTGATCTGAGTGAGCGGAAATTGAACTAGAAAATTCTATTCCAATTTCAGTCAAAATTCCTTGCCAAATTAGATTTTTCAACTTGCAACTCCAATTACTATTTTAATTTCAGTGTTACAAGTTAAAAAAAATGTATGCTTATTTTATTTAAGATAAAGATGAGTGTCCCTTAAATAAATCACAGAAGTTACAATACACAGATTTTTAAGATTGTTCTTAAACTTCGAACCAGTCCATAAATTTAAGTATCCGAAATGCTCCACTTAAATTAATTGTACTTCTTAAGTAAATTGTAATTTGTTGTTCTTAATATGAGTAAGATACAGAGTCGGAATGCCTTGTTAAATTACATTTGTCATTTTATTTCAGTGTTACAATGTTCAAAACTGAGTCAAACGTTAAAATTCGTCAAGGATTAAGGTTCACTTTAAAATCACACATTTATTATAGCAATTATAACAATACACAAATGTATACAATAGTTTTTCTATCATCTTCAGCAAAAATTAGCCGTATTGTTACAAATTATTAATTTGAACTAAATATATGCTTACTTTAATTCATATAAAGCTAAGTGCCACTTAAATCCATTAAGTGATAAATTTAAGTATTCGAAATGCTCTACTTAAAGTAATTGTAATTGTTAAGTAATTTGTTGTTCTTGATCTGAGTGAGTTAATGAATGTAACAGCGAAAATTGAACTATAAAAAGTTCTATTTCAATTTCAGACAGAATTCCTTGCCAAATTAGATTTATTAACTTGCAACTCCAATTACTATTTTAATTTCAGTGTTACAAGTTAAAAAAATGTATGCTTATTTTATTTAACATAAAGATAAGTGTCCCTTAAATAAATCACAGAAGTTACAATACACATATTTTTAAGATTGTTCTTAAACTTCGAACCAGTCCATAAATTTAAGTATTCGAAATGCTCCACTTAAATTAATTGTACTTCTTAAGTAAATTATAATTTGTTGTTCTTAATATGAGTAAGATACAAAGTCGGGATGCCTTGTTAAATTACATTTGTCATTTTATTTCAGTGTTACAATGTTCAAAACTGAGTCAAACATTAAAATTCATATTGTTACCAACCTTCGTCTTGCAAGGTTCGCCTTAAAGTGATACTTAACTAAGGAACACATTTACTACAAAAATCATTGCAGCAGAAATTAGGAGTATTCTTATGAATTGAAACTAAATTTATGCTTGTTTCATTTAAGATCAAGATAAGTGTCACTTAAATCCACTAAGTGACAGACACTAAGTGACAAAAATTTAAGTATTCGAAATGCTCTAATTAAAGTAATTGCAATTTACAATGAAACTAGAAAATGATATTCGAATTTTAGACAAAATTTCTTGTCAAATTACATTTGTTAACCTGGAACTTTAATTACTATTTTAATTTCAGTGTTAGATCTTTCAAAACTGACAGTCAAACTTTATTAACCTTAAGTGACAGTTTATCGCGCATTTAAGGTTCGCTTTGAAGTAAGTGGTACTTAACTAAGGAACAGATTTATTAAAAAACAGCGGAATTGATCTTTAATAATTTTATTTCGACAGTGTTGCTAAATGTAATATTCGTTTAAAATTAATGGAGAGACGTTTCGTCGGTTGTTTTTAATAAATTTTTGCTGGGAATTTTCGGCTAAATTTTTAATTTAAAAAGTAAACAAAAAAAGTTCACGTTTTCATGAAAAACGCAATTAACATAAAAGCAGCAAAGGGGACGGTGGAAGAAGGTGAATTTATTAAAAGAATAACGTTAGCGAAGTTTTATACATCTGGGGAAAATTTATTAAGAAAGTTTGCAAATTATC
This sequence comes from Dascillus cervinus, assembly GCA_949768715.1. NCBI lineage: Eukaryota > Metazoa > Arthropoda > Insecta > Coleoptera > Dascillidae > Dascillus > Dascillus cervinus. Next base: position 27,718,697 of record OX458319.1, on the reverse strand, counting down.
CCATCCCGATAGTTATCTTGCCAGTCTGCATTTTAATATTTCGGTTAAGCCACACCATATTACACAAGTTACACATACAGAGCATAATCTCGGAATTTCATTAATACATTCCACCTACGCCCGCTCGATTCTCGCATACATGTTGCAGAAGGAAAAATTGCCTTTTTGGCTGTTTAAATTCAATTTAAATCAATTGCGCGAAATTGGCCAAAATTGACTTGTTTATAAAATAGCAGACTTCCAATGTTGAAAAACCAGAATTTAGATTCGATTTATATATAAATCATTTTTAACTTATAAAACACTGCAAGTAAAAATGGAAAAAAATATTTGATAACATACCTTTCAGTGGCTAAATGGACCAATAGGACAAAACCTGAAAAAAAAAGTATTTTATTAATTTGCTCATAAAATTTCCAGAATGTTTCAATCCTTAAAAACCGAAAGGTAACGAGAAAATGACGTCATTTTGATTAATTAAAGCAACGAGTCTGCGAGCTTTTTTCGAGTTGAACGACACCTGGAAGCCATCAGAATTTTTTCCACATATCAATACACAATCGCATCAATTTTTAAAGCCACGAAGCCTCGCCGGAGAAGAACTGATAAATTTTTGTGACCCTTCTTTATTCATACGCTCGTAAATACTCCCCCGAAAGCCGGGCCTCAGCAGGTGAGAATGCTGCATTTAATATGTTGACTACTCAATGGATCTTTGCTGTTATTAAATATTGATTCAGACTTCTGAAAAGCTCAGAAGCAATAGAGGAAACGGGGCGGGCAGAAGAAAAGCAATTCCAATACATTTAAGCGATTGCTCGAAACGCAAAAAAATGTCCGACATTAGAAAAAATTCACTTTCTATTCGCGATTAATTGGCAGAATAATTTCAAGATCGCTTTCTAGAAATTTCGTCAATTTCCTGTCGATCAAATTTTTACTTTCGCCGCAAAACGTACCTCGCACGTTTTTACGGGGCCATGAAATATTTTCAGATCGATTTTTCCATAAACGTGTAGCCGGCTTCAGGTAAACACTACATTTGTCGCGAGTAAGCTCCGTAAAATTTCAATTTCCACGACTGAAGGCCTTGTCAGAAATTAAGTCGCTCTAATTATTTATTTAAATTCGTTTAATGTTACTGCGTCGGTCGATTGAGCGTCTTGTGTGGAGTGGAGTTATCGTTCGAATAAATTTTCTCGGATAAATTCTATTTTCTCGAGATTTGTTCCGACAAGTTTCTACACTTTAATATCTCATAAAACAGACCTTTCCCAATGCAACATGTGCCCAAAATACTCCAAGAAAAATTATGAGGAAGCAAAAGCACTGTTCCTTCACTGGGGACATATTATTTAGTAACTTATTTCTTCCGGGAGATTTTTTTTGCAAGCGCATATTACCAAGATCAACGTAATTCACCCTCAATCACCAGGAATATGATCTGTAGACTCAATCAACAAATTTCAAATTTGCATGCAATTTGCATGAATTAAAATGAATATTACAAGTTCATCAAAAGATTAATTTGATATTAGATTACCCTCAAAAATGGGTTTAGTTGAACCAGTTTACGGCGACCGCACTAATCGTGGCATAATTTCGTATGTACTCCGGATGAGTGGGGAATTTAGTTATCAATTTTGCCGATTCTCGACAGAAGCATCTGTTCCATTAATTTGCATTCTGCGGAATGGATTAGACCTACCCTGACATGTTTTATACTGTAAGTGGCGCCCTAAATCACCGAACTAATTGGAAAAAAACTTGAATATTAAATTTACAATAAGATCTTGGACTCAAGCCAAATTACCAATCCGTTTTGGTGGATTAGGTATAAGGTCTATAATTGATATTTCCTCGCCTGCCTTCTTGTCTTCTATATTTTCTAATTCTGAACTTATTATGTCCATTCTACCTTCTAGTTTTTCTAATTTTGAAATTACATACCTTAACAAGGCTGTTGATTATTGGAAGGAAATTTCTAATTTGACTTTACTTCCAAAAGAGCTTCCTGTTCAAAGAAATTGGGACTTATCTATCTGTGAGAAAATATTTCAAAATTTATTATCTTCCTCAAATATCACACAAAAAGCTATCTTATTAGCTGGATCTGAACTTGAATCTGGAGCTTGGCTTGAAGCTCTTCCATCTTGTAAATTAGGTACTCTTTTAGAAAAAAACATCTTACAAATTGCAATTTCACTTAGATTGGGCATCAATTTCTGTCATCCTCATATCTGCTCGTGCGGTTCTTCTGTAGACTCGTTGGGTCATCATGGTTTATCGTGCATTAAAAGTGCTGGTAGACTCTCTCGTCACAGCTGTATTAATGACATTATTAAACGTGTTTTCTCTTCTGCCAACATCCCTTATATCCTTGAACCTAATGGTATTCTGAGGGATGATGGCAAACGTCCAGATTGTATTACAGTTATTCCATGGAAAGTAGTTTGGGATTTTACTTGAACGGTTACACTTGCCCCTTCTCATTTGACTGATTCTTCCGTTTCTGCAAGATCTGCTGCACACTTGGCAGAATATCTTAAGAAAAAAAAAAATAAGGCAATTTCTGATGATTATTTTTTCGTCGCCTTAGCTGTGGAAACTTTGGGTCCTTGGAGTGCTGATTCTCTCCTTGCAGATTTGGGGAGGCGTATTGTTCAAACAACGGGAATTCCCCAAGCCAAAACATATTTGAAGCAACGAATAAGTTTGACTATACAGAGAGGCAACGTTGCTAGTGTTCTTGGTACAGCCCCCTTTTTTTTCTCTTAATGAGTTATTTTATTTATTCTAGTACCTATTTTACACACTATATTAAATAGTATCACAATTATGCCGTTCGTTGCCAATAAAATTTCGTGTCATTGTTGTAGCATGTCAAGTGACCCGTGACATATTTGGGATGTTAATGAAAAACAAAAAAAATTCTAAACAACTTCCAAAAACAATTCAACGATTTTCAGTTCATTACAAATTAAACTCGATTTATGCGACAGTAAAACGATAAAAAACGTTATAAAGTTTATCAAAATTTACAGTCAAAAGAATTTCGTAGTAAAATTGAAAAGGCAGCGCTTGTCGATGCCTTGTTCCTGTTCCTTTGAGCTGTCACGAAAATCTCTTTGTTTCAAATTATCGTCAAAGATTAATGTCGACTTGATCGTTCCCGTCAAAGTCGCAACAACTTAATTTTGACATGTTTTAAATGCATTCCGCCATTAAAAGGCATCGTTCAGATCGAGCACACGAATACAAAGTGACAGGTACAATATAATGATTATTTGTCATCGAAAGGGAAAATGCAAGATTATTAGGAAAGACATTCGTTACTCGTTGTCTCAATAATAACTTTAGTAAATATAATGTGTAAAATAGGTATATTTTCTTAACGATAACATAAGTAATAACTAGAATAAATAAAATAACTCATTAAGAGAAGAAGAAATACAAAGAACACTAGCAACGTTGCCTCTCTGTATAGCCAAACTTATTCGTTGCTTCAAATATGTTTTGGCTTGAGGAATTCCCGTTGTTTGAACAATACGCCTCCCCAAATCTTCAAGGAGAGAATCAGCACTCCAAGGACCCAAAGTTTCCACAGCTAAGGCGACGAAAAAATAATCATCAGAAATTGCCTTATTTTTTTTTTTCTTAAGATATTCTGCCAAGTGTGCAGCAGATCTTGCAGAAACGGAAGAATCAGTCAAATGAGAAGGGGCAAGTGTAACCGTTCAAGTAAAATCCCAAACTACTTTCCATGAAATAACTGTAATACAATCTGGACGTTTGCCATCATCCCTCAGAATACCATTAGGTTCAAGGATATAAGGGATGTTGGCAGAAGAGAAAACACGTTTAATAATGTCATTAATACAGCTGTGACGAGAGAGTCTACCAGCACTTTTAATGCACGATAAACCATGATGACCCAACGAGTCTACAGAAGAACCAAACGAGCAGATATGAGGATGACAGAAATTGATGCCCAATCTAAATGAAATTGCATATTGTAAAAATGTTTTTTCTAAAAGAGTACCTAATTTACAAGATGGACGAACGCTTCAAGTCAAGCTCCAGATTCAAGTTCAGATCCAGCTGATAAGATAGCTTTTTGTGTGATATTTGAGGAAGATAATAAATTTTGAAATATTTTCTCACAGATAGGTAAGTCCCAATTTCTTTGAATAGAAATAGAAAGACGAATTAGAAATTTCCTTCCAATAATCAACAGCCTGGTTAAGGGATCTAATTTAAAAATTAGAAAAACTAGAAGGTAGAATGAACATAATGAGTTCAGAATTAGAACATATAGAAGACAAAAAGGCAGGCGAGGAAATATCAATTATAGATCTTATACCTAATCCACCAAAACGGATTGGTAATTTGGCTTGAGTCCAAGATCTTATTGTAAATTTAATATTCAAAATTTTTTTCCAAAGAAGAAATAACAATATTATCCAATTCTAGACACTCAATTTTAAATTTCCAAAAAGGGCAACATCTAAGATTATAAGTGAAATTAGGCATCCAAAAACAATGGCGGAGTAAAAATAAACTAATATGAGGATTAATTTTACATAGATTTGAAGAAGTAAAGATAATGAATCAATTTTTTAGAAATGAATGGAGGAATTGCTGCATCGAAAATAGGACAACCAAGAATAAAATTGCAGAAATCGGTAACATTTTTTGTTTTTAAAATGTATTTCTGCAGATTAATAAATTTAAAAAAGCACATATTTCAAATAAAATAAGGGAAGCGTATTATATTACCCAGAGCGTAAACTATCATTTATATTTCGATATCTTTTATGAATTCGCAAAATACACTTAATTCCGCGCTCGTTTTTCATGAATTCTAATAGAAACTGGAATAAATAAACAAAACGTAATGCAATAACACCATATTTGAAAAACGTTTTATGTATCAGATTTTCAAACAAATCACAAGCTTTCCCTTATACTCGTGACTGTTTTACTTGTTTATCTTTGTGAAATTTCTCTTTCGCGACGTGTTTCTCGTTTTGCTTTCTCTCTTCACCCACACATCGCAAAACGGACGGTTAACCCATTTTTCGCGAACCAGACAAAATCCGATTGCACAACTCGGACGAAAGTGCCCCCAGAAAAATTTGCGAATGTCGCCGTTACGCAACGAAGAAAGTTGTCCTAAAACTCGATTTTTCGGATTATGCAAGCGCGGGAATTGTCGGCGAACGTTTAATTAACTGCGGGAATGCGTAATTGCATCGCAGGAATTTAATTTAATTCTTAAGTCGATTTAAAAAGGAATTCGCGATGGCTAAAGTGGGGGCCGATAAACTCGCACGATGACATCTTCCGTGTCGTGAGTAGGGCAGTGGGACCGCGGTCAAGTGGTGGTTTACTGGATAAATCATTGCGAGCGTGTCTCGGTGGCCGCATCTCTCGCTGTTCAGGCGCCGCTTGGGGTTCCAGAACCGGACCGGAATTTCGCGACTAACTGAAATCCGGCGCGGAAGCGACTGTAAAGCCCACGAGAAAAAAAATTGTTTTCTTGTTGTTGTTATTTTTAGAAATTTAAAATTTTCTAATGTTTTGCGAATAGCGCTGTATACAGGATGCCCATAAAAGTCTGTGCTCATAGCTGGCCATGCAATTACAGTCGGCTGTAGTTACTTAGAGATAAAGGTTTGAAGATATGTGAGGCACTTAAGAAGATTAACATTTATTTTGAATAATTGGCATTTGCACATTGAGCGGATCTGCACTTTTATTATAAAACAGACATTGGTAAATGGCAGTTAACTTTTGCTTTTCAAAAAGTATGAATTGTAATTTAGAGAACATAAATTGTAATTCAGAAAACACTAATTGTAGTTCAGTAGGAAAAAATTGTAAATCAGAAAACTTCAATTGTAATTCAGAAGGTATAATTGTAATTTAGAAAACGTCAATTGCAATTCAGAAAGCATAAATTGTAATTCAGAGAACCTTAATTACAATTCAATTTACAATTAGTCAATTGTATTTCAGAAAACGCCAATTGTAATTCTAAAGGCATAAATTGTAATTCCGAAAAAGTCAATTGTAATCCAGAAAGCATCAATATTTCAGGAAACGACAATTGTAATCAGTAGGTACAAATTGTAAATCAGAAAACGTTAATCGTTATTCAGAAGATATAATTTATTGTAATTTACAAAACGTCAATTGCAATTCAGAAAATATAAATTGTAATTCAGAGAACCTAAATTACAATTCAATTTACAATTAGTCAATTGCATTTCAGAAAACACCAATTGTATTTCTGAAGGCATAAATTGTAATTCAGAAAACGTCAATTGTAATTCAGAAGGCAAAATTGTATTTCAGGGACCTAAATTATTATTCAACTTACAATTAGTCAGAAAGCATCAATTGTAATGCTGAAAACACCAATTATAATTTAGGGAAGATTAAATGTAATTTAGTTGGTCAGTTCAGAAAGCATCGACGGTAATTCAGAAAGTGTATGATTCAGAATTTTGTAAATGAATCATTCATTTTTCGAATTACAATTTACGTTTTCTGAAATACAATTGCTGATTTCAACTGGCCATTTTGTGAAGTAGTTTTGGCTTCTCTAAACTACAATTGCTGCTTGCTGAATTACAATCGACGTTTTCTGAAATACAAATGATCAATCTCAACTACAAGTTTCATTTTCTGAAATACAATTGCTGTTTGACTACTCCGAATTACAATGGCTGCTTTCTGAATTACAATAGACATTCTCTAAAATGCATTTGACTACTCTGAATTACAATTAACATTTTTTGAAATACAAATAGCTGCTCTGAGTTACAATTGATGGTTTCTGAATTACAACTGGCATTTTCTGAAATAGAATTGACTCTTCTGAATTACAATTGCTACTTTCTGAAATACAATTGACTACTCTGAATTACAATTTTTGCTGGCTTTTGAATTACAATTGCTAATTTCTGAACTACAGCTGGCATTTTGTGAAGTAGTGAAGTACAAATGATCAATCTCAACTATAAGTTTAGTTTTCTGAAATACAATTGCTGTTTGACTACTCCGAATTACAATGGCTGCGCTCTGAATTACAATCGACATTCTTTAAAATGCATTTGACTACTCTGAATTACAATTAACATTTTCTGAAATACAATTGGCTGCTGTGAATTACAATTGATGGTTTCTGGATTACTGTAAAATACAATTAACCACTCAGATTTACAATTGATGCTTTCTGAATTACAACTGGCTTTTTCTGAAATAGAATTGATTCTTCTGAATTACAATTGCTGTTTTCTGAAATACAATTTACTAATCTGAATTACAAGTTACATTTTCTGAAATACAATTGCTGCTTCTAAATTACTTGACATTTTCTGAACTACAATTTTAACTACCCTGAATTACAATTGACAATTTCTGAAAAAATATTGTGACGACTTAAAGTTTCTGCAAAAAGCACATCAAAACAGCTTTCATCAAACCACCGCTTAATTGCATGGCTGCTTATTGCGATTCAAATTAACGGCATGTTCTTCTGCATTTTAAAGCAAAACTGCGACTTCATTCAAAAGATCGTATAAAAATAAATGCCAAGCCTTTTTGCCGGAATTGTAAATAAATTCTGGCCTCGGGTTAAAGCGGAATCGAGTGTTTTGTTGCGCCCTTTAAAAACCGTCTCTGTAGACGTCCGCACGCCAGATACCGGGTTAGACAGGCGGCGGTGACTGAGAAGGCGTGGAACGGGTGAAAATAGCAGGATAAAACGGGAATCCCCTAGGTCAATGATCAGGCCCTGACCCGAACAGACTTACTCACTGACCTTATTCCTTCCGAGATGTGAATGTCAAGGACGGTTTCAAAGGTGCATTTTTAATGGCCGTCCCACGCGTCGCAATGGAAACGACGTAATGCGACAGTGTCTTTCATTATGATGCGCAGAGTCACGTAAATAACCGTCAAATTAGTGAGACGGGACATGCTATAAATTAATTAATAATAGAGAAGACAACTGCGCCCAAATTTAGTTACTTACGATCAAACAAACTTAGAATATTGATTAACAAATTTAATTATAAAGGGACCCACAAACGCTTAAAACTGGTTGACAATGTTTACGTTGAAATACCTCTTTGCCGGAGGACTCATAATAACACGTACCGAGTCAACTGCGTCCCTTTTCCTCCCAGATTATAATTCAATCAGTGGAAGTGGGAGGAAGAGATCGCACCTAATCACCTAATATATGCCGCACAAAGTGAAAATAAACAATGTTTCAGTCATTGGTTGGTCGTAATCGTATTTGCCTGGCAAAGAACCTACTTTATAGTTCATTTTATGTTGAAAAGCTGTTTCCGCGTCGATTGGTCCTTTTAACATTCAAAGGGCAAATGCGTGGCAAAAGGAAACATCCCATATGCTTCCACCAAGTTAAACTTATTAGCCACGCTCCATCTGTCCTGTCCGTTTTATAGATACCCTCTCGACCGCGGTATCGCGTCCTGATTAAAATAAAAACGCTCAAATCAATACGACCCTCGAAACGAATTGGCCGCAATTGAGGAGTCCTGCACTATCACCAAAAATGGGATAAGGTGGAATTAATTTTCTTTGATGTCGATCCCCGGAAAATTCTTTTTGAAAGTGTCCCGTATAAGGACGGGGGATTTAAGGACCCAGCCCTGTCCCCGAGCGACCACCCTTGGCCCACCCGAAGTCCCGGCGAGCAGTCCCGAGGAGGAACCGTTGCCTCTAGCGAGCAGCCCGAAAGGGCGCATCGATCGTGGCGGAGCGCGGTTGCCAATAAAATTCGCATTCCAGGACATGGCTGAAATACGGCAACAACGATCGCAAACATTGATTCTTTCCATTATAAATAATACGCAAAAAAATGCGTTCCTATATATCATCTCCCCTAGACATGCTTTGTGGCCCGGAAATTTCATTTTATAACTTTTATAACGATGTTGCTAAATGATTTTTATTTCCTACGGAATGCCTTTCATAACGAACTTGTCTAATTAAATTTTTCGTCTAAATTGGCGCCGATTACATTCGGCTGCATGCACATCTGGAGGGATCATAGTAAATAGACCAAGGTTATCGTACTATCAAGAACAGCTGTCTCGTGGAAAAGGGAGTCGACGCCAAGGGCACCACCTGTTCGTGCGGAACTGAACGGGACGCCTGACCTCAGGATGTGGCCGTCGGGACTGTTACTGTCACCGCAACGCCTCAGAGGCGCTTTTAACCAATTACCTCCCTGTACCGCGATTATTCTTCCTTTCGAATTAACTATCAAACAATCGACATAGAAATAATGTGAAATGCATAGTGGGGTCACACAATGAAAAAATGCTACCTGTACGGAATGTTGTAAATTGCTTTATGACCTTCTGCAAAGGACTGTTTACTGACAATAGATAAATTACTTTGTCATTTTTTAAAAATTTAGTTGAAAAACGTTACACCAAACTCGGCTTGCAGTAAGAAAACACATATTACGGTGTGCATTTTCTGTATTGTTATTGTAAAGTGAATTTTTAGTAACTTATATAATTAGTGAATGTTTAATTGTGAAAAAATGGGAAATACTACAAGTGGTTTAATGTGCAGAGATGAAGATGTTAATTCAATGATCAGCTTCAAATACCATTTTTTTAAATGGTACTGAAATTATGGGGATTTTCTGATTCTGTGTGTGATAAATTCGCATGTAAGTAAATTTATTGTAATTATAATTTTTCCCACACTTTTAGCTTACCGAATGAATTTTGTAAAACTTCTACAAGTTTTTTCAAGGTAACAGCTATTAAACAAATTGTTTTTTAGTTTATTTCCGTCGGAACGAAAAGTAAGAAGAGATAAAAAAGAAAGGGACATGCAAACCAATTGCTTCTATAACAGAATTAATAGTAACGACGAAGGTAAAGAAATAATTTTGATTTGCTTTTATACATTTAGTGTTATTTATCTATCTTATAACAAATTTTACTTTTTAGCTCTTTGTAAGAATTTAAGTACGCGGATTTGCGGAAAGATAATTTCCATAAGGTGAATTGGTCATTATTGAAGCATTCAAACTGGTCTATATTGGTAAATTTTTATAATAATATATCCATGGTACAATGTAAACATTTTGTTTCTTTGGTTTTAGATTGATGTAAATTTGGCCAATTATTTCTTGAAAGAAAAACAATTTATTTGTGTGGCGGCCAAAATTCATTGAGAAGACTAATGACTTCGACGAACTTCCATTTCATATACGTACATCTGTTACCAAATGAGAATGTGGTTCTTAAACTAAAAATGTATTTTTAAACAGGATGTGATGTGATGTTAAATTTTCACCTACTAATAAAAATATGTACGAGAAATAACTTTATATCTAAAATTCCTTCAATTCGAGTAATTAAATAAAAGTTCTTGAAATCAAGCATGACCCATTCTTAAATTTGACAACAAGAATGAACATTCTTAAAACTCAAGAATGACCAATTCTTGGACTAAAATTAAGAACGCGCAATTTTAAATTTAAGCCCGAATTTTCTTACCTATAAGAATTTTTTTATGAGTGCAGTGACCCAAAGAAATAATATATCAATATTATGTGAAAAATTAATGTAATATTTACCGGGCGGCCCACAATAGCTGTGATCATATTTGAAATGAGCAACGCTTTAAAGAAAAAAATATGAACTACTTAACCTAAACATTAAATGTCATTTATCGGGTAGTGGAATTCATCATTTTGGTCATTCAATTGATTTAGGGGCTTCCGGAGGCTCTGGAGAAATTTCCAGTTCTTAGCCATTTTTTCCTATAATATTTAAGTCCAAAAAGTGGCGTAAAGGTAAAACGTGGCGCACCCTGTATAATAGATATATATCTTTTCGAATTTTAGTAAATCGCCTGGTTTGTGTATAAATCCAGACAAAATCACTATCGCAAAATTGTGTAGCTGAATTAAATAATAAATACCCTTAGACCAATAACAAAAAATCCGTTGGATGTGACCATCTAAAAGACAAATATATGAAACAAGATCGGCTAAATCAAAATTATTATATTATAATGTATTATTATATTAGAAGGTATAAAACATTACATACTGTACATACGAAAGGTTAATAGAGGGCACTGAAAAGGAGTCATTACTCAAAAGTTTGGTTCCGCAGTGTACAGGCAAAAAACTAGAGACCAGTCAATATTCCGCTGTACATGCGCCAGGGGATGAAAAAGAAGCAATTTTATGTAAAAAGAAGAGGAAACGAATGGAAATTTTATTCGATATAAAGTTGGGTATTAAAACTTGGAAGCTTTCGTTTATGAATGTTAATAATTTACTTTGCATACTCTGTGAAACTTTCTTTGTATAATGTGCAATAATCGCCAGCAAACAACGAATATTATGAAATTAATTAAAGACGAGCCATGCGCTGCTATTTTAGTTCACTAATTAAGTAAACGGAGAGGTTCGATTGGACGCGCAATTGCCTCTTTTTAATTTCACATTTAATTAATTGTATTGGCCTCGTTGACATCGGCTAATTTATGACTTTCTTAAATTAACAACAATTAAACTGCTCGAAAATATCCTAATAAATTCTCCATTCATCTCCCTAAAGTTCCAGCCGTTGAACCCAACAATTCGCGTGGCTCATAGCTGATAAGACACACAACCGCAAATTAACATAAGACAAAATTATTGCTGAACTAAATTACCGTTTGTGTCTGAATAGAAAACGAGGTTTTTCAGTTGCTCGAGAATAAATACAGTGTTGACTCTTAAATCGATGCGAGGGAGTTCTACTTCTTGTGAAAATATCTGGAATTACTTCAGAGATATTAAATTATGGATTTGCTGTTTCTCGGCATTGCAGTACATATGTTTTAAAATTGAAATATTCATGACTGCAAAGAAAAACTGGTTCTGTATCACAACTATTAAATCAACACACATTCTGTTGTGCCACTGAATGAATGTAGGGTAGAGACACCAATTTGGGCCACTTTAAGAAAATTTGTAATTGAAACAATTAACAAATTACTACTCAGTAAAATCAAATTTTTTATAAGTTTAGAATTACTAACTTATGATGTCAACGAATGGTCTTCTTTTATTCATATTTTAGGATATTTAAGAAAATTTTAATGACGTTGATTGGCTGTAATTAGAAATGCTGCAAGTGAAATTAAAATTTGATTAAATTAATAATTTCACATTTGTATGATGGGGCCCCTATTTGATTTAAGGTTCGGGAACTGGTAAGTAATACACAATTCTTCCGCTCAGGGGGCAACAATTTTGCCTCTAAAAATAAAAAATGTTTAGGCAACCAAAGAGCTATCCTAACTAATAAGGTTTGAAACTTAAGTATTGAACAGAGAAAGAAAAAAAAAGAGTTGCGCGTTTTTCATACGCTCGTAACTTGATAAATATTATTTATATTATGGTCTGCGGCGATAACGACAGTAAACTCATTCGGAAAAAAAATTAGTCTATAATTTTTTGCTAATTCTTTGCCAATTTTGTGTTTTCATAGATGTACCTGCTATAATTAATCTCGTAACAGGCTGCAAACACATTTTCAATTATGCAAAGAGTAATCTTTATCCCCATTTTTATACGCTAGTAATTTGATAAATATTATTTATATTATTGTCTGCGGTGATAACGGCGGTAAAATCCGTGAATGCGATTGCTGCATTATTTACTTCTTTTTTTTGTAATTTTTTGTGAATAAATGCTTCAAACATTTTTTCATACGATGCTAACTAATATATATTGTACAATTTAGTAGGCTCGAAAATGTTTCATATGCTTACGCGTGCGAACATGGATATTTTGCATTATCAAGTGTGTATTTTTATAAATTTTTAGAGTTTTATATCCTTACATGTGCGAATATGGTTATATCCTAACAATTTGCACTATATCAAGTGTGCATTTTAATAGAAATTATTCTATCCATGCCGTCAATCAAAAAGGTACAGATTTGACAGGACATCTGTCAGTAAAAGGACGAACTATTTGACTAAAATCTTATGGGAAAACAACTTTTCCCCGAAAATGTAAAATTTAGACATTTATCCAATTTGGTTTACGGAAACTATTTCTTAGGTGATAAAGGAACATTTTTATGTAATTTGATGACGATGTTGTGTTCGGAAAGCAATAAAAAACCCGATCAAATAATACTGTATTTCGTACCACAACTTTTAGATTTTTTTTCAAAGATATTCACCATGTTATCATAAAATAAACATGTCATATTATACTACTATATGTTTAGTATAAGTACCCCGAAGAAATTTCTACAATATAACTTACTTCTTGAGCTGAACTGAGTTTACTGGCACACTAAATTTTCAAAAAAATATTGTTGCCAATTTTTTTCTTCTTAAGTGTTCAACTTTCTCGCAATAAAAAAATATTTTCTTACAAGGCAATATATTCTCTATAAGTGCTGTAAAGTGCATTGCAAAATATTTCGTAACTCTAAAGATTTCAGTAAAAAACCACTACTACATTTTTGCGAGCATTGCACTTTCGGAGGTTAATTTTTGAAAACTAGGCACTTCTTCACCAAAGTAAATATATCATTAGATGCAGTAACATTATGTTTACAACTGTTGCTTCGCAAATTATATATTGATAAGTACTTTCTAAGCGATACTGAGTTTCTTAAAACTCTGCATTTTTTGAGGTTGGGTTCCCCAGCCTTAAGCAATGATTTTTGACTGTACCTTTACTTTAACACAACTTTAAAAAATAAAGCTAAAGGGAAACAATTAATTTAAGGCCAGAAATATGATCCGTCATTATTATAATAACTAGCGAAACTTATAATATAAACATTATCAAGCGTATTTTATTAAATAAACCTTAATTGACCCTACTTTATTTATTAACCAAATCACTAAGCACAGCATCATTTATAGTTCAATGTCAAATAAAATAATTGTTACTTTAAATGAGAAATAGAGGCAGATGCATGGGCCGAAAAATACTTATTTACAAGTGGCTGAGACTGGCGTCTCTACCCTATTCAATTCGCTGAAAAGTTAAATGTTGAATTTCCCAAAAATAAGTAATCAAAGAAAACGATAGAGCAGGATCTGAATTGTGATTCGGTTGGATGGAAGCACAAATAAATAAAACATAATAGCAACTATTTACAATTAAGATTCGGCATTAGCGGACGTTTCAGCAATTTTAATTAACAGAAACAATTTATACAACATCAGTTACAGATAATAAAGTTTTACAATGTTTTTTCAACTGGCTTAAGCAACAGTAGGTATACCAGCAGACGAGCAATTCAATTTAATGCCTTCTTTGAGAGGAATTTCATAACTACTTTGAGGTTCTTAAAGGGGAAGAAAAATTAATTAGTAACGTGGTTGGGGCTCTCAAAAATAAACCATCTATTCATAACGCTCTCCTGTTAATGTTGTAGCGTTAAAAAATCTTGAAAAATACATTCGAAACTGCACTGTCCCAAATACCCGGAGATGATTGCATTAAATTTGCGCCTAATTCGTTAAATTTCCATTAGTAATTAACAAAATGGGAATAAAGGATGTTCCTACATGAAGTTAGTCAATTTACATTTTAATTTGATGATTATTTCTGTATTTAACGGCGGCGAGGTAACAGCTTGTTTACCTGCCTTCATTGCCGGACCGTAACATTAAATTAATCCCACGTAAGAATTCCTCAGATCATTTTGTTAATCCAAGGGGTAGAAGACACCTTCTAATCTTAATCTTAACGGCCAATAAATTCTCCAAATTTAAATCTAGTCACGCGCTCGTACCTATCCGAAAATCGACGATTTAAGGGAAAATGCACCATGGAAGACTTTTAAAAAGTTCGATCTCGGAATAAATGGCTACGCCGACTTAATCTAATCGATTTCCAGTTAATATTCCAGAAATTAATTTTTTATGTTACAAGAAAAATGGGAACAAAACGCCATTATGCCCCGCAATCTGGTTCGTAAAGCAGGCGCATAATAATCACATCGATAAGAGCAAGTGCATCCCCGACGTAATGCTGATGATAATGCTGAAGAATTCAAAATTAATGTCGTCTGTATTAGAGCATAATAATTTAGATTTAGCTTAATCCGATTACGTTAATAAAGAGAGAAATATGAACGTATTAGCAGTCATTCGATTAAAATTGAATACAAATTCCATCAAAATCTAATCTATTTAACTGGTCCGGCTGCTTCCAATAATGACTATCTGTAGATGAGGCGATACTTGTGGATACACAATGTAAGTGGAACTTGCAATTCCATATACCATGTTATGTTAGCGGTGTAAATCCTCCAGTCTCAAACATGCAGGAAGTTCTTTACATATGACTTGCTGCACATGACAGTTAATATCGCCTATTTCTTGTCTACAACCACTGAAAGCAAAAATGGGTTTCCACTTTTTTACAAGTTGCACGTTCTATACGACATACAGGCTCATTCAATATTGATGTGATTCCAGCGAAATATAATAATAGATCTGAAAATTTTCTAGTGAACACAATTCATTTACTATCTAATATTCAAGTAATCCATAAGGAAGTTGAGAAAATACACTAACAGGTTTGCAGAGCAACAATCCAATAAAACAAGATTATATTTGTGGTAGAAAACTTGGACCTCCTTGAAAATGTTTCAAATCATTTGGTGTCTAATATTCAAGTAATTCATAATGAAGTATAGAATATATCCTGAAAGATTTACAGAGTGACAATTCAGGAAAATAATATCAGACTTGTAATTTGTGCTTGAACATTTGAACTTCCTCAAAAATATAGGAATTCATTTCATATTTAATATTCAAGTGGTTCAAATGGAAGTATAGAAAATATGCTGAAAGGTTTACAGATTGACAATCCAGGAAAATAAGATCAAGGAATTATAATATGTGGTAAAAACTTGGACTTCCTCGAAAATATATGAAATTCATTTACTATTTAATATTCAAGTGATCCATAAGGAAGTTGAGAAAATATACTAAAAGGTTTACAGAGCAACACTCCAAGAAAACAAGATCATATTTGTGGTAGAACACTTGGACCTCCTTGAAAATGTATCAAACCATTTGCTGTCTAATATTCAACTAATTCATAATGAAGTATAGAAAATATCCTGAAAGATTTACAGAGCGACAATTCAGAAAAATAAGATCAAAGACTTATAATTTGTGCTTGAACATTTGGACTTCCTCAAAAATATAGCAATTCATTTCATATTTAATATTCAAGTGGTTCAAATGGAAGTATAGAAAATATGCTCAAAGGTTTACAAATTGATTTGTTAGTATATTTCTTGTCCTGCTTCGTATTGTTCTTTCTTTCATTGGATATTCAAGGTATGTGCATTTTATAATAAATAATTTTTTTACTCACTTATTTAAACCACCGCACATCTAGTCTTTGTTATTGTGACTTGTAAATGCGTGTAACAATTATTTTGAACATACCATTTTTGGTAGTAAAACTTTGACAAGGACTTAAATTATTTCATTTATGTATTACCATAGCATTTTTCAATTTGCATTCCAGAACTTTAAAATAACAGCAACGGTCAAATTAATGAGTTGCTGCGTCGACAGAACTAAAAAGCAGGGAATGTTTTCTTATATTGGTTTTTTGTTCTACACTTATCGGTGTTTAACATTCAGCATTACTATCTATAGGCTGGTAACGAAATAACAGTCAAATCTGTCAACAATTTTAACTTGTTAATCAAAACGTTTACACCAAAAAGTTATTGGATTTCACGAGTTCTATTACTGGTCAAAATTAATGACATTATTTCTGGGACACGTTGCATACTGAAAGCTTTACAGATTGACAAACCAAGAACACAAGATTATGGATTTATAATTTTGTAGTAAAATACTTGGATTTCTTCAATTACTAGTAAATAGGAAAACTGTAAAAAGCAACAATCCAAAAAAAATAATGGACTTTCAGGTTTTAATTGAGCACATACGCTTCTTATAAAATAATTTCACGAAGCTCATACTAAAGTATAGTAAATAATACTAAACTTTCACAAATTATTGGACTTCAAATTTTTTATAGACGACTTGGACTTTCTACAAAATATATTCATTCATTTATAACAAAATATAGTAAATATATCGAAAGCTATAAATAACAGCAATCCAATAAGTTAATGGATTAATACTTTTGCACAGCACACTTTTACTTGCCGTAAAATAAACTAATTCATTTAATATTCGCGTAGCTTACAGCGAATTAAATTAGATTTACTGCAGAGAGGACAACGACCCGACTGAATTTGGCAGTTAACGCAGACCCTCAAGAAAAACCTCCAATCGATAATTGTATTACAAACTGAAAATGGTGTTTCCGTGTCGAGTTAACAGTGTACCTGGAGAGGCATTCAATCCAATGTTCCAAACCTACAAACCACAAGTTGCATGTCGCGCATTTTAAGATTCAATCCTTGAAGCCGTATAACTGGAATAAATGTCGTAAAGGATGGTTTACAGCTGCTAAAATGCATGAACCTTTGTTGCAAAAGACTGCTTTCATCAGATTTCCATCGGATTAAATTTATAGGGATTTCTTGTTTATTAGAGCGACCAGGAAATTGGCTACCCATAAAAAATGAAGATTTTTAAAAAACAACCTTTTATAAACAGCTCAAATGAAAAGGAAATTGTAAGGAGAACATAAAACTATTAATATTAGTTGTTCGCCAACTGCATCAACAATAAATATCACACTCCCACATGACAACAGTAACCGTTATCAACGAAAATTAACGATCATGAAGCAAACATAACACTAGGTTCAATTTGCAGCGATCAGCGCCTCTAAAACACGATTACCACGTTAGTTTGCGTGTTCTCACGTTCGTTACACCCGCACCGCAAAGTGGAAGATGTGATTGTGGAAAAATCCAAACCGAACCGCTTTCAATTATCACTTTCGTGCCATTAACTTCTTCCGGCAAGACTTTTAAACTCCAACTGCAGTTCCTTAATAAAAATCAACGTTAATATAATTTAATTCCGTTGGCAAAGGGTCGCTGTTAAGTTCTACTTAATTGTAAGTCCATTCAGACGATAGAGGTTGAAAGGATAACGCTGCCATAATGAGATCTGATACTGAGTTCCAGATCTTGATCTCAATGCTTCCCATCCTTTGGACTGATTGTTAATATAACTCAAACATGATTTGAGATGAGAGAAAAATGATAAGGACAAAATATATAAAGGTTGTCAATATCGCCAACTTTTCCTGCAACGTTTTCTCAATTAAAAAATCGCTTACAAAAAGTCCGGACTATGAACCACTGCATAATAGGAACGATTTCATAATGTACGCTATTATTAACGACGTGCATGTTAAATACAACATTTTATCCAAGATTTTAGGTCATTCTATCAATCAAAATTAATATTATTGATAAACGCATGTGGATTTTCTACAAATAAACAGAATACGGGTCTGGTAACAACCGAAGTACTGTTCCCTCCAGTTTTATGAGTCAATCGTAGTCTATTGTTAGGGTGGTAAACCGACAGATGCAACAAACAGAAAAAGAGGTTTTAGTTGCATAAAATAAAATGTCTAGCTATAAGAACACTTTCAGTTGATGTAGAATGGGCCAACTTATTTACTTGTAGAAGAATTTTTCTCTTTGTTTTCATTTTGTTACCTAAACCCTCTCCCTAGGCATCTACTTCTCTTGACAGGTGCTTTTCCATTGCCCTAAAGTGTTATGGGTAACAAAGGAACAATAACTTTAAGTTGAGCTACTTATTATATATTACAATCTGAATTACAAAAACAACTTTCTTTAAAAACTGCCACTCTATCACTTGAGCAGGCAACCAACAATGCAGTGTTTAACGAAATATTAAACACGGGGCGTGTCTAATCTAACACACTTCCCTTCGGACACTGCCAAAAATATTACCGTTGCACCACAATGGCAACTGTGTTAGAACTGTATCACTTAGGTTTGTTATATTAAGGTGACCAAACGTACTCCTTTAGGGAGTTTTGTACTCCTTTTTTGTGAACCGCACTCCTTTTAAAACGAGTACTCCAAAAGTACTCATTTGCATTCTTTTGTACTCCTTTGTACTTCTAAAAATATAAAAACTTGGCATTTAACTTTAACCTTTAAAAAAAGAGTTTCCATTTATTATAGAAAATAAAGGAAATGATGATTTTATAGTTAAATGTACAATCTGCAAAGGAGAATTTTCTATTGCGATTGGTGGACGAAGTGCAATAACAAAGCACATTGATACTAATAAATACAAAATATCTCTTGATGCAGCGGCTTCAACGTTTAAACTAAATACATTTTTTAAAACTGATAGTTTTGGACCAAATGAAGATTGAAATAAAAAGTATTTCACAGAAAAATAATCACTGCTATTCTTGGTTCATGAAGTTTTCCATTTTCTTGAAAGCATGCAACTTGCAGTGCACATTTTCATGGTTTTACCTAGGAAAACCGACTTTTAAGATTCAACCCTTGTTGTAATCATTTGAAAACAAAAAAATGGAATAAAGTTTTACCTTAGCAAACTTTATGAAAATGTGGATCCTAACATAAGTCAAAAAAAAGACCTGAGCACACTTTATGAAAATGTGCACTGCAATTTGCATAGTTTTACCTAGGAAAACCGACTTTTAAGATTCAACAATTGTTGTAATCATTTGAAAACAAGAAAATGGAAAAAAAATTTACCTTAGCAAACTTTATTTAGTTTTCTGTTTACACTGTTGAGGTTGTGATTATTTACCTGTTCTAAATAAACAATTGCACTGTTAAAAAATAATTTTTTAAAAAAAAGGCAAACCAAGGAAAACACTTTTTTTCTTTCTTGCTTACAGCGTCATATAAACATGAAAACTTATGTATTTTTTTGCGAGAAACACGATGGTGCAATTAAAAATCGATTTGCTGTAAGATTGACAGAGATAGAAATCTTAAACCTAACCTAACCTAACCAGAAAAATAATCACTTCTATTCTTGGTTGATGAAATTTTCCATTTTCTTGTTTTCAAATGATTACAACAAGAGTTGACTCTTAAGAGTCGGTTTGCCTAGGTGAAAGCATACAACTTGCAGTGCACATTTTCATGGTTTTACCTAGGTAAACCGACTTTTAAGATTCAACCCTTGTGGTAATCATTTGAAAACAAGAAAATGGAAAAAAAGTTACCTTAGCAAACTTTATTTAGTTTTCTATTTACACTGTTGAGGTTATGTTGTGATTATTTACCTGTTCTAAATAAACAATTGCAATTGACCTCAGCACACTTTATGAAAATGTGCACTGCAATTTGTATGGTTTTACCTAGGAAAACCGATTCTTAAGATTCAACCCTTGTTGTGATCATTTGAAAACAAGAAAATGGAATTTTTTTTACCTGACCATACTTTATGAAAATGTGGATCCTAACACAAGTCGAAAAAAAAAATTGACCCCATCCAAAAATCGTCTAACGCGCCTAAAGAAGTTTTCACTTCAAAAAAAATTTACCTGAACACTTTATGAAAATGTGCACTGCAATTTGCATGGTTTTACCTAGGAAAACCGACCTTTAAGATTCAACCCTTGTTGTAATCATTTGAAAACAAAAAAATGGAATAAAGTTTTACCTTAGCAAACTTTATGAAAATGTGGATCCTAACATAAGTAAAAAAAAAAGACCTGAGCACACTTTATGAAAATGTGCACTGCAATTTGCATGGTTTTACCTAGGAAATCCGATTTTTATGATTATGATTACAACAAGGGTTGACTGTTAAGAGTCGGTTTGCCTAAGTGAAAGCATGCAACTTGCAGTGTGTTTATTTTAACGTGTTTATACACATAATTTTTGAAGTAATGAATTTTGAAATTATTTAAAAAACATATCGTTGAATGGAGAAGACTCGGTGTTTTTATTCAAACCCTATCACCATATCCAATAAAAATTCATTTGTACTCCTTTTGCATAAAAGATAGTTGATCACCTTAGTTATATGTATAGCCACATAAGAAATGTATTATGTAATGATTGTGGATCATATTAGTTTTTGCTCCTAGTTATTAATAAGTTTTGAAAGCTTATACAATGATTTGTTGAAGTAATATTTGTAATGGTGAACTCGTTGCGGTACTTTGTCATCGTTATTTTTTTCCGTCAAAGAAATGATCGGTAAGTAAATACAATTTATTACCGATTAATCCGAATCAATCTCTGACGTCACGGTGTTTGCGGTCGACCGCACGCCGGCGACATTTTTCTGAAATCCATTTCCATTTGACCCAAAGCGTTTCCCAGATGGAACAAAGTGAACATCGATTTTTTTGCTCGAGAGCGGTTGAGAATTAATTTTATAAGATAATATTAAGATACAAAACAATGCCCGGTAATTAAATGAAAACACTAATAAAAGAAACTTCCCGGCAGAAAAGAATAAACATTCCCGGAAAGTTTCCTCCGACCACTCAGAGAGTAAAATTTAATAATGCATTATTCCAATTTAAACTAATGTTATTCTTTATTTATCTCTCTGTAAAGTTGGAGACTATTGCTAATGAAAGCAACTTCAGAGAATGATTAAATTTGGTTTTCTGTCCAAATTAGTTTTGTAACAGAATCGCCATTATATTTGTGCTTCTGTCAGAAGAGATAAAACGAGCTGTCTGCTCGCGTAATTCGCGTTGGGAGGACCGAGAGGGATATACGCGATGAAGGTAGATCGAATAAAATAAACTAAGGGACTGGATTACACTTGACACAGGCTCAATAATCATTGGAAATAGGGGATGAATCGATTGTCGGGAAAGAAAGGAAGGGAAGGTATATACATTCGTACATTTCATTTTCTTTTCTCTCAGACCAAACGATTGTTATTTGCATTTTCGTAAATATAGCTGCTTTAAAGGGAAATACGAAATAAATTTCGAGCGGATTTGAATAATCGAATTTGCGTATATAATTTGTTTTATGGAAGCATTTTCTTTTTAGAAGTTCATTTCAGTTCAGTTCGCTCCGAAGATAAAATATATTTCTTGTTTTTCAAAATGTGCAAGATCTTTTCAAACACATAACGAATCCCCGTAATTCATTTACTTGGCCCCATTAATTTTAATTAAATTCAATGTTTCCCTGATTTGGAAATCGAGCGAATTTTTTCCCTCACGCGCTGAATTGTCTCGGATTTAATGAAGGATTTTCTAACACATTGAAAACCATCCTTTCAATGTGCAGGAAAAAGTAATTTATTCGGTCGGATACAAAATTAGTAGAAAGAATAATCGCGCAAAACTAAGCAGCCAATTAAAATCTCCAGCTTAAGCTTATAATTAAAAAAGATTTGAGCAATTTAAAATTTAAAATATCAAAAAAACATAATTATAAGTTTAAAGTCATCTTATATTTTATATTCGAGGGGTGTGGTTTAGGGTGAACAAACTTCTCTATCGACCTGCCTGGGGCTTTTAAGAAACAGGGAGTTTAAATTTTTGCCTCTTTTCACCCTCGACTTCCATAAAATCCTGAAATAACTTTCAGTGACACACAAAATAAAATGGAAATAAGAAAATGAATTGTCGTTTTCACTCTTTCTTTAATTACACTCCCCGGCCGCGCGCCTCTCCACTCCACCGTTTTATACTTTTGCAAATTAGGGCCGTCCTGTTTAACCGAGTTTCGAATTAACTGAATGCCTTTTATGTTCGAGCTCATGATTGAATTATAAAATTATCCCGGCCCAACTGAATTATTGCTAGACTCATAATTTCGTTATAATTTCAACTTACGTAATTTACATTCGGAGGGGGGGGATTTTGAGCAAATAAATTCGCCGGCGCGTTTGACGCGCTGGTCCTTTTTGTTTACAAACCTACCGTCCCTTGTTAAACAAATGCATTTACAAACGCATTCCTGCGGAGGCGCCGAACAGCCCGGGTAGCCAATACATATGAACATATCGGTTCGTAATCTCACCAGCCGAACTGGTTTTTGAGACAATCGCGATAGGGCCAATTTATTACCGAGCTGATAAACAAAGTACCAGAAATGGTAAAAACACGTGTACTTACATAGATAACCCTTAATGAGCCAATCCGCGCAACAAAAACACTAAATTTTATCATTTTTCTGTCACTAATAACGTTGAATAATGTACCTACATAAGCACCACAAGACAACTTATTTTAAAAATCTTTTTTCTTTTAATTAACGGCGACATTTCCAAAGTCGCTTTGTTTATCGAACCGACAAGAAATCAATTAATTAAAAATGTAAAATAAAAATCACCTCAATTAATTAACTGAAACAGATTTTTGCTTTTTTTTAGGAGCTGTATGAACTGTCGCTCCATCATGCTAAAACTCCAATCGTGACTACTCTCACAAACCTTAAATTTGTGCAAAAATAATAAAGTACAGCTGACATTCGCCGTAGGTTTACTGAATAATTTGGCAATATTTTCAGTTTATATCTTGTTCAGCAGCAGAGCAATTCCGTTTGAATGTGATATTCCACAAACGATGAGATATAAAAATTAAATTAAATTTTCTTTGTTTTGTTATTGTCAATTAAATTCGTTGCATACAAAAATAAACTTGGCTTAGTGAATAAATGCGCGTTGCACGGTCATTGAATTTAAAATGAAATCTGATAATCATGTTTAAGCTGCCGGTTGTAATTGTGGCTGCAGTTTGCTTGAGTAAGTTTTGTTATTTTATTCAGTGCTAATTTATTGATTCTGTTTTTGTACACTGAACTAGAAACGTTTTGCAACAACTGCTCAAGCAAAACTTGTTCTTCAAAATTGGATTAAATTAAAATGAAATTGTATTCAATTATTATTAGTTGTGACGAAACAATGTTTGTATCCCATCTTTAATTTTTGGTGTTTAAATATAGAGGAATTAATTAGGTACTTAATAAAAAATGATTAATCATAAAAAGAAAGAAGGCATTTTAATTGGGAAAAAAATTTAAAGTTTCCCCTAAAATCGCAAGAGTGAGACAGTGAAAACAATAATTGACCAAATTGGTTTTGTTAATGTTTACTAAGCTTTGGTTACTACTAACAACTTGAGGAAAATTGCAAAACAGATTAATTTTGTTAAAAAGCTTTTAGTTACTATTACCCAATTTGTTTGTTGTTGCTTGTTGAATAGTTTGGTTACCGTTAATAAAACTTTTGGGAATATGTACACAAACTTCGGTTATCAATTACCAAACTAACAAAAGTCACATGTCGTTTCCTCATAGCGTTTGTTCGATTCAACAGTTTATTAAATATTCGAATCTTTTTCTGGTGTGCGTTTAAATATGTTTGTGATATTGTTTTGTACTAGGTGTTTGTCTGTGATGTGATAGAGAAATAAATTGAAGAATAGTTTTGTTTACAATGTTGATAGAGATATTTTTAATGTGCTTTACTATCTATACAATAGGATTTGAAGTCGACACACCAAAAATATATTTCAAGGTTTTTAAATTTTTTTTGTCCCAGACCATAGGAATGTTGTTTCAAAAAACAAGAAATAAGTCGCATAAAGCGATCAATTTTTTGTGTTACATTGTTAGTTCTCAATTATCTTAAGAACATTCTATTTTTATATTATACAATATGTTTCTCAGAAAATGTAAATAAAAACTGTGTTATCAAATCAACATTGTTGCATTTTACAACATTTTGGAGATATACCAAAATAGTGCAACTAACTTACCACTTTGGTAAAACGTAACTAAATAAAAAGTTATTGAATAAAGAATACCTAAATCAGTAAAACAGCAAAACAGTTCAGTAAATAATAACCAAACAGTCCCTAAACACCAAATCTAAAGTAACAGAGGGGCAGAAATCCTTACTCAAAAGACAGTCTTTAAGACCAGCACAAAGAAAGATTGAGAGATCAATGCTAGAAATAGCACTGAAGAATAAAGTAAGAAATGAAGACGTACGGAAAAGAACAGGAGTGTGTGACGTTATAAAACGTCTAACAGCACTGAAATGGAATTGGACGGTTGTGGTCTGATTTGGGGATGAGAGATTGACCAGGAAAGTGATGAAATGAAGGCCACTGAGCAAAAAGGAGTAGTACAATACCACTTACTCATTGGGCAGATGATATTAGGAAGGCTGCAGATAACTGAATGCAGAAACCACAAGATAGAGGGAAAAGGCAACTGTTGAGGGAGGTCTACGTTCAGGAGGGAACAGAAAAGACTGCATGATGATGATGAAAGTTACAAAACTGGTTTTGTTATGGTAGCTACTAGTTTAGTTGTTACTATTTTTTTGTAGCTGCTCACCAAATGTTTTGTTACGATTTACTAATCATTTTTTCAGAGCAACTTCCTAAGAAACAGTTTAACACATTAATGACCAAGATAATAAAAACTTAAATAGACATAAACCGTCAAATTAATTGAAATAAAAATTTTACGAGGCATAATGACAGTTGATACAAATATTATAACTAATGAAGATTTGCCTTTAGCCACAAATGGGTTGATATTGTAAGTGAGTCAATTAACCATTGAACCAGATACGCAGCATCTACTGTATATCTGCATACCTGTTTCTAAGTATAATAATACTAAACAATAAGTTGGAAAAATTTTGTCGATTCATTGAAATTAAAAATTATATTCAATTTTTCTATACATTAAGAAGCAGCTGCTGGTTATAACTTGAAACTCTATAGTACAGACTTGATAATGAAATCCTGTCGATAATTTAAGGCAAAAAATTAACTTGATGTATGAAAAAATTCGGTATTTTACCGTTTCAGTTCGCTTGCTTTATTTCTTTCATTGACTTGCCAACAGAAATTCTCAAGAATAATAAAATCGTTTGGTGAGGATTCCTCCGGTTCGAAATTGACGCTTTTATTTACATAAACTGCAATTTATTATCGATTGTTGGCCGAACAGAGCTTCGTTATGGAATAATAGTCGGTAAATACGTCGAGTGGGTTTTCGTTCGAGTAATGATCAGGTGTCAATACAGCTGGCGTGCTGTTGAAATAAACACTTTAGCGCTTCTCTAATTCCTAATTACCGCAAACTATTTTTTACAGTAATCGACATCATTAATCCAACAATGGGCGGATCGAGGCTGTGCTATCAGCAGCAATATCGCAAATCGGTCGAATTATGAATACAAATAAGGCGCTAATAAGTATTGACAGGTTCGAGATATGATCATACGCACCGTGTAATTTGTGCGGGCTCCCGCTGTTACAATTGTACACAAACACTCCACGAAAACAAGCAGTGATTTGATCAGTGGCGAATCGCGGACTGGGTTTTCGTAATGCACTTTTAGTCTCGGAATCGTCATTGGGGTTGAAACCAGGTACATGGAACGTCAGGTGTGCGACGAGCTGTCCCCTCAGGCCACGTTCGGCGTCAGGTGCAGCGCCCCTCTGCCCAAGTCGCCTGGATGCAAAGGCCACGGGGAGGAACATCACACCACCTGTTACGTTCGCGTGCAGTCCTGAAGAAAATCCGAAAAAACGCGGAAATAAGTAAAATCCCGGGCGTAATTTAGCGGAGAAGTTCGATTAGAGAAGAACATCATCCGAAATAACTATAAAAAGAAAAAGGGACATTCTTTTGATTTACCTGACAGCTATGAACAAAATTTCATTTCCTCGAAATGACATCGTAAAAAGAACCAACACAAAAGAGTTTGGCGGGGATCAAAAGGGACATATGGGGGTAACGGAAAAACGGGGAGACCCAGATCCTCGAGAGGGTATAAAAAAGTTTGTAAATGCGATTTGTTTGATTCTATTTGCAGCCGAAACTAAAGTTACGTGCGAGGGACGCCCAGCGAATTTTAAGGCCGCAATTTGCCTAATTAACCTGGCGGGTTTTTTTCGGAATTTTTTAATAAATTTTCATACAAAACGGTTGCAAGAGGCACGAAACATGCCCATGTATGCTAAATTAAATTTTATGGCCGCCTTCATTAGCGCCCTTTTGACAGAAGGAAAAGCCAATTTGTCTTCTGGTTGTTTCTTCAATTGTAATTAAATTAAGAGTCCCCGCAAAGTGTACCCTTCCAGCGGAAATAAATAATAATAAACCGCGACATTAAAAACCAAGCAAAGTCAAGATTGTACAGGGTGACTTAAGTTTTACCGCCCGTGGCAAAATAGGCCTTTAAAATAATTTGTCAATTCTCATAAATTGCATGAGTAATTTTATATTATTAAGGTACATAGAAACCAAGAAAAAATCTTTTTTTTAATCAGGTAAAATTTTGGCTTTCTTTCAATTACTAATTGCTCAATTTATTAGTTTTTTTATGTACGAACAGTAAAATATTTTCACACAATTTAGTGTAATTGAAATAATTTTATTAATTTGCGTTCATTAAATAAAGCCATTTCCGTATTAGAGGTTATTTTTTTAAATGATTTACGACATAAGCTGACCAATTCACCTAACAATGGTATTGGTTTTGGGTACTTGGCTGATTATTTATGACAGTCATAAAGTTAAGTTAAAAAGTACAACGTTACATTTTACAGGACCGGAATAAGGGTCTTCGCTATTTCTTTAAAAGTTCACAACATGGTAACTAACAGCTACACGGTAATTATAATCATAATAAAAAATAATTTTTGGAATATTAGATTTTAAACTTGATAAGAAAATCGTTTACCAGCTTCTAATTTTCGTTAGTATATCTGTCTACAATTTTGTGTTTTAATTTTGCCGTCTGCAAAGTCAATATACATATCGGTTATTGAACCTTCCCATAAAATAAATTGCTTAACTCATCCAAAGTTTAAAAACCCTGGTCACAACCCTAGGTCACTTTATGAAAAAAGAAACATTCACATTCGCAACAAATCTTCCAAAACTTAAACATCGTTGGTAAAAAGTAAAAATTAAAACTTTGTTTTGTGGAATAATTAATATTTGTGTTCAGTTCAGGTATAATCATGCCACTTCAATACTCAGTCGAGGAGAAGCTTGAAATGCTTTTAATTTATGGGTAATGGGCATCACTTTGAGCATCGTTTATAAAATAAACTTAATATTTACCTATTAAAAACTTATTTTATTTTTCTCACAAATTCCAGAATACGGGTCTGACAACTAAAACGCCGTTCCCTTCAGTTTTATGGGTCGATCATCAGGTATTGTTACGTGGTAGACCGTATTATCCATTGTTGGAAAGTCATAAATAAAAGTATTTTTCGTGCTTTATGTTAAATTTGATTTAACTCAAAAAATAATAATTTTTTAATGAATCCAATTGCAATTAACAATGTTACGAATAATTTGACAAATTTTGAAATAAAAAACCAAACATGGAAATTTTACCCGAAACTCTTTGTTTTACTTTTTTGGCTTCAAATAAAAATGATTTGGAAAACTTGTAACACTAATCGAAAGTGTAAACTTCAACTGATGTAACATGTCAATTGCATAGTTTCCCCTCAATCTTTAATAGGTATTATGGCCGGGGCGGTAAAACTTAACTCACCCTGTATGCTAAATTAAATGTTATGGCCGCCTTCATTAACGCCTCTTTTGACAGAAGGAAAAGCCAATTTGTCTTCTGGTTGTTTCTTCAATTGTAATTAAATTAAGAGTCCCCGCAAAGTGTACTCTTCCAGTGGAAATAAATAATAACAAACCGCGACATTAAAAACAGCAGCTCCGGTGGCCACGTCAACCAAGCAAAGTCAAGATTGTATGTCATCCGACTGTGCAATAAAATCCTTGCTCCGAACAATGCAACCCCATAATCGCGCTGGATAATTAAAAGGCCTTCCATTAGCGGAGAGCTGTTATTAAAAAGTAGTTTCGGTTGTTCGGCGCGCATCAAATGGGTCATTATTACATGAAATAAGGGTATAAGAAAAGCTCAGCATGTCCTGTCATCGCGCCTGCAAGAACGTGACCAACGCACGAAGAGGTCTGGCCTGAATACAATAGCTGCTCATGACCTCCTCCAGATGTGTCCGATACCGTGATTTGTAGGTCTGGATCAGATCGGATCTTGCAATTAAGTGTCATGTACTACAAGGACTGCCTTACGATCGTGTGCTGTAACCTATTTGTAGCACTGCGATTCCTTTTTTAACGGATCGATCAAAATTAAAATTTCGAAATGTTTTTGCGGTGATTCATAAAGATGTTGCGATGCGGTCGGAGATAAAATCGCATTTCAAAATACCGTGCCACTGAATCGCTACCATACTTGTTTCTGAAAACGGAATAAATTTTTGTTGCTTAGTTCAATGTTTATTTTTGTAAGAGATTTCCGTGTTATTTTATGGTCAGTGCACGGTCACCAATCCATTAATTATTCAGGTCATTAATCAATTTCTTCTCAAAGCATCGAACAAATCTATTTTATTATTTATCTCAAATTAACACGTCCAAATATGGTTTAGCTCATAAAGACCAGTTTTTTAATTGAAGCTAATAGCTAAAATGGGTTTTCAACTGCGTGAATCGCAGAGATCATATTTACAGTCTGAACAAGATCAGCGAAAGTGCTACTTTTAATCTCAATAACATGAACAGGCCAGAAAAGTTTAGTTTTGTGTGTTATCATTTCTTTTACTGTTACTGTTTACTTTAGTTACCTTTGTCTCAATCATACTGATCCTAAAAAGTAAAATGAGACGAAATTTGGAGATACCATTTTTTTTTCTCGAAAACTAACGCCGACAATTAACATTTAAAACTGAACATTTCTAGCCTTATACCAGAGTCATACGTGCACCAAATTTCAAATAAATAACTTTCAATTAAAGCTCAATTTTTGGGGACACCCTGCACATTTCAACTGATGTAACATGTAAATTGCATCACAAGTAACAATGTAGCTGTATAATTCTTATAAAACAATTATACAATTGTTATGTAAACGTTTACATGCCCATCGTTATACAGCATTTCAGCTTCCAGAACTAAATTGTTTTATAACGGCTGTTTACTTGCGTTTCACAGCATTTAAAAACTCTTTATAAAATTGTTTAGTTAATATCATTGCCAATTTATAAAACAGCTATATATTTGTGCATTATAAACGCAAAATAATTTTACTAAAACTTTAAATATCGACAATTATACATTAATTTGCAGACATAAACGACGTCGCTTCTACATTTTTATATGACTACACTAAATTAGCAAACATTGTAAAAAAGCTAAAACTTGTGCAATCCATTTTTGTTTCAAAATTCAAACATTATTTGAAATATTCATTAATTTTTGGGCGCGTGCAAATTTTACGATATACAGGTTGTATTATATTAAGTGTCCACCATTGGTAACTTTGTTATTATTGGAGCTACAAAGTCGGTTAAATTAGCAAAGAATTAAGACTTTTTTACTCAGAATTAAACATCCCTTCGAAATTTGCACAAAAAGATAGGGCATTCCATTTAAAAAAATGTTATTTTCGTAAATATCTCGAACAGTTGACGTTCGATTGTTTTTTTGATTTCATTATGGCAATCAGCGGAAAAACACTAATTCTTTGCTAATTTAACCGACTTTGCAACTCCTATAATAACAAAGCTACCAATGGTAGACACTTAATATAATACAACCTGTATATGCTATATAATTGACAGAAAACTTTTCTTCGCGATATAAATTGACCTCATAAGAGTCAATCGGCTAAAAGCATCTATATTTGTTAAGTATGCGGCTAATTATTTGTCGTTTAAGAAAACGATGAGATTAATTTGTTTTTAAGGATACATTTATAAAATCGTTTAGTTTTATAGATGTGATGCCATGCAGCAAAACAATGTTATAGCTGTGCAAAAATAAAGCTTACAAAACTATTATACAGCTTTTAAGAATGTTCTTGATGTTTTATAAACGTTTACATAATTGTAGAGTAATAGAATTCAGCAGGCTTTACAACAGTGTTAAAGAACTGAATTGTTTTATAAGATTTGCTGTGTAAACGTTCTCTCGACTTTTATAAAACATCAATTTGTTACTTGGGATACTTTCAGCTCAACAATAGGTAATAAGACCCCGGCGGTAAACTTATAACACCCTGTATATTTAATTTCAAGTTAAAATGTGGTACTGGCTATGAGGGAATGATTTTTATGACTGAAACTGTATCCTTCAGAAATCAAATACAGTCGAACTCCTCTATAGTGACCTCCTCTATAATGATTTTGTCTCTATAGTGATGTTTTTGTCAAGAACGTGCATTTTTGCACGTTTTGCCTATAAAAATACCTCTAAATTATGATGTTAAGCCTCTATACAGTGATTATTCTTTAAGAAAGGTTTACCAAAATTCTCGGGGAACGGAATTTTCGGTAATAGAAAATACAATAAATGTATTGAACAACTGATTTTTTTTCCAAATTTCGACTATCTGAAAAATCCTTAGAAGAATTTCTTGCAAATTACTTATGGGAATTTCCATTTTTAAAAGAATTGCTGTTTCAATCAACTTTGGACAGATTTTTTTAATTAATAAGTACATGTTATTAAGTATTCAATTACAGACGATAAAAATCTGTATTGTTTATTAATAACTGTGTATATCTTTTTTTTTTAATTTAACGGTTTAATCTGTCATAATACATCAGGCAATCACTAATTCTTGTGGGATATTGCCTACATTAGCAATTGCCCTTATTTCTAAATAAACAAATATCTTTTCAAACATAATAAATCTTAATTTTTTGTTTCATTTTGAATTATCGATTGGTTTCTAAAATGGTTGCCAAAATTGTAAAATTATACTTAAATTCTATATAGTGAAGTTTCCCTATAGTGATGTTTTTTCATGGCTTTTCGAACATCACTATAGAGAAGTTCGACTGTATTTCAAATTAAAAGGTAAAACATCAATGGTTCACATAAAAATTGTACTTTTTGAGTAGTCAAATTCAATTTCAGGATTGATAAAAGATGTGGAAATAATTTTAATTCCAATGGAGTATGTTTGCCAAATAAAGGGTTTAATAGGGCGAATATCAGCGGGAGCGAAACGTATCTCGGAAAGGAGTGCACAGATTCACCACAATGAAACCGAGCGTAATACCTTCACGTACCCAAGGGGTTGTTTAACATCATATGGCGCAGTATGTTCTAGAGAGAGTAATGTTAACGTTTAGGGGTTGGAAAGCGTGGTGTGAGGGCGTGCGCGTCTCTGGACCGGCTGACCCACACGACACTACACTAATTCAACCACCTGTAGCTTCACAGCTGATGCACTTACGCTAACCCTCCTACTATTGTAGCATGATGACTATCGTCTCTATTGATAGACTATTAGGGTTTATGTTAAAGCTCACGTCGTGAATATTATTATTCGTGGCCCGTCTAACGGCACTTTCGCCGCTTTTCACCGACTCGGTACCGTGAAATCGATTTATTGGCTGTATTAATAGGTAATAAGTGACTGTTCTTTGCGATTGTAACGGTTCTTTTTCGACTGAATTTTCTATTGTGCAAGCGTCGCGAGAAGTCATTCCGCGGTTTTTATCGCGAATCTGGTGCAGCCTCGATCTTATACAGCCGTTGATTATTTTTCGGAAGGTCATTATTTAGGTGTAAGTGATAATTAGTCGCATTCAGGTTCGTGTTGTAATGAAACGTCGTGACCCAGTGCATGGCCATTATTATCGCTCGCCGGGGCTTTGACAGAACTTTTTCTTACAATAAGTTTCTTTATGCGAGTGTTTCTCCAATTAAGTCTCGGTTTAATGTTCTGTTATTAATTGTGTCTCCATGTGGTACATCCGCTGGATTAGTTGTTGTAATGATACCAAGCTGATATTTTTGGTTTATGATTGCTGGGTTATTTTTAATTTACGGGACCGGTTCTTTGGTTTTCAATACAAAATTGAATACTAACTGACATTGTTGAAAACGTTGTTTTGCTGTTATTTTTTATTGTTACCTATCACGATTGACCTCCAATTGTGACATCAACTGTAAATGCAAGGTCTGAATGCCAGTTAATCATATGTTACAAAGAATTAACAAAATAAAGTAATTTTTATTTCTTCACAAACTGTTTTAGAAAGTATTACGTTCAGGTACAAAATAACTTCCTTATTTTATCGTTTTTTTCAATTGCTAGAAAAAAAGAGTTGAATGTTGTTTTGTCCAAACTTGTTAGTTTTAATTAACAGTGAGATTGTCTGTTATTGGCGAATTTATTTTATTTCATTTTGGTTTGGATCATAAGGATTCCGGTTGCTGAGTCATCTCATTTACTTTCAGCTTTTTTGCTGCGCTTCTTTTCTGTTTGGTTTTATTTTCTGCATTGGAATGGATTAAACAGGGAAAATAGCCATAGTTGTTAGGAGTGATTGTTTGTTTGATTCACAACAAACTGTTTTTTTTTCAATTTTAAGAAAACGTAGACATGTAATTGCAGCCTTAAAGAAATAATTTACTGCAAATTGCTGAGAATTTGGCGCCTTTGAAATTTTGGAGCTATGTGAATCGTCAACATCCGCTAACAGATAAGCATAAAGAGGGCTACACACCTTCCGGTATATCTCTTCGGTTACCTTTAAGGTCTGTCGAATACGGTCTACCGGATCAGAAGCGCATCTACATGATTACGGTTTTTTTGTCAGTTCTGTGTAAAAGCGATGGCGTCAACACACGATGCTTTAGCGGTAGTAGCATTATTATTATTAAACGTAAACAGTGGTGTAAAGATTGGTTAAAAGAAAAAGAGCGGTATTCGCATGTGAATTTGATGCAGCGATTAAGATTTGCGCCGAAAGATTGGCACAATCAATGAATTCTTCGATACCCTCACGGTTACTTTTGCGATTTTCCATCGGACTTGCACTATTAACATCGTTGATACTAACACTGTCACAGAAACTGATAAAATACCTACAGTTCACCCTTTCCACTGTTTTTTTAAGAGTCCATTCTATCACTTTCGAAAAAGCAAAATCTGAGTGATAATGGAGTTTTTAAACTACCCTAGCAATTTAAACAGTTAACTCCCATTCGATTTTTTTCAAAGGCCATTGAATACCACTTTCAGAAAAGTGAAATCTCGGTGATTATTTTATTCTACTAACATTGTGCTATTTCAAAAATGAACACGAAACGAAAAACGAAATTTCGGTGACAATCGATAAACGAACAAATTAGGGGTTACTGGAGAAAGTGATTTCGGTCCCTCATAAAATGTTAAAAGGAAAGAATTAAAGATCATTCGCCATGTCGTGTTTTTTAAGGGTTAATTTATTGCAGGGTGACTTTCGAAAAAATTATATCTCGATGACACAATGTCAATTGTCAATGATAAACAACTCTTTTAGAGGAAACTCGAGAAAGCGACTTTCAATTTCTGTGACGGGCTCATTTATTGTGACTGGACAAAACGAAATCTTAATGATAATAGTGTTGTTAAAATACACAAACAATTTAAACAGAAAGTGACTTTGACCCTTCATAAAATGTTGAAGAAAACAATATTTTTCAGTTTCGGAAACGTGCAACCAATTTATTAAAGAAACGAGACTTGCGGTGCGTCTCCGTTTTATCATCCACACGTTCCGGTATACCTGCACAGGCGCACCGGAGAGGCAGACCGGAGAGATATACCGGAAGGTGTGTAGCCCGCTTAAGAAAGGAAAATTGAATTGAGTTGCTAAAACAAGAAATTGACAGAGTTGGAAAAGAGAAGAAAATGCTACCCAGCTTGGAAAGGATACCATCAAGGTAGATGTAAATACTTAGAAACAGTAATAACTTCTTTTCTTGTTCGCCCTTAATACATCCACTTGTGGACATGTCCTAGTTCCATCCATTCACATCTGACTTGAGCCTTCTGATACCAACTGTTACCGCTTGGTTTTATATTTGTCAGCCTGTGCTCTTTTTCGTTTCTAAAAGTCGTTGCTTTGCAAACCTTCGTGGTCCAAATAATAATAAATTCATGAAGAATTTTACAGCAAAACCTCGAAGGGATATGAAATATGAACCTAACCAAAGAAGAAGAGTTATTCCAAAAGTGGAGAAACAAGTCCGACAAATAGGGGTTGCGTGTAAGACATTTGAAGATAATTAACTAATAAAAATTATAAATACCTGAAAACATAATAAGGCAAAGCCATGTGGCTGCTTTCCAATAAAGGGTTAATTAAACGACAAACCGTTTTTTCTAAAAATTGCTTCTATTGAAAGAATGTGAGAAATTGCCGACACGTGACCGGAAAAGTAAGATGGGGCACTTTCGAATCATGACAAGACATCTCCATCAGATCGTCCTTGTTACGGAGAGATTTTATGTGCGAAACACAAATTTACAGGAAACATGCGACGAAAAAAGTTCAAAAATCGTTTTTGTTATGACGTATGCGAGTGTTATTAGTAGTCGATGACCTGTCATTACAACGTCCCATGGGATTTGCTGCTAGTCTCATCTGATTTATGACGACAATAAATCCAATATAGCAATAATCCTAATGCAATATCGTGATTGTATGTTAAATCTTGTTCGAGGACGTGCGTGAACTTCGCTATGTGCAATATTGCCCTTTTGTGTCTGTAATGGACTCAGATAAAATAATTCATTTGGATTAGAAAATTTTATTACCGATGCTAAAAAAATTTTCCCCTTTTGTATCTTTAAAAATTCGGTTTGTAACAACTTGTATAGGGGTCACCCTAATGTAAGCGTAATCTTACAATAGTGCCACTTTTACAAAACGTATCACAAGCGGGCACAGTGCCAAAACCATAACCATGGGACTGCTACAATAACGTATGATGGAATTTTACGATTATTGGAACGTAAGCACCAAGGGTGCGCAAACATAAAACCACCGAATTGAAGACAGAAATGCGTTATGAATATTTCTTCAGTTAAAAATATTTTTCCAGATGTTACCAATGTTACTATCGGCGAATTAATATTAGTTTTAAAAGCATCTATTTGCGCTGCTAACGTATGCAGTTTATGCTCGTATTGCAAGCAGTTGGTAATTCAAGTTAAGCCAAACTAAGTTTAAGCATTAACATTAAAATGGGGCTTTATTAATGTTATTCGGTGAATGGAGGAAAATTAGTAATTTAAATTTTATAACTCAATTATCATATTTTATTTTTTTGTAGTTGACTAGTTTTTAACAATCTACCACAATCGACTTTGTCATTATCAAATTGTGCACATCTGAATATAAAATTCGTCTTCTATTCAGGCAACTTTGTAACCCTAACTCGAGCAAAATTGGTAAATTGAATTTTCCACAACCCAACCCTGTTAAAGTGTTTTGTTCCAGGAATGGGACAAAGTTGGTAATTAATTCTAATAACCGAGTGAGCTTTAACTGCAGCACAACTCTAACTGCATTTAGTTGAATCCACAAAAATTTTGCATAACTTTAATGAAAAAAAGGCGAATTTTATTTCAGCGAATTTTCCCCATACTTGCGGCATAATCCTTAATTAAATTTCGTCCAATATGTAGAATATTTTACTCGATAAATGAAGAAAGATGTTAATTAATTTTAATATAAGATAAAGCAAATTAAGCATTAACGTCGCTGTAACAAATCCACGCTTCAGTTGCAGAAATTGGTATGTCTGTAATTTCAGTAATATTAAGGAGAAAGATGGAATTTTTGTTTGCGGAGAACAATCAACCCAAATATTTGTGTAATTTCGCTCAATAACATGACGAAAATAACGTAAAATAATATGCAAATCGTGGCGATAAAATCAGTTTACTAAAAAACAAACGATTAAGTAGGGTAGAGACACCACTTTCAGCCACTTGATTACCGTTTTTAAATATGTTACCACAACATTTTTTTGGCTCACGCAACTGTCTCTAATTGTCTTTAAAGTAATAATTATTTTTTTAAGTAGCGTTAAACAATACTCCGTGAAAAATAAAGTGGCCCAAAATGGTGAAATTGCATATATCACCTAAATAATTAAATTACCAAGATTAACAACATTTCAGCTTAAAAACTGTTGTATAACTACAAAATGTAGACTCAATTCAAGATATAAATAGAGTAATGTGGTTTACCGCTGTTCTTAATCATTTGTTAATGTTTTCAATTATAAATTTGCTTAAAGTGGCTAAAACTGGTGTTTCTACCCTATCTTAAAAGATTTGAATTAAATTTGGTTTACAAAAATACTTTGCTTAGCTTATTCCTTAAATCATTACTTGCCAAAATTGATGTGGAAATATTTACTATAAAACAAATTATTGTAATAAATAAATATTTCAACTTAAATGTTCCCTAAAATGGTAAGTGTCACATATTGCGTTGCACCAACTTCTTAAGGGAATATTTGATACTTTAAGTGCTAGTTAAGTTAAACCTTGCTCTGTTCCTTAAGTATGACAGTAACCTAACTTAAATTATTTGTTTATGGTGTTCCAATTGAGTGTGAATTGATTAAATGATTGGAAAATTAAAACTGGAAGTAACAATTGTAACTTGCATAAAAATTTAGTCTTCCTGTAATACGAAAGTGATGAAAACAATAGAAAATGTAGTGTTGTCTATTCAACTTAATTTGAAGTAAGTGGCAAAAGTGTAACAAATTTACAATTAGTGGCAAGTTTATTTTTAAGCAACAACTTGCTGTCACATATTGCGTTGCACCGACTTCTTAAGGAAAATTTTCATACTTTAAGTGCTAGTTAAGTTAAACCTTGTTCTGTGCCTTAAGTAAGTATTGATGGTAACCTAATCTAAATTATTTGTTTACGGTGTTCCAATTATTAAAAAAATGAAAATGGTAGTGGCTGTTGGAACTTGCATAAAAATTCAGTTTTCCTGTAATACGGAAGCGATTGTTCAAGTGATGGAAACAATAGAAAATCTAGTGTTGCCATATATTGCTTGTGTTCAACTAAATTTGCAGTAAGTGGCAAAGATGCAACAAATTTACAATGAATGGCAAGTTTATGTTTAAGTCACATGTTGCCGTCACATATTGCGTTGCACAAACTTCTTAAGAGAAACTTTAATACTTTAAGTGCTAGTTAAGTTAAACCTTGTTCTGTCCCTTAAGTAAGTATTGACGGAAACCTAACCTAATCCTTTACGGTGTTCCAATTGGGTGTGTATTGGTTAAATTATTAGAAAAATGAGAAATGGAAGCGACTGTTGGAACTTGTATAAAAATTCAGTTTTTATGTAATGCAAAAGCGATTATTCAAGTGATGGAAACAAAAAAATGCAGTGTTGCCATATATTGCCGGTGTTGAACTAAATTTGCAGTAAGTGGCAAAGGTGCAAGAAATTTACAATGAATGGCAAATTTATGTTTAAGTAACACCTTGTTGCCACATTGCGTTGCACAAACTTCTTAAGAGAAACTTTAATACTTTAAGTGCTAGTTAAGTTAAACCTTGCTCTGTGCCTTAAGTAAGTATTGATGGTAACCTAACCTAAATTATTTGTTTACGGTGTTCCGGTTATTAAAAAAATGAAAATGGTAGTGGCTGTTGGAACTTGCATAAAAATTCAGTTTTCCTGTAATACGGAAGCGATTGTTCAAGTGATAGAAACAATAGAAAATCTAGTGTTGCCATATATTGCTTGTGTTCAGCTAAATTTGCAGTAAGTGGCAATGATGCGACAAATTTACAATGAATGGCAAGTTTATGTTTAAGTCACATGTTGCTGTCACATATTGCGTTGCACAAACTTCTTAAGAGAAACTTTAATACTTTAAGTGCTAGTTAAGTTAAACCTTGTTCAGTCCCTTAAGTATTGATGGTAACCTAACCTAAATTATTTGTTTACGTTGTTCCAATTATTAAAAAAATGGAAATGGAAGTGACTGTTGGAACTTGTATAAAAATTTAGTTTTTATGTAACACAAAAGCGATTGTTCAAGTGATGGAAACAAAAAAAAATGTAGTGTTGCCAAATATTACTTCTATTGAATTAAAATTGCAGTAAGTGGCAAAGGTGCAACCAATTTACAATACAAGTTTATTTTTAAGTGACACCTTCTTGGAATTCTATTGAAGATGTTGCAGAACGAAGACTGCCAAGTCAAAGGCTGTTTAATTACATTCAAAGAAAGCGATTAAGAAAGTTCGAAGAAATTATTAAGGGCAGAGATATTAACAACATTTATAGCTTGTAACCAACGGCACATCAACTGATCCACTTGATGTTCTTCAATAGTCTTTTGGTTTGTTTTATTCCATTGCAATTGAAACGTAACACCGATGATATCGAGCCGGACCGTTTGGCAATTCAAAGCCTTTTTGTGCAACAAAATAATTAAATTACTCCACTGTGCGTTCGTTGTACGGCCTTATCTGTTGTGTCGATGTTTGAACAATCTGATAACGCGAGAGTTATCAGAGTGAATGGAATTTCTTGAGGTTCGTGTTTTATTTTTTCCGCGGATAATTTTGATCATATCTGCGATGCAAACGGGAAAAGACTTTTAATAAATTCAAATGGATCAATCCGTACGAGGAGAATAGGGGAATAAAGTAATTACTCGGGTTATTCTTCGTTTTTCTGCTTGACTGGATCAGAATAAATATTCTTTGAATCGTGTACGATAACTTACTGAAGTTGTACCTATAAATCGGTCATCTCGAACACACTGGCTGCACTAAGGTCGATTTACAAACCGGAGTTGTGTTTTTATTTATTCGATATTTCAGTTTTAGAACCATCTTACGTCATGTTTTATTCACGGCGGTCATTTTTATTTTCCAAGATAATTAAATTGGTGCAATTTGATTGTTAAATTCCGCGGATGTGGAATCTCTTCGTACATTAGGCAATCGTACAATTTCCGAGTTATTGATCTTGGCGGATCTCTGGGGTACAATATGTGATGCTCCGAGTGAGCAAAATATTGCGGCATGCGTGTTTTTCATGCGCATATACTTTGTAATAACCATAAAATACATATTGCCATAAAAGTTACCCTTTGTTGTATACCGTATCTCAACCTCCCCTTGCCAGTCGGTCTCTCTCGCGCTCCCTCGGTTCCTCGTCCCGCCGCTAACAAACATTCTGTTTTATCTCGTTCTGTTTTTATTAAACCAACAACTAGATTTCGTAAAGTTTGTTTGAATTCGCGTATTTAAATATTCATTTTTCCGAACACATTTACATACATATGGGACGCAGAGTGATATTCCGCTTTTACTTTGAATTTTAAATTCCCGATTTTATCATATTCCGAATTAAATCAGTTCCTTCATTTCATAAAAATTCCTAGCAAACTTTGATTCTCTTATTTCCTCGCGTCCAACTTCGATAATGGGATTTGAAAGTTCCGTGCTATAGTTCAACTTATTTAGATTTGTCTCTGTTTTGATCAAACTTTATTATGGGCTTTTCTTTTTCGCGCCCCAACTATAAGATTTTTGTGTAAAAGCGAACAATATTCGTGATTGACACGTGTTCTGTTTTCGTAACAAATCCACCAGTTCACACGTGGAGGTTTAAAAAGGGCACGATTATTTTCACGCCGTGATCCCAAAATCTCGCCGAGTGTAAAGTTTAGAAATTAAATTTAAATCCCATTCTGTATGTTAATTGAAAATTCACATTTTGTACAACTCCGAAAGCAACGTATTGCTCCTTTGATTTTTCTGTAAACATAAATTACAAATTGGTAATCATACTTTTCAGTTCCTGTTTAAGTTTGTGTTTTATTAATAAAATTAATATTGATTTTCGACTGTAAATTCGCTGCAGTTTAATTTCTGTTTTGTTTGCTTCCGTTTTGAATATTAAAATGAATTAATAATACTTTTTCCTGTTTAATTAAAATTTAGTTACAAAACGTGGCACAAATACGGACAGAAATAACATTATATTTTGATATCAACAAAATAGTGGCGACCGGGTATAGTTGTCACACCGATATGTTGCGACAACCCTGCAACATAAAATTATTGTTTTATAAGAACGAGTCAATACGTCATAGAACCCCAAAGAATCATTCCAGACCCCCCACGAAGACTAATTTGACTGTGAGGTGACATGAAAACGGGATGTGTCATCGTTTGTTTACGCGCGTTCCAAATAAATTGTTGCAGTTTATTCTACATGTGTTAGAATTTGCTACTAACTTTTAAACTGCTTAAGGTGGGTTTGGTAGGTCTAGAAGTGAGGTTAGAATTATTGAATTTCCAATCCAAGTTAATTTAAAATGTACAGTGCAGATAAGCTTCAAAAGGTAGAAATCGCAAACCACTGGCATGAAGGTATGATGACATACACTTTTCATAAGTTATTATGTTATATTAAAATATTTTCAAGCAAGTTTGCTCATTACCAAAATTTCTCAAGTATGTCTCCTCATTCGGTATTAAGTAGGCTACAGTATAACACTGAGTAAATGTTTCTTAAAGTTGTAATATTTAAATTAACTTGGATTGAAAATTCAATAATTCTAACCTCACTTCTAGACCTACCAAACCCACCTTAATAGATGATCAGATAGGTCAGAAGGTATTTAACGGTTCGAGTCAAGTTGTCACAAAACAATTAGGCTCATTTGCCACATGTGACTTTAACGGTTGTTTAGAACAAGTATAAACGAATTCCAGGAGTTTCTAATTTTGTTATAAATATTTCCAGATTTAATTTTGTGTTTAAGATTGTTTAGAAGTGACTTTCCTAATTTTTATATTATTTCTTGTTCAAATTCTGAATAAACTTTAAATATGAGGTTCTTACCAATTGTCTGACAAGCATGGAATAAATTGTCACAAAATAATTGCTACAGATAAAGCGAATTTCCTTAAATTTTTTTGTAAGACTGATGTTTTTTATGGTTAGCTGAAGATTGTTTCTATTAACACTAACAATCAGAATACAAAAACGCTACGTCTAGAACTTAATGAAATATTGATGTTTAATTAGAAAAACCAATTTGAAATAAATAAACAAAATGTTAAAACGATGTTTTAATAGTTCAAACAACAATTCGTCACAATCAGCGACATAATTAAACTGATCAATGCTGACATCAGTCAATTTGTTGGCGACTCTACGGTGGGAAAGTGATTTTTCTAATCAATATTTCAATCTTAATTAAAAAAACATGTTTCATGAAGCAATTTTTTTATTTTGGAACCTTGACCGTACACAAATTTGAACAATATTACATTCCCAAGACCACTTTTCGTTAAAAACATTAACAATTACCATTTTTAAATCGATTAAATTTAGTGTTTCCTGTTTTAATTCTGTTTTCCCTGCAATAATTTACACAAATAACCTTATAAAAACATACAATTTTTTCTCATAAACGTATAATTTGTAAAAAAACCAAAACACAAAACTGTGATAAACAACACATAAAAATTTGGTTCTTTGGGTAAGTTATAATTATGATTTCCTATCTTAGTTCCTTTATAAACCAATGTTTTTTTCAATAAATGTCCTATTATGGTTTACCAACTTCCAAAAGTATAAACAATTAAAACATTGAATGTTCAATGGCTGCTTTAATTAGCACCCAATTAATTTTTTTATTTTTTAATTATAAATTTGTATTATGCCCAAAAATGAATTAAAAGTAGAAACTCATGGAGGCCTTTATTGTCAGTGGACGGATTAATCCAACATCCCCAAGGTTTGGTCTCTGCAAAGTAAAATTTTTGACCATTTTACAATAAACTAATTTGCTTGTAATTTAAGAACATTTGTTACCAAAGGCAAGAAAATTCTGTTTCAAGCCCACATGTATTCAACGCCCTCACTTGTACGCGTGATGTACATTCACAATAACGGCATTAAGACGTCACAATAATTACGTTAGTTTGGCCCATGGTTGTTTTACTAATTGCAAGATTTCAACTCGCAAGTTTAGAATACCACATAACTGCAACGACGGTCATTATTAGAAATCTTTTTCATCCAACAAAACTATAATGTGAAGGAATTATTTTTTTTGTTTATTTAATAAGTACATTGCACCATTATAATTTTTACAAAAAAAAATGTCTGTAATTCATGCAATTATGAATTAAGATTTATAAAGCAATTCAGAAAATTAATCTGCGTTCCAAATAACAACTATTTGCACTTTGTCCAAGACGATACTTTTATTAGAATTTCACAAATCCTAAAAAAAAGAAAGGGACACAAACATGTTACCTGAGCAAGCGATAATAATTAAAAATCCAGTTGAAAGCATTGTTTAATGGAAATTATAATTTACAATCCAATTAGTGCAAATTTGTGTGCTTTTGCTGTACGGCTACTTAGTGAAATTGTTTTACTCGAAACAACCACAAGATGTAACCTATCGACAATAAATTTACTGTTTTAAATCGGACGATTTCTCCACTCACATTTACATTTACAGTTTAAGTGGCATAATTGAATTTGAAATTAGTTTCATTTATTCCCATACAGGAAATAATTTCTATTGTAAGCCCAGATTTAATCTTTCTTGTCAAGTTTTAATTTTAGCAATAACTTTTTTCAAAATAACGGTCTGCAATGTTTATAAGTAAGTAAATTATCTTTCAAGTCATAACAGAGTTCATCTAAAAGTACTTAGCAAACTACTGTTTGTTTTATTGCAGCTCGTAAAACTGACCCGGAGAAAAATTCAGACTCGCCGATCATTTCTTATGGTCTCCACTTTTACTTCATCGCTGAAGCAGCGTCCCGTTACAAATACAAATAAAAAATTCTTCAAATTACTGTGCTAATATTAAAAGTCGTTGAA
Organism: Dascillus cervinus; assembly: GCA_949768715.1. Lineage (NCBI taxonomy): Eukaryota > Metazoa > Arthropoda > Insecta > Coleoptera > Dascillidae > Dascillus > Dascillus cervinus. The sequence continues at coordinate 27,674,964 of OX458319.1, read as the reverse complement.
CTTGTTAGTATTAATTGATTTTACGCAATTCGATCTTTACTAGTTACATCAAGTTTTTATTAGAAAACTGTAGATGGCGAAAGCATTCAACATGATATCGACGGATTTACGCCAAAACGACATAAACGCCATTTAGTAAACTTTACAGGAGGTAGAAAAAACCGATTAGTTTCTTTGAAATTTTTTGTATCTTAATCAACCAAAGTTTTTTTTTTGTTGTTTTTTTTTTTAATTTTCTATCTCTTTAAAGGACTATTTTTGATAACATTTTTTTTCTATTTTGAGGAATTAATAAAAAATTTTTGCTTATGCCATTCATAATTGTTATTTGTCAGTTATGTCTACTCGATAGTGGCATTTATGCCATCAACCCCTAGCCATTTTTATACAGTTCTGGCGTTTATGGTCCCTTATGACAATTTGATTATAACTTAACCTTTATTAATTATTTAGGCGTTTGTGTCATATAATTATAAAAATTTGCGTTGCAAAACTTAAATAGGTATGGTGTAATAATAATATTTCCATAATAATTTAAAAAAAGAGCAACAAATTATAATTTTTCAAAAAAGTACAAAAAGCAAAATAACAAGTAGGTATAATTAAAATAACCAAAATAATAATAATAATAATAGATTGTACTCTTTGTTGACCAATGTTGAGGGTCCAACAATACATGGAAAAATCTCAGGTAGTAGTTCAGTCAAAATCATATCATTAGTTGATAATATCATAGTTGAATCCTGGTTTATAATATTATTACTTTTTAATAACACAGTCGTTTCTTCTATTAACATTTCATTATTTTCGTTATTTAAAAAAATTATATTATTTTGCAAAACTAAATCTAGGTCTTTTAGAAGTTCGGAATTATTTGGAGTTTGAACGTCTACTAGAAAATTTAAGCTACACTAAAAAAAATGCCACCTTAGAATTTGTTAAGAATCCGCTTCTAACATTTAGCACGCTAATTCTTGTCCAGCGACCTCAGTCCGAGGTATTGTTTGCGGCCAGCTGTGGAACGTTTTTTAGAATACAATTGGATGGAATGTTGTTTATTGTTTTATGACCGATATTTTCTTTTCTCGAAGGGGCGTTTAAAGTTTTAGTGACAATAGATGAATTCGACAAGTAGAATAAACATTCTTGAAATCGAGTATGACCCACTCTTAAATTTGACAACAAGAATGAACATTCTTAAAATCAACAATGACCAATTCTTGGGTCAAAATTAAGAACGCGCAATTTTAAATTTAAGCCCGAATTTTCTTGCCTATGAGAATTTTTTTTCTGAGTGTACTTGATTCAGTCTTATTGTTTGGTATAGTCATTTGCTCACAATTATTTGGCGTTTGAATATCTACTGAGAGATTGGAAGTACTTGTTTCAGTCTTATCATTTCTAAGTCGCAGTTTTTGTTCTTTGACAGGTTGTATTCCTGCGGCATAGTAAATATTATTTTCGTCCTAGAATTCATCCTTCTCAAAAGATCAAAATGGTATAAGCACCAAAACTAAAACCACGATTATCTGACAGATATATTATCTAACTTATTAAATTTAGCAATTTTAATGGTTCCAAATAAATTAAAGAATAATTTCTGCTTGTAAAAATTGTAAGTTAGCTTCTAAATATTACAAATTGTTTGTTTAATTATACTAATATATTTTCATAGGAAAACGTCGCTTATGCCAATCTAATATTTTTATAAAAAAATTGACATAATTGTCAAATATTTAATAAAGATTTTGAAGACGAAAACAAAAATAACAAATGAAATATTTAAGAAGTTTACTGTTCTAGAACTAGAAATGGGAAAATATAAAAATTATAGTATTTTTCTAGTTACATTTATGAAATTACACTGTGTTTATGTGCTATACTATTCTTATGAGAATTTACATGGTACTGGAGTTTATGTATTGCCAACTTACTCATACGTAGTCGTATGGTGTTTATGCAAACTTAAAAGCTAAATAACTATTTACTGTATTTTTTGTCGCTTATACCAATATCTCAAATTCGAATTTTTGGCGTTTATGTTGTTTTGGTATAAATCCGTCGATATATAAAAACAAAACGACGTGATCTTTGCCATATAATTATCATTCTTACTATTTTTTGTTATCTCAAAACGTTTTTAAATGAGGTTTGATTTATAGAGAAATCCTATCTTAGCACCGATCCAACGATTAGGTCTAAATAAACATAACTGATCTCAGAAATTTCAAGAGACTTGTTAAGTGTCTGGTGTGTCCAACTAGCGGAGTTAAAACAGCTCCAGTTGGACGCTCAATAAATCTCGGCGTAGATCAGGTCAACTTCTGTTATGCTAGGTTGAAGACGGATTGCCCGGATTTGCTCGTGGTAGCACCACTTACACAATACCTCCTTGAGAACACAAACGCCTATTGTCGCCGGTTGATTTGTACGTTTCTAAACTACACCACTTACAATATGAGCATCGCGGGGGATTTTTCGACTTTCTGAAGTGCAGTTTTGTATTCGCAGTCACGTTTCCGGGGCCAAACTTGTGACTTACTGAATAAAGTTGCGGCGAATTTCCAAATCCAATATGCGAGTCCAGGCATAAATTTTTCCAGTTCCGATGTGTGCCATTAAACAACTTCACGGGCGAGGCATAAACACGAGAACAATGCACACGTCTAAGAGGAATATGTGCAGAATACAAGAATGATTGCACAAATAATTGAAGATGTACCCGGAGATTTATTTGCACAATAATTCAGTGAAGTGTTGCGTTGGTTTAAATATATTGCGCAAATAAAACGGATGTATCGCCATTATTGGACATTTTGTGTCTGCGAGTCTTGCGATTTTTTCGCAAAATTTTGAAGCAACTGTCGCTAGCGTGCGAGCACGTTCCGCTTGAGTGGAATTACTTTCTATTAAGTAGCCATTAAAATTGATCTATGCAAATGATTTCCTTAAAACGTTTAATGCAAAAAAAAAATGCTAACAGCACAAATAAATGCACGAATAAAATAAAAACGTCCAGTAAACAACATAAATATCCTTAATGGTTTAATGCGTTAAAAATCAGTTGCACAGAATAAAAAAAATATGCTCGGCGATATTTTTTTCTAAACGATTGTTTAATTGGACGCCAATTAATTTATGCGTGAAACAAAGAGCATTTGTTGTAACACAATTAAGTTTTTATAAATCGGTTCTATTCTTATACATTGTCGCAGTGCTGTTTCACCTGTCTGTCTGCTGTGTGTCTTCCGACCAGATGGTATCGCTGAAAGAACGATGCTGTTGTGAAATTTAACACGGAGTTCTAAATCCGGAACTAAACTTATTAACAAGGTTATAGTGGCATCAAAAAAGTTTTTAGAAATTTTATGTTGTTCCAACTTGAAGATTTGAGGTACAGCAATTCGTTGTTTTCATTTTTTGTTCACAAAAAAACTTGTAATTAAAATTTGGCCATCTCGAATTTAATACAGGGGACCTATATACCTTGATCAGTATCGTTAGGTGGTTACAGATATTTGGTTTTTGCCAATTCTTCAATTGACCAAACCAATTAAGTATCTGTTCTAACAATAAATAATAACAAATGTTAGTTTATTTCAAAATTGATATATTTTTTATATTACTTGCTGGTAGTTTTTTAGGTATATTTGCTTAACGATAACATAAAATAACATAACATAAGTAATAATTACAATAAATAAAATAACTCATTAAGAGAAGAAGAAAGCAGGGCTGTACCAAGAACATTAGCAACGTTGCCTCTCTGTATAGCCAAACTTATTCGTTGCTTCAAATATGTTTTGGCTTGAGGAATTCCTGTTGTTTGAACAATACGCCTCCCCAAATCTTCAAGGAGAGAAAGGGTATCAGCACTCCAAGGACCCAAAGTTTCCACAGCAAAGGCGACGAAAAAATAATCATCAGAAATTGCCTTACATTTTTTTTTCTTAAGATTTTCTGCCAAGGGTACAGCAGAACTTGCAGAAAATGAAGAATCAGTAAAATGAGAATGGGCAAGTGAATCCGTACAAGTAAAATCCCAAACTAAAGATTTACCTCCTTTCCATGGAATAACTGTAATACCATCTGGACGTTTGCCATCATCCCTCAGAATACCATTAGGTTCAAGAATACAAGGGATGTTGGCAGAAGAGAAAGCACGTTTAATAATGTCATTAATACAGCTGTGACGAGAGAGTCTACCAGCACTTTTAAAGCACGATAAACCATGATGACCTAACGAGTCTACAGAAGAACCGCACGAGCAGATATGAGGATGACAGAATTTGATGCCCAATCTAAGTGAAATTGCAATTTGTAAAAAGTGTTTTCTAAAAGAGTACCTAATTTACAAGATGGAAGAGCTTCAAGCCAAGCTCCAGATTCAAGTTCAGATCCAGCTAATAAGATAGCTTTTTGTGTGATATTTGAGGAAGATAATAAATTTTGAAATATTTTCTCACAGATAGGTAAGTCCCAATTTCTTTGAATAGAAAGCTCTTTTGGAAGTAAAGACGAATTAAAAATTTCCTTCCAATAATCAACAGGCTCGTTAATTAAGGGGTGTAATTTCAAAATTAGAAAAACTAGAAGGTAGAATGGACATAATAAGTTCAGAATTAGAAAATACAAATATAAATACAATTTTTATTTTGAGCTCATAAAAGAAGCTGTCAAAAATGAACGCAATTTGTGACGACGTGCAGAATCCGACGTAAATCAAGTTAAATAGTTTCCATTAAGTTCCAAGTCTGAAATGTACTTTGAAATGGAAAGCCACCCAGTATGTCGAGACATTAAAGAAGTGCCGTATTGACGCCGACGAGCAGCAAACACGAGATGATTTGTTTGTTTATGTTTGGGGTATAATTTAATTTCGAGTTCGAAAATTACAAGTTGTTTTTAGTTATAATCCTGCAAGCTACGAAATCATAATAAACTCAAGTTTGCAACTATAATAAAACAAGGAACTAAATTAAGTGCTAAGTGAAGCACGTCACGGATTAGTAAATAAGCAACGAGCCATCGACTATCATACTTCTGGTGAACTTTGGTATGCTTTTGTGGTAAAACGAGTTAATGTGCAAAGTTGGCACTATTCGAAACTAACTAGGCGATATTTCAGGACTATAATTCTCAACGCTTTGCTGCGTTTCGCTACAATTTCGAACACACTAGTTCAAATTAAACTTATTGTGTTCGTTACGCCGTAAATTTTTAAATTTTACACAAAAACAGCAGCACGAGCGTGAAATCGCATTTTTCGGAGGTCATTTAATGATGCACTTTTTAGTCGGTTCGGATTGAGCCGAGATTTCCGGCTCAAATTTGTCTGCGGAAAGGCAATTTTAAAATTCGATTAGTTCCACTTATCCATAAATGGCAATAGATTTGCATGCAGGTACATCTATCTTGGGGCCAGTAAGAGGATTACAATTTACAACTCCTTCATTTGCGACAAAATTAAATGTCCACCTAGACGCTGCGACCATAAATTAACGTTCAACTCAATTATAATAACCGACTTTACCGTTATTAAATTGCAAGATATTTATAGCATCCCAGTTATTTTTTGGATGTCGATTTTATGGGAATTCCATCATAAAATGTGCATTTCAATATTTGATGGCCCTCGATGTCGTTTTATTAATGCGAGCTTTTTGGAATGTGCCGAAACTGTTCCCGCAGGATCACTAAATTCGGATACAAAAAATTTGAGAATATTGTATTACATTTTTATCCCCGGCCAAGTGAATCTCGACTGGAGGTTCTTGATACATCAAGCGTGCGGAATACCTGCTGGTATAATTACTGTGTAATGAATTCCGAACATATCTTCTGCTGATCTCGTTTTCGTTTTTTAATTTGACTCGTTAAAATTTTAAATGGCTCCATAGATTTCATTCATAACTCGTTTAATTAACAATAAGCGCAGAACAACTCGAACATCAATAAAAACTGATGAGTACTAAATTATTATTGGTCTTCTGTACTAATGTCACGTTGTGACATCAAACACGATCAATAGTGAATTCAATCTTGAAAACATTCAAAATTTTGATAATACCGCCAAATTCCGTTGTAACGAACTTCCGTATAACGAATTTCTTCATATAGCTTGATTTGTATTAAGGCTGCGCCGTCCTATTGCTTTAGCGTACGCCTTAATACAGGCAACACCTCAGACTATTTTATAATCCAGAAGTCACTATAATTACGGTAAAGTGCAGCGGATAATAGGTCTATGTGTAACAATGAAAACGGCTTTCGAGGGGTTGCATTCCAATATACCTGTTCAACAGATGCAAAAATTTTTGTATCTTCAATAAATTTAGAACGATATAATTTAAAGTAAAATAATAATATGCAAGAAGAATTTGTTAAATTAAACAATTTTATTTACTTATTGTTAGTAAAGAAGTTTTGTTATTACTGCCTGTTACTCTGCAATGCGTTAATTTACGCCAAAACGGATTAGTATGTTGATCCCGGGTATTTTTTCAACGTAATTTATATTTATATCGTAAACCGTTTTAAAAATTAATTTTTAGCCGTTTCAAATTCTATTAATGACATATTCGGAATATCATCTATCTCCATATCACCATAATCAGAATCTTTATTTTTAAATGGACGCGTTCTTTTAATAATTTCGCGGTTACTGTATTTTTTGTCAATTTGTTACAATATGCGAACAAACAGATAATTAAATGCAGTTGACTGTAGTTAAAATTTTAGGCCAAATAACCTCTCTGAAGAAAGGTTGTATTGTCGAACGTCATAAAATTTTATTATTTATTCTAGAAAATTCTGTTCAGAATTCGGAACAGATGGTGAATTTCGTATTCAAGAGGACTAATATTTATTAATAAATTAAAACACAATGAGTAAAAGATTAACCCCTTAAGGCACAGTTTTTGTTTACAGAAAATTGGACCGCGTTATGCACGACTTGACCAAGCACCAAATTGATATTTTGGAAATTAGATATCTAACTACAAAAAATCAATTTGGCGTAAAAGTCTTTTTTTTACTAACAAGCCAAAAATTAGATCCCATTAACAATAACATTTTATAAGTCGTTAACCGTACAGCTTAATTAATTTTTTTAAAACAATTTAAGCTTAATTTTTAAATTCAATTTCACATTTTTTTGACATAACCCCTAATGCGCAGTGTTTTTATCCAGAAGATTGTAGTTTTAGCTTATTATAAGTTATTACCACTACAGCTTATTTTTTTAAATCAATGTGGGATAAAAAAGCCAAACATTTTTTTGGAAAGAAATTATAATTTAAGCTTATTCTCATTCATTTATTTAAAGGGGTCTTCACGAGCGATTTTTAAAATTAATATGACCTTAGAGTTGAACTTATATCCTATTAAGTTAATGTAGATAATAAAGATTAAAATTTCCCAAGAGTAAAAAATAATTTATAGTAAAAAAACTTTTTCAACAAAACAAGCTTTTATTAAAATGTACGCCTTTATTTTTAATCATTTAGGTCAATATCAAAATTAGTTTTAAATTTTTACTACATTTTAATAAAAGCTTGTTTTAAAAAAAATCTTTTTACTATAAATTACTTCAAATATACTATTTGAAAACGTAACCTGGCTTTAAAAGTATTTCGGATATTATAGCTGTTAAAGTACCCTGCTGGGAAACGATAATTACTTATTGCGTAGTTGTAAATCTTTTCGACGTAGCTCGGAAATCGGCAAAAATTAGCTACTTCAATTTCGGTTCTTGATCTAAAGAACATTGAATAAATCAAAAACTATTGCGTTGTTTAAAACAGCTAGGCGTCATGTCAGCTCAAAATAAAATTTTGATAACTGAAGGCATAAACAGGAATTTCGGAATTTGATGTTTTAATTAATAACATGGTTAATTATGATTATTTAATTATGGCTTGGGGTCAGCTCAAAGTAGATTGGTATTTTCTGTAAGATAAAGTATCGACCTCCTTTTCAAAATTAAAAATAAAGGTATAAAAAGGAATTGCGTTTTACATCTATTGAAAATCTTAGGGTGGAACGCCGTTAAGTAACTTTGTTAGTACATAGGGTGACCTTGCCAGTGAATGAACACTTTGCATTTAGGCTGTTATATTTGCGTTCACAGAATTATTTTCTCCGTCCCCAATATCACTTTTGTTGCTAATAACTTGTTGTATCGACAGATATTTTCTTAGAGCACAAGATTATTGCATCATTTGGAAGACTCGGTGCAAATCAATTTATTAAAAGACATTTGAATACAAGATGTACAAAATACCTAGTGAATGAACACCAAAACCAAGTGAATGAACAGCGACGTCCAGTAAATGAACACCCAATATGGATGACAATAAATTAACTTCAAACGTATTTACAGTAAAGAAAAATTTGTTTCTTTGTTATAAAATAATATATAAATATTGGGAATATTATACAGACCGTCTCCAAAAAGAAACACGAGTCCATAACTCCCTTATTTAGCTAGTAAATTAACATACCCAATGTGGATGACAATCAATTAACTTTAAACGTATTTATAGTGAAAAATATTTTTCCTTATTATAAAATAACTAGTAGAAAACCTCAGCCCTAGAACGGTCTGACAGTATTTATTGTGTATTTATGCATTTTATTTATCTATTTTATTTATTATTTATCTACCATTTTATTTATATACATTTGCATTGCAATATAATGTATTTTGCTTTACTTACCTTTAAGCTCCGTAAATTGACGATATAAAAGATATAATTAGTCAATTGAGGACCTTGGTGCAAAAAGGGGATAAGTCATTATTGTCCCAATATCGAATTATGTATGCCATTTGAATGTATTCTAAATTAGGTGTCGTTTGATGTAAGAATGGGACAAGTTATAATGTCATAATGAAGTTAAAACTACTTTTGACTCATCCCATAACGCGTCTTTGATGCAACAAGGCGATAAATCCAATTTTCATATTGTGACTTATCTCCTTTTTGCATCAAGGTCCTCAATTGTTGACACTCAGCTTCGTCGCCTACTCTGATCCGTTCAAAAAAAATTGCGAAATAGACCACCATCGGGAATTATATTTAGAGATATACATATATTGTGTATATTATATAAAACAAACTTTAGATAAAGTAATAAAAGCTAAACCGTCTACCTAGCAACGACTGGCGCAAATATATGAGGAGCTTAAATTCAAAGAGAATAATATCCATTTTTAACTTAATGGAGAAAGCAAAGATTTTTCAATAGCAGCAATACTGAAAATCATAAAAAACAAATACATGCAAGGAACTACTCCATTGAATTTCAGGATATAACAGTACTTTTAACAGAAATTAGAAATTACCAATGGCGGACTTCTTGCAAAAAAGGATTAAATAAAACCCTTTTTGAACTAAAAACCAGGATAAAACTCCATTTGAAGAGAAAGTGAACCGGGAAAAAGTGTTGGTATTGGTAAATTGTGGAGCGACTATAGCTTACTAAATTAAACTTTATTGAAAAACATTGATAAATATAGGAAATAAACCAAAATAGTTGTTGATTACAAAAAAATATTAAGTCTTCTATATTCACACACCTCCATCCCGTTGTCTTTTCCTACTTTCCTGACTACTCACATGCAAAACTTCAAATTCTATTTTTAACCGTAGAATACTAACGTTACTGGAATTAATAGTTTACTGTCAAGCAAAATTCGACACTGTGGCTGATATTGCTGATATTACGGTTTACAGATAAGAGCTAAGAGTTCCTGCTCTTTTTGCTTTTATTTATTTATATTATAAATCCTAAACAGTGGTAGTAAAAATTCCAAACGTCGCATTTAATATTGTTAGTTAAGTTCGTCGATGCTGATACCTAAATTTGAACGTGCAGATGTTTAATTTTGTTGAAATAAATATGACTTCAAAGCTTTTCGAAAAAATTCAGACCATTTACTGAAGATAGATGACTCTATTGAAGCAAGTAAAAAATTGTTTGATGGGCACTGGTTTACAGCGAGTTAATAGCTTCTTATCTGTAATTCAATACGACTCAAAACATAAAAACTAAAGTCGCTTAGTGTATGTAAGCAAATCGTCAAATTGACGATCGTTAGTACTCTATGGTTAATATGGACAATCAGCGATTTAGTTGACATATTTTGAATGTTATTGAGATAAGAAGCTGTTAACTCGCTGGAAATCAGTAAGCATCAAATAATTTTGTACTTCCTTCAATAGTCACCTATCTTTAAGAAATGGTCTGAATTTTTGTCGAAAAGGTTTGAAGCCAAACTCAAACATCTGTACGTTCAAATTTATCTATTAACATCGACAAATGTAACTCTAATAATTAAATGTAATGTTAGGAATGTTTACTACTACTATTTCGGATTTATAATATAAATAAATAAATTCAAAATCAGCAGAAACTCCCAGCTCTTATCTTCAAACCGTAGTTCGACAATCGAATAATGTATATTGAACAAAAGTAGTTCATTCACTGGTTAAGAACTGGTAAGGTAAGAACATCTGTTCATTCACTGGAATTATCAATTTTGGCATCCAGTATATGAACACTTCGAAATAACAGAAATTCAAAATGTTTTCTTAACGTATTTTACTATTTTCTACTCCAGGAACACTTTACTACCATAAAAATATAAAAAAAGCAAAATTAAGTTAATAAAAGTACTCCAAAATTATGTTCAAAGATACCATGAAATAGGACCTGCCTCTACATTTGACTACAACTCGCAACCAACTGTTGATTTGAGCAATGTCTTTTTTTGGAATAGACTGATAAGGAAAAAACGATAATTGGATCATATCTGTAGAGACCTAATGGAACTATTTCGCGCTCAAGATAGTTCGAAAATGCTCAATTGTTCTTAATAATTCAGTTTATTTGAGCAGTGTTCATTCACTGGGTGGTGTTCATTCACTGGACGGTTCACGATATTCGAAATATTTTTTTTTAAAATCAACGTGGCACGTCGTTATACAGTGAGCGGCAAAAGTAACACAACAATTCGGTTCCCATCAACGTTAAATGAGCTGTATCTACTGTATTACTCAAAACACCATTCAGTTACCTTTAAATTATAATTTAAGCAATTTATTAATTGCAATCAGATGCTAATATCAAATGCTATAAATTTTTAGTTGAATGCTCAGTTATTCTGAGGTCAATTTCCTCTGGGGTTACTATTGGTTAAGGCAGTTTAATATAAAATAGTCATTACTCACACAAAACTGTCCTTCATTTTATTACCTTACAATCAATCAAAATGAATAAAAAATTAAATATGAAATGTGTGTGGCAATGAGCTTGGAAGGGTTTGCTGCTTAGCTAACGAAGCAGGTGCCGAATATTCAGTTCCTGTCCTCTAAAAAGCTATCATTGCTGGAAATGAGTTGTAAATGTCAGATCAATCTCGACCATGGGGCACCGTTAGACGTGCATCCACAACGTCCAGCCTGGTGGGGGCCGGATGATTGATGAACCACAATAGAATTTAAAAGACACAAAGTGTTAATTCATGTTATGAAGATTGTATCGGACGAGCGGCAGATCGCGTGTCATACGAGAATTTATACGTGGAGCAACCCTTCGCTGTTGCGGTGTGAACTGTCACCGGTTATGACGGCAGCTATTAAACCAATAACGTGTAATGAGCGAAATGTGCACATCTTTACGCGCGAAACAGGTGCCACTACGAGATCAAGTTGCCTTTCGATTTCACCCTTTGCATCGCGTTGGGTTCCGCACGAATCCAAGCGCCGTTGGGGGATGTTACAAGATAGAGCCACGGGCAGGTGGTAATGTCGAAATTCGACTTTTTCGCCTCCCCAATGAAAAATGCGCTGTATTGTACTGATGAGCTTTTTTCGGTTATGATTAATAACGGAGCTACCTGAATAAATAGATATTTATTTGGGCAAGATCCTCTTTTCTACTTACTGTCTTATTTACATTTATTTAGATCATTAATCTGACTTTACTAAAGTCTTATTTACGCAGCTTAATTTGTAAAGTTTCAGATTTATAGTTGAAGTTTTGCTTGGGAGTTGTTTTATCTTTATGGCTGCTTTATTTTGAGCTTAATAAGTTTTATTACATATTCGTAAGAGTCCCATTATGACCGGAGATACAATCGGAAAGTTAGATGCGTATAATGCAAACATTACTCTTGTTTTTTCCTCGTGCTGCGATTAAATTTCGTTTTGGAATTCATAAAATGCCTCGATATAAAAGTATTTCAAATATTTGTTATCCGAATCGGATGGAGTGCTCCGTCGGTGTGTTTTTTGTATGATAATTTATTTTCTGTCTATTTGAATCGGGCTTTCGCTTTATTTTCATTTTTAACTCATTTTTCTCGTATTTCTCTTTTTTTATATTCCGACGTAGATTTATACCTGCTGTCAGAAAGAACGCTTTATATTACAATATAATTTTTTTTCTTTCTGTTCCTTTTAGTGGCTCTGCGGTGTGTTTATTAAGATTTACTGTGTTTTTCAGATAATGCGTGTAATTAATTGAGCTTGCTTTATTTGTGGCCTGTAATTTTAATATCCGTCATTTACAAGGTAATACGTTGCTGCGTTTTTATTACAGCGACTACCGTAAATACAAGTTGGAATTTTTAAATTTTCGTGTGCAATTAGTTGAATTTATTGTGTATCTCGACGTAAAGTGGAACATGTGTGGTTATGAACCTGTTTTTCTTTAAAAAACAATTGTGGGACGGATAAATACTTATTGTATCTATCCCAACATTTGAACTGTTTTCAAGTTCTAGAAAAGTATTCTGGTCTCTTTATTATCTAAAGCAAATTACAGTTGAAACCGCTTATAACGAGTCCGGTTATAACGAGGACTTCTACTCTATTTGGTTGGTTTTTTCTCTATTATTAAGTAAAAAAATCCTTTATAGTGAGATCAGTTATAACGAGATGCAATTCTGCAAATTAATATTGTCAGCTCATTCCTAGAAACAAGTAAACCTTTTTTGCGATACTAACATTTCAACTGATTGTCATGTTTGACATTTCAAACATGGCTTTTTATTTTAATTCTTTGTGTGAGTGATTTCTCGTGTAAATGAACTTAATTTGTAATTTTGACCTGTTAAAATGTGCATTGTAATGAAATGGATTAACTTATGATTTTTATGTAAAAATTGTCACAAGAAAGTAAGAACATTGAACCTCTGAATAGCTCACCATCAGCATTAATATTTAAAGAGCCAAATTCAACGTTCTTACATAACGCTGATAATGTAACATCAGCAAATAGTTTGATATAAATAACTCTGACTTTTTAAATTCATCATTACTGATATCGTCCTCATAGTATTAGTCACATTACTACTAGAATAGATGGTAGTCGTCGTAACTAGGTCAATGTGGGAATAAAAGTTTTTTTTTTAACAATTTTTTAATTGTTCAACCGAAAAACCAACATCAATCAATTATATTCAATAGAGTCTTTTATAATATTGGCCGCTTCTGATTTAACATTCAAATTCACAAAGAAAACAATTAAGCCCCTGTTAGTGTAAATACTAATTTTCCATTAAAACCAATTCAAAATGTAATTCCAAGTTTGTGTTTTAAGCACTTTGTAAGCAGAGATTTTGCAAGGATACGTTTCCAGATGAAGATTGCGTTTAGCCAGAGAACGTGCAGATAAATTTAATTCGCCACATTCGGAATCGCGCTTGTTGCAATACACTTTTTCGAACATGTAAAGCTGGCAATTGTTGAAATTTAAATTTGCAACCACAATGAGAAATTCATTTCAATTTATAACATAAAGCGCGATTTTTATCTTCCATTATTTGCGGTTGAAACCTTTTCTGATAAATATTTCCTTTCATGTAATTTTTTTCGAACGAAAATATTTGCCAAAGCATACCCCGCATACATCCAGTAATTAAAATTAAAATTTACAGCGCGTTTTTATTCGAAATTATTTTTCAGCTCCAACTTCGGTGATACATAGTTGTCCTTCTGTTTTTTTTGTTATCTCGCACCGAACTATTTGCATTCTCCAAAGTGCTGTTTTAAAAATGTATTTTTAATGCAGGAATTTTAAGCATTACTAAACGACCTTTCGTTGATAAATAGTTCCACACTGGAATATTCAAATACGAAAACATGCAATCGTTGAAATGTAAATCTGGAACTGTGTGGAAAATTTACTTTTAATGCAGCTTATAACGAAAGGGTTTTGCATTTAATTAAATTTACTTTAAAGATCATGATAACCCACTGTTTTTAAAGCAAGCAATAGAAATAACCTTCGTTGTTATAATATGTTTCTGGCAGAACTTTTATTTATCTTTAAAAAACCTGCTGAACTTGCAGAAAGTTTTGTTCAATATTGGCCTATTTACAATCACAACTTTTACTAAAGATGATGTCATACCTTTTCCGACGAATTAATTAACTCCATTTTAAACAATTTTCAGAGCAATTCTCTGGAAAAACCGATTAAAAATTACCACCACACAAAATTAAATAATTGACATCCTAATAAACATTTGAACAATTTCCAAAATCGCCTTTTTAAAAGAAGAACAAATTATAAAGTGAATCGGCCAAAAAATAATACTTTTCAGATTTTAAGTTGGTGTTAAATCCACCCACACAAAAATTAAGCCTCGGCGTTAACACAAACCGAGCAGGACTACATTATTTCATTTTTGGAGAGCTTTCAAATGAAACACATTTTTAAAATTTCGTCCAAAGTTTGTTCAATATTGACCTATTTACAGTCACAACTTTTACTGAAGATGTCATACCTTTTGAACAATTTTCAGGGCAATTCTTTGGAAAAACAGATTAAAAATTACCACCACACAAAATTAAATAATTGACATACTAATTAGCATTTGAACAATTCCCAAAATCGCCTTTTTAAAAGAAGAACAAATTATAAAGTGAATCGGCCAAAAAATAACACTTTTCAGATAATAAGTTGGTTGTAAATCCACCCACACAAAAATTAAGCCTCGGCGTTAACGCAAACCGAGCAGGACTACATTATTTCATTTTTGGAGAGCTTTCAAATGAAACACATTTTAAATTCCGTCCAAAGTTTGTTCAATATTGGCCTATTTACAATCACACCTTTTACTGAAGATGATGTCATTACCTTTTTATAATTTATAATTTCATTAATATTTTTTATGTAATTAATTTTTTAAAAAATCTACTTATTGATATAAATCACCTCTAATTATTTACTAAAACGTTATTTCTTATGTATTAACTATAAAGTTTTGTATAAAAAATATTAATAAAGTCTTATAATAAATTTTTAATATTTCGTGATTTAATTATAGTATTTAGTTTTATGTTATGAAATTTTGTGTTTTAAGATAAAGTTTTATTTTAAATTTAAGTTTCATTTGTTATTTAAAATTAAATTTTAAAGCTTTAGCTACACTAGGTTGTAGGATAGATAAAATAAAGTATTAGTTGAGTATAGGGGTATACAATTCTAAGCTTATTTTTTTAGCAGTTTTTATGTGAGGGAAGGTTTCCGAATTAATTAACTCCATTTGAACATTTTTCAGAGCAATTCTTTGGAAAAACCGATTAAAAATTACCACCACACAAAATTAAATAATTGACATCCTAATAAGCATTTGAACAATTTCCAAAATCGCCTTTTTAAAAGAAGAACAAATTATAAAGTGAATCGGCCAAAAAATAACACTTTTCAGATAATAAGTTGGTTGTAAATCCACCCACACAAAAATTAAGCCTCGGCGTTAACGCAAACCGAGCAGGACTACATTATTTCATTTTTGGAGAGCTTTCAAATGAAACACATTTTAAATTTCGTCCAAAGTTTGTTCAATATTGGCCTATTTACAATCACACCTTTTACTGAAGATGATGTCATTACCTTTTCCGACGAATTAATTAACTCCATTTGAACATTTTTCAGAGCAATTCTTTGGAAAAACCGATTAAAAATTACCACCACACAAAATTAAATAATTGACATCCTAATAAGCATTTGAACAATTTCCAAAATCGCCTTTTTAAAAGAAGAACAAATTATAAAGTGAATCGGCCAAAAAATAACACTTTTCAGATAATAAGTTGGTTGTAAATCCACCCACACAAAAATTAAGCCTCGGCGTTAACGCAAACCGAGCAGGACTACATTATTTCATTTTTGGAGAGCTTTCAAATGAAACACATTTTAAATTCCGTCCAAAGTTTGTTCAATATTGGCCTATTTACAATCACACCTTTTACTGAAGATGATGTCATTACCTTTTCCGACGAATTAATTAACTCCATTTGAACATTTTTCAGAGCAATTCTTTGGAAAAACCGATTAAAAATTACCACCACACAAAATTAAATAATTGACATCCTAATAAGCATTTGAACAATTTCCAAAATCGCCTTTTTAAAAGAAGAACAAATTATAAAGTGAATCGGCCAAAAAATAACACTTTTCAGATAATAAGTTGGTTGTAAATCCACCCACACAAAAATTAAGCCTCGGCGTTAACGCAAACCGAGCAGGACTACATTATTTCATTTTTGGAGAGCTTTCAAATGAAACACATTTTAAATTTCGTCCAAAGTTTGTTCAATATTGGCCTATTTACAATCACACCTTTTACTGAAGATGATGTCATTACCTTTTCCGACGAATTAATTAACTCCATTTGAACATTTTTCAGAGCAATTCTTTGGAAAAACCGATTAAAAATTACCACCACACAAAATTAAATAATTGACATACTAATTAGCATTTGAACAATTTCCAAAATCGCCTTTTTAAAAGAAGAACAAATTATAAAGTGAATCGGCCAAAAAATAATACTTTTCAGATTTTAAGTTGGTGTTAAATCCACCCACACAAAAATTAAGCCTCGGCGTTAACACAAACCGAGCAGGACTACATTATTTCATTTTTGGAGCGCTTTCAAATGAAACACATTTTTAAAATTTCGTCCAAAGTTTGTTCAATATTGACCTATTTACAGTCACAACTTTTACTGAAGATGTCATACCTTTTGAACAATTTTCAGGGCAATTCTTTGGAAAAACCGATTAAAAATTACCACCACACAAAATTAAATAATTGACATACTAATTAGCATTTGAACAATTCCCAAAATCGCCTTTTTAAAAGAAGAACAAATTATAAAGTGAATCGGCCAAAAAATAACACTTTTCAGATAATAAGTTGGTTGTAAATCCACCCACACAAAAATTAAGCCTCGGCGTTAACGCAAACCGAGCAGGACTACATTATTTCATTTTTGGAGAGCTTTCAAATGAAACACATTTTAAATTCCGTCCAAAGTTTGTTCAATATTGGCCTATTTACAATCACACCTTTTACTGAAGATGATGTCATTACCTTTTCCGACGAATTAATTAACTCCATTTGAACATTTTTCAGAGCAATTCTTTGGAAAAACCGATTAAAAATTACCACCACACAAAATTAAATAATTGACATCCTAATAAGCATTTGAACAATTTCCAAAATCGCCTTTTTAAAAGAAGAACAAATTATAAAGTGAATCGGCCAAAAAATAACACTTTTCAGATAATAAGTTGGTTGTAAATCCACCCACACAAAAATTAAGCCTCGGCGTTAACGCAAACCGAGCAGGACTACATTATTTCATTTTTGGAGAGCTTTCAAATGAAACACATTTTAAATTCCGTCCAAAGTTTGTTCAATATTGGCCTATTTACAATCACACCTTTTACTGAAGATGATGTCATTACCTTTTCCGACGAATTAATTAACTCCATTTGAACATTTTTCAGAGCAATTCTTTGGAAAAACCGATTAAAAATTACCACCACACAAAATTAAATAATTGACATCCTAATAAGCATTTGAACAATTTCCAAAATCGCCTTTTTAAAAGAAGAACAAATTATAAAGTGAATCGGCCAAAAAATAACACTTTTCAGATAATAAGTTGGTTGTAAATCCACCCACACAAAAATTAAGCCTCGGCGTTAACGCAAACCGAGCAGGACTACATTATTTCATTTTTGGAGAGCTTTCAAATGAAACACATTTTAAATTCCGTCCAAAGTTTGTTCAATATTGGCCTATTTACAATCACACCTTTTACTGAAGATGATGTCATTACCTTTTCCGACGAATTAATTAACTCCATTTGAACATTTTTCAGAGCAATTCTTTGGAAAAACCGATTAAAAATTACCACCACACAAAATTAAATAATTGACATACTAATTAGCATTTGAACAATTTCCAAAATCGCCTTTTTAAAAGAAGAACAAATTATAAAGTGAATCGGCCAAAAAATAATACTTTTCAGATTTTAAGTTGGTGTTAAATCCACCCACACAAAAATTAAGCCTCGGCGTTAACACAAACCGAGCAGGACTACATTATTTCATTTTCGGAGAGCTTTCAAATGAAACACATTTTTAAAATTTCGTCCAAAGTTTGTTCAATATTGACCTATTTACAGTCACAACTTTTACTGAAGATGTCATACCTTTTGAACAATTTTCAGGGCAATTCTTTGGAAAAACCGATTAAAAATTACCACCACACAAAATTAAATAATTGACATACTAATTAGCATTTGAACAATTCCCAAAATCGCCTTTTTAAAAGAAGAACAAATTATAAAGTGAATCGGCCAAAAAATAACACTTTTCAGATAATAAGTTGGTTGTAAATCCACCCACACAAAAATTAAGCCTCGGCGTTAACGCAAACCGAGCAGGACTACATTATTTCATTTTTGGAGAGCTTTCAAATGAAACACATTTTAAATTTCGTCCAAAGTTTGTTCAATATTGGCCTATTTACAATCACACCTTTTACTGAAGATGATGTCATTACCTTTTCCGACGAATTAATTAACTCCATTTGAACATTTTTCAGAGCAATTCTTTGGAAAAACCGATTAAAAATTACCACCACACAAAATTAAATAATTGACATCCTAATAAGCATTTGAACAATTTCCAAAATCGCCTTTTTAAAAGAAGAACAAATTATAAAGTGAATCGGCCAAAAAATAACACTTTTCAGATAATAAGTTGGTTGTAAATCCACCCACACAAAAATTAAGCCTCGGCGTTAACGCAAACCGAGCAGGACTACATTATTTCATTTTTGGAGAGCTTTCAAATGAAACACATTTTAAATTCCGTCCAAAGTTTGTTCAATATTGGCCTATTTACAATCACACCTTTTACTGAAGATGATGTCATTACCTTTTCCGACGAATTAATTAACTCCATTTGAACATTTTTCAGAGCAATTCTTTGGAAAAACGGATTAAAAATTACCACCACACAAAATTAAATAATTGACATCCTAATTAGCCTTTGAACAATTCCCAAAATCGCCTTCTTAAAAGAAGAAAAAATTATAAAGTGAATCGGCCAAAAAATAACACTTTTCAGATAATAAGTTGGTTGTAAATCCCCCCACACAATAATTAAGTCTCGGCGTTAACGAAAACCGAGCAGGACTACATTATTTCATTTTTGAAGAGCTTTTAAATGAAACACATCCGTCCAAAGTTTGTTCAATATTGGCTTATCTACAATCACAACTTTTACTAAAAATGATGTCATACCTTTTCCGACGAATTAATTTAAACAATTTTCACAGCAATTCATTGGAAAAAGCGATTAAAAATTACCACCACACAAAATTAAATAATTGACATCCTAATAAGCATTTGAACAATTCCCAAAATCGCCTTTTTAAAAGAAGAACAAATTATAAAGTGAATCGGCCAAAAAATAACACTGTTCAGATATTAAGTTGGTGTTAAATCCACCCACACAAAAATTAAGCCTCAGCGTTAACGAAAACCGAGCAGGACTACATTATTTCATTTTTGGAGAGCTTTCAAATGAAACACATTTTAAATTCCGTCCAAAGTTTACACGGGCAATAAAAAACCATTACAATTGTAAAGAAGACGATCCTTGAAAATTTTGTGCGCAAATTTCAGGGTCGCTTTTGTGCGTGCCAACGGGCACGAAACCGTCACAGCGTAAATACGCCGCCACGCCAAAACGTGCCTATTTAAATTATAACTCAATTTGGTAATAAAATTTCTAACAAAAAAAAATCACATCCCCGGGAAAACATTAGTCCGTCGATGTTTGACTCCCGGGTCGCAGGTACCTCTTCGCAGGTGTTTCTAATCGTTTCTTTTCGACGATTTGTGTTTTTAATTATACGGTGAATCGAAGTCATCTTAATAAAACGGTAAGAACCGGACCCCACCGATGCAGAAAGGTTAATACCTGCATTATGAACACAAAACCACAAGAATTTATTTACAACCCGCGCGCATCAAGTTTTTAATTATCGCCTGGAACCATGCAATAAATAACCGAGTGCAAACTATTCAAATAATAGCCGATATCATTTTACTATTATTATTATGGTCGTTACGCAAGTCTACTTTCTCGCCGTTATGAAATTGTGTGACTTTCTAGTTCGGATAAGATCTACACAATTTTGAAATTAAATGGCTCACCTTGAAACTGCAGGCACTTGAATCGGAAGAACCACCTGGAAAAGAAACGGCCGTTTTAATAGACGTATCGAAATGAGGAAAAATTAGCCGAGGAAATACAAACAAAAGTTGTGTTAGTCAAGTTCGGGCGATAAATCAGTTTGTGGCAGCAACTTGTGCGTCGTCACGCAATAAAACAATTAATTGTTTTAGATTTAACCGAGTAGTTTTCGTTTCTTTAAACGCAACAATAAAATTTAGGAGATCGTGTTGCGTTTGTTGATAATCGACGACTTGGCTCAGGAAATTAAATTCGTTATTTATTTGCTCAATAAAATAAATCAGTTCCAAACTGGAAAAACACAAATGTTGTCCTAATAACTAAAAAACGAATTTAAAAACCTACACCTTTTCCAATTATATTTCAGAAAGCACCAATTGAAGGGCTTGGGGCAAGAAGGCTACATCCCACATGAAGTTCGTTTTGAAATATTAATTCTTAAAGATTTGGTTAAATCCCAAAATCAAACCTGATTATTTTTATAATATTTATTGGCATAAGAAATTTGTAATGATATTTAACTATGCTGAGTTGATTTTTAGTATAAATGAAATAAAAAACTGCAATTTTAATTATTTATTGCAAAAATTGTAGCTTGTACCCTTTTTGATAAAAAAATAACATTGTTTTCTTAGAAATTAGCTTTCATCTTCACTGTTATCTGGAAAATTGCTGTCCAAATTTTCGGCTTCATTATCTGTTACCTCCTCAGTGGTATTTCCTGGTACAGCTATTGGGAATTCAAATTAGTTTTACCGCGTATCGATAATATAGGTAACTGTCGCATTGTGACGTCATATCCAGGATAGAAATTTTTAACGCCAGTGCACGTCGCTCGTTAAAGTGACTTTTTGTAAATATGTGGCATTATAAAAATTGGGAAAATTATGGGAAAATTATGTTACAAATTTGTCATCGGCCAAAATTGGATTTGAAAGATTAACAACAGCGCAAACTATCTGAAAAATGGGATCACTTTAGGAGACGATGCAAAACCTTTAAAGCTTCTCGACATAAAACTATTTAACAAAAATGTTGCATCATCTTTGTGTAAATGAAATAAAGTATTTTTTTTACTGGAAGTATTCGTTTTCATTCAATAAACTTATCATCTATTCGGATTGGGTTTGAAGGGTTTACAAGTACATACCATTACAAAAATATCATCTGCCATTGGTACTAGATTGGCTGACAAGCAATTTGCCAATATTTTAAACGTTTTTATTCTCTTATTAGACCTGTCAATATGGACCCTAGCCGAAGATATGTGAGCAATCTCAATAGATTCAACGTGAGAATATTTTTTTGTTAGTTTCGGGTGTATTCATGGTTAATGTTAACACTGACACTTTAAATCTGGCCTACAATTTTATATCAAACAAACAAATTACAAATTAGTTCATTTCTTCTTTAGAATGATCGAAAACTAATCAAATTATTACAAAACCCGAACAATAACAAACACACGTGGCTCGACGTGACGTCACAACAAGGAGTTCACTTAGTTGAATTTATTTACACTACAGTCGCATGCTTAGCTTGAATTGCCTATAGCAGCCCCTATTTCTTGATAAAATGTAGGAAATATTTGCTAAAAGTGTGGCATGTAGCCTTGATGACCCAAGCCCTTCAATTGACTAAACAGCAATTCACACTTTCTGAATTAACGATTTCTGAGTGGATTACACTTGATACTTTCTGAACTGCATCTGAACGTTTCTGAAGTGCAGTGGGAAACGTGTAGTTCAGTGTAAAATTTACAAGGAAAATCTATTCCCAAGTACTCAGTTCCGCACGAGAACCAAAAAATCCTGTCAAGCGGTAGCTGAACCATGTTCAAGCCGATTTAGCGTCAGCGATAAAAACCATGTTGGTATTAAAAAAATTGCGAACGATTAAATTTAAAAAAAGCAATTCGGACTCGGTGATCCCAAAAATTATGTGATTTGCCATTACTTTGAGTCTGTGAAATGCAATTTTCAGAAAATCGATTCAACGATTTGAGCAACTGCAACGACTTTTCGTGATGGTAACTTGATCATTGGGTTCAACGACTTATTTTTTTGAAAGGAAATTATGGGCCCTATAAATCAAAACTTAAGATCTCCTAATAAACAAAAATTGACGCACAACCTACAGGAAGTTCACTTCCTATTACGACATGCCTCATATCACTAAACTTACGCTAATTACCTAATTTGCATCTCGTTAGCATGGAAACTATCATGTACTGTAACACTTACATTGCAAAAACGCGAAGATAAACGTTATGATCCCACCGAGACAGACACTTTAACACAATTAAAACTTCAACACATTTTTTTTGTAAAGTAAGACGATTGATGTCTAAATGGGAATTATCATCCAAGCAAATATTTTGAAACTAATTTGGTCAATGAATTTTAGATCTTTTAGGAAAGTGGCCCTTCTTCTTTGAGTGCCATGTTTGGTTCCCCGGAGGTTGGCAATCAGTGACCTCATGGGAAATGTTGAGGGGTAGTTTTCCGTTGCAAGTTCACTAGTTTATTCCCTTGAAAGAAGGGTCTCGTTAACTCTGTTTGAAGTAGTTGGTGTTACCAGTACCAAACCAGAAAGACCGATTAATTGATGTAACTTTCGAGTCATGGGATGAGTAACAAATTTTCTGCCCGAACCGGGGATGTGATCAGGGGCTTGCTTATTGTAAAGAGAGTGGAGTGTTCACTGCATAAATAATGTAACATCACATTTTTTAAAAACAATTTCTTTGAAGTCCTTGGATTAGGGCAAAAAAATTTTAGAACACCAAACAAATTGTTAGGACATTTTAGAACAAAATCAAGGATTTTTGGATAAGCTGTTGGACCTGTCCTTCAACCACCAGGTATATTAGCGTTATTGTTAGAGTGTCACAAGTATTGAGAAATATAAGTAGTTACACTGAAAAAAATGCTACATAAGAATTTTTTAAAAACCCACTTCTTACATGAAGAACTGATAAATGTCTTGTATTTAGCACGATTCTGCTGCTTGCTATTATTGGAGTTAGCACGGGGATTCTTAATTTGTGGTGACCTCACTGAAGGTTTTGTTCGAAATGAACGTTGGGTCCAGCTGGGCGGATACAATTGTACAGAATGTTGTAAATTGCTTTATCACCGACATTTCTTCTGCAAAGAACTGTTTACTGACAATAGATAAATTACTTTAGAATTTCTTACAAATTTAGTTGAAAAACGTTACACCAAACTCGGCTTGCACTAAGAAAATACATATTACGGCGTGCATTTTCTGTATTTTTATTGTAAAGTGAATTTTTAGTAACTTACATAATTAGTGAAGAAATGGGAAATATTACAAGTGGTTTAATGTGCCGAGATGAAGATGTTAATTCAATGCAATATTAATAAATGTCGATAAACAAAATGATCAGCTTCAAAGACCAATTCTAACAATGGTACTGAAATTATGGGGAGTTTCTGATTCTGTGTGTGATAAATTCGCATGTAAGCAAATATGTTGTAATTATAATTTTTCCCACACTTTTAGCTCACCGAATGAATTTTGTAAAAGTTCTACAAGTTTTTTCAATGTAACAGCTATTAAACAAATTGTTTTTTAGTTTATTTTCGTCGGAACGAAAAGTACGAAGACATAAAAAGAAAAGGGACATGCTAACCAGTTGCTTCTATAACAGAATTAATAGTAACGACGAAGGTAAAGAAATAATTTTGATTTTCTTTTATAGATTTAGTCTTATTTATCTAACTTATAACAAATTTTACTTTTTAGCGGATGTAGAGCTCTTTGTAAGAATTTAGCAAAACACAAGCGTGACTGAAGTACGCGGATTTGCGAAAAGGAAATCTGCATAAAGTGGAATTGACATTATTGAATCATTCAAACTAGTCTATATTGGTAAATTTTTATAATAATATATCCATTGTATAATGTAAGCATTTTGTTTCTTTGTTTTTAACTTGATGTAGATTTTGGCCAATTATTTCTTGAGGGAAAAACAATTTATTTGTGTGGCGGCCAAAATTCATTGAGAAGGCTAATGACTTCGACGAACTTCCATTTCATATACTTACATCTGTTACCAAATTATAATGTGGTTCTTAAACTGAAAATGTATTTTTAAACAGGATGTAATGTGATGTTAAATTTTCACCTACTAATAAAAAATATGTATCAGAAACTTTATGTTCTAAAATTCCTCCAATTCAAGCATTCCACTCTACAATTCATAAAAATTAGAAAAACTTTATTGTATTTATAAGTGTTTATTTAATATAATAAGAAGGCTATCTTCAATTCTTAAATGAGAAAACACATTAATTGAGAACATTCTTGGGCCAAAATTAAGAACGTGCAATTTTAAATTTAAGCCCGAATTTTCTTACCTATAAGAATTTTTTTTCTGGGTGTAGATACCACAATAAAACCAGTTACGTTATTTTACATTTAAAAGAATTCAACTGAAGTTCAGTTAAATGTTACCAAACAGTGTCTTGAAACTGTTAGCCAAATTTTTCGTTGCCGCAGGCGAACTGTTTAGTTATTATTTACTGAACTTCAAGCGTTTCATCCTATAACGCTGGCGCCTAAATATTTAAACGCACCCCTCAGGTTAAAAAACACACTTCTCCACCTAAGTATACAATTTACTACTTCTCAATGTACCAGCGGGTTTAATAATAAGTCCACGTGGCCATTTAGATGTTAGATAAAAATTGTTTTGAAATGAAATAACTAATTTATCAAATCGGTCACATGACCTCCAAACTTTTAATTCGCTTCAACTTTGCTTACATTTTTATATTATTCCATACTAATCGATTTGAAATCGATTTATAATTCAAATCGCCCATTACCGTTACATTAATAACAAATAATAATCGAAACTTTGCCTTGATATTCATATTGAATAACTACCGACTCGTCCTAGTTATTTTACCACATTTTGCGGCTTATTCCAAACAATTGGCCCAAAAATTAAATTATGAATGCACCAAACCATCAACACATTAATTGTGCGCTATTTGACTTTTCAACTTTTAAATTTCGAATTCATGCCTTGCAATTACAAACTTCTGCCATTCAATTTATTATATTAGCAACGAAGGGAACAAATTGCGGTCTCTAATTGTAACACCAATAAATTCAGCAATGACCCAATAATCATAAACTATAATTCGAATCGCAGGTTACGAAACGCCATTCATCGCGTTTGCAACCAGACTTTGTAGGTCCAATCTCACGAAAGGTGACTTAAATTTATGGCGCACTAAATTTTGGATTTTGAGTCTTCAAAACGAGCTTCGCACGATTACAATGCACGAGTTTAATTGGAGTTTGTCTTCCACTTCGATAAATAGATGCATTGTTTTAACAGCATTAAGGTGTTGCGCTCAGTTTATAAGTATCCGTAAATTTCATTCGAGTTTTTGTAATGTTTGCTCGTGCAGACACGTTAAGTAACGTCATCGCTCAGGAATTTCGTCTTAAATTGAATCAACATCATTATGCGTCTTCAAGTTTTCCAACTTTACTGTTAATATGTGTGTTGACTTACATAATCTCGCATTTATTTAATATATCTTTTAGTCGATAAATCAATGTCCGGCAGAAACAAATGCATTAGGGAAAGTTGTTAATATATTTATGTATGTAAGTACTTGCATAACGTGCAGCACACATAACTGTAATTAACTATTTGCAAACTCTAATTTATAACGAGAAATGTTGAAATACCAACGACTTTTTCGCTGTAGTGATGGGTTTCTGATTTATCGCATTTAAGGGACGTTCTGTCGCAGACAATCAAATCAATTCGAAATGACGCCACCCTTATTTATGCTGTACTGCAAATAATTTCATCGAAACGAAAACGCGTGCACGAACTACAGATGCGCCTAAATCAAGAAAAAAAGCTCGATACGTTCCTCGCTCATTCGAGCGAATTTGAATCGTACAAAAAAAACAATTGTAGTTTTATGTGCGCATATCTATCATCAGCTTAATTACACTTCCGGTTAATACTAGGTGTCATTGCTCTAACGAATGGTTTTACAATATTTGGTATCGTTGCCTCCTTATCGGTGACTGTGTGGAGATAAGAAAGCAATTGACTACGCCTCGGTTGGCAAACAAGTTAAATATGAAGGCAACTTTCAATTGAACTTGCAGAATATTTTTAATCATTTGTGTATTGTGACACTTTTGTTATTTTTATTGAGTCAAAAGGTTCCACGAAATGCGCGTCTAATTCCACTACAAAGCATTCAAATTCAAATGAAGTTTTATTAAGACAAACTTCATTTGTACTGATAGTTTTAAATTTCATAGAATACCTGCCATACGGCTCTGGATAATATTGCTTATTGTTGAGACCCACTTTGTAGCTGATGTCCTTCTACAGATGGTTTTATTGCAGGCTCTTTTCAATCACCCTGACTAGTTTTACCATAAGCTTTACGATTTACATTTACAGTTTTACATTTTAAATTTACATGAAATCAGAGAATAAAAAATAAAAAATAAGTCCTTTGATGTTTACCAATATTTTTAAACCCATTCAAATGCAAACCAGGAATAACATAAAATGGAGTTGCCCCACTTTCAAAATCAACTATTTTGATATTTCTCACCCTTCAAGCACCTCAAATTCATTACATTCACATTCATATTCACATGAAGTTTTATTAAGACAAGCCTCATTTGTACTGATAGTTTTAAATTTCATAGAATACCTGCCATACGGATCTGGATATTGTCGCTTATCGTTGAGACCCACTTTGTAACTGATGTCCTTCTACAGATGGTTTTATTGCAGGCTCTTTTCAACCACCCTGACTAGTTTTACCATAAACTTTACGATTTACATTTGCAGTATTTCATTTTAAATTTACAAGAAATGAGACAATAAAAAATATAAAATAAGTCCATTGCTGTTTACCAATATTTTTAAACCCATTCAAATGCAAACTAGGAATAACATAAAATGGAGTTGTCCCACTTTCAAAATCATCTACTTTGATATTTCTCACTCTTCAAGCACCTCAAATTCATTATATTCACATTCATATTCGACAAGCCTCATTTGTACTGATAGTTATAAATTTCATAGAATACCTGCCATACGGCTCTGGATATTGTCGCTTATCGTTGAGACCCACTTTGTAGCTGCTGTCCTTCTACAGATGGTTTTATTGCAGGCTCTTTTCAATCACCCTGGCCAGTTTTACCATAAGCTTTACGATTTACATTTGCAGCCTTTCATTTTAAATTTACATGAAATCAGAGAATAAAAAATATAAAATAAGTCCTTTGCTATTTACCAATATTTTTAAACCCATTCAAATGTAAACCAGGAATAACATAAAATGGAGTTGCCCCACTTTCAAAATCAAATACTTTGATATTTCTCACCCTTCAAGCACTTCAAATTCATTACATTCACATTCACATTCAAATGAAGGCCTCATTTGTACTGATAGTTTTAAATTTCATAGAATACCTGCCATACGGCTCTGGATATTGTCGCTTATCGTTGAGACCCACTTTGTAGCTGATGTTCTTCTACAGATGGTTTTATTGCAGGCTCTTTTCAATCACCCTGGCCAGTTTTACCATAAGCTTTACGATTTACATTTACAGTTTTACATTTTAAATTTACATGAAATGAGAGAATGAAAAATATAAAATAAGTCCTTTGCTATTTACCAATATTTTTAAACCCATTCAAATGTAAACCAGGAATAACATAAAATGGAGTTGCCCCACTTTCAAAATCAACTACTTTGATATTTCTCACCCTTCAAGCACCTCAAATTCATTACATTCACATTCATATTCAAATGAAGTTTTATTAAGACAAGCCTCATTTGTACTGATAGTTTTAAATTTCATAGAATACCTGCCATACGGGTCTGGATATTGTCGCTTATCGTTGAGACCCACTTTGTAACTGATGTCCTTCTACAGATGGTTTTATTGCAGGCTCTTTTCAATCACCCTGGCCAGTTTTACCATAAGCTTTACGATTTACATTTGCAGTATTTCATTTTAAATTTACATGAAATGAGACAATAAAAAATATAAAATAAGTCCATTGCTGTTTACCAATATTTTTAAACCCATTCAAATGCAAATTAGGAATAACATAAAATGGAGTTGTCCCACTTTCAAAATAATC
Source organism: Dascillus cervinus (assembly GCA_949768715.1). Classification (NCBI taxonomy): domain Eukaryota; kingdom Metazoa; phylum Arthropoda; class Insecta; order Coleoptera; family Dascillidae; genus Dascillus; species Dascillus cervinus. Next base: position 27,646,209 of record OX458319.1, on the reverse strand, counting down.
TACTTTGATATTTCTCACTCTTCAAGCACCTCAAATTCATTATATTCACATTCATATTCAAATGAAGTTTTATTAAGACAAGCCTCATTTGTACTGATAGTTATAAATTTCATAGAATACCTGCCATACGGCTCTGGATATTGTCGCTTATCGTTGAGACCCACTTTATAGCTGATGTCCTTCTACAGATGGTTTTATTGCAGGCTCTTTTCAATCACCCTGGCCAGTTTTACCATAAGCTTTACGATTTCCATTTGCAGCCTTTCATTTTAAATTTACATGAAATCAGAGAATAAAAAATATAAAATAAGTCCTTTGCTATTTACCAATATTTTTAAACCCATTCAAATGTAAACCAGGAATAACATAAAATGGAGTTGCCCCACTTTCAAAATCAAATACTTTGATATTTCTCACCCTTCAAGCACTTCAAATTCATTACATTCACATTCACATTCAAATGAAGGCCTCATTTGTACTGATAGTTTTAAATTTCATAGAATACCTGCCATACGGCTCTGGATGTTGTAACTTATCGTTGAGACCCACTTTGTAGCTGATGTTCTTCTACAGATGGTTTTATTGCAGGCTCTTGTCAATCACCCTGGCCAGTTTTACCATAAGCTTTATGATTTACATTTACAGTTTTACATTTTAAATTTACATGAAATGAGAGAATGAAAAATATAAAATAAGTCCTTTGCTATTTACCAATATTTTTAAACCCATTCAAATGTAAACCAGGAATAACATAAAATGGAGTTGCCCCACTTTCAAAATCAACTACTTTGATATTTCTCACCCTTCAAGCACCTCAAATTCATTACATTCACATTCATATTCAAATGAAGTTTTATTAAGACAAGCCTCATTTGTACTGATAGTTTTAAATTTCATAGAATACCTGCCATACGGGTCTGGATATTGTCGCTTATCGTTGAGACCCACTTTGTAACTGATGTCCTTCTACAGATGGTTTTATTGCAGGCTCTTTTCAATCACCCTGGCCAGTTTTACCATAAGCTTTACGATTTACATTTGCAGTATTTCATTTTAAATTTACATGAAATGAGACAATAAAAAATATAAAATAAGTCCTTTGATGTTTACCAATATTTTTAAACCCATTCAAATGCAAACTAGGAATAACATAAAATGGAGTTGTCCCACTTTCAAAATAATCTACTTTGATATTTCTCACTCTTCAAGCACCTCAAATTCATTATATTCACATTCACATTCACATGAAGTTTTATTAAGACAAGCCTCATTTGTACTGATAGTTTTAAATTTCATAGAATACCTACCTGCCATACGGGTCTGGATATTGTCGCTTATCGTTGAGACCCACTTTGTAACTGATGTCCTTCTACAGATGGTTTTATTGCAGGCTCTTTTCAATCACCCTGGCCAGTTTTACCATAAGCTTTACGATTTACATTTGCAGTATTTCATTTTAAATTTACATGAAATGAGACAATAAAAAATATAAAATAAGTCCATTGCTGTTTACCAATATTTTTAAACCCATTCAAATGCAAACTAGGAATAACATAAAATGGAGTTGTCCCACTTTCAAAATAATCTACTTTGATATTTCTCACTCTTCAAGCACCTCAAATTCATTATATTCACATTCACATTCAAATGAAGTTTTATTAAGACAAGCCTCATTTGTACTGATAGTTATAAATTTCATAGAATACCTGCCATACGGCTCTGGATATTGTCGCTTATCGTTGAGACCCACTTTGTAGCTGATGTCCTTCTACAGATGGTTTTATTGCAGGCTCTTTTCAACCACCCTGACTCGTTTTACCATAAACTTTACGATTTACATTTGCAGTATTTCATTTTAAATTTACAAGAAATGAGACAATAAAAAATATAAAATAAGTCCATTGCTGTTTACCAATATTTTTAAACCCATTCAAATGCAAATTAGGAATAACATAAAATGGAGTTGTCCCACTTTCAAAATAATCTACTTTGATATTTTTCACTCTTCAAGCACCTCAAATTCATTATATTCACATTCACATTCAAATGAAGTTTTATTAAGACAAGCCTCATTTGTAGTGATATTTTTAAATTTCATAGAATACCTGCCATACAGCTCTGGATATTGTCGCTTATCGTTGAGACCCACTTTGTAGCTGATGTCCTCCTACAGATGGTTTTATTGTAGGCTCTTTTCAATCACCCTGGCCAGTTTTACAATAAGCTTTACGATTTACACTTGCAGCTTTTCATTTTAATTTACATGAAATGAGACAATAAAAAATACAAAACAAATGGAGTTGTCCCACTTTCAAAATAATCTACTTTGATATTTCTCACTCTTCAAGCACCTCAAATTCATTATATTCACATTCACATTCAAATGAAGTTTTATTAAGACAAGCCTCATTTGTACTGATAGTTATAAATTTCATAGAATACCTGCCATACGGCTCTGGATATTGTCGCTTATCGTTGAGACCCACTTTGTAGCTGATGTCCTTCTACAGATGGTTTTATTGCAGGCTCTTTTCAACCACCCTGACTCGTTTTACCATAAACTTTACGATTTACATTTGCAGTATTTCATTTTAAATTTACAAGAAATGAGACAATAAAAAATATAAAATAAGTCCATTGCTGTTTACCAATATTTTTAAACCCATTCAAATGCAAATTAGGAATAACATAAAATGGAGTTGTCCCACTTTCAAAATAATCTACTTTGATATTTTTCACTCTTCAAGCACCTCAAATTCATTATATTCACATTCACATTCAAATGAAGTTTTATTAAGACAAGCCTCATTTGTAGTGATATTTTTAAATTTCATAGAATACCTGCCATACAGCTCTGGATATTGTCGCTTATCGTTGAGACCCACTTTGTAGCTGATGTCCTCCTACAGATGGTTTTATTGTAGGCTCTTTTCAATCACCCTGGCCAGTTTTACCATAAGCTTTACGATTTCCATTTGCAGCCTTTCATTTTAAATTTACATGAAATCAGAGAATAAAAAATATAAAATAAGTCCTTTGCTATTTACCAATATTTTTAAACCCATTCAAATGTAAACCAGGAATAACATAAAATGGAGTTGCCCCACTTTCAAAATCAAATACTTTGATATTTCTCACCCTTCAAGCACTTCAAATTCATTACATTCACATTCACATTCAAATGAAGGCCTCATTTGTACTGATAGTTTTAAATTTCATAGAATACCTGCCATACGGCTCTGGATGTTGTAACTTATCGTTGAGACCCACTTTGTAGCTGATGTTCTTCTACAGATGGTTTTATTGCAGGCTCTTGTCAATCACCCTGGCCAGTTTTACCATAAGCTTTATGATTTACATTTACAGTTTTACATTTTAAATTTACATGAAATGAGAGAATGAAAAATATAAAATAAGTCCTTTGCTATTTACCAATATTTTTAAACCCATTCAAATGTAAACCAGGAATAACATAAAATGGAGTTGCCCCACTTTCAAAATCAACTACTTTGATATTTCTCACTCTTCAAGCACCTCAAATTCATTACATTCACATTCATATTCAAATGAAGTTTTATTAAGACAAGCCTCATTTGTACTGATAGTTTTAAATTTCATAGAATACCTGCCATACGGGTCTGGATATTGTCGCTTATCGTTGAGACCCACTTTGTAACTGATGTCCTTCTACAGATGGTTTTATTGCAGGCTCTTTTCAATCACCCTGGCCAGTTTTACCATAAGCTTTACGATTTACATTTGCAGTATTTCATTTTAAATTTACATGAAATGAGACAATAAAAAATATAAAATAAGTCCTTTGATGTTTACCAATATTTTTAAACCCATTCAAATGCAAACTAGGAATAACATAAAATGGAGTTGTCCCACTTTCAAAATAATCTACTTTGATATTTCTCACTCTTCAAGCACCTCAAATTCATTATATTCACATTCACATTCACATGAAGTTTTATTAAGACAAGCCTCATTTGTACTGATAGTTTTAAATTTCATAGAATACCTACCTGCCATACGGGTCTGGATATTGTCGCTTATCGTTGAGACCCACTTTGTAACTGATGTCCTTCTACAGATGGTTTTATTGCAGGCTCTTTTCAATCACCCTGGCCAGTTTTACCATAAGCTTTACGATTTACATTTGCAGTATTTCATTTTAAATTTACATGAAATGAGACAATAAAAAATATAAAATAAGTCCATTGCTGTTTACCAATATTTTTAAACCCATTCAAATGCAAACTAGGAATAACATAAAATGGAGTTGTCCCACTTTCAAAATAATCTACTTTGATATTTCTCACTCTTCAAGCACCTCAAATTCATTATATTCACATTCACATTCAAATGAAGTTTTATTAAGACAAGCCTCATTTGTACTGATAGTTATAAATTTCATAGAATACCTGCCATACGGCTCTGGATATTGTCGCTTATCGTTGAGACCCACTTTGTAGCTGATGTCCTTCTACAGATGATTTTATTGCAGGCTCTTTTCAACCACCCTGACTCGTTTTACCATAAACTTTACGATTTACATTTGCAGTATTTCATTTTAAATTTACAAGAAATGAGACAATAAAAAATATAAAATAAGTCCATTGCTGTTTACCAATATTTTTAAACCCATTCAAATGCAAATTAGGAATAACATAAAATGGAGTTGTCCCACTTTCAAAATAATCTACTTTGATATTTTTCACTCTTCAAGCACCTCAAATTCATTATATTCACATTCACATTCAAATGAAGTTTTATTAAGACAAGCCTCATTTGTAGTGATATTTTTAAATTTCATAGAATACCTGCCATACAGCTCTGGATATTGTCGCTTATCGTTGAGACCCACTTTGTAGCTGATGTCCTCCTACAGATGGTTTTATTGTAGGCTCTTTTCAATCACCCTGGCCAGTTTTACAATAAGCTTTACGATTTACACTTGCAGCTTTTCATTTTAATTTACATGAAATGAGACAATAAAAAATACAAAACAAATGGAATTGTCCCACTTTCAAAATCAACCACTTTGATATTTCTCACCCTCTAAGCACCTCAAATTCATTACATTCACATTACACAGATTTTCTGAAACTGCTTGGCTATTTGCCCGTAGTTCTGTCTGTAAATCGCCCTAAAAATTGTTGGCGTCCCCCTCTGCGTCGAAACATCAGCTGCTCGTTATAAATTTATCACCACTAATTCCAGAGAAATAAGTTTCGAAAGTGCTGATTATTATTTATGAAAATTATTATTTGTTAGATAACCGCATTTAGGAGCCGGGACGCCGAACTTAATTCACCTCTGGAGTCGTGAAAAGGTAGACCGGCGTCGATATTTTCCCAATCAAAAACTTAATTTGCATATACATTCAGTCGAGATAAATGAATCGGCTATTATTAAATTTTCTTGAACGGTAATTAATAACGGGCTGTGTGTGTATCCGTCGTCCACATTGTAAATAATAATAACTGGCGAATCCGAAATTTTTTTAATAAAAATTTCAATTATATTTTAAAGAATGAGCGATGTGTTAATTTTGCGAATTTCCGTTCTGGAAAAATATTCAGAGCTTTTCTGCAATGATTCATGATGCTGTGATATTAAAAAGTAATTTATATGTGCAGAGCTTTTTTTGTTGTTTCCATTTTTATTCGCGTACACTCGGTTCATAAAATGATTTTTTTTATTTTCATTTGAAATGTGATTGCAGCGCGCGTTCGCAAAAAAAACCGTTTCAGGAATTCCCTTATTGGCAAATTGGTTAATTTTAATAAATGACTTTTTTCGCGTTAGGCAATTAAAAACTTATTACTTTCGAGACGACGAAAAAATAACTTTGCAAAATCGTTCTCGGTAAACACCAACAAATTATAATCTAATTTCACACTTTAAATTTTAAATGAGAATACGTTTTTTGCTTTATTCCGGTGTCGCCCCGGGTACAAATAATGGTGTGACAACCTCAAGTGTTTATATTTTAGTAACACTAATTAGACACACTATAATTTTGTAATTTAATATTGTGATGAGAATACTTGGGACAGTTATACTCATGCTATTGTTGCGCACGCTATTATAACGTAATCTACTGTTATTATCGCCGCACAAGGAGCTGAACGTAGAAACTTCGAAAAAACTATTTGATAAAACCGTAATTATCAGCCGGTTTTTCACTGGGTTATCTCATTATTTTTTTTACTTACTTATTCTATAAAACATTCAGAGCGCCGTTAAAAATGCGATATGAGAACGGAAATTTGCGTTTAAATGTTAATCGTCACGTAAAACATGCACGACATTAAAAAGGCATTTACATTTGGGGCATTTTTATTCGTAATTTTGGTCAAATCTCAAAATAATATCGAATGCACGGCTGGGATTCGGCTGCATTATTTAATTTCCCAAGGAGGTTCCTTCCGTGTTATTACAAAATACAAAAATGCAATCGCATGATTTGCCAGATGGCGTTTCTTTAATGCATAATAATAAGCTGACCAAAGTACCCCTTTAGGGAGTTTTGTACTCCTTTTTAGTGAACCGTGTTCCTTTTAAAACGAGTACTCCAAAAGTACTCCTTTGCATTGTTTTGTACTCCTTTGTACTTCTAAAAATATAAAACCTTGGCATTTAACTTTAACCTTTAACCTTTAAAAAAAGAGTTTACATTTATTATAGAAAACAAAGGAAATGATGAATCTCTGGTTAAATGTAAAATCTGCAAAGGAGAAATTTTCTATTGCGATTGGTGGACGAAATGCAATAACAAAGCACATTGATACTAATAAACATAAAACATCTCTTCATGCAGCGGCTTCAACGTCTAAACTAAATACATTTTCTAAAACAGATAGTTTTGGACCAAATGAAGATTGAAATAAAAAGTATTTCAAAGAAAAATAATTTCTTCTAATCTTGGTTGATAACGTTTTCCATTTTCTTGTTTTCAAATGATTACAACAAGGGTTGACTCTTAAGAGTCGGTTCGCCTAGGTGAAAGCATGCAACTTGCAGTGCACATTTTCATGGTTTTACCTAGGAAAACCGACTTTTAAGATTCAACCCTTGTTGTAATCATTTGAAAACAAGAAAATGGAAAAAAATTTTACCTGAGCAAACTTTATGAAAATGTGGATTCTAACATAAGTCGAAAAACAATGGGGGGAAAAAAGAAAAAAAAACTGACCTGAGCACCCTTTATGAAAATGTTCACTGCAATTTGCATGGTTTTACCTAGGAAAACCGACTTTTAAAATTCAACTCTTGTTGTAATCATTTGAAAACAAAAAAATGAAAAAAAATTTATTTGAGCAAACTTTATGAAAATGTGGATCCTAACATAAGTCGAAAAAAAAAATGGGGAAAAAAAAAGAAAAAAAACTGACCTGAGCACCCTTTATGAAAATGTTCACTGCAATTTGCATGGTTTTACCTAGGAAAACCGACTTTTAAGATTCAACCCTTGTTGTAATCATTTGAAAACAAGAAAATGGAAAAAAAAATTTTACCTGAGCAAACTTTATGAAAATGTGGATCTTAACATAAGTCGAAAAAAAATGGGGAAAAAAAGGAAAAAAAAACTGACCCGAGCACCCTTTATGAAAATGTTCACTACAATTTGCATGGTTTTACCTAGGAAAACCGACTTTTAAGATTCAACCCTTGTTGTAATCGTTTGAAAAGAAGAAAATGGAAAACATTTTTACCTTAGCAAACTTTATGAAAATGTGGATCCTAACATAAGTCGAAAAAAAAAAAGAAAAAAAAATTGGCAATTATTGGGGACTGTCGACAGAAGTAAGGACTTAAAACTATGAAATAACAGTGGAATAATATTTTGATAAGGAAAATTTTGAGTATTTAGTGCATAATTTGTTATTATTGGCTCATGTAATTGTGGAACATAATTAATTTGAACTTGTGAAGGAATATCATTGTGAATTTCGTCATCATAATCTGAATGTGACTCTGAAATGTATGGTTCATTCCGTGTTGATAGGCCCCCAGTACAAGTATGGGCCTCCAATTTGTAAATTATCAAAATTCTGACATTTAGAAACATGCTTTACAATTGTTTTTGAGGATTGATATGTCGATAAATTAATCAAATTAGTGGCTCCGTGACGAGGTAACTGCGTGACGTAACTAGGTGCGAACTCGTAAGATTTACCCCATCCAAAAATCGTCTAACGCGCCTAAAGAAGTTTTCACTTCAAAAAAAATTTACCTGAACACTTTATGAAAATGTGCACTGCAATTTGCATGGTTTTACCTAGGAAAACCGACCTTTAAGATTCAAGCCTTGTTGTAATCATTTGAAAACAAAATATTTGACCTGAACACACTTTATGAAAATGTGGATTCTAACATGAGTCGAAAAAAAAAAAAATTTAAAAAAAAATTGACCTGAGCACACTTTATGAATATGTGCACTGCAATTTGCATGGTTTTACCTAGGAAAACCGACTTTTTTGATTATGATTACAACAAGGGTTGCACTCTTAAGAGTCGGTTTGACTAGGTGAAACCATGCAAATTGCAGTGCGTTTGTTTTAACATGTTTATACATATAATTTTTTGAACTAATGAATTTTCAAATTATTTAAAAAACATATAGTTGAATGGAGAAGACTCGGTGTTTTTATTCAAACCCAATCACCATATCCAATGAAAATTCATTTGTACTCCTTTTGTATAAAAAATAGTTGGTCACCGTAATAATAAGAACGACTCGTCGATTTGGTGGAATATACTGGTTCAGAAGTTTTGTTACGATTTACTGACCATTCTTCTCAGTGTGCTTGCTCTCGAAAGCAAATGTTATTATGAGTTGTTTAAATCGATCGACAAGAAGATAAGAAAACGCTGGTTATTCATTATTACCAACAGAAACTCTTTGAGGCATAAATTACCTTTCGATAAATAATTTATGAACATAAAACACATTTCGAAAAGAAGTTATAAATTAATTAACACAGAAGTGTTTCTTATCGTCAAAATAACACGTGTTTCGACATCGAGGTATTAAAATCTCCAAGAAATTATTTGTTTATCCGCCGAAAAACCCGTTCTGGTAGTTTATGATTTTTAATAAAAATGCATCAGAATACCTGCCGGGAAAGTTAGATTGCATCGACTAGCTTCGATTATTGCTTGTCGTTGCATACGTAAGTCGATTTTTGTGAATGAAATTTTTAAATTAAAAATCGTCTACACAATAAATTACTAAAACGAGTTTTTAGAAGTCGGTTTTTTAACTTCAACCTGTTTATTTTTATTTCTTGCTAAAAACAGGTTTGTTATAAAAGAAGAAATGGGGACGTTTTAACAGTACAACTTTAATAGTGTTTGATTTTAATCTCGAAGATGAGTGTTTTTCCATGTTAATTTATTGCCGAATATAAAAGTTATCTTTCCTGTTAATTAATAATCACCAGGCTAGTTTGTTACATATCACCCCGAACAAATCAATTATTACCGAAATGAATTTCTTGTCGAGTCATTTAAATATTGTCATTCGGATTGGCCCAACAATGTTTTTTTTAGGTCGCCATTGTAATTAATTAAGTAGTTGCTTAATTCGGTAATAATTTCCACTCACATTTTTTACCTCTGACTTTCTAATATACTTATATGGAAATGCTTTATTACTTTTTTTAATTGATTAAAATGTGGGTTTTTATGTTCAAAAAAGGGGCTATCGAACTCTTTGAAAAATTAACATTCCTCCATGTCCTAATTGAAATTCTTCGCCTGTGTATATTACAAATTAATTTTTTCCGGATCATATTAAAATTCCGGCTTGAAAAAGGGCAGTGCGAAACTCGGATTTAAAGTGATCATCTCGGCCGCATTTTTGGCATTTTTCTGGCCATCAAGGATTTTTAAGCGTATTGTCGCGGTTTCACGGTCTGTCGGGCCCGGTAAAACAGCCAGTTAACACATATTTTGCTTGCGGAATTCTTTCACAAGTCGATCACAATTTTTTAGCGGCCGTTTCGGATCGATTTTCGTCGCCGGATTATTCGTTGGGAAAGTTGGTAGAGGCGCCGAGCGTCATGTTAATTGCGGGTTATGATGAGTGGTTTTGACCCTTGCAGCGCATGTGGTCTCGGCTAATTAATTTTTAAATATCCATCGTGACAAGTCTTGAAATATGCAGGCAGTCTTACGTTTTGTGAGAATTGTTTCATTCAGCGTTTCAGAAATTATTTTTCATCACAAGTTTATTCTGATTACAGGTAACCCCCGCTCAACGCGAAGGATACGTCCTGGACCTGGTCGCGTTAAGTGAAATTTCGCGTTCAATGGGGGATTTATAAAAAATCATATTAAAATTCTGAAAAAAAACACTTAATAAAATAAATACATATTATTAATATAAAAAATGTCATGCATAACAAAATAAAAGAAATAAATGTCATACAAAACATAATTATTTATAATTCATTCATTTTGTTCTACGTTGCAAAAATGAATCAAGATTCCCTTGTTTGGCCTCTACGTTTATTATGCAAAATTTGCAACCATGCTTTATAGCGCTAACTCTCTCGTAATTTTGGTCGTTTTCTTCGAACAACTCCAGCAGCTTTTTTAATTTTGTATTTTTGTTGGACACTGCAGACTTGAAATTTCTTCCTACAGCTGTAAATTTACCACCACTTTCTACACTTTTTATCATTTTTAGTTTCTTTTCTAAAGTCACTACATTGCGAATCTTCTTACTTGAATTTTCACGAAGGGATAAAAAATATGTAGTCAATTTAATTTGCATGCATTTGACACTGCAGCTAAGATTACATACACTGACGAATATTTGTATATACTCTCACAGTATTTTTTAGGGGATGGATTTTGGGTTTAAAATCTGTTTATTATCACAAGAAGCAGTGCATACCTGTAAATTCTAAATTTATTGTGTAGCTTTACTTAAAGATCTGCAGGTAAGCAAATTTTCATTGTGTGCACTGCTTAAAACGTGAAGTCATAAATGAAACGCACTAAATGTCTGGGCGAAGAATACTGCAATAAAAGTGAAACTGTAGGAAGGTCGTTTAATAAAAACCTACCGATTCTAGAACTGCCAACCGTTAAAAGGGATCAGCCTTTTACACAAATTTTAAAAAAATTACAATTCGCGGTATAACGATTTTGCGTTCGCCGGGGGCGCGTTGAGCGGGGGTTACCTGTACAACTGGTATCGTCGACAATGCAAATAAATTTATACACAAATAGTGGAACGTGAAGAAATAATTGGAAAGTTGACTATTTCACCTTTCAGGGGTTAGAAAATAAAACACGCCAAGAAGAAATTCGTTTTAACATATTTCTAATGGCGCAAACGCACATAAACAATTCAAAACTTATTTCCCATTAAACTTCAAATGAACATTAATAGAAGTGGCAAAATAATTTAATATTTAAATACGTTACATCAGCGTTTAAAATTAAAATTTATTATAATTCTCCATGGGCCAATTCGGTACTAATTTATTCCTGATTTATTACAAATTACACAAAATGTGTTACTTTACGATTAAAATAATCGAAATAAAATTAAGCCCATCCATTAAAATTCCTCAGCTTTTAATTTGTCGTATCGTAAATCGGTGATAAACTGTTGAAGTTTTGATGTTTCCAATCCGGTTTCTTAAATAATTGAAATTGATGTTTTAGCGTCGATTAAATCAATCAATAAATAAAACGATGACTAAAATGTTTACTCATTTAGGCTCTAAAAAATCGCATCTTCGCCTTGCGAACCGGATCCTGAAAATTTCTCAGCCCATCATAAACCACCTGATCGAAATGATTTAACAGTTTTTTAACAGTGCCTGTGTTTCATCGACACCTACAGGTAATAAAACCGTGACGATTGCGCCGAAGGCTGCTATTGAAAAAAAATATTTATTTTGATCTAATTGAGTGTAGAACAGCGTATTTCAAAGCGCACCAATTTACCCCGAAGCCAACAGAAGCTCGTGAATTACCGGCACTATAATTTGGTGAATTAGTTAAAAAAAATCGTAAAACAACAATAGCCAATATGTTGCTCACTAATTTTTAAAAGTCTATATAAATCGTAACTAATTTTAAAATTCAAAGAATAACAGTTGACGGGACTGTCAAAACCTACAACTTTTCTTATGACCTTTTTTTGTAACAAATAGAATCTGTGGCTGTTTGTATTTCTCCTTTCCATGGGTGTTTTTTCTTCCTCTTTCCAACTTGTCCGGGGTCTGTCTGTCTGTGGATTTGAACGTATGAATTTTTGTTGAGTTTTTAACACTCTTATTTCAGGATAACGAATTTATTTTGGAAGTAATTGAACGTCTACTTCCTACTTTACACAAAATTGAAATTACATAAAGCACCAAAACCAATGGGCAAAAATACATAATGTGGTTGATTAGTCACAACGAAGAAAAGAATTGGTGAAAAGAGGAAAACAATGGCCACAAGAATGGACGAAATGGGGATTGTCCAAGCCTATGGAATCCTCGTCTTGCCAACAGTTTTCTTCAAGATCTCCTCATTTCATGGGTTTTCTTATTCTCTATGTCCAACGTGTCCGGAGTATGCCCTTTTTTTCCTTCTCGTATATTTGTTTAGGTATTCGTTCGCCATTCATTCTGGTGATGTGTTCCTATTAAGACGGTTGTTTTCTCTCAATTGTATCTGTTATGGTGTTTTCAATTCCCTTTCTTTCTTTGACTACTTCGGTTCTTACAAGATCGTGTAATGTTACCCAGCAATATCTTCTTCAATAGATATTTTCGACTGCTATTCTCTTTTTTATTCTTCTGAGCCATAAATTGCAGCATTTTCAATAAGGTAATTGAACATACTCTTATTCCAGACTAATGAATTTATTTTGGAAGTAATTGCACGTTTTCGTGCTATCTTACAGTGTTGGGGAGAGACAACAGCCTTGTCTTAGACCTTTATTGATTGAAAACGGATCAGTCATTCCTCCACCAGTTTTAAATTAACTGATATTATGATTATATAACTGTTTCAATGCATTTAAGTACCTTGGGTGGTTCTCATTTTCTGATGCAGTTGGTTTCCATTGGAACCGTTTTTCCATCATTTTAGAAAAGGTTATCTATGCATGATCTTTCTGTTCTAAACCAATATGCTCTTCTATTTGTTTCGCCTCACTTTCGATTCGGTTTTTGTGATTTGATTTTTGATTTTTCGCCATCTATCGTTATTTAGATTCTGATTCACCCTGTTCCAGTTTAATGCAAATAATGGCTATGAGCCACGTGAATTTATCTATTTTAGCCAGAGCTGTATTTTTCATTCAAATGCACCAAATCGAGCATTGTGCTGCAATAAATTTAAATTAAAATTCGTTAATCAAACGCATATTGACAATAGAAAATATGCCATGCAGATTTTTCTTTTTGTACTTATCGAATATTGAACGTAAATTAAAATCGAGCGTAATTGCATTTCATTTGCCGGAAAAACTAATTATAAAATGTCGACTTCGTCACAGGAATTTTAATATGAAGTCATTAATTTCGGTGACGAGGGTCGAAAAAAAGGAATATTAATAAGAGAAAAGACACTCCCTTCTTACATTCTCTTTGCATTTCCATTCCATGGCGATCAGTTAAAGAGAATAACTCGAAACTATCAAGGGCCGGTTAAAAAAAAACGTTTTATTATATTTTGATGGCAGTTTGATTACACGTTATTAAACATTTTTTTATTACTTTGAATAATTTCTAGGTCATTATGTACTTCTCAGTCATGCGATTTATTTTTAGCTTAATTCGTTTTAATCTTGTTTTTAGAATGAGTAATGGATTCTCTCGAGTATGCAGAACCGTTTAAAAGTGCACCATCTCACTCGAGGCGTCGCGACTCTTTTTATTTTAAACAATTTATGGAGTTCGCTCCCAGTCTTGAGCTCAAATGGCGAAATTGAATCACATTGTTGCAAGAGAGCAGAAAAAAATGTGAAAGTTGTAATTAATATGTTTCCTAATAAGCATTGTAATAATTCATATTAATTTGACTGCAAAAAATTGAGGAACTGGATTTTTTTCACAAAAAAAATTAATGAGTTATTACATCAAGAAATGTGGGTGTAGCTTTTTGCGTTTTAATTACGGCTAATGCACCGTCGTTGCAGTTAGGTGTTTCGAAGAGACACAGCTGTTTGTTACTTTTTTGCGAATAAAAAAACCACTTAATTTGCGAATGTTAATCGCGCTTTTAATTTTACAATATTTTTTTTCGATTCGCGAAGAGAAAGTATGTTTTTTAAATTTAATCCGAACAAAAGTACTTAGTGATTCGTATTCGAAATGCCGATTCAAAAATCGTTATGTAAGAGTAATTGGTGCGAAATTTATTGCCAATGGAAATGTCAAGTTTATTTCGTTTGATGGTTCTGAATGCGATACGAAACAAAAATAAATTTTAATAAAGCCGCTCCCAGACGTTTCGTTTGTGGAAAATTAAGGAACTTTGAGAGATTATTTCCGTTCCGATAGAAAATCTTGTTTTTAACAAAGTTTGTTATTTTTCTTTACAAAGCCAAGTATTGTAACAATTTCTTATTAGATTGGATTTCGGCGGAGAAGTATGACATTTGACTCCCGAGACGTAAACATATTTCTTTTTCGGCCGTTGACTTGGCAGACGCCCTATTAAATTAAGAAATAATTACTTTCGAAAAAAAATCGAAAAGAAAGTTCAAAATCTGTATTTTATGTTAAATGAATTTTGATTGCCTGTCAATCGGCGACCATTCATCACGGCCACGTGTTTGAGGTGGGAACATGTTTGTAATTAAATGTTGTACAAAATGTCTTTTGCAGAATTTTAGAACAAAATCGATGGAACAACTTCTGAATTAATGCAAGGTAAATAAAGCTTCCATTATCAAAGATGCAACTTACTTAATCCAGGGAATTCATGTATCTACCTACCTTTTGGTGTTGTAGTTCAGTTTCCGTTATTTTCTTCAATATTTCCTTCCACTTGATAACACTTTTCTTTCTTTCCATCTTATTCCTCTTCTCTCAGCCGTCGTCCGCTCCTCGTCCTTCCACGTTTTTCTTGCTTTCTGCCTCTCTTCTTTTTTCCCATTTCTTCACCATCAAATACTTGTCTAATAAGTCTGTTCTCATCTCTCATCATTACATGGACTAACCATCTTAGTTGACCTTGTTCTATTGTTGTTTTGATAGAGACTATGTTTAAGTTTTCTCTGAATGCTTGGTTTCTAATTTTAATCTTTCTGGTTGTTCCTTCTATTTTTCTCAAGAATCTCGTATTTTTGTGTTGTTGTTTTGTGTTGACAGTTTTACAATTCTTTTAACTATTACTGTTGACCTTGTTCTATTGTTGTTTTCATAAAAACTATGTTTAAGTTTTCTCTGAATGCTTGGTTTCTAATTTTAATCTTTCTTGTTGTTCCTTCAATTTTCTCAAGAATCTCGTATTTGTTGATCTACTTTTCCGTTTTTGTGTTGTTGTTGTTTAGTAGGTATCTCTTTTTACCTAAAGAGTTCACCAGTTTTTGCTATTCTTTTATCTCAACTTTTAGTGTTCCTTCTTTGTTAATTATTACGCCTAAGTATGTAACTTTATCTACAGTACAACTTCACTAATCCGGACAGTCAAGTTATCTCCTAGTACGGATTGGCGAATTTTTCGGATTATAGAAGTAAACTCAATGTTTTAATTTTTTGTTGATTTATTTTCTTATTTAGTCATTTCAATCCTTCATTAACAATGTTAATATTTTCATGCAGTTGCTTTGTTCCACTAAGGTCATCTACATAGTATTCATCTTCCAACATTCGGGTACCGGTAATGAATATTTATAAAGTTATTAACAAATAAAAATTGCAATATTTTCGAGGTTTTAAAATAATTAGCGTTTTCAAAAGAGAAGGTACAATAATTGTTAAAAAAAATTTGGTAACTTTGATGTTATTAAAATAAATTATTATTAACCAGTTTCACCGCATCACTGGAAACTAATCTCAACAATCCCTTTTTTTGCTTGACTGATATTCAACGGTCGCTCTTCACGACTAGTGATTAGGTCATCCCAAATTTTCCTCATACCAATCTTTTCCCCATTAAATAATTTTTAATGGTCACTGGTTATGGTAGTGGCTTCGCCATCAAAAATTCGGTTTTATTTAAATCGTTCACTTTCAAATCGTTAAGTAGAAGAGTGCCTCATAAGTTGATATTGATTTACGCGCAACTTCAACTTAAATTTTAAGCTTCCCTTTAAATCGTAAGTGTCATATTCCTTGCACCAACTTCTTAAGGGAAACTTTAATATTATAACTAAACCGCACTATTTACTGGCTTATTAAAATTTCAAATTTTTATGAAACGAAACGAGCTGGTTAAAGTGACGTGATCGCTAGGTTCTACTGTATTTATTTGCTCACAACTGACAAAGCATTTTAACTCCCATCAAAAATTTATTTAAAATTGAAATTGAATGAAAAATTAATACAAAAGTGATGTCATGATATAAATGTGTTGTTCGCTGACATTAACTTCATTTTTGAATTTATAGTGGTAAATTTGCAGCGCTGCATTTATTCCGAGTGCTTTGTCTGCATGAATTTGTATTTCGTAACAAAACATCACAGAATAAGCAAGTAAATGCGAATTAGTTAATTAAAATTTCCATTCACTCCAAAGCTCTTAATGCTTTCAAACAGGAATTTAATCATTTTTCTCAAACGAAGAAATTAATTTATTTCAATAACCTATTTGGGGAATATTTCTTTTCAGACCTAAAGCACATTATCTCGGCTTCAAAATAATTTCAACGAATCGAATTATCGGATCGTAAATTTTCGTACAAAAAGTTTTTTGATAAGGCAAGTTCAACATAACATTTTATTTTGAACGATTAACTCGGCGAAAAATTTATGTTTTATCATCGACTC
Source organism: Dascillus cervinus (assembly GCA_949768715.1). Taxonomy (NCBI): domain Eukaryota; kingdom Metazoa; phylum Arthropoda; class Insecta; order Coleoptera; family Dascillidae; genus Dascillus; species Dascillus cervinus. The sequence continues at coordinate 27,629,245 of OX458319.1, read as the reverse complement.
GAATCACAGCCACGATATATGCAAATGCATTGTGAAATTTCTCCATCAATTATTGTCTCAACTTTTGCTCTGTTTACCTTTTTCGATATATCACATCGATAGCAAAAGCTTTTTCTCCGGGCTCTAATTCACCGCTAATCTGATCTTTTAGCGAAATTATTTGCTCATTTGATTACATGATCGTTCGGAACAAGTTTGACTGCAACATATTCGACGCCCCGCAATCGCGCAATTAAGACGCAAACAAACGAGCAAGTTTTTGAACGACCGTAAATTCGCACGTCAATAAATCCGACTTTGAAGTTCACACCAGTGTTTCATTATAATGCCGATCAAAACAGCTCACGCCCTTTGTTAAAAATAAGTCACGACTGTGCGGTGTGATATATTACAGAGCAATCAAGATAACGAATTCACTCGGCGTTAATTAAGTTAAATAAAAAAGTGCAGTTTAGAAATTACCGAACGACAATTTACTATAATTAGAGTTAATTAAAAACTTTAAATAATCAACGAAAATGAAACTGTCTAACTCCGGTTGATTAATGTGGGTTTTCAAACGGACTAATGTCATAAAAATTCAAATATTCGTTTATGAGTTGAGTGCAGTTTCCTGTACAGCATAAACGAACTCAATCTGTAAATAACAAGCACAAACAGAATACAGAAAATGGATTGACTTAAATCGTGGAAAAGTGTAAACAGTAGCACTCCCTTCTAATTTGGGGGACTTCATGATACACCCGCTATAGGGTGAATGCACTTGTTGGCAACTAGCATTTCATTTATTGATAATATTTTGCCCTTAACTAAGGACATCAATTCTCTGATATGGAGAATGATTGTTACATTTTAATCGTTAAAATATCGAAAAACCCTCTTCTTGCAAAAAAAGTGCAGTGGCCGGATAACTGGTACACTAAAACTCTCATAGACCTTTTCGCAGCCACTATCGCTGCAAAGTAGTCTCAACTGATTATAATATTCGATGCTTATTCAACCCCTTTAAAGTTACATACTTGCTTTATCTCTCTGTCAATCACTAACGAATAAGTGCTCAAAATTTAGACCAGTTTGCAGCCGTACTTATCTTAAATATTTAATTAATTGCAATAACTTAAAGCATTCTTTGGATTGCATATTTTCAAATGGCAGTTCAAAGTAAATTACAACAAAAATAAGACTATCAAAAAAAAAATGATTCCCTTATTCTGAAAAATCTGGCCAGGGGCCGCGATGGGGTACATTGGTGACTGATAAATATGCACGAGCGGCCGTTATCCTGTAAAAAATGAATTTACTGATCAAATATTATTTTATATTAATATTGCAATCTCGAAATTCAGTTAAAAGGCCCTCAACTGGTGCAACCACCCTGCTTTCATTATTTGGAACTTAATTCAATGCCGCATTCCGCACGAAATTATCGAGACGTGTCAAGATTTTTTGTACAACTTAATTATTTCCCAACGTGCGCTAATAATTCCTACTGTTACGAAATAATTTGCAATTTAAATGAAACGGTTGTGTATCACGACAGGATAATATTTTCAGATCGAAAAATTCTCACAGCCGTTGCACAGTCAAGCGAGCACACCTGGTAAGTAAACATTATATCAAAAAGTAACATCTCCAGTATTGCTACATAATTTCGTTCCGCGATGCGAAATATGTTTTTAAAACTTGTTTAACACGACTATCGATATAATGGTCTAGAAAACGATTCAGACAGGAATGGAAATTTAGTGCGATGCAACATGAAGGCTCACAATAACCGGACGATACCGTAACGTCCACTTTACGAGCTACGAAGCTTGTTTACAGGCCTGCTATCGCGGATTAGAAACGATCCGAGAACAAATATTGTCCCAACTAGCCAAATTGAATATCGGTAATGCAGATGGGAAATATATTTCAATATATTCGAGCGATTCCCAGGGGACGCGAAAGTTTTGATGGGTTCCCTCAAATATAAAAGTAAACTCATCAAACGACGGTTTTTCGTAATAACATAACCCTGGATCAAGGAGAAAAATACACGGATATCAAATGAAATCCCGGATCAAAAACACGAAACGGCGAAATATTCTCTCTATTTTTAAAAGTGGTCCTTTAATCGCATTATCTTTATGGTACGTGAAAAGAAATTATTGGATCAACTTTTACAATCTCGAGCCGAAATTGCAAATTGTCAAATTCGCCGGTGTCAATGCTATTATTGCGAGTTTCGCGGGAGCTATCGTTTATTATTAAAAAAATTCTGGTGTCAGTTTTCTTTCAGATTTTCTTTTTCATTTTCCATTTTCTCACCCTAAATAACTCTCGGTATGTTAAATTATGGACGCATAAATTTCATCTGCGTTTTTAGGATGTCTCACGAGACGGTTTCTTCGCCTACAGTTGATTCACTGAAAGAGGAAGATTCGAAATTAAGGCGGCCACGCTGAAAACTTTTGAATTATGCACCTCGGTTGTTTACAATTTTTTTTACACTTTCCAATTGAAACTAATTTGTATCTTACATCCATTTTTTAGTTGTTTCGAAACGATTGGAGAAAATCGCTGAGTGCGACATCTATTTGCCATTAGAGAAACGATACCAGTTGGGGACCGATGTCTTCCCCATTTAAAGGTATGTTAACAGTTTCTCTAATTTTTATTTTTGAGGAAACGGAAGGGAAGGAAGAGCCAACCTCAAATGAAAGATGTAAATAAAATGATGGAAGTAGGAAAATGCAACGTAGAATGAACAGTTTTGCATCACAGTGTTAAAACTTTAATTGTTCCAGGAAGAATTTCTTCCCTGAATTTTTTTCTGTTAAGGTAAAAGTTGCAATTAGTTTCCATTCCTTCCTGTTTTAAAAACTTAAACAATAAAATTCACGAAGTTATTTGTATTGTAGATATAAAACTTCCGCTTGCTGTCTTTATTAAAAATTCATTTCGAATAACTTAAAAGTACACAAACAAGAAATTTGCTAGTTTGTTATAATTACGAATTAACTTTCAGTTATGAATTATAATTACAAAAAAAAATACCACGCCAGTTTTAATTAAATTTCATAAAATCACAAAGTTCTCAATAAGATTTCTAAGGAACTTTTTCACAAAAAAAAAACGTCGCAGGTAGTTGGTTGGAAAGTTAAGCCACTACAGATATTTTTAACATTAAGAAAATTAAAAAGAAGAAGATTAATCATCTCAAGATGATTACTATTATTAATTTTCGTGGGCACATGTGACCGGAAAATTATGTGTACATAAAGTTAATATTAGTCAAATTGAATAAAGTTTATAATTTCACAGTTATGATAATAGCGCCTCCACGTTTAGTTTGACGGATGTGTTTACTTTTGACCTTTTTAACACGTTTTTTAATCCTCCAGATTTATTATTCCAACGCAATGTATTATTAATATAATTGTATTTTAAGCGTTCCGAGAATTTCCGTGAACCACTAATATTGTGCACCGTTAGACTGACGTGGATGATGGTCAAAATTCTGTTCAGACGACTTCCCCGTATTGATTTCAATTGAGATTCTCAGAATTTTCAGTCCTTGTCATACTTTCAGAAACGCTGAACTTCCTAGACGCCCCGGGGATTTCACATTTATAAACTTAATCTGCCAATATTAAACGAAACGGCAAACATTAACATAAAGAAATTAAGAACTTTTGATTTGCAAAAGCAAAACCTTTGGTTGTCGACACTCAAAATGACTTCTTGTAAAAATGTTTGTAGGTTTAACTCAAAACATAATTTCACCAGTTAGATGGTATTATTGCAGGCATGATTTTGCAAGATGGAAGAAAATGATGGAAATCGTCAAAAATTAAACAACTGCTAAAAACAAAGGACAATGTCAAAGAGAATAAATTCAAAACAATATTACTGCAAAGGGGTGAACGTGAGTGGGCGTCTTAGTACTCTACAACATGGAGATGCCATAGTATTAATGATCAACGGGAATTGTAGTTAATGTTCCAAAAAGTACAACTAGAGTCTGTAAAACTGGGCATAAAATTGAATGTCAGTAAGACAAAGTTAATATACGAAGAAGAAAGCAAAATAACAATAGAAAACAAAGAATTGGAAAGAGGGGTGTAACATACCTGGGTCAAAAGATTATAATGAATAGAGAAATCCAAGTAGAGGAATTAAAATAAGAAGAAAACTAGAAGAAAACTGAGCAACATACTGAAAAATCAAAATATCAAACTGCATCTTAGAGCAAAAGTTTTTAATTCATACATTGTGCCAATTTTAACATTTGGAGCGCAAAAAATGGGCGTCTTAGTACTCTACGACATGGAGATGCCATAGTCTTAATGATCAACAGGAGTTGTAGTTAATGTTCCAAAAATTACAACTAGAGTCTGTAAAACTGGGCATAAAATTGAATGTCAGTAAGACAAAGTTAATATACGAAGAAGAAAGCAAAATCGCAATAGAAAACAAAGAATTGGAAAGAGAGATGTAACATACCTGGGTCAAAAGATTATAATGAATAGAGAAATCCAAATAGTGGAATTAAAATAAGAAGAAAACTAGAAGAAAACTGAGCAACATACTGAAAAATTAAAATATCAAACTGCATCTTAGAGCAAAAGTTTTTAATTCATACATTGTGCAAATTTTAACATTTGGGGCGCAAAAAATGGGCGTCTTAGTACTCTACGACATGGAGATGCCATAGTCTTAATGATCAACAGGAGTTGTAGTTAATGTTCCAAAAATTACAACTAGAGTCTGTAAAACTGGACATAAAGTTGAATGTCAGTAAGACAAAGTTAATATACGAAGAAGAAAGCAAAATAGCAATAGAAAACAAAGAATTGGAAAGAGGCGTGTAACAAACCTGGGTCAAAAGATTATATTGAATAGAGAAATCCAAATAGAGGAATTAAAATAAGAAGAAAACTAGAAGAAAACTGAGCAACATACTGAAAAATCAAAATATCTAACTGCATCTTAGAACAAAAGTTTTTAATTCATACATTGTGCCAATTTTAACATTTGGAGCACAAAAAATGGGCGTCTTAGTACTCTACGACATGGAGATGCCATAGTCTTAATGATCAACAGGAGTTGTAGTTAATGTTTCAAAAATTACAACTAGAGTTTGTAAAACTGGGCATAAAATTGAATGTCAGTAAGACAAAGTTAATATACGAAGAAGAAAGCAACACAACAATAGAAAACAAAGAATTGGAAAGAGGGGTGTAACATACCTGGGTCAAAAGATTATAATGAATAGAGAAATCCAAGTAGAGGAATTAAAATAAGAAGAAAACTAGAAGAAAACTGAGCAACATACTGAAAAATCAAAATATCAAACTGCATCTTAGAGCAAAAGTTTTTAATTCATACATTGTGCCAATTTTAACATTTGGAGCACAAAAAATGGGCGTCTTAGTACTCTACGACATGGAGATGCCATAGTCTTAATGATCAACAGGAGTTGTAGTTAATGTTCCAAAAATTACAACTAGAGTTTGTAAAACTGTGCATAAAATTGAATGTCAGTAAGACAAAGTTAATATACGAAGAAGAAAGCAAAATCGCAATAGAAAACAAAGAATTGGAAAGAGAGATGTAACATACCTGGGTCAAAAGATTATAATGAATAGAGAAATCCAAATAGTGGAATTAAAATAAGAAGAAAACTAGAAGAAAACTGAGCAACATACTGAAAAATTAAAATATCAAACTGCATCTTAGAGCAAAAGTTTTTAATTCATACATTGTGCCAATTTTAACATTTGGAGCACAAAAAATGGGCGTCTTAGTACTCTACGACATGGAGATGCCATAGTCTTAATGATCAACAGGAGTTGTAGTTAATGTTCCAAAAATTACAACTAGAGTTTGTAAAACTGTGCATAAAATTGAATGTCAGTAAGACAAAGTTAATATACGAAGAAGAAAGCAAAATCGCAATAGAAAACAAAGAATTGGAAAGAGAGATGTAACATACCTGGGTCAAAAGATTATAATGAATAGAGAAATCCAAATAGTGGAATTAAAATAAGAAGAAAACTAGAAGAAAACTGAGCAACATACTGAAAAATTAAAATATCAAACTGCATCTTAGAGCAAAAGTTTTTAATTCATACATTGTGCAAATTTTAACATTTGGAGCGCAAAAAATGGGCGTCTTAGTACTCTACGACATGGAGATGCCATAGTCTTAATGATCAACAGGAGTTGTTAGCGTTATTTTTATTGACTTATTGAGTTCGCTACATTTGCAAGACTAATCTAGCAGTTTTGGAGGTGGAGAGGGGGCGAGCCCTCAGATGCCGTTGTCCCCACTCCACCGTACCCCAAGAGGTGAACATTCTCCCCCCTTGAAGTCAATGTACACAGTGTACTTCAAAACATAATGATTCTAAAGTTTAGGCATATACACAACAAAAAATAACTAAGAAATACAAAGGACGAAAAGAAGAGAAAAAAAAAAAATTAAAGTGCAGTTACTCCTTTTCTGTTGGAATTATACAAATCTTTCTAACTGCGCGCTTAAAAACACCAGTATCTGTTTTAACGGACACTACCCGCACGAGACCATCACTGCCAGGGTGCACCTCGATGACTCGCCCGAGACGCCAATGCAGAGGTGAGGTATTTTCCTCAACCAAGACCACCAATGTTCCAACTGTGACGTTGGGTTGAGCCGATTGTTGACCTCGAGGACGTGTCTGTAGTTGGGTTAGGTATTCCCGTTGCCATCGTTTCCAGAAATGCTGCTGGAGCTGCTGAACTCGTTGCCATCTAGACAAGCGATTCAACTGGATGCCGGTAACGTCGCTTTCAACAGGTGCAGTAAGAGAGGCTCCAATGATAAAATGTCCAGGTGTCAATGCTTGAAGGTCGTTAGGATCTTGGGACAAGGGGGTTAAGGGTCGTGAATTTAAACAAGCTTCAATCCGAATGATCAAAGTATTAAATTCCTCGTATGTAAGGTAAGCATCGCCTAATATTCTTTTTAGATGATGCTTAACGCTTTGAATTGAACGTTCCCAAAGTCCGCCAAAATGCGGTGATCTTGCTGGTATGAAGCTGAATTTAGTGATTACGTTTGAAAAATGCGTTAATAATTTGTCTTGAAATTTTTCCGATTTGAAAAATTCGCGCTCAGCTCCTACAAAATTGGAACCGTTGTCGGAAAACATTTCTACTACATGTCCTCTACGCGATATTAGCCGTTTGAAAGCTCCTAAAAAACTGTCAGTAGTTAGATCTCCTACTAACTCAACATGAACGGCCTTAGTCGAGAAACAGACAAAGAGAGCGATATAAGCTTTGACTTTCTTTGCGTTACGCAATTTGTTTGTTTTTATAAGGAATGGTCCGGCATAGTCTACACCGCAAATTAAAAACGGTCGTAAAGGTTGCAACCGCTCTTTAGGGAGATCACCCATTTTTTGAATTACAGGTTTTGGATTAGCCCGCATACACTTCACACACGAATGAATGATTTTTCGTATCATACTTCTGCCCGATATTGGCCAAAATCGTTCTCTAATCGCAGCTAATGTTGCTTCGTTTCCCGCATGAAGTTCATTCTCATGAAATTGACGAATAATTAATTTAGTTACGTGATGTTTCTGAGGTAATAAAATCGGAAATTTATTATCAAAATTGATTTGGGCGTTCTTTAACCGTCCGCCTACCCGTAGTACTCCATTTTTGTCAATAAATGGATCTAAACGTAACAGTTTGTTGGATTTACATTTTTCATTATTACCAATAGTCCGAATTTCGTTTTCAAAGGATTGCCTTTGGATATGTTTAATTATAACTAAATCGGCGTATTCGAGTTCTGTAGATGATAAATTTTTACTTTTATTCTTGTTAACAATACGCAAGCAATATGCGATGACTCTTCGTAATTTCATATAAGACGAGAATTTCGAAAATACCGATAACTCAGGTTCTGCTTGTATAACATTAATTGCCTTTGGCCTCCTATCCTCTAATATTTTCTCGGTTTTTTGAGAATTGCACCAGATCGGCGGCCATTCGGCGGAGTTTAGTTTTAACCAGTGCGGTCCATGCCACCAGAGCTCTGAATTTTTTAATTGATTTGGGAGCATGCCCCTAGAAACAATGTCGGCAGCGTTATCGTGTGATCTAACATGACGCCATTTAGATATGTCACTAGCCGCTTGAATCTGTCTAACCCTATTTGCTACATATTGAGACCAAGTTTCCGGTGCCTCAGACAACCAGCACAGAACTACGGTAGAATCAGTCCAAAAGAAATTCGATTCAACCTTTAGACTTGACTTGAAAACCTCATCAACCTTTGACATTAATTTGCAAAGTAATAAACACGCATTAAGTTCTAATCGCGGTAGCGTAATATTTTTGATTGGTGTAATTTTACTTTTGGCACATAGTAACGTTACTGAAGACGTCCCAGAATCGTAGTTAGCTTTGACGTACAGGGCTGCACCGTACGCTTTTAATGACGAGTCCGCAAAGCCATGCAACTCGACGGACTTCAAATGATTTGATAATAGTAATTTTCGCGGAATACTTAATTCGTTCAAATACGATAATTCATTTAATAATTTTTTCCAAACGATTTCGATTTCATCGGGTACGCGTTGATCCCAACCTAGTTTCAGTATCCACATTTGCTGTATGAGAATCTTTGCTTTAACGACAACTGGATTAATTAATCCTAATGGATCAAAAATTTTTGCTACTGTTGCCAGAATATTACGTTTTGTGATAGTTTTCAAGTCTGACGGAAATTCGACTTTATACTTAAGCTCATCATTATTGCAATTCCAGAAAAAACCCAGTACTTTGACATCTTCGCCTTTTGATAATTCGATTGTAGAGTTTGAATTAGAATTGTCGCTCAATAATAAAGAATTATTGGAGCTCCATTTGCATAAATTAAAACCTGCGGTCGCTAGAATGTTTGTAACCTGGCTTTTAATCGATGAAGCTTCGTTAAAGGAGTTGCTTCCGGTTAGCAAATCGTCCATATAAAAATCTCGATTTATAATCTGACTCGCTGTAGGATGACTTTCTCGTGTTTCTATTGATAATTGCTTTAAACAACGTATTGCACAAAAGGGAGCACACGTGAGCCCATAGGTTAGCGTTTTTAGTTTATAAGTTTGGATAGGGGCATTTTTAGATTCTCTCCATAAAATACGCAAATAGTCGGTATCGTCAGAATGGATTTCTATCATTCTGTACATTTTTTTTATATCCGCAGAAATAGCGTATTTGTAAGTTCTGAATCTACAAAGTATGTCAAACAACCCATTTTGAAGGTTGTTACCCGTTAACAAATTATCGTTTAGACTTAATCCGTTAGAGGATTTTGCTGCACAGTCGAAAACAATACGAATTTGAGGCCCTTCGGCCGTTCGCTTAAAAACAGCCAGATGGGGCACGTAAAATGATTTTTGGTTATTTAACTGCGATTGAGGAACGAGCTGCATATGGCCGAGCTTCAGGTACTCCGCCATAAAGTCTTTGTACTCATTTCTCAATTTATTGTCCTTTTCGAACCTTTTTTCCTGGAAGATAAAACGGCTTAGTGCTGATGCACGGGACTTTCCCAAATCGACAGTTTCTCGGAAAGGTAGTTTTACAATGAATTTACCCGATACCGCTCTAACCGTGTTTTTTCGAAAATGCTCTTCGCATGCTTGTTCCTCTGCCTTCTCTACATTGTTTTCTTCGCCTAAATCTTCCATTTGCCAAAATTTTGCTACCTGGTTTTCCAAATAAGTTTCGGGATTACGAATCAAATTGCAACTAAATTTTGAAATAGAATTTTTAAAATCAAAGTTTCCGCTTACAATCCAACCCAGTTGCGTTTGTTGTAGGTATGGTTGATTCTTTTGTATCTGAACTGGAGCTCCAATTAATAATTGCCAATATAATCGCGCTCCTATTAACAGATCGATGTCTGCAGAGATGTTAAAATTTGGATCCGCCAATACAACACCCGAAGGTATCTCGATCGGACTTTTATCGAATGATATAGCAGGAGTCGGCCGCGTAATTTTTGACAAAACAAAGCATTCTAGTTTAGTCTCAAATTCACCTACTCTTGATTTGATATTGATTTTACAACCCTGATTTGTCAGACTCTCTGTTACATTAACACCCGTAATTGAAGTACTAGTACAATATGTGCCTAGTTTCAAATTTCTACACATTTTTTCAGTTATTAACGAAACCTCAGAACATTGGTCAAGTACCGCTCGACATTTGCAATAATTTCCTTGATAATCTCTGATTAGAAGTACAACCGTTGAAAAAAGTACCTGATTGGTTTGAGCTACTAATAAAGTACTAGAGGACGTTCCAGGGTTGGCGTTAGGTACAAATTCAAACACGTGCAATAAAGTGTGATGTCTTCTGCCACACTCTTTGCATACACTGGCTGACCTGCATTTGTTCGCTTCGTGATTGTTCCGCAAACAATTTCTACACAGTTTTAATGAATTTACATGTTGAATTCTTTCGGCTATGCTTAATGCTAGAAATTCTTCACACTGAAAGACATTATGCTCTTTTTTACATATAAAGCACTTGTTTGATGAAATAACATTTGAAGTGAATTTATTAGGTTTCGCAAAGGTATTTGGTTTTGAATACTTATTTCCGTTTTTTGAATGAAATTTACTGTCTTTTGACTGATTATTTGCTGGACTATCATTGGGCCTTATATTGCTCAATGCTTCCAATACCTGATATCGTTTTTCTAAAAATTCATCAAATTTTGTATATGTGGGAACTTCTTTTTCCAAAGTGGCCTGCCACTCTTTTTTTGAAGAATAATCCAATTTCTCTAAAATAATTGGTATTAACAATGCGTCCCAGTATTGGACTTCGATTTTTAATGCTTTTAATGCTGCGATGTTGTTATTTACGTTATCAATTAATTCGCGTAGCTGTGTGTGTGACGATTTTAAGATTGGAGCAAAATTCAAGATATTGGAGACGTGATCTTGTACAATTAGCCGTTTATTTTCAAATCTCTTTTTTAATAATGCGATTGCGTTGTCATAATTATCACTCGACACCGATAGTGATTCTATCGCCCTAAGAGCTTCATCTTTTAAGCAACCCTTAAGGTAGTGAAATTTGCGAATGTTAGATATGCTCGTATCCTTTCCTACCAAACAATAAAATGACTCGTAAAACGTAAACCAATCGCTGTGTTTACCGGAGAACGTTGCTAAAGGTAAGGGTTTTAATATTACGCTATTTGACGGTTCTCTGTCGTGCTCGTTATTTGTAATATTAATTATAGTACCTGCAGTGTCTGCTTCTTTAGAAGCGGAAGCAGCTGGCAAATTTTCGCTCAAGAATGTTTTTATTTTGCTTACAATCGCCCGATATTGCGTTTCTATTTTGCCGCGTTCTTTGTCGGCTTCAGCCTCCAAGGCCGTCTCGTCGGCCGATGTATCGTTCAACTGAAACCGTTCAATGTCTGTCTGAATTTTGTTAAATTGTTTAAATAAGTCCGTTACCGTTTCTAGGTTCGTTTGCAATTGAAAATTATTCGCTTTCGAACTATCTAAACCGTTTTGAAGCCGCGTGATAGCACTTTTTATGTTACGTCTATCCAGCTTCAAATCAACAAGATCATCCCTTTTCGGCATGGTTCTTAAAGTGAATTAATTAAAGGAAATTGACGAAGTTAGGTAATGAATGGATATTATAGGTCTGACCTTTAACACCTTTGCGTTTGATGATTCCCTCGCGATGATGTTGGCGTTGATGGCTCGCTTCCGATGATTTCGCACGATTTGTGATGCTTTGATGATTTTTCTTACACACGGGTAATTTCGACGATTATGAATGTTGCTTTGAATGAATCGTGGTTCGGTTGATTATGCATCCGGCTCGAAGGACCAAAATGTTAGCGTTATTTTTATTGACTTATTGAGTTCGCTACATTTGCAAGACTAATCTAGCAGTTTTGGAGGTGGAGAGGGGGCGAGCCCTCAGATGCCGTTGTCCCCACTCCACCGTACCCCAAGAGGTGAACAGGAGTTGTAGTTAATGTTCCAAAAATTACAACTAGAGTTTGTAAAACTGTGCATAAAATTGAATGTCAGTAAGACAAAGTTAATATACGAAGAAGAAAGCAACACAACAATAGAAAACAAAGAATTGGAAAGAGGGGTGTAACATACCTGGGTCAAAAGATTATAATGAATAGAGAAATTCAAATAGAGGAATTAAAATAAGAAGAAAACTAGAAGAAAACTGAGCAACATACTGAAAAATCAAAATATCAAACTGCATCTTAGAGCAAAAGTTTTTAATTCATACATTGTGCCAATTTTAACATTTGGAGCGCAAAAAATGGGCGTCTTAGTACTCTACGACATGAAGATGCCATAGTCTTAATGATCAACAGGAGTTGTAGTTAATGTTCCAAAAATTACAACTAGAGTCTGTAAAACTGGGCATAAAATTGAATGTCAGTAAGACAAAGTTAATATACGAAGAAGAAAGCAAAATAGCAATAGAAAACAAAGAATTGGAAAGAGGGGTGTAACATACCTGGGTCAAAAGATTATAATGCATAGAGAAATCCAAACAGAGGATTTAAAATAAGAAGAAAACTAGAGGAAAACTGAGCTAGATACTGAAAAATCAAAATATCAAACTACATCTTAGAGCAAAAGTTTTTAATTCATACATTCTGCCAATTTTAACATTTGGGGCGCAAACTTGGACAATTACAAAGAATAATATGAATCTACTCAGAGTTACGCATAATGGAAAGACTAATGCTTGAAATAACCTTCAAAGACAGGAAAAATCAAGGTAGTTCTAAAGCCCTAAAGCTAAGATGGCAATATGTTGGTCACGTAGCTAGAGGAAAAATAAGCAAATGGCAAAGGACAATCCTAACATGGAGACCATGCAAATTTAAGAGATCAGTGGAAGACCACAAATGAGGAAAGGAATTGCAGGCCGAAACTGGTTGCAAACAGTCTACAATAATTAAAGCTGACAAAAAGGATTGGAAGAGGAGTATGTTCAAAAAAAAAAGAAAGTGATAATGCTATTAGAAGAAGAAGACGAAGTTCATGGTCTCTACAAATAAATTCCCGATCTGTGAAAAAAAGTTTAACTTGTGTACCAATGTGATTCTAATAAGCGGGATTGAAGTAACAACAAAAAATGCGTTTTTAATTCATCTTCAATTACCTCAATTATGGAAGAACCCCTATTTTATAATTTTCGTCTCAAAAAACAATATGTTTTAATTTGGAAGAGTGGCAATCACATAACCATTTTTTAACATTAAAGAAGCTATTCTCCTTTAATTGTTCCATTTTAAAATCCTCTCACCCAATAAAAGTTGCAACCACCGAAAAGGTGTTGATTCCAAAAAGCTACTTAAAAGCTTTTGAAAAGATGCCCAGCGGCGTTATTTCCGAGGTTTAACGCTACCTGATCGGACTACATCGATCTTACGACCCCGCAAACCACCCGAACTTATTAATCGCACAAAAGTTGCGTGCGGTTTCACAATCCGCATTTAAACCGACGCGTATCGCGTTTATAAATCAAAACGTTGAAAGGAGCGAGCATTAATTTTAAAAAGGAACTTCCGCAAAGTACGTTCGGGAAACTTCACCGACACACGTATGCATATGCATAAGACTTTGCATACATTTGCAATGCACGTTGACTGGGTTTGGCTTTAGGGGTCCCAAAAAATTTTAAATCCGGTTCTGGCCGCGCTTTACATAAAATGTTTATTAAAGCTTTAAAGTGCCGATTGAAGTGTTAAAATTTTTAGTTGAAATTATAATCGAAATTGAAAGAATTCATTAATATGCATGAACACTATATGGAAGGAGACCCTTCGCGCGGTAATTAAATTACTTCCTGAAACGACACTGAAAAATCGGTAATTAATATTGACGCGCTCGATAGAAGAAAAATTAGTTCTATTTCGGTTTAAAATCGCCCGAAATACATCTACGAATTCACAAACAGTATAATAAAGATAAAATCAAGCTCATTGTAAAGGACAGCGTAATTTCGCGAAAGCACAGTTTACATAAGGGAGAGCGGTGGAATGGGGCGAAATGAGGGACACGGTGGTTTTGCTTATTCATGAGAAATGCTTTTAAAATGAAAATACAGCTCAAAATGGAATAAAAAACAAGCTCAACTTAAATGAAGTTTACTTATTACTTGTTCGGAATAATTCGAGAGTGAAAAAAAGTTATACAATTTGCGGGCGAGAGGAAACAGTCGCTCAAAAAAATATTAAATACAATCGAGAGGCGCCTATTATAATTAAATTAAAAAATTCCTAATAAATTACGAAACTGACGTGTAATTATGGCCGCAATAATTAATATTAGCTGACTGATCTATCGACAATCAATTAAATTCTAATCCGGCGCGTGAAAAAATTCGAAAAAAAAATAAATTAACTCTCCGGCATTAAATTATCTCTTCTTTGTTCTTTTGTGTGTCTTGTGTTTTTGTTGTTATACGGCAAAGTGACATATTTAATGTATAATATGCAATTAAGGATGACTTGTATTGTGCTGCCGGATAAGAGAGAAAGGAGATAAACTTTAAAACAATGCCTTTTGTCATACTGTAACGTGTAAGCACCGGGTCTCTCAAGTCTTAACGTCTCAAAAAAAAATCAATTTATAAATGACTAATTTGGACGTAAAAAAGCCATTAGCGAAATTAATTAAGAGGCTTTGTTGCGCACTGATCGATTCGTCGATTCATAAACGGCGAAATTATAACGTGTTTGCGTTATCTGATGAGATCCGCATATTTTCAAGTTATTAGCTCGAAATGTAATGCAAACAGGATTTTGATTGAGTCAATTTTGAGACATTTGCCACATCATAAACCATCTGCTCGGCAAAGATGCAAGTGTTGAAATCCGTTTCGGTGCGAGCCGTTAGGCATTAACCGGTTCGATTCTCTTATCGCAAATGAATTTTTCGGATGTCACGATCTGAAAAGGCGCTCTTAATATTGTGAATGGAACGCGCGTTTTTCAAACAATCGCAGCTACTTAAAAAACTGACACTGTGTTCAAACTGTCGCGATCTGCTCGACCAAAAACTTTATTTTCTTCAACCGGGCTAATCTACATAATCGTCAAAGACTTTGATTTAAACGCTCGAGTCTTATTTGGAAAATGAAACCATGCGTAAGTGATTTAACGCGTAAGAATACGTTAATGCGCAGAAAGTGACAGCGGAGTAATAAAATAGCGAACGGGGGGTAATGGGAGCAATTTCCTATTCTTAAAACCGACGTGTTGACACGTGTTCTTATTGTTTCAGATAGTTCTCAAACAGACTAACCTTCTTGCTAACACAAACAAGTTCAGCTAATTTCTTACAATTAGCAATTTCAACAAACTATTCACTAAAAACGAAATTTTAAGTACATAATGTTGTAGAGGTCTTTTAATATCTCGTGGGTCGCTAAGTGCGTGTAGGCGGAGCCGAAAATAAGCGCGATAATCTTCAATATAACCTTAGCATTTAAGTTTCTCTTAAAATGGCAAGTGTGCCATCTTTCAAGAACTATTTAAGGGAAACTTAAATATTCTAAGTGGTAGTTAAATGAAACCGCACTATTTTAAGAGCTGCAAGACTTCATCATTGAAGCAGACAAGCAGTTTCCACACCTATGATTATTGTCCTGAATTTATAAATCTTTATTTCGTTCAATACAGACCTTCAAGATGGAAATTAAAGAAAGTGTTGCTATATAATATTTTTAGTTAATTAAATTTGCAGCAAGTGTAGCAAGTTTGCAATTGAGCCATTTATTTTGAAAGTAGGAAAAGGCTATTCCTGCTTACCAATATTTTTAAACCCATTCAAACCATCTAGCAATAACATAAAATGAACTTGCCTCAGTTTCAAAATCAACGACTCAATATTTTAAAATAACACCTTGTTGAGGGTAATTTATTCAAATTTTTGTTGGTAGCAACAAAAGTATACTTCAAATTGAATTAATAAAACAACTTTGGTAGGTACACAAGATATTAAAAGATCTGTACATTCTTTACTCAATAGCACTAATCTTCTCTGCAAAGTTACTTTGAGTTATTTAATATCATCAACTTGAAAAGGTAATGAAAACATGTTTTCAAAGTAACAATTTTCCTGGTAATTTCTTAATTATTTATTAAACTTTAATCTTCTAATGAAAGCTTCTTAATAACAGAGTGCAAATTATCAATTTCATGAAATAGTTTGTTATCACTAACAGAAATTTTCTAATTAAACTGTTATAAAGTTTGAATAAATCTGTTAATTTTCCATGTATCGTTTTTCAAAGCTTCAAAAAATTTAAAGACACTCACCGTCTTATGATCTTCTCCGAAATTGATTATCAGGATAAGCAGCGATGGTTTCGTCAATTTAACTGGAAAAAATGCAAAAACGTTAAAATTAAAACATAAATCTATTCAGAATGGGAAAAATAGATTATTTTATTGGCAAGCACCCAACATTAAATTTTGCCTATCTGTCTGTCCAATCGTAAGAATAAACCTATTGTAAACCTCTCTTGCATGAATTTTCAAATTTGCACGATTTCTAGTTTTTGTCTCTGCTATTTATTGAAAACTAGTAAAAACTCGTTTATATGCATGAGCCAACTTCAGCAACTTATGAAAACACTGCATGAAAGGGTAACACGTTTCAGTTGGCCAAAACTTAAAACAGAAATAAGAGAAAACCGGCTAAACTATAGAGCTTTTCAGCTTTTCAGTTCGGTTGATTTAATCAATTTGAATTATAAATTTGAGGCAGATTTTTGAATTGAAGAAAATCAATTTAATCAGCGCATACAAAACTCGACAATGCAATTATTATTCTGACATGGAAGAGTCTTAAAGATCGTGTGACGTGAAATGTCGTTCAGAGCGCCATTCAGATTTGATGAAAATTTTAATTCAAAACAAAAATCGTCGCAACTCCCATATTTTATTTAAAAGTTAATTAGAAAACGTATAAACCGAAACGTAAAGCAATAATAAATTGATTAATGAATTCAAGTGGCACAAACAAATTGGCAACTTTAGCCGACAGTTTTATGGATATGTTTTTGGATTTTCAGTTTAATTACTTCCTCTCTCCCTCACTTTACGGCAACTTTGCCTATCGATTAAGTTCCAGATTGTTTTATTGTGTGCAGTTTCAATAAATTTCTTACGTCGAGGATTAAATCCGCAATTTATGCGCATATTGGGAAAAAGAAATTACAAAGTAACCCTTCAAGAACAAAACGTCCCTCCGCAAACATTTTAGCATTAACCGTACACACGAATAAATACAAGACAATACAATTTGCAACGCTACTCAATTCTAAAACCGTAAATTCGATAAACGTCATCCGCCCTCCTGCATCTCTTATCTCTGTTTTCGGTGCGCTGTTTAAATTAAATAAGAAAAGAGACGCAAGGCATAAAGATGCGAAATTAAACTCGAAGTGGGAACGAACCCGATTCTTGAGATGATATCTTATAAGAACAGTCCACGATTGGTTGCATTAATTGGCTAACCCCGATTAGTAATTAAACAGGATATAAGCTACCCCGAGTGATTTATGTTTGCAATGTTGTAATGAGATGGTGCGGTTTGTTCGCATGTATGTTGCTTTATTTTGCATAAAATTCGCTCTACGTGCGGCGATGCGTTCGGCTTGTAATTAAAGCCTATTTGCGATCGATACCTAACTAATAAGTTGATCTTACTTCGCCAAAATCAATCTACGAAAAGTGTCGGTTGATTAATCTCAAACGAAAAAAAATCTCAACGAAGAAGCTTTATTTTATATTTTTTATATTTATATGATCGAGTCACCGAAATCTTCGCCGAGGAATGTATACTATTTTGTTCACCATCATCGAATTTTAAATACAGTACAACTTCGGGCAGATAAAGTTGTCTCCTAGTCTGGAACATCAAATTGGTTTTAGTTTACATAACTTAAAGTTAGAGCTTTAAGAAATATTTGTGTAGTTTGTGTAAATTGTAAAAAGTTCAATAATAGTTCAATAGTTCAATAACTTTATGAGATTAAATTAAAATTAATTGGATTGAAGGCAGCAAAGTAGGGGTGATTGGGTATAATTGTAGCATGGGTTGTCACAAACGCAATAGCATTCAGACTGTAAGCTGTACTAATTGTAAGTATTAATACGTCATAGTTCCATAGATACAACAACACCATTTCAAAAAGTGGCACCACAACAGGATGCGACTACGTTTGTTGTTTATATTAAAGTAAATAATCAAAATACAAAAATGCGTCAACCATACCCGGTCTTCTCTACAACTTAATGAAATATTATTGTCCTATTATAAAAACAAATTTAAAATAAATAAAGAAAATAACAATTCTTTACAAGCAATGCCATAATGAAACTGATCAATACATCAGACCAATTTGTTGTTGATAAGTCTCTCTCTCTTTTTCTTACTGTAGGACTAAGTCCTATTACTTGGAGGCCCAACTTTCCCTCCATTGCTTAGGTGGTCTTCCAGGTGATCTCTTACTCCCTGGTTTTTCCGTCCTTGCCAATTTCACCAATCGTTGGGGATCAAGTGGTTCACATGATCCCTCCATCCTTTCCTCCTCATCCTTGCACATCTTACTACATCCTGGACTCCACAGTTCTTTCCAATTCTTTCACTTCTCACTCTCTCTCATAATATGACACCCTATATTCACCTTTCTTCTCTGATGTTCTTAATATTCTCTTAGTTTTCGCTGTTTCTGAACGTTTTCCTATGACATATGTAAGTATCGGTATTACACACATTTGGTGTATTTGACATAATATTTGCTCGTCTATATGATATCTCTTAAATATCCTGATTGTTAAATTTCTGTCACTTGAAATTTGCACACCAAGGTAATTAAATGTTTACATCTAATTTGTTCCTTTGAAATAGCCATTGCTTGTGCTTTTCCGGTCGATATTGTCATGTTAAACTTCTTGGAGATAGCTGTAAATTTGTATAGGAGCCGTTGGAGATCGTCTTCATTTTCAGCCAATAGTATGGCGTCGTCGACATAACATAACCTATTTTGCTCAAAGCCTTGCTGTTCTTCACAAAAGGTAACTTGTTCTTTGATTTTTTTGTGACAAAATTTTGGTCATTATTTTCAATGATAAATTTAGCAGTTATTCCTCTACAGTCTGTTGGATCCCTTTTAAAGATGGGTTTGATAACACTGGTTTTCCTTGGTACTTTCTCATGTTGTAATACCTTTTGGTATAGATTAGTTATTTGTTGCTGGATTCCATCTCCCATTGATGCCATTACAGCTTTCCTTACTTCATCTAGGCCTATTTCAACCTGAGTAGTTGTTTCAGGGATGTCTTAGTTAGGCTATGTATTATATTAGACTTTTGGGTTCGGTTTTTCCTTCCCCGAAGCATCTTCCAGACTCTCTTCTGGCCTCCGTACAGAGTAATTTTTCTACTAAACATTTTAAATTTCAATTACAAAGAACATGTTTCATGGAGCAGTGTTTTTGTTTTGGAATCCTACCCGTTCACAAATTTGAACAATATTAAGCAGTCCGACTTTATTTTAAGAACAAACGCCTTATACCATCAGGATAGGCAACACATATTGCATTCCCAAGACCACTTTTCATTACATACATTAAATAAATTGTGACTAATGTATTATACAATATCTTTGTCATTTGATACTTTTAAATCGATCAAATTTGTAGATGCAAGATGTGTTGCGAATTCTGATTATGCAAGACGTTCGTTTTTAAAACGAATCCCCCGCAACAATTTACACAAATAGCCTTGTAAATATGCCAATCTTCCTCATAAACTTTGCCACACTAAGACGGTTGCCTGCAGCTGCAGCGATTCACAAGTTTAGACTCTTTTCACAATCCTGAAAAAACTGGAAATTAATTCGTGGGGGAACTTTAATCTACCGCGAAAGAGTTAAAGCCCCGGAATCTTCGCTGAACTTTACGAAAATTGTATTCTGCACGTAAACACGACGCAGGTCATTAAAATGTAAAAACTGCTTGAGAAGTACTGTTCTGTCAGACAGCAAATGTTTGCCTTATTATTAGAAAACGTTTACAAACGAAATTGCCTGTTTTTTGGTATTTACCAAATTCCGTTTTAAATTTTAATAAAAAATGAATAAAAAAATAAGTACGTCAGATTAATTTAAAGTTGGTCGCAAGAATTTTTGTAAGCACATTCCGCGCTCCCGGTCGGTGCTTCGATACCGTTTCAAATTAAATTTCGTGCAAAAATTGCCATAAAGGGACCACCGCCAAATATTGCGAAACTGGGACTTGTGCACAACTTCTAATTAATTTAAGTTAGTAGTGTTTGTTTGTTTATAATTAACGTCGTATTGTTCCAATGGATTTCATTAAGCTCGAGTAATTTGATTAAGAAAACCTATTAACTAAGTATGATTGAAATTAATTTGGAATAAATTTTGTAATTAATCGTCTTTTTCCCAACTTGAAAACTCGAGCGAAATTTCTCCAAGAGTTCGGAAGAATTTAATTAACTCGGAGAGTCCCATTCTGGCGGGAAATTTCATGTTTGTGCACCTTTTTTTCGGGGAAAATATTTTAATTTTAATGGCGTTTTTCTGCTATTAATTTGCAGCACCGATGTCGTTAGTGACTTCCGCGCGCCCTCGCTCACTCCTCTAATCATATTTATAGCTTATGCGTCAAATCGAATTTACGACTTGCTAAGAGGATTTACATTAAACACATTTATTAGTTACAGTTCTGAATTCAGACTGTTTTATGGCTTCAATATTTTCGCGTTGCGGATGAATTATTAGAGGTTATTGAACATACAAATGGAAAATTGTGTTCGAATGCAATTATCGAGCGCGACACGTCAACGCTCAAAAAGTCACTGGCAGAAAAGAATTTCGCTAATTGCAATCCTGCTCGACATGTAATTATAAGCTCGCCGGATTAATTATGCGGAAATTCTCGAATCGCATTGACATACTTTTCATCTCTTCCCTTTCAAGTCACCACAAAAGGAATTTAATTCCGTCACATTTTCCAACACTTTTTCTTGAGAAATGTAGTAGTTTTTATTGCTATATAATAATTATACATGAGAAATAAAATTATAACATATTATAAATTAAATTATAAAATACAAACTAAAAATTACGTTAAGGTCCGGGAACTGCTAAGTAATGCACAATTCTTCCGCTCAGAGGGCACCAATTTTGCCCCTTAAAATAAAAAATGTTTAGGCAACCAAAGAGGTATCCTAACTAACAAGGTTTGAAACTTAAGTATTGAACAGAGAAAGAACAAAAAAAAAGAGTTGCGCGTTTTTCATGCGCTCGTAACTTGATAAATATTATTTATATTATGGTCTGCGGCGATAACGACGGTAAACTCAGTCGGAAAAAAAATTAGTCTATAATTTTTTGCTAATTCTTTGCCAATTTTGTGTTTTCATAGATGTACCTGCTATAATTAATCCCGTAACAGGCTGCAAACACATTTTCAATTATGCAAAGAGTAATCTTTATCCCCATTTTTATACGCTCATAATTTGATAAATATTATTTATATTATTGTCTGCGGCGATAACGGCGGTAAAATCAGTCAATGCGATTGCTGCATTATTTACTGTTTTTTTTGTAATTTTTTGTGAATAGATGCTTCAAACAATTTTTCCTACGATGCTATTCGAAACTAATATATATTGTACAATTTAGTAGGCTCGAAAATGTTTCATATCCTTACGCGTGCGAATATGGATATTTTGCATTATCAAGTGTGTATTTTTATAAATTTTTAGAGTTTTATATCCTTACATGTGCGAATATGGTTATATCCTAACAATTTGCACTATATCAAGTGTGCATTTTAATACAAATTATTCTATCCATGCCGTCATTCAAAAAGGTACAGATTTGACAGGACATCTGTGAGTAAAACGACGAACTATTTGACTAAAATCTTATGGGAAAACAACTTTTCCCCGAAAATGTAAAATTTAGACATTTATCCAATTTGGTTTACGGAAACTATTTCTTAGGTACTAAAGGAACATTTTTATGTAATTTGTTGACAATGTTGTGTTCGGAAAGCAATAAAAAACGCGATCAAATAATACTGTATTTCGTACCACAACTTTTAGATTTTTTTTAAAAGATATTCACCATGTTTTCATAAAAAAAATATCATATTATACTACTATATGTTTAGTATAAGTACCCCGAAGGAATTTCTACAGTATAACTTACTTCTTGAGCTATACTGTTTTTACTTGCTTACATTTAAAAAAAATATTGTTGCCAATTTTGTTCTTCTTAATTTATCAACTTTCTCGCAATAAAAAAAATATTTTCTTACAAGGCAATATATTCTCTATAAGTGCTGTAAAGTGCATTACAAAATATTTCGTAACTCTAAAGATTTCAGTAAAAAACCCTCACTACTACATTTTTGCGAGAATTGCACTTTCGGGGTTAATTTTTAAAAAGCAAATATATCATTAGATGGGGTAACATTATGTTTACAACTGTTGCTTCGCAAATTATATATTGATAAATACTTTCTAAGCGATGTTGAGTTTCTTAAAACTCTGCATTTTTTTAGATTGGGTTCCCCAGCCTTAAATTAAATAATTCGTCCAGAGAAGAAGAAATAGGCACAGTTTCCAGAACACTGGCTGCGTTACCTCTCTGAATAGCAATACTAATTCGTTGTTTTAAGTATGTTTCCGCCTGTGGAATATCTGTGACGTCGATAATAAGTCTTCCCAAAGGATCCAACAACGATAGAGCGCTCATACTCCAAGGACCAAAGGTTTCAACAGCAAAGCCAACGAAAATGTAGTGATCTGCTGACGAACTATAGTTTCTTCTTTTAAGATTTTCTGCTTTGTTTGCAGCAGATCTAACAGATATGGACGACTCAGGTAAATGTGAAAGTGCAAGCGTATCTGTACAGGTGACATCCCAGACAAGGGATTTGCCTACCTTCCAGGAAATAATGGTGATTCCATCCGGACTGTGCCGTCATCTCTCAGAACCCCGTTGGGTTCAAGTAAACAAGGGATGTTGGCAGATGAGAAAGCACGTTTTAAAATGTCGTTAATGCAGTTGTGTCTTGGGATTCTTCCTGCACTTTTTATGCAAGACAGTCCATGATGACTGTACGTGTCTACTGAAGAACCACAATTACATATTTGAGGATGAGAAATACTGATGCCTAATCTTAGAGAAACAGCAATTTGTAAAGTGGTTTTTTCTAACAAAGTGCCTAATTTAGGAGAAGGTAAAGATTCAAGCCAAGCTCCAGATTCGGATTCCGACACTGCTAGTAAAATAGCTTTTTGAGCAACATTTGAGGAAGACAATAGCTTTTGAAAGTTATTTTCAATAATTGGCAAATCCCAATTTCATTGAATGGAGGGAGATGCCGAGGGTAAAGACGAGGAAATCGATATAATTTTCCATTCTTCAATGGCTTCACTGGAGTAAGATGTCTCGAAGTTGGAAAAACGAGAAGGTAGAATGGACTTAATGAGCCGAGAATTAGCAAAGATAGAAGATAAGAAGGCTGCAGTTGAAATATCTGCAACAGATCGAATACCTGGACCACCAAAACGGACAGGTAACTTGGTTTCATCCCATGACCTGTTTGTAAATTTTGTGTTCAAAATTTTTTCCAGAGTCGAATGAATATTATTATCCAATTCTTGACATACATTTTTAAATTTCTAAACATGAAATCATTTCAGATAAACACTATGTGTCTATTTCAAATAATTTCATGTGCAGGTGACAAAAAAATGCAATAAATAATTTGTGGCTCAAAAGATAAAAGTCGGTGACCGCAGGGAGGGCACATGTTGCTTTATTTTAAGGGCCGAAATGGGACCGAAGTGCATCCCATAAGTGCAGGGTTCCCCAAATATGTGCGTCCCCTCTTCGGAACGCAGTATATTGCCCACATAAATCCCACGGATTAATAGCGTTTCTAAAAGAAGAAACCAAGATGTTGCACTCTCCGACCCGTCAGCGTGATGCCCCCGAAAAATAATTCGCCCCATAGTTATTGTGCATCAGATTATTTTTTATGCCTCGTGCACCGTAAAACTTGCTGATGACGTTTACAGAACAATTTATGTGCATGTCGCAAACAATTTGGATGGGTAATCCTAACGTTTTTATTAACTAATATAAAAATGCATTTTATTTTATTTCACATAGAATTTAATTTCAAGACATTTTTTCCCGACAGTTCGTTACGCACGAAAAAATCGATTACATGTCACCGTTGATTGACTGATTTGCTGTCGATTGTGACAAAATAAACATATTTTTGGATATTTTGCAATTTGATGAAAAATCGTTTCATTGATTTGGTTCGGTTCATTTTGTAATATCTAAAAGTTGTTATCAAACAAGAAAAGTGATTACAAAACTAACTAATTACTCCGGAAAACTTTTTAATTTGTTGCCGTAATCAAAAACACAGAATAACAAAATAATTTTCTTACTACAGGGAAAAAGCAAGAAAAATAATCTCAGATTGCTGCACAATTTGGAGTTTTTCGTTGTAGATAGCTAATTTCCAAAATATCAATTTGGCGCTTGGTCAAGTCGTGCATAACGCGGTCCAATTTTCTGTAAACAAAAACTGTGCCTTAAGGGATTAATCTTTTACTCATTGCGTTTTAATTTATTAATAAATATTAATCCTTTCGAATACGAAATTCACCATCTGTTCCGAGTTCTGAGCAGAATTTTCTAGAATAAGTAATAAAATTTTATGACGTTAGACAATACAACCTTTTTTCAGACAGGTCATTTGGCCTAAAATTTTAACTACAGTCAGCTGCATTCCATTATCTGTTTGTTCGCACATTGTAACAAATTGACAAAAAATACAGTAACCGCAAAATTATTAAAAGAACGCATACATTTCAAAATAAAGATTCTGATTATGGTGATATGGAGATAATGTTATTCTGGATATGTCAATTTTTAAAAGAATTTACGATATAAATATAAATTACGTTGAAAAAAATACCCGGGGTCAACATACTAACCCGTTTTGGCGTAAATTAAGGGATTGCAGAGTAACAGTAAGTAATAACGAAACTTCTTTACTAACAATAAGTAAATAAAATTGTTAAATTTAACAAATTCTTCTTGAATATTATTTTTTTACTTTAAATTATTTCGTTCTAAATTTATTGAAGATACACAAATTTTCGCATCTGTTGAATAGGTATATTGGAATACAACCCCTCGAAAACCGTTTTCATTGTTGCACATAGACCTATTATTCACTGCACTTTACCGTAATTATAGTGACATCTGGATTATAGAAAAGTCTGAGGTGTTGCCTCTATTAAGGTGTACGCTAAAGCAATAAAAGCAAATTGCGATTGTCAACAATATTTAGGGTGGTGCAGCCTTAAGTTAAGTTAAGTTAAGTTAACTCGGAATCTGTGTAGTAGCGTAGGTCCTATTAAAAACTTTTGCATCTTATGGTCTTCTTTTAAAATTGCTGATAGTTATTGATCATGAACACTGTGGTTGCCCTGTAATTCAATAGTAATCGCTTCTCATCAACTCTGACTGAAGGAAAACCTATTACAGGAATCAATGAGAACAAACGTTAGATTCATTTCGAGCATTTATAAGACATAATTTCAAAATTCAGTAATTCAGTAATTCAGAACCAATCGCAACAGTAACTCAAATTTTAGTTATTTACTTCTTAAAATCGGCTCCGCTTCAACAACCTTGTCAATACGAATGGGAGTGTTGATATATCTGGTAAACTTGATTTATACGGTGTTAGATTACTTGGCCATAGGTGTGTCACTCGATGAAAATGTCAACCTGCCCGACAGAAAATTGCTTAAAAATTAAATTGATACCCGCCTTATTTGTGAAGGCAATTTCAGTTAAATCAAATCTCGACGAACCGCCGATTTACAAAAATCAATTCGACAATTTAATTCTTGCGTCGAAAACTATAATCTCCGTTGACTGCTGGGCTCATCAGTTTGACTGTTTGGCTCATCAGTTTGACTGTTTACAAGCGATGATTAAAGAGATGTATCGAATTCGCTCAGAATTAAATATTTTGGGACAAGTCGCTGACATAATTTCCATTTAAACAGCTCGGAAAGTCGGTAATTATAAGTGCGACTCAAATGATAATCAATCATCGGCTAATTGCAGACACAAAAAGTAAGTTGTTGCAAGAGATTGTAAATCGTCCGATAAAAGGTACGAATCGCCTGCAGAAACAAATTTAAACGATTTAAAATTCAAATAGTATGTTCCGTGCGTTAATGGTACAATAAATATTTAGATCTACACGATAAGATTATGCGGAGTATTGTGTAGCTAAACAATAGCTAACGCCACTAATACAAATCCGATGACTTATGGATTAAAGAAACTATTCAGATAAGCCTTTACGTTGTAAATTCAATTTGATTACAGCTTGAGATTACAAAGGCTTAAGAAACACAAAAATTATCCGCTGATTTATTGCAAATAATTTACAAAACGAACGACTCACTTCAATTTCGAGTAAAACACTGTTCAATTATAAGCTCATTAAATCGCCGGTCAATTATTTTTATATCATTTCGTGGGATTATATCTTCATTACTTTATTAAATTCGGATCGGGATTTATTTATGTAATTTTAGTCTGATAATTAATTTCGGTTTAATGGTCAATTCGAATCAATTAGTGATGTTTTGGCGAATGCCTATTAAACTCGTTCGTTTGTGCGAAAATCGGTGAAATCACAAACAAATTAAACTATGTAGACTATTGTTAAACAACACGAGTCGTCGACGATTATTGTAAACATCTGAGTTCATATAGCCATTATGTGCAAGTTAAATACAACCTTTTATCCTCGATTTTATTTATTAAAATTTAAAAAAGTATTTTTTACTTAAAAATGTATTCAGTACTTATTACATTTGGTATCAGAAACAACAAAACAACAAAAGATATTTGCATAAACCTGTTTCAATTACATACAAAATAAACTGCTTATCCTGTGCATATTGTATTTGTAATTAAATAAAATATAAAAACCGAATATTATGCCACTTTATTAAACGTGTGATTTTTTGTCGAGTCATTCAAAGAGTTGTTGGCTATGTCATAATATTGCTTGTTATCAGCAGATGATTGCAGATAAGTAATAATCACAAACCTTCCACAACCTGTTAAGCAATTATTTTAATAGTGTCCATATTAGGATTAGTATTATTGATTATTATTACATTTCCAATTTTAACTTGAACAGTTTTTGTCAGTTAAAATGGGTCGCCCTGTAACACTTTTATTTAATTGAAAATATGAATCGATGGAACCTGAATTTTCAGTCGTTTATGTTTAAATAAGGCTCGTAAATAATGCGAATAGAAATTGTATTTTAATATAAAATAACTCCACAACAAAAATTTCCGAACGGGAAAATAAATATTTGTTCGCAGTCGCCTCCCCCCACTTGCAAACAAAATGTTTGTCACATATGGAAATACGTTTTATGTAGATGGCAAGCGTATAATTTGCAACAATAACTTTAACCAACAAGTCGTAATTTGCTATTGCTGTTGCATACTAATAACGACAGTGAGCTTGGAACTGTTCGATTGGGTCCTCCGAGGAGGGAAAATCCGCCCAAAATAATTAGACGTTAAAAGAAAACTGTAATTTTAAGTAAATTTTGCATTCAAATCTAAATTTCCTCCTTTATAAACATCAGAAGAATTTACATGTAATTATTAAACTCGCGGTTTCAGCTCGTAATTCAAGCCGGAGACGCTTTTCAAAGCTTTCAACATAATTCTTGTCTGAGCTTTGATGTGAGCAAATTTAATATACCCACTACTTTAGCATAAGTACATATATAATTGTTAAAAGTAATCCGAATATGCATTTTTTGCTAACTTAAGCGTTGCAATATTACAACATTTCAGTTTTGTAGATGACTGCACTCGAACGTTTTTAAAAACGTTTCGCTTTTATTAAAATGTACGTCGCATTTTTTCGCTGATTTTCCATGCGACAAAATACAGATTAGTGAGTGCTTTTGGAGTGTTTCACGTTATTTCATCTTTCTCTGGATTTGTTTATCGATTTTCCTGCAAATGGTAGGCTGTAATGGCAAGATAAATAGTTTCATAGCAAAAAGAAGCCAAATTGAAGAATTAGATAACTTCAAGAACGACAGTAAACAACAACGAACCAAGTCTCTTCAACAATTTGATGAAAAGCAAAAGGTTAAGTGGAAACAGGAAAATGAAATTACATAAAGCAACAAAACCAGTTGTAACCCAATGGGCAAAAATGAATAATGTATCTAATTAGCCACAAGAAAGAAAAATTAGGAATTGGTGAAAGGAGGAAAATATATGGCCCGAAAAATAGATGAAATGGGGATTGATTGCTTGTCAATAGTCTTCTTTAATTTTCCTCCTCGCTGGCATCCATTCGTATATTTATTTAGGTATTCATTTTTCATTCATTCTGTTCATGTATCCGTACCAAGCCGATTGGTGTTTTCAATTTACATTCCTTCATTGGTCACTTCGGTTCTTACACACTACTGTAATGTTAGCCCCCAACATCTTCTCCAATAGTTATCTCGACTGCTGTTACTCTCTTTTTTATTGATTTACCCATAGTCAAAAATTCTGAGTCATTAGTGGTAGTACTTTCAATAAGAGGGGATGAAGGAATCAAATGCTGACCATTGTAATGACTCGAGTTTCCTCTAAATCCTGCGATGAGGACCCCTTCAATTGCCAGTTCTCTTTAGTCCTCTATCACAGCTGGTCAAATTCTTTTTAAACGCCTGTTGTCTTTCAAGTTAGTCTAGCTGGTTTCTGCCTTTTTCCTTAACAACATTCTTAATATATGGAATTTGTAAATTTTCATGCAGAGTTTGGATTGTCAGCAAGTATTTTTGATTGACATCGCTGCAAAATGGTTATATTTGAGCTCAATTCCAAATGCCCAAATCTTGCAAACAGAAACGTATTGTCCAATAAGAGGTTAGATTTTCTTCCAAAAGACCAGTTCAGTTCTTAACCTTTAAGTCTAGTTTTGGAAATATGAATCTTCCAGGTTAGTTTGGATAAATAGAAGCGGAAGAAAGCCACAGAAGAAAACCAAAACACGGAAAAAAATGGAACAATTAACTCAGTGGAATGTCTTATTGGTTGACTTTTAGTTGACTTGAAATATTGCAGGAAAAATGCTAATTTAATTCAAACAAAAAAAAACTTTGAGAAGTTGCCATCTGTTGGTTTCCCAACATTCAAATGAATTAAATAAGATAAAATTGTAGAAAAAATTCAAATAACGCAATAATTTAAAATAATTCTGGGACTGTTCTTCAACGACTCAACCAAGCATAAACGTGATTGACAATTGAAATGAAATTTAATATACAACTCAGCAAAACTTGTTAGTCGAACTCTACTTTTTGTTTACTGGCAGGTCCCCTTGGTGTTCACAAGCGCGCTATTTACCTAACGGTTATTCATTTTCGGCAAAATATTTAATTAGAGTGTTTATTTTCCAAGCAAACCACAGCGAAACGAATATTTTTAGACAAAAACAAACATTCCTTTCACGATTTTTCAAATTACATCAAACTGCAAAAATTGCTGATAATCTGCAAGCAGGCTTTCATGCATGTTTCAAAGAGATTTCAGATAATTACAGCACTACATGTCTTTGCAATTACCTCAACACTTGGTTTCTGCAAATTTATTGGAGGGAGTAAATATTTTCGCTGATTAAAAGATACATTCTCTCCCGTAACGAGTTAACGATTCGGATTCATCGACGAAACATAGTCTAAAATCTGCAAACAATTAATAATCTCGGGAAGATCAATTAATCACTCATTGGTTTTTTTTCGCTGGATCCATTAACCTCGCGGTACGAGTGTTTCGTTTTACAGCAGTCGTCTGAGCGACCCTAAACGGTGTCACGACCCAAATCCCCGAAAGGGCCATTGTATGTAAACTCCCGAGTTTTAGCAACGGTATTAGGCATGTAAGGGTGGGCGGCATATACAAACTTAAATAGAAAATATTCATTTCCCTTGCTATAGGACTAATATAAAGGGGACTGGGGAGGAGGTAGAGGTACGTGGTAGGGGGAAAGAGGCACGTGCTGCCATGGAAACAGCCCAAATGACGTATCGATCCGTTCCGTCTCTGTCCTCCTCGTCTCGAAGACGTGGTAGCTGTCTTCGTCGCTCCGACAACTACATCACATATTCAATATATTACTTTTTACATCCCCTTGTTTTTCTTTACACTACTTCGGGGTCTTGTTGCTATTCAGAATGATTCTTAAGGACGCGCATGTCCGCCGAAAGTTTACTTTAACCTTTTTTAATATTCTGTTTTTATACGCAGTTCAAAGGACCAGAAGGAAAGGAGAAGGACACCAAATCTTATTTCGTGTCGAGAAAATATTCACGTTTTTTTTTGGAAAATTGAATTTCAATATGGAATAAGCATAGATGGAGTTGCGCAAGGGGTGTTTGATATGCAAACATTCTGAAAGAACATGTGTGCCCGATAAAAAGGATAAACAAGAATGTTTTTTGCATTAGCATTAACTGTTTTACATAAGCCGAACTTACTTTATGTAGGGTTTTTAATATTTTTGTGGCGAGGTAGTTTTTAATGATTGGGAAAACAGAATTTTGAGGGTCGCTAATTGAAAAAAAACAGCCGTGCGATTTTTAGCAAATTCAGTTTAAAAAAGCGGAGCTTTATTTAATCGTTTCGGGCCATTTATTGTTTAATATTACGAAACTTGCGCCATTAAAGTCCAGCCAGTTGAAAAACTCCCTGAATAACTAAGAGAAGTTTTGACATTTTGTCGAGGATTTTAAGTCCTGTTCCCCCACCGCGGCCACCCGGCCCCGCCGTCCACAAACTCTTAATTGAATTGCAACCACTGCACGACATTTCTTTGAGAAGTGGATAAAGTTTTTAATTATTTTCAAACTGGAAAATGAATTTACGACAAATGGAATTCATTAATTTAAACAGCGATATAAAATGTTTGCTCTGTTATTGTATATCCGAGCGGCGGCAGACTTTGTGCAATTATTCAGGTTTCAAACGCAGAAAACAATAACAAGCTGGCAAAAAATCGGTTTTAAGATAGCGCGAAAGTACGTTAATTAATCAGGTAAAGTGGCTTGGGTTCTTTCGAGTGCGTTCGGGTTTTGTTTGCTTTAATTAAAGATGTTCCGATCGAATGTTCGCACCCCCTTATTTCCGCATGCATAATTTTCCTTTACAAGACTGAACCAAAATGTTATTATTACACGCACATCCAAACAAATTTGTCAGTCATAAAGCCACATTATCTTATAAATTACACCACGTACAGTCATCCTGGTAGTAATTTTCTAGGAGCGACTATATCTGGTGTGGGTGAAGGAGTTTACAGCCTTACAAATGCGCACTCTTCAACAACAAACATGGTTGAAATTGTTCCATTACTTATGCAGATGCTAAGGAAAGCACACAATTTTTTGCAATATAATTGACACTGAATAATAAAATTGCACTAGATTTATTTACATCTCCATCTGCTAAACATTTAATTAAAAATGTTGCATAATAAACAATATTAGGGGAGACCGGGTATCGTGGTGACAAACAGTAATTTATAGAAACGTACTAAAACATCATAGGCACGAAAACTTATTTTTGTCTGCTAAGTGATAGGAAAACATTTGTTGTTTTTGTTTTCTCGCGTTCCAAGTAAATTGTAGCGGCGTGCTTTCCACCAAGTAAGTATTATTTTGCAAGATCTACTACTTAATTTCGTACCTTCCGACCAGTTTCACAATTTAAAGTGGATTTTGTAAAAGTTCACTTTAACTAAAAGTAAATTTTCGGTGAGTAATGAAATTTTGTAGATTACTTTGAAGCATTTTAATTTAAGTGCATCGACATTAATTAATTGTAAGACTCTCTTGGTTTATTTTCTAAACACCTCATAACTGCATATTATA
This sequence comes from Dascillus cervinus, assembly GCA_949768715.1. Taxonomy (NCBI): domain Eukaryota; kingdom Metazoa; phylum Arthropoda; class Insecta; order Coleoptera; family Dascillidae; genus Dascillus; species Dascillus cervinus. The sequence continues at coordinate 27,597,124 of OX458319.1, read as the reverse complement.
TACTTCTCCTTAGCATGGTCAACTGTAATCTGATTAAATCAACCAGTGAGAGTGTGACAAGAGCTGAAAGTTTAATAAAGTAAGCTTAACATAAATTTATTATGTATACGCATCGCTTTGATAACTGCATATCTAATTTATGAATGTTGTTGCAACTGTTGTAATAGAGTAGGTGCTATATTGTACTAACACCAACAATGAGTCTGCAATTTAGTATAGTTATTGTTTTGCTTCAAATTCCAGGAAAACGTGACCCATTTTCTAGAATTTATGTGAGAGGGTAATAAGGCCCAGTGGAAGGAGCCAACGGAAAATCAAAGATTAATTATTACCTAATTAAATTTTTTTTTTAAATCTTGTGCCTAACTTAGGGGAGACTGAATATGATTGTAACACGGGTAGGTTGTCACAAACGCTATAACATAAAGAGTGGAACCTATTGCAATATACTAATATGTCATAGAGCCCCAGAGGTACCTCAACCTCGTTTGTCTATGTGGAACGAGGATTCCCGATGGGTTTTGTCACTGCAGCAGATGTGGATGATAAATTATACAATTATAGTATTTATTTGTAAAAAATGATAAACACCAATACATATAAATAATAAATTGGTAATCTCCTATAAAGCAAATCTTAAAATTAGCTTGCAGTAAGAGATTTTGAAACTATCGAAGACTTTCTCTACATTCCTTTCCACAATCAATATGTGTCTTTTTCATTGTCGATGTCGGGCAAATTACACTTATTGACGATAATATATTTCGAATTAATATTGTCATTAATTTATTTAAATTATTTGATAACTGAACTATTTGTTTAGAGGTGCGCAAGTAAATATGTTAACAAATTTAAAAAAAATACAATTGCATGAAATATTAAAGTGTTGCAGTAAAAAACAAGGTAACTCTTAAGATAATAAAAGATGTTCAAACATGTTACGACAGCGAATAAAAATCGAATAAAACTGACTCCATTTTTATTGTGAGTAATTGTATGGCCGCAGGTCAGCGTTTTGATTACATACTCGAAACGATCATCAGAGATAATGGAACGCCCTGATACGAGAATATTATTTTTTTATGCAAAACAACAATTTCGACGGCACGACCTTAGATATGAATTTTAAACCGAATATTACCCTACAAATGGCAGTTTTAAATTTTTATTTCAGCAAAACGTTGAATTTACATTAATCCGGCATAAAAATAAAATTAACGATTAAATTCGCTCTCGACTGGTAAATGCAGATAAAGCACTGCAAGTTTCGTTGTGGCCGTTTATTATTTATCTCAAGTTTTCCGGAAGGGATTGGCATTTCATCATCGGTCATTTTTGGGCGGTCGTTTGACATATAGAGGAATTTAGAAAATCACAAGGACACCGCTGCAATTCAAAGATGCAAATTAATTTTTATGTGCTGTTATTTCCAATCGACGCGAAAGAGCCATTGATCTCGATTCGATCGAATAATTAAATTAATCGCCTGTGTGGGTCCTGGGCGCAATTTATAATTTAGCTAAATTTAGAAACGCGAAATTTATCATCAGCAGAATACGAGACGCTTTTTTGTGCACTTTATCTGAAAGCTGAAATCAATACTTGAAGTATTCGACTCTTGTTTTGACTACAACGACTTCAAAATTAATTTAAAACCAAAATTAAGTTGTAATGTGTGGAGGGAGGCAAAAAATTATTATCGTATTAAATTCCATTGTCTGCATAAATAAAAATAACAACCCCAAATGCATTAATTCCTTTCTCTTTAAATTATGGGAAAAATGTTAAAAATTGATGGATGAAAAATGTACCGGAAAATTTGTTTGAGGGTCGGAATTAATGCATTATAAATGGAATACAGCAAATGCCGCTTATTTGAAGTACGTGTAAGGTCAGTTTCAGTTGTTGTCCTTCGCGTGTAACAATAAAATGCTCAAAACAACGAAGCTTAACGATCTAGAACTAAATGCTTCTAACCAAGTGCAGTTTTATAAAAGTATGATACCTTAATTAAGGCAGTTACACTAAATAAACTCCTTTTGCGCTATTTCTAATTGAAGAGTACAGCGAATGAAGGAAATATGCCAATATTTTAGCGTTCAGACCATACCCTGTTTGCTCTGTAATGCAAATATCACAACTAACCATATCTCCTGACTAACTGCTTTCTTTAATTTAACCTTGGGACATGGAATAGTACTCAAGTTTTGCTACAAAATGGCAGGAATGGACATACCTCCTTATCTATCACTATCACTGACCAAACAGACCAAAACAAAACTTCAAACTGCACAGAAGAAAGTCGAATGAGCAATGATAGGAGTCACCATAAGAGATAGCATCCGAAACGACGATCTAAGAAAAAGAACTGAAGTCCTAGACATAATAGAAAGGCGACCGGTGAGACAAATGTTAGTTGTTAGTCTGGGAGAACATATAAGAAACGAGGAGATGAGAAAGAGAACAGGAAAGAATTGCCAGGATGAAGTGGCAATGGGCTGAGCATGTGGCCAAAGAGAACGATGACAGGTGGACAACAAAAATATTTAAATGAAGACGTGGTGTTGGAAGACCATCGAAACCGACATCAGAACAGCTGGTACCGAATGTTTCCATCCTGCACAAAATTTAAAGAGGCATAGCTGCAGCAGTGGAGGAGTCAAAGTTCATAAAGAAAAAGATGAAGAAGAAGAAGAAGAAGAAAGTAGTGATGGGCAGGACAACTGGCTAAAACAACCGATGGACGATGGATAAAGAAACTAGTAGAATGAAGACCCAGAGCTAAGAAGCGATGGACCAATTACCTAAACTGAGCCGAAACTGCGTAGAAATGGAAAACTTTTAAGGGAGCAGTGAACGTCAATTGCTGGGTGATGATAAAAACCTCATCATTTGTGAAAATGCAAACTCCTTTTACAATTTACTTGGAAAGCTCATTAATTACTTATTAATAAGGTAACAAAACTTCAGTCGTAGTTAAGAAACATCAAAGGAAAAATTGCAATTTGTAACAAACTTCTAAGTTATTTAAGAAAAAACGTCTGTATTAAATTCCGTCACTGCAAACTTTTTGCAAATTTATTGCTTGACTGGACACAAACGCCTAAATATAGCAATTTTCAATTAAAAAAGAAATGTCTAAACGGTGGGTAAACGAATCAATGATCTCCGGCACGACGCACTTTTATACTTGTGTGTAAAAGTAAAGTTTTTTGTCCAATGATTAATAATTAATTTGAAAAAAAATCGATTTTACGGTTAATTAGACATTGTGCAACGCAAATATGTTACTCAAGAATTTCAGAATCACTTAAGAGTTGGTTTGCAATCTCACAAGAACATTTATATTTAGCGAAATACCTGTAATTAAATCGAAACCGTAATTAAATTTAATGGTTTGCGATTAGATATAAAAAACGGTTTGTGGGACATTCAGCTGTGTGTAAGGAAATGCTCTCACGTACAAATTGGAGTCCGGCAAAAAATCGGCATCGGCCAAAAAAGCGGTGTAGCACATCGACCTCCCGGATTTCCAGCTAATTATTTTCCGGGTTACAAAATCCAACCGAACGCACAAAAAACATAAATGGCCGGTTGTGTAAATAAAACGGTTAAATAAATACGTCGATGTGTATCCAAGAAAATGGAAAATTCATAAATAAGAAAATGTTTTTTAAATCAGATTTTTTATGACGTACGATTATATTACACAAAAAGGGTCGCTACTTTCCGAGCAAAACGGTCGACGAAAACTCGTAAATGGGCTTTCGCCTAGAAATACGGTTCACAAAACAGGACAAAAAGGGGACGGCGCGACTGCGGAATGTAAAAGTGGCATAGATAAGTGCCTCCTAGTAACACACGCCGTATTGTCAAAATAAAGTGCTCATTGTCGAACCGGTGACACGGGGGCCCGAAAAATTCGAAATCCCGTCCAATAAAACGCTGAGGCCACCGGGCATAATCCCGACCATAAAAAAAGAAGCGCAATAAAGAAATTAAAATCTGTAAGGGGTTTATGTGAGTCTGTCTAATTTAATTCTTGGTAACATCGCCGTGTTGTCATTAGATTGCCCCGTTCAACGCGGATAATTTCATTTACAGAAGCTTTAAAATAATTAAAAGTAAAAGAAAACTAAAAGTCTGTTTTAATTAGGAGAGATACGGTTTAATTAGTGACGGGGTTATCGGACAGGCGAGGAATTGAAAATTCAAATCCCTTTAAAATTACAGACTTAATTGCGTGCACTTCCATTTTTAAAAAGACAATATTAGCATTCCGAATTTCATTAAATACACACTTTTCGTCCTGCAAATATTTTACCTAACTTGCAGAAAGTATCCAAAGGAGAGTCAATATTGGGGGATTATACTTGGCAATTTGCAACAAAAATTAGTACAGTGAAACTTGTATAAACGGAATTTGCGTAAAACCTCCGTATTACGGAAATGGAACAATTAATCATTTAAAATCGAATTTGAAAGCTCATAAAACATAATTTACTGTTCTTGATAACTATAGTTCTAAACGATTATTTCACCATCGAGGTTATACAGAGTCCTCCAACATTAATTATTACCCTCGAAAGAAACCTCAATTTTGAAGATATTACAATGAAAATTTGGCTATGTATTGTTATTAATCTGATGTTAATTCCGTTTTCAGTTTCTTGAGCTTCTCTTTTCATAAATATTTTATTTCCAATTTTTCCAATGTAAAAATATCAAGACCTTATTAAATTTTTATTGAAATTCGTCGTTACTTCGATTAGAAATCTTATGATGTTATTTAAAATTTTGAAGTCATAAACAATAAATCAACGATTTTAGCCACAGGGAAAAATAAAAGGGCATTTTCATAAAGGGGCCGGTGTTGAGATAAAATTAATTTGGATATATATCTGGAAGCAAAACGTTTCATTATAAATTACCCTTAATGCAAACAATGCCTCACTCTTTAGTTACTACAATAAAATTATGAAAGAAAAACAACTGGAAAGCATTTACTAAGTCTATTTACACGGAGCGAAACGTTAAACGTGTACAACAATAAGTATCTTTTATGGAGAAGAGCATTATTTAAACACATACACCCTCCGGTTCACAGATAAATGAAAGCCAAACAACCGGGGATCGTTCTTCAACGAGATACAAATTATCTGCTATATTATAAGGATAACTGGTCGTAAGAATCAGTTGGGCAAACAAAAATGAAAATGCGTCGCTTTCACCGGCGCCCTGGAAGTATGTTTTCGATTTTAAATTCTTGCGCAAATTGGAAAAATCGAGTTTTGAAGGAATGCAAGTGGATGTTCATCAAATTTGTCAATATGAGAAAAGTTATATTATGCCGTTAATTATTTGTCAACAACATACGGTATGTGTCGTCTGCAAATAATAAAAATCGCTCGGAGATGCAATGGAATTTCTTGTTAAAGGACGAAAATGAAATGGATTTGTTTTTGGAACAAATCCGACCGAAAGTTACACTCAAAAAAATGCCACCTAAGAATTTATGAAGAATGCGTGTCTTGAGTTTCGAAGGGGTGAACGTGCTCAATTTTAGCAGGCATAATATTAAACTAAGCACATTACTGTTTTGATTTAAGAATGGCGATTTTAAATTTGGGGTGTACGGAATGTTGTAAATTGCTTTATGACGTTCTGCAAAGGACTGTTTACTGACAATAGATAAATTACTTTAGATTTTTTTACAAATTTAGTTGAAAAACGTTACACCAAACTCGGATTGCAGTAAGAAAATACATATTACGGTGTGCATTTTCTGTATTTTTATTGTAAAGTGAATTTTTAGTAACTTACATAATTAGAGAATGTTTAATTGTGAAGAAATGAGAAATATTACAAGTGGTTTAATGTGCCGAGATGAAGATGTTAATTCAATGCAATATTAATAAATGTCGATCAACAAAATGATCAGCTTCAAAGACCACTTCTAAAAATGGTACTGAAATTATGGGGATTTTCTGATTCTGTGTTTGATAAATTCGCAAGTAAGTAAATATGTTGTAATTATAATTTTCCCACACTTTTAGCTTACCGAATGAATTTTGTAAAAATTCTACAAGTTTTTTCAATGTAACAGCTATTAAACAAATTGTTTTTTTAGTTTATTTCCGTTGGAACGAAAAGTAAGAAGAGATAAAAAGAAAGGAACGTGCAAACCAGTTGCTTCTATAACAGAATTAATAGTAACGACGAAGGTAAAGAAATAATTTTGATTTTCTTTTATACATTTAGTGTTATTTATCTATCTTATAACAAATTTTACTTTTTAGCGGATGTAGAGCTTTTTGTAAGAATTTAACAAAGCACAAGCTTGACTGAAGTACGCGGATTTGCGGAAAATGAAATCTCCATAAAGTGAAATGGTCATTATTGAAGCCAATAAACTGGTAAATTTTTATAATAATATATCCATGGTACAATGTAAGCATTTTATTTCTTTGTTTTTAGATTGATGTAGATTTTGGCCAATTATTTCTTGAGAGAAAAACAATTTATTTCTGTGGCGGCCAAAATTCATTGAGGAGGCTAATGACTTCGACGATCTTCCATTTTATATACGTACATCTGTTACCAAATGATAATGTGGTTCTTAAACTGAAAATGTATTTTTAAACAGGATGTGATTTGATGTTAAATTTTCACCTACTATTAAAAATATGTATGAGAAATAACTTTATATTCTAAAATTCCTTCAATTCAAGCATTCCACTCTACAATTCATAAAAGTAAGAAAAAAATTATTGTATTTACAAGTGCTTATTTAATATAATAGGAAGGCCATCTTCAATTCTTAAATAAGAAAACACATTGATTAAGAACATTCTTAAGTAATTAAATAAAAGTTCTTGAAATCAACATGACCTGTTTCTTAAAATTAGAGCGACTCATCCTTGAATTTGTCACCAAGAATCGACGTTCTTGAAATCAACCCACTCTTAAACTTGACAAGAATGAACATTCTGAAAACTCAAGAATGACCAATTCTTGGCCCAAAATTAAGAACGCGCAATTTTAAATTTAAGCCCGAATTTTCTTACCTATAAGATTTTTTTTTCTGAGTGTACCTTATCAATTACTTTCCGAAAATAAAAATAAAGCGGCCGCCATCAAGTGCATGCTGTAAGATTGATGATTTGTATTTTGACAACATATTTTCCATCAATAACATTGTGCATTTGTTAAAGTCAATAGAGAGGATGAATATGCACCGAGTCAGCAGAATATCCCCACGTTGCAGTGAAACTATTTCCTGGGGGATAACTTAAGTTAAAGTCGAGAACTCAAGTTTCGCTGTTGGTAATTAATAGTTCTAAAGGTTTAAACTATTTTCGAGTCAAATCAGCTGTGGTTTCTTGAATCTTTTATATACTTTAGGAAAAAAACTGTATTTGTTTCTGGTCACCGTTCGTTTCCAAAGTGCCAAGTGCCAAACTGTGATAATTTATGACCATTACATTGTTTGAATAGTTTTTGAAGTCAGGTCTTAAGCTAACATGAAAAATTCAAATCCGTCAGAATAGACTATAAGGTAGGGGTTTCACTAATAAATTACCAATTTTTTTAGGATTTTAGGGCATTTTAAAAAAAAATTAAGACATTTGATCAGACCATCACATCAAAATAAATAATATTCTTTATTTATCTTCAGGTAAATGAACTTCGGTTCTTTTCTCTTCTAATTTCCTCATTTTTTTTGTAATGGAACTTATTCCTTCTATGGACATTTCTGACAAAATTTGGGATTGACTGATTTTGTCTGCACGTTTTACTGAGTTTCGATTTCTTCTAATTCAGTCTTCAAATATTTTCGTTTTAATTCGAGTTTTTCTTCTCTGCACCTGCCAGTCTCGACTTCTTTGCTTGTTTCTAAATAATGGGTGAGAAAATGTTGACAGATCGATTCTTTTTTCGAAACACCACAAAATAATTCCAGATAGATATAGCAAAAAAATTCTTTCTATTGCGTCTTTTTTCCAGGCATATAGAATAAACCCCCTGATTTTTCCCTGGCATTTTGTCTTCTAAATTCCCCGACATTCCAAGTTTTTCAGGTTGCTGTGAACTCTTTGGTATTTGTCCAGAAAAAATGAAAATTAACGATAAAAAAAAATTAATGAAACAAACGTGGCAGGATTCTTCAAAAATTTTGCAATACTTCTACATCGAACAGTTTCTTTGAAGTCCTTGGATTTGGACAAAGTTCTAAGTAAAATTGTAGGACACCGAATAAGTTTTTATGGAATTTTATGACATAATCAAGATTTTTGAAATTTTTAGGAGAAGTGGGGCCCCTGATAAGGATACATTACAAATAGAACAAACGTAGATTGCAGGAAATGTGAGAAAAAATAATGAGTTACTAAAAGAAACGAATTAAAACTATTTTTTAATAACAAATAGATAATAAAAAATCAATCTGACCTAATTTTATTCAAACTAAAGACCCCATTACCACATGTTGCCCTAAAAAAATCTCGAATCTAAGGGTAATAACACAGACAGACATGCGGCACTCGACAATCGATTTTTCCTTCGGGGACAGAAACGTGTAGTGATGTCAAATTTCTCACGAAAAACAATAATTTTCGACGTAGCTAATACTTATGTGCGGCAGTAAAAAATGCATTCGTAAAAGTCGTGACGAGCCGCAGCAACATCAAAATAAATAAAACAAGTCTCATTATATTCAATTATTCCCGTTTATAATGTGTAATTAGAGAAATGTATGTATATTTTAAGAAATTATCCAGACAAAACGTACCAATTACAGTGAAAAGTAATAAGAGAATCCCTCCGCTTTAATATCATATTATAATGACTGTAAATAATTAAGTATTCCAGTAACGACGTCCTTAAATTAAAAACAGTAATTTCGTTTGGAATCTCAATGTGTTTACAGGGTATCGATATCGTGTTTTTGCTTCGCTCCATTATTTTCGAACTAATTCCCTCCAGAACATGTAAACGGTATTGACAGTTTTTGTCGCCACGATTTAATTTCCATGTATCGACGTCGAAAACCATCGTGTTCTTTTTATACTATCTGTTAATTAACAGTTTAAATTTTAAGTGCGCATAAAACTTAACGCCGCCGTCGTTAAACTAGATTCATCTTGAGTTGATATCAAAACGGGGTCGAAATGTGCGGGGTCGAAAAATAAAATCGTCGTTAATTACGCTGAGTGCGCGACGTCTATTTTTCCTTTAAGTGCGCCCAACTAAAATCTAAAATAATTTTCCCCTTCGCTCCGACTCTCCCACACCTCCTTCCGAAGTCTCAAAACTTTGATGTAGTTAGGGCAACATGAATAATGCATGGGTGCAATTTTCGTCCCACAAACTTTCGCAATATTTTATCAATTTTAACTTTATTTACGTACAAACTAAAATTTATAACCGTGTCATAAAAGAACATAAAGAAGCGGTTTTTTCCGTTTACCTTTAAGTGACTTAATCGCAGGAAAAAACGCCGAATGCTTAATTTCATAAATCAAGTTCGCTCGTCGCAAAGGTGCATGGGAAACTGCTGAAAGTGACTTGAAATATTTAAGCGGTTGGGATGTCTTGCATTTCGTGCGTAATTTCGTGCAATACTCGAGGAGCCACGTAAAAACCTGAAATACAGCTTCATGATACGAAACTTGTTGCATTTTACGTTTTAGCTAGTGGATAGTTCAAACACGTTCCAGTTTAATCGCAACTATGTATTTACACCGAAACTTCTTCGTAATGGGTTTTTTGTATGAACAGCTGGAAAATGGCAATTTTGTTGAGAGTCTGAGCTAAATTGGAAAATTTAGTTTTATAGTTTTTCGCTTAAATGGTTTAAAGAACTTCTTCGATTTGATTGGAGTTATCCAAGATTGAAAACTTCAAAATGAGTTCAATATGAAAGCGCAAACAAAAAAGATGCAGTTGCTTTGAATGGTAATTCTCACTTTATATAAAAGTGGTTTGAGCTGTATGAGCAGTCTCTCCATTATTTTAGTATAGATGAAAAAAGTGTTCGATAGAATAAAATGAAACGAAATTTGGAAAATTTTAGAAAATAGGGGAATAGAAAAAGATCCAATGCAAAACATACAAAGCACCAAACCACTCGAACACGAATTGTTGAATGCCATCTCACTTTGGACATAAATATCTTTGTTATTTTTCAATATTTTAAAATTTTGCGAGGAACAATTCTTATAGAACAATCAATTCCGCACAACTTTCGTTTAAAGGATTTTTTCCTGAAAAATTTCATTTTCAAGTTAAAAATTTTTCAAAATTTTATTCCCCTCGATCACACATTGTTGAGCGCCATTTCACTTTGGATATAAATATCTTTGTTACTTTTCAATTTTTTAAAAATTTGTTAAGAACAAATCTTAAAGAACAATCAATTCCGCACAACTTTTGTTTAAAGGATTTTTTCATAAAAAATTTCATTTCCAAGTTGTGAATTTTTCAAAATTTCATTTCCCTCGATCACATATTGTTGAGCGCCATTTCACTTTACATATAGATATCCTTGTTTCTTTTCAATTTTTTAAAAATTTGTAAAGAACAAATCTTATAGAACAATCAATTCCGCACAACTTTCGTTTAAAGGATTTTTTTCTAAAAAATTTCATTTCCAAGTTGTAAATTTTTCAAAATTTCATTCCCCTCGATCACATATTGTTGAGCGCCATTTCACTTTGCATATAGATATCCTTGTTACTTTTCAATTTTTTAAAAAATTGTGAAGAACAAATCTTATAGAACAATCAATTCCGCACAACTTTCGTTTAAAGAATTTTTTCCTGAAAAAATTCATTTCCAAGTTGTGAATTTTTCAAAATTTTATTTTCTCGATCACACATCGTTGTTCAGGTAATCGTTAGGGTTAATCGATATTATAAGTCGATATTATAAGTTACAGAGGGTTCGATTTGTGATAAACCGGCAACGAGTTGGCTTTCTGAAAGTTTAATATAAGCAAGATTGATTGGAAACTATGAACGAGCACAGAAAATAATAAGAAAATGCTTTTTTGTTCTGTTTTATAATAGAACAAACCGGAAGCTTCGTCGGGGCAAGTAAACGACTTTAAAATGTTCTTAATACTTAACTGAAAGTTAAATTCTTTGCAAACAACCATCGTAGCATGTTAAAATTAAATACATGAAACTGCTGAAGTTGCGAGTTTTATTTCAGACTGCTTGTAATCGCATCAATCACTTACTTCGACTTCAAACTGGATTTATTTCAATTACAATTTTCAAATGCCCCACTATAGCGCCCCATTTTTTACGATCTGCTCTTTTAGTAATTTAGGGACCCTTCGTATCAGTTACAGCATCGAAACAGTGCCATAGGGCAACATCCTTTTGATCTATCGCTTTCAATCTTTCCCCAAACCCTCTGACCGATGATGACAAAATGTTGAGATAAAATATTTCTTTCAAGAGAAAAAATCTTAATAGTTTCCAAGTTATGAAAATGAAGTGAACGATATTAATATGCAGCAGCGCCAGTGGGGGCAAATTTCTTGATAAAATTCAGCTTCTCTACAAGATAATTGGCATCTTATTCAGTAAATTGTCGCAGGTTTCATCTAAGGGATCCTCTCACTAAACAACAATCAATCAATATTTAATGCAATGGTTTCAGAAGGGTTCACAAGGTTCACAAAACCATTTTTTTTGAGGTGTAATTAATTCCAAAATATAATGGAAAACAATTCGGAATTTGAAGCAAATCTCAAACGAATTAATTTTCCAAGATAACTACAGTGAGCTGTGAGATCCACCTTACAGTCAAGGTTTAGAATTCTGCAATTACTGTTTAAGAATCTAATCAAAATAATTGTGGAGGGCAGTTATGTACAGTAATAATTGCTATTAATGTAGATTGCATAAAAATTTGCCTTCATAGTCAACAAACGATCAAATTAGACGAAAAATATGAAAGCATTATTAACCTGCATTCCATTCACAATAAAAACAAGATAGGAGAGCCACCAGCCAGACTCTTGTGTCAACAGAGCTAGAAAACAAACAAACGATTGAGTTCGTTCAGTTTCAGTCTGATTTTTCCAAATAGAAAATTTAAAAAAAAACTTCTGCAAAATAGATTTAATTGCTCCCCCGTAAGTTCGTCAACAGACAATAAAGCAATTCACCCCCGGAAAGCCCCTTATGATCTAATGTACGAATGATGCAGCCAGGCTCCCTGATTTACATGAATGCAACATAATAACACTCCCCATCGATTACGAATAACTATTTGTCTCAATTAGAGCCAATATATACCGAATTTGGGTTGATAGGGGCGCTATAATATTACGATATCTCATTCCATTTGCATGGAAATTCGTCAACATTTTACAAAATTTATTCCCCGGAGCCATAAAATGAAATAGCCTGAGCACCAAATTCGCCCCATTCACGCACAGTGCCTGTATCGTTTACGATATATACATAATATATTTTCCGTTTTACGACCTTTTACTTTATTGATTTTGCATTTTAAAATTATACCGTTAATCCTGCTGCGGATATTTATTTCCCCTCCTGAAAAGAGTAATTTTTATGCTTAAAGGGATAACTTGAGGAACTTTTATCCCCTTATTATAATTGCGATTTTAACTTTGTCGTTATTCCTGGAGCCTGCGACCTGACCTTTTATTTTTGTCGAAACTTTGCAGGACGGGCGGCATTTCTTTTGAGCAAAAAAAACCTCTTTCATCATCCCTTATTATTATTAAAAAAAAGTTTGCTCAGTTTTCCCTTTCTAAAGGAAACAAAACATGATAAAATTTAATACATGCGATATTTTCCTTGGGAAAGGAAATTCCTGAACGCGGCCTTTCCTTATTTTATTTTCAAATTCAATTTGTGCCGCTAACATACTTAACGACGACTTGTTTAATTTATTGTGCAACTCCTGACAAACGGACGCAGTTTTTCTTGTCCGACTGTGGAAAGTCGGTTACAAGCTCAGCGTGGGCGCGACATTTTTAATTAACCGAGCAAATTGCGCATTGTTTACTAGTTCTTAATTAGTATTTAATTATATTCGCATTAGCCGCTTGTAAACAGTAATTTGATACAATTTCGTCTCCAATGAGTAAATAGAAATCATTATGTCAGGAAAAACTCAGCACGATAATATTAACAGTAGACGCAGAAATGACAGGATATTATAACGCTGTCCTTTATTTTTCTGGATGAAATACGAGCTTAGGAAGAAATTGTTTTCTGATTTCATATTTCTATTACAACGTTTTTGCAGATAATGTGACAAGGGATATTTTGATAGTGTCAGTCTCCTTTTTGTTTAGCTTTAAATAAAATTATAACTTTGTCTCGACAGGGTATTTTCAGAACTTTATAATAAAGTTTACGACAGCTACGTTATTCATAAGTTGCGAGGAAAATACTAAAATGCATGAAACATGCTGTTGCAGTTTGATATGTTGCAGGACCTTTTTAACAACTGTAATTTTGCTAATGCACATTTTCATGACGTTTGGGATTCCCAAAACGTGTGGACTACTTTAACATCAAATCGCGCTCTCTCCTGCTTGGTATGCCACCGATTTTGTAAACAAAGCAAATAATGCTTGATGGAACGTATCATGACAAACAAACGATTTTTTGCCAACCGTTTGGTCACTCGTAACGAAAAGATTAAATTCTTGTCACAATTGGAATAGCTATTTTTTCCACTTAAGAAATTGTTTGCTTGTTTGTTCAGGATCCGTCTATAAAATGTACAGACGCAAAAAAACACATATATCAGGAAACCAACGCATTTAACTTGAGTCGGTGGGCCATTAAAACAGAAATTACTAAAGAGCAACTATTTTTAAAAGATAAGTATTTCAGATTTCATAAAAGTATCAGATTTTAAAAAATGTCACAAATTACTGATAGAACGATATTGATTACTTATAATAATACAGGGTCCTCCAGAATTAATGGCGACCTCCAAAATTGGTCTCAAATATTAAAATATTATCTTCAAATTTGTTTATTTCGTGGAGTGGTGTTATTTGTTTATTTTACGATGAACCAGACGTTGAAAAAAACAAAATAGTATAATTTTTGGAAAATGAAAACTAAAATGGTTTTGGAATTTATCTACAGCGTTTAAGGGGGCCACTTGAGAAGCAAGATTCACAAGATGGCGCCACCGTAGAAAAAGGTGTCAATTTTGTAAAATGCTTTTTTCATTAACAAGCTTTTTTATATAGTTAAGTAAACTTACTTTTTATTTCCTCAGATTTCCACATAATTTTGTATTTTAACACTTGAATTAATCAAGATATGTCCATTTTTCAGTTATTACACTTTAAAAATTTTTTAAAACGCACTTCACTACATTTAACATTTTAAAATTGTTTTGAAACTTTTTTAAAACGTACGTCACAGATTTTTACATTACACAAATATTATTATTATTATTAATTATCGAATTATCGATAGTATCGATAATTAATGTTATTTGTGTAATGTAAAAATCTGTGACGTACGTTTTAAAAAAGTTTCAAAACAATTTTAAAATGTTAAATGTAGTGAAGTGCGTTTTAAAAAATTTTTAAAGTGTAATAACTGAAAAATGGACATATCTTGATTAATTCAAGTGTTAAAATACAAAATTATGTGGAAATCTGAGGAAATAAAAAGTAAGTTTACTTAACTATATTATATGTCCACATAAAAGAAAAGAAAAATGAAAAAGTTGAAAGCTTTTTTATATAAAAAACTAGTGGCGGATATAAAAGATAAAAAAATGATCTAGGTATAGACATAAATTTGCCATGGAAAAAGTTGAGAAAAGTATTTATTTAAAAATGTCAAACTTTCAATAATATTTGAATTTTTTGTTAAAAGTAAAGAAAATCTTGCTGATCACACCCTGATAGCATTAATTATAAGTATACTCGTACATTATCTAATCACATTTGTCAGTATTTAAGTCAAAAAGCATCGGAAAGTGGGACATTTTTGAATAAATACTTTTTTCAAGTTTTTCCATGGCAAATTTATGTCTATACCTAGATCATTTTTTTATCTTTTATATCCACCACTAGTTTTTTATATAAAAAAGCTTGTTAATGAAAAGAGCTTTTACAAAATTGATACTTTTACTACGGTGGCGCCATCTTGTGAATCTTGCTTCTCAAGTGGCCCCCTTAATGCCATCCATTTGGAACTCAAGAATGATCCATACAAACTCAGATAATAGGTGGAAAATGTTCGAAGTGTTATTTATGTCGTCTTGCTATTTACCATTTAACGAGTACTACTTTACTTATACAATATTTTCTCTTGGTAGAGTAATTATAACATTCCACATAAGAAAATTTCCCCTTTATGTGCTAAAGGTAAGTTTCAACAGGTCACTTCAAGCCCCATCCTAGAAGTTCGATTTTGATCCTTAATCACTCACCTCCAAAAAAGCAGCCTGTCAAAGTTCAACGTGAATTAAACGTAGAATTCATTTCAGTAAAGCCAAATCTAGTTTTAATTGAATTTTTTGACTAGAGATTTTGACCGTGAGAAAACATAAAACCATTAAAACTAACCCATAATTAAAATAGTAAAATTCGAATTCCCATAAAATTATTAAATTGTCAAAAATCATAAGAACTGTTTTAAGTTATGAGAATGCCTTTCCGGTGCCTAATTAAACAAAGCTGCAAAAAACGTGTAAAATTTATAAAAGTGGAACGTAAATAAAATAAAGTTGATGTCGAGAATTTTTTTATAAAAAAGTTTGCGTTCGAAAAAAATGTAATTTGAGAGGAAACGTTTTTCGGCAATTTAATTACGTTGATATTAAATTGCGCGTTAGATTGTGCGTGTAAATAGACGTCGGGAGTGTGAGAAAGTTATTTAAATAAGGACAAAGTTTTTTATATATTTAAGTCAACACGAGCAACTGAAACAAATTAAACAAAATATAATTTAAGCGGAAAATACAGCCCAATAAAAACCCAATAAAACTGAACAAATATCCTCGCGCCAGAATTTTTGTATGTTTGAAAACAAGAGAGATAAGCCGAAGAAGAGATTTTTTCAATTAAACGCGCATAAAAGCTCATGCACGTGATAAAAACAAAACCGGCTGTAACATTATCCGTTCATTTTATTTTATTACCGTTCGCCAATTATCGTAACTTTTTAAGGTATTTTCAAAGTATTCCGTATCAAGGTTTTACGACAGTAAGAAACAAACTCTGATTTGAAACAGAATCACAAGCAACATGGTTTCATATATCTCTTTTCGTGTATTATTAGAATCGTATTCTTTTCCGGTTCGTTGGTTTCCCAATTTTCATTTCAATCATAAATTCCCATCCAATTTTGAGGATGAATGACAAATTTCTCATTGAAATGAATATTGCCTCCAGTCTATTGATTTTATTATGTACACTCCATTCTTCGGGAATTCTAAAACCTTTATTGGTAACTAAAATCTGTCAGGTTTTATTTCTTTAAAACGAACGAAAGTGGAGAGCTTTTAAAATTGTTCTTTGTTTTTCCTATTATTATTATTATACTTTTGTAGCCTTTTGTCTCCTTTGTTATGGAAAACAAACACAGAGAAAGCCTTTTATATCTTTGTGTAGAGTTCACGAAACATATAAAAGATATTTTTCAATATGCAAATCGATCTTTTCTTGTGCGCGTTCAGCTTGTATTTGCTACGTTTTTGTACACTTTACACTTTCTTACGTCGCGACAGAGTGCATAAACACGAGATCGCTTCAATCCACACTACATGGGATCACTTACTCCTCACGTTTTTTCCAGAGTAATTATTTTTTATGCTATTTTTGGAGAGAAAGTGGTTGCTTTCGTAACCAAGAAGAGAAGTGTTTTTAATCCTCGGCTAAAATTTTTTTTTATCCTAGACTTAAAAACCACTAATTAAAACTTTTCCCTTGGAAGAAACCCTACAAGGCAGGTATATTTCACTTCAGACCCGGACTTGAAAATTTTGGTTTACTAAATTGGATTCTTCTAAACAACATGAAAACCTTTGATGTTTTTATTGCCCTCAATGAAAAAATAAATTGCAGAACGTGCTCTGGCCTATATAAGCTTGCCTGACTCAAGAAATTAAAAGTATTGGATGGTTTTAAATTTCATAAATTGCTTGCAATGAGGCTCTGAATATTTTCGCTTGTCGATGAGACCCCCAGTGTGTGCCAGATATTTTTCTGTAAATGTTTTTATTGCAGACGCTTTTAAATCACCTTCACAAATCTAACCATAGTCTTTACAAGGGTGTCATTTAATGCTCCTACCATAAATAATATAATAATACAATAGACGATATTAGAATACGATTTATTCGGTTACTATTAAGGTGACCAAACGTACTCCTTTAGGGAATTTTGTACTCCTTTTTTGTGAACCGTACTCCTTTGCATTCTTTTGTACTCCTTGGTACTAATAAAAATATAAAAACTTGGCATTTAACTTTAACCTATAACCTTTAAAAAAAGAGTTTCCATTTATTGTAGAAAACAAAGGAAATTATGATTCTATGGTTAAATGTACAATCTGCAAAGGACAATTTTCTATTGCAATTGGTGGACGAAGTGCAATAACAAAGCACATTGATACTAATAAACATAAAACATCTATTGATGCAGCGGCTTCAACGTCTAAACTAAATACATTTTTTAAAACTGATAGTTTTGGACCAAATGAAGATTGAAATAAAAAGTATTTCAAAGAAAAATAATCACTTCTATTCTTGGTTGATGAAGTTTTCCATTTTCTTGTTTCCAAATGATTACAATAAAGGTTGACTCTTAAGAGTCGGTTTGCCTAGGTGAAATCATGCAACTTTTAAGATTCAACCCTTGCTGTAATCATTTGAAAACGAAAACATGGAAAAAAAAATTAACTTTATGAAAATGTGGATCCTAACATAAGTCAAAAAAAAAAAAAAAATTTTAAAAATGAAAAAAATTTTAAAAAAATTGACATGAGCACACTTTATGAAAATGTGCACTGCAATTTGCATGGTTTTACCTAGGAAAACCAACTTTTAAGATTCAACCCTTGTTGTAATCATTTGAAAACAAGAAAATGAAAAAAAATTAATTTTATGGATCCTAACATAAGTCGGAAAAAAAATTGACCTGAGCACACTTTATGAAAATGTGCACTGCAATTTGCATGGTATTACCTAGGAAAACTTTTATGATTATGATTAAAACAAGGATTGACTCTTAAGAGTCGGTTTGCCTAGGTAAAAGCATGCAACTTGCAGTGTGTTTGTTTTAACGTGTTTATACCTATAATTTTTGAACTAATGAATATTGAAATTATTTAAAAAACATATAGTTGAATGGAGAAGACTCAGTGTCTTTATTCAAACCGAATCACCATATGCAATGAAAATTCATTTGTACTGCTTTTGTATAAAAAATAGTTGGTCACCTTATTACTATTGAAATCTAAATGCCAATTTAGCTGTTATTAATATCTACACTACAAGAGGGTGAGACTGTGAAAACAAATTCCCGATAGCTTGAATAGTTTAATAATAAATCGCTATCAAAGTCAATTTCCACACTAATTTCATTTAAAAAAATAATAATTCGGTCATTTTGTGATTTCTTAATTGATGAATATCGCTTGTAATTCTCAGAATTTTTCAATTATCCATGGATCACTCGGTATGTGGTTCATTCCATTATGTTAAGCACATTATGGAATATGGAACATATTGAGTTAGAAGAAATGGGTGTGAGTGCTTCAGCACAAACTGTGTTTGTTAATGATTGCAAAACAGCCTTTGTTTGGCGTGGGAAAAGCTCCTCTCAAGTGGCTATTGTAAAGACAGTACCTCACGGCAAGCTATGTCCCCATCTACTCAATGCGTTAGTCAATTTTGTTCTGAATCATATTAAAGAGGATGCTTTTGGCCTGATCACGAAAATACCAGTTAGTTGATGGAAACCTTGCAATGTTTTCATTGTCATTTGAGTTGTTACAAATACAAAATCAATGTCACCTCGCGGCGACTCTATTTCGAGCACTTTCGTAATGAATAACAAACTCCACAAGAAAGAGAATACGTAATTAGCTCTGAACATATTAACGATCTGAAATTAAGCGCGATAAATATTTAAGCAGCAATAAGTTTGTGGATAGGAATGCAAAGAAGGCGGAAAATTGTTATGCCCAGCCGTAACTTTTGATTTTATTGTGGACGGTTCGTGAAAATGTTGTTTTCGGTTAGTTGCCGAACTTTTCAGTGCGGTTTTAATTGCAAAAATTACAGTTATTTAAGATAATTGACATTAACCCTCGTTCAAATCTTGGGCACATAACGTTTCGCTGTCGAGAGCTCTAGCATGGCTCTCATGCCTCACCATTGTTTTGTAATGTCTTCAATAAAAGGGGAAAAGTTGCGATTAACAGTCATTTGAGACGTTGTAAATATTGGGGGAAAATCACCGTGCACTTCCTGCTGATTATTTAAGCGACTGCTGGGCTTTCCTTTTGGCGACTTTCAAGTTAGTTTCAAGATTCGAAATTACAGAAATAATTGAAGTTTGCAGATTACTTTGATGCAATCTTACACAAGTGCATTAAATGCGACAGAAGACGTGGGGAACGTCGCGATATTCAATTTTCTATTGAAAGGAATGTGCACCGAGCCGCGGGAGCGAGTTAGCACATGGGAGCAGGTCTCAGTTGGAGTTCATCCGAGGCACCATGAACGCCCAGCGTTACATTAATGAGGTGGTGGAACCCCATATTTTTCCACATCTTCAGCAGCTCGAAAACCCACTTTTCCATCAACACGTAGCGAGAACTTCTCTAAACCAATTCGAAAAGACCCATGGTCAGTCAGATTTTCCGACCTCTTGTCAATTGTACACTTGTAGGACATTACGGGTAAAAAACTGATGAACTTGGCGAATCTTCCGCAAATACTAGAAGCTCTCCGCACTAAATTGCAGGTTGCTTGGGCCACCATATCCCAAGATGACATCGACCACCTACTGGAATGAATGCCACAAAGAGTCAGGGAGTGTGAAACTAATAAGGGCGGCCCAACGCTTCATTAATAAAAATTAAATTAAATTATGTTAATCTTTTGGTGGATTAGGTATAAGGTCTAATTGATATTTCATCGCCTGCCTTTTTATCTTCTATATTTTCTAATTCTGAACTTATTATGTCCATTCTACCTTCGAGTTTTTCTAATTTTGATATTACATTCCTTAACAAGGCTGTTGATTATTGGAAGGAAATTTCTAATTCGTCTTTACTTCCAAAAGAGCTTTCTATTCAAAGAAATTGGGACTTACCTATCTGTGAGAAAATATTTCAAAATTTATTATCTTCCTCAAACATCACACAAAAAGCTATCTTATTAGTTGGATCTGAACTTGAATCTGGAGCTTGGCTTGAAGTTCTTCCATATTGTAAATTAGGTATTCTTTTAGAAAAAAACTTTTTACAAATTGCAATTTCACTTAGATTGGGCATCAATTTCTGTCATCCTCATATCTGCTCGTGCGGTTCTTCTGTAGACTCGTTGAGTCATCATGGTTTATAGTGCAATAAAATTGCTGGTAGACTCTCTCGTCATAGCTGTATTAATGACATTATTAAACGTGCTTTCTCTTCTACCAGCATCCCCTGTATCCTTGAACCTAATGGTATTCTGAGGGATGATGGCAAACGTCCAGATGGTATTACAGTAATTCCATGGAAAGTAGGTAAATCTTTAGTTTGGTATTTTACTTGTACGGATACACTTGCCCCTTCTCATTTGACTGATTCTTCATTTTCTGCAAGATCTGCTGCACACTTGGCAGAAAATATTAAGAAAAAAAATATAAGGCAATTTCTGATGATTATTTTGTCGTCGCCTTCGCTGTGGAAACTTTGGGTCCTTGGAGTGCTGATGCCCTTTCTCTACTTGAAGATTTGGGGAGACGTATGGTTCAAACAACGGGAATTCCTCAAGCCAAAACATATTTGAAGGAACGAATAAGTTTGGCTATACAGAGAGGCAACGTTGCTAGTGTTCTTGGTACAGCCCCGCTTTCTTCTTCTCTTAATGAGTTATTTTATTTATTCTAGTTATTACTTATATTATTTTATGTTATCGTTAAGCAAATGTACCTATTTTACAAATGTTTGATATATTAATTGTTATCTTTTGTTACTTTTCTTTGAAACTATAATCAATTAGAAGTATTACCTTTGAATAGTTATACGTTTCTGCCAAGTTTGGTAAAAAAATTCGCATCCCTTCTTGGTGTTGCAATTTCCAAGTCATGTCGAATGGACAAGGAAAGAATTGTGAAAATAATACAACTTCCAAACAAGTGAAGACAAGTGAGTAAAGCCATATTT
The DNA here is from genome assembly GCA_949768715.1 of Dascillus cervinus. Classification (NCBI taxonomy): domain Eukaryota; kingdom Metazoa; phylum Arthropoda; class Insecta; order Coleoptera; family Dascillidae; genus Dascillus; species Dascillus cervinus. The sequence goes on along the minus strand of OX458319.1, from coordinate 27,575,717 downwards.
GCTGCATTTTTCCCAGGAAATTATTTCGCCCTTAGCCTCTCCGCCTGTTTACGTTGGGGGTTAAAAATCGAGAATTTATTTGGGGACAACCTAATAAATTTGCGAATTGTCTGTTTTTAAAAAGAGACCCGAAATGCGATAATCCGTTTTAATATAAAAGAGTCGCGGGGGAGGCGCGAAAAAAAACGCTCTCCGGATATGTAAATACATTTATAAAGAGCTTTTGTGCGAGTGTTCTTTCTCGATACAGGAGAAGTTTTATGATGCATAAACACATACAGTATTGATTCGTCTGCGACAAGGGCTGTCATGTAAAGGTTTTTCAGTGTACAATTTGCTTTGTTCAGCCAATTTCCACTGATTAAAGGTTTTGACAAGCTATAGAGTCCTTTTTTTCTCTGCATGCGCTATTAATTTTACTTTATTCGATGGCACAAGTAAAAACTCTTTGTAGTTTTTCTAATTCGTCGAATCCGAATGCACTTCATGCGGTTTTCAAACAAAACAGGACCTTTGAAGTTTTTCAATAAAACACCACGGAGAAGAAATTCCGTTTTGGCGTAATGGCCGCAAGATCGCATAATAAAAATGCAAAATACATAAGTTTAATATATTCAAATTACTTTCTTTTGAAATACATTTTCATTAAACGATTTTCCAGTTGTAATTTTAATCCGACAAGGACTGTTTTTATTGCTTGTATAATAGCTCGTACATTTTATCTTAAGCACTCTTAACAACTCGTGAAATGAAAGGAATAATAACAATTCTCCCTGAATATTATTACTATACCTACTTATATTTTATGCGGGAATTTTTCATTCCTTTTTCGCAAAACACTTGTAACTTCTGATAACGCAGAAGTTAAATGAACAAACGTCCTAAACCGTACGAAAAAGCTCCGTTTCATTCCGTTAAATCAAAGAAACGTGCCTCCCTCGAGGGGTTGCGAGCAACTTTTTAATAACTTTTATTTAAAATTACGAACAAACTGCCTCTCAGGATGTTCACGTTAATTGGCCGGGATTTTGTTTCTGCTGCTGATCATTATGAATCGCGGTCGGTGCGTCGGGGGCTCTTGTAAACATCTGATTCCTTAATGCGGAATAATTATTAATTACAAAGCGTTGTCCACTGCTGTCACTTTCATCTAAACTTGAAGGGTGCATATCATTTAACTTGTGGTTAAAGTAAATTCCCGTTGCTAATTAGAAGCCAACGTCTGGCAAGGAGTGTACTTGAGGTGTTGCAATGTAAACAATTTCAGGATAATTGCTGAAAGGTGTAAACAATTCTTTATTATTAATCCATTACTAGAAACCATTGAAACCACTGTCTGAAAGTTTGTTCGAAAGTTGTTTCCAACAACTTTGTAAAATAATCAATAAATTGTTTGCAGAATCACTTAACTACTTCAATACAAAACCTTTCATTATAGAAGTTTGTTGTTTTATTCGATTTTTATGTATTCTTGAACTCGTTGCTTCTTACGCCATTAACTTTCCGAAAATGAATCTACAAGTTTACTTTTCATTTCGGTTCAGTTAACACAGAATAAACATTTCGAGTTTTAAATGACAAAAATTACAAAAGTATTTAATTTTTAATTTACTTATTCCTGCTAACTTCATTATTTTAAAGCAAAAAATTCCACGTTTAAATTTCCATCTCGATTATTATTTCACTGTCGGGCTGTGTTTTCCGACTTTTGTTCAAGCACTTCAAGTTTGAAAATTCACAAACAAATTTATTTTGCAAGTTTCAGGAAACGTTATGCATTCATATAAATTTTCAGCGGTTCTACATCTTGCTACATAATATCTTTCTTGGATGGGAAATCTAAGAAATTTTGCTCTTTTCAGCACTTGATATAATGGACGAATTCATAAAGTTTTTATTACAAAAGGACCAGAATTAAATTACTTTCAGCCTTATACCGGGTGATTTTTCAATATCTCGCGCACTTCTTACAATTGAGCCAAACGTAGGGCGCAACTTGACGCAGTAACGTTTGTTGATATAGTCTCTTTTTTATAAACTGAACATACATTGTAAATATTCCTCCGTTCAATTTAAAAAAGCAAGCAAATGATTTGACATAAAGTTAATTTAGAAATAAAAAAATTATGTATTCAAAATAAGCAAAAATTAATAGCTTCAGCCAAGTCAGAGATTTATTTCCGTCGGAAAAGTAATGAATTAAATCCCATTTATTTAAAAAATGCTGTGCAGGATTTTATAATCATTTGTGAAGGACAATTGGAATACTTATTGTAATTTTTTTTAAATAAATCGTCCTACTGTTATAACGTTTTGCTTGTCAGCCACAATTTTATAATGCGGAACCTAAAATAAGTTGATGTGAGAGTACGATTGGTTGCATACATTGACTGATTGACTTAATTTTTTTTACATTGAACATAGGGATACTTACATCGTTTAATCTTTAAAAAAAAAGACTCGGTATAGTTAGAAAGTTAGCTTAACTTTAAAACCGGTTACCACACTTCAAATTTAGTACAACAACTTACATTATGGTCATCTTAGCCTCGTGTAATAGCAGACAGCTCGTGTAATCATTCAAACAATTGTTTTGCTGGATAGTAACTCCTCCTTTAAACAACATATACTTTTCTCTTCTTCAGCTTCTGCCATCATTCTTAATTATCTTTTTTACTCACTTGTATTATATCAAATCCGTGGGAACATACATTTCAGTTTTAGTTAATTTCTGTAGAAATAATTCTAGATTTGCAACAATTGCTGGAAATGTTGGCTTTGAACGTCTATACAGGGTGTCTCAAAATGAAAGGGATTGTAGAAGGTAGCAAAAGAAGTCATTGTGGTTAATATATCTCGTTAAAAAATGTGTCGTTTTGGCAGTACAGTGAATAAAAAGTTTGCCTTGTATTGGACATAATCAGCCATATTGGCGTTGTATTGTGGAGGTTTTGACCGGTTGCAGCAACTACTTAAGGGAAACTTTGTAAGGGTTAGTTAAACTAAACGGAACTACTTCTGGATTTACTTTGTTTCTTAAGTAAGTAGCAATAGCATTTGCTGATTGTGCTCCAATTTAATGTTTATTGGTACTGTGCTGTATGAGCTGTTTCCCATCATGCTGTCAGAGTTCGAGTGAAGTTAATTACTGAATTCTTTCAACATTTTCTACGATCGCCGTGACAGATTTCAAGGATTCAATTAAAATAACTGGCAAAACGAAATTCAAGATTGGAAAGGCAGGAGCGACATTATGTCAAAAAATCTTTTTAATCTAAGCCAAAAAAAATAATTTAGAAGATCGGCACGTCATTAACACTGTTGACATCTGGCAGGATGATTGCATACTTATAAATTACTGTAATAACAAAATAGCTGTAATACTGAACTGCATTTTTAAAGTCGCAACTGTACATTACAATTCCAACAATGGAACAATGATATTGAATCTGTATCGAGTTTACATGAATGTTTCAAGTAGAATGATTGCATTCTCGACTTCCATACAATTACAATAATTACAGCGGTCACGATTATCAAATAATTATTTAAACTTCCGAAGGTCGAACAAGTTTTGAAAGCAAATTGCAAATTGGCTTTATGGTATAATAAAATCACAATTAAAATAGGTCGCAATGTGGTGCGTTAAACCGCAATTCGAAACCGATACAGGCGGAAGAAAACGTTTCTAGGAAGTGAATAAATCACACACCATCGACGTACCTACATTTCAATTTATAGCAAAATTGTTTCAGCTTTAAAATTCACGGCAAGCACATAAAAATCCCGGAAGAATTATGGGATGTCACTTGCGGGAATCGAAAATTAAAGTGCCTGCACAATAACAGTGCAAGAACAGGAAGACACGCGCCGTTAAATTCAGGAAGCGGACTGTATTTACCCCAAGATTAATCAATGACCCCATCGGTTATTATGGCTCTGTCGTCGCTTGACTTTGCACTTAGATTCAAATTTAATCGCACTTTATTGAACCGTTTAAATTTAGCCCATTAATGACCAAGGCTTTTTTCCTTCATTATTTGAAATACGTTAGTTAAAACGGATTTGATGTTTGTTTGAAATTTTTATTGAAAACTTGCAAGAAAATGAATTGAAACATTTCCACACAACCGGAAATACAGTGACGACAAAAAAAACATTCATCCGATGAGCTATGACTGACTACACTAACCTGGAAACTTTCATCAATATCGTCTCGTCCGTTTTCAAGATATTTGCTTGGTTCCATACTTTATCCCAACCCTGTATAAACATTGCCTTCAAAAAAGGCAATATTTTCCATGGTAATCGCATTTGGTAAATATTTCATGAAAAACTAAGAAAGAAAAACTATCGTTGGAGGTAATTTATTCAGTTTGGTTTTAATATTAGAAACTAGTTCAGAAGTAGAAAACTCGAGTATCGTAAAACTTGAATGAATCATACAAATAAATAAAAACGCTCTCTTTTTTCTGCAAAGAAACATATCTTTAATGTGAGCTCCGTAATGGAAAGCATATTTCACTAGGATGTCACATTACTGAAAATTTACTGCAGCTGCACGCCATGTTAATATTAGTCCTGGCGTCCTCGCCGTCGTTCGCCGGGCGTTGAATAAGGACGAAAAAATTAATCGCGCTTCTTGGATTAGAGAAAAATTCAGAGACAAGTATTAAAAGGGGAAATAAAAGAACGGGATCGGCCCAGAGCAACAAGCGCGTTAAACTCAACCGCCTCAGTTTACAACGGAATAAAGTAGTTTTAGTAATGTCGAAGTAATGCACATCATGGCCCGATATGAATTATTTTAATGTTATTAAGTTATCTTCACGTTGGATCGCGTGCTGTGATAACGCTTTTATTACTGGCGCATAAAATTACAGCTGCTCGACTTTGAGTAATAAGGAAATCGTTTGGAAATGAGGAAAGACCCAACAATTCAAACTTAGTTTGCTATTTAGCAATTTTTGCAACTATACAGGGTGTTGCACGAAACAAATAAAATTGCATTTATGTGCTGACGGCGTTACCTATTTACATTTTCTTCAGAACAGTAACCTCACACCCCTGCATTGCTTTTTTAGAGGAGTGAGGGTACATTAAATCAACTGAGTATTCGTATCGAGCGAATAAATTAAGGAATCATATAATTGAAGCATATGAATCTCTTTTAATGCTGGCAGATAAAATTACAGTCACTGGACTTTGAGTAATAAGAAAATCGTTTGAAAATGGGAAAAGATCCAACGATTCAAACTTAGTTTGTTATTTAGCAATTTTTGCAACTATACAGGGTGTTGCACGAAACCAATAAAATTGCATTTATGTGCTGACGGCGTTACCTATTTACATTTTCTTCAAAACAGTAACCTCACACCCCTGCATATCTTTTTTAGAGGTGTGGGTGTACATTAAATCAACGGAGTATTCGTGTCGACCAAATAAATGAAGAAATCGTATAATTGAAGCATATGAATCCCTTTTAATGTTGGCAAATAAAATACAGTCACTGGACTTTGAATAATATGAAAATCGTTTGTAAGATGAGGAAAGATCCAACAATTCAACCTTAGTTTGTTATTTAGCAATATTTGCAACTATACAGGGTGCTGCATGAAACAAATAAAATTGCATTTATGTGCTGACGGCGTTACCTATTTACATTTTCTTCAGAACAGTAACCTCATATCCCTGCATTGCTGTTTTAGAGGCGAGGGTACATTAAATCAACCGAGTATTCGTGTCGAGCCAATAAATTAAGGAATCATATAATTGAAGCATATGAATCCCTGTTAATGCTGGCAGATAAAATTACAATCACTGGACTTTGAGTAATAAGAAAATCGTTTGTAAAATGAAGAAAGATCCAATGATTCAAACTTAGTTTGTTATTTAGACATTTTTGCACCTATACAGGGTGTTCCACGAAACAAATACAATGGCATTTATGTGCTGGCGGTGTTACCTATTTAAATTTCCTTCTATACAGTGAGCTCACACCTCTGCATTACCTTTTTAGAGGTATAGGGGTACATTATATCAATTGACTATAATTAATGTCAAATGACTGAAGCGTGTGAAACCCTCAAACCAAATTTAATAATTTACTGTAATATTATGATGACTTGGTTTCTTTAAAAATGTATGCAAACACAAACATCACATGACATTTTATAATCTGCCATAATCGAAACAATCACTCCTCGTTGCAAGTGACAAGTTATTTAATAACGCTACGGAACGCGTCAAGTGTGATACCATTAGACGTCCATCAAGCCGCAATAACAGCCAAGATAATAACACAAACTACTCCGCCCGTCCAATCCATTACTTGGGTGCAACAGCTCCACAAACAACTTCTTATCGTTTTTAGTAAAATGTTACTTTTGTTGCGATAAACTTTTCTCGGCGCGTTGCAATTCCCTTGCAGCGCCTTTCACGATTTCTTGTTCTCCCAGAAGATGCCGGCAGGCGTCGACGTCTACCGCTGACACACTTTGCCCCCGGACGAAAATTTTTTCTCATCGATTAACCTACTTGCACAAAAATTATTCAAAATTTCGATTAATTGAGCGGTCGAAATCGCCACACTTCTATTTAATCTCCTGAAATTTAATTAACTACCTGTGCGGCATACATGATTTGCCCGTTCGCTCGTTTCATAATGTAACACTTTCGGATCATAACAGAGGCGATTAAATTTAAGTGCAGTGTATTTGTAACGTAATGAAGTCTCCGAGGGTTTAATAATTCGATTACATTTCGCTGAATAAAATGCATATTTACAGGGGTCGCATAAAAATTGCGCCACTTCTAGTTAAATTTTAAGTTTCCTCTTAAGTGTCACTTACAACTTACTAATATTGTAAGTGTTAATTAAATTAAACTTTAGTATTTTAAAATTTTAATTATTGTCTTCACGGTAAGTAAAAAGTATGAATGGGGAATTTAGTTGTTAATTTTGTCGCTTCTCGAACGAAGCGACCTCTTGGCATCTGTTTCTTGAACGATACAGATACTACGTGTGGGCATATTTTCGATATATTAAAAATTAAATTCACGGTAATTCCGCATATACGGAGCTGCCCTTACATAAATCGGGTTTGTGCGTCGGTGGCCCAGCATGACGGTACGAAACGACATCCATGTAATTACACCGAGATTCCGAGTAATATATGTTTGTGTAGCTAACATGAGTTATTGTAAATTATACGGTGCCGGAGGTTAATTCGCTATTAACATTATTGTAATTATCCAGCGTTTGTTATTCCTGTGTGCTTTGATTTCATCCCAAATACAAATCGTTATTTAAATGTAAAGTCTGAGCCTGAAAACTTAATTGAAACGAGGTTTAATTGGTGCTGTCCGACCAGTTTGTTACTGTATCATCTCGAAATGATCTTGCTCCGAGAAGAACTCGAGAAATGTCCAATTTTAACTTGACGAAAAGATAAATCAAAACGAGAAAGAAAAACAAGGCACGACAATAACAATCTCAAAGAACGCATAAAAATTCAAATTTATCTGCTATATTTTTAGGTAAAAATATTCAATTTCGTTCAACTTTAATTTTACCTTACGAGCCTCGTATAAAAATCAAATTACGTTTTTTTTTGCTCGTCGACGAAATAATGAAATATGGAGATTACTAGATCTTTTGTCGTCCCGCAACTCCAAATTTACATATAAGGTTTCTAATCTCTTTGAAGTGGAGCCTGTTTTTTAAGATTATAATTTCATAATCGTAAATAAAACGATGGCTTAATTAAATTAAGGCAATTTTTATAAAGCACCTCGCTAGTAATGGAAGGAAAATTCGCGATTTTTTCGAGGTCTAACACACAGTGGTTCTAAATATGTTTCGTGTTACATCCTTTCTATAAGAAATAATGGCGCCAAATCAGGCGATCGAAGTAGTTAAGTTATTTAACGATCCTGAGCTCCATGAGGGGCGACTCCATCCTGCTGAAAATCACCATTATGTAGCTCAAGTTACTTACAGTCCATTTACATCATTTCCAACATTAATAAACACATACTTCCCACATTCACATGGCAAACAAAATTCCGAAAAGGACCCAATGTTTCTTTTCTACCTCAACACAATAAACTATCAAATTTCAAACGCCGTAAAGAACGTTATGCAACTTTTTGTAACATAATCTCGCGACGGTTTCTGATCGACCGAGTGTGCTTCAATCGGGCCGCTGCTATTTTGAGGCACCAAAAAAAGAACTGACGTGAAGTGTAATAATATTTTGGGCAATTCCAACGATATAATCCGCCGGAAATTATATTCGGCGTTCTTGTCAGAAATGTTTCCTCCTGTATCTCGTAAATTCGTCGCGAAAAGTATGAATCGTAATTAAGTGTGGCGTTGAACTCGATCTTAGAAAAAAATGGGCAGAAGTTAATTTCATTTTCAGGGGCGTTTTTCCAGCGACCGGGGTAAATGAATTTGGTTTGTTTGCAGCTCGTCAACGCGTCAACGTATTTGGTTGACGTCACTTCTTCATTATCTGCGTTGGAACGAAATTAAGGATTTGGAAATGGAAATTTCAAGATTACAGCGCGTTTTGTGCGTCGTGCTTAAAAATCATATCATTTTCTTTTATTAATGCGCACAATTGAGGCAATTTAATACACGGCCAGACAGAATTGATCTAATAAGATAACAACATTAATATCAGTTAACCTTCATTGTTTTCCCATTTGTTCCGCAGCGCAAAAACAAGTTATTTTTCAAAAACACACGACCACAAATTAATCAAAAAACGCAACGTTAATGAATGATAAATTTAGGATATGGAATGAAATATCACAAGTTTCCCTCTTCTTTCGTGTCGTATAAATCGAATTTTTAATGAGTCAAAAACTGGTTTGTTATTAATTATATCAATAAATCTCGGCGGGAAAAAAATTCAACAAAAAGCTGACCTTAATTAAGTCCTTTGTTTGAAATTTATTTAATCCCAACTAGAGGGGCTTTCTGTTTTAAATTTAATTTTAAAATGTAATGAATAAGCGATGATGCGGATTGAAAATCACAAACGACCTTTAGGATGCAACGATGTCTGACGTTGTTGCGTCATTCCGTCCCACCGAATTTAAATACCGGTCGATATTTACAAATTGATTTAGTAATCGCTGTTTTAAAAGAATTTTTATGGGAATTGATTGCTGGTGTCTGAATTTTTTAAAATTATTTAAATAAGTTCTGCTTTCAAAATTGGTATTTGAGAAATCCGTTTTAGTATTGGCGTTTTTTTACTGCTCAGTTAAAAAAATGCAACTGGTGGAATTGTCGACAAAGGTTACATGAATACAAAAATTACACTTCACTGATTGTGAGATTAATTTGATATTAAAACGTCGGTTTGTTTGCATTAATATTGATGCGTTTGCGGTGCAAGTTGCAGCTAACATTAATATTGGTCTGAAAATTATTTGGTTTGACAAACGTGTATTTTTAACTAACAGCAGGTGAATACTTAATTAGATGGTTTTAATGGCGAATAAATACTGCTGAGCACCAACAAAATGCACGATTTTAAATTACTTAATGAAAGAGCTATAAAATATTTTAACTGGCCATAAATTGAAAATGGATTCAAGAAATATGACAAGAAACTTGTAGAACTTTTAAATATCTCCAACTTTTTACTGTTTTCCGTTGGGGAGAACTTTCAATTCAGGGAAATTCTAAGAGAATGTAAGCTATAAGCCACGTGAAAACAATTCAATTTTAACCAGAAATGAAATTAACGATTTCGATAAATTTAATAAGCTCTTCTACTTGAGTTAACCATTCAAAAACGTATCCTTACATAACACAAATTAAGTAGCTGTGACAACAAAGTTGGCGACTTTAGCAGGTAAGAGTAAATTACAAAGATTGTTACAAGGTGATCAAACTGGTTGTCACACACATAAATAACAAGGTATTAATAAGTTATAGAGTTTGAAAGGTGGTGCGAAAATAAGATGAATATGTGAAGGATCAAAAATTATTTAAAATTATTTTTGTCCAAGGTGAAACTAATATTTATTAATGCATTAACAGTTTAAATTAAATTGTTGTGACTAACTTAGGGAAAACTGGGTATGATTGTCACAAAGAACATAAAAGGTGAAATCTATAGCAACATACTACGTCATAGAGTCCCAGAGGGATCTCACCACAAAGATTCGTTTGTCTATCTGAAGCGAAAATTCTAGATGGGTATTGTTAATACAGCAGATGTGGATGATAAATTATATAATTATAGTACCTATTTATTGGTAAAAAATGATAAACACGAATAAATACATATAAATAATAAATTAGTAATCTCTATAAAGCAAATCTTAAAATTAGTTTGCAAACCCTGTGTGGAGCGAAAATAGCATGTATCGCCTGTTTTCGCGCATTCCAAGTAAATTGTTGCGGCTTAATTTTTACCAAATCTGCGCTCGTTCATTAAAATCCATTATAATGTTCTCCACTTCATCTTGTAACTTTACTTTAATGGTTTTTAGCAATTTTTAAAGTCCTTAATGGATAATCAAATAAGTAACAATATATTTAACGGTTTGGGCAAGTTGTCACAGAACATTTGAGGTCATTTATCACCAATGACTCTAATGGTTGTACAAAATTATTACCTACATCAAACAAAGTTAATTTTATGTTAAGATTATATAGGGTCCATCACAAACAAAGAAGTAAAATTCCTAATTTTGTTGTTTTAAGTTTGAGATTCTTACTTGAATTAGCATTTTATTGTGTAACAACCAACCCAAACATGAGATAAATCGTCAAGAAATAATTGGTACACATAAAATTAATTATCCCCCAATTTTATTGACATTATCAGTTGGACTTTACTTTTTTTAAGAAAGTCAATTTGAAGTTAAACTTGAACGAAATTCGGATGGTCATCCTAACCGGTTTTACTGTAATTCTTGTGCAAAGAATCTAACGAAATTAAAACGGTCCAGATGCAATTTGAAGGCAGTAAACATGAACGCGTGAAATGTCAAATTTAGTAGCAGCAATTATTTAAAATAGACGTCTGAAAAGTGGCACGACCTCATTAAAATCAAATTGTATGCCCAACAAAAACAAACAAACACAGTAAGCACAAATAATGTGCATAAGTTATCTTAAAAAATTCATTTAATCGCCGCATTAAAGTTTATGGGAGCTGCATGAACCGCAATTTCCATTTCTGTAACCTAATTGAATAACAAAAGTAGGCGAATACTAGACACTTTCGATCGATCCGGCAAACGTAATTTTACACGATTTTTTTTATTATTTTAGCGACACGCGACCGTTTTAATTAAGCGAAATTAGATTGTTACAACTCGAAGACACGAAAAAATTAACATTGATCAAAAGATAAGTTTTCACTTTAATAAAATTGTTACAGGAGACCCCACTTTAATTATTCGCACTCAAACCTTGCATTTGCATAGTTTTAATGAAAAAAATGTCGATTATAATACAAGAGACTTGTAAAACCGCAGGCGTAACAAAAAACTGCATAAGTAATTATTTAAGTTTCCTATTAATAAAAGGAAGTTTACAACATTCACAAGAAGTGTTTACACTTGTAATTTATTCACATAAATATGAGATTACTGTTGTCGCGAAGAAAAATTTAACTTTTAAAAAAATTAATATCGTCGCCATTAACATACGATTTCCATAAATCAAAAAAATTCTGGTTATTAATTAGGCTGTTGAAGATAATAAACGGTAAACATCCTGATTTCCGGCACAAATAACACAAACAAACAGGATGTAGTAATTTCTACCTTTGAGATTAACATAACTTTCGAGTCGAAAAAAATCGTTTACATTGCGAAGGCGGGGATTAATTTTGTCAAGAACAAGTAATCATTTCGCCGATTGATTTTCTTATCTTGCACTTTTACTGTCATGTTGGGCGGGGCGACACAACTGAGATAAAATTGATTTATCTGTGCATTAATTGAAGAAAATTTTAATTAATTTGGTCCCCACTGCAGAACCTCTGTAAAACTGAACGAAATTAATTGCGCCAGTCGATTTTTAAAGTCTTCGAACTTATTATTTCCTCATTACAATTAGCAGGTGTACATCATTTTATTCTAAATTTAGTTAATTTTAGACATTAACCTTCCTTAAATATTTAAAATTTAGCTTCAACATATTAAAATAAATTTGCATTTACAGTAGAATCCGGTTATAGCGAACCTTAAGGGACTGTCAAAATCGGTTTGTTATATCCGAAGTTCTGTATAAGCGTTAATGAAAGAATAAATGCAAGAGGGTTTTATGAGACCGTTATTGTCTAATATAAATATGCATATGTATAAAACTATTATAAATATAAGGACTAAACTTAAGTGAAACAAAGCAAAATGCAATAAGTAATTTTATTTGAAAAAAATGGTTATTTTCGACTGAACTATCGCATTTTTAAATTATAAATTGTCCACACATTTTCAATAATACGCGCACCATAATTCTGTAAAAAATTATGAAATTATAAAAATGTGGATCCTAACATAAATCGAAAAAAAGACCTGAGCATACTTTATGATAATGTGCACTGCAATTTGCATGATTTTACCTAGGAAAACCGACTTTTAAAATTCTACCCTTGTTGTAATCATTTGAAAACAAGAAAGTGGAAAAAAATTTTACCTGAGCAAACTTTATGAAAATGTGCACTGCAATTTGCATGATTTTACCTAGGAAAACCGACTTTTAAAATTCAACCCTTGTTGTAATCATTTGAAAACAATAAAGTGGAAAAAAAATTTACCTGAGCAAACTTTATGAAAATGTGCACTGCAATTTGCGTGGTTTTACCTAGGAAAACCGACTTTTATGATTATGATTACAACAAGGGTTTGTCTAGATGAAAGCATGCAACTTGCAGTGTGTTTATACATATATTTTTGAACTAATGAATTTTGAAATGGAGTGAATGGAGTGAATGGAGTGAATGGAGTGTTTTTATTCAAACCCAATCACCATATCCAATGAAAATTTATTTGTACTCATTTTCTATAAAAAATAGTTGGTCACCTTAGTTATATACAATGCAAAGTTCGTTATAGCCGATGAAAATTTTATTAATTTCGGCTTTTCAGGTTCGCTATATCCGATAGTTCGTGATATCTAAGTTCGTTTAATCGATTGTTTTTTACATTCTTACATAGGGGAAATGTCGGAACTTGGAATAAAGTTCGTTATAACCAGTGGTTCGCTATAACCGGAGCCGTTATAACCGGATTCTACTGTATTTAATAAAACATCGAAGTGGTCATATTGGTTCCTTTCGCAGAAATGTGTGTCAATTTTTATAATAATTGAAGAGGTGATCTTGTTTACAAGTTTTCTTCAGGTCGTCGAACTGTTAAAATTGTCAATGTTCTGGTGAATACAAAATTTTGAGTAAAAGTAGTCCAATACATGCTGAATTCTTAACGAGGGTCGATGAAATCTTTAGCAAAGTTGATCAGTTCTTTCACACACTTTCCGAAGTGTGTAAACGAAATTTGAACTTTTTGACCCAATTACTCACTTCCTAACTTGCAAAAGTAATTATTTAGACAACCAAACTTTGTTTTCTGTCCGGCAATCTTAGATATCGGTCAGGAAAACTATGGTCGATCTGGCTCCACCGCATCGCTTCCTCGCAGCGGTGCGTTTGAGAGGAGGTCGTAGGAGAAGGATCGACATTATTAGTCGTGCAAATCCGACTGTAACAAGGAAGGTTAAAGGATTTAGCGGCGAACTAATTTTATTTGCGGACATCGAATATTGGAAATGCAAGGTAATAATAAAAAACGGCCCTTTATTTAATTTCGTGCGTCCCGCGCCGCAACAGAAGTAATATTAAATTTTTATAAGGACGAAAAAAGAAATAGAAAAGTCTTTTCCGAGTAATATAGGTTTATGGCTTCCATCTGTGAGATTACTTTAGACGCTTCAGAAGAAAGTGGACTTTTCTGTGTGAGAGGATGAAATAAAAGAAACTTAGAAAAAATAAAAGCTCTCCTTTCTTCACGTGCTGTTTTGTGTCGAGCTAAAAGCCGTTGTTATCAAACATATTCAGATATTGTTCTTACTTCCGAGTTTTCCTGCACTGCCACACACTTTCCGTCGACGAGTCATATTCATTTCGAGACGATCCCATTCCTGATTATTATGTTTTGCTTTTCCCCCGCACTTTTTCGCTGAAAGGGAAAAAAACTCTTTCTTCCATTATTATTGTTTCCGTTCGAGATTTATTTAAAAACTTCCCCTTTTCTTTCAAGCAGTTTAAAAGGAGCTTTCCCGGCGAATTTTTACGTTGTTAAATCATACTTACGGACTTCTGTACATTTTATTAAACGATCGCTTTCAAACTTCTTAATTTTCAGGCGACCATATCGAGCTGATTAATTTAAATCAGCTTGGCGAATGTCGCTAATATTTTTATGTTTGGGCCATAAATTATTTTATTGTGTCATAGAACAGAGTATGTTGCTACTTATTGTCACTAAATTTTATAAGCAATGAACTGAGACCGCTCTCAGTTGACTCGTAAACATTTTATTTTCATGCAACATGAGACATATCGCTCGATGTAGACACACACATGTTCCATTTTTATATCACTAAATGCCTTTTTTGGACAAATTGCAAAATAATCGCATTGGATTTATTGTGACGTCGTGCGCTTAATTAGCTCATTGCTCCACAAGTGATATTCAATTATGCCATTAACGTGGTTTTGTGTTATGATTACCGATGTTCACGTTCCGATATTGATAGATGATAATCCTGAACGCAAATTGCGCCAAATTGGTCATCTGATCACATTAAAAATTGAATGAACTGCTTAAAATGCAAATTTGTATGTAAATTTGAATTTTTTCTTTAAATTGATTTTTTGATTGCCTTGTTCTAAATAGTTACAGCGGGTTTGGTGGTTAATATTAATCGAAATTAACTATTTAATGTGAATTGGGTCATTGAAGGATTCAGAATTCTCAAAAGACAAATTTTGTATTGATGTAATTTTATGTTCTTCGCAAATTAATTTATGTGGTTGTTTTGGAACTTGTTGGCATTTAAAGTGTTTAATTGGAATTTAATTAAAATCGTATATCTCAATTTGAAATTGATTTTAGTGGCGAATTTTTAAAATGCAAATTTTATTTTGATCCGAGTTTGTGTTATTTTTTTTTAAAACCTGATTTATGTTGTGGTTTTGCCGGGGAATTGGAATAACTGGTTGGCATTTTAAATATTTAATGTGTAAATGTTTAAAATTTACTGAAGTTCAAATTTAATTAATGTGGGTTGAAATGAATTCGAGCCATTTTTAGTTTTAGTATTCAAAATCTCTGGAAAGGAGTGAGTACTTTGATGAGTTACTAAATGGAGGGAAAGCAGAATTCAGTGAGGAATTAGAAGTTAGCATTTCCAAAAAGCAGGATGAAAAGAGCTGCTGCCACCAACGGAGGAGCAGATCTTAGAAATTATATGAAAATTAAAAAATAATAAAAGTCCGGGTAGTGACGGAATAACAGTTGAGCTATTCAAGTATGGAGGGCATAAATTAATAGAACAGGTGCGCAGATTGTTGGAAGAAATATGGAAGAAGGAAGTGATGCCAAGGGAATGGGTACAAGCAATAATATGTCCGCTATATAAAAAGGAGACAAAAATAGCGGACAAACTAATAACCCTCCGATTTGGAAGGTGATAAGGAATCCATAAAATAAAGGGAAAAAAATATTTCCCTTCTTTTTTGTAAGTTATTGAAGTTCGAAGATAGTGCAATTTGGCACCATTGCTACAATTTAGAAAATGAATAATTTTTACTTGCATCTCAAACGCATGGCAACGTTAAAAAAGTGAAGTTTAATTTCTGTCAATAAGGTGTCAAGAAACGTCATAAGTTGTTACCATTGCGCACAAAACGTAAACTGATTAATAACGAACGGTTAAAATAAATTTAACAACAAAATATACATTCAATTTGATGGTTATTAACTTTTCAAAGTGAGACATTCACTTTGAAGAAATGAGCTCGATAGAATTTTTTTAACATTTTTCCCGGGTCTACGTTGGATTACTCTATCTACTCGTGTACCGTTAGTCCGCCATTAATGGGACAGCCTGTATGTGCACTGCAATTTGCATGGTTTTACCTAGGAAAACCGACTCGTAAGATTCAACCCTTGGTGTAATCATTTTTTTACCCGAGTGCACTTTATGAAAATGTGGATTCTAACATGTCTTAAAAAAAAAAAAAAATTGACCTGAGCACACTTTATGAATATGTATGTGCACTGCAATTTGCATGGCTATACCTAGGAAAACCGACTCTTAAGATTCAACCCTTGGTGTAATCATTTGAAAACAAATTTTTTTACCTGAGTACACTTTATGAAAATGTGGATTCTAACATATGTCAAAAAAAAAAAAAAAATTGACCTGAGCAGACTTTATGAATATGTATGTGCACTGCAATTTGCATGGCTATACCTAGGAAAACCGACTCTTAAAATTCAACCCTTGGTGTAATCATTTGAAAACAAATTTATTTACCTGAGTACACTTTATGAAAATGTGGATTCTAACATAAGTCAAAAAAAAAAAATTGTCCTGAGCACATTTTATGAATATGTGCACTGCAATTTGCATGGTTTTACCGAGGAAAACCGACACTTAAGATTCAACCCTTGGTGTGTAACCATTTGAAAACAAAAAATGGAAAACTGCATCAACCGAGAATAGAAGCGATTATGTTTCTTTGAAATACTTTTTATTGCAATCTTCTATCATTAACATTTTTTAAACATACACACTGCAAGTTGCATGCCTTCACCTAGGCAAACCGACTCTTAAATATTTAATCTGATACGAAATAAATGCAATTAATTTAAAAATATATGAACAGTATAATGTTTAACTACAGAACAAAAAATAACATAACTTCATAACACTGATCCTCAATATCAAATGTAGCATACTGACCTGATAATTTGTATACAACCATGCAAACATTCTTGCAACATGGCCTGCAAGCGCCCGAACGTCGCGTGACATTTAATTTGAGGCAGAGTGTATAAACAAAATTTTACAAAGATTTTAGAAATTTTTATGATTTTAGGACAAGTGGAACCCCTGCAGTGTCAATTTACAAACCTTTCCAAAACCTTAACGTTTGATAGGAACGAATTCCAACAAAGAAACTTCTTTCATAACGTTAACCCTCACTAAATTATTAAAATTAATACAGCTACAAATAAACGCAAACGGTGTTTGCATATCTCAAATAGCCCGACAGTTATCAGTAAATAACGCACTTCTACCACCCTATTTAAAAACTGTCAAATCCCAAAGGCAACATTTCCAGACCCACGTTAATAGAAACTACCCTAAAAGTCTAATCAAACTAGGCATGAATCATCCCGTACTGACAACCTTCCATTAATTTAAAAAATATAAAAAACTTCATCGATGCAATTTAATGTAATCGAACAAGCTTTTAGCGAGTTATCCATGATTTTAACACGTCGTTAGAAGTTGCAAATTTAGAAGCTAGTTGAAACTGTTAAAATGCCAAAGCTGAGAGAAAACAGTCCATAACGTAACAATTCCAACTTCGCAGATCAGTTTGGCTCCATCAAAGACACTAATGACTCCGTTCATTTGCATACGGCACCCAATATTCGCCAAAACGCGAAAGGTAATTGCCATCTTAGAAAGTATCTTGTTAACACCGCGAGTGACACATGGGAGCGTCGCGACGCCGCCCCTTTAATGAAAAAATTGGCAGGCAGCGCGAAAATTCGTTAATTTCGTTAAAATATGGCCGAAAATTTTTCGCCCAAGTTGTGTACGTACATTTATTGCAATAATGTGAAGGAGGTTTGACAGTTATGGAAGGGTTGCGTTATTGTAAACGACTCAGGGCATGCAAATGAGAGGGTAAGGGTAACCGCAACGTCTGAACCGTTTGTTCGAACGCGAGTGATTGACAAATGTTCTCAATCAGCTACTAAATAACGAGAGAACAAGACCAAAAAGTTATTGATATGTAAATCAAAATGCGCCCCGGCAATAACGTTCTCAAACTATCGAATTGCACGCCGCTGCAAACAGTCTCGTTATTTATTCCTTAATTTAGATCCGGAAATGTTTCATTTCGGATTTAAGGGTTGTGTATTTAGGTTAGCAACTGCAAGATGAATGGTCGCGTTAAAAACGATGGAATTTTTGCAATTTATGTTAACACTCGTATTTATTGGCTGTGCATCCGTCGACGATACATAAATTATCTCGCAAATAATACAAAACGCAGCACGAAAGAATCTTAGAATATTTATCGCATCCTACCTTTTTTAAGGTCGTCAAATAGAACAAAGCCGATGTCTAGTCGCCTTTTTTTGTGACGGTTCTTTGGCGAATTCTAATGACAACGAGTTGATTTATGCCGCGACCGTTAATGTTTTCGATCGTATTGTCTCACAAATCAAAGAGACATTATGTCCAGAATTAAAATGTACGCGGTAAATCAAAGGCTATTGTCTGAACCAGTATGTAGATTTCCACTGAGTAATGGTAGCAGCTTCTGACAACTACAAGGAACATTCTTAAACCATTCTTAGTTCAAACAAGCAAAAGATGTCTCGTATTATGTTCCGTTTTTAAACTCTGCAATTATTAATATTTACAGACTGATTACAATGAAAAATGGAATGCAAAACATGGGAAGACGTGCGTAATTCTTTCATAACACGACACAATCATATCCAGAAGAAAGATGTGATACATTGCAGTGTCTCGATTTTTTATGCACCGATTAATTCACCGCCACCTGCATTGAGAGAGGCTGTTCTCTTATGGTAATCGATTGGTTAGTAGCTGAAATCGACTGTTTGTAAGGTGTTCTAAATGAAGATGTCTGTAACGCCAAGTGGGACCAAAGCCCCGAGCGCTTTTCAAATTAAAAACCGCTTGTCCTTAACCGGTGATTTATATTAAAATGAGAATGGCAAGTGAATTTATATGCTGGAAACAGCTGCTTTGATCTGTAACTTGAGAAAAAATATATATGCCGACTGTAACGAACCTCAAGGGACGACAAAAATGCTTTTTTGCTTGCATAATTATTCTAATTTTTCTACATAAAATCTTTATCAACAACACCTTGCAATTTCTATTCCAGAAACCAACTTAAATTGTAATTTTATAAGAGAATTGTCATTGTAAGACTTAACCTGAGTCTTTACTAATTCAGCACGTAGGAACTGTCGGATTTTAACTTTAGAAATTTATTGCTTCGAGAAAAATGTATTTTTAGGTTGTACAGGGTGAGTTAAGTTTTACCGCCCCGGCCATAATACCTATTAAAGATTGAGGGGAAAGTATGCAATTTACATGTTACATCAGCTGAAGTTTACACTTTCGATTAGTGCTACAAGTTTTCCAAATCATTTTTATTTGAAGCCAAAAAAGTAAAACAAAGAGTTTCGGGTAAAATTTCCATGTTTGGTTTTTTATTTCAAAATTTGTCAAATTATTCGTAGCATTGTTAATTGCAATTTGATTCGCTAAAAAATTATTACTTTTTGAGTTAAATCAAATTTAACCTAAAGCACGAAAAATACTTTTATTTATGACTTTCCAACAATGGATAATACGGTCTACCACGTAACAATACCTGATGATCGACCCATAAAACTGAGGGAAACGGCGTTTTAGTTGTTGCCAGATCAGTATTCAGAAATTTGCGAGAAAAATAAAATAAGTTTTTAATAGGTAAATATTAAGTTTATTTTATAAAAGATGCTCAAAGTGATGCCCCATTACCCATAAATTAAAAGCATTTCAAGCTTCTCCTCGACTGAGTATTGAAATGGCATGATTATACCTGAACTAAACACAAATGTTCACTATTCCACAAAACAAAGTTTTAATTTTCACTTTTTATCAACGATGTTTAAGTGTTGGAAGATTTGTTGCGAATGTGAATGTTTCTTTATTCACAAAGTGACCTTTAGGTTAACTTTAGGTAAATTAAGCAATTTATGTTATGGGAAGGTTCAATAACCGATAGGTATATTGACTTTGCAGACGGCAAAATTGAAACACAAAATTGTAGACAGATATACTAACGAAAATTAGAAGCTGGTAAGCGATTTTCTTATCAAGTTTAAAACCTAATATTGCAAAAATTATTTTTTATTATGATTATAATTACCGTGTAGTTGTTAGTTACGATGTTGTGAACTTTTAAAGAAATAGCGAAGATCCTTATTCCGGCCCTGTAAAATGTAACGTTGCACTTTTTAACTTAACTTTATGATTGTCATAAATAATCAGTCAAGTACCCAAAACCAATACCATTGTTAGGTGAATTGGTCAGCTAATGTCGTAAATCATTTAAAAAAATACCCTCTAATACGGAAATGGCTTTATTTAATGAACCCAAATTAGTAAAATTATTTTAATTACACTAAATTGTGTGAAAATATTTTACTGTTCGTACATAAAAAAAACTAATAAATTGAGCAATTAGTAATTGAAAGAAGGCCAAAATTTTACCTGATTAAAAAAATAAGATTTTTTCTTGGTTTGTATGTACCTTAATAATATAAAATTACTCATGCAATTTATGAGAATTGACAAATTATTTTAAAGGCCTATTTTGCCACGGCCGATAAAACTTAACTCACCCTGTATAGACATGGTTCGTTATAAGCAAGATTGTAATAACTGGCGGAATCGCTTTCTTTAGATTTAAAAAATTAAATTGCGTGCAGTGAATAGCGCGATAACCCACTTTAAGTTACATAATGGTTTCACATTATTGTTATCGTGTGTATTTACCCTTGCAAAAGATATAAAAGTGATAACAACTGGCAATAAAAACATTACAAAAGCATTGAGCAAAAGAAACAATTTGCGGTAATTAAAATTGTGTATACTACGTTGATTAAAAAATTGTTTTATTATTATATCTTTTTAATCAAATTTCAAAATGTAACATTAAAGTAAATTACACAATTAACTTTACACCACGAATCGAATAAGCAGGTATTGCAATATGATTCGATCACAATGTAAGTTGAATTATTACAAAAACATTAAATTATAGATCTACTCAATTATCTACAGTTAAGGCAGAAATAATTTACAACTTTCTGTTAACATAATTGCTTTTTTTTACAAAAATGCCAATTTTTTGTTATTTCAGTGCGTTAAATTTTCACATCTACTGAATAGAGCGAGAATTCATTTTAAATTACCTAACAACTTTACAAATTAAATGAGAGGAAAAAAACGCAACTTTTTACTGAAAGAGGAAACATCAAAAATTAAATCCGTAAAAATTAAATGGCCATGTTGCTATAATTAAAATCGTTCCTACTAATTTTTATGTGCTCAAACTTTAGAGCCTATAAAGTTAATTTATGTTTACCAAAACTTAATCAAATTGAATTGAACCATTAAATAGGAGCGAAAGCACTGAAAATATAGTGCCTACGGTATTTAATCTAATCGCATTATTAGTAAAAATAATGCATTTGAATAATCTTAATCCATTAGTCTAATATTAAAACTACGGCGCCGAACAACTTTAGATGCTACAGTAAAGTAACCCTCAAAATAAACAGTCACCAAAAATTAATCTAAATAAGCTGTACACTATTTTCCATCTTTTTATGCTAATCGGCTTCAAGGACAATATGAGCTTAAGGTATACACTGGATAAAAAAAATCCTCACTGAAAAAGAATCTGAAAAAAATTGCACATGTCGCAAATGACCGTTTTTGCTTTTTTTTAATTAAAAATTACCGTTTACTTTTACTTCTTAAAGTGGCCAAATTTGACCAAACAATTTTTAAGAACTAAACTATAACTGAGTTAGAAGTGATTTGGTAAAAATTCAAAAAACCGATAAGTAACTCAGCAAAACAGTTTATTAAATAATAACCAAACAGTTCAGCGTAACGAAAAATTCGGTTAATTGTTTCTAAGCAGTTTGGCAACATTTAGCTAACTTCAGTTGAATCTTACCAAAATTGGAAAAATTTCCAACGATCAGTTTATTACACTCGATGAATGGTGCGACAGCTCGCGTTAAATTATGCACGCGTTCTATTTTGTCATTAGTGCTGATGGCAAGATAGTGCTGAATTAACTGTTGCTTGCATATTAATAAACTTACACGTACAAGATTTACTGCAACACGTCCCGTCGTTACATTTAATTAAAAAACTCCAGAATTATCTAACGGGCCGATACAACAAATAAATCACAAATATCGACGTTAAGAACTGTTTTTATATTTACCGATATATCCAGCTTACCTGCAAACTGATCAGAAAGCAGAAAAAACACACGAAAACAGGAATAATACAGGTTTTAAGAAAACAACGTTAATGCGAAAGTAGGTCGAGTTAATAGCGCATCGTTAACTTTAATGTAAAAAAAACAGGATCACTTTCGTTCAGCCGGACAATAAATTTTTTGTTAAACTCAATTTCAAACATTAATTGATTAATGTTTTTTTGATAAATTGCGGCAACCAGGAAGACATTCCTGCGATTGTGGCGAAACCACACACGGATGCAATCACAATCGTTTCTGCGTTGCAATAAAAACTGCAAACAAAGCTTATTTTTCCCCGAAATCTAATCAACTGATAAGATCACGAAAAATATAATAATACACACACACACACACACACACAAAATGAGAGAAGAATAAGTATTGGGACTGAGACGGGCGCTTTCTGAGAAGTACCCCTTTTCATGATTGGTTAATCAAAACTTGACAGGGGCTCATTAAAAAAAATAAATTACCAACCGGCCTCACCGTGTAATTAAAACTTTATTTAAAAATTATCTTGTGAATTGAGATAAAAAATAATTGTTTTAATTGTCTGAAGATTTCACAATTTCAACGACTGGCAGGCTAGTTTTGAGCGAGTATCGCCACCCAGTTGTGCGTTCGATTCAAAATGCATTTATTTAAAATACCGAAAGCGTTATTTATTAAGACGTAAAGTATAAATACGCCATTGTGTTTATTTGCAACCTGATTTCTATAGCTTATAAATACGCAAATATCTGCCCATTATTTGCGCGGTCAAAATATCTTAAATCAATACTTTTTCAATGGCGTTGTGAAAGTCATGTTTCTCGGCGATTTTACGCGCCTTTCAAAGATTGCGCTGATAACACAACAAAAATTTCTAGCTTTGTATTATTCTCACAGTTCTATTAATCAGTCGATTTTACCCTCCAGTGACCTGTAAGATTTAAATATTTATCTTAACTATCAGAAACCCGGCGAAAACCGGGTCTAAAGTGATCCAGAGAGTAAATTTTCTTTTGGTCTGTTCTTCGAAGTTGTTATGACAATGTTTGAGAATAAATTTCCTGGATTTTTTTTTATCATCAGGTCAACAACAGGTCGTTCGGAAAAATGTCGATTATACCACCAAAACCTAGAAGCGAATGTAAATCCGGTAGTACATTGACTACCACATCTTCAAGTTATAAGAAGACTGGCGGAACCTTTGCCATCGGACCAATGAAAATTATGTTGTACTTCTTGTATTAGTTTATAAATATATAGTTGCCAATTCTTACACTTTATTATTGTTACTGTGTGAAAATGTATTAGTCAGCTATTGAAAAAAACCAATGTTTCAAAATATTAGTAATACAGAATTTAATCGTTTCGATTGAAATTTTTCTTACTCCAGAAAACGCATTTTTTTAAGAAGATGTTGAAATCGGTAGCATTAACGATCCTATTGACTTTCGTTATTATGGTGAGTTATTCAGACATTTCTTGAAGTATGAACTACAGTTTTTCATACAGTTACAGTTATTGCATTCCTTTTGGGATTCAAAAAGTTTCACTACCGAAATGGCTAAGAAAAATCGTATTAGACGTTCTGCTGAGCCGAATGTTGTTCTATTAGTTTGGTAAGTTGAATTTATAAGAAAATCGGAACATTATGATTTAGTTTGTAGTAACTCGACAACCATTGACGAAACCACTTATTGCAAACGACCGTCCGGACAAAGAAGTATTGAATACCAATACCTAGATCGTGCGAAAAAGGCAAAAATTACGACAACACAATCGATAACAACTACTACCACTGGACCAACAACACAAAGTTCTGTATATAGAAAAAGAACGATCAGTACACAAGGCCTTGTTAATAAATCATCAACAAAACATCCAAATTTAAGAAGTCGAAGGTCTTACAAAAATTTAGAATTTACTAATACAAAAGTGCGCCCAAGACCATCAACTGTGAGTTCAGCTGTTGCTACTATCAACAGAATCACAACACGACGTTCTACATCACACCGAACAATTACACAACAAAAATACATAAAACAAGAAATTGGTACTCAACACCCTGTTAATACGTTGTCACCAATATATCGGAAGTCAAAAACTTCTGCAGACCGACGATCTAACCAAAATATAAATTTTCTAACTGCAAAGGTACGTCCAACAACGCCATCAACACTGAGTTCAACAACTGTTGCAACTACTAATAGCACCACAACAAAACCTTCCACATCACAACAAACCACTACAACAGTACAATATAAAAGAACAAAGATCAGTACTCAACGTCCTGTTAATAAAATGTCGACAACATATTCGAATTCAACAACATCCGCAGGGAATTCTGCAACTCCAACGATACAATCATCAACAAAGATTAACATAATCGAATCAACAAGAAAACCTACACCTTTAACAGTACAAGTTAAACCAACGAAAGTTACACAAATGAGAGTAAAATCAACCAAAAATTCATTAAAACAAGTAAATAATACAATAACAACATTTGTAACTTCTACAAGAAGATCGACTAAAACAATATCTGTCACATCAATTCAAAATCCGACAAATACAACGAAAGTGACCCAAACGATTAAGACCTCGACAGTTAAACCAACGGCAATAATGATAGGGCCTATTACATTAACAAAAAAATCAACAACTACAACAATAACACCAACACCTACAGCAATGAAGAAGTTCACTGCATTGTCACAGAAAACGACAATGAAAACGTTTACTACTGAAACTCGAGCGACAAGGCCTAAAACTTCAATAAAGTATTTAACAAAATCAATAAAGGCAAATGTAGTCAATACCATAAAATCGACGAAATTGAAACCATTTACATCGGAAAACAAACTGACAACTTCAAAGAATGGTACACAACAAACAACAATAGAAGAACCTACAACCACAACAATAACGCCAACAACTACGGCAGTAAAAAAACCCACATTTACACAGGAAAAAACAGTGAAAAAGTTTATAATTCATAGCCGAAGAAAAATATCGTTGATGAGGTCCACTAAAGGGTCGAAAACATTAACAAGGTATGTAACAAAACCAATAACAGTAACAGCAGTTACTATAATAAGATCGACGACAGTGAAACCAGTTATCTCATCAAGCAAACTTACAATTTCAACCAACGACACACAAAAGATTGCAATTTCGACAGTTGAATCAACTACAATAACAGAAGAGCCAGTTATATCACTAGAAGAAACTACAACTTCGACAAAAGTAAAAAAAAAGATTGTACCCTCAACAATTGAACCAAGTACAATAATTGAAAAGTCAATTACATCACTAGAAGAACCTGCAATTACACCAAAAGTCATACAAACGATCACAACCTCGACAGTTGACCCAAGTACAACAAAGGAAAACTCACTTCCGTCACTAGAAGAATCTAGAACTTCAATGAAAATTACAAAAAACATTGCACCCTGGACAACCGAAGCACGTACAACAACGGAAGAGCTACTTTTGTCACTAGGAGAAGCTACAACCACACCAAAAGTCACAGAAAACATTGTAACCCTGACAGCTGCACCAAATACAAAAAATGAAGAGCCAATTAGATCAATAGATGAATCTATAACTTCCACTAAAGTCTCACAAATCACCGCAACCTCGACAGTTGAACCAAGTACAATAAATGAAGAGCCAATTACGTCCACAGTAGAACAAAGTACAACAAAGGTAGAGCCACCTTCAACAGTCGAAGAATCCACAACTTCAGCAAACGTCACAGAAAAGATTGCACCATCGACAGTTGAACCAAGTACAACAAAGGAAGAGCCACTTCCGCCAGTAGAAGAATCTACAACTTCAGCAAAACCCACGGGAAAGATTGAACCCTCGACAGTAGAACCAAGTACAACAAAGGTAGAGCCACCTTCATCAGTAGAAGAATCCACAACTTCAGCAAAAGTCACAGAAAAGATTGCACCCTCAACAGTTGAACCAAGTACAACAAAGGAAGAGCCACTTCCGTCAGTAAAAGAATCTACAACTTCAGCAAAACCCACGGAAAAGATTGCACCCTCAACAGTTGATCCAAGTACAACAAAGGAAGAGCCACTTCCGTCAGTAGAAGAATCTACAACTTCAGCAAAACCCACGGAAAAGATTGAACCCTCGACAGTAGAACCAAGTACAACAAAGGTAAAGCCACCTTCATCAGTAGAAGAATCCACAACTTCAGCAAAAGTCACAGAAAAGATTACACCCTCAACAGTTGAACCAAGTACAACAAAGGAAGAGCCACTTCAGTCAGTAGAAGAATCTACAACTTCAGCAAAAGCCACGGAAAAGATTGCACCCTCAACAGTTGAACCAAGTACAACAAAGGAAGAGCCACTTCCGTCAGTAGAAGAATCTACAACTTCAGCAAAACCTACGGAAAAGATTGCACCCTCAACAGTTGATCCAAGTACAACAAAGGAAGAGCCACTTCCGTCAGTAGAAGAATCTACAACTTCACCAAAACCCACGAAAAAGATTGAACCCTCGACAGTAGAACTAAGTACAACAAAGGAAGAGCCACTTCCGTCAGTAGAAGAATCTACAACTCCAGCAAAACCCACGGAAAAGATTGAACCCTCGACAGTAGAATCAAGTACAACAAAAACAGAGTCACTTCCGTCAGCAGAAGAATCTACAACTTTAGCAAAAGTTACAGAAAAGACTGTAATCTCAACAATGGTACCAACTACAATAACAAAAAAGACAATTACGGCACTAGAAGAATCTTCATCTTCAACGAGAGTCGCACAAAAGATTGCAACCTCAACAATTGAACCAAGTACAATAAATAAAGAACCAATTACGTCAACAGAAAAATCTACAACTTCGACAGCAGGATCAACAACTACATCAACAAAGAAGCTCACAAATTTAACACAGACAATGAAAACAAAAACGATTACAATTCGGAAACCGACAACAATAAAACTTACAACTTCAACGAAATTAAATCAAAAGATTACAAAATCGACAGTTCAACCAACTACAATAGATGAGGCAACTTCCACGATAAGACCAACAACTACATCAACAAAGAAGCCTACAAATTTAACAAAGATAATAAAAACAAAAAAGATAATAACTCAGAAACCAACAACAACAGTAAAACTTATGACTTCGACGAAACTGAAACTAACGATTATAAAATCGATACTTGAACCAACTACACCAATAAACGAATCAATTACGTCAACAAAAAACTTTACAACTTCCATGACAAGACCAAAAACCATATCGACAAAGAAGCTCACAGCTATGACAAAGACAACGAAAACGAAAAAGGTTACAACTCGGTCTCAAAAATCGCCAATAACAGGAAAACATAGAATTTCAACGACAGTTAAATCTAGGAAACTAAATGAAGAACAATTTACAGAAGAATCCACAACTTCGACCGCAAAATCAGCAACTACATCAACAAAGAAGCCCACACCTTTGGTCAATACAACAAATAGAAAAATGCTATCAACTCAAACTCGCACGCCAATAACAACAGTGAAACCTACAACCTCAACGACAGTCACGCAAAATATTGCAACCTCGACAGTTGAAGGAGCAATTACGTCAACAGAAAAGCCTACAACTTCTACGAAAAGACCAACAACTACATCAACAAAGAAGCCCACAACTGTAACAACGGCAACAAAAAAGAAAAAGGTAAGAACTCCAACTAGGAAACTGACAACAGTGAAACCTGCAATCTCAACAGTTGAAGAACCAATTACGTCAACGAAAGAGTCTACCACTTCTACGGAAAAACCAACAACTACATCAACAAAGAAGCCCACAACAGTAACAACGACAACAAAAAAGAAAAAGGAAAGAACTCCAACTAGGAAACTGACAACAGTGAAACCTACAACCTCAGTGAAAGTTGCACGAAAAATTGCAACCTCAACAGTTGAAGAACCAATTACGTCAACGGAAGAGTCTACAACTTCTACGGAAAGACCAACAACTACATCAACAAAGAAATCCACAACTGCAACATCGATAACAAAAAAGAAAAAGGTAACAACCAGAACTAGAAAACTGACAACAGTGAAATCTACAATCTCAATGGAAGTTGCACGAAAAATTGCAACCTCAACAGTTGAAGAACCAATTACGTCAACGAAAGACTCTACAACTTCTATGGAGAGACCACCAACTACATCAACAAAGAAGCCCACAACTGCAACAACGACAACAAAAAAGAAAAAGGTAACAACCCGAACTAGAAAACCGATAACAACAGTGAAACTTATAACTTCAACGAAAGTCGTACCAAAGATTGCAGCAACAACAGTTGAACCAAGTACAATAAATGAAGAACCAATTACGTCAACAGAAGAATTGACAACTTCTTCAGCAAGACCAACAACTATAAAAACAAAGAAGCCTACAACTATGACAAAGACAACAAAAAGAAAACAGTTAACAACTCGAGCTCGAAAACCGAGACCAACAGTGAAACCTACAACTTCAACGAAAGTCGTACCAAAGATTGCAACCGCGACAATTGAACCAAGTACAACAAATGAAGAAACAATTACATCAACAGAAGAATCTACAACTTCGACAGCAAGATCAAAAACTATAAAAACAAAGAAGCCCACAACTTTAACAAAGACAACAAAAAGAAATAAATTAACAACTCGAGCTCGAAAACCAATAACAACCGTGAAACCAACAACTTCAACGGAAGTCGTAACAAAGATTGCAACCGCGACAGTTGAACCAATCACAACAAATGAAGAACTAATTACATCGACAGAAAAATCTACAACTTCGACAGCAAGATCAAAAACTATAAAAACAAAGAAGCCCACAACTCAAACAAAGACAACAAAAAGAAAAAAATTAACAACTCCAGTTCGAAAACCGATAACAACAATGAAACTTACAACTTCAACAAAAGTAGTACGAAAGATTGCAACCGTAACAGTTGAACCAAGTACAACAAATGAAGAACCAATTACATCAACAGAAGAATCTACAACTTCGACAGCAAGATCAAAAACTATAAAAACAAAGAAGCCCACAACTCAAACAAAGACAACAAAAAGAAAAAAATCAACAACTCGAACACGAAAACCGATAACAACAGTGAAAGTTACAACTTCAACGAAAGTCGTACCAAAGATTACAGCAACAACAGTTGAACCAAGTACAATAAATGAAGAACCAATTCCGTCAACAGAAGAATTGACAACTTCTTCAGCAAGACCAACAAGTACAACAACAAAGAAGCCCACAACTTTGACTAAGACAACAAAAAGAAAAAAGTTAACAACTCGAGCTCGAAAACCGAGACCAACAGTGAAACCTACAATTTCAACGAAAGTCGTACCAAAGATTGCAACCGCGACAATTGAACCAAGTACAACAAATGAAGAAACAATTACATCAACAGAAGAATCTACAACTTCCACAGCAAGATCAAAAACTATAAAAACAAAGAAGCCCACAACTTTAACAAAGACAACAAAAAGAAATAAATTAACAACTCGAGCTCGAAAACCAATAACAACAGTGAAACCTACAACTTCAACGGAAGTCGTAACAAAGATTGCAACCGCGACAGTTGAACCAAGCACAACAAATGAAGAACCAATTACATCAACAGAAGAATCTACAACTTTGACAGCAAGATCAAAAACTATAAAAACAAAGAAGCCCACAACTCAAACAAAGACAACAAAAAGAAAAAAATTAACAACTCGAGTTCGAAAACCGATAACAACAATGAAACCTACAACTTCAACGAAAGTCGTAACAAAGATTGCAACCGTGACAGTTGAACCAAGTACAACAAATGAAGAACCAATTACATCAACAGAAGAATCTACAACTTCGACAGCAAGATCAAAAACTATAAAAACAAAGAAGCCCACAACTCAAACAAAGACAACAAAAAGAAAAAAATCAACAACTCGAGCTCGAAAACCAATAACAACAGTAAAACCTACAACTTCAACGAAAGTCGTACCAATGATTGCAACCGCGACAATTGAACCAAGTACAAAAAATGAAGAATCAATTTCATCAACAGAAGAATCTACAGCTTCGACAGCAAGATCACAAACTATAAAAACAAGGAAGCCCACAACTTTGCCAAAGACAACAAAAAGAAAAAAATTAACATCTCGAGCTCGACAACTAATAACGGTGAAACCAACAACTTCAACGAAAGTCGTAACAAATACTGCAACCGCGACAGTTGAACCAAGTATAACAAATGAAGAACCAATTTCATCAACAGAAGAATCTACAGCTTCGACAGCAAGATCACAAACTATAAAAACAAGGAAACCCACAACTTTGCCAAAGACAACAAAAAGAAAAAAATTAACATCTCGAGCTCGACAACTAATAAGAGTGAAACCAACAACTTCAACGAAAGTCGTAACAAATACTGCAACCGCGACAGTTGAACCAAGTATAACAAATGAAGAACCAATTTCATCAACAGAAGAATCTACAGCTTCGA
This sequence comes from Dascillus cervinus, assembly GCA_949768715.1. Taxonomy (NCBI): domain Eukaryota; kingdom Metazoa; phylum Arthropoda; class Insecta; order Coleoptera; family Dascillidae; genus Dascillus; species Dascillus cervinus. The sequence continues at coordinate 27,544,844 of OX458319.1, read as the reverse complement.
CAGCAAGATCACAAACTATAAAAACAAGGAAACCCACAACTTTGCCAAAGACAACAAAAAGAAAAAAATTAACATCTCGAGCTCGACAACTAATAACAGTGAAACCAACAACTTCAACGAAAGTCGTAACAAATACTGCAACCGCGACAGTTGAACCAAGTACAACAAATGAAGAACCAATTTCATCAACAGAAGAATCTACTACGACAGCAAGATCTAAAACTATAAAAACAAAGAAGCCCACAACTTTGACAAAGACAACAAAAAGAAAAAAGTTAACAACTCGAACTCGACGACCGAGAACAGTAAAACTCAGAGCTTCAACGAGACTCAAACAAAAGATTACAACCACATTTACGCCGACAGAAGAATCTACCACTTCAGTAGAAAGTTCAATAATAAACCAAGATGATGAGACAACAGTATCAACTATAACAACAAAAATAAAACATTTCCATTATGAAGGTCTCAGAAACGGACCATTTGCGAGAATCATTAACGTAGTCAACATTGCAAATATAATTCAACCCGTTGAAGCACAAATTGTACCCACGTCCACAAAAAGCACAGCAAGAAAATCACAAAGAACACAAGCACAACCACCAATTACCCTCAAGACCAAAACACCCATAAGGAAATCAAATAAAATCCGACGCAGCTACAGAAAGCCGCGATCAACAATCAACTACGTTGTGTTGCCGCACGCAGAAATTAAATTTAAAAATGGGACAATGGTTTACTAACCTAGCTATGAATTAGATATGTAGAAAATAAAAATATTATCCCTAGTAATACCATAAAAGCTTTGAATTTATTGATTAATTTACGATAGCTTGTTGCGTAGCAACTTAAAAGAGTGTAAATTTGATGAGTATTAAGAACACGACAACGCAGTTGGAGTGTTTTTATCATCAAATTTGTTTTTATACTGGGCTATTCGAGGCAGTGCACAGAACTGCTTGAGACACCCCCCACTATTCCCCTCGCGTCCTGCACATACCCAAACTCTTTCGCTAGTTTAATGCTCTTTATGTGCTGCATTTCATGCAGTTCTGTTCCAGATTTCGGACGTGATGTTACGTACGTTTTTTTGCTTTGTGGCTTTGTCGTTGTAAACTTTAATTTTATACATTCGTATTGTATTAGTGTTTTTTTGACAATGAATGTTGTCGGCAATTTGATTAACTTCAAGCGATTTGTGAAGTATAGTTACGAAGAAAAAATAGATTTGAAAAATAAAGGTCGACCGCTGCCGGACATTATTATTGAAACAAGCGGTATTAGTCGTGGAAAACCATATAAACGTCAGTTCAACAAAAATTTGTGGCTGCAACAAGAAAAATGCTCTTTTTTGCTTTCCATGTTTGCTCTTTGGTGGAGATAAAGCATGGACACAGGTAGGAGTGACTGGTTTAGTACACTTGAGTAAAAAAATAAAAAAGCATGAAAACTCCAAAAGTCATCTTCACAATTCAATGGAGTTAGCAATATTAGGAACAATCAACATCCAATCTCCAATCTGCTGATTTTGCATTTATTTATATTATACATCCGAAACAGTGATAGCAAAAATTCCAAACGACGCATTTAACCCGCCCGAACTGACTCGAAATAAATTTTATTCGCGGCTAGCGTCCTGTTTGATAGGCACTGGTTTATAGCGCGTTATCAGCTACTTATCGGTAACTCAATACAATTCAAAATATATCAACTAAAGTCGCCGCTTATTGTATGCAAGCAATGCGTAAACTTTACGCATCGATAAAAATTCAGTGCTAACAGCCTTGTCCATGCTTTCTATTGAAAAGAAATTTATGTCCAAAATTAAAAATTTTAAAGAAAAGATTATTGATAATTTTGCTACTATGAGAGGCCGCAGGATCGATCTGTTCTACAAAAAATAGGTAAGTTTAAATGAAACCACGATCCTGATTATTTTATTTTTATTGTACCACGAGCCGCCACTGCCATGAAACGTTTTGCAGTCACTGTGTTATTGAAAGAGATGTGGTAGGAGAAATGGCGCATCTGCAGATTTAAAATTTTAAATCAGAATAAGAAATTATGTCGAGAGAATATTAGAAAACTTCATAAATAAATCAAGTTAAAAGAGAATCCATTCGGAATAACAGAGCAACCCAATCTCTTTTAATCTGTATCAAGAAACTCTCGCAGGCCCACTTCTGGAAAAATGAAGGCATTCTCGAACAAATGAATTTCATCCCCATGGGAAACCTACATCCATTATTTAGCGGAAATTCAAGCAGGCCTAGGTCATTTTTGGTCAGACAAACGCATTTTTCGGTTTTTGCGAAATTCATAAAAATCCAATTTTAAATCGGCGAAACAGTTTCGCCGTCCTTTCAAGGTTCTGTTGTTATTGCAGGTATATATTACACCAAGAAGAATTTATTGTAGCTTTTAACAGTTAACTAGCAGCCTCTTTTATTGCTCTTTGAAAGTATGCCAACTACCATTTTCTTTTGATTTATTGGAGTTTTCTTCTAACGGTGCAACAAAATTATTTCCGCAAGTTTTAATTGTACATTTACGATCCAGCAACAAATCATTTGTCAACGTTGATTCGTTAGTCACAATTCTACAACAAAAGTTTCCATCTGTCAAATTTGACAGATGTTTGTGCCCCAAACGTATTTTTCTGAGATAACCTCAAATTAATTTATAGAAAATTTCACTTACCTACTAATTATTATTATTTTCTGCAACGATGGGTTCACTTATTCTGCAAAATCGAATTTCGCAAAAGCAAACTCAACACAAACTAGTAAGACTTAAAAATTAAACGATCACCCAATTGTTGAAAACACGTTTTTAAGACTCACACGAACGAAAATTAAGCTTAAACGGCAGTAAAAACAAATAAAACGAACAGAACGCGAAAATACTTTTTTAGGTTATATTAATCATAAAATTATAAGCGAAGCCACCAAGCGACATCTGCGAATGTCGACTCAAGCTCCGAACTTGGGACTTTTTCAACAAGATGTCTCCACTTTGAGCGGTAAAATTTAAATTTATTATCACAATTTTCCGTGTGGTACAATGAATTCTTTAGGAACAAGTTCTAACAATTTCATGTAAGCTGCTATTGCAATATTTTCATCCGTAGATTCGATTGTGACTTTAACTTTGTAGGTGTTGTTGAACAATTCAGGATAGGAACCGAATAACGCATTAGGGAATTCCTTCACCAGCCTGGCTAAAGCGGACACTATCATATCTTCAGTCACATTGAAATAGATTGTGCGAGTGTGGAAGGTATTGGAGGAGGTGGAAAACTTTTCGCCTAAGGCATCAACGGCTTTCCTAAATAAATGCGGAATTCCAGGGAACATGTAAATGTTGCCTAAAGAAATATTCGGATAGGGGGCCTTTCGCCCTGTAGTTTTGTCATCAACGAATGTAAGTGCTGCCGATTTGGGGACCTGAAATTAAAATGAAACACAAATGACGCCATTTGAATTTATTACCTGAGACATTTTTAAGCCGGCCGGATTTAAATCTGTCGTTTTAAAATGATTACAGCAAATTGTTTTCAAAACGGGATGCACAATCAGTGGTTCATTAAATGCCTTTGCGACCGCTGTAATTTTAATTGTTCAAACGTAATTTTGGAAGCGCAATTATACCTTCTAAAGTGACATCATCGTGGGTCGGCCCGATTCCTCCGGATGTTATTACGTAATCATATTTTTTTGAGTAATCCAAAACCTCACTGCCTATCTGGTCAACGTCGTCGCCGATCACTGTTATCTGTAAGAAGTGTAGCTCAACGAGCTTTCGACCCAAGTTCGAAGTCTTACCTTTTTCACTTTAATCCCCAATTTGTACAATTTAGCCGATGCATAATTGGAATTCGTATCGATCACATCTCCTTTTAAAACTTCGTCTCCGATCACTGCAAGGAAAGGGCATTTTAAGTTTAAAATCGCAAATTTTGAAAAACTAACCTACAATTCCGGCTGTTTTTATTTCACTTTTCATTGACAGAAGGCGTTTACAATTACTGGACATTTTTGATACGTTTTTCAGCGCAAATAGAGTCATGACGTGTGATTTTTAAATCAGCATTGCAATTTCTTACTTAAATTTTGGTTTGAGGCCAAAATTGGTTGTTAAGGGTTATAGAACTAGGTGGCGCCCTTCTTGGAAATGAGTGGGAAATATAAAAGTCAAATTAAATTCATTGTATTTTGCTATCGATAATAAACAATAAGAAGAGGTTTAAACGTCAAAGTAACAGAAATATTTATAATTTCTATAAAATCTGAAATGACTACTCGTATAATTTTAGTTTCTTTTATTAAAACTGTTGGATCATTCATCAATTTTTGACTAACTTAAACTGCTACTGCACATTCAACTTACTAAGGTGTTATTCAATTCGTAACATCCCTAGATTCTATCAACTTGACTACACTTATTATACAAGTTTTATAAGGCGATCTATTGTCGTACGAGTAATGTTACGAGTATGACAATACGTCTTATAAAACTAGTGTAATATACTATTTTTTCTACTTTGGTGTTCTTAGTTTTATGAAAATATGAAAATTCTGCTTTCTAAATATTCTAGGGATTTTTAGTATTAGCTAATGGTTGTGTCGGTATTTGTCATGTGTCGTATGTCAACTAAAATTTCAAATTTAAAGTCTCGAGTTTGATATTTTTGTGATACAGTTATGGAAGAATTAAGTTGTACACTTGGTTTGACCTTGACAGGAGCTCGATGGAGATGCCGGACGCCGGCTATTACAGCAATACCAACGTAATACGTATCAAAACAATTCCAAAAACAATTTCACAATAAGTTCCTTTGTGACACTACTTTTAGTTTCACAAAGACTCACTTATGATACCAAAGTAGAAAAAATTTCTTGTATACTTCTGCACTTTGCTCTTCTTTTCGCTATTCGTTGTAGCAATTTGTAAGGCTTTGTCCTGTTCGGTCTTCTCACTACCTCAATTTTAACGAAGAGCTGGAAGGCTTAGACATGTGCATTAAAAAAGCCCGTTTTCACGTTTACTGGCAAATTTGGTGATGGTCTAACAGTATCCGTTTTCAGGTTCAGCTGGATGTCCCCTTCCTCAACTACCAAAGTACAATCAGGTACTGATTGTAGGAGACGAACAAGACTTCAGTTAAACTGTGTGAACATTACAAACAAGCAGGTAAATTCAAATAAATGTTAATACTTAGTAGTTGGAAGTGACGATCGTAGCGATCTACCACTGGAAAATGATACGAAAAGGGTGTGGATAAAGCCAAGTATTTGGGAGTGATTTTTAATGAACAAGCGACGAGTAGACATGAGATCCAAAAAAAAATAACTAAAGGCAGAAAAACTACAGTTCAATACTGCGGAAAAAATATATTAGACGAGGAACAAAGTTTCAAAAGTATAAGACAATTATTCAAAGTTTAACATATGGCTGAGAAGTATGAGATATAAATAAAACTCATACGAAATAGTTACCAATGGCACAGATAGACTTTTTGAGAAGAAGCTGCAGAGAGCCAGACTCGAAGGAATCAGAAATACAGACTTTAGAAGGAAAATGAATACTGAAAGATATTGAAACAATTAACTTGGGTCGAACACACAAAATAACTGGATGAAGTGAGATCACCAAGAAGAGTATTAGAATGGATACCAACAGAAAGGAGAAAGATAGGACCTAAAACTGTAATAACCTGGTGGGTTGTTCATTCAGAACGGACAAAGCGTACCTGCTATTATGTAAGATTTCATACACAGTTGAAGTATTTGTAAATAAAACCAGCAAAATGAATTTGAAGGTCGGTGCAACTGGTTAAAGAATTTTAGATCCATCCTCTCTGCAGGAGGCGCATATAATAATTATTAGGGCTAATAAATCAACTTTTAAAACTAAACTATTGCAATGCAGAAGTGATGTTGGTTGCATTTGTTTTTTTTTAAATACAGAGGATTTCACTTATTAATAAAGTAAGTTCACTACCGCCTCGCTCATAGCATGCTCAGCATTATGGTGGAAGTCTGGAGATTACCATATGTATAGTCTTGGAGAAAAGCCTTTATAAAAATTTTCAATCAATCAGTTTTTTAAGGTGTTTTTTCGGAACTGAGTTGGAGTAAACATTCTCTTGTTTAACTCTAAGAACTCTCGGTGTTAAATGTTAAATGGATGAGAAATGTAAAAGCCAAAATTAATTCATTATATTTATTATTGATAAATACTACATATCCTATTTATATATTGAGCATCCGTAATATACAATAGATGTCTAAGCGTTCAAGTAACAGAAATCTAATTTATATAAAATCTTAAATGCTTATTTACTACAATTGATATTTTTTCTGCTAGTCAAACAACTCAGACTTGCGTTGGATACGCAACACAGTAAACACTTATATAAAAAGCCCTTGCGGCTATCAAATGGCTATCAAAATACGACACGTAAAAAAAATTCTTATATAAAAGTGTAAATTCAGTCATATACAATATAAATACTATGTCATGTATACACACGCATCACTTATTGCACGTGTGCTCCCCACAACGTGCACACACTGAATAAGAAAGACCGCCCCACGGGCTTCTCTTTAGAAGGCACAAAATATAGTTAGTCTTTGTTCATTTTGGCACCCGAGAATGCTAAATAAGTTTGCGACTAAATAGATCATTTCAATTACAAAAGAAAGTTTTTGTATCACTTGCACACTACTGTTGACTCGTGCACTCTCACTAACACAAAATTTTTATCTATCTCCTCCTTCGTGCGGCGGCTGCGGCTATCATTTGTCTGAGCATCGGTTCAGGGGTGCATACTTTTGGCTCGCACTTCAATTGGCCATCACCGCCACATCTGAAATAAACAATTAGCATCAATACCACATCTACAGTTTTCTTTAATTTAATACTTACATGCACTGCAAGCAAGGTCCTGATGCTGGTTTTACATCTTCTCCTACTTGGTAGGCTTGGCCCTGAATTTGACATCCCCTGTTAGTGGCGCGCACTCCACGTGCACCCTTGTAGGCATGAGGGAAGAAATGTGGTGGCAAAGTGGTCGTCGTTGTGGTTGTGGTTGTCGTAATGTTCACATTGGTAGCCATCGATACTGGACATTCGTACCTAGGACAACAGAATCCTCGGATCGGTTCTTCGTGACATCTGGGAATGGGCGGTGGACAACTTTGTTGCAAGCAAATGATGTCACTTCGGAAGCAGAAGCAGAAATCGCAAGGATCGTCTCTTGGAATCTGTTGTGCGGAAACGTACATCTTTCCTCCATATCGACAAGTGCCCGGGCCGAAAGAGCCTTGATCCTCCTCACCGTAATCTTCTTCTTGAGGTTCATGGTAGTCAGGAACTTCCGGACTTTGTTCCGAGAATTGAGGATGATGAGGCGCTTTCGTGGGATGTTTGTGTGGGTAAGTTGGATGTTTTGGAGGAACTTCATTATATTCAGGAACTGGTTTCTGTTCTGGGAATTCATCAATTGGCATTTTCGTTACATCTTCTGGTTTGTGGGTAGGAATTTCAGGAGTTGGTGTTAGATCCGGCTTATGGACTGGCATTGCAGTCGTAATGTCTGGTTTCTCTTCTGGGAGTTCCGGTTCTTTTTCTTCGGTGCGATTACTGGTGTCAAGAGGAGCAGAAGTAGATAATTGGCCAACAACGCCCGACGTTTCAGTTGATGAGAAAGCAGACGTATATGGAGCGGCCGTAGAAGACGTCACTTCTTCTGAAGTTACTTCTTGTGGTTCGGTTTCAACAGCTGGTTTTGTAACTGCCTCGACCGGTTGTTCTTTTTGAGTAACTTCAGGTTCGGGTTTTACAGGAGCTCGTTCAGTGATCAATGGTACAACACTTGTTACAGATTCAACTGTTTCTGTTACAGGTTTCTGAGGAGCCTCCGTTAAAGCCGGTTCTGTAACTTGGTCTTTTGGAACTTCGGTCATTTCTGATTCTTTCACACCTTCCGTAATGTGTTCTTTTGGACCTTCAGTTACTACGGGACTTTCCGTTACTTCCGGCAATTTCTCGCCTTCAGTTACCGATTCTTTTGGACCATCTGTTATTCGATCTTTTGGAACCTCGGTTATTTCAGGTTCTTGTACACCTTCTGTAACGTATTCTTTTGGACCTTCAGTAGATTCTGGCACTCGCACTATGGGACCTTCAGTTACTTCTGCCAATTTCTCACCTTCAGTAACTGATTCTTTTGGACCTTCTGTTACTTCCGGCAATTTCTCACTTTCAGTAACTAATTCTTTTGGACCTTCAGTTACTTCTGGCAGTTTTTCGACTTCAGTCACTGATGTTTTTGGCTCTTCCGTTACTTCCGGTACTACTCCTGCGACAGTCACTGGTTCTTTTGAAATTTCAGTTACTTCCGGTAATTTCTCTCCTTCGGTTACTGCTTCTTGTAGACCTTCGGTCGATTCCGGAACTACTTCGGTCACAGGTACTTTTGGACCTTCGGTTGATTCTGGTAGTTTTTCAGCTTCAGTTACTGATTCTTTTGGACTTTCTGTTATTTTTGGTTCTTCTTCAATAACAACTGGTTCCTTCGGACTTTCTGTAACTTCCGGTAATTTGTCCGTTGCTTGTTCTTGTGAAACTTCGGTAACTTCGGGTAATTTTTCAGCTCTGGTTACTGATTCTATTGGACCTTGAGTTGATTCTGGTAATTTTTCAGTAACAGTTTCTTTTGGAACTTCCGTTGAGTCAACTTCAAGTACTGCACCTTCTGTTACTTCCGGTAATTTTTCATATTCAGTAACCGATTCCTTTGGACCTTCAGTCATTGCTGGTAATTGTTCGCCTTCAGTAACGATTTCTTTTGAACCTTCTGTTACTGAAACTTCTGTTGGTTCTGGTTCTTTTTCACCCTCAACAACTGCTTCCTTTGGAGCTTCAGTTATTTCGGTTAATTTTTCACCTTCAGTAACTGATTCCTTTGGACCTTCTGTTACTTCTGGTAATTTCTCGGCTTCGGTAATTGACTCTTTCGGACCTTCAGTTACTTCTGGCAATTTTTCACTTGCAGTTACTGATTGTTGTGGGCCTTCAGTTATTTCAGGCAATTTTTCACCTTCAGTAACTGATTCTTTTGGACCTTCTGTAATTTCGGACATCTTTTCACTTTCAGTAACTGATTCTTTTGGACCTTCAGTTACTTCTAGCAATTTTTCACCTTCAGTAACTGATTCTTTTGGACCTTCCGTAATTTCAGGCATCTTTTCACTTTCAGTAACGGATTCTTTTGGACCTTCTGTTACTTCCGGTAATTTCTCACTTTCAGTAACTGATTCTTTTGGAATTTCAGTTACTTCTGGCAATTTTTCACTTTCAGTAACTAATTCCTTTGGACCTTCCGTAATTTCAGGCATCTTTTCACTTTCAGTAACGGATTCTTTTGGACCTTCTGTTACTTCCGGTAATTTCTCACTTTCAGTAACTGTTTCTTTTGGAATTTCAGTTACTTCTGGCAATTTTTCACTTTCAGTAACTAATTCCTTTGGACCTTCCGTAATTTCAGGCATCTTTTCACTTTCAGTAACGGATTCTTTTGGACCTTCTGTTACTTCCGGTAATTTCTCACTTTCAGTAACTGATTCTTTTGGACCTTCAGTTACTTCTGGCAATTTTTCACCTTCAGTAACTAATTCTTTTGGACCTTCCGTAATTTCAGGCATCTTTTCACTTTCAGTAACGGATTCTTTTGGACCTTCTGTTACTTCCGGTAATTTCTCACTTTCAGTAACTGATTCTTTTGGACCTTCAGTTACTTCTGGCAATTTTTCACCTTCAGTAACTAATTCTTTTGGACCTTCCGTAATTTCAGGCATCTTCTCACTTTCAGTAACGGATTCTTTTGGACCTTCTGTTACTTCCAGTAATTTTTCACTTTCAGTAACTGATTCTTTTAGACCTTCCGTTACTTCTGGCAATTTTTCACCTTCAGTTACGGATTCTTTTGGACCTTCCGTTACTTGAGGTTGACTTTCAAATACATGAGGTTCAACTTCTGTTACTTCTTCTGGTTGTTCAATATCGTCATGTTTAATGCCTTCCTCAGTTTGTGCAGTTGTTACTTCAGGCGAAATTTCTTGCGGTTTACTGGATGTTTCTGGTTTTTCCGGTTGCGCTACTTCAGTTACAATTTCTTCTGGTTTTACTTCTGGAACTTTCTCTGTTTCCACTTCAACGGCCTCTATTGGAAGTTCGTGTCCTTCACCAGGAATTCGACTAGTGGTTGGTCCAACTACATCAGATGGACTGGTTACAATTTCGGTTTCGTGCGGAACTGGCGCTTCCGTTTTATGATCTTCAGCTTTCATGGTTACATCTTTCGTTATTTCTTGAGCTACTGTAACAATCTCAGGTTGTTCAGTCACTGGTTCAGTTTTAACTGGAGTTACTACTTCAACTGGTTCTATTTTTTGTGTTACGTGCTCTTCAGCCTGAGTTACCTCTTCTGGAATTTTGCTTGGACTAGTTACATCATATAATTTAGTGACTTCTTCTACTGACAAATCAGTTACTGGACTTTCTGTTTTCTGTTCCTCAACTGGTTTTTCAGTATCTACTGGTTTATATTCTGGAATTTCGGTAACTTCCGGAATATGCACCTCTGTCGATTTTTCAGTTTCCGTTGGTTTATATTCAGGAACTTCAGTTATTTCAGCTGATTTCTCAGTTACAGTTGGTTTGTATTCTGGAGCAGAAGTCACTACTGGAATATGTTCTTCGACTGGTTTTTCAGTTTCAGTTGGTTTATATTCTGGACCTTCAGTTACTGCGGGAGCTCCTGTCATTTCAGTTTCAATTGATTTCTCAGTTTGTTCTGGTTTGTATTCAGGCAAGTGAGTTACTTCTTCAACTGGTTTTTCAGTTTCGGTCGGTTTAGCACCTTCAGTTACTTGAGGGACCTCTTCCACAATTGCTTGCTCGGTCTGTGTGGGTTGATACTCTGGTCCTTGCGTTACGCTCGGAACGTACTCGTCGATTGGTTTTTCTGTTTCTGCTGGAATTGAAGGAACTCCAGTAACTGAAACATGTTCCTCAGTTGATTTTTCAGGTTCTGTTGGTTTATGTTCAGGAGCTGAAGTTACGTCTACTGATTTTTCTGTTTCCACTGGAGTATATTCAGGAATTTTAGTAACATGTTCATCGACCGGTTTTTCAGTATCCTTTACTATGTGTTCAGGAATTTCAGTCACCTCTGAACCTCCTAATTCCACTGATTTTTCGGTTTCGGTCTGTTCATATCCCGGACCTGCAGTTACTATAGGAATATGCTCTTCGACTGATTTTTCAGTTTCCTCTGGTTTATATTCAGGGACTGCAGTTACTTCTGGCATATGTTCATCAATCGATTTTTCAGTTTGCGTTGGTTTATATTCAGGACCTTCTGTTACTTCAGGAATATGCTCCTCGACCGGTTTTTCAGTTTCTGCAGGAGCTTCCGTTACTACATGTTCTCCGACGGTTGGTTCAGTTTCTACTGGTATGTGTTCGGGTGCTTTAGTTACACCAGCTGATTCTTCAGTTCCAGTTTCTAAAATTTCACTTGGTTCTTCAGTTTTTACTGGTTTGTAATCTGGAGCAGTAGTTACTTCTGGAACATGTTGTTCGACTGGTTTTTCTGTTTCATACCCTTCAGTTACTTGAGGAATATGTTCAACAGATTTTTCAGTCTCTATCGGCACTTGCTCAGGAACTTGAGTTACGCTTGGAACGTGTTCCTCGGATGGTTTTTCGGTTTCCACTGGTTTATATTCTGGAGCTTCTGTTAGTACAGGTACATGTTCTTCAACTGGCTTCTGAGTTACTGATGGAACAACAGTTTCAAGTACAGATTTAGCTGTAGTTAAATATTTTTCTGTTTCTTGTTCTACAGGAACATCTTCGGGTTTTCTAGTAACTTGGCTGTCTGAAGTGTGTTCTTTTCTAACAGTTACCTCATATTCCGGCACACTAGTTACAATGTACACGGCTTCAGTTACTGATTCTGGCGTTCCCTCTGTTACGGGCACTTCAGCTTCAACTGCTTGAACAGGTTTCTGAGTTTCATGAGCTTTGTCTTCAGCTGCAGTGGTTACATCGATTGGCTGACTTGTTACAGGAGATTCCGTCATCTTTTCCGTAACTCCAACATCTACTGATTTACTTGTGGTTACTATTTCTGGTAATTGTTCGCCAGTTGTAATTGTTTCGGGTCCTACTTCTTTTTCGGTTACGGTTGGCAAAGCGGTAGTAGGAGCTATTTCAGGAACTTTTTCAGCAAGTGTAGTATGTAATTCAAGTTCTCCTTCTTCTGGCTTTTGTTCTGAGACCACAGGCTTAACAGGAATTTCGCTTTCTGGTACAGTATGCTGATCTTGCGCTTGCTCTGTTACCTCATATTGATCTTCATCAATTGGATCGTGTTCAACTTCAATTGGTTTGTCGGTTTCAACTTCAACTGGTTCCGTATCTAGTGAAGGTACATGGGATACTGTTGTTGCCTCGATTTCTTTTTCTGTAACTTCTTCTGCCGTTGGAACTTTATAAGTAGCTTGCTTGATCTCTTCAGTAGTATGTTCCTCGCCTAATGGTTCTATCGATGGTGTTACAGATTGGTCCGTTTCAACGTCATCGTGTTCGACTTCTATTGGTTGTTCATAACCGACAGTGACTTCTGATTCTTTCGGACCATCAGTTGTTACTTCTTGGGCAGGTGCGACAGTTTCAGATACCGGTTTGCTCGTAAATAATTCACCCAACCAACCAACTGTAGTTTCAATAAATGAAGGTGTAGTGTCCTCCTCTTTAGGAGTATGTTCAGGTTTCTGCGTTTCGAGAGGAGAAGATTTTTCTGTGGGAACTCCCGTTTCTTCATATTCTTTGACTACGGTAGTTTTTTCATACTCTGGTAATTCAGTAGGTTTAATGGCTTCATGAGAAACTTCCTCAACTTCAACAGGTCCTGAAGTAACAACATTTAATTTACTTTCAGTTGTGATATCTTCAGGTTTCTCATCTTTTTCAGGGAGTACTGTTACTGGTTCTGCCTCCTTTGGTGGTTGTGTACCTTCTACTGGTGTTTCAGCTTCGTGTTCTATAGGTTCTGTGACATGGGCACTTTCAGGTACTTCTGGAAGTTTAGTTACTTCATCAGCTATTACACCTTCTTCGGTTATTACTTCCACCATTAGTTCTTTAGTAGTTTCAGTGAATTTGCTGCTGAACTGAGTCTGAGATTCAGTAACCTCTTCCGGATGTTTGGTTGGTTCTTCGGATGGTGTAATTGATTCACTTGTTAGTCCAAGTTCTTCGTCTGATTTAAGTGGTTTACTTGTGACACTGGGCTCTTCGGGTTTATCTGTTACACTAGGCTCTTCCTTTAATGGTTTAACTGGTTCACTTGTCGCACTAGGTTCTTCTTCAGATGGCTTAACTGGTTCACTGGTTACACTTGATCCATCGTCTAATGGTTTACCCGGTTCACTTGTTACACTTGGCTCCTCTTCAGATGGCTTAATCGGTTCACCTGTTACAGTAGGTTCTTCTTCAGATGGCTTAACTGCTGCAACCGTTACACTAGGTTCTTGCTCAGCTGGTTGAATTGGTTCACTGGTTACACTTGATTCATCATCTAATGGTTTACCCGGTTCACCTGTTACACTAGGTTCTTCTTCAGATGGCTGCATTGGTTCACCTGTTACAGTAGGTTCTTCTTCAGATGGCTTAAGTGGTTCAATTGTTACACTAGGTTTTTGCTCAAATGGTTTAGTTGGTTCACTGGTTACACTAGATTCATCGTCTAATGGTTTACCTGGTTCACCTGTTACACTAGGTTCTTCTTCAGATGACTTAACTGGTTCACTTGTTACACTGAAATCATCTTCAGATGGCTTAACTGGTTCAATTGTTACACTAGGTTCTTCTTCAGATGGCTGAACTGGTTCAATTGTTGGACTAGATTCTTCTTCAGATGGTTTAACTGGTTCAATTGTTACACTAGGTTCTTTTTCAGATGTCGTAACTGGTTCAATTGTTACACTGGGTTCTTTTTCAGATGACTTAACTGGTTCACCTGTTACACTAGGAATTTCTTCAGATGGTTTTATCGGCTCGCCTGTTACTATAGGTGTACTTGTAGCGCCATCAATATCCCCTGAACCTTCAGTATAATCACTTGTGACATGTTCTACACTCTCCGTAACTTTTTCGGTATCAATCGACTTTGTAATATCAGCTGGATGTGTAACTTCTTGGGGCTGCTCCGTAACTTCTGGTAATGGTTTGGCAGCTGTTACATCTTCAACTTTACTAGGAACACTTGTTGTTGGCTCAATAATTTCTGTAACCTTTTCGACCTCTTTCACTGATGTTACGGTGGTCATGGGTTCACCTTCAGATACATTTAAGGGGCCTTCAGTTTGAGGCTGCTCAGTTCCGACCACGCTTGGTGCAGTTTCCATTTCTGGAATTTCGTGTGGTGCGGCGGTTTCAATTGCTTTTTCTGTCGTTTCAATAAGTGGTTCCTCCGGAATAATCTCGTTTTCTACAGGAGATGGCGTTTTGTCTTTCTCAGGTTGCTCCGTGGGCAATGATTCAGGAGCTTCCGTAGCCTTCTCTGTTTCAGTGACTACTTCAGGTTCGTATGGTTTGCGAGTGACTTGTTCCTTAACCTCAGTAACGTGTTCTTCTGAAGGAACAACTTCCGTGACGTCTTGTGGAACATGTTGAGAAGTAGAAGATTCTACTTCCTGCTTGGTGGTTTCTTCAACAGGAACGTGCTTTTCTGTGACGATTTGTGGGGGAAGAGTTGTCTCATATTCCATTTTGTGACTATCTGATTCGATGTCAGTTACGGGTGGTACACCTGTAAAGAAAATATTAATTAAATTTTCAATTAAACAAAAGAAAAAATAATAAACTTACTGCAGCTATATGTTGCACAACAACTATCCGGTCCATGATAAATTGGCATACAATTTTGGAGATTTGATGGAGCCGGTGAGCATTTAACAGATTCACATTGTAAAATAGAACTAAGGCATTTACATGAAATTTGGCAGTGATTTATAGGAGGTACGCTGGTATTATTTGAATATGTTTGGCCATCAACCAAGCAGTCGCCTTCCCCTGGTATGACATGTATGTGATCCTCTCCTTCTTCATGATCTTCCATATCGTCATGATGGATAATTTCATTATCTGTAACAGGTTCCGCGGTCACAGTTGGGATTTCTTCAGTCATTTGTTCACCAGTTGTATCAATTCTCGTTACTTCAGGTTTCAGGGTTGAGGAAGAAACAGCTTCAGGCGCTTTAGTATGTTCAACTTCAATAGCTTCAGTTACTAGCGGAACTTCAGTTTCAACTTCGTCAGTAACGTGATCTTCCGGTTCTTTTTCAGGTTCATCATGTTCTGGAACAGTTACACTTGTGACAGGTTCTTCAGTAGGACCTTCAGTAATTGGTTCTTGATGTGCGGTTACTTTATCCTCTTGTTCTTCTACAGGTTTCTCGGTTTCTGGTTCACTTACAACTGTAACAGCAGGTACCTCTTCTTCAGGTTTTGAAGTAACTTCGTCTTTAACAGGAATTGCACTTTCAGTTGCTACAGCAATTTCCCCTTCTTTCCCCGTTTCTGATGGTATCGGTTCTTTCGTTCCCATTATAACAAATTCGGTAGTTTCGCCTTCTACAACAACAGCTTCACTTTCGGTTGCTGTTACAGCAGGATGTTCTACATGTTCTTTCTCCGTATCCCTTTCAATTTCCATTGGAGCTGCAGTTGTTTTTTCTTCGTGAACAGCATCAGTGGTTTCTTCTTCCACAGGAAGTTTTGTAAATGTGGGAACCACGGTCGTGGGAGAATCCTCAGGCATTTCTGGGCTGGTATCTAATAATACCCCTTCCGTTCCATGTGCGACCTCTTCCGTCGTTAGTGAAACTGGTTCTTGAGTTACATGTTCAGTGGCAGGAAGTGGTAATCTTGAACTACTTTCAATCATAAGTTTTTCTGTTTCAGATTCCATTGGTTTCGTTTCCTCTCCATCGACCTTGCTCGGTTCTTCTTCTTCGTGCGTTAATTCTTGTTCAGGTTTTTGCGTTGGAGTTGGTTCGGTTACCGAAGGATGCACTGCAGTAACTTCGATTTCATTATCTGCTAATTCCGGTAATTCAGTAGCAGGTACAGGTTCAGTAACAGCGGGTTCAGTTTCTTTTTCTTGCGTTACATGTCCTTCAGAAGGTAATTTTTCACCTTCTTTTTCCGTAACAGCTACGATTGATTCCTCCGTGACCGGAATTCTAGCTTCAGTAATGGCTTCTTCACTAGGAACTTTTTCGGTGTCCGAAATAATATTTTCTTCAGTTCCCGTTTCAGTCACATGTTCCACGGGAGCATCGGTCTTGGTTGGTTTTTCTTCATCATCATCTCCGAAAATTAAATGACCCTCAACACCTTCATCATGTGCAGGCTTTAGTTCAAGTTCAGGAATACCTTCTAGCGGCAAATCAGTCTGTTGCTGTTGCACTTCTTGTTGTTGGTCGGGTAGCTGTCCCTCAGGTTTATCAGTAACTTGCGATACGACTTGTTCTGGTATCTCACCATCTTTTGGCGGAGCTGAAGTTCCCATTAATTCCGGCAGTACTGTCGTTAATGTTTCCTTCGATACGCTATCGCAATCGTAAGTATCTGGACAACATTCTCCATCGCGTGCTGGCATGGGAATACAGTTGACTCTATCTAACGGTGTAGGATTGCATTTCTGCACAGCGCAGACGATATCTCCCTTCATACAATAGCAGAACTGGCATGGGACGTCTTTCTTTATTAAAGCACCGTCCGCGTAAATTTCATTCTGATAGATACAATCAGAAGAGAGCTCAGGATGTAACGTGGTAGTTAATAACAAGCCAGAGGTCGGTCTGACCGTTGTTTCCAAGAGGTTTTGTTCAGGGTAATCTAAAACAATTTACATGAATTTTTTCCTCCGGGAGAGTTATTTCTGGTACTTACCACAATTGTACCGTACTGGACAGCAAACTCCTTCTTGGTAAACAGGTTGGCAGCCTTCTACATGCAAAGTACATTCCTGCATAACGCAAGCGGTTTTGTTCCGTATGCAATAGCACAGTTCGCAAGGTTTGGAGGGATCGGATGGCACTCGTGCTCCATCAGAATAAAAGAGGCGATCAATCGAGCACCCGTAAGTATCCAAATATCCAACTTCTTTCGAATCCGATGACTCGGTCGTCGTCGATGTAAGAAGTTTAACAGGAACTGTAATTACAGTTACGTGTTAAGTTCAGTTATTATGAAAACTTGAATTTTCTCACCTTCGGGGCATGTGATGACTGGACAACACTGATCGGCACGTTTCTCCACAATGCAATCCTGCCCGATTGCCTTCACAAACGGACAGACGCGCAAGTAACACATCAGCATCTTCGCGTGGCAAGTACAGTTCAAGCACGGCTCGTTCGTAATTATTCTGTCGCCTTCGTCGTAGTGTTGGAAATTGTAATAGCATCCCGTCGAGTCGGTAACTGAAGAGATAAATAGATAAATTGATCGAGGTCATTGGAAATTATTTTGGATGAAACTGCAAGTTCGCAGCTGATTGTAATCATAATCTCCCGAGCACTAATTGATGTGTTTAGGAAGCATTCAAGCGGCTATTGTTCACCGAATTAATATTCACAACCGGTGTTACTAGTCAATCAATTAGAGATCTTGTAGTACAAGTTACGGGGGCTTACCTGGATAGTACATGTCCATTTCTGTGCTTTGTTCAGCCAGTGGGGCTAAAACAAAAATTAATTATTAGAACCATGGATGTTATTATTGTTAACTTGAACCTTTTACATCCTCATTTTACATGGCTTATAACATTGAACAATAATACAAACAATAATGACATAAAAACATGAACTTTATTAATATACAGTAAAAGTCCGGATATAACGACATTTGGTTGGTTTCTATGTTAATCTTATGAGAGTGCATTTTTAACGCTAATGAGACTGGGCTCTTATATAAATTGACAGTCAACAGAACCCTCAAATTCAAAGGCAAAAAATGTGTCGGCGAAAAAATGTCTAAAGATAGAATCACCGTTTTGGTCGCCGCTAATCTGACAGGAACTAAAAAAAGAAAATTGACGTTAATAGGAAAATCAAAGAAACCTCGAACTTTCAGGAATATAAAATCTTTACTCGTATCATATTACAATCGAAAAGCCTGGATGACTTCTGGGATTTTTAAAGATGTTATACAAAAATGGGATAGAGAATTGCAGAGAAAAAATCAAAAAATTTTTCTTCTACTGGATAACTGCACAGCATATTTTACTTCGAAAATTTAAAGTCCATCAATTTACATTTCTTGCCTCCAAATACCACTTCAATTTTGCATTATTAAAACTTTAAAGTCACATTATTGAAAGTCGCACTTGATAAAAATTTTAAAAGGCTTTGAGGAAAATCAAGAATATAAGGCTAATCTGTTGGATGCTGTTAACATGATTTCAACTGCCTGGAATAGGGTAACATCAGAAACAATAACTAATTGTTTTAAATACGCCGGATTTTTTTTGAGATTGCACAGTGTTGACGATGTAAATGAAGAAAATTCTTTCACTGAGGAAGATAATATTCCTTTATCTATTTTGTTTGGACTAAATGTTTCAGACAACGACCCTGAATTGCTTATATTAATAGCTGAGAACGAAATTGCTTCAAAAGGAAAGTGGTTAGATTTTATATCAGTAAATGACCAACTGGAAACCTGTGAAGATTTTGTTGATGCTGAGATAGTAGAAGCTGTGAATAAAATTATAGAAAGTGAATATCAAGGTGAAGCCACAGATGTAGAAGCAGATGAGGATGACGAAGATAGGCTACCAAATATTTGTCAGGTATTAGAAGTTATTAATATTTTGAAAAAAATTGCTTTATTTGCCCAAAGTGAAGAAAATTTTGTTGCAAATATTTCTATAGTCGAAAGAAAACTAAAAAGACTATTTTCAACAAAAATATCTAGTCCAAACAAAAATTACGAATTACATAAGAAAAACTACACTTGAAATAATATTGAAATCATTTTCATTATTAAGAATATGCCTTTCTATTGTTATTATTTTTGTACTAATTCCATTTGTAATTTTGTTTTTATAGATTATGTTTACATCTATATAATAATTGTAAATATGACAAATAAAATTATATTTCTATTGTATTATTTTAATTTAATAAACATTACTTTTCCTAAATTTAATTATTTCAATCACAAATCGGTTATAACGACCATAATTGGCCGTCGCTATATACGACTTTTACTGTATAACAATTTTTTATATTAATATAACTTAAATTTCTGACAAAGGATTTAGAACGCCCAAATTATCATTATTTATTAAATTATAATAAACCCCATCAAAGTTTAATTTATTTTGGGGTTCATTATAATTAATGCAATTATTGATCCTATAATGGATGCCATTAGTCTCATTTTAAATCGAAAGAGATATGCATTTAATCTCCCATGACCCGTTATAAATTGTGTTATGTAGAAATCTGTATTTCGTTTTCTGTGACAGAGTGTAGGCAAGAATAATTTTGTGGTAGACGTCTTGTTGGTGTTTCACTCCTCATTCATAATTTTTTTCAAATTGAGACTTATTATACGATGGATATGTGACAGTGGGACAGTTGCGGGTCAGTGGTTCAGCCAAGGCCAAGCCGGGTGTGGCCGCCACCGCCTGCATAACAAACGGGCCATAAAGATTATTGAGTCATGTTTCGGCCAACCCGTAATCCTACTTTAAAAAATCGAAATGCAACAATCGCGGTTCGCGAATGCATATCGCCCGCGGCGGTTTCGAGCAGTTCGATGACCGGATGGAGAATTAACATCCGCGAACTTGCGATTCCAGCGAAATTCGTTAATCTGAGTTTTTACAAACAATTTGCGTTCCTAATTATTGATTCATTTCTGGTACAGTTATGTTTGGATAAAGCATTTTCCCTGCGGTCAATTAGCCTGAAAATCTGGGGCGTTTGCATTGTAACGTTACATCATTAGGTATAATTGGATTAATAACGTGCCAATTCGCCGGGGGTGTTGTACAGTTATGAAAAAAATCGAGCACGTGTCCGACATTCCTGTTGATAAGAAAAAGCGACCCGGCGTGTAAGAACAAAACGAAAAAGTGAAATATAATTGCTTGTCGTGCATTGAGAAAACATTTTGCAATAATTTCCGACCATAATTCGCAGCACCTGTAAGCTCGCGTATAATGAGTGCGGTGGTAATGAACTTCAGGTCAAAGGCTCTCTCTCTTGTGACATAAGCGTTCTCCTCAAGTCTAGTCGCACCTGATCTGCAGATAATACAGTTCGCACCTATTGTCACGGCGTTGGATCAATTAATGCGAACCCGCGAGAAAATCTCGGATAACCGTAAACGCCGGTTACATAACTGCGATCTCCGGACTTAATTTGTGAATGCAGAAATGGTATTTGCATACATTAGTGCCAGACGAAACGTCGGGTCCGGTCGAGCGTGGGAGATTCGAACGGAGACCGCGCGGGAGGTCAAACCGCGAACCGAGAACCCTCGGACGTATTGTGGTTTACTGACATTTATGTTCGCTCGTGAAACGCCGACGATCGGCCAATTCAATTTTACACATGTGAATGAGCTTTCCTCGCAAAAAAATTGAGCGTAGGGATAATGGGCTTTTATTACAGGCACGGCGAAATAATGACAGCCATTCTGCGCCGTCCAACTACTGCAACAATTTGTGTTATCTCACATGCATTCGCAATTTCGCATAACGTGATTTATGCAAATCGTCTCATAAATGAGATTGAACTTAATTCGACTTCTAATCAAACTAATCTGTTTACGTGACTCAAATTATTTTACTTTGGAGGCTAAATCGATCTTCCTATTTTGTTAATTAAGGTACAGTAGACACCGCTTAATTGGTGCGTTGGTTAATTGAATCGGTCGCTTATTGGAATCAATGTGTAATAACCAAATCTCTTTTTAACTGGAAGTTAGTTGAATTGTTTCTCACTATCAAACCTGTTATTGTGTTAGATTTTTGAAATTATGATTTTTGGCAGCTGTTTATTCAAGAAAGATGAGCCTGTTTGTTTTTCTACTGAAAATGATTAATATTGTAGAAATAAACGTATTCTTACGCACGCCGTGTGTTATAAAGTAAAATCGTACAGTTAGGGACTTTTATCAACATTATGTTGGTAGCGTAATTGACAGTAACAGTAAAAAAGTAAATAAAATTTCTAATAGATTAATAAAATAGTTACTTGTTTACTTACTTTCTATGTGCGACTATCATTAATAATTTTGATAAATAAAAAATCAAAGACATTTCGATTTTTAGGTTAGCTAGTCGGTTTTATCATCTGTGCAAAGTGTTGCTAAACAAATAAAACAATTTTGTTTTTTTTTAATGCCCTAAAATTAATGTGATCGAAGAAAAAGTAAGGTACACAACTCCAGTTGCAAAATAATATTGTCCACGTGCGTAACTTTTTTGACTCGTGCGTAATATTATTTTACAATTAGGTCAGTTTGAAGAAAAGTGAAATATTACTAAAATATGTTGTTTTCCCGCCGTGTAATCAAAGTATTGTGCCAATAACGTTGAAACAATGATATACACAATATAAAGTACTAAAATTTGTTTGTACAGGGTCCTCCAACGTTAATGACCACCACCATAATTGGTATCAAATCTTGAAAGTTAGCTTATTTCATGGAGTTATATAATTTTTGAAAAAATGGGGCAACATTTTTGTGGGATTTGCCTACAGCTTCTAATTTCATCCTGCCAGTCACAACATGTTTCTGTTTAAATTTTTTAAACTTTTTTAGTTTAGAAATCGATTAATAAAATCATCAAAACTTCCTACAACAATTTACAATTTTAATTAGCTTACCCCGTCGTAAATGATAACCGAATGAAACTCATATATGTGGAGTTGTAAATCAGACCCTACTATAACCTGGGGTTGTCAGGTTTGGACTAAAAATAAACGCTTTTACCTATAATGACTTCTTAACATTTCTTAATTCAAATTAGTTGTGTCAAATTACCAGTGTTCCAGTGACTTTTTATAAATCTGGAAGTGATAGTGAAAGCGTTCCGTTACTACCTTGTTTCTTCAAAAAAGCTTTGCAATTTTACAACACTTGCTTGATTTATTGGTTGTGACTTGAAAGTTGTAAATAACAGGATTTCTAATTTGGCGAACTTCAATAAGCAGCCGATAAGGTTTTGATATTTTTGTATTAAGAAAATTATAAATAAAAGATTTATAAAAAAACGGAATCCATGAAAAATTACATAAATAAACGTCGCGACGCCAGATGATAAAACTGAAAACGGAATTTGCATCCATAGCCAAATTTGAGGCTTTTCTGAGGGTGACAATTAACGTTGGAGGACCCTGTATATCTCAAAGCCGCTTATTTAGATCTGGTTGATTAATTTAGTTTAATTTTGGCCCAAATTGTCATAACTTAACTTAACTATAAATAAAGTAAGAATGCCAACAGTAAAATTTTATCGTCGTGTAGTGAACGTGTTGCGGTAATAAAATTTCAATTGGCAGTAACCAACAAGTCGGTAGCCGCAATTAACAACATTGTAACTAACAAAACATGATTCTTGAGCAGTGCGTTTTAAACGATCTATATCTTTTATTTCCTTCTTCTTGAGGGCCTAATTCCTTTTTGGGATTAAAATTGATGAAAATCCACTTATTGTAACTGACATAATATTACTCAAGAGAAAGAAAAAGACAGATATAGTTCGTTTAAAACCCTCTATCCAAAAATGGTGTGTTGCAAGTTACAATGTTGTTAGTTGCGGCTACCGAAGTGCAGATTAACTTAACAGCTAAACCACATAATGATGTTTTTGCTTTAAATCAATCTTGAGTTGTCATTCATAACATTGGTAATAAAGAAAACGTTTGAAACTTTAGTCAAAAATCTATAGATGGCGTTCAAGCTGATATCTAAGTTTACACAAAACGTAATTGTCTTCTGAATTTAAAAATTAACGTTCATAGAAAAATTGCAACTTCCACAATTTTGTGACCATCTGACTGAACGGCAAGTGCCTGAAAAACGTTAATTCCAACTCGCCGAGGAAGATTTTTTGAAAGCGAGTCGAAAGCATATAATTCGCGCTTTACGTGCTCGGAATTTTTGCGCGCAGAAGTGATACACTTAACACGAAGGTGAGATTACTGCGCGCTAAAATAATTACATCTCGAAGATTACAAACAGTTAGAATTTTTTTCTTTTAATGCGGATGCTGTAATTTAGCACGGATCATTGAAGAGATATTGATTCTCTCCTATTTGATGATCGTGAAAAGATGGCAATAACAAGCTCAGTTCCTGGAACATCGCCTTGCGAAATACAATCAAACCTCCATCAAAATTCGTAATAATAGAATTCCATTAATGGTAACAGTGCCAAATTTGAACTTGCGCTCGGCAAAAAAAGGAGACGCTTCTATAATTTAATTATAAAGCGCAGGATATTAATTCGAAGTTTGAGATTGCGAGCTGCACGGTTCGATTCTTTCACTTACACAATTTCACACCGATTTTGTATATTATGTATTTTTATACGTGGAACAGGTTTAACTGTCGTAAAGTGAGTTTCTTATTTATCCTTTGGTGGATATGCGGCAGCTGACCCGACTGGGTGCAAAGACATTAAAACAAGCCATTATTCGGTTTTCAGCGCTGTCCGAATTTCGCAATTCAAGTTCTGTTTTAACCCTAAACCGGTCGCGTTGGTTGACTTTGTCAACCATCCGAGTATTTAGGCGGTATTGTTTGATTAGATAAAGTCTTGGGGTACTGCCGCCTTCAGTACCTTATCTTTAGTTCCTTACTGTCCAGTCAGCATTGTATCCGAGACAGTAAACTCAATAAGTGTGTTAATAGTAATATAAAAGAAGTTAGAAACAGGCTGGTTGAAAAGTCAACCACGCGCCCTGAATTTTTTTTTCTCTTTTATTATTGTTTAATACATTTTGATAGGTTCTTACTTAGTGCTCATCATTTGTTTCCAAAGCTAGTGTTATTTTTCTTTATACAAGACTAAATGGTGTTTTATTTCTGTTTTGTTTAATTTTTCTTATGTAAGCGTATACTTGGGATATATTGTTGTATTCGGAATAAAAATCTCTAGCAGAATTAGTAAAGAAATGCATATATTCCAATTTGAAAAAAAATGTTGTGACGGTATTGCCTTAATGCCCTTAGGGTAATATGTGATTTTGTTATGCCATTTTGTAGTCTACTCTCAACCATTTAACTTGGTATATAGATAACTGAAATTTTCTGATAAATAAGGGAGCTATGGACTCGTCTTGTTTTTTGGAGACACTCTATATAAATGCCTTGATAGCGTTTAATATTTCTGATGCAAAACTTGTCCAAAAATCTTTTAATACTCTAAATATAACAAAAAAATTGAATGAACAGTTTGTTGTTTGATTAAAAGCCAGAAATTCAAATAAAAAGTTGTGGTTGACAAAGTCAACCACGCGACCGGATACGTTCCTCAATTTGATGCGACCGGTCTAGGGTTAAATTCGGAACGGTCGGTGGTTTGACCAATATCGCAAATTTTTTCTGGGAAAATTGGTTCATTATGCAGGCGCAGCCGTCCATAAAAACGTTTCCGCAAAGAGAATAACTTACCGCTGTAGACCAAGGCTGGAAGAAGAACGGCGATAAGCAGCGCCGATCCACTGAGGCCCGAACTCCACGCCGACATGGCGCGTCGTCCTGCAACAAATAGCATACATCATTTACCATGCAACAGTGAGCAGCCAAAGACGAATGTGCCCATAAAGTTACCAAGCAGCGGCCGCCAAGTGGCGATAACTAATGCAAGACTGACGTCAGGGGCCATAAAACCGATTCCCACGTTTGCAGATCTCGTACGTGCAGTAGTTTAATAGTCGAGATCTCATAATTACATTCTAGTTCGTTGCTCCCCGATATTCTTAATCTATGCCTTTTTTATGCCAGTGTTATATTAGATATGCAAACATACAAGCGAGGCTAAATTATCAATTTCACGGCCGATATTCAATACTTTTTGTCGATCCGATGACTGGACTGAATTCAGGTCTTTGACTCAAATTGATACCTTCGATTGTGTAACCGCCGCTGAATCTCCGGATTTGAAAGAAACTGCCACTTCGGCCCAATAACACGGATGACACCGATTCGTGAATTCGGACACTGATTGTTATTCAGGCGGTGGGTCGCGACCGCGGGACAAACGTGTCCCACTATGAAATCGATTAATAACGAGATTTACACATTGTGAGAAGAACATGTGAACAGTTATGAATGTCGGAAGTGAACAATGTTCGGGGGAAAAATGAATGACCCCGGTGCAACAGACGCCGCGTGGGGCTAATGAGATGCCTTGACTCTCCAATTTAATTGTCGGTTCCAATTTCACGTTTTTACTTTAACACAAACAGTCTGGGGAAGTATTGTTTTTTACTGTTTTTTTTCGTTTTGAAAAAATATCTAATTCAACAATTCTAGCACACCCTGTATAATTATTAAATCTGAAATGGCATTTTGAAATTTGTTTTACTGTTTTAATTATCCCGCACACAAATATTTTCACAGGCCCACACAAACACAATTTATTTCCGTTAAAGTATAAACAAAAAAACTATTTGAGGAAAAAAATTTTTTGTGTCAGTCTGTCTGTGACTAGATTTTGTGTGCGCGATAGCTCAAAATTGTAATAATAACTGATTAGATTTTGGTTCGTGAAAAAGGGCAGTTTGTTGACATTTCTTGAAATTGTTTACAAAATTCAAATTTAAAGTTAACAAGAATTTTATAAATAATTAAGAAGAATTTAATTATTATTAAATCTTAGTTGATATCGCGCCACTCTTAAGAAAATTCAACAAAATAATTTATATTGTAAAAGACTGTTCCCGAAATTATAAAAAAAATTGACCACATTTTGTGTATACAATAGTTAAGAAATTAAGAAGAATTTACTCATTAAATAATGCGGTGAGCTGATTAAATGTTGGTAAAAAACGCGTCATGACAATTCTTTAAATTTTTACAAAATTCAACTTTGCACATTACAATCGACTGAAAATTTAAATTGACTTAACATTAATATTTTAAATTTAAAAATAAAACAAAATGCCTGTCTGTCTGTGACCAGATTTTTTGTATGCGATGACTGAAAAATTAAAAGGAATTTAATTTTTAAATGAGATTAAGGGCTGATTACATTTGTTTCATTAATTTGTTTAAAAACGAACTTACAAATTATTTAAATTGGTAGTTACTAGTAACAACTTAAGCCTGTATTAATATTGTTAAACGATCAGCTGATAAAATTTTGACTAAAATCGTTTCATGAAAAAATTATTACAAAATTTAACTCTGTGCACAGTAATTGGCAGAAATTTTAATTTGAAGTTAATATCAACAAGTTAAACTTAGATTTCCAAGTTAAAGAAATTTCTGTTTGTCTGTCTGTTTGTGACCACATATTTTTTGTGCGCGATTGTCAAAAATT
This sequence comes from Dascillus cervinus, assembly GCA_949768715.1. Classification (NCBI taxonomy): domain Eukaryota; kingdom Metazoa; phylum Arthropoda; class Insecta; order Coleoptera; family Dascillidae; genus Dascillus; species Dascillus cervinus. Next base: position 27,518,192 of record OX458319.1, on the reverse strand, counting down.
AAGGAAAATTTAATTGTCAAGTGATGAGATTAAGGGCTGATTAAGTTTTAGTTAAAATAATGTCACAAACTTTATAGATTATTTAAATTATTTAAATTTGAAGTTAATGGCAACAACTGAAGTCTGATGAGATTAAAAACTAATTAAATTTTGGTTAAAATCGTTTCGCGAAAAAGAACATTTCTTTAAATTACTACAAAATTCAACTTTGTGCAAAATAATGGTCTGTTTTAAATTGAAGTTAAACTTAAATTTCGAAAAACTTATTTTCAAAGTTAAAACGATTTCTATGTTTGTGTGTCTGTTTGTGCGCGAAGCTAAAAATTAAGAAGAATTTAATTGTTAAATAATGAAGTTAAGGGCTGATTAAGTTTTAGTTAAAATCATCTCGCCATAAATTTCTTTAAATTCTTGCAAAATCAACTTTATACATTTTTTCAATTATTTAAATTTAAATTGTATAAAAAGCAATTTTTCATGTTAAATAATCTCAACAATTCAACAATTACAAAGAATATAATTTTTAAACAACGAGTTTAACTAATTGAATTTTGGTTAAGTTCAATAAGGAAAAAAATATTTCTTTAAATTTTTTAAATTCAACATTGTGAATTGGCAGATTTAAATTTGAACTTAACATCAGCAAATTAAAGATGAATTTTAAAAAAACTCTGTGTCTGTCTGTTGCGGTCACATTTTTTTTTTTAATAGCCAAAAATGAAGATGTTAAATAATGAGGTTAAGAGCTGATTAAATTTCACGGACATTTTTTAAGTTGTTGCAAAATTCAACTTTACACAATAAAACCAGCGGAGAATTTAAATTCGAAGTTAACACCAACAGGTTGAGCATAAAAAACGGTTTCCAAAGCGAAAAAAGTTGCGCGGATGGCCACACAATTTTTTGCGGTCATCGCGCCAATAAAGTTAGAATTTCAATCACAAGCGCATTTCGCACGGTGCCGAGGTCTTGCAGCGGATTCCTGGAAGACGCTGGAGGTGCAGCGGTCGAGGCCGTCCGCGGCCCTAAACAAAAACCGCGATTTCAAGGGCCGGCCAATTAAATTACCGATAATGAATCGAGTCGAAGAAATCCGGTCTTACCGTTGCTCTTGTGGCGTGTTTATCACCTTTCACTGTAGTTATCGCACAGAATCAGAAAGAACGGTGTTTCGCGAGACGCGAACAGCGGGAGATAAGATCGCTGGCGGGGATATCCGTGCAATGACCAAACCTGCGGACCGCATCTCGAACTACTTTTATCCCGCGAGCTCTCGCCGTCAATGTCAATGTCCGACCGAAAAAACTTAATGAATCACCAAGGAAAACAGGTGGAAAACACTCGCGACCGTCAACCTTGGTTAAATAACCCGATAAGTGTGTCATTAATTGCGGAATTCACACGAGACGTCTTCTCCGAATATCGGGAGTTACGGTGTGAACAACGCGTCGCCGATTCGGAGAAGCTCGCTGCAGAACTTTTACACGCCAATTGAATCGAAATGAGTCTCGGACACGTTTTTTCTGCGACGTGATTGAATTTATCGCGAAGCGATAAAATGGGAACTTTGGAGAGCGCCTCCACCAAAATGTAAACTGGCACTAACGAGCTTTAAACAAGGGATGTCTAGCCGGTTCACGGTAGGTCAGTTCAGTGTGCCAATATTGCTGCGTTAGCTTTCAATACAACTTGGCCACGACATAAATATGAAACATGTTTTGTTAACACACTGATCTTGTTATTATGCGACTTAATTATTACAATTTCTCGATTGGGATTTTTAATCGTGGGAATCTGACGTTTCGAGACCTAACACGGGGTTGCAAAGTGCGTAGGCAAATAGCGGTGGTAAGCAAAGAAACGGTCAGTTTACTTAAAGCCTCCTTCAAACCGGTATTAATCTATCCACTATTGTCCCCGTTCGGCTCGGATCATTTAGCATTCCGTTTAGGCAATAAAATCGTTTGTGAATCTCAATTAATCCACCCACTGATCACAACTTACCTTTTGAGTTAGTTGAGGAAAATAAAAAAAATTTCACTTAAAACGTTGGAGCACTGATTGTCCTCGATATCGGATAACCACTGTCGCGTCGGCTGCACTGGCTGAGATACGGGAATGATTCGCGATTAAAAAGTGCCGTCCAAGAAGTCCGGCACGAAGTGGGAGCAGAACGTATAACGCACCGACCAGAAGTGAACTCATGCGGAGCTCCGCGCCTCAAGTTTAAATACTCCTGGGAGCGGGGGAACGGCCCCGCTGTGCTCTTGGGCAACGCGTCTCCGGCGCTGCCACCGCCGCCTCTGATTGGTTCGCCCGAGGGTAGAGAAGAAATCGCTAGGAATGCGATGCACTTCTCGCACATGGGGGTGGCAGCCCCGGCCGCGCGTCGAATTCGCGCTGAATCAAAATCGAATCATCGATTCCGGGTAATTGGGGCTTTTTTCCTCCCGGATTAAAAAAAAGAGCCCAACAGTGCGTCAAGACACGAACTCTTAATAAATTAATTTTACCTAATCAGGTGAGGTTGGAGCGTCGCGACGCTGGACCGGCACTTAATGGAGTGCTGTGCGGATGCAGCGCGCGCGCCAGAACCTACCCCTACACGTCTGGCACTATTGAACCGCCCCATCCCTGTTGCTTTCCCTTTCGGCTACACAGATTTTCGTTTATTTTTATTTACTTTATCGAGAAGTGATTCGAAATGATGAATAGTCTGGAATTAATTTCTTCCCCTGAAATTGCGGAAATTTACATATGGAGTCGAATGGGCGTAACGTGGTGCCACATGTCGTTTCGCTATTATTGAACAGCATTTCATAACTATCGATGCGTTGCGCGTTGCTTTCGCCGACTTTGAACTCGATTAAACGGTGGCTGATGAACTTGGCCTCTTTAGAAGAAATGACAGAGAAAGTGAGAGAAGTGCAATCGCGAGCGCACACAAGGAAGGTGTTTGTGCGATATTTGCGCGGGCAATCATCCCCTGGGTTAATTTGATAAATCGTTGCTTTTGTGATGCGGACTCTGTTTACCCGGACGACGTTGATTGTCAGCTCTAGATTGTGTATTGAGGGAGTACTGCGAGGGTCAAATGCGGGGCACACGTCTTTGCAATTTACGGCACCCCACACGTTTATTCTGCCATACATCATATTACGCTGAAGTTCGCACAATGCGGTCCGGCTGGTTTTATAACGTAAATCATTGCCAGAAAAGCGTTCAAGACTCGCGCAAAATCTTACAATAACTGCATGTCGTTTTTACTGGTTATTAACGCCCACCTACCCCGACTAGACACATGTAAGCTGCATTTTAGTGCGTAATCAAGCCCCTTATTCATTGTTGCCTGATTGTAATTCATTTTTTGGGCGCAATTATTTATCACCGAAATCGCAAATTAATCAACCCGCGTGGCTCATAGCTCACCGAATTTTACTGAAATAAATCAGTTTGAAATTAAAATGAAGACAGCACAACTTACTCAAATTCAACGTGCAATTAGTTCATTATTTTACTCGTTTGTTTAAATCATCAAAATATTTGAAAGGAAGGGTCATAATAGTTTAATAAACTGTGCAACTTTTCCCCTATTATTTTCTTGTATTTTAAATATTTTTTTCAATTACGTCCAATAATAGACAAAATTGAAACGTACAGGGCGTGCAGAAATAAATCTTGAACTGAAATGATGTGAATCTTGGTAATTTAATTATTTAGCTGATATGTGCAATTTCGCCACTTTGAGCCACTTCTTCTTCAAGCAGCCACGTTTAACACTACTTAAACGAACTAATGAAACTTAAATCGAAACATTATCAAGTGCATTTTATGAATTAAACTTTAAATAGTTCTACCTTGTTTCTTAATCAAATCACTGAGCACAGCATCAAATAAAATAATTGTTAATTGAGATGAGAAATGTTTTACTTACATACAGTCGAACTCCTCTGTACTGACTTTTTTAATGATTTTTTCTCTACAGTGATGTTTTTATCAGGAATATGCATTTTTGCACGTTTTGCATATAAAAATACCCCTCTATTATGATTTTAAGCCTCTATATAGCGATTATTCTTTAAGAAAGGTTTACCAAAATTCTCGGGGAACGGAATTTTCAGTAATAAAAAATATAATGGATGTATTGAACATCTGGTTCTTTCCCCAAATTCTGAATACCTGAGAAATCCTTTCAAGAATTTCTTGTAAATTGTAAATTTAAAAGTACTGCTGTGCAATAAACTTTGGACAGATTTTTTTCTACAATAAGTAGATGTAATGTAAGTATTCAATTACATGTGATGAAAAACTGTATTTTTTATTAATAGCTGTTTTTTATATTTCTAAATAAACAAATATTTTTTTCAAACATAATAAATCATAATTTTTTGTTTCATTTTGAATATCGATTGGTTTTTAAGGTGACTGCCAAAACTGTAAAATTATACGTGAATTCTACATAGTGAAGTTTCTCTATATGATGTTTTTCGTGGCTTTTCGAGCATCACTATAGAGGAATTCGACTGTTCTTGCAAATAAAGTGGCTAAAAGTGGTGTAGTGGCTGAAATTGGTGTATCTACCCCATTTTATATCTTAAAATAAAAGAAGAGATCTATACATACATAAGTATGTTGAGTTTTAATTAAATTAATCGATTAATACATTGATTTCCATCGATTTGATGTCGCAAGAAATTGATGATCAAATTTGAAGAACAATTTGTTGCATAGAGCGTATAAATGATAATAGAATGATTGAAGAAACTCAGGAGCATTAGATGAGTCGAGCCGCATTTGTAATGTTAGCAGCTTACAATTCAAAATCACTATATTGTGTTTTCCTCGATATTTCTTTTACTTTAGGTCTTAATACAGCCTAAATAGCAATGGTTGTATAATAATATAAAAACATTTTCTATTTTAACTGGAATAAGTTAATAAATAATTTTTGACACCTTTAAAGTAAGTTGTGCTCTTCCAAGCATTTTAAGTAAACTGTCGATATATTTATACAGGGTGTCACATTAGCCTACTGTGACTGTTCCGAGACGTGAGCGCAGTACAAGCATATTTACACCTCACGACTACCACACTATTATTTTATTTTATTTCCAGACTGTTTTAAATAAATAAATAAAAAATATATAAATATCTACTGAAGTCAATAAAACTGAATTTGTATGTAGAAATTATAAATGTACAAAATTTCCACTTTTACTTGAAAATATTAGTATTTATGGGTACGCTATTGTGTAAAAAAGGAGCATGTCAATGGGTTAAACAATAAGTTGAAGTTTGACATCCACATAATTACAACTTTTGAAAAACTTCTTTTCTGTTTCCTTAGAAATATGCCTTTTCACTCGATGAATCGTTTTCTCAGAACTATCTTTTTCTGAGAATCCTGAACACGTTTTTGATGCATTTCTACCCCTCACAACGAATTTTTTTAATGTCACCGTGTCACTGTTGTACGGTTGACTGTAGTTTGCTTCTAATTTAACTTTTAGAATACAAACAAGCGGAATAACTTTTAATGGCCAATAATAATTTCAAAACATTGTAATTTACCAATTAATTTCTATTCTTGAAAATCTTGCATTTAACTAAAGAATAATAAGAGACATCAGTGTCATCTTGAAACGACCTTCAAGTCGATAAAAATTGGATGACCTTGTTGCACTAAACCGATTATGATGCAAATCACAACAACTTGTCAAAGACGACCAAAATGACTAAAAATGACCAAAAATAAACTGCAAAAATATAATTGGATTTGTGTTTTTTAGAAAAAATGAACACAGACAGACGTGGAATAAGATAAGAGTTGTTATTAAAGTTCGTGTGTGAATATGTTCCGGTCTCGTTTCTGTCTCCGACAGAGATGAGGGTGAGGGCCGATATTAACGATCCGCAAAGGCTGTTTCCCTATGAGAAACATGATATTCGTCGGTAAGTTACAGAGTCTCTGATTATTCGTCTGGTGAGATGCCACAACGGTGAGAATATCGGCGAATCGTGTGTGCAACTGTGAGTTCGGAAATTCCATATGGTGCGTGATCCGAATGTCGAGACGCAAAGTGTCGCGTCTTTATGGTAATTAGTGGGTACCTTCCTTCCGAAGCGCTGATTGCCGTTACCGCATATCGGGGTAACCGGGTAACCATGTACGGCCATTGCGATAGTCGATTCTTCTGGTCAGCGAATGGCAATAATTCAACGATCGACGTGCACGCCGCGCAATGTTTATAGAGCCGGACCAAAGCCCCTATTGTTTCCTCCGCGTTGTTTCAGCGAGTTCTTGTACTAACCTACATACGCCGATCGGCCGGTCGTAAAGTACTCCTACGGATTTAGGCCAAGCAACAGAGCAAAATGAATGTGCGACTGTGCGATTTTGTCAAAGACAGTTAGGAGATAAATTCTGCATAATTTCCAACTCGAGAATCATAATTTTTAATTTGTTATAAACAATTTTCAACAAAAAATTGCGGGTTTTAAGTTTCTTGCTTATAAAATGGAAACTAATGAAGCAATCTAAATGATGTCAATAGATGAATTGTGGAGAATTAAATTACGAAGAGAATGAGAGGTCGAATGGCTCGATCGGATAATTGGAACCGGAGAAATGCCGGAAAAGCCGGAAAATTCAGTGTCTTCTTAAAAAATTCACAATTCCGCCATTTTTCAGTTTTAAAAACTGAAACTTTGCACGAACATATGTACTTTATGTGTGCAAAACCCCGACCCTGTCGGACTATCAGTTTTTGCACAATCACAATTTCAAAATTTTTCTGCGGTATTTTTGTGATTGTGATTGTGATTGTCCGATTTAAATTTTAAAAACAGAATTGGAAACTAGACGCGCACAGCAACAAAATGTCTATTTTGGGTTTTTCATGAAATGCAGTAAAATGGCTGAAAACGGTCGTAAATATGATTAAAAACGGTCGATCACGTGAAAGTGGTCGAGTAGTGGGGGAAGACCATCCGTTGAGGGGAAACTCATCCCGGTTCTATTCCTATATAATGCGCTTCCCCTCAGCGGCCAGTGACCCCTACTACTCGATTAATTTCGTGCTCGACCGTTTTTACTCATATTCACGACCGTTTTTCAGCCATTGTGCTGCATTTTATGAAAAAAACAAAATACACGTTTTGTTGCTATGTACGTCTAGTTTCCAATTCTGTTCTTAAAATTAAAATCGGACAATCACAGGAGCATCCAGCCATCTGCAAAAATACAGCAAAAAGAGAATGAAATGGAGATTGTGCAAAAACTGTTAGTCCGTCAGAGTCGGGGTTTTGCACACATAAAGTGCATATAAATAGGTACATTTGCGCAAAGTTTCAGTTTTTAAAATTAAAAACTGGCGGAATTGTGAATTTTTTAAGAAGACACTGAATTTTTCGGATTTTCCGGTTTTTCTCCGGCTCTAATTATCCGATCGAGCCATTCGACCTCTCGTTCTCTTCGTAATTTAATTCTCTACAATTCGTCTATTAACATCATTAAGATTGCTTCATTAGTTTCTATTTTACAAGCAAGAAACTAAAAAAAACACGATTTTTTGTTGAAAATTTTTCACCAGCCTGTTCAACCAATCAGAAGCCTTTCTTTTGAACCGCTACCAAGGCAACGCAAGTATTTTTTCGGAATTTTTTTCCGATTGGGTAGGATCCTGGAGTGAATTATTGCGGAAATTTTTTGACATCATAATTACTGTCACTAATACAGTCGAACTCCTCTATAGTGACCTCCTCTATAATGATTTTTTCTCTATAGTGATGTTTTTGTCAGGAACGTGCATTTTTGAACGTTTTCCATATAAAAATACCTCTATATTATGATGTTAAGCCTCTATATAGTGATTATTCTTTACGAAAGGTTTACCAAAATTCTCGAGTAACGGAATTTTCGGTAATAGAAAACCTGAAAAATCCTTAAAAGAATTTCTTGCAAAATCCTTACTTATGCAATCAACTTTGGACAGATTTTTTCATCAATAAGTACATGTTATGTTAGTATTCAGATGAAAATTTGTATTGTTTATTAATAACTGTGTGTATTTCTATATACTTAAACAAATATTTTTTCAAATATAATAAATTTTAATTTTTTGTTTTGAATATCAATTGGTTTTTAAAGTGACTGGCAAAATTGTAAACTTATACTTGAATTCTATATAGTGAAGTTTCTCTATAGTGATGTTTTTTCATGGCTTTTCGAACATCACTATAGAGGAGTTCGACTGTACTTACATTAAGTACACGTAACCAGAATAAACGATACCATTTGACATTAAATGCGATTCAACGCTTCCCATAAACTTGCAATCAAAATATTGTATTATTTATAGCGTTGAGTGTCGTTTACAGATAATATGTCAACACATAAATTAAATTGCAAAAAGGTGCAAAATTTTCTTACCGAATACCACTCGACGTTAAATTAAAATCCGGAATTTTTTTCTCGGCTATGAATATTTTAAGAAAATTATCCCTCGCCTGCGGCTCGGGATAATTTTCAAAACAATTTGAAACAATTTCCGGAAATAATTTAACCTCTAGTGGTATTACTATTGAAAATTGTTTATAACAAATTAAAAATTATGATTCTCGAGTTGGAAATTATGCAAAATTCATCTGCTACCTGTCTTTGACAAAATTGCACAGTCGGTTTCCAGATAGTATTTATGTTATGAAAAAATGCTTTATTGCTTTGCCTAATTAATGTTTCGAACGGTATCGGTCGATGGTCGCGAAATAACGACTGAGAAGAGGACGTGAATGAATTTCGTTAGAGCTTTGGATTTCTCGGTATTCGACGTTTGGTATTCGGGTAAATGATTCGTCGTCGTCGAAGTTAAGCGCCGCTCTCACGGCCACCACATCTAGAATGCAGCGTACGCGCCTCCACTTCATGCACGGCCATGCCCCTGGTGTGTCGTACATGGCAGACAAGACATTTCACACATTGACAGGTGTCCGTTTTCGCGCACATCCACTCGGACACGTCGCAGCTAAAACGAGAAGCGCGACCGAAGTAACAGTACCCCTATTCATCAGAAAATAGGCTCCGTATAAAAAGCGCAGCATTTAGAACGTACGTGAAGCAATTTCTTCAGGTAATTCGATCTCTCATGTCGCGTTGCTTTTTTTGTTACTTGTAATCATCAGCTCTCAACAAACGCTTAAGTACTTTTTGGCAGCCTGGAACGTTTTTAGTTCAAAAGTTCCGTTATAAGTGTTTGAGGAAACAATATTGCTTCATACCGAGGGCCCGCGGCCTTTCAGACGAGCGACTGACCTGCCCAGGAATTTCAAACATTGATTGCAATTATACCTGCTCTTAATTAAGTTACCCGGGTTATTGCAATTGCGACGGGCTTTCTAGGTTACGCTGGAGTAATTATACTTGACACTCGACGGCATTTTGACGGTCAGGGATTACGAGTGTCTCACTTTCATCCACCTCAATGCACACGTGTCGCTCCACTCGGATTAAGACATTCCCAACGGCGTCATTCATAATTTCCACTTTTTAACGCGACCTTTGAAACTACCAAGGCGACCATTGCCGTCACAAAGGGTTGCACAATTCACTCCAAGCCTGACTCACCTTTTCCACCCCCCATTCTATCGCCAAAACGCTGCATTAACCGCAACCTTTCTTACTTTTGTTTATATCTACGTAAGCATGTTATTTCGAATCGTAACACTAATTTTGCCAATGTGCTGTGTTGACCAATAATATTTGATGAGGTAATGGATTTAAACAACGAATTTTGTATAAAATCGCAAATTGATCAATAAATTATTAAATTATGTAAAGTAATTTTTTTTACAAATTGTTTTTGCAATAAATAATATTGTTCTGGAAGGAATTCAGCAAAATATAGAGAGTGATAAAAAAAGATTTGTTAAAAACTCATTTAATTGACATTTTTGCTACTTTCAGTGACGACTTATATTTTGCCGGCTTTATGCTACCGCCAAATTAACTTTCAAGCCTTTGGTCTATATTTAGCAATAATAGAATGTCTTCCTAACGGTTAATTTGTACTCGAGATGTTTTGGCCATCACAATGCCGAATACATCGTTTCAAATAATTCGATGAAGTGGGGTGGACATAAAAACAGCAAATCATTTTGTTTTTACGTTGATCGTTTATTTGTGGGTTTGTTTATTGTTTTCTATTAAGAAGACCAACTATGCCATTGAACTAAATCTTACTTTATAATAAATAAATTAATAAGTACAAAATTTACATTGTCTAACACTTTTGAAGGTCAATGTAATATCGTCGATGTCTATAATCGCCAAGAAATTATAAACGTTCTGCACCTGTCCCATTGGAAGCTTTGACATTAATTAAATGATAACTAAATATTAACTTAAGGCTTGGGACAACAAGGTTCCATGCCAGACTTTCAGCAAATTTCAGTTATCTAACTACACATCACTGTGTGATGTTCTACATCATGTCTCCTATTTTTGTGATGGCTATTCTCCAAAGAATAAATCAACTGTCGTCTCATAGCGTTATTAATTTTACAAAATATGCAAAAATATTTGTTTAATAACAGCACAAGTGACAAGTGCTCACATGTTTCTGCCAAAAGAAAATTAGATTTTTTTAAAGATTTTTAGAAAGTAATTAAGAAAATTCATCAGATGAGTCTGAACAAGTAATTTAAACTTTTTATGTGGCATGTATCGTTTTGCTCACAATATTTTATTGTAAATTTCATCGGTCATATTGCATATCTCTACCAATTTCACCGAATCCAAAAAAATTAGAAAATCTGGCACAACTGATTTATTACATTCCTTCAGTGTATCGCACTCTTATTATCAAAAAATAAGGCTGCACCAGAAAATGCCACTGAGGAGGTAGCAGATAATGAACCCGAAAATTTGGACACAATTTTTCAGACAAGATGGAAGCTAATTTGTAAAAAAAACAATGTTATTTTTTTATTAAAATGGGCACAAGCCACAATTTTTGTAATAAATAATTAAAATTACAGTTTTTTATTTCATTTATACTAAAAATCAACTCAGTATAGTTAAATATATCTTCATTACAAATTTCTTATAACACTAAATTGTTATAAAAATCATTTGGTTTGATTTTGGGATTAAATCGAATCTTTAACAATTAATATCTCAAACCTAATTTTATGTGGCATGTAGCCTTGTTGTCCCAAGCCCTTTAATGTTAATTGTTTCAATTACAAATTTGTTTAAAGTGGCTAAAAGTGGTGCACACTCTGTATGTTCAAATTTTGTCTTATGATATTACAAGAAATACAAGAAAATAATAGGGAAAATGTTGCATAATGTATTAAAATATTATTACACTTTCTTTCAAACATTTTAATGATTTAAACAAACGATTGTTGTTCATGTAAAATAATTAACTAATTTCACGATCATTCAATTTTTTAAGCGAATTTGAAAAATAAGCGTTAGAAACAAACCAAGCTGTAACTAACTCATCAAATTCAATATTTTAAGTTTAGTAAAATTTGGTTCTAGAACGCTTCCGTTACTCCAAATAAAGACATCATTGAGAGTTAATTAAACCGTTGAACGAGACATATTTTTCAGTCGCCGACTATTTCGAACGCCACCCTAAAGACTTCAGCTCGTAAAAATAGACCACCCATGACTACATAAATAAGAAACACTTAACCAAGATGTAACAGGACTTAAAATATTGATTTCGTCTATTTATGGTTCAGTTTTCTGGAGTCACGTTAAGCCGTGCAGTTTCAGCTAACGGATGCACCGGGATGATGAATGAAATTCCGTTTTGGTCCGCAACCAGAAAAATGTGACTCACAACGTGCAAGTTTATAAATGACATAACTCTTGAAAGTATTTTTTTCTAGTACGCGAACGACCTTCACGAAACTAATCCCTAATCGAATTACCGAGAAGATTTGCGTCACGTAACCGCATCGGAATAAATCAAGTCCCTTTTCGTTTCAGCGTTTAAGTGGGTTGGAGCCAGCACGCACCGTACGTTCGGCGGGGTAAGACCGGCCGAACATGACACCCACCGTTTTCTATGACAAATACCGCGTTTAAAATAAATAGCAACACCGTGTTCTTGTTTCGAGTTTTGAGATGTATGGCCGTGGGCCGGCCATAAGTAAGCAGCTCCGGAGCAGTTAGTTACTCGGGTTAATTGGCATACAATTTGTTACGTTGTAACAATGCGTTTAAGATGTTCGCGTTTACTATTTTTAAACTGCTTTTATCACGTAATTACGAGCCGGAAAAAATCGCAAGGTCTCGTTATAGTTGAGACACATTAGCATTTCGTACTTTAGCTAATTAATCAGGTTCGTGTATGCGAACGGTGCATCTATCCTGCGAGCCCCGTAATTACAATAAATCAAAAATGAATTGCAATTTGTTTGTACGGAGGTGTTGCCCCTTTTTGCCCCGTCCCCAGGAGAAAGAGGCGAAAAAAATCGGAAATTCCTGGGGAGCGTGGGCCGACACAGCTTTATTTAAGATTACCTTAAGATGACACGAGTAAAAAAATTAAAAAATCGTTTCTTCGGGTTATTTATCACAAGATGATATAAACGTATATTGTCGTACCTAGGTCGAGCAAGAAGTTTTGTGCCTGTTCACAGAAATGGAACCATTACTTAATTCTCTAGAGATGGGCAAAATTCACAATTAAACATACAAACAAATTAATAGAACATTTCATTGAACTTTTTTTTTTATCACGTTTAAAAATCCTAACTTTTAAAATAGATTTAGCTGTGTCTGTTTTCATTGAAGAAACATTGTTATACAAATTTTAGGTTTTGTTTTTAGATAGGTAATTGTCAAAACAGTTTTTTTTTGATAAATCATTCGCTATTGTTTTAATTGGACCTCCTTATGCAGAAAGGAACCAACCTTATTTCGATCGCTGTGGATACTGAACTCAATGCTTATAATGCATTAGGTTCAATATCGTAGCAAACGAAATGTAGGTTGGTTCCTTAAGGGGGTTCAATTAATGAGGGCTGTAAGGACACAAGGGTAGCTGAAATTCCAGCAGTGGTCCAATGGATAATCAGTCGACTGTGACATAGGTTTTAAGAGAAGCAAAGCTATTCTCTACGACCAGAAGAAGGTCGTCAAAGAGTAGCAACTGCTGCACAGGACACAGTACTTAGAAGAAGAGCTCCAGACAATTCATTATCTGCTCGTGAGCGATCAGATTTTTCGAAAAGGCTTCGTACTAATTAGTTCAGATCTCCAGGTTCAGCAACTGACCCTCGATTGACCAGAGAAGACTGTGCTGCTAGCCAAGTTTGGTTCACAGACCTGTTCAACTACAAATAGGCAGAAATAGTCTGCAAAACGTTGAACTCGTTCAGTAATCAGATGCAATTGGGTTGGAGGTGTAATTAGTTTTACTGGACTTATCGAGTTACATGGAAATGCATAAGGTACATTAGAGAAGTCCTTGGAAACTCACAGGGAAAAACAAGAAAAGAGTAGAAACTGCAGAAATGGATGCATTGAGGAGGTCAGTAAGAATATCACGTCTACAAAGAGTAAGAAATGAAGAAGTACGTAGATAGATGGTAAGAGAAGATAAGATCATGAAGAGCATCAAAAGAAAACAACTGGCTTGGCACGGCAACCAGAACATCGAAGGAAAAGAAGCAGACCTAAGAAAAACTGGAGAGAAGAAATAAGGAAAGCAAGGGCGCCCGGAACCTCCAGGAGGATCAATTGGAAGATAGGAAGAGATAAACGTTTCAAACCCTACTTATAATTTATGAAAGTGGGGCAAATCCATTTTATGTTACTGCTAGAAAGTTAATGTTTTGCATTTGGATGGATTTAAAAATATTGGCAAACAGAAATATACTTGTTTTATATATTTGTTATATATTTTGTATTTATATCTTTTATTGTCAATTCATTAAAAACCTAAATTTGATAATAAGAACTAGCTTTAACTATTTTTTTCACATTTTAGTTTTCAATTTTTTAATTAAAATGATTTTACTTTGTGAAGTTGTCTTTATAATCTTAAAACAAATAATTTTCGTTGATACTTACTTACGAATCAGAGTAAGTAACTTAAGTACCACTTAAGAATAAATAAGGTAATGAGACACTTACGATTTTAAGGAAATTTTAAAATGTAGATAGAAGAACTTCTCAAACTGGTTTTTTCTAACAAATAAATTGAACAACTAAAATTTGTTTCTGGTTCCTTGGGTCAAAGACCAAATTGTAGTTATTGTGCGTTGGAATAATAGAAAAATAAAAATTTGCTTGAAGCAAATCGTCCTCCCTGCGTAAGATCAGGTCTCGGTTTATGCGCTGGACGCTCATTAAAATTGGATAAAATATCCCTCATTAATTTTAAATTATTGGCATTTTGAATTTCATAAAGAGGCTTCGCACGGCGGTCGATCCGAGACCTACTGAGCTTTGTGGTGGTTTAGTGTGTATCCCATTACCCGGTGTAATTACCAGTTCCCGTGTTAATGATATGCTAATGATTGCAGTCTGCAATAATGCGAGGTATTTTTAAACGCATCATATTTGCTGTGCACAAGAACCGTGCTATAAATCTCCGTGTAAACCAGTTTCTCTCGAAATAACCACAAGAGTGCACGAGGAGCTTGCGAAGTTACATTAATTTACGCCGTCCTTGACAATGCCGTGCAGCCACCGGGATGAAAAGTTGCGCTTGACTCGAAAAATGCCTTCCCCACGACGATGCAGAACTTAATCCGCCGCCAAATTTCCGTTTTGCATGCGTTGGTAATTTAAGACAAAGCTGGCACTGTTGCTGCGGCCCGAAACGCACAATGCAGCACAGAATTTATTCCGAGAACAAAGTTCGCCCGTTTTTTTTTTCTAGAGATGTTTGATATGCTAAACCGTAAGCACCGAAGCGTGTAATACGCGGGAACGCAAGGGAACATCCGCTTGGTACGGCTTTCTGATTATAATTGTCCATATTGAGAACCGCGACAGTTGCTATCACGAATTAGGGACGTTTTTTCCTCTATGCGAGAAAACTCGGACGTTATTTATAACTTCATTTATCGGATGACTCATGACGTTTGGAGCATATTCCTGGGAGAGATATGGAAAGGAAAAATCATTTATCTCCCATCTATTATTTATATGGACGAGATATCAATTACTCGTTTTGGAGACCACAAGACGGAGATACTATCACACAAACTGGACTCTAAATCTTCATCATGTTTTCATGTAAGCCACTTATCTTGATGTATTTCCTTTATACGGCCTTATCTCCTCTTCGTCGATAAGTAATTAATAATTATTATTAAAATTAATGCGACCGATTGAAACCTGCCGGTTTATTTATCGAATTGACAGGATTAAGCCGTCGTCCAATTCGTAACTTTATTAAAAGTTTCTAGTAGCTCATTACTAACTAGCTAATTTAATATACAGCTGCCGCTTTTCTTGCGCTACGAAAGTCTATTAGACCAATTTGCAAAATTAATAATCCGATGTGTGATAATGTATCTCGAGTTAGGTAATTAACGCTTTAATCGTCACCGTCAGCAAATAGTTGAATAATCAGCCGGATATTATTATAGAAATAAAGGATTAGAGTCGCAAATTGGTTCGACACGTCAGGCAAGCTTTTACAACTAGCCCCTTAAAGTTTAAAAACAAAGTTACTAATGAGGCCGTGAAGATATTGATCTGTATCGGTAAGGACTTGCGGCTATGGGAAACTGCTAATTGGGAGGAACGCATGAAAAATGAAACTTGTTAAGTTATTTACTATTAAATTATTACAATTAAATCAGAGTTAAAAAAATTGTGTAATTGTAATTTTGAAACATTTTCCGTCTAAACAAGATAAGTGAAAGAGCTACTTTTATCTCAATAACACGAACAGGTCAGAAAAGTTTATTTCTCAGTCCTAGGGTGGAAAAATGAACTTTTTGGAACTCTCAAATTCAAATGGATTAATATGAAGTCATAATGAAGTAATAATTTAATATTTGAGACTACTTTTGGACGTGACTAACGTTGAAGGGCCCTATATACTGTTTCTTTGGTCATTTAATTGAGAAAATAGCATACATACAACTAAAAAACATATACTTAACAAACAAACAAATTCAAAACATCAAGCAATCCCTTCACTTAATAAAAAATTCTTCATCAATCACGTTAAAATTTCATATTCAAAAAATATATGATAAAATTAAAATTCATTTGTTAAATTTATCATCTTTAATAATTAATTCTCATCGTATCATGTACACTATATACAATAAAACAAAATTTGAAAAAAATATTGAATGAAGAGTGGAACACAATTTGGATAAACACAAACAAAACATCTACCACAAAATTATTCTTTCCTACAGTTAATCACAGAACACAAAATACTACATTTCAACCAGATTTTTACATAACGCAATTCATAACGGGTCATGGGAAATTAAATGCATACCTCTTTCGATTTAAAATAAAACCAAATCCTCTTTGTGAAATTTGTAGTGTAACTGATGACATCCATCATAGGATCAACAATGTTATTTATAGTTTTAAGCTAAATGTTAATTTGAATTATATTTTAAGTTATAATTTAAAAAAAATTGTTATTTATTAATTAAGTTATGTTTTTATGTTGTTTCTTTTATAATTTAAAATGATGTAGCATCCTTAATAAGCCATGCATAATAAGAATGTAAAGCGTTCAATAAATATTTACCTCACATCTAAGTATAATTATGACGATATATTTAGAAAGTCTTAGGCGCCCTTTGAATATTTTTTTATTTCAATATTAGTTTCAATATTATTAATTACTTAAAAAATTATTGAACTTTTCTAATAAAAAATTGTCTTCGTTATTTATTGCTAATGTTGTTGACGAAATGTTGAAATAAAGGAACTTACTTTATTACCATTGAAAGCAATTTACTTATTTCATTACTTTAACGTTGTCTGTGAATGATTTATCTCGTCATCAATTGTAACTGGAAATTATATTGCCCACAAATAATTTAAACCTTTACTAAGTGAAACGAATGGATATTTCACCCTCCACAACACGGAGCATCAAAAATTATATTAACAACCTAATCAGCCCAGCAGCAATAACAATTCAAATTCTTCCAACTCAAATATTTAAACCTCGTTTTTACCAATGCAATAAATTAGATCCGTCCCTTCTCTTCACACGTCGTTAAACCAAATATTTTCTTGTGAATCCCCTAAAACTTCATTATCTCCAACCACCAGCTCTTGCTGATATAAACACAGTGCATTGCACCGCACTGTTATGCTACAATAGGAAATGGTGCGGTTAGATAAAGTAACAATACGTCTCGTGAATTGAAAAGTTCCCTTTTGCGGTTTCTCGTCTCGTGTCGTCTGCAAAGTTTCTTTCCAAGCACCAGTTTTCATGAATTGTCGCTTATAGGCAGGATTCTTAAAAGACCTCTTCCTTGTACAGGAGACAACACCATTCGCGGTTTCGCCGCCGTTGTTCTTGCCGCACAAACAGACAGCATTTAATGGTACCCCGGTACAATCGCTCATATTAAACGTACCGTTACTCGTATCTTGTTATGTCAATAAATGTCATCACGATATGTCCTCTCGCAGTTCTCTGAAATATTACACTAATTACTATCATAATGTAATTTGTCTGTTCGCGAATGTAATCTCTCTGGGGAGTATCAGTAACATGTGGATTTATGGCACGTACGGCCAAATGATAAACTGGCTATTGCTACCAATATATTAGTAATCTAGACGGTTTACCATACGGTCGGTTGATGAGATAACGCGAACTTGAGATTTTGCAATCGCCGTTCGTCGCCAGGAAGAGCTTGAATGAATTTTTAAGCGCGGTATTTCCAATTAGCGCTTTTGTGGCGGCCAGACAGTACGTCCGGCAAAAAATTTACATATGAAATAAAATATTGGACAAGGTGCGAAAAGCGTCTTTATCTCCGGTGCGATCTGGTTAAACTAACGGATTTTTTAATCAAATGATAATTATAAATTGCGACAGGCCAGCGCCAAATCGACGTTTCTTATCTGTAAGATTGGATTTCAGGAGATTAAATTACATCTGGTTGTGGGTGGCCAATTTTCTTATTAAATTGAACAAACTAGTTATGCATTTTTTTTTGTAAATTTAAACATGAAATAAATTTACTTTTAGATTCTTCAGATAGGCTAATGAAAGCTTTAATTGTCAAGAATTTCATAAAAGAAGTAAAAAATTAATGTATTGGCGTTTGCAGTTTATTCTTGGATTAAAATATTTGTGTGGCCCCAAGCGTTAAAGCTTTTGCAATAAATTTTAATAAAGATTTATATCTTAATTTCGATTTATTTCAAGATAGTCACATCACACGAATTTTATTGTGATTTGTACTAAAGATACTTCTTATCAGATTCAGCTAGGGTCGCTGTAACTTCATTTGTCATTGTTTTACTATGATTTGTCGATAGTGATTTTCTCTTGCTGAATCTAAATATATTTATTCTAATTATTAATTCTAAACGACTACTTAAAACAAGGCAAAAAACTAAAACATTAAAATAAATCTAAAATAATATTCGGAAACAATTTTGCTACCACATTTATTCAAAATCGTGACCAGGCAGAATTCAGAAAGGGATACTGAACTTCAGATCATCTCCTAACTATTAGAATTCTGATAGACGAAAATAATGAATACAAAGTTCTCTTATACTTAACATTTGTAGATTACGATAGAAGATAGAGCAGTAATAAAAACCCTACAAAATTGTAGAAACCTAATAAAAGGCCACCGAAAAATACTATCTAAATGGGAAAGAACAAACCAGGCCTTGTTAAATTAGAACGAGGAGTTAAACAAGGAGACACTATCAGCAAAACTTTTCACATTGATATTAGAAGACATATTTAAAACAATAAATTGGACCAACAAAGTAGTAAACATAAATAGTCGACGCCTTAGTAATCTACAGGAATTACAATTAATGCTCCAAGAGTTACAAGTAGAGCCTGCAAAAGTGGAGCTGTAAATGAATACAGGTATTGTTCGAAGAAGAAACCATAACAAGAATAGAAAACAAGGAATTGGAAGGAGCCAAAAGATCATAATGAATAGAAAAATTCAATCAGAAAAGAAGAAATTAGATTGGGCAGCATCTGATAATATGCTGGTCACATAGTTAGAGGAGAAATAAGTAAATGCTTAAAGCAATCCTGACATGGACACCATATAAATTCTAGAGACCCAGAGGAAGACCACCGATGAGGTGGGTAGACAACCTGAAAATAATTGCAAGCCGAAACTGGTTGCAACCATCCTGTAATAAAAAAATTTGGATGAAGAGGAAGTTCAGTCCAGTGCAGTAAGTAAAGTAAAGAACTTCTGCATAATCATAATTACAATAAACAATTACGCTTTTGTGTTAACAGTGGGTACCTTTGATTTGAATAAATATTAATTTTTACATTAATGTTCTAAAAAAATCCATCGGCGACACTGTGTATATAAAAATTGCAAAAAAAAATGGGCACAAATAGGTTAATTAATTGCTAAATTATTTGGTGTAATTCAGAACGGTAGGATGAGAGCAAATATTTTGTTTGTTCTCAGCACATTTTTAAATTCAATTTTATTAGCTTCAATAATATTTGTGTATGAAAATAAGGTTTTTTTGCATCGTATTAGCATCGTTTTTAGTTTGAAATACAGTTAATTTATAAATGCTCCAAATGCCAGGATTTTAATTACCCGAGATGGAAGAAACAAATTTTTAATAATTAAAATTCTTGATTTCGTTAATTACCGAATTCTTTTTGATTTCAGCGCACAAATAAAGTCTTAAATTATTCAAAGAATTTTATTTGATTTGATCCTTTTGCAGCCTTAAAAAACTGCTTTGCTTAATTATTCCCATCCAATATAAATCCCAATTTTTAAGATTCTTTTTAAGTAATTCTAAAGTTGACCAGCCGTGATTGCGAAGTGCATATGAAATCAAGGATTTTATTTGTTTACAAAATTTAAATTCAATTTTGCGGCCATAAAAAGAATATTTATATTTCAATGCAAGGTTCTCGACGGATTGTGTTCCCAGACACTAATAATTAATAGCTATAATTAATTAGTTTTAGTCATCAACATTGTTATCATTCTCAAACAGCATGTTGAAATTGGGAATTACCTATCGGCAATGAAATTTTTTACAAGTAACGTCAAAATCACCTTCGCAAAAGTGAAATTGCATAATCTTGGCGTGCAGAGATCAAACCAAAAATTAAAGATTATTCAATTAAATATTAGACGACTTTTTTCGATATTGTTCATGAGATCATGCGCTCGAACAAACGCAAACAACAGATTACCATCTCCAACGGCTAATTTCTGAAATTGCACTTAATTTAATTTTTCATTCAACAAAATAATTATAGATACCGGGCGCGTCATTAAAGTAACGGTCGGAACTGTATAAATTTCAGCTACCTATCGATTATCTGTAAATCGTAACACAATCCCTAATTGCTTTTATGATAGAAGAGAGCTCTAGTCACATTAGTGTCGCTTTTAGTCTCAGAACTTCCAACAGAATTTATATCAGCCGTAATGAGATTATGTGCCTGAGTACCAGGGGGTGAATCGACGCAACTAAATCCTGTTTTAGCGGAGAAGCGTGAACATCCGATGACTAACCAGCGAGAATTCAATTTTTTTCGTGTTGTTCATTGATGGAACTTTTTAAATTGGGCGGTTTTTGTTGCGTGCCAAATATCCTCTTCATGGTCAAGTGGGGCCAAAATGTTATTTACTCGTCCAATGAAACTCGTTTAGCCTTGATTGGAATGTAAATCAAATAGTGCGTTACTTTGCACCGATCGGTGGCTATTAATAAACATTGTTCTTTCGGGCCAAATTTGCAGATTTAAATCATGAGATTTGTGCAAACATCTTTACAATTGCCTGGATTGCTAACCAGATGTTTGGTAATCGGTACAGCCATAAAAACCTCTTAAAGAAGTTTAAGGATCTGCATTCAAATGGACACGGTCGCAAAAAATTACTTTTCTTGATCTGTGCAATTTAAAATTGCTTTAACATTGACATTGGCGAAATACGCTTATTTAGCGGGGGAAAAATAATTCACATCCTTCTATCCATCTGTTCGGCATGCCACAATTTATAAACAAAAAGAAAGATTGGCACGCCGCTTTGTGCCCGGATTTGACATTTCTCGAATGACTACGCACTGTCCGAAACAGATTAGTTAATTAGAGGAACGTCCGCTGCTTTTTGGCCACATTTAACACAACCGCATTCGTCAAAAATTGATTGATCAGGCGACTCTGAAAAAATATGCATCAAATTCCCCAAGTCTTTGAACTCAAATTGAAGTACAACTTCATTAAATGGGAATATTTCAATTAGCGAGTTATGACCAGCGAAATGTAGAACATTTTTAATTTTTGAAGCAAAAACACCAAAGGCATTAACGCGTTGTATAAACCGTTGTACAACACATGAAGATTAGAAAATATAACTCACTCGAAAAAATCAACCCAACTTGGCGCAATACTTCTTGCATAGTAAATTGCAGGCTTAAATATAGCTTCGATGAAAATAACAGGTCAGGTATGTTATTTTGTTAATTAATTAATTGCTACCTGTCTGCAATTAAATTAAATATGTATGGATGTGAGAAGTAAGATCGAAATTGAACATTTTCTCAAGCCGGTTAAGAATTTAAATTTATTATTTCGTTAATTAATTGACACTTACCTGTTGGCATTGAGCTTCGATTTTAATTTGCAGTGATTCTCAAAACGTTGGTTTAATTTAATTTAATTGAAATAAGCCGTTTTGTATCGATTACTTTCTTCAGTGTCAATGAAATGTAAATTGATATAAAATAAAATAATCTTTTACAAATTTAAAAAAATAGTTATGGTTTTCATTTAGGTGGAAATAAAAATTTATTGGCTTAATTAATCTTTATTTAGTTGACATTAATTCTTAAAATAGCAACAAAGTGAATGATTTTTTAATTATACATAACAGACCTGTTACGGCGGATTTGATTAATTCCATAGTTGTGCATCATAATATTACCGTTAAATGGTCATTGTGTACAATCAATCAAGGCAATTTCAGCGTTAACTTTAGGGTTAGATTTAGTTACGTTGAATTAGGTTAAATAATTTGATTAATTTAGAATGAGCTAATTTAGTTTAGGTTAAACAATATGAACGGTAGTTGAAGTTGCAGTAAGTTAGATTAAATAAATTGAATGTTAAATTTAAGATTAGTTAACTTAAGTTAAATTGAATGCTAAATTTAAGATTAGTTAACTTAAGTTAGATTAAATAAATTCAATGCTAAATTTAAGATTAGTTAACTTAAGTTAGATTAAATAAATTGAATGTTAAATTTAAGATTAGTTAACTTAAGTTAGATTAAATTAATTCAATGTTAAGTTAAAAATAGGTTAGCTTAGTTTAAGTTACATTAAAGAATTTGAATGTTAAATTGGGAATGGGTTAGCTTAGTTTAAGTTATACTAAGTTAGACTGAATAATTTTGCATTGAGTTTATGATGGTTTGGGTTAAATAATTTGAAGATATAGTTTAGAATGGGATTAGTTTTTGGTGCAATAGCTTAGGTTAAATAATTTGAATGTTAAATTTAAGATTAGTTAACTTAAGTTAGATTAAATTAGTTCAATGTTACGTTGAGAATAGGTTAGCCTAGTTTAAGTCACAATAACGAATTTGAGTGTTAAGTTTAGGTTACAGTAAGTTAGATAAATAATTTTACATTAAGTTTATGCTGGGTTGGGTTAAATAATTTGAAAGTATAGTTTAGAATGGGTGAACTTAGTTTTTGGTCCAATAGCTTAGGTTAAATAATTTGAATGTTAAATTTAAGATTAGTTAACTTAAGTTAGATTAAATTAATTCAATGTTAAGTTAAAAATAGGTTAGCTTAGTTTAAGTTACATTAAAGAATTTGAATGTTAAATTGGGAATGGGTTAGCTTAGTTTAAGTTATACTAAGTTAGACTGAATAATTTTGCATTGAGTTTATGATGGTTTGGGTTAAATAATTTGAAGATATAGTTTAGAATGGGATTAGTTTTTGGTCCAATAGCTTAGGTTAAATAATTTGAATGTTAAATTTAAGATTAGTTAACTTAAGTTAGATTAAATAAATTTAATGTTAAGTTAAAAATAGGTTAGCTTAGTTTAACTTACATTAAAAAATTGGGTGTTAAGTTGAGAATGGGTTAGCTTAGTTTAGGTTACAGTAAGTTAGACTGAATAATTTTGCATTGAGTTTATGCTGGGTTGGGTTAAATAATTTGAAAGTATAGTTTAGAATGGGTTAACTTAGTTTTTGGTCCAATAGCTTAGGTTAAATAATTTGAATGTTAAATTTAAGATTAGTTAACTTAAGTTAGATTAAATAAGTTTAATCTTAAGTTAAAAATAGGTTAGCTTAGTTTAAATTACACTAAAAAATTTAAGTGTTAAGTTTAGGTTATAGTAAATTAGACTAAATAATTTTGCATTAAGTTTATGATGGGTTGGGTTAAATAATTTGAACGTATAGTTTAAAATGGGTTAGCTTAGTTTTTGTTGCAATAGGTTAGGTTAAATAATTTGAACGTTGAAGTAATTCCACGCTCTTATTGTTTCCCTTGAATTGAATAAGGAGTTCTATTGCTTTATCTTCACCTGCAAGATTGTTCAAATGATTTCTTGGTAGCTTGGTTAAATTTTTTAAATCTCTTGTGCTGAAGTGTTTCCGAAAAAATGGCCCCTTTCCAGTGTTGAGCGCTGGAACCGTTATTTTCGATTCTCTCGCCGAGCAATATTTATTTTTCGAGTTCATTGTGATGGGCTTTTGCAAAACCGGTAAAAAGCTTACCTACATTTTGATTGTGATTAATCGACAGAGTGTTTCTCGGGTTTTATTCATTCGACTCAAGGCAGCGAAACAATGCGCTTTGTGTCAGCCGTTTTTAGGAAATTTCTAGGTGACTACATCTCAATATCCACATAAACAAAAATGTAAAGGATTAATTGCATTATGGGCGGCCTTCAATTAACGAAAAATACTACCTATTACAGTAATTCGTCAGTGACTATTTATAACCGATTATAAGCATCGAGATTCCTTGTAATTAATACGAAGAGACGCTTCCAGAAAAAATGTTAAATAAACAATAATAAATTAGAAAAAAGCTGAAAGCATCGCCAACCGCATCCTATAATTCAATAACGTACCAGAACATTATTATTCATAACTATAATTAATAAAACGGGCAAATCACGACCGATGCCGTAAAATTGTGTAAACCTTATCTGCTCGACCTCTCCGAGTTACCAAGGATTTTTTATTTACAATTTTGTAGCGTGTAAGCGTGCGGTCATCGTCTTTACGATTATTAAATCACATTTCATTCGAAGAAAGGATGCGAATTTATCATATTTTTTTCCCCTTTCATTGCGCGTCGAGGAAGTAATAAAATAGTCAAAGTGCAAATATTTTACTTTCAGATACTCGGCATGTCAATTAGATATTCGCAGAAGTAAATACTGTTTTATTTGCTGGAACACCACGCACTTTGCATTAAACATTACCAAATTAATAAGGCACGGATCGCTATCTGCTGAGGAAGGGCAAATCAAGCAATGAAATTAGATTCAATTCAGGTCAAGAAACTATGCAAATTATCGCTAATTTCGGCGTTTTGTTTGCCCACCTAACTGTTGTGTTACTAAATTTACCGTACCATTTCTAAAAATAAATCTCCTTCTACGGGCGATTTTTTTGCTCTTGGGTTTTTTCACACACGAAACGACAAAAAACTGCAATGCGTTCGCATGGGCGGCACGTCGTTCGATGTGATCGAAGCAACCGAAAAACTAAAAATCGCAACTATTCCGGACTGCACATTATGCACGGTCGCGGAATACAAAGTTTCGTTAGAAACGACAAGAATTTTGTGCGAATCAAAATTTCCCAATGACTTTTCAAGAATGGCAATGACAAAATAAAAAATAACCGGTTTGTTTGGGCCGGTCCAAGTCGACGAAAACTTTTGAAAAAAATACAACGAAATTTAATACATATCACTACGCCTGTCCATAAATTCAATTGAATGGTGAATAGAGTCCTTAAATGGGCGCCGAATATTTTAATTGGCTGCAGTTTCAAGACGGATCGGCCACAAGAAATGAATAAAATTTCAAGCTTCTCTGTTAAAAATATTCGGCTTTTTGCCTTTTCTTGAAAACCCTTCAATTCTCTGATCTTCTTTTTCGATTCTTTTCTTCTCTCCAGCTCTTCTCCATTTATTTTCATTTCTTCCACTTTTTCTGACCTCCTTGATCTATGTCATTCGTGACTTGGGGTTTCTTCTCGTCATTGTGTCTGTTCTTCTTTCTGTTTTTATGTAGATTTCCTTGTTGCTTATGAGTTTCCACTTTCTATCTTCATATTTTGGTCCCAGGGTTTTCCCTGTAATTTCTCTCTCCTTTTTTTCTACCTCGTCTATCTGGCCATGTTTAGCGCAAAGCATTCTGAAGCAATGAGGCCCTCTGGCTTAATAACTGTATTGCAGTGTCTTATGGTAAGGTGACCAAACGTACTCCTTTAGGGAGTTTTGTACTCCTTTTTTGTGAACCGTGTTCCTTTTAAAAAGAGTACTCCAAAAGTACTCCTTTGCATTCTTTTGTACTCCTTTGTACTTCTAAAAATATAAAAACTTAGCATTTAACTTTAACCTTTAACCTTTTAAAAAAGTTTTCATTTATTATAGAAAACAAAGGAAATAATGAATCTAGGGTTAGATGTACAATCTGCATAAGAGAATTTTCTATTGCGATTGGTGGACGAAGTGCAATAACAAAGCACATTGACACTAATAAACATAAAACATCTCTTCATGCAGCGGCTTCAACGTCTAAACTAAATACATTTTTTAAAACTGATAGTTTTGGACCAAATGAAGATTGAAATAAAAAGTATTTCAAAGAAAAATAATCACTTATATTCTTGATTGATGAAGTTTTCCATTTTCTTGTTTTTAAATGATTACATCATGCAACTTGCAGTGCACATTTTCATGGTTTTACCTAGGAAAACCGACTTTTAAGATTCAACCCTTGTTGTAATCATTTGAAAACAAGAAAATGGAAAAAATCTTACCTTAGCAAACTTTATGAAATTGTGGATCCTAACATAAGTCGCAAAAAAAGACCTGAACACACTTTATGAAAATGTGCACTGCAATTTGCATGGTTTTACCTAGGAAAACCGACTTTTAAGATTCAACCCTGTAATCATTTGAAAACAAGAAAATGGAAAACATTTTTACCTTAGCACGCTTTATGAAAATGTGTTTCCTTTAACGTGTTTATACATATAATTTCTTGAACTAATGAATTTTGAAATTATTTACAAAACATATAGTTGAATGGAGAAGACCTAGTGTTTTTATTCAAACCCAATCACCATATCCAACGAAAATTCATTTTTACTCCTTTTGTATAAAAAATAGTTGGTCACTTTACTTATGGGCAAGTCAGACGTTCACTATAATATTGACAATATTCCAGTTTCTTCAATATTATTAAACGTTTGACATAAAAATTGAAGTATTGACAATATCGAAAATATTTATGAGATATATTGATGAAGACTGGTATTGACAATAATTATTGATCGGCTGACCAGGATTATTGTCAATATTTCAATACTTCATTATTTCTAGAGCACCGCTAGAGAGCACATGTAAGTACACTGTAAAAAAATGAGTTAATTTTACAGATCAAATTATTAGAATTTACTTTGAAATTCGGGTAATTTTACCTAAAATTTTAAATAACTAATATTTCATTAAAAATTTTGGGTAATTTTACAAAAACTAAAAGAATTGCTACAAATAAAATAAATTTACTACACCAAAATCAATGATTTTACACAAGACATTTTGTGGTTTTGACACAAAGGGTGAATTTGCTCATCAAAAAATGCGTACAGTCCAGATTTTCGCTTTCTTGTAACTTTCGAAAAAACTAAATCTCGGGTGACAATAGATGAACGCCCTTTTTAGGGCAAACTAGAGAAAGTGATTTTGGTCTGTCATAAAGTACTAAAGACTTATTTAAAAAGATTTATTTCTAAAAAGTGAAATTTCAATGACAATAAATTGTAAACTACCCTTTCAGCAAAAATAGACACATGTACGTTCCAATCGGGTGGTTTAAAAAACGAATTGTAAAGTAATAACTTAATTCAATCCTTTTATTTACGAGACAGAAATCTAGATTCTTCCAGAAATCCGAAAACTTTCTTGCATGTATTGTTTTTTTTAAATGTTGTTTTTGGGAAATATGAAATCCATGCTACCCCATTGGACAAGAAAACGAATTGTAGTATAGATACTTAACTTGTTCCTTATTGACGTGAATGAATGAGAATGAATTGTTAAATAACCCTTAAAGAATATTCAAATAGAGACAGAAAAAATTAGGCATATGATGAGTTATTAAATATTTATAAACAAACTTCATTCAACAAATTTGTATGAGAAAGCTTGCTTCTCCTTAAAAGCCACTTCCTGACCCACGCTCTATTTTTCTTTGGTTTATTCAAAGTAAGCGCTAAAATAATAGCTAAACAAGGTTTCTTTTCATAAGACATGTTTACGCTCTTGCTGCTGGCTCAAAACTGGATGCATTGTCAATAAATGTTGATCGTTTGCCTCAAACATAGTTTGTCAAACTTTTACAATACAAGTATTGTCAATATATATTGAACGTTCTGTAGTTTTGCATTTATAGATATGGACTTTTTATTATATACATTTTTCGTCAACTGAAATGTCAGTTCCATTTTTCTTGTTCTTGCGAGGACCGCTTTCTTGTCAAGGGTGTTTGGTTGAATTAATTCTCCCAGGTATTTGAACTTGAAGCCCCCTTAATTTTCCTATACTTTGTTGTCATCTGTTTTGGTGCATCTTTTCTATTAGTCGTGTATTCGGGCTTTTCATATGATATTATTGTAGTCCAGCCTTTTCTGGTGTCTCTTTCAGTATATTTATTTGTCTTCTTGCGTCTTTCATGTTTTCCGCTAGTATTGCTAGATCGTTTGTTAAAGCCTTCTTTCCTTCTTTCTTCCTATTTTAGTTTTAGTCTTGTTATTGTTATTAAAATACAAATATCATATTTTTAAAAATTTAACTCAAATATTGTAGGCAACTAAGAAAAATGTGAAAAGTAATGAAAATAGTTAAACCCAGAAGAGAGGTAACTGCAACATTAAGATATTTTTTAAAACATTCTCTTGAAAGCTAAAAAAATCGTAAGTGTTTGTTTAGAATTACTCGCTTTTGATAAATCAAACTTGAAGCTTGTTTATTTGCACAAGAAAAAGGTAGTCTTCGACCGCAAAAAAGCTTGTTGCAAGTTGGCAAAAAACGACTATTTTAATCCGGCGATAACCCGACAAGCTTCCATCGTCAGGCTGCAGACACCATTGATATTTTTTCGTTGGAGGACGACCGGCCGATCGCGAGACTGCTCTTCGTAATCCCGTGACAAATTTTTAATAATCCAAGAGCATTGTCTCCTGAAATATTTGCAAAATCCTGTCAGCGACCGGAGAAAAAAGTTGTGCGATTTTCCCGGGGCAGCAGACAGCTAATTTATTTATGAAGTTTGACGACCCAAAAGCTGGTCCATCAGGATTGATGTCCTGCATAAAAATGCAGAACCTACTTCTTTGTTGTCTGAATCTCTAACGTTGTGCCCTTGCCTTTTTGCTGGCATTCTCGTCCCAATCCGAGCAATTAGTATTGTTGACTCAACTAAATTAGGCCGGGCCAAACTTTACGATTCGCTTGTGACGTTTTTTGCTCGCGGCCAGACCAATAAGCAAACTGAATGGATTACGACGTTCCGGGAATTTGAATAAAAATCGCGCAAGACATCAATTGTCGCGAATTTTTTATTTCGTTTGCAAATGGCCGGTTAATTTCGCGAGCGAAGGCCAGCTCGTTAGATGCATCACAAAACGGATTAAGGAAATACGGAATTACTTTCGTTTGTTTTGTGTTGGTGGTGTAATTAAACGGCGGCGAAGAAGGTTACAACGGGCGATTTTTCGCCTCAGCGAACCACGAAGCGCGAAAATTAACCGTCGCGAGATTTCCGTAAATTCGACGCTCCGTGTCGCAGTTAAAAAACGAAAATTCCTGTCTTTTGTGTACTCGCCTCGGGATTATTTTATTTATTGGTGTGTCGGGCGGCGTGCTTTATTGAATATGTAATTTACTCCCTTTTTTATTGGACTGGTTTTATTGGTTATAGGTAATTGAATTCTGCACCTGCAAGATTGTTCAAATGATTTCAAATGGCTTTTTGTAGCTTGATTGAATTTTTTATTTCTGTTGTGCTGAATGTTTCCGAAAAAATGATCTCCTTCCAGTGTTTCGCGCTGGAACGGAACCGTTATTTTCGATTCTCTCGCCGATCAATATTTATTTTCCGAGTTCATTGTGATGGATTTTTCAAAACCGGTAAAAAGTTTACCTACATTTTTGATTGTGATTAATCGACAAAGTGTTTCTCGGCTTTTATTTAGGCGTTGTTTTTATTTCTGAAAGTTTGGAGCATTTACAATAGTTCTTAACACTTTTGTCTAAAATTGTTCCAGTATTGTAGGTCCAGGCTGGCTTTGTAAATTAATCTTGTTGTTAACTGATAATTGGGATTTTCTAAGATATGTTTTCTTCTTCAAGTTATTCGCCTATCTTGTTGCATGCCCAAGTATTTGACATCTTGGCGTTGTGGTAACATTTGGTTATTTAGTGAGACTGGTTGGTAAAAGTTACCTGAACAAACTTAGTTGCTTTGGCTTTGTTCAACCGCTTCCTCAACCAAATACCCACTTTATGGATCGAGTTCATCAAGAATGACTATCATAAGCATAACTGGAAAATTTTAGAAAATAGGGGCATAGAAAAAGATCGAGTACGAAACATACAAAGTCTTTACAAGAAAGCTGAAAGTTATATAAGATTAAGAAATGAAAAGTCAACACTATTTGCCAAGTAAAATCGATTTTTTTCAATTTATTTGGGGGCGTAAAAAACTTTAAACAAAGCGCCTGTCGGTCCACCGAACAGGTAGTGCCAGATTCGCTGACTAAAAAATCGCCTCTAGCCGTGGTGTTGTTTGGCCTGGAACAGAAAGTATTGAGTATTACCCTTTACTTTTGACTGATAGAATATTGACATAGAGCGGAAATTAACGCGGAGACAGCAATTATTGGAAATATGATAAGTGAAAAATATTATGTACAAATTAAAGACATGGGATTGCAATGGTTGAAGATTTATTTGGGGGTGATCATTAATCAAACCATTGTGTCGGTAATAGCTATGAAAAGCTATGAAAGAAAATAGGTAATCCTACGAAAATGTTGATTTAGATTTTTTATTTGTAGAGGAACAGCAAAAACAAAAAAAAAAACAGGGCAATTCAATTTTTGTTTATTCTGATGAGAATACAGAAAATCAAAATCAACGACTCAATTATTGAAATGAAAGGTATTTTGAAAAGGACCAACAACCAATTTACAATTTTATGATATAATCCAAGAACACAGTTGATTGAGGTGACTCATCTTAGATTAAATGAAATTTACCTTAACGATAAGAAAATTAAGACTTTTCCACCTTACTAATATATTTCTTTATTTTTTTTTAAACAAAACAGGAATTTATTTATTCAGACGATGGAATCTGGTAAAATTAAATGAAAAATACCAAATAGGATATTACAAGACAGTTTTTGTGGCTGATGTTTACCGAGACTTTTTTTATGGATATTTATTTCGATTTGATGAACATGCAAAGTGCCATGAATTAGTCATTCGTGAATTTGCAGTTTCGAGGAATGTAGCAACAAAATTTGTAAAAGCGGATGAACTAGATTCAATGATATAATCGAAGTAATTGATTTCGGTGACTCATTTTAAGTTTCTGGGTTATTATATGTTCCAAATACCTTTTCATTTGCAATTGTTAGTGCTGTATTGTTATTAAGCGTGTAAATGGACAAACATTCAATTAAATAATTGTTTTGATAATTAAATTTGTAAATTGTTTACAAAATTAAAGGATTCCGATTTCGTAGATTATAATAAAAAATTCCATGAATATAATTATGGAAATCAATTAATTGTTATTAAATATTTGTTTAGAGACTAATTCAACTGAATAAAAATTGTAGTCACTAAATTAACCTTTAATTTATTTTTCAATGACACATCATTACAAACGCAAATAGACAAAACATTAAATAGAGCAAATACAACAAAAGTATTACTCAAGAATAAAAGTAACATTGAACAGCTTATTTTGATAACATTGCTTCCGCATTCGTCTACTAAATTTCCACCTTTTTATTAATTTTATTCAAATCGTATTTTCAACAAAACAAAATTAATTCACAATTTTGTTACAAAATTTCTTAAGCAACTTCTTTCCAAAATTCATCTTTTTATTAAGCCAAAATAGGAACAGTAGAAATTGGCCTTTACGGAAAAGCCTGCAATAGGCCCGCCAAGATCAAAGATTAACAACGCGACTTCCTCTAATTTAATGGCGACACAAATCAAAATCTCCAAACCACCTAAATCCATTATACAAATTGGCGAAAATTTTCTAATCGGCAAGGTCATCACGTAGAAGCTCAAATCCAGTTATGAAGAGTTTTCCAAACATAATGGGTTCGTAAACAAATGTTTAGCTCGGGGCCAAATTAATCAGCTCCACACCAAAGCCTCCACCGCCACGAGATCTTCACCAAGTCATCTCAAGAGTGACGTAACAAGCGGCCAAAATGCAAAATCAGCTCACTGGCGCGACTCGGCTCGAAAATTCGGGGAAATCGATTCTAATTGCGTGCAAATTTATTGAATTCCGCGCAAAACACCATAAATCAAAACCGAAATCGAGTCTGCTATCATCGGTTCGAGATTCCCATTCGGGTGTTGATGAGAGGTGTCTGAAATTTTTTTGCCGCAAAAGAAAAACTGGTTTATCGCAGTCACGGAATATATTTAGATATGATTCCTTATTATCGCAATAAAATTTAACGACCATAATGACTTCCGCTTTATTATTGAGTCGCGTTGTGTTCTACCACAATTAAACAGTAGTGGGCACTGAAGTTTCGCTCGCAGGATTCAATCTTAAGTTGAATCGGTTTTTTGCTGCCTTCGATGGACTATTTATACACACAATTTATTTTGGCCGCAAGAAGTCTTCTATAATCAAATTTCTCTGCAATCTTCCGAAATTTATTTCTTAATTAAATCGAATTCAAAAAGTCGATTTTAATTCGATTTGTAATTTAGCTAATTAATGATCCATTTAATTAAATCAATTCAATTTGTTGATGAAAAATAAAATTGTATTATGTCACATTTGTCCAGAATTAAAATTATTCTGCTTTTGATTTAACGTACATTTTCTTCGCTTTTTGAACTATGTATTCGATCTTCCCATTTTTGACTGGAACATACCTTAGCAGCACACAATATTTACTTAATATTTATAAAATATTTAAAAAATATTAGAATGTTTTCGAATGTTTGTAATATTTTTAAAATACTTTTAAAATATATTTAAAAAACATTTATTATTGCAAATTTTAAAAATATTAGATTTACATTATGAAAAAAGTATTTGTTTTTGTACATTCGAGAAATATTGGATGTATATCAAGAAAAAAATATTTATTTTCCATATTCAAAAAATATTAGATTTACATAAAGAAAAAATATTTATTTTTGTACATTCAAGAAATATTAGATTTATATCAAGAAAAAATATTTGTTTCTGCATATTCATAAAATATTAGGTTTACATAAAAAAAAATCTTTATGTTCTGTGTAGTGATGTTTTTGTTTGGAACGTGCATTTTTGCAAGTTTTGCATATAAAAATACCTCTATATTATGATGTTAAGCCCCTATATAGTGATTATTCTTACAAGAATTTCTTGCAAATTCCTGACTTATGGGAATTTCCATTTTTAAAAATACTGCTGTGCAATCAACTTTGGACAGATTTTTTCATCAATTATGTAAGTATTCAATTACATATGATGATAATCTGTATTGTTTATTAATAACTGTGTATTTCTAAATAAACAAATATTTTTTCAAACATAATAAATCTTAATTTTTTGTTTCATTTTGCATATCGATTGGTTTTTAAATTGACTGCCAAAACTGTAAAATTATACGTGAATTCTATATAGTGAAGTTTCTCTATAGTGATGTTTTTCCATGGCTTTTCAAACATCACTATAGAGGAGTTCGACTGTATATTAATAAAAATTTAATTCATACGTTATATCATAATAAGTCTTATTATTATTGCAACAATATTAAGAAAATATTTTTATGACATGTTTGTTAATATTTTAGAAATATTTCTAAAAAACATTTAAAAAATTTCTTTAATCTTTTTAAGAATTAGTTTTAAGAAATATTTTTTAAATGTTTTGAAGAAATATTTCTAAAATATTAACAAACATGTCATAAAAACATTTTTTAAATGTTCAAGAAAAATATTTTAAAAATATTTCTTTGCTACTAGGGTATGAATGACAAGAAAAATAATACAATAGGTGGTTTTTAAACCAGGATGAGCGTTACAAGGCTGTCATATATATTTTTTGTCAGTTTATGTCGTCATTTCACGTCTGACAGTTTTAGCTTATATTAGAAATGTCACTTAAAAATTACAAAATGTAACACGAAACGCTTTTGTGGAAGAAAGCGATAGAATCATTTCAAAAGAAACTTTCGTTGAGGAAAGCTTTGTCTCCAATATTAAATATTCTGTCAAAATTGTGTAGGTTATATTGTTAACCACTCATTACTGCCAACATAAATTAAATAATAATTGCACGGTCTTCTAAACGCTCCTCCTGGTTTAAAAATGGACTTGTAATCCTTTTGAAAAGGTCGTTTTAAATTACCAAAAGAAATAAATATAGAAAAGTTATGAAATAACATAGTTGGTAAAATTGCATATCCTGTATTTCTTGAATTGTTGCTTAGTGCCATTAACTTGACTTAACTCAATAGAAATGTTAAAAATAATGTGTAATAAATATTAAAGTGAAGATTTATGACCAGTGTTAACATATTTTGGAACAAACAATGCAGTACATAAATAATGGAGGATACCTTCGATGCTCTATGACACATTTTAGTAGGTTTTAGTGTTTGTGACAACCATACCTAGGCCCTCCAAAGTTCCTTTTAAAATAATTTTTATTGGTGTCACGGAAAGCTCACCGTGACAATAAAAAAATGTGAATGAACAAAACGTCGATTTTCTAGAACAAACTGGCAAGTAAACATCGACAGAAAGTAATTGATGTCGCCTTATTATGTTGTCTATAATTAAATATTATACAAATGTATGCGATTTGACTAATAAAGCGCGCCGTAGTATGTGCAGTGGAACGGAAATAAATCAGAAATTTTTTCGACTTAACGCTTGTAATTTTATTAAAAGAGCTATTACACCGAAGGTCAATCGCTGAATACATCAAACCTTGAAGTTCACCAAAGAAACAAAAACTGCCGAAACTACGCAATTTAATCAGTTCTAATTAAAAAAAGAAATTATTGTAATTAAATCAGCGCAGCCTCTTACAAAACGTCGGTCTAGATCTCTCCATGAAATCGTTTCGTCCCCTGAATGCTCTTCTAGTCGCAAAATCGCACAAATAATGAATCCATTGTCGGCGATTTAAATTTGGGTTAACCGATTCTTCTCGCCGTTTAGCAATATGTGTTGTTTGCAGATGTGATGTGTTACATTAGCGACCATTGTGGCCAGGAACAATATCGCGATAATGCAGATCAAGGATCCCAAGAGTTCAGCGTTCTTAATTTTCGCTTTTTTAACAATTAACATTTATCTCGATCGATTTGCAGATTCGCAGGACTGGCTTTTTTGCGAATCTCGAGCGGCCGTGGCCATCCGAAGATTCTGCAACGTAACAATGTTTAAGACCACGTGTAAAAATGACTAAACAAATTCCGTGAATTAACTCGATCCTCGCCAATCATTTCCACACTGATGGGCACATTTTAAAACGATTACTATTCGAATTTGCTTGGACGTAAAAACAGGTATTGAGGGTGACCTAATAATTACTCACACAGAGAGGTCGCCGCGTCAAAGAAGAAGAGGCCTAGGACGTCTTCGAACACATTGTGATATCCTGGAGTTGCGTCATCCGTATTTTTACTTCATCCCGGAATATTTACTACAGTCATTCAGATAGCATGAAGTAATCTTTAATGTACGTCGTCTTTCATTAAATTTATTATGTTGTCTCGATAAGCTTTTAAACTTGTGGGACTTTTTTGTATTGTTTGATTTGGCCGGGAAAAAAATCGCGCCTGATATTTGCATAAAAGTCGATGGTGTACGCATGCAAGACATCATGTTGCTACCGAAGGTCGACGATTATTGTTTTTCACGAGGAAACGATTCTTTCGTTATGCAAGAATACGTGGGCGTCGTTTAATTTAGGCTGGACGTGTTCACTGGTTCTGGTGAAGAATACCCACCACTTCTTTGTGTGTGTTATGCTGGATCAAAATAAAAAAGTACAACTTCCTTGTCCTGAGGCCATAACTTGTTAAACATTAATGTTGCACATTTTAATTTGAACTACAGTAGAATCCGCTTTTAACGAATACCGGATATAACGAGACATCGCTTATAACGAGCAATACACATAGAGAAACTTGATTTACTATGCAAACGCGGTTAAAAATGTCCGCATATTACGAGATCGGTTATAACGAGACTCCGGTTATAACGTCGGTCGTATTGAAATTTTATATCAAAAAATCCTGATATAGCGAGATCTAAATATATACCTTTAACTAATATTGATAATGGTATACTTAGAAATGAGCTGATTCCAACTAATCAGGCTTCAGGCCGTAAAGAATCAGTTTCACTTAGGTTACCGAAGAATTATCATGTCAACCTCCGGTAAATTAAACGTAAAAAAATATCAAGTTGGTATTTCTACCTCCCAACACGACTTCAATACTGCAGCCTATGGACCTAGGAATTATAAACTTCCTTAAATTTCATTTTCGAAAAGTGCTTGTGTTGCATTTGATAGATGACATTGAAATGGAAAAAGAGGATCGGGTAACACTTCTAGACGCTATTCGATTTGTAGACCGAGCTTGGAAAAGTATTACGCAAACCACAATAAAAAATTGTTTCAAACATACTGGATTTATATGAGAAGTTGAAAGTGAACTTTGTATCGCATTAAAGGCTGAGAAAGTCAACTTTTAGGAGTATTAGACGGTTTACAATTTTGTATGTACTAGTGAAATCCTAACCGAGGATGACATCGTTGAGAATGCGTACCAAAAATACAATCAAACTCCAACTGAAATTGCTAAATCTGATGATGATGATCCGGCCCTTTTACTAGAAAAGATTTCGCCTACGGAAGCTAGAAAGTGCCTAGCAAAATTGAAGAGTTTTTTTGAAGCCGAAACTACTCTAAATGGTGCGGAACATTTTTTTCATTTTTTTACAAATTTGGAAATTTTAATTAACGAAACATACTATTACAGACTATTTCGGTTAATAAGTACGCTTAAATTTATATATGAAACAACTGTAACGTACGCGCATTTTACTAATTTATGCCAATAAATAATATTTTCAATAAAAAATGTCTTTACATAATAATCCGCTTTTAACGAAATCCTCTTATAACGAGCTAATTTCAAACTCCCGTGCGTCCTCCCTATAAGCGGATTCTACTGTATATGATTTCTAATGGTCGCTACTTCTAACAACCATATAAGAGACTTTCAAATTTTATCAAATAAATTTAATTTCTAAATGTCATTCTTCTGCCATATTTAAGTTGTAACTTAAAAATAAAATTCAAACATAGTTATTGCATAAAAGGTTTTCACTTGTCAGTTGCTTAAAGCTTATAATTTATTTTCCTTGATTTTATCTTCCTAATATTAAATGCATTTATGATAATTACTAGCAAACTTATTGTAATGTTTAATCGTTTCCAACCAATTTTTCTGCAATCAATGTCTGCAGTTCTTTTAGCCACTTTTTTAACGTTAAGTTTTATCTTGATGACCACATATTGAAGACCTTTTTATGATGTGCATTAGTGGAAATTTGAATCAGTAACGGCGTTTAAAAATACATTTTAATTGTAATGTTTAAAAGAACCGACTGTGTTAACAATTTTTTGCATCAGACTACTTCGACATTAGTTTTTTGTCAAATGACGCTCCTCAAAATTTATTTTTAATTCATTTTTAGGTTTCTCCTTTGCTAATCAAATTTTTTGCATTTATAAAGGTTGATTTATATTAACTATTCACCATTGGTAAATTCGTTGGCATTTATACATATAGTTCTGAATTAATAAGCACAATACAGTAATGCTAATAAATTAGATATTTAAAAATTACAGACAATTTAAGTTTTCATTAGAGTTAATTACAAAAATCAAGTGGGCAACGAAACAGTTGAAAAATATAATTATGAAAACATCGAAAACAGTTGAATAAATGTGACAGTTAATATCACCATCAGACTTTAAAGAGCAAAAACGGCGAAATTGTTATTAGAATACAAGAAATGCGCAGTGAAATAATTTATTAATGTAACAGTTTGTAAAGTGGGGGAAGAATGACAAATAAGCGTCACGCAACGTAAAAAAACTTTGTTTTGCGAGGAACACGATGGTGCAATTAAAAATCGATTTGCTCTAAGATTGACAGAGATAGAAAACTATAAATCGAGAAAATGGCCGTAGCTCCGTTAATACTGGAGCAACTCAATTGATTCTTGCTCCATCGTTTCCGACAGGAAAAGTTATCCTAGTAAGGGAAAAAAAATTCAGATTTCTTGATTTAAAAAAAAAACGCCCAATCATCATAATAAGTTTAACTTTGGTGCTTACTAACAAAGTTACCATCGGTGAACGGGGAACATAAATCAACCTGTATATCTATTATTTTTAATTTCTAATACTAAAATAATTTCAAAATTTTAACGATTATGATTTTGATAATTTTTTATTGTGATTTTCGTTGTAAATCATAATTATCTTTGTATCTTCGTATCATTCAATTCACTTGAACGTTAGATAACATCTGTCCCCATTTCAAAGTACAATCTTTAACTAAGGCCTGAGAA
Source organism: Dascillus cervinus (assembly GCA_949768715.1). NCBI lineage: Eukaryota > Metazoa > Arthropoda > Insecta > Coleoptera > Dascillidae > Dascillus > Dascillus cervinus. Next base: position 27,479,839 of record OX458319.1, on the reverse strand, counting down.
AAATTTTATCTTCCACAAAGCGACTCGATAAGCACTTTTTATGACTTCTATCGAATACATCCCTAAGACATGAAACCGTAACTAGATTTTAACGCCAACTAGATACGCCAGTCAGCCACTTTGAACTCGAATCAAACGGGTTTCAAAATTATGTAAAAAAAAGCCGTAAATTTACATCCTGCCAGACAAATCATTGTGAATTTAAAATTTGTGCGAATCGCAAAAATTAATTCTGATCTCAGAACGCTTCCGTCGATGTCGTAAATTTATAATCAGCGAAGAAAAAATCTGAAACAACACAACGACTAAAATTTGAAATTCAGATTCCGCATGAGTCAATACGGCGAGCTTTTTGCCGCATCATACTGCAGAATGGACTTAACGAATTTGTGGTTGTGGTTCAGGAAACACCCCAGTCAATGCACAAATCATTCCTTGAACTTGCCATTTAAAAATTACGTTGAACCACAAGTGCAATGAAATCGAGAAAATCTCATGATGAATTATTAAAAATGATGCCGACCTTATTTAATTTATTACGACGAGTCAAGACCGTTCTGTAAACACAGGTTTATGCAGATGCGAATTTTGTTAATTTTTGTTTAATCATTTTTTACTCCTTTCCATCGCTCATTTTTATCGGTGACCTAAGTGGCCGCAGTCTCGACTCTTGCAGCCGTTTTCTCAAGATTGTCGCGCGTCCCCCGGATGAAATTTATGGCCCCGGAGTTAACGTTCCAATAAATATCGCATTACGGGGCAATAACTGTAAAGCTCCCACTTCCGGGACGGGCGAAAGGGGTGGCCGTAAATTTTAATTCACCCGTGACTCCCTCCCGAGGTCAAGTGCGAGAAAATCGTAAAAATCTCGCCGGGCACGAATCCGGTTTCGGCGGATTTTCGAATTTGCATAATCGGCTATTTCTGGCCAAAAATGAATACACCCGTCGAAGATTTAGTGCTTTATTTATTTTATTTGGTGTTTATTAATCAGCTCCCGTCGAGGCGACCGACGGTGGCACGTGAAGTTACACATTTTGTAAGAAAATAATGGCGGAATTAGAGGCTTCAATGGGAAATTTTGTGTAAATAAATTTTAAAACTTATACGGGGGTTGGACCGAAATTATTGAGCCGTTGTTCAGTTATTGTGGTAGAATTTTGGCGATTGAACTAGTTGACAGCCTTTTAACTGATTTTTGATGAACAGTTACATTTAATAAGATATCATGTATGAAGTACGATAAATTGAATGATCTTTTAATATAATAATTTATTCGAAATACCGTATTTTTAAGTATAAAATTAAAAAAATATATTTTATCAGTAAATGCAGGTTTTACCGGATGACGGCCGCCAATGTATCCGGATCGCGGCCTTGTTAAGTAAACTTGAATATGTATCGAGTTTTATTTTTAGCAGGTCACTTCTCATAAGCAGTTGAATAATTGTAATAAATAATCGTTTAATTAAAAAAATTAAAAAGTAACAGTTAATGAAATATTTAAAATTACTTGGCTTTATAACCTTCCAGTAGTCGCACGACTATGTTTTTTTGATTTTCCAAGGAATTTCCCATTCTCCCGAACGGCCGTTTTCTATTGAGGTCTTAGGCAAATCTTTGTATACATTTTGACATTTTCGGTAAAAAAAAGAAAAGAAAAGAAAAAAAAGAAGGTAAATCTGTAATAATCATTTTCGATACAAGTGCACTGTCCAATAATTTTCAAAGTGTGTGGTTGCTTGTTTCAAGCACGAAGCCAAGGTGTGTGGTGGAAAAGCTACACAAAATGACAGCGTACGGTTTTCCATATTAAAAAAACCCATTAATTTATTGTAAATTTTTAAGGTCTTTGATAAATCGTCAAGTTACTATTGGTTTGTTCAATATCCACTTTTTGGGGATATTGGGTTATCTATGTCGCAGACGGATTGTAGAATCCGCTACACTACAAACCGGCTAGCCGCATTATAAAATGGCTCGGTTTTGTAAATCGGTTGGTTAACGTTTAGGCAGGTTGTAATACAGCTAAACGTTGGTCAGCCTTACTGTAACGACGTTTCGCGTTCTCCAATGCAACAAAATGACGGGTCGCTGTTTTATAAAACGGCGAAAAGTGACTATATATAAAGAAAACCTTTCCTTGTAGCTATGATAAATATGAAGTCATAACTATAAGAAAAACAAAACAATTCTTCCTTTATCAAACGGACTGAGTTATTCAGCGATTCATAAAACACCTAAAATTTTCATTCAAATTGTAAAAATTGTCTGTTCATTCTATGTTTTATAATCTCCCCAATCATTTAGAAAACGACTAAATTTACAATTCGCCGCCGACATTTACAATATGGCTGATTGTCGCCCTACATTTCACATAATCAACATTCCGGCTAAACAATCTGCCTAAACTTTAATCAGCCGTTTTACAAAACAGAGCTGCTTTGTAAAGTGGCTAGCCGCTTCAGATTGCGGCGGATTCTACAATATGGCTGCAACATGTACACCAAAGTAAGTTAAAGTTTCAGTTAAAATTAGCTTGTTCAATGGTTCACAAGAGAACCAGTAAAATAAAAAGTTGTCAGTATTTATTTTGTACAATATGTAGTAAAATTATTAAAATTTTGTGTTGTAGATAGTCATTAAAGTTTTTTGAAAATTTTTCTGCTCAAAACATTTTTTTCAATGTTTATGCCATAACAACTTGGAAAGGCTATAATTTATTACCAATTTTAATTTAAAATTTAAAAAAAAAATAGAATTTTCTTTTGCGGAGTCACACTCCACAGCGACTACTAATATCTCAAAAAAGGTGCGACTACTGGAAGGTTAACTGTGTTTGCTAATGTACGGCTGCAAACTGATCTGCACTTTAAGCACTTACTCGTTAGTGATTGACAACTAGATAAAACAAATATGTAACTTTAAAGAGGTTGAACAAGCCATGATGGCTGCGAAAAGGTCTATCAGAGTTGTAGTATACTAGTTAGCCAGCCACCGCACTTTTTCTGCAAGAAGAGGATTAAATTATAATATTCAATGTATAATCTGAACGATACGAACGATTTAAGACATTAGTTAAGTGCAAAATATTCTTAATAATAGAGATTCTAGTTGTACAGGTGGGGTCTGCGTAATAGGTGTATTCGCCCTACTCAGTGTCATAAATCGTTTGGGTTAATTTTCATGCAAACCGTGTCCGTCGATGAACACATAACCGTGCGCGTTTAATGTCGAACAAAGCCGTATAATGGCTTATTAAGTGGAAATTATGAACAAAAACACAGCTCATTATTTCAGACGTCCTTGGCCAGTCTTTTTTCTGATAATTATCGGCTTACGTACTTGGAAATCAGAAGACGAGCGAAATCAAGTTCGGAAATTGTTAAAATAGGAACGATCGCTATTTGCGGTGTTTTGCATAGCAATTTCGAGTGTGTGAACTCACGACGCCAGAATGGTGGCACGTGACGGTTTCGGGCTTACGTTATCAATAGAAAATGATAATTTATCGTTCTTAATTATTAAACATGAAGTTGTAAAGATATATATAATATTCTCTCACCCATGGTCAAGTTTACGTAAGCGTCTTCACTTTTTTCCTGAATAAATTTGTCTAAGAGAATGAACCTTGTTAACGCCACGTACGTGTTTGTTTAACGTTTGTATTATTGTTACGGTAAATGTAGTAAATCTGTTAATTGCGAATAATTATGGCAGTTTGTGCGTAAGCACTAAAAATAAGTACCGTCCGGATTTGTTATTTTATTTTATTTTTGTTTGGAAATTTTTTAAGCGTATTGTTTGTTATACAGCGTGTTTCATTTTTAGCTACGATATTAATAAGCTTTGATTGTGTTTAAATTTGCATGTCATGGAAGAATGTGGAAAACCCATGAAATTTTATCAAATTCATTTCATTACTAAGAAAACCACAAAATGCACTTAAATTGCGAGAATTTAAATATTTAACTTATGATTATAATAAATTTCTAACTAAAACGTTTCAATTCTTGTAAAATTGATAAAGCAAGTAACACAGAACTGTTAAGAGTGAAATGTGTGGTTAAATACGTTTTAATTCGAACGAAGATGAAAAATGACAGAACAAATTTGTTTTGTTGGAAGTCAGCTATTGTCAGCATCGAACAACCTGACCCTATCTAACCTCATCCTAACTAAGTTGATGTTGACAGTGCCCAACTGTGGACACTACTCGTTAACATGCTCACCAATAGCTGCTGCAGATTATGATTAATGATTGGTAAATTTGGTAAATTTATAGAGTTTTTTTTTGTATCAATCACTGTTTGTGGCTAATAAAGCTAAGACTTTTCACTAACATTGGTCCTAAAATATTATTTGCATCTAGAATTGGATTATTATATGTAATATCGCAACCCTAAATAAAATCCACGTTCCAATTCGCAACCTACACCATTCCAAACGTTGCTGTCGTGAGGAATGTCGTGATATTCAATTCACTGTTGAAAGGAATGTGAATCGAGCTACGGCAGTTATGGTATGGGGTGCTATAGCATACTTATGGAAGTAGGTCTCAACGTTACGTTGATGAATTGGTGGAACCCCATATTCTTCCATATCTTTCCATATTTTTCTTTGAAATTTTAATCAATTGTTAGCTTTGCATAGTTAGTTATACGTTTCTGCCAACTTTGGCCAAAAAATTCGCGCCCGTTCTTAGTGTTGCAATTTGCATGTCATTTATTATACAACGTGTCCCAGAAATAATGTCATTAATTTTAACCAGTGATAGAACTCGTCAAATCCAAGAACTTTTTTAAATAACTTTTTTGTGTAAACGTTTTGATTAACAAGTTAAAATTGTAGACAGATTTGACTCTTATTTCGTTACCCGCCTATGGATAATAATGCTAAATGTTAAACACAGATAAGCGTAGAACAAAGAAACAATGCAAGAAAACATTCCCTGCTTTTTAGTTCTGTCGACGCAGAAACTCATTAATTTGAGCGTTGCTGTTATTGTAAAGTTCTGGAATGCAAATTGAAAAATGCTATGGTAATACATAAATGAAATAATTTGAGTCCTTGTCAAAGTTTTACTACCAAAAATGGTATGTTCAAAATAATTGTTACAAGCATTTACAAGTCACAATAACAAAGACTAGATGTGCGGCGGGTGGATTAAATAAGTGAGTAAAAAAATTATTTATTATAAAATGCACATATCTTGAATATTGAATGAAAGAAAGAACAATACGAAGCAGGACAAGAACCATACTAACAAAACGTAGATCATTTTTTATGCAGTCAACAAAAACTAATATTTACGATCACCATCAGTGATTTATCAAATCAAGGCGACTCGTCAATTTCAGGGAGGGTAAAATGCCAAAACTAAATTGCGATTTGGAAAGATGGTACATAGAAAAAATGTTTGTTTTGAGAAGTTCTACTACGGGTTAAAATTAATGACATTATTTCCGGCACACGTTGTATAATGCAAAACTTTATTATGGCCAAGCGAGCGCAGCGAGCGAGGGCGCTTTATTTGGCGAGTCAAATAGATCGTAGTATATAGACAGTTCACTTTGATATTGAAACATTTGCTAATTTTGAAGTGTGTCTATTGCTACTATGGTAACCATTATTAATATTGGCAGACGGTCGTTTTACTTCATCATTATGGCACTAGTGGATAACAAACCACATTTTCGACGCTAAACAATATCATTTTTATGTAACGAATCTACAAAGTTAAATAGTCTGAGTTGAATACAACATTTATATTGATTCATTAGACAGTTTATTTTGACGTTGAAAATTTTGACAGTTTCAAAGTATGCTTTTTATATTATTAGGTACTATGGTTACCATTATTTACATTGACAGGCGATCGTGGTACTTTATTATTACTGAACTAGTCCACAAAGAAACACATTATGAATGTTAACGAAATCATAATACTATTGAACATAAAATTAATTATTTCGTCCATGTTTCTGTTTAATTAAAAACAAAAAAAGTTTTGAATGTAATTTGGCTCAAATTGTATCCACTTGGATATTGCTTAATATTAAGTTCCCCTACCTACTAATCAACAGGAAAATTTTATAACTTTTTATCCGATTCATACAAAAAAATGTAATAAAAGGAGCTAATAAACGAGTGTTAATTATGTCGACGACCATATTTTAACACTTCTGGTATTCACCAACTTACTCGATTTTAATGAAGTGGAATTTTATTATTTTACAACATAATGAAACTCGCAGTAAGTCATTTTTAGCACAGCCCGATTACAGTTTTCAATTCTGTTTTATATGGTTTCAAATGAATCGTCCATAAATCCGTTAAAATTAATAATTATTCCTAATCTTCACTTTGTGACATTTACCGTAACGCGGACCAAATCTGACGCATCCGCATAATATTACTCGGTGTGTTTTAATTGGAATTCGCAGTTAACCTTGTAGTCCAGCCATTAACCCGGCGAAAAAGCCATTTTTCCGTCTCACCTGCATTCTTATAATGCGTTTATAGTAAAAACCACCTTCCACATATTAAAATCGTAGTAGCCTTGTCCGAGGTTTTTGGTTTAAAAAAGTTTCATTTGCATAAACTGGTCCAATTCGTGTCCATTCATAAGGAAGTAAAACATGTTAAATTAGATTAACGCACGTTAAAATTAGCAATTTAAAGCGTTCAAGTTCGCGTTTAGTGCCTAGTTAATTTTCCCGTGACAAATCTCGGACGAAAGTAGGCGAATTTCGCTGTTGTGGAATTAAACGTTGGCGAAATGTGTTACATCAATAAAATGAAGAAATGCAGCCACAATGGTTGTAATTATTAATTCATAACTTTTCGCTGTTTGTGTTCACGGGCGATTTTTTCTGAAACTTTCGACGTTGCGCAACGCGAAGATGAAAAGATTAGATTTTTTACGGCATTTGAATTTATATCCGTCGTTAATTATCGATCAGATGGTTATTTTTAAAGTGGGGCGTTACCGATTCGCCGAGACCTTTAATTAAACTTATGTAAATTTAAATTAAACAGAAGCTGTTTTATTTTCCGATATTACACCGAATGATCTTTACGCCGGTCTAATTAATTCTGACGAAAATGTGCAGTTCAAAAGCGCGCCTCGAAAACAATGGCCGAATTTCGACAACGGTAATCGCGATTCGATTGAACATCTTGCGACACGATTTTTCAATTTTGCAGATGTGAAAGGGGTTAGTTAAATTCGAGCAAAAAAGTAATAGTGGCCTCGATGTTCGCGCAGGTCTTGGTCAAGGCTGGCATAATGGTCTGAATTGAGCGGTCGACCTTTCGGTTTCGTTAAAATTCCCGCGACTTTGAAAACGAATAAAAGTGGAAAAAAATTGTGAATGAAATTTGCATTTTAGTCGCGACATTGAAACAGTGCATTAAAGTGAACGGATGTGAGGAGAATCAGATTATTCTCTCGGTGGAATTTGTTTTTTTTTGATTTCTCTGAACTCGACATTTTCTTCAAAATATTTTTGTTTGCCGTTAAAAGCTTTAATTCTTGTGAAATCAGTGGTTTTAGGGAGATTACTTAATTAAAATAAACAATTCTTTATTTTTTATTGCCGCAATTTATTTTATTGTGGAAAATAACGTATGTTTCATTTTAACGGCGTTCCACCCTAAGATTTTCAATACATGTAAAACGCAATTCCTTTTTATACCTTTATTTTTAATTTTGAAAAGGAGGTCGATATTTCATCTTACAGAGAATACCAATCTACTTTGAGTTGACCCTAAGCCACAATTAAATAATCATAATTAACCATGTTATTAATTAAAACATCAAATTTCGAAATTCCTGTTTATGCCTTCAGTTATCAAAATTTTGTATTAAAATTTTTTGGACTCGTAGATTATACTTTTTTATTTTGAGCTGTTTTAAGCAACGCAATAGTTTCTGATTTATTCAATGTTCTTTAGATCAAGAACCGAAATTGAAGCAGATAATTTTTACCGATTTCCGAGCTACGTCAAAAAGATTTACAACTTCCCAGTAGGTACTTATCGTTTCCCAGCAGGGATACTTTAACAGCAATAATATCCGAAATACTTTTAAAGCCAGGTTTCGTTTTCAAACAGTATATTTGAAATAATTTATACTAAAAAGACTTTTTTAAAAAACAATCCTTTATTAAGTCGTAGTAAAAATTTAAAACTAATTTTAATATTGACCTAAATGTTTAAAAATAAAAGCATACATTTTAATAAAAGCTTACTTTATTAAAAAAGTTTTTTACTATAAATTATTTTTTTCTCTTGGACAATATTTTAATCTTTATTATCTACATTAACTTAATAGGATATAAATTCAAATGCCATATTAATTTTAAAAATCGCCCGTGAAGATCCTTTTAAATAAATGAATGAGAATTAGCTTAAATTGTAATTTCTTTCAAAAAAAATTGTATAGCTTTTTATCCCACATTAATTTAAAAAATTAAGCCGTAGTGGTAATAACTTATAATAAGCTAAAACTACAATTTTCTGTAAAAAAACACTGTGTCTTAAGGAGTTAATCGTTTCCTCATTGTTTTTTAATTTATTAATAAATATTAGACCGTTCCAATAGGAAATTCACCATCTGTTCCGAGTTCTGAACAGAATTTTCTAGAATAAGTAATAAAATTTTATGACATTCGACAATACAACCTTTCTTCAGACAAGTTATTTGACCTAAAATTTTAACTAGTCAGCTGCATTCCATTATCTGTTTGTTCGCATATTGTAACAAATTGACAAAAAATACAGTAAGCCCAAATTATTAAAAGAACGCGTAGATTTCAAAATAAAAAATCTGATTATGGTGATATGGAGATAGATGATATTCCGGATATGTCATTAATAGAATTTGAAAGGGCTAAAAATCAATTTTTAAAACGATTTATGATATAAATATAAATTACGTTGAAAAAAATACCCGGGATCAACATACTAACCCATTTCGGCGTAAATTAAGGCATTGCAGAGTAAAAAGCAGTAATAACAAAACTTCTTTACTAACGTAAATAAAATTGTTAAATTTAACAAATTCTTTTTGCATATTATTATTTTACCTTAAATTATATCGTTCTAAATCTATTGAAGATACAAAAATTTTCGCATCTGTTGAACAGGTATTGGAATGCAACCCCTCGAAAGCCGTTTTCATTGTTACACATAGACCTATTATCCACTGTACTTTACCGTCATTATGATGACATCTGGGTCATAAAAAAGTCTGAGGTGTTGCATGTATTAAGGCGTACACTAAGGCAATCAAAGCTCATTGTATCTGTCTAAAATCTTTATGGATGCGCAGCCTTAACATATTCAGATGATTATTTAACACAGCTCATTCTTCAACATCAAGCTATTCACTTATATCAGACATTTTTCAGTCCTCAATCAATAATTGGAACTAATTCAAAAATGTTGTTTTTTGACAAACTTATTTCTAATGGAACATTTTCTATAGTCCATTTCTGAACCAGAAGGAGCATTGTGCTTTTGCATTTTGTAATTTTTAATTGCTATTACTAATAAACCATCAGATGTAACTGAAACAAAAATTCATAGTCTAACGAACTTCCTGGTTTAAAAATGGACTATACTAACTAAATCAGAATTCATGATTCAATGTTTTAATTTATCAATGTGAAGTCTACTGTTGTGGTATTGAAATGAAAACGGTACAAAAACGGATCGATAAACGTACTTAAAAATTCGTTTATGATTAGCTGCGTGTTTTAATTGCGACGCTGTTAATGCAATGTTCGTAATTGCTCGTTATCTAATGGTATTTAATTTAATTACGCATTGCTCGAATAAAATCGTCGCTTCTGTTTGCCTTTTCGCCTAGTTAATGGCAAAAAGGGCAATTTACTTACAAAGTTTTCAATGATTTACTGTTATTAAGTGAAGTAATTGGTTGAGCATCTTGATATAACGTTATTTTAATGCTAACATAACACAGATAAGGATACCTTTTGATAACTGCAATCATTTACTTAATTGCAAATTGTAGCGTTTATTGCAAGTAATGAAAACAAGGTATTTCATTATTGTTTTTAACTAAAAATTAAGTTTCATATTACTGTTAAATTCAATAATCTCTAAATCTAGTTCCATGAGTTACAATAATTAGGACCATAAAATCCGGTAGAACTTCCTCGTTAAAAACCATCGAAACTATTTAGCGCACATAAAACATAAAAGTTTACTGGCCATATATTTAACAGCGATTTTATGAAACCAGATAACGGCCACTCAAAAACGGTGGCGAAAACAAATCAGCAAAGCGGCATTTCCTTTAAATAACCTGAGAACTCCTGTGAGCTGCTGCTTTCCGTTACTAATTAATTTCAGCAATCTTGTAAAACAACCTTAATATTTTCCACGAAACCACACACATAACTCAGTTACAAACGCCAATAATACTTTTCCGACGAAAACCCATTTCAAAACGTCCCGTTATCGGTAATTAGCTTAACAGATAGAAATTTGTGAAATGCGGCACTAAAAATTCCGGGGATCGAATGCGAAAAGCGTCCTTTTTCAGCATAAAATTGGCAAATTTATTTGTGTACTTAATCGCCGAAGAATGCTCATTATGGTTAACATTTCGACGGAATAACAAAACGCGTTTTAGTGTCGTTTTATTGTACCACGAGCCGCCATTGGTCGTTTATAAAAGGTTTAAATAAAAGCTTCCAGGGAAGCTTTTATATTTGCTGGTATGAATATTGCAGGAGATCCTCGTAAACTGTCAGAGAAAATTTGATTTATTTTATGGACTTTTAGTTAAAAACTTGAAAACGTCTTAACTTGAAACGAAAAATGATGTTCTTGCGAGGCGATAGCCACACTATTTTATAGATAACAGCAAATTCACTTTCTAACAATAAAGGTTGGATGATGAGTGCATACTTAAATTAATGGACGATTCGTGGTTCTTACAAAAATTTTATTGGTCGCTTAGAGTTTATAAAATTATAAAGTCGAAAGTTATTCAAACCATTACGATTTTTACGATTGTCATAAAATGGTTATGGTATAATTTTCGATCACCTATTGATAACCGGTAATGGTACATCGGTAAGGCGTAATTGTCGTAATAAAATTAATCGAAAAGTTCTAAATCGATTTTACTTCTTCGGAAAAAATGAGTTCCAAAATGAGGCGAATATCTTTTTGTGATGAGAAACCTGATCTTAAAAAAAGATTGATTTATGCTTAATATAAAACCGTGTGCAGTTTTAAAACCGCATTTTAATTATTATTATTAGCAGGAATTCCAGAATGGAGGGATTGGTCATCCTTGAGGTAATTATCTTCATGGGGGTTAGCTGTGAGTTGCTCATTTCTGCGTAAGTGAGTCACTCCATCGCTGGAATCTCGGTTCGAAGAACAATTTTAGTTAAACAAATTGAGTTAATAAAATGAGACCGTTATGGCATAAATGGCGAATTTTAACAAGGAGTGCAATGCGAAGTGAAAAATTAATGTAACGGATCAGTGTCACAGGGAATTATGGATTGCATATAATTTTTTAATGATAAAAACGCCGACAACTTGTTTAATGACTCGTTTTTATTGATATTTTGGAAACGGTGCTTGTCAAACTTTAATATTTTTATTATACCTCCAATTTCGAATTTTTCTAATCTGATTTATTTGAGCAATTTTGAATAAATTACGAAGAGTCTTGGAAATTCTCGCGAAGAACAAAATGATCTGAAATCTATTCAAAATCGGCTGAAAATGTGTGGGATTGAAAACTTGAATCTGAATAATTTTAAGGTCAACCGAAACGTCGGAACGTTTTCAACTTGTTAGTTGAGCGAAACTTTTACAAACAACAAATTTTGTCAAAATTATTCGACTCACTTAGAATCACTCATTGACGGCAGTAATAAAATGTTTAAAAAATGTGGTAATAAAGATTCCCTAAAACGTTATCTAAAAATTTCAATACAAATGTTTGTTTCAGAAACAAACATTGTGAGAAATTGTTGACAAAAAAACAATTTTACAATGTCCTCAAAAAAAAAAAAAAATGCTATTTTGAAGATATTACTGTGAAAATTATGTATTAAATTATTAATAAGCTACGAACTGATGTTAATTTCGTTTTCAGTTTTTATCATCTGGCGTTGTTCATGAATTTATTGAGCTGTCCTTTTCATAAACAAAATTTCAAGCTAATAATTTAATATTTGTGACCAATTTTGAGGATAGTTATTAATGTTGGAGGACCCTGTATATTAAAAATGGTTGAATTATTTTCAGCTTTCATGGTGTGGCATTATCTTGCAACTTAAATTTGATTTCGTTAAATAAATAAGTTGTTTTGTAAAATTTGTAATTGTTGATGGTAAAAGAAGAATTTAGTCATAGAATAGTTACAAAATTAGCTGATTGATTTAAATGAATTGAAACCAACATTTACAAAAATGAAAATGTGGCAAAGGGATATATTAAAAATTCTGTTGAATATAAATTTAAAATAGCAACCAAAATATTGGTCCAAAAGGAAGAGCACTGGAAAAGCACTATACAGGTTGTTTATGTTAAGTATCCATCTTTGTTAGTATTGGAGCTGAAAAGTCGGCGAACACTTAATATAAATCAACCTGTATAATCACATAAAATAAATTGAGGAATATTTTAGAATGTTTTCGCCAACTTTGAAATCGGATGTGATCAAGAAATTTGCATATTGATATCCACATAATTCTCCCGAAAAGGATGTAAAATTGGAAATTTACAACAATCCTGATATTTGGCGTTCAGTTCTGGGCAAGTTTTTTCTTCGCCAAATCTGTTTTTTATCGAAATATTCTAAAGGATAACGGTCCCTAATAAATTAGACGACCCAGCAATAACTAGTTTTTAAATTCCGAGAAAACGAAAGCCAAATCGGCGCCCAACATAAAAAAGACATTATTTCGGAATTATATCTGTTAACCTGTTGATTATAAAATTATCTCTTCGCGTGAAAAAAATCATCATAAAATCTGATTGCAAACCCGAGATTGAAGAAGCAATCGTAATGACCATCATCGCGATCGGCCATAAAGTTTAATTTTCGGCCACAAATTGCGGCGCTCGATTGCCGCCTCGTGTGACATATGGAATTTTTTTTCGACGAGCAATACATCAAATCGCAATATTTGCATATTTTTTACTCCCGCAAAAAATGGTATTTTACTGAATTGATTTTCGGGCGCTGTTAAAAGCGGAAATTATTTCGGTCATTTAAATTTTTTCATTTAATTAGGGCCATTTGTTTATGGCTAAATTTGAGGTATGCATTAGAGAATCGCTCTATCAAGATATAATTAACGATTTTAAGAAACCACATTCCTTCGTACGTGCCGTTAAAAACTGATCAGAAACCAACCGTACATTATATTTCATCAACGTTGGTGCGCGTTATAAAAATAAATTGGGTAAGTGACATTATTTCGGCCGATAATCAAATTCTCCATTTTGGCCCAAGAATTGGTCATTCTTGAGTTTTCAGAATATACATTCTTCGTGACAAATTCAAGAAAGGGTCGCTCTAATTTTAAGAACTTTTACAAGTTTTACATTTAAGAATAGATCATGTTGATTTCAAGAACTTTTATTTAATTACTTAACAATGTTCTTAATTATTGTGTTTTCTTATTTAAGAATTGAAGATGGCCTTCTTATTATATTAAGTACTTGTAAATACAATAATTTTTTTCTAATTTTTATGAATTGTAGAGTGGGATGCTTGAATTGAAGGAATTTTAGAATATATAGTTATTTCTCATACATATTTTTATTAGTAGGTAAAAATTTAACATCACATCATATCGTGTTTAAAAATACATTTTCAGTTTAAGAACCACATTATCATTTGGTAACAGATGTACGTATATGAAATGGAAGTTCGTCGAAGTCATTAGACTTCTCAATGAATTTTGGCCGCCACACAAATAAATTGTTTTTCTCTCAAGAAATAATTGGCAAAAATCTAGATCAATCTAAAAACAAAGAAACAAAATGCTTACATTATACCATGGATATTTTATTATAAAAATTTACCAATATAGACCAGTTTGAATCCTTCAATAATGACCATTCCACTTTATGCAGATTTTCTTTCCGGAAATCCGCGTACTTCAGTCACACTTGTGTTTTGGTAACATCCGCTAAAAAGTAAAATTTGTTATAAGATAGATAAATAACACTAAATGTAAAAAAGAAAATCAAAATTATTTCTTTACCTTCGTTGTTACTATTAATTCTGTTATTGAAGCAACTGGTTTGCATGTCCCTTTCTTTTTATCTCTTCTTACTTTTCGTTCCGACGGAAATAAACTAAAAAAAACAATTTGTTTAATAGCTGTTACATTGAAAAAACTTGTAGAACTTTTACAAAATTCATTCGGTAAGCTAAAAGTGTGGGAAAAATTATAATTGCAACAAATTTACTTACATGCGAATTTATCACACACAGAATCAGAAAATCCCCATAATTTCAGTACCATTTTTAGAAATGGTCTTTGAAGCTGATCATTTTGTTGATCGACATTTATTAATATTGCATTGAATTAACATCTTCATCTCGGCACATTAAACCACTTCTAATATTTCCCATTTCTTCACAATTAAACATTCACTAATTATGTAAATTACTAAAAATTCACTTTACAATAAAAATACATAAAATGTACACCATAATATGTATTTTCTTATTGCAAACCGAGAAATTTTAAAATAATTTATCTGTTGTAAGTAAACAGTCCTTTGCAGAAGTTCATAAAGCAATTTACAACATTCCGTACAATTGTATCCGCCCGGCTGGACCCAGCGCAAGGCTTCTAAACAATTGTATTACAGAACCCTTCAATGAGGTCACCACAAATTGAGAATCCCCATGCTTAAATACAAGTCTTTTATCAGTTCTTAATGTAAGAAGTGGGTTTAAAAAAATTCTTATGTAGCATTTTTTTCAGTGCAGTCCTTTTTCTCGCCAGGTTATTTTACCGTTGATGCGTTTTTTCTCCGCAAATAAAACTTTTAATTAACAATTTGTTTCGACTGATTAACTCCGAATGAAACGATTTTACATAATGTTTACGTCGATTTCGTTAGGCGGCTATTTTTGGCATTAATAACACTTATCAGATGTATAATTACCGAATTCTCCCACGGAAATGGTCGTTAATGTCCCGTATGATAACACTAAATAGTTTGCTAATAAATTCTGACCTGCAGCTAGGTCTCAAACGGCGCCGATTTTTTACCTTTTTTTAATTTCGGTGGCATTAATCTTCTCGTTATTAAGAATGATAAGCTTTCAAAATGTCATTATGCTCAAGTAGATGTTTATCGTCAATTCAATACCTGGGATTTGTTTTTTTTTCGAGTCAGTAACCGTTTAATTATTTATCGAATTAGTTTTTTTTTCCGGTCC
The DNA here is from genome assembly GCA_949768715.1 of Dascillus cervinus. Taxonomy (NCBI): domain Eukaryota; kingdom Metazoa; phylum Arthropoda; class Insecta; order Coleoptera; family Dascillidae; genus Dascillus; species Dascillus cervinus. Next base: position 27,464,370 of record OX458319.1, on the reverse strand, counting down.
GGCAAATCTAATTAACAGCGTTTGTTTGTAGAATTTTACAAAACAGATTTATGGCTGCGTTTGTTGGAAATTATGTATTCTTCGGAGAACAACTTCCGCAGAAAACCGAACCAGAATACGAACATGGGTATAACATGGTATATAGTCGGCGTGGTTAATTGCAATAGATAACTCACGTGCAGAGACTTAACGGTGCACCAATTCTGCGTAATGTTGCGTTATCATCTCTAAATTGTATTTAATTATCGCCGCAGAACCAATTATATATTAATTTGCTGCTGACAAATGTTGAAATAAGGGAATTTCCGCACTTAATCTCGTTTAACATATCCCGATGGAAAATCGCCTCCGCTTAATTAACTTATCAATCTGACTTCACTTGTCATTTTATTGCTAACTTATCGAGCAGGATGTTAGCACTTACGAATGCAAAGCTTCGGCGAGTGGAGACGTTTTACTGCCCCAGCAATATTTAAACTAATTAATGTGTTTGATCGAAAGGAAAAAAGTCGCTGTAAATACAGTCGTAAAATAATTACGTGCTTCTTGAGAAAAATCTTATAATGGAACGGTGAGTTTAACAAGCGACAAGGACGTTCGCGCAAAAAAATCCTGATAAACAAACAGACTTGTAAGAGTTAATTTTTAGTTTTAATATCACAATTGTCCCGTTAGTGGATTAAATTTATTGCGAAGTTAATCGCGTTAATTTGAGGACTCGCAAGGACTTTGTTATTACTGCTGCTAAGTGGTTACAAAAGATGGTATTAGAAATTAGTTTCTTGCTCCAGTGGATCCGGTAATTTCGCAGGAAATGGCACTAATTTTTTGTAATTGCAATTAAGATGACATTGATACCAATTTGGAACAATGGGAGCTGCATTGCACATTGGGTTCAAGAATGTTTTTAATGTTGGTGCTTTAACCAAATACGAACAACTCTTGAGGCAGTCGATTCTGAAAGTACAAATCTGCAGACCCAAAAAACAGAAGAAACTTTTTTATTTTCAACGCCATTACGTTTTCAAATAAAATACAGATGTTGTTATTCTTAATAATTATAGACCTGATAATGAATAAAGAAATCCAAACATAGGAAATGAAAAGAAGAAGAATACTAGGTTGGGCAGCGTTCGGTAAATTGAGTTACATACTGAAAAATCAAAGTATCAAATTGCACCTCAGAACAAAGGTTTTTGTCTCATGGATTCTGCCAATTCTAAAAATGGACCGAAAGCTTGGACAATTGGACCCAGTTGGAGAACAATTTGGAAAATTTTAGAAAAGTTAGCAATACACAAAATTGGTGAGAATAGTTAGAAGCGTCTCGAAAAATGTTAAGGGATTGGTACAATTGAATGGGGCAACATCTAATGAATTTCAAATGGAAAAAGGGGTGAAGCAAGGAGATAGTATAAGTCCTTTATTCTTCATAATACTAATGGACAAGCTATTCAAAGCAACACGAAAAAAAGTAGAGCTCTACAAGCAATAATCGGCTATCAAAAGCTACAAGCTGTTCAAGTAGATGCTATAATGTATGTCGACAACACAGTCCTAATAGCAGACTCCAAAAATAAAATGTAAGAATGTAATGGATAGAAGAAATAGGAGAACACGAACAAAAGTAAAGTCATGGGTTAAATGAAAAGGATGAGCTTATAAAAATGAAATGCAAAGACAACCCTCCAGAAACAGTATCAACCTACGAATACCTGAGAAGTGTTATAACAAACAATGGAAAGGAGGACATAAATAAAACGATACTAGGAAAGAATGAAATCGAATCAAACACCAAACTGAAGGTAGTGAAAACTGGGTAATCCAAACAAAACACATCAGCAAAATTAAGAAAAATTACAGAAAAAGCAAAATGGGACAGGGTAAGCAATGATCGCATCAGAGAATTGACCCAACAAGAACCAATAATGAAAAACATAAGAAGAAGACAATTAAACCCGAATAGTATACCAAAGAAAATAATGGAGATAGGAAAAAGGAAGAAAGGGAAAAGAGGTAGACCTAGAAAACAATGAGCCCAACAAATAGCTGAGATAGGAAAGTAAAGGGGGAAAACGGTAGGGGACATGAAAGCTATGGCAAGAAATAGGGTACAATGGAAGAAATAGGTAAAAGAGGAGTCGAACTCGTAATCCAATTCAAAATCCGACGCTCGAAAGGGAAAAATAAGCAAACAGCAAAGACAATCCTAACATGGAGACCATACAAATTCAGGAGACCCGAGGAAGACCACTGTTGAGATGGACAGACGAGCTGAAATTAAATTGGTTGCAAGCGGCCTACAATTAGAAAAGAATTGGAAGAGGCGTATAGACCTTAAAAAAAGATGAAGAAAAGAGATACTAAATTGAAACATCGTAAACAAATAAAGGTTTTGATAAACAACATAAACTCACGGGTTTTGATGTGGATTATTGACAACAATGGGACCATAGCGGATACCAGAATAAAGAATGGAAAAACGTTGTTATATTTTCGTTTATGTAAAAAAATAAAATCCAATTCTGTGTACATCTTCTTTGGTATCTTGACCAATTACTTAAAAATGTGCTCTCCTATTTGATAGCTTTCAGGAAGTTGTATTTAGCAATTGATTTTCCTTAAAGAATGTCACTTTAATAATGGTCGCTTTTCAAATGATATGTTTAGTAAAGTGACTTTTTCATAACAGCTACCGCTTTTTTAATTTGTAAATTGGGTATTTTGCTGTTTTATTATTTTGTCGTAAATTATGTTACAATTTTTTGGTTCCCAATTTTTTCAGCGACTTTTTTCCGGCTGATGTTTAACTGTGCAAATTGTATAGGTATAATTTGTTAAATTTTTTCGTTTTTGCTCGTTCTGTTTTTCTTTATTAGCATGTTGGCGTTTTTTCTTGACCGTTCATTAAAATATTTTCGTTACAATCGTAATTCCTCTTATTAGTTGATTTTTTTTCTTGATATTAATGTTGATTTTATTGATCTGTGACCCATAACTGGATTGTTTGCAACCAATTATTATGTTTGTTGTAAATAAAAGTTAGCAAAAGAGTTTTATCTCATTTTAATGGTGTTGGTATGTGAAATTTGATAAAAGGCTATAATTTTTAATTTCAGGCATGGCTTTTGAATTTCCCGAATCTCTTTTATGATCGTTGTTATAAATCAAAGGATTAAATTGTTGAATAAATTAAAAACATATTAGTTGGAAATGTTTTATAAAAAAGTTGGAAATTGTATTATGAGGCTGTTAAAAAAACTCTTCATAATAACAACCGGTAACATTAATTACTAAAAACAATTAGTTTTGTTAACTAAATCTTCCAACACTTGGCCACTGCATGTCTAATCAGTTAAAGGATCAGTTCTACTCAATAAATATAGGAAACAAAAAATGCTTGTCACTTTAAATTGCCATTGATTGCCATTTACACTTCTCTCAACTAATTTCAAAGTTACTTTTTTTAAATGACGAAAAACTAATGATTCAAGTCGGTTCATTTTTAAACACTCATTCTCCAAGTAAAAAACCATTGTCCACCCACTTTGCAACATTAAAAAATCGTACGGCCTTGAGAGCATCCTGATCCCAATTTGAATTGTTTAGCACGATTGAATTTCAATTTAGTTAAATGAAACGTCAGAACGAGGGAAAAAATCGGCGAAAACACACCAACAAACAATTTGTACCGAATCACGACCAAAAAACGCTTTCAAACACTAATGGATTAATCCATTCACATAAAAATGACAAAAATGGCAATTTTTTGCGCGCAAACGCGTTTCAGGATTTCCCTCAAATTATTCGAATTGTTGCAAACGAGCGTCCAAATCATTGTGTACAGTGCAACTTTTTGCGGCGGGCAATGAAATTAAGTCGTTTGTTGTGTACGTATTAATATAACTTCTCGGAATGGTCGCAGTTTCGCAGCGATTCCAATTACGCCCCGCAAAAAAGCAGGAATTGTTTCAGTGGCTTATAGTTCTGCGAACGCGGAACGCAATTCGAAATAAAATTGCTGGCGAAATTCGCGCGCTGTTTACGAACTCGAGAAATTTCGGGAATCAATTTACGGTAAGGTTGTCAACATTCTGAGAAGAAATGTCCACCTGTAACCGCAACATCTAATTAAAGATGAAATGGTGATCGCATGTGGAAAGTTTTACTGCAAGTTAAATTCGACAATCACAATAATGATGGCTGGTGAAGTACGTACCTTCAGAAAACTTAAATTTAATTACAAAATGTCATTCTCCTGGCATGCTTCCAAGTACAACATTTTAACCCGAATGAATTTATGTTATAAACTGAAAAATAACATTAAAACTTCCTTAATTTATTGTGCCAGAGTAATCTATTGAAATAAGATAACTTCGAAAAATCTACTCTTAATCTTGTCTCCAGAGTTTCACTCATTGTCCTGATATAAACATTTTGTTTCGTGACAGGTTGTCGTTTTTGCTGATTTTAGTACTAATTTAAGGTAAGTTAGAAAGTAATTGTGTCTTTTTTTGACATACTTAATAATTGTTACAAACAAATATAGTTTGAATTTATTAACTGACATTGGTTCTTTTTTATTCTCATTGCATTTTCATAGTTGATTGAGGCGTTGAGATGCAAACTGTCCTTCTTCCAAAATGTGGAGAAAGTTAGTTAATGATTGTTTGCTATGAAAATGGTAATTGAGTATAAAAATAAAAAAGTCCAAATGAAATCTACAAACAATAAAAAAATACTTTTTTTTCAACTTTACCGAGAATACCTTAGTTAGGTAAGGACAGTTTTACAACTCATCGCGTCAATTGTATTCTCTCACAAATCTGTATAAATGCACTCCCCGTCTTGTGTTTAATATTTATTAAACACTGTAATGTTGGTTGCCTACTAAAGTCATAGAAGGGCAGATTTTGAACAAATGTCTTGCCTGACTGTCCTATTTGCTTCTTGTATACATGTTTTTCTTAACCTAAATCGAAAAAAAACATTACCTGAGCATACTTTATGAAAATGTGGATCCTAATTTAAATCGAAAAAAAAAAAAAACTTTATGAAAATGTCCACTGCAATTTGCTTTTTTTTGTCAGAGAGTCTCATAAAAATGAAAACTTATATATTTGTTTTGCGAGGAACACGATGGTGCAATTAAAAATCGATTTGCTCTAAGATTGACAGAGATAGAAAACTATAAATCGAGAAAATGGCCGTAGCTCCGTTAATACTGGAGCAACTCAATTGATTCTTGTTTCCGGGAGGAAAAGTTATCCTAGTAAGGAAAAAAAAGAAAAAAAAAGAGAGAGAAAAAAGCCAAACCAAGAAAATAACTTTTTTTTCTTTCTTGCGTAGAGCGTTATATAAACATAAAAATGTATGTATTTTTTTGCGAGAAACACGATGGTGCAATTAAAAATTGATTTGCTCTAAGATTGACAGAGATAGAAAACTAAAAGTCAACAATGAAAAACTAAAAGTCGACGAAATGGCCGCAGCTCCGTTAATACTGGAGCGAATCGAATAAAAATGTGGATCCTAACATAAGTCGAAAATGTGATTAAGGTCAGAATGTAATTTTTCTGGACGAGAATCGATTTTTCTGGCTCAGAATCTGATTTATATGATTCAGATGTGATTTTTCTGACTTAGAATGTGACTTTCTGGCCCAGAATCGATTTTTCTGGGTCAGATTGTGATTTTTCTGGCCGAGAATCGATGTTTTTGACTTAGAATCTTCTTTTTCTGACTCAGAATGTGATTTTTCGGAGCCAGAATCAATTTTACTATTTCAGAATCTGCTTTTTCTGAGTCAGAATGTGATTTTTCTGGCCGAGAATCGATTTTTCTGACTCAGAATCTCCCTTTTCTGACTCAGAATGTGATTTTTCTGGCCGAGAATTGATTTTTCTGTTTCACCATACTTTATGAAAATGTGGATCCTAACATAAGTCGAAAAAAACAAATACCTGAGCATGCTTTATGAAAATGTGGATCCTTGGTCTTCCTTTATGTCTGTTTTGTTGGTTTGTTTGGTTCATACTTTGAAGGTGATCAAATCATCTTAGCTGACTTTCTTGAATTATGGAATTAACTGCTTTTGTGTACAAGTTTTCTCTCAATGTGTTGTTTCCTTTATAGTCTCTTCTAGTTTTGTTTTCTGTTTTTTGTAATAATCACATTTCGGTGCCTTGTATTCTGCTCCTTTATTTTGATGTCATTATCTACGTTTTTAAATGTTTCGGTACTTCTTTTCTTCCTAGGAACTTTTGTTTTAATTTCCTGTGCTGTACTGAAGTGATAGAAGGGCAGTTTTGAACGAATGACTGGGCTGACCTCCTTATTTGTGTCTTGTATACATGTTTTTCTTGGTCTTCCTCTATATCTGTGTTCTATTGTTGATCTGTTTGGTTCATATTTTGAAAGTGATCAAATCATCTTAGCTGACTTTCTCGAATTATGGCATTAACTGCTGTTGTGTGCGAGTTTTCTCCCAATGTGTTGTTTCCTTCATTTGTTTTCTGTTTTTTGTAATAATCGCATTTCGGTGCCTTGTATTATGTTCCTTTATTTTGATGTCATTTTACATATTTCGGTACTATTCTTTTCTTCTTAGGAACTTTTGTTTTAATTTCCTGTGCATTGGTTATTGTTCCTTTTGTCAAACTAACAAAATTTCACGAATAATTTCGAATATTTTAATTTTCTGAAAAATGAATCTATCAACGTGGAATTTCATAGGTCAAAGTTCGAATCGCTTAACGACGGCAGGTTGCACCGTTTCCAAACGAAACTTCAATTTGGCTGATTTGAACTGCACCGAGGGTCAATAAAAACGTCATTTTCGAGTATTTACGGCTTGTTTTCGAAAACTTGCCTCATCGGTAGTTAGTACATAATTGAGACATGCGTTCGGCAATAAACTCAGGCTCTTTTAAATTTCAATTTAATCGCCCGGAATTAACATAACCAATATACGTACAAACCGTAAAAATAATCGAACTTACATGTTACAGAATTGAAAGCGAAGATGGCATAAATAAATTTACAAATGCATGTCACGCAGTTAATGAACACTTAAAAGCTAATTAAAGAAGTATCGGTTGTGTTTGTTTTATGAGTTGTTCTTATGGAAACGTAATTTAATATTTTTAATTTGCAGTAAAATGTCGAGTTTACGCTTTCGACGCAAGGTGGGAATAAACATTGATTCAAGCAATCTCATCTTTTGGCGTTTATTGCGGCGGAGGTAAATTTCGCTGAAATTATCCTCATTACTTAGAGGACGTTTACCGTTTCTTATATTTACATATATGGCAAGGGAGCCCATTAAAATTATGAGAAAAATGGTCTCTTAGCCGTGACTGAGTCAACTTATAGGTTGTTATTTAACTTGAGCATTATAAATATCCAGATACTTAACCGTAACCTAATTGGCCCTATATGGCCAAGTTTTCTCCGTCTCATCCGGAAGAGAATCGCAGGACAAATTGATTTTGCGGTCCTCTCCGCGATAGCGGAGGTCGTTAGCCCGTGACCGCCGGGTCGGCAGGTCAGGGGCAGATCTCTCGGCGCCAACTCTGCACCGTCACCGATTCCGCCACCGGCCCTCATCCATCACACACAAATAAACGTACACCTTTTTGCGGCGTTTTAAAACCGCTCATCATAAGCTGAATGTGCGCTAATAAAAAGCAGACACGGCCGGTTAATAACGCTATTGACTGCTTTTTTCCCGAATTCCCCCGACGTCCAAACTGGATCCCGTTGGACCCCTTTAATTATTGAAATTAATTAGGGTCGAGACACCATTTTCAGCTATCTTAAGCAAATTTTTTTTTTTTAAGCCATATTTGACAGGGTTGGTGTTGAACTACTTTTTTTGCAGTTTTTTTTTTTTTTTTTATTGTTTCGTTTTGACGCCACCCTGGTAGCAAAGACATATTTTTGAAATATTTTCCTTGAACATTTAAAAAATATTTTTATGACATGTTTGTTCATATTTTAGAAATATTTCTAGAAAACATTTAAAAAATATTTCTCAAAACATTAAAAAAATATTTCTTAAAAATATTTCTTAAAAAGATTAAAGAAATATTTTTAAGAAATATTAACAAAAGTGCCATAAAAATATTTTTTTAATATTGTTGTAATAATAATGAGATTTATTATGATATAACGTATGAATTAAATTATTATTAATATGTATAAATGTAATTACAATATTATTTCAGATCTTTATTTTTTGATATAGGGTGACCTTGCCAGTGAATGAACACTTTGCATTTCGGTTGTCACATTTGCGTTCACAGAATTATTTTCTCCGTCCCCAATATCACTTTTGTTGCTAATAACTTGTTGTATCGATAGATATTTTGTTAGAGCACAAGATTATTGCATCATTTGGAAGACTCGCTACAAATCAATTTATTAAAAGACATTTAAATACAAGACGTACTAAATACCCAGTGAATGAACACCAAAACCAAGTGAATGAACAGCGACGTCCAGTAAATGAACACCCAATGTGGATGACAATAAATTAACTTCAAACGTATTTGTAGTAAATTAAAATTTGTTTCTTTGTTATAAAATAATATATAAATATTGGGAATATTATACAGACCGTCTCCAAAAAGAAACACGAGTCCATAACTCCCTTATTTAGCTAATAAATTAACATACCCAATGTGGATGACAATCAATTAACTTTAAACGTATTTATAGTAAAAAATATTTTTCCTTATTATAAAATAACTAGTAGAAAACCTCAACCCTAAAACGGTCTGGCAGTATTTATTGTGTATTTATGCATTTTATTTATCTATTTTATTTATTATTTATCTACCATTTTATTTATATACATTTGCATTGCAATATAATGTATTTTGCTTTACTTACCTTTAAGCTCCGTAAGTTGACGATATAATAGTTATTTATATTATTAGGAGTATAAGCAAAGCTTTATGTGCTGTGGCTGATAGGTTGATTGCCGATCGTAGTGAGGCAGCCAAATCAGCCGAAGCACATAAAGCGGTTATACTCCGAATAATATATGTTATTTTTTCTCCAAACGTGTAAAATTATAATACAAAAATAAGTATCTAATTAACAAGGTTATTTCGGGAAACATTACACTTATACGAAAATCGCATTGCCTGATAGACACTTTCTAGATATTACCGTAGCAACCCACCAAACAACAAATTATTGATTGAGAAAAGTCAGTCAATTTTTGGCAATGTCTAATTCAGACGAAATTCAATTAACTCCGCCTGAAATAGCCGAAATAGCAAGAGCCGAGATTGAAAATCTTCTTCCTACAAAGTCAAGCGGTGTATATGAAGCAGCGTTCAAGAAATTCATGACATGGTGTTTGAAAAAAAATGTATTTGTTTATTCAGAAAGTGTCCTTCTGGCGTATTTTTCGGAGATGGCCAAAGGGATGAAAAGTTCAAGCTTATGGTCGCATTATTCGATGATCAGGACATTGTTAAACCTCCGACATGATGTTGATAATTCAAAATATTATATAAAATATTATATGCTTAAGCATATAAAGTACTTTATCTGCTTAAGCATATAAATGAAACTTCTACTAGCAACATTCTGTCATTTAAATGCCACTTTTATGACGTTTGGAGAAAAAAGATATAATTAGTCAATTTTTGACACTCAGCTTCGTCGCCTACTCTGATCCGTTCAAAAAAATTTGCGAAATAGACCACCATCGGGAATTATATTTAGAGATATACATATATTGAGTATATTATATAAAACAAAAGGTAATAAAAGCTACCTAGCAACAACTGGCGCAAATATATGAGGAGCTTAAATTCAAAAAGAATAATATCCATTTTTAACTTATTGGAGAAAGCAAAGATTTTTCAATAGCAGCAATACTGAAAATCATAAAAAACAAATACATGCAAGGAACTACTCCATTGAATTTCAGGAGATAATAGTGATTTTAACAGAAATTGGAAATTACCAATGGCGGACTTCTTGCAAAATAGAATTGGATAAAACTCTTTTTGAACTAAAAACCAGGATAAAACTTCATTTGAATAGAAATTGAACCAAGAAAAAGTGTTGGTATAGGTAAATTGTGGAGCGACTATAGATTACAAAATTAAACTTTGTTGAAAATCATTGAAAAATGTAGGAAATAAGCCAAAATAGTTGTTGATTACAAAAAAATATTAAGTCTTCTATATTCACACACCTCCATCCCGTTGTCTTTTCCTACTTCCCTGACTACTCACACTCAAAACTTCAAATTCTATTTTTAACCGTAGAATACTAACGTTACTGGAATTAATAGTTTACTGTCAAGCAAAATTTGACCATGGCCGATATTGCTGATATTACGATTTATAGATAAGACCTATGAGTTCCTGCTCATTTTGCTTTTATTTATTATTTTTTTATTTTATTATTTATTTATTTATTTCAAACATCGCATTTAATATTGTTAGTTAAGTTCGTCGATGCTGATACCTAAATTTGAACGTGCAGATCTTTAATTTTGTTGAAATAAATATGGCTTCAAAGCTTTTCGAAAAAATTCAGACCATTTACTGAAGATAGATGACTCTATTGAAACAAGTAAAAAATTGTTTGATGGGCACTGGTTTACAGCTAGTCAATAGCTTCTTATCTGTAATTCAATACGATTTAAAACATAAAAACTAAAGTCGCTTAGTGTATGTAAGCAAATCGTCAAATTGACGATCGTTAGTACTCTATGGTTAATATGGACAATCAGCGATTTTAGTTGACATATTTTGAATGTTATTGAGATAAGAAGCTGTTAACTCGCTGGAAATCAGTAAGCATCAAATAATTTTGTACTTCCTTCAATAGTCACCTATTTTTAAGAAATGGTCTGAATTTTTATCGAAAAGGTTTGAAGCCAAACTCAAACATCTGTACGTTCAAATTTATCTATTAACATCGACAAATGTAATTCTAATAGGAATGTTTACTACTACTATTTCGGATTTATAATATAAATAAATAAATTCAAAATCAGCAGAAACTCCCAGCTCTTATCTTCAAACCATAGTTCGACAATCGAATAATGTATATTGAATAAAAGTAGTTCATTCACTGGTTAAGAACTGGTAAGGTAAGAACCAGTAAATGAACATCTGTTCATTCACTGGAATTATCAATTTTGGCATCCAGTATATGAACACTTCGAAATAACAGAAATTCAAAATGTTATCTTAACGTATTTTACTATTTTCTACTCCAGGAACACTTTACTACCATAAAAATATAAAAAAAGCAAAATTAAGTTAATAAAAGTACTCCAAAATTATGTTCAAAGATACCATGAAATAGGACCTGCCTCTACATTTGACTACAACTCGCAACCAACTGTTGATTTGAGCAATGTCTTTTTTTGGAATAGACTGATAAGAAAAAAACGATAATTGGATCATATCTGTAGAGACCTAATGGAACTATTTCGTGCTCAAGATAGTTCGAAAATGCTCAATTGTTCTTAATAATTCAGTTTATTTGAGCAGTGTTCATTCACTGGGTGGTGTTCATTCACTGGACGGTTCACCCTAAAGTGTAATATTTTTTGAGCATAAAGAATTTTTTATATGTAAACCTAATATTTTATGACTATGCAGAAACAAATATTTTTTCTTGATATAAATCTAATATTTCTTGAATGTACAAAAATAAATATTTTTTCTTTATGTAAATCTAATATTTTTTGAATATGGAAAATAAATATTTTTTCTTGATATACATATAATACTTCTGAAATGTACAAAACCAATTTTTTTTCATAATGTAAATCTAATATTTTTCAAATTTGCAAAAATAAATGTTTTGTAATATATTTTAAAAATATTTTAATAATATTAAAAACATTCTAAAACATTCGAATATTTTTAAATATTTTATAAATATAAGGTGTCAGTAGCAAAAAAAAAATTACACTTCTGTGCCCCATAAGCTGTCACGTATTCATGGAATGTAAAATTTTTGAGATTGGTTATAATGGGCAGGTTTAACAGCACAATGAAACAATACTAAATATGGGCAGTTTTTCCAATAATTTTCCAAGTTTGATTGCTCGCCGTGTGGTCATTTTTCATCCGATTGGATCAAACAAAAAACCATAGTAAAGAGCATTTAATGCCCATTATACTGCCATATTATTTGTTTCGATGTAACCAGTGCATCAGCCTGGAGCGCACGAAACGTGAGATAACAGCAAAAACAGTTAATTTGCGGTTTAAGCCATCAAAGTGGTAAACTTCAAAAAATCGTAGCTCATAAACTATTGGTCCTAGAGTAGCGGTCTCGATTCGATTCTGAATGCCTATATCGTCAGGTATTTAAATGAGTCAAAATTATTTTTTTTTCCAAAACGCCGTTTGCGAAGCGTACTCAAAAACGTGTTTTTAAAGTTCAACCCCCATTTTCAACACCTTCCGAAAAGACCACGAGGTCAAAAACTGGACATTTACATTAGGGGCATTTATGATAAAACATATCAAAAAACCAAATCTGACCGACCTTTTGCAGGGTAAAAATACATTTTTACTGAGCTATAAGTAAATATTGTGTGCTACTAGGGTGTTTAGTATAGATAGAAGACACAAGAAGGCATAGTTTCATTTATTTGTTCGACTATCAAAATTCACAAAGAATCACATAAACTTTGGAATTGTAAACAACTAAGTAGAAAATTGTGACAACCAAAAGCAAGTCGTTAAATATTTTGGTCCTTATTCCATAACAAGTTGAAGCAATTAACACAGTTCTACAAAATCTTCACTAGTGTATACAAGATCCCATAACGAGTTCGAACGAGCCTCCCGCAATTCTTCATCGTTAAACATTTTGGTCCTTCGACAGCCGGATTAGGTATTTGAACCATCGCAAGGGGGTAGTCATTATCTTTATCGTTTGTAATTTCGTCTGTTCGGCGTCAATTGATAACGATTCGCGTTATTAATTCGCCATTTTCGAAATCGTTCATTTTCGTTTATTCGTCGTTTATTTTCGTTTGTTCAACGTCATTTTGTGCGCACGCGTGATCTTTAGTACATTTTGTTTTGTAACTAATTGCCACGATTTAGCCATCATCGATTTGTGTTTATATTTCATTAATTAAAACAATAAAAATGGCAACAAAGTTCAGAGACTTAAGGCAAAACGTGCCTTATTGGAAAAGCAGCTAACGGAAACGTATCAACTTGCTGAATCGGCATTATTAGAGGAAGCAATGAGGCCACTGTTCCGTATACGTTATACCCGCATGTGTGATTTTTTCACCAAGTTCGAAGGGGTACACGACGTAATCGTTGGCCACATTTCACATGGCCACATGAAGCGGAAGATGTGGTTCGAGAAAGGGTTGTAAATCGTTTCTATGAGACGCAAATGCTTCATGATACTCTGTTCCCTGTGAGGGATAGCTCGAAACCTGTCGCTAGCAACGCATGCGGACAAAACATTCGTCTTCCAAAAACTCCGCTGCGCACATTTAATGACACCTTCGAAGACTGGACCGCGTTTGTTCAATCCTTTGACAACGCGATCCATTCAAACGCTGCGTTCGCTGCAGTAGACAAATTCCAATATTTGTTAAATAGTCTCTCTGGGGAGGCTCTAAATTTGAGCAAATCTTTAACTCTATCAGCTCAAAATTATGCGATTGCATATCAAATTCTCGTCGATAGATACTGTAGTGTATCTAGTTATAAGTATAGGGTTTTCCAATAAGAGGTGTTATTTTGAATAGCCCGTTATTTCGGTAGATGTCACTTTTGGAGCTGTAATTTTTTGACATTTGACAAGTAGAAACTACGCCATTAATAAAAATGGAACGATACACGCTTCAACAACGCATTGACATTATTAAAAAATAGCGCAATCCATTAACCGTAACTGGTGCTCCAGCCTCATTTTCGAAAAAGTAAGGTCCAATGACCCCGCCGGACCATAAACCGCACCAAACAGTCACACGTTGAGGATAGAGAGGCTTTTCAACAATAACTCTTGGGTTTTCTGAGCCCCAGATGCGACAATTTTGCTTGTTGACGAAGCCATCCAGGTGGAAATGGGCCTCATCACTCAAGATGATTTTTCGATGGAATTCCGGATCATTTTCATGCATTTCAAGGACCCAATCGGCAAAGATACGACGTTGTTGATGATCGGCCGGCTTGAGTTCTTGTGTTAACTGAACTTTATAAGCCTTAAGACCCAAATCTTTATGCAAAATACGGTGTAATGACGTTTTTGGAATGTCTAATTCCAAAGAACGACGAGGAATGGACAAACCTGGGTTTCCTTCAACACTTTCGGCTACAGCAGCAATATTCTCGGCTGTTCTTGAGCGACGTGCACGGGTTTTATTCTTCACATCACTAACTTGTCCCAACAGCTCGAATTTTTCCACCAATTTCTGTATTGCGGTCCGACAAGGTACTTCACGACGACCCAAAAATGTTCGAGTTTTACGAACCGTCTCTGCCAAATTTTCACCATTTTTATAGTGAATTTTAATAATTTCAATGCGTTGTTGAAGCGTGTATCGTTCCATTTTTATTAATGGCGTAGTTTCTACTTGTCAAATGTCAAAAAATTACAGCTCCAAAAGTGACATCTACCGAAATAACGGGCTATTCAAAATAACACCTCTTATTGGAAAACCCTATAGTATGGCACGTGGTGCATACTAGGTAATATAATATACAACAAACGTAAACTAGCTACACACTATTGGCAAAAAATCTCCACCATTTCCAAATTTCATCGGGAATCAGCAAAGGATATTTGAGTTTTAGTTAACAATTTCCGTGAAGGACGCGATGCCCTTAAGGCACTGGAAATTGGTAACCTTGAGGATTTTTTGTGAACCAACATAATGTTGGAAAAATAAGATTCCGAAACTCGTCGATTATTTGAGGTCGATATTCGGAATCTAAAAACTGAAATTCCAACGTTTGAGCGGTTGATGGAGTTTCTCGAAAGCCAGTGTCGAATTTTAGAAATTGTAGGTAGCACAATCAAAAGATGTCTACCAAGTAAATGACTAGTAGTTGCACAGCAAAAACCGGGGACTTGTTAGCCACTGCATTGTTACGTATTTTAGGTGCCCGAGGCAATTCCCAAACGGTTCGTGCCATTCTGGACAACGCCAAGGTAGCTTCGTTAAGCTAGCTTGTCTTCGACGATTGGGCCTTCGTTACCAACCGCAACGTTTAGACGTTACCGGAATGAGATCAAATAAAACGCAGACCTCTCTGGCGGTGTTCTAAATTGTGATATCGTGCCTGTGCACGCAACCACGCCTGCTTGCAACGTGTGCTTACACGCATTAAAAAAAATTGCGGACAATATACCCAGTAGATGTAGATGCCACCCATTGGGTTCACTTGCGGATCCACATTTTTCTAGATTCCAAGCCATCGATCTGTTGTTGGGTGTTGACAATCTACGCCCAGCTATTACTGCCAGGAATTGTTCATGGGACATCCGTAACGGAACCCTCGGCCATTAATCCATTTAGGGTTGGGTCGTCTGCGGCCCAAGTGGTATTGTGTCCCAGCTTAGTACAAACACGTTTTTACCACTATCACGGAACCCTCGCTAGTATCATTACAAAAATTCTGGGAACTTGAAGAACCTCCAGCCAATATGCTCAATGCGAGAAGTTCAACATATTGATACGATCCAGCGTGACGATACCGGTCGGTATAATGTTTCGTTTCGTTGCCAAATGTTTAGACAAATCTGGGTTTCGCCTGCTGATCGCGATTATCAGCGAATCTTATGGCGATTCTCTGACGATCAACTCATAATGGAATATCGTCTCAATACGGCCAGTTTCGGTGTTAAGTCGTACCTCTCGCTATTCGTACTCTTCAGCAATTGGCTATTGACGAGAAACACAATCTTAACACATTTTTGGACGAGAACAGTGTCGACAGGGCGGGCGGTCGCTTGGCTCAATGAAACCTGTCTTTCGAAAGCAAGTACCCCCTTGCTACCAAGTCGTCATCGACTTACCTACCTCATCATTGAAGAAGTCCATCACGAATCATTGCACCCCGGGTACCAAAAACTATTGCATTTTGCTTCTTCAGAGATTCTGGATATTGGCTTCGAGACGAGCAATACGTCATTGCTTGTCAAAATTCTATCAATACTTTCGCAACAAACTCACTCTCTTACAAACCCCAAGGGAGGATCGATCGACCAATTAGTCGCGTCGGTCAACTGATACCCTTCCAATCGCATTAACCTGACTCACTGGAACTCGTTGTAATCCATTAGTATTAACAGTTAAAACTTTACCGAAAATTCCTCCAGCATCTACGGAATTTAATGTTCGTTTCGTTGGCCTCTCCCCAGGAACTTCCAATTCGTTTTGTGTTCTATCAAAACGACTTGGTTTGACTGAAGTCCATTAAACTTTTGCATACTTTTGTTTCTTCTCAATTGATTTTAAAATATTCTTTTTCGCATATTTTGGTGGGCGGAATATTCAGTATAGGCAGAAGACACGAGGCATAGTTTCATTTATTCGTTCGACTATCAAAATTAAAAAAGAATCACAAACTTTGAAATAGTAAACAACTAAGTAGAAAATTGTGACAACTGAAAGCAAGACGTTAAACATTTTGGTCCTTATTCCACAACAAGTTGAAGCAATTAACAACACAGTTCTACAAGATCCCTCCCTAGTGTATACAGGATCCCATAAATAGTTCGAACGAAACTCCCGCAATTCTTCATAACAATTGTAGTACTGATGTTTCCCATCAGCGTCGCAAAAATGGCAGTACAGATGATCGCGCCGCAAATGTCTAAACAGCTCGTCGTTATCCATAAAACGTGTGTCACAAAATTCGCACAATGATTGCCCCCTGAAATTATAAAAAGATGGTTACCATCGGTTTCAGCACTTTTATGGATTTCAGAAGAATTTTTTACACGATGGAACATTTGTTTATAATTTTAAGACACACAAGATCCTCCCTAGTGTATACAGGATTCCATAACCGGTTCGAACGAAACTCCCGCAATTCTTAATATGAATTGTAATAGTTTTCCATCAGCGTCGCAAAATTGGCAGTACAAATGATCTCGCCGTAAATGTCTAAACAGCTAGCTCGTCGTTATCCATGAATCGTGTGTCACAAAATTCGCACAATGGGTGTCCTCTGAAATTATAAAAAGATGGTTACCATCGGTTTCAGCACTTTTAAGGATCTCAGGAGAATTTTCTACACGATAGAACATTTGTTTATAATTTTAAGACACACAAGATCCTCCCTAGTGTATACAGGATTCCATAACCGGTTCGAACGAAACTCCCGCAATTCTTAATATGAATTGTAATAGTTTTCCATCAGCGTCGCAAAATTGGCAGTACAAATGATCTCGCCGTAAATGTCTAAACAGCTAGCTCGTCGTTATCCATGAATCGTGTGTCACAAAATTCGCACAATGGGTGTCCTCTGAAATTATAAAAAGATGGTTACCATCGGTTTCAGCACTTTTAAGGATCTCAGGAGAATTTTCTACACGATAGAACATTTGTTTATAATTTTAAGACACACAAGATCCTCCCTAGTGTATACAGGATTCCATAACCGGTTCGAACGAAACTCCCGCAATTCTTAATATGAATTGTAATAGTTTTCCATCAGCGTCGCAAAATTGGCAGTACAAATGATCTCGCCGTAAATGTCTAAACAGCTAGCTCGTTGTTATCCATGAATCGTGTGTCGCAAAATTCGCACAATGGGTGTCCTCTGAAATTATAAAAAGATGGTTACCATCGGTTTCAGCACTTTTAAGGATCTCAGGAGAATTTTCTACACGATAGAACATTTGTTTATAATTTTAAGACACACAAGATCCTCCCTAGTGTATACAGGATTCCATAACCGGTTCGAACGAAACTCCCGCAATTCTTAATATGAATTGTAATAGTTTTCCATCAGCGTCGCAAAATTGGCAGTACAAATGATCTCGCCGTAAATGTCTAAACAGCTAGCTCGTCGTTATCCATGAATCGTGTGTCACAAAATTCGCACAATGGGTGTCCTCTGAAATTATAAGAAGATGGTTACCATCGGTTTCAGCACTTTTAAGGATCTCAGGAGAATTTTCTACACGATGGAACATTTGTTTATAATTTTAAGACACACAAGATCCTCCCTAGTGTATACAGGATACCATAACCGGTTCGAACGAAACTCCCGCAATTCTTAATATGAATTGTAGTTTTCCATCAGCGTCGCAAAATTGGCAGTACAAATGATCTCGCCGTAAATGTCTAAACAGCTAGCTCGTCGTTATCCATGAAACTTGTGTCACAAAATTCGCACAGTGGGTGTCCCCTTTTTCTTCTTTCCGTGTCCGGTCAAACAGTGTTCTTCCAATCACCAATGGCCTTGAAAAGGGCCGATGCAATGGCATTCCTAATTTTGTTTGAACCGGTTGTAGAAGGATTGGCCGTTGACAGTGTCAGCGTTACCAGGGTGCGCCGGATTGTGAATGTCTCGTGCAATCTTCGAGGCTCCTTCTGCGCACCCGTCAATTAATTAATCAATTGTGACATTAACGAAATGTCAATGAAAAATTTCTAAATGAATTTAAACATGAAAAATGTGAAACGAACGAAACGAACCAGTCAATAACACAACCCGAACACTAGTTTAACAGAATTTAACACTTTATAACAAAAAACATGCGAAAATTAATAGAAATTTGAAAATTTTTTGGGACCGAACCTAACTCGACATGTTTGTTTGACGGTTTCTTCGAAAAAAAAAAATATATATATACAGTGAAATCTCCTCACTTGGGCGGACACCAACGGGACCGACTAAAAGTGTCCCTTCAAGAGGGGTGTCCGCCTAAAAGAAATATGAAAAAAAAATCGGTTTTTTAATGAAAACTGTAATTAAAGAAATTGCGGCATTTAAAACGTATATGTAAATATTTTTAAAATATATAAAAAACTTGAGGAAAAAATAAGGATTTATTACCTTACAAAATACATACAAAATATAACAGAATATATACTACATAAAATGAAATGAAATGTCACTTTAATGACGCAAAAATTCATACATGGTTGTCTCCTTTTTTTCTTTAAAATGGCGTCCAGAAATCGTATTTTTCTAATTTGGAAAGAAGCTCCAAAGACTGACTCCTATATCTCCGTGATCGTCGGCAAAACGTTTAAGTTGATTGGTTAGGGTAGCTTCACCATAATTTGGGATAGCCTCTGTTGGCACTGGAACCTCCTCAACATCAGAATCTTCGGAAAATTCTTGTATTTCAACTGGATTTTCAATTTTTAGTCCTGAATCTGGATCTTCAACATACAAATTTTCATCTAAGTTCAAAAAATCATTAAGGTTTTCATTGTCAGTCAATTCCAACAAATTCTTATTTTTGAGGATATCTGGAAGTTGTTACCAGATTGAACATTAAAAATAGAACTCACAGTAAATAAAAATCGGGATTCTTGTAAAAGGGCGTCTTATTCTCTCGCCTTTGTAAAAAAGGTGACATATGTTTCTTTTTATCTTCCCCAAGGCAACTCAAAACAAGGCACATCGAAAACCTCTAGGACAACTTTGGTTCCGTTGGTATAGATTGGGACTGTTTTCAAATTTTAATACTTGAATCAGAGCTTTCTCAAGTTTCGCCTTGAGAAGATCGTTCTTGGAGAGACCTCCCTTTACTTCTAGTTCTTCTAATTTTTGAGATTTCGACCCCGATCTACGCGGGGTCTATCTAATTTGGTTCTAGCCAGACGCACAATGTGGCTGTAGGAAACTTTCCCGTTTCTCTTGATTAACGACTGCGTCTGGCTTCTCAACAACCTTTCTAGGCTTCACCACCTTCTTCACTACCTCGGTCCACGGTAACTCCATCATTGCCCGGATACAATGAACGTCACCATCAACCCGCACATTGCTCTGAGACAATGTCTGATGACCCCTCACCGCCTCAGCACAATGAGTGTTATCGTGCACTTTGGTCTGTGTCTTGACTACCTCCGTCCATGATAGCTCCGCCGCCCGGAGACGAGGAACGCCGCCATCAACCGGTACATTGACTTTAGTCAATGTATGATGCCCCTTCGCCGTCTCCGCACAACGGGCGCGCCATCATGTACTTTGGCAGTCTCAACTACCTTTGGTACATTCATCTCTCTTGAATTCCTTGACTTCTTTCTGTCCTTGATAATATCTTCGACATTGTCCACTAATTTGAGCAACTCTTTCAGAGCGCCCTTAATTGACTTATATAAGTTACGGAACTTACTTAGCCTCCGTTTCCTTTGCCGTTGCGCGCAATCTAGTTATTAACAAATCAAGAGCCTTACTTTTGTCCTTAGGATCATGTACGAAACTAAGAGGGCATTCCTTTTGCCTCCTAGCACCGTGACATCGTTCTTTGGTTGGTCCTTCTTTCCTATGATGGAATAAATGGACCCAAAAGACACCAAAGCTTCTAATTGACACCCAACCTTTTTTCTTTGATCATCCTTCTTTGGTTGGTCCTTCTTTCTAATCTATACTAATTATCTTTACTATAACTTAGTCTAATGCACACTTGCTACTTGTTCAGACTTTGCTGCAGGCATCCATAGTTCCTTGGAGTGACGCGGGTCTAGTACGCCGGCATCTTTTGTGTCATGCCGAAAGCGGGGAAGGCGGCGGAATGCAGCTCAGCGCTGTTCAGTCGCTGACGATCCCATTGTAGTTCGACGCTGTGCGTCAGAGCTCCGGGAAGTGAAGTCGCCTGTTGCAGCTGTTGTTGTTGAATCGTGTGGCGATCATCTGTTACGGGCGCCACTGGAGGTTCCTGATGGTAGGATTTATTTAACTCCCCTCCAGAAGGGCATCGCGGCATCGGGATCGTTGGTGTCAGTTCGGAGGAAAAACCATTTTCCTCGAGCCCCACGTTGTGGCGTCAAATGTCACAAACTTGGTACATTAAAACTAGAACTCGCAGTAAATAAAAATCCGGATCTTGTAAAAGGACGTCTTAGTTTTGCCTTTGTAAAAAACGTAACATATGTTTATTTTTATCTTCTCCAAGGCAACTCAAAACATCCCCAACTGCAATGTACCGAGCTCAGTTAGGCGGCCGCTTGCATGTAGAAGGGCCGTTTAGGTAACAAAGTGCGTTAAGTGGTAAGTCATCTTCTGGATCAGATGTAACAGTTAACTGGTCTTTGCATAATTTCATGCTTAAATCCTGCTTTACGGAAGCAATTTTTAACCGTTTCCTTGGTTACTTGTTCCCAAGCGGTTTTTGCGAATTAAAGTGGCATTCAATGGCGTAATTTTCTTAATTAACTCAAACTCCCCTAGTCTAGTGGTTGACAAGCTGATGTACAATTAGGGGGCAGAAACAAGATTTTTATATTTTTTAATCGGACGTCTTTTGGATGAGATCCCGCATTGTCTAAAAATAACAAAATGTTTCTTTTTTTCGCCATTTTCCAATCTAAGTCTTGCAACCACTGTGTCATAATTTGTCCCTCGACCCTCGCAACATATATATATAAGGCGCCAAACAGCGCATGTATTTTAAAGTTATAGCGCCAAATAGGACGCACAGTTACAGTCGGTTACAGCGGCAGTATTTCAACTTAAATTATTTAATTATTATTTAATTATTAAATTATTTAAAGTATTTAAATTATTTATTAATTATTATTAATTATTCGCGGGAAGGCGGTGACTAGCGTTGCAGACAAGAACATCTGCGGGGAGGTCCATCAAGGCATTTGGGGCCAGGCAAAGTTACTTGTGGCCGGTGGATCAATCGGTGGCCACAGTGAATGGACGCAACAGTTCCGGGTCCATATAAGGCACAAGCTCTAATGGCGGAGGCCAGGGCTGCACTTGGGCTGACAGGTCAGAGCGGGCGTCGTCAAACAGTGGGCAGACAAAGAGACGATGGGCGGGATCATCGTCAGCATCCGGGCATGCGGGACAGCACGGGAGATCACGCTTCCCCAGCCGATGCAGGTGGATGCCGAAGTTCCCGTGTCCTGACAGTAGCTGTGTGGTTGTGAAGCTCGGCTTCTGACATGGACGATCAGGCACCCGGGGAAAAAAACCAAACGTGACCCGTCCCTTGGTGGACTCCTCCCACCTCTCCTGCCAACAGTCCCACACCCGAAGGGTCAGATATTCCTTGGCATGGGAAAGGCTAGGAAAGTCCTCCATTCGAAGCATATCATCCTGAAATGGGGCATGACCATTCTTTCGGAGGCCTGTAAAGGCAGTTCTCCTCTGTATTTCCAGGTCCAGAGGAGGGATTCCAGCCAGTACTCCCGCAGCATCCGTGGAGATGGAGCTGTATCCTTTGCAGATTGCTCTGCCACAGAGCCCATGAATGGAGCTAATTTTTCTCCGCACCATTACCATCCGCAACCTGTGCTGCCACATCTCTGCGCCGTGGCTAACGATCGGAACCACTGCAGTCCTGTAGATCGCATGGAGGGACGAGGTAACATCAAGGTCCCATGAGGAACGGCATTTGCGCCTCAGGGCGCCAATGAGGGCTCGGATCTTGGCATGCACATACTCAGCATGCTTCTGAAAATTCAAGCTGTGATCCACCATGACTCCCAGGTATTTCACACATTCCGAAAGGCGGAGTCGGGTGTTGCCCAGCTGAAGCCTCGCAACAGAAAAATGAGACAAGGCGTTTATTTTTTATTTGGTTTTTTGTCCGTTTAAGAGAACATTTTCTTGTGTCCGCATCCGTTCAAGAGAATGTCCGTCCAAGAGGGAGTTAACACAATGCAAATTATATTTTACTATTCATTTTTTAAAAAATTCCAGGTGAAGATTTTCCTTCCGGATTTTGTTTGTATCGCTATAAGAAAATTATTGGTCCCACGTAAATTTTGCATAGCACCTTTTTTGCGCAGATTTTGATAGTAAACAAATTTTATAATAACCAAAATTCAAATAAAACCAATACTTCACGAGATATTTGAGAACTGATTTTCGCGACCTTCGACCTTCAATAATTTCTTTAGCGGACACGATTTTTCAATGGAGTTTTTATACAATGTTGCTTATAGCGATAGAAAATCCTGAAGGAAAATGTTCACTTCGAATTTTTTAGAAGATTGGGTGTTTTTTTTGTATAAAATGACTGAACTATAGGCTCTTAATTATATATATACAGGTTGTATTATATTAAATGTTCACCATTGGTAACTTTGTTATTATTGGAGTTGCAAAGTCGGTTAAATTAGCAAAGAATTAGTGTTTTTTCCGCTGATTACCATTATGAAACCAAAAAAACAATCGAACGTCAACTGTTCGAGATATTCACGAAAATAACATTTTTTTAAATGGAATGCCCTATCCTTTTTTGCATATTTTGAAAGAATGTTTAATTTTGAGTGAAAAAGTCTTAATGCACTATTACGATTAAATTAACTACCGAGAAGTTACAAGCAATTGAAGCTTTTATTTCAATTGAAAATGGTATTTATTGAAACATTTGTTCCACGGCAAACTGAGAATAGAAATTTAGAAAAACATATTGCATGACCAAGACATTATAATAAATGTTCGAAAATGTCACCGTCTTGTTCAACACATTTTTGGGCTCTTTTTTGAACACACCGCGCTGCTTTCAAAATTTTTCTACCATCCAATACATTAATTATTGTTAAAATTTTATTCTCCAATTCATTAACTGTTGCATATCTCTCCCTGTAAACTAAATTTTTTACATACCCCCACTGAAAAAAATCCATGGGGGTTAAATCTGGCGAACGTGGTGGCCAACGCACGGGCCCATTAGTTCCTATCCATTTATCAATGAATAATCTGTTTAACAAATTGGTTGTTCCGTGATAATTATGGGCCGGTGCTCCATCCTGTTGGAAATGGATGTATTGTCTTGAAATTAAATCCATTTCATCCAAACAGTTATGCAGGGCAGTGTTCATAAATTACATTAATTTCGACTTCTTCAGAAATTACAAATTTTTTCTTCTCTCTTCCCTTTTGAAACACTGTTTCGTTACTCCTAAACTTTCTATACAGTCTCAGAAAATACTGTTGAATTGGTTGCAATCGAAGCGGGTACTGCTGCTGGTAATAATCTCGAGCTCTCGCCGAGTTCTTGCCGCACATAAGATATGCTTCTAACATGTCACATTTTTCTAAATGTGAAAATGCCATGTCGGGAACCAAAATTGAACACAGCTGTTACTAAATAACACCAAAAGTAATAAATGTTGAATATACCACGTTAATGTTTGATAAAAATATTAACTAACACATTCATTCAATTGTTTTTGACGTTTCAATAATTACAATTTTCAATTGTTTCATTGCCTACGTGATTTTTGTAGTTAATTGAAATAAAAACTTCAATTGCTTGTAACTTCTCGGTAGTTAATTTAATCGTAATAATGCATTAAGACTTTTTCACTCAAAATTAAACATTCTTTCAAAATATGCAAAAAAGGATAGGGCATTCCATTTAAAAAAATGTTATTTTCGTGAATATCTCGAACAGTTGACGTTCGATTGTTTTTTTGATTTCATAATGGTAATCAGCGGAAAAAACACTAATTCTTTGCTAATTTAACCGACTTTGCAACTCCAATAATAACAAAGTTACCAATGGTGAACACTTAATATAATACAACCTGTATATATGAAGATTTAAAGACCAGTAATAGAACCTGTTGACAGCTCGTGAGGGCAAGCACAGCCCGGTTCTATTCATTTATAAAAAACTTCCCCTCAGCGGCCGGTCTTCCCCCACTACTCGACCACTTTCGCGGGGTCGGCCGTTTTTACTCATATTCACGACCGTTTTTCACCTATTTCGCTGCATTTTATGGAAAATCGAAAATGAACGTTTTGTTGCCGTGTACATCTAGTTTCCAATTCTGTTTTTAAAATTTAAATCGGACAACCACAGGAGCAAGCAGCCCTCCGAGAAAATATCGCAGAAAAAAATTGAAATGGTGATTGTTCAATAACCGTTAATTCGACAGAATCGGGGTTGTGCAGACATAAAATACATATAAGTTGCTATCTGTGTGCAAAGTTTCAGTTCTTAAAATTAAAAAATGTGAGAATTGTGAATTTTTTAAGAAAACACTGAAACTTCCGGGTTTTCCGGGTTTTCTCCGGTTCTAATTATTCGATCGGGACATTCGACCTCTCGTTCTTTTCGTAATTTAATTCTCTACAATTCATCTATTGACAACATTAAGATTGCTTCTTTAGTTTCCATTTTATATGCAAGGAACAAAAAAAAACGATTTTTTTTCTACATTGTTCATAACAAATTAAAAATTATGGTCCTCGAGTCTAAAATTATGCCAAATTGATCTACTAACTGTCCTTTATGTAATGGCACAGTCGGTTTCCGGGTAGTATTTATTTATGGCAAATTATGATATTTATTTTGCTCTGTTGCTTGGCCTATTAAAAAAATAAATTTTAGGAAAACAATTAGAAAAATAAGATGATATCTCATCAAATATCGTTATTGTAATTTCAAAATTCAGTTAAAAGGCTGTCAACCGGTTCAATCACCCTACGTGGCCCGAAAAAATATTTTGGCGACGTATTTAAAAACGCTAATCAAGCACATTCTTGGTAATTACCTTGCCGCTGCCAGTAAAGCGGTTAAAGATGATGTAGTGGCTACAGGTGGTGTCTCGACTCCAAGCGAGATTTGCGCCAGGCAATTGACGATTTTTTCTTGGGCGAAATTTTTAATTAAAGTGAAAACGATGATATCTGGCGAAAAGCCTTTAAAGGAACGTAAGTGGCTGTTCCTAGGTGAGCGATGCCAGTCACCTTATCTAATATGTTCGATCTGACGTTTTTATGCTTGTACTAATTTTAATTGCCCCGAGAGTGCAACATCAAAACTAGTAGCTCGCAGCATGACACATAAAAATAAGAAGATTGTGTCGAAAGAGACCATCGGTCGGTGTAAATCAAAATGATTATCCAGGCATGTGCGGCGATAACAAAAAAATCGCAATTATTAAAGAATCCCATATTGATTTATCTACGTTTGGCATTTGCATTTTAATAAAATTGCACCCATTCAAAGGGATAATAAGATGTGATTTTATTATTATTATTAAGATTGCCGCATCGTTTCGACACAATAAATAACGTCGGTCTGGTATGTCGCTGGTTTTCATTGTGGATGTTTCGCAATGCAATTTATTGCAATACGATTTTAGTCGCCCTAATCAGTGCAACTGTTGTAATAAACAAAAAATAATTGTTAACACACATGCAAAGGCTTACATCATTTAATTATCAACTCGTTGAGAACTTCACGGATCACGTGCGAATAGGTTGTCGGTGAAAGCCGCGAATAAAAGTGTGATGAAAATCGAATTGAACTTTAGAATTGTGTAAAAGTTCAGCTTTTGTGGTGTGTGGGCTTGCAAAACTGCTCTCCATAAAATTGCAATGTGAAAATTAAAATGCATTCATACTTCGTGAGTAATTTGATGTCAAACGTTGATTTTATTTTAGGTATCGCGACGGGCTTGCAGTTTGTCAGAACGTCCTCGGTTGAAAAAAGAAATTATTGTTTTAACGTGCATGTTTGCAGTCACTTTGCGAATTTATGCACTTTTCCAAACTTGAAATCCTTTAAAACACTTCAAGTTTAAAGTTTCACGCCGTTGATTTAGTGGCGACTTGAAGATGAAGCGCGAAAAGTTTACTTTTTGACAAGATAAAAACGTTTATTTCATTTTTTTCGATCCTCTTGTACACTGTTGCAGATAGATATAAACATTAATTTTAAATATCCATTGAACATATTTTAAAGCCTCTTTCCTAGATCTTAAAAGTGTATCTAGAGAATATCAACCTATTGCCTGTTTTAGATATCTCCTGGATATTAAAAGACGTATATCCATTACATGTCCTAGCTATACATACATAGCCTAGACTAGAATTAGACATCCAGTATTCTATCATTCTTTCCAATTCTTTGCTTTCTATTGTTGTTATGGTTTCTTCTTCATACATTACCTGTATTCATTTGCAGTCTCACTTTCCCAGTCTCTACTTGTAACAACTCTGGGAGCATTAATTGCAATTCCTGTTGATCATTTGCTATCAAGAGTATGTCATCTGCATGTCGTAGATTACTAAGGCGGCGTTCATTTATGTTCACTCCTTTATTGGTTCAATTTTTGTTTTTTAAAATATGTAAAATGTTTTGATGATAGTGTCTCCTTGTTTAACTCCTCATTCTAATTTAACAGGGTAAATTTGTTCTTTCTAATTTAAATGGATTATTTTATTAGGTTTATGTGCCTACTATCGATTCTACAATTTTGTATTACAGCTCTATGTTATAGAAATTTATTATTTATTATTATTATTATTATTATTAATTTGTACTTCTATTTAAAATTTAAAAATTAAAAAAAAAATGCATTGTAAATTTAAGGGTTGGCGCGATCAGTCCACCAACGTAAGCAAACTTGCTTTATTTTCTCCCCACAAGCACTAACGCAAATTGTGCTGACGAGAGTTTTGGTTTTGTGAACACCGTCATCCTCAGCTAGCTCCTTTGTGCCCATACGTTCTTCCAAAAAATAGTTGCGGAATTTTAAATTTGAAATTTCTTGACGTAAATTAGTTAACTGTTGTTCGTAGTCTTGAAACAATCGTCTAACTGGCGCCGGCATATCCATCGCAGGTACCATCCCATGTAACACATGTACATCCAATGGACGTACATTGGACGTACACAAACGGATCACTGTACGTCCAATGGACGTCCAATTTGAGACTAAATTGGACGTACATCTGGACGTCAGTTTGTGGACGTTGTTGGGACTACATTCGGGATCTTTTCGGACGTTCAATGTACGTCCATATCGTGCCGGTTCATGGACGTCCATCGACAAACGCTTATTGGACGTCTTTGGGATTGTAAACGGATTCGTTTTGGACGTTCACTGGACGTCTTATGTATGTCCATTTCGACCCGAATTATGGACATTAATGGACGTACTTATAAACGTTGTGGGATTAAAAAATAAATAAATAAAAAATGGAAAAAAGCATATATTCGAAAATAAATAACCTTAAAAAAATTTATAAATTCAAAAATTGTTACAATAACGAACTTTAACAATTAAAACTAACCATTAACACATTAAATAACATGAAACTTATTCTTAAAAAATACGTACAAAGAAATATGTAAATTCAAAAATAATTTGCAGTGAACAACTTTACCTATTTAACTTTAACTATTAACAAACTAGAAACTTAACCTAAAAAAATATGAATATTCAAAAATAATTACCATACAGAATTTAATTAATTATTAACTAATTAAACAACTAGAAACATTGAAAAAAAATCATTTCAAAGCAACACCGGTCCTTATCCACCATTTTCCGATTGCAGCTTTCTAAAAAAAGAAAATATTACACAACTTCTTTAAAATCATTTTAACTTACCAATATAATTAAAGCTGCAAGTGCACTTTTTTCTCCGTCCTTGAATAATACGATTTAGGTACAAAATTATCAAGTATTATAAAGCGGACTTGGGATTTGTTTTGTAAATTCATAATAAACTATTTCTGAGTTACCTAAAACACGTAAAAAATAGTAAAAAAATAACTTAAATACATTGTCATTTTTACTTCCATGTTTACATTAAAATTCTTGTCGATTCGTCAAAGGGTTTCACGGACGAGTCGCAACGAAAATTAACCCGCTGCAACTATTGCAATAAAATTCAACTACGCACATTTGTAACAAACAAAACTAACAATTCACATGAAAAATTGGTTAATGATAACGTCAAATTGCAACGAACTGTTAACTTTGGGTAAAGCGCATCGAACCTGTTTTATTTTCACTTCTAATACAACTGTTGTATTAGAAGTGAAAATAAAACAAGTTCGATGCGCTTCACTCAAAGTTAAGTAAAACCAGATGCCTTTGAAAAAAAATATCTCGGTATTGTGACAAAATCGGCGTCAGAACAATTCATTTGCGTTAAAACCAAATGTCTAGCATATTGACCTGTGTATAAGTTACTGTAAAGACGATAATTCTTTGTCTCAACCGAGTTTCCAAACAAACCCAAGGTTACGGTCACAAGAGTAACTGTAATGCAAGGGTGCTAGGATAAGCACTAAATTAAAAAAAGTTTGCAATTGATTTAGTTATCAATTTAATTCCCAGAAATCACTTTCGCCCCATTCTACGGTATTGTATTTGTAAATTTGTATCCAAAGTTGTATTTCGCATTTTACATACAACTTGCTTAAAAATCGTTCAAAAGTTTAATTAATAATTCATTAGAAACTCTTTATCTCGTAGATCTAATCAGAATATCAAAACACCGTATTCTTCAGAAAGTCATAAAGTTATAAAGTTATAAAGTTATAAAGTCACATACATTAAACACATTAAAAATTGTCAAAAAATTGTTAAAAGTTGTTAAAAATTAGATCACACAGAGACCGTGTTTGTCATTTATTTCACAAATTAAAAATTAAAAATATAATAATAATTAATAATATAATTGAGGTATTTTAAACGCACCTATTTTATCTTAATGTTACGTGTGTTTCGTTTTCATCATCAGTAAAATACCTGAGTTTAATAATGCTTTTAGTTAAAGTTTCAAATTTTTTGATACATATCGATTCGTTTATGGACCGATCAAATCTAGTACACGAATGTACGTCCAATGGACATTCATGCTGATCCGTTTATGTACTGCCCGTTTATGTCCATTAATGTACGTCCAATGGACATCCATGTTGATCCGTGGATGGACGTCCAGATTAAGTCCATAAATGTACATCCAGTGGACGTCCATTTATATCCATTACTGTAATGTACATTTATGGATTAGCTTGGACGTCCATTGGACGTCCATTGTAGATCCGCTTGTGGATCGTCCATAAATGGATAAGAAATGGACCAGCATGTACGTCCATTGGACGTCCTGTGTTACTTGGGATATAAGGAGCCTTCTCCTTCTGAATCAGTAGATGATTGTGAAAAAAATGAACTATCGAGCGACCAGATATAAATTTTTTTTCTTTTGAGGAATGATAATCGGTCCTAAAATATTACCAAATATCTTTACCAGGTTTGAAGCCAGTCTTTATGACTAAAATAAATATTTAATTGTAAATGAGGTGTAAATTGTACTTAAAAGTTTCTCAGAAATATAATTCTGTTCTATCGAATCAATCGCTTTTCCGGAGTCTACAAATGGGAACTTTATATTAATTATATTTTTCTATCAAAATTCTCATAGTTAGCAGATGATTTGAAGTTGAGTGTCCCTTTCTAAATTCTTCCTATTCATATTGCTGGTAATCATCCAGTTTTTTTTTTTTATTCATCTGAATAAATATGATAGTAAACTGATGGATCTGTAATTATTAGAAACATGGAAATTAAGCTGCTAATATTTTTTCCAATGCCTTTTATGATGTTCTTCAAAACCTTGCAATAACAACAATGTTTAAATTTCCCTCCCGATCAAAAATACCTGTCCCTACGTCACTGGAAATGATTGGAATTGCTGTTAAGTGGACAGCAGTTTTTTTAGAAGTGAGCGGCACATTCAATCAATTTGGATCACCCGATGTAGTTAAAACACAGCACAAACTTTTAAATGAATAAAATGAATTTTCTTTAAAAGAATAAAAATGACAAGTTTTTCTCCAATAATGAGGGCATTGAACTGAGTGAAAAGATCAATTTTCAGTAAAAACGAAGCGAGCATCCGTCACTTAAGTACAATGTGGCCCACCCTGTAGACAAACGCAAATCTGGAACGCGGTACTGTTATCTATTTTTCTATTTTTACGAGGATCCCGCGTTACATGGTACATTACCTCAGCGAACAAGCGCACACATACCATAACAGCCAAGAAAAAAAATAATTAACATGCAAAGCAATTCAGTTAATTGTAGGATTTGTATAATAACAGTCGTACGAGAATGACAATAATCATTGTATTTGAATATAATTAGCATCTTATGGTAGCTCAAAAAATGGTAGTTAACGCAGCTTTTGTTTAATTTACCGTAAAACCCTGGAGAAGCGCTCAGACATTCCTGCAGTGTTTGTCAGAGAGGATGCTGGTATCCGGAGAGCTGGTTTCAGTATTTTTTTAGTTTCGTTTTTTTATTGCTAGACAAGTAAAACAAAGCGCACAAACGACCTTGGTATTCTCTGTTTTATTTATATCGGATGAAAGAAGATTCAGCGCCTCTATTCAGCATGAATCATTTTCTGCCTTCTTTGTTGCTAAACAATTTGAAGATCAATACCTCCTCGCAGGGATCAGCTTGCGGACCTGAATTGCACTTTTAATTAACACTAACGAAATTATTCTTTGATATATTGCACGTTTTGTTGTTCTCTGATGTATGATGACGCGGATCTTTTTTTCAGTTTCGATTCATGAACACCGTAGGTATTCCGAAATTAATTTCCTGCGCTTCTCATAAAATTTGAGAATAACCGCCATTCAATGTTCCAGACGGAGATCGATGTAATTCGCCACTTTATTTAAATTGATGATATTGAAGGCCTTTAATGAGATAAAATTACCAATAACTGAGGTAATTGAGTAATTTATTCTCGGTTTTTTTAATCCATGATTTATTTCGCCTGCTAATAAAATACATCAGGTTTGACACATGTAAATTAAAATCGCTGAAAAAACTGCAAGTAAAAAATTATGGATTTATTCGAGGAATTATTTTATAATTGCATTTAATCGAAGCGATAGTTCATGTAATGTTACTTTCGATTCGACCTGTTTGCAAAAGGAACCGAATTTTTTATAATAACTAGTCGCCGACTCACTGACTCACACAGCAAAATTTGATTCATGTTCAGCCGAGATCTGATTTTTTCGTGAATTATTCACGATCTCGTTAGAAAGGGTTGTAACTAATCGTTACAGTTTCTAGGTCATAAATATATTTGGTAATTAAACCAACAACTTGAACGGTCATAAATTCCAACTTGTAAAATAAAAGCCCCTTGTTGAGATTTTGATTTACTGGGCTGAATCATCTTTCTTACAGCTTATGTCTTGCCTCACCTGGTCCATTATCTCGCCAATGTTTTAATGCAAAAAAATAATTCAAGTCTGAGAAAGGTATTAAAGGATGATGATGTCTCTCAGGTGGTGGTTGGAATTTTTATAAAACCTTGAATTTTTCTTCGAGTAACGGAACTTTCGGCGAAATTATGGAAAAAGGTTTATGGGAATTAGTTTAAAAGAATTAAATGAAGGCTGTATTAATTCACAGTACTTGTGAAATTCCTTTGGGTAATTTAAGAACGTAATTCATCATGGTAACTGTTTTATTATGTAATGTAATTTACACATATTTGAGGTTTGCAATTAATTTTACATTTTTCTCCATAAAAGCGGTTCCGGGTTCTTGGTTACTCATCGGCTAAGGTGAATGACAAAGAAACCCCAATTACGTTGAATTATACTATTTTTAAGTAAACAATTTTGTAAACGGATTTATAATTTCCGGCGGTTTCTTTCCATCCCAACAAACTGATAAATTATTTCTTTTTAATTGCGCCAATTTCCGATTAAAAAACCTATTCAAAAATTTTTAAAACTCTATAATTATGGAAAAGCCACAATTTTGAAGATATACTATAAACATTTGGCTGTGTATTCAGTTTATCAAGAAGCTACGATCTGATGTCGCGACGCTCATTTATGTAATTTTTCAAGTCATAACCAATAAATTAGACAAGTGTTGTAAAATTACAAAGCTATTTTAAGAATTCCCGATTTACACAGACTGCTGTTCGTTTCAATTAACTGAAGTTAAAACTAATATGAAAACAAAGAAATACTAAGAAGACAGTATGGGTTGAGTTTATTTTTAGTCCAAACCTAATAACATCAGGTTACAGTGGAGGCTGATTTACAACCCTCCTTATGTATCATTAGGTCATGAATAGTTATTTAAAATTATAAGTTTTTTTTGGAAATTTTGGTGATTTTATTATTAATCGATTTTTGGGCAAAAAAAAATCTGTAAAGAACATCTGAGAAACTTTGTACTTAAACTATCTTATTTCCAACGCGTTTCGTTCTGGCAATTCTGAAAATGTTTAGCCAACCCTGAATTGTATACACCGGAAATTTATTTTTGCCCTTTCTATAGCGCTGTGCATACTATCGACTTCTCCACTTTCGACTTCCATGAATGTATGTGCACTTTAGAAAAATGTATGTTCAATAGTATCTCAATTTGTGATTTAAACGAAATAGCTACATAAAAAAATATTAACTATCTAATAAGTTGTTCATGAAAGCAGACTATAAATCAACAAAATCTGTTAAGTGCCCTTATCTGGTTTTTACAATAGAAGAAGATGGTTTTAAACGCCAACTACACTGCCCAACAAAAAAAAATAATTAATGTTTCCTCAACTTCATGAGCCAATTCTTACTAATTTTGGTTTGAGAAAAACGAATATGACAAAGAAAAATTATTATTAGCTATAATTTCTGTGATATACAACAGGTGAAAGTTTTCCATTTTAAATGATTAGAGAAAACGGTAAATATGAATGCTAACAACATTAAAAGTGTGATCGTTCTTTTTTTTAATTATTTAATTATTAGCAACGGAAATCCTCTACGGAAACTTGACAGATTTTTGAGGTAGAAAATTAATCAAACAGAAAATATTAAAATAGTTAGATGGACTTCCAGTATTTTGACTGTATATAGGCTACTGAAGTTAGAGGCGCAGAAGTTTTCTTGGACTTGAATGGTTTTGTCAGTAGATAGTACACATAATTTTGGATTTATTGGTATGTAAAGGCCGAAAACAACCAGGGGTAGGCTTAAAGGGTTTTTGCAGTAAACCCACGATTTGTTAATTACGATAAATCAGAAGAATGATTATTATCGTTTGCAAGTAACAGTTATTGTCAATGCAGCAGATGTGGATGATAAATTATTTAATTATGGAATAATTCATCGTCACTAATTTATTTGACAAGCAAGCTGCCAGTCGTCTTTACAAAATCAAGGCACAAAGTTTTGTATTAAGTAAGCAGTTATTTTAAACTGATTTTTTATTGAAATAAATTCCTCATTTGATTGATAATATAATTAAAACAAGAGGACAAAAAATCCGTTATTAGAAAGGAGCAACCTATATTTTATGAATGCACAGTTTTTAAATTATTAATGGCCCAGTTTAATTATTTGTAAATAATAATTTTGATCTTCAAAAATGTTTAAACTTGAAATATCAAACACAATGTTGTGAAATGTTATGAAAAATATTTAATTTTTGTTACATAATTCAGGCAAACTGACCGGTTCATTATACTTTTTAATCTCGACGATTTGCAATCATAAATAATTCATTGACAAATTAAAAAGTCATCAAATCTAAATGAAGGAAATGGAATTTTTTGAGATGCAACTGCAGGGTACATTTGAAGTACGCACACAAACGAATCCTGTCATGTCGGGGAAAAATTCTGTCAGTAGCAGATACGTCAAGAGTCCTATCGTTTCAAATCAACTAAAAGGAAACTGTTTTCATTTGCACTTCAACTCGAATGCCATTGCTTCCACATTCCCCAACCAATTCTATGTTTACGTGACTAGCAGCACGCAAAACCGCATCCCCGAAATTTTTTGGATTTCCCAATTTAGCCTGCAGTTCATGCCAAGCCGAACAGTCTGCAACTGCATCGCGTGATGCAGAATTTATTCGAAAAAAAGATATTTTAAACGTCGGCGCAATTTAGTCTTGAGTTTTAAACGTCACTTTCAACTTCATTAAATAATGAAGATGAAATAATCATAATATTTGGTCATTTTTGCGCCGAGTTGAAATTTCAGCTGAACTCTCTCGTCAGTTTCCACGAAAGGAGGTTTTTTGCGGCCACCCGAGGTTTCATGTAAGCGCAAGAAACCAATTTTCTGATTTAAAAATTCCCAGAAGCGAGTGCATGCACACTGGTTGTCAAAAAAAGCCCTAACAAAACCAGCATGTGCGCGCGTATGCATCAAGCCGCGCTTCCCACGTAATTCGAAACATCCCGAACCCTTAATTTGGAACAGTTAAAAGACGTTACCTCTTCCCCGAACACGCCTCTTTCGATGGCCAAATTTCGCAATTAATTACCGGGATTAATTACCGCTTTATGGCAGATTGCACATCGGACTGCATTCTTTGGTTTAATAATCACCGGTCGGCCAACTTAGTTACGAGGAAACGTTTATACGGGGAAAAAAGCGAGTTGCGTCAGTCAGAAAAGGTGGTTTTTGAACTTTACTTAAACTCGATCGGCGCAAAGGGAAATTACGGCCCATTTACATTCCAGTCTGACATCGTAATGTTGCGAATTTTGTGTGAATCATTTCTCGCCGTGTTATTACTATAAACAAAGTACTTATTTACTAATCTTCGAAATTATGGTTAATGTAAATAAAAAAGTCACTGGTGCCTGACAAATTTGTAGGTATGGAGCGTTGATCTCGGGAAATTTCCTTCTTTTTGAAAAACCAGCGCCCAACGGGATAAAAATGCAGCAAAGATATCTTTTGAATTTAAATTTTAATAAACCACTGCGAAATTCAACCATTCATTCACTGAAAAACTTTAATAAGTCCAACTTTCATTTAGTAACATTTTATAAAAAGATGTTTTTAGTCTTTTGATACATTTTGAAAATAATTAATCAGCTTTTGGTATTTTAATTTGTAATTGGAAACGTTGAGAAATTTTTTCAGAATTTTTAAAGTTTCTTGACCAAAATTATTATTGGTCAGGTATGCTTTTTAGAGAAGATGGAATGTAAACATAATTGTTTACATAAATTAAGTTCAGCAGCAACGTGTACTTTCCGGAATTGTAATGATTGGTTACATTATCTTAGTATAGTCATTGGTCAATTTAATGCTCAACGTTAATTAGACTTTAATTAATTGGTAATTATCGTTGGTATGTTAGTCAACGCAGTAAGGCGTAATAAAAAGTAGCTTTTGCTGTTAATGTACATGTACAAAACATTTCTATGTAAATCTAAACGGGTTAAAATTGTAAAAAAATTAAAATGTCATCTTTATTGGAAAGAATTTATTAATGACTAAATTAAACTGAATACAATGATAAATGCAACCAAATATTGCGTGGACCTTCCTAACGCATTTTTAAATGTGTTTTATTTTGTATATTATCTCCTAACGGAAGTTAACTGAATAGATACGAAATTTATAAATTTATTCATTGCTAAAACCGTTTTGAAGTTACCAATTTTTCACTTTTGAATGGAAGTGGAGAAGTTAAATTACTTCATTCTAAATTGCGACTGTTTCACAGCATTATTTTTAGGGGTACAAAAAAGTTAATAGAAAAAAAGATGTTGAGATGAGAAAGCTCTGTAATTTTTGTTATTATCAGTTTTTCATATCTCAAATGGTTTTTGAGTTTCGAATTTTTTAACATTGATTCGTCATTTTATTAAGTTCTAATGGGAGGGAAGAAGTTAAACAAATAGCAAATTTCAGCCAATATTTTTAGAGTTACAGAAAATGTAATATAAAAATGCGGTAGATATAAAAAATAGGTGATTTTCCATAGCTCAAGAAGTTGTTAAGTTACGATTTTTTTATAATTGGGTGTATTATGTTCCAATGGGACCAAAAGAATTAACTAAATTCTCAGAGCATTATGTGCAGTGCTACAAAAAAATTGATATCGCTTTTTCATATATCAAACTGTTATTAAGATGAATTTCGGTTGTTTCAGAGCCATTATTTCTAGAAGTTGAAAAATGTACTATAAAAAAAATTGTAGATACGAGAAAGCTCTGTAATTTCTGTTCTTATCAGTTTTTCATATCTGAAAGTACTTTTCAGTTATGAATTTTTTAACGCTGATTGGTAGCTTTAGCAAGTTCTAAAATACACAGCAACTTTCAGCTATTTCATACCAATATTTTGAGTTACAAAAAAATTTAATGTAAAGGAAGTTGTAAATATAAGAAATATCTGTAATTTTTATTCTCAACACTTTTCCATAGCTTACAAAAATTTTAAGTTACGAATTTTTTAAAGTTCTTTGTTGGGTGTATTATATTCCAGTGGAATCATAGAAATGAAATGACAGTTTAGGGCATTATTTGCAGAGCTACAAAAAATTTGTTATAAAAGAAGTTGTAGTACGAGAAAGCTCTGTAATTTCTGTTCTTATTAGTTTATCATATCTAAAAGTACTTTAAGTTATAAATTTTTTAACGCTGATTGGTTGTTTTAGCAAGTTCTAAAATACACAGCAACTTTCAGCCGTTTCATACCAATATTTTGAGAGTTAAAGAAAAATGTTATGTAAAGGAAGTTGTAAATATAAGACATATCTGTAATTTTTATTCTCAACACTTTTCCATAGCTCAAAAAAATTTTAAGTTACAAATTTTTTAATGTTCTTGTTGGGTGCATTATGTTCCAGTGGAACCATAGAAATTAAATGGCAGTTTAGGGCATTATTTGCAGAGCTACAAAAAATTTGTTATAAAAGAAGTTGTAGATACGACAAAGCTCTGTAATTTTTGTTCGCATTAGTTTATCACACCTGAAAGTGTTTTTAAGTTATAAATTCTTTAACGCTGATTGGTTGTTTTAGCAAGTTCTAAAATACACAGCAACTTTCAGCTATTTCATACCAATATTTTAAGTTACAAAAAAATTTAATGTAAAGGAAGTTGTAAATATAAGAAATATCTGTAATTTTTATTCTCAACACTTTTCCATAGCTTACAAAAATTTTAAGTTACGAATTTTTTAATGTTCTTTGTTGGGTGTATTATATTCCAGTGGAATCATAGAAATGAAATGACAGTTTAGGGCATTATTTGCAGAGCTACAAAAAATTTGTTATAAAAGAAGTTGTAGTACGAGAAAGCTCTGTAATTTCTGTTCTTATCAGTTTATCATATCTGAAAGTACTTTAAGTTATAAATTTTTTAACGCTGATTGGTTGTTTTAGCAAGTTCTAAAATACACAGCAACTTTCAGCCGTTTCATACCAATATTTTGAGAGTTAAAGAAAAATGTTATGTAAAGGAAGTTGTAAATATAAGACATATCTGTAATTTTTATTCTCAACACTTTTCCATAGCTCAAAAAAATTTTAAGTTACAAATTTTTTAATGTTCTTGTTGGGTGCATTATGTTCCAGTGGAACCATAGAAATTAAATGGTAGTTTAGGGCATTATTTGCAGAGCTACAAAAAATTTGTTATAAAAGAAGTTGTAGATACGAGAAAGCTCTATAATTTTTGTTTGCATTAGTTTATCATACCTGAAAGTGTTTTTAAGTTATGAATTTTTTAACATTAATTGGTCGTTTTATTTAGTTCTAATAGGGTCGAAGAAGTTAAACAAAAACAACAATATTTTTAGAGTTACAAAAAATGTAATATGAAAGAAATTCTAGATAAAAGAAAGCTCTATAAGTTTTCTTCAAGATATTTTTAAATTATGAATTTTTCAACAAAATAAAGTCTCAAAACGTGCATTTTTGTTGAGATCTGACAAGCAACTGTTTTCTTCGTAGGATGAAGGTAAAAAGGCCGTCGTTGATTTTCCTCTGGTTCAAGAAAAAAACCCAAACACGATCGTGTATTGAGGGAGATCAGAAATAACAGGTATGATAATATTCTAATCTCGAACGGCGCGAACATTACGTAGCCACGCAAATAGGCGCGTGAATCAGAGAGACGGTCAAATGACGCGGTAAACAATATCTGACGACAGTCAAGGCCGCGGAAGGACTGCCATTGCCCTTTGGCGAAGAGGCGTAATTTAATATGATCGTTATAAAACATGATTGCAGGTATTTCTAGCGACATTACATTACGCTGGCGCCCGACTATTACAACTGCGAACGACTTTCAGCGGAATATATAAAACGCAGAGTTATTTTTAGACTTCTTCTTAGCGTCAGTGTGTCTTCCACTGGTGATATTTCGCCTCGAGTCGCGTCTAGCAGTATGTATCTTCAAGAGCGTTTACCTCATTGTTGTTTCATTACGGTGCAACCTTCATGGGTACTAAACGAAAATTACACCAATTTCGCACCGTGTACAAGAACGGGCAAGAATACCGGCGCGAACAACGTTCGCAAATGAGTATCATACGTGGTCGTAACAACAGACTTTTTCGGCCCTCATTATTCTTGTGAGTCACTTTGTTTTGTAATCTCAGCACAATCGAGTTGCAAAAATGACAATATTAATATGCCCTTCGAAACAGGGCGAGCCCAATTAGCAACGGTTTGTTTGTACAGCCGAGTTTTTAAATTTCGGGTTTATGACTGCTATTACTCAGATGCTAATTAGGAAATTAGTGAGCAATAAAATGATTCGGAAATTAAAACCCGTTAAGTAATCCCTGCCCACAGAAAAATGGTGTGAATGGAAACTTTGTTCGCCGTAAATCAATTCATTTGCGCAAGATTCGGCCGTAACTGACAGATTTCCTGCAAGTTAATGCACTAAATGTCGTAAATGTGGTTCATCGTAAAGGGAATTATCGTAAAGCGAGCTGGCCGCATACCGTCGACGTTTTATTAGAGCTTTACGGCGTTGTCTTCCTGTTCGGGAAATTGGATAATTAATTATGCTGAAGTTCGTGTGGGAGGTTTATGTCGTAGGATTTGAATCAATTTACCGTTGAACTGTTAAATTTATTTTTATAGTACCTTTTGGTCGAGGTCAATAGTTGAATTTTAATAACTGGGTTAATATGACGGTTTTTTCTTGCTCTGAATTGTTCTATTGATTTTGGGAATCTAAAACTAATCGAGTTCTCCCAACAGTTGGTGGAAATTGGAGTTTTAATAATGAGTTATGCTGTTGACGCACTTAAAATTCCAGAAAATAATCACAACGAATTAAACCCAATGTCACGAAACGTCTAATTTTTCTGAATAAATTTTAGTTGTTTTTATTTCATTCCTTACTTGTTTACTTTATGTTAAATACATTTTTATGGTTTTTACGATCCAATTTCTAGAAATTTCTAGACTCTACGATAGTGGTTTTATGTGTCTACGTCAATATTACAGTTTGATACAAAATTGCAGCACAAATAATCAAAATTTCAAGAATTACAAGTTAATGTTAATGTTTAGTGTATATGAAATGTTCTTATTTAGTTTTCAAATTTTTTTTTTTGGTTCATATGTGGACATACTGTATACTAAATAAATACCGCAAGAATGTTATAATTTTTGTAATTGAAAAATGAGTTTTAAGAGTTTTGTAATGTGATACTCTTTCATACCTGGAAAATTGGTTAACTACGACCAGATTTAGGTTTATGTAGGCCTGAATGTTAATATCTGTTGCGTAAATGGTACCGTTAGATAAAAATTAATCTACGCACGTCACTAAGCCGCATAAAAAGATGGTTTTTTAATTGTTCCATGTTTCAGGCATCAACCTACCTGCTGTAATTAAAGTTTTTGCAAATCTCATTAATTATGCTGCTTTTGGGTCGATACTATTTTGTGAAAAAAAGACGAATGCGGAAATGGTAATTGGGTCAAGGTATTTTACAGTGTCTTTGCACAGATAAATTAATTGTCTGTTATTTAAAGACTTCTGAGAAAGAATTAGTTTTTGTACAACTGAAATTTACCATCAACTTATTTAATTTGTCCAGCACCATCACTCAGAAAAAAAAATCTTGTAGGTAAGAAAATTCGGGGTTAATTTTAAAATTGGGCGTTTTTAATTTTGGCTCAAGAATTGGTCATTCTTGAGTTTTAAGAATGTTTATTCTAGTTGTCAAATTTAAGAGTGAACCATTTTAAGAATGTTTACTCTATTTGTCAAATTTAAGAACGGGACATTCTCAATTTCAAGAACGTTGATTCTTCGTGATAAATTCAAGAAAGGGTTGCTCTAATTTTAAGAACTTTTATAAATTTTACATTAAAGAATAGGTCATGTTGATTTCAAGAACTTTTATTTAATTACTTAAGAATGTGTTTTCTTATTTAAGAATTGAAGATGGCCTTATTGTATTAAATAAGCATTTCTAAGTACAATTTTTTTTCCAATTTTTATGAATTGTAAAAGGGAATAATTGAATTAAAGGAATTTTAGAATATAAGGTTATTTTTTATTAGTAGGTAAAAATTTAACAGAACATCACATCCTGTTTAAAAATACATTTTCAGTTTAAGAACCGCATTATCATTTGGTAACAGATATATGTATATAAAATAGAAGTTCGTCGAAATTATTAGACTTCTTAATGAATTTTGACCGCCACACAAATAAATTGTTTTTCTCTCAAGAAATAATTAGCCAAAATCTACATCAATCTAAAAACAAAGAAACAAAATGTTTACATTGTACCATGGATATATTATTATAAAAATTTACCAATATAGACCAGTTTGAATGCTTCAATAATGACCATTCCACTTTATGCAGATTTTTTTTCCGTAAATCCGAGTATTTATTAAATGCTTACAAAGAGCTCTACATCCGCTAAAAAGTAAAACTTGTTATAAAATAGATAAATAACACTAAATGTTTAAAAGAAAATCAAAATTATTTCTTTACTTTCGTCGTTACTATTAATTCTGTTATAGAAGCAACTGGTTTGCATGTCCCTTTCTTTTTATCGCTTCTTACTTTTAGTTCCGATGGAAATAAACTAAAATCAATTTGTTTAACAGTTGTTACATTGAAAAAATTGTAGAACTTTTACAAAATTCATTCGGTAAGCTAAAAGTGTGGGAAAAATTATAATTACAACAAATTTACTTACATGCGAATTTATCAGAAGCAGAATTAGAAAACCCTCATAATTTCAGTACCATTTTTGGAAATGGTCTTTGAAGCTGATCATTTCGTTGCTCGACATTTATTAATATTGCATTGAATTAACATCTTCATCTCGGCACATTAAACCACTTGTAATATTTCCCATTTCTTCACAATTAAAGATTCACTAATTATGTTAGTTACTAAAAATTTACTTTACAATAAAAATACAGAAAATGCACACCGTAATATGTATTTTTTTACTGCAAACCGAGTTTGGTGTAATTTTCAACTAAATTTGTAAGAAATTCTAAAGTAATTGATCTGTTGTCAGTAAACAGTCCTTTACAGAACGTCATAAAGCAATTTACAACATTCCGTACAATTGTATCCGCTAAGCTGTAAACAATTGTATTATAGAACCCTTTGAC
Source organism: Dascillus cervinus (assembly GCA_949768715.1). Taxonomy (NCBI): domain Eukaryota; kingdom Metazoa; phylum Arthropoda; class Insecta; order Coleoptera; family Dascillidae; genus Dascillus; species Dascillus cervinus. Next base: position 27,422,039 of record OX458319.1, on the reverse strand, counting down.
CTAACGTTCATCTTGAACGTGAGGTAACCACAAATTGGGAATCCCTGTGCTTAATCCAAAACGGTGGTTTGCTAGATTTAATATTGTTCGTTCTAATAGCAAGCAGAACTTAAACTTAGAAACGGTTTGTGCCAAGGAAAAGTTGGTAAAAATTAAAAAAAACTTTTCGACAACTTCCTTCATATTCCATTTTTTGTAAAACTATAAATATCGATCTGAATTAACTGTAAATCCATTACCAACTACAAACAAAAATGATGAAAGGTAATAAAATAAAAGTACGGTCACATTTTGGGCACAATAACGTTGGCGTGCAGGAACCGCAAGCCAGCAACAGCTGTGCAAAACCCGCTGCAACCGTAAAATTTCATTACATCAAATCGTCCTTAGCTGCAAGGTTACCAACAAAGTTAGTGGCGCCGTTGTCTTCAAAATCTCGCCAAACGACACCACCCATTTCGCCGAAAAAGCCTTCATTTAACAAAACAGCATTATTCTAATTGATACGTTTTCGTGGGCGGGTATTATGCCCACAAATTTTATAATTCAATCGTAAATTTAGCAACGCCGAAATTAATGTGTAAAGTGGGACGGATTTTTCACTTTCGAGGACGTTTATCTTGCCATAAATTAAATTCGGGCAACAACTCGCAAGGATTCGAAACATTGCGGTCGCACCAATGTGCTAATTCGTTGTCCTAATCAGAAAATGACGTGAGAAACTAGATTTATTTGGGCGTTAAGTGGATTCTGTGGTTTAACTTCTGTTGTTCAAACGGCATTCAATAAGTACCCACAGTTTGCCTTGAAAATAGCGCACTGCTCCCTTTTTGGGCGCTAGAAAAAACGAGAGTTAGTAACCGGGAAAAAAATGATTCATCCTTGCACACCAGTTGCATACAAATGTTTAAATGAAATCAATTTGCGGTTTTAATCTCTGGAAGGTTTGCATACAAGAGGTACAGACCATTAAATTCACTGATTTATAGGGAAACTAAATTTATCTTCTGTTGTTTAACACTGCTACATATTGCCGTTTTGACAGGCTCACGACATGAGTACAGTCGTAAAGTTTTAGATTTTGTATCGATAAAAACGTCGCTTTTGTTGTGTATGTCGAAATGCTGTTCAGAAATGTCCGAGTGACTCCTGCTGAGCCCGGAGTTTACTATTCGTCTGCGCACTCGAGAGTTATGGGGTTGTCCGTCCGCTCGCCGTCTCCTCCTACAAAATTTTTAATTTCAATTTTTAAATTAATAAACAACCATTGCAAACTTTTTTCTTTTAACGTGAAGGTATAATTAAACATCTCATTAAATTCACAAACTTCGAGTCCGCGAGCAAAGTATTTTTTGCTTGACTTAAAAGGATAAAAAGAATACTATTTTTCCAGTTACAAAAAACTTGTATAAACAAAAGTTGTAGATATGAGAAGGTCCTATAATTTATGTTCTTATCAGTTCTTAAATATCTTCAAGTGCTTTTAAGTTATGCATTTTTTAACATGGAACTACAGTTCAATAATTTTCTACTGAATTTCAGTTGTAGACTTGCAAAAAATGTAATATAAAAGAAATTTTAAATAAAAAAAAGCTGAATAATTCTTGTTCTTATCAATTTTTCCATATCTCAAATCATTTTTAAGTTATGAATTTTTAAAAATGCATCAGTCATGTGGAACTAAAAGCTCAAATAACAAGGCAATTAAATTTCAGCTATTTCAGAGCAGTATTTGTAGAGTTATAAAAAATATTATTAATAGAAATGGTAGATATAGGGTAACTCTGTAATTTATGTTCTTATCACTCAATTAATAAAGTTTTAATTGTTATTGTTACTTGCAATTTTTCCTTTTTCCATAACAATTTTTTTTTTAACTTTTAACTAACATTTTAAAAATTTTAAAAGTTCGTCATTCATACATATTACAAATTTAACAAATCCACAAACATCTTAAAACACATTTTAAAACATTGTCAATTTACACACTGATTAAACATCTTAAAACACATTTTAAAATAAAGTCAATTTACAATGATTATAAAGTTCTAATTCTTTTAACTTAAAACAGTAGTTCAGCAGATTTGTACTGAATTTCAGTTGTTCCTCTAGAGTTGCAAAAAAGTAATATAAGAAAAATTGTAAATAAAGGAAAGCTGAATAATTGTTATTCTTATGAATTTTTCCATATCTCAAACCATTTCCAAGTTATGAATTTTTTAGAATGCATCGATCGTTTAGAACTAAAAGGTCAAATAACTAATTAATTTTATTTTATCTATTCGAAGCGTTTTTTTGGAGAATTATGAAAAATATTATATAATTACGGTTGTAGATATGAGACAGTTCTGTAATTTCTTCTTACAATTTTTTCATTACATGAAAATATTTTTAAGTTACGATTTTTTTAATATGGACTCCTGCAACTTAGACAATAATGCATTTTAGTTCTTGAAGAGTATTATCAAATCAATTGGTTATTTTTAATGCAAAATATTAAATTTTTGCAATAATTTTTGTAACCAACAAACTGTTACTTAAAAAAAAGAAAACTGAAGCAATTCTAACATAATGAATAAAAATGTAAGGTCATTAAACGATCGGTATCATGTAGGTGGTGTTACCATTACAACATGTGCAGAATTTAAATATCTTGATTAAATGGTAAATAAAGAAAAACTGCCTTGAAAAAGAAATAAAAACATAAATATCAATATCAATAAAGCTACTTCCTACATTTTTTGAATTAAATTAAAACTGCTCATCTTGTCTTAATTATACAAAAATGTTAAATCCTATATAAGCAGCGAAATTATTTGATTCCAACAACCAAAGGCAAATTATGCTAATGCCGTCCCAACAAACACTTCAGCCAGGTTTTACTCAATAAACATTCACTTATGGAAACGACACTTTTATTTTGCATCCACGTAGTGGGTGTTTAACAATGTTTGCAGAACTTTAAGCATGAGAAAGTGAAACTGGAAAAAACGCCCGAAGCGCGACCCCAACCCAACCACCCATTAAGCTGCAGCAAGTTCAATTTGCGCTACCGCTAGAAGTATTTATTCTGCTTGTTATTAGTAGTCACGAGCTGTTGCATTGTGTTGCATGCACACACGTACATCAATTAATTGGTTGTATTTCCAACATCTTCAGCGAGAGTAAGAGTGCCTGAAAATAATTATCCTAGCGTCGTACAAAAGGGCTTCAAGTGGAACGAGCCATCTAACACTCTTACTCCACAACCAACTGAATAAACAAATTTCAAGAGGACTCCTCGACTAAGTTATTAATCTGGAAGTTTGCTTCCCTCGATTTTCAACACGTTTTTGCGAAATTAGCTCATAAAATATGTTTGCCATCAATCACCTCTTTATAACTCCCATCTTATTATCCAGTGTGTAATTTAGAGCAAGTGGTCGTAACTTAGGACTACATGATGAGATAGGGAGGTTATTTTGAATAATTGAACACTCATTGGTTTTGATAATAAATAAACACCTACCTTTGTTATCCGTGTGCAGAGGCGATAGTATAAATTTGATTGTAAATTTATCTTTACTGCCCTTAATTGCTAACTATGCATATTTTGCATGGAGATTATTTCGATAAAATCTATTCACTTCCACTTAATCCAAAATGTTTATAAAACGACCAATTAACGTTTTTCTAGCAGACCTGTTCTCTACGCATGCTTTCTAATTATAAAAGTGCGAATTTGCATTGGGGTGATTTACAAACGGGGACGCCTCCACCTCAATTGGGACAATGGCATCACATTATCTCCCGACGTGAATTATTGCGTTGCAGATTAAAAATAGATGAAGTCAGGGACCGACATTAAATCGCAAAAACCGAACGCGACCAAAATCTAATCTCTAGATCGCCTAAAACTAGCTCAAAACCCTTAATTAGGCAAATTTTTAATTCATCATCAAGATAAGAACCCTGAATTTTGGTTATTTATTTTTGGCGATGCAATTGCGATGATGATGATGTTTAAGGTTGTTTCCCATTAATTTGTTTTCATAAGTAAATGGAGAAATTGAAACGTTGGGAAGGTTCATGATCTCAGTACACGTGCGGCCTTGTCTGATGAATATTATCCAACCTTTTAAAGGCAAAACGTTAACCATGAATCCGAAATTGATTAACAAACAGACGCAAAATGAGCGATAGAAAGTAATTAATATGTGAATCTGAAAATTGAATTTTCAGGGATTTTGCGAGACCTTCCGCTTGGAAACAACTCCTCTTGAAAGATGTACGGTTGAAAAAATAAAAATTCCAGTCGGTGCGTAACAGAAAAATAATGGCACTTCAATTATGGTTTACGATTGCGTCATTAAACTCCATTTTTCAATTATGAAAAATAAAAATTTAGTACGAGCAAGAACACATGATTGGGCCATCACGACGCAAACCACCTCAACTTACGTGTAGACTTGAATGTTTTTCTTCTTCAAAGTGTTTTTTAAGTAAAATTGTAATTACCATTCGTTAAGGATTTAATAGTTACCATAAAACTTGCCGTATTTCTAGCAGAAAAAAAAAATTATAAAAATGTGCAGAAATCATTTTCCATGCAATTTCTTCACAAAAACCTGCACATTATTATTATTGTTAGACCCTGAAACTATACTTTGCTTCTTTGCAAAAAAAATATTGAAACAGGTTGGAAATAAACCGAAAGCAAAAACTACAATACAGTACGACTTCGTTAGCTTGGACATGGGGTAATGCGGACACTCCAGTGATTCGGACGTTGCTACAATTCGGAGAGTTTGCCTCTATAATCCGGACATATACGAAAATCATATTCTATGTTCTAGACAAGTTTTCACCATAACTTGTATTAAGTCAAATCAAAACAAAACAGCCACTGATTGATTTTCCAACTTCCTTGGCAATAAAAAATTGATCAAATGTTGTGGCCGAGCAAAAACTGCTCTACGATGTTCCATGTCTAATCAATCATGTCAAATGTTCAACATGGCTATCGTTCTGTTCTAAACTTCTTACGGTTCCTGTTAAAATTTCTTCTTGAACATTTATTAGCATTTCGACAATATTGGCTGCATGTTGGTTCAGGTAATTGGAAGTTTCATGCACCTTTTCGGGAAGCTGCAGTGATCAAACGACTACCTTCCAGGAAATTCAACGTCAAGGCAGTTTCTAGCACATATTCCTTCTGACTATTAAAGGAAGATCTTCCAAAGATGGCCCAAAGTATTTTCTAGAAAATGAGGATAGTTCTCTCAATTCAAACAATTAGGAAGAATAAATGGTCCAATTATCTGGTGACACCTGCCCGCTTGTCAACACTGAATTTTTGCAATAAATCCTTTGCCGTAGCCAAACTGACTGTAGATTTGTTTCTTAGAAGAACAATTTCAGGAGGAAGTGAAAATTATAAATTGGTTAATTGAAGTCAGTGAGAAAGATATGAGAATAATGTATGCTTTTTATAAAGAACAATCTGCCATAATCTATAAATCTATATTCAAAAGGAAGCAAAGATTTTTAAGGAAGTTAGACAAGGCTGTGGCTTATCGTCATCTCTATTTAATGCTTACATAGAGGACGCGATGAATAAGTTCAGAACTAGGATAAACACAGGAATAAATGTACAAGAAACAATAGTTAATATGACGAGATATGCAGATGACGTGGTGGTATTATCAAGGAGTGAAAAAAAATAGAATATGCGGTTAACGAAGTGAATAAAGACCTCAAAAAGTATAACATGAGAATAAATAAAGCCAAAACGGTATGTGAGAGAACTCGACAGCAAAATATGACGGTATGTCTGGAAGGACAGAAACTTCAAGAAGTGGAAACGTTATTACAAGGGATGGAAGAAGTCGTAAAGAAATTGTAGGAACAATCGCGCAAGCAAGAACAGCATTTAGTATGGCAAAAAGTCTACTAGTATCAATACTAGAAAGAAGTTCCTAAAATTATATATCTGGTTGAGAAGCATGGACGATATCTCAAAGAGAGAAGAAGAAATTAGAAGCTTTTAAAGTATGGTGCTATCGACGGATGTTACCAATGAAGGCGTATTGGGAAGAATTCAAGAACGAAAAGAAAAGAAAAGACGGGATTCTTTGGTTGGGCATATACTGAGACGTGACGGAATTCTTAAAATAATATTGCAGGAGACAGTAGAAGGGAGAAATCTACGAGGAAGATCAAGGTTTCAATATATCGCTCAAATAATTCAAGATCTCAATTGCCAAAGTTACAAAGATTTTAAGAGATTGTCCCATGAGAGAGAATAATGGAGAAGAAGGGTGAAAATGTTGGAGCAAACCAATCGAGAGATTGTAGACTAAAAGAGAGAGAAGATGGATATAGTGTTGAGTGAAATGACAATGAACTTTCACCTGGCAGTAGATAAAACTGCAAACAAAACTTACCAATGACTCTTCTTCAAGGATGAAGTGCAAGGATAACAAATTTTTTTCGTTCTTAGGCAAATTGGTTGTAACTTCGTAGTATATGACAGTGCAAGAAGATATAAAGATTTTTAATATTTATTTAGCTTAGCTGGAACCAAACGACTACTTAAATATTGGCTGTAAACTTTTTTATCAAATTTTTTAGCTATTTGGTTAATTAACGACTTGCTCGGGGTGCAATAACTGCACGGGTTTAATCAAGTTTTTTCGCAAACGTGTGGATAACAGTAAACGGTTTTTGGTCGTGCAAATCTCAGCCTGTAAAAAGCGGCGACACGGGTTTTTTTATGGGACTTTAGGACCGGCGCGTGGGCGCCGATTTACATCCGCAGCGCCCAGTTATGTCGACAAAAGCCCACCGTCGTACTATAATGATTCCATTTTCGGGCGTAATGACACAAGAAATCGGCCCATTTTGCGACAGCCGCATGCAAAATCGCCTGCCAAGGCTGTCGTTAGCAAAGTTAATGAATAGACGATTAAAAAAAAGACAACCAGTCTTGACCCACACTGTAATAATAGTAAGCATAAAAAACGTTATAAAAGTGTTAACATGAACTTAAAACAACTTGTCAGGTTTTATTTTTAAATTTATTTGCGTGTAATTAGCATATATTTGCTCGCAAATTACTCGATTTCTTTCGAGTAATTTTCGATTAAATAATAGAAATATTCCCGGAAATTATTTTTACGATTGTTTGCGAAATCGAAGGTAAGATGTAAGTATTGTTTAAGCCACCTGGTGGTAATATTAGCTTATCTTACTCAGCCTTTTTAAGAAGCCGAGCAAACATCAATCGAGCTGCCGAAGGCCACACAACTTGACACAAATTTGGCATTAAATTCTTCCCCTGTCGTAACCGCTGGTGCTTGTGCGTACCTGGCAAATATTAAATTTCGACATCCAATAATCGCCTTTTATTGCAACTCTTTTGGTGTGGATTTAAGCAATGTAACGCGTTGTTCACAAAACAAACACCGAGGAGGAAAGTATATTTGCCGGACAGTCAACGACACGGGCAAACATAAAATTAATTTTTCTTCGCGATTGGAAAAATGGAAAACCTGCGTGGGCACTGTTTACCGTTTTTCTTAAGAGCGTGGAAAATCTGCCGGGTACCATTTTCTCACAGGGTTACTAATTGATGTCAGAGAATATTTGTTTTCGTTTAATTGTTTGGTACGAATTCAATTTGTTTGTCGTAAAAATTATTTGCTGAGCAGATAGCACATCCATATACAATCAATTAGAAGCGAAACGCACTGTACAAGCACAAATTTTCTCGGCCTACAATGAGGGCGCTGAACTTTAGTGGCAAAGGGAGCGATCGCACGTTGAAAGAAGTGGTTTTGTCCAAAGTTCTCCGAGATAAAAAAATACGACTTCAACTGACTTTTGCATAACAACTGTGAACAGTTTAATTTTGTAGTTTGTCAATTGCACTGAGAGAAATAGATAGTCAAAAATAATATAATTATGATTGACTTAAATATAATTTATATGTCATATATGGACAGCAATTTGGAATGTTAAAGGTGCAATATTTATATATTAGGAAATATATTGTTGTTTTAAATATATTGGTATTGTAATAATCATATATTTAATTTAGCACTCCCAAGAATGTTAACTGAATAATGAAATTTTTACTGAGAGCAATATATCACATTTTAAGCATTATTATGCAGGACTGCTAAACCATATAGCATAGATTATTAATTTAAATATCTTGCAAGATCGACTTAACAAGAGATTATAGCTGGCTATAACAGAACATATTTTAATTTTTGTTATCTAACATTGCTGAACTAAATACTTCAGGTTGTTAAAAATATATTTGGGTTGTAATTTTTAAATATCTTTATTTTGTTAAGATTAGTAACAAATTATAGTTGCATAATATAATTTATATCGTATAAATTTCCTTAAATATAAAAACACAAATTTTAAAAATAACAAGATCATTAAACTAAAATAACATTTATAAAATACAAACTAAAACGAAACACGTAAGATTTAAAAATTTGATCTTTATACTGTAATAACATTACATAAAAAATTATATATATTTTTTTGGGAGGTTTCAAAAATACATCATTTAAAACTTCATCTACTTCACTGTCTTCGTAGGCCACCGTAGAAGCTGTTGATGTGAAACTACTCTCTGTTGGAGTATTACACTGCGTTTGTGATAAAAAAGTTTAAAAAATCAGAAGTTAATGTTATGCTATTAAATAAAAGTGCCAGTTGATTTTATTTTTCTGTAAAAAAAAAGACCATCTTACCTTCAAATACTTGCACGTAATGTGCAAACTTCCATTCTTCTAGCAAGTCCTTTACCACCGCCATTTCACTTTAAGCACCCTTAACAGAATCACTGATTTTTTCCCTGATTTCGGCACTACATACAAAACCAAATGTGCAGAAATGGTACAAAGCTTGGGCTAATATGAGTCACCAACTCACCAATGAGTTGATAAAATATTGTTTAGTTGCAAGAAACATACATCTTGGATATTTCCAAGAACAATCTTGAATTGTTACGTTTCATATAAAATATAGTTTTTGTTGACAGACGAAAATGCAAATAGTAATATAACAGATATTTTAAAGACAACAATCTTCCATGCTTAAATTCACAATAACTATCTAAATAAAAAAATATATTAATGCTAACAAAACACCGTTGATTAAGGTAAATGTAAATATATAAGCGATTGCAATAATAGTCACTAATATCTATTTGTAGCAATCTATTTCTCTCAGTGTACTAAGAAAAGGTTTTATCTCAAAATTGCTATACGATGGGCCATCCTGTATTAAAATCGTTAAATATCGTTGACGTGGGAAATGCTACCAAAACACAGGAAAAACAATTGTCTAAAGAACAATAAGAAATATGATTAGGTAAAATTGGCAAAACCATATTATAAAAATAAATCTTGTTTTCAGGGGTTTTATTCATATACGGCGCTGAAACCATTTACGATAAACCATTAATTAATCTCGCCTCAAATTTTTAGGTTCGGAGACTCCATTCGCCCGTCTCCATAAGAAGCGAGAGCCTTTTCGCTTAATTAGGGGGCGTTTGATTATCTGACGGGATCTAAAGTTGGCTCTTCTAGGAACCTGCAGTCGTGTTACGAAACGGCGTCGAAACTTCGGCAAGCAATTTGCGAGTCGTGAAATTCAACATTAAACAGCCCGCTGGAGGTAAATCGTTTACCATTGAAATCGGTGGGAATTCTGTGCGTTTGACCAGATTCGGCTGAATGTCATATCACCGTTGCTAAGAACAGTTAAAGCGATTCGGTGCAAACTGCAGCTAGTTCTGGAAAATTGCCAACCACGGGAGATTGTCGCGATCGGCCCACTTAAAAAAGTACTTGCGCATTAAAAATTAATGGAGAACCTTTTTATGAATATTCATCTAAAGCTACAATTTGCGAATTTAAATTCGAACGTCTCCTTTCAGACAGCCCTTGAAAGAAAGGCAGTTTTTTGTGTAAGAATTTCTTTCCAAAAGATTTGAAATTTTATTCCCCACTCATGAATTATTTACCGAAGCGGTTCCAAAGCGTGCGCTGTTATTAAAAAATTTGTATGTATTTAAATATTTTAAATTTGTAATATTTAACGAGGCCCTTTCGGGTCGCGTCAATCCTAATAAAAGTTTGAGTTCAACGGCTCCTGTTATCGCTAATTAAATTTTAAATCAGGTCACCAAATACGATTGTATCAAAATAAATCAAAAATCAATGAGCATCAACGGAAACAAGTCCAACGTTAGTAATTAATTTGTAGGTGTACACTTAACACGCCAAGAGTTAACTAATTTTTCATTTATGAAACCCGTAGTTAAAAACAGCTTTTTCAAAATTAATTTTTTAATTTCTCCATTGATTTATGTGCACAAGGGCTTGAAATGTTTTCGGTTAGTTATTGTAATTACTTTCATAAAAAATACTGTGTGAAGAGAAGAAAATGCATAGCTGTCATCACCTTGAGATTCTTCAAATAAAAAACATTAGTAAATATTGAAGATTTAATATCTGTAATACGCAAAATCCTATCTCATCGATGATAAATGCGCATAAAAACTAGGATATTTCGTTTTCACGATTTCTTAATTAATTAAATATTCAAATCGATGAACAACATATAATTTTATTGCAATTTTGCATTAAACACTTATCGTAATAATAAAATATCGTACATGAATCTTCAATTAAATTGGTGTTTACGTTCTGACCACACCAACAAATCAATAAAACGGTAGGTTGTCGCCTACAAGGCGGCTACAATGAAAATAATCAATAAATCATGAAATAATCGATTAGAAATTTTGTAAGAAACGAAATTTTTTCGAAATTAACAGTTTATGTAGCGACACATGTCCGTGCAAACTTGTCATTGCTAGAAACGCTGGCGGAAACGCTTACAGCAGGAGTGAGGGGTGGAGGCAATGTTCCAGTTTGTCGTTTAAATCGCGATATCACTGTACTTTAATATAAAACATTTGTGGTGACCTCACTGAAGGTTTTGTTCGAGATAAACGTTGGGTCCAAGGGTTCTATAATACAATTGTTTAGAAGCCTTGCGCTGGGTCCAGCTGGACGGATACAATTATACGGAATGTTGTAAATTGCTTTATGACTTTCTGCAAAGGACTGTTTACTGACAATAGATAAATTACTTTAGAATTTTTTACAAATTTAGTTGAAAAACGTTACACCAAACTCGGCTTGTAGTAAGGAAATACATATTACGGTGTGCATTTTCTGTATTTTTATTGTAAAGTGAATTTGTAGTAACTTACATAATTAGTGAATGTTTAATTGTGAAAAAATGGGAAATACATATTACAAGTGGTTTAATGTGCCGAGATGAAGATGTTAATTCAATGCAATATTAATAAATGTCGATCAACAAAATGATCAGCTTCAAAAACCTTTTCTAAAAATAGTACTGAAATTATGGGGGTTTTCTGATTCTGTGTGTGATAAATTCGCATGTAAGTAAATTTGTTGTAATTATAATTTTTCCCACACTTTTAGCTTACCGAATGAATTTTGTAATAGTTCTACAAGTTTTTTCAATGTAACAGCTATTAAACAAATTGTTTTTTAGTTTATTTCCGTCGGAACGAAAAGTAAGAAGCGATAAAAAGAAATAGACATTCAAACCAGTTGCTTCAATAACATAATTAATAGTAACGACAAAAGTAAAAAAATAATTTTGATTTTCTTTTATACATTTAGTGTTATTTATCTATCTTATAACAAATTTTACTTTTTAGCGGATATAGAGCTCTTTGTAAGAATTTAACAAAATACAAGCGTGACTGAAATACTCGGATTTCCGAAAAGAAAATTTGCATAAAGTGGAATGGTCATTATTGAAGCATTCAAACTAGTCTATATTGGTAAATTTTTATAATAATATATACATGGTACAATGTAAGCATATTGTTTCTTTGTTTTTAGATTGATGTAGATTTTGGCCAATTATTTCTTGAGAAAAAAACAATTTATTTATGTGGCGGCCAAAATTCATTGAGAAGGCTAATGACTTCGACGAACTTCCATTTCATATACATACATCTGTTACCAAATGATAATGTGGTTCTTAAACTGAAAATGTATTTTTAAACAGGATGTTATGTGATGTTAAATTTTCACCTACTAATAAAAATATGTATGAGAAATAACTTTATATTCTAAAATTCCTTCAATTCAAGCATTTCACGTTACAATTCATAAAAATTTTAAAAAAATTATTGTATTTACAAGTACTTATTTAATATAATAGGAAGGCCATCTTCAATTCTTAAATAAGAAAACACATTAATTAAGAACATTCTTAAGTAATTAAATAAAAGTTCTTAAAATTAGAGCGACCCGTTCTTAAATTTGATAAATAGAATAAACATTCTTGAAATCAATAATGACCCACTCTTAAATTTGACAACAAGAATGACCAATTCTTGGGCCAAAATTAAGAACGCACAATTTGAAATTTAAGCCCGAATTTTTTTACCTAGATATTTGCCCGATTCCATACTTTATCCCAATCCTGTATGTGTTGCCTATTCCAACACTGCAAGTCTTTTATTTTTAAATTGAAGACCCTTTGTAATTGTTGTTTCTAATGGTTTCTCAAGTTGCATCAGTTTCGCTTAAATTCTGAATTTTGAAATTTTTATTTTATTTATCAAAGTTAAATACAATTTATAAAGTTTTAGGTTTATCAATATAATCAGAAAGAAAATTGTGAAATAAGAAAAAACACATTTATTAGAATTATGAACATTTGTTTTCCACAAATTGCACTAGAAATACATGAAATTGCTAGAAAACAACGACTAGCAAATTGTCATGTCGTTAACGTGAACCAAGATAATCGATAAATGCAGAACGCGTTATCCGACATGGATACATGGATCTTTTGAGGTGAAAAAATCAATCGGATTGTTGCCTCTTCCTCGTTTAAATTCACATTAAATTCACAACAGTGAGGAGATTGGTAATATTTTTTGAAAAATAAATGAGCAAAAAATTAGTCGGTTTCGCCAATTAAGCCTCTGCAGGTTCAAGTTCTGATTTAATGAGTTATGAGGTTATTGTATTGTGTGCGAATTATTTATTCACAGCATAAAGTGGCCACATCATCATCTCTGTGTGCACTTTTGTGCTGTTGGCGATTTTTCATTATTTGAGCTGTTCGAAATGGGCGATCGATTAAAAAATCGGACGATGATGATCGGCGGATTTTTCGAATTGGATCCGCGGATTTTTTCCCCTTTCAGCGGCGGGACCGTTATGAAAACGGCCGCGATTAGCGCCGGTCGAGTCAAAACCATTTTCTTTTAAGGTTCTTCGAATCGCGTTGTTTTATGTAAAACACAGTTAAACGGCTACACTTATTGTAAATGCCTCGTTCCATAAGAGTTGCTCGCTCAAATACACAGGAAGAAGAAATCGTTATACGCAGAAAATGCGCTCATTAAGTCATGTTCGTGTTTAATTGTTTCTATAATACAACAAAAGCGCTCTAAAGTTCATAAACATAGGTCATTGGTCTGGGCTCTTATTTTTACTCGGGTCTATTGAATTCTTAGGTATTCCGCTTCTGTGACCATTTCGGAATGATTTTTTCGAGTGCGTGCGGTCGGGGAACGTCGCTTAAGCAGGCTACACACCTTACGGTATATCTCTCCGGGTAACCCTTAAGGTCTGTCGAATACGGTCTACCGGATACAGAAGCGCATCCACACGATTACGGTTTTTTTGTCAGTTCTGTGTAAAAGCGATGGCGTCAACACAAGATGTTTTAGCGGTAGTAGCATTATTATTGTCTATGAAAAAGCGCCCTACACGCAAAGTAAAAAGTAAACAGTGGTATAAAAATTGGTTAAAAGATAGAGAGCGGTATTCGCATGTAAATTTGATGCAGCGATTAAGATTTGCGCCGAAAGATTGACACAATCAATGAATTCTTCGATACACTCACGGTTACTTTTGAGATTTTCCATCGGACTTGCACTACTAACGTCGTTGATACTAACACTGCCACAGAAACTGATAAAATACGCACAGTTCACCCTTTCCACTGTTTTTTTAAGGGTCCATTCTATTACTTTCAAAAGAGCGAAATCTGAGTGATAATGTAGTTTTTAAACTACCCTAGCAATTTAAACAGTTAACCCCCATTCGATTTTTTTCAAAGGCCATTGAATACCACTTTCAGAAAAGTGAAATCTCGGTGATTATTTTATTCTACTAACATTGTGCTATTTCAAAAATGAACACGGTATTATACCGATAATTCTGATATAACTTCGTGTTGGTCGAAATAGTTCAATTACTTACTATTTAGCCAAGAACTTATTTACATAGGTACCTATTTTAATTTTTCTTATTGTTCTTCATTGGTAAAATAATCTAATCAAATACCATTCAAATTTTGATTTTTTTAAATTATTAATTACATTACATTCAATCGTACAAATTTAACAATAAAAGCACTTCAGCTGCGTGTCGTATTTTTAATACATACAACTAATTATTATAATTTAACCAATAAATTCAATTCAGTGAAGGTACGGAATCGTATTGTTTATGTAGATTATTTAACTTTACAGATTTGCGTTGTTGAGACCTATTCAGGATTTTTTGTCTGTGTTGTAAAAATGTCGCTTTTGAAAAAACGAAATTTCTGTGACAATTGATAAACAAGCAATTTAGGGGTTACTGGAGAAAGAGATTTTGGTCCCTCATAAAATGTTAAAAGGAAAGAATTAAAGATCATTCACCACGTCGTGTTTTTTAAGGGTTAATTTATTGCAGGGTGACTTTCGCAAAAACTAAATCTCGATGACACAACGTCAATTGTCAATGATAAACAACTCTCTTAGAGGAAACTCGAGAAAGAAACTTTCAATTTCTGTGAAGGGCTCATTTATTGTGACTGGAAAAAACGAAATCTCAATGATAATAGTGTTGTTAAAATACACAAACAATTTAAACAGAAAGTGGCTTTGAACCTTCATAAAATGTTGAAGAAAAGAATGTTTTTCAGTTTTGGAAACGTGCAACCAATTTATTAAAGAAACGAGACGTGCGGTGCTAGAGACTTTGTCTCTGCGGCAATTAAAAAAAAACTGAGACGACCGGATTACTTTCCTATACACGGTCCGATATGCCTGTACGGTTTTATTTATCGAATGACACAGGCACAGGCACAGGCGCACCGGAGAGACAACCCGGAGAGATATACCGTAAGTTGTGTAGCCCGCTTTATTTTAAGTGTCGACTGGCTCATCTGTTAATTGGACGCGCGTCCCAGCAAATCAATGTCAATTTATGTTAATGTCTGACTACCGTACATTCGAGTTTTTTTACCTCGCCTTTGTGTTCTTAAATTCTGCTAATTTTTTGCGGCCGAAATTAAACTGTCTCTTTATGAATTGGCGATGACAGGAATTGCAAAACACGTGACAAAAATTAATTTTCTATTTTCGTCTCAGCTTCTGGCTACCGCTTAACTAATGATATCCTTCGGTTAATTGCATTGTCTTATTAAGATTTATATCTGCTGTTACAGTTGTAAATAAGCAGCGCGTTAGTCAAGTGGTTGAAAGGTGCCGGAGTACGTATGCGAGGCAGGAAGTTGTACTCCTCTCGGCGCACAATAAAATTATTATGACAAAATAAATACTTTTATTGTCGCCGCCACAATGGACAGAAATAAAATTGATTTATTTTAGCGATAAATTAGCGATAAATAACGAGAATCTTATGGTGCAATGAAACAAAGTTAGTACATATTGTGTCAGCAATATAGTTAAAGCTTTTGAGTTATTGAAAAACATTTTTCATATTGGCTGAATATTGCAAATTAGAACAAAACAAATTTTTATTACATGCAAACTTTATTTTAGTTGTTAGTTCTCTTTCAGATTACCATAAATTATGTGCTGTTTGCTTTGCATTGTGCAAATAATAAAATTGAATTAACAATGAATATTTTATTTTGACCGGATATAGTTGTCACACAGTTGTCACACTTTAACATAAAAACTTCAATCTGCAGGAACGTATTAATAAGCCATAATGCTCCATACGCACATCTCCGACCCTCCATCAAGATTTATTTGATTGTGAAGTGGCGCAAAAATAGACTGTTTCAACTTTTATATTTTTCGCGTGCCAAGTAAATTGTTGCGGCTTATTTTCTATCAAGTACCTACTTAATTTCGTAGTTTATATTTACTTTAATGATTCTTGGCACTTTTTAAATCCCTTAATATATCATTTGGGGTCATTTGCCACATGCGACTTTAATGGCTGTTTCTAATTTTGTTATAAATATTTCCAAATTTAATTTGTGTTTAAGATTGTTTGAGACTCATCGCAACAAAGAGGCCAGGTTCCTACTTTTGTTATTATTTTTTGTTCAAATTCGAAATAAACTTTAATGAGGATTTTATTAATAATCGCAATTTGTGCGGGGTAAAAAATGTCACAAAATAATTTCTACAAATAAAATAAATCTTTCAATGTAATAAACTGATTCTTTTATACAGTTAGTGGTAAAAGTAACGCAACATTTCTTTAAATGTAAAACTGCTAAGTTTCAAAAACAATCCAAAAACAAGTCAATTTTTAAGTTCAATTTTACATTTTTATATACAGGTTGAGTTTTTTGAAAAAATTCGAAAATTTGTAGATTTATTTTGCATCTTTTGACATAACACTTTTATACAGGTTGCATTATATTAAGTGTCCACCATTGGTAACTTTGTTATTATTTGAGCTACAAAGTCGATTAAATTAGCAAAGAATTGGTGTTTTCTTCGCTGATTACTATAATGAGAGCAAAAAAACAATCGAACGTCAGCTGCTCGAGATATTCAAGAAAATAAATTTTTTTAGAATGGAATGCCCTATATTTTTTTACCTATTTCGAAGGAATGTTTAATTTTGAGTAAAAAAGTCTTAATGCACTAGTACTATTAAATTAACTACCAAGAAGTTACAAGCAATTTAAGTTTTTATTTCAATTAACTACAAAAATCACGTAAGCACTGAAACAATTGAAAATGGTAATTATTAAAATGTCAAAAACAATTGAATAAATGTGACAGTTATTATTTTCATCGGACATTAAGGTGGTATATTCACTTTTCATTATTTTTTGTGTTCAATTTTGAAATGAAATTAATTTAATTTCAAGGCAACACATCCATTTCCAACAGGATGGAGCACCGACCCATAATTATCAAGCAACAACTAATTTGTTAAACAGATTATTTATTGATAAATGGATAGGAACTAATGGGCCCGTGCGTTGGCCACCATGTTCGCCAGATTTAACCCCGATGGATTTTTATCTGTGGGGTATGTGAAAAATGTAGTTTGTAAGAAGAGATATGCAACAGTGAATGAATTGGAGAATAAAATTTTAACAATAATTAATACATTGGATGGTAGATAAATTTTGAAAGCAGCGCGCAGTGTTTAAAGAAGGGCCCAAAAATGTGTAGACCAAGAGGTTGACATTTTCGAACATCTATTGTAATGTCTTGGTCATAAAATATGTTTTTCTAAACTTCCATTCTCAGTGTGCCGTGGAAGGAATGTTTCAATAAATACAATTTTCAACTGTTTTATTGCCTACGTGATTTTTGTAATTAATTGAAATAAAAACTTTAATTGCTTGTAACTTCACAGTAGTTAATTTAATAGTACTAGTGCATTAAGACTTTTTTACTCAGAATTAAACATCCCTTCGAAATATACAAAAAAAAGATAGGGCATTCCATTGAAGAAATGTTATTTTCGTGAATATCTCGAATAGTTGACGTTCGATTGTTTTTTTGCTTTCATTATGGTAATCAGCGGAAAAAATACTAATTCTTTGCTAATTTAACCGACTGTGTAACTCCAATAATAACAAAGTTACCAATGGTTGACACTTAATATAATGCAGCCTGTATACAGAGTGTGACAAAATAACAAGAAAAGATGCGGTATTTCGCAGTAGTTGCAGAAGCACTACTTTCATGACGCATTCACCAACATTGACTGTTAATTTTCAGACCACCTTTTCATTGGTTCATAGGTCCTTCCTAGAAAAAAATTTGTTGAGAAAAACCTAAAATCTTAAAATTCTTTTGAGCGCAGTTTTTATTCCAGGTAAATGTTTGAGTCAAACAGGATTACTAATTTTCTTCAAAAAGTGGCCGAGGAAAGGCTGCTTTGTCGTTTGCAATATATTATGCAATTATTTCAAAAAAATGCAACAAATATTTAATAATTTTGTATCTTTGAAAATCATGTATTCAATCACTATAAAATATGGTTTAGCATATTTCATTATTTATTGCAGCAAAAATAAACACTTTCAATAAGAGTTATTTAATTCCGGAGATAATGGGTTAAGGAGGCATTAATAACCTGCCGAGGTAATTTAAGGCGCAAATGCAATCTCGCTCGCTGATACGGCGCCCGAAGAGACTCAGAGCTGTGTGTTAATTTGGATTCTTTTATTGCCCCCTTATCGGTAGAAGGAGACGGCGTTTCGACGTGCAGCGAGTAAAGCGAAACAGGAAACACGCGATGTTACTAGTATTTAATTAGAACGTAAAACAGTGAAACAGCAACTCGCCAATTACCGTTGGTGCCACGGATCTGCGCTCTCCTGGCGATTTCTCTTTCTTTTCGGATGATCTCAGAAGGACGTACGAGCTAGCAGGGTCAAGGACGTTCCTTGTACAAACCGACGATTTTTTCTCGCGGGGCGATCGGAATAATTGGTATCGCTGTCATCAAAATAAAATTTGCGAACGGTGCAAAAAAAAGACAGCGCGTTTAATTGGGATGCCATTCCTGAAGACCCATGTCCGACCTTCAGCCAAGGCCACTCGTGAAAAAAAACGCTTTTAGATTTGTGCTTACCAGGTGCACTATGACGTCATGCTAATTTTTGCTTTGTTACTAATCTCCGTGGGGAGGATGAGTCGAGATTTTAACCCTTAAGCAGGCGCGTACCTTGTCATAACGTAAGTAGGCGCGTTGTTGTGTTTTATACAACACGTAGTTTTTGTACATTTTTCTTATTTTATATTCCAGAGTGATGAAAAAAGGTGCCCATGATTAGCTACATTTTATAGACGATTTCTTACGAAACACGGTGGCAACAATAATTCACTTTCCCATGTCAGTTCTCAGGTCAAATTTGAACGATACAAGTCAAATGTTTCTATTGGAAGGGGGTCATTGTCATTGTCTGGTAAATTTTCGTACAGGTGCTTAACAAATGCGCTAACTTGGCGCAGTTTGATGTTTGCAGATTTTAACACGTGTCGTTGATATTAAATTTTAAAAAATATATTGTAGTAAAAGTTGCGCAATTTAAATATTACGTAGGTAATAATGTTGGTTGTGGTATTAGTATAATAATGAATTTATTGGTTTTCCTGTGATTGCTGATTCGAATAAATATGTTCCTTTGGGTAATATCATTTTAAATATAAATAAATTAGCATTAAAGAATTTTTACTAATTAATTTGTAAGCTAATAAATTGTACTTATTCCGTAAGAGTTTACAAAGCGTAATTTGTTGAGAAAATTTAAATAAATTTTAAATTTAGTTAATAAATAATAAGCAGGTATATTACGACATTCTTTAAAAATTCTTTAAAAATTTCTATTGGAATGGGCCATTGTCATTGTCTGGTAAATTTTCGTACAGGTACTTAACAAATGCGCTAACTTGACGTGACAATGTAAATATTTTCCTTTTTCTGAATATTTAGTTCTGCACATTTCGCCCGTAGATGACGTACTGGAAATGTACTTACCAGATGATGAGGCGATAGGTACATCTCCAACAAAGTATATTAAGAACTAAAATATTTTTTTATTTTCAGAAAATTGAAATATCAAAAATTGGGGCAAATTATCTCGGCGATTTCATTGGAAAAACTATGTCTCAACTAATGAACGGTGTATTATGAAACAATACAACTGAGAGGAAAAAACTCAAGGTTAATTTTCGTCTTAAATAAAAATTAATAAATTAATAAAATCATTTTTAAATTTTATTTTCAGGGTCCTTTGACTTAGTTCAGGGCATGAATTAAATAAAAATGAATTAAACATTTTCTGAAAAATGCCGCAGAGCATTTAAAACAGAAAATTCATAAAACATTATGAGATTAATTTGTATAATGTGTAAAATGTGTATATAAGACAATTATTATTGAAACAAATAAAATTAATTAATTTGATACATTGTTTAATTTTTGTTAAAATAAAACAAAAAAAAAACTAGAAATCCTTAGGATAGTGAATAAACATTTTAATGAATATTCACTGTATAAAAAAAATTTATATCTAATACCTACATACAGGGTGATGAAATAAAGGTGCCCGTGAGTAGCTACATGTTATAAAGATTTCTAACGAAACACGAATTTGAAAGCCAAAATGCAATTTGTTGTCTCTTCACCAAGTTATAAGCTTTCCTATTCAGACAATAAAAATCTATACGATTAACAATTTTGTAATATTTCATCGCTAGAGTCTAAATTTGATGCAGTTGATGGTGCTTTAAAAAAAAAGTGTAAAAAATCTATTGAAACCAACTTTATTACTGATGTTAAAGTACGGTTTCTTGGCTCCGAGGAAAATTTATCAATGTCGCAACATCGCAAATCTCCTAGGAAACGTTGGCAACAATAATTCACTTTCCAATGCCAGTTCTCTTGTCAAATTTGAACGATACAAGTCAAATGTCCTAATCAGTCTTAAAATGGAATACAATTTCAGTGAATATCTACACATGTTGCTTCGTTTGGTTGCAGCAAATAATAACGCATCGGAAGCTGCTAGAGAATATGCTAGACTGTACCCACATTTACATCTTCCAGATGCTAACGTAATTAGAAGAGTGGAGCTAATATTAAGAGAAAATGGCCAAATAATGTCGATTTCTGTAAATGGTGGACGACCTCGTGAAGTTCGCACACCAGAGCTGAAGGAAGTAGTTGTGAAAGCGATTGAAACTGCACCAGGACGACGCATACGCTTTTTCATATTGAGGTATTTGAGATTTTATGCTTCAATTTGATCTGGAAATCACATTGTTTCGTTTTTGATTGATTTGTTTTTAATAAATAACATGGATATCAGTAAGTGCGACCGAAAGTTCATCCATTCTTATCAGAAATAGCGCAAATAGTAGAAAATCTCTACGTCACTTAGGGACTTTTTGCATACAGCCCTTCAATTACTTGTTTGTTGTGTATTCTTGTTTAATTACATTAAATTCTTTTGAAATAAAAAAAGTTATGTCAACATGACAGTTGTTTGTCTTATGCAAATGACAGTATCTGTCAGTATTGGTGGCTTAGATACAAGAAGTAGGCCTACCTGAAAGTAATTCTTTAGAAAAAGAAATATGTGCAGTATTGCCACGTTGGCTCTTAGACAAACTGTTTAAATTTTAAACAGAATCTACCTGGACCACTTTTGTTGCGATTTCCACAATGCTTCAACAAAAACCATTGTCCCAATATCAATCATGGGCACTTTTTTTCATCATCCTGTATATAAAATTTAAGATTTTTTTTTTCTTTATTAGTTTACCAAACCACGTCATTCTGAGATGTCCATTATGACATCATAAAGGGGGAAAATTAATAAAACACTTTATAATCAATGAAAATTTTACAACTCCGTTGGGGGTGGTGGGGATGATAATGGAAGAATAGAAAGGTAATTTGAACAAATAAAAAAATAAAAAAGTGTTGTACTTTATACAACGACGCGCCTCCTTAAGGGTTAAAATTGATCTCGGGTAAGATATTCACTTACTGGACGCATAAGTCATAAGCGTGGTGGAGCACCAATACATTACAGGGCTTACATGAAACGAAATTTATATTCCTTAAGCGGATGCAATAAATATTATGTGTGTTATAAATGAGTTTACTCTTGATCAGAGTACATTGGCGGGTCGAGTCGCGATCATTGACTTGTATCACAATATATTCAGCCGGTAATGTTATTACTTAAAATATGTCATCATTTCCTCGCGATAAATTAAACTGCTTTTTGCCTCTCGAATTTAATTCGAGATTTCCAAGCAAAAACCAATGATTTATGCACTCGCGTTAATATAAATTTCGGATTTACATCCAAAATGGGCGCATTAGAAGCTCTTTTGTTCTTCAGCAGACCGCCGACAGGTAAAATAAAAAATCTAATGAGTTCTACGTTTGGTCATATAACTTAAACGACCTTATTAGACCTTGACGAATCGTCGACGAATTCTTCGCTGCTGCTGGTGATGGGCGAGGACGATCGAATCTGCAAAAAATAAGTAGACTGCAAAATATCAATGAGATCTGTTGAGGGCGCAATTTCGCTTTTTAATAGTCATTTTGGCCAATTCGTTACGCCATGTGTCAGAGTGCTTGAAAAGTGAAGGTTCCACGGTTACTTAACCTCCCTGCGATTCGAGCAGTGCGCACAAAAAATTCCTTTTAACACAATTTGTAACCGGAGAAGAACGCCAACTAATTCGGCTAATTGCGTTTGTAGATAACGAAACTATTAGATGGAGTTTTTACCAAAACTAATAAATAAAACAGGGTCAACTAATCTGATTATTTCATCCTTGGCCCAAATTGAAGTTTTTACCTGTTGAACAACAACAGCGACATCATTTTTTGATGAAGGAATTTCAATTGAAGAGGTCCTTTCAATTTTGTAAATAAAGATAAAATTGTGATTCACATTTCACAGTCTAAAGTTGCTGTAAACTGCGACTTCTAAAAACTTGGATAATCAAGTTATCAAAATGCCGAAGATGTTATCCTCGTCGTTGTATGATCTGCAAGAAACAGTGGCGGTAATTAGTCTGTGGCGGTTTTTATAGTCAATTGATTTAATCTTCTTTTTAAGATGTTTTTCGTTCGGTAAAACATGAAACAAATTCTCCAACATATGATTTTATATATTTATTGAACGCTTTACATCCTTATTATGCATGGCTTATTAAGGATGGTACCTCATTTTAAATTATAAAAGAAACAATATAACATAAAAACATAAACTTAATTAATAAACAACATTTTTTTTTTTAAATTAACATAACTTAAAATTTAATTTAAATTAACGTTTAGCTTAAAACTATAAATAACATAACTATAAGAACATTTTGAAATAAATTATAATTTTGATTTCATTTCATAATATCGTGACAAAAGATTTGGAAGGCTTCAAAATTATCGCTATTAATTTATAATAAACCCCATCAAAGTTTAACTTATCTTGGGGTTCATTATATTAACACAATTGTTGATCTTATGATGGATGCCTGATTGCACAACAAATTTCACGAAGAGGATTTGGTTTTATTTTAAATCGAAAGAGGTATCCAGTTAATTTCCCATGACCCGTTATGAATTGTGTTATGTAAAAATCTGGTTGAAATGTAGTATTTTGTGTTCTGTGATTAACTGTAGAAAAGAATAATTTTGTGGTAGATGCTTTGTTTGTGTTCATCCAAATTGTTTTCCACTCTTCATTCATTATTTTTTTCAAATTTTGTTTCATTGTATATAGTGTCCATTTATCAAATGAAATGATACGATGAGAATTAATTATTAAAGATGATAATTTTAATTTCATCATTTATTTTTTGAACATGAAATTTTAAAGTGATTGATGAAGAATTTCTATTATATGAAGGAATTGCTTGATGTTTTGAATTTGTTAGTTTGTTGAGTATATGTTTTTTAGTTGTTTAATAGTTCCAAAATATTTAATACGATTGTAAAGGAATGATTATTCTATTGTTTAATGTGCAGTATTATGTATGTTAAAATTTCATTTAGTATGTATAATTCAATTTGAATGTTTGTGCACAAGTAATGTATTTTATATTGTTTTTTTATATTTTACTGTGTCTTGATAAACGATATATAAAAAATGTAATTTCTAATTATTATTGTGTTTCTAAAATCTTCTATTTCGTAGTAATTTATATCTTTTTCTATTTGATTTATGTTTAATTTCATTATATCCAAGTAAGACTGTATGTACTCTGGGTTTGTTCGTATTTTTTTTTATGGACTGTATTACTGCTATTTCCTTTATTCTAATTTGTATTGGCTTAACACCAGCAATAACGTTCAGTGCATCACTTGATACTGTTCTATATGATGTAGTAATCCTTTTACCAAAATTTCTTTGAATAGTTTCAAAAATCTTAAAATTGTATTTAGTATTTATACCATGATTCCATTATACATCCGTATGTGAGAATGGGAACTATGGCTCCATTATAGATTAATACCAGAGATTTAGAATTAATGTCAAATTTATTTTTTCACAAATTGTAATAATTTTTGTGTAAAAGGGTTAATTTTTGATTTTAAGTAGAAAAAATGTTCATCAAGCATCAGCAAAGTCAATGATATCACATTTATCCGAAAGGCTGGTATTCGCCCAGTTTCTTGTTAATCTGATGGTTATAACTTTTGTCATGATTTTGAAAAAATGTGATAACAAATTGATGGGTCTGTAATATTTCAGTTTTCAACTGTCCTCTTTCTTATGCAGTAAGATTGGAGTTATTCCAACTTTTTGGTATTTTTTCTTGTTTTATTTAGTTGTTTATAATATTTTTACGATTTCAATAATTTTCTTTCCTTCTAATACAGAATTAAATATCATCACTTCAGTCTGCGAAATAAAATCAAAATTGTAACGAACCGGTGTTATTATCTTAACTCGTTGAGTTCGAAATGCTCGAAAAGAATATATGAAACACTCCGAGGGCATAAAAGGCCGAATTCAAGTCGCACACTCAAGCGGAATGAAGTTTATCTGGAGATATCGATGTCCCTGCAGGTCCTTGCACTTCCTTGATAATAATTTTAAATCGAGCCGGCCAAAAAGTACCGTACAACAATTGGAGAAGGTTTTTGACCTGTAAACTTGTCAAAAAATTCTCACGATTGCATAAGAACCGCGTCGATAAAAACTGGTCCAAAAAAGGAGAATAAAACGGCTCGAAAGCAGTTTGCAACGTTTGATGTGCAACAACACCTACGGAGAGTATCTCCGCGAGTTGTAAAATCTGATAAAATCAATTTGAGCTTTATTTACTTTTACTCTCGCGTTAAGATTGCGTTTTATTTCTCGCTTCGGAGTCTAATTTAACATGCACCGTCACGTACAAAGAGCTTTTATTGTCGCCGTGCGATTGATCCGGCGTTTGTAAAATCGTCAGAGGGAACAAGGGGTTGGACACGTTGCGTCATCCGCGCTGCAGTTGTAGCCAGGTTCAACGTTTCGTATTATGCTCGAATGATTTATTTTAAGCGAACCGATATTGTTTTTGACAGCATCCGACTTGTCCGTTCAGAAAACGGCTTTATGCTCCCGTCCGATTCGAGTGCAGGTAATTAAACGTTTTTGTTCGCTTTAATCAATCGCTGTATTACAGCCGAGTCGATTCGAGGAAAAGTGGCTCCGTTTGCGAATATACAAATTAATGATTTCATCTCTTTTTTACTTGTTTTGCAATTATTTCTTCAGTGGCAAAAGGAGGCGGGTTGTGGCAAATTAAAACTAATTAATTAATTAATATGAATGCAAAAACTTGCTACAAGAGTTAATTATTCAGTTAAAGTATAAAGTAAATATTACAGAAATTAGTATATTTTTTTAATTTTGTTCGTTATACAGTGAGTCCCAGGGTGTGCTGAACAAGAAAAAAACTCATTTTCAACTTCACAGAGAAATGTTATACTTTACAAAAGATTTATTTCGAGGATGTCAATATTTTACTAAGGCCAGCCAGATCTCCTGGCCTTTCGCCAATCAAACACGTGTGAGATATTATGGGAAGAGGACTGAGGAACTTAGCCAATCCCCCAGCATGAATTACAGGTTACTTAATACGCCATACCCCAAGAAGACATCAACCACCTAATGGTCTTGTCTTCCAGATTATCTTTACTTGCCTTCCCTCTCTCATTCTTATTAGGTGTTCAAACCAATTCAATTTTCTATTTTGCTTCATCTTTAACCGATTTTATTGCAAGTTTTACCCTAATTTTTGTCTTTTCTCCTAGCCCCAAACACCTTCCTGAGATATCTCATTTCAATTGCTTGCATTCTGTTTTCTTGACGTTCAGTTAAAATCCAATTTTCTCCACCGTGTATTAGTACAGGGACATTTTTATATAATGACATTTTCGTTCTTTTAGTAATATTTTTATGCCCAAGAAACCTTTTATGCAGCGAGTAGAAGAGTTTATTGGCTGATTGTATCTCTTACCAATTTCTTCTTCTCTCTTACCCTTGCTACCGATTATACTTCCTAAGTATCTATATCTGGTGACTTGCTCTATAGTATCATTTCCTATTTTCAAGTTTATAACTAGATCTTTGTTACTTATTGCCATCGGCTTTATTTTGTCGAGATTCATGTAGAAATTTAATGACTCAAGTACTTCTCTCCAAATATCCAAGTTCATCTGCAGACGTTTTTTTAAGTTGAAAAATGTGACTACATCGTCAGCAAAGGCGCATGCCTGTAGATATACCTGTTGAAGCCGATTGTACCCTATCACACATTTGTCCATTCTATCCTGGCAGATTTTAATTGCTTCTTCCATTGCGCAGACAAACAATAACGGGCTTAGCACACTGCCCTATCTTACTCCGTTAGTGGTTTCAAATTCTTCCGATAATCTGTTGCCTGTTCCCATCCGATTTTTTGTTTCTTCGTATATAATTGCTGTTATTAATTGATTACCTACTTTTTATTTTTATAGGTTTTCCCAATTTTTTGAATGTTTTATAACTCCAAAGGCTTCTTTCATATCTATGTAACAGGTGTACATGTCTTGGTCTTTTGCCAGTTTTTGTTCTATAGCTTGTTCTGCTGTACACATCGTCTTGTATGCTGTGCGCAGGACGGAATCCATTTTGTATATCTTCTAACTGTCTTTCTACTTTTTCTCTCAATCTACTTTCTAGTATTCTCTCATACAGCTTTAGCGTAGATTGTCAATAGGGTTATCCCTCTGCAGTTAACACAATTACAAGTGTCCCCCTTTTTAATACAAGTAATATTATATCAACTTTCCATTCGTTTGGGATTTATTTTTGCTTCCAGCATTCCTTTATCAACTTATACAGTTCATCTGTACCCGCCTTCCCCATGTATTTATCAATTCGGGGTCTATCTCGCCACTTCAGCTGCTTTTCCTATTCTTATTTTTCCCATATCTTCATTTAGTTCCCTCAAGGTAATGTCCTCATCCTCAGCCTCTTGTTCATTCGTTTTGGTCTCTGTTTTGTTGTCTACTATTAAAAGTTCATCGACATATTGTTTCCATCTATTAGGTTTTGCTGTGTTTTTCTTATTACTCAGCGACTTAATCATTCTATAAAACATTTTCTGATTTTCTTGGCTTTTTGTTTCCATTAATGTTACGAATTTTTCCCACGATTTACTTTTAGCTTCCTGAATATTTTCCTTTATTATTTTCCGTTGTCTTGATCATTCCTGTCATTTTTATCTGCTACATATCTTTTCCATAGTTTCTTCTTGACCTTTACTGATTCCTTAATTTTATCATTTCACCAAGCTGTTCTCTTTCTCTTTGTTCCTATTATACAATCAGTTATTGATATCTAGGTCGTCGTCTCCTATAGTATTCTTTTTTAATAGTTTTTCTATTTCCTTTTGGTGCTCGATCCTTACCTTGTAAAAATATAAATTAATAGGTAGATATTTGGTAAAAGGTTATAATACATAAGAAAGAAGAAGTCTGTTAAGCGTAGACTAGGTCAATAATAATTTTGTTGCCTCAACACGTTGACTACACGGCGGTAGGGAAGTAAACTGCTGGTCGATTGCAGTGATCTAGTAGTAAAAATTTGATCAAAATTAAATTTTCTTAGCACAGAACAAATTATTTACGTTTTCGATTAAATAAACATTAATGAGTAATGAGTAGTAAAGCAAATACTAAATTCTTTTATTGCATTCAGTAAGATAAATGGATTAGTTGCTATTACTATTTTTTATGAACACACTGTATATATTTTTTATTATATCAAATAAGACAAATTCAGTCAAAATTGTCTTTTGGTGCAAAATTAAATAAAAAATTTTATAACCAACCTCTTTATTAGTAAGATCAATCTTTTATTAAACAACTAGGTATTATCTTCATAAAAACTATTTACTTTTTAGAGCTGTTCAAGTTAGGTCTCAGGACCCTATTCTTATGTTCTCGAAAGAGGCCCTTAATCCTCTTGGGACGCCCCAAATTATTACGGGATTTGTACCGCAATAAAAATAAGATAAAACAAACTCTCAAACCACAAACCACAAGTGGCCCATTTCCCAACCGGCGATTTTTGCTACAAGCTTTGCCATGAAAAATTTAAAGAATTTACATTTTCTGCCTCCAATTTAAGAAGTAACTTTCGCTCCTGCCAACACAGATTCGCCAAGCTAAATCGCGACTGGAACAATCACATTTAAGTAGCGCTGCTAACTGTAATCGGATTGTAGGTGGACGGTGTACTAAATTTGTCAGGCGACTTTTTTCCATTGCATCGCCGTTTACAGTATTGAAGCTTCAGCTTCCGGGTTCTCGCTCGACGAGAATTTAATTACCGATGGAGAAAAAACGCGCCGACTTCCGGAAATTCGAAAACAACATATTTTCAGAAAAATTACACCTTGCCTCGTTCAATACCGCGTCCAGCCTTGGTCGAGTCACGACCGCATCCATGAACTGACGCGGTAGTGTCTCATTTCGTGTAATGACTGATCGGAACGCGTAAATTATTAAACGCAACGCTTTTCACGCATAAATTCCTCACTACCGTGCGAACATCCACACGGTGCGTGCACAAGGAGCAAATTTAAATGAGCAGCGTGTGAATGCACATGCCATGCTGCACATATCGAACATTTTATGGGAATCCGTCGCAGTCCGGTGCGTTCGCTTCAAATTGATACTGAATTAACGCCAGTTAAGGTCAGCGGATAAAAAACAAATAATTTCGAAACAACGGCGATAAATCTTCTTCTATTAATGATATAACGGGACGAAGGCCGTGTGAAGTAATACGGCGGCGCGGGCGAATTTGCAGAAAACAACTCCAAGTTCACGGGCGGAGCGCGCGGTTGTTCTTTTTTGGAGGCGGAAGTGCGTGCGTTAGGACCGAGAACCGGAGCACATTTTCCGAGAATGCGTCGACACGAAGATCGGTTTTTCTGCGGTTGTTAACAGCGTTTTTACGCCCGATCTTTCGAAACACACCAGTCAACATAATTTAACTCTTTTTGTTTGCATTTTCCTGCACTCGGAAAAAAAAATTCTTATAGGTAAGAAAATTCGGGCTTAAATCTTAATTTTGGCCCAAGAATTAGTCATTCTTGAGTTTTAAAAATGTTCATTTTTGTTGTGAAATTTAAGAGTGGGACATTCTCAATTTCAATTTCTTCGTGATAAATTCAAGAATAGAAAAGGTCGCTCCAATTTTCAGAACTTTTATAAGTTTTACTTTAAAGAATAGGTCATGCTGATTTCAAGAACTTTTATTTAATTACTTAAGAATATTCTTAATTAATGTGTTTTCTTACTTAAAAATTGAAGATGGCCTTCTTATTATATTAAATTAGTACTTGTAAATACAATAATTTTTTTCTTACTTTTATGAATATTGTAGAATGGAATGCTTGAATTGAAGGAATTTTAGAACATAAAGTTATTTCTCATACATATTTTTAATAGTAGGTAAAAATTTAACATCACATTACATCCTGTTTAAAAATACATTTTCAGTTTAAGAACCACATTATCATTTGGTAACAGATGTACGTATATGAAATGGAAGTTCGTCGAAGTCATTAGCCTTCTCAATGAATTTTGCCCGCCACACAAATAAATTGTTTTTCTCTCAAGAAATAATTGACCAAAATCTACATCAATCTAAAATCAAAGAAACAAAATGCTTACATTGTACCATGGATATATTATTATAAAAATTTACCAATATAGACCAGTTTGAATGCTTCAATAATGACCATTCCACTTTATGCAGATTTCCTTTCCGCAAATCCGCATACTTCAGTCACACTTGTGTTTTATTAAATTCTTACAAAGAACTCTACATCCGCTAAAAAGTAAAATTTGTTATAAGATAGATAAATAACACTAAATTTATAAAATAAAATCAAAATTATTTCTTTACCTTCGTCGTTACTATTAATTCTGTTATAGAAGCAACTGGTTTGCATGTCCCTTTCTTTTTATCTCTTCTTACTTTTCGTTCCGATGGAAATAAACTAAAAACAATTTGTTTAATAGCTGTTGCATTGAAAAAACTTGTAGAACTTTTACAAAATTCATTCGGTAAGCTAAAAGTGTGGGAAAAATGATGATTACAACAAATTTACTTACATGCGAATTTATCACACACAGAATCAGAAAATCCCCATAATTTCAGTACCATTTTTAGAAATGGTCTTTGAAGCTGATCATTTTGTTGATCGACATTTATTAATATTGCATTGAATTAACATCTTCATTTCGGCACATTAAACCACTTGTAATATTTCCCATTTCTTCACAATTAAACATTCACTAATTATGTAAGTTACTAAAAATTTACAATAAAAATAAAGAAAATGCACACCATAATATGAATTTTCTTACTGCAAGCCGAATTTGGTGTAACGTTTTCCAACTAAATTTCTAAGAAATTCTAAAGTAATTTATCTATTGTCAGTAAACAGTCTCTTGCAGAAGGTCATAAAGCAATTTACAACATTCTATACAATTGTATCCGTCCAGCTGAACTCAGCGCAAGACTTCTAAACAATTGTATTATAGAACCCTTGGATTCAACGTTCATCTCGAACAAAACCTTTAGTGAGGTCACCACAAATTGAGAATCCCCATGCTAAATCCAAGACGGTGGTTTGCTAGATTTAATATTGTTCGTTCTAATAGCAAGCAGAATCGTGCTAAATACAAGACTTTTATCAGTTCTTAATGTAAGAAGTGGACTTTTAAAAAATTCTTAGGTAGCATTTTTTCAGTGCACTTTGTGCAAAATTTCCTTCTACAAATGTTTTTATTTCAGACGCTTTTTAAATCACCCTAATAAGGCTTTTGCCATAAAGACATCCAGACGATATTACAGATAACAGATAACTGTAATTTATAATTTTAAGTCGCAGGAAAACCAACATCCAAACAAATATTGGAACACAGGATTTAATTGTAAAGCATTTGCTTTTATTTTCTTTTCTGCAATTTGATCAATTATTTCTCGGTAATATCGACAATCAGAAAATTTCTTAAGGAGACGATTCGGCAGCATCATCAATTTCTTCTTGTGAACAGTTATTTCGGGAAACCCACGCCCACTCCAAAAAACGTCTTCACATTGAAGTGCGCAACGTTGTTGACGCTGGGACTTTTCTCGCCAGATGAAAATTGAAGGATTTGATAATCGGGATTGCGAGGTGTGTCGGAAAGACCCACTTCCTTACTTAAAAGAAATGCGGCAACAGTGGGCGTCTTCCATATTTGGCCACTTAAAAAAATTAATATAAATCAGTGTGCGAGAAATTCATTGGACGGGAAAATAGTTGGGGCCGTCTATTAAACGTGCAATAATCGCTTTCGGAAGTTTGCAATATTGTTGCACGCCGTGGCACGATGACCCCAAACAACTGTTTTCGTTTTGATTTTTGTGGGCGGTTTCGGTCATTCAACAAATTTCAGAATTTAATAACGTGTAGTCACTTCCTTAACTATTTTGCGTTATAGACGAACCCCCAATTCAGCTGGTACTGTTAGTTTCGGGAAACAATGAGGTCGATACCCTTAAAAGAGACGCTTATGAATTCTTGTGGCCTGGAGCTGGTACTTGGTACTTCCAGCACTTGTTAAATTTGCTGTTTTAATTTTCCGTGTGAGTCAGGCGAAATTCTTTATTGAAAATGCTCACACGACCAAAATTAAATTATAATTAGGTAAATACTTTTTGGTTAATGCTTGTTTGAACGAAGAACAATTTGTTGGGAGATAATTCATTTTATCTATGGACAATACTTAGTTGGGATAAAAATTGTGTTTATTAATAAAATGCTTACTTAATTGAGAAACTAACATCTTGATTGCTGCTCAGAATCTCAACTTTATGGTTTATTCTGAATTTTAACCAAAAATAATAACAAAAAGTAATAACCAATTTAGGAGCATTACTTATTTGTTGTGATGAGTCCTAAATAACTTTAAACACAAAATTAAATTTAGAAATATTTATAACAAAATTAGATAATTTAAATAATAATTTTGTGTTATAGCGTTTGTGACAGTACCATCTATACCCACTCTTCCCTACTGTGTGTTTTGTTAGGTATTTTTTAAATGCAAACAGTTGGATAAAATTAATTGTTGGCAATAAACATTAAGATGTCATGTGAGTAATCTTGAGTAATCTTTTCCAATATGTTGAACTGCATTACCTTCATTATAATATTTCCTGATTATTATTTCCTATTATGGGAACTTTTTCCTTTCATTTCAAATATTCATACGATGGGATCGTTCTTTTTTCTAAAACGATTTGAATTAAAACAAAGTCATCTATTGCTATTTCTTGTGAAATACTTTTCTTAGCACAATCGTTTCACTTGCGTTTTTATTAATGACAAATTTCGATAAGCATTTATTCGTTTATCTTCTGTATTCCTTGCAAATTAGAATTCATAATTATTAGATTAATTGTGGCCATTGCTAAACGATCTAAAATTGTAATTCTAAGCCGCAGTTGCGTTTAGTGTAAACGGGACTTCTGGCGAAAAACGTCAATAACGTCCCAAATGTATAATAACCAATAGAAATTCCAGTTTCAAGTTGCACGTGAACATCACGCCGGTTTATTGGTATATGGTAAACTTAAATAATATAAAAAAGTTTCAATGTTTTTGTATTGAATTGGAAATTTACTATTGAAAATAGCTTAGCTATATTTTTTGTACTTTAGGCTTAATCGGAAGTGTAGAAGAAGTTCTGTTAGAATGGCGCTTAATAAGAAAAAATTCTAGAAAAACTATAAGTTATAAATTAAGTAAGCAGTAATTAATATGCTACACTGAAAAAAATGGTACCTAAGAATGTGTGGATACTGAAAATAGGTTTTATCTCGAAAATACTGTACGATGGGCCAGCCTGTATAATGTGGAATGATGTTAATGGGTTTTCAAATTGTATTATTAAAGTTGAGGCTGTGCTTGAATTTACTTTTGTAATCTGTAAATTTCAGTGCAGAATAAAAACATTACTCTGATGGATGGGGCCACCTGAATTAAATATGTTTGTTGGAAGGGTCCGCACAATATGAAAAATGTATGCATTTGAAAAGACATCCACGTGTTTGAGATGGGTCGCCTTGTCACTAATCGCAAACATGGCCGATCCATCAAAATCATAAAAAATGGATCACCAAAAGTAACGTAGAAGCATCGCCAACAGTAAAGCACAACAACAAAAGCCGAACCACAATAAACTTAATTAAAAAAAAAAACCTGACCACAGTTTCGAACAATAGCCTTGCGGTCCGATGGACCGTTATGGCTTGGCCATTGTTCTAAAATTAGTTTTGATGCAGGGTTAAAGATTGTGTTAGTGGAATCGTTTTGGTAAACAGCTAATCACCGATAATTATACCGTCTATTAAAAATCGGATAAAAATAACACCACGTTATTTTTGTTTACGAATAATACCACTTTTTATTCAAATTAGAAATATTACAAAAAATCGTTAAACCGACAAATTCTTAATTCAAATATCAAAAGTCGACGGCATTGTTCGACTCTTTATGCGATTTTTCTTTTGTAATTTCGCGATAATTACTATTTTTGGTGACTTTTGTCACGAATATCACCTTGGCTAACTGAAAAAAATTTAACAGCTTAATCGTAGAGTTATTGTGGCCATTAAAGCTGTCCGATTTATTGTGACAAATGGCCGAAAACTCAAACAACGTTATGCAAGAAAAGGACATTATTTTTTTTATTTTTGTCATATTTGCATGAAATCGTTAACCTCGCGATTTGTAAATTTCGTTGCGGTTTTATTGATATTCTTCGCATGTCGGCGTTTCGACACTGTTTTTACTCGGTCAGTCAATGCAACGATTCGAAGGCAACGGAAATTTTCGATTGGTATGGGGAATCTTCAATAACCCAATTTCGTTTTCGATAAAACACAACTGTTTCGCCTCACAGAGGTATGGAAACGGATCATACGGTTCTTACGGTTTGATGGGATTTTTTCTGAAATTGTGTGGCTTGCATTCTTATAGTGATATTTCATTGGAGGGATTCCCCGATAATCGCTCGTGTTTGACATTGTCTTTTTTCGCGAAATTGAACGAAAGTGTATCGAGAGGATCGTTGCAGGGGTGCAAAGTTCTTATTTTAATTTAAATATTGATTGATTTTGGTTAAAGGTTGAATATAATTTTTGTTTGTGTGAAAAAGTTTGTTTAAAATTGTCATTAGCTGTAAAGACGAGTTGACAAAAAAAAATGGTAATGTTTTGCATTTTAAAAAGTAAAAAACTGTCTTGTCCAAAGGTGGAGTGTAAACCTTTTGTTAATGATTAATTACATAATATAAAAACTTGTGTAGGCGTTTCCTATTTTTATCGACAAGAACACTTTAAAATACAAACATTTTTTATAAGAAAAGCTCGCACGTTTTATCATTGATTAAGTAATGAAAAGTATTGTTGGCGTTTATTATTTACCAAATGGTCTTGTGCAATAAATAATTATTGCACATAAACAGAATAAATCTCTAGGACACTCAGGTGGGGCATTTATCGCACATTTACCCTAATACGTGTCGCGAATACAACTTCACTGAAAACAATACCATAAAACTTAGTCTTGTTCAATTCAGAAAACATCCTCCAATAAAATTATTCTGACATTTATTGGTGTTATCGAACCAATTTACAAGAAAGACAGTTCAGTGCAGCAAAAATAAGAGCATTTTATTTGTCCACTGTCGATGATTAGATTAGTTTCTTGGTGTTGTCCATAATTTAGCGAAAAACAGTTATAGCAAATAAACTGCTAGTCAATTGAAATGGTCCATTAGTAAAAACCTGATTTAAATGAAATGTTCTTAACACAAACAAATTATTTTGTCTTAATTGGAGTTGTATATATCGAGCTTGAGTATGCATAACATCACCATGACCGAAACTTACACTACTGGTTCTTAGGAATATTTGTACTGCTCTATTTATCACGCTATGTGACACATTCATTCTCCTGGTTTAAAAACGGACTGTGATAAAATTTAAGGTAAATAATTTATTTTGTGTTGAGGAAATTAATTGAAGTTAAATTTTTATTAATGAACCAGCAATTTATTTTAAATATAAATTGTGAGTCACCAATAATTTACCGATCTTTTTCAGAATTTAAAAAATTTAGGGCATTTTTTGATCAGACCATCATCAGCAAAAAGAAAACAGGAAGAAACGCATGTCTACTTATAATCCATTATGATTCAATACAAAATAACAAAAATTAGAAAATGAAATTATTGCTTCTCCAAAATAAAAAGCAATGCGCCAATTATAGGGGAATTAGCGTAACCTCAGCTTTGGGTAGACTGTACGGGCGGTTACTGAAATCAAGGATAGAAGAACAGACGACAGAAATGGAAGAGCAGCGCGGTTTCAGACCCGGGAGGTCATGCGTAGATAATATTTTCTGTCTTAATCAATTAACGGAAAAACTGTAACATACGGAAGAGAACTACACATGATATTCATAGATTTGAAAAAAGCGTATGGCAGTGTTCCAGTAAATAAATTTTGAACAGCCATGGGAGACAGTGGAGTTGAAGTAAAGCAACTATATAAAAATAATGTCAGCAAAGTAAAGATTGGACGAAGTTACTCAAACAAATTTGAGGTAAATAAAGGTTTAAGACAGGGCTACGCTTTTTAAAATATATGTAAAAAGGGCATTAAGAGAATGGAACCGTAAGTGTAGTCAAATTGGAATAGAAATGTACGACTGATATATTTACAGTCTATTGTTCGCGGATAATCAAGTCATACTGGCAGAAGAGAAAGACGACATAAATTACATGTTCAGAAAACTAGAAGAAGAGTATGATAGGTGGGGCTTAGAGATCAATATGGAAAAAACTAAATGCATGGTAATCGGGAAACAATGCGAAGATTTGCAAACCGACACAGGAATAATTAAAGCCACCAACGAATATAAATATCTAGGAGTCACATTAACATCAGACGGTAGAGATGAAATTTAAAGAGGAAAGAGTATAACAAAACAGCTGTACTCTGGAATAACACGTTAACTAATCAAACAAAGAAACATCTATTTAAAACCCTGGTAGAAAGTTCCATCACCTATGGACCTTAAATCAAGACATGTCCAAAAAGATAACATCTGCTAAAATGATGTATTGGAGAAGATGCTGCGGAATTACTTTGCTAGACCATATTAGAAGCGATAGAGTTAAACAAATTATGCAAGTAGAAACATCACTGCTAGACGTAATTGAAATAAAACAGCTTAAATGGTATGGACATATGAGACGAATGGCTGAATACAGATTACCAAAAAGGAGCTGGAGATGGAAACCAGCACAGCGAAGGAAAAGGGGCAGGCCAAGGAAAGGATGGAACATAGGTATAATGGAAGCAATGAAAAAGCGAAAGCTAAAATATGAAGATGAGGAAGACGGCCAAAATAGCTACAGAAACCGCCTACAATCACATTCTTTGTCTCTTTCGGTAAAGTACTTTAGTTCTGTTTTCTTCTAGTTTCTCATGGTACTTATGTCTTCTATGGCCAAATTTGAGATTAACTAATTTGCCTACATTTTTTACTTTGCTTTTGTAAATGACTTTTAGCTTCTCATTACCTTGCTTTAAAATATTGTCAGTAATTTGCAGCTTTTTTCTTTTCATTTTTAACTCAGTTTCGATTCCTTCTAGTTCAATCTTCAAATATTTTCGTTTCAATTCGAGTTTTATTTTTCTTTGCTTGTTCCTCGTCCTCTCTTTTATTTTGTAAATATTTTAAATTAAAATCCTTGACGTATTTAATCGATTATGTGGCTATCATGAAGTTATTGCTTCGTTCGCCGCCTCGATTCTCGAAAGACACCCCTCGCACGATAAGTGTCACTTGTGCAAAAATAACTGTTCATCCAAAACAAATAAACTCAACATTCACAAGCTTTAACTTATAATTTGCGAGTCAGATAAGATTTTTGCGAAATGTTGCTTCCTGGAAAGAAGCATGAAAATCTGCCTTGTATTCGTGTTCTTGCAATACGTTAAAATGCAGAATCCGTATCTCGATCATTTAAATTTTTTCCGCGAAGAAATTATTTGAATATTTGACATTGTAATAAATTGTAATTTCTCGAAAAACTGCCAAACAAACAAGTCGGTTGCAACAATCGCTGAATGGATCCCAGGACCTATCCAACGGCAACGCGGTTGCCTATTACGTCCGCGAGGGCAATATACTCTCCAATCCAAGAATGTTTCCATTAAAAATTGTAATCATGACAATATGAAATTTTCGGCAAAGCGAGAAAAAAAAATCGCTAAAATGTCAAGGTGAACCGGGCGTGATTCCAAATTCTATAATTCCTCTTCGGCCGCGTCCAAACGTTTAATTTTTTCGGCGGCTCGTCCGAACGAAAATGAGAGACTTTCGGTCGCATCTTATTAAAAACTGCCCGTAAAACATTCGCCACGGCTCGAAATTACCGCTGATCAAATTTCTATTACTTGTATAACAGTAACGAACGGATTAGATAGAACAATAAGAAGTTTCTCATCACAAGGGTCTTTTATATGATTATTGCTTTGTCGAAAATAAACGAATTTCAATTTTTGAAGTGTCACGGCATTATTGGAACAAACCGTGACAAAATCAGGACCATTATTGTCCGCGAAGCTCCTCAATGGAGTTATTCCGCAAAAACTGTGTTCAGTTATTCCGCAGCGAAGCTGCGACGTTATAATCAAAGTCTTCTCAATCGACGCAAACATGGGGCACAATGGTCTTCGATGAGAAGAGTTCCTGGATGTATTACATAACTCACTACTTTGAACCTTGACATCTGCACTTGTGGAGATGTAAGTCACTGTCTTTATGAAAGGTGTAGGTAACTCAGTATACACTGGAAAAAATGTTATTTCTACTTAAGAATATTTAAAAACCCACTTCTTACATTAAGAACTCATAAAAGACTTGTATTTAGCATGATTCTGCTTGCTTGCTATTATTGGAGTTAACAGGGGGATTCTTAATTTGTGGTGACCTCACTAAAGATTTTGTTCGTGATGAACGTTAGGTCCAAAGGTTCTATAATACAATTGTTTAGAAGTCTTGCGCTGAGTTCAGCTGGACGGATACAATTGTATAGAATGTTGTAAATTGCTTTATGACCTTCTGCAAAGGACTGTTTACTGACTATAGATAAATTACTTTAGAATTCTTACAAATTTAGTTGAAAAACATTACACCAAACTCGGCTTGCAGTAAGAAAATACATATTACGGTGTGCATTTTCTGTATTTTTATTGTAAAGTGAATTTTTAGTAACTTACATAATTAGTGAATGTTTAATTGTGAAGAAATGGGAAATATTACAAGTGGTTTAATGTGCCGAGATGAAGATGTTAATTCAATACAATACTAGTAAATGTCGATCAACAAAATGATCAGCTTCAAAGACCATTTCTAAAAATAGTACTGAAATTATGGGGATTTTCTGATTCTGTGTGTGATAAATTCGCATGTAAGTAAATTTGTTGTAATCATCATTTTTCCCACATTTTAGCTCACCGAATGAATTTTGTAAAAGTTCTACAAGTTTTTTCAATGTAACAGCTATTAAACAAATTGTTTTTTAGTTTATTTCCGTCGGAACGAAAAGTAAGAAGAGATAAAAAGAAAGGGACATGCAAACCAGTTGCTTCTATAACAGAATTAATAGTAACGACGAAGGTAAAGAAATAATTTTGATTTTATTTTATAAATTTAGTGTTATTTATCTATCTTATAACAAATTTTACTTTTTAGCGGATGTAGAGTTCTTTGAAAGAATTTAACAAAACACAAGCTTGACTGAAGTACGCGGATTTGTGGAAAGGAAATCTGCATAAAGTGAAATGGTCATTATTGAAGCATTCAAACTGGTCTATATTGGTAAATTTTTATAATAATATATCCATGGTACAATGTAAGCATTTTGTTTCTTTGTTTTTAGATTGATGTAGATTTTGGCCAATTATTTCTTGAGAAAAACACAATTTATTTGTGTGGTGGCCAAAATTCATTAAGAAGGCTAATGACTTCGACGAACTTCCATTTCATATACGTACATCTGTTACCAAATGATAATGCGGTTCTTAAACTAAAAATGTATTTTTAAACAGGATGTGATGTGCTGTTAAATTTTCACCTACTAATAAAAATATGTATGAGAAATAACTTAATATTCTAAAATTCCTTCAATCCAAGCATTCCACTCTACAATTCATAAAAATTAGAAAAAAATTATTGTATTTACAATTTCTTATTTAATATAATAAAAAGGCCATCTTCAATTCTTAAATAAGAAAACACATTATTAAGGACATTCTTAAGTAATTAAATAAAAGTTCTTGAAATCAACATGACCTATTCTTAAATGTAAAACGTATAAAATTTTTAAAATTAGAGCGACCCTTTCTTAAATTTGACAAATAGAATAAACATTCTTGAAATCAAGCATGACCCACTCTTAAATTTGACAAGAAGAATGAACATTCTTAAAAATCAAGAATTACCAATTCTTGGGCCAAAAATTTTAAATTTAAGCCCGAATTTGCTTACCCATAAGAATTTTATGTTCCGAGTATGGATGTATTACATAACTCAGAACTTTGAACCTTGACATCTGGACTTGTGGAGATGTAAGTCACTGTCTTTATGAAAGGTGTAGGTAACTCAGTATAGTTAAACAT
This sequence comes from Dascillus cervinus, assembly GCA_949768715.1. NCBI lineage: Eukaryota > Metazoa > Arthropoda > Insecta > Coleoptera > Dascillidae > Dascillus > Dascillus cervinus. Next base: position 27,381,917 of record OX458319.1, on the reverse strand, counting down.
GTTTGTGTAGGAAGTTTACAGACTTCTCATCTTGTATGATTAAGGCCGTAAACAAATCTTTTTTTCGTTTGTTAAAAATGTTATTGTTTATCTGAAAAATAATCAACCGGTGACGTTGATTAATTACATCTTAGATTAATTTTTTTCCGACTTTATAATTACACGTTGCATCAAAGGGTGACAAATGATTTTCCAGTCATGTGGCTGTTTCTAATTGAAACAATGAGGTTTTGAAGTTATGTGCGCCAGGTGAGATTTGCGGTGATGGCACCCCGTTCGCCACCTGGGCTTGTTTAGATCATTGAAAAGCGATTCGATACTCGCGACCGTATAAATATATGAGCTGCATGTGTTTCAGATCTTATCCGAGATGATATTCAAGGTTCACTTTTATGTCGAATGCTTTCCATTTCTTTTATGCATTGTTGTGTTTTTGTTTCATATTGTTCGATTTGTATTGAATTATTTGTTTACTATTCATTGAACAATGCCGGGTCTGGGATGGGGGAAAATTGAAAATAAAAAATTCGCTTGTGCTTAAGCTATTCACGCACGTATAATTTGATTACGACGTGTCTAAATTTAGAAATGTGATAACTTGCAATTATATTGTCTGAACGTTTGCACATCGAAACGATCATTTGAATAAATGTTGTGATGGCATTATTTATTTAATTTACCGAGGGAACCAAAAAGGTTTCAATTATTATGTTTTATGGCAAATGCAGTTTTTACTGCTAATTTGGATTTCTGAATTCTATGGATTAAAAAAAAACTTATTGTGTCCTAAAAAATATGAAGAGAAGTTCTGGAAGCACAAAATCTGTTTTTAAATGCATGGTATTGAGTAGTGAAGAAAAATCAATTATTCCATACAACATTCAATATCTACTGGATGTCTAATGTCTAGGCTATGTATGTATAGCTAGGGCGTAAAATAGGTATCCATGAGATATTTTTGAAAGATTTCCAGTGAATATTCTCTAGATACATATTTTTATATCCAGGAAATATGTTTTGAATTATTTTCCAAATTAATATATATTTATTTATATATATGAAAAGTTAAAAATTATATAACTACAACATTTGGATTAAATTTTTAAAATATACGATATTTGTATTTTGCATATATTAAAAAAAATTTATAGTATTAAATTAAATTAATTAAATTTTCATATTGTAATATTATGATATTGAAATTGTTCCATTTTAACCACAAATTAAGAAAAAGTGTGGTCATATTTACACTAAATACGACCAAACATTTTTTAAATGTGTTTGTGCAGTTTGATGTTTGCAGATTTTAACACGTGTCGTTGATATCAATTAAAAAAAAAATATTGTGGTAAAAGTTGAGCAATTTAAATATTACGTAAGTAATAATGTTGGTTGTGGTATTAGTATAATAATGAATTTATTGGTTTTACTGTTTAACATTAAAGATTTTTTATTAATTAATTTGTAAGCTAATCAATTGTACTTATTCCATAAGAGTTTACAAAGCGTAATTTGTTGAGAAAATTTGAATAAATTTTAAATTTAGTCAATAAATAATAAGCAGTTATATTACGATATCCTTTAAATACTCTTTAAAAATTTCTATTGGAATTGGATCATTGTCATTGTGTGGTAAATTTTCGTACAGGTGCTTAACAAATGCGCTAACTTGACGCAGGTAGGTATACGTAACAATAGAAATATTTTCTTTGTTCTGAATATTTAGTTCTGCACATTTCGCCCGTGGATGACGTACTAGAAATTTACTTAGCAGATGATGAAGCAGTAGGTACATCTCCAACAAAGTATATTAAGAACTAAAATATATTTTTATTTTCAGAAAATTGAAATATCAAGAATTGGGGGAAATTATCTCGGCGATTTTACTGGAAAAACTATGTCTCAACTAATGAACGATGCATCATGAAACAATACAACTGAGAGGAAAAAAGTAAGGATAATTATCTGAATTTTTGTCTTAAATAAAAATTAATAAAGTAATAAAATCATTTTTAAATTTTATCTTCAGGGTCCCTTGAACTTAGTTTAGGGCATAAGTGATCAAAACCAAGGATTAAAATAAATTAAAAATTTTCTGAAAAATTCCGAAGAGCGTTTAAAACAGAAAATTAATAAAACTTTATGAGATTGTCCAAATATTAATTTGTATAATGTGTAAAATGTGTATATAAGATAATTATTATTGAAACAAATAAAATTAATTCATTTGATACATTGTTTAATTTTTGTTAAAATAAATTTAAAAAATCCTAGAAATTCTTAAGATAATGAATAAACATGTTAATGAATATCCACTGGACAGAAAAAATTAATATCTAATACATATATACAAAAGATATCTATAAGATAACGAATAACTGTAAATATAGACAAAATATATATCTAATAGAAGTCCGACCGGGATATACCCTGGATGTCCGAGTTTGTGACAAATGGATGTCTAATGGATGGCTAAAGTATATCGCCACCCGACATTAGACATCATATAGATATCTTAACATCTGGCGAAGATATGCTCTAGGCATCCTGTAGTATCAGAGTGGACGGCGAAGAGATACACTCACTCACATAAGTATCCGTACCCTAGCAAATTGCTGATTTTATGCTATAAAAACTGAAAAACTTAATTTTTTTTTCAATAAATTCATTTACTTACATGAGCAATGAAATAAAAGAACAAAAAAGAAACAATTTCATTGAAAATACCTGAAAAACAGCATAAAGTACACTTATTTGTAAAAAGGCACTCTCACATAAGTATACGTACGTTACTTAACGGACAGATGTTCTGTTAAATTTTTGCTGAGTACGACAAAAAATTAGCAGTATTTACATTTACTAATCAGTTTTCTGAGCGTGAAGTCGAACATTTTTGAGAAGCAATAGTAATACCTGCAAATAAAATGCCAAAGTCGAAAGAAATTGCAATACAAGTGCGTGAAATTGCTGTTGACTTAAAAAACCGCGGGAAATCGCTGAAAGAAATTGCTGAAACATTGAGTTTACCAAAATCTACTGTTCAAACGATTGTAAAAAATTTTAATGAGACCGGTAGCATTGAAAATAAAGAAAGATCGGGTCGCCCTTCGAAGCTCACCAAGAGAATGCAGAGGCATATTATACGATCAATAACAGAAGATCCCAAGCAGAGTGCTGTGAAATTGACTAAAGACATTGGAAATGATCATGGAGTGGCCGTTAATCCAGAAACTGTCCGACGATGCTTGAAAAAGAACAGTATCAATTGCAGAACAGCAAGAAAGAAGCCGTTTCTGAGGGAAGTGAATAAGGCAAAACGTTTGGCATATGCACAAAAGTACCACAACATCCATTTGCAGGATCCGAATTACTGGAACGTGTAATTTTTACCGACGAATGCAAATTCAACGTTTTTAGTCACGATGGCCGTACAAAAGTGTGGCGAAAACGCAATAAAGCACTTGATCCCAAAAATGTAGTTCCCACTGTCAAACACGGAGGTGGATCGGTAATGGTGTGGGGCGCCATGTCTGCAAATGGTGTTGGAAATTTAAGGTTCATAGAAGGTATTATGGATAAATACATGTATTTAGACATATTAAAAGACAGCTACCTGCCAAGCATTGAAAAACTGAACCTCACAGGCAAGGCGATACTATTACAAGACAATGATCCCAAGCATACCTTTTTTTTTTTTTTTTTTTTTTGTTAAGAGGAGGTAACCTGTGTGACTACTAACTTCCTCCCCCATACGTCTTCCTCACCACGGGAACCACATTAACATTACGTCAAGTATTACTTCGAGATGAGTGACTGTTTAGTTCCATTTACATCTTATCATTAGATCACATCTTTTGGTAAGCTTTCACTCACACTTTTTCACCTTTCGTTTTCTTTCCCTTTTACCTATCATTCTCTCTCTATCACTCTCTCCCTCTATCATCAAAAATTGCCTCTTATTAGTTTGCTTTCACACACACTTTTACTCATTTCATCTTCTTCCTCCTTTACCTATCATTCACACTCTCTATCACTCTCTCCCTCTTTGATCATCTTAGGTTGAATTGTGAAGAAGGCATCCCTTGATTCCCCTTGGTAATGGACCCTCTGGCTGTCAAGGCTTCACATGAACTTGCATCTTTAATTGTGATGTTCGTTACAACCTAAATGACTCAATAAGATTGGTTAAATATGATTCAAAAAATAATTAAAAGAAATAAATAAATAATTAAAAATTTTAAACCTAGGAGGCTTAGAACTTTTACTATCAAAATCAAAGTAGCATATTGAATAATTTTTTGACGTTTCTAAAATTTTTACATTTTTCGCCGTAACTTTACAAATAAACTGATGGAATCCGTCTCGCGACTTTACGAAAATTAAATGAAACTTATTTGCTCCTAATAATTACTATAAACGCTTCACGAGCAAAAAATTACAAAAATCTTCAATTGGTAAATTTTGACGTTTCTAAAAAATTTTAAACAGATCGAAAAAAGAAAAAATTATTCAAAATACCTCATATACATTCATTCTCTCAATCACACAACCTTTAACCTTCAATCTTCGTCAGAATCTGATATCACATCATCTCTGACGAGGAGTTCCTCCCTACGAAATTCCTCTTGCTGTTTTCCACGCATAATGTCCCGCATCATGTTGGTTACAGTTTTCCAAGATTCCTCGGAATCCAATAATAACTCAGAAATATTATTCTGGTCTATATTACAACCCATTTTAATCCTAGCATCTCTTCGGATGCTTTCCCATTCGTCACAAATGAATATAGTATGTTCTGGCGTGTCTACCTGCTGGCAAAACCAGCAAGTATCGACATCCGCCTTTTTTATCCAATTGAGATATTTTCCGAAAATTCCGTGTCCGGACATGGATTGTGTTAAAAAATAATCCATTTCTACCCACTTACAATTGAACCATTTTCTAATATCTTTAACGAAAATTTTTGCCCAACCTAAATAATCGTCCCATTGTTCTTGCCAAGCTATCATTAAGGATTCGTTTGCCAAAGAGGTATGATCTTTGCCCCTTAAATAAATTTCCGATCTTACGTTCGCTTTCATCCACAAAGGAGGCATTCTGGCAAGCACCTGCACTGCCTTCGTGGATATTGTTCTATATGCGGATGTTATTCTAATGGCTAACCTCCTGTTGACCCTATCGAGCATGTTTTTATAACGCTCGAATCTTAGGGCCTTTATCCAGGCAGGGGCGCCGTACAAAATCACGGAAATTACCACCGAGGACAGTAATCCCAAGCATACCTCCTGTTTGATAAGAGAATGGTTGTTGTATAATGTGCGATCTAAGCTAGAACATCCACCGCAGTCCCCAGACCTCAATGTTATCGAACATTTGTGGGACCATCTCAAACAGCAAGTCCGGAAACGCCGCGTCACATCAGTGTCAAGTCTGAAGACCGTTTTACTGGAAGAATGGAATAAAATAACTCTGGAAACAACTCGAAAATTGGCTCATTCCATGCCTTCTCGACTATCAGCAGTTATACAAGCAAATGGAGGTCATACAAATTATTAAACATTGTGTACTTTATGTTTTTAAAGAACCGTACGTATACTTATGTGAGAGTGACTTTTTACAAATAAGTGGACTTTATGCTGTTTTTCAGGTATTTTCAATGAAATCGTTTCTTTTTTGTTCTTTTATTTCATTACTCATGTAAGTAAATGAATTTATTGAAAAAAAAATTAAGTTTTTCAGTTTTTATAGCATAAAATCAGCAATTTGCTAGGGTACGGATACTTATGTGAGTGAGTGTAGAACAGGTTAACAGATAGAAATATCTGGGATCAGTTATAGATAGTAAGGGAAGCGTAGAGGAGGATTTAAAACAGGCAAACTCGATCAACAAATTGTTCCAAGATTTTTTTCCAAAAATAATAGTCCCAATTTTAATTAATTTATTCCGTACTTCAGCCTCTCACTCGGGAAACATCCTCATACTTACATTATGTAAATATGTGCCTCAAAATCCACAATGCCAGGATGTTCAAAAAATAAATCGAGCAATGCTCCGACTACGAAATGATCTCACTGAAACGAAAGTCATTAAAAAAACTTGTAAAAGCACTCGATTAAAGTGTTCCATTTCCTGTACTCAAAATAAAGTCCGAGATGACATCCGTAATATTTCCATATAATCGGAATGTCGAAGAACAATCGGCAGTTTGGACATCAACCTTTTAAATGACGCAAAATGGGACAAAAGTTTTATTTACCGCTTTTTTCCCATTTCCAACAAAGCGGCCTGAAACTCTCGATTTTTTTGCCTACGGATTGGTTAACCACGTACGAGCTGCGATTGTGTGCGCGTTAAATTGTGACACAACGTTCAAGTGAAAAAAAAAAACAAAGGTCAGTGGGAGTAACGCGCCGACAATTGAGTTTTTAGATGTCTCACAGACCGCACGACACCTGCTAATACTGAAATCGCGCATTCTTTGAGCGTGAAAATTTCGTTTGGAAACAAAGCGATTAAGACGTCCGAAACAATGAGTCACATAACAACATCCGCAACATGTTCGATGTCTGCCTCTCATCCTTTCAAAATGCACCCGGATACAAAACGCGAAGCAGCAAAGATCATTTGTAGTGGAATTAACTTGTCATCTTTATTTCTCTTAGCAGTTTTCTTAGGCACTGTCTTATAAGTAGCGAGCAACGGCCGACTACAAAAGAATCGCTTGCGAAGTGTCCGTTATTACAGGTTATACTATAAATTAGTAAGGACGTGACAATTTCTTAGATATCGTTCCTGGAAGAACTGTTTTTGCAGTCTTAAACGTTTGCGTTTATTGTTACCTCTAAAGTGTGCTTTTACTATGCAAATGACTCAGGCGGTAATTACTGCCATTCATAAAGCACACAGGTGCATTGAGGCTTTTATTTTTGTTCAGTGACGCTCCGGATTCTTTTAAAATTGAAGCGTTTGTGATGTGCTGTGGGTGGGCGAATTTATCCCGGACTGAGCAATAAAAGAAACCACTCGCAGGTGTCTGAAATCGGTTATTGTCTTATGTTCCGTTTCTAATGCTAGATTAGATGTTTTCATGATATACACGGTGTCTCAGAACAATCTCTTAGTTGTCAATTCCATTTTGATAGTTAAACACCAATTATAAAGGTTACTGCTTGTTTTAAAACTGATAATTTTGAGTTTAAACTTAAAGTTACCCTAAAATTGATCAATTTTGTTGCACCAACTTCTTAAGGGGATTCTTACATTTTGGAGCTGGCCCGATTTTTAATTTTTGTTTTAATTTGTCTATATTTTACTCCGCGTATGGTAATTTTTGAAAGTTGAATAGGTAACCGATTTGTTACTCATATTGAATTAGTTACAATGGGTACTACATTTGTAGTGGCCGACTATAACTATCTACAGCCGAGTTTTATGGTTTATGTTTACTGATTAGCAACTGCAATAATATAAACGAACACAGAGTCGATACAATAATTTATTTACTTAATCAAAACATATTAATTCCTTCATAAAATATTTTAATAAAAACAATTATTTCGACAATTCTTAATTTCTACAAATTGTCTATTTATCCATCAAAAGATTAGAAATAATTAACAATCTTGTTGCAGGGATCAAAGGTAAAATAAATAAATATGTAAAATACTGTGGTGAATAATATCAATAGAAAATGATTATCAGCATAATTATTGCAAGGGATTACAATTTTTATAGTCTCACTTTTGACCTAACCTTTCAAAATCATGGCAAAAAAATAAAAGTTGCTATTTCAAAAAAAAAAACAAAACAATACACCTATCCCCCGATTTACACGGAAGATTGGTTCCTCAGAAAACCGTGTAAAACGGAATTTTAGATTTTTATAGGCAAAACCGTGTAAATCGAAAACAACTTAAAATGTGTATAATTCAGTCATTTATTTAACGTAATTTTTTTTAATAAGATATTTTGAAAAATTAAACTAACAGTTCATTCATAAAATAACAAATATACAGTGCGAACGAAGTCAAATGGAATAAATTCAGTATCTCAATTATTGTGCATATTTATAAAAAAATCCCGTTTATGACATGATATCCTGCAAAGTAAAAATTTCAACCCTAACCTCAACCCCCTTCAAGTGACAGTTTCAATCCCCAAATTATTAAATAGGAATTAGGGGCTTGTGATACCTCATTTGAAAGGTCTCTTCATGCTCTATTAAAAACTGCTATGGTTTAAAATTTTATTGCGAAAATTAACAGTAAAAAAATTAAACTTTTTAACAATTGTACAGTCTGTAGTTAATTGTTGGAATATTGAGAGTGCTAACAAATTCTGTTAGTTGCGAGTAACCACAACCGATGCTTACAGTTCCTAGGACGGATGCAGTATTTGTATTTAATTTACCATCGGCTTTGTTTGTACTAATACAATGTTTTACTTTGCACATTTCACACTGAAGTATAAATTCCGAAATAAACCCTTTTCTTTTTTCCTGTATTATTTTAATTTCTTGAGATGAACAAGCAAAGAGTCCGCAATGTTTAAAGAACAAAATTTGATCAATGAAGTGTTTCACATTCACTATTCTATTACCGTCTATTAATCCATCAGCCCTAGTAGACCTAAAACATACCTTCATATACAGGATGTATTACAATACAATGGCGCATAGTATGTACATCACACGAAAACCTACAATTTTATCATTATGCGAATATTACGCATTATTTACAATACAATATCCTGTATATGGTATAAAATGATTCTTAGATACCTAGACGTCAAATTTTTAGAAGTTGACGGAAGAGGCTGCAAGATCTCTGAATCAGATGTAATCGCTAACTCATTTTCAGGGTCGCTGCTTTTAACGAAAATTGAAGTATCTTTTTTCGCTTTTTGTTTCAAATATCTGCAATTTTACAAAAACTGTAATTTTACTACTATAAAACGCAGTTGTACATATTAGGTATATTCAAGTACAGAGGAATTTTAAAATATTTGTTGTTTAATATGTATTTATTGTGTCTTACCTCCTCTTCGCCACTAATCTCTTACTTTTCCTATGATGAGATAAGCTCATTCTTCGTTTATTTCCCATTTTTCTAACACTCAATGCACAATAAGTAAATCACTACAATTCAGTTAGACTTTCACTTTGAACGATATGAACACTTATGTTCTCCAACCCCGTAGGGTCGTAGGTCAACAAATACTAGACAAAATACATCTTGCCTATAAACGTAAAACACAACCACGTCTTAAATAAATATTTTTTCAAATTTCAAAACAAATTTATTGGTCTTAAAAATGTGAAACTTTAACCCTAGAGTCATGTTCCGAAATAAATTTTCTCCGTCCATGTCTTCGGTCTCGGAGACCGAATCTTTCTAGTTTAATTATTATTGAAAAATTATTGTTTTAGGTTAGTTCTAAATTTATATATTGGAAACTACGTCCTTTCTCTACAATCAAACACAAAGAGATTTATTATAACATTATTGTTATTGAACTTCTCAGTGGGTATTCACAGGTACCACAATTATGGCACTTTTTTGAAACATCTTTAAAAAACAACAAATCATTAAACTTTCTTTCAAAAATAACTTTGGTGCTAAGAAAACAACATAATAGCCTGTCAAACCAAATAAAAAGAGAACTATAAAAAAATTATTTTACGAAAATAAAACTGTCACAAATCAGTCTTCTTTCTCGGTTGAACAGTCGTTGCATATGACCGTAATATGTTCGAGGCATAGATATCTGTTGCATTTTTTGCAACAATATTTGATTTTTCTATTTTTTTTTCGAACCACATTCGAAGCAACATTAAATCAAAAATTATGATAATACACAAAAAATATAAATACAGTGCGACCTCGATAATCCGAACCTTCATTATAGTGGATTCTTCAATAATCCGTCCAAGCATTTCAATTGCATTGTGTACTATATAATTCGGATTTGATGGTACTCGGTTGTCCGTACCACTACAAGATGTTCCTGTACTTCAAAGATTAAAAGAAACGGCTTGTATAATGAACCAGAACAGGATCAAGTAAACAATAATTACAAAGTACATTTGCGGCCACCCAAATATGCACGATACCTGTCACAAATTTCCCTATTTTTCCATAGATTAAATCTGGTTTTATTCCAGTGACTTTCGTGAAATAATATTGGTCATAAACAAAATAATATTGATATTTGGCTGATGTTTTTTAAGACGCTTATAATATAAAGCAAAAATCAAGTTGCCAAAAAAAATCGTTCACATTTGGGTGGCCGCAAATGTGCTTCACAAAATAATATAAAATTTAATAAGTATACTACTGTTTTAAATAATTTTTGTTTATGTACTATTTTCTAGTTGTTTTGTATTAAATGTTACTCGTTTCAATAAAAAAAACTGCCTTGCTTCAGTAAACCGAATTATTTACTTATCCGGATCACCGCGGTTTTAATTAGTTCGGATTATCGAGGTCACACTGTATTCATAAAATAATTTGTGCTAAAACAATAGTAAGAAACACAGAAAATAGTAATTAACAAAGAAATCCATAAGTAAGTCTGAATATATGCCGTAAAAGATAATTGCAATTGGTTTATTTACTTTCTTCAGTCATGTTGTACGGTCCCACAGACCGTAACGGTGCAAAAATCACAAAAAAAATACAATGTGGGCATATGTGGCTATGAAGCGACTGACTGAAAATAGCAATGACCAAATCAAGCAGCTACTCGAAGAATCGGCCAAATTTGTTAAAAGAGTAAAAAGTTACACAAAATTTACGAAAAAGTCGGTCTGTGGGACATATAGAACATGACTCCAGGGTTAATATTAAAAGCAGACTCTTCTGGCTATGACTGAACAATGCACAAATTTGGACCAGTGCAACACTTTTGTTGAACATTCAAATTCTTTGAAAACGATAAGGAAAAAATAAATATTCGATAACAACACGGTCGATTTGCAAGACAGAGTCATGTATACAAGGATACAGTTACATATCACACTGATTTCTCGGTTAGATTCGCTTTTACAAGAAAACTTTGTTAAGAAATTACGGCAGTTATAGCGAACCAAAAAATTTCAAATTTTAGCAACGTATTATGGGCATGTTGAAGAAACTCACCTATCAACTCCCGTCTTTAAATTAAAAAAAATAAAGTCAGAATAGCGTCATAAAGTAGAGCAAAATTATTTAATAATGTCGCGATTTTCTGATTTTTTTAAGAAAGACCCAAGGGCATGCCGAACATTCTGAATGAAATCTGAGCTCAAACTAAACTAGTTTTATCATAATATATTTTTTTTAGAAAAATTTATTTGTTATTTTAGCCACAATTTGTTCAGCAAAGAACCGTTCAATTAATGCTTCTTTGCTCTCTGCGCAAATCCCCTTAAGGAAAACTTTAATATTGTAAGTGCTAGTTTAGGTTTCCCCTAAAATCGTAATTATCACTTATTCAGTTACATCAACTTTTTAAGAGAAATTTTAAGTGCTATTTTTGGCTTATTCTGTTCCTTAAGCAAATATCAAGTTTGAGGTGTTCCAATTTAGTCTGTATCGGTTAAATTATTAAAAAGAATGGAATTGAAGACATTGCAGCAACAAGGAGGTATCTGTAATTTTTTTAAATTTGACCAGGAGACAGTAAAAACTTGATAACTTTTTTTTCTGTAAGTTTTATTTTTTACACTCTTGTGAGACTAATGAGAAAATGTAGTGAAGTAGTTCTGGATAATCTAAAATTTAAAAAAGTTTTCGTTCCTCCATGGAAAAATATGACTGACAGAAATATCTTTTGTTGCTGCAAAGTATTCAATTAGAATTTTGTGCTAATATAAAAATTCAATCTTCAGGTCATTCAAATGAATTTATTTTAATATTTTAATACATCTAATTTCTGCAAGTTTTTTCTGTAAATGTACAAGTTATTGGGAGTTTGGAACTATTTATGTATAATGTATTTAGCATAAGCGAAATTAATGACAAATGACTTTAATTAGTGACATTTGTGACAAAAATTTTCAATCATTTTACTTAAGAAAACCAATACAGTAAATCCTCGATAAGACGAACTCAAAGAGACGAGAATATTGTATGTTCGTAGTAACGAAGTTCGTCATATCCAATTGATTATATACATACAGACATACATAATAAATCATATTAAGATAAATAGAATTTTATTTATTGCTAATAACTACACATAACATAACATAACATGACCGTACTTTTTAAAAAATTCGGTATAACTGAATACTATAATAATTTTACAATCTTGTGTTATGTGTTTAACTTGTAAAACTGAACTGATAATGTTTCTATTGAAGCTGTGTGGTTCTTGAAAAAGGGCCACTTTCAGGTAGTGTCAAACACTGGATGGTCTAAGCGTCACTGACGACTGAAAATAAATATTATGTCTCTCCCCACCAGTGATTTGTTCGTCCTAAAATTTAGTTCGTCGTTCGTGTTAACGAGAATTCGTGTTAACCGAGCGACATTCCATAAGAAACGATAAGAAATAAGCCGGGACCACAATGTTTGTTCGCGTTAACGAGGTGTTCGTCTTAAGCGAGTTCGTCTTATCGAGGGTTTACTGTATCTAGATTTTCTTGAGAAAATTATTATAAATCAAGCAAAAACTTTGATAAATAATAACCTTTTTCTGTAAATTTGAGTACAAACAAGGTTTTTCCTCTTTCATTCCACCTGGGAACATCAAAGTTTTATATATAAAATCTTTGTAATATGGATATGAAACTTCTTGAAAGAATTTTCCTTAGTACCGCAGAAGAAAATTTGGCTCAAGACATTTCAACCTAAATAATGTAGTGTTATGAACCTTTACAGTGTGTACTTAATCAGTCGAATATCCCCTAAGTTGAGAGAAATGACCGCCATAAATTTTCTGATAAATGATTCACTGGCAGTTACTTCCGAAAATACCCTTTTAAACCCACCGGCTTCCTGGGTAAATATCCCTGCGGTGAACTTGGATTTCATTCCCAGGTAATAGTAAAAGATTTAGATGACTTCCCGAGGGAATCAAACAACCCTAATATATTGGTTTCGTCTAAATACTATTTGGCTCGAATTTTCACTCATTTTTAAATAAAATCAATTTAATATGCACTTTAAGTCAGTTAAGAAAGGTACAGTTTCCTGTTCTCTTATATGTGAAGCCAACAGACCAGATGTGTGGACGAGAAAACGACAAAAAGACCGGAATCTAACAGTTGCTTAATGAAAAGTTATGAGGGGAGAATGATTGCATAATTAAATTTAAACGAATCGCGATTCAAACATATCGATCCATTTGCACTAAGTGGTTTAATTTGTTTATCGGAGCAGGAACCAACACATCCAATAATCAAATAAAAGGACTTTAATCAGCTCTCTACGGTATCATTGATACCGTATTGAATTGATATGCAAAGTGAAGCTACAATTTTTTTTGCATTTTTATTCCACTTAACGATCATCAATGTCTCTCTTGGTCGTTTCAAGGCTAACAGTACAAAAAAACCGTACACTACGTCCCTGCTCTTGTTATACAACTTTGGGAGGTCTCCAATTCAAAGAGATATCAATCGATATAAAGTCAGAAAAAATTGTTCTGCCGGCAATAATTGTTAAACACGTTTTAACAAGCAAGTGGCATCTTAACTGCAAGCTGTTTATCCATTAGTATGAGGGCACGCATGGTCGGTTCCCTAATAGCTTCTGTGAAAATTTTCGTATTTTTTCCCCAACACTTCCAAGCAGTGATTCATGAATTAAAAATGCAAATCTCAAAACAGGTGTTAATATCAGCGATACTGGAACTTGTTCGCAAATCAAGGTTTTAATTTACAGTAATTCTTGTACAAACGAGAACCGTTCGGTGATAATGGATGGGATTAATAAAATTAATAACGAAATTCCCTTTTTTTCGGAGATGGGTCTCAACACATAACGGTCCAACGAAGCCTAAAATTTGATGTAAACTCTTGACCTTCGTTGGGATATTTCGAAATGATACACCTTCCACGTCCAAAAGTGTTTGCGTCTAATTTCAAATTAGCGATAAATACATATCGATTTGAAGTAAATACAGTCTTCACGGCCTTGCGTGTGGTTACGAACGCCATGACCCCGCTGCTGCGCTAAACCTTGAACTACCAAGCGCACCATTGTTCTCTCCGAGTGGTGAGAATGAACAAGCCGGCAAAAAGCATTAAAATGTTTAAATTTTTTATTTCACAAGTGTCTCACGAAATGAAAGAATTCCATCCACGTCGGCCGCTCTTTCCGTGAATTATTCTTCGAATTTTTTTTTCGAAAACAAGAGCCGGGACGGGACTGGTCGCGGAGAGGCATTTTTCTGTAGTCGGGACTTTATAGACAAATTAATATGCTCCTTTTGTTACGTCGACAGGGATTGTTATAGTCACAAATACTCGTCTCATTGTATCTGTATCAGATAGGTATCTCCCAGACTGTAATTCAAATGAGTATTTCATAAAAACCCTTTTGTCTATTGAATACGTGCATCAATTAAGGAGGTACTGGAGTAACGTTTTGTTGCGGGGTTATACAGGGTGATTTATCTCCATCTTCCCCAAATCGACAATTGAGCCGTTCATTTTGAAAAATTCTTATCACAAATTAAAATAAAATTTATATTTTTAAACAATTCACAATAAATATTTTATCCAATAACGAAATGACAATGATTGATGATAAATCAGTAGCACTTCAAAAAGAGGAAAATCTTTTCGTACTTCCACGTTTTGGTTGGCGTACTAGTACCTTAAGGAAAACATATTTATTTTGATTTAATTATTTTTATTCGAAAAATTACTGAAGTATAACTGCAATTAAATATATTCAGCTAATTCATGTGTTTTACAATTCAAATAATATTCTAATTGCCTGATTAGTCCATCCTTCTGGAAAATTAATCCGGAAGAAAACAGTTAGCGGGAAATGAGATTGCAGAAGGAAAAATTCGCAGTTCCCACTGCGCTTCTTTTGTTGAGTGGATTAAATGAATGATCATCACAAATTAGACGAATTATATTCTGGATTTCTTTTGTAATTTCAACTAAAGCAAACAATTGTTACAAAGACAATTACGAACGTTTCAGTTTCTTCTTTTCTCATCAAGCACAAAAGCCCTAAGATATTTATGTAGGTAGGTAACGGATTTGATTGTTGCACAAAATTTAATAATATTTCTTTTAATTTAATTAAAATTTGAGTCATTATTTATACAGTGTGGCCCCTGATATTTACAAAAAAAATTGTTTTCTAACAAAATTCTGATAGTACTGTGGAATAAGGGAGAGAAATTTAATTTTTTCCAAAATTTTCTGTTAAACAAACATTTTTTCATTGACCCTAATTGTCTATTGACATTCTGAAGATCAACTGGCATTTCGCGTTAAATAATTTTAGTTCAGAAAATAATTCAAAAATAATTGCGTGACATTAAACTAATTGCAGGAATGATTAAATTACATGAATGAGGTGCAAATTATTGTGATGGAAATGGTATTTATCAAGAATTCCTTGCCACTGAAAAAGTACAATATGTAATTATTGAAAATTAAAAACCGGTTATCTATTTTCATGTCCTAATGAAATCAATTTGTATTAACATCTTGTTTCAGCAGTTCAAATCACGAAAGTTAAAAATATAAATTCTCCTATTAGTGCAATTAAATTAACTACAGGAAACTTATTAAATGAAAGATAACTTGTTGTACAGGGTCCTCCAACGTTAATGATTACTATAAAAATTTGTCTATGTATTGAATTATTTGATGTTGATTCCGTTGTCAGCTTTTACTATCTGGCGTCGCGACTCTCATTTTTGTATTTTTCGTGAATTTTTTGAGCTTTTCTTTTCTTTTTTCTATGTACCATTTTTTCGAAATCGCAATTTTGTTTTGGCATTTTACCCTTCCTGAAATTGACGAGTCGCCTTGATTTGATAAATCATTGACGGTGATCGTGAATATTAGTTTTTGCTGACTGCATAAAAAATTATCTACGTTTTATTAGTATGTTTCTTATCTTGCTTCGTATTTCTTTCTTTCATTGGTTATTCAAGGTATGTGCGTTTTATAATACATAATTTTTTTACTCACTTATTTAAACCACCCGCCGCACATCTAGTCTTTGTTATTGTGACTTGTAAATGCTTGTAACAATTATTTTGAACATACCATTTTCGGTAGTAAAACTTTGACAAGGACTCAAATTATTTCATTTATGCATTACCATAGCATTTTTCAATTTGCATTCCAGAACTTTACAATAACAGCGACGGTCAAATTAATGAGTTGCTGCGTCGGCAGAACTAAAAAGCGGGAATGTTTTCGTGCATTGGTTTTTTGTTCTACGCTTATCGGTGTTTAACATTCAGCATTATTATCCATAGGCGGGTAACGAAATAAGAGTCAAATCTGTCAACAATTTTAACTTGTTAATCAAAACGTTTACGCCAAAAAATTACTTAAAAAAGTTCTTGGATTTGACGAGTTCTATCACTGGTTAAAATTAATGACATTATTTCTGGGACACGTTGTATAATTTTGGTAATATAAAAATTACAAAACCTTTCAGCTCTTTATTGAAATTCGACGTTACTTCGATTAGATATTTTGTGATGTCACTAAAAAATGTTATTTACAATTTTCCAGTAAATATTTGTTGGAAGTTTTAGAGATTTTGTTATTATTCTATTTTTTTGGCTAAAAAGCTTTTAAAAAATTTAAACAGGAAGGTAAATTCCGCACACAAAATTTTAGTCTTCATTTTTTTAAAATTACACTTTTTACTTTTTTACTTGCGCTTCATAACAAAAAAAAAACTAATACCAGGGTGAATCAGACAAACCCGCAGCTTCAAACTCATAACAAGCGGACGGATCCTGTTTTTGACAGTTCGGCAGTTGAGCAGAACCGCAAACTCAAAAGTGTTCACCTAGATCAAATTCACAATGGACCCGAGGCCAACAAACCCCGAAACTTTCAAGCAGACTTCCAATTTTACAAAAACAGAATCTGAAAGATGAAATGCAGAAAAATCGATTCGCGAAAAGCGGCGACAAAAAACAGACGTTTTGACCTTTAACTCGCCGCAGACCAGCGCCAATTGCACAATGACGGCTTAATTACATCTCACGTCGGACAAAACCGGTCGGAAGGGAGCCGAGGGTTAACACACTCAATCTGATTTATATAAATTTTACGTAACAATGCCGTCGCAGCGCCCACGATTAATTTCAATGTAACGATCCGGACAGGTGAACAAGAGCCTCACGGCATCGATTAAAACCGAACAAGTAGTGCATGAGGAATGTTAAAAATTGACAGCAATGGAACGCTCCGGATCGTCACGCATCTCCAATCGAATTTTTTTGTCGGACATATTAATCGTTTTTCTGTCCGAGTACAGGTGTGTCGTGGTCCTGTAAAATTCGCTGCCCACCGAATCGCAATGCGACCGAGAATTCCAGCCGAAAGCTCAAGGACGCGCATTTCACGAACCGAGAAATCACCGCCTGTTTATGTAAATCGCCGATAATAAAATATCGATTCGTGCGAATCGACTTATTTCATTAAATAAATTGAGTACGGTTTTATTGCCCAAAATCAATCTTCTCACATAATTTGTCGTTTTATTGTCGCGAAACAGATAAAAAACTTTTACGGTCCTTAAACGGACATTTTATTTCACCATTAAGTAAAACGCTTTTATAATTTATGGGTTAACCGATGAATTATCTGTTTTTTTTTTCTTCGAAACATTCCCGTTGTTATTAACCCTAGAGGGGACGCGTGGATTACATATGTAATCCAGTGTTCTCATTTTCAATGATATTTTTGTTTTGCTTATGACACACCAACAATCTTTTCAGTACCTTCCTAAAAAAAACTATTCTAAATTAAGTCAGGGTAATTTTGATGCTATTGGTCGATTTTAATTTTCTTAGTAGCAACAAAGATGAGTACTAATCTAGTTAAAATTATTAAAAAAATTACCACCACAAATATAATTCGGCATGATTCTTTTTTAACTTCAAATCGACCAACTAGCAAATAGTCAGTGTAATTTTGATGCTATTAGTCGATTTGAAATTTTTTCTCTTTACGATTAGCTGACAGGACTGTTTGAAAAACAATCAATGTAATTTTGTTGGTAATGGTGAAAATTTGAAATATTGCCAACTTTCCTCGTCAAAGAATGTATTCTTTTTACATTTTAAATTGACAATGAACAAAGGTGCTTATTGTAACGTGCTAGGTCAAATTGAGCCGGTCCAACATAGGCTGTTGAGAATCATATGGAAACAGGATGTTGTAGTGGAGGGTCCTTTAGGTATTAATGAAATTTTTGAAATTGAATGTTTGTTATTTTTTTTCAGTGATTTGCAAATTAGATTTCACGCCTCTAGAAGCATTACAAAAAATAAAAATCTTTTTTTGCCAAAGATAATGAAGTCAGCTTGTTTCAAAAACTGGGAATGGGTGACAGTTAAAAAATTTAACTTGCTGCCTATGGAACTGTGAAATTAAATAAATTTTCGATGAAAAAAAGGTTTATAAGGTGGTTTAGGGGGCATGTTTAGTGTCTTTTTCATTTTTCTTGTAAATAGTTTTTTTTTTGTGTGTATTTATGTTTGGTTTTGTTAGTTTTTAGGTATAGTTTTGTTTGATTATTAGTTTTAGTTTATAGTTTATAGTTTGTTGTAGGAATTAATTTTTTGTTGTTAGCTGGAACTATGTACAGGTAGCGTTGTCTATCTCTATAGGATGCTGATATACATTAAATAAATAATACGAAATGAAGTTGTCAATATTTCAGATTGTCGTCATTGCCAACACAATCATATTCGGAAACTTAAACGGTATCCGAAAAACAGGCCTTTAAATATAAAAAAATGTGTTTTTGTTATGACGTTAAAATTTCTTTTTTTGCGGTGTCCATAAATAATGTGAATTCTTTTAAATGTTATTAACAAGTAATAACACTGTCAACATTTTTCTCTGATTTAGAGCTTGACATGATTTTGTCGCCGCAAAAGACTGAAATTTTCGAGAATCATTTTAATTTTTATCTAACGGGTCGTAAATTGTTTTTTTTGTAAAAACTACTGAACTTGAACTTGGTTCACTTTTAAATTTGAATTAAAGAAAAATTACAAAACAAGCGGCAGAGAAATTGAATGCAGACGTTCAAAGATTCTGTTAGGTTAACCATCAAGATCAACGGCAATGCCTTACGAACGACGAGGACCTTTAGGACGTTATTATAAATGTGGTCGAGTTAGGAATAAATCTACAAAAAGATGGTGTAAAATATGTAATAATTGGTTGTGTAAAGACCATTCGTTAGACATTTGTGTGAGTTGTGTCGAAAATACAGCTTGAAATGTTACTGTAACTTCATCCATTTTTTTTAATAGGTAGGGTAGGTAGGTAGGTAGGGGTAGGGTATTTTGTTCTTTAATTTTGGTACAAAAACTTATTTGTAATATTCATAGGAATCTTGTTTCATAAATAAAGTGATCATATATTTTTTGTAAGTATGTTATTATTTATATTTTCCGTCGCTGCTACGTTAGCGTTGCCATTTTAGAGAGTTCTAATTTTATTTATGTTAAACGGTTATAAATTTACTTCAAGACAAAATTTTTCTACACGTTATAAAAGGTATTAAAGTATCATTACCTTAAAAAAAATAATAACAAAATATTTTGTTACCATAATAATAAATAATCAAAATGGATTACATATGTAATCCACGCGCCTACTCGTGTAACAAAATAACAGGCGCCTACTAAAGGATTAAAACGCTTTTATAATTTATGGGTTAGCCGATGAATTATCTGTTTTTTCTTCTTCAAAACATTCCCATTGTCATTAAAGTAATCAGTTAAACTAATAGACGGTAACATGCGAAATAAAAAATGAGTTGTGTACGACGAAAAAGTTAATTCTGCATTTTGCAAGAAAAAAATCGACACTCCCCGCTCGGACGGTAACGTTGGTCGAACGGTTCCCACGTCTTGTGCATTCGACGGGGTCATTATCGCAATTACTACACTCTGCATGTACGAAATACACAGAAAAAAATATTGCAATAATTTGGCCAATTTGAGTTCGGTTGTTTGCGTTTCCTTATTCAAAAACGGTAGGTGCATCGAAATTTAATTCCGATACTATTTCGACGGTATTATTTGCGGTGGGCAATGTTTATTGACGTCAGTGGTTAATTTCATTTTGTTTGCGGTCCAGTAATGAAATTTTGACCGCCAATTTAAAATATTCTTGGGAAACGCTTAACAGTGAAATAAAATGTTAAAGTAAAAAAAAATAATAATATGACCTAATTTCTTTATTTTTACAATATGTGAGTAGATACAGCCAAACTTGCATGGAATCACCCGGTATATGACATTAATAATTTTTTTCGAAGCAATCCTTTTATGATAAGCACACAGTTAATTAAATAAGTCGAGGATTCTAAAAAAAAAAAATGTTAAGTATATTTACAAAATAAAAGGGAGGACGAGGAATAATGCAAAAAGTCAAAACTGGTAGCTGCAGAGAAAAGAAAACTCGAATTAAAACGAAAATATTTGAAAATTGAATTAGAAGAAATCGAAACTGAGTTAACAGCGAAAGGAAAGAATCTGTAAATTGGAAATGATATTTTGAAGCAAGATAATGAGAAACTAAATCCCAAATTTTGCCAGAAATGTCCATAGCAGAACCAAAAAAATTGAGGAATTAGAAGAAAAAGAAACAATGTTTTGCTACAAAAAGAGAAATAAAGAATGTTATTTTAGAGAATTAATTATTTTATTTTATAAATATATTTTGTATTAAAGTATGCGTCTCTTCGTGTTCTATTTTGGTTGGAGCGATGTGATGGTCTGATGAAATATCCTAAATTTTTAAACAAAAGTCCTAATTGTAAAAATTTTTCCTAAAATCCTAAAAATATTGCAAAATTATGGAACGATTTATTTAAAAAAACAATTATTATAAATTGTTCTCCTTCATATTATAAACAACGCTAAATGATTGTACAGCATTTCTTAAATAAATTTGCATTGAATATCATAAAGTTTCTATGATTATTAAATTATTTTTGTTACAAGTTTTATTCAATTTTTATTCAGTTAACTATAAATAATGTAATATTCCAATTTACAGTGGTCAATTTACATTGTTTTTCCATTTTTTGTTTATTTCAGTACTAACAAAATTAAGTGAAAATTAAGTCACGCCTTTAAAGTTCAGTTTAAACTAAGTGGTACTTAAGTTAGAAACACATTTATTCAGTAACTGGTAATTCAAAAATAGTTGTCATGATTAAAAAATTCCATAAATTACGTCACACGTTAAGGGGGTGGGAGGGGGTCAACATAGTGTGACATCGTGTGATGGGGGGGGTCATAAGCTTCGTGACGTCACATGTATAAATCTAAAGTATTAAGACTCTAAACTTCAACTCTAACGAAAAACTTTAAAATATTACCAACTCAATTTATTTTATATCGTGCATTTGATTTGCTGTTTTGTAAATTTTTTAAAATATTTGATTTATTGTTGATTTTATGAAAAACGATTTCAATTAGAAATATATAAATAATTTTGGAAGTGCTGTTTTAATTTAATAATTTCTAAATTTACAATTGCAAAATACGTGACGTCACACCAGGAGGAAGGGAGGGGAGTCCCACAAATGTGACCACCTGTGACAAGGACGAGGGGGGCTCCAAAAATCATTAAATTCGTGTGACGAAATTTAAAAAAAATCGAGATTTTCGAACATAAGTGCAACCTGTGTAACTTATTAGGTTGCACTTTTATATTTCTTGTTGTTTCATTGTTACTTAAGTCAACCAAACGAATCAAGTCTTTAAGGGGGCCACTTGAGAAGCAAGATTCACAAGATGGCGCCACCATAGTAAATTGTCAATTTTGTAAAAGCTCTTTTCATTAACAAGCTTTTTTAAGTAAAAAACTAGTGGTGGATATAAAAGATAAAAAAATGATCTAGGTATAGACATAAATTTGCCATGAAAAAACTTGAAAAAAATATTTATTCAAAAATGTCACATGTTCCGGTGCTTTTTGACTTAAATATTGACAAATGTGATTAGATAATGTACGAGTATACTTATGATTAATGCTTCCAGGGTGTGATCAGCAAGATTTTCTTTACTTTTAACAAAAAATTCAAATATTATTGAAAGTTTGACATTTTTGAATAAATACTTTTCTCAACTTTTTCCATGGCAAATTTATGTCTATACCTAGATCATTTTTTATCTTTTATATCCGCTACTAGTTTTTTATATAAAAAAGCTTGTTAATAAAAAAAGCATTTTACAAAATTGACACCTTTTTCTACAGTGGCGCCATCTTGTGAATCTTGCTTCTCAAGTGGCCCCCTTAATAAAATTGCTTCAGCTCTTTCAGGTTTGAATTTTTCGTGCGCACGTGGGGAGCAATTTTACAGTTGTGGTAGTTCATGTCCGGCAGCATGCATTCGACCGCAACTAGGAATTTGTTCGAAGAACTGTGTTGTAGGCTGTCAGTGTAAACCTGGCCTAGTTAGAAATCGTCGTGGCATTTGTATAAAACCTTCCGACTGCAATAATCCACTTCTTCAACTTGCTTCATTAAATCGTGAACTTGTAAAATTACAGAATCGACTAAATTCCATCTAAAAAAAATTCTTCTCAAGTCGAAAATAATTTTCAGGATTCTTCATCTGTGTTCTGGCACCTACAAGAAACCTTTTAATTGCTCTAAAGAAGTTATTACAAATTTATTACCGGCGAGTCATTAAGTAAAGTACTTAATTAATAAATTGTCGAGTTGAGCAATTTATTGTGCGAATGGTTAAGCTAGTTTCCATTCCCAAGGTAATTATTACACGGCAGCAAATGTTTGCACTTTGTGTTTACCTAAAGGTCTCGAGATATGAAACAAAAGAGTGACAAGTGCAACAACCGGTCGTCGGTCTGAAAAGTTCCCTGACTGGCAAAACAGTGCGGGATATATTCCCGACAACTAATGGCGCCCATAAAAATTAAGAACTTAATGAAAACGATCGAGTTTATTTCTGCAAAATCTAGTCCGCTAGGTGCGAAGAATGAAAGCACAAGTCATCGGGCATACGGTGGGTCGGTTTCGGCAGAACAGCCAGAAATAGCTTCGCAAAAAAAAACAAATCAACAATTTTTTTAACTTTAATGGCGAATAACAACCATTTTGCGATGATATCTAAAAAGTTGTTTCTTGATTATAATGAAGATTAAAAGTTTTAAATTATTTAAATTGAAGCAAAGAAAATTGCTGCAGCCTGAATTGGTTGCACTAGTAAAAGTAGTGAAAAATTTAGACTGAATGCATTTCTGAGTGCAATAAAACGATTTCCTTGAGCGGCGAACTTAAAATACATCAGTTTTGACTTTGATATTTCCCGTGAGTTGCGTCGTGGTTAACCTTAGAAGATATTGAAAAGCTGTAAATAAGAGTCGAATGTCCAATAAAGTGTCTTTCATGGCACAACTGTTAATGAGGCAGTTTATTTCCCTTGTTTCCTTTCGGAATACATTTTTCAGTTAATCTGTTATTGACAGTTCAACAAACTGAGATACATAAAGAATTCACTTAAAAAATGCTAAATATAGCTTTGACAAGAAACACATTTGCAGCTTGTTTGGGAAAAGTCTTAAAATAGAAATAATTTTAAGGATTGGAAAGTTTGTAAATGTCAATTCTACGCTTAACTTGGTAAAATTTTTTGGGTACAATGATGCGATTTCTTGCTGATTTATTCGGGTACCATAACTAGATGGAATCTTCTGCCGGATTTCTAAAGTTTATTTTAAAGTTCAAATAAAATTAAAAATCAATTTGGCTGTGGATAGATCGTTTTTATTTTAATTCTTGTAATTTACAAAAAAAAAATGATATTGCATCAGATGATATGAAAAATGTTTATCCAACCCCTACAAATTCCCCCATAACAATTGTAAAAGCAATACATCGATGAGTTTCTTTGAAGTCCCTTATAAATTTGGGCAAGGTTTCTAAGAAACATTTTAGGACACCGAACAAATTGTTAGATTGTTGGATAAACACGCAAGTCTTTAAGAAATTTAACAATACAGAAATGCGCAGACTTATTACACACTACCCTAGTAGCAAAGAAATATTTTTTAAATATTTTCCTTGAATTTTAAAAAATATTTTTATGACATGTTTGTTAATATTTCTTAAAAAGATTAAAGAAATATTATTTTAGATTTTTATTTCTTTAATTTTTTTTATGTAAACCTAATGTTTTACGAATATGCAGAAACAAATATTTTTTCTTGATATAAATCTAATATTCCTTGAATGTACAAAAATAAATATTTTTTTCTTTATGTAAATCTAATATTTTTTTAATATAGAAAAATAAATGATTTTTTCTTGATATAAATCTGATATTTCTTGAATGTACGAAAAATAAATATTTTTCTCTAAATTACAATTTATTTTTTATTTTTATAACTAATATTAAATAGTAAAAAGTAACATGTATATAACAAACAAAGTAAAATAACATAACATAAGTAATAACTAGAATAAATAAAATAACTCATTAAGAGAAGAAGAAAGCGGGGCTGTGCCAAGAACACTAGCAACGTTACCTCTTTGTATAGCCAAACTTATTCGTTGCTTCAAATATGTTTTGGCTTGAGGAATTCCCGTTGTTTGCACAATACGCCTCCCCAAATCTTCAAGGAGAGAAAGGGCATCAGCACTCCAAGGACCCAAAGTTTCCACAGCGAAGGCGACAAAAAAATAATCATCAGAAATTGACTTATATTTCTTTTTCTTAAGATTTTCTGCCAAGTGAGCAGCAGATCTTGCAGAAAATGAAGAATCAGTTAAATGAGAAGGGGCAAGTGTATCCGTACAAGTAAAATCCCAAACTAAGGATTTACCTACTTTCCATGGAATAACTGTAATACCATCTGGACGTTTGCCATCATCCCTCAGAATACCATTAGGTTCAAGGATACAAGGAATGTTGGCAGAAGAGAAAGCACGTTTAATAATGTCATTAATACAGCTGTGACGAGAGAGTCTACCAGCACTTTTAATGCACGATAAACCATGATGACCCAACGAGTCTACAGAAGAACCGCACGAGCAGATATGAGGATGACAGAAATTGATCCCCAATCTAAGTGAAATAGCAATTTGTAAGATGTTTTTTTCTAAAAGAGTACCTAATTTACAAGATGGAAGAGCTTCAAGCCAAGCTCCAGATTCAAGTTCAGATCCAGCTAATAAGATAGCCTTTTCTGTAATATTTGAGGAAGATAATAAATTTTGAAATATTTTCTCACAGATAGGTAAGTCCCAATTTCTTTGAATAGAAAGTTCTTTTGGAAGTAAAGACGAATTAGAAATTTCCTTCCAATAATCAACAGCCTCGTTAAGGGATGTAATTTCAAAATTAGAGAAACTAGAAGGTAGAATGGACATAATAAGTTCAGAATTAGAAAATATAGAAGACAAAAAGGCAGGCGAGGAAATATCAATTATAGACCTTATACCTAATCCACCAAAACGGATTGGTAATTTGGCTTGAGTCCAAGATCGAATTGTAAATTTAATATTCAAAATTTTTTCCAAAGAAGAAATAACAATATTATCCAATTCAAGACACTCATCTTTAAATTTCCAAAAAGGACAACATCTGAGATTATAAGTGAAATTAGGTATCCAAAAACAATGGCGGAGTAAAAATAAACTAATATGAGGATTAATTTTACATAGATTTGAAGAAAGTAAAGAGAATGAATCAATTTTTTTAGAAATGAATGGAGGAATTGCTGCATCGAAAATAGGACAACCAAGAATAAAAAGGTCTTCAACATTACAAACGTGAATACAAGGAGCTAATAATTCGAATCTTTCCAAAATTGAAGACTTGTCTAATTCCGAAACATTATTAAGGAAGAAAAGTTCGCATTTATTGAAATTAAGAACTAAACCAATTTTCTTAAATTCAGAAATTATCGTTTCTAAGTCTTGTAAGACATCCAAAGCCTTACCACCTAAAGAACCATCATCCAAGTACCAAACATTCAATTCTGAAATCAAATTCTTAATAATTTGATGAATCGATAAACTAAAAATTGCAGGACCGAGAGGGTCACCTTGTTGACAACCTACTGAGGATTCAATAACATTTCCATTAAAGAATAATTTTGATTGATAAGCATAACATTGCCAGAGATAAGGATATATATCTGGAGTAACAGCCTTGACAACAGAAAGAAGGGAGTCTCTTTCGATAGAATTGAAAGCATTTTTAACATCGATTTTAAGGAAAACCTCAGCATCAGATTGATTATTAATATAAGTTCTAATTGAATGAACAGCTCCCTCACAACCACCCTTAATTCCAAAACCTAATTGAATAGGATGAAAAAAGGAAGATAACGAATCCTTAATGTGGAAACTGCATAATTTAGAAGATAAACGTCTAAAAGTTGAACCTATTGCAATAGGACGGATACCGCCATCTTTTTTAGAAAGGGCACAAAGAGAGGCACCATAAAGAATAGGTCTAATATCAGAAAGAACTTCACCAGCTAACATGAGATTGCAGAGACTACAGATGGCTTTCAATAAGTGACGACCAGAGTCACCTGTACCATTACCTAATAAATCTTTGAGATGTTGTGGTCTTATTCCATCCATTCCAGCAGCAGAACCATTAGGGAATGACATAATCGCTTTATAAACTTGATCTTCAGAGACAGTGAGATGTTCTACCATTTCTTCAGGTGGATCAGGAAACTGGAGTAATCTTGAAGGAATTGGATGTTTAGATTTCAACGATTCAAAAGTATCAGCATTATTGTTGGCAAATGAGTCATCAGAAGATAATAAGCGAACTGCACCCTTAATATCACCATCCGCAATTTTGTTCTCAACCGATTTATAAATTGAAAATTTTGAGAAATCGGTTTTGGAATAAAGTATGGAGTCCACGTTAGAGTCAGCATTCTTCTTAACTTTAGAAGTTAAAGATTCCTTTTCATAACCATTTTTAATAGGAACATGAAGAACACGAAAGGCAAAAAGAAAAAGGTCTTCCCAGGATGGTAAAGAATTAACGGAAACACATTCATTTATAATTTTGGCTAGTTTACTAGCCACGGATATTCTAGCTCCACGCGGAATTCTTCTAAGAATACAGACATTCGATTTTAGGTAACCAATTTTTTCTGTTAAATTGAGAAATTTAACAGGAAGTTCCGGAACAGGCACATTCTGTTTATGACATCTAGAAATGTGAATTTTGAGACCATGTAAACTCTTGAAAAATTTTGAATTTGGACAAATATGACATTTCATAAATAAACTGTCAAAAAAAAAAAACCGGACCAAACCAAAAAGTAGTCACAAGATAAGCTCAAGATAAAGCTCAAAGACCAATCCAGTATCCAATTACTCTCCAAAAAGAATCGGCAAGAATTTTTCAATGGGAAACGTCAGTACCAAAGTTCTCGATTTTCCAAATTTCTAAACGTGCCCTCACTTAGTCCACGACCCAAAGACAAAGAGTCCCAAATCTTCTCTTCACAGGCAAAAAAAAAAAAAAAAAAAAAAATCACAAAAGTTCAAAAAATCAAGAACACTTAAAAAATTAGAAAAATGTCAACGGAAAACGTCAAACCCAAAAATACAAATTTCTCCCCAGTTCCACACTGTAGATCGACGAAAACCAACAAATAACCAAACCAAAACAGTAATATAACGCGTCAAAACAACTCTACAAAATATTTCTCGAAAAAATAATCCAATTTGGTCAAACCTTCACGGACCGAAAAATTTTCACATACACACTTTGACGGCACACAATTTATTATATAAATCTAATATTTCTTGAATGTACAAAAATAAATATTTTTTTCTTTATGTAAATCTAATATTTTTTTAATATAGAAAAATAAATGATTTTTTCTTGATATAAATCTGATATTTCTTGAATGTACGAAAAATAAATATTTTTCTCTTGATATAAATCTAATATTTCTTGAATGTACAAAAATAAATATTTTTTTCTTTATGTAAATCTAATATTTTTTGAATATAAAAAAATAAATAATTTTTTCTTGATATAAATCTGATATTTCTTGAATGTACGAAAAATAAATATTTTTCTCTTGATATAAATCTAATATTTCTTGAATGTACAAAAATAAATATTTTTTTCATTATATGTAAATCTAATATTTTTTGAATAAGTTTGCAAAAATAAATATTTTGTTCTTGATATAAATCTAATATTTCTTGAATGTACAAAAATAAATTTTTTTTTCATTATATGAAAATCTAATATTTTTTTAATAAGTTTGCAAAAATTATTATTTTGTTCTTGATATAAATAATATTTCTTGAATGCACAGAAATATTTTTTTTCCTTATGTATATCGAATATTTTTTAAATATGCAAAAATAAATATTTTTTAAATATATTTTAAAAGTATTAAAAATATCTGAAAACATTCGAATATTTGTTAAATATTTTAGAAATATTAAATAAATATTGTGTGCTACTAGGGTAGAAGTGCAATGAAGACTTATAAGATAAAATGACTTTCCGAAAAATACAGGCTACAAAGAAATACTTCTCACTTTATTAAGAATACTTTTAGATTTTTTGCAAGCAAAAACCTGGCTTCCAATATGTGCACATTTTATAGCAAACCGCCGAAAACGCTGACTAACAGTGGATTAGATAACAAGCAGAAAAACATTTTTGTGAAGGTTGTTATTTTCGAACGCCGATTCATTTTCTCTCCACTTATTTGAACCACTGGAATAAATTATTTCTGGGGCGTTTTCACGGTAATGCATTTCATGCACGCCGTAATTGTCAGCATAAGATTACAACAAGCTCATTTGCAAGTGTGAATTCCTGAAAGTTACTCAACTTTCTCGAATCGCATTCGCCGGGACGTGGCTGGCACTTAGAAGGAGATAATCTAATAAATCGTCTTAAAGCCGAGTTAAATCAATTTATTGTTCGTATGGAGTTAATTCCACATGCAGCATATCCGGGGATTACAAAGTTCACGGAATTAACACAATCAGCATTGTCCGCCTGATGGGCGCAGGAGCGGGTGGTTGATGTTCTGCGAACATTAACAGGCGATGTACAGTTAGGATTTTATTTGATTACTGAAACTATTAGTGGAACAGTTTGGGAGAATGTTGAAATTCTCATATCGCGTTACCGTTATTCGCATGGCGTTTTGAGAAGAGTAATAAAGGCAATATTTTCTTAGACAATGGATGAACGACCGTTAGCCAGATCATTTCCCTTTCGAGTCACTTGTCAGCCCGCTGGGCCTAACAAAGGACGTGTAATCACTTTGATTCAAATAGCGAGCAGACCAACTCTGCTCCATCTTATTCATTGAAGTCCGCGGCCAGAATTTAATTTGAAGTTCGTTTATCGATATTGCAAATCAAGGCACGAATCTCGACCGTGTTCCGAAGTTTAATTTTTCTTAAAAGCTATTATTATAATGAAAACGTTAACGTTTACTTTGAATACTCGTTATGGGTAACTAACAGTCACGCACGGACGCAATTTCAATTGTTGCACGTTCTTTTTCCTCCAGTCCGCCGATTTTTAAACGTTTCTCTTTCTTTTCATTTTCTTCAATCTACTTTTGAATCAAATAAATTAACACACTAATTTGTGTGCTAATCTTCACGCGCGTTATGGCCTTATTCGTGATGGGAAAAAAACGAAACGTTATATCAATTTGAGGCATTCAATGGCATGCGAAAAGACGGCATCAGGCGATTGACGTCAAAATTTTTTGTCGAGGTCCATTTAGGACGTGCTTCAAAAAATGGCTCGAATTAATCTCCGGGCCACTTACGGAAACGAATCTGAAATGATGCCCAAGTTGATCAAAGCAAATTAGGCAGCGCGAAAACAATTACTGAAAACCCCCAAAAAAAACTTGCAATAAATTTCGGCGTTGCTCCGTCGACCGGGATAAGACAACCAGTTTTTAAAAGAGCCGAACGAAGAAAATGCCAAGGAATTGAGTCATATGGCGAAAATGTTCGATCAGGAAGAGAAAAGTGACAGGAACAGATTAACCTGTGGGGATCGTAAAGATCGAGTAAGATGGTTTTAGATAAGCGAGTTCCAAGAGCAAGACTGTTGAATGAGGAGGTCACAAATGTCGCAGAGAAGATTGCAGACTGTTATGACCGAACAGAATTTTGATGA
Organism: Dascillus cervinus; assembly: GCA_949768715.1. Taxonomy (NCBI): domain Eukaryota; kingdom Metazoa; phylum Arthropoda; class Insecta; order Coleoptera; family Dascillidae; genus Dascillus; species Dascillus cervinus. The sequence continues at coordinate 27,351,560 of OX458319.1, read as the reverse complement.
ATCCATTTTTTCTGCGGCGATTAAACAATCGCAACGTGGGGCTAATGGATGAACTGTCTTAATTGCACTGCACGTGAGGAACCGCAGGGAAAAATAAACCTTTGATTGGTTATTTTATTTCAACCTTTTGAAATGTTTAAATTTAGAAGCTGGTTGTTAATGTAAATCAAAATGCCCTAGTAGGATATAAATTGTACCCAGAGGTTAGGTACGTGTGCTATTTTTTCAACTACATAATAGTATACACGTTGTATTATATGAAGTGTCCATCATTGGTAACTTTGTTATTATTGGAGCTACAAAGTCAGTTAAATTGGTGTCTTTTTTCCATAATGAAAACCAAAAAAACAATCGAACATGAACTGTTTGAGATATTCACGAAAATACCATTTTTTTAAAATGTCATACTTTTTTAAACATATTTCGAAGTAATATTTAATTGAATGAAAAAGTCTTAAATTAAATTAAATTAAATACCTGGAAGTTACAATTAACTACCAAAAGCCAAGTAGGCAATGAAACAGTCGAAAATTATGTGTTGAAACATTTTTTTTAACGGAAAACTACTTTCATTATGGCAATCAGTAGAAAAAACACCAATTCTCAGATAATTGAACCGACTTTGTAGTTGCCAATGGTGGACACTTCATATAATACAACCTGTATTCTTGCATTAGGATTGAAAGTGTCCCTTTTTAGCGCGAAAATCTTGTTTGCGAGGCGGAGCGTTGGCGAAGCCGAGCGAATACACAATTGCGAGTGAAAAACGTCTTTTTCTTTCTCCAGCCAACAATACACGTCAAAGTACAAAATGGGAAAATTCTCAAGTAATAATAAACAGAGTCATATCCAAGGTTTTTGGAAAAAAAAGTATCTGTCAACTGAAAGGACCTCCCAAGAATGTGTGTATTTTGTGTGAGTAAAGATAAATTATGAAGAAGAAGACTTGCCTCCAAAGGTAGCAACAGTTTTGTTCGTTTTTTTCTTAGTTACAAAAACAACCAATTTATTTTCCAAAAATGGTATTAAAAATTAGGTGCTTTAAGGCGGCTGAAGAAAAACAAAATTTTAATAATTTCAAATTTCACACAACGGCTGTAACTGTATGTTTACATTGTAATACTTACCTATTTTCAGAATGTGAAGTATACTTTGATAAAAGTTAACTATTGAATTCTAGTCCTAGAACTGAAAAGTTAACCTTTCTAGCTTGTTGATGTTATTATGATAAAAAGTTGCATTTTTCCTTATCTTGTTTTAACGATAAATATTATTACATATTGAATAGGTACAAATCAGTAGGTTGTAAATTAGTAACCAACTTGTCGTATTCTTAACTTTGCCTTTTACCAATCTTTTTAATGATGGAATAGAAATTTTAATTCATTAAAAAAATAACGTTCTAAATCATTTTATTGATTAAAAAAATATTAACATTATATTATTATATTATCTAATTATTTATAACACGTTAAGGCTGATTATTGTACTTACAAAGTTAACCATTGTACGAAGGCCAATTTTTATGACACCTACGAAAACAATGAGTCGAATCACAATATTTTAATGTGGCATTTAAATATGTGATTAACGTTTTGTAAAAGGACTTGAATTAATGCCAAAGTCGATGGGAAAATCATTCAGCATTTGAAGACAAAAAGATCTGATCTGCCACCAAAAATGTGGATTCGCTGAGCTGTGTCATCCATCTTACAGTTCCGATGTAACACATTGCGACTTTACAAGTGTAAAAAATGATTTCCTTCGCAAAGTGGACGTAGAAACGTAAATAATGTTGTTCTTTATGTAGCTTGCATAAAAATTGACCCTCGTATCTCACACAGGTCCGCAACTTTGTCAGTAATTTGGTTTGATTTAGTAACTTAAAAGATATGTAAATTTACCAATTATAATTAAAAATTCATCATATTCTACCTACTTTATTTGAGGAGTGTCCAAGCAAAAAGAGCCACGTCCATAAATGTAAGTCAAAAGAACCACTAAAAATAACAATATGTTTGGATCTTTTATTAAAATGAAAAAAAAAAAATCATCCAAATTTTATTTCCAGCACTTTGCCGCTTTTAACAACCGAGTTTCGCGACCAAAACCTGGTTTTCAGGAAAGCCTACACCATACAACATTAATCTAAAACATTCTAAAATAAATTTCAACCAGCACATGGCCCATGGCCTGTTTCGGCTGAACACATATTATTTCCTATCAAAATTACTGCATCGAAACTTAATAATAATCTCATCATGCATCCCTTTGCTAAAACGCTCCTCATTTAAAATGCCACTCGGAGAAATTGTTATTTCGGCTGTTGGTCATATTTCTCCAAAATTCTGGAAAAGTAAAGAAATACCTCGTTATGGATTTGTTAACAAGCAATCTTACTGAAGTCCTCGGTGATTCCTAAAAAAATCGGAACAAATCTAACCAGATCTGAAAGGGTTTGAATTAATTGATTGATAATAAATAAAAAACAGCAAGAATCTGTCCCATTAGAGGCATGTTCCGACGAATTAATCAACGCACAAGAATAAGCCATCCATTACGAATTTGTGGTTTGTTTTTTTCCACTTTAATCGTCCCATTACGCACTTAAGATCCATAATAGTTAAAAATTTTAAATATTCCCGCGCGTTTAATTCTCTCATTACCATCCTCCACATTCCACTCGCTGCAGCATAATTGCGGGTTATTTTCTTAATAAAAACGGTCCCGTTACCAATCTTTTTCGAAACAATAGATAATTCTCCGCAAGGTCGGCGTTATGAATTCCCACAAAATTAATCCTGCGATTGTTATACATTCCCGGCAACACAGACAGAAGCGGCATTTCAAGTGAGATTTATCGGCCGCTCTTATTACAACCGGTGGCGCCTGTTGCAATCAAGAAACGGCCGATCCGCAGTGACATAGTTCTTGCTTATTACACGAGTTTTTCTCAAACATTTTCGGAACGCAATTAGACAAGGCCTTTAATTGGACGTTTGGTGCATTGTGGTTAATTGCGGTTGGCAAAAAATTGAATCGGGCACAACAAACGCAGATTTTAATTAACGCTGTCCGTGTAACGGGACGCCTTTTGAAAAGGAACGTAACACAGGCAATAAATTATGGTATTAAGTTGAGGCCATTATCAGTACACATCTTCACAAATTGCGCATCCATTATGGCATCACTGTCATGCAAATGTGCAACACTTTATATCCACCAGGCGTGGTATCTGTGACAAGTGCGATTCTGTCGAGGTTCCGGCGTTCTCACGCAAACCCTGCACACATACAGCATTGGCAACACGATAAAAATCAGGAGTACTCAACCATGATCTGTTATAAACTCCGAGAAAGATGTAAAGTACACCATTAGTATTCAGCAATATCTTTAAGTGTGAACTTCCTTTGCATTTCTGGTCTCAAACCTACGTGGGTCACGCCAAAATTATCGAGTATCAACAAATTCAGTAGGGCAACGAAAACAAAATTTACACTTTCAGTTTACACATTCCTCTAACTAGCAATTGACGTTTAGGTGGCGTAGTTGGTATAGTCAGAACCGAAAGCAATATTTGAAGCAATATTAAAGCTGAAAAATCTACAAATTGGTCCTTCGAGCCGGATTGCAGCAGCAGAAGATTGGCTGGGGGCTCTCAAGGAAGAATGGCAGAGGCCCGACCAATAATTTATCAACTTTTTTAGGATTTCGGGACAATTTAAAAAAAGAGGATATCTGTGTAACCAAAAAAAAACATGCCATTATAATTCAATACTTTCTCTCTTTCTTTGTCTCCTTCCTTAACCCCCTTCGAGCGTCGGATTTGGAATTGGATTACGAGTTCGGCTCCTCCTTTACCAATTTCTTCCATTGTACCCTATTTCTTCTGCCGTTATGCCATGTTTTAATACAAAATAACAAAAATTATAAAGTAAAATAATTAATTCTCTAAAATAACATTCTTTATTTCTTTTTCTATAACAAAACTTTGGTTCTTTTTTTTTCCAATTCTTCATTTTTTTGGTAATGTTACTTATTTCTTCCATGGCCATTTCTGGTTAACTTTGGGATTGCCTAATTTTATCTGCATTTTTTCTTTTGCAAACAATTTTTAGCTTCTTAGTAGCTTGGTTTTAAATATCATTTGTAATTTCCAGCTTTGTTCTTTTCGCTTTTAAATCAGTTTCGATTTCTACTAATTCAATTTTAAAATATTTTCGTTTCAATTTGGGCTTTAGTTTCCCCTGCATCTGCCAGCCTTTACTGTTTTGCTTTTTCCTCGTCATCAGACTGATATTTTTCATGGTTTTAGGAATTTTTAACACAAGTGGAGTTCCAGTTACTGTTGAGACATACTTAAAATAACTTGTTTCTAATTCTCGATAATTTTGGCGTCCCCCAGGTATAGTTATTATACTGGGTGACTTAATCGAATCAGGCTGCATTTGAATTCGATACGGTTTTTAAGGTACGCCAAGTTTGTATGTTAAAAACGGGTCTGGAAAGAGGAACCGCCGAAACTGTCGTTCACCTTTTGCGATATTTGTTTGGTTATAAAAATATATCGATGGTCACAAGCAGCAGACTTCATAGTCTGATCACTTCACCGATCGCTGAAGCGTGTAAAAGCGAATTTTGCTGAAATCTCGTAAACTGTTAAACGTGACCGGTGAAGCGTGTGCTGAGAAAAGAAACACAATAAAGGGACTTATCGCCGGTTGAAAAACAGTAACAGTTCTGCGTTTTGTAAGAATTAATTTATAAAACGTGAGACTGGCATCAACTTGGAGACAACTTTGGCCAACAAGTGCTTAAGCAAACTGAGCACATATCCTTTGTAGATTGTCCAGAGCCATTTTGCACAGTGTAAATATAGACTGTCGAGTAACTGTTCGAGTATTTGCAACAGGTGAGAAGTTACTAGGTAAACACAATAAATATGGCTTATGGATTAGGTAAACAATAGTCGGCAATAAATAAACTTGTGGGATATATTGCTCTGATATATGCGTTCTCCCACCCGATTTGCGACGCTCGTGTGTTCACTTGCGTAGCGCTGCTTACTATAATTTGTAAGACGACAAAGCACTTCATTAAATCAATGTGTATTATGAATGACTCGTTGTGTGGGACACAGTCCGCGCAGGAATATTAAGTGCCCGCAGGTAATTGATTGGAACTTCTTTTTTTCATTTTAATAGTTCTTCTCGTATGAAATCGTCGTTCAATATTTAATAACGCATTGTGCGCTGGATAAAAGAACCTGTTACGAACGTCCGGTTGTCTCTAATGGATTTTTAATTTCAAATCCGCACGTGCAAAAAAATTCAAAACTTAAAAATTTGAATACCCCACGGGTTTATAACCTGTATCACAGCTATAAATCACACGAGATCCCCCCACCACCGTCAGAGGACTTTTTCAAAATCGGCCATAAAATTAATTAGCACTTCCTCATTTATGTTCAAATTCCTAGTTCAAGGTTTAATCAGTGAATGGATGAAAAAAGTTATTTACTCCAACGGTAGTTTTTTGCGAGGTTAGTGCCTTTTTAGGTATTCAAGTTCAGTGCTGAATGAAGCCTTAAAATATTTATATTTTTCAACGCAACTAGTTCGGATTGTCGTGGGGCATGTGACTCTGATATGGAAATACAGTAAAGTCTCGATAAATGTGCCGAGGTTGAAGGTTTTATGATTCTTCAGAACACCGACTATTTCACCAAATATTTGACAAATGTGCAGAACTATTATTTCGCCAGATGGATGATTTTCGCACTATTCTTTATTTTCATTTTTTATTAAAATTTTTAGTGTTTTAGCAAATACATTTTATGCTACTTATGCTTTTTGTAATATTAATTATCGAGAGTTTACTGTAATGTCAGTTTAATTAAATAAATCACAATATTTTAGAAAAAATCTAACTAATTCGATTTCTTATGATACAGGGTGATACAACTATTTTTCCGAAACAATTTCAAATAACTTCAAAATATAAATTTTATTTTTTAAGAAAATATTTGGAAGTTTCCAATGCAACTAATCTGGTTTCTCATTATACAGGTTTACCTTATACAAAGTGATTGCAAAAGTTGAATCTTGTCCGCAGATTTTTCGTGTAAAAATAAAGAATGTATCCTTACAAAGCTGCACTCAATTTTTTATGTATTAAATAATAACTGGAGGAGTTTATTTTCTTGTAAGGTCTTGTTTATAATTTTTTATTATAAAAATTGGTTAAAAATTGCTCAGATTCCGATTGGTCCGGATCCAGTTTTTAATAAAGACGGTAAAGGAAATCGAATAAAACTCTTACAGAATGTAGGATATTTATTCTTTAATTTCGTAATATAATGAACAATAAATTCCTGAGCAAAACAATTACATTGTATAGGGTTAACAAGTCAATAAAACTGTATAAATACAATAAGAAATCTAGACTAATCGTAAAAGTAGCGCCAAAATTGATGATGGCACGAAAATACAATTACAAAAAAATATTAAATAAGTACATGATTAAAATTTAAAACCTCCTACGCTAATAAAAAAAAAAAAATTTACCGCGTTTCCTCTTCGAAATAAAAAAAAAAACTTCAAATACTGCCTGTATAGATACAATATGAAAAGGATAAAAACATAACGGTATATTAGTTGACATGTGATGGCACAACGCAAAAGGTGTAAGTTAACAACACTCAGAGATACCGCCTCGCGAGCGGACGCTGCTGGTCGCAGGAATGCAGATTCACAACCCGGTTCAAACAGTAATCATCTACCAACGCTGAAGAATGTGAGGAACCCCGTACGTGCAAAAAACGCGATAACCTAAGCAAAAAATAAGTAAAACCCCAAAAAAACTTTAACGATTTTTTTTGTAAATTCTTGGCAAACGGAGTTAGAAAACTGGCACTTTTCAAAAAATACAGAGACCTGCAAACATAATTTCTTGAAGGAAACGATCCCAACCCCAAATAATCGACTCACCTTAATTCGGTGGTGTGAGGTTACGTACATGATCACGTTCTGTTTTGGCGAAGGTCACACTCGGCCTGTGCTTCATCCTAACCCTGCCCACTGCAAGAAATCGGGCAGCTCCCTCACGGGCACGTCGCGGGCCAGAGCTTTCACCCGGAGGTTCCGATCATCGGTCAGCAGCACAACCTCCCTGTACAGTTTCCTCGGTTCGGCTCCGGCCCCCTCGGCCTGCTGGTCCTTGTTCCCCTTGCAGACCACCAAGCAAGTGGCTAAGATCTTGTCGTCGTTGCATAAAGTGGCGTCGAGCGTCGTGTCGTCCTCGACGGTGAACGTGAACGTCGGCAGCATGGTCCCTTTCGTGGTGACGCATTTCAGGTTGGTCTGTTTGTGGCTGAGAAATTCCAGGGCCAGCTTGGCGGACTCTGCGACCCTCAGCACGTGCTTCGGATCTTGGGCCCCTCTAGGCGCCGGCGATTTGCCCCCTCGCGCCAATCCCTCCAGCTCGCTCAGGACTGCAAACATTTTTGTAAACGCGGTTGGAAAGTGCAAGTCTGCGGTGGCGCCTATTCCCGAGTCATTGCACTGTCTAAGTGCGCTATTCTATTCATGCATGCAACTACATCTGAACGCACACCGCATTCAAAGACCGTAAAATTCTAAAAATATTATGTAATACTCACCGACTAAGGGAACCATCAAAGTGTACACGTGTGCAGTAGCGATGATCTTGATCATCTCGAGGTAATCGATGAAACAGTTCGTATCGGTTATCAGGATCTTCGGTCTGACTTCGATGTGTACGCTGACCACCGACTGACGTAAAATTTTCTGCAAACGAAACAAACGACGTCATAAACGACTCGAGTAAAGCGCATTCTGTGAGAAATTACAAAGCAATAAAATTGTAAAAGGCTTTTGTCTTCGGGGCTAATTATATTATGTAAAAACGGTCGTAAACTATAATTTAAAAATTGAAATAAATTGTTGGAAGAGCTTCACTTTCAAGTGAATATTCTGTGGGGACTGATTAACAGAAATGATAAAAGATTTGTTATTGAAAGTTTTGTTTTTCTTTAATTTCTTTATTTTTAAGTGACCAAAAACAAAATGATTGCACTTTTACAAAAATTTATTAGTGGACTAATGACATTGGTTTTGAAAGTGGAGCAAGTCCATTTTGTGAAAAAAAAAATAGTTAAAGGTAATTCTTAATTCTTAAAGTAACGAATTATCGACCTTAACAATTGAAATTACGAATTTGGAACATGAAATTGGTGGAAAATAATGATATCGACGAATTGCTTGCGGATAAAGGTATAAGTGACGACGATATTATTGATCTAACTTCAGATATAGTCGAACATCCAGAAAGCGATAGTGAGGTAGAATAAACACTTCATCTCTTTACTGCAAGTGTAATTCGAGACGGACTTCAGCTTTGTAAAATCACTTTCTGGCCAATGACACAAATTCAGAACGAGCCTTAAAATTTCGCGAACTGCACAAGCGATTAGTAAAGCCATCCCAATGTTTAATCACTGATTACATTGTCATAGGGAAAAATCCACACAAAACGAACCTGAAGTTCACTATAATTCAAGTGATGAAGGTGATTTTGAACCAGTTCAAAAAAATTGTCGAGTATTGACAAATAGTGATAACAGTAATTGTTAGAATTATTCTAATGGTAGTAAATAAAATAAATTGTTGGTTTTGAAAACAATTAAAAATAAAATTTTAAAGCAAATCTATTTTAAATTTTATATAAACTTTCCGATTTTTGAACCAATTTTTTTTATGATTTTCGTTTATTTTTTAAATTCTTGATTTGGTTTTATGCGGTTCAGGAAATTATGGAAGCTATCCCTATTTTTACCGTATAAGCAATGTCTTTTTTATGCGGTTTGCTGTGGAGCATATCTACCTATAAAAAAAGACTCGAGTGTATATTACTGCCCACCAATATTTCTAAACCCATTCAAATGCAAACCATTAAATATCTAGCAATGACATAAAATAGACTTGCCTTACTTTCAAAATCAACTGCTCAATTATTAATGAGAGGTTGTAAGTTAATAAATCCTCAAATGTCATAACCCACAATAATTTCTAAACATACTATGTAAATACAAATAAATAATTTCTATTAATTTGTGTTATTGTTGTAAAACCGAAAACAAAAACGGTGAAATCTCCTTTAATGCGAACATCCCTACATAGTGGACATTTTTCCCGACCCCATTAGTGTTCATTATAATGGCAGTGTACAATTTCATGGCAACACATTGCCACAAATTTACTTCAATTTGTTGATCAATGCGAGAACGAGGCACAAGCAGTTATGCAATTTTATCAAATTGGTTGAAGATTATTTAAGTTCATAACAATCGTTAATATAATACTTCTTCTGGAGAATTGCTTTTTTAATTCGAGTTGTTCTGTAATAGGTGGCAATTTCAAAATAAGCAACTGTTTTTTAATGAAGCCTACAATTTAAGTCATTCTTTTAAACCATTGCTGTGGCTAATAATAAATTAACCTAGTTTAACCACAGGTGGGCCTTATTACATTACCGACATGACATGAAAAATTAGAAATCTCTAAAATATTATAAAAATTGTTCTAGTGTTCATTTTATAAACTGAGCACATTTTTATACTCATCTGATATACTTATACCTAGATAGTCAGATGAGGTAGTTGTAAAACCGGGGTTATTTAAAAGTAGCCAAATTAATGTTTAAAATTTCCGCCAGTGATAGTCAGCACAAATTTATTTCCGCTTCTACACAAAAGAACGTTTTGAGGTAATTTATTAAAATAAAGTGTTTTGAAACATCTTCACCCAAATTATCTGCAAAAATATTGTTGGTAAAAATGAAAAACGGGAACTGAAGTTTGGAAAGCTTTGAAAGAATGTGGTCAAAATGCAAGGGTTTCCGATCGAGTACTTTCCTTGTTAGCATTTTTCCCGTTGAATAATCCAAAGATTGATGGTAATCATTCCAGTTAGAGACTAATGCTATTAAAGTAATAATTCGAACACGACTTCACAGTTATGAAAGGACGCACCGTTTTATTGTGTTATTGGGCCCCGATTATGATCCTGAAATATGTTCGGATTCCCACAGCAGAAAAGTGTTATAACGGAGAGCGAGTTAATTTGATTATGCGTGTCACCGGCGCGATTTGGGGGATACTGTTGCGGTCATTCTTAATTACTCGCCGGCTTGATTGTTCGTTAATTCTGGGTCAGTCGGTCTGCGTCCAAGTCAAGGTTAAGACCGCATTTGAATTGCTCACTTGTTATTCCTGACATTGTCCGCAGACGCAACCGAATTCTCGTATTTAGGAACCGTTTAGTTTCGTCGGATTTGCGCGTATCGACAGATCGTGGGAACGCGTGGGAGTGCCACGCGTTTCCTGGACTTGCAGCTAGAGGTTCGCCGTTTCGCCTGGACTATTGCCAATTTTTCGCCGTGTGAATTTAATCGCCTAGAGACGATTTCGCCGGAACCCGAAAACGGTTTAACGCACAGTGGGGTTGCCTTGTACGCAGAGTGCTTTATAGAAGCGATTTTTTGTCGATCGCGACGAAAAAACGGCGATCGGAGCGTTGATAACCCTATGACCCCTTGCCAAAAGAACCTTGCACATAAATCATGCAAAAAAATTGGGACAAAAAACTTCTATTAGTTTTATTATTAATGATTGGACTGTTTTGCCTGAACAGAATTATAGCACTCTATAAATATATAATGGAGAGGACTGACAGTTACATGAATTTATCATTTTATTGTGCCAATTATTTAAAATTCATATGAATTTATAGTGATTTAATAACGAGCCGTAATTGGAAAAAGTACAGTGTGAAGAATTATAAATATTATCTTCTTATTTTTTATTGTTAGTAAGAATTTTGAGTAATTTTTTTTAGTTGTTTGCTTTGGTTGCAGGCCATCATAAAAAGAAACAATTACAAAGTGCAAATAACTTTAGGCAGGGGAGACCAAGTACGGTTGTTACACCTCCGACGTCCTCACGACGGTTTATTAATATAAGAAGTGGCTCGAAAATCAACTATTTGGTCCTTTGTTTTCTCGTGTTCGAAGTAAATTGTTGTGACTGATTTTCTAGCAATTGCCAAAGGCCTTCCCCTATTTCTGCCATTCTTCCATGTTTTGGGCTGTTAGCATCCAATGAGGATATTGTTCCTTCATCTTACATTTGGTCTCCATGTACTTCTTTTAGATTTTCGTGGACGGCATTCCATCATTGTTTTAGTCGATCTGTTGTCTTTCAACCAACCAACTGCCAAAGGCCTTCCCCTAATTATGCCGTTCTTCCCTGTTTTGGGCTGTTAGCATCCAATTATAATATTATTCCTTCATCTCACATTTGGTATCCCTGTACTTCTTTTAAATTCTCGTGAACGGCATTTCATCATTGTTTTAGTCCACCTGCTGTCTTTCAACTAACCAACTGCCCAAGGCCTTCCCTTAATTCGCCGGTCTTCCCTGTTTTGGGCTGTTAGCATCCAATGATGATATTGTTCCTCCATCTCACATTTGGTCTCCCTGTACTTCTTTTAGATTCTCGTGGACGCCTTTCTATCATTGTTTTAATTCATCTGTGGTCTTCAACCCAGCTATAAGACCTGCCCACGACCAATTCAAGTATGACATCTGGCATTTTGGTTTGTTGCCTTATTCAAGTGTGTCCCCTACGGACTTTCAGCTTTATACCTAATATGTTACGTTCATGGGCTCTTTGGGTTCTAACTAGTTTTGTTGGTAGTTTTCTCGTGAGATGCCATGCTGTCGATGTCCCGTTTTGGTGATAAATCAAGAGAACCGCCCTGCCACGCTGTTGTTATTTAGAGTGGAATTGCTTCACTTTCAAAATCAACTCACAATAAATATTGTAGACGAAATAAATTACTGGTAACAAATTTACTGACATTAAAAGATTAGAAACAAATTTTATGTTAATTTGTAATAAAAATTAGCTTTAACTATTTTTTTTTCCACAAAATTGACTTGTCCCATTTTCAAAATTAACAGCTCTTAATTTTTAACTTAAAATTAGTGTGAGAAACAAGAATTTTGGACTTGCACGCGTTTCCTATTTTCCTTCCGGAAGTGCCAACATTTAATTTTTGGCCCATCCAAACTTTTAGAACTGCGCGAGTAAAGTAGTTTACGCATTGAAAAATTAATCAAAATTCAAAGGTTTCCGACCGAGTACTCTCCTTGCACTGTCGCCGAGTGCATACCGTACAAAAGTCACGATTTCCATACAATTAAATGCACTGAATGCAGAGTAACGTGATTGAAATCGACGCCGGATTGTAAATACAAACTGTCCTACATAAACATCGCAACCCCTGGAGGTCAGCCCTCGCAAATTTCACCGCGCGCGCAAAGAATACAAAACCAATTTTTTTTTCACTTTTACCTGCACTCGCTGGCGATGGAGCTCCTGAGTTCGTTGCCTCTTCTCCAATTCGACTTTGCGCGTCAACAGTTCCTGTATCTCCTCGTCCCGTGCGTTCTCGTCGATTGATAACTCCTCGCTCTCGTCCTCGCTGAAACTCTCCACCAGCAAATCGCTGTCGTCGGCCTGCGCAACAAAAAACAACCATCAAACGATAAATCAGGGGGATAAAATCGAGACTGACCAATTCCGGGGGCGAAGGTGGCGAATCCCGGTTGGCAGACGCGCTGACCACCGAAATGTATTCGCTGAAGTCGCTCTCGAGTTCGAGCTTGAGGACGGGCGGCTCGAGTCCGCAGAGGAACACCGTGCCGAAGAATAGCAATTTGGTGACGCGAAGCGTTATCTGCGCCATTTCCATATCGTTGTCTTTAGGTATGTACGTGGGATCTTGAACACTGTACATGAGTGGTGTAAATCCGCTAAGGACACTATCTTCTGGCAAACGGATCTGTTCGTGGCCGGAATTATCTAGAAAACGGGAGAAAAAAAAACTCGTGAGACATGTTGTCCGCCAAAACATGGGATGTAAACGCACGCAAGTTTTTGATAACGGCAAAAAATTACGAGCCTCTCGAAACAATGCCGAGACCCGTTACAATCTTCGATATGTCCAATTGTTAAATTATTCGTGCGTGAAGCTGCACTTGCTGGCAAAAGTTGAAAAACGTGCCATTTGCACGGGCTGCTGCCATATGCATTTAATAATGCGAATAAAAATGTTGTTAATTGTACTCCTCGTAAAAATACAAGTTTATGTTGAACTACCGCGCGAAAATGACTCGACGACGTGGAATCTGTTAACCATATACTAATTAATCGGAAAAAAGTTGACGGTTTGAATGTCTGATGAGCAACAAACGACTAAAACTGTCAAAATATTTAAATTAATTGATTTTTTTTTTTGGCTGATTCAATTCGTCACTGCAAATTGCAGAGGTCATTTAACAGATAGTAATTAAATTCGATTGTGATTGTAAAGTATTTTTTTGTTGGGAAAAAAAGCAAGTGAAAATAAACTTTTCCGGCCATTTAGCTAATAACACGATTTTATTATGTAATTCCGGCGTTTACATTTCATGAAACAATTTTCAACGGAAATTGCAGTAACCGCATACATTAAAATATTTCAACGTTCCCAAAGCATCCAACATACCTTCCGCAGCTTGAAATTTAGAAATATTTTGGTTCAATCATTAAATTCGTTTCGAGAGGTTTCAAAACTTTTTCATTGCAAAATGAGTTAAAAAATAAAATAAAATGTTACAATAAACACAATAATTACTATAAAGATGGGTTTCTGATTCGGTAATTATTTTTGAGTTTACTTGTGAAAATATAAAAACTTCCAGTTCTCATAGCAAGCCTGTTACATATTACTTGTCCAGAAAAAAAGAGTTTTCCCAAGCATTAAAAGCAGTTTGTTGGACTTTTTCAAAGTAGGAAGTCCCAAGTTATTAGAATTGCTGTAAATGGTGTTGAAAAATATACAACAAAAAACAAGCTGAATATAAATCAATCAAAACAAAACAAAATAAAAACTTCCTCTTAAAGATGTTAATTAGATATTAAATTAGTTAATGCAAATTTTGTGTTCACCTAATTGTGAATAAATAATTTGAGCATCAGAAGTCTTATAAAAGTAAATTAAGACTACACAACACACAAAAATTTTATTTTTATGATTGACCAAATTATTACTGTCCGCATTTCTTTCAAATCGGTTATAAAGCTTCTCTTCAGAAATTTCAAAAGCTTCCAACAATTTGGTTATCATCATTATCACACAAGGTAACGTTTTATTTATTGATCATAACGAATGATAATTTTTATAAGCAGTGTGACCGCTAGTTCCATTGTGCTGGAACCAAGAATTGGTTTAAAAACGTAGTCATACAGAAAGCCAAAATTAATTAACAATTACTGGTGGTGGATGAGCCGATGTCACAGTTAAAGAGGCATCAACTTTATTTTGAAGGAATTGAGGACTGGCAATTTCATTACAAGACAACCTCAAAGATAAACGCAAGGCGTTCACCTGTGACCACTGATTCATTTTCACTAAATGTCACATAAATTAACAAATTGAATGACATAACTTTAACAATGCATAAAACAGATTAATTTTAATAGAAACCACAGTGAACGCAGCATGAGTACAGTAGGTAGGGGAACGGAGGGCACAGTGAAAAAAAAAATGGTTTTGTTAAAATATTTAAAACTACGAAAGTAATCGAAAGGAACTAAATGGTTTTATAATATATGAAGTTTTTTCTGCATTCTCATTTTTTCCCTACTTACCTCCAAAGAAATAACTCAAAAAAAAATTGTTGAAAAAAAATGGAAATGTTTGACTGAACCCACATGATTGGGATAGAGTAAAACACAGTAAGGGGGGCACACCAAAACATCTATTAACCAATACAAAAACATAAACAAAAATTATATGTGACATCTTCAATATTATTTTACTGTGCCCCCCGTTCCCCTACATAAAGTTAAGCGAAACAAAATTGTACATTTTAATGTAGATGAATAAAAAGAACAAATTTTCAATAACCTCATGCACAAAACTTATTAGAAGCACACAAGCCCAATTAAATTTAATGAGCGAAATTGGACATACCGAAGAGGTCGCGATATTATTAGAGCCGCTCTTACCTTCGACCGGTTTGGACACAAAAACTGCAGCCATACTCTGATCGAGCTTCTCCAATAGGTTCATCAGCGATGCAAGACGACTCCAGGCATCCCCTACGGGCCTACGCGTGGACAAACATTAATAACGTTAATGAGCTCAAACTATATAGTAAGCGGCGTAGTTATTAGGACACGCCTGATTAAACACGTATGATTGATGGACACAATGATTAGCGGACGGTTAAAACAGGTAGCCGCCGCTGTTTTGCGCGAAAAAAAAATTACACCAACCCGACTCTGTAATCTTGCGTCGATGGCGGCGGATTCCAAACGGCGCTGTGGCACAGCATCCAGTCGCACCAGATTTTCACCGCAGGCATAAGTATGTGAGCGTCTTGAGGCAGCGAGCTTAAATTGTAGCGGTTTTCGTGCGCCGAGTTCAGGTGCTCCTGCAGCAGGGACACGGTCCTCTCCAAAATAAGGCTGAACATCTGGAGCGACACGACGAGGGCGCGCTCCTGCCATTCGGACCGGTAGCCGGCCGTGAGCTGGGAATCTGGAAAAAAATCGAAATTCCTGATTTTGCTCGGTCAAGTTCAAACAACAATGTTAAGAGCAAGGCCGCGCCTTGTGTCATAAATAAACAAAATTGAGAATGCATCGCCGTCCATATCGATCAATGGCCGTCGATAAAAAACATAATTGAAAATTTTCCATCAAACTACAGGTTGATTTACATCAGGTGTTTACACCAAAGTATTCAAGCTACAAAGTCGGTTAAATTAGCAAAGAATTGTTCATTTTTACGCTGATTATCAAGATGAAAGCAAAAAAAAAAAACAGAAACAATCGCACGTCAATTTTTTGAGATATTCGCGAAAATATATGGAACGCCCTATACATTTTTACATATTTCGAAGGAATAAACAATAATTCTAGAAAATACAAGCAATTTAAGTTGTTATTGCAATTAACTAGAAACAACGAAAGATGAACAATAGTTAATTGTGTGCCTAGGCACCGAAATTAAACTTATTATTAGAAATGGGCAATTTATTGGACGATGTGGTCACTGATGTAGTGATAAATGAAGATGTCAAGAATGCCATACTTGATATCTTCCAAGGTAATGGGTCTATACGTGGTGCCGGGAAGTATTACAGTGTAAAGAGACAAAGTCGCATTTACAAAATTTTGAAAAAATCGGGAAAAGAAAATTAAATTAAAATCGATGCAAATGATTCCCGTCTTAACCATAACGACCACCAAGAAACAAAACTTCAATACTCCAGCAAATATTCAGTCAAGCAAGTTTTTATTAATGAAAAAAGGCACTATTAGAACCATTGACTAATTTATTGGAACAGCAAAATTAGCCTATGAATATATTTTATGCTTACTATTTCAAATAAATAAATATTTTCGATACTTAAACACATAC
This sequence comes from Dascillus cervinus, assembly GCA_949768715.1. NCBI lineage: Eukaryota > Metazoa > Arthropoda > Insecta > Coleoptera > Dascillidae > Dascillus > Dascillus cervinus. Next base: position 27,335,004 of record OX458319.1, on the reverse strand, counting down.
GGCATTGTAGTTACAAATTCCATGTCGGAAAGCAACTTCCACATTTGAGACGAATGTACCCCATCTCCATGAAAAAAGTATCCCGACAGTGGGGCAGTTTTGGCAACAAATCCGATGATTTTTAAACATGGGAATGGGAATAAAAAAGGAACAATATACAAGGTAGAATTATAAAAAAAAAGAAAAAAAGAAAAGAAAAGAAAAGAAAAGAAAAAAAGAAGAAAAAAAAACTATACTTTGCCGATAAGAAATTGGCATATTAGTCCAAGTAGTTTGAAATAAACAAATTTATTTGAAATTTGGCTGAATGTACCCCACGGTACCGTAAAGCGCTAATGAGTTAAGGCGATTCTCGCAGAGAGAAATGACGCATTAATTGAACGGTTTTTTGCTGAAAAAATATGGCTTAAATAACAAATAAATTTTTCTAAAAAAAATATATTATGATAAAACTAATTTAGTTTGAGGGTGCGTGATATTCAGAATTTTCTGCACGCCCTTGGGTCTTTCTTAAAAAAATCAGAAAATCGCGCAATTATTTGCTCTACTTTATGACGCTATTCTGACTTTATTTTTTTAAATTTAAAGACAGGAGTTCATAAGAGCCTTTCTTCAACATGCTCATAATACGTTGCTAAAATTTGAAATTTTTTGGTTTGCTATAACTGCCATAATTTCTAAGCAAAAATTTCTTGTAAAAGCGAATTGTAACCGAGAAATGTGAGTAATATGTAACTCTATCCTTGTATACGTGATTCTGTCTTGCGAATCGACCGTGTTGGTTATCGAATCCATCCATCTGTACGTCCGAGTACGTGCAGAATAATAATAACGAAAACTAAAAATTCGGTTTCATTTGTCCGGGTGGAATCGCCTTAAGATAGAATCATCTCTTTTAGGATTTCATCATGAATACTTTAAAAATCTGTACCGTTTAAACTAATAAATATAATTAGATGCATGCAACTTACAGCTGAATTATTTTTTTTTAAATTCTATAAAATTAAATTCACTTTTTGTTTTATTCTAGCTTTTCGAAGGAAGTATGAAATGTTGAAACACAATAAATAAGTAAATAAATAAAATATTCCATTTTTTATTATTATAATTAAGTTCCATTCAAAACAAATCAATATTTGCAACAAATCGTTCTTTTTGAACGTGATGCAAATCCATTAGCGCATACCAAAACCATGTTTTCGTTTTCCAACTAACACGGATAATCATTATTGCACATTAAATTTGCATTTAGATCACAAAAAAATATAAAATAAGTAAATTACTGCTTACCAACATTTTTAAACCCATTCAAATGCAAACTACTAAATATCTAGCAATAACATAACATGAACTTGTCCCACTTTCAAAATCAACGGCTCATTTAATTGCATAAAGAATATCATACTAGGGAAAAAGAAAATACCCGAGGGCACAAAAACAGAAGCGATTAGAAACGTCGTTAAACGAGTCTTCGCTTTTGGAAGTGAACCATGGACTTGGAGAAACAGAAAAAAACAACTAACAAGTATAAAAATGACGTTTTTAAGAAAAATATTAAGAAAAATAAGAATGAACCAAATAAGAAATGAAAGATACAATACAACAAAACCAATTAAGAAAGTGTTAGAAGCTAGAGATTCGGGGAAAGAGCCGGGCCAAAAAAAATCATGGAAAGAAGAAGAAAAATAACGTGGAGAGAACTATCTTTAATGAGGAAAGATAGAAGAAGGCTGAGAGAAAGTGGAGAAGGATACCTTCAAACTGTTATTTTCGCTTTTTTTTGATCAGCTGAGGCAAAAACAATTCCAATACCAGGAAGTTACCAATGGTGAACACCGGAGATTTTAATTGAGGCGAAAGTAATTTGGTCGATGCGTGTCGCGTTTTGGGTCAGGGAGGGTGTGTAGGGAAAAAATCCTCCGGGGCAAGTCGAATGTTGGCGGTGACAATGACCCGCGAGTGCGATAGCGCGGAACGGGCATTGTTGCGTGAGGAGATGATCGCAGAGTGGAATTACCGAGGCATAATGAGAAAAGAAACGTCCTCGTAAAAACAGCGAGATCGGCTAACGTTCGGCCTTGAAACAGCCTTGAAGGGGTCACTCGCGGACACGGGAGGATACGCAGAGGGCTGTCCATCTCTCCGGCCAGCGGATACCATCACAGGTACGGTTTATGAGTTGTGTTATCGCGTTTATTTATACATTTTAAAGTCTCATGTATAATTACAAGGATTAAAAATAGAATGGTGTTTGTATGTAAGCAGCTGAACCATAGCTCGAGGACAGGTAGTGATCAACATCTTCGATCTCGTTTACACGCCACTAGACGCAAGTGAGTGCGTGCGTAGCTCTTGGCAAATTGTCGGTTGGCTAATGAGGCCCGCAGCAGAGGTCAGCCGGCGCCAGCGCAAGAATGTTTAATAATTACTTCACCGAGTATAACGGATCGCCGGCTCATACCAATCCGGGGGAAAAAAACCGAAAAATGCACAAACGATGCACAAAATCGGAAAAAATCTCCAAGGGCCATCATTACGATAAATCATGCGCACAATCTATAATTACTTTTCGGTGCGGCGCAACGGAAAAATTACTATGATGCAACGTATCATTTCATTACTCAACATTTGTAAAATCGAGGGTGGGGCCGCCGGTGAGCTTTTCTTTTCTTTTCGAAGGACGAACGGCGATCCCACGCAAAACTCCGTGTTCGAGTCCGCGGGTGGCTTCGTCAGATCGCCGATACGTCCACTACGCAAGTGACAGCTGCACTATCGGCCTTGTTTCCATGCATAATAGGGCCGCTACCATATACTGCAGGAACGTGTGTAGGAGACGCCCGTCCGGAAAAAAAACCGTCGCGAATCGAAAACGGGCGACTGTAGTTCAGTCATTTTGTACAAAAAAACACCCAATCTTCTAAAAAATTCCAAGTGAAGATTTTCCTTCGGGATTTTCTTCGCGTCCGCCAAAGAAATTATTGAAGGTCGAAGATCGCAAAAATAAGTTGTTCTCAAATATTTCGTGAAGTATTGGTTTTATTTGAATTTTGTTTATTATAAAATTTGTTTACTATCAAAATCTGCACAATAATATACAAAATTTACGTGGGACCAATAATTTTCGAGATATGAGGCTAAGAAAGTTTGATGGTGTATTATACAGACAAATATGACGCATTCATACAGGCTGTATTATAGTAAGTGTCCACCATTGGTAACTTTGCTATTATTGGAGCTACAAAGTCAATTAAAGCAGCAAAAAAATTTTTAAATGGAATGCCCTATCCTTTTTTACCTATTTCGAAGGAATGTTTATTTTTGAGTAAAAAAATTTTAATGCACTAGTACTACTAAATTAACTACCAAGAAGTTATAAGCAATTGAAGTGTTTCTTTCAATTAACTACAAAAATCACATAGGCACTGAAACAATTGAAAATGGTAATTATTAAAGCGTCAAAAACAATTGAATAAATATGAGAGTTAATATTTTCATCGAACATTAACGTGGTATATTCAATTTTCATTGCTTTTGATGTGTTAAATTTTGAAATGAAATGAATTTAATTTCAAGGCAACACATCCATTTCCAACAAGATGGAGCACCGGCCCATAATTATCAAAGAACAACCAATTTGTTTAACAGATGATTCATTGATAAATGAATAGGAACTAATGAGCCCGTGCATTGGCCACCACGTTCGCCAGATTTAACCACGACGGATTTTTATCTGTGGGGGTATGTAAAAAATTTAGTTTTTAAGAAGAGATATGCAACAGTAAATGAATTGGAGAATAAAATTTTAACAATAATTAATACATTGGATGGTAGAAAAATTTTGAAAGCAGCGCGCAGTGTTCAAAAAAGAGCCCAAAAATGTGTAGACCAAGATGGCGCCATTTTCGAACATCTATCTATCTTGGTCATAAAATTTGTTTTCTTAAACTTTCATTCTCAGTGTGCCGTGGAAGAAATGTTTCAATAAATACCATTTTAAACTGTTCCATTGCCTACGTGGTTTTGTAGTTAATTGAAATAAAAACTTCAATTGCTTGTAACTTCTCGGTAGTTAATTTCATGGTACTAGTGATTAATACTTTTTTACTCAGAATTAAACATCCCTTCGAAATATGCAAAAAAAGATGGGACATTCCATTGAAAAAAATGTTATTTTCGTGAATATCTCGAACAGTTCACGTTCGATTGCTTTTCTGCTCTCATCATGGCAATCAGCGGAAAAAACACTAATTCTTTGCCAATTTAACCGACTTTGTAACTCCAATAATAGCAAAGTTACCAATGGTCGACACTTAATGTAATACAACCTGTATTAGTTGTAGTGTTTGATGGTTATGATGACAATAGTAACAATATAAAAGCAATGCAACTTCGTCGAATGGAAACGACTACAAAGTTGGGATTACCATATTCAAAAATGTGGCTTTTGTCGTGGCCAGTCATTTTTAACTACTACGTCCGATTATACGGCAGTGGAATCTGAAATAAACGACGACGAAATAGATCTTATTACTATGCTATATCCGCTAAAATAATTGTAGATGATATCAGCAACGAAAATGATGACAAAGAAGTAGAAGTAGAAGAAGAAGAAGACAGAGGCGAAGAAGAAGAAGACAGAGGCGAAGAAGTAGAAGAAAACGACTCATAATAGACCTAATGGAGACACCATCTAAAAAACGCACCTAGCATTCTACTTCAAGGGTGGTGCGGAAACGAAGTTTTCTCAGTCTCATATCCCGAAAACCATTGGTTCCACATAACTTTTGTATCGAATCTTCTTTATTGTGCAGATTTTGATAATAAACAAATTTTGTAATCACCAAAATTCACAAGATATTTGAGAAAAACTTATTTTGGCGACCTTCGACCTTCAACAATTTCTTTGGTGGACACGATTTTTCAACGGACCTTTTACACAGTATTTCTTATAGCGATACAATGAAAATCACGAAGGAAAATCTTCGCTTGAAATTTTTTAGAAGATGAACACTAAAATGACCGGACTATAACCGTAAATCCAGTGCGCGGATATGAGATCAAAATATAAATATTAGAAGCGGGCAGTGGGGCGAGACGCAATTGTAACCTTGTGAAGGTCGGACAACGAGGTGAACATCCGCGGAATGAACGGACACGTCCCGCAGGAGACCGCCAATTACCCTCTCCGCGATCATTTCGACATTTATTTACAAGAAACGGTCCGTACGGCTGCTCGCAGGTTTTCTCTTTAAACTGCTCGCCTCTTTTCGGTGAGAGAAAAAGCGACCATTATGCAACATCATGATTCGAAAGCCATCTTCCACTACTGTGATACGCTTCCAACAGAAAAAAGAACACGAATTCGTTCATTTACCAGTTCTGTCACGGGTGTACACGAGCAGAAATTTTTACATTTCGACGGTAAAAAAGCCTCCGGATAATTTATGTCCGACAACGGGTTAACGTATGTCCGCATAATATCGGACTAATTAAACAGGATGCATTTTGTACGATTTAATTGCGTGTCACACGTGACAAGTAAACTGCCCGAAAATTCCGTGTATCGCATTTAAATTGTTTACGCGAGCAGGGGCGGACTGGTTGCAGGTAGGCGGACCCGGTAGGTCGCTAATAAATGGGGTCGATTGTTAAAATACAAGTAAAAGAAAAAAAATTAGTCATCGAAACGAAAATGAAATTGGGCCTTCGAAAGGCAAAGTGATGAAGTCACGATTTAAAAACGCATCTCATATTTGCTTCTTCAATATTTATATTCCTTTATTACAAGTACACTACTTAAGTAATTGATTTAAGATTAAAAAATTAAGAAGACTTCAACGAAGGCTTAATCATTTTTACATTTTAAACATTTTGAAATACACATACCGGGTGTTTTTTTTATAAAAGTATACATGCCGATACTTTTATAAAGTGGCATCACACAGTTTTAGGGTTAAATGAAAACATTAGTGGATGAAGATGTTATATCAAAATTAGTTATTTCTTTTATTTTTGCACGAAACGAATAAAAAAAAATTGTAAAAGAAACAAGGACGTAAATTTTAGAACGCATTGGGCCCTTTTTTATAAAACACGGTCCATATGTATGTAATAAACTTGTTTTTGAGTGAAATTGACATAAAAGCAATTCAAAAGATTTTATCGTGTATCGACTATGTATACTTAAAAAAAGGCTCCCGGTACATTGTTTAGTAAAAGTGACGATTTATTGAAAAAAAAACTTGTGCAGGTTATTTATTACAAAAATCAACTTTTTAATTAATCCGAATGAGTTAATATGAAGCTCTGCTAACCTTGAACCTCGGCAGAAAAAGCTGCTTTGTAATATTATTTATTCTGGACTTACGTATTCGTTAACTTTACAACATATAATTTGCAAGGTTATATAAAGCGGTAATTTCTCAAAAATAAAGCTACATAATTTTTTTTACTAACAGTTGTTGAGTCAATTAAACGGCGCGGCGATTCTACTTCGACTAGCTTTTAAAGAAATAATTAATAATTCTACTTTCAGTGGTACAGAGAGAATACATGGATTGTACACATTTCCCATTGACTTTACCACATATGAAGTACATTAAGTTTTATTGTGTTATTAAGCAATAAAATTTCTTTACATATTTTCTTCATTTTTATCACTCAATAAACTAACAAAAAAATCATATATCTAGATGTATTTTTACCACCCTCAAAATTGTAAGAAGTATATAACCGGCAAATTATATGGGTGTCTCACTTTTGTACATGGCTGTCTCATATTTTCCCCAAAATGAGGCAAAATATGAGACACGATTTTTTTTTTTTTTCACTTATACTTACATTTAACCAAACATGGTCAGTCTGCCAATAACAAGAATATCAAACTTCAATAATCGAATCTTGACTGGCAAAAAACAAAAGTTTCAAAAATGTCTCATAATTACCCCACTACACCCTAATGGCATTTATAAAACTCAGGTGGTGGGGATTGATATTAGTGTCATTTGACAGGTACAATCCGTACAAAAAGTGTAATTCTTGGAAGAACCGCGGGAAACTAAAAACTGTATGTAATATATTGAATTCTTTCAAATTAAGAATTAATTAAGCGCATTGACTTTATTGCACAAAAAATAAATACATTTTCAATAAAAAAATTACATTAATTAAAAAAAAGTCAATAACATTCGAAACAAACAGGAAATAATAAAATTTAAATATCAATATTCGCTCGATGGGCGTTCTATTTATTTATGAAAATTGTTTGCTATAAATTTTCAAAACTCCAGTTATCCACATACTGTTTGATCGCAAAAACGTACAAGAAAATCTTAATTTCCAATAAATTATGCAAACGAGTTTTCCGTTTAGCCTGTAACACACACCTGTGCGTCTGCAATAAATAAAACGGCTAATCGAAATTGCCAGTCCGTCCCTGCGAACGATCACAAAAACAAGCAAACAAATGCCCACCGGAAAAACGCTTTTTTGCCGCATATTAACCGCCGTGAGATGCAAATAACATTGTGTTTACGACACATTGTGCCGATTAATATCTAAATCTCGCCGAATATGTGCGGTACACCTATGGACGAATTAAGCTCGATCTTTTTCTCACGGAAATGGCGAGTTCAAGGTCGCCTGTGATATTACGAGATTAGATGCCCCAAAGGTGCACAAACAACTTTACGGAGGCAAAAAAAAATCGTTTATGCAACAACAAAAGCTTCGGATCTATTATAAGGTGTATCGTGAACGCCCGATATTGTGCAACACAGATCCACGCGGGGGAAAAAAGGACAAAATCGAGAACGCCTCCTCTCAGAAACCGCGCAAATATTCTAAAACGTTAATTAAACATGTCCCGAGGTGTGTAAACAAAATTCCAGCGCGAGTACTCGGCTCGGCAAAAAAAAAGGAAAAAGAAATTGTCCGCGACCGAGATCTCGCGCAACAAAAATGGCATTACAGTTATTCGACGCGATTAATTCCTGCAAAATTGTAAACAAACAGTTGTTAATTGCGGACGGGGAATGACATGTGCAGATTTTTCCGGCGAAAAAATTTTCGCTGCGTCAGTCCGAAACCACCGTTTCACCAAAATCGAATTGCGAACGTGACCGAATCTCTTCCTCGCCGGTAATTAGTTACGAGGGCAGGGGCGGTTTGTGCCGTACGGCCAACTGCATCCACGCGGTGAATAATTCATGGAGCGTGCCGACGTATAAACTTGTAATGCGGCGCGAACGAGAGATGCACCGGGCAGTTTTTTTACCAGCAGCAATGATAAAAATTAATAACAAGTAATTTGAGCGCATTTCGAAGAATCGGTTCAATCAACTGAAATGTTTACGTGCCTCATCATTCGAGCGCTTCCCTTCGAGCAGTACTGCCTTCGAGCCACTGATTATTACATTCCGTCTACTTTTTAGGATTGCAATATGTAGCTTATTACCGTTTTTACAAGTTGTCAACAATTCATGTCCTACCGACGCAATTTATTAATGTCACACATTTACAGTATCGAAAGAAACAGATCCGCATCAGTAAAATCACAGATGAAGCACCCACAACATTCAAGGCCCCTTTACGACGCTTCAATATAAATTTTAAGCTTCCCATAAAATCATAAGTGTCACTAACTCCGTTGCGCTAAATTCTTAAGGGGAAGTGCTAAATCTACCAATTACTTTAGCCCCAAATATACTTTGATAGTTATTATAGAAAATATTTTATAGTACAGAAAATGATAATTCAGTAATTGTAGAGTTCAGTTCGACGAAACTTTAGTTGAAGTAATGTTATAAAGCTCACTTCAGGTATCTATCTTATCTATCTTATCTATCATTGATCTTTAATTAATTTGACAACGTGGCAAAAATTACCCGCGTGATTCCAACCAAATCACCGCATGGGAGACACTAGACGGCCGTTTAGGAAATTAAATTATCACACCTCTTAGATCTGATTCCATCAGTGGAACAAAAAAAGTAAGTTACAATACACTGGTAGTTTATCAAAATTCTCTTGATCATATCTGCATCACTTAAACTTAACCCTTCATTAGGCGCATGGTTGACACCTGTCACCCATCGTTTTGTTTTCACTCTTAATTTCTTATCAGCTACACTTATGCTTGTGAAAATTTTAATAGCTTCCGTTTAAAGCATCTCAAACAGTATTGTACAATTATTTGCTTGTATTGAAAAAATGGTTAAAAGTTTAAACCAAACCAAAGGAACAATTTTAAAAATGTATAAATTCCTTACATCAATAAATTCATGAAATAACTGTGTAATTATGTAACTATTAGAAACATGTTGTGAAGTAAATAGTTTTTGTAAAACGTAGTATTGGATTGGGTGACCACTGTCACCCATGCGCCTAAACGCGTGATAAATTATAATGCGCCTGCTGTAGGGTTAACTTTGAAATTCGCCATAAATTGGTTAAGTGTCACTTATTTAGTTGCGTCAACTACTTAAGGGAAACTTTAAAATTGTAAATCCTAGTTAAGTTAAACAGCCCTATTTTTGGAGTTATTCCGTTCCTTAAGTAAGTACCACCAGTAACCTAAACTAAATCATTTGGTTACAACGTTTAAATTTAAAATTATTAAGAAAACCTGTACTTAACTAAATTTACAGTAAGTGCCTATGAAACAACAAGTTACAATATTAATGGATAGTTATTTTTAAGCAACACCTTGTTGACAGTAGATTTACTCCAAAGTGATACATTCACTAGCTGAATTACTAAAATATTTCCATTGCAATCAACAAAGTAACGGACAAAATAACTCAAAATCAAAGAAATAAATACTTAAAGGATTTTTTTTTTAAATAGTTCCTAACAGTAAACCAAAAAAAAAGTTACTAATATGGAAATAAATAATAAATCAGCTTAACAAAATTTAAAAAAACTACCAAATTTCTGCAGTTACAAGCAGAAACCAACAGAGAAAAATAAAACAAAACTACATTTTCGAGAATTAATATGCTAATAAATAATGGCTTAACATAAAATCGAAAACATGTCAACAATATTTTTGTAAATTGCCATAAAGACGTTCTTATGATGCAAATTAAAAAGCAAATTAAATTTGAAAAAGTTACTTGTAGATTATAGTCCCCGATTTTTGCAATTTTGACCTCAATTAAATGCAATTTGAAATTAATTTCTGTTTCTTTATTTTACTGTGGCAATTGTTCTCCTAAAAGCTGGTCAACAAACAATTATTCAGTTGCCCTCAAAAGTCAATTTTGAAAACAATCAATTTCCATTAAATTCGCGATCATTTTCATTAACCCCAATTCACCCGAACAATCAAAATTAAATTGAACAACCAAAACCGCACAATAAATAAATCCGGCGGAATAAATCGAGTTCCACGCCGCTTCGCGCCATCTGCTAGCGCAACCTCAAACGTGCACGCATTCCTGAAACTGTGTTTTCCGGGCAACAATTAAAAGAAAATGCGTCTACATCGGCACAAATCCCATTAACCATACTTTTGTTGGCATAATTTCACCACTTTTATATATCTCGGCATTTCACGCCGACAAACAAGAGTCCCCCGAAACGAGGCATGAAGTCCGCGCGAACAATAAAGAAAATGAGAATAAACGGATTTCTTCTTTCACACTACTTTCGTTACTTTTCCCTGTCGCGCGAAGAAAACGAGTAAACAAAAATTCGAGGTCGATTTTCATGGAATACATTTCGCGCGACCAAGGGGCCGCGATATTTCGGAAATGCGTGCGAATCATGGCCGTTTAAAATTGTGCGCTGTAACAAAATTACGAATAGAGAGGTTGATGACGAAAATTAAATGCAGCCATGTTCGGATCGTCTTCCTGCATTCGTTACGGACTACTTTTCCTTGGGAACACAGTGCATCGAATGCATTATCTCAGAGTGCGTCTATTTACAGCCACTAGCTAAACATGAACAAGTTTTTGTTCTTCTCCGGAGTATAATTTTAGATCTTGCATATATCCGACCGGTTTATGCTAATGTCCGAGCAAGTATTTCATTTCGCAGCGCGTCCTGAAGATCTTAAAGTCATGCAATTGCACAGCGGCAATATTGCCAGTTATTTATTAGCTACATGCTCACAATAATTACTGAACGAGGATAAAATTCGTATAATTTCAAATATCAACATTTATCGTGAAAATCTCGGCGATTTTTTGCACGATTCCATTTCCAGATTTTATCAACAGTTATATTCCAAGTGCATCAAAATAGCCGAATAAATTTGCCACTCGCACTCGAGATTTTGGGTGGAAAATTAAATCAGGCTGTTTTCATGCACACGGGGTATTCGGCGTGATTATTTCCTGATTAATCTGAATAAATAGATTTTAGAACGAATTATTTATTTGCTTGTCAAAGAATCTTCGATAATGATTCCAAAAAAAATTCAGAAGCGATTAAACGTCAAAATTTAATCGCTAGTAATACCATTAGAGCTTTGAATTTATAGATTAATTTACGATAACTTGTTGCGTAACTTAAAAGAGTGTAATTTTTATCATCAAATTTACACAATTTAAAAGTTGCTACGCAGGAAGTTTCAGTTAATTAATCGAAAAAATTCAAAGCTTGAATATTTGATTAAATTATTTTATGAATGTACAGTAGAATCCGCTTATAGCGAGGACGCACGGGAGTTTGAAATTAGCTCGTTATAAAAGGATTTTGTTAAAAGCGGATTATTATATAAAGACATTTTTTATTGAAAATATTATTTGTTGACATAAATTAGTAAAATGCGTGTACGTTACAGTTGTTTCATATATAAATTTAGGCGTACTTATTAACCGAAATAGTCTGTAATAGTCCGTTTCGTCAATTAAATTTTCCAAATTTGCCAAAAAATGAAAAAAATGTTCCGCGCCTTTTAGAGTAGATTCGGCTTCAAAAAAACTCTTCAATTTTGCCAGGCACTTTCTAGCTTCCGTAGGCGAAATCTTTTCTAGTAAAAGGGCCGGTTTATCATCATCAGATTTAGCAATTTCAGTTGGAGTTTGATTGTATTTTTGGTACTCATTCTCAACGATGTCATCCTCGGTTGGGATTTCACTAGTACATACAAAATTGTCAACCGTCACATACTCCTGAAAGTTGACTTTTTCAGCATTTAATGCGATACAAAGTTCACTTTGCCAATTTTCAGCTGGGCCAACTTCTCCTATAAATCCAGCATGTTGAAACAATTTTTTATTGTGGTTTGCGTAATACTTTTCCAAGCTCGGTCTACAAATCGAATAGCGTCTAGAAGTGCTAGCCGATCCTCGTTTTCCATTTCAATGCCATTTATCAAATGCAACACAAGTACTTTTCGAAAATGAAATTTAAGGAAGTTTATAATTCCTTGGTCCATAGGCTGCAGTATTGAAGTCGTATTGGGAGGTAGAAATACCAACTTGATATTTTTTACGTTTAATTTACCGGAGGTTGACATGATAATTCTTCGGTAACCTAAGTGTAACTGATTTTTTACCACCTGCAGCCTGATTAGTTGGAATCAGCTTATTTCTAAGTATACCATTATCAATATTAGTCAAAGGTATATATTTAGATCTCGCTATATCAGGATTTTTTTATATAAAAGTTCAATACACCCGACGTTATAACCGGAATCTCGTTATAACCGATCTCGTAATATGCGGATATTTTTAACCGCGTTTGCATAGTAAATCAAATTTCTCTATGTGTATTGCTCGTTATAAGCGGTGTCTCGTTATATCCGGTGTTCGTTAAAAGCGGATTCTACTGTATAAAATTTGACAAAAATAAAATAGTTTAAAAATTTTTTGTTGGTGTAAACTAGGCAACGTCGATATAAAGAAACTCGAAGTTTTATCAGAATTATCGCTGTAATTCAGTGTTCCTTCCTCAAATAACGAATTGTGATTGGCTGTATTAGCCATGAATAAAATAATCAAAATAAAAATTATTTTTGCTGCTTCGACAATTTTCAACCTGTAGGCCGTAATTTTCCGTAGGAAGTGAATTAGCCGAGAGCTGTTCGTACACCGGAGTTTGAGCAAACGCCGGTCAAATCACGGACGGCGTGACATTGACGGGCACATACAACACTCCGAGATTATGAACTTGTTTATTATACAATGCCGTTATATCGTGGACCTACATACAATGTCCTGGAATTTAGCGCGGCAGGTGTATTATTAGAGGCGATTTACCCCGTTTCCTAAGGGTTATCACGATGCCCCCCATCGCAACTAGTTTTAATTGCGTGTGTCGTCGAGTCGCAACAATTTCGTTTGGCACGTTGAATTTATAGCTTTGGTTTACCACACGAAGTATCATTAACCGGCGATATAGCGCGTGATGTACAGGGCATTAGGCGACTTTTATAACGGCCAGAATATTCCACGTTATTATGCATCGAGTGCTGGTGGATAATAAATGATACTAATGCACATATTTTAATTCAAAAATGCCACTCAAAAAATTTAATCGATTTTTGTTCGAAATGTAAAGGTGCGTTCAGATCCGACGAACGAATACTGAATGGCGAAGGAATGCGGAAATTAAAACTAAAGCGTTTGCATTGCTTCATAATCCTCAACAAATGCAACAACCAAATCTTAAGAACAATGTAATGATATCGCTAAACAAACTTAAAATTGCTATTGTGAAGGGATTGTGAAGGGTGAAGGGGTTAGAATAAGGATATAAGTGCATTTTTTTAAATTATGGGACAAGGGCGTTTTGTTAAAGGTGGGGAATCAAAAAGATATAACTGATTTTTAATACATCTTGTGACATTAACTAATATAAAATGACATTTCATTAAAAAAAGTCTAGTGTTTTTTATGGTTACATAACTTCAAACTCAAATATATCCAAACCATGTAAATGTTACTTATACCCTTTTTATTCTAACTCCTTTAATTGCAAATTCGATTATTCATACCGGAAATTGGAGTCTTCAATGGGAATATGCTGTTTTTCGGTGTATAAAATAAACTGAAACTAGTGTATCTCTCCACATCAGCACAATCGTTATGTAAATTCAATGTTGTTAAGTATAATTTTAAAAAACACCGAGTTTATGTTAACGAAATCTTGCCAAGTGTACTTGAAATTTTCTTATTAATAACAATATCATTTAAATATTTTAAATATTTAAATATCATTTAAATTTTAACTTTTCTTTAATCTCAAACTCAAAAAAAAGTACAAATTTAACAATAAAAAAGCTCTTATCACTGTAAATAATTTTTATATAAAAAGAATTTTTCTATAAACCGGCGTGACACTTCGTTATATGGAAGTTCGACTGTATTTGCCATCTTATGTTACAAACAGTAAAATAAAATACACTTTAACGGGCGAGGACGTAATAAAAATCGCAAAGTATGTTGTATTTTGCAAATTGCATCGTTTTCACTTATGAGCACATTGCGAGCAGACGTCAAGAGTTAATTTATTAGTGAGTTTTATCTGTGGAGATGTGGTGCCACGACAAACCTGCCCAATAAAAGTTTTTTTTTATTCAAACCAGTACAATTCCGTGCAAAAATCATTTATCTAACAGTTCATTAATGTACAGGGCGTTAAGAAAAGATCCGCAGCTCATGCAAATAAAATTTAATTTCAATCAATGACTGCGTTTATGTCGAGCGCTTCGATCGGATGGAAACTCCATCCGATCGTGTCCATCCACTTGAATTTTGCGACGTAAACGGGCCGGCCCGAATTCTCCATCGGATGCAACGCGTAAACTCAATCCTTAAAAATTGCTAGCTTGAATCGAAGAATCCGGATCGAACGTTGCATTTTAACGATAAAGACGCGATTGGATTGAAAACAAGATGGAGGAAGTCAGCTGATTCAACGCTTCGCATACTTTTACCACTTGCCGCCAGAAAGTACAACAAGACGCATGCGTTCACATTAAATCTTCCAAGGTTAACCGATATAGTTACCTTTATCTAATATATCTTTCGTCTTTGTTCAACTGTAGCGGACTAGTTTCTGCTCATCCAATCCTTTAACATAAAATACGATATATACGCTGCGACTTGAAACAAGGATGGAATTGACACGATCGGATGGAGTTTCCATCCGATCGAATCGCTCGACATAAACGTAGTCAATCATTTCAATCAATTTTGGTGTTGGATATTTTGATACCAAAATACATTTTCAGTTTGAAATAAAATAAATTTGATATTCACAACAACTTATAATTTCAATTCAACCAAAAGTAAGAAAATGAAAAAACTTTCACTTCACAATTTCTAAAAAGTTTTCGGTTTAAATTTAAACGGGTGGTATTTGGGCCTTCCGCAAAAAAAATAATTTAATGTTTTCTCCAACAAAAATTGTAACATAAAGTCAAAAGAAATAGCATAATTAAAGAAGTTAAACAAAATCATTCATGATGTTGATAAGGAAGACAACTTTACCATATGTCAAGCTTTTTGAAGGAAACTGCAGATGGCGGACATAAAAAAGGACAATAACGGAATTACCATTACAATTTTCGAAAAAATAACACTGATCCTTGATTTCGGTGAACTCTACAGTTATTATTTTTGCAGGTTTCATATCTCGAACTGTTACAATCATCTGCATGCAGACAAGAAGAGGTTAAAAAAGTTACATTGCCCATAAGGATTCCAGTAATTTGTGACATAAATCCAAATAGTTATGCAAATGCCCGGTTTAAAAAAGTATCGTTCAAACAGTATCTGTAAAAGCTTCAATTAATTGCGATTGGAAAACGATTTAAACTAACGCATCATTCACATTTTTTTAAGCGGCAAAAACAAATCGATCAACTTTACAATCCGGTCAAGTGACCATAACTATCAAACCGGTGAATGTTAAAAGACTTAAGGGCCTGTTGTTCAGTCGTCGTTTAAGTCTTCGAATATAATATAACTTTTTTTTGTGTTGGCAATGCCGAAAATTTGAATTATTGCCAACTTCATTTCATAACCCCACATGAAATTACGAAGTGAAGTTGGCAATATGTCAAATTTTCGCCATTGCCAACACAACTGCATAGTTTTTTTCCCCTAAAGTTATATTATACTCGGAGACTGAATACAACGAATGCACGCAACCAGACAATAAACACCTCTTAATCAGTGGCTTTTACCAGTCGAATAACTGCCCCTAATTACAGTACGTAATTGTCATGTGCGAAATACCAACCATTGTCTGCTGGAACGGCGGAAAACGTTTGCCACGGTCTATTATTACTTGAAAACAAACCGTGTAACATTGCTATTTATGTGACATGAAACAATTATTAAAATATGTTGTCAATTAAATATTGACCTGAAACTACGAGAAATAGCGGTTCATTTGTGCGAGACTACAATAAAACCACGACCACACCACCAGATATTCCTGTTAAACAGAAATAAAATCCGTTTTGCAAACAGAGGAAGTTGAACACTTAAAAACAACAGGCGATTTACAGCACACATGTCTAAGACGGGGAAAAAAGGTCACGCCGCTTATTGCCGGCCTCTTGTGCGCGTGTTATTATTATTTTCAATTTTCGTGATTAAAGACGCCAATGTTAGACGAGCAATAAATTACACGAAAATATGCACTACAACACCTTGTGATGCAATTGCCCGAAACGAAGCAATATCCACGAAACCTATCATTAGACCTCCAATCCGAAGAATGCAACGCGGAAAAAAAACCGAGTGTGAAAGCAAGAGTTATTCGCTCAAAAATGCTTCAATTAAAAATTTAATCGAAACAGGAGCACACACGGGGCGACCAGTTTTCGGCGAAGTTCAACGAAACGCACCGGTATCACTGATAATGGGAACCAACAATGTGACCACGAAATTCGAACGGATTGGCCGATAAACCGCATCTTAATTGAATTTTAGTACAACGACCTCCGCGATTATTTTTGGACCACGTGTGAGATTTGAGTTCGGGTGCGTGAAGGTGCGTGTGTGTACACACTGATATTAGTTTCATTCCTGAACGTGATTACGTGCAGCACACGAACAATTTCACCACCTCGGTCGAAACGTTCGGAAAGAATTCAAACTGTCATCGCACGCGGGTTACCCGAAAATACAGTAAAACCTGCAACCTGTGAAAGAAAGTATATACCAAGTATCAGGTCAAATCAATTGTTGTGAACCATAACATCCAAGAGATTTGCCACCAAATTTCAAATAAATTGACAGTTTGAGGAAAAAATCGCTTAAGGTGGAAGTACATTGGATAAAAAAACATCCTAAAAGCAAAACATCTTAAACAAATACCACATGTCGCAAATTACATAATTCTTAAATTTAAAAAAAATCTGTCGTAGCGTTTTTGACAAAAAAAAAAGATTACCAAGTTTTACAGCATTAAAACTGTAACATAACTAAAAAATATACACTATATATACGGCTATCCTTAGTTTTTAACTACAAATTTACTTAATGTGGCTAAAAGTGGTGTCTCTACCCTACTTAATAATAAAGTTAGTAATAGAACGTTCAGTACTGACGAGTTCTGCTGTATTTAAAATTTCAAATTTAACGAACTGGAATTCAACGGTTTATCAACAGTCACGATCTGCAAACAATAAGTGAATTTTGTACCACCGAAAGAGAAAACAGAAAACGAACTTTTTCGCTAAAACTTGATCTCGGCTCGTTGTCAGGTTTTACCATAAATGCTTTTTTTCTGAACGTTATTTATTTTTTATTTATTTACTTCTAAAATGGCCTGTATAAAATGAAACCTATAAGGAAATTAGTATAAAATTGACCCTTCTAATGATGGAAGACTACATTTTTCCTTTTACTGTTACAAAGTTTCCAAAACAATATTGGAATTTTGTACTAATTAACGTTCCATCTATTCAAATTCCACCGAACCCGCAAAAAATTCATGAGGCTACAACTCCTTAATTTGAAACAATTTCAAGCGTTCTTCATTAAAGTTGTTTTATAAAAGAAACATTTTTGTTCTCAATCAATGGATCGGAAAAGCAATAAATGTTTACTGAGCGGCGGAAAATAATGTTCTTTGCTGGTCAATTTGCAATTTGGTATGCAGATTCCCAAATCTTTATCATTCATTCATAAAATATTTTTAAAACGATTTTACTCAATAAAACTCGGTTTTTGAATAAAGCTATCTGAAGCTTAGGTGATCCGTTTCGAACACAGTTGCCAAAGTGGTATAATATAAGGTGACCAACTATTTTTTATACAAAAGGAGTACAAATGAACTTTCATTGGATATGGTGATTGGGTTTGAATAAAAACACTAAGTCTTCTCCATTCAACTATATGTTTTTTAAATAATTTCAAAATTCATTAGTTCAAAACATTGTATGTATAAACACGTTAAAACAAACACACTGAAAATTGCATACTTTCACCTAGGCAAACCGATTCTTAAGATTCAACCCTTGCTATAATCATTTGAAAATCTTTGAAACCCTTTTTATGTCAATCATTAACAGTTTTTAAATAAACACGTTAAAACAAACACACTTCAATTTGCATGGTTTCACCTAGAAAAACCGACTCTTAAGATTCAACCCTTGTTGTAATCATTTGAAAACAAAAAATTTTACTTGAACACACTTTATGAAAATGTGGATTCTAACATAAGTAAAAAAAAAAAATGACTTGATGAAAATGTACACTGCAATTTGCATGGTTTTACCTGGGAAAACCGACTTTTAAGATTCAACCCTTGTAATCATTTGAGAGCAAAAAATTTTACTTGAACACACTTTATGAAAATGTGGATTCTAACATAAGTAAAAAAAAAAAAAATGACTTGATGAAAATGTACACTGCAATTTGCATGGTTTTACCTGGGAAAACCGACTTTTAAGATTCAACCCTTGTTGTAATCATTTGAAAACAAGAAAATGGAAAACATTTTTACCTTAGCAAACTTTATGAAAATGTGGATCCTAACAAAAGACAAAAAAAAAAAAAAAACAAGACCTGAGCACACTTGATGAAAATGTACACTGCAATTTGCATGGTTTTATCTAGGAATACCGACTTTTAAGATTCAACCCTTGTTGTAATCATTTGAAGACAAGAAAATGGGAAATTTCATCACCCAAGAATAGAAGTGATTATTTTTCGTTGAAAAAGATTTTTTGTTTGTTTATTAGTATCAATGTGCTTTGTTATTGCACTTCGTCCACCGATCGCAATAGAAAATTCTCCTTTGCAGATTGTACATTTCACCATAATTATAATTATAATAAATGAAAACTCTTTTTTTTAAAGTTAAAGGTTAAAGTTAATTGCCAAGTTTTTATATTTTTAGAAGTACAAAGGAGTAAAAAAGAATGCAAAGGAGTACTTTTGGAGTACGCTTCACAAAAAAGGAGTACAAAACTCCCTAAAGGAGTACGTTTGGTCACCTTATGTAATAGTAACATTTCTGGCTTAGTACCCTAGGGTATGTGGGTGTTTTTTATTCAAAAATTATTTACTTAGATTTTATTTCAATGAATATTGAAACCTCAAATGAAATATACGATTTAAAAAAATACAACTTTCGTTTGTTGGCGGAGACTTGCTGATCTTCACATTTCATATCTGTCTGATGAAAGTCGTCATTTCGAACAAATTCGTTCTGACAAGTACAAAAGTATCAATTACATTCAGATGCACCCCAAATGTATCCAACAGTCACTGTTACATCGAGTTCTCGTTTAAATTCAAGCCATATTCCATGCTGAATGCGTTTTACCAGTAAAAGATGACCAAAATACAGGTTGATTTATATTGAGTGTCCACCGTGGTAACTTACAAGGCCCGTTAAAGCAAATAATTGTTTTTCGATTGTTTCTTCCTTGCTAATTTAACTGACCTTGTAGGTCCAATACCAAGAAAGTTACCAATGGTCAACACTTAAAATAAATCAATCTGATAATTTAAAAAATTCCAATTCTTTTATCGCACATTAAGTAGATTCCGGATAACTTAATAAAACGAACCGTATAATACAGTTATGAGATCAAAGGATATGGCAATCGTTTAATGGTCGAGTTTTTTGGCAAAATAAAAAATTCAGAGAATCTTAAAAAAACACCAAATAGACAGTTAAGATTTCATTATAATTAACAACTAACCCCAAGGCAATGCTTAAAGAATTGATGAAATAAACTATTCAGTCAGTAAACGCAGACCAACAATTAAATTCAAGAAAAAAGCCAAACAAACAGAAACAATCGCAAAAAAATCATTTAACCAATGGTACGAAAATTAATCAAAAGTGATGGGGAACAGCAGCAATTACAACCTGTAACTGAACCAACGCGCCCAATCATGGGTTTATCTTCCGATGGCCTGCCATTTTCCGTCAGGTCGACAAGCAGTGCTCACTTGCAATCAATTTTGATTTATGTCCGTTGGCCGAGAGATAAATTAAAAAGACAGGTTATGCAACATCCTAATACCCAGGGCGAAACGGGATCATAAACCAAAAAACAGTCCGCCGACACCTGTTATTGCATTAGATCGGGAAAAAAACGCTGATAAGAGATTTTTATCGCATAAATAATATTTAAAGGTATAAATTAGAAAAGGCTGTCAGCGTATTGGTCGCCCGGGGCGCCTTTTTCTATTATCTGTTACAACACGTAAGTGCCGAATTGAACCATAAGTGCGGTGGATGCGTATTTCCATGCAATGTTAATAACAGCCTTTAAGAAGCCCGTCGTAATAATGTTAAGTTACGCACAAGACTTCATGATCTACGAGCCCATATTAACTTTACGACAGGTTAAAATACGGATAAATATTTATGCATTCCTGAAGAATAATGAATGCGTTAGTCGGCGCGTCCACATGCGCCGAATTCTGCACGGCCGACGAATATTCGCGTTTCGGTAAAAATCGCAGCCAAAGTAACTGTTAAAGAGATAAATATAAGAATTTGAAGCGCGTAAAACTCGAATCCGGCCGCTAACTACAAACAAATATAAGCAAATTGTTATGTTAGCGCTAGGTAGTTTATTATCCAAGAATAGTTGCATATAAAGACGGCACTTTAACGGCGATTAACTGGCGGACAGAGTGGTTCGATAAATCAAGATGGCGGCGCCAGTGGCGTGACTGGGGCTCAAGCGGAGGAGTGTTCGTTTTTTCTAAATAATTCATCACATGAAGAACTCGTGTGACCGCAGCGGGACGTCCTCCGTCTCTGATTCACAATTAATGAATTCGACAAGACGCATTTAATTAGCGACGCCCCACAGAGAGAAGAATAATGAGAACCACTTGGGCTAAAGGGCCCCTTCATAGAAAAACATTAGCTTAATGGAACGGGCATTCATTCATATTTTTATGAATTAGAATTTAGTTTTATTCAAAAAGTATCTTACGTTTTTAGTATTTTAAATTATTACTTCATTTACATTCAATTTGAATCTACAGTTAACTCCCTCTAAGTCGAAATCCTTTTAAGGCCAAATCCCTATAAGTCAAAACGCTTTGTTTTACTAAAAGAGCAGTTATTAGATTTAATCGCAGCATTCATTGAAATTTACAACGGAAATATATTAACTTTTTCAATAATCAAATAGATGAAACTAACAAAAGTCACAATCCATCTCAAACCCCGAAGATAAACTAAAGTTCGACCTGTTTAACTGAAAGAAAAATGCTCTTAACAAAATCGAGGTAGAAAGTAAATGAAAAAAAAAAAGAAAACCACAAGGATTGGAAAAGAAGATCTAAAGAAGGTAGCACTCGATGAGAATGGGGATTGTGAGGTGGCGGGAACTGTTCGAAATACTTACAAATGTCCAAGAAACTGAAAGGCGAAATCAAGTAAGATGTACGAAGTTCAGTGCTGGTTTGTTATCATAATGAACACATCACCATCATCACCGACTAGCTTATGTTCTCCTCCGTCGTTGAACATAGACCTTCCCTAAAATTTTCCATGTCCCTCTATCTTCTGATACATTCATCCAGTTTCTTGTTATTCTTTTAATGTCTTTCAGCGTATGGGTGGTATTCCTACACTTTGTTTATCAACTCTTGGTCTCCATGAACACATAAAGGAACGAATATATCCAACGAAGAAATGTAAATAAATAATAAAGAGACGAAACTTGGTTGTTGAGGACATATACGCAGAAGAGAAGATAAACTAATATTATGAAGGGTTAACAGAAAACTAGCGCCTGACAAGACAACACGTGAAAGATCAAAGCTAACTGTGGTCCAACAACAATGTAAAAAGTCTAAGGATATAGATGAAGGCTCCAAATAGCCAACATGGCGAGGAAATAAGAAAAAAGGAGTATATGTCACCAATATTGGTAGGTATCGGTAGGTAATTATTTTTGCTAAAATATAATGTCAGTGTTCATGAATATAAACCATTCTTGAGTTCTAGTGTGCAACCTACCCCTAATACAAGATTTGTAGTATGACTTTCGAGCCAATTATTTAATTTGCAAGTAATAGCTGGCAATACCCTACCAGAATCGGTCTCTTTGGCATTAGTGTGCAATAAATAGACTGCATGGTACAAAATTTTGGTACTCTAAAAAGTTGTGGAAGAAGACAGCAAAACACATACAAGCAATGCGTTGCACATCAGTCTTCTACTTCTACATATCTATAGTTCATTTTTAAACCAATAGAGGCTGTGAAATTATTGTTTTATTTAATTTAATTTGGTAGCATTACTTAAATGTTTAAATATTTCATATTGAAGACAAAGCTTTCTTCATTGAAAGTTTCTTTTGAAATGGTAATATTGCTTCCTTCGATGTATAAACTGTCAATACTACCAACATAATTTTTTTTTTTAATTATAGCGCTCTTCCTGGTTTAAAAACGGACTATAAAACAGGTAGAAAGTACTGTAAATAAATCTATTAACACAATAATTTTGTATTTGATTTTAGGGCGTTAAACCTAAAACCTAGCGGTTTCAAATTTTTCTCATCAATCATCAGCTAAAAGCCACTAGTAAACCAAACTTTCTATGTCTTGTCGCTATATAGGTCAAAGTTTTTCAGATCTACAAACCAAATTTGTGTCTAATTTGGAGGCACTAGCTTCATCAATGACATTTTTTACTTTAGTCTATTTTTGCTTAGAAAAATTATGATGCTGCGCATCCATCTTGAAAATAGAAAAACAATTTTTGAAAACGATTTTAAGATTTTAAACCAAACCTAATTGGAAATCACATCCTCCGCAAACCTAATAAACGCTGCACTTTCGCCCATTTACAAAAAGAGCCGCAACAATCGTCAGCCTCAACGCCCAGAAAATCAATTACCCGTCCAAAATCAAAACGCGAAAGGAATCCGTGGTGAATTCGGAATTGAAAGTTTTTCGTCGATTAAGGAAAAACCGCTGAATAAAAAAATACTTTCGAAATCACAATGGGAAGCTCCACATTTCATAATTCAAGTCTCTTCATGGTTCACTTACCGCCAATGCCGTAATTAACCAAAAAAAAAGTATTTAATTAAGATCAGGAAATGAATTGAGGAAAAAAACGAAACGCATTGTGTTGAATTAGACGGACGGCCTTAATTGCGCCGAAATTATCGAAAACAAACAGGAAACACGGACGGGATTTTTGTGTCGGCCGAGATGATACTCGGAAAATAAGACATCACGTATGACTCACAATTCTCGATTCAATAATCGATCGGTGCTTCGGTATTTATAATTAAATATATACGATGTCTACTCAATACTAAAAAAGAATGACAGGTGGTAAATTTACGACACAAGAAAATAATAAATTACGAGCGAGCATTTTATTTACTGTGTCGTGGTGAATCCCACCCACCAAGATACTTAGACGCTCGGTAGTTGAACAAAATGCATTCAAAATTAATTCCGAAAAAACTTCATAAAAATTCATGCATCCGTTTAGTCGCAATAGAAATCATAAATAATACATCACAAGTGGAAAAAAGTCCATTTTATAGACTCATTCAAAACCGTGCACATCTTGCTGCTATTTGTTGCCTAATCTTCCTGGACATTATAATCACGACCAATCTATAAAGTGATCCCTGAAAGTTAACTGTAAATTTAACGAAAGAATCGCTGATAAATTATTGAGAGGACATTAAACAGGCGCACCCATATGCAGTAAAGTGATTGTCCTGAGGGCATACATACCTGACGACGATGAAAAAAAATGTTTACACTGCTCTCAATAATTTTGACATTATCAAGCAAGTTCAATATGGCGAAAAATAAAAAGTTTATGCCTGTTGGTAAATAAATGAGATTAAAAAAAGCGCCGTGAAGAATTATCTTAATGACAGGCTGTAAAAAAGGCTTTTACCGCAGAAGCAGTTATGACGGTGCAATTAATACCATTCATAGCGAAAATTTCATTGAATTACAGAGACGCGCAAAAAAAATAAACCGAATTTTGTGCGAAACGTTAATAACCTGTGCCGGAATTTTTTTTCGCTAACAAACTCAAATTCCCTATCGAACGGCTATTTTTCAGAAACGCGGATAATCACTGCAATTTTTGCTCTTTAATGACCACGATTCCTTGCACGTACAGTTATGATAAAAGCTGTTCATTTATAAATTATGCCATCAGGGTAAGAGCATAGAAATTTGCATACAGGAAAGATACAGCCTGCGCAATTCGCAATCGACGTTCACAAAAAGCAAACAGAAACAGAAACCAAAACTAAAATTTTCACCCTTTTAGCCTAATTTTCACAGAAACTGGTTTATTTTATTTGGTGGTTAGTGGGATATAAACGCGCTAACCCTATTAAATTTCCCATCATTTACCCCCAAAGTAATTTCTTTGAATGTCTCTCAGTGGACTAATAATAACGACCCCTGTAACGACGCTTTCCATTATTTCGTTTTAAATGTGTTCAATCACCCTCCAAGACTTAACGACACAATTAATGTTAATGCCAGCAATAACGAATTGAAATAAAGAAAATGTACAATCATACAGAAAAGGCGCCCAATTATACAATTTTTTAACTTCAATTTGTTCATAAAGTATATTCCACGAAGGGCACTGAAAGTAATTCGAACGTTTACTTGATTCAATTTTAAACAGAATAGCAGTGCCCTTCAAACCGCTGTTGTTTATAATCTATCTGAGCAAGTTTCGGTTTCTTCAGAGTGCGCTAATTCTTTAGGTGACAGCATTTGTGGAAACGTAGGGTATACGACCCATCTGTGATCCACGATTTGTTTACTGATCCTATGTAATTGATATTATTACTTAAGAAGCCAAATATTATGTTAACCTGTTGACTTGAATCTGTTTTGAATAATTGATTGGACAATTTCTACTATTTAAAAGGAATTTAAATCTTAAATTGTTTTTTTTTTTGCCAAAAAAAACTGACAGGTCAAGTTTTGGTACAACTGTGAAATCCATTGTCTAAATTACAGTTTAAGGAATCAATAGTTGAAATTATGATTTACAATTAATTAGTGAAGTAGTATGTATTAATAACGATGTTAACTGTTTACTATAACTTTTGAAGAAAAGCCTAACAAAAACTGTTTTAGTAAATACAAAAAGCAACGATTTTTTTAAGTTTATGTCGGTAATGATGAGTAAAAGTACTTAAAGCCCGTTGTTCAGTGAACGCTTCAACTCCCAGATAAAAACTACAAAATTGTGTTGGCAATACTGAAAATTTCATTCACTTCATAATCCCACGTGTTTCCTGTATCAAAGTATGTACAGCTTTTTCATATTTTACAATGATATTACTACTAAAACCTTACACTGTCGCCTGTAAAATCCCGACGTCACTTTACTGCCAACATAAATTTGAAAAAAATATTTCATAGCTTTCAAGAGTGCAGAACTTTTCGATCACACGGTTAGTAGTCACAAATTGGTTCAGTCGTTTCAAGACACTCGTTAAAACAATAATCATAAATATGTCCAATGAAAATTATTGTAGATATAAAAAATACCCCTAACGAGCTTAATAGATCATTATCGAAAGTCTATCGGAAGTTAAAACTAAACACATTATCAAAATTTATACCAACCTCCAATTAATTTATTTAATAACAGTTTCGAGTTGGTCTATTATTAAGAAACATAATGTATTTTAATCTCAAATTATAATAAATTAAACTACAACTATCAGATAACTAAAAGTTCCCTAAGCAATGCATGTTCCAATAAGAAGTAAAAAAAATCATTACAGTTTTAATTATAGGTTTCAGTGGTTATGTAAATTCAAAGAAAAAACTGGATCCATATCGTCCAATTTTACAATTTAACCGACTTAAATTCGAGGAATATTCTATTTCTTATGAACAAATTTCGCAACCTTCGCAATAATTACACTTCAATGAAACAATTTTTACCATCGACGTCGTCACACTTTTTTAAACAGAATCTAATCAATTGATAATTACCGAATTGAAAAAACGCAAATTAATCAATTCTCTTACCTTTCAGCTTGGTGCTGTCAATGGCGAACATATTCAACGCCAGCAACTGTAAAAATCTATTGCAAGGCAGCGGGACCGGGGAGTGTTGCAGAAGGGCTCTGAATTCCTTCAACATCTGCAAGGACGCTTCTGAAAAGCTCTCCATCCTGTAAAAAAACAGAACCGTTAGCGAAAATTAATAGGAAATCATTGGTCATTCATCATCATCACACGACTAATTAAATGAGGGGCAGCCGAAATTCTCAAGGCGAAAATTTTATTAATTACCCAGAAAGCAGTGGCGTAACTAAAAACCGACTTCCACGTAATATCGCGCAAATTAATGACGTAACAATGTAGCGTCCAAGGAAGCGTTTCCGAGAAGGCCCATTAAAAATAGAGCCGTAATGGAAAACCAAATAAAACAGCGCTCATTCATGTATTAAGGTGTCTTTGTTTAATTTATTGCCGGTTAAGAACCGTGAAATTAATAGGAATCCGTGTATTTTGAATGACTGCCACTTCGTCGGAAAATGATGCTGAAAACTTGAATGGGGGCTTTTTCATAGTAAATTCCGATAAATTTAATACGGCGGACACACCTACGCCAGGAACATTGATCTTCGGCCCATTATTCATTCTTTAAATAAACGTTCCTTATATGTGCGCGCCGTCATTAACAGAATTAAAATTACTGAACTCTTGCCCCGTGTACAAGAGTTGCAACATTTCGATGTTCCACTTATTACGGCGTTCCAGCGTTTATGATAGCGAAAAACGCGTTAAATTACAAAATGTGACCCGCAATATAATTAAAGGTGTCTATCAAAAGTAAGAATGGAGGTCGCGTCGTCTCTTTGCAACACCAATTCTAAAATTACTTCGAAACCATAATTGCTCGTATTATGGAGTATAATACGCGTGGACAGAAGTAAATCTTTAAACCGCTAGTTTTAGATTATGTGTACAGTTATTATATCCGACGTTAATTCGTCCGGGGTCCACTAGAACAGTGATAATTTCTCTTACGACATGCAACTTTCGCGAAAAATAATAAAAACTGCACTTCATCTCGGAATAACGCGCGGCAACTCGTTCTTCCTGGAACAGATATCATTTCGGCACTTCTTTAACCCTAGAGTGGGCGCGTGGATTGCATATGTAATCCAGCGTTCTTATTTTCAATGCTATTTTTGTTTTGCTTATGACACATCAACACTCTTTTCGGTACCTTCCTAAAAAAAGAGTATTCTACAGGATTATTTCATCAAGCAATTTTTTTCTTATCACCTAAGTGGCGAAAAAATTATTTTATCCAACTGGATTACAATATGTAATCCACGCGCCTAACCGCGTGATTATTTTAGTTTGTTTGAGATTTCGTTGAAGTATTATTCACTATTGACATATTTAAGCTTAACAAAAATAAACGTAAATCAGATAAGGAGGTATATTTTCCGTCGATTGTGTTGATTCACTAATAGCAGAAATATTCGTATATGCCGATAGTTGTTTGTCTACTAGGCTTTAAAAAAAAAAAAAAACTGTATTGAAAATTTTGCACCAGCCTGTTCAACCAATCAGAAGCCTTTCTTTTGAACCGCTACCAAGGCAACGCAAGTATTTTTTCAGATTTTTTTTCCGACTGGGTAGGACCCTGGAGTGAATTTCAGTGGAAATTTCTTCACGTCATAATTACTGTCACTAATACTTACATTAAGTACACGTAACCAGAATAAACGATGCCATTTGACATTAAATGCCATTCAACGCTTCCCATAAACTTGCAATCAAAATATCGTATTATTTATAGCGTTGAGTGACGTTTATAGATAATATGTCAATACATAAATTAAATTGCAAAAAGATGCAAAATTTTCTTACCGAATACCACTCGACGTTAAATTAAAATCCGGAAATAATTTAACCTCTAGTGGTATTACAAGTGATAGTCTGCGCAATATTTTATTACAATACAGTGAGACCTCAATAATCCGGACTAATTACTACTAGCAAATAGTCAGGGTAATTTTGATGCTATTGATCGATTTGAAAGTTTTTCTCATTACGATTGGCTGACAGGACTGTTTGAAAAATAATCAATGCAATTTTGTTGATAATGCCGAAAATTTGAAATATTGCCAACTTTCCTCGTCAAAGAATGTATTGGTTTTTACATTTTAAATTGACAATGAACAAATGGGGTTACAAAATGAAGTTGGAAATATTTCAGATTGTCGTCATTGCCAACACAATCATATTCGGAAACTTAAACAGTATCGGAAAAACAGGCCCTTAAATATAAAAAATGTGTTTTTGTTATGGCATTAAAATTTCTTTTTTTGCGGTGGCCGTAAATAACGCGGACTCTTTTAAATTATATTAACAAGTAATAAAACTTTTCTCTGATTTAGCGCTTGACATGATTTTTTCGCCGCAAAAGACTGAAACTTCCGAGAATCATTTTAATTTTTATATGACAGGTCGTAAATGTTTTTTTTTGTGAAAACTACTGAACTTGAACTTGGTTCACTTTTAAATTTGAATTAAAGAAAAATTTCGAAATAAGCGGCAGAGAAATTGAATCCAGACGTGCAAAAATTCTGTTAGGTCAACCATCAAGATCAACGGCAGTGCCTCACGAACGACGAGGGCTTTTAGGACGTTATTATAAATGTGGTCGAGTTAGGAATAAATCTACAAAAAGATGGTGTAAAATATGTAATAATTGGATGTGTAAAGACCATTCGTTAGACATTTTTGGGAGTTGCGTCGAAAATGCAGGTTGAAATGTTACAGTAACTTCATCCATTTTTTTTATAGGTATGAGTATTTTGTTCTTTAATTTTGGTACGAAAACTTACTTGTAATAGTTATAGGAATCTTGTTTCATAAATAAAGTGATCATATATTTTTTGAAAGTATGTTATTATTTATATTTTCCGTCGCTGCTACGTTAGCGTTACCATTTTGGAGAGTTCTAATTTTATTTAGGTTAAACGGTTATAAAGTTACATCAAGGCAAAAAATTTTTTTTACACGTTATAAAAGGTATTAAAGTATCATTACCTTAAAAACAATAATAACAAAATATTTTGTTAGCACAATAATAAATAATCAGAATGGATTACATATGTAATCCACGCGCCTACTCGTGTAAGAAAATAACAGGCGCCTACTGAAGGGTTAAAAAAAAACTAACTAAATCGCCAAAACATCGGCCAGACGAAAATAATGACGACAAATTTACGCCCGTAATTGCCGGTCGTTTAGTCCGCGTCCTTTGCGACCAAAACAGAGTAATTTTTTTTCGGGAGATTTCGTCAGCCCATCAGCGGTAATTAGCTGCGACGTGTTCAACTGTGCGTATCGTTATAAAAATAATCGACTTTTGGATTCTCAAAAACCAAATGAGATATTGCTCAATTTATAACTGCACTCGAATTTTTACAGCGCATACTCGGAATCAATTTGTCTCGACATCAAATCCGAACAATTCCTCACGGGCAAGTGCATTCTAATTCCGAAAAATCTTTTATCGACGGTTTCGATCGTTTCCTAATCGCCGTCGTTAATTACGTGAATCCCGTAGAGACGCACAAAACTGCTAATTGATTAATGATCATTAATAATGCCCGGTCGCTGCATAGTTTCGCTACCGACGGACGTATCGGACATTCCTGCAGTTAGTTGCTCGCATGGAATACATTATCGTTCGTAGCCCGGAGGGACAGATTCTCAACTTCCGGAAATCACAGAACTCACGATAACCGTCGCAGAATATTGTGTATGTAGAAAGACGGGTACTACTTACACCGGGTGATTTGCATAAATGTCTGCGATTATAGCTGGAATACTTTTTTTAACCGACCCAAAATAACGTTTTACATACTAATTTCTTCATTATAGTGAACATTTTCATGACAAGGGTATAAAATGCCCCATAATACCTACTCACGTGTAATTTTGCTTTTATTAAATAATGTTTATTAGCTACATTAAATATTCATAAGTTTATACGCGGGTCACGCTAAAATTATTAAGAATAATAAATTTATCTTATTGTTAGTTTCTTTTTGAATCAATAAGAAAGTTATAACGTGATGCGTTTTTCATAACAGGAACCTCATTTTGATTATCATGAACCAAATACGACAAAAATCACAGTTGGAAATTTTCTAATAATAATTATTTCTCAAAAACATTCTACAAAATCAAGTTGACATATTAAGAGTCGTTGATTTTGAAAGTGACACAAGTTCATTTTGTGAAAAAAAGTTAAAGCTAATTCTTATTACAAATTATCATGGCGGTTTTTATAAACAATTTCTTTCTTTCTTTTTTCTTTATTTCTTTTTAAGATTTTTTCGTTCGTTAAAACGTAACAAATTTTGAGAGCGGACCAAGTACATTTTCTGAAAAAATATTTAACGCCAGTTCTTATTACAAATTAAAATAAAATTCATGTTTTAGTTTAGAGTAAATCCAAAAAGTAATCTATTTTCTTCTGTCACAATTCACAATTTGCTTCTGTTAAAATTCATAATTTGGTACAAAATTGTTTAGGTTACCATGTGCTACTTCTTGAAATTATAAGAGTGTGGTAGTAATTATATTTTAATATATTTTTGGGGACCAAAGTATTTGAAAATTTTTGAGTTGTACCACACTTGCAGCCGAGGTGTGATATAAAGATATGATTGATTTACTTTTTAAAAATCTGCTAAACTAAGAAATTATCTGCATGCAACTTATTACTGAACTTTTCTGATTTTTCCTATAAAATTAAGTTTTTTTTGTTGTTTTATTTTAGCTTTTAGAAAGAAGTATGAACTGTTGAAATAAAATAAATAAGTAAATAAATAAAATATTCGATTTTTTGTCATTACAATTATATTCGATTCAAAGAAAACCAACGTTTTCAACAAATCATCGCTTTTGGCGCATACCAAAACCATGATTTTTTCGCCCAACACGGATAACCATTATTGCATATTAAATTTACATGAAATAAACCACAAAAAATATAAAATGAGTCTATTACTGCTTACCAATATTTGTATTAAGCCCAATCAAATGCAAACCATTAAATATCTAGCAATAACATAAAATGGACTTACCCCACTTTCAAAATCAGAACTAAATTCAATAAACGCAAACAACGGACAAATAAATTGTACGTTGTGAACAGTTTGTAATAAATTGAGCTATAATGAAAATTTTTTGTCCTCTGTTTAATATATCAGCAGGATATTATTGTTAAAAATCGCAAGTTCTAAAGTGATCGTAATAAGCGGATTCCACTGTATTACCAATTTTTTGTTGCTGTGTACGGATTAAAATAAAATAAAATGTCAAATTAAATAATAAAATAAATAATCGTTTCTACCATTAAGTGTAAGACTGCAGAGTTGAGAAAATAAATAATATTACGTTAATTGCGCACTAACATGTTTAGAAATAATTAAAAATAAAATAACGGCGTTTCTGCAAAATACTGACTGATATTAAGCATAGTAGGGTTAAAGTCGTTGCAGTATTCGGCGAACAGGTTGTCACAGCCATTCAGGTGAACCGATCATCTCAGGAAATGATCTTTCTGTTGCGACGAGAGAGTGTGTTGGATGCAATCTCAAGCGAGTACAGTTACATTAACAGTCCACCAATACTGTTGAACTAAGTATGTACAAAAGGCAGAATAATAATTGGACGAGGTCAACGGTTTCCCAGATTGTGTGCGATACTTGGGACTCCCGCTGAATATCAGATGAGAACCGACGATTTCGTACAGTTCCACATGTTACACACACACATTCGCAAATTATTACTGTCTCGCCGGGATAATCGGAGATTCGCGATCAAATTTCATCGGCTCATTAGCGATTTAAATGCGTTACAAAAGGACTCGACCTCGTTTCCCGAACAAATTGGTTTTGCGGCGAAAAAATACGCGCCATCCGGCAAACTACCAGAACCGTTAACTAAAAGTGATCAATGATAACATTAAATCATTAAAAATAGTTCGGATGCGAAAATTCCAAACAATTATTAAATCATTTGTTAGTAATCAGATGACATCTCATCAACGTCTATCAATCATAACACAAGAGGCGCATTAACGTGTCTCTAAATTGATGAAGAAATTGCGCAACACTTACCCGATCTTGGTGATGAGTTTGCCGTGGACGTGGAGATAACTGGTCACGAACCTTTTGTTGACCTGGAAAAATAACAATGCTGTTACAAATGCGCGACCAAATAGAT
Organism: Dascillus cervinus; assembly: GCA_949768715.1. Classification (NCBI taxonomy): domain Eukaryota; kingdom Metazoa; phylum Arthropoda; class Insecta; order Coleoptera; family Dascillidae; genus Dascillus; species Dascillus cervinus. The sequence continues at coordinate 27,302,311 of OX458319.1, read as the reverse complement.
TATTACCACTTCAAATTCCTCAATTTTACCGATTTAACTAAAACATTAGATCGATCTGACCAATCTGCGCAATTTGTCGGCCCCAATTTGGTTAACCGATATTTTTGCAAATTTGGCACAAAATCAGAAAAACAATTAAAGCAACAGAATTGTTTTTCTCCTTTATCAAACTTAATTTATAAGAAAAAACTTGTTGCCCTGGCAAAATTTTAGTACCAATCCTTGAATACAATTTTAACAAAATAGCTTCATTAGAATCTCTTTTCAAGCAATCAACTCGACTTCAATTCCAATAGAACGCTTTTAAGTACTTATTTCATTGATCCACTCTTTCACAACAAGACCTATTAACTCTCTTGAGCATTTTTCCGATAATCAATTAACTAACTTCAAATAGTCAACACAGCCAACATTTTTAATTGAATATAAACTGCAATCCTTATACAGATATCCCAACTTCCCCAAAGCCTTCCTTTGAGAGAGATTTAATTAGAATTTGAATTCAAACAATAATTTACAATATTATAAATAAAGTGGTGAGTGCCTTTTGTGTCAAAGACAATAAATCTTGTACAACCCTCACACCGTAATCCCTTGAGAGGTAAATTCTTAATTAATCCCTAACCCTACCACTGCCCTTACACAAAGCCTCTCAGCAATTTTCTCTGAACAAGCCTTGTTCATTTTAATTACATCTGTTTTAGCATTTACATTTTTCAGCTTCGCGACATCAAACCACATTTTATTTGTGTTCTTCTTTCCTCATTCACAATCATATAGGAATCAAAATCAACTTAAATAAATCCCTTAGATAGCTTTATCCTTTTTCTGCTCAACTTTTATATCACATTACACTTATAGATTGAATTCATATATTTGTACCCAATTTTGTCCACTGAAGAACCTTTAGAGTTAAACATTCATTGAATTTTTTGAATGTTTGTAAATTAAATTCTAAATGTTTGGCAAAATACAGTAGAATCCGCTTATAGCGAGGACGCACGGGAGATTGAAATTAGCTCGTTATAAGAGGATTTTGTTAAAAGCGGATTATTATATAGACATTTTTTATTGAAAATATTATTTGTTGACATAAATTAGTAAAATGCGTGTACGTTACAGTTGTTTCATATATAAATTTAGACGTACTTATTAACCGAAATAGTCTGTAATAGTCTGTTTCGTTTTTTCCAAATTTGCCAAAAAAATGAAAAAAATGTTCTGCACCATTTAGAGTAGTTTCTGCTTCAAAAAAACTCTTCAATTTTGCCAGGCACTTTCTAGCTTCCGTAGGCGAAATCTTTTCTAGTAAAAGGGCCGGTTCATCATCATCAGATTTAGCAATTTCAGTTTGAGTTTGATTGTATTTTTGGTACTCATTCTCAACGATATCATCCTCGGTTGGGATTTCACTAGTGCATACAAAATTGTCAACCGTCACATACTCCTGAAAGTTGACTTTTTCAGCCTTTAATGTGATACAAAGTTCACTTTGCCAATTTGCAGCTGGACCAACTTCTCCTATAAATCCAGCATGTTTGAAACAATTTTTTATTGTGGTTTGCGTAATACTTTTCCAAGCTCGGTCTACAAATCGAATGGCGTCTAGAAGTGTTACCCGATCCTCTTTTTCCATTTCAATGCCATCTATCAAATGCAACACAAGTACTTTTCGAAAATGAAATTTAAGGAAGTTTATAATTCCTAGGTCCATAGGTTGCAGTATTGAAGTCGTGTTGGGAGGTAGAAATGCCAACTTGATATTTTTTCACGTTTAATTTACCGGAGGTTGACATGATAATTATTCGGTAACCTAAGTGAAACTGATTCTTTACCGCCTGAAGCCTGATTAGTTGGAATCAGCACATTTCTAAGTAAACCAATATCAATATTAGTCAAAGGTATATATTTAGATCTCGCTATATCAGTTTTTTTTTTATATAAAATTTCAATACAACCGACGTTATAACCGGAGTCTCGTTATAACCGATCTCGTAATATGCGGACATTTTTAACCGCGTTTGTATAGTAAATCAAATTTCTCTATGTGTATTGCTCGTTATAAGCGGTGTCTCGTTATATCCGGTATTCGTTAAAAGCGGATTCTACTGTATTGCATTTATGTATTTTTAAAACCAAATTGAATTAAAAAGGGGCAAAGGACCACAAACAATTTATACAAGACCTTCTATACATCAGCAATTGCTATTAAAAAATAATTCTTATCTCTCTTTATACATGTTGAACTTCATCCCCTACATTAATAGGGCGAAATTAAAGTTAACCCACCTCGACGCTACTCAAAGCCGCCAAATCTTCCTCTTCCGAATCGACGTGTTTATGTTCTTGTATCGCCGAAGTGGTTCTGTGTACCCTTCTTCCGCCATCAGGACGAATCCAAATTTCGCGCCGCAAAGACCCCGGAGGGCCCCTCGCGCTCTCAGACTCTTTATCTTTCATATGTTGTCTGGCCCTTTCCAGCCGTTCTTCGCGTCTCTTGCGTTCACCCTGTTCGTACTGAAAACAATCTTAAATTAACACTAGTCAACAGTGTAAGTAATTTGGTGAAGGCGAAATGGCGAGTGCTCTGCTGAAGAGTTTGAAGGGCGGTTTTACAAATTCCTACTGCCTATTCAGAAGCAGAAAGCGAAAAATCTAAAATACTTCTCATTTAGACTTAAAGTTGGATCAATGAGGGTCTATGGTAACTGATAGTAAGAAAGAGGGGAAGAAGGCAAAGAACAACGGGCATTTTACCTACATAAATATAGAAAAGAAGCAACTGGTACTGGGCAATGAAGGAAAAGATTTAGTTAAACAGGTGCCGCATCTAAATAGCAACAACTGTTATAAACAAGAAAAAGAATCGATAATGAAGGGAATAATTGTCTACCATAAAGTTGTGTATGGCATGTGAACTCTTACTGTACACATGACCTTAAGATGTGCAAAAAAAGATTAATTTCATACATACGCATATTTGATGGAGATACTGGTCAGCGACAAGAAAAAAGAAAATCTCTTATTATTTCCTGACATATAAATGCAGTCGAGGCGTGCCGACACTTAATCTCACACGACTTTTTTCCTGTTCCGCGAAGAGACAACAGTAAATTGTTCCCTTACCTTTTTCCTGTTTTCGTCAAATAGAGAAATTAACGATTCCCTGGCCGACTGTACGGGATTCGATGACATGAGGCTCCGCATGTAGTAATAAACTGCATCCAATTTCCTCCTCTGTAAATCAAAAATAATTTTTGCATCTGCGGCGAGGTTCGAGCGCGAGAAAAACTACTCACCGCATAGACGGCTAAAACGGCTAATTGGTTGTAGGGTCTGCCGTTCTTCGGGTTGATCTCGTGCGCTTTTATGTACCATCTGAAAATTAACGTCGACCTTTAGATTTACGCCGACCGTTAGAATAATACCGTTCGATATGGTACCAATATGGAAATCATTTGTTTATGCAAAATATTACCCTCGAGAATAAAATCAGATGTGCCGGACGATACCGATGCCGGACAAGAATTATGCAAGACTGCTTTATTGCTTTATTACTTTATGGCAAGTCGTATTTTAAATAATAAAGCTGTCACAACTCATTTTTTAAATTTCCGGTTTTTTCGATTTAAAAACTATCTTGTCTTCGCGATTATTAATGAAGATACCGCAAGCGAGCTATTAACCCCTTTAGACACACACCCTTGCACCATAAAGGCTCTTTTATTTTGGTAAATTGAATTTTTGGATGACTACAAATCGTTTAGGTTCTTTTTAAAGTCTATCACACATTTTAAATTGTTTTTGATCAAAGCAACTTTCTTTAAAATCGTTAATTTAAACGAATTCTTGACCAGAAGTGATTTAACTTTTTTTAGAACATGTGCTTTGGTTTACTTGCAGTTAGAGGTAAGGATTATCAAAAAATTGTATACGGACAAGAAGTTTTAGAAGCATTTTTGATATTCCCAAAATGGGATTCATATCTAACATGTTTTGATCTGCGGCGTGTTGATAAATGTTTGTAATCAAGTTGTTATTCGACTTGGTTAACCTCAAACGTTGGTTCTACAATTTGAGTATTTCTGATAAATGTATCAAAATAAAACTAAATTTTCTTGAATCTTAGTTGAAACCCTTATCACCAAGTTACTAATTGCATCACTAACTGCAATCACAGACATTTATAGACACCCTGTGCAATTTGATTATCGTTTTTTGGATTTTTATTTAAAACTCCGTATTTAAAATAAAATATTATAAATCAACTGATTCTTTTGTGTTGGCATGAATTCATTTAAGAAATATTTTTATTATTCCCAAGAATATAATGGTCACCATAACTACTCCATGAGTACCCAGGCTTTATTTTGTATTATTGAGGGGTCTGCAGCAAAATTTTTTAAATATTTATTAATTTTGTTTATTCTCCTATTTCAGGAGCAAGAAGAGGGCATGAGCTGTCACCTTCTTGCTCCTTTCTCATGAGGAAACTAATGCCTGAAGTTGCTTCGTTCTTGCACCATCAGTTAGAGCACATGTTTCTAATATAAAAACTGAGTGAAGTGCAATTTCGCCAAAAAATGGAGCTGCCTCCTTATTGCTGCAGACCCCTCAATTCGAATTTTTCCCAGCTTGATCAAAATCTCCCTCCAATATTTTTTTTACAAATTTAAACTTCCACAATTGATAACCATATGGAGCGAAACCGACATACTTACTGCCTACATTTTCCGTAATTCGAAGTTTCATTGACTTGTTCCCTATATCTTAATAAATCACCCAAAAATAAAAATATTTTCTGTGCAGAAATCAGTGCCAAGCCGACGTAGCCTAAGCCTTTTTGCGGGGTGCTGTTATTAGTACCCAGAAAACTATTCAACTTAAACTTATAAGATTGTTCCAGACGGAGCAGTAAGTTCTCAAAATATTTGATTCCTTCATCGATCAGCCAATTGACGAAGTCTTTGAACTGATCCTTGTTGTCGGGATCGGTTTTGATATAATTCCTCATCATCTCGATGATGTTATAAAACAATATTTTCCAGAAGTACTGCTCGACCGTCGCACTCTCGCAAAATCGCAAATCATTGCAAATTAAAAACTGCAAACTCTCCATCAAATAGTGTCGTAACGTTACGACCTTCCCCCAATGGATCAATATGTGACCCGTATTAACAATGTATTGCAGCTCAGTGTCGGCTCTCTTAATATCATTTAATAAATTTCTATAATGGCAGGAATTCCAGCTGTCCGAATGCTCTTCGTACCACGACGGCCTCACGTTGCCATACTGGTCGGTCGTGTACAAACGAGGAGCTGTCACCTCGGCATTTTCCGGAAATCCCGGAACACTTATCCTAGAACTACTTGACTTAACTATAATTGGCCTATGAGGATTATTGGGATCGAAAAGACTCTTCTGTTGCTGACCCGGACTGGCGGTATTCCTACGACAATCCGGGTAAACCGACTGATCGGTAGGGATATGCAAAACCGGCGGCCTGCCATTATCGAACTGATGCTGAGGCAGCACGATAATTCCGCTCTTTTTGGTCAAATCCAACTCCAGCTCGATGCTGCTCTCCCTGCCCGAATTTTGCCTGCTCCTCATCCCCTGGCGCCAATTTTCGGGCTCGTTTTGGGAATTGTGCCGCACCCGATCGGCGCTCGGCTCTCTGCTGCGATTTTTCGACCGGTTCCGTTGCCGGTCGAAGCTCGAGTCTCTCTTCTCGTGCGAGTTTCTGCGGCGTCTGCCACGCGATTCCGGCACTTTGAAATTATCTTTTCGATCTCTATTAAAATTCTGATTTTGATTAATTGAACTAGTTTTGGGTTCATCCTGGCCACTATTTTTAGCGTACGGTCTATTTTGATTATCTAAGCTTCTATCTCTGCGTTTACTGTTGCTCCTGCGAGAAGTCGTTAAATTTGCAATTACGTCCGTTCGGCAAAAAAGAAAGATTGATTCGCTTACCTCTGCTTCCCGTTTTTTTTCTTGTTCCTGGAAATCAGACAAAAACGAATTTAACGAGATAATTTAAAATTTGCCTGTAATCGATTAATTAACGGCAGATTAGATTAGAATAATGATCAATTCACACACAAGAGTTAAAAATGAATTGAAACAGGAAAAAATTACAATAAGTACTTACTTTGGGTAAAAATGAGACACTGATAACTTGTTTAAATTAATTAATTAATTAATTATCTAGATAAATATAACTGCACTGCGCTATTGTTTCAACCCTTACCTCGCAGGTACTAACAAATAAATATTTGCAACATAATAATGTTTTGTTTCCGATAGTAGTGTAAATTCTACAGTAAAAACTTTTAAAAAGCACCCCACAACTTTTAATGTTTCTTCGCCCGTAGTTGATCCACTGACCACCAAATGCTACCAGCTGACTTAAAAGGAGGTATAGTCACATGTGCTAATGTGACAGGAATGTATGATTTCTCTAAATGTAGATTTTCTTGTTTAAACTGATACGGCAAATATGAGACATGGCTAGGGTAAAACATAAGACAGGTTATGTGCAAACGTGAGACAAGTCTGATGAGTTGTAAACTCTAGACAACTAACGATCGCCAATTTGACTACTTGCTTGCATACAATAAGCGACTTTAGTATTGGGTTATAGATAAGAAGCTGTTAACTCGCTGTAAACCAGTACCCATCAAACAATTTTTTACTTGCTTCAATAGTCACCTATCTTCAGTAAATGGTAAACTCCATTGCCACCACAGATGAGTATTCTGTCACGTTTTTATGTCGTAAGGGTGGTAAATTTGTATTCCCAAATGTGGAAAATATTGCAGATGTTCCAAAAGAAGAGATTGTGCTGAAGTTACCTTCTCCTAGTTTCAGTGGTACATAGAGAATAAATGAATTGTACACATTTCCCATTGACTTCACCACATATGAAGTACATTGAAGTTCTTTACATACTTTGTTCATTTTTATCTCTCTTACAATCAAGAAACTAATTTAAAAAATCATATATCTAGATGTATTTTTACCTGCTCTGTCTCACTATTACCCTCAAAATTGTAAGAAGTATATAATCAGCAAATTATATGGGTGTCTCACTTTTGTACATGGCTGTCTTATATTTTCCCCAAAATGGGGCTAAATATGAGACACGGTTTTTATTTTTTTCTCACTTATTGTTATATTTAACCAAAAGGTCAATCTACCAATAACAATAATATCAAACTTTAAATAAGCCTGTATATTTTTAAACTGTTCAATGATCGAATCTTGACTATCAAAAAACAAGTTTCAAAACTTTCTCATAATTACCCCCCATGACCCTAGGTAATTTGCCTTTGTTTAACTAATGTTTCATTGGGTGGTATGAATAAAAGAGAGCAAAACCTTTTACTCGCACAATTCCGAGCATATGCTACCACGTTCTATGAATAAAAACGTAAGTAAAACCTTTTGCTCACGACCGTGCTCTGAGTATGAGTCTGAGCAAGAGCTTTTGCTCACTATGAAGCATATCATCCGGTCGATATGAATAAAACAGAGGTTTTGCTTATGATTTCGAGCAAATGCTCTGCAACTTGTGCATCTGGTCAGTACTAGATTTACCGTGCGCTTGGCAAGTCTTGTGATGGCTGCAATTGTGAATGTACGTGCACAGAAGCATTATAAAGTACGAAGAGAAGCCGATAATCGTGATTATAAAAAACTTTACCGATTTGATGAAAAAAATTTGAGATGGATTGCAACTCACTTTTTGGGTGAAAGTAATGAAAGTAGAGGAGGTGCTCTCTCATCACATCAGAAAATTAAGATTTTTTTGCGGTACATGGCTAATCCTGGTTTTCAAACTGGAGTTGGGGAAGAATTGGGAATTCATCAGTCGACTGTATCGAAAACAATTACATTCGTGATGAATAAAATCCTCGAAAAGGCCCATTTGTGGATTAAATTTCCATCGGTTGTTGAAAAAGTGATCGAGGCACAGCAAAATTGGCAAGAAAATTCTCAATTTCCATGTGCGATTGGAGTTATTGATTGCACACATGTGCAGATAATGAAACCTACTCATCACGGCGATGAGTACGTTAACAGAAAGGCGTTGACGACGATAAATGTGCAGGCGACTTGCAACTCTACGGAGATGTTCACAAGTGTAGATGCGAGCTGGCCAGGTTCCGTCCATGACGCTAAAATTTGGAAGAATTCGGATACACGGTTAATTATGCAACAATTTCCTTGGGCATTATTACTAGGGGACGACGGTTATGGTTTAGAACCATGGCTGATGACACCGTTTAGAAACCCAAACAACGAATCCGAAAGGGCCTACAACAGATTATTTAAGAGCGAAAGGGTGATAATCGAAAGGTGTTTCGGTCAACTGAAAAGTAGATTTCCGATTTTAAAATATACGTGTAGAGTTAAATTGGAAAAAATACCATCTATTATCATTTGTTGCGTTACACTACACAACATTGCCAAGCATTTACGAGATGGAGATTTCGAAGATAATGATGAACCACTTGATGATAACTACAATAACGGTGAAGACTATGAATTAGCAGAAGATCGCCTTCTGCAACGAGCACAAAGGAGGAGACTTGAAATAGCCGATGTTATCTTTAGGCAAAATGTTAGGTAAAATTAAATTTGTATTAAACATTATGAAATAATTTTTTTTTTATTTTCCACAAAAATAATTTTTTATATCATTGTTTCACGTATTACAAATTTTTTTTTTCACTGTTAAAAAATAGTTTTTTGATGTTTCGTTAAAAAATAGAGCACTTCGCGTATCGATAGTGATGCGTAAATGTCATCTTTTTTGACGTTTGTGGAAAAGTTTTTTTTATAATCATCGTACTTTACTTTAGGTAAAATTAAATTTGTATTAATAATTATGAAATAAATTTTTTTTATTTTCCACAAAATAGTTTGTTTGTCTAGGTAATAAACATACTGGTAATAACTCAATAACAAACATAATTCACATATCAACACCGTCAACACTGGTAGGAGTCTGAAGAGAAGGAGTTGTCATTCCTGCTATTCTTTGTTCGTAGTATTGCCTTTGAACACGGGCGGTGTTTAATTGTTCGATTAGCACTAATCGTTGCAATTCTTGCGTGTTCATTTTAGATGTTTCTTCGGTTTCATATCGCTTACGTTTAAGAACAGGACGCCGGGGGGACTCGAGAGGAACTTGTTCGGACTCATTTGTACTCCCATTATCCGATTGAAGTGACGTAGAGACGTACAACGATAAATTTGCATCCTGTACATCATTATCTAGATCGATCTCTTCTTTGGAGGAAATAGTTCTATCCGGGGGTCCAACAGATTTTGCTCCTAAATTAGATTAAAATATTGTCAACTTTAGGTGTACACAGTTTTAAATATTAATTCTTGATAGCGTCAAATTTACAACTTACCTCTTATTTTGGTTATCGTCGGATTCTCTTCGCCGTCCATTAATTCAAGGACGATTTGTTCCCATTCACTTAAAATAATTTTAACATTTCCGGTTTTATTCCGATCAACTTTGCTCTTCAGCCGCGTTTTCATATTATTTACTTTCTTTAATAACTGGGAAGTCGTCATTTGTTTTCCCATCTGTCTTTGTAGTTCCAGAACTACGTGATGTAAGGCCTCATCTTTTCTTTTCTTTAAATGCGGCAGTTGACTTTTTGAAAGTATTTCTGGCCTCTTTTGCAACTGAAGAGCCACTAGTAAATTCCCACTTTCCCCTTTCAAATCTTCGCACGACATATTTTAAGCGATGTAATCCCGAAAACTTGTGATTACTGACTGTTTGCGTTTTTTAGGGAACACCGGCACGTGAAATATCAGGCGAAGGGTCTAAACGGCTAAATGCACACGTTCGGCCAATGAGGAAGGCAAATGACTTTCGTATAAAAACAGAGTACAGTTCCTTTTCTTTGCAGCCATAACATTTTTTATTATTTTTTATTATCATATTATTTGTATTTCCTTTATGTTGGGACCCGCAAGCCGACAATGGTCCGTTGTCGTTGACCTAATTACTTTATTAGATTTCGGCAACACAACAATAAGGCACTTTCGAAAACGTGCTATTTCGAGGTTTTGGGTTCTGAGAAAGCTATAAACGTTTCGTTCACACCGCAGATGTTACTTGACTCTGAGCAAAATTTCAAAGCATATGATCATAGTAAAAGGTTAGAGTATAAGGTTCTGCTCCTATTTGTATGAATAACGATATGCTTTTACTTACAACCATTTGCTCACATGAATTGAGCATATGCTCAAAATAATTCTAGAATGTCCGAATTAAACACAGAGGCCGGCTCGAACGGATGTGTGCGTTCTTTCCACGACGATTTTACTATCTCTCTTTTACTCTTTTGAGTAGTGTTACGTACTACGCCTTTTGTGGACACTCGTTTTATTTCATTGGAATTAATTTTCAGAGTGGTTCATATTTTTCACTAAAAATATGTCGTTTGATGATGCGAAAGGAACAAATCAAGTGACAATCTATTAATAGCTTTTCAGTTGCAAAAAAGACCGGAAATTTTTGGTACAGTCGACTAATGAATCCCTAATTTTTCCCCAACTCCAGTTTGAAAGCCAGGATTTGCAATGTACCGGAAAAAATTTTTCATTTTCTCATGGGACGTTTCAAATTACTTAAAATAACTTGATGATAAACGAACTTTTATTTTCATTATTTTCACCTAAAAAGTGAGTTACGATCCATCTCAAATTTCTTTCCTCAAATCGGTAATAGTTATTTTTGTATTAAGTAGGCAAAATGAGCGTTTTTTATGGCTCGTGAGAAGTAAATTTTGGTCGAAGACAATCGAACGCATCATAAAAATACGAATTTTGACACGAAATACAAATAACGCTTTTTCCACAATATCAAAAAAACAAACTGATTTATGGAAATAAAATTATAGAAATGAAACTAATACGCAAAAAAATAAATTTATTTTTTCACGTGTTAAAAAAAATATTTTTTTACTGTTAAAAAATAATTTTTTATATCATTTTTTCACGTGTTAAATTTTTTTTTTTTTATAATCATCGTACTTTATAATGCTTCTGTGCACGTACATTAACAACTTAATCCATGATAAAATTTGCGAAGAGCATGAGCACGGTGAATCTAGTGCTGACCAGATGCACAAGTTGCAGAGCATTTGCTCAAAATCATAAGCAAAACCTCTGTTTTATTCATATCGACCGGATGATATCCTCCATAGTAAGCAAAAGCTCTTACTCAAGCCCATATTCAGAGCACGGTCGTGAGCAAAAGGTTTTACTGCCGAATCTACGAATCCCACCCAGGTCAACATGGGGATGACAAAAATAATAAAAATTTTGTCAATCTTACACGCTTTTTTAATTTTTTACACTTTAAAACTTTAAAAACATTCTTAAATTTTAGTTGGAATCATTCGTACAATTATTAATTTTAATCTGCAAAAATGTTTTGAGCATATGCTCATTTCGTGTAAGCAAATGCTTATGAGTAAAAGCATATCATTATTCATACAAACAGGAGCAAAACCTTATACTCCAACCTTTTACTATGAGCATATGCTTTGAGGTTCTGCTCAGACTCATGTAGCATCTGCTCTTTTTTATTCATACCGCCCATTATTTGAAGTCTTTTTCTGTTATTTTGATTAAGCTACTTGGCGCAAATATGGGCCAGCATGTTATAAGACCCACTCAACTGTTAAACAATCTTTAACCAATATTTCATAACTGCTCAACTATACATAAGATTCGATCAACAAAAGAAAGTAAAATATTGTCACTCGGCAAATAAAAATAAGTGATTTGAAGGGTTTAATTTTTGCTTTTGAAAAATCCTACCTTTTCTTCGGTTTTCTCGCGGTTTGTGCTTGCGATACATTACTGGTTTCCAGCAAACTAGTAACAGAAGAACTCCTAGTTAATGCATCGCTTAAGGCCTCTGCTTCGAGTCTGTCCTGAAGTTCGACTTCCTCGCTCCAGTCCTAACAAACAAAATTGAAACATGCACAAAACATGCCGATTTCGATATAAGCAAACTGATAATCTGTGTCTTTCACGATTTTCATCAACAGCAGTCAACTTTTGTAACATACACTGCATTTTTTTTATCAAGTCGTTTTACAGCATGTGCACTCAAATTTCGTTTGGGTTACACATGCTGAACAAGAAGTGTATTGTCAACCCTTTCGTACTTACAAGTTAAAAAAAATCCGTCAGATGTTTATGTGATTAGAAAATCGGTGTAATGTGAGAGAAGAAGAGGTGCCTAAATCCATTAATTTTTGTTATTTTTTGTCGGTTTTATAAAAAAAAATCTGCCATAAATAAAACTGTACATTTTAAATCTAAAAAACAGGTTGATAAAATAAGTTATTCTTGACGGATACTATTTCGGCAATTAAACAGACGGATAATTTGTTTATTTTTTTAACCAACATAAATTCAACAAGAATGACACTTTAGGGAGTGTAGTTTTTGGTGCCTTACCTAAAAATAATTTGTTCTTCATTAATTTCATACACGGAAAAAAATCTTCAATGACAAAACGATAAATTTGTGGCGATGCCATAAAAATTATTATGAGATTGATAACGTGTACTACTTTAAGAAACACACAAGATAAGGATTTATAATAGTATTGTGAATTTTAAACACTTTACAGCGAAAAATAAATTTCACAATGAATTCATCAGGGAAACAGAGAAATCGATTGCAAAAAACATTTTATTTTTAAATCGGTCAGACTTGGCATGCTTTTTATGTTACTTTGAGAGCAAAATTATTTCTGTTGGAATCAATTCAGAAATAAAATCATCTGGTAACAATTAAACTTCCCGAAGTAAAGATCTTGAAATCGCCAAATTTTCTGGCCATTTTTCGGCCCCTGAATAAACAATATTTCTTATCCAAATGTGAAAATAATTGAGCGTATTGTTTGACCTAATTAATTATAGTACCGAGATAAAAAGTTTAATCGCTAAAATTATTAGAAAACAAAAAACGGAACATTTACAAACGAGGCAAGGGCAAAGAAATGTAAAACTGAGAAAAAGATAAAAGTTTCACTAAAGAGACATTTTATCATCCAAATTGAATTGGTAAAGCATCGGAATTAGTATAAATGGAAAAAACTTTAATCACTTCAGGTATGCAGGTGATGTGCTAACAGCTAAAAACCCACAATAAGTTCAACAGAAAACGAATCCAAAAAAGTAGCCCTACAAAAGGAATCTGCAAAAAAACAAACATTATGTCGAAAGATGGCATATAACTATCATACAGCTATTTGGAGCACAAAAAAAAAACCAAAGCGAAGAAATAAAGAGAAGAATTAAAAATTCTTGGAGGGCGCTTGGAAGATAAAAAAGAACTTAAATAGATTTCAGGTTGCTCAAAGAGCGATGAAACGACAAATTATGGGATTGTCCCTGAAGTATTGAGAAACCAATGAATATATTAGAAGAAGAACCTAAGTATTTGATGTGGTCATTTGCTGGTCTTGTTGCTACAACTCTTTAGGGCAAATAGCATAAGCAGGGATTGTCCCTGAAGTATTGAGAAACCAATGAATATATTAGAAGAAGAACCTAAGTATTTGATGTGGTCATTTGCTGGTCTTGTTGCTACAACTCTTTAGGGCAAATGGCATAAGCAGGTCCTATCCTGGAAACCATACAACCAGCGTAGACCAAATGAAATGGGTAGGCGACATTAAACTGACTGCGGGTCTGAATTGGATGGGAGTATCAAAGAACAAGGAAATATGGGAAGCAAATCTTAAAAAATAAAAAACCAATAACCAATAAATCCGAAACGTCAGCATTCGTTTTTAACATAAATTTAACAAATTGTCAAACCAAAACAAAAAAACCTATTTATATCTGCGGTCGAAAAAATCATTTATATTTAAAGAAATAATAAAAAAGGCAAAATTTATTTGCACATTAAAAGAAAAATGAAGTAAACAAGTAGACATTTTAACTAGTAGTTACAAGACGTGTCACCATTTATCTCCATTTAAAAATAAAATTTTAAAAAGAGGAAGAGTGAGGCCCGTCTTAAATTTAAATGTGGGCGCCTTTAGAGAAAAATGAACTGCATAAGTGGTTACAAGGCACGTGACGCCTTTTGAAAATATACTTGTCGTTTAGAGCCTGGAGTTTTATTTACACCATTTCTTTTTATAGCACCTCTCGCTCCTCTCATAACAAAAAAAAATTGCAAATTTGTTAAAAAATTTGGCAAATATCAAGCGGCCAATTGCCACTACGTTCCGGCAATCAACCCAGTGCAACTCTCGGTGAAATCAGTGTAAAGAAAATAAAATAAGCATGAGGCCTTACCAAAATGGGATTATCTACAGGAACTACGGGGTTCTTAAATTCTTTTTCCACCGGCGATTCGGGGGAAACCGGCGACAAAAGTGCCTCCAAGCTTTCGGGAAAGGCCCGCCTGGACGGCGGCGTGTGCTGCTCATCCTTCGTTTTGACCTCGTCTTTTTCGCACTTACTGAACTTTTCGCTGTGGTTTGATTTGCTATTGTACTTTTCGTTATTTTTATGCTTATTTTTGTAGTAGTTGTTTGATTTCTTGTACTGTTCGTCGTCGTCGTAGCCCCTCGCGTTGGATCTGTCTTCGGCCCTATTGTAAAATTGCACCGGAGTCTGGGGCCTACTGTTTGATTTCGTGAGGTTCTCGTTACTTTTTGTACGTGTGGAGAATGAAGGAGGCGTGGGCGGTCGCGAATTACAAGGACTATACAACATTTTATCGGGAGTTAAACATCTATAAAGGCCACCAACTGGAGGTTCGTATTCTTGTTGCAGGCGACCGCGGCCTCTGGGCTTATTGTATTGCAAAGTGTAATATAAAGGCTGATTATTGTAAGGCAGGTTTTGAACTTGATTTTGAACGTGGTGATTTTGCACCGAGTGCGGATCTACGTAATTCTGCGGCTGGTAGTTTTGCTGCTTCGGCATGTGTCCGCTGTTCTGCGGCGCTTGCGAAGTGGTGCCTTGGAAAACGATACTGTTCCCGTCCCATGCCTCTTCGGACTGCGTGCCTAAATAACTAACTAATTTATTCTCTTCTAAAAACTTTTTCCGAAATCTAGGAGGTATCGAGTCTAAATTTTTAAGTCTTTTATCATTTTCTAAACCAATTGTACTATGACGGCGTCCAGTGGGCGGTTTCATGTGCATCTTATCGTTTACATAATTTCTAGCCGGACCAACGGCTGGTTCTACGCTCCTCGTGTCACGTGTTCGATTCGATTCACGGTTGCCCTATGCAAAGTCACTAATTGTAAAACAAAAAAAAAACAAAAAAAAAACTGTAACGAACTGGCATTCCGACGGCCCACACACACGCGAAACGACGGACGCACACGGCGCCAAATGCGGAACGGCGGAAACGCCAACAAATGCATCTATTTACCAACAGAAATTTTACGAGGCCGTCAAGATTTACGGCTCTGTGGGATGAACGTTGCAACACATCCAAAACCTCGTCTAATTCGGTTTCCTGATTTAAATTTCAAGTGTTTTTGCAAAAATTAAATCAGTCAATTTTTCACAAATTGCTGCTTCTTTTTGGTCGTTCGTAATTTGTGCAACAATCGTGAGAAAAATTGTTGCTACGATTTCCACATCTCAAACACATATTACTACAGTCAAAAACCTGTATAAGACGGAACTGCTCGGGATCAAAAAAGAAATCCAGCTAATTCAGATTTGACTGTATTTAAATTCAACTGCCACAAATATTCACACTATGCAAAAAGTCCCTAAGTGACATTGTAGATATTTTGTACTATTTGCGCCATTTCTGATAAGAATAGATGAACTTTCCATTGCACTTACTAATGCCGATAATATAAGAAACACCACAAGTAATCGATCAAAATCAAATTTTTTAATAGGTATTATGGCCGCGGAGGTAAAACTTAACTCACCCTGTATACGTACGAGTACTCGCAAAAACAGTTTTTGGTTGTGTGATATGATCAATTTTTTGGACGCACAAATAGTTAATTTGTTAAAAATCAAATTCAATTTTCAAAACTTTTACGTTAGAGAATTTACATTTCTTGTTGAAACACTTTCCTTTCTTAAAAAAGGAACAAGGTAAATAATTATTGAAAAAAAAAAAAGACTTTCCTTTCTGTTAGCACAGCAATGTTTAATCAGTCATCTAATGAAGTTAATTGTTTCTTATTAAAAGCAGTGTGTTTTTACGACCAAATAATTGCTAATAAACCTAGATCGTTTTATTTATTTATAACTCAAAACAAAAACAATAAAAAATTATCCAATTAATGAAATGCTTTAAATGTAATTGTATATTTTAATTTAATTGTTTGTTGGAATGGATTTTTGTTCTTTACATTCTTAACGTTTGCCTAATTAAAATGTAAAATTTTGAATTTCATCTCTTCATAAAATTGCTGTTTGATGGCAACTTCTGTGTCGTACTAATTTCACAATTATTTTCTCAAATTAGATCTCTATTTTAAATAGTTATTTGGACCGACAAATACTTAAACTTGTTAAAAATCAAATTAATTTTCAAAACTTTGAAGTTGCAGAATTTACATTTCTTGTGGTTGGCAACAAGTAGAAACTTTAACAGCTGTTATTACCCATCAAGCATGCAGTTACAAATCAGCAGTATTGCCAAATGTTAGTTACTTTTTTGGAGCCCAGCGGGCGGAAAATGTTAGATTTCTGGTTGATGTATGCAAAATCAGTAATTTTGGTCGTTCAAATAACTATTTTCCCACCTGACTTTCAAATTCACGCTTCGACCTGCAGAGTTGCCAATCACTCAGCCAACGACACTAAGCAACAACAGGCGCCCCTTTTAAAACTCACGAAATAATGTCATTTTACCGATTGTCATTTTACACACGTTTCCCTTGCTCTCTAAAATATTCAAAACTCGGTACTTCACCCTCTCCAGCCTAATGATACCATATGGCAGTTATGTATTATAATCGCATTTCTCATAATCTCTTTTCAAGGGCAATAAAAAGATAGTTAACATTATGGCAGGTTTTCAATTTTGAAATTTAATTAGATTTAAATTAAATTTGGCCACTTCATGGGAACAGCATAACCAAATGCATAATTTATTAATGAGAAGCCTAAAATTATTTTAAAGGGGCCAGATAAGGGACGTCCTTGTACTTTGGGACAGCTTGTACTTCGACACATTGAGTTTTTTAATACTAGGCTTGTACTTTCAGACACTTGCTACTACAGTTCTGGAAAAAATGTGTTAAAACGTTAATTTTAGTATGTTACACGGCTTTTATATGATATTACAATGCAGAATACCTCCTATGTTACGCGACCATGTTTATTATTGTTACATTTAGAATAAGTATTCTTTTACACCAATAATTAAAAAACTGTCCCAAAGTACAAGGATGTCCCGTACGCTAGGCAGCTTCCATAAGGAACAATGTACATAAGTACACTTTTCTCGAGAACCGTTCAACGGATTTCAGCCAGATTTTGCACACATTTAATTTTAAGTCTGTCTGAGCTACCGAGTAAAGAATTCTCAAAAAAATTTATTTCTTATACTCAAGTCGTTATGAAAAAAAATGAAAAAATCAGTGTAGAATTTTTTTAACCCTAAACCTGGGCGAGTGTCTAGGCTGCATTATTTGATTAGATAAAGTTTTAGGGTACTGCCACCTTCAGTACCTTATCTGCAATTCAGTTCAGTTCAGTGTTATTTTTTTGTTTTGTTTTATTTTCTTTGTTTAATTTTTCTTATGTCAGCGTATACTTGTGATATATTGTTGTATTCAGAATAAAAATCTGTATCATAATTTGTAAAGAAAAGTATACCTACATTCCAAGTTGAAAAAAAAAATTTTTTGACAGTATAGCCTTAGTGCCATTTTGTAGCCTATTCACAACCATTTAACTTGGTATATAAATAACTAAAATCTTCCCATAAATAAGGGAGTTATGTACTCATCATGTACAGTCTGTATAACGTTTAATATTTCTGATGCAGAAATTGTTCAAAAATCTTTTAATACCTAAATACAACAAAAAAAAAGAACAGTTTGTTGTTTCATTAAAAGCCAGAAATTTAAATAAAGTTCAATTTGATGCGCCCGGTCTAGGGTTAAATGTGCAAAAACAAACAAATTACGTTTTGTCAATTTTTCATATCCGACGCCCTGAAACAAGCTTGCTCAACATGATTCGCCCAATACAAGCTAAATAATCTTATTGAAATGCGATTAAATTTTTGTAAACAAAGATAATATCTAAGGATTATTTTACTACAAGACTTTGATCATTGACACTGTCAAATTATTTCCAAATCAATATTTACCAATTTAATTAGACTTGTTCATATTGTAGTGAACTTCAGTCAAAGCAAAGAAGCAGCTAGCATTTACAAACACAATAATCAGTGCATATTCAATTACATTGCAAGGATCAAATTACCAATTGCTAAGTATTTGTTCAATGAAACCTTCACCTAATAAAATAGTTTTGCAATCTTATCTTATTCCATTGAAAATCTCGAAAGGAATTATTTCCAGGTAGACTTTAACCTTATCAACAGAGGCTTGGGTGCATTTCAAAATGCCAATTCGTTACTCTTTGGAATATAAATAGCAATATCAACCCAATTAATTAATAAACACTACACCAGCATTCTTATCTCACCCCAAACAAAACAATTTCATGAGAAAACAGTGTTAGTTATTCCAACTGCTAATATGAAGAACACAAATTATTAGTTCAACTCGTAGGTCAGACAATTACTGCATTCATAATCTAATCTCAAATTGTCACTTACATGAGCGATGAATGTGCGCGGTTCAGACCCTTGCCGCGCGTTTCTCTGGTGGTTGACCGGCGACGGGGCCCTCCAGTCGTCCCCTTCCACCTCATGGCCAGGTTTCCTCCTGTGCGAATAGCGCTTCGACCTGTTTTGGTGGTTCAACCGCTCGGTACTGTCATGAACGTTGCCATTCACGCTTGCGTGCTCATTGACTTGCGAATCGTTTAAATTGCCGGATATATCGTTACTGTTATTATTTTCACGGGTTTGAGCTAGAGGTTTTGGAATATAATAAGATTGATCAGGTTTTTTGTTTCTTTTTTTGGAGTCTGCAAAATTTCTTAAGCTCATTTCACCTAATTTGTCTGAGGCTTGTTCGATGTCTGCATTGCACTCTCGAGGTGATGAACCTTCACTCTTTAATTTCGAATGCTTGGATGATTGGTTCTTGCTGCGGTTCGGTCTTAGTATGATGTTCGTGTCCGATTCTGATTCGTCTATTGGGCCACTTCTCCGTAACGGCCCGCTGCCAGGTCTGTAAATCTGCTGTTGAGGTTTTCCACGTCTCATTGTTTCGTTAAACTTGGTACTATCTGGAAAAACAATTGATTTCAAACAACGAGGCGATTTGGGTTATAAACATCCTACCACATGAAACACTTTCCACTCTTAAACTTCAGTGAAGACTAAACACTAAACTGAGGCTTTGTTAATCGTGAAGGTATTAGTTACACAAATTAATTTAAGTAGATTATTTGTGCTGTTTAAATTATAAATGCAATAACAGTGATGTTATGAAATAGAATCTTGTGTTTATAAATTTTAGGTTATGGATGATACTTTAAAGGTTACGTAAAATGAGAGTTAAGTGACGCAATGTTCCGCAAAAATAACCGAATCCGAACCGAAAAAACGTCGGTCTGATGTGAAAATCAAGGCAAAACGATGAAATGGGCAACATAAGGTATTAACACCTACCACAATCTATTTCTTTTTTGCGTTCTTTGGGACTCGCCATGACAGCACTTGTACTACCAAAAGACTCGAAAAATAAACGAAAAGCGCCCAAATCGCCCCGGAAAAAAAACAAAAAAATTGTTCTAAAATTTTGACTTTTCAGTTGTCAAATTTTCGTGTTACGAGTTCGGGAGTAACTAAATTGATTCAGAGATGAAATTCTCCATGAAAAGGCGGCCCATTTGAAAAGCGCCCCGGGGTTCAAAATTCATAATGCCAGTGGACATAAATCGGTAGAATGGTCGAACCGTCGAAAAAAACTGTGACCATCGAGGGACCGGAAGGTCCACGCCGGAAGTCGATGGCGGGGCCGATGCTCATGCCGGTCATCGCCGCCCCCGGAGCCAGCAAACGGAGTTTCGCCGTCACGAACACGTTCTTCCGGGGGCAGGAAAAAGGCGCGCTTGAGAATATGCTCAAAGGAGTCGCGGCCTCCGATGACCTGGCGATAGATGGCGGCATCAACATCGTTTCTGCAGTGTAATTTTCAAATTTGACTTGAGAGAGATTTGAGAGATTTAATTTGCAGAGAAACCACAAAAGAAGTGCTCTGTTGTAAGTATACAGAGGAATTTGAAGGCTTAGCTGTTGGGTTTACCGATGGCATGATAAGATTGTTCAAGAGCACCACGGCTGAATGCATTCAGACCCTCTACGATGCTGAAACGCAGAGGAATCAAGGTCCTGTCACAAGTATCAAGCATAGGCCGGTTTCAAAAAATTACCCACTCACAAACAGTCTCACCTGTAGCTGTAAGGTTTCCCTTCCTTTTTTTGCAAATTTTTAATTGTTTTTTTTGGGTGCAGACTCAAATGGTTGTGTGAAATGTTGGAATTATAATTTCTGTCAGTGTATTTATACCATTCGTGAAAAGCGACAAACTTTCGGTTTGACGTATCATCCTAGATTGCCAAAATTCGTTACTTTCGGCGATGATTGTAAAATTTTTTTGTATGATGAAGAAACACGCACTCAAGAACGTATCCTTACCGCCAGGTTGATATTAATTCGGTGCCCAAAAACGTTTGTGCATTGAGAAATGTTGTAATTAGAAAGTTTCTTTTCAACGAGTAATACAGGGTGGCCATAAATATGTTCTAGTCATAGAAAGAGCTACCTACTATTAAATGGTGGTTAGTATTATATTTCAATAATAATATAGGGGAGAGTTGGGTAAAACGGGGTACTTGACATTTAAATGTGCATACCAGGTTTTTACTTTAACAGTGAACATACGAAGTAAAAAAAAAATTTAAAATGTCAAGTAAGCAATATTTATGTCAAATAGTCACATTATGTATCTATTATGAACAAATATTGCAACTTTTGTAACCCATTCGACCATCCAATACTTCTTGTATTGCATTTTTCATATGTTTTTCGTCCGAAGACAGACGAGTTGAAATACATTTATATTTTGAAGGCACTTCAGTCAGACGACCTCTGTGCAATATTATGAAATAATTAATAAAAGATTTTTCATTCACAATAATTTGCTACAACATCTGGGCAATTGCTACTGGGTACCCCTTTTTTGGCCGACTGTGTATAACCCCATTTTACGCAACAAGTACTGTTTACTTTTTATATTCACAGATTGTACAAAAATTGACGGTATTCAAAATTGTTATATCAATGAATAATAAGAGAAATGTTCTTTATAAATTATCACTATCAACAAGATTTTAGCACGATAGGTTTGAAAAACAAAATACCAGTCACAAAACAAGGATTCTCAATAGTGATGTTTTGATCGTTATGCCATCTATTAGGGAAAACAGTTTGATTTCAATAATTTGCAAGTAGATTTCTATAACAACAGTGTCAAAATATCAGGTACCCCATTTTACCGTACTACCTCTTTTACCCAACTCTCCCCTACCCACTTATTACTTCTTATTCTTATTTTTTCAAGCTATTGATAGCAATATCAATATGTGAATTTGAAATAAATAATTTAATTTATAAGTTAGGCCAGTTAGGTAGTGTGATAAAGACAACTCGCTGTTTTTTTTAAATGAGCCGTTAATTTTGAAAATGGGGGTCCATTTTATGTTTTTTATTTGAATGGATGTAAACATATTGGGAACGACCAACAGATTTATTTTATATTTTTTGTGGTTCTATTTCATGGAAATTTAAACTGCAATCCATCCATATTAGGTGTAAAAACTCATGGTTTTGGTATGTGCCATTCGACTTTCCTCACTTTCAATAGGAACGATTTGTTGAAAACGTTGATTTTCTGTGAATGGAATATTATAACAACAAAAAATTGAAATTTATTTACTTATTTACTTCCTTCGACAAGCTACAATAAAACAAAAAATAAATTACATTTTTTAGAAAAAAAGAGAAAATAAAAAAAAAATATTCAGTTCAAATACGAAAGTAGCCTTATATGTGTATTAAGTAATATTATATACAACAAAATCATTGTAAATAAAATTTACCTGGTAAAGATCTGGAAGTTCAGCGATTAAATAATACTTCATCTACCTCGAAACACTAAACGCTAAACAACAGACACGTAAGCGAACATATGCAATTTATTTTATATATCCGTTAGTGAGATAACCTCTTGAAGAGAACTTTTGTGTTACATTTGAATTTCAGTATTAAAAAACTCAATGTCCCCAAGTACACGTTGTCCCAAAGTACAAGGATCTCCCCTATGTAATTAAATAGGAATTAGCTTTAACTATTTTTTTCACAAAATAGAATTAGGTATGTTGTTAAATGCCTATCCTAATTGTTCTTATAATTAAACCATTTTCAGAACAATATTTCATTTTGCACAAACTTATGTATACCTTATGTATACACATTGATAATATAATAAACAAGAATTCCAGTTGTAATGATGAATGGCATTTTAATTTTAAGTTAGGTAATTAGATTCATAATTTTCCTAAAGCATTACCTAAATGTAATGTGACTACAGATGTTATGGCCAGCCTTTATCTTTTAAATACAGCGATAATTTCTTTTTGTTTCGTTTATGATTTTCCTGATCATCCGTACACATAAATACATCAAGTCTAATGTTTAATTAAATAAAAGAAAAAAAAAGCCACTATGATCTCAACTCAGGCCTCACTAAAAAATTCTGTTCTAAGCTACAAACCATCAGCTTCGTCACAAACCTTTTGGGCACTAATCAAGTTAATCAAATTGAAACAGAGCAAAAAATGATTTTTTTGGTTACAGCGAAGCGCCGGGATCTCTGGACGGTCACACTTCAAGAGTATTTTCTGCTTGTTTTAATCCGCGTTCCAACCACGAATTTTTAAGTGGGGGATGGGACGACACTGTTTTCTTTTGGGATCTCAGACAACCTCACGCCGTTCGCCACATATCCAATGTACATATATGCGGAGACGGCATCGACATAAGCCCCAAAGGAACAGAGGTATCCATTTCATGCTTGTAAACAATTTGTAATCGAGTTCCAAACTTTAGATTTTAACATGTGCATGGCAAAGGGACAAACCAATGCAATTGTGGGACTACGGTTCGGGGAATTTAATGACAACCATCGAACCTGATGTCCACAATAGTCTGGTAAGTGTTTTCATTTATTTTTTTTATCCAATGCGACTGGAAACAAAACAAAAATTCAGATTTTAATTAATAAGCGTTGGATAAAACGTTGTAATGCACTTGCACAGAATAATTGTTACTTTCATCGAAAAATTTGTAGCTTTATTGCGGCAGTTTTATTAACAAAGATTATGTGGTGGCCGGGGGCATTGAACCAAATTTGGTGAGGATCGTCGACATGAGAACTTTTGCTGTGAGGGTTGTTTTGTTCAACTTGAAGTGAATTAAAGTTTTGATTTTTAGTCGGCGGCTAAGATAAACGGTTTGCCTGGAGGCGTTTATTCCCTGGATGTGGGACCTTACAAGAAGACGAAAAGACCCGACACGATCGTGAAAATCGGAGATCTTGGGATTTTGCCGAAAATTGCGTTCGTTTGTGGAAAGAAAGCATATCAAATAGACTTCTCATAAATAGTTGTTTTTTTTTATTCTTCTGGTCTACACGTAAACAGTTTTTAAAGCAGTACATCTTATTTCTTAATTAATTTACATTCTATAGTACAAAAATTTATAACTATCACACATATACACGCAAAGCAAGAAGATAGCATGTTAACATAACACACTACTTAATACAATAACAAAGATCTTAAAAGGAAAAAACATCCAAAATTTTCGGCAAACAATTCACCCGAAAATTTCGAATCAAAATGGTCATGTTAATCTAAAGTACTCTACACAAAAGAGAGAGAAAGAGAGAGTGTTTTAGTCGACTCTTGCAGCAACTCTTTAGACTAATTTATTCTTCCACGCATTTCAATATTTGATCCAGGAAACTATTATTGTGAACATCATTACCAATGACATTTTGGACGTATAATTCGTAACCAACTGTTACGGCACGAAATCGGCCACCTGTCTTGGAAAATGCTCGTCTTGACAATAAAATTATTTGTGCCTTAATATGTGCAGTTAGTTGAATGAAGTTATTTTCTGTGACTTGTCAAGATCAAACAAAATTTGAATTTAAAATATATATAAATATTTTTTTTAAATATTTGTACAATGTGGTTCAAGCTTTCGTTTTCGCTCCCACCTTATTGAAGTTTTGTTAGTTGTACATAACCACAAAAATTGAACAATTATGACACATTCTTTTGTAAACAATCTGTATGGTAGATACTAAGAAATAAATAATTTTAATAGGTTGATAATAAATCTTGAAGTCTCTTGAAATTAATACTGGTTTTAATATTATTATTCAATACGGCGAAATGGTAAGCGAATAAAAAAATTAATTCGTTATTTTGGAAGTCGTTTCAAGCTCCCACAAAGCACTTTCCCCGACAGGTGGGCCCCAGACATTTCAAAAATCGAGATCATTTAAAGCTCCTACCAAAACCCATGCGAAAATGGCATCGATATACGAAGTTACAACTCGAAAAATCTGTGTCAGACACTTACGGCTGCAAGTTTTCGCACTAACATACATACAAGACTAGATTGCTTGACAGCCGGTCGAAAAACTCAAAAAATAGGAATAACACAATAAAAATTAAATAAAAAATGTGATGTTCGGAATTTGCACTGCCGATGCGACACACCGGGCCGTTTGGGTGAAAATTCAAAAAGGTGCGCGAGATTGTGGACTGGAATGGTCGATGCGATTGCGAAAATGTTCAACTGCTTTTGGGCTGCAGCGGTGTGCGCCACTACAGCAAGCTTATCATTAAATGGTAAACATTTTAAATTTGGAAGCACGATTTACATCAATTCACGAAATTATCCACAAAAGCGTGTGTTGGCATACACCACTACCTAGGCTTAGCTTGAATGGACTGCATTCACACAACTGTGAGCGAGCGGCGTTTCTTAACTTGTGCAAACGCGCTAAATTGCAATATTGCCAAGCTACAGACTGTTTATAAATGGACGTGAGTCAAGTGGTCTACAAAATTTTCTGCCTTCTGCTTTCGTTGGTTATTCATATTAATAATTTAATTGAACAATTCAAGGGCTTGAGGCAACAAGGCTACATGCCACACTATTAGCAAATTTGACAGGTCTCCTATTTTTGTGATAGTTCTTCCTCCAAGAATAAAGCCAATGTCGCCCCATAGAGTTATTAATTTTGCAAAATACACAAAAATATTTGCGTAATAATAGCACAAGCCACCAATAAATTCAACATGGCGACATTATGCTCACATGTTTCTGCCAAGAGAAAATTAATTTTAATATTGAAAACAGCAATGAACATGTGATTTCGACTCTGATGATTGTGTGTTAGGTAAGGATTATGTGCAATCCGAAAATAGTGAAGAACATTGATCAGATGAATCCAAACAGATAATTTAAACTTTTCATGTATCATGTGTTTTCCTCAAAATATTTTGTTGTAAATTTCATCGGTGATATTGAATATCTTTATCATCATTGATTGTGTAAGTATAATAAGTAAATCTGGCATCATCTGGTATCACACTTATTATCAAGATATAGGGGAGCTGCTATATTACCGTCCTTAAACAAATGATGCTATCTGCAAAATTGTCGATTTTAAGTTCTACGAATTCACGTACAATTTTTGCAGTTCTCTACGAGGCACAAATGTCCTATGTGCAGTAACATGCCAAAAGTGCACAATTGGCAAAAATTACTTACTAGAAAAATCCTATGTGATGAATGCTTAGACATAATGCCCTATTTTGGTGCAGATAGGACTTTTTTACTAAGCACGTTAGTTTCAATATTCAAGTGACTAAGTAAAAGTGTTAACTTCTAAACTGAAAATGCATATTCCAACTAACAGAATGAAATCCTATGAGAAATTGTCAGTGTTGACAAATACAAATGATGAAGATTGAGATTATTAAAGTACTGTGCTTATTGTTTTCAGTGTTAATAATTTTGAAGTTCAATAAAGTTTATAGTTATTATTATTATTGTTGCATTTCAATTCACTTAAATTTAGAAAAAAAAGGTTTTGTTTTAACCTTTCACTTACTTATCTACAGCAAATATCAAATTGTAACAAAGTTTTATTTTTTAATAGTGTTAGGATGAATGCCAAAAAATTAAAACAATAAACGAAATAATAAAAAGTTGGCAAGAAAAAAAGTTTATTTATCTCAAAACAGTTTAGTTGCAGATAGGAACTTTAGTTTAAGGAGGGCAGTATAGCTGTACCAGGAAATACCACTGACAAATGAACAAATGAACCTGGCAATTTAGACAACAATTTTTCAGACAATAGTGAAAATGAAAGTTAATTTGTAAAGAAAATGTTATTTTTTTATCAAAAAAGGGTACAAACCACAATTTTTGTAATAAATAATTAAAATTACAGTTTTCTATTTCATTTATCAACTCATCATAGTTAAATATACCCTCATTACAAATTTTCTATGACTTAAATGTTATAAAAATCATCAGGTTTGATTTCAAGATTTAACCGAATCTTGTAGAATTAACATCTCAAAACTAACTTCATGTGGCATGCGGCCTTGTTGCCCCAAGCCCTTCAATTTAAGTTGACTTGACCTACATTCATTTATAAACGCTCTGTACATTTGAATTTGTGAGAGAAAACCAAAACTGTTCCATAAAGCTTTGCATTCTCTTTTTTTAAATATTAAATTAAGTAGTTTATTTGTTTATGAAAATCCCTCGGTGAAAAATAAGTATTTACTTGATCTTTAATTATCCATAGTGAAAATTAAACGTAAAAAAGAGCAGTCACAGCCTCATTTTTGGATTTTGAGCATTACATAGTGTTATAAACAGGATTATTATGACGCGGCTTGATGTTCAATCTTGCCAATGGATGACTTTTACCGAATTGTTGCTGCCTCTTGTTGGTCGCTTTTGCGATAACCGTGGCCATCACGACACTAGGCGACATGCTCTTAACCACGGGAGGCATCGGCGGCCTCTTGAACTCCCCATCTTTCTCCGTGTCTTTCGTGTAGTTCGAAATCAACGGAGTTTGCGTGATCCTCACCGGACTCTTCTCGACAGACACCTCAAAACACGAATAGCGCGCGTTCTTATTGTTTTGGTACTGCTGCTTGTTCGGCGCCTTCAGTCGAAAACTCACAGACTCCTGGTTGTCCCTGGAGTTAATTTCGAATTTCCCTATCAATTTTTTAAAGTTCAGATCTTCACCCGGATCCGAGCCGGTCGGACTCAAGTCGCACTTGTCTTTTTCCGCGTGGAGGCCCAGCGGCGACGACGGCAAACTGCTCCCTTTTTTGTGTTCCGTCTCGACGTTTATTTGGTTTATTCTGTCGACATTTGTACTAGTTTTGGCTTCGAATTCCCTTTTCAAACTCTGGACGATTCCGGACGTGCTGTTGGGCTCGTCGTCGAATTTTTTGAAACTGCTCGCCGAGTCTCGGTATAAATTTTCTAGAAACGTTTTGTGCTGCTTGACTGAAAAGCACTGCGCCGTGTTTATCACATTCGAACTGGGGTCCCTGGACACTCGGCCTAGCGAGGACACGTTCGACGTGGACCGAGACAGAGAGCATTCTTGAGGGATCAGTTCCATGGAGGAATTCTCAGGGGCACTGACAGACAACCGAGAACCGATCGTCGACAAGCTGCACGGCTTGATGATGTCGATTTCCGTGGATATGGCACTTGAAACTTGTTTTTCTTCACTCTGAATGAGGGCCGTATTGAACGCTTCCAGCATGCCGTCACTTTCGGACACGACCGACGT
This sequence comes from Dascillus cervinus, assembly GCA_949768715.1. Taxonomy (NCBI): domain Eukaryota; kingdom Metazoa; phylum Arthropoda; class Insecta; order Coleoptera; family Dascillidae; genus Dascillus; species Dascillus cervinus. The sequence goes on along the minus strand of OX458319.1, from coordinate 27,274,183 downwards.
CGGATAGTCTGAATGTAGCGTTTCCGACGACGGAGATTTATACTGAGCATAACTATTTTCTAAATTATCACTGATAAAGAGCAAATCATCTTCAGGTTTCGCTTCGACTGTCTTTTTCCCCCCCGATTCCTCGAGTTTCTGTTTCGTTCGCCTAACCGTCCCGGGATGCCACGGTATGTCCTCCTTGTCGTAAGGAAACAACCCGCTCGAGCTGCTCCCAAACACGTCCACCGGATACAAAACCTTCTCTCCCTTTTCGTTGATGTAATGAATCGGGGCCCCCGGGCGCATGTCGTACGACCCCCAAGAGCTGTTCCGAGAGGGGAGGGTTCGCGTGTCGCCCGACCCCCACGAACTGTGTCGCGAGGGGACCTCGCGAGACTCGCCTTGGTACCCCAACACGACCGCACTGTCGTACGAACTCCACGAACTCTGCCTGGATGGGCATTCGCGCGGGATCTCTTCAGTTTCGGTTATGTTCACCGGAAGCGGAGGCACGGCCGAAATTCGCTGTTGCTTGCGCTCCTCGCGGTCGAACACGCGATCCAACTGGTTCGAAAATGGGTCTCCGTCTTTACGTATCGTTCTAGTTTTAACGTACACTTGATCTACCGAGGGCACCACACTGTCGAAAGTTTCCGGGGCCGTTTTAAGTATCGTCTGTGAGGTCCACATCGTTTGATCACTACACTTAACATCACAGTCGCTTTCGGTTGTACCGTTGCAGTAGGACACTTTACTCGGCTGGTTTTCTCCGGGGTCCCAGATTTCTTTCTTCACGAGAACCGCGCGCAGCATCGGAGGCGTCAGTTTGGTCTGTGCCGAAACCGCATCTTCCTCTGACAACTCGTTGCAATCAATTTCGGAGGATGGTGGCTTCGACGAGTCCTCTTGTGCGCACAGATTCAAAACCAGCTTCTTCCTGTCCGCCTTCTTGTCCACCTGAAGTTCCAACTCGTTTACAATGTCTTTCACTGAAGCCGCCGTTTGTTCGGCTTCACTCAACTGACATTGCGCCGGCAAGTGTATAATTTGGTTAGGAGACACACTATAAGATTCTCCGTTATCACAGGGCATCAGAACGTTCCTAGCGCTTGAATTTTTCACAGGCAGTGGCGTTAAACTCTCGTTCAGGGGCTTGTTTAAGTTACCAAGAGACAAGAAAACTTGCAGTTTGGTCTCCGAGAACAGCTCCTCGTAAACCGCGCTGCTGGGCGACCAAGATTTCGGCCTCGAGCCCAACTGCCTCAAGTCCTGCCCGGACATGCTCGTCTGCAACTGCAAACCAGCCAGAGCTTGCACAATCGGTGTCGGTTCGCTCCCGGCTAAAACGCGCTCACTTCTCGGAGATTTCAAATTGGTTTCAGACTTCGACCTCTGGAGCTTCTCTTTATTCTTCATCGCGTCCAAAATGCCTTCGTAAGTCTCGAGCTGTTGCAAGAAGCTTGTGTTCGGTTTGATGCAGGTCCGCTTTTCTTTGACGTGTTGCATGGCCGTTTTGAAGTCCCAATTGTAGGCTTTCATTGCGTAAGCAATCACGACTGAAGCTGACCGGCTGACGCCCATTTTGCAATGGACTAGTACTTTAGAACCTTCTTTCCTCGCTCGCGTTATGTATTTGAATGTGTTGTCCCAGTGTTTTAGTAAGTCAGTTTTTTCATCGTCGTACACTCGAATGTTCAAGTAGTCGAAAGTCCCAGGGAAGAAATTGTCAATTTCCCTCGTGACATTGAGGATGTGGCGTACCCTGAAAAATTCGCCTAAATTAGCACAACAAATCAATACAACGGCTTGTTTAATAAACGCTAAATAGGTAGAAGAACATGTTCAACAGTAACACACAGGAAACAATGAGTCGCGATCTTATTGCAATTTTATTGAATAAGTAACATCAAAGGAGTGTACAAGGCGTTTGTGTGTTTTTGCAGTGTGAAGTAAATTTTTTACTGTTTTTCTAAAAGGTATATTCGAGAACTGAAGAGTCAAAAGTTTACAATTTCAGAAAAGATGGTTCTCTTGATTCTATATTATTTATGCATACTAATATCATCATTCTAAGTGAATTTAAAGAACATTATTTAAACAATTATTATGTACAATTATTTTTGATAAGGGTATAAATTAATTGTGAGATAGTTATAATAAAATTAACAACCTATTTAGAAAAATTTTACCCTTAACCACATAATACAGTAAAAACTGATTTTTCTATTGTAAAGAAAAAATATTCTGCACTAAAGTGCATAATTAGATATAATCAAACATACCGTGTCCGAAAATTGTTCTATATAAAACACAAGAAAATCAAGCAAAATGATTAGTGTTAGTGAGTGAGATGTAAATTACTTAATTTTTAGTTACGAAATGCACCTAACGCTGATTGTATTCTACCATTGCTATTATTACCCACTTGATCCCGACAGACGACTGATGCCGCACGACGTCGTTTTGTTTAAGGCGTCAAGGGGATGAAAAAATACGAATAATATAATCTGTCACATTATTCGAAATACGCAGACGAATAAAATATTGTTCAGTGTTTTTGGCAAAACCTAGTTCAGTGTAATAATTTGAGTTTACGTATTAGTTCGGTAACACTATGATAATCATTTTGTTTGTTTTCCTTTTCGCAGTCATTATTTTTTTTCTGACAATAGGCATATAAATAAGTACTCGCTACTTGTAATTTGTTTTAGTTTAACCCTTTATCACATAGCCAGTTAACCAATACATATTATTCTTGACTTGGTATAAACTAAAGAATCTCGTATAATTAAAAAATAAATCATAAATAACAATTTATGTTTCCACTTATGATTTTTTTTAAAGTTACATCATTTCAAACAAATTTATGGCCGTACACTGCCAGTCACACAATTTCTATGCAATTTATAGTAATTAAATTCATCATTGCTAAATGCTTATACTTTGTAATGCTCTGATGAAATGTTTGTTTTAAAATCGTCATTAAATCAATAGAAAATTATTCTGCGGATTTACTATAAAATATTCAAGACATACAGAAAGAGAATATTCTCACATATGTAATTATAGCGACATAAATAATTCACCCCAAATGGCAGAAAGTGATCAAAATTTTATTAGTAAAAAATGAGGTAGATTTTGTGGTCGTGGTGGTAATGAGGCAAAAAGAAAAAGTGACTGTGATTCAATTTTCCATCCTGTTCAGAATTTGTTTCAATCAGTGATTATCCACATTATAAAGCAAAATTATATGATTCATGTAGATTTTACAAGGACGGAATTTATATCTTTTTTCAAAACAATCTAAATCAATAAAACAAAATACCTATTTTTTTAACAACATTACTGAATGGCAAATTAAAAAAATAACAATAATTAACATTAACCATTATGTGGTAAAGGGTTAAAAAGGCATAAAACGTGACCAACAAGAAAAAGTAGCGCTCCCACATTAATGACGTCTTACCCGTTCTTTTGCAATTCTTCATAATTGGAGGCATTCCACTCGGACCCCAAATAAACATGGTCAAAAATTTCCGTGGGCGCGTCCATTTGTCCCAGAATCGTCAGCATCTCTTGATCAATGAACGATTTGTATTCGCCCAGGTCCATATCCAGTTCCTCCTCCAGCCGGTTCCTTATGTACTTGCTGGTGACCTCGTCCAAATCGACGGACATCATGATCTCTTTCAGCGTCGACTTGATGACTTTTTCGGTCTCGTCGCGCTCCCTGGGCTTCGTACGGATCGAGTCGGGCGAAGGGGGCCGCCTGGACTCCAAGTCGTCCATGGCGTGCCACTCATTGAGACAGGATCTGTCAGATTCGATCCTTTGCTCATAGTAGTCGACCCAGTCGTGGGTCAGACCCCCTTGGAAGTAATTTTCTTCGCGAGCTTTGGAACTTGCTTTGTGTAAGGTCTGCAACGCTGACCTGGAATTAAAAATACGGTTAATAAAATATTATCACTTAAGAGCGCTGTATACCACATCCTGTGGCATTTTGATAATAACACCGCCGTGTTGTACTTAATCGGTTTATGACTGATAAAAACAACGCGATATTGGAAAATGCGGCCTGATTTATCATTCTTTCTGCCATTAGTTTGGTTTTGTCAAAGAAAAGAAATACACTAACGTTTCTCAATTGAAATGTTGCGAAACTTTGTTTTTGGGTGAAGGTACAAATGCGCCGTTACAGATAAAATTAATGACCGATTACATTGTAACGAATCCGTATTTCCCAAGGGCGCGTACAACAAAAATTAACTGTATTTCTATACCGGACGTCCCATCTAAGACCTTGATCTCAATTCCGCCATTCAAGAATATTTACGAAGCCATTAAAATGTAACAATGAATTAGTTCTTTTCTGAATACTAAAATCATTTTCCCAGAAGTAAAATAAAGAGTAATAAAATAAATTGCCGTTTAAATCGGTAAACTGGCGCTCACATCTAATTATTGAAGTATTTATTGGGTTGTAAAACAACCGTGAAAATGCTCTAAATATTTAAATCAACAAGAATAGTGTAACGGTTGGGCAATATTTATTTAATTAGTGAATTTAAAATATTATCATTAGTAAAATGAAAATACAAGACAACTTTGCGCAATAAAATTTTATTACAATCTGAATTAATTAACTTTCAATAGTGACTCAGTAGAAATGCGTAAATTTATTATTATGGAATTCATGCATAATCATAAAAAATACGTTTTTAATTAAAATATTTTATAACACAAAACAAACTAATCAAACACCTGTTCTACTTAATTTAAAAACCTTTCGGACCTCCTCACTAATTATAAACGTTAACACAATAGGTACAGCAAATTCAGAATCTCGTGAACCTTGTGACGAATCGGTGCGTGGTAAACCTAAAAATGTTCGTACTTCACAGTCCACTTTCTCCAAGTAGACCAACATATTTAGGTCGCACGATTCTCACTTACTTTCATGAGATCCTGAAACTACTCTACGGCCGAAATTTGTAACTACCGACTTTCCAAGTGAACTATTGAGTTCCTCAAGGCCTCCACAACTCACAACAGTGGAGATGCGGATGTAAAAACACAACACGAATACAGAAAATCACACCCAGTCGAATTTCAAACTAATCAAACACCTATTATACTTAATTCTAAACCTAAAAAAGTTCGCATTTCACAATTCAGTTTCCCCAAGTAGACCAACGTTTTTAGGTTGCACGATTCTCACTTACTTTGCGGTTCATGAGATCCTGAAACTACTCTACGAAATTTTTAACTACCGACTATCCAAGAGAACTATTGAATTCCTCAAGGCCTCCACAACTCACAACAGTGGAGATGCGGATGTAAAAAACACAAAACGAATACAGAAAATCACACCCAGTCGAATTTCAAATGTAGATTGAAGTGTAGGTGATGTCGTAATTTTTTGCACAGTTAGATATCCATTACATTTACCCGACACAATGACACGACACGAAGAACCCCCCGCAGCGTTTCGTTAATAACAACACCGCACCGAAAGAGATATTATACCTCCTCTCACTTTCAACGATTTAAACAATAAGCAATTAATTCATTTCCAATTACAGAAGCACTCATACCGGAGTTCTTTGAATGGAAAACGAGCCTCGGTAAACAAGTCTTTTTAAACGGATTGACTCGAGTAATTTCGAGAGAATTAGTATCACTTTACTAAATAGTTTTAATTCCTGTAATATTCAAATAGAAATATTTTTTATGCGATCAAGGCCAGCGAGTTTACACATAGATCTGTCATGTCGGAATTATTATGTATGGGACACGGTATTCATTAAATAAGCAATTGTGCAACAACTCTCCGATGCCTTTGTTGCCATAACAGTAATAACGCGAACTGGCCACAATTTTTGCAGCAATTAAAAATAATTGAGTTGTTGAATCAAAAAATAATTTCAATGGTTTTATTTCCTGAACTTATTGTCACATTCTTGAGATCATTAGTATTCCTCCAAGTTAACCCGAGAGTGGTCGCTATATTGAAAACAACGCGATTGATCACGTGTGAGAGAAACTCTCAATGAAATAAATCCTATTGTTTGTTATTAACAATAACTATTACCCAGTTATTCGTATTGTGTCTTCTTAGTACTGTTAGGGCGTTGAAGTGTGTGTTGCGGTCAGTGTTGGTCATTAACTGTACAACTTGGCCCGTAAGCGGGTTACAGATATGGTGCAAACCTTGCTGGTGTTTGTTGTAAGATTTGTGTACAGGACTTGTTACTTCCCCTACCCGTCCCAATATTTTAGGGGCAACTTCAGTAATTTGTGACTGGACTAAGTTAAGTACCGACCCACCACTTTGTCGAAGACCAGGAAAAAATAAGATAAATAATCTAGTGTGTATCGGTCCTCTAAACAAAATTATTAGAAATTTCTCGTGAATGTGAGATATAATCTCATATAGCGAACATTCCCGGGTTAATTCTCGGATTAAGGGTTTATAGTGATCCATCTATTTAGTGACGCCATCTATTTAGGAAAAACCTAATTAAATTAAGTTTTTTTTTTTGTTTTGATTTACAGTTTTCTTTACTCAACACTAATTTTTGTATTCTTTGAGAATGGCAAGTGTAAATAATTACTTTATTAGAAAACAAATTATTTTAATGGAAATGTATGTTTTGAGGGAGATAAAGATAATGTCTAAATACATTTAAGAATTCTATTTATTTATTTTATTTACTGCTTGTATAATAAGATTAAGAGACAGTTTACTGTCGACATGATTTAAAAAATTTAGCAAAATTACTAGAAATTTAAAAAAAACGACCACATCAATTTGTTTAACTAAGGTCGGCCGGCCGTTCATTAAAGATGAGGCAATACCAGGCGTCGAGATTTCTAGTCGTCTAATTTTTTTTCGAGACTTCACCGATTAAAGATGAAAAAACTAAATTTTCCCCGAGGTCGACAAGCCTAAACGCCCCGAAGGACTCGTTAAGAGCTGTTCAGCCGAAGAATGTGAAAAGAAAAAGCAGTCGTTTACTTGACTTTTACTAATATGAGACACAAAAAGGCGTTCAGATAACTTTGCCCACGTAAACACACCATTTAAAAACGGCCGTCCCTAAAACGTCAATGAAATCACGACCGATTTGATTCTATCTTTCACCGCGAGATTTATTGCGACCAACTGATCGAATTAAAATTTTTTCTCGCTAGTTTCTAATTAGAAAAGCGGGACTCACCTATCTGAGTTCCAAACAGAACGCTTCGTGCATCTCTGGTTGACAACCATTATAACATTGCAATCCCGTTCGAAAAATTGCGTCCGAACAGCCACAAGTTACAATCGCGCGCACAAAAAAAAATCCTTAGTTCCGCTCAAAAGACGTTCGAACGGAGCAAGAAATGATCGAACCGTACACTACGGATTTTCACTACAGACTAGCCGTACAGTCATTGAAAGATCCGAACATGGTTATGTAGATGTTGTCCGACCTCCTCAAACACCAACGCACGCCGCGCACCATCCTTATACACACGTTCTTCGAATTAGGAATAGGACAGTACTCTTACTTGTCACCGGTTATACTGGACGAAATTTGCGCCAAAATTTCGAGATCGATTCGCCCAAAAAGTGGGGACCACAACGCACCCACGGGTAAATTAGCATTAACCGTTGCGAAACGTCGTAACCGTCCCGAGGTGAATCGATGGGGATAGTGACAACTGGAAGACTGATTGGAATCCTTACAAAACGTGCAAATTAAAGTGATGAAAGGAGTGGCAACGGGGGGCAACCTGCTCGGATCGAGATCCTTATTTAGCCATAGATAGGTAATGAATAAAAGTAAACTACACCAAGGTTTTAAACGTGTACCGAAAGAAAGTTGTCAACTCGCTGAAAAGTTGATTAACACTTGTGCCTACATCTGAACCCAACGACGCCCCAGTTGTCGATTTTTTGGTGCGATTCGATAAATTCGGCAGTTTATTTCAAAAAACTGCTTTTTTATTTCGTCCACATTGGCCCACATGTGAATTAATGTTTCACAGTCTGAATGTTTGAATTTATCAAATTCAATGCTTGAGGCACGTGTGAATTACCTTAACCCATTAAAGATTTATGTCTATTCATATTATTTTTTGCTGTTTAGTATTGTAAATTAGTTGTGAAGTTATTTTACCTAAGGCTTCATTATGGGAGGTAGCTTCGTGCTGCTGACTTTTTTTAAAATGATAGAACTGGAAGACTACTTAAAACAATGATGAATGATGGATGAAGTACTGTTAAACACCTACACCTTGTTTTTTTATTCCAGAAACGATTCAAAAATATCGCGTCAAAAGTAGATCTATGATTGGCTGCCAGCAGGCCGGTTTTACATTGATTAAATGATGAAAAATAGGCAGTTGTTATATTGTCAAAACAGCTGATTAGATTTTCGTACATTTATTATTATGACAAAAACAGTTATCAGAACGCAGTGATTTCAATTGCGCGACTGAACAGCTTTATTCTGTTGTATTACATGTAAATAAATAATAAAAACAGTTCTTATCACAATTTTTGTGTTTTGCATTGCGCATCAGAGTACCTTCTTTTGATCCTGTTATCAGTTCCTGTTTTCTCCATTGTACGAAAGTAAAAAATACTAAAATTCAAATTTTCCTCCAAAAAATACTTGCTAGAAATATTCCAGTGTAATTTGTTCTTTCAATTTCATGTCTCTAATTAAAAAACAAACTATAGTCATATCGTAAGATCAAAACCTTCTATATTTTAGGTTATGACATCATAATGTTTTTAAATTTATGTTGGCATTTTAATTTGATATCTGCCAGTTAATGTTATATTAGTAAAACCACTGTAAAATGAGGAAAAGTGGCGCGAAATTCTTCTATGAATGTCAAAATTGTAAATTATATTAAGCAGGGGAGATCGGGTGTGGTTGAAACAAATGCTGTAAATTTTCCACAGCAACGTATTAATACGTCAATGAGCTCCAAAGACTAATTTGTATGCGAAGTGGCGCGAAAATAGGATGTCATTTGTTTTCGCGCCTTCCAAGTAAATTGTTGCGGTTTATTTCCTATCAAATAATTACTTGTTTTTAACGTCCCAGCATTGTAATTGTAACTTAAAATTGTTTGTAGCTAACTAACACTTCTTTATAAACTTTACAAACGGTTTAGGTTAAGTTGTCACAGAACATTTGGGGTCGTTTGTCACATGAGATTTTCATGGTTGTTTAGAAGAAAAGTTCCCAGAGTTATAAATATTTTTAAAATTAATTTTGAGTAAGATTGTTTGACACTCATCACTATAAAAAAGTGGGGTTTTGCTATTATTTGTAATTATTTTGTTCAAATTCAGATGTGAGATTCTAAGCAGTTGCGTGATAATATTAACAATAAAGATGTTACTTTCTTAATTGAATAAGCATTTTATTAATAAATGCAGTTGTGTGACAAATGGAGTAAATTGTTACAAAATAAATAACACAAATAAAAAGTGAATTATCTCTCATATTTATAAATATAAAAGTATGTGTAAATCAACTTCCCCGTAGATATAACCATACCCAGCCTCCCCTACCTTGACTCATTACTACCACATAAATTTTAAATTTAAACAATTTTTACAAAAATTGATTTTACCGCACCAACTTAGAATTTCAATCGACTAAAAAGGCTCGTCTAGACAATTTCCGCCAGCAATTAATAATTGGCATCGACAAATTAAAAAAAAATCGTTTAATAACAGACCCATAATATTTTAAAGCAATTTATGTGCGCAAATTTTAATTCGCCATAAATCTTAATCTTCACAAAACACTTTCGGAATTTTTTAATTGATCCAACAAGCAGCGGCTTCTTTAACGAATCTGTATCCCTCCGAAATAATAATGTCCCGATAATTACCCACGGACTTTCGAAATTGGTTAGTTATGTCATTGTTATAACGGTGTCGATTGGTTTCCTGCAAACAATTCAGATGCTGTTCTAATTCGAAAATGTTACGTATTACCTCTGGACTTAATTAACTATTTTATTGCACAATTGTTACATGCATTTCGTTTAAATTGCGGTCTTATTCAAGAGGTTTGTTTAAACAGGCGTTATGTAATTTATTTAAAGTGATACTTGTCGAAATTATTTTCATAATTTAAAATTTTAATTACAGCCTTTTGCGGTTTTGTAATTTTGCAATAAATTTAATTTTTTCTTAAATGGAAATTTGTTCCCTCATTTTAATTGAATGTATCTAATTGTAAGTAAACCGCCTTATCCTTTGTCGAGACAGAAAATTTTACATGACCAAAAGAAGCCGGGGTCAAATGATGTCACGTGCAAGAAAACTTCAAATATGTACATTACAACCAAATGGTTAAAAAAGCGCCTGAATTGGCCGTGGTGTATTTATGGCGCAGTCTCGTCTGCTCAATGCTAGTCGCAGCAGCAGCCCCTTGAGAAAGCTTCAATGACTAGAAAACGGAAAGTCTGCAGGCTGCATTTATTATCAGGTCGATGCAGAAAAACCTGTACAAATATGGTATCGGCTGTCAATCGCCTTCAAAAGTGTAGAACGCACGCATAAAAGATTAGAGGCCGTCAACAAAACGGGAAAGGAAAAATCGTTAACTTTTTCTGCGACCTGGCTGAATGGGCGCGTGGGATCACACAAACGGGCACCGGCCCGAATTTATTCGCGAGACGGGGGAAAACCATATAGAACAATTAAAAAATCTCTTCCCGGAATTCGGCCGGATCGGTTGCGATGCCCGTAAAAACCTATTTGGTCGTTTGTGAAGAAACGAGGCGCGCAAACAAGGCGCATGGAAATTCAAACGGCCGCTCTACAAGGTAGCGGCGAGCGCATATGGAAAGTGGAATAAATACGGGGGCCATCGAAGAATACACTGGTCAACAGCAACTGTCTGGCATGTCAACATGACTAACATACTCCTTGGATTCAAATATTTACCCAAAAAACGTATGAAGTAGGTAGAGTTCTTGAGATTTAGGATATACAGGTGTCCCATCACTTGCGACCAACCCCAAAAATTGAGTTTTACTTAAAAGTTGTTTTTTTTTAAATGTTTATTGTCGGTGATAGTTTTTAAGAAAAAAAATAAAAACCGATTTTTTTATAAAAATAATATCTCCCAATTTCGTCAAATTTAATTTGATTGAGACAAAGATATCCAAAGTAAAAAAAATTGCAAAGGCTGTAATTAGTCTAAAATTCTCTTATCCTAAGAGCCGGGTTTAATGATTCAATTAGATAATTGACCTTTAGTAATGTACAAATGAATTTAGTTATTACACAGGGATCATGCCAAAAAATAGTGATTTTAGTGACTTATCAGAAGAAAAAAAGTGACTAAATAGTAACTTTTTGCCGTTTATTATTTCAAAATATAGAAAATAAATTTAAAACATTTTTTATAGTAAAAACAATTACATTGAAAAATAATTTATAATAAACTCCAAAATAAAATTAAATATTCTTAACAAACATAAACAAAACAAAATGAAATGACTATGATAATTAAATCATTTTTTACATTTCTTTTTGCAACAAAATTATCTAATATGACAGTCTTTCTTTTAAGAATATCTTTATTTAATAAGTCAACTTCTTTGGTTTTCTCTTCTTTTCTTTTCTCCTCATCACCAACCCTTCAAGTAAGACTTGAGCAACACCTGCTTCGTAATATCATTCTTTTCTAGTGCTTATTTCAATTTTCTAGGGCTTTCATCCAGTAGCTTCGCTACCACTAGTTGTTCATATGACTTCTCTTTAATTTCGTCTTCCAACTGTTTTTCCAAACCAATTTTTTTATGTTTTCCAAACTCTTCCATTTTTTGTTTCCCTTCTTCAAGCTCTTGCTTTCTTTGCCTTTTTTCAACTTTTGATTGTTGTTTTTTCTATTCTTCAAGCTCTAAACAACTTTTATATGAATTATAAACTCTACGACCCATATTTAGAAGTTCTTATGTTATTGGAACCAATTCTATTTGAATATCATATTTTTTTAAACCACTACGAATACGTAACTTGTTATTTGATGTTCGTAAACTCATGTTTGACTTGTTTTGAGTTAAAATTTGCCCCGAAGGGGAAAATCCCCTTTCAACTGATGCACTTCCATGTGCCAAAGGTAGACACATTTGAACGACTTGAAATAATTCTTTATAGTGTTTGAAAGATAACCAGAATTCGTCTACTTTTAGGTTTCCATCAAAATTTCTCTTCTCCTCTAATAAGACCAACTGCAATGATTTGAATTCATCACATACTTTATCCACATCAATGTCTATGGGAAGAGTATTACAAACGTTAATCACTATCAGGCACTTTAGTAACATTATTTGGACATAACCATGAAAAATATTCCAACGACACTAATTTCAAGGCAGACTTATTTATTAAATGATGAACAGCTTCCATATAAAAATGTTGAGAACGGTTTAAAAAAAATAATTGTTCCTTCTCAGGTAGCTTCCCAAGTTCTTGTTGAGTTTTTACTCCACAATTTAATGCCTTTAATGGCAAAAAGAATTCGTGACGATACAAACATCTTTAGTATTCGCAAACACTTTATCAAAATCAACTGCTGCTTTTTTTTTAAATTTGAATATAACAGTCTTAGTTAACTCTTTTAATTCTGAATATAATACTTGAATTAACGGTTCATCTGTTTGAAGAAATTCGGCAAATTTTATAAAAATGTGCGAAATATATTCTATAAAATATAGATTCCCTACAGAAGTTGTATTTTTTTTAAATATAATAATATCTTTATAAGATTTAATTTTGATTAAAGAATTCTGTACATTGAAATAAACTAAAAAAAATTCTATTGCTGAATGCTGTTCTAAAACATGGCTGGATCCAACGTTAACCACCTGGCACCAACATGTTTTATAAATTTTTGTGAAGGTAGTTTCAGATCACTCTGAATTTTCTCAAAGTCTTCTAATCGTAATAGCCAACCATCAGGGAAATGATAAAATCGCTTATTTCGCTTGAAAACCTTTGCAATTCTATTAAAAAGGAATTGTGAACAATGTGAATAGTGCAGGCTTTTTATTTCAAGACGACGGTTGAAAAATTTCGCGCCAAAATAGTGAAAAAAGTGATTTTAATAACCAATTTTTAGATATAGTGACCAATAGTGACCTAAAAGCTAAAATAGTGACAAATCACTAAATAGTGACCTCACTATGATCGCTGTATTGCACTTTGAGTCAAGTAAGCGGCTGATTCAATTAGTCGGTGACTCCAATATATACAAAATTGAAAGTATTTCGACTCGGATTACGCTCCAATACTTGGCATTGCATACAATAAAATATTTGTTTATTCGCTGGCCAGCGGACAATTTAAGATGTCCGACACGTAATCGGTCCAAAAAAAAAACGGTCCTTTTAAAATCGAACGAAATGGACGGATGAATGGAACCCCACCATAACGGCCACCGGCAAGTCATTGTTAAGATGCACACATACACCAGAGAGACTGGAAGGTTGAATTCGATGCCATATAAGGATCCTAACTGAGACCAAAGACAACGCTAACAATCCCCAGGTAACGGGACATGCATAAGCGATGCACATATTAAACAGATATCAATCCACTCGACGTCCATTCAAGTCGATCGGCCGAGAAAAAAAACCGCGATCGGTCCAAACGAGTTATTGTTATTAGTTTCTATAACTGTTACTGAAAACAGTTCAAGGGGCATTAGCGATGCCGGCGCCGCAACAAGTGGTCGTGGGAACTAACTGCGGCATCGCCCAACATGGGTCGTCTAGCTGCCCTATTTGGATCCGGAGCTCTTCTCGACTGGGAACGCGTCCACGTTTCCTTTTCGACGGAAACCGGCCCCGCATACTCTTCCCATGGAGGAAAAAAACTGATTCATCGACTTTCTTCAAATCGCGCGGCTAAATCGCCTAAAAATGGGACGAAGAGACGGGACCGGTCCGAATCGGCGAGACGCACAAACGCTGATTAGGCGGCATAACGCCAATCCCCGCGCGCGCGTCTATAATAAGAAGCGCCGCGATGCCCCCCGCCATAATATAGGGCGTACGTCTCCATTTAAGGGGCCTTAGCTGCTCCCATCAATCCCTGTGGCTATTAAACATTGGCACATGTTAACCTTCGGGATAAATTTATTGAGGTTATGTTTATTTGCTAAAGCTCCGGCTATTTCTGTTGCAACACTCGAAATCTCCACTCAATCAATTAAAAAAGCAACGCAACAATTCAGTACATCTGAAAAAGTTCAATTTTTTTCTATTTAATTCCACATCTTTTAACATAACATTTTATATACAGGGCGTTTCTTGTCGAAGTAATGACGTCATCGACGATTTTTTTTAAATAATAACCTAATGCCGGTATAAAAATAATAGACCCTTAAAATAGTTTAAAATTTGTCGAATTATTGCTTTATTTTTGTCGTTCACTTTTCAATAATTTTTTTCTAAACTTTTTCCAATATTTTTATAGCGCTGTTTTGCGAGTTAAAAGACCTATGAAAATCGTAACGAAAAAATATGGGTTGCAGTTTAAAAAAAGGAAAGGACAGCGTCATTATTTTGACAAAAAATACCCTGTTTATAAAAAATATTACGACTTGTTGCTGTATTTTTTTCCAAACTTAATAATTTAAATTTTATGAAATTGTTGCATTGCTTCAGCCGCTTATCGTATACTATTTCCCTATATTTCCATAGATTAAATCTGGCTTTATCCAGTGACTTTTGTGAAATCATATTTGTCATTAATATTGACATTTGGTTGATGTTTTTTAGGACACCTATGATATAAAGCAAAAATCAAGTTGCTAAAAAAAATCGTGCACATTTAGGTGGCCGCAAATGTACCTTGGTTTTAAAATATGTAAAAATATGTATAGTTCATCGATACATTTAGTGCGTTTATGACTTAAAATATGTTACAGCCGGGTTTAAAACGATTGAGTAAATATAATGAGCGACACGTGCCGAAACTAGACAACTCCGTTCAGGGGTGTATTACAATATGCAGTCGAACTCCTCTATAGTGATGTTCGAGAAGCCATGGAAAAACATCACTATAAAGAAACTTCACTATATAGAATTCATGTATAATTTTACAGTTTTGAAAGTCACTTTAAAAACCAATCAATATTCAAAATGAAACAAAACAATTAAGATTTATTATGTTTGAAAAATATTTGTTTATTTAGAAATACATACAGTTATTAATAAACAATACGTAACATGCACTTATTGATGAAAAAATTTGTCCAAATTGATTGCACAGCAGTACTTTTAAAAATCGAAATTCCAATAAGTATGGAATTTGCAAGAAATTCTTCTAATGATTTTTCAGGTAGTCGAAATTTGGGAAAAAACTACATGTTCAATACTTCCATTGTATTTTCTATTTCCAAAAATTCCGTTCCCCGAGAATTTTGATACTTTCTTAAAGAATAATCACTATATAGAGGCTTAACATCAGAAAATAAAGGTATTTTTATATGCAAAACATGCAAAAATGCAGGTTCTTGACAAAAACATCACTATAGAGAAAAAATCATTACAGAGGAGGTCACTATAGAGGAGTTCGACTGTATTATATTTGTATGGAAAGCAGCTTGTGGTTCCATTTATAATAAATTTAACCGAAAACTCTAGCGGTGAAAGTGAAATTGATAACAATTAATTTAATGCATAAGTAATATTTAAAGTATTGAATTGTTTAAATGTAAAAGTTTCCCTAATACCACCCTGTGTAGCTTTACATTAAAAACTGGCATTTTCATTGTGTGTTAAGGGTCCGTTCTAAGCTACTTGCGTGAAGTCATAAACGCACTATAAGTATTGGAGAACTCTACTAAAACATTTTGATATGCAGTATTTGTGAACCCCCCTGTTGTAATAATTTCGCAACGCGACAACATTTTTTTCCTACGACTTTCACGGTGCAGTGCCATTAGAATCGTCAATTTTACCGAAATTAGCACTTTCTACCTGGCACTGACACAGTCCGGTGGGTGAACGAGTACGCGCGCTAAAAAAGGGCACAACTAAAACAAACGGCGACCTAATTTTGTAAAAGAAAGTTTCGGCGCCTCTAATTTATCAAGTACTCACCACATCGCTTGTACTGAAACTGGTTTGAAGATGTGATGCCGCCCACACACGCTAACGCTGAAACCACTGAAAAAAAAAAAAGAATTCAATAATTAATAAAAATCCTTGAACACTGGAAATACCAGACAATGTGACGCTAAATAAAACCATTGCCGAACGCGCACAGACACACATGCAAGCCTGACCTTAACAATGCAAAGGCGTTTAATTACAACGCGACCGGCAAACCTGAAATTACCTGCGCCCGGTAAAAAATTGCGATCGCAAAACGAATTTTGAACGATGAAAACTGAATCGGAAAAAGGTGAACGTGACCGAAACTGCTTATCGAGATCACTGACATTACCTCATGAAAGCGTGGAATTTATGTTGAAACTAAGAAATCATTCGTTCATCCGAACGGGAGGAGAATGGGAAGGTTCAAATGGAATTAAATCGGAAAAAATAAAAATAAATGTTCGGCTGCGGAGAGACGGATAATATAAAATCACGGGGAAAATGTTTTAAAATTGTAAAACTTTCAGTTCTGAATTTATAAACGAACATTCATATCTGCATACTGAACACAAAATTATATACAAGTTTCCAAGGTTTGGCAAGAAGTTATTTTTATTTGCGATTTGACTCATTTTATTATCTTGTGAAAAAAATTTCAGCTGCACGAAACAGTAGTCGGCTCACTTTATTAGACAGATTGGCATTAACAATCATAAATGCAGTCAAAATAAACATAAAAAATTATTGTTTTTATTTGTCGGTTTTATACAATTTTTTGTCAAATTTAGGTAATTCATCACAAGTGAAACTAACTGAAATGGCTCATATCAAGAAAATAGTGCTGAAAGCAAAAAATATTTCTTTCCACTGTGTATCCATGTTTTTAAGAAGTGATAACATATTCATTGCACTCTTGAAGTTTAACAAACGAGAGATGCACCTGGTCATGATCAACTATACAGTGCGTACCAGTCAAATGAAATAAATTCAGTATCTCAATTAATGTGCATATTTAGAATAAATCCCCAAAGATGTCATTTGTAGTTTATGACATGGCATCCTGCAAAGTGAAAATTTCATCCCCAACCTTAACCCCCTTCGAGTGACAGTTGCGACCCGCAAATAGAAAGTTGGGGCTTGTGATACCTCATTTGAAAGGTCTCTTCTTGCTCTATTCAAAAATGCTATGGTACAAAAATGTATTGCAAAAATGAAGAGTAAAAAATCAAACGTTTTTAGTGTTAATTTTTACAAGAAATTTTTAAATCATATCATTTTTGAATAGAGCGTGAAGAGACCTTTCAAATAAGGTCTCACGAGCCCCCTTTTCCTATTTAAAAATTTGGGGGTTGCAACTGTCACTCGAAGAGGTTTGAGGTTAGGGATGAATTTTTTATTTATCATATCATAAACTAATTGAGATACTGAATTTATTCCAATTGGCTGGTGTGCACTTATGTATGTTACAGTAAAGCTGTAAAATTCAGTAAAGAGCAATTCATGCAAATGTCAATCTCATTATACATTATTTTAAGCAAAATTAAAAAGCTTGGTTAAAAAAATGACCTTTGATTTAGTTTAAAAATTTTTAACCAAATAAACGGTGACTTGTCATGATGTTACAGTAATTTACAAAAGAACAGATGTGTAAAATGATATCCGTAATTTAATTAATAATGCTCGTTAAACCAGAATAACTCCACACTCAAGTCGCAATTTTTAACACTTCTAAATTACTTTTATGACAGCTTGTATGTATCAAAAGGATCGTTTTATAACATTCCTTAACAATATTCCTAGTTCAGTGCCAGTTTAAAAACAAAAAATTTATAGAAATAGAAATAACTAAAAAAGGAAGCCCTTTGATCTGCTATACTTGATTTTTAATTCAGAGGAACGATTAAAAAAAAATATCGCGCCAAAAGATAGATCTATGATTGGCTGCCAGCAAGCCTGTTTTACATTGATTAAATTGTGGAAAATAGGCAGTCACCATTTTTTTGCAACTACTAATTCAACGCACCGTTTTCTGTTCCATTTCAAACGTTACAAATACTAAAATTCAAATTTGGCCGACAGAAAATACTTGCTAGAAATATTCCAGGGTAATTTGTTCGTTCAATTTCACTCCTCCTAATTTAAAAATGAACTATAATATTGAAAAAATCGATTTTGCAATTTGCAATGCAGTCTACGACTATTACGATCTTGCTTACAACGATCCTCGACGTTGATATCAGTTACCATGGTAAGAACAAGAACAACAAGGCAAACCGTGGTGCTACTTTCAATTTAAATAAATTTCTTTTTATAATACATAAGTATTTTTTTGTTTCGCATCAACATTCCGCAAAGCCTTGACCTGTTCCTGCAGATTGTTCATTGACCACTGAGATGTCGGAATATTTTCAATTGAAATTAACTTCTCAGGACTTCACTGAATTGAGATCTTGAATATAAACCAGCCAGCATTAATTTGCCTGATTTAAATTGATGCATTTAAACGTTTAATTTTTTTGTGAACGCACTGAATTGACACTTTTACAGTAACATATGAGCCGTTTATTTTGAAAGTGGGGCAAATCCATCTTTGAAAAAAATAAAGATAATAATAATTATATACAAAACTTAATATGATCTTTTATCTGTAAAAAATTTATAGTAAAAAAAAAATCAGATTCCTTAATATTTGGGAAATAGAAGTTTTAGCCATTAACGGGATTGCAAATATGTTTATTTTGAAAGTGGTGCAAGTCCATCTTAGGTTGAATTATTTTTAACCGAATATATTACGACAAAATTTAGAATAATAATAAGTGTATCATAATTTTGGTGTTTTGATAATAATATTATGTTTACTTGCAACACTGGCAAATTTTAGTAATATTGGCAACACTGTCAAAATTCGAAATATTCGACTTCTGTTATCAGCTTGCAAGAAAGTTTCTAATAAAGACCTACTCGACAAAGTCGATATTGTGTTGTTTTAGGAGTGGTTTATTTTATAAAATGAAAAAATGGCTCAGAACTCTGATGTATCTGAAAGTGAATTTGGTAAGTAACAAAAATTAAATGAAAATACTTTTCTACTTTTCTACTTTTTAACGCCAAAAATCCTCATTTGCAAATAATTTTATTATTTTTGTAGAAATAAAACCCATGAGAACCGGTAATAAAAGAAAAATCTTCGAATCAGAATCTGAATATGAAGACAACACTTAATTCGTACCAAAATGATTAAAAAAAAAATTCAGAAAAAGAATAATATTGAGCTCATCAGATGAGGAGGATGCTACAGAGAAACACGGCGAAGAAAACAAAGTACGTATGTCCAAAAAATAAGGAAAGTCAATCGAAATGGTGGAAAAAATATTACACAAAATTAGGTAAAATTATTCCCGAGAAAAAATTCGTGAATAAAGACTGTCAGTGCTCAAGCGCATGTGCAAAACTTATTAGTGAAGAAGAACGGAAACAAATTTTTTATAAATTTTGAAACCTCGCAGATTTCAATAAGCAAAATTTATTTCTACATGCAATAGGACATTATCGAAAACAGAATAAATTTTTAGTACATGAAATGAAACGCGAAAATTATTTTTAAACTCAACCTTTGGAGGAAGCGGTTTAAAAAAAAAAAAGAAAAATATCGATGGAGAAACTGTGAATTGGTTAAGTATATTCTGGATCAGATTTACAAGGAATGCACTATACAAAATGTTATACAAAACTTCGATGGAATGACATGCTGAATTCAAAATTATCGATCACCACAACGAGGAAGACTAACTAATTTCGGAAATGTAAAATTACCTTCTTTGTATAAAAAAAGTCGATCCATTACGTCTGACAAATATAAGGATATGATGGATTTATTGCCATATATACCTCCCGTTCATCATAAATATTAATAAATGTAAAAAAATTAAAAAAAATTTTAAAAAAATTAAATTATACATATTAACGAATACCTATGTATAATTTCATTGAAACTCTTAATAAAAATAAATTATTTTTTATTATTTAATTTTTTTAATATTTAAAAACTATTTTCTTTGTTTTATTTCACTTTTTATCAAATGAATAAGAATTGAATAGTTGTTTTTATTATTAAAAAGACGCTGATACTACAGAAATATTATCCCCTCAATTAATGAATACAATAATTTATTAATTTTGAAAGTGAGGCAAGTCCATTTAGGTATAACAAAGCCTCTATTTTTTTGGCCACCACTACAAACACTATTGGATAATAGACTTACATTATCTAACACCACAAAATACCAAAAAAAAATGCCTATTAGTGCTTACCAATATTTTTAAATTTATTAAAACGCAAACCTTTAAATATCTCGCAATAACAAAAAAAATAGACTTGCCCAACTTTCAAAATAAACGGCTCATATGTAAATAATCGCAAAAAATAAATTGAGAATAAAAAACTTCATGAAAAAAGCCGCCTGAAACCTTTCTAGATGTGACAGTAGGTCATGTTCGCTTCAGCGAGCTCATAAATCTGATCCGAAATGAAATTTTTTGCTTACCCATCTCCGTCCAGCGTGATGGCTGTATCAGCGAGAACCCGAAGCACCAGCCCCACCGTGGTCTTTTCGTTGCAATCGATCCCCAGCAGGCAGGACTCTTCGGCGCGACGACCCATCCGGGACACGACGACCAGGTACCTGGTGCGATTCGGATGCACGCTTTCCAATTTTACGGCCTGAAAAAAAAAAACGAGAAAATTAATGCGACATTTCCACGAGCGAAATCACTTTCACTGCGACGTGCGTTTGTGCATATCAATCGCACACGCAGCAATTACGCTTTCAAGTGCGTGCGCTTTCGATTTTAAAACTAAAAATAAAACCGTGCAGTCCATTAGAGCGCCGCAAAAATTTTTGATTGGCAGGTGAAGAACGCTTTTAGCGTTTGTGATAACAACGGATTGGCCTATGATCAATCGGAGAGCTGCTAGGATGGAAACGGCGCGACGTTAACGACTCGAGCGAAAGGTTAATGAACATGATCCTTCAGGGGACGGTATAAATCGAGTGCGCACTTAAGAGAAAAAATTTTAACGAAGGACTGCCGGATAGAGATCTCGCCGTAAATTAAAATTAATTCCAAGTCGGTGGCGATTCCATAAATCGGCGACGTTAAGTGTTTTGCTTTTTTTTGCCAAAGAGTCTAACGACCTTTCGGACGTAAATGTGTTATTAAAAGTCGAATGAAAATAATTCAATGGCGGAATGAAAATACGGTAAATTTTACAGAGTGGTCGGTTATTGTTCGACTGTAAAATCACTAATTGTCGTCCGGTTCTTTTTCGACCGCAGGCAAATTGCGGCAATTTAATTCGAGTCGTTATTGCATTGAGAAACGCAGGCCAGATGCAATTTGTTTGGCACCGGTGCGAAAAGTTATATCAGAATTGCGGCTCGTTGACATTTGAAAACAAAATGCCGTTGAGTAATTCATTGCCTTTCAATCGACTGAAATTTGTTTCGGGATTTTCAAAAATTCATGTAACACAATTTTATTTATAGTCTCAATCATTTTTATCAGTTTTCCCAGTGCCAGGAACCGTTTTGAATAACGGCCAATTCAAAGTTTTAACGTCTCTATACCTTCGAGGTATCCATCAACTTTCCCTATTAATGAACTGGAGCCAGGGTGATTTTTTGAAAGTACGTTTAACAAAAAAGAAAAATTAAGCGAAATTCATTGACAAAATTCCAAACGCAAAAAAAAACCTAAAATTTTTTTCTGTCCGAAAATACTTGACCACTTTAATTTAATTCGTTTGGACAGCCTGCCTTGTTTGGAGAGATCAATTTTTAAGTACAAAAAATCCAAATAAAAAGAAAATTACAGCGCATTTGGTAGAAAGTGATAATTTCATTTAACATCCATAAAAACTGTTGACTGTTGATACGTAGAAATTTGTATAGGGTTTTCCAATAAGAGGTGTTATTTTGAATAGCCCGTTATTTCGGTAGATGTCACTTTTGGAGCTGTAATTTTTTGACATTTGACAAGTAGAAACTACGCCATTAATAAAAATGGAACGATACACGCTTCAACAACGCATTGAAATTATTAAAATTCACTATAAAAATGGTGAAAATAATAATAATAATAATAACACCTCTTATTGGAAAACGAAGCCATCCAGGTGGAAATGGGCCTCATCACTCAAGATGATTTTTCGATGGAATTCCGGATCATTTTCATGCATTTCAAGGACCCAATCGGCAAAGATACGACGTTGTTGATGATCGGCCGGCTTGAGTTCTTGTGTTAACTGAACTTTATAAGCCTTAAGACCCAAATCTTTATGCAAAATACGGTGTAATGACGTTTTTGGAATGTCTAATTCCAAAGAACGACGAGGAATGGACAAACCTGGGTTTTCTTCAACACTTTCGGCTACAGCAGCAATATTCTCGGCTGTTCTTGAGCGACGTGCACGGGTTTTATTCTTCACATCACTAACTTGTCCCAACAGCTCGAATTTTTCCACCAATTTCTGTATTGCGGTCCGACAAGGTGCTTCACGACGACCCAAAAATGTTCGAGTTTTACGAACCGTCTCTGCCAAATTTTCACCATTTTTATAGTGAATTTTAATAATTTCAATGCGTTGTTGAAGCGTGTATCGTTCCATTTTTATTAATGGCGTAGTTTCTACTTGTCAAATGTCAAAAAATTACAGCTCCAAAAGTGACATCTACCGAAATAACGGGCTATTCAAAATAACACCTCTTATTGGAAAACCCTAAGGTGGAAGTACACTGGATTAAAAAAATCCGGAAAAAATACCACATGTCGCAAATGGTACATAATATATCATTTTTATACTGAGTGTTTCACGTAACTTTCCGAGGTTACGCTCAATGCACGCAGTCGAACCTGTTTAGAAAATGATGGACGTCAATTTGAACACTTCGTCTTCGTTGAATTCTCTTCGCATGACTTTTTGTTTCCATAACTTTTGTATTTATTTTTAATCAATTAAAACAGTGTTTAAATGTTTTGTCGGTTGGGTGCCGACGCTCAGAGTAACGATGCCTGTATAATCTGGCTGCAACAACTGCATTTTTGTGACGCTCGTCGTAGATTATGATCATATTTAAATTGTCGGTTTGACAGTTATTTTGGAATTTCCAAAAATATGAAAATATATGTTTTTTGTGTTGTAATTTTTGAATATTGGGTTGCATACATTGGGCGTAGGCCTCGGAAAGTTACGTGAAACACTGTGTATAATAATAAAGCTTGTGCCGTTTTTGAAAAAAAAAAAAGATTAAAAACTATATTTTTTATATCATTTTATTTTTTATTTTCAAAATGAGTCAACCCATTTTTTTAAAATTCTCTACGCATATTTGAATTGCAATGCTCTGTTGGCAGTATTTTTTTATTGTAATATTTTAATCGAGTTTTTATAAAAAAATTGAAAACAACCAAAAGCTGAAACTTGGTAAATCACTCATGAATTTGGTCAAAAATTAACTGAACGTTATGGAACCATATTTATATTTCCACGTTCCATATCTTGAATCTTAAAAATTTATTGGTTTAAATGTTTAGCTATCATAAACTCTTACAAGAATATTTATTATAGCTCTTAACAAAAGGTTTCCAGGAAACGCATTAAACTTAGTCACCAGACAGAAATCACTTTACAAATAAAAATAGAAAATTACTGCGAAGCAACATCCGAGCAACTTTTTATCACAACAAGAAATTAACTGAATCATATTTTTTGTCCCTTGCGACTTGTTCGTCACCGGACAAATCGCCCTTTTAAATTAAATTAATTTTCTTACAACCCGAAGCGCTATTACATTAACGACACTCGCAATCAGCAACACAAGCTAGTTACTCTCGAAGTTGTCGCAAAAATCTGCATCATTACCATCGCATAAAAAATTATCCGTTACATCCGTGCAACTTGCGGCGTTCACATTCATTACAAACTAGCAATTTTGTCATTAAACACGCAATGAAACGGTTCGTGTTACCTGATCGCACTTGTATTCAAATTTTTATAATCGCATTAAACTTCGGGGTCATTGTCTATCGGAGTGACCGTGTCAGCCGCTATTCAAATAAACCTACAAATTTAATTACAAGACTGCACGGCGAGAAAAGAAACACGGAGGACATCGTGAGGTTAAAGGTCGTGTCCGAACGAGTTTTTAAAACGTTCAATTACTCAGCCAACAAAAAGATACGAGACGACGTCTTCATCACCTGCGGACTCCCAAACGTGTCCCAGAGTGGGAGAACAGAATATTGCATACGAATATTAGCGATACACGAATTCCTCCGTAAATATTATTAGAAGCCCGCAGTTGCTTTTATCACTCCGCACAATTGTAAAATCGCGACCACGCCAAAAACAAACGAGACCACTTTTACGACTGTACCGAAATTTTACGGTTCGAAACTACCAAATGCGACTGCGAAATTTACGACATTCAAATCTGCCGGCTCGTTAACCCTTTTCGTGCCAGGATCTTAGAACCGACGAAACAACATTTTTTATTTACTAAAAACCAATTGTATTTCAGGTAATTCGGATCAATCAATTGTATTTCAGAAGATGTCAGTAGTAATTTAGATTAGTAAATTGTACATCAGACAATGCCTTTTATTGTAAGCAAGATTAGTCACTTCCATTTCAGAAAAAGGCAATTTTCTAATTCAGAATAGTCAATGTATTTCAGGAAACGTCAACTGTAATTTAAATTAGTCAATTGTATTTCAGAAGACGTCAATTGCACTTTAGAAAACGTCAGTAGTTGGGAAAATGTCAATTGTATTCCAAAAAGTGCAATATTGTAATTCATAAGAGAAAATTAAATTTCAGAACTTGTAAGTCATAATAGTCAGTATTTCAGAAAGCGTCAATTGTAATTGTAATTCCGAACAGTAAATTATATTTCACAAAATGTCAATTTTAAATCATAATAGTCAATTATATTTCAGAAGATGTCAATTGTAATTCAGAACATGTAAGTCATAATAGCCAGTATTTTAGAAGGTGTCGATGGTAATTCAGATTAGTCAATTGTAATTCAGATTAGTCAAATTTAGTTCAGAAAACGTCAAGTATATTTCAAAATGGTCAATTAGTTCAGAAAAAGTTAATTGTATTCTAAAAAATGACAAATAATTGATTGTATTTTTAAAAAAAACGTTAATTGTAATTCCGAACAGTAAATTATATTTCACAAAATGTCAATTTTAAATCATAATAGTCAATTATATTTCAGAAGATGTCAATTGTAATTCAGAACATGTAAGTCATAATAGCCAGTATTTCAGAAGGTGTCGATGGTAATTCAGATTAGTCAATTGTAATTCAGATTAGTCAAATGTAGTTCAGAAAACGTCAAGTATATTTCAAAATGGTCAATTGTAGTTCAGAAAAAATTAATTGTATTCTAAAAAATGCCAAATAATTGATTGTGTTTCAAAAAAACTTAATTGTAGTTCCGAACAGTAAATTATATTTTAGAAGATGTCAATTGTAATTGAGAACAGTAAATTGTAGTTCAGAAAACATCAAGAATATTTGAAAACATCCAATCGTAGTTCGGAAAATGTCAATGATACCTAATTCATAAAAGCCAATTGTATTTCAGAAGATGTCAATTGCAATTCAAAATAATCAATTGCATTTAAGAAAATAACAATTGTTGCAATTCAGAAAGCATAAACTGAAATTCAGATTTTTTAACAAAATGTGAAAGATCAAGCATTTATTTTTTGCATTACAATATTGATACTTACGTTTTCTGAAGTACATGTTTTAGAATACAATTGATTGATTCACATTGATTTTGTGAAAAACTCGCTTAGCTCGGTTTGTAAAAATATCCGAATGTTTTTCGCTTCCACATATTGGCAAGATAGAATTTTTAAAATTATTTATCACAGTAACCCCAAGAGCTAGAAATTGTTTTTTCCAGAAACTTGCCAACAGATTATTTCATTTTTCTACAACATTTACTGATGTAAGAATCCTTTCTTCCGAATTAAAAAAAAAAACACATTAAAGTAGTTATAACATGCTTCTGATTATTTTTATTATTTTTTTTCTGACTACATAAACAAATACAGAGCTTTCAGTTTCAAAATTTATCAAAGTAACAATTAACGTTTTTGGAAATACAATATTGACTAATTTGAATTCCAATAAATTGACGCTTTCTGATATAATATAATTTACTAATCTGCCTAAAGGGTCGTTTACATCCAATTTTTTTTCCAGCTGATACTTTCTGAAATACAGTCGGAAAATGTGCAACATTTTCACCAACAGTAGACCTCGCGCAACTCTTCTCCACCGCATTCAGCAGAAGGGGACAAAGCTTGTCGTGGGGCACTGTTTCAAGACTTTTTAGCCACTTTCCCATGCCAATTAATTAAATGCCCCATATATAGTGCGTTGGCACTATCACCACACATTTGTTTGGACAAGTTAAAAATAAAATGACAGTTTCGGAAATAAACTGAAGGTTTTCTCGCCGAAATTTTCATTCATTTTCAGCACCGGTATTAACGGGTTAAAATCGGTTCGCCGAATTTTAAAACGCCAATATAAATTTCGACTATTTATAAAACAAACACCTGAAAAACTTTTCGCTGCAATAAATCTCTAAAAATGGGTCATTATCTCGGTCGGTCGGTCGGTTGCGTTAAACAAACCCTTTTAAGCGTTCCGGAGATGTATCGATACAAGTTCGTACGCCCACCTTTTCCAGAAATTTTTCTTTCGACGGCGTTTCACCCACAAACACATTAGAGCGCATAATTAACCTCCGACACTTATAGGAATCATTCATGCAGATTTCGTCCGGCACGCAAACCGGCCATTAAATCGCGCGATTGTTATCTTTCCGCTCGAATTTTCGGGGGTCACCTTTTTGGTCATTGACAACGCATAAAAACGTGACCAACATACCTACGGCCCCGTCCAACGATCCACTGTGAGAACTTCACAGCACACGACTTGGACCGCTTCCAGGTCCAAAAATAACCGAACGTGTACAAAAATACGACGACCATTGTGTGTGTACGAGAGGACGTTTTGCGCGATCGATTAATCGAAAAATCTCATTTTCACGGATTGTTTAAAAATCGGATCCTGAATATTCTGACGGAAACGGCGCAACCCACACAAGTGACATAATGCGACGTTAAGGCGAGATGGTTGTAGTTTCCGTTAGAACGCTGCAATTAACGGATGACGACAATAAAAGTGTAAGCTGTCATAAACGTCGAACAATGTAACCCATTTCTATCAACGTGGAGTAATTAATGTCACAATTATCTCGACTTAATGCGCTGACCCACTTGTAAATCGAACAAAAATCATCGTGTAAATTTATGAGTCGAAAAAGGTCGATCACTGAAAAAACTTCAACCGACTTTCCCGTTGCCTATTTGAATTAACGACGGTAACGATTGGGTTGGCACATTTGCGTTGGCCTTCAATTAGAAAAAACAGGCGAATTTCTTTTCCATTGTGATGCACACACAATTTAACTCGAATATGAATTTCGTATCTTGAAATTATTGTGTGAAACTAACCGCATAGTAATAACCGAAGGTCGATTAAATCCTGCGACTTTCTGTGCTTCGTCAACCAGGATTTCGGTGATTCCTTAAAACATAATGGAATAGCTGAAAAAATTATCTGCCTAGTCATCGAATATAAGTCACGGTTTTACTGTTTTTTATTCTCATTCTGTAATGTCCTATTAAAAACTAAGAATATAAAGTGATGCAGTCTTTGTCAATAATCAAATTACACTACAAATGAATTAATTCGGGTTTTATCTCTAAACATTGATTATAATTCTGTTTTGTGGATGTTAATCCGATAAACATTTATTACACTGACGCAGGTTTTATGTTGATATTTTTGTGATAAATAAGAGTTAATGCACCATTAACTATTAACGATCAAATATTTGGAGAGTTATCCAAGTGGGTCAAGTAGCTTTTGTAAAGTTGCCCGAGTCAACTGTTCAGGTAACAATTTCAATTTGCCGAAAGCTCACGTATTCTGTTGGCTTAACTATTTGGAGCAGTTTAGACTTAAATCGTCCTATTCTTTAGAAAATTAGGGTAAGGTCGCCTGTATTTTACTACTTCTTACATTTGAAGGAATTCTTGGAACAGAACTCAATTTCAGCAGTGCATAAAGCGGATTCACTGATGACGATGAATCAGAAAAAAGATTAGTTTGCAAGTACAGTACGATCTCGATAATCCGGACCTTTATTACCCCGGACTCTTCAATAATCCGGCCAAGTATTTCAATTGCAGTGTATACTTTATAATCCGGGCCTGCGTTTTTAGACGTCTCCGTCATTTAAGAAGTCTCAATTTTCCTTCCGTTACTAACGTGTGGTCTCAGAGACCGACCAATTTGTAAGTGTATGATTACAATTGAACTGATTAGAAATTTAAGTTGTAGCTTCCTGTCTAGTGATTTTACGTCAACAGTGTGTGCAGTTCCGGTCAACGACGTCGCGTTTTTGATTTATCAGCAGAATCGGTCTGTGAAACCGAGGTTAGTATTCGTGCAATGACGACCGCCGTGTGGATGAGAGGTCCTTTTGTTTTTTACCTATCGTTAGCCGATGGTTTTATTTTATTATGCAATTAATGTAGCAGACATCAATTTATATGTAACTTATAAAGGTAATAAAATAACAGATGAAAGATTTTGTTTTGTAAAACGGCGAAAAGGAACTGAAGAATTGTTAGACATTTTATAAAAAAGAAACCTTATAGTTCTAAGAAATATGAAAGTCATAACTATAACAAAAAGGTTTAACTCAATATAAAAGGTTTTTTTAATAAAATGTCTTATAATTCTTGAGTCCTAAAATTTTTAGTGAAATTGTAAAGATTCTCCATTCATTCTATATTTTACAATCTGTTCAGACATTTAGAAGACGACTAGGCGTTTTATAAAACAACTGAATTTACAATTCGCCGCCGACATTTACAATATGGCTGATTCTCGCCCTAAAAATTCAGAAAATAATACTCTGAAACTAGATTTTCTTGTTTTAAAATATTGGTCTCTGAGACCGAGGTTAGTAACGAAGTCCTACATTTGCAAGTTATTAACGGGGTTAATCGTCGATAACGCCTCGACCATGGAACTATAGATGAGCTAACTAGTGAGAATAGACAATTTACAACATTATTTCTTCCACCAAATTGTACAGCATTTTTGCAACCTGATCAAAATGCAGTTCCGTCTCATACAGGTTTGACTAATGAATTCAATATTTTCCAAGACCTTAAAATATGTAAATTGTTGGTGACTTGTAAAATCATAAAAAAACTTCAACTTTAAGTATTTGCCACCTTCAAACGTTTCAGCCATCAAACATATCTCATAACCCAGAATCTGTGCAAATATTTAGTTTGATTCCGTTTCGTACCGTTCCTAATGACTAAGCCATTAGAAAGTTATTGTAAATCGACGCCAGATTCAGGTCAGATCCGATCAACCCCCGCAATAAATCAAAAGACGAGTTCAGTCTTGCAAAATTGAAAAATGTAAAGTGTACCGTGCGTAGGTCAGTCACATCAATATGTTACCTGTGACTAACGCTCGAATCCGTTTCTGCCTACAAAGAAAAGTATTCTGCAAGGATGACGGTGAAATCGGCGTCATAGGTCACGCGTTTCTGTCGATGTTTAGTTAATTTTTTCTCTCCAGTGTGACCTTCTCAATAAATCGTTTGAAAGTCGGTGAACAAACGGAAAACAAGACTTTTTTATCAGGTTTTTTTTTAATTGTGTAATGTTGGTAAATATCGCGATTGCGTCATGTTACACTTGGAGTTTTTCTCGTTTCGATTGGAATTCCGTCGTGCGCGAAACATTAGGTCCATGATGTAGGTTTTTCCCGGCCCATTTCCTCGAAAATGTCGACTGCGGTCGCGACCCCATATTTCACGAGACCGATTCATTTTTTTCGGCCATAAATAATTTATCAGAATTTTGTGATCGATGTGGGATAAATCCGACGTTCAAAAATGACAATGGGACAATTTTTTCTTTGTAAAGGGTTTCTCGAAGGATGTCAGGAGACCCGTCACTAATAATAGGTTTGTTGTTATTGTGAGGAATCGGTCATTGTTTGGGCGCAACGACATATGAACTTAACACACTTTCGAAACAAAATTGGAATAATCCGTGTTATCAACTGGAGACAAGTTGTTTGGGAACTTTCTCCCATAATCGTTAGATTTACCGATTTTCGTATTCATTATGCGCAACGAAAGTTGCCAAGTTTATTCGCGCTGTTCGGTCGGCTGTTTTAATAAATCATTTTCCATTTTTTTCCATCGGAACCAATTCAGGTAATAACGGTTAAAACATACAGCGTTCTTTTTGTTAAGTTTAAGAATGGAGGAGAATTTAACTTCCCCAGTAGCACACAATATTTACTTAATATTTATAAAATATTTAAAAAATATTCGAATGTTTTTAATATTTTTAAAATACATTTAAAAATATTAGATCTACATAAAGAAAAAAATATTTATTTTTCAATATTCAAAAAATATTCGATTTACATAATGAAAATAATATTTCTTTTTGTACATTCAAGGAACATTAGATTAATATCAAGAAAAAATATTTGTTTCTGCATATTCATAAAATATTAGGTTTACATAAAAAAAAATTCTTAATGTTCAAAGAATATTAATTTTCTATCAAAAAAAATAATCTAAAAATAAAAATCTAAAATAATATTTCTTTAATCTTTTTAAGAAATATTTTTTAAATGTTTTGAAGACATATTTTTTAAACGTTTTTTAGAAATATTTTAGAAATATTAACGAACATGTCATAAAAATATTTTTTAAATATTCAAGGAAAATATTTAAAAAATATTTCTTTGCTACTAGGGTTCGGCCACTTTTATCAAATTAGATCATAGCTTGTTTTGCTTGGAGTACCTACAGAACGGTTATTTGGTTGTATTTGCATACCGATTAGTTTTCAAATAGGAAACTTGATTGGTGCAAAAAATTGGATCAAAACACAGGAGTCGTTCACCAAATTGGCGAAGGTAAACAAGTGTTTCGCGAAAATTTATCTTTATTACATGGATTTGTAACGATTATCGATCACGAAAGTTGTGGTTAAGTGAGTGATGAAATGATTGTTTTCTACGTCTCGATGACGCAAAGTTAGTTGAACTTGAAAATAATTGCAGTCGAGAATGTTTACCAACAGATAATTACAGACTTTATTATTTCGCATTTATCAACTTTTTTTCGGACGGTAATTAAATAAATGATTGTGCGATAGAATCATCACTCGGTTTTATTTCGCCTGTAGTTTTGGGTTATTCGAATTAAATTAAATTTCTCTACCGGGAAAAACCAAAAATTGTGTGGTTTTTACTGTCAATTTGAGTGATAAGCCGGAAAAACATTCGGGAAATGAATAACTGTCATTATTTGGCACGATAAGGGGGAAAGGAAGTGGATTAAATTACACATACAAAAAGTAATTAAATTGGAATGATATTGTCGTTTGATATGAAAACGGACAATGGACAACTAATACCGATGACCCGGTGATATCCATTATTCAAAGCACGAACTTAAAAGTAGATCAAATCCGGCCTATTAAAAAGCCATCAAATTAGCTCAACCGCATTTTGATTTGCAAACCACACAGAAGTTACTCGGAGTTAAAAATTCCACCTGTTCCCACCGCTTCGGAAGAAATCTTTAAATCTTTAAAATAAACTGTCCTTTAAACTCGTCACACCATTGGCACTTACTGAAAAATTAGTTAAACCGAAGTATATTATGTGGCAACACTACACTTTCTTCAATCACAATCTTGGCCTCATGCAATTTTAAAATTTGTTCCCCAAATCACACGGATTGTGTTGATCACGTTAGTTTCCATTTAGAAGTAGTTGCTATAGAAATAGTGACACTTATGATTTTAAGGGAAACTTAAGCTCAAAGTTGAGTTTACGTGGTGCAATCTGGTGTAAGAGAAGAAGAATTTTAGTGTTGGTATTGAAACTACAGAGTCGGATAAATTAGCAAATTTTTGTATCTCCAACACTAACAAATTTACCAATGGTGACACTTAATATAAATCAACCTGTATATTGTAATTTTGAGTAAAACTTAGTTAATGTTTCAACTGCTGCTACAGTTTCACTGGATGTAATTAGATGTAATAGGTCTGATAATTTAATTCCCTGAACGGCCTAGTGTCGCCTATGCGCTGATTTGGTTGGAAACATGCAAGTAATTATGTTTGCAAAATTGATTAAAAGTTTACAATGGAGAAGATAATGCATGAAGTAAACCTTACAACATTACCCTAAGTAAATATTTGTTTAAATGGACAGTTATCTCTTTAGTTACTGAATTATCTCCAAAGTATACAACCTGGCCTGCTAATTTTCTTCTGCCATAGGTTATAGTAATTTACATTAGTAGCCAGGTAAAACTGTTTTTTTTTGGCGAGTGCAGGAAATGACTGGCCGGCCGTTAGAAGAACCTGTCTTCACTATGAACCAGTAAAAACAGTTACCTCGCGTTTATCGTGTAATAGTTTATTTGTTACTCATTTGTCACTAACAGTTGTGTCAAAACCTTTCCCTAATGACATCTTACAGGCCTTGGAATTATTACTGTGACAAACGTTCATTGTTTATTTATCTATGTATGTTTTTAACGTCAACTATGAATATGAAATATGAAACCACAAGTTTATTGCCAGAAAAATCAGCAGCAAGATACGAGCGAGTACGTCGATTTCAGCGAGAACAATGAATGCACATTTAACATTGCTAACCATTTAATTTTTAACCGGATAGCTACCAAAATTAACCGGTTAGCAACGTTGTTGACATTTGAAAATTGTAAGGTCCCCTTTCACTGACAGTAAACAATTCCAATAAATAACGTAATGACAACCCTTCATATTATAAATTCATAAATTAGTAGATTTAGTTATGAGAACGCTTAAACCACCCAAAACCACCCTATTTTTAATTACTGGATAAATTGGTAAAAATAAACCAAAGCTGGACATCAAAAACCAGCAATTAAAAAGCGAAGCTGTTGAAAGATAACATCGCAATAGATCCATGCACGAGTTGCATTTAATTTTCATGAGATTGCGTCAATCGCCAATAAAAAAAAACCAATGAAATTGATAAGCGCATGAAACGGTCAATTGCTTACAAGTGACATCACGCTGCGGTTAAATGCATTTAAATTAACGAGACGGTAATGAAGAAAATTGAGATGAAATTGTCGAGAGTCGAGAAAATCGTGGCGAGGTCGTTAGAATCTTCATTAAGTGATTACCCTCTTTAATCATCGTGTTTACATTTTTTGCCTTTATTTTTAAATTTGTGTGTTTGATTCCCGGCTCTTTGATTCCTATTTTTAAATATTTACATTTTGATTTATGCCCGTCTTCCCGATGTGTACGCGCAACAGTTAATTTTAGATGCGCGTTCCTCGTCGTGAGTCGAGTTAGAATGGAAGACCTTTGCGGAAATGTCAGGGGTGTGCAGATTAGCTGAATTGATTGTTGCAACGTAGGCATAACTATTGTGTATCGTCTTCCAAGCCGTGATTTAAAGACTTTTGTAATCATCTAAAGAGGTCGGTTTGACCTTTTCGAGTTAATGCGAGCCATTCTTCACCCTCTTTTCGCGAGGAATATTCTCGTTGGGAGCGCGATCGAACTCTGGCATTTGGGTGAAATCGTGTCGGAAAAGATGCGCTTGAATTACGGCAATTATTAGAATGATCGGTGGTTTATGGCGTCGCACCGTTCCGCTTGCCAAAATATTCGGGATGGTGGGCGCGTCGTTTCCCACGTTTGCAATTTATTTCGAAATTCCATTTAAGGCGAAACAATTCGTGGATCGCGCCTGTTTACTTCGACACGACTTACAGAAATACTTCTATCGGGCAAATATCTAAGCGAAACATTTTCGGTGACCTTGTTTTCTTGCACTAATTCAAATCTGCTAATGTCGGTCGTGCCAAATAACTTGTAACGCGACAACGGGTCCAAAGTGCTTGCGACGTACTGCCACTTGTGATCGGTACCTTTGCGAATTTGACACGAGTTCGCCCACGCGATGCCTACTCGGAATTGGGTCAGATTATCAGTTTTTGTTTTAATTGGAGTTCCTTCGAATTCGATGTCAGAACCGGCCATAATTCAGCATTCCGGTTTTAATTAAACTTGGTAATGGCGAATCCAGATTGATGAACGAGATATAACAAGTAATCAACAAAGTTTATTGTATTGACATTCTTCGTCTTGGCTTTCCTTTTCGAACTCATATGACAATTTCACCTATTTAAATCTAGAGCCTCCGAATGTGGTGTTTTCTAAACGTCACCGACCATGGTAGTTGTGTTATTATGTGGGATAGAGGAAAGCCATAACTTATCTTTTGTTTATGTTTTATATTCGATTACACACAGATCTTTTTTTCATAAATCAACCCTTTTGGCATCCATACAAAAAAATAACAAAAGTCTTTACCAGTCACATGTAATCGATTCTGCACTTGAAAATAATAATTGTGCGTCCTTTTCAATAGAAACTGTTCCGATTTAAATTCCACATAAACCAATTTCTTTGATTGGATTGCTTCTAAGGACGTTAAATTTCTACAGCTGTACGGACACTTTACTTCGACAAATTCATTCTCGCTAACAAGACCATCTGGTGTTGTACCAAGATAGCAGTCATTTTCATCCACAAGGATCTATCACTTGTTGGATGGATTCGGAAAACTCTCTGATTGCCGTAGATATATAAATACGGCAGGGGACGTAAGAAAGAAGCCAGGGACAACCTATTAAATGAGTGGCAGCAAGAGTGAAACTCATACAACGGTCGGGCAAAGACTCTTGTCAAAGATGTCAGAGCTCGGACCAGTAGGGGGTGGGGAGAGATGGACCACCACTTAACCTAAGCCATGTCAGGCCACGGTATCTTTAACAATTATCTAATGAAGATAGGGATGGCAGACCAAGATAAATGTTGGTACTGCGACGAAGCAGACTCCCCATCTCATACAATCTTCGGATGCATAACATGGGAACTGTACAGGACAGACGCCAGTCGGGAGCTAGGTACTGAAGTCAGGGAGGAAAACGTGGCGGAGCTACTATTAGCATCTAAGTAGTCCTGGGACGCCGTTACCCACATGATTAGGAGAATTATGATTGTCAAACAAGAGGAAGAATGGAGACGGGAGACAATGGAGACAGAAAAAACAAAGCATAAAGCATTAATTGAAGCAATTAGCTAAATTATAATAGATTAGGATGCACTTGGCATTGAGAGCAGCATAGTTTGAAGTAATGCCGAGAGGCGATTCCAGGCTGTGTAGAGCTATGAAGTGGTGTGTTTAGTGAGTAGCGACCCATTCAGGGGAACCCCACAGTACCGAGTACTATCACATCAAGGTATTACGTCTTTCTCAAGGAATTTTAACACCTTAAAAAAAAAAAAAAGTTCACGTTCAATCAAGACAGTTGTTGGCTGAATCAGGTGTAGAGCTAAGCTTGCAAATTTTTCCAAAAACTGAGACTGTTTTTTTTTGGAATCCATAAAACTGATTCTCTGGTTTTTAGTAATTTTATCATGATGTGAATATTATGTGGAATTTACAATACAGACTCTTATGATTACAACAAAATTTGGACCAGTTAGCCCTTTTGCTGACCATGCAAATTCCTTAAACGATAAGGAAAAAATAAATACTCGATAAAGAACACGGTCGATTCACAAGACAGAGTCACGTGTAGAAGGATAGAGTTACATATTAAATACATTTCTCGGCCGAAATTCGTTTTTACAAGAAAGTTGTGTCACGGAATTACGGCAGTTGTGGCGAACCAAAAAATTTCAAATTCCAGCAACGTATTAAGGGTATGTTGAAGAAACTCTCTTGAGAACTCTCGTCTTTAGCTACAAACAATTAAAGTCAGAATGGTGTCATAAAATAGAGCAAATAATTTCGTGATTTTCTGAATTTTTTTAAGACCCAAGGGCGTGCCGAAAATTCTGAATGTCACACACCCTCAAACTAAAGTAGTTTTATCATAATATATTTTTTTTAGGAAAATTGATTTGTTATTTTAGCCATATTATTACAATAAAGAACCGTTCAATTAATGCTTCATTTTTCTCTGCGAGAATCGCCTTTAAATAAAATCGAAACCTCTGAGAATAACGAATTTTATCCACAACAAATCACAACACAACAAATTGAAACCGAACGTAAAGCTCATTCCAAGTATCAAATAAATAATAAGAAAAGAATTAAAGAAACAAATTAGACGAATACAGACTAAAAATGAATTTGTAAAAATTAGCAAAAAGAAAGTCATTCATCAAAGAAACTTTCAAGCCAAGTTCACAAAAATAACGATTCTTTAGCAAAATTAAAACGCACAAACTCGAGAACTTTTAAAAATAGTCCTTTTCAACAAGCACCATTCCAACTTTGGAAGTTTTTAGTAAACAAAGCGCTTACACAAATTCCTCTTTACAATTTTACAACGACTAGTTTTATTCTTTAAAAAAAACTGAAAGTTTACTCGCTTTTGTACAACTTCGTATCGAATTTCGCACAGGTAACGACGAGATGAAAGGATTCTCGGTAAAAAGCCTTACAAGACCCAAAACTCTCTCGATTTGCACCGTAATAAAGTTCACGTTGATGAATAGATGACAGCAATTTGAAATAATTTGTCCGACACAAAACAAACGTTATCTGAACGGGCGCTGTTTTTATTACATTCCAAACTTTTTAAAATACGAGTTCGAAATAAATTAACAAGTCCCACGCGTCTCGGATGAGCTCACTGGAAATATCGTAAACGATTTCTAAGACCGTAATCGCTAAAACAAACAGTTTCATTGAGGAACTGGCAAAAATCGCTTTTCACCGCGCTATCAAAACGATCGAAAGTAAAAAGATTTCTTGCATAAATATTTTTCTGAGGCGGTCACTTTCTTCCGCGCATAAATTTCTAGAAAATTACATCAAATGAGGTGCGTTTTTTAATCGATTAAAATTAACCTCGAGGGGGTCGCTTGCACAGTCAGCCCATTAAGTACCAGGCTACTGCAAAGAGGACGCCCAAAACAAGATTTATTGGTAGTTAACGTTTTTGTTTGCGGTTATCATAAGGTCGGCGTCATATTTGCCGGTCCGGTCCGGTTTTTGACGTTTTTATTATGATTTGTGTAAGTATTCGAGAGCAGTTTTCTTAAACGCCATTCGAGAGGACGCGGAACGTAAGTAAAATTTCGACTTCGGAAATCTTTGAATTATTTGCAATCACGAAAATTTCAACAGGTGGATTTAATTGTTTATACTATTTAAACGATTATAATTGATTTTTTTTTCTTCAATATTTACAATTTAATAAGTACACATCGAAAATTATAACATATATAAATACCTTATTATTGAGATAGTATAACATTAACTATTGTTAACAATTAAGTATTCTTAAAACATTATAAAATTATAACATAAAAATTAAATTACAAAATACAAACTAAAAATTACGTTAAATTAAATAATTCGTCCAGAGAAGAAGAAATAGGCACAGTTCCCAGAACGCTGGCTGCGTTACCTCTTTGAATGGCAATACTAATTCGTTGTTTTAAGTATGTTTTCGCCTGAGGAATACCTGTGACGTCAATAATAAGTCTTCCCAAAGCATCCAACAACGATAGAGCGCTTATACTCCAAGGACTAAAGGTTTCAACAGCAAAACCAACGAAAATGTAGTGATCTGCTAACGAACTATGTTTTCTTCTTTTAAGATTTTCTGCTTTGTTTGCAGCAGATCTAACAGATATGGACGCCTCAGGTAAATGTGAAGGTGCAAGCGTATCTGTACAGGTGACATCCTAGACAAGGGATTTGCCTTCCTTCCAGGGAATAATGGTGATTCCATCCGGACGTTTGCCGTCATCTCTCAGAACTCCGTTGGGTTCAAGTAAACAACGGATGGTGGCAGATGAGAAAGCACGTTTTAAGATGTCGTTAATGCAGTTGTGTCTTGGGATTCTTCCTGCACTTTTTATGCAAGACAGTCCATGATGACTGTACGTGTCTACGGAAGAACCACAATTACATATATGAGGATAACAAATACTGATGCCTAATCTTAGAAAAACAACAATTTGGAAAGTGTTTTTTTCTAACAAAGTACCTAATTTAGAAGAAGGTAAAGATTCAAGCCAAGCTCCAGATTCGGATCTGAAGTGTCTGAACACTGCTAATAAAATAGCTTTTTGAGTAACAATTGAGGAAGACAATAGCTTTTAAAAGTTATTTTCAAATCCCAATTTCGTTGAATGGAGGGAGATGTCGAGGGTAAAGACGAGGAATTAGATATAATTTGCCATTCTTCAATGGCTTCACTGGAGTAAGATGTCTCAAAGTTGGCAAAACGAGAAGGTAGAATAGACTTAATGAGCCGAGAATTAGCAAAGATGGAAGATAAGAAGGCTGGAGTTGAAATATCTGCAACAGATCGAATACCACCAAAACGGACAGGTAACTTGGTTTGATCCCATGACCTGTTTGTAAATTTTATGTTCAAAATTTTTTCCAGAGTCGAATGAATATTATTATCCAATTCTTGACATAAAATTTTAAATTTCCAAATAGGGCAGCATCTAAGGAGGTAGATGAAATTTGGCATCCAAAAACAATGACGAGCAAAAATTTTTATAAAAAATCTAATGATTCTTCAGCAGCGAATTGCGCACTTTGCCGTTAACATATCAATTCTGATCAAACTATGAAATAACAAGGAGGATAATTTATTTCAACCAAAATTGTAACAAAATACACAAATTTAATAATTCTAGGGATTTTA
The DNA here is from genome assembly GCA_949768715.1 of Dascillus cervinus. Taxonomy (NCBI): domain Eukaryota; kingdom Metazoa; phylum Arthropoda; class Insecta; order Coleoptera; family Dascillidae; genus Dascillus; species Dascillus cervinus. The sequence goes on along the minus strand of OX458319.1, from coordinate 27,235,091 downwards.
GAGGTCGCTGATTACTAATACGTTGTAAAAATAAAGATTGTCAACAAACGCCAGACACTTATCTTATGATTGGAAATTAAAATCAATTATAATCGTTTAAATAATATAAACAATTAAATCCACCTATTGAAATTTTCATGATTGCAAATAATTCAAAGAATTCCGAAGTCGAAATTTTACTGACGTTCCGCGCCTGTCGCTAATAGGCCAATCAAGACTATTTCGCTGGTCGTCTGTCCTCTCGAATAAGAATACTCACACAACTCATAATAGAAACGTCAAAAACCGGACCGGGCCGGCAAATATTACACCGATCTAAGCTTATCGCCGCTAGGAACCCTTTTTAAACAGTTGTTGCGGTCGTCTGTTTGAAGGTGGCACAAAAGGAGTCGTTCAAATTGCTCGAGCAATTTCAACAAGTTTTAATTATGTCTAGTGCCGGCACTTCGTATTGAAAATTGTGTCAATTCGATTGCACAAATGCAGCCGTCCCTCGCACAATGCATCAATGCTAACGCAATTTAACACAATGAGGCGTACTTGAGGGACATTATAATAAAATTATAAAGACTTTATTATTAAACATAATTTTCCATGAACCAATTGGTGCTACGTACATTCTATTACGTAACAGAGTGACGTTCGAGATAATCTCCTCTGATTGAGCGACAAAAAAACCAAATCGGCCGCATGCAAATTGAATATCCGAAATGAATAAAACTATGACGTCGGCATAAATAACTATCAATCGCTCGGACACAATGACCGTGCGTCAGCTGCTCGAATCAAAAATTGGTTTTAATATTCGCGTTATGTCACTGTGTAAATTTGCGGGGCGTTTTGGGACAAAGAGCGCCGACTAATAATAACCGCAGACTGACGTTAAAAACACCCTGAACGCAAAGCGAAAAACGCGACCGAGACCTTCTCACTAAATTTAAGTCAGCACGCGCAATTCGCAGACCTCAATGTCACACTTCGTTTTAGGTCAAAATTTGTTGTTCGACCGAAAGAAGGTAACGTCGGTTAACGTTAATTAGCGCGTCCTTATAAGACCAGACTGCTAGGCGGCTCGCTAATCTAACGTTAAAATATAACGCGATTCGTACGCAAAAGAGAAATTGGGTAAACGATTGGATTGAAATGTTGGCGAGGGACAGAATGCTATATTTGTCCATTCATTCTGGAATTAAGAGTGAAGTCGAGCTTTCTGTTATTTTTTCACTAGCGGAGAGTCTCTTTTGAATTTTAATATGAGAAAATGACTTGAAAACGGAATTCCAGTCACGTTAGCAATGCAAGGGTAAATTTATTTGTCTGTTTATAATTGCAATTTCCGTAATTTCACTCATCGTTGCAATTCGATTAGACCAACAATTATTAATTTACCATTATACAGGTTGGCCCTAAATGTCTGTGATATTTGGAATGAGAAAAATGATGAATCCAACTATCTGATAATAATATATTATATACCGAGACCTGTCTGTCACGCACGAAATTTTATTTACTCTTTACTCAGAATTACGTCGAACTGTCACTGTCAAATTTTACTCTATAACACACGACGTGTGTAAGAATACGCTTACTTAGTTTATTGTTTGTACAATATTGATCATTTTCAAAAAGTCATAGAAAAATGGCATTTAACAGTCCAGTACTTGTATCGTCAAATGCGCTGAATTAAAGGTGCAATTGGTGGAAAATGGAAAAAAGTTGTAAAAATGATTCTCCAAATTATAATATAAAACTTCAGTATTATTGTTTAGAAATGCAAATAAACTTTATCATATAAAATGCGTTAGGAAAGAAAGACATAAATTGTTAACAGTGTACGTTGGAGTTATTTTCAGAATTTAATATTAGAAATACGAAATTAAACAAAGTTTTGATGCACATTTAAAATCCGTCGCGCTCACAAAATGCAGACTTTTTGGCCTGGGTCACAGATTATTACAGTAACAAGGTCATGCACGTCTCAAAGAATAACTCAGCCGAATTTACATAATTCCACGTTAAATATTTTTATTTTTCTTGCAATTATGTAAAATTATGGACCAACAGTTATTATCGTGTGCAACGAGAAAGGAATAATTTTCGCGAGGCGCAATACTTTTATTCCTGAAAAAAAAACACTTGCGCTGACCTTTTTACAATTAACGAACTTCAAAAACCCTCAACCGGAGATTAAAAATACATCAATTGATAAATAGGTATTCAAAAAAATATTTTGTAAGAATATCTTTACTTTTATGGACATTTTCATTTTTTGTTCAAGAAAAATTTTGGTATTTTGGAAGAATTTGTTTCAATTTTTTCGGTTTCATCGTTGAATCTTATTATTATACCAAATTGGCAGCTTCCAGTGTATCCACAACTTATATGTTTTCCTTACCATAATTTTTGTAACATTCAATTACTTTACACGCGCCTTTAAGGGTCACATGACTACACGCACGCTGTACTGTGTACACCGTAGTGATTGAGCGAAATAGTTAAATGAAAATCAACACTAATGGTATCTTTTTCATTTTTTATTGTGTCAAACAGTCTCCAATTCAATAGGCGCCACATTGTTTTAATCGGTAGGTGCCGAGTGGTGTATAGAATACACCGACGCGTGTACTGAGGGGTTAATCGATTGCTATAATTTAATAATTTGACTGGGAAAGTAAATACAATCGCACGAATTATCTTCAGAAAATGGATTTCCCTTACAACAAAAAATTCAGATATTATTTACAGAGGGTTCTGTTTATGGCAAGCCGGCAAGCAGTTGGTGAATGGAGAATAATTCAAAGAGTTCTGTTCAAACAAAAAAAAATGTAGAAATAGTAGCAAAATTAGTAAAAAAAAATTAGGATTACAGTGAAACCCCGTTTTTACGTTTTTCAAAGGACCGACAAAAAAAAACGTAAATGGAGGGAAAACGTAAATTAAGGGCAATGAAAATTTTTCTTTAAAAAATCATTCAAATTGTTTTAAATGATTCAGGATTTTTTATTATTGTAGCCAAAGTGGTATATCAAAATTACGCGCGAGCGAAACGCGCGAGAATCAATACCGAATGAAATAAAAAATTGTCCACCTAATCACTATCACGAAGCTTTGCAAAGTACAGACGTGTCTAAAAACTGCTAACATTATTCATTTCAATGATTTCCATAGATTTAATCGAATATGCTTAAATAAATGGAATTTTTAATTTTAATAAATTTAATAATTGCATTTTAAATATTTCCAAAGTTAATTGCGGGAAAAATAAACGTAAAACCGGGTATTATCTACATTAAAATGAAACGGAACTGCAAAAATTAGACGTAAATAACGGGAAAACGTGAAATGCGGGGACGTAAAAACGGGGTTCCACTGTAAGTTGAAAGTAGAAAGTGTGGACATTGGTGATAAAAACATTGATAGGGGCAAATTATAGCACTTGTACTTGGGCCATTCTTTTACAGCTTTTGTTATTGAAATGCAACAAAACTGTTTTTTATGTTTCTACATAAAACATGAAGGTTTTTATTGACCTTTTCATCAATAAAAATCTTTCTACTTATATGGAATTAAATATAAATTTTGTTGCAAATAACCCCAGTCTTCTCTACTCTACAAACAAAAAACGGGCCAATACTTTCATTTTCTTTATAAGAATTATTAAGTGAAGGGTACAATAACAAGGAATTCCCGATTATTGATGGCTTGCTGAGAATACCGACATAAATTGATAGTATCATGTATTTATTATGTAAATGTTTGTTTGGCATCAAAAATATTCTCTGTAAACACCATCAACTAGATAAAGGATCGATTTCACCAATTTAAATTTAATCATAGATTAAATCCATAGCAACAATTACTGGAGTTATAACAACGATGATTGTTTAATCTAACTCACATTGGTGAAATCAGTCGTAAGACTTTTTTGTAGAAGACCTGAAGAGGGATTCTCACGAACCTCGACCTTGAGAATTTTATAAACTCTCAAAGCTGTTACAAACTGCATCTATCAATAAAAAAATTAACTGGGTTGATGGTTTCATCATAAAATAATAATAATAAAATAAAATAATGAAATAATAGCCTGTTGTAAATTTTTCATTGCTATTCTCATCTCAATGGTTCTGCCATTATAATTCTCATATTTATTGAAATTTTTCCGATATCTTTGCAGTTATAGCAATAAAATGTAATAACTACATTTCGGTTTAAACAAAAATCGAGAATTAACTGTTGTTATTGAAGATGCATGATATTGGCATTGCAGTGCAAAACTAATTGTTCCAATTTTCCTATTATCAATTAGAAATTTGCAACTTTGACCAAACCGTTAAGTAGAAAATTGAATGCAGATTCAGATGATATTTGTTTTTTACTCGAAGCTATAGTGGTAGGCAAATCTATCGAGTTTCCCATAAGAAATTCGTTTTGTTATGACAGTAGATGTTATCCGAAGAGAAACCAAATGTTACCCGAAAACTTGAGCATTGAAATGCTGTCATTACATCTCAGTGTTCGAGTAACGTCTATTGTTATCTTCACCGTCGTAACAAGAGTTTCTGTCTCGTGCAAACCCACCCTCAGAATCACGGGAAACGGGAAAATTCCGTCGGAAATGCACCAACCGGTTATAAATTTTGCCGCTTCGGAAAACGTCCCGAAATTTATTGCGTTCGTAAATCATAAGCCAAATCAATCGTTTCCACCAAAACACTTGTCAAAAAATCGGCGCGTTCCAACCAAATGAATCACGTCCGCAAATTGCTTAACAATTAAATTTCTTACCATTTTAAGCGTTTCTTCTGGCCGTAAGAGATAGAACATCGACTGAAGGTGTTTCTGTATGCTGCCTTGGGCTCCAGACTGTCTGCTTGACTTTTGTGCTTCGGCAGCGGGTAGTACCAAGGCAGCGCCCTTTCCCGCGAAGTAACATTCGCTAAGGCTGCAACAAAATTTAACGCTTGAAATTCGCCCCATCAAAACCACCAAAATCACAAAAAAAAAAATTCACACACACACACACCTGTCGACATTGACAGCGATTTCAGGCGAGACCACAAACAATAATGAAATGATGGATGAATCGAAGAAAAATTTCTAGGGGGAAAATCGCGCGCGCGGTCCGGCCTTTGCGTTCGGAGGCGCAATACTGTCCGCGATTTTTCGCCTGCAGCAAACAACGCGTGGGCGACCTAGACTTAAACTCGTCTTCTTTGGCGATGCCAAAGCATCGCGTCACCCATCCTTACCAAAACGCGCGATTACAACGTGCAACCGATAAGAAGAAGTAAAAGTTCATCGGACGAACGTCGAAAATAAATCGGACGGAGAGCGTCCGATAAATCTAAACGACCGGAGTTGACTGATGGCCAGTTAACGCTAAAGTTGGAATGCGTGTGCTCCATTTAGATAATGTGTCTGCGCCACTGTCTGTGAAATATTTCGCAGTGGCGGATTGTCGCGGCTTTCAAGGCCCCGGAACTGTGCCGAGATGCTAATGTTATACCGACGCGAAAAATTCGCCTACGCCCGATGCAAATGCATCTCCATTGTCGCGACGAAATTTACAATGACGTGACAATTAGTGGGAACACGATGATAAGTGATTTATCGCGGTGTAATCGTGAGAAGATTTGAAAAAACCGTTGGGTGGACACACGATTCTTGTGTATGAAGCTGTTGCAGCAATATCGATTTGGTTCGATGATTGGTGCCAAGTGAGACCAATCTAATAAAATCTATTTTTGAAAATGACCCAACTGCGGTTTGGTCGCCATTACGCAATTTGTAGATGGCTCGGCTTCCGTATTGCCATCAGATGTGGTCCGATGCGGTTTTTTAATGGTAATTGCATATTTGAATTGAAAAAAAACAGTAATTTGATCGTGCATTGACGTAATGTCGAAGATACTACGATTCTGTTGTCGCGGTGATAAAATTTATTTTTTGATCAGTCAACGTCATCGGTTTTAGTGTCATATAAATTTATTCAGATTTATTACGGTGAAACTATGTAAAAGTTCATGGTCAAAAATTTAAAAAAAACGTTACTTAAATTTGGCAAAAGAATTATCGTGAACTGAAATGTGTGTTTGTAGCAACCGACGTTAGTTACACTGCACAACTTGTCCGGCACGCGAATTGCAAGGTTGGGCAGTCGCAATCGTTTCAAATCGCTTAAATTATTTTTAGAGAAAGTGCATCCATGCCAATTCCAAAACGTTACGATTTGATACAGTAGCGTCTCAATTTACCGCACAAAACTTTTCTGTCCTTTTCGCTGTCGTTTATGTACTTTTTGCTGCTTGGCACGTTCATTAACTTCTGGATAATATCGACATCATTTTCAGCACATTTGCAAAATTATTTCTCTAAATGAGGGCATCACTGTATATTCTTTTCATAAATTTGGGAAAAGTTATACGGTTGTATCTGGTTTTGGGTTAAATGATTGAATGAATTCACAGAATTAAAAATGTATCACCTATACAGCCAAAAGTGATGAAAAAGTGCAAACCATTGAATATCTATTTGTTTCTTTAGTTTAAGTATGCACTATATACTAATTTACATTATAAATGAAACCGAAATATATCATAGAAACACAATAATTGAGATAATGAATTTATTCCAGTTGGCTGGCGCTCCCTGTATAGGTGATACATCCTTAACACAGAAATTTCTGTAAAGTGTACATTTCATTAGATAAATTGTACGCATAGTGTTTTGTTTAAATTGCCGACACTTTTTATATTTTTAAATAGATGCAAGTGCATCTGAGTCTAGACGATTAAGACAAAAATGTACAAACGATGGCAAATTTCAACTTGATGACTGTGTGAAGTGAACAGATAACAGAATTCTTTGTTCTTTGGAAAGAAAGAAGCTTACGCAAGTTTCGGCGGATAACAGAGTTACTATTACAACAGTAAGAGATAGGATAAGGACACCCAAGAGTTTAAGAATCTCGAAGCATTTGTTATTTAAATATAAGGTGGTCCATTGTATCGCATTTTTGTGAAAAATTTCCTTCTTTCTGATCCTCCTAAAAATTGAAAACCACCGGGCAAAAATGACCGTTTTATTTTTTTGCATTTAATTATTCTAACGGCGCCAGGACGCTACAGAACTTTTTCAGAACCGGCGATTTCAAATGAATAAGTGTTTAAAAGTTTTTCCTTGAAAGATCGTAAATATTATTCGACAATGGTCACTTAACCCTTGATTACTAACCATAATCACGAACAGAATACCCTACAAGGCGGGTTTTTTTTTACCACTTCAAACCCGGATTTAAAATTTTTGGTTCAGTGATGCTTGTAAACGCAATGAAAACTTTCCTAGTTCCCTAGAAATAAAAAATGGCAACTTTTTAGCTGTATGCTGTAGTTTGAAAAAACATTTTTCTTTCATTTTATTGTCAAAAATTCGCACTAAATGTGCCAACTTCGCACTGATGGTTTTAAATTTCATACGACCCTGGATATTGTTACTTATCGATGAGACCCACTTTGTGTTAGATGTCATTCTACAGGCGCTTTTAAATCATCCTGAATAGTATTACCGCAACTTTACGAATATGTCATTTAAAACATCTGCCATAAATACACTAGATGATATTAGAAGATGAATAGACCTTCAGAAAGAAAGTTAATATTTGATTCGCCGCTTAAAAAAGCGAAATTGCGGTTTTAAAATTTAAGAACCCCTTCACATGTTGAGCTGTCAGATTAGAAAATTAATTCTCTGCAGTGCATACGAGCACTATGCTCCTTATTAAATATTTGTTGAGGTCACAGCGTGCAGCCGGAGTGCTCACCAAATGATTTAAGGTAACCACTTTCTAAAAAAATTCAAACTGCCTCAATTGTCACTTACGGCGCTGCAGAGCGTTGCAACGCGATGAATTATTTGCATAGTCACCCTAACAAATAAATCAAGCTTCCATTTCATGTTCGAAGTGGTGCCGTTCGATTTCCATTCGTCCCATACACGGAAGATAAACAGCCGAGTTGGCACTAGAATCGCTAATTGAACGTAGGTGCAAGCGAGTGCTGAAATTGATTTTCGTTCACGTGATCGAATTCTATTTTCGCACGTAAAACAAACAATTTCCATATATCGCTCGCCAGGAGGAGTGTCTGTAGTACCGTCTGCTTAATTTACGAGGATCGCAATTAGCCCCTCCTTTGTATGTTTCATTGTCATTTAAAAAATCGTCTTGTACTAATATGGTGCATACGAATTAAAATGATTTAAGGTGGATGCACGTGCGCTGCACTTAATGCTCGAAGAGAAAGCTTATGATGCATAATCGCGTGGGCCGGTGAATTATTATTGTGATCCTACACCCCTATACAGTGTGTCCACCGAAAGTGGCAACAGTCAATAATTCTTTTATCTTACCGGATCCACTAAATCGACATTGTAAGGAAACATTTTGTACTTTTTTAATACCTTTTAATCCAATTAATGAAAGGTTCGGATTCCCATTCTTGTACACTCACTCACATAAGTATCCGTACCCTAGCAAATTGCTGATTTTATGCTATAAAAACTGAAAAACTTAATTTTTTTTCAATAAATTCATTTACTTACATGAGTAATGAAATAAAAGAACAAAAAAGAAACGATTTCATTGAAAATACCTGAAAAACAGCATAAAGTCCACTTATTTGTAAAAAGTCACTCTCACATAAGTATACGTACGGTTCTTTAAAAACATAAAGTACACAATGTTTAATAATTTGTATGACCTCCATTTGCTTGTATAACTGCTGATAGTCGAGAAGGCATGGAATGAGCCAATTTTCGAGTTGTTTCCAGAGTTATTTTATTCCATTCTTCCAGTAAAACGGTCTTCAGACTTGACACTGATGTGACGCGGCGTTTCCGGACTTGCTGTTTGAGATGGTCCCACAAATGTTCGATAACATTGAGGTCTGGGGACTGCGGTGGATGTTCTAGCTTAGATCGCACATTATACAACAACCATTCTCTTATCAAACAGGAGGTATGCTTGGGATCATTGTCTTGTAATAGTATCGCCTTGCCTGTGAGGTTCAGTTTTTCAATGCTTGGCAGGTAGCTGTCTTTTAATATGTCTAAATACATGTATTTATCCATAATACCTTCTATGAACCTTAAATTTCCAACACCATTTGCAGACATGGCGCCCCACACCATTACCGATCCACCTCCGTGTTTGACAGTGGGAACTACATTTTTGGGATCAAGTGCTTTATTGCGTTTTCGCCACACTTTTGTACGGCCATCGTGACTAAAAACGTTGAATTTGCATTCGTCGGTAAAAATTACACGTTCCCAGTAATTCGGATCCTGCAAATGGATGTTGTGGTACTTTTGTGCATATGCCAAACGTTTTGCCTTATTCACTTCCCTCAGAAACGGCTTCTTTCTTGCTGTTCTGCAATTGATACTGTTCTTTTTCAAGCATCGTCGGACAGTTTCTGGATTAACGGCCACTCCATGATCATTTCCAATGTCTTTAGTCAATTTCACAGCACTCTGCTTGGGATCTTCTGTTATTGATCGTATAATATGCCTCTGCATTCTCTCGGTGAGCTTCGAAGGGCGACCCGATCTTTCTTTATTTTCAATGCTACCGGTCTCATTAAAATTTTTTACAATCGTTTGAACAGTAGATTTTGGTAAACTCAATGTTTCAGCAATTTCTTTCAGCGATTTCCCGCGGTTTTTTAAGTCAACAGCAATTTCACGCACTTGTATTGCAATTTCTTTCGACTTTGGCATTTTATTTGCAGGTATTACTATTGCTTCTCAAAAATGTTCGACTTCACGCTCAGAAAACTGATTAGTAAATGTAAATACTGCTAATTTTTTGTCGTACTCAGCAAAAATTTAACAGAACATCTGTCCGTTAAGTAACGTACGTATACTTATGTGAGAGTGCCTTTTTACAAATAAGTGGACTTTATGCTGTTTTTCAGGTATTTTCAATGAAATTGTTTCTTTTTTGTTCTTTTATTTCATTGCTCATGTAAGTAAATGAATTTATTGAAAAAAAAATTAAGTTTTTCAGTTTTTATAGCATAAAATCAGCAATTTGCTAGGGTACGGATACTTATGTGAGTGAGTGTAACAATCGCACGAAGAATGAAAAATCGATGTTTTACACAGAAATAAAAATTACTGAAGATTGGTGAAACTATTATTTGCCGGCATTTTAAGTTTCAAGTCGATATCTCCACCGATTAATACTTTCAGATTATTTTCATCATTTGTGCACCCTTGACAAGTGATTGTAACTTTGCGTTCAAATTCTGAAAATCAGTGTTATCAGTTATTTCAGCAAAAAAAATTCTGACACCTTTATAGACACATCGTTTATCGAAATTTAATATTTCAAATCGATATCTCAATCGGTTATTTTTTTGTAAATTTTTCCTCATTTCTATACTTTTGACGAGCGATTGTAATTTTAAGTTGAAATTCTATAAATCAGTATTTTTGTAATTCAACAAAAAAATTCTGGGGATTTTATACACTTGTCGTTTATCAAAACTTCAAATTTCATATCGATATCTCAATCGGTTAATTTTTTTTCGAATTGCTCCCTGTTTTTGTACTTTTGACAAGTGACTGTAACTTTCAGTATAAATTCTGTACATAGTAATTTTGTATTTTAACAAAAACAATCTGGGAGCTTTATAGACTTATCGTTGATCGAAAAATAAAATTTAAAATCTCAATCGGTTAATTTTTTTTCAAATTTTTCCCCATTCTTGTACTTTTAACAAGCGATTGTAACTTTGAGCTGAAATTCTGTAAATCTGTAATTTCATATTTCAACAAAAAAATTCTGGGAGCTTTATAAACTTATCATTAAACAAATTTTAAAATTTCAAATCGATATCTCAATCGGTTAATTTTTTGCAATTTTTTTCCATTTCTGTACTTTCGACGAATGACTGTAACTTTCAGTTGAAATTCTGTAAATCAGTATTTTTGTAATTCAACAAAAAAATTCTGGCAGCTTTATAGACTTGTCAATTATCAAAATTTCCAATTTCAAGTCGATATCTCAACCGGTTAATTTTCTGCAATTTTTTTCCCATTTCTCTACTTTTGACGAGCGATTGCAATTTTCAGTTGAAATTCTGTAAATTAGTATTTTTGTAATTCAACAAAAAAATTCTGGCAGCTTTATAGACTTATCGTTTATTAAAATTTCAAGTTTCAAATCGATATCTCAATCGCTTAATTTTTTTCGAATTTTTTCCCATTTCTGTTGACGAATTTATATTTGGTCATTTACTAATAATAGCTAAAATTTTACGTTTTCGAAAATACCCTTTGCGATGTCACGTTTTTAGAAAAACCCCTACCCTCTGACACGGACCGTCACAATTCCGCCAACCCCCCTCTCACTGTGATATCATTTATTGAATTAACCATTATTATTTTGTTTTCCATATGTGGAGATATTAATTAGTTTGCTTAATTGATAAGATTCTACTCGAATTGTTTATTATGCAACCTTATAAAAATTTATATACAAAAAATGTCGAAAAACCGATATGGTGCTACTTGAAAATATAATTCTTGTACATTTCCCCAATTAAGCCTGATATACAAAAAAAATATATAGCTAAGCAGTTTCCAATAGTAAACTTCGAATTTAACATAAAACAATTGAAACTTTTTTTTGTAACAAGTAAAACAAAAGAATTATCGATTGTTACCACTTTCGGTGAACACGCTGTATTGTTCTTGATAGTAAACTTCACATAATCATCCGCTCGACACGATAAAGATAAATTAGATAGGACGAGTCAAATGAAAATTTATGGCGAAAGTGTATCTGAAACAATGAAGTTATCAATTGCTATAATCAGCCTTTGAATGTAGAACGTGGTAGGGCGAAAACACAATCGCCGCTTTACGGTCGATCGGGCCGGCATTCGAAATTGCTCAAATCGATTCGTCTCGACATTTTTACCGAAAATTCGATCGTTTACTTCGCACTTTGACGTTATTCAGTGCAATTTCGGCAACCCCCACTGACTCTTCTGGCTCGTTTGAAGCTCCGCCAGGAGATAACAAACCCGTTTGATTTCGACATTCGAAAACTTGGACACGTATCCGTTTGTAAACGGCGATTACGATTTTGAAGAATGTTTTTGTGTCCGTTCTACACGACACACTGAACTTGATTGCAGTACTGATTGATTTATAGTGTTGGCGATTAATTTTATCGGTACACCAACGTTCATCAGTTGCCCGAGCTAGTGCTTCAGATTGTTTTCACAAATTACTTGCCAATTAAAATTTAAAAAAAGGAAAGCGTTAAATTGAGCAGAGATGCAAACTCGGTGCGAAACCCACTTTAACTTTTTTCCACGTTAATTGCCATTGAATTTTTTTATTGCCGACTAAAACTAATCGATAAAATTCGATTGGTTTTGCGACGGTCGTATGACAAATTTGTGTTTACTTTCGTTATCGATAAAAACTGTAGTGATTCATTTTTTATTAAATTTTAATTGGAATTATACAAATGTCTGCGTTTTACACATTTATTTTTTAAGTACTACCACATAATATTAATTTATACAGAAGCAGCTCTCCGGGCGGAACCTTTGATGTTTCACACTTTAATTCGGTGACCTCGGCTATTTAAACCAGTAGTGAAGGTAAGAGATGGAAGTGTCGTTACATAAGAAAGAAAAAGAGACAGCGTTAATAGACCAACTGCGACGCAAAATGAATCGAAGTGGATAACATTCATAGACAAATATTGTCATCCAGTACTAACCTAATAAAACGTCATTTTTTTCTCTCTCATGCCGATGCGTGATGCCCGAAAACATGCGATTTTTACGCATGCATACGATTGGTCAGTAGTGCAATTCCATCTCTCTCTCATTTTCAATCCCTTTGTCGAGTGCTGCTTCGGTATCTATTTTTATTCTGGGATACTACATCAAACGCAAGTGCGGGATTAAATATTTGCAGTTCTTTTGTAAATATTTTATTGGATGAAAAAAGTAGACGGTTGCAATTTAAAATCAAATAAAATAGAAGGGCTTGGAGCGTTCATATTTACTTTGTAAACAACGATAATCTGATAACTTTTAATCTTTAAATAAGTTTTTTCATATTTCTTTCGTTTTTTATTTTTATTTTCGAAATCTCTACCAAACTTTCTACCTAAACAACAATGACAATGAAATTTACAAAATACAAGGGAAAAAAATTGTAAAAACCACAATGCAATCGCCCGAATGGAATGTGGAAGCCGAGTGCAAACGGTGGCATTTCCTGAAAAACCGCAAGCACACATTCAATAAACATAAATTTTGTTGACTATAAATAATAAATACCAGAAAAACGAGTAAGTTTTTAGTTTCTCATATTTATTACCTAATATAAGCTAGTAATTTAACATTAATTTATTTCGGTGAAGTGGGATTTTTAAATTTTAATAAACTTGAATTGAGAAGATTTAATGATGCTGAGTGGGCAGTAAAGAAAATTACCGTAATAATCATTTACTTATCCAAAATATTAACAATATTATTTATTTTAAAGTTTGTACTAAAAATTAAAAAGTGTCGCTGTTAACTGTTATTGAATATTCAACTTGTATTAAAATACAAGTTCTTATCTTAGTTTTCGGAGATTGTTATCACAACTACATTAGTTTGCTGTAATTAAATTTGCATGAAATTTTGCTAACTTCTAAAAAAATTTCAACGTTTCGCACAAAGTCCAAACCAGATGTCTTATAAAAATGCAAATCCAGTCCGCATTAAACATCAAACGAAATGAATACATTAAAACTAATAACTCTTAACAGTATTATGGCATATTTCCATTTTTTCAAATATTTAAATTAAAAATTAAACCTAAACTGGTGCGGTCCTAAACCAAGCTTACAATTTTGGTCCTTCGAGACGGATTATCATAATTCGACCAATAAAATATTAAGTATCAATAGTCACACTAAGTTTTCAACGAGCCAAAATCTGGTTAATTCGCCTGCACGATCCATTTTGGTCCTTCGAGGCGGATAAAAATGGTTCGTACAGGCGAATCGAAGAGATTTTCGCCAGTTGACAACTTAGCGGACTCTGTTTCTATTTTACTAATATACAGGGTGTTCACGAAAAAACGCCCCAGCTCCTAGCGCTATTATTAGGAGTCCAATTGTAACAAACGATACGTCAAATTAAATGGTTCAAAAAGTACTACAATGTGTAGCTCAAACATAATTTTTACCTGTTTCTCCATTCAAAGGTCAAAGGTCAACTTCATTTTTTCAAATTACAACCTTATATTTTTCTTTTACAATTTGATAGAGATTTTTTTTCTGAATTCAACGATGTATCACAATCAATATTTCTGATTTATTTTAGGGTAATAAAGAAATTAAAATAATAATTAATATTATTAGCAGTAGGCTTTGAAAAATAACTGAGACGTAGCGGTGGCTATGGAAACGATGTGTCAGTACGGAAACAACGTATTTTAAAGAATTAATTTATGAACAACAACAGATAACATTTAATAACTAAACAATTAAATAAAGAAATGGCAAATTAACAAAAATGTTCAAATTGGGCATCGTTTCTTTCCAGACATTTTCGTCGACATCTAGATCCTACACTTTGTGTAGCATTAATTAAAATTTCTGCTGGTGTTTCCCGACAAGCGTTGACTATTCTCTCTCTCAAAATTTCCTCCGTTTCCGGGCGCGTAGCATAAACAATATCTTGGATGTATCCCCAAAAGAAAAACTCTAGAGGTCACAAGACCGGGCGGGCCATGGTATAGGTACATATGCTCCAATCCATTTGTCTTCATTATTCTATATTTAAATAGTCCCTAATCATAAGAGCGTTTTGTGTGGTGCAGCGCCATCTTGTTGAAATACTAGTTCATTCCATTCAATGGCAACGGCAAGTCATCTAAAATTTCTTCTAAGTCTTCAGGCAAAATTTGAAGATATTTTTCTTGGTTGAGATTTCCATCAATGAAAATTGGTCCTATTAGGTATCCTGGCGCCTAATATTCCGCACCAAACGTTCACCGAAAATTTTATCTGAGGATTTTGTTCGATGGTAATATGTGGGTTTTCTACACTCCAATAGCGGTGATTGAAACGATTAAAATGTCTGTTGTTTGTAAATTGACACTCATCAGACCACAAATTTTTTGTATAAAATGATTGATCTCGCCTTAACTCGCTTAAAAAGAAATTACACAAATTTATTCTACGCCAGTGGATCGTTTAGTTCACTATTTCACTAGTTCACTATTATTCATTTTTATTACAAAAAATAGGTAAACAAACTAATAGCCAGTTTCTGACGGCGATGTTAACGTATTTCTCCAGTTAAATGTCCCGGTTACCATGGTTATTACCATTGTTGCAACAATAGTAATAGTAATTTTTATTTGTGAGACGTCGTTTCCATAGCCACCGCTACGTCTCAGTTATTTTTCAAAGCCTACTGCTAATAATATTAGTTATTATTCTAATTTCTTTATTACCCTAAAATAAATCAGAAATATTGATTGTGATACATCGTTGAATTCAGAAAAAAAATCTCTATCAAATTGTCAAAGAAAAATATAAGGTTGTAATTTGAAAAAATTAAGTTGACCTTTGACCTTTGAATGGAGAAACAGGTAAAAATTATGTTTGAGCTACACATTGTAGTACTTTTTGAACCATTAAATTTGACGTATCGTTTGTTACAATTGGACTCCTAATAATAGCGCTAGGAGCTGGGGCGTTTTTTCGTGAACACCCTGTATATTGTTGAATGTTTACAAATTTGAAGGACCCACCAGTAACTTCTGTTCATAAATGGAAGACATGAGGTAAAAATAAAGTACCCAGATTAACATTTCGATTAATATGAAAATAGCCGAGAGCTTTTAGCGAAATAAAAAAAATCCGCACACACATGCGATTGCATAATTATTTTTCTAATCAACTTTCAGTCGCGTCTGCGGCCATTTCCGACCGCACGCAACAAAAATTTTTCCCTTTTCAAACAAATTGCGAAATAATTGTGCAGATACGAACTCTCGACGCGAGCAGGTCTTAAAACGCGAACACATCGACCCCATAACTTTCAATTAACTTGATTAATTAGCTGTTTCTGTAACGCCAGATTCACCGCGAGTCCGATCAATCACACGAGACACGGATAATTTACCGAGAAAAAATGAAACCCGCGTTTCGACAAACAGAAAAAAAAACGAACAATTGTTAACCCAGATTTGGCCGTATAATTTCGAGACGTCAATTTGGGCGATGATAAAGCATAACGGTACGCGGTGACACACGGACACGAAAAATGAATGCTTTCCGGAGCGTTTCGCGCTCATTACAACTTCCTCTGCTGATTACACGTTATCGGTAATCGCCATGTATTATGCATGCACGGACGCTTTAAGTATATACCGTACATTACCTTTCTTATGCGAAGAAGATAGGAAATGGTCGTTCACCTGCGGACTAACTGTATACAACACTTCTAACCTCTAGCACATTTTTAAAAGCAAAGCTAAAATTACCAGGTCGGTTTACTATTAATTCGCCTTGCGGCCATAAACAGGTCCGGGTCTCTTTGTTAACCTTTAACCAGTCGCGCCTCAAAAAGTTACACTACCGGTGGCGCGGGGTGAACTTAGTTCACTATCCTCTAAAACTAAATTATTGGTTGTTTTTAATAAAAAAAAGCTTGTGTTTGTATATACTTTTATTTCTTATGTGTCGATAGACAAACATACAACAAGGAAAAAAGGATTTCTTTATGCACTCATATTTAATAATACTTAATTCTATGTAAACCTATTCCGAATCGACTACGCCCTGGTCGCAGCTAATGCAAATAATTGTTTGACTTGAGTGGTCTTTGGAAACATGTTTTTGACAGTATCCACATTTTCTTGTAGTTACCTGGTTTTTTGATCTCTCGCAACAGTGACATCTCTTCAGCTTTGATGCAGACTTTCCTTCAGTTTCAGTACCCGATGGGTTTTTGAACTTTCCAAGATACACTTTTATATCTCTGGACAGAGAGGACATTGCTGCTCGTTCAGTATAGCGAGGCTTCATGAACTGGAATGCCAGGTATTTTAGGCATTTTCTTTTTTCCATATCTTTGCCCAAAATGAATTCTTTACCTTCATCATAATCACTAATTTCATGCTCAGAACTACTTTCATCTTCTGAAAAAAATATTTCCTGTCCTCACCGTCAGAATAGTCAGAATCAATAGGTTCCTCGTTCCCAACTTCATCAGAAGCTTACAAAATCTTTTCCTTTCTTGTCAAACTTGACTTGAAAGTAAACAAAAACCAACGGGTTCCACAAATTATTATAGAATGCACTGAAATACACATATTCTGATGCAATAAATAATTTAAAAAATCAAAACGGATATTATATTTTTAGAAAAAATTTACTTACATAACCGGTCGCGTGGGTGAACCAAGTTCACAAAAGATGAACTCTGTCAAATAAACTCGTCAATGTACTCATGAAACAGTACAGTAGGAGGTTTAGATTGAATTGATAAGTTACTGATATGTTTGTTGAAAGGTACTAAGAGTCTGATGACGCTGAATTAAATCTTTACGACGTTATTAAAAAAATACGAAACTTGGTGAACTAAATTCACCGGCGCGACCGGTTAAAGGTTAAAAAAGGTCGACATTCGAACGCGGAACTCAAGCGATCGAAACCCCCTTCTCAAGTGCGAGAAAAAATCTAACGAGCAGCTCATTTGAGAACGTAGACAATAAAGAGGGAATTGAAACGAGAGAGTTCTCTTACACGTCCGTAACAAGGGGTAGTCACGCGAGGGTAGTCTCGGGCAATGGCCTCGGTACAATAGTCCAGACGCAATGTAATGCATACTTTAATCACTGGCGCCAGCGATTTTTTTTACAAGCGACATTACCCCTCGCCTTCCATCCCTCGGTCTCTTCAATTTTCAGTGCACCGCGTTGTGATTTTGCGGTTGGAAAATCGTCGCTCTGATTGTCGCGGCGATTTCACTGGCGTTACGTTTGTCTAAAAACTGAAAGTTTTGCGAACGTATCGCGCGAAACGTGCCGAGGGCAACTAAATCCGATTATGCGCCGCGCGATAATGTTGACGGGGAAGCCACCTGTCCGCACATCAATTCTCGACATTTACGATTTTTATTCGTCACATCCAACAGGTATAACACTCGTCCGATTAAATTATTAAATTGCATCAACAGGTAGCGATATACGTCAGGCAACATCAGGGTGCGCCTATAGGTGGTTAACTGACAAGGGGCATCGGATCTGTGTTACGGCGACGAGCTAAAAACGGCCAAGGACATCTGGGGTAGCATCTGGGGTAGCTGTATAATCGCAAATCACGTAGGGGTTAAATTCAGGGCTGCGCTTGAACCTTGGCCCGATGCACTGCAAACATTCGAATTTTCACAACTGGGACTTGGCCGTGTTATGTCAACGAATTTTAACTATTTGTTAGATGCTGGTAAACAATTACGGTCATTTATGATTTTAAATTAAAAAAATTGTTAAATAGTTATTTCACAATAAATATTTTTATTACTAGTAATAATTTCGACGACGATATTATTTTATTGTTAGTTGATGTTGAAAGTGAGACAAGTTCACTCTAAATTTTGTTACTACTTCTAACAAACTTTGTATTTGAGCCTTTCTTAAGTTTTGAAGCAACTTACTGAAATAACATTTTTTACAAAAATAAAGAATAAGACTACTTTGCTTAAGGTCAATCCAAGACGAACAAAACTTTAAAAAGAAAAACTTTACAAGTTGAAAATAAAATATTTTTTCCCTCTTGTCAATCCCACCCGTGGACACAATTTTACCTATATTTGCTAGATCACTGTTTTTTTGAATTATTACTATGAAAAATTAATAATAAAACCTGCTTTACTTAACTTGGACATTGTACATTTAGGTAAAAGCCATAAGGGCAGCGATCGAAGCGAATGTACAACTGCTCCTTTTTTAACGGTTTTACCATAAAGTAGCTGTCGAGTGCGCTGCTACAATATAAACACTTTCATATAACTAATGCATTGTTTTTAGCTAATTTGCTCAAATTGCCGCCATTCCCATTTTATCATAGTCTCAACATAATCGGGAACTTATAAATGCAAGTACGAGTAAGGTCGATTTCAGTTGTTGTAACGTGCATGCAACAGTAAAAAATGTATAAACCAAATAAATTCCCTTAAGAGTGAAATTTTGCAAAAGGACGATGCCTTACCGCCGTGTGGTCAATGTGTTACGGCAATAAAACTAGGATTGACACTTACTTACGCCTGTTTGCACCACTTCAACCTAAATTTTAAGTTTCCCCTAAAATTTAAGTGTCACTCAATGCGTGACATCAACTTTTTAAAATAAAAATATTGTGTGCTAGGAAAATTAATTTATTTCTCCAATACTTATAATGCGTTCATGATTTCACACTTTAAGTAGTTTACAACGGTCCTTTAACAAAAAAATCTTCAAAAATAAAATTTACCCTTCTATGAAATATACTTATGGAAAGTCAAAAAAAAATCATCGATTTACAAACACCTCACCAATGTACTGTGACAATAATAATTCTCAAGTTTCCTTGCACTAAATCTCGAAAAACATATTTAAATTAACTCAAGTAAAAAAAAAGTGTAACACGTCAGATGCAAACTTGCCATTGATCGGTGTAATTGATTAGCACAACTGCAGATATTGGCCATGAATCGGAAATTTTGTAAAATTAGGCGTCGAGGATGCACAGATTTGGGTCACGGTCTCAACGCCTTGGCAGCGTCG
This sequence comes from Dascillus cervinus, assembly GCA_949768715.1. Taxonomy (NCBI): domain Eukaryota; kingdom Metazoa; phylum Arthropoda; class Insecta; order Coleoptera; family Dascillidae; genus Dascillus; species Dascillus cervinus. The sequence continues at coordinate 27,215,234 of OX458319.1, read as the reverse complement.
GAAACACAAAATTACAGAATCGACGGATAATTAAAAACAAAAAAAGACGAACGCACGATCTCAATCGAGAAACCGTGAAAAATAATGATCGGAAACGCGAAATTTGCCCTTTTGAACTTGTGCCATTTTTCGGCCGACCTAACCTTGTTCAATAGTGCAACACTTTCACCAGTCAACTTTCTCTTATAAAATCGTCTAGGGACTATCGCACCGCACTAACTTAGCCACCGTGTAAACATTGACAAGAGTCTCATAATAATAATCGTGGTCACGGTGACTGCGAACATTCAGAACAGTTATCGACGAGAAAAATATAATTCATTGTCGATGTCCATTCGAGCGGGCAACTTTCGGTCCCATTGCTGAATCAAACATAAATAACGATTTTTCCCGACGAGAAACTAGATTGTTATCCGAGACAAAAGTCCGAGACGCTTCTTCGCCGTAATTAACGGCAAGGACGTTGCACGGGGGTGTTTTTCGAGAGCTCGTTTTAAATTGGACGAAGCAGATGGTAGATGATATGGAACTGAAAGAATGCAACATCCTTTCGTGCCTTATTACTTAAATGAGTACTGAAACGACAAGTTTTATTTATTCATTGAAATTATTCATAAAAAAAATCGCAAAAATAATAGACGCCCTCCAATTTTAACTGACGTGTAAGAAATTAACACGTTAAAGGAAAGTAAAGCTGTAAAACACAACTTTCCTTTTTTTAAACGCTGCAGCTTCATGTTACAAAAGAGTTGTTATTTTTGTATTATGTTCTTTTAAATTGTCACTTAATAACAAAAAAGCCATCAAAGCGGTTAATGCATATTTATTTATTGTAATATAAACTGAAACGATTTCCATCTAAATAAGAAAGTTCAAAGAAGAAAAAATAAGTTGTTTGCCAAAAATGAGGGTTTTGAATTAATGGACCTGCTTTCGATTGGTTTCAAACGGTCTTTTTATTTGATATGGACAGCTTTTTATAAATCCCATATGGGCGAGCCAATCTAATAAAATAAATTAAAAAATAACGAAAAAAAGTAAATTGTTTTCTGATCCACACAATCCACTTCAGATTTGAATAACAATTTATTTGTTATTTCGCAAAGAGAGCAATCGAACCTTGTATAGCCTGATAATTATGCTTGATTAATGCTGCAAGAAATTGATATTGAAAAGCAAAGATGCGTGGAAGTATTAAACTGAAAAAAAAGAAACTAAACGACCTGACCTGCATAAAACCAACCAGCTTTGACATATTTAATTATTTATTGCAGTAAGCATTTTAAACGGTCTCAACCTCACCTCGAATAATATAAAGCCAGCCACAGTAAATTACAATTCACATCAATAATAACTTAATAACACAACTAATTGTAAATTGCGGTTTTGTTGATACCTTATATAAAGCTGCATTTACAATAAGGTTAGTGCAGTTGGTACGTTAATTGATAACGTTAAACTTAGTGCAGAGTTATCTTCGCATTTTAAAATCCAAGCACATTGGACAATTCTGTGTGCATGTTACAGACCTTGTACTACTACAGGGTGAGTTAAGTTTTACCGCCCCGGCCATAATACCTATTAAAGATTGAGGGGAAAGTATGCAATTTACATGTTACATCAGTTGAAGTTTACACTTTCGATTAGTGCTACAAGTTTTCCGAATCATTTTTATTTGAAGTCAAAAAAGTAAAACAAAGAGTTTCGGGTAAAACTTCCATGTTTGGTTTTTTATTTCAAAATTTGTCAAATTATTCGTAGCATTGTTAATTGCAATTTGATTCGTTAAAAAATTATTACTTTTTGAGTTAAATCAAATTTAACATAAAGCACGAAAAATACTTTTATTTATGACTTTCCAACAATGGATAATACGGTCTACCACGTAACAATATCTGATGATCGATCCATAAAACTGAGGGGAACGGCGTTTTAGTTGTTGTCAGGCCCGTTCAGGAATTTGTGAGAAAAATAAAATAAGTTTTTAATAGGTAAATATTAAGTTTTAAAAAAAAAGATGCTCAAAGTGATGCCCCATTACCTATAAATTAAAAGCATTTCAAGCTTCTCCTCGACTGAGTATTGAACTGGCATGATTATACCTGAACTAAACACAAATGTTCACTATTTCACAAAACAAAGTTTTAATTTTCACTTTTTACCAAGATTTGTTGCGAATGTGAGTGTTTCTTTATTCACAAAGTGACCTAGGGTTGTGACCAGGGTTTTTAAACTTTGGGTAAATTAAGCAATTTATTTTATGGGAAGGTTCAATAACCGATAGGTATATTGACTTTGCAGACGGCACAATTAAAACACAAAATTGTAGACAGATATACTAACGAAAATTAGAAGCTGGTAAGAGATTTTCTTATCAAGGTTAAAATCTAATATTGCAAAAATTATTTTTTATTATGATTATAATTACCGTGTAGCTGTTAGTTACGATGTTGTGAACTTTTAAAGAAATAGCGAAGACCCTTATTCCGGTCCTGTTAAATGTAACGTTGCACTTTTTAACTTAACTTTATGACTGTCATAAATAATCAGCCAAGTACCCAAAACCAATACCATTGTTAGGTGAATTGGTCAGCTTATGTCGTAAATCATTTTAAAAAATACCCTTTAATACGGAAATGGCTTTATTTAATGAACCCAAATTAGTAAAATTATTTCAATTACACTAAATTGTGTGAAAATATTTTACTGTTCGTACATAAAAAAAAAACTAATAAGTTGAGCAATTAGTAATGGAAAGAAAGCCAAAATTTTACCTGATTAAAAAAAAAGATTTTTTCTTGGTTTCTATGTACCTTAATAATATAAAATTACTCATGCAATTTATGAGAATTGACAAATTATTTTAAAGGCCTATTTTGCCACGGGCGGTAAAACTTAACTCACCCTGTACAACAGAATTATTTTGAAAACCTAGTTTTACACGACCTTCATCTTCATAGTTTTAAGCTACCTGTACATCAACACTAAATACAAGTTTCTTATTGGTTGATGTAGAATTAGTGCAAAATTGTAAACCTTCCAAGTTACCAACTGCACTCCCGTTAGTTTCATTGTAAACACGTCGCTTCAAACACACACTCTAAGCATCCGCACTAATTATACCACTGCAATACAACTGCACTAATCTTGTTGTAAATGTTCCTTAACAATAAAACTTATCTGGGACCAACAAAACCAATTCATTAAAAAATCCGAGCCCTGTTTTCAACACAAGGAACCATCAAATTGAACCCGGTCATCCAGATGGTATCTACTTAAGTGGCCAATTCAGAAAAAAATCATTTCAATCGTGCACCGAGAATACTTTGAAAATAAAATCAACAATGCAACGAATAAAAGCAATGAGATACTCGCGACCGGTTTCGACTAGAAAACACACTATTAAGCCGTTATGTGAGAATAATTTATGGCTGCAACAAAGAAAAACACAATCAATGCGACCGTTCGTTGCAACAAAAGGCGAATGTCGCACGCGGATCTATTCGAAAAAGATCGAAAATGACGAAAAACTGTGAGAAGAATGAAATCATTACAGTGAAAAACGCATAGTTTTTTATCCCTCCTCGACGAAGAAAAAGCTGTCGCATCTCGGTCGAAAGAGGTTACGAAAAGCAATTTATGAAATAAAATGAAACGTGCTCAGAACGCAGCTGAAACTACGTGAATGGAAAACTGCAACGCCACAATCGCATTTAAGCAATCGGAGAAAACTAATTCCGTGCGGTTCATTAAAACCAATGGGGTCAATAAATTAGCCTTATTTCGAGAGGGTGGACTTGAAGCGACCTTAATAACAAGATATGAATTTTTTGAATCGCCCAATGTCGCATTGATTTCACGAACAACTTCAGGAGCTGTCATTACCTCTTCCGCTCTGCCAACGTTCCAGAGAGTTATCGCTCAATTCCGACGAATCTTCTTGCACGGTCCCAGCACACCGCTAACTTTAACAATTAATCTGGCGGATCTAATAAGTCGCTAGCAACAAAAAACGCGTCTATTATCAGTCTTGACCTTTACAATGACGATATGAATTGTGCATTCGGTGGCTCGAATAAACGTCTTCGAAACCACTTACAACTTGGTAGTCACGAGATGTCCGTTTGCAACAAAAGCTGGACTGAAGCGACTGAACAAAGCACTAAACGCATTGAAATGAGATTTGAAGTTCGTATTGTGCTGGAAATATTTTTGGAATTTCTAGTTAACGTCGTAAGAGGATGTTTGCGTGACCAGTTTAATCTCCATTCTTTTCGGTGCGGACAACCACCATTTAGTGTTAACTAGCTCGACGTCTGTACGGTGGAGGGAATTTAAAAATATGTTGTAACAAAAGTAAGATTCCTTCATTGAATTACACGATAAATTGGGTCTTCAGTGCCTCCAGAAGTTTCATTAGTTATAATTCAAAAATCTGCAGATAAAAAACGGTGAAATGAATTATTGAAAAACGTTATTTGAAGTTACCAATTTTCCGCGGAAATAACAAAAATTAGCCCCAAATTACCCGAGGAATTTCAAGAATAATACGAACAATGTGACAGTCGAAAACTATTATGCAACGTCTACTTACAGTTTATTCTAACATTTATTGATGTCAAATCATCAATCTGGTGATTTTGCAGTTTCTACTCTACTTAGAAACTTAGAAATTACCCAAAGTTACCTGAACAACTTCAAAAATTCTAGAAACAATGTGACAGTAGAAAACTATTATACAACATCTTGTTAGAACCTATTCTGACATTTACTGATGGTAATTTCGTTTTCCGAATCAGTAATCTGATGATTTTGAAGTTTCCATTCCACTCAGAAACTTAGAAATTACCCAAAATTACCCGAACAACTTCAAAAAGTCTACAAACAATGTGTCAGTCAAAAACTATTATACAGCATCTTCATAAAGTCTATTCTGACATTTACTGATGGTAATTGCGTTTGCCGAATCAGTAATCTGGTGATTTTGAAGTTTTCACTCTACGCAGAAATTTAGAAATTACTCAAAGTTACCTGAATAACTTCAAAAATTCTATAAACAATGTGCCAGTCGAAAACGATTATGCAACAGCTTCATACAGTCTATTCTAACATTTACTGATGGTAATTACGTTTGCCAAATCAGTAATGTGGTGATTTTGAAGTTTCCACTCTACGCAGAAACTTAGAAATTACCCAAAGTTACCTGAACAACTTCAACAATTCTACAAACAATGTGCCAGTCGAAAACTATTATACAGCATTTTCATCGAGTCTATTCTTACATTTACTGATGGTAATTCCGTTTATCGAATCAGTAATCTGGCAATTTTGAAGTTATAAATTACCTAAAGTCACCCGACGAACTTTAAAAATTCTACATACATGTGACATGCGAAAACAATAATGCAACGTTTTCATACAGTGTACTGTGACATTTTTTAATACCGAATCTGTAATTTGTCAATTTTAAATATTTTAAACTTTCCAAAACGGTAAGCGGTTACGAGCGCTATTCAAACAAAATTAAAAGTTCACGACATCGCAAAAAAAATGATTAAAATAACCTTCTTCGAAAATAAAAAAGACATTTAAACTTTAACATTTAACTGCAAGAATAATGTTAATTAATATTGGCAAAATCGGTAAAAAACATCGTTTAAAACCGTTTACAAAAAAGTTGTAAAAGTTAAATTAACTAACCTTGTCTTTAATTTTAATTTTGATAATTTTTTACCACTTAACAAAATTGATAACTTAAATGTTTGTTGTTTTTATTCTAAAGTGCTATTTTCAGTAACTGAATATCGATGGAAATTTTCCCCATTTTTCTAATAACTCACAAAAAAATTCATTCACCGCAATTTAATTTGTTTGTCACAAACAAGCCAAAAGAGGAACACTGAAATGTTGAACAAACTTTGAAACTTTATAAAGATGCATTCTCGCCGTAATTGCTTCGTCACAAGTTCAGGAAATTTCAGCAACTTTTATTTTTTTAAAAAAAAAACGCCTATTCTCACGTTTAATATAATCAGACCTTTAACAACTTTCTCCTGATTTCATTTTAAAAACCTTAATTTACCAGATAAAATTACCGTTCATTAACACAACAAAAGAACTGGCTAAAGAAATCGTCCCTGAAATGTTTCTTGTGGGCGCGCTTTTCAAAAATCTGTGCCCGAAAAGTCACTCAAAACTTTCTAATTAACACAGCCCAGTAAATTCGACTTCGAAGGGCGTCCAGTTACGTAAAAAAGCGCACATGCGTCCCCGTCGACTTCTGGCTTTGCGCCAAATTTGAACGTTCAATAAATTTCGTCCGAATCTGCAGCAACTAGAAAAAATTTGCGGCCAAACACCCGATTATGCAGGAATGCCCGACACAAGGTTATCACGATCTACTTCATTTTATTAAACGGAATTATTAAAGAGATCATTAGAAAGGTAACTAATGGTAACTGTGCGTGCGAGAGCAAAAAAAGCGACATTTGCATAAACAAGTCGACCTGGGAATAAAAAGAAGAATTATGCAAAAAATTCCGCGAACACAAAAGTAATCTGAGAAATAATGGGAGGTCTCGAAATTTGAATTTACACGCCGTTAATATCCGAATCGTAATCGATACAAGTTGGCACAATGGCCCGAGAAATAATCGAATTTGAAACGACTTTTAAGTGAAGGATACCAAAGCCGAGTTGAGAATTAATTAAATGCGTTAAATTAAGGTGGTGGGAAGCGAACGTGACACTAACTAATGTGCAAGAAACCGTCAATTACCTCATCCGTTATTATTATTATTACGTTATTGATGCAAATAGCCTTCCACCGCCGCGCCGTGAGAAATGGGTGTATGTCCATTTACGAAAATAAATTGCAAAACGTGAGAAATCCGCAAGAAAACGAAAGCGGATGCGAAAATAACGAAGCGCCTACGTTTGCAGTTCCTCTAAAAAAAAAAAAGCGCAATTATTTCCGCGGCCAAAAAAACGCAATCGGCAACACCTGGGACCAGCTCAACGACAAGAACGGTACAAGGTGTGGTTACGGGGAAAAAACCGCCGCTAAATAAGGCGCACAGAATGCAAAAAAGTGCTCAAATTGAAAATAAAAATTCCGACGCTGGAAAAAAAGCCCGAGGCGAAACGTGACCTTAAAAATTCTTGCCACAAAAGCGCGCGCGTAAATGTGTGTGAATGTGTTGGGTTCCATTATTTCGAAGCTGCAAATTTGACCCGCATTATGCATTATGGATAACCCTCATGAGCGCGCGGAACTTTCGCGACCAAGAAGAAATCAGAGAGGTCGTTGTGAGGTGTCAGTCAGTTGATTGTTACATCTTCTTTTATTGGGCACTTAACTATAAAAATTTCTGCTTTCACACACGCACACACATCATAGTTCAAATAAGAAGGGATTACGTAAGTCGCTTTACGAAATGTGACTCGGAGCTAAATTTATATTGTGCTGTTAAAAAGAATAATAGTATAGTCTTTATTGCAGCCTGTTAAAGACAAGACCATTTATGGTTAACACAGTACATTGGATCGTGATAACAGCTACGGAATTAAAATCTGAAAATCTGATGTGGGTTGGACTTTCTCAAAAGAATTATATTCGTATCTCCATCGCTAATTTATTTGTTCCATTTTTTTATTTGTTTTTTTGATGATGAAAATGTACCCAGTACTTTTGCAAACTAAACAATAACATTGACTTGTATTTTTTGGACAACACAAAAAATTTACTAGAGTCAAATCAAGGTTAGGTGACCACAGAGGAGAGATGGCCAAGGTCAAAAACTGCAATGGAATCGCCGCTGACAGCGCATATTTGAAGTGGAACTTTACTCGCGTACCTCTAAAAATTTGAAGATTTGTTTCATAGTAGATTACAATTTGTTAGTTACATTTACCGTTTATTATTTATTAGAGATTTAAATAATTTATCAACATCTGCGGCATTGACAATATCCGTCGAATACGGTCCGACGACGTCACGATCAACAAGTGAAATTTGTTACTTGCAAACGATAATGTTTCTTCTGATTCATCGCCATCGACGAATGCTCCTTATCAACCTAGTGACACTTCGACAACTTCACCAACTCGTTAACTGCGTTCCAACAACTCACAACACAAAAACTTGAAGCTCACCGAACAAAAACAAGGAAGCTCACACGGTGTTGAGTCATACGTTAACAGATAGATTCGATGAGAGTACTAATTGCACTTATACGAATGTCTTAAAATTTGTGACAATTTAAGTTATGTATTAATTTTATTTTAGGAACCTCAATGCGGATCACACTTTAAAAAATTAAAATGTTTTTAACATACAGAATTTACTTGTGTAATTTAAATTCAAGGTGGAAATTTTGTAATTCTAATTGATCTGCGATTGTTTTCCGAGAAAATTTTTTTACTAACTTAAAAATAACGTCTTGCAATTAGACGTTTTTAACCACCATCGTTATTCAATTAAAAAAATTTAAATACGTTTGCGTGTAGAATGCGAGATAAGGAAATTGCAGCTAAATTACAAACTAATGAATAATCTCGAAAACACAAATAGGCCAGAAAATACAATCTCATAATCATATCACCAAAAACAAACAGTTGCGCATTTTTTTGTTTAACGATAACCCAAAAACAATGCCGATAAGGAGATCCCCTCAGATAACGATCCGCTATCAATTTTTGCCTACATTGTTCCTCCATTTAATAGAAGCTGACAAACGCAGAAAGCTGTTATTATCGACAGGCGAGGAAAAACGGATCTGTTTGCGTCACCTTTTCACCAAGAATATAAAAATCGACGGCAGACATTCCAATCGATAAATTACAGGAAGTGTAGCGTTAAGTAAGAACAATAAGGATATGGCTGTAATTGCAGTCTCCTTAAGATGTTTTGAGAAATTCATATTAAATCACAAAACGCGTGACGGTGTTTCTATTTTTATATGTTACAGGGCAATTTATGTCATGTCATAATATAAATTACCTGCGTTAGATGGGCAATTTATAACACAGAACCCAGTCACTTCACTTAAATTCATAAATTAATAATCGTAATTTTATGTGCCACCGTTTGCTAAAATGAGCAAATAACATTTCTCTTTGTTGATTTGCAGTTATTCTAAGTAAGTGGAAACAATCTTTAACTAATGACTACTTATCTAAAGTGACTAATATTTTTATGTGTCAAAAATTGTGGTCACTGTAGATAATTGTTTTATTATTGTAACATAACTGAAGAATAAAAATCTTATAAAGCTGCAAAATGTACTTTTCGAAAGCCAAATATTATAAATGGCCTAAATTACTTCAGGCACTTTATAAATTACCTAGGTAATCAGACACATTTACCTAGGCAACTTTTATAAATTAACCAAATTAATTCAGATAGTTTATAACTTACTTAGACAACTTGCTAAAACTACTCTTTTGTAAATTTCCCAAGTCACACTTTATAAATTATCAATTCAACTTATGCCTAATTACGTTCAGGCATTTTATAATTTATCTGGAAAATTTGTGAAGAACTCTATAAAGATCTCAGTTTTGTAAATTGCCTAAGTGACTTTAAATACTTTATAACTTGCCTATGCAACTCACGAAAAATATTATAAAGATATCAATGTTGTAAATTGAATAAGTGACTTCAGTTACTTTATAATTTACCTAGGCAATATATGAAAAGTACTATAAAGGCTTCACTGTTGAAAGTTGGTTAAAATTGACTTAGGCAACTCATTGTAAATGGCCTAAGTGACTTCAGATACTTTATGATTTACCTAGGCAATTATGAAAAGTACTATAAAGGCCTCACTATTGGAAGTTGGCTAAAATTTACTTACGCAACTAATTGTAAATGGCCTAAGTGAATTCAGATATTTTATGATTTACCTAGGCAATTACGAAAAGTACGATAAAGGCCTCACTGTTGGTGGTTGGCTAAAATTTATTTAGGCAACTCATTGTAAATTGCTTAAGTGATTTAAGATACTTTATGATTTACCTAGGCAATATATGAAAAGTACTATAGAGGCCTCACTGTTGAAAGTTGGCTAAAATTTACTTAGGCAACTCATTGTAAATGGCCTAAGTGACTTCAAATACTTTATGATTTACCTAGACAATTATGAAAAGTACTATAAAGGCCTCACTTTTGGAAGTTGGCTAAAATTTACTTAGGCAACTCATTGTAAATTGCCTAAGTGACTTCAGATACTTTATGATTCACCTAGGCAATTACGAAAAGTACTATAAAGGCCTCACTTTTGGAAGTTGGCTAAAATTTACTTAGGCAACTCATTGTGAATTACCTAAGTGACTTCAGATACTTTATAATTTACCTAGGCAATATAAAAAAAATACTATTACGATCTTATTTTCGTAAATTGCCTGAACTGAATAATTAATTTAACCAAGGACTAGCTGCTGTAAATAATGCCTAAAGAATATATAGTGAAATCATTAAATAGCTCGTTATTTTACAGAATGCCTAAATTACACAAGTTACCTTTAACATATGCACCTAATAAGCTGATACAACAATAAAACCGGCCTTAAAATACCTATCCGTTACAATAACAGCTTAGAAACTCACAAAGTGAGAGTACAATACGTGTAACTTATTAAAAAATGAATATTGAAACCGGCGAAGAATCCAACACAATAACCATAATTCAAATCTTCAAAAAAAATAATCGATTTCCGCTCCTGTTAGAAAGTGAGCACAATCTCTCGAAAATAACGCATTTTTTTCCAGCAATAAATTTCGCACCGAAAACACATTAAAACGTAACACCGGAATTAATAAAATCGCGATTCGTTTTCAGACGTTTTGATGCCCGCGAGGCGACGGAGGAACAGGTGAGGCGAAGAAAAAACCAGCAGGCGGACCCGAGATGCCTTGCCCGCTTCGAGCGGACCGGATGCTTCAGATACACCGGACTTTTTGTTGTTTTCAATCAACGTAATAATTTATATTTCGTAATGCGACTCGAACTTTCAACAGGAAAAGATAACGCGGCCGGAAATTAATAAATGCAAGAAAATGTTTCGCGCGACTGTGTGTAATTATCGGCGATCAATTATCGATAGGCGAGTTTTGAAATTATAATCGCGATTTTTAAAAAACGAGATTATTCCCAGCGTGAATAACATAATTTTACTTTATCACCTCGTTATTAACGATCGCAGCAATTTGCTTCCAATTTGCATGTTGCAAAATTGCTTTCAGTAACAAGCGTCTCCATTTGTAGGGTGAATGTGCCGGTTGGCGGCCTTTAAAAAAATATATGATTATATTAAGAACATTTTACATCTAAATCAGAAGAACAACATGTTATATTGTCGCATCTTGACCGAAAACAGGTAAAACATGCGTTTACTGGAAAATATTTTTGTAAATTTTACCTTATTTCATACATTAAATACAACTGTTCCTAAGATATGACTACTATAATCTCTAGATTCTATTAAATGACCGACAACAGGTACGTTCACGCTACCTTGGTGTTTCTATTCTTAAAATCACTACTACTTGCAGTACAATGGTCGCGTTATAACTTAAAAATAAGTGTGAAGAATGTTTTGTGCCCTTATCAGCTGCTCCATTTACCACGCGCATTGATTTAAGTTTGCATTTGTAACTTCATCCGACATTTGATACGAAACACCTCGAAATTACGTGAATTCAATTTTTATAAGAAACAGCATATAACAATTATGTATCAAAATAATGTCTCACACGACAGTAGTTCAACTTGAAGTGGATGGTTTCAAAAAATTCAGCAGAGTCGACTGGCGAAACAAAACAATACAAAATGCGAGTGACCGAAATATGACGGCGACGTGTGTTTTAATCACATTCCAACAATCTCTTTACTGCCAGCGATTAAAATTTTGTACTTGACCATCAAAAAGTTCCTTTGCCTTGCCTGACAAAAAAAATGATTTATCGAGAGTCTGATGGCTGAAGGCCACCGTGTCGATACAAAATCGAAAGATTTCAAAGATCACGGAATATCCCCCACCTGTGAATTACTGAACTGGAAAACTTAATTAAACCCGAGCTTGTATTTAAATTTCGATCCTAAAAACACGATGCAACACCTGTTTTTGTACTACAGCGTTGTTCGGCGTTGTTTATGTTTAAAAAGCGGTAGCGATCGTCGTGGCGTTGAAAAGGTAAACACCGCCCGAAATGAGTGTTACAAAACGATTTTCTTTGTTTATGGTGGAATTAAATAATCAAATCACGTCAACTGGCACCGCACAAATCGTGAAACTGTAACGGAAGTGCGGTGTTTGGTAATATCGAGTCTCCGGTAACAACGAAATCTTAATTTCCGCATTATAAAAACAGTTTGATGCAACGATTTCGGTGAAGTTAATAATGTAATTTCTTCATGCAGAGAAAACAGATTCGTGAACTTGAAAAATTTTGTTTTACTTGGAATCGTAATTTATTTAAAAGAAATTTGAAAGGCAAGATTGTTAGTTGTATCGACTAAAACTTCAAATGGATTTCTTATAAACGGAAATTACCTTACGAAAGGTAACACTTGAAATGAAAGGGAATTTTTGTGTGAAATTTTTCCTCATTGGCTAATTTATTGTTTGAGAAGAAACTTACTAATTCGAAGAAAGCCGTTTACCTGGAACTGATCTTACACAAACATAAATTGACTAGGTTGGTTCATAATTTAGATGCATTTATAACTGGTTACAATTTATTTCGTTATTATTCAACCAATTAGTTAACATCAGCTTTTTGTATTATTTTTTCTATGACTTTTTGATGTTGTATGCATACACAAATATAAAAAAATACCGTAAGCTCGGTAGAAGACCGTCATTTTCCAACATTCCATTTCTTAACAAAAATCAAGTATAGGAAGGTTGTGTATAATGGCACTTTCCGAAAATTAAATAATTTTTTTATTTTAAAAAGGTTAGATTACAAGAACCTAATAATTTTTTTTCATCATTTAGGAGGAATATTATTGAACAGTGAACAGCGAAATTAGACACCCTATATTCTGTATTGCTTATTAGTAGTTTTGATAGTATAATTATGGTCATTGTAACTGATTCTATTGTATAATGGTACACAACATATGAATTAACTTCGTCAAGAACGTATACAACTCTTTTAAACGTTAAAAACAATAATTACATAAAAACTGTTAAATAACAAAATTAATAAGCAGAAATGTATAATACAAAACACATTAAAGGCTAACGTTAATTGAAACGAAATGTAATTCTTATGAATAAATTAACTGTTTTACTGCACTCAACAAAAAAAAAAAAACATTTCCTTAAACTCGGTGGACCATTGATTTACGTTTTTTCGCCAGGTTGATTAACGCGTGTAACAGGAAATTGTTGGTAGCTATTAAAACTCAATCAGAATGTATGTAATTTAGAAAATTAAAACAATGTTAATAGTAAATAATACATTAAGTAGTAAATACATATGGAAACGTGATTTTCTTTTATGAATGTTGATAAAGAACTGTTTTTATTAATTTAAATTTGTACTTAGGTATATCCTAGTACAAAATAGAAAATTTCCGATAATAATAATTTTTTTCCTACAAAACAACGAAAAAATATTTTAAAGTCCATCATAATAATTCCATTAGAAACTGCTTTCAACCGTTCAAAATTTACTGTTAAATTACTTTGACTTTTAATCACTCTTACTGACTTCTGATTACAAATTGACACAACACCAACACAAAAAACTGTCACAAAAACTTGCAGATATTTTACAAACCGTGTAATTTGTTTTTTCCTCGCATTGAAAACTGTTTTTAAAATATTCGTGCTGGGGTCACAATATAAAAACACACTTCATAAATTTAATTACATTTCGCCATTTGATTTGATTATTTAAATTCCAGCGAAAATTTTAAACGACCAGTTTTTATAATTGCTTTATGAGCCGAAACGTCTGCTCAATCTCCCGGATCGCACCCATCAAAAACTGCTAATTCTCCTTCATTCACATGCACTTCACTTCTTCGGTTGAACGCCTGGTTATAACATCACGAAATTTGGCAAGGTTGAAGCAACCTTCAACAGTAATCATCCAGATAAAAATTGCTCGGAAATTATGCAGACCGCAAATGCAACAACAAAAAACCTTCTGCGTTATGTCTGGCAATTTGTATCGTTTGTGCAGTTGCAATTGTTACCAATGGCCTTGTGTGGCATAACGTATGATGCTTTTGCAATACCAGGAAAATACACTTTACTAATTAAGACGTTAAACTAAACCGAGTCGGAAAAAGCGAGTGCCATGAACCGATTAGGCCACACAATGAGCGATTTCATAATATGAATAAAAACAGTCGAAAAGTTCAACAACACTGGTAAATAAAATCGTCCATCAATTTACCTGCGACTTTTTTTCCACTTCTATTTTGGCACAACAAAAACCGGCACTAAAATAGATCGAATACAGAAAAATACTATGCAAATGAACTTTCACCGACTGAAAAAAATTACACAGGAAATTGCGTTTAACCTGTCGAACGAGATTAATATAGTAAAAATAGCTCAAAAGCTTCATAATCGAGTTTCTAAAATAAACTACTATGAAAATAGCCTTTTCGATCAAACCGGCGCAAAATGAACAGAAATTAACGAAATTATATCCGCATATCCGGCGCTAACCCGGCGAAGACAATCCAAGATCTGATGCAACGAAATTTATCCAATTCGGAACAATAAAATATTTACGGTGAACTTGGGGCCATGCAGCGAGTTTTCCAATTGAATAACAAAACCGTCTTATAAATTATTCAGAACCCATCAAACTGACTCGCCGAGATTTAAAACAGCACAATACTGCACCGGAAAAAAAAACAGAAAACACAGAACAAATATTAAATTCCGTTTCTCCGAATCGGACAAAGAGGAATTCGCGCCGCGCTTATCGCTTCCTAGGCATCGAAAACGGGCGAAAAAAAAAACGTAGAGATTTGCCCAAAGCCAAAATTCGATTTTGATTCAGGCGCCGAGGCCGTTTCCACCAAACCGTTGCGTTGTTTGTCATCGTAGCTCTTTTGCCACTCCCTGGGCTGTCGCCAAATTTCACGTCATTGTCCCATTGTTTTTCGAAAATAAGACTCATGTAATTTCGTTTCGCATTTCGGTGCCGAACAATGAGCCAGATCGACTAAAAAGTTTATAAGGTGAAGGTGACGCGGGGCCACGCAAACGTTTTTACGGTTGTAGTGCTACGCTTGATAGTAATTCGCTTTAATCGCTGGGTACTTATTAAATTTATCTCGGGTTTACTGTTTCGTAAACATTTTTTAAAAATCAATATTGACCCAATAAGTTCATGGAGACGGTGAAACAATGTGTACGCAATTGCCTAATCTGGTTGGCTTCATCGGAATGAAAAATGTTGGGGTTAATTCGGTGTAAACAGGTCTCTCACCCCGATTTTTATTTATGGCGGTGGGAAAACCGTCAATGTGTATTTTTGTCGTCTGCTTGATATCGATTTTATTTAAAAATGAATTGAAAGTGAATGGAAACATTACCGACAAAAACTATTTTGTCATTTGATTGTATCTCTTCAAGTGAAAAGTTTACCGATTGCTTATAATTTAGATGGTAAGATACGGAACAAAATTGTGAAGTACAATTGTTTGAAAAAAAATATCATCTTTGTAAGTTGTGGAATAAAAATTAAAGTGGCAGTAAAATCAATAAAATAATTGCTTAATGTTTTTTTTTATATTGTAAACATGATCAAATTAAGTTAAAAAAATATGTAGTAACTGCATACAGGATTATTCACAAGTGATGAGACTAGCAAATTTCAGATGCAACCAATAATACACATTTAAAAAATATCTACGCATTCAAATGTATTATGCCAGAAACTAATTATGCCTTCAACACTTTTAACCTTTTGAAAATTATATTCTATTCGGAAAGCACTTGGAATGAGCAAAATGATACATCCAACTGCCTGATTAATGACTATGGATTGACAAGAAATTCTCCTGTTTGTGAAGTCAGGCGCTTAGCTGAATTTATTTACACTAGAGTCGCATGCTTAGCTTAAATTTCCTATAGAAACATATAATGTAACATGGTTTGCTTTCGCGCGTTCCAAGTAAATTGTTGCGGCTCATTTTCTACCAAATAAGTGCTTGTTTTTAACATTTATAGCTTAATCTCGCAGACATCCTTTTAAATTACTTCCATGATACTTAAACGCATTAATGGATAGGTAAGAATATATTTAACGGTCTGGGTCAAGTGATTTGAATGGTTTAACGGTTAATGATTTAATTACTCAGATCAAAGAATTCCCAACTATTTACAAATTTAAAACTTATCGCAGCGAAGAAGTGAGCTTCCTAATTTTTTTATTATTTTTTGTTCAAATTCAAAATAAATTTTAATTAGAAGTTGTGTAACATTCACGATAGAGATGTTACTTTCTTAATTTTACAATCAATTTATTGGATTAAACTGTCACAAAATAATATTGCTGTAGATAAAGTGAATTACATATCTCTCAATCTTATAGATATTATCTATGGAACGGATTTTTTTCTGTGAAGTCACAAGTAAGTTGTCTGCATCAACTACCCCGATCTCCCCTATTTGTGTTCCCATCTTCCGAATACATTTTGAGAACTAGCAATTTTGACAGATATTATTGAAGACGAGCTGTCATGGATTCGTAATTAGTTTTCAAATGAACACAATATGTGTGAAATGTATATTGTTGGTTGCATTGGAAACTTGCTAGTCTAATCTCCCTATTATGTTTTTCAGTTCAATGCACATTAAGTGATTCATATGCAAATATTCTGAATATCTGTTAACATTTTACAATATATTTATGACATTTAAATTGATTCGAAAATTAAAACCGTGGGAGACTTAATCTGATTTCTATAAACATGAGCAACAAAAAACTTGTAACAAAAAGTTTGGAGCGCTTGAAATTTTAATCTGTAAATAAATAAATTACTTTGCAAACGAGCCCTCGACAAGACTTTCTAAAAGGTCAATTTTTGTGAAAGTGCCTTGTTAGGTATTCTAATCGACATAATTTAATGACGGCAAAATATGAAGAAAAAAAACTGAACTGAATTTTTAAATAATTGTAGGTTGCAATTAAATTCATTTCCACAGTGATGTTTAAATTAAAAAGCGTGCAATACCAATTTACAATGAAGTCAACAAAGTCACTTTTGCACTTCTGCAAATGATTGTGCGGGATGAATCACGACCTGCCGCCTTCCTCCTTTCCCAAAAGAAATGACTGTTCAGAAATAATCCGGAACGACCTTACAACCTGTTGTTACTAAATCACAATTTCGTCGGAAACGTTTCAAATCGGGACGTTACTTTTTTATTACCAACTTCGGTGAAATCTAACGTTTGCAGTTCGCCCTGTATGCATAGAGAAACGTGCGAATCTGACCTCGGCTTGGCGCGTTTTGGGCCACAGGAAATAACGGTTTAATTCCAAATGTGGAGTTCTTATCGCGCGACTGGAAGTTTTACTTTTTTCTAATCCCACCTCGGGAAAAAATCCAATTAAAGTGCGGTACAGCGCCCGAAATATATTTTAACGACTGCCGGAAATACATAAATTCAACAGTTTAAAATCGCCCATAAAACCGGAAAAAATCTCGATAAATAGGCCCTAAAATAACGGGAAAAAGTTAATCCCGCGACTAATGGGAACCTCAGGGTTTACTAGGAAATCTCAATAAAAAAAATTGTCCTCCCAACTAGTATCATCGTGCAATAAAAACTCACTAAAGAATATTACGGCCACAATAAATGTCACTCGTTATTAGTTCCACTGATCATTCCCAAAACTGGAAGATATTTTTTTCGTTTGTGTGTCAACATTCCGATTGGACGCGCTTATTACCGAACTTTATTAATTTCCAACCTTGACACCGCGGTTTCAATTGAACAATTTGCATACACTTAGCACTTTAACGAGGCGAGAAAAAAATTCGCGCAAATACGAATGCACCTGCGTAAATAAGCGGGAGGTCGATAATAAAATATTCAATAATAGCCGAACGCGGTTGTAGCGAGCGTCCTTCGGCCGGAATGTGATCTGATAGCGTGAAAAAATTTACCGTAATTTAATTAAAAAATCCATCGACTACAGTTACAACCAATTGCGATAAGTGACGGACGAAATTTGAGACTTTTTTTTCGTTTGCGATAATTGTCATGAAATCAATCGATTTCATTTCTTAATTAAAATGGGGTACAGTCAGCGAACGGGCGCATTCGCGTGAAAATATTTAAATTGGACCGGGTGCACAATGAAATCCGAATGACTTTCAGATCTGCTTGTAAATAAAATATAAGCGGACAAAAAGGAATCCCGTCGACCAAAAAATTCATAAAGCATCCATCGAGATGTTAACGCCCTTGCTCAACGAGCGTAAACGTATATTTCAATATAAAGTACTATTATTGTTTACGGCTGTAAACTCTACTTCATACGCTGCATGCTAATGAATCGTGGCGTTATACGGGGGTCGCACCAAAATTATTGAGAATCAGACATTCACATTATATTATGGATATTCTCCATCCGCAAACTCTCTGTGATGGATCATAATATACATGAATTTCTTTGTAGTAAGGGCAACCAGTTTGAGACAGATAACGGTGTGGTTGTCTTTGTTCTTCCTGTAAAAGGTCGTCGAAAGAAAAAGGATAACAAATGACATTTAGAATTAGTTGAAATAAAAAATTTACAGTTTAATTTTCACATAACGCGGCTTCTGTCACAGGTTTTTCGTCAAATTTGATCCCCATTCCACCCCTATGTCACAAAGTGTCACGCTGTGCCAAACATCTCCCTCCTCCACGTGAATCACATAAAATTGTTTTCATTTATAAAGGAAAATGCAATTGAAGCCTTCTCTGGAAGAAGGGTTTACTTATGTTATTTTTGTATTACCTATTCTTATATTATTTTTTGACATTTGACGATTTTAATGCGTACTTGAAAACTATTTCTGAGTGTCTCCAACTACAATAAAACAGCAACATAGTTTTTCAAGAATAACAAATAAAACGTTTTTTTTCCAATTCCGAAATCTTGTCAATTAATACATAAACCCTTCTTTGAGGGAAGTCTTCCAATAAAAGATTTACCATGTCAATTGAGGAATTTATATTGGCCATTTTCCAATAGTTGCTAAAATTTAACTTTTTCGAAAATACCCTTTGTGATGTCACATTTTTATAAAGATCCCCTAACCCCTCTCCCGCCTGTGATATCGTTTATGGAGGGCGCCTAAAACCAGTCAAATTGTGAAAAAACAATAAATAAAATTAAGAAAGTTAAAACAATTAATTAAGTGAAATAAATCAAATCGACAAAACGCCACAAAACTGATAGAAGAAAGCAGTCAACCCAAAATTTCGTTATTATCAAACTGGCAACGAGTTGGCGAATGGAGTATACGATGACTGAAACAGCAATTATTCAATTTTAAGTGAAAAATGGAATTAAACATAGACCATTTTCGAATCATGATTTAAGTATCTATAGTAGACTCGCGTTAGTGCGAACAAAACATTTGCCTGTTCTCGTAAGCGAAATTTTTGCATTATAGAGGGTGCATGCACTAATCTCAATATTGTACCAAATCTTGAAATACACAACGCTAAAGACGATTTCATTCATTTATATGTGCATTTATTTAAAATATGATATTTAAAATGTATTAAGCATTTATATTCTGTACACAACCGTACATGAACTGCAAATTAAAAAAAATATATATTTGCAATGCCTAAGAAAATTTCACAAGTCAACTTACTACTGTTCGCCTACGGAATAATCAGTGAATACGCTTTCACGTCCACATTATCGACTAATTCGTATAAGCGATGTTCACACTAATGTGAGTCTACTGTATTATGATTTTGAAAAAGTTGTAAGCGCTTATGAATGAAGTTCTATTCAGCATAAAAAAAAACAGGGCCTCCTTCGCCGGTTGTTAAAGTATTGTCGATATTAAGAAATTGAAGAGGACAAGAAAACTACTTATGCAATTATAGAGCATCAACTTACGATTGGATTCTCAACTATTGAAACCATTTCAGACGATTTAAAAAATCATCTTGTGCCGCATCAGCTGTCGCAATAATTTTGATGCGTCCCAAGTACGCAGTTCAAAGAACGGTTTATACATAAAACAAAATCGTGACAAAACTTTGAATAAATTGCACTTGAATTTTTTTTAACAAAGTTAGCTCTAGCGATTAAAAAAAAATTTCTGTTATGCGGTCGCACGTACAGTCTTAATCCCGGCACATTACACGAAATCATTTGTCCACTTTGTGCACGCACATGATACCGTATAATCGCACCAAACCCCTTCTCTGGGGGATTAACCGACCATCATTAATTCTAAAGGCCCATCCCTTCATCCCTTGACTGCAAGCAGTGCCGCTTGATATCCGATGTTGATTCAGTCACATCGGAGTTGCAATTTTTTAAAAATAAATTATTCTTGTGCAACATTACCCAACAAAAACTTCTCAAAATGAATGAAACTGTGTATACAATACGTGCGAAATATGATCCTTTCATCAGTGATCGGTTTCCAGTTGTCGATTTTTGTTAGATTAGTGCTACCCGGAGGAGCATTTGCAGTAATTTGTTGCGCTATCTATTGTTGCTGCTCACTACAATTTATTGATTGAGATCTGGAAACTTTTACGCAAGAGAAAATCGATTGTTCAGATGTGCAATTTCCGCCTGGATGCTGCACAATTTCGATAAAAATTGCTTCGTGTTCTGCGACAGGGAAAAAATTCATATTTACTTTTCCAGCAAATTGGATTCCCTGTCCCAACTTTTGCTTTCTCTAATTGCCTTAACTTGCCAAAACAATAATTAAGTTTCTGAAAATGCGGCCTCAACAAATAAGTGAAACAAAAATGTTCTTGACGGCTTTTCATCCAAAAAGTTACTTTTTAATTAAAATTTATCATAAACGGTTTCATTCCCCAAATATATACAGTGGACATAAATGAATGAATAAATTATTAGTTTTCACATTGCACTTTATTTTTAATTACAAAAAAGTATTTTCCTCGTAATTACAAATTCTTAAAGTTATGCTTTTGCTCATCGAATTTTATTACTCTTCAGCATCCGACTAAAATAAGTGACGAAAGAACTAACAACTTTTCTCAGAAAATTGTTTAATACCATCGAGCGAAAATTTAATGATCGTTAGTGAAATACAAATTTAAATAAAATCCCTTCATGTTTACATTGACACTGAGATTTAATTCAGCTTAACACCGCATTAACCGACGATTTAAATTAGTTCCAAAAAACTCGTTGAATTAAAACCGTGAGATATGAGCGAACGGATAACAAAACTTGTAAAGCCCATAACTTTGATCACAAAAATCCTTTTATAATACAAATGAAAATACCCCCTTAGCGTCAAATAAAAACTGCCTTTCATTCTTTTTATTACAGAAACCTTTTCATCCCAGAGTAGGAAACTTGAACTGAAGTTTTACTCAAGTTACAATTTTTTATTCTCAAACTTCAAAAAATATCAACGAATTCTCACATTTCACATTCAGTGACGCGCAAGTCACATCCATGACCGCCACGAACCACGTCAGACAGTCAATTTGATTGTATGAATCGAGTTCGAAAAAAAAAACTTTCAATTTCTGGGTAAAAAAAACACTCCCGAGGTCAGAAAAGTTCCGACCGTGCCAATCACCCAAAGCTGCAATGAATCTTCGACTTGTTACTTCCCAGCCGGCACATTATTTCAACTCGATTTTTTAGCTCTCCCGCCATCAATCTCGATTTTAATTTGAACAAGCCTTCTCCTCGCCGAATAAGAGCCACATTCAATTATTATCCTTATAAGACTTCACAATTTAAGAAATCGTAGATTTTAGATTTTCTAGAATTAGCTACGCAAGTCACGTACGGCGAATAAAAATTCAAAAAAGGAAATACTAAAGCACCCCTTATAAGGATAAACGAATATCAATCACGTCGGCGAACTGCAGGAATGAACTCGAGAGGGAACTCTAAATTTTCTAGTTTTGTAAAAAAAATTAATTAGAAAATAATTCCGAGCGGTAACTGCCTCAATTAAAAAAAAATCAGATTGAGCAAGAGATTGTAAGGCAACCGACAATGGTCTAATGACATAAGTAGATGTTGGCGTAAAACATGTAGTACATTACAAAAGAACGCTTCAAGGTGCGTTTATTACAGTCAACAAAAAATCGTGCAACCGTTGACTAAATAATCTCCCCTTCATCCTTGAAACATCTAAATATACAGTGCGAGTACTTTTCGATGGATCTGCCGGGTGTCTTTATTAATATTCAGTTCCTTAGTTAAGTGCCGCTTTTTTTAAAGGCGAACTTAAAAAGCGTGACGAATTGTCACTTAAATAAGGTTGGTAGCAATACAAATTTTTCAGTTTGGAAAGTTGCAACACTGAAATTAAATTTTAGATAAGGAATTTTTACAAACTATCTCAGATCACCAATTAACAAATTACAAATTACCTCTCAAAATGTGGCTAACATTTAAGGGTCACTTTAAGCAGAGAATTGGCAACACTTAAATGTATGGTTAGACGTTTTAAATTAAAAATTAAAGCTTAAGATTAAAAATGCGTGCACTCTCGCACTACCACTTTGTGAATTTAAGTGACACCCAAATCTAAGGATATCCCGTGCACTCGGCCCTTAATCAAGTTGTGCATAAATTAAATTAAAATAATGAAATAAATAATTTAATAAGAAATCAAAATAGCGAAACAATTACTTATGAATTGATCAATTTTGAAATTATCTGATATGACAATCGAACAATTATCTGATATGACAATCGAACTACTTTTCCACCACACAATTACTAGTTCAGATAATTAATGTTGCTTCTAGAAAAGTGGCTAATACTTAAAGGCCACTTTAAGCCTAGGATTGGCAACACTTAAATTTATGGATTGGTTCGACGTTTAAGGTTAAAGATTAAAGGTTAAGATTAAAAATCCGTACACTTTAGCATCTGTCACTTTATGAATTTAAGTGACACTTAATTTTAAGAAGATGCTGTGCGCTCGATTGTGCATAGATACAATTTAACTTTCCATGATTATTTAATTTAAAAAAATATAAGATAGAAAAATCAAACTATTTTTCCACCACTCAATTACTAATTCGGATAATGTTTCTTCTAAAAACGCGGCTAATGCTTAAGGGCCGCGTTAAGTCGAGGATTAGCCACACTTAAATTTATGAGCTGGTTAAAGATTAAAGTTTAGTGATTTAAAAATCCGTATACTCCAGCATCTGTCATTTGGTGAATTTAAGTGATACCTAATACTAAGAAAATACTGTAAGCTCGGTTGTAAATAATTATTTAATAAGAAAAAAATATAAGATTTCAACGAGACTTATGAACTGATAAATTTCGAAATTGTCTGTAATCAATTATGGAAAAAACAAACTACTTTTTCACTCATTATTAATTTAGATAATGTTGCATTTAATATCAGTGAAACGATTGAACTCAGTCGGTCGATGGCGCCGTATATTCTAAATTTAGCAAGAATTAAACTCAACCTGCGCACCAACCGCCTTCGACTGGAAAACGAGTATTTGTGAAAATTTTAACTTTCACAGTTAAATTGGTATCAAAAAAGTATCTTACAATAGTGTTTATAGTTTTGTTCTTTTTCTAGTCACAAGACGGTCTACAATCCTTTCGAAAAGTGCTCGTTCTGTACAGATTCGGATTTACGACGCCCTTATCAGCCGCAACTGGAGAGATAACGAAAAAATGATTAAATTCCTGTGGGTCGCGTGAAAGTACCGGGGGCAAAATCGCGCGCTGCAAATTTAATAAAAGCGTAATTTTTAATTTCCCCGGAAAAAATTGCGCTATATTTCATTCACGGTGAACGAGATCGCATAAATCAACGTGTAAAACCATGAATGGACAGCAGCCGTCGCCGGCAAACAATTACAATCGAGCTCGGAATATAAATGTTTAATCTTTTTGGTCTTGCTGCTCTCTGAAACGGATCTCGATACGTGACCGGCTTGGCGATGCCCTAGCGGACCAATTGATCAAAATCGACGGGGGAAAAATCGGCAACAACGGTAGTTAAGCAATCGGTCACAGATATCGCCCGAAATTAATAGGAAATAAAGTTGAAAATGCACAATGGAGAGCTCTACCGCACCATTAATAAGCGCAGCCGATTTTTACAAAAAAAAAATTCCCGGTAATTATCTCTTGAAAGTATGGACGAACCTTGAAGGTGCATTGATTCCAGCACTAATTATGGTCATTTTAAAAAGCGTCATGCAAAAAGGCCAATGTCGTTCGTACCGCACAGCATTTAAGCCATGATTATCCTATCTCAATGTCGACGGGGAGGCCTCAAAAATCAGGAAACTTTCTGGATGATCGCGCGGAAATAGAAATGAATTCGCCGTTTCAATATTTATACTGTTAAAGAATGCAAACAGAGAGTGATGTAACGAGATATCCTACAAGGCTGCCACATGTTTGCGGCAATTTGTTTTAATAAGTTTACTTTATTGCCGGGTAAAAATATTGCAAAATTCACGCTCCGCAACACATGGGATGGAATTTAATATGCGCTCTCGATGACGACATACTCTTGTAACTCAAAACTGGAGGCGTTAAGATTGCGGCTGATAAGCGAACGGTGCGAATGTTTTCAGGAAAGAAGCGCTTTATCATTACGTGAAATGATAATAAGGTGAAGAGTGTGATTAGTGCCGCGACGGTGCAGAACAATTGTGACCTTCTTGACGAAAACTTCTTTTATCAATGTTTACATAATTAATAATTTTAATGCTGAAATTACAGTTCGAGTATGTTGTAATGTAGAAGTGTAAACTGATAAGATAACATTATAAAAATACTTCATGAAATTTGTTTTACATTACCGTGGCTTTACAATTTACCGATTGAAATGACAAAAAGTTTAAAGTCTAATAACTAGGTACCGTTTAAACAGACCAAACGTACTCCTTTAGGAAGTAGTGTTGTACTCCTTTTTTGTGAACCGTGTTCCTTTTAAAACGAGTACTCCAAAAGTACTTCTTTGCATTATTTTGTACTCCTTTGTACTTCTAAAAATATAAAAACTTGACATTTAACTTTAACCTTTAAAAAAAGAGTTTCCATTTATTATCCTAACATAAGTCAAACAAAAAAAAAAACCTGTGCACACTTTATGAAAATGTGCACTGCAATTTGCATGGTTTTACCTAGGAAAACCGACTTTTATGATTATGATTACAACAAGGGTCGACTCTTAAGAGTCGGTTTGACTAGGTGAAAGCATACAACTTTCAGTGTGTTTGTTTTAACGTGTTTATACATATAATTTTTTGAACTAATGAATTTTGAAATTATTTACAAAACATATAGTTGAATGAAGAAGACTCAGTATTTTTATTCAAACCCAATCACCATATCCAATGAAAATTAATTTGTACTCCTTTTGTATAAAAAGGAAATACCCTTGCCAATTGTATTTCAGAAGACATAAGTTACAATTCAGAGAAAATAATTATGATTCACAAAATGCAAATAGTATCAATTGTAATACAGAACGCCTCAATTGTGTTTTAGAAAACGTCTGATAAATTAATTGTTTCAGAAAATGTCAATCGTGATTCAAAATGCAATTGTAATTCAAAAAGTAACAATTGCAATTGCAATTACAATTACAATTTATTGAATTTCTTAATCACAATTTACATTTTCTAAATTATTACAACTACTTTATGAAATTCAATTGATATTTTCTGAATTAAATTGACATATCCTTAAATACAATTGACTAATCTAAATTACAATTGATGCTTCCTGAATTACAATTGATACTATTTGAATTACAACTTATACTGTCTGACTTACAATAATGATTTCTGAATTATAATTTACATTTTCTGAAATACAATTGAGGCTTTCTGAATTACAATCGATACTTTCTGAATTACAATTATTGAAGCTTCCTGAATTGCATTTCTGACACACAATTTACTAATTTGAATTGCAATTTACAATTTCTGAAAACTTCAGGAAGCATCAATTCTATTTAATACAATCGGTTTCTGAATTGCAACTGACACTTTCTGGTATACAAATAGGAAAGGTAAAGTAAAGTGTTCACAAATTCAATAATAGCCGTATCACCGATCGTGGAGCTGAAATTTTAGTGTGTAACTGAAGTGAGATCCTGAGGGTCGCTCGTTTAAACGATTTCCTAAATTACATACCGAAAATTCATTTGAATACATGCAGTTCTGTCCTCCTGAGTGAATGTAAATGTGGCGCCGTTATTATCAAATGATATCAATATTATTATTGTTTCATAATCTATAAGTAAAAACACATTAGGCCATATTATCGATTTCATCATATTGAGGGGTTTGAGTGAGAGGATGTGCGTTATGATGACGATTTATCAGCTAACTCGCCGCCTTTATTAGTCGTTAGCGTAGACTCAGAATGTTTGTATTGCAAGGGATGTTATTTATAATGGATCTGTTGTAAACCTTGTTGCTGAAAGGCCCACGTCATGTCTGCTGACGGGTGAAATGGTGTGTTTGTGATTTTAGAATTAAGGTAAATGGAAACTAAAATTACATCTGCGCTTTCCCTAAAATTAATTAAAATTTAGAATAAAATAATTGTAGCTAAAAATCTGGATTTAATAACATCTTTTCGTTCTTACCAAATATGTAGGTATACATTTTTTATCAAGTTGAATAAAGAATTATACTCGAAATAATAAAATTGTTGTTAAAACAATGCAGCAAAATTAAAACCCAAACAATAAATAAGCCTACCATTGTAAAGATGAGATTATAATGTTCATGTATTTATGGATTTAAAAAAAACAAAACATTGTAAAGGTGTTGTTTTTGGTTCTGCTGAGCACCGTTTGAAAACAACTTGAAAAACAACTTGAAAAATTGAAACCTTCACTCATTTGTAAATCGGTGCTTTCCTATTCGTTGCCACTGCCAATCAACCTGTTAAACTCACTTGCAATGGAACCCTCATCATAATTTTCTAATAATTCTCTGCCCAAATTACAGATGGACGAAGATTATAAGTCACTTACAACATGAAATGCAGCTGCACTTTAAAACACAGCCTAAACAATATTTACAGGAAACAAGACTCGACGTCTTGTCACACCGATATCGTTAATTAAACAAAACCACTTTCACAGATAAAAGGGGGCTCCGAATGGATCGGTAGATAATTTACAACGAACTTAAAACTAAGAAAGTAAAAAAATAGGCCAAATTGGCACCTGGAATACTAACTACAATTAATCAGGAAATAAATTATTAATGAATTAAAAACCACTTACACTTTTTTCGAGCAAGACAATAATTAAGCGTTATAAAAAGCACATTATGAGTCGTTTCTCTCGACATATCGCAATATTTCCTAGTGCATTCACCGTTTACTTTACATGCACATAAAAGCTAAATGTTCATTAAAGCATACTTTTTATTGTATCGCCCGTAACACGACTCCTAATAGAGAAATGGATTAATGCATCATTAAAAGCCATTTATCTTTCTCGTTTCCCTTCCACTTTTTTTTTAATTTACTCTAAAAAATAAACTCTAATTAAGTTACACCCTCGACGAATTTTTTTCTGTAATTGTACAAATCGTAAATTAAAAAACAGTGCACGTCAGCTGCTGCACAATGCAGTTAATAACATGACGCATTCCCAACCCCTTATTCAAATGCATCCCCATTTTACAGACTTCATTTCAATATGATGTTTTGTTCGCCCTACAATAAAATATATGCTCATAAACACACTAATTCGCACACTTATTACTCCATCTAGTTGCACCATAATTCAT
Source organism: Dascillus cervinus (assembly GCA_949768715.1). Lineage (NCBI taxonomy): Eukaryota > Metazoa > Arthropoda > Insecta > Coleoptera > Dascillidae > Dascillus > Dascillus cervinus. The sequence goes on along the minus strand of OX458319.1, from coordinate 27,187,250 downwards.
TTTCAAAATATGCAACTCTCGCCAAGTGATTATCTTGGCTGAAAAACGCTTTCAAATAAAACCACTTCGTTACAGATGCATGCGAAATATCAAAGTGCGTTGCGACGCGAAAATATTGAATTGCAACGGCCCCGTGAGCGCCAGCATAAAATGACCTTAACACCATATCACATTAAACGATTTCAATTAGGCAATCCCAAACAATGAAACAATTTTTATTTGCCGCCGGTTTCATATATTTCAAAATACACCTGAAATTACAACGAGCGGTGATTTTATTCCTAATGGGGTCACATTTCGTAACGCGTTACCGTTTTATGTAACGCGAAAGTCACCGGACCTTTCTTTCCCAGCACAATGTGAAAATCGAGGAAATAATTAAATTAAACAAATCGCATAATAACACGGGTCGAATTAGGCCACCGGAAAAAAGAATAAATGCGCCGATTTAACGGCGATTCGCGCGTGCTGCTGAAAACCACCTACAAATCGACGAATAATTAAAAAACCATCTACGAAAGTTCACTCAGGCCAGTCGGTCGGAAAAAATAAATGCCATTGCTGATTTACTGCCCGGGATAAATTATAACCCACGAAACCGCTTTCGTTATGAAGTCGTTAAATTCACCATTGTTTGAATTTAGTTTATTTTTTATAGACAGTTACTTTGAAAAATAGCCCACATGACACATTTCATTCACACAAAAAAAAACACTTTCAATTGAAAAAATGTCATTGTGAAAATCGATTATTTCTTACATAAGTCGGGGTTTCTCGAGTTTCTCAAGTTTTTTTCCAGTTATTTGCAAAACGTTGCACAGAATGCCGCAGTGTGTTGGTCAACGCAAGTGGGTCAGATTTTTGCGTGATGTTGGGTTAAATCGACTCAAGTTAAATCATACAACACGAAGTCAGACTGGGTCATGCATTGTCGGATTAAATTGCTAATTAAATTAGACGGGACGCCTCGGGCGATGCTTCAAAAAGCGATGATGGTGCAGGTAATTACAAACGCATAAAGATTGAAATTCGCCACCTCACGCTCGCTCGATAACTTCCAGCTGCTTGCTAATGCGTTTTTAAAATTTAGAACCAAAGTGCACCCAAGAAGGCAAACATTTACCGACTAAAATATCGCGTTACTGAAAGTTGAGGATGGGAATCCTTTTCGTTCCATTTTCAAAACCGTGAATTATTAATTCCACGTCGACGTTGTGAAACGCAATGTTTCAAATCCTGTTCTGTTGTCGCAAACAATACCTCGAAAAGCAAACACAAGTCTTTATTAATGCGATGTGAAACACAATGAGCGGCATTTTTGGTCGAAAATAAATGGATTCTTTGAAAGACTACAGCTATACAACAATCGCTCATTCTACGGAGTAATCACGCATTAATCACGTGCACACTACCTACAAAACAGTTTTTACAAGATGTTTTGGTTAATACCTAGCAGGTTGAGCGCGTGTGTGAATCTTTTAAGACGCTTCAGATAATAATGATTTATGCTAAATTTCAATGCGCATTCTAAAATGCGCATTAAAACGTCTAATTAAAAATGCGCGCTCTTTTATTTCTCCTTAGAGTATAGAATAGAAATGTGTGATAATCTAATGAATATTTGATTTTTGGAAATATAATTAAATAAAATCAAGTACAGTAGGCTTTATGGAATACCTCAACAAGTAAGCGCAAAGAAAAAAAAAAATTTAGCAAAAACGATATTGTGGATAAATGGTTATGGCAATCCGTTACGAGTGTAATAAATCCTGCAAAGGATGGCGCAATAAACTAGTGGTTCGACACACAAAACAGGTCAAAGCAGGGATTTACAACATTCATATACAAATTTACAACTTAATTTAATTGTAACTGTAAATTTATACGAACGTGGTGTCAAACAAAGGAAACAGGGAAAAACTGGGCCAAAAAATATTCGTTCGAACGGAGAAATTGATTATTTAAACGAACAAAAAGACAATAAGAAAAATTGAATATATTAATACGACTGCAAATATAATTTATTATCACAAGTGTAGAAAGTAACTAAGAAGTGTTACAGAGGGAAAAATAATAGGGCGATAAATCAGTATGAATGAGACGTCACATTGATAGATCAGTTCGAGATGAAAAACGAACGCCAAGGAACATATTGACGGGGGAAATATATTGGGGCAACGAAAACGGTAACTGACAAAAATTCGCTTGGATGTAATAAAATAACTTGTAAAACTACAAAATGCAAAGCACGCCTAGTAAGTAGTTGAAGAAAAATGCATGAATACAAACAATTTGAATAAAATTACAAAACTAATTTAGTTGGAAAACTAAGGGTAGTTTTGTTAAACAGTTGTTAGGTAAAAAAGTTTTTGTTTTGTATATCGGCCATGATTTTATGAAAAAAAAGGCAGTGTATTGTAAAATGCACGCCAAAATCCTTTAATGAAGTTTTAACTGTTTCACACTGAAACAAAAAAACTTTCATCCATTCGTGTTTACAATTAAATAATTAAAATAATACATTGACACGTTTTTATAAAAGTATGTACATCTGCTATACAAGGTGTTAAAAAAAGAGGGTAATAAATTTTGGAAACTAATATTACATCATAAAAGATATGAAAGTCTTCATGTGTTATCAGCACCCGAAATTTGTTATCCTTTTTTAACACCCTGTATATATTTTTATAATTTTTTTTGTAAATTTCTGTATTGAAACATTGTTAAGTATTAAATTTAAGGCAATTCAAAAACGTAAATCTAATGACTTTAATTACTGACATTTGTGATAATTATTGATTTAATTTAAGCTGCCAACCTGAAAATTTTCATTTTGAATTTTACTCAAGAAGAACCATATTTGAAATTTGGAAAGTTATTACATTCAGAATAGGCAAAAACCAAAAGAATAACATTTTCCGTCCATCTGGGAACAAACTGTACAATAAAAAAAAGGATTCAGCAAAATCTTCAACAAAAATTACAAAAACATTATACAACTATTTTCAAAAATTGTAAAATCAATTTCTGAAAGAAAATCAACCGAAACAATCAATAAAAGAGAAGTGCGCACCAACGGTACATCCAAAGAAATTGTCCCAGATTTTTAACATAATCCCGAACGTGTCTTCATTGGACCGAAGCCGTACCTTACGGTACAATCCAAAAACAAAAAAAAAGACCAACTTTTAAGCCGCAAGAAAAAATCACATCGACCATAAAAAAACGGCATTTCACACAGATTAAGTAACCGAACCAAACAGCGGCAGCATTTTCCCGGACCGATGGTACCACGTCACGAAATGCTGCTTTCAGCGGGCTAATAACACGTTACCACGGTTCAATAATTTCAGTAATTGCACACACGAAAAGTTTTATACTTTGTAAAGCCAAGACGAGAGAAACAACCTCACCGCCTCGACTGTAAATCTTTAAGTTTGTTTGTCTAGACGAGCTATCTGTAAGTAAATCCCTCGACTGCTTATTTACTTTCGCGTACACAGTTTCACCCCCGACTATTTTTTTCGGTTTGTTTACAACTTTGCCCTCAGGTTTATTTATCGAGTATTCCTCAAATTACGCCTGTAATAATACGGGAAGCATAAATCAATCACAATTGCCCAAAGTGCAATTACACAACACTGAGATGAAGTCGCTTCAAATCCGCATTCTGTTGTGGCGTGTTTATGGCAAATCAGGAAGTCAGAAGAGACCCTTGCCGTCTCAGTTCCGCGCTATTATTTTTTGCCGTTTTGATATAAAAAAAGGATGCAGTGAAAGTGCATCGAGAGTGGATTTAATTGTTATTAATATTCATTTAAATTTATTGGGCGAACAATTAAGTCTTAATCGATTTTAATTAATGGCGCTCCGTTAAACCGTGACCTGTTAATTTTTCACCTGGATTATTCTAATTAGGTTTCTTTTCATTAATGAAAACTGTTATTTGCGCGGTTGGCGTGGAGCAATTTTGAAATTAAAAGTTGCACTTTCGGATCACTTTGTTTAAATCGATTGGGTTTCACTTTTTCTGTAGAAATTTATTGGATTCAATAAACACGCAATCCGATGATTGACCAACTGTTACGGATATGTGTTTTCTTCCGCAGTGACAATAATAATTCATTAAAATGCAAGGTTTTACAATATGCGCAGCGGATCGGAAAGAATGTCGGCTGTTAATTGCGACCACTTTCCGACGCGGAATTGAATTCGCCACTTCCTAACTGTAAAAAAGATGATAAAACCGGTCGCCAAGAGTTGCATCACGGGCAGTTCACATCCGGATATTTTTCGCAAATAAATTTCTCATCGATTGTTGCATTATTTTGATTGTAGACACCTTGGAATCGTAGCTGCATAAACAGTGCATTGTCTTAACGTCGCTGACGTTTCGGTCGCTCGCATTTTGTATTGTTCAGTAGCGTTCTACCTTTCGCATGTGTTGTTATGATCTTCGAGGAACTGCCACGATTTTGGGTCGGATTGTTTAATCAAAGATTGTGTATTATAATTTACACATATTATTTACACTATTTCCAATTGCATTGAAACACATAAATTTGTTTTTCTAAATTTAAAATTGAAAGTGAAGAATAACAAATTGTGATCTTTCCTTATTTCCAAACAATTGTTTGAAAAATGAATTTAATAGTTCCGAGGCCATCAATTTAACCTCATAAAAATCTGATCGTCCTCCTAACAAATAAGTTGCTGTCAAGTTCGCAAAATCCCCGGGGAGAACTTCTGCGACTTGCAACTGAAAAATGTAAACGATTTATCTTTTAAATTTCCGTTCGCGGAAAACAAATTCAAGCTAAAACTCGACCTGCGAGAAAATTTAATCGGTGCAAAGTTAGATTGCACGTTCATTGGCAACGAAATTTTATTGCATTCATTTAAATTGTATTTTCGTGGAAAACGCATTAAAATTAAAAAAACCGAAAGAGAAAATTTAAAGAATGCCGACAACCCAAAGCGCGAACAACAAAAATCGTTTGGTATTTGAAATTCCGGTCCGTGGAAAACAAATCCGTAAATCGAGCAAACAAACACGTTTGAACGGTGCCAAATTAATTATTATTACCAGCGAAATTTTATTGCATTTTCGATAAGATAGAGGCCTCGAGTTCTTAAACGATTTTTGCATCTTCGCCTAAATACAAGTAATTAACATAATTTTTTCAGATTAACAAGTTCGAGAAACCTGTTCAGGCAACATGTATTTAAATAATTCTAAAAAAAATCTATTAAATTGACATCAATTTTATCGCTCGTTTTGTCTCGTCGAAAAAAACGGTCGTTCAAAAATCGAGAAACTTTTAAAAGCATTTTTTAATTAAAACGCACAAAGTACCGAAATGTTTCACAAATTTTACAAATTGACGAGCCATTAAAAAAGTTTCCTTGTCATAATTTTAGAAAGGAAAGTAATATAGAAATTTATTGCTTGATAAAAAAAAAATGCTTAAAAAACTTGCTCAACAAAAATTGTTCACAGCCATTTCTTAATCGCCGTTTATGTGAAATCACTATTTTACTATGATTGATTTAATTCGGTTTTTTATACGTTGACATTTGAAACGTTACACCGATAAAAAATTATAATTTTAAATTATATGTTAGTTTCCGTTAATTGATTAATATATTTGTAAATAATTTGAACTATGTGCAATGCTTAACATTAATTAGGAAATTCCAACGAATGTCAACCAACCTAAGCAGGTTTTTAAAAAGTTTATGAAAATTAACTTGTTATACATCATTTTAAACCAAATTAAAAATTCCAACGATTATATGTCTGCATATAAAAAAAAATGTACCAAAATAATGTCAAAGAAAAGTAGCTTAACTTGAAGTGGATGGTTTCACAAAATCTAGCAGAGTCGTCTTGTAAAACAAAGACTTTTTCTTTATACTCAAGATCTCTTCATAACATGCAACCGATTTTTTTATACCTTACCTTCACAACAACACATAGTAGAACGCTACTGAACAATACAAAATGCGAGTGACCGAATCGACGGCGACGTGCGTTTGTACAACTATGTTAAGACAATACGCTGATTATGCAGCTGTGTTTTCAAGGAGTCTACAATTAAAATAATCAATAAATAATTAAATATTCAATTAAAAAATAAAAGTTTACGCCCGTTCAAGCCCATAATTGCTCAAAACGAGGATGGAAACATCTACCACTGTACTGCAATTTCTGCGACTCGCATAGATTAGATTATGTATTAAAGAAAAACTAAGATGATTTTACACAAGAACCAAGCAATATACAGGGCGTTTCATAAACTAAAATGTGCGATAGTAAATGCGTTTTTAAACACTGCTTTTATTCATAGACTTGCGTCCGATTATTACTGGTTAATAATTAAGACCCATTGTGTTTAATAAAATAAGCGCGCACTCTTTCGGTCTCATTGTTTCTCAGAATACACATAGACGTTTTTTTTAAATAAACCTAACAATTTCTATTTTGATTTAAAAAAAAAAATGTATGTGTCTGACCAATAAAATGTAGAACACAATTTTCTTGTTGCATTTAGACACAAAAATTAAATGCGTACTCTTAGGTGTCCCTGCCCTACACCAAATAACTAAAAATAAAACATGTGTTCGCATTAATGTGAAAATTAGTTTGACTTTTTTTTGGCGTTGGCGACGACAAAAATTCTCGGTATTCATTAAGAACACAATTAGAAAATGATTCGATAATCGTGAATTTGGACAATTTCCAAAATCCGAACAAATTTAAAATCCACAACCGCACAATTGCGTTGCGTGCAAACATTTTTACGCAACTTCATTATCAGCCTAGTTTACGACCGAAACTTTACATACAAAAAGGAAGTTGCATGGCAATTAATCCAACCGCACGCGTAAAACCGTCGACAACAAAATATTCAGAACAGAACATATCAACAATAAATTTTTTCTTGCACATCTGTGCGCTCAAAATGTCTCATTCGGTTTTTTGCACCACAATGTGGTGTTATCACATCAAATCTCACTCATTCGCGCGTTTAATGAAATCGACTTACCTTTTTGAAGTGCGTCCCGTGTCAACTTCATCTTGTGCGCCGGTGGCCGAGTCCTGAAACAACGAGAAAATGTCATCAATCATTTAAATGGCGGGCGACATTTCTTTTGTCCGCGGAAAAGTGTGTTGGAGAAGGCCCATTTAATCACAATCAATTACGCGATAAGAGAAAAAAAAAGTTCCGTGTCTCAAAACGGTAGCCGAGCTTTCTCTCCGCAAAAGAGCGCGAGGCGCGAAGCGAACGGGAATCCCTGCGTATCACCATATATGGACAAGTGTTCGCGTTGCGGCTGCAACGAGTCGGAAAAGGACGGAATCATGTTCTTGCGTCGTTTTCATTAAATTTTTAAAATTTGATTCTCCTTTTACGGATCGGCGAAAAATTTGCGTCAAGAAAACCTCAAAAAAAAAAAAACGGTTTGAAGAAAAAAAAACGGTGACGTGTACAAACACCCGCAACGTAACGATCCGATAATAAACGAAAATATTCCGAAAATACCAGCGGCCGAATATTTTGGGAAAGTGGAGGGGGACTTGGCGAAATTGTTTACGAAATCCACGTGGTTTCGGTGATTTCACTTTGAAAAAAGTTGAAAGGAAAAACGTTCGCGCGCAATAAAATTCACGATCAGCATAAAAATGATGAAAACGTGTATAAATAGAAATAGTATTTACTACGAACTACTATAAAGGTCGCGAAGATTTATCGCACAAAGACAGAGAGTCCGGCCCGTTAGTAATAAAGTGCATCTAATTTCGGCGACGCGTTCGCTTTGTTTCGCGTGACCACAAAGAGAACTCGCGGAAAACCCAACGACCTTTTTATCACCGGTATGATATCATCGAAATTAATTGCTGAAGATTTTTAAACATCCGTCTAACTTGAATGAGTCAGATGATCGGTTAAGAATGCAATCGATGATTTAATGTCTGCATTTTCATGAAGAAACAGAGTGTCAAACAATTCTGAAATCTTCCAGTTTTTCTTCCCTTAACCCTTAAGTACTCACTACCTCAATCAGTTTTTTCCAAATGCTGACTTTAATTTTTTTAATTTTTAAACAATTTTTTTTCATTCTTAAAAAAATACAAGACATAGTAATAAGACGTTCTTGTTTCGAAAATATGTGTAGCAAAAGAATAAAAAATGAAATTAGAATAATATCGAAAAATTAACGACCTGATCAACCTGTAACAAAAATTTTGGGGGAAAATTTAAAGTGAAACATGGTACAGTTTCGGCTACTAGGCGGAGTTTTCGCTTACGAAATTTATCAGTTCCAATAACTCTAAACAGAAACACAGAGATAAGTGTTGTGATCTCCAGGCATTTGCTGTACAGATAAAATTTTGTTGGTGAATGTTTAGTGCATACAGCTAATAATTTTTTTCTGTTTTATTAATCATTGGTCAATAATGAACAAATTTACATTTTTTGGTGATCCTATTGCAATTTTAGAGAGAAAGTACTTCTACAACGATTAACTATAATGGGCAGGTACAACCAACGCCCGGACTTGAAATCGTTTTTTTCAATTTCCCCAAGTTTATTTTTTATAATAATAATTTTTTTATAGATTATCTTTAATATGTTTTATTTAAAGTTGTTGACAATTTAGACACTGTAATTAAAGGTCAGTTCTGCATAACTCCGAATAAAATCAGTAACCGCAAAGAAGCTTTTATTTGTGGCATATATTTACAAAATATAAAAATCGCCGGGTACTTTAAAAATTAAGAAAATCCACAGTTTCATCCAAGTGGTAGATTTCTAAATCCTCTAATAGTGCGAGAGGTCGTAAATAACGACAAAAAATATAAAAATAATTCTTGAGGAAAACTGCTTTAAAAAATGAATTACTCAAATGGAATTAAAAATATATTATTACCTTCATTATACAGAGCGCGTCTAAAGTTTACCCTCCTTGTACCGTTATTTAGTAAAAAAGATCAGTCAAAATCAAAACAATGTGATTTTCAGATCAAATTTGAAACATAAAATCTCAAATATCTCAGAATATGAAAAAGAGACTTAGGGACTTCTTGCATTGAGGAATATCGGGAATGACAAGTTCCTAAACCATGGGTCGTGGGGCCTGCGGGGCCCCACGCGAGTACTTAAAAGTTAATTGGAACAATTTTTAAACTCCGAAACCAAATGGTGAATTTCGTTTAAACTGGTCCATTATCTCTACAGTTACAATAAAGATAATTGTGTTGAGATATTTTTTATTGCTTCTCTTTAAAATTGTTTTTAGAAAAGATTATTGTAAATTCCTTTAACTGTATTCTTTGTCATAAGCATTTTTATAAAAGTGGTTATTGCGATTGAAGCTTGTAAACTGACGTCTTTGTGTTTAGAAAATTTCAAAGCAAGAAATTAAATTGGTGAAAACCATAAATAACTTTCTTCTATTTAAAGCGTGTCTGTTTTGTATTTCCACTCATTATAGAGTTGATACGCCATTTAAAAAAATGTACATGAATTTATTTATTTACCTTTGCAGATTTGCCATTATTTCATTTCTGTTAAATTTTCAAGTCTTATACAGAGTGTTTCCTAACAGCAAGAACAGCCTAATAAATAAATGTCCTAAAATTATTTGTTTCATCTAAAACATTTATGGAAAAGTGGCTGGGTATTTTGTTTGCTTGATAGATATTCACAAAGACAAAGGCATTATTATTAAATTTCAGATTTTATTTTTGTAATTTTAGCAAAGATTAATGCCCGCTCAATTACAAATTACACGAAAGACCCTGTACCGACTTTAATTGAAGACACGTTATAAAAAGTGGAGAATAAATTATGGCTGAAGATTCATTTTTATGACAACCACATGAGTCAAATGAACCGACCGGATTGCGTTACATTGTGATAATTACACACGATCGGGTCTGATTAATATTCCCAGAAATTGATTTTGAAGAACTGGGAAGGTACCAAGAAGTGCAAAGTACAAACTTAATCGTTAAAGTTTTTTTTAGCTTCATTAATGGACGGATAATCTATTTCGGGGTTTAGTTGAATCGAAACTCGCTAGAAAATCGCTTAAAAATTAATGTAACCTTTTCCTATTTATAAACCTTTCTATTGTAGCACGTAATTAGAATTTTTCCCTTTTTTACAGAAATCTTGCAGCACAAAGTTCTCTTTGAAACTGGAAAGTGCTTACGAAATCCATTACATTGCTCGCAATCCTTGTAACTCTTCAAGATGAAAAGTCCAGGTCATTTTTCAAACCCATTAAAGTTTACAAAACTGTCGACCTGAAAAACGACTACTCTCTGCTGAGGCTTTGCTGACTTCCATTACTGTACATTTCGAGTATCAAAAACTTTTCAGTTTGACCTTCAAACTGTAGAGTTTCTTGCGAATTCCGGAATTTCTCTCGCATCTGCTTTCCTGTTTTTGTTTTCAGGAAATCTGACACATTTTACAGTAAAAAAAAACAACCATTTCTTGCCTCTCTAATAATATCAAGTTTCGTGTTCTCCAATAACCTTTTCAGTCCAAGAAAGCACAATACTCATCAATTTGAATATCTAATAAATCCTGCTCGAATTTGAACCCTTTCATAACGGATCGGGTTACAAGTTCTTGAATTCAGGGGAAGGGTCACGACCGAATTATTGAGATTAAGAAATTGTGATTCGAAAATGACCTCAATTTTTTAGCTACAACATGACTTCACAAGTTGAACGATTCCAATAACGTACTACTACACACTAGTGATTTTGTTATTACCATTACTCAACAAGTGAGTTTATATATTTTTGATAAGATTATTGAAAACAACATTGTATTATTTTTCATAACGAATGTGATATTGACAATTAAAATTAATTTGAGCATTAGATATATTGTCTTTTTCTTAACTTGACTTCACAAATTTGTATTTAAAATTAAAATCAAATAATGGAATCTTTGCTTTATTCCTTTTACTTCTCCAGTTTTCATTTTAATTAAGAGGCGTTTGATAAAATGTTGTACTGCATGCGTAATATTATTAGATATTGCTTTTGTAGTAAATAACTATTCTTGGTTTGCTAGATAGAATAGAATTGTGTCGTCGGTGTTTGATTAAAAGCAGTACTTTAATATCGCTGCCTCCAGGGATGGCATTATTTTCATATAAACAAGTTAGTGCCTATCGCACGCGGAACAGCAGCGATGGTAGTACACGCTACCTACATTAACCCAGTATATGCTCGTAAATATTTAATCACCGCTCTAGCTTATAAAACCGATAAACTAATGGAAATTTTATTTAAAATTCAGATACTTCTAATGCCCGCCGTTGTTACATTTAATCATAATCAAAAGGAAACGCTCGGAACACGATTTACAAATCCAGAGGAATTAATTAGATTGAAGCCATCAGAGCGGTCGCATTTCGTAAGGTTACATCACGACTCACAAAAAAAATTGTGTGTTTTAAATTAGCGTCGGCCTGGTTTCACAAAACCGCCCTTGTTAATTAACAAAATTGAGAATTATTCGAACAGGTAAGTCGACCATAAAAACCGACCTAAATATGTGATTAATTGCCTTTTATTAAAAACCTACCGCAACACAAAAAGAATAACGGCCGATGGAACCGGAGAGAGGAGAACGTCGGAAATCGAAAATTCACCGTGAAGAGAAATAATAACGATCGGTGCACGCTTTTTTCCTCGATTTTCTGCGAGAATTTTGCCGTATTGTTTTCTTCTTATCCAAATTGGAATACGTGATTTAATTTAATCGAGTTTTTATCGTCGACCGGACTGCTCGTATTCGAGTTAACATCGAAAGTATAAATGTTTCTTAATTTGCACCAATTAAGGTGAGGTGGGGTGGGTGAGAATGCGAAACACGGTCCGCAAACGGCTAAAAACAATGCCGATTCTACGAGGGTGATGATGCCGCAAAAATCGACCTTTTGTTTCGCAAAATGCAACAACGCAATGCCCCTGGCCCGATTTTTTTATTGGCCTCAAGATGGGGCTATTCGGATAAAAAAATTGACTTGAATAATCCTCGTCCTTAAAACAACACAAATTAACGCAATTAAAGCTAACGGAATTTAGCAATAAGTGCATTCTCGATTTGAGTTGTCTATAAAGGTCATTGAACAGAAAAAGAACTCTAACAAACCTGAATTTCCGATTTTCACTGGAAAGCTTTCGTTTACATGCTTGAGCGACGCCGATTAAAAGAGCTTAAAGTGCCAAATCATCCGCCTTAATACCAATGTGCCTTCAAGAAATTGTATTTATTTAATTTTGATTTTACAGTATACTGGGCTATGATATACTTTCCGGTTTGTCATAAACTGTAGATCATTATAATATCCATGAAATTTATAGGAGTACCTGATTCCTTTTATTGTTTACAAAATAAAATTGCAAAACGTAAACATATCGACTGTCTTCGTTCTTCAGAATAAAAATGATAAACGTACAAGTGTAGCATTTTTGAATGCTGGATGGAATCCAGAAGCAATGGAAATAAAAAGTGTTAAATCTGTTTATTTTTCAAGCTGGAACGAGTTGGCTACCTTACTTTTGGATAAGCTGGTACCTATCAAACTTAGAGAAGGTTCATGACAAAATGTAAAGTATCTCAGAGATGCACTATACTATAGGATTTAGTATAAACGTAGTAATTCATAATTTTGTTCATTTTAATTGCCTAGCAGTTACAGTCAAACCTGTTTTTCTGGCTTCGTAAACCAAATCTCGCTGCTCCAAACAGTGCAATAAATTAAGATCCTAGAGAGTCGACAAGAAACGAATTATCAAATCGCAAAACCAGCAAATACGCAGTCCATCAAATAAATTAATGTCACAATTCGATCATCGTTAATTCGTGCTTATCCCGATGCCACGGACGGGAGTCGGTAAATCAAACCGGAATCGCGTTAACTCGATAAATCAACGAAATATTTTTTGCAGGATATGTCTCGTGTCGAGAGACAAAATAATCAAAACGGTGGCGAAGTAAAAATCGAAAGAAATACAATTTTCTCGCTTTGATGTGTAACACAAAATAAATAGTTCCTGTTCCGCGTTATTCCTGGACGTTGATGTAAATTATGAATGTGTGTGTGTGTGTACAAGCAAAAAAAGGGTAATGGATGTTATTTTAGTACGCTCGTTGCAACAGATTGAAATAACCGCGAGAAAAATTACAACGCGGCGGCCGCAATCAAAGCAAAAAATCTCACCGAAACACTCAACTGGTTGCCTGATTTTTTTTTTAATGAATTATGAAGATGTCAAGATCTTATCTTATTGCGGTTATTACTTACTTACGATTTTAGTTATAGGGTAGGTTCACCTAAGAGTACGCACCTAAATTTTGTATCTAAATAAAACAAATTTAGACAGAATACAGAAACAAAAAATAAATATTATGTTAGTAAAGAAAACAAAACAACAGAACAAGACATTTTCCTTCGTTTTCTTTTTTAATATTTTTTTTAGATTGGCACGTCGCACTCTTTATGGGCATAATTGCATTAAAAACAAAACTGGCCATTTATCTATTTTAGGCAATGAGATATAATTATGTGGTAAGAAGTGGAACTTATAACTTAATAGATGACCTCTACGGTACACAAACAACAATCAATGATAAACTTAAAACACTTGAGATATGACTTACCACAGAATTGCCAAATATTGTAAAATAGCCTTTAAATTTCGATAATTCTTCAAAAAAAATTGCAGTATCCTCTAACCAATCACAACATTTATTTTTATTAACGTGTATGTCTAACTGACGTTATTGGTTGCGCACTCTTTACAACTGCGTACTCTTAGGTGCCATTACGCAATAGAAATGTGAGCGTTAAATTTATTGTTTGTTTGAAATATTGTTTAGTAAAGTACTTTTTGGGTCACATGCAAGTTTTAAATACAATTCATGTTAAATTTGTGTTAACCCATTAATTTATTTTGATTTTGGCTGCTGCTTGGTTTGAAATTGAGAAATGGTAATTTTTGCGAAAAAAAAAACTGTGAGCGGTGGCCAAGTGTTATTATTACAAAACTTCTCGACCACAGCTCAATAAATTCCGTCTTGACTGTTTATTAGATGAGGCCGATTAAAAATCGCAGAGGCTTTTGAGACAAAAGTTTCGCTTCAAAAAGAATCTTAATTAAATCAAGATGAAACAAACAAAATAAATTTACTAATAAAATTCCTATTTTTTGTTTGAGAAGATTAAGATTTTAATCAGAGAATTCGTGTTTCGGTACTTTCTCATTCGGTTATGGGTCGTCCCAAAAATGAAGACCCAAATCGCAGAGATATTAACTGCAACAAGCGCAGCTGCAAATTTATTAATGTGCAATAAAAGAATTTATTAACAATGACCACATTGCTATATTTAAATATTATCAAATATTAATTTCTTTCGCTAGTTCCTTCACGCTCTATTTTTACCAAATGGTCCAAACAAATTCAAAACGAATACAGTATGTAAATAAATACAATCTCATATAAATAAATTTACACCTCCAACCCAAAAATGATCAAAATCACTTAACCCCATTTATCTGTAGGCAAACTTTCATCGCTTAGATTTGTTGTTAGATCCTCAAAAGTTACAGTCAGTTAAAATTGCGACCCATGAACGGTTCTATAAATAAATTCGTTAACAGTTCGATATGCACTTGCAGTAAATAAATTTACACAACCTCCTTATCTCGCCTCGATGGTCTGCAATCAGCGCAAAATCGTACAAACGTTTTATTTGCGAAACACAGGTGCGCCAATCTGATCAAATTAATTTCGTCTTTTTTCCTTTTAAACAAACGCACAAAAAAGAGCAATTTCGATCACAAACGGTGGCCTCAATTCGCCGCAGCCATATTCACTTTTGGTTACAGTTACATAAGTTCTGGGTTAATTCGTTATTGTTCTTCGTCCCATTGTTTCAGGGCATCAATTGTAACCGTGCAATTGCTTGTTATACAACAAATCTCGAGCTTCTCAGGCAGATGCTCGCTATCGAAAAGTGTAAACATTTCCGCACGAACTTTACTCATTAAATATGAGAGAAATGCGACAAACAGCAGGTCACAGGGTTATATAACGAACGTGGCTGTAATTGACCACAATTTCGCAGACAAAAATGCGGAACTAATCAATTTTACGCCTTATCACATGCGGCTCGAAGAGAGGTCACTCGAAGAGTTCACCGCATATCACAGAGAGCGTTTAAATGCACCAGTAATCGTAAAACAAACAATAATATTGTTTTATCGGTCATAAAAACAAAAAAAAAAACTAATTTAAAAAAAAATCTCGTCGACACGATAACAGTTCTTCGACTGTATTAAGACCCTAAAAATTAATTTAATGTAACGCGATTTCTCCGATAATTTTCCGTTCGGATGGACCCATCAAAATCAAGCGCAATCTTATGAATTTAAATTGCATCCGTAATAAAACTCGCATAAAAAAACGATTATAATGGCGTGCGTACTTTTAAAAGCGGGTTAAGTAAACCGGAAAACAGAAACGAAGATGTTAGTCATCGCGAAGAGTGGCCCCGGGCGCTTCGAAAACACGAAGATGCAACAAATTATCCGTTGGACAGAAAAAATAAATCAAAACAAATTGTAAACAGTGCGTGCAATAACGATCAAGAAACAGTGCCTTTACTGCCCCATTTAATATTTATAATGTTAGTTTCTTGTAAATAAGGCAGCTTTAGTATTCTGCTTGGAATTTATTGGTAGATCGTAGATGGGTTTTAGATCAGGAAGCATAAAGCAAATGATGGAGGAAACAATTGCACATGTAAGTCCACTACATCTGGTCTTCATAAACTAAAAAAGGCTAACGACAGTGTTCCTATCTGCAAACTATGGTGTGCAATGAAAGAAAATTAGAATCACCCAAAGTATATGAAACGGGTGAAGCAATGGCTAATCCCTTTTCAGTTAATAAAGGTCTAAGACAAGGATGCTGCCTCCCTAACATTGTTTACAATCTTTATATATTAGACCTTGAAACGGTGGATCAGAAAATGTAAAACTATGGACGTCCAACTTGGAGAAAAGAGTATTTATACCTTCCTATTTGCAGACGATCAGGTTGTTCTTGCAGAAGACATAGATGATGTGAAAGCTAATTGAGGAATACAGAAATTGGGGTTTGGAAATAGATACAGAATATAAGGAACAATAATAGACATCCTAAGATACACAGACGACGTGGTAATATTAACGGAGAGTGAAAAAGAATTTGGTTAACGAAGTGAGTAAAGATCTCAAAAGTAAAACAAAAAAATAAATAAGCCACAACTCAAGTAATGATATGTGAAAAAACCGGGCAGCAACAGAAGTGCGGGTTAACATTACAGGATTGTGTAAAAACCGAAGTGACCAAGGAAACAATGGGAATTGAAAACAACAGCAACAATCTTGGTACGGACACATGAACCAAATGAATGGAGAACAAATATCTAACCAAATATACGAACGGATGCCAAAGAAAAAGAGAAAAAAGGACAGACCTGCTGGAAAGAGGACATAAGAACAGTCATGGAAAGAAGTGACCTTGAAGAAGACAAAAAATATTGCGACAAACGGCAACAGACGCTATATACAGTCGAATTACCAAGCAGCTATCATTTTATAAATTTTATAAACTAATCTAATTATTGAAGTGCAATTTTTTGCTAAAACTGGCGCAGTCGGTAGGACATCTACATAACTTGATCATATTTTTCTAGTCCAAATGCAAAAAGTTCCTTCCGAAAACAAGACTAAAAATAAGGTGCCCAAACGTACTCTTTTAGGGAGTTTTGTACTCCTTTTTTGTGAACCGTACTCCTTTCAAAACGAGTACTCCAAAAGTACTCCTTTGCATTCTTTCGTACTCCTTTGTACTTCTAAAAATATAAAAACTTGGCATTTAACTTTAACCTTTAAAAAAAGAGTTTCCATTTATTGCAGAAAACAAAGGAAATGATGATTATATGGTTAAATGTACAATCTGCAAAGGAGAATTTTCTATTGAGATTGGTGGACGAAGTGCAATAACAAAGCACATTGATACTAATAAACATAAAACATCTCTTGATGCAACGGCTGCAACGTCTAAACTAAATACATTTTTGAAAACTGATAGTTTTGGACCAAATGAAGATTGAAATAAAAAGTATTTCAAAGAAAAATAATCACTTCTATTCTTGGTTAATGAAGTTTTCCATTTTCTTGTTTTCAAATGATTACAACTAGGGTTGACTCTTAAGAGTCGGTTTACCTAGGTGAAATCATGCAACTTTTAATTGTTTGAATCATTTGAAAACAAAAAAATGGAAAAAAATGTTACCTTACCAAACTGTATGAAAATGTGAATCCTAACATAAGTCATAAGTCAAAAAAAAAAACAAAACTGAGCACACTTTATGAAAATGTGCACTGCAATTTGCATGGTTTTACCTAGGAAAACCGACTTTTATGATTATGATTACAACAAGGGTTGACTCTTAAGAGTCGGTTTGTCTAGGTGAAAGCATGCAATTTGCAGTGTGTTTGTTTTAACGTGTTTATACATATAACTTTTGAACTAATGAATTTTGGAATTATTTCAAAAACATATAGTTGAATGGAGAAGACTCGGTGTTTTTATTCAAACCGAATCACCATATCCAATGAAAATTCATTTGTACTCCTTTTGTATAAAAATAGTTGGTCAACGTACTAAAAAGAAAATTCCATATTTACATTACATTGTGCTGTTATGTTTATGTTGAAAGATATTTAGTTTTCAGGTTTAAATTACAATAATCCAAGAATACTGCCACAATCTAAGCAATGTAGGTTTGAACAGAACAGGAGGGTTAAGTGAATCCCTCCCCTCCTTCCGTGCAAGTATTAATGAAAAATAATTATACTCACAACGCAATTCCGACTCATTTAGACGCTTTTTTAATGTGACCGCGACCATTGTACAATCACAACTAATGATGAGAAATTTTCGACCCGATATCTGGAGGTCGAGATTAGATAAAAGAACACGCCGCACCGAACTACTACCAGTCGTACTATCGAATTTCACAAACGTAAGACAAATAAGGTTGGGGGTCTTGCACCCATCGGTGTATAAATAAGCGACAGCCGAGAGCAATGTTTTTGCTTTTGCGACCGCAGAGCGAAGCCAGGCGTGCATTCACAATATGCAATTTAGATAATAATACGCCCTGAGCAAGGTAAAGTTCGATAAACAAGAGATGAGGAGCAGGTGTGCACCATTTTAATGATGTCCGATACCAACACGAAGAGACGCACCAATTTCTTAAATGATTCTCGGAAGGGTAATTGATAGCAGCAAAAAAGTCTTCGAACCAGGTGTTGCACACACAATACTCACAATCAGTAGAACTGGGCATTTTTTAATTTTAAAACCACGAATTGGCAAATATTGGCGAGTTATAAGTTTTCGGATAAAAAAGTGTGCAAATAATTTCTTATTAATAAATTCGACTTCCTTTTATTTTTGCAGCTGATCAAATATAATGACCAGTCATTCTTCTTGGGATCTTGCTGTACGTGCGAATTACGTCACAAAAGGAAAAAAAATGGACAACTGTGCTTTAAGTACTACTTGGTTTATGTATACAAATTTTGGATAATGGATTCCTGAGAAAACATAGCACAGATTTGTGTTTGAGAAAAAAATTAACGGGAGAAATTGTTCATACATAATTCCATACATTAAAATTTAAAAAAAGTATGCTACGACACATTAATATTGATTAGCGCAAAGATAGTTTGCATTTACATACATAATGCAGGTACATTTTTGCAATTTAAATACACTGGTAATTTTAATGTTTTCAACCCTCAAGGCTGACTTACAAAAGTTCCCAAGAAGAAAAGTTTTTAAACTTGCCTGAAAAACGACAAACGCTACCATTTTTCAGTAGGAAAATGAATAATCTATTTGCCTTGCGATTAAAAACTTCTTCCACGAATTATGAACATTATGCGCCTAAATTATTACAAATAATTCAGTTGTATAACTGAAATGAATCGATCGATTTTCAGAAGAAAGAAACTTTCAAATTTTCTAAATAATTATTAGCGACCAGTTTTTCGGATGTTAAATGATGTTAAGTTTTTGTGCGTCGGAACAATTTTTTATTTTCGCTAAAAATTAGCAACTTGTTAAAATTAGTTAAAAACCGAATAAACTTTAACGTTAATGTGAAAATAATTGCGCACCCGAAAACACGAGCTACGACATAATCTTGTAAAAACAACATTAATCATCCAATAAACATTACAAAACATTGAACAAATAAAATTTAATAAAATCGCATTGTTATCGCTATTTTTACCAGGAAATTATTAGTTTCTGTTTGAATTTTTCAGGTTTATTTGATTTTCAATAGAAAGTAAATATAAATAAATAAATTTCCGGTTGCAAACATTTAGCCTTCGCATCACCAAGACTGTGATTTTTTCTAAATAGGGTCAGGTGTTTCAAATAGTATCCCATAAATGTTTCTTTTTGAGAAACAGTATACTTTCATTATAAAACGTCAGTCTCCTGGCATATTTCCCCCAAGTATGTAGTAATATTGGATGAATTCATTTTGTAACTGAAAAATAAATATTGAACTTGTGATGTTAACTTTAATTTTTATGCCCGGCTTTTCAGTCATTCTCCTGGCACATACATTTTGATTTAAAATTTTAAATTATGCAGGCTACTATTAACTCCACAGTTGGCGAATAAAAAAAAAAAAAAATCCAAATAATTCTTCTGGCATTCAAATAAAAATAATCATTCTCCTGGCCTGTGCTAAATAATATTGTACTTACATCAATTTTTTCTTTTATTATTTTCATTAAATAACTTGTGCACTACGACAAAAAATATTAGAAATTAGCATAAACAAAATTTTCATTTAACCACTTAAATAATCCAACATTATGCAATAATTCTGTCAAATGTAAGTAATACAAGAAATGGTTAAAATTTAATGTTAAGTAATTTAGCAAATCATTTGCAGGCAAATAATGTTTCCCAGATACGTTTATCTTTTTATAGATAAGCTGATTTTTTAACGATTTGATGAAACGCAATAAATTCGTATCGCTGAAAAAATTCGAGTTAATGGAATAAAAAAAATATTCACTGGAAAACTTATTGCACAGCCGAACTGATCGATTGAGATTCGAAATTACCGCAATCCATAAAATTGACCGCGACGAGGCCCGCTTGAAAACGCTCCCAACCGAAATCTTCACTAACTCGCATGCACTTCAAACTCGACTTTTATTTTGATTAATGGCACCATTAACGTTTCTTGCGTCGAAGCCGTAATTAATCTCGCACGAAAAATGCAAATGTTTCTGGTATGAATTTTTTACAACCTTCAATTAATCAACTGCGTCTAAAGGTTTATTAAAAACACATTTACAACGCGCATCCATTCCGAGAAGCTGGTCCATTTTTTAATTCCTCACAATGAAAAGTTATTAAAATCGTAACAGCTGGAAACGCTGCAGGAGCAGTTACACAATCCCGACAAAAAAGATCAAAAGCGCGAATCAAGGGCAAGCAAACGATATTTCACAATTTTTCAATAAAGTCGAAAATTGAACGCTTCACCGACCGCCATTCGACTCATCTCACGACTATTCATTTCAAAACCAGGACTTTTTTTCCGAAAAAAGAGATTCAACTGTCCTCGTGCCGTTTAGACGAATCGAGAACTTAATTAAGAGAAATGAAGATCAGCCGCACGACCGTGAAGTAATTTTGAATTTGAATGATAATAGATTTCTTAATAATGGATTTTTAAACGTTTCGTTTCGTCACAACCTTGAATCAGTAAAAAAAAACGTCGAAATTTAAAGTTGCAACTCTAGTAATTATGGGTATCAAGGATTAAGTTTTCGAAGAATCCTTTTTAAGCAGATTGATACCCGATTCAAAAGGGTATGTTGCGGTTGTGGTGGAAATTCGATATTGAAATCAGTCTCGTTTCGTTGCACTCTTAACCCGTTTTGGTGCCAATGTCACATAAATGGGACACCCGAAACAAATTTTTTTTCAAGGTTTCAGGAATATCTTGCTCAACTATGTGTTTTTGAAAGCACAAGGCAATAATTACGGAGGGTTAACTCTAATTATTTTGACCAGTGATGTCAACAACGACACCAAATTAGGATCGAGTGCACCACTACTTCTTAAAGTTAAGTGCCACTTGAATGCACTAAGTGACAGATGACAGAACGCACACATTTTTTAAGTTAACATTAAACGTCGAACCGGTCCATAAATTTAAGCATTGAAAATCTTCTACTTGAAGTAACCCTTAATTAAGAGATTACTTCCAATTTGTTATTAGTGATCTGGATGAGTTTGTGAAAGTGATTGTGAAAATGGAACTGAAAAATGATATTATTTGTGATATAACTATTCCAATTCGCAAAAAAGAAACAAGGAAATATTGAACTAACTGCGAAAAATTTAATATTCTTTGCGAAAATTAAAATTTACAATATGGGATCAGTCTCGTTTCGTTGCATTCTTAAGGTGGGTTTGGTAGGTCTAGAAGTGAGGTTAGAATTATTGAATTTTCAATCCAAGTTAATTTAAAATGTACAGTGCAGATAAGCTTCAAAAGGTAGAAATCGCAAATCACTGGCATGAAGGTATGATGACATGTACTATTCATAATTTATTATGTTATATTAAAATATTTTCAAGCGATTTTGCTCATTACCAAAATTTCTCAAGTATGTCTCCTCATTCGGTATTAAGTAGGCTACAGTGTAACACCAAGTAAATGTTTCTTAAAGTTGTAATATTTAAATTAACTCGGATTGAAAATTTAATAATTCTAACCTCACTTCTACACCTACCAAACCCACCTTAACCCATTAGTGCTAATGTCACATAAATGGGTCACCCAAAACAAAAAATTTTTCAAGGTTTCAGGAATATCTCGCATAATTATGTAATGTTTTTGACAGCACAAGGCAATAATTTCGGAGGTTCAACTCTAATTATTTTCACCAGTGATGTCAACAACGCCACCAAATTAGGATCAAGCGCACCATTTCTTCTTAAAGTTAAGTGTCACTTGAATGCACTAAGTGACAGATGACAGAATGCACAAATTTTTAAAGTTAACATTAAACGTCGAACCGGTCCATAAATTTAAGCATTGAAAATCTTCTACTTGAAGTAATCCTTAATTAAGAGATTACTTCCAATTTGTTATTAGTGATCTGCATGAGTTCGTGAAAGTGATTGTGAAAATGGAACTGAAAAATGATATTATTATTTGTGATATAACTATTCCAATTCGCAAAAAAAAACTAACTGCGAAAAATTTAATATTCTTTGCGAATATTAAAATTTACAATTTGGAATCAGCCTCGTTTCGTTGCATTCTTAACCCCTTAGTGCTAATGTCACATAAATGGGTCACCCGAAACAAAATTTTTTTCAAGGTTTCAGGAATATCTCGCCTAATTATGTAATGTTTTTGACAGCATATGGCAATAATTTCAGAGGTTCAACTCTAATTATTTTCACCAATGGTGTCAACAACGACACCAAATTAGAATCGAGCGCGCCACTTCTTCTTAAAGTTAAGTGTCACTTGAAAGCACTAAGTGACAGATGACAGAATACACAAATTTTTAAAGTTAACATTAAACGTCGAACCGGTCCATAAATTTAAGTGTTGAAAAACTTCTACTTAAAGTAACCCTTAATTTCAATTAGTTATTAGTGATCTGAATGAGTTTGGGAAAGTGATTGTGCAAATGGAATTGGAAAATTATATTATTCTTACTTTTATTAATTAATTAATAAATATTTTTGCAATAATTTAAAAGTACAATTTGCAAATTTCCAAATTTTCAATAGTAATACCACTAGAGGTTAAATTATTTCCGGATTTTAATTTAACGTCGAGTGGTATTCGGTAAGAAAATTTTGCATCTATTTGCAATTTAATTTATGTATTGACATATTATCTATAAACGTCACTCAACGCTATAAATAATACGATATTTTGATTGTAAGTTTATGGGAAGCGTTGAATGGCATTTAATGTCAAATGGCATCGTTTATTCTGGTTACATGTACTTAATGTAAGTATTAGTGACAGTAATTATGACGTCAAAAAATTTCCACTATAATTCACTCCAGGGTCCTACCCAATCGGAAAAAATTTCCGAAAAAATACTTGCGTTGCCTTGGTGGTGGTTCAAAAGAAAGGCTTCTGATTGGTTGAACAGGCTGGTGCAAAATTTTCTTTCTAATATTAAATTTCAATATTACAACTTACAAAACAGTCAATCGTTAAAACAATTAAGTAACACTTAGTCCACGCATTAAAGGTTCACTTTAAAGTAAGTTCTACTTAACTAAGGAATACATTTATTCTGAAAATGGTTAAAACGAAGGAAAATTAGGCAAGCAGTGGGTTAATAGGTTAGTTTCGTGACGCGTTTCCGTACGTTCTGACTGTGATAAATCTCCGAACTTTGATTTTGTTTACAGAAAACGTTTCCGCGGTCCGATTGATGCACGGCCGACCGTGAGATCCCCTTGCGTTTTGATTTTTCCGTCCTTTTCGAGCATGAATCGGTCAGCAATTAAAAATAGCCGCTTTAGAAATAGTGAATCCGAACGGGGGTTGTTGAACTTGTGCAATCTCTCGATATTAACAAGAATGAGCAATAACTGCAGATGTGCCTCGGACTCGGGGGCCTTATCATCGCGATAAAAGATATATCTTCACTGTTTTGCCTTATGAATTATACATTGAGAGGCACACGTGCTCCCGCATACGTTTCTGATCTGATTGCCTTTGAATAATTTGACATTTAACATGAATATCTGGAGGCTGCGACTTTTTTCACCGGCGAAAGAAACTCGCATTAAATAATCACAATGAGTCGCGCATTGTGCGCGTTTCATTTTCTTTTTTTTTTTAAGTCGGTAATTAATTGTGTCACAGCTTTAATTGGCTGCGTTTCCGAGAATGGATGCTGCAAGCGCGCGTAGCGCAAATTACTTAATTCCCATATGTTTCGCAAACGATGCTCACAAATCGCCGATTGATAAATAAATCAATTGGCGATCGTTCCCTTTCGTTTATTGCGTATTTTAATGCGAGGTTAATGACTCCGCCTTTTGTTGTTCTTATTTATCGATCACGATCCCTTTTTATCAGATTGTTCGGTGCGGCTTTATGGTCGTCGTTATGAAATATCGGGGGCACATCAGCTCGAATTTTATCGGTTTTAATGGAATTTGCAAAATTAAAATTAAAAAAAAAGCTTCAACGCAATAAACTATCAATCGGATAATTTTTATTGGTTGCCGTGAGTCATTTGTGTGTTTATGATCACTCTTATGACCGGTTCGCAATAAAATTTAAACCTCGGGTCTGCGTGTACGAGAGATTTGAGATTAGCCTGGTTTGTCTACAAATTTATGTTTTCACATTATTCATGCTTGCAATGAAAAACATTGTTTCAAATTATCACAACATGAAAATTAAAATCTCCAATAATTCTGTTGCGAAAAACAAATCTGGATTTATGTCCGGAAAAGATGGCCCACGTCCAGTAAAGACACAGTTGAATTTCGAGAAAATATTTACTGCCCCTTAAATAATAAGTTAAACTAGCAAGTTGTTGACCCTGCGAAGCCGGGGCAAGCTGTAAGTAATTTAACGCTTTTTCATGTAATTAGATGAGTTTTCACTCAAATTGTGAAAATATTTTGAGCAAATAGGGGATTCGGATAGCGTTCGCCCTTTTATTACAAACAGGTACGTGTGATATATTTAATTTTTCATTTTAAACTTTACATAATTTTCAGCAAACGTTCATTTAAGCACATTCGACTGAAGACACTTTCCCTAACTATATATGTAATGAACAAACTGATCATTGTAAAACATACCTGCACAAAATTAGAAATGATTCATAGTGTCACGTAAATAGGTACATCTCAAATAATCTTGAAATGGTATCATTAGCTGACCCACATACAAAAACTTCGCCTACGTTTGAACCAATATTCAGTTTTAAAATCATTGATCGTTGTATTTTAAAGAAGTTTGCACTACATGAAGAATATTTAAAATTCCCGTCAATTTACAACCGCGCTTCTACACAAAAGAACGTTTTGTGATACGTTGTCTGGCCGATAAAATGTCGAACTTAATTTACTTGTTTGATGCAGAGATGAAGATTTAAGGCGTGGGCCAAATAGAGATTGCAGGATAAAGATCAAAACAGTTCAAAAGAGAAACATGAATAAAACAGGGGCAGGGTCTGAGTCCGTTGCTGTTATCGATAAGGTAATAAAACGGATTAAAGCATATTGCGAACAATTAAACACAATAATAGGGTAGAGAAATCTAGAACCGATAAGAATTAATAGTTTATGTGCAGAAGACGTGGTCCTGATAAAATGCAGAAACTAGTGAGCATAAGGATCAAGGAAATAAACAACATGAAAAAAGGTGAATATATAAATGAAACTAAAGTAATAATCATAAATGAAAAACAAGGTGACCTAAATAACGAAGAAATTAAGTGTGAGCATAGAATATTGGAAAGAGTAAATAAATAGAATATTTGGGGAGGATGAAAAAATAGACGCAGAAATAACAAATAGGCCGAACAAATCAACGAAATGAGAATAAAGCAATTTTGAGTTACAAAGATATTGACATGGAAGTAAAAATGAAGATGCAAAATGTAATAACAACTCCACTATGCAGTGAAAGTTGAACAATACGGAAGAAAACAAGATAAATGCGATTATAGCGGGGAAAATAAAATGGAACAGAATCAGAAACGAGATTGTCAGACAAATGGTAAAACAAGAACCAATTGTAAGACACATAAAAAGGACGCAAATGAACTGGTACGGCCACATAACCACAATGAAGGAAGATAGAATTACAAAAAAAAAAAAATGCAAACAAGAAACGCAAGTAAAAAACGAAGAGGGAGACCAAGACGAAAATGGATGAACCAAATTCGAGAAATAGAGACGACGAAGGGAATGAAATTAGAAAAGTTGAAAATAATGACAAAAGATAGAGGAAAGTGGAGGAAATTAATACAATAGGAAACAGAATCGAAAGTCCTGTCCGACACCAGAAAAAATATTTTCGGATTATGCTCAAAGAAGAAGTGTTACAATTTTTTTTTATTGTGCAGTTACACACAGAAAATGTTCTAAATTACAATTTTCGCTGACGTGTTAGTTTTATTTCTAATCCATCAGCAAGAATTGTAATCTAGAACAATCATTTCATGTCAATTAACCGCAAATGAATTCCATCTATGAATATCTTTGTACAAAAAAATACGTTTCCAATTATTTCTATTAACTAGCAATAAATTTTGTGTTATATTTATAAACTAATTCGATTAAACGTTCCAATTAATTCATCAAAGTGATTCAAAGTGGTCTGATAATATTTGTTTAAAACAAATTAATTTAATTATTATTTATTCAACTGTATTTAATTCTTGAATGTCGTTTATAAATTTTAATTCAAACTAATCGAAATAAATACACTGAAAAGCTACAAAAATTAATCAGAATTGTAAATTTCAAAATTAAAATTGTAAAAAAATTTAAATGCAGCCTTAAACTGGTCACAAATTATAATGAACTCGAACACATTGGAATAACTCTGATAACATTTAACTTATCATTATTCCGACATTGAAAGATTATTTAAAATTTTCCAACGGGAACTATTAATCTTGCTGGTATCATTTCAATATTCAATTCTAAAACATTGAACGACCGTCAGCTTCAATACAAACACAAAATCTAAATTTCAAAATTTAAAATCAACAAATTTCATAAGCTAAGTTGTTAATTCGATTACTACACATTCTAATTAACTGTTAATATTTTTGAAATTCAAATCATTGAATTATTTATTCCTATTCGGTAATAACTCTTGCATTTAAATAACTTAAAATATATTTGTAAACTGTTATCCCTGCGAAGGAAAAAAATAGAACAACCAAAGAAATTCTGAATTGCTTGCGTCAGAAACCTTCGCCGGAAAAAACAATGCAAAACTGAAAGAAAAAACTCGTTCTCAGAAGCAAATTAACCCGAAATTATGTCAAACCTACGTTCGTTCGCCTCAAATGGAACCTTTAAAAAATCGCGAAAGATCCGTCCTTAAGGCGAACGGAATAACAATAAAAAAAACTTGACACAATTAACAGCATTCTTCCTACACGAGAGGCCTACATAAATTATAATAAAATGATTCACGTATCTAATTAACTACAGTCAAACAACTGGTAACAGCGCGAGTTCACTCAACTTGCTGCAACATGTATGTTTGTTGACGGTTGAAAAGGCCGTGTTCAGGATCACGTTTCACAATTTGTTGTGTTCTTTTTTATGTGTGGCAATACGTAAAACCAGAAATGCGCGAATGGATGGGGTAACAACCTCGAACAAAGAATTCGCCCCGAAATTAAGAACAAAGAGAGTTAACAAAAAAAAAATGGCAAGAAGCGCTAATAGGGACCTGCTGACCGGACGCCACGCGTTTCCTGTTGCCAATGTGTTATTATTGTGCCTGGAATACAAATGTCGAATGCAACCATAAAATGTGTGCATTTACTGCTTAATTAGAATGCAATTGCAAAAGCTATTTCATATCAAACTCAGTTGGAATGCAATTAAAACGGCGTTACCAATTTCCCCAAATTTATTTGGCAATAAAAGAAATCAATTTTTCGTAACGTTCAAGAAAGCCTGGCCGCAAAAACGTCATGGATGGATTTTTATTTCGTACAAGCGCATGAAACGTTACAGAAACGTTTCGTTTTCACTTGCGAACGAGACGATGACGTGCCCTGAAACAATAGGAGCAAGAGTGTAATCGTACACACTCGAGCGTCATTCAAATCCGTGTTTTCGCAACTCGACCTTCTGGCTGGCCGCAATTTTCGCGGCATTTCGAAAAAAAAAAAAATCAGACCGTTTCCCAGTTCGCGCCGCAGTGTCTACGCTCGGCGCCGATAAGCTTATTTGTAACTTATTCCCATGGCAACATCGACTAAATGAATTTTTTCTTCGCGATAAAAACACCCACAGCTCCGCAGACAGTTAGGCGACGGTGATAGGCAACTATCAAAAAAACATCGTTTTACATGTGTATATCTGCATTCCAAGACCATCGAGTAAGCGATTTGGCAAAGTTCACGTTTATTACGCAACCACCATTTCCGATGAAACGTGGATCACATCGAAATTGTTGAAAATACGAAACAATCATTATTATCTAGGAGATAATCCACTGTTTCGAAGTTCCCAGCCAATTAGTTTGACACTAGCCAAAGATGTTATCGCCACAATGGTAACTGTGTTCATATCACCAATGGCGGCACATATTTTTATTCAAGAATTATTTCCATAATTTCAAACTGCTTCACTGTACAGACAAAGCCTGAAGGAAAACTGCTTATTTTCACAACCCATGTTTCAAAATACAGCCCTAAAATTGAGCTTTAATTGAAAGTTATTTATTTGAAATTTAGTGCACATATGACTCTGGTTAAAAAAGATCCTGTGCAGTTCATGTCGCTTATTTGGATCAGTGGTTAATGAATCAGCCACCAAATGCAATATTTTCTTTTTATTTGAATCATTACTTAGAAAAACTTAATAGTGAGTTTATTTAAATTGTAAGTTAGTGTAAAGGTACCTAAGAGTACGCAGTTCCCGAGAGTAGGCAACCCCAATATCTGGTAATTCTAATAACGTCAGTTATAACAACGCGTTAGTAAAAGTAGGATTGTGTTTGCTAATGGTGGGTGTACTTGGTTGAAGTGCCACGAATTTTTTTTGAACAGTAATCTATAGGAATAGAAATTTATAGTATATAGTAGGCTCACATTAGAGCGAACACAAACAATTTTAACTTGTGCTTGTACACAACAATTTCAATATTGTAGAAGTGGTTCATCTTGTATTGCCCGTATTTAAAATATTGTGTTAATTAAGCATTTAAATTCAGGTTCAGGTGCATTGACGTTTGTACACAACTCCACTGCAAACAAAATTGTTTACTTATAATTTGCAATTTAGAAATAATAGACAGTTTTATTAGGTGGGAGTATAAAAAGCATTATTTTATATCTCGTGATAATTATATTTCATGTTAAGTTTGTCATTAAGGTTATCTCTTGTTTTATGTAGACATGAAAATTAAGTGCGTATTCTTAGGTGTCGTTACCCTAATACGGCAGTACGTGGAAGGTCAATTTCAGTTGTTATCCTGTTCGAGCAACAAAACATAAAGATCTAACAATAAGCGCTCTTGAAAAATTGAAACTTTATAAAATTACGATGCCTCTCCGCCGCCGTGTAGTTAATGTGGTGCGACAATAAAATTGGAAACTACTTATGTTTTTTAATAGACTTCTTTATACATATAATCTTTTATCAAATAGTTGCATATCTATCAATTCATTGATATTAATTCCTTTAACAAGCTCAATAAAAAAAATTTTTTCTACGACCACTACTGAAAATGATCCATATTTAACAAACAATAAACTAAGTAAGCCTATCCTTAGGACGCCGTGTGTTATAAAGTAAAATCACACAATTAGGGACTTTTATCAACATTGTGTTGGTAGCGCAATTAACAGTGACAGTGACATTTATGGTATAATTCTGAGATCCCAATCAAAAAGTAAATAAAATTTTTAATAGATTAATAAAATACTTGTTTATTTACTTTCTATGTGCAATTATCATGAATAATTTTGATAAATAAAGAATCAAAGGCATTTTGATTTTTAGGTTAGGTAGTTCGATTCATCATTTCTACATAACGTTGCCAAACTAATAAAACGTTTAATTTCTATTCATCATCTGTACATTAAAAATAGTACGGAACACAACTGTAGTTGTAATTACGAGGCGTCGTTCGTAATTTTTTTATTCGTGCGTAATGTTTCTTACAATTTTCGGTACGTATTATCAGTCTATTTCAAAAACTGAACAAAGCATTAACTGACAATATTAGAGGAACATGTAAATAATTAATCAATTTCGATCTTCTTGGTCTATTAAAATTTACGATTCTCAATAATTTCGATCTGCCCCGCGTACAAATAACAAAGTTAGGGCGGGCGAATTTTTATTGCAGTCCCTTGGGGATTGGGTTTTATCGGGTACTGTATTACCATACTAATAACGTAAAAGAGGTTTATGTGAAATTTATGACGGCCCCAGAAAGAAGCCATCAAGGCAATAAATGGCTCATTAGGGCACGCGAGGAAAAAGAATGTCACAATAAATTTTTTCTATCCCTCGCGTTTTATGTAAGAAATCCGATACACCGGTTATGTTATGAATGCTCACGATAGAGTTAAAAATATTAAACATGCAAGTTTGAAGTTGTAATGTTATGCATACTTATTTATGTTGGAATGATATTACGGATTATTTCATATAAATATTTACTTAAAATTATTTATAAAACAAATTTTTATTAGCTCCTTTTCCTGCTTACTTACACGCACTAACAAGGCAAACACTGTTTAAAAAACCTATTGGCGGTTGTTTTTACAAAATTGTTGCCATCGATATTTCTTAGAATTCAAAAAAAAATCTCAAAGAGCACCGCCTGTTTACAATATTGAACCGATAAAGGATCGAATCCCAGAATGCGATAATTACGACTAATTTGGACAGTTATTGTGCAATCTAAAAACCAAATTAATTGAAGGAAACGATTGTGCAATTTTCATTGAAAATAAAAAAATAATTAATTTTGAAATTTGGAAAAATTTACATGAAGTTGCCATTATGCGCAGGATGTTTCGCAAAGACCATTGAAAGGCAACCATGAGCAATTCTTTAATTTGGAAATGAAACCCGCAACCGTAACTTGATGAAATAAAACAATTCAGATAACAATAAAAATTCACAAAAAATAATAAAAAGACAAAAGTAGTGTATTATACAACTAGTTTTGAAAGCATTGCATTTTGTCGTGGCTGGGTTTGATTCAGAGGCGAGGCCGAATGGATCAAGGAAACGAGCGAAAAAAGAACAATTGTCAATTTGACTATTTACAATTTTGGTGACGTCCGGTATAATAAATGTTACTTTTTACTATTTTCTTGTAAAAATTTGTGTTACTTTAATTTCGATTAAGAACCACACTTTTAAACAATTGACAAAGGCTGCAAATCACACAAAAAGGAACCCTCACAAGCCACATCAGCTAATTAATGATTCCCTATGATCAATTCAACTCCTTTCAATTCAGTCACTTCCGTGAAGTTTAATAAACTCCCACGGGATTAAAAATGCAGAAAAAATTGTTAAATTAACTTGTGCCATAAAGCAGATGATTCGGTTCAATGAGGCCACGTTCCTGAAAAACAAATTAAATTTCTTTCAAATCGCGACCCCCTGCATTTCGGTCCGAAAGAATGCACACTTTGTCCCTCGTTTCTCGTCACGGCGCATAATTCTCGCCCCTCGCCGAAAAGAGCTGCTTATTACGCTTTTTTGCCTTTCTAGATAAAACGTCATCAAGCGTTTATTCGAACAATGTGACAGCATAAAACCCCTAATTGCAGTTGAAAGCACGAGACACACATACTTTTTTTGCGCGGCCAATTATCGCGCGGTTTGCAAACAAAAAAGCGCAATATGCGTGAAATAAAGGCGCACGCACTCTCGACAACTTTCACTGCGCTTGGAAACTTCCTCGGAAAATTTTTCCGTCCGTCAATCCGTCATCGAGTGACAAATGCAACGCGAGAAAAAAGTGTCAGTTGTCTCCGGCGCGCAAGTAAAAATGGAAAGACAGCTAATAATTAGGCCGTCAACTATTATCGACCGTTATCTTACGAAATCGCTTGTTAGTTTTTTTTTTTGTACGCGCTAAACTTTCACGAACGAGTTACGAGCGAGTATTAATTTATTTCGACATGTACCCGAGACGTTTGCAATATGCATTAGCAATTTATCTGTGTAAATCTTATTACAACATACGCCAGTGTAATCGCGCAATTAATCAAGGGTTCCTTTTTTCCAGCTATGAAACTGACGGACAGACGTTGCGTATGCAATTAAAAACGGTCGGATTCATGATAAGATCGCGTTTGGAAAGTGGAACAATTCAGAAGCGACGAACCAATCAACCCCGGCACTGTGCGCTTCCCGTTTCGACACTCTTATCTCTCCAATATCTAAATCGGTCGTTTGAAAAAAATCAATATTTCTGTAATCTTAAAATTAAATACACGTAAAGCAGGTATTACATTATGCGAGTTCTCGTATGAGAAGTCGTACGAGTTCTGTCCCTATCTATATGAAATTATTTACACTGCAAGATTTCGAAAACTCTTACGAGATTTTTGCTATTAGAACTGCGTCTATTTTCTGTACAATTTTTGTATTGCGCGTGCGTACTTGACTTATTTCACAGCTGTTCTTGCGTTGTTGGTGTTTACGTTAAACGAGAATTAATAATTGATATTTTTTTGGCATTCCCTGACTTCGCTGGACATTTGATTATACTAACCAGTATTGAACTAAATGTTTTAATTATTTTACCACTTTATCAACATTTTCTAAAGACTCTTTACTTGCAATAATAAATTATATTTTAACATTTATGTTAATAATGTTTCTTAATTTTTTCTAAGGGTTATTAGAGTGAACACGGTGTTAAGATTTTCTAACCAATCTGCATTCGAATAATAATTAACTAATACCAATAATTTTTTTAATAAGAAAAAAAATTCAGGAAAAGATTCTTGTTCACAAATATTTTACCCCTAACCAATTGAGCGTATTTTCATATTAAACAGTTTCGATTTGAATTGTAAATAATAAAAAAAAGTTATTGGAAATTGGAAATTATTTAACGATGCTAACTTTAAGTCGCTTCAAATGAACCACCACAATAATGTCACTATTCTACAGATGTTGAATAATGAACCAACAAAAATGTTATGATTGTCATAAAACAGGACCGTTTTAAAAAATACTTAACTCGAATTTATATTTTAATATTTAATATTTGCAGTGTACATTAAAACCTATATGCTTTACGAGATTCTAGCTACGAGCTACTAGCAAGAGCGCTCGAATTGTAAACTCGTACGAGAACTCGCACAATGTAATACCTGCTTAAGAACCGTTAAAGTATCATGCTCTTAAATCAACGGTTCAGAACAAAAAAGGAAAAAAACAACAGTTGATATCGGTTTTAATAACAAAGAAAACAGTTATTTATTTTGCACTGTTGAACTTATTTCAATTTATAATCGAATCGTGACTCCTGCATCTCTTATAATTATTACACAGTAGACACCGGTGGTTATTCGGATCGCTAGTTAATTAAACCAATCGCTTATTAGAATCAAAGTGTCACAAACAAATTCTTCTTTTATTTAAATTACTGGACAACTTTATAGAGCCGCTTAATTGGCTCACAAGTTTCTTGAAATTATGACTTTTGGTAGATGTTTATTTAAGAAATGTGAGCCTGTATCGTCAATGTTATCGTTATGCAACTGCTGGATAACAACTTGGATTGAAATCACCGTGTAGTCAACGTGTTGTGGCAATAAAAACGGAATTGATAAATGATGATAAATGGACCTTATTATTATCTTATTTCTTATTCTTCTTTTAATAACAATACAATCCCTGCCAGCAAAAAAAATTACTTATCTTGCGAAAATAACGATCTGCGTTCCTCACTAATGACAACAAGGCTTTTCAACACAAAACATGTTTGTACAATGTCAGCCAATTTAAAACGGACTCGGCGCTCTAGTTTTTAACGAAAAAATTAATAAACAAAAACCACCACAAAAATGGAATTTATATTTTTAACGAAAAACAGATTATTTATGTTCTTGAAATAACCGATTCATCTTATTTCGAAGCAGAATTTTAAAAAATTTGAGGTAGGCGACCTGTTTGCAGTCGCTCTCGTTGTTTGTACAAAATGTTTATACTAAGGGGATGACGGCGGAATACCTTGAACGAGTGCAAACGTTCACCACACACCGACGCGATCTCAAGGCCGAATCGACATCATAAATAATCTCAGCCCATAAAAAAAAAATTACACACCTCCACCGTAAAAATGATCGCGTGGTAAGGCTAAAAATAAATCGGCAATGCAAAAATGCACGTGTCGAACAAATGATAATGATGCAGCTCGGATGTGCATACAAGGGAATGAAGCCGTACTGCGTCGCGTGAAGTACGCTGCAGGGTAGAGATACCCTCTCGGAAGCGTGCAAAAGCGACGCGACAACATAAATTCGCGGAAAACGCGCGCACAGTTGCAGGAAAGTAAAAAGTCGAATGAATGGAAAATTTTCGAAATGCTTTCCGGGGATTACACCCCGCCAGCCACGCAAAACCCACATCCAAATGTAAAATCAATAAGCTCTCCCTCGCTTTGTACGCCCACGTGTGGTGAGGACACTCGTCGCCGATTCTGACTCCACTTTCAAACTTGAAACTTCATCAACGTGTGTTCCAAAAGTCTGTATACCTTTCATTGAAATCAGTCGCTTTCTAAATAAGTGCCTTATGATAAAATGCAAGCAATGCATTAGAACTATGACAATGTTGTGTAAAATGGCATACTTTCCGAAATAGTTTTTTATTCGAAAGTAGTTAAATTATCAGATAAATTGGGATATATATATATATAATTATAATTACAAAACAATTCCAAAGTATCGGCAGGAAAGTGTTTGTTTACTATACAGATATTTGGATTGCATATTCTTAGACGCTGCGCACTCTTAGGTGTCGGTACCCTACATTTATTATAATTTTGAATAAAATTCCCTTATTTATTTATTAGTTTTATCAAATATTCAAGTAAAAAAATTTAAAGCCTGGGGACGTTATACCGGGTGGTTCTAAATAAAATAAATAAAATGATGAATGCAACTACTTAACCTAAACATGAAATGTCATTCATTGGGTAGTTCGATTTATCATTTTACGCGATCACAGATATCTAGAGCCACCTGTATTTTCTATAAAATCGTGTAAAACCTAACAAACACCAAACAAACCCTCACATATCAAAATAAAATCAGCTAACCACGTTGCCATTGTTCCATCCTGCATTTTAACATTTTCCCCCATTCAAATGATTTTCCACGTTCGATTTGAGTAAAAGGATAACAATCGGTGTCATCCCACTACCGAACTCCCCCGCAACTGCTTTGTTAAACCTACAAACACAATGCGATAAAAATGAATAAAAACAGTATTCCACATTTGGGACCTTCCTGTAAAACAACGTTCTATGCGAAATATCGGGGTTGATACTAGGTCACGAGCACTTCAATTATTTTACTCTGTAAATTCATCGCCAAGCTTTTTCTCGGCACAATCGACACCCTTCAAGCTCATTCAGCAGAAAAAAAAACTAATAAAAAAAGGTCTCTCAAAATGGGAATTTCGCACGCCCGATATATGGGATCAGCCGTGTGCTAGTAAAACACCCCCGAGTCAATATCGATTCTCGAACACAATCGCAATACATCTCCTTTATTACGCAAAGTGAAGGGGTAATATTCAATAGACCCCCTACCGGATCAAAAGGGTTAAAATCCCGAACGGGATCGAGAGGCGATTTTCGCGAGAAAATCGAATAGCAAAACGCAAGACGTAATTAACACATTCGCGACGCTTAATTAAATATCGCATGCAAGGCGTTTAATTAAAAACTGATGTTTGCTGCCGCAAATCGCAACGAATAAGATAAAGAGCTCATTGGATACACCATTGTTCTTTGTGCGGAATTAATTTTAAAAATCGCAAAAAAATTAAGCGAACAACCGCGTAATCGCCCTAATTAGCGTCAATTAGACGAAATGAAATTGCGACAAAATTTCGGGTCGCAAACATGCACCTGCAACCGATTAAGGCATAAAACGGATCGCAAAAAAAAAACATTCTTGGAAAGTACGAGAAAACTACTGTTAATTCAAGTGCAGTCCATAATAGAAATTCAAAAAAGGAAGGCATTTAACTCGGTGTTTTTCACGTACCGTCTAATAAGGATATAACATCTTTTACTCGATACACGACCTATATGGCAAATAAAACGGTAATTGCATGTTTCATTCGTCTTAAATGCGAATCATCAGCGACGCATTAACACCAATGCTAGGCTCTTCGGTTTTAAATCCAAGTTGATCGTGACCTCTTTGTCGAGTGTCTCTCCATATACGACGGCGGTTTTTTCGCTCCACATTTTATCGCAATAACAAAATCGAAAAATATTTGAATTCAAAACCAGCAACGTATTTTTTTGTTAGTAAATCGTTATAGAACTTTTGGTTATCAGTTAAAAAATAATAACTATTAAACTATACCACTCATGCGAGTAAGCGAGTACGAGTAACGCCCTAAATTTACAATAACCAATAGAAATGCAACTTTCAAGCTGCACGTGCTGATCACGCCGCTACGTCACTACATATATGTATATCGTCATGACATAAACTGTAGTAACTACCACAACAAAGCTAGTTCTAGTTTCAATTTGGTAAAATTCAACTAACGTTTAGTTAAATGTTACCAAACAACGTTTAAGAAACTATTAACCAAATTTTTAGTTGTCACAGTTGAGCTGCATTGCTGAAGGATTTGATTAACCTTTACCAAATGATTTACACATTTTTACCCAACTGTTTGGCCAGTTCTTATCAAATTATTAGGTTAATTTGTTTATTAAGTTACGTTTTACCAAAGATAATATATACAGAATGGTCCACCGTATATCATTTATGGGATAAAACCTTTTTTCAGCAGTCGAAAAATTCTGATAATTCGATTTCCAAACTACAAAATTTACAAAACTACAAGATTTTATGCACTCAATTTACAATGTGTAGCTCGGTGTTTATCTTTTGAATTATGGGATAACATTCTACAATATCGAGAAAGTGCCATCGTTCTTCTATTGATTTACGGTCGTAACTTTATTAAATTTTGCCCACTCAGATCGTCACGAACGTGAACAACGTGTAAAGACAACAAGGGTGTCACAACAAGACAATTTTAGCTTGTGATGGAACCGGCTCAGTTCCAATCAGTGGACAGTGTTCGTCAAGTCGCCTCCAAAACACGATAGAGACGTCGCAGACAGTTCCATTGAAATCTGAAGTTTCTGTGCTGCACATTTCCTGAATCAGATGAGATGAGTGTGTCATGTACCAAGAATTTCATTGTCCAAGTTGGACTCGTTGTTGCAGTTTGTTAAGTGAAAGTAGCCGAATTTGAAGTGTACTTCAAATACCGGACACGCTCTGTTTAAACGCACCACATTTCGAACAATTTCAAACAATAAAAGTTGTGCGTTGCGCGTTTTAGCACAAGTTTCACGTTTCGTGCGCTACGAGATGCAAATTAAGCGACGCGACTGACGTCACGCTCTTCATCCCAGTTTTACGAGATGTCCTGCATGAAGTTTTATTTTACTTTCATCGGCCTCTTGCGTCGTTAAACCGTGAAAAGTACAGTTTATACATTAAAATTATTTTATTACGGCTTCGGGTTCTTTCACTCGACGCCTCGTAATAAGTGCGCACTATCCTTATTACTTTTTTATGACTGGTAATGGTTAACCTTCTTCTTATCACGCCACGATTATATGGTGGTCGGCAATTAACTTTAATGGCAAAAAATCCTTCATTTGTACAATTAGTCGAGGCATTGGCAATTATGAAAATAATCGTTCAATAATAAAAAGTTTTTTCTCGGTTTAATGTCAATAACCGGTTATTGTTATCAAAAATCGAAAGTTCCAAAATGGTCGTAATAAGCGGATTCCACTGTATAACATTGAACTGTCACGTAAAATGCCGATATTACTTTTACTGCAATTATAAAAAAGTTCTTGATCACATTGTATAAAGCATACAACAAATTATTCCATATTAGGTGTGTAATTTTTTATCGAGGCAAAGGTCGAGATCAAAAATCCGCCGAGATGCACAACTGATTATTAAAATAAGATATTATTTTCAATACTGAAATTTGACATTTAGAAATTAAAAAGTTGGATTGACAATTCTGATTTACAATTAGTTCCTTTTGAGATGAGTTTGTTTGTCAGAACAAAAAATTTCATTAGTTCCGTTTTTTTACTAAAGCTAAATTTGAATTTGAAAAATCAGCTACTTTGGATGTTCAATCATTATTACCAGTGAAATCAAAAGAAACGTATTTAAATACTTTTCAGCATTTGGTGTAAAGAAGAGCGAATAAAATTGATCAATGAAGGAGTCAGCACATTTCGAACAAAATTCAAGAGTCCACAAGAGCTCTACTTTGTAGATCATTTATTCACTGCTGAAGACGATATTCTCGATGAAGAAAAATATCGACATAAGTTTAACAACTTTCATTAAACGAAAGTCAGTGGATACGACTAATAAATCCAATGTTTTGACAAAGAAATAGAAATAGAAAAATTCTTAAAAGAAGCTGAAGATAAAACCTACTTGATGACGAAGATAAAATTAACCCATTCTATCGTCCAAATATTAAAAATTTTGTTCATTAGGTAGTTTTGATTATTGGTATTAGTGTAGCATGCCGACGAAAAGAACCAACTTTTCATTTATATTGATTGAGTCGTAAAACAAAGACATATATTTCCAGTGGAGACATTGAAGGTTGAACTATTGTTGAACCATTTGAAAACTATTCCTCTCTTTGCCCATCGCCAATTCAAAATTCAAGATTCTTCCTTAGATATTGTTACCTAAACGGTCTTATGCAGCCACGGCGGCTGCTTGACTGAGCACGGACGTTGTAGCTGGCCATGTTTTACTGTTGCCACGGGCAAATAAAATAAATAAAAACGTCACCTTTTTTTACAAAGGGAATGACCAGACGTGTTTTACATTTTATTCCGTATTTTATTTGTGTTTACATGTGAGTTATTATTTAATGTTTTAATGAGTTTGTAACATTTGACGGCCCAACGTGGGGTACAAGGAAAAGGGCTTTTTCACCGAACTTTCACCAACGACTCCGATGCCGCGATGCCGCGACGCCCTTCTGGAGGGGGATCAAATCCTAACATCAGGAACCTCCAGTGGCGCCCGCAACCGATGATCGCTACACGATTCAGCGCTAACAGCTGCAACAGGCGACTCCACTTCCCGGAGCTCCGACGCACGGCGTCGAACTACAAGGGGATCGTCAGCGACCGAACAGCGCCGCGAAGAGCTGCATTCCGCCGCCTTCCCCGCTTTCGGCATGACACGAAAGATGCCTGCGTACTAGACCCGCGTCACTCCATGGGACTATGGATGCCTGCAGCAAAGTATGAACAAGTAGCAAGCAACCACGCAACCGACCACCGCTGTACCGACCCGGTAACAGAGTGCAACTACGCACCACTGCAAGAACCATTATGTTGAGTAGAAACCGGAAATTACGAATATAGGTTGATTTTGCGATGTCGCCAGGTCGCCAAGACCCGCTTTGAGAAACTACGTTCTGACGTTTTGGTCAAACTGGAATTAGTACTCGAAAACAAACACGTGCAATCTCTCGGTGGGCATTTATCCAAATTGATAAAAGGCCTCGCAGAATTGCACAAAAACACTCTTGGACTACTGTCAGTACCTCCGCTATTTCCGATAGAAGTCGATTTGTCAAACAGTGCTTTGCAGTACAAATCGACAACTCCAGTGGTTCAAGATAATGATGAAGAGCATGAAATAGAAAATGGGGAAGTGCAAGAAGTGCCTGAACCGAATTTAATTTGTAACCTGGATGTTTTGGATGACGCCGAACCAGTTGAACTGAGTCATCGATGCCCGATTTCGGAACTATCCAATTAGAATCTGATTATAGTGTTATGGATAATCTTACTCTTTTGATGACCCTGCTTCCCGGAGTCCCAACGCACAGCGTCGAACTACAACGGGATCGTCAGCGACCGAACAGCGCCGCGAAGAGCCGCATTTCGCCGCCTTCCCCGCTTTCGGCATGACATGAAAGATGCCGGCGTACGAGACCCGCGTCACTTCGAGGAACCTGCAGCTAATAGCTAACCATAAACTATTTTCTTTATAATATAAATAATCCAAGGCAACAGCTACTTCCAACACCGTGCTCAGCCTTTAGGGAGGGGCGTGTTACCTAAACGGTCTTATGCAGCCACGGCGGCTGCTTGACTGAGCACGGACGTTGTAGCTGGCCATGTTTTACTGTTGCCACGGGCAAATAAAATAAATAAAAACGTCACCTTTTTTTACAAAGGGAATGACCAGACGTGTTTTACATTTTATTCCGTATTTTATTTGTGTTTACATGTGAGTTATTATTTAATGTTTTAATGAGTTTGTAACAATATCGAAGCGGAAATTGTACGAAACAAGCTGTTGGTATAAATACCATTGGCCTACCTAGAAAGATTGCAGAATTTTTAAAGTTACAGAATCCTTCCAACTATCTGTTACGGTACAAGTTAATACAACTGCCAGTCTTCATTTCTTAACTTGTTCTTCGTTCTCTCTTTTATTTTAAATTAGAATTCTTGACATATTTAATCACGCAATCATTGCTTCCCTCAAATAAGTCTTAATAAGTATCTGCATTTATGTTTAGTTTACATATGAATTTATTGATACTGAAACCTCGTTACCAAAATGCAAAGTTGTTCATACTTCAATTTCCCCACATTATCGGTGGCATGATTGACTTGACGCCAATATTCTTCCATCGATAATTTGCCTAAAATATCGTTTTCCAAGATTAAAACCTGGGTTTGATGTTTGATAGTCTCTACTAAATTAAACCAACAAGATTTGTTATCTGATTGGAATTTATTTTTGATGGAGGCATGTTTAACAAATTTGTGGAAATTGTGAGTTAATAATATATATTATTCTATTCTATATTATATTACTTCGATAAAAAATACTAAAAACTGTATATCTCGTAGACTTCTGATGTTCGTCTTTTCACGAAGATTCTAGCCATTACATGTAGTGCCGGCTGATGGTGTAATTGTTTGAGAATACACGATCTGCCGTACAATTTTAGTAAATCGATCTCTAAGACCACGAGCGCTGAAAGGCAAAGATCTAAAACAGCTGCTGGTGTATTGGGCGACTAATACAAAGCCATGAATAACAACTGCTGTATTCACTGAATGGTTTAATAATTTTTTTGTACCAGAAGTGGAAACATATATGAAGCAGAAAGCTCTCGATCTCCAAATTCTATTAATTGTTGATAATGCCACCCGCATTTAGAACATCCAAATGTACAGTTAGTGTTTTTTCCACCCAATACAACAAGCATTATTCAGCCATTAGATCAAGGCATAATTGTTACTTTTAAATAATATTACGTGAAGCACACTTTTCAATTTATATTAGATAATCTAGAAAATGAACCATGAACCAGTAATGGACGTTTGGAAACAATTTTATATTTGGGATTGTTTAAATCATGTAGCATCTGCTCTCCCTGAAATAAGACCAAACACTTTAAATGCCTGCTGGAAAGCAATTTGGCCTGAGTGTGTGCAAAAAATGCAACCAATGAATTATTAACCTTATCAATTGAAAGCACAAATTTAGCACATGAAATTGGTGGAGAAGGCTGGCTTTGATACTTTTAACAATAACGATATCGACGAATTGCTCGTGAATAAAGGTATAAGTGACGATGATATTATTGATCTAACTTCTGATATAGTCAAAGATCCAGAACGCGATAGTGAGGTGGAAGAAACACTTAATCCCCTTACTGCAAGTGTAATTCGAGTACTTCAATTTTGTAATAAATTGGAAAATCATTTTTTGGCCAATGACACAAATTTAGAACGAAACTTCAAATTCCAAAGAATTGCATTATTGAATATCGAAAACTGCACAAACAATTAGTAAATTCATTGCAAAGTTTAATCACTGATTGTATTGGCATAGTGAAAAAATCCACACAAAACGAACCTGTAGTTAAACCTAATTCAAGTGATGAAATTGATTTCGAACCAGTTCACAAAAGTTGTCGAGTATTGACAGATAGTGATAACAGTAATTGTTCGAATTATTCTGATGAATGTTTGTAAATAACATAAATTGTTACTTTTGAAAACAATTAAAAATAAGATTTTAAAGCAAACCTATATTTTAAGTTTTATATAAACTTTCTGATTTTCGAACCAATTTATCTGATGTTATTTTTCTGATTTTTTTATGCGATTTTAGGAAATTATGTAACCTATCCCTATTTTTACCATATAACGTATCTACCGCATAAAAAGAGACCCAAGTGTATACAACAATAATAAAGATTCATCTTATTCAAATCAATACTGATTTATTACTTTCAGTGTGGAAAAAATATTTCCACACTTGTTAAAAAAAGTCGAACTTTTCCCAACTCAAACTAATCTCCACACATTAGTAGAAAAATGATCATTTTTGACATAACTACATTCTAAGGAAGCCTTTTATTGAGAGTTCCACAATTACATGCGTCTGACAGGAAATCGGGTTCGGTTCCCACCGCCGAATTTATCATCTCCCGGCAGATGTTTTTTCTACCAACAAAGAAGCTCGCCCGAAATATTCAGGTAATTCGACGTACGCTCGTTCCAATTTCGACAATGAGACGCGCCGATAAATTCCAGCCGCATTTTCCTGCACAATTCAATCAAAAAAGCGCAGAAAAAATTACACGGAAGCAAATGAGGTCATTGCTCATTCCTGTGGGCACTAATCTATTTTCCATTTCCTCGCGAGCCCCGATGTGTGACCAAATGACGACAAAATCGATGTGCAGAGACCCGATCTTTTCGCGAATCAAACAATCAATGAATTCAAATCGAACTGCATTAACAACGATCAACGCGCGAAACCGGTTAAACGTCTATTGAGCGAACATGTATTATGGGTTCGAGTATTCTCCCGTTTCCTCATACCATGTACCAGAAAAACAATCAGCTATTCACTTCCCCATTGTTGCATTAGTGTACGCTACCGCATGTAACACTTCTTGCATAATTAGGGAGAGACGATTTTCCCACGTTCTGAGATAATCCAAAAGGAGGTCGAAAAAGCAAACAAAAAAATATCACACGTATGAGGGTCATGCGGCCTCTACCTGGGGGCAAGAAAACTCAAACTTACGTCGGTGTTGAACACGAAATTGCGAAGACGTGCCCTCGGTGGGTGCCGTTTGGTCTTTAAATTCCCCCAAGTGGGGCCGTCTGGATCGCCGGCCGCACCGGCCCCCGTGCACAAAATCGTATCCCAGGGCGACGGAGGGTTGGGGGCCCTCGGTGGCGGCAAAATGTACAACATTATTGTCTTTGCACTCCGCGAAAACACCACAAATCAAGCATAGTTTTTACTTTCATTCAGGAATTTAACTCAAATCATGGGAGGTTTAAAGCACATGTAGAACGATACCCCGCCTGGGTAATCGTTAAACCGAGGCTGCCAACAGCAAACTGACATCAACAGCTGCACTCGCAAGACTTCCAGTCGAATACCGCACGATTTCAATACCGCAGCGCCGCACGGTTGGACTTCAAAACCTTGTACCGTTAATAACAAAAAGTAGGAAATGCAAAGGGGTTAAATAAATGCGGACCCCCTCATAACCTCCCTAATTTTAATTTACATAATTACCGCAATTAATCCATAATTTTAAGCGGTTTTTTTCGCACTTTCTAAGTAAAACGAATTTGAATATTTAAATTTCAGGTAAAAAATAACCAAAAAATTGCACAATGTACTTACGATTGATTGAGGTGAATTATTACTACTGGGGCTCCTTTGTACTGTCACTAATGCCATAACTGGCGTCTATCACTAAAATTAAGGGCACACTACAACGCACAATACAATTTCATAAAACGAACGCAAAACAATACATTATTTTAGCACAAAAATAAAAACGTCAGATGAACTGCAAGGCCATGTTCAATACTT
Source organism: Dascillus cervinus (assembly GCA_949768715.1). Taxonomy (NCBI): domain Eukaryota; kingdom Metazoa; phylum Arthropoda; class Insecta; order Coleoptera; family Dascillidae; genus Dascillus; species Dascillus cervinus. Next base: position 27,143,167 of record OX458319.1, on the reverse strand, counting down.
TTCGTTCAACCTATCAGCGCGCGTTTTACATTTTATTCACATTTCGCGACCAATCCCAGCGGAGATCCAAACGTCAAAACAAATCGCGACGTACTGTCATCTTGCGGCGCCATTGCAAATTTTCGTTTCAATTAACCTCATAAGATGTCAAAGATATTCACCCCAACTAATCAAATTCGGCTGACTAACGTCGCCGTAGTGAGGACTAAAAAGGCAGGCAAACGTTTTGAAATTGCCTGTTACAAGAATAAAGTCGTTTCCTGGAGGAACGGAGTGTGAGTTTTACAAGCGAAATTGTGCAATTTTGTCATTTGTTTCTTGCAGGGAAAAGGACATCGATGAAGTTCTGCAGACCCACTCGGTGTTTACAAACGTTTCTAAAGGTCAAGTTGCGAAAAAGGAAGATTTATTAAAAGCGTTCGGCAAGGAAGATCACACCGAAATTTGTAAAGAAATCTTGCAAAAAGGGGAACTTCAAGTTTCTGATAAAGAAAGGCAGAGCCAACAGGATGCGTTATTTAAGGAGATTGCAACGACCGTCGCTGATAAATGTCTGAATCCCGAATTGAAGCGCCCATATCCGGTTACATTGATCGAAAAAGCGATGAAAGATGCGCATTATTCTGTTAAGCTCAATCAAAACACAAAACAACAAGCACTGCAAGTAATCAAATTATTGAAAGAGACAATACCCCTTGAGAGGGCGCAAATGAGATTAAAGGCTGTATTTCGAGGAAAGGAATCTAAAAAGTTGAAGGATAAAGTTGCCAAAGTTGAGACTGTTCAGATTGAAAATGAGGAAAAGGAATCCGATCAAGTTACCATTATTTTCTTAGTTGATCCCGGTCATTTTCGACAGATTGACGAAATGGTGCAGGCGGAAACCAAAGGTGGAGCATTTCTGGAAGTGGTCTCACTCAAAGAGATTGTGTTAGGCGAAGAATACCTTTAATTTGAATTATTTATTACAAATATTTATTACTTTAATTACATTTTTTGCGTTTGATAATATTACATTTTCTAAATTTACCTATCATTCCCAATTTAACAGCACAATTTGCAACTTTAAGTTGCTGTATAGTGTGCTGCCTATATTTTTAGGTACTTAATTTTGACGTTTTTACGAATTGGCACAATTTTGAACTAAATTTTGCTACACAAACACCACAATTTCAACAGGTTTTTGTAATTTGGTTAGTACTGTACAATAGTGACTAAAAAATCATGAATAAAACAACATTATAATAATAAAACAATTAACTTTTGAAAGTTAAATTTACTGAGGTTGGATTTTTTAATTTGGTTTCGGTATGTAATTATAGTCGAACTTCCATATAACGAAGCATCACGATGACTTTAAAAAAGTTTGTTATAGAGAAACTTCGTTATAAAGAAATTTATGTTGGAAAAAAACTTTCAGTTTTACCCTTTCAGATCCACAAGAATTTTTGAAGTAATACGATTTTAGGCATTAAAATGACTAGGTATCCATTTAACATAAAATAACGTACTTTCAAAATTTACGTGGGGACACATTATGTGTCAAGGCCGCAAAAGGATTAATATGCAGTTACGTAGTTATTTAATTAATTGTATAAATAAGACCACCCCAGTGTTATGAAACAATTTTTAAAAGACAAAGCAAAGTATGGTAATAAAATAAAAATGTTTTGACGCAGCAAAACTTCGTCGGTTTCATTTAATATTGTAAAATTTTTGCGCGCGTAAATTAGTGCCACTTACTTCGTCGGCTAATCCCTAATAAAATGTTGAACCCTGGATACATCTAGGAATATTGCTACAACCGAGTTTTTTTCCGAAGTTACAGTGAAACAACAAAAAGAAACAGTTTTAAATCTTAAAAATTTGGAAAGTTTGGGGAAAAAAATTCGTTATACGGAAATTTTTACTTGGTTATAAGGGGTATAAAATGCATTAAAAACGTCTCCAGGTGAAGGTTGCCCAAAAAAATTCACTATATAGAGAAGTTCGTTGTAGGGAGGTTTGACTGTACTTTCGGTTCTTTGATCGAGTTTAGCTGCAATTCTTGATAGTGTGAACTAAAAATCCGATCAAGTTACCATTATGTTCTTAATGGATCCTAGTCATTTCTGACAGATGGTGCAGGTGGAATCCAAAGGTGGAGCATATCTGGAAGTGGTCTCGCTCAAAGAGATCGTCTTAGGCGAAAAATAGCTTTAATTTGAATTATGTATTACAAATATTTATCACTATAATTATATTTTTTGAGTTTGATAATATTACATTTACTAAATTTACCTATAATCCCCAATTTAACGCCAAAATTGACAACTTTAAGTTGCTGTATGATGTGCTGCCTATAATTTTCAGGTACTTGATTTTGAAGTTTTCACAAATTGGCACAATTTTGGACTAAATTGATTTTACTACACAAACCTCACAATTTAAACAGGTTTTTGTAATTTGGTTAGTACTGTACAATAGCGACTAAAAAATCATGAATAAAACAACATTACAATAAATATATTACAATAATAAAACAACATATCAGACTAATAGATTTTCGGTTCTCACATGCGTCTTGCATGTAACATCCTGGAAATATATGTAAGTGAAACTAAATTTACTTTCAAAATTTCAATTTACTGAGGTTGGATTTTTTCATCTGGTTTCGGTATGTAAATACTTTCGGTTCTTTGATCGAGCTTAGCTGCAATTCTTGATAGTGTGAACAGGAAATCGGACAATCGGTTCAAGTAAATGAGCGCCTCTTTGTCCAAACCGCCATCATCGACCAATTGAATGATGGTGCGTTCAGTTCTACGACAAACCGATCTGGCCACGTGTAATGAAGCACTCGATATCCCGCCTCCCTTAAATTTCACAATTAAATTTGGCTCAAATCAGACTGTCCTTATTTACCGGTATTATGTACTGTTCCGGAGGTGGCAATTTCTTAGAATAGGCGTGTATCCAGTCTTCTAATTCTTTTGTGTAATTCGTTGGAAGCTTTTTTTTTGTTTTATCATCGAGTCTGGATATCGCGGTAGTAATGTCTATGATTACAGTTTGTATTCTCTTAAGTTTGTCGATGTATTCGTGTTCGGCCTCTTGCGCATGTTCTCTCGCCATCCTGTGCAAAAAAAACAATTACTAAATGTTAGCCAAAAGTGTTAGAACAAACCCAATGAAACTTAACAATTCCTCTGCGGCCCCTATTGCGTTGAAAATGTTATCATTTTTTCGTAATTTCGTTCCTGATAAGGTCGTCGACGATCCATTATCTCCTAACCTGCTGAAAACTTCGGGAACTCCGGGTGCATTACAATAATTTCTAATTAAATAAAAACTCCTTGTGTTCAGTAATCGCTGAAAAACCATCTTTTTACGATTACTTTTAACCCACAATTTGACAGATGAGGTTATGTCGTTAGTGACATTTCGTCATCTTCCAGTTGGTACGGAAATTAAGAAATTAGCATTTCATTTGAAATTTCGGAAGAAGACATGAATTATTTACAATTTTTCGCCAATTATTGCACTCGCGTTCCAAATAGGGAGCCACTGAAATTGTACAAATATTTACTTAGACAATGTCAAAAGTTGCCTAATGGTCCCAGGCAACACTATACTCACACGGTCAAACAGGTATGACGTTTTTCTAATTTCTACATATATTTATAATCTATTTGCAGTGTTTCCTTCAATATGTTAAAGAACCGGATCCAAGTAGAGTTGAGGAGATAATAAAACGTGCTTATGAAGATTCAGACTGGATTTTTAAAAAGGTTTGCATAAAAGTACTTAACCAATTAAAAATCAATGAAATTAATTTTCAGTACTTAGGACCTAAGTAAAAATGTTTGAAGTACCCTTAGCATCGAGTGCAGAAGTTATTGCCCTCGAGAATTTTTGGAGTGCTGTTTTCATTTACCATGACAAGCCCCACGTAGTGAATCGTAGATTAGCTGGTGTGTCACAATCAATAATTGTTGAAGTTGAATTCCATAATGATACCATTAAGTCACTAACTGAGCTTTTCACCCGAGCTGCAATTTTATATGAAGCTCGAAAATTAAAAGAACTTTCTGCAGAATTTATTAAAAATTTGTTGGAACCTTACGATAAAAATGTGTTAATTCATAACAGGACCAAGGAAGATTTAAAAGCAGCCACGCAAGGAATTTTTGTGTCGCTTCGAATTTTGCTCCCCAGGCAGAGCAATTATGACAAGTGTTGTGAAATTGTGGCGTTCGATAAAGAGCGTAATACAGCGCATTTTTTTGCTGTTAATGAGATTGACAAGAAAAACTTGGGTGTTCCCTTTCCTTACCTGATCTCTTTTAAATCGTCTGGTGAAGTTGGTTTGTTGATAGAAAATTTTGAAGATGCTGATACTTCAAGCGCCGAATGGTTATCGGATCAGTTGTTCCCGAAACTTTTAAAATGGGCAGAGAATTATGATGAATCGAAAAAAATCCAGGATTCCCTCTCGTTGATTTCTCATGATCGGTACTGCGAATTGTATCAGGATTTAAAAGCCAAGCACGGGAAAGCTATGGAACAAGTAAGTTCAGTCGTATCATCAGTAGTGATTATTTAACATTAGGCCCACATTTATTTATTTAATTTATTTATTTATTTGTCTTCATTTGTCAATTGCATGGTATAATTAAGGAAATTTTACATTGCCGCATCCTCAAATCGAAGGACTTGTGTTCTTACATCTGAAAATTGAATTATTTTGTCAAAATGTACATTTCAGAAATGGACGGAGAACACCGATCCTTTAAAATTCATTTATGAAGATGTTGCTATCGCCTCTTATCTAATAGCCCTTTGGGAAAAAGACAGTCCTAATAAAAAACCAAGTTTCGTTGACTTGGGATGCGGCAATGGCTTGCTTGTATTCATCCTGAACGAGGCGGGTTATGAAGGTTTTGGAATAGACGTACGAAAAAGGAAGCTTTGGGACGTTTTTCCGAAAACCGTTAGACTTGAGGTTCGGACTTTAATGCCGTCTGCACTTTCATTGTTTCCGGACACTGATTGGATAATCGGAAACCATTCAGACGAATTGACGCCTTGGATTCCGGTCATCGCAGCCAGAAGCTCCCAGAAAACGAAATTCTTCCTCCTCCCTTGTTGCAGTTATGAGTTCAACGGCAAAAAATACCAACGTTACAACACGTCGAAATCCCAATACAATGAATATTTGGAGTATGTTGAAACTATCTGCAACACGTGCGGATTTAAAACTGAAATTGACAAACTGAAAATACCGTCAACGAAAAGAATTTGTTTGGTAGGCACCGAACGAACTTACAAAGAAACTGATTTTGACAAAATCAACGCAAAAATTGCTGAATACATAAATAAACGGTGCAATTCGCAATCAAGTGATTGTGGTGATTGGGTGAGTGATTTTGAACCTCGCGCGCAAACCGAAAGGGTCAAGAATTGCACGCATCTCAACAAAGATCTCATAGATCGAATTGTACATAATGTTGTAAATCAGTTGTTGGGTTTTGAAAATTTCCATGAGAAATTAAATGGAGAAATGTGGAATGCAGGAGGAAATCTGCCATTACCATCTCTTATTAAAAGTATCGCCGTGGAGGATTTAAAACAGTTGAAAAGTGAATGCGGCGGGCTGCAAACTTTATTGAAAAATCATCGATACATTTTTGAAGTTGCGTCTGGATCGGTGCAGTTGAGAAAGCCACCTATGAGGAATGAATCGAATAAAAAGTTGAAAAGTAAATTATGTTGGTTTCATGCAAATCATCCTGATAGTTGTTGGTTGGATACTAACGTTTGTGCTTGTAATCATATTTTTAATAAATGATTTTACCTATGAAAAAAAAGTTGAATATTTTTTAAAACCTCTTTGCTACCTTGAGCTATCTTCAAAATTGGAATCTGGCAATTATACATTTTCAATCGAGTCTTTATAAAGGTCGTTTTTAAATAACGACTTGACCGCTTTATATGAATTTATTGTACAATTCTTAAAATCATAGTCAATACGCCAACCAAAACGTGTCATGTTTCTCTGCTACTAGATGGCACTAAATCAGAGACAAAACCGTCGTTGCACCACGTAATTTTTGGAAAACAAATTAATGCGAGTAGTGTACAACAAACTATTATAAAACAAATCTGGAAATTGTGAGTTTCACTAACGTTACAGTTTTATCAAGTAAAACACAGCTGAAAAACTTTTAGCTCTGGTTTCGCCTTGTAAATGGCACTTCCCAGTTACTTAAAAATCCATCGAGACGCCATGTTTACCGTTCACCTGACACCATCAGAATTCAAAATGCAAATCTTTTAATTCGTTTTTTAAAAAGTCTACAAATTGTTATACTAAATAAAGATGGCGTTGGTTATACCGTATTTTTTAATTTGAGAAGAAGATTCAAACAGATCGCACCAAAAGATAAAGTTATGATTGGTTGCTAGCAAACTGCAGCCAATCATAGACCTACCTTTTGGCGCGATCTGTTTGAATCTTCTCAAATTAAAAAATACGGTATAAATTGTACTTGATGTTCATGCGTTGATTTGAGACTGGTTCCATAACGTTCAGTTAATTTTTGACCTAATTCATTCATGATTTACTAAGTATCAACTTTTGGTTGTTTAATTTTCTTAGATTTTTTTAATTTACGAATTATATACAGTGTGTTCACGAAAAAACGCCCCAGCTCCTAGCGCTATTATTAGGAGTCCAATTGTAACAAACGATACGTCAAATTAAATGGTTCAAAAAGTACTACAATGTGTAGCTCAAACATAATTTTTACCTGTTTCTCCATTCAAAGGTCAACTTCATTTTTTCAAATTACAACCTTATATTTTTCTTTGACAATTTGATAGAGATTTTTTTTCTGAATTCAACGATGTATCACAATCAATATTTCTGATTTATTTTAGGGTAATAAAGAAATTAGAATAATAACTAATATTATTAGCAGTAGGCTTTGAAAAATAACTGAGACGTAGCGGTGGCTATGGAAACGACGTCTCACAAATAAAAATTACTATTACTATTGTTGCAACAATGGTAATAACCATGGTAACCGGGACATTTAACTGGAGAAATACGTTAACATCGCCGTCAGAAACTGGCTATTAGTTTGTTTACCTATTTTTTGTAATAAAAATGAATAATAGTGAACTAGTGAAATAGTGAACTAAACGATCCACTGGCGTAGAATAAATTTGTGTAATTTCTTTTTAAGCGAGTTAAGGCGAGATCAATCATTTTATACAAAAAATTTGTGGTCTGATGAGTGTCAATTTACAAACAACAGACATTTTAATCGTTTCAATCACCGCTATTGGAGTGTAGAAAACCCACATATTACCATCGAACAAAATCCTCAGATAAAATTTTCGGTGAACGTTTGGTGCGGAATATTAGGCGCCAGGATACCTAATAGGACCAATTTTCATTGATGGAAATCTCAACCAAGAAAAATATCTTCAAATTTTGCCTGAAGACTTAGAAGAAATTTTAGATGACTTGCCGTTGCCATTGAATGGAATGAACTAGTATTTCAACAAGATGGCGCTGCACCACACAAAACGCTCTTATGATTAGGGACTATTTAAATATAGAATAATGAAGACAAATGGATTGGAGCATATGTACCTATACCATGGCCCGCCCGGTCTTGTGACCTCTAGAGTTTTTCTTTTGGGGATACATCCAAGATATTGTTTATGCTACGCGCCCGGAAACGGAGGAAATTTTGAGAGAGAGAATAGTCAACGCTTGTCGGGAAACACCAGCAGAAATTTTAATTAATGCTACACAAAATGTAGGATCTAGATGTCGACGAAAATGTCTGGAAAGAAACGATGCCCAATTTGAACATTTTTGTTAATTTGCCATTTCTTTATTTAATTGTTTAGTTAGTAAATGTTATCTGTTGTTGTTCATAAATTAATTCTTTAAAATACGTTGTTTCCGTACTGACACATCGTTTCCATAGCCACCGCTACGTCTCAGTTATTTTTCAAAGCCTACTGCTAATAATATTAATTATTATTTTAATTTCTTTATTACCCTAAAATAAATCAGAAATATTGATTGTGATACATCGTTGAATTCAGAAAAAAAATCTCTATCAAATTGTCAAAGAAAAATATAAGGTTGTAATTTGAAAAAATGAAGTTGACCTTTGACCTTTGAATGGAGAAACAGGTAAAAATTATGTTTGAGCTACACATTGTAGTACTTTTTGAACCATTTAATTTGACGTATCGTTTGTTACAATTGGATTCCTAATAATAGCGCTAGGAGCTGGGGCGTTTTTTCGTGAACACCCTGTATGTAGTAGATAATATAATTGGCGACACGCGGTATTTTTTCGGATTTTTATCCAGTAAACCACCTTAACCCTAGAAAGCTAACGTTAGTGGATTTAATAGTTTAGTTTTATGAAAATGTGCACTGCAATTTGCATGGTTTTACCTAGGAAAACCGATTTTTAAGACTCAACCCTTGTTGTAATCATTTGAAAACAAAATAAATGGAAAAAAATTTTACCTAAGCACACTTTATGAAAATGTGGATCCTAACATAAGTTGAAAAAAAAATGAAAAAAAAATTGACCTGGGCACACTTTATGAAAATGTGCACTGCAATTTGCATGGTTTTACCTAGAAAAATCGACTTTTATGATTATGATTACAACAAGGGTCGACTCTTAAGAGTCGGTTTGCCTAGGTGAAAGCATTCAACTTTCAGTGCGTTTGTTTTAACGTGTTTATACATATAATTTTTTGAACAAATGAATTTTGAAATTATTTAAAAAACATATAGTTGAATGGAGAAGATTCGGTGTTTTTACTCAAACCCAATCACCATATCCAATGAAAATTCATTTATACTCCTTTTGTATAAAAAATAGTTGGTCACCTTATTATTGTATACAAGCAAGTAGTAGTAGCTGTCTAGGGTAAACCTCAATTTGTCCTTGAGAATACAATTAACGACACTTTCCCAAAAATATTTAGACGTTTGGGAGAAGTAGCAAGTTCTGTACACAACACCACTAGCAACTACTCTGTAACCCGCATGCGGGCCAAGTTGTGGATTTAAGGACGAACATTGGCTGTAACATACAACCTCGACAGTTAGTTATAAAGAGCAAAAAATTGAGAGAATTCTCAACTCAAGGAAACATTTTTTGTATAGAAATTAAAATGTCTCCAAAACTATTGCAATAAAAGTATCTTGTTTGTGCATTTTTATAGATTCCAGAGACAAAAAAAATTATGAAAATGTAGAAAATACAAAGAAAACGTTGTCGAGAAATTTATTCTAGCTTGAAAATACTGAATTCATTGAAACAATTTATGTGCAGTTTCAAGTCAATCGTTTATGTGGGTCAAAAGAAGATGTCACCTTCACAAAGCGAAGTTGTATGAAAATTTGTAAAAATTGATCAAACAGATATAAACTAAGATGAGGAATTTTATAAAAATGAACCAAGAAATCATCTCCCAAAATTTGGTACTTTTGAACATCCTGCAAAGCAAGTCAATATTACAAAATGATCTTACATTTAAGTTGAAAAAGAATGTTTCCAAATTATTACAATTTCTTTTATATTTTCAGTTTTAAAATTATATTATTTAACACAATTTGTTTTTGTACAAGTTATCAAAATTAAACAATGCAAACTCCATCTAAGAATACGTTTCTCAGTAAATTTGAAATGATTAAAAAAATGAAAATTCAACTTTTCAAATAATTTAATCAAAAATAATTGAAATACATTCTGTCGGAACAAAAAAATAAATCCTGCAGTCCTCAAATTTTATTCATACTAGAAAAACGTACAAAAAAAATAATCTGAAGACACAACTTATATAATTCCAATCTTGTTGGCAACGTCCAACGCATCATAATCCCTGGCCAATCGTACGTAAGCCTTCTTTTTACCGTCGGGTCTAATCAAGGTGTTGACTTTAGCAACATTAATATCGTACAATTTTTTAACCGCCGCTTTAATATGATGTTTGTTAGCGGAAGTGTGAACTAAAAAGACTAAAGTATTATTATCCTCAATCTTTTTCATGGCAGCTTCCGTGGTCAATGGATATTTGATTATATTATAAGCGTCCATGCGGCTTCGGTGCGGTACAGATTTCCTGGGGTACTTCGGGTTCCTCGGGGGCCTGAACGTCTTCGGTCGGTGGAAGTGCACGGAATTCCGTATCTTACGTGCACGCGTACCAAACGGACCTTTAATTACCTTTGAAACAAAATTTGCATTTTAAAATAAAGCAGTTTCGGTTAGATACATTGTGCCCTGTTCAAATTTTGATCAGAATACGTTTAGGTGTTTTCAAGGAATTTCAAAGAGATTCCCACGTCATCTCATCATAATATATTTACAAAATTCACAAAAATAGTTTAAAAGCCAAAAACCTTCATATATACAACAGCCAAATAGAAATCTATAAATATAATTTTGTATAATTTAGGGGGCACCAGAAACACAACAGAACAAGCCAGAATTGGATGAAGAAGCACTTGGAACTTTTGAATCTTCAAGTGACTCTTTTCCACTACTTGGAAATGGTTGTGAATCTGGTGCAGCTATAATTCAGGTACATTTTCAAATGCTACATCATTTACAGCGTCTATCGCATGTTCAAAATCAACTAAAGGTTGAGGTACCGTTTGAACTGCGAAATCTGTGGTTTGACGTAAAGGAAGTTCACGCTTCTTTGGGCGCTTCAATTTTGGACCAATATAATTACTACATTTTATACAATGAATGCATTTACACCAACATACTTTTTTCTGCACATTGAGAGCCTTCTGGACAGGTTTGGCCACTTTTCCAACTCCCTTCTGTTGCTTGACAGACACATTCTTTTTCGGTTTCACAACGGTCGGTTTAACTTTTGGTTTGGCAGCAACTTTAGGCGCAACCTTCTTTGCGGCCACCTTGACTGGCTTGGCGGCTGCTTTGGGCTTCGGCGCCGCAGGTTTCACCGAAGCAGCTGAGGCCTTCTTTTCGGCGGCCTTTGGAGGGACCGTTGTTTTGGCGGTCGCCGGGATCTTAGGAGCCGGTGCGGGCTGCTTCGAGCTAGCTTTCGAAGTAGAGGAGGCTTTTGGAGTAGGGGTCGTTTTTGAGGACGACGCAGAAGTTGTTGAAGCACTGGCCGATGGAGCGGCTGCAGCCTTCTTTTTTTCAGCTGGTTTCCCAGCTATTCAAATAAGAAATTAGCAATTAATGGCCACAAATTAGTAACATCTGACAAAAAAAGTTTGGTTATGATTCCGCGTGGTTCATTCATGTCAAAGTTTATTTTAAATGGTCAATTTTAGGCGAAATTTGAAGTCGATTAATTCTTAAAGTGATATTGGGCCAAAAGCAAAAGAAAATTTAAAAATAAAACACAAAATTACCTGGTTTTTCCGTCGTTTTACCCTTCGGCGGAGCCATACTTGTTAGAAGGCTCACTAAAAGGAAACACAATTTGACATATGGAGTAGACGGAAATGATTAGTAGTCAAATCAGAGCGGTAAAATTTGAAATTTCTTGGTGAGCAGGTGCAAAAAACACCTGTTTAATTTTTACGATACAAACACAACTTGAATTGTTAATGAAATGAGTAAGAAATCTTGTGTGTTGAAGATGTTGGCTGAATCGGCCAGTGACGATAGGAAAATATCAAGTTTTCCAAAACCATTTAAATTAAACTGTTCACCGTACCACAAATTTGATTTCAGTGAGAAAACAAAAAATATCTGTTCGAGTAATCAACTAATAACCAGCAGTTTTAAAATTTCTAAAATGATTGTGCTTGGGGATGTATCCGTTGGGAAAACTTGCATCATTAACAGGTTGATTGAAATTATTTTTAAAAAAAATGTATTAAAATTATTTTTTTTTAGGTTTTGTCGACAATTATTTGATAGCAATTACAAGGCTACGATTGGGGTCGATTTTGAAGTTGAACGATTTGATATATTAAATGTTCCCTTCAATTTGCAAATGTAAGTTTAATAAAATGATTTGCTGTTTAATTTACTCTTTATTTTTTTCAGCTGGGACACAGCAGGACAAGAAAGATTTAAATGCATTGCACAATCTTATTACAGGGCAGCTCATGGTAGTTAAATTTATCATTCATTTCTTTTATAATAATTTCTTTCTTTCCAGTTATCTGCATAGTTTTCGATTTAACGAACCTTTATTCATTATCTCACTGCAAATCTTGGTTGAATGAAGCATTAAATGCTTGCAGTGACATTGAACCATTTATTTTTTTGGTCGGAAACAAGAAGGATTTGCTGGTAAGTTAACTAATTGTGTTATACCGATTTAAGAGATTTAATTTGCAGTCGGAGGCTTCTTATAGCAATGTGGAAGGTTATGCCATTAAAGAAGCCAGGAATTTAAACGCTGAATTTTGGGCAACCTCGGCAAAGACCAGCGAAAACGTAAAAGAATTCTTCTTTCGATCTGCTGCTTTAACCTTCGATGACACAATAACCAAGAGCATCGAAACAAAAATTCCAAAACCAATCGGCACAGATATAGTGTGTAAGTCTTCCTATTTTCGACTACACTTTTCCAAGAATTTATCGTTTCAGCACTCAAACAAAAATCAAGAAGTGGACGAGCTGCGAAGTGCCCCTGCCATTAATTTTTTCTAACCTGCCGCCTATGCAACCCAAGATGCCCCGATTATTTTATTCATTTTGCTCACGTGGTATCCTTGGATGGGCGGCTGATTGACGAAATTACGGAGCATTTGCTGGCTTGTGCGCGTATTACCAGTTGGGCTGCTTATGAGGCAACTTGCGTGCGATTTGTGTTATTTTTTGTGTGTCGGTGTAAAAAAAAAACAATTGTCGTATGTTCAGTTAAGTGTTGCCAATTGTTAAAACTCTACTTTTACGAAAAAATCAGGGGGATTAATAATTAGGTGAGTTGAGGCTTAAAATTATTGCAATATTACAATTTACTGTGCAAAGGTTGAGGCAAATAAGATGAGAAGTCAGTTTTGGTTTTTAAATTAGTAAATAGGACAAATGGTATATACAGATGTGCACAACGGCACATTTTAATTTTTGCTTAATTATCGCGTTGAGAAAAATTAAAAATCAGGTTTTCGTTGCGTTATTTGATTACCTATGTGCTTGCCTACAGGTGAAACATCACGTATGATATTTTTTACCGTCAGGCTCGATAACTTTAAGAAAGTTAGGGCAATAAAATGACTTTGAATGGAGTTTTTGAAGTTCTAAATTTGGAAAAGTGTTGCAATCGTGATATGATATCTATGAACTCGTAAAAATTACTGTGTCACTAGTAGAACACCCGGAACAACTTTGTTTTGTTATTAAAAATTGATTTTTGGGCAAATTATTTTTTTTTAGTATTTTACACATTTTTCAAATTAAAACTCACACTGCATTGGTTCCTTCAAAATTTCATGTACAGGGTGTCGTATCACAAGTGCTCACCCCCAAAATTGAACTTTAATTGAAAGTGATTTATTTGAAATTTTATTAACCGAATACTGTACATGCGATTGTGGCGAAGAAAGGCAAACAATGCACCATCTTGTTTTTCACTGCGAAAAGAGGCACAGTCATTGCTCAACCGAAGACTTCCTAAATGTTAATATTTAAGATATTTAAGATACTTATCCATGTGTGATAAACAAATCTGGTAAAAGACTATGAATTTCTGGTCCCAATTGTTTATTGTCAGCATTAGTTTTCGAGAGAAAAATAAAAACAGATTTTTTCCAAAAATATTACATACAGTAAAACTCCTTCAAACGATCACTCCTGTATCCAACCATAATTTCTAGGAATGAAAGATTTATACGGTATCAGTAATATATTGTTACTCCTTTAAAGCGACTCTCCCCTAACGCGACCGTGACCGACAATTTACAGTTAAAGCGATCACTTCTCACTTTGTGAAAATCCTTTTAATTTTTGTCTTTGTTGATTTATGAGTTGTCTCAATATGAGATCGAATTTGTAAAACTTAAAATGTCAATTATACACTGTAGAATTTATTAAGAACCTTTCTCCGTCAAGTGCTTGACCAACGCCATCTTTATTTACAAGCCGTGAAGCCATGCTTGGCAACACCGCATTAATGCACAGAAGTAGGCCGGGTATCATTGCACGTCGGTTGCAATCGAAACTTATTAAAAAATAACTAACATGAAATGATCCATACTACATCATTATTCTGATAGTATTAAGAAATAAAACAAAAGTTAGTAAGGGCAGGAAATTTTATTTTGTGGTATTTATTAAACATTAAATAACATTATTTACAAATAACATATTTTTAACGTTTATTTTTCTCTTTTGTTAGCGTAGCTAATTTCCTTTTTTTCTCTAAATTTTTAGTGCCATTTGTTTCTTTTGAATATTTTGTGTAGTTATTCAACAGAATATTTGCAAAAACAGAATACAATGTTTTAAACAATCTGGAAACATCGTTGCCACACAGACAATGTAATTCAAATTGTTGAAAAAAGTTATTGGAATTTAAGCTTAACTGTGTCAGTTGAATTAAAATGCCTTTTTGACAGGAAACAACAAAAATTTTGTTTCCCACACGCTATTAGCTACAATATATTCTAACAAAGCATACATATGAAAGAAAACACACTTAACATGGTAACTTGGTACACTTAAGCCACCTCGCTGTAAAAAGTCAAAATATTCGTTGCAAACATTACTACCGCGTCCTTCCTCAAATAAAAAAACACAGGCAGTACATTCCAGATTTTTGCAAACAGATCGTGCTCCATAGCCACAAACATATATGCAGCTTGATTCCTCGATTTCACATAATTCAAGATAATTTGAAGTTATAATGGGGCGAAATTGATCAATGTCAACATTATATAAATTTGATTCAGTACTTTCATTAGCAAAGTTGCTAAAGCATGCTTCTTTTTTATTGATCATTTTCAAAATATGTCTTATTCGTAATTTGTTTTCTGATTCAATTACTTGCCTAACTGATACATTATAGTTTGATCCAGATAGTCGTCTGTACTGTAATGACCCAAACTTGCCGCCGAAATAATTTAAATATTCGAAATATCCCGAACGCTCGAAAAATAAACCGCGAAATTCAAATTGGCCAACAAAATTGTGATCGTCTAGAATGTCGGTAGGACTCCTCGTTGCGTTTACACAATGCGGCAAGCGTTCTGGATGCAACGGTGAGACTTTTAGGGGAAGAGGTGTCTTCAATAAAACAATATCATAGTGGAGGATGCCTTTTTAAATAAATCAAAATAGTAAGAGCGGAGAGCTCATGCAATAAACTGGAATCGGTGAAACCTCCCCAAACCGATTCCTCAGGCATGTAAAAAAAAAACAAAGCATACACAAACAAAGAAAGCAATTAATACCACCGACATACACAACATAAGAAATCGTCCCTTTTTATAAATAAACAACATACAAAATAAAAACATAAACGAGATGTGGTATGTGATAAAAAAACACATGTTAAATAATTAGGTTGTAATGTCGAATCATCTGAAACATATCGGAGATCACACCGAAGACCTGGATAAATTTTGATTGGCAAGGCAGTACGAATGATGGACATGATTTCATCATTATTATCACTTGAAGCATGAAATAACAAGAACTATTCGTTATGATAAATTAACCGGGCTACGAACTGTTGCCTTTCCAGGCACACGATATGTACAGTGCGCCGTAGAGGGTGGTCCGTAACTCTGCCTTACTGCCTTTTTCGAACGGTGGAAAGAACGGCACAGCAATTAGACACAAATAATAACAACAATCTCGGCCTATAAATGATGTCCCGCCTGTTATTGGCTAGGTTCCCCACCACCGAGTACAAAAACAACAACAATTATAAATAGCACATACATAGCATAATAGACAAACAAAACCTTTCGATCATACTCACAACCGAGGAAATGGAACACAAATTCCAGCTCGCCGCCACTGGTAAGAGCTGCAACCAGTTCCCGGGGGTGATAACTAAATGACCACATTACGCGCAGGTGGTAATTTAAATTAATCAAGGGACGATTTCTCATGTTTACAATTAGAACATACAATATCTAACCAAGGAACACACATGCGACGAACCGGCCTATAATTACGTTCGACCGGTCGTTCCCAACGAGGTCTTCGTGTAGAATTGGGCGCCTCCGCATAACCCTTTAAACCTTGCGTCGGTCCAAATCCGGTTTAAGCGCTCCCGAGTGCGCGCTTAAGTAACGGGCCCTCCCGATACTCCGGCACTGGAAGGCACGCCCTAACGGAGCGGCTACATGACGCCACGCGGAGATTTTGACCCTTAACGACACGTAACCCGCGTCCCCTTTACAAACAACGGAAAAACCCCGCGTTTCTTCGCCCCCGCGATAAAAAACGCATGCTAACCCTTGCCGTTCCCGTACTTAACCAAAACTAACGCGCGATTAGGCCGATTCGTTATCTAACTACAGTTTCATACTACTAAATCTAACATGCTAACTAACCTACCCCTCGCGCTGTAGCCGTCAACAAAAACTACCAGATACGATACCCGGATTAAGAGATCCTGCACAAATTGCTCCACTAATTAAAAACCCACCCCCAAAACAACAAGACACTTTAAAATAAAATTAAAACAACCACTTTTTCTCGAAGCGTCTTCTTCGGTTCAGGGCCCGCTAGCTTCTCCCCCACAACCCTTCGCGGCTCCTAAACCGGTCCCGCCCTCTACTCTACTCAACTTGGCTTAAGACTCTGGCTACTTAACTCGGTGCGTGTGTCGGGTTGCCGACGGTGCAGGCGTAAATTAGAATTTTTAAATTCAGTTCACTACAGACGCCCCCAAGTGTCTTCGTCGTGGCGAGCATCATAGCGACGGACGGCACTTCTTGGTTGGTAGGTGAATTTAAACTTCTCCTCGAGCCGTATGCACCCCTTGCTTACAACCGTCGGCCGAGTTCTGACTGCTGTGTCCCGAATTGCGTCGCGGTCGATATCCGCCAATGGAAGGCCCCGGATCCACAACTCTGGGACTATCTCCTGGGACTGGATCAGGAGGGTTCACTCAACCGGCATGGTCCCACTGCCCCGACTCTGGTTCTCGGGTTTGCTCCAGTCTGGCCACCTCTGCAATTGGTTTTGCTCCCTCACGTCCGCTCACAAGGTGGGCGAGTAACTCCTCGCTCCGCTATTCTCTTCCTTCCTGCCTCTACCTATGGCAATGGTGCGCTAGAGTTACCGTTGGCAGTCCTGCGTCCTCGTCCACGTCCTTCCAGGCTACCTGCTACAAAACGGCAACCAGTATACGCACATAAAGCCAAGGAAGACGGAAGGAATTAGCTAAACCTACTAAACTACGCCCCCGTAGACACCCCTTACAAAAAGCTCACTCAATTGCATCCTGGTCACGGCACCAAATCTGTAATGACCCAAACTTGCCGCCGAAATAATTTAAATATTCGAAATATCCCGAACGCTCGAAAAATAAACCGCGAAATTCAAATTGGCCAACAAAATTGTGATCGTCTAGAATGTCGGTAGGACTCCTCGTTGCGTTTACACAATGCGGCAAGCGTTCTGGATGCAACGGTGAGACTTTTAGGGGAAGAGGTGTCTTCAATAAAACAATATCATAGTGGAGGATGCCTTTTTAAATAAATCAAAATAGTAAGAGCGGAGAGCTCATGCAATAAACTGGAATCGGTGAAACCTCCCCAAACCGATTCCTCAGGCATGTAAAAAAAAAACAAAGCATACACAAACAAAGAAAGCAATTAATACCACCGACATACACAACATAAGAAATCGTCCCTTTTTATAAATAAACAACATACAAAATAAAAACATAAACGAGATGTGGTATGTGATAAAAAAACACATGTTAAATAATTAGGTTGTAATGTCGAATCATCTGAAACATATCGGAGATCACACCGAAGACCTGGATAAATTTTGATTGGCAAGGCAGTACGAATGATGGACATGATTTCATCATTATTATCACTTGAAGCATGAAATAACAAGAACTATTCGTTATGATAAATTAACCGGGCTACGAACTGTTGCCTTTCCAGGCACACGATATGTACAGTGCGCCGTAGAGGGTGGTCCGTAACTCTGCCTTACTGCCTTTTTCGAACGGTGGAAAGAACGGCACAGCAATTAGACACAAATAATAACAACAATCTCGGCCTATAAATGATGTCCCGCCTGTTATTGGCTAGGTTCCCCACCACCGAGTACAAAAACAACAACAATTATAAATAGCACATACATAGCATAATAGACAAACAAAACCTTTCGATCATACTCACAACCGAGGAAATGGAACACAAATTCCAGCTCGCCGCCACTGGTAAGAGCTGCAACCAGTTCCCGGGGGTGATAACTAAATGACCACATTACGCGCAGGTGGTAATTTAAATTAATCAAGGGACGATTTCTCATGTTTACAATTAGAACATACAATATCTAACCAAGGAACACACATGCGACGAACCGGCCTATAATTACGTTCGACCGGTCGTTCCCAACGAGGTCTTCGTGTAGAATTGGGCGCCTCCGCATAACCCTTTAAACCTTGCGTCGGTCCAAATCCGGTTTAAGCGCTCCCGAGTGCGCGCTTAAGTAACGGGCCCTCCCGATACTCCGGCACTGGAAGGCACGCCCTAACGGAGCGGCTACATGACGCCACGCGGAGATTTTGACCCTTAACGACACGTAACCCGCGTCCCCTTTACAAACAACGGAAAAACCCCGCGTTTCTTCGCCCCCGCGATAAAAAACGCATGCTAACCCTTGCCGTTCCCGTACTTAACCAAAACTAACGCGCGATTAGGCCGATTCGTTATCTAACTACAGTTTCATACTACTAAATCTAACATGCTAACTAACCTACCCCTCGCGCTGTAGCCGTCAACAAAAACTACCAGATACGATACCCGGATTAAGAGATCCTGCACAAATTGCTCCACTAATTAAAAACCCACCCCCAAAACAACAAGACACTTTAAAATAAAATTAAAACAACCACTTTTTCTCGAAGCGTCTTCTTCGGTTCAGGGCCCGCTAGCTTCTCCCCCACAACCCTTCGCGGCTCCTAAACCGGTCCCGCCCTCTACTCTACTCAACTTGGCTTAAGACTCTGGCTACTTAACTCGGTGCGTGTGTCGGGTTGCCGACGGTGCAGGCGTAAATTAGAATTTTTAAATTCAGTTCACTACAGTACATTCCAAACCTTTTCTCTAACTTGTCTGTTTGAAATTTCCCCAAGAGTACATACGAAACATTAAATTTTGTTAAAGTATCGTTAGCAATTTTACATAACACTTGAGATGCTCTTCTTATTGCTTCAAATGTGTCGGAGCTTAAGCCAGCTTTGTCCTTGAAAGACTGCCATGCTTCTATCCAAGACAAAAAACGTTTCAAAAACAATAACTTTTCATCCTCAATACTACAAACTGGTCCTGCCCATTCATTTCTTTTTATTTTTCCTACGATAGGGTTTTTAGAATTTACAATATCCCACCAGATGCGGAAAATTTGTAAAAAATTTGCAGTATCTGTACATTTTTCTTCCGTTTGTAAAGCAGCAATAGTTGACATATGAAAAACATTATCCACTAACAAAACGTTTTGTCTCTCTAAATTCGAGGGATACAAAGTTTTATAACTCAACTTATATGCTTTTTTAATTAACTTATTTTGCTCGTCCTTGAAAAATAGTCGCAAATGTTCGAAACATGCATACCGTTTTATTGTATAATTTTCAAAATCAGGATATATTAAAGTGTGAAAAGTATCTTTTTTGTTCAACCAGTTATTCCTAACATTTTTAAAAATGTGAACAGTGTCATACGATAGGTAAGTATTAATATCAGGGAAGCATGGATTTGGCATAGATTCGTTTGGAGAAATTAAAGTGAACATATTCTGATTTATTCTATTGTTATCAGTTAGTATCGCAACTATAGGAAAACCACATTTTTGAACAAATTCAATTACCTCATTAACGAGTATCTTTAACTGATCTCCTGTTGTGTTATTCACAGGAACTAGTCGAATAACTTCACTAAAATTACCAAAAGCAGAAGAGATCATAAAAGTTTGAATAGTTTTTGCCAGATCCTTAGCATTATTTTCTGAACTGCCAACAATTCCATTGGCTTTAAAATCTAACTTAGATTTCACATAAATTTCATCAATTTGTAATATTGTATATTTTTCTCGAACAGTCAAGTTTTTGGAAATTTGTTTCAAATAGTGACTTGTATTTGAAAGATTTTTGTCTGGTTTTACATTAAATCTAGAAGATATTTGTTGTAAATATCGTTTACTAGGCAGCAGCAAATGATCTTGTAAGAGCATGTAACAAGACAATGAATATGAATAAGCCATAAATGCAAACAAAATAGTTGCTGGGGAATATTTTCATCTTTTTAACAATATCATGTTTAACTGATCAATTAAAAGTTCCAATTGTTTTTTATGTTGATAGTCTTCCATTTCTTCAGCTTTTTCGTTACACATAACTAAATTTTCATACGACTTTTGCAAGAAAAATTCAAAAGATCAAGTCCTTAAATTGTGTTGACTTACGTTGGCATACCTAACTAATATATTTTCAAGTTGCGACCATCGAGATAATTTTAAATCACAAGGGAGAATCCAGTTCAAATCGTGAGCAGAAATTTCTTCTTTTCCAATAAAGAGTTTTAATGTTAAATCACTTTTCACAAGAACACTACATAAAATTTCGGCGGCACTTAACTCAGTTTCACTTTCAGAAGAACTATTAGAACACTCAATATTTAATAAATACAGCCAAACACCAAAGTTGCTCTTAATTTTAAAGTTCCACTTTGTTTCACTGTTTATACCATTTAGTTTTGTTTGAAAAGTGTCAAGAAAATTTGTAAAGTCATTTATAATATCAGATTTTACAAATTCTTCAATTTTTCCAGCTTCTTTTGATTGCAACGCTTTCCTTCTTACTTCAGGGTCTTTTCGTCTAACTACTGTTGAAGTTGAAGACAGATAAACTGGAAGATTTTGAAAAATTGTGGGTACAGCGTCTTCCTTTAATTTTGGGTGTGCTAATAGCAACGTAGTAACAGTTGACCCGTTTTTGTATATCTGATCTAATATAACATCATTTTCGTTAAAATGTTTTATACAAACAGATGAATACTTCGTAGGCTGCCAATTTTTCCTCGGGATAGCTCGAAGCCATTTCTTTTTCGTTTCTTCATCTTTTGGAAATGAAAACGTAGTAACTGCAGCTTGCCCCTTTACGGAAACACTTTCGTAATTCGATTTGCAGCTTGGGACACAACATTTTCTAGTCATCTAAAAAGTTTTCATGTGAAAAGCATGAACCAAAGGTTAAATGTACTTACTTTCTATATTGTCGAATATCAAATTATTGAGTTAAATATTCTGATAAATACACACAGGTTTGGAAATACCACAACTATCTAACGTTAACTGCACTTTATAACAATATCAACAACAACTCAATGATGCAATGCTGAACTGAAGAATGCAAAATGTCCGCCTAGCAACACTGCTGCCAAATTTCTTAGTTCACGGCTTGTAAAATAAAGATGGCGTTGGCTTGACACATGTCCTATCTTTCAGTAATAAATTTGTTACGGTCATAAATCAGTTCTTCGACTTCGGTTCCAACTTTTTTATGCAATATTTGCGGGCTCGTGTGGATATTTAAAATGATACATACTATGAAGGCAAAAAAATTGTATCAGTTGTATGCCAGTCGTTGAGAAATCGTTGTCACTGTGCTTCTGGAATAGCTTAGAAAATGATGACTAAACGGGGTTACCATCACGAGATTTTAAATTTGGAAGCTCGCATAAATGTTATTAAAGACAACGAAAACTAGCTTTTAAATACAAATGTGGCAAAACCCAAATTCAGGAGATTTTAAAAAACGCGAAAAAAAAATCTCTAATTAAAAAATTTAAAAATTGTGAACAAACTGTTTTAGAACAATATTTTGGTAGTAAAAGACTTAAGCATGTACAGGGTGTCCCATCACTTGTGGCTACCCCCAAAATTGAGCTTTCATGGAAAGCTATGTGTTTGAAATTTGGTGCACGTATGACTCTGGTATAAGGCTAGAAATTTCCGGTTTTAAATGTTAATGGTCGCCGTTAGTTTTCGGGGAAAAAAATAAAAACTGATTTCTTATAAAAATTCTATATCCCAATTTCGTCGAATTTCACTTTTCAGGATCAGTATTATTGAGACAAAGATATCCAAAGTAAAAAAAAATAATCCAAAAGCTGTAATTAGCTTAAAATTCCCTTATATTCGAATCTTAACAAAATTAAGTACGATTTAAACTTATGGCATTGTGAAAATTGTGAAAAAAAGTCGAAGTGAACATCAGGAGCGTACCTAAATCGAACCTTTTTACATTCTTGTAGATTTCTAAAATTTTTGTAAGTCCTCTAATAAATTACGATTTAAAGTATGGAAGTTGAATTATTTTTTTTAAGTCGAAGAGGACTTGTTACATTTTGAATTAATGTTTGAGTTTGATTGACAAAAACGTAACAATGATATTAGCAAATTTTAAAATTAAAAGTAACGGTTTACGGCATAAACAGTCATTAGGATCTAGCCGCAAATTATAATTATAACAATTTGTTTCTCTGGTTCAAAACAAGCAACAACAGATAAACCAGTTGTTACAATGCTATAAATTTAAACTCTACTAGACCTTTGGCTAGCTCTTAATGATTGTTACCCCCACAAATCTTTCCTGTTAATTTTAGATTTTAGGTCAATTAATTAATGCAGGTGTAATGTACCTACCTTCAAGGTATCCCTGTACTTTGTACTTTCGAGCCAACTGACGTCGACCATTGTATGCTAGCGCCCTGATTTGTATATTGACGCTAACATTTCAATATACACCCACATTTATAACACTGGCGCCGACGTTAATTCAACGACAAATGACAACTTTTACTTAGTCCCATACTTACAATTTCCGATTCCTACAACCTTCAAGCTTTTAACTACCGACCGACAATATATACAAATCTCTCATCATTTGAAATC
Source organism: Dascillus cervinus (assembly GCA_949768715.1). Taxonomy (NCBI): domain Eukaryota; kingdom Metazoa; phylum Arthropoda; class Insecta; order Coleoptera; family Dascillidae; genus Dascillus; species Dascillus cervinus. The sequence continues at coordinate 27,120,053 of OX458319.1, read as the reverse complement.
AATTAATAACCAAAATGCAATACAAGTCTGCAAGAACTTCCGGGTCCACTACACAGGCTGTTAATTTGTTTTTGATAGCTCTATTACCTATCCCTCAATCATACTGATCATAAAAAGTGAAATTTGAGGGAAAAAATTAGTTTTTCTATTTTCACTCGAAAACTAACCCTGTCAATAAACAATTAAAACCGGAAATTGATAGCTTTATACCACAATCACATGCGCATCAAATTTCAAACGAAAACTAAGCTCAATGGGACAACCTGTACAGTGGGCCCAAAATCCCAAGACAACTAACTTTAAATAATGTTGAGGAACTACGTATGTTACAAAGAACAGGGGCCCAAGCAAATGAGAAGAAATCGCCGTTCATAAAAATTAAAACATTTCTGTGGAGCAGATGTGGAGCTAACACTAAGAATACTTTTGCTGCTGTGGGTTTTCCACCTTCCTCTATGGACGAAGGCTGGACCTTAAAACAATTTGAATTAGAAAGATGAATAGTTTTTGAGATGTGGTGTTCCTGTTCATTAAGAAGAAAAAAACTTGAATATCTGGAGCAGGTGATGAGGGGTCTCAAGCAAGTACTTCTGAGACTCACACAATGGAAAATCAAAGGAAAAAGGAGTATTGGCAGGCGCAGAGTGTCCTGGCTAAAAAAATTGTGCAAATGGTTTGGCTGCAGCAGCAGAAATGTATTCAAAGCAGCAATAAATAGTATTGATGGCCTCCATCCTCCAATAGGAAAGGCGCCGTAAGAAGAAGACGAAACAAAGTTGACAATATACTTCAGAACGACACTCTACAAGAAAACAATGGATAAATTCTATACCAATAAAATAATAATTAAATTTGGGAAGGAACAGAAAAGTATACAATGTTTAATCTACCGATGTACTGGAACGGCAATAAAAGTCGCGTTAATGAAGAGATAAGCAAATATTTTGCTATTAAAATAACATAACCAGGGTTGGATTTAGACTTGATAAGGCCCTAAGCTATTTGAGATATGGTTGAGATATGGAGCTCTTTATAAGTCCAGTCAGTGCCAAATATGAAGTGGGGGCCCTAAGCCATAGCTTGTGTAGCTTATACGAAAATCCTGCACTGAACATAACACAAGATAACGCCGGTTAGCCGAATGTCCATCTTTTTCTATTTGAACCCCTGCTGAAAGTCAACCGGGTGTGCAAAAAGTCTTGACAACCTGGGCTGTTATATCTGTTCTTTCTTCATATTTTAGTTTAATTTTTTGTTAAAATACGTGGAAGATTTAATATTCCTTCAGTTCACATATTTTACTATTAATTTTGTAACAAAAGATTAACATTTTCAACAGGTATCCGATTGCAAAACATATCTCTTGATAATCGGAAACTAAATGTAAGGTTTCTAAGGTTTCATAAAAGGAAATTTTTAAATCGATAAGAAACATAAGTAGCATGCTGTAATACATCATTGAAACTAGTTTAAAGTAGTGAGGTCAACCGAATTGTAAAGAAGACTTGTCTGGCGGGACTTGGGTAGGGACGCTACCTGAAATGTTCATTCTTTAATTGGATGCAATTAATTAATAACAAAAACTGCATTGAAAAAGTGCTATCCCAACAAATACGATGATAGTCGGTTATCTTTTGTTCAATGTTCAATGTCTAGAAATAATCTTCGTCGGGAAATTAAAATTTTTTAATATTCTGGCTTGGAAATTTATTTATTGTTAAGTAAGAAAGTGACTGTAATCGTTGAAGACGCAATTTGATGAAAACCGATCGAATGACCGACAGTGAGATAACAGGTTTAACACGACAAAAAACCGTTGACGTTGCTTGACTCAAGCAACGCATCATAAATGGGAGTTTTAAAATTATGCACGAATCTTGGCGATTCTTAAAAATAAATAAATTAATGGCGACCTTTCTTCATTTCCAAGGTTACTAATCAGAAATTTTCTATCACAGCCAATGCAATCATTTTGTTTATGTCTGGTTTTACTATTTACTTCTTTTTATCCAGTATCTTCTTTTTCTTCTTCCTTTGACTAGGGATAATCCCTGCTGGTCTTGCGTCATTCCGAGGCTGAAATAAACCGGCTCTAAACCAATCTAGTCTAGATCGTTCATTCATACAAATGTGGGTTAATCTTTCCTCATCCATCTTTTCCACTTGTTTTTCCATTTTCTTCTTCTTGTTCTCGATCATTTAACCACATCTTGGATTTGCTCGATTGTGTGTCTGGAATGGCTACATTTATCATGTGGAGTGAACAAGGTTTCCTTCGGACAATGAACTGAAAAGTGCTGGAGATGAATATTTTGAAAAGCTGCCGAAAGAATTTGTCTCTAGCGTTCATCCAACAGCAACAAATTTCCAGTGCATATTTATCTGAATGATAGTGCTGGTTTGTAATGCTTATTTGGAAATTCACAGATTATCAGCATTAAATACATTAACATCCCCTTATCATTGGACTCTGTTGTCCCATCATGAAACCTGAGTATATCATTGTCAATACTGTTAAGTATAAATATAGAATTACCATTTAACAGAGAACATTAATAAATCGAAGCTATGCGCATTTATTCGCTGCAATCTATTAATTAAAATATTATGCAACCAGAACATGTTAAAGTGTTATCTTCCATTAATTTGTCCGGTCTATCACAAGGTAAAATTTTCTCCATTATTAAGATTATTGTTGTCATCATTACAGAAGAAACTTTTAAAATTACCGTCAAATCATTTCATAATGCAGAAGTTCTCCTTGACTTATTCTGAATGAAAGAGCTGGTTGCATTTTTATCTTTTCAAGAACATGCTGATTGAAATTGCGATTTTTAGGTAAATAGAAGTTTATTTACTTTTGGTTGCCAAAACGTCCACTTTATTCAGAATTTTTACAATTTTACAATTTATGGTTAATAATTTTTTAAACTAGTCGTAAAAATTGTTTTATTGTTATTGTTGAGGAACAAGTTTTGAGAATGAATTCAAGGATTTTGTTTTCACATAATTCGTTGTATCAATTATGTTATTTATTACTTCCTCGATAGACAACCAGACAAATTTTGTGTCTTATAATTACATTACTGCTGCATTCCTAAAATTGGTTGACTACTGAATTTTCTTTTTATTGTCAATCTAAATACGTGTGGTGGGCCCTAGTGATGCCCTGCAAAGCAATTGTAATAAAATATGCATTGTATACTATTTCATGTGTGAGAGTCGAGGTCGAATAAATTTTCGGAGAACTTAATGACTGCTGCTTTTGTGACTGTTTATTATTTTCTGTGTAATTGGTGTTGTTTGTACTTTGCTTACAATTTTTCGAATTTGAATTATTTAAATAAATTTAATACAGTCGAAGCTTTTTAACTCGAAATTCCAAAGGGACAGAGACTGATTCGAGTTATAGAATGTTCCAGTCTCAGAAAGTGAATATTTATTTATTTTCATAATAAATAAATAAAACGATAAAATTTAATAAACGATTCATTAATTTCACTGCCGATTAAAGTAATCGGTGATTGTATTTTGATGAGCTGCTTTCTTGTTGGAATTTGTTTAATAAAACTGCGTTTGAAAACAAGGATTTCTCATATTCTGAATAATGTATTTGCTGGTATTTTATATTGTTCAGTAATATTTTTCTTTTTGAACACTGCTTTCCACTTTTTTTAAAATATCAAATTTTAGGCTTTTAAGTTTAAGTTGAGCTTCTATTAATTTTTTCGCGTTATTAAACAATACAACCAACTCGAATTGAAAGTCCAAACGCAACTGAAGTGCGAAACAAATATTTTAGACCTAGATCCGATGCAATGTTGCTAGTAACTGTTTGAAAACGTTGCAAATTGATGATAATAAGTTGTGGGTTTGTCGTGAAAATTCGAGTTATAGAGCTTTGTGAGTTATAGAAATTTTCGACTTATAGAAATTCGAATGCAAAATCAATTTAAAACCCTAGGCTATTGCAGGTGGAACAGCAAGCAATTTCGAGTTACAGAAAAATTCGAGTTATAGGAGTTGGAGCTTCATTTATTCAGTCGACGACTTCAGAAGTATTTTATACAATTTTTACGTTTTCACATGAATTAAACCCGTAATTAAACAAGCAACAAGCCGTGTCATTTGATTATGAAATTTTGCAAACAATTCATATCTTGTTGCAATTCATTGTTGTCTATAGAAAATTAAATCATTCGATATAATTATGACCTGACCTTGTTACCACAAGAAACTGCGGTTCTATCAGACATGAAATGCAATTAAATTTGTTCTTCCCGAAAAGTTATATTTAAAAAAGGACCTTTGTGCCATCCTTCCTATTTAAATATCATTGAGAAACGCCACGTGGTTGAAAATATATGTGCAACTTGATTGGCGGTTTGGTAATGAAAATTTTCAAGGCGATCCTCGACGTTCAATTAAATATAATTTATTGTATTTTTTCGCAATTGTCATTTTCAAACAATTTCTCGACTATGCAATTTGCGGTAGTTCGTGCGACACAACAGTAAAACGCAACACACGTTGACCTTGATCTTACGAACGAACGAAATCATATAAATTGTTAGATATTCGTCCTTCCCGTGCGAAATTAAACTGAAATTATTAGTTAACCGAGTACGTCAGTCGATCGGTTAAGTACGTCAGTTACGATTTAAATCGAATGCATGTCAAGGAATGCCGGTTGAAAGCGTTTATGGTGAATTGAAAATTTAAGGCTTTATTAACGCGGTTACGTCATGGGCGTTTTTACGCCGTTGATACCTGAATTGAAACGATCTCAGTGGAATTGTCATTGACGCACTACTTGTTGATCCTCGAGGACACCATTTGTGGTGGGGTTTCCAGACATCTCAATTTTTCATGACGGTTTTGGGTTTTATCAAAAATGTTCCAGCTCTTTCTTTTTCTTCTGTATGCTTTCTTTGTTCGTCTGTCGCATCCCCCTTCATTGAAATTAATTTTCTTTTTCAAATTTTTTGTGTTTTTAACCATTACCATAAGAATACATAAAGATGACTGCTTATAATACAATGGACAATGGAAAATATGAAATAAAAAGTAGCAGCTTACGCGTGATTTAGGAAAATTTGAACCCAGCGACAGGATTATTGGCGAAAGCAAAATTTTGTTAACTAAACAACTTCAATGGAGACGTCATACTGGTTATCGCTATGATTAACTGATTACAAACGATTGAAATCTGTCAAATCGCTTGTTTACATGTTCATTTTTTTTATTACGTGCAAGTCACTAATTACCGATTCTACAGCAGTTTATTTGTAAACTAACTGCCAAAAAAATATTAACACTTCGGTGTCAGGCTCCAATTTACAATACGATTGTTATTGGAAGTGTTTGCAAGTGATTTTGGTCTTTACAGGACATCTTTCATTTCAACTGCAGCCGCATTGTGTTGGAAACCCTCGTTGTTGTGATTCATTGCAGCTGGATGCAAAATTGTCACATCAACAACATTAGTGACGAATAGTCACTCTTTACCTGCATGTGTGTCCATCCAGTCAACGAAATTTTACCCCGATCTAACAATAAGTTTGTTAAAACATCATCAAAACCCCCACAATATCAATTTGATTGTGGCGGTTTGAAATATGTGCCTTCAATAAAACAATCAGTTATGTTATGCTGTGATTTTAATTTTCAATTAGCAACGCCCATTGGATGCATTTGTTTGTCATTACAATGACAGCCTACCATAATTGGCCGTTTTGTAGTGTGAACAAAATAATCATAAATAAGAAATTAAAAGTTTGAAAAATAACACGTTTTGCGATATCATTTTATTGCCAATGTAGTAATGAAGAAAGTATTAATTGCAAAAATGTGAATAGATCGCCAAAGTATAATCCGACTTTTATATTTGTAAATTTATCCCATCTTTTTGGTTTTTAAGTATCGGTTTGTGAAGCAAATTCAACATCATCGCGGTTTAGGCTTCTGTTTTGCCCGTTCCAGTTGACCTTCACCTTTTGCGAGGTCCGTTTTTCTTATTGGTTCATATTTGATATAACACTGATAGATAAAAACGAATCAAACAATAAAAAATAATTTTACGTACGACAATATTACAAAGTATTGTTTTGCGGTCATAAACTACCACTTTATAGTACTAGTATAATAAAGTAACAACAAACAATAAACGACTTCGTAACCAAGAAACAGAAAAGCATCCACTTCATTCGTTTCCTACATCAAATGTATAAAATAATTTTTTTTTCTATAATGAGCCAATTTTAGCGCTACATAATTTATCAACCTTGCTCGCTACACTCGTTCGACAATAAAATCCTGTATTATGTACTCTTTGCACAAATGGCTGTAATGTTCATTTTGCACTATATTGAGTTTCACAGAGTTTTTTAGTTTCCTTGAAGATTTAATAAATAATTGATGTCAGCCAAAGAATCAGCTAAAGCGCTTTTTAAGGTCATTATATTGCACTTTCATGGTTATTACACAAAATACCATATTCGAAGTTGTTTAATCATTGATACTATTATCCAATTAATTAACAACGTTTAGTCATGTTTTTATAACAAAACCTTGTGGCAGATACAGTCAAACCTGTATAAGATGGAATTGCTTGAGAACGATAAAAACGTCCGGCTTGTTTAGCTTTGTCTGTACAGCAGACTCGCGTTGGTGCGAACATCAATAATGCTAGTATCAAAATGTGTCCATTGACTATGTTGTAGAAGCTTATGTGCAATATATTTATGCAAGAAATTCAATTTATGTTACTTTTTATTTGCAGTTCAGGTCAAGTAGTGTACAAAGTGTATGGGAACTCGAATTTAAATATATTTTTAACATAATTTTGAAATAATTACACACACAGTATGCAGTGTATACAGAAATAATAAATAATGTAATAAAGCACTTCAGGGATATTGATATTGTTGTGTATAGTCTCTACAGTTCGAATTTTTCATGTTCGCACTAACGCAAGTGTACTGTATTCGCAATGTAATGTGTAACTAAATTCCGGATAAGATTGGTTTTAAAAATGTTGGTTGTTTACCTAGAAAATTCCGAGTTATTTGCTGATGTGATAGGAAATTATTCTACTTCAAATTGTAAACTCATGCTGACACATCGTTGCGTTTAGTTTTTGTACAAAACCAGTACATTTGTAATCTCAAATCTTTGTTAGATTATTGTGAATGACACGTATTTTTTTTAATTCCAACCGAAAAAATAAACTTTTAAATATAAACGTTGGCATTAAGGACTTTAAACATGTAAATATGATTCAAAATGGTTGCAATTGAGGTATAAAACTTACATATTTATAAAATTTCATATGGGAAATTTTATGTAACACGATGACTAGGTGAAAAAATAAAAGTTGTATCACTTACTGGCAGTTGCAGTGCAAAGGAATTAAGATAACATTTTCAAACTACTTGTCGGTCATTTCAAGAGTACAATAGTCATATCTTGTTCAAATAAGATAAATTGAATCGTCAAATAGTCAAATTCTAAAGTTTAAAATTTTTAAAATGTTTATTTGGTTAATCGGTTGTCGGACAACAGGTACGTTCGCCCTATTCTGGCGATTATTGCATTATCTGACGTAATTGTTTTGGTGAGTGCAGCTGCACGCGGAAAACAAATTGAGAAAGTTGAGATGTTTTAAATTTATACGAGGTTCGATCATTATTTTTTTACGTGCATTTTTAATATCAGTTTCGACTGGAAAGTTCTGTTCCACAGATGAGCATAACAAGAAGCCCGAGTCATTCATGCAAATGTGGTTTCCTCTAATTATTTACGCAGTGAAAATTTTTCCTAAAGAATCAGGTTCATTAGTTTTTATTTATTTGAACTGGTACTAGCTGTTGCGTATCAATGTTTTTTGTACCGATTTTTCTAGTGAAGAGATTTGAATAAGATTATGGTGTGTTGTAACAATTTTTTGTTGTGTTTACAAGTCTCAAGGACAAAATGAAACGACGCGGTGTAATGACTAGGATTACTAGGACAGATACCGGCGAATTAATTACTCCATTTGGTACAAATTCGTAGCCTTGCCGGAAATAATTTAATTTATCTTCTTCCAAATTAGTTGGTTTCTGCACATCCTTGAAAAGTTACTACAATAAATCAGCACTAATAATTTTGAAATTGTTTCGAAAGGTAAACAGGTATTATCTTAGATTTTCATTGTTCTTGAACGTTAAATTGTGCTTAATTAGATATTTTGTGTTAAAATTTCCGTAATTGCATTGTGACCGACAATTACATAATATATGACATTGCAAATGTTTCAATCGAAACTTCTGGACTGGCACATAGTATGATGCAAGTTCTGGGTATCGTAAGAAACCGGTATCAACGGTAAAAATAAACAGCACTTTTACTTGTAATTGGAAGAGACTGGAATTCTTATGATAGTTTATGAAATGTTGGGCAATATTGCAAGTTGACTTGGTCATTTATAAAAAAACATACTTGCGGTTATTAAGTGATGCCAGATGCACCTACAATTGCATATGAAAGTATTATGTCATTTCAAATTAAATTAAATTCCAATTCCTGCAAGTTTAGTTGCGTTTAACTTCATAAAATCGATAAACGAATTTAATTTATTTTAACTTAGTTTGCGGAAGCTTCATTGCCAAAATGTAAACTTTACAAAATTGTATTTTGTCCTTGAAAATTCTGGTGTTTTTTTAATAGTTTCAATTACTTTGTTGACCGTAGCTTTAAATTATTAACTGAGATGAAATAAAAGTGAAAGCATTTTGATTAACTGAAACAACCAATTTAAAATATTTAGTAAGATTCGATTTCCAAGTATTTGTAAAGAACGCATACAAAATATTGAGTTTTTCGGAAAACCCCACGACATTCCTGATCACAGCATACCATCTTACAGGGTTCTCCAACGTTATTGGTAACCCCCAAAATTATCATCAAATTTTGTTTATTTCATACGACCACAAACTGGTGGTATTAGTATTTCTTATGATAATCAGCAAAAAAGTATAATGTCTGAAAAACAGAGACTAAAAATTTTTGTGGAATTTGCAGCATTTAACTTCATCTTTCAAGTAACAAAAATATTCTCTAATTTTTTAAACAAGTTTTAGCCTAAAAATCGATTAATAATAAAATCACCAAAACGTTCAACAAAGATTTTAAATAGCTTATGGCCGGTTGCACCGCACAACCAAACCAAGTATTAACTTTTAATATACATTAAGTGTATGTTTTCGTTTGCACCGCCACTCTAATATTTCAAAATCTCTACTTAAGCTAATACGTGAATTTTCTCTGTTTAAATATTAAACAGCGGTTTACGCAAGCGCAGATTGTACGTTTTTAAAAACATCTGATGTAACCTTCGCTGCAACTGAAAGTGTTTTGTTGCTTGCAAAATGAATTTTTTGGAAGGTTTCGATTTATTTGACGATGATCTTGATATACTGGAAGTAATTGACGTTGGGTTTCCTCGTCTAAAGTATACAAGATCTGATCCCTTTCATGATCTAGACGAATACAAATTTTATACCAGATTTCGTTTAACTAAACAAAGTACTTTGAATTTCTTGATTCTAATTGAAGAGGAACTGGAATTTTCGAACGATGTGTAAGTAGATATCAAAGAAATTGCATTGAGATTTATTTACGTTTATTTTATAATTGAAGAAATCAAAGTATTTCCCCTATGAATCAGCTGCTCACAACTTTACGATATTATGCATCTGCGGGTCACTTAGCAAGTGTGGCTGACAACATGGGAATGCATGTTTCAACAGTATCACGCATAATAAAGCGGGTTTCAGAGGCTGTTGCTCGATTACGACCTCGCTATGTAATTATGCCCAACGAAGAAACTATTGCTTCCACTAAAAATGGTTTTTACGATATTGCACGATTTAGAGTGGTAAATTTATCCGGCCTGTGGTGATACGAGGGAAAAAGAAATATTTTCAACTTTACGCCAAAAAGTTATTCTTTATAATAAGTTTTGCTTGTCCTGCATAGTCATCAACAATTGTCGAAGTTTTATTAAAATAAAAGTGTTCTAAAAATGACTAAAACATGAAATTGACTTTAACCAAAGTAGCCTTATTTTTTATTTTTGTAAAAAAGGTGATTTCAGAAAGTTGTGTTCAGTTATTTGAAGCCAACAGCGGTCAGTGTTTTAGTGACTTTTTGTAAATCTGAAATTTCAAAGTCCCTGATTCTGAACGCTTGCCGCTCTACTTGGTATCTTCGGGGCATCTTGTTTCTTCAAAAACCTTTGTAATTTTACAAGACTTGCTCGATTTACTGATAAGGTTTTGATATTTTTATATTAAAAAAATTACAACAATTCACAATGAAGATTACAGATTACTAATTTGCATAACTTTTTGGGACCTAGAAAGATTACTGTATCATCTTACCTGAAGGTATCATCTCGGAAACAATTTCCCTATTCCCAATGTTTACATTTTTATATGTTTGCAATTATGTTTATACTGAAATATTTGTATTATCTTATTCAGACTTTAATCGTCACCATTTACTGCACTTTAACTGAAGGTTATCAACAGATTTTTAAAAATTTGAAATGTGCCCTAGTTAACAAAAACATTAAAAACTAGGCCAAGTTGAGGTAAATGTTAATGATTCGAAATATATTATGAATATCCAATTTGGAAATGTCCAGCAAAACAGAAAATTAAGAAAACTGCCATTTCTGTCTAAATATGCATTAAAAACTGATTTTCGTTAATCGTAACATACGGCCATAAGCTGTTAAGTTTTTGTTGTGAATTTCAACACAGTCGACTATCTGTAACGCAACTGGAACGCTCCTCAACTCAAACGAATATTCGAGTTACAGAGAGTTGATTGTATCAACAAAAATATTCGGTGTGTTTTTAAGAATTTTCTCACGTGTTCAGTTAAGCTTGATAGCGACTGCGACCTTGCCCGCCGTTCCAAACGTCGACTGTATCGCTACAAAGTTACTTCATTATCGCATACGAGAATCCTGTTTGCACTTCGTAGATAGTAATGATAACTAAACGATTGCGAATCGCTTTATCATATTTGTTCAATTACATGAAATTCATTGTTTCAGCTGAAATGGAAGTCGAAGCAGATCTGGGCACCGAACAAATTTCGGCTGGCGCCGAATCCTATTTTGGCACCATAGACATAATTCTATTGATTGGCCTTGTTGGAGTTGGAACGTGGTACCTTTTGAAAAACAAGAAAAAACCGGACACCTTCAGCACAGCAGGAAAATCCTATTCCATACAGTAAGTAACTTTGAAATATTTAACTCTGTTGGTACCAATGAGGTCCACTTCATAAATCTCAGCTCTTAACTAGCCATTAGCCAATTTAACGTTATGACATAACTGCAAGTGAATCTGATTGGTAAACCAAGGGTTAAGGAAATGGACTAAAAATTTGATCCTTGGTCATTGAAATTGAAAAAGGCAAGGACTGATAAGATAACCTCATTGGATGTATTAAAATATTTTAGGCCGACCTCGATGACGTTGCAGAACGCCGTAGACAATTCCTTCATAAAAAAATTGAAATCGTCGGGTAGGAGCTTGGTGGTGTTTTATGGCAGTCAGACGGGCACCGGCGAAGAATTCGCAGGACGTCTGGCCAAAGAGGGAATGCGATACAGCATGAAGGGAATGGTCGCAGATCCGGAAGAATGTGATATGGTGAATATTTCACCCTTGTACGGATAGCTCGAATTGCTTAAATTTAATTGCAGGAAGAATTGGTGAATTTGAAATCGATACCGAATTCGTTGGCTGTTTTTTGCTTGGCAACTTACGGAGAAGGCGATCCGACTGACAACGCCATGGAATTTTATGAATGGCTGCAAAACGGCGACGCTGATTTAACCGGGTTAAATTATTCTGTGAGTAGACACAAGTTTTAACGAAATTGTTGCACAACGGATTTTATGTACAAAACAAACGTTGGCCTTGCTCATTGCGATAGAAAGTTGATATTAAAAAAAAAATTAATTTCATGTGCTTTACTTGTAAAGTAGTAAATCGAAGACGCGAAATGGAAATTATGGTAAAACATGCAAAATTTCATGACGTCAGTGCGCTTTTAAAATTCATTAATGCCAGGTAATGTAAGTCCATTTTGAACCAAAACCGATTGTACGTTTCACAATTTTTTCTTCGTTGATGTCGATTTGTAATCGTTACAGCCGAACTATCTGCGTAGAATAAATTAAATTTTGTCATATGTTTATGCCTTGTATGTACCAATCCGACTGCGTGTTGCAAGTACTTTAATTTTGTTTACGTGTTAGCAATGTTTCCGGTATTATCGCGCAACAGCAATGTCAAGGGAACATCATTTTTCGCATCTTCGACATACACGCTTAATTTTTTTCCGGTGGAAGATAATATTTAAAAATAGATCGTTCTTATCTTTGATCCACTATTTATCGCTGTTAATTGTTGTCACAGATTGCAATAAGAGGTCGATCACTCCTTATGTGGTCGCCGATTTGTTCGCAAGTCGATTGGGCCTCAAAATGCGAAATTATAATTGGCCTGCGTTGTGGTTGAGTACTCTTCTAATATATTATTATTATTATTTGTTTAATTTAATAAATTAAAACTAATGATGATTTTAATATTATTGGATTTGCTTTCATATTTACATTACATTTTTTCCAATTATATTTTAGAATCGATCATAAATGTATTGCAGAAAGTATTAATTGTAATTCATATTAATAAATTGATTATCAGGGAATCAGTTTTAATTCGGCTGTATTTCAGAAAACATAAATTATAATTGACGAAACATCAATTTTTATGTAGAAAACACCTATTGTATCAGGAAACGTCAATTATAATTCAGAAAGCATCAATTATATTACAGAATAGTCAATTGTATTTCAAAGAACATCAATTGTAATTCGGAAAGCTTCAATTGTAATTCAGAAAGCATCAATTCTAATTCAGAAGGCATAAATTGTAATTAATAGAACGTCAATTTATTGCAAGTCTTATTAATTAGTCAATTGTATTTTAGAAAACATAAATTGTAATTGACAGAACATCAATTTTTATTTACAGAACACCAATTGTATTTCAGGAAGCGTCAATTTTAATTCAGAAAGCATCAATTGTAATTCAGAAAACATCTATTGTATTTAAGAAAACATCAATTGAAATTCAGAGAACAATTGCATTCCAGAAAATATCAACTATAATTCAAAAAGCATCAATTCTAATTCAGAACGCATAAATTGTAGTTCATAGAAGTCAATTTATTGCAAGTCTTATTAGTCAATTGTATTTCAGAAAACGTAAATTGTAATTCAGTAAACATTAATTGTAATTCAGAAAACTTTTCTGAAATTCAATTGACTAATTTAAATTAGAATTGTCGTTTTCCGAATTACAATTTATACCTTCTGAATTACAATTATTGATGTTTTCGGAAATACATATGATACTTTCTGAATTAAAATTGATTATCTCTGAATTACAGTTCATGCTTTCTGAATTACAATTGACGTTATCTGAACACATTCTTTCCAAAGTTGTGATATGATTTAATCATTTTCCTTGTGTTATTTTTTTTAAATGCACTTATTTTTAATTATAAGTCTTATAAAATGTAAGTGGAATGTTGCAATTGGAACTTTTGAAGGAACATTTCAATTCTTATTTGTTCGTACTATAATAAATGTCCTGTAATGTTCGACTTTTACTGATTACTTGGCAAATTTTATTTTCTAAAGGTTTTTCCAGTCTTATCAACTAATTGATTGGTGCACTTACACTTCAATACGACAACATTTCTTCAAATTATGCCGTTTTATGTTCGTTATTTATTTATTGTAATGTTAATTCAATTTTATTCATTTAAATTTATTCAATATTCCAGTCTTCACATTAATCGTTTTATAAGCAATTTTGCTATCATAGTTACCGTGAAAGAGTTGAGTAAAGCTGCTTTTAGGCCGTTTAATTCTTTGTAAATTGTGTAAATCGTTCCTGGAAATAATAACAACTCGAATGTCGTTAATCGAATATGCACACATGTGTAGACTGACGTACTGAAATAATTTCGGGGTCAAAGTTGTTTAAAAACCACGCGATTACTTTTGCAGGCTTCCTGCCATATCATGCAGTCTGCCACTTATCATAAAAGTGGCTACGTGCCTTTTGAGCGTCGACCACTCTAATTACTAATTACTAATACAAACGATTTATTGAAAAAAATGACATTGCAATTTTTAATTATAATTTCTTTCAGGTTTTCGGATTAGGTAATAAAACATACGAACACTACAATGAAGTCGCCATTTACGTAGATAAAAGGCTCGAAGAATTGGGGGCCACCCGTGTGTACGATCTCGGACTCGGCGACGATGATGCCAAGTAAGTTCTTCCGATCAATCGCCATCAATTACGACCAATTTTATTGCAGCATTGAGGACGATTTTATCACTTGGAAGGATAAATTTTGGCCTGCAGTTTGCGAGTTCTTCGGCATCGAATCCACAGGCGAGGATGTCAGTGTGCGGCAGTACAAACTTCAGGAATTCAAGGACGAGCTGCCCGATCGGCTGTACACTGGAGAAATGGCGCGGCTCCATTCCCTCAAAAACCAACGACCGTAAGTCAACATTTAATAAATCTTGGATTAACCCTTCGAAGGACGCGCAAATGTAGTGCGATAGAATGGAGCTTATGTAATTAAAGGCCCAAGGCTGCAGGTTTAGCACTCTTGATAGAGGCTCGAAAGTCCAAATTGAGACTATTCACATTAGTTTTTTTGTGCCTCGAATCATTTTAGTTATTTAAGTTACCTGCCTTTACCTAGAAAATATAATGCAGTCACATAAAGGTCTAATATTGTACCCTCAATTCCAAATGTCTAAATGGGTGATGTAACTTCAGAGCAGGTAACTGCAACTGCATTTTGTAAAAATGCGCCGGTTGTAAAATTAAATGATTATATGACCCAACCAATCGCCCTCTCGCTGGTTCCTCTTTTTCGGTAACTTTAGAACTAGAAAGTATCCCATCAAAGCTATAGGTAATAATTTACTTACTGTCAAGAAAATGCTTAATTTCATGATCTTTTGTTTTCATGAAAACGTCCTTTTACCGAACTCGGCACGTAAAGATTTTATTTCCTATCCTTGGAATCCTTGGAATCGTAAAAGCAACAAGTTTGCTCTGGCTTAAAATCGGTACCATCGATCTAGAATTTTCCTACTTTTGTTAGAGGTCCGAAGGCGGTCATAAATTCCTCAACTATTGAGATGCTTTTAAAGGTTTGAAAATAAGCTGTACTCAGGACCGTACTAAACAATTTCTTATTTTCATTATAAACTAACTTTTGCAACGATTTGCTGATTTTAACGAAAAATACTCACAAATTTTAGAACAAAATGAGTGCAGATTTTAAAACGTTTTTCTCCCAAGTAGCCACACATTCCAAACCTTGAGACCTTTTTAATTAACTCAGTTTTAAGAAAACTGTATACCTAAATCATGCCAGGACTCGCTGGTTTGCTAGGCTTGCATGCGGCTCGTCCCGTAATATAAAAATTCGTTCTGCCTTGTTGTTTAAATATTATTATTATTATATTATTATTATTCACTATCAGTTAGTAACATACAACTTTTCTAACCCCGGTCAGAAATAGTAAAAAAGAAGTCAGTAATGAGGCGTAATCGGTCAGAAATGAAATCATTTCCAACCTGTGAGGGCGTTACTATCGATTTGAACTATAAATGTCAAATTAAAGTATCTATAGTATGCAGCCAACTTTTCTCACGCGCATGAACGGTGAACGCAATCAATTATTCATTAATTGTTAAACATAGGTAAAGGCAACACAACATGTTTTATTAAATGATTGATTACGAATAATAGTATATTATCACATGAGCAAGTAAAGAAGGTTTTTATCCATGAAAATGAAGTTTGCTGCACGAGCCGAAGGCGAGTGCATGTACTAATTTGAGTGGATAAAAACCTTTACTTGTGAGTATAATACTATACTTTATCTACAATCATCCATACAAAATAATAAAACGAATTCAGTTCAATATTTTTAATTTTTGAACATGCATATTTTTCTGCAAGCATTACACAATAACTTAATACAATATTTTCAGAAAAGGAAGTAGTATTTTTCTCTGCTCGCCATTTTAAAAAAAGTTTCATAAACACATTCATATTTGTGCCGTGATTTTTGTGGTAGAAGATTTTTTATTGCAGTCTTTGCGATATTGCGTACAGGACATTTCATGTTCTTCTTCCAACATTTTAAATTTTTCGGTCACGAAAAACTGCTTCACAAATCACGAATTTCACTATTAATATACTTTGATACGTTTTGCTGTCAATTGCTTTAGTTTTGTTTGGTTATGTTGTTGAAATTAATGCAAACTGTTACCAACGTGGCAATGTTGTAAAATAAAAATCCCAATATTTTTAATTTTCATTGGTCGAAGTCCCGATGGATAAAAATTCTGTCAATTTTACCCATGGCTGGGAACCAATAAGAAGCTCTCTTTAATTTATCCATGGATAAAATGACAATTTAGAGTAGAAGTTTTACATCAATAATGTTTATATTATATAATGATCGTAGATAAAATAGTATACAAACCTCGGCAAAAGTATCATTCCTGTGTCTTGAGAACTAATTCACCTCAAGGCTACGCCTTTCGGTAAACTATACTTATCTCGACAGGAATGGAATACTTTCCGCCTCGGTATGTAATATACTATTTTAACTGTTGTATTGGAAAAAAATAATTTTGTTACATTTGATACGTTTTTGCAGGCCGTATGACGCCAAAAATCCCTTCTTGGCCAAGATCCAAGTCAACAGGGAATTGCACAAAAATGGCGAACGACGCTGCATGCACATTGAATTTGACATTGAAGGTTCCAAGATGCGCTACGAATCTGGTGACCACTTGGCGGTATATCCCATCAACAATGAAGCAATGGTGACCAAAATCGGTCAGTTCACAAACACTGATTTGGAAACTGTCTTCACGTTGATCAACACCGATGAAGAATCAAGCAAGAAACATCCGTTCCCTTGTCCTTGCTCGTACAAAACAGCCCTAACCCACTATTTGGACATAACAATGAATCCTAGAACTCACGTCCTTAAAGAATTGTCAGAATATGCCACGGATCCTGAAGAGAAGGATAAATTAAAATTAATGGCAAGCACCACCCCGGAAGGAAAAGCACTGTACCACCAATGGATAATCGATAATAATCGCAACATTGTGGACATTTTGGAAGACTTGCCTTCGTGTAAACCAGCCTTGGATCATCTTTGTGAACTCTTGCCTCGCCTCCAACCACGTTACTATTCAATTTCCTCGTCCCCAAAATTATACCCGAATACTGTCCACATTACTGCAGTGGTGGTTGAGTACACCACACCAACCGGTAGACACAATAAGGGGGTCGCCACCACTTGGTTGCAACAAAAACTGCCCCAACCAGGGCAAGAACTGCCCATCGCGCCTATTTTCATAAGGAAATCTCAATTTAGACTGCCGACCAAAACGCAAACGCCGATTATCATGGTCGGGCCCGGAACCGGCTTGGCTCCTTTCCGCGGCTTCATCCAGGAAAGGAGTTTCTGCAAGGACCAAGAAAATAAGCCAGTTGGAGAAACGGTCTTATATTTCGGTTGTCGCAAGAAAGCCGAAGATTACATTTATGAGGAAGAACTGGTCGATTGTGAAAAGAAGGGTAATTTAACGTTACATCTTGCGTTTTCAAGGGACCAAGGGAAGAAAGTTTATGTCCAGCATTTACTAGAGCAAAACGCCGATGAATTGTGGAGAATCATTGGTGAGAACAATGGACACTTCTATGTTTGTGGGTAAGTCTGTGCCTAAATTATTAATTAACATATTACAACCGTAAGTAAACAATGGTCAAAACATGATCTCCCTTGGCTTATTGAGCATTTAGCAACTTGTATATGAAGCCCCAAATTCATTTCAATCTTCTTCTAACTATATTTTATCAATATTCACTGAAAAATGAGAAAACCATGGAAGCACATCTCATATTTGACCAAATGAGAATAAGTTTGAAAGAGAAACCATGAAAACAGATCAATGCTAACTTAGATCCAACCTTCTTCTGCTCATATCTGAAGCATGTGAAATGTGAGATAAGTTTGGAGATAGAAACAGATCAATATTAGTTAAGTCCAATTTTTTTTATGAAAGTTTGAATGATAAAAAATCGATAGCAGATAAAATAAAGTTCTAAGATCACTTTTAAATTGTTTCTTGAAGTATTTCTCATTTGCAAGCAAGTAATAAATACATGCGTTCACAAACGACCCTTTTAGGACAAGAAACCTCGACTATTTTTTTTATAAATGACTGAACAACTTTACTTCAAATTGGCTTCAATTTACCAATTATGAAAAGAAGTTTAAATTAACGTATTGTCTCAACTTGGGCCCCAATTACCTACTCTAGAGTCAAGTACTTAAAACAGGCCGGCTTGCACCTTTTTTAAACAAAAAATTCCTTTGGTTTTTCATTGGCTAATTTAAAAATATAACAATAAAAATTGCACATAATAATGCAGCAATAAAATATGGATAACATCAATGCACTTACATCTCGGGACTGCATCGAATCATATCAGAACGCATTTCGCAATTTTCGGAAACTTCTTCTTCTTCCTTCTCTCCACGTTGGCCTGGGGCTGATTGCGTATGATCCGAACCACTTCGTGGAACGTGGCGTCGATGTTGAGAGGGGGGTCTTTGGTGCTAGTGCAGATCATTGGAGCATGAGCTTGGAGAATGAGAAAGCCATGGAACTTAGATCAAATCTTATTCTCACCACCAACCAATACCAGTACCAATCTTCTGGACAATTGCTTCTCATTCCTTGCTGTGCAACCTCATGAAGCTTTAATCCAAATTGATCATTGTTTGTCATGGAAGCATATCTCATATTTGGCCAAATGAGAATAAGTTTGAAAGAGAAAAAACCAAAGCAGATCAATGCTGACTTAGATCCAACCTTCTTCTGCTCATATCTGAAGCAAGTCAAATGCGAGATAAGTTTTGAGATAGAAACAAATCAATATTAGTTCAGGTCCAAGTTTTTTCATGGGTGAAAGTTTGAATGATGAAAAATCTATGGAAGCAGATTGTTAGTGCAGATCATTGGAGGATAAGCTTGGAGAATGAGAGAGCCATGGAACTTAGATCAAATCTCCTTCTCATCACCAACCAACACCAGTACCAATTTTCTGGACAATTGCTTCTCATCCCTTGCTGTGTAACCTCATGAAGTTTTCATCCAAATTGATCACTGTTTGCTAGGTTTACTAAGAAATAAATATTACTAATTTGAGTAATTGGTATTTAATGAACTGTTTGTTTCAGGGACGCGCGTACCATGGCTGGTGATGTTCGTAATGTCATAATGAAAGTGGTAATGGAAAAGGGGCAGTTAAACGAGCAGCAAGCCTCAACTTATCTGAAGAAAATGGAAACCCAAAAACGATATTCGGCTGATGTATGGAGCTAATTTAATTCTATGTTCTAGTTATTTAATTTGTTTTTGTTTGCTATCTTATCTGAATGACGCTGAAACCATTTTCTAGGAGTATATTGTAAAATATAAAAATTTTGTTATGGGGTTCAATGTTAATTTAATTGCACATCATATCACAAGACTCAATTTAGGTCACTTTTATCAAGCTTTAATTTTACAATTATCACAAAGTAAAGTCCTATTTGAACAATAAACGTATCTACAATTGCAGCTTACTAGCGGACTCAATATCACCACTTGGGCTCAATCTGAACTTCTAAAACCAATAAAATTAATTAATTTGGTTTTAGATTGGTTTCAGAAGCCCCAAGCAAACTAGTCTCTCCTGGTCATCCAAAACATTTTGTCAATTCATCCAGAATTATTTAATGACCTTACTTTCATTTTAATTAGTTGCATTGGTTTTTTGCAGTTATATTATACAACACACTTTTGTGATTATTTTAATTTTTCTCATTGAACATTTCATTAATTATAAATTACTGCATGTTTTTTATTTTTAAATGAGATTGCAAGATGGCAAGCAGATTGTTTTTAAAATCTTTTGTTAGTTAATCATTTCACTATAGATCAATTTTTTCTCGAGAGTAACTGACAACTGGTGCTACGACCGCAAATTGTGATTGAAATTTTTGTACGAAATGATTGTAATTTTATAAACTTATTAAATGTTGTATATAAGGCAATTAGAAGTTTGAACTGCTCTACTTATAATTATTATTAAATGAGTTTAAATTTCTAATTGATTTAAACTTGTAATATTTTGATGTATTTTTGTCGTTCCCGTAGTGATTATAATTTTATGGTTATTTAAGATGCATTTAGTCTAATTGTAATTTAATGAATTTGTTGTTAGATTTTAATCTGGAAGGGTTTTACTTTCGCATTTTATATGAACATTTCTGTTTAATTAAAAAAACTTATGGGAAAATTATGTCCAAAATAAAGTTTTTATTTGAAAAGGTAATTAGTGTATCATTTTCTCAACTCAATGTGTGTGGAAAATGACACACGGTACTTTTGTCTTAAAATGAACCCATACAACAATTCACAAAAAGGGTTGTTACAGGCGAATGCACTATATACCGGGTGTCTCAATATTTTAAAATTTTGAAGAAAAAACTTTTATAACAAAAACGAACCAAAGAACTACATTAAAAATATTTTTAGCTTCAAATTTCCCTCGCAAGGGGGCGTAGTAGAAAAATAAAAATCTAAAACTCAATTTTCTTCTTAAATTCAAATGAAATGATAGGCATCCAACAACGTTCTCTACTATTTTTGTTAGTAACATTTTTCTCTATCTCCTTCAATTGAGGGGTAGGCGAGACACATTTTTTTGTAACTCAATAAAGTACGCCAAATTAACTGATTTTGATAAATTTAGTCTCATTTGAAAGATAATGAATGGCTTAATTGATATCTACCATTATCATTGCATAATGAAGAAAAACGACCAGATGGCGAGTTTTTGAATAATTACAAATTTACTTAATTTTTAAAAAAATTTAAGTGGAATTTCCACGTTAAAATTTCGAAAAGAATGAAGAAAACCGCACGGTTCTATCTTTTTTTTAACGACATTTCAATCTAAATGAAACAACATATTTCAACTTTTATAGTAATTTTCAACATTTTTGTTTTTTTTGTTATCTGGCTTTCCGTGACGTTTCAGAACATGGTGTTTTTTGTGTTACACGTATGCAACGACGCTTTGGCCACCCCTGATTTATACTAATATTATTATTATTATAATATCGATACCTTTTTTCCAAAGTATCGTAAGTGACATTTTGAGCGAAATTGAGATTTTGCATTATATCGTAAATATCGGACTAAATGCTTGTTCTGGCAGAGTAATATACCCATCAGTTTATTCTTTATGGTGATAAGAACACAATAAACCTATCGTAAGTACCAAGATAGTCACATGCAATGACCTTGTGGACAAGAAAGTTGTCTCCTGCAAAATTTGACAGATGTGGCTTACGATACTTTGGTAAAAACGTATCGATATGGGTTCCATACATTGAGCAAGACAATTTTTTTTTTAAGATAGGGATATTTACATTGTATGTTCAATGTTAAAGAAAAGACCTGGTATATTACATGTTCAAATTAGCTTCGGTTTTGTTTCAATGCAGGGATGCCCAATTACTTAGAAGTATTTATTTTGGGATGGGAAAATAATAAATCGATTTAACTTAAAGTAGATTATAATTGTTTCAACTCCAAAAACATATTTTACATTAAAAACCTTATATACAAAAGCTAATTATATATAGTTTTTAAACAGGCTAAACTATTTAATCCGCACGTTTTCAAAATAAGTAACACAATTCACTAAACTACAAAACCAAACATAAAAAACTCAGGAAGGTCCCATTTAAATAAGTTAGTTTAGAAACGCTCGCTTGCGGAACAAAAAAATTTAAGAGCACTTGTGTCAACTACATTTCGATCGAACTACACAAAAATGGAACTATTAACAATTAATTTAAAATTCACTATGCAATTCAAAAAATATCTACTGTCTAAAATTAAGTGAAATCAATTATCAAATCAATTTTATAAAATTTAGATTGTCACAATAATTTAAAATTATTGCTAATTTCTTTGACGGGGTTACTCTTTTTAAATATTTACATCACTTGCAATTCTCATAATGCGACCTTCCCGTTTTATACAACATTAAATCCCAGAATATACAAGTAGAAAATTAAGTAACATTCTAAACTATCAAAATATGCAAAATTACAATATTTACAATAAATTGCTTAACATTTATAATAAATACTAAAAAGTTGCCATTTGCGATGGCACCTTTTTAGCCGTAACGTAAAAAAAACACAATATTCTAGTAAGCTACTGAAAACTACATAATCCCTTTTTTCGAGTCATTTTTACCACTACATTTTTTTTTTAAACTAGAACATGAGTCAGAAAAATAAAAATGCGAGGAGCAACATTTAAACAAAAAGAAATTAAATAAACAAAAATTTAAACATGAAATCACAATAAAATAACACTAATTATCAGGACTAATGAACCTACTTTCTCCCGATTAGCTAATAAAATACCCGAATTAACAGTCCATGTAGTGCAGCAAACAAAAATTGATTTTCTAACAAAAAGAAAATAACATCCCCAGTAAGACAGTTCTGAAAGTCATGGAAAAACCTTGCGAGGTCAAACTAAACTGCACCACATTGGTATAAAAGAACCAGGGATGACTAAGTTTATGCGACTCCACCGACCGCGCCCTCTTCCATTTCTTGCTGGGTCGGGGGGAGCCACTCGGCGAAACCTTGATTCACCAATTCGTCATTCAAGCATACAACCTGCGGAAAATACAAGTTGCTAAATTGAGGCTTTATTAAAATCGAGCGATTTGCTTACGTGTGGTCCAAGCACTACATATATCAATACGAATGGAAGATTCTCGTCTGCATAATCGGCCACTTGTGTGTATAAGACTGAACCTTTTGTTAATTCGGCTACTAAGTGATATGCTTCTTCCGCCCATCCTGTCTCGTCACCGCCGACCGGTCTAATATTGGCTAGAATGCACTCGGCCGCTTGGAAAGGTAACAGAAGAAAATCTGCCCTAATTTGCCTAAGATCTGAATTTTGAACGTTAGAATAGCCACCGTAGTCGACGAATTTTACATAAGAGGTGTCATTTTCCAGGTCTGTTGATAATAGGACCACCCTGTACCACGCTCCCAACGAGTGTGCCACACATATCGTGTTATCTGTAAGAACAAACAACTTTTATAAAACAGTCAAAGTTATTATAAATATTGTGGATGATTTTAACATTGTGGAATTTTTTTTGAGTAGCAGTATACAGGGTGTTTACTAGATAAGCGACAAAAATTCAGGGGATATTCCTTGGGTTATTTGAAGATTTTTTTGTTCTTTGATGATTTTGAGAAAGACGCTTTGCTTGCAAGATACAGGGCGAAAAAAGCTTTCCGGTAAAAAAAGATTTATGACTTTATGACTGTTGAAAATGACTAGCAACAGCTAGTATGCATCCAATCTTCTCCTCATCGACTGTCGAACTCTGTCAAAAACACCAGGGTTGTTTCTTATTGCATTACACCCATCAATTATTGGATTTCTCAAATCTTCTTCATTTTCCACTGGAGTAGTGTTCACTAATGTCTTCAAATGGCCCCATAGGAAAATAATTAAATTATCGAAAATTTTATCGCCCTGTATTTTCCAAATAAAGGGTGTTTTCCAAAATCACGAAAGGGCAAAAAAAATCTTAAAATAACCCAAGAAATAACCCCATGAATTTTTGTCGCGTGTTTAGTAAACAGGCTGTATATTTCAGTAAGAGCCTGAACTCTGATCCTCTCAAGATAAACTATTCTATTTGTCTAAGCAATCAGATAGACTACCAAAATAAAAATACAGTAAACCTTCACTAATCTGATTAACTCTATAAAACAAATAGTTAGAATCCAAATAAATAATAAATCTTATCATAGTTAGTGCTAACGATAATACATAAAACAATATCACTAACAAATGATTAATGACTGTTTAATTAATGATTGCAAATTAGAAATGTGTATTTTTCAACCTAATGATATATTAATATGTGCATTTAAAATAAATAATATGGTTTATCTCACTGCTGTATTTTATTCTAAAACGCGACCATTTGTAATTTTTTTTAGTTGTATTATTGATCATTATGCAATGATGTAGTGATATTGGCTGTCTACCACCTGATAATTTTGGCGTTTTAAAAAGTCGTGACTTAAGTAGTTGTTGATAAAACATTGTATTTGATTTGCTCATTACAGCTATTATTTACCGATATTATAAACTTCCATTTTGGTCTGCATTATGTGTTCACTAAATAATATACTACTTTAAAAAAATGTTATTTTCGTGGATATCTCAAGCAGTTGACGTTTTTTTTTGCTTTCATTATAGTAATCAGCGAAGAAAACACCAATTCTTTGCTAATTTAACCGAATTTGTAGCTCCAATAATAACAAAGTTACCAATGGTAGACACTTATAATAATACAGCTTTTTAATTTGATGATGAGTAATGTCACTTACTGCTAACATAAAGTTAAAGAGACGAATTCCATAGCCTAGTTATAACAATTTTCAAACATATGGTAAAACTGTTACTTCCCAGAAGCACCTTTAAACAAATTCACCTTCTACCGTCTATGAAATATGACAGAACTGGTTTCTCAGAACTTTATAATCATCCACAATGAAATAACAAGTTATTATAAATTATGCAATTTTAGCCAAACTAAAAAATAAAATTCATATTTACCAGGTATTGGATTGGGCAGGCGCGGGGGCTCGTTTTCACCATAACACAAATTCATCACATTGCAAAGGACATTAAGATTAGGAAAAGTCGGATGTGTAGGCTGTTGCAAGAACAAGTGGTTCGGTGCGACCATACAACTGAGCACAGTGTCATTATTAATACCTTCGATCAACTGCACCTGAAAAACACAAAAATCCCAATGAATCTACAGTCACTTTCCGTCACACCAGCAAACTTACGGACAAGTATTCAGCCTGCAGGGAAACAGTCGGAACGGGCAGCAGGAACGAAACCTGTTTTAAAGTCAGGTCTGGGTAGCGTTTCTCCGGGAATTTTCCTCGAATCAACGCCAAGGCATTGTCTATTTCGGATTGGGCGCCTAGAAATCGAAAAATTAACAAACGGAAAAAATTCCACACTAATTTCACCTTCTATTGCGCACACTTTGAGTTTGCCACTCTCCGGATGCTTCTTAATTAGTATGTGCGCACGTGTCTTGTCTTTAATTTGGGAAACGAAACTGCCGTGACGTCCAATTAACCTCCCGACCAAATTTTGTGGTATCACAAACTCGTAAATTGCAGGCATCGTTACGTCTCCGGATATTGAACCATCACCGGCTGGGGTTCTTGATGGGGGCGTCGCTACATCACTGCATCCTTTCCCGCTGTCGCTGGATCCCTGGAAAACAATCGAATTGAGCGAAATAAATTACAAAAGCAGCCGTGGTTGCTATACCGCGTCAAATAACAATTTTATTACTGCAATATTTAATTGTTTCAGTAAGTCAACAAAACCATAAAATTTTACACGAAATTTAGTTACGCACCGCTGTGGCCGGTAAATGAAATTTGAAAATTCGGTCCAAGCCAGCGAGCCAATGAAATGCTTTAAAATCTTCGGTACGGCCATTTTTGGACCTTATGTCTGTGCACGGCATTATCAAAAATGACAGATCGACGGTCAAGGTTACAAATTAAACCTTTATCAAAAACAGATATGGCAGCAATTTTGTATCGTATGATACAAGACCTCCATCCTCTCTAGAAGGCTGCGATATGTATTCATTAATGTTGGCAGCGATGACATAACCTAACATACCTTATGCAATTTTGACAGAATCATCCAACTTTTACGGAATTTAATACTGAAATGAAAAAAAAAACTGATTTCGTAGCCTTCTAGAGAAGGGAAGTTTTCGATCGTACGATAAGCGATCGGCAGAAGAATGACACTCGTGTTACAAGGGTGTTTGCGGGGTTGTCTGCAAATGTCGAATTTGAAATTTTATAACTGCCACATTTAGTTGAAAGTTATTATAAAGTATTACAAGCACTTAATATCGTTGACGTTTCTTTACTCGTTTATGTTAAATAATTGAGGTTTTCTTAAGTGTATTGGCGACGTTGTAAATGTGCAACAAATGTAAGCCGACATTTTGGAATTGCATTAATTAATTAATTTGGAATTAAATTGGGATTAACAAATATGCACAGAAACTAATAAACACTTAATTTGGCATTAATTAATAAATAAATAAAATTTAACAATTCGATTAATGATGTCATCTAAAAAACTATGGTGTTTTGCATAAACGAGTAAAAAAAGCGTTTCATAGGGTCTGTTGTTCAGATTCCGTTCTCCGAATATAATATAAACTTGGGGAAAAAAAATAACCAATGCAATTGTGTTGGCAATGCCGAAAATTTGAAATATTGCCAACTTCACTTCATAATTCTATGTCTTCATGTCTCAAGTATGTATAGTATAGAACAAGTAGGGTTATGAAATAAAGTTGGCAATATTTCCAATTTTTGACATTCCCAACACAATTGAAAGATACAGGGAAAGAAGGAGCTAAGTCCATATTTCTAGATTGTTCAGGAGAGCACTTTTAGCGCTCGAACATACCATTCTTACTGTGTAATGCAAATATCAAAACTAACTGTATCTCCTGAGTAACTCCTTCCTTTAATTTAAACTTCGGCCATGGGATAGTACTCAATTTTTGCTACAAAATGGCATAGTTATCTCATTTTCGACCAAGAGTGAACAAACCTTCTTCTTTCCCTGTACGCTTCAATTGCATTGGGTATTTTTTTTCCCTAAGCTTTTATTATATTCTGAGATTTAAACGGCATCTGAGCAACCACAATAAGCTTTTGCTACGCCCATACTTTAATCGATTCATTAAACATTTACGACTTGTACTTTAATGATATCCATTATGATACAAAATTTTCATTAAGATACAAATTTATAACCAATGGAAATGCAACATCACTAATATTCGGTCAACTGTTGTCATGAGCAAGGTGGATCTAAAATGTATCAATTTTGACAGTCCATAGTTACTAGTAAATTCCTAAAATTTGTGCTTTTTACAAACAAAATTGGTGAAAAGTGATAGTGAAATTGTGCATTTAACTCCACCAGAAATTGTGGAAAGGCTTACAATAGTCAAAAACAATTTATTGTCCGTAAAATCAGCAATGACATACGAAAAATATTACTCTCAGTTTATTAATTTGAAGGACAAAAATAAGGCTCAAAACTTTTCAGAAAAAATCTTAATTGTTTTCTGTGTTTTCTTTGTAATAAAGTTTTCATAATATTTCCTTAGTTGTAACTTATAATTTCATTCCAAGTTTAATACATTTTGAAAATAAAGTGCTTGGTTTTTAATATTATGACCGGTTGTAGCAAAAATAGTGTACGCAACTGACATTTAATGGCCATTAAGACACTCGCATTCATTACGACACCCAACTCGTGTTGTAATTCTCATACTCGTGTCTTAATATCTTTCATTAAATGCCCATGGCATAATATACGATTCATTAAATGTGTTTGTTTTTCATGCATTTAATAACAAATTTGAACTTGTCTTGTTTGAGTCTGTTCGACCGTTTATATTGCTTTTTTAAAGTTTTTATTTTGCAGGGCCCATGATCCGGCATAAAATATAAAACACCACCCACAGAGCGATCAGACATCGTGGTGTGCCATTTAACGTGCCGACCGATGTACAACAAAAGTGACTTAAAAGGGAACGAATGGTTCTAAAGACTACATAATTTTCTGTGTATGATTGTATGTTAATTTGTTTCAAGTATTCTAGACAGGTTCCAGAGGAGGAATAAATGCAAATTCTCACTCGATCAATTTTATTTGCTCAATCAATAAATTTGTAAACAAAATTAACCGTTAATTTGCAGCTTAATTCAATTTAAACTTGAATAACGATTTTTAAATAAAATATTATTCACTTTAAAAAGGAACGCTTTACAGAGCTAAGTAGGTTAACATCTGGCATCCCAGTCACTAAATTTAATTCATTTAAAAAATATTATATGACATTGTGCTGGGTGGCCATAAACCGAAACGTTAAATCTCATTCATTAGATAGTTGGATTCATCGTTTTGCCAATTTCAAAGTTAAAACGATGACAGATGTTTATGGGCAGCTTGTACACTACTAAGGTTAGGTAACGATAAAAAATGGTTCTCGATGCCGTATCGTGTGTTGCCTATTCTGCAAGGCGTTTAGGTTTAAAATGACTATAAAAATAAATTTTCTACAACAAAAAAATCCTACAACAATCTTAATTAACATTACCTTGTTATTAATGCAGGAAACGTGACGTTTGAAGTAGATATACTAATTTATCAACAAATTTATGAGCTCAAAAAAAGCGTGGGTCCTCAGGACCCATGATCTTCTGTCAATAATTATAATTCCAGTAGATTTTGAACACAATGCACCCCCAATCAATTGAACATCCACACAGGCACAATTTTAAGATGCCAATTTGATACAAAACATAGATATAAATGCATTAGCACTTCATTGAACACATTCAGACTCCGTGGGTAGCCCACACAAATTTTGTCACATTCTGAACTGTCTGAAAACTTCAGCCAGGGCTCATTTACGTGCCAAATGCTACATTGGCACTTTTACTTTTGGACCGCTGTCGCCTAAACCAAGTTCGACCTTTGACTTTAATTTCGCCCAAGGCGATCACAAATGTTTCAAAAAATTGTCATTTTAAAATCACGAAAAAAACGCAAATCGCGGCAAATCCCCGAATTTAATTTCGTGGTCACTAACCTCGCTGTGATTGTCTGAAATACTGCTTAGGGAAGGGCTGGCCAACATGACGTCGGCGGGACTGTGGTTCGCAGAGTCGCGTTCAGTACTTTGCCTGTGAATCTCTTCGTTCTCGACATTCGAGGCCCCGGGTGTCGCGAACGATTCAACTTTGCTGCAACTCTCCACCGATTTAATTTTTAACGAGCTCAACTTCTCTTCGACGGAAGCGACGGTAACGATATCTTTTTGAGCCATTTTCGACGACGTCTCAGTCTTAGTTACTTTATCGGTTTCTAAATTGGTCACCACTATCAACGAATCGATGGCGGAATTTGCTATCACCTCCTCTTTCGTCAGTTTACAAACAAACTTATTTTCGTCCCTCGACGAATTAATATCGTTTTTGCACTGTTTCCCCTGTTTAGACACTGAGGTATTGTTTTTACCACTTTTCTTGTTCGGCGTAGTGACACCGTTCTTGAACTTGTCCTTGCTCTTCGGCTCGGCGGTGGTGTCAGGGCTGCAAAGTTTTTTTTTGTTGAACGCTTCCACAGAGTTCTTCATCGATTTAATCTTCTCGATCTCCAAGTCTAGATCCTCGTCAGATATGACCAAAGCGTTGGCTTTCTGCGACCTGCGTTCAGGCGGCAAGATGATGTCGATGGGCTCAGTGTCCACACCGGACAGACTGCGCGAAAACGCTTTGGGCGGAGATAATGTCTGAGCTTCTTCCAGCTCTTGTTTGAGACTTTTTCCGTTTCGATTCCTATCGTCGCTTTGATTTACACCTCCAGGGTCACTTCGAATTGAAGTTCTTTTTCTTTTGAACCACAAGTAACTCAGTAACACTGCAAACGGTAATGTCCACACTAATAGTTTTCGTGAATAGGTCGGTGCCATAACTGGACAGATCCACGATTGAAGATTTCACTGGTACCTCGATCCTGCAACAACAAAACTAAATCAACCAAACGACAAGGTAAGGCGTCGCAGGTGTATTTTTTTCACAGTAGCGAACCTTAAAATATCTGATAGTTACATTTAAAATAAACCAGGAAGTCACCATGACCTACTCACTAGAGCTTGATAGCTTATTTTTACGTTTGGACGAAAGAAAATGTTGAAATCTTACAACAGCAAAAATCTTGTAATCTCAACGATAAAGGGGCCAATTGTAACAAAAAAAAAACGCAATTAACTGTCGATAAAGATTTACATTTCGGTGGTCCGTTATCGCAATTGCTACGTTCCGAATTAGTTACAGCGATAAACATTATAAGTTGCCGAAACCTTTAGAAAAAATTCAATCAAAATAAACAGTTAATTTCCACAGCCCCGAACTATTTAAATAACGACGGCCAAAGTCGACTCATTACACAATTTCTGTCTGGCTCATTTCGGTCGCAATTAAAAGAGAAACAGCGAAATGAAATCCTCGTTATTTCTTTCGCCGATTATTTCTCATTAAAACCGGCAAAACAATAGCACTAATGAAAAATGTTTTTGCGACAGAACATTCTTTGCAACTTTCGTCAAAACCGCGAAACAAAAAAAAAAAAACAATTCCGCCTGTGGTTTCTAATTGGCGACTGCATTGACGATTTAACCCGCCCGTTTTTCATCCCCGGATTGAACTCCAAGTTAGGTAAAAAGTTTCACTTTTTCATGCGACTGAACTTTCTTTTAGAACCTACTCTAGCCGGGGCGAAATTAATTCGATTCGACTAACAAAAAATGAGAATTGTCGCCGTGGCAAATTCACCTTTCTAGAAGGTTGTTACTAAATGCGTTTTATAGCGCAAAATAAATCAAATTAGAGGTGTCTCTGATACGAATAAAAATACGACTAAATCTTGTTTGTTTAGTTCACTTTATCATTTGGGAAACGATCAATGTTTGCGAAGACATTTGCCACACAGATTCTAATAAAAACTGCGTATAATGACTACTTTTAAAATTAACAATATTTAGATGTTATCCATACACATAAATTTATATTGACTTAAATATTTACAAAACAAGAATAAATCTCCAACAGTTAACGAACTGTTTCCGTTTCTAAACGATTTCTAAACTATTTTTTCGAAGAACTAATTCACAAAATTTAATTTTATTGAAAGAAAATTAAAAGAAGAACTATTCATTCAATCGCTGTTTCAATATTTATTCATTCAAGTTTGTTGTGCAATTAGCACCGAACATGAATTTAATTGCAAACTAGATATGCTGATTAGTAGGTATGTGACATAAGCTGTTGCAAAAAAAGTGATTTGTGGCTACTGAAAAACGGTTCTTCTTCTAAAGTTTCATTGTCCGTGCTTCGTTATTTAATTTAAGCAATGAATCACTAAATCTCTATTAGAATGTAATTTTCAATTGAATAAAATATTTGTTAAAAAGGCTACAAGTTATGTAGATTTCCTGGTAGAGGAACATGTTCAACGGTGACGCACCAGAAACAGTGATACAGTGCACTACAAAATACTTATAGGACCCCGGTGGAGGACGTCGTTACTAATTTGGTGCCAATTGGCATATGCGTGTCAGGGTAAAATAAGATAGCAGGTATCACAACTATAAGTGAATTGAAATAAAATAAAAATCGGCAATGTCTAGGTTCAAGGTTCAATTATTTTTAGCAAAGTTACAACAGTATAACAAACTTGTATCGCTGTTGAACATCTTCCTCTACTGGTTTTCTCAATTACCACGCATATACATTACCCACTCATGAATACTTTAAAAACCTACACTGTCTAAACTAAGATCAACGTTTTCAACAAATCATTGTTTTTGAAAGTAAAGCATGATTTTTTGTCACCTAACACGGATAGCCATTATTGCATATTAAATTTACATGAAATTCGGCCACAAGAAATATAAAATAAGTCTATTACTCCTTAAATTCTCCAATATTTATAGTGGTTTAAGTAGCTTAAAACGGGCCCTTAACACGCAATGAAAACACAAGGAGCGGGATGTGCCTGTAAATTCTAAATTTGTTTGTTTATGTAAAGCTACACAGGGTGGTATTATCACTTTCGTTTAAATTTATTATAAATGGAGCCACAAGCTGCTTTCTATACAAATATAACATTGTAATACACCCCTGATCGGAGTCTAGCCTCAGCACGTGCCGCTCATTACATTTATCTAATCGTTTTCGGCTCGATTGTAAAATATTAAGAGCGTGAAGTCATAAACGCACTATAAGTTTTGGAGAACTATACCAATATTTCTCGACGCATAGCATAAAATGGACTTGCCCCACTGGCAAAATCAACGACTCACTTAATAAAAATAATATGTGAGATGGTTTTAGTGTCTGTCAACAAAATGATTAAACTGTTTATTAATGCACAATACTCATTATTCCAAATTAACAAGTCCCTAAGCAGTAATTGATTCATGAAAATGCAAATTCGTGCCAGAACTTGGCCTTGGATCGTTTGGTCGAATATTTGAATTTTAATTGTTAGCATATTTTCGCAATAAAAAATATTAAATTAGTTGTCACATAGCTTAAAAAATAATGAAATTTTATAAATAAAAATTTAACGAATTTGGACGGAGCCATACCTAAATTTAAATCGAAGCGACTTTGTAGAAATATTAAAATTTTGGCTTAAACCACTTTTCGCAATGTCACGAAAGCTGCGTTTAATTCCGCACTCAATTTAAGACAAATTCATCGCCAGATAAATTTTACAAAACATTGCACAACAAAAAACTAATTTGCGATATAAATTGCAATTACATCACACGAATTACAAGCGAACGTAAATAGAGTTGCAGCGCGGTCTTGTTCCGACACAAGAAACTAAACCGATTTTCAAAATAACCCCATTGTAGGTGGGTTATTTCCAGCGAGATTAAAACCGGCCCGCAGACAACACAATCCGCCCGAGACGAAAAACTCGATTAAAACTCAATTAACGTTCATCCTTCACATTTTACTCGGTTTATTCGAATAACAAGGTTGTAGAAATTCACATAACATAACCGAAACATTTTTTTCGCACAAAATGTTACTGATGATGCAAAGTAGAAAGCAGACGTCAATAAAAATCATTACAATCGTAATCTACTTTCAAATTAATTCCTACAGAAAGGTCAACGGTACAGCAACCAGGAAAAGCAGTTGAAATCACTAAGCGAAGGAAATTCTTTTCCATTTAAAGACCTTGACCACTTCTGATATTAATCGGCTAATAAAACTGATATTAAGTAATCGCCGGATCGACAATAAAACATTTTAAAATTTTCTAATTATCCAACCGGTTCGTTTCAATCGACTTAATTAGAAAATTAACGGCCACCAAAACATAACAGTTACACTTTTAAACGCACCGTCTAAACAGAGCGCCTGAATTATTTTTGGAAGGACGAAGCGAATATAAATCCTCGCCTAAATAAAAAACGCGCTTTCCTCAGTTTTTTTTTTAAACGTAACACTTGTTAAAAATAGGTGCACGACGAAGTAGGTACTTTTCCGGTGGATGACTTCATCGTCGGGCCGGAGGAAGCACATTCGGCGGCGACACGTGAATCGCCCCATTCAAATAACCAAAAATAATTGACTCAGTGATTGAACGATAGCCTGCATGACACGGCGAAATTCGCATGGAGTCGAGGTTAATTAACCGCGTTCCTCCTTTTTCCTTTCTCGTGCGAAAAGCCAGCACTGCAAATCTCCAAAATTTCGTTAATCCAATGTGACGAAAATCCGGTGTTTTTGCCGGAGTACTCGAGTGGTTGTTTTCAAGCGGATTAGATATGATTTGGAAGATTTAACCCTTCGTAGGGCGCGCGTTTTAGGATCACACAAGCGGGTGCAGGTTTAGTAGTAACTCCGATACGAGGCCGCAAAGTTCAAATTGCGGCGCGCTCTCCGAAGGGTTACGAAAAACGACGGGTAAAAACTGGAGTAAAGAAGTAATTTTAATGTAAATTACTGCGGTGACATTTTTCACCGTTGCAACGCTGCAGTGAAAGGCTATCTAAATTACAACAAAATGCCGCAGTGAAAATTAAAATTCAGTTGAAATAAAATTCCACGTAATCGCATACAGGAATTGAGTAACTGTAATTGAATAAAATTATAAAATGAACCATAAAATTTCTCATTTACTAGTAGATTGTTTTAATTTTGACAGTTACTGCTCTGTTGACGCAAAACAATACAAGAAAACAAAAGCGTTTGTAATCAAATTATAAGCATAGCAATTATATTTATACAGGGTAATCCAAATTGAATGAACGTGGAGCTTACAATGATTTTAACTATTTCCACTAGCGTCTAAAATAAAGTAATTTGTCAATAATGACCGTTGCTCGTATGGATAGATCCAGCAAAAAATATTCTGAACATATAACACAACAAAGATGGAATAGTCATGGCTAGGTAAATTTGTAAACAATATACTTGCTTACCTGCTAATTGCTTAATTTTAATTTAAAAATTCACCTAGTCATAATTGTATTTTAACTTTGTTGCGCTAATAATTGTGTAAATTCCTTGTGACACAATAGTTTTCGGGGTTTTAGTACACAGTATTGATAACAATGCAACTACAGCGGAGTGACGAAACGTCAATCAATTTGGATCACTCTATATAAGTCAAATACAATTAGTGTTATAGAAAAATGCTTAAAATGAGCGCTTTTGCATTCATTGTAAAGATTTGCAGAAGTCTATCACTTCGGTTGTTACTATGCTCGGCATAATTTTTTATAAAGCGTCTACAGCGAAGCGTCACCAAGGCCATGTATAATTCAGTCATAAACTACATTAGTGAACAAATTGAAAATTGACATCGTAATTTCAACTTATCGAGCAAATTCAATCGATTTTTAACTTTAATTAACTATAATTAGTAAAAGAAATCGATTCGTTATACAGGGTGTCTCGTGATATAAAATAGTTGTTCCACAGCAAAACATCAAAAAACATCAGGTGTCCGGAAATTATTCATTGCAAAGATATCTTTATTAAATAATTTAAAATACTAATTTTATTTAAGATGTTTATGATTTAATGGGCTAGTGTTTTGATTTCAACACTTATGCTATTGTGTTTGTATTTATGTCCTGCCTATTGAAATTTTCTTCGGACCATTGACTTCACACCCCTGCATTATTTATTCAGAGGTATGCGGCACATTAAATGAATTGTTTATTATAATTATAATTATAAATGAAGCGTGTGAAACCCTCAAATTTTGTTCTTAATTTAGTAGTTGCATAACGGCATAAATAGTGCAAATTTAACAAGTATTAAAAATCCGACAGCGAGAGCTGGAGGATCTTTATGGGCAAATTTGCATCGAAAAAATTAACAATAAGAAAATTTGAAGTAGGTAAACTAGTTGTTTATTGTTGGCATTGATTTTGTCGCTGTCATACTGTCATAAATAAAAAATTACAGAAAAAATCGCGCGATTGCATAAAAAATTTCTTTCCAAAAACATTCTGAATGCAATCGACATTTTTACAAACTTTCTAAAAACGTAACGCTTGCGCCAGAATGCACATTTCCGAAATTCCTAAAAGTCAACGTCGACATAAAAAAGCGTTGCCTTGACAAGGCCGTTCCGAATGTTTCGTTCTCATTAAAAACCCTCTCATTTTTACAGTTACTGCGACCGACACAGTATGCAGCGTGTATTTTAATTCGT
Source organism: Dascillus cervinus (assembly GCA_949768715.1). Taxonomy (NCBI): domain Eukaryota; kingdom Metazoa; phylum Arthropoda; class Insecta; order Coleoptera; family Dascillidae; genus Dascillus; species Dascillus cervinus. Next base: position 27,084,348 of record OX458319.1, on the reverse strand, counting down.
CGGTTATGCACGCAGAATTTCGCGCGACAGGAAACGACGGTAATTTTCACTTTTTCTCTCAATTAATCTAAACGCCGTCCTTGGTATTAAATGCAACACGGTCATTCATTTAATAACACATTGCGACCACACTCTAAATTTTGCAACAAAAAATTAATTTCCATCGATACAATCTAATTTATTTTTCACCTTCACCATTTTCCCCAGGGAATGTGAATGTTCGATTCGACTTTTTCCCAATCAAAACGAATTTCGGCTTAATTGCCGGCGTGTCTTCCTAAACAACCGTGCAAAATGGGTATTTACTAGTTAGAACCGGAAAAATTGGTGCACATCTGCCAGTCTTCCAGGAAATACCTAATCACCGAAATTACCGCGAGTTGAAAAGAAGCCACGAATCGTCTTAGCAATGAAAGGCTAGACCGCACTCAGACAAAGCTTGTGCAACATTAACCATTAAAATAACGAATTGCGCTCTGTAAATTCTTAAAGGAATTAGCGTCCATTTACGTAACGGTATCAATGTTAAAACAGAATGATATAGAGCCGTCACCAGACCGCACCTAAGCGCAATTTGTTGCTTGTAACGCCTTCCAATTTTAAAAACTATTTTTAATTCGAATTTACACAACAAACCAGAATTTTTACCATCAACGAGTGCAACAAAAAATTAATAATGCAAGTTCTCAAAAGTGAACTTTCTAGACTCGAAAAGGTCAAGTGAACTGTTTTGCGCCTGAAAGGTGGAAAATCCGGTGGGTGACACGAGTATCAACCGACGCGATTTCTTAAGCCATTGTTAGAAAGAAACTGAAAAGTTGATGAGGTGGAAAACATTATTTCGACAACAAACCGTATTCGGGTGGCCTAATTTCCTTGTAAAATTTTCGTGCGATCCGAATTTTATTAAATCTGTAAACCGTGTTTCGGTGAATTTGTAAAATTATAGGACAGTTATGCCGCTGCTTCCGAGTAGCGTCACGTTGATGATAATTGTATATTACATTTCGAGCATCGAAAGGAGCAATTACGTGCAAGCGCAAATATTAGTCACGAGTGTGTAATTGCACTAGTCTTGTACTACACTTTTTCTACGATTTTTCTCTTATTATGACAGCAAATTCTCTCAATTACTGCGTCGTAATATTTATTACGTTACAGTGATTGTAATTTGCTGTTTGTAATAACACAGTTTAGGTAGAGAGAGGATATTTTACGACCAGATTTCGATTACCGAACACAAACTTTTCATATTTAATATGTAATGTCTTATATGGGACAAGCGCAGACTGGTCGGAGAAAATGTTGAAAAATTCAGAAACTTTGACGTGGAATATGTGTAAGTAGTATTCGTGACGGTGGATTATAGACTTAAACGTGACTGGGCGTTTCCGGAACTGGGACAACTACAGATGGAATTTAGATATTAACTTTAATAACGTTTCCTTCCAAATTCGTATCATCCTGCTGACTTTTAGAGGAAAAAAACATCTTAACAGAGTCTCCGGTTTGAGGCTAATGAGGAGCTGGTAAATCGATCAATTGGGCATTTCCGATTTCTTAAAAAGAGATCCAAATTATTTAATTTTTGAAACACGAAACAGAATTAATTAACAACTGCATTGACGTCTTTGTTGGAAATGTTTATCAATATCCAATTTCATCGTTATCGAACCATATTAAGATTATGTTAATTTATTTACTTTGTTATGAGTTACAACTGCATCTCTTTTATCTGACCGAATAACCAATTATCTTTGATGCGACACAATGTTAACAAGTTATGAAATATACACAGATTGTATCTACAACAAAATAAGAGAAGTTGTGATAAACAAAATTTAAAAAATTTCTAACAGAAGAAAACATCTCAACAAATAAGATCATTAATGTCATGATCAAATGAAGATATTACTCGATTCATTTCAATTTATTTTCAGATTTCTGAAACACCAAGTTTTTCAAGTAGAAAATAGAAACAAGTTCACAGCACTTCGCTAATTGCAATTGAACTTTAAATTAATTGGCCAAATTATTTTCAGCGATTAATGAATTTTAAACGTACAGAATTTTTATTATTTGTTTGTGGTCACTGTGGGAATGCATTTCCCGAGAAAACCTCAAGGACGGTTGGGATAAAAAAAAATGATAAATATAAAAATTCTAATACTGCATCCGATTTCCATCGTTTCTCGATTTGGTGTGAGTAATCGTTAGTTTTTCTTTACATAAAGTAACCACCTTCAGCAAACTTTACAATTATTTTCTTCAATTGGGTAACATCGCCCAAGAGCACGTAGTCCATATATCTAGTAGTTCCAATAACGTCAGCTAGGCACACGTGGTACCAAAAGAATTTTGTTGTGATCGACAATAGTAGGTGCTGTCAGTCAATTTAAATTGAAAGCGGCGCACAAAAAATTTCCGATGTTGTTTATCTAAGATTTCATGTCTATTTAATTATACTCATTTCATATTAAGTACAGGGTTCACAGTAATTCTGTATTTTGAAATTCCCTGACTTTTCCACGTTTTCCCTGATCTTTTTCGAGTATTTTCCTTGACTTTTTTCTAATAATTTGTACTCTTAACCAAACCGGTCAAAATTTCTTCTATCTCGTCTCAAACGTTTTTCCAGCTATACATATAAACTAAATTCCCTGATATTTTTGATAAAATTCATGAATTCCCTATTTCCTGTTGCTGTATTAGTTCACTAAAATAATTTCATATTCCATGTTAATAGCTAAGTACGAAAATTAAGTGCGCACTCTTAGGTATCCCTACCCTAAGTAACATGAGAATATTAAAACTTGATTCTGATGTAATATAATTGATTGTTTTTCTTGAGTAACTACATTTCGTTTAGTGGCTGGTTGTTGTGCATTAAAACGTAAATTTACAAGATCAGGACGAAAGGTAAACAAACCATTGACATAACTTCAGTGACGAATTTAGAATATCAAAATCACTATATTTCAAGTCCATCTATAAATTCCAGTGCATGATCTAATCGAGTTCAATGGCATCCATTTCACTTTATGTAACCAAAAAACAAAAAGAAAATCGAGCAGCATCGTAACTAATTAACGTTTATCCACTAATGCCTCGAACAAATTAAATTTAAAGAACAAAACGACCGCTTGTGAACCGGAAACCTGTACAAACACCAACATACCACATCGCACGAAAATAAACTCTTATGAAAATTTCAAATCGTCCACAAATCGTCGAACCGTGCACTGAAGAAAGATCAATTTTCGCACCGTCATTAACACTATTAACAGCAAGCCGAATAACCTCACACGAAGCACAGATTTTAATTTCAAAAATTCTCATTATTATAGAGCGCATCAATAAGGTAAAATTGCGAATTAAACACTTCGATGACCCAGAAATCTTTATCTGTAGAAAGTCACACATTAAAGATAATTGCAACGTTCCACTGGTGCACGAAAAAACTGCACGATAACTCACAATAAAAGCGCACATTCAACAAGATCGAACCTACTTACACAAAAAACGGAAATTCCATTTCATAAATTGCGAACGCTTACTGATTTTTAATTGACGTGTCAATTCGTCGACCAACAAATAAAGATCACATGCGTAATTAAAGTGTGTAATATGTATTTAATTCAGAAAAAAAAACTAGAAAGCTGACACAGTGACGTTCGGTTAGAAAGCTGTAATCAATCAAAATAAATTCCGAATTACCTGAATTTAATTGACGGCCGGTCGCGTTTGTTCGAAATTAAGTTTTAATCATCCTCAAAACGTGCATTAGCGCCCGTCAATTTGCGAATAATTCCGCGCACGGCCATGGGAGAAATTAATAATTCATGCGAGTCATAAATTAAATCCAGGACAAGCTTTTTTCCGCGGACGCCTCCCACTATAACGAGTTCTCAGTTCGCCCATTTCACCTAAGGCTTGTTAACTGTAACGGTACACTTTTTTGTCGAAATCGTACCAAAGACATTCACCCTTTGCGGCCGTAACACGGTTACGCAAATACCGGCTCCGCCCGGTATAAAGGGCGACCATTCTGGAACAGCGGAACTGCCATCAGTTCGAGGGCGCTTTTTCTCAAATCGCTCAACTATTCAGCGACGCACAGCACAAGGAATTAAAATAAATTCGGTACTTACAATTTCATGACTCAAATCAGGAGTTATCTACCCACAAACTGCGTCCGGTTGTTCGCTAGTGGTGCAAATGCGCAAAATCGCAGCCGAGGTCTAGCCTTTATACATCCCCCTACTTTCATTGAATTGCGAAAGAATTATAACGCATGACCAAAAAAAGGGACGCGCGTCTGTCTACCGAAAACAACCCTTCAGACAGGGATTATTACCATCGATCGCCTGAAAATTAGTCGATCAGAACGGGGCGACAACGTCACGCTCAATAAATAGAATCTCACCTTATGCAATACTGAGTAACGTTACAACGCATTTGAAGCTTCAATAAATCTATTGCGGTTATTCACGGAAGCGATTGCAAAATTAAAAATGTCACTGTTGGTAAACAATGCCCGAAAAATTAATTGAAAACGATAAGATTTTTTCCGGCTTGTTGAATGAAACTGCCACGTGGGTGGAAACCCTTGCGTCACGTTTACGGTTCGATACGGGAGGTACGTTAATTGGAAACCGTAAGTGCTCCTGAGACTCCGAGTGTTGACCGTTCTTCAGGTTTCCCTATTTTATTGAACAAATATTGAATTCAACGTCTTATTGAAAGAATGACTAATCCGGTTTTTATCAAGGCGAAAAATGTATCTGGAAGATGTGGCAATGTAATAAGGGCGAGCAGATGGAACGTTTTTACAGGAGTTTTGTGTGTACCCGCACATGCAAGTACGCTATCTATAACCTACGCAAAACTGGAGTGAAATGCGCTTTAGGTTTCACTCGTTCTATTTATAGAAGAAAAATATAGTAAACAAAATTTTATTGCATTTTCGTAATATTGAATTTTCCAGCTCAATATTTTGGGGCTATTAACGCAACTTCTTACATAATGTTTCAAAATAATAATTATTGACCAATTAAGTTGCTAATAGTCGATTCAAGAACAATTATGAATCTATTTTCTTTTCATTACAAATGTGTATGAATAATTTCAAATGAAATACGTAACGACGCCTAAGTGTGCGCAATGACGTCAGCTTGGCGCACGTGTTAATAAAAGTAGTTTGTTGTAATTGGTAATGGTGAATGTGCCCGGTTGGGATGCCATAAAATCTCTCGAGAAATAATCGAAAGTAATAAAAATTGAAGTTTAATTTAATAACTTTTCATAATTCTATGGTAGCCGTCGATCGCAGGTCTCTGGAAGTCGCCCGCGAATCTGAAGTGAACATGTCGTTACATACGTGTAACACCAAAAAATACTTGTTTTTGTATATATCCTAAGAAAAATGTGTTGTTCTGGTTGCGTGTTTCCTTTAGTAACAAATTTGTGCCTTATAAAAATATGCGCGTACTCTTTGAAACGTAAGAGTACGCATTACCATTTTTGCAAATAATTCTAGCAATTTCTATTATGCATTTATTTAATAAAGTTTTTTTTAAAATGCTAATAGAGTTTGATTTGTCTGTTTTATTTAGATATGAAAATTAAGTCCTTACCCTAATTTGAAAATACCTTTTAATTTAGTTAGAAATATGTAATTGCTTTTATGAAATTTATAATGATATTTTATTTATTAAATAACATTTCAAAATGTTAATTATTCAGAAACCATGTCAAGTTTTAAATAGCAGTCGATTAAAGAACAACTGAAAAGGCGTTGTTAAATTTGAAATGTAAGTATCTTGCAATTCCTTGAAGCCATGAAAATGTTGCAAATATAAGTACCGAAACGCTAGAAAGAAAAGCTCTTTAATCCGTAACGTAACAGACAAGAATTAATAAATTGCACTTGCCCTGAAAATGTAACGAATATTTGTAACGAAACGTTGTTGATTATTATTATTATGATTATCCTGGAATCGACTATTTTTAGAAACCTAATTTATAAACGGACAATATTAATATGCTACTATTTCCTACAAAACATTTCCAAGTAAAACTTATGGAGAAATTGTGGTAAGTTTCTAAATATAAACGATGAAAGGGCAACTGATATCAATAATTTAATGTTAAAACATTTTGTTTTCCAACTGCTTTCAATTGCTGTAGTTATTTAAACTATCACAACTATACGCAATTAGCCTTGGTAAAAAATGCACTTATAATTTATAATATAATATTATAATATTGGGCCATGTTTACATTAGAATTTTTAATTCCATTCAAAACCAATATGTTAGTATTTCTTAATTTATCAATAGTAAAATTACAGTTTTCTAAAATTAGTGAATTAAATGGAACTAAAAAGTTAAAATGCTGTGAATCTAATTTCTGTATTTTATATTCCTGAAAATGTTGTGAACAAAACATGTAAAGAACGTTTACAACAGAGTAAAAAGAAAATGTCATACAAAATAAAAAACTTTACAACAGGAAAACCTCCGGCGGAAATGAATAATTCTTGAGGGGGACCGTCTCAGAACGTTTTTTATTACTAAATCATCAATATAAAAAAAAAACAGTCAAACTTTGTTTGCAAACTACAATACATTTTTAATTTCCTTACATTTTAATAATTCATTCAAAAGAAACACTTTTAAAGAGACTATTTATAGTTTGAAATTTTTTTGTTAACAAATTGAAATTAATTTAATTGCAAGCACTCAACTTTAATGGCTTGCAGCAATTTTTTATGACCACATAAAACCTTGAATAAAATTTAATGATTATAATAAAACACCCTCAAAATTAAAAGTCACGCCCTTAACTTGCATAAAAAATAAAGTGTAAATTTCCAGAAAACAACGAGCAAAGCATTTATTTACAAGTACCCTTTTCCCAAGTACAGAAAGAATTTCTCGACTCGTGTGAACAGAAAATTTTCATTTTTTTTTCTTGAAGCCCACTCGAGCCAAGAGCTGTTTAGAATATCAGGCTTCCCAGGGAAAACCGTTTCGTCAACGCGATTATTTCCAGTAGTTGTATCGTACAGGGTAACTTCTTGTAAATGTGGCTAAATATAAGATTGAGCAATCTGCACATTCTCAAGCGACGCCCTTAAAAATATTTCACAAAGAAATTGAACATTTGTTTTTTTGTATAAAACATAATCAAAATGAAATCAAGAAGTTTATTACAGCCGGCCCAGAAAAATGGGAAATAAAAACAACAAAATTCCATTCCAATAAATAAAAGAATATTTCTATAATAAATTAGCGAAACTGGAGAAGTTCCCAATTTCATTAGTGAAGCGAGTCACTTTTTTCATTAAATAAATTAAAACGGTCTTTGTTAATGGAAGGTTTTCATTCTAGTCGATGATAAGGAGTATCCAAGCGACATAAAAGGGGGCCTCAAAACTTCATGCAATAATCTTGTTGTTAAAATGCAGACACAAAACAGAAATTTTGATAAGGTTTGATAGAATGGTATCTGCGAATCTCTAAATTTCCTGCAGCTTTTCAACGAACAACCAACGTTTTAAAAAAATTAGTCAGCAAGCTTAGAAATGATGGTTAATTTCAATAAAATCGAGCACACAATATTTCGCCCCTGTAAATTTGTCTTTTTAAGAAAAGTTATGTTTGGCAATGGAAATATCACTAGTATTTAATTAGAAAACCTTCACGATTTCATATACAAAAGTGAATTCGAATTTATTGAAATATATTGGACATGTTTGTTTACCGGAATAAAATCGATAAACTATTGAACCAATTTTCGTGCAACATGAAAATAAAACCTGATGCAACACTAAAACAAAAAAAACTAATATTTAGTAGACCAATAAAAGAAAATAAAAGTTCGTGGTATCGTAAATTGTCATAATGGTGTCTGTTACGTTCGAACATTGTGTAACGTTAATTTACTGCTCGCAGGAATTTAACACAATTTGCGGTTGCATTTCACACACCCACGAATGCTTTCTTTCGGTCGACGCAACAACGCAAAAAAAAGAGCCGAAGAAAATTCCCCCGACGCGAAAGAGGGGTACACCCACACTCCAGAATCCGCCGGTGACGCGTCGCTTTACGATCGATAACAACTTTCAAGGTCGTCTGCTCCTGAACAAAATTAGCCCGCAAGGGGTTGCCACCACCGTACAAAAAATTCATTAATCCACACGCCAAAGCGAGATATACTGTTTAAGATACGTTATTTTGCAATATCCGTTTATGTAATCCTTAGTTATTATTTTCACGAGGTGCTTCTACAGTTCTCGCACGCTATACTTTGGAAAAGTTTTGTTTATCTATTCCTTTCAGGTTCTGGTTATGCAGATAACATTAAATTACATTGCACTCTCAGTAAATTGGTAAAACACATTCGTTATAAAGTATATAAACACTGATCTACCATTTTGTTTGGTTATAGTGATGTTGATAGCGTATGCAAATATTTTATTTAAAGAGTAGTAGATAAAACATGGCATTTCATTTGCCCACAATGACTGCTATGTGCTCATTAAATAATATACTCTTAACCCATTAAACATTGAATATATGTAACTATCCCCTGCCAAACAATCAAAATTATAAAAAAACTATCAGGTCAGATCGACAAGTTGTTTTGCTTGAAATTTCAGGAAAATCAGCCTGAGATATTTTCTAAAATTCATGTAAGGCCCAGCGGGATTACCTTACTGAAAAGCAGTGTTCATAAATTGCTACTGATATAAAGTTGCCTTTTCCCACAACAAAACAGTTATTTTTGTAAACACATTAGCAGTTTAAAATAGAACTGTGTAAATGTAATCTGAACAATACGTGTTATGGAATAAAATAAAACAAGTGTGAGTAAAACAAAAAGGTTGTTAAACTATAAAATCATTTTAAAATTAACAATGTTCGACGATTTTGAAATAAAAAACTTTTTTTTTCATAGTTTATATTTTGAATCATTTGCTGTGACTAGCAATGCATTAACCTACATTACCCACAGGTGGGTCTACTACATTACCTCATTATCAATGTTACACACTAGTGGTTTTTTGTTACCACGATTCAACTATCAAGTTTAGCATGCATTGCAGGACCAGAATTTGGGAAGAATAAGTCATCCTAATCTGGTGACATCGCAAGATCACCTTGGGAACCGTAAAACATTGTTTTTCATTAAGAAGGGTTGGATAAAATGTTGTGCTACACTCGTGTCATTAAATGTAAATAACTACTATACAATTAGATATTTATAAATAATTTATGAAGACATTTATATAAACCGATTAATTTTCGGTGAATTATTAGACGGCATTAAGTTAGGTACCCTATTATTACTCCGACTAGACATCCTAAAATAAGATGCGCTTGCACAATCAGTAATACTCCAGTCTATTTGTAATATTTATATTTATATAATTTATTTATATCTATTTAATAAGTATGTTGGGGGTAATACTCTAACCCCGCACTAGCAGTTCTAAAAAAAATGGTTAACAATACACTAAAAATCATAGTCCCATCCTGACGTCTCATCGGGTGGAGAATCAAATTGTTTCGGATAAGGGTCAAAATACTGCAAATCAATGGGGTTTTTAATCGGACGTGGATGCGGCGCTTTCATCATCCCCGCGCGCAGTTGCTCCCAGTCAAAACCGTCGAACCATTCCTGCGCCCGGACCTCGTCGGCGCCCTCCCGCTTGCACCCCAAACGGTCGGTGACAAACGACCTGCACAACCTCACTATGATTTTTTCAGCCCCGAAGGGCACCGTATTCGGAAATTGAACTTTCCTGATCCCCGCCAAAATGGCATTGTACGTCTGGATGTTAGTCGGATCGGCGGTCCGGAATGGCGTTCGTCCCACCAGCAGCTCGAAAATTAAAATCCCCAACGCCCAATAATCGACGGCGCGATCGTATCCCCGATTGAGGATTATTTCAGGGGCCACGTATTCGGGGGTCCCGGCGAACGTGTAAGTGTGCCCGCGCAGCTCCAATTTCTTCGACGAACCAAAATCGCACAATTTTACATAACCAGTTGGCTGAAGCATTATATTTTCAGGTTTCAAGTCGCGAAATATCACATTGCGTTCGTGAAGGTAGGAAAGGGCTTCCAGAACAGAACCGGAGTAAAATCGAGCGGCGGATTGTTCGAACCGTTTTCTGAGCTGCCTCTGCAACAACGTCAAAAGGTCCCCACCCATGCAAGGTTCCATCAAGAAATACAAAAATTTTGGGTCGCTGAATGTGTTATAAAGCTTTACTATGAAAGCGTTGTTACAACTCCTTTGGATGTCCCTTTCTGAATAAGCATATTCTTTTCGATCCTGTTGGACGATTTCGAATTTACCGAGACGCTTAAGAGCGAATGGAATTTGTTTGTTGTTGCGTTTTATTGTGACCAAGCAGACACTTCCAAAGCCTCCGACTCCAATGGTGGCCACGTTGTTCAACTCCTCCAAAGTAACATCTGAAAATTCCTCGTTTTTGTTTTCGTCTGGAAGTGTTGGAACCACGTAGTCGAGGTCTTTGAAGTGCTTGAGGAATTCCTGCCTGGATAAAGTGAGACACTCAACGCCTGGTGCGTCAGCCGTGACCGTGGCTTGCCGACAATCCTCCTTCAAAAGAGCCAATTCGCCGAAAAACTGTCCAGTCGATAGAGTTCCAACGATTCCCTGATCTATTTTGCTAACGGTGACGCTGCCTGCTCGTATGATATAAAATTTATCTCCTCTATCATTCTGGCGGATTATTGCGGTATTTGTGTTGAAAAACTCGCTTTTTAATAGATTTGCGACACGTCCTAGCGTGCGCTCGTTCTTGGGCAATTTAGGCACGTTCCTCAAAAACGCTATCAGCTCGTCTCTCTCTTTGATCGCTTTCCCGATGATTATTTGCTGATACGTGGATCGGTCCAACACCCAAACCTTCCCCGATTTTAATACCTGCACCGAAGCTTGGCGCTTTTCGGTGTAGAGTATAGCGAGTTCGCCGAAAACTCTGTTATCGCTAAAATTGAGCACCTTCTCGCCTTTAATGGTCACTTCAAACGTCCCCGAACCGGATATGAACAAATTGGACCCTAATTCCCCTTCGCGTATTAAATATTCTTTGGCGTTCACTTTGCGTGGATACATGGCTTCGATCACTTGCTTGAGCCGATCGCCCTCGATCACGTTATGCGAAAATTCGTTCGCGATCAGTGCGTTTTTGAGCATCAACTCCTCGCTACAAGAAATGCACTTTTGAAACAGTCAAAAAATAAGTCGAGTTACATACTTGGTCGTTTTTGGATATTTCACCAATTCCGCCACTACCACATCTATTTCCTTGACGGGTTTGGTGAGTACCGGAAATCTTCTAACGGGTTCGCTCAGCGAATTGAAGGAGCCATCGCAGGGGCCCGTCATGAACTGTATACTTTTTCGTCGTGGCACGTTGCCCGGAACGAAAGTGCCCGTCGATGAAAACATGGTAACAATTGTGCACACTTCGAACAATAGATACGGCAATGCGCAAATGACTTAAAGGAAGTACTTATCTGATATTCGCAATTCAAGGGAACTAGTCATCATCGGTTATCTTTAAGGTACACTAACTAGATTAGATTACTGTTAGCGAATAGTCTTCAGAAATGCATTGTTGGTTTAGTAATTTCGTTTGTATTCCAGGAAATTTGATTGTTTGGTGTTCTATAAAACAGTCAAAATGTCTCTAAAATACGTACAGTGCGCTTATTAATTCTACTGTACTGCGAGTTGTCACTGGCAGCGTCTGAATCATTGTACCGGTTAAATAATATCTACCCAGTCAAATTCCTTTCCTGGGAATTTTGTTCAGTGAACACTTCTGTAATTGCGCCTGCTATACGTTACAATTTATTCAATTTAAATGCGAATGCCTTATCGTTTCAGAATAGAACACTAAATATTATCAAGTTGAATCGAATGTGCAACTATCAAGGTTACTATGTAGTTTAACGTTACTAAAATTTGTTATGCTAAAAAGTTGCCTTTGGAATGCAATGTCTGTTGCTTGTTTGATTCTGCAAGGCGTTAATATTTAAATTAAACACCCTGTATAGTAGTAAATCATAGTTGCTATTATTGATCTGTGAAAATTTTATATAGAATTAAATGGTTTTTGTTCTAACCGTCATTTCATTTCCAAATTCGTGACAATCCAGTTTAAATTGTTAAAGTTCACAATAGATAATAAATAAAAGGCATTTCAACAAAGTTGATAAAAGAGAAATTGTTAAATTATTGTAAATTCAAATTCTCATTCCACAAAAATCAAAAGAAATCGTTAAAACAATTTAATTCAAAAATTCATATTTCACAGTTCACTGAATCAATTTTTTCTTTATTGAGAATATGGCCAAAGCAGATAAAATTTTTCTTACAACCAAATTTCCAGTTCTGTATAAAAAAAAATCCAAGAACTTCACATTAATTTTGGCTTTGGAAAAACCATCTAGTTTAGTATCATACAAAAGAGTCAATTCAATTCTGCGGTATGCCAAAACTGAGGCAACTGTGGTCAACAATTATTATAAACGTTGCGGTTTCATCTTTTTGTACAATCCTTTGAACAGAATACCAAAGAAAACGTTTGGTGAATTAGGAAACTTGCAAAACAATTTTTTATATCAAAAAAGATACCGCGTTGGTTGATGTGTCTTTTCAATTTCTACCAACAACAAAAAATATCTCAATATACTATTGACGTTTCTGAGATCTAGTGTTGAAATATCTTTGAATCAATTTTTACAAAGTACAGTGGAACCTCAATCGATCGTTCCTCGAATGATTATTTCATGCAGTCATAAATAAATTCCATATAAAACAAGCAAAACTAAATCCTCATCGATTGTTTCTATTGATTCAGAATCTGTCAGTTTTTTTTTTTTTACTTTATTACACCGGATCAATCATTTAATAAAACCATAAAACTTACAAAATATTTGAGATGCACATGTAAAGAGTCGCTGTGCTTGACCAGTGATTAAGGTATTTCTCGAGTTTTTAGTAACTTGATCATAATTATTAGTATTAACCCTCAAGTTGAATCGTAAAGTGAACAAGGTGGTAATAATCATTTCCCGCATTTATTGTTTAGTTCAATCAGTCCCGTCAAAACCGACAGATCGAGGTTCCACTGTGTCAACATAACTGCAATATCGCATTACCATAAATTACAATAAATTTGCCAGTAGTTTTCTCTAGTAGGAACACAAATATCCAATAGATAATTCAATTCACACAGTTACCCTACGAATCGGTCCAAATACGAGATGATGAGCAATATACTTGTCCAGCAATTACCATTGACCCGCATCACCGTACACAACACCAGTCATAACAAAAAAACTGTTTATGTAATAATCGAACAACCAAATTTCGTATGAATCAATAAATTCTACCATTATCTTATATGAAGAATTGTAAAAGTAATCGGTACAGAACTGAATCAGTGCAAATATTAATTTTTATTTCATTATTTGAGAAAGACCACGCTCTGATTACCATTCCCACGCACTACATAATATAGCAGATTTATCGATTATGAATCATCAATTTCAAGACTCATTGACACGATCTCTTACAAAAAATATCCAGTTATTAATATTCAAATAACATTTTTATTTTCCACAAATGGTGTTAGGTGGGCATGTAATACCATAAGTACTTTGTACGCAAATTACTGAAATTATTTAAGATATTTTTTGATAGTAACGCAATTTCATATAATCACTGCTACCTTGTACAGTAATTAACTCATAACCATTGTTCTTTTTACTAGACGTAAACACGTGCGTTCATGTTGAATAAGGACGTTACATATTTGTCCAAAAACGTAATTCGCAAACGTAATTTCTGAAATTAAATTTCAAAGAGCACTAAAAAAATGAAACAATACCGCAATATATTTCGTCGTGCGTTCGCACTAAACGGCGTAATTTCAGATAAGAAAAACCTTGTGGAAACGGTGCAAACCCAAATCCGAAAAAGAGTTTTGTAGAATCGTCGCTACCTTGCATCACTTGCGATGAACAAAGGACAAAAAACAACAACGTCCCACGCATCGATAACAAGTTTGCAAAATGGCAATCGGCCAATAATTTGTTTGCGACGCCATTATTGAAAATTTTCTAGTTAATAAAACAAATACGACGTCAACGGTGACAAGGCGTTTAAAAAATTGGATTAAAAATGTTACTTAACTTCTTCTGCCGCTAATGGCATCAGGAAAGCAATTGGGCTTTAGACGCTATAATCGACTATCGGAAGGGATTATCATAAATACATTTTTTAACAGCCGTAATGCTTTCGATGCGGTGAAAAAAACGCATTACCATAATCCGTCAAAATCGGCTTCGATCCATTTATAAATTGTTTTCAACAAGGCTAAAATGATTCCGTGTAATTTACTAATAAAGTGGAGCTGTTAAACCGACAAAATTTCTGAGAGTAAAAAATTATAATTTGTTTCGTTCGTTAAATATTTCCAGGAACCTGCTGATACTTTAACTGAAAAAATTAATAAGCCTGAAAATTACCGCTGATAAAATTACCTTACGAAAATCATTTATAAAAATATCATTTTTAAACGTATTTCGGCGATAATAATTGGGTCGCCGAATTTATCAATCAAATATCAGTAGATAACATCAAGATAACACTAAGTTCATTTTTATCTAATTGCAAACAACTTACTTTACAAAAAGTTTAAAACAAAATAAAACTGTAAATAAATAAAACTTGCTGCAATTTAGGTTATTTTACGACAAATAACCCAAAAGCAATAACATAAAAATGATCATCAAAATTCGATTACATTAGTGATTTCAAAAGAATGTGGAGCCTCACTGTTTTAAAGCACATTTACATGCTAATTGTTTCGGTAAAATTTTCTCAATATCGGACATTAACATCAATTCAAACAAACCAAAATTGAGCCCTACGGGTTGAGATCAATTGAAACTAATTGAAACGTATTTGCACTTAAATTATTTGCGGAATTCGTTGAATAAAACTACTGTTAGATCGTTTGCAACTTAACTGTAATTGATTAAGTTGCAGAACAAGTTTTCATCGGCAAAATCATGTGCAATCAACTTTAATAGAGGGGAAAATATCAATTCCGCAAATAACTTGATTGATGAAAGTTTACAAATCAATGGTCCTTGACATGAGCAACTTTCAACAAGAGAACTTTTTTGATAAATTTCTCGTCAGGCAGCTACAACTCATTTCAAGAAAGATTGAAGGGAACCGTAAAGCGTAACTTGACATAATGTCTGGATATAAAAAATGGCTGGGTATGATAATAGTTAGTCCAAATTAACGGAATTGATTTCAATACAACGTAAATAAATTAAAATTGTTTACTCCACTGAATTCCAGTAATTAACCAGAATTAAAATTCTTAACTCTTGGCGTTTTCTGATCGATTTTAATAATAGTTCATTGTTGGCAAATTTAAAAACGGACAACTACCAACATCAATTAATAAAATTTTGAATACAGTTGACCTCAGTAAATCGCCTAGAAATATTTTTTTTTAAAGAATGATTCGTGATGATGTTATGAACCAAAAAAATTCACTGATGCTAAATCAAACTAAAATACTGTCATCTACATGAATGAATCTTAAAATTAATGTTCTTAACTTTTAACATTTTCTGATCAACTTTAAGAGTGATTCTTGGTGAAATCAAATATCACAAAATTCACTGATGCTAATCCAACTGGAAAATTGTCAACTACTATCATAAATTAATAAAATGTTGGGTTCATTGGGCCTCAATAAATAAGCAAGATTAAAAATTCCTAATTGATCAATTTTAATAATAATTTTTGGTGATGTTATCAACCAAAAATTCACTGATGCTAAATAAACTTGAGAACTGTATTCTACCGACATAATTTTACAAAATGTTGGGTTGATTAAGCCTGAATAATTTTAAAAAAATAAAAATTCTTAACTTAACATTTTCCGGTCAATTTCAATGATTCTTGGTGATATTATGGATCACAAAAATCAATGATGCTAATCAAATTTAAAAATCGTCATCTATCCACATAAAGGAAGGAAATTTTGGATCAATTAGCCAAAACTACAAATCTCAACCCATACCATTTTCTGATCATTTTAATGATTCTTGGTGATGTTATGAACCAAAAAATAAATTGATGCTAATCAAACTTAAAAACTGTCATATAATTTAATGAAATGCTGAGTACATTAAACTCCAGTGAATCACCAAAACTTTAATTGCTTAACCGTCAACACTTTCGGATCAATTTCAATGATTCTTGGTGATATTACGACCCGAAAAATTCATTGATGCTAATCAAACTTCTTCATCTACATCTACCGCATCTACCAAAACGAATTAACATTATTACGGGTTCATCGTACTAAAGCCGAATTAAAATTCTTAACTCTTACCATTTTCAGTACAGCTTTTCTTACTAATAGACAAAAAAAAATCCATTAGATTCAACACTTAAAAAACACATTTAATGACTTATTAACAGGTGAAAAAGGTATTCACCAACACAACGCTTTACGCGCCTAAAAATTATTATTCGCCAGGACCGGAAAACGACCGCATGATTTGAACGAAATTATTTTTAAAAAAATTACAGCAGGATACATAAAAGAGGCAACATTTTTAAAAGCGGCATTATCAACCGGAAACGCAAAATGTTAAACACATCAAAACAATAACAAAACAAAAAAAGATTTTCATTAGGATACCTGCATCGGCGCGAAGCTCCACACGTGGGAGCGGATTTTTAACAGTGGACGGCACTTCAAGAAAGAAGCGCTCGATTCGCAAATACCGTGTAATTGTATATTAATATTTCCAATTCTGTATAAATTTTTTTTTTATTCCGACATGGATTTTTTCGCTGACGTAACGTGTACTTAACTTGGCGTAACCGTAGCATGATCACAATAAGAACCGGATATGGAATTTTTTTATTTGTGTTGATAATTACGCTTACATGGTTAAATTAAATATCTCGATTAATTTCAAATACAGTACAACTTCGCTCTTCAGACACTCCAGCCATTCGGACATTGCTACAATTTGGACAGGATTGTCAACTGACACAAACAAAAAAAATAATAAAAAATAGCTCTACACAGCTGTCATAGCCCACCTTCTGAAGCCTACATTTGAAATTAATTTATAATTTTGTCATGAATATACAGTGTGATAGAAGGGTTAAAACAAGCTGAGCTTCATAGGAAAAAAATCAGTATAGGCAATTCAAGCTAAGCATGCGACTCTAGCGTAAATAAATTCAACTAAGTGAATTCCTTGTTGTGACGTCACGTCATGCCACGTGCGTTTGTTATCGTTTGAGTTTGGTAATAATTTGATTAGTTTTCGATAATTCTAAAGAAGAAATTAACTAATTTGTAATTTGTTTGTTTGATATCAAGTTGAAGGCCAGATTTTAAGTGTCAGTGTTAACATTAACCATCAATACATCTGAAACTAACCAAAAAAATTTTTATTGCAGACGTTTTTAAATCATTTTGAATGGTTTTACGGCAACTTTACGAGGGTGTAATTTAAGGCTTTTACCATAAGTACAGTAGACGATATTAGAATTAGTATATATTCAATTACTTAGGAGAGAACTTTGTGTCCGGATTTGTGAACTTGTACTATAGCCTACA
Source organism: Dascillus cervinus (assembly GCA_949768715.1). Taxonomy (NCBI): domain Eukaryota; kingdom Metazoa; phylum Arthropoda; class Insecta; order Coleoptera; family Dascillidae; genus Dascillus; species Dascillus cervinus. Next base: position 27,066,623 of record OX458319.1, on the reverse strand, counting down.
GTCTATCATTCAATTTTATTTTATTTAATTGTGTGCGCTCGCGTCAATTAATTGGGAAAGGTGGGACGCGTTTAATTTCACAATCGGCGAAGTTAATGTCTCGGAAATTTCGTCTAAGGAAAATCGATAACGATCTCAATCGAAATATTTGCGTCGTTCAGTCTTACATAATCGTCGAGCTGCCTGTACTATTTACATATGTCAACTCTCTAATTAGCGTCCAGAATTTTAAATAACCATTATAACCGCTCGTTACATTTATTTACTATTGTTTTTTCTCTTTTTAAGTTGCTAATAAAGCGACTTGGAAAAAAACTGCAGCGTATTTACCATTTTGTAACAATCGATTTACAACCGGCAGCGGCCATAAAAACTGCCGATTTAATAACACGTATTACAAAGTTAATACTTGTGTTTTCGAAAGCGATCGGCCTTGAACTTGCGGTTCTAACGAACCGTGAAAACATTTACTTTTTTCCGCGGACTCCTCAAAAGTCCACCCACAATTTCCCATCGATCCTTGGTGATCCCGCGAGACCTTCAGACGTGACTTGTGAACTCGTGCACCGCCATGAATCATCAAAACACACCTAGTCACTGCTTTCGCCGGCTTTTCATTAATAACTAACATTCTCTTTGGCTAAACGCAGCTCAATTTGTTTGATAGTGACATCATCGCACTTTATCTACCAAACTGGTTACTTGAACGCGAGTAAATTCCTCACTCGGAATTCCTCCGAGGATGGTTAATAGATTTTCCTATTACGTGGCTACAACTTTTTTTTCGTCGATTTTGACGTGCCCACAAACAAGTGTTTTAATGGTTTAAAAAAAAACAAGAATTTTCTTGGCAAAAATTAGTAAAGTGTTAGAGACATTCATAAAAGTCTGATGGGGAATTGAAACAGCCGATTTATGATCGGTGGACGTCATTAATTTTAATGTCATGCAAAATCTATTTACTGGCTTTTATGCCGTGAACATAAATTAATTGCGACCGTATTTGTACTTCAAGTTGTAATTGTAATATATTAATGCTCGAATAAAAACGCTTATTATTCAAAGTCCGGGCAATCTATCATTTTTTCCCCCGTGGATTGCTTAATAAATCTAATCACTTCTTTATGTTTGAGAATCTCCTAGTGCCAGATGTCGGATTGTTTTGATTTGTGGATTTCAGTGTATTGTGTTCGAACGTGAATGCACTGCTAAAATAAAAATTTTGTTCTTCACCCCAAAAATGAATAATTTCGCAAATATGTGATCACGTGGTTTTTAGAATGTGGAAAATGATTAACCCAACTACCTGATCAATGGCATTCAACGTTTAAGTTAAATAGTCGGATTCATTATTTTGCTAAAGCGTTGCTCATTCCAAAGATCACAGATATTTCAGGCCACCCGGTATAGTACTTGGCATAAAAATTCCTCTAATAGAATTAAAACTGTAAGGACGTTGTAAAAATTAAAAAACAATGTAATTTAAAAGTCAGTAAAATTGAAATTTTTACCTGATTCGATGACCTTCAAGAGGTTGGTACATTTTACGGTAATTGCAACGTAATAATAGCAAGAATTTTACTCATAATATATCACCATATAATTTGAATGATGTGACGACCGTTTTCACTGCCCGACCTAATCAACCGAAACGTTACATTATGTTTGAGTAATAAATAAAATTCCGAACTAGAAAAGTAAACAATCGCTATATTATACAGTGTGTTCCGAAATTGACAGAAATATAATTCTTTATAAAACTTTGTTTTAAAACTAACACTTTTTTAAGGAAAATCCATCCATCCATCCATCCATCCATCAAATATTGTTTTAAGTAAAATGTAACTGAAAATTTAAATTTAACTATTATTATATTTTACATATTATTAATTTGAATTCAATTAAATTAATATCAGTAATTAAAAGTAATTAAAGTTAAGCCTTTCAATTGCGGTAAATTTCATGTTTAAACAATGCTAATCCTTCAACATAGGATTTAATTCATTCAGTGTTACGGAACTGGAGAAGTGTCTTACAACTATGTAATACAGCTAACCAAATTTAAAAAACATGAAAGTGTGTTCGATATTAAAAAATACAAGAAAGTTAATAAAGATTTCGGGCACACCTGACTTTTGTAGATGAATTAAAATTTTATCACGATTGTCATTCGTTTTTTTGGTAGAATCTACCTTTACAACAGGTCAAAAGAAAATCCAAATTTCAAGTCAGCATTACAAAACAGTGTCATTAAGTATGATAAAATTATCGGACCTTAATTTTTAAATTCACTCCAAACGACAACAGTTTCCGCTCATTTTCAGTTCCCCTTGGGACACACTGTATAATGGAAATGGATTATTACAATATTTTCACTAAATGACCAAAAATAAGTGCACATTCAATATTTTGTTACTTATTGAAATAGAACAGGAAAGTTTAAAAATTAAAAGACATTATCAAGTCACAAAAAAATGGATATAAAAACGATGTCGATTTGTCTTATCACAATTTTAATATATTGAACCATTAATGGGATTTTACTCATTAACAAACTGGACTTTAAAAATCAATATTACTAACTCCGATTACGATACCTTTGCACAGCCTCATAATGGACACACATTCCACATTAAAAAAACTTAATAATTCAATGTTGTCTATTTAATTGACTAATTATTTATATCTCAACAATACTTTTCCTGTTACAAAAGCACACTAAAAAATACGCCAACTTACGATAGTGACTTGCCGCAAATTCTGTGAGGTTCGCAATGTAAATGTTTAACTTTTGATACCGAATATAAACATTACGACAATTTTTCAATACAAAATATGTAAATACAAGTAACAAAAATTAATAACTTAGTTTTAGTTATTTAGAAAATAATTTTTTTCAAACATTTTTTTTACTTTTTAACACAAATACAGGTAGACATGTCATCACTAAATTCAAAAATAATAAATTTGATCCACCTTGCCATTTAAAAAAAATCAAGTTAGCCTTGTATCTCAAAAACAAATGACGGTGTAAAATTGGAAAAATCTGAGATAATAGAATTTAAATACTTCTAACTATATTCCAAATTTCGAAGGGTTGTGATAAGCAGTTTCGAAAATATTTAACGGTTTCCATACTTTTTAGCGACCTGTATATAAATAAAAATACCAATGAGTTTTTTAAATGCCCATTCTAAAACTTGCTTCTAGAAGCAATGCAGTTTGTATCGCCCACCTGTCTTTTAATAACTACGTCGGTGCCGCCTTTACATTTTAAAATTTCCATCGACCCGAAGTTTGACCTACACAAATTAAGGTGCTATCGACCACCCTAAACAACGAAAATATTTTTCGAACTATGGTTTCGGTTATCTGAGATTATGCATTTTTCCAGCCGAATATTTCGTCAACACGAAAACAACGACTCGATAGAACGATTTATAATTCGCGAGAATGAATTTTATTTAATTGAGATCAGATGTCTACTTCGTTTCCAAAGTGTCATTTACCTACTCTCAGTTGAAAAATGAACAAACTTCAAACTTTTTAATTCCACTGGTGCTAAATGGCCTCCAGCATTAAAAAATTCTACATTTGTATGTTTATGTTTTTTACTTAGAGGACAATAAATATGTTTACGTTGTGCAATTTTACTTTGTCGACAACACAGAGAATCAGGTACTCCTTCGTATTTCATGGATACTGTAATGATTTACAGGGAGTTCAGTTAACGGCAAACCGGCAAAAGTTTCAGAAACAAACTGTACAACGTTTATGCTAAATTTCAATGCGTATACTAGAATGCGAATCGGCCTAATCCGATAGTAGCTCAGTCAATTTATACACAAAAGGGCTCAACCTTGCAGAAGGTCGGCGAATAAATTAACTGGGCATTCAATGTGCATTCTAGAATGCGCATTGAATTTAGCATGAACACAGTAATCAATTTAGTGATCTTATAATGAAATTTTTTATCGAAACGATATTCATTTTGATACAAGTAATAAGCACATTAAAGCATGTGATACACTTTTAAATTGTAAATTGTTTGCAGATCGCGCCATAAATACACTCGAGCTCATCTGGTTTTACATTATTTATCGTAGCGCACCTACGATTTTACATTTTTCTCGCAAAACGTTCCAGGAACAGGCGTAAATACCAACAATCGGTGCTAAACAGAATAATTATCGACCTCATCCAATACGAATTAAAAAAATCTTAAAATACCACGTTCGAGATCGGCCTGGAAAATTTTCAAGTTCGATCGAAATTAGGCTAATTTAAAAAAAGTCCTAATTACCGTTTTCATTCTTCGAATTGCATGTCTGTCGCCTAATTTACATACCGACATAATGTTGTTGCAGCGCATGAAGAGAGCGCAAATTTCAGAATCGGATTCGAGCGAGCGAGATGCCGAATAATCCTAGGAATATTTCCCCAATAGGTTAAAAAGATATCCTCGTCTGTTGATAATGTATTCCACACAACATTAACTTATGTAAATCGGTACGAGATTTATTTTGTTCACGTGTGTGGAACGAAGTCCAGGAAAAATAGAAAACAGCGGCAAAAAAACGCACTTTCAAAAGTGCAACAGGTTTCGCAACGAGTGAAATAAATCGTTTTTATATGCGCCTCGTTTAAAACAACATTAGTCGATTGAAACAACATAATTGCCCGTACTTTTCGACTGCAAGCGAGGCGTTAATTGCCGAGAAATGCGCGCCGGTAATTATTGCAACCCGCGGATTTTACGAGGAAACTGAACCGAGTCGCGCGGGTATTCCCCAGATTTGAAAATCGTCAATTTTGACATATCGACACAATAACATCTTCACGAATGTTACGAAATTAATTAATAAGATTAGGCTACTGGCGATTGCCCAAGCGATAACAGTGATTCGATTCCCCCGATTGTTTTTTTTTTTTGTTTTATCTGCGCCAAGAATGAGATAGTCAGGTCCAAACGGCCAAAATTAAAAATAGTCAAATTGGGTCAATTTTGCTAAAAATTGGAGTGGTTTTTTTATCGCGCGGATAATCGCCGAGCCAAGGTCCCCCCAAAAAAACTAAACAAAACTGTAGTCAAGCACTCGTGATCGCGGTATCAATCACACCACGTTGCACTTGTGCCGAAAAAAAAATTAATTATCCCGAAGAACGGGGCCCGGTTAAATAATCTTCTCGCAGAGACGACCGACTGGCTTAGCAACCAGGTTCAATAATCCTACCAGAGAGAGGTGAAACGAAACCTTTCTCGTGGTGAATCAGAAAAAACCCGAGGTTCTCGATTCCCGGAATCTAACGCGTTTCGTCTATTGCAACTATTTTTATTCGGGAGGAAATCAAAAATTAAAACGCAAATCCAACAGGTGTCGAAATTATAGTATACGTACCATAGTGAAGATATTCCAAAACCGGAAGAACAGGTGGTCACTGATACCGTCGAGCACGCTATTTTATCGAATTATAAGAGTCCACTCAAAAATCCTCACAATATTGGAAGCGAAACCTCAACTGACCAGCCGGCACAATTTGTTACCACGTGGCTCGTAGCATGGCTACCGGAGTATCACTGCGGTGTAATATGCGCAGGCCTGAGTCGCAACCGCGCCGCGGACGAGAGAAGGACACAGTCATGCGCGCCAAGCATGAGACAGACAGAGTGGGAGAGAATTACGTGTAACGCGGCCACGATTTGGTTATGCAGTGGTGAATGTTGATTTTTCACTATAGTACATTTAATTTTTACTCTTCACGGTTCAAGGTGCGCGAAGGTTGTATAACGCGCAATCGATTGATTCAACATATCGGTGCGTTTTTGAAAAGCGTAAATTTTTAAAATAGCCGGAATTTTCCAGCGCGCGCGATAAAACACTATCGGGCTGAAACTGCTGGCGGCGCGCGTTGCCGTTAACCTCTCTCGTTACAAAACCTCGTCTTTATTAATTTGCAAATTTTTCTCCATCACAATCGCATCAGAGGCATTCAGTTCGACGAAAATGCCGTGAAGAATTGAAACGTCGGTCACGATTCCTGACGAATTCGTGAAATTAAAATGAATAACGCACGCACAAGTATTTTGCACCTGACCTACAGGGTTGCTGACGATTGGTCAGACCAGAAACCTCCAAATACAGCCAACAACAAAAATCTATTGTACTAGTATTCCGAGTTGCTTCTTCAGTGCTTGCTTAATGCAGGTAGGGCGACTTTTGTTAGGATTCTGACCATTGGGCGTCGTTTGCAAATAAATCTACCTATTTTTTAACACGTTCGCTGCCCCCGACGCGTTTACGCGTTCGGATAGGTTTGTACCTCCACCGTGTTATCGCGTTATTTTATAACTTGTTTTGTATGGATTCCCACTCGATATAGCATTGAATACGTGACAATATTTTTGTCAGAGGCATTACTTAATTAATAAAGTTGTGGTGGCACTTTTTCAAGTGTCCTACCAAAGTGGGTCGCAGCGAACGTTTAAGCAAGCACTTAAATTTAAGAAACAAATCTGAATATGGCTCTATTTGTCTAAATTGACAGTCGACAAGGTGTTTTCAAAGAATGAGAAAGCTAATACAGTCGAACTCCTCTATAGTGACCTCCTCTATAATGATTTTTCTCTATAGTGATGTTTTTGTCAGGAACATGCATTTTTGAACGTTTTCCATATAAAAATACCTCTATATTATGATGTTAAGCCTCATATAGTGATTATTCTTTACGAAAGGTTTACCAAAATTCTCGAGGGACGGAATTTTCGGTAATAGAAAACCTGAAAAATCCTTAAAAGAATTTCTTGCAAAATCCTTACTTATGCAATCAACTTTGGACAGATTTTTTCATCAATAAGTACATGTTATGTAATTATTCAGATGAAAATTTGTATTGTTTATTAATAACTGTGTGTATTTCTATACAGGTTGTATTATATTAAGTGTTCATCATTGGTAACTTTGTTATTATTGGAGTTGCAAAATCGGTTAAATTAGCAAAGAATTAGTGTTTTTTCCGCTGATTACCATTATGAAACCAAAAAAACAATCGAACGTCAACTGTTCGAGATATTCACGAAAATAACATTTTTTTAAATGGAATGCCCTATCCTTTTTTGCATATTTTGAAAGAATGTTTAATTTTGAGTGAAAAAGTCTTAATGCACTATTACGATTAAATTAACTACCGAGAAGTTACAAGCAATTGAAGTTTTTATTTCAATTAATTACAAAAATCACGTAGGCACTGAAACAATTGAAAATGGTATTTATTGAAACATTTCTTCCACGGCAAACTGAGAATATAAATTTAGAAAAACATATTGCATGACCAAGAAATTATAATAAATGTTCGAAAATGTCACCGTCTTGTTCAACACATTTTTGGGCTCTTTTTTGAACACACCGCGCTGCTTTCAAAATTTTTCTACCATCCAATACATTAATTATTGTTAAAATTTTATTCTCCAATTCATTAACTGTTGCATATCTCTCCCTGTAAACTAAATTTTTTACATACCCCCACAGAAAACAATCCATGGGGGTTATATCTGGCGAACGTGGTGGCCAACGCACGGGCCCATTAGTTCCTATTCATTTATCAATGAATAATCAGTTTAACAAATTGGTTGTTCCGTGATAATTATGGGCCGGTGCTTCATCCTGTTGGAAATGGATGTATTGTATTGAAATTAAATCCATTTCATCCAAACAGTTATGCAGGACAGTGTTCATAAATTCTACGTATCTCACTCCAGTCAAATTACCACGGTAAAAAAACTTTCTATACAGTCTCAGAAAATACTGTTGAATTGGTTGCAATCGAAGCGGGTACTGCTGCTGGTAATAATCTCGAGCTCTCGCCGAGTTCTTGCCGCACATAAGATATGCTTCTAACATGTCACATTTTTCTAAATGTGAAAATGTCATGTCGGGAACCAAAATTGAACACAGCTGTTACTAAATCACACCAATAGTAATAAATGTTGAATATACCACGTTAATGTTTGATGAAAGTATTAACTAACACATTCATTCAATTGTTTTTGACGTTTTAATAATTACAATTTTCAATTGTTTCAGTGCTTACGTGATTTTTGTAATTAATTGAAATAAAAAATTCAATTGCTTGTAACTTCTCGGTAGTTAATTTAATCGTAATAGTGCATTAAGACTTTTTCACTCAAAATTAAACATTCTTTCAAAATATGCAAAAAAGGATAGGGCATTCCATTTAAAAAAATGTTATTTTCGTGAATATCTCGAACAGTTGACGTTCGATTGTTTTTTTGGTTTCATAATGGTAATCAGCGAAAAAAACATTAATTCTTTGCTAATTTAACCGACTTTGCAACTCCAATAATAAAAAAGTTACCAATGGTGAACACTTAATATAATACAACCTGTATACTTAAAGAAATATTTTTTCAAATATAATAAATTTTAATTTTTTGTTTTGAATATCAATGTGTTTTTAAAATGACCGGCAAAATTGTAAAATTATACTTGAATTCTATATAGTGAAGTTTCTCTATAGTGATGTTTTTTCATGGCTTTTCGAACATCACTATAGAGGAGTTCGACTGTATGTAAAACAACAATTTCTGCCGGTGTTCGCCATTGGTAACTTTTTTAAATTTAAATTTGAAAATAATAATAATAATTGAGTACTCTATCAGTATCTAGTATGTGCACCAAATTTGATTGATTTTGTTCATTCGAAGTCGCGATTTTGGGGGGTGACCGTAAAACGTACCGCACCCAGTATACAGAGTGTCGCAGACCACCCGAAACATCTTTTTGGAAATCTAGGGAAGTGGTTGCATTAAAATAAAAAACTATCTAATTTATATATCGGGTATGCTCTATCAAAAAGTGATATTTCCAACTTCCGGTTTCGTCTGGAAAAAAGTTGTTCATACCGGAAGTTGATGTTTCTGAAGGAAACGTGTTATTTTTTTAAAAAGCATGAAACTTTGGTACCGGACACTTTCCCGGAAACTGCAAACTCTGACTTTTGAAAAAACTTTTGTACAAAAATTTCACATTTTTCCACGTAACATCCGAATCTGTAAGAAAAAACATCAATTTCCGATATGAATAGCTTAATTGAATATAATTTTTTCCCATTTAAAAAGTGTTAATTTCGTGAATATCTCAAAAAGTTGACTTTGATTGTTTTTGTGTTTCACCATAGTAAGGCGGAAAAAACTACGCTGCGAATTTAACCGGTTTCGTAGGTCGAATACTAACAAAATTACCAATGGTCAACACTTTATGCAAATCAACCTGTATAGCGAACGTTTTCCGAATTCATAATGGTGGAAATGTTCAATATCGGTTGCACTGAAAACTTGCTGGTGTAATTATCGCCCATAATCTTTAAGACATCTTCAAACATAACGTGGGCTGAAACGGATTTCAGTTCTTTTTCTAATTTCAATCAATAACGTTCATAAATAATTTATGGGGCAAGTTACATGAATACAAGCTGTCATTAAAATTCATGAAGGAAATTAAAGCTTGTTATTTCGGTTTCACCGGCTGCACCGGTGGATTGAACTTGGCAATCGATAAAATAGCCATTCATCCCCGTTTCGTCTCTCGAAAAAAATGTTCTCGGTCAACAAGACATGTGTGTGGCCATTGAAAGTGATGAGCTCGTAACATCCCAATTAAGGAAGATTTGATCGTATCAGCGTACCGTGCATTCTTTGCATATCTCGAATAAAAGATCTAACGTTGATCGGAATCTTAATGTGAATGTAATTTTTTAATCTTTAATTCAACCATTGAAGCAAAGGACCTAAGTGATTATCGTTAATCAAAATTATTGAAAGGAATTTGGGCAATTTTTTTAATCATTGCTTGAACATCAGACTTTCACACTTTAATCGTCAAATTGGCGATTCTTTGGGAATTTCTTATTTTTTGAGTCACCCCACAAACGCAAAACTTCCTTAAATTAGTACGTCACTATCACAGTGAAAATATCTTAAGAGCTAAATTATGCCTTTACAGAGAGAGTAATTACTAATTTAGTAAATGCTTCGTTCGTGACATGACTCAAAAAATACAACGTGCCATCTTAGGAACCTCCACTTAAACAACGCATACCTACTAACATTATGCATAATCAACTAATAAATAGAAATTAAAATTTCACTTACATTTTGCATATCACAACTGCATCTGTACAACATTTTCAATATTTTATTACAGTTATTGACAAAAAGATAAACATTATTTATGTGGGTTTATGTTTGTCGCTTTTATAAAGGAAATTTGAAATGCAGAAATCTGCTTTTTTGAAACAATTTGTTTGGCAATGTTTTGGTTTTCCTTTCAAAATATTTCCGTGCCCATAAAAACGACAGAAAAAAGCTTCCACAGTCCATTTTTAAAATGTAACATTGCTGTGTCACTTCCTTTCTAAATTTCGTGAGTTATTGATAGATTTTTTGTTCAATAAGAAATCCTGATGATATCAACAATTTTCTAACGTTTTCACTAGCAGTCAACAAGCGTGTAATATACAACGACTGAAAGTATCTCATAAAATATGACATAAACAATTTTTATGTGAATATACATACAACGGAATGACTTTTATGTGCAAAAATGTTGCAGTCGATATTGCCACTATGGCAAAACGGTAAACGGTATGGCTTCCCATAATAATTACAGTGCAACGCTGCACAAAATTTATGGACGTTCTTTAATTACAATGCATTCGAAGCTCGACCACTGCAATGCAGTTCGAGGGTTACAATTTTGTTATACATTACATAACCAAATAACTGTCGAAAACTATGAAATTAAATTGCTCCAATTTGTCAATCGCATTAATTAATGATTAATTTCATGCTTGTGTAAGATTGAGGAATGCAAGGTGGACGTGTGGACCGGTTCAGCGTATCTACAAGCCATTACGCCCCTGCCGCTGATAATCAACCAACATTTGCATAAATCTCGCTGAAAATTTATCGCCATTTCGTGTCATTGTGTATTAGTTCCAAGGTGCGCTTTATAAATATTTGATCCGATCCGGTTATCATCACTTCGGGTTTTTTTCGCAAAAATCATAGAAACTGTCGTAACCAGACTTAAAAGTTTTTCTGGTTTAGTGGAAGACGATTCACGGTTCGCGGTTCGTTGCAAATGTTTCACCTTACAATGATGTATACGAAAACGTAAATTGGCCCAATTATGCACGGTTTACTGCATTAGCGCGGTTTAAAATTCGTGACGCATTTTCGATAACTCGGCAAAAATAATAATGGACAATGTTTCAGTGCACAATCGACAGGGTGCCAGATAACGACAATGCAATGTTTACAAAACGGGTTGGTGAGATAACTGCAACAAATAAAATTGTCCCGCTGCATTTGATTATGTGAAGGAAAATGTATTACAGGTATAGTCTCAGTCGATTAGAACGGGCGCTAGGTGCAAGTGTTTACCAAAATTATTAATGAAATAATTTAGATTTTCGATGTAAGGATGTGAAAACCGTGAAATTATTACAGATAAATCAACATGGAATCTTTAAAGAACCAAATACATCACAAAATCTCACGCATCGAGTCCCTTTTAAATTGACCGACAGTGTACACCTGAAATTTATTATGGAAGATCATCTTTTTATCCAGATCTCTCTGATGCAAGTCTTTTTAGGTTCCGATATAAAATCCGCCGCCACAATATAATTTCGATAAGCAAAATTGTTTTTTTGAAGTTAGACAGAATGGTATTTATCACTTAACAATCTCTTTAAGTAATAAATAAGATATGATCAACTGTTGGGTTAGTAATACCTAACTTCCTGCGGAAAATTTCAAGTGAATGTAGTCCTGTTTTATTTTTAAACGTTTGACTTTATTGAACTACATGTTATTACCTAAAAAAAAAAACAATAATTGCGGTATAACTGCAAGGCATTTGAATAGTAAACGAACAAGTAATAAATTAAACGAAATTAATTGGAATGGGATGGTTTGTCGAAGGATTTCTATAAATAATTGCAAAAAACGCTCAAACTTAATATGTTTGTTTAAAATTTTTCATCTATGCTGTCATTGTCACTATCACTAGTAGCACTAAATTCATCTTTCCGATTGTTATAATTTTCACTGAAATACAGTTCGTCCACTTTTTTAAATTCTTCTTCTAAACACATTTCACCCGTTAAGCAGAAATTAAAAACATAAACTTGGCGATTCAAAAATGAATTAATAACGAATTTTGCGTTGGACAACCTGTGAAGTTGCAAAATTTGAGCAGGTGAATTTTAATGAAAGAGCCATAGAAATAACAAATCAGTTTGCTAGTTTGTACATCACTTTCGGGTTTCAAAAACTGATATCAGCCCACGTCATTTCTTGTTCTTTGTATAAGGTACATTAAACAGTGCACGATTAACAGCTGCGAAAATAAAATAATACAAGAAACTATTGTTGCAAAATTCGAACAGGTGAATTGCAATGAAAGAGACATAGAAAAGACAAATCAGTTTGCTAGTTTGTACATCACTTGCGGCTTTCAAAAACTGATATCAACCAACGTCATTTCTTGGGCTTTGTATAAGGTACAGTGAACAATTAACAGCTGCGAAAATAAAATAATACAATAAGCTACTGTTAAGGTTACGTTCATGCGCCCCAGAACCGATTATCCGATTGCAAAATAATTAAACTTACCAACTAATATAAGATACCCAATTTGAATAAAATAATATTATATTTTTTCAAAATTTGTCAGCCATATTAGATTCCCTATTTTGAATTTTAAAAAACTGACATCAGATTCGTAATCAGCGACCCCAAAAACCCCCGAGTAACAAGTTTCAAGCCATGACAATGCGCAAAAACATCGGTATCAACTTTGTTAACTTCAACAGCCGTTTTCTCGGAACCTTGTTTTGGCACGATAGGTCCCTTTTAACTGTCCGAGGCACATATGATTTTGTTCTGTATTAAATCAAGATCGACATACAGGATTGTTTCAGCGCAAAATGAACAATGCGCCAAGATTTATAAAGGTGCAAAAGGTGTGAAATAAATTTTTCATCGCTTTGGTAACGACATCGAAGAATGCAGGATTCTGTGCGTGACATTTCCAAATGTTATGCTTAATAGCATAGTTTCTCTACATAATTACTAAAATATTTTAAAAATTTCTTAAACACAAATGCTTCTCCTCGTGTTTTTTTTTAACAAATCATTGAAGTTAGTTTAGGCATCTCTTCTAGTTAGAAGTAAATCGTTGAGTAAATCCTTACAATAGTGTTAAATGGCAAATTGACTGTGTACCAGCACTTCTACTTTGTTATACCGTTGTTTAGTTTACAAGTACCAGTATTTGTGATAGGTACAACAAGGTTACAATTTTATGTTGTTAAATAAAATAGTCTGTACGATTTTTTTCTTTCAATTAATAAAAATAGAAACAAATCTGTTGCTACCTGAACTGATATTTGTACATTTTTAGTTCACCGGAAAATAACAAATTACAAAACAATACTAATCAATTTACGAAATAAAATTAATAACCGAATCTTTTCTAAATCTTGAATGTTGTTTATGTTAGCCTCATGGAAGTACGAAAGCTAAAGTGAATGCACAAAAAACAAATGGAGATAAAACTTGGCAAAACGAATGATGTTCAAATTTGGCGGAAGCGAAGAAGGGAAGAGTGCCGCAAATGATTTATAACAATTTTTTATTGGCAATGTCAGTAACGATATTCCGAAAGCCTTCGCATTAACATATAAGGTTTAATTAACAGTGACTTAACGAAATGCATTTTTGAAAGCGCCCGAAAATTGCTGCCCAAAAATAACTCTTCATCATTTATATGCACTACAAAACAATATTACTCATATGTCCATTAAGCTTCTTAATCGATTAAGCCAAAAAAATATTTGTTTAGAAACTTAATTGTTTTATAATTTTAAAAATTCCGAGGTACTACAAATGGTTTAGTAATTAAGAATTTACATTCCATCGAATGATAGTTTTTGTTGTTCTTGGACAACTTTTATTTTAATGACACGTCTTTAAAAATTATACGAACTTCCAAAAAAAAAGGAATTCCAAGTTCCAGAACTGACAATGCAAGTTTTCAAGAATTTTTAAACATTCAATTTCCCAAGACCCGATGACAGTTATAAATGTGAAATTGTGTTTAACAACAATTTTTAGCTTTTTAAATTTCCCACACTTAAGAAAAGTTGCAGGAAAAAAATGGTACAAGGTAAGCAATGATCGCATCAGAGAATTGACCCAACAAGAACCAATAATCGAAAACATAAGAAGACAATTAAATTGGTATGGTATGAATCCGAACAGAATACCTAAGAAAATAATGGAGACAAGAGGAAGGAAGAAAAGGAGAAAAGGTAGACCTAGAAAACAAAGAGAGAAAGAAATTTCGCATGCATAAGATATAATTAAAGACAGAAACCTTACATTATTAGAGTTTGGAATCCAAGGCCCATTTCGAACTCGAACTAAGTGCTTCATGCATCATCGTTTTGAATCCCCTGACAACTGTAAAAATTTCATTTAGAAGTTGCTTTAACACTTCATGGCTGACATTTCTTTGCCAGATCACCATGAGAAAAATTTTTCATGAAAGGAAATTTTTAGGCAAACTTCAAAAAGGATAATTGCATCCAGGTATACATATTTTGAGGAACAATGAAATGAAGAGATGTCGAAAGTGCAATTTCGCAGCTTTAACGTTGACAATGTCGTAAAAGATTATAGTAATTATTATAAATTGGTACTTTTGGTGAAATTCGACTAATGGGAAACCTTCCCAATGCATGTCCGATATCAGAAAATTTTACAGTATTTTTAAGTTTAGTATGCTGTCAATCAATTTAAAACGGACTCTTCGCGTGTGATTTTCTAATGTATTTTATTTATTTTGATATTTCATGTCTATTTATTTATACCAATTTCACTGAAATAATTTCATATGAGACAATCGAAAACCTAACTATTTTGTTAACCAATTTATTGAAAACTACAGTCGAATCCGTACATTATTTAGTTCTACTTCGAATCGGTGAAGAAATATACAGTTTGGCCAATATCTATTTTAAGCTACACAAACAAAACGAAAGATTGAAATGCAGGTATGCCAGGTAATACTAAGAATAGGATGGCGCAGAAAATTGACTTCCAAACATTTGAAAATTATAGCTATTTTCGGAGAACTATGATTATGAACAAAATAGTACACACACACCTCAGAGAAAAGTTTCATTAAGCTTTGCATCTTGGCTAGTTATCATAGCTCTCAACTGTAATAAAACACTTTCCACCTCGGTATGTAAGATACTATTTATTATCTTACATAATCAAAAATCTCTGAAGCCTAAAAGTAAATCTAAAGGCGTGGAATTATGACAACTTTTCATTCTTACATGACATCGTTTTAAAGCACAATTTGTTGAAAGTAAAACCGTAACATTGGTGCAGCAAACAGTACTTGCAAATCCATCATACCGAACATGACACGCGCTATTTTGGCCCCATTACAATAGCGTTCAGTTACCATGCAATTTCATACAATTAACTAATTACAACAGGGTTAGAAAGTGCTCTCAAGTGCACGTTTTATACCACCTTTAAGGCCAAAATTTTCGTTCATTTATAAGCATCGCCTAAATTTTCACACCCAACGATTATCTTAAACCAGCGGTTCACCTTTCCAGAAATTTTTCGTACAACGTACTTTATCAACGTCAGCCGATTTTCTGACGAAGACATCAAATGCCAAGGCAAAATATTGCAACCAGCAATAAAAACAAAAAAGCCAAGAAAGGAATTTTTTAAATCGCGCCCAAAAGTGACATTTCGAATAATGGAATTTATTGTTCGCGAAAACCCATAAAATATCGGGATATTTCTCAACGGAAAGGTTGATCATCGAAAGTGGGAACTATCGACCTAAAATCGACAGGTCCGAATGAAACGCGGCACACAAAATTCGCAGCATTTTAAAAATCCTGTTTAAATTAACACTTGAGAACAATCTTAATGAAAAAAATAATTTATGATCAGGATGTGTAACGATAGTGAAATAATCGACCCCACCCATGAACGAGTTTCGATGAAACCAGTTTTGTGCTACAGTTTATTAGATTGGAAATCAGAAGTTGCCGAATGGCTGGTAATGCATACGGGCCAATTACCTGTAAAAGCATTTTGCGATCACTCCGCGCGAAAACTGGCCACGAAATGTCGTGATCGGTCAGTGAACTCTGCAGAAATTTCAGCTACCACCGCATTTTAATTTAGGTGTAAAAAGTGTCGCGGACCAGAAATAACTCCTTGTTTTAACCGGGTTATTAATAAAATGACCAGGAAATTATCTCTCCTCCACTACTTTGCCCTCAAACGACCGGGAATAGTTTCGGTTTATTACTCATCGAAAAAACAAAACGGACTATTTTCAATATCAAGTTCGCTCCATACAATTTGTCAAGATAACGATAATTTGTAAGTTAAATTTACCTGTTTATTAAATGTCACTAGTTATGATATTTCAGTAACAACAAAAGTATCGACCGTTCGTTAAGTACCTGTTATTTGTTAACAGTTTTGATATTTTCAATTGCAACATTGTATTGATCTGAAGCTAAACGTCCTGAATTTAGAAAAAATAAAATCATTGACTCAATAAACGGATGTTGCGTTTTAATTAAAACCGCCAATTAAAAACTGAATTATAACGTTCGATATTGGTGAATAAACCACCAGATTCCGATAAACAGCAACAAAGCATGTAAATTTTAAGATTACTTTTTTATGAGACAACATTAACTTTAATAGTTTTAAATCCGTAGCATAACCGGTGGAGATAAGAAAAAAGTGATAAGAAAAAAATTATAGTACTTTCTATTTTCTACAACTTCTTCCCTACACATTTTTTTTTAACCGTCAGTTTTTACAATTTAAAAAGGCGTTGGAAATTTGGAGTGCAGTGAGTACGCTATTGGACAAATTAAATGCACGAGTGTTTGCAGGATTGTCGTGTTGTAATTGATTTGCCATAAACGCACAAACGGTATAAGATAAAAACTGTTATCTATAGGAATGTACTAATACCACCACGAAGATCATTTGTCTGCGAAATGTTGTTGTTTGTTTTCGCGCGTTCCAAGTAAATTGTTGCAACTTATTTTCGACCCAAATAATCACGTACATTTTAACTTCTCATTAATGACTTATTGCACTTTTTAAAGTACTAAATAGATAGGTAATAGGTAGGTAAAAGTAATAGGTAGATAAAAATGTATTTAACGATTTGGATGAAGTAATTGCAGAGCATTTTGGTCATTTGTCATTTATGTGATTTTAATGGTTGTTCAAAGAATTCCTAGTTTCTAATTTTGTTATAAACATTCCTAAATTTCATTTTGTGTTTAAAATGTCATTAATTTTAAAAATGCACAATTAAAAAAAATCAATATAAATTCTTGCTTGTATTGAATTGCATTTAAAGCACAAACAAAAAAATTTCCCCCACATTAAGGTTACTTGCGTGTTCGGAATTATGACTTCTATCGGACTGAAATATCGAACACGTGGTTAACCTTATTAAATTTAAAACATTTCAATATTAAATTACTCTGACATTTAACTACCTTTAATTGAGATTAACTTGTACGGTAAAACAAATTCGTTAATAATCGAAAGTAGCTAAATAACGTTCTCGAAAAATCTCTCACCACTTTAAGCAATCATCTTCATCTGAAATCTTTAATGGCTTCCAAAGACTACTTTTGACCGATTGACATTTAACTAAAAGAAAAAAAATCTGAAGACGGTTTCTTACCCAAAGGCAAGCCAGGCATTTTAATATTACAGTTTAGAATCAATTATTTGGCTGCACTTTGTACTGAAATGGAAAATTATTTCTTCAAACAAAATTTTTAAATTACACATTTGAATTCAATTCAATTTAAATTATCAACACAAGATCCAGAAATTAATGAATTCATCACAAAAGCAAGAGTTCACGACAATCCCGCGTTCAATAAAACTGACGCCCACGTAAATTCCATCAGCGCCAAAAATTTCCAAAAGCTCTAAACAACTTTAATGTGCAGTTAAAAGTCGTTGCAATCAAATGGCCGCATTTTAATTTATTGAACGGAAAAAGATCAAGTGCACGATCAGTACATTTGAAGTGCACATACCTCGAAATTCCGGACACGCTCTGATTAAACCAATCGTACCACTAATTTCGGCAAGATGTCCATAAAACACCACTCCAGTTTTTTAAGGAAATATTGAACCGACGGAAAATAAATTGAGGAAACACTATTCCGATTTAGTACACTTGCATGCTATAAACAGGAAGCTATACTGAATTGTCAAAAAAAAAACAGTTTCAAATTTTCTGAATGGGAAGGTAATGACGCCCAGTTCCTACTTAAAAAAAAATCAATTTGTACCTTTACAGAATTAGAAAATTTTCATCAATTTTCGCAATTACACGCTCTCGGCCACTTTCCAACCCGTGTCGAATTTTTAACGCGTCAAACGACTCAATAGACCACAGATAAATCAACTTTCCAAACGCAAAATTAACGTTCCCCAAAAAAAAAATCGATTGCACAACTTCGCCACATTGCAGGTCTCATTCGTGGAAAATTTAAAAAACGCCGACTCACCGACAATAACATACAGGTAACAGTTGTTAAGATTCCGCGCACTCGAGGCCGAAGCAATTTTACGAAATTCGGTTAATGAGTCCCACACGCGACAGTTTTGGGACCGCCAGACCGCGAACCTGCAGTCCCCAACTACAAATAAAACTTGTAACTGTTTCTGTGCTATCTGGGCCGTTTAATCAGCACAGGTGTTTTCACACAATCTAGATAACGCACTTCGATCTGGATGTAAAAAATTGAACAGTGACATCCCGCGGTTTTGAATATGGGAGCGACAAAATTGCAACGTAAGGCCGAGAGAAAAAGACTGGGTAAATGAACCTTCTTCGAAAACGATTTGGTCTGTACAGAAATGCGGATGTTAACCGAAATGTGTTACATTCAAAGATTGTTGTGTTAAAACTGAAATAACGAGCGAATCGTCTTGGTCGCCGAGCATCGCGAATTAAACCGTTCAACTGACTGAACTACATCTGTCATTTTTATTGTGTTCCGAACGGGCACTCGCTGGGGCTTCCCGCGAAGACCATTTTACTTAATTATTTCTGTATCGAGAAAAAATTGATAAATTTTAAGAAACGTGAGCGTTGGATCTAGATGGTGGTCACGGAAAATGAGACAAGACATGATATTTTTAAGCAACCTAAAGGTATGTCTCATTTTCCGCGACCAACACTGTACCATCGAGTTAATGAAAGTTCACGAAATCATTGGGGCGAGCACAAACTTGACGGCCTTTACCATGATTTGCAACGGGGTCTATAACTCTTACAGTATTTCGATTGCAATAAGTGACTGTGTGCGCTTGAACAAAAATCGATCCAGATAACAGATCGTGAAAATTTTTTAACAATACAATTTGGTTTTATCGGTGTTTTCAAACCAACACCTTATCGTTTATTAAAAATTGAACAGATTCTGACAATTAGAAGATAACCATAAGAGGGTGTTATTCTTCGCTGACAATATATAGATCACCTGTTATCTTGTTTGTCGATTTCACAATTTTAATTTAATAATTTCATTTAGGCATTTGTTTACTTTAAATTCAATTTCAGTAACAATAAAAAAAATTTCACAAGCCTCAGCAAATCTGCAACTAGCGCAGCATTGGCATAAGTGTAGCAGAAATAAGGTAGATTACATAAAAATTTGCCCACAAATTATAAAGCAGATTCACTGCAAACAGATAGGTAACTGTATCTTTACTGAAGCTTACCAACCCGTCAATAACAACAACCATTCACTGAATATGCAGTTAGTTATTCCGCTGAGCGTTAAGTCTAAACAATAGTAGTACCTCCGTGTGTGAATGTGATGACAAAAGTTTCGCAGAAATTACCTTTACCTACTAATCGTTTGCTACATTTTACATTTAGATTTCAAAACTGTACATTTTTAAAGAAAAGTTTTCGTTACTTTTTCAAGTGGTATTTGCACTGTTAAATTTCTGTTATGGTCGATAAAACTCAATTCAAGTGTTTACTTCGTCCTATGTTGTAATCGATTGCAGGGTTTTTCAAACAACGAAAATAAAATGAGAAAAATTGTTTGTAATCAAAATTGTCGATTTTGAAACATGTTAACTTGTGACTAAAATCAAATTAATAAAAAATTATAATTGGTCAATTTTTATGAGCTGATATAAATTATTTAGGACAAATGAACTATTGTAAAATGCACCAAACAGCATATTTACAATTTACAATGACCTAATAATTATAGTCTTGTTAATGGAAACAAATTTTTATAGTAAGTGCGTTTACATCACAATTACAAACAAAGTTATAAACGCTGCACTTAATAAAGATAATATATTTTCTTTTACAATGTTTTGATAAACATTAATGAACTAACGGCTTCGCCCAAACAAACAACAACAAATTTTACTTGCTATACATATTTACAGAATAAAATTACTATTTATTTTGACTGATTCGTTACTGTTCAAAGATCTTTACGCATTTTAATCAACATGCCCTTTGATCAGCATACACCGAGTGCCCCAAAATTTACCAAACAACTCTATAGGACAATATTAAATGTAGTTAGATCAACATTTACAAAATTATATCTCCTTTAGGTTCGAAAATATACCGAGAGATGATTTAAAACCGAAATTTTTGAAGTCATGTCTTAGATTAGTTACAGACCGTCAGCTGTAATGCTTGAATCAAATCAGGCGCATTTATCAAAGACTTACGTTTGACGATTTCAACGCCAACTCTGGCTTTTTTAAAATGATCTCACGGCAGAAGCTCAAAAAGTGTACCGTTGGGCTTGTTTCAATTTTGAATTATTGTAATCAAGTTATCTACGATTTACTTAGGCCCGGTATTTCAGTGTAGGGTAACCTTCAAAAAAAGTTAACCGGAGGGTTACCGGTTGTTGGTAACCATAATTTTTGGTTTAACCCTGGACTGAAATACCGAGCCTTAATGATTTTCAGCATTTCCAAGAAGTGGTTTTATCGTTTACTTTTAAAATTACATGTGGCCCTGAACTAAATTGCAAACCATTAAAAATAAACAAAAATTATTATTTTTTGTTGGATTTTATACCCAGTTGGCAACATACTGCTGCGTCGTTCCTCAAATTTTGGGAGACCCTGTATAATTTTTATTTATTTAGCAAATTTAATCGGGTCATAAAGATTTTATGAAAATTCAAGGGTTACATAGTGTGACGTCAGGCGTAAGCTGTAAAACGCATCGTGCAACTCAAATAAAATAAATAGATTAAATCAACACAAATGTTATTTGCATGCAAATTATTCCAATATACTTATATGCAGGTTTATTATGTTTGCCAACTCGTTTCGTATCCTAAAATGAAGCTTTATCTTATCACATTCAATTTTATTTATAAAAAATATTTCTGATAAAATCAAATTTTACTTCGTTGGAATGGCTAAAGTCGCCCGAATCTACCACTGCCAGTCGGTACGATCTATCAAAGAAGTGCACCTTCTGTCTCAGTCTTGAAGAACGCATTTTTAGAGACAGAATCCCAAATTGAATTAATTTGTTAGAGAAATAAAAATTGATTACCGTGAAATTGTGCGGAATTTTTACAAATGAGCGGACATCAGATGTCCATTATAAATCGAAAAAATTTAAAAGATTTTTTTTAAATCTGCCGCTTATAGAGAATACAGACATATGATTCTAGATAATAGATTCTGCACTAACAATCACCAACACCCCCCGTTGAGCAAGGAGTCATAGGCGTGCGCTTGGGGTTTTCTATATTTTTTTTGGAATAGAATTTTGAAATAATCAAGCGTCGTAAAAGCATTCGAATAACTTCGAACCATACAACTAATTACACTAGAAAAAGTACAGTTACACCGAAATCATTCAGTCCAAATCGACGTCTTGTTTATAAATCTAAAACGCCACTGACAATTGGTAATAAACAGATTATCTTTTAAAATATTGCTCTACGTCCCAAAAAAATAGTTCAATAATGTAGTTTTACAAAATGCAGCCATGAGTGCAGACCGTGGCCATATTTTCATGGACTACCGTGACCAAGTTTACTTTCAAACTCTCTCACTCTAACGCACACTGTAGATTCTGCCGACTTTATTAATGAACTCAATAAGTGTAACTAACACACAATAGATGGCGGAAAATAAATATTGGGAAAGGGTTTTTGCTGAAAACTCGGGAAACTTCACTTTCATGCCAAAAAGTATCACGACAATCTGATCAATCATCTTTGCGTGATGCCAAAATATTGTATACAAACATCGTGCTAATTTTATTGTGGAACAACTAAATTAAGAGATCCCTTTTTCGGTAACTACCTAAACAAATTAGTCGATTCTTTTATTAATAGCCCGTGGTCTGAATTATTTAATAAAGCAGCGCTTTAAAAATACACATCAATTACGTAAACTCCCGGAGGTGTGACACCCGGTCTCACCATAATAAAATCAAGTTGTTTTACGGCAAAGATTAACACAGGTGTCACTGCCAATATTCTGTTGGCCTCGTCATCTTTAAAACGCTAAAATCCTTGAAATGCGTATTTACAGACTGTACGCAACTCCGTCTAGATTTATAACGCAAAAAATTTTACATACAATTACTTCACTGACCAGAGACAACATGGTTGATACAATTGAAGGTCAAAAAGACGAATCAATTTTCGGCTCCGCTGAATTAATGGAAGTGAACTTGTACAGGTGCATACAACTGCTCATTTTAGAAATCAACGAAATTAATAAACTTTCTAAAAACTCGTGAATATTCCAACTTTTTTACAGGATTCCTCGCTACACGCCAACAGTAAGTTTAGGTTGTTACTCCCATCGCACGAAATTAAATAAGATTCATGAAAAACAGCTTGAAATACACCGCATTGCAATTTTTTGCGATTTCTTTTTTTATCATAAATTAATTTTCTCTGAAAATTCCACCATCAGTCTAGAGTTGTAGACCTATGCAAAAACTGAGAATGAGTTGTGAGAACGACACAAACTATCCCATAGGTCGTAGCGAATGGCGTTAGCGTCGCTTGGCCGCAAATAATTTTTCACAGGCGTTGTTACCTTAACCGTATTTACTTTGAAGTTAAGAACAAAACAAAATTTTTCCGTGAAACGCCAAGGTCTCTCGCTATCGTCGATTGCATCACAAGTCCGACATTCGAAATGTGGTTATTTCGAAACATTGTTTCAATTCCTGATCGACAGATAAGTGTCTACTAGAATGAACAAGGTGGAGTCGAAATGCACAAAAATGCTTTCATTAACCTTTTAACTTTCGCAACAGAACGTGAACGGTTTTATGCTCGCATATTTACTGCACCAGGCTGCAACAAAACAAATACGTTCCTTGAATTAAGTAATTCCTGGCGATGAGCTTTTCATTGCAACAGCGAAAATATTCATTCATTAAACTGCATTCGCACGGCTCATTTGCACTTGTTTTAAAGTAGTCAGTGTCAGAAAAATTTAAACAAAAAAAACGGTTTTTTCGAAAAAGAGAAGACTTTTATGCGATTCGAAACGGTAGCATCGATATAACTGCTCTGCGGTTAGACCTCAAATTAATTCGCTTTGAATACTCACTCAGCGTCGATTCAATCCTCGTAAATTCCGCGGTTTTCCCGTCATTTAAAAGCTGTCAATAATCGCGAATTAAAACGAATTAAAAACGGCTCTATTATAGGACTTTTAGTAAGGTGACCAAACATACTCCTTTAGGGAGTTTTGTACTCCTTTTTTGTGAACCGTACTACTTTTAAAACGAGTACAGTAAAACCTCGATATAACGGACCAATTGGGGGTAAGCGGTGTCCGTTATAGCCGAAAGTCCGTTATATAAAAATAGGTTTAAAATAAATCAAAAAACTTTTTTTTTAAATACGCTGCATTTAGATATAAATAAAAAATACAAAACACAAACAAAATTCTATTTAATTGTCTTCGGACACTCGTCGTGAAGTGACATTGCTGCAGTCTACGAGCATTATGTCTCAAATTCTAGTCCTAGACGTATGACGTGATTATCAGAGCCGCTAAAAATTGTTTACCTGTGGCGACACTTGAATTTAAGCATGTATAATATTAATAGGACATTTTAAATTTTTTACATTTGACCGGATTTTTTGTCCGTTATATCGAGGTTTTACTGTACTCCAAAAGTACTCCTTTGCATTCTTTTGTACTCCTTGGTACTTCTAAAAATATAAAAACTTGGCATTTAACTTTAACCTTTAAGCTTTAAAAAGAGTTTCCATTTATTATAGAAAACAAAGGAAATGATGATTATATGGTTAAATGTACAATCTGCAAAGGAGAATTTTCTATTGTGATTGGTGGACGAAGTGCAATAACAAAGCACATTGATACTAATAAACATAAAACATCTCTTGATGCAGCGGCTTCAACGTCTAAACTAAATACATTTTTTAAAATTGATAGTTTTGGACGAAATGAAGATTGAAATAAAAAGTATTTCAAAGAAAGATAATCACTTCTATTCTTGATTAATGAAATTTTCCATTTTCTTGTTTTTAAATGATTACAAGGGTTGACTCTTAAGAGTCGGTTTGCCTAGGTGAAAGCATGCAACTTGCAGTGCACATTTTCATGGTTTTACCTAGGAAAACCGACTTTTAAGAGTCAACCCTTGTAATCATTTGACAACAAGAAAATAAAAAAATAAAAAATGTGGATTCTAACATAAGTCAAAAAAAAAAAAAATTGACCTGAAAATGTGCACTGCAATTTGCATGGTTTCACCTAGGAAAACCGACTTTTAAAATTCAACCCTTGTTGTAATCATTTAAAAACAAGAAAATGGAATTTTTTTTACCTGAGCACACTTTATGAAAATGTGGATCCTAACATAAGTCGAAAAAAAAATTGACCTGAGCACACTTTAAGGAAATGTGCACTGCAACTTGCATGGTTTTACCTAGAAAAACCGACTTTTATGATTATGATTACAACAAGGGTTGACTCTTAAGAGTCAGTTTACCTAGGTGAAAGCATGCAACTTGCAGTATGTTTGTTTTAACGTGTTTATACATATAATTTTTGAACTAATGAATTTTGAAATTATTTAAAAAACATAGTTGAATGGAATGTTTTTATTCAAACCGAATCACCATATTCAATGAAAATTCATTTGTACTCCTTTTGTATAAAAAATAGTTGGTCACCTTACTTTTAGGACAATCATTGTAAGAGACGAGGCACGATATTATTTTCCTTTATTGGTCATAAGTAAGTAGCTGTCGTTTATGATCAGAATTTGGTTGACATTATTTTACTATGGATATGACCGACACTAAAAATTTAATTCCATCGTCCTGGGTAATTAATACACGAATGTTATCCCGTCCTTACAGAATAATAACAGTACACTACGAAAATGTAAAAATTATTTATTTTCAATCAAAATTAATATTATGAGAATAATTATTTAAACTCCATTGTTTTGTTATTAAGATTATAAAGGCTGCTGTTCAGATAGCATTCTAATTAAATCAGTGATTATATGCTTTTAATGCGCTGCATTAATGTAATTAAAAAACTTGTTTAAATTTTGATACAACAGGAAAAATTTATAAAACAACTGGCAGGAAACTGAAAGGAACTGAAAACGTAAATAAGAAGAAGTTAAATTTAATTCTTTAATTTCATTTCATCTCTACTGAAAATCAGTGAAACGAGATTTTATTAATTAACCCTATACATCCCCATACATACTGAAATGAAATGGATTTTAAAAAAATCAAAAAATACAGTTCACAACACAAAAAACATTTCATTGAAATATGTAAATAAATACAGTGCGACCTAGATAATTCGAACGGTGGTTTTAGTTCGGATTATCGAGGTCGCACTGTAATACAATTTTCTCTTAAAAAATGCAAAAATCATGCAAAACAGAAAAACTTTGCTAAATATAATAATCATAAAACACAAATTAAAGTCTTTACCTTCTTATTCAAGGAATTACCGCAGAAGTTTGCAAAGTTCAGACCAGTTTGGTAATTAAATCACTAATTATATGGTTTGAAGAGTTTCAGACCCTGACTTAATGTAATTAGACAATGTTTAGAACTTGATACAATAGTCAGACATTATGAAATAGCTCGCATGTGGGTAACTAGGAAAAGAAGCGCAAACACAAACGCAAGATTAGTTTCACTGTAAATATTTTGGTAATTCTAATAAAATTTTAAATATTAAACTATATTTCCCAAATCAAAATTTAATACAAGAAATGTTTCTCGAACTAATTATCGGAACACGTTGTTTTATTAATAGCCTATTGATTCATTCATGAATTAATCAATAAAATTAATAAATAGTAATTTTATTACATTTCCATGTAAAAACATGCGAGGAAAATGCAAAAAAACAGAAAGGAATTAAATAGCATCTAACAGTACAATTACAATGTTAATATTATCATTATCTATTTAATTGCAATTTTTCTGCATTAATTTTTTTTAAGTCGACATAAACAGAAAAAAATTCCTATTGCACACAACGTATAAAACATTCTTGATATTTGTAAACAACTCCAATTGTGCAACACAAATTGTATAATGAAAACAGATAAAAAACCAACGTTGAGGAACTGAATCTTTACTGTTAATTTTCCTCTTACAATGGATTACATGATACCATCGAAAAAACAACCAACGATTATAGAAACCACTATTAAAATGACATAATTTCTTTTGAACAACTTTTCACATAAAGGTCATTGAAGTCGTCTACCAACTAATAAACAAGTCAATTTAAGTGCATATAATTTTAATTTAAGTGGAATATTTGCCACATTGTATCTAAATTATTCCAGTCGAAACAACTTTCCCTACAACAATACAGCCTAAACTGGAAAATACGTTATAAAACCTAATCGAGAACTCAACCGGCATTCATTAAAAATTCGCTTTCATAAATTTCGTTTGTATTGTCAGTTTGGAAGCACTTACCTTACCGCAATCTTCCTGAGTGCATCAAAAAACTGACATGTTCGCCGTGCGTGGATCGTATTATCAAAGTCCAGCGTATAGTTTAACAAAAACTGCGCTTTTACGCTTCAATGGGCATTTTGTGATTATCACATAAACATTTCGCTGACAACTGTAAAATTGTAGAACTTCACCCAGCCACGATAAGATACCGTGATTTAATTTTCAATAGTTAGGTGTGGAAATTAGCGGTCTCACTATTAAGTAATCAAATCAAATAAAACTGTGTTACTAACATACGATTGTGCCAATTTTTTTTCGCCTGATAAAACGACCAAAAAAAAATAATTAATCTTTGAAGTTTTTGATTTTGTTATTGAATATTCGACTGATACCTCAGTAAAGCACGAAATTACAGATTAGATACCAATCAGAGCCTAATGTAACAGATAAAGTATTATTCGGCTTAACTCACAGCTAAATAAAGCATTCGATGTTACGAAACTAAAAATTATAAGGTCAAAAATCCATCAATAAACATTCTTGAACCGAATATGTTACATTGATGACTAAATCTGACACACAATAGTTGTGCGAAACGCGTTGCATGCAAAGTATAGGTTGGCATTCATAATTTTCATCTGCCCATATTTTCTACGTTTTCATAAAGAGAAGGTTCGTTCACCCGCGAAAAGCAGCCCATGTATAAAAAATTCCACAAAACAAATAAAATAACATTAATTATGCAAGTCTGAAAATAAAGGAGATAATTACTCCTTTTTCTTTCGAGCCGCGTTAGAACAGGAAATGGGCATTGCATGCATCATGTGCACGCACTCCAATCTGTATCGTAAAGATTCACGGCTGTTAATTCAACAATTCGGAAGCACTAGCAATAAAAACAATGTCGAAAAAAATTAATCAACAGATTACACCTAATATTCGGCAGATTGCATTCAATTCAAAATTTTATGTTATTCAATCGACAGGAAGGATACTTGCAAATTTTAAACTTAATTTCAGTTGATTCAGAGTGAATTATGATTACAAAACCCTAAATAGCAGTGACCATCCGCATCGAAGACCATCACAACATTCGATTTATGAAAGCTCTTCTGCTAAATTCCTATTTCAAAATAAAAAGTGTTTCTCAATACTTTCAAGAACAGGAAATGTGAACAAACCGTTTGACAAGGCGCCAAAAGTGCTGTTATTGTATACTTGGCGTCCTGTAGAGTACAGGGTTGCCCCGGAACAAAAATCGGACAAACAAGTGTCGCATCTTTGACCAGGCCAACCAGCTTTGCTCGTAAATCTCGGTGAAGGGCAGGTACATTCAGGAATTTGCAACACAATACCCCTTTGTCACGAAACGAGTCACAGTTACATGAAACAGCAAAACTTATGCATACCAGTATAAAATAACGCGGGAAATTTTAGAAATATACACCGTCAGTTCAGTTTTCAATAACATTATTAACAAAGTAGTTAAAATTTCAAATCTAGGATGTGAAATTACTTTAATGGAATAATTAAACTATGAAATTAATATAAATAAATAGACTTGATATCTTAAATAAACAAAATACACATAAAAATTTCGCGCATGGGGTCCGTTTTAAATTGAGTAATAGTGTATTAGATAGCAGATTTAACAATCATGGTTTTCACCCCTTTATTACAATTAATACAAGCTTTTTAATTAAAATTTTAATTAAAACAAGAAAACTTATTGTAAATCATTGTCACATTATGTTTGGGAACCACTTGAAATTTCATTTCCGATTCGATTTTGATTTGTGAGGATCATTCTGTAAATTTTTTATTGAAAAAAAATTGCATAAAACCGAGCATGAAAAATAAATATTCATTTATGTATTGTATCAAGACAATCATTGCATTTCGCATGCAACGTTTAATGATATAATTATATTTTCACTATAAACTTGTGGCAAATTATGAATAATTGTGGCATGTTATAACGTCGATTTCATACAACTTCTGCAACAATATATCACCAAATTGACAGAGAATATTACCTACGATTCAATCAACAACAGTTGAAACTTTAAAAAGTGAACTTTTCTCAAAATTATAAAATAGTGTCACTTTGATATCTAATTTAATGCACCACTCTTAAAATGCCCTGAATTTGTATGACATGGCAATGAAATTCAATGGAATTATTCCATAGGAAAGCTGTGATAATAAATTATCTGTACAAAGTTTTTTTTTCATAACAAGAAAATAATCAGTATAAAAACACAAACAGTTCCAAATATTGAATTTATCCGAATCTAAAGCGAGTTTCTCCCCAAATTTTTAGCTTCAAACTGAAGAGGTTGTCTTGAAGTCGGAAGAAACGACAATTTTGCGATAAAAGTCCAAACATTTTTAAGTTAGGTAGTCGAATAGTAATAATTATTATTTGTAAACTAATTTTCGTTTTATTGCGCAAGTTCTTAGGTTGTTATACTCAGAGACAGGATAACAAGTGAACAAATAAGAGAAGAACTAGGAATACAAATGTGGTAATGTGGACTAAATCAATCAGGAGGTTTTGAAGAGATCACGTGGAAAGGATGCCTAAAGAACGATTAGCCAAAATGGACTAAGACCGGCGTTGAAGTATGACGAAACCTTAAAACACAACGACCTGATACTCGTAGACCATTGATCAGATCCCCAAAACGGTGGATGAATAGCTGGACTTCGACATCACAAGAGGCAGACTAACAGCAATTAACAGAAAACACAATTCTATTAAAAAGAGCAAAGAATTAGGTGAATATTGTAACCATTTTGGAGCCCCATTTACTGGCCAATTTTGCTCATTCACAAACTTAATTCAGAGTTCCGGCCCATGTAGAAAAAAGGTTTATGAAAGACTCCCTGAGGCTAATATTTATGCAAATTGGCCATTCATAGACAATTTATGAAGACTTATCAGCAAATTAAAGCTAGGTGGGTCCCATTTGACGCAAGCACCTTACGTTAACAATATTGCCAACACAATTAAACAAGAAAACAATTTTCAAACCATTTACTGAAGTTTTAAATAATTTTCTTTCGCCAAACCAGAATAATCAGAACTTTCACTTATAAAGTTCCTGGTCGACTTCAACATTTAAATGTCTTACAAATTGATTGATGAAGTACGAGATACCTCAAAACACACCACGAATTAAAGTTTTTTACAAGAACAAAACCAATAGAGTACGGATTAAAAAAGTTGCTTGAGGTGTATCAGGTTAACGAACTTATAGCTAAATTTAGCACCATTTGCATCAACTTTCGAGAGCATTCCGTCAAAATAGAGAGATCTATAGTGCGTTTTTAATTCCAGAAACGGCTAGAAGGCGCGAAAAAATACTTTTTTTACTTTGTTGGTAGTAATCAGTGCTTAACCCTAGACCGGTCGCGTGGTTGACTTTGTCAACCACAACTTTTTATTTGAATTTCTGGCTTTTAATCAAACAACAAACTGTTTATTCAATTTTTTTGTTATATTTAGAGTATTAAAAGATTTTTGGACAAATTTTGCATCAGAAATATTAAACGCTATCAAGGCATTTATATAGAGTGTCTCCAAAAAACAAGACGAGTCCATAGCTCCCTTATTTATCGGAAAATTTCAGTTATCTATATACCAAGTTAAATGGTTGAGAGTAGACTACCAAATAGCATAACAAAATCACATATTACCCTAAGGGCATTAAGGCTATACCGTCACAACATTTTTTTTCAAATTGGAATCTATGCATTTCTTTACTAATTCTGCTAGAGATTTTTATTCCGAATATAACAATATATCACAAGTATACGCTTACATAAGAAAAATTAAACAAAACAAAAATAAAACACCATTTAATCTTGTGTAAGAAAATAACACTAGCTTTGGAAACAAATGATGAGCACTAAGTAAGAAGCTATCAAAATGTATTAAACAATAATAAAATAGAAAAAAAAATTCAGGGCGCGTGGTTGACTTTTCAACCAGCCTGTTTCTAACTCCTTTTATATTACTATTAACACACTTATTGAGTTTACTGTCTCGGATACAATGCTGACTGGATAGTAAGGAACTAAAGATAAGGTACTGAAGGCGGCAGTACTCCAAGACTTTATCTAATCAAGCAATACCGCCTAAATACTCGGATGGTTGACAAAGTCAACCAACGCGACCAGTTTAGGGTTAATACTATAATCTATACAATTTTGACAGAATTGCGTAAATCATCGGAGGTTTCTTTGAAAATTGCTTCCTGTGTGCTATATTTTCTAATTTTAAACCTACATTACTAATATAACACTAAACAGACAGATATAAAATGCCATTACTATCAACATAAAGTTAAAAAAATACTTATATTTGTTCACAACCTTTCTAACCGTTTCTGGAATTAAAAAACGTGTAGAAAATTCAAATATTTCCATCAACTCCTCCGTGCAAGACACTGAACATTAAACCCGATAATGGTGCGGTGATTAAACGCACTTACCTGTCGTGTGCATAACCTGTAACGTAAACAGTATTCGGTGCCCGCCTGCATGTTACGCAGTTTTATTAGGTAAACACTTTCATGCAATAACTTTGTAATTTTAATCAAATTTTCATCACTTTTGGCAAATTCATTCGTTGATGCACAAATGAAAACGTTTATTAATGAGAGGACTAATGCATAAGATTATTAAATAAACAAGAAAAAAATTGACAACTAGTGCGGTTGTGTTAAAAACAATTTCAAGGGACAAACATCCGGCGTCCTTGAAACTGTCAAAGAAGACCGATTTTTGCGCAAATAAGAAGATAAGACCCTTTCGGAATCTGGAGCAATGTCTGAAACTGGGTCGCCACGTACTGAAAACGAACCCTCATGAAAATCTGCGAGATTTTACTTTTGACGTGAACGCTCCTCGATCGCCGAATTAAATTGCGAGAAACGTCAAGGAAATTAGTTTCAAAGGTGCGCGATGACTAATGCCAATTGCAGTGCAACCGACACCCACGCCAGCGATTTAAAATTCAAACGGCGGAAAAGCCGGGCGCATTTCCTATATTTAACTTATGCGAACCAAATAATCCTGAATTAACTCACCGATGATTTTTATTGACCATAAATCCGACCGGAACAGCAGCCGGCTAATTAGCGACCAAATCCACAATAAACACCGTAAATACTTCGCAAAATATTAAAACAGCTCGGGAGAATTCCACGTGCTCACAATGTTTTTGATCGCAGACTTCAATATGGCCGCGCTCGGCTGTAGCGGTTAACTGCCGACATTCGACGAACACACCATTTAAGGATCGGCGACGAATGAGCGCCGCCCGGAAGTGTAGCGGCACCTCGCGGCGAAAAGTTTCCGACGGCGGCCATTAAAAAATTTCGCTTTAGTGCAAATTCAAGCGATTCGCGTCAGATGGCGCGAGAATTTGAAAATTTTGGCGGATAATTATCAAAAAAATTTATTATTTTTTTCAATTCTAAATTTATGCTTCTGTTAAGGGGCGTCCAGACTTAGTAATAAGTTATTGAAACCTTGTTTCCCTGTAACACTGGAAACTTTTTGGCGTGTATAGGATTCCTCGTTTACCCAAGAAAGACAGAAAAAAGGTTATTCAGAATATTTTCGAGATTTCGCCGAAAAGCACCAATTTATATACTTTTTTAACAAATTTTTGTTACCGGACAGTTGTCGGTAAACATCAAACGATATTTAAATCATGGAGCTTCTAGTAGAACTGTATTTTGCATAATCGGTTGATACAAAAAAAAAGTTAGTCAAACTAGCAATGGTAAATCAGGAAGACTTTCTTCTCGCGGCTGCAGCATATGTAATTTTAAGTGGTGCACAGAAGAAGGAAAAGAAAAGATTTTGGATTTGCCCATTGTTAAGGTCTCGAAAGCGATACAGTGGTAGTGGGCAGTGACATTATCAACGATTTAAAAGCCGACAACATTGTTCCGTTTGCAATTAACCCTTTGAGTGCCAAAATGATTTTTAAAGAATTAGCTAAAATTGACAATTCCAAATACAATAAACAATAAACAAGAATCCATAAGTAAGAAAGAGAGATCGATCGTATTAGTTAGTGCGGGAGCAAAAGCGCGATCGCGCTCCTTGGTACTCAAAGGGTTAATGATGAATTGCGGTGTGACGGAAATTTTAAAAATTTTGCCAGAATGCCAAGCGCCGGTTTTGAATTTTTAATCAACGAAGTGGGACACAAAATATGTAAAACGATTTTCAAACTAAACTGCCAAATATGTAGTTCCTAGAAACGCAGTTACAAGCTTTTAAAATAAGAAATTTATAACCATCATAAAATTTGTCACAGCACAAAAGAATTAGAAAATTTGCGATATTCAAGGCTGGAGCCCTTCGCTCTAGGGACGATTTGCACGTCAATTGTGGTTGCTGGGGGCCACTGACCTGCTTAAATAATGACAATCTTAAAATTTTCTGTTCTGTTGATTTTCAATTAACTTAAGGGGACCACTTGAGAAGCAAGATTCAAAAGATGGCGCCACCGTAGTAAAGTGTCAATTTTGTAAAAGCTCTTGTCATTAACAAGCTTTCTTATATAAAAAACTAGTGGTGGATATAAAAAATAAAAAAATGATCTAGGTATAGACATAAATTTGCCATGGAAAAAGTTGAGAAAAGTATTTATTCAAAAATGTCACACTTTCCGATGCTTTTTGACTTAAATACTGACCAATGTGATTAGATAATGTACGAGTATACTTATGATTAATGCTTCCAGGGTGTGATCAGCAAGATTTTCTTTACTTTTAACAAAAAATTCAAATTTTATTGAAAGTTTGACATTTTTGAATAAATACTTTTCTCAACTTTTTCCATGGCAAATTCATGTCTATACCTAGATCATTTTTTATCTTTTATATCCGCCACTAGTTTTTTATATGAAAAAACTTGTTAATGAAAAAGGCATTTTACAAAATTGACACCTTTCTATACGGTGGCGCCATCTTGTGAATCTTGTTTCTCAAGTGGCCCCCTTAAATTTCAGCCTTTTATAATGTTAAAAAAAAAAAATATATATAGTGGACCCTGTGATGTCGATAATGAAAATAAAAACAAGAACCTTTAATCACAAAAAAATTTTATATAAAATAATATAAAATTACTCACATAGACGCGTTTCGGTGGCTATGCCACCATCTTCAGTACACCCGGCTTCAGTGAAAATGTCACCCCAATAAACCAATAAAAAAAGAGAGGTTCCTTTACTAACCACAGTTTGAAGGCTGTCGTAAATTACCGACACTGGCCAGTCCGAATTTCTACCTACTTTCTCAACATCGTTTGTAAAGCGTTTGTACAATTATTAGTTCTTCAATAGATTGGCTATCTCGTCGAAGATCAATTTATTAACGAAATATTTGCATTATTTTAATTTATTGTAAAAGACCGACGTCGTTGCTCTAAAAAACGCTAAATAAACACTTTGTAATCCATCAGTTCAAAATCAACTATCGTTATTGTTTTAGCTTGATTTAGGGTCGGTATTTGATTATCCGAAAAGTCTTAGATAGCTATCTTTGGAATTAGTGAGTCAGCAATAATTGTTGCAGTTATAGCAACTATTGTTATTAACCATCGGGTAAATCTAGCGACACATTGAAATATCGGCACTTAATGGCATTTGAATAATATTATGAATACTTCCATGGTAATTTGATATGGATGACATGATAAATCGATTGAAGAAAGGATGAACTAAAATTTTTATAAACACATTTGTGATTATTTCATCTGATTAAAGAAAAGAAATATTTTTTGTATTTTTATTCTGTGAAGTAGCACAAATTATTGGACTATACGTGCTTAAGCAATAAAACCACACGTGATTCTATACCATTAAGTACTGTTTTAGTAATGGCCGGTTCCATAATCAACTTAAAGTAACTTTTAAGTTAAAGTCATCTAATTAATATGCTAACTGATTGTAGTAACAATACTTTAAAGGACCATTAGAAATTCGATTATGGAACCAAGTGTTATTGTTGTAACAATACTTAAAGGACCATTTGGCGTTCGCTTACGAAACCGGCCCTAATAACGGTCAATGCTCTTTGTTGGTCATAAATCGGAACCCCAGAAAAATTTTCTATTCTGCAATGGACTAATATTAAATTTAAAAAAGTACTTTGGTCAATTTGAAGGCTAATTAGCAAAATAGTACTACCACTTATATAATAAATATGTGATAGGAGGTGCTTCCTAAAAAGACGTCGCAAACTCTGACTATGTTATGTTTTTTCCTAGAAGTGTTAATTTTGATTTTTTTATTATCAAATTTGGTTGGGTTTCCACTAAAAGCAATTCAGAACACATTGGGTTATTTTCATTTATTTATCATTCAAATTTCTTTCTGAGACTTTCCTGCTTTAAAGGCAATAAAACCATTACTTTTTCGGTCAATGGTCTTTGTCGGTCATAAATGAGGATTGTAATACATACCCAGAAAAAAGGTATTCGATTTTGCACAAATGTTTAACACAATTTTCGGTAATTGGGAATTATAAATAATACAAATAATTAGAGAAAATTATTTTGGTTAGCTGTAAAGATGATGGTCGATAACCTACGCAGAATTTGTTATCGCACAATGTTACCTGTAATTAAAGGTAGGATAATTTATAGATTGGTGCGATTGGTAAAAAAAAAAAATATTTTACTTTTACTTTATGTTGGTAGTAATCAGTTCATCCTTTCTTCAATCGATTTATCATGTCATCCATATCAAATTACCATGAAAGCATTCACAATATTATTCAAATGCCATTAAGTGCCGATATTTCAATGTGTCGCTAGATTTACCCGATGGTTAAAAACCATCGTTGCTGTAACTGCAACAATTATTGCTGACTCACTAATTCCAAAGATAGCTTATCTAAGACTTTTCGGAGAATCAAATACCGGCCCTAAATCATGCTAAAACAATAACGATAGTTGATTTTGAACTGATGGGTTACAAAGTGTTTATTTAGCGTTTTTTTAGAGCAACGACGTCGGTCTTTTACAACAAATTAAAATAATGCAAATATTTCGTTAATAAATTGATCTTCGACGAGATAACCAATCTATTGAAGAACTAATAATTGTTCAAACGCTTTACAAACGATGTTGAGAAAGTAGGTAGAAATTCGGACTGGCCAGTGTCGGTAATTTACGACAGCCTTCAAACTGTGGTTAGTAAAGGAACCTCTCTTTTTTTATTGTTTTATTGGGGTGACATTTTCAATGAAGCCGGGTGTACATCTACTGATCTACTGAGTAGATGTACTGAAGATGGTAGCATAGCCACCGAAACGCGTCTATGTGAGTAATTTTATATTATTTTATATAAAATTTTTTTGTGATTAAAGGTTCTTGTTTTTATTTTCATTTTATAATGTTGACTTTGTGTTTGTTTTTTAACCCTTTAAGGACGTACATCAGAATAAATTCCGTCCCATGGGATCTGTAACCGAAAATAAATTCCGTCCTTAAAGGGTTAAAATGTTTAATTTGTGTGTCTAAATTGGTGTCTTCGGATGTATTTAATAAAATAATAATAAAGGAATTAACAATCACAATAAAATATTTTTGACCTTCTGCCAGTCTAATTGGGGACGGTTTATCGATTCTAAATTTATAAGACCAGTAAAATTTGCCAGTCGAATAATATCACTTTTATAGAAAAATAATATTAATATAATATTTAACAAACACTTCGATTCGCTGTCTATAAAAAAAAAGTTATCATAAGGAAACCTATCATTTTGACTTAAAAATTTGATTAGAAAACTTATTGTTAAACTAGTAAAGCTGTTGTGAGATGCACTAAAAGGATGGAAAAAATAACTTGTTGCTGTTCGTCGAAATTTTGATAACATGTAAAATAACTTTGTTAATAACATTGTTTCCGATAAGTCTGGACGTGACTTGAAATTACTTGAACGAAAATTTTATTTGGTGGTTTTCATCAAATTTGGTTAGAGTTCAAGGTAAAATTAATATTTCTACTGTCAGATAGAGGACGGGATGCGTCAAATTTGTGCAAATTCGCAAAAAGTTTATAATTTTGAAATTAAATATCTGCAAGAATGGGTTTGCTCATTTCGCGGATTTGAACCGAAACGACTGTCGATGTGTCCCCACTAGCTCATTTTTGAATTCCTGTTGTCTCAAGAACTCGAAAAGTTATTATCGATCGTCCCTATTTTTAAATACTCATTTGCCCTCGGTAGTTCATTCACATGGACGGATTTAACATTACAAGGTGACTTGCGTAGTTACATTCTTCACTTTATTTATTTCTCGTGCATTGTCGCTCTAATGCTCCACTTTTGAGATTCGCAATTATTTTTAATCTCGACATTTTTAAAACGGTTTGAAAGGGCGACGTTTCCCGGAGAAAACCGCTGTGGCGCTATTTTTAAACCTTTTCTCTTGGGCCACCTGACCCGACGTTTTGGCAAGTGATTAAGATTAGCGTTTCGCGAATCGATTAAAATTTGCATATTGTTTATTTCGCGTGTTTTTACCTTGACCCAATGTACACCCTTGAACTTTAATCCTCGCGCGTGTCACTGTTGAGCGCCCAGGCCGCGACTTCGAGCCTCCCCGTGAAGAGGCGGACGCCGGAGGAAATTTCAATCTTTTACCTGAATGTTGACGGAAATGTAATTTTGTATTTAGATGCGCGCGCTTTGGTGCACGATGGCCGGTCGATACGGCGTCTCGTTCAAGGGTGATGCCATATTGAAGGCGCCGCCCTCGCGCCAAGGTCAGCGCCCTGACCCGGCGTCGGAGATTGACCTCGTTCTACAATGCAGACGCATACTTATCTTGTCTACGCGACAAAAAAGCTATGCCAATGTCTGCAGTGATGTTTTATGTGCGAGGAAGTTGTTGTTTTTCCTTTTGCCTTGTTTACTCGGTGTCGATATTTATGTATTCACAGTTGCGCGTCGCGGGCGAAAAAATTATTCCCGGCTTTTGTCCGGATTTGGGGAGGCTCGGGCAGGCGCGTTTTTGATTCGCAGGGAAGAAGGAAGTAATATGCGGGATGAAAAAGTGTGGGCGGCTGGTCTAATTGCTGAAGTATCCGCAAAAGGCGCCCGTGCGAGAGTTGAACTGCGGAATTTGTTAATATATTTGGATCGAGTTCAACTCTTGCGGGGGTGGATTTGCAGCGTTCAAATTAGCTAATTGAATTAGCTGTTGATTTTCAAAGTCAAATTGAACTATTCTAGGTGGTGATTATATCGGGCTTCATTATTTTTTGCAGCTTTGCCAATATTTTTTTTCAAAACATAAAAATATATAGGGTGTACCACAATGGCGCATTTACATCATACGATAATACGTCAAAAATTATAATTCCAATAGTTTTTGATTTACTTACAATTAGGACCTAAACGCGAACGTGTGCAATTGGTTACTCTTGATTGTATACCGTAATTATGTTGTTACTCTTATATTAATCAAAAATTATGAACAACAAAGGTTTTGCATTCTTAAAGATTAAAGTAAACTACCTACATAATACTACATAATAGTACAACAACTGGTCAAATCTTCATCATAAGATAAGTACTACAAAAAACATAGAAATTTAGCATCAAGATACACTATATTTTCGTCAATTTTAAACAAGTTGATGACTCTGAGGACAGAATGCCGCTGCTGGCTATTATGAAGGAGTTCGAAATTCGGAATAAATTAATACACCTGGTAAATGTAACACTGGAGGAAACGAAAAAAAGTGTTGCTGCAAAATAGGTTGTCAGAGCCATTTGATATATAAACAGGTCTAAGGCAGAAAGATTGTCTATCATCAACTCTACTTAATTTTGTTCTGGAAAAAGTGACAAGAAGTTTAGCAATGAATTGGAAAGGAACAACAATAAACAAATTCTAAACATACGAGGTGTGGTTACAAAGTAACGAGATTGATGCTTCTACAGAAAAACTACGCATGCGCCAAAGTCGTACGACCGACAGCTGTGTAACGTGAAGTCTTTTCATTCGATTGTATAAATTTAAAATAAAATGTTTTACTGCATTAGTCTCGTTATTTTATAGTCACATCTCGTATTCCAGCTTTCGCAGACGACATAGATTTATTAGGAAGCGAAACGGTAGACATAAAGGAAAGTTTTGTAGGAATGGGAAAAGATGCACAAAGATTAGGAAAAACAAAATAAAAACAAAACTGTGTGGGATTATAATTTCAAAACAGTCCACTCATTTAAGCATTTGGGCCCCATGATAAATACTGACAACTCCATAGAATAGGAAATTAAGTTCAGACTCGTAAAAATAAAAATTTGCCAGGATGGAGAACAGTAGATACGTAAGAAGATGATGGAAGGTTCCAAACCCAGGAAGAGATGGAAGGACGAAGTAGAGGGTGACTTGGAAGAGCAGGAACTAACGACAAAGTGTTGCCATATATTATTTCTACTTAACTATATTTGCAGTAAGTACCAATGGTGCAACAAGTTTGAAGTTGACGAAAAGTAACACCTTTTAGGGAACCAATTTATTCCGAAGAGTTTTTGCTTCGATTCATCGATCATTATGCGCCATAACCCTTGTGTAATGAAAATTGTTTTTGATTTGTAATGAAATTCTTTCTTTTTCTCTTTTTACTTTCAGTGTCTAATGTATTGATGCTCCGACTAATTCTTTCCTTTAGAATATCGTTTTGCTGCGTACTTGTCGTGCTTACTTTGTATTCGTGGCCCGTTACAATGTTAGAATGTCTGCTATTTTTTGCTTTAATTATTTAATTTAGTTGAACTAACAAAATGTTAAAATTTCATTTGTGAAATGTGCTTTTCATTCCCTTCTACGTGGGACGGTTCTAAAATTCTGAATTATGAGTATTAAACAGAAAGCAAAAGATTAACCGTGGGATGTCGAAATAAGTGCTGCATGTCTGTGAGGTCAACTTGAATTTATCAGACGTTGTGCAAATAACCGTACATACGGTAAGCATTAAAACTGGAGGATGAAAAATTATTACATTTAAAGATTTAATCGTTTTCCCTTTCCTGGAAATGGAGTTGAATTGCCTATTGCCATATATGGACGACTCCTTCATTCCAACTTTAATTAAATTGAAGTATGCGTATTATAGAATGGATGCGTTACAAAATTTCTGTGAATGCTAAGATATTTGTTTCGATTTGTCAATAATGCCTGAAATTCAGCAAAGCCAAGAAAATTAAAATGATCTCAAAGCTTCTGTCAACGTTAATAAAATAATTACTACACAAAAAAGCGTATGCCAGTAAAAGGTAAAGAATCCTTAATTTTATTTCAGTATTTTACAAACAGCATAAGCTCTCTTGAATCATGCTCTCCTAATACTAGTGAACCTCAAGAGCGGGTAGCACCAAGCCTTACGCTAACCGATGCATTGTAGTAAGTAAATTCATGAAAATTAGCTATATACAGTGTGATTCACGGTTAACAGCTGACCCGACGGTTTTACTGATGCAGCCCAACATATATGTTCATATATGTCGAGTTTTAGCTTTAGTTAAATTATCATCAATACACATTTCTATACCTTGAAACTAAATTTATTATTAATTTAATTAGGAAAAAGTAATTACATATTGAATTAACAACACGAATTCTCATAAAAACGTATATAGGGCTGCATCAGTAAAATACTCAGGCAAATTTTTTCTTTCCAAATTATTTTATGGGTGATGTTCACAAAAACCGACATAATGTCTCCAATTTTAGACAACCCATCATACACTAAATAACATTTTCCGGTGATCGTTGATTTACGGGTCGATTTAATGAATAGGAAATCATTCATTTATGACCCCTTTTAATGAATGATTTCGTATAAATGCATGATTTCGGTATCTAGGTAACAAAATATACGATTAAATTGAAATGGCACTTTATTTAAATGTAAGATGACAAAATGACAAAATATACCAATGAGACATACAAATTTAATTAATTACTTACGTTATGTTTATAGTAATACTATTTGTATAGAAGTTAACAACCGTACAGCCAGTAAAATTGATAAAAAGTGCAGATGGATTGTCATACTTTTGACACTTTTTGTAAGTCATGGCACCGTTGGTTTGAATATCTATTAATTTAAAATGCATGGTATGCTTGATTCGAATATCTATTGGAATTTTTGTCACGGAAAAAAATTACATGTTCTTCAATTTCGTAAGATTCGATCAACGGAAAAATATTGTAACCAACTTTTGCGTTAATCAGCGATTGATAATCTCAACAATATTAACGTGCTCGCTCTGCTCACACGTTAAACTGCCTCGATTATTAATCGCTCTCATTAACGCACTTGTTGGTTAAATAACTATTAATGCCACAGTATGATGGGTTGTCTAATATTGGAGACATTATGTCTGTTGGCGACTCTACACGACCTTTGTTCGTTACAATTTGCTGAAGAATAAAACACTCGTCTAAAAGGTTAAAGAGTATATTTTACTGTTCTCTTTAAATTTATTTCTGTCCACATATGACTCAACAGAAAACCCGAAAACTTTCGAGACAACTACTTTTAAAAGAAAGCGATGCTAAATGGCGCGGAAAGAAATCTGGCGAAGGTTGCCAAACACTCGAAGAAAGAGAAATAACCAATGTAGGAGGTAGCGCCTGGAAAAAATATCGCAGGATAATAAACCACTAACTGAAGCAACGAGCAAATAAAAACAGCAGTCATGAACTCATACGGAGACCCATCAAGCTGTGAGCGGTTTTTTCATGTGACCATTAAATGAATTCAATAACATTTCATTGCGTTCGTGCTACTCTTTGATTTTATTTAACGGAACAACAACAAAATATGCAAATTTACTCTTCCTTTCCCATTGACAATGCAAACGGCCCCTTCGTGATCCGAATGACCGCCGATGAAAAACTAACCCCGGAGAGGCCCGGAAGAGGGGATAATTTGCGAGGAATCATTCTTAAGTCCTGCGGGTCCATAAAATCAACCCCAAGTCGTTTCTTCGGCGAAATGAGTCATTCCAAACAGTTCATAATTTAAAAAAAAAGTCACAGATACACAAACAAGGTTGCAAAATGAATGGAGAAACTTCGATTTGGAATAAATTCCGAGAATCGGTTTTTTCTCAACACTTTTCACACTCAATAAACTGAAGCCGCTGAAAATCCATAACTGTAGAAATTATTCTGTCTGCTGAAAGATTTTTCTTTTGCACAAAAACAATATTTAATGACAATTTTTGTTGAAATGCTTTTCGACCTTGTTGATTGAGTGGCTGAAAACTGAAGTATTCGCTCTTGACCCTCTCAACCACAAGATCATTGCTTTGAACTTGATTTAGGCGGTTGAGATTGTTGGTGTGGAAACAAATCCGGAGTATGAATTCCTTTCAGAAGCTTGGCACGTTACAGGTTTCAGAATTTGGCTCAATAAATAAATATCGGGTGCATTGAGACGCTGAAATATTTACATTTGCATTTTAGACGTTTCTTACAAGGCTTTGAAAATGTCTAATAAGCTGTTTTATGGATTTTGTAATTAAATTTGTGGTAGAATTCCTGTTGGGTAAATTATGTTCTCAAATTTGACGTCCAGAATGTAGATTTACTGCAATTATTTTTTGGCGAAAATAATTTATAAGGCTACACTGACACAGTAAACACGAACGAACAATCCCTCCTGAAAGATTCACTTGTGCTGGCTGCATCACAATGTCTCCTCATAAATTTCCCTTTCAGTCTCTGGGTTGTTTCATTACTCCACGTGTCCAAAAGATAAAATCTCCCTCTTCTGTGAACTCATTTAGACCGACACAAAGTCGTCTATTAATATTTCCCGACCAAAATTCACGAATAAAAATAACCTCAACAATTTCGGTATCTTCAAGGATTAAAATCTTACTATCACTGCGCCATTAATTAATGCCAGCTTCTGTTTCGCTTTCATTTAACAAGCTTTTTGTGTCTTTTTTAATCTGCTTTTACTAGTGTTCTTTGCCAACAGCTTGGAGAAACGACGTCTTAATTTGACTATATTTTAACTACGTTGCACGAACCAGCGCTGTTGGGATGAAGTTAAAGTAGCCCCCCATCGACTCATTAAATCAAACCTCCAGAAAAGGT
This sequence comes from Dascillus cervinus, assembly GCA_949768715.1. Taxonomy (NCBI): domain Eukaryota; kingdom Metazoa; phylum Arthropoda; class Insecta; order Coleoptera; family Dascillidae; genus Dascillus; species Dascillus cervinus. The sequence goes on along the minus strand of OX458319.1, from coordinate 27,023,321 downwards.
AGAAATATTTAAACTTCCACGCTTATTACATAATGCAAGAGCGATCGTGCCACGAGAAGATAAAAATAACCTGTTTAGAGTTGCATCCAGTCACATAATTGAAATTAAAGATACTTAACACTTTTGCTTTAATCCTTAACAGTGTCGAAGGAATTTAAAAAGAACTAAATTATTTCAATTTACCATAAAGTCAATTCAAATACCTACCAGGTTTTTTAAAGCACTTGCCATGAAAGGAGCATTACAAGCTCCTTCAGAAATTTTATGTTTTTAACCATCGCCTACAGATTAGCGCCCCCATACCAGTGACGATTTTAACTAATAAAGTGTCAACCTTTTCAGTGGCTAAACACCCCATGAAAAATAGTTAAAAAAAATTTCTTTGTTTAATTTTTCTAGTTAACCTTTGAGCACTTCCATGCCCAATTAAAATTGAAGATGAATGTCAGTTGTGTGGCGGCTGTTAGTGTCGAAATAACTTAATCGCAAAGTGTTTTTTAACAAGGCTTTCATGTCTGGCATTTTATTTTTCAAGAAACATAAACAACCCAAAAAGTACTCAATGTTCAATTATCACTTCTCGTTTCATACGTGAAACAGGTCTGTCGGGTATGGCCCACAGGCAAAATCTGAAATATGTGCGAAGAATGCGGTTTTTTGAATCGCCTGCATCGTCGATTTAATGAACGACAGGCTAAAAACGAACCCTGTTTCAAATTAACTTTTTTCCCCGCCCTCATAACTCTCCGGAGCGTCCCTTTTATTTCTTACTCATTACCACATTTTTATTGCTTGGCCGCATTAAAAGTTGAGAGTATACCAGGCCTTTTTTACGATGTAAATATCCTTATATTCATTTTTTTTTTAAATAAAGCCAATCAATCAATATATGCAACCAATCGTCAACTTATTTTAGGTTAAATAATATTAAATTGTAGTAGTAAGACGTTTTATATATTTACATGGCCTATTAAGGATTTTAAATTATAAAAGAAACAATATAACAAAAACATAAACTTAATTAACAAATAACACTTTTTAAAAAAAATTAACATAACTTAAAATTTAATTTAAATTAACATTTAACTTAAAACTATAAATAACATTAATATAAGAACATTTTAAAATAAATTATAATTTTGATTTTATTTCATAATATTGTGACAAAAAATTTGGAAGGCTTCAAAATTATCGCTATTCATTAATTTATAATAAACCCCGTCAAAGTTTAACTTATTTTGGGGTTCATTATATTTAACACAATTGTTGATCCTATGATGTATATCATCAGTTACACTACAAATTTCACAAAGAGGATTTGGTTTTATTTTAATGCATTTAATTTCCCATGACCCGTTATGAATTGTGTTATGTAAAAATCTGGTTGAAATGTAGTATTTTGCGTTCTGTGATTAACTGTAGGAAAGAATAGTTTTGTGGTAGATGCTTTGTTTGTGTTTATCCAAATTGTGTTCCACTCTTTATTCATTATTTTTTCAAATTTTATTTTATTGTATATAGTGCAAATGAATTGAGGAGCTAACATTCAAAAGCCGATATGTCCCTTTTCAACGAAATTGAGTTATACATGAAATTCATACAAAAACCACCATCTGCGTCGATTGGTTGACTCAGATTCAGTGAAAATCGCAAATGCCCAAAGTTACAGCATTGCAAAAGTAAGAGTTTCATTCAAAATCCTACACATTCAAACGGGTTTTTGTACGCAAATTTTATCAAAAAACAACATGTCCACTAGTATTTAGATATCCACTTGGTGAAATGCAATCAAAGTACGACATGTCCAGTATTTGGTAAACACCGTTGTTGAAAAGTAATAGATAGTGATAATTAAAGTGTGCATTACCTCATAATTAGCAACATGGATACCCTAGTTTCTGACATAAACATGGGTTCGCGGAAAAAAGTTAAAAGAGCCACAAAACGAGAAAACAACAATATCAAGCATCTCCTTCCATGTTTAGGAGAGTGTTTGTTAAAGATTTTAATATTGGATTTAAGTCTCCAGCTTGTGATACTTGCTCAACTTGCCTCAACTTAAAACACTCGATTGAGCAAACAAATGATCAACAAAAGAAAAGTACATTGATGGCCCAACACCGACTTCACAATTTAAGAGCAAGGGCTTTCTACAAATTAGCAAAAAAACAAGAACCTACTGTACACACCGCCTGTTTTGACCTTCAGCAGGTACATCCACTGCCAAAAACCCCTATTGGAGAAGCCTTTTGTAAAAGGCAAATAAGTTACTATTCTTTTTGCTGCGTTGGTATGGATTCAAAGCAACCTATATTTTTCACTTGGACCGAGCACAAAACAGCTCGGGGTGCTGTTGAAGTCGGCTCAGCTCTTCTGACATACCTTCGTTCTTCTAATTTTGACGAAAATATTCAAACAATCAGATTATTTTGCGATGGATGTGGGGGACAAAATAAAAATTGCCACATCGTACACATTCTAGCGTACTGGCTGTTACGAGAATCTCCCAAAAATATCAAGAATGTAGATATGGTTTTTCCTGTACGTGGACATAGCTATTTGCCGGCAGATAGAGTGGAAAAGAAGTTAAAAAAAGAAACTTTTATCATTACAGCGAAACCAATACGACGAAATTTACAAAACAGTAGGTGTTGTGAGAAAATTAGGGGAAGATTGGCATGTGTACAACATCAAAGATCTCCAGAACATCTACAGGAAAATCAAAGACATGCAAAGCCAGAAAAGAATTTTCTTAAAGAAAATAGAAAAAACTAGAAAAGGACAACACAATACTATTCATTTTACTGCGAGCGTATTTTACCATTTTGATGAGAAAAACTAAAATCAGGCACCTTTGGTAAAAAACGGGAAAAAAAACAGCGTTGAAATTAAGAAGATTGGAAACCAAAAATAAAATAAAACCTGCAAAATTAAAAGATGTTAGAGAATTGCTAGAAAAACATTATACACGACAAGAAGGTGATAATACTGTGCAGTGGCAAGATCTACCAGAACTGGAGTTTTATAGAAAACTACTGGAAGAAATTCCAGAAATTAACAATGAAAATGACGAAGAAGAAGCAGAGGATGATGAAGATGATGAAGATGAATGCAACTGCTTAGACGAAGACTGTGGCCTTCATATTTAAAAAAATTGTGCAAAATTTTCTTCCTTATGTTAAAACAATGATTAAGTTTAATAAAAGTTTTTCTGAGTTCAAATCCTTTCTTCTCATTAGTTTCAACCTTGTTTCGTTCAAAAGCCGATATGTCCATAACAAGTTCAAACAAAAACCCACATGTCTATTTTTTTCTCTCTAAGCTGTACAATTTAAAAAGTATATACTTCAAAAGTGACCATAATCATATACAAAACAATCACCTACATTTTTGCTTCTGCAAAATTAAAATGTATCTCTTACTTTTGTGTGTATAGTTTTTGTCGATTTACCAAAATAATTGATTTTGGACATGTCGGTTATTGAATGTTAGCTCCTCAATTGATACTATAAGAATTAATTATTAAAGATGATAATTTTAATTTCATCATTTATTTTTTGAACATGAAATTTTAAAGTGATTGATGAAGAATTTTTTATTTTATGAAGGGATTGTTTGATGTTTTGAATTTGTTGGTTTGTTGAGTATATGTTTTTTAGTTGTTTAATCGTTCCAAAATAATTTAATATGATTGTAAATGAATGATTATTGTATCGTTTAATGTGAAGTATTATGTATGTTAAAATTTCATTTAGTATGTACATAATTCAATTTGAGTGTTTGAGCATAAGTAATGTATTTTATAATGTTTTTTATAATTTATTGTGTTGTTGTAATATATTGCAAATAATGCCCCCGATGAGTGAACTGTCTTGGTAAACGTTATATAAAAAATGTAATCCGTTGTAATTTCGAACGAAGTTATTATTGCGTTTCTAAAATCTTTTATTTTGCAGTAATTTATATCTTTTTCTATTTGATTTATGTTTAATTTCATTATATTCAAGTAAGGTTGTACCAGAGGTTTGTTTGTATTTTTTTTATGGACTGTATGATTGCTATTTCCTTTATTCTAATCTGTATTGGTTTATTACCAGCAATAACGTTCAATGCATCACTTAATACTTGATTTTGTAATCCCTTTACAAAAGTTTCTTTGAATAGTTTCAAAAATGTTACAATTATATTTAGCATTTATAGCAAGGCGTTAGAACAATAGCACAATTTATTTAAAAGAAACATTACAATAATTTTTCTAAACAATACGCTAAACGATTGTAAAATTATGCACAGCATTCTGCATTATTGCTTCGATCTGTCGGAATATCCGCCGAAAAAATAAATCTCCGACTTGTATGAAGCTCTTGTTATTTTTATAACAATTCATAATATTAATTTTTTCTTCTTTTTGGATAAATTTGAACAACTAAATCATTTGTTATATCATGGATTGCTGAGATATAATTTTTTTAAATGAAATATAGGAATTTTTACAACGTATGTTCAATTTAAAGAAAAACGAGACGGTATCTTGCTAGTTACTGTTGACCCGAGGAATTGCACATTAAAGGAGTCATGTCTTCGCGTACATTGACTCGGTTATGTACGTTCAAGTTCAAGGTCAGAACGAGTTATTTTAGCGAATACATGCACTTTTGTTTATCTCTTATTGCCGGAGAACGTTCAATTTGGCTGAGAGCTGAGAGCTCGGTGCACGTTACGTATGTCCGTGGAACGCAGAGGCGTATTTATAACCGAGACCAAAGAGGCTTATATTTAACAGGAGCAGTGCATCCTCGTAACCTTGGCCCCTGCTTAACTGCCTCTTATTCACGGTTTTCGGAAACGTCCCACCTCCCTGCGACTATTTTTAGACCGAAAATGCGTCGCGCGATTGCCCAATATTGGTCAATTCGGTATCAACGAACCTGTACAGATACATGACGAAATTGGTTTCGTTGACCGCCCTTTCGAGGCCATGGAACTTGCTACATCAAAGATCAAAATGAGCAGGTGAATGCCCAACGGAATGCCGTGTCGGTGGCGAATTCAAGCAGCTTTTTCTAGCGCCTCTTGCGGCCAACGGCTGAGAACCGAACGGTCAAGGACATCATACAGGACAATACTCTCGACATTGCAACTTCTAAGCGTTAGAACCCGATTAGATTCTAAAAGAATAAAACCCGTCGCACATCTGCCTCCTCTCGAAAAAGGGCCATTCTTCGCGGCCATTCTTCGCGGCTTATTATCCGGGTCGCGTTATCTCCTTCCCTCCCGACGCCTTTCAAAACTTTTAGCCCGGAATAAAACTGTGCAATTACACCGCGGCGATAAAATCGTTGACCCAACCGAGGTCCTTAACTTCACGTCCTGTCCGCGTCTCGGCCGCGCGAGGGGTAGTCGGCGAAAATGCCATTTCACAGTTAAACTTGGAGAACTGTTAATCGGCCGTGTTGTATAACGTTTATGATTAATTATTTAACCGGAAAAAAATTGCATAATGCGATTTGCATTAATTTATTACGGCCGCCTGAAAGGTTCAATTAGGTCACATTCGGATCCGTCTGAATTTAAATTAATTAAAAGTGGCAATTTGCGGTTAAGGGTCTTCGCACTCCGAGATGAGAACCGATTTTTGAGGCGGTCAAAAGGAGGCGCACAATGCGCGAATTAAGTGACCACGGGGGTACGCCTTTCTGGCCGGGATTAATGTAATAAAGCCAAGTGCAAAACGCGCTCTTTTAAATCAGAACAGGATATGGAGCATGGTACTTGGTTTCGAAGAATTCAATAGAATTCATCAAAAGAAAAATATTAATGGGGAGGACTCGCCAGAAGGATGATGTCACGGATATCTTAAATGATGCAATGCGAAACAATATGCAATTTAATTCCCATTTCCGTTTATGCGACTTTACGAGTTAAACAACTTTTATAATTTGACCTTCTCTGAAATAACTTTCGGCATAATTTGAATAACGTTCAAATTTGCTGCTTAATTTGCTGCTTGATTTTCTGCATTATTCAACCCAACAAGTTGAAGATTATCTAACTGCTTGAACCTGAACACTTCGAATTTGACTCTCATCAATTTGATTTATTTACCAAGTCTGGAATTATTTATAATAATCCATCCTAACAAGTGTTTACTTGAGTACACTATTCTAAATGGAAACTTTTAAAATATTTCCTTCAACACCGCATGTTTTGAATGAATAAACTGCTGATCAATTAATAAATAATATTAGCGAGTGAGTTCTGCGTCCAATTTCTTAGTAAGTATGTGGTGTTTACCACCTTACAATGAAGTACTGTTGTCAATACCACCGAAAAAGTTTGACAAACTACACTCAGAAAAAAAATTCTTATAAGAAAATTCGGGTTTAAATTTAAAATTGCACGTTCTTAATTTTGGCCCAAGAATTGGTCATTCTTGAGTTTTAAGAATGTTCATTCTTGTTGTCAAATTTAAGAGTGGGTCATGCTTGATTTTAAGAATGTTTATTGTATTTGTCAAATTTAAGACATTCTCAATTTCAAGAACGTTGATTCTTCGTGACAAATTCAAAAAAGGGTCGCTCTAATTTTAAGAACTTTTATAAGTTTTACATTTTTACATGTTTTACATGTTGATTTCAAGAACTTTTATTTAATTACTTAAGAATGTTCTTAATAATATGTTTTCTTATTTAAGAACTGAAGATGGCCTTCTTATTATATTAAATAAGCACTTGTAAATACAATTTTTTTCTTCTATTTTTATGAATTGTAGAATGGAATGCTTGAATTGAAGGAATTTTAGAATATAAAGTTATTTCTCATACATATTTTTATTAGTAGGTGAAAATTTAACATCACATCACACCCTGTTTAAAAATACATTTTCAGTTTAAGAACCACATTATCATTTGGTAATAGATGTACGTATATGAAATGGAAGTTCGTCGAAGTCATTAGCCTTCTCAATGAATTTTGGCCGCCACACAAATAAATTGTTCTTCTTTCAAGAAATAATTGGCCAAAATTTACATCAATCTAAAAACAAAGAAACAAAATGCTTACATTGTACCATGGATATATTATTATAAAAATTTATCAATATAGACCAGTTTAAATGCTTCAATAATGGCCATTCCACTTTATGCAGATTTCGTTTCCGCAAATCCGCGTACTTCAGTCAAGCTTGCGTTTTGTTAAATTCTTACAAAGAGCTCTACATTCGCTAAAATGTAAAATTTGTTATGATAGATAAATGTATAAAAGAAAATCAAAATTATTTTTTTACCTTCGTCGTTACTATTAATTCTGTTATAGAAGCAACTGGTTTCTTTTTAACTCTTCTTACTTTTCGTTCCGACGGAAATAAACCAAAAAACAATTTGTTGTAGAACTTTTACAAAATTTATTCGGTAAGCTAAAAGTGTGGGAAAAATTATAATTACAACAAATTTACTTACATGCGAATTTATCACACACAGAATCAGAAAATCCCCATAATTTCAGTACCATTTTTAGAAATGGTCTTTAAAACTGATCATTTTGTTGATCGACATTTATTAATATTGCTTTGAATTAACATCTTCATCTAGGCACATTAAACCACTTGTAATATTTCCCATTTCTTCACAATTAAACATTCCCTAATTATGTAAGTTACTAAAAATTCACTTTACAATAAAAGTACAGAAAATGCACACCATAATATGTATTTTCTTACTACAAGCCGAGTTTGGTGTAACGTTTTCGAACTAAATATGTAAATTCTAAAGTAATTTATCTATTGTCAGTAAACAGTCCTTTGCAAAAAAAATGTCGGTCATAAAGCAATTTACAACATTCCGTATAATGGTATCCGCCCAGCTGCACCTAGCGCAAGGCTTCTAAACAATTGTATTATAGAACTAGGGTTGATGCAAACGATCAATATTTATTTATTTAAGTGTCGCTGAAATATTATGGTTAAGCAATTATTTTCATTTCTTTTGCAAAATTCTAACAAACATTTCCTCCATTGATTATTATTGTTGGTGTAAAAACTAAGCAGTCATTGAAATCTTTGCTTATTTTAGTACTAAATTTATTTATTTTGATACAAAGCTTTTTTGTTTTTCAAAACAATAACTTAACAATTCCAATTAAAAATTCCAACTTTGAGAACAATTTCTCCGATTTCAAATGCAGATTCCAAAAACCGTTCAACGTTGAGTAAATTTCGAAGCAATAATCTGAACCAGTTTGGAGGAACGTTTTAATTTAATGTTCGAATTGCGGTTATCTTTATGTTTCAGAAATTTGGAACCAGACGGTTCAATGAAGAACGAAACAACTACCACGAAGTTCCTCATTAGTAAACGAAAACTAATGAATAACGCCACTAATGAGAAAAACGTTCATTTATTTAGTCCAGCCACATAAAGGAAAAAGATGGGCCCCATTTAACTTATCGCGGGTTGTAAATGATGTGTCTCATCTTATCAATGTATTTTACGAATTCAACACTTACATTAACAACTTAGTTGCAGCATTAAGATTATGCCATAACTTATCCAAGACGCTCGGAATATGTAATGTGGGTTGCATTATTAATATGGAAAGCCGCGTGCATCCTTAAAATATTTAGTGAGCTCCTAAAAATAAAACTTTATGCAAATCCTAGTAATCGCGATTATCAACAAAATCTGTGCGCAAATTTGAATACAATGATTCATTCAGCTTGTGGTTTCGCCCTGGAGTTGTGCCACAAACTTGTTTCCAACTTGATATTTCAACGTTTGAAGTATGCGTTCAGTCATTGTCATAAAGCAGAGCCCATTAATGGCTCTCAAATAATTGTTTTACATTCATTGCATAACTACACTCAAGGTAGATGAACTCGCTGGTTTTATAATGTCATCAAATTTTAATTGCTAAAACCATAAAATTGGTCAAATTTCAGCTCACATTCCCCAGCGCTTCCCAAATATGAAAAACAGATCTTATCGATGAGAAAACTTATCCGGTACTTAATTAACAAAAAAAACAATGAGCAAACAATGTTAGGTATTTTTTGTGCTAAAAATAAAACTCTGCCTTTAGCTAGGCCTCTTCAACAAAACAAAGCTAAAGTTCAATTTTGCTTTTCCAAATTGACGTTTTTCAGTTGGCAATCGGTGACTGATAACCGTTAATGAAAAATGCAATTTATTGACCCTTGCAAATTTTCTCAAATAAATTGCATCATATTACCTTATCACCTTGTTGAAAATTTCCCACAGAGAATATGATTAACACTGGAACGCTAAGGTTAAAGTCACATGTGATGTCGACAGTAACCATGAACAAAAGTTTAGATAAACTTGAGCTAATCACGCGTTTAAATCCCAATTATCTAATTTTTTTATTGTTTAAATTGGTCTAATTTATTTGAATAAGAAAACAATTTTCTTTGTTGCGCGGAAATTGGGGCGGAATTCGGTTCATCCGAAAGTTTTCCAGTGTTCTTTTTTTGAGTGTTTTACGACTGTGGCCGTTCCGCCCACGTAGGAAGTTTACAAGATTTATTTACCCTCTTCTGAAAAAAAGTTTTTCGATAAGTGTACACAAAATACGTTATTACTTAAAAAAAAAACACAATTTAAATGTACAATTTAGTTGCAATTAACCCAAGAGTGGTCGCTATGTGAGATTTTACCTCACAATAACAGAAAATTTATAATAACTATGTGATTTACTTTTATTTATTGTAACAAAAATGCTTTTTTTGCCTTAAACACAAATTAATAATGTACTCAATTTTTTTTGTGATTTACTGTATTTATTTTAGAAATTAAATAATTCTTTTTCAGGTTATTTCATGAAATTGTCATTTATTGTTAGTACAATTATCAATAACTGGATAATAGTCATTAATTACAATAAATAAAAGTACGCATTTATTGCATTGAAACCTACTGAGTGAGGGAAACGCTCACGCGCGACCAATCGCGTTATTTCGAGTATAGCGACTACTCCCGGGTTAAGCAAAAAAAATGTTTTAATTAATGCAAACTGATTTGTTTAATTGTAAACGCTGTAAAAGTGCGCAATTTTTAATTGAGGATTATCAAGCCGTAAAACGAATTTTATTGCAGATAAATTGTGACCGGAATCTTTTTATTTACCTGTTCCTCATCAACATAAATTTGGGTATCGTTAATTCGTTGCAAGATAAGATACGGGCGCATTTTTTTATTAAAAGCCTCGTGATGCAACAATAAAAATTTGGCAATCTCTTTTATTGCCTTCGAAAAAAAAAATCCTCTTGTGGTTTATTACAGCAATCATCTTGTAAACATTTGATGGTCGAATATTTCGAGCCGCGTTATCTAATTGATAAAGATATCACACACAAGGCCAAGGTTAATGGTTCCTTTACATACAGTCAACTGTACGAATATGGAAAACTTTTTACGCTCTGGCACGTTTGTAACTGTTTTTGGCGCCTTTCTGTTTGTTCATTAAAATTTAGCTGTCAGCGTTTACAAATTAATCGATTTGGAATTTAAAATCTGTTGATAATTTATTTATGAAAATAAACTGATTATTATGATCATCGCCGACAGTGTACGAGACACTGTTTATTGATATTCAAAATACATACTTATTTCAACGGCTGTATTATCATTAACGCTAAATAAGTGCTTATTCACACATAACGTTTTGCACCAAGTAGATAGTAAATTTATTTATTTAAATAATTTATGATCCACATCTGCTGCATTGACAATTCTAGTTGAATGCGATCCGATGACGTCATAAATCACAGTTAGGGTGGGCAACACATTTTACATCAAAATGTGTTGCTTATTCTGATTCCGCAAGGCGTTCGTTTTTGAAATGAAAACCCTGTATAGTTAATAACGTTTTTTCCTGAAAAATATCTCTTCAAACTGTGAGTTGGACTGTTACACGAATAAATATAATATCAGTGTCGAATGAAAAATTCAAGTTGAAAAAATCAAGTCCAAACAACTCGAACGATATTAGTTTTTATGTGAACGAATGAAGAGAGTAGCTAAAATAAAAAAAAGATTAAGTCTCGTTGACTGGTATCGTTTTACTGTCACTTTCAGTCGGCCCGTTTATTACTTTGGTGAAGACAATATGAGCGTGTTTCAGTATGTCGTAAATGCAGGACAATAACTTTCGCTGGAAAAATGTCATCATTGCGACGCATTATTGACACGACGAATCCGATGGAAAGCAGCGCTGAAAAACGGCATTCCAAATTGGTCTTTATCTCCGGTTGTGAAACGATCGTCTGAAATGGAAGAAGGGTTCTATAAATATAAAACAGTGCTTATTCGTAAGTCGTCCGCGAAATTTGTTCGCAGATTTTTCAATTTGGGCGAAAAGTGTAATAAAATTCTTTGAGAAATGTTTTTTAATTTATCTCGGAATTTTACAAAAATAAGACCAATTAAGAAGAAACTGTTGTAGGATTGTGAGACGATTTTATTTTCTTTTTAATTTCTTGCCTGCTGAATTGCAAACTTTGCAGATATTAATTAAGACGTGAAAAAATAGGTTTTTTGTTCTTTAATTTTTAATTGGGGCAAAACAGATTTTCTCTAAGAAAAACATTTTGTTTTAATTTTTACTTTCCTTATTTTTAGACTTTCGTGAAAATGCTTTGAACGAAATTCTTAATTGGGGAACTTGTTTTTAAAATTGTTGACACTTCATCAAAAATAATTGTAACTTATGAGGCGCCGTTTAGGACTATATTTTTAGCTTACATTTATATAAAATTTACGTTTATACAACGTGTCCCAGAAATAATGTGATAGAACTCATCAAATCCAAGAACTTTTTTAAATAAATTTTTGGTGTAAACGTTTTGATTAACAAGTTAAAATTGTTGACAGATTTGACTCTTATTTCGTTACCCGCCTATGGATAATAATGCTGAATGTTAAACACCGATAAGCGTAGAACAAAAAACCAATGCAAGAAAACATTCCCTGCCTTTTAGTTCTGTCGACGCAGCAACTCATTAATTTGACTGTTGCTGTTATTGTAAAGTTCTGGAATGCAAATTGAAAAATGCTATGGTAATACATAAATGAAATAATTTGAGTCTTTGTCAAAGTTATACTACCAAAAATGGTATGTTCAAAATAATTGTTACCAGCATTTACAAGTCACAATAACAAAGACTAGATGTGCGGCGGGTGGTTTAAATAAGTGAGTAAAAAAATTATTTATTATAAAACGCACATACCTTCAATATCTAATGAAAGATAATTTTTTATGCAAAAACTAATATTCACGATCACCGTCAGTGATTTATCAAATCAAGGCGGCTCGTCAATTTCAGGGAGGGTAAAATGCCAAAATAAAATTGCGATTTGGAAAAAATGATACATAGAAAAAATGTTTGTTTTGAGTTCTACTACGGGTTAAAATTAATGACATTATTTCCGGGACACGTTGTATAGTTCTAAACGGCGCCTCATAGTAACTTGCAATAACATATAAGCGTACTCTTAGTTGTTCCCACCCTACACTTTCATATCTGTTAAAATAAAATTGTATCTTTTTGTTCTCATAACAAAAAGTCAATGGAATGATATTACAGTCAAAATAATTTACCAGGAGACCATTTTAAAAACGCAATTATGTTCTGTTTTAAGCAAAATCACATTTGTGGCAGATAAACGTGTCGAAAACACACTTAACGTCCGGTTTTGGAAGAACTTTCTTGTCTCGGCCGTAAATTCAATTCGCTTAATGTAAACACACAATTACCTTTAACAAGGTTATAAATTACACCAAATCATAAACCATGCGAATAAATTAATTTAGAAATAGATTTTGAAACAGAATCAAGTAGCGTTCTTTCTTCTTAAATTAATCCACAAGGCTACAAGAATAGCACGGGGGCGGCTGGTGGTGAATCACAAGCGGTAATGAAATTGGTCACGCCTTTGAGAGACAATCGGGATTTTTTCGCTAGGTTTACAAAAAGTGGTGAATTTTATTGGGGTTGTGGGAATTATGAAGGGGTTGTCCCGTCATGTCATGACCCCGACCTTACTGGTCGTTGCAGGTAGTTGACCTGCACTACTGCGGGCGCGACCTGCGCTTTGACCAACTATAAGCGCATGATTCATGCAAAATGCGAATAAATCATGAATTTACCTAATCGGTCATCAAACGGAAGAAATGATGCCTTAAGCAGCTGCACGGCTCAATTTTTAAACGTCGAAATCAGCGGCCAGGGAAAATAGTCTAGACGTTCAGGGGGACTTATATATAGGACGCGACATCGCACCCCGATCTCGAGAGGAGGGCGAAAGCTCCGGAAAAAGCAGGGGAAAGTTATTGTGTTAGGGAGCAGAAATTTCTCGAACGAAAACGATTTTTTATGCGCAAAAATCGGTTATAACCTTATTTTGCGGAATCGCAACGTGGAAGGGCCCCTGGAGGGGCAACGGCCTGCAACACGGACGACGACCTGCACTCGCAGGAGCGCCCCAGTCGTCTCGAGTGCAGATCAATGCGGCGGCGGCGTCCCCACCGGCGTCTGGTCCCACACCACTATCTCTTATAAACAGGTATATGTACATTAAAGCGTCGAAAACAACAACCTGGGGAAATTCTAATTCGTTCCTGCAGTAACTATTAACGATGCTTCGTGGAAACGGTGCTCCGTGAGAGCTTTTTATCGGGCGGCTAAAAAAATAAATTGCTGCGCATTAGAAAAATTATTTTACAGCTGCAGAGGTGTAAATCAATGGAGCGTGGCGAAAATAAAAGTCTGAGAACGGTAGGTCAGGACTACGGGAGAGATAAGATTAATGCTGCGTTCTACAAACAATTTTCGTCGGAAAATAAAACGCTTGTTTTGAATGTGTTTATCGCAAACATTTTCTACTGCAATTTGTCACTCTTTTTTCCTAGCAGCAAAAACATTTCGCAATATTGTAGACTTAATAAATTGACGTCAAGTTTACGATCGAGAAATGTTGTAATTGTTTGACTTTGAAAACAAAGATAGGTCCAAATAAAAAGTTTACCCAAATTACATAATTTAAATTTCAGCCTGATTTTCTAAACTATACCAAAACATCATACATGAGGTAACTAGTGGAGCACTTGTTGGTTCAATTTACTTTTTTAAAATGTGTCTTCTAATGTCAATGTATTAAGTTATGGTGATGGAGTGTCTCCTTGCTTAACTCCTCGTTCTAATTTAACAGAGTTAATTTGCTTTTTCTCACTTAGATGGTATATTGCTGTTCCCTCATCCATGGATTTTTTTATTAGGTTTATGAGTCTACTATCGTTTCTACAATTTTGTAAAGCTTGTGCTGCTTACTGTTCTAAGTTCTACCATATCTAGTAGTTTATTTATCTTCTTTATATTTTTCTATCAAAAAGATTTGAAGTAAAGGAAGGAGTTAGGCAGGGTGATCCTTTGTCATCTGTTCCTTTTACCATTTTTAGCGATTGTAACGAGAAGTAAAGAGAAAAGGTTAGAGGAAAAGACTAAATATATGGAGTGGACGGAGGAGGAATTTAAGAAGAATAACTATTTGAAACTGGAGATTGTTAGAGGCAGGGAATATAAGTTTGAGGAAGTGGACAAGTTTACATATTTAGGTACTGTCTTTACCAGAGAACCAGGTATAACAACAGAAATGCAATGCAGACTAATGGCGGGATATCGTTGCTTCGTAGCTCTTAACAGAGTATTGCTGAGTAATATCATTTCTAGAAGAGTGAAGTTAAAGACGTACACAACGGTAATAAGGCCTATAGTTACGTATGGGTGCGAGACGTGGGTACTAGGTAAACCTGAACAGCAAGGATAGAGGTATTGGAAAGGAAAGTGCTTCGAAAGATATATGGAGGTAAAAGGGTTCATGATAGATGGGAGAGAAGGAGCAATAAGGAATTACAAGAGTTGTACAAGATGCCATATCTGTTTGGAGTGGTGAAAGGACAAAGATTGAGAACAGTAGAGTAACAAGGAAGATATTGGAAAGTAAAATAGGGAGGAAAATGAGACGAGGAAGACCTAAGTCGAGATGGAAAGACGATGTAATTAAGGATATAGAAGACTGTAAAATCAGTAACTGGAAGTAAAAGACACGAGACAAGAAAGGATGGAGACAAACGGTCAACCAAACCAATGGCCTATTAGGCTTGTAGTGCTAAATTATAGGATTCTCATAGTTACCAGGTCATTTGAAGTTGAGTATCTCTTTCTGAATCCTACCTGGCCATATGGCTGGTATTCATCCAGTTTCTTTGTAAATCGGATGGTTTTGTCATGATTTTGAATAAATTTGATAGAAAACTGATGGGTCGGTAATTTTCTAGCTTTGGATTGTCCTCTTTTTTTATGTAGCAATATTATTTTGGATTTATTCCAACTTTTTTGTGTTTTTCCTTGTTTTAAGCAGTTGTCCTTACGGTTCAATAATTTTTTTCCTCCTTAAAGTATCACATCTATAACAATACCATCTTCTCTTGGCGGTTGGTTTTGTTTCGTCTTTTAGTGTTCTTATTGCTTCTTCCGTTATTACTTCTGACATAATTTTGGACCCAATAAATAAACATTTTGGAGGAATAGCAAAATAGTTTAGAAGTAAATGAATAACCACTTCGGTAAAACATAACTAAATAAACAAATTAACAAAACAATTTGATAAGAACTAGCCAAACAGTTGAGTAAAAGATCATTTGATTGATCAATTCTTGAGTAACGAACCAAAACAGTTTTGCAAATAATAACCAAACAGTGAAGCTACTGCAACGAAAAATAGTAACTTCTGCACACTGTTTGGCAACATTTAACTAAACTCCAAACTGGCTTTGTTGTTGTAACTACTAATTTAGCAGTCACTATTTTTTTGTAAATAATAACCAAATGTTTTGATACAATTTTACTAATTCATGCGACTTTCTGACGTTACTAGAAATACTAAATAATCTAGGCTACACTGCGTACTCTTAGGTGTCGCCACCTTACATAATAATTTTGTAATTATTATAGAAACTTGTAAGTAGTGATAAGTGTAATTTTTAAGAAAAAAAATAACAACATTTTATTCGATGCAATCTTCAACAACGTTTAAATATAAAATACCAAAAAATAAATAAAACAATAATTTTAAAAAGTTTTTGAGATCGAAAGCACATCGCATCCCTAATAACCGAACGTAATGCGACACTAAAAATGTCACCAAACGTTAAAATTGGAAAGTGAAAGTTTTTGTAATTAAAAAACGTTTTTGCTTCAGTAACAAAAACCGTAAGTGTGGGTTTTCTAACACTTCCCGTTTAATTATGTGATTGAAATGTCACAACGTTATGAGGAAAATATTTATTCACTTTTTCCTTTAAAGGAAATACTGGACCTTTTTTTCGCAACATTGCGTGATGTTGTCACGTAACTCGCTATACCATTTGAAGTGCAAATTACTACCTCGAGTGACCCTTTTATTGATCGCCATGTCAGACCCCACGATATCTTAACGTCATCATATCGCTGCTCTTAGACGGATTTGGGGACGGTTCTTAAACCACATCACTTGTTCTTAGTTATCCTAGCTGCGAGCGCCAGATGTTATCAAAATTTAGGGGACGCGCATTAAATTTCCATCATCGTGCTCCATTTTTTATGCGATTGGAATTAAGGTAAATCGTTGGGAAAGCATCGAAACCGCCTAATTGATTTTGCAGCGAACAAATTTAAAAGTCGAATATGCGTGACACGTTTTGCAATTTTCAGTGTGACACTTCCGAGAATTGAATTTATTTCGAACGTCTCAGAATGTTCGGCTTGAGTGTGACACGGCACGGGGAAAAATTCCGTCTTTCAATTTCTTTTCTTTAATTTTCCGACAATGGCGCAAATTTTCCTGTAAATAATTTATGTTTTTTTGAGGAAAGGAAAAAGTTTTTTTAAATTTAAATAATTAAGGAAGGTGCGATTAATGCAGCGCTTTCGTTAGATAACACCGATTGGCAGTTTGGCGGACTGCATCGGCGAAATTAAGGCGGAAAAGCGATTTGATAAAGAGCTTTACATTGGCGAGCCTGGATAAAATTTTACATTACCTCACCTCGACTCGTTCCTGCCGTCCTGATACGAAATATTTGTAAGTTCAAAATCAAACATCATCATGGCAGCAAACAGTTACATACTTTTTCGACCTTTGAGATAATTCGGTTTGATCGTGCTCGCCTACTCGGTGCATCTAACAGTAATTTTATGTACTGTAACCACATCAAACTATTTTACTTTAATTAAAGTAAACCTCCGTTACGAGCCCCAGGGCGTTATTGCACAGATCCATCTCGTAAACTACAAGTTTTACGATAGATGTACTCAGGAACGTTTCAATTTCATATTGTTGTTATGGCATCTTTATCGTCGTCTCCACAATGTAGGTGTTCATGGCAATAAAATCTTTCCGATAACGCGCAAAACGGCACAATGTCATGAATGTGTGTAGTGTGCGCGTATGTACCAGAATGTGACCTCTTCAACAAACAAACAGTTTTATCAAACGTTGACTCTGAAATGTCTGCTGGAAATAAAAAACGCAAATCTTTTTTCCTTATCAAAATAGCTAGCTATTGTTGCAATTCCCCCATCTGATCGGCCTGCAATTGTACTCTTTTCTAAGTAATTTTTTAATTAAAAAAATTACAAGAAACAACTTTCATACACAATAGAAGCCGCTCCAGAATTTCAGGAGAGAGAGCAGCCTTCTCTTACTTTGTGGGTTCAAATAAAAATATTTTGGAAATTTTTTGGCACTTATTGATCATTTCAACTGATGTAACATTTAAATTGCATTCTTTCCCCTCAATAACCAAAATTTTAGTTTTAATTAATCAACGATTATAAAGACGTTAGATAAAATGATGTACTTCACATGGATGTTACGAAATATTGTAAAGTAAATAACTATAAAGCAATTTGGAAAATGGTAACATTTTCAGTGTCCGATTTCAACGATACAAAGTTAATGAGATACTATAAATGTTTATTATGTATCTACCTATAAAATAGGTAAATTTGCTTAACGATAACATAAAATAACATAACATAAGTAATAACTAGAATAAATAAAATAACTCGTTAAGAGAAGAAGAAAGCGGGGCTGTACCAAGAACACTAGCAATGTTGCCTCTCTGTATAACCAAACTTATTCGTTGCTTCAAATATGTTTTGGCTTGAGGAATTCCCGTTGTTTGAACAATACGCCTCCTAAAATCTTCAAGGAGAGAAAGGGCATTAGCACTCCAAGGACCCAAAGTTTCCACAGCGAAGGCGACGAAAAAATAATCATCAGAAATTGCCTTATATTTTTTTTTTAACATTTTTTGCCAAGTGTGCAGCAGATCTTGCAGAAAATGAAGAATCAGTCAAATGAGTAGGGGCAAGTGTATCCGTACAAGTAAAATCCCAAACTAAAGATTTACCTACTTTCCATGGAATAACTGTAATACCATCTGGACGATTGCCATCATCCCTCAGAATACCATTAGGTTCAAGGATACAAGGGATGTTGGCAGAAGAAAAAGCACGTTTAATAGTGTCATTAATACAGCTGTGACGAGAGAGTCTACCAGCACTTTTAATACACGATAAACCATGTTGACCCAACGAGTCTACAGAAGAACCGCACGAGCAGATATGAGGATGACAGAAATTGATGCCCAATCTAAGTGAAATTGCAATGTGTAAAAAGTTTTTTTCTAAAAGAGTACCTAATTTACAAGATGGAAGAGCTTCCAGCCAAGCTCCACTCCAGATTCAAGTTCAGATACAGCTAATATGTGTGATATTTGAGGAAGATAATACATTTTGAAATATTTTCTCACAGATAGGCAAGTCCCAATTTCTTTGAATAGAAAGCTCTTTTGGAAGTAAAGACGAATTAAAAATTTCCTTCCAATAATAAACAGCCTCGTTAAGGGATGTAATTTCAAAATTAGAAAAACTAGAAGTTAGAATGAACATAATAAGTTCAGAATTAGAAAATATAGAAGACAAAAAGGCAGGCGAGGAAATACCAATTATAGACTTTATACCTAATCCACCAAAACGGATTGGCAATTTGGCTTGAGTCCAAGATCTTATTGTAAATTTAATATTCAATTTTTTTTCCAAATAAGAAATAACAATATTATCCAATTCAAGACACTAATTTTTAAATTTCCAAAAAGGACAACATCTAAGATTATAAGTGAAATTAGGTATCCAAAAACAGTGACGGAGTAAAAATAAACTAATATGAGGATTAATTTTACATAGATTTGAAGAAAGTAAAGAGAATGAATCAATTTTTTTAGAAATGAATGGAGGAATTGCTGCATCGAAAATAGAACAACCAAGAATAAAAGGGTCTTCAACATTACAAACGTAAATAATTCGAATCTCTCCAACATTGAAGACTTGTCTAATTCCGAAACATTATTAAGGAAGAAAAGTTCGCGTTTATTGAAATTACGAACCAAATCAATTTTCTTAAATTCGGAAATTATCGTTTCTAAGTTAATTAAATTCATGATCGAAAAATTCGTTGCATACATCAAGAAACCAGAAGTGTCCGACTCTAAATGTTAGAAAGTTGACAAACATTCAAAAGTCTACAAAAAAAGCGCTTTTAGCACATCTCAACGAAACCATGAAAAATTCTAACGACATTTTTTACGGCCGAGTTCTCCAATTATAAGGAAAAAAACTGTCGCTGCTAAATGCGCTTACCGTTAGCTTTTGGGTCATTTACCAGTCGTCGAACTCATTGCTCAAATCGTGATTTTTCCTGATTTCGCAAAACCGACGAAATAGCAATGTTGAAGTCGCATGTGCAGTTTGAAACTTAATGCCCAAGAGTAAGTGAACTCAATTCTGCAAACAACTTTACTGGAACGAATTAACGTTCTTGGTAACGAATTGACTTTCATCGTTCACTGTAAGTTGGGCTGAAGGGCCGGTGCAAGTTGGGGTCGAAGCTTTGATCGGGTAATCTGAGTGATTACTGGGGCGTACAAGGGTAACAAAAGTGCCAAGGAAAACCGAGGATAAGCGGAAATTTATAATGAATTTAAATCAGGAACTGTTCGAGAGGCCCCTGTGAAAAATGCCTGTTTTATAACTCGAGTAACAAGAACGAATCGCCACCGATTTTTAATGGATTCCAATTTCGCCGGTAATTTATTATAAAAAGTGTACGTTGAACTACTTTCATTTACCCAGTTCTCTAATTAGAGATTGAAAGTGTATTAAATATTGTTTATAATTTGTAACAAGTAAAAGTTATTTGCATGGGATTTTCTTCATCTGTGCAGTAAGCGAGAACGTTTCAATTATCCACGTCGATTTTCTTTCGTAATTTTTTGTACAACCCTCCAGCAGTGAAAGCCATTAAGGTTTAATGCAATTTCATAAAAGATTATTAATGTAAATAAGCAGCGCGTTCATTAATTTTAAAATCTAATATAACTGAAGATATGCACCCTCGAAGGCGACCAGCAGTGTTTTATGAAGCCTGGGGTGCGCGTCTCGTTAAAGGAAGATCTGTTTCGATTACATCAATGGCTTATATTTCTGCCCACAATTTTTATTAAAGTCAGTTTCAATAAAAAGCACAATTTCTGACGTTTCGGTAATCGTGGCCTTTGTACCTTCCCTAATCGTCCTTTCATATGAGATGCTGATGATAAGTTAACTTTGCGTTAATTTGCAAAAGTATGCACGAAAGTTTCATAGGGTAACTACACCTAAGAGTACGCAACTCTTCTCCTGGGTCTCACTTCCTGGGTCTTCCCCTTATCCTTGTACCTTCGATGTTTCCTTGTGCCACCTTCCAGTCGTATCTACTGCCTTGCAGGGTGGCAATGTGCCCCAACCACCTAATTCTTCTGGCTTTAAATATTACAACTCACTACCCAGCATTTCTGTTGTTTCTGTATTGTTACTTCTTCTCATTCAACATCTTCTTTAAGGCTCACGATTCACTTTCTTACCATATTACTGGTTGTATAATTGTTTCATATAAGGTAAGTGTCCCAAAATTCAGACATCTTTAGGGATTCCTGTTACATTTTGTACAATAAAATGTATGCCTATATAGAGAACGTTGTCGGGATTGTTTTTTTTTTAGTTGACTCAGGTCAAAATAACGATTTTTTTTTAATGGGGACGGTATAACAATTCCTGACAACACCAGAGAATGTGTAGCATTCTTGCCAGCATCCCCAATGACCTCTTTTCTATTGTTGACTTTCTTGGTTGCTCATCTGCAGTGGTATTTATCGTTTATTGTTTTTCTGGCGTCTTCTAAATATGTTCTATTTTTTCTTCCATAATAATGTTATTATCTTATTATCTTTGCTTGAAGTTAATACTGAAGGTGCTCCACTTCAACATTCCTCAGGATAAATGGCTTTAATTTGTCCAATAAGAGTAGTTCTGGGGATATTATACTGCTTTGTTGCAAATGAACAAGGTGTGCCATTTTTTATGGCATCCAAAGCACACCCTATGTCATTTTTACATCCTTACATCATCATAAATACTACATAAAAATCATAAATTAAAATATTTGAAAATCAATCCTTTAATTTAATTGTACATAAGTCAGATATTTCATGTACGCAATTCCGACACCCTTGTCGGAGTTGGGATGTGAAGTTAAAAATCAACCGACGTATGCAGATATAGGTAAATGCTGTTATATTAGGTTAGGTATGTTGATTTTTATAATGTACCCAATTCCGACATTCAGTGTCTGAATTATGGATCACTAGGTTAACGTGTACCTAATTCCGACATCATATAAATTTTAATAATTTGGTGATAAAAATGGCAATACAGTATGTTAAAATGAAAATTTAAAGTTTTTTCATTGGGCCTAAATAAAAATTATTCGTATGTTTTTAATTATTTGAATCTCACAGCAAAGCAAAAAGTAGTCCAAATCTGCTTACCTTATAAGAAAACTATTGCATTTAAACACAATATACCATTTACAGGACACGGCTAACCTCTAAGTTATACCAAACCTATACCACTAAATGTAAAACAAGAAATAATGTTGAAATGAAAAATATAATATTGCCTTGGGTCAAAAAATGTCTCAACAATTTGTTTAATATTGTACTGTTCTTATTTTAAACTAATAACTACAAATATGTCTGAATTTGGGTCAGTGTCTGAATTTGGGACAGCTACTTTACTTGGATTTTGGTTTTCCTGGAGAGGATGTTTGCCTTAAACTTAGGCTTCAGTGCCCAAAAGCTTTTCTTTCCCTGTTTGAGTCTGGACTTAATTTTCTCTTCCATGGCGTTGTTCGCATTTCTGTGGAGCGCAAGTACTTAAATACCTGAACTTTTTCAAAATTATACTTATATTTTGGCTGCTTCTTCGCCGGTCTTGTTCACCTACTGTAAGATATTTTGTTTTTTCTTCTTAATCTGTCTGCTTTTTTCCATCTCTAGAACTGTTATTATTATTATTATTCCTTTCCAATTCACACAAAGACTTCTTGCCACTTTTTCTAGAGCAAGAAAAAAATTGGCCGGCGAACAGCGAGGTTCTACTGTATTCAGATTCATCCCCATTTCTTCCACAAGTACGAAAATAACGATTTACTTCTTTTTTTTTAAATGTTCATGTTTGTGATGATGTTTATATAATATATTCTAATCATGCGGAATGTTTCTGAGTCACGTCAGTCATTTAATTTGATGCAGTTCGACGATTTATAATATCCGCCCCTTTACATTTTCAAAACACAAATTGCTACATGTCTGTGTTAAGACTCTTCTATACCCGCGTGTGAACGGTGAGCTGAGAGAGCAAGCAAAGTTCAAAGTAGGATACCAATAGATGACGCATTGAAAACATTCTCTATATTATCCATGCAGCTGACGTACGGAGTCAATTAAATGAAAATGGATTGGTGCGGGCGCCGACAAAGAATCTTGATAAGGCACGTGCAAATTTTTACTGTCAACGGAATAAGACCAGTGGTGAATCGCTGAACAATTATTTTAGTTGAGTTCGTGTTTCCACCCGTGTCTCAATTTTACAGAAGATATCGGTTACCTAACTAATTAAAAAAATGGGTAAATCTAGTGGCGATTTACTGTTACCAGACGAAAATAACACCCACTCAATATTACCAGATGGTAATATAATCGCAATGGTTCACGAAATATTGGCAAATGAAGTCAAAATGCTTTTGCCTTTTTCGCGAATGTCAGACTTGTTTTTTATATCGTCGTCTTGACCACCGTATCCCAATCTCACACGGCCACGCGTGACTGGCGTCTTTTAATCAGTTGGTAACATTACGTAAAGTAACCAAATTTGGACGAAAGAAACGAAGCAATGGTCAGCAATTAGAAAATTTAAATCAATTCAGGGGTAAAAAAATACATAAATTATTAGCATTAGCATTAGCGTGATTACCACAAACCTGTGATATTAAAACTGTTTTGCAAATTAATTTATAAACACCCCATACAACATACAATTTTTTAAAAGTTCACGAAAAGAAAAGTATCACTTTCGTCGCTAGTAGGATAGAAAAGTAACTTTTCTTCTAAGGAACTAGCACTTTCCATTATCTTGTTATGACTATAAGGGTTATCGTTTGATAATAGTATATTATGATATGAGTTTAATAAGAAGCATTTTGTCGCACGCACGGGTTTAGGGCACGACGAGCTTGTGAGGAGTGTCCCTAAAAGAGAAAGTGCGACAAAATGCCTTATAAACGAGGTATCATACACTATTTTTTCTACTTTGCCACATTTTTAAGCAAAAACATGAAATTTCAAAATCTAGGGAATTTTGCGGCATGCGGCAAATACATTAAAGGCGGCTATGGAAGGAAATGAATTTAAAATGTCATTGTTTCAATAAATTCTGAAAATCAACTTCGCTGAAGATGTTTTAGAATGTGCGCCCCCAGAAATACGATTTTTTTGCAGAAAATACAATTGGTAATTTGCTACCCACCAAATCACGCCATATTTTGAAAAAAAAAATACGGCGAATTTGAAAATTGACACTGTTAATTTAGTGTTGACAGTAATGTTAGGTTGTCACAGACACAAGTTGCCAAAATTAAAAAAATTAATTACACTGTTTTTAGTGTTCTTTTTACCGCACGCCTTTTGTCTAGTACGATACGCAAACGCGTGTCGTAATAATCTCAGTACGAACGCAATAGTATATTATGATATGAGTTTAATAAGAAGTGACAGTATCTGTCAGCGTTGGTGGCTTAGATACAAGAAATAGGCATACCTGAAAGTAATTCTTTAGAAAAATAAATATGTGCAGTATTGCCACGTTTTGCTCTTAGACAAACTGTTTTAATTTTAAACAGAATCTATTTGGACCACTTTTGTTGCGATTTCCACAATGCTTCAACAGAAAGCATTGTCCCAATATCAATCTTGGACACCATTTTTTCATCACCCTGTATACCAGATAAACACATATTGACTCTTTCACAGATCGGCTGTCGGCTCGATGGTGGCTCTTATACCTTCAGTGTTTTTTCACGACCGAAAATGCAACAGCACAAAATGCAAATTATAACAATTTGAAAATGGAAGACCAAACTGTGCATTTTTACCATATTTTTACTAAGGTAAAAACGACTGTATTTTACTGTACTGTACTGTACTGTATTTTACTTCCATAAAGGAAAGAACGCCCGTCAAATTTGTGAAAAATTGCGTAAAGTTTACGGTGACAATGCCCTACAATAACGTCAGTGACAACGATGGTTGCACCTATGGCGATCATTTTTTCAAGTATGTTAAAACATTATTAAATATAATTTAATAATAATATAAATTCACTGGACGGAATCCGCTCAAAAATATTACCCCTATACGAAACCTAAATATCCACACTTGAAAATTCATGTGAAAATAATCGCCTTTTATACAAAACCGTTTCACATAATTCGTGAAAC
Organism: Dascillus cervinus; assembly: GCA_949768715.1. Taxonomy (NCBI): domain Eukaryota; kingdom Metazoa; phylum Arthropoda; class Insecta; order Coleoptera; family Dascillidae; genus Dascillus; species Dascillus cervinus. The sequence goes on along the minus strand of OX458319.1, from coordinate 26,998,335 downwards.
ATTCATATTCGAGAAGACGTTCAAACGACTCGTAAATTATTATTATTAGTCACAGCAAAAGAGAGAAAGCATGCGTTTGCCGATTCTATCAGCAATAGTAGGGTAGAAGAGATGGCCGTAGCATGGCGCCAGGATACGATGCCGATTTGACGTTTTCACGGGTGCCACGATTGGGACCTTATTTATCCAAATTTCGCATCTAATTTTTTTATTAATGCTGAAAATCATCTTTACAACAAACTGATCGGACCACTTTTTGTATAAATGAGCTCTGTCCGTAGCAATAAATTAAAATCGTTTTGGTCGAAATTAGGTATAAAACCATAAAGTTTCAAAGTGTTATTACATTAGTCTCATTTACTTTAAGAAAAAAACATCCGGTTATTTTGTAGATAAAGATTTAAACTTTCATAATCTGGCGTTAAAAGTTTATTTTTGTAATAATTGAAGGGGGTTTTTGTGGCAGCCGTGATATAGGAAAATTACATTGAGAACGAGGTATAGAAGAGTCTTAACAGTATTTTACAATGATAGTTATAGGTCGATAATTTCAGCCTAAACTGAACCCGGTTAGGGTAGATTAGAGCATCATGAAAATTACATGTAATAATTTGAAGAGCATTTAATGGAACACACACAAACTGCTCTCTCGACACACCATTTACCTAGTCCTGCGAGGGTAGGTGTGTCTGTACATAATAACCGCGTAATAAGGGTTTCTAAATGTGTATCAGCATCAAAGAGCGACGCGCAAAAGTCAAGGTCTACCGGGGGCCGCGATTATTTGCCAAAAAAACCAGTTCGTCATTGTTCAAGAAATCACCGATTCGCTGATTCACTTTTTAATTCCAAAATCGCATCCGTGTTTTTTTATGAATTGGGGAACTTTCCCGATTCGATCCAAAGTCATTCGAGGAGAGTTGTTGATGCGCCGATACGCTCTGATTAAACGCACCGTAGCTCAAGACCCGTTAGATTTAGCGAGTTTATGGTTATGATGAAAGTTGTTATATACCCCTCAATGAACCTTTTATGTCCCATATAAATTACGTGCTAGACACGTCGTTTACCAGTTATAGCCACATATAGATTGCATCGGGCTTTAACTGTTTCGGCCAGAATGATGCGGCTAAATTTGAAAACAATTAAGTTGTCGGCCTGAAAATTGCAAGCGTTGATTGCATCGTTAATAACACATAAAGTTTCGGTATTTAAATGGCCGAGGCCTCTAATCAGAACTGCAGGTGATCGCTTCCTGTTCTATCAATAAATGCTTGTCGCTTTTTGGCTTTATTTTCAGTAAAATTAAGTAAAAATTAATTTCAAGTTATAAAAACTCCACCTAATTGATGAACTTTTTATTGTATTTTTAACTGAACACAAAATGAAACGCAGTTATTTTAGAAACACAACAATAATTTCACTAATTAACTGAATTATTGCGATGGTCATAAATTGAATGTCGCTTATCTCTAAAGCCACATTCTGTGGTGAACAGGCTTTTACTACATTTTCACATAATGCACATCAATGTATTGATCGCGAACATGGGACATGATTTCCTCCCTATTTTACAATTTATAAATGAATGTGTTATTATTGGTCAAAAAGTAAAATTCATTAACATTTTGTTCCACATTTCGACTTAATATTCTTTTCTTTTTACTTTCCCCTTTTTGTTCAGCGACGGATTTATTGTTATCGGTTCCATTCAAGTTGAGAAGACCCCGAAAACTATATGCAAATCGTTCATAAACGGCGAAAGTTTTGTGCTTGTGTCCAAAGGGTCGTAAATAATTTATTGATCTTTTTTGGAGGTTTTTAACCCAAAATGTATTCTTCCATTGATATTATCTGAAAATTGCTTCATTAAGGAATGCAGCGTTGGCTTGACAAAGGAATTACTTAATTTAAGCCGTAATTGAAAACTCAATAATAAATATAGTCAATCAAGGAACCACAAAAGGGAACTTTTACTCAACGTTTCGTTTAATCATCATTAGAACGATTGAAAATGATATCACAGCAAATGGGCAATTAGATACAATACTGTTAATGTACCTAAATTATTTTTTCTTCTTTAAACCCTAATAAAAAAAAACATACCAACTAATTCTTTTATAGTTACATTATTTGGATTGTACGAGTATGATCTACAATTTACATGATCTGAAGAAAGTATTCAGCGACTTCGTCCTGTTATAACAATAACGTTTATCTAACAGCAAAATCTATTACTGTCATTCTGCGTGGATGGTAATAATTTACAGAAGATTTTGATCGTTTGATTTATATTCAGACTGTCTAAAGTCTAGACCAACAGCTTCTATTAACTCGTAGGACTGCTAGGTTACCATCAGGTGGAACAACATTAGCTTCAGTGGCGATCGAAATTTTGTTTGTTTTGACAGTACAAGATCACGAGGGTATTGGGGAGAATATAGTCAATAAAAGAAGAAATCCATAATAAGGAAACAAAACCAAATTTGGCCAAAGGAAATGATGGTGGAAATGGTAAATTTAACGTTGTAGAGTACCAAAACAATGATGATAAAAAGAGTCACTATCAATGGAGCGAAATTATGCATATTACATAAACTTCCAAGTTTTCAAATACGATAAACCCTACTTAGTAGACAGAGTAAAGGCTAAAGAGTTATTTTGGTTTGGACGTATGAGAAGAATGCCAGATCAAAGATAGCCCAACGAAAAGCAAAAAAGAAAAACCAAGAGCTAGATAAAAAGGAAAGTTGGAAGAAACTAATTGGCACTAATTTTTCTGTTCCTGTTTGGTGATTAAGACCATTTTTGAGCCTTTCTAACAATTTGGACGGACTTCTATGCCATGTCAAGGTTTTCTAGAACAATACAAATAAAGATCTGAGACAAAGCATTTCATAAAGGGTAAATGCTTGCCATAGTTAACATTATAATTTATAGATCAAAATGTTTTCAAACTTTGATCATTATTGATTCATCGAAAAAAAAAAATAGTAATCATCTTCTTCAAAGTATATGCTCAACTACCTGTTAATAACCTAACATACCGACACTCAGTTTTTTCTGGGTTCTTCCAAGTTTCACTTTCCTCTCGATTTATGTTCCCATGCTAGTTCATTCATTCTTTGTAGATATTCTACCATTGGTTTTTGTAGTGCTGTATGCTTACTTACATTATTATTAATGTAGAAGGAAACACATGGTGTTTGCCCAAAAACGGAATCCATTAAATAAATTCTTATTGGGCTTAAGTAAGTACTAGTTCGTGCAATTGCCAGACATTTAATGCATTAACACATACTGCATGGTTTGTTCTTTCCTGCACTCACTCCTGTCATTCCGGAAATCCCACTTATACTTCTCAGTCTGTTCGTGATTTCTATACAGCCTGGAGATAATTTCGCTGGGAGTTAAAATGTAACAATTTTGGGTTTTAATATAAATAACAATAAAATTCGTCTGATGTGACTATTCTATGATTATTATTATTGCAAAAACTTTAACACGGGGGGTGGGGCATATAGACCCCACTGTCCTTCAAAAAGATTAAACAATCTGTAATAATGTTATTCCACAGTTTCGCCACTAAATGCAATAATACTCAAATCTAGAAAAAACGCAATCGATAAAAAATAAATAAAACAAAACTTTGCACTTGACCAAACGCTTGTAACAGTAAAAATAATTTTGCAACTTTTTGCAACAAACTTTCGATTGCAATACTTTCAACAGTAAAAGTAAGATCACAAAAATAAATTTGAAAAAAGTTTCAATTTTCACGATTGCGACAACGCACGACCTCATGCGGCCGGCCAGGAAAATGTGACCTCTTTTACCAACTTTCACTGATTCAAGACCTGAAAGGTTACCTAATAATTCAATTCCAACAGCGATAGGGTCGAGGGAAAAAAGCTCGCATGTGTCGGCATACGCGCACATTCTAATAAATCGTGAGTTTTTCATCCGGACACAAAGGAGTCGTTATCAATTACACATAGAAGTGTCCACATTCGTGCATATCTGGTATGAGTACACACATGCCAGTTTGCACCAACTCGAAGAGCAAGCATATGCACAAGTCCGTGCATAAAATATCCTGCAATATCTGTACGTTGCAGACGACGCTACTACGGTTGGCCATTCACCCGAACACTCGGCCAAGGACGTGTCCCCTTCCCCCTGCGCCACGACGCTCGGCACATCCCTTTCCACGTACAATGACGCCTCGCGTCTCGCGCGTCCGCCGAATGCTTTTATTGGAATATCTGCTTAATTTTCGTGAAAATGATCCGTCTGGGCCGTCTCAATTTCGGGCGAGTTTTGTTTACCAGACGAGAACATGAAATATGATTGCAGGGGCGAGTCGCTATCTACCCCAGCGATCGATGTTGCACTTGTACTGCAAGCCTTAATTAAATTTCGGTTTGATCGATCGGTCGCGGTGCCGAGTTGCACCTGATACCACGGAAATTATTCAAAAAGGCTCGTTAATACAGAATGAGGTATTGAAAAAATTACGAACACGAGTGGTCACTGACCTAATGCTCGTATCGCATAACCGACGTCATCGAGGATGTATTTTTAAATGTGTTGTTTCCACTGGTTATCTATGTTTAATAAATAATAGGTCAGTATGTACAAGTTTGAGCAAAAAAACGATAAAGAGAAAAGTTTCACTGTAAACAAAGCATTGATATTTTAATGATTCAGGGTCGCATAAACACACTGGCAATGAAACTGCTAAATGTTTTTCTGCTTTCGTATCAATTTCATTGTGTACCTGTTTATGCTAATGAGAGTAACTTAAGAATGAGTTTATTTATTAATTCATTGTGCCATAAAAATTTATTGTAAGCTTCGCCTATTACAAAAAAAGAAACAATGCAAATTGATTTCCTGATTTCAATTGATAAAAACAATTTCGAAAACTTGCGATCCAGCAAAACTGATGAGAGCAAGAAAGTTGAGACGGTTATTTACCTACTCATGGAAGAAAAAATGATAAGATAGTGTTCTGCAGTTTCTAAGAAATTCGAAACATCAACAAAGATTTTTTTCCTGTTTGCTGAAGAAAACTCGTTTTCCATTCCTGCGAATTACAAATTCATAGTAATCTAGTTCAAAAACCTTGATTTTGACTAGAAAATAAATTGATTAAAATTGCTGATATTTAACTGGTCAGGGTTTTATTAAATCGTCAGGATGTTTTGACTGACTGACCTGATCTAACCTGACCATGTATCAAATAAATCACTGGCCATGTAACTAAATGGCCGATCAAAACTTACCATTGTAAAAACGGTTTGCATTTTGCAATAATTATAACATTTTATGAATATATGTCGATGGTACAAATGAAAATGAGTGCTCGTCTATTCCTGGCCTTATTTCGACACAAAAAATCAAATTTTTATCATTGAATAAATGACTTCTTCTAAATCGCCTCTTCAGCTTATCCATGGTATTCCTCTTCTTTTCCTCTCTAGCGGTATCTCCTCTAATATTCCCTAGGCAATCTGGAATCACCCATATTAATTATTTTTTCATTTTATCATTTTTTATTTTTTCTTAGATATTCTACAACTGCAACGCAGGAAGTCAATTTTTGCCTTCATCAAATTACTACTTTCATTCCATTTTGTGATATGCCATATTTTGGCTCCATTTGTTATTATGCCTTGAATTATACTGGTACAGTTCTTTCATTGTTTCTTTGCTTATTGTTTTGCCTTTCTTCTTCTTCTTCCTTTATTTATCCTTTCTTGAATTTTATCATGACTCTATCCTCTTCTGTTTTAATGAAACGCCCAGTGTTCCTGTTTTCTAATATGACCTAATAAATATCTTCGTTTTTCCAGTTCCTATCCGTTCTAGATTTTGGTAAGTATATTGGCTATTGCCACTGCGGCTCTAAATAATTGTTCGGTAGTCATTGAAAACCCAATCCGAATATTTTTGAGCCAGGAAATTCTTCTCCTTCCCACACCTCTCCCTGTAGTACATTTTATAATAATTGAAACCTGTTTTCGTTCCTCATAAAGACTCAACTATGGGAGTTGTCTTTCTTTAATCAAGGCTTTTTTCCTTTATTCATTCTTTGAAGAATAGTTTTGTTCGGAAGTCGGTTTGGCTATACTCACATTTCCAATGGTTCCAATTTGTTACTTGTTGCAACAATTTTAAGGCGTGGGATCATTTAGACCCCACTGTGCGCTCAAAAGGTTAAGATAAATTCAGTTCAGAAAAGTGTAGAACGCTTTCTGAAACCAACACAAAATCACGTTTAATTGAATCCCAAAATAAACTTGAATGTGTTTTAACGGCCCTCACAAATGTTCTTTAAGTGGAAACAATGATTTCGTAGGCGCAAACGCGCACACCCTTTTACATATAATTAAGCGTTTCCAACATTAATCCTTATCTGTAATTACCAATTCCACTTTAACCGTCCCAAAGCGCCCTGAATTTATTCCGCTTTTAAAAGTGCGATTTAAGAATGAATTTATTTAAAGTAAACAACTTGGGAAATGGAAATAAATGATTTTTAGAGCATCTGATTGGTTGTGAATCGTAACACGGTGACTGACAAGGTAAGTGCATGCAAATAAGCGTTAACTGCAGCTAATCAGTTCGTGACATATTGCCATTAGCCCTTGCAGAGATTGAAAGCGGGCGAATACATAACATTTGCATAAATCTAAACAAACATCCACAGTCGAGACATTTATTCAACTGAACTGCGATAAAAATTATGTAAGGATGCAAATATGAATAATATATGCGACAGTGACCGACAAGTCAAAATAATAGCGGTAATGACATTGACTTGCTAATTATAAACTTTTACCTGCAGACGATTTTAATTAATGAGTCGAAAGGCCATTAGCACGTAACTTTCAAATTTAAATTGCATAGTGGTGTTTATCTACCAAAACGGTTCTACTCTTCTTCGGTCGTGAAAACAACCCGCAACAACAAATTCCTCCTTGGAAATAGGTCACTGGTATTGTTTACGTCTGCTCATTTAAATAACAATTTAAAAGAATGTTATAACAAACTTTTGATTAAATTGCAATCGAAACGGGTTGACGACTCCTCAAGAATCCTAGCCTCGAAAATTTTCAAGAACAACAACGGCGAAAGTTAAAAAATCTGTAATTACTGCAACTTTTTACAATGAAAGAATTTTTTTTGTTTCGAAGTCAAAAATCGTTAAAAAAACAGCTCAAATAAAAAAAAACATTTAGAATTAAGACAAATCGTTCCTGAAAACTGTTATTCTTTATAAAAGTTGCTTGTTTCAAAACTAAGAAGGTAGGGACACCAAAGAGTGCGCACTTAACGTTCATATCTAAATCAAATTAGCAAATTAAGCTTTTCTTTTTTTTTACATAAATATAGAAATAATTAGCGTGATTTAAAAGAGACGTCATAGAATCTACTCTTGGGCGTATTGAGAAACCAGTTTGTCGCATTACTATTCGTTTTAGTGATTTTAAAGTGCGTGAATGCCTACGAGTAGAAAAAATGGTTTAATTAATATTATAAACAGTTTTCATAAATTATTGTGTAATGTTTAGTAAAATAAGGAATTAATCGAAAGTAACCACTAAGTGCGCGTTCTTGTATCTGTTTACCTTCATTAATTTTAAATTAACCCTCCGACCGTCGGCGTCGATGTGGATGTGGCGAAATGCACCAACATTCCTTCCGATGCTAATTTTACTTAAATATGGTTTCTACAAACCTTTTTCTATAAAATACCAAATACAGGATTAATAATTATTATAAACACGTCTTTCTTGTGTCGGTTAAACTTGAAAAAAACTTACAATTTTACAACATATTTTCCAAAATTTGACAACGCCTAAATAAATGAAAATAAAATCGCCTTAATAGAATATTTATTTTAAAATGTACAAATTATTATAAAAAAATATAAAAATTTCAAAATAAAATTCTAGGCACAAACTGGAGGGAGTCAAACTGTGGTCTCCATGTTTTCCAAAGAATACTTGCAGCATTATGTGGTCCATACACAAACAAGATTTACAAATTTACAATATTTGCAATTCGATGCCTGAAAGCCTCAGTCTAAATTGTCATTTTGTCGTGGACTCACAGACCACACCCGACGGTTGGAGGATTAATTTTTAAACAATGCAATACGCAACTATAATTACATACACTTACAATATCATTATTCCCAACTTGTCGTGGTTTAATGCAGTTTTAATTTTTTAAAAGCAACATAATGACAGTTAAAGTATTGACAGTAATCAGTACATAACATTACAACATAAACATTGCTGGCATAAATGTTACAATGAAAGGAATTTGTGTTAAACGAATAAAATCCCTGGAACAGGTTTCAATGTTTATTTATAAGCGATATTATTGACTTTCAGTTTAAATATAGATTTAAATCGATTAATAAACATTTGGTTTCTATTTCGCATGTTGCCTTGTTACGAAAATGCAGCTTTACATAAACAGGATATTACATAAAACAGGAGCACTGCCACAGATTGAATTAATTTCTCAACTCAAAACTTTATTCGTCGCAGATAAAAAATGAAAATAAGAATCTAAAAGAGATTTTTAGTTTCGTGAAATCTAAAACTCGAATTTTATTTTCTGGGATCGCAACCATGAGCCAGAAATTTAACGATATTTACAAGAGGACCAAAAAAACTTATCATTTCACTGATCAAACAATAAAGAAACAATTACAATTGAACTGAAATTGGTTTTTCTGACGAAAACACTTAATCAGCAAATTTGTGACCAAAGAGTATCAAAGGTGAAGCTATTTTGATCGCAACTTCCAAAGAAAAATAGTTGCAGCAGCGTTACCCAAGAGTTCGTGTTGAACGAAAATCTCAACGATTAACCATCTTTTATGTATTCTCGGATAATATTAGCTCGAGGGCGGCCATATTTACAAGGTTCCCCAACCAATTTACATTCTTACCGTCGGTTTTTAATAATCAGCCACGCAGGAGCATCTTCCGCGGAATATTTTACTCACATTTTAGCCACCGATTATTGGGCACAATGGCATTGTCACATTGTTTAAATTGGGGCGTTATTCAACGCGTTTTATCGCCCGTTTAATTACTATCCCAACGAGAAGGTTACGTGCGCACTAATGTTGGGGCAATTCATTCTGCATTGAATAAATAAAGTTCGGCAATGAGGCCCAATTTTTTTTTCTTTTCCTCGTTTCATAATCGTGAAGTTAATTTCCTCAAACAAGTTCAGGTAAATAGTTTTTTTTCCGTTGATTTCTTGATAAAAATTGTTCAGAGTGAGAGAAAAACTAAAATAAGGCTGACTATTTCCTTCATGCACATAAAAAGTCCCAGTCACCATGGTTTTCCTCAGTTTTATAGCGATTAAATTTTGACGTTTCAAACGTGTCAAAATTTACCCGATTAAATTTTGACGTCTCAAAGGTGTCAAAATTTACCCGATTAAATTTTGACGTTTAATAGCTTCTGAATTTTTTTTGCAATCATTATCAAAGATTCCTCGAGAAGTAAATAAATAATTCGTTGTAAAATCTATTTATTCAAATTAATAATCAGGAAATAATCATACCGAATGCCCCGCGTACATGAAAATAGGCTGATTAAATTTTTACGTTTTTGTCGCAACGTTTTGCCATAAAGAAATATTTCTCGTAAATTTTCCACCCAAAATCCCTCCTGCTGCGCACTCGAGATTTTCTTACGTGGCAAATTTGCTCGACATATTTCTAGGCAAAACATTTTGACAGAAACGTCAAAATTTAATCGGCTATTTTGATGCACTTGTGATATTACTGTTGATTATTTTCGCATAAACAGACAAAAGAATGTGTTAAATAATTTAAGGCGAAAATGGTTATTTTAGTTTTCTGAACGGCACTCAAGGTTCCCCGGTAGTCCCAAGTCAGTAACTATGGGCCACGTGAATATTAAATTATTCAACTGATCGAATCTATTTTTAATCATATCGGTCACTGAACAGTTAGCTGCCTTTGTTTCTTTTCAAGTTCTTTATCATCGATATAATAAGTATTTTCCACTATTTTGATGTAGTATCATTATGCTGTGAAGTTTAATTTTACCACCGTTTGTTCAGTGACAAGTAAACAATTTTTTATTATTAATCTAAGGTCAATAATGAACACATTTACATATTTTGATGATCGTATTACAATTTTAGAGAGAAAATGCTTATAGAACGATTTGCTATAATGGGCAGCTACTATTTAATGGTTTTCTATGCATTAAAATCGTTGTTTAGCTGAATTAATTTATTTTAAAAACATATTTTGTAAAATAGGTACATTTGCTTAACGATAACATCAAATAACATAACATAAGTAATACCTAGAATAAATAAAATAACTCATTAAGAGAAGAAGAAAGTGGAGCTGTACCAAGAACACTAGCAACGTTGCCTCTCTGTATAGCCAAACTTATTCGTTGCTTCAAATATGTTTTGGCTTGAGGAATTCCCGTTGTTTGAACAATACGCCTCCCCAAATCTTCAAGGAGAGAAAGGGCATCAGCACTCCAAGGACCCAAAGTTTCCACAGCGAAGACGACGAAAAAATAATCATCAGAAATTGCCTTATATTTTTATTTTCTTAAGCTTTTCTGCCAAGTGTGCAGCAGATCTTGCAGAAAATGAAGAATCAGTCAAATGAGAAGGGGCAAGTGTAAACGTACAAGTAAAATCTCAAACTAAAGATTTACCTACCTTCCATGGAATAACTGTAATACCATCTGGACGTTTGCCATCATCCCTCAGAATACCATTAGGTTCAAGGATACAAGGGATGTTGGCAGAAGAGAAATCACGTTTAATAATGTCATTAATACAGCTGTGACGAGAGAGTCTACCAGCACTTTTAATGCACGATAAACCATGATGACCCAACGAGTCTACAGAAGAACCGCACGAGCAGATATGAGGATGACAGAAATTGATGCCCAATCTAAGTGAAATTGCAATTTGTAAGATGTTTTTTTCTAAAGGAGTACCTAATTTACAAGATGAAAGAGCTTCAAGCCAAGCTCCAGATTCAAGTTCAGATCCAGCTAATAAGATAGCTTTTTGTGTGATATTTGAGGAAGATAATAAATTTTGAAATATTTTCTTACAGATAGGTAAGTCCCAATTTCTTTGAATAGGAAGCTCTTTTGGAAGTAAAGACGAATTAGAAATTTCCTTCCAATAATCAACAGCCTCGTTAAGGGATGTAATTTCAAAATTAGAAAAACTAGAAGGTAGAATGGACATAATAAGTTCAGAATTAGAAAATATAGAAGACAAAAAGGCAGGCGAGGAAATATAAATTATAGACCTTATACCTAATCCACCAAAACGGATTGGCAATTTGGCTTGAGTCCAAGATCTTATTGTAAATTTAATATTCAAAATTTTTTCCAAAGAAGAAATAACAATATTATCCAATTCAAGACACTCATTTTTAAATTTCCAAAAAGATTATAAGTGAAATTAGGTATCCAAAAACAATGGCGGAGCAAAAATAAACTAATATGAGGATTAATTTTACATAGATTTGAAGAAAGTAAAGAGAGTAGAGTAGATGTACTGAAGATGGTGGCATAGCCACCGAAACGCGTCTATGTGAGTAATTTTATATTATTTTATATAAAATTTTTTGTGATTAAAGGTTCTTGTTTTTATTTTCATTATCGACATCACAGGGTCCACTATATATATTTTAAAGTAAAGAGAATGAATCAATTTTTTTTAGAAATGAATGAAGGAATTGCTGCATCGAAAATAGGACAACCAAGAATAAAAGGGTTTTCAACATTACAAACGTGAATACAAAACTGAAAGTATTGAAAATATTGTTGATGTGTCATAAGCAAAACAAAAGTAGCAGTGAAAATAAAAACACTGGATTACATGTGTAATCCACGCGCCCACTCTAGGGTTTTAATCTATGGAAAAGTAGGGAAATTTGTTTTAGATTTTGTGCAGATTTTGGTGGCCGCAACTGTACATTAGAACTTATGTAACATGCAAATTGCATTCTTTCACCTCAATTTTTAATAGGTGTTATGGCCTCGGCGGTAACACTTAAATACTCTGTCTAGTAAAAATGTATAAAAAGGAGTTAAAAATGATCTCATCGCGCCAACTAAACCAACTAATTGTTCTAATGTTAGATACAGTAAAGCCATAAATTAGAACCTCGGCAGTTACGCGATCGAAACGAGTTCAATAACTTTTCGGAAGCCAGAAAAACAACCATTTGTTCATAAATATAAAAACAATTTTAACGATCCACTTTTTGGCATCCCGTCATATTTCAAAGGTGAAACGAAAACGTACCGATTGTGCAACCGCTCAAATCAACTGCTGAAATTGAGCGCTAATCGAGACGATAAATAAAATTCAACAGCAGAGGCGACATTTAAATTGCACATGACTCACCTCAATCCGGAAAAATAAATATTCAGGGGTTAAACAGGACATTCTTCCTCAGCTTGTTGTGAAGAAATTTTCAGGGTTCAAAGTAAGTGGGATTTCTTTCGGATTGGATTTCGTAATGGAGATTGGAAAAATTGCGCAGTTTTTGTGCTCCAGCTGCGATAGTTAGGTCATCCCATCAGCACAGGCGATTATTTTTCATGAGGACTGTAGATGAGACATTGACCGCTTACCGTCTGACATTGAAAACGTTGATAGATAAATTTTTTGATGTACAAATATTTACAGTTAGCATTATCTCCACTCTAAAAAGTACTTATCATTGTGTCAGTGGGTAAAAATAATAAAAACACGTCGAGCGAACAACAAGCGCTGATAAGTCACCTCGGACGCTTTTTCGAAAAGCCGAGCTATTTCGATCAAATCAAGCGTTTGTTATGATGATGCAATCGGTTTATTTCTACAATGCAAGGATGCCCGACTTAAAAAAAATATTTAACTTTATACACATCAAAAATACCCGGCGAAAATAGCCTGACCTACACAAGGCCGACTAGCTAAAGTCAAAGTCGTTTCCATTAAGACACAAATAAAATTCCACAAAGATTATTTTTTCTTCTAGAATTTTTCTGCGATTTTAATTCAAGTACGAATTCGTCGCGGTTCATTATTGCGGAGCCGGTGCGTAATGAACGCTATATCAATCACCTGTCGCACATAATACCCATGCATATTAAAATATGAAAATGTTAGGAAGTTCTAAGCGCGGTTTTATTTTCGACCTGACCTTGCTTTAATGTTTCATAAATTAAGAGTTTATAGCCCCTTACGGTGGCTCTTCAATAAAGTTACTTCGCATCTTCCAAGGGTGTAATGCGATACGACTGAAATGCAAACGGTCAAACGATCGGAATTAATATCGACAAACGTTTTAATGTGTTTTGCAAATTTAGATGTGTCGATTACAAAAATATCGATTGGTAAACAAATGTTAAATAATTCTTTGTTTTTTTTTTGTTGTTTGTTACAGGTGCGATCGGTGTGGGTTATTAAAGTTACAAAAATAAGATAAAGCGGTTGTTTTCGTGAAAATGTCGTTGAACTTGATTAAGTCACCCAGTCCAATAAATCAAGTCGGTTTTCAAGAAAGTTCGTCAAATTTACTTTAGAATTTACTGAAAAGATTTAAACAAAATTTGTTTAATTTAAAAAGTAATATTTTATGAATTAATAAAGTTACATACATTTGAATAATATTTGCGCTAAATCGCCTTGACATTAGCAGTGATACATATTAATATTTCGAAAACATAAAAATTACCCCAACAATTAAAAAGTTCTGAAAATAATGTGACATTCAAAAACTATTATTTACAGGGTTGTTATAAGTTTGTAAGTTGAAATTTGAATTCAGAATGAAATGTTTGGTACTTAGATGATGGTTCTTTAGGTGGTAAGGCTTTTGATGTCTTACAAGATTTAGAAACGATAATTTCCGAATTTAAGACAATTGATTTGGTTCTTAATTTCAATAAATGCGAACTTTTCTTCCTTAATAAAGTTTCGGAATTAAGTCGGGTTTATGCAGCTGTTAATTTAATGTAATGTAAGATAATGTAATGTAATATAATTTAATTTTACTGTACGCGTTTATGCAGATTGTTTAATATTATTTACGCATGCGCAAAGGATAGTGTTTTAATGCTTCTGTCACGTGCACTTCTGTCAAACATTTCCAATTAACAGAAAATCTTTCATTTTGTTATTTCAATTTAAATGAAAACTAGATGCAAGTAAACATAACCTCACCACCTTTTACGTAAAATGCATGTAATCACTTGTAAACAAATTGACACAGATGACAGATCATACAGCTGACATGGTTGTGTTCACTTTCAACACAGGGCGCATGCGTAAATTTTCTTAAGATAAAAGTTGGTCATGTTTTATTTTAAATTAAATTAAATTAAATTAAATTAAACTGCATAATAAAGCTGGGTTTATGCAGCTGTTAATTTAATTTAATTTAATTTAATGTAATTTAAAAAAAGTTTAAACCTATGCTTTCAATAGAAGTGTTTATGCAGTTTAATTTAATTTAATTTAATATAATTTAAAATAAAACATGACCAACTTTTATCTTAAGAAAATTTACGCATGCGCCCTGTGTTGAAAGTGAACACAACCATGTCAGCTGTATGATCTGTCATCTGTGTCAATTTGTTTACAAGTGATTACATGCATTTTACGTAAAAGGTGGTGAGGTTATGTTTACTTGCATCTAGTTTTCATTTAAATTGAAATAACAAAATGAAAGATTTTCTGTTAATTGGAAATGTTTGACAGAAGTGCACGTGACAGAAGCATTAAAACACTATCCTTTGCGCATGCGTAAATAATATTAAACAATCTGCATAAACGCGTACAGTAAAATTAAATTATATTGCATTACATTATCTTACATTACATTAAATTAACAGCTGCATAAACCCGACTTAACTTCTATTGAAAGCATAGGTTAAAGTCGGGTTTATGCAGCTGTTAATTTAATGTAATGTAAGATAATGTAATGTAATATAATTTAATTTTACTGTACGCGTTTATGCAGATTGTTTAATATTATTTACGCATGCGCAAAGGATAGTGTTTTAATGCTTCTGTCACGTGCACCTCTGTCAAACATTTCCAATTAACAGAAAATCTTTCATTTTGTTATTTCAATTTAAATGAAAACTAGATGCAAGTAAACATAACCTCACCACCTTTTACGTAAAATGCATGTAATCACTTGTAAACAAATTGACACAGATGACAGATCATACAGCTGACATGGTTGTGTTCACTTTCAACACAGGGCGCATGCGTAAATTTTCTTAAGATAAAAGTTGGTCATGTTTTATTTTAAATTAAATTAAATTAAATTAAATTAAACTGCATAAACACTTCTATTGAAAGCATAGGTTTAAACTTTTTTTAAATTACATTAAATTAAATTAAATTAAATTAACAGCTGCATAAACCCAGCTTTAAACTTTTTTTAAATTACATTAAATTAAATTAACAGCTGCATAAACCCAGCTTTAAATATTACAATTTTAAGCAACATTTACTCAGTGTTACACTGTAGCCTACTTAATACCGAATGAGGAGACATACTTGAGAAATTTTGGTATTGAGCAAAATCGCTTGAAAATATTTTAATATAACATAATAAATTATGAAAAGTATATGTCATCATACCTTCATGCCAGTGGTTTGCGATTTCTACCTTTTGAAGCTTATCTGCACTGTACATTTTAAATTAACTTGGATTGAAAATTCAATAATTCTAACCTCACTTCTAGACCTATCAAACCCACCTTAATGAGTTATTTTATTTATTCTAGTTATTACTTATGTTATGTTATTTTATGTTATCGTTAAGCAAATGTACCTAAATCGAATAATATTTTAATATATTTTATAAAGTTGAAATGTATAATTTGAGGAAAATTTCATTGTTTAGTTTTTTATTTCCGAATATGGCAAATTACTCAAAGCATTAATATTTCCAACTTAATTCGCAAAAAAATTATTGCTTTTTGAGTTAGATCAATTTTAAGGTGAAAATGCGAAAAATTCTATTATTTTATAATTTTAAAATTAAAAGCAATTTTGTCTTATCATTAAAGTCAATCACAATCAACCCATGAATATAGCAACATTTATTAAATCCACGTTGATCTGGGAACTTATAAAAGTCGTCACCCTCTCTTCCAGATATCAATCGACACCTGCCCCGTAATTGTCACATTAAAAAGGTAGAACTCAGACGCCACGAAATTTTAAAATTTAATTACCTCAGTCGAAAACCCCATCTCATAGTCCAAAAATACTAAAATGTAAAACAAAGTTTATAATTCATGTGCATTATTGGATGGAAATATTTAGGGAAGGTGAATGTAGCAGCAGTCCATGAATGAATGAAAATACTACATCCAAGTACCAATAATGAATGATGTTTATACAATGAGCGGCAAAAGTAACGCAACAATTCAATAAATCTGAAACTGTTGAATTTTGAATTTTGAATTTAATTTTGCAACTTGGGACATAGCATTTTTATATACAGCCCAATACCAATATTTTATCGCCTACTTAAATTAAACTTAAACTTTAGTATTAGGGTTTTGCCTAGAAGAGGGCGTTAGCATGAAAGAAATCGAAATTTTAAAGTAGTGAAAATCTTCGCTATTTTTGAAGATACAGAAAAATGAATGTAACAAAAGTTGTAGATTTTGCCAAGTTCTTTAATTTTTATTTAACCATTTTTTTCATATTCCGAACGGTTCTTAACTTCCCAATAGATTTTGCTCATTATCAAACTTAGACCAAAATTTGTGGCAGATCTTGGACCAAATATGGAGGCGACGCCACTGAATCGTTATCAACGTGAAATGAACTTGAATTGGCCAAATTACTCATCATCAGTGATTAGGACTAAAATTTGATACTTGATTACGGAGAGTCTCTGCTTTTGTAATTTATTTACTCGACGCGGTCCAAGTTTAGAGTGACAAACAGTCTAATCAGTTAGAAGATCGTATCGGACTTGCCAATACTCGGCGGCGCGCGATTACGTGAGTTAGTCCATGTAGTTCTAAATTTAAACCGTTTTCGGTATTTTTAAAGTCGCTGGGATTACGGCAAAAAACAAGCGCTCATTATCCCTCAAATGCAACGTAACTAAGTATAAACCGTGTCCCAACAAGAATTTCCTGGGCTGTTTGGCCTTCCGCTCGAAAATTACAAACAACTAATTTTATCTTGAGGTTACACACTCGATGAAACGAAAAAATGAGATGTTCCATAACGATACGATAAATATTTAGAGAAAAAACTCGAAGGTTTTTCCTACGAAAATTTAACGAGGAAGACCTCAGCGTGCTGCTCGACGTTTGACGTAGCTCGCCCTTGCTTGAAACCTAATTTTCGCAGCCACGGTCGCTGCTAGTCACGGCCAATCTCGTTGCGAATCAAGGCGACGACGATAGCGCGAAATCTCAGAACAAAAAGCTAAACGGGAACAGAATTTACTTTTCCTCGCCGCACTTTCACTCTCGCTTTCACGGCGTTAACTAGATTTTCTTTCCGAAATCGATTCGATCGATTGAACGACTTGTTTTGCGGACGGAGACAAAGGAGTCATTTTCAACTGTGATTGATGCGCTCCTTCGCAAATAAGGTCATTTAATTAAAAGTGTGAGGCAAGTGTTCATAATTTTTTTCAACGTCGAGTCATTTATTTATTTGAATGAACAAATATTTCCTGATTAATTTAAAGGTTGAAATGGTTAAATTTGTTGGCATTCCAATAACTTGTTTCTTGTATTTATAAATGGATAAAGAGACCTTCTCCTTGCTAGAATGAACTAAATAGATTAAAACATTAACACACAAAAAATCAAAAAAAAATTATGATCTAGGAAGTTATTGCTGAATTACAAGTAATTAATTTGCAACATAAACTTTGATTAGGAGTAGAGGCGTGGGTTGGAATAAATTCATTTAAAATTCATGGGTTTGATTTTTGGAAAAACGCTCGGACACGTCGATTTTTGTTTTTAAAACTGCATCTTTTTTATATTTATAATTTTACAATCGTCTTTTGTTTTCGCACTATGACGTTATCAATAATTGTTTTAAATTCCACCCCATATTTTTGTTCACGAATTTGAATGCAGCACATTTTTCTGAGTACAGAAATGTCAGATTCGCATGACCTTGAAGAGGAAAGTTTTCGAAATAATCAGTCCTTTTCAGACCACAGAGTGAAATAAATTTTGTAGGATACAATCTCAGTTATTGATATGTTCAATCGTAAATTTTTCGACAACTGTTGAGGTTGGGTATAGGACATGGTACATAAAAATACTTCGAATTCGATGCAGAATTCAAAAATGAAAAAATAAAGTTGATAGTCGTAACTTATTTTTTGGGCCAGCCTTTGTACATGAATTTACCATCGACGTTTCTGAGCGTTTTTCCAAAAACCAAACCTATAAATTTTAAATGAATTTGTTCCAACCCACGCGTCCTCGCTGTATGTGCCTAGAACAGCGATTTGCGGAGCTCATGTCTATTCCTATAATTCAACAAAACTATATTGTAGGCCTTTCTCGTTGTTTCTCAGTTAAACGCGACATTCTTCAAACTTTGCAACTGTAATTGACAAGTCAATAATAAAAAAAAACAAAATAAACACACAATTGAATGTTCCTTGATGATATATTAGTGGTCTACTCTAATAATTTTATCATAAATTTTTGAAACTTTAGGTCATACGAATTTACATTTCTGTACTCAGAAAAATGTGCTGCATCCAAATTCGTGAACAAAAATATGGGGTGCAATTTAAAAAAATTATTGATGACGTGATAGTGCGAAAACAAAAAACGGTCGTAAAATTATAAATATCAATAAGGTGCTGTTTTAAAAACAAAATCGACGTGTTCGAGCTTTTTTCCAAAAACCAAACCCATGAATTTTAAATGAATTTATTCCAACCCACGCGTCCTCACTGTATAGTTCGTTTTTGAAGCAGAAAGAGCGTTAAACTGCTTGGAATTTTTTTTTAGTTTATGTTGGTAGTAATGCGCTGATATTGACATTTTACATCTGACAGTTCAAGATGATATTACTAATGTCACTTCAAAATTTCAAAATTCTGACAATTTCGAAAGAAACTTTCGATGAGGAAATCCTCGTCTTCAATATTAAATATTTTATAACATTTAAGTGATTCTGTCAAAATTGTATAGGTTATGTTATTAAACATTCATTACTGCCAACATAAATCAAATAAAACAATGATTATTATTATTATGATTATTATAGCCTTCTGGTTTAAAAAATTTAATTAGAATTTCGAAAAAATGTCAATGTCACAAAAATGCGATTAAAGAAATTGTTTAAATTACTTCACTGATCTGAGAAACTTGAGAGGCAAGTTTTTATTCATTTACAAGAATAGAAAAAAGAATAATTTTTTTCAATCAGGAAAAGCAAATCTTAAATAAAAACATCCCGGCCTCAAATGCAAAACAACCGAATTGGGTCAGCGCATTGATATTTAACATTGCTCTTATTAGTAAACATTAAATAAGTATATAAGATTACAAATATTTGCATTCGATATTAAAATAGAACAACTTATAGCGTTCAAACTAACACCAGGTGCGATAAGAAATAAAACGTAAAAATACTAAAATTTGTCGAGCCAAACATCTCTAATTAACTGGATTATTTATTAATATTTTAATTGCTTGTTTTCAGGATTTCTGTTCATATCAAATTATTAATGAAAATAGTTGATCATTTTGTCTACTTCTGGCCATTTTTAAAATATCAATTCCAATTTATTGTGAAGCTTGCATGGAAGAATTGATTGTAAATATTGCACCTGGGGTTTCTAGGGACCACTTACCTGCTAAACACACAAAATGTGGAAATAGCACATGTGGTAAACTAGATCAATGAATGAGATACAAGTTTAATTTGTGATTTTATTTTTTTTTTGAAGAAGCAAAACTAAACATTTTTTAATTTTTGAATAGGAATTTATTGCTTATTTATTAGGTATACAGTGTGTCCCCAGATGGACTCAAGTTTTTGTTTGTTCCATAATTATAATTAAAAATGGAGATTGTGGAAAAATATTTTATTCTATTAATCCAGTACCGTCCAAGTTCAACCAAATTTTGTAGTGTAGCAACATTGACCCCCTCTCTTATTTTTACTTTTAAAATTGCAACATCGTTTTCCAAATTATTGGCGTAAACAAATCGTTTTAAATACCTCCACAAAAACAAGTCTCATGGATTTAAATCCGGTGAACGAGTTGGCCAGTTTACTGGTTTGTAGTGTCCAAATTTATTATTTATTTGTTACGATAAAATTTTGACTAATTCATTTTGTGTGAGTAGAATTTGATCGGAATTAATAAACAGCTTGAGTGGCACTGGTATTGTTTAAAATTGATTTGATTTTTAGATAATTAGTAACTTTGAAACAAAGGAAAACTTTTACAAAAAGCAATACTTTTCGGTAAATCTGAAATTAAAGATACTTTTTTCTGGGGACACGCTGTACAGGGTGTCCTATCACTTGTGGCCCCCCAAGATTGAGCTTTAATTAAAAGTTATTTATTTGAAATTTGGTGCACGCATGACTCTGGTATAGGGCTAGAAATTTCCGATTTTAAATGCTAATAATTGTCGGCGTTAGTTTTCGAGAAAAAAAAACTGATTTTTTATAGAAATAATATTTCGCAATTTTGTTCACAAGAGAACCAGTAAAATAAAAAGTTTTCAGTATTTAGTTTGTATATCAATCTAGTAAAATTATTAAAATTTTGTGTTCATCAGTATTCATTAAACTTTTTTCAAAATTTTTCTGCTCAAAACTTTTTTTTTAATGTTTATGGCATAACAACTTAATAATACACTTGGAAAGGCTATAGTTGATTACCAATTATAACTGAAAATTTCAAAAAAGTATAGAATTTTTGTTTTGCGGAGTCACACTCCGCCGCGACTACTAATGGCTCAAAAAAGGTGCGACTACTGGAAGGTTAATAGCTATTATGGCCCAAGCGGTAAAACTTAAAACACCCTGTATAATCAAGAAAAATTCATAATTTTTCGTTATGTTGAAAAGAAATTACAAAAATTCTAACAGATGTTTCTAAAGTCAAATTTTAATTAAAAATTTGGTCAAAAATTGTGTAAAGCTTGTTAAATCTTCGATTAAAATCGCCGATCGTGCAGACACGCAATCAGACGGACCGGACAGGTTATACAGTGCTTTCGTAAAGTAAGGAATAAATTCGATAAAAAATTTTAGAAGTATTTTCACAAAAAATCCTCGGACCCGTCAACTTTCGTTTTTAAAACTGCATCCTTTTTAATATTCATAATTTTACGATCGTCTTTTGTTTTCGCACTATGACGTCATCAACAATTTTTTTAAATGGCACCCAATATTTTTTCACGAATTTGAATTCAGCACATTTTTGCCTCTCTGTATAGCCAAACTTATTCGTTGCTTCAAATATGTTTTGGCTTGAGGAATTCCCGTTGTTTGAACAATACGCCTCCCCAAATCTTCAAGGAGAGAAAGAGCATCAGCACTCCAAGGACCCAAAGTTTCCACCGCGAAGACGACGAAAAAATAATCATCAGAAATTGACTTTTTTTTTTTTTTCTTAAGATTTTCTGCCAAGTGTGCAGCAGATCTTGCAGAAAATGAAGAATTAGTCAAATGAGAAGGGGCAAGTGTAACCGTACAAGTAAAATCCCAAACTAAAGATTTACCTACTTTCCATGGAATAACTGTAATACCATCTGGACGTTTGCCATCATCCATCAGAATACCATTAGGTTCAAGGATACAAGGGATGTTGGCAGAAGAAAAAGCACGTTTAATAGTGTCATTAATACAGCTGTGACGAGAGAGTCTACCAGCACTTTTAATGCACGATAAACCATGACGACCCAACGAGTCTACAGAAGAACCGCACGAGCAGATATAAGGATGTCAGAAATTGATGCCCAATCTAAGAGAAATTGCAATTTGAAAAAAGTTTTTTTTCTAAAAGAGTACCTAATTTACAAGATGGAAGAGCTTCAAGCCAAGCTCCAGATTCAAGTTCAGATCCAGCTAATAAGATAGCTTTTTGTGTGATATTTGAGGAAAATAATAAATTTTGAAATATTCTCTCACAGGTAGGTAAGTCCCAATTTCTTTGAATAGAAAGCTCGTTTGGAAGTAATAACGAATTAGAAATTTCCTTCCAATAATCAACAGCCTCGTTAAGGGATGTAATTTCAAAATTAGAAAAACTAGAAGGTAGAATGGACATAATAAGTTCAGAATTAGAAAATATAGAAGACAAAAAGGCAGGCTAGGAAATATCAATTATAGACCTTATACCTAATCCACCAAAACGGATTGGCAATTTGGCTTGAGTCCAAGATCTTATTGTAAATTTAATATTCAAATTTTTTTCCAAAGAAGAAATAACAATATTATCCAATTCAAGGACAAAAAGGATAACATCTAAGATTATAAGTGAAATTAGGTATCCAAAAACAATGGCGGAGCAAAAATAAACTAATATGAGGATTAATTTTACATAGATTTGAAGAAAGTGAAGAGAATGAATCAATTTTTTTAGAAATTAATGGAGGGATTGTTGCATCGAAAATAGAACAACCAAGAATAAAAAGGTCTTCAACATTACAAACGTGAATACAAGGAGCTAATAATTCGAATCTCTCCAAAATTGAAGACCTGTTTAATTCCGAAACATTATTAAGGAAGAAAAGTTGACGGGTTCGAGGATTTTTTGTGAAAATTCTTCTAAAATGTTTAATCGAATTTAGTCCTTACTTTACAAAAGTCCTGGAAAAAATGGAGCACGCGATGACGCAAAGGCATCGATATTCAATCGTTGTCTCATGCAAAATGGAAAGTGAATTATGTGTTTACGCGAAATTAGGATTCAGGAGCTAGTTAGCACTTGCGGGTCACACCAGCTGCTTCAGCCCGGGCGAGAGCGAGAGTAGTTGAGAGTCAGGGTCAAGGCTGCACCATCCGCGTCCTCCCCTTGCCGACCCACTCACGGGCTCCTACGCAGTTGTCACAGAATATGACAAGTAGACCAGGACTACACCGAGTAGTACACACTCGGCCTATGCCAAACTGGTTTCCATTATTGATGATGTTGATGATGGTCCTTATGGACATTACCGGGGTGGGAGCGCGCGTGTGCGTGCGTGTCGTAATAATTGAAGAAAGAGACGTTGGATAAGATTAGAAGTCAAGATCAAGTGCCTGAAGGTGCTTGGCTTTTTTTCAAGTGGGTAACGGCCAAATCGCTACGTCAAAAATTGTGTCGGGTGGGAAAACGGCCGGACTCATTCATCCCCGATGCGTAGAAAAATCCACGGCGTACGCCTCGAATCCAGCGTGAAAACAGCGCTATAACCGCAAAGCGAGCTCGAATCGATAAGCTGTCCGCGCTGCCCTGGGTTCAGAAGCCGTTTTCAAGGACAAGGCCAAGTGAGCGCGGTGCCGCGCAGCAGCTTCACTCATACTCGCGGGAGCGTTCGAACCGCTAGAAGCCCGACCCGCGACCAGTGACAGTCACCCTACGGGGGAGTGCATGTGCTAGACAGACTGTGGGGCGACCGAGGGTGCAGCGCAAGCGCGCACCCCTTCGTATAACTGCACTTGAATTTCACTTTCATTCGGCCCGCGAACGCACCTTGTGACGCAAGCCAAACAGTTACGGCCAGAAAACATGAACACTCTCACTCTTCGGGGAGAAGTTTTTTAGTGCGTGCTAACAGTGCTACCGAGCTATGCAGACCGCTATCGTTTTCAAGCCGGAGGCCAAGGAGTTCCGCGTGCCGTCCGGATCGCTCGTGTCTTCGACGTCCTCGTCGCCGAGCGCCTCCACCACCATGAGACCTCCGCCGCCGCCTCCGCCGCCCAAACCTAAGGAAGGGAAGGCCGAGAGGATCCACGAGGAGCCCTCCAGCTCGATCCCCGATCTCGGTGAGTCCTTTTTCAATGTAAACAAGATGCAACGTGCGCCAAACTGGGTCACCGAGACCAAGTTCACCGGTTCATTTTCAATTGCGACCAAATCCTTATTATCCACTCGCATTGTTTACAGCCAATTCAAATCGCATGCAGTCTGCATTATTTTCTCAAAACCACGTTTCGTTTGACGTAAGGCTGATAACTGTCGCGATGTCAAAACTATTAACAGACCTGACCCTGACAATTATTTTTATCTACGGTCGCTTAACAAGGCTACTTATATCCTTATCGCGAAGGTAAATCTAATTAGATAATTGATAACGCCCGGATTAATTCCCGTTCAAGGGTGCGATCCAATTTCCTCCTCAACAAGAAAAACGGTTAAAAAAGATCCATCTTCGAGTAAAAAAACAAATATCATAAAAAGTGCGTTATCATCTGAATCTGCATTCAATTTTTTACTTAAGAGTTTAGTCAAAGTTGCAAATTTCTATTTGATAATAGGAAAATTGGAACAATTAGTTTTGCACTGCAATGCCAATTTTGTTTTGTTTAAACCGAAATATAGATATTACATTTTTATTGTTATAACTTAAAAGATTTCGAAAAAATTTCAAGGAATACTATTTTTTCCTTGAGATGAGAATAGCAATGGAAGATTTACAACAAGCTATTATTTTATTTTATTTCAGTATTATTTCATGATGAAACCCTGCTAATTTTTTTATTGAT
The DNA here is from genome assembly GCA_949768715.1 of Dascillus cervinus. Taxonomy (NCBI): domain Eukaryota; kingdom Metazoa; phylum Arthropoda; class Insecta; order Coleoptera; family Dascillidae; genus Dascillus; species Dascillus cervinus. The sequence goes on along the minus strand of OX458319.1, from coordinate 26,973,552 downwards.
AAATGAAATTTGTAACAGCTATGAGAGTTTATAAAACTCCCAAGGTCGAGGTTCGTGAGGATCCCTCTTAATGACATCATTTAATAAAAATTAATAACTGGATCAGTCTAGTGCAATATCCGGACGTTATAAAAAGTAAGAAGACACTTGGAGGCAACAACCGGCGTACTAGGTCAATCCCCCCGTAAGCCTGTGCTTGCTTAAACTCTAAACAATGCACGCACACGATATTTTTTTTCTAAACACCTCGATAAGTAAGCTTCAATTTCACTTTCCCACCGAGCGCGGCACGTTTTCGAATATTTTTTTATAATTAGAGCGCACATCGCACGCGATTGCGACTTGGGCTGCCTATATTGCACGCGCAAAAATTATCCGTGCGATCTGAAACAATCTGTAATGAATTTGCTATTTTCGGGGTTCTACAATCGCAATGCGTGTGCGTGTGGGCGGACCGAAAAGCACGTGTGCAGGGGGCACACCTTGCCGAGGGATGGTTACACCCGACAGCTGTTGCACCTCGATTTTTTACGCAATAAGTGAAATTCTAGTAAACACGATTTACAACAATAAAAACAACTCAAGGCCGGCGAAAAAGAATGCGTGCAGGTATAAGCGAAGGGTGGAAATGTGCAATTTCAAATTAAAAGCCCCTCTTAAGGGTTGAAAAGGGTTAGGGTGGGTCTGACATTGAAATTGCTATACAGTTGCGACGAGCAGTTTGAAGGGTTCAAAGACCAGATAATGGGATTTTTCGGGCCCTTGCGGAATCGGGGAAAGTTTAAACCTTCCAGAAATAGTCACACCCTCGTTCTTAAAATATTACCGACGGGCTTTCTGGATTATTTTAAGATGGTATTCTTGTTGCGTTGATTGAACTTAATGGCAACCGAGTGAGGTGACTTTCTGTTCGGTCATTCCTCCACATGGCAGAACAATGAACGGACACTGAACTTGTAAATTTCTACGAAACTTAGATCCTCTTGCGCAACGGGCGAATTCGCGCTTCAGTGGCCAATAGTCGCTCTTCAATTGTACTTGTTTCAGTTCAATTTGCAAGTTTTGAAAGAATGAAACCTTCGTAATGAAATTTGATAACCAAGGTACATTAGCCCAAACTCTGAAATATATTTGTTGATAAGCAATATCGGCTCACAAAAGGCTCCTAGAAATTATAGGATATTATATAATAAGGGACAGAAGTTCGTCATTTCATCCCGAGGGTGAAAGTTTATTGCTTCAGCTTGCGAGGGCAAAAATCGTACGAGGTATACAGCATGGTTCATCGTATAGCATTTTCGGGGAAAAGCATCTTTCTTACCCTTTAAAAAAATTTATAAAATGGACATTGTATTATTTTTTAAAATTTAATTATTCCAACGGCGTCAGGGTCCTACAAAGTCACATATACTGGGTGTTTCACGTAACTTCCCGACGCCAACGCCCAATGCACGCAACCCAATATTTAAAAATCACAACGTGCTAGATACAAAAAACATATATTTAAGTGTCATGTTTTTGGAAACCCCTGACAAAAATAACTGTCAAAGTGACAATTTTGCAAAATGTATTCAAACGATGAACGAATGTATATGATAATAATCTACGGCGAGTGTCACAAAAATGCAGTTGTTGCAGCCAGATTATACAGGATGGGATTCCTCCCCATTTTGCACGAAATGTGAGGATTTATTTGGACAACAAATTTGGAAGGAAGTGGATAGGACGGGACAGTGTTAATAGATGGCCACCCCGTAGTCCGGATCTGACTCCCCTGGATTTCTTCCTGTGTGGAACTGTAAAAATAAATTATACAAAACTCCATTTCAAAATTTGGAGGTATTACAAAAGAGAATACGCGATGCTTGTAGAGAAATCACACTAGAAATTTTGAGTAGAGTTCGTGGATCTTTTATGAGACGCAGTTTAGAAAATAATGGACGTCAATTTGAACACTTGGTTCGTTGAATTATCTTCACATGGTTTTTCGTTTTTATAACTTTTGTATTTATTTTTAATTAATTAAAACAACGTTTAAATGTTTTGTCGGTTGGGTGTCTACACTCAGGGCATCGATGCCTGTATAATCGGGCTGCAACAACTGCATTTTTGTGACACTCGTCGTAGATTATGAACATATTTAAATTGTCAGTTTGACAGTTACTTTTATCTGCAGTTTCCAAAAATATAAAACTTAAATATATGTTTTTTGCATCTAGTATGTTGTTATTTTTGAGTATTGGGTTGCGTGCATTGAGCGTAGATCTCGGAAAGTTACGTGAAACACTTTATATATCAAAATATCACAGAGAACACGCTTTTATTTTATTTTATTGTCAAAAGTACCCACAAAAGTGCATCTAATTGCACTACAAGTTTTAAATTCCATACAATACCTACCATTTGGCTCTAGATATTGTTGCTTACCGATGAGACCAACTTTGTGCCAGATGTCCCTCTGCAAATGTTTTTATTGCAAACGTTTTTCAATCACCCTGACAAGTTTTACCACAGCTTTACGAAGGTGCTACTTAAGAATACGATTTATTCAGTTACTATCAAATTCCAAATGCCAATATATAGTAGGTGAAAGTGCCATTTTATAATTTGGCAATTTAATAATATTCCCTCCAAGTTTCAGAAGTTTTAGATAATCAGGAGAAACAGCTAAGGAAGAGCAAAATGAATGAAATTAAAGTACAATTTTCTCTTTTATGTTTCAAAGAGTGTGTTGGTTCGTAATTGCACAACTTGGCCTACATGCAGGTTACAGAGTTGGTGTAAACCTTGCTGACTTTAGCCGTATTGTGTATAGGGCTTGCTACTTCCCCGAAACCTCCAAATATTTTGGTAAAAGTGCTATCAATTATATTCTCAATGACGGATGGTGGCTGAGCCCAGTACCAACGTCGAAAAATTGAGAGAAAGTTTCCATTTTCCTCAAGATTCGAAGTGACTTCCTCTTATCTCTAAATCACCCAGAAAGAATGATTTGAATTGTATTTTAAATCGGTTAAATTCCATGCGGTCAAAACTATCGTTTGATTGTGTCAGATAGTCGAGATTCTACACACTACACACTAGGAACTCTAATAAAGTTTACTGTATTATCAATGTCATGAAGGAAAAGTGGAGAATCGATTAATCCTGAATAATAAAATAATCGTTAGGGATCTATGAACCACGCAGGTAATAAGATCAGTTTGATCGTGAATCCGAGTTCAACGGCTTGTTCTCTCGCGAAGGGTCGGAATTGCGGCACGTGGACGTTCAGCGAGCGAAACCAAGGCCGAACAGAAGATTTTCGAAATTTTTTGGTACACAATCCTTGAACCCCACAAGAGGCACGTGCACACGTTTTCATGTGCGCGTCTTAAGAAAAATCATCGATTGATAACGTGTGTGTGGACCTTGAACGTTTACCCGATCCCCACCGGTCCCAGTTATTTCGGGCGAGGGAATGCGAGCACGAGCCACCCTCGCGCCGGGCCAAGGTTAACGGCACGCGCTCTCTCCCCTATCCCAAGAAGCGAGCAAAAAAGTAAGATCATTTAAACGAGCGTAGTAACGTGCGTGATTCCACCGACGCGGAATAAACGACCGGTTCGAAAGTGGAACCCCGTGGAAATGGTGGAGGAGCCCCGCGAAGCGGTTCGCCGTGCAGGGGCTCGAGAAAAAAATGATGCGACCTTTCGCTCATGGAATTACAATCAATCCCTCGCGGTAAAGGACCTCGGTTGACTCACGCGACCCCAAGCGGCGGGGGATGATCGCGGGCCGGCCAGGATTCAGGCGCATATGCTATTTTAATGGGTCGCAATTTTTGTCGGTCGAAGGGAGGAATGCGCATTTGTGCAGTAGACAGAAGGATCAAGATCATATCGGAACAAAGAATGATTATCAAGGTTCACAGACACACAAGGTCAGTCTGTGGGTTTATTACTCTCCGACTTGTTATAGATTCATTTATTTCATTTTAACACGTGCATTACTATTTTTAATTTTTCCTGGTTTGCACCGGGCGGCGACGGCGTCCCGCCCAATCCGTTGCGCCGTTAATTAGGCCCGAGAGCCATTAGTAATGTTCCCTTGTCGTAATTACTTTTCGCCCTCGACTGCGTGATAAGAAGTGCGCTTGAATCATAAAATTGGCTGCGGGAAAAAATATTGTTTACTCTTCGGCTCGAGTCATTGAAACGCGGAACGAATTGATCTTACTGTACGTACTTGAAGGACCGTTCACGGACGTTGAGGGAATTCGCCACGGTCGTGTATGAATCCCTATAAATCATAATTACATTTTTTGCGTTAACTCGGTCGGAATCTCTTGGCGCGCATAAATTTCATTTAATTGCGTTTCCAGTACAAAAAACGCCATTGGATTCGGATCGAATTAATTGGACGACGTGGCTTCCAGCGCTTTTTGGTAATCCCTGGCCTTCCGACAGGAAAAATAGAAAAGGCGGGAAACCCTTGGAGGTTTAATTTTCTTCATTGAAACATTGTTCATTTGCTGATAAAAAACTTTTATCAATTTTGTGGAGTTGCCAAATGTTTTGGCAAGTTTAGAGAACTTTTTGAAAGTCAACACAAATGTAGATTTTAAAAGAACCCAATTTTTGTTGTTAACATTCCTATTTCGCCCCAAATAATTTTTTAATTAGTGAAGAGTAGTATATTGTTTTACTAGAATTTAAAGTGTCACTTTTTAGTGAGCAAATTTGCGTGGCGGACGTCAGCGCAGCCGAGCGAATACAAAATTGCGAGTCAAAAAAAAAAAAAACTTTATCCGAATGAAACGTGCTATTTTTTCTTCAGCTAACAATACACGGAAAAGAACAAAATATACAAATTCTAAAATAATGTTAAGCAGAATGATATCCAATTATCCAAGTATCTGTAAATTAACAAGATCTGCCAAGAATGTGTATATTTTGTGTGAGTAAAGATGAATTGTTAAGAAGAAATCTCCAGTTGTGGCAGCAGTTTTGTACGTTTAACTTTAATTTTTAATAAAATTTTTAAACCTAAAACAATACTTTTTAAGCCTAGCAGTAAAAAAAAAATTAAGCCAGTTTATCTTCCAAAAATGGTATTAAAAATTAGGTCATGAAAGTTCTTTTCCAACGTCTTAAGGCCCTCATACTCTTTCTGAACGCAGGTCATATGTCGAAGGAGTGCAGAAATGATATGGTTTTATAATCAGAATTTCCCAAAATACGTTCCTAGGAACACTGAAAAAATGATAAGTTGCTTTAAATTCGATCTTTGATATTTTGCAATGTAGTTTATTTTAGATGAAGAACTTCTACAAATGATACAGGTTGATTCATACAGGGTGAGTCAAGTTTTACACTTTCCTCCAAAATAGCACTTTCTAATTGACCATAAATTCTGAAAAAAATTGTAATTGATTTTTTGTTGTAGGGGACATTATGTCAAAATTTTAATAGTCTAGTGTGTATGGAAAGTTTTTTGACTTTTTTTAATAATTTTCGGGTTATAAGTTTATTTTCATATAGCGCACACAGATGTCGCATTGCATAGTAAGTTTTTTTTTAAATTCTCGATATTGGTCTAATTTTTTTTTACTTATTTACTGGAAAGCTTTAAATTTACCGATGAATAGGACCTTCTTCATTGTTATTTATGGTACTTGCCACAAAGTCTGCACCTTGACCAGATGTTTCATGTCTTCCGAGATATTACAGAACGGCCTTAGAATAACAGAGGTGACTGAGTTACCTGTTTACCTATTTATTTTGTTGTCGGTGGTTTGAAGATGAATGTTACTCTTTTTCTAGTTACGGTCCTATTTCTAGTAACTACCGTTTCATTTAATCATAAATCTGTTTTGCGGTTTCCATTGTTAGGCACATTTACTAGCTCTTGAAGTTAAAATGGCTCTAATTCAAAATCCAATCATTTTCTTGTCGCGAAAATTTTACCAATTGATTTCATTAAGCATTTGTGACACATGAATGGTAAAAACAGGTGATACAAATCTTGATGAAAAACGGTTTTTTTATTTTACAACGCCAAATGAAATTATATCAAAACTCTGATTACTATATCAGAAAGTATGGCATCAATTTGGTACTGTGTGTAAATTTGATTATTTTTGGTTAATATTTAATACGCTTAAAATGGGTTAGTGTAAAACTTGACTCACCTTGTATTATTGGTAACTTTATTAATATTGTAGTTCAATTAGCAGAAAATAGTCGTTTTTTTTTTCGTTGAAAAATCTGACAGTTAATATGCCCATTTGACATTAACGTGCAAAAACGTCGAAATCGTCATGAAAATACAAGAAATGGGCAGGGAAGAAATTCATTCATCTAAGAGTTTGTAAAGTTACGCAGTTGCTTCATATTTGTCAATGTCTCGATTTAAAAAAAGTCATTGATGTGGCCACTAAATTGACTTGAATACTTAAAATTGAAGACAATTTCGAAAATTTTGCAATTAATTTTGAATTTTTGTTAAACAAAATTTAACCAATTAATTACTAATTGAGGCAATTTCGTTTATATTTTCTTGCCGAAATAGTTACTATTCACTGATAATGCAATACCCATTCGTCTCACTGCAAAAGTTTCATGTTCCAAAATCGCCAATCATTCGATCTTCGCAACGTTTTTTAGGAGTTTTGGTAAAAATAGCTTCATTCCTATTTTCCTATCTTGGACTGTCTATTTTTCATCTTCATTTAACCTTCCATTCCTTCCAAGTTCCTATAATGATTAATTAATGCGGCTCATAGCGAACAACCTTCAATAACCCCCAACTATCATCAATCATTAACGAAAATAGAAATAGAAAAGTTGAAAGGATTTGAATTCTTTCCGGGGGTCGAAAAGGCACTATCGTCCTTATCATCCCGGCAGCTTTTTAAATTTTGTAGGGTTGTTCAGTGATTTTTACGTTATCTATATGGAGATGCGTAGGAAGAAGGTGATAGCGGTTGTAAAGAACAAACAACAAGGATTGTTTATGTGCGGATTAGAAAATACTCCCACATACCCTCGTGGTTCCTCGGTTATGTCAGAGGGGGTAAATATAGAAGCTGATGAAGGTAGAAAATAATAGAGATCAAGTGGCCTAGACGTGATGGGGTGAGGTGAGACACGACCCCACCCCTTAAAAGGAATGCACGCGCGACGCGCGAAGGGCGGAGCTAAACGAGGTCAGGGACCTGCTGCGTTATCCCCCGCTTTCCCGTCCCTTCCCTTACAAGCCGTCTGGCCGTTCGTGAACTCATTAACCCTATAGTACTGAACTACTCCAACTTACCTATTTACACCACTTCACTTTCAATTACTCTCTTCTAGCATCTTTCGCGATGCTGGTTTTTCCCTCCGACGCAATTTCGGCGCCCCCAACTTTCGTTTTCCCGTCCCCCGATAATGGTCTCGTGGGTTCCGCCGCGTTTTTGCAGCGCACCACCCACTAGATCAATGCGAAGCAGTAACCCGGTTTGATGACTCACAAGTGCAAGGTTGTTCAGACTCTGGGGCATTGGGTTTGATGGCGTCGCCGCTCGGGAACTTTTATTACCCGGTTAACGAAGTGTAATATCAAATTGTGCTACTTGTGCTGCAAGCTTGCACTGGAACTTGAAACTTGTAAACACGAAGTCGGCGAAATTTGCAAATCCATTTTTATCAACTCCTGGCGTTTATCATTCGAATCAAAAACGTTTCAGGTTCTTACTGTTTTGAGCATTGTTATACCGGGTGATTTTTTAAATAAAAATAAAAAGCCAATTGAAAAGTTTTGGAGAATTTTCCTTCACTTTACTTTTAATTAACAATTTTGTTGCTTATTTCTTGCCTCAAATGAAATGAAATATGTAATTTGCTTCACAAACAATCTTTTACTTATCGAGGCACCAAAATAGTTTTTTATAAACCTTTTTCAATTGAAATTCCTTGAAGTTTCTTGAACCTACCGACCTAATAACAATTGGCAAACTATTTTACAAACATTTTGGTATTACCTTTTACAAGTTTTGTAAAAGTCAAAACAAATCGGAAACGTTTCAAATTGAATTAATTGCTAAACGTGACTCGCGATAGTTTTCAGTAATTACAGGTTTCTTTAACTCAAGTGAATTTTGAGGGAAGAAAATTCACTTTCACTTCAACAGTAAGCACGTTTTAGCTTCCTTTTGTAACTCGAGCACAATTTCAGCAGTTGGATGATCAGGCTATAATTGCCCAAGAAAACGACGATAGGAAAAATTTGTGATAAAGAGAATTATCACTTAACGTTGATAGAAATGAGCTATGATGGACAATCGAAAAGTGTGAAGAATATCCTTAACTAGGAATGAAGATAGGAGAAGAAGGGATACATAGAATTGAAATAAATTAAAGAAAAATTGGAAAATAATTGGAACAATGATTGAGACAAAAATGAAAATATGAAGCAATGAGGTGGCAACTAATGAAATGAAAGAAAAATAGAATGACACTTGTGGAAATGACTCATTTTAAAAGGGCAGCAAGAGTCTCAAGATTTGGCCAAAGAAGAAACGAAATTATGGTGGCAGAAACAAATATAGTAGAATAGTAGTAGTATTTGCATGTCACAACTGCCAACAAATGAATGAAAAATGCAATTAGATAATAGTAAATTAGAGATAATGGAAGCACAAAAGAGGTAGAGGAAGACTCCAAATGAACTGACATCTAAATGGATGAACGTCGTTCAAGAGGCCTATGTCCAAATATGGAAAGAAAATGCAAAAGGACGAAAAGGAGAAGAAATTGATTGGTTGTGTTGGGAGATGGAAGAATACCCAAGCTTTCAATGGGTCAGACGCTTCCAGAAAAGGTGAAAAAGAGGCAAACTTAGGAAGAATTGGTATGATGGAATATAGGATGCAATGGGAAGTAGAAACATTCAACCAAATGAACCGGATTGGAAAAAGCTTTTGAGAATAGGAAGGACCCAAGAAACTGAGTTATAAATGGATGAAATTATGATAATTTAAGAAAATTGTTGTCTAAGAAGTCTAAGAAGAGTTGATATGATGAAATATAGGAAGCTATGGGAAGTAGAGACATTCAACCAATTGAATCGAATTGGAAAAAGCTTTTGAGAATAGGAACGACCTACGAAACTGAGTTAGAAATGGATGAAATTATGATAATGTCAAATAATTGTTGTCTAAGAAGAGTTGGAATGATAGAATATAGGAAGCAATGGGAAATGGAAACATTCAACGAATTGAACCGAATTGGAAGAAGCTTTTGAGAATAGGAAGGACCTACAAAACTAAGTTAGAAATGGATAAAATAATGATAATTTCAAAAAATTGTTGTCTAAGGAGTCTAAGAGTAGTTGATATGATGGAATATAGCAAGCTATGGGAAGTAGAGACATTCAACCAAATGAACTGAATTGGAAAAAGCTTTTGAGAATAGGAAGGACCTACGAAACTGAGTTTATGATAATTTCAAAAAAATTGTAGTTTAAGAAGTCTAAGAAGAGTTGGTATGGTGGAACAATGGGAAGCAGAAACGTCCAACCAAATGAACCGAATCGGAAAAAGCTTTTGGTAACCGGAAAAATCCACGAAACCGAATTGGAAAATTAAAAAAAATTGTTTTCTAAGAAGTTTTTTAAGAAAGAAAGAACATTGCAACCTCAATGAAATAAAGTCTTCGTTTATTTCACCACTTAGCATCGGAATGGGCAGCCACACAGACACATCCACAGACAGCAAGAGTGAATTCTTGTTTATTTCCGTTAACCTTAACGCTAAAAATAAAACAGTTTAAATATAACCAGTCGCACCAAGCTGCTCCGACAAAGCCTAATTAACCAATTAATTGGAATGTGTCATCCGTTACCCTTGAATGTCGCGAAATGAAACGTGTCAATTCCGATAAAACATTTACGTCCACATAAAGTTCGATGTATGCAGACAGGTGGGGACGAGGTGTATCACTGTGTAAGTGTGTATGTGTGTTTGTAGACGTCGGGGCCGGTGCATGCCGTCTAGATGCCTGCACTAGGGTGTTGTCATGGTGACGGTCTGTCGGTCTGAACCCCATTACTGCACCCGCGTGCAATCGATATAAATGTATAGAGGGTTGTTTTTAAAAGGGGATCCGCACAATTGGGGTGAAGAAAATGAGTCGTCTTAGCGGATCGATCGGCCGAGAAACCCGACAGAAGAAAGCGCCGCGTTGTCTTTTTCCAAAAAATCGCAAATGGGTAAAAATGCGCGCCGGGTTGCATGACCGAACGTAAAAGTTGTTTTTTCAATGTCGTCTGACTCGGGCGACTTTAATCCCATTTCAGTTATTTCGTATTCAATTCCAGTGTCCATATATGCAAAATGTTTTTTAAAAATACAATTCGGGACGTGCCTCGCGAGATTCGAGGGTTGCTGCTCGCACTTTCGCCGGATTCCTTTCAGTGATGAATACGATAGTTAATTCGTGCTCCAGCGATTTTATTTGACGGATTATTTTTAGGGAAGTTGCATGTGGCTTGTGTCAGCTCACCAAACGGCCTGGTTTTTTTTTTCGGTGGTAAATAATTTTTTTATTGCTCGATATCGGGTTTTATTCGGCTAACCGAATGTAGAACGGATGAAGTAAACATTGAAAATAGTGTGCATTATATAAATACTTGTTCCACAATGGAACAAGATGGAATTTTTTTTAATTTCGTAATTTATCTATGTTGCAGTGAAGGTGTGCCGGGTTGCACGCGTTCTTTAATCGCTTTTTTGAATTGACAGGATCGGCCACAAACTCCAAAAACGTTTGCGCCCTTTATGGGTATGTTGTTTTTTCGTTGGGACTGAAAAATATACGAAATTGTAACCTTGAGGTCTATTCGTGCCTACTTATTGTTTGCAGTGAAAGTGGCTGTTTACTGAAGCGTGCACTTTTACTGTGCTATACGGCATGGGGCAAGTGCACTGTAATCCAGTTATTTCTGTGTCAATATTGATTCAAGAAAAAATATTTTAGGTGAAATGCATTAACAACAATCGTTTACTAAGCCACATTTGGAGGTATCATTGGTATTTGTTTACAATTAACAGCTTCCACTTTTTGGAATAATTTGTTGTATTTTTTTTGTTTGTTTAACCGACCATCAGTTATGGTTTAAGCATATATTTACTAAAATCGTTGTTTAACTAAATTAATTAGTTTTAGCAACTGACCTGTATTTGAATGTCAATACTGTCAAATTAATTTTAGCAGTTCTTCGGTAACCGTTCCCTTAAATGCCAAAAGTACAAAAGGTGTGATTTTACATGTATAATATACTATTTTCCACTTACAAGAACAAAGAAGATTATTATTTTTACTGAAACAGAAATCATTTTCTTTGACTACTACTATTATTCTTAGTGAAAACAGAAAGAAATAATCTTTTTCAAGGAAAATGTACAGAAAAAAAGCTGAAGATAAGTTTTCATTCAAATGATACTTACAATAATATGATTGTGTTGCGTGAAAGGTTTAATCAGTAATTAGGCCCTTTGATTTTGCTTGTTGGTTTAATTTAATTAACATGAAGCTGTAAATTACACTTCAAAAGCGATCCCGGAATGCTCCCAGAATTAATTAAATTAGTTGCATATTAAAAACTGTTTGAAATATCAAAAAACCGGCCAAGAACGTGTCAGGCTCGCACAATTAGGGTTCCGTACTAAAACAACAATTTTCCCGCAATTATTACATTGTCGAAAAACCTGTAGTTTTCCTTAATATCTCCTAACCCGATTAAAATCAAAATTTTAGTTTTAGAAACCTAGGAGAACAGGGGGGGGGGGGAAACGTTGCAAATGTCCCGTCTTTGGTATACCGACACCAAAGATGGGACAACGAGGTTCTTGAGATGGAACGGTACCTTAGGCACCATCATCACAGGTTGGCAAGTAAAATGTAATTTATTCAAAAATCCACAGGTTTCATAAGCCCATGATGAACAATCAACATATTTGTACCAGTTTTCTTTGGAATCTTGATATTCTTCTTGGCAAACAATGCATTATTGATTCTCGGATGATGAATCTTTCCTTTTGCCTGTTTCCTAACATTTTTTAAATTTATTTTGTTTTCCAAAAATTGTTTTTGCTACTATTTTCCCAGCTGAAGAAGAGGTTTTGCCTCTTTTGCTTTATAGGGTGACTTGGTTAAACTAGTAGAATCTAAAGTTTTCCTCTTCTTTGCAGTTTTTTGTTCATTGGCATCTAAAAAAGAAAGAAAATTCGGACATTCTTTTAAATTTAAGTTAAATCCCCATCTTTGGTAACCATACCATTCTTTGTTTACATGTATATTGTAAAAAATTGAAACAATCTCAAAGGAAAAATATTGCACACAATTAACCAGCTATAGTCCTAGTAACATGTGCTGTATTTTCAGCGCAATAAGTGAACAAATTTAATAGTGACGCAATCGTTTAAAGTTATGAAACAAAATATGAACTGGGAATTGAGAATAGGATACTAAATTCATATATCTATGATACATTGCGATAGTGGTGCTTTTTGAAAGTAAAATTGGCATGTCCCATCTTAGGATACTGTCCCGACTAGGGTTACTCTCCCCTACACCCACCATTACCAATCACAACAAACTACTTTTACTAACACATCCCTCTAACAGACGTTATTATCACTAGATACATTGAGGTTGCGTACTCTTAGGTGTCGTTACCCTACAGCACAAACTGTTAACGTCATTATCGACAAGTAAAGAGCGATTAAATCTGTAAAAGTCTCCAAAGACCTATGAGGCACGCAATTATAGTTTGTCGTTTATAAATCGACGGCTTCTTTGAAGTCCCATGTTAACTAAAATTACATTGATTGTAAGTAAACATTTAGTTAATTGCAACAGCGTCGTTCCATCAAACAATCGCATCTGAAGCCATGAAAAGCGTCTGAAAGAGGGTGATTTACCGGAGTGCATCGACTCATAATTTATCATTAACGTTCCCTTTGTGGCGCATTCAGCAACGTAACAAAATTTATTTAAAAATCGGCCCTGATAACATCCCTAGCGCTTTTTGTTGGATTCTCCAGCCCCTCTTTTCATTTTTCGCTTGTCTTAAAATAGTCGCTTTAATCAAAAGATGAAATGTCCACGACATGTCGTTGGTTTCCCCCGCAAAAATGTAAAAACAACGCTTCTCTGTTTGTAGGCACGTGTTGTGTCGACATGGTGACATCCCTGGCGCAGGTTGCTCATAGCCATCGGAGCGAGGCGACTTAGGCCAAGCAATAAAGCATTTTTTCATACCATAAATACTACTCGGAAACCAACTGTGCGATTACATAAAGGACAGTTAGTAGATCTATTTGGCATAATTTTAGACTCGAGGACCATAATTTTTAATTAGTTATGAACAATTTAGAAGAAAAAATCGTTTTTTTTTAAGTTTTTTGCTTGTAAAATGGAAACTAATGAAGCAATCTTAATGTTGTCAATAGACGAATTGTAGCGAATTAAATTACGAAGAGAATGAGATGTCGAATGTCTCGATTGAAGAATTAGAACCGGAGAAAATCCGGAAAACCCGGAAATTTCAGTGTTTTTTTAAAAAATTCACAATTCTGACATTTTTGAATTTTAAGAACTGAAACCTTGCACACAGATAGCCATTTATATGTATTTTATGTGTGCAAAACCCAGATTCTGTTAGACAAACGCTTATTGCACAATCACCATTTCAATTTTTTTCTGCGAAATTTTCCAGGAGGGCTTCTTGCTCCTGTGGTTATCCGATGTAAATTTTAGAAACAGAATTGGAAACTAGACGTACAGTGCAACAAAACGTTCATTATCGATTTTCCATAAAATGTAGCGAAATATGAGTAACAACGGTCGCATTGTAGAGAAATAAATTACAAAGAGTGGTCGAGTAGTGGGGGAAGACCGGCCGCTGAGAGGAAGTTTTTTACGTAGGAATAGAACCAGGCTGCGCTTCCCATAACGGGCTGTCACCCCCTACTTTCACGGGGTCGGCCGTTTTTACTCATATTCACGACCGTTTTTAAGCTATTTCTCTGCATTTTATGGAAAATCGAAGATCAACGTTTTGTTGCCCTGTACGTCTAGTTTCCAATTCTCTTTCTAAAATTTACATCGGATAAGGGGTCATGTACAAATTACGTAAGGGCGCAAGGGGGGGGGGGGTGTATGAAAACCCTGACGAATCCTTACATGGGGTAGGGGGGGATTAAAACGAAAATTACGTAAGACGATTTTTTCCGATATTTTCAACATTTTAAAAAAAATTGTGTCTTGACACTGTATCCGATGAACGTAGAATACCAGTAATAACCTCTATTGTTGAATGGTTAATTAACCCTTTTTCCACAGATGAGAAATAATAAAATTATTAAATTATATTATTATAGAATTGTTTTTTTTATTAAATCATCATTTGAATGAATAATTATTACCTAATTGGATAGTTAATAAATAGCCGAAATAACTGTATGAGAAAAACCAAATATTTTTCATGAACATGCTGTTACCCCCTCTGGAATTTGTAAAATCTTACGTAAGACAGGGGGGTAGGGGTCCTGCAAAACTTACGGTTCTTACGTGGGGGTACGGGGGGGTTAAATATTGGAATAAATGCCCTTACGTAATTTGTACACGGCCCCTAACCACAGGAGCAAGAAGCCCTCCTGGAAAATTTCGCAGAAAAAAATTGAAATGGTGATTGTGCAATAACCGTTAGTCCGACCGAAACTGGGTTTTGCACACATAAAATACATATAAATAGCTATCTGTGTGCAAGGTTTCAGTTCTTAAAATTCAAAAAAGTCAGAATTGTGAATTTTTTAAAAAAACACTGAAATTTCCGGGTTTTCCGGATTTTCTCCGGTTCTAATTCTTCAATCGAGACATTCGACATCTCATTCTCTTCGTAATTTAATTCGCTACAATTCGTCTATTGACAACATTAAGATTGCTTCATTAGTTTCCATTTTACAAGCAAAAAACTTAAAAAAAAACGATTTTTTCTTCTAAATTGTTCATAACTAATTAAAAATTATGGTCCTCGAGTCTAAAATTATGCCAAATTGATCTACTAACTGAAAAAATGCTTTATTGCTTGGCCTAACTATAAATAAATTTAATTCGCAAACGCTGATGGTAAGGGTCGAAATCGTTGGATCGGTACCGACTTCGTAACGTACGGCGAGAGGAATGGCGCGAAAGCGCTTTCATTCATCGAGCTTTCCGCTTAGTTCGAGCCAAACCCGCGCGGTGGCAACTCGCGGTAATGTATGACATCTGGCGCTAAAATCGCACACTGAGACCGTTTGTCCTGCGCATTTTGTGCACGCGATGAATCGATGTAGCGCGCTCTTGGCCTTCAAATTTCCAGGATGGCATCCACGTGACCGCTCAGGATTTTCACCCCGAATTTCCCGGGATTTCGGAGAACGCGCGCGGGGGGTTTATTAATCGGGGGCGCTTTCCACGCGCGAGATTTTAATTGCGGAAAAGCCGCATGATGCAACCGGGCCTAGTAAAAGCGACTTGCTGCATCGGTCGGTTGTTTGATAATAAAACATAAAAATTAACATATTACTCAAAGTAATTTCGATTTCGTTGGGAAATGCCGTAGAAGGCTTGTCCATGAGAAAGTTAAAAACGTCATCGTTTTACCTCAGACCTGGTTGGAGTTAGTTGAACTCGGTGCCGAAACTAGGCCGATTGAATCGGCTCCACGCAAACAAGGACGGGCCGATGCGTGCGGCCGCGCGCGCGAGCGAAACGCGCTCCGCGCGATAACGTCGACAAAGAGAGACAGATAAAAGTGACAGTGAAAAATAACGAATTATGTCGAATTAGAAACAAGTACCTTCGATGTGGATGAGGTCATCGACACTATTTTTTTCTCGAATAGTTTCTCTCGAGAAAAAGTTCCGAGAGAGGTATATCACGGAGCCCGTGGAACACTTTCATTTTTCGACGAGAGTGAAATTGCTCCCTCGAATCACCCGGAGAAATTGCAATTTCGCCGCGAATTTGGGGGCCGCGGAGCGCGCGATAACCAAGCGACATGAGAATAGATGGAGATCGGTTCACTGATCTAAATGTATGTCACCGGTTTGTTGTGTTAGTTCATGTTACTTTTATTATAAAAATGTTGCGACCTCAATTTTTGAGGTCAACACGCTACGGTCGTCGACCCGCTCCGATATAATCAACAGCGTTAAGCGCTATCAGTCGAGAGACTCTTATCAGCTCAAGGTCTTAAATTATTATTTACGGCTTTTCGAGCTGCATTTGACATAATTCGGTGTTTACCCGATTTTAATAACGCGAAGGTGAATGCGCCCGCGCTCCACATTTTAAAAATAATCCGGGGGATAATTTTTAACGTCCGCGGTACATTGCACACGTCTGGGGTGATCTATTTCCGTTTGAAGCCCGTGCCAAACAGGTAACGCGAAAAAGAAACTTTTCAGCGCGTAATTAAAATTTATATTCCCATCTAAATTTAAAATAACTGCGAAACTCTTAAAAATCGCCGTTTCCTAGTATTAACGCCGCATTAAATTTCACAACGAATTTGCACAACCAACGCCGATTGGAGATGGTTAACAACAATTTCAATTATCGAGGGATCGAAAAACGCTCACTCAAATGCCACAGGAAATTTTAGTTTAAGGTTACAGGACTGGAAATTATGCAAAGTATTTGTGATGTAACCGCAATGTGAATATTAACCGCAACTCGTCGGTCACACAAAGCCTTTGTGACTCATTTCCCTGAAAACTTTTCCGCCAACAACTTCGGCTCAATTCAATTTCTCAATTTTTTGTCGGCTTCGAATTTTCGAAAAGTTGGGGCTGAAATATTCACCTGCAGGGATTTGCTGGGTGAAAATTGATTCGTGCGCCGGCGGGGTGGAATTTTCGCGTGTCATCGACCGGAAATAACCGCGGCCCTAACATATGGGCAGGGTGTTTTTTTGACGTTTCGCATTGTTCCGCCCTGGATATTATGCACGCGCCGGGATAATTGGAGTCGGGCTTTTTAGGGGTCGCAAATCGTTTTTGTATTCGGGTGGAATTGGGTTGAAATTTGCCGTTGCGTTTGTTTACATTGGTTGTATCGATGGATCGATTAGAGTGAGTGTTCGATAGAGCAATCAAAGAAAGAAACTTGATAAATCTAATTTTATAAAGGGGCTTTGTTGTTAAAGATAACTAAGGTTGATTCAGGAAAATCAATAGCGAATGAGAATCGAACCAGTTGTGTTCAAGCGTGCCATTAATTTTATTTCTTTTCTGATAAATTGGTCGATTGATGTACAAAGACCTGTAACTTTGGTTTCTTTCAAATATATTTGGAAACGTCTTTTCTAACAAATTTAGATTTTGTAGGGAGAAAATTGTGAAAAACTATTTAATGGAAATTTGGAAAAGCCCACAACATAATTTTTTCCAACTATTACCGGAATTAATTTACAGATGTGTTTCCCATTGAGCAATTGGCATTAAAATTAATAGCAGAACATAAATCATCATTACTTCATTTATTTTTATTTGTCTTTTGATAATTTATTTAATTGACGATGAATAAGACCTTCGTCAAATGTCCACCGATCAAATAATAACACACAATGGAATTATACAATGTGTCTCCAGGCGAACTAAAAAGTAGGAAAGCTCTTTTGTTTGCAACTTTATAGAAAAAGGCAATTCCTTGTAAAAGTATGCTTGTTTCAGAATTAATAAGTTTCTAAACGACACATTTTTCAGCGCATAACATTTTGTGTAATAAAATTGATACCCTCCCTTGCATTTTCCGCCAAAATTTCACTTCGCGAAAAAGCAACCTTCTAATCCCGTGAACAATAATCTGCAATTACTGCACTACAAGACGCTATAAAACCAAATAAATCAAAATAATTCAATATATCACAGAAAACACGTTGCCGAAATTTAAAATTCTGAAACAGCCGTCGATTTCAAATTAATAAATGTTTAAAACTTTTCCCGACAAAAATCGTAAATCTTAGTCAACAACAGTCGCTTAAGCACTAGTTACTAACCGTAATCACAAACAGAATATTCTACAAAGCAGGTATTTTTTACTTCAGACCCGGACTTACAAATTTTGATTTAGTAATTTGAATTCTTGTTTTAAGGCGCCTGGAGAAAAACAAAATTTGAATAAATTACAATTTCACACAACGCTCTTGCAATATTTTTACATTGTAATAGTTATCACCGGACTTTTGTGGCCTGTTGACAATGGAAAAACAAGTCAATCAGTTCTGAGCAATCCTTGATAATACAAATGATTTGACATTTATGTCAATTTATAAATAAAAACTTGGATTGTGAAGTTTAAGTTTGGAATTTAGTTATTTAAGTGTATTCAAAAGAAGAAAAAATGAATATTGGGAATTATAGTAAAACTCCTCCAACCAACCAACCACTCGCCCTAAACGACCACTCCTGTATCCGACCATAATTTCTAGGAACGAAAAATTTATACGATATCAGTAATACATTGTTACTCCTTTAAAGCGACCCTCCCCTAACGTGACCGCGACCGGCAATTTACAGTTAAAGCGGCCACTTCTCACTTTGTGAAAATCCTTTTAATTTTTATCTTTGTTGATTTATGAGTTGTTTCACTATGAGATCGGATTTGTAAAACTTAAAATGTCAATTATACACTGTAGAATTTATTAAGTACCTTTCTCCGTCAAGCGCTTAACACATGCCCTATCTTTCGGTAATAAATTTGTTACGGTTATAAATCAGTTCTTCAACTTTGGTTCCAACTTTTTTATGCGATATTTGTAGGCTTGTGTGGATATTTAAAATGGTACATACGATGAAGGTAAAAAAATCGTATCAGTTGTATGTCAGCCGTTGAGAAATCGTTGTCACTGTGCTTCTGAAATAGCTTAGAAAATGTGACTAAACGGGGTTACCATCACGAGATTATAAATTTGGAAGCTCGCATAAATGTTATTAAAGATAGCGAAAGAGGTTTATCGCAACGAAAGCTAGCTTCTAAATACAAATGTGGTAAAATCCTAATTAAGAAGATTTAAAAAAACGCGAAAAAGAAATTGTCTATAATTAAAAAATTTAAAAATTGTAAGCAAACTGTTTTAGGGCAATATTTTGGTAGTAAGCTTTAACCATGTATATCTTTATTTCTTAGTCTTGGCTATTTTTTATATCGTGAATTTTTTTAATTTGCATTAATTTTTAAACATTATATTATTTAATATTATTAATTTGTTTTGTGTGCGTCTAAATGCTTTGTATTTTTATGAAAATATAGGAACCTTCGCGTATCTTCATTATTGATAATAAAACGTTTTACAGTTAATATGGTGTTTATTTTATATTAATTTAAGAAAAAGTTCTCTAAAGCGACCACTCCTCCAAGAGGCCATTTTTTAAGCGAACCACGAGTGGCCGCTTTACAGGAGTTTTACTGTACTATAAAAATACCAATAGCTTTAGACAAGTCAGAGATTTATTTTGCATCAATTATCCCAACAAATCAATACCATCCCATTTATTTAAGAAATGCTGTTCACGATTTTACAATAATTTAGAGTATTGTTTAGAAAGTGAAGGACAAGTCTTGCCATTACAATTTAATAATACCTTTAAAAAAAAAGGTATGTAATATAATGTAATGTTATAACCGAGTTCGACTGTGTTTCAAATTCCCCTCGTTTAACCCAGGGGCGATTTTTCCTCGCTACCCGAAATGAAAATTGCTTATTGCAAGTCGCGTCTTAAAATGCTTACAAAACCGCCAATAAAATCATTGTTTCGCCGAAAAGGCCACATTATGCAAATCTTCAGGAAACAAAAAAGCTCGCATAAATTTCACCTTATGTCCGATAATCTCATAATGGCGAAGATGCGCCCCCTTAATAAAGTTCTTGAGCAACTTTCTTGCAGGGTTAGATCTCTCAGATAAGAGCCATCTAATCAGAGCGTGTCCGGTATTTCTAGCTATGTGCAGCTAGAATTTGACAACTTTCATTTGGACGGGGATCGACAGAAACTGCATTCAAATGACTCAATCGGCGAAAAAAAATCGTAACAGGAACAGCTCCGAGTGTTTCGGGGGCGGTTGCGACACCTCGCTCGAATTGTTCAAGCAAAATTCGCTCTCTTTGCGGGCCTAGTACGTGAAACTTTCTTATTATTAGTGAATAAACAACATACGTAATCGCATTGAGTGAGAATAGTCTTCGCAGAAACTTTCGTTGCTAATTCTTTCGAAATTGGTATACACACACAGTTATGTTTATGACTAGTAAACATTATCGCCAACTGACTGAGTTTACGTCATCAAATTCAGTTTCGTTCGGTGTCCTACTGCCAGGTTATTCACCCAGCGTGCGCGAGGACACAAATTTGGGTGAATCATATCGAAAGAAAAAAATTAAAAATTTTATCGCCGCTGATATCAGCGACGAAAATACTCCCGAGATTAGAAAAAAGTTGAACAGGAAAGAGCGGTCTCAATTAGTCGAATTACATCAATGCATTCTGGTCGAATTAGAAACCTGCATGGAGTATTTTATCGATATTTCGTGTTACAATTAGAAGGTTCCGAATTTAACTCAAGGTTCATAATTATTCTAAAATAAAATTTCGTCACTTCACAAAGTATGAAATTGAGCTGAAAGGAAATCGACTGTTACAGTAACTTTTTATTTAAAAATTAACTGTAAACAATGTTGGAAATTGCGGCACTGATCTAAGAAACTGCCAGCTGTAATGGCGAATTGATTGCGAAGGTCGTGTAATTTTCGATTTTTAGAATGTCCACATGCATATTCATCCTTTGTTGACTTACAAAACAGTTTGATTTCACCGAAAATGATCCTAGAAAGTTACCGTAAAAAATCAGTTCGGTCGCCACATTTTCACGACAAACGCGTCAAATTTCCGAATAAAAGGACACTTTTACTATTCTCTCGCGGGTGTTACGCGAGTACGGAGCGGTTTTTAAACGTTACATCATCTCTCTGCAACAGCCTATTTTAATTCACCCGTTGTACACAAGTGATTTCCGGTCCTGGCCATAAGAGTAACGACTCAATGAAGATGCGAGTTTGAACTGTTTTTCATGAAAAGAGAAATTGCTGTTACTTTCTACAAATCGGTGTTACGAACTGTTAACGATTTTAATCTGTTAACGGGGTCGTTATTAATAATTCATGACTCATTTTCACTTTTAAGATGAAATAATGTGCACCGTGTGTAAATCGTTTCGCATTGTTAGGATTTTAACGTTGGAAGCTTTCATAATTGGAATTTTTCATAACTCGAGTATCAAATTGGGTCTCCGGAAACGTTTGCTCAATTTTGTTCGAATTTTCAGGAAAGGTGTATTTTATTAGAATTAAGAAAACACCAAAATGTCGCAAGCAAATAGTTATTTGAGGCAAATTTCATAAAAAAGAACCTTTTGTATTGATTAATTTCAAGAAATTGTCCACATTATAAATTTACCTTGCATTGAGTTAAACATTTTCCTTATAGTTATGACAACTAGTCAAAAGCTATTTTCCTGAAATAACTAAACACTAACAAACTGCGAAGAAAAACTTCAAAAGGTCTACGACTGTTTTAATGTCCATAAAAGTCACAGCTTAGGAAAGCCCAGGCATTCTGTTATGATAGATGATAATGAAAACCTTATGACACACATCAGAGACAAATTAAACGCACGGAAGGAGTGCAGATTGATCCATTGAAATAAACTGGATATTCAATACAATAAAAATACCCCTATGTTCAATTAAAAAAAAAAAAGAAACGGTTTAGTAAATTTGGAATACCAATGTAAATTTAAGTTTGTAAGCAAATGTAGACATTATAACCGAGTTCGACTGTATTAACAGGGAAATCGTCATGTGGTTTTAAAGGCCTTTTGTAAAACCGATGATTTGGCTCGTTACAACCGAAACGCGTATGACAAACGCCATTGTTAATTAGAAAGGTAGCATCATATTGAATCATTTATGTCTCCAGTAATATTGTCCCCTCACGACAAGGCGGAAAGGATGTCGTAAGCTCCGTTGAAGGGCGGTGATTCATATGGTATACTTTATTGAGTCGAGCTTTATTTCAAGACTTGTGATGAACATGGTTTAGATCGGTTTCCAAGTGGACTGTCGGTTTTGGCATGTTTTTATCTGCTTAATTTTTGTTCGGTTGATAAATAGCTCATTGTGTTTTTTTTCTATTTTTTTTTAATTAAGTTGCATGAGTGAAAATTTATTGAGAAGTCAAATTTAGCGTAACAAGTTGGATCTCCAAAATTTTGAATTTTTGGTTTGGTCATTACTTATCCAAATCCTACAGACTAACTGGACAAAATTTCAGCTGTCAAAAAGCCAACGAATCGGCACTTTTTTAACTAGTATCCAAATTTTTTTCTTGATTTTTTTTGTATATCTTTGTACAGGGTGAGTTAAGTTTTACCGCCCGTGGCAAAATAGGCCTTTAAAATAATTTGTCAATTCTCATGAATTGCATGAGTAATTTTATATTATTAAGGTACATAGAAACCAAGAAAAAATCTTTTTTTTAAGCAAGTAAAATGTTGACTTTTTTTCAATTACTAATTGTTCAATTTATTAGTTTTTTTGATGTACGAACAGTAAAATATTTTCACACAATTTAGTGTAATTGAAATAATTTTAGTAATTTGCGTTTATTAAATAAAGCTATTTCTGTATTAGAAGGTATTTTTTAAATGATTTACGACATAAGTAGACTAATTTACCAGACAATGGTATTGATGTAGGGGTGCTTGAAAGATTATTTATGGCAGTGACTAAACTGAACTTAAGAATGCAGTCTATCGGCAACTGAAAAGCTGTCTCGTCCAGTTTGATGGGTCGATCATAAACTATTGTTAGGATGGTAAACCGCATTATCTATTGTTAGAAAGTCATAAATAGAAGTATTTTTTGTGCTATATCTTAAATTTGATTTAACTCAAAAAGTAATCATTTTTTTACGAATCAAATTGCAGATATTAATGCTACGAATAATTTGACAAATTTTGAAATAAAAAACCGAACATAGAAATTTTACCCAAAACTGTTTGTTTTACTTTTTTAGCTTCAAATAAAAATATTTTGGAAAATTTGTAGCACTAATCGAAAGCGTAAACTTCAACTGATGTAACATGTAAATTGCATACTTTCCCCTCAATCTTCAATAGGTATTATGGCCGGGGCGGTAAACTTAACTCACCCTGTATACCAAACATTGATGATCATTGCTGTAATTATGGCAACGTTATATATAATTTAAACCTACAAGTCGAAGATTGTCTACTTGACCCTCAATAATGCACCAATTTTGCTCTTTTTACAACCTACAACTAATCGTTAAATCGTTAAATATTACAGAAACCTACTGCAAAAAATAATTAATAATAATTGAGTCAACTTATAGAAGCCTGACTGTAATTCTAAACTCTTTTCACTTTTAATTTGAAGTACATAATATGTAATGTTTAACATGTGTAAACTATTTTGCATTGTTCAAGGTACTACAAACAAATCGCATGAAAAGGAGCGCGAGAAGTTTTTTTTATCGTTGATTTCTCAGGAATTTTCTTTCTTCATAAATTCTGACCTTATCTCGAACTTACTAATAAGCCAACTTTTTTAATAAGACCGGAAATTTAAACTTATTGTAGCTGGACCTGTTCTTCTTAACTTAACAAATTGTCGGAAATTTTTATTAAGTAACAACTTTGAGGAGTAAACTTAATGGCGATAGTCAAAAATTTTTAATTAAAAAAATAGTGTTAGCAGAGGCAGACAAAAATGACAGTACAAACTCGATTTAATGTTCTGCACGGCGACGTCGCTTGCGACGTATGTGTCAATCTAAAAGAATTTCATATCTAAGGCGTTGTCTCTCAGTTATTTGTAAAATGTTGGGAAGTAGACAACTCAGGTAAATAAAAAAACAAATTGAGACTGTTTCCAGAAAGATTTCGAGGGTGCAAGATAGAAAATTGCCCTTCCCGAAAAAATAAATTGTCGCAGGAAGATGGATGAGCTCGGTCGGAACCGCGTCTGTGGGATAAATGCCGCTGCGTGCAATTTGATGATACACGCGTCCCAAATCGTCACCAGTGAAACTGTTCATGTTTTTCCATTGCGGGAGATCCTTGAAAAGTTTCGTTTTGAATAAATACCGTTCACGTGGGACGGGGACGTCCCTGCCCTTTCCAGTCGCCTATTGCAATCCGATTTCTCAATCTCGCGTACCGTTTTGCTTGTAATTCCGGATAAATGAGTCGCCCTTCGCTTCCATTGTAATTACTTGCCTCCGTAAAAGAGAAGGAAACCGTTTTCGATATTAATTTAACGGCAGACCGTAATAAACAATTACGCTGTTGTAATGTTTGATCACGACCACTTTTGTAATGGGATACAGATATGCAAACTGACGTAAAAATATTTATTGCTTTTCCAAGAACATAATTGTAACTACAAAGGTGGTTCAACTTTGTGTCAGATTTTTTATTCTTCGGTGTTTACAATGAATACAAGGCGACTATTTTTTCACTTTCAATACTACTGAGCCTCCACAAATACAATTACACAACATTCTTGTTATCCTTTGTGAATCAGTGGCGTTTAAATGCTTGATGAGCCACGAAAATAGCTCCGGCCCCTCCCGCCCCCACCGAACACACGTCAAATCTTTTTTTCTTCGGATTACGGTCGAACCGGATTACGAAAGGGGAACTCGAAATACGAAACGTCTTCGGTTGATATTTTTAAATTCTTCTCCATTTTTTATGGGCTTTTTGTCTGCTCAATTTCGATTTAAAACATTTAACACAAAAATCAGAATTTTTTAAATTGAAAACCCTGGTTATTTTTGGAAGAGCTTTTGTTCGAATGTGAAACCGTAATGAAAAGAATTATTTACCTTTTCCTTTCCACTTTGTAACCTTCCCTTAAGTGTTAACTTATGCGTGCAAATTAGCTATTATGTTAAAGATTTATTCTACAAAGGGTTCAATCGCCAGATTTAAGTGGCAATAAAACTGTCAACACCTTGGGCTGTATTTTTGAAGGTGTTCTTGTTGTCATTTAAAGAATCGACCACAAGAAATGCTCAGGTTTGAAATTATTCACAGCGGTACCTGAAGGGTCATAAAAGTGTCAATCCCTTTTCTGAAGGTATTTACAATGATTTTTATGGGACAAAGCTTCTTACCTGCGACTACTACAAGTAGCAATATGGTATTTCAGATTAGTGAATTGTATGTACGAAATCATTAATTATAATCAGATTAATTAATTGTATTCTAAAAATTTATTGAAATCTAGAAAGCATCAATATTGTATCTCACTAAGCATCAATTATAATTCAGAAAGTAGCATTAATTGTAATTCAGATAGTTGGTTGTATTTCAGAAAAAGTCAATTGTAATTCAGAAAGTAGCAATAATTGTAATCAGATTAGTTAATTGCATTTCAGAAAAACTCAATTGTAATTCAGTTTAGTTCATTGTAGTTCAGAAAACGACAATTGTCATTCATGTTAGTTAATTGCAGTTCAGAAGATGTTAATTGTAATTTACATTAGTTAAATGTAGTTTCAGAATAGTTAATTGTAGTTCAGAAAATGTCAATTGTAGTTTAGAATGCAACAATTTTATTTCAGTAAAAATCAATGGTAATTCAGATTAGTCTATAATAGTTCAGCAAACGTCAATTTTAATTCGAATTAGTTAATTGCAATTCAAAAAAAACGTTAATTTCAATTTATAAACAACAATTGTATTTCTTAAAAAGTTACTTGCAGTCAGATTAGTTAATTGTAGTTTGGAAACAACAATTGAATTTCTGAAAAAGTCAATTGCAATTCAGGTTAGTTAATTGTAGTTCAGAAATTGTCAGTTGTAACTTAGAATGCAACAATTTTGTTTCAGAAAGAATTAATTATAATTCAGATTAACCAATTGTTCAGAAATTTTAATTTAGAATACAACAATTGTATTTCTAAAAAAGTTAGTTGCAGTTTAAAAAATATTAATTTTAATTTAGAATGCAACAATTTTGCTTCAGAAAAAATCAATTGTAATTCAGTTTAGTCAATTGTATCTTAGAAAACGTCAATTAGTAATTCAGACTAGTTAAATGTACCTAGTTCAGAAAATTTCAATTGTAGTTTAGAATACAACAATTTTGTTTAAAAAAAAAAATTGTTATTCAAATTAGTGAATTGGGTTTCAGTAAACGTCAATTGTAAATTTAGAAGGCAATAATTGTATTTCAGAAGACTTCAATTATTGTCAGTCAGAAAATAAATGCTTGATCTTTTACATTTTTTTATATGAAATTCTGAATTTCAACTGAAATTATCTGAAATACAATTGGGATTGGTGTAGTTTTTTCACAAGAAAAAATAGGATTATTTTATTATCTTAAGATGAAAATAGCTCCCATATGGCTAGATTTACTGAACGACGAGTTTTTATCTCTTAAATCAGAGGTCGTCGAATTGAATGCAGATGTGTCCCATAACAACTAAAATTCTACAGCTTCTTTCAAATTTTGGAGCCGAATCTCCACGGGAAAAGTTCAAATTTCTCCTTAAAAGGCAAGAAATTAAAAATAAATTTCATCATTTTTATCTCAGAACTACTTTTAAATTTTGATCAATAAAATTTTTGGGACAAGTGAAAGACAATCTAGCAAATTAAGATAAATTTCACTGAAATTCCAAATTTAATGGATCAAAAAAAAACACTCGACGTTACTATCAGAGGGATCCAGTTTCGCGCGGCATTATTCAATTTTGTGTAAAAAATGTCGCATTTTGAGTTTTACGATCCCGGAAACGTAATGAGCTGAAGGATCATTATTGATTTTTTTGGAACGATTGCGATACGGTTACGTAAAGTGTAAAAGTAGAAATTAACAACCGCGCGATGTCATCAAAAAGTGTTTAGATACATTCGCGCGCAGGCGAGTTAGGAAAAAATGCGAAGCGCATTAACGGTGCCAAATTTTACAGTAACAATTATCATAAACGCGTTACGGGGCACAATAATCGATTGTGCGACAGTCGGCTGGGCACAATGAATATTATAATTAGGATCCTGTGTATGTCACACATTAATTACCATCAAAGACTTAATGAGCTAACTGTATCGCTTTCATCACTACGCTCTCATTCCGGAATGAGCAGAACTTTTTGGTTCAAATATTCCGGGGCGAACAATAGATCGCGGTTGCATATTTATTTCTGAATGGGAAATTAATGACTCTTGCTTGTTTACATGCCCTGATTCATGGTTCGAATCGAAAGAAATCAGGTGGATAACGGTACTATCGATACTACAATACAATCCATTCATTTCCCCGGTGGACGTTGTGACGTTTGCGTCGATTTAGAAATTTTCGTACGCGGGAATTCAGGAATTTGGAATTGATTAAAAACGAATATTACTGAAACAGAGGTCAAGCTTATGGCACAGTAAAATTCCTGTAATTGAAGCAACGATTTATTTTTGTTTTGTTGCAAGTAAAGCGGAATTTGGAACGCTTGAATGAATTAAACAAACAGGTGCGTACTGCTGAATTTTAAGTGAAATTTTTATCTGTGATGGCAAATGCCCAACTTGGGCACCGAATAATCTGCTCTTAACCTCATTATGCAACAACTTGACGCGAAGTGGCGTTTTGAAATTATTTTCGGTTAACTTGCCATTTTGACACAAAGAAGAAAATGCTTTCCCATTTTAAGGAAAACTTGCAAGTGGCATTAAAATTCTGATTGATTCGAAATTAATTCCGTTTATGGCATTTTTTAATTGAGCAATTTCGGTTCCTCTAAATATTTTGATTAACCGGTAATTTCTTCGGAATTTAATTTAAAAATGTTGAAAACATCAAGAATTATTGACTTCATCTTCAATTTTTTTTTGCGTTGAGTAGCTAATTTATTTTGTATTCCCTTTAACGTAAATTTTATCTAAAAACTACAATTGTGAGTAAAGCGTTTTTTTAAAACAATGCCATACTAACGTCGGAATAAATCGACTCTCCACAAGGTGTTACTTAAAACTAAACTTCCCCTTAATTGTAAACTTGTTGCACCATTTGCACTTACTGTAAATTTATGTAAGTAGAGATTATATAGGGTGTTTCACGTAACTTTCCGAGGCAACGTCCAATGCACGCAACCAAATATTCAAAAATCACAACATGCTAGATACAAAAAGCATATATTTAAATGTCCCTGACAAAAATAACTGTCAAAGTGACAAGTGAGATTTGCAAAATGTATCCAAACGATGAACGAATTGATATGATCATAATCTACGGCGAGTGTCACTAAAATGCAGTTGTTGCAGCCAGATTACATTTTTTTTTAATAATTTAACTAATATACCCTAAATTGCAACACCACAAACAATTGATTTAGCTTAAGTAGAAGAAGGAGCTTAAGGAGCAGAAGAAGCCTATAACTGGCACTTACAATATCAAAGTTTCCCTTAATTTTAGGTGAAACTTAAAATATAAATTCATATCAATTTGAAAATTTGTTAAATGTTTAATTTTGACAATATTTACTAAATAGATAATCATGCGACTGAAATTAATTATTTACAATTAGAATAAACTTAAAAATTGATGTTATCTGATAAAGAATAATATATTTTTAGTTGAAACGAAAATAGTTTTCGTTTGAGTTTATTTTATGTTGCGATTTTAGTCTCTTTGAAGATTTTATTAAGTTTGCCAATTGATAAGAAGAAAAACAAACAAAATTTGTTAGCTCCTCTTAAACACAAACAACTCAAATTTTTATTCTTTCAAGAAATTTTAATTTGCTTCTGAATAAAATGGGTGACCGGATTTTATTACATTATTTCACTTAAGGCATATAAATCGCTGAAAGAAGCCAATATCTTGCGGTTTTAGTTCTTTTGTAAATTTTGGTAAGCAATTTTTAGAGAGTTTTTGTTCCATTGTTTCACACAAAAAAAATCCAACGAAATTTGTTAGTTGAAAAAGAAGTAAAAGCTCTGTTACAATTTAAAAATTATGAAAAAGAAGAAAAATCATCAAGTTATCTTACAAAGGTTTAGATGTTTTTTTTTGTGTGTAATAAACCTTTTGTCCGGCTTATCTTGAAATTGTATTTTCCATTCGCTTTTAACGAAATTTAATTTAGGAGGCACAAACGGCGGGAAAAATACGATTGTTCTTTTTATTAGTAAATAAAAACGAATTGATGAAATTTAAAATTAGAATCGTCCTCAAGAAAAAAATAGACAAGCTGTTGCAACAAAAATCGCCTTGCTGAGTAGGCAGACCTACTTTATGTAACTAATCCTTCAGTTCTAATAACAATAACACGCTAATTGGGCAACAATCGATCATGTAAATAACTGCGCCTGTAATAAGACGAGAAAAGTCGAGCGGGTCGGAGAGAAAAGTGAAATGTATTTTTTAATTCGGGTAAATCAGTGAAAGTCCTACGTAGAGAAATAATTCGAAAGAGCATTGTATTAGAAGCGCAAAAAGCGAAAGCCGGGCGCCCCTTTCTCCACAGAACTCTCCCTGCAGGTAGTGATAGGTGAGCTAGGAGTGCGCTGACCGACGAAGGAACTGAGTTAGTGGGTCAGCGTCAACGCGCTCGCTGAACCACTCTCGCTATTCAGTGCTGCGCGAAGTCGCGGCGAAATATTTAGCAGCGCACCGCGAGATCCTAACCTAGTGGTGCGCACATTTGCCAAACATTCGCTGATGTAAACGTTATCATCTCACCAAGTTCCTCGGTTTATCAGTCGATTCAGTGATTAATTAAAATCGACTCTGAAAACGTCATGAAGACTGTGTTAGTTACCGTCTGATTTTTTAATTCAAGACTTGTGATAAAAGGTCTTTTTTGCTCATAATGACTGTTAATGATTATAAAGAAACGGCCTGTGCCACGGCCGGGCCCGTCGAAGACATGGAGGTCGAAACCGAGCCAGTCCTGCGGACCGAAACTCCACCCCAGGATAGCGAGAACCTTTTGGGCCGAGTGTTAGCAGGTAATTTTAAAATTGATTTAATTGGGGTGCAACTGGGCGCACGTAGCCGTGGTCAGTTTTATCTTTGGATTAAGCCCTGAATAGTTTAATCGGAATTAGATCGAAATTGAGCAACCCCGTCAGTTGCCAAAAGTGTCACTTGAGAATATCACTCTCATCTTCGTCGCTTTTTTTCTAGAGAGCAGACCCAGCCTCGTCGCGGGTCCCATCGGCTAGATGCGGTTTTCACTTTTTGTCATTGCTAACATATGGTAGTAACTAGGGCAACTCGAACCTCGCGCGAGCCTAGTTCATTGCTCCGCGGCCTTCCTCCCGATCGTCGCTCTCACTCCACGGTTTTCCGTCCTCGTCCGGCACTAACTTTTAATTCCACAAACAGCCTAAGGTTTAAAGATCCGTGTCAGCAAGCGCAGCCTCGCACCGGGCCTCCGCGAGCGTCCAACCTCCACACTGCCAGGCATACGGTTCGGTGGGACGTTAAACGAGGTCGCGAGGACCCCGTCGCGAGGCTAGTTCGTTCACCTCTTTCACACAGCTAACTCGAATCTGGGGCAAGATGAAATTAAATGGAGGTTGAGTGCGAAAACAGCACATATGCCTAGGTTTAACCAATGGGTGTTACGATAACCCCTCCACGTAACCTCGAGGAAGAGTTCAACGCACCCGACTACTAAATAGGTTACCTGTCCCCCGCGCGCTCCTTGCGACATGCCACGTTATGCACTACGTTATCGCAATCGCAGATATGTGATATTAGCAATAGCACTTTATGCGGCATTAACTAGGATTATCATTCGTTAACTTTGAACACCTTTTTCGCACAATGAGAGTCGTTAACCGGTTATCAGTCGAATTTTTGGGCCACTTGAGATCACACTTTTTGTTCGTCGCTAATTTAATTAACTAAAACCCAGCGGATCAACAAGTTACGTAACGCCTTTTCCGAAAATTCGATTAAGACAGTCGATGGATGAAAGTGAAACCGTTTAGTACGTTGTTTACTTACGGTTTGTACCACTAACACACTACCATTTTCTTTGCACTTTCTATTTAATTTGCACATCGACCATTGTTCAGAAAAGTACCCTCAATATGGTATCTGGGCTTTCAATCGCACCAAGATCGCAATATCATAATAGGACATGATTCAGGTTAATTATCGGTTTTGCTCACCTTGCACAAAAGAGCTATTGACCTCACCGTGTTTACCCAATTGAGCCATTTTTATTATTATAAATTGAAATTTTTATTTTTGCTAACAAAATGCAAAATACAAAAAAAATGGATTAATATCAGATTCTCCACCTTATTTGTTTTGAAAAGAAACCCCTAAAATCGAACAAAAAAAAATATAATGAATTTGATGAAAAAATCATTAATTTGTTTATTTTTTTATTTAAAAAAAATGAAGGACTTAGGGAACTTCCTTCAACCCTTAACTACCAAATATTGAAAAAAAGCGGACACTTGACTTCTCATCCCTTGAAACGTTTTTTTGAACCACCTGAACACTGGAGATATTTTGAATTTTGAAAAAATGTTATTCATTCGTTTGGAAGGTTTTACGCTGTTGAAATTTTTTATCAACCCCTAAACGAATTGACCTAAAGAGATTGTGTGAGCTCAGTCTAAACTGGGTTAACTTTACATTCCTTTGATGCAATAATTCCAATAAAGAGTCGGTCGTAAAATGATCTCCGATTGAGCAACAGTTGACTCCGAGGAGTCGGTTTATTACAAAAAATATAATTTCGACCCCATAAAATAATTAACCCAATTAAATGAGGTTAAATTGATTTGGGTTGGTGTCAGTTTGAGGAAAATGCCGAATTGACTAGGCATTGCAGTAAATTGGACGCAATCGATTTTTATGATCCCCTGAAAATGCGTAAATGGTAATCGGGCGATAAAAATGACATTGGTGGAGTAATGTAGTCACACGGGACAGAAATAGACGAAAGAGCGCTAATAGAGAGCGAGATGGCTGAAAGCGGTGTATTAACAGTTTGGCCCTGGAACGAGTGAAATGAACATAGGCTTACGATATTGTATGTCGACCTCAAAAACAAGGAGGCAACGCCCTAGCCTCGTCGACGGAGCGCTTTGACCTCGATTTCGAGCATTTGCGAGTCATCGGGATCGGTGGGAGGCTACACTCGATGACCCCGAGAGTAGGAGCAACGAACTAATCTCACTATGGGGCCGCTCTGACCCGGTTTTCACTATGCTAAACTTACCGCCGCACCGAACGAACTTCGAGGGAATTGAGCGCCGCTCGTGGAGGCTACTTTTAGTTGCTGTCCCACATACATAGTCAAGGTGAATGCCCGTCACAAGCCTCCCCCGAAGGGTGGTTCCGCAATACCGCCGCAGATTTTCCCAAAAAAAGGATCGAAAGTTCAATAATGAAAAAGAAAGTCATCGGGCCGTTGTAGGCCAAGAAAGAGTGAAAGTCCGGTGCGTGAGAGCGGTCGGATAAGAAAGTGAATCTCTCCAGCTGAGTTTTGAGTTTCTATCGCCTCGGTACTCTTACTTTCGGCTCGCTCGGCTGCATTTCTCAACTGCGTCCACCTGCAACGCACTCGGTTACAACACGCGTTGTATAACGATGCGACAGCTGCCAGGATTAATTTTAGCCGGATCCTATTTACGGGGCGGTGCGTAAAAATTGCCCAAACGCTGATGGACGACCGCTTTCTCAATTCTTTCGATTCGACGCCGGAAAATCCGAGCAAATTTTGAATAATCGCGACAAGTTCGACATTTTGAACCAATTAACGCAGATTTGGGTGAAAGAACTTTTTTGGGGCGAATTGAGACAGTTTTTATTAATAATTCAGATTCACTATTTTCCAACTTGTTCTAATGTTTTAATGAGTAATATTTATAATTAGATCTTTGTGTCTTTCACCGACTGAAAAGTTTTGAAACCTGGAATCGTTTCTGAGCTCCTATTTTCGCTGCATGTTTTGATAACAAAATATTTTGGACCTTTGTTGAATGGAATTGTGTTTCTGTGACTTTTTCAATAGAATTTCTGCGAAATTTGGCTATTTTTGTCCGGTTATTTAATATTATTAGGGCGGTATTATTTTTTTAATGCCAACCTTTATTTTTGGCTCTTTTTAATCGTGTTTCTATTTTTAACTAAAAACGATCTTTCTAAACAATTTGTTCTTGGTTGTAAAAGTTAATGAGTAACAGTTTAGGTTTAAAAATAAATTTCATTTTGTAATTTTGAAATTGGGGTCCACGATTTCGTGGTGGCTTTCCTTCAAAAAATTTTAATTTTTAATTTAACTCATTTTCTGGGCCCTTTTACCATTTGTCACTTTTAATGACGAGAAATAAATTAGTCACAGTTTTGAGCTTAAAATAAATTTAAAATTATGAAACTTTGCATTTGGCGCTTATAATCCAGTCATTTCATCTTCTAAAAAATTCCAAGTGAAGATTTTTCTTCGGGATTTTCTTTGTATCACTTATAATTAGTTAGTTTTTGACCTAATTCATGAATGATTTATCAAGTTTCAGCTTTTGGTTGTTTTCAATTTTTTATAAAAACTCGATTCAAATGTTACAAAAAAAAAATACTTCCAGCAGAGCATTGCAATTCAAATTTGTTGATAATTTTTAAAAAATCGGTCGACTCATTTTGAAAATAAAAAATAAAATTGATACAAAAAACATAGTTTTTAATTAACTTTTTTTTTCAAAAACGGCACGACAGATTTTTTTATTACATAAAAATTATATTATGTGCCATTTGCGACATGTGCCTTATTTCCGGATTTTTTTTGCATTTAGGATTTTTTTTATCCACCTTAAATACAAATTTGTACCTATAGTCCAGTCATTTTAGTATTCATCTTCTAAAAAATTCCAAGTGAAGATTATCCTTCGGGATTTTCTTTGTATCACTATAAGCAACACTGTATAAAAAGTCCATTGAAAAATTGCGTCCGCCAAAGAAATTGTTGAAGGTCGAAGGTCGCGAAAATCAGTTTTTCTCAAGTATCTCGTGAAGTATTGGTGTCACGTGAATTTTGGTTATTACAAAATTTGTTTATTGTCAAACTCTGCACAAGAAAGCTGCTGTACAAAATTTACGTGGGGCTAAAACCAATACTTCACAAGATATCTGAGAGAAACTGATTTTCGCGACCTTCGACCTTCAATAATTTCTTTGGCGGACACTATTTTTCAATAGACTTTTTCCACGGTATTGCTTATAGCGATACAAAGAAAATTCCGAAGGAAAATTTTCACTTGAAATATTTTAGAAGATTGGGTGTTTTTTTATATAAAATGACTGGACTACAAACACCAAAAAAATCTTTTTAAATATTGATTTATTTGGCCAAAAACTGGCAAATTTCTGTTCAATTTGAAACGATGAAAATTTCGAATTCAAATTGTTTACTTTCGACTCGCTAACCACAAAAATCAATTCCAATTGGCCATCAATCAAACGTGCCGCCGAGGAGCGGATGACTTGCCGCTTCTTTACAAAATTTTTGGCCTGGTAATCAAAACAAAGTGCGAAAGTGCAGCCTGAATTCTTTGCGTGTTATTTAATAAAAAATAAATATTGCATCAACAGTTTCTAATTTCGCTTTTGTTGATTAAAATCCACTTTCTTTTGGGCAGGTCCGGTTTTATTCAAAATCGAGCTTTCTTCTTCCGGAAGGAAGCTCGTTATCACGCTTTCTGGTTGAAAACCGTGCAAATGTCACAGTTTTGACTTGCGAACAAAGGCTCGATAAATTCATTCATTCTTTTTGTTTTCCCACACAAACTACCGTAAGCTGTTTGCTGTTCGCTGTTTGCAATAGCGGCCGGAAGGACGATGCACCGCATTGCAGGTTTAAAGTGCATTCTCCTGAGTTAACCGAGTTGTTGCGTTGGGTTGTGGATGGCCCCACGGGCGCGCGAAACCGTGACGTAAACGCGTCCAGTTCACCGACCCGCGGAGGGTGGTTGGTAACATGCAAAGGTCAATCGAGGGCGATAAGTCAACAGTCGCGGAAAAAACGGGTTAATTACCATTTCGAGGATCATTACCGCGAGATCGTCGCTCAATCATGGAAGAAAAATTAGCCGGTTGACGGTTGACGTCAGCGAAAGCTCGAAGGGGTGGCGAGGTCGTTCGGTTATTCACCCAAACACCCCGAGGTCAAAGTATCTGGGTCGCTCGCCTGGTGTAGTACAGTTCGCGCGCTTATGCAACTGTAATTATATTTGAGTTATTGAAAACCTTGGAGATTTTTCGTTTTGTGATAATGCCACGACTGCGCCGCCGCCGGACCAATTAGTAAACAAACGATACGGATTCCTTTTCACGGAATATGTCAATGCGGCCCTGAGGTTTGCGCAACGATGTAACTAATCGAGAGTGCGGCCCAGATAACCGGGTCGCCGACCGAGATCGCGGTCAAGACTCCCAGCGAGCATTCCTTCGCGATCCACCCCGCGTTACCACTTTTCCAGCAAAAAACGGGCCCGTACGCAACGTTTTTGCGAGCGGCTCAAGGCCTCCGATTCGCGCGTCCCACTTTCCTCGCGTTGGTCAACGACCGGGCTGCGCGAATTCGTCGCTCGCCTTCGAAATCGCGATTGCACGTACACGCGACGCGTGCCGACTCTTGATGAGCTTGCACAACGCTTCCTACCCGCGTGACGCAGGGGGTGACCGTCCCACGCCGGCCGGGACGAAGACCTCACTGTGACGTCACGCTGAGAACAACGCGGCAGCTCGGTGGGACCGTTTCGGCACTTACCGTAATTACTTAATCGCCGTTTGTAATTTGAAAGCGGTTAAATATTTGCACAACAAATAAAAAAACCGTTTTGTGTTTCTCTGATAAGTCTTTGACACTTTACGAGGTCGTTGGCCCCGCACAACAAACACACTGCTCGATGCGCTATCAGATGCGAGATAAAAATATTATTAAAGATCCGCTAAAAATATCCTCCTGATAATTTGGTGGGTAATGAAAAAAAATTCGAACGCGCTCCAGTCGGTGTTCGGCCACCACGTGGTGAACGTGAATGTTAGTGCGCATTAGGGTACATATTCCACAGGTGATAGTCGGCGTCTGCGCGCGTCCCGACGCCCACGTTCCGCTAACAACCCCAGACACGGGCAGCGAACCCGCCAGTTCGACGCTGAAAGCATTCCAGTTGGCATTAACTAAAACGGCGGCGGTCTCCACTCTCAAATTTTCCCAGGAATTTAACGAGATGAGCCACCAACGCACGTCTTCGACTTACGCCACCCCAGGTTAGCTCAGATTTTTTTCTCTTACTCGATCTTGCGATTTCAGCGATTTCAGCGATTTCAGTGCGCTGCACGTGCAAATCGACCCTGACACTGAAACTGGCGACGCGATATTTAAAACCCGCGGCCTCTAGCGAGCGACCGGTTAACCGACGCAGCGACAAGCGGTGCGACGTTCAGCCGCTAGGTGGCGACCGTTGTTTAACCGCGGCTGCACTTTCAATTTAATTGAGATTTTTTACGATTTTCGCCGATTTTAAGTGTAACAAGCGATTTTATAACGAAATCGTGTAACATGAGAACAGCAAATAAACGGGTCGCGAGAGGTCTGTAACCGCGAATGGGGTCAAAACTCGCGGTTAGTGTGAGTAACCTCGTTTGGTTATTACACCTTTCTGAAACAAGTGTAGCGCGGCGGAGAGATACCACTTTACAGCCTGATTACATCCAGTTTCGGTAGCGAAAGTATCACAATAAGTTTTGAATTAATTCGAGTAATTGATGATTTTTTTTTCTATTTACCGTTGAACAATGAGGTGGCGGTTTGATGGGCACTTAACTTTGATGTTGTTTTGCTGAAATTTTTAGCGAGTCATAAAAGTTTTATAGGAAAACCGTAACACGCAATTTTTTCCTCCGTCCGCATTTATGATTTTTTACCGTTCCGGGGATTTTTCGGATTGTGCGTGGCGATTCCGACTCTTTTATTATTTTTTGGAAAATTTGTAGGTCGTTTTTTTAATTCGGCTAATTTTAGAAATAATCGCGTTGATGTTGACGCTTTTTGTCGAATTTACAAACAAATGTTATAACTTCTTGTTTGTTTTTAATTTTTTTCAATTTGGTTATCTTGAGTTTTTCGAAAACTTGTTAATTGCTTGTAAATAATTGTGGAATCTGTTATCAAAAATTTTAAGTATTTATTGCTTCAATTCTAAATTTAACCGAGTTTATCGAGGAAATTTAAACCGTTGATAATGGTAAACAACTGGGACTGATAAGAAGTGTTTTAAACGCCTCTAATTTAATTTTTTTATTATGCAATGTTTTTTAACTAACTTCAATGTGTAAACATTAACGCGTGCCTCCCTCGAAGAATTTCTTGCAACCACCTTAGAATTAAAATACAAAAAACTCGTGCGCAGGCGTAAGTCAATACAACTGTCATTTTCGTTGACGAATAGTTTAAATTCAGTGAATTATCATAATTATGTTGGTTTTGCTTTCTGCAATGGGTAAGAAAAACGTTCCTACATTATATAAGGGTAGGGCAGGGCCACCAAAGAGTACGAATTTTAAATTTCATAAAACAAGCAAATTTCATCGGTCATATTATTACTGTAGCCATTCGAACACCAAAAATAAATATCTTTTTTTAAATAAATATAGAAATCGGTAGGATTGTTTTACAAAGCCTCGATGCGCACTCTTAAGAACAATGGGCTCTAGGGTGCGCGCATATTATACCGAGTCTTTTATTTAAATTTAACATCCCTATGTTCAATCTTAAAAAAAATCGTACTTTTATGTCAACATATTTTTTGTGACGTATTATTAAATTGTAAGGCAACCTTTAAAACAGTAGAATATTTTATTTAAAGAAAATTTTTCAAATTGTCTTCCTTCACATTCTAAGTAATGGGCTAAATGGTTGTAAAATCCATGCACCGCATTTCTCAAATAAATCTCTAATTTGTCTAAAGCTATTGTTATTTTTATACCAATTCACAATATTAATTTTTTCTTTTGAATCCATTTTCATAACTAAATTTCAAACTACAGCAATGAAATTTTTTACTTCTAAGTTGACATAAATGCCAAATCATTTGTATTATCAAAGGATATACATTACTGATTGACATTATTTTGTTTAAAATTAAATATGGGGAAAATTTGCATTGTATGATCAATGTTAAAATAGAGACGGCATTAGCAAACAAGTATATTTTTTTTAGGGTAGGTTTGCAAGAGATTCTTAAACAAACAACATTCTTCCAACAACTAAATTTATAGGCGAAATATACATAAAATAGCCTTGCGCCAATGATTTTAAAAACAAAACTTGTCATTGGTCCATTATAGTGGAAATGGCAATTTTAAAACAGACCCCTTACCCCTTACTTTAGAATTGTCACAAGTTATCAAATAATGCTCAAATTTCCATTACTTTCAATTATTCTTGCGTACTCTTAGGTGCCCTTACCGTAATAATTTTATTCTCTTTCATATGAATTTTTATAACAATTCTCTCGACTTTTGTGAACTTGCGACCATGAAAACGTTTCCTTTCGACGAAAAATCAATGACAGATTTTCCGATTAGTCAATTTTTGTTTCAAATAGCAGTTTTGTGTGTGAAGTTTAAAAATCTGATTTGAGTATAGTTAATTTATTAATTCGAGAATTAAAATAAAAAGAACAAATTACACTGAAACATTTCTGTAAAAAATTTTTTGGCGTGAAATTTGAATTTTAGTATTTTTAATTCACAAAATTATATTACATTGTAGATTATATTAAAACCAGTGCCCTTTTTGTCATGAAACGCTTGGGAACGGTGTTCCACCACCTGTTTTCGACGAATTTTGTTTTTGGTGTTTGGTCTAAATAAAATCGCCCTGTTGAGCGTTCCACCACCTTTTTTTTACAAAAAGAGCACTGATTGAAACAACATTTGTATTTCAAATATAACCCACAGCTACAATCAGTTTTTTCGACAATATGGCGACAGCTCATTTTCCATAATTTCATCAGTGTAAAAAAAGTTTTCCAAGAGCCAATCACACATCTACCTTTTGGCGGGATCTATTTGAAACTGCTTCTCGAATTAATAAATGAACTAACAGACTCCCATTGCACAATGGCGCTGGAATGATTTCTCTTACAAATCGAGAAAAAAGTTAATCTCAATACATGGGCATGTCTTAACACTAATTAAATATAATCGGTGCATAATACACGCATTGCAACACGGAATATTACAGTACGCTGAATTTAGCAAATTGCTAGCCGACGTTGCGACACTCGCATCAAAATCGAACTGCTTAAGATTTCTATCTTATGATTAAGGTAATATTTACGTTTTTATTTGGGCCGGATTGCGAAATCCGATTGTGTTTTTATGAATTGAAAAGGAAAATTTGAGAAAGTGCCTAAAAATCGGAGGTCGTTCAACTCGGACCTTTTTAGGGATTTATTGCCCGGTTTCGCAACTGCATTCCGGGCCCTTGAATTCCGGCACCTTTTTCCCAGCGCCGATTTTCATTTCGTCCGATCGCGTGCGCCTCGAGCTTTTTTTTTCACTCTACTTTCGCCGAGAGATCGACGAAAGTACCTACGGCAACTTTTCGGAAAATTGGAGCTGTTTGCGCGCCGATTAGCGAAAGGGTGCGAGGCGGGGGTAAACGACCTGCAAGCGGGGCACTGGCACTTATGCCACGCGCACGTTACGCAACTCCGTCCGGCCATTAGCATACGCACACTACTCCAATACTCCATTTACTATGTATCGTTGGTCATTGCACTTGCGCTTAATTCCCGAAATTAAAATTTTCGCTTGAATTTCAAATCGGCGCATAAATGAATAGAATTCAGATTTGGCGGGACACTTGTCCCGATGAATATTTAGATGGCATTTTTATGGGTCCGTCGAAATTGATCGCAGATCGTTTTCGGCTGACGCGTCTCGAAAATTTCGTGCGATCGGGTGTAATGATCTCAGTGCAGCGGGTTCATTGCTCGCGAGGTCGTTGGTTGCATCGACACGCGAATGTGAACAATGACGACAGGCAGTTGCAGATCGCGCCAGATTGCCACTGAGGTAAACGTAACGGTGCTCGAGTTCGACGTTCGCTACGAACACTGACACATTGCGCATGCTATATATGTGATAACACGTCGCCTACATCGGTGCGTTTACCCCTTCGCCCGAATCTGAACCTCTTCGGGAGACTCGGGGGTCGAAATAACTTCGGATTTTTGGGACTCGTCGTCGAAATCGCGCGGTCGCCGTTGCCCCAGTTCGATCGGATTATACCGATAGACTCGAAATTCGGCGAACCGCCGCCCGTATATTCCGGATGATGTGTCGAAGTCCGCGATTTTTTTCGGTGACTCACATGACGTGGATCTTGACCTTTCTGGGAGTTTGTTTACGGTGCGAAAACGGGCCTGACGCAATTCCAGTGACTGGAGAAAAAAATCGAAAATCCGATGACCGAAAATGAAGTCACTCGAGAGGTTTTTCGGAATTCTGGTTCGAATTGTTCTCTGGGAAACTTGAATTTCATTAATGCCATGTCCAGTTAGTTATGGAAATAAGTTGAAATTTTTAAAACTGAACTGGTTCCGGACTGGGCCTGTTTGGAATGGCGGCTATAAATAGTCTCCTCGGATTAAAGTAGGAAGAAAATTGAAAATTGTTTTACAAACAGGATGTCTATTAATAGGAAATTAATTTAATGGAAATTGAATCGTTATTGGAACTTTCCTTCGAGCATCTGCGTTCGAATGGGTCTCTTTATTGGCAATCTTTCAGATGCAACAACTGAAAGATATTCTTGAGTTGAAATAACTTGTAAAAATGTTTGCTCAAATAAGAATTTTAGCTAATTAAAGAGTATCGAGTTTTATTAAACTCCAGGGCATTTTTTTGAATGCAGGTTATTTTCAGGTAAAACTGAAGTTGTATTTTTTATTCAGATGGTTCTAAAAAACTTTCTAATAACTGTTAACGCTTGAAATGACTCATTTAATTTAATTAGAGATTATCTGGTAGGTACGCATGTACAGGGTGTCTCCATCACTTGTGGCCACCCCCAAAATTGAGTTTAATTGAAAGTTATTTATTTGAAATTCGGTGCACGCATGACCCGTGAATAAGGCTAGAAATTTCCAATTTTAAATATTAATTGTCGAGAAAAAAAATAAAAACTGATTTTTTATAAAAATAATATCTTTCAATTTCGTCAAATTTCACTTTTCAGGATCAGTATGATTGAGGAAAAAACAATTCCAAAAGCTGTAATTAGCCTAAAATTTCGTTATATTTGAATCTTAAGGGTAAAAGTAATGATTTATGACTGTAAACAATCAGTCGATGTGGACAATAGGAGCGTATCTAAGTCGAGCCTT
The DNA here is from genome assembly GCA_949768715.1 of Dascillus cervinus. Classification (NCBI taxonomy): domain Eukaryota; kingdom Metazoa; phylum Arthropoda; class Insecta; order Coleoptera; family Dascillidae; genus Dascillus; species Dascillus cervinus. Next base: position 26,932,033 of record OX458319.1, on the reverse strand, counting down.
TTTCCATTTTTGTAGATTTCTAAAATTTACATAAATTGTTCTCTAATAAATTACGATTACGAGTACGGATGTTAAATTATTTTCTTTAACTCGAAGGCGACTTATTACGTTTTTCGTTTGAAATATTTTCGGAATAGACCATTCCAAGTACACAGTTACCTATTTCTAGCTTCGGAGAAATTTTTACAATGCCATAAATTTAAATCGTACTTAGCTTTGCGAATAGTTACTAACGACTATTTACATTCGTAAATCATTACTTTTACCCTTGAGATTGCAATATAAGGGAATTTTAGAATAATTTGGAATTTTGGAATTGTTTAAAAATCCAGGTTATATGCATTACATTAAAATAAATAGGGCAAACAATTGTAGAGGGTCCTCCAACGTTAACACTCACTCCCAAAATTGATCTCAACTATTAAATTATCTTTAAATTTCTTTATTAATTTGTTGTTTTGTTTTCAATGAACCAGACACAGAACAAAAAGGATAATTTTTGAAAAATCAAGACTAAAAATGTTTGTGATTATTTTTTAGTGATTTCATTCACCAATCGTTTAGCAGTATTTGGGCACACGTGTTTAATTCTGTCCAATCACAACATTATTATAGTGAGAATTTTCTACTGTAGAAAATTCCCGCGAAAATTATCTGACATCTGTCACCAGTTTTATTTTAAACTGTTAAACTGTATTTTTTATGCTGCATTTTTGATTCCAACATTAAAAAATAATCTTCCGAATACCACTCGAGAGTGCGAATTAATTAGAAAATAATTCTCCAGTTATTTTTTCAAACTTGTTGCCATTTGGGAATAGCCACTCGAGCCCTACGGGCTCTCGTGTCTATTCCCTGGCAACAAGTTTTCGAAAATCTGTCGAATTATTTTCAATTTATTCTCACTCTCTTGTGATATTACTTATGAAAATTAGCTGTAGCAGTTAATTACATCTTGCAAATCACAAAAATGTTTCTTTTTTCAAATCGTTTGAACTAAAATTCTCAAAACTTCCGAGAAAGATCTACGATTTCAAAATAACCTAAAGCGGTAAATTTGTCCTTCTGAAAACGATGAACGAATGAATGAGCTGTTGACAGCAAAAGGAAGTAGTATAAGTCAAAAATTGTCGAATTTGAATTGTATACTTTTGCAGTTCTTTAGGTGATTTATGGTATTGACACTATTTATGAAAAGAAAGAGGTCGTCGGTGCCGAGTCAAAACCTACATTAGGGAAACTAGTGCAAAATATAACTTTTCCCAAAATTTGTCAAATATGACAGACACCACCTGGGGTTATCAGATCTGGACTAAAAATGACTGCTTTCTTAGTATTTCTTTTACATTTATACTTTTCATTACGCTGTTTTCATAATAGTTGTGTTCGGTTATTTAAAGCGAACAACAGGCCGGTAAAAGCTTTGTAACTACACCACTGACCTGATAATATTGGTTCTTCTGACTTGCAAGTTGTAAACTACATTTCTAGGTTATTTAGTTGCTTCAATGGGGATGTGCAAACTATCGACATCACAGAGTTTTTAACCGAAATAACTGCAAATTTCAATAAAAAGCTGAGATGATATTTGATATTTGATTGATATTTCTATATTAAAAAATTATAAAAAAGATTTATGAAAAGAAAAGCTCAAAAATCCATGAAGTATCTCATAAATAGGCGTCGCGACGCCAGATGATAAAAACTGGAGAAAAAAATTAGTTACATAACCAAATTTTCGTGGTAAAATCTTCAAAATTGAGCTTTTTTAGGGAGTGACAATTAACGTTGGACAACTGCAAAAAAATTTAAGGAATTCTTCGAATAGAACCGAAGTAGTAATTGAATAAGCGACCCACAACGAAAACACAAATTAGATCAGTTTTTTAATTTAATATCTCCAAGCTATTCAGTTTCTTTTTGTTGTTGTTGTTGTTGATACTTTCTTTTGTGCTCGCGCGTTACTTCTGAATGAAAATAAGTTTTTCTATACAGAGAGTTTGAATTTCTCAACTTACTCCCAAGACCTGAATTGGACAATTAAGAGTAAAATAACATGCAACGCGAAATGGGCCGCTTTTGTTGCGCTTTTACCTTCGAGCTGTAAATTTCACGAAAAAAAAAATACTGTTAAGACCTTAAAAACGTTTTTTGGTCAGTTAGCAGACGAACTAGCTGTTACTGCCCGCCGAGAATGGAACAGAAAAATCCGACCATAAACTCTACATACCTGCAAAACAAAAGTGGCCGAGAACGAGCGTTTCTCTAACTGTAAACAACACGAGTCCTTAAAAAATCGGTGTTTCATTGAACGTTTAAATTTTGCGACGAGGTCCTTCCGCGATTAGCCAGCGCGCCTTGGATTTGGAGGAATCGAACAATGCCGCTCGCTAACCTTTTCGCTAATTTTTTCCGGATTTTCGAACGAAATCGCAAAATTGCAAGTGGTATTTGTGGCCGTCATTGAATCGATCGCAAACCTGTTAAAAAAACTAGTTTAATAGTGCAGGGCGTCTAGATGTTTTATACTGTGGCGAAACCAATCCCCCCGAGCGAGGAAGCGAGCATAACAGCATACAGTGCTGGAAGAGTTTTATGACGCCAGTGACATTTATGTCCAAGAGAGTCGTGATAATTTAGTGGTACTTTAAGGGTATTACCACCTCGTAAAAGTAATTTGCGAAGAATTGTCGTCAAGGTTGTCAATGTGATTACAATGGGAACATTGTTTGTCAATTTCAAAGGTTTTTTTTGGGTTTACATTTATTTCTCGGAATCTATACATGGTATGGTAATGGTCATTACCCCCGGTGACGCACGCCGTGAAGTTGCTTTACTCCCACAACAATTATGTAATTTCTTCACGGTGTTTCGTAGGGGTTGCTGAACTTTACCAAGTGCAATGTCGAGTCCCGTAATTTTCCCAGAACTGCACTAGTAGAGCCGGTCGCCGCGGGCTGTGTGTGACCGTTCCGCGGATTCTGCGTCGCTCTAATCCGCGCGACACTGAATCGCCCAATTTCTCCGAAATGCGAATCGCCCCCAACCTTGCGACGTTTTTACCACCGGATAAAATCCTTTTGTGTCCGGTCGGGACAGGCGTGACCGATCGAACAGTCACGGTGCGCTCATATTTACCACATGGAGATGTGTCTACGAGTCAATAACCTGCCCAATTCTCGAAATGTGGAGTGCATTTTTCTACGATTACATCCAGGCAATTAACGTGCGGCCACACGGGTCGTTGAACCATTGTTTTGATTAGTGTTTAACGCGATCTAATAAGAATAACCGATGAGTCGCGCGTTTGCCACCTCTAACTTTTTTTCGATGACCAATTCGGTAATTTATTCTTTCGCGTTATCGTCGTCGTCAATATTCCTAATGTTTCTGGGCCCGTTAGGATTATTGTGCGCTCGCCGTGACGTCGCCAGTCACTAACCCCGCGGCCGGAAACCGAGAGATCAAATGGCATTCCGTTTTATGGCGAGCGATGCAATTTTCTAATTTAAACAAACAATTAGCGAAAGTCTGCGGCTTTGTTGCCGCCCCCGACAAAATTATCGGAACGCAATGAAAAGTTGTAAAGAGCAAAAATTTTGTTCGATGGTTTTGCGGACAAAGCTGGTCGAGTTAGTCTCGGGACAGATGGACAAAGCGTTCGAGTATATTTTCGAAGCGATTCTAGGAAGAAGGGTAGGTTGGCTCATTTTGGGGTTTTGCCTCGTTTAGAAATTCTTTTGTTAACTGCGGAACACAAAGAAAAAGAAGAGAACTGTCGCAAGTTGCTTAAAATGAGTAGCTAGTAAATAAACTGCAGGTTATTGACTTCGGCAGAGAAATTCCTCACTGAAATATGTCAATGTCGTATTAAAGTCTTTTGAATGAAGGGTTTCATTTTTCGGAATTGAATCAGTTTAGGGGCAAATGAATTTCAGTGATTTATCCGAACGTTTTTGATACATACATTAATACATACATACATTAATTTCAGTTAATTTTTTTGTTTAGTGGTTTTATAATTACTTCAAGTTGCAAAAAAAGAAAATACAGTAAAAGTCGTATATGGCGATCGTTAAGGGACCGTTCAATTATTGTCGTTATATCCGGATGTCGTTAAATCCGATGTGTGATTAAATAATTAAATTTAAGAAAAGTAATGTTTATTAAATTAAAATAATACAATAAAAAGGCATATTCTTACTAATGAAAATGATTTCAATATTACAAGAGTTTATTTTTTCTTAGGTAATCCGTAATTTTTATTTGGACTAGAAATTTTTGTTGAAAATAGTTTTTCTATTTTTCTTTCGACTATAGAAATATCTATAACAAAATCTTCTTCACTTTGGGCAAATAACGCAAAATTTTTCAAAAATTAATTTCATCTCCAAGAGAAATATTTATGTGGTTTGTTGAGCCCGAATTGTTACTGTTTTATTTTCTATTTTATTTTTTTTTTGAACTAAATCGATTTTCAACAAGGTGTCGCTTAATAATTAACTTACGATTAATTGACACTTACCGCAAATTTAGTTAAGTGGAGGTAATATACGGCAACACTTTACTTTCTTTTGTTTCCATCAGCTGATTCCCCAAAAAAGATCAGAAATACATATAGAAATATAAAGTGTTATGAAAGAGTAAAATCACACACTCGAATGATTCAAGTTGCTATTGATACTTACGTAAGGAACAGAATTAGCCCAGAAATAGTTCGGTTTAATTTTAACTAGCATTTTTGCCATAAATGATTTTACAAGTTTTTTTTTGGACCCCAACTCCAACCCCATGTCCTAAGGTGTCGCACTATACCCCCCCCCCCCTTTCCTACGTGAGTCACGATACAGGAACAAAGTTATTTTCAATTATAAAGGTTTGTTATATCAGTTGACGAATTTATGTAGTTCCTAAAATTTTAATTTTTCGAAAATATCCTTTGTGATGTCACGTTTTTAAAGGAACCCCCTAACCCTCCATTATGGACTGTCATAATTCCTCTAAACTCCTCCCCCTCTTAAATATGTGTCATCATTTATGGAAGACCTCTTATTGGTGCAAACCTTGAAAACTGATGTTTTCAAATTGTCATGATATATCCATAAATTAAAATGAACGCTTTTCTGTTACTTGGAACCGGAAACAAATTATTTAGCTACAAGCTACAGAATAAGTCCAGCAATAGTGCGGTTTAACTAGCGCTTATGATATCACTTATAACTTAAGTTGAAGTGTTTTAAATTTACAATTTTAATTTTGTTGATTACAATATTGGTGCAATTAAGTGTTTATTCATTAACATGTATAATTAAACTCTTTAAATAAATACATACAAATAAAATTCGTAGCCCAACTAAAAATGGCACTTTATTCTTATTAATATTTCATTATCTCTATAATTCAATGGCTTCCTCCGATTATAATTTATGTTAATCCGACCAAGTGTTCATGAAGTTACTTTTGCAAAAAAAAAAACAGTTCAATTTCAATTTTTTTACGACTGTTACAACATTAAATTCTGTTTTGAAATTTGATTTGAATTTGTTTGAGGTTTGCATGCAACAACAATTTATTCTATAAGAGTAATTTATAGCTTACTGACTCGAACGGGAATAGTCGCTAATGGTAATGGTAAATTTTCCAATTTTTTTAAATAACCCTGACGTTGAAATTTGTAAGAAATAAGTAATCCATTTTGAAAGGTCATTGACCAATAACAGTCCGGACTGAAAGGAACAACTTGTGACTAATTTTTTTTTCTTTCTAAAGAAGGGTCCTCCGTCCAATAAATTTTCCAATTTTTTTAAACATCCCTGACATTGAAATTTCGAAGAAATAAGTAATCCATTGAAAGGTTATTGACCAACAACAGGCTGTGGATGAAAGGGACGCCTAGTAACTAATTTTTTTACTGTCAACTGATTTTTTTATCGTTTTATTGCATTCTTCGGCAACAATCGGGTTATTTACAGTTTATTGGCTCCAATAAAGCTGAGTCGATAAATGCGTCGAAGGGAGATTTTGATTTCTGATCGGAAGTGCAATTCGAATGAGGCGCACGCTGCACTGTCGCGCGGTCGCCATTATATTTAGCATGCCTGAGGCAATCCCCTGTTACGTGTTATCTATAACAAAGTTTACTACGATCTTACGCACGGTTTACCTGTTAAGAGAAATCCTCACAAACCTCGACCTTGACCATTTTATAAACTGTCGTAGCTTTTACAAACTTCAACTAGGTGTCAATAAAAAAATTAGCAGGGTTGATGGTTTCATCATAAAATAATAATAAAATGAAATAATAAAATAAAATAAAATAATAAAATAATAGCCTGTCATATTTATTAAAAATTTTTCGATACCTTTTAAGTTATAGCAATAAAAATGTAACATCTACATTTCGGTTTAAATAAAAATCGGGATTTAACTGTTGTTATATCGCCTGATAAGTATAAGATTATTCTAACTCCACTTATGTGATTTGTTTATGAGAGGAGGTTGAAACTTTGACAATATACTTTCTTTCATTTATAGAATATACCGCTTTATAATACTAATTTTTTGAAGAATTGCTTATAGTAGAATAATACTACAGATTTCTGTAACTTCCACATAACCCACATTATAGATATCAATAAATTTTTTGGAGTTAGGACAGTGGATGTTGAATTTTCAAGAAGAAGAATGTTCTATCTTCCAGAAGTTAGGACAATTTATAATTTACTTGAAACATTCAAACCCTTTTCCACTTCTAATTAAAATAATTAAATTCAAATTGTTAGTTTATTGCTGAATTTAATTATTGCAAAATTTAAAAGAGATCAATCCTTCTTTTTCTTTTTATTCGTTGTCTCGCCATTTTTTTTTTGAGACTGTTTGAAAACACATTCCCAAAATTCTATATCAACCTGAGTGAACTGGGGATAAAAACTTCTAATGCTATTTATTTTGTCTTCTGATATATTCTTGAAAGCTATGATTAAGTTAGGAACTGGTAAAATATTGTAAAATATTGTTTTTTCTAAATGTCTTCTTCTGCAATAAAATACTTGAGTGTCTCGAATTCGTCTTGTGTAAAGGTTATCCTATATTTTATAGCATAGTTTCCTTTCTCATAAACAATGTGTTTTATTTCTTCAAATTCGTATTGGCAGTGACTTCATGATAGTCTTTGAAATTTTCTTTTTTCATCTGATATAATATACGTTTTCTTGGCTCTAACTTTCAGAAGATTTTTGATGAAGTCTAAAGCCTTATCTATAGTGCTGTGGATTGCGTCAACTTCTTGCACACAACTATGACCTGGCTCCTGAAACTTCTGCTCAATAGTAGTGGGTCGAGCTTCACTTCTTATCTACTACATTTTCAACCAGAATACCATCTTCTATTATAAAGTTTTTAATTGTGTGATTCTGGACTGTCTCTTCGTATTCCAAAGTGATTAAGTAAAATCTACGTAAGTGTACTTTTAAGGTTAGAATCTAATAAGGTGCGTTATTTTAACTCACTCGTTTGTTACAATAACTTCATCACTAGAACTTGAGTCTATTTGTGCTAACGATTCATTCATTATTTAATGGTATTATTTACATTATTTAACTTTTCAATATTATTCTTGACAGTCGATATGTTTTAATTGAAGATTGGCATTGCAGTGCAAAACTAATTGTTCTATTTTTCCTATTATCAAACCGTTAAATAGAAAATTGAATGCAGATTCAGATGATACCTCACTTTTTATGATATTTGTTTTTTACTCGAAGCTATAGTGGCAGGCAAATCTATTGAGTTTCCCATAAGAAATTTGTGTGAGGATCCGTTTTAAAATCGGCGTCGTGGAGGATTTGGGGATCGAGAAGTGGAGCGCGGCGTGATCGCCATAGAGCACTCGAGAGCGCGCGAAGTGGGCGCTAAGAGTTTGAGTTCAATGTCAGTCGCAATCTTTTTTTTCCTGGGTCACCGACTGACCGTGGCCGCAGCTCTTTTATAGAGCGTGGCCCTGCTTGATATGGTACAATCCGATAAAAACTCTTGTTGCCGACGAACGAAATTTTCCGGTTAGAACCGACACACGGGGAGGAGGAACTCACTTTTCGCGGTGTTTCTGTACCAGTGGGGTAAGTGACTCTCCGTGACCTCGGAACGGCCGCGAATACGCTCGAATATCGACGATCCTTGTTCTTTGCTAGGTCACTGGCCCGAAGCAACCTTTTAAAAAACAAATCGGAGAAGAATGCCGCTTAGATTGGCTTTTATTTTTATTCCACAAAGAGAGCGAGTTACCGGGACAGGAAATCGGTATTGAGCCGTCGCGCGAAAACGCCTCCCCGAAGGTTCGGAATTCTCGGCGCAAAATCTCAAACGAGGAAAATATTATGTAACGGTCGTAGAATTTTATTTTTTTACGGCCGGGGATTTATGGCAGTGAAAGTGACTTTTTTCGTTTTTTGTTCGGTGCGAACGGGCCTGCAATAAAATAATAACTGGCCGGAGGAGGCCAACTTGGCGGGGAAGGGTCACTAAACCATTTCAGGGTGCATCGAACACCTCAGATAAATTTGGCCAGCCTTGGTTTTATAGCGACCGAATGAAATCATCTTGTCAAGGCCCGGCAGCCTCGCGCGCTCCGAAATTCGACAATTCTCGCGGAAATCGCCTGCGATCGGCGGCCCATTTTCCGCGAAAAAGCGCGACGGTCCAGCCGAAATCAAGTGAAAGGATTTATCTCGGTTTCGATGATCTGCGAGAGTGAGTGCGCAATCATAGCGGCCTTGGCCGTAACGTGCAAGTTTGTCTGGGTAATTCAGTCAAGGTTCGGGGGCGTTGAACTTCCTTCCGCGACCGTGGGGCTCCCCTCCTGCATACCGAGAGGTGGGGCAGCGTCACCCAAGCCGCCAATCCGCGCCTGCTGAAAACGATTCCGATTGGTCCGGAGTGTTATTGTTTGTCAGTGACCTCCAACTTCAAAATGCGATGAACTCGCAACTTCGCGGCTTTTGCTGCTAAAATGATGGTGCTTCGGTCTCCCACTTCTACGATCCGTAGGCACGGTCGAGAATCGCTTGCCTGCCCTTCAGGTAGTCGCGGGCCTTATTTACTATACACCGAAGTCGCCGGGCCCAGTTGGTACCGGGACTTTCACTCTCGCCAGTTCCTCCGGAGCTGTTGGTAATGCAAGAAGGCAGTGTCAGTGAAAGGTGTATATGCGAGCGAGTGTTTTACCTGGATTTTTATTATTGAAGTGATCAGTGCGCAAGTGAATTGAAAATTTTCTTTGCAACATGATCCTAACGCCGGATAGCAGTAGCGTCCACGTAGTGGCGCAGCTACCCGAATCCACGACGCACCTGAACGAGATAACATCTGGTCAAAAAGAACCAGCACTTAACTTAGGTAGAAAACGATTACTAGGCTTACATAACCCGTGCACTTGATGCGCCACTTTCTCCGTGCGTTACATAACCGCGTTGCATTGCGCCGAAAGAGAAAGTCCCCGCTCTGCTTTCTTCACTGACGTTTTATTTTCTTTTACAGAATTCGACGGCACCACCGTCCTGTGTCGCGTCTGCGGCGACAAGGCGTCGGGTTTCCACTACGGCGTCCACTCGTGCGAAGGCTGCAAGGTAAGAATCCCAAAAAATCGACTCGCAATTATCCTTGAACGAACGCGGAACTGTCGGAAAACGGGCCTTGATATTTTGGTCACCTCAATTTTTTAATTTCGCGCGCCAGCGTTCCAAAAACCGGAAACGAAGAGATTTTCGAGCGCAGTAACTCGATGCTCCCGAAATTTGTGGAATACCGCATCGATAAGATGCCACATAAAGGAATCTATTATTCGGCGGCTACCTGCGCGATGTGGCGCAAAAAGAAGGTTGAAGGTCGGTTATTCTAATGTCAACGTCCGGTGCACGCGCTATGCGGTGGTCGCGCGGGCCGCGGGGGCACACTTGGCTAACTAGGCGATTGGCCTTCGCTAGGAATATACATAGTGTAAAAAACTATTATTCAAGGTTCGGCCAAAATAAGAGTTCAAGAACGGGCTTTGTGTGTGGGATATCTCTGATATTTTATTTATCGATTACTCATGAATATTGCTATTACCTCATCATGTGGGCTTCGTGCGCGCGCGGCGGGAGGAAGCATTCCTTAAATTAACTAATTGTAAGCGCTGCGCGTACGCGTAATTGCTTTTTTTAACACTTCCTCGTTCGTTTCATTGTCGCTGGCGCGTTAATTGCGAACCTTGAAGCCACAATGCCGAGCTCGCCTTAGTTTCACCCAAAAAAATAACAGCTGCACAAAATTGCATCATTCCACCAACCCGAGGGTGGATAAAAGGTTCCCATTCCTTGGGCAGACTCTAAACGACTTGTGTAACAAACCAATTCTGAAGGAAACGAAAATCGCCCCAATGAAATTGAAAATTGGCTAAATTCATGCGAAATAATAAAGTTGAGCCTATTCAATTTTCAAAATTAAAAACCAACCAACGAGGGATTGTTTTGTGTATTCTAAAAGAGTACAGTAATTTCAACTAAGAAGGTCGTTTCGATTTCATGCCCACAACATAAATAAACAAGAGTTATATGTGCGCAAGAATAACGCAAATTTATCTCATCGACGTTTTTCCAATTTTCAGTTTCTAAAAATAAATTCCTCGCGTTACAAATAGAAACAAGAATTTATTTCGGTTACCTCACTCGTTGATAAAAGTGTCGAAAGAGAGAAAATAATTCCAAGTCATTTGGAAACGGCCCGACAATTTTGAGCAGGTGATCAGACAAATTGGTGGCCAATTATCGTTGTTTACCGATGAGAAAAACCCAAGATTTCCATTTCGCTCGGCTAATTAACTTTTTCGTATCGGAAAAAACGGTGCCGTTAAATTATCGCGACCGAAAATAAAAATTGCGTCACCGCCGAAATCGATGCACAAAATTGAGCAGGAGGAGGCGCGCGCTCACCTTGAGAGTTTTTGGCTATGCTATCGCGCGTTTCGTGGGTTCTTCCGGCCGTCAAACCTTGAAGGAGTTTGATCAAGTTTGATGAACCCGTCCGGTCGGTTGGTTCAAGGCCGGTTTACCTGATTCCGCCCGCATTCGCACCTGCGCTTTTACTTTCGGCGAACCCTTTTTTTTATATCGAAGGGTTGCAATCCTTTTCCATTAAATCGGCGGGCGCAAAAAAACCGACCCCCTGAGTTATTGTTATTAACCCGGCAGATGGTTAGTGGTGGGCCAATTTAAAAATTCCCTTTTTTTACCCTTTGTTACGAAATTTAATCTAATATATACGTGATGCTTTGTCCGGCGACAGCGCGGATCTAATCGAAACACACAAAAGAAACGCGGAAGAGTCGAGCACGAAAAAAGTGGATCACCCAAATCGGTCGCGTTAAACTTGAAATCGGCGATTTTCGAATTTGGCGCCCCTCGATTTGGTTTCGCGGTTCGCGGGGTGGTCGCGAGGCGGCGTGGCGTTGACCGCGGTGAACGACCCAGCGTGCGTCTTCCCAAGCGCCGTCTCGCGGAATCCGGCAGTGATTATTTAACGGGATCTTGCGGGGTTAGTGCACCGTCCTAATTATAGACGAATTTGGGAAGATTGTGCGAGAACGCGCGCGCGAAAAATTGTTGTTCTGGAACCCCGCGCGGCGCTAATTGAGATTCGACTGATTTCAATAATAAACTTTCTTAAGCGAACAGTAAATAACAACATTTTACAAGCGAGTTCACAACAATAATTTGAAATTGGGGTCAGCGCGAGAAAAAAAAACCGTCTATTTGTAACAACTGGAGATAAAAATATTCAGGTCAGTTGCCCCAAATAGTGAACTTTGTAATATACGGGAATGTATAGTACGGACGTTGAACCCGGTCATAAACACGCAGGCGCTAAGCATTACCGTTATCGCAACGATGCAAATCCCCACCATAAGCGCGAGTACGTCAACCTAGTTTTACGGACGTTGACCCACCGCATATCTCATGGAACAAAAGCGAAATATTGGATTGTTTTCGATGAAGCCCTTAAATAAAATCTCGATTGCGAATAAATCCGCGGAAAAAATCCCCGTAGTTCAGTCATTTTAGACAAAAAAAATCCAAGTAAAGATTTTCCTTCTGGCTATTCTTTGTATCGCTATAAGCAACACTGTATAAAAAGTCCATTGAAAAAATTGTGTCCGTCAAAGAAATCATTGAAGGTCGAAAGTCGCGAAAATCAATTTTTCTCAAATATCTCGTGAAGTATTGGTTTTATTTGAATTTTGATTATTACAAAATTTGTTTGCTATCAAAATCTGTACAAAAAAGTTTCTCTACAAAATTTACGTGGGACCAATAATTTTCGAGATATGAGGCTAAGAAAATTTGATGGTGTATTATACGGACAATATGACGCTTTTGTATAGTTGTAATATAGTTGTAGTGTTTGATTGTTATGATGACAAAAGAAACAATAGAAATGCAATAGAATAACTTCGTCGAATGAAAACGACTCCTAAGTTAGGAAACGAATGCATTGCAGTGCCCAAATTTTCTCAGTCTCATATCTCGAAAACCATTGGTTCCACATAAATTTTGTATAGAACTGTTTTTGTGCAGATTTTAATAATAAACAAATTTTGTAATAACCAAAATTCACGTACAACCAATACTTCACGAGATATTTGAGAAAATGTTCACTAAGAATTTTTTAGAAGATGAATACTAAAACGACTGGACTATAAGTACAAATTTGTGTTGAAGGTGGATTAAAAAAATCCTAAATGCAAAAAATCCGGAAAAAATAGCACATGTCGCAAATGTCATAATATATAATTTTTATATAATAAAAAACCTGTCGTGCTGTTTTTGAAAAAAAAGTTAATGAAAAACTATGTTTTTTGTATCATTTTATTTTTTATTTTCAAAATAAGTCGACCGATTTTTTTAAAATTGTCAACACATTTGAATTGCAATGCTCTGTTGGCTGTATTTTTTTTTTTTTTTGAACATTTGAATCGACTTTTTTAAAAAAAGATTTATAACAACCACAACCAAAAGCTGAAACTTGGTAAATCATAAATTAGGTCAAAAACTAACTATTTATAGTGATACAAAGAAAATCCGGAAGAAAAATCTTCACTTGGAATTTTTTAGAAGATGAATACTAAAATGAGTAGACTACCGGTGGAGCAACCGCCGCGAATCGATTCCACTCAAAATTGGCGCCATGACCACCGCAATCTAGATTTTTCTAGTCCGAAAATTAAAAATTGAAATTGCGCAAACGAACGTTAAAAGGTAAACACAGTTCCGAGAAGTTTCGATCGAAAATTTTAATCGTTCATCGACCTGTAACATATAGCTGTTGAGGTAGAACACGGAACGGGTCGTGACGTAATAGTGATAGTATGTGACGTAGAATATTCGAGAAACCCACATTTGGGCCACCGTGCGTGCGCGAGGTAAAAAGCCTTTGACCGGCCAATTCTCCACTTTAGTTGTTGATTCTGGCGGTTCAATGAACTGCAATTGAATCGTGTTGCAGAAACGCTGATTCAATCAAAAGTAGGCAATCAACCAATTAGTCACCGATTGGATTTCGTGCAGATGCGCCGCGAATTCGGTCGACGACCGCTTACGCGCGCAATTAGCGGCCGAAAAATTAACACCCCCGAGCCGTTAGGGCGCGTGACGAAACCTAGCTCGGTCTCCGTCGGCGGTCGGCGTTCCGGTAGCGCGCGACAGAGAGCGGCAACTCTCACTTTCACGGAGTGAACTGGCCTCGCGAGCACGCTTCGTTAGGTGAACAACCGGGAACTGGGTCAGCTGGTTAACTGTGGCGAACTCGCGAGCCGGGCTCAGTTTGCTTCTGGATATCGCGCTGCGCAGACGATGCACCATTCGAGCGCATAATATTATTTCCTTAAATCAAATCGACAAAATGATGGCGGTGTTGAGTTGCCCCGAAAATTTGTTAAACGTCCCCTGTGTCGAAGACAGTTCCAGCTGTGACAGTGACGATTGCCTACAGAATGAGTGTTGTTCGCAGGGTTTCTTCAGACGCAGCATTCAGCAGAAGATACAGTACAGACCGTGCACCAAGAACCAGCAATGCTCGATCCTGCGGATCAACCGAAACCGTTGCCAATATTGCAGGCTGAAGAAGTGCATCGCCGTCGGGATGAGTCGCGATGGTGAGTACCAGATTGTTTTTTTTATTATTTTTTTCCGGCGAAAATAGGCCACCGCTGACGGACCGGGTGAACGACCTGTTCGAACATAACGGCGCGCGCCGAGAAAGTTCGCGAGGTGAACGACCTCTCGATACTGGGTCAATTTAACCCCGAGTCCGCGACACATTCGAAAGTTGCTCCCCGTTACCGATATATCGCGCAAGCGGTTGCATAATTGGAGGGCGCTAAACCGTGTTGAGGTCAGCCACTGTTGAACTCGGGAGCGTTGTGCCACATCGAAAAGACTTTTACTTCGACGCAACTCTCCGATCGGATGAAATTGTGCAATATTTTCCCCGCGCGCGCAATGTAACTTTTACTTAATTAAATATCAATTAGTAGAAAGTGCACGTCTTCATTCTCATCGGGGGGTTGACAATTTCTCTCCACTTCCTAGAAAGTTACCGTTTCGCAATTGGAAAAAATCGGTCAATGAACTTTGCCCGTTTGAAATTTAGTAACTCGATCAGTAGTGTCGCCTAGCGTCGCGACGCCCAACGACGTCGGGACGCGTGCGCCATGAACCGCGCCGGGACACGCATGCACGGGTCAACATCCCACATACCCAGTCAAAATAAGTGCGCGCACAATCGACCCGATCCGAAAATAGTTCCAGTTTCGCACAAGTACCAGCGCCTGAACCGCAGGCAACCCAATTCGCGCGCGGTAATTACGTTTAATTAATCCGCGACTATTTACTGATACGTCATTGTTCGAAATTAATCACAAATTGGGAGGGGCCGGGGGATGTGACCTTCGTATCGGTACCTACTACCCCGACGATTGCGAGCACAGTAGCGCAGGACTCAAGTTCAAGGGTGGGGCGGTTCGAGAGGGGACCCGCGACCGTGGGCGCGCGGCTGACGACGGTTCGCGCCACTATACGGTACTATTGTAGTCGGGAATGCCAGCTCGTGCGCTTCGCAGCCCGTCATTTCGCGCACATGTTAGAGGTGAAAGTGGTCAGTGCAACATGGGTGAAGAGTTACCCATCCTTAAGGGGATTCTTAACGGAGTTGTCAACTATCATAATGCCCGTAGGTATTTTTTTTCGTAAATTTTGTTTGGCCCTTTTGGTCGAAAAAAAAAAATTTCGCGTGCTCACTTTCTTCGACCTAAAACACTTTCGCGCGGGCGTGAAAGCGGCGGATTAATTTCTCGAGCCGCGCACACTTTCTCCGCTTTGCCCGCGAAAAGGGAGCAGATGCGGAGCAAAGCAGCTGGCACGCGCCGAGGCACCTGGCCCTCAAGGGCTCGTGGCCTCTTTAACCGCGAAAGTTTTTCCATAATTAAATGTCACGTTTTTTGTTTGCAGCTGTGAGATTCGGACGAGTCCCGAAAAGAGAGAAGGCCCGCATCTTGGCGGCCATGCAGCAGAGTTCGAATTCGCGCTCTCTGGAAAAAGCCGTTTCGGCCGAGCTCGAAGATGAACAAAGGCTGTTGGCCACCGTCGTCCGGGCGCACATCGACACCTGCGATTTCACCAGAGACAAAGTCGAGCCGATGCTGACCCGCGCCAGGGAGCAGCCGTCGTACACCGCCTGTCCTCCGACACTGGTAAGTTTCTAATCGAAAACGGAAGGAAATGGGGTTGAATTAACGAACCCCCTAAACAAAGCGGCGACGCATAGCCAGACCGGGCGGCCTTGCACGCAGGGGACAAGCGGAAACATTCAAGGTTTCCGCGGGAGATCTTCTTTCTCGCTCGGGTTTCGCAAGGCTGAACGGCGCGCGTTTTCAGGAAGTCTCCGTTTCTTTAAAATAGATCCGCGGGCAAGGACCTTGGCGTTACTTTACGCCGATGTATTGATCGCGCCTTCAGCCTTGACGCCCGATCCAGAAAGGTCGCACGATTCGACCGTCCCGTTTGTTGTTCTCGTCTGAGACTTATTTTCCTCTTTCAGGCTTGTCCTCTGAACCCGAACCCGCAGCCGTTGACCGGCCAGCAGGAACTGTTGCAGGACTTCTCCAAGCGCTTCTCGCCGGCCATCCGCGGCGTCGTCGAGTTCGCCAAACGCATCCCGGGCTTCTCGCTCCTGTCGCAGGACGACCAGGTCACGCTGCTGAAAGCGGGAGTGTTTGAGGTGCTTCTCGTGCGACTCGCGTGCATGTTCGACTCACAAACGTCGAGCATGGTTTGCCTAAACGGACAAGTGTTAAAGCGCGAATCTATTCACAGTAGTTCAAACGCGCGTTTTTTGATGGACTCAATGTTCGATTTCGCCGAACGTATGAACGCGTTGCGTCTATCGGACGCCGAAATCGGCTTGTTCTGCTCGATAGTGGTGATCGCGGCCGATAGGCCCGGATTGCGCAACACCGAGCTCATCGAAAAGATGCACAACAAGTTGAAATCTGCGCTACAAATCGTAGTCTCGCAGAATCATCCCGGTCAATCCGACATCCTCCACGAATTGATCAAGAAAGTACCAGATCTCCGCACACTTAACACTCTGCATTCTGAAAAGTTGCTCGCATTCAAAATGACCGAGCAGCAACAGATGATGCAACAACAGCAGCAAATGTGGAATTCGACCATCGAGGAGGAAAACAGCAGCAAAAGTCCTGCTGCGTCCTCGTGGTCGTCCTCGTCCGATGTGGCGATGGACGAGGCCAAAAGTCCTCTTGGGTCAGTATCGAGCACGGAATCCATGTGCTCGGGTGAGGTGGCTTCGATAACGGATTACCACCATCACCATCCTTCCGGCCATCATATCAATCCGAACGTGAGCAACGCCCCGTTGTTAGCGGCGACTTTGGCCGGAGGATTGTGCCCCCAAAGACACAGGGCCAACTCCGGTTCGACCTCGTCAGGGGACGACGAATTGGCCGCAACATCACACCTAATTCACAACGGGTTGACAATAACTCCAGTGACGAGACCTCAACAGTCGCATATAAGATATCGAAAGTTGGATTCTCCGAGCGATTCAGGAATCGAGTCTGGAACAGAAAAAGTTGACAAGGCCAGTGCGCCGACCTCTTTGTGCTCGAGTCCGCGGTCTTCGATAGACGACCACCACATCGTGGAAGACATGCCAGTGTTGAAGAGAGTTTTGCAGGCGCCGCCGCTTTACGACACGAATTCTCTGATGGACGAGGCTTACAAACCGCACAAAAAATTCAGAGCACTTCGCAATAAAGATTCGGCGGAAGCCGAACCGGTGGTGTCAGTTTCACCTCAACCTCCACACAGCCACCTGCAATCCTCTTTGTCCAGTACGCATTCAACCCTGGCGAAATCTTTAATGGAAGGACCTAGGATGACCGCCGAACAGATGAAACGTACAGACATAATCCACAATTACATAATGCGTGGAGAGTCTGCACCTTCTCCACATATGGTTCCAAGCGCGAGTTGTCCCTACAAAAGCAGTTCGCTGTTGCAGTCCGCTTGGGCCACGAGTGTTATCACGACAACCTCCCGCCAACCTTACAATTCAAACGTCACTCCTCCCCCACAAACCGATTATTCGCGGTTATATTATCATCCCCAGTCCCCTCATTCGACATCCCCCGCGCCCCCGCAAGCGCGTTCGCCGACGACGACGACTTTGATCTCATCCGCCCCAAAAATGATGGAGCTGCAAGTGGACATAGCGGATTCTCAACAGCCGCTCAACCTGTCCAAGAAGTCGCCGACGCCGTCGCCGCGGCTCAAAGTGGTGACGCTAGAAGTATAAGTGATCAGTAGTACAAAAGTGTGGAGTGCGCCCGGGACTGTGAGAGCCGCCCGCGCAGGTGTTTAGAACGATGGTGCCACTTTAATCGTATTATAAACCAAATAATTTATTGTTATAAAATATTCAAGCTATATGTTTACGTGTGGAGACTTATGTTTACGTCTGTAGCTGTTAGTTTCTTTAAATTAGTCTAGCCGCCAGCGGCACTTCCCATGTTCTCATGTAAAGATACTTCCGCCATTACCAGCGCCGGCCCGGCTTGTAAATAGCGGACCAACCTCCGCCGTGCCGCCGCAGACTTGTCTATAGTTAAGGTTTTAAGAACAATCATTAATTTAATGGCTCTATAATTGTAAATTAATATTTATGATAAACTGGCATCATGCACCAATCCTATTATAGAATTATTATTATTATTATTATTAATGTATGTGATAAATTTATTTGTAGAACAGTTGTGTATAAATTTGTGTTACGTATCTCGGTTTGTAAAGAGACCCGTTATCATTATCATCGACATTGCGTGTTGTATCATCCATCATTTATCATTTAGTTAGGCGAGCCGGGCGAAGAACCGAAGAGATGCAGCAAGAATAATGTGCTACCCCAACCGAGTTCTTCGCTCGCTCATTTTTTTGAGACGTGAATGTTTCTGCCCTCAAACATGGCTCGATTTTAATAATACTTATCCCCCCTAATCATTTCTCTGTAGAGTCATGTGCGATCGGTGCAGCACGCCGGCCTTTAAGATGCCACATTAGCGCTCCTGTCGCACGTTGCTGAATTTGTATGTACTTTTGTAAGTTTGGGAGTATGTTGAGGTTGTCAGAATAAAACATGTCTGGTGAAATTAAATCGACTTTTTTTTTAAAACAAACATCCTTTCTTCGGGTCAGACGCCGGGGCACACATCCAAGGGCAGGTCTCAAGGTTTTCTCGCACGTGGTCGGACTCGACTTTTAAAAATCCCTCCGAGCAGACGAGATTAGCATTGAGACGGTAATTCCACATCTCGTTCGACTGAATCATCTGGACTTCCTCAATTGAAGCAATCTTAACCCATTAAGCATCAGCGTTAGAAATGATTGAAAATTTAAGCAAAAAAATTCAAAAATATTTTCCTTAAAAAATGTTTGATGCCCTAGTTATGGGACATTAGTATCAAATTCATAATATTTTTGTAAGTATTCCACAAAATGAAAATGGATTAAAATAATTCAAAAATATTTTCCTTAAAAAACGTTTGATGCCCTAGTTATGGGACATTAGTATCAAATTCATAATATTTTTATAAGTATTCCACAAATTGCAAATGGTAAAAAATTCAAAATTGTTTGGTGTTCTACATGTGGAACAATAGTACCAAATGTGGAAGTATTTACAAATTAAAATTGAATCTCTAAGATGCCACTGATTTACCATTATTGTCACATTTTTCAGTTTCCCCTAAAAATTTTTCGTTTTCACTTGAGCTCCACGAAAATAGCAGATAAGATTGTTGTAAACTTTAAATTTCTTTCTACATACATTTTTATGATTTCACAACAAAAAGAGAATTCTTTTAAAATAAGTTCTATTTTAATTTATGATTTTTATTAAAATACAGGGTGATTCTCAAAAAACGTCCCACGCTCTAACTCGGTTATTTATTGCCTGATTCCAGAAAAAAATATATACTTAATTAGTCGAGTAAGTACTACAAGAAGGTTTTAATTTGGATTTTTTCCCACATCAACTTCAATGTGAAGCGACAGTCAACTTTTTTTTCAAATGGCAATGTATACATTTTTTTATTTATTGTGGTAGAAGATTTTTTTTCTAAATCCAATGATATCTAATAAGTTGATCTTGAAGTAATATTAAGGACAGAAAAAATAAAATATTTTATAAAAATAAGTCGGGCTTACAGTAAAAAAATTCTAAGTCTAATCATAAAATAGTTGCAAATTTGAATGATACTCTTATATTGACACTTAAACGACATTTATCACGTGATGATCTTATTGTTTTCCAAGGCATGCTAATTGTTTTAGTTAGAACCCCGACTTATTTTAATTAAATTTTTTTTTTCCTTAATATTACTTCAAGGTCAAGTTATTAGATATCGTTGGATTTAGAAAAAAATCTACCACAATAAATAAAAAAATGTATACATTGCCATTTGAAAAAGAGAAGTTGACTGTCGCTTCGCATTGAAGTTAATGTGGAAAAAATCCAAATTAATAAGTTCTTGTGGTACTTACTCGATTAATTATTTATATTGTTTTTTTTTCTGAAGTCGGGCAATAAATAACTGAGTTAGAGCGTGGGACGTTTTTTAGGAATCACCCTGTATAAAAAATTATAATAAAAAGTAGCGTAGGGGCACCTAAGAGTGCGCTCTCAATTTTTATATCTAAATAAAACTAGTAAATTAATCTCTGAAGTTTACTGGACAACCTGTTTGCTGTAATCTACTTAGTTACAAAGAATAGAACAATATTTTTAAAAGAAATATAAATCTCGTAGAAATACATAAGTAGTTGAAACGAAATGAAAACTAGTTATAGATGATAAGAATATAAAATCAGCCAAATCGATTCAAAATTAGACCAAGGAGTAAATGGATAATTGGCGGTGAAGTCCTTTCCAAGGATTCCAACGACGATACACACACAGTTTTACTCCACGTGGTTGAAGTTCACAACCTACATGGCCTCGTTTAAACAAATAAATATCGGATTTAGTCCACCACCAGTCGATAAACATCCCCCAAACAAGCAAACATTTCCACTGATGACCTCCAAAGCTTCATTATGTTTTCAACCTCACCCTTATAATTGAACCTTCATTACTACCAGCCTGGAACAGAGTTCAGAAACAGGGCAAAAATTTGTGGAGGCCCATTTAGGGCGCACGTGACGACCTCTAAATTTTTAAGTTATCTAATGAGCCGGGAAATTCCACAGATTATCCTGTAGGTCCTTGTGTACACTTGGACGCATAAAAATTCCACATGAAAATTAAACAAACCTTGAAATGTCGAAAAAAATAAGCGAAAAAATTAAGAAACAAATAAATGTTTATTTCACTGAAATTAGAGTGAAAAAAACACTACTTGTATTGTTCAAACATTTTTGTTGATTTTCGATTCAACAAAACATGGCGCAGTGCAGCGCAGCTATTGGTTTGCTTGCGCGAGAACCACATTTTTGACGCAGAAAAATAAAACCGGCGATAGCCCTTATCTCGATTCAAGCGCGCATTAAAAAGCCGTAATTTTTTTTAATAAATTCACCAGTTTATCCTTGAATGGTAATTCGTCACTTTGGACGTGTCAACGTTTTAATCGAAACATATTTTTTATGTGCGTAATAAAATCTGTGTTAAATTCCGCGCTATAGTTAACGTCCACAAATAATTTTTCAGAATAATCGACAGACCTTGTCACGTGCCGCTCAATAAAAAGATGTTTCTTTCGCCTCTGGGATACAAAACGAAAAAACCTTATTATCATAACAACGTCCACATTGAACTTCTCTAGGACGGATCCGTAAAAACCAGCACAACAGATTTGTCCCCGCAGAGCCAGTCATTCTTACGCGCGTGTCATTGTTTGCTTGTTAACCATACGATTCGGGCGACCTTGTTCCTTGACACTCGCAATGATCGGTACAAGGTCTCGCGAAAAGTCCGCAAAAACTGTAAAATTGCATATGCGAAAACGTCTCTCTATCACTGACAGAAATATATCTTCGTCATCACTTTTCCAAGGATCGATTTTTCTCATTAAATCATCAAATTACACTGACACTCTACGACACTGCTCTATGACACTCGAAATTAGATCTTTTAATAAGATTTGATCTCCAAGTTTAGAAATTGTGTTTTCAAAGATTTTACTGCCTATGTCACTCAATTATGGTACCAACACAATGTTGATAAAAGTCCCTAACTGTGCGATTTTACTTTATAACACACGACGTGCTTAAGAATATGCTTATTTAGTTTATTGTTTGTACAATATTGATCGTTTTCAGTATTGGTCGTGCATGCATCCTACTTGGATTAACCCAGACAAAAAAAAAAAACTTGAACAGACGTCAGATTACTCAAAAACCAATGAATATATTGTAACGACACAGATTTTTCTAAATGCGCAAATAGAGTAATAGCGCAGATTTCTCAGAATATTTAAATCACCTCGAAAATGATTGATTAATAGGGTAATAATTTATAGTATTGACTTTGCAAATATCCGATACGTGCTCAACTCTAGATTGTTTTCATAAGCGGCCAAAACAAAGTACTGTACCGGAAATACAGGAGCTGAACCTTAATTCTGCTAATTGTTTAATATAAATATACACGGTGAGTTAAGTTTTACCGCCCGTGGCAAAATAAGCCTTTAAAATAATTTGTCAATTCTCATAAATTGCATGAGTAATTTTATATTATTAAGGTACATGGAAACCAAGAAAACATTTTTTTTTAATCAGGTAAAATTTTGGCTTTCTTTCAATTACTAATTGCTCAATTTATTAGTTTTTTTTATGTACGAACAGTAAAATATTTTCACACAATTTAGTGTAATTGAAATAATTTTACTAATTTGCGTTCATTAAATAAAGCCATTTCCGTATTAGATTGTATTTTTTGAAATGATTTACGATATAAGCTGACCAATTCATCTAACAATGGTATTGGTTTTGGGTACTTGACTGATTATTTATGACAGTCATAAAGTTAAGTTAAAAAGTACAAGGGTCTTCGCTATTTCTTTAAAAGTTCACTACATCGTAACTAACAGCTACAATTATAATTATAATCATAATAAAAAATATTTCTTTGCAATATTAGATTTTAAACTGGATAAGAAAATCGCTTACCAGCTTCTAATTTTCGTTAGTATATCTGTCTACAATTTTGTGTATTAATTTTTCCGTCTGCAAAGTCAATATACCTATCGGTTATTGAACCTTCCTATAAAATAAATTGCTTAACTCACCCAAAGTTTAAAAACCATGGTCACAACCCTAGGTCACTTTGTGAATAAAGAAACATTCACATTCGCAACAAATCTTCCAACACTTAAACATCGTTGGTAAAAAGTGAAAATTAAAACTTTGTTTTGTGGAATAGTGAACATTTGTGCTTAGTTCAAGTATAAGCATGCCAGTTCAATACTCAGTCGAGGAGAAGCTTGAAATGCTTTTAATTTATGGGTAATGGGGCATCACTTTGAGCATCTTTTATAAAATAAACTTAATATTTACCTATTAAAAACTTGTTTTATTTTTCTCACAAATTCCAGAATACGGGTCTGGCAACAACTAAAACGCCGTTCCCTTCAGTTTTATGGGTCGATCATCAGGTATTGTTACGTGGTAGACCGTATTATCCATTGTTGGAAAGTCATAAATAAAAGTATTTTTCGTGCTTTATGTTAAATTTGATTTAACTCAAAAAGTAATAATTTTTTAACGAATCAAATTGCAAATAGCAATGCTATGAATAATTTGACAAATTTTGAAATAAAAAACCAAACATGGAAATTTCACCCGAAACTCTTTGTTTTACTTTTTTGGCTTCAAATAAAAATGATTTGGAAAACTTGTAGCACTAATCGAAAGTGTAAACTTCAACTGATGTAACATGTAAATTGGATACTTTCCCCTGAATCTTTAATAGGTATTATGGCCGGGGCGGTAAAACTTAACTCACCCTGTACAAATCAAGGGCACTACCAAATATGGTCACGAATTTGGACCATGCGATCATTTTAATCGGGTATAAATACCCCATTTAAAGGGCTCTACGAAGAGTAGCTGTGAAGCAGAGTCCAGAGTCCTCCAGAATTGACTACAACATACCCCACCATGATGAATAATTTGTAAGTTGATTATAATCTTATTTTATGTTATATTTTATATATTATGCTTCTATTTTATTCATTAAATTAGATTTGTTTGTAATGCTCTTTAATCGTAATTGGGTTTAAACAAACGATTCCAAAGATGTCACAATACCTCTCGCAGAGCATCCCATAAATTTTACCGTGACAATATTAGGAGCAGAACCAAAATCCTTGATGTGTCCAAACACACCGCTAAACTTAAGTGGTTATTTGCCGGCCATGTTGCTAGAACTGTTGATGGCAAATGGCATAAGCAAATCCTATCCTAAAGACCATACAACCATACAAACTGACGGCAGGTCTGAATTGAATGGCCGTAGTAAAGAACAGCAAATAAGGAAAGCAAATCTTTGAAAATCCAAAAATGGATGTAAAGCTAATGAAAAAAAAAGAAGAAGTATTGGTATTCAAATTTTCTTCCTCGTTGACCATTTTCAATGGTTTATTTTTCTTCTTCCAAAAATGACTGCTTCTGAATGCTTAAATTAAATATAATCGGTAATCATAAACAAGAAAGGAATAATAAATTTTATTGATCCAAAACAATTATTACAGAAAAATTATCGCTTCATTTTGTAATTGATTTACTTCAAAACAATTATTGAAAGTTTTAGAATTTTAGTAATCGATTAAAATAGTAACAGTTTGAAGTGAATTTTTACCTAAAATGATGACCAAAGGTTAGTGGAACTCTATTTAAATTTCAAACTACTATTTCTTTCACAATTGACGTTATTAAGTGTCACATTTGTAATATTGCAGGCATTTTGTAACACTCAATCATGTAGTTTGTTCAAATATAAAATATGTCATATGTAGATACAATGTATTTAGCATAATCCAGAAGAGTGATTATTTTAGCGGCTTTTCTGTTGTGGTGGTTTGTCTTGATTTATTGCGTTTGTACAGAACTGCAATAATTGATTTCGTATGCCAGGAGAATGACGATTTTTTAAATTAAATGAAGAATGAATGAATAAAACAGTTTTCTACTTATTTTGCAGATGCAGCCCAATATAAATTTTTATTAGACTTCATGTTTTTAGCTCAATGTGTAATTACTTTCTTGTAATTAAATGAATAATTAATTTATTTTCAAAGTCTAGAAATGTATGTTATGTACCTATATTAGTTAATCACACAATTATTAAGTACCTATATTAATTAATCACCTAACTATTAAGTTGTTTACTTATTATTAATCTGTTCACTTATTATCATGTTTATTTGCGGTTCATCTTATATTGGTTCTCATCCTGTTTATTTGTTATTGTATTTTTTAGTGGTTTGTATGCACTTGTTTTTCATCCTGTTTACAGATAAATTTCTTATATAAGGGATTCAAATTAATTACAGTCAAGAGTTTTGATAGTTTGATAGTTGCTACCAGTCTGTCGTTAGTCTCTACTACTCTCCTATTGTTAAGTCATAGTTTTAGTCACTTTTATTTTAAATTAAGTGTTATTTACGAATAATAAAGATTTGTACGAAGAAGTGTCGCTCTCTCGAGGTCCCATAACAAATTTTTGGTGTCAGGAGCGGGATAATTTGCTGAATAACTTGGACAAATCTTGGAAGATTCACAAACGTGACGATTTATCGAAGTCTCCAGATCTATTCCTTGGTAGATTCCCATCTTTAAAAATCAGCAACGAACTGGGATCCAATTGGACATGCACATCATTGTTCTTGTCATATCGTAAGTAACCACTCACAAATCAAACTCGAAATCTTACAAACTCAAACTCTTTATTAAATCAAACGCGAAATCTTACAAACTCAAACTCTTTACTAAATCAAACTCAAATTCTTACAAACTCGAATCAAATTTCCAAATCTTCTATATCTCCAAATCGAAATTCAAAATCTTACATTATCCAAAATCTAAATCAAAGAGTAACTCATGAACCAATTTTTAAATCCTCTCAAGATCAAAACATTTTCAAACTCAAGCCACGAACAGAAACCTTAATTCAATTTAACGTACAAAATCCAGAAATTCAAGAAGGCTTAACTCCAAATATAGAAATTCTTGAAGGTGTATTTCTTTGTCGTTGCATCACAAAAGTCGATCAAAATCAAAAAGCTATCTCTACAATATTAAATACGACCAGTAATGAGGTCACTATCAAACAATTAGACTTAAATTTAGAGCCCTTAAACAATGACGAAATATTTTGCATCAATTCAATATTACAAGTAGAAAACGGGAATATTACAAATCGTAATGAAATCTTGAATAAAACTATTCGAACCGATCATTTAAATCAAGAAGAGCGCGAGTCTCTAATGAAAATTTGCCACGAATATAATTCTATATTTCAACTTGAATCCGATAATTTAACTAGGACAAATAGCATCCAACACACGATACCTACAATATCTCAAAATCCTATTTCTTCTAAAACCTATCGTTATCCGGAAATTCACAAACATGAAGTAAATACTCAAATTGATAAAATGTTAAAGCAGGGAATAATTGAACCTTCTACTTCACCTTGGTCTTCTCCTTTGTGGGTTGTTCCTAAGAAAAAGGACGCATCTGGTAAATGCAAATGGAGAATTGTAATAGATTATAGGAAGTTAAACGAAGTTACAATAGGTGATGCTTTTCCATTACCCAACATAACAGAGATATTAGATCAGTTAGGTCATTCTAAATACTTCACCACTTTAGACTTAGCTTCGGGATTTCATCAAATCCCCATGAATTCGGAAGATTCCCCAAAGACAGCATTTTCGACGCCATTAGGTCACTATCAATACACACGAATGCCTTTCGGTTTAAAAAATGCACCAGCAACCTTTCAACGGTTAATGAACAATGTACTATCAGGATTACAAGGGATCAAATGCTTTGTATATCTTGATGACATAGTTATCTATGCCGATTCCATTGAAACACATTCACGTAAATTAAAAGAAATTTTTGAACGACTAAAAAGTCACAATTTAAAGCTCCAACCCGATAAGTGTGAATTCATGCGTCATGAAGCAGCATACTTGGGACATGTCATATCTGAAAATGGAGTACGTCCAAATTCTGATAAAATTCAAACAATTCAAAATTTTCCAATTCCCAAAAATGCGAAAGATATCAAGTCATTTCTTGGATTAGCCGGGTACTATCGTAGATTCATAGAAAATTTTAGCAAAATTACCCGACCTCTTACTAGCTTATTAAAAAATGAAGTAGAATTTGATTGGTCATCAACTCAACAGGAAGCTTTCGATGTTCTTAGAAATAAATTAATCTCAGAACCTATCCTCCAATACCCAGATTTTTCTAAACCTTTTAATTTAACAACAGACGCTAGTGGGTATGCAATAGGCGCTATTCTTTCTCAGGATTTTAACAATAATAACTTACCAATTGCATATGCTTCTCGAACTATGAATCGTGCTGAAACAAATTATTCAACAACTGAAAGAGAATTATTAGCAATAGTATGGGCAACGAAACACTTCCGACCATACCTATATGGAAGGAAATTCAATATCATTACCGATCATAGACCATTGACTTGGTTAATGAACGTCAAAGACCCTGGTTCGCGATTAACTAGGTGGCGCTTAAAACTTGAAGAATATGAATACAACATTATTTTTAAACCAGGTAAACAAAATACTAATGCAGATTGTTTATCGCGAATTCAAATCGAAAATCCTCAAATTTTAAAGTTACAAATGTTGACTGATGACACGTATAACGATTTCTTGAAATTCCATTATATGGATCTAAAGCCAAATATTCACGATTTTCAAGAAACTGACTCATCTTTGTTAGATCAAGACAATAACATTGCACATATCATCTCCTCAGATTTTCGAAATTCTGAAGGATTGTCCTTAGAAAATAGTAAATTAATCACAAACTATGAATCTTTAAAACTAGAAACCTCAAAATTATACGACATTCTAATATCCCAATTCAAAAATAAATTCAGAGTATATCACTTGATAATCAAGCAAAACTTCTGGGATAAACCAACATACCAAGATTTATTTTATTGTCTTCAAAACTTAAGAAACATTTTAGAAAGAGATAAAATAAGCTCAATTTCATTTCCTTTATTCATTGATCAATTTATACAATTTAACCCTGAAAAATCAAAACAAATATTATTGTACGTATTTCGGAATTCAAAAATCAGTATCATATTATGTCATAATAAAATAATAAATCCAATTAGGGAAGACATACCTAAAATTTTAGCAGAAAATCATAATTCCCCAATAGCAGGACATTCAGGTTATCATCGTACCCTAAATAGATTAAAATTTAAATATAAATGGAAGAACATGAAAAAAGATGTTAAATCCTATATCAAACAATGCGAAAGTTGTCAAAAAAACAAAGTAGTTCGTAAAACCTTCAAACAACCAATGGAAATTACCTCAACCTCAAACCACTCATTTGAAAAATTAGCAATGGACATTGTAGGTCCACTTCCATTGACTGAAGACGGTAACAAATTCATTTTGACAGTACAAGACGACCTTACTAAATTTTCTCAAGGTTATGCCATTCCAAATCATGAATCCTCCACGATCGCTGATATGTTAGTGAAACATTTTATCTGTAATTTCGGAATTCCCAAGCAAATCCTTACCGATCAAGGTAAAGACTTTACTTCCAACTTAATAAAAGACATTTCATCCTTATTCAAAATTAAACGAATTCAAACCACAGCGTATCATCCACAGTCAAACGGTGCACTAGAAAGGAGTCATGCAACTTTAGCTGATTACCTAAAACATTACATAAACGATAAACAAACTGACTGGGACAAATGGATTCCTTTTGCTATGTTTTCATACAACACAACTCCTCACAGCTCTACCAAATTCACACCTTTTGAATTAATCTTCGGACAAAAACCTGAATTACCTACTTCAATCATACAACCTCCTGAATTCAAATATACATACGATACTTATGTAGATCAATTAAAATTAAAATTAAGCAAATCACATGAAATTGCTCGCGAAAACTTAATCAATCAAAAACAAAAGTCTAAAGAACATTACGACAAACATGCAAATACTATTCAATACAATATAGGCGATTTAGTATATTTACGCAATGAACATACAAAACTCAATCAATCTCGGAAACTAACTCAAAATTATCTAGGGCCTTACGAAATCGTTAAGGTAAATTCGTCCGCAAACGTAGTAGTCAAAGTCAAAAAATAAAAACGTAACAGTTCATGTCAATAGACTAAAACCAGCATTTATTTCAGGACCTTCATCATCGAAGGCCATGCCTCGAAGTATAATGTAACAAGGTTTGAAACATCACCAGGTTTATACTACGAAAATCTAGGAAAATTGCAATATTACGATAGCACATGGAACTTAATTGCACATGTTGATACTAACTTTTTAACTCAGAAACTCAATCTAGTAGTCCAAACTTATGAAAATACAAAACACATGTGTGAGAAGGTAACGTTTACTACAGACGCACATTTATGCAGACAATCGTTAAATTTTCTGGAAATCAAAATTCCTACAATTCGAACAAAACAGACAGCATTTTTAGACTTAGTAGGACACACAAGACAAAGACGAGGTTGGTTTGATGGTATCGGTTCCGTATTCAAGACCATTATCGGTACATTAGACGCCTCAGACGCAAAATATTACGAAGATTCGATCAGTAAAGTAATGAAAGACGATACGAATATTTTGAAACTATTAAAAGAACAAAATCAAATAATTAAGACAACAATTTCAAATTTCAATCATACCATTTCAAATTTGAAAAAGAATGAACAAGTATTTAACGACAATATTAATCAATATCATAATTTTACTCAGGCAACAACGCAAGAAATTAATCACATCCAATTTACTCAAATGATATTAGAACATATGTCTTTACTCACATATATATCTAACGAACTAGTTTCAGATTATGATCAATTAATTAATTCCGTGTTATTTGCACAAAATAATCAAATTCATCCTTCTATAATAACTCCAAATCAAGTTTTATATGAATTAACCAATACCCTAAGTCAATTGCCAACAGGAACTCATTATCCTTTACCACTTAAGAGAGAAAGTATTCATAAATTATTGAGTATAGCTGAACTGAAGGTTTATTTTCTGAATTCAAAATAAATATACATCATTTCTAACCCTTTGGTTAAAGAAACAGTATTCACTTTGTTTCATATATTACCTCTTCCAACTCCAACGAGAGACCCAGCAAATTTTATATTCATTCAACCAACTCATCAATATCTAGCAATATCGATAAACAAGATTCAATATGATTCATTTGATTCGCTAGACGATTGTAAAAGAGTAGATGAATATTATAATGTATGTAAACAAACTGTTTTATTTATTTCTCATGTTAAACCAAATTGTGAGACAAGGTTACTTTCGGTAAATGGCATAATACCAGAAGAATGTAATACTTATGTTGTCAATAGTAAACTAGATCTCTGGCATAAACTTCAAAGTGGAAATCAATGGCTTTTTGTTCTTTCCAACTTAGATCTTGTAACAATAAATTGCAAGAATGGAAACCCTATCGATATCCGCCTAAATGGTACTGGAATACTTGGCCTGCATGAAGATTGTAAGACGTACGCAAGATCAACTACCTTAGTTCCAATGAAGGGCTATAATAGCAACTACGTTCCAATCGTTCCAATAGCAAACATCCTTGAAGATGACTGTTGCAACGAAAAGAAGATCAACAGGACCTTGCCGAAAATTCAAATTCCTCATTTCGTCACAGCTAACGTCGATTTAGATGATTTAGCGTTTGTTTCTCATAAGTTAAATAACTTTGATAAACAAATTGATGATATGTTACACGAAGAAACAATCAAAAAACATATTAGTATATATACATATTTGGTTTATATAATTTCTTCAGTTTTAG
Source organism: Dascillus cervinus (assembly GCA_949768715.1). Taxonomy (NCBI): domain Eukaryota; kingdom Metazoa; phylum Arthropoda; class Insecta; order Coleoptera; family Dascillidae; genus Dascillus; species Dascillus cervinus. The sequence continues at coordinate 26,901,323 of OX458319.1, read as the reverse complement.
CGACTTATGCTGTTTATAAATTGTATATATATTTCACTCAGAGGAAGAGACGAAATCAACCGCTTGAAATCGAATATCGTTCAGGACGTGTATGCTGTAATATTTTCAACATCTGCCGTGATTCCACCCGAATCCAGGATTTCAACAGCGACCCTGAAACATCCATTGAACTAACTGAGGGCATTCAAACACCAGCAAGAGGACAAGCTGTCCATCGCACCTCAACATTGAGAACAAACCTTTAGTGGAAATAAAACAAATTGTATTCCCACTCTTAAGGAGGGAAGTGTTATGTACCTATATTAGTTAATCACACAATTATTAAGTACCTATATTAATTAATCACCTAACTATTAAGTTGTTTACTTATTATTAATCTGTTCACTTATTATCATGTTTATTTGCGGTTCATCTTATATTGGTTCTCATCCTGTTTATTTGTTATTGTATTTTTTAGTGGTTTGTATGCACTTGTTTTTCATCCTGTTTACAGATAAATTTCTTATATAAGGGATTCAAATTAATTACAGTCAAGAGTTTTGATAGTTTGATAGTTGCTACCAGTCTGTCGTTAGTCTCTACTACTCTCCTATTGTTAAGTCATAGTTTTAGTCACTTTTATTTTAAATTAAGTGTTATTTACGAATAATAAAGATTTGTACGAAGAAGTGTCGCTCTCTCGAGGTCCCATAACATGTATACTAACGATGAAAGAACCGTCATGTGTTCAGTTTTTGGCGAATATAGAAGAAACGCCGAAGCCGCAGCTAATCTTCGTGATAATTTGAAACTGAAACGAAAACAATCGTTTCTTATCAAGATTGGGTGACTTTGATTAAGAAAATTTGGGAAGTCTCATATGCAAATGTTTGTTGGCCTGCATCACCAAAAACGTAAGGTCAGACATTAACCTTGAATCACGTTGTATAATTCAATTTCAAGAATTTACTACAATTCACCGGTTCAGGCGGCGCAAGGCTGCTTGGTTTCCCGTCCGCTCTTAAGGTGGAGTAGTATTAGGAGAGCATGATTCAAGAGAGCTTATAAAATACTAAAATAAAAGATGCAGTTCTTCGACTTTTACTTTTTACAAGTATTGTAATTGTCTGGTATTGATTATGTTGATGTTGACTTAAGTTTTTGAGACCAGTTTCATCTTTGCTGGATTTCAGGCACTATGGCAAATCAAAATACATAAATGTTGTAATCTTAGAATTCAGAAAAATTTTGCCAGAAGAATTACAGAAAAACTGGGGATAAAGTTGACAGGGGCAGATTTTTGAAAATTAACATGTAGTATTAGTATTAAAATTTTTCTGTACATTTTAGGGACCAATAAAACCTTCATAAAATATTGATCTTATTTACAGTACTTAATCACGACAAATTAAATTGTTTTTTTAATAACTATTTATGGAACATGACACTTTGTTTCCTGTTTCTAAAAAAAACAATACATTTTGTTGGCGCAAAACAATTATAAAAAATTCGTCATAACAAAAACAAACTTGTTTTGGAAGAATACCTTGTTGACGCATTAAAACAATCCAGAGGCCCTTTGCTGGCAAAATACGACCTTCGAATTATCTCCATTATTTCCCCCAAGCAACTTTTGCTTCATCAATGGAAATTTATTGAATGTCATGCCGTTACAGGCAAATCTAAGTCGAGGTAGAATTTCACCAAGTGCACAATTTTATTTGTTGCAACTCCAAACTGATTTTCATCAGTTCCAGCTTGTGGAAACGAACAACGGACGATAAAAGGAACTTTTTACGATGCAAGTTGTAAGTTTGTAGATTGAAAAATATAATCACCTCTTTAAACTGTAAATTTTAGTCGAAAGCTATAAAAAATGTTTTACTTAATTCATGTTGGCAATAATGACCATAATAACACAAATTTTGACAGAATCACTGAAGTCTTACAGAATATTGAAGAAAGCTTTCCTCATCGAAAATTTCTTTCGAAAGGTTCATATTGCTTCATTTTCTAATTTTGAAGCGACATTAGTAATTCATACAACCTTAAACTGTCAGATGCAGTCAATAGTGCATTACTAGGGGAAAGTTGTTTAAAACGGGGACATCGGGTAAAACGGGGACACTGTATTTCTGACAGGAGGGCACTACTGACAGGGGTAGCGATATGATTAAATGAACTGGGCGGTCATTACAGCCTTCGAGCGCACTTCCGTGAAAATACAGAAAGTTGTTTCTGGTAAATGTTTTAAAGTCTCTGTGTGAAACATTATCGATTTTTAAGCAACGTTGTTTTGAACTTAGTGCCAAATTTGTTGCAGAAATTAATTTCGTAAGTACACTATCGTGTTCGGTAGCTTGTAAGCATTATTTTTCATGTCTTAGTTGCACGATTACATAACTTTCATACAGTCAAACGTAATGTTTTTTACAAAGTGACGCTGTCGTCCAAAACGGGGACATTTTACGTGGTTCAAAATGGGAACGTCTTTATTTTGGACGATTTAAGAACTTTATGCCCCCGTTTTGTAGAAGCCCTCAAACAGATATAGGTAGGCCTATGTATGTGTTAATTGTTTTGTATAGTCTAGAAAAAAAATATTGTTTCTTATGTCACATTTTAAATTATTTTAAACTTTCTTTTTAAGCAATTAATTTAAAAAAAAACATTTGAACACATATTTTGCATTGTTTCTTATGGGAACCCCATTTTACCCGAACGGTTGTCCAAAACGGGGACATTTTACGTGGTTCAAAATGGGAACGTCTTTATTTTGGACGATTTAAGAACTTTATGCCCCCGTTTTGTAGAAGCCCTCAAACAGATATAGGTAGGCCTATGTATGTGTTAATTGTTTTGTATAGTCTAGAAAAAAAATATTGTTTCTTATGTCACATTTTAAATTATTTTAAACTTTCTTTTTAAGCAATTAATTTAAAAAAAAACATTTGAACACATATTTTGCATTGTTTCTTATGGGAACCCCATTTTACCCGAACGGTTGTCCAAAACGGGGACTTTTACATTGTATACCAAAAGCACTTTTCTTTTGAGAAAAAGGTATTTACTTCTTTAAAGTTAAGTAAATATTTGTTCAAGTGTAAATGGGAATTTTATTGTAATTTGTTACTGGAATATGAGCCAAAATACATTAGCGTCCCCGTTTTGGACAACTCTCCCCTACCAATATAAAAAAAATTCAGTCTTCAAACGTTCCTCCTAATTTAAAAATCAGGTAAATTAGACTCGAAATTTGGACATTAACCCGTAACCGGCGAGGTGGAGTCAGGGAGACTCCGGGAAATTTTAAAACCGTCATTACTTTCGATTTGTTTATTTGTCGCCCGTGACCTTTTATATACCTTCCCCAAAGTGCGTTTTATTTATTGTGCTACAGTCGACAGAGTGCCGTTTTGAGTGTAAAACCCTTTTTTTAGAAGTCGGAGTCTCTGAGACTCCACCTCACCAATTATGAAAGTTTTTTTATATGTATAAAATTGGACGTATGTATGTATGTAGCTTATAGACTTGGAAACCGCTAAACCGATTTTGATGAAATTTTCAGCAATACTCTAACATAACCTGGAGAGTGTTCCTGTGAAGTTTGGTGCCGATCGAGGGGGGGGAAGTGTCCTAAAGTTACCAAATTTTGTACACAAGTGCATCTTAGTAGGGGGACTTAATTTAATGCCGATCGTGGGTGGGAGGTAAACAAGAATCGCACGGGGGGGGGGGTCACTGAAACTTATTCGCATAGAAACAAGTGTCCTAAAGCCACCAAATTTTGTACACCGAGCGAAGCCGGGCATTTCAGCTAGTCTGCTATAAATTTGTTACTAGTTACAATAATGGGGTAACTTCATTATCAATAATAATAATAAAATATGCAGGAAATGTCTGCAAAAATAAGAATAATGTCCTATTCCTTATATGCTATTTTGTTTTTTACTTTCTATAATTAATAGTTGTTTATTTTATGTTCACACTTTTTAGGAATTATTGTTTATTTGTATTGTTTTGTTTTTATATATAATTTAATTTAGAAAGAGATTATTCAAGAAGTATTATTATACCAATAAGTTTTTTAATTTTAGTTTTTTTAATTTTTATTAATTTTTTTTTTTCGTAATTTTTTAGTATTGTTATATTTTTTTAGTATTTCTCTTTATTTTCATTACATTATAATTGATAACTTATCATTTTCTTAGAAGTTAGGTAAAACAACTAATGCGCCGTTACCCAAGTTTACACCATGTCAGAATTTTTATCAATAGATACATTTGTCTATTTCTTTGTAATAATTATTCATTAACATTCTCTTATTTCAAAATAATATAGTAGGGGAAACCGTACAATTATTGGACATCGCTAGTTATTGGACAAGCTACTTTTTTATTACAGAAATAAAGTTTCTGTAAAGGTTAAACTTTTTTGCTACCCTTCAAAGCGACATCTATGCTATACCTATTCAATATTTTAATACTCCGTGAATATTTTACAGGTTTACAGGTGTGTCCAATAACTGTCCTTTTGTGTAATAATTGTTTAAAAACATTATAATTTTGAACATAAATAAATCCTATAAAAATTAATCATACCATTTTTTGGCTAATACTTTAAGGATTACATCTTGTTAATTTAATTCTCTGGAATGACCTATTATGTCAAATAAAATAATATCAAAGATAGTTATTTTCTTAAGTGTCCAATTTTGTATTTTTTTTTCTGCAAACTACAAAACTATTTTTGAGGATGAAATTAAATTTTTACTATAAATTTATAATGTCTTTTATTCCTAAAATGTACCAAATTTGGTTCAATACACGATTTCGACTTTCAATATTTGAGATTAAAAAAGGAGTTTGTGTGACTCCAGCTCACCAGTTATGTGACAAAAGTTCCACCTCACCAGTTACGGGTTAAAGATGCGATTTCAGAATCGATTGATTAATATTTTTCAAGAGCACCGATCTCTTTTTTTTGCCTAATGAACAGTATCCTTCAAGGTAGCGAGTTGAGCCCACTCAACGGCTTTCATGCAAAGGTAGGTTAGGCATGCAATATGAATGAGGTGGTTTATGTACATTCCAACATCGATTTATTATAACGGGAGTGCATAATATTTACTTAGGGCCGAATTCGGAACAAGCTGTAAAGGGCGTTCGAATCTCAAAGCATGAACTGTGTTTACTATGAATTTTACGGTTTCGTTCCCTCGCGCAAGTTAATTTTACCATTCGCGCGGCTGTTTGCGTTGCAAGTTTCAATTTCACCACTTTTCCTATCAGATTAAAGTTTAATTTATGCGAACAAAACAACTTGACATTAATATGACCTGATACATATAAACAAAATACGGAGCCAATTATGATAGGTCTGTTTTTGTGAAATTCCTGGATGACGTTCACGCCTATTATAAACGTCTGCGTTGTTTTTTTTTTTTTATTTCGTCGTCCTTCATAAATGTTGCATGTAACGACCGTGATTATTGACAAGGTCAGGTTTAACTAGTTTTTAGTGTCATCGATTAAATATTATATTATTAAAATGACCGACAAACGATGTTGCATTAATTTTTAATTTGCCGATTCTAACCAAACAAACCGAGCGACATATTTCTTTCTCAATTGGCTGTCACAATAAAAAACATTGTGCAGCAATAAAATCTGTCGCGGGGAAAATGAAAAAAACGACGTTAATGTGCCGTTTAATTTTGTCTTGTGTAGGGTCTGTAACCTCGCCGTAATGAAGACCCGGGCTTGTTTTCGTCCACCTGTCAAAGTGCTCTTTAAACGATGTTTAACTCTTTCCTGCGGATATTTTACGAGTGGCTAAATCATTTTTCCAAATGGAAATTCCTGCGTTAGTCAGTGTTGGGTCTTATCGAGTCGGCTAATTTTAGACATGCAAATGGATCAACAAGTTTAACATAATCGCATCGACAGTTGATCACAGTGAAAGTTTGGTTATTAAAAGTTTCCATTGTCTTGGTGTGTAAGGAAATTTCGGTCATGCCAGGATTAGGTTGACACCGGTTGTCCCAATAATGAATTGATAGTACAGTCTACACAGACTGTAACGAACCTCCAAGGACCACAATAGCGTATAACATTTTTGAGATAATAGTAGGTATATTATACACTTAGGTGGAGAAATGTATTTTTATTACCCGAGGGCTGCATTTTATTCTGAGGCGCGCAGCGCCGAAGGATGTAACGTTCGAAGATTATAATAATACTTCTCTACCGTGGTGTGTATACAATTGTTTTTGCTACTACATAGTAATATTTGAATTTAAAACATTTATTACAAGTTATCAAAAGAAATTGCAATTTTTTGTTTCCTTGGTAAGACAGTTAGGCATTTGAAAATATGTAATTTCTTGTCATAAAAGAAATGTGGTTTTTTGGCCCGCTGCGAAAGTTGTTTGAAGGTGCTTTGCAAAAATGATGAGTGAAGGTGTAAATTCCAATTACACCGCCACAAATTCGAGATATTGTAGATCATTTCGCACCTCGGCTGTAAGAGTGGCACAACTCAAAATAACAAGTTTAGTGTAAATTGAAAAAGTAATCGATTTTCTTCTGTCAAAATCCACAATTTTCTTCTGTTTAAATTCATAACTTGGTACAAAATTGTTTAGACTAACATAATCTTTTTGAAATTATAAGAGAGCGCTAGTAATTATATTTTAATATATCTTTGGGGACAAGAATATTTTAAAATTTTTGAGTTGTGCCACTCTTGTAGCAGAGGTGCGATTTACCTAAAAGATCTTAAATAAAGTAAGATTTGCCACGAAGGTAAAATACTTGCAGATGGTGTATTGTATGATTAAACATTTAAATTCCCACCTTTTGCACTTTTGGCATTTAAAGGAACGTGTAACGAAGAACTGATAAAATATTTTTGACAGAGTTGACATTCAAGTATGTATAGGTCAGTTTTTAAAAGAAATAGATAGTATCTGCCCATTATAACAAATTGTTCTACAACTATCTCTAAAATTGTAATAACACTAGTAGTAGAAAAGCCCTTTTTTAACTTTGTTACGAGGAAACGAAATTTACCAACTAAAAAACGAATATGTAAAAACGTTTTTTTTAACCCGTAACTGGTGAGGTGGAACTTTTGTCACATAACGGGTGAGCTGGAGTCACACAGACTCCTTTTTTAATGTCAAATATTGAAAGTCGAAATCGTGTATTGAACCAAATTTGGTATATTTTAGGAATAAAAGACATTATAAATTTATAGTAAAAATTTAATTTCATCCTCAAAAATAGTTTTGTAGTTTGCAGAAAAAAAAAATACAAAATGGTGCAAGTTAATTAAATTCTGGTAGACCTTTGGTATTTAATTCACTGAATAAAAACTATTTTGTTCTTTGGAAAGTACTATATTATTTTGAAATAAGAGAATGTTGATGAATAATTATTACAAAGAAATAGACAAATGTATCTATTGATAAAAATTCTGACATGGTGTAAACTTGGGTAACGGCGCATTAGTTGTTTTACCTAACTTCTAAGAAAATGATAAGTTATCAATTATAATGTAATGAAAATAAAGAGAAATACTAAAAAAATATAGCAATACTAAAAAATTACGAAAAAAATGAAAAATTAATAAAAATTAAAAAAATAAAAATTAAAAAACTTATTGGTATAATAATACTTCTTGAATAATCTCTTTCTAAATTAAATTATATATAAAAACATAACAATACAAATAAACAATAATTCCTAAAAAGTGTGAACATAAAATAAACAACTATAAATTATAGAAAGTAAAAAACAAAATAGCATATAAGGAATAGGACATTATTCGTATATTTGCAGACATTTCCTGCATATTTTATTATTATTATTGATAATGAAGTTACCCCATTATTGTAACTAGTAACAAATTTACAGCAGATTATCAATTAAAAAACTTTCATAATTGGTGAGGTGGAGTCTCCAAGACTCCGACTTCTAAAAAAAGGGTTTTACACTCAAAACGGCACTTTGTCGACTGTAGCACAATAAATAAAACGCACTTTGGGGAAGGTATATAAAAGGTCACGGGCGACAAATAAACAAATCGAAAGTAATGACGGTTTTAAAATTTCCAGGAGTCTCCCTGACTCCACCTCACCGGTTACGGGTTTGTTTTTTTCCCCTTCTCCAATAGTTAAAAAAAAATTGGGAAATACATTTTTGTACAATTAAGAGATTTTGCCTATCCTTGAGTCTATCCTCAAACACACCAATTATCAAATGAACTTCAAACAAAGATTTGGAACGATGTATCACGAGGGCCTCTCATCGTGAATTCCACGATAAAGCAAAAACTTGATAATATTTTATCCTTATTTTCAAAGCACAAAAATAAGGGGAATCCCCGGTTGAACTCTACGCCCACGATGCACAATTAACGACTAGTAAGATTTGCGATTTTCTCATTGGAATTTATTATGTTTGTCGCGAGAGAAGAATTTGAAAAAAAAATGTATATCGTTTAAATATAAATCGTATTATACATTACAAGTTGGCAAGAACTGCTAAAGGTCAAGATCGTTTTGTTGCGATTATGAAATTGGCAAATTTACAAGCTTGATGCTCCCTAACGACCGAAATTTATTTATATTAAAAATGACTGCTGCTGAAAAACTCCTCCAGCAGCAAATACAACGATAAATTGTCTCGGTTTATATTTGTATGTTTGTGATGTGATTCACAACAGCAGACTTCTTTATCGTTGGCTCAACAAAAAAATAGAGATAATATTGAGTGCACTATTCACTATCTGGGCGATAATTACAATGCAAAAACCACTGCAGCAGCGATTGTTTATTTTTTCCCGCCGCAGTTCACTACACCCGCTGACCTCAAAATTCGCGATTAATTCGCCGCATCTCGGCAATCGTCTTGAATCGGACGTTGTTCTGCGTCGGAACGTCATAATTATTCCGAACGGACGAATCCATCACGTTGAGTGTTTGAATGACAGGCTCATCGGTCGACTATTTAATCTCGAAGGCATAAATATGTGATAAATTGTCCGCGGCCTTGGCCTTGGACTCATGGACGAGTCGCGTGCATTTATCATTTCAGCTTTATCGGATCCCAATCCAACCGACATTTTTATAACGCGCTGTATAACCGTTTCTTCCACCTTATCAACGGAGGATCAAAAGGTATCAGTTAATAACTTTTGGAGCTGTTTATGGGCTCTCTTGAGAACGATTTCGGAGAATTCGATCAATTTTCGCTCAATTTCAACCTTGACTTTGATAATGCCGAAAGTTGCGAAAGTTGGTCTGTTTACTGCTTCTAAATTTACCAGCTCACTCGTCATAAGGGCTACGCAAATACATACCTGCAGTAAATATAACAGGAAATTTTGGCATTCGGTGTGGGGCTCGCATCAAGTTCAAAGATGAGTAAGGTCAAAGTATGATTTACTGAATCGAGCAATTTTAGTTCAGGCGACATTGAAATCTAATTTGGCAATTCATGCGTTCGATGTTTGATGTTTGATGAAAGTTTTGTTGTAGGTCGTGATTGAAGTTCCTGTTGAATGAAAAAAGTGGGGAACTTATTTAGTGTGGATTGAATTAGATGATCCGTATTACACCACAAAGTAAAAAATTTAATTAAATAATATTTTAGTTACTGTCAATTTTTATAAATAAAATTGTAGGATGGTAAAACTTATAACATCCTGTATACCGAATATTTATGTATTTGTACCAAAAGGTAATTGTTCGAATCAGTTACTTAACGAGAACGGTTTGAACTACAGTGAAACCCCGTTTTTACGTCCCCATATTTCACGTTTTACCGTTATTTACGTCTAACTTTTGCAGTCTCGTTTCATTTTAATATAGATAATACCCCGTTTTACGTTTATTTTTCCGGAAATTTACGTTGAAAATATTTAAAATGCAGTTATTAGGTAGATTTATTAAAATTAAAAAATTCCATTTATTTTAGCACATTCGATTAAATCTATGGAAATCATTGAAATGAATATGTTAGCAGGTTTTAGACACGGCTGCACTTTGCAAAGTTTCGTGATCCTGATTAGGTGGACAATTTTTTATTTCGTTCGGTATTGATTCTCGCGCGTTTCGCTCGCGCGTAATTTTGATATACCACTTTGGCTACAATAATAAAAAATCATGAATCAATTAAAACAAGTGCCATACAATGTCGTCTCATGAAAAAAAGCGCATGCACAAAAGAATTTAAAAGTACGAAGAAATTATAGTTTTTAAGAAACCTATAAAACACAATAAATAAATTTACACCAAACTAATTTGCATGATTTTTGAAAGAAACTTTTTTATTGCCCTTAATTTACGTTTTCCCTCCATTTACGTTTTTTTTTGTCGGTCCTTTGGAAAACGTAAAAACGGGGTTTCACTGTAATTATAAATTTTCTGTTTATTCAAATTAACGTTTATTTAGAATAATTACTATTTACAATTTATCGAGGGCAATACTTTTATTAGAAATGCTATGATTTGAATATGACATTAATTTTTAAATGAACTAGTTCAAATCTGTGTATACAACGTGTCCCAGAAATAATGTCATTAATTTTAACCAGTGATAGAACTCGTCAAATCCAAGAACTTTTTAAAATAACTTTTTGGTGTAAACGTTTTCATTAACAAGTTAAAATTGTTGACAGATTTGACTCTTATTTCGTTACGCGCCTAGGGATAATAATGCTGAATGTTAAACACCGATAAGCGTAGAACAGAAAACCAATGCAAGAAAACATTCCCTGCTTTTTAGTTCTGTCGACGCAACAACCCATTAATTTGACCGTTGCTATTATTGTAAAGTTCTGGAATGCAAATTGAAAAATGCTATGGTAATACATAAATGAAATAATTTGAGTCCTACCAAAAATGGTATGTACAAAATAATTGTTACAAGCATTTACAAGTCACAGTAACAAAGACTAGATGTGCAGCGGGTGGTTTAAATAAGTGAGTAAAAAATTATTTATTATAAAACGCACATACCTTGAATATTCAATGAAAGATAATTTTTTATGCAGTCAGCAAAAACAAATATTCACAATCACCGTCAGTGATTTATCAAATCAAAGCGGCTCGTCAATTTCAGGGAGGGTAAAATGCCAAAACAAAATTGCGATTTCGAAAAAATGGTACATAGAAAAAATGTTTGTTTTGAGGAGTTCTACTACGGGTTAAAATTAATGACATTATTTCCGGGACACGTTGTATAAAAACTTTAGAGCCTTTAAGAGCTAAATTGTTGTTTCAAAGTGAATTCATTAACAAATGATTTTTATTCAATAAAAAATATTTCTGCGATTATATCAAACATCATAAATAATAAGAAAATAATTTCGTGGAAATTATTTACACTTATCGTCCTCTTCATCTGCGAACATTTCCTCCAAAGTTCTGCAAATTTTCCTAGTTTTCCATTTACTTTACCATTTCAGATCATTATCTGAAAGGAATGGTTATTCTTATTGTTAGAGAGTTTTCGATAGCCTTTTTCCAGAAAATAACCAAATGATGGTAAAGAGCGTCTATAAAACGAATGATCTAAGCCGCCCTCGAGAGAGTTTCTTGTCGATTAATTTTTATACCATCGTAAAATCGGCCGAATTTCCATTTTTTTCCTCGAATTTACTTCCTTATTTGCTTTCGGTAACTTCAGACCCTTCAAGTGAATGACCGACTTTGTTCGGAAAAAATAATCGTTGAAAGTTTTGCAACAGATGGTCTGAGTTTTCGCGTAGGGGCGGCGCAATTTTATGAAACCAATTTTCCGATTTTATTTATACAAAACTAATCTGGACCCTTTCCAAAAATTTAAAGTAATAAATTTGTTTTCTGTGGTTTTTATTTCAATAACAACAGTTGTCTCAATTATTTTGTTTTAATTATAAAAAATGAAAAAATTCATTCTCTTGAAATAGGATCATAAAACTGGATTTTTTAATAAGTTCTTCAACACTGCAACACATTCTAGTCAATATAAATAAATTGAATGAATAACTGAACAAATTTTATTGATAGTAACATTTCCTGGAGCTGTTATTTTATCTTAATGACCCAGTTTTCAATTAAAATTGAAATTTTTTCAAAAAGTCATTAACGTTTTCCGCAAACTGTTATCAGCTTGGTTCTGTAATACAGGATGAGCAACAAGTACTCAAGTGAAATAAAAATCCCACTCGATTAAAAGTGATAACGCACACACGTTCTTGAATGTTTATAAACCATCCCAGAATGCAATAAATAACAGTGATACTGAAATCCTTTAACTCAACTTTTTCAACACGTACAAGTAACAACAATGCATTTTAATCTGTCCAACACCGCTGGCCATACTACAAGCGCTTTGTTATTTTTAAGCAATAAAAATAAACATAAAAAACTATTCTCAAACGAGCTGCCATGATTTCTCGATCAACCGAGGTGTCATCATCGTCCCGATTGGCATCATCCGATCCACGTGTGGTCTCATCTTCGGCTGTTTATTTATTGTCTTTGGCCGAAGTTTAAAACAGTCGCAGAAAAAATATGAAATTAATCAGGATCGGCGTGACGTTCGCTATCTCTCTTCCCACGTGTGCGATTTTACATCCCATTTTGTACGTTAACACTGTCCGAGGTTACTGATACCTTTGACAAATATTGTCTTTTTTTATTATCTGAAGCACCTTGAATATCGTTATATATTTGATTAAAAATAAAATGCGTACGCCTTATTTAACCTTGACGATATTGACAGAGGGGGCGATGTTATAACGTTTTTGTTATTGCCAGGAAAAATCGATGGTATTGTTCGACCGCAGGGCCAGTCCATGCAAATTGGTTCGGGCTAGTTGTTTCTGGAAGATGACGAATTTCGTCAAGGTCTTCTTGCACACTCTTGTGTAATTTTCTAGATTATATTTAATTTCTGTAATGATAAAATGTAAACATGGTCTAATAAAATGTGTAAAGTTCTAGGAACAAAATGCCATCCTAAAATTTTTAAAATTAGATCTTCCACATTCATCAAGCATTTTTTATCTTGTTTAAGTCGTATGAATAATATGATGAATTCTAAAGATGTTATTTTTACAAGACAACAATTTTATTGGTAGATCTTCAAAATATGTATTCTCAGCTGTATTTTACATTCCACTGTCCAAAGACAACCTTCTTCTCCTTTGTTAGTTATATTTATTTATAAAACAACTTCATAGCGGTTATAAGTTTGAACAAAAATTAGAGGAACAACATACACCAAGAAGATAAACGAATGATAATGTATATTTACAAAAAAGAATGTAATACAGTGAAAGATAGAAAAAGGACGAAAAATATTATTGACATTAATCGACCTTAACGCAGGTTTTGACACAGTGGATAGAAGAGAAGAATTATAAGTAGCAAATAGCCTGATGGATAATAGCAGGAGGTCACATGTGATAATAAAGGCCAAACTATAGATTGCAAGATCAGAACAGTTCAAAATGGAAAAAAGAATAAAACTGTCATATACCTATGTACCGTTAATTCTGACAATTTTATTACTACCCCTTTAAATACAATACATTTTAAAAAAGCACAGTTAACAGTTAACGTTAGGCAAATGACAAAACAACATCCGATTGTGAAAAGAAAAACACCGAATTGGTATGGGCCAGTAACTAGAATAAAGAGAGATGGAATTAGAAGAAAAATAATGGAAACAAGAAGTACAAGTAAAGAACGAAGACGAAAATCGAGAAATAGGATCGATGAAGAAACGAAAATAATGAAAAGAGATAAAGGGAAGTGGAAGAAATGGGTATAAGGTGGGACAGAAATTGAAGTCCTTTCCGACACCTGACAACGTATTTTTGAATTATGCTGAAACAATAATAAGAAGATTATAAGTTTCAAACTCGAAATTTTAGCTTTCTTCAACTACGTACCTAATAAATTTTTTCTCTCGATTATTATTATCTTAATGTTTTTTTCTTAATTCTGATTCTGTTATGTTGTATCCGTTCCAGGGAACAGCACTGCTCAAGAAGACCGTAAAATTTAATTTTTTGACTTAATCAAACAAGATACAGGATCATTTTTGAGATGAAACCTCTTCTTAGTAGTCAAAAAATTCTGAAAATTGGAAGCAATATTCTTCAATTGCAAAATTACAAAATAGCCGAGTTAGTTAAGCCTCAAATGGCACGCTCGTAAAGCTTTTAGTTAGACTTATCAGGGTGATTTAAAAACGTCTGCAATAAGAACATCTGCAAAAAGACATCTGGCACAAAGTGGGTCTCATTGATAAGTAACAATATCCAGAGACGGACGGCAGGTATTCTATTGAATTTAAAACTATCAGTATGAATTGGGCTCGTTTGAATGCAACTTGATTTGATTTGTAGTGCAGTTAGACGCAGATTTAGTGGAAACTTTTAACAATAAAATGAAAGAAATGTTTTTTCAGCCTAATTTTAAGAGACGTTTACAACTCTGCATAGAGCATTTTATGATGGAATTTCAAAATAATTAGGAAGGTTTTCATTGTATTTACAAGACTCCAATTTACTGAACCAATATTTTTAAGTCCAAGTCTGAAGTGGAAAATACCTGCCTTGTAGGGTTTTCTGTTTGTTTGATGGAATAATTAAATTCAAAAAAATAATAAGTCCATTTTATGGTAAGGTAATTGTAATTTTAAATTTTTTAGGGAAATTGGAAATATGCTATGGAATGGAGAAATCGCTTTTTTTCATGGCAAAGGCATTTTCTTCGGGTATTTTTTCAGTTCGCGCAATTTTCGCATTTAATCAACGATTCAACATCTAATCAAATACTCCACCCAAATCGTAAAAAGCATTCAGCTCGTTGCAGGATTGTCCCTGACATGCTTTATAGTCTGTTTGTTCAGAAAATTTCCGATGTTGGCTCTCGCCATTTCCTCTTGGGTCGTAATTAATTAAACAGAAGCGCAGAAACGCAAAAATTTGGCCAAGCTGGGGCGAACGCGGAGCAACACGTACCAAAACAAAAATGTTGTCGATTTGTCAACGGTTTATTTATTAAGCGGGGCGGCGTTACAACAGGTTAATCGACTGTTCACATGCACGCGACGCCCTGTAACAGCTCACTGTTTCAGGTAATTAGCGACAGCGTGCGTTTTCATGATGTGGCTTATAATTTATGTAATTCCATTAGTATCAAGAATTATTACGTTTTTAACCTTGTCCGGATTGAGTTTATTTTTACACGCATTAAGTACTCTCCTAACCAGTGGCGGCTTGTCAGAGGAGGCAAGGGAGGCTCAGCTTCCTCATGATAAAATTGAAATAAATAAATAATTATATAGTCAAATTTGATTTTCATTAAAGTTTCAGTATGAAATCATCAATTATTAGATACTCAATTAAATAAATGGTAATAGTTATTTGGTAGATAATTTTCTTTCGCCATACCAGAACGGCCTTATTAAAGGGGATCTTCTATTTACAATATGGGACTTGAAGGTTGAATGTAAGCGTCAGAAATATGGTCGAGACCGGGCCGGAGACAATTTGCTACATTTGACTCCAAGTATCTTCTTTAATTCTATAGAATGGCACGATTTTGACCTTGAACGTTAAAAAGAAATGAGATGCAATACTTGAATTAGAAAGAATAAAACTATTGCAGCAGAGGCACGGCTCCACCCCCACCCAAACACGCGCCCTGGCCAGTGCGTTTTGTCGGGCAAAGATCCCAATTATTCCTTAGCACTGGGTGCGACAGGTCTACTGCAGTCATTGAATTCAGGTTTCATTGTTTCAACATGATTGACGATATAGAAGTAGAACTACAAAATGTATTTTCTAAAACTTGTGAGGATATTGTAGATTTTCTTTTAAGACGGTCATTTAGGTCTTTGGATTATGATACAAAATTATTTATTTATAAAAATTATGATAGGCCTCGTCCAAATTTAATTTCTTTAAAACATTCCGGAACGGCACAAAATCGAGGTTTTAATGTAACGTGGTATAACAAATGCGGATGGCTTACCGGAAGTGCAAAGCAATGTACATTATTTTGTTCGCCATGCTTACTTTTTCATCGATGTCACAAACCGAATATACTCATTGTCAGTGGAAAACAACGGGATATCACGATTTGAAAAATCGTTTCATTGAAAGGACACATATCATTATCGGGATACCAATTCCGCAAACGCTGGATCCCGCAAATGCGGGACTACACATGCGGGATCCGCGGGACTTGCGGGACTGAATAAAAATATCCGAATTTGAAAGAATATGTATGCCGAGCGCGCGTTTTCTGTCGCCCAGCAATAAAATCAGGTCAAATTTACAAGATTAAACTTTGAATACTTTATCATTTCTCTGAAAGTATTTCCAAAAGAAATCTCAATAATTATTCTTAATTTATTTTTTATTAATAAATGCTACTTTTATTTTGAATTTAGTTGTCTTTTATTGCATAACTAACTTCTGGTACTTAATTTTTTTAGCAACTAAAAAAACATTGTGATAGTTTGTAATCCCGTAAATCCTGCGGATCCACGGGATTGATGATGTCAGTCCCGCAAGCTTGTGGGACTGAAGTTTTGATGCGGGATTGGTACCCCTAAATTCATCAACATGTAAATTTACATTATTTGGTAAAGGAAATCAAAATATATCGAGGGTTTTGGATACTGCCCGAACTCGCGAGATTGAGGAATTTAATCTCAAAGTTAGTTATTTTTATTATTAAGTAAGAGAAAATACAATTTGTAAGCCCATATCTCATCATCCCACCCTATGCATTTCCTTCAACTCCTAATCCATTCCTGGCAAGAAATAACTCTACACCTCCTAGATGGCTCTTGCTGGACGATAATTTGTGATATAAAAATAAAACATCATAATTTGTTGACTAAGTAGAGTACCTATTCTTCATAAATATTAGCCTCCTCACTCGTCACTACCACGAGCCGCCACTGCTCCTAACTACAGATTATTTTCACGGAAAAATATTTACACGAAACGTCCCTGGACCTCGGAGAACGCATGTTCCTCATTTTTCAGTCAGGAGGACCCCCCTTAAGCGCGTGGGCGATGGGTACGTCATTACTTTTTAGAATGTCTCATCGCAGAGATAGCGCGAAGGTCGCTTCTCGGCGTGGGGTGCTCGTTATTTTTTCCAGTTTCAATTTTCATTGACTTATCCTTCGCGCCGATCGATTTTCCCATCAAGCGTCTAATCCCAAGTTCGCCGTTAATTAATTAAATCAACTAAAAATAAGAATTGCGCCTCAATTTTATTGAGATGCGTAATCCAAGCGCGCGCAAAACCCTAGGCGAAAAATCGATCGGAAAATTTGCGGCCCCGAGGGCGAATCGTAAAATTTATTTATGCGTCGACCTTGTTTTTGCAGGTGACATTCAAAAAAATTCGGTGGCCACAAAAGGTTAAGGAAACCCATTTCGCGGATCCTTTTGTTGCCTTTTTCGATGCGGAAATCTACATATTTCTAACCTGTTTTGCGCGCTAATTTAGGCAATTTACAATAGCAATTAGTCAGGCATCAAATTTATGATCATTGGTGTGCAAAAAGCGCTAGTAGGACGATATTCAAGGTGGACATTCAAGAGCTATCTTAAGTGCCTAATCGGTTCGAGTTTGGGTATCGATGTCTTTATTTTCGTAGTCAAGGGAAATCGAATTTGGGCGTAAGGAAACGACATTAAGTACTTACCTTGAACAAGTTTATAATTCTCGAATAAAATAATCATAAACGTTTGAAAAATTGTCCGACTCGATTTAATGTTAAATTATTTTGATGCAGACAACTATTGTTGGCTGACATGAATTTTTCAGTCACAAAAAAGTTTCTGATGTAACTTGGAACGGCGGGATTTTTTAATAAAAACCGTGGAGTTTGGAAAGCTTTATAAATCTGAATTATTTATAACTTGTAGGGAAAAACAATTTTTCAAAGAGGTCTGAAAGCACTTTTTTCAAATTATTGCGCTATTTCGCGAAGAATTTGAAATTTTTTTATATCTTACATTTTATCCTTGCACTGAACTTCTTTTTATTACTTTATACTTAATAAGAAAACACATTTTATTTGGTTGCTTAAAAAATTTGTCAGATCTAGTACATTAATCTATCAAGGTGCGTTGAAATCAGGCGAACAAATACCAAAGGGCGAAGGAATGCGGAAATAAGCTTTTTAGAAATTATAATCAGAAGTAGCGAGTAAGAAATACAAGTGGCAGTTATTAAAGGTGATAATTTTTAAAACCAACTGGAATTTAAATTACTTATTATAACAAATTATTTGTATTGTATTTAACCTGTAAATAAGCGATTATTGAAACTTAATTTAGTGTAATATTAAACAGATTTACCCTTGACACGAGATTTTACCCTGGACTTATATTTGCGTCATCGTTTTCAATTTAATTACATAATAATTTTTTCTACTTTGCTATCATAAGTGAGTCTTTGTGAAACTAAAAGTAGTGTCACAAAGAAACTTTTTTTGAAATTGTTTTTGTTTTTTTTTAATACGTATTACGTTGGTATTGCTGTAATAGCACGCTGACCGGCGTCCGGCATCTCTTTTTTTTTTTTTTTTTTTGTTAAGAGGAGGTAACCTGTGTGACTACTAACTTCCTCCCCCATACGTCTTCCTCACCACGGGAACCACATTAACATTACGTCAAGTATTACTTCGAGATGAGTGACTGTTTAGTTCCATTTACATCTTATCATTAGATCACATCTTTTGGTAAGCTCTCACTCACACTTTTTCACCTTTCGTTTTCTTTCCCTTTTACCTATCATTCTCTCTCTATCACTCTCTCCCTCTATCATCAAAAAATTGCCTCTTATTAGTTTGCTTTCACACACACTTTTACTCATTTCATCTTCTTCCTCCTTTACCTATCATTCACACTCTCTATCACTCTCTCCCTCTTTGATCATCTTAGATTGAATTGTGAAGAAGGCATCCCTTGACTCCCCTTGGTAATGGACCCTCTGGCTGTCAAGGCTTTACATGAACTTGCATCTTTAATTGTGATGTTCGTTACAACCTAAATGACTCAATAAGATTGGTTAAATATGATTCAAAAAATAATTAAAAGAAATAAATAAATAATTAAAAATTTTACTATCAAAATCAAAGTAGTATATTGAATAATTTTTTGCGTCCGGCATCTCTAGCGAGCTCCTGTCAAGGTCAAGCCAAGTGTACAACTTAATTCTTCCATGACTGTTTCACAAAAATATCAAAGTCGAGATATTAAATTTGAAATTTTAGTTGACATATGACACATGACAAATACCAACATAGCCTAATCTTAAAAATCCCTAAAATATTTACAAAGCAGAATTTTCAAATTTTCATGAAACTAAGAGCAAAAAAGTAGAAAAAATAGTATATTACACTCGTTTTATAAGACGTATTGTCGTACTCGTACTCGTACGACAATAGATCGTCTTATAAAACTTGTATAATAATATACTATTATTAATTTAGTAATTAAGTGATTCTCCAATCTTACTTTTTTCTCTGAACAGTTTACGTGTTGGGTTATAAAAGATGCAGTATGCACGCAACTAACTGTTGCGTCTCGAGTAGTAGCTAGTCTGGCCTGTTGGTCTTATTGTTAGATTTCTTATAAAATTGTGATGGGGCTCTTATATCTTGATTTAACTAATTATTTTGTTATTGGTTATTTACTGTTGAGTTTTTAAAACTATTTGGAAAATATCATCTGATTCTTATAAGTATACAAGCGATAACAGTATCGATTTCGAAGTGGTGGTAAAATTGATGTTACCTATTAGTGGGTAATATGCCCATAACTCAACTAGTCATTTGTGACCATAACTCAACTAGTGAGTTGCGTCCACAAGCAACATATCGATGGCAAAACGTCATGACCCACAAAGTCAAGAATATTTCAATATTTTCTGTTAGTCCTGACCAAAAGGTGTCGTGTTTTAATATTCTGCACAACGCGGTGCTAACTTTGACAAAAAATATTGTAACTAACCTTGGTTTAGGTATCTATACGTCCCAAAACTAGACCTTCTCTTAACAATTGATATTTGCGTCGGAACCATTACCACCGATATTTTTTGAAAAAGTAATACGAATTCATTGACGCTATGCCACTGTGGTAGCCTATTTCCGGTGTCAATTCACGTTATCCCCGTGTTTGTTATCGCAGTGATTAACTGTAAATATCGACGCATTCTTTTTTTTAATTTTATTTATTTTGATTCGTGATTTTACTATTAACTTTTTTTTGTAGGAAACTGGTTTTCTCAACAATTTGGTCGCTTTCATTTTCCTGTGTAAACTTTGTAAGATACTGTTTTGAACCAATTCTTAGCTATTTTTGCTTAATAAGTATCCACCGACTTTTAGAGTACATGTATATTTTTGGTTTGTTTTGATGTTATAAATATTTTTTCTCTACATAATATAATTATGTTAAGAAATACAAGATGGTTATTTGAAATTACACTTGCTATCTACCATGTATTTTCATTGAGATTTATGAAACAACTTTGAATTTTATTGTGAAGTGAGATATATGAACCCTTTAGGGCAACAAATTCCTTTTAGTAGCAACATTAACAACGTTCGCAAATTACCTTTCGCTGTTTAGGGCCAAATTATAAAATTTTAATTTATTGGACGATTATCCCAAGTTGTAATAATTGATTGTTATAATCTTATATGAAATTTTACAACCAAAAAATATGAAACCTTAGCTGAAAATGAATTATTTTGTTTTTACATTAACAAGATATACCTTCATTTCGGGCCAATCAATATTGTTATTATTGTTATTATATTGTATTACTTCCACTTAACTAAAATTTTAATAAGTGCCAATGGTCCATCCAGCAAGTCGGCAGTTAATCTGAAATTTATTTTTTAGTAACATTTAATTCTGTCTATACAAAAACAAAACAACAATTTTGTGTTTCAAATTGAATTTAATCAGATTTACGTACAGCTGATTCTAATTATAATCCTATCCTAAATCAGGGGCTGTATATTAATCTTGGAAATCCCAATAATCACAATTCAAGTAATTTGGTGGCGTCCCAGGAACTTTGTAAATCTGAGAACCAACGGCTCAAATATATCTAACTGATGTTACCATAACCGAGAATTAAACCAATTGAGTAAACATTTCAGTGAACATGTTTAAATGTCTGATAAAACCGCACGAATCTATTATTCAAATTTTTTCTTTGAAACATTTTTTTTTTTAAGTAATAACTTTTGATTAGTCGACGTCGTTAATTCTGGAGTCTCTTACTGTTTTAAGACTTTTATTTATGGCTGTATTTGTGTTTTCGCAAATTTTTTCAGACTCAACAAATTAATTCCTCGTTTATGTGAACGAACTTCAAGAAACTTTTGAGTTAAAAATCAGTTTTCAGCTTAATTTTGATACAAGTAACACAAGAAAGTTTACAATTGTGCAAATTGTGACCAACGACTTAACTTTATTATACTTGTACTTTTGTGATTTTAGTTTTAGCGTTTGACTAGTTTAAATGAATCGGCCATCTCATGCGCAAGTCGAGTTTAGTCATTGCTAAATTTAGGAGTCACTTCTTGAGTGGCGTTACCAACAAAACACTTCCTAAATTAAATTAGTTAAAACTTATCTGCATTCCAAGAAATTTAATGGACTGAAGAAAATCGAACATAATTTATGTTGTGATGCAAATGCGCTTATGCAATTTTTTAATATTGCAGTTGAGCTAAACTATTAATAATCGCAATCAAGGGCAACGAAATTGCGATTAAACCGATCGATCTGATGTGCTCTCAAATCACAAACTATTGAAATAAAATTAATGCAGCGCCAATTTTCAACATTTTTTGCGGCTTAAGTGCGTTCATAAAATCGGATGAATGGGACAATTAAAAAGATCACCAGACGTTTAAAAGTCCGCTAATTTCAGCCGGTGCCAAGAATTTTGCGCGTTATTATTGTCGAAAAATATTTTCGCCTCTCGAATTTTAATCGATAATTTTCTAAACACCGGTCGTCTCGTCCGAAAAAATCTAATTTCAGACCTCCGAAAATACGCAAATACCAGCGGAAACTTTAACCTATCGAACGCGAGGGATCTATCGTTGGTTACGGGTTACGATTTTTAATGTGCGCAATTTGTAGCGCAATAATCTTGAATTATGAACTGCAAATAAATTTCAACTGTAATCGAGCAATATTTCGTCATGCGAATTTTTTTTAGTCACTAGCCTTGAACTTATAGTACAATCGTGATAGCGTCGTCGCAACGATACCAGTACAGTATTACTTCGCTAGTTCGGACATGCGGTAAATCGCTATCAAAGTCAATTTTCTTACTGATTTCATTAAAAAATAATAACAATTCGACCACCGTCAATTTTCAAAATTTTTCCACTAGTGGAAAAAGATTTTATGTCGAAAATGCTATACGATGGACTACCCTGTATTTGTTCGCTTAGATAAGACATATTAAAAGCATATTTTATTGGTATTATTTTTGCTTTTTTAAAATACTTCTACACTGAAAAAAACCATTTCTTACATTAAGAACTGATAAAAGTCTTGTATTTAGCACGATTCTGCTTGATATTAACACGAACAATATTAAATCAAGCAAATCACCGTTTTGGATTTAGCACGGGGATTCTCAATTTGTGGTGACCTCACTGAAGGTTTTGTTCGAGATGAACGTTAGGTATAAGGGTTTTATAATACAATTGTTTAGAAGCCTTGCGCTTGGTCCAGCTGGGCGGATACAATTGTACGGAATGTTGTAAATTGCTTTATGACCGACATTTCTTCTGCAAAGGACTGTTTACTGACAATAGATAAATTACTTTAGAATTTCTTAGAAATTTAGTTGAAACACGTTACACCAAACTCGGCTTGCAGTAAGAAAATACATATTACGGTGTGCATTTTCTGTATTTTTATTGTAAAGTGAATTTTTGGTAACTTACATAATTAGTGAATGTTTAATTGTGAAGAAATGGGAAATATTACAAGTGGTTTAATGTGCCGAGATGAAGATGTTAATTCAATGCAATATTAATAAATGTCGATCAACAAAATGATCAGCTCCAAAGACCATTTCTAAAAATTGTACTGAAATTATGAAAATTTTCTGATTCTGTGTGTGATAAATTCGCATGTAAGTAAATTTGTTGTAATTATAATTTTTCCCACACTTTTAGCTTACCGAATGAATTTTGTAAAAGTTCTACAAGGCTTTCCAATGTAACAGCTATTAAACAAATTGTTTTTTAGTTTATTTCCGTCGGAACAAAAAGTAAGAAGAGATAAAAAGAGAGGGACATTCAAACCAGTTGCCTCTGTAACAGAATTAATAGTAGGTAAAGAAATAATTTTGATTTTCTTTTATACATTTAGTGTTATTTATCTATCTTATAATAAATTTTACTTTTTAGCGGATGTAGAGCTCTTTGTAAGAATTTAATAAAACACAAGCGTGACTGAAGTACGCGGATTTGCGGAAAGGAAATCTGCATGAACTGGAATGTTCATTATTGAAGCATTCAAACTGGTCTATATTGGTAAATTTTTATAATAATATATCCATGGTACAATCTAAGCATTTTGTTTCTTTGTTTTTAGATTGACGTAGATTTTGGCCAATTATTTCTTGAGAGAAAAATAATTTATTTGTGTGGCGGCCAAAATTCATTGGGAAGGCCAATGACTTCGACGAACTTCCATTTCATATACGTACATCTGTTACCAAATGATAATGTGGTTCTTAAACTAAAAATGTATTTTTAAACAGGATGTGATGTGATATTAAATTTTCACCTACTAATAGAAATATGTATGAGAAATAACTTTATATTCTAAAATTCCTTTAATTCAAGCATTCCACTCTACAATTCATAAAAATTAGAAAAAAATGATTGTATTTACAAGTGCTTATTTAATATAATAAGAAGGCCATCTTCAATTCTTAAATAAGAAAACACATTAATTAAGAACATTCTTAAGTAATTAAATAAAAGTTCTTGAAATTAACATGACCAATTCTTAAATGTAAAACTTATAAAAGTTCTTAAAATTAGAGCGACCCTTTCATGAATTTGTCACGAAGAATCAACGTTCTTGAAATTGAGAAAGTCTCGTTCTTAAATTTGACAAATAGAATAAACATTCTTGAAATCAAGCATAACCCACTCTTAAATTTGACAACAAGAATGAACATTCTTAAAACTCAAGAATGACCAATTCTTGGGCCTAAATTAAGACCACACAATTTTAAATTTAAATTTAAGCCAGAATTTTTTTACCTATAAGATTTTTTTTCCTGCCTGTATAATACGCACAACTAGCTACTTCGGACTAGGAGAAAACTATATCTGTCCGGATTATAGAAGTTATACTATATTTCGCCAATTAATATGAATTTGAAGATTTTTTCCAAGGAAAGCGCTGTTTTCTTTTTACGCTTGTGGGCGATGGAAATAATTTGACTTTAACTGCGGGCATTGAAGCCCCGACAATTGTTTTGCTTGGCACCGGGTCTACAAACAGGCGAAGTAACTTAAGGCTCTTAATTGACTTTTGTCATCACATATCTTTTATTAAGCGTAAACTTAACTGACGCTCTTTTGTGTAAGATTAAAATTCGTACATGTTATAGAATTGTTTGTTGGTTCGCGGTACAGAAAATGTGTAGGAGAAGTATCTTATTTATGATACTGAGCGACGACTCCAAGAATATAATTTCTTTTCTCGCCTCGGTGAATGACCCCAGGCTGTGACTTTGAATTTTTATCGCGGACTATTTTTATAAAAACGAACACACACTCACACACGATTTATCTGCGGAGCAAAGATCGGCTGAGATTCGGCGATCGGCTTACGTAACGCGCTATCAGAATTTTTCTGCCCTATCTCGCTTTCCGCATATCACACGTGTGGTTCGCACGTCACGTACGTACAAGTGCTGTTCCTTAATTTAACCTTGGCTAGTAATATACATGCGAGGCCATCTGATAATTTAGCCGCAATTAACGGGCTCACTTTTAGGGTAAATACGCACTTGGGGACATACTCATTTCTAGCTGGAATCGTATGAATCACTTAATCGTGCTGGACATTTAAATTTATGCTGTAATTTAGTGAGGTGGGGGATCTAATCGTGGCGATGATCAAATTTTAATCCGAGTTCAAACAGTGTCAGCTGCTGTGTTACACATAACATGATTTTATTGCCGACTTAACCAATCAAGTATCGAAAATATTAATAATTGAAAATTCTGGTAAAAAAGGGTAACGTCGCCTAAGAGTGCGCAGTCATTAAGAGTACCCATCTCGTAGTGTCGCAAATTTTGTAAAAAATTTCGAAAGGAACTGAAATTATTATTTGATGAATATTTGGCCACCAAATCTAATACAATACCTAACAGCAACGACAACGTGAAAAAAGTCGTAATGGTTACATCCAAAAAAATAGCAGAAGAAATTGGAACTAACCTAAATCCCAAGAAAACTGGATTCTATTTGGTCAGGGGTGCAATAAAACTGACACAATATTACTGGATAAAAAAGGGAACAATCGAGAACTGAAAAATTACAGACCCATCAGTTTGCTTTTACATTTATTCCAAATCATGACGGAAGTTATAGTCATCCGATTAACAAAGAATTAATATCAGCCATATGAACAGGCGGATTGAGAAAGGGATACCCAACTTCAGATCATTGGCTAAACTATGAGAATTCTGATAGAAAAATATTATGAATACAAATTTTCCTTTTACTTGACATTTGTAGACTACGAAAAGGCGTTTGACGCGATAGAACATAGAGCAGTAATACAAGTCCTACAAAATTGTAAAATCGATAGTAGATACATAAATCTAGTAAAAGAATCCATAAATAACGCTACAGCAACATACTATCTAAATGAGAAAGAGCAAGAGAACGAGGAGTTAAACAAGGAGACACACTATCGCCAAAACTTTTCACGTTGGTCTTAGAAGACCAATTTAAAAAAATAAATTGAACTAACAAAGGAGTAAACATAAATGGACGACGCCTTAGTAATGTTTCAAGAATTTCAAGTAGTCTGGAAAAGTGTGACTAAAAATTAATATCAGTAAGACAAAGGTTATACTTGAAGAGAAACCATAACAGTAATAGAAAAGAAAGAAGTGATAAGGGTGTTAATACTTGGATTAAAAGATCATAATGAATAGAAAAATCCAAACAAAGGAAAAAAAAAGAAAAAAAAATTAGATTAGGCTGAGCTACATAAGGAAAAATCAAAATATCAAACTGCACCTTAAATCAAAAATTTTTGATTCGTGCGTTCTACCAATTTTAACATATGGAACGCAAAGTTGCACAATTACGTAGAAGATGAACCTACTCAGAATAACACTAAAGGACAGGAAAACACACATAGATTAAGCAGAAAATCAAGGTAGTGGAAGTAGTATTTAAAGCCTTAATGCTAAGATGCTGGTCATACAGCTAGAAGAGAAATAAGCCAACGATAAAGGACAATCCTAACATGGAGACCATAGGAATTCAACGAACTTTGAGAAAGAACATTAAAGATGTGGACAGACGACCTGAAAGTAATTGCAAGCCGAAACTAGTTCCAAGCAGCTTACAACAGGGAAAACTGGAAAACAAGAATTGGAAGAGGCGTGTGTCCAAAAATGAACGCGAAGGAGAAGACTGAAATATGTCTCAGAAATCTGGAAAGTGGCTGGAATTATCATGCGGCTTGAGGGCAATTATTTCAAAATTATTTGAAAAATTAATTCTTAAAAGTCTTCAGAAAATAACTTAATCATTGAGTTTCCGGAATAAACACTCCACCATCATAGAAATGGATTTGCTCTAAGATTGACAGAGATAGAAAACTATAAATTGCGAAAATGACCGTAGCTCCGTTAATACTGGAGCAACTCAATTGATTCTTGTTCCATCGTTTCCGGCAGAAAAAGTTATCCTAGTAAGGAAAAAGAAAAGAAAGGAAAAAAAAGCCAAACCAAGGAAAAAACTTTTTTTTCTTTCTTGCTTAGAGTGTCATATAAACATGAAAACTTATGTATTTTTGTATGTATGTATATTCAGCTCCATTTCTAGTCACAACTCTTTCTCATAATTCATAAAACAGCGAGATGCTTATCCTGACATCAAAGATTTTAAAGCAGGGGTTCCGCAAGGAAGCGTCCTAGAATTAATTATATTCTTATTTTGCACTTGTGACGAACATAAAATGTATTGATAACATCAAGTGCATTGTTTTGTTTGGTTCTTAGTTTGGCATAGACATTTTACAAACTCCTGCCTGTGTGCAACTGACTGCATTCGACATTAATCTGAAATAAACATGTTATATAAAGAAACAAATCGAAATCGAAAGTTAAAATCCCACTGTTCCTACGTGCCGAATTAGTGAAGACCCACATTAATATTTGTAAAAATTTAAGTTAGTTTCAGAAATAGAAATGGCAATGTAAAATGGCATAGTCTCTAAAATGAGAAACCCCGTATTTCTTGAACTAATCTTATTTCGGATGTTCTACATTTATATATGTCACCGGTACTTAATGGGTTGAGCCTCCATTTAATTCATATTGAAAAGCCGTCGACACTTTCGAAAACATTTTCGGAATTAATGCTCGCCTGATCCCTTTGTTTGCTTGTCAGGTGCGCCCGGAACATCATCGAGAACAAATAATTACAGGGAGATAATGTGTGGTAATGTTGTGCGTGGGACGTTTATTATTAATGGAAACAGGAAAGACGCTTTTTCATTGATTTATTCAGAGTGGAAAATAAGAGGTAAACAGCTTGCAACATTTTCCATTCCCGTTTCGCTGTGTATTTTTGCCCGGGGTAAATACGTAAGGAGATTTACATGCGCCCGGGGATGATGTTAATTAGTTCTCAAACATTAAGTTCTGTTTTATTCGCGACGCATTTGAATTTTTCGTTCCGGCGAATTTTAAAATAACATTTTATCTACTTACAATAAGAGTTCACTGGCTGATAATGCTCGCGATTAAAGGAATGCGACAGTGCAAACAAAACATTTTGTGGATTTTAGATGCACGTGGAATTAGGAAAATTACCAATCTTATCATTAAAGTCGGCGGGTGTTAATCGATTGGTGTTGGTGACGAATGTGCTTTGTTGAAAATTACTTGAAGGTTTTTCAAAAAGAATGTGTTCATGTTGTTTTGCCCTTTTACGTTTCGATGTAATCTGAAGATGAATTGGATGATTATTAATTATTTTCTTTTGATGCAATCTTATTTTAGAAAATTTGTTTTTTAATACTTTGTATTTTTTTCTGTAAATTCAAAATTCGCCTGAAATGTTTATTGTCAAGTGCCAAGCCTTTGGGTTATTTCGACTCATTGGTGGTTGCATCTTTCCGGTAGAATATTGGTTAACTTCCTTCATTTTCAATGTCATTTCTTGATTTTGGATTTCTAAAGTTAAAAATTAATTTAAAATAATGTTAGGGCAATCGTCTCTTGATGACATTTGGCACCCAACGTGGGACCAAATACATACATCCACCATTCACCTGAAATTAATGGAAAACAATGTTTAAATTTTTTAATTAGGTTCTGATTTTTTTCAATGAGAAAGAGATCAAAATATGACACTAAGGGTCGATTGATACATAAATTCCACATTAGCCACAAATGTATGCAATTCAGTCATTGTCAACAGCCGAGTGCTTGGGTATTTCAAACAGTTTGGTGGTTTCATATTTCCGGTAAAATATTGGTTAAGATCCTTCATTGTCAATGTCATTTCCTGGACTTCGAAATTCATCAACGAAAGAAAATCAATTTTCAGTTGAATTTTTTATATAAATTCAAAATCAACCTGTTATATAATACGGTTGTTGATGTTGACCGCAAAGTCTTTGGGTTTGATTGTGCTATTTTTCCGGTAAAATATTGGTTAAGATCCTTCACTTTCAATGTCATTTCTGGAGTTAAGAATTAATTTAAAATTTGAAAATATTCGACTGATTTGTTCATTATTTTATTACCCAATTTGAAAAAAGCTGTATAATAAAAAGTAACTATATTTTATATCCTTTTTAAGATAGTTTTATTGATTCACATCACCTGTCCAATAAAGTAGCTCTGATATTTCCAAAAGATTTTGTTAAATCAAATATAGGCGTCGTAGCAAAACCACATGAATTTTCAAGGAGCTCAGAATATCGAAATAACATTGATAGTGTCGTAACTTGTAAGTGAGCAATCTGTTGTAGTAACGAACGATGTAATAAAGTACATCAAGGTTTCTTTATCGCAAAACCGCAAAATATCATTTTGAGCAAATATACGCGCCCATTGTAACGAACTTGAAGGATTATTAGGTCAAATCGTCAACAAACCTATAAATCACTTATCTAAAATCTAGTCAATAAATAAATTCGATTAAAAGTCACTTCTGAAAATTGAGGAAGTGACACATAAACTAATAAACATCACTGTCCACATTTTATCAGTTGATTCGGTGTTAAAAACGACCTTACGAACAACGTCGTCTTTAACCTATTGGAGGCCCTGGGCACTTAAGGATAATGGGGCCCCTATGGCTATGATATGACACAGGACTATTTTATTAACAACAGGCAAAAGGAGTAGATAAGCAAAATCGGGTATCAGTTGGTGATCTGGTGATCTGGTGATCTGGTGATCTGGTGATCTGGTGATCTGGTGATCTGGTGATCTGGCAGGATCTATCCCCCCCCTCCCAAGGAAGAGAGGGCGTTGCTTACAAACCTTGGGTGCTACACATCACAAACGTAGAGGTGCTCCGCAGGATGAATGAGTGGGAAGAATTACTAATAATACCCAAGAGGAAGAAACTAGAATATGTACCTGGGAGCACAATATTCCCTGTTTAGACTAAAATTGAAGGGGAAAATACTAGGAAAAGGAATTATAGGAAGAAGAAACATGGAGTGGCGCAGGAATGTCAGAGCCATCTCACTGAAAAAATGCTACCTAAGAATTTTTTAAAAACCCACTTCTTTCAAGTGCGTATTTAATATAATAATAAGGCCATCTTCAATTCTTAAATAAGAAAACACATTAATTAAGAACATTCTTAAGTAATTAAATAAAAATTAGAACGACCCTTTCTTGAATTTGTCACGAAGAATCAACGTTCTTGAAATTGAGAATGTCCCACTCTTAAATTTGACAACAAGAATGAACATTCTTAAAACTCAGAAATGACCAATTGTTGGGCCAAAATTATGAACGCGCAATTTTAAATTTAATCCCAAATTTTCTTACCTACAAGAATTTTTTTTCTGAGTGTAAGTATGAGTTCCAACCAGTGGATAAAATAAGAATTGCCAAGAAACTTAGAGCGTGTTTTTTCAGTAAATCAGTGATGCTTGACACGTTCAGTTGAATCCCCGATTTCAACCCTTCAACTTGAACATTTATAGCGAGCAGACAGGCCAGCAAACTTTCTCTTTTACACATTTAACGATTGTTTCCACGGCCTCTTTTTATATCATTTCTTATTCCAACTTAATTAAAATCTTCTTAAATGTAATGGAACCCTTGGGACAAATAAAACAATGTCTTATCACGACACGACAAATCTGTTCTTAAAAAGAAAGTCGGAGGGCAATTGACCTTCTTCCCATTATTTATTCAATTTCTTACGTTTACATATAAAAATTCGTTGCGTGGAAAAAATGTTTAATTAAGTCTCTGAATGTTTTACAACAGGCCTGTTTTACAGCATGAACAAATGATGTTTCCCAGTAACGCTTTTCGCTGTATGATAAACGGCGATTCGGCTACGCCTTCCCCGTTTTTTATGTCTACGCGCGTTCGCTACCAGGAACCACGGACGGACGGACGGACGGCCGTACCGCTCTTTCTTCCACGTGCAAGCAAAAAGTATTTCAATTGTTCATTACGTTTTTTCCTGCGTAGGCGTAATTGTATACATAGCTATCTGTATCATTAGACACTTGGCTTCTCGGCGCCGATGGGTGACCTCGGACATTTTTAACGCAACCCTGGCTACACGGCCATTCATTCAGTGCCGTAGCCACGGACAGAAAATCGCAAAAAATCGCCCCTTGCGCTTCAATGCGAGCCGATCTGATAACCGTTGACGGTGGATTTTTTCAGGACAGCCCTACAAAAAGGTCCAACGGCCGTGACTGCAGCACAGGATGTGGTGCGTTCAGGTGGGACGCGCGACACTGCACCCAAACGCAATGTGTTTATACGACCGCAATAACTGGCCTAATAATCGTAAGTTAGGCGGGTGGACGACGGTAATTACCCGACTCGTGAATTAGACTCACGAACTTTTTTTCTCGCGCGCCTTTTTTCGCAATTACTTATCGTTGAATGATCGCCTTGTTTTTGCGGGCCGCTCGTTTTCGGAACGATCTTGGCTTCCGCTGCCACCAAATTCGCGCGTTCGCAGGCCAATTTTAAAGGAGAACGATACACAAAAAAAATCTTTTTAAATTATAATTTAATGTTAAATTATTGTGGTCAGAACTATTAAAAACTATTTGGTAAAAATCCATTGTTAAAAAAATTGCTTTAGAAGATATTAAGACATTTGTTTGAAAGAAAGTGCTCAGTACATTAATTTACATTCGGTAACTTAATAAACGTGTACATAAGAAAAGTGTCGTTCATTTACGTAACTCAAAAAAAACTATCTAATGCAGTAGAAATAACCTTTAGAAGCGCGGAAAAATGGTACGAACCACCGCGACGCGTCATCATATTTAATATACAGTCGAACTCCTCTGTAGTGACCTTCTCTATAATGATTTTTTCTCTATAGTAATGTTTTTGTTTGGAACGTGCATTTTTGCACGTTTTGTATATGAAAATACTTCTATATTATGATGTTAAGTCTCTATATAGTGATTATTCTTTAAGAAAGGTTTACCAAAATGTTTTCCCCAAATTCCGAATACCTGAAAAATCCTTAGAAGAATTTCTGCAAATTCCTTACTTATGGGGACTTCCATTTTTAAAAGTACTGCTGTGCAATCAACTTTAGACAAATTTTTTCATCAATAATTGCATGTTATGTAAGTCTTCCAATACATATGTCTGTATTGTTTATTAATAACTGTGTGTATTTCTAAATAAACAAATATTTTTTCAAACATAATAAATCTTAATTGTTTGATTCATTTTGCATATCGATTGGTTTTTACAGTGACTGCCAGAACTGTAAAATTATACGTAAATTCTATATAGTGAAGTTTCTCTATGGTGATGTTTTTCCATGGCTTTTCGAACATCACTATAGAGGAGTCCAACTGTATTTAAAAAAAAACTAGACACTATATTAAAATTTTGGTTGCACTATCGTCTACAGTACAAAGAAACAGTCTAAATACTCGTAACAAAATTTCAAAAATATAGTTTAAAGATAGGTAAACTATCGTGTGAAGGGAACATTTTTTACACGTGTAAGATAGGCCGCTGCGATGGGCAAGGACCAGTGACGTCACGCGTCTATTTTAAATTTATTATAACTCATCAAATGACCTTAGTAGAAACATAACACATATACCATTTTTCTTAGAATTAAACGTACTTTCTTTTTTTAAAAACTAATATAGGTACATTTGTTTAATAATAACATAAAATAACATAACATAAGTAATAATTAGAATAAATAAAATAACTCATTAAGAGAAGAAGAAAGCGGGGCTGTACCAAGAACACTAGCAACGTTGCCTCTCTGTATAGCCAAACTTATTCGTTGCTTCAAATATGTTTTGGCTTGAGGAATTCCCGTTGTTTGAACAATACGCCTCCCCAAATATTCAAGGAGAGAAAGGGCATCAGCACTCCAAGGACCCAAAGTTTCCACAGCGAAGGCGACGAAAAAATAATCATCAGAAATTGCCTTATATTTTTTTTTCTTAAGATTTTCTGCCAAGTGTGCAGCAGATCTTGCAGAAAATGAAGAATCAGTCAAATGTGAAGGGACAAGTGTATCCGTACAAGTAAAATCCCAAACTAAAGATTTACCTACTTTCCATGGAATAACTGTAATACAATCTGGACGTTTGCCATCATCCCTCAGAATACCATTAGGTTCAAGGATACAAGGGATGTTGGCAGAAGAGAAAGCACGTTTAATAATGTCATTAATACAGCTCTGACGAGAGAGTCTACCAGCACTTCTAATGCACGATAAACCATGATGACCCAACGAGTATACAGAAGAACCGCACGAGCAGATATGAGGATGACAGAAATTGATGCACAATCTAAGTGAAATTGCAATTTGTAAAAATTTTTTTTCTAAAAGAGTATCTAATTTACAAGATGGAAGAGCTTCAAGCCAAGCTCCAGATTCAAGTTCAGATCCAGCTAATAAGATAGCTTTTTGTGTAATATTTGAGGAAGATAATAAATTTTGAAATATTTTCTCACAGATAGGTAAGTCCCAATTTCTTTTGGAAGTAAAGACGAATTAGAAATTTCCTTCCAATAATCAACAGTCTCGTTAAGGGATGGAATTTCAAAATTAGAAAAACTAGAAGGTAGAATGGACATAATAAGTTCAGAATTAGAAAATATGGAAGACAAAAAGGCAGGGGAGGAAATATCAATTATATACCTTACACCTAATCCACCAAAACGGATTGGTAATTTGGCTTGAGTCCAAGATCTTATTGTAAATTTAATATTCAAAAAATTTTCCAAAGAAGAAATAATAATATTATCTAGACACTTTTAAATTAAACCAACTTATTTTTTGTGTGTCCTTTAATAGCCGCATTTTAATTTGCATTACAATTCAGGGTCTAGACGAAATAGCTAAAACGCCAGTAGTGTAATAGTGTCATTTTTGGCGAGACACACAAAGGATTGGACAATGCAAAAAAAAGTACGAGCGAACCTGAAGTGAATTCAAATCGAGTCGAATAAATTTCAAGTGTCGACCTTCGGTTCGAAAAGTTTACGCCGATTTTTGCACCTCTTAATTTAATGTAAACATTGAATGGCTAATTATCGACCCTCTCTTTCCCGCAGATGCGCTCAAGAATTTAATTGAATTCTTAAATGGCAAGATAAGTATGCTATGCTGCCTCTATTTGTTTATGCCATAATTATTTTATTGGTGCTATTACAAGTTAATGCTCTGTTGGATGAATAACAGACGCTTACACACCTGTCACAGGTGAATGTGGTAAATTAATTTCAGTGCTCAAAAAAACATTAGTTCCTGGTAATTTCATGCGTTTGGTGGTGAAAACCCAGGAAATATTACCGAGTAGAATCGCAGCGAATTTTCATTAGAACAATGTTACGGTTATGTGGGCGTCCTCGGGATTTTTGGAAATGGGAAATGGTTTACGGTGAAAGTGGCTGTAATGCTGATTCATTGTTTGTCCTTGTGAATTCACGGTAAAGTGATCCTTCCAAATCGAAAAGTGCGATTAACGTGACCTTAACTGGTTTCGATTGTTTTGGTTTGAAAGCCTCCCATAGTCACCACATTCTATCGGTTGTAACGATGGAGTTTTATAAATATGGAATGTAGCAATTTTAATAATAATTTGCTTGTCAAGGTCATGATCATGAATCATGAATCAGTATCGATGCGTAAAGTTTACTGCTTGCTTGCATACAATAAACGATTTTAGTTGATATATTTTGAATCGTATTGAGTTACAGATAAGTAGCTGATAACACGATATAAATCAGTGCCTATCAAACAGGGCGTTAGCCGCGAATAAAATTTATTTCGAGTCAGCTCTGGCGGGTTAAATGCGGCGTTTGGAATTTTTGCTATCACTGTTTCGGATGTATAGTATAAATAAATACATACAAAATAAGCAGAAACTCGCAGCTCTTATCTGTAAACCCGAATATCAACAATATTGACTACAGTCGAATGTTGCTTGACACTAACCTATTAAATCCATTAACGATACGATTCTAAGGTTAATATATGAACTAGTTATGAGTCACGTACTTACTATTAAAATAACATAAACCAACGCCGGGGCTCGATTGCCTGTCTGTTTTTTATTTAATTATTGTTTATTATTTTTATTATTAAGTCTGCAATTCCGAAACCAATAAATGTGGGCCATACTGAATACCGGGAATTTCAAATACGGTAATATATAAGATCCCAAAAAACTCCGGAAATTACATACTATAAGAAGCTGTAATTTAATAACAATGTGAAAACATGTTTAGAGTAATCTGTTTCCATCACAATCTAATCAGTTTTTAAGGTTTGCACCACTACAATTTTAGTTTCCCTTAAAATCGCATTAACATTGTTAGTGCTAGTTACTTAAATCACTTAGTTTTCACTATCGTCCTCACAACATATTTTCACAGGAGTAAAGCATTTTTGTGATAATATGTACGTAGTCGTTTTGGAAAATTAAAATCTAAATATATTTTGTATAGAAAATCAATACGTTTCCCAGAAATAAGGTAAAGGAACGTAAAAATAAAATTCAATGCCTACCTTTTAAGCCTTACATTTTGCAAATACAACTTCTATTGAAGCATTTCTTTTGATACCTTTATATAGACTTCCCGAAATTTTTAAAATAAATTCCGGAAAGAGTATCCTTTCAAAGATTTATGCCTATTTTATTTTTACAAATCGATTACAAAAATAAGAATCAATAAACTCTTTTACTAATAAATGAATTCAAATCAAACAGTGTTTGCAAGCAAGTTAAAAAAAGGATGAGATGAGAATTACTTCAATTTTCTTACTTTCTGAGATCTAAAGTGATTCACTGAAAAAAAAATAAATTTCCATGTAGACAGGAATTTAAAACATTTCCCTTAATTTCGCCAGCCGTTATCCCATTCACATTTCCTCCGAATTTCA
Source organism: Dascillus cervinus (assembly GCA_949768715.1). Lineage (NCBI taxonomy): Eukaryota > Metazoa > Arthropoda > Insecta > Coleoptera > Dascillidae > Dascillus > Dascillus cervinus. The sequence continues at coordinate 26,865,392 of OX458319.1, read as the reverse complement.
GTTTAAAATAACAATTTTCAGGACAACCGAAAGGTCAATAGAATTCTGGGAAGCACTAAAAGGTCATTTCACTCCCAGACGCTGATAAAATAATGTTTTATGGAAATTGGTTACTTTTAATTAATTTTGATTAAAATAAAATTCTTTTACAGTGAAATTGTAAATCCGCACTTGTAAAAACGGAAACCTGTCTCCCAACAGAAAGATTTTTCCGACCACGCTCGACATACATGAAATTTTATATTGCAAAACAGTAACCTCCGTAACGCGGAAACGGAAGAAAGAATTTAATTCATTATTCAAAAAATTAAGTTTTAAATTTTGAAATAGTCGGTACCGTCAAATCTCGGATAATCCGGAATCCTGGCTATGAAGGAGCTTAGACATGACATTGGTTAAGTCGGAAACCTGTTTAAGACGGATTCAGTTCCAAGCAGTACAGTCTCAGGATTTTTTTAGTTTTCTTCATCTTACAATTAGAATTATTAATGGTTGTAATACACTGTAATAAAATGCGTCAATAGTTAGTGGATGTTGTACTGTATTAAATTTACTCCCTGTGAAACTTGATATGTATTCAGAAAAATAAAAAACAGAAAAAAAATCATTTTTGTCGATATCCGTTTTAGAACCTTTTACTATTCACAGTTTTGGAGTCTACAGGTACTCTTACTTTCAGCAATTTTTTTTACACCATACAGAGTGTTTATAAATAACACCGATGTCCCATATGAAATTAAAATCGGCTGTTGTAATTTGTCGGTTTGGTTTTAAACAGCCTGTATACTACAAGGAGATACTAAAAACGGTCAAGTAGGTAGTTTCATGTGAAAATAAAATATCCTTCATCGTTCAATTACTAGGGCTTGTGGGCTTGTCCCGTGGGATGGGAGACTAATGAGTCCAGTTCTAACTGCCTTCTCACCGGTGATATCTAATTAATTAAAAAGGTTGAATTTGACGACGTTTAAATTGAATAACGACTCTTATAAACGCAAGGCTAACAAAGGAATTTTTCGTAACATTGCGTAGCTCGGGGTTTATAACAAAGAACAGTGGTTGAAGAATCTGAAGCAGGGTCGCGTCTCTGCCCTTGAGCCGAACGAAGGCCACGCCACACATCCTCTGGGGCAACAACCGCACGCACCGCCGCCACAACCTTCGTTCCCTGCAAAAAACAAAAACTCTCCGGACAAATACCATCAAGGTTCCCCTCATCAAGCCGGATTTTTTTTTCAATCGGAAAAAAAACAGTGCGCGGTACGGACAGGCACGTATCGAACGGTCAACCCCGCTGATAAGAGTTATTGCGGCGCACACACACAAGTACATGCATCCAAGGTGACTTTTTGCGAAAGAAGCTGATAACGGACCGAAATAACGCTGCTAACAATAGCTCGTAAAATTGATTGAACTACTTTATTGGCGTTATTTAAATCGAATTCAGGGTCGTCATCAAATCGAAATCAACCAAATTAAGCAAATCATAATTGCGCATTTCGCTGTTTCGTTACAACAACCAGTGCAGGATTTACGTATAAGCTACACAAGGTATAGCTTAGGACCCCCATATACAACGTGTCCCAGAAACAATGTCATTAATTTTAACCAGTGATAGAACTCGTCAAATCCAAAAACTTTTTTAAATAACTTTTTGGTGTAAACGTTTTGATTAACAAGTTAAAATTGTCGACAGAGTTGACTCTTATTTCGTTACCCGCCTATGAATAATAATGTTGAATGTTAAACACCGATAAGCGTAGAACAAAAAACCAATGCAAGAAAACATTCCCTGCTTTTTAGTTCTGTCGACGCAGCAACCCATTAATTTGACCGTTGCTGTTATTGTAAAGTTATGGAATGCAAATTGAAAAATGCTATGTTAATACATAAATGAATTAATTTGAGTTCTTGTCAAAGTTTTACTACCAAAAATGGTATGTTCAAAATAATTCTTACAAACCTTTACAAGTCACAAAAACATAGACTGCCGTTATTGTCAATCAAACTTGAAGACGCCGACGAAAAGATTCTTCCACTCTGGCCAACATGAGTCTATTGTTGCGGATTGTTGTGGCAGCATTTTCTACCCGTTCACATAAAATTTCAATTGTATCAATTGGGGTTGAGTGCACCAAGCTCTTCATGTACCCCCATAAAAAGAAGTCACACGGATTTAGGTTTGGCGATCTGGCAGGCCACGCTACAGGGACAGTTCGTCCTATCCATGGTTGAGGAAACGTTTCATTTAGCCAATTTTGCACGATGCGTGCATTATGACACGGGGCACCATCATGCAAGTACCACATATTTTCACGAAGTTCTAGAGGCAAATTCTCCAATAATTCAAAAAGGTGGTTATTCAAAAAATTTAAGTATTGTTCTCCATTTAGCCGTGGTGGCAGAATGTAAGATCCGATTAGTCGTCCATTTATAATTTCGGCCCAAATATTGAGAGAAAATTGTTGCTGAAAACTGCGGAACCTTACAGAATGAGGATTTTCGTCTGTCCAGACATGTGTGTTATGCATATTGAAAATACCTTCTCTGGAAAATCCAGCCTCATCAGTTGTCAATACAATGGATAAAAAATTGGGTTGCTCGTTTATTTTTGCAAGAACCCATTTTCAAAATCGACGTTTGCGAGGTAAATCCTCTGGTTGCAAAAACTGAATTTTTCGTAAATGATACGGATATAATTGGTTGCTTTATCTTCGTTTCGTACTCTCAGTGTCTTTTCTACTACTTTTACTACTTTTTTACTTACAACATTAATATGTTCAAGTTTGATATTTTCAAATTACATTTTTTAATTATTTTGATGAAATTTTAAAATCTTTTATACATACAACGTGTCCCAGAAATAATGTCATTAATTTTAACCAGTGCTAGAACTCGTCAAATCCAAGAACTTTTTAAGATAACTTTTTGGTGTAAACGTTTTGATTAACAAGTTAAAATTGTTGACAGATTTGACTCTTATTTCGTTACCCGCCTATGGATAATAATGTTGAATGTTAAACACCGATAAGCGTAGAACAAAAAACCAATGCAAGAAAACATTCCCTGCTTTTTAGTTGTGTCGATCAGTAACTCATTAATTCGACCGTTGCTGTTATTGTAAAGTTCTGGAATGCAAATTGAAAAATGCTATGGTAATACATAAATGAAATAATTTGAATCGTTGTCAAAGTTTTACTACCAAAAATGGTATGTTCAAAATAATTGTTACAAGCATTTACAAGTCACATTAAAAAAGACTAGATGTGTGGCGGGTGGTTTAAATAAGTGAGTAACAAAATTATTTATTATAAAACGCAGATACCTTGAATATCCAATGAAAGATAATTTTTTATGCAGTCAGCAAAAACTAATATTCACGATCACCGTCAGTGATTTATCAAATCAAGGCAGCTGGTCAATTTCAGGGAGGGTAAAATGCCAAAACAAAATTGCGATTTCGAAAAAATGATACATAGAAAAAATGTTTGTTTTGAGGAGTTCTACTACGGGTTAAAATTAATGACATTATTTCCGGGACACGTTGTATATTTGGCACTGACATATAATATCTGGAGATATAAAGGGCCCCATATCTCAAATTGCTTAATCAAGTCTAAATCCGGCCCTGTCAACAAAGTCGGATTTATTTAATGAATCGAATTTTAATTTGATGAGGATTCGGTCCACCTGGCGATCGGGTCGCGTGTTGGTTATTTAATGCGGCAATTAAACGGCCAGACAAGATATTTATGATAGGACAATAAAACGAACGTTAACGTAGTTTAAGGTTGGAGTTCAAGTTTAAGCAACGTGATGCGGGCGCGTCAGCGGACGTCTCCCAGGTAACGGTCTCCACCCTGTGACGCAAGCGTGACGCACTCCGTCCCGACGCTACAACGTGACCTTGCCACGGGTTCTGGCAGAACATTCAATAAAGCATGACATTGACAATCAATTTCGGAGATAATTTACCTGATGGTTCACCTGAATAAACAAACGTAGTAAATGAAAAAGCCAAAAATAAAATTGGATCGCACGCGAGCAGTCGACGGCCACCGAATTGTTGTCTGGTCGCGATGCGAAGTTTAGAAAAAGTTTTGAAAAATTCCGGTTTTTAGGCCGCTTCATCGAACTTTCGGGTGGGAACTTCGTAGACACACGAAAGTTGGGGAGAAAACGGAAAGTGGGAAATGAGGAAAAAAATTATTGCGGTGGGCAGGATGTCGTTCCTCGTTGAGATAACGTTCGGCGCGTTTTGATTTAATTCTCAATTCAATTAACGAAATAGCGTTTTTTAGAAAGAAATGTTAATTAATAAATAACAATTAACTGAAATAATAAAGAATGATCTTGAACCGCATTTATTTAAATTAACGCTTAGTATACATTGTAAAATGCTTACTTAAGGAAGTGTTTATTTAAAGCTTGATCAATAGTTTTATTGCATTTTACTTATCGTTTTGCAATATCACATAAAGCCGCGTAATGTAATGAAAATAAATAATATATGAGATTACACGCTACAGAAGGTTAAAAATTACAGTGAAATATAATGTAATGAACTACAGTAACACCTCATATCAAGTAACTGGATTTTTATAGCAACACATGTGAAATATAAAATGCTAGTGAACAACACAAAATGCGAGTGACCGAAAGTTGTTAAAACAATATCCTGATTATGCAGCTATGATTTCAATTAAAATTATAAATAAATAATGAAATAATCAATTAGAAATTTGTTTGTAGTGCGCATAATTTTAAAAATAAACTCATCGAACTGAAAGCTCATATTGCGACGCAGGGGCAAACGCGTACAGCGGGGGTGAGAGGTGGAGGAGAAGGAAAAACCACAATTCTCATAATTCCGAGTTCGTGTAAGTCGGGGTATCACTGTATGGACGTTAGTGCAATTGCTTTTTCAAAGTTGAATAAATCAAAAATTAATTGAAATTTAATTTATTCATTAAATTATTTGCTTCAGTATTAAAATTGAATTAACATTGATTTTTATCAGATTTAATTAATAATGATGATTTGAAGGTTAAAAATAAAATAAATTTGATTGTGACGGTTGCTCGGGCTCTAAGTAATAACGGCACGGATGGTAGTTTTTTAGGAGTGGGCGGTTTGTTTGATTGGTTGTTTGTTTCAACTCTTGTTGTTGTTGTTGTTGTTGTTGTTATTGCTCTTCTTATTCTTCTTCTTATTCTTACGATAAGACTAGGTCCTGTTACTTTACGCTATTGTCGGTTCATGATTTCCTGGGACGTGGAGGCCCAACTTTCCCTCCACTGCTCAATTATTTACACATAAGTTATAAAAACTCCATTAAAATCTTAAAATATAAATTTACTGAATTTGAACTGGAATTTGTTCCATCTAGCTAACAGGCAACAAAAAATCAATTTCTAAAAAAATAATTTAGAAAATATATTTCTAATTAAGATAGCAAGCCGAAATTTTTTGCACAACCTCCCAAAATAATTGCAAATAACTGGTCAAATTTTCATTACTATTCAAATTACGGTGGAACTTCACCAATCAAACAAATCTTGATTGTTATGCAAGTTGTAACCAAATAATTATTTTAATAAAGTTCCAATCGAGATATCCACATAAAAGTTTGTAATTGGCCTCACAATGTACAGTAGAGTCCGGATATAATGAACCCGGTTTTAGTGAACTTCCGGTTAAAGTGAACGCTATTTGAAATACCAACAAATCTTCCCATATTAAACATAAAGCATTTTGTGTTTCGTTTATAATGAACCTCGGATAAAGTGAACCAATTTTGATGTATTTTTCAAGTTCACTTAATCCGGACTTCACTGTATTTACAAAAAAAAAAAAAACTGAAATTAAAATGCAACAAAAAAATCAATCCCTACAGAAATAATTTTAAAAATATTGTTCTAATTAAGATAATAACCTAAAATTTCTTGCATAACCTTCCAAAATATATTTTGTAAATAACTAATAAAATTTTCACTTGTAATACCACTAGAGGTTAAATTATTTCCGGATTTTAATTTAACGTCGAGTGGTATTCGATAAGAAAATTTTGCACCTTTTTGCAATTTAATTTATGTATTGACATATTATCTATAAACGTCACTCAACGCTATAAATAATACGATATTTTGATTGCAAGTTTATGGGAAGCGTTGAATGGCATTTAATGTCAAATGGCATCGTTTATTCTGGTTATACGTGTACTTAATATAAGTATTAGTGACAGTAATTATGACGTCAAAAAATTTCCACCAAAATTCACTCCAGGGTCCTACCCAATCGGAAAAAAATTCCGAAAAAATACTTGCGTTGCCTTGGTAGCGGTTCAAAAGAAAGGTTTCTGATTGGTTGAACAGGCTGGTGCAAAATTTTCACTTGTAATACCACTAGAGGTTAAATTATTTCCGGAAATTTTTTCGAAGGTATGAATATTTTGAAAATTATCTCGAGCAGCAGGCGAGGGATAATTTTCGTAAAATATTCATAGCCGAGAAAAAATTTCCGGATTTTAATTTAACGTCGAGTGGTATTCGGTAAGAAAATTTTGCACCTTTTTGCAATTTAATTTATGTATTGACATATTATCTATAAACCTCACTCAACGCTATAAATAATACGATATTTTGATTGCAAGTTTATGGGAAGCGTTGAATGGCATTTAATGTCAAATAGCATCGTTTATTCTGGTTCCATGTACTTAATGTAAGTATTGGTGACAATAATTATGACGTCAAAAAATTTCCACTAAAATTCACTCCAGGGCCCAAAAGAAAGGCTTCTGATTGGTTGAACAGGCTGGTGCAAAATTTTCATTGAAATTCATAGGCAGAAATTTTCAAAAATTGAAGTTTAACTTCACCAATTAAACAAATCTTGATTGTTATATACTTCAACTCAAAATATAAATTCTTTATTACAGTCAATGTATAAATAAAAATGAAAAACAATTCCTGTACAACAGGCCAAAACGTTTTTGACTTTCCTGGAGATGTTTGGAAGAAACATGCAAACTACATTGGCAACGGTTTTAGATTTTTTTATTGCACTATTATGTTATTCAATGTTTGGCCAACTGAACTTGGTTCCAATGGACTCAAACTATTTCTTAGAAGCAGTGCTAATTCTGAACGTAACAGTCCAATAAATTCTCATTCTTAAATTTGAAGCTTTGTTCAAATTCTAAATAGTTGATGTTAAAATGAATCGGCAAATAATTTCAGGAAGTAAATTCTTTCTAGATTTCGCCGATAATCGCAACTTATAAATGATGTCCTGTGCTAAAATCGCAATAAAATCGCTGAGCTCATCTCGATGCCCTGTTCGAGGGCAGTAGTCTCATCAAAATCGGCGATCCGAGACTAATCGCTTCAGGAAGTTTGTCTGCCTTCTTTGTACTCTGAATTTATAGCCGATGCAACAATATTTGAAGAGTAGCCACAAAAGGTCGCTTGGCTAAACACCGCAAGCAATTACAAAAAAAAATAAAATAAAACTCTTCCAACCTTGTGCTAAATATTGCGACCTATGACACACTTAAATGTCATCATTTTGCAAATTTTAACCTACAAATGCACATTAATCAATCAGTTGCAACAATGCACTTAAATCTGCAAAAAATTGTTTTTAGGTTTTTAGTTCCTTTGAGTAACAAATATTTATCCATTTTGTTATTCTGTAACTGTTGTTTTGCAACCCAGACGAAAAATCTTTTTTTCTAAAGAATAAAACACTTGCAGTTTGAAAACTGATTTAAACAAAAAAATGTAAATATTTTACTCAAATATTTGAAAATTCTGTTTGAGCACATAAATTTTGGAGAAGGCCGTTTTTACGGAAACATTGGAGCTGCACAAACGTAAATATCACTTATGTGTATATGGAAACAACCCACTTCACACTCCACATATTTTCGAGATTGATTTAAGGTAGCAACGCGCAGAAAACAAATAAGATACGAAAAAAAATAAAACAAAGAACAGAAAAGAAGCCTCAAGTTGTGAGAAAATCTCCCGGATTAAATTATTAACGTTCACTAAATTTTAATTCAATCAGAACTTAAAAATACTCGTCGAGGGTTAAAAGCGATATAATTATATTCCCTGAAATATTAACCCAACCTTCACAATCTTGATGCGGCATTTAATATAACAATCTCATTAATCCGAAATTTAAATTCGAGCGAAAATAACCTCATTAAACTTAAATCAATCGCCGAAGTTTCCCCTGAATTGGAAGCACCAAAGTCTAAAATTACCGAATAATGAAACATTGCCCGGGCGCAAAAAAACTGCGAGGCGGGAGGTCCGTTGATGCGTTCGCCACCCTGCAAAGCGACAATATTAAATTCAAGCCCCGATTAAAGCGTTACAGTCGCTTTAATAACAAATCTGAGGAAATGAGTTTCAACCCGCTTCCGATTAATCTTATCATCCCTTGCGCATACTATTTGCAATGATAATAATTGCCGAAGTTCGCGTCCGATTTCGCAAAGGAAAAACGACAAATACGGATCAAATTTATTTCGAAGAAGACCTTGGAGTAAGCGACAATAATCCATATTTATAAGTTTTTATCAGCATAATGTTTCAATTAAGTTTAAGTAACACAATTGAATTGATAACGTTTGAGGTCTTTGGAAATTGTATTATTGGTTGACGCACAATGCCGTGGAACGATTGAAAATTCTCTTAATTTCATTGTCCATGAAAAAAAGCCGTTGCAACGAAATAATAAAAATTAATTGCGGTGCACTTCTAATCGCACAAAAAGCGTCGTTTCGGTTTTCAAGCCTGATTGGTTTGTGTCGAAACGGTTCCGGGGAAAAGGAAATCGAATGTAAATCAGAATAATCTAACGTGATTTCGGTTCCCTAACGCGAGGACGTTCCGGGGGTCATTTATTCCGGTTCCTTGATTTGAAAAAATCTTATCTCATACGGTGGCAATTTAGGAAGAGGAGGAAACTAATCTAACCTAATTCAACCTTACGTATGACTTTTGCTGCTTTTCAGTGTAATTTGTTTCTATTTGCTTGAGAAAAGAATGGGCTTGTTTTTTTACTGGTGGTGGGTGTTGATGGATTTGTTGCGAAAATTCCATTTGGTGGTTTTTGCAATTCTGAAAAATTTTTGATTACTTTTCTTTTAGTAATGTTATGTTTGAAGGGAAGATTGGGGCTCTTTTATAATTGATCTTGTTCGGTAAGCTCATTAAGAGATGACAAGAGCAGTGAAGAACCTCTGAAGAGAAAATAAAATGCCGTTGTACAAAATATTTCCAAACTAAACATTGAAACCATGAAATATGGAAGAAAAGGTGTAACAATGAGCATATTTGCAGATGGTGAGAAAACTAGAAAAATAATGTACTGGAAATAAATCTTAAAAAAATGACATTGCAAAAACAGTAGGAAATGTCAAAGGTATAAAAAAGGCGAAGAGATAAATTCAAATAAACCTGGGATTCATAATTTAGAAAGAAAGATGAACTGAAGAAGAAATAAAGTGTTGGTAAGAACAAACCAGAACTATCATGGAACAGGTATGTATGTAAGTACATCACAACAAATATTGCAGAAGTGGCTGGAGGGTCATAAAGGGATGAAGCATTGCATGGACGGTAGCAAAAAAGAGGCGGATGGCAACGGCAGTTGAGGGAAGGAAGCCAGTGACAGTAGTAAACTCTTACTTAGATTGTATACTGGGTGTTTCATGACATTTATGTAACTACTAGAACTAATTAAAAATTATGGAGAAAAGGATTTATTGAAAGGGAAAAGTGGAAAGGCTTACATCCAAAACTGGATAAAAGAAGCTGAATGAAAGAATTAAGAATCGTGAATTATATTTGTTAAAATTAACAGTTCGAGCCACAAGAAAACAGACTTGCGTTTGAACGTTCTCTGTAGAAGCGAGCATTTTTTAGATTGAAATATTAAAACAGTTAAATATGAGTCTTATCAAAATTGCAATGATATAACGTTGTAAGTGACCTCCAAACACTTTGATAACAGCGTGCCACAATTAATACTTCATAATGATTATGTGTGTTTATGTAATAGCCATCTGATGGTCGTTGGCAATGAAATTCCATTAGCGTTTAAATTACAATAATTACACGAAATTTAAAGCGTTTATAATGATAATAATAATGTATAATTTGAAGAATTGTTTTATTAAATTAAATTAATTCAAATGCATAATTGTGGTAAAAATAATAATGAAAAATGGTGACAATAAGTTTGCTTTGTACGAGTAAGGTCTTTTGATATTATTAATTGGTCATTGTCAACCTTAAGTAAACTAGCTATATCTAACTCTAATCTAGCAAAGTACCGTTAATATTACTAATGGCCAGTTAGGGACCTTGTCCGTAATAAAATTCAGGGCTGATAATGCTTATCGGTAAATACTACGAAATATGATTATTATGGACTTAGTCGATTATTTTTGTTAGTGGATACTCAAAATATAAGTTCATTTTCTACAATTTAGGATGCATCACATATTAGCATTGTACATTAACATTTGTGCTTTTTATACCTCGTTTTTAAATTCCAGACGTGGTTGGAAGGCTATAAAATTTTTTTTTTAACTTTATGTTCATAGTAGTGGCATTTTACTTCAGTACTTACTTAAGGTTATATGTATTAGCGTAGCTTTAAAATTAGAAAATATACCACAAAACGTTTATGCAGAAGGAAGCAATATGTCAATTTCGAAAGAAACTTCCGATAAGGAAATTTTTATCTTCAATACTTTTGCAACATTTAAGTGATTCTGTAAAAATTGTATAGGTTATGGTATTAAACACTCATTACTACCAACATAAAGTAAAAAACAATTTTTTTACAGCCTTCTAACCGTGTCTGGAATTAAAAAACGTGATATGGTAATTGTACTAACTTATAATTGAATATTTTATATAAAGTAAAATTAACGGCAAATAATCTAATAATTAACTTTACAAAAAAAAAACTTCACGTTTAACAAATACTTATCAGAATACAATACAGTAAAACGTGGTAAAGAAGAAGTTGAAAATATTAATCTTTTCATATCAGTTCTAACTTTTGAGGTTGCTACTTTGTAGGATTCTCTAGATATACATTGAAACCATTAATAGAGAATGAGAATAAAACAATCAGCTATTCTCACCACCGGAGTACAAGGTTGACAACCTTGACACAATAAATTAGGTCGATGAGTCGAACAAATCGCCCCATTTTCCACGAGGAGTAAAAGCATTGCGGCTACAATAATTTATGCAATTTATATTGTATATTATGACTAAAATTTTTTTATGTTTACTTGTTGAGGGGGCCAAATGAAACCTTTGTTAAAAATTACATCGACTTTTTAGAATTCTTCAAATGTTGCATTGATTTGATTAAAAAGAGGTAAGTCGTACATTTTGCAGTAACATTTCTATATATCAGCACAATTTTAATCAAATCACCACGATGTTGATATTGAATATGGTTTTAAAAATTCATTCAGAAAAACCAATTAAATTTTTATAATTCCATTCAATTTTTTTATTTAGGATAAGTACCGACATTTACAGACATTAAATTGATTTGACTGAATAATTCTAATTTTGTAATTGTAATATTCCAAGAGTGGTCGCATTGGATAGGTTTTACTGTGTCAAAACAGATTTGCGTATCATTTCTAAAAACATTTATTGTACATTAAATAATTTCCTTAGGCAATATCATTACCATTTTTGTTTCTAATAAACTACATTGTGTTTAATAAGTACAATACAAAAATGCAGTAAAACTTTGTGAAGGACGCTTCTAATTATAATTACCCACAGTTGAAGGATACGATTTAAAACAACCTGCTATTGTCACCACCGAAGTCCAAGGTTGGGAACCTTGACACGATAAATTAGGTCGATGGGTCGAACACATCGCCCTATATTCTACGAGGAGTAACAGCATTACGACTGCATGTTGATATTTAATATTTATGTAGGGTAGAGACACCACTTTTAGTCACTTTAAGCAAATTTGTAATTAAAAACATTAAGAAATGACTAGGAATAGCCGTAAACCATATTATATATCTTGAGCTGAGTCTTTATATTTTTTTCAGCGGAAATGCTGTAAAACTTGGTAATTTAGTTATTCAGCGATATGTACAATTTCACCACTTTTGGCCACGTGGTTCTTCAAGGAAAAAAAAAACTTAAGGGGAAACAATTCATAATCATTGTGTTGACTTATTTTTAAAATGTTTAATAATGTGGAATTGATAATGTTTTAATAATGTGTTTTTAAAATGTTTGTGAAGTGTTAAATTTGTAGTAAGTGAAAATTTAAAAAAAAAATATTGTTATGGAAAAAGGAAATCAATTGTAAGTAACTAAAACAATTATTACATAATAAGGGAAACTTGATTTAAAAAAAAAAAAAAATAATTGATTTAATGATTTTCGTTCGAACTGTAGCAATGTTCGAATAACTGGAGTGTCCGAATTACCATATATCCCAACTAGCGGAGTTGTACTGTACTTAAAATGAGAAATAAAGACAGATGTATGAACCGAAAAAATGTTTTGGTGATTTAAAAACGCTAGTCAAGTATTTTATAAATACGTATTGACAAGGAAGGTGACTAAAAGTGCTGAAAGTGGTATCACTACCCTGCTTTTGGTTTTAAAAACCATTTGAGAAGCAAATTAATTAATAAAATTTACTACAAGCGTCCTATCAAATCGAGTATAGTACAGACAAATTCCGCGTCCATTTTTTTACCGTTACCTTATTATAATGATCCTGAAAAGGAAAATTTTATGAAATCCGATGATATTATTTTTCTAAAATATGTTTTAATTTTTTTCTCAAAAAATAACACTGGCAATAAACCATTAAGACTAGAAATTGATAGACTTTTACTATAGTCATATGTGCATCAAATTTCAAATAAATAAGTTTCAATTAAAACTCAATTTTGTGGGGGAACACTAGTGAAGAGGCCCCTCTATTTTTAAAGCGATCACCAATTTTTTTCTATTTGAAAAGTGGCCACTACAGACATGTTTTACTGTACAGAATAACCATAAATGAATGTGAGTCGAGTGACCTGTAAATTTTAAATTATTAAATTGTTATGGTTATGGTTATGAAACCAACTTAAAATGAATAGTAGAGAATTGTCAAAATGACATTTTTTAATGCGCAATGTAAAGAAGGCGGCAAATTTCACATTAATTTATGTCCACTTTATATAAAAACAGTAATTGAGAAAATTATATCTTCTTTTATATCATATGAAGCCTTAAAACAAAAATTAAAATTAATTTGTTCTTGCTAAAGATGGCATTAAATTTCACTTACTTACACAAAATACAGAGTGAACCAGAAAAACTTCTGCGTAGATTCTTTCCGTTAAACTAAAGTGATTAGACAAAAATACTTTAGCTCACAAAGATTTATCTTATCCAATTCCAGTTATAATTTATATCTGACAATAAAACTAACAGAAGCTTTTGAAAAAAATAAATTTTGTATTTCCTATCACTGTATTCTCGGAAGGAAACAAAAGTAACAGTTGGTCATTGAACAGGGAGCTTTGTTATTGTAACGAAATTTCCAGACAAGTAAAAAATTAAAAACAAACGCGAAAGATAACGCTTCTGAAACCAACTCGTGAATCGGGCGATAAACGCAATAAAAACGTCACGAATCGTTAACACTAAACACCACAAAGGACTGAAATTAAAACCGACGTCAATTTCGCATCGATCGGACCCCCGATGAACACCTGAAAACCACAAAAGACCACCTGAACAAAACATGTGCATCGAGACGTGACGCGCAACCCACCCGCCAACGAAAATAAATAACTCGATCAAAGTGTCGAAACGTTATTAATAGATGCACCCCAGCGTCACTTCTCCACTTCTTTTGCGTAGTTCACTTTTGGAAACAGATTGCGTCGCTTACTTGCCGTTGCGTAAGCTGTCGTTATCGCGTTGGAAAATAACCGGCGGAAATCTTTTCCTGCAGATTTTGCTGGTTACTTATTTAAACCTCAAAAATGCGACCTTTCGTTATTAACAACCCCCGGGGAGCGCGCGGTCGTCCTCGGCGAATTTCCCCGGAGAAACTTTTTCCCCAATCTCGAAAGAACAACAATAACTCGGAATAAAATAACGTTTACCGAAACTCGCCCGGCGATTTCCTCCCCCCTCCCCCGGAACGAGCTGAACGCATTAGGAAAATTACAGGTAGTCGAGTTTCAGCAGCATTTTCCAGTACGAGCTGCTCCGCCCAGCTCATCGTTCCCCATTCATGGCCAACCTTGGCAACGTTCATTGTAAACTGGGGGGGTAAGTTATGCAGGTCAAGGTTCGCGTTATACCCAACCATGTCAGATTAACTTGGGGTAGATGAAGGACGGTCGGGAAACTCCCGGGCCCGGCGATTGCGCCGTTTTCAACTTTTAAGGGAATTTTCCGTTTTATCAAAACATTTCCTGTCGCATCGAGAATAAAAGCGTTCAATTTGGCGGGGGAAAAAATTCGAAAGGAAGCTTTATGAAAAGGTTCTTGAAATACACCTACGACAATGTTGCGTGCGTTAGGGAACCTACGCGTTGTTAGTCCTTTCAAGGGTTTTCATTGTTCTTCGGTATGGAAAAGCAGCCTTCGATCAATCGCCGCGCCGATTTATTTTTGCCACCGACGATTTGATTTTTCGAAATGGCCGCTGAACTAATAAATTTTACAGCTTTCAATAAAATCCACAAGGTTACATTAATAAAACTGTAATTGTAGAATACTGAATGCATTACTGGACGTTAATGACGCAATTTGAAGAAGTGTTTCGTGTCATGAAAGGTCTTTTCGCAAAAAATTACATCCGGGCGACTTTCAGCAACACATTGTCTCTCATCACATCGACTACGGCTACAAATTTTGCCTATTCACACTGTTGGTTAAAGTAGGAATTTAAAAATTAATCTAAGTAGGGGATTTGTGTCTGCGCTGGCGTCTTAGGGTAAGATGGAACAGTGATAAAAATATTTTTAATATTTTTTATTGAGAGATTAATAGTATTCTGTATTTATTCTGCTTATTATCTCACATTAAAAACATTAAAACATTAACTTATAAGTAATGCATTTTAACTTTGGCACAGTATTTATATTACTATGAAACCAAACGAGCCTTGGCAACATCGTAACTACGGATGAACCGGCATACTTTCTTACTTAATCCAGCGAACTCATGTATATTATACCTTTTGGTATCGAATTGTGCTACAGTTGAGTTTTTCGTTTTTTTTTTTCCATATTTCTTTCCACTTTTTTCTGTAGTTTGCTAACACTTCTACATTTTTCCATTTTATTATGGAAGTACGTTGGCTACCGACATATGCGACTACCAAAAATGGAGGTTGTAACTGTATAAAATAAAATATATGAGGTAAAAATATTCACTTGTTGAAGAATTTTTCTCTTTTTTTGCATTTTGTTACCTAATTTATCTGTTACTCTGCGACATGTATTTTCCACTGCCCTAAAGTGTTACGAATAACAAAGGATCAAGAAAATGTAAATTACAATTCAATCCGAATTTTCAAGGCAACACTGTCATTCTGTCACTTCTGATGCAACCAATTCTACAATGTTTAATAAATATTAAACACGGGGCGTGTCCAATTTATATATACAGCTACGTACATAACAAAAGTTCTTATTATGTTGTGATATTGTTATTAAAATTATCAATAATAATAAAAGTTTTAGTTGAGTAGATTCCATCTTAGTCTAGAACCTTTGACTGAGATAGCACAAGAAGGGTTATATAGTGCAGTAAAATAGGGCATTTACCTTAAATACATATTTTCATAAAATAAACAAACGAAAGGACTTATTGAGCGTAAATATGGGGGGTTAATTTAATAAATATTCTACATCAGGCACAAATCCTCTATGTATGACTAAAACAGCAACACAACTTCGTGCCATTTATTGATTACTATTTGTTCGCTCAAGTAATGTTTGTTTATTTTCATAGTTTCCTTTACTTCGTTCCTTTTATGTTTATTGTTTCACAGATCGTAAAGGGCTTAACAACTTCTAAGCGCAACCAAACATACACATTTCCTTTCTTTCTATGATAGTATGTTATTGTAACAACTTATTATGAAGCCAAGACAGTTACAGTTCAATATTTTCCAGCATTGAGCAAGCAAATGCGCCTAATTAAAAACTGTCATATTATGTGTTATGTAAACCGCACTAAAAATAGAAATTGTTTTTTACAATACATCCTATTTGCATGATTGCACTTAATCAAACAAACCTACAATCACTTTCAATTATGTCTGTAACTATGTAATTAAAATACATTGTGTTAATCCGTGACATGGGGTTAATTGGGAACAATATCCTGGCTCGTTTTAGTTTCCATCAGTTTTTTCCGCGCCGACAAAAACACGCGTGCCAGAGTCTGCAATCACTTATCTCCATTATACTCTCGTGAGTCGATTCGCCTGACCTATCGCACAGCTTGAAATCTGAAGGGCAAGATTGGGGTTGGGACGTGGATGGAAATTCAAGCTCCAATTAAATTTCGCGATGGCTTGTCGAATCCTTGGAAGTTGGGCGAAAATGCAAACCGACGTTTGAGTTTCGTTAATCAATAGAGCCTTTTGCGGAGATGCGTTTTCCAATTTTTCGCTTTGCAAGTGGCGCAGTCGCCGACGCCGATTTGAAAAGAAATATTAACAACGTTTGAAAGTCGTTGTTGTGAGAAAATAAATTCTTGGAAATATTTTTCGGTTTATGTGCATTGCATGCGAAAAAAAAAGTTTGTCTTTCATTAGTACTTGACTGTGTATTGCGGTTGAATGAATAAAAAAGAATTAAACAAATAATTTCTTTCTTTCTAAGTAAATAATGTGGAAGAGGATTTGTTTAGAGCCTGTTGTTTTCCAAATTTACGATGCACTTAGCTGTATACCAAAAAATTGATAATGTTGTCCATAAACGAATTTTTCAATTTAGATTCAGGAAAGGAGATGACTGTGTAATTTGAAACGAATTTACTTTTATTGTTTTGTAACATGATAAGTGTTGTGTGGAGAAATAAGAGCCCAAGTTTATCTAATTTCTCAATTTGAAAACGTTTAGCAAATTGGATTCCGAATCCTACACTTTCACCCTGTATTACACAAAATATATCAAAATACGAAAAAATGAAAACGTCTTCATAAAGGTTTTTTAACTCATTAAAATTCTGAAACGGTGGAGAAGTTGGGTAGGTTTTATTTTTCTATTTTGATTCAGATATAAACTTGGAAGACTTCAAATTTAATGCACGACATATTCATAACAAAATTACAAATTATAAGAATTGTTTGATCTGCGAGATGTGACAAAACCACCCTAAATATTCTCTGACAACTTGACCCAAACCACAGTGTTAAATATATCCTTACCTATTTATATTTTAACTCACCACCAGATAGAAGGCCGTATCCGCGTGTTGTTTACGTGCAACCTGAAACTTAAATTTCAATTGGTTATTATAAATTTGGAGCGTTACTCTTTTTCCCTTGCTTGCATAAATGTACAGTATCCTCCGACGTTAATGGTCAGCTGCAAAATTGTTAACTTCAAATTTTGTTTTTTTCAGGGTGGTGTTAGTTTCTATTTATGGTAAACCAGATATCTTAAAAATGCAAAGAAATATAATTTTTGGAAAATCAAGACTAAAAATCGTTGTGGAATTTACCTACAGAGTTTAATTTCATCTTGCAAGTCACAAAAATGTTTTTGTATAAGTTTTTTAAGTTTTTTCACATCACACTGTTTTCACTGTGTTCAGCTATTTGAAGCGAGCAGCAGCCAGCTATTACCTGGCATCTCCGGGACATCTTTCCAAAAGCTTTATAATTTTATAACACTTGCCTGATTTATTGGTTGTGACTAGAAAAGCTGTAAAAACATTTCTTACTAACATGACAGGATTTCTAATCGAAATAACGGTGAATTTCAATAAAGTTTGATATTTTTATACTAAAAAATTATAAATAAAGATTTATGAAAAGATGAACTCAAAAAATGCAAGTAAAATGACATAAATGAGCGTCGTCAGACTGACTGAATACATAGCCAAAATTTCATAGTAATATCTTCAAAATTATGTTCTTTTTTGCAGATCACCATTAACATTGGAATACCCTGTATATTTTGTCCAGTTATCTAATTTTTTATGATTTTAATTTGCGTTAAAAAAATTAAGACGATTGAAATTATGAATTATTTTCTACCATCAAATTTGATAATACAAAATCTCGTTTAGCGCTTCCTCGTTTAACGCTGATTCGATATAACGCGGTCTGCTCGAAGTCTAAAAAAAAATTTATGCTGATTCACATTATCTTGACATTTCGTTGATAGTACGATTATTTGTCCTGTAATCCTCGACAATATTGTTTAAAAAAATCAATAAAAATTATATTTACTCATTAAAGATAAATCCGTATAATTCTTTAGATTATTCAGAATGAGTAAGTGTAATAAAAAAACAAATTACACAAAAAATATATAGCTGCTGAGGCGACTGGAAAACGGTGAACGTCAAGTCGACCTTAAAATCGCTTTAAAATGGGAGAGCTGGCGCCATACGTCTCAGAGACCGATTTTTTTTGTAAACCCTGAATAACTTTTTAACTTTCAATAAATTTGGCTGATTCTTCGGGTGGCTGCCTCATTTGGTCAGCGCTATCATCAGTCTTTCGTATAATAGGGACGTGTGCAGGCATATTGTTTTTACGTTTATTGCATCGTCACCGTCTGTGGAACCCAACGCCAGTCGCAATGTAAGTAAAATAAGCTGATTGCAATTTTCCTTTAAACAAATTTTTAATTTATTTTCTTCACCAAATTTATTTTGAAAAAAAAGTCGAATGATTAGTTTGTTTTAGAGGTGTCACAAAAACGTGACACAATTTTCATATCAAAGGGAACACCTCTGTTGAGTTTAATAAAAACAATGTTATATTAAAAGACGCAATTTCCAATATATAAATTTAGGTTTAGCATAAAACAATATTTTTTATTTTTCATATTTATTTCGTATCAGCTCTGATGGGTTAAATATGCCTGTTTCTACTATATGAACCATTTTTGTTTATTTTTGGTCTCGTATTCCCCTTTTCTTATTTACTATGTGTTAAAATGGCCTCGTTTAACACTGTTTCGTTTAATGCTTTGACGCCTAGGAACACATCCTAAGAGTTAAACGAGGTCTTAGTGTAATATAATAATAATAATAATAATATTAACAATAACCTTTTAAATTCTGTTTTGAAAAACAACTTCAAACAAATATTTACACTTCAAATTAAACGATTTTATTTTGAAAACCAAAATGTAATTTCAAGTCCAACGATCGATGCTCAACAACGGCTGCAATTCCGGGTGGCGAGGTCAAAATTCCCGAATGAAAACAAACAAATTTAAAAAGCGCCCCCCACGTGGTCGCTTAACGACTGAACACCCTTCCGCAAGCTCGATCGGCTAAGAAATCTATATTTGCTGAAATGCACCGCGACGGTATAATTCGCGTGCAACCCTATTTTCGTACCCGGGAAGCGCTAAAAGCGACCCGGTTTCCGTTTATAGCGCCAGGTCGCGACCCTGAAGATGCCACATGCAGCTGTGTGCAAAACGAATAAGGACCTTGCGCAAGAAATTGTGACGGATTTCCATAAAGGAATATGTTAATGCGTGTAATGTGGTGTATATGGGCGACCTTGCATATGCGCAATTATTATTGCAAATCGATGGTTTATTTTAGAAACTCATTGGCACTTTACACAAATTTAAACGGCGAACATAAATCGCATTGTTAAATTAAATTCCGCTGCGAAATCCGTTCAAAAAAGTTGGTAGATTTTATTACATAAATGATTTCCTTACCGAATCAACAAATCTAGGGCTTTGAAACTCATCCTGGCGTTTATTTCCCACTCAATTTCCAGGAGGTGAGCGGAAAAGTCCGGTCGTCCTTATCGGGCGCGTACGGGACGCGTATTTACATCTCCTTCATCCCTCAGCCGGTCCCTTTCTGCGTCTCTCTGACGGCTCTGCCGCAGCTCTGCGAAATTTCCCGCTCGTGGCCGGTCAAGGACAGAGGCGAAAAGAGGGGAAGGTCACAGAAGCAATAGATTCCATGTGCGGGGGTCTGCAAAATGAACAAATAAAACCCTGTTTTATGGATTATATTATAATATTAATACACCGTCTCCGCAAATCAGGGTTGCGATACGGGGCGGCTGCCCTTTAACGTCGTCGTTTCCCGGTGGAAATCTGGATTGATGTGTACGCCCCCGCGTTTCAAAACCCACTTGCACGCCCTTTGGTTGTGCCTGCGTAGGCGATCCAGGCAATTGTGTTTCACCTCTCAACTCCTGCCCTATAAATGAAAATCATTTCTGTGGGAGTTACAGCTTCATACAATTCGGTAATGAAAAAGTGATACGGACTGGAATACTGTTTACAATAATAAAATGCGACATAAAAAATTTCGTTATCTAATTGCAAAATTCCGCGATAATTTTCATGGCCAGCACACCCCCTTCTGTACGAAACTGGGAATTTTTATGCGTCGCATTTAACCATAATCCATCTTGCATTTGTCAGCCTCTAATTAAACATAAAAAATGGGTACTTTATTGATTTCGGGATACATTTTTCTTTTTTTCAACATTTTGCAATCCTTTAATTAAACAGAAAATTTAAAATAAAGTTATTGAAAAATAAATTATGTCGGCTATCAAGATGATTTTAATTTTGAAGTTTTTCTTCTTCTTATCGGAATATCTTAGATATGCGTTTTTTAAGTCGTGGGAATTATAAAAAACCATTTTGAATTACACTACATGACTTGGAAATTGCAACACCAGATTAAAATTTAAGAGGAAAAGAGCAAAAGATTAACACAATTTAATTTAATTTTTATTAATAATGTGTGTTTCACTAAGGTGACCAACTATTTTTTATACAAAAGGAGTACAAATGAATTTTCACCATTTAATCATTTGAATACAAAAAATTTTACCTGAGCACACTTTATGAAATTGTGGATTCTAACATAAGTCGAAAAAAAATTGACCTGATAAAAATGTGCACTGCAATTTGAATGGTTTTACCTAGGAAAACCGACTCTTAAGATTCAACCCAATTGAGACCTACTCCCATATGCTATAGCAGTCCATACCATAATTCCAGCGCCTCGGTGTACACTACTTTAAACAAAAAAATGAATTGACGTTATTAACAGTTCTTTAAATAGCAGTCTATATTTTTTTTCTGGGGATTTTGAAAACTTGTTTTTTGCTCTCTTTTCCCTTCTTCTATCTTGGCCTAAATCCTATTCTTCTTTAACATTTATTACGTCTAAGCTAAATTCAATGCGCATTAACAGAACTGGTTTAATAGTGGCCCACTCAATTTATAAACAAAAAGGAAATTGACTGGGTTATTATTAAATCAGTTCTGTTAATGTGCACTGAGTTTAGCATAAAGGCAGTAATTGGTTCATTTCTCTTTCCTCAATTTGGTTCTAAATTGTCACTCCATTCCATCGTTTCTTGGTTTTCTCATACTTTTCCTACGCAAAGGTGGTTTCTTAACTGTTAAAATGACAGTGTAATGGTTTTAGCCCTCCTCTTATATAAAACAAGTATTTTTTCAATATTGTAAGTAATGGGCTAAAAATTTTATATTGCCATTTTAACAATTAAAAAATATACCAAAATCTGGTGAAAAAATCGATGATGACTCCATTACCTTGACAAGGAACGCCCTGTATATAAAAATATAAAATAAATATAAAAATGTTGTATCAAAATATGTGAAGTTAAATTTAAAAATGGACCTGTTTTTGAATTCTTCCCAAAACTCGACAGTTTCAAACTTATCAAAGTCTTACTCTACTTTTGCCGCTCACATGTGATTTTAATAATTATTCACAAATTAAGAAACAAAAGTTTAAATTCCTGAAATTTAAAATTGGTTGTTGTCGTTTCCTTGTTCGCCAAAAATATGTTAATGCAATGGAAATAAATGTAGATAGAACAGCATTGAATAAAGAGAACATAAATTTAATACAATTTGATTTGACAGGAAGTGTAACATCAATAAACGCTACGTGACAATGGGAGCTACAGTTTCTTTAATTAATTTTCGACTGTCAAATTTTTAGAGAACCTGAAAAAGTACATTTTAGCAAATTAAAAAGTAAATTTGTTTTTAAAATCATTTCTATAAAACCAATATATCCGTCTAGGATCAGTTGTATTTTTGTTGTACTTATCTGAACAAATTTTGTTCAAGTTCAAAAGTCCAGAAATCTAATTTACATTGACCTATTTTCAGTCAAGACCGATACAAGTAACCTAAATAAAAGTAACCTAGACCAACTTTCCTATACTTATTACCTGCGCCAGAAAGAAATTGTAAAACAATCAGATTCGATTCCTGCAAATGTACTTCGTCGAAGTTGCTTGAAAAACGATTCCTGAAGGTTATTTAGGTGTTTTTCGAACATCTGACTCAGACTGTAAAAATGCCGTGAAAACAATAATAATTCATTCAATTCATGCAGACAACAAACCGATTTAACTTGGAACAATTTAATTGTTTCTTGACAAGCCAACACACAATCGGTGGCGATTCAATAGCTCCTAAACACCCACCCGCATATCGAAAAGGTGTTGACACGTCAATATCTCTTAATCGGATACTAATCGATTCTTTTGCTTTGATTTTTTTAAAGTAATTATTTTGATTCAATTTTCTTGTGTTCATTAGTAAAAATTTGATTTAAATTAAATTTTCTTAACACAAAGTACAATAATTATTTAGCTTTTATTATCTTAGTACAGTAAAACCTCGATTATCCGCTTTAAAGACCCGGAAAGGGTTGCAGGAAAATCGAAAAACACGAAAAATGCAAACCCTGAAAAAAAGATACGCATCTTCTCCTCTATTATTATTCTCTTCGTTCACGTTTTCATGTTCATGTGTGGCATGTGCCTCTTCCAATTCTTTTTTCTGGCTTAACTTATTGTAGGCCTGAAATTACTTTTAGATTATCTGTCCACCTCATTGGTGGTCTTTCTCTGGGTCTTCTTTAGCTATGTGACTTGCATATTGCCATTTTAACTTTAGGGATTTAAATATGTGACCTTGGTTTTCTTTCTAATCCATGTTGAATTTCCTGTTTTTGAGTGTTGCTCCAAGCTTTAGTCTTTACATGGCCTGGCATGCCTCTAAGTAGTTTCATATTGCTCAGTGCTATTGTCAAAACGTTTGCTCTGAGGTGCAGTTTGATATTTTGATTTTTCAGTATGTAGCTCGGTTTACCAAACGTTGTTCAACCTAATTTTCTTCTCCTTATTATTTCCTCTGTTTGGAGTTGTCTATTCATTCTGATCTTTTGACCCAGATGGTTGTTATGGTTTTTTCTTTGCACCTTAGTTTTGTCGTAATAGTATTCATTTTCAATCCCACTTTCTCAGCCTCTACTTGCAACTCTTGGAGCAGTAATTGCAATTCCGGTTGATAATTTGCAATCAAGACTATGTCTAAGTCATCGTCCATGTATGTCCACTTCTTTGTTGGTTCAATTTATTCTTTTCAATATGTCTTCTAGCACCAAAGTGAAAAGTTTTGGTGATAGTTTCTTCTTGTGTGACTCCTCGTTCTAATTTAACAGGTTTGGTTTGTTCCTTCTGATTTAAGCCTCATTCATGGATTTTTTACTGGGTTTGTGTATCTACTATCGATTCCACAATTTTTATAGTATATAAATGCTAAGTATAAGGGAAATTTGTATTCATTATATTTTTCTATCAGAATTTTCATATGCCACGTTTATGCTAAACGTAAACCCCATTAACCTTCCGGAGCTAACAATACGGTCTCAGAGACCGACATTTACGATTTTTGCCAAGCATTTTTTCCCTAGTTGAGGCAAATTTCTGCCGTCCTCAGTACCTTTCAATCTCAAATATGGTCAATTACCCTCAAGTTGTCAGAGTTGAGTGTTGAACAGTTCTTAAGTTATAAACGCTTTCGGTCTCACAGACCGATGTTAGTCTATTAGTTATATAATTGACTAAGTCGTCTGTAACTCTATATTTACCTTAATATATTATTTTATTTGAGATTATTCTTGGAAATGTTTCTTGCAACTAAACAATATTTTATCAACTCATTGCGTTGCTGCTAGTTTAGTTATAATTATTCAGCTGTTGAAATACGTTCTATACTGTTTCGTTAGGTGTAATATTTTCACTTTTCCATCAGTATATAAAAAATGAAAAATGGTGAGGAAGTACAGAAAACACTTTTCGACTCTAATAGATTTACCATACATTTTCGATACTTTAGGACTGATTATTTCGAAAACTTCCCTCTTCAAGGTCATACGAATTTGACATATTCCTACTCAGAAAAATGTGCTGCATCCAAATTCGTAATCAAAAGTATGGGGTGCCATTTAAAAAAAATGATGATGACGTCATAGTGCGAAAACAAAAGACGATTGTAAAATTATGAATATTAGAAAAGATGCAGTTTTAAAAACTAAAGTTGACCGGTCCGAGGATTTTTTGTGAAAATTCTTCTAAAATGTTTTATCGACTTTATTCCATACTTTACGAAAGCACTGTATATAAACATAATAACCCGGAAGAAAAAATTCTAAGAAGAAAATTTTTAGAACTTCCTGGACACCAGCTAGTTGAGGAGCATATTAAAAATCGAGTTACTAGTACCGGCCTTTCGAAAATTATTAAATTACGTATTCAAGAAATTTATAACATTTCCGATCCTAATCCGAAAACCCCAATCTATGGAAGATGTTATTATTGCTGCAGCATGAAAATTAGAAAATCGAAATACAAATGCCAGAAATGCCCAAAATTTATGTGCTCGGAGCATTTAGTACCGATATGCCAGACATGTGTTCTCCAAGAAGAACAGTAATTTGGACTGCAAAGTTTCAGTTCCTCCGAAATATTGGGACAATTTGTTTCTTTTATATTCATTTAACAAAATGTTAGGTTTCGTTTGCGTCCTATTTTATAATAAAGGAAAGTAATCATGTCGTATTTTTAATTTTCTAATATTTTACGTTTCACTAAATTTTTAATTTTTTATAATTTTATATTTCTTATAATAAAAGCTCTATGAACACACAAACTTGGTTAAACTACCCAAACACTTTATATTTAAGAAATAAAATTTAAACCAAGTAATTTTCCAAAAGGCGGCTGTTATTTTTCCAATTGGGCTATGAGACCGATGTTCGACTTCATGTCTTATAAAGCTAAGTTAGTTCCCAAAGGTTAAGGAAATTAATTTTATAGTAGCCCACTCAATTTATACACCGGATGAGTTGTTTTTTGTATATAAATTGACTGGGCTACTATAAAACCAGGCTAAACCGTATTTCAGAATAAGCATGGAGTTTAGGCTAATTAGCAGATGATCTGAAGTTGACTTCCCCTTTCTGAATCCTGCCTATTTAATTAATTCACAAAAATACCTACAATCGAAAATGTAACTATTTATACCAATTCTTTTAAAAAACTAGCGCACCCAATCTTTTATTTTTACTTTATTTTGTAAATTGTTTGTTTCAAAAAGAACCCTTAAAATATGATTGTAACACAAATCACTTATTAATACCGATGGTAG
Source organism: Dascillus cervinus (assembly GCA_949768715.1). NCBI lineage: Eukaryota > Metazoa > Arthropoda > Insecta > Coleoptera > Dascillidae > Dascillus > Dascillus cervinus. The sequence goes on along the minus strand of OX458319.1, from coordinate 26,839,639 downwards.
GAATTTGAAATAATTATATTGCCCTTGAGGGGGCAATATCCTTATAATAGCATAAACAGTGCGCACTTACACCATAAAATGCTTATCAAAATATTTACTGATTTGTTTCCAACACGAATGGCGTAAAAGCTCGGTTTCACGATTCTGCATCGTGAGACTCAAATGATCTGAATGGAAATTTTTTACCCCAATTATTTGAATACGAAAGAACCAAAAAAAATGAAACAGGAAAACATATAAATCCGTTAAGCAGCGTTTCGAATCCCCTACACAAAAATTAACCTCCACACGGACACGGTCGGAATTCTTAGTACCCCTAAATTAGACACGGTCCTAATAAGCTTAGCGGGTGATCCCGTTCCGGTGGGGGTGCCTTTTTCGAACGTTACATAAAGGATTACTCAACTGCGAACAATCAAAACGTTACGACCGTTTTTAATTAGCGCCCGCGGCGATAAAATAATAATAAATAAATCCGCCAGTTGCTGTATAAACTACACATATTTCGATAAGTCACTGTTAAATATTTACTGCTTCACATATCTGTAGCCTTGATTATGGCGTGCACTTGAACCTTGAAAACTTTATCACTTCGCAGAAAATAACACATCATTCAGTAAACACTGTTCCAAAATATATCCTCCTCCGGCACATTGTTTATACTTACGCATATTTTTAGCAATTACGTTCAGAATTTTTTTGTTGTTGAATTCCGGACGTGGCATTTTCTGCGGCCGCGGTTGTACGAAAATGGAAAAGATCATGTTTCAAAAATAAATCAAGGACTCCGATTGTTTAGCATTTTGCAAGTAATTAGCAATACTTCAAATATTTAAACGAGTTGTTAAGCGGCATTGTTTACGATTATGATACCTATTTGCATTACGTTCGAACAACATCAACACCAATTACGTCGTTCGTCCCAGGAAAAATATTCCTCTGCTAATTAATTCAAATCCCGCCGTTTTCCTTCAGTTTGAGGAAGCGTTTAATTGAATTGTTTTCATTGCAGATATCGCGAAATCCTTGCGATTTGTATTGCAACCCAACCCGATTTTAATTGGCCAACCCTTAAAATTCAAATGTCTGTTACGGGATTGAAGCTTGAAATAACCGTACGGTGCACACCTCTGATCATAATCTATTTATTTAACAACCCTGAATCGAGCTGAATGAACTGAAACAATCAATTCGGTTTCAATTAAGTTTGATATTTGAATGATCTAAAATTAGTGTGAGGAGGTTTTGAATGGAGCGTTTATTTCATGCCATAATGGTGGGAAGCTTTAGAAATTTCTCTTTATTTAATGCGATTTTTAAGATTTCTAATTTGATAAAATTCTTTTCGCTAATTAGTAGTTTAACCCCTTTTGTCCTCGACGGCACGTGCCGGTATTAATTTGCATATCATAGGGAATTTAATAAAGTTATAAATTATACTCAGAATCTCTGTGAATCACGACAGCAAATTGATCTGATTGTGTGATCGCATCGGGTTTAACGACTTTATTGCTCACCGTTTAAACTTGATATACTTATGTCATAATATAAATGAAACAAATTCTTTCTTCGAGGAACTCATCAATGATTTCAGATAATTGATTTAATGTCTTTTTGCTCGAAAATATGTCATCATTCCATAAATTAATTTAAGGATATCAGCCTGATGCAACTAGCTTTATGATTTGTTAACAAAGAATCTACATATAACGCTATCGTCATTGGCTGACACTTAATGTAGGTGGGGGCAAAAATTTTACAAGTCAAAAAACGCCGTCAAAAATCGAAATAAAAATCACAATTAACTGAGTTACAGATTAGGACGGGTAACAACCCCATAAGATAAGAAACACAGAAATAAAAGTTTGATATTTAAGGTCGATTTAAGGTTTTCAAGATTTGCAAAAATAATTGGATTTCAGTGTGTCTTATAGAGTCGTACATCAGTTAAATGCCTGGCGAAGACGGGTCAAACTGCTGGTTTTTGATAATTGAATTAATCACTTTTTGCAAACTAAACTGCTGGTCAATGTGTGGTAAAAATTTGGTTTTAATTAAATTTGTTTAGCAGAAAACAAATTATTTACAGTTTATTTTATTAGTACAGTAAAAGTCGTATATAGCGACGGCCAAAAGGCCGTCCACTTATGGTAGTTATATCCGGATGTCGTTAAATCCGATGTGTGATTAAATAATTAAATTTAAGATCTATTTTTCTTTTGACTATAGAAATATTTGCAACCAAATCTTCTTCACTTTGGACAAATAAAGCAAAATTTTTCAAAATATTAATAGCTTCTAATGCCTGACAAATATTTGGTAGCCTAACTTCATCATGCTCATCTGCTGCTTGTTCTGGGGCTTCATCTTGATATTCACTTTCTTTACTTTCACAGCTTCTACTATCTCAGCATCAACAAAATCTTCACAGGTTTCCAGTTGGTCATCGACTGATATAAAATCTAACTACTGTTCTCTTGACGCAATTTCGTTTTCAGTTATTAATGTAAGCAATTCAGGGTCGTTGTCTAAAACATTTAGTCCAAACAAAACAGATAAAGGAATATTATCTTCTTCAGTGAAAGGATTTTCTTCATTTACATCGTCAACATTATTATTGATCATGTCTCATCTAATGTTTTCACAAAATTTCCAAATCGCTGTAAACACTTGAAAATGTTCAACCTCGATAAAAAATTTTGTTGCAAAATGTGTACTGTCTATAAATAAGTATCAAGTCCTAGAAATAATGAAAAGGTTACTGGAAAGTGGAAACTATTTTATTGATGTCTGATATTCCTTATCACACATGATTTTTAGCTGAATGACAATTTTTTCCAATTAAAACCAATTATATCAATGGAGCAATTTTTAATTTGACCCAAATAACACCAAATTACAAACTTTCCCGACCTATTATCCTCTTTTGCCTTAAATGACAACACAATCAATTTGTTTTGATGTATTGAGCACGCGCGATTTTTAAATTAATTCCGCTATTAACATAATTCTCAGTCGAGTTAACAATTAAAAAACTGAAAGTAAACAACATAACGTGGTCAATGATTTTTTCAAGTGAAAACACATCGCCAGTTTCTCTTACTCCAATTTTTTACAACTTAGCGTTACGAAAGAGGTCAAACCAAATCCGACTGATTTAAAAATCGTGCAGAAAAAGAGCGCAGCATCATCAGGCCAAAATGACCCTGTTTTCCAACCGGCCCAATTTTTACGGGTAGAAAGTAACTGAAACTCGCTGGCGTCCCATTTGTTCACGTTATTACAATGACCTTAGCGAAATTGACCATAGCAATTAACGGATGCTCCAGCGGTTTTATCCTTGACAAAATTTTGGTCGTTTTAAACTTGTCGGGTATCGAAAGGTCACTTTGCGACTGCCCCCGTAAACAAGCTCATTGTTTTTTCAGCGGTTGAGCCGGACGTTGTTAATCATCGATTTGAATGGGGCTCCGAAATATCCCGCTGGATTCGAACGTATGCACTTGATATTTATACGCCGAACTTGAAGGAAAGACGCAAATTCTATTTTGCGGCCTTGAAGCGGTATTTCGCTAGATCTATCTCTCTTCGCGACGTCTACCACGAATTGATACATCTAACTATCAAGGAAGTGAGTTGACAAATATGGATTCATAGTCAAAAAATGTCGGCACAATGTTAAATAACTGTTGAATTATGTAACCGTCCCGAGAGGATCTGAAGGCTAAATAAAGTAAGGCCAGGCGAATTCGTTTTTAAAAGTTAAAATAGGTCAATAGGGGAATAAAATTTTATCACTTTTAAGGTCACTTTGAATTCGTGCGGAAATTATTGAAACGTATTTGAACTTTGCTCGGAAAATAATCGCTTTTTTCTGCTTTTTCCACATAAATAACTGTGGCCTTAACCCCATCGACTCTTGTCAGGTTAACCTTTCGAAGGCCCAGTGTGTTTTCGCAACGTAAACAGCACAGTGGGTCATAGTGACCCCAAGAAATAATAATTAATATTTATTGAAATCAAACGTACAAGATTTTCAAGTGATAAATGAGTGAATTTAAAAAGTTAAATACAGTTAAACTCATCCAACCGACCACTCGCCCTAAACGATCACTCCTGTATCCGGCCATAATTTCTAAGAACGAAAGATTTATACGATATCAGTAATACATTGTTACTCCTTTAAAGCGAACCTCCCCTAACGCGACCGTGACCGCCAATTTACAGTTAAAGCGACCACTTCTCACTTTGTGAAAATCCTTTCAATTTTTGTCTTTGTTGATTTATGAGTTGTCTCTCTATGAGATCGGGTTTGTAAAACTTAAAATGTCAATTATACACTGTAGAATTTATTAAGAACCTTTCTCCGTCAAGTGCTTGACACCTGCCCTATCTTTCGGTAATAAATTTTTTACGGTTATAAATCAGTTCTTCAACTTCGGTTCCAACTTTTTTATGCGATATTTGTGGGCTCGTGTGGATATTTAAAATGGTACATATTATGAAGGTAAAAAATTGTATCAGTTGTATGGCAGTCGTTGAGAAATCGTTGTCACTATGCTTCTGAAATAGCTTAGAAAATGATGGCTAAACGGGGTTATCATCACGAGATTTTAAATTTGGAAGCTCGCATAAATGTTATTAAAAACAGCGGACGAGGTTTATCGCAACGAAAGCTAGTTTCTAGATACAAATGTGTCAAAACCCAAAATCAGAAGATTTTAAAAAACGCGAAAAAGAAATTGTCTCTAAATAAAAAATTTAAAAATTGTAAGCAAACTACTTTAGAACAATATTTTGGTAGTAAGCCTTAAGTATATCTTCATTTCTTGGTCTTGGCTATTTTTTATATCGTGAATTTTTTTTATTTGCATTAATTTTTAAACATTCTATTATTTAATATTATTATTTTGTTTTGTGTGCGTCTAAATTGACGCTTTGTATTTTTATGAAAATATAGGAGTCTTCGCGTATCTTCATTATTGATAATAAAACGTTTTAAAGTTAATATGGTGTTTATTTTATATTAATTTAAGAAAAAGTTCTCTAAAGCGATCACTCTTCCAAGAGACCATTTATTAAGGGAACCACGAGTGGTCGCTTTACATGAGTTTTACTGTATTTTAAAGAAAACTGTTTATATTTTATGCGAACTAATAGAAACCTAGAACGTTCATAAAATCAAATTGTTCATATAATCGGAAATTAAATTAAACAAACATATTACATATTTTATTGATATTGAACAGTCGCTACATTATATTAAAATATAATATAAAGCAAACGTGACACTACAGGCAAACAACTAAACTGCTACTGAATCGGGGAATACCCTATTTTTGTACCAACAAGATGGGAGAATGTTCAATTAATCGAGATTGAGAAATTTTTATTGTTCACTGTTGTGGATCGTTTATATAATGAAGTGTTCATATAACCAAGCGCCTACTGTACCGTTATGATCCGGAAAATTCGTTAATCCGGACTAGGAAAAAACTTTATCTGTCCGGATTAGTGAAGTTGTACTGTACATAATATATCTTTAGTACAAATAATATTAAAATTCGCCTGATCCTAAAAATAAATATTTGAAATAAAATTACGTAAATCGAAATTAACCCCTTACCGCCCCCTGTGACAAATATGGGTCACCATGAAAATGTTTTTTTTTTCAAGTTATTGTGAAATTTTTGTTGTTAACAGTATCTGTCCCGTATTTGGCACACTCAAATGTTTTATAAGATCATCATAAAAGGTATTACGTGGTCCTGACCGCAATATATGACATATTTGACGCCTAGTAATATTTTGAACTTTTTATAAAAAATTGCGATAAAAAATTTTTTTAGTATTTTTTCAAGTGTTCAATAACGATAATTAATAACATATATTTAATTGAACGGTATAAAAAAAATCGGGCGGTAAGGGGTTAAGATATTTTTTTATTAAAATTATCTTAAAAAAGTATTAACTCGTGGGGTCACACAGACCCCACCGTGCATTCGAAAAGTTAAAGAGACGTAACGTAACCGGTAGAAATCGCAAAAAATTCCCTTATCTGATCGAGCGACGATCAATCACAATATTTTGATCGCAGGTAAAACATTGCCAAGGACGACGTTTTATTTCGAGCGATATCATGACATTGCTTTCACCGTTTCATCAAACACGAAACGAAAACAAACGGTTTTGAATCCGTGAGCTGGCTAGAATGAGGAAGCGAGTGCATTTCCAAATCAGCGGTCGTTTTTCGCTCAAGGTTTTGGGGATTTTTTTGCACCATGTTTGTGGAGCTGACTTTACCTTATTTGTTCGTGATAACGCCATTGAAAACATTTCGCTGATAATGGTTCGCGGAAAGGGCGGTTGGACGTCACGGAAAGATGCCATTTCTTTGACTCGAGGATTTTTCCCTTTTCCCTTGTGCGGCCACTTTGAAGTTGGATGTTTTCGTTGGAGCTTTGATCTTCGTGTTAGGTGGTAGGTATCGGTAAATAGGATTGCTGGCCAATTTATGCAGTGGATTATATTTGAAGCGCATTTTTTTGTCTGTGGGCGACGATTCTGGTTTATTTGATTAATAAGTAAATTGTCCAGCTAATTTTGCTTATTTTTCATACTTTGCTTGATTTCGGGAAAGGTTCGCAATTTTTTTTTTTTGCAAAAACTATCTTCCCATACTGAAAGTAAAAATTAATCGTTTAACAACATTTTTTTACCTTATTTTCTCGGTTAAGACACGGAATGCATTACTTTGCTTTACTTTCATTATTTGGTGTGTTACTAGGCGCGATTCATTTTATGGGTTTAAGCGACGCAATTTCTTTTTCAAAATTAATATCGGAACTTTCATCGGCTCCAGTTTATGTTATTGCGGGGGAACTAGAAAATTATCTACTTTCGATATTTTTATTCTCAAACGAAATCTGCGTGTCGATGGCAAAGTTTATTTATGGCGAAAGAAATCTTTCACGACTTTGAACCATTTTCACCTGGAAAAATCTTCTCACTTCAAGAGATGTTATAAATAAACACTTAACTTTTTTATTAAAAAAACGATTCAAATTCAAAATCTTACCTTCAGGATCTTTATCAGAAAACCAACTACAGTGGAATCCGCTTAATCGGACCACCGGTTAATGGGACCAGCCGCTTAATTGGACCAAATCTTAAAGAACAGAAACCAATAGAGAAAATAACACGAATTTACTTCGCTTATTTGGACCAACATGCCGCTTAATCGGACCAGTGAATGTAAGATAAACATATAAAAATTGTGTATAAACTCTTAGAATCCCGGTTGATAATATGTTCGCATAGAGACAATATAAACATAGCATAAATTGTTAGCGTTAAATCGCCCTTGTTGCACGGGTGGTTTTCAAGACGATCCAGAAACCTTTTAATTTTATTCTTCCTTGTTTTTTTTTGCCCATAACTAACAAGACTCTAGAGGGTCAATATTGTAAAAGGACCATCCTTTCATTTTTAGTTACTTATAAAATTTTGTCTTAGCCCTCAAAGGCTCTATTTTATATGAACTTCGGATAATTGGACCAGCCGCTTAATCGGACCAAAACGTGTGATTCCGATGTGGTCCGATTAAGCGGAATCTACTGTATTTCTTGAGTTAGTTTAAAGGACCTGCCAATTTTGTAAAGAAAAACAACTTTTTTGTTCCAGCAAGTGAAAGTTTCATTTACTTCAATTTAAAACAATAAGATGAAAGTCGATTATTGAAAAAAAGAGACAAACAAACCACAAATTAGTTTTTCTGTTTTACTGTTTTATTCACAGTAAAGACATTTTTGTGTAGGTACGATTATAAAAAATTGAAAGAAAAGCAAAAATAAAAGTGTAATCAAACTTTGCTGTAATATTGCTATATTCACAGTAAACATATTTGGTTTAAAAAAATTAAATCCAAAATCAAAAGAGATTTTTGTATGCAAATTTCACATTGACTGTGTATATATGCTAGTTTGTTGATTCCATAAAGTCTGATAATGGTTTGTTCCCTTTTGATCATTTTGTAAAACGATTACTTAATAAATGTATTTAAAGCAATTTTATTAGATCATTCTGATCATATTATTATTTATTGAAAGATGTAAAACTTGCTGTTAAAAATCATTTGATATCTCATTCTATTTGTTCATATAAGGTGTTAAAAAACAAATGTAAGATACATAATACATTGTATGGTAGGGGCTAAAATGAGTCGAAAGGTTTTAATAAACCAACGGTTCGTTTCTTAATTTTTTCATATCTCGACCGCCAGAATTATAAGTAAAGAAAGCAATGGTTTTCAGGAAAAAAACGAAACCACTAATTTCTGCAAGAAAGCCCTACATTTTATCATTTATTGATAAAAGTGTTGAGATAACCCAAACAAATATGATTTTCTATTCATTTTCTACTTCTTTTGGTTTCTTCTATACGTACAGTAAGCGCCAGTTGCAGAAACAAAGTTAACAGCGGTGTCAGCTAACACTGCAGTTTGCTGGCAGCCAATCATAGAGCTAGTTAACGTTCTGTGAGCTGACACCGTTGTTAATTTCGTTTCTGCAACTGGCCCTAAATATCTTAGTAAAATCAGTGAGTTTGTTATTGGCGGAAATGTTGTTGATTTCAACAGGATGGAGTTACTGCTCACACCATTTTAAAATAATTAACTTTGTACTTGTGTGTGTAATAGCTGAAAAATTAAGTTATGACCAGATTTTGACTAAAATTTATCCACAGAAAAGGAAAGTTTACCATTAATACTAGTTACTTTTTAAATGTTGAAGTAAAAGGAATTATTGCAAGTGTACTACACATTTTAATTTATGAATGTCACTTAAGAAGTTGTAAATGCTAATAAAATAATTAATTATTTTGCCATACGTGTAATGTCATGCAGTAAAAGTAAAATAAATTAAATAAAATTCCTCTTTATCACTAATTTTAATTAAAAAATATTCTTACTTTGTTTTCCTATTTGCCACTTGGATTTAAGGCTAAACTAACCTAATACTTAAAAAATAAAGTTGCTTAATTATAAAATTTAAAAAAAATTAAATAAAACAGATTGTAGTATGCTAATTGTAAATTATTGGCTGCAATTATTGGCGATTAGAAAGATGCTTTTCGCCAAAATGGAATACAATGGGCCACCCAGTATGTGTATTGAAGTGGCACTTACGAAATCGCAGTAGAAAATATTGAATTCAAGTGACTAGGGTATAAAATCCAAGTGCCAAATATTAAATTCGATCTGGCGAATATTAATTCCAAGTGGCGAGTGTGAAATCCACAAAATACCACTTGATGGAATTTAAATTGAGACATTAAATTTGTGAAAACCAGCAATGAAAATTATAAAAAGTACATGGAGGCCACATCAACTTTTTCATTCAGTCGCACAAAAAATGCCGTTTCGAATAAGATCACATTACAGATGAGTCAACTTATTTTTAAATAACTAGGTAATTCTATTTTTAATTCGAAACGTTTAGAAATAATTCATCTCGCAGGTAGCGCGTTAACGCGTCACCTGTCGATATGCGACCGAATCCGTTATGTTTGTAAAATGAAAATTCTTTAAAACTACCAGAAGGTCAACACAGTGATAAAATAAAAATTGACCTTGCGCAAAGATCACAACTTCCTCGTGCAAACTGAGCGCTGACAATTTCGCCGGCCAATTATGCCATTAAGGTGGGTTTGGTAGGTCTAGAAGTGAGGTTAGAATTATTGAATTTTCAATACAAGTTAATAAAATGTACAGTGCAGATAAGCTGCAAAAGGTAGAAATCGCAAACCACTGGCATGAAGGTATGATGACATATACTTTTCATAATTTATTATGTTGTATTAAAATATTTTCAAGCGATTTTGCTCATTACCAAAATTTCTCAAGTATGTCTCCTCATTCGGTATTAAGTAGGCTACAGTGTAACACTGAGTAAATGTTTCTTAAAGTTGTAATATTTAAATTAACTTGGATTGAAAATTCAATAATTCTAACCTCACTTCTAGACCTACCAAACCCACCTTAAATCCCTTTGAAAGGTTCGAAATTAATGGAATATGCAAAAACGCGATACGACCTTCTTCGTGTTATAAATATCTCGCTGGCAGTTACCTGCAAAACTTCCTATAAGCGAGCCAAGGCCGGCGCGAAAATTGTATTTTCTGCACTTTGCCAAAAGCACGTGTCGAGTTTTCCGTGTTTTACAAATTAACGAGTCAAAACAGCGATTGGTTGCAGGCGCCAGTGCTTCCATCTCTTTTATGTAACGAAAGGAGACGTTGAAGCGATTAGTGCGACCTTCGTGGCTGATTAGAGCGACAGTTCCGTTAGGAGAGCTTGGGCAAGGTCGTGATGCGGACGCGAAGTGGGATTGGAAAAGGGACGAAGAAATAAGGCCGCAAAAATCGCGCGCCCACGCGAAAATCCTCAAGCCGATTTCTCGCCGTACAATAAAGGCTTTCACTTTTACCGATCACCCTGTGAAGTGGGTCTGTGGGTCACACTCTCTTACTTTCTCTTTCAGTCGATCTGTATACAATAAAAATTACAGTCGGTTTTCCTTTTTTTATTGCCCGCTATGACTTTTCAGTGTGTTTCGTTAGAAACGTTTCGATTTGAAAAGAGCCGACCCCGTTTGGGATCTCGCTACCTTGACCTGGAGCATTCGTGACCCGGTTTTAGGATTGCCTACATATTTTATGGATTGTAAAACTCAAGTGCATCGCAGCTAAGGTCAGTTCTGTACTGTAACTTTATTACGGCCGAACGCAATTGTCACCGGATTACACTTACGCCGCTATATTTACCATTATAGTCATTCTTGACCGAATTTTGACGGTGACATTCTTATTTTTAGCACAATGTGGCGAAGGCTTCTTAAATGCATTGTGAAAATGGATCGAGAAAAAACTGAGTTTTTTTCAGTCAAGGGTAACCCATTCATTCATGCAAACAATAAGCAGTGAGAGTATAATGGAGAGGATTTGTGTGTGTATGTTGCGTGTAATAATGAAACATTATCTTGGATCTTTTCAACGTTTAAAATAACGGTTTCCATCGATCTGAATCTTGCAAACTCATTGACGATTGTATTTTTGAAAAGGTGAGTGACGCCTGGGATTTTTTTCTGTTTTAATTGTGCAGAAAAAATTTGCTGGTTTGGCTTGTGTTGGCGAATTTCTAAAAAAATGTTATTGGCGTAAAATCTAGTTCGATGAAATCGATTTGTTCTGGTGTGATCGGTGGGTTCTGTTATGCGTTTCGAGGGCAGTGTGCAGTTTAAACGCTGTGCTATGACAATCATTTGTTACAGTTAACCAATTTTTTTAGTCGTTGTGTGCTAAATATTGCTGGTAACTGTTTTTGCTTTTAACTGGTTGTAACAACTTTCAGTGATTTTCTTGAAACTTGTTTATTATCTTTTCGTTTGATTATATAGTGTGTCTCCAGACTAATTGAAAAAGGGTCATTCCACGCTAATTGTCACCTCACTAGTAAAAATTGAAAATATGATGCATAATGTAGTATGTAATCTATGTTTTAAGTATCACTTAGAATATTCTTAAAAAATACCATTTTTTCTAGTATTTTTCTTCAATGTTGGCAACACCAGTGGTACTACATATATTGTGAGTGAGATATTTTTTCTGTTGTTTGGGAACCCTCTTTTGGGCCCTTTTGGTTTAATAGCGGATTGTTTACATACATAAGGAAGCCCACTTTTTTCAAGTTGTATTTACACGAAAAGAATTAAGTACACTATATCGGGGGTTTGTTAATTAAAAATGATTTCAATTTACTGTGGAGTGAGTTAGAATTTTCTTCAAAAACAATGTTAAAATCTTAATAAAACCTAATTTTATTTGTATTTATTTGTCTCAAAACGTTACAGTTCATTGTCCCGACTGTCACAGTTTTTTAATTTTTGTAGAAATAATCTGGTTCGACCTACTACATTTTGTATGTTGATAAAATGAAAGACAAAATGTTTAGGTAGCTACATTTTGTTTTCATAGAATTTAAGAGGTTGTAGTTGCTCTGAATTTCCAAGTCATATGTACCAACTTGAAGTAGGTAGGTCATTTCGTGTCCCAACCGTCACGCTCATATAAATGATCATTTCACATAAATATGTTTTTTTTTTATGTAAGCGTTAGAAGCATTTATCTGATTAACAGTTCCCATATTAAGCTTGAAAAATTGGCTTTTATATTAGGGATATACTCAAAACATTGTCAGAAAATGTGTTACAATGCCCTGACCGCCACTGTGGAATGCCCCAAAAGAGGAAAAACTTTTTTACTTTCAAGTTATCGGTTATTTCAAAACGGATCCGATTTTTTCCTCTTTCCTCTACTTCTTTCTTCTTTCACCCTATTTGTTCCTATTTTTAGCCATTGCTTTGGCCCAGTTCCCCTCTCAGTTAGTATATTTTCTACCGTACTATTGCATTTTCTTCCAAGTCTTCCTCATTTATGTTTGCCTAATGGTTTCGCTCCCAAATTTTCTTTACTTGCTTGTCTCTTTTCATTCTCACTAACAATGCCTAAACTAACCCAACTTTTTTCTTATATCTTCGTTCCTTTTCTTGTGTACTCTTCTAACTCCTAATACTCTTTTGTGATACTTCATCTCAGCTGCTTGTATTCTCTTCTCCTGTCTGCCCCTCTCTTCCCCGTCCACTGTGATACTAATTCATTTCTTTTCATTACTCAATACCATGCATTCCATCTTCTCGAGATTTTAATGTTCTTCGTTAAGTTATTTTCAGAATTGGCAAATAATACTATGTAATACACTTTATTACAAGCGTTGTTAAGATAAGAAGAAATTAAAAAATATCAAACTAAACTACATATAAATCCGGAATTTTTTAAAAATTTGCTCTTAGTGAGTTTTTTGAACATTTTACTATATAATGTAGTAATTTTCTTTCTAGTTTATTTTCTAAATTAAAAAAAATATATTCAGTTGCTCCACACTTTTAAGCGCCTTCTTCTTCTTCACTTTTTTGACTCAATTTTGATAACCTCGACAGCTTGAGATCTATCGAATTGTTGTGTTACTTTTCCGCTCACTGTATATAATTTAAGTAGCAAAATAAAACATATTCCTGGAGATTCCAATTTAGGGGAGTAATAATCACTAATTTAGCGAAGAATAAATACCACAAGACTTTTCTATCCGAATTTGATAGTTAACCGCAAATTTCGAGTTTTATTTGTTTTTTGTCCTGACCCGAATGCAACTTTAAAATTAATTAATTTACTGTGAAATTTTAATTCCTACTATTACGAGCCTCGTCGGCCAATTAATTCAATTTCACGATTAAATCAATTTTCACGGCCTCTTACACGTACACAGAGGTTTGTTTAAATTTAGCGATGAATCAAAAAATTGTGTTTCGGATGAATTAGTTTTTGTGACCCCGTCTGTAATGATCCGTAACTAAATATAGGTTTAACTAAACGACGCCGACGATATTATGCCGGCATGTTTTGTCGTTCAGTCAGGTAGAGCCACCCTTTATTATTTTATTACCTTTTAAGTGCATTCAACAAATAATAAAAAGAATAAAATGAAAATTTATTGCAGCATAATTAAGAAAGTGTGTCAAAGTCGTACTTTAAATCTTTTACGTTTTCATAACCTTTGCAAAATGTAACACATTTAAATTAACGCGCCAAAAGATAGATCTATGATTGGTTGCCAGCGGACCGTTTTTACACTGATTAAATTATGGAAAATAGGCAGTCGCCGTATTGTAGATTTACGTGTCATAGTAGCTACTTTTTTGTAAATTATATTTATATAATTGAAAAACACAGTTCTTTCAGAACACGGTGATTTCAATTGTGCGTCTGAGCAGTTTTATTCTGTTATATTTATATAAGTAATGAAAACAGTTCTTATCAAAATTTTTGTCTTTTGGATTGTCTTTTGGTTCTATTACCAACAGTTCTTATCAGCTCGTGTTTTCCCCATTGTACAAATCGTAAAAATACTAAAATTCAATTTTTCCACCAAAAACTACTTGTTAAACATATTCCAGTGTAATTAGTTCTCTAATTAAAAAATAGGCCATAATAAGAAAACGAACAAGAAAACTGTAGTGTATTATGTATTTTAATTCACAAACAAAATCACATTGTAAAAGATTGTAGAAAATCCGCTAACCGTTAATTGTTATTTACTTTACAAGAAATGTTATCTCAATATTAAACACTTGGAGAACCGTTTGCATCACAAGCGCTTGGTGCAGTTCCCAGATTAATTAAAATGTAAATTTAGTTTTGAAAGTGTAGTAGAATCCGGTTATAACGAACCTTAAGGGACCGTCAAAATCGGTTCGTTATATCCGAAGTTCGTTATAAGCGTTATTGAATGAATACATGCAAGAGTGTTATGAGACCTTTATTGTCTAATATAAATATGCATATGTATAAAACCATTAAGGATACAAGAACTAAACTTAAGTGAAACAAAGCAAAATGCAACAAGTAATTTTATTTGAAAAAATTTGTTATTTTCGACTGAACTGTCGCATTTTTAAAGTATAAATTGTCCACACACGTTTCAAAGTCACTAAGATATTCAATAATTGAGTTCGACGCTCCGTAAAACTGTAAAAAATTACGAATGTTGTTATTACTAGATAAAATCTGTAATGCTGGTGCTTCCGGCTCATCCTCATTCCTCATTGGCTTCTTCTTGGGCACTTTTGTCTACCACAAATACCCAAATATTATGTTGTAACTAATAAATTGTTTACATTAATAGTCATTCATATTTAAGTTTTCGAAAAAAATTGAATTTTTTAATGACTTAGGTACTTCTTGCATAGAGCCCTTCAATTATTGCTGAAATTCACGTTCCCTTTGTTTCAATTTTTGTAACTACTACACATTTAATGACAAGTCATCATCAGATTCAAGGGTTATTACGCGCTATATACAATGCGAGTTCGTTATAGTCGGCTTTTTCAGGTTCGTTATATCCGATAGTTCATTATATCCGAGTTCGCTATAACCAATTAATTTTTACATTGTTACATAGGGGAAAATGTCGGGATTTGGAATAAAGTGGAATAAAGTATAACCGGTAGTTCGCTATAACCGGAGCCGTTATAACCGGGTTCTACTGTAGATGATTTTGTTGTAAAAATTTCTAATAAAGTTAGTTACGTAGGTAGCTAGGATATCGTCTGTTCAGATAATTTTATTCAGATAAATATTCTTCACGTTTAAAAATTATCGCATGTTATGGTAAACCAAAACTCACTAGACTGTAATAATGCCTTTACAACTGTTCAAATCGACGCCGTTGTGGAGGCGTTGGATACAACCCAGTTTTTTTCTCTAAAAACATAAAATTGTGCTTTGAAAATTTTCAGCTCTCTATTACAAGAACTGTCAGTCCGAATTTAAATGGATTTTTTTGTGGCAGGAAAAAGCGCACCGGAAAATTAAAAAATTACCCAATTAGTAAAAATCAGGGGTCGTGCGAGTCGTCATAAAAGCTCGCTGTAATTATTTAGACCAGCGCTCGTAAATCATTGATGTAACTGCGAAATACTGAATTTCATTAATAAAAAGTGCTTTACACTGCATTACGTTTCTTATTTTTTAATGACTCGACCACATGATCTAAAAGAGCGCACCCATAAGGAAATGCCATTGAAATTGTGTAAGTACAATATAAAAATAAATACGACGTTCTCCGACCTTGAAATTAATGTCTGTTTTTCATTATTGTTTTACAGCTAATATTTCTAACAATAGGGAGGTCTGTGGAAGTGCACAAGGCGACACTGATAACTGCAATTTTATTTCAGCGCGGAAAGTTTCGATCCGCTGCATCGGTCAATCACACAAACTTGGTCCTTTTTGTCCTTTATTAACGCGTTTGTAATGCGAAAATTGGCGCTTAAATGCAGGATGCACAGATTTCATCAACTGGTAAATTGGTCCCATGCAAATGGGACGAAATTTTAATTTGTCCATAAAGCAAATTAACGGCATTAAACGTTGCAACAATAGCCCACATAAATTTATTTATGCGCCCATAATCCTCTAATTGGTTGAACGCCTGAAGATATGGTCGGTAACGTTAATGATTCAATTAACGGGACATCGAATAAATATTTTCTTGCGGAATTATTAGAACGTGGCCGGGCCGTGGGCATTGCAGTCATGAAATTGAAAGAAAAGGATAAGAAAGTAAAAGTAGCTTAAATCACTTTGTCATTTAGTGGGTCAGAATGCAGCGCTTCGTTGAAAGAGGTCAAGTTTTCATCTTGTTCTTGCCACCCTCCGCATGTATTAATTGACGTGGTTGAGATGAACGCACTAATTATTTAAAGACCAGCAATAATAACGTTTCATAAATAAAACCAAATAAAAAGTTGGGTGTTTGCCAAGAGATAGTAAGCGAATTAATGACGCTGCTTGTAATTCCTCCGACAATGAAAGTTTATGGATGCGTTGCGTAATTGGTCATTCTTAACATTCCTACACAAAGAAAAACTTAATTTTTCTTTACTTTAATGACAACCCCGTTTAATCTCAGGCCAGTGTTTAATTCATGTCTTGAATTGTAAACGCTACTTTTAATTTAATGTCTGTGTTATTAAATATTTCGTCCCTTATATCATTCTAAAGGATTTTGAATAAAGTAGAAATAATTTCAATGGAAATGTGTACAATAAACGAGAGGGTTCCTAATGCTAAGCAATAAACTTTTTTGAAAATTTTCTTTGAAGGATTGGAGAAAGCAGAAATTTAATAAAGTTTTTACAAACGCTAATGTTGAAGTTATTAATGAAAAATGTTTGAATATCAGCTCAAAAATGTTTCCTTTTGTATGCAAGCAATAAGGGATTATAAAGTACACAATGCAATTGAAATGCTTGGCCGGATTATTGAAGAATTCAGTTAATGAACAACCGGATTATCCAGGTGGCACTGTACCACCAGTTAACAATATTTGAAATCAATTTTTGGGAGTGACTATTAACGTTGGAGGACATTAGTCAATTTTAAATTTTATTTTTCTGTTCTTCTTTTTTCTTTATTATACTATTTCTTCTGTTTTTGTCATTATTACAGTGACTACTTCCATCTTCTTGCTGGTCTTCCAGGGGACCACTTTCCTGCTGGGAACTTGTCCCTTACTACCCGGACTTTTCATTTCTTGGTTGTGTGTTACATTGGTTCCTTTATCTTCGTTTCGTACTCCCAGTGTCTTTCCTACCACTTTTAAAACTTTTTTACTTACAACATTAATATGTTCAAGTTTAGCAGACTGACATTTTCAAATTACATTTTTTAATTATTTTGATGAAATTTTAAAATTTTTTATACATACAACGTGTCCCAGAAATAATGTCATTAATTTTAACCAGTGATAGAACTCGTCAAATCCAAAAACTTTTTTAAATAACTTTTTGGTGTAAACGTTTTGATTAACAAGTTAAAATTGTTGACAGATTTGACTCTTATTTCGTTACCCGCCTATGTATAATAATGCTGAATGTTAAACACCGATAAGCGTAGAACAAAAAACCAATGCAAGAAAACATTCCCCGCTTTTTAGTTCTGTCGGTGCAGTAACTCATTAATTCGACCATTGCTGTTATTGTAAAGTTCTGGAATGCAAATTGAAAAATGCTATGGTAATACATAAATGAAATAATTTGAGTCCTTGTCAAAGTTTTACTACCAAAAATGGCATGTTCAAAATAATTGTTACAAGCATTTACAAGTCACAATAACAAAGACTAGATGTGCGGCGGGTGGTTTAAATAAGTGAGTAAAAAAATTATTTCTTATAAAACGCACATACCTTGAATATCCAATGAAAGATAATTTTTTTATGCAGTCGCAAAAACTAATATTCACGATCACCGTCAGTGATTTATCAAATCAAGGCGTCTCGTCAATTTCAGGGAGGGTAAAATGCCAAAACAAAATTGCGATTTCGAAAAAATTGTACATAGAAAAAATGTTTGTTTTGAGGAGTTCTACTACGGGTTAAAATTAATGACATTATTTCCGGAACACGTTGTATAGAAATTATATATGTGTGCTTTTCTGAAATTCACCCAATTACTCCTCCAAATAGGAATCAAAATCAGTGTGTTGTGTGTGTTGGCATCAAGTGAAATCCAAAATCTCATTGTAGCTACTCCCTAAAGTTATCAAATTTCTACAAACATCTTTCTAACGTTAATTATTCTAAAATAAATAGGCGAAAATACCGTTGCATTAACTGCATTAAACGGTTACCTTTTAAAATATTTTGAGTCACGAAATGCAAATCGAGAATAAGGAAATCGGTCGAATCAAAACGCACAAGTCAAACAAACGTCGCTTAAGAAATTAATTCCAACCCAATAACAATAGCATTCGACCTTGCAGCCGTACCGACACTTAAAAAAAGAGTTATTGTGTGAAATGATAGCAGAGCAAGTATGCATTTGAAAGTACCACGCACACATATAAATTCAAGGCGATAACCTTTCAATCAATTTTCATTTTTGCATCGACGCCGCCGGAAATCTAATAAAAATCTCCAATCGAAAAATCGAGCTGAAGGAATGTAAAGCTTTGGTGTTCCAGTGAACTATATTGGCTGGATTTGTTTGCATACGTCACTTGTAAATTGCGTCACAACTTTTGATTCAAGGAAATTAAATACAAGACCGATCACGACTGATCCTTGATCTTTATTTCCTGGTGATCTCCTACGTAGCGCAACGTTCCAGTTAACGGTAACTGGCGCAATTAAGTTGTTAAAATAATAACGATTCAAGAAAAAAAATTATCGTGCGACGCCCTTATTTCTTGCTCGCAATTTATTATTCAATTCGTTGCAGCTTTTCATGGAGGCTTTACAATGTGTGTCCCGCGGAGTCGGCGAGGCCTTAATAAATGTTCACCTTATATCCGCTGATTTCTTACAACGTAGGCATCATTTATCGGGGCGTTTCACCCGCCTTGAAGATATTGGGGAACTGGGGGAAAATAAAATGTAACTGTTTTTAAATCAAGGCCGCTGAAGCAACCCTAGCAGAACCGATGTGAGAGGGAAAGTTCAGTTCGCTGGTTGGTTTTTACCATTTTTTTTTCAAATCTTCTGCGAAAATTGTTAATTATTTTGTTTGTCTCTTTAGACATGTTTTTGCACTGTTCAGACGTAGAGGTTTGAAAAAAACTTGATTTGATTATTTTGTAATAACGATTTAAATCCGTTGAGCTAACGGAACTGGCACTTTTGGATACAATGTCACCAAAACTGAATTATGTAATGACGACATGTGCGTTCTAATTTTAGTCAAACCGGAAGCAAAAAATCGCATTATTCACCAAACGTTTTTATGCCTCGAAAAGCGAATACTGGCCAGACTTATTTAATTTGCCGCATTTAAATTATTTTGACATTGCCAGTAACGATTAATTTTAACCTTTGATTATAATTAGAAGCAAGAAGGTTTCCATGAATCTTTTCTGGTATTTTACTTTATGGTTTGAATTATTAATTTATGACGGGAACCAGATTATTGTTATTTTTAGACGCTACTTGGCCATCAGTCAATATTAATAACATCAATCTTTTAAAAATGTTATAAAAGGAAGATAATTTTGTTGCGAGAAAATGTTATCAGATACTTTTTTCATTCCAGAATTGATCCAAAGATCCGAGCAATTATTCTCTTCCGCTTGGAAAAGGTTAAAAATCGCTGAAAACTGGGTTCAATTTTTTAACGACTTTCAGATGGTTTGACTACAATGTGTGAGTTTCAGGTCCACTGATCTTAAAAAATCAAATCAAATCTTTGTGACTGGAGTTTGGTAAACCGATTCTGTTATTCATAAAGATTCAATGAATATCACTTCCAACTTTCAGAATTTTTCCACTAGTGGAAAAAGGTTTTATCTCAAAAGTACTATACGATGGACCACCCTGTAATTGTTTCGCTTATAAAGATATCGTATTAAAAGTATATTTTATTTCCAATATTTTTGCTTTTTTAAAATACAGTCGAACTCCTCTATAGTGACCTCCTCTATAATGATTTTTTCTCTATAGTGATGTTTTTGTCAGGAACGTGCATTTTTGAACGTTTTCCATATAAAAATACCTCTATATTATGATGTTAAGCCTCTATATAGTGATTATTCTTTACGAAAGGTTTACCAAAATTCTCGAGGAACGGAATTTTCGGTAATAGAAAACCTGAAAAATCCTTAAAAGAATTTCTTGCAAAATCCTTACTTATGCAATCAACTTTGGACAGATTTTTTCATCAATAAGTACATGTTATGTAAGTATTCAGATGAAAATTTGTATTGTTTATTAATAACTGTGTGTATTTCTATATACTTAAACAAATATTTTTTCAAATATAATAAATTTTAATTTTTTGTTTTGAATATCAATTGGTTTTTAAAGTGACTGCCAAAATTGTAAAATTATACTTGAATTATATATAGTGAAGTTTCTCTATAGTGATGTTTTTTCATGGCTTTTCGAACATCACTATAGAGGAGTTCGACTGTACTTCTATAATCTGGAAAATTAGCTAATCCTTACTAGGAGAAAATTTTATATTCAGATTAGTGAAGTTGTACACTATTGGACAAATTAAATGAGACACGGCGTTCGAGCGCTCGCAGGCGGTTTTGCAAGAGTGTTTGGATGGTTGTCTACAAATTTGAAGGCAGTACTCAGTAAAATTGTCAGGGCCCCATCAAAAATAAAAAATTTAATTGCCACACAAACCTAAATTTTACTTTCCCTGAAAATAAAAATCAAACGACTAATTTTCAATAGTAGCCACTTTTGAAAAATCCGGCGATACAAATAAATAATAAAAAATATATATAAATAACTTTATTAAAAAACCCACGTTAAGTTAATATCTCTTAATAAATAATATCTTAATATCTCTTATAAAGACAAATATTTGTTCGCTATCGAAATGCATTAAGTACTGAAAAACTAAACATTTATTAGTAAATAACATATGTCTTAAAAACAAACGACTTTGAAACGAACAAAAATTGAACATTTACTTCAACTTAAATAACTGAATTGAAAAAGAGACATCACTATCTTAAACACTTTCAGAAAGCACGTTATCAAACTGAAAATATTTGAGGCCAATATTTGCTAAAAATTAATATCGAGTTTAACACCATCGATAATATAAAATAAAGTTCAACACCTGTTCGCAGGTATAACTCCGAGAAACCCCTAAAGCTACGTCGAAATCCATTAATCTGCTTCATAAGCAGTGAAAAAATCGTTGAAACCAAAAATTATTGTTGAGTTTTAAAAAAAATCCAAAAACAGGTTGATTTTTAAATTTTATTTCACATCTTTATTTTGTAGACAATTTGTAAGTATGGAGATAAATGCACACCGCAAGATTTCTTATTATTTAGTAAAAGGTTTTTTAGATTTCGTAAAAAAAATTCTTTCGTTTTGTTTATAAATTTTATTTTTGAAGATATATTTACGTAAAGGTTAATAACAAAAGAAACAGTCAAGTTGTAAATACTTCTTAAACTGAAAGGGAACCGTTATTTCGTTTTTGGGGCAATTTTTAATGAAGTAAATAATACTGGATTTAGGATTGTTTTTTACTTTCCCTTCTCAACGATGAAATGTTATTTTGCACTCAAACATTTATCGTTATTATTGTATGCAATTGTAAATAATAGGCACTTTACGGAACTTAAATTTTTCAAATAATTTTAAATCAATAATAACATAAAAGCATTAAGTTTTAATAATAAAAAATAAGCTTATTTAAATAATCTTATTACAAAATTTACATTAAGTCCATCTGGATTATAACTGTAACTTTTAAAAAAGTTAAACTTATTTACAAAATGGACACAAATTGTAAATTTTCTTTCCAATTCGAGTATAATTATCTAAAAATGAAACATGTGCCAAAAATGTGTCACCCGGCTTCCTTGAAAATGTCACCCCAATAAAAGAAGAGAGGTTCCTCTACTAACCACAGTTTGAGGTCTGTCGTAAATTACAGGCGCTGACCAGTCCGAATTTCTACCTACTTTCTCAACATCGTTTGTAAAGCATTTGAACAATTATTAGTTCTTCAATAGATTGGATATCTCGTCGAAGATCAATTTATTAACGAAATATGTATTTGCATTATTTTAATTTATTGTAAAAGACCGACGTCGTTGCTCTAGAAATCGCTAAATAAACACTTTGTAACCCATCAGTTCAAAATTAACTATCGTTATTGTTTTAGCTTGATTTAGGGTCGGTATTTGATTCACTGAAAAGTCCTAGATAGCGACTTAGCAAGAATTGTTGTAGTAATAGCAACGATTGTTATTAACTATCGGTTAAATCTAGCTGCATATTGATAAACCGCCGCTTAATGGTAGGTATTTGAATAGTGTTGTGAATATTTTCATTTTGAATTGATATAAATGACGTGATAAATCTATTGCAGAAGCGGCAATTATTCTTATGGGTAGAAGAATGAACTGAAATTTTTATAAATGGACAATTTTCATTATTTCATCTTATTTTAAAAACAACGTAGATATTTTTTATAATTTTATTTTACAACGTATGTGTAATAAATTTTCGGTAATTGGCGAATTATAAATAATACAAATAACTAGAGAAAATTATTTTGGTTAGCTGTAAAGATGATGGTCGATAACCGACGCAGAATTTGTTATCGCACAATGTTACCTGTAATTAAAGGTAGGGTAATTTATAGATTGGTGCGATTGTTAAAAAAAATTATTCTCCGATTACAATCAGAACGTAACGCTTCAAATGTCAGCAACGCAGTTTCTTTCACTTATTTTATCTTCCCTCTCGTTTCTAAGGAAGATTCGCGTTGTCCTTGCAATCGGGGCATATTTAATTTTACAAGATGACAAACACACTTTTATTAGTTAAAACCTCAGATCTGATGTGATCTCTGTGACTACTAACTAAGGACTTGTGTTAAACATTTGTGCAAAATCGAATACCTTTTTTCTGGGTATGTTCGAAGAAGGTTAAAAAAGGCCGGTTCGTACCCATGCCATAAATAGTTTGCGGTTTCACTTTTATGATCTGTTGTAAATCACCAGCGAAATATTTCTGAAAGTCTATCGCAATTTTAATAATCGTATAGTCAAAATATCTTCATTATTATCATACATTCATCATTATCATTATACATTCATTATTATCATACATTAGAACCCCCATAAGAGAATAAATTTGAACCTGGCCTTAAGCGGTTCCGTTAAGAAATCATTTCCACCCTCATCAGTATCGGCTTGTCATCTATCAATGACAGACAACGCGACAACATTTGTTGGTGCTGACCGAGAATTAACCAAAGTAGCAAACTTACTCGGCAACACCAAACAGCCAAATAAATTCCAGGCATTTTTAAATTCAAACACAATACATTGGCATTTCATACCCGCAAGATCACCCCACTTTGGGGGATTATGGGAAGGCGGAATAAAGTCGGCCAAGGGCCACACAAAAAGAATAGCACGCGAAAGCGCGTTAACATTTGAGGAAATGGTCACCCTGCTTGCGCAAATCGAAGCTTGCATGAACTCATGAACTCAGAGAAAGTAAAATTTAGGTTTGTGTGGCAATTAAATTTCAATGAATTTTTTAATTGCATTTTACTAACGTAAGATTAAATGATTTTGTTGAACGGCGAATTAATTTTCGAATTTAATAAATTTTAATTCAACATATTTCGTATTCAAATTCGGACCAGTTCCAAGATATTCTCACAACAAATGAAAACATTATTAACGCCAGCGATATCTGTTTAAAACAGTGTGTTTGCTATACTAATAAAAACAGAGGCACATCTTTTCATTAAACTTTACAAAATTAGAAAAAAATGATTAGAATATAAATACAATGTTTCTAGTAAACAAACACGTGATTACAATTTTTTTATCTCACCAACAAAAATTTACGAAATTAAAAATTATTTTTTAAAGTTGATGAAAATTTGTTTAAAACATTTTTATTCATAAACTATGCATAAGAACTAATTATATAAAGTCGTTTCCGTAAACATTTTAACAAATTTCCAAACTTTTTTTCCGGAGACTAACGATTTTCTCCAATATACGTCAACTTTCCTGAACGCGCCCACCGTTTGAATTGTTTCCTTAATTTTTTTATTTTTGATGGGGCCCTGACAATTTTACTGAGTACTGCCTTCAAATTTGTAGACAACCATCCAAACACTCTTGCAAAACCGCCTGCGAGCGCTCGAACGCCGTGTCTCATTTAATTTGTCCAATGGTGTACTGTAATATAATGGCAGCGAATAGATGAAGTTTTAAAATCAAATGAGTTGCGTTTAAGCAAAAATCCATGAAACCAAGCTCGAGAAAAATGCGAAAACTGTT
Organism: Dascillus cervinus; assembly: GCA_949768715.1. Classification (NCBI taxonomy): domain Eukaryota; kingdom Metazoa; phylum Arthropoda; class Insecta; order Coleoptera; family Dascillidae; genus Dascillus; species Dascillus cervinus. The sequence continues at coordinate 26,815,186 of OX458319.1, read as the reverse complement.
TCTCGGTGCGCCTTAAGGAAAATTTGCAAAATCTCAAAAATCGACAATTTTCCAGAAATTTTCCGTTGTACAATAAACATTTAATTTACATTACAACGCCCGGAAAATGTTACAATGCGTATAATTGCTGGGGGTGAAATTAGACTGTAACTTAGAACGTTTGAACAATGATAAGAGAGAAAGTTAATTTTGATACCAGATGGCGAATGACTTGAATTCCATTACAAACCTTGCGTCTCGAAATACCGAATAATTGCTAACTTTAATGATATATAACATTAAATTATACAAATTCATATGGATGAGATGTACCACAATAATTGATTTTCCAAGGAAATGTTTGAATATTTATAATATGCAATCATCGCTAAACTTCGTGCGTCTTGTAATTTATTAAAAGGAAGAGTAAGTGCGTGAGAAAATTTTTGTTTCCATTCGAACAGACTATAATCCGTATTGAGTACTTTCTCTTCATGTTTGCATAACTAGTCATGACTTTTGGTAAGAAAAGAAAATGAACTATCTAATTAAATTAAAGAGATTAACGCTCTTGTATTCAGAAGAACGTTTAGAATCAGAAAAGCATAAAAATTTAATTGGTAATTTATTCAGAACAGTGCAAGATTATCATCTTGGTCGGCAAATTAAATTGTACATTCTGTCTTCAAGTTTTTACAATTATCTGAAAAAAATCCATTAAATTGAGCCTGCCAATATTCATCATATTTGTGGACATTAATGGCTTCGAACTAGAAACACTATGCAAAGAACCATTTTTAAGAACACGCCCACGTAATCGAAATAATGCAAAAATAATACAAAAAAAAAATGTGTGGGATAGTTTTATGCTTGTAAAATACCCACATACCATTACGAATAAGCGTTCTTCGATGCAGCAGATAAAGAGGCAATAAAAATAGACAAAATTTACAATTCTGTTTACATTCTAAACATCATATTTTATTAAGGTGTACCCAAAAAGGGGGTAAGTAGGCCAGGCCTTGAAGAGTGCAGGTCATATTTACCGAGTAAAGGAACACCCGGTATAATTAAACTTGCAAACTTGCAAAATGCTGATAGGATCCCTAGCGGAATTATTCAAATTTATCCCATTCTATCAGAGGCGTGAATTAGCATCTTACACACGAGTATTAAATTGGAGCGTCTTCGGAGAAAAAATGCAGATGAATCGAAGACAATCGTAGGTCAAGGTTTACGGTTGTGGCAAGTGTATTCATCACTCGCAAAAATGACTCAAATGATATGTGTGTGTAGGTGGCATTTGCAAATGTCAAGATCATTTTTTTTAAATTTTACCAAACGGTACTGAATTACTTCCTGCTAATGGAAAGTGGATTCACCTTGTTTTTTGACCTTCTCTTACCTCCGACCTCAGCGTGTCGACACTTTACCGCTCGTTTCCTGATAATGTCGCTTTCCTCAAGATTTCCCCGCAATTAAGTCGTTATCATAACAGGAAAAAATAACAAATCCATCGTAGAAAGTGCACTCGCGCGTCCTTGGCCAATAAAAATGGGAAACCTTGATACGTCCCTGTTATGCTAATCTGATTTGATTCTGCACAGCGTGCCCTTCGCACCCGGATGTGTTCCAGAGGTGTTCAATTAGAAAAATGAGTTTTTCTACGACAACATCGAAATATGTTATTTCACGAGCGTAAATTCAATCATAAACAACTACATTTTGTACAGAATTTCATTTCGCATCGGTTGCTAGGCAACAAATGCGAAATGAAATATTTCGCATCGGTTGCTAGGCAACAAATGCGAAATGAAATATTTCGTGTTCGGTTCACTGTTTTTGGTCACAAATATTAAGGCGGCCTAGAAAATCGAATGTCATCAGTTTGCTTCTGTCAATATTTTTGTACGTTGCAGATAATAATTTCGTAGTTATTTTCGATAACTCTTACAATTAATATGGAAAGTGATAGTGATAATGACTTGGAATTAACACCTCCAAACATAACTGAAGTTGCAAAGTTCACAACATTAAATTTATTACCGGAAACGTCTAAGAAAATGTATCAACGCAAAGTATGTTAAACGCGTTAGCAGAGGTTATCGTAGAAAAAGTGCAGTATGCAACGCGCACAAAATGGCAATTTTACACTCGTATGAATTGCTGCAGTACGAGTCTGCGACTCGTACTGCAATTCATACTCGTGCAAAATGAGCATCATTTTGTGCTTGTTGCATAATATACTATTTTCTTTGCTTGGTGGGGGTGCGAAATGGGTTAAATCGGATAAGTGCAAGGCCGTCCGATCAAACGATGCAAACATAACGGTGCGAAAGTAATTCCGCTAATGAATTCTGAAACACCGATAAACAGATCGACTGAATCATTATTCATCGATTTACATATGCATTTCACGGCGACGAAGGATTTAATTTTTCCGACTCATTTAATGGGACTCATTTCAACTATGTGAACTCGATTCGAAGATTGCTTCTTTATTTGACGTTCCATCGCGATAGCGGTAATATATGCTTTTGAAATTTTTTGCGCGGTTAATGTCTGCAGAGGGTATGGTGAAGTTCGGGGAAATTTATTTCTCTAAACTGATTTTATCGCTGATGTACATTTTTGTGAATTAACAATTTTCTCGGATTGTGTGTTTCCTTTTTTTGTTAAATTCGTGGTTGTTGACCTTTAAGTTCTACCTTCCAACTTTGTTAGTGAAACTTCTTGAAGCAATTATTTCACACAAATGTACTGACTTTACCTTCAAACCTTTATTTTACCTCCAAAAAATTATTTTTTCGCACTTCCTACTTTAATATTATAACCAGCTTACATTTGTATTACAAAATAAAAAATATCAGTCCTATAAACAATATGTATAAAATCTGTAGAAATTATTCTGTGACAGTATGTGTGAGAAAAATACGACGTTTTATCTTTAATCCTTGATTGCTTTTATTTTATTAAAATTCTTAAACCTTTAAAACGTCCGTTGGGTATGCAACCAACATCTCACTGTGTAAAATGTATCCACATAACAATCAGTTCTCTCTATGACATGTCAGTTTGTACTCTAGTACGGTTTTTGTGTTAGAGCATTTGTGACAACCAATCCTTTGACAATCCTCGTTCTGAATTTTGTTTGAAAATGTTGATTTTTAATTTCTTACTGCAATGTTAAAATTAACTTAATTTCTTTAATTTTGAAATTAAATTTCCTTATGAATTTACTTTCCGGTTATTTGAAAGTGCAACTGACTGTGATATGGGAAAAGAAATCGACGTTAAGTAATTGTTAGATATCCATCTGCGCAGGTAAAAATTTGCAAGTTTAGATTGCAATAAAAACTCTTTATTTGGTAAAATGCGCAGAGCTGCTCGGTGAACCAAGTTGTTTACTGGAATCCAATGGAATTAGAATTGTGTCATTTTTTGTGTGAAATTTAATTACTGCGACGAAATGCGGTATCTAACTGAATTTTTGTTTTGTAAAAGTTTAAGATTCTTTATATCAAAAACTTTACTTTCCATTTCATAACGTCTGGTAGCTTGATTGGCTTTCGCTTCTTCGATCGATTTCAATGTTCAACATGACATTTAGTTAATTTATAAAATTAGAAAGAATTTCTTTAGAAAGTCCCAACGAATAAAAAGTTCCACTGAAACATTTTTGTTGCAAATTTTGAGGGGAGAGGCATATAAAACGTACTTATAAGGCTCAAGTAATAGCAAGCATAATCGCCTTGTTTAAAGGATTAGGAATTTAATGAGGGAACCGTTGAAATTTGAAGCAATGAATTATACATGCCTACTGTTGTAGCGTTTACTAAATTCTAGTGTTATGTAGTTGAGCTTCTTAATTAAATGTAGATATTCCGCACTTGTGTGTTTCAGTCGCCCTAAAACTATTTTAACGCTCCTGTTAATTAATTTCAAATTTTAATTGGGCAAATCTTAACAAAAACCCTAATTTATATCAATTAATTCATGAGTGTTAGTCAAACTGCCTCCTAATTCTTTATTTTTCTCGGCGTTTTGGTTAAATTGAAAAGTTTCCCGGTTATACGAGACCTTTCAAGAACTTTGTTTGCCCAGACTCGGAATTATTTGTAAAAAAAATGGGAGCATTGACTCATGACTGCTATTCCTCGAGTTTTTAAATCAATGCCGAAATTAGACTGAAAAAAGAAAAGAATTAATATTGAGCTGGGTTCAAAGAAAACCAATTGAGATTAAAAAAAAAGCAGAGTTTGGAGAAAGTTTATTGTAAGTATATTCAAAGCAGTTCCCCTCGGCAATAATACAGTTCAGCGGATTTTTAGCTTAAAAGGGAACAACGTTCGAAGGCTTAAGAGATTTTTAAATTCGCATAAGACCAACGCACAACAAGAAAATAATGGACTTCTCCATTAACATCGCTTTTATTTTCGTTTTAACAAAAAAACGTCCTTAAAATTCGTTAATGAGTTCATTGTCCTTAAAGCTGCGGAAACTGGTAATATTTGTTGAAACTCTTTTGACTGATTTTGCTATTAACAGATTAATTTCAAATTGTCGAATTGTCTATCGCTATGTCGGATCTGATTACAAAAACTTTATTCGCTTAAAAGTTAATGTCTGGGTGGATAGGCAGACAATTAAAACTTTAGAGTAACTACCCGCCAGTAAAAATAGTTCCTTAAAACTTATGAGGAAGAATGATAGTATCCTGTTAGTAGAGAAATGATAGTCAAATAACTGTGTTCATGTTTTTGTTATAAACGAATATTTTTAATGAGACCATGTAAACTGCTGGTCAATTGAAGTGGTTCACAAATAAAAATTTGGTATTTAGCATAAAAACAAATTCACCAAGTTTTCAAATTTAAATAATTTTTAGTTTGCAGTTTTTAGCTACCCTGTGTTGACTTTTAACCAACAACAGTTAATTCTTAATTATCACTGATAACTCAATACAAAAAGCAGTATTTAATTGTTTAGAAAACTGAATAGAGTTTTGTCTGAATTGTAGTCGTATAAACCGGCCTTGAGCATGCACGACCACCATTCTGGTCAAAACTTAAACTACTGGTTCTTCGGAATATTTGTACTGCTTTATTCATCACCCCATGTGACCCATTCATTCTCCTACAACGGTTAACGACCTTCCTAAGAAATCCAGGTAGAATGGGGTAGAATTCCGCAAGATTTTATCAATACCTTCATAGAAAGCATACCGTGAAGATGTCCAGCTGTGTTTTAAGCACGTGGTGGCCCCACATGATTTTAAAATCGGTAGTTGTTATTCAAAAGATGTAACAATGTAAGAGGTTTCTAATTTTGTTACTATTTTAATGAAATAAGCATTTGATTAACAAACGTAATTTGTGTGACAACCGACCCAAGCACACAATTGTCACAAAATAATTGCTACAGATAAAGTGAATTATCGCCCAATTTTACAGATGGACCTGATGATTTTTTAAAATTAAAATACATACAAAAATGTGGCAACCATTTTCAGTTCCCCCTAATTGAAAACAAAATACCAAGTACAATATTTACATTCAAAGTTAATCTAAAAATATCTAATTAATAAAGGTCAATTTGTTTCGAGCTGATTGATTGATTCGGTCAAAATAAACCAACGAAAAAAACCTAAACGATGAAATAGGAAGCAAACAACAGCAAATAATCCTCATTATAATTAAATCAATAACACATCATTAAAACGATACGATGATAGCAATGATTCAACACTTTACTCGCTCAGAATGCCAAAGCACCCATTAACCATAACCGAAGCCATTCAATTTATTTCTTTAATTACGAACAAAGACAATAATTGTTCACTTTAAATGTAATACGATATTAAAATCAAGGTGAAAACAGAGATAAAATTATTTTAAAGAACTTAATGGAATGATATAATAATAATGACTCTGTTAACGCTGCATAACAATGTCATCTGGAGGTAACTTATTAAGAACTTGTTAAAATACGCCCGTCGCAGGTGTCAATTAAATAATCGATTAACCGATTAACTGCGTCGCAACGTTTGACCTAATTATGAATTCATGTGTGCAAATTAATTGCAGATTTTCTGAAATATGAGTGCGAATTAATTATTCAATTTCGTATTCCCTCTGCAAGCACGATCTACCTTTGAAAAGAAAGCAAAACCCAGTTATCGCTGAACCTTTCTCAATAAGGTGTCACAAAAGGTCAAAGGTAAAGTGGCGAGACGTAAATGGTAAATGTATAATTAGATCAAAAAATCCGACAGAACACAAAATCAATTTCTCGGTCTACAATTTCGTTATTGCATTTTCATTTGTAAGTTGCATTTAAAGCTTGTCACTTATTAGCGAGAGCGCTGAAAGGGTCTAATTTAATTATGACGTTATTTTCGGTGCTAATTAGAGAACCGAAAATCGTTTAATGTCTACAACCGTTTCTGATTAAATCTCGAACAGGTAGATTAGATCGTGTCAGGTTCAATTGAAATTATGTTAGGTCGGATTATAATCTTGATCGGATTAGAGAGGGCGTCACTACCTACCCATTTTACTCAAATCGAGTAGGAAGCAACGGCACTTAGACAAAAAGTTTGGGAGATAAAGTTAGTCGGCCTTAATTCCATTCGCCATAAAAAAGTTTGCCTAGTTGGGAATTTGAATCCGTTTTGTTAAGGACGAATTTAATTTCTGGCCGTTTAACAATGGGAATGGACATAAAAACGAGAAGCAGTTATAACCGTACATGTAAAACGTGATTTTGGATCAATCGAAATTAAATTAGTGTTGCGACCGAAAATCCAATTTCTTATGTTCCGTTTTTCGACTTAAGTGATTGTTACGTTTTTAATTTAAGCGACAATTTTCGTAACTTAACTGGGGTAGAGATATCACTTTTAACCGCACTTAGAAAAAAAATTCTTATAGGTAAGAAAATTTGGGCTTAAATTTAAAATTGCGCGTTCTTAATTTTGGCCCAAGAATTGGTCATTCTTGAGTTTCAAGAATGTTTATTCTTGTTGTCAAATTAAAGAGTGGGTCATGCTTGATTTCAAGAATGTTAATTATATTCTCAATTTTTTATAAGTTTTACATTTAAGAATAGGTCAGGTGGATTTCAAGAACTTTTATTTAATTACTTAAGAATGTTCTTAATAATTGTTTTCTTATTTAAGAATTGAAGATGGCCTTCTTATTATATTAAATAAGCACTTGTAAATACAATAAATTTTTTCTAATTTTTATGAATTGTTGAATGGAATGCTTGAATTGAAGGAATTTTAGAATATGAAGTTATTTATCATACATATTTTTATTAGTAGGTGAAAATTTAACATCACATCACATCCTGTTTAAAAATACATTTTCAGTTTAAGAACCACATTATCATTTGGTAATAGATGTACGTATATGAAAGGGAAGTTCGTCGAAGTCATTAGTCTTCTCAATGAATTTTGGCCGCCACACAAATAAATTGTTTTTCTCTCAAGAAATAATTGGGCCAAAATTTACATCAATCTAAAAACAAAGAAACAAAATGCTTACATTGTACTATGGATATATTATTATAAAAATTTACCAATATAGACTAGTTTAAATGCTTCAATAATGACCATTTCCCTTTTGCAGATTTTCTTTCCTCAAATCCTCGTACTTCAGTCACGATTGTGTTTCGTTAAATTTTTACAAAGAGCTCTATATCCGCTAAAAAGTAAAATTTGTTATAAGATAGATAAATAACACTAAATGTATAAAAGAAAATCAAAATTATTTCGTTACCTTCCTCGTTACTATTAATTCTGTTATAGAAGCAACTGGTTTCTTTTTATCTCTTCTTACTTTTCATTCCGACGGAAATAAACCAAAAAACAATTTGTTTAATAGCTGTTACGTTGAAAACACTTGTAGAACTTTTACAAAATTCATTCGGTAAGCTAAAAGTGTGGGAAAAATTATAATTGCAACAAATTTACTTACATGCGAATTTATCACACACCGAATCAGAAAATCCCCATAATTTCAGTACCATTTTTAGAAATAGTATTTGAAGCTGATCATTTTGTTGATCGACATTTATTAATATTGCGTTGAATTAACATCTCATCTCGGCACATTAAACCACTTGTAATATTTCCCATTTCTTCACAATTAAACATTCACTAATTATGTAAGTTACTAAAAATTCACTTTAAAATAAAAATACAGAAAATGCACACCGTAATATGTATTTTCTTACTGCAAGCAGAGTTTGGTGTAACGTGTTTCAACTAAATTTGTAAGAAATTCTAAAGTAATTTATCTATTGTCAGTAAACAGTCCTTGCAAAAAAAAATGTCGGTCATAAAGCAATTTACCACAAATTGAGAATCCCCGTGCTAAATCCAAAACGGTGGTTTGCTAGATTTCATATTGTTCGTTTTAATAGTAAACAGAATCGTGCTAAATACAAGACTTTTATCAGTTCTTAATGTAAGAAGTGGGTTTTTAAAAAATTCTTAGGTAGCATTTTTTTCACACTTTACTTATAAGCCTGAAACTCATAATAAGGTACAGGAGACTGAGAGCCAAGGACACACTTGTGAGATTTTTGGCCTTCAAAAGGGTCCCAATTTGGCAACTCATAAAAAAATTAATGAAAAAATTCTGGTTTTTGCTCCGGCGTAACCAAATCCGCTCCAATTTCCAATTTTTTTGACACTTGTCTCACACAATCATCTAATGTTGGATTATCCAATGTCATTTTAGAGAAATTGTGACTCACTATAACAAAAAGACCAAGAAAGTGAAAAAAATTGACCCATTTTATTTTAGACAATTATATTTGCAGTAGGAATCGTGAAGCAAGAAACTGCCAACGTTAAATTCAGCTTTCCTTTCATATCCATATTTTGCTGACTGAAAAACGTAATTCGTGTCATTAACTTCAAATCGAGGGAAAATATTTACATAAATACAAAACCGAGAATGTTGCTTTAATATTTCGCAAATAAGCTTATTAAAGAAGTCAACGACCACCTTGAAATAAAATATTATCAGAAGCGATAAAAAATACGACTGAAATTGGAGCCAAAACAATCATTGCTATTTGTGACGATGACGGTGTGCCTGTCATTTCCGAGCAAAAATTGGTATCCTTAAACTTTAAGTTTTCCGCAAAAAATACTCGAGGTTACAGCAATCCTAATCGCCTCGCTTAAAAATCGGCCCGAACCACGACAGGAATGTGCTGCATTTATGAGCCATTCCGGTGCACACACTGGTAATTAACCACAAAAGAACATGTGCGTTCAACACTTGAGCAAGCGTGACATGTCTTAAATTTACCATGCACTGCTGTACAACGCGCTAACGATTTTTTACTTGCTAATTAAAATGCAAAACAAAAATAAAACTTAATTTGAATTATTATGCATAGAAGATATTTAACCTTCGCAAATATTACCCACTGTATATTTTTTAATGTCACGCATGTTCTATATGTACAGTGAGCGCGGGTAAAGAAATGAATAAATTTGTTAAAATTGGTAGGATTGTTTTTCACAAAAAAAAAATTCGAACAGGTAAATTTTTTTAGTTTATACAAATACACATTCTTACAGAAAATTCAATTCCCTGATATCATTTGTTACTTCAATATTAACGAATTTCTTCCGTGTTTTAGCCCCTCCCTGTATATTAATTTATTGAAGAAATTAACATCTTGTAATGATTGTAATTTTATTATTTAACAAATCTATGAAATTAAACAGTAAAATGGGTAGTTGCAATCAAAAATCAATAAAACATCTTGCAGGTTTCAAAACAAACATTAATTTTTAATGATCCTTTTATTAAGACATCATTTTTATTACATTTTTGATTTAATTTCGTTGCCGAACAAAGGGTTCCTAAGAGTATGTTTTGACATTTCTTTAAAATAACTAGAGCAATTTTTACATTTACATTTAAAACAATGTTTGTAACTCTTTGTATCCTAATACACTACAGTTACAATAAATTGTAGATTGTAGAGCTTAATTTGATTGACTTGGCTATACCTATATAAAAATTAAACGCGCACTAGAACGTTATCGCCATTGGAGTTAATAGGTTGGTGCCAAGGAATATTCGGCTTTAATCAATATTGATTATATTGCGGTTTACAGATAAGAGTTGTGAATTTCTGCTGATTATGCATTTATTTATTTATATTATACATCCGAAACAGTGATAGCAAAAATTCCAAACGCCGAATTTAAACCGTCAGAGCTGACGCGAAATACATTTTATTCGCGGCTAGCGCCCTGTTTGATAGGCATTAGTTCATAGCGCGTTATCAGTTATTTATAAGTAACTTAATACGTTTCAAAATATATCAACTAAACTCACTTATTGTATGCAAGCAAGGTAAAAATTTTACGTATCGATAATTCTCCAGTGTTAAGTGTCCCTACCTTATATCCTTGTATGTACCTATAAAATTAAAATAAAAATAGATAGCCCTGGCGAAGTTCTAGCAAACAGCATTACAATCCTGAAGGTTGTCGTGTGATCAATATTATGTAAAACGCGCAAATGGAAATGCAAAAACATACATAAAAAATAGATTACATAGTTCTACATAACATCAGTAAAAATTGCACATATTACTTATTGTTTCAATATTTTTTACAATAAAATAAACAATTTTAAAATTTTAAACTTTTTACTAAAAGACTTCTAAATCTATCTTATTTCTTGCAGCATGTCTCACTAAATTCACCAGATATGATTACTGTAATCTCGAAATTCTGTTAAATGACCGACAACAAATACATTCACCCTACGTACCGCAATTTCAGATTTTTCATGCGATTTTTTCTTTCAATGTAAATATTGAAAATGAACAGAATCATTTAGATCTCAAATAGTATTATTTTGTACCTTGAAACTGAAACGTAAAAATAAATAATGCCTGGAAAAATTCTATCAAATAACATCACATTCCTGAAGGTTATCACAAGACACAAATAGAACGAACCATTGTCAATTAGCATTGATTTTTTTTTAAAATTTAAACAGTCACAAATTTTTTGATTATACAATAAAACATAAAGTTACCTATATTTAATAATAAAACTAGATTAGGTATTTAGATTTCTTGTTACTCATAAAATAAAAATGAAAAAATTCTGGAAAATTCTGAAGGTTATCGTGTAATTATCATCAGAAAAACACACAAACGTTACACTGCCAATTTCAACTTCATTCCTTATTTGAATAAATTGTTTAATTGAAGCAGGACAAAAGCCGAACATCAGTTGCCAAAACGGGGGAGTATTTTTTTCCTATCGCGTTACACGTGCGGAAAACTGCCCAAAAAAGCACATTGCGGCAACAATTCCTGAAATAAAATCGGCGATTTCATCACCGCGGTGGAAGTACAAAAGCGGCTCTCTTAATTTAGTCATTGCATCGTACCGATTTGATGGTGGAACGTGTCGGCCCTGGCACAAGGCAAAATCGCCGCGCTAAAAATACAATTTTCCCGCTGAAATTTCCGCGGAAAATCTAAACAAAGCTCAATGTCGGCGTTTACGCAACAAAACATGCTTGCATTATTTTATTTTGCACACGTGTGCGCAGAACTAATTCAACTCTGTGGGGCATTTCAAGTGCGCCGTTCAAGTTATGTTAAGGTCAGGGACTTTGGCAAGTATCGATTGGGGCGGCGCCGAGCGGTTCCCCAATGCCAAGGTCCGCCGGTCATAGATAAGGTCGCCCGGGGCGTCCGCGACACTCCACAGACGCAGGTGAAGCGGTCCAATTAAAGCGGCCACAATTAGATTTACGAACGACATTGCCTTGATGAGCGAACACGTGTTGGTTTTTCTGTTTACTCGGCGCGTTCGCAGGTCATGCATCATTGTTATCGATAATTTCAATAACACGTTGACACGAATTAAAAATGCAATTTGCAGCCGAACGGTGGCTACCGACCGCGAGGTGAAAATAGGCAGACGGATCGAATTTCCTTCAATTTTTTATGAAGAGTAATTTCGGCTGTAAAAAATTCGGTAGCGAGAACATGCGTCATCTGTACACGCTGTCGGCGGTTGTCGCGATTAAATTTATTTCAGGAAGCGTAATTTCCGAGCCAAATGTCGCCTAAAGCAGACGCAGTCGAATATTCAATTCTACAAGTGGTTCGTACTGACGCATGTAGTCGACTGCACAATTGGTGGAGGCGCCAGATTTTTTCTGAATACTGTTATATTTACTTTAATTATGCGTACTGATGTGGCACGTGGCGGATGTAATTCACAACTATAATTACACGTAGTCTAATTAAATTTAAAATTTAAAATGTCCTTTTTGGAAATTTAAAAATGAGTGTATTTCTGATGAATTTTTATATTAAAAGGTTATTCAATTTATCATATTTCATTCATTCTCTTTACTTTCTTCAAATCTATGTAAAATTAATCCTCATATTAGTTTATTTTTACTCCGCCATTGTTTTTAGATACCTAATTTCACTTATAATCTTAGATGTTGTCCTTTTTGGAAATTTAAAAATGAAAGTCTTGAATTGGATAATATTGTTATTTCTTCTTTGGAAAAAATTTTGAATATTAAATTTACAATAAGATCTTGGACTGGAAGCCAAATTACCAATCGGTTTTGGTGGATTATGTATAAGGTCTATAATTGATATTTTCTCGCCTGCCTTTTTGTCTTCTATATTTTTTAATTCTGAACTTATTATGTCCATTCTACCTTCTAGTTTTTCTAATTTTGAAATTACATCCCTTAACAAGGCTGTTGATTATTGGAAGGAAATTTCTAATTCGTCTTTACTTCCAAAAGAGCTTTCTATTCAAAAAAATTGGGACTTACCTATCTGTGAGAAAATATTTCAAATATTCCTCAAATATCACACAAAAAGCTATCTTATTAGCTGAATCTGAACTTGAATCTGGAGCTTGGCTTGAAGCTCTTCCATCTTGTAAATTAGGTACTCTTTTAGAAAAAAACTTTTTACAAATTGCAATTTCACTTAGACTGGGCATCAATTTCTGTCATCCTCATATCTTCTCGTGCGGTTCTTCTGTAGACTCGTTGGGTCATCATGGTTTATCGTGCATTAAAAGTGCTGGTAGACTCTCTCGTCACAGCTGTATTAATGACATTATTAAACGTGCTTTTCTCTTCTGCCAACATCCCTTGTATCCTTTTACCTAATGGTATTCTGAGGGATGATGGCAAACGTCCAGATGGTATTACAGTTATTCCATGGAAAGTAGGTAAATTTTTAGTTTGGGATTTTACTTGTTCGGATACACTTGCCCCTTCTCATTTGACTGATTCTTCATTTTCTGCAAGATCTGCTGCACACTTGGCAGAAAATCTTAAGAAAAAAAAATATAAGGCAATTTCTGATGATTATTTTTTCGTCGCCTTCGCTGTGAAAACTTTGGGTCCTTGGAGTGCTGATGTCCTTTCTCTCCTTGAAAATTTGGAGAGGCGTATTGTTCAAACAACGGGAATTCCTCAAGCCAAAACATATTTGAAGCAACGAATAAGTTTGGCTATACAGAGAGGCAACGTTGCTAGTGTTCTTGGTACAGCCCCGCTTTTTTCTTCTCTTAATGAGTTATTTTATTTATTCTAGTTATTACTTATGTTATCGTTAAGCAAATGCACCTATAGAGGATTTAAAAAAGCCACAAAATGGGACCTAGACGATCCATCTCTTGGTCCAAATAGGGATGACGTTGGCTAACGGATCACCCTGTATAGGAAAACACATTAATACACACTAATACTGAAATAAACAATTTGAAGTGAATTTTTACCTAAAATCAGTACCGGTGTCCTAAGATTTCATCGCAGTGAAGAAGGGTTGATTAAAACGACCATTACTAGGAAAATTATTATCAGTGTGATTATTGAAGAGGCTACGCCCTATTAAGGAAATTTCTAAATCAAATTCTTATTAATGTTTCAAAATGAGTTAAAATGGTTTTTAGATATGTTTTTAAGTAATACTTCAAAGATAATGAGGTTAAATTTTGGTTAAAATCGGTTTACAAAAAATGAAAATCTATTATTGTTTTATAATTTTAGAAAAAATTAGAGCAATCGTTGAAAAGATTTATAATCTAAGCAAAACAATGTATTTCTGAGAAAAAACGAACAGTTTGATGACATTTTTGTACAGGGTTAGCCACCCAAGAGCTACTTTCACCTTTAGATCCTACGTAACCCAATGTACTTCTTAAATATTTAAGCCATGATTCGTCCCGTTTGATATTTAGGCAAATTACTTTGATTACTGAATGAATGAAATTAAATACAGTATCAAGGAGTCGGGAACCTTTTTTATGCGGTTTGTATTGAAAATATTTGAAAATTTTGACAAATTCAATGGTAAACATCCATTTTTTAATTTTAATTTATTCAACACCCAACTTTAACATCTGAACTACTAAACATAAAGTTTTCTTAGTTTTGAGATATTTCTTGTACAATCTAAAATAGAAAACTTTATATGATTAGAATAGAGCGTTTTAAGTAATCTTAAAGAGGAAAAATTTCATTAAATAATTTCATGGAATAAGTAAACAATGATACAAAAAGGTTCAGAAAGGTTTTACAAAGTCCTGCTGGCTTTTTGGGAAGACGAGATGATAGAGATATAAAAAATGGCACCTAAAGAAAATGTGACTCGTGGAAATTTACTTTTCTGTGGTTAAAAATAATGTCAAGGGTGCGTTATTTTCTCTATTCTCATCTAGCCTTTTTTCAGATAATAAAGAAGAGAATTTTCACTACAACTATAGAATTTTAGTAACAACCCAACAATGATCACTTGAAAAAGCGTACGACACAGCAGTTGTATTTATTTACAATTAATAACTGCTGCAGCTGTAACAAACCTGTTTATGTGTAAATGATTTATTTATTTATCAACATTGTTGCAGTTGCATAATAATAAGCGCTGTTTAATTAATATTCCAAGATTAAATTAAATTATTTTTCTTGGATTATTGACAGCAGTTATCCGTCATAAAAATGCGATACGATAGAATAATTTTTCTTAAACAGAAATTGGCATGTTACATGAAAATCCAAAATATCCAAGTTTAAGTATGATTTCGATATTTTATTGTTGTTAATTACAATAAATTTGACCACAAAAATTACATACAAAACTTATCAATTTCCATGTATTTTCAACCTAATTATCCGATCAAAATTGCCCTCAATAAAAATGCTCAACTATTTTCATGAAAAAATGTAAAGAAATAAAGCGAATAAAGTCAAATAGAAAAAAGAAAAATAAAAAACACATGTTACAGAAAATATTCAAGTACTTGTTCATTCCACCACTCGCTGAAAACATGGTTACAAAATTTTTGAGACTAATTGGAAGGAAATTAAACAAAAAATGCACTTTAATTACTATTTTAAGATTTTTTCAAAAGAAATTCGTTCACTTGGCACTCTACACAACTTTTCCAGAACATTCATTGCACGAAACTCTTCAAACACTTAATTTTCACTGCGTTCTAAAAACTTTACATTCACAAAAGTGCAACAAGTGGACAACTTTATCAAAGAAAAAAGAGTGAAATCGTAAACATTCAGGACCAAGATAAATGAGATGAAGTAATGAAATTTAAATTTTGACGTGATAGTAATTCCATCTTTGAAACAATTTGTTTTCAAAATTGCAACAAGCATGCAGATGTGCACTTAGTAACACATGGTTGGGTTGTTTGTGATCAAAACTTGACGACGGCATGAGGTCGGGATTAAATGAGTGGGTTTATTTTTAAGTGCACATAATTTAATTTTTTCAAATTAAAAAAGTGACGGTTGATTGACGTCACAATCAATTTTTATGTAAATGCTGCAATATGACAAGCAGCTCGTGGCCGACGTCCTCGACCTTGTCGCCTGGTGCAGCTGCATCGATCTGCAGAAGAGGTGACCCACTGTGACCCAGATGCACCGAAGAGTGCAACGCCTGCGAATTATGCAACTTATATTACTTCCGGTGCGCTCGATCTCTTCAGACGAGCGCGATAAGTTCAATTCTGTGCAAACAAAAACTGAACTTCAAGGAAAAGTTAATTCAAACGAAAACAATATATAATTGATAACCTTGTCGGTTTTTTACTTACCCAATTACTTGATAACGGTAATTGGGATTATTAAGCAGTTTTGATAAGAGATTTTTGACCTTTTTTAATTGATCGTTTAAAATGATTTGCAGGAATTTCTGTAGCTTCATTAGAATTGAATGGTAAATTGTCCTTCCGCAAGTTCATGTCCTTCTTCAAGTTCGTAGAACTTGAATAACTTAAAATTTCATGTGGCTAATCTTTGAGTGGACGGAACGACCCCATTCATTAAAACGCACATCATCCGTTTGTTTATTCATCGTGCGATTCATGTGTGCGATTAATCACCCGAATGAGTTGGCTGGGCGTCGATTCAGATTTGAATGAGATAAATTTCTTCTCTTCAAAAATCGGCTCTGTTAAAAGGAGGCCAAATTAAACCACCTGAGAGACCTATTTTTGGCTCGCCTCAACAACAAAACAGAATTATTGACATTATATTTAACCGAAAGTCGAAAACAAACTTAGACACCCTCTTAAACTTTCATTTTTAATGAAGAGATTACCTGTATTTTTAGCGACCGCTGAAATAAAGGTCGTCTGGAATTAGATGCATGTCAAATTTGCGCATTTTTAGAATTCCCAGCTCCTTTCTACTCAATTGCTCCATATCAGTTTACCTTCAATCTTTTTCATCCATTACTCACTTCACTCTTTTTTTCGCAAAATAATAGAACGGATCAGTCGTGGGCGTAATTGTGTCAAGTTTGAACAATACGAAGGCTCTTTCCTTTCAACCCGAAACCTAATTACTAATTCTAATGGATAATCTACTTTTAAGTTTCAACCGTCTGTCCGCATGTACCTAATAAATATTAAATGGATTAATAAGAGTTGTCGCAAGCTTTACATAAAGTTTGTAATTCGTTGGAATGTACTGTTGCATCATAGAATCCCGTACTCCTCCCCCTCTCCTGAAGATTCAGTTTACCAATTTTTCTTTAGTATTTTAGAACAATTAAAAAAATTAGGACATTTGTTTAAAAATTTAGAACATTTAGGTAAAAGTAAGCAGGAAGAAACTTGTAATCTATTAAAATTTCATACAAAATAGCAAAAATAAAAATAATTAATTTTTCATTTCTCTTGCTGTAAAAAACTTTGGTCCTTTTTCTACTAATATCTCAATTTCTTTGGCAATGTTACTTATTTTTTGTATGGTCGTTTCTGGCGAAATTTGGGGTTGATTAATTTTGTCTGCACTTTTTACTTTGCTTTTGCAAAGGTCTTTTTTCCATTACCTTGCTTTACAATATCATTTTGAAATTTCCTTCCTTTTCGCTTTTAAATCAGTTTCGATTTCCTATAATTCAATGTTCAAATATTTTCGTTTTAACTCGAGTCTTATTTTCTCTGCACCTGGCACTGTTGAACTCTTTGCTTGTTCCTAAGTTTCTCTTTTACTTTGTAAATATGCTTTATATTCTAAATTAGAATTCTTGACATATCTGTGCTTATCAAGAAGTGATTGCTTCCCTCAATCTTTCTAATCGAATCTTTAATAAATCTCAATGTTATAGAGTTGGGATAAAGTATGGAACCATGCAAATATCTTGAAAACGAACGAGACGATGTTGGTGAAATTTCACAGGTTAGTGTAGTGACTCAGCGCAGCTGATGAATGTTTTTTTTGTTGTCACTGTTCAACTTTTTTTAATTAAACAGAACACTCTATACACCGTGAATCAATTATGGTCTACTTCTGAAATTTTCTTAGTTGCAACCAAACATACTAATTCCACTTACCACTTACTGCCTTTGATTTAAATTATAAATGGAATACAATACAATACTCAGAACAATGGAATGCTAGATGTATTTTTTAATTTTTGAAAAATTAGAGATCTAGTGCTTGTTTCAATTAGTATGTTTGGTTGCGTCTAAGAAAAATTCAGAAGTAGACCATAATTGATTCACGGTGTATATTCGTGCAGATTATAATAGATCTTGTTTGTCTGAATTCGTATTTCCATCTGTAAGAACCATTAATTTTATTGATTGAAAATTAAGAACAAAATTAGAACTATCAAACTTAAACAAAATCATTTCAAATGTTCAAATTGTTCATCGTTTACTTCATGACAATATGCAAGCTTGTCAACAAATCTCGGAGTTACATTTTCCAAGACTTCTCCACTGATTCATTCGCATTCATCAACTATTCTTTGTCGCAACTACTGCAAATTAGTTGATCGTCTAACATAAACACGTGATTTGAGGCAACCCCAAAGGAAAAAATCTAAGGTCTGGAGAACGATTTGGAAAAGTATTATCCAAAAAATCCCTAACTCGTCTATTATAGTGGGGAGGCGCTCCATCCTGTTGAAAACAATAATTTTGAGCTAACTGCCCATTGTTTTGAAATGCAAAAATAAGTTGGTTATTTAATAGATCCAAATATTTTATCCCGTTCAGGTTTCCATCTATACAAAATGGGCCTATAATCCAGTTTTCTACGATTCCCATCCAAACATTCAACTTTTGTGTGTGTTGAGTATGGGTTTCATGAATCCAGTGAGGATTGTCATTGGACCAATACCTTGAATTATGGTGATTAACTATTCCATTAAAACAAAAAGTCACCTCGTCAGAAAACACCACATTACTTTCAAAATGTTCGTCTGCATTACAGATTTCCATAATTCTTTCTCAAAATTGCAGCCGTTGGCGTTGGTCAAAATCATCATCGAACAATTCTTGAACCAACTGTATTTCATACGGATGATATTTTTCTGTTCTTAATATTTTCCCTACACAATGACTTATACCATGGTTTAGTGGCAAAGTTGTGGTAGAAGCTTGAGGCAATTCTTCTAATTTAATGGCAATGTTTCCACTAATAGCTTCGTTAGTTGTGGTCCGGGGTCTTCCAATTTTTGGCGAAGTTTTGTCACTTCCAGTTGTTAAGTTATAAAATTGTAGTATTCTAGTAAAAGCTGAACGTGTTATAGGATTTCTTTCGGAATACAAATTATTAAAAAGATGACACACTTCATTATGAGTTCTAACACGATCGCCAAAACCAATCATCATTAATATTTTTTTTAATTTATGAATTTAGAAAAACAACAGGTGTTCCATTAGAATATAAAATGTTGAAAACATTTCTGGTTAAATCGGAAATACAGTCACAACAGATAATCTTCAGAACACTCGTTTTTAACTCGTGATTTAAAGGTTACCGTCGGGTAATATGACTTATTTTACATCCTCCTCAAATAAAATACTATTTTGTAACTTGAAAGACAATAAAAGGTTCGATTTTTAAGAGTTTTTGATTTTATCGCCATCTACAGTTTTCTTTACGAAAAGCTCGCTTGTAAAATTTTCGTTATTACAAGTAAAATCGGTGATTGTAAGATTAGTTCGGTCATAAATCGAAATTCAACGTTTTGCGAAATGACAAAGAGTCATCAAAACACTTTTTGCACAACGATAAGCCACCCACATCTCCAAAAATAAGTCGAGATAAATCTGAAAACATTTAATCCGTTTTGGCCGAGCAGTGCGCAGAAAAACAACATTTTACATTTTATCGCACCACGGTGCTCAAAATACAAACATAATATAATGTCGAACTGACTTTTTTTGCGCAAAGCCAAAATTGAATTTATGCATGACTTTATTGGCGGCTTAAGAAAACAATTTTTTGCCGCCCTTGAATTTTGCGCGTTGTTATTTTCGCAGTTGCTACTACTACGTTGTTTCAGTGCGATTCCGTCGTAGTGTAAACAAATTCGCCTGACGTCTGCTGTCGGCCGGTCACGCTAGCGATATCAAATTATGAGGGGTGAAACCGGGGATTAATATCGCAAATTTGTCAAAGACTTCGCCTTGAAAAGTCAACGTGTCGGTATTCGCTCGCTGCGTAGCGGCGAAACCAAACCGTGTCTCCGTAGGAAATAAAACGCAGGATGTTGAAAAAGTCACCCCGATTTTTATGGTGACTCACGGGGTGTTCATGACATTCTCGTTGGAGTACTAACTCAGCGCTAAGCTTCGAATTCTTTTATTGCGACATGAAATAAATGAAAGAATGAAAAAGATTGCAGCAAAAAAATAATAATTTTGATCGCAATCTTCCACAATGTTACAATGATAAAAAGATGTGTTCTTTTCTCGGCGAAAAGGTCGTTTTATTTTGAAATTCTTGGGAATAAAAATAAAACCTTTTATTCGCTGCAGGGAAGTAAAGTGTCGCCTTTCATTCGAGGCTGACGGAAAAAAGGGGTCGACTTGCAAACGACCCATTGGCGATTTTATATCATGCGCCTTTTATTTGAGGTCGATTTTGCACGATTATTAAATGGCTGTTAATTAAAAGTTGGTAATGTGTTGGGGAGAAAAGTTCCACTAACAATTGAGTTTAATCATTTCAGACCCTGCAGATTACCCTTGTGATATCTTGTTTTCATGGCTTTTTTTATGAAAATTATTGTATGTTGCGGGAATATAATGCGGTAACGTGTCATTGTTCGTTCTCTTCTACCCTTGAAAAAACAAATTACATTTTGTGTGATATTCGCATAAAAAAAACGTTTTAAAAGAATTCAGTCGAAATAGTGAATTGTTGAATTAAAAATTACACAGACCAAACCAAAATTGTATGATTTATATAACTGCAATTGAAGACATTATCAGGCCTTATATCTTAATGGCTTGAATTATTAAATCCACACGTTGCAAAATTAATTGATTTTTTAACGCGACATAATTAATCACATAAAAAGTAATAAAGGAAATTTAATTTATTTATTACGAGGGCAAATTTTATATAATCTACCTGGTCATTAAATAAAACACGCAGCTTATTTTGCCACGAAACTACCTTCTGCACTTAAGCACACATTCCAATGCTTTTCTAGTTTTCACCGTTTTATAAAACGGCGACGCTTCAGTTAGTCGCATTGGAGAACGCGAAATATCATTTCAATATGGCTGACCAACGTTTAGCCGTATTACAATCCGCCTAAACGTTAACTAGCCGTTTTATAATGCGGCTAGCCGGTTTGTATTGTGGCGGATTCTACAATCCGTCTGTGACAGATACATCGTCCAACAACATTATCTCCACGCGGTTGATATTTATTCTGAGTCAGTGGCGGCTCGTACATAAGTGCTGCAGAGCTGCAGAACTGCCAATAAATTAACGCCAAAAAAATTAACTTCGTTTGTATTTACTTTATAAAACGTAATATTGAAAAAATTGAATTTTGTCACAGAATTTTATTATCTTAATCGCAAGTCTCCATGCAATCGAGGATCTAACATTCCAACAAACCAATTAAATTTTGTCGTGGTTTCAGCGGAGCGGACCATTGTTTTTATACTGGGTCATTCGAGGCAGTGCACAGAACTGCTTCAGACACCCCCCACTGTCCCCCTCGCGTCCTGCACATACCCAAACTCGTTCGCTAGTTTAATGCTCTTTATGTGCTGCATTTCACTCATTTCTGTTTCAGATTTCAGACGTTATGTTACGTGCGGTTTTCGCTTTTTAATTTTATACTTTCGTGTTCATGTATTGTATTAGTGTTTTTTTGACAATGGATGTTGTGGACAATTTGTGAAGTATAATTACGAGGGAAAAATAGATTTGAAAAATAAAGGTCGAGCGCTGCCGGACATTATTATTGAAAGAAGCGGTATTAGTCGTGGAAAACCATATAAACGCCAGTTCAAGAAAGAAATTTATGCATGGAATAACTGGATTTGTGGCTGCAACAAGAAAAATGCTCTTTTTTGCTTTCCATGTTTGCTGTTTGGTGGAGATAAAGCATGGACACAGGTAGGAGTGACTGATTTAGTACACTTGAGTGAAAAAATAAAAAATCGTGAAAACTCCAAAAGTCATCTTCACAATTCAATGGAGTTAGCAATATTAGGAACAACATCCAATCCACCGCATAAAAAACGACCTGGGTGTATGTTGGGAAATGCTTCTCTAAAATTATTTTTTAATTTAACAATTTTCGAATGCAACATTTATTTTGTTAAGGTATGTCATTTTGCCCACGCTTCCCGCAATTTACTTCTCCTGTTGCTTGTTCCTTTTATCAAATACCTCAAACGAGCAACAATATGCTAAATAATTATTCTATTTCTAATTAAAACTTGGAAAGTGAATTAATCAAGTCCCATTTACGTGAATCTAATTTTTGTTTAAAAGCTAATTGAGGACATAATTAGAGGTCGTTAAAGTGTCACGAGGAATTTCTACGAAAAATGTTTTTTTACTCAAAATAATTTAAATTCCTCGTTTAAATAATTAAGTAGCCATTAATCCATTCTACAACGCTTTTCGTATTTGATGTCTAAAAGGGATTAGTTGAAATTGTTATTAAAACCGCTTTTGAGAATGATGAGTACTGCCACGGTTCTCATCACATTGGCTTCGTTACATTGGACCCTCACCAAGAATATTTAATTATGCGCGATTTAAATTTTTCGATCTTGTCGTCAGTTTCGCAAAAGCGGTTCGAGCGGGCCATTTTTCAAATCGTAGCCAACCACGGAGGCATTAAACTTTGATAAATGATGTAAAACTGCTACAACAGCGGCAGCAAAACTCGGAAAGTAATTAAGCCCAGAATGTGAAGGGAATTATGCCGAAAAGCTAAACATCAACAATGGCGGTACCCTTTAAAAGTGAATGAATAAAGTGTGTTTTCAAGTACCCACTTTGCAAATAATGCCGTTTCTTTTTCCTTAATGCGCGGGGATATTCATCAACGTCAGATCGCACTTTTGGCAACTGTCGCTTTTTACGCTTCCAGATAAATAAAGTTTTCATCGACCCGACGGCGCTCGTTGAATCGATTTGAATTTTTCCGGTCACAATTCCAAAATTAACCTTAGAACTTCGGACCCCCTCCGTGCTAACATCACCCCACTTATGATTTGTAATTTTTTCCATGCTTTCAGGTAATCAATGAAACGGGATGATTTAAGGTGGGGTGTAGAGCTCGTTAGTTGGTGGTAGGAACGAAGTTCGACAACTTCCCACACTTTATTATTTTATTAATTATAATTTTTAAGATTTTGACAAAGAATTAACTTTTTCTATTGTTTAGAGTTATTTAAATATTTTGTTGTTGAAAAATCTAGAATTTTAGTTTTGTTGTCGTTTTTTAATTTTATGCAAAAGTAAGAATACAATTTGTTATTTTGTCAGAAAAGGAAGTATTTTATTGAAATCCAGTGAAAAAGTTCAGAAAGAATACTCTGAAACCAGAATTTTCTTCTTGTAAAATATTGGTATCTGAGACCGAGGTTAGTAACGAAGTCCTATGTCTGCACGTTGGTAACGGAGGGTTAGTAATGGTCGTAGAAAAAAAAATTCATTGATAGAAATTGAATGATAGAAATTGAATGAGAATAATTAACTTTTTATGGTTTGAATGCGTCTGAAACGAGTATTCTAATGAAAAATAATCACTTCTATTCTTGGTTGGATGAAGTTTTCCATTGTCTTGTTTTCTTAATAGTTGGTTTCGCTAGGTGAAATCATGCAACTTTTAAGATTCAACCCTTATTGTAATCATTTAAAAACAAGAAAATTGAATTTTTTTTACCTGATCACACTTTATGAAAATGTGCACTGCAATTTGCATGGTTTTACCTAAAAAAAACGACTTTTAAAATTCAACCCTTGTTGTAATCATTTGAAAACAAGAAAATGGAAAAACATTTTAACTTTATGAAAATGTGGATACAAAAAAAAAAGACCTGAGCACGCTTTATGAAAATGTGCACTGCAATTTGCATGGTTTTACCTACGAAAACCGACTTTTAAGATTCAACCCTTGTTGTAATCATTTGAAAACAAGAAAATGGAAAAAATTTTTACCTGAAAATATGGATCCTAACATAAGTAAAAAAAAAAAAAAATTGAACTGAGAACACTTTATGACAATGTGCATTGCTATTTGCATGGTTTTACCTAGGAAAACAGAATTTTAAGATTCAACCTTTGTTGTAATCATTTGAAAACAAGCAAATGGAAAAAAATTTTACCTGAGCAAACTTTATGAAAATGTGTATCCTAACATAAATCGAAAAAAAAAAAAAACTTGACCTGAGCACACTTTATAACAATGTGCACTGCAATTTGCATGGTTTTACCAAGGAAAACCGACTTTTATGATTATGATTACAAGGGTTGACTCTTAAGAGTCGGTTTGCCTAGGTGAAAGCATGCAACTTGCAGTGTGTTTGTTTTAACGTGTTTATACATATAATTTTTGAACTAATGAATTTTGAAATTATTTAAAAAACATATAGTTGAATGGAGAAGACTCAGTGTTTTTATTCAAACCGAATCACCATATCCAATGAAAATTCATTTGTACTCCTTTTGTATAAAAAGTAGTTGGTCTTTGACGTCTAGGAACGCATCCTGAACGCTAAACGAGGTCTTAATGTAATATAAAATGAGCTCTGAAATGAATCATACGGGAGACGCGCTGAAAATCTGCATTCTGCACCAGGAAATCGAAAATTATGGTAATGCCAAGGTCAGTGTCTTTTGATTACGTACGAGTTACATAAAACCTGTAAACTTGAATCAAGGTTTCGCGACAGAGTTGTTTTCGCTAATTATTAGTTTGTAGTCTGACCTTGCCGGCGTATCAGTCCTGCTAGAGAGGGGGATCCCCGGCGGGGAGCAATATGAAGATGTGCTGAAACAGGTGCGTCCTACGTGATCACATTTCGTTCGTATTAACCTCTTGCTAACCTTCTTTACATTAATACTCTGGAATCGTGTCATCTGCCACAAGGCTAGCCCCGACCGGACATTTTTTTGGCGTTGTCGCCCGTTGAAATTTCAGTTTAGAGGCCACGATAAGCGCTCGCCTTGGGATAATTGCGATAACGTTAGTGCAAATAACCATGCGCAGGCGCGCGCACGGACGCACAGTCGCAAGACGTGGTGGAATGAACGGGTATCTATGTAATAGTAGGAGGCACGGTCCGAGGTGCGCTACTGAAATAAAACAAGGTCAAGTTTAGCAAGGTCATTCGGGCGGTCGCCGCGAGGTCACGAGTGGGAGCTTCCCTGTCCCTCTCGCACCTGTGCGGTCAAACCTGAGCTGTTTTTAACGTTTTATGAACTTGTTGTCGTAGTTAAAACTATAAAAGGTTCACGGTCAAAGTTACATACGTACTTTTTTCGATGTATACAAATGAAAAACACTCTAAAAATACCCGCGCACGCCATATGCGAGTCATGGGGTATTAAAAAACGGCTGCGATTTTTCCCTTTATCGGTCGTTTCGCGTTATCGGCTTATCTCGCGATGTTGTGCCATACCATGTGTGCAAACACAGGTTCAAGGGCAATACGTAGAACTTGGATGATTAACGTACACAATCGCTTTCATGGTCAAACTGATATAGATAATTAGTTAATAATACTCGTTTAATTTAATATGGGAATGTTACATAAAAGGATTGTCTCGTACCACAATAATTCTGAAATTTATTCAATTACGATTTGATTCATGCGGCTCATGTCTACTTTAGTTGTAATTGTTTCATTGGGGGTCCTCTCCGGAAAGCAGTTATTCAAAAAATCGCGAACAGGGTACACAAAATGTGGGGTGCACCGTCTTGCTGGTACCAAGTACTTTACTTATTCCAAGAAACTCTTGTACCTTTCGGTGTCGAGTCACAACACTGACTTTCAAAATTATAACGATATTTGATGAAGTTACATTTGATGAGATACACTCACTCACATAAGTATCCGTACCCTAGCAAATTGCTGATTTTATGCTATAAAAACTGAAAAACTTAATTTTTTTTTCAATAAATTCATTTACTTACATGAGTAATGAAATAAAAGAACAAAAAAGAAACGATTTCATTGAAAATACCTGAAAAACAGCATAAAGTCCACTTATTTGTAAAAAGTCACTCTCACATAAGTATACGTACGGTTCTTTAAAAACATAAAGTACACAATGTTTAATAATTTGTATGACCTCCATTTGCTTGTATAACTGCTGATAGTCGAGAAGGCATGGAATGAGCCAATTTTCGAGTTGTTTCCAGAGTTATTTTATTCCATTCTTCCAGTAAAACGGTCTTCAGACTTGACACTGATGTGACGCGGCGTTTCCGGACTTGCTGTTTGAGATGGTCCCACAAATGTTCGATAACATTGAGGTCTGGGGACTGCGGTGGATGTTCTAGCTTAGATCGCACATTATACAACAACCATTCTCTTATCAAACAGGAGGTATGCTTGGGATCATTGTCTTGTAATAGTATCGCCTTGCCTGTGAGGTTCAGTTTTTCAATGCTTGGCAGGTAGCTGTCTTTTAATATGTCTAAATACATGTATTTATCCATAATACCTTCTATGAACCTTAAATTTCCAACACCATTTGCAGACATGGCGCCCCACACCATTACCGATCCACCTCCGTGTTTGACAGTGGGAACTACATTTTTGGGATCAAGTGCTTTATTGCGTTTTCGCCACACTTTTGTACGGCCATCGTGACTAAAAACGTTGAATTTGCATTCGTCGGTAAAAATTACACGTTCCCAGTAATTCGGATCCTGCAAATGGATGTTGTGGTACTTTTGTGCATATGCCAAACGTTTTGCCTTATTCACTTCCCTCAGAAACGGCTTCTTTCTTGCTGTTCTGCAATTGATACTGTTCTTTTTCAAGCATCGTCGGACAGTTTCTGGATTAACGGCCACTCCATGATCATTTCCAATGTCTTTAGTCAATTTCACAGCACTCTGCTTGGGATCTTCTGTTATTGATCGTATAATATGCCTCTGCATTCTCTTGGTGAGCTTCGAAGGGCGACCCGATCTTTCTTTATTTTCAATGCTACCGGTCTCATTAAAATTTTTTACAATCGTTTGAACAGTAGATTTTGGTAAACTCAATGTTTCAGCAATTTCTTTCAGCGATTTCCCGCGGTTTTTTAAGTCAACAGCAATTTCACGCACTTGTATTGCAATTTCTTTCGACTTTGGCATTTTATTTGCAGGTATTACTATTGCTTCTCAAAAATGTTCGACTTCACGCTCAGAAAACTGATTAGTAAATGTAAATACTGCTAATTTTTTGTCGTACTCAGCAAAAATTTAACAGAACATCTGTCCGTTAAGTAACGTACGTATACTTATGTGAGAGTGCCTTTTTACAAATAAGTGGACTTTATGCTGTTTTTCAGGTATTTTCAATGAAATTGTTTCTTTTTTGTTCTTTTATTTCATTGCTCATGTAAGTAAATGAATTTATTGAAAAAAAAATTAAGTTTTTCAGTTTTTATAGCATAAAATCAGCAATTTGCTAGGGTACGGATACTTATGTGAGTGAGTGTATCTATGAAAATATTTATTTAAAATTTATCACACATGCATTAATCATTGCTTAATAAGTATTAAATGATTTTTTTTAACAGTAATATAGGTAAATTTGCCTAACGATAACATAAAATAACATAACATAAGTACAGTGGAACCCCGTTCTTACGTCCCCGCATTTCACGTTTTCCCGTTATTTACGTTTAATTTTTGCAGTCGCGTTTCATTTTAATGTAGATAATACCCGATTTTACGTTTATTTTTCCCGCAATTTACATTGAAAATATTTAAAATGCAGTTAATTTATTAAAATAAAAAATTCCATTTATTTTAGCACACATTCGATTAAATCTATGGAAATCATTAAAATGAATAATATGTTAGCAGTTTTTAGACACGCTTGCACTTTGCAAAGTTTCGTGGTCGTGATTAGGTGGACCATTTTTTATTTCAAACGATATTGATTCTCGAAAAAGTGAAAAAACGCGTGAGTTGACGCGTTTCGCTTGCGCGTAATTTTGATATAGCACTTTGGCTACATTAATAAAAAATCGTGAATCAATTAAAACAAGTGCCATATAAAAACGCATGCACAAAAGAATTTCAAAGTAGGAAGAAATTATATTATTGCAAGAAACCTATAAACACAAGAAATAAATTTACACCAAACTAATTTGTATGATTTTTTAAAGAAAATTTTTCATTGCCCTTAATTTGTTTTCCCTCCATTTACGTTTTTTTTTTGTTGGTCCTTTCAAAAACGTAAAAACGGGGTTTCACTGTAATAACTAGAATAAATAAAATAACTCATTAAGAGAAGAAGAAAGCGGGGCTGTACCAAGAACACTAGCAACGTTGCCTCTCTGTATAGCCAAACTTATTCGTTGCTTCAAATATGTTTTGGCTTGAGGAATTCCCGTTGTTTGAACAATACGCCTCTCCAAATCTTCAAGGAGAGAAAGGGCATCAGCACTCCAAGGACCCAAAGTTTCCACAGCGAAGGCAACAAAAAAATAATCATCAGAAATTGCCTTATATTTTTTTTTTTAAAGATTTTCTGCCAAGTGTGCAGCAGATCTTGCAGAAAATGAAGAATCAGTCAAATGAGAAGGGGCAAGTGTATCCGTACAAGTAAAATCCCAAACTAAAGATTTACCTACTTTCCATGGAATAATTGTAATACCATCTGGACTTTTGCCATCATCCCTCAGAATACCATTAGGTTCAAGAATACAAGGGAAGTTGGCAGAAGAGAAAGCACATTTAATAATGTCATTGATACAGCTGTGACGAGAGAGTCTACCAGCACTTTTATTGCACGATAAACCATGATGACCCAACGAGTCTACAGAAGAACCGCACGAGAAGATATGAGGATGACAGAAATTGATGCCCAATCTAAGTGAAATTGCAATTTGTAAAAAGTTTTTTTCTAAAAGAGTACCTAATTTACAAGATGGAAGAACTTCAAGCCAAGCTCCAGATTCAAGTTCAGATTCAGCTAATAAGATAGCTTTTTGTGTGATATTTGAGAAAGATAATAAATTTTGAAATATTTTCTCACATATAGGTAAGTCCCAATTTCTTTGAATAGAAAGCTCTTTTGGAAGTAAAGACAAATTAGAAATTTCCTACCAATAATCAACAGCCTCGTTAAGGGATGTAATTTCAAAATTAGAAAAACTAGAAGGTAGAATGGACATAGTAAGTTCAGAATTGGAAAATATAGAAGACAAAATGGCAGGCGAGGAAATATCAATTTTAGATCTTATAATCTAATCCACCAAAACA
Organism: Dascillus cervinus; assembly: GCA_949768715.1. Lineage (NCBI taxonomy): Eukaryota > Metazoa > Arthropoda > Insecta > Coleoptera > Dascillidae > Dascillus > Dascillus cervinus. The sequence goes on along the minus strand of OX458319.1, from coordinate 26,785,927 downwards.
GATTGGTAATTTGGCTTGAGTCCAAGATCTTATTATGAATTTAATATTCAAAATTTTTTCTAAAGAAGAAATAACAATATTATCTAATTCAAGACACTCATTTTAAATTTCCAAAAAGGACAACATCTAAGATTATAAGTGAAATTAGGTATCCAAAAACAATGGCGGAGTAAAAATAAACTAATATGAGGATTAATTTTACATAAATTTGAAAAAAGTAAAGAGAATGAATGAAATATGATAAATTGAATAACCTTTTAATATAAAAAATTTGATCATATGTTTGTTTGCTAAAGTTATTTTTGACTTTCAATAACTCTATGAACTTCAAAGAAATGACAATAACATTTTTGATAAAATCATTATTCTGCTATCTGCCTTAAAAATCCGGAAAAATAAAAATCGGTTGATATAGGAAAACTTTGTTTGTTTTCAGTTTAACCATTTTTAAGTTCATTACATTCATTTACTCACGGAGTACAGGGCAATTTGTTTAATTCATTACCAACCTTGCACTTTACTTTCAGGCAATTTTGAGTAAGTCAGTTTAAGATTTGGGACTATAAATCTGTTTAAACCCCGATAATCAGAATCGACAGACATACAGACAGAAGGGTTGCTTAAACTTAAATTACAACATAAAACGAATATGAAATTTATTGGTTTTCTGCATCTTAACTTTACAGAACCATTTCCTTAGACAACAAAATTAAATATAAACAAATTAAATATCCGATGTGATCTTACACCTTTAACATTGTTCATTTCCGTTTCTTGTTTTTATTTCGGGGTTGATTTTGTTTATTGCCTTTATCGTTCCCTCCCACTTTTTTTTTCCCTCCAAATCTTTTGTTTGCTCCAAATTTCTTGCCCCCTCCTTTCTTGTTTTGTGCGCGCATATCCTTTTTCATTCTCGGATCGACCAATTTGTATGGCCCCTTGACACCTGCAGGTCTGGCAGCCTTTTTCGCCGCCATGTGCTTTTTAGAAACCACATAAGTTATTTCTTTTTTAGGCGTCACTTTGGCCTTCTTGTACAGTCTAAAAATTAAAATTTGCACAAATACGCAACATTACCCAACAACTTACTGTTTTATCTGCTTCGCCTTTTCCCTGTCCGTGACGTCAACATTGTCCATGATGTTTTCGACTTTCTTCTTTGCCTTTTCCATTTTCTTAATGGCACGCTTCTTCTTCCTGGCTTTAGCCTCTATGATCTTTTTAATTGGTTTCACATTGAGATCTTCCAATCTTTTTTTGTATTCATCGACCATTTCTTTTGGAACTGGAAGTTCTCTCTTCATGTGTTTTGACTCATCTTCGACGAACCACTCGGGTAAATTCGTGTCGTTGAAAGCGTATCGATTCCAGGCCCCATCGGTGATGTCCCTTTTCGTTTTCTTGCTGTTAATCATCATCGTACCAAGCGCCAATTCTTCTTCACCCAACTTCCGTTTCTTTACTAAAAATATAAATTCTGCATTTATACAAAAAAACACTACACTAAATTGTCTGAAAATATTTTACTGTTCGTACATAAAAAAAACTAATAAATTGAACAACTAGTCGTAATTGAGATAAAGCCAAAATGTTACCTGACTTAAAAAAAATTTCAACAGACTTTTTACATAGCGTTTCTTATAGCGAGCGATACAAAAAAAATCCCGAATGAAAATCCTCACTTGGAATTTTTTAGAAGATGAATACTAAAATGACTGAACTATTAAGAAGATTGAAATTTGAAGAACAAACCTGCACTGGTTTTCACAACTTCAAAGCCTGCTTTCTTGTTGCTTTTACTTTTGACTATTTCTTCCTCAACATCATAATCACTTTCATCACTGTCTTCAATCCTGTCAGTGCTGTCTGAATTGTAGTCACTATCAGTTGAATCCTTGGGTGTCTCGGATGGAACCACTTCATCTTCTTCTCCAACAATTTTGAGCCCTTTCTTCTTATAAATTGAGGTCATTCGATCTAAATCTGCATCTTCATCTTTATCATTGATCAAATTTTGGAAGGCATCTCTTTCAAACCACATTTCTGCTTTATGAATCTTTTTCGTTTCTTTATCCCTATAATCAAGATCCGTAATAAGAGGATGTTCTGTAGGTTTCTTCTTAACAACGGAATTCTTTGAAGTTATGCTAGTGTTAATGTCGCTGAACTCTGAATCGCTTAAATCTAATCGCTTTTTCACTTCGTCATCATCATCTTCTGATTCCATTTCGAGCTCCGACTCTGAGTCTTTGTAATACAATCCCTTGCTGTCTAAATGTCCTCTGTCTTTCTCGTAAACTTCATATTTTTTCTTAATTGGAGTATCTTCATCAGATTCGCTTAAAATATCAGGATTTTGATTGATGACTTTGCTCATTTCTTTTGAACTTGAGATCTGTTTCAGGTTGAACATATCGTCACCTTCCATTGTGGGGCCACTGTCTCCTTTCAGGACCATTTTTAAATTTAAACGTTCATTTAGTTTCTTGCGCTGTTTTTGGGCTTGTTTTCTTTTTCTCCTTTGTTCCCGTTTTTCTTCTTGCTATAAACATCATTGCTTTGTAAGAGGCAAATCGCTTAATTTTACGTATATAGTACAATGTTTTATCCAACTATTGTTAATTGACAATGCACACAATAATTCAAAAACCAAATAAGGCAAGTTAATCAATACTACAAAAAAATCTCATTCTTATACGCTTTAATAAAATTAAATAACCTTTGAAAATTTTATAAAAAACAAAATTTTCCCAAAAGCACCTCGCAAAATCAAATTGAGATAAACCATTGAATTCAGAGACAACATCTCTTTTAGATTGAATGACAGAAAAGTGTTTCCATTGGGAAAAAAATTGACTATACAGGGTGTTCCATCACTTGCAGCCACCCCCAAAAATTGACCTGAGCACACTTTATGAAAATGTGCACTGCAATTTGCATGGTTTTACCTAGGAAATCCGATTCTTAAGATTCAACCCTTGTTGCAATCATTTGAAAACAAGAAAATGGAAAAATGTATTTTAAAAATAAATCATACCTGCAATTCGACTATCTGCTTAGAAACATTTTTTAATTCTTCTTCATCACTGTCAGCTTCCTCAGGTTTAGTCTCCACAACTTCTTCCACCTTCTCCTCTTCATCAGGCTTTGTTTCATATTCTGAATGCAGCGCTTTCTGCCATGTAAGCAACAATCTCAACTCTTTCCTTCCTAGAACTTTGATGTCCTTACAACACTCCTTTATTTCAATTGTTGTTTTTGGATTATTCGTTATCTCATTGTTATCAAAAACGATCTAAAAAAAGTTACGTTAATCAAAGAAAAATTTAATTGCCTGATTACCTCAGATGCATTTTGTAAGATATTGATTGGATTATCAGTGTTAATAAACTCTGAAACTGGCAACTTATGATGCAAGGTGTAATCATTTTCCGGATATCCTTCGGCTTTATCCTTCTTCTTTTTCTCAGGATGAAAAACATTTAATTTGTTTTTGGATTCCACCTCCAGTTCTTCAAATACGTACTTAGCATCAAAAAATTTTGTGTCTATTTTATCGGGTGCTATGTAATATTGGCACACCACGAAAATTTCAGCAGATTCGTGACGGGAAGCTTGAGGTTTTGTCGCGTGCACCTTCTTAAACAACTGTTTGAAGATCCAGATCAATGCTTGATAGTCTTTCGATCTGAACACTTTAGTTACGAACCACCCCCCCGGCCTTAAAAATTGCGTTGCCAATTTAACAGCACTTAACGTCAAACACGACTGTTGGTATGCATCGTGCAACCAATTCTTTCCTACATTTGGGGCACCGTCATTCAAAACTATGTCGGCTTTCCAAGTTTGCAGTTCTTTTGTGAGTACCACTCGACATTTTTCTGTTGTAATATCTTCAGTGACGCAAACACATCCCGGAATCGGTTTGATGGGAAATAGATCGACTCCGACAATTATGCTCGACACGGGCATGTTCTGTCGAGCGACTTGCATCCATCCTCCTGGCGCGGCACAAAGATCGATGCATACTCTCGATTTTTGCAAAAATTCAAATTTACGATTCAGCTGAATTAATTTAAATGCAGCACGCGAACGAAAACCTACAAATTTGTGTTACCCAAGTTTTATTTATTAAAGTCAAGTAATTACCTGTTTCCTTGGCTAATTGGTAATATTTATCCTTTCTCTGTTTTCCGATTTTAGCTTTTTTCCCCATTTTTATGAATATCACACGCGTTCAGTTGACATCAAGAGGTTAGGTTATGAACGGGTTTGTGCGCAAGTCTGTCACGCGACATAGCAACCAATGAAAATATGCTACATCATATAATCCCTAAAAGAAGGTCATAGTGGCTTGTATTAATTTTTCTAGAGGTCTCTGGAGAAGGAATTGATATCTGACGTGTTTATTGTGAAATTGCGTCGAAACTCTCAGAAGGTGCAGTTGTAGTCGAGAAATCTCAGTGAATCGTTATTTTCAAGTGAACTAACATTGTAATAATTGTTAAGAAGCAGTCTACGAATCATTTCAGTGTAACATCTGAACATCAGGAAAAAAATTATGGCGCCGTCAGTTCGCTCCTTTGTAAATTCTTTCGAAACCACATTGTAAGTACATGAATCTAATCGCAAATCGGGGACTTTAGTCTGATCGCCTGTTTGTAATCTTTTAGAGAAGAACCCGTTAGGCAACACCTCAAAAATGTCTACGCTTGCCTTACAATGTCAACAATGGCAGCCGCCGTTGGCGCATCCATCCACTTATTCACGAACATACTACAAGGCGGATTCTTATCACTTATAGGAAGCTTGGTGTTCCTCTTCCTATTAATGACTACCCCAGACGACACTGGCAAGAAATCAGGACTTCGCATTGGGTATTTGCTTGGCTTTGCGACATTAAGCGGCGTGGGAATGGGCCCCCTCCTGGAACAAGTCATCGAGATCGACCCGAGCATAATTATAACAGCTTTATTTGGAACTTCCTTGGTGTTTGTTTCCTTCTCCATTTGTGCCATCTTCTCAGAACGAGGACGTTGGCTTTACCTTGGAGGCACCTTGATGACCCTTCTCAGCTCCCTGTTCTTCCTCGCGTTAGCCAACATCTTCTTCGGCTCTACTCTCCTGTACCAAGTTCACTTATATTTGGGATTGTTCGTCATGTGTGGATTTGTCCTCTACGACACTCAAGTTATCATTGAAAAGAGGCGCATGGGAAGCAAGGATTTTGTTGCACATTCCATAGAATTGTTCATCGACTTCATTGGAATCTTCAGACGCCTTTTGATCATCTTAACACAGAAGGTAATTGCGAATAGGTACCCTGCCCCTTTCCTTATTTTCTTCCAATTTAAAAAAAATGTGACTATAACTTTTGATGTTTGCAGGAACAGGACTCGCAGAGAAAGCGACGAAACTGAGTAAGACTGTGTAAATAGGTGTAGGAGGGTTACAGATTCAAGATGAATTATCATATCTATTTTGTATAAATTTCGAGTGGTTTCTGATTATTCCTGCAATATATTTGATTTCCTATTTCGATAATAAATTTTTAAGTTCCAAGTCTCATTATATTATTACTTAACTCGTAGTTTTAGTTTTTAAGTAAAACTTGTAAATTATAGTAACTATCTTGAAAATAAATTGAAGGTTGTATAAATGATAAAGTGCATATTTTTATCATATGGTTGTTGTAATGTGGCATTTATGTTAACAAATAAAAGTATATAAAAACAGTAGGAAAGCCGACTAAATTATTCACACATACACGTCAAGTTCTGAAAATGAAGCAAATAAACACGTAGCCCGCAATTTATTAATCAATAACCTTGTAACTTAAATTGGAATTTGTACATGAATATTTAAGCACTGTTGACCAACCACATTTAAAGTGGCCCCGAGCGCTGCAATAAACTGGAATTTTTTAATCACAATTTTGCACACTTAATAAATACAATAATTAAAATTGTTCATTTCTAATAAACAGGATCTTATTTTTCTGTTGAGTCTCCACAGAATGGTTTGTTGGTAAAGGACGAAAAAAAATGAAAAATATAAAAGAAAATTTATTAAAAACACTAATCTCTCACAGAAACTCAAGAATTGAATTTATTCTCACTTAATTACATCCTTAAAAAAATACTTTACATGAAAAACATTAACTCCTTGATAATTGAAAAACGGCTATTTATAACTTAATTGTGAAAACTCTGAAGCTTTCCTTTACAAATTTAATATTAAATCTTAAACTAATACTTTAACAAACTCTTCATAATTAATATGGTCTTGGTCTATCTCGGTTGCCGCCGCCGCCTCCTCCAAAACCGCTGCAAACAAAAAACAATTACTTTCCACCTATCTAATCAAAAACAATAATAACCGTCACAATGACAAAGAATTCAGTCATTTCATTACACAAAATGGCGATAAATACACGGCCAGGCCAAAGTGCAATTTGATACAAAACCAACATTAATTCGACATTATTCTCCGCGATGATAAAGCACTTTTCATGTGTTCATTTTAGTTAAATAAACCCTGGTGCGAGAGCAAAAACCCCTTCCTAAGATTAATTTTGTATTATCATTTAATTGGGTAACTATTGGACTATTTTATCAGTAAGATATAGTTCTAGTGCCAATTATTTTAAGTGCTGAAATACCAGCAAGAAAGTGCATTCAAAAGTTTTGCAAGTTTTAATTTGTTTTAAGAAATTCTCTATGGACAATGAATCGGAAATCATTATGAATTATCTCCAGTTTTGCTTTATTTTATTAAAATAAAAGTTGCTAAGATTTTTAGCAATCAAGAGTTCACAGTAATTCTGTATTTTCAAATTTCCCGCTTTTTCCAGGTTTTCCCTGACCTTTTTATAGTAATTTGTGCTCTCAGTTAAACCGGTCAAAAAATTTTCTATCTCGTTTTAAACGTTTTTCCACACACACAAATTAAATTCCCAGACTTTTTGATAAAATACATGAATTCCCCGACTTTTCCCTGATATTTTAATTTATTTCTAAATTCCCCGACATTTCCTGGTTGCTGTGAACCCTCTTAAAGTCGAAGTAAATTTTGTAACCAAAAAATTAATATGAAATGAATTCAAGACCAAAAAAAGTTGCAACCTTTAATTCAAAACTTACACACATTTGCTTTCAAATAAAATCAAGTTTGATCGAAATTTAAGTTTTTAAGACCTAACCATACAGTGCGATTAATTAAAAACGAAGCAGAGTTGGCGCTAAAATTTTCAAGCATAAGTCTTTGATAAATGCTAATTTGACTGAAACGGTATGACGCCAATATCATGCCGCATTTGCATCAAATTTTTGCAATTCCGGCATATCATCAAAAACTTGCGTTTGAAGATTTCAACGTCAATTCTGTCCTAGTTTTAAATGATCTCGAAGTAGCACAGTTAAGGGTTAAAAATAAAATTTTCATTTACTCAAACTTCATGATTAATCATTAATTCGTAAACCGAATGTCACTGATCTAACGCAACACGTACTATTTAACCACCACGTACAGAAGTTCAACAGGTGTTACATTTCGCGTGAAGATAATGTCACAATCGATTAATTAAATTAAAATTAATGTTTCCCCAGACAGGATACACAAATAGCATCTTTGCAACACTAATCGTGCGTTTATTAAGGATTTTTTTTCTGCCCCCAAACACAAAAAATCAGGCAAGAACAAGTTATGCTAATGTCTGTTGTGAGCTCGGGGGCGATTGGTTCGAAAAAAAAATTAACGTCGACACTTACCCTCCTCCTCCTCTCGGACCGCCGAATCCGCCGCCACCTCGTCCTCTTCCGCCGCCGCGACCACCGAAACTTCCTCTGGAACCGCCTCCCCTGTCGCCTCTGAAACCACCGCCGCCGCGTTCGCGACCTCCTCCGCCGCCAGGCCCGTGTCGGCCTCCTCCGCCACCGCTGCCGCTGCTGCTACCAGAATCACCGCCACCATCTGGCTTGGGTGCCGTGCAGCGATTGCATTGATTTCTCCACGCAAAATTCGTGTTTCCGCAATCGGAATTGGGGCACTTCCAGTCGCCTTCTCGACTTTCGCGGTCTCTTCCACCTCCACCGCCACCTCCGCCGCCGCCGCTTCCACCACCGCCTCCTCCGACTAAAACAAAAGTTTCACATGTTGCAAGAAATTGCGTTTTCTGATTAAATTACTACCTCACAATAAAATTGTTAACAAATTTGAGGTTGAGATGTTCAAGATTAAATTAAAAGTAATGTTTCCCCAGACAGGATACACAAGTAGCATTTTTCCAACACTAATCATGCGTTTATTGAGGATCTATTCTACCCCCATAAAAATATGAAATCAGGTAAGAGCAAGTTATGCTAATGCCTGTTGTGAGCTTGGGGGCGACTGATTAGAAAAATAAATGTCTTTACAAAATTTTCAACTAGTAAGGTCCTTGCTGTACAGCATTTCTTCACATACGCGATTTTGATAGTTGAAAATTCAGTCAATTGGCAATTTTAACTTTTCAGTTATCAAAAAAATATAACCAATACGATTCAAACTAAAACTTTCATGAATTTGAATACAAAGTGAATATTAATAATTGCAAAGATGAGTTACAGGGTCATTTCACGCTAATGGTAACCTCACTAGTAAAAATTGAAAATGTAATAATCGATTTGATATGATTCTGAAAATGTAGTATCACTTAGAATATTTTAAAAAAATATCATTTTTCCAATATATTTCTTCAATGTTGGCAATACCAGTGGTACTATGTTGTGAGTGGGATATTTTTCCTGTTTGATTTCAATTTACCTTGGAGCGAGTTAGAATTTACTTTAAAAACAATGTTAAAATCTTAATAAAACCTAATTTTATTTGTATTTATTTGTCTCAAAACGTTACTCGTCCCGACCGTCACAGTTTTTTAATTTTTGTAGAAATAAACTGGTTCGACCTACTACATTTGTATGTTGACAAGATGAAAGATGTTTAGGTAGCTACTTTTTGTTTTCATATAATTTAAGAGGTTGTGGTTGCTCTGAATTTCCAAGTCATATGTACAAACTTGAAGTAGGTAGGTCATTTGATGATTCGATGTATTTTGGTTGGGTGTAAGCATTAGAAGCATTTATCTGGTCAACACTTCACATATTAATCTTTAAAAAATCGCTTCTTATATTAGAGAGATACTCAACAGTCAGAAAATGTGTTACAATGCCCCAAGTGGGTATTTAAGAATCTAATTAGATACTAAGAACAAAAACTGGAAAATAGTAAACAAAATAATTTCAATAAATAACTAAGCGAATTTCTTTAGACTTGTTTAAATGTTGGTGAATGCAAATTAAATCTCACTTTACTAACTATGCAGTCTTGGAATGTTTGCATTGTTACTCTATTTATTATTTATTAAAGTTAAAAAAATTGAACTTACAACTGTCACGACTGCCTCCACGTGGACCACCGAAACCTCCGCCGCCGCCGCCACCACTGCCGCTACTACTGCTGCTGCCTCCACCTCCGCGACTCCTGCTACCGCCACCTCGACCTCCACTCCAATTGTCTTTCTTTGTGGCTAATTGTACTTTTACAACCGATCCTTTAAAATCCTTTCCATCAAACCAGCTGATTGCAGATCTAGCGGCATTTGCATCATCATATGTCACCGTTGCTTCGCCTTTTGACTGGCCTGTTGCTTTATCTTTGTACAACCATACTTTACGTTTCATGGTTTTCTTATCAATCTGCAAAAGAATTAAATATTTAATTTGTGCTTTGAGATATAGTTTGATGTTACAAAATGTATAACTAGTTCACAGAATAATGTCTACAAGCTAGGAATAGATTTTGAAATAATATTGCGGTACGTCAAAATCGAACTTGGATAAAAAAAATCCAAGCACAGAGTGCTGTCCGCATTTACAAATATTTATAATTTTAGTGTACCTTTATAACACCAATGGCACCAAAATATTCTGCAATATCCTCTTCAGTTAAATTCGTATTCATACCAGAGACAAATATGGTATCTTCTTGCACGACCATATCATCTGAGCTTCCTATAAATACCACAATGTTAGAAAGGCGCCAACAAACAAAAACTTCATTAAAATCTAACAATTGTTTTGAATGACCGAATTTTTTTTGATTTGTCTAAACCTGCTCACAATTCCCTAACCGATCGAGAACTTTCAAGTTAGTTCTGTAATGGCAATACACTACACCAAGTTCATGTAACCGTTAACAATTAAAGCATTTGACGATCAACAAAAAAAGAGACCCTTTAAACTCATTCTACCTTTTTATAATACCTTTTACATAACACAATATTACTTTCATCCTGAATAAAACAAAACAATCTACCACTTCATACGATGACCAATATTATTTTTATTGAAAAACGCCCTATTTATCGACGATTATGTATGAAAGAGCTGCCTTGATATACTTTGTTAGCCTTGATTTTTCAGTTCTTGTTTCGCGGAGCTAAGACACTAACCAGAAAAAAACCTAATCAGCCTAAACAAATAAATTTTCGTTACATAGTACAGACATCCAAGAACCAAACAATCAATTCTAAATTAGCTTCTTGCCAATGCTACCTCGAAAGCTACAGGGATATCAATTTGATTCTGAATGAAATTAAATATTATTTGTACAAATAAAAAAATTGCAGCTCTCCCACGATAAACCAATAACTAATTAAAAAATTGATACAAAAATGCACCAGATACATTTATCTGGTGCGTTTACCTTTGTTAAAACCACCCCTGCCGCCACTGCTAAAACAGAAGTAAAGGATCAGTAGTTGTAGACATCGGAGGGGTGACACACACCGACGATTTCATAGTAAACCTTAGAACTAAGTCAAGTAGGGTTCTTCAGCTGGAATTGATGTTAAGTCTAATCTAGTCCAGTCAAGTCATTGTCTACTGTCACATTTGGTTCTACATTATTATTGCATACAATTTTATCAATATGATTGATTTGTTACAAAATGACACCTTTTACCAACCAACTTTTACTTTTTACTTAAACATAAGATCCATTGGGGTTAAAGTGAAACTTAAAAATAACCAGTGTGTTATTTAAAACTGTAATACGATGGGGTACAGTAGAAACTGTAAAAGTGACCAATATGTGAACAACCACTTAATGTAAATATCTTTAACCAACCAATTTAATTTTAATAAAAAACACTTGCGATGTTTTTAACCTTTTGCAAGTTTTGTCAAACAATTTTTATTCTTGGTACCCAATAAAATGAAACTCTTTGCATTGTCAACATTTTTAACTCAAAGAATAAAAGTTGAAAATTTAATTAGACAAGATAAAACATACCATTTGTGTATTAAGGTTAAATACAACAAAACACATTGTGAAGTATAATGTTGCAGAAATTGTGAAACATTAAGTAATAAATTAAATCATTGTATTATTATAACACACCCCTTCTTATTGTATTGTTTAGATGTTTTAAATTACCAAGAATCAAATTAAAATTAGATGAAAAATCACTATCTTGTAGAATGTAATTAACAAAAATGATCCAACAAAATGTAATTGAAGGTTCACTTTTTAGGTTATAGTCAACAGTTTTATGATATACCTTCTCTTATAAATAAGTAACCAACTTATAAAATAATACCAAGATTAAACCCGCACCAAATGAAACAATATTTTGAAAACACCATGTGGTACCCCTATTCCACACATTTTATTTACTAAACGCAATGTATAATTGATGAATTAATATTTGTCACTTCAAACACGTCGACCCTTCAGTAATTTCAATACCTAGGTCACTTCAAGCAGCTTCTACTGTATTTTGATCGACTAAGTACTAACAAATGTAGAATTCAAAAAATGTACCTTTACTATAAAAGTAGTTTTGTATGAACCTTTTCTTATGGATAACCCTTACTTTGGTAAAAAATACTGTTCGTTAGCTTCTTGTAAACTAAGTAACAAACCAACTAACTGGTTTTCATAAATGTGAAATGTATTTACAAAACAAATGTAAGTAATGAAAATAGAGACATAAGATACACTAAAACATTACAAAAAAACACCTGTAAAGTCAAGTCGAAAGAGCTTCACTTCTGAAAAGTTCAACCACTGAATTAAGTAGCAAATTACATACAATTTACCATCAAATAAAAAAATTAAAATCAAATTTGTAAACACCTTAGAAACAAAAAAAGGAAAATTACTCATTAAAAAGAAATAGAAAAAGAAAGTTAAATTTTTCGGATTGCATAAACCTCGACTAGCAATTACCCAGTTCTAAAATTTATTATTTTTTTTTAAAAACTCCAATTGGTGCTCATAAAATTGACACGCTCTAAGGGAAGAAAATTCTCAATCAATGACCTACCTGAATTTTCCCCCACGTCGATCACCACCGCCGCCACCGCCGCCGCCTCTTCGGTTATCACCTCTTCCACCGTAATCTCCGCCACCTGAACGATCGCCCGAGCCTAGCATAGAAGAATTAGGTTCGAAGGATATTGCAATGACCCAAACAACCGTTTGGAAAGACACCTACCTCCGTAACTTCCACCACCGCCCCCGTAGCTGCTGCCACCGCCATAGCTTCCACCTCCACCGCCGCCGTAACCACCTCCTCCTCCCCCACCACCTCCGTAACTGCCATAGCCACCGCCGCCACTGCCTCCTCCTACATTGGAATCACTTTGACCTCTGTAACCTCGGCCCCCTGAAACAAATTGAACGAATTATAAATGCAATAAATTGATTCAAATTGTACGGTTAGAAGTTCTATCCCTCAACTTAAAACAGTCAAGGGGCTATCATTCACCGAATTATTCTATGACAAAAAGAGGAGATAATAGCTTTGTACCGCTATTACCATGCCTATGTCAATTTGAAGTTACAAATTGCGATTTTAGTTACCTTGTGGTCCTCCATAACCGCCTCCGCCACCACTTCCACCGCTAGATTGGCTTTGACTCCATGAATTATCTTGACTGCCTTGATTTCCGTAAGAACCTTCCGAAGGGCCCCCATAAGAACCACTGCCGCCTAAAGCCGGGGGTGGCTGTGAGAAATCACCATATCCACCGCCTGTGCTACCATACGACCCATACTCTATAAAATTGATAGCAAAAATTCAATGAGACGCCACAACGTGAGAATTTCAATTAAATTACACCACAGGAAATAAATATCACTAACTGTATGTTCCAACGGATTGTAAAATTGTTTATAAGGATTATTAATAATAAAGATTTCATTATTCAGTACATATTTACAGATATTTTACTTACGGTTATCCGGCATTTTGACGCGTCACAACAAACACCGGGCAATCGATAACAGGAAGTACGCTGCCCGAAATTGTAACCAAGCGGATCGTGTCGCGTAGCAGCAACTACATTCTGGCGCGAAATTCAAACGCACCCAATTATTTTCGAAAACGCAATCAATTAAAACGTACACATAAACTTATGTATTAATCAAATCAAAACTTACAGTTGGATCAATAACAATAGAAAAATATTCTCATTAAAGGTAGGTACATTAAATCAAGTACTTGTATGCTGACTTGGTGTTAAATTGCCCGAGTGTTCGGGACTGTGCTTTTGTTTCTTCCGTTTCTTCTCCTTTTTCCTCTTCTTGCGTTCTTTATCCTCATCGTGCCTCTTCTGCTTCTTGTGTTTCTTCTCGTGGGTGTCTTGGCCCGCTTCCAAAATTTGAGTCTCTTGACTGGGAGGCCCTCCCTCTTTATGCTTGTGTTTTTTATGTTTATTTTTGTGTTTCTTAATTGGAGTTTGGTTTACGTATCGATACTGTTCAGGTAGCTGCAATGCAAGAAGATAAAAGTGGTTCGAACAAAGGATTAGATAACTTACGGGGCCGGGATGTAACCGAAATCCGTCTAATTGAATGCTAGTTAATGGTAACAATTCTTTCCCACCGATTGGTGGTTTGTCAATAACAGAACGAAGTGAACTATTGTCATGTTGTCCAGGTGCGTCTATCACTCCTGGTAACGTTGGAAGGAACGAAGAGAGCTGCTCTTTTAATTTTTTACCGCTAAATTTACTGTAAGAATGTTCGAGTCCATAATATGCCATCAAATTTGTAGCCCCGGTTAATTCAGAGTCACCTAAAGTAGATTATCGTTAGTTTCAGCGAATTTTCGACTTTGATTTTACCTGGTGGTTCCTTCATCAAGTAGAAGGGTCCATAGGGTATGATAGATGGATTTTTCCCTAACACGATCGTCGTTTTTAATGTTCCCGATGAATCCTGACGAGATACAACAGGGGACCGAGCCCCTCTAGGTGAAGATTTTGGTGAATATTGCTCAACTTTCCGAAACTGATCACCCATCATCTTCCAACTTCATCCTTCTGCCACAAATTATGGCATTTAATTTACTAACCTCTTTGCAAACATTAGTTTCGCCTACGACATCTCTTGATCATGCGCGAATGCGATTTCGTAGCGATCATGACGTAATTGACTTTGAGGTTAATTCAAATTTGAGCGTTGCAATTTCCGAATTTAATTGCAAAAGAATTTGGCGAAATCTTCAAATTCCATAGTTTAAAATATTGACAAATCCATCAATTCTTTCATTATTTGATAGAAATAACACAACTGATGTCTTTGATTCTGCGCACGAATTAAATATTTATCAAAAGTTTATCACACAAGTGTCACAGACTTGTGAGTCATTAAGTGGAAAATACAGTCCGCACAGAGGTTTATTGATATCTCGCGTTTTCGGTGTTATTTGCAGAAAGTGACCTAAATTGTGAGTAAAATTGCGTTTTTGTGGGGAAACTATTTTTAGCAATCAATATTTCATGCGGTGTTTGTTTCCAGTCGTGTCCAGTTAACGCCTAGTTCAATCTAATTTGACCTGTTGTTAATTTCTTTTCAGCAATATGTCGCTGTATCCCAGTCTTGAAGATATGAAGCTGGACCAGCTCATAAAGGCCCAGCAAAAATATGAAGCAATTCCTTTCCAACCAGCACCAGCGCTACACTACTCTTCAAGCAATGGGTCCCTCTTATATCCTACCTTAGGTGATTTCATGGGGCTTGAATTAACAGAAGCGGTAATTGCCGAAAATATGCCTGAATACCTACAAATAATGGCCGTACAGCAACAATCAACCCCAGTCGCACAAAATTCACAATTGGTGGCCCCGTTATCAGGACAATCGTTAGGCTTACACCGGGCACAAGTAACTCATGGAGTTCGAGAGGTAATTTATTTCATTTAATTGACGTATCTCATTACTTGATTGCAGCTAATTGTGTGCAAGGATAAAGATGGAAAAGTGGGTGTTCGCGTCAAGCCGGTAAACAATGGCATTTTCGTGTGTCTGGTCATCGACAAATCGCCTGCCGCGTTAGCAGGTTTGCGTTTCGGGGATCAAATTTTGCAAATTGGCGGCGTTAATGTGGCTGGTTATTCTATGGATAAAGTCCATGACATGTTCCGCAAAAGTCCAGTTAATGGAATCAATATAGTTGTGCGTGACAGGCCATTCGAGAGGACATTAACCCTGCACAAAGACAGCACCGGACACATTGGATTTCAGTTCAAAAGTGGAAAAATAATGAGCATAGTTAAAGATTCATCCGCTGCCAGAAATGGCGTTTTAACTGACCATCAGTTATTGGAAGTTGAAGGCCAAAACGTCGTCGGGATTAAAGACAAGGAGATAACGAAAATTATCGAAAAAAGTGGGGATATAATCACAATCACAGTCATTCCTAATTTTATCTATGATCATATGATAAAAAGGTAAGAAACTAAATAAATAATATAGATGGATATTCTGTAACATTTAAGTGATTTTGTCAAAATTGTATTTACTACCAACATAAAGTAAAACAATAGTTATTTACGTATCATGTGCGGAAACAAATATTTTGGTAAGGAGTGCCCGATTTGCAAACACGAGTGCACGTAGCACACGAGTGAAGTGCAAATGGGCACGAATTCCCTTATATTGTTTACGCACAAGGTGTGTATGCTATTTTTTGCACGAATTTTTACCCCAAAATAAAATAAATAAATAAATTGAACCGGAAACAACTGTCAGTTGTTAAATGTCATTCGAAATTTACAACTTTCAATTTATAATTTCTGCAGTATTCTCCAATGTATTGAATTGAAAAGTGGTGTAAATTGCATTGTACACATTAAAGAATATAAATTAAACAATAATTTGCTTGCAAACGGTCTGATTAGCGAGTGATTTTTGGCACATTTTCACGCACGAGTGTTTCAAAGTGGATGTTTCCGTGTATCAGTTGTGTGCGCATTTCGCTTGTTTGGAAGCAGGGAGTGCAAAAAAATATTTTTTCACAGTCTTTTAACCGCTTCTGGAATTAAAAGTGAATGTATTTGTTTCAGGATGTCGAATAATTTGATCAAGGAGTTGATGGATCATTCAATTCCCAATTTTTAAGTTAATCTGATATCATTTATATATCATGACTGCCATATTTTTGATGGAAAATTATAATTGATAATGGATTGCGTATTTTTTATGTTGTATTTCAGTTATTACCATTACTTTATAATAGCAAATAAGTAGTCATTTAGTAAATAGTTGTTTTATTTTATTTTATTTTATTTGCTTGTTTATTTCCTAATTATTATGACTGTTGCTGAAGCGAGTTATTGAGTTATTTGTATGAATTCATACAGTGAATAAATTGTATGATGATATCTTTTAAGTGTCCATGCATTTAATTTACTTGTTTACTGTTAAATAATTGATTTATTGTATTCTTATAAATTATAAATATGAAGTGTTATTTCAAAATGATGAGGAAAATAATTATCAATAGGAGAATAAAATAAATCATTTAAAAGATAATGTCCTAACTACTCTTAATATTCTGTATCTTTATAGTTAATTAAAAAAATTTGAGTAGAGAATGACTTTTTTCATAAAGTTATTGCCAAGTTCTATAATTTTTGTTAAAAAAGTTAATGTTTCCAAAAATTACTATCAGAACTGCAAATTGAATTACCTAAAAGGTCAAAATCTGATTAGTAAATATTTAATTAAAAAAATTTAAATTAATTTAACAGTTCAAGTCAAGTTCCATAACCTCAACTGCTAAACATTTGTTGTGAGTTTTGTCAACGCCATCTTGGTGGCGTTGGTTTTGTGCATAAATACGATAGTTGTTGAAAAACGAAAAGCCGACGAATTAGCCTTGGTTCCTTCCTGCCATAACTTCAGGGTTTGAGGCCGGGAGAGGTTTTGCACGTAGTTTGTACGTGCGTGTTGATCATTAAATTGCATTCAATTCATTCCCCGATAAAGATGAATAATTGCGATGATTTGAATTCATTTCAAATTAAATTAGAACAAACAGAACTTATAATAAAAGACGAGCCAGAAGAATTTCCCATAGAAAACGGCTCACTTGATGACGAATACGATACAAGTCTTCCAAAACTTGGTATCAAGAATCTACTGAATACCCAGGTACAGTTTTACAGTTAGATGGAGTTCACAAACACAGAACCAAGTGCCAAAGTTTTATTCCGAGTCATTTAAAATAACATTTTTATAACAATTTCAATTTATTTAAATTTATTTAAAAAGCACAAAAAATCAAGTGGAAAATGTTTGAAGTAACCCGGTTGTTAAATAGTTTTTGTTTGAAACTTTTAGAAGAAATTAAAACTGATATCAAAATTTTCATTAAAATTTATTTAAAATAAACTGCAAATGTGATTTGCTAATTGCTGAGAGGATCTCTTTGTCACGTTTTCCATTTATCTCCCTGAATTTATCAAAGAATTATTTTTTAGTGCATTATTGCAAAAGAAAATCAAAAATTTGCATTTTTATTGTACCACAAAATATTCCTAATAGTTTTCATAGTTTTTCATTTGCAACACTTTTTAATAGTGAAAAGTTTGGTAGTTCATAAAAACTATTTGAATCCATTCTTTGTTGTGTTTCCATCATAATATTTGAAGATAATTTATTCCCCTTTGATTTGGTAATCACTAAAATGTTTCCATATTTTCATCTATGTTAATTTTTAATTCAAATTCTTGCAAATTTCAGATGAATGTGAGTAAACATGATTTCGATGCACTTGAAGTTAAATTAGAACAAGATGAACTGATCATAAAAGATGAACCAGAAGAAGTTATTGAAAAAACTAGCTCACTTGAAATCATCCAGTTTGACACAATTCCTATCACACTTGGTATTAGAGATCGTATTGCAAATACACAGGTAATTTTTTATATTTACAATGTGAAGACCTAAATTAAATTTTTCTTGTTCTAATTTTTAGATAAAAGTAGACTCATCCATACATAAAATTGAAGATTTGCTAAACATTTGTACATGCACTGTTGAAGTTAACAGGATTCCGCAGGATGTGTTCATCACAAAAATGGAGAAGTATCTTGCTACTACATTACAAAACAAAGGAGAAGCAAATTGTGCCACTATTAATTGCCAAGTATGTACGCAACGAGTCTCCCAAATTTTATTTAGAGGGCATATATTACACCACAAAATTACTAAACACAAGGATGACGAATATGGAAAAGTTTTTAGTGAAAATAACGATAAAGTGCACAAATATAACAACAAGAGCAAGAACCGTTTCAAATGCAAACATTGCAAAAAAAGTTTTAAACACTATGGCGAATTCAAGAAACACATGTTTCATGATGATCAGAAATCTTTTAAATGTCAACAGTGCAACAAATGTTTTTCGCAAAGTAGCAATCTTAATAAACACATGTTGATTCATAAAGGACTGAAATCTTTTAAATGTCAACAGTGCGATAGATGTTTCACCCAAAATAGCACTCTTAAAAGACACATGTTGATTCATAAAGGACTGAAATCTTTTAAATGTCAACAGTGCAATAAATGTTTCATCCAAAATAACCATCTTAAAAGACACATGTTGATTCATAAGGGACTGAAATCTTTTAAATGTCAACAGTGCGATAAATGTTTCACCCGAAATAGCCATCTTAAAACACACATGTTGATTCATAAGGGACTGAAACCTTTTAAATGTCCCGAGTGCAATAAATGATTTACCTTAAATGGCACTCTTAAAAGACACATGTTGATTCATTTACAAAAGTGGATTGATGACTTAGAGCAAGAAGAGGATGAATCTGAAGAGGCAGCCTGAATAGAAAAAGGAAGAAGAATAATTTTGTTTGTTTATTTATTGTACCCTATGATTTTAAATAAATATAGGTATTAAAAAGATTGGAAATGCTTATTCACTGATATTATTTAATAAGGTTCATTAAATTATGATTTCATTAAGTATTTAATTAACAGCAATTAAATGCAACCGAATTTTAAACTTATTGACTGAAAATTAATGTGACTTGTCAACGGTTAACTAATTAACTTGTGAACAAGGATCTAAATTAATTAAAATCGCTGAAATGTTCCTAATATCGATAATAATATAGTTTGAGGTTTTTACTTGTGATTTGATACGGTAATGGTTAAAGTACATCCACATTTTCATCTGAATGTATTCATTTTCGATTTTGTTACTTTATTAAATCAAGTTCCTATCTAATACGATTAATGTTTTATTTCGATGGAAAATTATATTTTATAATAAATTACTGATTTTTTATGTTGTATTTTAGTTATTACTATTACTTTATAATAGCAAATAGTAGTTTAATGAATAGCTTTTTTTAATTTAATTTCATATACTTGTTTATTTCGTAATTATTATGACTGTTGCTGAAGAGAACTATTGAGTTATTTTCATGAATTCGTACGATGAATAAATTGTATTATGATATTTTTTAAGTGACGATGCATTTAATTTATTGCTTACTTTTAAATAATTGATTTGTTGTATTCTTATAAATTATAAATATGAAGTGTTATTGCAAAGTGATAAGGAAAATAATTATCAATAGGAGAATGAAATAAATCATTTAAAAGATAATGTTCTAACCACTCTTAATTTTCTGTATCTTTATAGTTAATTAAAAAACTTTCAAAATAGAAAATTTCTTTTTTTTTCATACAAATTAAGTTTCAAAAACCCGGAGAGGTATTTTAAAAAACTTTATTTATTTGTTGATTACAAAATAAGAGCAAATTACAGACTAAGTAAAGAGCTCAGTGAAGACTACATGAAGACTGCGTGAAGACTAAAGCTTAAGCGATATTTGTAATATTTATAGTATCTTATTGTCCAGCTAAACACACACGTGGCGGAAGATGGCGCGTTGCTCAAGATGCAGACGTAGCATGACATGCGCGACACGTTTTGTTATTGTCGATGATGAACTCTGCACATAACTTAAAGTTATTGCCAACTTGTATAACCTTTGTTGAAAAAGTTAATGTTTCCAAAAATTACTATCAGAACTGCAAATAGAATTACCTAATATCATCTATTAAAAGCTGAAAATTTGATTAGTTTATAGTTTAATTCAAAATTTTAAATTAATTTAACAGTTTAAGTCAAGTCCCATAGAGGGCCTCCTCGGAAGTCATAACTATCAACTGTCAAACATTAACGTTAATTTGTTGCGAGTTTTGTGCGCAGTTGTTAAAAAACGAAAAGCCGACGAACCTGCCATCAAATACATTATATTAATAATACGTGCAACTTCCACTCTCGACGGGATCCCGTGTAAGCAAAGAATATTACCTTACAGTAAAGAAGCGACAGTGTGTCGCAAATGCATAGAATTTGCTATCCCTCGTTTCAATGACCTTCGGCCATTTTGAAACTACTAATTCAGTAGCGCACTCCAATACAATCATAGGCGTAGAACTGGGGAATATTGCTAAAATAAATAATTTACTTAAACAAAATTTAGTTTTTTTTATCAAAGTGCCATTATAGGAAATCTCAAGATAATCATTTTTTAAATACTTTAGATGAAATCTTTTTTTATCCTTAAACATTAAAATTTTGTATTTAGTCATTCACATAGGTATTGTAGAAAAACAAAAATATGTTGATTTTCTATACGTTTATTTTTAAACAAAATAACCATAACATAACATAACTACAAACTACAAACAGTGATTATTTTTATTGACTTCCTAGGCGTACTTTTAAAGTCTGCGTTAGCCCTTTTAAGGGTATGAAATATCTTTAATTTGCAGAATAATTTCATTAAGTACAACCTAGGAAAGTCTTCACATGGCGTACAAAAAGGAATTTGTTCAAACAATTTGATGAAATGTAATCCGACATTATCTTTAATTGCAAAACTTTCAAAATTTTGTACAAAACAATTATCCATTTTTCTGATATATGCTACAAAATCCAATGCAGGCATATATAAATTACCAAATATTGTTTTTTCTTTTGTTTCATATGCTTTTAAATAACACATGATTGTCTCTTCACTTATATCTTTGATATTTTTACCATATTGTAAACATTTATCACATTTATGCTTATCCAAGCACTTTTTCATCAAATACCCACTAACATAATGCAACGCATTATCATAAGGTAAATCTCTTTCTTTGTAATCATCCTCATTTGGCAAGTATCTTTCTGACTGTTGGTGTTGGTCGATTGACGAAACAGTGGTACTAAAATCGGCAGAATTAAATTCGTTTAACAGTGTTTCAAAATCATCTTCACAATTACTACTTTCGCTGTGTTGTATAAAATTTAGTGAAAAAAGATTTTTAAATGCACATATGAAATGAAAAGCTGTCGGATTATTGTTATTGCCATCTTTCGCCCGGACTGCTCCAAAAAAATTCTCCTGATTTAATTTTCTAGTGAATAAAACTTTCCACCCTGCAGCTTTCAAATCTTTCCACAATAATTGCAATGCATTAATATTCAGACACCAGCCTTTAAAACATTTAAAAGAATTTGTAACATCTTTATTTTTTTTATTAATTATTTTCACAGATTTGAGAAACTGAAGCATTTCATTTAAAAATTTGAATTGATACTCAGCTCCATTAAAAGGAAAATTATATGATTTTGTTTTACTATATTTAAAAGAATTAAACATGTCAAATAGCCTATCAAATTTTAAAATAAATTCGGCTGTCCCAATTGCTTCAGCTGGTAAAGCATTCAACGATACATATGTTGAAATTCCCACCGCCACGCTTTCACTTAAAACTTGCACTGCTAAACTTACACGCATCCTATCCCAAGTGTTTGGCTTCATATGTTTATCAGTGAGTTTCCTCCCAATTTGTAAGCTCTTATTTTTTTGTGAAGCATAGAAGGCGTCAATAACTTCCCAACTTGCTTTTTTTTCATCCAAATATTGAATATGATCGCAATTTAAAAGAGTATTCCTAATGGATTTAATCAAATGAGGAGCATCGTGCATAGCATAAATTGTCTTCAATCCAGCTGAGCTATTAAAATTAAAAAAAGGTTTATCTGCAGTTGCACCAAGGGAATTTAAGGTTTTTAAAAAATTAGATCCTTGGTCGCTGACCAAAACTTTTACATTTAAGGAAATGTTAAATAATTCATTTAAACAATCGTTTAAAATTTGCTTTGTGTTATAGCAAGATGTTTTACAGAAAAAAAAAGCTAACGGTTGTTTCTTACCATCAAAACTAGAACTTTTTGAGCTGGGGCAAATGTTCTTTCCCTGCCATTATCAACAAAACCTATGATTTTATCTGCAGAACAATTATAGAACATATTTGTCTTGATATTCATCTCATCCCAAGACAATACGCAATATTTATCGTTTTCTGTCATACGACTTACTTTTAATTTTAAAGCTTCAAATACAATTTCTAAAAATCCAGGCTTAAAGTTCATACCGTGGGTGAAGCGTTGTAAGCTTCTCACACTTGGTAGTGCAAAGGACTTTTTCATAAATTTATATGCTTTAGGGCTTATGAAATACAGCTGCAGGGCGAATCGCTTATATTCAGGCGAATACCGTTTACCGTTTTTTTTTTGCTGATTTAGCGACACCTGTGCTTGCACAAATTTTGCATTAGAGGATGGCAAAAATTTTTGACATAACTGTTTGAAATCATCATCAACAGTTATGTCTTCAAGATGTTTTTGGTGTAATATTCTTTGTTTTTGATCCTCTATTTTAAGTTTCTTGTTTTCTTTTCTTAAATTACTTATCTCAAACCTCAGTTTTCTTTTTCGAGGTGTACTGGATGACAATATTTGATCAGTTTGAGTAGCCACAGCACTTCCTCTCTCTGTTACCCTACAAACAAAGAAACATAGAAATATATAAACAATAAGTTTGACGTTAAACATACGGTGATGAAGAAGCATGTGAGCAAGATGGTTGATTAGCAGCAAAACTGTCTCTGTCTGGCAAGAATTGTGTTGGTTTTGCATGGGACTGCAGTCGATTCTGTAAATCATTTAAAAACATGCGTTTCAAAATGTTTTGCACATATTCTTGTTTGTTTTAAAAAATTTTCATCTTTCCCAATTAACTCTGGACGATTGCAGGATTCAATCCATTCCGAACGCCTGATACAAACAAAATAATTATTATAAACATTGCACAACATGTAATTATTTTTACCGGGAGATACAATTTCAATAAAAATATCAATATTTACCTGTTTAAATCTCTTGGCAAGTAAAAAAACGATATTCTTCCATCTGGTTTAGAAGCACAGTCTTTGATAGCGCAGGCAAAACCACGTTTATTACGGAACATTTTAAAGTTTTGTTACTACTACTAACTTCAAAACTAACTGATTACATAAATATAAAACAATTGCACTAAAAATTCAACAAATATTCAAAATTTATTTCACAAAACACAAAATCAAACACTTTTTCTAGAGACAGAAACACACGTGCCTCGATGACTAACAACCAGCTGACGTCAACTGAATATACATGCGCAGTGAAACTTATTCTTCAGTGTCGCTTCTTTACTGTAAGGTAATATTCTTTGGTGTAAGTAGCGCCTCTACCGCCTTGGGTTTTAATAATGGCGTTCTCATATGAGATGCTATGGAAAAGAATGTTTAAGAAATTTTAAAATGCCGCATCAATTGCGAGAAAAACCTTTAATTTTTTTAATTTTTGCCTTTTAGCATTAATTTTTCATTACCTTCATTCACTTTTTGTACATAGGCTCTTATAAAAACACTAAAAACAAATAAAAAAAGAATTTAGTTTGCCATTAGCGAATTGCATGTTTTAAATTAAATTAATTAGGTTCATCGAAGTCCTTAAGGGTACAAAATTACGCGGAAGGGGCATTTTTATTTGGGAAAAGATAGAAAACAAAAAATTTTAATGCTATGGAAAGGAATATTTAGGAAAATTAATAAAATAATAGAAAAGCGCTTTTATATTTTCTTCATATAAGAGATGCTATGGGAAAGATGTTTGGGAAAATTCAAAATGCCGTTTTAATTGTGAAAAATTTTTTAAATTTTTTTGTATTTGCTTTTTAACATTAATTTTTCACTGCTTTCATTCACGTTTTGTACATACGCTTTTTAGTGTTTTTATAAGAGCCTATGTACAAAAAGTGAATGAATGTAATGAAAAATGAATGCTAAAAGGCAAAAATAAAAAAATTGAAAGATTTTTCTCGCAATTAATGCGGCATTTTTAAATTCCTTAAACGTTCTTTTCCATAGCGTCTTATATGAGAACGCCATTATTAAACCCCAAGGCGGTAGATGGCGCAGATAACCTCTGATCCTTACAAATACGTGATAAACTTGTGGAGTTGCGCGTATTGGTAACTCTAATGTATTTGCTGCCATTGTTCTTTTCTGCCATAACTTCAGGGTTTGAAGCAGGGAGAGGCTTTGCACGTGGTTTGCAATTCAATTCATTTCCGGATAAAAATGGATAATTGCTATGATTTAAATTCATTTCAAATTAAATTAGAACAACCGGAACTTATAATAAAAGACGAGCCAGAAGAAGTTGCCATAGAAAACGGCTCACTTGATATCAAATACGACAATAGTTTTCCAACACTTCGTATCAAGGATCAGTTACCGAATACTCAGGTACAGTTGTACAGTTACAAACTAAACAATTTTCACTTGAAACTTTTATAAGCAATTAAAAGTAATATCAACATTCTCAATGAAATTTGCATAAAATAAACTACAAATGTGATGTTGCGTTTCCTCCATTGTAAGCTGCCAATTTCTGAGAGGATCTCTTTGTAACGTTTATCATTTATCTATCTGATTTTAGCAAAGACATTGGTTAATTGTGTTTGTTAAATGATCTTCTTGCATATTTCAGGTAAATGTGGCTAATCATGATTTCGATGCACTTGAAGTACAATTAAAAGAAGAAGAGCTGATAATAAAAGATGAACCCGAAGAAGTTACTGAAGAAACCAGCTCACTTGAAATTATCAAGTTTGACACAAGCCCTCTAACACTTGGTATTAGAGATCATATTGCAAATACACTGGTAATTTTTTATATTTACAATGTGAAGACCTAAATTACAATTTTCTTGTTTTAATTTTTAGATAAAAGTAGACTCATCCATACGTAAAATTGAAGATTTGCTAAACATTTGTACATGCACCGTTGAAGTTATTAGGATTCCGCAGCATGTGTTCACCACAAAAATGGAGCAGTATCTTGCAAATACATTACAAAACAAAGCAGAAGCAAACTGTGACACTATTAATTGCCAAGTATGTACACAACGAGTCTCTCAAATTTTATTTAGAGGGCATATGTTAGACCACAAAATTACTAAACACAAGGTTGACGACTATGAAAAAGTTTTAATTGAAAAAAAAGATCTAAAAGTGCACAAACATAGCCACAAGAGCAAGAAACGTTTCAAATGCAAACGTTGCAAAAAATGTTTTAAACACAATGGGCAATTCCAGAAACACATGTTGTTCCATGATGATAAGAAATCTTTTAAATGTCTACAGTGCAATACATGTTTTACTGCAAGTAGCAGTCTTAAAAACCACATGTTGATTCATAAGGGAGTTAGACCTTTTAAATGTCAACAGTGCGATAGATGTTTTTCTCAAAATGGCAATCTTAAAATACACATGTTGATTCATAATGGACTTAAACCTTTTAAATGTCAACAGTGCGATAGTTGTTTTTCTCAAAATGGCAATCTTAAATCACACATGCTCCTTCATAAGGGAATTAAACGTTTTACATGTGAACAGTGTAATAAATGTTTTACCTTAAATGGCGATCTCAAAAGACACATGCTGATTCATAATGGCCTTAAACCTTTTAAATGTGAACAGTGTAATAAATGTTTTACCTTAAATGACTATCTCAAAAAACACATGCTGATTCATAAGGGACTGAAACCTTTTAAATGTCTACAGTGTGATAAATGTTTTTCTCAAAATAGCAATCTTAAAACACACCTGTTGATTCATAAGGGACTGAAACCTTTTAAATGTCAACAGTGCAATAAATGTTTTACTCAAAATTGCCATTTTAAAACACACATGTTGATTCATAAGAGGCTGAAACCTTTTAAGTGTCGAGAGTGCAATAAAGATTTCACCGACAATAGGAATCTTAAAAGACACATGTTGATTCATAAGGAACTGAAACGTTTTAAATGTCAACACTGCAATAAATTGTTTACCGATAATAGCAGTTTTAAATCCCACACGTTGATTCATAAGGGACTGAAATCTGAAGAGGGAGCCTGAATAGAAGAAGCAAGGAGAATATTCTTGCTTGTTTATTTATTGCACCCTATGATTTTAAATAAATAAAATAAATTCTATTAAACAGATTGGAAATGCTTATTCACTGATATTATTTAATAAGTTTCGTTAAATTATGATTTTATGAAGTATTTTAAACTTATTGACTGAAAATTAATGTGAATTGTCAACAGTTAACTAATTAACTTATGAACAAGAATCTAAATTAATTAAAATCGTTGAAAAGTTCCTAATATCGATAATAATATAATTTGAGGTTTTTACATGTGGTTTGATATGGTAATCGCATTTTCATCTGGATGTGTTAACTTTTGATTTTGTTACTTTTTTATATAAAGTTCCTATGTAATGAGATTATTATCTTATTTCGCTGAAAAATTATAATTGATAATGAATTGCATATTTTTTATGTTGTATTCCCGTTATTACAATTACTTTATAATAGCAAGTAGTCATTTAGTGAATAGTTTTTTTTTTAATTTAATTTTATTTGCTTGTTTATTTCCTAATTATTATTACTGTTGCTGCAAAGAGCTATTGAGTTATTTTTATGAATTCCTACAGTGAATAAATTGTATGATGAGTTTTTTAAGTGTCTATGCATTTAATTTACTAATTTACTTTTAAATAATTGATTTATTTTATTCTTAAAAATTATGAATATGAAATGTTATTTCAAAATGATGAGGAAAATAATTATCAATAGGAGAATAAAATAAATCATTTAAAAAATAATGTCCTAATTACTCTTAATATTCTGTATCTTTATAGTTCATTAAAAAAATTTGAATAGAGAATGATTTTTTTCATAAAGTTATTGCCAAGCTGTATAACCTTTGTAGAAAAAGTTAATGTTTGCAAAAATTACTATCAGAACTGCAAATAGAATTACCTAATATCATCTATTAAAAGCTGAAAATTTCATTAGTTTAAAGTTTAATTCAAAACTTTAAATTAATTGAACAGTTCAAGTACAGTTCCATAGAGGGCCTCCTCCGAAGTCATAACCATCAATTGTCAAACATTAACGTTAATTTGTTGTAAGTTTTGTGCGCAGTTGTTGAAAAACAGATTAAACAGATCCAATATAAGAATATGCCCACTGGCACCACGAAACAGCGCCTCTCCGGTTCGGATCAGCAACTAAACGTAGCGCAGAAATGCACCTGGTTTGTGTCTATGGAGAAGAGAAAGTGAGGAAACTGAGAGACAAGGACACCATTTCTCTCTGAATCACCACAAAGATGAAATGCGACCGGTCAACGCCATCTTTATTTACAAGCCGTGAAGCCATGCTTGGCAACACCGCATTAATGCACAGAAGTAGGCCGGGTATCATTGCACGTCGGTTGCAATCGAAACTTATTAAAAAATAACTAACATGAAATGATCCATACTACATCATTATTCTGATAGTATTAAGAAATAAAACAAAAGTTAGTAAAGGCAGGAAATTTTATTTTGTGGTATTTATTAAACATTAAATAACATTATTTACAAATAACATATTTTTAACGTTTATTCTTCTCTTTTGTTAGCGTAGCTAATTTCCTTTTTTCTCTAAATTTTTAGTGCCATTTGTTTCTTTTGAATATTTTGTGTAGTTATTCAACAGAATATTTGCAAAAACAGAATACAATGTTTTAAACAATCTAGAAACATCGTTGCCACACAGACAATGTAATTCAAATTGTTGAAAAAAGTTATTGGAATTTAAGCTTAACTGTGTCAGTTGAATTAAAATGCCTTTTTGACAGGAAGATTGCAAAAATTTTGTTTCCCACACGCTATTAGCTACAATATATTCTAACAAAGCATACATATGAAAGAAAACACACTTAACATGGTAACTTGGTACACTTAAGCCACCTCGCTGTAAAAAGTCAAAATATTCGTTGCAAACATTACTACCGCGTCCTTCCTCAAATAAAAAAACACAGGCAGTACATTCCAGTTTTTTGCAAACAGATCGTGCTCCATAGCCACAAACATATATGCAGCTTGATTCCTCGATTTCACATAATTCAAGATAATTTGAAGTTATAATGGGGCGAAATTGATCAATGTCAACATTATATAAATTTGATTCAGTACTTTCATTAGCAAAGTTGCTAAAGCATGCTTCTCTTTTATTGATCATTTTCAAAATATGTCTTATTCGTAATTTGTTTTCTGATTCAATTACTTGCCTAACTGATACATTATAGTTTGATCCAGATAGTCGTCTGTACATTCCAAACCTTTTCTCTAACTTGTCTGTTTGAAATTTCCCCAAGAGTACATACGAAACATTAAATTTTGTTAAAGCATCGTTAGCAATTTTACATAACACTTGAGATGCTCTTCTTATTGCTTCAAATGTGTCGGAGCTTAAGCCAGCTTTGTCCTTGAAAGACTGCCATGCTTCTATCCAAGACAAAAAACGTTTCAAAAACAATAACTTTTCATCCTCAATACTACAAACTGGTCCTGCCCATTCATTTCTTTTTATTTTTCCTAC
This sequence comes from Dascillus cervinus, assembly GCA_949768715.1. NCBI lineage: Eukaryota > Metazoa > Arthropoda > Insecta > Coleoptera > Dascillidae > Dascillus > Dascillus cervinus. The sequence goes on along the minus strand of OX458319.1, from coordinate 26,756,765 downwards.
GATAGGGTTTTTAGAATTTACAATATCCCACCAGATGCGGAAAATTTGTAAAAAATTTGCAGTATCTGTACATTTTTCTTCCGTTTGTAAAGCAGCAATAGTTGACATATGAAAAACATTATCCACTAACAAAACGTTTTGTCTCTCTAAATTCGAGGGATACAAAGTTTTATAACTCAACTTATATGCTTTTTTAATTAACTTATTTTGCTCGTCCTTGAAAAATAGTCGCAAATGTTCGAAACATGCATACCGTTTTATTGTATAATTTTTAAAATCAGGATATATTAAAGTGTGAAAAGTATGTTTTTTGTTCAACCAGTTATTCCTAACATTTTTAAAAATGTGAACAGTGTCATACGATAGGTAAGTATTAATATCAGGGAAGCATGGATTTGGCATAGATTCGTTTGAAGAAATTAAAGTGAACATATTCTGATTTATTCTATTGTTATCAGTTAGTATCGCAACTATAGGAAAACCACATTTTTGAACAAATTCAATTACCTCATTAACGAGTATCTTTAACTGATCTCCTGTTGTGTTATTCACAGGAACTAGTCGAATAACTTCACTAAAATTACCAAAAGCAGAAGAGATCATAAAAGTTTGAATAGTTTTTGCCAGATCCTTAGCATTATTTTCTGAACTGCCAACAATTCCATTGGCTTTAAAATCTAACTTAGATTTCACATAAATTTCATCAATTTGTAATATTGTATATTTTTCTCGAACAGTCAAGTTTTTGGAAATTTGTTTCAAATAGTGACTTGTATTTGAAAGATTTTTGTCTGGTTTTACATTAAATCTAGAAGATATTTGTTGTAAATATCGTTTACTAGGCAGCAGCAAATGATCTTGTAAGAGCATGTAACAAGACGATGAATATGAATAAGCCATAAATGCAAACAAAATAGTTGCTGGGGAATATTTTCGTCTTTTTAACAATATCATGTTTAACTGATCAATTAAAAGTTCCAATTGTTTTTTATGTTGATAGTCTTCCATTTCTTCAGCTTTTTCGTTACACGTAACTAAATTTTCATACGACTTTTGCAAGAAAAATTCAAAAGATCGAGTCCTTAAATTGTGTTGACTTACGTTGGCATACCTAACTAATATATTTTCAAGTTGCGACCATCGAGATAATTTTAAATCACAAGGGAGAATCCAGTTCAAATCGTGAGCAGAAATTTCTTCTTTTCCAATAAAGAGTTTTAATGTTAAATCACTTTTCACAAGAACACTACATAAAATTTCGGTGGCACTTAACTCAGTTTCACTTTCAGAAGAACTATTAGAACACTCAATATTTAATAAATACAGCCAAACACCAAAGTTGCTCTTAATTTTAAAGTTCCACTTTGTTTCACTGTTTATACCTTTAGTTTTGTTTGAAAAGTGTCAAGAAAATTTGTAAAGTCATTTATAATATCAGATTTTACAAATTCTTCAATTTTTCCAGCTTCTTTTGATTGCAACGCTTTCCTTCTTACTTCAGGGTCTTTTCGTCTAACTACTGTTGAAGTTGAAGACAGATAAACTGGAAGATTTTGAAAAATTGTGGGTACAGCGTCTTCCTTTCATTTTGGGTGTGCTAATAGCAACGTAGTAACAGTTGACCCGTTTTTGTATATCTGATCTAATATAACATCATTTTCGTTAAAATGTTTTATACAAACAGATGAATACTTCGTAGGCTGCCAATTTTTCCTCGGGATAGCTCGAAGCCATTTCTTTTTCGTTTCTTCATCTTTTGGAAATGAAAACGTAGTAACTGCAGCTTGCCCCTTTACGGATACACTTTCGTAATTCGATTTGCAGCTTGGGACACAACATTTTCTAGTCATCTAAAAAGTTTTCATGTGAAAAGCATGAACCAAAGGTTAAATGTACTTACTTTCTATATTGTCGAATATCAAATTATTGAGTTAAATATTCTGATAAATACACACAGGTTTGGAAATACCACAACTATCTAACGTTAACTGCACTTTATAACAATATCAACAACAACTCAATGATGCAATGCTGAACTGAAGAACGCAAAATGTCCGCCTAGCAACACTGCTGCCAAATTTCTTAGTTCACGGCTTGTAAAATAAAGATGGCGTTGGTCCAGATGTGCCGAAATAGAATAGCCACATTTGGATATTTGAGAAAATATGTTTTTAGACCTCATTCTTTGATAGTCTGTAGCTTCAGATCCTTGAGAATTTTTATTTTACTTATATTTTTACGTGTTATTACGCTTTTTTATATTATTATTATTGTGTATTTCTATTTTATAAGTTTTAAGTAAAAACCAGGTAATACTTTTTCCATTTTATTTATTACAATGGAATGTAGACGGATAAAATTTCGGTCCCCATGTTCCCATGTCTGTTTTCAAAACGCGGGTAATACGATTTTGTAATAATCGATTCCGTTCAATTTCATTTCGCTGCTCGTATTCTTCTCCAGTTTGCTGAGATCGAATATTGGACTGACTTACAGCATTTTCAGTTTTGCGCCCATATTTGTTTCGCCTTATCGGAGGCATTATTAAATTTTGTTAATTGTGAACTTATCAGAATCACAATTGAACTGAAAGTAAATAACTGAATTAATCACTTTGTAAAAGCGCCTGGCAATCAGTTGTCGACTGTCAATCAAACGCCATCTTTATTTATTTTATTTCCGCATGTGCAGTTTTAAAAAATGCAGTTTCAATTTTCGGAGCAACATTTTAAACATTTTATTTCCGTCATAACCTGTCTCGAAGTATTACTAAAATTTTACTAAAATAATTAGCCAAATCGGTCTTGCCGTTCTCACGTTATTCGATGACCAACGCACAACTTTTTATTTTTATTTATATAGACAATGGAATGTAGACGAATAAAATTTCGGTGCTCTATTCCAAATTGTCCCCATGTCTATTTTCAAAACGCGGGTAATACTTACAAAAATCGGTCATTTTTTGAGCTACCATCCGTACCGCAACGTAGAGAATTGTGGTTAATTAGTTTAAATTCAATTTTGAACCTATAACATTAAATAGATCAGATTTGGCAGACAGCAGCCACAATACACAAACGTTTTCTTATGTATCCGGGTACTTACTAAAAATATCAAAATTATTAAATTGTAATACAGTGAAGTCCGGATTAAGTGAACTTGAAAAATGCATCATAAGTGGTTCACTTTATCCGAGGTTCATTATAAACGAAACACAAAATGTTTTATGTTTATTATGGGATGATTTTTTGGTATTTCAAATAGCGTTCACTATAACCGGAAGTTCACTAAAACCGGGTTCATTATATCCGGACTCTACTGTATTTGTAAAAATTGTTTGATATCGGATTCAATGGAACCGCATAATTTATTAATTTCATTTAGTGAATACAACGAAGTAAATATATTAAATTATCCCAGTATAGAATTTGTGTATTTTGTAGCCGATATAGAAAAAACCGTTTCTCAATTTTTAAAATCTCACGGGCATATATTAAACATTAAGCAAACACTTTTGGTAATTTAAAAAAAAAATAGTTTTACTTGGTTTTTATGCGAACTTCACCGTAACATAGTGCACTCAAAATTATTAGAGGTTACTTTCACTTTTGTTATCAGAAAGTATCTTTTGTATTTTAACAGTAATGTTTCAAAATTTGGTTCTAGAACAAGATGAATTCATGAAATTAATTTGTTCTATACAGATTAAAATCCAGTATTCAAATAATTGTTTTGTAGCATGTAACCTTTCGATGGTTTCATTTCTAATTTATTTGAATATACATTTCTTCTACTTACAATTATTTTTTTATTGTTATGTTATACTATGTATTATTATTTTGTTATTGTAATAATTTACATTGTGTTTTGTATAATTGTACATTGTGTATGTTTGTATGTCTTAATTAAAGTAATATTTAATTTATACAGTTTTTAATTGTGTAACACCTATCAGTGAAAGTAAAAAAGCACCAATAAACGTGTATGTCACACGTCCAATGCGTTTGGCGGCCTTTTGATTCTCTAAATAATTGAACACAAATAGGTAAGAGCTTCAATAAAAAAATATTGAAACGATCGCGTTTTATGCTTGTGGTGCCTCAGGGAGAAATGGTGTCCTTGTCTCTCAGGTTCCGTCTTTTTCTTCTCCATAGACACAAACCTGGTGCATTTCTGCGCTACGTTTAGTTGCTGATCCCAACCGGAGAGGCGCTGTTTCGTGGTGCCAGGTGGGGGTAAGGCTATGTGCGCTCCCCTCCCAGGTTCACGGCTTGTAAAATAATGGTGGCGTTGGCTCAACCAACGCCATCTTTATTTACAAGCCGTGAAGCCATGCTTGGCAACACCGCATTAATGCACAGAAGTAGGCCGGGTATCATTGCACGTCGGTTGCAATCGAAACTTATTAAAAAATAACTAACATGAAATGATCCATACTACATCATTATTCTGATAGTATTAAGAAATAAAACAAAAGTTAGTAAGGGCAGGAAATTTTATTTTGTGGTATTTATTAAACATTAAATGACATTTACAAATAACATATTTTTAACGTTTATTCTTCTCTTTTGTTAGCGTAGCTAATTTCCTTTTTTTCTCTAAATTTTTAGTGCCATTTGTTTCTTTTGAATATTTTGTGTAGTTATTCAACAGAATATTTGCAAAAACAGAATACAATGTTTTAAACAATCTAGAAACATCGTTGCCACACAGACAATGTAATTCAAATTGTTAAAAAAAGTTATTGGAATTTAAGCTTAACTGTGTCAGTTGAATTAAAATGCCTTTTTGACAGGAAGATTGCAAAAATTTTGTTTCCCACACGCTATTAGCTACAATATATTCTAACAAAGCATACATATGAAAGAAAACACACTTAACATGGTAACTTGGTACACTTAAGCCACCTCGCTGTAAAAAGTCAAAATATTCGTTGCAAACATTACTGCCGCGTCCTTCCTCAAATAAAAAAACACAGGCAGTACATTCCAGTTTTTTGCAAACAGATCGTGCTCCATAGCCACAAACATATATGCAGCTTGATTCCTCGATTTCACATAATTCAAGATAATTTAAAGTTATAATGGGGCGAAATTGATCAATGTCAACATTATATAAATTTGATTCAGTACTTTCATTAGCAAAGTTGCTAAAGCATGCTTCTTTTTTATTGATCATTTTCAAAATATGTCTTATTCGTAATTTGTTTTCTGATTCAATTACTTGCCTAACTGATACATTATAGTTTGATCCAGATAGTCGTCTGTACATTCCAAACCTTTTCTCTAACTTGTCTGTTTGAAATTTCCCCAAGAGTACATATGAAACATTAAATTTTGTTACAGCATCGTTAGCAATTTTACATAACACTTGAGATGCTCTTCTTATTGCTTCAAATGTGTCGGAGCTTAAGCCAGCTTTGTCCTTGAAAGACTGCCATGCTTCTATCCAAGACAAAAAACGTTTCAAAAACAATAACTTTTCATCCTCAATACTACAAACTGGTCCTGCCCATTCATTTCTTTTTATTTTTCCTACGATAGGGTTTTTAGAATTTACAATATCCCACCAGATGCGAAAAATTTGTAAAAAATTTGCAGTATCTGTACATTTTTCTTCCGTTTGTAAAGCAGCAATAGTTGACATATGAAAAACATTATCCACTAACAAAACGTTTTGTCTCTCTAAATTCGAGGGATACAAAGTTTTATAACTCAACTTATATGCTTTTTTAATTAACTTATTTTGCTCGTCCTTGAAAAATAGTCGCAAATGTTCGAAACATGCATACCGTTTTATTGTATAATTTTCAAAATCAGGATATATTAAAGTGTGAAAAGTATCTTTTTTGTTCAACCAGTTATTCCTAACATTTTTAAAAATGTGAACAGTGTCATACGATAGGTAAGTATTAATATCAGGGAAGCATGGATTTGGCATAGATTCGTTTGAAGAAATTAAAGTGAACATATTCTGATTTATTCTATTGTTATCAGTTAGTATCGCAACTATAGGAAAACCACATTTTTGAACAAATTCAATTACCTCATTAACGAGTATCTTTAACTGATCTCCTGTTGTGTTATTCACAGGAACTAGTCGAATAACTTCACTAAAATTACCAAAAGCAGAAGAGATCATAAAAGTTTCAATAGTTTTTGCCAGATCCTTAGCATTATTTTCTGAACTGCCAACAATTCCATTGGCTTTAAAATCTAACTTAGATTTCACATAAATTTCATCAATTTGTAATATTGTATATTTTTCTCGAACAGTCAAGTTTTTGGAAATTTGTTTCAAATAGTGACTTGGTATTTGAAAGATTTTTGTCTGGTTTTACATTAAATCTAGAAGATATTTGTTGTAAATATCGTTTACTAGGCAGCAGCAAATGATCTTGTAAGAGCATGTAACAAGACAATGAATATGAATAAGCCATAAATGCAAACAAAATAGTTGCTGGGGAATATTTTCATCTTTTTAACAATATCATGTTTAACTGATCAATTAAAAGTTCCAATTGTTTTTTATGTTGATAGTCTTCCATTTCTTCAGCTTTTTCGTTACACATAATTAAATTTTCATACGACTTTTGCAAGAAAAATTCAAAAGATCAAATCCTTAAATTGTGTTGACTTACGTTGGCATACCTAACTAATATATTTTCAAGTTGCGACCATCGAGATAATTTTAAATCACAAGGGAGAATCCAGTTCAAATCGTGAGCAGAAATTTCTTCTTTTCCAATAAAGAGTTTTAATGTTAAATCACTTTTCACAAGAACACTACATAAAATTTCGGCGGCACTTAACTCAGTTTCACTTTCAGAAGAACTATTAGAACACTCAATATTTAATAAATACAGCCAAACACCAAAGTTGCTCTTAATTTTAAAGTTCCACTTTGTTTCACTGTTTATACCATTTAGTTTTGTTTGAAAAGTGTCAAGAAAATTTGTAAAGTCATTTATAATATCAGATTTTACATTTTCTTCAATTTTTCCAGCTTCTTTTGATTGCAACGCTTTCCTTCTTACTTCAGGGTCTTTTCGTCTAACTACTGTTGAAGTTGAAGACAGATAAACTGGAAGATTTTGAAAAATTGTGGGTACAGCGTCTTCCTTTAATTTTGGGTGTGCTAATAGCAACGTAGTAACAGTTGACCGTTTTTGTATATCTGATCTAATATAACATCATTTTCGTTAAAATGTTTTATACAAACAGATGAATACTTCGTAGGCCGCCAATTTTTCCTCGGGATAGCTCGAAGCCATTTCTTTTTCGTTTCTTCATCTTTTGGAAATGAAAACGTAGTAACTGCAGCTTGCCCCTTTACGCATACACTTTCGTAATTCGATTTGCAGCTTGGGACACAACATTTTCTAGTCATCTAAAAAGTTTTCATGTGAAAAGCATGAACCAAAGGTTAAATGTACTTACTTTCTATATTGTCGAATATCAAATTATTGAGTTAAATATTCTGATAAATACACACAGGTTTGGAAATACCACAACTATCTAACGTTAACTGCACTTTATAACAATATCAACAACAACTCAATGATGCAATACTGAACTGAAGAACGCAAAATGTCCGCCTAGCAACACTGCTGCCAAATTTCTTAGTTCACGGCTTATAAAATAAAGATGGCGTTGGCTCAACCCGTTAATTTGTTGTGAGTTTTGTGCATACTAGTTGTTCAATTGCATTTAATACAATTCCCGATAACGATGGATAATTGCGATGATTTGAATTCATTTCAAATTAAATTAGAACAACCGGAACCTATAATAAAAGACGAGCCAGAAGAAGTTGCCATAGAAAACGGCTCACTTGATATCAAATACGACAATAGTATTCAAACACTTTGTATCAAGGATCAGTTACCGAATACTCAGGTATAGTTGTTCAGTTACAAACTAAACAATTTTCACTTGAAATTTTTATAAGAAATTACAAGTAATATCAACATTCTCAATGAGAATTGCATAAAATAAACTACAAATATGATGCCCCGTCTCATCAATTTTAAGCTGCCAATTTCTGAGAGGATCTCTTTGTCACATTTACTATTTATCTACATGGTTTAATTAAAGAAATATTTTTGGTTAATTGTGTTTGTTAAATCAAATTCTTGCACATTTCAGGTAAATGTGGGTAATCATGATTTTGATGCACTTGAAGTACAATTAAAAGAAGAAGAGCTGATAATAAAAGATGAACCCGAAGAAGTTACTGAAGAAACCAGCTCACTTGAAATTATCAAGTTTGACACAATTCCTATCACACTTGGTATTAGAGATAGTATTGTAAATACACAGGTAATTTTTTATATTTACAATGTGAAGACCTAAATTAAATTACTCTTGTTTTAATTTTTAGATAAAAGTGGACCCATCTTTTCAATGTCAACAGTGCAATAAATGTTTCACCTTAAATAGCGATCTCAAAACACACATGCTGATTCATAAGGGACTGAAACCTTTTAAATGTCAACAGTGTGATAGATGTTTTTCTGAAAATGGCAATCTTAAAAGACACTTGTTGATTCATAAGGGACTTAAACCTTTTAAATGTCAACAGTGCAATAAATGTTTTACTGAAAATAACACTCTTAAAAACCACATGTTGATTCATAAGGGACTTAAACCTTTTAAATGTCAACAGTGTAATAAATGTTTTACCTTAAATAGCACTCTTAAAAGACACATGTTAATTCATAAGGGACTGAAACCTTTTAAATGTCCCGAGTGCAATAAATATTTTACCTTAAATGGAACTCTTAAAAACCACATGTTGATTCATAAGGGACTGAAACCTTTTAAATGTCAACTGTGCGATAGATGTTTTTCTCTAAATGGCTATCTTAAAAAACACATGTTGAGTCATAAGAGACTGAAATCTTTTAAATGTCAACAGTGCGATAGATGTTTCACCCGAAATAGCCATCTTAAAACACACATGTTGATTCATATCCGAGTGCAATAAATGTTTTACCTTAAAGGGCACTCTTCAAAAACACAAGTTGATTCATTTAAAAAAGTGGATTGATGACTTAGAGCAAGAAGAAGATGAAGCTGAAGAGGCAGCCTGAATAGAAAAAGGAAGAAGAATATTTTTGTTTGTTTATTTATTGTACCCTAGGGTACAATAGCTATGATGTTAAATAAATAGGTATTAAAAAGATTGGAAATGCTTATTCACTGATATTATTTAATAAGGTTCATTAAATTATGATTTCATTAAGTATTTAATTAACAGCAATTAAATGCAACCGAATTTTAAACTATTGACTGAAAATTAATGTGACTTGTCAATGGTTAACTAATTAACTTATGAACAAGGATCTAAATTAATTAAAATTGTAACTGAAACATATGTTTCAGTTACAATTCAAATACTTCTCACCACGTAGTTTTAATCAGGATACCTTAGAAAATAGTTTTTCCCAATGTAGAAGTTATTGTCCTACTAATAGCAATCCAACATGTTCTTCATTTATTTCAATTAATAAGGCTCTACTAGTGGGCAACTTTGTGTCACAACATTCAGTAGGGGCTAACTGATGTCAAATCGATGAGCCAGATGGCCAGCTTGCCAATTTGAGATCATTTATCGAAGGTCAAAACGATACAATTTTTACACCGCCTTTTGTAGTTCCTCCTGCTGTTCCGGATGTCATCCATGTTAAACCTCGTTTTATCGATCTATATACTTCTAATTATATATCGGGTTATGTCGCGAAAAAATTGATACGTTGTGATGTATGTAACAATAAAATGCTCTCATCGGCAATATTGCCTGAAAACATTTTAATTCGCGAGCGTGAGTTACCAGGCTGCAGGTTGACCCATCCTTCAAGCAATTTTTCACGCGTTTTCAGAAAAGCAACTACGGTTGTCTTGTCAAATCTTCCTAAAATTGTTTTCACTTTCGGTATTAGGAAACAATTGCATGAGGCGGTTCGAAGCTTATATTATACGGATATTTCTGCATTATTTTGTGCCGATCACAGAGATAATAACGCAGAAAAATTCATTACTGTAACTGTCAATATCGTATTTCACAATTATTTGAAAACTATTAACAAAATTTTGAAAGGCGATTCAAAGGGAGTTAATCAAGACTTCCTTACATCTTTGGCATTCCGTAAATATTAAAAACGCCGGAAGCGTTAGTAATTTCGTTAGAAAAAAATACTTCATTGACAGTGCGTAATATGTAAATGAACACAGACATATTTTAAATCTTTGGTTTTTTCTTTTTTTGTTGCAGTCCTGACATCGTGAAGCAAAACAGGAGCGTTCATGCAAAACCACAGATGTTCGAAGTGAGTTAATGATTAATTCTGAATGAATTTTCTGAAATAATCATTAATTTACCTCATACGGACATGTGTGTTTTGCATGGACATTCCTCATTCGTAAGGGCCTCTTGCTGGGGTTAGCTTTGGCGCCCACTATGTCCTTCCATTCTTCACACATTTTAATGGATACTATGTAAATATTTAACGACGGTATTTAATAAATGTTTGTAAATCAAAGAATGATTTCATTTCTTTATATCCTTTGAAAATATTAAATTTGAACTAATTTTATTTCCTACCTGAAAAACAACAATTTTGAAATTTGCGTCATTAAAAAATCATACAGGTTTCTTTCCTATATCTTAAAGTTTCTTATTCAAGGGGAAGATGTCGCTTTACGAAAAAAAAGTTATCAACTTAACGGGAGTGGGAGATCTATTTATGTTATATTACAGGGGTGGCCAACCTGCGGCTCTTTAAAGGATTATTTGTGGCTCTCGATAAATGTACCCGAGTTCCCTTTTCATTCTTGTGCTACTATATTTTTACAAATTATAATCGTTCCGTATGTGTATGTATTTAATTGCGGCTCGCAAAAAATTTCAAATTTTGAAAAATGGCTCAGACTATCAAGGAGCTTGGCCACCCCTGTTATATTATCTGTGGTCATAACCATCAACTGTCAAACATTAACGTTAATTTGTTGCGAGTTTTGTGCGCAGTTGTTAAAAAACGAAAAGCCGAAGAACCTGCCATTGTTCTTTTCTGCCATAACTTCAGGGTTTGAAGTAGTGAGAGGTTTTACACGTGGTTTGCAATTCAATTCATTTCCGGATAAAAATGGATAATTGCTATGATTTGAATTCATTTCAAATTAAATTAGAACAACCGGAACTTATAATAAAAGACGAGCCAGAAGAAGTTGCCATAGAAAACGGCTCACTTGATATCAAATACGACAATAGTTTTCCAACACTTCGTATCAAGAATCAGTTACCGAATACCCAGGTACAGTGGTACAGTTACAAACTAAACAATTTTCACTTGAAACTTTTATAAGCAATTACAAGTAATATCAACATTCTCAATTAAATTTGCATAAAATAAACTACAAATGTGATGTTGCGTCTCATCCATTGTAAGCTGCCAATTTCTGAGAGGATCTCTTTGTCACGTTTATCATTTATCTATCTGGTTTTAGCAAAGACATTTAAATGATCTTCTTGCATATTTCAGGTAAATGTGGCTAATCTTGATTTCGATGCACTTGAAATACAATTAAAAGAAGATGAGCTGATAATAAAAGATGAACCCGAAGAAGTTACTGAAGAAACCAGCTCACTTGAAATTATCAAGTTTGATAGGAGTCCTCTAACACTTGGTATTAGAGATCATATTGCAAATACACTGGTAATTTTTTATATTTACAATGTGAAGACCTAAATTACAATTTTCTTGTTTTAACTTTTAGATAAAAGTAGACTCATCCATATGTAGAATTGAAGATTTGCTTAGCTTTTGTACATGCACCGTTGAAGTTATTAGGATTCCGCAGCATGTGTTCAGCACAAAAATGGATCAGTATCTTGCTACTACATTACAAAACAAAGCAGAAGCAAACTATTATGAACAAGATTCTATGGTCGAAGCAGATACTATTAATTGCCAAGTATGTACACAATGGGTCACTCGAATTTTATTTAGAAGGCATATGTTAGACCACAAAATTACCAAACACAAGGATGACAACTGTGTAAAAGTTTTTAGTGAAAATAGAAATCTAAAAGTGCACAAACATAGTCACAAGAGCAAGAAACGTTTCAAATCTAAACGTTGCAAAAAAAGTTTTAAACACAATGGCAAATTCAAGAAACAGATTTTGTGCCATGATGATAAGAAATCTTTTAAATGTATACAGTGCAATACATGTTTTACTGCAAGTAGCAGTCTTAAAAACCACATGTTGATTCATAAGGGACTGAAATCTTTTAAATGTCAAAAGTGTAATAAATGTTTTACCTTAAATGGCACTCTTAAACAACACATGTTGATTCATAAGGGACTGAAACCTTTTAAATGTCAACAGTGCAATAAATGTTTTACCGTAAATGGCACTCTTAAACAACACATGTTGATTCATAAGGGACTGAAACCCTTTAAATGTCAACAGTGCAATAGATGTTTTACCGCAAATAGCACTCTTAAACAACACATGTTGATTCATAAGGGACTGAAACCCTTTAAATGTCAACAGTGCGATAAATGTTTTTCTCAAAGTGGTCGTCTTAAAAGACACATGTTGATTCACAAGGGAGTTAAACCTTTTAAATGTCCACAGTGCAATAAATGTTTTACCGAAAATAGCACTCTTAAACAACACTTGTTGATTCATAAGGGACTGAAACTTTTTAAATGTCGAGAGTGCAATAAAGGTTTTACGGATAATAGGAATCTTAAAAGACACATGTTGAGTCATAAGGGACTGAAACCTTTTAAATGTCAACAGTGCAATAAATGTTTTACAGCAAATAGCAGTCTTAAAACACACATGTTGATTCATAAGGGACTGAAACCGTTTAAATGTCAACAGTGCAATAAATGTTTTTCGCAGAGTAGCAATCTTAAGAAACACATGTTGATTCATAAGGGAGTTAAACCTTTTAAATGTCAACAGTGTAATAAAAGTTTCACCGCAAATACCAGTCTTAATAAACACGTGCTGATTCATAAGGGACTGAAACCTTTTAAGTGTCCAGAGTGCAATAAAGGTTTTACCGACAATAGGAATCTTAGAAGACACATGTTGTCTCATAAGGAACTGAAACGTTTTAAATGTCAACAGTGCAATAAATGTTTTACCCAAAATAGCGCACTGGAAAGACACACATTGATTCATAAGAGACATGAACCTTTTAAAATGTTGGTTGATGACTTACAGCGAGAAGAGGATAAATTTGAAGAGGGAGCCTGAATAGAAGAAGGAAGAAGAATATTTTTGTTTGTTTATTTATTGCACCCTTTGATTTTAAATAAATATAATTCTATTAATTAGAATGGAAATGCTTATTCACTGATATTTAATAAATTAATTATGATTTTATTAAGTATTTAATTAACAGCAATTAAATGTAATCGAATTTTAAACTTATTGACTGAAAATTAATGTGAATTGTCAAGGGGTAACTAATTAACTTATGAATAAGGTTCTAAATTAATTAAAAACACTGAAAAGTTCCTAATATCAATAATAATAATATAGTTTGAGACTTTTACTTGTGATTTGATGTAATCGTTTTAAAAAAAAAAAAAATTGAACAGTTTAAGTAAAGTTCCATAGAGGGCCTCCTCCGTAACCATAACCTCAATTCCAAAACATTAAGGTTAATTTGTAAGTTTTGTGCATAAAATACGATGGTTGTGGAAAAGCGAAAAGCCGACGAATCTGCCTTGGTTCCTCTCAGTAAAAAGAGTCGGAATGAAATTGCAGCGGCGAATAAAAACAAGGCCTTACTTCAAACAGTAAGTACGTTGTTAGTTAATCTCGAATACAACGTTTGAATTCGTTAGAGTTACCAAAGGACTTCCAATTTATTCTCCCCGATTATGCTCTTGGAGGGCCACGAGGGTGAAATATTCTCGGTAGAATTCCACCCCGAAGGCCAGTATTTGGCAACTTCTGGCTTCGACAGGAGAATATGTAAGTGGTTACAAAATGTACTAAACTATATTTAAACAATCTTACTGCAGTTCTATGGAACGTGTATGGGGAATGTGAGAACTTATCCGTCATGTATGGACACACAGGCGCTATAATGGAGATGCATTTTAGTCCAGATGGCTATCACATTTACACAGCTAGTACCGATAATACGCTAGGCTTGTGGGATATTGGAACTGGGCAGCGTATTAAAAAGTTTAAAGGTCACTCGACATTTGTTAACAGCGTACAAGGTAATTGAATTTCTACGCCAAGCAACAGAGCAAATTAAATGTCATAATTTAACACAAATACTATCCGGAAACCGATTGTGCGATTACATCAAAGACAGTTAGTAGATGAATTCTGCATAATTTTCAACTCAAGAATCATAATTTTTAATTTGAACAATTTTCAAGAAAAAATTGTTTTTTTTTTAGTTCCTTGCATGTAAAATGGAAACTAATGAAGCAATCTTAATGATATCAATCGAATTGTAGAGAATTAAATTACGAAGAGAATGAAAGGTCGAATGACTCGATCGGATAATTAAACTCGGAGAATTCAGTGTTTTCTTAAAAAATTCACAATTCCGCCATTTTTTATGTTATGTTTTATGTTATGAAAAAATGCTTTATTGCTTGGCCTATTCGTGTTCATGAGTTGTTATAATCGCTAATAAATTAGGTGCCAGAAGAGGTCCACAAACCTTGGTGTCGGGTAGTGACGATTTCACAATACGGCTCTGGGATGTAAGGAAACGAAACAGTGTTGCGACGATGAATGGAACATACCAAGTGACAGCAGTATCGTTCAATGATACGGCCGAGCAAATATTCACAGGTGGAATCGATAACGACATAAAAGTGTGGGACATGCGCAAAAATGAATTGCTATATACAATGCGTGGCCACACTGACACGGTAACCGGTTTGTCTTTAAGTCCAGATGGCTCTTATCTACTTTCTAACGCAATGGACAATACTTTACGCATTTGGGACATTCGGCCTTATGCACCTCAAGAAAGATGCGTTAAAATTTTCACTGGTATTTATTGATGGAGTTGTTTTCAATTTTATTAAATTTATTTTCTAGGACATCAACACAATTTTGAGAAGAATCTTTTGAGGTGCGCTTGGTCTGCCGATGGAAGCAAGGTCAGTGCTGGATCGGCAGATCGATTCATGTATATTTGGGACACGACATCCAGGCGGATAATATATAAATTGCCAGGCCACAATGGAAGTGTCAATGATGTTGATTTTCACTCTTCTGAGCCGATAATCGCTTCAGGGTCTAGTGATAAGCAGATATTCTTAGGAGAAATTGAATAAGTGTAATGTTTAGTGTGTTTTTAAGTAAATTTTTCTGCATTAAGTGTTGATTTGTTTGTGGGTCATAAGATTAAATTTTGGTAATAATTAGCGCAGGTTTTTTCAGTTTTCAGAAAATGAAACTGTACAAGGCCATTCGCACACCTGATACCTGATACCACAAATGAGTGCAACTGATTCTGGATCAGTCGGATCAAAGCTCTCCACAAGCTTGTAGTCTCAAAGCTATTTTTGGTAAAATGTCGAGTAGTAGTTCAGATGAAGTCAATATTGCCTATTATCAGTACCGCAGAGTACGAAGAGCAGTCATAAGGACATATTGGTGTCATCTCTATACAGTGCGTTTTTTTAACTGTTGCCATAGGGAATTGCATGGTAAAAATTGTCCCATGTTAACTTTTGTTCTGATGAAAATATTTAAACCATTTTTGGAACAAAGTTGGAAGATTCTTTAAACTATCAAATAGATTACAATTCAATATCCTAAACTGTCAAAAAAGTTTTGAAAAAAATATTTTTACAAAAGCGTTTTCTTGCCACTATAATTTCTAGTAGGCTGAAATGTCAGTTGACTTTTATCACTATGTTTTAAAAAATAAATATCGAAAGTTCCTTGAGGCTATGATTAAATTAGCTTTTAGAAGACAGAACATGTAAATATTTATTTATAAAAAAAGAAATGTAAAAACCATTAACGTACAAATGATTCAACAAATTAAGAAAAATCAGAAATTATCAAAGGAATTGTTCAAAGTGGTTTCCTTCGATGTCCCAAGCGATCTTGAAAATTTCTTCGAGTGTTTCGTAAAGTTCACACTGTAATGGAATTACAAGCTTTAGTTATTCTTGCCCTTAGTTCTTCCACAGTTTCTAGTTGATCTCTGATGAGGTCGTAAACTTGTGTCTCTAAATGCCCCCAAAAGAAAAAATCGAGTGGTGTTAGGTCAGGGCTTAGAGCAGGCCAATGGAATGATACATATTGGCCAATCCAACTATCAGGAAATGTTTCGTTTAAAAACTCTCTGACCATGGCAGCACTATGGGCTGGTGCTCCGCCATGTTGAAATATTATTGCTCCATTGCATCTTAAAGCATCCAACTGCGAGCCTACCTCCATTTGAAGAAGATCTAAGTATTTATGCTGGTTCAAATTTCCGTCAATAAAAAATGGCCCTACTAAGTGATTCCCTAAACAAAGTGACAAAAGTCAACTGACGTTTCAGCCTGCTAGAAATGATAGTGACGAAAAAACGCTTTTATAAAAATATTTTTTTCAAAACTTTTTTGGCAGTTTAGGATATTGAATTGTAATCTATTCGATAGTTTAAAGAATCTTACAACTGTTCCAAAAATGGTTTAAATATTTTCATCAGAACAAAAGTTAACACGGGGTACAATTTTTACCACGCAATTTCCTATGATAACAATTAAAAAAAAACGCACGGTATACAGAGAAATATTAAGTCAATCGAGTTTTAACTAAATTAGATTCTTTAATATTGTAATAATATTAGATTTCAAACTTGATAATTAAAAATGGCAAATTATTAAGAAACATTTAGTAACAGACCTAACAAATTATAAACTAAAAAATAAAATATAAATAATTTATTGAACTACATTTTTTGTGAAAATTGGATATTTCATTCATTTTAATTTGGAAAGTATGATATTGGGAGTGCCAGGATTTGCATTTGATCCAGTCCCTCCACAATGTTGATGTTTTTAAACTGAACCGTACGAAACTTAACCTAACTTTTAATCTCCCGCCTGAGAAAGTTTTAAAGTGAACTAAACTTGGTGAATAAATTTTCGTGGGGTCATTAAATTAGAATTGTTCGTTTAAAATCATTTTATCGCAATGAAGTTGCCGGTTTTTAATGAAGAATCTCTTCCGGATTTGTTACCTTTGTACTACAAGAGGTTATTTCCGTACACCCACTTTTATAAATGGTTAAGTTACGGTAAGTTAATTGTTCTGAACGACAAGTTCTTTATTATTTGCCTTTTTGATTATTTTAAAATTACTTGTAACTTTTGTTCAAATTTAAAAAACCGCCAATAAAAAATACAGTAAAGGCCATTAAAATATACAGTAGAGACTAGTAAAATGTACAGTTTTTGTTTGGTGTAAGTACAGAGATGACCTCAAACTGACTTGTTTTAACAGTATCCAATTGAATTTTCTTAAATTGACTGTTAAGCAAGAGTCTACCGGTTTTCTTAACATTAAACGTAAGATGTAAATATCCCTCTGTTTAATTTAAAAAAAAATGGCAATCAATCAATGTATGCCACCAATTGCACTCTCACGTCAACTTATTTTAGGTTATGTATTATTAAATTGTAAAAAAACAGTAGAACGATTTTTTTTCAATAAAATTGCAATAAATTATTGAATTGTCCTCTTTCACATTATAAACAATACGCTAAACGATTGTAAAATCCCTGCACAGCATTTCTTTTTCAAATGAGATTTAATTTATGACTGTTCCGACAGTTGGGATAATTGATTATATTAATTTTTTCTACTTTTGAGTACATTTTAATAACTAAATTCCAAACTTCAACAATCAAATTTTTTATTTTTTGTATTATCAAGGATATGCATTACTAATTGACTTCATTTTATTTTTAAATTGAACATAAGGATAAATAAATAAATTGAAATTGAAAGTATGTTTTCTAATTTCTACATAAATTCCTGATGTGGAAATAATTATTAATTAATTAACTTACAGTTTTCTTTTTGTTCCTTTTTCCGCATCCACTTTTTTATTATAATACATATAAATTTAAATTTAAACAGTCTAACACACACAGCATTTTAAAATTAACATTTAACATTTCGTCCTACACACTTTTTAAAATTTTCATTGTATTTTTTATACTTCGTTAACTGTTTTTTGTATTTTATTTCTCTAGAACTTCCCGATTTTTCCCGTGTGTGTTAGACTGTTTAAATTTAAATTTATATGTATTATAATAAAAAAGTGGATGCGGAAAAAAGGAACAAAAAGAAAACTGTAAGTTAATTAATGAACATTAGGATATGTTCAATTAAAAAAGGGAGACGGTGCAGTTTATCCAACGAGAACATATAGCAATAAACCGGCGTGATGTTCACGTGCAACTTGAATTTGGTTATTATAAATTTGGGACGTTTCTGGTTGTTTTCGCCAGAAGTTCCGTTTACACTAAACACAAACTGCTGGCACATACCAGTTGCAATTGTAATTTTAGATCGCCTAGCAAAAGGAAACTAATTAATTGAATGAAATTTTGAAATAAACCTATTTTAAATTAATAGGATGCGGATAATTTCAGAAAAAAATATGTAACAACCTTTACACATGGATAAAATTTATGAAAAGCAAACGGCGAGTGTTCTAATTATTCAAGTGTAATAAAACCGTTATATAAATATGACGTTTGAAATTAATTAATAAATTAATACAGACTGTTTCAACAGTGACGAGTCTAAATATTTGGAGGATGCAACCCATAATACATTACATAGTTAATGTAATGTATTATGGGTTGCATTCTCCAAATATTTAGGCTCATCACTGTTGAAACAGGCTCTATATCATATTAAAGCGTGCTTTTGATTAAATTACAGGAAGTCGAGAGTATTTAGGCTACCGCGAATTTTCATTCACCCTGGTGGGCGACATTTACGTACGCTTCCAATCATTTAACACCCCAGAAGAATTGATTCAAGAAATTCAAAAGAAAAATCCAATAAAAATCGATGTAGGAGCAGTGTACTCTGAAAAGCCAAAATTGCGGCGCACAGTCGGAGTATTCGTCCCGAAAGAAAAGGAAATCGTTTTCGATATTGATATGACTGATTACGACGATATCAGAACTTGTTGCAAAGGAGCCGATGTGTGCCCGAAATGCTGGAAATTCATGATTATAGCCTGCAGGATTATAGACACGGCTTTGAGGGAAGATTTCGGTTACGAACAACTTTTGTGGGTCTTTTCTGGCCGCAGAGGAATTCACTGTTGGGTCTGTGATGAGGTCGCCAGGAAACTTAACGACCAGTGCCGATCCGCGATTGCTGAATACTTGCAGTTAGTGAGCGGAGGGGTGAATCAGTTCAAAAAAGTGTCCTTAGGAGGAGATAAACTGCACCATTCAATCCAGTTAGTAGCAAAAGTTTTGAAAATTGAAATTAGTTTATGTAAATTCTGCGGCGTAATAATGGTTGCAGCCTTTAGGCGCGAGATATCACAGTCTACAAGCTGTAACTCCTGAATGCATTTGCATCTTATTAATTAAAAATTGAAATTAAAATCCCGTCGAATAAATTATGCAGACATCACTTAAGAAAGAAAATGCAGAAGTTCTGGACGCTTTCCGTACTTAATTAGCCGTAAATTTTGCGACATTCTAATCCGGGCTCGTTAATACATACGATGAGTTATTATGATCAAAAGGCCTTTCATTAAGTGCCGGGAGGTTATGCAACCCCTGATTTTTATTTGCTGCACGTTTTGGCCGCTGGTCAAAAGAATGCCATTAACTTCTTTCTTATTACATTTTTTAGGGAACGAAATAATTTCAGATATTAATTTATTACAAACTAAAATATTTTTTTGCTTTATACAAGGTGATCACAAATAATGTCTGCCCTAATGATTGCCATGTTTTAATACAATTACCTACTTTTAAGGTTTAATAATAACCCATTAAATACCACTACCAAATGTAGGAAAAAAAAACAATTTTTTGTTAAAACTAGTTTATTAACACACAAGTATTGCTAAAATTGGATGAAAACATTTTTTTTTATAGAAATACAAAAACAATGACTGCGTTTTCGCAATATTGGCAAAATGCATTAGAATTTCTTGTGATATATGTACAAACATTTGGAATGTAAAAATGCATCACATTTTTTACAATGTAAAACTCCTATAAAGCGACCACTTGTAGTTCCCTTAAAAAATGGTCTCTTGGAGGAGTGATCGCTTTAGAGAACTTTTTCTTAAATTAATATAAAATAAACACCATATTAACTTTAAAACGTTTTATTGTCAATAATAAAGATACGCGAAGGTTCCTATATTTTCATAAAAATACAAAGCGTCAATTTAGACGCACACAAAACAAATTAATAATATTAAATAATATAATGTTTAAAAATTAATGCAAATAAAAAAAATTCACGATATAAAAAAATAGCCAATACCAAGAAATAAAAATATACCTAAGACTTACTACCAAAATATTGTTCTAAAACAGGTTGCTTACAATTTTTAAATTTTTTAATTAGACAATTTCTTTGTCGCGTTTTTTAAAATCTCCTTAATTTGGGTTTTGCCACATTTGTATTTCGAAGCTAGCTTTCGTTGCGATAAACCTCTTTCGCTGTCTTTAATAACATTTATGCGAGCTTCCAAATTTATAATCTCGTGATGGTAACCCCGTTTAGTCACATTTTCTAAGCTATTTCAGAAGCACAGTGACAACGATTTCTCAACGACTGGCATACAACTGATACGGATTTTTTGCCTTCATAGTGTGTACCATTTTAAATATCCACACGAGTCCACAAATATCGCATAAAAAAGTTGGAACCGAAGTTGAAGAACTGATTTATAACCGTAACAAATTTATTACCGAAAGATAGGGCATGTGTCAAGCACTTGACGGAGAAAGGTTCTTAATAAATTCTACAGTGTATAATTGACATTTTAAGTTTTACAAACCCGATCTCATAGTGAAACAACTCATAAATCAACAAAGACAAAAATTAAAACGATTGCCGGTCACGGTCGCGTTAGGGGAGGGTCGCTTTAAAGGAGTAACAATGTATTACTGATACCGTATAAATCTTTCGTTCTTAGAAATTATGGTCGGATAAAGGAGTGGTCGTTTAGGGCGAGTGGTCGGTTGGAGAAGTTTTACTGTTTGTGGTGCTTTTGCAAACTTTGCAAGTTCTTCTAAAGTTTTGTGGATGCTTTCCACCGAGTGTCCAACGTTGTCAAATCGAACTGCATCCATTGATCTTCCAGATGCACGATCTCTTAGATAGTTATTTGACCTATCGCACTTATTTTTTAGTAGTAATTCACGTAGGTAGATCGCAATTTAATTTGAGATTTTCGTTTTTGACGGTGTACCAGCCTGTCCAACTTCCATTGCATGGAATCTTTGTTAAGACTATTATTGTCTGCAAGATGCAAATTTCTTTTTATACTGAGGAAACGGTTCCTGGCCATACATCTTTTAACAATTTCAACACCTGTATCTTCATCTGTAGACCATCTTCACAATCAATTGGTGTTTTACACCATATGACTGTTTTTGTTTTTCCACATGACTTACTTTAGCCTTTCTATTGTCCAATTTTTTCTTTTTAGGTTTTGCAATGTCTGCAATTTCTATGTCAATTATTTCTTCGTTTTCACAAACCTCTTCTACAACTTCAATATCATTAATTTCCTTGTCAAAATTTTTGAATGGTCCAGCTATTTCTCGTGAACTGTCCTGATCACAAGGTTCGTTGTTGCCAAAATCTTCATTGGTTAAAGGATTTACGTATGGAGGAATATATTTATGCTGTCTATCGCAACGTCCAAACGTTCAATAATCTCTCCTAAGTCCATCACAGTCAAAGCTCTCTTAGAAAAAGAAAAGCGCGCAAAAAATTGTTATCATAATAGCATTCCATTAAACGGCGCTACTCAACAGTACTCGACTTTCTGTTTAATTGACGCATTTTGTGATTGCGTTGTTTTCATTTCCATGCACAAGTGACGCAGCTAGTCCCGGCGTAAGGCATCTGTTTGTTTTTGTTGCAGAAGAGCCGTTGAAATCATAGATAAATATTTTGTGGAAGACATAGTAAAGGGTCAAGACCTTTTCGGTACGGATGAAGGGCTGAAAAAAATTTTGGGCGTAATCGATGATAATGTAAAACTGTCGTTCGAAAAAGTGCTCACTCAAGTTTCAACGTCGGAAGAACGCTGGAACGCATTCCTCCAACATTTCCAGGAGTTATGTGAAAAGGTTTGCGCTGGAAAAATAAATTATTCATACTTAAGAACTTCCCTTGCAGAATAAATTACCGAAAAATTCGAAATTTTTACGGGAAGAGATAAAAATACAATTCTCCTATCCGCGGCTCGATATCAACGTGACGAAAGGGCTCGGTCATTTGCTCAAAGCGCCGTTTTGCGTACATCCGAAGACCGGGAAGATTTCGATTCCGTTCTCGATAAAAGCGGCCGAGAAGTTGGACCCCACCGCAGTTCCAAACATTACGTGAGTTGATTCATTTTGACAATGTCCTTTTTATTTAATGGAATATTGGTTGGAAGTTTAATCAATAGGATGATTAAATTTGGTCACAATAAATTTCAATTTAGTTTGTTATTAAAACCGCCATCAATATCCAGTGAACCAAATTGTTAATAACTAATAAATTGAAGATAAAATTACTTTGACTTTTGATATAGGGTTGTTATTTTTTATTGACTTCGCCACTCTGTAGTGTTGTCATAAACATTAATCTTTTTTCATAATAGTACGTTCAGTCATGAAGCAGACGAATCCTAGATTTATTATTATCTTATTTTAGAATATTTTAAAACTAGCTGGGAAGTAAGTAATTAAAATTCTGGGAACCTTTCCTCATGCTTTCTTGAAAACTCTGTTTACATCTTAAAATTATTTATTTGTGACGTCACGATATTATGAGTTGTGATAATAAATAAAATAATGTAGTTCTATTATTCAAATATCTTTTGATATATTTTCATGCTCTTCAAAGAGTTAAAAAAACAATTATTACTAATTTTACTAATTATTTTCTGATTTTCAAAAAATATAATTGTCGATACCGAAGATTCAGAGGTACTGCTCTATTTATCACGCTATGTGACACGTTCATTCTTCTACTACGTTTATTGTGGAGGAAGTACACTGAATAAAAAATATCCTAAAGCCAAAATATCCTAAAAAAATACCACATGTCGCAAACGACATAATTTATATAATCCTTAAATAAAATAAAAAAATCCGTCGAGCAGTTTTTGAAAACAAAAATAATTAACTACTGTGTTTTTTGCGTCATTTAATTTTTTGTATTTAAAATGAACCCGCCGATTGTTTATTAAATTTTCTACAGTTTTTGTTTTGTAACATTTGAATCGACAGTTTTTTTATAAAAAAATTAAGACAATGAAAAGCTGAAACTTGGAAAGTCATGCATGAATTAGGTCAAAAACTTTCTGAACGTTATGGAACCACTCTGGAAACAGCGTATGAACAAGCACAATCTAACAGTTTATTGACTTTTTAAAAAACCAATTAAAAGATTTTCATTTTAAATTCTAAAGATAACGGTAACGTAGTGGTCCCGCAAAATGTTAGAATCAGTAGTTGTCATTTAAAAGATGTAAAAATGTGAGAATATGACAGCTCATAATGCCGTTACTTTACAATACTTAACTTTGAGGTCGCAAATGTCAAATACTTCATTCAAAATTCGAAAAATTTAATATAGGGCCTGTTGTTCAGTCGCCGTTTATCAGAATATAATACAAACTTAGGAAAAAAAAGAACTGTGTTGGCAATGCCGAAAATTTGAAGTATTGTCAACTTCACTTCATAATTCCACGTGTTCATGTGGCAAAGTATGTATTGTTTTTGTTTAAAATTGACACATGAACAAGTTGGGCCATGAAATGAAGTTGAAGTTTATTTTATATTTAAACGGCGACTGAACAACAGACCCTTAAATCAAATTTTTATTAGTGGTCCACTTCAATTGACCAGCAATTTATAATTGCAAATGAAGGTAGATATGGATATAAGATTGTACATAATTATATTCAATCCTTAATTATTAGTTTAAATTAATTATTTATAGTTTGAGTGTTTGTGAAAAGTCTTTTAAGCTTGTACCATTACTATTGCTATTATTATTATTTTTGTTCAAAAATTAGTCGGGTCTGTTGGACCCGGTCAGCAGTTCTAGTTTCTTTATTCAGTAGATGCAGGGTTAAGTGAAAGATTATTTCATAAATTTTTTTAAAGAATTTTTTTTATAACTTGTTGAGTGTCATTTTGAAACAAATAAATTTTCTGGACATGAAAGATGCAAGAAAAAATCGCAATATTTATCTGTAATTTTTGTTCACCCTATAAATAACTTGATTGTTATCTCTCATTTCTACCTTGGATCCGAATATTATTTTTTCATGTAAAAATTTGGTGTTGATACAACTTGTCAAACTTGTGATAAATGTTGTTTGGTAACGGGTTAATTTTCTAGTGCAGTTGTAAATTGTTGCCACAATTAAATTTGCAAGTCTCGTGACTTTCTGAAATTTCACTAATTTTCTCACCTTTTAAAGCGCGCCAGAATCCGGTTTTTTCTTGTTGTTGCACGGTGTCTTTACAATTATTATAAAGGTCAGGAAGTTTCAAATATACTTCTCATTTACGGTTCCTTCTAGCATTACATTTTCTTTATTATTTTTCGACGGACCAGTGCCGTAACTAGGCAGGTGCAACAGATGCACAGGCACCGAGCCCAGGACAAAGGACAAAATTGTCAAACACAGTAACATTTCAAAGAAAATTAAGAGGTCCGAAAATAAAGCCAGCTGGAACTAATCTTTTCTTCGCCCAATTCTCAAAAATAGATTTTAAAATTAAAATTCTTCAAGTTGCTGCTTCGTACCAACTTTCATTTGATAACTTCCACATCAATTTTCAACCAATATTTTGTAAATTAATGATCGAACTGATCGAAAAAGTTACAGCTTGTTAGTTGACGAAATTAATGCCTATGATGCCAAAACTAAAGCGCAGGAGGAATCCCTCAACGAATCTAACTTGGAGGAGGGCGTTGTCAATACAAGGAGAATTAAAGATTACAAAAAGACCAGCCTCTTGAAGCCAATTAGCATCTTTGAAGAATTTTTGCGAGGATTGGAGCGAGACCGCAAGTCCGCAAAACCAGGTAAGTGCCAAAAGTTCGCCTAAAAATTGCGGCTAATTTGAAATTTTCCAGCCGAATCGATGGAATTCTGAAATTCATTTTTATACGATTTTTTGTAATTCTTATTTAATAAAGCTATACTTAAAATGTTGGGTGTTTAGAAAAAATTGCACCTGTGCCGGTTTACACAGATCGAATTACAGTTACAAACGAAAATTTAGGGCCAAGACTCTCAGGTAAGAATTAAAATCGAAAGTACCGTCACGTCAGCGTGAATAGAACGTGAAGCGTGTTTGTGTGGGC
Organism: Dascillus cervinus; assembly: GCA_949768715.1. NCBI lineage: Eukaryota > Metazoa > Arthropoda > Insecta > Coleoptera > Dascillidae > Dascillus > Dascillus cervinus. Next base: position 26,731,158 of record OX458319.1, on the reverse strand, counting down.
CCCCTTCCATCGAGTACCACGGGCGGGAAGGGAATGGGGGCTTCTTTAAACAACCAGTCTGCATCAACATGGATTCTACACACACCAGTTGTATGTGTCCGTGCGTGCTAGAATTGTCGAACACACGAGTTAACTCCGGTTCAGTTTGTTTATATCATCCGCAATAAATCCAGCAAAGTCTCCTCTAGTTGGTTGATGTTGCTGGTTCTGGTGTTTGTTTTGCGTAAATGTTTACCTTCGGAAATGGTGAACAGGTGATTTTAACAGCAACAAGTGTGTTTGGTAAAATGACCGGAAGACTCGGACGGTTCCTACAGACTATTTTCGTGGCGCTTCTGGTCGCCTATTCGACCTTATTCGTGTACCAGGCGTTCAACAACAGAGATTTAAACATACGGGTAAGATTAAAAACAAACTGTCCTCTTGTACCACTTTACGCCCCTCCGGGTTTAATTTGAATACCGACACGCATTCCTTTAATTCCACAGCCACGTGAATCCCGCCACCCATCCGAGGACTGCCCCTGAATATTTCTCCGAAACGAGCTTGATTTTTATTTTTGTTCTGCAGAATGTTGTGAATCAGAATGGCAACGACAATTATGTGTTGGGGGAACGTGCCGAAGAAATTCTTTCTACGGTCGCCACGGTCGGGCCACCTACCACTTCTCTGGACGATATCTTCATTAGTGTTAAAACTAGTAAAGTTTACTACAACAACAGGTTGATGGTGATCTTGCAGACTTGGTTTCAAATGGCGAAAGCACAGGTCAGAAGAATCATTATTTAATTTTTAAATGAAGGTGGATTGTTATGAGCCATGGTAATTGCTTTTTTGCCTTTGTTTGTAAACTCTTCAAGAAATATTTTTCTAACGAAATTCATTCCCTAAGTAGCTTACCCCTATCTGTTTTTGTTGAGGGCAGAACTTCAAAATTAATAAGGCCTTACAGAACGTCTCAAAAAACAGCCATTAGTTAATATTGGTTTCAATTACAATATGAGTGATGGTAAGGTTACCAAATGGTGCATTTGAGACTTAAATAACTTGATTTTTATTTTAAACTCACCAACAAAAGAAAAATAGTATAAAAATGAAGTTATAACTGTTTAGCAGATAATTCAAACTACAAAATTCTATTTTTGTTAAATTGTAGAAACAAGGGACGTTTGTGTTCGGAATCATTAAAAAATATTGATAAAGTGGTAGAAATTATAGTATCGAAGAATTTACTTTGACGCTCGCTATGACTTAAATATCCAACTGAATCAATGTTAGAAATTATCACATCTACCAAAAATTATTATGAAGTTATTGCTCCCGGGAACCTGACTGAAATCAAATTTTCTATTGGTTGTTAATTAGTGTTAATTAGCAACTTTAAAGAAATATATTAAAAATAGAAAATAATTGGAATTGTGTTTGGCTTCATGTTTCGAACAGTTTTTTTTGAATTGTTATTCACAAATAAAATGAATTAACTTTGGCTGAATATAAAAAATGAAATAAACATAAACAGCGCATATTTCATTTCCTTCTTTATGCATGTTAGCATTGAAAAACGCGACAAATTATTTGCAATGTATTTAAATTTTTTTCTCAGTATAAATTAGTGTTACTAGGTGAGACCTAAGTATTTAATTGTAAGGATCAATATAAAGAAAACATATTTATTAATTAGTGTAATAAAATTTAATAAAAACCTTTTTTATCATAACAGTAAAAACAATATTAGTTCATATACTTATTTCGAGGGCTATGCCATCATCTTCAGTAGAAGACCATATCTGTGTAAATCGGCAGGTATGTTGTCATTTTTTCTAAAGGTGCTCTTCGCATGTTCAGTGTCAGTTTCAAGCACAAAATAATTGTACATACAAATTTTTTATACTGCAACTACATGTTCATGTACTGTGCAAATAATCGTTAGCTTTAAAAAAATCATATAGTAAATAAAAACGCAATCTAATCTAAAATTATATTTAGATGTACCACACATTATTCGGTTTATTCAATTATTTGATTTTTTAATCTTTAATGGTTTATTTAAATATTGTGATGTAGGAGAATTTAAATCAAAATTTAAGTAAATACGTATCGACTTAAAAAAAATTGGTGTAAAGTTTCTTGATTACAGTATTTTTTCGCCATCGTAATAACAACAAACATTGATGTTTATAATTTCGGATGAAATATTAGGACACCCCTAATTTTTTTATTTTTTTCGTTAATAAATTTATTAAAAATTGAATCGTATAATTTAGAGAATAGTTTAAAATTATTGTTTCATATAGGTATATAATATATATATATATATATATATAAATCTACCTATCAATATGGCATCCTTTCACCTTACCTGGCATTGGGCGTCCACCAGAAATAATAACATATATTTAAATTTTACGGTGTATATTACGTCAGAATTGGATAAGAAACACAGAGCTGCCAAAATATTTGGCGTAAGTGTCATAGCAAAGGAGATTATACTATTAGGGTAATATGGCGACCTTTTATGTTACACACACTCTGACGTCCGGTGTATATTTTATCCTGCAGTGCATTGAGCGTCCTTTTGTATACAACAGTTAACTGCACGGTGTTGCCAAGTTTACGGTAGTACAAAATGATACGTATAATGAATTTTAACTTTTATAAAGCGGCTAAGATCGTACTTAAAGTCAATTAAAGTGGTCGTAAATTAATCTTTAATTTTTTACTAGCATTTAATTTGAAAAGATATGCATTTGAGAAAAATACTTTCATCCGTCTTTTAGATTCAAATGACGCCAGTATAAATTGCACAATTCAAACAACAAATTATAAGAACACTATATTAACGTAAGAATACATTTTTAATACAAAATTCAAACAAAAATAAAAAACTAACTTTTACTGTAAATATTTTGGATAAAGACTTTAACTTGTTGCCATGTTTTATTATGGTATAAATCTCCAGTTTTAGAACGTAAGGTTTCGATTTCAGATTGTTTGGGAGGTTTTCTGTTTTTAATATGTTTTTTGAAAAATGTCTTTGCTTCGGATTTTTGATATTCTGTCCATGGCACTAATATTCGACTCTTTCCCTTAGACTTCTTATGTGGCAAGGCTGGTTGGCTTGTAGTTGCTTCATTTAAATTTTGTTGTTCGGCACTGAGCTCACTATTATCATCTTCTACGTTATTTTGATTTTCTTCAACATCACTTTCAATTTCTTCAACATCAATATCTAAATCTAAATCAATTTCATCTAAGGTTTTTCCTTTATATTGCGCGGCTTCTCCTTTTTCCATTAATAATAGAAGTTTAGAAATTTTGGCAGTTTGATACACGTCATCTGGTAGCCGATATACCTGTTTGTGTATATTTTGGGTGTGCCCCATAAATGTCGCCAATTGTTCTATGTCATTCTCAGACATACTAAATAATTGTGACAAAGTTGCCAAGTGTTTTCGCAATTTTGTTGACGTTAAACTTCTTGGATTTTTAGCTCCACACTTATTTACATATTTTTGAAATGTTTTATAACCAGTAATAGGGTTATTAGTTCCTATATTGGCAAATAAATAACTATTTTTGTCGTCTATAAAATTAGATCGCAGCTTTACCAATATATCAGTGTGCTGTTGTAAGTTGGTACTAAAAAGAACCGGAACTCCTCTGCCTCTTTTGCCTCGTATTACCACTCTTTTGAATTTTTTTAATAAAATTTTCTCGGTTGGTGATATGGCTTGAGAAAATTCTTCATAACTTTCACTATTGTTGGTATGTGTATAAATGTGAAGAGGCATACGCTGCAGTTCACCAACTCTTTTTCTGTTTAGCAGCAACAATCGACAAAATACCGTTTCGAGCAAAATTTTGTAAGCCGCCATATTTTCATTTTTATTTAAATTAGTAAAAGCGTCATCTGCTTTTTTCTGTAAATAATTTCTTAATCTTTTTAAATCTTGTGCTAGTGGTATCATAGACATTTTGTTCCATTTCTGAACATTGAGATCAGCTGCTGCTTTTGTTGAAATTTCAAATCTCCACGAGTTTTCTAACAATTGTTTGAATGTTGCAAAAACATGTTCTGCCTCCGCAGCGGCAACAGTTTGACCAAAAGACTTTTGCTTTAAAACACTTAACATTGCAATATCGCAGCACTGCTTTAATGCAGTTGCAATATTTACAGCATAAGTTGGGGATTCGTATTTATCATTAACTGAATCATATCTAGCAATATTTTTGGTGCATTGTACAAACAAGTCAAAATTTTCAGGATTTAAAGCATCCCATAAAGATTTTATTGAAGGTTTCGCTTCTTGAACTTCAAGCAATAGTTTTCCCAGTTCTCGCATTTTCCGTGAACAAACATTAACAAAATGTTTCTCTCGATGACATTTAATATAACGTGCTCCAAATAAACAAATCAACTTATCTCTTTTAATTGCTAACGATACTTTATCTGCATGCATTTTTGGAAATACCTTCTCCGCCAATTCTTTATCAACTTTGATGTGTCTAAGTAAAATATTTTGTGCATCTGTTAAATAAGACAACTCTGTACTTGGTTTACCAGAAACTGCTTTGCACCTTTTAATGTGGCGATACAATTGTTTTGAAGAATAATATCCCAAACAGTATTTACATGGCACGTAATTTGTTCGAAATGGTAAAGCTGTTTTTCTAACTGGCTTTTCGCATGATTGTGAATTTTTCACAAAGTTTCCTTTTTTTCTTAAAATTGCTAAGAGGACTTTTCGTTGTGCTGATTTAGGTGGTAATGCAAATATTTTTGCTACTTGAGTTTCATGTGAATGATTCCTGTTTATGTGACGTGCAAAGTTATTGACATCGGATTCGCAGTAAAAACAGAAATCAGTTGTTCGTACCCTTTTTGAATTATTTCCATATTTTATAGTCTTTTGTTTTGTGATGTCCACATCGACATTTGCAGTATTGTCTTGCTCAATTAGATCAAACGTTATTATATTTTGAATAGGAATGGGAATAGATAAATTACTTGATTCAAATTGAATATCTTGTGGAGTATCGCTTCTAATAGAGAGTTTCTTTTTTTTCTTTACGTGATCTATAAATTTCATTTAACAGGTTTTGCAATTGATTACTTACTATTGTAGTCACCTCTACAACTTTCACTGCTCGTTGATGATGAAGTTGAAGGAATATATTCTGTAACGTCTGGACTATATGGTTCTTCAAAAGATTCTGATAGACCTACCGATGATTTCTTAACTATAAAAACAGAATTTAAAGTTTAGAAAATTGAAATATTGAAAAATATAGTTTGAATAACTTTATTAATAGTTCAGACAAATTAGCCAAAAAAACACCAAATAATAAAAAATAATTTATATACCATTTGCTTTTTTTTAAATGAGCTCTCAGTATGATTAGATATGGGGAATAAAAAATTTTCCCCCATTATCGCTTTTAAATCACTACTCAAACCAAAAAATAATCTAACATTAAAATACTCTCCATAAACTTTCACACAACAAAGATTTTATGCTGCATAAAGCTCATGTCTGTAGAATTTTCGCAATTGATATTCACTATGTCAGTAACTCCGTACGTAACACTTTTCACCAAAACAGAATTTTGGCAGAATTATATGGCTTGCACAATGCTTTATGTGACCTATTAGTGGACATCTTGAAAATTGCATTAAATGACTGTAACTGATTGCTACTTTCCTTTTTACTAAGAGTTCACTTCGAAAAGTTTCAAACTATAAAGTCTTTTATTTAAAATAGCGTAGAAAATTTATAATCTATAATTAAATATCAATTTTGCATTATTCCGGATAAAATTAGTCATCCCAAGAAGTTCTTATTTGTGGCCTATTTTTACGATAAATGAAAATCACCGGGAATTTAGAAACCTTGCAGGAAGTTAAAAATGAAGAAAGCCCACAGCTTCATCCAAATGTTAGAAATTTTAGTTGTCTAATATTGTGAAGTGTCGTAAACCACAACAAAAAGTATAGCGAAAGGGGAAAATTGGTTTATTAGCCGAACTGTAGTAGGTAGGTGTCGTCGAGATATTTTTTATTCATGTCGACAACGGATATGTTTTAAGATAACTACACAGAAATGATTTAGTTGGATAACAAGTATCCAAAACAATTTTAGAAAATTTTAATTTTCAACTTACATTCCTCTGGAAGTGAAGTAATCCATTCTAAAATAAAAGATTTATAATTTAATTTAAATTTAATATGTAATTTTTATAGCATTTATTGAATATCTTTACCTACCTTCAATTAATGTATTGTTTTGCTTTCTTTCAATTTCTTCCTTGAGCATTTGTTGTTTTTTATTGTCCTCTTTACACAGTTTTACGATTCGTTTTGCACGTGCTGAATGCATTTTACTTTTTGAAAATCGGCCACGAACAGAAAAATACGATCACCTAATGGTAGCACCGAATATCGAACATAGTATTTAGTCCTACTCTCCCACTAATTCGAGATAAAATAATGATTAATAAGCTCAAAAACCGACGTTTGAAATTTTGCAAGTTATGTTTATATACCCAATTGCAAGTAGGCAAGTTGATTCCTTTACATTACCACCTGCACCAGGCGATAAGATATGCACCCCAAATTTTTGGGAAAAAAAATATTACCTACCCGTGGACTAGAAACTGTTCCAACTTTAAATCGATTTTTCTATGTAAAAAGTACCGAAAAATATGATGCAGTTTATGCTACTTAGATTCCTAACTGTGGAAAGATTTTGTACATTTTTATTTGTTTTCATATGAATTGCCTTGAATGCATTTTGGTTCCTTAAACTATCAATTATTACAGTTTAAGTAGAAGGTTGATAAAATTGCGGTGTTGTCCAGTTTAAGGACGTCACATTAACCGAAGAATAAAATATACACCCACCAGACGTCAGATAAGCGGTAACATAAACGATCCACATAATTGATATACGTATATTGCAAAAATCCGACGCGCTCTCTGCACGTAAATGTGCGGAACTAAATTATACAGTAAAATTTCATAAGTAGGTGGATACGACGTCCCCCTCAAATTTATTCCGCTATCTCCCCAACCCCTCAGGAGTTGTTTGCACTGAGTTGGGCATCTGACGTCCATATATGGACGTCACATAACGGTGGACGCCGCAGTGCATGTAATTATGCAATAAACGGACGCAGCATTGATAGAAGGACATATATATATATATATATATATATAAATATAATAAATATAAATAAATAAAAATAAATAAATATAAGTAATAATGAATAGTAATAGTTTTTAATTAAAATTAAAATCGAGTGTTTCTTGTTATGTAATTTACTATTGATTACATTTTTTTTTGTTTTCTTTTATCTATAATAAAAATTAATTAAATTGTCACTTTATTAATTTTATTTATTTTTCATGTTCTCTTTCATCCATAATAAAAATTAATTAAATTTTCACTTTATTAATTTTATTACTTTCATTAATTTTTGTTGTGGATAAAAGGAAACAAGAAAAATGTAAATAATAGTTTTTAATTGAATATAAAATTAAGGAGCGCACCTGATCAGGATTTTTCAAACTTCCATTCGCTCAAAAATCGCCATTAATCCAACAAACCATGAAAAATATCTCACAATTTCTTTTCATACAGAAAACATATTTCTTGCATTAGAAAAAGCAATTTATATGTAAATTGACATTGTACAGCACGTGTTGAATTTTAAATTATCGAGAGCAGTCTAAAGCAGTTTTACAAGTTTGAAAAACTTTTTTTTGGAAAAAGAGTCACGAGCAATAATCCACGTGTGCACGCACCATTCTTTTCATCAATAAAAAGTGACACATGCTAAACGCGTGGCTGACCCAAGTCGTAGCGGTTTACCCGTGGGAAAGCTTTCCCCGTCCTGCAATAACCGGCACCCCCTTATAAATTACAATAAGGAGATACAGGCCCTTATTGTGCATTGTGCAAGTACCATGAACAATATGTTCGCTTTCATTACGAGGAAAGTTAAAATGACACCTAAATCGTCCAGTTCCCCCCAAATTAACATTGGAATTTTCTGATTTTGCGGATATTATTTTTACGGCGCGCGATAAACCGGATAGAGGGGCGTCGTAAAGCACTTTCCCACGGACATTATCTTTGCCAAGACAAATTTTGATGGCCAAACTCAGCTGAGTTTACATATCGCGTGATCTTTTGTTGACGAAATCGAATAACGAAAGCATTGTTGTCGTACAGACGCTTTACTTGACAAATTGTGATAAGAATATTTATGATTTTGAAAGCTTGTAATCGCGTTCAAAGTGTGTACTTTTAATCGTGATGAGTCAATTACATATCAAACATTTTAACTTTCCTGCTCAATCAATTGAATTTATGTCAATGTTGTATTCTGTTTACAAACTGCAAATAAATAAATAAACAATAAAACAATGTCGTTAAAGATTTACATTGTAAAAAATGATAATAAATTTAAAACAATTAATTATTCATTCAGAAGTTGACATTGAAATTTATGGTTATTTACTAAGGAAGAAGAACCAAGACAATATAGATAACAAGAAAAAAAGGTTGGCTCAAGAAGCCCCAAGTGCCGAATTTTTTCCAGTTAGTTATATTTCGTAATCCGTCTTGTTCAGTACAATAGTTTATACAACGCTTTATCTAACGTCTTTTTGAGGAATCTAAATTTTGTTGAGCCGATCTTATAAACTGATGCAGTGGTGTGTGTCGCGACAGAGGAAAATAAATCTTTATTTATCATTGACGGTAAATATTTATTACACCAATATAACTCATAAACCAGCGATTCTTAAAGTATGTCATGCAAAAAGTCAATACGTGCTCCGTTATTTATTTTATTTATTAGTTATATTTACCAACCCTCAAAATAATTAACGATTGGTATAATGTTCCATTGCAGCAAATATTTCGGGAAACGCTGATATAAACTATCATTGGAGTAGTTTATTAATGGTCTTTGTAACTACACTTGTGTATAATATTAATTTTACCACTGATGCAAAATCGATGTTGTTTTCGTATGTAAACTAATAAGAGTTGTATAAATATTTTTTTCCCACAATTCTTCAATAAATCTGAATTTTTTTCTTCTGTTATTTATTGCTACTTGCCTGTCGAGTTTCAATTTCCTCGGGGTTATTGAAGACACTTAGCCCCTTGGTCGGCGGTCAGGAAAACTTGGCATCGCAGGCAATAAGAATCTAAATCAAAAGCAATTTTTCTAGTATATTATGCACGAATGGCTCCGATCCAAGAATTGAAAAGAACGATTTTCTTACTGATTGTTTATTTGAAAAGTTTCTGAACTTTAACACTGTTCGTGAAACGACTTGTACCGCATTTTCAATTGTTCAAAGTTGCAGGAAGTATTGCAGGTTCAATTTATTTTAACAATTCAACAAAACTTGTTTTGGTAGATTTTGTAAATATTTTTTATTACAAATGAAAGTGTGTTTTTTGTAATGTGAGTAATAATTTTCCCTGGCTTTTTGCACTCGTTGTATAAATAACCCAGCTGAAATGGCACGCGACTGCGTTAAATCAATCCTGGCTGCACCATGTAGCTGATTTTGCAGGATCAGTCGTTCTTTACAGTAATGGTAATGCACTTTTTTTTGTAGATTATTCGTTTACTTACACAATAGGACCCTATCATAAACATAAATTAATTTCTAGTCAATTACACAAACATTTGCAAAACACATTCGGTAATCACATTTTTAAATTGTTTTAACTTTTCATGAAAAAATGCGTAAAGAATTTTAAATCAAACGCTCTTGAATGTCATTATAAATTTTGAAAGTTTTCTTTTCAATTAATTTGGAGGGAAAAATACACATGTTGTACAAACACAAATATTAACAGGCAAAGTAAAAAATGGAACGTAGAAATGTGTACATATTTTTTTTCAACTTACTTAATTCAGGGAATTCATGTACCTTTCGTGTCGAGTCTTTTCCAACACAACTTTTAAAAATTATTGACATGCACTTACAAAAAAAATAGTTTTTTAAACAAATAAAGCGAATGAAGCCTTTCAATTGAAAATGTCACTTTAATTTTGATAACATCTTTCATATTATTTAAATTCGTTCCCAAATTTACATCGAGAATCCTCTTCAGAATGACATTAATCGCATTTTCACTTAATTGGGCGAACATGTGGCTCGGCAACCTCCTTATTTGATCAGTGAGCCAAGAAAAAAGAAACACAAAAATGTTATTTTTGAAGGGCGTGTCTGTTCCCTTCGAAATTAAAATAACAAACTCTAGAAGCTGTGTTCCAACTAAAAGCATAACGATGTTCTCGAGGACTTTCGCAGTCCCTTATTTTAATCCGAGTAAACTGTTTATTTTGAGTATCGTGTTTCGAATCTTTATTGTAAGTGACCATATTTAAAATTGTTACAATGCTTTCGTGGGAAAGCCGCACACGAATTTGTTCGGTCCGTCTCTCGTTTATCCGTCCATTGAATGGAAATAATAACTTCGAAAAGTTCATTAGGTTTTTGACTCTCAAGTGTGTTGAAAAACACGGACGTAAACTTACTATGACGGCTGTCTTTCATTTTTAGTTAACGACTTCTTTGCTACTGTTAATAACTTAATGCTCGTTTTTTGACTTACACCATCGACTGTGTACGGTTTTAAATTGTGGGAGAATTTTTTCGACGTTTGTTTTTGTGGCGCGAGAACACAGGCTGTATCCCCTTAACCCGGGATTAGTCGCTATATGAGATTTTATCTCACGTTACCGGAATTAGCTGATTTGTCTATTCACTTCTTGTTTTAATTGTTTAACTGTATCAGAAAATACTTGATTGTTTTTTGTGATTTACTGTGTCTACTTCAGAAATTAAATAATTTTTTTTATGATTACTTCATGCAATTATTATTGCTGTAGTTGTCGCCATTGGAAATGGGTTTTACGACCTTGCAACAGTGAATAAAATCTATTACAGTTCAACACACTGACAATTTCACCAAATGTGGAAATATGTTTGTTTACTAATGGCCGTTTGCATTAATGGTCAAACATGCAAGAATATCTCATAATTATCTTCAACATAAAAGGTGAAATAGAATGTCGTAACCTCAGATCAGATTATCTTTAAATATATCAAACTTTCTAATGTCATTATTGCATTATTAAGACACTATTTTTCGTAGACACAATGCGTTCATGTCATAAAACCCATTTGAAAAATCGATACTGGATAATAGTTATTATTGACTATAAATAAAAGCGAGAGAAACGCTCACATGCGACCAATCGCGTTATATTCAATACAACGACTACTCCCGGGTTAAGCACTTTCTTTGATTAATGCAGTGCGTTGAATCAAATGGTACATGTTTATTCGCTGTGAAGTTCAATTAATGAATAGTTGTGGGCAGTGATGTAACCGTTCGCTTCTGAGAAATCGGACAAAAACTTGGATGAAGTTCGCACCTACGCTTATCTCTGCAATTTATTCGTTCAAATGTATAAATTGTCCGGTGGCAGGCGACGAACGCCTTCGCACCTAATGCGAAGAATGCCTCGGTACCTGTCTGCAAGTTATATTTCACGGATTGGCTTCTTAATAAAACTTTTAATATTTAATGAGATTGTCGATTTGTCGATGTCAAATTTGCATTTTGTTGCTGTAAAAAATAATTTAATTAAGAATTTTTCGTGTTGTTGCATATCTAAACAAAAAAGAAGTTGGTGGCAATTTTATCAAATTGCCTTTATAGTTGGTGAAAGCCGCAGGAGATGATAAATGGCCGCAATTATATTTTATATTAAATTTTATTGCAACATTATTTTTGCAGAATTGATTTGAACTCGACAGAATTAATTAAGAAGCTGAAAGTTTTTGGAGTTTGCAATCAAACAAAATTGAAAATTGTGGAGGTTTCCACTTTATTTATTTATATATTTTAAATTGGATGTAATATTTTTATAATGAACTGAAATTAAAATTTGATTAATCCAATTTGTTGGAATTTAGTTCATAATACAGAAACAAATTTTGTTTTCACAACAAAATATACATTACTACAATATTTCGACTATAAAAATCAATTATTATGCCGTCATTAGTGGGAGAATCAAAAGTTCACAGCTTGTTGGGTTTGAAATTCGAACTCATTGTTTATATTGTTGTGGTGATGAGATCTCTCTGTATTGTAATTGCTAGATATTTGTTCAAATACTTAATAGTAGCGTATCTCCAATTTCAACAATTTTGTTTCTAATAATAACAATAATATAATAAGGATAATGATATAAAAATAGTCAACAATAATATGCCTGGCATAATTTATTAGTGCGTACTCTTAATTGTCCCTACCCTACTACCCTCTGCTTGAGTTTAATAAATTAATATTTTCGAATTGACGTTCCAATGCCATTTTTAAATGGAATAATTGAAAACATATATCCCCAAGATGCGGTAAAGGGTTAATAAACAAGTTAAATTTACAACTGAAGTTAATGTCACAATCGGTGATCAATTTGTAAATTAAATTTTCCACAACAATGAATTTTAGACAAAATACGCGATTCAAAATTTTATTTAATGTTTTTAAATAAATTTGATTTTATCATTGAATTAGTAGTTTGATGGGTCGATTAGTTTCATTAATCGAAATTTAAATTAATCACTGCAGTAAAATTATGAATTTTATTCTAATTACTGAATTGGTTTGTGTTTTTCCATATTTTTTGTCGTTGCTCGAGTATAATTTTTTTTCCAAGTAACTAATGGGGCTACATTTGTTGCGCATGTTGCGAACATTTAAAATATCCGTGCAGGTGATAATTAGGGCTTGGTCGTAGGCTCGGTAGCCGGATGAGATGTAACAGTAGGAGCCCGAACTTGTTTGGTTTTGCTCAGTTAAACATAAACGAGGTTAATTGCTCTTAAAACTGAAAGACGCATTTTTTAACCTGCAGGCCCACTCCCATGTTTGTCTCTGTTTCGATGCTGCACTCGATCTCATAATTAATCTCTTTCAAATTCCGAGCAAAACGGACACTTGTTTTGAAAAACGATGGACGCTAAATTTTAGTTTAAAAAACAATTTCCGAATGTCGAAAATAAAAAAGTTGAACAAAATTATTTGCACAAAACTCAACAACTCAAAAACTGCCACCATAAAATCGCTTCCATGAAGAACAACTAATTGAGTCATAATTTGTCGCATTATGCAAAAAAGAGCAACTACAAGGATACCCTTGAAAATATTCGTCCGATTAAATAATACACTAGGAACATGAAATTTTTTGCCCGTCGTTTTTTCGACGACTTCCTATTCTTGTTCGAGATGAAGATTACGCAAGACACGTGCATAAGCGCAACTGTTTGTTATCGGTGCCTTTTCTCACGTTCCGTATGTCTCTTGCAACCGTATTGCCTTACATCCTTACAAAAATTAAAATGCTGATTCACACGTGATATTTCTTTAAATTAATGACGCAATTACAATTTTAGTCATTAATAACGCCTCTCTAATTGTTCTTCTTGTTTCAGACGTGGTTCTTCACCGATTCCAATGCTCCGGAATTGCAAACGGCAACAAGTAAGTAGAAACGTCTTTGAATGTAGAGGTTGTTACTTCCCCAAACAAGATAAACAAGTCGAGGCTGACTTGTGTAAATAGTTCATCGGTAAACACTTTAAAATTTGTAATTGGATTTTATCGTTGGTGGTTGCAGAAGAACCATCGATAAGAATTTGATGTTTGCATACCCATTCATCTCTGAAATTAATTTTTATTTGCAAAAGATTTAATCCACTGATGAAATGAATCTTCTTTACTTTGCACACCCCATAATTGCATCTTGATGTTATTTTATAAACAATTTATAAATGTGTGCAATGTAATGATAGGGAAAAAAAATCGGTTTTCAGAATAGATGAAACACCTTAACGATAGTTCTTTAGGTACATAAATAACCCTTTCATCGTTTTTACAGGATTAAACGATGCCACCGAATTCATCAAATAGCGCTCTCTACTACGAGAAAAACAACACTAAAATGTTTGAAAAATATCCCATTAGACTAACAAAATTCACTCGCTGCTGAAAATAAAACTTCTCTTTGTACTTAAAAATCAAAATGCGCCAACGCGAGTGATATCTTGGAGTGTTTCCTTATTAGCCGAGTCAACAAAGCCTTTGACTTCGGAATCCTCGGAAACAGGGCCGATTTGGATTTTTTAAAAAGTTTCTTATAATACATTATATGAAATGAGAAACATTCCGACAGGTGGACTTAATTATTTATATTTTTTAAAATAATTATAATTATTTTATACAAGTAATTCATTTTTATTTCCCATGATATTCAATAAAAAGTGATTTTTTTGGGATTCAATGAAAATATAGACAATTACATTATTTATCAAAGGATAAGAAATGTAAATGGAATTTTGAGCATATATCTTCGCGTCGCGTACAAAATATTTCTTCTTTTACAAGTAATTGTTTATTATTTACAACAATTTTTATGCTGGTTCAAGGCATATTGATCTAACGTTTCTGAAGATTTCAACCCATTTGGTACAACATTTTTATTTTACAGCTGTTTATTTCTTATAATTTTTGAGCCTTGGCGTGCGTTCGTCGCAAAATTGTTTAATGTGCTCAAAATATTTATTAAATATTGATGCAATTTTCCAGAAGTTTTTAACATGTTCCTTGTATTATTTTCCGTTTGAGAGAAAATTCTACTTTGAACTGACTCAAGTTAATAATATTTTTTTTCGCCCGCTGAAATAATATAGTATAAGAAATGGTCTAAAAAAAGTTTAATTAAAATCGGTACTGTTTTTGAGGATTCCGAAGTTTTGACAAATTTTAGTCTCCATTAAAATTTTTTAAAATTAAAATCTGTACGGTTTCTGAGGATTCCAAAGTTTTGACAAATTTTTGGCTTCATTGACTCGGCTATGTCTCAAACTAGAAAATTATAATTTAATATGTAGTTGGAAACGTCAAGAAAATCCATTTACATTAAAATATTCTCTACTTCCCAATCAGATGAATTTTCGCAGTTTGTAGCCGTGTTTTCTTCACTAGTGGAGAAGGTAAACAATTCATTACGTTATTAGGCATGCGCATCAATACCAGTGCACACATCAGAAGTGTCACTTTTTAGAATTGACAAATCATTTAGAATATTTACGAACTCCTCTTAACTGTGCTTCAGCAAAAGCCTTTTCCTTACTATTTTAAATTGACGATACTGTCGAATAATAACGACATTAACATACTAGCTGAAGTCATCAGTTATTAACGAATTGTTAATTTAATTATTGTATGCACGAAATTTCTACTACATTATTGATGAAATCATATCCATACTTCGCTTTATTTGACTCTGGAAATAATTTTTAGAGTCATTTTAAAAAGCGGTTGAATTTAATTTTATTTGCGTTGTTTATATCTTTGGTGTAATAATTATTGTTTCATTTCTTTAAATCATTGTCATTAAGTACATTTGACTTTTTATGTAAGAATACAAACCTGCAGATAATGAACGAATTTAAACATTCGCCCCAAAATGTTTGAAGCAACAAACAACAAGATAATATACCAAAAATTGTATACAGGGTGTACATTTTAAAAACGACCGTCTTTCTGGTTCAGAATAGGCAGCACTTCTGGCTTCTAAAGGTGCATTAAGTTGAATTGATTTGATGTACAATTCATTAAGATGACGTAATGCAACTTATACATGAAAAGTTGTGTGACTTGCATTTAAAATGTACATTCTATATTTACAAATCTCGACCTGTTACCAAGTTTTGATAAATTTCTATATTTTGGTTCCCTTTTGGGACCGTTTGGTTAAACAATATTTATGAGTTGATAAGTTCAGAAGTGAGTTAATGTAACAGATTACCAGGCACAGAAAGAACTACCAGGTACTGATTATGTAAACACCTCTGCTTCCCAGATGAGGTTTAAAAATTGCGGCGCTAATTAAATTCTTCGCGAGGGTTTGCTTAATTCTCCTTAACTTAATCGCTCGAGGAAAAGGACTTTGTAATGTAAAACACCCCCCGAGTTACAGCGACTTTCAAAGGTAAACATCCGAGTTTTTAATAAAAGGGAAAAGGTCATTTTCGCCCTCTTTGTGGCCGAAATTCTCATTTTCCACAATCTGTGTACACTGTCTTTAACTGAGACATTTTAATAACACCGAGCTTTATCGCTTCATTTGTAACGCGCAATTCGAAAAAGAAAATTTGCATAATAAACCAACGAACAATAAAGAAGATTCTTAATCAGAGCATTTCCTGTTGTACCCAGCAATCGTAGCGGAACGAAATGGTTTTGCTACATATGCAGGTGCTCCCCGATACGCTTCAGAAACCGCTTCCATTTATGTGCATTATAAAATTCGTGTAAAATATTAACTTCTTTGCCTATTCAAGATCCGCGTTTTTTATGGGGTTGCTCGGATCTGACTCAAGCAGCTCCTTTTATAGCACACTTACAAATCATGCAATCGTGCAATGGTCGTAAATGAATATTTAAATAATGAATGTCACATCGCGCTCGTAAAATCTGTTGTTTAATTGCGCAAAAAAATTCGCGCGAGCGCTTAATCCAGAAAGTTTTTTTTGCGGCCAGCTAGGTATTTTATCGGTGAATAGCGAGCGCGAGCGCTTAAGAAACTAATTACACGGAATTAATAAGCGCCGGGTAATTGTTGTTTCATTGAGCCGCGCGATTTGGTCGTTTGTTTGCTTCATTACAGAACTAGTAAAACGAATGTTATCGGTAGGAATTCAAGCGATTCGGGCGTTAAACGCGCCAAATTAAATGTTTGCTTTACGGTAAAAAATTACAAAAAAAACCGCTTTCCCAGTGTTTGTGTTCGTGCAGGTGTTTACATTATGCAGTAATATTGAGTTGGCCCCAATTTTTACAGTTTAGAGGGGGTCATTTTTGTGCTGTTTAGTGTGCAGCGATTTGCATGAAAATTTAGCTGCTTACAAAGGAAACAAGGTAGCTTTCCGGTGCGTTACAAGAATACTTACTTTTAGGGGAACTACTGTCTAGAAAGGGTTCCCTAACTGCGACTGTTGTTGTTTTCAAATTGATCTTGTCTCAATTTAATTTTTATTGATGTGTAAACTACTTCACTTGCACCCCTTGTAAAAATTTGGTACTACTATAACCACCCAGTTCGAATAATTTTAAAAATTTGCTAGAAACTAAACAAGAAGCGTTACGGATAACGTCGTGGGGTATGCGCAGTGAAGTCGTCTCTACAACTGTCATTTTACAATAGGCAAATCATTTAGAATATTGTCATATGTATACACACACGCGATTTGTTTACAGACATGTTCTGTGGACCTACGCATTTTTTTTTTTGTGTTAGAATAGTTTTTTTTGTGTAATTTTGGTTCCGATAGTGGATCATAAATAAATTGAAACGTCAGCAATAGCAATAGAAAAATTAATAGAAAATAAATGCCACTTATCAATATGAGCAAGTGATTTTGAATTAAAATAAAAAAATAATAATGTAGCGAAATTTATGAAAGATGGTACTGACGAAAAAGTGTGAAGTGACAATTTAAATTTATTATTTTCCGTTTTACTATTATTTAACATTTTTAATGAATTTTTAAGTGGGCGAGTGATATTTTTAATTTGATAGTCGATCTCCTGCAATAAAATATGCACCAACAACATATAAATTGTGTATTTTATTGGTCATTTTTTTAAATAAAACGGCTTATTTTTACGGAACCGTCAATATAAAGCAGGTGTAAAAGTCAAATTAGTTAAAAAACTAATTTAAATACAATCACAACAAACTAATAAATGTCACAGAAACGAACGGCGAATATATAAATTTTTAGCTTTATGTGATCTAACTAATTAAAACTGATGCAACAAAAATGTATTTTTTTGTTGCACTATGTGCGATTGGTTCTCATTTTGTCATTCTAGTTTTTTAAAATTAAAGTTTATGTTGAGATTTTTGTGATAAAATTTTAATTAAACCAATGTATATTTTTGGATCCCAGAGGCAAACAATCTAAAATCGATATAAACAAAAATTTCGATTTTCCATTATGAACATTGTTCAAATAAATTTTTCAGTTTTTATTTAAGATTAGCTTCGAAATTATTTATTTCGTTGATCAAGCCTAAATAAGTACTTCAGTTTTTGCTGCTCAATCGTTAGGGTTGTAACCATTGTTTAAAAATAAGTCTACCTGCTTTTTAAGAAAGCACTTAAACTTAGAAACAACTCTGAATAATGGCTTTTATTAGTTACTTCTGATTTACTGTAATGCTTTTTGGCATTTTTTTAAACTCCCTAATGGATAATTAGATCGGGAATAATAAATTTAACGATTCGAGTTAAGTTGTCACAAAACATTTAGAGTCATTAGTCACACGTGCTTTTAATGTTTGTTTAGCATAATTACCTATATCAAAGAATTTCTGCGCGATCAATTGGCAATGACCGAGAGTAACCTTACTTATTTTTTTAATAACAGATATTTTGCATTGGTTTAAGATTAAATTTACGTACAAATTCGATTTAGTTCAGACTTTTTTATGTAGAAAAATTAGAATAATTTTTATTTAAAAGCAAATAAAGCATTTTTGTTTATTATGAACTTTCCATCCCGGAGATAGAAAATTTTTCCATACCGTTTGGGGTCGGTACTTAGTCCAGTCACCATTCGTCATTTGCAAAATAGCCTATATCACTTGTTGCATCGTCCAATACCTACTTGAAATTATTTTTGTTTGATCGAGTTTAATTATTGATTTTTAAATAGTTAGTCAATAATTTTTTAAAAATTCATATTCGATTAACTATGAAACATTTTACTTTCAAATAACAGGGTTCACAGCAACCTGGAAAACCTGGAAATGTCAGGAAATTTAATAAGTCAAGATGTCAGGGAAAATCAGGAAATTTATTTTATGTGCCTGGAAAAAAGTTTTTTATTTTATTTCTATCATTATTTGTAGGCATTTGATATTGAAATTATTTTCAGGTGTTTCCTTCTCTCCCGAGCATTATCCGATTACATAGAAATAAAAAGATCTCTAACGGGTTTTATGTTATGTTAATTCTTACAATATACAGTGTGTCCATGGATGCGCACTTTTGTAAACTTTTCTGCCATTTGACGATAAAAAAATAATTCTTGACAAAAAGTTCCGTTTATTTGGGGAGATGATAAACAGTTGTCAAAAGTGAAATGTGCAGGGCGAAATTGACCTTAACAAAGTACCCTTATTTTTTATTTTTGTGAAAAATGTTATTTTACAAAGTTGTTTCTTAATGTAACGAAAGCTTAAATACAAATAACAAATGTAGTTTTGTTATTTCTTAGCTCAAAATTTGTATTTAAGCTTTTGTTACGTTTTGAAAAACTTTGTAAAATAACATTTTGCACAAAAATAAAAAATTTGAGTACTTTGCTTAAGATGATTTCGCACATTCTGTTTATGATTGTCCAAGATAAGCAGAACTTTTTATCAATAATGGTTTTTTCTCGCCATATCGTCACCCTAATTATCAAACCTCGTAACTCCACTTTTGGTCAAAAATGGGATTTTGGTGTTATCTGTTAGAGAAAAAATTAATTATAATAATATAAAATTACTTTATTTTATAGTCATTAAATGTACTTCGGAGAACTACAAAAAAATTTAAATGATAGCGACTTGCCTGAATCTTTTGTGATGTTTTTCGTGTTTTCTGTAAATTTTGCGATTTTGGAGTTCCGAGGTTTGATAATTAGGGCGACGATATGGTAGTTAAAAAATTTACAAGAGTGCGCCAACCCATTCGTAGACACACTGTATATCTATGTTTTGTACATCATTATTGAAATTATCCTATTTACATAACTTGAACTGAAAATTTTGACTGGTTTAGTTAAAGGCGCATATTATTAGAAAAATGTCAGGGAAAAAAGGAAAAGGGTCATGGAATCCCTTGAAAAGTCGGGGAATTTGAAAATACAGAATTACTACGAACCCTGAATAAGGCTTTTAAGATTGTTTTCTTAAAAAAAAATGTAATTTTTCACTTTCATCCCTCTAAAAACCTTAATTAAGACCTTTTCTAAGTTGTTGACCATCCACAATTTTTTTTTCAGATGGGCACTTAATTAACACCAACTGCTCCTCCACGCACCACCGAAAAGCGTTATGCTGCAAGATGTCCGTAGAATTCGACACCTACTTGAGCACCGACAAAAAGTAAGTCATTTTCCGTATTGTCGTTCATAAAAAATCCCCTTTTGAAACGTTTCGCGGCAAAAAGACACGTTCACAAAACAGCTTTTTACAGTCGATCGCGGCAGAACTATTTCACTTTCTTGAGAATTTTTATTTTCTTTAAATACCGGAACGAATCTCGGCCGACAAAAACCTGACTTCTCGGAATTTTTTTTTTCTTATTAATTTACTCCTCGGCTTCGAAATTGGTTCAACTCCGTCACGAAAATATCGCATTCGTGTGGAAACAACCGCCATATGGCCACCGTTAGCGCAGAGGAAGACACCGAGGTTTCTTGTTTTTGTGACTTTCTTTAACGGGAGTATTATTACGGAGAAAATTGCGCGTTCGTGATTTGAAATAAAGATTAATCTTTCGGTGTCACTTAAGGCGTTAAATCGCATGAAGGAGGCACTGATTAAAAAGAACTCGCGCACTGAGCTGTTTATAATGAAAAAAAAAAGAACAATCAGCAGACAGACGTGCATTTATATATAAATGCCAGTCCATCGTCATTCAATGGCTTAAATAAGCTGTATTGTGTAACACAAAAGATATGTCAAAAATAATCCCAAAGAAAGGTGGTAGTTCACGTCTGTGCGATCGTGCAGCCGTGACATTGACATATGTGTTCGAAATCTCCCAAATGAGATGAAATGCGCGGAATTCTTTGAATAATCTTACATCGGAAAATGCGGGGAAATATAGAAATTCCGTCGATTCATTACGAACCGCTCAATTACGGGGATCGGGGTCGTAACAAGGAAATTTCAGGCTCGATGCAGCGGAGCGAAATTAAATATGAATTGCAAATTTCACCTTGCAAATCTTGTAATACTTTTGCATATTTATTTCGCGAGAAAACAACGGCAATTAGAGCTTTATTTTCGTTTCTTTTTTCATGAAGTTGGCGCAACACAAAAGAGATTAAATTGTGCTGAATAATGGAAAGCGAGGTCGTCGTAATTGCGACTTGTGTGTGTTTCTGTCTAAATTTAGTAATAATCCTTATTGTGTTGTTCTGTTTCCGCCTAGTCAGCGAAGCGACTTCCTGTCGACTTGACACAATGGGCACCAGCGACACATAACACACACTTCCAATATCCCTAACAGGTAGGGATGACAATTTGTTCTCATTTAATATCAACCTCTTCATAAATCTTCGCTTTGGTAGTTTTGACAGTGAATGAAGCAAACGGGTAACGTTTTTAGAAAATGGAATAGGAACAATGCGGCTAGTAATAGGTGACGGTGCCGGAAATAATTACCGGGGAGTAAATGTATTACTTTAATTTAAAATACAGTCGATTTCGCTCACGTGGATCACTGGTTAATTGACTCGTACGCTTATTTGATGAAAAGTGTAGTAATCGAATAATCAAAACATAAATTGCACGCACAGGCGTGGTACGTATGCTATTATTTCAAACCAAATTAGTTTACTACATCGCTTCTACTATTTACTGTTGAGCTCCAGGAAAACGAGCTACTTTTAAGTATATATCTAATATAAAAAGCGAATTTTTCAAGATTAATATGTGAAGTGTTGACTTAATAAATGTTTCTAGTGGTTCAACCAAAAAGATATATTTTTATGGTCTTAACTATGTGAAATGGCCATTTGTATGAGCGTGACGGTCGTGACACCAAATGATCTAGCTACTTCAAATTTGTGCATATGATTTGGATATGCATAGCAATCACTACCTCTTAAGTTACATGGAAAAAAAGTAACTACTTAAACATTTTGTCTTTCATTTTATTAACAAACTCTGGTCGCTTTTCGGATAAGTGTTCATAGACCTGGAGTATGTTGGAAAATAGATGGACGTTTAATGGGGAACACCATTTTATGCTAATTTGTAATAAAAATTAGCTAACTATCATTTTTTCACAAAATGAACTGGGCCCACTTTCAAAATCTTAATACACTGACGAAAGAAATTAACGCATCATGTGTAATTTTTTCGATATCTTGAAGTCGATGTTTCATTTCAACTGAAAGTATTTGAATCAGGAAAAAGCTTATCAAGTATGATGTTCTACCGCTTGTTTCTTGTTTTTTGTTCTCATGGTATTCTGCTGATAAATAAAATAACGCACTTTACACTATTCTGCAACGAGATAGGTCCATATTAAATTCCTTTTTGGGTTTGTTTTGAAGTACTATTGTTGAAATTAAGTGCTAAATACTGACGCAGGAATATGAATAGATGTCCGGATCTCAATTTAAGTGTCGAACAAGCCGTGCTTGTGGTAACACTTGCAAAAGAAGGTAGGAGTCAGCGTTACATCGCTCAGAGTCTTGGTGTTAATCAATCTACTCTATCCCGTGTCTTGAAGAGACATCGGCAACCTGATTCATACTTAAGAAGGCCAGGACAAGGGAGAAAACGAGCCACAACCTCTGTCCAAGTTTGTTTTTTGATGATGCAGACATTTCGGGCTACCAAATATACTCGCAGAGGTCACAATGTTCAAGAAAACTCCGTTACTATAAGAGAAAGGTTACATGGTTTTAATTTAACTCCCAAAACCCCGGCAATAGGACCACAAATAACTGGCCATCACAGAGTCAGGTGAACATTTCCTCAGGAACATGCAAACTGGTTACAGGCCGATTGGGCTAATGTTATGTTCAGCTACAAGTTTAGATATTTTCTTCAAAGCAGTGATAGACGGATACGTGTTAATGGACGGCCAGGTGAACGTTATGCGTAATGTAACATTGTTCCGACTGTTATGTTTGGTAGAGACTCTGTCATGGTGAGGGGAGGTATCACTTTAGAGGCTCGTACGAAGTTGGTCATACCAAGAGGAAGCATCACGGCAGCGTCTTATATTGCAAACATTTTAGAACCATATGTAATGCCTTTTGCCCCTTTTGGAGAAAGCGATTTCCTGCGATACTGCCATGTGACGAAGTGGATATCAACACAATGGAAGAAGTCCCGATCTTAATCCGATCGAACACCTCTGGGACACGATGGGCAAACGCCCTAAAGCACTTCCTCGGTGTCTAAGCAGTCTACAAGAGCTGGGACAAAGAAAGCAGGAAATTTGGAAAGATATTGACAAGGATAAAATTAGAGCATTCATTAACAGTATGACTCGTCGCTGTCAGGCAGGCAGTTATTCGAGCAAGAAGAGGAAACACTAAATATTAAGCCTTATAATCACATGTCAAGTTTTTTTCCACTTTTAATTTTTGTCATTTAATTTTTTCTCTCTCTTTATGTTTGCCTATTTTTATTTTGACTGTTTCTTTGTCTCAATTCCTTAGTTGAACGTGAAATTGTTAAAATGAATGGCTGAAATTGAAAGAAAATGTTTTATTCCAATTTTAACTAGGTTTTAAAAAGTGATGCGTTAATTTTTTTCGCCAGTGTATGTTACCTATCGTTTTTGTGTTCCATTTTTCAAAACCCATCTTTGATTCAAATGGAATATTCAGATATATGATCAAAGTTTGAATTATCAAACATTTGTCACTGTTTGGTGTATGTTTTGTAAAGTCCCAAGTTTAACAAAAAATACACACAAAAAGGCGGTATTGTAAAGCCTTTGTTTTATTCATTTGAGAATGTCAAGTGCCCCGCTGATGTGTTCAAGTAATGTGGTCATGACGCCGCGCCGTCCAAGAGGAAGTTCTAAGCCCTGTTAACAGTTTCTCTTGGTAGATTACGGCGACTAGAATTAATTAATAGTTTATCATCAGCCACATGCAAGCCACAGGTGTTACGTGTTGTGTTTATCAAAAAACAAACAAACAAGACAATTTTTACAAAACAAGGTGATCGTTATTTATTGTAATTTAATGTTGAAGAAGCAATTTAATGCACCTGCGTCTCCCGAGATTACATATAATCAACTTACTCTCAAGAGGTGTGTTAAAAATTGTAATAATGTCTCTTTATAATGCGATATTCCGGTCATGTTTAATAGCTCCGGCTGCCACAACTAGTTTTTTTTTAGCTACGATCGAGAAAAACTAAATATATTTAATAAAGTTTACAAGATTTTTTAATTGGAACTCTGACATTAACGAGAAACTTATTTAAATTGTAAGGTTCGGAGATTTCTCGAATTAGATTTACGACATCATGCAATGCGTACAAAAAATCGATCGCTTTATTTAGTAAATGATTTCATTAACTTGAGATCCGGCTGCTATTTAGTCCGATCGAAAAGGAAATTAGCTAAAGCAACATTAGAGAGAGTGTGTGAAGTTTTTGGGTTCACAAACGAAGGCCGAGTAATGGGGGGTCTTTTTTTTTAATCCGCCTAATTTAGGTAATGGGGGTGTTGTTATCATAAAAACTTGAATCAATTCCGTGGTCGCACCTGTTTACCTAGTTTTCTAAATGAGGGTTGGTAATCGAGTTTTGTTTTTTAACGATTTCGGCGCGTCACGATGATCCTTTTGTCGTCCACTTTTGCATGAAATATGATATTGAAGCATGTGGCAGGTTTTTCTGTTAAGATCGGGTCACAATCGGATAATTCCCCTTTTTAAAGGTTCAATGATGACTATCCAATACGTCAATTCTTCTTGATTGAACGCTTCTCCGGCGACTTTAAATGATCGGTGACTCGAGGTGGTTGTACGTAATCGTCTGCGGAGCGTTTCGTTTTCGTCTTGTCAACTTTGATAAAAATTCAATGCGGTTAATTGCCGACTTTCACAATTCATTTGGGCCCTTCAATTTCGAATCCAACGGTGCAACTGATCGGCTAATTCTGCTGCTAAATAAATGATAAGAAAAATTAAAATTTTGATTTTCCTAATTTAATAAACATTTTTTTAAATTTCGTATAAAATCTTGATGGAAAATGAAATCGAATAAGTGAATACAATAACATTGTCATTGCTATGTGGTGTTTATTAATATTGATTTTCTTTTATAGAATATTAATTTTGTATTCGCACATTTGCTTTGTTCGATGCTGTTGTCGGTTATGTTTGCAAATTAGTGTTTTATACAAATTTCATTTGCAGATTGTCTTTAAACATTTTCTGAAATCAGAGCTAAATATTTTCGATTTGTATTAACGTTATTCAAAAAATTATCAATAAGGCGACTTAAATTATATTTTATTTATGTTTACTAAATTTTTGCAACAAATTTATTCCTAAATTAAAAAGTTCTGGCTCTAAGAAGTTCAATAAATGCTGGAATTCCGAAATATCCTCAGCGGGGGCTATAATACCAATTCAAAATTGAGGGGAAAGTATGCAATTTACATGTTACATCAGCTGAAATGCGCAATTTCGATGAGCGCAAGAAAAATTCTAAAATATTTTTATTTGAAGCCACAAAGTAAAATTTCGTTGTTTTTTTTATTTTGGAATGTGGCAAATTATTTATAGAATTAATATTTGTAACTCGATTCGCAAAAAACTCTTATTACTTACCACTTGAAAGTACAGTTAACCGGCAGCGCAATAGTTTATAGTCGACCCATCAAACTGCAGCGGGACAGCATTTCGGTTTTCACCAGAACGGTATTCTTCAATTACCTTTGAAAGAAAAAATAAAAGATGCTCAAAATGCTTCCCCTCTTGTTCTATGCATCTACGGATGCGTCTTCGAAAACTGCTGTAAATCATACTTGACAAATTTGTGAAGAAATATTGACGATCCTTACTCCGTACCTGTAAAATATGTTTTGTGCTCTTCAACTTCTTTAGTTTATGACAACTGCCATAAGTAATAAGTCAAGTACCCTTGGTCGCCTTCTGTCGTAAATTATACATTAAAAATACCTTGTAATACGAAAGTGTCTTTATTTAAAAAACGTAAATTGCACTAAATTATTTGAAAATAACCAAATGTTCGTACGTCAAAATTGAGAGAATTGAGAGAAAGCCAAAATTTAACTTATTTTATTTTAAATTGTTTTTTCTTGTTTCTATGAGAATTGACAAACTATTTTGAAGGGCTATTTTGCCACCGGCGGTAAAGCTTACAGCACCCTGTATAGCTAAGCGTGTCGGAGAGTTGTGTCAATTCCAAACACTTAATAGTGCCAGAATCATAGTGCAAACCAACAAATTAAATCAAAATAATTTAGGTAAATTATTTATCTTATCTCAATCTGGCTTCATAATACAGTTAGGTATCGAGGTGTGTGTTGCAGTCAGTGTTGGTCCTTAAATGCACAACTTGGCCCGCATGCAGGTTACAAAGTTGGTACAGACCTAGTTGGTTGTAACTGTTGTATGTAGGACTTGTTACTTCCCCTAAACATTCAGATATTTTAGAGGATACCTCATTCATTGTAATCCCCATGACGAATGGAAACTGGACCAAGTAGCAAATTATTTTTATACAGGGTGTCCCACGAGTGGTGCATCAAACTGAGCGGTTAATAAACCTCTGTCAAAAAATGTGTCGTTTTGGTAGTACAGTGAATAGAAGAAAAATAAGGTTTATATCATTTATTGCAAACATTCCAAGTAACTGTTCAAAATGGCCTCCATGTTGCTCAATATACAAGTTGACAGGTTGATCCATTGACGTACGGACCCTCTGGAATATTTCCGACCATAAACCTTTCCAACAGTTTTTCCTCCGTGCGGATAGGTGTCTTTATACGACACAGAGTTATTTGAATTATTTTGTCAACAATTGAAAACAATTTTATAAATTTATTTAAGTGATTTATGGATTGCGAATAAAATTTCGCCAAAAGCATGAACTCAATACCGTTCCTTTCCTACATCAAAATTTTAATTTAATTTAATTTTTAAAATCCAAAATGTAACTTTCTTCTATTTTGAACAATCTTAAAATTAAATCAGCCACAAACTTTAACTTCGAAATTTCGTTCGTAAAAGTTATCTTACGAACGGATAAACCGCACAAACAAACAACGGTATCGATTCTCATTTTCACCTTCATTAGCAATAATCTCATTAATATCGCGAACAATAGCAGAAGAGCTTTCGCGGTACTCGTTGGACATTTATAATTGCGTTTCGGGATTCAAATTAAATTGTGACACAGTGTAAACCGGAAGTCGAGCATTATTGAATGTGATGAGGCATCCATTAGGCGAAAACTTTTTTTTGTTGCTCCAAATAGTTCACCGGGTTGTGTGTAGCGTGCAATTGAATCGTCCCCGCGTTTGATTAAATCGAATTTTTTCCCGTTTCCGGCGATGATAAAAGTTGGTAAGAAATATTTTGTTTGCCTTTCAACCGCCCCTTTCCAGCGCAATACAGCACGAGCGTTATTTGATTTTAATTCGGCGAATAATCAAAAACTCGTGAATTGGCGCTTTTTACGCCGCAATTATTTCCTGCACAATTTGAAAACCACTCGAGTAAGTCGGTTGCGTTTTATTTCGCATTTTTTCCCTCAAGTGTAACGTTTCTCCAGGACGTAATTTAATTCTTGTCATCGTTTTACCATTCCATCGTCATCATTCAATGTAAATGTCGAGTTAAATCAAAGATTCAGCTTTTTGTTGAGAGCGGACGACCGGGATCGCTTATTGATTTTTTTGGTTTTTCGCCGGCAAGTTTTCGAACGAAAAAACCCTTTTCGTTATTGGTGCGAGTTCACACTTTGTTGGACGATGAGAGCCGTGCTGAACACGGTACACGGGTCGATTAACCCTTCAGTAGGCGCCTGTTGTTTTGTTACACGAGTAGGCGCGTGGATTATTATTTATTATTGTTAACAAAATATTTTGTTATTATTTTTTTAAATACCTTTTATAACGTGTAAAAAAAATTTTTGCCTTGAAGTAAATTTATAACCGTTTAACATAAATAAAATTAGAACTCTCCAAAAATGGCAACGCTAACGTAGCAGCGACGGAAAATATAAATAATAATATACTTACAAAAAATATACGATCACTTTATTTATGAAATAAGATTCCTATAACTATTACAAATAAGTTTTCGTACCAAAATTAAAGAACAAAATACCTGTACCTATAAAAAAAAAATGGATGAAGTTACAGTAACATTTCAACCTGTATTTTCGACACAACTCACAAAAATGTCTAACAAATGGTCTTTACATATCAAATTATTACATATTTTACACCATCTTCTTGTAGATTTATTCCTAACTCGACCACATTCATAACAACGTCCTAAAGGTCCTCGTCGTTCGTGAGGCACTGCCGTTGATCTTGATGGTTGACCTAACACAATCTTTGCACGTCTGGATTAAATTTCTCTGCCGCTTCTTTCGTAATTTTTCCTTAATTCAAATTTAAAAGTGAACCAAGTTCAAGTTCAGTAGTTTTCACCAAAAAAAAATAAAAAAATTACGACCTGTCTCGGAAATTTCAGTCTTTTGCGGCGACAAAATGATGCAAGCCCTAAATCAGAGAAAAGTGTTGACAGTTTTACTTGTTAATACAATTTAAAAAGAAAAAAGGAATTTTAACGCCATAACAAAAACACATTTTTTATATTTAAGGACCTGTTTTTCAGATACCGTTTAAATTTCCGAATATGATTGTGTTGGCAATGCCGACAATCTGAAATATTACCAACTTCATTTCGTAACCCCATTTGTTCTTGTGTCAATTTAAAATGTAAAAAACAATACATTCTTTGACGAGGAAAGTTGGCAATATTTCAAATTTTCGGCGTTGTCAACAAAATTGCATTGATTATTTTTCAAACAGTCCTGTCTGCTAATTGTAATAAGAAAAAAATCCAATTGACCAATAACATCAAAATTACACTGACTATTTGCTACTAGCTACTACGCGGTTGTAATCCAGTTGGATAATAGTATATTATTATACAAGTTTTATAAGACGATCTATTGTCGCACGAATATCACAAGTGCGACAATACGTCTTATAAAACGAGTGTAATATACTATTTTTTCTACTTTGGCGCTCTCAGTTTTATGAAAATTTGAAAATTGTGCTTTCTAAATATTCTAGAGATTTTTAGGATGAGGTACTGGTTGTGTTGGGTATTTGTCATGTGTCATATGTCAACTAAAACTTCAAATTTAAAATCTCGAGTTTGATATTTTTGTGAATAAGTCATGGAAGAATTAAGCTGTACACTTGGCTTACCCTTGATAGGAGCTCGGTAGAGATGCCCGACGCCGGCCAGCGTGTTATTACAGCAACACCAACGTAATAAGTACCAAAAAAAAACCAAAAGCGGTTTCACAAAAAGTTCCTTTGTTACACTGCTTTTAGTTTCACAAAAACTCACTTATGATACCAAAGTAGAAAAAATATTTTATCGCCACCTAGATGATATGAAAAAAATGCTTCATGAAATAATCCTGTAGAGTAGTCTTTTTTAGGAAGGTACTGAAAAACAAAAATAGCATTGAAAATAAGAACACTGGATTACATATGTAATCCACGCGCCTACTCTAGGGTTAAAAAAGGAGCAATGTTCAGACCACAAATCACCCGGTATACTCAATTCTAATCGCGTTGTGGTTATCGATTGCAATATTCGCTCGTGCTGCGGGTTATTTTGTCACGTCCGTCGAAGTGACTGTTCTTAATTGAATTTATCTGCTGGTAACCCGACCGCCGTGCAGCTGAAGAACCGCAATTAACGCAAATTATGCTAATTTAACAGAAAATTCTCTGTAATCATCGTTGTAAATTCTTCGTGGAAAAAATATCGCGCGAATAAACAAACCCAGTTAAGGCTAATGCGAACTCACAATTGTTGTTCATTGGTACGTCCGGTTGTCGTAATTTTTTTGTCGTTGATTTTCTTCGGGGTATTTTTCGCGATTGGATTAATTTGAAATTTAAAGCAGTCACCGAAAGCAAAGCGTGGAAGCTCGACGAACCAAAGTTTATTTTATTTCGAACAAATTTATACACCGCAACCTGTACACCTCTATTGTGTACGGGAAAATGATACAAAGTTGGAAATCCTTTGAGTTCGAATTACTTTTGAATGAAATTGTTTGACGATTCTTTTTATGTTGTAATGAAACTCTTTGTAGCAAGTCATGTTGGATAATGAAAATATCGTTCGGCTAGTGTTTCAAACTAGTTTTATTTATCGCGTTAACGTGGTCAAAAGGGTTAAATTTCAATTGAGCGCAAAAAAACTAATAGGAAGCGATTCGAAAATATTAAATTCTCCACATATTTTTATTTAATTCGTTTCATGTTGAAACGTTGTTTGCTAGCATTAAATATTGAAATTGGTGTATCATATGTGAGAAATAAAAACCACTGACAAATAAATGTATTCTGCTAAAGATAAACTACACCATCTTCATGGGCTAAACACAAAAATGCAATAATTTACCTAAAAATCATGGCAAATTTAGCTTCATGCAACATTTTGATACTTCGAGTGTAGGCAAAGATATTTTAATAAGTAAGGCCGACAAAGCAAAGACAAAGCAGACAATAATTTAATTAAAAATCACAAAATGAATTTTGCAATATGCTACATTTTGGTCATTTGATAGAGTTTTATTGTGCACCAAGAGGTATCAACGTTGGACAATTGTAACAATCATCTTCAGGGATCACACAAAAAAGATAATGTAAATAAAAATCACAGAATGAACTTTGCAATGTGTCTTATGTTGGTGATTCGAGCATTCAATTTAACACATTGTTTGCGGGACACGTATTAATACGTGTTTAACAAACTGCGTTGAGTGCGGGACACGTATTAATACGTTTCTACTGGGACTGGTGGTATAACGTGGGAAACGTAGGGATATGGGTTAGTATAAGTGTGTATATTTGTTATAAGACTTCAATAACTATCCCCACCACAATATATGAAGTATGAGGCTTTATTTGTACTGTATTTTCAACAGCATTTGTAAAAATAGCCCGCTCCAGCTTTAATGCGCAGACAATGAATACCCGATACCAATGTGTTAAAGACTTCTATTCGAATGCACCAATAGGTATCAACGTTTGAACATTTTGAACCATCTTCAGGAGTTACACACCCAAAAAGACAGTAATAAATAAAGCAACTAAATAAATGCAATATGCTACATTTTGTTCCTTCAAGCTGGATCAAAAAGTTTGTGCAGACAAAGTGATGTTAGTTCAATCGTTGCTTATAATTAGTGGGCTGTATGAGTTTGTTTTTTTGCAGTAACATTACAATTTTTCCTTAACGTGGTGAGAAAATCCCTTAATGGCTTGATATTAAATGACACTCGCCTAGTCCAATGTTGCAATATTATGGTTTGCAACTAAAAAATATAAATTCATCAGCATGATGGGAAATAATCCATCACTACTTATCTTTATTACTTTTTTTCAGAAGTGAAATCCTGAAATACGATTTGAGTTATTGTGATTTTTATCAATGTCAAGGAGGACCCACAGCGATTTTCTGTTGAGATAAATTATGGGGACTGTTTTTATTCTTGAAAATTATGCAGCGCTATTCTTCATGCATATTCTGCAAAAAGGAGTTCTTTTAAAGCATACTAATTTCTAGTTTTCAAATTGAAAAGAACATTGTTTAACAAATTTGAATTGTCCAAAGTAAAAAATGTTATTAATCTTAAGGAAAAAAACTCTGTTAATCAGATGTAATGTAACTGTCCCTTTAAAGTTTAACTAATTGAATTTCGTGGGCATTCTTTAAAGTTTTTTATGAACTGGTTTTGCTTATTAGCATAATTAGGGTTTTATTGTAATTTAATCTGTTTTTTAGACCCCACTGTGATATTTTTTAATAAAGAACAAAGGCGAAAGGTAAAATATGTGGCCTCAGCTCTTAATTTATTTGACATAAACTCGGACGTTTTTTGAGGCGATCAGTTTCATGAATCCTGAAGGGAACGCAATTGCAGCGTGCCATTCATGTGGCCCACTTTCTACAATCTAGTTCCCAGGTCAAATTTTATTCCGAAATTTATGGCTCACCACTTTACCGAAAGCGTCACCCAATTTTTTCTTATGTAATTCATGAGAATATAAAAACCCGTAAACACAAATTACATTCGTACGACTTCTGATGTTCGCAAGCTTCTCCGTGCAACCTGATATTATAATTTTTTTGTAGCTCGCTCTTAATATTTTCTTAATTACACGATTTTTGAGTGACGTCGCGCAAATTTGATTTATAGACACATTTAGACGCAATCTTATTCAAATTATAGCCTGAGCGTATCTCCTGGCGCACTTCAGCCACAAAAGCGCACACAAACGACGGGAACACTTTACAACGTATAATTAACGAAAATAACACCTACGTTTTCCACATCTCGTTAATTAAAAACTATTTTTTTAGTTACATAGTTGTCGTGATTTTAATTATGAATTTTATGATTCGTTAGAGCGATGCCACATTAGGCGTTAGCGGTTTTCGGTTGAAACTGGCCTTCATAACCGCTTTTCTGAAGCACATTGATTTAAATCAGAGCCGTCACACCTGCCGCAATCTAAACAACAACCGCGTTTCTGACCGCGTCCTGTTTCGGTCAGGCGGCAGGCCGCAAGAAGTCTGATACATTATTTCTTATGTAGAATGTCACACTAGACGCGCGGTTGGCAATAAATTACAGCATTTGTGTAAGTACATGTATAACTTTATAAACATAAACTGTTCAAAAATATGATTTCGTAAACATTATCTTGTTCTTTTTTTGCTTCGAATATACCTACTATTTAATTAATTTCTTATTTTTAATTTAAATGAAACAGAGATGTAAGGGAGATTTCATATACATATTTATAATTATTATATAGATCGCTAATCAAATTCCCAGTTTTGCTGTGATGCACTAAAATTATTCTTAACAGAATTCGTGTTAAATAACATGAAATGGAATAAATCCAGTCATCTGTTTTTTAAAAATCGCGCTGACCATACATGTGTAACATAATACCTGGCTAAGGGTTGTTTTTAACGTAAGGTATTCCCTCAATCGGTGGTAAAGGCATTGAAATTGGCCTCCCGTTTTACGTAAACTATTATTTATGGGATGGACCCAATACCTTCTTTTTTTGACGTCGTTTTGTCAAAGCATAAATGATGCACACTGT
Source organism: Dascillus cervinus (assembly GCA_949768715.1). NCBI lineage: Eukaryota > Metazoa > Arthropoda > Insecta > Coleoptera > Dascillidae > Dascillus > Dascillus cervinus. The sequence goes on along the minus strand of OX458319.1, from coordinate 26,697,873 downwards.
CTCTTCGAACGTAAGCATATTAATAACTGAGACATCTTTCACATACATCGAATAAACTTCAGGGAGGGGCATAACCGCGCGGTTAGAACCGGGTGTGTGAACGCTGCAGCGCGGTTTTTGACAGCGTGTTTACAATCAAAACGAAACCGCGTGTGTGACATCGATTTGCGGTTATAATCATTATAATCATTGTTTATAACCGAAACCGCTACCGCGTGGTATGGCGCTACCCTTATGCAGCGAACCTCGATTGAAAAAAGTGTTTCAAAAACGAACTCGAGCAATTAATAAAAGGATTAGAACGCCCACTGCCACCGTGAAAACATAATATATCGAACAGTAATCTTCTATAAATGACCGGTTATTATAAAATGACCGCTTACGAAAAGAAAAAAGCCCAGGTGCGCGCCCACGAAATCAGGAGACCTTTACAGTTATGAAATAAAAATAAGCACTTAATATTTTAGGAGCGCAATGAAATTACGGGCACCCGAGCGCTTCGAACAGGAATTTAATTACGACAGTTTTTTCTTCAGGAAATTCTTTTTATGGAAGTGAAATGTTTTCATCGTCGCTACTTAAACTCAAGTGCTACGTACATGTCATTCTTCATTTGAAACGCTTCAGGGCTTGTTTATCTGATGTTGGTCTGGATTTTAAACAGATACGACCACCAACAGCACTAAAAGCTTTTAACCAGCCGTATCGCCGCAGATAATATTTAAATCAAAGCGATTCACTTGCGATCCGGAACATTTATTTTCAATTATGGGCTCGTTGCAAGTGCATCGATTTTATATCAACAGCTTTTCTTAATCCGTTAACGGGAAAGTTAATAGATTTTAGCAGGTTGCCGATGGAAAGGTCGGTAACTAATAACCGTATCGTTTTAATTCAATTATTGCAAGCACCAATAAAAGTCTGAGACGATCAGTAGAGTTTGAAATTTATACATTGTGAAAACCTGTACTACAGGAATAGACTAAAATTAAGGCCTGAAAAGGTTTCTTTTTCAAATAATTTTTGTCATAATTAACAAATATTGACATTTTGTTGATGCATTTTTAGGACGTCTATGATTTAAAGCAAAAATCAAATTGTTAAAAAAAAAGTGCACATTTCCGTGGCCGCATGTGTACATTAAGACTTACTAATGGACTTGCAAATTAAATTAAATGTATTTTCATAGAAAATATTTTGGTGTAAAGTTTGCGGCACTTGTCACGAAAATTGTACTTGAAACGTAAAATGAAGTTTTTAAATTAAATTAATTTTGTTGTATAATAATGTTCCGAGGTATTACTTATCAAATAAAATTTTAGTTATTGGGGATGCAACTCCTAAAGTTTCAAATTCGTAGTATTCTGGTGCGAATCGATCAATAGCTCAATTAGCTAATATAATTTAAGGGATTTTATTGAAATATATCGAGAGGTACACTTTTCCAATATGAGTTGGGGCGATGTTGTAAGAGATAAGAAATAAATGATTTTACATAAGTCATCGTACCAACGTTTCGACGTTTGTAACCATCTTCTGGGGCTACAGACAAAAAGACAAAAAATTAACTAAATTTTGCAATATGGATCAAAATGGGTTGTGTAGGCAAAGGATTTTATTCAAATCTACCAAGAGGTACCAACAATCTTCAGGGGCTACACGTTACAAGAATTTCACTAAAAAACACAGGATGAACTTGGTCCTTCGAGCCGGATTGGAATGGATTCTGTGGATGTAGATGTCAGCTCGATTAAAAGAATTTTATTTAAATGTACCAGGAGGGGCTATATTACCTAAAAATCACAATATACCTTATTCCACATTAATTTACATAATATTTAGATCATCTAAAAAATGATGTGATGAACTGAATAGAAAGATATCGGACAATGTATTGTATTATAATATGAAATTGTTATAGTTTAAATGGAATTACTTTTTTGTTATGTTTTTTGTGGATTAATTGTTTGAATGGCAATGGATAATGAAATGTGTAGAGCTAATGTTTCAGCTTTCAGCAATTTAACAAAAAGCTTTTAACAAGAGCTCTCAAAACCAAACTGACATAATGAAATTTTGTTATTTACACAAAAATCATACAAAATTACAATATTTGAAATTTAATACAAATATAGGCAATACATGCGATACGAAATGCAATACATGCAATACGTAAATTAGAAATAAATTATTGATTGGGCTTATGGTTCAAAATCATTCGAAATTCACAATAAACTATTTTGACATACGAATAGTGCAAAGATGAGTTTAATCGGCCAAATAGCTAGAAATAATTAAATTCTATGATGCATTTGTGAATTGTGTTGCAGGATTCATCAGACAAATTTTAATTGGAAACGAATAAAACCGACAATTGTTTTGCAAATTAAAAATAAATTTTAATTTAGCGACATTCACAAAACTCATACATAAAAATTTAAACTTTGGCGTTCTAGTGAATATTTTAGTATGAAGTAATTAGTCTACGATTAATCAAAAAAGTTTCGACCGAAGAAAATTAAACTAAAATTAAAAAGTCGTGAATTAAGTTGTAAATTAAAAAGGCGCCAGGTTTAATTATTGGTTAGATACCACGATGAACAAACATTTCAGTGTAAAAAAAGTTACGAACGAAGGACCATTTATCGTACATATTTTAAGTGAAAGTTAATTAAAAAAATAAGATTAGATCGGATAAACTGGCGGGTAAAAGGATTTGGCAACGTTCAGCAAACAATTCAATCACGCTTGTGAAAATTGTAAACGTTACTCGGTAATTTCCGACCATAATTATGTAAATCGGTCAAAATTAAAACCGCCACTTCTTCCTTATTGCGCCGATAAGTGATAAAATTGAGCCAAAAACTTGTAACGATGATTATTCGTTTTTCTTGCGTAGGTGTATATTAAAAGGTTCGTGTAAACTGTAAACAGGTGCGGCTCGATAAGAACTTTTTTGCCTACATAAAGCGCTTTTTGGAATAACTGATTCGATAAACGCCCGCCGGTTATATTAATTTAATTGCACGGCCCCATAATTTAGCTTGTAATGATAATATATCTAAACCTACGCTTTCCGCACTGCATCGCCACAAAAATACGGTTCTTGGCACGGCGAAATCTGATTTACGAAAAACAATCTGACTTGCGAACCATATCGTCCCTTAAAATATTTGTTGCGAACCTACAAATGTCACTTTGCTCGATTCCGCTTCCCCAAGTAAACATTTTTCCGTATTAAAGTCGCAGGAGCGTAACAATGAAATTGCCTCAAGAAATTATTATGATTTAACTCAATGCTAGTGGAATTATCTATTTCTACTTTGTTTCACAATAGTCTTCCACACGAAGCACAAAAACAGGAACGATTCATTATAAATTAGATTGCAAAGAGCACACATGCTGAAAACGAAATTAAATCCACATTTAAAAACAGAGAGCTTTAATAGAACCAGTTTTTTCCTTACCCTTTCAAAATTCTAGTCGAATTGATTAATATTTTGTTGGGTTTGATATAACAAATTATTTCCTAATCGGTGAATAATTAATTGCAGTTCAATCAGAAAATGATGCATTGTAATCGGATTGAAACTGCATTTCATTTCATATTTTTCGACACATGTTAGAAAAACGTCACAACAAAAAATACAGGATTGTAATTAAAAATAATTTCTAAGTTTGTATTTTATGAACTCAGATGTTTACAACACTCGTCTTCGACTCGTATTTGCAATCATAATAGCTGTGCTCGATGAATAATACACTATTTTCTCTCGAATCCCCCTTCAACCCTAAAAATAATTATCCAAATTAATTACATCATGAAAAAGACAGATAATGATCTCATCTTGCAGAACTTGCTTGTAATCGACACAGCTCCAAACAAGTACTCACTAATGGCAGGAAGCTAAGGTTCGACGCGTGCATCCAAACAACCGATCCTATTACGAATGAAGCTGGCATTAAAAGGTGGCTCGGCGCCACGAGACTAAATTCAATGGTTTTGTACGTTGTCCGTACAGTCGCATTTTCAAATTTGAAAAGAAGGTCGCTATCTTATACGACGAGTACACGCTAGCCAGACGACTTCCATTTAATTACAGTTTGATATTATGTCAATTAAGCTTGTTATTAATTAAAATGTCAAAATTCACCTAATCTTACAACTTCCTGTACGGCTCCAATTTTCAACATTTTGCTTTAAAATTGTAATGGTCTTGTAGCTTACTCATTTATCGGCGGCCCTCACTATATCGTTTTTCTTCATATACTACCGTTTTTTAATTATTTCAATGTTTGTAAATTGATGTAAAAAAAAGTGCCGAGAAATGTTCAAGAAAAAGATCGCCTGAAGTCATCCGTCAGTTTAATTTACAACCGTACTTCAGAGTATTAATGGCATGCGGTGTGGCTTAACACAGCAAGAGAATTCTAATTTTGGTATATGAAACATTCAATGACAAAGCTACACACATTTTCGGTATTTCTAACTACCTGTTTTCGACCTTTTATGTGGAAAAGAAATATCTTGGCGAAAAATGAAAGTTTATTTTAAACGTCAATATTCTCTCGTTTTTTATTTCGATAAACTTTAAAGGATAATAATAAATACATGTGAGGGTATAACTTAAGTTTTATTCAATCTAATGACAATATTTAAATAACGCTAATTACATCACAACAAATTTTCGTTTTTTTTCTTTTCTTTTACTAATAACATGCAATTGAATCCGTTCGTTTCAAAAACAATTTAAGTCAACAAAACGAAATAGGCGAAAAAAACTAAATAAAATGAACCACTACGGTTGCTTTAACAGTAAACGTCGTAAGACCCTCCCTCGGCGCCTTTGACTGCATTTTCAAATTTTAAAAGAAGGTCGCTATCCGGGCGGTTTTCGCTTACTTACAGTTTGATATTATGTCAATTAAACTTGTTATTAATTAAAATGTCCAAATCTTCAACATTTTGATTATTTCAATGTATCGTATTGAAAACAATAATCAAACCTTTGGCAACATTTTACTTTATCGTATTTTTTCTCTTTAATTTTTTTTTAATTACAAAGAAAAATTAAAAAGTAGTTAACGGTTGCGTTTAAGCTATATTTCCCAATATTTAAGCAATTTTTATTTGACACAAACAAAACACAATGCACTGTGGAATTTGCAATTCCAGGAAACTTATGTACTACCTTACCGCCTGTAATAAAAACTAACCGAAAGAAACGAACCTAGCTTCTTTTCTTGTTACATTTATGGCTAGATAATGTTTCATTTAAAATGACTTGATTGTATGAACACCCACTTTTGGAACAATACATTGTTTCCAAATTTGAAATTTTGTTTTAAAAAAGCGGATTTACCTGAAATCAAAGAAAACGGTTTTTGTTTTTAAAATTATTACTTACCAATTGTTTGTCAAAATTAGCAATGTCACTAAATAAAACTGTTTTCATAGCTAAGGTTACAGTTGTTTTTTTTTTCAAAATTATTAGCTACTTACCAATGTTTCAAAGAGTCATTTTCAAAAGTGTTGAAATTTCAAGTCTCACTCTGGCTGTTACTGGGTAACAATGTTTAAGCAAACGAACGGTTTTTGTTTCCAAAATTATTAGTTACCGAGGCGACTGTGTCACAAACTGTTTGTCAAAATTGTCACTGTCAATGTTACTAAATAACATTTTTTTTTTCAAAACTATTAGCTCCCTATTAATGTTTCAAAGTGTTTTTTTTTTAATGTTGTGGAAATGTTAGAATTATAAACCTTACTCTGGCTGTTTTCGTAAGCAATAATTAGTAACCAGGGCAACAAATTTTTCGATTGTTTTTCAAAATAATCAAGTGACAATGTTTTTCAAAATGATTGGTTACCAATGTTTCAAATTCTTTTTGAAAATTGTCAGTTACCAAGCAACGGCATTTTCGCATTTTGAAAACAATCAGTGTCACTCTGACAGTTGCCCGGTTATTAGACAACGTGTAAAATCGATGATCGCATTAAACGCACCTCTAAATCTCAATTTCAAAAATCGAATAGAGTTTCCGATTATATTGACGCATCGAATGACGATAATTACCTCCACACTAACGCATTTACAAACTTAATAGTCGACTGTCACATTCGGTCCTGTGCGTCACATGCACCGCCATCGGGCCCTCGATGCGATTTTGACGTTGCCCCGTTTTGACGACGCCGCTCCAACCGCGCGCCAGATTAACAATAATCACATATTTTCGGTACATTAATTTTTATCGGAGCGGGAAAATTGTTACCGTTAGTCAATTATGTAATAAAAAAATATCCTGCTCACATAAAACTTCAAGTACGTACAGTGAATGGAAGTGAAAAATGGTTTGTTATTAATTTGTATCAATTAAACGATATAGGATACACATTCGGAAATTGACGGGAAATATAAATACGACGCCCACATAATTCGAACATTTGCCTATCAGTACAGTGATTATTATCGTTATTATCATTATTATATTATATTATTATTATATAAATTGATTTGTACTGAGTCTTCCAAATGATGCAATAATCTTGTGCTCTAACAAAATATCTGTCGATACAGCAAGTGATTAGCAGCAAAAGTGATATTGGGGACGGAGAAAATAATTCTCTGAACGCAAATGTAACAGCCTAAATGCAAAGTGTTCATTCACTGGCAAGGTCACCCTACGATTTTAAAGACGAATTTTTGTAAGAATAAAAGAGGCGACCCAAACACGTCTCGGGCGTTGTAAATTCTGTAAATGTAAATATAAGTCGTTTCAAGAGAGTGATTTATAGCTACTTGACGGCGCTCTATTGTGCATAATTATTTATGACCAAGGTGGTACCGTAGTTGCCTATCATTTAGTAGAAGAACGATCTCGTAAAATTGTAGTATTGAAGTAAACAAGTTTCTGTGCCGAGAGCCGTTAACATATTACACGTTTCAAATAAAAACGACGATCTCGTAATCATCAAGAGTGATGTGCTGTTTTATCTGGAAGACAATTACTGTCTTATTGATCTCACAAGAAAACGGTAATTGTTATCCGAACAAGTTTTGACAGCGAAGGATGGAATTTCTCGTAACTAATTATGGCGCGTTTTTGTTTGTGTCCATTTGGATGACAATTTTTCAAAGGGACATGCCATTCTAATGAGATTTGATGCGGAGATAGGAATCGCTCCAAACCTTAATCTCAGCTTGTTAATGGGTAAAATCTGTTGGCAAATAGGGGCTTAAAGTGGCACGAGATGAGGAGATGATAAGGAAAAATGCTACGAGTCGCGATATCTATAATTGAATATTCTATTTATTATATTTTGTTTATTTAATTTATACAACTCTTGGCAGAACATTACTTTTGCACCAGTGGTAAAATAAATATTCTATACAAGTGTAGTTATGAAAAGCACTACTCGAATCATGATTTAAGGCAGCGTTTCCCAAACATTTGCCCAATGGAACACTTCACAATTCCTAAAATTTTAATCGCCTTAGTTATTTTGTAGGATTAGTAAATATAAACAATCAGTGACATAATTAAGTAATTCTTCAGTTTGTAATTTGAAACAGATTATTTGAATTTCTCAGAAGCGCGTTAAGTAAGGCGTTGTATAAATTACTGTACTAAACAAGAAGGACTACGAAATGTAACTAACTCGAAAGAATCAAGTCAACCTTTTTTCTCACGAGTTATATTGTCTGAATCCTTCTTCTTTAGTAAATAACTATTATTAACCCCTTCTAGAAAATTTAATAAAAACGTTCGGCATCATAACATTTATTTACTGAAAAGTTTGAGCATCCTAAGGTATTTTACAGTTCGATAAAGTAGAAACATTTATCTCAAACTGTGTATCAAAACAAATAGTTTCCTGGTAAATAGTCGGCAAAAAATTAATAACTTTCCAGCAAATTCAGAATGCTCCGCAGATCCATTTCCGAACCAAGTATTTTTAACGTAATCGCCTTAGTTCCAGAATCCCAGACAAATTTATTCGTCAGTTTTTATTTCCTAAGCTAAGTTTTACTTATTCCCGTGATTTATTGAAACATAAAACATTTTTACAGCATCGACCAATTTCCATTCCTCAATCGAAACGAAAGCTCGACATTTTTCCTTCAAATCATCTTTGTTATCGTTGCAGGAAGAACTTCCACTAGATTAGGTACCTAACTCGTTTTAAACGGCTCGCACCTGTAAAACTTGATATCGGACACTCTAACACGTCGCTTTTTTTGTAACGAGACTTCCAGTTTGTTTTTCATTGTTTTACAGCGGTTGCATCATCCGTTACGAAGTTGAAAGCACTGATTTTTTTTTTCTTTAGCGCCTCTCACTTGGTCGAACTTGCGACTGTTTACGACTCAAATTACTTGAATTATCCTTCTCGCAGTAGCAATCAGAGTGTTATTAGATAGCGCTAATAAAAAATTTATAACCTTTCATTATGGTAATAAGCCGATAATTCCTGCTGGAAAATTAGAAGTAAACAGAATTCTCCAATTAATTCTCGCCACGTTAATCACTTGCCCATTTTCGAAATCCTCGAAAACTGACTCAGTATAAAATTTTTGGTTTGTGTAATTTAGTTTGTTCGTAGAAGAATTTGCACTTGCTGAAAATCGATTATAATTATATAAATGCATATTTTGGCATCTCATCAGCACCGGTTAATTTTTACACTTCAACAGCAGTGCGTTTTTGTGTTGTGTGAGCATAGCAAACATATTGAAAAGTAAAAATCTGCAGATGACGATTGTGCCCTTCAATTTAGATGATTTCTCTGCACCACAAAGATGTTGCAGACTATTTGAGTCGTTGATTTTGAAAGTGGGGAAAGTCCATTTTGCTAGATATTTACTTATTTCAATTTGAATGGGTTTAAAAATATTGGTAAACAGTAAACGATTTATTTCATATTTTTTTGTGGTTTTATTTCGTAAGCAATAATGGTTATCCGTGTTACCTGAAAAAAATCATGACTTTGCTATGTGCCAATAGGCTTGCTTCAATTTCAAAAGCAATGTTGAAAACGTTGATTTTCTTTGAATGGAAAATTGAAAATTGAATAGTGATGATATTTATAACATTTAATGTCATAAGAAATTTGTAATGAGGGTATATTTAACTATGCCGAGTTAATTTTTAGAATAAATGAAATAAAAAACTAATTTTAATTATTTATTACAAAAATTGTAGCTTGTATTCTTTTTGATAAAAAAATAACATTGTTTTTGTTACAAATTAATTTTTATTTTTAATATTATCTGAAAAACTGTTGTCCAAATTTTCGGGTTCATTATCTGTTACCTCCTCAGTGGTATTTCCTAGTACAGCTACAGCAGCCTCTATTTCTTGATAATAAGTGTGATACATTGAAGGAATGTAGGGAATCAATTGTGCCAAATATTCTAATTTTTTTGAATTCAGTGAAATCGGATTATTATACTTACACATTCAATGATGGTAGAGATATCGTCGTTAATACTGCAATAGGGCCAATGTAGCCAAAACGCTTTTTGAGATAAATATGCCAATGTATCCAAAAAAATCATTCCACCACCCTGTAAAAGGTCGTTTGTGAATTTGCAATAGAAACTCTACTTTTCGTATGCGGCTATTTTTGATAATACCATATTAACGAGGGCAGTTTTTTGTGTTTCCTGAAAAGTGTGATTTTTGGACATATGCCCTATTGCAGTATCAACGACGATGTGCAATATCACCGATGAAATTTACAATAACATATTTCGACAAAAACGATACATGCCACATAAAAAGTTTAAATTTCCTGTTCAGACTCATCTTATCAATGTTCTTCACTACTTTCGGATTGCACAAAAACCTTGTTTAACACACAATCATCAGAGTCGAAATCACAATGTTTATTGCTGTTTTCAATATTAAAATGTAATTTTCTCTTGGCAGAAACATGTGAGCACAATGCCGCCATGATGAACTTACTTGTGGCTTGTGCTGTTATTACACAAATATTTTTGCATATTTTGCAAATTTAATAACGCTATGGGGCGACAGTGGCTTCATTTTTGGGAGAATAGCTATCACAAAAATAGGAGACCTGTAGAACATCACAAAGTGATGTGCAGCACAGATAACTCAAATTTGCTAAAAGTGTGGCACGTAAGGGTCTATTCTGTAACTTTTTAATGGACCAATAAAAATTACTGGTACCATTAAAAACGAAAAGCAATTCTGTAAATCGAAAGTCCATTACATTTTTACCAGCATCCTTTAAATGCGTCCTTTAATTTTAATATTTTAGTGGATGTCAAATAGTAGAAAGTAAAATTATTGGCAAGCAAAAAATATGTACTTTACGTCATTATAATAACGTTTGATGATTTATTGCACCTTGTAATTGCTAATCATGACGAACGTTCAAGACATCAGTAAGTGAACATCATTACAAATTACCTAATGTTTCATTTTTTTCTTCGTTTCTTGTAGGCAAACAAATAGGATTTTTCAAAGACATTTAAGAGATGTTAGTAATCCTTTTACTCTACCTGACGAACGCTTTTTAACATTATTTCGTCTTAGCAAAATTTGCTGTAATGAATTAATTCATATGACGGAATCACTATGCTCAACTAAAGTACCTGCATATCTTCGAATTTTGTGTTCATTGTTTTTCTTTGGGCAAGGAAGTTATCAAGTAGAGATAGGGCACGGATACTTCGTTGCTCAAAGTCAGCCGAATATGTTTTTCAAGAAAGTCTACTAAGAATTCCTTTTGTTTTTTGGTCATACCGGATGACCTTTCTTTTTCATTATTCAGTTTTCCAACAAATCTCCACTATACAGGACACTTTAAATTCCACAGAAACCTGGCGATACCGATGGATTGTGATCTACCAGTGGTTCATTTAGACTACTTTAGACGGAAACATGCGAACATTTTAATGGGACCATTAAAAAAGTTTCAATTTAATGGAACCCTCTTTTAATAGAATACTGAATAATTAAATATAACAGTTATAATTTTTAATTTTACTGGACCGTTATAATTTACAGAATAGACCCTGTAGCCTTGTTGCCCCAAGCCCTTCATTTCCGTATACAGGAATAGAACAGAAAGAAATAAACCTCTTTGGGTTTTAGCGCTGTCTGCAGAAATATGGCTGCATAAGCAGACATTCTAGTGCGTAGGCCACTTTAACCACCTCGGCGTCAGACATCGAGCGACGACAGATGGGAAACCACAAACTAAAAGTGCAACTCTTAGACCAGTTATAATTTAACACAGACCCTTGTGTTTTCCTTTTAATGTTGCCTATTGTTTGCAAAATTTATTTGATTAATTCTCAGTAAAAAATTAGCATAAAAAAGGTTGCAACTAAATCTTGCAGATATTGTAAAATGTGGGCACATTGAGATTACGCCAATAAAGACCCATTGTTTACCTGTGCGTTTAATAATGAAGCAGGTTGGTTGGCATTCGTTGCAGCGTGGCACGAAAGTGGGATAAATGAGGGGGCAACCGTTTGTTTTCATAACCACAATCAAACCACTACTTTTCAATTATTTCTTCGGCGTTTCCTTGCTGGCTCTTGCGTCCAAAAAAACGGTTGCGTGCATAATCTGATTTTTTTCTCAAACAAGAAAAGCGTTTCGTGAAAAAAAAAGCTTCATATACACATAATAGTAAGCAGAACCCGTTTCGTTAATTACATTCCTGTCCGCATCTGCCGCAGGTCGCCCGATCGGCTGTTATAAATCACTGCCTTGGATACGCAATGATCGGATAATTGGTGCCCCCATGTTGCGATTTCATAATTTATTCAACAAAAATATGCTTACCTTATTACGTTTCGCGTCTCTTTCTTGCTCGGTTTAATTACGGCGCACCCTCAGTTGCACGGGTGGTCACCCCGTCGTCTCTTAATTGATAGATTTATCTGTGCCCGCCGTTCTTAAGACAAGAAGTGTTCCGCGACTAACCCTTTTCAACGTCGGTTGAAGCAGTCGATGAAAAATGAAAAATATCGGTTATGAAGATCAGTTACGGGTAGGATGTAATTAATATGAGTCGTCCGAGCGTGTGGGCCGCTATTTACTGTGTTATTTATCTACATTGATTGGTTATAAGCTGATTTGTATCGGTGGTGTCTTAGATTAATTATCTTTACGATTGGTTCGAATCGGTTGTTTAAAGTCACATTTTTCATGCGGGTCGCAGGTTTTTCTTGACGAAAAGTCGAAACATAAATTACAATTAGCGGGCGATAAAGTAACGAATTTTCTCCTCATAAATTATTCATGGTGCCAATACTATTTTCGGCGTAAAATAATATTCGAAATTTGTCGACTTTGGCGTGCAATGCGAGTAAATAGAACGCGACTTCTTGTAGCTTATGCGGATGATTTAAGGTAGCAGACCAGGTGGCTGCAGGATTATGAGATGACATTTTTAATAACCAATTCGTGGTAAGAGTTTAATGTTTGTCTTTGCTTTTGGAACAAATGGTGCACTCTTTATAGGCTTACAATTATTATTGTTCGAACAAAAGCTTTTCCATTTGAGGGCGGAGGATAATAAAAATTTAAGATAAAAGTTTGAGGTACAGTAGAAGCCGCTTAGTTGCATCAAAATTGGCTCAAACTGCAATAACCAACATACTGTCTCTTTTTTGTAACAATATATTGTAACTTTCAAACAAATTCGAACCAGACATTTTTCCAAAAATAAAATCTGATTGACGCAAGTCAAATACAATGTTTTATCTACAAATTTTTAAATAAATAAATAAACTTAAAATCAGTCACGTGTGATAGCACAAAAATGTGCACTTCTCCAAGGCTTTCAAACATATTCGAACCAGCCATTTTTTCCAAAAATAAAATCTGATTGACGCAAGCCAAATACAATGTTTTATCTACAAATTTTTAAATAAATTAAAAAAACTTAAAATCAGTCACGTGTGATAGCACAAAAATGTGCACTTCTCCAAGGCTTTCAAACATATTCGAACCAGCCATTTTTTCCAAAAATAAAATCTGATTGACGCAAGCCAAATACAATGTTTTATCTACAAATTTTTAAATAAATAAAAAAACTTAAAATCAGTCACGTGTGATAGCACAAAAATGTGCACTTCTCCAAGGCTTTCAAACATATTCGAACCAGCCATTTTTTCCAAAAATAAAATCTGATTGACGCAAGCCAAATACAATGTTTTATCTACAAATTTTTAAATAAATAAAAAAAACTTAAAATCAGTCACGTGTGATAGCACAAAAATGCGCACTTCTCCAAGGCTTTCAAACATATTCGAACCAGCCATTTTTTCCAAAAATAAAATCTGATTGACGCAAGTCAAATACAATGTTTTATCTACAAATTTTTAAATAAATAAATAAAACTTAAAATCAGTCACGTGTGATAGCACAAAAATGCGCACTTCTCCAAGGCTTTCAAACATATTCGAACCAGCCATTTTTTCCAAAAATAAAATCTGATTGACGCAAGCCAAATACAATGTTTTATCTACAAATTTTTAAATAAATTAAAAAAACTTAAAATCAGTCACGTGTGATAGCACAAAAATGTGCACTTCTCCAAGGCTTTCAAACATATTCGAACCAGCCATTTTTTCCAAAAATAAAATCTGATTGACGCAAGCCAAATACAATGTTTTATCTACAAATTTTTAAATAAATAAAAAAAACTTAAAATCAGTCACGTGTGATAGCACAAAAATGCGCACGTCTCCAAGGCTTTCAAACATATTCGAACCAGCCATTTTTTCCAAAAATAAAATCTGATTGACGCAAGTCAAATACAATGTTTTATCTACAAATTTTTAAATAAATAAATAAAACTTAAAATCAGTCACGTGTGATAGCACAAAAATGCGCACTTCTCCAAGGCTTTCAAACATATTCGAACCAGCCATTTTTTCCAAAAATAAAATCTGATTGACGCAAGTCAAATACAATGTTTTATCTACAAATTTTTAAATAAATAAATAAAACTTAAAATCAGTCACGTGTGATAGTACAACAATGTGCACTTCTCCAAGGCTTTCAAACATATTCGAACCAGCCTTTTTTCAAACATTATATGTATATCTAAACATTGACGGTTTTCTTTTTGTTTTCTTGGAGCACAGTAGTCATGTTTTTGTCAGTCGATGGTTGTATTTTGTAATATTGTATACACTAAGACCTAGCGCTCAGAATGTGTTCCTAGATGTCAAAGCACTAAACGAAACAGCGTTAAACGAGGTCATTTTAACACATAGTAAATAGGGAAAGGGGAATACGACACCGAAAATAACGAATTTTATTTCTAAAATGGTTCGTATTGTAAAAACAGGCATATTTAATCCAACAGAGCTGACGCGAAATAAATTTTAATCGTAACTGGCGCCTGTCTCAGAGACCGAGTTTAATTATTATTGAAAAATATTATTTTATGTTGAATCTAAATTGATAGTATATTGGAAACTGCGTCCTTTCTCTACAATATATCACAACTTAAACAGTGGGTATTCCATTCAAAAACCAAACAATGTGTTTTCCAGATCAAACTGAAACATCAAATCTCAAATATCACAGAATATGAAGAGTGACTTATGTAGGCACTTCTTCAATCAATTCAATCTTAGGCAATTGTAAAATCGGTGAATTATCTTTTCGACGAATTGTTGGGCGGTGAATTGTTGTCGGTGAACTAATTTGAAATGAGTAAAATTAAAAATTACATGTGGAAATTGTAAAACCAATAAACCAATAAAAAAGTTACTTTTGGAATTGAAAGTTGGGTACGAACGTGATTTAGCCACATGATGGCTTTAGATTTTCGTTTCTTTATTAAACCGTTTTTAATTAGCAATTTCTGTACGAGCCCCGATTTCTTTTTTACCTCCAATTTCACCTTTGCACTTTGTATTTATTAACTCCATTCAGCAATTCCGAATTGGCCCAATGATTTAATTGTGACGAAAGAAAAACTTTCCCCCTCAAATTAGACCGGTAATCAAATTATTCAATTTTTCATTCAGGCACGCATAAACGCAATCCGACAAAAAACGCGTGAAAAAAGAATCCATTATTAAAAATATCGACGACCATTCGAGCCTCGTTATAAATCGAGTTGTGTTGTATTCACTGCGTTAAATAAATCAGCAAGGTGTGATGGCAGAAAAACGTTTCGACTTGCCCTTAATTACCACATTTCATATCGCATTCCATCCTCAACCACACCGTGTATTACTCTCGATTCGTAAACAATGGCATTTATCCCCTGCCCTCATCTTTGTGCGCCAGGGGCGTAATTACTAGACGCTGGAATGATTTAAAACCGGCGATCGATTTGTTTGTTTTTTAGCGATTAGAATCTGCAAAATTTGCAGTTGCAACGATATTATCGCGATTTTAAACTCTCGGTACCTAATTGCGGCCTCGATCTTTGTGCGCACTTTTTGTTTTTACAACAACAGCAGCTGAATGTGTCGTGAATGCGAGCGTTTTGTAAGAGATTAGCTCTCCCGCAAGAAGCTGCGAGGGATTTTACACCGCCGCGAGACAAGCTGCTTATTTGATACGATTGTGCGTGGAGGCTTCAATACACCCGCATAAATGGTTATTTAATACTTAAGGCGTTGCTCTCGGTGTTTACCGAATGCGCCGATGATTTATAACGTTGGGTCTGAGAGAAAAAAATTACTAAACAAGAGCGGAGGGATTGAATTTATTTCGAATTTTAACCCCCGCTTAAACCTTGATCAATTTTACGGAACGGGGGACTAATCTATCAATCCGTGAACCGAAAAAATTCGAACTTTTTCCATTTCGAACGTTATGAATGATTGATTTTCTTAAGTCAGATTTTAGGTCTGAGTGGGCTTTTAAGCCGGATTTGCACGTGCTGGTAATTGGATCGATTTGGTCACGAATTGCTACTTCGTATGTTTTCAAGTGGTGCGATAAGTGTTGCCTGGGAGATTGATATTTGCATAGGTAATACCGAAGATGAAAGCACTAGTAAACTGAAGTTTGAACGAAAATTTAACTGAAGATTTAATAACCACAGGGAAATATTAAAATTGCCTCAGGGAACAGGGGATAAGTAGTTCATTTAATTTCAAATTAGGGCAGCAATTGAAACATTACGTACTAATATTGAAAGTGCGCTTGGAAACGCAAAACGACATTTTTAAAATTTTTGGTTAATTTAAAACTACAAATTTTTGCCTATTTCTGGAAATGATCTCGTTTCATTTCCATTCAAGTAATACCGGGACAAAATTTAATTCGTTCCTTCTCATTTCCTGCAATTTAACATGAATTAATGATGCGAGGAAACATATTTTATTTACATATTAATCAATTATTTACGATATTTCCTGCACCTGTGTAAAATGGATAGAAATTATGCAGATACTATTTATACCGTCGAATGGTGACTATTTGTAAAGGAAGTTAATGATGACGCATTCAATTTTATAATAATAAATAACCTTATTAGCTACTTGCGGTAAAAATCATTTCGATTAATACATATTTACATTCTCACATATTTGAAGTTTTGTTTTATTTAAAATGTTGTAGATAAAACGTTGTATTTGACTTGTATATAATGGCTTCCTAATTCAGTTTTCATCTTTAGAAAAAAAGCTGGTTCGAATTTGTTTGAGTGTCTGGGCGAAATCCACATATTTACATTCTCACACATTTGAAGTTTTGTTTTATTTAAAAAGTTGTAGATAAAACATTGCATTTGACTTGCATATAATTAAGGTGACCAAACGTGCTCCTTTTTTTTGAACCGTACTCCTTTTAAAAGGAGTACTCCAAAAGTACTCCTTTGCATTCTTTTGTACTCCTTGGTACTTCTAAAAATATAAAAACTTGGCATTTAACTATAACCTTTAACCTTTAAAAAAAAGGGTTTCCATTTATTGTAGAAAACAAAGGAAATGATGATTCTATGGTTAAATGTACAATCTGCAAAGGAGAATTTTCTATTGCGATTGGTGGACGAAGTGCAATAACAAAGCACATTGATACTAATAAACATAAAACATCTCTTGATGCAGCGGCTTCAACGTCTAAACTAAATACATTTTTTAAAACTGATAGTTTTGGACCAAATGAAGATTGAAATAAAAAGTATTTCAAAGAAAAATAATCACTTATATTCTTGGTTGATGAAATTGTCCATTTTCTTGTTTTCAAATGATTACAACAAGGGTTGACTCTTAACCCCTTACCGCCCCCTGTGCCAAATATGGGTCACCATGGAAATGTTTTTTTTTTCAAGTTATTGTGAAATTTTTGTTGTTAACACTATCTGTCCCGTATTTGGCACACTCAAATGTTTTATAAGATCATCATAAAAGGTATTACGTGGTCCTGACCGCAATATATGACATATTTGACGCGAGTAATATTTTGAACTTTTTTATAAAAAATTGCGATATTTTTTTTTTTAAGTATTTTTTCAAGTGTTCAATAATGATAATTAATAACATATATTTAATTGAACGGTATAAAAAAAATCGGGCGGTAAGGGGTTAAGAGTCGGTTTGCCTAGGTGAAATCATGCAACTTTTAAGATTCAACCCTTGTTGTAATCATTTGAAAACAAGAAAATGAAAAAAATTGACCTGAGCACACTTTATGAAAATCTGCACTGCAATTTGCATGGTTTTACCTAGGAAAACCGACTTTTATGATTATGATTACAACAAGGGTTGACTCTTAAGAGTCGGTTTGCCTAGGTGAAAGCATGCAACTTGCAGTGTGTTCGTTTTAACGTGTTTATACATATAATTTTTGAACTAATGAATTTTGAAATTATTTACAAAACATATAGTTGAACGGAGAAGACTCAGTGTTTTTATTCAAACCGAATCACCATATCCAATGAAAATTTATTTGTACTCCTTTTGTATAAAAAATAGTTGGCCACCTTAATATATCGGCTTCTTCATTCAGATTTCATCTTTGGAAAAAAAATCTGCTTCAAATTTGTAATTTGTATTCTCACACATGACAGATTTGAAGTTTTTTTTAGATTTAAGAAGTTGTAGATAAAACATTGTATTTGCTATGCATATAATGGTTATATTATACGACAAGAATTCCGACCTGAAACTTTTCGTGTATCCCCTATCCAAGTAAAGCAGAATTTGATTCTGCAGTCGCCAAGGAAGTCCTCACACCTACCCAAGGGGCTTAATACAACTACACGCTCGAAGAACAAACTGAACTCGTCTCAATGTGTGAACTTTTCCATTGTAACACAAAAAGGCCAAATCCTTTTCCTGCAAATTTCCACGTTATCTGTGAATAAAATCGAGAAGTTTGTTTTTTCGCAAATTCTGCTGGAAATTCGCCTAAATTTGCTTGTTTTCTGTCGGGATAACTTAAAATTCATTCCTTCACCCGGGATTTTGTCTAATCGCCCCCGGCCGCAACGGCGTTCGCATGCGGGCCCCGACTTGTGCATCGCTGACTTGCATTAAACGATCAGAAATTCAGCATGAGCGACCCTTACTTATGCATTTCGAACTTGCAACTTTCTGGCTTGCAAGATGGAATAATTTAATTAGATTCCACCAGAATAATGCCGTTCTGATCTACCGATCTATCCTTAATTGAACATGTTGGGGAAGAAGATTGAACAATTTACGCGACCCCAGATTATTTACATTACCGGGTCCAGACCGTTTAGGACCGCAGGGTCCTTTCCATTTATCAGGACGATTATGTTGAGATCTCGTTTGAAAATCAACATTTTTCGCCTGTTTTCATCCCTGGTAATCTTGAGCGCCCGAATGAGTATCGAATACATGAATATATGCATTTACTGGACCCCGCTTTCGAAACTCCTCCCGTACACATAAATGAAACATTTACAACTCGGCGGGATTTCAATTTTACAAAAAGAAGCGTTCCGAAGCTCTCCCTCCTTATGGTAATCGAGAGACTGGACGTGACAAGCCTCATATCGAAAATTATAAATCACGACAAATGCAATGACGAAAAAAACTGTAAACGTCGTAATCTGTATAAGTAATCAGATAGAACGTTCGATCATCAGTCAGAGTTTTTTTTTTTAATTTGTTTCCTCACGCACTCTCAGGTTATTTATCAAACTATCTCCGAGATCGAATTAAGAGAGAGCAACCGGAACGATTTAAATAAATCGCTGTAAGTAATTCAATAGTGCATGCGTCTATATTTGGTAAATTGAGTCGGCCGTTCTAAACGGTTATACGAAGCGACAACCTTAATTACCATAACCGTCTCGCCGTGAAGCCTTATGCTTGCAATCAGGAACGAAGCAAGGGACAATTTGAAGTTTTCTGAGTACGTTGTACTTTATAAACTTGGATTCCGAAAAATTAATTAGGCTTATCTTGCAGTCCCGCTTCAGATTAACATTTATTTTAGGAAAAATCAACTTGGAAAATAAGGAGCAGAATCAACCAACAATTAATATTTTTATCCAAGATTTATCACTAAATGCACGATAACAGTGTTGATTTTACAGCAGTGGTATAATTCATAATACTGATTAGTAGGTAATGCGATCATAAATCAACTAGTCGGTAATATAACCATAGCTCAACTAGTGAGTTATGTCCATGCGCTGAAAAAAATGCTACCTAAGAATTTTTAAAAAACCCACTTCTTACATTAAGAACTGATAAAAGTCTTGTATTTAGCACGATTCTGCTTGCTATTAGCACGAACAATATTAAATCAAGCAAATCACCGTTTTGTGGTGACCTCACTGAAGGTTTTCTTCGACATTAACGTTAGGTACAAGGGTTCTATAATACAATTGTTTAGAAGCCTTGCGCTGGGTCCAGCTGGGCGGATACAATTGTACGGAATGTTGTAAATTGCTTTATGACCGACATTTTTTTGCAAGGGACTGTTTACTGACAATAGATAAATTACTTTAGAATTTCTTACAAATTTAGTTGAAAAACGTTACACCAAACTCGGCTTGCAATAAGAAAATACATATTACGATGTGCATTTTCTGTATTTTTATTGTAAAGTAAATTTTTAGTAACTTACATAATTAGTGAATGTTTAATTGTGAAAAAATGGGAAATATTACAATTGGTTTAATGTGCCAAGATGAAGATGTTAATTCAATGCAATATTAATAAACGTCGGTCAACAAAATGATCAGCTTCAAAGACCATTTCTAAAAACGGTACTGAAATTATGGGGATTTTTTGATTCTGTGTGTGATAAATTCGCATGTAAGCAAATTTGTTGTAATTATAATTTTTCCCACACTTTTAGCTTACCGAATGAATTTTGTAAAAGTTCTACAAGTTTTTTCAATGTAACAGCTATTAAACAAATTGTTTTTTGGTTTATTTCCGTCGGAACGAAAAGTAAAAAGAGATGAAAAGAAACCAGTTGCTTCTATAACAGAATTAATAGTAACGACGAAGGTAAAGAAATAATTTTGATTTTCTTTTATATATTTAGTATTATTTATCTATCTTATAACGAATTTTACTTTTTAGCGGATGTAGAGTTCTTTGTAAGAATTTAACAAAACACAAACGTGACTGAAGTACGCGGATTTGTGGAAAGGAAATTTGCATAAAGTGAAATGGTCATTATTGAAGCATTCAAATTAGTCTATATTGGTAAATTTGTATGGTACATTGTAAGCATTTTGTTTCTTTGTTTCTAGATTGATGTAGATTTTGGCCAATTATTTCGTGAGAGAAAAACAATTTATTTGTGTGGCGGCCAAAATTCATTGAGAAGGCTAATGACTTCGACGAATTTCCATTTCATATACGTACATCTGTTACCAAATGATTATGTGGTTCTTAAAATGAAAATGTATTTTTAAACAGGATGTGATATGATGTTAAATTTTCACCTACTAATAAAAATATGTATGAAAAATAACTTTATATTCTAAAATTCCTTCAATTCAAGCATTCTATTCTACAATATTCATAAAAGTAAGAAAAAAATTATTATATTTACAAATACTTATTTAATATAATAAGAAGGCCATCTTCAATTCTTAAATAAGAAGACACATTATTAAGAACATTCTTAAGTAATTAAATGAAAGTTCTTGAAATCAACATGACATATTCTTAAATGTAAAACTTATAAAACCCTTTCTCGAATTTGGCACGAAAAATCAACGTTCTTGAAGTAAAGAATATAGTAAATTTGACAAATAGAATAAATATTCTTAAAACTCAAGAATGACCAATTCTTGGGCCAAAATTAGGAACGCGCAATTTTAAATTTAAGCCCGAATTTTCTTACCTATAAAGTTTTTTTTCTGATATACCTCATAATACACAGAAAATGTTTTTATTTCAAATTTCCCTGTAAACAAGGTGTTTATAAAGCTATAAAATAATTTTGTTCCAGGTGGTTCTGCCATTTCGACGACGATAACTATGTGAACATCCCGCGCCTGGTGCGTTTTCTGGGCGATTACAACCACAGGGAAGATTGGTATCTGGGGAAAACCAGCATTAAAGCGCCGCTAGAAATTTATATCAAGAACAAGCGCAAGGTAAGATTTACTTAATTAACTCCTTTCCCGGCGAGAGGCGTTCATTGGCGACAATAGATAGCTAATGGCCGCTCTTATGTGTTTATTCTGCGCCCGAATGGAAATTTCGCGTCGAATCAGGGGATTTAATTTACTTAGGCCAAAAACAAAACAACCCGTCCCGAAGTTAAAATTAATATTCTGACACCTATCATAAAAAGCGATGGGCTACCGCAGAGCGAGCGAGCTCCTAAAATGAAGCGATGCTTCTCGTTCGAGCGGAAAAAGAGTACATAAAAAAAAACGAAATTAAGAAAACAATTTTTTTAATTGCTTTCTGTACAGGTATTAACGCCGATGATCGGATGAAATTTATCAACGAATTTTTTCCGTGTTTCAATGCTAATTGTTATGCCCTGGAAACACGAGTTGAATCAATTTATGCTAATGATGATGACGGTCGTAATAAGTCTTGTAGGGAAAGCTTTATTTTCTGATTAAAATGGAACTATTCCGATTGGATTCATTGAACATACGTTGCACTTGTAATAACACTGTAACCATATACTTTCAAGCACCCAAAAAGAACTCATTACATATTTCAAGTTCCTTACAATATTTGTTGAACAACGAACCGCATTCCAACTGCAATTTAAAGTTTTATGTTTGTAATCAAATATAAAATGGTAGTTTGTCTTAATTAATTTGTAAAAAATTCAGATATCTGTTAATATTATAATGAATGTAATATTAATTAATTAAAATTCGAACCTTTTAATTAATCTATTACTAACAGATAAAATAGTGCATTTTGCCTTTTCTTCTAAAGTCCACTCATTTTATACAAAAAACTGGGATTCCTAAAAAATTTCAAGTAAAGATTTTCCTTCGGGATTTTCTTTGTATCGCTATAAGCAACACTGTATAAAAAGAAAATTCCGAAGGAAAATCTTCACTTGGAATTTTTTAGAAGATGAATAATAAAATGACTGAACTCGGTACTAGAAATAATTATTAGCCTTTCCTACAAAACTGTGAGTAACAAAAAATAACCTTTACTTATTGTTCAGTGGCAAGAAAATTGTAAATAAATACAATATTGTCAATTGGTAAAATTTTTGTTATAAAGTTACGAACAATTTGACCAATTTTTGTTATCAACGAATTTTACAGAACCTTTTTCAATCTCCAGTCATAAAGTATATCATATCATTGATGCATAAAAGGCAATAGTTCACCTTCGACCATAAATAAAAAGATGCAGATTGTCGATACAAAAAAATAATCTTATTTTAAAATAAAATATGTGACCAGTTCTCATTCCACATTATTCCATCTATACTTAAGTTAATGACTTATCTATGAATCCAAGCCTTATTCTTGAATATTTTGTAATTAATTGCATTTAAATGTTTTAAATTATTGCAACTAATAATTCATTTATGACTAAAGTGAATACCCCAACCAGATAAATTTGTAGTTTGATACTCTCAAAATGACGCTCTCTTCAGAATATTAAAAGCATTTAAGCTGGAATTTATAGATCACTTATTTAAGTGTTTTTATGTAAATCGGTAAGAAAAATAATTCTTAATAATTTATTGATTAAGTTTAACTTTAATTTTAGAAATGGATATTAGCGTTTCAGAGAGTGTTGAATGTATTGTTTGTTTTGAATTGTTGCAAGCGCCCATACGTATATGCAAGAACGGACATAGTATCTGTGACCCCTGTAAATTAAAATTGGAACAGTGTCCGACCTGTAGTCAACCATTTGAAAAAAATGCCACGAATTACAAATTAGAAGAGACTTTTACAAAATTGCAACAAACTCCCAAATTATGTGATGGCTCCTGTCCGTTTGCCCCAAGAAGGTTCACTCGCTGGGTTGGCTCCAAGCGAAAGTTATTTGCACACATACGAGAATCCCACAAAGATATATTAATAGAGACCAAGGGCAAATTTAAATATTCACTACCCGCGGACAAAACGGTGGAAAAAGATTTTAAATTAATTATTTTTAATAATATCTTATTAAAGTTATTGGTAAAGTTTAGTGTCCAAGGTAGCATTTCTTTCCAGATGGAAAAATATAAATTATTTGATCATATGTCACTGATATTCGCGGTAACTACAACGAATAAAATTACGTCATCATATACAAAGGTTTGTAAATATAGTACATTGAATGAATATTCGGTGGGACCGTACGTGAAACAAATAGATTGCAAAGTTGACAAGTTTAACATAAATATTTGTAAATTGTAACTCATTTTTTAGTTTGTTTTCTCATAAATCTTTTATATTATTATGTTTTTAATATAATATATAATATAATATATCGAAACCTTATCAGCTTTTTATTGAAATGTGCCATTATAAAGCTTTTGAAAGAAATAAGATGTCCCGGAGGTGTATTTAGGCTTTGAAATTTCAGATTTACAAGAAGTCACTGAAGCACTGACTGCTGTTCGCTTTAAATAACTGAACACAACGAATATGAAAACAGCGTCATGTGAAAGCACAGCTAGAATGTTTAACCGAATCCTTATTGGTATTTACCAAGAAGTCATTATGGGTAGAAAGTCCGGACCTTATAACCCCAGGTTAGAGTGGGTTCCGATTTACAACCCTTAATGTATTGTTCGGTCATGATTTGCGGTGCGGTGCGGTGCGGTGCTATTTAAAATCACAAATCTTTGTTGGAGGTTTTAGCTTGTCCCTCGTACTTTTGAATGCCATTATCAAGAGTTAAAATCAAAAGCTGAAGAACACAATCCATTGCGAGTGCGTTACAATTCGTTTACACAAAAAACCAGAAGACACACCTTGTGTACACGAAAAGTGTCGCACTGTATCAATATTTGTGTTAAAGGAGCACAATACACAAAAAATAAGTTCGTTTAATTTAAAAGTACGTTTAATTCTAAGAAAAATGGTATATGTTCAGTGGCGGCTCGTGGTAGTGACGAGTGAAGAGGCTAATATTTATGAAGAATAGGTATTCTACTTAGTCAACAAATTATGATGTTTTATTTTTGTATCACAAATTACCGTCCAGCAAGAACCATCTAGGAGGTGTAGAGTTATTAATGGATTAGGAGTTGAAGGAAATGCATAGGGTGGGATGATGAGATATGGGCTTACAAATTGTATTTTCTCTTACTTAATAATGAAAATAACTAACTTTGATATTAAATTCCTCCATCTCGCGAGTTCGAGTAGTATCTAAAACCCTCGATATATTTTGATTTCCTTTATCAAATAACGTAAATTTACATGTTGATGAATTTAGAGGTACCAATCCCGCATCAAAACTTCAGTCCCGCAAGCTTGCGGGACTGACATCATCAATCCCGCGAATCCGCAGGATTTGCGGGATTACAAACTATCACAATGTTTTTTTTTAGTTGCTAAGAAAATTAAGTACCAGAAGATAGTTATGCAATAAAAGACAACTAAATTCAAAATAAAAGTAGCATTTATTAGTAAAAAAAAAGAAAAATTATTGACATTTCTTTTGGAAATACTTTCAGAGAAATGATAAAGTATTCAAAGTTTGATTTTGTAAATTTGACCTGATTTTATTGCGATGCGACAGAAAACGCGCGCTCGGCATACATATTTTTTCAAATTCGGATATTTTTATTCAGTCCCGCAAGTCCCGCGGATCCCGCATGTGCAGTCCCGCATTACTGATCCCGCAAAAATCATGCGGGATTCCGCATTTGTGGGATCCAGCGTTTGAGGCATTGGTATCCCTATAAATGATGATATGTGACCTTTCAATGGAACGCGGTAAATTTTTCAAATCCTGATATCCCGTTGTTTTCCACTGACAATGAGTATATTCGGTTTGTGACACCGATGAAAAAAGTAAGCATGGCCAATAAAACAATTTACATTGCTTTGCACTTCCGGTAAGCCATCCACATTTGTTACATTTGTTATACCACGTTACATTTAAACCTCGATTTTGTGCCGTTCCGTAATGTTTTAAAGAAATTAAATTTGGACGAGGCCTATCATAATTTTGTATCATATAATCCAAAGACCTAAATGACGGTCTTAAAAGAAAATCTACAATATCCTCACAAGTTTTAGAAAATACATTTTTTAGTTCTACTTTTATATCGTCAGTCATGTTGAAACAATGAAACCCGCAAATTCAAAATTTTATACCTGAATTCAATGATTACAGTAGACCTGTCGCACCCAGTGCTAAGGAATAATTGGAATCTTTGTCCGACAAAACGCACTGGCCAGGGAGCGTGTTCGGGTGGGGGGTGAAGCCGTAGCCTCTACTGCAATAGTTTTATTCTTTCTAACTCAAGTACTGCATCTTATTTCTTTTTAACGTTCAAGGTCAAAATCGTGCCATTCTATAGAATTAAAGGAGATATTTGGAGTCAAATGTAGCAAATTGTCTCCGGCCCGATCTCGACCATATTTCTGGCACTTACATTCAACCTTCAAGTCCCATATTGTAAATAGAAGATCCCCTTTAATAAGCCCGTTCTGGTATGGTGAAAGAAAATTATCTACCAAATAACTATTACCATTTATTTAATTGAGTATCTAATAATTGATGATTTCATACTGAAACTTTAATGAAAATCAAATTTGATTATGTAATTATTTATTTATTTCAATTTTATCATGAGGAGGCTTAGCCTCCCTTGCCTCCTCTGACGAGCCGCCACTGTATATGTTGTATATGTGGTATGTGTGTGTTTCTACTCAGGTTATTTGATGAGTTATAATAAATTTAAAATAGGCGCGTGACGTCACTGGTCCCTGCTCCTCGTTGCGACCTATCTTACAGGTGTAAAAAATACTCCCTTTACATGATAATTTACCTACCTTTAAACTATATTTTCGAAATTTTGTGTGACGTCACGGCAATTCTAAATGTTTTAATATCTTCTAAAGCAAATTTTTTACGTTGGATTTTTACCAAATAGTTTTTAATAGTTCTGCTTACAATAATTTAACATTAAATAATAACTTCTTTAAGATTTTGCTCCAAAACGTTAAAATACTGTCGGAAAATCTACGTACCTGTTACGGGTCAATTAACAAACAACAGTTTAGTTAATTTAAAGTGTCAGTAATTAAAACAAAAAATGCAAAGACGGTTTTCACCGTTGTCTTGAGTTTACGCTGCTGATGAACGAGAGTATCGAGATCGCTTCCTGGCCGGCAGCCAAGCCGTTTGATAGTATGCTATGATATAGACGAGCTTTCCACTCGGCTGCCTGCGCCTCTCAAACACACGCAGCCGTTCATCAACGTGTGCTGGAGGTTACATCTCAAGATACGTATTAAGGCCGGAGTATTTTTATTTTTTTTACAGAAATTCATACAATTGCGAATGCCCCCTTATCGCAATATGCCAATGAAATTTTTAATACCCGCTCATAATTGACACTTGCATACAAATAACGACCAGGTGGCGGATTCCGTAATTTTCTCATCTCGGTAAACATAACTTTTTATTATGAAAAAGGAGAAGAAATCGTCTCCCGAGGCGATACTAAATTGTTCGGTGCCTTAATTCGCTATATGAAACACGGAAAAAAATGGAAAAAGTTGGAAATTCGTAATTTTAAAGTTGGATTTCATTGCGAAAAATGACCGAAATTCGAAACGTTATTCGTTTAAATGGCACATCCGGTGAACAGAGGATGAGTTAATTCAGATAATTACAATGAAAGGAAATTTTGAATTCGAACAAATCAAGAACAGTGGAACAGGTGCTGGATGAAAAAGTAAGTTACAATAGGAGCAAAAAAAATACAGTAACCGGATGCAGCTATTAGCTACTTCATATATTTCGCCTGTGGCCATATCCCTTTTCGGTAGCAGGCAATAATAACAATTCTACAAGCATCCTTTTTTTAAAGCTTTCTTAATTAAGGGTACATTCGTTGTTGCAGATAAGTATTGAAAAAGTTTGCATTTACACGATTCGTTCGCTTTCAATTTTGTGGTATGACTGTAACATAGTTGTTGTATTGGCTTCCACGTAATTCAAAATTATTATGATTTATTTAATCACCACTCGATTTCATTGTACATTTCGATTCGTAATGATAGACTGGTTGGAAAATAGTATTGATTTTACACAAAAAGTTTGTGAGTGCTTTCCAATTAAGTACATTTTTACGAACGGTTTATTTCAAATAATACCGTTAACGGATGTTATCAAAAATTTAGTTAAACAAACAACGCATTAAATCTGAACCTTTTGGGACACTTGAAACTGCAATTTTAATAACTTCCAAAAATGATGACAGGCAGGGGAACGTAATGAAATTAGCAACCATCATACCATAAATCTAATGCAAGGAAAAAGAGTCATACAAAATTCAAAAAGAACACAACAGAAGATTGCATCTGTCCTTCCGTAAAGTTGTTTTCGATTTTTTAGACTAAAATTTTTTAAAAATGATCTTGTTTCTTTTTCATAAGAACAAAATTGCATGTATGGTTCTTGATTTTTCGTTTTTTACATACATCCTTAACGTTATAATTGCAATCGTTTTTTCTTACTCTGTGTTGTACCCTAAGGGCACTCGAAGTATTAAAGTGTACTTAATATGTAATCGTTTTGTTTTTATTGAAATGTTTCAAAATTATATTTAGTTTAAACTTTCTCAAAAGCGCCAACGCTAGGAAAAAAGAAATTATAGTGAATTTGGGATGCCTGCGAGAAATAAAAAATGATTACTGTGAAATTGAGCAGACATCAAATGTCCATTGTAAATCGAAAAAAATTAAGAGAATTGTTTTAAATGTACCACTTATAGAGAATACAGACAGTTACTACGGTTGGAGACAATAGTTTCTGCACTAACAGTCGACAATACCCCTCGTTGAGAAACGACTCATAGGCGTGCGCTTGGAGTTTTCTATATTTTTGTTGGAATATAATTTTGAAATAATCAAGCGTTTGTAAAAGCATTAAAATAACTTAGTATGGGAATACGAACCGTGCAACTAATTACATTAGAAAAAGTACAGTTACACCGAAATCACTCAGTCCAAATAGACCTCTTATTTATAAATCTAAACATAAATGTAAAACGCCACTAACAATTGGTAATAAAATATTGCTCTACGCCCCAAAGAAATAGCCTACAATGATACATAATAATTATTAACATATTGAAAGTATCCTTTTATTAACATATTGAAAGCATGCTTTTATTAATAGACTTAATTAACTAATTCTTTAATTGACCCATTCAGGCTCTATACAGAACGCAACATAAAGCAATTTTTTGTTTCTTCGGTTTTGATTTTGGCCACTTCCGGTATACCTATTCAAATAAAGAAGCGATGAAAGCAATCTGATTTCAAAAATGTTTCCGAGATTATTTGGACTAAAAATGTTGCTCCAAAGTAGTCTTGTTGGTAGTAAGGATATATTTAGAATTCATTTCATTTAATAAGGTCAGCCATGCACGTTTAATTGACATCCTTAGAAATATCAACTTCAATCGTTGAAACGCTCGAGTAATTGCTAACTTGTGATGACGCCAAACATCTACAGTGCAGTGCGTCGACTTAAGACATTGAAATTACAAGAAGGGTTGTCGTTAAGGGCTTGTTGATAGGTCAAAGTGTGCGCAGTTGTTTTATAGAACAAGATGGTGTTATTAGCGTTGACAAAGTTGAAAATTTAAACGACGGGCCAGCTTCCAATCACCTCGTTTCATCCTCCCCTGTCCAGAATGTTCGGTCTTCAATCAATTGTAAAGAATAAAATAAGCTCCAAGCTTCGAATAAATAGTTAAGAGAATTTTTGGCGAGAAAACGGCTAATGGAATGTATCTAAGAAGTAGACAGTTAAATGAGGTTTCAACAGGATGGAGCCACCACTCACACAGCGAACAGATCAACGCAAGTTTTGAGAGAAAGACTTTTAAAATCGCGAAGGTTTTATACGTTAAAGAACAATAAAATGACCAATGAAATTAGTTGCCCACAAAAACAGAAAACCAATTATTGGCACCTTTTAGTACCATTTACCATTTTCGGCGCATAAAGCCTTTCTCGGAACTGAAATACGTTCGCATTCACCGAGAAAGTTATTTACGTGTGAGGTCTTCTCGCGGAAACAATTTTTCAATTTATCGAAGAAATAAATTCGTCACGAGCCACGGACTGCACAATGGGCCGTATAGGAAGGAATTTTCGGCAAAAAACCGGCGCATTATCGGATCGTCAGAAAAATGTGGCAAAAAGCTCCCCGGCAGCAGCGAGCGAGATAACTCAAAACGCGGAACCTAAATTGTTTCTAAAGTGTTCCTTGTACGAGAAAACGTTATCAGATGGAGAACACAGGAACCCCGCTGCTAGTTATAAACAACGAACTGTCATAAATCTAGCGAATTCTATAAGAAGTGACCTGTCCCAGTAGCGCTGCGTTAGCGATCGCATATGAGAGCGGGACCACGCCTTGTGTATCAGGAACACGATGTTAAGAACCCGTCGGTCTTCTCCCTTTTTCCGCTGCTTTGGAACGGGACGAGAGATGGTTTTTTCGTCCGAGAATCTAGTTTAGAAATTAGAAAGGCGCGAGTGGTTCAGTCACGATTTGCAGATTGTCAGGAATTTATCTGTATTTATTTGTAACGAGTTACATGTAAGTTATTTTGCCATGTCAGATGTCAGAATCTGAAAGGGATACGCCTTCCAATTTTTACAAACAGACTTCAGGTCAACGGGAAAGTATCTGCGATTGATGGCGTTTAATAACGGTGGCCTTTTTAATCGGTTATGAATCTCGGATCCATTAATTTTGTTTGTACGTGCAACAGTGGCGGAAAAAGTCTCATCGCCGGTTTTTACGACGTCTGTAGTCAATCAGTCGGTCTATTCAGTTTCAGGAGCGATTTGGAAAGTCCTTGTAAATATTTGTGCGTCGAGAAAAAAGATAAAAATCGTTAGAGCTTAATGCGATGTTTTCGGATCGGCGAAATAAATTGTGGACAAAACCGCAAAAAAAACGTCATGCGGTTTTGTAAGTTAAATAATTTTAATGGTACAAGTCGGGAGCGTTAAAAAGATCCATAATTGATGGTTGTAAAATCATTTTTTCGGTTAATTTATTCAACACGTTATAGATTGGGAGGAAGATAAAAAAATGAAAAAGTTAATAAGTTGACGCGAGTTGCTGGCCGTAATCTGGTTTGAAAATTGGAAAAGAACTGCTTTATCGTTCGATACAACAAAAGTTACAGAATGTGAGGTTACTATTTCCTATTAAGCGGTTTTAATAAGAAATTTAATGAATTGCGCGGTTTAACAAAAAAAGACATACCGTCCATTTTATTGCGTTGGTCGTGTTTTAAAAAAAGTCTTTCCTAGTTTAGATAACTGGATCTTAATTTAATTTTCATTCGTTTTTACATTACGGTTTCTGTTTGTCGTTTTTAAACTATTTAGTTTTCTCTTAGGCTTTTTTAATTTTTTAAAATTATTAATTTACTTTACACGCGCAACTCTTAGTGTAAACTGCAAAAATAAAAAAACCAAAACAAACGGCAATGGTCAACTTTCCCAATGCAAAACTGCAAATATTAATATCGCATTCGTCACAATGTGATTTTAAAATATCAAATTTGGGAAAGACTGCTGATCTCCGGAGTCTGGAACGACGATCTGTCTAAGGGAAGACAACCCTGATATAAAATCACCTGGTCCTCCAGGTTAGGGGGGGGGGGGTTAATACGTAGGGCAAATAACTCTTCTCTAATAAAAAATACAAATTTGCTAAAGATTCTAATAGAAAACAGCCGGATAGATACAATATCCGGAAACGAATGGTCATTTCCAAATACCTGCGTTGGTACGAACGTCGATACAGAGAAGGCGCAAGGACAATATTGTAAATATCATGGAAGAACGAAACCTCCACCAGGATAATTGGGAGGACTGTGTGGAAATTGGGATGCGGGAAACGACAATGCATTGTAAGAAAACTCCAAATATATATATATCTGTACCAGAGAAGCAGAACGATGTGTGTCCAAAAGTTACAAGTAATGCTTGGAGATACATCATAACGCAACACAAATTCTAAGTTCATAATTTCCTCTGTAATGTGTATATGGGAGATATTTTAGTCAATATACATCAAAATCTCATAGAAAGAGTGGACATACATTGTTCTGCTTCTCAGGTACAGATATAGACATATAGTCACAATACAACAACAAAAGGAATTTCTGTATAAAACTCGCTTTGATATAGAGTGTTTCCTAAGTAAGTGTAGAAAATGCAGCAGGTGAAGATACTTCACTCAAATGTAATTAAGGAACCGCCAACTGAAGAAATTAAAACAGAAGAGGATGAAGAAGACGAGTTTCCGAAAGTAGAATTACCTCCTGCAGTCGAACAAGGTTATGTTTATACTGTACATTACACCCTGTATCATTAAATCAATAAATCGTCTGGCTTTGTTGTAAATACATCAATAAAAATTAGGAAAACTCCGTTATTCATAATTTAAAATGAATATTATACCTAGATTCAGCAGGAGACAAAATCACTATCTAAAAATTGTTGTACAGAGTGCACAGTAGTGGACCCATAGCGACTTCAGCTGAATATTTGATAATAAATATCTTTCGTACAAATAACAGTAAAATTAGCCTGCGACTATCTTAAAGACAAATATTTGAAATAAGATTAGCTAAATCGAAATTAAGATATTACTGTTTATTAACATTTTATTGTTAAAACATTAACGTTTGGGTATTCGAAAGGTTTAAATAAAGTCATCAATGCTTTTAACTGTGATTTGAAACACAAAAACACAAAAAGGCGTTAGGTAAAGCAGTGTATAAACAATCGTATAACACATGAAGATTAGAAAATATAATTCACTCGAAAAAATTATCCGAACTCGGCCCCAACGGCCTCATGGGGTACAGTAAACAACTTTAAAATAAAGCTCGAACACTTCTCGGACCAGTAACATAAATTGCGGCGTTTTTCGCACAGTTAAATTTATCGGTTCACGTGCGATTCGTGAAAGTTAATAGATGAATTTTGTCGCCACGAATTGTTGGCTGTTTGCTTTCCAAGAAACTTCAAATTGTTAAAAATAACTCGATTAAATCTACAATCACGAATTGGGTGACGTGCGTTTCGTAATTTAATAACAGCAAAATTGCGAATGAATGAAAGTTCATGGTTTTTCGCAATTAATATCAAAATAATTTATTACTGGAACATGTTACATCCTAATTATCCTCATTAAAAGTGTTTGAAGAAAAAGTGCATGCGCTCGTTAAATCGCCATTATTATCAGCGCTTTGGCCACAATTAAAACCAAACAGGATAGCATCCAACGGGGATTGTAATTATGAAATCCGGTGCAATGAAACCATCAATAATACTTAATATCGGTGCGCTACAAGGACTAATCCTTTCTCAAGCACAATGTGTACTATGGGACAAAAATACCCTATTTCCATTGATAAGGAAAGAGCAATCAAATACCAAATCCTCGCCAATTTCTTGAACAAAAGAAGAAGGAAACAAACAGAAGACACACATCTACGGCAGAATATTATGTAGGAAAGAAGCAATTGATTGGTGGGTTGAAGAAGCTAGCTTAGTTACTGAAGAGCAGATTGGTGCAATAAATATATTCTTCAAGCAGCATAGAAAAGAGACGGAGAGATATTATTCAATAAATTGGAAATGTACAAGAGAAAGTAAAAAAAGAATGCTTCTTTCCTGATTTGACAATTCCTGATTCATGAAAGAATTGATTAAGATACAGACTGAGGCAGATCATGATTTTGCTATTTATTTATTATTCTTATGCAATACTGATAATGTAAAAGAGGTCTCGTTATTATTTGTGTGTGTCTAAACACACACAAACTTCCATAAATTGCGGCTTCTGAAACTCAATTTCATTAAGAAGAGCTTCTTTGAGTTGCTGACATTTTCAGACGCACCGGAGTTTTTGCGATGGTGATAGATTGTCTCGATTTTTATTAAATGAAATTGTGCCAATTTTTGCGCGACGAGTAATGAGCCGTATCCGATTGTATAAATCACACGTCGTTCCACAAATCGAAAATTTTGTCAGTCCCGATGATGATGCAAAAATTCCCGGAGACGATCATTAATTGAGCCGAGAGAAAAAAGAGAATTTTGGTTTTTTTGATCGTTCTTAACGGGTGGTAGGATGTTTTCTCGAGACTTCATTAATCTTAATGAATTCATCAAAAGTAAAAGAAAAAAATTAAATTTTGATTTTGACGTTAATTGTAACGAAATTGCTTGTATCTCTGGTTTATTGCAATTTTTTCTACACTCGACCGTAATTGTAGGTTCTCGTTCCTGTTTAGAAAAAGTCATGATCATTTCCGTTAACAGTAATTTATGGTTGGTCTAGGCGGTTTTAATATTTTCATAATCTGGACGATTGATCAACATGTCTTAGACGAAAATTGCTTCAAACCCCGTTATTATAAAAGAAGCGGTAGCTCAGATAATTACATTTGCGAATGTATTCAAATATAAATACAGTGATACGCCGACTTCCGCTGCTCAGAGTTGCACAAACTCGGAGCGATGCAATTTATAATTTTTCTTTTTTTCAAGCAATGATTAAAAACTTTTAGTATTGAAGGGTTAATTTCCTAATTGATCATGTCATTGCCTATTGAAATCAACATAACATAACTTGCGCAAACCCACGTTGTCGTTGTTTCGGTCACTCGCATTTTGTATTGTATTGGTAGTAAGTTTCAAGTTGTCGCCAAATTAATTAATTTATGTGAAATTGCAAACCACAAAGTTACAATTTATTTACGGTATGTAAGTGGCAACGAAAAGCATTACGTGAAAGTCGGAAAATTTCATAAAATCTTTGTGGTTTGGACCAAGTTGTAACTCAAACAAGCCGCATTCCTGAACCCTCCTAGTACTTTGTCCTATTAATGCCTCTTACTTAATACGTTCGGACCACATACGGTTAAGAGAAGGTTGTATTAATGTTAACGTTTTACATTACAAACGTACCCTTCGTCCAATTAATTGTGCTTCTACCCTCGGACAAAAAATCTACTGCCAACACGTTACAGAACAGCCGTAAAATTATCAATTTATTGCTCTTGAATATGCATGAAAATATCGAAACCTGAAACAATTTCTAGGCGAAATTTAAAGCAATTCTCTAAGAGATTGCATTGTTAAGGTAAGAAAAAAAAACGAAACCGAGAAAACGTGTTGTAATTTACACCAACTCTCCGCAGAACACGGGCGTTTTTTACGCGACCAAATTGATTGGCAGTTGTCAGAAAAACAAAAGCTTTAAGCTTTCTCGATCATAAACACAGCTATTAGTAAGTCTATAAACTTAACTAACACAATCGAAGTATTGTAGTCAGGTCTCCACGATATAAAGAAGTGATGAATGGAACTAATATTTAATAATGTTAGAATTTCATCTCGTAACGATATTTAATATGTCGGAGATTTATAAAGAGGAAGGTTTTTTTTCAAGTTATGGAAATTGATTTATATTTCACAACAGCACATCTTTGTAACTTTTGATTTTCCCTATTTGTTATCGCCTGGAATTCTCCGTTAATATGAATGGAAGCAATTACTGTCACGTAATTAAATAAATTAGCTCCACCTTAGAAAGTTTTCCTTCTCCTTTTTCGAGTTCGTTCCTATCTCGCAGCGGTTATGCAATATGAAACTAGTTTTTCACAGCAAAAGTGGTATCTCCGCATTTTTTTTTTTCAAGTTAAGCGAAAACGGTAACGCTGTACAGTTACTGGAATTATGTTTCGGATTCTCTTCCCGCCAATATAATGAATGGATGAAAACGTGATTTTTTAAAATTGGATCTGTTATTTATCTCCTGTTATTAGGATTGGCCAGGCGAGAGCAGCTGGCCTGATATGTTGGAGATGCGATGGCAGCGTCTTTTCATTTGCCCAAAAATGCTTTGCTTCAGCAATTCATTTAAACTATAATTGGGGAAAATGCGGAATACGTGCATGATGTTTAATTTGCCTGTTTCGGTTGATTTATTGTGTTATTAATACAAATTTAATGAGGACGATTCTCGTTATTGAACTACAGTCAAACTCAGTTATAACGCACCCTCCTGGATTGACTGATTGATACGTTATAACCTATACACATACTAAATGAATTTTTACAAAAAATTACAGTTTACTGTTAGTGACATTAGCAATCTATTGTCGGTTTGGCCGTTGTGTAAAATTCCAAAAATACCTAATAAAACATTATACATAGTATAATGTAACCACCATGTTTTGCTCGAAGGCGTATCATACCCACCAGAGAAGAAAAATGCTATGGCTCAGAGTGTATGTCCTATGACATCACTCTTAATGCATATAAGAACAGATCAAAATATAGGAAAAAATTGAAACTTTTTTCCAAAGAATGAATTTATAATGAAACTGCCAGTTTCTAAGCTTGCCATGAGCTTCAATCGTAATAATACATAAAAAAATCTCACAACCCGCTCAGACACTGGAGGAAATTATTCAAGAAGAGGTTATTTTAATACTTGAAATAAATCAGGCCAGCGTTTCGAAAATTGTTACGAGGTATCTTCAGGTAGCATAATTTATTCGTAGATTGGTGACAAGGCAGAAAATGATAATTCATGCCCACATAAGATCATTTTTTTGATATAGGAAATATTTGCACGCAGACAATTCGAAATCGTTTCAGAGAAGAAAACCTGAAGGTACGAGGACCTTGTTTTGGTGTAGCTCACCGAAGAGCAGGACTAATTTTGCTTTTCCACATACAAATTGGGTTTCAGAGAAATGGAACCGTGTGATTGATTGACGTGACAGTTCGTGAGATACCGTTAATGCAATTTTTTTTTATTAGACTTTATACCAGATCAGCATATTAATTGATATAATAATTAATAATACATAATAATGCAAGAATAACAGATCACCTTATAGAAATTAAGATGATTGTTAAAGAACTTAAGTTTTAATACAATGTGATAAATTTATTACTTCAGTTGATCTCCATCACTATCACTTTGATTTAGGTAAATGTCTTGTGGTAAACTGCGTTTTAGTCGCACGTGTATATGTTTTTGTCCGAGATGATAGAACAACGCACCAGTACAGTTATTAGTATTAGTGCGAAAATATATAGTTAATTTTTTAATATGCTCCAAAATTGTAGATATACCAAGCTCCTAATGTAATTGTTTATTAGTAACATACCAAGGAGCATTCACTGAGATTTTGAGGATTTTATTCTGCAGTGCTTGGATTCTATGTAGGTTTGTTTTGGATGTATTTCCTCATATTACACAACCAATAATATTAATGGCCGTATCAATGATTTATAAAGCTACAGGGCACACTCTATTTTTAGGGACGACTTCCTATTGATAAGTGGATATAATTGCACAACTCTTGTATGGCTTTCAGTTAGTTTTTTAATTGAATGGAACCTCCAGGTGAGACGAGTGTCCAACTACAGTTCTAAGTATTTTACTGCTTCAGCGGTATTATTCCACATGACAGGATTATTGTCAATTGTTATTGGTGGTGGCTCATTAATTCGTCTGAGGGTGAATATCTTCGCAGCGCACTTGTCGTGATTTATTGTTAGTCCCATTGCTTAAACCCCCTTGTTAGTACGTTTGTAGCATTTGCAGTTGAGTGATAGCATCAAGGAGATTTTAATTTTTAATCAGCAGTGCAGTGTCATCGACAAATAATAATAATAATAATTATTATTACAGGAGATTAATTGCGGAGGCCGAGAGCTTATAACGCAATACAAACGAGGCATTGAGTACCTGATACAGTCTAAATGAAAACAAGTAAATATATTTAAGATAGAGCACTGTCAAACTGTCTCTTGAAACGGCGGACATTTATCCCAGACACCGTATTTTCAGGAAGCCTGTTCCACATATCAAATGATCGATTGGTCAGGAAATGCTGTCTAGTCGTAGTATGGAAATTTGTGTTGGTCGATAGAGACAAAAAATTGCTCACTTCTCCAGGAAACATGCTAAGTCTGCATTTATATTAGGGATATCATAGGTAAAGATGTTAAATAGAATGGGACCCAGGATGCTGTCCTGGGGAACACCCGCTCTGATATGCCTTGTTGTTGATACAGTTGCGTGGATTTTAGCTGCAAATGTTCTGTTATCAAGATACGAAAATAAAATGGTCTTCATGTACCCAGGAATTCTAAGATTAGTGATCTTGTATTTAAGGCTTGAGCCAAGTCCACAAAAAGTGCCACTGTGGATTGTTTGCATTCATAACTCGTTTCTATTATTTCTACAATTCGCTGTAGCTGATGGAATGTCCCTTTCGGAACCCAAACTGAAAGACTGGTGGCAGTTGTAATTTTGCAATTTCATCACCTAGCCGAGAGTAGATTACTTTTTCAAACAGTTTCGAATGCAATTTTAAAGAAATATACAATTTTGGTGGAGGGTCTATTATGATATGGGGCGGAATTCTTGTACAAGGCCCTATTGATCTTGAGGTGGTATGGAAAACAATACTTAAGTCAAAAGTATGTAGGTAGAATTAATTAACAGCTGTTGAAATTAGTCAGCTGAGACCACTGCAGCAAAAAAGTTCCAGACTTTACACCCATTATCTAAGCAGTTGGACGTGTAATTATTAATATTATCATCATCGCAGTGCACGGATGCACACACATCCATACGCACATAATGAGTCCAAAACCGAGCAACCGTAACTTTACACCGCACATACAGCAGTCGACGTCCATGTGGTCTTGTCTCGTATGCTCTCTTACCTTTCAATTTAACCGATTTCTAATTAAATTTTATTCCATCCCGTCACCGCAACTGAGTCTCCGCGAATGTCGTTCGCTTTTTTCCGGCAAAAAATCAAACGTCTAAAAGTAATTACGGAATTTTTCAAAGGAACAATTAACGGAAACGTCACGGTCAATTTAATAAAGTATCGCAAGAACAACCGATTCCGGGCATGAGACAATATCCGTGTCCTCACAAATCGGTTTAATTTTAATCCAATTAAACGGTTTGATAAAAGGATCCTTTACAAGAAATTAAAGCTGAAAAAAGGCAGGTTGACCTCGGTTTTTACACGATTAAGATTGTCTGCGTTGATGTACATTGTGAAAACGGACGCTTTCGTGACAAGTGATCGTTTAAACCACGCCCGTTTTAATGTCGTTCAATTACAAGTTCACAACGTTGCACAGATTCCAATTTTCTTAATTTCAAAACTTATTTTAAGGCTGCGCCACCCTAAAGATTGTTGACAAATTGCAATTTGCTTTTATTGCTTTAGCGTACGCCGTAATACAGGCAACACTTTAGATTTTTTTATAATTCAGATGTCACTATAATGACGGTAAAGTGCAGTGGATAATAGGTCTATGTGTAACAATGAAAACGGCTTTCGAGGGGTTGCATTTCAATATACCTGTTCAACAGATGCGAAAATTTTTGTATCTTCAATAAATTTAGAACGATATAATTTAAAGTAAAATAATAATATGCAAGAAGAATTTGTTAAATTTAACAATTTTATTTACTTATTGTTAGTAAAGAAGTTTTGTTATTACTGCCTGTTACTCTGCAATGCCTTAATTTCCGTCAAAACTTGTTAGTATGTTGATCCCGGGTATTTTCTTCAACGCAATTTATATTTATATCGTAAATCGTTTCAAAAATTGATTTTTAGCCGTTACAAATTCTATTAATGACATATCCGGAAAATCATCTATCTCCATATCACCATAATCAGAATCTTTATTTTGAAATGTACGCGTTCTTTTAATAATTTTGCGGTTACTGTATTTTTTGTCAATTTGTTACAATATGCGAACAAACAGATAATGGAATGCAGCTGATTGTAGTTAAAAGTTTACGGCAAATAACCTATCTGAAGAAAGGTTGTATTGTCGAACGTCATAAAATTTTATTACTTATTCTAGAAAATTCTATTC
Organism: Dascillus cervinus; assembly: GCA_949768715.1. Taxonomy (NCBI): domain Eukaryota; kingdom Metazoa; phylum Arthropoda; class Insecta; order Coleoptera; family Dascillidae; genus Dascillus; species Dascillus cervinus. The sequence continues at coordinate 26,658,311 of OX458319.1, read as the reverse complement.
AGAACTCGGAACAGATGGTGAATTTCGTATTCGGAAGGACTAATATTCATTAATAAATTAAAACACAATGAGTAAAAGATTAATCCCTTAAGGCACAGTTTTTGTTTACAGAAAATTGGACCGCGTTATGCACGACTTGACCAAGCGCCAAATTGATATTTTGGAAATTAGCTTTCCATCTAACGTAAAATGATATTTATCTACAAAAAAATCAAGTTGCCGTAAAAACTATTTCTTACTAGCAAGCCAAAAATTAGATCCCATTAACAATAACATTATAAGTCGTTATAACCCTACAGCTTAATTAATTAACAAATTACAATTTAAGCTTCATTTTTAAATTCAATTTCACATTTTTTTGACATAACCCCGTAACGCGCAGTTTTTTTTAAAGAAAATTGTAGTTTTAGCTTATTATAAGTTATTACCACTACAGCTTATTTTTTAAATAAAAATTAATTAATTAATTAATTATAATGTGGGATAAAAAAGCCAAACAATTTTTTTTTGAAAGAAATTATAATTTAAGCTTATTCTCATTCATTTATTTAAAGGGGTCTTCATGAGCGATTTTTAAAATTAATATGACCTTGGACTTATATCCTATTAAGTTAATGTAAATAATAAAGATTAAAATTGTTCAAGAGTAAAAATAATTTATAGTAAAAAAACTTTTTCAATAAAACAACCTTTTATTAAAATGTACGCCTTTATTTTTAATCATTTAGGTCAATATCAAAATTAGTTTTGAATTTTTACTACGTCTTAATAAAAGCTTGTTTTTTAAAAAAAGTCCTTTTACTATAAATTATTTCAAATGTACTGTTTGAAAACGAAACCTGGCTTTAAAAGTATTTCGGATATTATTGCTGTTAAAGTATCCCTGCTGGGAAACGATAAATGCCTACTGCGAAGTTGTAAATCTTTTTGACGTAGCTCGGAAATCGGCATAAATTAGCTACTTCAATTTCGGTCAATTGCAGTTTTTTATCGAAGGGTTAACTTTGCAATTTCAATACTTTCCGTGTCTATTTGTTTTTTTTTTTACAATGCCTCTTGCCAAATATTTTTTGACGAGTGCTTCGAGTGATAAATACCTGAACGAATTTAATGACGAATTTTTACTGTTGTATCCCGGCGTTCGCGGCAATAACAACTATAGTAAACGGCCTTTTTATTTTTTCAGCAAAAAGTCAAGTTTTGGTTCGCCACGGGAGGTGCCGGTTTCTGCCTGAGTCGAAGTCTCGCATTAAAAATGCTTCCTGTAGTCGGGTAAGTGCTAATTAAAATAAGATGCGCGTCGTGCGATGTGTCACATATTTCAATTAATTGCCCCCTCGATTGGAGCCTAAAATGTTAATTTAACGGCCGCCAAAATTATATTCGGTCCTCTTCGGACGTATAAAATTTTTCAAGTTTTTAATTACGTGTGATTTCACATAAATTTCAGCGTGCCCGAAAGATACAAGTTTTTTATTTCAATGGTGCTGTAAAAGAAAAAAAATTCTTCGTCGCGAGTCAACTCAAGCAAATCATTTGAGTTTTTTAATGCTCTTAGAAATCGTTAAAAGTATTTATTGAATAATTGAATCGTTTGTGGTAACATGGCGCCCAACGTGGGATGTTTTAAATAAAAAGTGTAATTATTCTCATTTGGATAACATATTGACTGAAATGAATACAGTGGAATCCCGCTAATCGCTCGTCCAATTTTTTTGAATTTGCTATGCGGACCGTTGTAATTCTCGACTATTATCTAAAATCTGTATCTAAAATAAACTACATTGCAAAATTAAACACCGTATGTGATTAAATAAATATTTCATCATTTGGCATTCTTACATGCAGTGTTATCACCGACACAACAACCTTGGAAAATGGGTTGAAATCGTTGAATTTTAGGTGTGAAAACTAAATAACCAATGAAAAATAACCTGATACAGAAAGGTCGCATTGACATTGCTGTTGATTCATTTTGATCTTAAATTGTAGGTAAATACAGTCGAACTTCCATATAACGAAGCGTCGGTGACCTTAAAAAATCGTTATAGAGAAACTTCGTTATATAGAAATTCATGTTGGAAAAAAAATTCAGTTTAACCTTTTAAGGTTCACACGAATTTTTGAAGTAATACGATTTTAGGCATTAAAATGACTAGGTATCTATTTAACATAAAACAACGTACTTTCAAAATTTACGTGGGGACACATTATGTCGCAAAAGGATTAATATGCAGTTACGTAGTTATTTAATTAATTGAATAAATAAGACGACTCCAGTGTTATGAAACAATTTTTAAAAGACAAGGAAAGTATGGTAATAAAAAATTTTTTTTTTGACGCAGTAAAATTTTGTCGGTTCCATTTAATATTGTAAAATTTTTGCACGCTTAAATTAGTGCCACTTACTTCGTCGGCTAAACCCTCATAAAATGTTGAACCCTGGCTACATCTGGGAATATTACTACAACCGAGTTTTTTCCCGAAGTTACAGTGAAACAACAAAAAGAAATCGTTTCAAATCTTAAAAATTTGCAAAGTTGGGGGAAAAATTCGTTCTACGGACATTTTTACTTCGTTATAAGGGGTAAACATCTCCAGGGTGAAGGTTCCCCAAAAAAAATTTGCTATATAGAGAAATTTGTTAAATAGAAGTTCGTTATACAGAAGTTTGACTGTATTCCAAATTTTATAAACATATTCAAAAGTGATTGCTGATTGTGATTTACTTTGAAAGAATTAAAATTGATTACATTACAGTTTTGAATTCCCTGAATTTTTCTTCAGTAATTACACTCTTGTACGAATTGTACCTGACAAATGCAATTGGCGTCAGGCATTATTATTATTATTACTGATCACGTATTATTATATGTAAGATCTTGGAACGTACAGCTCGGTATTCGAACGAATAACGGGGTTCCTCTGTACATTGTTATGAAATACAGTAAAAAGTTTATTTTCACTATAAAATGCCTACAATCATAAAGTTAATTTTCTTCTTATTGTATTCACCTTTTTCAAATTGAAATGTTTGACAAAATGTTTTTCAGAAGTAATATTTAAGATCTTGACAAAAGATTCTGTTTTTAGGGAACCTAAATTTAGAAAGTCCTTTAATATTTACCTAAAAAATTATCGACCTGTTGAAAAACGCTATTTAGCACGTTCACCTTTCTCTTAAAACTTCAATCTGTTTTTATTTACTCGACTTAATTTTGCAACGGAATTTTAACGATTAATTTTACCATCAAGTTGCAATCATCTTAAAATTCGAAAATATTAATTTTTAAACACCCCCGCGACTCCTGGCGCGACGTTTTCAGTCAATTAACTTCAACCGGCCTCAAAAACTACAGCAATTCATGTAAAGAAGATCAATGACAGGCGCGGTGCATTTAAGTATTCACGCGGTTTGTTGCCGTGACAAATGTTAACGCATCGACTAATTATTTATGCATTCCTCGCTTTAATTTAGGTTTTGCCGGACGGAATTCGTTCCGACCCCAATAAGTCATGTAAGTGAGTGTTCTGCAAATTGCACATTTGGCGAGCAAGTTCGGTCGAGGTCGCGTTGGAATAGATAATTGAAATGCATGTAAATAAACTTGAACTTAATAGAGAGGTAACCAGGTGTGGCAAACGTCAACACGCCACAACCACCGCCTGTATGCGCATTCTTCCACGATCGAACACAGAAAAATCGATTTATTTATTTTCTTTAAAGCGACACAACCGCAAAAGTGAAAAGACCAATTCGGCCGTTCCCATCCGCACTAAAATTCGATCCGCTCGAGAATCAAACGACGCCCAATCGCGCTTCAGCATCACACAGTAATTGGTTACGAAATCAAAAATAATTTGGATAATCTGAAATATGCGTCCGGTTGTCAGCGTCTAACGAACGGGCCCGGACAATACACCGATTCCCGAACTTTAAATTAGAAACGCGGCCAGGTATTTCGTAATGAGATCCTCTATCGGCGCGTATCAAAGGACGGCTAACGATCTGATACACATTAAACGCATCGAAATGTCGCCCTATTAAAACGAAATTAAATCGAGGTTTTACAAGTTATTTGGAATATTAGATGCCAAATTTGGATGTGACTTAATTTTTCAGCAATAGGCGCATGGAGATTCAGAAATTTTTGAAATTCCAAGTAAGCAACGTTGAGATAATTATTTTGCTTATAGTACAATAGTGTCACTGATGGTAGTCAATTTTGTGTAATTTAAGAAGTCAAGTTTTAAACTCCTTCAAGAAAAAAATCAAGTATGTACAGTTAGCCCTCGGTTTACGCCGTAGTTCCGTTCTTATAAAAGCCCATATTTACAGTGATGTATAGGGTCAGGTTTTACATAAGTGAAAAAGAAACAAATAATTATAATATTATAATAATATAAATACATATATTATAAACTGTTACAAACTCATTGAAACATTAAATAATAACTCACATGTAAACACAAATAAAATACGGAATAAAATGTAAAACACGTCTGGTCATTCCCTTTGTAAAAAAAGGTGACGTTTCTCTTTATTTTATTTGCCCGTGGCAACAGTAAAACATGGCCAGCTACAACGTCCGTGCTCAGTCAAGCAGCCGCCGTGGCTGCATAAGACCGTTTAGGTAACACGCCCCTCCCCAAAGGCTGAGCACGGTGTTGGAAGTAGCTGTTGCCTTGGATTATTTATATTATAAAGAAAATAGTTTATGGTTAGCTATTAGCTGCAGGTTCCTCGAAGTGACGCGGGTCTCGTACGCCGGCATCTTTCATGTCATGCCGAAAGCGGGGAAGGCGGCGAAATGCGGCTCTTCGCGGCGCTGTTCGGTCGCTGACGATCCCGTTGTAGTTCGACGCTGTGCGTTGGGACTCCGGGAAGCAGGGTCGTCAAAAGAGTAAGATTATCCATAACACTATAATCAGATTCTAATTGGATAGTTCCGAAATCGGGCATCGATGACTCAGTTCAACTGGTTCGGCGTCATCCAAAACATCCAGGTTACAAATTAAATTCGGTTCAGGCACTTCTTGCACTTCCCCATTTTCTATTTCATGCTCTTCATCATTATCTTGAACCACTGGAGTTGTCGATTTGTACTGCAAAGCACTGTTTGACAAATCGACTTCTATCGGAAATAGCGGAGGTACTGACAGTAGTCCAAGAGTGTTTTTGTGCAATTCTGCGAGGCCTTTTATCAATTTGGATAAATGCCCACCGAAAGATTGCACGTGTTTGTTTTCGAGTACTAATTCCAGTTTGACCAAAACGTCAGAACGTAGTTTCTCAAAGCGGGTCTTGGCGACCTGGCGACATCGCAAAATCAACCTATATTCGTAATTTCCGGTTTCTACTCAACATAATGGTTCTTGCAGTGGTGCGTAGTTGCACTCTGTTACCGGGTCGGTACAGCGGTGGTCGGTTGCGTGGTTGCTTGCTACTTGTTCATACTTTGCTGCAGGCATCCATAGTCCCATGGAGTGACGCGGGTCTAGTACGCAGGCATCTTTCGTGTCATGCCGAAAGCGGGGAAGGCGGCGGAATGCAGCTCTTCGCGGCGCTGTTCGGTCGCTGACGATCCCCTTGTAGTTCGACGCTGTGCGTCGGAGCTCCGGGAAGTGGAGTCGCCTGTTGCAGCTGTTAGCGCTGAATCGTGTAGCGATCATCGGTTGCGGGCGCCACTGGAGGTTCCTGATGTTAGGATTTGATCCCCCTCCAGAAGGGCGTCGCGGCATCGCGGCATCGGAGTCGTTGGTGAAAGTTCGGTGAAAAAGCCCTTTTCCTTGTGCCCCACGTTGGGCGCCAAATGTTACAAACTCATTGAAACATTAAATAATAACTCACATGTAAACACAAATAAAATACGGAATAAAATGTAAAACACGTCTGGTCATTCCCTTTGTAAAAAAAGGTGACGTTTCTCTTTATTTTATTTGCCCGTGGCAACAGTAAAACATGGCCAGCTACAACGTCCGTGCTCAGTCAAGCAGCCGCCGTGGCTGCATAAGACCGTTTAGGTAACAAAACTTAATTTTTAAAATGTATTTTATGATAAAATAAAGTGAAATGTTTTTTATTAAAAAATATTAAGAAAAGCAAATGAAATTTCAAAATTTCGGATCTCTTACATTTTTTGAAACGAAACGAAACGAAAATTAGGCTAACTTAGGGAGAATCGGTGAATTACCCAATTATGTACACGGCGAAACGGTGAATTGCCCAGCGGCGTTATTGTGAATCGACGTAAATTGAGCCTGCGTAAACCGAGGGCTACCTGTATACACATACCCAAACTTATATCGAACCACTAATAATGTTTTGGGGAAAAACTGTTTATTGCACTGTTCGATTCGCAGATCAACAATCGGTGTACAAGTTGGTGGTTGATATGATTTGAACACAGTTGCCATTGGCTAGTGTTCAAAGGGATATATGGGTTCTAACTCCAGCGATGACAGCATATATTTTGATTCAAGAATTATTTTCATAACTTCAAATTAAGCAGTTGATAATGTTTCATAAGAGGGTTATACAGGATGTGGAAGGCGATGATTGTTGTAAAGAAACCCCATTATCCGATATTTCTGAGGTGTACTCTACACTGCTGGAAACTGGGTCTTCTCTTGACAATGCACCTGTGAAACAAGTGCCCTTTTTCCCTTCAAACTTCCAAGTCTGGCACCGGGATGCAGATATACCATTTGAAGATGGTCTATCTGCATGATGGTGTAGATGACCTCGCATCCTTACAAATACGTGATAAACTTGTTAACCTGGAAACATCGATCTACATTATACATTCGTGGAGATAGCTACATTATGCTTTCGTCAATGGTAAAACAACATCAGACTAAACAAACTATACGGAAAGAAACTCAAGAGAGTAAAAGAAACCAAACAAATACTGCTGCCAGTAATTTAACACAAGCATTAGTTAATCATTTAAATGTGGGTGTAGCACAATCATATTTAAACCAGAAACGCTTAGATGTCGAAGCTAAACAGCTACATGTCAGTGCAACTAATTTTTCGAAACAAACGCAACAGTGGTTAAATTTAGTTGAAATCTTTAGCTGTGCCCTTAAAGAACTTGGAGATGTTGAAAATTGGGCAAAAATTATTGTTAGGGACTGGCCCATCTCGATTTCCCCGATTTTACTACAAACTCGACTTTCGGTCCTCTCAATCAACTCCCTCCAGCGGGGTTTCCGTAATGTTGACAGCTGATGGACCAACAATCTAACTGTGGACACTCTCATTAAGAGCGGAGGCCATACAGCATTGCATCGCCACTCTCGACTTGGCACACCATTTCATCCGGAGGGTTTTGGAGAAGTTTGGAGTTGACGAACGATTATCGGATCTTATTGTGGAAGAATGTCGAGGCACATCGATTACGACCCGAGAGTGGCGTACTCAAAGATTGTCAATCAAATTAAGAAAAAAAAGTTGTCATCCAAAATGCGGTGTTGCTGAAATATCAACAGCCAAAGATGGGCCGAGAAGAAAGGAAGTGTTCCTCTGGTTGGGACATACCTTTCAGTGTGTGTCCAGAAATTGGTAAACCAGGGAATCATTTTGTCATAGCTTTGTTTTTTCGCTTATGCTGATTGAACAGAAAAGGTAGCACACACCACTTTGGAACACTTTGGTTAACATTTTGACCATGAAGATCATGGATCTAGGAATATATGGATTGCATATATAGCAAGGTGCAAGGTGTGACGAGAGGGGTGTCGGAAGAAGTGGAAGGAATTCATAGTCCGCCCTTCCATCTGCCATAACTAGTAAAGGTCGACTTTACTAGATCCAAATATACTAATCCCTTTGGCATCAAAGTATGTATATCCTCTGGGTCTGATGAAGATCGACCACTGGCCTGCAAGGAAGTAATAGAAAAAGACGCTTTGAGGCTTGCAGTGCTGGTCCAGTTGCCAATGTTCGATGGGAAAGTGTCTTATTGGTACCATCTTTTTCAACAAGCAACGCTTCGTTGGGACGATCAAGAACTAATCAGGAAAAATATAGTTGGGGAGGGTTCATCTTCCACTCTTTCTGGAAAGAAAGGTAAAAAAGTAGTTCAGCAGCTGTGGCAAAGTAGCAGATTAAAAATTTTAAAATAGAGTACTCGTTATGTCGTGGATGCGAACAGAAAGTATTGAAGGAAGGAATAAGAATATCAAAGAAAGATTTTTAGTTTGAAGCCGGTGAAAAATACAGGAGCCAGGATATGTTTTCTTGTTTCCCTGTTTCCCTGTTTCCCTGTTTCGCCAAACTAAGATCAGAGCTTCAATTTTAATCTTAATCTTATTGAGGATTTGCGTGACAAGCTTTAAAAATAGCTTAGAACTCGTCGGGATAATCTAGAAAATGCAGAACAGCTCAAATTAGGAAACTTAACGTAAGAAGAATTTTCAGTTGGAATACAAAAAGCGTTTCATTTTACATTTGTTTTTGATTTGCAAAATGTCTGAAATAATACCTCACGGCAAGCTGTGTCCGTTTTTACTGAATGTTTTGAATGTTTTCATCTTTGCCCTCAATTTACTGTATTGATCTTAAAAATTGAAAACATAAGACAAATTTGGATTCTCAATTTCTCGAGCATAGTTACGGTGGACCATATTATCATAAGATCTATTTTTCCAAGTGGAAGGGTTACGGCCATAAGAAAAAATTGAGACCCACGCGTTTAATTGGATTCGTCTCTGCTCTCATTAATTTTTATCTTGGAACATTTCAAGCATTTGAGGCGACCACAGAACTAGAAAGGCTGAGCTCCTTTAAACAGATTAATGGGCCTGGGACTATCTAATCAGCTGTCAATTAAAGAAAATCACGTCTGGGACCCATTCGAATTCCTCCGGTTTTTCGAGCAAAAAATTATTCTAAGCATTTTTCAAGAGCGAACCACGACATTCGTCCTGCGCCTTCGCGGCGGTTTGCATCATTAAAGTTTGTTTGATAGAAAAAAAAAAATTCCGCGCCGAGATCGAACACGTGCGTGCGACCACATAAAATGTGACGGCAGGTGGTGTGCGGACCGGACCGGGTCCATCATTATCTCGGAATTGCATAGGGGGATGATCAAGCGAGCCTATTCATTTTTCTTCATTTTACACGATGATCGGCACGAATTTCTCGGTTATGAATAAAATCACGCGGGATCTTTTTATTTTAAGGCGATCAATCACATCGAAAAACCTCAACTGGTTTTCGGTCCCGCGAGGGATGCGGTTTGGTTCGTGTCGACCACGCGCAGGTCGTCGGTCGGCCGCGGTGCACCTCAGCTACCTGAAGACACGGAAATTTACAAATCCGCAACGAGGGGAATCGGAGATTTGGAATTCTTCACTGCATCGCAATAAAACGTGCAAAATGCAGTTCGAGTGGATTTCCGGTTGGATTAACGCAATCTATAATTGACGCCCGGATCCAAGTCCCGCAAATAAAACGAACAAAAGCAGAAATTATGTGTATAATTAGTTGATGCGTTAACATTTGTTACTGGTAACGATCCTTGAATATTTAAGTACGGTGCTGGCCATTGATCTTCGTACTTTTCCGATTTACACGAATTGGCCTGTTGGTTTTTTTTCGAGACCATCCTGTTTGAGGTAATTAGTTTAAACTGTCACATTCATGAACAGCAAAGTGGAAATCGCGTGAATCGTGGGGATGTTAGTTAAATCTGATTAGGGGGGAAATAATGAACTTTCGATTTTTGACGTTTTAATTTTATTGCATCGAAATGGGAGCTTTTTGGTTTTTAGGTGAAGTAAAACACGCCCGGATTAACCTTCCTACAGAAAGGTGAACGTGATAGATAACAAGGGTTTTTCAACAAGGGGTAAATTTGTTTAGGTAAATGAATGAGAGGTTAAAGTATCTTCTATAAGTTACAAGATTGAATCGATAGTTTTTTAGGACAGTTTACTTGTTAAATAATGAAACAACGTAAATGTTAATTACAACAAAATGAACAAGAAATCAAGAATCCTTCACTTATGATTGCGTCCACCCATCAAAGAAACTGCAACCGGTTATTTCCACGACCGCTTAATTGGCTCGTTTTTAATAAGCATATCAATGCGCGTTGTGGCCTTTCAGAAACTTCAGCTCGTGATATTTAGAAACGGGGTTACTCAAGCCACACCCATCTCAAATCGCAGATAAAGTAAAATCGACCTTTAAATGACCGGAGTCGGTATCAAAAGAACTTTGAAAAAAGAAAGAACGATCGGAGCCACAAAGGCAAAGAGATTATGGTGATGAGATGTTTTCAAGTGTTGCGAGTAGGCTAAATAGCACTTTTCCATGGGCGCTTTTTATCAGACTGAAAAGCTACACAAAGATACTTTTGGAGGCGGGGAAGGGTTCTTCGCATCGAAAGGAACGTTTTCCTTGCATCAAATAGTAAAAATGAGGATAATAAAACCGAGTAACTAAACTTTTGAAATTACGGTACAAAGACAAAAGTAATGACTCAAAGAAAAGAGTTTCAGCAGCGACGAAGAAAGTTCTTGTTTGTCAAAAGCGAATTTTTAAAAGCGATTATCTCAATTAAGGTCTCGACAGTTGTCGGTGCGAATCTTTCAGTAAGTTGGAAAAGTGCCAGAATTAGCATTCGGTTAAATTCATGAGCCTTTCAACAGCCGACGTGTGATTCTTGTGTTTTCTGTACGATGTTGCGTGTAAATAAGTCTTCTGTGAACGGATTCTCCCGGAAACGCAATTAATGATGTAAATCCCCGGGGGAATTTAAATCACCCATTAATTAACTTAAGCTACAAGAATTTTGAATTTTTAAAACAATTTTATTTCTTGGCGTTAGTTTTTTTAATTGGATCTTAACTAAACTACGGATTCCATGAACATTTTTTATACTTAAAATCAAAAATTAATCCTTTTACACAAAAATAATTACAATTTGTAAAAAATAACTTTGGCTTTCATGCTAAATCTCTGGTATTAATATATAATGGTGCAATAATTCCTATTCTCACATACGGATGTATAGAATGGAACCATGCTATAACATTTTTGAAACTATTCAAAGAAATTTTTGTAAAACGATTACAAAATCATATCGAACAGTATCAAGTGATGCACTGAACGTTATTGCTGGTATTAAGCCAATACAGATTAGAATAAAGGAAATAGCAGTCATACAGTTCATAAAAAAATACAAACAAGCCTCTGGTACAACCTTACTTTGATATAGTGAAATTAAACATAAATCAAATAGAAAAATATATAAATTACTGCGAAATAAAAGATTTTAGAAACACAATAATAACTTCGTTAGAAATTACAACGGATTACATTTTTTATATATCGTTTACCAAGACAGTTCACTCATCGGGGGCATTATTCGCACTATACTACAACAACACAATAAAATATAAAAAACATTATAAAATACATTACTTATGCACAAACACTCAAATTGAATTATACATACTAAATGAAATTTTAACATCCATAATACTTCACAATCATATTAAATTATTTTGTAACGATTAAACAACTAAAAAACATATACTCAACAAACCAACAAATTCAAAACATCAAGCAATCCCTTCATATAATAACAAATTATTCATCAATCACTTTAAAATTTCATGTTCAAAAAATAGATGATGAAATTAAAATTCATTTGTTAAATTTATCCTCTTTAATAATTAATTCTCATCGTATCATTTCACTTGATAAATGTACACTGTACAATAAAACAAAATTTGAAAAAAATAATGAATGAAGAGTGGAACACAATTTGGATAAACACAAACAAAGCATCTAACACAAAATTATTCTTTCCTGCAGTTAATCACAGAACACAAAATACTACATTTCAACCAGATTTTTACATAACACAATTCATGATGGGTCATGGGAAATTAAATGCATTCCTCTTTCGATTTAAAATAAAACCAAATCCTCTTTTTTGTGAAATTTGTAGTGTAACTGATGACATCCATCATGGGATCAACAATTGCGTTAAATATAATGAACCCCAAAATAAGTTAAACTTTGATGGGGTTTATTAAACATTAATGAATAGCGATAATTTGGAAGCCTTCCAAATCTTTTGTCACGGTATTATGAAATAAAATAAAAATTATAATTTATTTATTTTATTTATTTATAGTTTTAAGTTAAATATTAATTTAAATTAAATTTTAAGTTATGTTGATTTAAAAAAAAAAATTGTTATATTGCACCATCAGTTCAATCAACTCAAAATTTACAGTTTCGACAGAAACGCGTTTTAAGTTTTGTCACAACAGACTTGGTTTAATATTTTCATAACAAAGTGGCGCCTCGATTGAAAATTGGATTAGGTGTTTATGCATCGATTTTTGATATATTTTTGGCGCAATACGAACTTAACTGGAATGTGTTCGTATTTCTCTGGAATATTTTACTTTTAACAAAAATGAAAAACCAAGATAACAAGTGTCTATTTTTTTTTAGATTTTTAGATATGTTGATTTTGCAGTAAATACTATGTCTCTTTAGCTATGAAATCGGCACCATAATTCAATATTGTTTTTTTTTTTTTGAGTTGGTGTAGTATTTGAACGGTGGTGCGATATATTAATTAAGTTTATCTTTTTATGTTGTATTGTTTGTTTTATAATTTAAACTAATGAAGCATCCTTAATAAACCATTCATGAGGATGTAAAGGGTTCAAGTAAATAGCTAACTAAAATTAAAAAATAAAGAAATTTTGAACAAAATTGGGTTGAACGGTTGTTTGAAATTGCACTTTTGTTCCAGCGGCGGAAAGTTCATAAGCATCGGGGACAAAATCCACCTACCAGACGACGTCACGATGGGTTACGTTATTGGTAAGTGAGCCTTAATTGAGGAAATGTCAATTGAATTAAACGCAACAATTACGGTGAATAGCACAGAGCTAGATTAAAAAATTCATGTACCTCTTTTGCAGAGCACTTGATGAGGACACCTTTGACCGTCGTCGACCAGTTCCATTCGCACTTGGAGCCGATGAAACTGCTCAGGAAAGAACTGTTCTCCGATCAGGTACGATCAGGATCGATTAGAATTTGCGAAAAATTCCATTCCTGTTTTATGGCACGCACCTGCTCGGGTCGCGTCAACCAGTTTATTTTATGTTTTAATTGCGACCGTTTATTACGGTTTTGAATTAATTTATTTTATTGACGCTAAAATTGTTGTTTCAGATCTCGTTTAGTTATAAGGGCAAGAACGTGGTCAAAATAGATGGATACAAGCCGACTGAAGACCCGACTAGGTACGTATTATTTACGAGCGTTTTTAATTCATGATTAGTGCAATAAAGCAGCAACCGTTGGATAAACAGTGAAAAACTGGAATCTGTACGCCACCTGTTTAATAATCCGGCGGGGATTCTTTTTTCTACTTTTAATATGGCAGAGCTGTAATGAAAAGAATGCTTTGCCTGGGGCGCCTCCAGTATTAGACTTTTTCCCATTTGGCGTTCGTTTTTCTTCAAATTTACGCCAGACATTGCGGCAGCGTGACTTTCTATGACAGCCTTATCAAGTAAAAACAACGAAAATGTAACAAGCTCCAGGCGCTCGGTTCTTTGAAGTGAGAAAATTTCTCGATTTTAATATGGTAAAATCGCACGTTTCGATGACATTTTATTTTTAGTTTGGGGTTGATTTGCTATGATTGATAATCACTGACACGTTGACAATCGTGTATCGATTTTGCAATGTATCATGTGTTGCTGTTTGCAATCACTATAACTCTTTATCTGGGGCGTTGATTATCGTGGTTCACTGGTCCATCAATATTCTTCGGCTACGGTTCATCATTCATTCCCATTCCTTCATTTCACCCTGACTTGTATACTTATTTCACTTTTATGTGGATATCGATTGTAGGCACCGCCGTAAATTGTATACATGTGGAACAATTGGAAGGTTTATACGTTTTTAATATTTGCACGTTCATTTTAAAAAATAGTGATGTGATTTCAAGTAATTTTCAGTTACACTGTCATTAATTTAATATTTTTTGATCAATCTCTTTGGCTGCAAGTTTATTATCCTGAAGAAACTTACTAATATGTTGTCCATTCTTTAGCAAACTGACTCAAATTGATAAAATCTCACAGAAATGTAGGCCTGTGGCAGCAAACTTGATTAACTGGATCAAAGCCAAGTATGCCATTAGTTCAGTCATAATAACTGCGGAACAAACTGTTGCAGACGATGCTTTGACTTTGCGACAGACTACGAATTATTTCCCTATCATTGCACTAGGTAGGTACTAAGTTGCTCAGTCTGTACAAGAGATGATTTGAAGACATAACCTTCATGATCATGAGAGACAGCCATATCAACGTCCTAGACACTTTAACCATGAAGAATTCGAGTGGAGAGAAACAACCTTCAGGGGCATATGCTTTGCTTAAGTGTAATCGCAAAATTATTGGGTGTTGATAAAGTTTCAAAAAGATCTTCCTCTTAATTGTGTAAAAGCCAGTATGAAGAAGTGTTTTCATGCCATTCCAAATGCACTAGTTTTCAATGGTAAAGCAAAAAAGCAGTAAAGATAATATAGGAATTGTAGTACCTGGTGAACAAAGAGCTTTCAAACACATGACCCCGAAATGGAAAAATATAAATTATATAAACTACTGAACCTATCTGATACGGCCCTCTTTGGACGATATCAATTTGCTGTAGCTTTTAACAACCAACAGCCGAATGAGAACCTAGTGCTCAAGTGACTCGGATGTACTTCCACGTATTTCCAATTTATGGCAACATTTTGAAACAATTCAACCCCATTCAAAAAAACGAACGTGCAGATCTGTGGTAATCTAAGAATTTCAATAGCTTTTCACAAAGATTCAAAGTACTCAATGCGCTCATTTTTTCGCATTTCGTTGAGGTTTCCATTTAATTGGCGAATGACCGGCGCCACCTGGAATTGTCACTATAAATCACGTAATTAGATGTTATTTTCGACACCGCTTTTTCATTTCGTTGTCTTTCACAAATTCGACGATCCTAATTATATGATGAATGGTAGAATTTTATGATGATTTTTTGCTTGTTTTCAAACTTGCGGTAGCGCCATAATTATCTCATCGTTACGTTTTTTGTGCGATTCAAAGGAACACATAGGCGGAAGTCGTTTCGGCGAGATGCTTGAATTTTGTTTTATTCATACAAACAATTCGCAACTGCAAACAAACATCATCACATGATTTGTAAAATTCGCCGTCGATTCAAAGTAAAGGAACCTTAATTGTTCGAGGAAACAAATTTATTTTGTTTATTTATAATTATTTTTTTCCGTTTCTTATTAGTAGTACAATGTTAAGAGAAACTTGGTGTACTCTTTCAATTTCGTTGTAGTAACAGTATTTAATTAATTGTGTGGAATTGTTTTGTTTGAGAACAAGGAACAAGGAACAAGGAACTGAATTTACATAAAATTATTTTTTTATTGTTTTAAGGGAGTCAGCCGTGTTTTTTCTTTTTGCAAATTTTCGACGATGACATGCTTTTGACATTCTGCTGGTGAACGTTTTAATTAGCGAATTTGCGGCACAATCGAATAAAAAATTCGTTCGTCATCGCTGCTTGCCTGTAGTATTTTTTTTCTGTACCCCATAGTAAAGCTGCATTATTAAAAAACAACGAACCATTTTCTGAAGCATTCCGCGACTGATTGCTAATTCCGCGATTTTCTGGGAATGAAAAAATTCAAAGATATTTACCTCTAAACGACACCCTTTATTTAAAATTAATGACTAAGCGTTTTTTAATTTTTACAGGTTCTTGTCGATTCACTGCTTTTTATTCCCTCACTCAAATTTCTGCCAGAGGTGATGAAGAAGAATAAAAACCGACGTCATTGTGTTTCAACGGACAGAAACCATTATTAAAGTATTGCGTTTAATTAAAAAAAATTATCTGTGATTTCATATAGTTTTTTTTTGTTTGTTTTTGTATAAGAGGTACCTTGTTTTTACGACTTTACCAAGTTTCATGTGTAATTGTGATCAAAAGTAATTATATACAGAACTACCTAATTATAATATTTATAAGCTAGTCCTTCGAGTTAGAACTAAATGTTTTACAACCGAGAATTTAACATATTAATTTTTTCGTAGCTGAACGTAGCCGATCATACTAATTATTTTTTAAAGGGGGTTTTTCTTGTGATAAACTGTTTTTTAATCGATAATTTTTGTAGTTTTAAAGTGCGTCGTCGGATGTAAATCTCCTTTACTTTTAAAACGTTCCATTTGTTTTCAGCTTTTACAATCTCTGGCACGAGATTTTAAAAGCGCCGTCATACAAAAAAGACATTTTATTCACACACATCGAAAGTTTGAAAGCACTGTTTCGTGTTCAATCACGTGCTGAATAAATAACCGAAAGAAAAACACCCACTGTGATATTTAAAAGTAAAGAAGATGCTTTTTTAAATTGGATATGTTAAGGAAATTTATTAGCGTTAGGTGCAATAGATGGGAAATATTATTTATGGAATTATGTATGCGTTTTTTTCTTAGTTATTGCTCAATGATAGAAATTTTAAATAGATGTAAGAATGTTGAGAATGTTGTAAATATCGATATCAATGTTGTTATATATGTTTATAAATTATAAGTACGAATAAAATGTGTTTATATCATACTTGGAGTTTTATTGGGTTGGGACGAAATTTGTTGGATTCATCATCACATGCAAATGTTCATTGTCCTCTTGTGCGGTCAATTTATTTTCGTTAATATCTTCCACGTGTCCAAACCATACTGATGGATAGACTCGAAATCTAATTTGCACTGATTTATCACTCAAGCTTTTTCACCCTTTTCGCGTTTATTCTTCACAGCTAATAGGTTGGCATATCTACCGGGTCTTTTCTTTAACATTGAACATACGATGTAAATATCCCATGTTCAATTATTTTTTTAAAAAATGGCAAGACGTTAGAACAGTATAAGAGACTGACTTGTCTGAAGCTATTGCTATTTTTGTGCCAATTCACAATATTAATCTTTTCTTCTTTCGAATACATGTTAAATTCAAAAAATTTGAAACTTAAATTTCAACAATTTTATTTTTAAATTGGCATAAATGTCAAATCATTGATATTATCAAGAATTGCTGGAATCTCCACTACCGATTGATAATAATTTTTTTCAAATTGAATATAGGGATATTTACATTGTATGTTCAATTTTTAAAAAATAGCACTATAAAACAGCGACGACTGAGTTACAAGAAAATATTTCTTGTTTCACATTTCTACTATATTCAAATTCAGTTATATTGAAAAGTGTACAAACCTTTTATTTCATTTCCTTTGAAAGTCTCTTATCAAGACAACTCAGGCATCATTTGAAACTTGGATTAAAAATCAGAAGTAAATAAAAAAGTTTGCAGGAGAAAAGAATGAGATTGGAACAAAGCTGTTTCCAAACATTTTCACCTTTTAAATTCTCAAAATACAGCAAACATTGGCGATATTATATTACATAGGCGAGACGTGTTTCATTACGCCGAAAACTATGCTTACTGAAATATTGAATCTTTTCAGAATATTTAAATATTTTATTAATATGAAAAAAAAACGATTAAAGAAAATATTTTAAGCAAAATATTTTATTAATATGAATAAAATAGTATAATGAAAAAATGTTTTATCAATATTTGTAAAATATATTGGAGACGATATAATTCATGTATCACTTGATAGCAAACGAGTCAATCAAAACGCATAATGGCCTTAGTTACGTTTTATCACAGCGATGATAAAAAAATAATAGTTATTTATGTATCTAGAACGAAAAGTGAAACTTTAAAGTACGAGCAGTTGTTTACAGCCGAGGCGTTTAGCCGAGGCGTTTAGCTGAGGCTGGAATTACTTGCGAGTACCTTCCAAGTTACTTTTCGTATGAGATACATACAAAACTTTATTTCATACTGGATATTTTACGTGTTAAATTATTGTGAACAGAAATTTTGACGTTTTATTTTTGACAACCAATTCGTAATAATTTATTATAAGTAAGCGATGAGCAATTTTCATAGCAACGGAAGTTTGTTTACTTAATGACAAATCAAAATTTTACTTTTTCGTGACGTTTTCTATATTTTAAATGAGGCTAATCAGGCAAAGAAAAATGTAATACCCAAAAAAGCGAAAAATCAGTACTAAAAGGAATACAAGTTGTTATGTAACTGGAAGGAGGAAAGGAATATTTCGATTGTGAATGAACATATCCTCTTGGTTTATTTTTCAAATAAGGTAGGTACGTAGGGCATTGTTATCGACATAGCTCAGCTACTATGCTAGCAGACGCCGGAGCAACCTGGGTCAATATTAAAACACATAAGGGACGGAAGAGTTCCACTATGGCTGAAAGTTATTTAGAGGGTTCAATTGAAAATAAGAAGAATGCTCAAAAATTATATTGCAGTCAGAGAATAATGTTATCGGAGCCTCATACTCTTCTGTTGTGGCAGAAGCAATTGTAAATTGGACCTTTAATGTGTCCGGCTCCAATAAATTGTCATTTGAAGTTGTTCCATAGAAAAAAAGTGACAAAAAAATTTTGAAGTTCTAGGACTTTTAAAATTTTACTTTCAAGTACTAGCACTTTAAAGATCTACTTTTCGTACCACAAATAGGCCAAAAAGCGACACTTTAGAAACCAGTAAGAAATAAAAATAATTATCACCTTATTTACTTTCGTTACTACGATTTTAATAAATTTGTCATTTCGACCATTTAATTGTGTAAACATTTCCTTCTACATAAAATGCAGCTTTTCCAATTAAAATGGCGTGTAATTGGTAGGAAGAGACAACAAACACTGAAATTAGTAAAATTAGTGAAAAAAAAACACCGTAATTAACTATTTGCTTATCAACAAATTTCTTGTTGATTTACGTGATCGTTTAAAAGTTGAAAAAAAAACGAAATGTTTGACTGTGACAAGCGGCAGAAAGAGCAGCAGAAAATTTGCTTTCACCGAAAAACAAAGACAGATATGAAAAGACATGAATTAAATGAGTGGTTCACAATATTAATTCGGAAAGTGTTGCATATTTTAGCGAGTTAGTGAAAGACGGAAAATCTTCAACGCTTCGCACAAACTCTGAATTTACGAAATAGGGTAGATATTGCAAAATTTGTTAAACTTTGGCCTTTTTTGAAACGATAAAATATTTAATATATGTATGTATACCGGGTCTTTTTTTAGCATTGAACATACGATGTAAATATCTCCATGTATCCAAATTGACACAGTACGGCTCAAAAGTTTAACTACACCCTGGAAATTGAAATTTTAAAAAAGAATAGTACATGGAATTATTTTTTTAATGAAATTTAAGCTTAAAGAAACAAGAAAAATAAAAAATAATTAAACTTTCGTTTCATCAAAGTAACCCCCACGTGCTTTGATGACGATTTCACATATTCTAGACATCCTGTTTATCAGTTTCTCCCATAAAAATAGTGTACTCAAACTTTTCAGCGGTAGAGTAAATGTCAAATCGTTTGTATTATCAAGGATTACTGCGAACTCTACTACTGATTGACAATATTTTTTTTACATTGAACATAGGGATATTTCCATTGTATATTCAATTTTTTTAAAAAAGACATGGTATATAAACTATATATGAAAGAAATCGAACTATTATCAGGCATGCTATTGACGAGATTTTTTAATATTGCAAACCAATTGTGAATAAAAGAATAAATACTTTGTTGAAATGATATACAGATTCTACAAACGATACTGGCTCATGAAAAAGTTATAAATCACCAATCGCCGGTGATGTTTCATATTGGATACAAAACAAAGAACTGAAATGTATTTATCAGGCACGATATTGAGAGATTTTTCAATATTGTAAACCAGTTGTGAATAAAAGAATAAATACCTTGTTGAAATGATATACACCCACTACAAACGATACTGGTTCATGAAAAAGTTATAACTTTGGTTTTCTGTCCAATTTTCAAGCTTTCGAGAAAGAGATTAATCTCAATATTAGATGCCAGATTCAAAATATTTACAGATTATTCCATTACAGACTTTTCAAAAGCGTTGCAAAGGTTTTTAGACCCCAAACTATTAAAAACGTTTCAAGACATAAAAATTGACATATCGAAGTTTGACACAAGCCAAAATGAACTAACACTGAAAATTGAAGTAGAAATATACAAAATCTTAGGTTTACCTGAATTTTGGGAGATTTTTCAATATTGCAAACCAATTGTGAATAAATATTTTATTGAAATGATAAAATTTTTAAACCATTAAACCATGTTTGGTTCATTTCAATCTAAATCCTTCCCCGTTTCAGCGTAAAATAAATAAAAAGTCTCTCAACAATAACGTTAGGCCTTTTAATCACTCAAGGAACAATTAACTTTCTTCAGCACTTGCAACCCTAAAGTTTAATTAGTTTTGATTATCTTTGTAAATTGAGCACTCGTAGTCAACTTAAACTAGTGTTATAGGTGGTGTTTCCACGTTCAGAGCATTCGAGAATGGTTTGAATTAGTGTGGCTACAAGTTAATCACTTGGTATTCAAATGTTACCGTTTGTGCCTATATAGTAGTGGGTGCTACGTTAATTGTATTAGAGGTAATTCGCGGGCGTTCGCTTTTACTTCCGACGTGTTTGTATCGTCTTCTGTTATATTAAGCTCTAATTATTTTAGGTGTAGCAATATCGATTCGGTTTTCATTGTAACGGTAATTAAATTACACACGACCTGGTAGTTCACGCCTCCGCAAAATCAATCTCCAGCTATGACGAAAATCATTTCTGGACGAAGCCATTGGCCATCGCAAACCTTATAAAAATCCAATAAACTTTCTCGGCTATTACAAAGAATATCACTACTATGGAAAGTTACGGCCGCTCCCTGAGAAAATAATAATTTTTTTGGGCATTATGTTTTTTCTTTTGGGTAATGACTACTGAAAAAGAGAGGTCCGGACGCTGAACGTTTATGGCTGCGAGTTACGACTTCGAATCCCAGGGAAGGTGCGGTAATCACGTGATTCTTATAGTGTTCGGTGGGACGGGAAATGAAACTACTGGGAATTGTTTTCTCTTGTCTGGGGAAATCAAAGCTTTATGTTACGTACGTACCTGGATAAATTCAGCAAACAGTGTTTATTGAAATAGTTCCGGTAACTCTGTAACCTTTTGACAATGGAGTTCGAGATGAAAATAAATGAAGACAAAATAAATTGTTAAATTTCGCTTTTCTTAGAATTCTTTGTACAATAAAAACAAGTACAAACACATACACTGCTCGACAATGAAATGGAACAGCAAAAACGACGACTATGAAACTTTT
The DNA here is from genome assembly GCA_949768715.1 of Dascillus cervinus. Classification (NCBI taxonomy): domain Eukaryota; kingdom Metazoa; phylum Arthropoda; class Insecta; order Coleoptera; family Dascillidae; genus Dascillus; species Dascillus cervinus. The sequence continues at coordinate 26,636,928 of OX458319.1, read as the reverse complement.
ATAAAGAAAAATTGACACTAAACTTTTTTGTTCCTTGCTGTATATTCAAGTGAAGACGCTATTTTTGTATCAAAACAGATCGAAATTGACCTTGTTCACTATAGTGGATAGTTTATAAACGGTATCTCATTCGGAACTGTAGGATTTGAATTGTGTGCCATTTGTGTTCTACAGAGTTAACAGTTCGTGACTTAATTAAGAAATTTTAAAAGAATGGGTCTGATATCGATAAGGCAACACCTACGCGTCCTTGACGTGGTCGGTCATATGCCAAAGTGCACTTGAGGATCCGAACACATTAATTCGTCATCGTTCACGACAATTGACTCGTTCAAGAGCCACCACTCAGCTGACTTTAAAGAAATATCTAAATGACAGCATACAAAATTCAGTTGACACAACAGTTAAAAGTTACAGACCATTTTGCAACGTCGTATATTTTAATTTCGCTAAACGAGGGAAGAAGAATCCAAAGCCTGTCCAAAGGCCAAAAGGGGGGGCATCAACCGTTGTATCAAAAGCATCGACAAACCTGCAAATTACAGAGGTAGCGCAGAAGAATGATTCAATCATAACTGAAGTAATCTTTGGGGTAGATGCCAGTGTAACAGAAATTGTTCCAAGGCAATCATTTGCTGCCAGTTACAGTAGAGAGGTACATGATGCGTATTAAATCGTGGAAAGACAATTCGAAAATAATTGGACCATAAGAGGAAATGTCATATTATGCGACAGCATTGCCCCCTCTGAAATTACTAGAAGTAAAGGCAAAGCAAGGTGACGCAGTACTGATAAGTCCGAAAGACTTTAAGAAAGCGACTTGGGACGATATGTTTCTATGTTCCTCTGTTTATTTAAATCAAATGCCAATCACTATCGTGCAAGGATTTGGAAGATACCATGCGGCTGCAGTAACATGAGAAAATTATAATTTGTTTGAGGAGATATAACTTCCTTGGGGATTGCCTTAGATATGATACACTTAAAAAAATGCTACCTAAGAATTTTTTAAAAACCCATTTCTTACATTAAGAACTGATAAAAGTCTTGTATTTAGCACGATTCTGCTTGCTATTAGAACGAACAATATTAAATCTAGCGAACCACCGTCTTGGATTTAACACGGGGGGATTCTCAATTTGTGGCGACCTCACTGAAGGTTTTGTTCGAGATGAACGTTAGGGTTCTATAATACTATTGTTTAGAAGCCTTGCGCTGGGTCCAGCTGGGCAGATACAATTGTATGGAATGTTGTAAATTGCTTTATGACCGACATTTTTTTGACCAAGAACCGTAAAGCTTTACTGACAATAGATAAATTGCTTCAGAATTTCTTACCTCCAAACCATCAGACCTAACTCGGCTTGTAGTAAAAAAATACATATTTCGGTGTGCATTTTCTGTATTTTTATTGTAAAGTGAATTTTTAATAACTTACATAATTAGTGAATGTTTAATTGTGAAGAAATGGGAAATATTACAAGCGGTTTAATGTGCCGAGATGAAGATGTTAATTCAATGCAATATTAATAAATGTCGATCAATAAAATGACCAGCTTCAGAGACCATTTTTAAAAATGGTACTGAAATTATGGGGATTTTCTGATTCTGTGTGTGATAAATTCGCATTAAGTAAATTTGTTGTAATTATAATTTTTCCCACACTTTTAGCTTCCCGAATGAATTTTATAAAAGTTCTACAAGTTTTTTCAATGTAACAGCTATTAAATAAATTGTTTTTTAGTTTATTTCCGTCGGAACGAAAAGTAAGAAGAGATAAAAAGAAACCAGTTGCTTCTATAACAGAATTAATAGTAACGACAAAGGTAAAGAAATAATTTTGATTTTCTTTTATACATTTAGTGTTATTTATCTACCTTAAAACAAATTTTACTTATTAGAGGATGTAGAGCTCTTTGTAAGAATTTAACAAAACACAAGCGTGACTGAAGTACGCGGAATTGCGGAAAGGAAATCTGCATAAAGTGAAATGGTCATTATTGAAGCATTCAAACTCGTCTATATAGTTTATAAAAATGTGACGAGGAATAAAACATTCCAAAATAGAAAAAGAAAAAAGAAGATATGGAATAAGGAACAAAAATCGACACGCACGTCATACTTGGTCTATATTGGTAAATTTTAATAATAATATATCCATGGTATGTACAATGTAAGCATTTTGTTTCTTTGTTTTTAGATTGATGTAGATTTTTGAGAAAAACAATTTATTTGTGTGGCGACCAAAATTCATTGAGAAGTCTAATGACTTCGACGAACTTTCATTTCATATATGTACATCTGTTACCAAATGATAATGTGGCTCTTAAACTGAAAATGTATTTTTAAACAGGATGTGATGTTATGTTAAATTTTCGCCTACTAATAAAAATATGTATGAGAAATAACTTTATATTCTAAAATTCCTTCAATTCAAGCATTCCATTCTACAATACATAAAAATTAGAAAATATTATTGTATTTACAAGTGCTTATTTAATATAATAAGAAGGCCATCTTCAATTCTTAAATAAGAAAACACATTATTAAGAACATTCTTAAAAGTCAAAAATGACCAATTCTTGGGTAAAAATTAAAAACGCGCAATTTTAAATTTAAGCCCGAATTTTCTTACCTATAAGAATTTGCTTTTCTGAGTGTAATGGCACTCACCTCACAAAATCAAGAATCGGTACCATAACTATTTTCTAATCCTTCATTCTTGAAGCATCAGCAACAATATTTGATTTATCAGCGTCTGCCTAATCAATATTGCCATTGATTTATTTTGAATTATTTGACAACTAAATTGTAAATTTCCTTAGCAAGTTTATTTTTTGTTTTCACTCCAACCAAAGTTTTAGAGTTGCGTACATCAAAAACAAGATAAAAATAGTTTCAGAAACGAGAACTTTCAAGTACCACGAAACAGAAAAATTGTTAATAAATTATTTTACACGTCATAAATCAGACAGTGACGGCTAGCACTGTTGATGGCGAAATTATGTCATTAGAACAATCCAGGGCTTACAGACGGGATCGATATCATTGTTCATCCTTCGTTTCGCGCGGCAACGAGCAGACATAATGTTTGGCGAATTGCCGATGAACTCGTAACGTCACATCAGACAAATTACAGGACCGAATTGATTTGTGACACACAACAAGCACACGTCCCCGATTGTTTTAATTGAAAAATAAATTTCGCAAAGCACCCACTTTCCTAAATTGCCCCATTTCTCAACCGAAACTGGCACTCGCTTTTAAGTGTAACAACTCTATTTACTTAGATTTTTCTCGGCACTCGACATTGTTCACTTAGCTGCTTGTAACTCGTCCAAGTTGTGAACGAAAAGAGAAACTTTAATTAGCGCATCATTTTTTGTCGTACAGCTGCAAAATAAAACCTACAAAACCTCGTTTGGTTTAAAAAGCGCGTGCATTCAGGTGTACTGAAGTTTACTGTGCTTTTGCGAGGGTTTCATACTATTTTTGTTGCCGGCAATTTTATCGCCCGTTTATACCAATACTTAACCAACTCTTATTTACTGCTGGGGATTTCTCTCAGGAACGGTATTTTCATATTTCAGTAACTTTCCGGCATTTAGTGTTAGATTTATCAATTTTTTTTTGGTAGGAACGATGAATCTGAAGAGTCTCATGTTGATATACAGGGTGATGAAAAAAAGGTGATGAAAAAAAAAAAGATGAAAAAGAATTACTTTCAGGTAGGCCTACTTCTTGTATCTAAGCAACCAACACTGACAGATAGTGTCACTTGCGTAAGATAAACAACTGTCACGTTGACATAACTTTTTTATTTTAAAAGAATTTAATGTAATTAAACAAAAATACACAACAAGCAGGTAATTGAAAGGCTGCTTGCAAAAAGTCCCTAAGTGACGTAGAGATTTTCTACTATTTGGGCTATTTCTGATAAGAATGGATGAACTTTCGGTCGCACTTACTGATTCCCGTTTAAAAGGTCCCTAACCATGTTATTTATTAAAAACAGATCAATCAAAAACGAAACAATGTGATTTCCAGATCAAATTGATACATAAAATCTCAAATATCTCAGAATATGAAAAAGTGTATGCTTCGTCCTGGTGCAGTTTCAATCGCTTTCACAACTGCTTCCTTCAACGCTGGCGTGCGAACTTCACTAGGTCGTCCACCATTTACAGAAATCGGCATTATTTTCTCTTAATCTTTGCTCCACTCTTCTAATTACGATAGAATCTGACGTCGATGTGGATACAGTCTAGCATATTCTCTAGCAGCTTCCGATGCGTTATTATCTGTCTCACCCAAGAGGAGCAACATGTCTAGATATTAACTGAAATTGTATTCCATTTTAAGACTTTTTAGGACATTTGACTTGTATCGTTGAAATTTGACAAGAGAACTGACATTGGAAAGTGAATTATTGTTGCCAACGTTTCCTATGCGATGTTGCGACATTGATAAATTTTCCTCGAAGCCAAGAAACCGTACTTTAAGATCGGTAATAAAGTTAGTTTCAATAGATTTTTTACACTTTTTTTTAAAGCACCATCAACTGCATCAAATCTAGACTCTAACGATGAAATTATTACAAAATTATTAATCGTATAGATTTTTATTGTCTGAATAGGAAACCTTATAACTTGATGAAGAGACAACAAATTCCATTTTGGTTTTCAAATTCGTGTTTGGTTAGAAATCGTCTATAACAAGTAGCTAATCATGGGCACCTTTTTTTCATCACCCTGTATAATCGAACGATATCAGAAAATTAATTTTATTCAGCTGTCGCTTGTCGCGTGAACCACACTACATCACTTCTGAATGAATTTCATTTTAGAAAATTAATTGTTTGAAATTCTTACACAGCGAGCAAGACGATTAAGATTTAATAACGTTGAAGCGTTCGTTATTGCTAAATATTTATGACACGAGGAAGTGTCAGCGTAGCGTTCATTAATATCAGCGTTTTACGGAATGTTTTATAGTCAAGTTTAACCTGCGTTAACCTAATTTTTTCAGAAATCATTAGGAAATTGAAATTTTAAGGTGCTGCACTTCAGCTTGTATGTTATAATGAAACTGTGGATGGTTGGTTTTCCATTCTAAGGGGAAAATACGGGTTGTGCTGCAGATTTGTTCAAAGAAAACTTCAGTATTATCTTGAAGTGTTAAGGTTTCTTTCCGAAACAAATTAATTTTACGATTTTTGAATGATAAAGAAACCTCGCTGAAATATGAGAATTCATATCTTTCAGACTGGAGTATTGATTTCAACGGTAATTAAATATTTCTATGGCCATCGACTAATACTGATGATGCAAAATAAGAAAAACGGAAGATTGCAAGTTGCGTATCCAAGTCAAAGTGGAAAATAAAACGTTGTATGCGCCACGGGCATTGCTTGATGTTTATGCCTCTGGGGCGTCTTGCAAGCGCTCGGGGCAGAGGCACTCTGGCTTGTAAACTTGTCGTCCGCGGGTATAAATATATCAGATTTAGATAATTGAACAGCATATTGTGAAATCTGAAAAACGATGGTTTTTGTGATGAAACGACGTTATCATATTGAAGCGGCATGAAATTTACGGATATTGCACTTAAAACCGCACCGTGAGATAAATTGAGTGCTGATGTCGACGTTCCATAAACCGTTCAATATTGGTAATACAAAAGACAAACATTCTGCTTTCGATAATAATGGAACCTAAACTGTATCGCCGAAGTGGTTGGTGTGCTTAAGGGTGTAGCAATGAAGCTTCGTGCATTGATTACACAGCCCTGCAACCATTAGCTGATTCTGATAGATTTTTGGATGCTGACTTCAGCAAAAATAGTAAAAAAGTTCCATTTCTTCACGAAATAAAAATTTTGATTTTAGTAGCCAAAAAGTTAAAAAAACAAGAATTCTTAGTATTACTATAGCTATTTACGTTCGAATTGTTTGTTTATTGTATCCAAACCCATTTTCCGAAAAATTCTTACGTGACTGGGAAAAATGGATACCATATTTGGAATCAGCGTACAAACAAATTTTGCAGGGCTCAAAGGATTCAACTCCAACTGTATTTTTGCGTAAACCTTTGTTTTGACGTTCGGACGACTGGCTGAAAAGTCTCATATAATCTCGTGTCCGCGTCACAAGATATTGTAGGTCAAAGTCACGAAAATTGGTTTTCGTGATTATCTCATTTTCTAAGCGTGATAGAAACGCTGTTTTTTCAGTTTTTAATATCTGTACCGAAAGTTTGATTTATTCCGGCGATACCGACCTCTCTATAAAGATTAGGGTCGCAAGACCTTCAATTTGATCTATAAAACTTGAAAAGTTACGCTATTATACATATATATCGTCACCAAGGCAGATCTGTCAGATTAATAATAAAATATTCGAAGTAAACAGTTAGCAATTTAATTTAACCAATATAATATCTCTCACGTTTTTAGGATTAAGAAGATTACAAGCCAGAATTCGAAGGGAGACGAAATAGTAAGAACCATGAAGGACAATTTAAAATTTCATACCGATAGGTTAAAAACGTGGAGAAATATAATAGCTTGCATGATCGAAAATAGAGAAAGAGTTAGTAATTTGTCCACTGAATTAATTACATTATTAATTAAAATCTTTTAGGCTGATAGAGCGTTACAAAACTGTTACCTAAACGGCCCTTCTACGTGCAAGCGGCCTCCTAACTGAGCACGGTACATTACAATTGGCGATGTTTTGAGTTGCCTTGGGGAAGAAAATAAACAAGTCTGTTACCTTTTTTACAAGGGCCAGAAAGACGTGCTATTTACAAGTTCCGTGTTTTATTTTTATTGTGAGTTCGCTTTTAATTGTTCCAACCTGGTAACATTTGACGCCACAACGTGGGGCTCGAGGAAAATGGTTTTTCCTCCGAATTACACTAACGACCCCGAAATCGATTTTAAAGCTCACGTAGTTGCCGTCCATGGACGATACATGAGGTAGCCGAAAACATCGCCGTGATGCCCTTCTGGAGGAGGGACCGAACCTATCATCAGGAACCTCCAGTGGCGTCCAAGCAATATCAGACAACCATCTGCTGCGACCTCTCCGACTCAAATTGCATCAACAAAACCTCCTCGCTTTCGCTACACCAGATCCAGTAAGCCACGTCAACGCCGCCGGTTCAGCCACCAAGTGTCGACTCCGCCGAGGCGCCGTCTCACAGCCGACGCCGCCGTCCCCGCCACAGTCGCCGCCACTTGGTTCTCCTGTTCCTGATCTCATTTTTTTATATATTCCTTGTTTTAAATGTTAATAAGTTTGTTATCGTTTTATTTAGTTAATGTTTTTTTTTATTTTCTGTTATTTTTTTGTTAATTGTTTTATTAGAGTAATAAAGTTTATTCACAATCAGTTAGTAACATACAACTTTTCTAATCCTATAAAGGTTAGAAAATGAGCTATTCCATGAATACACTTCAACCGGTCAGAAATAGTAAAAAAGGAGTCAGTAATGAGGCGTAATCGGTCAGAAATGAAACCATTTCCAACCTGTGAGGGCGTTACTATCGATTTAAACTATAAATGCCAAATTAACATATCTAGAGTATGCAACCAACTTTTCTCACGTGCATGGACGGTGAACGCAATTGATTGTTTATTAATTTTTTTTTATTATAATGTTGCTTGTTTTATTAAATGATTGATTGTGAATAAAATAGTATACAAACCTCGGCAAAAGTACCATTCCTGTGTCTCGAGAATTAGTTCACCTCAAGGCTACGCCTTTCGGTTAACTATAGTTCTCTCGACAGGACTGGAATACTTTCCGCCTCGCTATGTAATATAACAATTAATACTGCAGAATTTGACGAAGATGCTCCCCTAAGTGCATTTAAAAAGCACATATCACACCACAAAAATATAAAAAACGCAAGTGTGACAAAAATAGAAATGGTTGAAACGTTGAAGATCTCAATTCACAATCCCTTTAATAACTTTCTAGTTTGCAAACATAATGCAGCCTCACAAACTAAACCGGCAGTTTAACGTCGCATTTCAATAATTATTATCAGTCACACACAGATTGTGTATTTATAGAGAAAATTTAATTTTCAGAATTTATTAATTTTGAAAGCAGTCCAATTTAACCATCAGTGAAGCCAGCCAAATGAAAACAGATATTACACTCGTAATTGCATTTCCGATTCGAATTTCGAATAACATCAAAGTTCATTAAAATATTATGTAAAAAACGGTTAAGTGCTCCGAATATTCATTTAAAATTTATTTGGGTCGACGCGATCCAATTGTGTGTGTTTAAAACTAAAATCACTTACCTCGACAGTGGTTTTGCAGATTTTGTGATTTAGAAACGGGCTGATTTGCAAATGGTGTCTGGATCCTACCCTCTCACGCTTTAAACCCTATGTACACATTTAATTTTGTCACCTGCATAAAACGAGCAGGTCCACAATTTGCATATTATTCGCGGTCTAATAAAGCTTTCAGCCGACAGTTACAAGGTTTCATGAAACAACTTCCATTAATTTATTAAGGATTAAAGTTCTTTTAAAAAACTCAATTAGGAAACATTAATTTCAAAAATTAATTGAAAAAAGCCTTTTTTTCAGCCGTAAGCCTGCATTCTAATTAAGTCACACGCATTTAAATGCTTCCAACCAACAAAATAAGTGTTTTCGATAGCACTAAAGATGTATAGATACGAGGTTAGTAAAGAAAGTAATGCGACTGGTACTGTCACGTGGCGTACAAGCTGGCATTACTGATGGTTTTTTGTTTAGAGGGTAGACACCCACTGTACTCCGACGAAGACGACAACCCAACTGAGCACGGTACATTACAGTTGGCGATGTTTTGAGTTGCCTTGGGGAAGAAAATAAACAAGTCGGACACCTTTTTCAAGAAGACCAGAAAGACCCAGAAAGACGTGCTATTTACAAGTTCCGTGTTTTATTTTTACTGTGAGTTCTCTTTTCATTGTTCCAATTCGGTAACATTTGACGCCAAAACGTGGGGCTCGAGGAAAATGGTTTTTCCTCCGAATTACACTAACGACCCCGAAATCGATTTCAAGGGTCACGTAGCTGCCGTCCATGGACGATACATCAGTAAGCCGACATCGCCGTGATGCCCTTCTGGAGGAGGGACAGAACCTATCATCAGGAACCTCCAGTGGCGCCCAAGCAACATCAGACAACCACCTCTCCGACTCAAATTGCATCAACAAAACCTCCTCGCCTTCGCTACGCCAGTTACAGTAAGCCACGTCAACGCCGCAGGTTCAACCACCAAGTGCCGACTCCGCCGAAGCGCCGTCCCACAGCCGACGCCGACGCCGCCGTCTCCGCCCAGCCAGGTCAACGTTGGCAAGCAACAGACTACCGCCGACTCCACCGTAGTGCACAAACAACCATCTGCTGTGACCTTCCCGGCTCGTCTCGCGCCAACTCAACCTTCTCGCCTTCGCTACGCCAGTTCCAGCCAGCCACGTCAACTCCGCAGGTTCGACCACCAAGTGCCGACTCCGCCGAGGCGCCGTCTTCGCCACAGTCGCCACCACTTGGTTCTCCTGTTCCTGTTTTCATTTTCTTATATATTATAAATAACCCAAGGCAACAGCTACTCACAACACCGTGCTTAGCCTTGGGGGGGGGGGGGGGGGAGCGTGTTACCTGGCCGCCTAACTGAGCACGGTACATTACAGTTGGCGATGTTTTGAGTTGCTTTGGGCAAGAAAATAAACAAGTCGGACACCTTTTTCGAGAAGACCAGAAAGACGTGCTATTTACAAGTTCCGTGTTTTATTTTTACTGTGAGTTCTCTTTTAATTGTTCCAACCCGGTAACAGTTGTTGCCTGGGAGAGCAAAAATAAATAAAAAAATCCGTCAGTTTTCCTTCCAGAAAAGAAGCGGAACAGAATTTTCTTAGAACGTTAAAACAGTATCTTTTCATTTTGCATTGATTGTCCTGTGACATTTTGGCGCCCAACGTGGGGCAAGATTGGTAAGCATTGAGCTTAACTAAGTTTCACGCCCGTGAAAGAGAAAAAGAAAAATCATGACTCGACGCACACGAGTTACCGCCGAAGAAACAAACCTTCTGGGAGAGGTTACACAAGACTACCAGTGGCGCCCAACCGAAAGTAATAACCCCATTCTCAATGCTGGTGACGCTCATGTAAGCAATCAGGATCTCTTCTTTCAAGAGCTCATCCGGGAGATACGAGATCTGAAAACTCCTACTGCCATCCTAGCAACGACAGGTGCATGTACCCCAATTCCCATCAGAGCTACGCCAAGACTTCCGCGGTTCTCCGGATGCCCTGAAGAAGATCCAGAGCAATTTATTGAGCGGCTCGAAAGCTACTTCGTCTGAAATTGCCGAAGCCCAACTTGATGCAACGTGTTGCCTCGCGCTAGTTACCATTCGAAATTCCAAATTGTCGTCGAGAACAACGGTAATGAAACCAACGTTCGCTCCGATGAAGATGATCTTGGAATGCGGTAATTTCGCCCTTACTCCGGACAAATTTCTTTAAAAAAATTAAGTTGTAACTGAATAAAATATGGAAATTGTGATCAAGCGACTAGTAACACAAGACAGAATTCAAAACGAAGCTTTACGTCACTTTCAAGTATCATCACAAGACATCATTGATTCTGGACCTTCAAATATTAATATTTCAAAAAATCGTAACGAAAATTCTTCTCAGTTTGACAGAAGCTTTGGAAATTCTGCCGATTTCTTTCAAGAATGTCACGTTAAATGTTCACCTAGGAAAAAGTATGCCTATGTCTAATTTAAAATATTAATAATTCCAAATTACTGTTGCTACAAGCACATATTGTAACCGAACTGCAAACCGTTGTTATGAAATAATTAATATCTCTTAATTAATAAAAAAATATGCCACTTCTTCAAGAACATTTTTCGCAATAGAATGATAGAGTAAATTTTTTTTTAAATGCGAGAAAAATTTTAGATCTAAACTATTAGTAATAGAAATTTCTTTTTACTCGTAATACTGTAAAATATATTTTTATAACATATTTCCCTTTCTTTCATTTATTGTCAAAAAGGCAAATTTTAGATTTTGGAATATTTCATCGTTTTGACCCAGATGCCATTGTTAAAGCAGGTAAATTTTGTTTCCCGCTATTGTAAGTGGTTACAAGAGTCTCAACCAGTAAGAAAGAACGACTCCGAAAAACACTGTAGTTAGACAGAGGCCAAGAATTACAAAAAGATAAGTCAGTGGCTGTGGGGTGTTTTTACCGAGCCTTGTCCAAAGAAGTCGAAAATGTACGATATTACAAGCGACAGAGTACACAGGAAAGAGATCCATGGTTGATCGGCCTATAAAGGGCCGGTGCCGAATACAAATACTGTAAGATGTTTCCATATTCCGTCTAGCGAGCTTTGCCAGAACTATGAGTTGGAGATGAGAAAAATTTGAACGAAAATGATTTCCAAAAATCTGTTACAATTTCCAAAAGACAACAGGAGGGGCAAGTGTTTTGACATTTTGAAGAGGACTGAAAATTACCCTCGAAAAGGGTAGCACATTCAGGAAACAGTAAATCTATTTGTTTAATTCCATCTAGCCACTGTGACATGTTAACATTCATGCTTGCTTTTATATTTTTTGTTTAGTATCTAAGTTTCACTTTTTGTTTAATAACAAGTCAATTTGTATTTTTCAACATCAAGCTGAATACAGCCAAAATACATTTTATCACCATCAATATAATAGAGTCCACTATAAATTAGTTTTCCTTTCAATTTACCATCAACTGCAGAAACTGCAAGCGAAGGAAACAACACTATTTTTTGTTCCTGTGTTCCCTTTGCCGATGAAGCCTATATTAATGGGAAATTTTCAACCACGATTTAGGACAAGTTTTTAAATAAAAAAATCAGCGCTCCATATTAACACCTTCGAGAACTTTTTATTACAACCATTACAATTAATTAAAATCAATCAAGTACCTCGCTATGTTAAAGCTGACCATTTTCGAAACGGTCTGAATGAACTCCAAACCGACCATACATTTGTATTTCTGCCCGTCCAGCGAGCAGTTATCAGAGAGAGCCGATAAAAATTGTAATTCAACCAGACTCGACACTTGCACCAATAAATTGTTGCTGAAGCCGACTTTATCGTCGAGGATCGCGTAGAAAATAGCCAGCAATCTATCAAAACTAAACGGTTTGGGTCCTAATTTAGTGTTCATTCTCTCGGCGGTTTTACTTTTCGCTCGGACGTCCTTCACGGTTTTCTTTTTCTTGCCGTGGAATTTCATAAATAAGCGCTTATCTTCCTTCGCGGGATTGTAGCTCGCTAAATATGCGGCTATTAATAAATATTTAGCGTAAAACGGAAGCTCCACAGACTGCGCCAAATTATCCGGCGCGAACTGTTTGCGAGCGCTGGCATTTTCCGAAACCCTTGAGTACAAATTTTCGAGCGACGATTTCAAAAGCGGCGAAATGTTGCGCCATAATTGCATCGAATCCTTAACGGTGCACTCGTTGTTGAGTATCGGAACGCAGTACTTGGGGAAGTTTTTGCGGCAGTTGTAGCGCAATTCAGAAACGTCGCGACAGGTGCGATGAAAAAACGAGAGAAAAACGTTTAGGTAATTTCGGTAAAATTCCTCGCTGATGCCTTCAAAAGTAGGAATTTTGGGAAAGTCGAGGAACAAAATTTGGGAAAGTTCCTCCTTGGAATACTGCGGGAAATGAATTTTAATCGGGTCGATCAAAGTTTTGAAATGGAATTTGTGAAAAACGATTTCACCAATGAAAATTAGGGAGACAGATAATTGCAAAATTTCTCGCAACCTCATTAGCGCCGGTAACAGATTATGCTCCATGCTCCTCAGCAGTTCCGCCTGTTCAAACACAACGACGGCGTTAGTCAGATCGATATTTTCCGAGCACTTTTTCAGGTAATAAATGAAATCCATCATGCTATCGCATTTGGCGTGAGGGGACCATTTTTCAGGTTCGATCCGGTGGCCCGACAATTTATTTAGGATTGTCTCGAACAAAATTTTCGAAGTGTAACACTCGACCAGATTAATAACGGCATGTTTGACGTCGCACTTGTGGAGGATTGCGGAGACTACCGCCGATTTTCCGGTACTGGAAGCCCCGTAAACGTAAATGCAATCCGGAAACGGTTCGTCCTTGCGGCCATATAAATTATACAGCTGCTCAATTTGGGATTTCCGGCCGGGAAACGTCTCGGCGAGTTCGATCAGAATGGAATCCATCTGCAATAAAATATTTCCAATAAGTTATCTAGCAAAAAAATTGCAAACTCGGAAAATGTAGCAAACAACTTTAGAATTGCAGTCGAACTTTCAAATACCGGTAGGAAGAATAAATACCGAATTGCATATGCAAGGATCTATTTTTGATTTCATGTTATCGTTTCATAAAACTGCTAGATACGTTTATTTACGACGCAACTTTTTTATTGATAGTAACTCAATTGGGGAAAACGTTCAAATGACACGTTTATGTTCGAAATGCGAAATTATTTTCCAAAAGTTCTAGGGTGGCACAAATGCATGGAATACTGAACAACTAACTGTTACCATTTATTAATCAGTTAAACCATTACATTTTGGACAGCAAACAACCTTAGATGTCTTATTTTCTTAGTATAAAGTTCTAAATAATTTTGATAGGAAACTTTTAAGCAAACACAAGTTTAATAATGAAACTGTTAGTTTCAAACTTGTCATGCACATGGATCGTCATAATATACAAGAAAATTGCTCAAGAGCCGCCCAGGTAATGGGTTTTACAGAGAAGAAATTGCTTTCAGACTTGAAATAAATCAGTCGGGCGTTTCGAAAATTTTTGCAAGTTATCCTCAGACAGGAGAATTTACTCGGCGTATTGGACAAGGCAGAAAACAAAAATCAAGGACAGTGATCAGAATGGAAACATATCGTCTCGCTCTGTCATTAATTTCAACAAATTTCTTGACCTTTGTGGTTCTATAATCTCTGACAGCAATGGCTATTGCTACATATACCAGTTGCAAATGTCCAATCCCACAATTTCCTTACTCAGGCCTCCGATAAACCGAGTTCTCTCAGTGATTTATCACTACTCAATACACGTCCCAGTTCTACTTTCAAAACCACCACTTGATAGTATCTATCATTTAAGGGCTGATAGGTCCAAAGCAACTTTGTTGCAATTATTAGTCAAAATTGTGGGCAATGTCACACCAATCTCTTAAGAATATACAGATGTGTTACAAACACTTTTTTACAACAGTTGGATGACAGACATTCCAAAATACGCAACACACTTGGCAATGCTATTTACGATAGTATAGTGAAAACACCCATTACAGTTAAACCATGACAAATTGAAGATTTATGAAGATATCAACGACCTACAGAAACTACTCATATCTTAAAACTACCCAGAATCCCAGCCTATGTATTCCATCTCCACCAGGAATAGGCATACGCACCCCATGGCAGCAGCTCTGCGCAGTTGCGACATGCAGTATTGCCTTAAATTGTGTTCCTATCGTCAAAATAGAAATCCTAGCCAAGGTTACCATGCGTATATAGTTGATGTCCGTGGTAATCTACTGACCCATTTCAACAGGTAAATTCAACCTTCAGAATTGGAGCAACAGGATGGCCAACTGCGGCAGAGAAGGCCACATGCTGAGACAATGCGATAACGCTCCATACTGTTGGATGTGTAAAGAGGAGCATAGAACGGGCAACAAAGAAGGCGGTCACAAAGACGGAAAGTCAGAGCTTCAGAGAAGCACAGCCTTAAGTAATGCGGGCTGTGATGAAGAAAATTGGGGTTGGTTTTAGTGGGTATGCTTTAACTAAAAGAGATCCCCACACTACCAGATGCTACTAACCCTTTTACACAAAAATAAATTTGGCATTAATTCTAAATCTCTGGTATAATGGAGCAATAGTTCCCATTCTCACATATGGATGTATAGTATGGAACCATGCTATAAATACCAAATATAATGTTAAAATCTTTGAAACAATTCAAAGAAATTTTCATAAAAGTATTATCTATCAAGTGATACACGAATAAACCAATACAGATTAGAATAAAGGAAATAGCCGTCGTACTATACCAGGAAATGCCATCCTGCACGAAGTCGAACATCTACCACAGTACGCACTAAAACTTGAATGAGTTGTGCGGGAATTGTTTGATTAAGTAAATAATTTTTAATTAACACCTTTCAGTCGGAATTGATTGCGTGGCGACTTTATCACTCAATCCGAAGCCTTCTTCACTTCCTGCAACCTTCGCTCCAATCAAAGCAAAGAAGACACCTGTTGCATCCAAAGGATAGCCAAAGATCCCTGTTTCACCCAAAGCAGAGCCAAAGACACTATCACACATTCAAACCTTCATGGAATTATATTTCAAGCAATCAAAGAAGGACATGGAAAAAACTACAGTGGTCAAACCCGTTGAGGTTTCGCCGGTAAAAATTGAGGAATTCTCGAGTGATATTACTACTGAAATAGCCACCCAGAAACATGAAATTACCGACGCTGAAAGCACCGGCATTGTCGTAAGCCTTTCTATAAATCAGCGTATTTCAGATAAACAGTCAGTAAATGATTCGTCTGATTCCAAAGAAACAAAATTCATCCCGAATTATCCCAAGCCCTTTCAGTATGGTTGGAAATGTGAACTTGTCTATCGGAATACTTCCGATATTGCAAGTCGCCTGAACAGCCAAGTGACCGTGGCGGTGGCGCCAGTTGACAACCGTCGCACCCCTACTTGCAAATTCTTGGACTCGGACAACCCTGGAGAATGGTGCAACGGTGATTCCGTTTTAAATTGGCACAAGAGCTAAATACACAAAACACCAAGAAACGGCGGGAGGCAAGAAGATTGGAAGAAGAAAAATTGTCGCTGGATACACAATTCTAAGCGATTTTTTTAAAATATTGAAAACAAGACGAAAGGGTAGTTTCGCTTAATTAATAATATGGTTCTCTTCATTTTATATGTCCAAAATTAAACTATTTATAAATTCGCGTTTGTGACGAAACATGTCTGCGTGGGTGGAAGTATCCCATTTTTCACTTTCGTGCACTGTATATCCATGCGGATGATATGTCAATCGGTATTCAAATAAATCAAATCACTATGAAGGATCTGGGAGAAGAGAATAGCGCATCTGAAAAGGTCGGGTGAAATCAACTGAAACATCTTTCGTTTCGCATGTTTAATGCGTGCGTTCCTCTGAAAATATTTTAATAGATGGACATAATTGAGGACCTTGGTGCAAAAAGGGGATAAGTCATTATGTTCCCAATATCGAGTTATGTATGCCATGTGAATGTATTGTAAATTAGGTGTCGTTTGATGTAAGAATGGGACAAGTTATAATGTCATAAGGAAGTTAAAACTACTTTTTACTCATCCCATAACGCGTCTTTGATGCAAGAAGGCGATAAATCCAATTTGTGACTTATTCCCTTTTTGCATCAAGGTACTGGAAATAACTGCTGTTCAGTCACGTAAGTCACTTTAAGGGATTTCGCAAAAAGAGTGAAAATGTGTGTTTCATCGTGTTGGGAATCTTTTAGTTTATATGTTTAATTATTATTACCTGGGGACTTGGTAGCTTTGTGTTTAGTTGCCAAAGACCCAAATAACAACTGTATAGTTTCTCAGTATAATTTTGATCTCGAAGTGAAAAGACGTGAAGCTAGAGTTCGTTTACGAATTTTCTACGATACAGAATTTGAAGTTCTAATTCAACAAATAAAGAGTCCCACACACATACACACACATTACAAAAGGATAATTTTCGAAAGCCTCCTTTAAAATAAAGTGTACTCAAAACTATTAGACTTTCCATTCTACGATACAGAATTTCAAGTTTTGATTCAACAAATAAGGAATCCCACACACAAACACAAACTCACACACACATATTACAAAATTCCTGTTGAAGGATAATTTTCGAAAGCCTCCTTTAAAATAATAAGAGAGGTGTAAATCGACGAATTTTAATTTTTAGGACGACATAATTTATTGGTGTAAACGTTGCTTAGATATGCGTAATGGTTTATGATTATACAACTGACAGTTGTTCCTGTGACAGAGGAGAGTACGACAGAAAAAAATTACTCGTAAGTAATAATGCCGTATCATTTACTGAGTGAGGCAGAAAAGTGGTTTTGCATTTGCAAAAATAGACACGTTAAAATAAAGTGTACTCAAAACCATTAGACTTTCCATTCTACGATACAGAATCTCAAATCTTAGTTCAACAAATAAAGCATTACAAAATTCCTATCCAAGGATAAGTTTTGGTGAATTGATGAAATACACCATTTCATACTCGGTTCCGATAAATCGACAATTGTCAGTGATCTATCACTACTCAATGGACGTCTCTGTTTTGCTTTATATAGCATCGTTAGATAGGCCCAAAGCAACTTTGTTCCAATTAGCAATAATTTTAATAAGAATTTTAGAAAATAAATTTTCTGAAGTGCTAAAATTTTAAACAGCGACAGGAGGTGTGAAACAGGCACGACGTGATAAATGTATAAAAGTTTTGCTGCCTCTACAAATGTACATTTCATTGTAACACACTTTTAACTAACTAAACACCACAATTATACAAAACACCGCGGCATGAAAATGTGAAATCAGATCCATCACGCCAAAATCGAGGGAATAAACAAAACGAAAATTGTGGGAATAGTTTTCTGTGCAGTTTACACGATTTAATTAAAAGATACGTGAAAAGTTCTTTTGTACCAAAGTAATACATCGTTCTCACATATATTTCTAAATGTAAGCTCAACATGTTTAGTGAAATTCAACAGTCCGTAATAAGCTGAAACGGCTGGGCTATATTATATTGTTAGATGAAATAAAATAAAAGCAAACGCCGCAAATAAATAAGACATTGAGTAAGTACGCCTCTCCAACATTTCCAACATGGCAAACGTGACACGAACTCAAATGTGTCAGCTAATGAACAATAACAATATATCTCGAAAGTCTGACTGTATTTTTCTGTTACAGAACCGTCACGGTATTAAAAGTGAACGCCGTATTGACGTCATGCTAATTACATCCTAGTTTTTCCACGTCGTTTATAGGTTTTCCATAGTTATCGCTCATCAGCGAATTTGATAGGAAGCTTTAAACATACAACTTGTATTAAAATATAAAAATGATTAATGACAGTGCGGAAAGGTGGGAAAAAATCCGATCGAAAAATAAACCATCTATAACGTTTGATATTAAAGCGTCCGATTCAGTAGGTTTTAGGTGTCTTAATTAAAATTCCTTTATAATAACGTAAATCGGTGGTGATCGGCGGTGTAACGGGTCGGGGGTCCATAAATCATTGACATGCGGTCAGTGTTTCAACGACATTATCGATTACGTGCATTTTTTATCGTTCAACCCTACTGTTGTGACCTCATTACTGCACGTCGTGAGCGAATTTGCTCATTTTCATTGTCCGTTTTAATAACACTCCAGAAAATACCTCAACGCCGGCGTAAATTGTGAATGTTCCGTATGCACAGTTGGCACATTGGTCAGAAGCAGTTTGGGGATAATGCAATTTCATTGTTAACGAAGGGAATATTTTATGAAAGGTGAGTTACGAAATTTCACCACTATATTTCTTGGCTTTATGAAAAAAGGAAGCTGAATTTCCGCGTTTACTACTTCTTTCGTTTGCACTGTATGGATGTGGCGAAATAAATTACCACTTCCTCTTACTGTGAATGAATGGCTCTTGAAACTTTTACTCGTTCCAAATTAAAACTGCGCACTGTGCTTAAAACTTTTATGTGATGCTTAATCTATTCTGGAACGACGTACCGTGATATTTCTCGAAGATAGTTAAGGTATGTTAAGTAATAAGAAAACCTGAAAAGTTTTTTCGAGAATCTTAAATCTTGATAAAATGAGTATAACTAATAAATTGAAAGAAAACGACCAGCAAATAGAAATTGACATTTTTGGTGTAGTACAGTTTCTGAGAAAGCCAACATGAGACAGGATCATCGTTGTTACACAGAGACAGAAAAAAAATTCATAGCAACCGCCAACCTCAATTGAGAAGGCACGCAGGCCGAGGGACTGGCGAGGACTATTCCACAATTAAAATTTCCTTATGGATATGCGAGTTTTGAATATGCAGACATGCCACATCGGGAACATTTAATTCATCGTCGAAGGGTATTATCAGAGTATACAGAGGCTCCACGACTGAGACCGCGGACCTCCACGAAGGGTTCCACAACGTTTAGACACACCAAGTCCGGAATTAATTAACGAGTATTCGGGACTATCTTCTGGAATAGTTTCAGGGTATTCAGACACTTCACCTCAAATATTAATGACTAGTCCAAATAAGTCCAAGATGTCAATACCATTAGAATACCATTAGCTTCTAAATACGTTGGGTTCTCTATAGGCATACAACAAGATTTGACAATAAAAGTCAAAAATAAAATTAATGCGCACATTTGCATCTTAGATCAAACAGATCACTTTAAAGATTCCGTTGAAATCATTGTTGCTGGTATCCGCGTCCTCTCAACATTGCTTCACTAGTGGAAACACCTATTTGCAAATATTCCTCAATTGAAAGTAAATCAGACCCACACTATCCATTTATTCCCACCTAAAACATACGAGGTCGCAAAGAATGGAAAGACACGTGCCACAATCCTCGTTAAGTCCTTCAACCCTGCCAAGTTGTTCGGATCTGTTAAGAAGTTCAAAGGCTCGAACCTGTCACTCAAAACCTAACCAAACCAAGCCATCGTTTCCAACTGAAAACTTTTTTTCAACAACAACAGTTTATTAAATTCGTAAGAACTTCAGGTCGTTGCAACGAACAGAATAAGATAAAATAACTAGAAGCGAAACTCAATCATCGACCAGTTCCAGCATTAAGTTCCGCAGCTGGAGAACCTTCCAAAGAAGTTGGACAGCGTTCTGCTCATGGGGTTCAAATGGCTACTGCAGAATCCGAGGAAAGAAGAGATTTGAGGAGATCATCGCATTTATTCAACCAGCGGAAATGTCTCCCAGCAACGCAGAATCCTCACAGGAACCGCAGCTTGGCCATCTAATATAATTAACATCCCGCTAAGACTGGATCGGAAACAAATTAGGGATTCATATCAGCGGGACGCTGGAGAATCATCAAAAATATTGTCATTTGCAAAACTGTATGAATGGAAGCAGAAATCTCATCAAAATCTTCAAGAAAATATAAACTATCGACACTGTCAAGACCATTTAATTCTTTCACGACAAACTGTTCAAACTGTTTGGATTGATGAGGCGTTGATAAGACATGCTGGATGGAGACCTCGTTGCAATTGCTATGATCTCTAGTGCGGTACAAATCCCACATATCAGTAGAACGGTCTGAAGAAACAAGAGAAATGTTTCAACTATGTGTTTCGTGTGGGAAGTGGAAGTATAGATCACTAGGTTCTCAGAACAGTCGTCATATCGAACGTACAGCAAACAAAAGTGTTGCAATAGAAACTTCTATCAATAATGACAAAACACAAAGTCACGAAATGAAAATAGTTTTAGCGAGGCATATTCTCGTATTTCTTCAACTAGAAATTATTGTTTCAATCCGCATGCTCTTATTGTATCAAATATTTCTTTGTATGCCCGTTTTCAATATTAATGAAGTTACTTCGCGTATTGTAATTTATGTGATATATTCTACCATAAAAATAAATTATTCATACAAATTAATTAATTAATTGATAAATATTCGCACTACTGCAGTATGAACACTTGCATTAAAATCATTAGTTCCTCGCCGCTTTGTAAGCCTTACTGCCTTGTAATCACAGTGTTGCGGCAATAAAATTAAGACTGACACGGTCTGCAGTTAACAGACTTCCTCATTTGAATGTTACAATACCTCCACCACAAGAAGATAAAACGACTCAAAATCGCCACGTGGAATTAACAATAACAAATTAAGTGGAAACAATGACAGTGATTATTGAAAATTAACTGGTGTGTTGCTAAACAGTGCAATGACCATAACGTAAGCTGCAGAGATGCAGGGATACAACAGGGTGGTAAAGGGTGCGAGTTTGCGTAATGAATCCTATTGATCGTCGCCCCCACTAACGACAGTACCTCCTGCCGGCAGCAGTGACCTCGGCCTGCAGTCGAGAATCGTACGATCGGGGATGACTGTCTTCGAAGAGAGTGACTCGATTGTGTTCGCAGCATCATTGCCTTCGCTTTTCATCCACGGAATCTTCACGCGCGGTTAATATAAAATAAATTCATATTCACGTATTCCGACGATGAATTTGGTGTTTCACGAAAATACTCATCACATTGACAATCTAAATAACTTCATGCTTTAAAACTTATGTGATTATATCACTGCCAAATTCGTGCGAGTTGTAAATAAATCATGCAGTGGAGTAATACCGGTTAATGGTCGATTAATTAAGGGATGTCTTAAGGGAGCGCCTTTAATTTTAAAACTGCGCCGGCGAACCTGAGATGAGATGGAAATTTAATTGAAGCGGAAAAATTAAAGCCTCAACAATGAATGGTAAGTTCCTTTTAAACCTTTCTTTATATTCCAATCGCTAAAACGAGCGGGTGAGTCCATAATTAATGTCACAACTAAACGTTACTGTGGTGGTTTATAAGCCGTTAAAAGGGCTGCATAAGTGTGCTTAATTAAGACTCTCGGTAGTTACAGTCTTAAAATTAAATTGCGCTTTCAAATTACACCTTTTGAGTCAAATTCGATCCAATTGATCTTCACGTGGCTTACAGTCGATGTGATCTTTTTAAATTAAAATTTCAAGTTGCGTTTCTACGCCCTACCGAAGTTTGAGGGAGGCCTGAATTATCTTCTGGATAATGTACTTCTGGCTTTCCCTTTAGGGGTCCCTATCGACTTTGGCGAATCTGCTCTGGAGCCAATTATTTTCAAGACACTCTTGGGCCTCCAATAAATTTTAAAGTCGGCCCTTAATGACAAATTGTCGGGAACGGCTTTGAAAAATAGTGGAGTTTCCCGTCCCACCGCAATTAATTACAGGCCGTCCGTTCAAAATTGATGTAGCTGCATCATTTGATAAGCAATTTATAAATGAGAAAAGCCGCCTTAATCAATTTCTATCAGATAAATTCAACAATAAATATCAGGAAACAGGAAAGGTTCGGTTTTCAATAGTTTAGAATAAGATTTATTCCTGAATATGATGAGATCGATTACTTTAAAGACGCAACCGATTCGCGCCAAAATGCATGGTGGCAATTACGCAGTGCTTGCAGATGTAACAACCTCAGCATGAATGTAAGCTGCATCATTTATAATAAAGTGCAGTCAGCAACAGAAGGTTATGCAACGCAATGTGCACATGTTTTCCATTATGTATGCATGGTGCAGTGGCTGGAAAGGTAATTTCGCAAATCTGTAATTTTTTAACTTTAATTATTACACTAAGAAACGCCAAGAGGCCGCCAAAACTAAGAGACAATCGGCCAACAGAGAGGATGACAGCGCGAACAAGACTCCAGCGACACTACCGATCTGTTCGAAATGTTTAGGCACGTTTCACGATTTACCACCACCTCCCCCAAAACCAAAACAAAGTTCACCGCCGAAACAAATTACGCCAGTTCAAGCACCGACACCTCCTCCGCCGTCCTCGATGCTTGTGGTCATAAACAGCCTCATGTCAATTCCACCAATTCCTAATCGAGATCTTGCTAAAATAATGACTGCGGTGTCACGGGTGAAATTAAAGCCTGTTAAAAATCGACCAATTGCTAAATCCCAAAAATCACGTACTAAAAACCATCAGCGACCGAATGAAGCTACGTAAGTTGAAAAAATTAAACAGAAGAGAGAAAAATTCAAATTGGCACAATTTCGGCCATTCAAAACGGAACGCATAAAACGAGCAAGTAGGTAAACTTTGTTCAAAGTTTCTAACCTTTAGATTACAGGAAATGAGCCGCTGTTATAATTTGCGACTTTGATCACGATTGGCATACATGAGAAACTAGATTCACCCTCAAACAAGAATCCGTGAACTTTTCCATGTTGAAGTACAAATATTTCATGCTTAAAATGGTCGATCCTGAACGCTGTCTACTTTCTTACGCTTCATTCTCTTTACGGTCAAGTTCATTTTGAGTGCGGCATCCATTTAACCCTACGGAACCTAATAATGGCAGAGTTAATGTCGTTTAAAATGTAAAAGACAAGTTTATGAAGTGTCGTATTAGGCGCAATTAGCGAAGTCGATAGGGAAAGGATGTCAAATAATTTCACTTTTCAATATACAAAAACGAATTAACTGTGGTGTCATTTCTGTACCAACTTCTTTCCCAAATATTGAAAGAACGGCTATTCTTTGTGCAGCTAATTACACAAAAAAGCAGTTTCTTAAAATTAAAGCACAGAAGGAACGTTTAAATAACAATCACTAAATAGTTATTTAATAGTTATTATCGACAATAAAGGGGCGATAGGTACCAACATATCATGGATGAACCATGTAAGAAACTGAATAAAGTTCAACAAGGAAAAACTTATAAGATATAGTGAAAGGTAGATGGAAGTACTACAAATTGCGTAAATATAACCGAAAAGCAACTGAAAAAAACAGAGAAAAAGCCAAACCCCCATCAGCAATTCCATTGACAGGCAAATATGAAAAGATTTAAATAAAATAAGTTTATCATCCATCTTTTTAGCATTCTCCAATCCTGCCAATTGTAAAAGACGAAAACTTTGTGGGTTATCATACAAACATGGTAAGAGCAGACTCCCACAACTTGTTTGAGGAAGTACCATCGCTCGACATGGTTATGGTTTGGCTTCAGATCAAAATGAATTAATTTTTCTCCAATCCGAGAAAGACGTGCAGAGATCAAGCAAAAACTAGCTGGTTTCGAGATAACCACAGCGAAATTGTGTTTCAAAAACACGGTGGTGAAATGCAAATAATCCCCACCACAAACCAAAGCGCAAGGGAAACATTAAATCAGGAGGCTATCTTCAGCAATTAATGTTCGACATTTAAAGAGGGCCGCACCAATATCGACTTAATTCTATAAATACAAGGAAAAACTTATAATCGCGTTGGCACAAGTTTGCACCGCAGCTTATCTCTCTGGAGGGAATAGGAAATCCCCAATAAGCGAGTCTGCATCAGACCGGCTCATCTTTTATCGCTTTGGTGCCGAGCTCTTTCATCAGGGCCAGGCCATAATGTCGCAACCATCTGTATAAAGTGACAATTTCAGACCCCATTTGCAATACGAACCGATTGAATTGAATTCGGGAAATGCACTTTTCAAAATAATTGGTTATTAGCGCCTCAAAAAAACCAAACGATTCGTTAATGCATTGTTTTTATACCATTTGTGAGTACTTACGATTTATTTACGACGGTGCTTTTATTTTTAAATAGGAACTATTAAGGGTTAAAAATAGCAATTCGTTGAACAGTTGCGGACGCTCTCAAAAGCGAGCTTTGGCCTGTTTGATAAGAAATTGATGTAAAAAAATCTATTTCGTGCAGCATAATAGAAAAAGGTCCTTTCTGTAATGAGGTTTTGGGTATAGAAACGCGATACAATTGTCACAGATTATACCGCCCGTATTGTAATCTGATGCGATACGAAATTGATAACGATAATCTGTGAGTTGTGTGTAGGCTCAATACAAGATGTAACCTACATCTCGAGACGGGATTATTCAATCCCGAGGGACCGACCCGCACTATCAATAACACCCCTTAAATGCACTGTCGTAAAATGTACAACCGGTAATTAATGAGCAATTAAAAGATTGTTATTTTAACAAGTAGTTCAAGTTTATTGAACACGTAAATAAAACGAAATGGCACGAAAGGTTACACGCCTTTTTATAGCCAGTCGATGTATTCACGAGTAACCTGCATAATTTATTTTGTAAAGGTGTAATAATCCGCAAACGCAAACAGCTGACCCTTTCGGATTACGGTCGGCGGTATTTTTACTTTTTTATGCGAACGGTATTGTAATCGTGGAAATATCAAAGTTGAGGCATGAATTTAATTCAGTGAGAAAGAAAATTGATGAGAAAGAAAATTGATGAGAACAGTTTTGCCAAATTCGTGATAATTATACTATGTGGCATGTAAATTGCAACACTAAGAAAGGGTGTTAATTTTTTGACCAAACTTGGGAGAAAAAGTAGCAACTGATTATAATTTCGTTGAGTTGGTGGTTTGAGCGATCATGATAGATCTGACACTTCATGCAGTCTTCTGTGATATTAATATCAAGTGTTTCTTGCGAGTTTACAGTTTTCCCTTGTCATACTTTTGAGGGTTTGATTATGCTTAGAGTGTGGCAATGTGAAAATTACCACCAGTTGAGCAAATTCGACAGAGGCTAAATTGTTGGCTTGCGGGAAGGTGACTTTTCATTCAAGGAAATTGCAAATCGCCTTTACCGGAACCAATCCACCATCATGCGATGTTATCAGTCATGGACTAGGGAGGACCAGGAAAGACGTCGAAGAGCAACCGGGAGCCGAAGAAGAACAATTGAGATATAGGACGGACACCTTCGCTTCATAGCACTAACATACCGATTCACCAGTACCAGGTCAATTGCTGATCAATGGTTAAGTAATGAAAGTCGTCCTGTGTCTCTTTGAACCGTTTATCGCCGAATCAGGGCTTTCGGCTTGAAAGCCTACCGACCACATCTTGTGTTACCACTTACGGCACAAAACTGACAGCAACGTTTGGAGTGGTGTAAGTTGCGAATGCACTGGAAAGTGGAGTGGCATAGTGATGAAGCCAGATTTTGTTTAGGGATGCATTATGGCCGCAATTTTCTGTTGAAAGGAGTGTGCACCGAGTTGCCGGAGTTATGGTATGGGGTCTGTAGCAAATGGGAGTAGGCCTCAGTTGGTGTTCATCCGAGCGTTACGTTAATGAGGTGGTGAAACCCCATATTCTTCCATATCTTCAGCACAATAATACCCATCCCCACGTAGTGAAAACTTCTCTAAACCGGTTTGAAGAGGCCCATATCAATATCTTGCCGTGGCCAGCCAGATCTTCCGACCTCTCGCCAATTGAACAAGTGAGGGAAAAAAACTGATGAACTTAGCAAATCCCCCGCAAACAGTAAAAACCGTCTCACAGGAATTACAAGTTGCTTGGGACATCATACCCCAAGAGGAATCAATGCCACAAGGGGTGAGGCAGTGTGAAAGTAATAGGGATGGCCCAACACATTAATAAAAATTAAATTAAATTGTGTTAATTTATGCTTGGAACTACAACCATGGCCTTGGGTTAATGGCCAAAAGTGCCTTCTTCAATCCATCAATGTACCATAGTGCAATCCTCAATCTGTGTTAATATAATCGCAGTCTTATTAGCAATTTAACATTTTAGAAGAAAAAGGAATGACCAACAATACTAAGGGATATTGCCAAACTAAAACGAGTTAGCACCGGGCTTAACATCCAAATCTTTGCGGTTAAACGTTGAACAAAAAATGTAGAGAAATGAATCAATTTTTCCATGTTATTTGGTTTCTGCACTGTTTAAAACTGCATACCTTATTAGAAAAATAAACCAAGAGGACATCACTCACAATCGAAATATTCTGTCCCTCCTTCCAGTTACAGAACATCTTGCATTCTTTTTTGTACAGCAGATCAGCTTCATCCAGAATATCTTGGGGTATGTAGTTTTTACCCAAGTTTTTGAGAACAAATTACAAAACGTCACAAAAAAGTAAAATTTCAAATTTTTGTTGTTAGTAAATAAACTTTCGTTGCCATGAAAATTTCTCATCACTTACTTATAATTATTACAAATTGGTTGTCAAAAATACAACATCAAAATTCCTGTTCAAAAATATCCAGTACGAAATAAAATTTTGTTTGTTTCAAGACTTAACAAAAATTAAGTCTTATTTTGCAAAGTGAACGGATTACAGCAATATATTTTAAAAAAACACGTTCAGAACTATAAAAATCCTGCAAGTTAATTAGATTTCACTTCCAGACAAATTTACCACCGGAATACTTCGTAAAAAAGTAATGAATAAAAATTTAAATATCGATCAGCTGGCGACTTTTCCAATATCTTTCCAATTCATCAATTCGCTTATTGGAAAAGCTGTAAAAACCTTAATATTTTCACTTTATAGGTACAAGATAGAAATTAAATTTCGGCCCTAGCAAAAAAACTGAAATAATAGGGCCTCGTAAATTCTCACAGGATGAAACATCGCCGCTCCGTTACATTCGGTAATTTAATGATAATAAATTAAACGGGAACGGGGAAAATGTTAAATCGGAAAACCCTCGGATTGTGGTAAATCTAGGATCAAACTAACATTCGATCAGGATCGTAAAATATCTCCCACCGTCCTTGCCGGATAAGCCCACGTGGAAATAACCAGACGAAATTAAGAAGGCTCTCGTTAAAAATTAAGAACGCCGGAATATTGTTTCGAAAGCCAATATTCGCGTTGCGTTAACGAGAAAAGAACCCTCGCCGAACGAATAGCGGAACGAATCCCATCTCCGAGCTGTAATTGTATATCGTAAAAAAAATTCATAGACGAACCGTCAAAATGCTGATTTTACGACTCAAATTGCGTTGTAACCCTGCCATCGAATTTTTATGTCTGCAAAGATTCCAAGTATCCAACTACTTGTCTACGTGCATTTTAAGGTAAATCTTTAGTATGGAAAAATTCAGCGAATTTTACAACTGGAGGGAGGTTCTCAACCCACTACACAACCACAAAATAACACATAGGAGTATTATTTATTTGATGGAGAAAATTTCGCAAACCACAATCATGGATTTAACTAAAAAATGAAAAATGTGGAACCTCTACCCAATAGAGTACCTTTTCCTATGAGCTATTAGCGCGCTAGGATCGACAAAAATGATGGTGTCAGACGTAAAAACCCTCGAATGAGTCCTTGCGCGATCCTAAAATTTAAAACCTTTATGCACAAATGGAACAAAACAATGAATTCAGAAAGAAAACTTTAATGATGAATGTTCAAAAAGTTATTCATTCAAGTAAAAAATCCATAGATATTATGAGAAAGCAATTAATAATGAATCTGAAGTTAACGGAAAGATCTGGTAGATGTGCCAAAGATCCAAATCCTCTATCACATAAAGTGCAAAGGGTTTTTAGAGAGAAATAAAGTGATTTATAGAATGTTTAGCCTTAGTTACTTTATAAGTTGTAAAGTTTAGTAATCTGAAAGTATTTTTATTTTGTATAAATACTGTAATAATTAAAATTGTATATTTTAATTGAAGGAGAACCTCATTTAGTAAACACCAAGAAAAATGATAGACACAATAGTAATGATGGTACTCAACCTCTAATAAGAGAAAAACTGCAAGAAAAAGTTGGGATACTAAGGTCCAATCAAATGATGAATCTGAAGATAATTGAAAGATCGTCCAAATGCACCAATCCGCTGGGAAATATATTTTAACCCTTATGAACCAGAAATATCCTATATCCAAAAGAGTTTAATTTGCCAGAAAAAATCTTGAAAGACATTGCTGGAAAATCAGATACACACAGACATAATAGCATCCTATGAAAACCGAGGTTATAGAGTGGTGGATCAAAAACAGTCCTGTTCCAAAAGAAGAGCATGTTAAAGTGATTGATATATTGTTCAAACAGTGCAGAGAACACCAAAATTTATAAAAACATAAAATGGGAAAATTCTAGAATCGAATGGAACCAACCCATGTTAGTTAGAAAGAAAAATGGCCTCTACTAGAATCCCATCAATTACTTCAGTAAAACCATTAAGAAAAAGTGCTGTTCGGAGAGTTCACATTTACAAATCCTCCGGTCTCAAAAGGAACAATAGTTCCATCAATGGACTCCAGTCAAATTTAGCAATAAAAAAATTGAGCCTCCTCAAATCAAATTCAATGATTCGCTGTTTCTAGATTGAAATTCCAAGGAACCACCAATTCTCAAGTCACTAGCATAGCAGAATTCAAGGGAATGAATTAAAACCTGCGTAAAGACAATCAATTGAATTCGCAATTATCTCAGAGGAATCGATACCGTGGTAATTTATACCGCTCTAACGTCAGTTTACTAAAGTCGAGCTCATCAATGTAATAGAATACACGTATGTACATAAAACGTTAAATAAATGCAACGTGAGGAGTATTGGAGTTTGCTGCGAGTAAACAGCAGCGGTTGTATGACTTGGGGCAAAAATGAAGGCCTTGGCACAGTTCCCGTGCGTGTAGTTATTTTTCGTGCTCCTGTTCTTGTGATGCAAATTTGAAGCAGAATTAATTTGCGTTTCCTATGGGTAATGCGACATTAAAGAAGTGAACCGTTTGTTCTCGGGGATTGATTATTTGCACATTATTGGAAAAAGTTCATTTTGTTGTTTGAAGAGTTAAGAGGATATTCCGAGATTCCATCAAGTGAGCACGCATTTCAAATTGGGTTTAATCAGTGCCGATACACTTTCCTATTGTTTGGGTTCAGTGAGATAATGCGTTTAGTTTAGTGAGACGTTTCGCTGATTATTAGTGCAAAAGCTCTGAAACCGAAATTGAGACGGTTACTTCGTAACTTGCAGAAATTTCTTTCCAAATTTCACAAATAAATCTGTTAGCTGAAATTCTACCCAATATTGATTCTCTTTGAAAAAACCAGACACATACTTGAGAATCCCTTATATTTTTTTTGGAGAAAAAACTTGGATATGCTCAGAAACGAGAAAACAAACAGCGCTTCAAAAATTTGATAAAAGTTATTGGTACATTGTCTCACTTAGATTTCAAATGAAAAAAGACAGCTTGCCTTTCGTTGGAATGATTGCTCGTCTTGAGACATAAATTGAATTGTTTCAAAAATATGCAAATACTTATTAAAAAAAATAATAAAAATAATAATAATAATATATAAATATATATTAGCAACCGTCAAACAAACATGTCGAGTTAGATCCAGTCCCAAAAAATTACCAAATTTCGATTAATTTTGGCGTGTTTTTTGTTATAAATAACAATAAGAATAATAAATAAATCTACAAGTTAGATTGCTCATGTATGAAAACTAATTACCAAAAAATTACCAAATTTCGATTAATTTTGGCGTGTTTTTTGTTATAAATAGCAATAATAATAATAAATAAATCTACAAGTTAGATTGCTCATGTATGAAAACTAATTACCAAAAAATTACCAAATTTCGATTAATTTTGGCGTGTTTTTTTGTTATAAATAACAATAATAATAATAAATAAATCTACAAGTTAGATTGCTCATGTATGAAAACTAATTACCAAAAAATTACCAAACTTCGATTAATTTTGGCGTGTTTTCAGTTATAAATAACAATAATAATAATAAATAAATCTACAAGTTAGATTGCTCATGTATGAAAACTAATTACCAAAAAATTACCAAACTTCGATTAATTTTGGCGTGTTTTCAGTTATAAATAACAATAATAATAATAAATAAATCTACAAGTTAGATTGCTCATGTATGAAAACTAATTGCCAAAAAATTACTAAATTTCGATTAATTTTGGCGTGTTTTTTGTTATAAATAACAATAATAATAATAAATAAATCTACAAGTTAGATTGCTCATGTATGAAAACTAATTACCAAAAAATTACCAAATTTCAATTAATTTTGGCGTGTTTTTTGTTATAAATAACAATAATAATAATAAATAAATCTACAAGTTAGATTGCTCATGTATGAAAACTAATTACCAAACAATTACCAAACTTCGATTAATTTTGGCGTGTTTTTTGTTATAAATAACAATAATAATAATAAATAAATATACAAGTTAGATTGCTCATGTATGAAAACTAATTACCAAAAAATTACCAAATTTCGATTAATTTTGGCGTGTTTTTTTTTGTTATAAATAACAATAATAATAATAAATAAATCTACAAGTTAGATTGCTCATGTATGAAAACTAATTACCAAAAAATTACCAAACTTCGATTAATTTTGGCGTGTTTTTTTGTTATAAATAACAATAATAATAATAAATAAATATACAAGTTAGATTGCTCATGTATGAAAACTAATTACCAAAAAATTACCAAATTTCGATTAATTTTGGCGTGTTTTTTGTTATAAATAACAATAATAATAATAAATAAATCTACAAGTTAGATTGCTCATGTATGAAAACTAATTACCAAAAAATTACCAAATTTCGATTAATTTTGGCGTGTTTTTTTTTGTTATAAATAACAATAATAATAATAAATAAATCTACAAGTTAGATTGCTCATGTATGAAAACTAATTACCAAAAAATTACCAAACTTCGATTAATTTTGGCGTGTTTTTTTGTTATAAATAACAATAATAATAATAAATAAATATACAAGTTAGATTGCTCATGTATGAAAACTAATTACCAAAAAATTACCAAATTTCGATTAATTTTGGCGTGTTTTTTGTTATAAATAACAATAATAATAATAAATAAATCTACAAGTTAGATTGCTCATGTATGAAAACTAATTACCAAAAAATTACCAAATTTCGATTAATTTTGGCGTGTTTTTTTGTTATAAATAACAATAATAATAATAAATAAATCTACAAGTTAGATTGCTCATGTATGAAAACTAATTACCAAAAAATTACCAAATTTCAATTAATTTTGGCGTGTTTTTTGTTATAAATAACAATAATAATAATAAATAAATCTACAAGTTAGATTGCTCATGTATGAAAACTAATTACCAAACAATTACCAAACTTCGATTAATTTTGGCGTGTTTTTTGTTATAAATAACAATAATAATAATAAATAAATATACAAGTTAGATTGCTCATGTATGAAAACTAATTACCAAAAAATTACCAAATTTCGATTAATTTTGGCGTGTTTTTTTTTGTTATAAATAACAATAATAATAATAAATAAATCTACAAGTTAGATTGCTCATGTATGAAAACTAATTACCAAAAAATTACCAAACTTCGATTAATTTTGGCGTGTTTTTTTGTTATAAATAACAATAATAATAATAAATAAATATACAAGTTAGATTGCTCATGTATGAAAACTAATTACCAAAAAATTACCAAATTTCGATTAATTTTGGCGTGTTTTTTGTTATAAATAACAATAATAATAATAAATAAATCTACAAGTTAGATTGCTCATGTATGAAAACTAATTACCAAAAAATTACCAAATTTCGATTAATTTTGGCGTGTTTTTTTTTGTTATAAATAACAATAATAATAATAAATAAATCTACAAGTTAGATTGCTCATGTATGAAAACTAATTACCAAAAAATTACCAAACTTCGATTAATTTTGGCGTGTTTTTTTGTTATAAATAACAATAATAATAATAAATAAATATACAAGTTAGATTGCTCATGTATGAAAACTAATTACCAAAAAATTACCAAATTTCGATTAATTTTGGCGTGTTTTTTGTTATAAATAACAATAATAATAATAAATAAATCTACAAGTTAGATTGCTCATGTATGAAAACTAATTACCAAAAAATTACCAAATTTCGATTAATTTTGGCGTGTTTTTTTGTTATAAATAACAATAATAATAATAAATAAATCTACAAGTTAGATTGCTCATGTATGAAAACTAATTACCAAAAAATTACCAAATTTCGATTAATTTTGGCGTGTTTTTTTTTGTTATAAATAACAATAATAATAATAAATAAATCTACAAGTTAGATTGCTCATGTATGAAAACTAATTACCAAAAAATTACCAAACTTCGATTAATTTTGGCGTGTTTTTTTGTTATAAATAACAATAATAATAATAAATAAATATACAAGTTAGATTGCTCATGTATGAAAACTAATTACCAAAAAATTACCAAATTTCGATTAATTTTGGCGTGTTTTTTGTTATAAATAACAATAATAATAATAAATAAATATACAAGTTAGATTGCTCATGTATGAAAATTAATTGTAAATAAATGAATAAAGTTAAAAGCGAATATCAAAGTCATCTGACAAATCAGATATATTCAACATATACAGACGTTATTGTTTTTATGGATACCATACGAAAGACACTAAGTGTTCGAGTTGTTCTCGATGGAAAACTCATTTTTGTTTGCAAATTAAATAATTTCTGCCCATTAAATAATGCTTTCCATTATAAGTTTTGTTGTGTGTAGGACAAAACAGTTAATTGAGATTGGGAAGTATCCAACATAATATCAAATTGGAATTGGTTGAAAGACCAACTCTATATTTAAGACCTTGAAGAAAATAATCAAAATGGAACCGCAGAAAATACAAAAAAATATATAATGGTCCATTTCGCCGAGAATCATTTGATGTTGATAAAGCAGTAGGAGTCAAGACAACAAACGATTCAAACTCTCTGCGAACCAGAACCAAGGTGGTTGTGTTGATTTATTAATTCGGAATTCGCCTGTGCGTTTCATTTTTTGGTCTTTATTATTTTATTTAATGTCGAGAGAATCCGAGAAAGGAAAACTGTCCAAAAATGCTTTCCTGAAGAAATGGAATGAAAGGATACCATTCATCAACGTCTATTAAGAGAGAACTCCCTGCCGCCGTTCATAAATCTCGGATCTTAGCCTCCAAGTTCAACGCTTTGTAGATTTCTCACCTACGATTCACCGACTAACTCCTTAGATCTGCCGGAACTAATTCGCGACAGGCTGAAAATTAAATATCTCTCACAAACTTTAAGCCCCTTTGACTCGTCTCTACAAATTACGACTGCACCACAAAATTCAGTTTCGTCCCGATTGAAAATCAAAGTAAACTTTAAATTATTCTTTCATATTTCTGTGTATCCTAGCGTTTCTCGTTTCCGTTTTGTACGTCGATCCTCTTGCGTTATAAGATGCCTTCAGAAGCACTTTAAACTTTTCATGGCAGTTACTTTCGTGAATACTTTGACTTCATAATATTGTTTCAGCGAATGATAGAACGTCAAAACGATCCAAACTTCCTTAATAAACGGAGAGTTTCTTACGCTAATTGCACTTGCATTCTAATCTCGTTTAGCAGTAGTTTTTGATGAGTCATCTCGACGGAAAATTATTATTATGTCAATTGAGATGAAATTTACAACCAAATTTTAGAAAGAAACAATTATCAACGACCTAAATATCAAATTTTAAAATCATCTGGACAATCAGCACTGAGATGGGCAGAAAATTGGCCACTGGCAAGCCAAAATGGACAAAAACAAGTTTAAATTTAAACCCGATTTTAATAATATATTGAACCAGCACTTAGCATTGATGAAGGTATCGTAACGAATCGGGTTCATGGCATGATTTAAAGTTCAGAGGAATTTTCTCCAATAAACAGAAAAGTCTAAATAAATTACGAGTAGTACAATAAAACCTCCCAAGGTTTTTGTAAATTGAAATTGAGTATTTTTTACAATCAATTGAATTATTTTCAAGCTTGTTTTCAAATGAGACAAGAAAATAAAATAAAACTAACAAATTCGTTGTGATCTCATTACAAGTTTATGGATCCTTGAAATTTTTTTACAACCGTTCCACAAGGAAAACAAGTTGTTTACGGAAAGCTGAAAAAATTCAATCTTTACGATTGTTTGGTATAAGGAGGAGTCCGTAGCACATTTTCCCGATTATATTAATTTGTCGACGGTAATACGAAGTGGAAGGTGACGGATTATATTGCTTTACTGTACAAACGAGATCGCAATTTCATCGAGCCATAATTATATTATTCAAACTTTCAAAACTAGCGAATTGTTGGTGGACACTAATAGAAATTGATTTTTAATGACTATGTGTAACGGAGAACAAGTTACAACGGAATCGATCGGATGAAACTAAATCATAACGTTCATCTAGCTATTTCAGGCTGGTATTTTATTTATTGTAGGAATTCAGTGGTACCGCCAAAACCAGTTGTAGAATTTAATATAAGTGCCGATCTTGCCAACAGCGTTTTTAGGTTTAAAAGGATTTCTTTGTTCATAGGGTAACCGCTGCGAATAAAAGTAAAATCCGGAGGAAAACTAGAGCAAACTTACGGCCTCGAATTTACAGAAAAACTGTCATTTTTGTTACTGAAAATTGACGTCGCCATTGTGTTCCTTCGTCTTCTTAAATGGCATTAATTAAAAGAGTCGACGGCTTATTTTATAATTAAAGTTTTAAATCAACTGAATTTTATTGCGGACGCCCACACCGCACGGCTTAAATAATGCGGGAAACGGAGTCTGGTGCACCTATACATCACAGAGCCGAAAGCTGAATATTAAAGTTGTGCGTTTATAATGTAGCACCACGAGAAGAAAAATCGAGGAAACACACAAACGCAACCCAAGGAAACAATGTGAACCGCTAAACAATATCCAACCGCGAAGAATTCAAAAGGTGAAAAATGTTTAATGCTCTCTGGCAAGCTCTAGTTTCCATTATGGAAAATGGACGTTAGAAACGTCAAGAATGATGAATTTAATCAACAAACAGCATTTTTTTTTCAAATCGCTAGACCATACAAAATAGTTGACGCGATATGGACAGTCGTCATTTATTAAAAAATAAATATTACGAGGAAATGTTTGAAACTACGACTAGTTTCACTCTTAAAATTGATAAATTGTACCGCAACACAAACCTGGCATCTCTCATCCATCGTTCAAATAGCAATAATAATAATAATAACTTCAATTTTTTTCTTCTTTTGAATACATTTTAGTAAGTAAATTTCAAAGACAAGCGACAATTTTGGTCAGCTAATTAAGCCAGCTCTAAATGATTTTCTAACTCTGATCCACATGTAAATGAACTAAAAACAAAAACGTCGGGAAATCTTATTCTTTTTAGTACTTACACCAGATTTACTTTGTACTACTAATGGTGTAATGTAACGTTAAACACCAGTAACTAAAGTCCCCTTTATGTCTGAACAACTTTTATAAAATTGAACGTAAAGTTTTGGTTTAACTTCCAGTTCGACGAAAACAGGGAACTCCTGAAAAGCCGCGGTCGTTTATAAGGAGCTTTAAAAAACATCCAATAAAACGCTGCGTAATCACACTGACATATTTTTATATGTGAGTACAATATAGATATTAAAATCCCTTTTGATGTTCGCTTTTGCTTTCTCCTGAGAGTTCCGCACTTTCTTTGACGAATGGAAAGAAACTCATTAACTGGAAATAATGCCCGAAAAGAAATATGGTCCGAGTGCCTCTAATGAACAATCGACACAAAGGAAATTAATGAGGTCGAAGAATACGTTTGTAATTAACAAGTTCAAGTCCCTGTTAAAAGTTGATTCAAATGTAATGCCGGAAAATTGATTTCAGTTCGTCTCAGCCGATGAATAAAATATTAAAGGCACTGCTAAACAGATATTTGAGTCTTAAATGAGGGTATAACAAGCCCTGTACATTTCAGCAGAGTGAATAATAAAACGACCTTAACGATGCTTTACGTTTTCTGAATTTTTTATAATTAAGACTGCACACATCTTATTTTCAGGATACAAGGAAATTATATCTGCTTGATTGTCGTTTATTGCGAGCTGCCTCAGATCCACCTGTGCAGTTTATTGGAAAACTGTCTTGCTGGGGAGGCGACGATTCTTCCTGCTTTTCTTATTCCTTTTTTTAAATAATTCTTTCGTTTCACTTGAGTTTAACTAAAAGTAACAGGAAAGTATCGACTGGTTGAGCGACATTGTGATTTATCTTTGTTAAAGTTACCGTATCCGACTCGAAAAAAATAAATAGAGCGTGACTATCCTTTAATATAAATGGAAAGATATATCTAATGATGTTAACAGTGCCTGAGCAGCAATAATCTGGAATAATAGTAACATCACAATAATCTCTAGTGAAGACTTAATAATAAAATATGATACAGTAAAGATACGAATTTTCACAATTATTGTTATTTGTTGTTTTGGGTCGATGAATTCTTAAATTCGTTAAAAATCAAATTAATTTTTCGAATATTTGATAGGGTCCGGTACCCCACCGTAGATTGGGGTAAATGGATACAGCGTTAGTAACTTTTTTAGGTTGGCAGTTTTGGTGCGCCGTAATTAGTGTTGTGCAAGTTGGGCAATATAGTGACAAAATCACGATAGCTTCTGGCAGATGTGGAGTTTTCATTTCCCCAAAATTGACGTCAAAAATCAAGTAAAAAAAAGTTATTTTCATTTCTTCCCTGTATAGAGTAAAATATTTATTATCATTATAATGGATAGGCTTAGAAACATTCAGTTTGCGCTGATTTTAAGCTTATGCTTGTTACTTCTAAAATAAGGTTATGTGCTTCGATTTATAACCAAAAAAACATATATTGAGGGAAATGGATACATACTACAAAGGTATGTGTAGACATTTGGGGTATATTTAGAGGCTGCGCAAGAAACAATGAATGAACTGCAAACACAGTTGCCAACTTACACTGCAGAAGTAAGTTTATCTAATAAATTAGAAGCTGAGGCCCATAAAGTCAGGGCATAGACACTTAAGCAATAAGTATAATTTTTTATAGCTAACTTTAAAATAACAAAAATTTATTTGGTTGCTGAGAATACAAATTGCAGCCTGATTCTGTACCTGCAACCCAAAATGAATTATGCTAATGCTGTGGTAATACTTTGTGGAAATAAAATAGCGCCGAAGAAAATCAAGTTTGAAATAAACCAAGGTTTGAACATAACCCACATTTGAAGACGGAAAATTAAAATAAATCGATGTTAACTCATTGCTTTTGC
Source organism: Dascillus cervinus (assembly GCA_949768715.1). Classification (NCBI taxonomy): domain Eukaryota; kingdom Metazoa; phylum Arthropoda; class Insecta; order Coleoptera; family Dascillidae; genus Dascillus; species Dascillus cervinus. Next base: position 26,599,060 of record OX458319.1, on the reverse strand, counting down.
ATCAAGTACGATAATAACAGGGCCGTTGGTTTGGAATTCTTCACCAAATGCTGATTAAAAATTATAAATAACGTGCAATAGACTTAAGATTTTAAAATTCCAAAACTTTCCTTTATTAAACGCTTTAAGAAAGTGTTTACGGTGTTATGAGCTTGCAGAAATTGTTCGCTTTAGGAATTTGCAAATAAACGCATACGAGCTCGAACTAGAGAAGCAACTTCCACACCGACCCTTCCGAAAAATTTATTGCACCGTCTTCTAGGTAATTCAGGTGCTTTTATGTGTTTACAACTTAACACAACAAATGCAATGAGAGCTTTTTCTTGAAGAAAATAATAAATAAAATTGTCTATCAGCTTTTTACAAAAAAGATAAGACGGACAATTTGCGAAAACGTAAAAACAGCGTTTAATTGTGTCTTTTAAATGATTGATTGTCCCGCCACAGGAATGTGTTCGGCAAATTAAAAAGAAGCAAAAGATAGGGGTGGAGGAACTAGCCAGCAACACAATAATGGAACAAAGGGCAAAAAATAAAAACCCGAGATAGAAAAATCTTCAAAAAAAAAATCAAAAAGAACAAAAGCAAAAACATGGATGCAAAAACGGATGATGTCGAAAGTATTGATGTAAAATCAAATGCCTTCCACTTGTTACCGTTATAATTGTCCCGATCGAGAAGCTAGGCGACAAGCACGACTCACCCCGGACAACGTTTACGTTGGCGAATAATAAATAAAGGATTTGAGTCCTGTCACCTTTTTTCTAAAGGAAAGAAGGGACAATTGTACAATCCGATATACGATTGAGTTTTAAATAGTATTAATACGTGTTTTCGGTATTACACTAGAAAAATAAAAAACGTAAACACATTGATGAAGACATGAAACAAACTCATGAAATTCGTTGTGGCAAAATCATTCCCAGTAATAAAATTCCAAACGATTCAAATCAGTTCGATGGCAAGAACTTAAAAAATGGAGATTTACATAAACTGGGTAATAAAATTAATACTGATTTACCAACCAAAAAGAAAAATAAAAAACGCAAATACAGGAATAAACAGGCAAATAAACAGGAATCTTGGGTTGAAATGATTAGAGATGTTATTAATGACGACCAGATTAATCTTCACCAATTTCGACTTTTTTTATCTTTCTCAATTTTCGGTTATATTTTAAAATCACCCTTTCATCAGTTGCACTTCCGCCAGTTTCTTTTACGTACGCTTTTAAACCTTTCTTCTGCAATTTCTTTTGAGACACACTATTTTGTTGTTGCAGTATTTCTAATATTTTGATTTTAAATGGGTATAGAATAGCTAGTTCTTTGGCAATGAGTCTTTTCATTAGCAGGCGGATCGATCAAATTTGCTTTCTTTTTCTGTTTTTTCGGTTTCATTTTTTCACTGGCTGGTAAATCAGTCTTAGCACGTGTTCAAAAATTGGTTTATTGGTAATAAAGTTAGAACTAGATTTTATTTTTGAAATGGTTGTATTTACGTGTAACCATTGTGGCGATAGCTTACAAAAGCCAAAAGTGGAAAAGCATTATCAAACAAAATGCCGCTGTGCTACATCCCTAACCTGTTATGACTGTTTAAAAGATTTCAAGTAAGTTGTATTTTTCCCAGTTCTTATTTCTTTAATATTTGAATTTAGAGGGGAAGATTATGATCAACACATTAAATGTATCTCGGAAGATGCTGCAAAAGGTTCCATTCCCAATGGGATAGTCAAAAAGGGTGAAGTAAAACAGGAATCTTGGGTTGAAATGATTAGAGATGTTATTAATGACGACCAGATTAATCTGAAACTACAGCAGAAGCGGTTACTTAATGAAATATCTACTTTTAATAATGTCCCAAGGAAAAAAAAAGTTTATTGTGGGTATGTTTAGGATTATACTTTACCAAGTTATAATTGATATTGAAGTCATTTGAAAAGTTATTGAAAATCGCAAAAAAACTAAAACGGTTCAAAAATCTGATTTGGTAGCTGGTGAAAATGGGAATAAACAAGATGCGAGTGAAGAAAAAGGACCCGATTTAAATTCACAAGAAGGAGAAAATGTTGCATCTAAAGATTCGAAGAAAAAAAATTCAAAAAATAAGATTAACAATGGTGATAAAGAAGCATCAATTTCTACAGTTGATGGTTTGAATGACAATGCTGTAATTAATAAAAAGAAATCTAAGAAACGTAAGACTACGTTAGAAGTTGATGTAGAAAGCTCTCCACCCGAGGAGATAGAAAAACCTGCAAAAAAGATTTAAAAAAACAAAAGCAAGAACATGGAAAATTTAAATGGTGAGGATATTACAAAACTGGCTGATGTTGAAAATATTGATGTAAAATCAAATGGCCTCAACCAGGAATTGCCAAAAAAGAAAAAGAAAAAACGTAAACACATTGATGAAGATATCAAACAAACTGATGAAATTCGTTGTGGTGAAATCATTCCCAGTAATAAAATTCAAAATGATTCAAATCAGTTAGATGGTAAGAACTTAAAAAATGGAGATTTACATAAACAACTGATAGGCTATTGCCACTTAAACCTTACTTCAATTTCGTATTCCATGGAACAACTAATAATGAAAAATACTTTACAATGAGCAGAACTTTGTTCGAATGCCGGAAGGCATCATTGTTAAATAAACCTTATAAAAACGAGTAAAAGTGAGTGTTGCAACGAAGAAAAAAAACTTGGTTATTTTTTGTTTATTTAAACGTACAGTTGTAGGCAATTATATTGACTACTTACTGCTGTTGCATCAGACTAGAAATAAAGCCATAACCGTATTCGAGGCGCTCAGAAGCAGAGTGGCCCAATTGAAAAAAGCAAATTTCGAGATATAAGCGAAATAAGAATTCGTGTCAAGGCAATAACATAGCTTGGCCCAATTTTCAAACGTAGTAAACAAAGGAATCTCACTTGGGTCACTAGGAATTTAAAGAGGAGCAAATGTAGAATATGATGTGCGACCTAACTCAAATAAGGCATATTTGCAGTTGGGCCACTCTTCTTCTGAACGACTCATTTATTCTTCCAATAAAAGCTGTAAACTTATTAATTTTCAGCATTAAAACGTTGTTCACGAGAATATTATTAAACAGAGCATCAATTTAACGGAAGACTTTACGGCCATCATCAGCCACATGCACAACCGCAATAAACTCTTCCCAACAGTGAAATTAAGTTGTTCCGTTTTGATTGGACGTTTCTGGAAATAATTAAATTTCCCAAAGCATAAAAATTAATTTGCCCCAATTCCGGTAGATTTTGGAGCGCACAACTGATTTTACTAGTTAAATCTACATTTTATTTCTAAATATGCCAGGAGCACATATCATTTGCGAACGTCTCTATTGACTTTATGTTCTCTAATATTTCGGGGTCGTATCTCTAAACAATATTAGATGAAAACGTGCGTTGAATTTAAAACCGGAGATAATGTTAGACCAAAATTAATGTTTGCGTCAATTAAGTCTGCACATTAATTCGTTGACCATTAAATGGTTATTTAACCGGAATGTTTAACTCGTGATAAATTAATCGGGAATTTACGGGTATAAGTTCGCTTATCACGAAAACTCGATACCGATTTAATATTCATTTTCGTGTTTACGGTTCGTTAAATTGTTCTCAAGACAAATAACGTACAACCGTGCTTGTTTAGAAATAGGTCATCCCAGCCGGGGAGATATTCGTACGGCGACTTTCATTTTAAATTTCGCCAGAAAAAGGAAATTGGAGTAGTTATCGTGAAAGCGTTTCGATCTTTGAATCCTATTTACAAAAAAAAGAAAAAACAAAAATAGATTCGACGAAAAACGAATGTTGCCTCCGGCGAAAAAGTGAGCAAGGGTGCGAAAAGAACGCTGATTAATGACGCCAAAAAATATTACCTCAATAGATTCTTACACCATGTGACGTGCAATCAATGCGGAAAAAAGTTTATAGCCAACACTTGTGCTTTGTTTGTTATTTAATGATAAATTTCGGAAATCGAAGAAGATTCAGAATTTTGAAGGGCGATTTTTAGATTTTTGTGGCATTAGTTTGAGTTATTAGTTCTGTTTCTGCGGCTTACCCCATTCGGACTTGGATGGGCGGTGATCGCTTGGAAGAAAAATTTAGATAGGTTTCAGATCAACACCGACAATAACATACAACTCAAATTTTACAATGGTTCTTGTAAACAAATAATACCAGCAACGATTCCAATGGACCTTTTCAAAAGTAAGAGACAGAATCATGCGCAGTTGCAATGCGCATAGGAGGTGCTGTCAAATTGACGACTTATTTAAATTTTGAAATTATGTGACACGAATTGTTACAAAAATTTAAAAACCTTAATTTTAGTGTAGTTGAGACATTTGTAACTTCGAAAGGGGTACAGAATACGCAGTTTAAGCAAGCGTATGCTTTTTTTAGTGAAGGTTTTGTTCATGACATTTGGTGCTGCGAAGAAGGAAATTTGCTAACAGTTAAAGCAAAATGCTATAAATCGCAAAAAAGAAACGAAGCTCCACATAAACTAATCTTTATACTCTGTGATAATGGCAAAAAAATTACTGACGCACATTGTTCATATGTCAAATAGGGTATGTATGTTAAATACTAGTGTATAAGTATACTTACGCTGCAAATTTTTTTTAAGAACTTCTTCGTGCCATCATGTAGTTGCTTTTTTTAATATTTTAAATTTAAAAGTGACCATGAGTATATAAAAAAGAAACAAGGTAAATAATTTTTGAATAAATTTACCTAATTTAATTTAAAATAATAAAATATATCTGGTTTCAGAAATTATAAGAATAAATATGGTCATTCAGTCGGACAGGACGCAGCTCATGGACAAGGTTAGAGCGGCAAATCAGTTACGCGTTGACATAAGGAAACTTAGAAAGAAAATAATAGTTCGGCAATACTAAATGAAATCAGAGATTTGGAAGCGACAGCAGCAGCAGCAGAAAAAATAAATTAAATTTTTTTCTCATTTTTTGGTGGTTTTACACCTAAATTACATGTTTTTATCGATTGACAATTAAATGCTGCAAAATTTGAAAACTTTAATTTTAATGTAGTTGAGACATTTGTGACTTCGAAAGGGGTACAGAAGCGTATGCTTTTTTTAGTGAAGGTTTTGTTCATGACATTTGGTGCTGCGAAGAAGGAAATTTGCTAACAGTTAAAGCAAAATGCTATAAATCGCAAAAAAGAAACGAAGCTCCACATAAACTAAACTTTATACTCTGTGATAATGGCAAAAAAATTACTGACGCACATTGTTCATATGTCAAATAGGGTATGTATGTTAAATACTAGTGTATAAGTATACTTACGCTGCAAATTGTTTTTAAGAACTTCTTCGTGCCATCATGTAGTTGCTTTTTTTAATATTTTAAATTTAAAAGTGACTATATAAAAAAGGAACAAGGTAAATAATTTTTGAATAAATTTACCTAATTCAATTTAAAATAATAAAATATAACTGGTTTTAGAAATTGCACGAATCAACCTGGTCCTGGAAAGGGACAGGGCCCTACTTTTGGCTAAAATCCAAGCATCAAATAAACTACGGGTAGACATCAGAAAGCTTCAAGCAAAAATTTCAAGTGAGGAAAGTTTAAAAGCAAAAATTGAGAAAAAACTTTCGGAAATTCTACTAGAAATAAACGATTTTGAAACGACGGGGTCAGCAGCAGGAGAAACCATGAACATTAATTAATTTTTTGGAAGTTTACACAAATTATATGTTATATATGTTATATGTTTTTTTTTAAAAATTGTTAGTATTTTATTAGTATTTGTTTTTTTCAAAATAAATAATGTTATTGAACCTTTAATTTTCGACCATATATTCTACTTTTTATAAGGTAAAAAATTTTTGAATAAATTTACCTAATTCAATTTAAAATAATAAAATATATCTGGTTTTAGAAATTGCAAGAATAAATCTGGTCCTTGAGAGGGACATGACGCAACTTATGACAAAGATTAGAGCGGCAAATAAATTAATAGTTGAAATAAGAAAACTTCAAAAGAAAATTTCGAAGGGAGAAAATCTAAAATTAAAAATTGAAAATAATCAGCGAGTTGGAAGCGACGGGGTCAGCAGCAGCAGCAGAAAACATTAATTAAATTTTTTTCTCATTTTTTGGAGGTTTGGAGGTTTTGGAGGTTTTGTTCATAACATTTGATGCTGGGAAGAAGAAAATTTGCTAACAGTTAGAACAAAATGCTATAAATCGTAGAAAGGAAGCGAAGCTCCACATAAACTCAGCTTTATACTCTGTGATAATGGCGTTAGGTTATACCCTTAATGGTGAGATGATACGTACTATCAATGCTATACTACGGAATGGAAGCATATACGTTGAAGAAGATCGATGTGAACAGACTGCAGGCGTTTGAGTTATGGATGTATCGAAGAATGTTGAGAATATCGTGGGTAGAGAGAATAACTAATGTAGAAGTGATGCGACGAATGAATAAGGAAAAGGAAGTGATATTGACAATTAAAAGATGAAAATTGTTATATATGGGACACATTATGAGAGGAAAAAAGTATCAGCTACTTCAGGTCATTGTACAGGGAAAAATTATGGAAAGAAGATCGATAGGAAGGAGAGGAAACTCATGGCTAAACAACCAATTATTTAGATGAGCGATTTCAAAAATAAAAATCGCCTAATGGCACCTAAAGAAGAAGATACTCCTAATCATTTTGTATTGAAAGAATATAAGGGAAATTCCACGAGAACTAACTTATACGGAACTCCCCCAGCAATGGCACAAACCTCGGGGTAAAACAATAGAAAATGAAAATATTTTAAATAACGTCTTTGCAAAACCTGAAAGCAAATTAAAAAGGAAACGCCCTTGTTCACTGTATAATGCTTGCAAAGGGGTTTTGGAGCCATCTGAACAAGGTATTCAGAACGTCAGCCGGTCACTTGCGGAAATAAAAAAAAGGATTGAATTTTCATACCTTTAATCAAGTTATGAAAAGACCAATAATGAAGAATTTGTACCTCTGGGTGTAAAGTACTAAAAAACTCGGTTCTCATACCAAATGCAAAGTTTCACGCCTATCAATGAAAATAATCATCTTGTCAGAGGAAATTCTGCCATAAATTATTTAAGGCTGCCAATAAAATCTGATCAAAATATTTTGAAATATTTATAAACTGTAAATGGTCTTTTATTCTACTTGCATTTGCGTGTGTCTCTTTTTATACTTTTTGCAGTCTCTTATGTTTAGTGAATGCAGGCACGCAACACAACACCTGGACTGCGCACTGGTCGTTCGCGCAACGACGTCACGGTGCGAGAGAGATTTGCAATTTTGAAAACGTCCATTGGTTTATTTCGCCAAATGTGAGTTACACAGATCCTATCAATTCAATTGAATTCATCAGTTGAGAAATATTGTGTAAATATCGTATATTACTGTGATATTAAATAACAATTTTCAGCTTGAGGAAAAATATGCTATGAAGATTGTCGTGAATCATCTTCTCTAAAATTAAAATTTCGAATGACGGTTTGTACCTCTCCGGACTTACGCGAGATCGGCGATAAGACAACTACAAGCAAAGGATTCTGTTTCTTGTATTTTCCATCGGCTCATGCGTCATGCGTAGATTCCCTTCTTGACCAAGAACTGCCTGGAGAATGCGAGGTCGTGGCGAACGCAGATGACTTAACCTTCGTCGTCCAATCCAACACAAGAGTAGACCTGTGGCTTCGTGCCCAAGAGTGTTTGGACCTTCTTGTGGCCTGGGCATCGAAACACAAACTGAAAATATCCACCTCCAAAACGACGTTTATGGTAAACCGATTTTCACCTCGAGTTCATCACCGTGACTTGCGACTTACACTTTACAACAGCAGAATTAAGATTACTAAATGTACAAAACCATGCAACATCAAGAAGAACTTTCAGGCGATTAAGCACAAAAATGTGGAAACAAAACGCTATCCCATTAATGGTATTCCCAAAATTAAGAAAAAAAATTTGCAAACAATTAAAAGTCTGACAATCTTCTAAAACGATGAAAGTTTTTAATCCTTTAGGGTAAAGAGCTCTCGTGAATGTTGGAGCCCAACTGAAAATGAACGTTCATTTGTATTTAAAATGGGAAAATTTGTTCAACTCCCGGTTGCAATTCACAATTGTAATTATAAAGGAACTAGTGAGATTTACCTTAACGACAAATTAACTACCGCTCATTATGGGAGCTAATTGCAACTTTACTGTCGGCGGATAGAATTAAAAATTTCATTGCGCTGTACTATTACGTTGCACTACCTTGGAGCGCTTTGTTTGTTTTTTTTTTGATCGGTATTATCGAAATTCTCAATTCCAACTCCAACCAGGCGTTAATTGTAACTGAATCTTTAGGGGATCTCTTGCTAAAAAAAAAATCAATCTCGGACTAACTTCAGCTTACGTTTTTTTTTAGAGGTGCTTTGGATAAACGGAGCAGATAAAGTTGAGTTTGCAAATGTCTCTTACATAGCATTTGCGTGGCGGCAGATCTCAGAGGAGGCATTCGCAGGAATTGTGTTTATAAGTTATAATCCATTGAAACCAAAACGCTGCAAGAAGGACGGAATATGTTATGTTCAGAGGTTTAAATCATGCTGTTGTATGTAAATATAGTTAGACAGTTGTTACTTCTACTTCCCCAATTAATTTTAGTGTTCATAAATTCAAATCAGGGGCTATTCAGTTTGAACCAACACCAATATTGTGTGATGTGCTTAGGTCATGATCTCCGGGTAATAGGATTGCGTGATCGAAAGGTTCAAATGGCCCCATAAAAGCATTGCCATTAAGTACGTCGTATCTCAACATCTGACGGGAAGAAAACTATAACTTTATGCGTCAATGAACATTTTATACTCCACTCAAATAATTCATAAAAAGATCTTTAGCAAACACCAGCTTCTATTATTTACAAATTAAACCTGCCAATCCATTCAGGAGAAGCCTGCCCAAACCGTCTTACAAATTCAACACTAACAAGGACCGTAAATCAATTAATCCAGAGGATATTTCTCAACAGAAAAGTCGACTATTTCATTATGGATACAGAAAATTTCGAGTTTGCCATATAAAGTTGATAAACCGGCCGGAACTCAAGATATTCGCGGAATTTTATTTACGGAATATTTTATACAACCAGTTATACGAGAAATAATGTTTAATACGGCAAAGATATCTCTGAAGAAATTTGCAATTTTATGACTTATGGATCTCCCAGAAAACATAAAATGGATAACTTCTAGAATACCTTTCGCATTTTATTCAGCTTCGCAACTGATGTTTTCCAGCGGGGTGACAAGATACGTCCGGTAGTTGATTTATTGATTGTAGATACAACTTTTTTCATCCTTTTAGTTAAATGGGACAGGGCATTAATTAAAGATACTCACTTAATATAAAAACGAATTTCAATTTTGAACAAACTGAATGGAGTATTATTTCCGACTTGGAAGAACTTCACAGATCAATACTGTTCCTGGACACCCAAAACACTCTGTATATAAAAATGATGTGTTGAAAGATGTGAAGTCGTTTATGGACAGTTTCACAGTTCTCGAATTGCTGCGTTACTTTTGCCGCTCACTGTATACTGTAAAAAAGTTGCGCGGTTTTCTATAAAGCCTCGAAAGACGAGACGGAGAGAGCAACCAAACAATTGAATTACAAAATTCGAAAATATTGCATTCAGCGGTACTTTAATCAAATTGAATGGAACTTTTCGAGTGGAAATAGATAGAGTATTTCACGTAAAAGATTTTAATTCATTGTTAGTAACATTTCAGTGAGTCCAGAGATATAAAAGGGGTTTCAACTGATAAATTCTTGGCGCTGTTATTTTTGGCAGTTGCGAGTCACTACTTTTCCGCGAGACTTTTCGTACGAGAAAATCCCGACATGAATGGAACAAAAGCTTTTAAGAAAATTTATACGTGCTATATATTTTCTTTGCGGGTAATAGTGGAAGTAACAGCTACCATAAGATTATCAGCAATAAGCAGTTTTCTTTTTACGATGCCACTATCAAAAAATAATATCGAGTAAAATTCGTTCATTTTTATATTACGTCGTAAACTTTCAGCAGTAAATGAATCGAATTGGTCCGCATAAATGTATGCGACTTACAAAATTTTTGTAATTGTTACCGAATTACAGGGCACAAAAAGAGTTTCTAGATTTCTGTGTGAGACAAAACGTGCAAACAAAATTCCGATAGAAGAAAAGATTATAATGTCGTAAAAGTGTATTTCAGACTCGGTAATTACTGGCCTCGGCTTAAAAGCCGCGTCCATCAACGTCACCGTCGTGTTGGGCATGCGGCATTTTTTCTTCTCGTTACACAATACGCTATTTTCCCAATTAAACTCGTAAGGGAGAATTCGAAATCCAATAAATAAACCAGCATGTGGCGAGGAAACAAATAGAAAAAGTTTCATCGAGACAGTAGGATATGCCAGTCTCCTCTTGTGGGAATGCGTAAGCTGCTTTTATTTCCATTTATCATGTTTTCGCCGTTATAATATTTTTCATGTCTTAATAAATATTTTAAGTCGGGCATAAATTATTCGTCAGATCCGCTCTTTAGGAGTTTTACTGAAGAGTTTCTCGATTTGCCGAATTTTCCTCGAGTTAATTTTAATTAACGCAAAAGATAATGGATATTTTATTTTTCCCTTTTCTGAGCTGTCTTTAATTTATTTCCAGATTTGTTTTAATATAATCATCCACTGCAAACTATTTCCAGAAATAGTAGTCAGTTTAACCTCAATAAATAGTTTAATGAATTGCAGTTTCCACATGTCAAATAAGCTTTTGAAGATAAAGAGTTCGTGTCTTGAAGTGCCATGTTCTTTTCATAAGGTGCTGGTTGAAACGTGGACAGTCATTGAAGCTGTGCCGTCACCGAGGTACTCGGACCACCGAGAAAGAATTAATTTCTATATCGACGCAAACTACATCCGGCCCAATGCATGAGGACTCTCGCATTATGTTCGATAACATATGTGAGTGGACCGCCAGCGCTGGACCTGAACCATATCGGTCCACTTTGTAAATATTTCTTTAGATGTAATAAAAGTTCTAGTCAAATTCGGTGTGTTACCTAAACCCATACCAACACACGCGAAAAAGCAATTCAACAAAAAATGCTAACATTGACGTCATCCAAAGAATAGAAAAGAAAACGAAAGTGATGAGCACCGTAGAAGTCGCCCTTTTTGAAGTCAAGTTAATTTACTTGATTTTTGTAGAAGAATTTCATAACAAATTTCTATTCAAAAAAACGATGGATAATTCTGAAGGGGCAAATTCAGTTGAATTTAAAATGAAAACGGAGAAATTTATCATCAAGGAAGAAAATGATGATCCAACCAACGAATTTATGACAGAAGAATTGCACGCTTCTACAATTCACAATCGAAGGTAAGAGAGAGGCAGGAAAGAACGAACTCCCGGTAGAAGAACTTACGACAGTGGGACAGGGATGAGATCGGCTGAACTGTATAGAATTCGATATGAACTGGTGATCGCCAACGTCCTCAAAGAATAAGGCGCAGCAAGAAGAATAAAAAATAAAAAACGGACCCGCCAGGTGACGCTGGAGTCGAGATATTTATGAAAATAGTTCTTTCCATCTAACTGAAAATGAGCCAAATACGCATTTTCATAAAACGCCACCTACCGGGTCTAAAAAAGAGATAAACTTATCGGAGCGCCAAAGGCACACAGGTTTAATGACGAGACGAATTTTGGCGTCCCCGAGGGATCAATTCCTCAGGGGGCGCGTCAAAACGATGGCATGAATATGGCTTCGATACCTCAAGTGGTTTAGGTCTGATGCGATTATACACATACGCACCAAACGTTATATTAAGATTAATTCTCATTCATTAATAAAATTCTATATTCATAAGCACGTATGTCACTTATAGTGTTTTTGTTATGTACAAGTTTGTTATCATTTGCTGAGTCAGCTGTGATAAGAAAATGGCAATGGTCAAAAAGAATACGTGGGTATACACAGGCAATCACAGCGATAACAATCACCGTGTCGCCTGGTCAATTGGTCGACCTTCTTTTCAACCACGGAAAATTAAAAACATGGATAAAAGAACTGTAATAAAATATTGGTGGTAACATGTTTTTACGGTCTCGTGAATATTGTTTTGTGGTTTCTTGATTTTGTAGGTTACGACGTATTGTAGTGAAGATATCGATATATTGCGTATCGTCATGAATCATCGTTATTTATTTTAGAAAATGCCGGCGAATCAAAAATATCGCGTCAAAAGGTAGACCTATGATTTCTGATTGGCTGCCTACAAGCCGGTTTTACACTGAATAAATTATGGAAAATAGGCAGTCGCCATATTGTCTCAGAGTAACTAATTTTTGTAAATTACATTTATATAAGTAATAAACAGTTTTATTGGAATTCTTGTGTTTTGCATTGTGCATCAGCGCACCTTTTTTTGTTTTATAACAAACAACAGTTCTTATCAGCTCGCGTTTTGCCCATTTTTCAACCGTTTGATAAAATGGATGTACCATCAAGTAGTACTTTGTGTTCACCTCCAAAAAAACGTAGTTGTTTAAGCCTAGGCTATTTCTAACCATAGCTGAGAAGCAAGGCGTTGTGAATATGTATAAGGAAATTAGACTTTCTACACCGAAGATGAAAACTATAGATATTGTAAAATATTCTAAAATTCAAATTTGCAGCCAAAAACCACTTTGCTAGATATATACCAGTGCAATTTTTTCGTTCAATTTTACCCCTCCTAATTAAAAAATAGACTATAGTTGACCTTTTGCAGGAAATTAGCCACTAATCGATAAGATCAATTTTACCACTGCTACAAAATCGATACCTTGATAAGACTCCATGTGTTGTGTGCTGTGCTGTGTAGTTGCAAGTTGACTCAATTGTGAAAAAGCAGAATTTGTTTATGTTGAAAAAAATTCTTAGCTCACCTTTCATTGAGAGCGTAAAATGAAGAGATATAAAACGGTCAGAAAACAGGTCACGTAAAAAACTCGACAATCTCCCCTTTAATATATCACGTAACGCTAAGAAAAGGATGCCCTTAAATGTCTGAGCGGTAAGATAAAGCATATCACGTACGCTGTCAAAATTTGCTTGTTCCCCCCTTTATTTACAACTGAGAAACAACTACATCGCTTTCCTGTTACAAGCGGGCGACAAAATACGCCAGCATCGGACACGGTCCATTTATTTTTACAACCCTCTCGTACTACACGTTATGAGTAGTACACGAGCATAAATAAAGAGTTTCGAAAAGTGGAACCGGGGGAAAACAAACTGTCGCAATTAGATACGATTAAATGAAAATTACTTGTAGTCGGCGATGTTACGTGAAACTGGTGTCATTATTTTAATATTCGGCTGTTGTTTCAGAGTTGTGCTGGCAAATGGCAAATGGCGTCGCTTTATTGTGGTACGCCGCCCTGACCATGGCTGTTGCTCCATCCTGCAAATTATCGGAGTACCATTGCAATAATAGCCGCTGTATACCTCTAAACCTCTACTGTAATAACCTAAACGATTGCGGGGACTCGTCGGATGAACCCAAATACTGCACCCGTAAGTATCAAATTTAAAAATCAGGTCGATTGATTTAATAAAAAAAAGGAAGCAAAAGAATAAATTAATGCCAACGGGAGAGAACAATCGCCAACGCGCAAAGCTAGTGAGAAATATCATCGGGGCTGTTATTTGAAGTGGATACAAAATTTAAATAATCGCTTTTTTCAAGGCACCAGACACGAGGATTAAAATCGTGCCGATCGTTTCCATTATTCAGGACACAAGGTCATAAACTCCAACCGTTTTTAAGGTCAAAGTGTTATTCTTGTAAATTTAAATTGCGCCCTATTAAAAATCAACAAACTTGCTGTCCGCCATCGCACACACAAAATTAAACCACGCATAAAAAAATCAGTCACTCGTAACAATCAATCTCATACGGCCCTTGGTCAAATAAGCCTGCTTTCACTGTTTACTGTCAACTGCCTTTCTATTATCTTTCTCTTGAAATATACATTGCCTCTCATAGCGAAAACGCAAAAGGGAAATTGAAATATTTATTATTAATCCTGAGGAATCTTTTCTGCCTCGGAAAATTTCCTGCTTCAACGAAACATTCCAAACCAGTCAGTGCAAGTGTTTATATTGAAGCAGTTTAATCTTTTCAAAGAGTGTGAATTTAAATCTCGAAAAGCAATTCATAATCCTCAAATATTTCCGGAAATCCACTTTGATTTCAGCAAACAGTATTTTACTGAAACTCGAAGTAAACTGTACCGAATGAGGAGGCCGTTTGTTATTCAATGAGTTGGTCGGAACTTTTTAAAGTGAACTGTCCCATCAACTTTATCTCGCTTGAAATCTAATTGAGTTTACCTATTCATCATTTACTGTCTCTGCATTTATTTTTGAAAATAAATTGACGTACGATTTCGCAATTTATCTCAACCCACGATATTCCAAAATAAATTCGTGCGAACCCCAGAAAAAAGATAATGTAACGTCGTCGTCGTAACAAGTTGAGCATTTAAGTAGTTTTTTTCCTTCCAAAGCTTTTGGAAACAAAAAAAGTGGCAGTGATGACTCGCCCACTAAGCCCATCCATTTTTCTCCAACTTTTTGTTGGTGTAATTAAGACCGTAATTTTTATATTTTGGTACATTTTTACCTTCAAATTTTAATAGTTTAAGAGCAAATCTTGTCACTTTCTTAACGGTCGGCATTGTATCGATCGGTGGAATATGTGTGTATGCTTTTATGAATCCTGCCGCACAAAAACAAAAGGAGACTTTAATCAAGCTTTACGTGCACTTTTGTTGTATTCAAATAAAGACAGCAAATGTGAAAAATGTCTAAAATTTGTTGTTTAATTAATAGTAACTTTTTTCAAATATGTGATCTCGATTGTTGCAGCAATTTACCACCAAAATGGTGTCAGGTGAAATGACGTATATCAAATATTTACTTTTCTGCTTCAACCTGGTATTTGCTATATCTGGAGTTGCAATTGTAGCAGTTAGGACGATAATACATATAGTTTACTTTAGTTATTCCCCATTTGTGGACCCAAGTTTTCAGACGGCTCCAATTGTGTTAATGATAGTTGGAGTAATCGTCTTTATTGTTGCTTTCTTTGGATTGCATGGTTATCACTTTTTTAACTTTGTTACTCATCATCTTCAGTTTGGAATTATCAGCAGGAATTGCAGGATATGTGCGACGTACTGAAGTTGAAGACATGTTAGATCGCCGCCTTAATGACACCATGTATGAATATTACAACCAAACTGAGGTCACAAAAGCATGAGATGAATTGTTGTGGCATGAATGGACCAAAGGATTGGGTAGTTGTTCACGAGATGAAAATCGTGGTCAGAAAGAGGTCCGCCCAAAAATAAATCTCCACTCACCAGAAAAGTCGAAGCAAATTCAAGATCATTACTTCTTGTTAATTTTATGCTTTCCTACTGTGAGGTGTAAGGCGAGATTCAAGTCCACAAAAAGAAAATAATGAAGGCAGACAGCGACCTACCCAAAAAAGAATGACTATATCGCATGATAGACCACAAGGATCCAGAAAGTCGCATCAGGTTCATGTCCGTTACCTTTTTCTAATAATCGTATTCCTTCCTACACATGGAAAAATGAGTGCTCTTGTCTGTGTGGTAACAACTCAATTCCTACAGTTTTTCTCACTGGTCCTTGATTGAAAAATAACGAGAGGAATTCAAGATGGCAGAAGCGCAAGTAAAGAAGATTTACACAAATGATGAAATTCGCAAGATTGAATCTATTATTAATTCAGAGGCAATATTTGGTGTTGATGTGAAAGTCACGAAAATTGCACCAAGATAGACGTTCTCAGCCAACTACAGAAAGGTTGTCGACATAGCCGCAAACGTATACCTATGATACATATCGCGTCGATGAAGAGCAACTCGAAAGAGTCGTCGCACGTGAAGAAGTATCATACTTTTCGACTGCAATCCTGTGTGCAAAAACACAAGTATGTTAAGAGGGGAAACTCAAGTCATTAAGACAAAGCCGAGTGAACCAACTGACATAGAGAAGTGGTATGAACGAAACGTACAGTCGACTTAATCAGCTACTAGTGCTACATCACTCATGGCTGCACCGTATTGTTTTGGCTTTCAGCTATACAAAGAAGATGGACCTAGAAATGATAGACATCAGAAAGTTGAGAATTGGAGTTGTGCCATAGTATTGTCTTTATTTCAGTGTTCTCACCAATACCACTGAGTTCGCAATATTCGACGGCCATATCGGCCGTGTCGATCGCAAGAAAACATAACTTCAGATAATACTCAAAGTGCCACAGAAGAAGTTGTTATTATAGTTGTAGAAAACGGGTGCCTGATAAGTTAATAGATCCTGATGATGCGAAAAAGCTAGCAGATCAAGAAAAGGCACCGATAACATGGAACCAGTAAAAATGACAATGATTTGCGGCTGTTTTACTGATAACGCATTACCAGGAAGTTCTGATTACACAAACCTGATTGTGGGGATGCAAATTCTAACAATAATGTTAGAATGTAAATTCTCAACATACAACTACTAATTAATAAAACCTTTTGCAAATCTTACAGGGAATAAACCCTAATATAAAAATTTGGCGTCAGAGTTCCGAAACCTAAGAAAACCGTGTCACAAATCTCAACTCAGTGAGAAGATACGTCGAAACAAATTGTTCAGTTCTATTGGGAAATGCTAATTCTTCGAATTTATAAAAAAAAAACATGAAAAAAATGCTTTTTGTCTTTTTGTTTCACATCAAAAAATGAGGATGTCATTTTTGGAAAATCCACGGAATCGCTTCCGCCGCTATTGACAAAAAAAGTAAAGACCAATTGAACATACGACGTATTCCTTTTCTTTTACTTTTTCCAACGTCAGTTTTACAAAGTGAACAGCACATTCTTTATAGGCTAACTCATTTTTGTGAATTTTCAAATTTTGCAACTTTCCAGCTTTATTCTCTCGATACGCGCTCCGAGCATATCAAGATAGTTGATGCATCCCCTGATACAGCGTGGATGGTTTTACGAGAAAGTATTTACATAGTTGCAGAGGAGGGATCGAAACGTGCCGGGATTACAGACTTCCACGGCACAGAGTTTCAAAAAATTGTAGTTAATTTACCGTTTCTTCACTTTTATTTAACGTTGACGTTAGAAAAAATCTTATTACTTCCAATCTAATTTTTTATTTGATAATTCCAATTCACTTGCATTACCTTATTGATTTCAAAACAAATTCGTGCATCTTAGGATCAATACAATATGTTGATTTAATGTTTGACCCAAATTGTTCCAATCCTCAACTGTAATGCATTAATTTATTTACAGCTCTCTGAAGGCTTAATCTATTAGAATGCACATCGCGCACACATTCGATAAGGAAGGAAATTCGATCAGTTCCATTTACATTTCCAATTGCAACGCAAAGCGTCGTAGTTTAGAAAAACCCATTTAATGCCTTTCTCAAAGTGAATATTCCTGATAACGTTGGTTTCCGAATTGGTTTCACCAAGCAATGTAAACAGGAGATTTTTTTTTACTACAATCCCTTACGGAATTAGAGTTAAATTGGTGTTCGAATGGTTGCAGATCAAATTTTCCTCTTTTAATGGACCCGCCAGAAGGATTTGTTTTTATGTATCGATTCGTCGCCCCCGAAACGTCACTCTGAGATAACCTTTTAATTGCCGTAACACGTCCGCTTTATTGAAGTCATTAAACCGACCCTAGGGTTTGAATGCGAAAAATAACAGTTCTTGCACGTAGTGAGCATTAAAATGAAATGGGGTAGAAAGATCAAGTTTCGCTTCAAGACAAAAAACGAAACTTTTTGACGATTTTTTGTGAAATAAAAATACCAGTAAAAAAGTATTATCGACAAAACAGCGCGTGCCGTTGTCACTTTAGGGGTTGCAATGTTAAAAAATAACCTCCACATATAAACGATATTTAAGCTGCAGAAACTTCTAAATTCAAAAGTAAATGTCACCACCCAACTCCAAAGTTTCCTTCTTAATGAGTTTCGACCATAAAACAATTTAAAGAGAAGTGATAGGACACCGGGTGATTCTTAAAATCATAGAACCAAATTTATAGGAGCCATAAATTTAATTTTCACCGACAAACCAATCTAGTGATAAATCCGCTGACTCCACCGACCTCCTAGTTAAAATTACAATTCTCCGACATAATTTAATTAACACCTTATTAGAAGCTTAAAGATCCGGGCAGAAGTTAGAAATTTTCTCCGGAAATGAAACTTCAAAGCTCCATAAAAACACAGCGAAGATAAACTTTTACTGAATCGGACCATCCCTTTTATACGCGGACGTGATCGCTATCACAAGTCACGCTTTAGTCGAGGATAAAATGATTCCGTGTATTAATATGAAACCTTACGTTTACACTGAATTACTTGTCACGCTTCCTGATCTCGCGACGAACTTTTTCAACAATGTCCCGGTTCAGTTTTGCCATCAAGTGATGAATGTTCTTGGTATTGAAATATACCAAAAAAGATGGCTTTCACTGCGGCCGATCAGCAAATTGGAAAAAATCGATGACTGCCATTCGAAAATTTATTAATCCCATTTGTTACAGCCTGCAATCGGACTTATTATGGAGAAGTTGGTAAAACTTATGATGTAGAACTCCACAGACCAAAGGAACCGAAAATTCCGTATATATGTCATCTCACATTCACAGCTGCCGGAGACGATTTTGGTGATATTATTCAGGTAATAAAACATTCCATTTGGCATGTCCCACTCAGTGTGAAAATTGAAACACTCTGTATGTTTTTTACGACTATTTGATAATACATTTTAAAATTGAACATACAATGTAAATATCCCTAAGTTCAATCTTTAAAAAAAAATTGTCACTTGTCGTTTTACTGATTTAACGTCTTGCCATTACAATTTAATAACACATAATCTAAAGTAAATTGACGTGTAGAGTATGCTTTATTGCAAAACATTTTTAAAATTGAACATAGGGATATTTACATCGTATGTTCAATGTTAAAGTAAAAATCCGGTATAAATACAAATATAAATCGTTTGTTTCTATAGATTGGCTATTCAATAAAAGGGAAATAATGTAGGGTCAATATGAAATTTCATTATTACATTATTGTAGCTTGAAAAACATCTTGTTACCAAGCATTGTATATTAGCACAAAGGTTAATAGGATAATTATGCGGGATAGCATTCTGAGATTAACTTTCAGAAGTATCTGTCTAAATACTGTAATGTGAGATAAATATCCCGTTAATAACAAAATAAATAAACGTTGCCCTTAAATTATAATTCAATGAAAGTTTACAAATTCATTAATAACCAGCCCTAATTTCAACAATTAGATGTAAATTCAAACGCAAAGACAACAAACCTGATACTAATGTAGCTCAGGTGTAATTAACACAAATGTACACATTTAATTTAAATGGAAAACATAAAAGCTCGCTAGTTATGAAAACTGTTTACGCGTACGCCGCTTTCAACAACAAGGGTATGCGACACTTCTCTCCGTCGATGATTTCACTTTGCAAAATTAAACGCTGCAAATTTATTCAAATATGCATCAAAGCCCGAAAGCGTGAAATGAAATTTAAACTGTGACCTGCTTCAGCCAGCTTTTTGTTTCGGCGGTCCCACGATAAAATGTATCTTCCTCCTTTTTTTGAGGCTGTGTGTTTTTGCTTGATGAAATTGAAAATCTTCAATTTCTTCCTGGGTGAACTCGACGTAAATAAGAACTAGCAAACAAAAAGTTTGTAAACACACAACAAAGAACATCCATCAGCTGTTTTGTATAGGATGAAATCTCACAGATGCAACCGCGTGAGTGTAGCGGTCAATATGTTCCCACTAAACCTTGTCGAGCTTACTTTTGAAGCCAACCCCCACTTATCGTTTGATTAATTAATTATTTATGCGAGGAGCGCCCGGAAATTTATTGCCTCGATAAACCAGCTTTTGGGATTTCATTAAAAATCTCTTCGTACCATAATTATTACTTGCTTTAGAGAAGTTTCCGTTTCTTTAAGCAACATATAAATTGAAAGAAAATATACAGCGTCGAAACAAAGAAAAAAATGTATGTAACCCATGAGATATCAGCCATTAAAGCTTTTATTTAACTTCACTTGTGTGTTAGTTTGTGAGGATGAAATATTATAAGTTAATTTTGACCTACTTCCAGCAGTAAGGGCAATATTAGTATTTTCTGCGCTCAGCAAAATCTCATGAAATCCCCCTACGTTTTTACGAGTACTCTGCAGGAATTAAGTCGAACTTAAAGGGACAGTCAATGGAAAATATATTGGATCTGAAAGGGCCATGGGTCTCGCCTTCGAATATGCAATGTGAAAAACAGATATTTTGATGTTATTCTTGTCGAAACAGGAACTGTTATTAGGATTCCCACAAGAAATTTCAATGAACAAGTAAGATGGAAAGTTGAAGGAACAGGGAATATGGTTCGAATGATAATTGATTTTCCCAGTACTCAAAATTACAACTTGTTTACTTCAAATTTTTTCAGTTGTTAAAATAAAATAGATCCGGAAAGAGAAAACTAATAAATTTGAGGCACAATTCTCGGACCTGAATCTGAATAAAAAGCAACAGTAATCAGACTTATTGACATTTCGAAAAAATATTACCACGTCTGTTACATTACTGCTGATACCAACTTTATTCTCAATATGTGCTCTTATCTGCAGTCATATCTAAACAAACTTTGATGAAGCTCGGTGTTATGAAAACAAACGTAATATTTTGCTAGACTGTACGTCCCTTGCACACCAGACTGGCCATTTGGACCAAACTCATTGTGGATATGAGAGTTTCAACTTTTTGGTTGGTTTCCTAATTTGCATAAAATTCGAAACGAAATGTTCTGCACAATATATTGGATCTGAAAGGGCCATGGGTCTCGCCTTCGAATATGCAATGTGAAAAACAGATATTTTGATGTTATTCTTGTCGAAACAGGAACTGTTATTAGGATTCCCACAAGAAATTTCAATGAACAAGTAAGATGGAAAGTTGAAGGAACAGGGAATATGGTTCTAATGATAATTGATTTTCCCAGTACTAAAAAAGGTTCATTTACAACTTGTTTACTTTTTCAGTTGTTAAAATAAAATTGAGCCGGAAAGAGAAAACTAATAAATTTAAGACACAATTGCTCGGACCTGAATCTGAATAAAAAGCAACAGTAGTCAGACTTATTGATATTTCGGTAAAATATTACCACGTCTGTTACATTAGTGCTGATACCAACTTTATTCTCAATATGTGCTTTTATCTGCAGTCATATCTAAACAAACTTTGAGGAAGCTCGGTGTTATGAAATCAAGCGTAATATTTTGCTAGACTGCACCTCCCTTATGCACACCAGACTGGCCATTTGGACCAAACTCATTGAGGATATGAGAGTTTTAACTTTTTGGTTGGTTTCCTAATTTGCATAAAATTCGAAACGAAATGCTCTGCACAATATATTGGATCTGAAAGGGCCATGCGTCTCGCTTTCGAAGATGCAATGTGAAAAACAGATATTTTGATGTTATTCTTGTCGAAACAGGAACTGTTATTAGGATTCCCACAAGAAATTTCAATGAACAAGTAAGATGGAAAGTTGAAGGAACAGGGAATATGGTTCTAATGATAATTGATTTTCCCAGTACTAAAAAAGGTTCATTTACAACTTGTTTACTTTTTCAGTTGTTAAAATAAAATTGAGCCGGAAAGAGAAAACTAATAAATTTAAGACACAATTGCTCGGACCTGAATCTGAATAAAAAGCAACAGTAGTCAGACTTATTGATATTTCGGTAAAATATTACCACGTCTGTTACATTAGTGCTGATACCAACTTTATTCTCAATATGTGCTTTTATCTGCAGTCATATCTAAACAAACTTTGAGGAAGCTCGGTGTTATGAAATCAAGCGTAATATTTTGCTAGACTGCACCTCCCTTATGCACACCAGACTGGCCATTTGGACCAAACTCATTGAGGATATGAGAGTTTTAACTTTTTGGTTGGTTTCCTAATTTGCATAAAATTCGAAACGAAATGCTCTGCACAATATATTGGATCTGAAAGGGCCATGCGTCTCGCTTTCGAAGATGCAATGTGAAAAACAGATATTTTGATGTTATTCTTGTCGAAACAGGAACTGTTATTAGGATTCCCATAAGAAATTTCAATGAACAAGTAAGATGGAAAGTTGAAGGAACAGGGAATATGGTTCGAATGATAATTGATTTTCCCAGTACTAAAAAAGGTTCATTTACAACTTGTTTACTTTTTCAGTTGTTAAAATAAAATTGAGCCGGAAAGAGAAAACTAATAAATTTAAGACACAATTGCTCGGACCTGAATCTGAATAAAAAGCAACAGTAGTCAGACTTATTGATATTTCGGTAAAATATTACCACGTCTGTTACATTAGTGCTGATACCAACTTTATTCTCAATATGTGCTTTTATCTGCAGTCATATCTAAACAAACTTTGAGGAAGCTCGGTGTTATGAAATCAAGCGTAATATTTTGCTAGACTGCACCTCCCTTATGCACACCAGACTGGCCATTTGGACCAAACTCATTGAGGATATGAGAGTTTTAACTTTTTGGTTGGTTTCCTAATTTGCATAAAATTCGAAACGAAATGCTCTGCACAATATATTGGATCTGAAAGGGCCATGCGTCTCGCTTTCGAAGATGCAATGTGAAAAACAGATATTTTGATGTTATTCTTGTCGAAACAGGAACTGTTATTAGGATTCCCATAAGAAATTTCAATGAACAAGTAAGATGGAAAGTTGAAGGAACAGGGAATATGGTTCGAATGATAATTGATTTTCCCAGTACTAAAAAAGGTTCATTTACAACTTGTTTACTTTTTCAGTTGTTAAAATAAAATTGAGCCGGAAAGAGAAAACTAATAAATTTAAGACACAATTGCTCGGACCTGAATCTGAATAAAAAGCAACAGTAGTCAGACTTATTGATATTTCGGTAAAATATTACCACGTCTGTTACATTAGTGCTGATACCAACTTTATTCTCAATATGTGCTTTTATCTGCAGTCATATCTAAACAAACTTTGAGGAAGCTCGGTGTTATGAAATCAAGCGTAATATTTTGCTAGACTGCACCTCCCTTATGCACACCAGACTGGCCATTTGGACCAAACTCATTGAGGATATGAGAGTTTTAACTTTTTGGTTGGTTTCCTAATTTGCATAAAATTCGAAACGAAATGCTCTGCACAATATATTGGATCTGAAAGGGCCATGCGTCTCGCTTTCGAATATGCAATGTGAAAAACAGATATTTTGATGTTATTCTTGTCGAAACAGGAACTGTTATTAGGATTCCCATAAGAAATTTCAATGAACAAGTAAGATGGAAAGTTGAAGGAACAGGGAATATGGTTCGAATGATAATTGATTTTCCCAGTACTAAAAAAGGTTCATTTACAACTTGTTTACTTCCAATTTTTTCAGTTGTTAAAATAAAATTGAGCCGGAAAGACAAAACTAATAAATTTGAGGCACAATTGCTCGGACCTGAATCTGAATAAAAAGCAACAGTAGTCAGACTTATTGACATTTCGGTAAAATATTACCACGTCTGTTACATTAGTGCTGATACCAACTTTATTCTCAATATGTGCTCTTATCTGCAGTCATATCTAAACAAACTTTGAGGAAGCTCGGTGATATGAAAACAAGCGTAATATTTTGTTAGACTGCACGTCCCTTATGCACACCAGACTGGCCATTTGGACCAAACTCATTGTGGATATGAGAGTTTTAACTTTTTGGTTGGTCTCCTAATTTGCATAAAATTCGAAACAAAATGCTCTGCACAATATATTGGATCTGAAAGGGCCATGCGTCTCGCCTTCGAATATGCAATGTGAAAAACAGATATTTTGATGCTATTCTTGTCGAAACAGGAACTGTTATTAGGATTCCCACAAGAAATTTCAATGAACAAGTAAGATGGAAAGTTGAAGGAACAGGGAATATGGTTCGAATGATAATTGATTTTCCCAGTACTAAAAAAGGTTCATTTACACCTTGTTTACTTCAAATTTTTTCAGTTGTTAAAATAAAATTGATCCGGAAAGAGAAAACTAATAAATTTGAGGCACAATTGCTCGGACCTGAATCTGAATAAAAAGCAACAGTAGTCAGACTTATTGACATTTCGGAAAAATATTACCACGTCTGTTACATTAGTGCTGATACCAACTTTATTCTCAATATGTGCTCTTATCTGCAGTCATAATCTAAACAAACTTTGACGAAGCTCGGTGTTATGAAAACAAGATTAATATTTTGTTGGACTGCACGTTCCTTATGTACACCAGACTGGTCATTTGGACCAAACTCATTGTGGATATGAGAGTTTTAACTTTTTGGTTGGTTCCCTAATTTGCATAAAATGCGAAACGAAATGCTCTGCACAACTTTTATCACAACTGTAAACCCAGTGGTGCTTTTTAGAATGAGCACAAAACTCCAAGATATTAAGGTTTGATTTCACGCAATATACGGAAATAAAAAAAAGAGATACACTCCAAATTGACTACTTAGGGGAACAATAAATATGTTGAGTTACGGATCTAATTTCACGAGCTCAACACACCAATGGCGACATTTCTTTTCCATTTATCGTTGCTTGCGTGTCAAAAGTTTGGTAGACATAAAATTTTTATGATGAGAACACTCTTGTCGAGAAATTCTTTTTCAAGTTTCGCTTAAAAAGTTATAAATCGTGAATTTCACTTGAATAAATCATTTTACCCAATTAATCCAAAAAGTAACTCTTCTTCCGACTCTTTCAACAAGCAATGAGTTCTTAAAACTTTCAAAGTTAGCCAAGTTTATGGGCCGCTTAGTACTTGTCCAGTTTAAATTCTTATTGGGGATTTTTAACAATTCTGGCGTCATGATGAATTTTATAACGAATTGCTGCAAACGACAGCCCTTTCTGTTGAAGCTACTTCATTACCGCACGCATTTTGCTTTTTCCATTTGTAAAAAATTGCGCATTTCGGCTGCGTCGAGGCAGTAAGTTTCAAATTGTACATTTAATCAATAAGCATTGTACGTTATAAGAAACAACAGATGCTGCGGTGTTACACCGCATAATAAATACATTCAATCGATTGAATGTTTTGATTGTTCCTACTAAAACTGTTTTCCTTATATTGCGGAAGTTGTGGGTAGATGTGAATAGTGAAACGAGGGAAAAATATCATTTCTTACAATTTGAGTTCCATAAATTGTTTGCCGACATCAACACAATTTTTCGACGACTTTTGTCACGTTCATTTGAAAAGTAACACCTCCGAGGCCAATTTGTCAAAAAGATATCTTATTTATTTTTTCTAAATTTTTTCATTACCCAAATAAATGGAAATGGGTTCAAGTGTAGACTAAGGGATAGCAACACATCGACCTTCCTAAAGTTTTGAGTGCTTTAACAATGGATATGGTATTACGAGGGCAATCAGTACCAGAACGAAGCTTAACATCTTTTTAATTTGATAAATAAGTTTTTTACTTTTACAGAAAAACATAATTCGAGTTTATTTCATCAGATTTAACTTTGTCCCTTCTAGTTATATAACTGTTCCTTTTATATTTTTTAACAGAGATAACCTTGCAACCAACTGAAAGGACCCCCAAGTCGGTACCTTTGGGAAGAGCCCTACTTCATCTCACTTAGGCTACATTCCTAATAACCCCCTCTCTATGGGGGAACTACGATTTACCCACCCCATTAAAGTTTCTGAAGTTCACAAAACAAACCCTTGATTGTGGCATGTGACTTCCAGCGAGTACAAAAATAGAGATTTGCGCGATAAATCATATAAAATTCTTTCCGAAGCTATGAACATTGAAAACTACGATTCTGTTGCGATAAAGGCAAACATTCATTCCATCATGAATTGTGTTACACAATCCAAAAGAACGTAAAACTGTTTTCTGTTACACGCAAATGGTTTCTGTAGCTGTGTTAAGACTTCCAGATGCATCAAAATGAATCAAATTGTCTATCAAACTTATAACTACTTCGCAAGCGTCTATACACTCTCAATTACAGGCAAAGAAGAACAAGATATCAAAATTCTTCGTCTTATAGGACAATGCACTATTTGTTCCAGTTAATAAGCCTCAAGTTGGTGGTGACTCTTGGGTAGAGATGGTTCCAGAAGACGCCGTCGTGGAAAAGGACGTTTTGGCCTGACGAAGACAGACCATGCAAGCTCGTCGAGCCAGCCAAAAGCAGAGATCACTTATTTTTAATGCAACTGCTTGCTTTATCTTCATGTTATAACTACAAAGATACACAGAGCTGTTTCATGAAGTTTCATAAGTTGGAATTTAGAACACACGGACGTATATGCATACACAAAGATACACAGCGCCGATCATGCGTTTACTTGCCTACTGTTGGAAATTTAGGACCTTCTCGAAATTTTGGTAGACGACAACAATATTCTGAATGTCATTCATTTAACTTGTTTCGACACGCTAAGAACAGAGCTTTAATTTTTCAATTGTGGTTCTTCAATAAGGATACTCGATTTTAAAATGTAAATAAAACAAGTTGTGTGTGGATATCCACTCAATTTTTCTTTCATTTGAAAGTGTATTTTATGGCATTAAGTGTGGAATGTAACGTCGTTCACATTGTCCGCCGCGGCTTTACTTGGCGGCTCGTATTCGGGAGGTCTAATTTGAAATTACCTTGTTTCTGAATTTGGCTGAATTTTTTGGATTTGTTGGCCAAATTCGAGTCAACCGGTTCCGTAAATAATCAGCCAAAATGAATGGATATGTCAACAAGCTAAATTGTCGGATTTGGGGTGATACCAATCCATACGAGATACATCAGCACCAAATGCAACCGCCTTTGGTGCGGATTTTGGTCTGGTGGAATCATCGGTCCGTACTTCTTCCAAAACAAAACTGGCATTGCCATAACCGTCAACGGCGAGCGCTGCAGATCGATAATAAGCATATTCTTGGGACCTAAATTGGATGATATGAATACCGATGACATGTGGTTCCAATGTGGATGAATGGATAATACCAAAATTGTCGAATTTGGTGTGATACCAATTCACACGAGATACACCAGCACCAAATGCATCCTTGTTTGGTGCGGATTTTGGTCTGGTGGAATCATCGGTCCGTACTTCTTCCAAAACAAAACTGGCATTGCCATAACCGTCAACGGCGAGCGCTGCAGATCGATGATTAGCAACTTTTTGTGACCTAAATTGGATGTTATGAATACCGGTGACATGTGGCTCCAACAGGACGCCGCTACGTGTCACACAGCACACACCACGATAGATACTCTGGACCAGCGATTTGAGGGTATGGTTATCTCGTGCGATTTAACGCCTTTAGACTTCTTCCTTTGGGACTATCTTAAATCACAGATCTATGCGAGTCAACAGCAAACAATTGACATAACAAACGCCATTCAGCAAATTTAGCCAGATTTAGAAGACAAGGTAATTTAAAATAGGACCTCCCCAATACATGCCAACAAGCAAAGCCGCGTCGGACAATTTGAATGACGTTATATTTCACACTTAATGCCAAGAAAATATCCACTCAATTGATTTTTCAAATGAAAAAACAATTGAATGGATCTCACACATAACTTTTTTTATTTACATTTTAAAATCGAGCGTCATTATTGAAAGACCCTTTACAAAAAGAGTACGCTTCTTATTCTTAATCTTAAACTATATTATATGTCCAACACCATGGGTTAATCAAGTGTAAAAAGTTATTGGTGTTTCCTTTGCAACTCAATGAGAGGAGCTCAGTGCAAAGAAAAGTGGTGAATCGGTTGGTCGTTGAATCACGATGCCAATTAATAGAGTAACAACCAAAGAAAGAGCGGAAGAAGGAAAGGTCAACTTTCAAAATGACTTTGTGGTTATCCGGTTAGTTTCTCCCATTTCAACGGAATCTACGGTACAGTTGAATTGTGCTTTAAAAATTCAATGATTGAAAATCACTTCTCTTGAACGCAAGTAGAGAATTTGAGATAGTACATTTCGACATCCGCTTTCATATGCAGTAAAATACTGCAATGTACTTTGGAAATTGAAAAGTTTTCACGAGCATCGCATAAAAAAACCGTAAAATAAAGAAGCACAACCGAATTAGCTGATCCATACATCACAATTTCGCAAATTGCAGAACCGCAGGGAAAACCACTAAAAACTTGTACGCATCTAAACTGATTAATAGTTGGAAATAAAACACTTTACCCAAGAATATTAATACTCATTAACAAATAAAGCCCCCTCTAAATTAACTTCATAAACTTCACGGGTTACCTTTTAAACTTTAATCGAATTGAAACTTGACTCATTTCGCGTCGTATTATGGCAATCCACAAAAACAAACACTAATAACCGAAAAATTATACCGAAATTTATTTATAAATTCCGGGCGAGGTTTAATTGTGAGCGGCAACATGTCATAAAATGGAAACATCTGGTATCTCAGTGCATAAATTCCCGCAGGCAGGAACTATAAATCCTGACGGGAGCGACGATATCAAAAACTTTTTGTATGTATTTATGACGAAAACAATCAGACATACTTGTCAACATTAGAAGTATGACATTAGGGTGCTTGGAAAATATTCCGAACCTTTTCGACATTTGCTGTTATCCAAATAATCAGAGGGAAGATGCATTTTTTAAATGCGCTTTTAGCTTGTCAATATAAAAAGTGGCGATGTGGTCGAAGTAAAAATGGTTAAAACGCCTCGTTGCAACTTGTTGCAAAAGCCCAAATTATTAAGATTATTCCCACCACTATTTCAACCATTATATCCTTTAAGCCATCCACAACTCCCACAAAATCCTGTCTACGTCATCCCAAATGTCACGCACATCAGAAAATATATTTTTCTAAAAAAAAAAATTATCGTGCGTTCTTGATCAAGCTTATTTATGTATCCTTCGAGCGATCTGGAAAGCTTGTTTATCTCGAGGAAAAAAGAATTTCCACTATTATGATTCAACAAAGTATAAATCATTAAGAAGTAAACAAGGTGACTGTAATTTTAATGAAATTAGGAAATGCTACCTTAGTGCCCTTTAGAATAAAATGTTAGAGCTTTAATGAGATCTTTTGTGCTGCAAAATCTCATTATAGCACTTAAGGGTGCGCGCTTGATGTACCTACTACACGTTCTAAGGAGCATGACTTTCGATCCGGTGTAATTTCGATGACGTATGTAACGGGAATTAGAATTTCGGACGGTCACGGCAAAAAACAATAAAACTGTTTTTTTTCCAGTTAACTTTCGACAGTTTCACATTAGGTCGATTTGTATCGTTCACTACGGATGGTTGTCCAGACGGTGCCTTACAAATAACGGAATCAAATCGACCTCACGTTGGTGGGTCGTGGTGCGGAACTTCTTGGGGACCGGCGAGTTATTACAGCGAGACGAAAAGCGTTACGGTTTCTGTGAGTCTGCTTCGCCTGTCCAAGGATCAAAATGGGTATAATTTTGATTTCCGCATGGAATACAAATTTCTGAAGAAAAATACCGCAACTGTGAGATACGGAGGAGGTATGAACCACAACAATTTTTACAAAACCAATCATCTTGTCACCACAACAAATTGTGCAATTATTCTAAATCTGTCTCTGCTGTAAGTTTAGTGGACTTTGTGTTTCAGTTATTCTATAGTACTGCGCCCACTGTTAGTTGAGCCAATCAATTAATTATCATCTTTGCACGGAAAAATATTACTTTGCCAATTTAATAATTCAAACGATGCAGAGAATTGAGATGAATAGATGAGTTTCGTTATAAAAAGATAAGAAAATGAGTTGTCACCACCGAATTTCATATTAATATTGTGATGGCTTGTTGAACAAACATGTCGATTAATTTACTTCACTTATTCTGCAGTAGGTAATATAACCATGTCAAGTTATCCCACTCAATCAATTTGATTATGTGGTTCGGCCAACTTGAAGGAATTTAAATTAAAAAACCAATTCTTAGTTTCACAACAAGATGTTATCGCTTGAACGTGGATCAATAAATGAATGAAGACCCCTGGATTTATGATTTGGGCAATGTACAAGAAACTTAATTTTAATTTACTACGTTTGTGAGACGAGATCAAAAGATTTTCTTCGTTGAATAATTTTAAATTTGAAAATTTAATTACAAAACTTTGATCTTAACACGGCTGAGTCGTGAAACTCAAAAATATAACTTTGATGAAAGCTAAACGAACCTTCAATTTGCATATGGATCAAATGTACAGATCCTCCAATTACAGCCACTTTGTTGATTGCCATTTCCATAATCCGAGCGCGTCTCAATTAGTGTCAGACCCAAATTACAACACAAATGTAATCTTTTTTAAATTCAGCAAATGGAACCGTGTCATTATTTGCAAAAACTTGTATGTTTGTGAGTGATATATAGATGTATTAGGTGTTGAATACTGTATCGTGTGATAATAAACCAGTCTAAATCTAATCTGCTGTCTTCCACAACACTTGATGCCACAAGCGGCTTTTGGAATATTCAGTTGGATGAAAAATTCAGAGAACATGAAAAATCACCTAAATATGACGATTCTTCTGACATTATGTTCAAAGATCTAACAATAATTACACCCTGGAAAGTGCCGCCAGCCCAACTCATCGAGATTCCCACTAAAGCTTAAGGAAATGGTCGAGCTCATCGTTTGCAGGCTTCATAAAAGTGATGTTACATGGAAAACAGCAGATTGAATTGAGATTGGTTTATTATATCACAATGTGCATTTAAAAAATGCGGTAACTTGGTAAATTTTCAGGTCAGCCGTACGCAAACACGACGCCAGCAACGCAAGAACCGGAGCCGGAACATTATTTAGGAGATTTAATTGCTGGAACATATTGTTCCCGAATATTCAGCGACTGTGACAGAAAACTATGCAGACTACAATCACCCAACTTCCCCGGATTATATCCTCGCAATCTAACGTGCTATTATGCAGTACGCCAACACGAGGTGCCTGTAGGCAAGCATGCCTTAATAACGGTTCGCCAGTCTAAAGGACAACTAATTTCCATTCGCAGTCAATCCGCTTTATACGGCACGGCTAGCACCAGACAATTGAAAGTGTGGAATGCCTGCGATGACGTGCAAGATTTCGTAACCGTATATGACGGTTACACGACGCGCGATCCAATTATACTTAAATTTTGCGGCGGCGGAGAAGCCGTCCCGGAAGCCATTTCAAGTGGCCACGAATTACTCGTCGAGTTTTCGACATCCCCCTACGGGACTTTTCAACATCCCACACCTCTGCAATCTCTGCACGGTTTCCAGCTAGAAGTAGAAGTAGGTGGCGCGGAAAAATCGAATATGACCACTCAAAATTGTTTTTTTAGGTCAAGTTTGTTGATCAGCAATCTCCAACGTACATAAAAAATAAACGAAACTGCGAATTTTGGATAAGGGGCACGAATAAAGGGGTGTTGGAAAACCCTCTTCACTCGCTTCCCTCGAACACCACTTGCCTATATCATCTTCAGGGGGTGGACGCTTCAGTGTCGCCGTCTCCCATCCCATTCAGGCCTAGATATCCAGACGGGATATGGAAACAATCGAGAATTGTGTTTCCACCGCCACGTTACCGCGTCTGGTTGTCGGTTATTAAATTCCATGTGGGCGGGACGAGAGACCCGCAAAAAGTCGATCAAGATATATGCAGGAATTATCTGAAAGTGTGGGACGGCCAGTTGTGGACCGGCTCCAATTGTAACGATTTGTTCTGGTGAGATTTTAGAGAGATTTTCAACAATCGCATTTCTATTATCTCCGATCGCCGTATTTATTTTCCGCTCTAAATCAGACGTGTTTCAGCAGCAGCAAAGATAAATCGAAGAACATCCCGAGAACGAGTCTATCCGGGTCTTTAGGGACCGGGAAGAACGTGACCCTGCTCGCGAGGTATTGTCGGGAGCATGTACCGAGAAGTTGCGACCATTCTTTGTTGGCTAATACGACTCGTTTTCCGAGGCCTTGTTCGCTGGCTGAAAGCTTTCTATCCTCAGGAGACAGTCTAACTTTGGAGCTGCGAACGGACGACTCGACCGCTCTCAGGTCTGTGCTCCAAGTTTTTATAAGCGTCCCGATAAAATTTCGTGCAGGCAGGTGAAGTTTCGGGCGCTGTACGAGTTCGTCGATCTGCATCAGGACGGCGAACCGTACGGAATTGGTCCTTGTTCGAGGAAATTTACTGCCGGGTCGCAAGATTCGCACCAGAAGTTTCAAGCGCCGAGAGACATATTTTTATATGGAAGAGGCGGCGCCAAAAATATTAGGTAAGATAATATAACTCACTTGAGGCAACTGAAAGGTGGAAATTTTCCCTGATACCAAGATAAATGGTTTCCCCGGAAAGACGAAAAGGAAATAATTTTAAAATAATAGTTTTTGATATTTTTCCTCGTATATACTTTGAAATTGCACTTTTGCACAGATGATGTCAATATGAAAAATTGTGTTCTATTTATCCCTAGAACAGACTCGCATATCTTTGCGAAGAAAGTTTGTAGCTAAACCAAGTAATGAAGAAATGTTCCACTTTTATGTACAATTGGTCAATAAAATCTTTGCTATGGCGATGCAAGAGCAGTCTCAAAGAATTGCAAAGTAACCTTCATTTGGCATTTGGAGTTTTAACCAAATGATCGTCCATTTGAAATTTGATCGATCGGATGTGGTTCACTGTGTTTGAGCGTTTCAAATCGTGGAAATATTCACTTTGAGTTCATAGATCACCTTCTTGGAACAGACATCCATATTACAATGCTCATATTAACAGATAATAAATAAGCTTCGAAAGACAAAAAATAGTTACTATCTTCAGGTATTATTTGGCTTAGTTACTTTTGGAGCTCTTGTACTTGTACTAGTTAAAGAACAAATTGTTCTGAAGAGAGATGTTTCTTTCAGATGTAATACCTATACGAAAGATAATATCGATAAACTCTTTAGTAACTTGTCTATTTTAGCTGACGATACAGTTAGTCGGTAAGATACAATAATTCTCACATAAACCTTCGTCGATATTTTATGAGATAAATGGTTTTCCCGCGGGAAGAAGAAAGGAGATAATGTAATAATTCGAAAATGCCATTTTCAGTTGTAACTACCGCTTCGAGGGACAAAAAGATGAAAAAGTCAAAATAACGTTAACCCAATTAGTAATAAAAGGTCGGAACTGTCAGACCCGCCTTAATCCTGATAGCGATCGTCTACAATGTTACGGCAACATAACGGCCACGGTGCGCGTGTTCGAAGTTCCGTGGGGTGATGTTCCTGCGGTGCCACGCGACTGTCTATGCTCAGGAAATAACGCTTCCCATCTGCCGTTTACTTACGTATCGACATCTAACATTGTCGAGCTACGCTTCGACGTGACGGGCATGAATTCATCGGACGATTTCAATACGCTATTCTTCGAGGGGACTTGGAAATTCATCCGAACACCGGTGTGCTCCCGGAATCTCCGGATGCACGGCGCCAGCGGGGAAATTACTTTCCATTTTCCGAGCGACACACCAGAAGAGGTAAGAGCAGCAGACTGGATCGGTGGAGCGGAATATTTATACAAAATTTTTCAGCTCAACTGCGAAAACTACCCGCGCGTCATCATACCGTCGAACAACAAATATTTGTACGTGAAAATAAGTGGAATCATCCTGAAACATTCGAGCAAATTGGGAAACGAGACGAACGTATCTCCCATCCGCTGCGGGACGACAAACAGGATAACGGTCCACACGGCTCAGTACAGCGCCGTGATTTGCCCCTATATTGCGCTCTCGCGGCACAATAACTTCGTTGAAGTTTTTTCAGAAGGTTGGAACGTGGAGCAGAAACCACTGCCTGTCGACAAAGTCGCCATAGATTATTTAGGCCAGGAACTATCGAGAAGCGTCGTGGTCGAGTTTCTCGGAAAAGAAGCCGGGAAATACTCGATCTCGTGGTTGGAACTTTCTCGGAGGTAAAAAAACAATTTCCTCTTTTCCCGATCGTGATCGATTTGTTTCAGGAGACTTTTGCCGCCGAATGGTCACGGACTTCTGTGGGTCAAGGCGGACGAGTGCCAGTACCGTTGCCCGGAATTGGACGCGTGCATTAACGCCAGCGTGTGGTGCGATGGGGTGGAAGACTGTCCTTCCGGAATCGACGAGGCGCTCACTCATTGTTCGATTCTGCTCCAGTTGCCGCCGCTCTACCTCTTCCTGGGGGCTTTGGGGGTTCTGCTCTCGAGTTTCGCAACTTGCGTTATAGCGTGGAGGGCGTGCAGACGAAGACCGCGTTCGATACTGCAGACGCGCTTGAAAAGTCTCTCTTCAGACACCGCTATTATTGATGAGAAGGGAGTGATTTGCTGACACAGCGACAATTCTGTGCGTTATGTTGAAGTGGACAGAGTTACGACCGTGTGACGTTTATGGTTCGCCCGTCGACTCGCTTCAGTGTAACTTGCAGAATTGTCGCATTAAAAAGAGGACATTTAAAAGAATTCTTGGACGGACCAACGGATGATAGTCGAATTTTAGAGTTGTGATTGTTAGGTACCTGTTAGAGTTTTTATCGAGTTTTAGGTATCAAACTAGTGCATTTTTAAAAGACTTTTTATGATTAGAAAATTGTACATATGCGTAGACGAAATAAATCTCATAAGCAGGTAATTTAACGATTTTATAATCGAACAAATCTTACTCGCAATTTTTTTGGGGAACCTTCGACTCGAATTTAAAAAAAAAAACAGCAGCACCGGCAACGAAACCAAACCAATTTGATTTTTGTAAATAAGTGGTGCAAAATGGAGAAAAGAACAACAATAACGTAGCTGATAAGATAATCATGTGTTCAAAACGTTAAATCCTTAAAAAAAATGCATATCATATTCAATAGATATGCAAAATTCATCTTACACTGCCAGGACCATCCGGGCGAGTTGTAAATCATAATGAAAACGAGTTTGAAAGGTATTCTACACCGCGTCTCAGAATGGGAAAACTGTTGTTAAAGGCACCAGAGTTTTAAAAGCTTTATTACATTTTTAAGCACTAAACTTTTTTCGCTGAAATTTCGTGTTTAAAATGTGATAAAGAGAGAAAAATCTCCGAGAATGTGATTTATTGATTAGGTATAAAGTCGCTTTTAAGATTTTTAGAGACAATCCGAAGATTTGACGAAAATTTTCATATCGAACCAGGACGTTTTAAACGTGAACAACTTCCCGATTTTTGAACCATTACGCGAAATTTTCACTTTCGTTTAGAATTATGTCGTTTCTGTCAGTTCCTCTCTTTGTATTTATATCTGCGTTTTATAAAAAAAAAACTATTTTAAAAAATTGTAGATTAGTCAGGTGATACTGACAATAAACTAGGAAAAATTAGAAGAAAAATGTTAAATCACGCAATTGCTATAAATAGTAATTCAAATTTTGTTACAAACGAGAACATAATGTGAAATTTCTATTGAACATGTATCATATCTGTTAAAATAGTAAATAAAAACTAAAGTTGATTATCGTTTAATTATTTGTTTCATTGAAATATCTAAGATCAATTACCGACATTATCGGAAATTTTAAAAGTCGTGTTCAAGAATATGAGTCTAACCGGAAGCGAGACTGCAATGCAGTCATGTTTTTCAACAACCATTTTGAGTTTAATAAATTAACCTTCGGTGGATTAGTTAAATAGGTTTATCCACGGCTAGCATCTTAAGCATCACATTTTGGGTAACACTTTATAAGGGGCTAGTGTTGTACCAACTATATCATTCCACAATATTACAAACCGGATGTGCATCACACCGCGCAAAGCAAACAAAGATTCCAAAATAATGCAAAATTATTACTGTTATTTTAAACTGTTTTCCATATCTCAACGTAACAAACAATTGAGACAATTGATCATTGATTAACTGCGAAGTAGTTAATTTTCGTTGCAGAGATGTTGATGAACCTACCTACCCCACCGAAACGATGCATTAACATCCAAAGATTACTATCAATTGGCAGTTTACTCCAACAAATTTACCATGCCTTAAAATTATCGCTTTTGCCAAACATAAATTCTTTAATTTTGTCCATTGGCATGGACTGTTGTCACATTCAATTATATACAGAAAAAGAAGTTCAACGACTTTTATTTAATAAACGTCATGACAATAATTGGATTTTGGTGTTAAAGGTAAAACATCACCATTAAGAACCACTGACCAACTAATAACAACAATCGCTATGCTAGCTAGCAATAGGGTTTCTTCAAGTCATAAGAAATTAATAATATCAACCCGTTTCACGAAGGAACAGGTATTGTAACCTTGTCAAAAGCAGCTAGACCCTCAGGATCGACGTAAATACCAGCACCCTTACAACCAGGGTCGCCCCAAAAATAACAAATTTTTGTATTTTTTGTAAAACTTGCTGATGCTATTGCCACGCTTCAGTATTAATAATTGTAACGTCACTTTGCAATAACCAAAATTTAACTTCCTTGTACTGCTGAGTGCACAAAACTAGCACTTTTTGCATTCAAAACGATTTGCAAGCAACTGTACTTTGCTACACTATTCTAGAAAAAGCGCATTGGTGTTGTTGGTTTCTTAACGAAACTTCTTCGTAAAATCAATAATAAAGTAAGAAATAAAAAATATTAAGCCCCGCCTTCCACGTTGTTGGTAAAGGACAAACAGTTGAAAATACATTCCCAGGTGGGCAAAAAATAAATATCACTTTAACATTGCGGTTGATTAATTTTAATCGCAAATTGTGTTTGTTGTGTCCCTCCCACCTGAGATGTTGCAGAGAAAGAGTTCACGCAACCACTCTGGATTATTATCAGACTTGAGAGATTAGATTAGAAAAATGCATGAGCAAAACGATATGGGTATTGCAATAGCACAACAAGTTGCCTACATTGCAGAAATTGAACAGCATCTAAGAGAACCAAAACAGGCACTTGCCCAGATGAAGGCCGCAGCTAGAGTCCAGAGACGGGCAGAAGAAAAAGTAAATCGAATGCTTGGTCAATTCTACCAACAATAATTTTGTGTTAGAATTTTCTGTATTTGTTGTGCTGTTACTCGTTACTCGTTATCGTGGTTCGATTGGAGCTTCTTCTTGGGAAAATTGGATTTGGATTTGGGATTTGTTGGCCAAACAGTCGCGTCAGTGCTGTGTCGGATAACTCCATCTTAGGTATAATGTTAGGCCGTAAGGAAGTTACCCTTGACTTATTGCACAAAAGTCTGACATGGATCTTTAATCCTTGTAGCATGAATAAATACAAGCACCGTATCCACTGATGGATGCATAAAATAAGACGAAGGATCAATTTGAAATGAGGCCTTCTGGATTGGATGCCTTTGTGAAAGAATGAAGCGCTTTGTAATTGACAGATCGGACGCTTTATTAATACAACACATACTAGTTTCAGTTTCATGCATCGATATTTTTGAGATTACAGTATTATTGCACAGTTTACCAGACAGCTTGAGAGAATAGATTTCTTTAAAGATATAAGCCCCTTCATCACGTCCATATTTAGGGTAGTGCCCATATTTGGTTGACTTACCTTGGTAAATATGTAATCAACACCAGCAATTTCAACACATTAATTTGAATCAAACTGTATATGAAAATATCGAATTCATTTTAAAACCGAGCGTTCATAACATTTGCTTTGAAAATAAACAATTATTTGTGTGTCAATGTCTAGAAGTATTTAGAAGTGCTTATTTATTATAAACCAAAATTAAACATTAATTAATTAATTAAAGTCTAATGTGCAGCTGCAGGAGCTGGCTTAGAGCAAACAAATGTTATCAGTATCAGCTCCAATTTTATAGTGATAACGTAAATCAAACCATTACCTATTCTAACCTTCAAGAACCTTACAATCGATTCATCAGAATTAACAAAATCTGAAAAGCAGAAGGAAATCGATTTGATATCGACGTTCAATTTCACTAAGTTAAAGTTAAAATCAGCATTATTAACAAAACTACTAATGAGGGTGCCGATTTTAAGATTACAAACATTGAATGTCCGTTATGCTTGAACCAGATGACAACGTCGATTATGTTGTGTACCACTGGACATTCCTTTTGCGGACTGTGCAGTTCGAAATTGAAGAACTGCCCATTGTGCAAAAAAACCATGACTGGTAATCGGAACTACGCACTCGAAGAGTTAGTAGAACAATTAGTTATTAACAATTTGATTGCAGTTGATTGATTAATTAAATTCAATTTTTCTTGCTGTAATATTAGTATGTAACTTCATTTAATTTTCTGAAAAACTGGTTAGAGTAAAGTAGCTAAATAATGGTACATAAAAGTAGAAAATGCACAGAATTCTGATTTTTAATATTAAAATTCGCAGACCACTTTGCATTTGCTGCAATTATAAATTAAGGTCAGCGACTGTTAGTTTACTTTCTGTATAACAGTTTATTTTGTTCTTCTATTGCACTCAATGGCAAATCGAGATGGTTAAATTTGAAGAATCCGAGGAATCTGGCATATCAGATGATACGTGACCTAGATCTTCGTAATCCTTCATTAAGTTAAAATAAACTTCAAAAGGTACTGGGTTGTCCGTCAAAGATCTTTCTAAATAAAAGAATCTTTGAGCGCAACCTCTCGAGAATAACCAAGGACCTCAGGAGGTCTGGTCTGCTTAAAATGCGCTTCGCAAGAATATTCTTCTTATGAAAACGATCGCTTCGTCGGACAGCTTTCAAGTTCCCAGAACCTTACAACCTGTTTGGGAACTTCGCCTGGACGATTTAAACGACAACGAACAATAATAGTAGAAAGGGCCTTCATACGACCCGTCATTACACATTCAAAAAAAGTCTTCTGCAATCGTAGATGACCGGGACCCAATATTATTTGTTCCGGTTGATTAACAAGAAGATCAGACAAGTGTATATCGATACCTTTTTACCAAAGTATCGTAAGCCACATCTGTCAAATTTTGCAGGAGACAACTTTCTTGTCCACAAGGTCATTGCATGTGACTATCTTGGTACTTACGATAGGTTTATTGTGTTCTTATTACCATAAAGAATAAACTGATGGGTATATTACTCTGCCAGAACAAGCATTTAGTCCGATTTTACGATATAATGCAAAATCTCAATTTCGCTCAAAATGTCACTTACGATACTTTGGAAGAAAGGTATCGATATTACTTGGAGTTATGAACTCTTGATCAACTTGGCAACTGGGAATGCTGCCAGTGATCTTATCGAGATTGAAACAAGAGAAATTGGACTGTGAACCAGAATCCATAAGATTTTTTATTGATGCTGAACTTCCGGCAGGGTCAAAAATCTGCGCGGAGTCGTTGGGTAGCAAAATCTGCACCTCAATGGTCTGCGAGGGCTCAACTTGTCCTTTCGATGACACGAATCGCTCAGAATGAGTCGACCGTGGTATGTCACTAATTAGATCCATCTTTCCGTCAGTGTCAGAATTCTGCACGGGAATGATAGGTGGTAAAATCTGGATATCATTATGACAAATTACTGATATCTTGTGTTGGGGTTCAACTTCTGGCTCTGGCGACACGGATCGCTTCGATTGAATCGACCGTGATACGCCACCAGTAGAAACTGTCCTTCCGGAAGCGTCAAAATTTTGCGTGGGGATGATAGGCAGCAAAATCTGCTTTTCACTACAACAAATCGTTTGTTTGGATTCTGATAGCGATTTTGACGACACGGATCGCTCAGAATGAGTCGACCGTCGTACGCCACCATTAGAAAGTGTCCTTTTGGCAGAGGCAGGCAATGCAGCGGGATCAACAAGAAGCTCAACAGAAGGTCAACAACAACCTCACAGAAGAAACGTACGTGCCTGATGGGCAAGTTTAGGGCCATTTTGAAGCCCTTATGTATGTATGTGAATATTATAGGATAATATAAAGAGTCGAATTGAAGATACTAGTTTTATTGCACCTCTTTACATGGGAGCTCGTTGCAGACTGGGGTCTCGTTTGCGCGCCTCTATCTACCTTTACCTCTTTCCGTTGCTGCAAATGCCATGGTGTAAAACATTAGTCAAAAATGTGTAATT
The DNA here is from genome assembly GCA_949768715.1 of Dascillus cervinus. Taxonomy (NCBI): domain Eukaryota; kingdom Metazoa; phylum Arthropoda; class Insecta; order Coleoptera; family Dascillidae; genus Dascillus; species Dascillus cervinus. The sequence continues at coordinate 26,558,696 of OX458319.1, read as the reverse complement.
TTTTAGGACGAATTATTTTCAAACGGAATCCTAAGGTGTCGGGCTAGATTTCCCATTCCGCGGCACCCCGAAAAATGGTGTACCGGCTGTAGCCAAAGAAGAAAGTGTATCCAAATTTCTAGACAGTCATAAAATATGGTCGTTTTTTACAGATCCATACGAGCTATTAAAAGCAGCATCAAACCGATTGGTCTTTCAACGATCAGTTTTTGCTAGAGTTGCTCGGCGATCCAGCGAACCGCAGCGTATATAGCGTGGGAAGGGGCCGATGGGGAATTCAAATTTTTAGACTATAAAGCCACTGCATTCGCGCCTCTGCATACTAGATCAATCAGTGATTTAAGATTCCATTTACTTAGCGTTTTTCGTAATGGATCAATTAACATTTTTGATAGTTCTTCTAAAAATCTGGTCATCTCGTACACAAGTGATTCTCCATTGTGTTCTTACTGTTGGGATGTAAACAATGCAAATATTTTTTATATTGGCGAACAACAAGGGCCCATTGAAAAGTTTGATATGCGACAAATGTCGCAGCCACTTTGCAATATAAAACCATTCTCGGTGATAAATCCCCGGTTATTAACATTTATTCAGCAGCTATTACCGAAAATGATGATTGACTTTACTTGAATTCGGTATGGATTGTTGAAAAATACTATCACAGAATCTGTACTGCATCATCCTTTGCCAATTGAGGGGGAATTTACTTCAATGAGGTAAATGACATTTAATTAAATACTAATAAATAAATCTAATTGTTTTAGTATCAACACGATTGGAAAACCAAATCAATAATAACAATGTAAAAATTGCACAAAATAATGTGCAAATTGCGCTTAAAGAGGAAGAAAATAAGCAATTAAAAGCTGAAAACAAAAGTATCCAGAAGATACGAAGGAATATATATTACATTTGAAATATCTTTTGCCATGAATGGTATGTATATAAAGAAGGAACAAGGTAAATAATTTTTGAATAAATTTACCTAATTCAATTTAAAATAATAAAATATATCTGGTTTTAGAAATTACAAGAATAAATCTGGTCCTTGATAGGGACAGGGCTCAACTTTTGACAAAAATTCTAGCGAAGAATAAATTAAGAGTCGAAATAAGAAAACTTCAAGTAAAAATTTCGAAGGGAGAAAATCTAAAATTAAAAATTGAAAATAATCGTTCGGAGATGCTACAAGAAATCAGCGAGTTGGAAGCGACGGGGTCAGCAGCAGCAGAAAACATGAACATATTTAATTTAATAATAATAAATAAATCTCAGCGTGCATAAAGTGTAAAAAATGTTCTGGCTTCCTCACTCCACCGATAAGAAGTGCTGATTACCGCAAAATGTGCAGCTCTTTAAGTCGAATAATTTTTAAACGTAACCCAAAATGTCGGGCCCGCCATCCCGGCCACCCGGAGCTTTGGTGTTTTGCTTGTAGAAGACATCAACAATGTATAAAGCATCGTAATTACGTGTACTTACCGTGGTTTCTTTTTTAAAAACATTTTAGCAAAAATTAAATTTCAAGTAAGTAATTCATGTAGAAATTACGTTTACCATGTAAAGAACGTTTTGAAAGATGTCACCACATTAGCATTATTAGCTCATAATGATGATGAAATTAAGCAGGAGATGTATCAATTGCGTCAAAAACATGTCATTGCAGGAATTGGTTCGAAATTAAATACGTCACGTTTTAAATGAAATCACTCTTCATGGCGTCACGAGTGAAAATACTCAAATTCAAAGTTATGCGACGGATATTTTAATACACATTTTATAATGTAAAATTTTGGTTTCTGATGATATTTGGAATCAAGCGGTCAAAGTCTTTATTTTCATTACTCCTGCATTAGTCTGTTACTCTGGAGAATCCACAAGATTAGGCAAGACAATTGTGAGCATTTTCGATCCTGATCGAGCTCAAAGTTTGATGCTGCCACCTTCAGAAGTTTTAAAAGGAAATTTGTTACTTCTATTTGTTGACAATCCATTAGTGCGAGAAGAAGCAGTTTCACGTTTGTGTTGGATTTTGGCATCACAAAGCAATTCACTAGACTTGTTGCCGCGATTAAACAATTTGCAAGACAAAGCTTTTAGCAATGCTTGTAATATCAAATTTAAAATTGATTTAAATAAAATTAAAGCCAATCAACATTATTTATCAGGTAAGGTGGGGAAGTATGAGAATACATGAAATAAAAAACTATTGTACTTTAGCCAAGTAGTCTTTATCAAGTTTTGGAATTGTTAAATACTGATAATTTTGAACCTGTAAAACGTAGGTCTGCTTTGATACAAATAAGTGTGATGATTGAAGATGCTATATTGCATCCTACTTTTTTACAACAAGGCGGTCTTAAGGTGGTCTTAAATGTAAATGAAGTCTGCATTACTCGAGAATGATTATCGAGAGTATCCAGATTCCATTATTCCAGTCATATCAGCATTAAAAAAATGTATGTTTTGGTAATTATTGCAAGTGTTCGGCATGAACTTAGAAATAATCATGAATTATACATTTGCATGAGCAAAGTGCACATGTCCTCCTCATAAGTGAGAATATTGTTTCCCAAGACGCGATAACGTCTTATACGTGTAAAAACTTGAAAAATTAAGGAACAAAAATAAGTCGGTAGCTAAAACAGCTAGACTTTGCATTGCCACCTTTAGCTTGGGAAGCTGGAGTAAAAAGGGCGGTCCTTACCACCACAAAATTAAAGATTCTAGCAAACTAAAAGCTATTTCCCTTTAAAACCATTTCAGCAGGGTTGAATCTAGTGGGAACATGTCGTGGCATTTTCAATCATGTACGCACGACTTATAAATCTGTCCAAAGAAAACGACGAGAAAATTTAATATTGAGAGCCTTGAGGGGCACTGCGTCGGATAACTCCATCTTAGGTATTGTGTTAGGCCGTAAGGGAGTTAGTTACCTTTGACTTAGTGCACAAATGTCTGACATGGATCTTTTTATCCTAGTAGACTGAATACAAACAAATACAGGGGCACCGTATTCACTGATGGATGGATGGCATAAAGTAAGATGAAGGATCTGCAAATCATTGAAATTTGCGAGATCAATTTAAAATGAGGCCTTCTGGCTTGGATGCCTTTGGAAAACGAGATCGTCCCAAGTTATTTTTTCCCAAGTTGAGAGCTTCTGCAATATGCATTTGGCAACGAGAGTGCAATAATTCAAAATTACGAGAATCAAAAATTCGCGCAACCTCTGAAAGAATGAAGTGTTTTGTAAATTGACCGATCGGGCGCTTTATTGATAGCGTACATGAGATGGTCTGATTGAACAACACAGGCCAACACTAGGCCAAGGAGTGCTTGCTAGTGTGGTCGTGAGTGCCAAACTCGATCGAATACGCCTGGGAATGTCCGAATTCAATTAAATAATTTTAAGCAACCAGCTTCCAAAATATTTGACAATATTGTAAACATATTTGACGAGCTTGCGCTAAATCATATGAATTAGTCAGTAGGTCATTCATATAGAAATCCTGCTTCATAATGCTAGAAATTTTAGGCAGAGAATTTTCGTATTCAATGTCTAATTGAAACAACGAACGAATGGCCAAAAATGAGGCCGATGCAGTACCGTAGGTCACAGTATTAAATTATAAACGCGCAAAGATTCAGATGGAACCGTGCGCAACAAGATTCGTTTCAGTGACCTTTGGCTAGGCTCAACTAGAACCTGCCTGCACGTCCTATCAATATCGGACGATATCGAATAGATATACTGCCGAAAGCGAATAGCAATTGAAAATAAATCCTGCTGTTTGGCAGGACCCATAATTTGAACAATATTGAGCAAATTGCCACTGGAAGTGGATTGAACCATTTTAAAAAGATACCTCGAAGTTTAGTTAGTTAACACCTCATGATGAGGAAACAATTTGAAGAATCCGAGGAATCTGGCACATCAGATAACACGTAACCTAGAACTTCGTATTCCTTCATTAACATGAAATAAACTTCAAAAGGAACTGGGTTGTCCGTCAAAGATCTTTCTAAAGAAAAGAAAATCTTTGAGCGCAACCTCTCGAGAATAACCAAGGATATTTTTCCTTTGAAAACGCTCGCTTCGTCGGACAGCTCTCAAGTTTCCAGAACATCACAAGCTGGTCGTGAACTTCGCCTGGACGATTGAAACGGCAATGAACAATAATGGTAGAAGGGGCCATTACACAATCAAAAAAGTCGTCTGCAATCGTAGATGACCGGGACCCAATATTATTTGTTCCGGTTGATTAACAAGAAGATCAGACAAGTGTATATGGCTCGGAGTTATAAACTCTTGATCAACTTGGCAACTGGGAATGTTGCCAGTGATCTTATCGAGATTCAAAAAAGAGAAAATAAAATTTTATCTTGAGTGATGTAAATGCAAAGTCGCATCACATTTTGAAGGATTACAAGAATTGACCTTATGGAGGCCCGACACGGAAATGTGGATGATAGGCAGTAAAACCTGGTTATCATTATGACAAACTACTGATAATGTGTGTTGGGGTTCAGCTTCTGGCTCTGGTGACACGGATCGCTTCGATTGAGTCGACCGTGATACGCCACCAGTAGAATCTGTCCTTACGGCAGAGTCAAAATTCTGCGCGGGGACGATATGCAGCAAAATCTGCTTTTCACTACAACAAAATGCTGAAATCGCTTGTTTGGACTCAGCTAGTGATTTTGACAACACGGATCGCTCAGAATGAGTCGACCGTGGTACGTCACCAATAGAAATTGTCCTTTCGGCAGGGTCAAAATTCTGCACGGAGACTAAAGGAAGTAACATCTGCTTCTTATTACAAGACAATGCTGAAACCGTTTGTTCGGATTCAGCTTGTGGCTTTGACGACACGAATCGCTCCGAATAAGTCGACCGTGATATGCTATTATTTTTTGCAGATTCATAACTCTTCGCGGAGACGATGCAATATGCAGAAATCGTGCCATCGGAATCTTGCTCTATTATAAAATCTGAACCTGCCTTGCATTCTGGTTGTTCGCAGGTCAACTTTATCTTGTCTATCAAACAGTCGGCTTTGCCCATGATAAAAAAAATCATTTTCGAACTGAGCAAGTTGAATCTCGTGATCATCGTCATCATCAATGGCAGTGATGTTTGCATGAACCTCCTCGTAATCGGATAAAAGTAACTCTGAGGAATCTAAACGCCTCTATAATTACCTCGAGATTGCCATACAAATCTTGCATACTGTCAACATACGTTGCAAAATGCGTCAACGTCGCCTTAAGAGCAGCATGCGCTCTGTTAAACTCATTCATATTAAACAAGAAATAACTAACCTCTGCTGAACAAATTCACGAATTACACATGCAGGCGAATACGGCAGCATAGGCCAAGCAATAAAGCATTTTTTCATGCCATAAATACTACCCGGAAATCAACTGTGCGATTACATAAAGGACAGTTAGTAGAACTATTTGGCATAATTTTAGACTCGAGGACCATAATTTTTAATTTGTTATGAACAATTTAGTAGAAAAATCGTTTTTTTTTAGTTCTTCGCTTGTAAAATGGAAACTAATGAAGCAATCTTAATGTTGTCAATAGACAAATTGTAGAGAATTAAATTATGAAGAGAATGAGAGGTCGAATGTCCCGATCGAATGATTAAAACCGGAGAAAACCCGGAAAACCCGGAAATTGCAGTGTTTTATAAAAAAATTCACAATTCCGACATTTTTTAATTTTAAGAACTGAAATTTAGCACACAGATAGCTATTTATATGTATTTTATGTGTGCAAAACACAGCTTCTGTCGGACTAACGGTTATTGCACAATCACCATTTCAATTTTTTTCTGGGATATTTTCCAGGAGGGTTCTTGCTCCTGTGGTTGTCCAATGTAAATTTTAAAAACAGAATTGGAAAATAGACGTACAGGGCAACAAAACGTTTATTTTCGATTTTCCATAAAATGCAGCAAAATAGCTGAAAAACGGTCCAATGATAGAACCACCCCCAAATAATGCCAAATTACCAGTGTTGTACGACTATTACCCCCTCTTGTCGATACGTTTCAACAAATCAATGCGTAGATCGTATCTCACACACTCATTTCAGAATTTCCAAATAATACAGAAGTATTATGGATATTTCAATCTGCCTTTAATTTTATTCTTGCAGGAACATGGTATGGATCATTGACAAAATAACTGACGGTTTAAATTTTTCCAATTCCGATCAGAGATTCAGAAATCTGCCGTCAGTCATCACACGATCGACTCAATTAATAAATGTTTTAACAGATATAAAGATTCCAAAATAATGCAGAACAACAAAAATTGCTTTATGATGTTTTTCACACAGATGATATAGACTCCAGCAAGCAAGCAGCTCGCAAAATAGTCGTTTTATAAATCACAACCACCAATTATTTCAATAAATCGTAGATATTTTTCAACACCCCAATGCAGAAACTCATTCTCAAATAATGCCGAAAGACAAAGCCCGTATCGCCGAAAATCTCCACCTCTAGCTGAAAGTTAGGTCATAAACTCGAATATCACTTATCTTATATTTTTTCCTTTATACTTATTTTTTTTTTTTGAGACTTTTAAATAAGCCCCTTTAAAAAGCTGAAAGACATGTGTCCTGGAAACGACAAACTTTTGTAGGTTTCTTAAAAACAATTCCATTGGAAAAAACACTATTTCGGTGTAAAGTAAGAAACCACTCTAATCGTTCTGTTGCATTTTCAAATATATCAAAATGTATTCCCAGGTAGGTACAAATAAATATCACTTTAACATTGCGGTTGATTAATTTTGATCGCAAATTGTGTTTGTTGTGTCCCTCCAACCTGAGATGTTGCAGGGAAAGAGTTCACGCAACCACTCTGGATTATTATCAGACTTGAGAGAGTCAACAGCCAAATTTTATAATAAATGTAGAGGTTACGTAATAAAAAAATATTTTGGGAGAGTGCACGACGTTTCGAGTCCGAGGTACTGCGGAGATAGTAAAAGAGTTGTACAATACGGCCAGTTAAATGGTAATACAAAGTGTCCGACTTTTGTTCTTACTCGATCCAACAAACTTAAAAAAATTCCAACATTTACAACTTAATAAATGGTAAAAGTTGCTGAAATGTCCACTCTTCAATTGCCAATTTTTATTAACAAAAACAGCAGAAATAAATTTGCCATTGCATTGCAATAAATTGTAGATACTTTTCAACACCCCAATGCAAAAACTATCTAGATTCCCAAATATTCGCTGCGTCGAGGACGAAGAATTCGTGCTCGGACAGTTCTGTGCAAAGTCTTTAGATGACCCATACTTAGTTCAGAGCCATCTCTTCACACAGACTAAATCCGGTTCACGAATATAAGCATTCCCAAATAATGTAGAACTACAAACGTTGCTTGATTGACGATATGGACTGCCAACGAGCAAGTATAGCTCACAAAATAGTCCTTATAAACCACAACCACCGATTTCAAATATATCGAAGATATTTTTCAACGCCTCAATACAAAACCTCTCATACCAATGATAGAACCACCGGGAATAATGCCGAACTACCAGTGTTGTACGACTATTACCCCCTATTGTTGATACGTTTCAACAAATCAATGCGTAGATCGTATCTCACACAGATCATTTCAGAATTTCCAAATAATACAGAAGTATTATGAATATTTCAATCTGCCTTTAATTTTATTCTTGCAGGAACATGGTATGGATCATCGACAAAATAACTGACGGTTTAAATTTTTCCAACTCCGATCAGAGATTCAGAAATCTGCAGTCAGTCATCACATGACTGACTCAATTAATAAATGTTTTAACAGATATAAAGATTCCGAAATAATGCAGAACAATTGCTTTATGATGTTTTTCCCACAGATGATATAGACTCCAACAAGCAAGCAGCTTGCAAAATAGTCGTTTCATAAATCACAACCACCAATTATTTCAATAAATAATAGATATTTTTCAATACCCCAATGCAGAAACTCATTCTCAAATAATGCCGAAAGACAAGCCCGTATCGCCGAAAATCTCCACCTCTAGCTGAAAGTTAGATCATAAACCCGATTATCACTTATCTTATATTTTTTCCTTTATATAGGGTTTTCCAATAAGAGGTGTTATTTTGAATAGCCCGTTATTTCGGTAGATGTCACTTTTGGAGCTGTAATTTTTTGACATTTGACAAGTAGAAACTACGCCATTAATAAAAATGTAACGATACACGCTTCAACAACGCATTGAAATTATTAAAAAATAGCGCAATCCATTAACCGTAACTGGTGCTCCAGCCTCATTTTCGAAAAAGTAAGGTCCAATGACCCCGCCGGACCATAAACCGCACCAAACAGTCACACGTTGAGGATAGAGAGGCTTTTCAACAATAACTCTTGGGTTTTCTGAGCCCCAGATGCGACAATTTTGCTTGTTGACGAAGCCATCCAGGTGGAAATGGGCCTCATCACTCAAGATGATTTTTCGATGGAATTCCGGATCATTTTCATGCATTTCAAGGACCCAATCGGCAAAGATACGACGTTGTTGATGATCGGCCGGCTTGAGTTCTTGTGTTAACTGAACTTTATAAGCCTTAAGACCCAAATCTTTATGCAAAATACGGTGTAATGACGTTTTTGGAATGTCTAATTCCAAAGAACGACGAGGAATGGACAAACCTGGGTTTTCTTCAACACTTTCGGCTACAGCAGCAATATTCTCGGCTGTTCTTGAGCGACGTGCACGGGTTTTATTCTTCACATCACTAACTTGTCCCAACAGCTCGAATTTTTCCACCAATTTCTGTATTGCGGTCCGACAAGGTGCTTCACGACGACCCAAAAATGTTCGAGTTTTACGAACCGTCTCTGCCAAATTTTCACCATTTTTATAGTGAATTTTAATAATTTCAATGCGTTGTTGAAGCGTGTATCGTTCCATTTTTATTAATGGCGTAGTTTCTACTTGTCTAATGTCAAAAAATTACAGCTCCAAAAGTGACATCTACCGAAATAACGGGCTATTCAAAATAACACCTCTTATTGGAAAACCCTATACTTATTTTTTTTTTTGAAACTTTTCAATAAGCCCCTTTAAAAAGCTGAAAGACATGTGTCCTGGAAACGACAAACTTTTGTAGGTTTTTTAAAAACAATTCCATTGGAAAAAACACTACTTCGGTGTAAAGTAAGAAACCACTCTAATCGTTCTGTTGCATTTTCAAATATATCAAAATGTATTCCCAGGTAGGTACAAATAAATATAATTTTAACATTGCGGTTGATTAATTTTGATGGCAAATTGTGTTTGTTGTGTCCCTCCAACCTGAGATGTTGCAGGGAAAGAGTTCACGCAACCACTCTGGATTATTATCAGACTTGAGAGAGTCAACAGCCAAATTTTATAATAAATGTAGAGGTTACGTAATAAAAAAATATTTTGGGAGAGTGCACGACGTTTCGAGTCCGAGGTACTGCGGAGATAGTAAAAGAGTTGTACAATACGGCCAGTTAAATGGTAATACAAAGTGTTCCGACTTTTGTTCTTACTCGATCCAACAAACTTAAAAAAATTCCAACATTTACAACTTAATAAATGGTAAAAGTTGCTGAAATGTCCACTCTTCAATTGTCAATTTTTATTAACAAAAACAGCAGAAACAAATTTGTCATTGCATTGCAATAGTAGATAGATACTTTTCAACACCCCAATACAAAAACTATCTAGATTCCCAAATATTCGCTGCGTCGAGGACGAAGAATTCGTGCCCGGACTGTTCTGTGCAAAGTCTTTAGATGACCCATACTTAGTTCAGAGCCATCTCTTCACACAGACTAAATCCGGTTCACGAATATAAGCATTCCCAAATAATGTAGAACTACAAACGTTGCTTGATTGACGATATGGACTGCCAACGAGCAAGTATAGCTCACAAAATAGTCCTTATAAACCACAACCACCGATTTCAAAATATACCGAAGATATTTTTCAGCGCCTCAATATAAAACCTCTCATACCAATGATAGAACCACCCCCAAATAATGCCGAACTACCAGTGTTGTACGACTATTACCCCCTCTTGTCGATACGTTTCAACAAATCAATGCGTAGATCGTATCTCACACACTCATTTCAGAATTTCCAAATAATACAGAAGTATTATGAATATTTCAATCTGCCTTTAATTTTATTCTTGCAGGAACATGGTATGGATCATCGACAAAATAACTGAAGGTTTAAATTTTTCCAATTCCGATCAGAGATTCAGAAATCTGCAGTCAGTCATCACATGATTGACTCAATTAATAAATGTTTTAACAGATATAAAGATTTCGAAATAATGCAGAACAAAAATTACTTTATGATGTTTTTCACACAGATGACATAGACTCCAACAAGCAAGCAGTTCGCAAAATAGTCGTTTTATAAATCACAACCACCAATTATTTCAATAAATCGTAGATATTTTTCAACACCCCAATGCAGAAACTCATTCTCAAATAATGCCGAAAGACAAGCCCGTATCGCCGAAAATCTCCACCTCTAGCTGAAAGTTAGGCCATAAACCCGAATATCACTTATCTTATATTTTTTCCTTTATACTTATTTTTTTTTAGAGACTTTTCAATAAGTCCCTTTAAAAAGCTGAACGACAAGTGTCCTGGAAACGACAAACTTTTGTAGGTTTCTTAAAAACAATTCCATTGGAAAAAACGCTATTTCGGTGTAAAGTAAGAAACCACTCTAATCGTTCTGTTGCATTTTCAAATATATCAAAGCATCATTGAAAAAAAAAAAGAATATCAAAAGTGAATGTTGCGATACTTCACATGAGCACGAATATACCGAAAATTAATTCGTGATATAGTCTTTCAATATACCAATCGACCATCAAATATATCTACACAAACACTTCGAGTCGACGTATCGTCTCAAAACACTCCTCAACGTACGGCCCGTGATTTTATTCTCCAATACTTTTTTTCGGTATTTCCGATGGTCTCATGATATACTGACAATATTTATAAGAAATGGAACAAACATGTACTTACATAAAGGAAATGTAGCTAGGGGTCGTTCGTGCTGAAGATCAAATAATTTCACACGGACAGTTTCTTTACTTCAAATTTCTGAAAACAAAAATTGCATTTAAAACAAGACGTCACTTGGATGTATTTTAGTTTTGTTATTTCACATGCGACTAGACTGCAATAAAATGCTATTGCTTTTAAAATGTTTGCTACAAATCTGAACGACCGTACCGTTAAATTTTAACTAAAATCAGTTCGCATTTTATGGACGTGTGTTTACGACATATGTCATTTTTAATTAAAATGGCATGGCGTTTGTAATCTGGTTAACATTATGACATGTAATAACGCTGGTATCGCTCGTTGAATGCGCTTCCGAAATTGAATTAGATGTTTCATATGTGGCCGCGTTCGTTTATGCAAATAGATTCCCGGTGGCAACAGTTTGTTCGGAAGTTATATCACACACATGCACCGCTGCATATCCAACAGCAACACTACGCCAGAAAAAATATTGCGCATTGGGTAACAAGATGTAACAAAAGTGCCCCCAAAAATATAACTCAACCAACAACGTTGCAATGATACATTTCGTCGGTCAAATGTTAGGTATAATGTTCTACCCGAACATTTTGTCAGTAGTCTTTTAAAAAACTATGGTTGCTGTTTTTCATTTTTCAACTTTTATATTCATTACAATTAGTAAGTACTTTCTAACGCTATTTTCGGCTTTATTTTTCCATAGAACTGAAAAAATTAATTATTAAAAAAATCAAGTTGATAGAATAATATGATTTCATTGTAAGTAATACTTTATGAATTCAAAAATGTTCTAACTGCAAAAAACAATAATGATAAATCAAATAAAATTAATTTTCAGACTTCAGACTTCATAAAATGTAAGTTAATAATAATAAAACTAAGAAAAAAAAAACTAAACTTTTTTTAGTTTTTGGCATTGTTTGCTTTGTTGTGGTTCCTTAAACAATGGAAGACGTTGAAGGTATTTCATTATTTAGGCCTTCTGTAATTTTTAATTTTTTCTCGTTTTTCGGAGAAGTTGCAGCAAAAACCTTTGGATCTTTGTACTGCTTAAAAAACGTCGCAATGAACTCGCTATCAACAGACGAAATAAATTTAAAGAGCTTCTTTAACTGACAGATTTTGTCGAATGGAAGCTAACATTCTTGGAGCTCCTTGCATGTGCTTACTAAAAATGACAAAAATACTGACTGAGCCAGGAGGTATAGAAGATCCACAGCTTTATAAGATTGCCCTCTTTGACAAAGCTTCTTATTGATATTTCTTTTCCAAGAATCAGGATTTCGTATTTTTTTTCTCGTTCGATTTCCTACTTTTATCTGTCGTTTCACTTGGCTCTGCAGCCTCATTTTCACGACTAGCACCTTCAGCCTCACATTTATTTTCAGAAATACCGTGGTATTTCTCCTCTTTTTTCTTCTTCTGATGGTAGATAGTGTGGATCGGCGCTGGAATCGTCACTTTTATGGAAAGAATCTCGATTTTCTTCACAATTTTTTGCACTAAGTTATAAAAATAATACTTTTCGTAATTTTGGAATAAGGAATAAAAGGAACATTAGTCCATTGAAGGAACAAAGGAAAGGAAAAGACATTTAACACACTTTGCTTCCGAAGTCTTTCATTATAATATCACATAAAAGCACAACCAGTAAATTTGTGTTGATTATTATCTTTATCACAACAAATAAGGTAAGACAGTAACAGTGGTGGTGGCGAGTAAATAAGAAACATTAATTAAAAATTATATTGTTCTAACAGCAGTCTGTTTCGTGCGCCTATTGGTCGATAGCACAATATAACATTTCGAGCATTTCAAATTCTTCAGTTAGCACAATATAATATCGGTTTTAAAATCAACAAACTGTACAAATGCCAGCAAAAGTCTATTCTAATTAAGGTGACCAAAGGTACTCCTTTAGGGAGTTTTGTACTCCTGTTATGTGAACCGTACTTCTTTTAAAACGAGTACTCCAAAAGTACTCATTTGCATTCTTTTGTACTGCTTTGTACTTTTAAAAATATAAAAACTTGGCATTTAACTTTAACCTTTAAACTTTAAAAAAAGAGTTTCCATTTATTATAGAAAATAAAGGAAATGATGATTCTATGGTTAAATGTACAATCTGCAAAGGAGAATTTTCTATTGCGATTGGTAGACGAAGTGCAATAACAAAGCACATTGATACTAATAAACATAAAACATCTCTTGATGCAGCGACTTCAACGTCTAAACTAAATACATTTTTTAAAACTGATAGTTTTGAACCAAATGAAGATTGAAATAAAAAGTATTTCAAAGAAAAATAATCACTTCTATTCTTGGTGGATGAAGTTTTCCATTTTCTTGTTTTCAAATGATTACAACAAGGGTTGACTCTTAAGAGTCGGTTTGCCTAGGTGAAAGCATGCAACTTGCAGTGTGTTTGTTTTAACGTGTTTATACATATAATTTTTGAACTAATGAATTTTGAAATTATTTAAAAAACATATAGGTAGTTGAATGGAGAAGACTCAGTGTTTTTATTCAAACCGAATCACCATATCCAATGAAAATTCATTTGTACTCCTTTTGTATAAAAAATAGTTGGTCACCTTAATTCTAATAGAACCATATGGGACCCAATGACTGAAAAAAATTGCTGATAGAACATTATAATACTCGACGACGATTTTTTGAGGACTCCTTCCACTGCAAGATTCCCGTTAGTAAAGATCGCAATTTACTTCAGGACACACAACGTGACACTGCCCCAATTACAAAGAGTAGAACTTCTTTGCAAAATGGGGAAATATAACTGGATTAAGTGTTTGCGTTCGCGCCATGTGGAAACTACACCAATATTTGTGCCGCCGACATTGGATTGTCGGTTTTGTGCAAATGCATTCCGTGTGGTGACTACTTAAACATCTCGATGTTGGACATTGCTACTCGGAAGTGCAAGATTTTATCAACAGGTCTCACACTCGACTAAAAACAGACAATCAAACTGAAGAATGGTTTGGGATTGCGGAGTTAATTTAACGTTCGTTGGCGAAAAAAGTTTAAATTGGTTGTTCAGTAAAGAAGTTAATATTTATGTTGTATTCACGGCGAGATGAATTCTTTCTTAACGGGCTGACACTTTATTATTATCATAAGGCTTTTATATTTCGTTCTTGGCTATCAACCTGCCACCGAGTTTAAATTGAATTCGGTACTTCAAAATTAAATTTCTAGGGATTACAGTTTCCCAACAAAATAGCTTTTAAATTAACATTCCCCCCCCCCCAGTACAGTAGACTTGAAGTAAAAATGTAACAAATAAGGCAAAATAAAAGGTAGATAAATAATTAAAAAGTAACGCACTTTTTTAAATTATACCGGGTTTGTCACGACGAGCTTCCATTAGAACTTGATGAGGAAGGCGTTTACTTAGAAACATCATCGACTCGGTCAAGCACGAATTGCAACCACAATGCAAACTCGGAAGAAGGGTTTTTAAAGCGTGGAAGCTTGATAAGGACACTATGCGCGATGCCCTTATTTATTTATGCATTACATTTTCTTTTCTAAAATTAATTTTTTGCGACAGGTCAGTCGGAATAGCGTTTGAAGTGATCATACCGGAGAGCTTTACTGACCTAGTTGTTTTATCACCGTCAAAAGACTGGGAAAATTGAACCCTCAAGATTGGATTACATCTCTTGTTAGTTCCGTCTGTATCGTTTTAATGCGCATGAAGTTAATGTTGTTAGTGTCGGATTCTTTGCAGCGAATGATTGTGTTGTACAGATATTGATTACAGACACGATTTATTTTCCTAAAAAAGTATTTGCAAAAAATAAGTAACGAAAAATTGGCATTACTCGCCCTGTAGAGTTAGTTGCGGTATTAGAACGACCACCTTTTAGTAGATTTTAACCTTTAATTTAAAAAAAGATTCTTATTAGTGAAAATAATCAAAAATTTGTAATATTTTTTTTTTCAATAAATTTAAAATTGAATTCACAAAGGCAGACATTTTTGGCAACCGTCATTTTTATTGTCGATGAATTCCAAACGGTAGTTTTCAATGGAAGGAAAATTTAATATTGAAGTGAAAATCACACAACAAATTTAAACGTAATAACGTAAATAAACTTACAAAGGAAAGGAAAATGACCAAGTTCGACGAGTGCAAAATTCACATGTCATTTAAAAGAACAAGACTGAGAGAGAAAGAGAGAGATGAGTTTTTCGCCAACGACAACATAAAAATATTTTTTCTTTAATGAAAATTCGGTAGTAGATATTCGTCTTTCTGATAATATAGTAGCAACTGCAATGGCACCTTTTCCTCGGTTTATCTGTTACTTTCTTTCTGCTACTTCTTGTTTTGAATATCGTTTTAGTTAATTTTGTCTTGTCCGTCCATTTTACATGTCTAAACCAGCTTAGTATCCTTCCTTCTATTTTGTTATCTAGTAATGTCACATTCAAGATTTCCCTGTGTGCTACATTTTGAATTTTATTTATTTGTTTTATTTTCTATTTTTCTTACGAATCTCGACTAAAGCGCAGATTTCTGAAGCATAATAATGTCAACGTTGGGATCACTACTTTTTAAGTATTTCCACTTTTACTTCTCTCGGTACAGTAGAATTCTAATTATCCGAACTGGTTTTAGGGAGACAAAAATTAAATATGTAACTTTTTAAAAGTCACAATCTGTTCAAAAACAAAGAATATTCACTCGACGGAAAAAATTGATACTATTTTTATGTAAAGTAGCTCTTTCTCTAATTTCTTCGCCCGTTTATCCTTCTTGTGCTATTATAGATACTAAGTATTTAACTCTTTGTACTTGCTGCAGGATATTTCTTTTCAGTTTTATAATATGTTGTTGTGGTTGTTTACTGAATGTTACAGTAGGTTTATTCAGCATAACAATTGTGAATCTTTGGTTGCCTAAGCCGCTAGCCATTTGATGTAATTGCAATGTAATGGATTGTAGAAGTTCTTCATTGAAAATGAACTTTAAAAATTATCTCCTTTAATTATATTCTGCATAATTCCTCTGGTTTGAGGAAGCGCCCCCAGATCTTCTTGTCCCAGTTGCATAATGAGCTAATTATATTTTTGCAGAAAACAGTTCGTCGAAAAGGGTAGTTTGTTCTTTTGAAAATAAAAATTGCCCAAAAGTTTAAATTTTGAAGTGAATATTAATAAGTAAAACAAAACTTTCGACAAATATCTGCCAAAATTATGAAAAATTTGAAAACAATTATAATAAAATTAATGAATGTCCATTTAAAAAAAGATTAACTTTTGATTAAAAAAATGGAGCTAATTAAGTTGAGAATAGAATATTATAAATAAAATAAGTACTGGAAAATTATTATTCTGTACAAAACAAAGTGAAATTTTGTACATGTTCAGTTGAAAATAAATTACAAAAAATATTCCATAATCACAAGATAAGTAATGACAAAAACGGAATTTTACGACTCAAAAATACCACTTTTTTTAACGACTTGGGTGTATTTCTAATTTATCAAAGCCCAATACTACAAAACTACAAATTCGCTGACCTTGAACCTGCCTCATTATACACTTGTTTTTCTTTTTAATTCAACGAACAGAGACGGAAACCACAATTTAATCCACGGAGCAGCGCAAGCGTAGCTCACGTGAACGCACCAATCTAACAAGAGACGTGTTGGCGGAGGTCCATCTTAGTTCCACATACAAATCTGAGTTTAATAATGGAACAAACGGTGAGTACACACAAGATTAAATCGTTTCATCACTGACTTAATGTTCTGTTTAGCCTACAGTATTTCCGGCCGATCCTTTCGATCCGGTCGAAGATGCCAACGTCCTCAAGGCGGCATTTAAAGGATTCGGGACCGACGAAAAAGCGGTCATTGAAATTATAGCGAACAGGAGCAACGAACAGCGGCTAATAATCGCAGAAAATTTCAAAACCATGTTCGGAAAGGTAACACTAAATCCAAATTGGTTAAAATTCTTTAGTAATCAGCTTCGTCTCAGGATTTGATAAAAGAACTCAAGAGCGAACTTAAAGGGAAGTTTGAGGACGTTATGCTTGCCCTAATGTCTCCACCGTACCAATTTTTAGCCAAAGAATTACACAGGGCTATCAGTGGAGCAGGAACTGATGAGATCACTCTTGTAGAAATTTTGGGCATTCACACCAATGAGGAAATTATTGCCATCAGGGAAGAATATGAAGCAAGTGAGTAAGCAGCTACTCACTTTTATCCGAAATAACATTTCCTTTCAGAATACGAATCGTCCCTAGAGGAGGACCTCAAGGACGATACTTCCGGTAGTATTAAGAGATTGCTGGTATCGCTCGTTACGGTAAGTTGCAGTTAAATCAATTCTTGCCTGCAACTGTAAGTTTTAGGCACATCGAGACGAATCTGGGGAAATCGATGAGGAAGCGGCGTATCATGATGCCCAAACGCTCCTGAGGGCCGGCGAACTTTTTTATGGGACCGATGAATCGGCCTTCAATCAGATACTGTGCCAAAGGAACAAAGACCAGATAAACGTGATTTTTGATCAGTATGAAACTTTGGTGGGGCACAATTTTGAAGAAGCCATCGATAGCGAATTCTCCGGAACTACTAAAGATGCCCTATTGGCACTGGTTAAGTGTATTAGAAACAAACACGAATTTTTAGCCGATCGTTTGTTTAAAAGCATGGATGGGATGGGAACTGATGATAGAACGCTAATAAGAATCGTCGCTTCGAGGTCAGAAATTGATTTGGGAACTATCAAGGAAATTTTCGCTGAGAAATACGAGAAGAGCTTGAGCGACTTCATTAAGGTAAATTTTGATTTAAAAATTCCACGTTTAATTCGACCAATTTCAGGACGATACGTCTGGAGATTACAAGAAATGCCTCATTGCCATTGCCAATTAAAAACTTTATTTTGTACTTTATTTTTGAAAATAAATTTAACTTATCTCATGACGAAACAGTTAAAAATCATAAAAAGCGTCGGAATCATGTTGCGGATTGTCGATTCCGAAGAGAACAGATTGTCACGGCTCTTCATTAATAAAGCTTTGGGACTAATTGGAGCGTCGTTAATTTTCCTAATCCATTCAATATGTTTTACCAAATTAAAGGTTGTATAAGACCACATCGGTTGGTCAATAGGTCTGCAGTGACCCACAATAACAGTTCCCGTATTAACAGCGCAAATGTCTTTTTTCCGCTCCACGTTGGTTTGCAAAAGGCACAAATTTTTCGGAGGAAAAAAGTTGCCCTCCTTATAATTTCCTATCTCATCAGTTACTACAAATCTGAGCAAGTGTCTGGACATATCCAATGGCTGTATTTTATCCATCTGAGTTTTGGAAGCCCAAATCGGAATTTCGCAAATTGTTTCGTTATCTGCGGGTATTTCAAGATGTTTAGGAATTCTTGCAGTCCCAAAAATCATGCTTACATCAGTTTTCGCCATTGCTATATCGAAATGTCGCCGCGATTGCCATTTAGGATGAACGATGAGTTCAACGACGTGGTAAATGTAGCCTGTTGAGCTCGTGACACTATCGTATTCTCTTGATATTTCTTCTTGAGATGTCAGTACGAAATAGGAATCTATCGGCAATGCACCTAATGGCATTGCCGTGGTTAAAATCCAACGTCGACTTATTATCGTTCCTGAACAGAGAGGAGATAAAAATTTGTCTAATTTTGTTTGACGCGGTTTCTTGTCGTAAAATATAACCAGAAATGGATATTGTCCAGGTACTGTTTGGTTCCCATTTGCAACCTCGGGCAAAAAGTCCTTTGCATAACTTAATGAAATAAAACCGAGAAAAAATAAAATAAACATTGCCAAAGATTGTAGAAAATTTTTAAATTTGACACATGTCACCAAGTCGGATTACTTCAAAGTTTTCCACCAAAAATATTTCAGTCGCTCAAAATTAGAAGAAAAAAAAATTCCTACATAATTACAAATTCCGTTTGTATTCATTATAATAAATTGTAAAAAGTCGTTAATTTGATTATGATAATCTTTATTATTTTATTATTCGAAAGACTCAAGATCCCTGGTCAATAATTTCTGAGAATTGCAGCATTGTTTTCATTAACTTATCTAAATTTTATTTTTGTTTTAAAAATGGCACGTTGCACAATCTGAAAAACCGTATCCATATTAATTAAGTACTATTCTAACTGCAATTTCAATTAAAAAAATTTAATTACACATTACCGAAACTTAATAAGCGATCAATCAAGATTAAGATTATAAAAGTTTTATAACAAAATCCGTAAATTTTAAGGAAAAATCGCATTTCTTACAGACACGTCATAAAGATAACCCAAAGTAATTTGAAGAAAAATGTTAAAATTATCTAATGATAAACTAAGGTAAAAAAATAGTAAATTTTCCGTTCCATTTCCATCGTAAAGCGGTTTGTTACCACAAATATCTACTCTTAAAACCGACACATTGTTATTTCAATTTTATACCAATTACTGTGGGAAATTAATTAAAAGCAATTTCCATAATGTACTTAGTTCACGCAAACCAAAATGTCCTCAATCCCCAAAAGCACAGTACGTCATAAGCTACGGCCGCCACTTTAAAGGTAAAGGGTTCTATTAATTTACAAATTTCCACTAATGTTCTATTTCCGAACAGCTTAGTGCACAAAACCTCATAAATATTGCATTCATTAAGCCATACCCTCAGCTTACTTACAATCGATAGTTAATTGAGTTTTCTAAACAAAAATCAATCGGCGTAAACACTTTTTAGCATTCGTTGCCTTGTGATGTGCGTTGTTGGTTGATAACGACAAAAATTTCAACAATTAAAAAACAAATTCTTGGCAGTTAAGTGACAGTAATTAAAAAAATCATAATTTAAATTTATTGAAGGCAATAAGAAATAAGAAACATACGCAATTTCATATTTTCCACCCAAATATGTCCCAGCAAGAGGTAATTATTAACTTATTTAAACTTTCCGCATATTTGTAAATTATCTGCAGCTTATTGGATATAATTTTATCCATTGCGTGATAAAGGACATCCTGATATTAAATGAGGCCTGTCGAAGGCTATTTCAGGCTAAATAAAACAAAAATGAGTAATTTCCGGTTTCAAATAAGTACTTACATAAAAATTACAGAGCAAAACTGTGCCAAATATGCATTAGAATTTAATTTTACCAATAAAAACAACAAAACTGACATGCAAATGCAACTTTAATAAACATACACGCTTTGCATAATGTACTGAACTCGCATATTTCAAATTAAGAAATTCTGCAGAACTGCCAGAAATGCCAAAATGGTAAGATTAGAAGTCACTCGTCTTCGACTTGTTCTAGAAGTTACTCTCGTGTAAGGTAACCATCAAATTCAATAATTTATCTACGACTCTTGAAATAAACCATTTACAAAATGTTGCACTGATAGTCAAGTTTCCGTTTTCTGTTATCAAGTACTTCGACATTTTCAGTGTTGTTTAATTCATTCTTGTATGTCTTTTCCTGTAGCTCCTGTCGAAAATTAATTACAAATTACGTTGGACACACATTTACTTTTACATCTGAAACAGTGGTAGCAAAAATTCCAAACGCTGCATTTAACGCGCCAGAGCTGACACGAAATAAATTTTATTCGCGGCTAGCGCCCTGTTTGATAGGCACTGGTTTATAGCGAGTTACTTATCTGTAACTCAATATGATTCAAAATATATCAACTAAAGTCGCTTATTGTATGCAAGCAAGGCGTCAAGGTGACGTACGATAGCTGTCTAGGGTTAATTCAAAGTCAGAATATCCCAAATACATTCGAACTTCCATATAACGAAGCGTCACGGTGACCTTAAACAATTCGTTATAGAAAAACTTCGTTATATAAAAATTAATATAGGACAAAAATTCAGTTTAACCCTTTCAGGTCCGCAAGAGTTTTTGAAGTAATACGATTTTAGGCATTAAAATGACTAGGTATCTATTTAACATAAAACAGCGTACTTTCAAAATTTACGTGAGGACACATTATGTCCCAAGGTCGCAAAAGGATTAATATGCAGTTACGTAGCTACTTAATTAATTGGATAAATAAGACCAGTGTTATGAAACGATTTTTAAAATAATTTTTTTTTGACGCAGTAAAACTTTGTCGGTTCCATTTAATATTGTAAAATTTTTGCACGCTTAAATTAGTGCCACTTACTTCGTCGGCTAATTCCTTATAAAATGTTGAACCCTGGATACATCTAGGAATATTACTACAACCGAGGTTTTTTCCGAAGTTACAGTAAAACAACAAAAAGAAACCGTTTTAAATCTTGAAAATTTGTAAAGTTGATGGAAAAAATTCATTATACGGAAATTTTTACTTCGTTATAAGGGGTATAAAATGCATTAAAAACGTCTCCAGGGTGAAAGTTCCCCATTACCTACCCTGATCGGCAACAATTATCAAAATATTTTAAGAAGCATACAGTTTACTTATTAACAAGATCATCAACTTTATTAACAAAGCAATAACAATCCGCTACATTAACCAATCATACATACGAAGCAATTTTCAAATAATAATCATACAATTGCTAACTAACACATCTACGTCACATTTTACCATTGCTCTTTATCCTACAAATTAGTTGGTCTAATGTGTCATCAGTTTTATTTTAACAATACCGTTGCCATCTAGAAAAACAAGTAAATATTCAGTGCTGAGCTATGTACGCCGAAGAAATAATTGCACAACTTTAGCACACATCCTGACGTATTGTGTACCACATTACAAGTTTATTATTGTATCATAAAATCGCACGCAGACGCAGAGAAGTGATATCTCGCAGACGATTTCTCCGAAACTAACAAATTAGCTGACGTGCTCTGACGTCCGTGGAAGTGCTGGTTACTCATACTTTCCCTTATTTTTGACGTTTATATCCATTTTTGATTTACTCGGGCAAAATCGGGACAGGATTTATAATAAGTGCGTTGTGTGACTGACCCGAAGTTAAGTTGCGACCGCAATAAGGTGTGTCTCGCCTTATCTACATACGTTCGAAATTACTGTGCTACTTAACAAATAAACAAAATCAGTGCCCGAATTTACAGCAGGAATTAGCATATTACAACAGTGATCAAAAATGAGTTATCCAGGATACCCATATCAACAGGTGTATATTTTGTTTTCACTTTGTATTATAAAGCTTCACTAATCTTGATGCATGTGCATTTAGTTTTTACTTTATTGTTCATTCATCAACGGCACTTTAGAGTGTAAAGTGATCGCGTTATTACATACTAATCCGGTAACATATGTGACGACCGTTTAAAAAACAGGCGAACCTTCCCTGTCCGTTCCAGACAAATAACATTATTGATTTTATACAGGCTCCCCACGGAACGCCTGGAGCCAACCCATACCCACAACAGTCGCCGTACCCCGGAGGATCGCCCTACCCCACAAACTCCGCTCCTTATCCAACCCAAGGTGTTTTTGCGCCGAGTTTAGGATATCCAGCTAATGCTCCAATGTACATGCCGCAAGCCAGTTATCCAACGCCTCAAGCATACCCTCCCCAAAGTGGCTACCCTCCTCAAACTGGCTATTCTCCTCAAAGAAGCTACTCTCCTCAAAGTAGCTATTCTCCTCAAAGTAGCTATTCTCTTCAAAGTAGCTACTCTCCTCAAAGTGGTTATCCTCCTCAAAGCAGTTATCCTCCCCAAAGCAATTATTCTCCTCAAAGCAATTATTCCCCACAAAGCAGTTACCCTCCTCAAACAGATTACCAGCCTCACACCACTAGTTACCGCTCATCTCAAGCTAGTTATCCACCTGTTGACCATTCAGCTCCAAGGGCTTCTTATACTAATTACCAAGCACCTAAGGTGAGGCTCTTTTATGGAACCGTTTAATTTGAGAGACAACTGAAAATCGGCAATTGAAATTTTCAGTTTCAGTTGTCCCTTCAAATGTGTGAAGTCTTTTCAGGTGAGGGTCACTTCGCCATCGGTCGTTCTCATTTGTAAAAATTCTCACAGCTTTACTAAAACATTCCAATTTCTACTAACGGCATGCTTTCCCTTGCACTCTCAAATCATCACTAACAATCTTAATTTGCAGAAAAGACCAACTGTTGTGCCTGCAAATCCGTTTGATGCACGAGCCGATGCTGAAATTTTAAGAAAAGCCATGAAAGGCTTCGGGACGGATGAAAAAGCAATCCTCAATGTGCTGTCACGTCGCAGCAATGCGCAACGTTTGGAAATTGCCGTGCAATTTAAGACCCTCTTTGGAAAGGATTTAATCAAAGATCTGAAAAGTGAACTGAGTGGAAGGTTTGAAGATCTGGTCGTGGGGCTGATGACACCCCTGCCTCAATTTTACGCCAAGGAACTGCACGAAGCAATCAGCGGAATTGGGACAGATGAGGACACCCTCATTGAAGTCCTGTGCACTCTGAGCAACAACGAAATTCGCATAATTCGCACTGCATTTCAACAAAGTATGTAAATTATTTTGTTGTAATATCACAAATTAAATTTGTTCTAATTACAGTTTATCACAAGAGCTTGGAAGATGATTTAATTGGCGACACAGGAGGAAATTTCAAGCGGTTAATGGTGTCCTTGTGTTGTGCAAATCGCGATGAATCCGGTACAATTAATCAAGCAGCTGCGCACGCAGACGCCCAAAAATTACTTCAAGCCGGTAATTTAATCTCCAGTTTTTAAAACCCCATTAACAATTTTGATTTAGGTGAGCTGCGTTTCGGAACTGATGAATCAACCTTTAACATGGTTTTGTGCCAACGCAATTACAATCAGTTACGCATGATTTTTGAAGAGTATCAAAAAATAACGGGCCATGATTTCGAAAACGCGATCAAGAACGAATTTTCCGGTGACATTGAACAAGGCTTGTTAGCAATCGTCAGATCTGTTCGCAATCAATCAGGATTTTTCGCTAAACGTTTGCACCAAAGTATGGCTGGAATGGGGACCAATGACAGACAGCTGATCAGAATCATTATAACACGTTGTGAAATTGACATGGGCGACATCAAGGACCAATATCTGGCGCAGTATGGGAAATCATTAAAAGATGCCATATCTGTAAGTTTTGTGTTTCTGATCTTGATGTTATTATTGATAATTATTATTTCAGGGTGATACTTCAGGTGATTACAAAAAGTGTTTATTGGCTCTCATTGGAGAATATTAGTTATCCTTTAGTAATTTTCTACTGTTTTTTCTATTGTTATGAATAAGTATTGTTTGTTAAGCTTCCAAGTCTTATGTGACTCATATTTCTATATATACTCTTAAAAGAATAAAGTTATATTTAAATTATAAACGAATTCTGTAGATAACCTTCTCCCGACACTGGTTCACTATTTTATTTCAATTTTCTACTGTTTTTTCTATTGTTATGAATAAGTATTGTTTGTTAAGCTTCTAAGTCTTATGCGACTTTCAAATATTTCTATATATCGATATGTTTTTACCAAAGTATCGTAAGCCACATCTGTCAAATTTTGCAGGAGACAACTTTCTTGTCCACAAGGTCATTGCATGTGACTATCTTGGTACTTACGATAGGTTTATTGTGTTCTTATCACCATAAAGAATAAACTGATGGGTATATTACTCTGCCAGAACAAGCATTTAGTCCGATATTTACGATATAACGCAAAATCTCAATTTCGCTCAAAATGTCACTTACGATACTTTGGAAAAAAGGTATCGATATACTCTTAAAAGAATAAAGTTATATTTAAATTATAAACGAATTCTGTACATAACCTCAAAAAGTTGTTTTGCTTAATTTCGGAATTAATCAAAATTGACAGGTAATACAAATTATGTAAAACTCACCTGTAATTTCTCCCGTAACTGGTTCACTATTCTAGAACGAAATGTAAACCGAATTTTTAAATAAAACACAAAACCTAAAACTGGTGACAACTTCTTCCACAACAGATGTCGCCAGTAAATGAAAACATGTGATTTTAAAAAACAACAACAAGGAAGGCGTGACAGCATCTGTCACAATTAAAAAAATCGACTTTTTGTGGCAACTTTCTAGTGAAAAGTGATACTGTGATCTCAATGTGATTAATATTATGCAACAAGACATGTCCAGCATCATGATACGTTTAGGTAAGCAGCTGCTTCAATTAATTAATCAAAATTAATTTATTCACTTTCCAGGAAGCTTAGATATGTTAAGGAGCATGTACGATTTTAAAGCAACATACGCCAAAACTTTAAGTTTCAAATGTAATGATTATTTTATTTTACACCAGACGAATACCAAACACAAAAACTGGTGGGAAGTTATTAACGAGAATGGAGAAATGGGATTCATCCCTTCAAATTATGTGGAAACAGTTACGGTTAGTCCCGGGTTCTACCTTCAATATTTAGATATTTGCATAGAGAACGTGCGTATCAAGCAAATGTCACCGGAATATTTAGTAGGTGACAAAAAGGAAGTCCTGTTGAGACTGAAAGAAATCAAGCGACAAATAGAGCAGTTACCTGAAGTCCAAGAAAATTCCGTAGGCTTTAACGAAGAAAACGTGTTACCCCCTTTACTGTTTAGAAATTCCGAAGGGAACCTAGAAACAGCCAGAGGCACTATTGTAAAAAGTACTTCAAGCAGCACGAGTACCTCATTTTCGTCGAACATTACCGACGTAAGAAACTGTGATGATGTTATCGAAGAACCCATAAAACCAATACAAAAGAAGGTAGCCAGTCGCGAGAGTTTAAAAAAGTCCATTGAAAATATTCACGCGGAGTTAAAAAAGGAAGAGACGCAACGAAAACGATCTGAACCTAGCATTAACAATGTACCTTCCAATTCGTCTGTAAATTCCAAGGTCTCACCGGTGATCACTCCCCAATCGGTTTACGAGTTGGTTGAGAGCGTTCGAATTAATACTCAGTTATCGTATGAGATGTCCAAAATTGCTGTTGCAACCGTCGTCCAGGGGCTACATGAGCTTTTACCGGCTGCCACGTTTCCTTACTTAAGTACTATTTTGTCGCATTGTGATACTTCTTTGATCGCCGAGGGGATACACATAGACCAAACGCACGATGCTAGTCGTTTAAAAATTATTTTTAATGAACTTACTTCTTGTAAAGAGGATGCGCAGCAGAGGAGTTGGATGTTGCACGAGGATGAGAGCATCATCAAGGAGTACATTAGTGAACTGATTTCAATATTGGTAGGTTTCAAAGTCAAAAAGGTAATTAAAATACGTTTTCAATAGTTGTTTTAATTTTGGTGTTTCTTAATTTTATTTTCTAAAGTTTATTGCACCGAAATTATTTATTAAGGGGGTTGGATAGGAAAAAATTAAAGAAAACATAATTTTTTTGTTATTATTTTCTGAGAGTTCTATGATAACTAAAAGTGTCCCAAAATTGAGGACAAAGACAGCAAAGAAATTTAATTGTGTCTGAAAACATACAGTGCGTTTTTTTAACTGTTGCCATAGGGAATTTTTAAACCATTTTTGGAACAAAGTTGGAGGATTGTTTAAACTATCGAATAGAATACAATTCAAAACCCTAAACAGCCGAAAAAGTTTTGAATAAAATATTTTTGTAAAAGCGTTTTCTTGCCACTATCATTTCTAGTAGGCTGAAATGTCAGTTTAAATATTAATAAATTAGTTTTAATTGTGCTAGAATGAATATAGTTCGAGGGAGTGTTAAAATTTTCCAGAACAATGTTCAAAATTATGGTTTGTGTTTCAATCGGGCATTAACCTATAAAAGTGCCATCTCGTTAGATAGCCTTCATCCAAACAGCAGTTTAAAATTGACGACTCTGCCAGAGCCTCCAGTTGGTGAAAACTTTTCCGGTTACATACCGATTGACCAACTTCAGATAGTTTACAGTCGAAGCACTGGTCCCGGAGGACAAAATGTGAATAAAATAAACACAAAAGTCGACCTACGTTTTCATTTGCAATCGGCCAGCTGGTTAGATGAAAAAGTTAAGGCAAACCTTGCTGAAAATTTGCAAACCAAGATAACCAAAGATGGCTATTTAGTATTTTGTTCAGAGTTAACAAGATCTCAACAATTAAATTTGGCAGATTGTCTTCAAAAATTGAGAGTGGCAATACGAAATACTTATACGGAACACAAGATAGCTGAAGACACACTGGAGAAGTTACGTAGAAGGCATGAGAAATCTATAAGGGAACAACTGTCACTGAAAACGGAAAGGTCACGAGTGAAAATGATCGACAAATCCCTTCAATTCATGAATAAGTTTGTATTTATTAAAAATAAAGTTTAATCATTGTGTTGGCTTTTTTAAAATGTGTTTTTTAAAATGTTTAATAATGTGTAATTGACAATGCTTTAAAGGATGTGTTTTTAAAATTTTTGTAAAGTGTTAAATTTGTAATAAGTGAAAAAATTTTAAAAAATGTTATGGAAGAAGGAAAATAATTGTAAGCAACTAAAACAATTATTACATAACAAGGGAAACTTGATTTAAATTAAATTAGATTATTCATTGATAAATGGATAGAAACTAATGGGACCGTGCGTTGGCCACCACCTTTGCCAGATTTCCCTCCTATCGATTTTTTTCTGTGGAAGTATGTGAAAAATTTAGTTTATAAGGAGAGATATGCAACAGGTAATGAATTGGAGAATAAAATTTTGACAATAATTAGTGCATTAGATGGTTGAAAAATTTTGAAAGCAGCGCCCAGTGTTCAAAAAAGAGCCCAAAAATGTGTTGAACAAGAAGGTGACATTTTCGAACAATGTCTTGGTCATAAAATATGTTTTTCTAAACTTCTATTCTCAATTTGCTGTGGAGTTTTTTTTTTCAATAATTACAATTTTCAACCGTTTCATTGTCTACATGATTTTTGTAGTAATTGAAATAAAAACTTCAATTGCTTATAACTTCTCTGTAGTTAATTTAATTGTATTGGTGCATTAAGACTTTTTTTACTCAGAATTGAACATCCCTTCGAAATATGTAAAAAAGTATAGGGCATTCCATTAAAAAAAAATGTTATTTTCGTGAATATCTCACACAGTTGACGTTCGACTGGTTTTTTTGCTTTCATTATGGTAATTAGCGGAAAAACACCAATTCCTTGCTAATTTAACGGACTTTGTAGCTCCAAAATAATAAAGTTATCAATAGTGAACACTTAATATAATACAGCCTGTATATCTGAAGCGATTGAATAGAGGAATTTAAAAAGTAATTTCTGGAATTCTGCAGTGTGATTTTTTCTTTTTTTTACATAACGACTTTTGAGTGTAAGAAATAACAAATTTTGAGAATCCTTTATTTAGTAGCTCAGAAAGACTTAAAATTAAATGTGTGCAAAATGTGGTTGAAATTTGTTGAACGATTCTCGAGAAAAGTGTACTTATGTAATACATTGATCCTGACCCCCTTAAACATTTTTGATGGTTTTTCTTCCTTAAAAAGTAATTCTATTTCTGATGATTTCTAAAATATTTTTCAAACCTTAGCAAATTTGCTAATTTATTTATTTATTTATTTATTTATTTTCAGTCAAATGCAGATGCCAGTATATCAAAACACGTGATTTCAAATGACCAATACCACGTAATTATAACTCTGATCCAGTATTATCAAATGGAAGTGAGGTGGTCCATAAGGCAGTTATTACTGCAAGCTTTTGGCGTTTTATGCAGTTTGGATCGAAACATTGTCAGTATTATGCTTAATTCAGTGCTACCTCGAGAACTAGCAAGAGATATGACCGCAAACCCAAGGAATATTCCAAAATTAAATTACTCGTCACTTCTTTTAACTATGATTTTTTCAATGGGAGAAGAAATGCCAGTGACACATTACGGTAAGTTATTTCAAGGACTTTTGAAATTAAATTAAATGTCGTTCTGTAGATTTCTTGGGAGTACCATTCATATCATTTATGACTAATAACATTGAAAACCCGCCAGACACAGATGTCGATGAGCAACTGCCTGATTTATTCTTGAATTTTATTTTGTCTTACAATCTTCAATTTTTTAAAGAAGAAGATAACGTTGTCCTTAATTTTTTCGAAGGAATAAGAGTTTCCAAAGTGTTCACTGAGAAAATTCTGCTGCTCCTTAACAGAGAAGGTAGTCTTAAATGATTCATATTAGTTTGTATTATTGAAAAAAATTTTAGAGGATCCAGTTAGAATTTTTGAACACGAACCAGCACCTCCACATTCGCTCTTGAAATTATTCATCGATTTATTTAGTAGGGATAGCACGGCGGGTTTATTTTACACCAACGATGTTAAAGTCCTCATTGATATTATAGTCAGGAATATTGCTGATTTATCTCCGGGTGATAAGGTGATTGCAATTAATTTCCGAAATATTTTTTTTAAATTTTGTGATTGTAGAGGAGACGCCAGTACCTTCAGTTGTGCAGGAAAGTTTTAACGAACACAAATTATGCGGAACATTGTCACAGAAAAGATGACTTGCTGAAATGTTTCACTCGAATATTCTGTGAAGAGACGGAAGTGAGCAGAGGAGATCAAAAATTAATCAGAGATATATCAAACGAGTTTCCTCAGTATTTTAAATAATCTCATTACGTTGAAGTTATCTTTTTTACTTTTTTATTACAAAATATCATGCTTGACAAACTAAGGTTCTAAGATCGTCAATTTGTGTTCAAATTGTGCACGAGCACTTCACATTTTGCCTAATACAGTACCTCGACGTATTTAACTGTTAATCGATGTAAATTTTATTGAGCTCGAAGTGTGTGTTTCAACTTACAAGGAAAATGGTTCAAATTTAGATTCTAAGAAAAATTATATTTTTGTGCCAAATGTGTAGATTTTCTTGATGTTGCATGCTTCATTAAAATTCAACTATTTTACCGTTTTATGCTGCGGACTATTTTAATTGACAATATTGGTGTTGAATATTGGTAGAGTAGGTTACACATTTTCAAAAATTTATGGGTCATTCCACATGAACTCAGATAAGCCGGTGGATGGCATGACTTGGAATTGAGTATAAGAAACATTGCTGACAAGCCACAGGGTACAGAGTAATCTGGAAAACCTGGAAATGTCGAGGAATTTAGAAGTAAGTCAAAATGTCAGGGGAAAATCAAGGAAATTATTTTTATGTGCCTGGAAAAAAGTTTAAGAGGCGATAAAAATAAATTTCTTTGCTATCTCTATCATTATTTGTAGCTATTTGCCACTGGAATTATTTTCCTTCTCATCCAAGCATTATCTGACTACATAGAAATAGAAAGATCTCCCAGCGGATATTATGTTATATTAATTCTTCCAATACACAGTGTTTCCATGGATGGGGTTACATACTCTTGTAAACATTCTTATCTGCCATTTGGCGACAAAAAATCAGTCTTAACAAGAAGTTCTGTTTATTTTGGAAAATCATAAGTTATTTTACAAAATTGTTTCTTGATGTAACAAAGGCTTAAATACAAATAACAAAAATACATTTACACTTAAAATAACATTTTATTTCAAGAACTATTCAACATGAAGACCCACTTGTACACATTTTTTGAGTCTTTCTAAATTCCTCATAAACAGATGATATTGTATCTTCAATTATTGTGGCAACACTTCCACGATCTTTTCTTTAACAAATCAGTATTGCCATTCAACTCATTTTCATAGACTTTTTGCTTCAAATATCCCCATAAGAAGTAGTCTAATGGGGTTAGATCAGGCGACCATGCTGGCCAAGCTATTTACCCAAAGCAAGAAATTTGCTTGTCGTTTGTTGCAATGTCCAACCATCACCGAACTTATAATGCAGAGTGTCCAGGACATCCGTCTTGCTGAAACATAATTTTTCTTCTGAATCCTAAATTTTCATCATACAGTTCAGTCAGAACAAAATTATTTAAAATTTCTAAATAAGAATTTTGATTCAGGTTTTCATTAAAAAAAATTAATTTATTATTTTGTGATGTAGTATGTTGCGCCGAGCACTTATCCTTTTTAAAATTTTTGACTATTACAATTCGAAAATTGCTTAAGGTCAATTTCGTACTTTCTAATTTCTAGAAATTTGACAACTCTGTCCATGATTTCCTAAGATAAGCAGAACTTTTTATCAAGAATGACTTTTTTTCGCCAAATGGCAGATAAGTTTACAAGAGTGTACCACCCCATCCGTGGCCACACTGTATATCTGTTTACTATGTTTTCTACATCACTAGAACAATTATTGAAACTATCCTGTATGACTTGAACAGAAAATTTTGAATGGTTTATTTAAAGGCCTAAATTAATAGAAAAAGGTCAGGGAAAATACTGTGCCAGTTCACATCGAATGACCCATACATTTTTGTACGTTATTTTAAGAAGTGGGCACTAAGCCTAAGTGAAATTTTTCTTGGAGTTAAATGTTAAATTTATTCATTACCAGTTTGTAATGTTACATATAGAGGAATCAAATAAAAAGTCTAGCCTAAAGCTTTCGAGGCCTTTTGTGACCTTTTAAATCACACTCCAGCACTCTTTCACCAGTTAATAGCTGTTTCAGATATTGTAAATCTTCCATCCACTTTATTGTCACCCTACACTTTGAGTTACTAAATTGTTCAAGCGTGGAATTGTTCATTACCAGATTTGTACGTGCACGAATTCGATTAGTGAGTTTTTCCTTTGCGGTCAAAATTAAAGAACCTTCTTCACTTTTATTGTACGGAATAACATCATCAAATTCTTTAACTGTGTCAACAGTCATAGTTTCAAACTGCATGTGTCGTTTGACCATTCCAATCACAAACACATGTTTTACTTCAGTCAACCTTTTAATGTCCTCCAATAAAATTCCAGTTTTTTGTAGATTCACTCTCAATTCGATGTTGAATAAATTGATACGTCCACAACTGACCAATACAGGTTTTTTCAGGATTAAAAATAGCAGAGCATTTCCTTCGGTGCTTTCTTCATACGGCAAAATTTTTTCTGCCGTGATTGAGCACAGGAGAATATTATGGATGTTATTGCAGTATCCCAATTTATTTTTTACGACGTGTTTGAGGTAAGCTTCTTTTAGTTCTTTGACTGTAAAGCTGTTGACGAAATTTCTTTGTGCCAATATTTCCAAACCAAAACTATCTAGTTCAATCTCTCTCTGTAGTTTCTTCCCTCCTTGAATTATTCTGTGGATGGCTTCTATTCTGGAGTCTTCATTTTGGGGAAGTTGTTGTTCTGCATTAATTATCGAATTGAAATTGTCGAATGAATTTCTTTTGCCGTCCAAAGCTTTATTCCGTACATATTTCGTCAATATGATCAGTCGGTTTAATTTTGATTCTAACTTGAGATAATCGATTGTCCACAAGTGAAGATGTATGTATCCGATAAGATAAGGACAAGGAATGGAATAACAAGGCGTCACAATTTCACAAAACATGAAATGAAAAAATTCTGTTTCGCGAACAAGTACTAGAAATTCTGGGAGTAGGAAGCTATCAAGTTTTAATCTTCCCAAAACTTCAATAAACTGCTTCTTCATTTCAGACAGTGTCAAGATGGGATAAGGGGTTGGGAAGTACCACAACTGCTTGTTCATTTCCAATTTGGCAAAGTATTTTGGTATTTTTGCCCTGACTTGGTGCTTTAAGGACAACCAAATTCGTTTGTAAAATGTAGTTATACATTCGTTGTAATCGCTGTGTTCTGAAGTGCAAATCCGATTTTTTTGAGTTAGTGGGTTGCTTCCAAGCACGTCGCGGATGTAAGCGATGTATTGGGCTTCTAATGGGTCACCATCCAGATCATCATCTTGGCCTATTAAGAGAGGTAGTGGTATGGGAACTTCGCTGTAGCTACTAAGGCAAAATTGACTCATCCTTTAAGGAAAAATAGTTTACATTAATAAAGAAATAATTTAAAATTGTTAAATAATTTTAACTCACATTTTTTAATGAATTTGTTTTACTATTTCTAATCAGCAGATCCAACTTTAACTGTGGATAGTACATAACTGAACCAAATTATTGTGTTGTATTCAATTCATAAAATGTTAAGTCGCAATAAGAATAAATACAGTCAAAGATATGCACACATAGACTTTGTTTTTTTGTCACCGTCAATAGCCTCATTATCTGCATACGTCATTCTTGTACATTATTTGTAGTTTCGATAACTTTGTGTTTGCACATAATATCAATTGTTCCAGTCCTAGAATGAAGTTCAAATTGAAGTTGCATCATGCCCTAAGCAAATGCAGACAGTAGGCAAATAGAATTCCTTACAAATCCCCAACATATTTATAATTTCAAAACGATTTTAAAGTTTTAGCAGAGGAGGAAATTTGCCACAGTGTTCTGGTGTGTTATTTTACCAACTATTTGTGTGTAAAATGGCATATTGTGCGCGTTATTTTACCCAGAGACGGTGTATTTTATTGATTCGTGTATTGATCTCATTTTGTTTCCAAATTTTTAACCTTTAAAACACAGGTTGAGGTGTTACCCAAAATATTATGTTAACCCTAGAGTGGGCGCGTGGATTACATATCCAGTGTTCTTATTTTCAATGCTATTTTTGTTTTGCTTATGACACATCAACAATTTTTTCAGTACCTTCCTAAAAAAGACTATTCTACAGGATTATTTCATCAAGCAATTTTTTTCTTATCACCTAGGTGGCAAAAAAAATATTTTATCCAACTGGATTACAATATGTAATCCACGCGCCTAACCGCGTGATTATTTTAGTTTGTTTGAGATTTCATTGAAGTATTATTCATTATTGACATATATGCAGTTATTTTAAGCTTAACAAAAATAAACGTAAATCAGATAAGGAGGTATATTTTCCTTCGATTGTATTGATTCACTAATAACAGAAATATCCGTATATGCCGATAGTTGTTTGTCTACTTGGCTATAAATTTTACTGTATTGATAGTCTCCGCAATATTTTATTACAATACAGTGAGACCTCAATAATCCGGACTAATTAAAAACGCAGTGATCCGAGTAAGTAAATAATTGGGATTACTGAAGCGAGGCAGTTTTTTTGTTAAAAAGAGAAAAAATAACTAGAAAATAGTACATAAACAAAAATTATTTAAGACACAAGCATACTTATTAAATTTTATGTTATTTTGTGAAGTACTTTGTAATTGTTGTTTGCTTGACCCTTTCCTGGTTCATTTCCGTTTCTTTCAATCTGTATCTTCAAGAACATCATGTAGGGCTCGTTCAGGCAAATTAAGACTTCTTAAATGACGGAGACGTCTAAAAACCAGGTCAGAATTACCGAGCATTATCAAATCCGCATTGAAACTCGACCGGATTATCGAGGTCGCACTGTATTATACTATTTAGCATACATTTTAATTATTCATCTCAAGCGTAACAAAAATAAATGTAGATCAAATGGAGGTACATATATTTCGACATTGATACACTAACACCAGAATCGTTGACACATCCACTGACAATTTTCAATCTCAGTTACAGCGGGGAACACACTGTATGTCCGTGCATAATAATACCTCTTGTGAAATTTCAGCTTTACTTTTTAATGAAATTAATACAAGTTAGGTAACAAATTGAAGCAATTTGAATGAACAATTTCTTTTATCAGATATGTATTTCACACTAAAAAAAATACAACAAAAGAGCAACATTTTATTTTACCCTATTAAATACATGAACGATGATGTACAATAGTTCTTGAAGGTAAATTAAATGAACAAATATGAAAGAATTAAGATTTTTGATGTTAAATCACCGATCCCTCGCCAATGAAGTGAATTGCGCCGATTTTTAAGTACACCTTATTGTCTTTTGTACGATTACACTTTGTTCGTGCCGTTAATGACCAACGTTGGTTTATACTTCGCCGGTCATCATCTCCATGAATTCTGAAACAGAAAAGGTTGGAATAAACGCGCGCGCTAAAAATCTACTATATGAGTGAAATCTAAGAATAACGTTCATGCAGTTGATTGTAAATATAAACTTGTTTTATGGTTTT
Source organism: Dascillus cervinus (assembly GCA_949768715.1). Lineage (NCBI taxonomy): Eukaryota > Metazoa > Arthropoda > Insecta > Coleoptera > Dascillidae > Dascillus > Dascillus cervinus. Next base: position 26,523,585 of record OX458319.1, on the reverse strand, counting down.
GGTGTAAGAATCGTAAACATTATAAATAGATTTCTAAATTAAACAGTTTTGAGATACTTTACCATCAAAGTCTACGGTACCAGACCCGTCGGTGTCGATTTCTTCAATCATCAGGTCCAGCTCGCGGTCGGTTAATTGATCGTCAAGTTCTCTTAAAATTTCCTTTAAACTGGACGTTGGAATATAGCCGTTACCTGGAAAACGTGTTTATCAATATTGAGGTGTTGAAAGAGGCTCGGAGGGAAAGCGGCTATTTCAGGTGCCCTCATAATTTTCAGAAGCTAAACTGGGATGCAAGTCGACATTACAGGAAGTACGCATTCATACACCGACAAGTAAACTTTCAATTTCTAATTCAGGAAACTTTTTGTCATTCGCGGATGCAACCCAAATTACTTTTAATTTTGGTGTTTAAATAAATCGAGTTATTGGCAATGTTTCCAGTGCAAAAACTTGAAATATTTCCACGTGCCAATGTTGATTTTAAGGAAGTTACACCGAGAAGATTTTCTGTAAATCTAAAACTTTGCTTTTAGCTGAACTTAGTCACCGCACAATAAAATATTTTATTACAGCGTCGTATGGCCGCGGTTGTTATTATTTTAAAAGCTGGTATTTTCGAACTGTGGCGGAATTTGTATTCATCGCCATTCGCAATTTAAAAACTCTTGTTTTATAGCGAATTTAATTTCGACTAACAGTTGTAACGATTCTGATTCTGTGCCAACTTAACTTCCGATTCATAATTTTTATAAAAACTACATCTGTCCCATAAATTTAAATTGTATGACAGAAACTGAATGCCTCGTAAAATATCATTATGAGTCTTTTAAATATAATATACAGAGCGTGGCAAGAATAGAGAAAAATAAAATGGTTTTTAATAAAAATAGAACAATTTTTTGTGTGTTGAATTATTGGTTTTAAAACAACTTTAACTTAGATTGTAATTATTATTTTAACCGATTTTTAAAACCGGTAGCTTTTTATAAAATAAGATAACATAAATTATTTGTTCGGAATTAAAATTTGTTTTAATTGATTTCTGTTGCAACTTTTATCTTGAATTATAAAACAATGTTCGAAAGCAGTCTGAAAATTAGTCAATATTTCTTCTTTATGGTTTTGCAGATTAGAACAGAATATTGTGAAATGTGTTGATATTAATTATTTTTAATGGCTGCAAGCTTTATGTATTTTAAAAGTGGATGATAACATTTTATAACGAAGTAATCAAAACTCTCAAGTGGTAAAATACATTTTAAAAATAGTAAAACGTATCTCTGAAAAGTGCACTAAAGTGCAGCTAATGGAATAAGAGAAATTTAATTTGCGAAAAGTAAGTGAATCAAATGGAATCGAGTTTTCCATCCAAATAATATCAGCAAAGTTGTTCAACTAATTTAAAAAAAAATAATTGAAGGGTACAAAAGTAAAAATGAGATTTTGGGAAATTTTGAATTTGAAGGCGCATTTTGCTTCATCGTGCTTTTGTTAGTGGAACTTTTCTTGTATTTGTTAATTTCCTTTGAATCAACGAAAATTTAATAGCTGTTGAAATGAATTGTTGATGTAATCAGCTTAACGACAATAAATTAAATTTTACAGCTTTCAACAATCAAATTATAACTGTGAATTTGCGGCCAATTCGTTACAAATTTTTACGTTTTCGCAATAACAAGCAAAAACCTAAATTAAGAATAATGCATTCTCACACACATAAACGCCTCACACATAAACTGGCTGCAAGCCAACCATAAATATCTTTTAAGCACCAACGAGTTACCAATTAATTTCAAGAAAAAAATCTTGTCTACCTTCTTTGTCATAAAGCCGAAAAGCTTCTTTGAGTTCTTTCTGCATGGCCTCGTCATCCTCTTCAACGATGAATTTGGCGGCCAACGTCACGAATTCTTCGAACTCCAAACGGCCCGATTCTGTTATCGACAAAAGTTTATCACATTTCTCGAAACGTTTTCTAAAATGCCTCTCAAGTGTTTCATGATTCCCCTGATACTTACTGTCGGCGTCGACTTCATCGATCAGCTCCTCGAGGATCTTCTTGTCGAAGGGTTGTCCCATCAGACGAAGGATATCGGCGACCATGTCGCACGGTATGCTTCCCGATTTAGAACTGTCGAAAGCTTCAAAGGCCTTGCGGAGAACTGCAAATACACATTTCCAGATTTATAAGATATTTCATAATTCCGAAAATAAATTCGTCGGAGGGTCGATGCACCGCGCTCGTAAGTTCAAAATGAAAGGAAACAGTAGAGGTAAACAAATCCGAGCCACTCGTTTCAGATTAGAGAAATATGGGTCGATCTAAATCTGTGATTATGTTTTATATTTACGCCGGGCGATATACGATTTGCAGTGGCGGACTCTGAAAAATCTTGACTCTTTTGATGGAATTGTGGCCAATGGAAAATTTCCTGCTGAGATGATGTAATTGGATATAAATAATTGCAGACAAGAGTGGCTTTGTGTTGAAAAAGAACGCTTGGAACTCAACATATTTTGAGGATGTAACATATTTATGTTAAACAGTTTCGAATGTTCAAAAGGAGCGGTTAGCTAAACAAAGGCAGTGACACAAGTGACGAGGCTAATAATGGGTGGCAGTGGTGGAAGTTGAAACCAACTGCCAACATTTTAGATTTGATTGATATTTTTCCTGAAGAAATATAAAATGAGCTTTAAGGAAGTCATCACTTTCAGGACGTCAAAACCTGTTGGCAGTTTTTAGCAAATTGCTGAGACGCAAATTTAAGACTTGCATAAATGCTTTTGGCAGATGATTTTAGTAATCTAATCAATTTGGAGTAAATTGATGGGGCCATAAATAAATCGAATGAAGCGCAATTATCCAATCTAAACTTAAACTTTGTAAATTGCTAATGATCAATTTAAAAAAAAAACAGTTAAAAATAAATAAAATAATGCATTTTGAAATTCAGTTGTGTCAGTTTGTGTTTATAAGCTTTTCATAAACATCTTTTGAACGTTTGTGCTTTTATTTTTTAGCAATAAAAAGGTTTTCTTCGCGACTAAAAGCCATAACTCAGAACACTTAAAATGAATCATATTAAACATGTTTGAAGTTATTTGACGTACGAAATTATAAATTTGTGATTCATTTGCTTGTTTAATGTTAAAAGACTCGATAGCAAACAGATACTACTATTTTGGATAAAGTTAAACCCGTCTTGAAAGCTTTAAAGTTCTCGGGAAGACAATTTTATTTATTTTTTGGAAAAAATAATCTTTCAAACTAGAATGCTCAAATTAATATATTCTTGTTTGTATGAAACTGGAGGTATTTTCGGGCACAACTTAAAGTTCATTTTATAAAAAATTTAAATTTGTTAACATTCCATAATTTTGTAATTGATTATTTAAAAATTCAATCATTCACTTATTATAAAACAAAATTAAAGAAAAGTATTCATTTCTAATTCAATTCTATAGCGGTCAAAGAATGATTGGTAATAATTATATTTTGAAGTAAAGGTGAAACTGAACGGTTGTTTCATAATAACAAAAAATTAGAAAATAAGATGCTTCATCAACTAATTTAATTTTAAAATGTTTAGTGTGATTGTTACATTTAGAATTAAACAGATTATAAAAATAATTTCAAAGCACGAACTTTGATAGTTTATTGGAGTAAAATGGAGTAAAATTATGCGTTCTGTTACAGCGGAACTTCCCTAACTAGAACATCCATAACTAGATTTATTCTCCAAGTCTAAGTTTTTCATGGACCTTATAGTTTTGCTGTTGTTATACAGAGTGTTTTAAAAATAGGGGTGTTAATTTTAACCTGTGGAAGAACTCGCCAAGTTGAACAACTTTTCTTTCAGCATTTTGCATAAAACGTAAATTTTTTTCATACTTTTTTGTTTTCTGTACTTATTTTCATTAACACTTATTTTTGAAACCATGTAAAATGTTCTACTAAAGTCGAATTTTCGAACTTGCATAAGTCTATTTCAAATCAATACTTTAATGTTGACTCGAATTTTTTCAAGTTTTGGTTATAAAATATTCTTGATATGTATCAACAATGTGAAAAATTTGGTTGACAGAAAAGTTGTCTTCCAAAACAATAAAATTTTATGGAGCTTCTCTATTTCGAAATTTTCTGGCAGTTCCCTGAGATTCGACTTATTGTTAGAGATGTCCGCTGTTTTAAATTAAACCGTTCACACATTTTTCACAACAATTTGTGAGACTGTGTCATTTTAGACGTTAATAATGAAATCCTGTAATTTGTTATATACTTTTTTTATCAATATAAATATGAATTAATTAATAGACATTTGATAAAATTGATAATATATTCAAAAGGAGAAGTTTATTCAACGTAGACTGTATCAATCCCAATTTTATTTCCTTAAAACATTGATTACATAGCGGTAAAGTATCTATTTTTGTGAAATTTTATTTTTTAAGACCATTTTAATATTGCACTAACAGAACAACAACTGAAATTAACCTTAGACGCACTAGCGCGTTGACCCGATTATAAGGACTATATTAAGTTGGAACTATGATAGACGATAACAGTAAATCAGTGACAAAAAATGCAAGTGTTTTTATTAAAACAGTGCGTTACAATAAGACCGTCGAAAAAGGTACATTTGTATTTCTTCCCTTTAAACACCACTCTCATAGCTTTTACCCAAGTCTAAAATGTCCCAGTTAAATAAAACATGTTTTACCATAACTTTCTCGAAGTAATCGTATTGAGCAGAACAAGCGGCAATTGATGGAATTAGACCCGCTGCAAAACATGGCGGCCGTTATCTAGCTGATGCATTGTGAGTGTCTAAGTTGTGAGCGAAAGATTTCAGTAGTAAATCACGGAGCAGCTAATAATGGCGGGGTCAGTTTTAATGATTCAAATAAAAGGAGCATTTTACATTTAGCATAATATTACATTTTGAGTCAAATAAGAGGGCGATCCAAATAAACGGCTCTTCCTTCATTTAGGTACTTCAATGTAATGTTTAATTTTTGTAGAGGGTTGAAATATTTTAAGAGAACAATTTAAGGAAAAAAACCAGCCAGAAATCAATGCAAGTGACAGTAAATACTTTCGAATTTATTAAGCTTGTCAGAATTAAAAGATGGTTCCATTATGGTCGGTCTGGAATCTATTAAAGTGAAGCAGGTAATTAAAATTATATTGTCTTAGCAATTTTGCTGTTACTACAAAATTTATGATTTTACAACAATAATAATTCCATTGAAGAAGTTTTCAAAATTTGAGATAATTTGTTGAAAAAATTGAGATGACCACAAGTATTTAAAAAACTTGAGGAATGAATGTGGTTAAGCCACAAGACACGCCTCGTGAATAAAATGTAACAGGTGGATCTGGCATGACAAACTCGCAATATAAGTTGCACCATCCCGAACATCTGAGAAGGCCGCCGGAATAATGGCATCCTGACAAAGCAAACCGACCGGAGACGGCGAAGCCACAAGAAAATGTAAATCGAGGGAAAGCCACAGTACCGTAATTCTAAAATTAAAACGAAAACGTAGAATCATGATCTCTTGTTACGCGAGTAGGACGTTTTATGTTTCCAGACAGTCGCGCTGCTGGTAACAATATTTTCGCAGACCTCAAAATAAATCGACGGTGTAATTCTATTTTGATATTATTTAACTAAAAAAAGTAACGTTAAAATGCAATAAAATGTTTTATATGTGTGTGTGCGAAATAAAATCGAAATAGAGGTCCTTGGCAGGATTAAAGGGAAATCAGGCCCGAAAGTCACATTTTGTCGTAGCCGGATTTTGTAAGATTGGCAAAGAATGAACAGGGCGTTTGTGGGAGAATTCAATGTTTTAAAGTGTTTTGGTGTCACATGCAGCTGTTCCATTAGCAGGGACCATGTCGAGAGGAGTTATTCCTGTACAAATCTCCGATGTCCACTTTATAAACACCGGTTCCTCGGATCAAATCCGCCCACCCAACTATGCCCAACGTTCTGTTCCCCAGTAGTTCCAAGTATATCTGCGTACGAGATTTTTGATCCACTTACGCTCGGCTTAATTTCAATTTTTAAATTTCGCTTTACTAGCGCCACTACGAGCTATTTTCAGCCTCAGGTTGAACTTATTTAAAAATTTTTTAAAAAATCGAGTACTTATCGCCGGTCTATTTTCGGCATGCGGCATTACATTGTGTAATTTTTAATATCTGCAAGTTTATTTATTTTGGAATTATTCAAACAGATTTAATGAACTGAATGTGTCATGATTTAAATTTTTTCAATCTTTGAACTCGAGAGCTTTCCAGATGTGTTATTTATCGCCCCATGTGATTGTATTTTCGCGAAAATGGGCGGAAAAAATTCGCGTGTCATCGCACAACCTTGCGGTTTCTGTTTATTTTGGCCGAAAATAAAAGTGCAGCTGCGTTTCGGGTTGTCTAATCAATCTTGTTGCAATTATTTGCTAATTTCGAAATTATTTACTCGACTAGTTGGGTTCTTATTTTGCGTATGTAGGAGGGTTCGACCAGACGAAACATCAGATCAGCTTTATGAAAATAATTAATTAGGTGGAAATTTAAAAGTTGCCAAAATTTTTAATTGGCTGCAATTTGGAAGTGGCTCGAGATTTGATTGAAGTGATAACGGCTAAAATTAGCGTTCGTTAAAATCCAAATTTTGTCTGATAAATAAATGACTTGAATTGTTTTTTTTTTTGTTTGGAAGTTGCACCGAGTTTCAACTATTTGTTTAAGATATCAAACAATTTAAAATTTTATAAAAATAGTGTTTGAATTGTGCTATTTATATTTTCTATTATATTTTTTTAGTATATTTTTAAACATTGTGTTACCTCAAAAAATATCAAAATTGTTTCTAACTTAATAAAATTAATTAATTAATTAATTTTTTACATTGAAAAATTAAAAGACTTTATTTTAATCATTTATCAGGCGACTGGGAAAATACATTAAACGTTCAAGTTTGTTTTATGAAATTGTCAGTTCAATTCATAAATTGGAAAATTGAGTGCTGTTTATCACTCCGCAGACAACTGAGAAATGGTTTATGTACTACTACACTTATCAGAATTTGTTACAATTTTTTTGGATAAATTTGTAAAATCAAATAATAAATCAAATAAATAGCCAAAAGCATAACTTACCGGCAAGTTGTTCTGGTGGGAGATCATCCTAATAAAAAGAACAACAATTAATGATTTTACAACAAGAATAAAATGAAGCATAAAAACATCAAAACTAAAATTTTCTTAAAATTGCTAACTTAAAGCCCAAAGGGCCAAATTCACATGCCACTTGTAATTAAAATTACCATTTTGCTTAGTTAATAGGGACAACCCAAGTTCTTACACTGACGGTAGCAAGAGATGACTGGCAAGGAGTCCAGACTGGATGGCGTATTATTATTTCTCTGTTATAGTGGATTTCGAGAATCTCGCTGGCCCCCGTAATATACACAATAGAATTTTACAGTTCATATTTTCAACACTGCAATTGGTTACCAGAACATCCTGCAACCAATCAGAAAGTTCTTGAAAACAGCAGCAATACTAAACGGTATCATATATTTTTAGTCAGAAACTCAATTATACGTATCCCTTTTAAATCGCGCAGAAATTCATCAATCATGTGGGTGCGACTTTTTGGAATTCCCACAAATCGTTTGGCGGTTTTCATGATTTTCAGTTTGGGTTTCCAAATTGTGGAAAACTTTATTGTCGCCGGTCCACCCACAAGTGCATTGTGCACGTGTGCGGAGCATTGAGCAATTTTAGTACCAGCTGAATGTTGCAACAATTTTAAGGAGTAATTATAGTTAAATTCATAAGGCGTTTTATTCCTTGTAATAATAATTTGCTGCGCGAATGAACGCACGCAACCCAACAGGCTGGAGATATAAATTTAGTAATTGGCGCATAGTTTTAGTATTGAAATAAAAATTACAATAAAAATCAAATGCCAGAAATAAAATTGCCCGAATTCGATATGAAGTACTAAACTTGGTTTTGCGAAAATTTCAATTGGAACGTTAAAAATACAATAGTTTTCAAGTCCTCAAGGCAATGTAGCAGGGAGAGCAGCCAGGAAACTTCTCTAATTGACAAACTGCCGTTGGCACAATAAAAAGTTTGGATTTATTCGATACAAACCCTACAACAATGACAGAAATAAAAATACGTGTGAAGTCATATTCAAATTGTAAAAGTTTTATTCGTATTTAAAGACCGCGTTAAATTCGACGTTTCGCACGTTTTAAAAATGGGTTACAGACCGTAAACATTGCAGATTTTTTGGAAACTCATACTAAAAAACTTCATACTGTTTACGAAATTTTGATTGATGCAACATTTTGCGAGAAATACGGGCTACTTTTAGAAGTGGCCCAGTTGTTTACAAAAACATTTTGTGCAATTGGAATCTTGCAAAAATAGTATATTGTTTTTAGCGAGCAAATTTTGTGTTTGCGAGGCGTAGCGTTAGCGCAGCCGAGCGAATACAAAATTGCGAGTGAACAAAAGTAAATTTTAATCCGAATGAAACATACTATTTTTTTCCAGGCCAACAATATGTGGCAAAGTACAAAATATACAAATTCTAAAGTAATGGTAAGTAGAATGATAACCAAGTAGCTGTGACTTTATTTAGTTATGTCATTGTTTTTTTGGGAAAAAAGTATCTGTCAACTAAAAAGATCTCCCATGAATGTGTATTTTTTGTGAGTAAAGATGAATTTCGAAGAAGACTTATCTCCAGATGTGGCAGTAGTTGTTCTACGTTTAGGATTAAACACTTTTTTAAGTTTAGGTTTAAAAATTAATCTTGCCTTAGTGACGAAACATTTTTTTTTCTTAGTTAAAAAAGCAACCAGTTTATATCACAAAAATGGTATTAAAAATGAAATAACTCAAGATGATTCGAGAAAAACATATTTGTTATATTTCGATTGATTTAGTTAAAAGAAATTTAAAAAATAGTTACATATAAATAGACGTTTTATGTCAGTCACGTTGCGTTTATATTGCGGTCAAAAATAATTATTTCAGCAAACATATGACTGCATAGTTTATTTCAAAAACGGTACTGATCAAAAAATTCCAACTTTTTTTTAGTGTTGTTCAAACGTAAATAGAACAAGGTGTCCTATATTAGTCCGAATGTAAACTGTGGCAAAACCTATCTTATTTTAGAACAAACTAAAATGGCCAAAAAATGTTTGCAAACATTATAAATAAATAGTACATGCAGAGTCTTCTTTTAAAAACGAACGCCTTGTAGAGTCATAATAGGCAACACAAATTGCAGTCCAAATGCCACTTTCCAGCGTAAAGAATTTTAATAACATAGTAGCCAAATTTATGTTTAAATTTATGTATTTAACAGTATTGCTCAACAACACACTATATACGCGTGTTCTACAAAGAAACGATTTGCTCACGTACTTTACAGCCAGTAAACACGTGATTGCCTCTACGGTTGGTATTAAAAACCTGATTTACACTGCTCAGCTGACTATCACAAAACAAAACGGGGCGCAACTGTGCCGGCAGTTTGTGTGTATTTAGTGTAAACTGCACTTGTCGCAAAGAAGGTTAACGAAGGTGACTAACGCCCCAAATTTAAAATAACCAATAGAAATTCAAATCCTTATCACCACGTGTTAATCACGCGTTTGTTTTACTTCTATTACTACTTTAATACTACTTGTTCTACATGTTCTGTTGGTATGTGTTCGGGAGCTTTAATTGCATCAGTTGATTCTTCAGTTCATGATTCTGAAATTTCACTTGGTTTTTCAGTGTCTACTGGTTTGTAATCTGGAGCAATAGTTGTTCGACTGGCTTTTCAGTGTCATATCCTTCAGTTCTTGCAGGAATATGTTCAGCAGATTTTTCAGTTTCGGTCGGGACTTGTTCGGGAACTTGAGTTACGCTTGGAACGTGTTTCTTGGATGGTTTTTCGGTTTCCACTGGTTTATATTCTGGAGTTTCTGTTAGTATAGGTAAATGTTTTTCAACTGGTTTCTGAGCCACTCATGGAACAACAGTTTCAAGTACAGTTTTATCTGTGGTTAAATATTTTTCTGTTTCTTGTTCTACAGGTACATCTTTGAGCTTTCCAGTAACTTGACTGTCTGAAGTGTGTTTTTTTTTTAAATTCTGGCGCACTAGTTACAACTGCTTTGACAGGTTTCTGAGATTGGTGAGCTACAGTGGTTACATCGATTGGCTGACTTGTTATAGGAAATTCAATCACATTCCCAACTTCTACTGATTTACTTGTAGTTACTATTTTTGGTAATAGCTCGCCAGTAGTAATTGTTTCGGGTCCTACTTCTTTTTCGGTAATTTTAGGAACTTTTTCAGTAAGTACAGTTCTGGCTTTTGTTCTGAAATCACAGGTTCGACAGGAATTTTACCTTCTGATACAGTATGCCGATCTTGCGCTTGCTCGGTTACCTTATATGGATCGTCTTCAACATCAATTGGTTTGTCGGTTTTCACTTCAAATGGTTCGGTATCTACTGAAGGTATGTACATGGGATACTGTTGCTCCCTCGATTGCCTTTTCAGTAACTTCTTCTGCCGATGGAACTTTTCCAGTAGCTTCTTGATCGCTTTATTGGCCTGTTCCTCGTCTTATGGATCTTTCGACGATGTCACAGATCGGTTCATGAGAATGAAAAGTGGATAAAAACAGTTTTTTCCAAATTTAGGTTTTGACCAGTTTTCAACATATCAACAGAAGCTGCATCGTTTAAAATGAAAACTGTACATATTTTCTTCTTCTATTGACTAACAGAGAGCTATTTGTTAAATCCAAACTGTACACAAGTAACAAGTGAGGTGACAAGTGGCTAAATTTTGTCTCTCCTATAAAGTTAAGATTATGGTCTTTATCCACTTTTCATTTTGAGATCTTCAAGTGATATTCTTAACACAGGTTGCTCTTATTCAATAAAGAGAAGCATTAAAAATGTTTGTATAACTTTCATTGGTTTAGAAAAGATTACTGTACCATCTTACGTTAAGGTGCCATCTCATATAAAATTCTCGTAACCGTAGTAGGTACTGCTGACTTATGTATTGTTACTTAATATTTTTTAAATCACTTAAATTTAGTAATCTTTGTGGTGCACGAAATGTTACTTGTTCTAACACAGTAAGGTGTTTAAATTAAAACACCCTGTATGTTCTTTTTACAAGAAAAATGTGCTTTTGTGAAATAAGTGTTAAAATCAGTTTTGAATAAGTTTTATTTGATTGTAATTATAATAAAAACTTTAATTATAAATATTTACAGATTTTCACAAAGGAATTATTAGGTAAAAAATAACGGTAAAACATGAAGAGATTTTACATACATTGGAGTTGTTCCTTACTTTTGTCAAATTATATTGACAAGATTAAAGGGATCGAATTAAAAATTTAAAAACAGAAAGCTTAACTGTAAGAAAGGATCAATTAAAATATTCAATGCACTTGACACGTCCCATCTTACACTTAAGATATACAACAGTTTCAGACCATCTTTCGTAAAAATTTCAAAATATTTACAAAAATCTCTATTGCTTAAGTCCTATAAAATAAGGTGTGACACATCACAAGGAAATTTTTTTCAAATGGGAAGCTTAACTAGGAATATTTAATTATACACAGTTATATTTTGACCGACCTGTAATGTTTCAATCGGTATTTATATATACAGGCCCGGCTGTGATTGTCATAACAAATTCATGCATAAAAATCCACCGCGTTACATAAACATGAAACGAATTTTGCATGTGGAAAATTGAATTTTTTGAAAGCGTGCCCGATTCATATTTATGAACCGCGGCGCGTTGATCACAATTTGAAGGTTTCTTACGTAAATAATAAAATTATAATAATATGCTACGACCTCAGAGATCGAAATTTAAAACGACTATCTAAAATTACGACATTTGTATAAATCTTACGATTGCTAGAAAGTGTGCATGGAAATATTTATTGATTGCATACAACAGCAACGCGTTTATTGCTCTTAACATTTTTTTGGTAGTTTTTAAGACTATGTGCAGATAGAAAATAATTCGATAAGTACGTGAAGTTTTGTGAAATCGAAGTATGTAACTATAAGGGATAGTAAGAATTTTTTTGATTTTTTTCCTCGCTGTAAACATTTAAGTTTGGTGTGTGAACAATTTGGTCCGAACTCGCTCTTAACGGTGCGCTCAAAAATTTAATTCTTTCAAATTTAAGGGTGAAATTTCAATTTCTTACACCCTATCTAAACAATAAGATGATTTATTTAAAAAATAACTACTTAATTAAAAACAATTTAAATTATTGTTTCATAAGCTTGTACTTTTAAAATATTTTCTTTTAGATCATAAACTTTATGAAAGTTCAACGTTGAAACTTAAACACAAATAAAGAGTGTAAATAAAACGCGACAAGGGTTCCTTCAAAAGTTTTCTTTGTGTTAAACTTGAAATTTCTATTTACCTTTCTTAGCTCGTTATTAGTTCGAAATTTATCTTCCAAAATGTGCAAATAATACAACTTTGAGTGAATTAACTTTCCCTTATCTAATTTTGAAAAATTATGAAATTACAGGAACAAAATAAACTTTTTTAGATAATTCTTAAAGTTTACTTTTAAATAAATCATCCCACTGTGCTGCCGATTTTAATCGCAACTTATAGCACCCAACCCAATTTCTTAGTTTTGATTTGGAGCGGCGTTTCGATGTGTCCCCCAGGATCACCAAAACGCGCCCCGAACAGAGGACATCCACCCGGCGTTGCGCTAAGTGTGGTCCTTGATATATTTACGACAAATACACGTGCGATCACAATCAAATATTTACACTACGACCTCCTCGGTTCCAATTTTTGGGACATGCTCGTTAACACCCGTTGATTGTCTATAACTCGCAAGCACGATATATAACTCTTCACCTCCCCTTCGCTTTTGGGCGATGGTGGATCCAAAGCTGTAACAATAAATTTTATTCCAATCGAAAAAAAAAATAAAACTTACATAAATGTCGACTGCGGCAGAATCGTATTGTTCTCAAGGTTTGGGCGAGCATGTGCATCTTCTCGAAATTCACAAGCCCATCCAAACAGGTCTTGTTACCCTCGTGCGTGAACGTCATGTCCTTTAATAATAGCGGCATAAACGGCACAACCGGAGGTTGTAATTTGCTGACACTGACTCGATACGCCCTGTGATTGCGACTGGGATCAATCAACGATTCAAATTCAGTGTACAACTTGCGGAACTTTGAAGGAAGTTTTTCCCAAGTTAGAGACAGTCTCGAGACGGCCACGTTGCTCAGCCCCATTACAATCGCGCAGAACGCGTTTAGATTTTGATACTCCTTGCAACTGAAATTTGGGAAAATTAAACTCGAAAGGCCGACTTTTAAGTCACTTACTAAGCAGCTAATTTGATGAATTTTCGGAGGATTGCCACCCTCTTGCCTAGACTTGAAGTCATGCATATTTCGGTAGCGACCCAGAATTGGATCTCGTTGAATCTTCGCAAGAAGACGTCCAGATTGGCGGTTATTTGGCCGAAGTGGTGGCGGCCGAATGTGTGGTACAACAATTCGTATTCGTGGACGCACCTGAAACAATATTTATAAAAATATAGATTTTATCAGAATAAGCAGTGGTTTGGAAGTCACGTCAAGCCGTTAGTCCCGCTGGGCTATGCTGGCCACACTAAGAATTGCAAATACTGCACCCACTTCTTACGTTAAGAACTGATAAAAGTCTTGTATTGATTGTGCTTGATATTAGCACGAACAATATTAAATCTAGCAAACCACCGTTTTGGATTAAGCACGGGGATTCTCAATTTGTGGAGACCTCACTTAAGGTTTTGTTCGAGATGAACGTTAGGTACAAGGGTTTTATAATACAATTGTTTAGAAGCCTTGCGCTGGATCCAGCTAGGCGGATACAATTGTACGGAATGTTGTAAATTGCTTTATGACCGACATTTTTTCTGCAAAGGACTGTTTACTGACAATAGATAAATTACTTTAGAATTTCTTAAAAATTTAGTTGAAAAACATTACACCAAACTCGGCTTGCAGTAATAAAATACATATTACGGTGTGCATTTTCTGTATTTTTATTGTAAAGTGAATTTTTAGTAACTTACATAATTAGTGAATGTTTAATTGTGAAGAAATGGGAAATATTACAAGTGGTTTAATGTACCGACATGAAGATGTTAATTCAATGCAATATTAATAAATTTCGATCAATAAAATTATCAGCTTCAAAGACCATTTCTAAAAATGGTACTGAAATTATGAGGATTTTCTGATTCTGTGTGTGATAAATTCGCATGTAAGTAAATTTGTTGTAATTATAATTTTTCCCACACTTTTAGCTTACCGAATGAATTTTGTAAAAGTTCTACATTTTTTTCAATATAACAGCTATTACACAAATTGTTTTTTAGTTTATTTCCGTCGAAACGAAAAGTAAGAAGAGATAAAAAGAAAAGGACATGCAAACCAGTTGCTTCTATAACAGAATTAATAGTAACGACGAAGGTAAAGAAATACTTTTGATTTTCTTTTATACATTTAGTGTTATTTATCTATCTCATAACAAATTTTACTTTTTAGCGGATGTAGAGCTTTTTGTAAGAATTTAACAAAATACAAGCGTGACTGAAGTACGCGGATTTGCGGAAAGGAAATCTGCATAAAGTGGAATGTGTTACAAACGAACACACTATTATAAGAATAAAACACAGTTTATGTGGAACGATGTTTATTCCGTCCGCCTTTTTCGTTTAAAGGTGACGGATTAATAATAAATTAAAATGTTTTTCATCGCCTTGACTCCTTAAACAACCGTCGTGCGGCGATAGTCGTCTGTCGTGATCGAGTGGGTAATATTCGCCCCCTTTTTCGAGACGACGGTCGCCGACGGGTCTTTGACAAAGAAATTAAATGCTTGTGGTTCGGTGATCTTCTCTTCGATCGAGTAGGGTTCCAGCCAGGTTGGTCCAAAGCGCTGTCGGCCAGGGGCTTTTCTGGTGAGGACGAGGTCACCGATGTCAAAGGTTCTTGCGCGGGGCTGTACGGGGTGGCGACGGTCCAGGTAGGCTCGTTGGTTGTCACGCGCCTTCTGGCGAATGTCCTCGAGCTCCGGGGTGGGTGGACGTTCGACGTCCGAGTCCCAGGCACCTGGAAGGCGAGGATTGTAACCAAGGAGTGCTTTCCCTGGAATCTTCTCTGCGATTTCTTCGTCTGTTCTTGCGCCTGCTGTTCCTTCACTTTCGAACCGGCAAGGTCGTTCTGCAGCTTGTCGACGGCCTCCTTCAGGCGGGCGATCTGGACCTCCAAACTGGACCTGGTCGTCTGCTCAAGTTCCAGCTTCGATTCCAATTCTTTGGTTTTCAGTTCCATTCGCTTGGCCAGCAGATTCGAGGAAGCGTCTCCCAAGCTTTCGGCGCTTTCCAGCTTCGTGGTGAGCTCGACCAACTGGTCCTTCAATGAATTTCGTTCCCCTTCCAGTTCGGACACCAGCGATGCTTGTACCTGCAAGATCAGTTGATCCGAGGACATCTGCTGAATGACAGCCTTATACTTCTTGACAACTTCCGCCAGTTCTTCTTCGTTTTCTTCCAGCTGCGCTTGCAAGTCTGAGCGCTCCCGGCTCAAGCCGTTTGCCTTGTCCTCGACCTCGCGTCGCGTTTTGTGAGCCTCTTCGAGCGAAGCTTGTGTTTCTGCGAGTTCGATGTCGATGCTCTGTTTCGCTTTGTTGGCGACGGCTCGAGAGCATTCCAGGTCTTCGATCTGGTTCCTCAACTGTCGTATAAGTATCTTGCTAGGATTGTCGACCTTCTGTCTTTCGAGCTGAACCTGTGCGTCCCGGAGTAACACTTTAGTCCTTTCCAGGTCTCGCTTGAACCTCTGGACCAAAGCTTCGTCACCGGCCCGTTCATTTCGATTGGATTCTGCAAACACCGCCAACCGTCTCTCCAACTCGTGATTCTCCCGCAAGAGTAGCGTCCGTTCTTCATGCTCATTTTCCAATTAAACCTCGAGAGCTTTGACTTTTTCCTGGGAGTTGCGTCGAACTTCCTCCAGTTCTTCGTCTCGCTGCTGCGTTTCCCTCTTGGACTCTTTGCGCTGCGACTCCAGAGTCATTTCCAGCCTCAACTTGGCCTGCTCCAACAGTTGCACCTGCCCAACGAGCTCGTCCAATTTACATCTCAGCATTAGCAATTTTTCGTCCTTCAGTTCGGATTCCAATCTCGCGTCGGCCAGAGCGCTTTCCGTGACGTATTTTTCCGTCGTGACGGCTTCCTTCTCTCGCAGGAGTCGTTCCTTTGCCAGTTTCTCTTGACGCAGTTCGTCGTGCAGAAGTTGCGTTTCCGCGAGTTTAGCCCGAGCGACCGGGGAGCAGTATTGCTCGCGGAACCTCTTACTGAAGTCAAGAAATGTGTACCCCATGTTTGTGTACACCCGGTACCACTTCTTCGCCTCTTCTTGCAGCTGTTCGGCAGCGATCTCCTCCTGGTCGTCAGGATGTACTCCACACGCATTGAAGTAACGCTCCAGACGACTCATGAAGATTTCTGGATCCTCTTTTGCACGTCCGGCGAACTTGGGTAGCTTGGGGGCTACCGGTGGAGGAAGTGACCTCGGACCTGGTAACGCTGAAGGACTCGTTCGGGACGGTACGGGAAGTGGCGATCTTAGAGTCGACGTTCGACGCTGGAGCGTCTCTAATGCCTCCAGTTGAAGACGGAGATTCTGGATGGTCTTGTCATGATGTTGTATCAGCTGTTGTTGATCTGGGCGCCACTGAGAGGTTTGGGCCTCTCTCAGCAGGTCTTGTTGCCCATCGGCGACGTTAATGTTCGGGTACCCCCTCGTACCGCGCCTTGGGGCTGTCATCTCGCAGGATGAAAGGGGGTGGATTCGTGGACTCACCTCGAGTCCTAGCCTTACGTTGTACGCCAAATGTTACAAACGAACACACTATTATAAGAATAAAACACAGTTTATGTGGAACGATGTTTATTCCGTCCGCCTTTTTCGTTTAAAGGTGACGGATTAATAATAAATTAAAATGTTTTTCATCGCCTTGACTCCTTAAACAACCGTCGTGCGGCGATAGTCGTCTGTCGTGATCGAGTGGGTAATAAATGGTCATTATTGAAGTATTCAAACTGGTCTATATTGGTAAATTTTTATAATAATATATCCATGGTGCAATGTAAGCATTTTGTTTCTTTGTTTTTTAGATGGTTGTAGATTTTGGCCAATTATTTCTTGAGAGAAAAACAATTTATTTGTGTGGCGGCCAAAATTCATTGAGAAGGTTAATGACTTCGACAAACTTCCATTTCATATACGTACATCTGTTACCAAATGATAAAGTGGTTCTTAAACTGAAAATGTATTTTTAAGCAGGATGTGATGTGATGTTAAATTTTCACCTACTAGTAAAAATATGTATCATAAATAACTT
Organism: Dascillus cervinus; assembly: GCA_949768715.1. Lineage (NCBI taxonomy): Eukaryota > Metazoa > Arthropoda > Insecta > Coleoptera > Dascillidae > Dascillus > Dascillus cervinus. Next base: position 26,506,060 of record OX458319.1, on the reverse strand, counting down.
TATATTCTAAAATTCCTTCAATTCAAGCATTCCACCTACAATTCATTAAAATTAGAAAAAAATATTTGTATTTACAAGTACTTAATATAATAAGAAGGCCATCTTCAATTCTTAAATAAGAAAACACATTAATTAAGAACATTATTAAGTAATCAACATGACCTATTCTAAAATGTAAAACTTATAAAAGTTCTTAAAATTAGAGCGACCCTTTATTGAATTTGCCACGAAGAATCAACGTTTTTGAAGTTGATAATGTCCCGTTCTTAAATTTGACAAATAGAATAAACATTCTTGAAATCAAGCAGGACCCACTCTTAAATTTGACAACAAGAATGAACATTTTTAATACTCAAGAATTGGCCAAAATTAAGAACGCGCAATTTTTCTTACCTATAAGATTTTTATTTTCTGAATGTGTTAATAAGGAATAAGCTGGCTAGCAACGGTAATAAAAATCCTGAATTTCCAAGGTTAAGTCATTTTACACTCATATAGTTCGAAAATTGATACATTGATACAACGCTGTGACTAATTCACTATTAATTATTATTATGTTATTGATTTAAAATTACAATCTTTCAGTTTTCTAATAAAAAATTTGATTTAAAAAGTGTCATTTTCCACAACCTTCTCATATATAAATTAGAAATTGGCGAAACACAACCACTGCTAATCATAAACCTGAAAACCCCTCCAAAGTTTTGAAATTGAAGGAAACCACTTCAAATTTTTTTAACATCTGCGAATCCTTTTCAGCGCGTACGAGTTAAGAGTGGATTATGACCATCCATAATCCCTGTGTACTACCGCTTTAGCATCTTATAATTTATTCACTTTTTTGTTAACTTACCATGACAGTATAATTTGCTGATGATGTTATTATCGAATTATGTTAGTTTCAGCTCAATAAAGAATAGCGAAATTATATATTTTATTTTCAAATCCCACCCAAAAGGACAAAAAAAGATGAGACGACAGAAACTTAGACCCGAAAAAGAATCTTTATTATTCCTTTGTTGACGCTTGAAAAGTATCGCTACCGTTACTACGCATGAAAGGTGACCTATTGAACGCTTTTCTAAAAACAATGAAAGAAGGTAGTCCTAGTTTTCAACATTTCAGTGGCGTCCACAAAAAATAAAAATACTTGTTAGACACAACGTGGGTTTCATTTAAATCTGCTGCCAGATTACTGCTACATACAAAATAGTTCACAAACATGCCATACATAACGAAGCAATTTTTTTAAAATACTTTTTTCAGCGATTCGTCGATGTTGTGCAAAAAATACTTTAATAAAAAGGGAGAATCCTAACCAGATCCACATCTTAAACATCACACGATACTAGAAAGGTGCAAAAATAATGAGGTGTTCAAAGACACCCTGTGAGCGCGTTTTTATAATAATTAAGAGTTAAGCTGATTATGTTGTCGTCCCTTCTGTAAAGTAGCCCTTAAAACTAACCTTGGTTCATCAAAATTCGCAGGCCCAATTAACATTAATATGAGATGTTCATTAACAGTGAAATGCTGCGTCCATAAACTTTAAGCCCCTTAAGGGAAGTTGCCCTTATAAGTTGACCTAGTTATTTACCTAGTTCTGAGAGCGTAACTAAATTGTTAATTACGGGATCTGAGCTATTTTAGTACTTACAATAGTTTCCTTACTCCATAACTTTTTTTAAAATTTTTCCACATACAGTAGAATCCGCTTTTAACGAATACCGGATACAACGAGACACCGCTTATAACGAGCAATACCCATAGAGAAATTTGATTTACTATGCAAACGCGGTTAAAAATGTCCGCATATTACGAGATTGGTTATAACGAAACTCCGGTTATAACGTCGGTTGTATTGAAATTTTATATCAAAAAATCTTGATATAGCGAGATCTAAATATATACCTTTGACTAATATTGATAATGGTATACTTAGAAATGTGCTGATTCCAACTAATCAGGCTTCAGGCGGTAAAAATCAGTTTCACTTAGGTTACCGAAGAATAATCATGTCCTCCGGTAAATTAAACGTAAAAAAATATCAAATTGGCATTTTTACCTCCCAACACGACTTCAATACTGCAGCCTATGGATTAAGGAATTATAAACTTCCTTAAATTTCATTTTCTAAAAGTACTTGTGTTGCATTTGATAGATGGCATTGAAATGGAAAAAGAGGATCGGGTAACACTTCTAGACGCCATTCGATTTGTAAACCGAGCTTGGAAAAGTATTACGCAAACCACAATAAAAAATTGTTTCAAACATGCTGGATTTATAGGAGAAGTTGGCCCAGCTGAAAATTGGCAAAGTGAACTTTGTATCGCATTAAAGGCTAAAAAAGTTAACTTTCAGTAGTATGTGACCGTTGACAATTTTGTATGTACTAGTGAAATTCCAACAGAGGATGACATCGTTGAAAATGCGTACTAAAAATACAATCAAAATCAAACTGAAATTGCTAAATCTAATGATGATGAACCGGCCCTTTTACTAGAAAAGATTTCGCTTACGGAAGCTAGAAAGTGCCTGGCAAAATTGAAGAGTTCTTTTAAAGCCCAAACTATTCTAAATGGTGGGGAACATTTTTTTCACTTTTTGGCAAATTTGGAAAATTTAATTAACGAAACAGACTATTACAAACTATTTCGGCTAATAAGTACGCCTAAATTTATATATGAAACAACTGTAACGTACACGCATTTTACTAATTTATGCCAACAAATAATATTTTCAATAAAAAATGTCTTTACATAATAATCCGCTTTTAACGAAATCCTCTTATAACGAGCTAATTTCAAACTCCTGTGCGTCCTCGCTATAAGCGGATTCTACTGTATTACAAATTTATCACACACAAATATTTTAAAAACACATTTTTTAAAACATTGTCAATTACATACATTAAACATTTTAAAAAACACATTTTAAGGTCAAACACAATGATTACATCATTTTGATTTTAAAATGTGTTTTTTAAAATGTTTAATGTATGTAATTGACAATGTTTTAAAAAATGTGTTTTTAAAATGTTTGTGTGTGATAAATTTGTAATATGTGGAAAATTAAAAAAAAAAGTTGTTATAGAATAAGAAAACTATTGTAAGTAACTAAACAATTATACATAACAAGGGAAACTTGAATTAAATAAAATTATTTTAGTACATTTTAGTTCAAATAAAAAAACTGTGCTTACCAAAAGAGGTCCCAATCGAAGAGGGTCATATAAAACGCCAATTCTTTTGTGCTGAACAGCTCTAAATCAGCATCAATCCCTTGCGTGGCCTCTTCTTGCTCCGAAAGACACGTCTGAAAGAAATAGGTAATTAGCAAAAGCAACAAATGAAGATGAAGTGCCCACCAAAGCGTCCAAATGGTCCTTAGGCGAGACGAAAATCCTCCCGTTGATGCTAAGAGCAGTCGGTATGCTAATGTCGTTGTCTTTGAAAATAACCCTTTCGCCGTTCGATTTAACCTCGGCTAAAATGAATTCCTCGTTCGGCCTCAATTTTAATTTATCAGCTGCAAACAACTTGATGGTCTCTGCGGGCGTTTCGACCGGCAGACGCAACGTGCAGTAAGTGTGATCCGCGCAATAGACCCTGAAAATAACTGAACCGAAACTTGGAACCGCTTTACAAAAATTCTGATATTACTGTCGTCCTGAGGCATGATAATGGTGCGCGACTCGTGCGCGCCACTGAACAAACTGATCGGTTGTCCGCAAGGTGGCAGCTTCCATTTTTGGCCCTCGTGAGCTTTTCTATCTTCTTGGTATCTCCTTAGTTGGGAAATCACGTGGTGGAGCAGCGAGGTTTCTTCTTCCAGTGCGTTGAATTCTATGCAGTCATTTTCTATTTCCGTCGCTAAATCTTCGAGGAATTCGACGGCGTTCTCGTCGTCGAATACCGGTTGGCGGATCGTCGTGACCCATCGGTAAACGAATTGCACCACGCGCCGTTTGCTTCCTAACACAAACTCTTTGTCCTGATTCGGGGAGTCGATTCTATAAGTGTGGACATTAAGGAAAAATCGTTTCAATTGTTAAATTTGGTTTGATTTTAATGTCGCTCATAGATTTTTCGTAGTTTCTATTAGTAAATACAAGTAACAGGAATTTTTTATTTCTAACTTTTGAGAGTTTTTGTAATACAGCAAATCCTCGATAAGACGAACTCGAAAGGACGAGAATATTGCATGTTCGTAGTAACGAAGTTCGTCATATCCGAATTATTAAAAAATATTTAAAAGCATTCCAGTTTTTTCATGAAAGTAATACAACACTGTACAGGGTATCCTATCACTTGTGGCCACTCCCAAAATTGAGCTATGTATTTGTAATTTGGTGCACGTATGACTCTGGTGTAAGGCTAGAAATTTCCGGTTTTAAATGTTAATTGTCTGCGTTAGTTTTCGAGAAAAAAAATAAAAACTGATTTTTTATAAAAATACTATCTCCCAATTTCGTCAAATTTCACTTTTCAGGATCAGTATTATTGAGACAAAGATGTCTAAAGTAAAAAAAAATAATCCAAAAGCTGTAATTAGTTTAAAATTCCCTTATATTCGAATGTTAACAGTAAATGTAATGATTTACGACTGTAAGGATCGTCAGGAGGCTGTCCCCAAAGTACGATTTAAATTTATGGCATTGTAAAAATTTGTCACTGTCGAGTGGAATCCAGTCGAAGTAAACATCAGGAGCGTACCTAAATCGAACCTTTTTAAATTCTTGTAGATTTCTAACATTTTGTAAGTCGTGTAATAAGTTACGATTATGAGAACGAACGTGACCTGAGCACACTTTATGAAAATGTGCACTGCAATTCGCATGGTTTTACCTAGAAAAACTGACTTTTAAGATTCAACCCTGAGCACACCTTATGAAAATGTGGATTTTAACATAAGCAAAAAAAAGACCTGAGCACACTTTATGAAAGTGTGCACTGCAATTCGCATGGTTTTACCTAGGAAAACGAACTCTTAAGATTCAACCCTGAGCACACCTTATGAAGATGTGGATGGATTCTAACATAAGATTGAAATAAAAAGTATTTCAAAGAAAAATAATCAGTTCTATTCTTGGTTGATGCGGTTTTCCAATTTTTTGTTTTCAAATGATTACAACAAGGGTTGACTCTTAAAAGTCGGTTTGCCTAAGTGAAAGCATGCAACTTTCAGTGTGTTTGTTTGAACTGATTTTTGAATTGAAGTAAAACTGGGTTTTTTGAAATAGCGCACGTGTGTTCAAGGGGTTTATGCGTGTCTGATAGGATTAATTGTAAAAAGACTTAAAGGTAATTTGGAGAGCATGACATCCGGCCAAGTGCGATTTTATGTTGAAATGTATTGTATTTAAAGAGTGCAGTAATAAAATTGTCAGAATTAATGGTGGCTCTATAACAATGTAAAAAAAAACAAGTTACATTTGCAGCGGAATGCACAAACAATTGATAATAATTCTATTGAAGCTGTGAAAGCTGTGAAAAAAGGGTCACTTTCAGGTAGCTTCCCACTGTCTCGGATGTGCAGGTCCAAACGTTAAACACTGTCCAGTTAAAGCGTTACTGACGACTGGAAATAAATATTATGTCTCTCCCCAACATCAATTTGTTCGTCTTAAAAGAGATTTTTAACTTCAAGGTTCTAAAATTCAGTTCGTAGTTCGTGTTAGTGAGAATTCGTGTTAACCGAGCGACATTCCATAAGAAACGATAAAAAACCAGCCGGGACCACAATGTCTGTTCGCGCTAACGAGGTGTTCGTCTTAAGCGAGTTCGTCTTATCGAGGATTTACTGTAACAATATAATTATATAAATTTTGGACTTCATTAAAAGTTCTAATTTAAATTTTATAATATTATCGAACCTACGCTAACGAGGCGAAGCCGAGGCTTGCTGCCTGTCGAAATTTCGTATTTAATTTTGTTGCTAAAACGATTCTTTATTTAAACGATGTTTTAATTAAACATAAAAATGTAGTAAAGGATATTTTCTAGCAAGTTCGGTGACCAGCTGATGCATTGGAAGAAAAACTATGTGCGTCAGCAAAAAGTCGTCAAGAAACGGATCTTGAGCGGAAGAAAGTATAAAATTGTCGCCAGCACCGCCCCTTCCATCCAAACGCGTCTCCAAAAGATGCTCCAACATTTTTTGGGGCGTCCCTGCCATCACAGTGTATCTAAAAACGCAAGAATAACCTTTTCGTCCTAATCGTCAAGTCTGCCTTACTTAAAATGTGAAAATGCTTGCTTTTGTTGCTGCGGCGAAATTTTTTCCAAAATTAAAACGTCCTTCCCGTGCTCCTTGAGCCTAACAGTGTTGGCTTCGACGTCTCTTAATATCCTATTAAAATTATCTTTATCGACCCTTAAGAAGTGACAATTGTTTTCGCGCAGCACTATTGTGGCGGCTCTTAGGGCGTCATTAATCAACGCCAGTTTTCCAAAATCGTCGCTCTCCTGCAGAGTGGTTACCGTTCCCTTGCCGTGAATAACAACGTCGACCGAGCCCCGAAGAATTATATACCACGACCTTCCTTCGTCTCCTTGGTGAAACACTAGCGAATAAATCGTTACAAGGTTGATTTAGCGCTCATGACGCGGACTTACACACAGAGCCGGCCCTAGGGTGCGCTTCAAACACAATTACAGATGCAAGTTCTCTTTTAACGGAATTTGAGAGGTGCGAGAGGGCTCTGATGTGAAGTAGTTCTTCGTATATGGTTTCCAGGTCGTCGGGAGTCCTCTCGTGACTCCTAAAAATAAGATGTAGACTCCGGGGGTGCAAATTTGGGCACTTACGGTTTTCGCAGGATCATCCGCAGCATCGCATCGGGACCGCGCTGAATTAAAGTGCCTATCGATTCGTTGACCTGTTCTTCGGCGGTGGCCAAGTCTTCCATTGTAGGAAGAGTGGTTGCGCCCTCCTCATCCTGCCAAAAGCGGTACAAGAAACATTTGTCTTTGAAGGGTTGCTCGCGGTTAACTACAAAGAAAAAATTAGTTATGCGATTTTTTATTAGGGGTTGTTTACCGTGTGATATCACCCCTTCTTCGAGAAGGGCCTGCCACATTCCAGTGGCTTGAGCCCTTGTGTGTATTAACGGCGAAACCGATAATAACCAGTCGACTAGTTCCGTACCAGGAGCGCATCTTCTCACCAATTTTCCTGACACTTTCCGATCTTTAAGACACGTGTTGTGACCTAAAAATTCGATTAAAAACTCGGATTGCTTTTTGTGGATGGTTACCAAGTAAGAGGCTTCTTAGCGACCATCCGATTCTTCCTACGGCGGTGCTAGGCGATTCTGTGATCGGTTCCGCAGGGTTCGGTTGGTCCGGCGACAGTGACCTCCTCGGCGGGGGCGAGGTTGGCCGGTGCATGGGCGATTTTGAATTTACACCCTGTCCGAAGCCTATGAAAATACAAACGCTGTTGTACCGTTAAGGGTTCATTAGCGACTAAACAAAAGTTGTCGCAAGGGTGGAAGTAAATCATGACTCATTGTGTTAGTCAAGAGGCTTCCCCCAATTAAGAGATACGGTGCGTGCATGTAAAATAACGTTGAGGTTTCTGGGGAAAGTGTATCGTAAATATCTGTTAGCGAGCGAGGGAAATGTGTGAATGTCAGCGGAATGCGTCACATAAATGCAAGGGCGGTATTTACGGTATATGAATCGAGTTTGGAATTTTGAAGCTGTTTTTATGATGAAATGTTACACATTGTTCTCAAAGTGCAGAAATGCTGTTGACTGTTTTCGTTTTGTGCTGTCTTGAAACTGTTGCAATTATTTTAGCAACAGTTATGCAAATATTATGTTACAGCTAAACTTACAAATTAGGCAATTAATGAAACTGCGGGTGGCACAGACATTTTAATGTCGCAAAATTATAGCTGCATTAGTTAAAATAGAAGTTTCAAAAACTCCAACTCTAGTTTCATGTCTGTGGCATTTAGAATTTAACTAAAAGTTTCTGAATTTACTAGGAAACTACTCGCATGTGAACACGTTATTTAGTTTTATTTTCTTTTGAAATTATAATACAAAAACCTTTTTTTTTGGTTTTATTATTTATCTCAATTTGCATACCGTGTGTGTCACGTGTTTCTATTAGAACTTTATGGGGAAATTGCTTTGGTAGAATATTGAAAGTTTGAAATTTTATGTTTTCTACTGCGTTTACTGAAAATCAGATAAAATCACTGTTCTAGTTCTTTCTGTTACCACGGTTATTTTAACTAGAACACCTAAAACATTTTTACACATCCTAATCGTTTTTTAGTTCGTCATGAAGTAATCATTGTCAAATTTTTTATCAAAATTATTTAAATTGCAGAGATACGTTCGAAAAATTGTAATAATTTGAAATGTTCAAATTAAGAAATAATATTCAACGCAGTAATGCTCAAAGGTATTAACTATAATATAGCGACAAGAAACGATGAATTTATTCGCAGGGTGAACAAGTAGACTGGAAAGTAGCATTAGTCGATTTTTAATGTCTCTTCATTTTACTGAATTCGAATACCAAAGGGCTGCCTTTTTGTAAAATATTATGTAAATTTTTTTAATTCAACTTATTTGTTACAAATGAACCTCAACGAGTTATGAATGAATATTTTTAAAGAATATTATGATTTTCCACAAAATTCATTCAAATGTGTTAAAAATTGCGATTTGACAGATTTTAATTAATAATGCTCATTAAATCAGTATTACTCTACATATAAATCAATCACTGGTGTTACAAACAGTAGGGAGGAAGAAACTGTGTTAACAATTTGCAAACGATTGTGTGGAACTTGTAGTTAGTTTTCAGTTAGCAATTAAAAAGTAATTGGAAATATTGGAGCTTCTGGATTTTTGAAACATAAATATTTGGAGGAAAACTATTTGTTTTGAATAGTCTTTTTGAATCGCTTAGAGGTTTGCGCCATGTCGAGGACGTGATTGATGGGTGCGTGAACTGAACGCTGACGTAAGGCCGTAGAAATTGATGAGGCTTATTAGGAAAAATATCGCATGTAGGTGAAGCAAGCATTCGTTAATCTACTGAGCAAATTGCAAACATTTTGAATGAACAGTTTCCAAGAAAACATTACTTTCTGATCAACTCTCGTATATCATCTCATAAGCATTATGTAACCCAAATAACATCAAAGCATAATTTTAAGCCGCCGCAGTTAACATTTGATAGCAACTTCCTTGCGCTCTCCTTTGACTGCTATTACGGAAGAACTTGGGAAATTATCCCATCTAACTAAAAAATGCAAAGTGCATCAATTTTTAAATTTTTTAATAAAACTTTGTACGATAAGTAAAAGTGTCCCAAATTTGAAGAAAGACAGCAAAGTCGTGCGATTTACACAGCGAGTGGTCAGTTAGTTTTTCGCTTATCTTAAAAAGGAAACTTTTTTCCACTTAACTACATTTTTCTACGGATAACGATAGAACCTTGAAATTTTTCTGTGTCGTAAAACATATATCTGAAGCGATTGAATAGAGGAATTTAAAAAATAATTTCTGGATTTGCTTAAAAAAATTCTACAGTGTGATTTTTTCGTTTTTTTTTGCATAACGACTTTTGAGTATAAGAAATAAAAAATTTTGAAAATCTTTTATTCGGTAGCTCAGTAAGACTTAAAATTAAATGTGTGCAAAATCTGGTTGAAATACGTTGAACGGTTCTCGGGAAAAGTGTACTTATGTAAAACATTGATCCTTATGGAAGCTGCCTAGTGTACCCGTAATTATTTATTACTTTGCAATAAAAACACATTTTTTAAGAGACGCATGTAAATAGTAATGTCCTTCAGTTCCGTATTTTAAACTACATCCTCATTAAGAGTACCGATCGTGTGCGGGTCAAATATGACGTTTTATCTACGACATTTTAAGTAGAACATTTACGCACAATTTTTTAAAACTTCATTGTTAAATGAGTAGACAACTAACAGTAATATTTTTAAGAAACAACGACACTGTATCGTGGAACATTCCAATATTTAATTTTTTGTGTTTACTTCAACTAAGTATATAAATTTTATTTCAGACAACTGTAGCCACGTGTGTATTTCAGCCAATGATTGGACATAGGCTTTCTCTAGGGACGATGTGATATATTTTAAATACTGCCTCAGAACGACATCAGATTTCGTCACTATTCACAAATCAGTGGAAACATTTTTTAAAGGGCAAAAGAAATATTAAACTTGTATCAAGTTGTATACAGTATCTATCTATTTTTAGTTACACCTCGTCGCGAATTCCACTCGATCGATCAGTTCAGCAATTTAACAATTCAAAATGTCATACCACCCACAGAATAGTTGTTAAAAAAATCCAGCAGCACCGTATTCAGGAATTTCAGCACATTTCCTTATCTACGGATTAAGTTATCAAAGACTTACAAAGTTGCGCAATGCAAATTCCATTCCTTAAAACGATCGCCATTATTTAAATTGTAAATAAAGGGGCGTAAATAAGACTTAAAGGATTCCGGCGCAAAATTTGACAATGCATTGGGCGATGACCGCAACGCAACAAATCATCCAGACAGCGCGTATAAAACCGAAAAAAGAAATTCAGACAATGCTTGAGTCACAGTCTGTTTTCGCTTCTTAAATTAATAGACGCCATTGTTTAATCGATTTGCAAAAAATTTTGAATTTTGGTCGTAACGAATAGATAAAAGTGGGATTGGAGATTTAGTGTTCGGGAAAGCGTGCAGCAACAACTTTTTTATCTAAACTTTTGCATAAGTTGGAAAGAAGGCACTTACCGTTCTTCACCTTGCAGTTGGCTATCAGGTCGTTCATTAGCTCCTTGTTCTTCTGCAAAACATAAATCAGCCACATTTTAAACATCACAATTTTTGATCCGCGCGTTTCATGTGCTAATTAATCGGCCGTGCCAAATACACAAACAGATCACCGTTCCAGACAAACTGACATTTGCCAATTTATTAAAATAGATAACAGAGCCAAGCGTTTAATCGAGCGCACATTTTTAAAACCGCACGGTGAAATTAAAACCAGCAGACGTAATCAGATAAGATTAAAAACAATGTGTGTTTACATTTATGTTGTGCGTAGATTTCCCTCCGCTGTTATCATTAAAGCTTTTACGAGCTTTAAGTAACAGCTCCCATTCCGGTCCCTTTCCTCGAATAATTTTATTAATAATATCGATCCGCTACCATCCTTGCGGTCACGGGTCTTAGAAACGTGCTCTTTATAACCATGATCCTTAAGCGGGCTACACACCTTCCGGTATATCTCTCCGGGTAACCCTCAAGGTCTGTCGAATACGGTCTACCGGATACAGAAGCGCATCCACACGATTACGGTTTTTTTTGTCAGTTTTGTGTAAAAGCGATGGCGTCAACACAAAATGCTTTAGCGGTAGTAGCATTATTATTGTCTATGAAAAATCGCCCTACACGCAAAGTAAAACGTAAACAGTGGTGTAAAGATTGGGTAAAAGAAAGAGAGCGGTATTCGCATGTAAATTTGATGCAGCGATTGAGATTTGCGCCGAAAGATTGGCACAATCAATGAATTCTTCGATACACTCACGGTTATTTTTGCGATTTTCCATCGGACTTGCACTATTAACGTCGTTGATACTAACACTGTCACAGAAACTGATAAAATACGCACAGTTCACCCTTTCCGCTGTTTTTTTAAGGGTCAATTCTATCACTTTCGAAGAAGCGAAATCTGAGTGATAATCGAGTTTTTAAACTACCCTAGCAATTTAAACAATTAACCCCCAATCGATTTTTTTCAAAGGCCATTGAATACCACTTTCAGAAAAGTGAAATCTCGGTGATTATTTTATTCTACTAACATTGTGCTATTTCAAAAATGAACACGGTATTATAACGATAATTCTGATATAACTTCGTGTTGGTCGAAATAGTTCAATTACTTACTATTTAGCCAAGAACTTATTTACATAGGTACCTATTTTAATTTTTCTTATTGTTAGTTCTTCATTCGTAAAATAATCTAATCAAATACCATTCAAATTTTGATTTTTTTTTTTATTAATTACATTACATTCAATCGTACAAATTTAACAATAAAAGCACTTCAGCTGCGTGTCGTATTTTTAATACATACAACTAGTTATTATAATTTAATCAACAAATTCAATTCAGTGAACGTACGGGAGCGTATTGTTTATGTAGATTATTTAACTTTACAGATTTGCGTTGTCGAGACCTATTCAGGATTTTTTACCTGTATTGTAAAAATGTCGCCTTTGAAAAAACGAAATTTCGGTGACAATTGATAAACGAGCAATTTAGGGGTTACTGGAAAAAGTGATTTCGGTTCCTCATAAAATATTAAAAGGAAAGAATTAAAGATCATTCACCATGTCGTGTTTTTTAAGGATTAATTTATTGCAGGGTGACTTTCGAAAAAACTAAATCTCGATGACACAATGTCAATTGTCAAGGATAAACAACTGTTTTAGAGGAAACTCGAGAAAGCGACTTTCAATTTCTGTGAAGGGCTCAGTTATTGTGACTGGAAAAAACGAAATCTCAATGATAATAGTGTTGTTAAAATACACAAACAATTTAAACAGAAAGTGGCTTTGACCCTTCATAAAATGTTGAAGAAGAGAATATTTTTCAGTTTCGGAAACGTGCAACCAATTTATTAAAGAAACGAGACTTGCGGTGCGAGCGTCTCCGTTTTATCATCCACACGTTCCGGTATACCTGCACAGGCACACCGGATAGGCAGACCGGAGAGATATACCGGAAGGTGTGTAGCCCGCTTTAGAACAAATCCCAAACCCCCTTCAGTTGTCCCTTTTCATCAACAATTCGAGTTCATTCTTGATTACTTAATCGCGTTTTGTTAATAAGAAATTTAACAGACTGAAAGCAAGGTCTCGTAAATTTTTAACAAGTCATTTGAGAGTTTCCCGAGTTGCGACCATTCAAGAAAACACAATTAGGAATTTCATGGTTAATTTAATCTGATACCTTTAAATTTTAAAAGTCGTTCGTGATGTTCGTTCAAGTTATGGCAGAGGTCGCAAGCTGGTTCAATCTTAATGTAAATACTTGGTAGTTAAGTCGACAGTTACAACCTTCCTGAAGACTGAAGTAATTCTTTAAGTTAATGGCAGAAATGATCCGAGTGTTTGGTCGGTGGTGTAATGCGGTTTGAGCCGCAATTCCCTTGAAAATTCGTGGAAACTAAACGTCGTCGGAAAATTTGTTGTTTTACGTGCGACATCAAAATTTAATGGCTGAAGTTGTGATGCTCAAGATATGACCTGAATTTGAAAATGTAGTCGCTCTACTTTGTAATGCAAGAATATTTTGCAGTCTTTTTTTTTAATTCGATAAGTTTTAATTCGACAAGTTTAAAAGAAGTTGTACTTGAATTATAAAGTGAACATCGAAACAGCAAGGGCCGAATTTAGAGAGCATAATAAAGGAAGACTAGGTAAACCATTTTAAATACCCTTTATCAATTCCTACGAGAACAACATCTAATTAGTGGTAACTCAAGTCGCATAAATCTCCAAGTACAACAGAAAGTTCAACAAGCAATAAAAGTCATGAAAATGAGAAAGTCCTCAGGTCCAGGAGGAATACATCCAAAGTTCTTCTAATATGCACCCGACAAATTTATAAATATGTTAACATCTCTATTTGAAAGATGTCTCAAAGCTGAAACAACACCGATTTAATGGAGGACTTCCTATACATCAAAAATTTATAAAAAAAAACGCCAAAGATGATCTAAAAAATAATCGTGGTTTAGCCCTCATTCTTAGAAACCCATTAGAAGCTGGATTCTGGGTTGGAAGATCTAAGATACACAACCTATTCACTCTCAAAATAAAGTTGAAAAAAAACTCATCGAAATAGAGAGATACTGGACAAAGATTATGACAGCGTTCCAGTATCACAACTATGGAAAGAGATGGAATAGCTTGATATAAGGTCGCCATTAATTCGTGCGCTTTAGTTTTATTTTAAATAGAATTACAACCTCAGGAAAAGTTGGAATTTGTGGATGGAATGCTTTGTCTTCCATTTTATTCAAATTATACTTAGACCAAGAGGGAAGGAAGAAGTCAGAAGTGTACGAATATGGGACTTCAGGTGGGAGACTATACCTTGTACACACTTCATTTCGCTTACGATCAGGTGGTGATGGTATCAGACGAACAAGACCTTAACTGTATGATCAGAAAGCCCTGTGACGAATACAAACAAGCAGGTCCCGCGATAAATTCGAATAAATCTTAATACTTAGTAGTTGGAAGTACCAACTGGAAAATGATACAATAAGAGCTGAGGATAAAGCCAAGTACTTAGGAGTGATTTTTAATAAACAAAGGACGAGTAGAGAAGCGAGATCTAAGTAAGTATAACTAAAAGCAGAAAACCTACAGGAGCACTCAGTTCAATACCGAGGGAAACAAATATTATACGAAGCTATTTAAGCCAATTGTCCAAAATGACAAAATGTCTCAACATATAGCTCAGAAGTATGGGATTTAAATAAAACTCGTAGGAAAAAGTTACTATACCTTATTTTTCAATTTGAAAAGAAGATTGAAACAGATCGCGCCAAAAGGTAGATATATGATTGGCTGCAGTTTGCTACCTACCTACCTTTTGGCGCGATCTGTCTGAATCTTCTTCTCAAATTAAAAAATACGGTATAGCCACAGAGATGGACATTTTGAGAAGCTGAACAAGATCGAGGTTTGATTGAAACAGAAATACACCTATTAGAAGGGAAATTAACACTGAGAGAGATATTAACAAAGATATTAAAAATAACCAATTGACTTAATTCGGCAACACAAAAAGAATGCATGAAGTGAGAGGACCAAGAAGAGTACTATACTGAATTCCGCCAAAAAGAAGAAAGAGAGGATGACTAAGAAGAAATTGGAGAGACGACGTAAATCAGGCAAAGAAAACAAGAATAATAACAACAAACGAGCATTATTAAACCTCAATGACATGTTTTATTTATTTATAACATTTTTCTGAAATTTCTGTATTTGGAAGTTTCACTAACTCGAATTTTTTGGACGGACCATTGGCGATTCGACATAAAGAAGTTTCACTGTATTTCTTTAGTATTTAAATGCATCTTAAAAGAATTGCAGTTTAATGTTTTTACTATTTTTATACAAATTTGTTGAAATGCTATTATAAAATGTTTTTGCGAAGGGTCGGTTACGACCTTCATTGCCCTTACTTTATTGACCAATTTTTTTTGCGCGTTTCTTTAATTAACTTTTCTGCTCGTTACTTCGCGAAGAATTAGTTTCCTCATGTTGATTCGAAAACAGACCAACCAAGAACAGTCATCATCGCGAACAATTAAGCGATTTAATGCTGAACCCTATTATCTCAAATAAACATGCAGTTAAAGCGTGATAGGGATATCCGTGCTGAATGGTACAAACTTGCAGGATAGGTAAAACAAAAGCTTTAATGAAAGATTAATTGCCGAAGGAAATAGTGCCTTTAATGCTTAACCTCCATAATCGCAGCATGCAAGTGTGCTCGACCATTTTTGCGAGCTTATCGAAGTAACACGTTGTTTTTTAATTTGTTTAGCAATCCATTTGACCGAAAAATTATTAAACTGTTTATACAAGTGCTCTAAAAGTCTCCGTTTAATTTGTAGAAACGGAAGATATTAAATTTTTATAAAAGTCCAAGTAGGTACCTAGCAGCTGTACTTGATACAGTAAATCCTCGATAAGACGAACTCGAAGGGACGAGAATATTGCATGTTCGTGGTAACGAAGTTCGTCATATCCGAATTATTAAAAAATATTTAAAAGCATTCCAGTTTTTTCATGAAAGTAATACAACAATGTACAGGGTGTCCCATCACTTGTGGCCACTCCCAAAATTGAGCTTTAATTGAAAGTTATGTATTTGAAATTTGGTGCACGTATTACTCTGGTGTAAGGCTAGAAATTTCCGGTTTTAAATGTTAATTGCCGGCGTTAGTTTTCGAGAAAAAAAATAAAACCTGATTTTTTATAAAAATACTATCTCCCAATTTCGTCAAATTTCACTTTTCAGGATCAGTATTATTGAGACAAAGATGTCCAAAGTAAAAAAAATCCAAAAGCTGTAATTAGCCTAAAATTCCCTCATATTCGAATGTTAACAGTAAATGTAATGATTTACGACTGTAAGGATCGTCAGGATGCTGTCCCCAAAGTTAAGTACGATTTAAATTTATGGCATTGTAAAAATTTGTCACTGTCGAGTGGAATCCAGTCGAAGTAAACATCAGGAGCGTACCTAAATCGAACCTTTTTAAATTCTTGTAGATTTCTAACATTTTGTAAGTCGTCTAATAAGTTACGATTATGAGAACGAACGTGACCTGAGCACACTTTATGAAAATGTGCACTGCAATTCGCATGGTTTTACCTAGGAAAACTGACTTAAGATTCAACCCTGAGCACACTTTATGAAAATGTGGATTCTATCATACCTGAACACACTTTATGAAAATGTGGATTTTAACGTAAATCGGAAAAAAACATTACCTGAGCACACTTTACGAAAATGTGCACTGCAATTCGCATGGGTTTACCTAGGAAAACCGACTCTTCAGATTCAACCCTGAGCACACCTTATGAAAATGTGGATTCTAACATAAGATTGAAATAAAAAGTATTTCAAAGAAAAATAATCACTTCTATTCTTGGTTGATGCGGTTTTCCATTTTTTTGTTTTCAAATGATTACAACAATGGTTGACTTTTAAGAGTCGGTTTGACTAGGTGAAAGCATGCAACTTTCAGTGTGTTTGTTTGAACTGATTTTTGAATTGAAGTAAAACTGGGTTTTTTGAAATAGCGCACGTATGATCAAGGGGTTTATGCGTGTCCGATAGGATCAATTGTAAAAAAACTTAAGGATAATTTTGAGAGCATGACATCCGGTCAAGTGTGATTTTATGTTGAAATGTATTGTATTTAAAGAGTGCAGTAATAAAATTGTCAGAATTAATGGTGGCTCTATAACAATGTAAAAAAAAATAAGTTACATTTGCAGCGGAATGCACAAACAGTTGATAATAATTCTATTGAAGCTGTGAAAGCTGTGAAAAAGGGACACTTTCAGGTAGCTTTCCACTGTCTCGGATGTGCAAGTCCAAACGTTAAACACTGTGTAGTTAAAGCGTTACTGATGACTGGAAATAAATATTATGTCTCTCCCCAACACCGATTTGTTTGTCTTAAAAGAGTTTTTTAACTTCAAGGTTCTAAAATTCAGTTCGTAGTTCGTGTTAACAAGAATTCGTGTTAACCGAGTGACATTCCATAAGAAACAATAAAAAAAACAGCCGGGACCACAGTGTCTGTTCGCGCTAACGAGGTGTTCGTCTTAAGCGAGTTCGTCTTATCGAGGATTTATTGTACTTAAAATCATGTTATAACTGTGAATCTAACTAAAAGGTATTTAAAGAGTTTACAAAAGTATGCTTACAGTGCTATACGTAGTTGTAACGTTTTGTTTTGAAAATTGATTTATTTCATGGTTAAAGTTAAATGTAAAAACAACAAGAGTAATTTTTTCTTGAAAGATACGCAAGAAGTTAATTGAGACGTTCCGTGTATAAACAGTGTTTGTTAAAAAAATACCTTCTAGTAGAAAGCCGGAATTGAAAAATATAGCGAACAAGCCAAAAATTCCTGAAATACTTCCACTTTTGGAAAACGCTATTCCTCATTGAACTCAGACATGTTTAGTAAATTCCACTTACATATTTTGTTGGCAGGGGCTTGAAAAAAATATTAAAAACCTTAGAAAAAATGAAAACAATGAAAATACATTTGTTGTCAGAGAATAAAATTGTTGCACGCTATTCTGCGGTTACTGAAAAGGATTAGAGGAAGCATCAACTAACAGCAATCGGATAGAGGACCAGTGTTTAAAGAAAGGACTTAAAGAATAACAAGAAAGACAAACAATTACGCGCAAAAATAAACGAAAGAGATCGCCCTTAACGTAAAACATTTTAAGATTTAATTTTCTTATTGGAAAGTAAGAAAAAATCCAACTTTTGCAATTTTTACTTTAATTATATTTAAGAGTTATAAATCTGACATGAAATCATCAATTTGCAAATACAAGACCGAGTCCATCATTGAACCGGATCAAAACCGGATTTAAACTTTTTTACGAAGTTTCCAAATCCCCAACCCGGGACAATTTCGGCGACAAGAAAACAAACGCCCACAATTCAGAACTTTCCAGTTCGTTATTTCGAATTGAGTTTTTTTAACGAGCTGCATTTAAAACGCAATAAAAAGTCAACTTGATTTGGGTGTTGCAAACTTTGCGCCGAATTGCTTCCAGAATTTCATTTACTCGCCAACTAGCGCAGTGAAAGGGATTTGGAAACACATTCGGAAACATTTCGGTTGAACGGACCCGTTCCAATATTTTTCGGATCGTCACATACGGCTGCACACGGAAACGAATTAATCTGCGCTAAAGCCTCCGACTCTTGCGAGCCTATCTCTCCGGCCGTACGGTCTCAAATCGGCTCGATTAAAACGGCGCAAATATTTTTTTGTAATTACAGTAAAACCTCTCAATAGCGGCCACAAAATTTTATTGTAAAAATGACCGTTATAGGGAGTTGACCGTTAGTGAGAGTGATGAACATATCTAAATAAAACATGTTGAATTTTTTTATGGTTTCTTTATTAGGGTAAAATATTACATATAATCATTGACTGCGAAATTACATAATGAAGTTACATTTTCTTAAAATATTGATCAATAGAAGTTTGTTTTACGTTCTTAATTTTTGTTTGAAAAACCTGAGATTCACATTTTGTTAAAATATTAATAATTTCTACAGCTAGTTCACTTTTGTCAGTAGAAAATGGAAAATTTTGTATATCTCTTAGTTTGTCACACGCTTCAGCCATATCCTTGATATTTGACGTATAAATTTCAGATTCTTCCACATCACTTTCACTATTTGAATTATTGCCTTCATCATGAATTAATTCAGTGATTATTTCTTGGATGCCTACTACAGGATTTTCGGTCAATACAATAGACGCATAATTTTCCAGACTTGCGCCGGGCATATTCTTTAAAACTGGAACAAGCCGGGCTAGCGGAATTTCATCTTCTTCATCGAAATGATCTTCTTGCTCAACACTTTCTAAAAATCCGGCTTTTGTAAAACAGTTTGAATTAGTTGCTCGAGAAACGCTTTTCCAGGCTGCTAATATCCAAACTAAAGCGCTGGTCAAATTGATGCTTTTTTGTGCTTCTTGGAAAGAACTTTCATTGTTTGTGAATGTTAGAAGCGTCTTAATCAAAAATTTTCTGTAACCTACCTTAAAGCTATGGATGATCCCTTGATCTAATGGCTGACAATGTGAGGTGGTGTTTGGGGGCAGAAAGATTATTTTTACATGTTCTAATGTCACTTTGGGATGGGACGTGGCGTTATCCAGAAATAAGAGGACTTTTCTGTTTTGCTTTCTCATCTTTTCATCAAATTTCTTTAGCCACGAAGTCATAATCTCTGTTGTCACCCAGACTTTTTTATTAGATTCCCATTCTAAAGGAAGTTTGTGGATGTGCGACCCTTTAAAGCACCGAGGGTTTTTACTTTTTCCGATGACTAATGGATCTTTCTTGTCACCTGTCATATTTGCACAGAATAAAATTGTCAATCTGTGTTTCGGTTTTTCTTTTACCAGTACATCTATCTTCCTTGAAAGCAAACGTAAAATAGTCCAGTTTCATCGACATTGGACACATCTTTTGGTAAGTAGTCCTTCAAGATTACATTTTGTAGCTTTGTTTTCCAGACTTCAACACTGATCAGATCGACATCAGCTAACTCACCGCAAACTATTTTAAAGCTTATTTCATGTCTTTGACAAAATTTTTCAAGCCATCCATTTGAAGCTTTAAAATTTGAAATGTTTAAATTTTTGGCTGCTTCCAATGCTTTTTCTTTTAGTAAAGGTCCAGATATGGGGATGTTTCTATTTCTCGCTTTACAGAACCAATTGTAAACTACTTGGTCAATAGCAAATCCTTCGGTTTTGGGAAATTTTATCTTCTGCTCTGGATTGGAATTTTCTTCAAATATCTTCTTTAAGTCAGACTGATTTTTTAAAATATCGTTAATTTGTGTCCTTCCAGCTCCAAACTTTTCTGCCAACTTTCTAGCACTGGTACTGAATTTTTCACTTTCTGTAAAAATTTGAATTTTGTCTTTAAGCGACAAACGTTTTCTTTTTGGTGGCATGATTACACAAGCACGGCGAAACGTAAACTGACTCAAAACTATGAAACTACCGGCAGGTATGTATACAGGGTGTTCACGAAAAAACGCCCCAGCTCCTAGCGCTATTATTAGGAGTCCAATTGTAACAAACGATACGTCAAATTAAATGGTTCAAAAAGTACTACAATGTGTAGCTCAAACATAATTTTTACCTGTTTCTCCATTCAAAGGTCAAAGGTCAACTTCATTTTTTCAAATTACAACCTTATATTTTTCTTTGACAATTTGATAGAGATTTTTTTTCTGAATTCAACGATGTATCACAATCAATATTTCTGATTTATTTTAGGGTAATAAAGAAATTAGAATAATAACTAATATTATTAGCAGTAGGCTTTGAAAAATAACTGAGACGTAGCGGTGGCTATGGAAACGACGTCTCACAAATAAAAATTACTATTACTATTGTTGCAACAATGGTAATAACCATGGTAACCGGGACATTTAACTGGAGAAATACGTTAACATCGCCGTCAGAAACTGGCTATTAGTTTGTTTACCTATTTTTTGTAATAAAAATGAATAATAGTGAACTAGTGAAATAGTGAACTAAACGATCCACTGGCGTAGAATAAATTTGTGTAATTTCTTTTTAAGCGAGTTAAGGCGAGATCAATCATTTTATACAAAAAATTTGTGGTCTGATGAGTGTCAATTTACAAACAACAGACATTTTAATCGTTTCAATCACCGCTATTGGAGTGTAGAAAACCCACATATTACCATCGAACAAAATCCTCAGATAAAATTTTCGGTGAACGTTTGGTGCGGAATATTAGGCGCCAGGATACCTAATAGGACCAATTTTCATTGATGGAAATCTCAACCAAGAAAAATATCTTCAAATTTTGCCTGAAGACTTAGAAGAAATTTTAGATGACTTGCCGTTGCCATTGAATGGAATGAACTAGTATTTCAACAAGATGGCGCTGCACCACACAAAACGCTCTTATGATTAGGGACTATTTAAATATAGAATAATGAAGACAAATGGATTGGAGCATATGTACCTATACCATGGCCCGCCCGGTCTTGTGACCTCTAGAGTTTTTCTTTTGGGGATACATCCAAGATATTGTTTATGCTACGCGCCCGGAAACGGAGGAAATTTTGAGAGAGAGAATAGTCAACGCTTGTCGGGAAACACCAGCAGAAATTTTAATTAATGCTACACAAAGTGTAGGATCTAGATGTCGACGAAAATGTCTGGAAAGAAACGATGCCCAATTTGAACATTTTTGTTAATTTGCCATTTCTTTATTTAATTGTTTAGTTATTAAATGTTATCTGTTGTTGTTCATAAATTAATTCTTTAAAATACGTTGTTTCCGTACTGACACATCGTTTCCATAGCCACCGCTACGTCTCAGTTATTTTTCAAAGCCTACTGCTAATAATATTAATTATTATTTTAATTTCTTTATTACCCTAAAATAAATCAGAAATATTGATTGTGATACATCGTTGAATTCAGAAAAAAAATCTCTATCAAATTGTCAAAGAAAAATATAAGGTTGTAATTTGAAAAAATGAAGTTGACCTTTGACCTTTGAATGGAGAAACAGGTAAAAATTATGTTTGAGCTACACATTGTAGTACTTTTTGAACCATTTAATTTGACGTATCGTTTGTTACAATTGGACTCCTAATAATAGCGCTAGGAGCTGGGGCGTTTTTTCGTGAACACCCTGTATACATAAATATAAAGGCACAATTTTCGGAATTAGCTGTAATAAATCTTGAAGCTACAATTCAAAAAGAGTTTGCCGGCGGTTCTGTCATCCATAAACATGTCGCTCCTTTACTTTACAAATAAGCCGGCACCCGCAATAAACATCCCCACAAAATATTTTGTGACCGATATTGAGAGGTCAAATTGCATGTAATTTTCCAAGAAAAATTTTCATTCAGTGGCCGTGACCGTTATATGGAGGTGCCGCTATCGAGAGTCTCATTGGTTCTGGGAATCGGAAAAGTGACCGTTTTTAGAGGCGACAGTTATTCAGAGGTGGCCGAAAATTGAGGGTTTACTGTACCTCCCAGATCAGTTTGAAGTCGCTCTGCTCGACGCGGAGCAGCTCGCAAGTGGTCTGCGTGACGACGGTGCTGTCCCTCGGAAGGTCTTGGAGAATGGATTCGCCGAACGTTGCTCCGACGCCCAGCGTACACAATGTAACGGGTATCTGGAAAATAAAAAGTTGCGAGCGATAAATTAAACGAACTTTCTTATAATGGGAGATAAAATGGGGCATGTAATGCGCCAACTCCATTCTTTAATTTTATCTGGAGTTTGATAGCGAGCAGGAAATGCACCGCCACCGCTTCGCGAATTGAGGTAGGAGGTTAAACGGATCTCTGTTCATTAAAATTTGTAAATGGAACGACTAATGGCAGTGTTGGTTTTGTGTGTTCAATTAACCGCGTTTGCAAGCACTCAATAAAAACATTTAATTAATTTGAAAAAGTAGTAAGAATTTTGCTTAGTGGCTAAATTTGAATTCAGAATGGAGTTTTATTTTCAGGAGTTTTGCTTAAAATTGTGATGAGCGAACAGATTTTGCATGTCTGAGTTTGTGCCCATTTAAATGATAATTTTTAAAGAACAGGTGCTTTTGTAATGAGATTTAAAATTGATATGGGCAAGGACAACATTTACAAAGGCCCAAAAAATTAATGGGGATTCAGAAAGCTGATAACAATAAGAATCGTGAATTTCGTCCATAATTAACCAACTTCTGAAAATATACAACGTAGATGAATTCTTAAAATTCGCGTTTTGATAAATAAATACTGAAGTCTGGACCATTAAGAAGGTATAAACCAAGCTTTCGGCAAAGGAGAATGCAACCTTTTAAAAGAACTTGCTGTGTTCATTTGCGCAGAAAATATTTGTTTCTATCCAAAAAGTGACTGATTAAAAAAAGGATTGATTTATAAAAGTCGTTACCTAACTAGTAGCCGAGTTAATACAGCTTTTGACTTCGGAATTCTCAGAAAAGGTTCCAAAATTTTTATTTTGATAACGTAATAGTCAGTGTCCATTAAAACCTCTTTATTTTATCCTTGAAAATCAGACTTCATTGCATTATTCAAAATTAGAACTGAAATGTTTGGTTAACTTGGCCATAGAGGCATCTCGATACCCCCTTTGAATTTTCCTTCCTATAGTCAGTTTTAAAATTTTTGTTGGTACCACAAGTTACCAAACCTTCTAACGCAATTGAAAGTGAAACTCAAAATTGTGTAAAATTAATTTTGTTAAACATCGTTGTTTCCTATGGTAGAAATAATTTTCTGGTAAGTAGATTGTGATCAAATATGGAAAGTAGATATTACTAACATTTCATTTACATCTTGAGTGAAATTCTATATAAGAGTTTTGAAATTATGTCTACTGTACGGTTGCCACGCGTTTTTGTAAGCTTGCGGTCATTTTATTTGCATCTTGCATATTTCTGTTATTTTTCAAAATATGCATACTAAACTTATCAAAAATTTTAGCAATAAACAATGACGTACCCCAGTTAACTCAAATTCTAAAAAACGGGAAAATACACAGCGGTGGTCCAGTTGCCTTAAATATTCGAGTAACTGGGCCACCCTGTGAACAAAAATGAAAAAAAAATTTCATTCCCTATATTTCCTTGTGACCTTATAACTTATTATAGTCGGTACCTTAAAATGTAGAGGGGCTACGATCAATATTACTTACCTACAACAAAAGTTGCGGTGCATTGATAATCGCGCGTTGCAAACTGACCTTATAAGAAATAGTTTAAAAAAAGTTTTATTAAAATCGGTACCGTTTCTGGGGATTCCAAAGTATTGACTCGCCTGTAGACAGATGTGAGCAACAACAATACTATTGCCACTTACAGTGAATTTAAAATATAGGTCGTTTGCACAACAGGGAATTGCTACAAAAACCGTGTACATCAACGACATTGCTTTACTTTATGTCAACCTTTACATTATATTTTATTCTGATTGAGTAGTGCATTTCGTTGAAGTTTTGCAATTTTTGATTTGTCGCCGATTGATTTATAACAAATTTTTTATAATAAATCAATCGGCGACAAATCAAAAATTGCAAAACTTCAACGAAATGCACTACTCAATCAGAATAAAATATAATGCATACAAAAAAAGGTTAGACTGAAGAATAACAACGACGACATTTCACATGACGTTTGAGAATTGCTTCTGCAGCTGCTCGTTTATACAGAGAATCTTTTCCGGGTGAAAAGCTCCTGCGTAGATCGAAAGCACTGAGTACATTTGGAAAACTGTCAATTTTGCTAAATGTTATTGAAGGCTAACATGGATTCATTTATTCATTTTTTAAGTGAAATATGTTTAAAGTGAGTTATGGTTGGGACACGCAAATCTTCACATTGCTCGTGAATCACCCTGTATTTATTTAATGTAAATAAAACCGTAAGGTAAAAAATTTAACGTTTACTTACAAAAACTAATATTCTACAAAATTTTAATTAAGTACACCGTACAAGTTTAATAAAAGCTCGGTTTCGGAAACTTTGTATAAATATTATATCATTAATCTTTAAAGTCTTAATTAGGAAAATTTTAATATTTGCCAATGATTTCAGATTTTTCACAGATTGAAAATATTAAAAGATATGAGTGCTCCGATTAATTCGATTTCGGACACTAAAACCACATGAAAATTCAATGAATGATGTAAAAGCTAATTGGCCCCAATCGTTATTCTGATTCGAAATAATGAACATATGTAAATAAGCATCAATCGAACGTGACAATAATTTAAATGTCAAACATTGATTTCACTGGATTTTGAATGTGGACATAAAATGATTTGTAAATGACATTAAATTTAATGGCGGAAGCAACAGATGAGATAGTTCTGTTGCAAACTATACACTCTTTGCGGCCATTCGAACAGAAATCAATAATTTGCGCCACTGCCATAACGAATCCTACAAGTAGTAATAATTGTGCAAATTTGTAATTTATTTGCCAGAAACGAGGAAAACAACCAAGATCGGCATCAAAATGTGCATCTTAAGAAATTAATTAGTTTGAAACGTAATTTTCAATTAGAAAGTTTCAGATGTAAGGGATTTGTCGGAAAATAATTACTTTTCCTCATTGAATGTAAATTTTTCTTAATCAAGTTTTTTTTAATTGAGCAACCTTAAACTTGCATTTTGGTAATGACATTAAAAAATTTTTGTTCGGTTCTTAAGATTGCTGATCCAAAAAATAATATTTCAGATACCAGAAGAGTACAGAACCCTATAGAAATAACAGGTTTATTGTGTTATTTTATTAGCAAGTACGCGACTGAAGGTTTTCAATTGCACCATCACCTTTGCAGGATCTTGAAAAAAATAACTAGATGAGATCAGAGGACCTGAAATTCAGCAGCAAAGTGTTACATAAATAGAGTACAGAACCCTATAGAAATAACAGGTTTATTGTGTTATTTTACTAGCAAGTACGTGACTGAGGGTTTTCAATTGCACCATCACCTTTGCAGGATCTTGAAAAAATAATTAGATGAGATCAGAGGGCCTGAAATTGTGCAGCAAAGTGTTACATAAATTTAAATTATTTGTGTTTATGTAATTTTCAATTAGAAAATTTCACCTGTACCGGATTTGCCAGTTTTCATCTATGAATGAAAATTTTTCTTAGTCAAGTTTTTTTATTGAGCAACCTAACTTGCATTTTGGTAATGACATTACAAAATTTTTATTCGGTTCTTAAGATTGCTGATCGAAAAAATAATATTTCAGATACCAGAAGAGTACAGAACCCTATAGAAATAACAGGTTTATTGTGTTATTTTATTAGCAAGTACGCGACTGAAGGTTTTCAATTGCATCACCTTTGCAGGATCTTGAAAAAAATAACTAGATGAGATCAGAGGACCTGAAATTGTGCAGCAAAGTGTTACATAAATTTAAATTATTTGTGTTTATGTAATTTTTAATTAGAAAGTTTCACCTGTATCGGATTTGACAGTTTTCCTCTGTGACTTAGTCAATTTTTTTTTAATTGAGCAACCTAACTTGCATTTTGGTAGTGACTACAAAATTTCTATTATGTTCTTAAGATTGCTGATCGAACAAATAATATTTCAGAGACCAGAAGAGTAAAGAACCGTATAGAAAAAGAGGTTTATTGTGTTATTTTATTAGCAAGTACGTGACTTTGCAGGTTTTCAATTGCACCATCACTTTCGCAGGGTGGAAAACAATAAATTCGTTCTAGATCAGATCAGAGGGCCTAAGATTGTGTACGAAAATGTTACATAAATTTAAATTATTGGTGCTTATGTGAATAAACTTTAATCATTTTCTTGTGGAAAATACAACCGAAACGTGAGAAGAAAACAAAGAATAAACATAAATATTTTATCAAAAAATTGATCTCCAACACGTCCGTTTACACCAAAAATTATTCATAAATCTCCTCACAACATTCGTTCCTATTACTTCGCGGGGCAAAAATATTCGCACTTTGCCGGTCGTAATATTCCGCCAATTCAATTTCTAAACACACCAAGGGCTCGATTAATTAAGTAGCAACATTCAGCTTGATTACGTTCAGTTTTGATTAACCGTGAGCGTCAATGAGCATAACTACCCGAAAGCGATAGTCCTGCGAACGGTCTGGAAAACAGTTTATTCAGGACGACGGAACTCCCATTGTGTTAACAGCGTGCTTGAGATGCAAATGAATAGCTTAGTCGCAGGCCCAATTTAAATCCTCCCTTGGTTACAACAGGACACAATCTCGAATCGGATTTTTAAAGGCTGAGAGAAATATCGCGACACAAAAATGCGGTCACTCGGAGGAATTTCTTGTTCGCAATGGGAAAGCGTTTGAAATTGATTTGTCCTCCGCACACGATTTGTTAGGGTTGATTTGTTCATTTCACTATCTGAGGGCTTACGCGGCACCTGCGAATACAATAATCCCCCAGCCACGTGTCTAATGTATCTGACATATTTAATGTCCAAATTGACCTGTTAAGGGGGAATTTCGAGGAACTCCCCAGACAGGCGAACTCGGGAAATCTTGTATAAAGTTCACAACCAGATTTATCAGATTTAGGGCAAACTAAAGAGACCATCACAGTTGGAAGATTTATGCGCACTAGAACAATGTTGTTCAATCGATCAGGGCAAATTATTGTTCTGAGTAAATTTAACTTGAAAATTAATTTCTTGGTGTTTTTCCCCATGTGGAAATTAACGACAGACGTAGACTAAGTGTTCTCAACTGTTTTTCTTAGTTCCGTAACACAAATTTTTAAAACTTTAAGTGTTCCAAAATGTACATAAGTACAATCAGAAAAAAAATTCTTATAGGTAAGAAAATTTGGCCTTAAATTTAAAATTGCGCGTTCTTAATTTTGGCCCAAGGATTAGTCATTCTTGAGTTTTAAGAATATTCATTCTTGTTGTCAAATTTAAGAGTGGGTTATGCTTGATTTCAAGAATGTTTATTCTATTTGTCAAATTTAAGAGCGGGACATTCTCAATTTCAAGAACGTCGATTCTTCGTGACAAATTCAAGTAAGGGTAGCTCTAATTTTGAGAACCTTTATAAGTTTGACATTTAAGAATAGGTCATGTTGATTTCAAGAACTTTTATTTAATTACTTAAGAATGTTCTTAATTAATGTGTTTTTTTATTTAAGAATTGAAGATGGCCTTCTTTTTATATTAAATAAGAACTTGTAAATACAATAATTTTTTTTCTAATTTTTATGAATTGTAGAGTGGAATGCTTGAATTGAAGGAATTTTAGAACATAAAGTTATTTCTCATACATATTTTTATTAGTAGGTGAAAATTTAACATCACATCACATCCTGTTTAAAAATACATTTTCAGTTTAAGAACCACATTATCATTTGGTAACAGATGTACGTATATGAAATGGAAGTTCGTCGAAGTCATTGGCCTTCTCAATGAATTTTGGCCGCCACACAAATAAATTGCTTTTCTCTCAAGAAATAATTGGCCAAAATCTACATCAATATAAAAACAAAGCAACAAAATGCCTACATTGTACCATGTATATATTATTATAAAAATTTACCAATATAGACCAGTTTGAATGCTTCAATAATGACCATTTTACTTTTACAGATTTTCTTTCCGCAAATCCGCGTACTTTAGTCACGCTTGTGTTTTATTAAATTCTTACAAAGAACTCTACATCCGCTAAAAAGTAAAATTTGTTATAAGATAGATAAATAACACTAAATGTATAAAAGAAAATCAAAATTATTTCTTTACCTTCGTCGTTACTAATAATTTTGTTATAGAAGCAACTGGTTTGCATGTCCCTTTCTTTTTATCTCTTCTTACTTTTCGTTCCGACGAAAATAAACTAAAAAATAATTTGTTTAATAGCTGTTACATTGAAAAACTTGTAGAACTTTTACAAAATTCATTGGGTAAGCTAAAAGTGTGGGAAAAATTATAGTTACAACAAAATTCTTACATGCGAATTTATCACACCCAGAATCAGAAAATCCCCATAATTTCAGTACTATTTTTAGAAATGGTCTTTGAAGTTGATCATTTTGTTGATCGACATTTATTAATATTGCATTGAATTAACATCTTTATCTCGGCACATTAAACCACTTGTAATACTTCCCATTTATTCACAATTAAACTAATTATGTAAGTTATTAAAAATTCACTTGACAATAAAAATACAGAAAATGCACACCGTAATATGTATGTTTTTACTGCAAACTAAGTTTGGTGCAACGTTTTTCAACTAAATTTGTAAAAAATTCTAAAGTAATTTATCTGTCAGTAAACAGTCCTTTGCAGAAAAAATGTCGGTCATAAAGCAATTTACAACATTCCGTATAATTGTATCCGTCCAGCTGGACGAAGCGCAAGGCTTCTAAACAATTGTATTATAGAACCCTTGGGCCTAACGTTCATCTCGAGCAAAACCTTCACTGAGGTCGCTACAAATTGAGAATTCCCGTGATTAATCCAAAACGGTGGTATGCTTGATTTTCGTGATAATAGCAAGCAGAATTGTGCTAAATACAAGACTTTTATCAGTTCTTAATGTAAGAAGTGGGTTTTTAAAAAAATCCTAGGTAGCATTTTTTCAGTGTACACATACAGATTTTTATAAATTTACAATTTAAGAATATGTATTATGGAACTAAGACACATTTTGAGAATTATACAGGTATACAGGTTGATTTATATTAAATGTTCACCCATTGGTAAATTTGTTTTTGAACTACAAAATCCTATCCCTGTATAATTGAAAATTAAACAAAAATGTTACTTCTCTGAAGTAATCGCAGAAAAAAATTCTTCCTGACGCACAAAAGGACGTAAATCATCCGCATTCTAGCCGTAAAGGGCCTCCGTTGACGTAAACACGGTAAGTGCATAATCTTTATTACATCACTAGTCCTATGTTGCGGTGAATTTTCGCGTGTAAGTGGCATTTAGTGCGGGACGTGCACCAAGTTGAGCTCGCAACGGACTTCATAAATTATTAATTCAGTTATGTTCCGGTAGCGTTTATTAACCAACTCGGCAGTATCCTGCAATATGGGGGCAAATACAGTAAAGTTGCAACTGCGGACTTTTATGAGAAATGGCACTGCCTGGGAACGGGCAATTAAAATTGTGCAGCGATTGTGTTCACTTCTCGTCAATTTTTTATGAGAACGCAACGAAACCAATTACGGTTCGCGTTTGTCGAGCTAAATTAGAGTAAAGTTTGTATTTTCCCAACAAACAAAGGCGGGTATAGTTCATAAGTTAGTTAAGAGTTGTGTATTATGGAAAGCAACAAAAAATTATTATTAAAGTTTTAGATGTAATTATGAACTTGTAAAAAGGCTTCGGGTTACTATTGAATGGCTTTCGGAGTTGCTGGAACTTTACAAAGCCCTTATTAAAGGGTGAATTTTTTACATCTTCTGTAGAAACAATTTGTAATTTAAATTGAGGTTGAATTGTATGTTGACGGTCCACAAATTGTCATTTAAGCCCAATTTGTGATACAAATTTATGGGATTTGTTGGAATTAATCGACGGTCGATTTTTATGATCTTGGCCAAAATGATGAATCAATGTGATTTTAAAGTATAAAAGCTTTAAAATTAATAACGAAATTAATCTTATTTATGTAACTTATTACTTTCTTATAATAATTAGAGGTTTAGTTAATTAACTCACCCTCCATTTCATGATTGGCCTTCAACGAAAAGGAAAACTTTCTTATTCAACGTTCCTTAGAAATTCGATTTTTGTAACACAATATCAAAACTTTATAAAATTAAATCAGTCGTTACTAAAAAAATATATACACTAAAACCTCGTTAAGCGCTTCCTCGTTTAACGCTGATTCGATATAACGCGGTCTACTTGATTATTTGTGATTAGATGATTTATTATGAATAAGTGTAACAATAAAACAAAAATGACACGAAAAAATCATTTCGATCAATATTAAAGTGCAGATGCTGAGGCGACTGGAAAACGGCGAACGTCAAGTTGACATTTCAATCGCTTTAAATATACTTATTTCTAGTATACCAACCATTTTAAAAAACAAGGACAAAATTAAGTTCTTAGTAACCACAACCACAGCGCCTTTTGCAACAAAGATAACCCGATTCAGAAGGAAATGGAGGAAATTGAGAAACCTCTTTGCATTTGGATTGTTGATGAAATCGAACGCAACATGCCACTAAATCAGGAAATAATTATGCAAAAGGCCATAACTATTTTTGGTCATATTCAAAATTAAAGAGGAGATACGAGCAAAAACTTTGCATCTAGAAGAGGTTGGTTAGATCAATTTAAAAAAGCAACCTCCACAACATTAGAATCACCGGAGAAGCAGCGTCTACAGATACTGCTGCTACTTCAGTTTTTCCAGCAGCATTAAAAGCTATAATTAAAAAAGGGAATTATCCTCCGGAACTAGTTGTTAATGTTGACGATACAGGACTTTTCTGGAAGAGAATACCAACGCGCACATTTATATCAAAGGGAGCACTAGGATTCAAAGTTGTAAAAGATGGTTTCATCTTAAATTACTATAGAGACATTTTTAAAACTTAGTTCACCACATATTTTTGTCGCAGTTAAACATTTGCATTCCGGTTGAAGTAATTTTCCTACCACTCAACACTACGTCGTTAATTCAGCCAATGGATCAGGGAGTCATATCAATGGGAATACCATGCTGCAATTATGCAATTTTGGAAAAAGTATAACATCGTGGATGCCATAGGCAATATTGACCTCGCGTGGCAAGAAAAAACTGATAAATGCATAAACGGATTGTGGAAGAAGGTATGGCCGGAGGTATCCAAGGATTATCCACAAGAAGAGCCTATCGTTGGCCATATTGGCAACCTAATCGTTACAGCAGGACTAGAACTGCAGGTTACTGGCCAAAGTCTTAACAACGACGACCTTCAAGAACTGACAGAACAAGGAATTCTTGTAGAACTTGAAAATAGTGATTATGAAAACGAAGATCTCAAAGAACTTACTACAAATTTCCTTAGTAAAAGTTTGGTAACTATAACTGAAGTCGTTGATTAAATTGTACAAAATGATCTAAATCTCAAAAGGAGTGCAAAAACAAGACGAGGTGTGTTAACTGTCGTTTTGGTCCATATTAAACTTTATGGTTTGTGAAGGTGTCTGTTAAGAAAATTAAAGTGAAATAGAGACCGTCGAACTCGTGGTTTAATACATTCGGTACCTATTGCATCTGTGACAGTAATAAAATTTATTACAGTGCAACATACTGACAATTTTACAAAACGTGGAAATGTTTTCTTATCCAAGAATATCTCATTTCTTCAACAGTAAAGGTGGGATAGAATGTCGTTTTAGCCTCAGATCAGAATATCTTTAAATATATATGAAACTTACTAATGTCATTATTTTGAAATTTCTGAATTTTACGGAATAAAGAATAAATGCAAATTGTGACATTGGGAAAAACATTCGGACCAATACGGACCCTATTAGACCATTAAGATTATTCCGAAGAACCTGTTGCTCTATACAGAAATGGCAATACATGTATAACGACACTCTTCTTCGTAGACACAATGGGTTCATGACATAAAATCCATGTTAAAAAATCGACACTATACTGGAAAATTATTTAACGCAGTGGCGTTTTTATAAAGTATGTAGGTAATTAATCATTTTGTATAATTTTACAAATTAGGTACTTTGTAAAGCATATATTTTTTCATAACTTGTCTAACTTTCATAACAATAATAATTTATATAATGATTTATAAAATGACTGAATTAGATAAATTTTTGTAGATAACAGCATGTTCTACTTTTGTTTTCATCAATTTTTTTATATCGAAATCGATTTTATTAGTAATTTAAATATTTAAAGGCTCTTACTGTAGTGCTGATTTTTTTTAGAGGACTTCTGAATTAAATTTTAGTAAAAAAAGTAAAGTCCGGAGTTACTTAAACAATGAACTCTATAAAGTTGTTTTGTTCTAAAAACGAAAACACGAAGTTATTATTTACACCATTTTGAGTTGAAAATGTTTACCGCCAGCCAGGCAATTAAAACGATTGACAAAAACATTACCTTTGTAACAGGTTTGCAGGAAATTTTGCTTTCGATTGTTCGAATTCACACAACAACATTTGAACAGTTTCTTTGAATATAAATTTAATGTGAATTTTATTCCAGATATGAATTAGTTTAATTTAATTTTTTCATTGTATGCTAAAGAATGCAAATATTTACTGGTAACGTTAATATAATTATTTATTTTTCTTTGAAGACCTAAGAAAATAAAACATTAAGTAATCACAATAAAAAGAGAATACAATGCAAAAGTAAATAAGAAACTCCGAGAAAGAATTACAAAAATTCAAACACCTTTGTTTCACAATTCAGATGTACAAATTTAAATTTGTTATCTGTTCACGTTAGGATTTTAATTATACGGTTTGATATTATCCAAACGAAAACATTACACTTAAGTGTTTTCAAGTGGTTTCTAACAATCCTTTCATTTATCAATTATATTAAAACAATGTACCAATTTCTAAATAGATTTCATGACTTTCAAATACGCCCTGAATAGCCACAATACCAATATAACGACCAATTTATTACGAAAGAATTAAGCAACATCCTGTCGAAATAATCTAAAATTATGCAAAAATTGAAATAAAAATGATACTTTACAAATTATTATTTTTCACCGAATGCATCAGAGAAATTATGCTTTCTAAATTTCGCAACCGTAAATATTTAAACACAATTGAAAATCGACTTTAATGACAATTAAGCGTCTTCATTAAAACAATTAAAAACGTTGCGATAACCAAAGCTTTTAATACCTATTTGTTTAATTATTCGCCTAAATAAGGACAAAAAATAGTGCCATTTAATTTAATTGCTTTTGATTTTTTCCATGCCAAGAAGATTACATGTGGTAAAATCACAGTACGAAACTAAAATTGACAATAAAAGAAAACTTGTCAGTTTTCAATATAAAAGATAATAAAATTGGAACCTGAGCAGATGCTTAGAGAATTTTTAGAAAATTTTATTGCATTAATAAGAGGCATTTTTGAACAGACAACTATTTAATTCCCTGGCGAATGCGACGATAAACTGCGAAATTTGAAGTATGCAAATGAATTCCCTTTCATAAAGTGAGTCCCATAAATATGGAGATATGTAATTAGCAATCATAAATACGACAGGGAGTTTTAATTTATTATTCATGCCGTGATCTTAATACACACCGATAAATTTCGATTTACAAAATAATTTAAAAACTGTACCTTATTTTGGGGCTGCAATCGATAAGCTCCCCGTTTGGGCCACATGATTTAAATGCGCGGTCACTTTATAACATTCCTGTTCGGAAAAGTTGTCAATTTCACACTACCCACTTAAAGTTCTGCAAATTAATTTGCGCGGATATTGAAAGCGTATGGTAAAGGGACACTTCATAAAAACAAACTTATCTGTTAATTTTATCTGATATTTGCACAATAAAACGCGGCCTACGGCTTTATCAAACCTTTTAGCTGGCGAACTAATGTACAGTTCATGTAAATCTAAAAATAGATGTAATCACCCTTCAAGTAATATGACAACTACATTAATTGGTTTCATCAACACTCGATTTAAGTTTTTGCGAATTCATCCCGAAACCCGACTTGTTTGCTAATAATAATTTAACGACACATGTAAAGCTGATTTTATCCTCCTTGGAGCCGAATTTGTGTTCACCAAAATTTAAACAGATCTAAGATAATGTAATTGCACTCTTAACCATTAAGCACACAACTTAAATGTAATTTATGTTTAACAACATCTTGATAATGTAATTGCACTTTCAAATTTGAAATCTCAAGCACCTCGATGCGTATGCATCAAAATTATAATCTTGGCGCAATCTTCAAGTTCATTATCACCTTGCATTTGAAATGTTTTAACGTTACTGGAAATTTCAATTAAATTGTAAATAGTTTTGAATAAGTTAAGAAAGTTTGAGCGTTAGGTTAGATTGGGAAGGTTTGTATATGTCATTGCTATTTTTTATACAAAAAATTATCCCACTCGTCTATACGGGAGTCGTGTGCTAACCCTTTACACCAGTGAGTCATATCTCTTAACACCGCGTGTACAGTACAGCGTTTTATCCGAAATTTCTTAATGATAAACAAGAATGTTGTTTCAAATCACAATCTTTTGTTTCTTATATTAATTCCAAGCCACGATGACACTATGAAATAACCGAATAACCTCACAAAATAATCATATTGTTTCGTTAAAATTTTACTAGTTGTAAAGTGTTCCAACGCAGTTAGTGTTTGGGAAACGCTTGCGTAAACTTACTAGTTGGGTTATGGTAATCAAAAATCTACTAGTGTGTAACCTTAGTTTTAACACTGCTGCAAAATCGACGTTGCTATTGTGCGTTTACTGATATTTGTTGATTAAAATTAATTATTAATTTTCTTTGGTTGTCTTTGCCCTTCTGCCACACGCTAGTGGTTGCTTCTTTATGAGATGTACTTTTAAATCGAGAAATTATAAAATTAGAAATTTCAACCAACTGAACAAACTTGTTGATCTTTATGCACATGTTAGTGTTATTTCCCACTTCAAAAACTCGTGTATCAATGAATTACTTCAGATCGCATTTCTTGTATTATAATGACGATTTCGACGTTATTTCCTGTCAATTGACAAAATAGCAGTACTTTATTGAAATAAAATTACATTGACAGAAGTGTACAAAGTTGTTTTTTGAAGGCCCCACATAATTTTCTCCCCGCCTCCTTTTTAAAGAATGAAACAATTTACTGCAGATTTATCGTATTTTATTGACGATTTGGACGAATTAAAAAAGGAATTCTAATTATTCTTGTTTATCACAAGATTTTATATGTATAAACAGCCAAAAGGACAAATGGGCCATTAATTTTGAAAGCAGGGCAAATCCATTTTGTGGAAAAAATGGTTAAAGCTAATTCTTCTTACAAATTAACATAAAATGAATGCTTTAATCAATTCACAATAAATATCTTTTTGTTTTATTGTAGTTTATTGTTTTTGAAAGTGAGCTAAGTCCTTTGGCGCATACCAAAACTATGATTTTTTCACCTAACACAGGTAACCATTATTGCATATTAAATTTACATGAAATAAAACCACAATTGCAATATTTTTAAACCTATTCAAATACAAACCATTAAATATTTAGCCATAACAAAAATTGGAGTTGCTCCAGTTTCAAAATCAACTACTTTTTTATTTTTTAATTTATTCGGGAGACGTAAAAAACTTTAAACAAAGCACCTGTCGGTCCACCGAACAGGTGGAGTCAGATTCGCTGACTAAAAAATCGTCTCTAGCCCGGATGTTGTTTGGACTGGAACAGAAAGTGTTGAGTAGTAATTACTCTTTAGTTTTGACTGAAAGAATATTTAATATGGAGCGGAAATAACGAATAGAAAAAGCCGCGGGGACAGTAATTATTGGAAATCAACTACTCCATATGGTTGTAAAAAATAAAAAAAACTATAGTCTGTTTCCTTACGGCGTAGAGCAATATTTCAAAAGATAATCTGTATATTACCCATTGGCAGTGGCGTTTCAGATTTATGTGGAGATTTATAAATAAGGCGCCGATTTCGACTGAGTGATTTCGGTGTAACTGTACTTTTTCTATGCACAGATCTCCAAAACTATATTTCCAATGAGATCTGAAAATTATGTTTTATGATTGCAGTAACAATATTGTGTGTTTGCCAACCTCGTTAACCAAAACTTAATCAAATTAAATGGTCTCATTTAACCATCAAACATTATAATTCAAGAACCGTAGTGTGTTTGTGTCGTATCCAACATCTTTCGGTCGTTAGATAAATTGACCTTTAAGCTTGCCCTACGTTCATCCAAAACTAACCAGCCCTAGACAGCTCGATAGAGGTCTTAAATGATAATTTCGAAACATTCCGCTGAATTATTAAGTGATTCTGACTGTACAGTTATGAGGACTCTTCGATTAATAATAGATTTTTGCTGCAAACCCAAATTCAATTTTTATGAAGAGAAAAAATTATGAAGTCGGATCATTGACGTGAGTCGCATAAGACGATCACTGGGAACCATCACTCACACGAAATCGCTTCCACTACCGCGTGTCGTAAAGCAACTAACTTTTTCTCATCATTCACTTCAGGTATATTCACATATTTTTTATAACGGTACGCATAAGTGTTCCCACACCGGTAATATAAATAAAAAAATGTGAAAACACTTTCCGTTGTAAAAATCACATTAAAGGACCACTAACTCTCAGCTCATATCGTTCATGAGATGTAATCTCCGGGTGTTATGTGTAACACCAGATGAGCCAGCAGTTAACAAAAAGTTGTAATTTTTTTATTAAGAACCGATCCATAAAAACGCTCTAAAAACCTGTCGATATTGATGCGATGAAGAAAATAAATTGGTACGAGAGTATTTGAATATTTTTTTGCGACAATTTTTGTGTCAGTTGGTAAATTATTGACGAAACTGTCGTCTAGACTTACACCGGTTATGAAATTCATCCCCTGAAGGTATTGTAAAATTCTCGACAAAGCAACCTCTCATGGATAACGTTTTTTGTCGCCAATTTCAGATAAAAATTCGCTTGTGAGGTACGAGTGTTATTTAAAAAAGTCATTTCGAAAAGCGCTGATAATGGAAAAGAAATATAAAAATTTATGACTTTCAATAAGGATGATTAAAAATTAAAGGCGCTCGCAATTGCCTGCAATAAAAAAAACTGTTAAAAAGTCGGTCACAATTTTTTTAATGACATAGCTTTTTGACGAAGTCACTTTGAAAGTTTTAGACAATTTAGGTTAAAGATCTTTTAAAATAGTCTCCTTATCGGAACCTGTTGAGCAAGCTAAGATTACTTTCTGATGAAAATCATGAAAAATAATTAAGATAGGAAAGGATTTTTTTGATGTGAATAGCAAGAAAATTCCGACCAATATTAAAACGGGGAAAGTAATTACAGTTCAATTTGTTCCATTTACCCCCACAAAATTATGTTGTTATTTTATCAAAATATTGTATCATAGTTTTATCGTTTAAATGGTTTTTCAACATTAAATTGCAATGTTGTTAACAAGATCCGGCACTAAAATGTTTTAATCCGTTATTATCCAGCATCGTAACTGGAAGTTAAATAATATTGGAGTAGGTAAGTGATTTAATCCGCGACATTTGGGTAATTGGTCGCAAATTCCGCAGTTCCCCCATAAGTCGATTAGATTCCGCGGCGCATTAATGTCTGAGAAAACCTGCGGAATCAAATTAATCTATGAGAAAATCCGTGAAATCGAGTCGCCAGAAATTCCGCGGATTTCGAACTCAACCAAATTAATTCACGTGAAATCCGAGCTCAATCCTCTTAATTCCGTTAAATCCGAACGCGATCAAATTAATTCAAGAAATTCCGCGGAATCCAATTAATTCTCGAGGAAATCCGCGAAATCGAATTGATTCATGGGACAATCTGCGCGATTCACGATCATCTTCGAGATCAATTTAATTAATTCTATGCTCAGTGACAGAAAAAACACGAAATTTGCGCCCAGAATGTCGAGGTTTAAATCGCGAATAAATTTGATATAGTCGCGAGTCACAACCCCCTTATTTTAACTACTTTGCTGTAACGCAAAATTGATTAGATATATAGTAACTACCGCATGACGTTAATTGCTAATAGAAACAGTACACAACTTCTGAAAGTTTACTCTGAACTGAGATTATCTAAACTCCGGTATTCTTCATTCGCCAACTCATTTCCGGATTACCATAAACCAAGCCCACTGTAAGTCATTACGAAAACCATGCATCTAACGCGTACCTGAATTTCGTTGCTTGGAGCACATAAATACTACAATTACGTTCATTGTTCACAGAGGGTCGTTAGAATAAAAAGGATAAAAAGAATGCTGAATGCTGAATGGCATTTAAAATCAGTGGAAATGAAACGAAGTTTATTTTTCAACTGAAGAAAATAAATAAAGTGAAACAATAATTGAAATTAAGTGAATTAAAACAATCAATTAAATAAAGAAACCAAATCAAAACAGCACTACAAAAATTATATAAAGGCAGCTGTCAATTCCAGATATGGTTAATGCCAAACCAGCAACGAGTTGGCGAATGGACAATAGACAATTCTATGCATAGAACATAATTACTTAAAAGTAAAAAATTGTTTTTTTAAATATTTTTTTGTATTCAAATTGCGTTCACCATAATTCTGAATATTAGTTGCATCACTCAGTTCATTAATGATTGAAAACCACTTTTATATGATTAAATATTGTTTCATAAACAATTAAATTATAAAATTATTGCTGTTATGTTTGGAATAATTTTTTGAAGTTGAAAGTAAAAAATAAAACGAAAAAACAGGCTTATACATATATTTATATCACCTTTTTATAACCACTTTAAAGTCGTTTAACGTTAAATCTTTCATAAAATTGAATAATATTTGCTTTTAAATTGCATGGCGTGCATAACATAAAAGTCCCAAACAGATCGCACAAGACACACATTTTTGAAATTGTTTTAATTTGAAACTTCGTTTATAGAAGTTCTAAACAATTTATCGTTCTTAGGAATTACTTAAATACAAATTTTGAGTACCAGTGATCTTAGATCATCCAGATAGCGGTCATTTATCGAAAGCAATTACAATAACGTGTGCTCACAAAGTAGTTAGTGGTAAGTCGTATATGCCAATGATTAGCTCAACATTTAGCTCAATAACGTTAGAGCACTAATCATCGACATGACCTGCACTGTTTATTAAAATTTTGCTACTTTTTGATCGGTACCTGTATACATAAATTAATTAATTAATATAAGTAGATCAATTAATGTTGGCAAATATGAGACAATCTTTTTAAGCCTGTGCTTACTTGTAATTTAAAAAAAATATAAAATCGATAATTTTACTCCAGTCATAAAACAGTTTAAGATCTAAAACTTTTTTTTCGTGTTTTAAAATAAGTTACAGTTTGTGAAACAATTCTCGCGTTCTTTTTGTTATAATTCATCCGCAGAAAACACTTATTTCCGCTAAAACTTTATTAATTTATATTATAGCTAACGTCTTGATGAGTTTGCCTTCTGTTTCGGATCAGACATATTATTGACAATACAATATAAATTGGAAGGTGGTTTAATGATAATATAATATAGTTTCAGTTGAATGTACTATAAAAAAATTAGTTTTAAATAATTCAAAGAATTATAGTCAAAAAGCTTGCGCTTTTATTTATAAAAATTTTGAAATTTAAAATATTTAATGAAAATCTAAGTAATACTTAGGGGAAAGATGAGTAAAATGGCATACCGTACTATAGCTCCACCCAATTGTTTTTTAAACACTATTTATTGTTCAACTTGTTTAACTTCGATCCGATTGAGTTCCATTGAATTTTTCGTAATTAGTAATAAATATTAAAGTGGAGATTTATGTTGCTTATAAACTTAATCAGTTAATTGAAGATTAAAACATTTGTATAAAAAGTACGATACAGTCTGTCGGTAAAATTATAC
Organism: Dascillus cervinus; assembly: GCA_949768715.1. Lineage (NCBI taxonomy): Eukaryota > Metazoa > Arthropoda > Insecta > Coleoptera > Dascillidae > Dascillus > Dascillus cervinus. The sequence continues at coordinate 26,465,533 of OX458319.1, read as the reverse complement.
ACCCCGGTATGTGCTACGAGCTTCCAATATGACTTTATGGGGAAAGAGTTGTCGACTGCTTTTATTCCAAATAAAAACATTATTCTAGTTCTTTCTAATTTCTTCTTCCCTATAATTTTCTAACGGAATCATGTCTAATCGTATGGATGCATCTAAAGCCAAAAATATGGTATGCCATTTTATACACACAATGGTTGGTAAAATGGTACATTACAGCACTGTGGCGAATTTCCTATCATTCGAAAACTTTGTTATTGCTTTTCAGCTAAAAAATTATTTCCAATATACCATTTTATAAATTGTTGCATTAATAAAAATGAAAAATTTTCCGGTTTCAAAATTAAGTGTTTGTGAGAAATTAAATCTTCCACGAATAAATTCTAGTTAATGTTACTTTCCAATTTGTTAAATTAATTAATTCAAAAAAACTTTTAACGAAAACGGACAGATAGACGGATTAAATTTGCACCGAAACGGGCGGAAACTCATAAAATCCCGTGCATATACCAACGCTAATTAGATTTGGAAGTGCAATTACGTTAAATCATCGTTGCGACTCGAACAATTGAACGAAATTACGAAATTTTTTGCAACATCAGGCGCAAGTGGCAACGGTCGCAACCACCTCCTCTCATTCTAATCCGCGACACGAAAAATCCAATTTGCGAAATAATATTATTATTACGAAAATTCCAATACGATGACCCAAACATTCTATTTCTGCCACAGAGCAATGCATAAATTTGTAACTTTCTGCAGCTGCAATTGCAAGTTTGTGATGAATTACAAAAAAAAGTTCGATTACTCGGTTATTTGCTGTATAAACAAGCCGCAGAGCAATCAATTCATTATATTGACTTTCAAAACATCGTTCTGACCCACTTCAAATATGAGTTGACGGACTAGCCGCAATTTTTTTTAGCTTGGGTGCGTTTACGCCGGCAAAAAATTGCCTCCTCGCATTCGCAGTTAAACAAAAACCAGCCCTTTTTGCCGCCATCCTTCATAATTTAGAAAGTCGTCTAGAATAATTCGCGGTTCAAATTTGGCGGAACCCAAACGAGGCAGAACAATAAAAAATTCGGATTAAGCAATCGCACGCGCGAATTTGTTATCAGCAAACTAGAACTACAGGAAACGATTAACGCTTGATCGTTTAACAAACAAAAACAATTTTGTTACCGGCGCAAAAACCTGCTGCAATCGAACCGCACAATGCGACAACTATTCATTAACTAAAGCGAAGAAGTCTGAGGTGTGGGAAATCCTCGCCGTTGCCGATTGAAAGCGACATAATGCGGGATATTTACAAGGAATCAAATCGACTCTATTCCGAACCTTTCAGCTTCAATAAGTAGAAAGGATTTTTTTATCGTTATTATATTACGGACTGCGTCCTCGGAGGTGGATAGAAGCACTTGTACCCGTATGAATAAATTCATGTCGGGGGATACAAGGTTCATTTGAATGAGAAGAAAAGGTAACGCAAAATTTTCAGATTTGGCGGCTATCGAGACGTAGTAACATCTGGCAATTTCGCTCTATTGAAAAACGACATTTTGATTTCAGCGGCAGGCAATTACCGCTGTTTGTAGAGGTGAAAGTGCACACATTCGATATTCTCAAACGATCGGTGGTTTAAAGTTGCAGTTTGTGAATAGAAAATTGAATCCATGCGGCAATTTGTTCTGGTGGTCGCATAATAAATAAAATAAGGTGACCTAATACGGTGTTACAAATTGACTTTTTAATAATAAAAGACACGTTTTTATTTATGGGGTAATTTGAAAATGTCAGCATAATACCTTGTTTGCTGCACTTTGCCGATGCAAGTTTTTTTGTTATTTCAATGGAAAATCATTTTTTTACTGCTTTTTGATATTGTGTTAGAAATAATAAACTTGTTTTTTTATATTTGCCTTCATTGCATCGTTAGTAAATTAAATCTGTCAATTTCAGTTGTTATCCTGTGTTTGTAACATTAAATCGCCAAAAAAGCTATCAATAAATGAGCCGCTGACAAATTTATTTTAAGTTATTGCTAGATATTTAATGGTTTGCTTTTGAATGGGTTTAAAAATGTTAGAAAGCAGTAATATAATTCTTAGCACTGCAGGCCTAGTAGACCCATGGCTTGGTTGGCTGATTGTCTCCATCCCTTTTTGTATCGTGTCTTTTCCTTCCAATTACTGATTTTACTGTCTTCTTTATCCTTAATTACTTCGTCTTCCATCTCGACTTGGGTCTTCCTCGTCTCATTTTTCCCCCTACTTTATTTTCTGATATCTTCTTTGGTGCTCATCACATGTCCCAGCCATCTCAATCTTTGTCCTTTCACCACTCCAACCAGATTTGGCATCTTATACAATTCTTGTAATTCCTTGTTGCTTCTTCTCTCCCATCGATCATGAACCCTTTTACCTCCATATATCTTAGAAAAAACTTTCCTTTCCCATACCACTAACCTCGTTTGTTCAACTTCACCTAGTACCCACGTCTCGCACCCATAGGCCTTACTACCGTTGTGTTCGTCCTTAACTCTTCTAGAAATGATGTTACTCCTCAATACTCTATTAAGAGCTGCTAAGCAACGATTTCCCGCCATTAGTTTGGATTGAATTTCTGTTGTTATACTTGATTTTCTGGTAAAGACAGTACCTAAATATGAAAACTTGTCCACTTCTTCAAACTTATACTCCCTGCCTCCAACTGTCTCTAGTTTCAAATAATTATTCTTCTTAAACTTCTCCTCCGTCCCTTTCATATATTTAGTTTTTTCCTTGTTAATACACAGTTCCATTTTTCTTGTCTTTTCCTCTAACCTTTTAACTATATTTTTTACTTCTCGTTACAATCGCTAGATCATCCGCAAACGCCAAGCATTGATGCTTTTTATGATAAATAAGTCCGCTTCTATAGATACCCGCTTCCCTTATTGCCTGTTTCAATACTATGCTAAAAAGAACAGATGGCAAAGGATCACCCTGCCTGCATTCCTTTATTTCAAATCTTTTCGACATCTGTTATTTAATCTAACTGCACTTTATGTTCTTTTTAATGTCAGTTCTACCATTCTTGTTAACTTTTTATTGATTTTCATTTGCCCAATGCCTTAAAAGTTCTTTCCTTTTCACTTTATCGTACGCTTGTTTGAAGCCCACAAAGAGAACCATGGGTTTAAAAATGTTGGAAAGCAGTAATAGACTTATTTTATATTTTTGGTGGTCTTATTTCATGGTTATCCGTGTTAGGTGCAAAAAATCATGTTTTTGGTATGCGCCAATGGACTTGCCTCAATTTCAAAAGCATTGATTTGTTGAAAACGTTGATTTTCTTGAAATGGAATATTGTAATAATAAAAAATTGAATATTTTATGTATGTTACGGCTTTATCACTTAAATGCTTGAAGTGTTCTGTTACAATTTGGTTTTCTCCTGGAGCTTTATCAATTTCTGTTGATTTACTTGCTTCTTCTACCTCTTCCACCATTTTATCAAGTCCTTCATTTGCTTCAAAATTAGGAAATGTTTGTACTCTGCTGTCATCAGAAAGCTTCCATACTTTTTCAATGTCCTCGTTGTCAATTAAAATAGTGCTATCATTGTTAGTTGTAACAATATTTTTCTCCAGTTTAACTTTTATTGTCATTATTTCCCCATGTAATTCTTTACTTCTAGGTAGCAGCTGAAATTTTTCAATATCTAGACATTTTGTATTTCGATTAAATTTACGGGTCTGTCAATTACCGTTTATAGGAAAAAAATTTCTTTGAATGTCAAATACACTATTCGCGATAATCTAATTTAGGAGAAACTCGAAAAAAATATTTTCTTTTGTACCTCGCCAATACAATTCAGGAAAAATTATTTTCTGGCACTGAAGTTTTTTGAAAAAAAGAGCTCTAGTGTAAAAGTTTCTCACAATAACATCAATTAAATGCCTTTGTCCAATTTCGCCCTGGGAACAATACCGACAACGAGTAGTACTTTAAGAAAAGATGTCGATAAATGGCGAAACTTTATTGGACAGTACTCTCGATCAGTTTCAATTGAGCACTTTAAAACCAAACGCTCCTGATGTTATAAACTGCTAAAAAAATAATTTACCTCTTCCAAACATGTTTATTACTTTTATAAACTTAAATAAAGAGTTTCTCCAATTAGTTTGCTTTCATCAAAACAAGAAAAAATTCTTGGAAAATTCACATCTACAAAGAAACAAATCAGCACTTTTAAAAATGATAAAAAAATTGTACAATTTTGTCGTTTGAAACATGTAGAAAGAAAATTAATAATGACATCAAAGGCGAACAAATTTTCCTCATTGTAATTTTTTTTAACTTATTGCTCTCTTCTACAGTCTGCTGGAGGTGTCTTTTCGAATGATCTTTTCCCTTGAGAAATATCGACTAATTTAATTAAACAGTTTAGAACTCATTACCTTTTATTATAACAGGAAAAAGATAATAAAAATTGTATTCTCATCAGTCAGTCACGAAATGGCAAAAAAAATAATTAACTTCACATTATTATCGTACGAATGCACAAATTTAACAGTTACAAAAAAAAATGATGTAAATTTTGACCTACATTACAAACGGAAAAAGGTAGGTGTCATTCATTAGGTGAAAACATCCTCCAAAACATGAAAAAATTGCACGAAATTATTCCCTAATGTACCATTTTTTAAATTAAACACAGACTTCTTTCGAGTTAATAAAATCCGTTCGTCGTTGCTAATTGAATAATTACGAGGGTTCTGGGACAAAAACCGAAAACTGACGAAAAATGTAGTCAATAATTTTTGTCGAAATACAACGCAGCACTGAATGTGGTGCAAAAGGCGAAATGGATCGGCCTGTAAATAATTTATTTTCAGTAAAATCCCGAAACGGCATCTGAATGCTCTGTAACTGATACCAACGCAAGAACATCGCCCGGAAGATAATCCCATCATCCGGGTATCGATTTTACAAAAATAACAAAAATCTTTTATTAAATCTGATTTACGAAGATAGGAAAGTGCGAAATGGGTGCAGTGAATGCGAACGGTAATCTCCCTGAGCGTTTGTCATTCTCTCGGCTGAAGCGCGCCCCTGAAAAGCTTTCTTCCTATTAAAATTCTCATTTTCTATTGTTCTAATTTTAAATCGCGAGCGCTTGAAGATCATCCAAAATTATTACAGCCACTTAGGGGCGCGGCGCTGGAGCCTAAAAGCCTTTTGATCAGTTTCCAAATCGCTCTTTAACATTATAAATTGAAGGAGTAAATGGGAAGATCAGAGTATCAGAAAAAATGCGATGCATTATTGAAACCGACGGCCGGTCTTGAAAATAAATGGAAACTCTGTTTCCTGATGTTCTTCGGAGCTTGAAATCTCGGCCCATTAGAGAACGATTTTTGAAATTCGCAATCCTCTGAGTGCATCTGCAGTCTTCGCCGATTATGAGCCGAGGGTTGATTAAAGCGGTTAATTTTTCCCGGTCGAAAGTTATTAAAAATTTATTTCGGCCCCGAAAAGCTTCTTACGTTATATTTCGCATTTAATAATTCAGGAGGTTCGCCCGCGTTCGCGTTTTACACAACACGTAGAGGTGAAATATGCGTTTTTCAAAAATGAAAATGTAATTTCAATTGTGTTGCAAGTTGTTGGTTAATTTTGTTCGGGATGTAATAAGACACGAGCGAGTTAGCAACCGCGGCTGTGTTATTAATCTTCATTTACAACTTGTCAAAAACTACATTAACTTGATTTAATACTTTATTTAATGTAATTTCCAATATCTCCGGGTTTCCTTGTAGCAACCCGTTACAGTCTTGAAATTAACGGAAACGGTGGTGAAAATTTAACTTTTGCGGATATCAGTTTTTGTTTATAATTTGTATCCAATGCCTTCAAGCAAACACCCTCATATGTAAAGGTATCATTACACAGTAGTGAGTTTGTATTTACTATATCACCACTAGTGAGTTTTAGTTTACAGACAGACGCATTTATTTTTTTATGAGTAGAAATTAAAAAAAGGCTCAAATATGGTAATTTTTTATAGGGTTACTTTCAAATGGCATCTGAAAAGATAGGGTGATCAAAGAAGGATTAAATTTTATTCTCAAAAACTGAAAAATCGATATTCTGATAATTTTTATTTATTTTTCTGACTGCATAAAAAAATGCAGCGCTTTCGATTTTCAAATTCCGCAAAGTAATCCCATTTTACGATATTACGTTCAGCAGTTGGTCGATTGGGTGTAGCAGCGGCATTAGTTTGTATTTATAGGTTTTAAATGATCTAGAAAACAGTAGAATCTCATTAAAGGAAAATTGTAAGTCGATCGTGGAATTATTTACGCTCTTTCGACTTCGGGAAAGTTTCAGCAAGAGTTATGAACTTTACATTGAATTTTTGTAGTAAACGTTTTGTTGGTGTAATTTATCTAACCGGAAGTGTTTATTTTATGTGGTAATTTATAACTTGATTTTTAAAATTCCAAGTGTAAAAGAGGAATGCTAGGAACTAGGAATGAGCACATGAGACAGAATCATCGATATTACACAAAGCCGGAAGCAGAAAGTGGGAAAATAAGGGCAATAACTAGAAAAGTGAAACGGATGGAAAATGTTGTTACACCTGACAATGATAGCATCATTTTAATTGACAAAGAGGACATTGAGAAAGTATGGAAGCTTTCTGATAACAGCAGAGTACAAACATTTCTTAATTTTGAAGAAAATGAAAGACTTGATATAATGGTGGAAGAGGTAGAAGAGGCAAATTGTTACAAAACTTCAAGCATTTAAGTGATAAAGCCGCAACACTCTATAAATTCGATTATATCCCAGAAGATTGGGTAAGAACAATATTTCTTCCATTGTCCAAGAAAAATAACACCCGATGGTGTAATAAATATCGAACAATAAGTATCAAGAATCTTCATGAGAATCATTTAATTTAATCTTCAACACTAAAATGACAATTTTAAACAAAAATCTGTTTTTAATAAATCATAGTAGTATTATTTTACATCATTATCCTATTCCTTGTCTAATTTTTGATTAATGGTAATTAATGTAGTTACATCCTGGATAAAAATTTAAAACTTCAAATTCTATGGCAAGCAATGCTCCTTTCATATTGCCTAACCAAAACTATAAATTATTCGTTCGGTACTTACTTAGGAAAGCCTTTAGTATATTGCCTTTGATTACTTCTTCAAGAAGTTCAAAATTATCTATCCCCATCTCTATCTGTGCAAAAACGTTCAAATTTTGACATTTTTTATTGCGAAAGCTCTTTTGGTTTATAATATTGGATTATATTGCAGTCCAGATATAATTACTCCATTTTTGGGAAGGGCGACCAAATCTCCTTATTACGCCGTCATTATTCCAATCTTGTCTTCTTCCATTCCATTCATCCATTCAGTCATTATTTGATCATGCTTACTTTTTTCAAAACTTCTGCAATATTTCATTTCAGTATACTCCAATATTGAATCAGAAAAAATATGTGAAATATGATGTGAATATGATTTCTTTTGACATACCGGATACCCATGTCAGACATAATTTCAATTTAAAATTAACACATAAGTAAATGAGATTTTTAAATTAAATCTTTTGTTATATAATGAAAATTCATGTAAGTGACGTTTTCCAATTTTGTTCGCCATGAATCCTCAAAATTTGGAGACAAAAAATGAACACAACGCATTCTTGTGAAACAATATGTCAGTTGCGCCAGGAGTTGAATGAAACATGTCGCTTTAGTTGTTTTGGTTCTGATAGATTCATTTCCTGTAAGTGTCTCGATAGATCTTTTTCAGCGCGAATATTTTGATAAAAAGCGAGGACAAAATTCGCCTGTCTTTAAGGTGTAAAGTAAATTAAGTAATAATCTGCGCCGGAAATCAGTATAGAAATCCATTAGTAAATTCACCATATTCAAATTGAATACGCAAACTGTAGTACGTGAATCTACTTAAGCTCGATGGATCCAGTCAGAGATCACATTCAAACATGATGAGTTTTCAACGAACATACAAAATCTAATCTCAAGAGCTCAAATCGGTTAAATCGCAAGATTTAGTTAGTTTCGACTTCACAACAACTATTCAGCGCACCAACAAAAATAACGGGACGTCATGCGGTTCAATGAATGTTCGAAAGTTTACGGTTGCCTGTCCCCTTTGTTCTTTCAAAGTTGCCTTGTGGATTTTTTTCTAATGACGTCCTTCCTCGAGGTCGCACGCTGGCTTTGATATGTAACGGCGATGCCTGCATAAAATTAAGTACCGTCATTTTATCAGGGTCTGTTATTAACCGAGGGAACTACCATCATTATTTTGTGTGCGTTCTAGTAGATGAATGTTAAGACCTGTAGCTCATAATTTCACGGAAAATTATTGTCACCGAAAGTTTTCTTTAGTTGAGAAACATTAATTATAATTAGTTAATTCATTCATTTCTAAAAAAATTGATTCATTCTCTTTACTTTCTTCAAATCTATAGAAAATTAATCCTCATATTAGTTTATTTTTACTGCGCCATTGTTTTTGGATACCTAATTTCTCTTATAATCTTAGATGTTGTCCTTTTTGGAAATTTAAAAATGAGCGTCTTGAATTAGATAATATTGTTATTTCTTCTTTGGAAAAAATTTTGAATATTAAATTTACAATAAGATCTTGGACTCGAAGCCAAATTACCAATCCGTTTTGGTGGATTAGGTATAAGGTCTATAATTGATATTTCCTCGCCTGCCTTTTTGTCTTCTATATTTTCTAATTCTGAACTTATTATGGCCATTCTACCCTCTCGTTTTTCTAATTGTGAAATTACATCCCTTAAGGAGGCTGTTGATTATTGGAAGAAAATTTCTAATTCGTCTTTACTTCCAAAAGAGCTTTGTATTCAAAGAAATTGGGACTTACCTATCTGTGAGAAAATATTTCAAAATTTATTATCTTCCTCAAATATCACACAAAAAGCTATCTTATTAGCTGGATCTAAACTTGAATCTGGAGCTTGGCTTGAAGCTCTTCCATCTTGTAAATTAGGTGTTCTTTTAGAAAAAAACTTTTTACAAATTGCAATTTCACTCAGATTAGGCATCAATTTCTGTCATTCTCATATCTGCTCGTGCGGTTCTTCTGTAGACTCGTTGGGTCATCATGGTTTATAGTGCATTAAAAGTGCTGGTAGACTCTCTCGTCACAGCTGTATTAATGACATTATTAAACGTGCTCTCTTCTGCCAACATCTCTTCTATCTTTGAACCTAATGGTATTCTGAGGGATGATGGCAAACGTCCAGATGGTATTACAGTTATTCCATGGAAAGTAGGTAAATCTTTAGTTTGGGATTTTACTTGTACGGATACACTTGCCCTTTCTCATTTGACTGATTCTTCATTTTTTGCAAGATCTGCTGCACACTTGGCAGAAAATCTTAAGAAAAAAAAATATAAGACAATTTCTGATGATTATTTTTTCGTCGCCTTCGCTGTGGAAACTTTGGGTCCTTGGAGTGCTGATGTCCTTTCTCTCCTTGAAGATTTGGGGAGGCGTATTGTTCAAACAACGGGAATTCCTCAAGCCAAAACATATTTGAAGCATTGAATAAGTTTGACTATACAGAGAGGCAACGTTGCTAGTGCTTGGTACAGCCTCGCTTTCTTCTTCCCTTAATGAGATATTTTATTTATTCTAGTTATTACTTATGTTATGTTATTTTATGTTATCGTTAAGCAAATGTACCTATTTTACAGATTCAATATTATATTTTAAATTTACAGGTTTTTATAATATTCTCTATTATGTTGTGAAATGTGCATGTTGGGTTGCATTACGAGTTCGTTAGGCTCGCAGCGCTGATTCTGTTTAAATTGGCGAACAGTGTACATCTGGAACGATTTCTTGTAATGAAAAAGCCAGAAAACAAGAGGACCACTATTTTTCGTTGCATCTGCAAATAAGAGGTGCAGCTGCAACATGCAAGTTCTTGTCATAACAAATGCCACCCATTGAGTTTTATTAAATAATGCAACGCAACGAAGACCCGTTCTAAGAACTAAATTATTATTTAAATTTATGTAAATTCTTGAATAAAAAATCAAGCAAAAACTAAACGTTTTATGAACTTTTAGCAATTTCTAATTAACTTCAGCGAGCAGTTCTCAGCAAAATTGCGCCTCTGTAATAACGCGACGTCCTTCCTTCCTTTTATGACTGACTGCACGATATGCGACAATTTGAATCATTCATACAGTTTTACCGGCAGCCGTCACAAACACAGACACATTAAAATTCCGAACATACGTACAGCAAACCGAATGTACTAGAGGTAGCTCGTCCTTTTGTTTCAAACACTTTCAACAGATTAAGATGCTTTTAAGCTTGAAAAATCGCACTGTTCAGCTAATCGAGACACGTAATTACGCAATGGATGTGTTGAGTTATGGGTGCAATAACGTGGCTATTAAACCCATTGACATGAGAGATTTTCTCTTTTGCAATAAAGAACGGCACTTTGAATACGAGCCCGTCATAAAGGGGAACAAAAAACGTATTTGAGTGATTTGTTTTCTTTTTAAATTGTTTTTTGTTGGATACATCTGGAAAGTATTCGTATTATCCCTTTCTTTTTATTTATTACTTTCCCAAAGATTTGATTTCTTTTCTATAAATGGCACATTTGGATGAAAATCAAAAACTCACAAGTTTCTAAAAAATTGAAAGGGGGACGATTCAACCCTTGATTTTAAATAAATATTCAACGTTTTAAATAAATCATTGCTTTTGAAAGTGAGGCAAGTCTATACTGAATCCATGACTTTTTTCACCCAACACAGAAAACCATTATTACATATTAAATTACTTGAAATATTGTCACGATTAAATTTAGGGGGTATTTTAGCGAGAGATTGTGACAGTTTGGGACCGTTCGCAGCGATAAAGGAGCATTATAAAGCAAATCTAATTTATTGAATAAAATATAAGTATGATGATATAAATGTTTATAAAAACTACAAAATTGAAATCAACTTACACATCAGTCATTTCGATGGCTATGTTGTAGTCGTTACTCGATTACTTAGGACTCTTGCAAAACAACAACTGCTCTCTGGAGCTCCTTATTTGGGGTTTTGATAGGAGCTCAATTTATTGGGGCCGGGTGAACTTAGTTTGCCATCATATTTCGCAATACGCGCACTATAAACAACTCGAGAGATGGACAGGACGGCGCCCCATTTCGCAATATACGCACTTTATGTTGTGGCCACGTGTTATAAACAACCCGCAGTTTCTATCACGTATTTTTCATATGTTTATCGATAATATCCATTTTTAATTTAATATTATTAATCATTAATTTGTACAATAAATCATAATTTATACGTGACCATAGGTGACATATTTACGTATTTAGAAGAATCTGCGTAGTTCAAGTATTTTGCGTATTTAGGAAAATCTGTGTTGTTACAATAAGACCAAAACAAAATATTAAATAAGTCTATTATTGTTTACCAATATTTTTGAGCCCATTCACAGGCAAACCATTAAATATCTAGCAATAACATAAAATGGACTTCCCTCAAATCAACGGCATATAAGTTGCGACAATAACAATTTGGAGACTAAATAGAAGTTACAATATAAATTTACCTTCGTATCAGTTTCTGGTTGATTAATTCTTACATCCAAGGAACCGGCCATCACAGCATACCAGCACTTGCCCGTATCGCCTTGTCGGAACACTGAAAAAATATAAAAATTAGCAGTGCAATATTTACTAAACATTTTCCACATCATTTAAATTATTTTTTTTCATAATTTTTAAAAAAATACTAACATCGCCAGATATTGTCGTATTCGGATATGGTGAACAAAATTTTTTTCCATAAGACTAATATATTTTTTTACCGTTTATAGTGGAATCGGCTATAATAAACTTCCTGATAAAGTGAACCAAATTTTGTAAAAGTAACGTAAAGTTTTTCGTTTATAGTGAAGTTTCCGGGAATTCTCTCGGTAATTCCCCGCATTTTAACTTAGAATCCAGAGCACATTAATTTTATTTATGAGTTTAAAATGGAAAAGCAAAAGCATAAAGCTTTAATGCTAAAAGACAAGATGATATTATTCAAAAAATAGAAATGAGTGTTAAGCAGAGTGATATTTGTCGTGAAATAAGCTTGCCCGAAATCAACTGCTTCCGTAACTTGGAAAAAAGGGAAGAAGTTTCATCATCGTATAATAAAGTTAATGTAAGGTGCAAAAAATTGGGAACATTAACTCATGAAGGGGTTGATAAAGGATTTTTAGAATGGTTTATTTGAAAAGTACACGTTTACTACTGTTTGGGCCTACCGTCGCAAGAACTATTATAGTAAAGACATTTTTAACGCCGACTTGACCAGACTATTTTACAAACTGGTCCTGGATAAAAAATTGTATTTCATAGAAGAAAGCTGTGTTAGTGGGAAAATGTGTAAAATAAGAATTACTGTTTTGGTAGCTACAAACATGTCGTTTCTTTTATAGTAAACCTCGGATATAGTGAACCAATTTTGATGCATTTTCCAAGTTCACTAAACCGTGAAAAAGCCAAATGTACCAGAAAATGTCTAGCGTTGAGACCGTCGAAAATTGACTGTCAGTGGCCTTCGTCAACAAAACTGTTTTAAACTAAATGTAACTGTTATAGAAGTGCCGAGAATTTGTATTTTGATTCGTTACCACTGAAATTACTGTGTCCGCTTGATTTAGGTTCTTTAGTAAATATATAGGGAGTTTAATTAAACTGTCAAATATTGATTCTCAAACAGTTCGGAATAAACGCATTAAAATTATCGCAACCGCATCGTCAAGCCTCTGGTAAAATAGCTTAGATGTCAATTCCATGGACCAAAATCAAATCAGATCTATTATAGTGTTACCAAATTTTTAAACATCGACTTGTAAAATCTCCTTGGATTGTAATTGAAATTTTCGTCTAAACCCTTAAAATCTTAATCTGAAGTTTCAAATTGTGTATGGTCACAAAATTCCACTATCGATAACTATTTTCTACGTTGGTAATACCCCACAACAACAAAATAGTTTCGAAAATTTTCCACTCTGGGTATTTTATCGGAAATGCATAAATTTATTGGCGGTTGGAACCCATCTACGGTCAACAGCCTGCCAGTTGCAAGAATCTTTCAGTACCGCAACACATTTCCAATTTAGTTCAAAAGTAGTGCTTGGAAATTACAAACTCTAAACACTAATTTAATCCGACGTTTTTTGCGGGGCTGTGTTTGTATCAATCAGCGACGAAAAATCGAAAACCTGCTAAACAAGCGGGTGGAGAAGACATTAATTCACCTTTCGAAACTGTCGACAGCCGTGATTATAGCTAGCGTCGCTGAATTAATTTTCACGAACGGTTTGAATTAATAATTATTAATTGATTGTTTTAATATTTGCCTGTTGCAATATTAATTAGTAGGATGTCCTTTTACGGGGCAATGTAATTTTATGCTTGTTTGTAGTAGGAAAGTGAAGCTTTCCACTTTAATTACATCGGTGTAAGTTGGGAAGCAGAAGAAGAAACCTTAAATCGATTGGTTTTGTTTACTTTATAGAAACTAGTATTAAACAATAATAATTTTTGTTTACGAAGTGAAAAGCACGCGAGTCCAATTAATACAATTTTTTATACAATTTCTTCTGCGTTGCCCTTTTTATGAAAAATTGAAGTTTTAAACCACCAATGTTAGATTGTCCCAAATGAAGGTTCTATTTGAAATTTCAATTTATGGTCAAGTCAACTTTCTTTTAACATTTTCATTAAAATACAATGTAGACGATTTTCCTTGATGTTTAACATTTCATTAGGTACTAACGCTGAAAAATTAAGGCTATTACAGCACCTTTCAAATTACCAACCTTGAAGAATTGAGCTATTAAAGTGCTGTTTCCGGCATCGTAACAGTTCTGTTATGAAACCAAAATAGAAGAAAATATATCTCAACGTCGATTTGTATTAATATCTACTTGTATTTCAATTTTACTAGTTGATAAATTTCCCACTTTTTAGGTTCATAGTTTAATATTTAATAATTTTCAGGTTATAAAAAATAGTTACATGTTTTGAAGAGAATATTATAAGCTGTGATTAACTTACATGTTAATTAATTTTACCGTAACATATCTAGCTAATCAGGGCCACAGGGATCCGAGACCTAATGTGCCATCCCATAGGTGCGAAGACTACAAATTGGGCGCAAGGTGGGGTCAGAAGTTAGTATTCCAATCATAACTGAAACCTAAAAACATTGGCCCTATTGTATTTTAAGATGAAAAGTGCAAACTATTTTTTGGCCTGTAGTTCACCTGGTTTCGCAGGTTCATAACAATTTGAATTGTTTCTACCTAATAAATACATGAAAAATATTTGTTGTCCAGGAAAAAAAGTTCCTTTTTGGCAAACTCAGCACTGGTAAAATTTACATTACACGTGAGTGACTTTTGTTTTACTATCTCTGGATTTAGTGAATGAGCTCTATTGAAAGGGAACGCATCAACACAATATTAACATGTCAGCGTTTTCAAGTAATAAGGTTGATTAAACTATAAAAAGAAACTGTAATGTGAAATGCAAAATTTTTATGTTAATTAAGAAACATTGGATAAAGCGTTGTACTACAGGCGCGTGTTATGAGATATTGTTCACACGGGGCTTATGGATCAACCCTTTTTTCCAGTGGGGAATATCATTGTAACACTGTTTGTATAGTAAACAGCTATGAATAGCATTTATACATTAACTGAACTTGGAAGTGGGACAAATCTATTTTATGTTATTGCTAGATATTTAATGGTATACATTTGAATGAATGAAGCAGTAATAGACTTATTTTATCTTTTTTGTTGTGTTATTTCAAGTAAATTTAATTCAGTTTAATTTCTTTTTCATTTTTGTATATGGTCTTATTAAATAAATAAATATGCAATAATAGTTTTGCGTGTGTTGCGTACAAAAAATCACGGTTTTGGTATGCACCACTTTGATTTTCTTTGAATGGAATGTAATTATAATAACAAAAAATTATATATTTCATTTATTTACTTATTTATTGTATTTCAACATTTCATACTTCTTTTGAAAAGCTACAATAAAACAAAAAATAAATTTAATTTTATAGAACAAAGTGGACGAAATAAAAAAATATACAGTTAAAGTTATTAGTTTAAATGGTGCAGATTTTTGAAGTATTCATGATGAATGGGTGGTACATAACTATTATATCTTTACATTTTTCTGTAGTGATAGACCTGATTTTCGATTTTAAAAATGATAATACTATTTTTCTGAAACTACCTGTCCTACCCCGTTTTGGTGGTAAATTAACAGAGGCGCGCTCCCACGCTGTTGTTATTTAGAGTGGACTTGCCTCAAATCATTAGTTTTGATTATAAAATATTGTTATATGCAATAAATATGTATGTAAAAACTATTATAACGCAACTTGCTATAATTGCATTTCTGCACAAATGGAAGTAAAGTAGATTTTTTTCCTATTTTATCTTATGCATGTTTATTAAAAAATGGAAAAAAATCTTAAAATCTTGGAAAGTCTAACTGCGGTAAAATACCTCAACGCGACTATCCCCGTTAGTCAACAATGAGCGACTTCCGAAGAGTTAAAAACATAAATTTGATGTTAATTTCTAATAAGAATTCAGTGACGACTATTAAAATCAACGGCTCAATTATCAGTCAAACCGACCTTACTGGTATTTCTCATTGTAAATTAAAAACTTTTGTGGGTATTATTTTTAAAAGAAATTTTGCAAATTGAAACTTTGCCACTTTGTCATGGAACACCGTATATTTGTAGTTGATTTCATAAACTTTGATTTAAAACTTAACAGAACAAAGTTTATATTGCACTGAAAACTCGCAAAAACAAGTAGCAGGGGATTAGAAAATTAATTATGACCAAGCGACGTTCGCAATATCAACCTTTGCTAATGAATCTTAATAGTCGTATAAAACATTTCAAATATTTTATATCTTTTTTTAATTTGTTTGCCAATTTACTTAAGGGCATATTGTTCCAGTCACACGAATCTTGGAATATGTTTACAAATCAGCGGTCGTTAAAACTTCCAAGGACTTTCTTCAAGTAGTCAACTTAATATCGGTAAGTCTCCTAATTGCCAATTACCTGTCTACGATCGATAAGTGTAGCGAACGTCTAAAACTATCGCCTTTCAATGAATTTGCCTTAAACACCGACGTTTCACATTAATCTTCAAAAACGCACCAACTCAAAACAATCCAAATTTACATCCAGAATACAATTTCCAGTTTGAGTGGTTCGTTTGCATAAAACAGTGACGACGGCCTCCACTTTTAATTAAATAAATAGCGTCGTAATGAGGAAGTGCGCGACACAATACAGATGGATTTGCGTAGGATCCGTTTTTAAACGTTGCGGGTGTCAAAATTTCGAGGGGGTGCATTACTAATGGACTGAATTCTGTCCGCCACATTACCCCCATTGAGAGCAAATTAGGCAATATAATTAACTAGCAGATCAAATTTCCGGCTTACTTGCGAACACAACAATATCAGGGGCTCACAAAAGGGCATCGATCTAAGGGGCCCGTAATTAATTCATTTTTTCGCAGTTATGGAAGGGTGTTAATGGCGTTTTATTTCTCACCCGGAAACCGCTTGTACACAATTTGAATTTTACGAGTGGAAATTATGGAGTGTTAATGCGAATTTAAGGGTGGAAAACAATATCTGGATAATTCTGGGATTTTTAATGATGCCCCTTTGTGCTCGATAAAAAGCAGATTTGTCTGAGGAAGGTTTGCTACAAAGGCGGGTTTTATGGCGAAAGGGAAAAATTTGAAATTACTTACAGTAATTGCACGTTGCGGAGTTCTTGGAAATGGGAGAGAATCGCAATTAATTTCAATTTTTAACCGCACGCAACTTTTTCGCGTTTCTAATGGGAATGCGAAATTTTCGCTAAATTTATGTGAAAAAAAATGATTGGGTGAGTGGAATTGAAAAAAAATATTTATCCTTATCACGTTGTTATAAACATAAGTTTTAATGAACAAAAGTTTGAGTTCGAAAAAATTACTTTGACAAATTTTTATAAAATTCAGGTTTTTCTGAGTAACTTTTATTAAAAATGCTTATGTTCAAGAAAGTTGTTTAACCTTTAATTTATTTATCCGACATGCGATAGCAGTATCGATTTAGCAGAAATCGTAAAATTGATATAATTATAATATAACCATAACTCACACCATAATTCAACTAGTAGGTTATGACCATAACTCAACTAGTGAGTTATGACAATAAGCAACATATCGGTGACTTAAGAGCAGAACGTCATAACCCACAAAAAACAATATGACGCTAAAATCAACGTTTTTTAAATTTCGAGAATTACGACTGAAGCTATCATTACACCACACATACAGTACGAAGCTGACTATCAATACCTTGTACACTCTGCCGCAAATTAATTGTCACATGACGTTCGGGCGCTTGCAGGCCATGTTACAAGGATGTTTGCATGGTTGTATACAAATTATCAGGTCTGTATGCTAGATTTGATATTGGCGATCAGAGTTATGTAGTCAAAAATCGAAATAACTAAGTTAATCGAGAGAAATAACGAATAAAATACGTTCGTGTAGCAGTCGAACAAGCTCAAATTTCTTACTAAACAGTATTTATTATTAATAAAAGTAATAAATCATTAATTTGTTGTTATTAAATAGAAAAGAAATATAAGTACACGCATTTAATAAAATGTTATTTTAACTCTTCAAAAACCTTAATTGACATTCTTGGTGCTTCCTTTATGAGAAGATGGGAGAACTTCGCCAATTTTTTTTTGAACAGTTAATCGATACTTAAATGTTTAATCTGATATGAAGCAAGTGAAATTAAGTATTTTACTGGAATAATTAGTAGATATCAAATGAGGAGTGACCATTCAAAACGAAACGTCCACTTTTTTTAAATTGAGATTTTGTGCGTTTTAGATTTATTTTAAACAAAATACTGTGATAGATTTAAAATTAATTTTCATTCAAAAATGAACATTTACGAAAAATATTTATTGTACTATTGTTATAATAATAATAATAATTATTATTATTATTACAAACAAGACATATCCAAAATGTTTTATTTTTTTAGCGGAAGTTTTCTTTTTTTCGCAATACACTCATTCTCATCGCGGAAAGAGATTACCTGTTTCCTGCATTTTCTTGAACTGAAATAATGGTTCCACTTTCTATAAGTAACGTTCGACAGGTAAACAATTCTCGGTTTAAAAATTTTGCAGCTGACCATAAATAAACTGCCGAAGTGAGGTAGATATAACTGAAGCGTCAGAAGCAGCTTTTGTGAAGCTTGTAAAATCGGAATAGTTAAATGTTTAAACTGATACGACTAATTAATTAATTCAGTGGAATAATTAGTATATCAAATATGCACCTAATCTTACGTAAAGAAAAGGCAATTGGATATCTCGAAATTTCCAATTGGGTTGTTTGTTCTTAGATTATTCAATCTTGCAGGTAATCGGAATTTCTCTTTGCAACGAATTGAGACGAATTTAAATTTAACATCTTTACAAAATAAATCGCGGTTAACAGTTTCTTGACTGCACTTACACCGTGAATCAATTATGGTCTACTTCTGAATTTTTCTTAGACGCAACCAAACATACTAATTGAAACAAGCACTAGATCTCTAATTTTTCAAAAATTAAAAAATGCATCTAGCATTCCATTGTTCTGAGTGTATGGCCATAGCACCAGAAACATTACAACGCGTTCAAAGCTCGTTTTTAAACCGGGTCGAAGTTTGTTTGCTCCACAGTGGAATGCATTTTGAACAATTTTTGCGTTAGTTTTTAAGTCCTTTGACGTAATTTTGCTGATTAAATTTCTTACATTGTCATTTTGACGTTTGTAGCCAATAAAGCAATTTTGTTTCCATTTATAATTTAAATCAAAGGCAGTGGAATTAGTATGTTTGGTTGCAACTAAGAAAATTTCAGAAGTAGACCATAATTGATTCACGGTGTATAATTAATAATAATGCACCAGTCACTTATTACGTATTATTTTACCAACAGCTAATGGGAGGGTAGGACTATTAGATACCACATACTCGTCAAAATCTTAGACGACCAAACCTGGTGTTCCCCTTGTTAGAAAAGATATATTTTTACATCCATTTACGGTTGTTATGTTTTCAACAATTTAAATGACACATCACAAACGCTTTTATTTTGTATCAAGATTTTGTGTCTTGAAGATGGCCCGAAAGATGGTGAACTATGCCTGGTCAGGACGAAGTCAGGGGAAACCCTGATGGAGGTCCGTAGCGATAGGAAAGTAATATCTCATAATAAAAATAAAACAAATCAAATATTGTTGCAACTACTGATCAGGGCTATGTCAAGTTTTTAAAGTAGGCATTTTCTTGTTAACCGTAACTTAAAGACACAAAATTTTATAAAACAATTTGGGTTAACAGTTTAGACTGCTAATATTAGAAATTCAGTAATCTAGTTATAAAAGGTTTATTATATTGAAAGTCTGTTCAAGCAACCTTTAAAATATGTAGAACTATTCAGAACTTTAATTATTAAGTTTCAAACTGTTCTATTTTAAGTACATATTTTACTGTAGGTATCTACTTCAAAATTTATTTTGGCCAATTAGTTACACCGATCATAACACAACCTTTGATAAATTTTTATACACCGTATTCTGTGTGTATCTTCAAATTTAATAAATAGACAAAAAATGTAAAACTAATGTTTTAATAAATAGAAATGTTTGAAAAATTTGATTTCTAGCCATTTTCTATTTTAATTATTGTTGCAAAAGGTATTGAAAATTTTAACTTTATGTGACAGTATCCGAAACTAATGAAACAAAATTGACATATTTTTTTATTAATCTTTTAATTGAATATGCATCACAATAATTTAAATCTACGACTGGTTAGTAAGGATCTAATGTAAAGCTGACTACTTGAATACATATGTGGACTTGTAATAAATACTGAAGTCGTTGTTTTATGAGGGGATGAGTTTGGTAAAATACAAGGTAATAAAAGTCAACACCTAATTATGCAAATAGAATTTTGTTTTAATGGCTCGAATTAGTTATTGTAATATTTTCTTGATCACAAGTATAAGAAGCTTATTATTTTAGTTGTAAAAAGACAAACAATGCAATCAAACGTGCAGGTGATGCTGGTGCGTTGCTTTCAGACGTAGGTCCCCTGGAAGATTACCTAATACATCTCAGTCGACAGCAGCAATATAAACTACAAATGATCAACTTAATGATAAAATCATAATCATTCTGACAGTTCACCAGCATTCAACATGTAAGTTTTGATCAAAAATTTTAATCTTTATTGCTGTTTAATGATGTTATTGCCACAAATTCTAGAAACCATAAAGGCAAACATTTAGAAATGTTAACATTGGAACAGGGAACCATAACCGACGTTACCCAACAGAATGATGTACCACTACGAAATGCAATAAGCAATTACGAAACTGCAATTATGGATTTGAAGTTTACTCCAAGATCAGATGAGTACGTTTCTTAATTCTTTGTATATACTTATGTATTTAAATTAATTTATATGCAGGATTTGTTCCATTAACAGTTATAGATTTTGATATGAGGAATTGAAATGAAAACCGTGTTCAATGCTTTTTCATACATTTTAAAATATTCAATTTTTTCTCTAATGCGTACGAACAAATATTTTGCAGGCATATTATTATATTGATGCCAAAGAACTTTCTTATTTTTTTACAAAATTATTAAACTGAAATTGCGGGAATCTAAACAAATGTAAGAATTTCTGTAAAACGTGTTCTTTAATTTAGTTGTATTTGTTTAGAAACAAACCAGAAAATTGTTGACTGGTTTCAACACATCACAGTACTTCTCCATAAGTCTTGGATCATTCCAATACCAGCCAGTACTACAAACCAGAAAATTGTTTACTGGTTTCAACATATCACAATACTTCTCCATTGGATCATTTCAATACCAGCCAGTACTACAAACCAGAAAATTGTTTACTGGTTTTTCAACACATCACATTTCTTCTCCATAAGTCTTGGATCATTCCAATACCAGCCAGTACTACAAACCAGAAAATTGTTTACTGGTTTCAACACATCACAATACTTCTCCATTGGATCATTCCAATGCCAACCAGCACTACAAAGCAGAAAATTGTTTACTGGTTTCAACACATCACAGTACTTCTCCATAAGTCTTGGATCATCGTTTACTGTACCAATACCACACCTCCGACAAAAGCTGCCAAAAAGGGGTTTACATGTCCAAAATGCTTTTGCGAGCGTGAGCAAACTATGTACTGTGAAAACTACAAATATGATGATGATTGTACTGT
This sequence comes from Dascillus cervinus, assembly GCA_949768715.1. Taxonomy (NCBI): domain Eukaryota; kingdom Metazoa; phylum Arthropoda; class Insecta; order Coleoptera; family Dascillidae; genus Dascillus; species Dascillus cervinus. The sequence goes on along the minus strand of OX458319.1, from coordinate 26,444,045 downwards.
AATTGATGATGGTTGATTAAATGAAAAAACCACAAATACGGAATGTTAGTGTTAAACATTTTAATGATTTCACATTTTTCTGTTTTGTTTTGTTTCTAGTTGAGAAGAATCCAGATTTGCTAACTCCTTTTATGATATTAGGATCTGTTTGTGGATTAATTGATTGATTGATAGTGAATATTTACCTATTTTGACTTTTACTACCTTGTATTCGACGAAACTCATCCCTCGTAAACCAACGACTTTAGCATATAATACAAGTCCACATATGTATTCGCGAGTAGTCAGCTTTACATTAGATCCTTACCAACCACGTGTAGATTTAAATCATTCTGATGCATTTTCAATTAAAAAATTAATAAAAAAATATCAATTTTGTTTCATTAGCTTCGGATACTGTCACAGCAATCTGTATAAAGTTAAAATTTTCAATAGCTTTTGCAACAATAATTAAAATAGCAAATGGCTAGAAATCAATTTTTTCAAACATTTCTATTTATTAAAACATTAGTTTTACATTTTTTATCTATTTATTAAATTTGAAGCTACACACAGAAGACGGTGTATAACAATTTATCAAAGGTTGTTCTATGATCGGTGTAACTAATTGGACAAAATAAATTTTGAAGTAGATACACCTACAATAAAATATGTAGTTAAAATTGAACAGTTTGAAACTTAATAATTGAAGTTCTGAATAGTTCTATATATTTTAAAGGTTGTTTGAACAGACTTTCAATATAATAAACCTTTTATAACTAGATTTCTGAATTTCTAATATTAGTAGTCTAAACCATGGGTCGGCAACCTTTTGTTGTAAAAGGGCCAAATATTTTACGTGGGGATTAGTGCGGGCCGCACTTGGGTCACATGCCATTACAGTATACCTACAATATTTGTGTATAAATATTTTAGTTTAGATATCATCCCTCACGTGTGTTGCGGCGTGAATCTTGCAGGCCGCACCAAGACGCCTCACGGGCCGCATGCGACCCGCGAGTCGCTGGTTGCCGACCCATGGTCTGAACTGTTAACACAAATTGTTTTATAAAATTTTGTGTCTTTAAGTTACGATTAACAAGAAAATGCCTACTTTAGAAACTTGACATAGCCCTGATCAGTAGTTGCAACAATATTTGATTTGTTTTATTTTTATTATGAGATATTACTTTTTTATAGAAGAGTCCTTCAAGACTCAAAATCTTGATACAAAATAAAAGCGTTAGTGATGTGTCATTTAAATTGTTGAAAACATAACAACCGTAAATAGATGTAAAAATATATCTTTTCTAACAAGGGGAACACCAGGTTCGGTCGTCTCAGATTTTGACGAGTCTGTGGTATCTAATAGTCCTACTCTCCCATTAACTCATGGTAAAATAATACGTAATAAGTGACTAGTGCATTATTATTATTAATATCTACTAATTATTCCAGTAAAATACTTAATTGCACTTGCTTCGTATCAGATTCAACATTTAAGTATCGATTAACGCTGTTAAAAAAAAATTGGCGAAAATCTTCCATCTTCTCATAAAGGAAGCACGAGGAATGTCAATTAAGGTTTTTGAGGAGTTAAAATAACATTTTATTAAATACGTGTATATTTCTTACCTATTTAATAACAAGAAATTAATGTATTAACCTTGCACGAGCAATCAGCAGCAAATATGCGCCGATGTGGAAGAATAAAATGTTGTACCATACATGTATAGCAGAATTCAATTATAATCAACTTGATGGGATGGTCAGTATTAGCCCATTAAAACCGAGCGTTTATAGTACTGAAATTTGATTTTTTAAAATTGCATCAATAATTAAATTGTAAGTTGCAAAATAATATATTTATTGAAAGTTCAAACAAAGCAGCAGGGATGAACAGCGTATGTGCAAAATTTTAATTACAATTAAAATGGTTTGGATAAACTGTTATACATACAACACGTAATTGATACGAGATATTGTTTAAACTTCTATAGTAATTAAATATAAAATATTTAATTTATTTTAAAAGATAAAACTGAAAAGCAGAATAAAATTAAATTGTTTTAAAAATGCTTAAAACTTGATTTCATTTTAATTATCACTTTGCGTTCAAGTTTTTAGAACTTCGAGCATCATTACTAGACCGCAGTAACTAAAACCAGATTTGTAAAGTACAAAAAATTATTCTAATTTTGGCATTTTGTATTGGTTATCAAAAAAGTTAAGACTTGACCTTGTTTTATTTTATTTTATTTATAAATTGATTTAATATGAGTCGCTCAGAAGCAGAGTGGCCCAGGTGAGAAAAACGAGTTTCGAGATATAACCGAAATAAGAATTCGAGTCAAGGCAATAACATAACTTATCCCAACTTAAAGAAACTAATCACTAAATTTTCTTGTCTTAAATGGCCAAGATGTTAAGTGTGCTGTTTTATTTGCTGATTTGCTGTTTTATTTATTCATCAGGACAACAACCAACCAAATTGTGTAAAATTTTTAATATCTAATCGGATGACTAAAATGGGGCTGAAAGTGTTTTTCAGCCACTCTCCTGAGGGCTTGTGATGCGAGCAAGGACGTGACGGATTGTCTTTCCATCAACATGAAGAACATCTACACGTATTTTGGAAGTGGTAAGTAAATGGTAAGTGTTGTGACACAATGTAATTGTTTTTAATTAGGAAAATCACCCTACAAAGTTCCACTAATCGACCCGCTTAATTTAGCGGGTATCAGGGTTCTGACCATTGGAAAGGCAATAACTGGAACGCAAATCTACAAAAATATGAGCGTGGATGGCCTGACTGACATCGCCAATATGGTCGCCAAGTAAGCTTCTTCCTTCGAAGACCCAAAAATAATAGTTACAGCGTTTTATCTCACGCCTTTATAATCGCCGATTAACTGAAATCAAAATTATATTTTTAAAATAAATTATTTTGTGTTTACGATTGACAACTCTTTAAACCGAGAGTGCATTTCCAAGCATATTAGTTACTCAGGTAGGTAGGGTATTGTCCGCTCGGATAATTTTATTTGGGATTGCAGGTAAATTTTCTCACAATGTGTGTGAAAGTTTCTGTACGTTAAAACTCACTAGTGTGTAAATATTGCCATTAAAATCGGTACTGTTATGGGGGCTTGGATAATTTTTTTTTTTAGCTTCAACCGGTTAAATTCGCAATTTCTTATCGACACCTACCACACGAAAGTAACCGTCACTACCGATTACGAACATATTGGGAAATTTTTTGACCAACATGTGCAAGGAAGTGGAGTTTTAAAAATAACTTTTGGTAAGTTCCAATTTAGAAAAATAAGTTTTAATTTTTTTCTCCTTAGACAACGTGACTGTAAATCAGCATTTCTACACGTGGTTGATTCCGAAAAACAGAAATCTTCATTTTAATGTAATCTTCCTTACGATTAAAATAGTTCCAGAAAAGGCCACCTTTAAGTACACGGGTTTGCGCAATCTGGGCAACAATGTAGACGATGTTGTAAATAAAGCCGTCAATGAAAAGTGGAAAGAGGTGTTCGATGACGTTGGCTTCGCATTCAATTACGCCTTTAGCATCGGCATCAAAAATTGGGCGCAAAGCGTTGGTGAATATGTGACCTTTGACACCCTTTTCGCTTAAATTCATAAGTGTAACACAAACTTCCGTGATAAATAAACAGTAAATGCATCAACTATTTTCGTACCATTGCACCATTTCGGTAATAAATTTGCTTATTACTCGTTAACACTGCAAAATCCTGAGGTTCGTAATTTTGGACGACGTTGAATTAAAGTATGCGATCAAGAGTAACTAAATGCATGCGTCCATTAGGCTTAAGTTCAACTTTAAATTGCCAATAATTTTAAAAATATTTGGTTAAGAATGATTTAAATCCAAGCTTTTATCAACCTGTTGCAGGCGATAACATTGGCGAGATAGACTCATACATACTTCTAAAGGTAAAAGTATACTGGAAAAAAAATTGTAAATGCAAAAAATTCGAAAAAAAAACACAATTAGAAATTTGTAGTGCAAGTAGCTGTAATTGCACCAACCAAAGAGCCAAAAAACAAAACATGATTTTTTTTCAACTAGCTGGCAAACGCCCTAGTCTTGTTAAATTGCTTTAGCTAGTGAAACATTTCCCGTTTTCATATGGAATAAATGCATAGACATCTTAAGGAACAGAATCTGCCCAAAAGTGGTTTTACAAAAAAAAAGTGGAGGCCCCTATTCAAAATGACCGATTCAATCCAATTAATGTATAATTTTATATTTAGCAATGACAAATTGATTGAAATAAGTGGCATCTACTGCACGTTTGCTTAATAACCAACTTACTGAGAAGTTACTGAACAGCCAAACACAGACATAAGAACAGACGAGTCTCTAAAAATCCAGTTTACAACCCGCCCCAAGTAATTGTAATTTAAGTCGACTTGAATACAATTTATACCGGCGCCAATTGTATTCCACACTGCATTTATTAACCGCTGTTGCATTAACGTCCCACGCGCATCTTATTATTGCCTGTTATTATCGCAAGACTTGTTTACGATTGCCGACCGAAAAAACGTTTCTCAGGCGCCTTCAGTCTTAATTCCTCTCCGGTTCAAATCTATTTATTGAATAAACTTAATCCAAACGGTAATAAAACAAAGAGATTCGCCCTGGAGATACCAAAGAGTAGGGAACCCCGTGATAACGAGAATATTACAGATTTAATCGATCACGAAGTTTTGCGAGCGGGTCTTTGACGTAAGCTTCCTTGACCGTTGTCACGGGCCGACATTAATTTATAAAACTGTTGCGAATGTAAATGCGTCCTTGCTAGAAACGCGGGATCTCATCAAAGGAAAAAGTTTAAGTCGGCAGTCCTCTGGAACTGCTTACGCCGTGTTGCTTCGTCGGTGAAATTACTTGCGCTCCTTTGATTCCCTGAAAGTTTCAAAGAGGGTAAAAACCCTTTAAATTTGTTTCTCTTTAATTTACATTGGATTTGTGTTGTACGAGTTTGGCTGGAAAAATAAACAAAGGGGACGCGTTCATTCCGTGCGGTAATTCATAACTTAATCTGAAGCGTGTTTCGCATCAGATTTAGAATGGAGCTTCAGAAAAATAGTGTAAGGAACTGAAAGTTTATTCTTAAATAATACGAGCTGTGGACATTTCGAAAACTGACGATAACTTTTGAAGGAATTATATAACAATAATGGCAGTAAATTTGGACGGTTTAGAAACAATTGTAATTCAATTTGTTTGGATAGGGACGGATCTAGGAAAGGAAAACAATGGATTGGTAGGACAATAGTACAATCAGTTGCAATATATGAACGAGAGTGAAACTTGTACAGGTAATGGTAACATATAAATATATTATTTAGGAATGAAATTAGGAAGATCAGGAAATCCCTAACGCGTCCAGACTAGAAAAAAAATTAGAGACTAGAGGACTGAAATGGTTTGCTCATTGATTCGTTTACATATTTTAGAAGAAAGTTTCGAATTGAAGCACAAGATTTAACAAATAAAATTGAAATTGAATACATTACTGGAAACTTCTAAATACAGTGTGTTCATCGAAAGTGAGAACAGGGATAGAAAAAGAAATTTCAACAGTTTTACGTTAAATAAAACAATACTTAATTACATAATTGACTCCTTTTTCATCCCTATTGTTTATAACTTTGTTTACTGTACTGTTCCATTTTTTTCTAGGTCTTCCTCTTTTATCTTTCCCTAATGGTTTTGCTCCCTAACTTTTCTTTACTTGCCTATCTCCACTCATTCTCACGAAGTGCCCAAACCAAAACAGCTTCTTACCTATCAAATATTTTCTTTGCCGATCTTATTTTCATTTTTTTTCTTACATCCTTGTCCCTCGTTTCGTTCATCCTGCTAACTCCCAACCCTTCTGTGATAATTCTCAGCATCTGCTTGTAATATCTTCTCCTGCCTTTCTCTTAGGATCAAATTTTCCCCTCTATACATTTTGATCGGTAAGTACATTGCTTTATACACTGCTACTTTTATTTTTCTCGTAGATTTCGTTGTGTGATAGCAATTTCTTCGCAGTCCCTAATAAATGTTATTCACTGATTGAATTCGCCTGTTTAAATCCTCCTCTACGTCCCTCTTTCTAACTATAACTGATTTCAGATATTTGTATATGTTAACACATATATCTCTTCCCCATCCACTGTGATACTATTTTCATTCTCTTTATTACTCAATACCATGAATTTCGTTTGCTCGATATTTAAAAGCAGTTTTGTGCTTCCAGAACTTTTCTCCATATTTTAATCTTCTTCGCCAAGTTCTGCAATGTCGCATGAATTCAAGTAGATGGATGGTAGCTTCCTATAGGCTACCATAAACTTTCCATTTTCTGTTTACATTCTTTGATGGTGTGTCGTCCATAGCACAAATAAACAGAAGTAGACTTGGTATGCTACCCTGTTCATTCCTTCCAAAATAATGAATCTTGCCAACAGTCTATTAGATCTTCTTACTTGATTGGTGGTCTCCCATATATGCTTCTTATGGTTTGCATTAGTTGTATGCTAACTTTTTTACTTCTGTTGATTGGACCAAATGTCTTTCTCATATCAATAAATCACTTAAATATGTCTTGGTTCTTTTTCAACGTCCTCTCAACTACTTGTTAAATTGTGATGAACAAAAACCGCTTTGCACCTGTATGTAACTTAATTATAATGATTAATTTATATGACATCAAATAAGCGCAGAAGCAACAACAGATACTTATGATCAATTGCTCAAACTTATTACCATTTCGTCCAGATCATTTTGAATTATAATGACATTATGGGCTGGTACACCATCCTGCTGGAAGTATTTGTCAAAGTAGTAATGATTTTTAGCAGCGCATGATTTAAAACGTCCAAACAACTCTCTTGATAAAAATAAAGTCTTTTTACAATCACAAGCACCAAACGTTATTACACGGTTTCATTGATTCTTTCCATTGTCCAATGTGGATCTTCCTTTTTGTTTATTAATAACTCGATTATTAGTCCGTCCATAAAATGGTGTCTGAAAATGATGGGTTGTCATGAAACTCTTCCAATAACCAAGCAATAAAAGTTAATCTGCAACCGGGATCTTGTGGACGTAAAAATGCTGCACTTAATCGACTTTGAAAGGACACATTTTATATTTTTTTAATATCTTGTGAACTAATACACCTGATGCTTCCACTTCTCGAGCTACATGGTTACTGGAAGAACGTGGATTAACTTTAAAATGGCCCATATCTAGAATTTTTTTTCTTTGTTCAAAACAATTTCCCGTGGCTTCCTATTTGGAATCCGTAAAAACTAATTATTAGTTAGTTAGCATCTTTCGGGTTATCCTTTCACATACAGTTTTGCAGTTTGTACATCGACTTTATCACTTTCACTACTATCCATGTTGATCGATCAATTGAATAAATTTTATTGTTAAACTGTTGTCAAATTCTGAATGAACAATTATTATTTTATTTTCCATGGCATTGAAAATATTATGTGAAGATATCTGTTTGCTTCATTCAATATCGATAACGGTTTTTTTCAATTTTTCTTATGTAAACTTTTCAAAATTTTTACTTATTGATAGGAAAAAATTGAAATTGCGAAAATGTCCACTTGAAAAAATTTTTTTGTGCACTTCCGGCCAGCGTAAACAGCCTCGCCGATCCGACACCATCGGCGAAATGATATATTGTAAGTTTTTTCGGCTGTTTTTTCTAATTTCGCATCCTGATAATCGTCACTGCAATATATTTTATTTAAATTTAATTAATTGGCACTTTCTATTCTGAAGATTATAAAATGTACAAGTTTTGTACATTTCAAGCAAAAAATTCCATTCACAAGCAGTTAATAAAGTTTTATGATAAAGCTGTTGTTAAATTTTCGATTTTAATGATATTCGCCGTTTTTATATTCATTCGAAAATAAAATTTTATGAAAATAGCTTTTTAGCAAAAATTACAGCCTTAATTGGGTGAGGTAGACATAATAACCATAAAAGATTTAATTAAAAAAACTTTTCAGCAAAAATTTTATTATCCAATCGAGACCGAAATTTTACAAAATAAATTAAAACACTACCACAAAATATTGATCTAATTTGGTGGTAGTAATTCTTGTAAATCCCTGTGGTCATTATTTATGGTCTTTGGTGACTAAACGTAGATGTAAATTGTGATATGAATAATCGATTCAGGTAAAAATAAACCAGACTCAACTCCAGTGCTTCTTATTCCGCTTTGTCTTTTTCTTTCATACCTTTAGTAGGTGTCGAAGCGTGGGCCGCAGTCAGTTGAATTAATAAAATAAAAAAGATTTTACTAAAATATAGGATAATGTTATTTTATTGCTATACGAGGCCTAGTAACTCAACCTAATTTTTTCAGTGGTACATAGTTACAGTAAACACGTACAAGAGTGCGCACTTAGTGATTACTTTCGATTATATCTTAATTTTAAGAATGATATTGGCTTATAAACATTAATAACCCAAGTTATTGACACAACGAGAACTATGTAAATATTAATTTATTAAAATGTCTTTTACTTTTATGCATTTGAACACTTGCACTGTAGCGTTTACGGTTGCGCACCAATTTTTTACCACTATGATGTGTATGATTGCAATGGAATCGCGCCAGTGTAATAAATGGCTGCTTTTGCTACCCTCAGCCCAAGGAGAGATCAAACGAGTTTGAACTGTACTCTAATCGAAACGAAAAACCCATCTAAAAATATACCTCACGTTTTTTATTTTGAATTGTCTTTTTAATTTTTGCTTGTGTTTAGATACCATGATGGGCTGGCATATCGTGTCCTTTGTGGAAAACCTGACTCGCCTGTTAAACATGGGCCGACAGGTGTCTTTATGAAGATTTTTACCTCTCTCAAAAAAAAAACAAAAAAAGGTAATATGAGTTCAACAAAATTTTAAATAATTGTTGCTGTCTAATATTGTTTTGGAAATTATTTTATCTTATCTATTTTATTTGTTGAACTCACGGCATATTTTGTACAGAATAAATATGAGACTAGAAGAAAAGCAGATACTTTTTAAAAAACTTTGTCTACAAGCAGCCCTTAACCTTGACAGTTATTTATCTGCAACTGATATTGATATATTAATGTTTGTATGGTTGTTGGATATGGTAAGCTAAAAAACATTATGTTTCCATTGCCTTAAAATTGGTATTGCGTACTTTTAGCCAACTGCGTGTTCTTGTGCGGCTTTACCCTATTTTTTACAATAATATCTATGTACTGTATTCCTTCAGTTTTTATCTTAGTTAAAGGTAATAGAATAATGTATTTGAAATAAATTCAATATTAATTTAATAATAATATATCTCCAGTTTCAGTGTTCGGAGACTGCTTCATGGTCATCAAGTGCTGAAATCGAGCGTCTGTCAAATTCTTCTTTTTTCTCACAATGGATAAAAAAACACAAAGTAACGAAATTCCAAATTTCGTTTCAGCTTCTTTGGAGGTAGATTACAGAAATAAATTGTTCCTGAGGGTGGAAGCATCGCATCCCTATGGATGCAGTTTAGCTAAAGTAGGTTAAAGTAAGTTTCTCATCCGTTTGCTTTACTTTTGACGGCAGCACCTAATTCGTCTGTTTTAACAAACTTTAAAAGTTCGAAACTTATTTTTCGCTGCAATTGTCATTACTTATTAACTTAAATTGACTGAGTAGCATAGTCAGCGATCGTTAATCCAGTTGTAGGCTAATTTGGACTATTCTAAAACTTTGAAATTATTATCTTATGGTTTTTTAATTGATTTGTAAATTTTGGGTACATATTATGATTTATTTAAGTATTTCGTCACTTTAAATTTTTTTTAATTTATTTGGTACATTAGACTGGATCAGATTGCATAGATATATATCAAGAATACATAACATTTGCTTACACATCCTCTCGTTAAACTTCTGCTATTTGTGAATTTCTAGAACTTTATAAATAACCACAGATTTTATAAAATATCACGTTACTAAAATTTGAGATATATCATGAGTCAAATGGCTGATATCAACTATCTAGACATAAAATACCAAGCATAATAAAGTTTTAAGTTATCTTTAATAGTATTATATTCCAGGCAATGCATTCAAAAAAATCAAAGGATAATGGATAAAGGAATGACTTTTTACTCGTATTCTTTATTGTGCAATTTGATATCACAAATGAAAACTCCTTTTCCGCAATTCTTCAGACCAATTCAACGTAACTTAATAAAGTCTTACTCTTGGTAAAGCTTTCAACAAATACATTTCACAAATTTCCGGTCGAAATATTCAATTATAAATGCCGAGCAAAAAATTTAAATTTAACTAAGCAAATTAGGAAAAAGTCTTCTCGAATCGGTATCTTAAAACAAAACTGCGCTTCCCATCTTTCGCGGTATTTAAATTATTAATTTTTAATTTCCTGTTCCATTCATATTCGTAATTTCTGTTAGGCAATTTCGAAGTTTATGAATTTGTGGACACAATCACAAACCGACTAAATGAAAATTGCATTATTAATTTGCGCTTTAACGCAGCCACATCGGCCCCGCTAATATTTTATGCCGAATTGATTTACGCACCTCCTGGAAATTGGCTAATTTTATTCGCGTCCACCTGTCGACAATCGACACGGTTAATTCGAGATTTTCTCCGCTGTTTGTCGGATCGGCATCGCGGAAACAAAAAAAAACGACTCTGAACTTTAAGCTATAATCCTCGCTATCAAACTTTCCTGACAAATTATTCTTGTCACAACTTATAACTACTGCAGGATTATAAACTTTCGCTCATACGTTCGGGTCCATTTTTTTTTCTTCGAAGCTTTTACTGATGTCCCGTTTTAATCAATCGATGAAGGATTCCCCGGCGATTCGACTGTCTGCTTGTGATTAGTAAATGTCTGTAAGCACTTCCCGCATCCGCAGAGTAGTTGATGAAATCTAAACAAATCAACATTCCTTGAAATTGTCACTGCGCCACATGTTGACTGATTAGACTTTTAAATGTGACCGCACAATCAAATTAATTTACTCATACGGCTCATGGCTTCTCACTCATTTAAATATAAGCCACCAATTTTACAAATCATTCTCAAAGGTCGTCAGAAATTCTTAATCCACGTGAGGTACCATTATGAAATATAATTAATTCTAATTTTTGGAAGCTCCAACAACGTCAACTAAATGCACGGGAGGTTAGTGTCCCGGCGGAGGAACGATTGTTCGGGGGTTAAAGTCCGGCTGGTTTTTGTTCAGAGAGTTATTGTCCTGTTTTAACTTAATTCTAATTACAAATTGCGAAATATTCAGTTTACGGTTACCAACAACTAAGCAACTGCACGAAAGTCGTTCTAAATGACCTTTGCACTAACATATGTGAAATGCCATTATTATCAACTTAGAGTAAACAATAGTATATTACATACCGAGGTAGAAAGTATTCCATTCCTGTCGCGAGAACTATAGTTTACCAAAAGGCGTAGTTCTCGAGACACAGCAATGGTACGTTTGCCGAGGTTTGTATACTATTTATTCGCAATCAGTCATTTAATAAAATAAGCAACATTATAATAATAAGTAAATAATTGATTGCGTTCACCGTCCATGCACGTGAGAAAAGTTGGTTGCGTACTCTAGATATTTAAATTTGACATTTACAATTTAAATCGATAGTAACGCCCCCACAGGTTGGAATTGGTCTCATTACTGACTCCCTTTTTTACTATTTCTGACCGGTTGAAGTGTGTCCATGGAATCGGTCGCTTTACAACCTTTAATGGGTTCGAAAAGTTGTATGTTACTAACTGATTGTGAATAATATACTATTTTCAGTCTTCTAACTGTTTCGTGAATAAAAAAACGTGGTATAGTAACAAATTTATACTGATATTAAACCTATTTATTGTGAATTGATTAAAAACATACATTTTATGTTATTTTGTAATAAGAAGTAGCTTTTTAACTATTGTTTTCATAAAATGGACTTGCCCCACTTTCAAAATCAACGGCTCATAACGTGAAAATTGGCAATTTTTACAAATATTATTAATTAGCTTTTAAAATAATGGAAAGTGGTGTATTGCTTGTTGAATTTGGAAAATCCTGAATATCAACAACACCCATAAATACCCCCTGTATAATGTTATGTTTCGCGATAAAACGAGGTCACTTAAGAATATTGACATTTTGTAGAGCTTTTTTAGAAGTTATATAAAATCTATTTTTTTGAAGTACAGTCGAACTCCTCTATAGTGATGTTCGAAAAGCCATGAAAAAACATCACTATAGAGAAACTTCACTATATAGAATTCAAGTATAATTTTACAATTTTGGCAGTCACTTTAAAAACCAATTGATATTCAAAACAAAAAATTAAAGTTTATTATATTTGAAAAAATATTTGTTTAAGTATATAGAAATACACACAGTTATTAATAAACAATACAAATTTTCATCTGAATACTAACATAACATGTACTTATTGATGAAAAAATCTGTCTAAAGTTGATTGCATAAGTAAGGCTTTTGCAAGAAATTCTTTTAAGGATTTTTCAGGTTTTCTATTACCGAAAATTCCGTTCCTCGAGAATTTTGGTAAACCTTTCGTAAAGAATAATCACTATATAGAGGCTTAACATCATAATATAGAGGTATTTTTATATGGAAAACGTTCAAAAATGCACGTTCCTGACAAAAACATCACTATATAGAAAAAATCATTATAGAGGAGGTCACTATAGAAGAGTTCGACTGTATTTGTTTTTTTTAAGTAACGATCGTTTCACACTAACATGTTTCGAATTGTGTATGTATTATTATTGCTAAAGTATTAAATATTTCTAGTCATTGTGTTAAATATAAAATTTTCGAAAGACAAAGAAAATAATTATTTACAAGCATAAACTGTGCAGACGATTAAGAAAATAATAGACAAGAAATTGAGATTGTGGAAAATGAAACTGTATCAGGACAAAACAAAAGCCCTGACCTAAAAAATTGAGATTTCACAAGGCTTTTCCTGTTATTACTCAATATTTGCATAAACCAAGCATCGAAAATGTGCCAGGGCAAATTTGCGGTCATGGGAATTCCTTTTGGCTTCAAGCCATTGCATTCGTTGCTGTTTGCCTGTAATATTTGCAGAAGATAAAGGGGATATTTCATGCATACAGGTCATGGATGAGATATGTCGAAAGAATAAAAAAGTTGCCAAATTTATTTCCGTAACTTCTTGAAGAACAAATTTTTGAACGATAAAGATAAACCTTTTAACTTTTTCTTATTTGTTGGTGTGCGTCTGTTCATAGAGATTGTAACTTTGAAAAGATTTGATTGGTCAAGCTATCAAAAAGTAATTATGGTATTAAGAATTGTAGAGCTTACAGATTCAAAAATTCTTTTTATTATTTGTTTTAATATATATAATATATTTATATAATATATATTCTGTCAACAGTGTTTTAGCAGTAAATGCCAAAAGTACAAAAGGTGGAATTTTACGTGTACACCATCTGCAAGTATTTCATCTTCGCGGCATATCTTATTTTAGTTAACGTCTCTTTACTTTGAAGTAAATGATCTATTTCTCAAATTTTTGGCGGTATAAATACAAGTTATATCTTCACTCATTATTTTTGCAAAATACTTTCAAAAAATGGAAACAAAAATTATATTTTTCTTTTATAATTTCCAATAAAAAATAGATTAAATTCAAATATTACTAGTAGCAGAAAAATTGTACATACAGCACGGTGAAAAAGTATTATCATAACCTTCGGGCGCTGCATCGAAATGCAGCCCTCAGGTTATACCATCCACAACCCCAATAACGGCAAATCAACATTTTGCGACCTTTATTATGTATTGCCGTTACGAAAATTAGTCTATCCCTCCCTTTCAGTGCTCCTCTTAAACCAAAGTGTGATCAACAGTTTGCTACCCTAGAACTACAGGGTTTCATCTGCAAATTTAACGAAATTGAGTTTTTGATGCCATAAGTTTTTATTTGGCGTGAATTTTATAGAAATCCACTCCAAATTAACATCTTATGCTTAGTAACTGAAATAAAAATGGAACACAGTTCTATCTACACACAACGTTCAGGTTATTTTTCAAATTTCAAACTTCTGTTTCTTCAAACATTGGTTTTATCAGATGGAACCCTGTGGTTCTATGGTAGCGAGTTGGCAATTTGACGAATAGTGTATGGCACGGTTTCATCATCAGCAGAAAATATACTGATACTGTTACGGCTTTTATCACACAGATTTACTTTAAGTTTTTTCGACAAAATTTAAATTTGAAAAAAAAAGAATTATGAAAACTGCATTTTCACATACAATTATATCAAATTAAAGAGTGCAGTGTTCCTTTTTCAAATACTCTTTGCAAATGCTTCACAATATCATATTCATAAATCTTCTAAATAATTGGAACTATTGTAATTTAGTAATATATTATTTTCTAGAAGTATATTTCATGAAAACATTAAACCGTATTGTAATTTTTGAAAGCCAATTATCCAAAATTTCCAATAATTTCCTATTAATAAACTCATGCATTCATGTTAATAATAAATAATTCACAAAGTCCTTTTAGATTCCTGAGCGACATTCAGCATAAATTAAAAAATCCCTAGAAATCATTCCAATACATTAATTAGATTAAAGCATGAAAGCGAGTTGAACGTCTTTTTTCTAAAGTTAATTAAGGTTCAAGGGTGAAAAAACTCCACGTCTAACATTGAACAGCTCAATACTACCTGACCTTTTATTAATCTGTTAATTTTTTCCGAATAAATCCATTTATCTTTCAATCCCGTCGCCGTGATTTGTTACCGTTAAGATAGTGCGAAAATCTCTGAAAGTGCCTTCAAGCTTAAATTTCAAATAAATCAATGGCCGTCGCATTATCGAAGATAAATGTATTAATAAGTGCTCAAGTTACGACTTTTTCGCCGAAATTAGATTAAATAAACGATATCCGACACGCGATCTGCTGCAAACTCGGATTGTCGGTTTATTGCGCTCATTTACGACCGTCGACATAAATCTATCTTTTACAATGTCCTATCGATACACTCCGCAAGAATTATTCATTGTCTCTCATAAAAATATTATTACCGGTGCGTGTCAGATGTTCTATTCCGCTGCAATATTTGCAAACATTTCGAAGAAATTTCCCATGGGTTTTTTGAATACGGCGACACGACCGAATTTGTTTTCTATTTTTGTTTGAAAACAAATACGAACACAATACATGTATTCCATTTAAACGTCGATATTGTATCTGTTTGTTCGATTGCAAATCTGTGATCATTTCTGGCAATTATTCCGGTTGGGGTGCGTACAGCTTAATTTTATTTGGCCATTACACGCACTTTTTATCCGATTCGCGAAAGGTAACGGTTGATTTACCGCGGTATTTCCATATTCATTTTGCCTGTTTGCATATTCAGTTTATGTTGCTACACATTTCAATTCTGCAATCAATAACGTAAACAGAGTTTTACTGTTCTACCAATGTATTTATAATTTTGCTAAAGCTGACAATTTTATGGAAAATATTTGTTTTATATCTTAATTGAATAAACACTTAAAATTAAATTAAATATCGTTTAAGGTTAAAAATAAAACATTTCTCTGTTTCGATTGATAAAATTAATGAGTGCTTGTACCGAAACTGAATAGTAAATTACAAGATTCTAATTTCAAGCTCAACAAAGTTTTCGTAATTAAATAATGCAAACAGGAAAATTAAATAAAGAAATTGAAAAAGTAAATCAAGACGTAGGTTACATAGAATAAATAAGAAACCGGCATTGAACTTCATTTTATTACATGGCTCGTTTTACAATTGAATCGGTGAGTTGAAAAACAGTACAAGTCCAAAAATCTTATTTTGAGATAATCTATCTATATGTATAAAATTGGATGTATGTTTGTATGTGTGTATGTAGCTTATAGACTCGGAAACCGCTGAACCGATTTTGATGAAATTTTCATGAGTGTTCCTGTGAAGTTTGGTACCGATCGGGGGGGGGGCGAAGTGTCATAAAGTCACCAAATTTTGTACACACGTGTATCTTAGTAGGGGGGACTTAATTTAATGCCAATCGGGGGGGGGTCCAAACAAAAATCGCACGGAGGAATCACTGAAACTTATTTTCGCATAGAAAGAAGTGCCCTACAGCCAACAAATTTTGTACACAAGTGCATCTTCGTAGGGGGGACTTAGTTTGATGCCGATCGTGGGGGAGGCGCAAACAAAAATTGCACGGGGTGATCACTGAAACTTATTCGCATAGAAACAAGTGTCCTACAGCCACCAAATTTTGTACACCGAGCGAAGCCGGGTATTTCAGCTAGTCAACAATAAAAGTGTAAAGACAAGTGCTTTGACTCATTGGGCGGCTAGACTTGCTGAAACACTAATTCAATTTCACCAAATTGTACTGCTCTTAGTCTCAACTTATTCTTCTTCATATTTAAAGCAATTTTATGACATAAAATCAAAATGGACTTGTACTGTTTTTCAACTCACCGATTCAATTATATTACAGTGGAAACCGCTTATAACGAGTACGGGTTGCAACAAGAGTCCGTTTATAACAAGGACTTCCACTCTATTTGGTTGGTTTCTCCTCTATTATTAAGTAAAGAAATCCGTATATATCGAGATCGGTTATAACGGAAAAAGTACACTTCCATTAGTTTTCTCATCTCAACTTTCTGGACGGACTGTAGATTTAAAAATATTTCAATTTGGATAAAATTTTGAATATTAAATTTACAATAAGATCTTGGACTCAAGCCAAATTATTAATCCGTTTTGGTGGATTAGGTATAAGGTCTATTGATGATTCCTCGCCTGCCCTTCTGTCTTCTATATTTTCTAATTCTGAACTTATTATGTCCATTCTAGTTTTTTTAATTTTGAAATTACATCCCTTAACGAGGCTGTTGACTATTGGAAGGAAATTTCTAATTCGTCTTTACTTTCAAAAGAGCTTTCTATTCAAAGAAATTGGGACTTACCTATCTGTGAGAAAATATTTCAAAATTTATTATCTTCCTCAAATATCACACAAAAAGCTATCTTATTAGCTGAATCTGAACTTGAATCTGGAGCTTGGCTTGAAGCTCTTCCATCTTCTAAATTAGGTACTCTTTTAGAAAAACCTTTTTGCAAATTGCAATTTCACTTAGATTGGGTATAAATTTCTGTCATCCTCATATCTGCTCGTGCGGTTCTTCTGTAGACTCGTTGGGTCATCATGGTTTATTATGCATTAAAAGTGCTGGTCGACTCTCTTGTCACAGCTGTATTAATGACATTATTAAATGTGCTTTCTCTTCTGCCAACATCCCTTGTATCCTTGAACCTAATGGTATTCTGAGGGATGATGGCAAACGTCCAGATGGTATTACAGTTATTCCATGGAAAGTTTGGGATTTTACTTGTACGGATACACTTGCCCCTTCTCATTTGACTGATTCTTCATTTTCTGCAAGATCTGCTGCACACTTGGCAGAAAATCTTAAGAAAAAAAAATATAAGGCAATTTCTGATGATTATTTTTTCGTCGCCTTCGCTGTGGAAACTTTGAGTCCTTGAAGTGCTGATACCCTTTCTCTCCTTGAAGATTTGGTGAGGCGTATTGTTCAAACAACGGGAATTCCTCAAGCCAAAAAATATTTGAAGCAACGAATAAGTTTGGCTATACAGAGAGGCAACGTTGCTAGTGTTCTTGGTACAGCCCCGCTTTCTTCTTCTCTTAATGAGTTATTTTATTTATTCTAGTTATTACTTATGTTATGTTATTTTATGTTATCGTTAAGCAAATGTACCTAAATCGAACAATACTTTAATATATTTAATCAATAATAAAATTTAGAGCAACTAAATTAACATACTCAAATATTATAAAATAATAAGGTGAACCACGTTGCATAGCTTATGAAAAAAGATTAAAAACACAAAAATGAAACGCAATCACTGGACTGGATGAAATTAAATTTAACACATCTTTCATGTTCTGTTTTATTGGAAATTTTATTGGAATAACATGAACGCTCGGACATAGTGCTCTTAGCACATATTGTTGAACATATTATTACAACGCAAATTGATAAAGGTTGTAAATTGATTAATGATTTTCGAACTACGTTTGATGGTCGAGCTCGGTTCATCAAATCCTTGTTTTGTTTTCCAAAAGCTTCCTATCGAGCGATGATTAAAATTTTACACAACACATGCAAGGAACCAAAGTGCATAACGCCACATTTCCTTTGCGAGCGTGCGCGAATTTGCAATCATTTTGTATGCACGCTAGCACTTACTGCTAATTAATAATGCAATTCGTGAACACTAAGCAGCCAATTAATCAGCAATAACCAAGTCAGGTCATGAAAATTGTTAATACCTTTCAAACCACTAAGTTTTAAAAATCATCAAGAAAGTGTGGATGATTGGCGTTTAGATTTCATCAAGTTGAAGTGGGAAAAATAAGTTGGAAGATATAAATAGCGATCTGCGATAAAAAAGCTTAAAATTCCTCCCGCGCCGCTTCCAATAAAACCCCGTAATGTGCTCGTCGGCTAATACATTTTTCCGCGCAGGTTCATATTTTACACCGGACTACCGCCGGCGTTTATTTAAATCATCAAGAAAAGAACGCCTCGCGTGAACAAGGTTCGTTAAAATTATTGTAATCACATTTGGGAGTTTCGACAAAGGCGAAAAAATGTTTTCGCCGAATGCGTGCATTAATTCGGGAAAAGGAAAAACTAAATAAATCACCGCATTCGCCAGGGAAAATAAATGGGCGGTGTACAAAGAGAAATTTAATAAATGGTACTCATCACTCATCAGTCCAACATGTTTGCTTTATTAATATTTATTCCGGTGGCTTACATAACTGTTTTAAGCAAAATTGGTTTAGGTGTCACATTTATTTCTACTTCTGACACGAACTCGTTTAGAAAATATAATGCACGAAATTCCATTTACAGCAAACTTCCATTAAGGGACGGTATTGTTTGGCACAATCGGAAAATGGCACGAATCACACATCAAACGAGATCAATGGGAAAGGTACTAAATAAATGAGGGCGCATGATGTTGTGTGATTAAGCCTCGCTGCACTTTGGAAACATCAAAGTTTGGGGAATCAATAAAATTTACAAATCTTGAACTTTTTTATTGATACACTGAAAAAAATGCTACCTAAGAATTTTTTAAAAACCTACTTCTTACATTAAGAACTGATGAAAGTCTTGTATTTAGCACGATTCTGCTTGCTATTAGAACGAACAATATTAAATCTAGCAAACCACCGTCTTGGATTTAATCACGGGGTTTCTCAATTTGTGGTGACCTCACTGAAGGTATTATTCGACATGAACGTTAGGTACAAAGTTTCTATAATACAATTATTTAGAAGCCTTGCGCTGGGTTCAGCTGGACGGATACAATTGTACAGAATGTTGTAAATTGCTTTATGACCTTCTGCAAAGAACTGTTTACTGACTTTAGAATTTCTTACAAATTTAGTTGAAAAACGTTATACCAAACTCGCCTTGTAGTGAGAAAATACATATTACGGTGTGCATTTTCTGTATTTCTATTGTAAAGTAAATTTTTAGTAATTTACATAATTAGTGAGTGTTCAATTGTGAAGAAATGGGAAATATTACAATAGGTTTAATGTGCCGAGATGAAGATGTTAATTCAATGCAATATTAATAGATGTCGATCAACAAAATGATCAGCTTCAAAGACCATTTCTAAAAATGGTACTGAAATTATGATTCTGTGTGTGATAAATTCGCATGTAAGTAAATTTGTTGTAATTATAATTTTTCTCACACTTTTAGCTTACCGAATGAATTTTGTAAAATTTCTACAAGCTTCTTCAATGTAACAGCTATTAAACAAATTGTTTTTTAGTTTATTTCCGTCGGAACGAAAAGTAAGAAGAGATAAAAAAGGGACATGCAAACGAGTTGATTCTATAACAGAATTAATAGTAACGACGAAGGTAAAGAAATAATTTTGATTTTATTTTACACATTTAGTGTTATTTATCTATCTCATAACAAATTTTACTTTTTAGCGGATATAGAGCTTTTTGTAAGAATTTAACAAAATACAAGCGTGACTGAAGTACGCGGATTTGCGGAAAGGAAATCTGCATAAAGTGGAATGGTCATTATTGAAACATTCAAACTGGTCTATATTGGTAAATTTTTATAATAATATATCCATGGTACAATGTAGGCATTTTGTTTCTTTGTTTTTAGATTGATGTAGATTTTGGCCAATTATTTCTTAAGAGAAAAACAATTTATTTGTGTGGCGGCCAAAGTTCATTGCGAAGGCTAATGACTTCGACGAACTTCCATTTCATATATGTACATCTGTTGCCAAATGATAATGTGGTTCTTAAACTGAAAATTTATTTTTAAGCAGGATGTGATGTGATGTTAAATTTTCACCTACTAGTAAAAAAATGTATGAGAAATAACTTTATATTCTAAAATTCCTTCAATTCAAGCATTCCACTCTACAATTCATAAAAATTAGAAAAACATTATTGTATTTACAAGTACTTATTTAATATAATAAGAAGGCCATCTTCAATTCTTCAATAAGAAAATAATTAAGAGCATTCTTAAGTAATTAAATAAAAGTTCTTGAAATCAAGCATGACCCACTCTTAAATTTGACAACAAGAATGAACATTCTCAAAACTCAAGAATGACCAATTAAGAATGCGCAATTTTAAATTTAAGCCCGAATTTTCTTACCTATAAGAATTTTTTTTTCTGCTTGTGTAATTAAGCTTTGCTGCACTTTAGGGACATGCAAATTTGGGGAATCAATGAAATTAACAAATCTCGAACTTTTTTATTGATAGTTTTGAACTAAAAAAAAACAACTATTTGTGTAACAAATTTTTGATCGAGGCGAAAAAACCGATATATCATTTTTTGTAATGAAAAGAGTTATATTGACAAAGAATATTCGTAAAAAAACACATTTCCCCCAGCACGGCCGAGCACACCAACTCTAACTCCATTACAGAGTTTTAACAGATTTTTCCGGCTCTAAATATTGAATTATCTTTTCTCATGTGCAATAGAATTCATTTCGTCCTCTCGGGTATTGAATCGGACGTATAGTTAATGTAGTGTATATCCATCGAGCCAAACGTGATTCAATACATTTTCAGGCCGCTTTAGCGCGCAGTTCGTTTCAACTATTGAATCGGAGTAATTTTCGCCAAAGCAAAAAAGAGTTAACTACCAGAAATGCCAGATAATTGCGGCGAAGATGGAAAAACTTAGAGAATCCCATGAACTAATGCACTTGCTAGCAGATTAAGCCCCAGAAATTACGGCAATCAAACGACGCAATCCAAATTTTCACACATTCCCACCAACTGCTGCCTTTCATATAAGACATTTCAATCGGGATGCCAATGAAAGTTTTGTGTTGGTGAAATATTTAAAAAAATGTATTGCGCTTTAAAAGAGTCAAAAGTTTCGAAGCATGTTTTTTAGAAGGCGAGCTCGCATTTTATATCGACAGTTGTCGAGTGGATGAATATTTCATTAGTTTTGTTTTATTAGAGTTCTTTTCGAGATCTAGCGTTTTATTTAGATGCGCAGACGGTTGACCCCTTAAGAAGGTTAAATCGGCGCATTCACTAACTGAATTAAATTTATCCATTTCAAAATACTCCTGATACAGTGGCGTGCAATATTTTTTACAAACTTATGAATTGTTTCCCTTCTACATTTTATTTCTTTTTTTGCCATAATTTAAATGACAAAAAACTTTACAGATATTTTTAAACTACCAAAGTTTTAAAAATTAAAGACAATTTTATTATGAAATTTGATATGAAAACAAGCCAAAATTCTGCAATTCCAAAAGTGATATTCAAAATAATGAGGTTATCGAATTTCATTAAACACACTTTTGTTGCTTTTTGGTTCCTCTTCAGCAACGTTCACTCATTTAAAAATATGTATCATCAACAACCATTAAACAGTTTTTTTTTATATTGATTTTGGATTATTACACAAAACTATCGATTTTTATTTATTCACTTTAATTTATTAAAACTTATTCGTTGCGTATTTTATTATTTTATATTATTTTGAGTATAATATTATATCAAAAAATTTTATTTAGACAACGCTAAAACAGTCGATAGCAACATGGTATGTTGAATTGAAAACGATGCAGTTTTCATATTTTCCAATAAAAGATAATATCAATAACATGACAATGGCAGCGTCAGTTTTATTTGAAGTTTCATTTGAACTTTATATTCAAAGAAATATACGGTCAAACTTAGTTATAATGGCCCTCACAAAATTGTACAATTTTCTGCCTTGCAACCGTTGTCAATAATGTGCATTTATAAGTGTTCTTTTTTTTTAGAAAAGCTAATACTAGTGTCGGTAGCAATCCATACTACATTCAATATCTACTGGATGTCTAATTCATGGCTAGGCTATGTATGTATAGCTAGGACGGAAAATAGCCATCTAGTAGATATACGGCGCCTGATATCCAGAATATAATTTTTAAAGCCTGTGTATTTCCGAAAAAGACATCAGGATCCACATATTTTTATATCCAGGAATTATGTTTTGTTCCAAATTAATACATTAATATTTATATCTATGAAAAGTTAAAAATTATATAACTACAACATTTGAATTAAATTTTTAAAATATACGATATCGTGAACCGTCCAGTGAATGAACACCACCCAGTGAATGAACACTGCTCAAATAAACTGAATTATTAAGAACAATTGAGCATTTTCGAACTATCTTGAGCGCGAAATAGTTCCATTAGGTCTCTACAGATATGATCCAATTATCATTTTTTCCTTATCAGTCTATTCCAAAAAAAGACATTGCTCAAATCAACAGTTGGTTGCGAGTTGTAGTCAAATGTAGAGGCAGGTCCTATTTCATGGTATCTTTGAACATAATTTTGGAGTACTTTTATTAACTTAATTTTGCTTTTTTTATATTTTTATGGTAGTAAAGTGTTCCTGGAGTAGAAAATAGTAAAATACGTTAAGAAAACATTTTGAATTTCTGTTATTTCGAAGTGTTCATATACTGGATGCCAAAATTGATAATTCCAGTGAATGAACAGATGTTCATTTACTGGTTCTTACCTTACCAGTTCTTAACCAGTGAATGAACTACTTTTGTTCAATATACATTATTCGATTGTCGAACTACGGTTTGAAGATAAGAGCTGGGAGTTTCTGCTGATTTTGAATTTATTTATTTATATTATAAATCCGAAATAGTAGTAGTAAACATTCCTAACATTACATTTAATTATTAGAGTTACATTTGTCGATGTTAATAGATAAATTTGAACGTACAGATGTTTGAGTTTGGCTTCAAACCTTTTCGACAAAAATTCAGACCATTTCTTAAAGATAGGTGACTATTGAAGGAAGTACAAAATTATTTGATGCTTACTGATTTCCAGCGAGTTAACAGCTTCTTATCTCAATAACATTCAAAATATGTCAACTAAATCGCTGATTGTCCATATTAACCATAGAGTACTAACGATCGTCAATTTGACGATTTGCTTACATACACTAAGCGACTTTAGTTTTTATGTTTTGAGTCGTATTGAATTACAGATAAGAAGCTATTAACTCGCTGTAAACCAGTGCCCATCAAACAATTTTTTACTTGCTTCAATAGAGTCATCTATCTTCAGTAAATGGTCTGAATTTTTTCGAAAAGCTTTGAAGTCATATTTATTTCAACAAAATTAAACATCTGCACGTTCAAATTTAGGTATCAGCATCGACGAACTTAACTAACAATATTAAATGCGACGTTTGGAATTTTTACTACCACTGTTTAGGATTTATAATATAAATAAATAAAAGCAAAAAGAGCAGGAACTCTTAGCTCTTATCTGTAAACCGTAATATCAGCAATATCAGCCACAGTGTCGAATTTTGCTTGACAGTAAACTATTAATTCCAGTAACGTTAGTATTCTACGGTTAAAAATAGAATTTGAAGTTTTGCATGTGAGTAGTCAGGAAAGTAGGAAAAGACAACGGGATGGAGGTGTGTGAATATATAAGACTTAATATTTTTTTGTAATCAACAACTATTTTGGTTTATTTCCTATATTTATCAATGTTTTTCAATAAAGTTTAATTTAGTAAGCTATAGTCGCTCCACAATTTACCAATACCAACACTTTTTCCCGGTTCACTTTCTCTTCAAATGGAGTTTTATCCTGGTTTTTAGTTCAAAAAGGGTTTTATTTAATCCTTTTTTGCAAGAAGTCCGCCATTGGTAATTTCTAATTTCTGTTAAAAGTACTGTTATATCCTGAAATTCAATGGAGTAGTTCCTTGCATGTATTTGTTTTTTATGATTTTCAGTATTGCTGCTATTGAAAAATCTTTGCTTTCTCCATTAAGTTAAAAATGGATATTATTCTCTTTGAATTTAAGCTCCTCATATATTTGCGCCAGTCGTTGCTAGGTAGACGGTTCAGCTTTTATTACTTTATCTAAAGTTTGTTTTATATAATATACACAATATATGTATATCTCTAAATATAATTCCCGATGGTGGTCTATTTCGCAATTTTTTTTGAACGGATCAGAGTAGGCGACGAAGCTGAGTGTCAACAATTGAGGACCTTGATGCAAAAAGGAGATAAGTCACAATATGAAAATTGGATTTATCGCCTTGTTGCATCAAAGACGCGTTATGGGATGAGTCAAAAGTAGTTTTAACTTCATTATGACATTATAACTTGTCCCATTCTTACATCAAACGACACCTAATTTAGAATACATTCAAATGGCATACATAATTCGTTATTGGGACAATAATGACTTATCCCCTTTTTGCACCAAGGTCCTCAATTGACTAATTATATCTTTTATATCGTCAATTTACGGAGCTTAAAGGTAAGTAAAGCAAAATACATTATATTGCAATGCAAATGTATATAAATAAAATGGTAGATAAATAATAAATAAAATAGATAAATAAAATGCATAAATACACAATAAATACTGTCAGACCGTTCTAGGGCTGAGGTTTTCTACTAGTTATTTTATAATAAGGAAAAATATTTTTCACTATAAATACGTTTAAAGTTAATTGATTGTCATCCACATTGGGTATGTTAATTTACTAGCTAAATAAGGGAGTTATGGACTCGTGTTTCTTTTTGGAGACGGTCTGTATAATATTCCCAATATTTATATATTATTTTATAACAAAGAAACAAATTTTTCTTTACTATAAATACGTTTGAAGTTAATTTATTGTCATCCATATTGGGTGTTCATTTACTGGACGTCGCTGTTCATTCACTTGGTTTTGGTGTTCATTCACTAGGTATTTTGTACATCTTGTATTCAAATGTCTTTAATAAATTGATTTGCACCGAGTCTTCCAAATGATGCAATAATCTTGTGCTCTAAGAAAATATCTGTCGATACAACAAGTTATTAGCAACAAAAGTGATATTGGGTACGGAGAAAATAATTCTGTGAACGCAAATATAACAGCCTAAATGCAAAGTGTTCATTCACTGGCAAGGTCACCCTATTTGTAATTTGCATGTATTAAAAATATTTTATAGTATTAAATTAAATTAATTAAATTCTTATATTGTAATATTATGTAATATTGAAATTGTTCCATTTTAACCATAAATTTAAAAAAAGTTTGGTCATATTTACACAAAATACGACCAAACATTTTTAACATGTGTTTGTGCAGTTTGATGTTTGCAGATTTCAACACGTGTCGTTGATATCAAATTTAAAAAAAATATTGTGGTAAAAGTTGATCAATTTAAATATTACGTAAGTAATAATGTTGGTTGTGGTATTGGTATAATATTTAATTTATTGGTTTTCCTGTGATTGTTGATTCGAATTATGTTCCTTTGGGTAATATCATTTTAAATATAAATAAATTAGCATTAAAAAAATTTTACTAATTAATTTGTAAAGTAATAAATTGCACTTATTTCATAAGAGTTTACAAAGCGTAATTTGTTGAGAAAATTTGAATAAATTTTAAATTTAGTTAATAAATAATAAGCAGTTATATTACGACATTCTTTAAAAATTCTTTAAATTTTTTTATTGGAATGGGGTTGTTGTCACTGTCTGGTAAATTTTCGTACAGGTGCGTAACAAATGCGCTTACTTGGCGCAGGTAGGTATACGTGACAATAGAAATATTTTCCTTGTTCTGAATATTTAGTTCTGCACATATCGTTCGTGGATGACGTACTAGAAATTTACTTAGCAGATGATGAAGCGGTAAGTACATTCCAACAAAGTACCTATGTTAAGAACTAAAATAAAATTTTATTTTCAGAAAATTGAAATAGTATCAAGAATTGGCGGAAATGATCTCGGCGATTTCATTGGAAGAACTATGCCTCAACTAATGTACGATGCATGATGAAACAATCCAACTGAGAAGAAAAAAAAGCAAGGGTAATTATCCGAATTTTTGTCCTAAATAAAAATTAATAAATAAATGAAATCATTTTTAAATTTTATTTTCAGGGTCCTTTGAACTTACTGCAGGGCATAAATGATCAAAATCAAAGATTAAAATGAATTAAAAATTTTCAGAAAAACGCCGCATAGCGTTTAAAAAAGAAAATTAATAAAACTTTATGAGATTGTCTAAATATGAATTTGTATAAGGTGTAAAATGTGAATATAAGATAATTATTATTGAAACAAATAAAATTAATTAATTTGATACATTGTTTAACAAAAAAAAATTCTAGAAATCCTTAAGATAATGAATAAATATTTTAATGAATATCCGCTGCACAGAAAAAAATAATATCTAATACAAACGATATCTAGAAGATAACAAATAACTGTAAATACGGATATCTTCTGCATAGACAAGATGTACTAAGGTTTGGGGAACACTGGAGCAAATCATAATTAAACAAGTTTAATTATAGTTTTCATAACTCAACTGCTGCAAATAAACTTTATTTATTATAATTTAAACTTTTTAGTTCATCATTGTTAACAATACATGAGTCTCTAATTTGTTAAATATATTTTACAGAAGAGCAGCTGCTAAGATATTTTTAGAAATGTGGAAGATTAATTTCAATGACATAAAAGAAGTGAACTAATAAATTCGGTCTTGAACAAAGCATGACAACATTCTTTTGAGGTGTTGTTTAAATTTTATTTTTGTATACCTACCACTTAAGAGTGTTCTAACAGGCATTAATTATGTAGAATTTATGTATAAATTACAATAACCAATTTTTAAAAAAATAAACTTCAACAAGTTTTTAATGTTCAAATCAGTCGTTGCTGTAAAAGCGAATATAGATTCTTCTGGAGATATTTGATTCTGAACGATTGTTTCAAATATAAAAAAACAATATGTAAGGCGACGGTTTTTAGCTTCATGGAAAAAATAGACAAATTGTGGTTTTTGGGTTGATGGTAGGCTTTATATCATTGTTACGAACAGTGCGTCGACGTATCTAAGATTGTGCTAAATAACAAAAAAAAATCTAATAAAAAGCAGTATTGTTAGGCTTCAAAGTTTTAGCGCTTCCTGTGTAGTGGAAAATAGTGAACTTTAATTAAAACGTTGTCATTCACTTAACCTGTTTTGGTGCAGCTTTTTCTGTAACGGAATCACCTTTATTTTTCTCGATTTTTTGCCCCTAACGAGAGGTGCATTCGACATATTCTTTGTGTTTCGTTCCGTTTATTTAATACAAAAAGTATATTACATGTCAGCGTTTTATCGTTACAACCAAGGAACCTCAAAAAAATCTACGTGTGTTACGTTCAAACGAGAAATTGAACTGTAAATAAAAGTTTTACATCTGAAATGCGGTTCAAGCTTTTTTCCACTTTGTTGCCGTAAAAGTACACTCGGTGCTTTCGACTTTGAGATGCAAATTATTGGAATTTTTGTCTCGAAATAAAATAAACAAAGCCTCAAAGCTGCAATAATAACGGTGCGAATGTGTCCTCACTGCACTTTGCAGTCGATCGATTTTGCTTCAATATTCTTTACGCCAAGTTTTAACTTTTAATTCGCTGATGGAAACGAAGTAAATAACAGTTCCAGCTGAGAACATTTAATTAAATTCAGATAGCGAAATAATTGCGTTCCGTACTTTTGTCTTGAATTTTTAAGATGAATTCAAAGCTCTCATTGTTTTCTCTAGAGAAAAAATAATTTCGCTGTCGTCGATTCATCGACCGAAAAAGCTCGACTTGAAGACAAATGGCCGTCATGAGACGTACATTTTTCGAAGGGCGAACGCAGGTGTGCACAAAGGGACGCACGAAACATTTCACTTCAGGCGTCATTTCGGGTTTGTAAACCCGTTAGAACGCGGAAGAGAATTGCAGGAATCGAAAGTCGCCTGAAATAGTAAATATCAATGTTAAAAATAGTGCCTGGTGAAGAACGTAAATCCGCTTCTTAAAATCTCGGATAAGGCGCGTCTTTACGAGTCGCGGATTTGCGGATTTATTTTTATGGTTCGGGAATTATTTTTTTTCCGAGGCAAAGTTTTTTTGCTGAAATTGCTTTTTTTAAAAAAATGTATTTTTTAAGTTGTTAAACGACAAACAAAAATTGGTAAATTTTATTCGGTACAGGACAAATTGATTTTCTGCCATTCGCAATTTAGAAATAGGGCTTTGAAGAAATTGAAATCGTAGTTTCGTCTGAGAACCACATTTCTTCACATCGTATCTTTTGAACAACCTGCCGCTTGGAGTTTCTATGACTTGTGCTTTCAGGTATTTAAAGTTCATTAAGTTTGCAAGACAGAATCAAAGCTAAAATGGCAATGGGCGAGGCATTTCATGAGAAAGGATGATGAAAAGTGGAGAAAGAGAATTATTTTATGGAGACCGTGGATAGGAAAAAGAAACATTGGAAAAGATGAGATGAGAAGATGATGGCGTCACTAAATTAAATGAAAAAGAACCAAGCAAGTCCCCCTGTCTTATTACTTCACTAATATTCACCCGATAGGCTTTCAGCGATTTTTATTCTTGTGGTGGTATGCCGTCTATTACTTTTGTAATTTGCACTGAAACGTTTTTTCGTGCAAGACGAAGTTACAGCAGAAATGTTGAAATATATGGGGGATCAAACTAAGCAAGAGTTTCTGTCATTATTAAACGACATTATAAAAGAAAAGAAAGTACCAAGTGAGTAATATTGCCCTTATATAAAAAGGAGGTAGTAAAGATTGTAAAAATTACCGAGGAATCACTCTAACTAGTTTACCTGGGAAAGTATTTACGAGAATAATTGAATATAGGCTGAGAGAAAAAATAGATACAACATTAGAGGAAACCCAGTATGGTTTTAGAAAGGGTAGAAGTACGCAAGACCTGATATTTATAATTAGACAGCTAGGGGAAAAATTATCAAGGAAAGAAGCTGAAATACACATCTGTTTCATTGACTTGAAAAAAGTTTTTGATAGAGTAATAAGAGGGGACGTCTGGAAAAGTCTAAAGAAAAGAGGTGTTGAAGAAGGTGTAATAGAAATTATCAAGGCTTTATATAAAAACAATAAGAGCATAGTAAGAACACATAACGATGAGTCTGCGGAATTTGAGACAGGTATAAGCCTAAGACAGGGCTGCGTACTGAGTCCATTGCTGTTTTCAATAGTTATCGACGATGTTGTAAAGAGGTGTAAAGAAATAGGCAAGGATACAAAAATAGGCGTTAGAAAAATGAAAACAGTGACAATACAAGAATTACTGTTCGCTGACGATATTGTGTTAATGGCAGATAGTGAAGTGAAATTGCAACATAACTTAACAATATATAACGAAGAGCTAAAAAAAGTAAACATGGAAATAAGCATTGACAAAAGCAAAACGATGGTAATTGCAGGTACAGAAAGAAAGCATAAAATTAGGATAGATGGGAAGATAATGGAACAAGTTAAAAGTTATAAATACTTAGGCGCAATAATAGAAGATAATGGGAAAATGGAGGGTGAAATAAATGCAAAAATGGGTAAGGCAGGCAAATTATACAACTCACTAAAAACTACATTCCTAGGGAAGAAAGATATATCAAAGGAGGTTAAAGCACAAGTATATAAGAGAGTAGTGAGACCATCATTGGTATACGGTAGCGAATCTTGAACCCTATCAATGAGAGAGAAAAGTGGAATCACAGCTGCAGAAATGAGGTTTTTGCGTAAAATAGAGGGAATTACAAGACAAGATAGGATAAGAAATGAGACAGTAAGGGAACATCTAGAAATAAACCAATAGTAAGAGCCATAGAAGAGAGGCAACTGAAATGGCTAGGACATACCCTCAGGATGAACGACGAAAGACTAACAAAGCAAATATAAGAAGTTAAAGGAAAAAATAAAGTTGGACATCCGAGAATGAGATGGGAAGATCAAGTCCGTCAAGGGGCGGAAAAACGTGGAATCCATTGGAATGAGGTTAGAAGGGTAGCTCTGGATAAAGGCGTATGGACGAGGAAAATATATGAGATACCGATTAATTGAAATGTAAAATTAAGTTGTTAGTCCGACACCTAAGGACATTTAGAATAAATAAATAAATAAATAAATAAATAAATAAATGTTTTTTTGTTTAATATTTCAAGTAGGTATGTCATGTTTCTTGATGAGGCCAAAGGCTTTTTTTCAGGCAGCTAAACAGAGATTGGTGTGTTGATGTATTTGATTACCTTTTCTATGATTGTCTCAAGTTTAATATTGCATCCGTTGTTCTTCCCTGTTGTTCTTTTATAATGGTGTTATCTCTCGGTAATTGTCTGGTGATTTTCGATTACCGATTTTTTTAAATTGATATATTGATGCAGTTTTTCCATTTGACAATGATTGTATTAAACACAATATGGAAGTGTTTAGTAAGTTTAGTAATTGAGTCTGGCCCGGGGGGATTTTCTGTTCTTGAGTTTAATTACTTTTTCTTTATTTCTTCCA
Organism: Dascillus cervinus; assembly: GCA_949768715.1. Classification (NCBI taxonomy): domain Eukaryota; kingdom Metazoa; phylum Arthropoda; class Insecta; order Coleoptera; family Dascillidae; genus Dascillus; species Dascillus cervinus. Next base: position 26,412,951 of record OX458319.1, on the reverse strand, counting down.
ATGATATTGTATTTAAGGTAACGAAATAACTAATAAATAAAACAAGTGAGTAACTCTTAAGTGTGACACTTTCGGCCAGTTTCACAACGTTGTATTTAAAGTGCATTTTATAAAAGTTCACTTTAACTAAAAGTAACTTTAAATCCACTTCAAAATACAATACCAACCAGTTCTAGCCTTTATAAAAGTGCGTTACCAATACTTTTTCTTTCTATTTCCTGTGTCCTCAATCACTTTACATATTCTTTCAAGTTCCGCAGTAGAAAAAAGTTAAAATTGGGTTTTCGTTTTCATTTGTAACATGTGTACTATTAAACAAGAAGGAGTTATACGTTTTCAGGTGACGGTGAATAGAAATTAGATCAATTAGTTGACGAAACAAAGTTGCAGTGGAATATAAAAATATACTAATATCGGTTCCATTTAGAAGAAGGTAAAGAATTGTGCCAAATCATAAAATTTTCAATAATTTCGCCTAAAAGATTTCGGATCGTATTTTGTGACGGTCAAAAACTTGTTAATACAAATTCTTCCTTTTTCAATATTTTGAACTGATTTGGCCTATTGTGATATATTCTTCTGATTGCATATTCTTTTCACTAGAAGAAAATTCAAAAAAATAATATGTGCTCCAGACAGTGTCACTTTCATTTTTAAAGCAACTTTTTCATTTAAAAGCTATTTTTAATTAGGTTGTGGAACCGACAGACAGACGGACGATCAAACTGGCGATCAAGTGAAGCTAAACAGTGGCTATTTTCCATTAAAACCAAACAACCAAAAGTTTAATATTTAGTCGGTGTGCAGCTTTTCAACAAATTGAAATTTGAAATTTTTATTTATATTGAGGTAAACATTTTTTGTAACTCACACCTGAGCATAATATATTCCACCGTAAATGAAACAGGAATATTTACTTACTATTCCAAGCGATCGATCCGCTTCGAATGTAGTTTAAATGGAAACAAAACATGAAATTCATAGTCTCATTGAATTTAAAATTTAATTCCACTACATAAACTAAAACGTACTGAAATGTTATTTTTTCACGTTTACATTTGAATAGCGCAAAATGAATAATATTCTTTCTAAAAACACTTTATTTACAATCCGACTACCTCGGTCATTAAGTAGCAAGTTTAATACAACTTGCCCTTGTATTACCAGATTTCATCAAAACAATGTTATTTTCCGGGTTCGAAATGAAAAATTTTGCAAAGTTTTATCCGACAAAATTTTCGTCATAAAAAGTGCAGATGAATTTAAAATCTTATTACTCAACTTTCTCAAGCGCAATAAGACACACAAATTCCCAAAAAGCGCAAAAATTGCGGAGAATGCAAAAAATCGGCGACAATCGGCGCAAATCTGTTTGATATTTTAACACTTGAATTTTCCGGTACAAGAACTGCCTTAATCTGAGTTAATCCAATATAAAATCAGCTAACAACTCCCCCTTCTGAAAGTTTCCTTATTTCCATTCGGAAACGCAGCGCGTTATTTCATCAGAAAAAAATAATGAAAATATGGGACAGTTGGCATTTTCCTCCAAATTTAAATTCCATAATTCCTCGCTTTAATAGAAATTCTTACTTCGGACTCATTTAAAATCAGCGCAGGAATTTTACGGGGACGGGTCATAAATAGCCCGCAGACCCACAACAACCCTTCGAAATTAATTAACAGTATAAACATTGCTATAATTAACCTCCCGTTCGAGATTTAAGAGCGAGCCGACAGAAAAACGTGTGCGAAATGAAGAGGTTATTAGAAATGTTCTTTTCATGTTTCCGTATTAACCTCGTTTCAAATTACTTGACACAAGGGACTTGCTATTTTATGAGCGTCGGCTTTGTTTTAATAATGTTTACGTCAGCCCTCTTATCCGCTATTTTACAGGACACGTTATTTGTTTGTGTGTTGAGAGACCGGCGTGATTCTGTTATGCAAACACGTCCCCTTCGATCTATCAAAGGGATAACGCGGCCCAGGTAAAATCGACCGATAAAGGACAATATTTTTTGATAAAAGCACTAAAGGCTGTTATGAACATTGCCGCACGTGTTAATTAAAATTTTAAAGCCACTAAAAGCACTTGTATTATGTCGGCAGTATATTTTGATATTGCAACTGGAACATACGCCGCAACGCAACCGCCCTTAACCCTTTTATAGCTGAAAGAGTCAATTTGGTGGCGGAGAAGCGCTAATTAATTAGAGCATTTTTACTGTTAAGTTTGACTTGTAATTAAATGGAATACATTTTAATTAAATTTTAAATTCATCTAAGTGTGTGTATTTTGGTATGGCTGTTGGTATTAAAGGAAACATTTTAATCATCCCGTGTGCGTGGGATCAATTTATCTCGTTCATAATTTACTCCTGAAATTTTCAGTGAAATTGGAAGAATTGGGAGCAGTTGAATATTTGTTTTCTTGAAATGATTTAGAGTCGCATTCAGAGTTGTTTCTTAAGTTTAAGTGCCTGCTTAAAAAGCTTGAACAACACACAATGGTCAGAATTTAAGAAATAACTCTAAAGGTGGCCTTTAGCTAAGGTGACTAAACGTACTCCTTTAGGGAGTTTTGTACTCATTTTTTGTGAACCGTATTCCTTTTAAAATGAGTACTCCAAAAGTACTACTTTGCATTTTTTTGTACTCCTTTGTACTTCTAAAAATATAAAAACTTGGCATTTAACTTTAACCTTTAACCTTTAAAAAAAGATTTTCCATTTATTGTAAAAAACAAAGGAAATGATGATTCTATGGTTAAATGTACAATCTGCAAAGGAGAATTTTCTATTGCGATTGGTGGACGAAGTGCAATAACAAAGCACATTGATTCTAATAAACATAAAACATCTCTTGATGCAGCGGCTTCAAAGTTGTAACTAAATACATTTTTTAAAACTGATAGTTTTGGACCAAATGAAGATTGAAATAAAACGTATTTCAAAGAAAAATAATCACTTCTATTCTTGGTTGACGAAGTTTTCCATTTTCTTGTTTTCAAACGATTACAACACGGATTGACTCTTAAGAGTCGGTTTGCCTAGGTGAAATCATGCAACTTTTATGATTCAACCCTTGTTGTAATCATTTGAAAACAAGAAAATGGAAAAAAATTTTAACTTCATGAAAAAAAAAACTTGACCTGAGCACACTTTATGAAAATATGCACTGCAATTTGCATGGTTTTACCTAGGAAAACCGACTTTTATGATTTGTCTAGATGAAAGCATGCAACTTTCAGTGTGTTTGTTTTAACGTGTTTATGCATACAATTTTTGAACTAATGAATTTTGAAATTATTTAAAAAACATATAGTTGAATGGAGAAGACTCAGTGTTTTTATTCAAACCCAATCACCATATCCAATGAAAATTGATTTGCACTCCTTTTGTATCAAAAATAGTTGGTCACCTTACCTTTAGTGCATGGCGCTTTATAATTTGGTTTACAGTGTGTCATTTGATTGAATTTATTTCGCAGCAATAGTTTGATAGTAAATTGGTGATACAAAATTTTTATAGATGCGTTATTACGCAAAAGGTTAGCATCAGAAAAGTGTTACGAGTTTTGGGTTTATGGTTATTGTAAAAATAAGTTTGAACCAGGCGAACATTTCAACTGCTGTTTTTTTTTCAGTACATAATCGTATACACTACCTTTTGCGTTATTTATAGAGTTTCCTATTCTCTGAACATCTTTGAATCTTTGATGCTGGTAGTAAGGCGGAATGTACATGAATTACTTACGATGACAAACGTTGCCAACAAATAATCCGGCCATCCTTTGGTAATCGTTGGGATTGTAGTTTTAAAAATTCGGGGTTAACAAATTCGGGGATGACTGGAGGGTTATGAAGAGATGACGAACATTTGTGTACCATCTACCAATTATGAAAAACTGTTTAATAATTAAGTCCACATTGTGATGATTTCAAATTGAAACAATGCCATAATATTGGGGAGACCGGGTACGATTGTCACATTGTTATATTTTAATTTTTTATACATTACATCTGCGTTACATCTACATTTATCTCCATAAGAACCAACATTTGGTATTAATTTCAAACGAAATTGAATATCCTAGTGGAAAAATTAAACTTGTATCAATGTGCCCCATCTATAAATTGTGACTCTCTCTCCCCTAAGCAATTATTCTAAACAACCATTAACATCACGTATGACAAATGTTGTGACAGCTTGACCCAAAGCTATTTAATTATCTATTAATGATTTTAAAAAGAACCAATAAAGTAAGTTGCAAAAAATCTAAAATACGAAATTAAAGCAGAAATGTAGATGTTAAAAAACAACTACCTATTTGCTGGACAATAAGTTGCATAGATTACCGTTTTTATGGTACAACCGTGTGACAATAATATCCGGTCGTCCCTTTGCAACAACTGAATGTATATCTAATAGCTATGCTACCATCTTCAACAGAATATAGCCCTAACCCTGCGAACAATGTACGCATACTTTTTTTTAATCTCTGAATAAAGTAATGCAGGGGTGTGAGGTCCTGAAGAAAATTTAAATAGGGCACATAAATGCAAACAAAAACATGTGTTAAAATTAAAATAACAGTCTACTAATTGTAAGCCATAAACGTCTCAGCTAAAATTATTATCTTAAATTGTTTCTTTAGGGATAACTTTGAAACGATTTAAGGGCATTTATTTATTAGATTCATTTTCTTATTTTTCTCTGCCTTGCGTTTGTTCCGTGAGATGAAGAAATACTGTATAATCATTATTTTAAATCATATGCTTCTTTGATGATGGTATAGGGTAACAAACATAATTATTGAACAATCTAGAAGTAGCCTTTTTATATTGTCAACGCAATTCAGGACAATCACCAATTTGAATGTCGTTGACATAAACTGGGTATATGAAATGCCGGAGGTTATGCCGAACAATCAACACTTCTGTAGTGATTTTCAATTTTTGGTTATCGAAATTTCCTGTAAATTCACAACAGGGACTGTTAAGAGAACACTCCACATTGATAAAAACAATTCCGCGTCAAAAACAAAAACGAACAAAAAATGTGTGCATAACAGCCTTGTTTAGAAAGCAAACCTATTTTTAGCAGTTTCAGAATTTTCTATTCTTTTGTGTGCACAAACGTTTTGAATTTCTGTATATCCTTGTGACTCATCTTTGACTAAACGATGTTAAACAAATTCTTTTTATTACTCGTTATTGTTTGAAACGGTAATTAGTTAGAGATTTCTTTAAAAAAAAAATTTTAAATTGTTCGGTCAAACGAGTCGCTTTCAGAAGTTTAGTGTACTCATTAAAATAACGTCGTTATTACAGACATTTGTGAATGTTTGCGTTACATATCTCTATTTTACAGGAGCTTATGATAATAACTTTACAAGCAATCAATATCCTCATAATTAGTTAATAAAAGGGGTATAAATAGATTTTATACGACATCTCCAATAAATGGCGTTCGCTGATTAGCAAACGGGTTAACACCTAACATTAAAACCTGAAGTACCTTACTAAAACAAGCTGAAACATAATTTATAAAAAAATGCAAATCTGCAGCAGCGTTTACATAAATATTGACTAATTTAATTTTCTTTTTACAAGATTGAACACAAACGTTAACTAAACCATGTCCTTAATCAACTAAATCTTGGTTGTATGTACACTCACAAACATCTCGACTGAGGGTTTAGGGACTGTTGTTTACGGTATTAGAATTTGCTGAAATTTCAGAGATATGCGAACTTTAGCTTATCTAACAATTTTATTTTGTCGTTAGAGAAAACGCACTTTCAGATATTTCCCTGCGGAAAATCTTATGGCTTTAAACTCACATTCATATTTACTCCCACTATGTACAAGGTTCTCCAAGGTTATTGCCAAAATTGATCTCAATTATTACATTATTATCTTCAAATTTTGTTTCTTTCACGAAGTAATGTACGACCACAAACTGGCGCCGTAAAAAAAATAAAAATTAGGACTAAAATTTTTTGTATAATTTTGCTACAGCGTTTAATTTTATCTTAGAAGTCGCAGAAAGAATATTGGTAAAGTTTAAGTTAAACTTTTGGAATTTAACATGTATTGGAAAGAAGAGAAGATTAATATTGTGAATTGATACAAAAATAGTATTTGTTTAGAATGCGAAGGGGTACAATTCGAACATTTATTGTAACTTCTCTTTGAAATAAATCGTTATATTGTTCTAACATCTCGCCGCTACAATTTAATAGTACATAACGTAAATACAACTAATATGAAAACAGTGTAATGTAAAACCCAGAGGTAGAATATTTAAGAAATTAAGAAATACTAAGAAGTCATTATGGGTAGAAATCGTTTAGTTTTAGTCCAGCTCTGATACACCAGGTTACAGTGGGGTCTGATTTACAACCGCCCATATATTCGGCCATCATTTGCGGTTCGCTCTAAGCTATGTATTGTTTTAACATTGAACCTACAATGTTCAATTTAAAAAAAAGATTGTAACATTCTTTTAATTCATTACTGTTCCAACAGATATCGATTGGTCGGGATAATTGATGGAAAATAATTCTCTGACTGGTCTGAAGCTATTGTTATTTTTCAAACAATTAAAATATTAATTTTTTCTTCTTTTAAATACATTTTAATAACTAAATTTCAAACTTAAACTTCAGCAATCAATTTTTTTATTTCTAAATTAATATGAATGTCAAATCATTTGTGTTATTAAGGATTTATGGGATATACTATAATACTGATTGACTTTTTTTTTTTTAATTGAAGGTGGGGATATTTACATTGTATGTTCAACTTTAAAAAAAAAGAAAGGAATTGCTTCTAAATTTTAGCAAAGATTGTATCATGTGGAGAATGAAGAAAAGTATAGTTAAAAGCGACAATTCGTTTTCCTCAATCTCATAATATTGGCTCTTTGAAAATTGCTAGGAAGTTCAGGGGTTTTCTTTCCGCGAAAACAGCTTCGCAAGTTGATTTATAAACATAACGCCCTTGAATTTCTGACAAAGACTGATGGTTTTGCAATAAATTAACGTCACATCAAATTTGGTAATGCGATACCTTACGATAATTTACACTTATAAGTTTAAAGGGTAGCTATTACGTGCCAACAATTTGAATTACGCCCATTCTGTTCGCTCTAGGATTACTTCGGTAATTAACTGCGCGAACGCTTTTGAAGTTTTGCAATACGAAAAACTCTAACTTAATTTAAATTTCATTCGGATGTAATTAAAACAAACCTCCGGTGCGACTTTTTTGGCCGAATGGAAAAAATTAAAACATTACGTTGCTTCTCATTTGCAAGTGGAGCAATTTAAATTCCTTTGCAAAAGTTGTGTAAATGCGGCTCGCGACGAATAATTTGCGTTAGACATGAAATATATTCGGTGAAAAAATAACTTTGCACAGCCTTGTTCTAAATAGGGTTAAATTACGTTAAAAAAGGTGAGTTGCGTTTATGATTCCTTAAGTAATTAACTTTTTTAATACCTTTGTAATAAAAAATACAGCATTTTAACTGCGGTAGTAAATATAGTTTATACATTTATTGAACGCTCCACATCCTTATTATGCATGGCTTATATAGAATGCTACATCATTTTAAATTATAAAAGAAACAATTAATAAAACTGTGAGAACATTTTAAAATAAATTATAATTTTGATTTGATTTCATAATATTGTGACAAAAGATTTGGAAGGCTTCAAAATTATCGCTATTCATTAATTTATAATAAATCCCATCAAAGTTTAACTTATTTTGGGGTTCATTATATTTAACACAATTGTTGATCCAATGATGGATATCAGTTATACTACAAATTTCACAAAGAGGATTTGGTATTATTTTAAATCGAAAGAGGTATGTATTTAATTTCCCATGACCCGTTATGAATTGTGTTATGTAAAAATCTGGTTGCCATAATTATAGTATTTTGTGTTCTGTGATTAACTGTAGGAAAGATTAGTTTTGTGGTAGATGCTTTGTTTGTGTTTATCCAAATTGTGTTCCACTCTTCATTCATTATTTTTTTCAAATTTTGTTTTATTGTACATAGTGTACATTTATCAATTGAAATGATACGATGAGAATTAATTATTAAAGGTGATAAATTTAACAAATGTATTTTAATCTCATCATTTATTTTTTGAACATAAAATTTTAAAGTGATTGATGAAGAATTTTTTATTATATGATGTTTTGAATTTGTTGGTTTGTTGAGTATATGTTTTTTAGTTGTTTAATCGTTCCAAAATAATTTAATATGATTGTAAATGAATGATTATTGTATCGTTTAATGTGAAGTATTATGTATGTTAAAATTTCATTTATTATGTATAATTTTGAGTGTTTGTGCATAAGTAATGTATTTTATATTGTTTTTTATATTTTATTGTGTTGTCGTAGTGAGTGAACTGTTTTGGTAAACGATATACATATAAAAAATGTAATAGTTTAAAAAATTAACATATTAATAATATCTACTTTTTTATCAACTAATTTTTACTCTTTGTCGATAGGTATATGATAAACTATTGTAGGGTTTGTGTAATTTTAATACGTAAGGTTTGGAAGAATTATCAAAATATTGTTGCATATCGTTACATTGTTTAGATGAACACATACCGTGTCGTTTTTTAAAAGTTGAAAATGCAATTCCTACGTTCAATTTAAAAAAACTATATTTCCAATCGGTACTGAAGATCCCACCAATCCTTAATAATACAAATGATTTTATTTGATTATTAAAGTAGATAAGTTAAGAAACAACAATTCATTTTGAGCAGCTCGACATCCTGCTGTAACCACATTTCATCAACCAGTTGTAGCCACAACAATTCGATTAATATCATACTGCACTATTACTTCATTTTCGACATCATTTTGGAAAAACACGACATTTACTTTAAAGAAACCAACTCATGGCAAGCGTAATGGGTTGTGATTTCCTTTATAACGATAATTAAATTAAAGGGATTAGCTCGAAAAGCCCGCTCCCGTTCATTTACACCGTTATGTGACTGTGCTTATTATACGGTCTCGGAAAGCTTTTCCACCTCTTAAGTCACTCGAGCTTACAACAGTGCGTCCCCTTTGTGTGCTTTGTTTCGCCCGAAAGAGAAAAATAGCCCACTTTTTGACCTTAAAAAAGGTGTAACGCTGCCGTTGTTGTAAAAATAGACTCGAGATTTTTTATACCTATGCTTAATTATTTCAAGCTCGGTGTGTAGTTTTGTTTCTCCCTTTGTGCTGAGGCGGTTTTGTTGTGAAAACGTGCGTATCGGGGATCCACGCCGGAAGGGTATTACCGAACGAGGAAATGCATCGATGTGTAATCTATACAAATGGAATTTGATATCCGGGAAAATTGGGAATTTTGATCCCCCGCTTATGAAAAACGTAAATAAATACCGAGTATTTCGAATTGTTCGTGCTCGATCAAGCGGTCGCTTCATTTGGATGTGAGGAGAAACGGAAATAATTCGGAAGAGTGTTTAATGGCAGTTTCCCAATTTTGCTATTGGAAGCGCGTGGAAAATGGAACACCTGCACGATACCCATTTTTGCAAGGAGCTCTGCTTCTATTATTATTCAACTCTGGTTTTACATTCACGACCATATGAACGTTTAATTTGATCTGCGAAAGGACGTTTCATGCTCAGATGGGTTACTTAACGCCCTGCTTAGTTTAGAATTCACTGCAACTGGGTGCGGAAGTCGAGCCACTTTTCTAGCTGAAGTGGTACGCACGCATCCTTTAAAAATCCTTTTCAGAATCCCATTTAACCGGGATTGCTCTCAATTCGATTACAAGGTGATCGACTTGATGCATTTATTTTTAAATGAAGAAAGTAACCCAACTCCACAATTCAATTGCAAAATTGACTAACCGCTTGATTAAACTTAATTCGATTTTGAATCTTTGTCGTTCATGACATTAATAACAAAGAAAACTTTATTATACATCAAGCTTCTCCTAGACAACCGTAGATGGCGAGAAAAAGCAATGTGATACATAAATTCAAAAAATTCAATAAAGTGAACAAAAATAAATTGTGGGCTCTATAATTATAATTCTCAATATTTTTCATATTCCGACAGCGTTTGAGGTCATAATAATTTAAGGTTTTAAGGAAAGTTTAGGGATTTTATTTATTGAATGATTTTTCTGGGTGAATCTCGTTCCGATGACTTTATTCTTTGGAAAGTTATTGTCTCGATGGACAATAAAAAAATGCTACTGTTTGTAATGAAAATGGCCTCGGTAGTGAATATACTATCGTTTCAACAGCTTTATGGCCTTCGGGGACTATTATTTATTTCGCTGGTATTTTTTGGAGTTGAAGATAAATACGAACCTTGGGAAACGCAGGCGCAACAATTTCCCTGAGGAAATGGTTACAATCTGAACCAGATTCTAATGTAAATTATTTTCTATGAAGATCGATTGAATTTTGAATAAAACTGTTTTGGATTAAAAGTGCCTTGTTTGATAAAAATTACATTCGTCACTAAAAGCTCCTTTGGTTTAATACATTTTTACTGAATCAAACCGATTTGATTCTGGCGTTTGAACCAATTTTGTAATGCATTTTTATTGATCGATTTATGACATTTTTCATTTTATTTAAAGTTTAAGAAAAACGAAACCCTAGGGTTAATTTTTCCTTTGATGGGATCAATTTTAACAAAAAAAATGGTAATTATTGTTGAACAACTGTTTAATACAAATTGACTGAACGTTGCCTTTTCTTAATTACAAAAACACATCACTTTCTTACACATTCTACAATATATTGTTCTTTAAGAGATAGCTACAGTTCTTTCTTTAATTCAGAGGAGTGATTTAAAAATTTCGCGCCAAAAGGTAGATCGATGATTGGTTGCCAGCACGCCGGTTTTACACTGATAAAATTATGGAAAATAAGCAGTCGGCATATTTTCGAAATAGCTGGTTAGATGTGCGCGCCATAGTTTCTAATTTTCGTAAATTATTGAAAAATTAATCAACAATCTTATTAATCCATATTGCTAACTTCCATTTTATGTATAGTTAATTTAATTTTTGTTTGCAAGCTATCAAAATCTGCTTTGTTGAATATTACACTAAGTAACCCCCTAATCGTGTAGGCAGAACTTGAACAAAATCGATTAAACCAATTAGGCTTACCGTAATACAAAACTTTGCGTCTTTTTCATAATAGCACGGGAAAATTGCTTATAACGCATAAAAATGGTATTGATTCAAGAGAAAAAATATAAATAGCCTTGCGAATGTATCCCTTGTCAGAGACACGTATTAATTCCGCCAAGCGACAATACAAAAAAACCTAAAATAAATACAAACACAAAAGGTATAGCGAAAGGCGGAGACGTTTCCTTTACTGAAAAGCATTAAAATTGTATTCGCGAAATTTAGTCAGAAAAAAGCGCGATGATATCCCGTTGCGAGAGACGTTTAATATTAACAGAAACGTGACGAGAATGTTTTTACTTAAAGGAAGACGTTAATAAAATTCTGATGAAGATGAAAAGAGAACGATCCAATAAAATCTGATTAACGACTATCGAAGGTGGAAAACGAAAAATCACGGGACTTGAGGTAATGAATTCCCTCCCACTCCTCCAGCAGCAACAGTTCTTTTTGCAAGCCATTAGCATACAAATGTTTTGGGAACCAATTCACCGCATGCGACCTGACATGCAATAATTTTTAAACCACTTTGCCGATCTCAACTAGAAAAAGAGTGTTTCGAGTTAAACGAATCCCCTTGTGCCGCGATCGAGCAAAGTTTTATGTTATGTATGAACATAATATCAATATATAAATTTGATTAATGGTTAGTAATATTACTTACTTTTATTACAACAATCTTTCTCAATAAAATGCTGCAAAAATTATACGCTGATACTTTAGAGAGTTATAGCAAGACGTATTTTTTCATTGTCGTAATACGACATTTTGGCTGGAAAGCTTAAGCGCATGCGTAGGCCATAGAAATGTATTACTACAATGAAAAAAACGTCTTGCTATTTTTACATCTTTTGAATAATTACTGATTCTAAAAACACAGCTAGATATCTTGGCACAATTTCTATGATGGCACCGTTGTAGTACTGAGGAATTCTTCCCTACTTTTTCTGTACCGACAAGCTGTTAAACATTGTAGGAAAATGAATGTGTCACATAGCGTGATAAATAGACCAGTGCAAGTATTCCTAGGAACCAGCAGTATAAGTTTTAACCATGGTGGTGGTTCTCCAATTAAGACAAAGCCGTGGTCAGTCTTCTAAGCAATGAAATAATGTCTTAATTGAAATTAACTAATCCTTTTCGTATTAGCACCGAAGTAGAAATTGTTAATCAAAATTATGGTTAGATCTTGACGTTTCGTTCTTGTGCGCATTTTAATGTTACACGCACAGAACAACAACTTAAGCTGACCTTACGTTGGCGCATCACACAACTTATCCATTTTACGCTGGAGCAAAGCAGCGTGAAATAAAGTGTTTACATTGAAGCAGTACGCTCGGCAGCTGGGCCAGGTTAAGACCGTCGAGAAAGGCATAAGTATTTACATTTCTTCGTTTTGATTTTATTTAATTATAAACGTCCAGATTAAAAAAGCAAGTTTTATTGAAAGTTGTGCCAAGTAATGATTCAAAAAACAAGTGGAGTCGGTTTTAATGATTCAAATATCGTCGAGTTACTGCAAGAACCAGATAACTCCATAATATGTTTGACACTTTCCAACACTTGTCTTGTTGTGGCTGTGTATTCGACGATAATTTTGAAGCCTAGAGACGTAGTCACCTCTGTTAAAAATGTCACCCCAACAGACAACTTTTTATAATTTTATAGAAAAAATCCCAGCATCCTATCATTTATATTTTGGCGACTATGAGTGTTTATAACCAAATTGATTTAAAATTTAGATGTCTGGTTTTACAACTGGGCTACTCAAATGTTCAAATGCTTCACAAACGATGTTGAGAAAGTAGGTAGAAATTCTGACCGGCCAGTGTCTGTAATTTACGACAGCCTTCAAATTGTGGTTAGTAAAGGAACCTCCCTTCTTTTATTGGGGTGACATTTTCAACGGAGGTGACTGTACTTAACTAATTTTTGCATAAAATGGAGTTATCTGATTCTTGCAGTAACTCAACGAGTAAAACGAGATATTTTTGCTGTTAAATATTAAAATTCTTTGTGTAAAAATTCGATGTTAGAGTTGTTAATGTTAACATAATTTGCTGCTATTTTTTTTAACACCTTGTAATCTGACTTAAACATACTTATAAATTCTTGGAACGTTTTCCGTTAACCAGAACTTTGTTCTAAAACATTATCCTTTTTTTGGAAGACAAGGTTGGCGTTTTAAATCGAAATAGATTTATCCTGTTCTTTCGGAACTGAATAGGTTTTTTATAATCAACAATACATAAATACTTTGTAATCCCATTCATAAATAAATCTGATACAAAAGAATTCCTTCCAGTTGCGCAGTTGCTTCGAATTTACTGATTTTAAATGAACTTTTTGGTTAACTGCAATAAAAACTTAAATTGCTTGTAACTTGGTATTAGTGTATTAAGAGTTTTTGTTCAGGATTAAGTTTTCATTCGAAATCTGTAAAATTGCATTTGAAAAAATGTTTTTTTTTGTTAATATTATACAAAATTGATTTCGAATGTTTCTTTGATTTCGCCATGGTAATCAGCGGAAAAAACAACAATTCTTTATTAATTTAACCGACTTCATAGCTCAAATACTATCAAAGTTACCAATGGTGAACACTTAATATAAATCAACTTGTATTTCCTAAACTCATCAAAGAAACAAAACGTTTCATTAAAATTTCAATTAAAAAAAATTGCGTTGCTGATCGCGCGAGATTCCACAAGCTTTCCCTAATCAACTGACGGTCAATCGGAGGGATGCACTTAATTGCAAAAAAATCGATTCACATTCCCTCATCCGCTTTAACGCTCTCAAAAGAAAGCTGGAACATCTTAATTAGTGACCCGTAAAATATAACATTCCCTCAAGTGGAACGCTAATTATGTTTTGGGGGTAGAACGTACGTGGGGGAAGTATTTCAGCAGATCCGGCGGCGCGTATAAGGAAACGGTCAAGGTTATTATCAAATTAAAAAAAACTCACGAGTGACTCCTTTTTCGAGGTCCTCATAGTAACCACAAAGTGCCAATTGTTGAAGGACGGAGTTGGGTAAACGACACAATTGCTCCACTCGACGTAGACGGGTTGCTATTAACTCGACATCTTTCACGTTTCGATCACAAGGCCTGGAAAAGAAATTGAGTAAAAAATCTATTTAAAATTCTGCCGGCGGTGTATCTTTTACGGTAATGAGCTGTTTTTTTAAGAATTTAAAAATCGTGGACGTGCGAATTCATAAAAGGTAGGAAGGTTACTCTTGAAAAAAATTAGCAAAATGTTTAGAGAGCTTGAGCAAACAATGTTATTGTAATTAAATAAATCTCAGTTTGGAAATACGGAAATTTAATAAGAGAACTTTAATTATTGTCACTGTTTGTTGTAAAAATGTCGCTGCAATACGAACGCGGTTTAATTAACTCATCGAAACAGTTCATATTCGATTTGAGTTTGAGAATTTTAATAATTCTTTCAACTGTATTCACAACTGCACTTTATACATTTATTGAAGAAAATATACTTTCAAAGATATAAGTGGGCAGACAGGCATTAGAGAATAAATTACTCTCAAGTTGTTGCTAGAAAAATGTAGATAGAGGCCGATTCACAAATGATGACACTTGATAGTATTTCCAACATTCGTTTGGTTCAGTTTTAAATCGAATGCTTCACAAACAACTGCGGTTTATCAATTGAGCCTTTTATTTTAAAAGTGGAACAAGTTCGTTTTGTGAAAAAAATAGTTACAACTAATTTTTGTTACAAATTAACATAAAACTAAACTAAAAAATGATCACTGATTTTTTGCTGCTTTGTGGTGTCGAATAAATAATATAAAGTTGCTTTTTCCTTCAAATAACAATACGTCCTGCATTGCTATGCCGTAGAATGCACTGAGAAAATGACTGAACAGCATCTTTGTACTTAATTTTATTACAAGATTCTTCTACACAATCGCATTCGAAATCGGTAATATTCAAGGCGTTATCGTCCGACTTTGAAGCTTCTATAATTAAGTCTTTATCTGTAAATTTGCAGTTGCCTCATTTTGCTTGTTATTAAAATTGGAAACATGATTTTCTATGTGTCCAGATTATAGATGCAAGTGACACCTAATTGTATGAATTGTGACAATTTATGTAATTTCACATTTGAACTAGGCAGTATGAAAAAAGTTTTTGATGTTTTTTAAGTTTTCTTTATTTTACAATTAGAATTATTAATGTTTGTAATGAACTGTATTAAAATGAGTAAACAGTAAATGTTGTGCTTTTTTCATTCCTTACAAAATATTATGTGTAAATATTTTAGAAAACATTTTATACGAAAGAATCTCAAACCGGAAAAACTCGGTCCCGTCGGTTTTGGTTTTAAAGGAGCACGATACACAAAAAAAATCTTTTTAAATTATTATTTAATGTTAAATTATTGTAGTCAGAACTATTAAAAACTATTTGGTAAAAATCCAATGTAAAAAAAATAATTTTAGAAGATATTACAACATTTAGAATTGCCGTGTGACGTCACTGGTCCCCAAATAAACAACCGGCATATCTTTTACGTATAAAAGCTACTCGCTTCGCATCATGATTTATTTACTTAAAAATAAGATTTTTAATGCTTAATTTATATGAGACTGCGTGAATGTTTGCGCTAAAGACGATAAAAGAATCAGAATTTCGATACAGTGTTTAGTTATTTTTTTAAATATTAAACAAGAACAGCGCCCCGACTGTGCGTTCCGTTCCTATTTTATCTAATTGTGCGTAAAGCTTGGCTAAATATATTCTGCGTTTTTGACTGTGCCTATTACAATACTATAAGTTTTAAATTCATTAATACTATAAGTGATCCGTCCATAAAAGTAGGTAAGCTGTGATAATCAACATGGGCAAAAATAGCCAGGGCTGTATTTGGTAAATTTTTATCTTGATGCTTAGATATAAATATGATATCAACGATTAAACATTAAACCTCTTCTAATAAGTAGGTAGGTATGTGGAGTTATTGATTAACTTGGGTATTGATGAATTCTGTATAAGTGCATTTTCTATTACCTTTATTCGCGTCGTACGGTGGTGAAGTATCTACGAACATATTTTTTAAAGCAACGAGGTTTGTGGCACCCTGCAGTGTACCCTCATTATCATCAGTAAAAGTTGATTGCGATTTAAAGTCGTAAACGCAAAATATCTTTAGTCCAACTTTATAAAACGTCGTAGTTATTTGCAACAGCAGCCACAATAACATCGACGACCAGTTGGGTGTAGTGAACCAACGGGACATCGTTTTCTAATAGAGAAAAATCGCCGAAACGATTTGCATCTTGGTCAGGATTTTGTAAAAGGAAATCATTTCAACCAGCGCAAAATGCAAGAATTTGCAATAAACATTTTTTAGAAAGTGATTTCGACGAATTGTTTGTTCTAAAAAAAACATTTCTACCAAATTCAAAAGAACCTTGTTTGAAAGAAAGTGCTATGTCATCAGTAGGTACATTAATTTACATTCGGTAACTTAATAAACGTGTACATAAGAAAAGTATCGTTCATATAGGTAACTCAAAAAAAAACTATCTAATGCGGTAGAAATAACCTTTAGAAGCTCGTAAAAGTGATACGAACTACCGAGCCGCGTCATCGCATTTAATATATTTAAAAAAAACTAAACAGTATATACAAATTTTGGTTGCACTATCGTCTTCAGTACAAAAAAAAACAGTCTAAATACTCGTAACAATATTTCGAAACTATAGTTTAAAGGGAGCATTTTTTACACGTGCGATGACCAGGGACCAGTGACGTCACGCGCCTATTTTAAATTTATTATAACTCATCAAATAACCTGAGTAGAAACATAACACATATACCATTTTTCTTACAAATTAAACGTACTTTTAAATTAAACCAACTTATTTTTCGTGTATTGTGCTCCTTTAACAAGTTTTACTGTACTTCATTGATCATCAAAGGAAAAGCTGCTTTACTAAACGACCGCCACAAATTACTTCGTTATTTAAAAATTGAATTAGGCTGCCCCAGATTTTGTTTATGTTTTGATAAATATAAGCCAGAGTTAATGGCAAGTTTATTAAAGGACCAAAATTAACGCCCACAATAATTTCAATGCTAACGCATAATTTACCTCAGATTTTGTATTGACGAGCTAAATTAACACTTTTAGACGTTTAGACGAATTAAATGCCCCATTTTGTGTACTTTGTGGACGCTGTAATTAACTTGAATGTAAATAATTATTTCATTATTAATTGAAATCTTATATGCTTGGTTTCTTTCTTAATTCAAATTTTATTTAAACACAATATTTTGTGAATCAATGTTTGATGTTTTTTGTTGGCTTTTATGTCGGACTACGATTTGAAGCAAAGATGGATTTACATAAACGCGCTCAATTAGATCATATTACAAATTCAGAATCATTGAAAAACCATTTCTTAACTAATGAAATGGTTGCGTGCCCACCCACAGTTTCATTTCCTGCAGTGTAATTGCATTATGTTTTGCTGAATAAGCTGTTAACGACAAGTTTAGTTTGATGTGATGTACACCACTAGAAAATATTGCGATATGAAGCGTTTAAATCTGGATGAGCTGATCCATTTGCCGCGTTCAAAATTTGTTAAAATCTGAACGAATGTGACCAGCATAATAATTCTAATCACTGTGATGCGAGTTCAGTGAATTTGATTTGAAACAACAGTTTCGTCTCACAGAAATTTGTTTAGTTTGAGAATGTTTAGTGCTTCCCATTAAAATTTAAATTTAAATCATCTATCAAGGTTTAATGTAACTGAGAGTAACTGTTGTCTTTATTTGTTTCTCCTAACTTTAATTAACTTTGGTAATCAACACAAGTAGCTGAAAAGTTTCAAAATATTTCAATTTGAATATTCTTACTTTATCAATTTTAATATAATGAAGTTGCTGTATATATCAAATTTCGTTCTTTAAGCAAATTAAATACAAAATTAATTTTTGAAATCTGTAAGGGTTGGATGCCATAATTTCCACACCATTGCATTAAATTTTTTAAATTCAGCACTTAAAACTTAAACGACGCTATTCAAATGTGATTGAATTTTGATTTCCGACAGAAATTCTAGTGATTGATTTAATTTCAACAATTTATTTTTATGTTTTTGGAAACAGATCGGAAAGAGATTTTACCTATTTATTATTCAGTTATGTTCGATGAAAAAAGTACATATTATTTAAGTTTTAACATTTGCAAATTTCGTTACAAAGTTGCTTTTATGTTTATTAGGGAAATTTTTCTAGTGAGATTTAAATTAAAGTAAAGTGTTATAGGGAGATAACACTTCATCGAGTGAAGACAGTTGATTATCGTGTGCCGTAAACTTAACTTGTTTTATATTAGCTTTTAACTCCTGAAAAAGCGCTCACTAATCAATTTAAAAAAGTCTTCTTTCCTCAAAATAAAAACTTTCAAGATTTTGTAAAGTTATAAATCAGCCATAAAATCTAGCACTTGTGCTCATATTTAAACATTAATGAGGTCTCGAAAATTTCCTTCCCTTGTTGGAAAAGATGTTTGGAGCAAAAAAGAAAAAGCATTTCGTTGTCGACAATTCGCTGTAATTTACACTGTTGCAGCATTCATAGATTAAGAACAAACGTGAGGGGATTATAAAATTGCAGCAATTACATGAAACAAAGAACACTTTAATGAACTTACTTTGTCCAACAAAAACAAATTTTCCACAATTGAATTTTATTCTAACCAATTTTTTCAAATGAAACAACTGATCTAATTTTGTTAATAAGCTAGATCGGCCAGTAAATAAGGCTTTAAACATTAAATAGATTCTTCCACGGAAAAAACACCAATTCATTGCTAATTCAACTGCCTTGTAGCTCTAATAATAACAAAGTTACCAATGGTGGACACTTAATATAATGCAACCTGTACAGGGTGAGTTAAGTTTTACCGCCCGTGACAAAATAGGCCTTTAAAATAATTTGTCAATTCACATAAATTGCATGAGTAATTTTATATTATTAAGGTACATAGAAACCAAGAAAAAATCTCTTTTTTTAATCAGGTAAAGTTTTGGCTCTTTCAATTACTAATTGCTCAATTTATTAGTTTTTTTTATGTACGAACAGTAAAATATTTTCACGCAATTTAGTGTAATTGAAATTATTTTACTAATTTGCGTTCATTAAATAAAGCCATTTCCGTATTAAAAGGTATCTTTTAAATGATTTACGACATAAGCTGACCAGTTCACCTAACAATGGTATTGGCTTTGGGTACTTGACTGATTATTTATGACAGTCATAAAGTTAAGTTAAAAAGTACAACGTTACATTTTACAGAACCGGAATAAGGGTCTTCGCTATTTCTTTAAAAGTTCACAACATCGTAACTAACAGCTACACGGTAATTATAATCATAATAAAAAATAATTTTTGCAATATTAGATTTTAAACTTGATAAGAAAATCGCTTACCAGCTTCTAATTTTCGTTAGTATATCTGTCTACAATTTTGTGTTTTAATTTTGCCGTCTGCAAAGTCAATATACCTATCGGTTATTGAACCTTCCCATAAAATAAATTGCTCAACTCACCCAAAGTTTAAAAACCCTGGTCACAACCCTAGGGCACTTTGTGAATAAAGAAACATTCACATTCGCAACAAATCTTCCAACACTTAAACATCGTTGGTAAAAAGTGAAAATTAAAACTTTGTTTTGTGGAATAGTGAACATTTGTGTTTAGTTCAGGTATAATCATGCCATTTCAATACTCAGTCGAGGAGAAGCTTGAAATGCTTTTAATGTATGGGTAATGCGGCATCACTTTGAGCGTCTTTTATAAAATAAACTTAATATTTACCTATTAAAAATTTATTTTATTTTTCTCGCAAATTCCAGAATACGGGTCTGGCAACAACTAAAACGCCGTTCCCTTCAGTTTTATGGGTCGATCATCAGGTATTGTTACGTGGTAGACCGTATTATCCATTTTTGGAAAGTCATAAATAAAAGCAGTTTTCGTGCTTTATGTTAAATTTGATTTAACTCAAAAGGTAATAATTTTTTTAACAAATCAAATTGCAATTAACAATGCTACGAATAATTTGACAAATTTTGGAATAAAAAACCAAACATGGAAATTTTACCCGAAACTCTTTGTTTTACTTTTTTGGCTTCAAATAAAAATGATTTGGAAAACTTGTAGCACTAATCGAAAGAGTAAACTTCAACTGATGTAACGTGTAAATTGCATACTTTCCCCTCAATCTTTAATAGGTATTATGGCCGGGGCGGTAACACTTAACTCACCCTGTATATTAAGAAA
The DNA here is from genome assembly GCA_949768715.1 of Dascillus cervinus. Lineage (NCBI taxonomy): Eukaryota > Metazoa > Arthropoda > Insecta > Coleoptera > Dascillidae > Dascillus > Dascillus cervinus. The sequence continues at coordinate 26,392,404 of OX458319.1, read as the reverse complement.
CACAAAAATGAGACTAGTATCGAAAACAAGTATTTGTTATTAAAAGAATAAATAAATAAAAATAGAATCAAAAGCATGCCTCTCGCTGGTTCCTAGTTGCTGCGAAAACGACGCAAATGATCCACTATTGGGAGACGCATATCTCTGACGTTATTTGGGTCATATATGGGGTTGCATTAATAATTCTCCAGTAGATTCTCTTTTAAGTTAACCAGCCAACCGCCTAACTGACAAGGTCGTTGCGTATCCCAAAGGTCGCTATAGATTTTATAATTCAATCACCCATCCGAATATTACAGCGACGTGATACACAAGATGGTTGTTATGATATAAACGTAGGAGTTTAACCATTAAATCGTGCAGAGCGAAATTTAAGAAATTCCTCGCCTTTCAGGCGGACAGCCACGTCATTAAATTTTCCTCAAATTGAACAGAGGACCACGTTTTCATTAAATTCGGATTTGCTCGTTAATTAGGAACGAAATGTTAGCGATTAGCGAAACTTGATCTGTTCGGAGATTTGTAAAACGGTTGTGAAAATTGAAATTCGATGTGTTCAAGACCGCGATATGTGAAGCCTTTAATTAAAATTATTGAGATGTCGACGTGATTCAGTGAGAATTTCACACGCGTTTAATTAAGACATACAAATCGTCCTCGTACCATGTGACGACATGCAAACAAGACATTTTTAATAAAATTCCTTCAGAAAAGTGTTTCGCCAAAATAAAAGTCTGCATTTTTAGACGTTGAGAATTTATTCCTAAATTATTAATTTTTTATTAACAGTTTTAATACGTTGAAAAATTGTGGAATATGTGAAAATCGAAATAAAAGCCGAATACCAAATCATTTGCTATAAGAGAAAATTGAAAAAAGTACAAATTAGAATTTGTAATATCCGTTCATATTTCGTGAAGTAGTTGGACGGACATGTTTGAACTCATCAGTCTAGAAATTTTAATTACTTTAATATAGAGATCCTTTGGTTTGATTTATATTCATCAAGTAAGAGTTCAAAGCAGACCTATTTCTATCATACAGATAGTAAAGATAATGTCGAAATTTCACAAATTTAACGATTTCAGGCTAATTTTGTGTATTTAAATATTTTATGTTTTTTTTTTTTTTTTCTTAGTTTATCCAACTTCAAAGTATATTAAAGTATTATTCGATTTAGGTACATTTGCTTAACGATAGCATAAAATAACATAACATAAGTAACAACTAGAATAAATAAAATAGCTCATTAAGAGAAGAAGAAAGCGGGGCTGTACCAAGAACACTAGCAACGTTGCCTTCTGTATAGCCAATCTTATTTGTTGCTTCAAATATGTTCTGGCTTGAGGAATTCCCGTTGTTTGAACAATACGCCTCCCCAAATCTTCAAGGAGAGAAAGGGCAGCAGAACTCCAAGGACCCAAAATTTCTACATCGAAGACGACGACAAAATAATCATCAGAAATTGACTTATATTTTTTTTCTTAAGATTTTCTGCCAAGTGTGCAGCAGATCTTCCAGAAAATGAAGAATCAGTCAAATGAAAAGGGGCAAGTGTATCCGTACAACTAAAATCTCAAACTAAAGATTTACCTACTTTCCATGGTATAACTGTAATACCATATGGACGTTTGCCATCATCCATCAGAATACCATTAGGTTCAAAGATACAAGAGATGTTGGTAGAAGAGCAAGCACGTTTAATAATGTCATTAATACAGCTGCGACGAGAGAGTCTACCAGCACTTTTAATGCATGATAAACCATGATGACCCAACGAGTCTACACAAGAACCGCACGAGCAGATATGAGGATGACAGAAATTAATACCCAATCTAAGTAAAATTGCAATTTGTAAAAAGTTTTTTTCTAAAAGAGTACCTAATTTACAAGATGGAAGAGCCTCATGCCAAGCTCCAGATTCAAGTTCAGATCCAGCTAATAAGATAGCTTTTTGTGTGATATTTGAGGAAGATAATAAATTTTGAAATATTTTCTCACAGATAGGTAAGTCCCAATTTCTTTGAATAGAAAGCTCTTTAGGAAGTAAAGACGAATTAGAAATTTCCTTCCCATAATCAACAGCCTTGTTAAGAGATGTAATTTCAAAATTAGAAAAACTAGAAGGTAGAATGAACATAAAAAGTTCAGAATTAGAAAATATAGAAGACAAAAAGGCAGGCGAGAGAATATCAATTATAGACCTTATACCTAATCCACCAAAACGGATTGGTAATTTGGCTTCGAGTCCAAGATCGTATTCAAAAATTTTTCCAAAGAAGAAATAACAATATTATCTAATTCAAGACACTCATTTTAAAATTTCCAAAAAGGACAACATCTAAGATTATAAGTGAAATTAGGTATCCAAAAACAATGGCGGAGTAAAAATAAACTAATATGAGGATTAATTTTACATAGATTTGAAAAAAGTAAAGAGAATCAATCAAGTTTTTTAGAAATGAATGGAGGAATTGCTGCATCGAAAATAGGACAACCAAGAATAAAAAGGTCTTCAACATTACAAAGGTGAATACACGGAGCTAATAATTCGAATCTCTCCAAAATTGAAGACTTGTCTAATTCAATAAGTATTCAATTTAAAATAAAACGCCTTGATGTCGCCGAACAGGCAGCACGTCTTACAGCACAAAGATAACCAAGTTTAATTAATTTAATTAATATTAAGTGACAATACATAAGCCGTAACTAAGGTTATTATGTAATTTAATGCTATTAAAATTCCTTATGTTTAAAAGTTTTCTTGGGAATGTAACATGTGTTGCCTATGCAAGGCATTTGTTGTTAATTCGACAAAGAAAGTTTCGATAATTCATATTTTTCTGATAAGTAATGTTTTCTAATTTTCCTGCTCATTTAATTCTGTTCAATTTGTTTCTTGCTTGCCTTGTTCAGGCAAACGATTTGATGATTATTTTCCAGCATCTAAAAACAAATCAATGCGCCCCTGCAGAATACAATTGGCACTTTGTTTAGTTGCAGTGCCACAAACTCGTGCGCCCAGGATTGATACCGCAATGCAGTACGTGCAGCTAAACAGATCACAATTTATTTACGTCGGTTTTTTTAAAGGCAAACCAGAAACGAAATTTAATATTTGACTGAGGCAAGAAAATCGTGTGTCGCGGAATTGGTATAAACTCTTCAAATTTAAGTAAATATAGACCGTCCTTTGCTGAATATATAACTTCAATTCGCTGAACGAAATTGATGTATTACAGACACTCGATTTAAATTGGCATAAATCTCGGGAAATGCATTACGGTGAACGAGAAACATTCAGCGATTCGTCTTGCGTTCGCGTCTGCTGCGCTCCCGGCCTGGCGCTACGCAAAACTGGAATCAAAATTTCACGAGTTTTAATCAAGTTCTGTGTGTCGTTTCAAACAGAAACTTAACTCCTGTGTGTGTGAAACTAATTACTTGTCGCAATTTATGTAATTTGAACAACAACGTCTTGTTCGTAACTTAACGTTGAGTGTAACTGCCGGCTTTTTGTCGTTAATTGCCGTTTTTGTATTACATAAAACCTGTCTATTTTTATTGCGCTAGATTACGTCTCTAACGGATTGCAGTCTCGTTATTATTCAATTTGTGAAGAATCTTATGAGAAAATAAATGGAAAGTGTGTTCAAAATAAACGTCGCCGGAAAATTGAACTAAAAATTAACGGACAATTTGATTAAACTTTATAAGAAGTATGGAACGAAATTACACAGCAAAATAATACAGGCAAACTTCTCTACAGCAAAGTACGATACAACGTGTCCCAGAAATAATGTCATTAATTTTAACCAGTGATAGAACTCGTCAAATCCAAGAACTTTTTTAAATAACTTTTTGTGTAAACGTTTTGATTAACAAGTGAAAATTGTTGACAGATTTGACTCTTATTTCATTACCCACCTATGGATAATAATGCTGAATGTTAAACACCGATAAGCGTAGAACAAAAAACTAAGGCAAGAAAACATTCCCTGCTTTTTAGTTCTGTCGACGCAGCAACTCATTAATTTGACCGTTGCTGTTATTGTAAAGTTCTGGAATGCAAATTGAAAAATGCTATGGTAATACATAAATGAAATAATTTGAGTCCTTGTCAAAGTTTTACTATCAAAAATGGTATGTTCAAAATAATTGTTACAAGCATTTACAAGTTACAATAACAAAGACTAGATGTGCGGCGGGTGGTTTAAATAAGTGAGTAAAAAAAATATTTATTATAAAACACACATACCTTGAATATCCAATGAAAGATAATTTTTTATGCAGTCAGCAAAAACTAATATTCGCGATCACCGTCAGTGATTTATCAAATCAAGGCGGCTCGTCAAATTCAGGGAGGGTAAAATGCCAAAACAAAATTGCAATTTCGAAAAAATGATACATAGAAGAAATGTTTGTTTAGAGCTCTACTACGGGTTAAAATTAATGACATTATTTGCGGGGTACGCTGTATATGACAAATTTTCCTATACAGGGTAATTTATATTAAATTTTCACCATTGGCAACTTTGTTAGTACCTAGTGGAACTACAAAGTCGGTTAAATTTGCAAATAATTGTTGTTTTTCTCACTGATTATTAAGGTGAAAACAGAAACAGAAAACAGTCGAACTTTTTGAGATATTCACGAAAATGACATTTTTGTAAATAGAATGTCCGATACATTTATACACATTTTGAAGAATTTTGAACTAATACTATTAAATTAAAAATCTAGAAGTTACAAGCATTTTAAGTTTTTGTTGCAGTTAAAATAATCAAGTAAGCAATGAAACAACGGAAGGTAGGTATTTGTGTGCCTAGGCACCGAAATTAAACTTGTCATCGTGATTAAGCAATTTAGTAGCCACGTGAGTAATAAAAAAGAACTTTGCTTTTGGTTTGAAATCGAAAAATTCTGAAATCAAGAAATTTGAAGCAACTCCGTAAAGTTTTTCTAGGTTACGTGATGCTTATTTGTCACCGCTTTCCCACTTTACAAACTCTTAGATGAATAAATTATGTCAAATGGGGATATTACTGTCACATTTATTCAGTTTTTTTCGACGTTTTAACGATTCTAATTTTCGGCTGTTTTAGTGCCTGCTTCATTTTTGTAGTTAACTGCAATAAAAATTTCCATCACTTGATAGCATTTGATAATACTGGTGTATTGCAACTTTTTCATTTAGAGAATTGAATATTCCTTAGGGGTAGTTGCTCAGTCACCGTTCAAGTATAAGTGCAACTATGCATACTTGAGGGGGAAAATAAACAATTATAAAATTGTGGTAGCAATGCTAAAAATTTTAATTATTGTCAACTTCACTTCATAATTTCCCATGTTCCATGTGTCAAATTATGGAATGTTTTTTATGTTTTAAATGGACATATGAACAAGTGGGGTTATTATGTGAAGTTGACAATAATTCAAATCCTCAACATTGCCAACATAATTGCATAGTTTTTGATTTTTTCCCCAGATTATACTTATACTTAAACTGTGACTGAAATATGTAAAAATAAATAGGGTCTTCCAATTAAAAAAGGTCATTTTGTGAGCATCTGAAGAAGTTGACGTTCGATTATTAATAAAGCGGTGAAAACTTAATAAAAGTCAATCTATACAGGGTGTTTCAATAATAATAAGTAAGTTGTAATAAACTTCTAAACGGCTTGTAACTTTTAAATATTTATTTTGTTTTGTGGTAACGGAAATATGGTAAACAAACATTCACTCATGTATAATTTGAATTTAAAAAATCTGCATTTTTATTGTGCGTTGGATAAAATTACTTTTGTCATCTATGAGCATCGCAAACAACATTTGTCATGTAAACAAAACAAGCAAAAGTGCTACTTTTAATCCTAAACATAACATAAACAGATCAGAAAAGTTCCTTGTAGGGGAAAATGAACTTTTCTCATTCCTACGTTGCTATTCTTGAACTTAATACCCGGCCGATAATTAAAGTTGTCACTCACGTTGTCACTATAACGATACTATAAGTATTGTAATTAAATATTTGCTTAGCGTTATTGCTTGTATCAATACAGGATTAGAGTTATGTGCGGGGAAAATTTCTGTTACCAACATTATTAAAAGGCATAAAAGTTTGAAGAGACAAGAAAAACATACAATTTTCTATAATTTCAAATACAATTTTAAATTCAATCTTGCTGGAAGTAATCTTGTTTAATTCATATTCGATATTCACAAAGAAAATCTTAAATGCACCCAAATTGAAAGTTGGTGCTCAGAGAAAAACAATTTAACTGTTTTAAATGTTTTATTTGTGTAAAACGAAACCATTTCAATGGGTTTAGATTTGTTAATAGAAATTTGGTTATTGATTGGAGCTTAATTAATAGGACTTCACCAAAAGCCGCTACATAGTGAGGGGATAACTGTCTACTGCGGTCTAGATGTATTTGACATCTACTAGACATAAAAAAATGTCGACTTTGATTGTTTTCTTTGAAAGAGAAAAGTTGATAAAGCAATATTAGTTTCAATGAATTAACTCAAACTGAACTATTAATATTAAAGACTGCATTTTAAACACGCCGAAGGCGAGTGTAGCAATCACTTCTAATATGTGCTATAGTGTGTTTTTTAATTAATTGTTTATGGGAACATAAGAAATAAAAGCTCTTTTTATTATAATCAACAAATAATTTAGTTTTAGAGGATGCTGAACTAAGTTCATCACGTGGCCGGTACTGTAATATTTTGAGGCGCAACCGGTTAAAGGCAATTTTGACAGAATCACTTAAATGTTACAGAATATTGAAGATAAGGTTTTCCTCATCGGAAGTTTCTTTGAAAATAGTTGGCAGAACCGTTTTGTGCTATATTTATAATTTTAAAACTGCATTACTAATATAACTAACAGATGTAAAATGCCATTACTACCAACATAAACCAAGAAAAAATATTTTTTCTCAGCCTTCTTACCGTTTCTGGAATTAAAAAACACACTATATAGTCAAATCCGATGCTTTCAAATAAAAACTTCAAACTTATCAGCAGATTACCTGACATATACATGACTATAAATGACAGGTTTTTCAATTTCAAAATTTAAATTTAAACTGAAATTTATTTGAAGAGACAGATTTATACATTTTTTCGAAATGAACATTTGAATAAACCAGGAACAAAACACTCGAATTAAAAGGATCATAAACAAGAACCCTCCAAAGCATCTAAAACTAAAATGTAGTTAAGCCCATACTTAAAACCGAGTTCGTTCTCAGTTCAGCGACGAATCTTCAAAATCGCAACATTAACAAAAAGCTCTCGTGCCTAACAAGAAATCAAATCCGGATAAGAATCCCTTATCAGTCACCATTTTAATAAGACCTGAATCATTATTCGTTCCTCCTTGCGACGTCCTTTCCCTGGCGGCACGCAAGTGGTCCCCAAGAAAACTTCAAAATCAAGGTCGCGCCAAAATAATTTTCTCATCGCTGTCGCATTAAATCGCATAGTTGACATTTTGTTTGAAGTTGCGTTTTATTAGATTTTTTCTCGAGACGTTCGAACGCGTTCGTTTCCCGGAAGTTTTTGTGTTATCGGGCTCGCAATTTCGCGAGACATAAATTCGAACCCAATTAAAACTTCCTGAAGATAATCAGATTCGTGAAAAAGGGTTTGCCGAGCTTCATTAAAGGCGCCTTTTTTAATATTTTTTTCGGCGCACATTCGTATCCCCAAGTTAAGGTCCGGGAATTGCTAAGTAATGCACAATTCTTCCGCTCAGAGGGCACCAATTTTGCCCCTTAAAATAAAAAATGTTTAGGCAACCAAAGAGGTATCCTAACTAATAAGATTTGAAACAGAGAAAGAACAGAAAAAAAGAGTTGCGCGTTTTTCATACACTCGTAACTTGATAAATATTATTTATATTATGGTCTGCGGCGATAACGACGGTAAATTCAGTCGGAAATAAATTAGTCTATAACTATTTGCTAATTCTTTGCCAATTTTATGTTTTCATAGATGTACCTGCTATAATTAATCCCGTAACAGGCTGCAAACACATTTTCAATTATGCAAAGAGTAATCTTTATCCCCATTTTTATACGCTCATAATTTGATAAATATTATTTATATTATTGTCTTGCGGCGATAACGGCGGTAAAATCAGTCAATGCGATTGCTGCATTATTTACTGTTTTTTTTGTTGTATTTTTTGTGAATAGATGCTTCAAACAATTTTTCCTACGATGCTATTCGAAACTAATATATATTGTACAATTTAGTAGGCTCGAAAATGTTTCATATCCTTACGCGTGCGAACATGGATATTTTGCATTATCAAGTGTGTATTTTTATAAATTTTTAGAGTTTTATATCCTTACGTGTGCGAATATGGTTATATCCTAACAATTTGCACTATATCAAGTGTGCATTTTAATACAAATTATTCTATCCATGCCGTCAATCAAAAAGGTACAGATTTGACAGGACATCTGTGAGTAAAAGGACGAACTATTTGACTAATATCTTATGGGAAAACAACTTTTCCCCGAAAATGTAAAATTTAGACATTTATCCAATTTGGTTTACGGAAACTATTTCTTAGGTGCTAAAGGAACATTTTTATGTAATTTGTTGACGATGTTGTGTTCGGAAAACAATAAAAAACGCAATCAAATAATACTGTATTTCGTACCACAACTTTTAGATTTTTTTCAAAGATATTCATCATGTTATCATAAAAAAAACATGTCACATTATACTACTATATGTTTAGTATAAGTACCCCGAAGGAATTTCTACAATATAACTTACTTCTTGAGCTGAACTGACACTAAATTTTCAAAAAAATATTGTTGCCAATTTTTTTCTTCTTAAGTTATCAAATTCTCGCAATAAAAAAAATATTTTCTTACAAGGCGATATATTCTCTATAAGTGCTGTAAAGTGCATTGCAAAATATTTCGTAACTCGAAAGATTTCAGTAAAAAACCCTCACTACTACATTTTTGCGAGAATTGCACTTTCGGAGGTTAATTTTTGAAAACTAGGCACTTCTTCGCCAAAACAAATATATCATTAGATGCGGTAACATTATGTTTACAACAATTGCTTCGCACATTATATAATGATAAGTACTTTCTAAGCGATACTGAGTTTCTTAAAACTCTGCATTTTTTTAGGTTGGGTTCCCCAGCCTTAATGATTTCGAGGCCAGAAGATCTCATAAATTTTCATGAAATTTCCCAAAACTAATATCAGATTGTGGCGCTGTTATGACTCGTTCCACTGCGAACGACCCCGCCGTAATTAACCCGCTGTAACTACATTCTGATTTTATTATCATCCGCAATTGCTTCTTGAAGGATTCTCGCGGGGAAAAAGTGTGCGCCGAGGGTGCAATGCGATCGATGCGAAAGTTAAGTAGCTTCCCATCGTGCATATATAAGTTGAATGCGAGCATTTTCGCACAATGCAATCGCTGCGTTGGATTTAACTTGCAAAATTTATTTTTACAATTTAAATTTTTATTTTACACGAGAACAGAAAGCGTCGCTAAACAAACTTCAGCCGCATGGTCTTAAGTAATCGATGATTCGCATAGCTCGTATTTTATTTGATTTTCTGACTTTCCGACTCCACATTTGCGTTTATTTTTCTTCCTTTTTGCGAATCGTTTGAGCCTGCTAATTAAAATTCTTGGAGCTGAAATGAAGAAAATAAGGAATTGTTGGTGCCTGATTGAGTGAGATGGTTCTTATTACGCCACTTTGAAAGTCGGCTTTAATCGAAGTTCTTGTTCAGGTCAACTGTTCTGTAAATTTTCAGTTCGGTGAAATAGTCTCAAAGGTGAACCGCACCGGCAACGAATTTTGATGAAACTGTTTGATGTTTTAGAAATTGAAAGTTTGGATTTTATTTAGATACAAAAAATTGTTGGATATACAATGAAAGCTTTCAACGCAATGGTTATTGGTAATAAAGTTTAATTGCGACGTTTTTTCACATATGAGCAATTATGGCTGAGATGGCACCGAAGGGTAAGATGGTTCGGCAGCCTTTTCTAACTCCCTGAAAGTTATATAATAATGTAGAATATTATTAACGAAGTAAGTAAGCGTCGAAGACGAGCATCGTAAAAATTTGAGCTCATGTGTCACGTGATGTTTTAGAAATTGAAAGTTTGTGTTTTATTTAGGTACCAAAAATTGTTCACGATACAATGAAAGCTTTAAACAAAGTGGCTGCAATTGGTAAAATATTTTAGACAATTTTATTATTTTTACTTATTAAAATTCTTAAAACTTTAAAATTAAGTTAGTTAAGCAACCAAAAGCACATAAACATAGTTAAAACTGTCAATAATAATAATAATAATAATAATAATGTAAGGGGTTTTAGTTAAATTGAATGAGACGGCACAGTAAACATACATTGTCATAAAATTATCAAAACGAAACGATTTGACCGTGTTGTAAACTATGCAGTTTCGCATCACTTCAATATTGAGTGGTAATTTTAATAAAAAATAAAAACTTTTAAATATGTCATCTCAGACACAATGGACCTTTTCAAAATTGCAAGTCTCTCTCGCACCGTGACGTATTGCGCGAACGACCAGTGCGCAGCGTTGGTGTTTACTTAAAGTGAAGTTTGTGATTTTAAAATCTGACACTAACTTACTTGACATTTTGTCAATTATTTATTCAAAAATAATAATAAAAATGGTCTATTTGTGTTGCGTGCCCTTTTGTAAATCCAAAAGTTCTGATAAATCAACATCATTCCATGCATTCACTAAAGACAGGAGACTGCAAAAAGTGTGGATACATAACAAAAGAAGAGACACACGAAAAAGCAAATGGAATAAAAGACCATTTACAGTTAATAAACATGTCAACGATTTTTGCCACATAATTAAAATAATTCACCAACACAGATAATAAAGAAATAAAATCACTATTTTGACAGCACCAACGATGCGCAGTGCAACTGCGCATGATTCTGTCTCTTTCTTTTGAAAAGGTCAATTTCCTTACGTTTTCCTTTTCCTTAGTAATTTCTGTTTTCATTAATAAAGTCTTTAAAGAACGAATTTACCCATTAAAAGGACACTAACAAAGAGTTAAGAAAGTGTTAATAATTACCCAAGTAATATTCTAAGCAAATAACAAAAAATTGTTACAGTGTTTGCATAATTATGGAAATTGAGTTCTGGCGATTAAACGAAAACAGAAGGATATTTAGGCAAATGTAGTTACGCAATAACACCAGCTCAGTTTGCATTTACCAAGCATCAAACTAAGTTCGCATTTCCTAAACTGGAATTAAGAAACATTCTTCACTCAAAAAAAGACATTGATACTAAGTCATGCAAAATCGGAAGAACGTGGAGAGCACTTTAGAGGACTTTTACTGTTAGTTTATATTAAATTAATTTATTCCCATAAGTAAAACGCTACCCAGATTTTTTATTATTTACAGCAAATACTGTCATAAACCGATAAAATGAAATATGCATTTGAGAATTGGTTTAAAATCCGGAATGACAACGTTAGCTTCAATTTTGCAGCAGATTAAACTGACGAACTGATAAAATTTAATCGAGTTCTAGTAAACTGCAAACGTACACAAAACAGTAAATTTGTAAAGTTTGTTCAGTGGTTTACAATCTAACTATAAATTTTTATTAGATTAAAACTTCAATGGAAGAAAATTGGACAGTTGCAACTTTCTGTTAGTGTTCTTTTAAACTAAAACTTCGCAGCCCCATTTTAAATTCAGTTCTACTAAATACTTATTAAGGTACCAAGGGCATTATGAGCAAAATAAGCAGGGCCAGATTTAGACTTGATAAGGCCCTAAGCTATTTGAGATATGGGGCCCTTATGGGGCCCTTTATAAGTCCAGATATTATATATCAGTGCCAAATATGAAGTGGGGGCCTTAAGTTATAGCTTGTGTTGCTTATACGTAAATCCTGCACTAAATAAGTCAAGTAGTTTCGAAAAAATAGTATTATCATCTTTAAATGTGAAAACTTGGCCAATTACTAAAAAATATAAAAATATGTACCCTATGTACCATCCATTCATCATGAATACTTTGAAAATCTCGACCATAAGAAATATAATTATTACTGAATATTTTTTCTTACTTTATCCACTTTTTTCTATCAAAAAAATTTACTTTTTGTTTTGTTGTAGCTTTTAGAAAGAAATGTTGAAATAAATACATTTTTTGTTATTGTAATTATATTCAACTCAAAAAAAATCAACGTTTTCAACAACGTGATGCAAGTCCATTGGCGCATATCAAAACTATTTTTTTCCACCTAACACTGATAACCCATGAAATAAAAATCTGTTCCAACAACAAAATCCTCCAACAAATCGATTTCAGTTTATGATAATACAATACTTATACCAAATCAATGATAGTATTTGGTACCAGCAAAAAACAATTTACAAACAATTTAAATTCATTATTTTTTTGGATTGTTTTATTTACCTGTAATATGGAAAAGGTTGAAATTTTAAAATAAAAAATAAGGTTGATTCAATCAAGCAAAATGTTATTAATAATGTTTATACAGAATTTTGGCACAGGTCTGAACAATGTGTTGAATAAAATAAAATATTTTTTTCCATTGTTAGTTTTCAAACGAACAGAATGACTCATAAAGAATAACAATTTTCTGTAAATTTGGAGATAAAAAAGTTATTCTTTTTTGTACGTCCATGGGGACACACTGTATTTTTCTTCGAAGAATTCTAACAGCGAAAAATATTTATAATTTTTGCGAAATTATCTTACATAAGAATTTTTCGAAATGAGAATGATCCTACCTAAATGGCAGTAAAATTGAAGAGATAATTAGTAAAACAAAGTGGAATTTATATTATTTATTCTTGTGCAGAACATTTTAGTCACACCAAAAATAATATCACCAGTCCCAAGTTAGCGTTAAATGCTTAATCCTCCAACGACAAATGAAATTTTCTTTACTTTACCAAGAATTCATCAACTTTGCGCCCACTAACTATGCCGAAGACAGATCGCCGGCGAACATTTCAAGGAGCAAAAAAAGGATAATACCGTAAAAATCAACGTCAAAAAAGGAAAAAGAACTCACCAAATACCGAACGAATGATATCATAAAAAGGTGGCGCGATGGAATTTACCGGCTTCTAAAAGTCTGGCTTACGGCATAAAACACTTCCTGTGTTTAAAAGACCGCATAAAAATTAACCCCCTTCCGTTCATTACGCCCCAAAAGTAGGTTAAATAAATTTGTTAAACCCTCTTTTGAAGAGTCACACATACGTCGCATAAAAAGATTCCGAGGCGTGCAAAGTTTCATCCGCCAGAGATTATAACATCAAGAAAACCTTTTAGGATTTCACGTACGACTTTTTTCGTCAAGAAAAAATCGTCAATGAACATTGGTATTAATTACCGATCAGTGAATATTCTTCAAATCGGAGCGGGCGTAGCGCCCACGCGATCACGCATTTTCAAAGTTAGACTGAAAATTAGCGGGGGCGAAATGTAAGGTTCGCCGGATAGTCTTTTAGGGCCCGCGTCATAAAGTCCTTTGGCGGTAAAGAAAGGGATTTTGTGTTCATCGGATTGGGGTTAATTTCTTATTTCGGAGGAGTGTATGTTATCGGAAAATGAGCACGCAAACACGCACTGACCCGCTCGATACGAAGAAGTGGCGCTAATTGTTATTCCGCTGGCGGAGGAAACGGTAATAATCGGGGCGAGTTCCACTTTTGCTTTCGAGAAACTTTTCGAAACTTTCCGTGGGAAAAAACTAACTCGATTCCTCTGAGCGCAAATTTGATTTGGGGAATGTCGCCCTTGAATTGGTACATTGCGCACAAATAAAATGTAAATGAAATAATGCGATTAACAGACAATTTTGTCAAATTGAAACATGAAGTGTTGCAAGAGATTTTTAAAAAGTCAGCGATTTAGTATGAAACAAATGGATTAAATTTGGAACTAGTATTTCCCGAAAAAAATCTCCGGATAACTCAATTTTAATTTATAAGAATACACATCCTTCTCTCTCTCTCTCTCCTCTCTCTCTCTGTCTCTCTCTCAATATACAATCTTTCAATTGGTTTGTTGCAACTAAGGATACCAATCCCGCAAACTCTGGATCCCGCAAATGTGGGATCCCGCATGATTTTTGCGGGATCAGTAATGCGGGACTACACATGCAGGATCCACGGGACTTGCGGGACTGAATAAAAATATCCGAATTTGAAAAAATATGTATGCTGAGCGCGCGTTTTCTGTCGCTGGATACTTCTGCAATAAAATCAGGTCAAATTTACAAGATCAAACTTTGAATACTTTATCATTTCTCTGAAAGTATTTCCAAAAGAAATCTCAATAATTTTTCTTAATTTTTTTTTACTAATAAATGCTACTTTTATTTTGAATTTAGTTGTCTTTTATTGCATAACTAACTTCTGATACTTAATTTTCTTAGCAACTGAAAAAAGCATTGTGATAGTTTGTAATCCCGCAAATGTTGCGGATCCGCGGGATTGATGACGTCAGTCCCGCACGCTTGTGGTACTGAAGTTTTGATGCGGGATTGGTACCCCTAGTTGCAACACTTTTTCTATTTTTCTCCATCCAGTTTTCGAATTTTGAAGTAACGTGAAATAAAACTATTGAGGAACAGGTTCATTGAAAAACTTAGATTCAATAACTTTGTTATGCTCAACGCCACACCAAGCATTGACTTGTTTGAAATATTGGCTTTTTGTAATTTTGAAATTTGCATTTTCTTCTGACCGATATCTGCAATTTCGTGTCTAAACTGTAACATTTATTGTTAATCAGCTCGATGAAAACAAATATGTTCTTACAAAATTTTGATTTTCTGGCTGTCTTGTTTGGGGCCGTTCAAGTATTATGTAAGCAGAATTTTAGCTATTTGTAAACCCCCTTCCCCTTGTGAGCAAAAATAAGCAAAGCTCCCCCCTCATACACTTACGTAAGCATTGATATAATTTCCTAGTTATTTTTTCAAATACTAGTGATAATTCATAAACAAGTGTCATTAAGATTAATTTGAGTCTCTTTCTATGAAATAAACATTTTACAAGTAAATTAAGTTTTATTGATTTTTTGTGAAGTATAGTTACGAAGAAAAAATAGATTTGAAAAATAAAGGTCGACCGCTGCCGGACATTATTATTGAAACAAGCGGTATTAGTCGTGGAAAACCATATAAACGTCAGTTCAACAAAGAAATGTATGCAAGGAATAACTGGATTTGTGGCTGCAACAAGAAAAATGCGCTTTTTGCTTTCCATGTTTGTTTTTTGGTGGCGATAAAGCATGGACACAGGTAGGAGTGACTGATTTAGTACACATGAGTAAAAAAATAAAAAAGCATAAAAACTCCAAAAGTCATCTTCATAATTCAATGGAGTTAGCAATATTAGGAACAATCAACATCCAATCTCAGTTAAATTCGGCATATAGGAAACACATACAGCAGCATAATGATAATGTGACAAAAATAGATATGTTCTATCAAAAATTATAAACTGTATAAAATTTTGTGGATATTTTGTTGATAAAAACACGACCTTGATTATATGAGATGCAAATTGCAAAACACCTGTTTTATTGTACCACGAGCCGCCACTGCCTATAAGAATTTTTTTCTGAGCGTAAGTATTGAATGCATATTGCAGGTCGTAAATATGCACTTCATTTGAAAAAATTGATTAACCTACATATTATTATTATTATTTCATATTATAGCAACAAACTTAAGAAATTAGGGACGATGTAATTAGTAGGTACAAAAAACGTATTACCGTAGAAGTGCTTTTATAAAAATTGGATATTTATTGAATAACTTTGAATCGAACGTCGTGTTTAAATTTAATGTATATTTATGAATTTATTCCTGCATCTCAACACAATGGGCAGTTAGCTCAAAATTATTGGTTTCAACAGAATGGAGCGCCTGCCCACTATGATAGACGAGTTATGAATTTTTGGGACGATACTTTTCCAAGTCGTTGGATTGGATGTAGAGAATTCATCGTTCTCCAGGCCTTAGTCCTTTAGATTTGTTCCTTTGGGATTACTTAAATCAAAGGACATGTTTACGTTAGGCAACCAACTAATTTGAAAAAGTTGAGACAAAGAATAATCGATGAATGCGAATTAATCCGTAGATAAGTCTTGGAACATGTAACTCAGAAATTTGTTGACAGGTTTGTATATTGTCAGTTTGAACATTTGAAATGATTTTGTTTAAGTTTCCAATTTTGTCTTTAATTTGCAATTAATAAAAGTAATGGTTAAGTAAATGTGAAGTGCATTATGTTTTTACTTGTTACAGATAAAAGTACTAAACCCTACAGACGAATTCAGAAAAACCAGGTCTATTATAATCTGCACGAATGTACAGGGTGTTCGATTTAAATAAAAAAAAAACGAAAATACAGATGCGTTATGAGTCACTACACTACCCTGCAGTTTCATCAAAATCGTTTCGTCCGTTTTCAACATATTTGCTTGGTTCCTTACTTTATCACAACCCTCTATGTAAATTAGCACCTATGTGGCTTTATAATAGTTTATTATTTTAATCTTAATCTAATTTTCACTTTTTCTATAAAGAAAATCTTTAACAACTTTTAGGTTTAATAAAGGTCACAAATGCATATTTAATTAGGTGACAATTCCTTGGCGTTTTTTGTACAAAAAAGTATCTTTCAGGCTACATTTCAGGCATGCAAATCATGTAAAATATAAATGATTTATTTCTAGTGTGTACTTTTACTGTCAAGATTGATTTTTATACTTTATCAAACATAAAAGGAATTCAATTTATATCTGAAGCATGGATTTAATAACCGACAATACAGTATTCATTATAAGCGCTCTTTCAAAATATTATCTGTAATAAAAACCCATTCAATTTTTCTTCTTTATAAATTCTTTTAAGCACTTTTGCACACTGAATTGATGTGCTATTAAAAAAGCAAGAATCGAATAAACTTGCACTGAAACCTTATACAAAAAATTCCCGCATAAATTAAGTACGTTTTCAGTAACGATGTGTGCGTAACAAATCGCACAAAAACAGGAAGCGAAACGAAATATACCAAGTAACTTTCAACGAAAATTCAATATAACAATATTCCTATCCCCACAAAAATTTGGTATTGACATCATTTAATTCCCCCCAATTTATAGAAAAAAAAATAATAAAAAAATCGCCCCTCTTACCTCTTATCGATGGCGGTAATCCATTCCATAGTTAAAGAAAGCCGAAAGTTGCCGTCCGCGATTAGAAAAAAAAATTACCGTAATAGTGGATTACGGTAATTTTCGAACGCTTGTTGTTAACATTTTCGGATATATCGGACAGAGGGTCGCGCAACAACTGGCTGCACGTTTACTATTGAGGTATTTTATGCAGAAGGATGTGCGCAGGACACGGAGGTAACTCTTTACTTACCTTATAAAGAACTCGATGTGACGCAACCCTATGATCCCCAGGGATTACTACACTGAATAACAATCGTCTGGATTAGGGGATTTAACGTGGAACGCCGAAGAAACCCGGTAAAAACATTGCAAATCTAATTAGCGACGAGGCAGGTGGATAAAGTGATATGGTAACCCACTACCTTCTGGGATGGACAGGTTCACCTACGCACATATTTCGAAATTTATCTGTTTTTTATTTGCACCGCAAGTACCCTAAGCCGTTGTCAACAGAATTATCTGCATGCGTCCATTAAAACGCAAAAATCCGGGAAAATTTTAATTTATTGCCATCGCTCACCGATAACATTAATCGGTGTTTTTTATTGACATTAATTAGTCGTAAATTGTACGCTTATCTGCCACTCTTTCGCACTAAAGCCCATCGAGCGCACATCGGTTCCGGGCATTATTTTTAAGTGCGCAAATCAATTAAATTGGACGTCACAAATAAAAATTTGAAATTGCCGCGATTAGTAATTTCGTAGGTTGGCAGAACTCGACTGGAAAACGAAGCTTTAAAGCCGTCAGCTGTCAAGGGTTGTGTTTAATGTCAAAGATGAAGATGGCCGAAGGATCTACTACAATTTTACGAAGGAACAGGCCAGGGACAAAAGCGAAGGTATTTAATTAAACTTCAATTGCTATTAAACATTCCACCAACTCCCCTTCACATCCCATCAGTTTTCTAACCTTTAAATGAAATCGTTCAAATGTCACTTACTTTTTCCACAACAGGACTTTTGTCGCTGGCCCGATGAAGCGTTTGAAGAAATGGACAGCACACTAGCAGTCCAACAGTACATCCAACAGTTAATCCGAAGAGATCCTGCGAATATAGATTTAATTTTAAAAATGCCTGACGCGCAAGATGAGGGTGTGTGGAAATATGAGCACTTACGGTGAATATAAACTCTTCGATTGGGAGTTGTGATGATCATGAGCTTGATTTCAGCCAATTCTGCATGGAATTGAACGGTTTGGCCGTAAGGTTACAAGGCGAATGCCATCCGGCGACCTGCTCACAAATGACGGCCACTGAACAGTGGATATTTTTATGTGCGGCCCATAAAACACCCAAGGAGTGCCCTGCTATTGATTACACTCGTCATACTTTAGACGGGGCGGCTTGTCTTCTCAACAGTAATAAATATTTCCCCAGCAGGTTTGTACTATTCCCCCCCGTCCCAACATTGTGCTAATTTTTCGGTCTGTTGCAGAGTCAGTATTAAAGAATCCTCAGTAGCTAAATTAGGGTCTGTTTGCAGACGAGTTTATAGAATTTTCTCACACGCTTATTTTCATCACAGAACAATATTCGACGAATTTGAAAACGAGACGTATCTTTGTAGACGTTTCACACAGTTCGTCACCAAGTATAATCTCATGTCTAAGGATAATTTAATCGTTCCTATTTTGGAGGACGAGAACACTCCCGGAGAATCTGAAGCTTGAATTGGTCGGTTTTAATTTTTTTACTTCTCTCTGTTTTTACTAATTTATATCACCAAACCAGCTAATTTGATTTACTCATACGTAACTTAAATAAAAGTGATTTTAATTTTTATTTCGAATCTTTCATTACCTTCATCTGTGTGTATACAGGCTGGACATAAATGAACGTACGTCAAGTGAGCTTGTGAAATCTGAGGAATGAATAAAAAAGAATTAATCTGTTTAACGAAATTTGCTAAACCAAACTACATATTCAAACATTAATAACGTTTTGTTCTTGGTAATGTAATACAATACAAAATATATCAATCGGCGTTTTAAACAAAACTACCACTGTAACCCTGCCTTATGGTAACCGTTAACTGAAAATAAAATATTTGCACAAATATCTTGCGTCAACATTCCATCTTGGCATAAAAAGTTTGTTAAATATTGTAAATACCAACAGTTTGGTAAAAAATTGTGTAAATTTATAACTTTTTCAAGTATCTGTAATTTATAATTAATTTAAATATTGGGGACTAATGTTAAAACAATAACTTTATCAACTAACGAAAAATGTTGATAAGTTTTTGTCACTTTATGAACGCTTCAATTGTATTTGCTTGACTTCTCAACATCAAGAACGAAACGCTATTATTTTTCGATTCTTTAGTGTCTTGTAGCGAATTTCGTTAAATAGATTAATTTTTTTTTTCTTTTTAAAACAGCAGTTTTGAATAGAGCATGAAGAGACCTTTCAAATGAGTTATCACAAGCCCCAATTCCTATTTAACAATTTGGAGGTTGCAACTGTCACTCGAAGGGAATTGAGGTTAGGAATGAAATTTTCACTTTACAGGATATCATGTGACGTTTCCATAGCTCACTTGACTTGAATGCATTTTTGTCCACTCTGTACATTTTTCAGGCTTGTTTAACTAGGGCATTTTTTATTGGGCTGCCTCATGTATCATAACAATCTCACTTGTTACAAGAACATACTTTTTATACTCCTGTGTATATTAACTTATTATTCTTAGTCTGTGAAAACACTTGTGTGTATCAATGTATAAAAATTAGGGCAAGCTGTTATAGTAATTAAACAAAAAAACTGTAATTGCGGTAATGTAACTCATCGCTTGAATTTTAATTAGTACAAAGTACACAGTTACGCTCCTGTAAATACGAGCTGCAAACCGATTACTGTGTGCAGTTTTTTTAACAGCCGCAACATAGGATAGAAGTAAATAAATCTGGAAATTGCAAACTGTTTATTATTCTCTTCTTCTCGAAGGTTTTTGAACATTTCTTTTTGGTTTCCGTTTCTCTTCAGGCAGTGCAGTAGCTCCAGGCACTTGATACCCCAATTCGTTCTTATCCAACGGGTCCAATGAAAGTAAAATGTGAATCATTGGTAGCTTTCTTTTCACAACTAATTGGTCCAATTCTGGAATGATTGGGTCCCAGTATTCTTCAACTCTAAAAAAATATTTACTTTATTTTAAAGTTTCATTATTCTAGGAGGTAGTTACAGCCTGTAACAGATTTTTGTGATTTGTTGAAGATTGTTTCCGTGCTCCCTTTTCATAATTTCGGCACATGTTATCGCTTTACCGACTGATGGGCCGAAGCCGGTCCAGACTACTGAACGTGCTTCGGGAAATTCTCCTAGGGCATGCGAGAGGAGGTTGCGGATTTTGCTGCCGCCTCTCACCTAAAACGTTTTCAAACTTAAAAAACAAATTAACACCTTCCTTCTTAGAAAAAGGTATTAATAGAGAACTATTCGAGTCAGATATAACATCAGTTTTTCAGAAAACTTGTGTTCCATTAAAAGGCAAAAAAATTAGAAGATTAATATAGTTCTTTTTTCTCTTTTCGTTTTGAAGAAATTTAAGGTAAGATTAATTACTAATTAGAATAACATTTATCTAAATTTGTAATTAGTGGGTTAGTAGTGCTATCTAACAGTTAACCAAATATTCATTTGACCAAACATTCAGTTTTTGTGTTGTGTTATTTAAGTAAAATTTATATTTTCTCATTGTTTTTATAAATTCCCACGATCGTGTCATTACTAATTATCCTATTTAATTCCTGCAGAATTGTAGCAGTTTTAAGTAGGGGAAGGTTGTGCAAACTGGCACACTTTTCCAATATGAATTTTTTATTCGAAAACTTATCAGACAAATTGCGACATTTATTTAACAACCTAATGTTTTTTTATTAATTAATAATTTTAGGTAGTTATAATAATACGGTATGTCATTTTACACACGACGGCACCAACGCAAAAATAAAACTGAACGCTTAGCAAACATTAGGAAAAATCTGTTTCTAATAAAGAATGTTATTGTCCTAATTGGAAAAAATGAATAAAAGTTTAGGAACAGCCCGTTTTTTGTTACTTTTTTATGCAACTCATTCTTCGTTGATTCAGTGATTGAAATTAAATCATTACGCTTGAATTAAAATCAGGGATCGCTAATAACCCATTTTTTGTCAGAAAGTAAACAACAATTTAGTTCGACTTTTTTTTCCACTCCTGTACCACAAAAGTGTACACGAGGAAGTCCCCGAATTAGGTTTTTTGCCGCAGGAACAAATAAGACATAAACAGATAAAAATTACAAATAAATTAAACAGAGAATGAAAACAATGACGCCTTCAATGAAAATATAATTCGTGATAAATTATCTGATTTGGATCTACCTACGACGTTGTTAGGTAATTTTTTCTTGCAATTTTGTATTTTTTAATGTTTTCAAGCGATTATTGTTAAAACAGGTCAACTTTTTTTACTGAAATCCTGTTAAAGTTAGTACAATATGATCGAAATGTTTTATTGCTTTATAGGCTAAAATATTTCAATCATGCTTTCTTGGTTTTAATTTTAATAATGTTATCCTTTCTAAAAGTTATTCCTTGCTCCAAAGCCCATAGGGTATTTTTATCAACAAAACCCTCTATTGCTTTTCTTAAATAAAATCAAGGGAAGCTTCAATTAAATCGAATTAAGTCATCAAATTACTGCAAATACTTATTGAAACAAAGTAAAAACAGAAATTTAACAACAAATTTCTTAATGCTTATGTCTCCATACGTAACCTTATTCACAAGTTTGAAATAACAGATAGCGTGGTACGACATTAAAAATTACAAGAAAGTCGTAACCAAGAAGATGCAGCTATAATATCGGTTGTAGATTTTATAGCGACGTAGTTGGGAATAAAGAAATACCATTTGCAGCGAATTTAAAAAAAAATTATTTAAACCTTACAAAGAATTAAGAAAAGATGATGATGCATTGCGTTTGGACTTTTACTTGGGGATGGAAGAAAAGTAGGCAGAAAATCAAATATTTCATATAACACGTATCAGTAAACAAACGACAACAGTGACGATTTTGCAGCAGTGGTAAACTTCATATTACTCACTAGAAGACAATATGACCATAACTCAACTAGTGGATAATATGACCGTAACTCAACGAGTGGATAATATGGCTATAACTCAACTAGTGTTGTTAAAAAATATTAATAGTATATTATTATATTAGTTGTAGGAAACATATTACGCACGAGTCAAAAACGTTACGTACGACGCCGCGAAGCAGCGGAATGCATAACTTGACGAGGGCGTAATTGTGTAACATACTTTTTCTTCTTGGAAATTAAAAAAATGAAATATTTTACTAGTTTAGCAACGCTATGACTCGGACTACCTAACCTAAAAATCAAAATGTCTTTGATTCGTTATCAAAATTATTAATAATTGCCCATAGAAAATAACTAAACAATACTTCTATTTTATTAATCTATTAGAAATTTTATTTACGTTTTGATCGAGTTATCAGAATTAAACCGAACTGTCACTGTCACTGTCAATTACGCTGCCAACACAATGTTGATAAAAGTTCCTAACTGGGCGATTCTACTTTATAACACACTTAGTTTATTGTTTGCTCAATATTGATCATTTTCAGTAGAGGTCGTAGAAAAAAATATACATATGAAATAATTACGTCAAGCCTTGTGACAACTCTTACTTCCAATGTACAATATACATTTGGTAAATATGTATTATAAGAGCATAATTTTTTTTACATGAATCAACATTTACAACAAATGGAGCAGTTTTGGCACAAAATTGCAGAAAAAGAAATTATAAGAAAACACAAATTTCAAAATTACCAGTAGCATCTATCTATCTTTGTTCACTTAGTACCGTTAAGTGTCGAGGTATGTGTTGAAGCCAGTATTGGGCGCAAACCGTCCTGACGCTAGTCAACAAGTTGTAAATCAATATTCTTAATTAACCCTTTTGGTCTTTTCGACATTTTGTGACATCTGTTGGGTTGAACACTTACGCCAATTTGGTTAACGTCAAAAAATTGTAAAACAATCATTTAGGGCCAGTTCCAGAAACGAAGTTAACGCTCTGTTAGCTGACACCGCTGTTAACTTCGTTTCTGAAAGGGTTAACTTTAGTTGAAGAATTTTTGTTACTCAGGTTCACAAAAAATTTCTCTTTCATACCAAATGTTTTCCGTGCAGTTTTTATGAAGACTGCTAAAATTTAAAAAAATATGTAAATTGTTTGTTGTCATGCGTAACCGACTCAAACAAGAAAGTCATTCAAGAATGGAGAGTTTATTATGATATTAAACCAAATAAATCATGAGTCAACGCTTTTAGTACAGAAATTTGCAAATCGACCTCCGAAGAAAGCGATCCATATATACTCACGTGCATCCATAAAAAATTGACCGGCAGGTTCGGAATCGGTATTCTTTCCCTCTCCAGCGGCTCCTCGACGTTCTTTCCCTTGCGATAATTTTCCATCTGAAAAAAAAACAATTATAAAGCTCCTCAAAAAACCTCATTAACTCGAATAAAAGAACACAATTAGCTCGGTGCGCCTCGCCCGAAATAAAGGCAAAAAATTCCGTAATTTCTAATTGAGAAGTCAAATTAAATAATTACCGGCGCGTCCTGGCGTCGGAGCAGTGCGGAAATAAATGCAGTTGTGGTAACCTGGCGGGATCAAGTATAATTTAATAGACTGTCGAAGTCATGATATTGGGGTCGACCCAGTGGCCTACAAGAATGGATGCCGCGGTATGCGCGCCCCATTCCAGCGGGCAGAAATGAAATTTAATGCGAAATAGTGCTTTTACTGTCCTTCACAACCAGGAAAACTTAGAGCTTCGTGGATTTAATTCTGAAACGCGGGCGTTGCCATTTTTTCATATGACGAAATTCCTAGACCCAATTTGACGCCTTGAGACAGGAGGAATGTCAACAGGATATTAAAAAACATTCCGCAATAAACTATCGAGAAATTGAAGGTGTGAAACGGTTCGTTATACTTAAAATTTATGTGCCCAAAGTTCCTCGAATTTCAACAACGGCTGTCGGTACTAATTAGTCAGGTGGAGATAGTGATCTCATGCTTCTTGTAAATCGATCGAATTCGATCGGCTGACGCACGAGCGCTGATTTATTAGGACCAGTTGAGCCAACATCAATATTTCAATTGATAAATTTTTCATTGTCATTTTAGGAAGTTCGCGATTTATGAATAATAAAATTTGAGGAGGTGTCCCGAATTTTGTTTTAAACCTGCACAAAACAGGGTTTGTAATTAATTACCCAGCCGAAAAATTCGTTCTTGAAAAAGTCTCGAACAATGAATAATAACCTTATTATTGTTAAAGAACGCCCTGCGATTTTCATTGAGAAAAAATATTAACGTCGTCACAACAGGCGTTGTTGATTGGGAGCGGCCTTATTTGGGAAATTTTGAAAAATTGTTCGCTGCTAAACGAGTTATTCCCGTGAAAAAATGGTATCATTAACATTTTAAATTTGTGTTAATTAATTTGCGGTCGGTATTGATGCATATGGGCTATGTTGAGACTCAAGGATACTATTTCTAAAGATACCTGAACATTTTAATAAAAAGTTTAATAAAATATATATAAATAGACCTTGATATATAATATAATTTGTAGGTTTTTAATAGCTAAGCTATCATCTTCGGTACTTTATTTTCTTAGACAAAACTTCGTATTTAATATTACATAAGTACTCAGATGCAAGAAAAAACGGTTTTTTCATTTGTAATGATTATTGTTCATTAAATAAATTGATAAGCCCCATATGCTGCTTTTTCTACACCCTGATGATTTCTTTTATCGTAAAATACCAAAAGTTTTATTCGAAGTATTGCAACAGTGATGCTATTACAAAAAATTTTAAAAAAATGGGTGGCCCGTTTTTATTGCACCTGAGTGTATATTATATATTTATTTTACCTATAACATTGTTAAATATTTATCAAATAGATATATCTTTTATTAACACATTACAAAAAATTGAATTTTACTAAATAGATTTAAACATTTTTAAAATAGAAAGTTCTCAAGGTAGCAAGATCCCATTTTTATTTGCAATTCTAAAACTATGCAAATTTCATGAAATTCTCCTAAAATTGCAAACAATTTCACAAATAGATTCCTATTAACAAGCTTGTATCATCAAAATTCCAAAACGATGGCGCCTCAAATATTTGTTGGTAGTTTATCAATGACATAATAAATTCATCAAATCCAATACCTGAAATTATGCGATAATCAAATTTATGTCAAATAAGATAAGCAATGATTTGTCAATGCAGACAATTTTTTATATGTTGACTAATAAAACCCATCAACCTTTTATGAATGGGAGCGATTTTTACTATCACAATTTCATTTGTATTTATTACAACCCCTTTACGGTTTTCGAACTCTGTTTAATTGATTTTTGAATTACATCAAGATATCGTTAATTCTAGATCATAAAATTCATCTTAAAATGCAACAAAAATAAATTCCGCTTCTAAAGTTAAATCAAACTTGCCTTATTATTACCATTACCGAACTTCTACTTCTGAAGAGATTAACAAAAATCCCACTAACGCAAATGCATAAAAGTTATAATTGTCAATATGATTGATGAACAATTGTAATTATTATATTCAACTTGATGTTATATGGCAACAAGGCATAACCCAATGTGCTTTAATTTGGGCGTTATCTGTATCAAAATTATATTCATTTCGATACAGATTTTCATTATAACATCACTAAATTGACCAATGACAGCACAATATTTGATTTGATAACCATGGCAACATGAGTAGTTGATTGTTGACAGTTGAGATCACGGTCAATATTGTTCATAATGGCTAGCAATTTACTCATTTGGGTGGAGGTCGTAAAATGAATTCTCATTAATTAATAACTAGCAATATAAACTCGGTGCATAATATATTATTATCTCAAACTATTTAATAATAGACATATTTAGCTACATAAAAATAAAAAAATCATATTTTTAAGGTATGTTGCAGAATTGTTGGTTTGACTATTGGTTAAATTCTGTTCTGATTTGAAGTTTTAAAAAATCGTAAGGAAATTATATTTTTGAAAAATCGTAGATAAACGAATGTATTTGTCTCGCATATAATGGTTACATTATCGTTGAATAACCGTTAAAAACTTCCGTGATCGACAAGTTACCAATGAGTATTGTTATTCATAGTAAAGATGGTAATTAAGCTATTACAATATTATTCGACTTTTAGCAGTGTTCGGTTATAACGAACGTTTTTTTGTCTGTCCCTTAAAGTTCGTTATAACAGAAATTCATTTAAAAAAAATATTTATCGTCTAATTTAATTCGTTGCTTTTTACATTCATAAAGTATAAGAGATAAGAAAATAATGATGCCCAATAATTTTAGACATTGGTAACAATTTGGCAGGCAATCATTTACAATATTGACATTAACTGCAGTTTAAATCTTCTAAATTTACATTCATTATTTTCTAACAATTTACTGTTGACGTTTTCAACATATGTTTATAACACAATACCACCAACAGTCACATTATTAATTCTTTATTGACTAAACAATTTGCAAGCTAAATTAGAAAGTTTTTAAACTTTTTTAAAAATCAATCTCATTGCACTACAAATTTCACCTCTTTTTGGCACCCATTTGTAAGGGTTTTGTAATTTCCTATTTACTATTTAATTTGTTTAAAAAATACAAAATTTTAAATCAAACGCGAGAAACATAATAATTGCCTTTTTATTATTTTTTTAATAAAAAAAAGAAAGTTTTTACATTGTACTCGACTTGCAACAATTTTTCTAAAAGAAGCCTTATAGATTTTGTCGTCAATGAAATCAAGAACTTCGGAGAAAAGATTTCACAACGTTTTTTTTCCAACATCCTGAACTCACTGTCCATAAAATTCACATCCAGGAAATCCATTTTTACCGAAAATCGCAATAAAACTCAATCAGCACAGTTATTTAATAACGGACAAGTGACACATACAGTAAAACCGAATTAAAATTCACATCGAAATTCAATGAAAATGATTTTTTCAGTTGAAAATTTATGCTGGCCAATATTTTATTTCGCTCCGGAAGGGGTAGGAAGTAGATTAAAGTTAGTTGCTTGGAGGGGGTGTGAAGTCATCGCGATCGGAAGCAATGGGGCGCATACCCTTAAGTTAAACGGTGGCCTCGTTAGTGGTGACACTCATCCCTCAGAAACCACCCGGAGCGACAAAAGCAACAGGTATGTCGATATATTACCTTTTTCTTCCCTTTATAAAATTTTAATTTCAAGTTCCGGTACGGTATTAGTCAAGGCTCATTTGAACAATGAAAAAAAATTGTCTTGTACTTCCCATCAATTTAAAATCGTTCCTGCGGAGTGTTGTTACATAATTGTTGATATTTCTCCAACCTTGAGGCTGTTTATGTGAAAACATAAAAACGAGGCGATTGAGTTAAGTAATTTTTCCGTTATTTAAAAATCAGCTGCATAAACTGTTCGATAGTACTTCCTGGTCGTTTGAAAACTGATTTTTGGCAAGTTACCAATTTGCGACAACAGAAAAATAAACAAAATGCACATAATGAAACGACCGGGAGTTATTGCTGCAGTAAATTGAATCGTTACAGTTTAACGTTTCCATAAAACGCGATTAAGTCGGTGGTCACAAATTTGATTGTGATTATTTTGAAACTAAGACATATTTAAAGTCTAAATAATCAAATGTAGCCAAGAGAAAAACGGGTTGTTTTGCGCTATAAATCTTGCAGCAGAAACAGATTTTCTAAGAATTACTAAGTTTGTGTTTTTCATCAATGAAGTGCATAATATTTTGAGTTGTAAACGAATAAACTTAGCTAATTTGGACCTTCTATTTATAATTAAAACTTTTGCTCGTTTAAAGTAATTTTTTAATTTATTTCACATAAGAATCAAATCTTTTAATTAATTTGAAATCATAAAATATTTCAATGCTTCTCCTAAACGTTTTCTTCGCATAGGCAAAGCAAAAATTGTCATAAAAACTGATTGCTTTTCTATTTAAATAAAACAGCAAGACCTCAGTGAAATTTTATTCCATAAGTTTTGGGGTAGTTGGAGAAACTTAACTGTCAATTTGAAATAACATAAAGCAAAGTTACCGTACTTGGTCTAGTTGTATAATACTGAGGTATTTGAGAATGCTTGAATTCACAAAATCTGGCCAGTTTAAGCACAATCATAAAACCGCACTAAAGTAGTCGTTGTTAAGACAATCGAACCACAAAAAATGCTCCCAGTTAGTGCATTTTTTAATATTTCTCGATTAATAACTTTTTTCGTGAAAAGTGCTAACAAATACCGATTTTGAAACAAAGCTCTCTTTTTTTGGATACATTTTAACACCTTCATAATTATTTTCTTTTAAATAAATCAAAGCAAAATTATTCAATTAACTAAATTTTGTTAATAATTCATAATCATCTTTCAAATATTTTATCAATGATTGAGTAACTCTATTCGTGAAATTGATGTACAATATTTGTCCATGTTAATTACTAAATCTCTGCATTAGAAACAAATGACCATCAACCCCATTATAAATGAATTTCCAAACTGCATATAAAAACATTGTCAAGTTTCTTTTATCAATAGACTGTTTGCGATTTGCCTAAATAAAATAAAAACACGATGAAGTGCTGAATGAAACATCTTCGCAGTACCAAACGAAAAATAAAGACACCCTTACAGGAAATGTTTCAAGCAGCAAATCTTGACAGAAACTTATTTTTCAATTCCAAAAATAACATTTACAAAACACGAAAAAAGCTACTTTTTATCACAACATAAACAGTAAAGTTACCTTTCCGGCCTTGGACGGAAAAGTAAATGCGGTTGCGATGAGAGTTGTGATCGGGAGGGATTTCTGTTACGAAAATCTTAAATTTTTGAAATTTTATGTTCACGTAGTTGAAAAAATAGCATACGTACGTTATATAGGGCGTTTCCAAATTACGTGTAGAAAAATATGTTCTACAAGTCCTTCAGTTTTCAAATGCTGAAGTAAGCTGGCAAATTGTCAAACACAAATTACTATTGTCAATTGACTATTCTACCAAAATTGTCCTCACTAGAAATTGTTAGTTATTTTTATTAAAAAAAAACATAGACAAATAATGCAAATGAATTTGAATAAAGAATATATAGAAAGCGTCAAAAGCGCATATAATAAGTATCACAACACGAATAGCACCAAATAGAGTACACAAATTACAGGAAAGAAAAATTGTTAAAGCCACATATTGCAAAATAATTAACAAAATTACTATCACCCAAACTATAATTTTTTTTAAAAATCCGTAGCACTTTCCATGATCCAATATTTTTAGAATTTGTAGAATATTTGTACTAGGCGATGAAGAATATATTAGCGAATTAACTCTAAGGATGATTTCTTGAAACACACTGTATAGCAAAGTGACTATAGCGCCAAATTGGCGATTTTCTAAAATATTGGTCATCGTTTCCTTACAGTCCAATAAAATGTAGAAAGTGATGTAGTCTACCGGGTTGAAATCTCTCGGATTAAACATTTATTGCAACATTTTACTCAATAATGCATATTCATACTAATGTCGTTGGATTATTGTAAATATAATACTGTCCAAATTTGGTGACTTGCTAATAATTGTGGTTTAGACAATGACTCATTTATTCCAACAAAATAAATCTAAGATATTTAATAGATTACCAGCCCTACAAACCTTTTACATTAAAATTTATACAATCAATAATTTTTAACAGTTATAATCATTATTGATTTATTACTATCAGTGTGTCTATGAATTGAATATATGAATGGAAATTTAAATTTGTGCTTATCTTTTATTGCCCGATATTTCAACATAAGCAATTTTACCTAGAATGTTGACATAATATCATACATTTACTTAATAGCATATAATAACTAATGACGTCGGTTCCTTGCCAAATTTTTAGTCAAACACGACCTCGACGTAACGTAAAAAAACATACTTTAACAAAAGCTGATTAAATACAAATAAATATTCAGATCCACAAAACGGTTAATAAAATTGCCTTTATTAATTTAACCAAGGATGTAATTAAGCGTCCGATATGCGGTCATTCTTTGCGAAGACGTTCGCAATAGAGAGGGTGAAAATTAAACCACCCTCAACATTCAGTAAATGAAGCCTACAGTCCTTGAATACAGCATAAGATCGATGCTTGTTTGAGGCATATCCCATGTCATCTGTATAAAGACGGCCAATAATTTTATTTAAACGCCAACGGACGCGTTTTGAATGATGACGAGGGCAAGCTAATTGCTAAACGTCCCTTAACAGAGCAAAATCGCCCATAAAATCAAATGTCGGCTCGAAGGCACCCATTTGTGAATTTCTGCGATGCAAATCAGGCCAAGTTCAGCTGCTAAAACTCGCTTTAAATTAAAATCACCTACGCGAGGTTTTTGATCGATTCGATCAATTTACTGGTGACATGCACAAGAGTCCGAAAAAACCGTAAATATTTGCATATTCAGAAAAACCGGGCGCGATAGCGAATTTCCAATTATGAGGGCCGACGCGATTTTTCTTTGAAAACCGTTTAGTACAAGCAATGAGAAATGTCAGGCGCATCGCGCTCGCGAAGAATGGCATTTAATATTTCGCGTGAAAATGGAAAATCGAAAAAATATTTAAAAACACTGAATTAACGATCCGGCTTCCATTGCGATGAAGACGGAACGCGGACGTGGGAGTTTTTATGATCCACACATTCACCGACTACAAATAATCAACTTAACTGACCTATTCCAGACAATAATGGACTGCGACGAGTTCAGAAGCCGGGGCAAGGAGATGGTCGAGTTCATATGCGACTATCTGGAAAACATTGAGACGCGAAGAGTCACACCTAACGTCGAACCTGGCTATTTGCGGCATTTAATACCCGAGGAGGCGCCCGAAAATCCGGAGGACTGGGATACCATCATGGCCGATGTGGAGACGAAAATCATGCCGGGGGTCACCCACTGGCAGCATCCCCGTTTCCATGCTTACTTTCCTTCCGGTAATTCATTCCCTTCGATTTTGGGCGATATGCTATCGGACGCGATAGGATGCATAGGGTTTTCATGGGTAAATTTGAAAAATCGAACATTTCAGATTTTAATGACAATATTTTAGGCTGCGAGTCCTGCTTGTACGGAATTGGAGACCATAGTGCTTGACTGGATAGGAAAGGCGATTGGACTTCCTAGTGAGTTTTTAACGCTCAAGGAAGGAAGCAGAGGGGGCGGTGTAATACAAGTAAGTTCATCAATACAATGCAATTACAATTTTTTCTAAAATCAAGTGGCGTATTTATCCCCAAGGGATTAAATTAAATTTAATTTAATTAATTTAAATTTAATTCCTGATTAGTGATATGAGGCGTTGATTTTCAAAGTGGGACAAGTGTATTTGGTGAAAAAATAGTTACAGCTAATTCTTATTACTAATTAACATAACATTTATGATTGATATAATTAATTTAATGCATTATTAGAGGGGTACACTAAATTTAATCCCTCTTAATAAATACCTACTTCATGGCTTTTTAAAACTCAAATTTAGTTTTAATAGTTTCCTCTTTAAAAGTTACGTTAGTCACATTTATCTCCTTTAAGTTTTATTTGCAGGCAATAAACTTTTATCCTCGGGACGAAATGATTAACTTCTGCTCCTCATCATATAATACAGTATTTTGTTTCCTTTCCTATAGACAATTTAATTATTTCTTTGATTTCTTTGAATTATTTTTTTTCTAATCATATTTAAGAATTTGCGCATTTCTGATGCGTTTTTAATTGAGAAAACTGTTCAGTCTTCAACACTGTAGAGAAAATTAAACTCTTTCTCCAATGAGACGACGAGCTTTGACTTTTCTCCACATGGTATTTATTATTACTATTAATACTATTAATACGGCTGCTTAATTTCTCGAAAATTAATTGACATTGACATCTGTCATCGAATCTGTGTTTGCTGTAACTGTACAAAATATCAAGAAACGATGGAAATTTGGATGATATAGAGAATTGTACCCCGCCAGACGTGCAAAAGAATGATAAACTTACAACAATTAACCTCTTGCCACAAAAGTCAAAAAAGAAATACGAGTTATGTTACAAAACTTTCATGGATTGGCGCAGCACAAAGAACACATTCATTCTCCGGATTAGCAGACCAATATAAATTTTCCTCATTATGGTCTCAAGATGGACTTAACCAACAAAATCATCAATGCAGCTCGAACTTCCAGCAGCACTGTGCAAAATACAAAGGAATACAACATAATCAACAACAAACATAGATACTCGTGCAGATGTAAAATTACCTCCATTTACTATCGTTAACTACGGTAATATATATGAAGGGCTATGTGCAAGAAGTGCCTAAGTCACTTTTTCATATTTCATATTTTCAGATTTGATGTTTCTATGTGATCTGGAAGTCACATTGTTTTGATTTTGAATATTTGTTTTTACTAAAGTAACTAATCTTTAGTAAAAGAAGATCAGTCAAAATCAAAACAATGTGTTTTCAAGATCAAACTGAAAGATCAAATCTCAAATATCACAGAATATAAAAAGTTTCTTAGGCACTTCTTGCATAGAGCCCTTCATATGTTAATAATTAAAAGGACTTAAAAAAAGATAAATTGCAATAATTATTACCAGTATTCATTATTAGTTAATTCATTAATATGATTAGAAAAAGTATAGTATTAAACTCGTGAAAAATGGCCATTAACACTCGAATAAATTACTCCACTCGCCTTCGGCGTGTTGCAAATTTCATCCTGATGGAAATGACCAACTTTCTCGCTCGTTGAACAGTATACTATTATTTGATTACTCTTTATAAAAACTGTTAAGATTCGAATTTATAACAAACAAATTATTGTTTCCACTTCTCTCTTCGTATTTTAACTGACCTTAGTATTATTTTTTAAATTTTTTACATATTTTTATTTCGACCAATTTTATTCTCAATTCCTTTTCATATAGTAAAATTAACAACCGAAAATTTTCTCACTTGCCCCACATTAATTTATGTCCACTCTGAAGTATCAAGAGGTTGATGTTAGGGTTTGAATTTTGTGACTAAGAACTGTATCTTGTAATTTCTGAATAAAATGAATTGCAGACTTCTGCAAGCGAGTGCGTCTTGGTGTCAATGATAGCAGCTCGCGCCCAAGCCCTCAAACGCTTAAAACAACAACACCCATTCGTGGACGAAGCCCTCCTCCTCTCCAAGCTGATGGCTTATTGCTCAAAAGAATCTCACTCGTGCGTCGAAAAAGCCGCCATGATCTGCTTCGTCAAATTGCGAATATTGGAGCCAGACGAAAAATCTTCCTTGAGAGGACAAACTTTAATGCTGGTACGACTCAATTTAGCTCAACAAAACTAAATTAATAAAGCCCCATTACAGGCAATGGAAGAAGATGAAACCACTGGCTTAATCCCGTTTTTTGTCTCCACTACCCTCGGCACTACATCCTGCTGCTCTTTCGACAACCTCCCGGAGATCGGAGCGGTGTGCCAAAAATTCCCCTGCGTTTGGCTACATGTCGACGGAGCTTACGCCGGGAATGCTTTTATCTGCCCCGAGCTGAAGTATCTCCTCAAGGGGATTGAGTACGCTGACTCGTTCAACGCCAACACGAATAAGTGGTTGCTCGTTAATTTTGATTGTTCTTTAATGTGGGTGCGCGATCGTATAAGATTAACCTCGGCTTTAGTGGTCGATCCCCTATACCTCCAGCATGGGTATTCGGACGCGGTTATCGATTACCGCCATTGGGGGGTACCACTGAGCAGGCGGTTCCGTTCCCTGAAGTTATGGTTCGTGATGAGGAGCTATGGGGTGTCTGGCCTGCAGAGCTACATCCGCTACCATATAAGATTAGCGAAAAAATTCGAAGCGCACGTGCTGAGGGATAGGCGGTTCGAAGTATGCAATGACGTAAAGGTAAGTCGATTAAATATTTACTTAATTATTGATACCACGTGAATTTTTGTTTCAGCTGGGACTGGTGTGTTTTCGTTTGAAAGGCAATGACAAGCTTAATGAGAAACTTTTGAGCAACATTAACGCTTCTGGCAAATTGCATATGGTTCCGGCATCTGTTAATGATAAATACGTTATCAGATTCTGCGTGGTCGCGCAAAATGCCACCGAAGCCGACATTGGTACGTAACGGGCCGCAGCCTTGTTTTTGCGCACCATCGCTATAAGGCGAAAAAGGATATAACTAATTTTGACGTTATTAACACACATTTGACGCGACTTCATTTTCATTGTGCGCCGCACACTGTTTTGCGTTTACTGTATTTTTCCGAGAATGCGCCTAAATCCATGTCTGAAGTTAAATTTACATTGCAGATCACGCATGGGAAGTGATTGCGGTGTTTGCTGATGAGCTGTTAGAAACGCAAGCGTCGGAAAAAGAGCAGGTTTGGATTTTTATTAGCGAATCTTTGAAAGAGATCGCAGTTTCATATTCCCACACATCGAGACTAGTAAAAACAAAATCACACGTGTACGATAATATACAAATTAGAAAAAAAACTGTGCGACAAGTAGTGTTTTCACTCGCGCTCACTCCATATATAATTAGCAGCGAATAAGAACATAAATTAGCAACTTTTTGCAACTGCCCCAAGGCCAATTGAAAAAATTCTGGAAATATTTAATTGATTCGAGGGCGGGCCAAATTATATATATGAATTACATTTGTAAAAAATTTTGTTAATTTTCTAAATATGGTTTGTTATTTATAAAAAAAATCCGATTACAATCTGTTCTAAAACGCAGGATTTATTAGGAAGTATATAAAGTCGATTTTTCTGCCAAATCAAACCAGGTTTTTAAAATCAATTTGGTTAGAGCAGTAACCTGTAGTAAGAAACGTTGATCCCTCCATCACCGAACGAAAGAGGCATTGAATTTACAGTCCCGGGTTTGAACCTCAAACAAGGAGAAAATTTTTTACCCAGTTCTGATGTCAGTACTGCTGCGGCGGTGCACGCGCACCCCTGTGCTTATTATTTGTTTTGTATTAAGAATTATTAGGTAACATCTCATTTTGAGAAAGCTTCAAGTAACAAAGTCCTGGAGTATCAAAACTCAAAAAAAATTATTTACTTTGGGACGACAAAAAACGAATTTTTGGGGTGCAGTTGGTTAAAGATAGCTCTGTCCACTTCACATTTCTAAATTCAACTGCTTTTCTCACTTTTTCTTTCCATGACTTTTTGGTCCCCCTATTCTTCTTTTCCCCAACTCTCCAGCTCCAAACACTTTCTTAGCTAAACGGTTCCATCAGTTGTATATGTCCAAGCCATCATAATCGGTTTACCTGTATTGTTATTTCCATCGGGATTACATCCAAATCTTCTCTGTATCTTTAATTTCTTATTTTGCACATTCTTGTTTTTCCTTTAATTTTTCTTAGAAACCTCATTTCTGTACTTGTTACTAGTTTTTTCTGTTTCTCCATTATCGTCCACGATCCACTTACATAGACGAGGATTGGATTA
This sequence comes from Dascillus cervinus, assembly GCA_949768715.1. Lineage (NCBI taxonomy): Eukaryota > Metazoa > Arthropoda > Insecta > Coleoptera > Dascillidae > Dascillus > Dascillus cervinus. Next base: position 26,356,443 of record OX458319.1, on the reverse strand, counting down.
ACAAACTTTCTAACCACTTCTGCTTTTGTGTTCTCAGGAATTTATTTTTTGCCTAATATACAATTTTTTTACTTCTTCATTCACACTTTCTTCAGTATTTATTATCACTTGTTCTAACTTTACATTAATTTCAATTTTGTATTCCCTGTTCCTATCACCATTGTTTATATTTTTTTAATGTCTATGTTTTGTAATTGATCATTAAGCCTTTCCATGTTGTGTTGTAGTTCCTTTTCCATTTCCGCTATTATCAACATGTCATCTGTATAATTCTACAATTTCTACTATCTCCATCTTCTGAAATCCCACCTGATAAATCTAAAATCCCTGTTTGCATTTTTAATAACTTCATTTAAAGCTACATGGAGGATTAGTGAGGTTAAGATTCCCTGTTTCAAGCCTATCCCAGATTTAAACTTTTCTAATTTTTCATTTCTAGTTGTTGCGTAGCTTTCTGTATCTTTATAGAGGCATTTTAATTTGTTTATCAGCTCATGATTATTCTACTTTTCAGAATTCTCCAAATGCCATCTTTTCTTACCCTATCAAAAGTTTTTTCCACATCATTGAAGCACATTTGTATGAATCTACCTGTCCTTACTGCCTTCTCACGTAATTGGCTGATGACAACGATATAGTCTTGCATTCCCCAATTCCGTACAAATCCATCTAGTCTATCTTCAAATGTATGTTCCAGAATCTCTGTCATTGTTAGTCTGTTTTCCAAAATTTTCGCATATACTTTCCTTCTGTAGTTCTTGCACATTCAGTACATTTTAACCACAAACTTTACTCCGAAAGGTAGAAAGGTTCAGAATTAAGTAAGTATACTATACTTCTTACAAATATACTTCAGAGAGTATCGATCAGATTAGTCAATTATATTTCAGAAAACGTGAATTGAAATTCAGAATTATCTAAAAATAATCAAGCATTTATTTTCTGAATTTCCAATTGATGCTTTCTGAAGTAAAATTAACTAACTGAATTACAACGTTCTGAAATACTTTCATTCATTTCTGGAATACAATTGAAAAAGGTGAAGATAGGAAACTTTTAATTATAGTTGTGCTAATTTGTGGTTTTTGTAATTCCCCATATAAATGGCCGCACAATTTCTTCTAAATATTATTTTTAAACATGATTTGGTAGTCGCTGTAATATAATTTTTCTTTTTTCATATCTATTTTTCAATGTCTCTCTCGTTTCATGTTGGCGGTATCAACTTCATATTTCCGCAGGTCATAAATGTAACTAGCGCGCTTACAATTAATAAACAAACTGATTTCGACATTTTCATTTGATTTAACGAAGATTCGGTTGGTTTCTTGATATTCTTTTTATACTCATCGACCACTAGATGAAGAACAAAATTTGAATACATACAAGAGAGAAAGAGTCGCTTGTTTTTTGATCATCAATATTTGAATATGCAAAGGTTTAAAAAAGTATAGAAACTAATAGTAAATTGACTTTATGTTCTATTTTAAAAATTTCTCTAAAAGTCTAATACTCACTAGCACAACAAGTTTATCATTTATTTATTTTTTAAAAATTCACCACAAACTTTTTGAAAAAACTTCTTTTTTTTTCAATTACTTACATCCGTTCCCCGAAATACTCTGTATGACCGTAAATGTTACTTAACAATGAAATATGAATATCATAACAATCTGCAATAACGAGATAATAATGATATAGGTACCTGTCATAATTACATGACATTATCCAAATAGCTTGTTAAAATTTTCTAAAATTGTCGACCACCAAATGTAATTTTTGTAAATTAAAATCTACAGCTTTGAGAATATTTTTTGAAAAACTATTGCACCGATTTTAATGAATTTATTCCAAACTTTAGTCTCTCCTGTATATTATGGCATGACAAGTTTTCGAATACAAAGAATTCAATTAAGAAACAATTATTTGACTGGATGACCGGTCCCAATCCTGCTGATCTCATCACATCATCACTTTATAATACAATCATTAATATTCTAAATTGAAACATGTCAAAAGAAATTTTTGCTCAAATGGCTTCTAGGTAACATGAACGCTATTCCTAAAAATCAATTGTTACCATAATGTGATCCGCAAACAAGAACCAGTTCACCCATAATTTAATCTAAGGCCAAGAAACCGCAATTTTAATTCATAATGCCACTAATAACACCTTGCGACCGATTAATTTGTCAAATCTGCCAGACAGGTCGATGATGTAACACACTTTTCTAGGAACTACGTGACGAGGTGTTCGAAATACTCGACAGCAAGAAGAAGGAAACTCTGGCCCACAAACGCTCGTTCTTCGTGCGGATGGTGAGCGACCCGAAAATTTACAACCCTTCGATCGCCAAAGCGCTCCCCTCGACCAGACGTCACTTGACCGAGACCGCACTGTCCCCCGAAAATAACATAACAATCCAACCGCCCCTGTGAGTTTACTCAAGATTGAATTTTTCAATTATTAACGGGAAATTTCAGCAGCTCTTCCTGGATCAGTTGGCCGCTGGCGTTTCTCTTCCAAGGGATCTCCGATGATGGCGCAATGAGCGACGTTCCGATTCGGTAAGATCTTATTTTTGAAAATTCATATCGATTAATTTTGGCTGTCAGATTTCGACATTTGGACACGAAGGTTCGCTTGAAGACCGCGGGGAAGAAGGACGGGCAGTCGCCGTCTCCAGAAAGAGACAGCAAGTCGCCGAAGAGATCGCCGGTTTTGAACAGGAAAGTTAACAGCGACACGAGCCACAATCTTTAAATGCCCCTATTTAAGTCGGATTATGAAATCATGTAATAATGGAAAATAAAATATATTTAAAACGGAAATGACTTCTTTATGAAAAAAAAAACATGTAGAAAACAGGAAAGCATTAAATTAATTCGCCATTAATGTTAATCGGTGGCAATTTTTTTTTTTTGGTAGAAAATAGCTATAAAACAGCCAAAAATGTGGTTTGGTGCACATCAATATGAAGACTCTGATAAGTGCAGCTGTGATTTTATTCGCGATTTTGGTAAGTTAATTTTTTGTGCAACAAAAAATAATCGGAATTAAATTTCAGAAAGTTTTGGAGTGCACTGGAGATGGTAAGTTTGTCCAAACTTTAATTAGCAACATTAAAATTTAAAAAAAAAACGCAGAAATGGTTTCGTGGTCCTTACCGGCGGTGAACGTTATGAGTAAAGAAGACAAAGCTGCGTTTGATGCCGGAACCAGCACTAAACAAACGACTTGCTGCATTGTATACGACGACGATGCCGATGACAGCGGCAGCGACGAGGATTGGAAAGAAAAAGAATTAATCAACTCAACAGTAACAATACGTTTGCCAAAATCACATGTTAAATACTTTCCCAGACACGACCACTTAGTAATGATATGCAGTCCTTCTGATCCTCAATAGGATTAAAGTCTGTGTTGTTGAGAATAAAATTATTGGGCGTATTTTTTTCATTTTTCTTTTCCTGTAATCGTAAGTGGCCATTTATCAAATATTGCAGCGACCTATTTTTAGTGCAGATTTTAATATTAAGGCCAATCAGAAAAATTTGAATAATAAATTCGTCATTGTAAGTGTCGGTATAAAGGCCCAATTCGCATTTCTTTACTTGCAGTAGTTAATCAATATGAAGGGGTTACATTCGGTCACTTTTATCGTTTTTTGTGTCCTGGTAAGATTGTTTTATTGTTTGAAATATGCGGTGAAAGCTTTACATAATGTTGCGGAAGGTCAAAGTGTGAAATTGACACGTTGACGTCAACATAAAAATGAATAATTAATTTAATAAAGTGTGTGTCACTACACTGTCCTTAGATAGAAAGAATTTTAATTGTAGACAAATTGGAGGGTTAATTGAGATTTACTTCGAAATTTAAATTACTGAAACATAAAAAATACACTGCGTTTAAGATGTAAATTTATTTAAATTTCATTCAAATTTTGGTCGATTAAAGATCAAATCAAAAAAAGTTTTTACTATTGGTATTTCCTTAGACAAAAATTATTTTATTAGTAGTTAGCAAAAACGATTTTTGCTATTAATAGTTTACAAGTCCAATGTCACGAATCAATTCCAAATTAAAACGATGATACACAGAAAATTTCTTCTGTTGGAAGATCACTGTTATAATAGAAAATCACATTTTTCACCAAAGAGGCTGTTGAAACATGTCAGATTTATTTTTAGCTCAATTAATGCCTCCATAAAATACAGATATGTATCATAAGTCTTTTCAAAGAATTAACTAGTTTTAATTTAAAAAAACAAATCATTTTATGATGAACATCTCCTCAGTAAAAAGGAAATTTAAAATCTTTAAAAATATCAACACCAAAAAAATCGGTACTTCCCTGGAAAAATACCTCAAATTTTTATTTATATTGCGACAAACGAAATTTATTTTTACAGAAAAATCCTAACATCTTAAACTTACGACTTGTTTTTCCAAAATTATTTATTTATTTCCTAGACTTCTCATTTCTTAAAATTAATCAATTTATTTTATTAAACATAAAAAACTCCAATCAAAAATTACAAAATAATTCGAAAAAACCTAATTTCAAATCAAACATAGATTTGAAATGAATTCAGACTGGTTGTATATGTAAATTACCTGGTTTTTCATTCTCCCACGCAAATAGTCTCCTAATAAAACGACCGAACCTTTGCATCAAACAAACTTGTAAAACCCAAAATAATACCAATTAAAATTCCAGAAATTCGGAACGTGCGACGACGAGAGTAAGTGATTTTCCGTTGTAAAAATCGAAAACGAAATTGCAGTTTCAGGAAACACACCCATCCGCCTACCGCTGGTGACTTTAGTCACCCAGGGTACCGAATCTGATGTAACATGGGACGGCCGTAAGATCAACGTAACCTGTGCCGTTTGGCAGGAATTAGAATTGAATCGCGACGACGACATCGACGACGACGAGATGGACGCGATCATGAAGATGAATTCAAGAGCGACCGTTGGTAACGCAACGTTTCACGTTACGAAAACGTTCAGGAAATACTGCCCCAGGGGGCAAGAATCGTTCGTGATATGCGAATAGCCGAACGGTGTACCTATTGGTGTAGCTATTGAAATAAAATTTTTGACCAATTTTCGTTTACTTCCTGTGCATTTAGTGGCGAGTTAATGGGGTGAGTTTAACGATGCTTTGTGAGCTCGTTTCGGTTGGTCGCTTGAGCAGAGAATGAATGGATGCGGTAATTGTGCGAAATTGCAATTTATAAAAATAATAATTTTGTCATTGACAATATTGGGTATAAAGGTTGAGTCAAATGTGTGCACATTCAGTGTGCGCAACTGACTGGTCAACATGAAAAATACTGTCATTTTTCTAACTGCTACAGCTTTGGTAAGTGTTTGCAGTCACGAATCCCTCCCGAAACCGCTTGAGACCTGTTGCTATTTGCTTTGTAGTTGGAGACATAATTATTGAACCGAAAATATTCTCCAACAAATTCAAACTTAAAAAAATGATACCAATTTGAATTTGTTGGGTAATAAATACAGAGACATTAATAAGTTGCAATAATGTGATTACAAAAAAAATAATATTGACACTTTATAAATTCATTAAATAATCAATATAACTGCTTTTTCATTATGAATGTGAAAGCCATTATAAACAATTAAATATTCGTACCAACAAATTTTCATAATAAGACATAACGTGTGCAAACGTACGACGCCGTCGTTTCGGTCACTCGCATTTTGTATTATTCAGTAAATTTACTATTACCACTATTGTCTGTACTTTTTGGACTTGAAAAAAAAAAACACTTCGTCTAAAAACACAGAAGTTAATAAAACCAAATCAATTTTTTTTAGCAGCATTGTTATTATTATTAATTAACAGATTATGATGTATTTCACATAATCTCTTCTATCTGTGGGAAAACCATTCAGGATCTAATATTTTCAGTGCTAATTAAAAACAATTATTAACTTCTTTAACACAACCATGGAACTGTAATCATTGCATGTGTAATAAAACTTCATTACATTTAGTGTCAACATAATTATTATTAATTAACAAGATTCATTATTAAATATTAAAAAATCTTATTTTAAAACTATCATAACGTGGATTTTATTTATATTCAGTAATTGTTAATCAAAAAGTAAACTGTAACGTTTAAATATTATTTGTCCTGAATATTACCATCGATATTAGCCAAAATTTAAACATTTTGCAACTGCATATTAAACAATGCAATTGATACTAATTAAAAATGAATTTGTTCCGAGACTGTCACATCAAAAAATATATCAACCCAGTAGTTTCAATCTGTCACAGACAAATCGGATGTTTTATGTTGGAATAAACCTATTATAAATATTGTTAGTGGTTCATTTCAATTAACTAAAGTGCAACAATATTTAGCATTTCAGTACTAACTCAAACTTATAAAAAGTGCTTGTTATGTTTTATTAACATATAGTTCGGCAAAACATTTAGTACATTTATGACTTCACACTTTAAGTAGCTTATAATGGGCGCTTGAATTAGCTCACAATGGAGCCTTAACACACAATGGAAATATAAGGAGCGGTGCGTGCCTGTATATTCTAAATTTGCTGTGTAGCTTTACACAAAGATCTGCAGGTAAGCATATTTTCATTGTGTGTTAAGGGTCTATTGTAAGCTACTTAAAGCGTGAAGTCATAAACGCACCAAATGTCTTGCCAAACTTTACGAACCTGGAATATCTGCAATGCCAATTGAAGGATCCAATGCAAGAAATTACTAAGTACTAATCGAATTTAAATATGATCAATTGTTATAACGTGAAGGTCCCATATCTAGATGAGGTACTTATGATAATTGCTCATATTTAAATACGATTTTGAATATTGAAAAGTGAATTATTTCAAAATATGAATAAGGTACTTAATAATTTTTTGCATTGGACCCTTCAATTAATAATTTTTAGAAGCGATATAATTTTAATTACAAAACTTTCAGTTTTTCCATTGAATATTAGGGGAGACCGGAGTTAGTTAGACCGTCCTCAAAATTAGGGTTGCTTTAATAAGAACAGATTATTTATTTGCAAGCAATAAAAAATCAGATCAGTTTTTAAACTACACCCTCTAATAGAGCAAGTTATACTTGCAACTTGATTATTAATTTTGTTTTTGATGTATTTACATTAAAAACATTCATAATGCATTCGTCGCTCTATTTTTGACAAATTAAATAGAAAAAAAATGTAAACGTGAAATACATCTCATTTGTTATGAACTGACTACTCAAATCCCGAATAAGCAGCCATTGAATATGTTGAGCCCGCTTATAATTAGCTGTTGCTAGTAATGGATTTAAAATTCACTAAAAGCTTAATATTTTTGGACCGAATCAATCTCCGCAGAGGCGACCTCAGGGGAAGTTGCTTTTGCAAATAGGGATGCAAGAAATAATGGCTTTATTAAGTAAAGCTTATACTGAAAACTGAAATTATTTGTCAATTGCACAATATAAATTGTTTTCACTGACACATTTTTAAATAAAATAGTCATTCAAAATATAAATTACCAATCGTTTTATTTTTGGATTGTTTGAAGTTTTAATAAACGCTTTATTTTAATTGCGTTCAATGTTAAAAAAATCAAATTTCTATAAGATAGGCACTCGGTTATAATGAACGATCCCTTCAAGTGTTTTACAATTCAGGCTGTTACATCAGCAAAACTTACTGCAAAAACTATAAATTAAAAATCATTTAATAAATTGTTCACAATATCCCTATAACAGTAATGCTTTTATTAAATGCAAAGTTCCCGGTAACATCATTGTTCGAAGAAAAGCTCACGACTGTGAACTTTGTAACTTGCAAAACTATCACCGCCGGTAAATTTTTCGGCTTCCCAGAACATTGACAAAAAGTTAATATCACCGGATTAAAACACGATAACAAGCGCCGCCTGAATGAGCTCATTCTTTACATCCGCACAAAAAAATTAAATGCGACCACAAAAATTCGGACACTCGAACCACCCACACGATTCTTCTACAACTTCACATAATACAGAAAAGAGTCACTCGCAGACGGGCCAAATAAAGACCCCCATAATACGGGAAAGTTGATTAAAATTACGTCAATTTTTTTGTAGGTCATATTCGCCTCATATGGCCAAGATACTGGTGAGCATTACTACAAATATGACGTCGCGATGACGTCGTGCATTTTTTGCTTCAATTTTCAGAAATCGTGAGCGCTTCGATGCCTATGATCATCGCCAAGCCGGAAGAGCGCCCTAAAGAGGACCACGGGCCCATGTGCGCGGTTCTTCCAACGTCGCTCGACCCGTTCCACCGATGGCCCATGGGGAAAATCGAGACGTTCAACTTCACCGCCAAAATTGAGATTCCGAAGGAAGCTCTGAACCACCTACCCGATTTTGAAAATACCGATTTGCAAATGGTGTGCGCTGTGTAATGTTTAAAAATATTAAAGTAGACTAGAATGCAGGAGTTGTTGTTTCTCCATGATCAAGCCAATTTTGAGAGGTTTTTTGCCACTGAACAAACAGCAGATGGTATGCAGGAATTTTTACTTTTTCCGCCCGCAAGTAGACCCTCGAAAAACTTCACTTGTGTAAATATTGAATAAGATAAAGCGTCATATCTAAAGAGCGTGACGTCACGAGGCTCGTTTCGCTAGAAAATCTGGAATTGGAACATTACCAAGTTTCCAACATAAATAAATATTAACTAAATGACTGATTCACGTGTAACCAACAGACTTTGTCTAAAACCGTATTCAAAATATGATTTATTCGACAAAAACTCAATAAACACTTCTAAAAGTGTACTAACGCACTTGTTATTGCGGACCGTTGTTGAAACGTCTGATGAACTCTCACCACAAATTTTTGGGGAAACGACGTGATGACTCAAAAATAAACTTGGAGTACTACATTTAACAGCGAAACAAAAATCGTCTAATAATAAAACATTACAATGCGGCGCTCTCTTTCTAGAAACCAATAAAATGTAGTTATTTGATGGCTTTTTTGCGTCAATGATACAGATAATCGTTAAGCTCAACCTTACTACGTTCAGTTTACGCTCTGATATTTTTTAACAAACGCCCATGCCTGTATATGGACTTGTTTGGGAGCGTTATCGATGAGCAAAGTACCTGTTCGTCGGGACGACTTCCTCCTACAATTGAAACGAGCTGGCGCGTTGCAGGAATTTTTGGCACGTGGATATTGTGAAATTCGAACAGTTTTCTGCATTGCAAGTTTCTCTGTAATACATAATACCTTCCCTTTTTTATGGTACATATTTACTCCTTAAAATTACTATATTTTTTAAGAAGTTCTTCCCCATTCTTTCTGTATCACTTCGGAACGTTCGTTAAGCATTGTAAAAGAATTAATGTGTCACAGCGTGATAAATAGTGCAGTACATCTGAATCCTTCGTATTGACAATTACATTTTAAAAAATCAGAAAAGAATTAGTAACACGATCTGCACCAAATTAAACATTCAGAATGGTTTTTCTTTCTCTTTGAGGAGTATTAAAATATATAAAATGATATTTAAATATTAGAACTACAAATTTGGTTAACTAAGGGGAAAAAAGAAATACCGAAAGAATTAAAAGTAGAAATATTAAGTAGTGATCTCGACGTTGTCATAAATGTTCCTAAGGTGACCAAACGTACTCCTTTATGGAGTTTTGTACTCCTTTTTTGTGAACCGTACTCCAAAAGTACTCCTTTGCATTCTTTTGTTGTCCTTTGTACTTCTAAAAATATAAAAACTTGGCATTTAACTTTAACCTTTAACCTTTAAAAAAAGAGTTTCCATTTATTATAGAAAACAAAGGAAATTATGATTCTATGGTTAAATGTACAATCTGCAAAGGCGAATTTTCTATTGCGATTGGTGAACGAAGTGCAATAACAAAGCACATTGATTCTAATAAACATAAAACATGTCTTGATGCAGCGGCTTCAACGTCTAAACTAAATACATTTTTTAAAATTGATAGTTTTGGACCAAATGAAGATTGAAATAAAAAGTATTTCAAAGAAAAATAATCACTTCTATTCTTGGTTGATGAAGTTTTCCATTTTCTTGTTTTCAAATGATTACAACAAGGGTTGATTCTTAAGAGTCGGTTTGCCTAGGTGAAAGCATGCAACATTTTCATGGTTTTACCTAGGAAAACCGACTTTTAAGATTCAACCCTTGTTGTAATCATTTGAAAACAAGAAAACGAAAAAAAAAATTACCCTAGCAAACTTTGTGAAAATATGGATCCTAACATAAGTCGAGAAAAAAAAAATTGACCTGAGCACACTTTATGAAAATGTGCACTGCAATTTGCATGGTTTTACCTAGAAAAACTGACTTTTAAAATTCAACCCTTGTTATAATCATTTGAAAACAAGAAAATGAAAAAAAAATTACCTTAGCAAACTTTGTGAAAATGTGGATCCTAACATAAGTCGAAAAAAAAATCATTAAAAAACAAATTGACCTGAGCACACTTTATGAAAATGTGCACTGCAATTTACATAGTTTTACCTAGGAAAACCGACTTTTAAGATTCAACCCTTCAACCCTTGTTGTAATAATTTGAAAACAAGAAAATGGAAAACATTTTTACCTTAGCAAACTTTGTGAAAATGTGGATCCTAACATAAGTCGAGAAAAAAAAAATTGACCTGAGCACACTTTATGAAAATGTGCACTGCAATTTGCATGGTTTTACCTAGAAAAACTGACTTTTAAAATTCAACCCTTGTTATAATCATTTGAAAACAAGAAAATGAAAAAAAAATTACCTTAGCAAACTTTGTGAAAATGTGGATCCTAACATAAGTCGAAAAAAAAATCATTAAAAAACAAATTGACCTGAGCACACTTTATGAAAATGTGCACTGCAATTTACATGGTTTTACCTAGGAAAACCGACTTTTAAGATTCAACCCTTCAACCCTTGTTGTAATCATTTGAAAACAAGAAAATGGAAAACATTTTTACCTTAGCAAACTTTGTGAAAATGTGGATCCTAACATAAGTCAAGAAAAAAAAAATTGACCTGAGCACACTTTATGAAAATGTGCACTGCAATTTGCATGGTTTTACCTAGAAAAACTGACTTTTAAAATTCAACCCTTGTTATAATCACATGAAAACAAGAAAATGAAAAAAAAATTACCTTAGCAAACTTTGTGAAAATGTGGATCCTAACATAAGTCGAACAAAAAATCATTAAAAAACAAATTGACCTGAGCACACTTAATGAAAATGTGCACTGCAATTTGCATGGTTTTACCTAGAAAAACTGACTTTTAAAATTCAACCCTTGTTATAATCACATGAAAACAAGAAAATGAAAAAAAAAATTACCTTAGCAAACTTTGTGAAAATGTGGATCCTAACATAAGTCGAACAAAAAATCATTAAAAAACAAATTGACCTGAGCACACTTTATGAAAATGTGCACTGCAATTTACATGGTTTTACCTAGGAAAACCGACTTTTAAGATTCAACCCTTCAACCCTTGTTGTAATCATTTGAAAACAAGAAAATGGAAAACATTTTTACCTTAGCAAACTTTGTGAAAATGTGGATCCTAGCATAAGTCGAAAAAAAATCATTAAAAAACAAATTGACCTGAGCACACTTTATGTTCCTATAAAAAATCGAATTTTGTTGCATCATATTCAAATAAAAAGTGCAAAATTGCAAAATTGCCCTCTTCGGCCAGGAACATTTTATTCCATTGCTTGAACTTTTCGAGGTATTCACGGTTTGAATTTATGTTTCTTTAATATTTCCCGAGTAGTCCGGTACGATCTGCCAATGGTATTCGCAATTTCTCTAATAGAAGTGCTTGAATTTTCTTGTAAATTCAGCAATACACCTAATTCAACATTCTCGTCAAACTTACGTTCCTGTACTTTGGATTTTTTAAAAGCTCCATAATCTCTCAAATTTTTTTCAAGTCTAGAAAATTTTAGAGCACTTGGAACTTCCCTGATTTGAAAGCGATTGCTGTAAAGGCTCACTGCTTGATTGTGATTTTTAATGCATTCAAAATACACTTGCAGCATGTTAGTCAATTCATTATTATTCATGATCACTGTGTTATTTCACAAAAAAATTACAAATTCGAATCATAAAATAGCTGAAAATTTGAAAGAAACTCTTATATTGACACTTAAATGACATTTATCACGTGATGATCTTATTGTTTTCCAAAGCATGCTAAATTTTTTTATTGGAAACCCGATTTTTTTTTATAAAATACAGTCGAACTCCTCTATAGTGACCTCCTCTATAATGATTTTTTCTCTATAGTGATGTTTTGCATATCAGAATACCTCTATATTATGATGTTAAGCCTCTATATAGTGATTATTCTTTAATAAAGTATTGAACATCTAGTTTTTCCCAAATTTCGATTACTTGAAAAATCCTTAGAAGAATTTCTTACAAATTCCATACTTATGGAAATTTCCATTTTTAAAAGTACTGCTGTGCAATCAACTTGGACAGATTTTTTCATCAAGTGCATGTTATTTATTGTTTATAAATAACTGTGTATTTCTAAATAAACAAATATTTTTCAAACATAATAAATCTTAATTGTTTTGTTTCACTTTGAATATCGATTGGTTTTTAAAGTGACTGTCAAAACTGTACAATTATACATGAATTCTATATAGTGAAGTTTCTTTATAGTGATGTTTTTCCATGGCTTTTCGAATATCACTATAGAGGAGTTCAACTGTATTTTATTTTTTTCTCCTTAATATTACTTCAAGGTCAAGTTATTAGATATCATTGGATTTAGAAAAAAATCTTCTACCACAATAAATAAACAAATGTATACATTGCCATTTGAAAAAAAAATTGACTGTCGCTTCACATTGAAGTTAATGTGGAACAAAATCCAAATTAATATGTTCTTGTAGTATTTACTCGACTAATCATTTATATATATATTTTTCCGAAATCGGACAATAAATAACCAAGTTATAGCGTAGAACGTTTTTTAGGAATCACCCTGTATAAAATAGATGGACAAGACGAGATTAACAAAATTGATGTTGAAAGGAACAAGTACCAGAAATAAAATAATAGTCAGACCGAGGAAATGGTGGCAAGTAGGAGCTAAAGAAGCTTTGAGCAGTATCTTGGCCATATGAGGCGAATATGACCTACAAAAAAATTGATGCAATTTTAATCAACTTTCAGTATTCTGAGGGTATTGGGGCCCGTCTGCGAGTGACTCTTTTCTGTATTATATCAAGCATTCTGTATAAGAATGCAATTATTTAAAACAATTATGTAACCGATTACTAGGCAAAAACCACAAACATATGAATAATAATTTAAATTTACTCATTTTATTTTCATGATTTAAAAAAATTTGAAAATTATCAAATCGTTGTTCAGGGTGGTTACCAATATTCATTTTCCAAATTCCCTGACTTTTCCAGGTTTTCCAGATCAAAAATTGAAAAATTCCAGAAAGGTCCAAATTAAGAAAAACAACTTGCACATAGAGAACATTTTCGTAAACAATAACTGGGGGACAGATTTATTACACAAAATATAAAAATTTATTGATTGATTTATTAAATTAATTAATTAAAGTAATAATAAACGAATATAACTAGAAAGTTAAATAAAATCTTTTTCACATCGTTGTAACAATAATAACTCTATAGAAGAACGGAATACATGAACATTAAACTTTTAGTAAATATAACAAAAAATAAAAAACAATTCTATACACTGGGGTCTTTTTTATGCGATAGATACCTTCCACAGAAAATCGCTTCGACATATTTATGGAACAATCGCTTGTAGATACCAACTCTCCAACGCGTAAAGAGCGGTAAATTAAAAATTTTAGGTAGTTTTCTGAAGGAATATGTTTTGTCTTGTAATCAAAGTCAATGGCTCAAAAAATTCCCTGATTTTTTCGGTTTTTTTACAAAATTCCCTGACTTTTCCCTGACTTTCCAGACCAAACCAAATTCTCTTACTTTTCCAGGTATTTCCAGGTTTTCCAGAAAGTAACCACCCTGAGTTGTTAATTTCGAAGCATGCAACAATCGGTCGAACTTGCATTAGATTTCATTACCATTGCGCAAATTTTTCCAAACGATTACGATTGGTGAAACTATTTTTAGATCCTTTTCGAAAATTCCGGGAACTGCGATACTATTTGCATAATGGACGTGAAATGCAAAAAATTCCATTTGATAGCTTTCTAAACAGTGGCCGGCGACTGCTCACCTCGCCCATTGAATGAATACCTTCGCTAACAAAAAACCTCCTAACGAGCGCTAATTGTGATTCACACTTCACACTTATGCACTGCAAATTTGCATACAAAAATAGAAATAAGCAAATCGGAATCCCAACAGTGCGGAGCTTTTATGAACTTTTGCCCGCACACCCCTAAACAGGATTCGCGACGTACTTCCCGAAAAGCCGTTCTTGAGACGTTGGCGCGAGCTCGCAATTCTCCGAATAGCACTGCATCGTTATTCCGGTCGTGTCTATCGACTCATGACAAATGGATTTGTTTCATTCATGCTGTCCAAAATTAGTAACGCGCCCGTGCAAGGTCCTCCGTTAATTTAAGGTCGATTTTACGTTTTATTCAACAAAACTCTCTTCTTAATAAACCGATGATTCAGCCTTTCATTAATAGATTTAAATGTAATCTAATTAATCACATCTTAGCTCGCTTTAAGCTGTTTTAAGGTTTCGCTGCAGATCCTGTTTTCAGTCTATTTGTTTTCGAGAGGGTGGCTATGCTTACAAATCGAAACCCACTGAATTTTTTTGATCGAAGGTGAAAAACATTGCGGATCGCACGTGGGCTTTAAGTAGTTTGTACGGTACTGACGTTCGACCTAAAATTTAAAAAAGAACGCTTTTGACTCAACTTGTCAATCGCTAGCGATAAATTAACGCTGAACCCGTGACTCAATGTTGTGTCAAAACACAAACTAAGTCACCGGTTTACTATTTTAACTCGGCGAAAATTTCGACCTTAACCTTTAGAATCTTTCTCCGGTGCGTAGTTCAATACACCTGTATTCCAGTTCGATAATCCGGATGCTCGGCGCGAATTTGAAAAATGAGTCACGTCGGAGGCGCGCAATGCACTTTTCGATTTTTTAATAGGAAATTTTCTTGTTTACACAATATTAAATTTAAATAAAATGGCAATTACAAGATCGGTTGATAAATTGAACGTTTGCAAGGATCTTATGAAACGAGTTTCTAGAAAACAAAATAGCTTTAGATTGCAGTAATTAACAGTCGCTTGTTCATAATTATGTAATCTGTTTTTTTTTCTGGATAGTAAAATCTTTTAATTTTAGTGTGTCGTAAATTAAGTTTTATGAATTAAGTTTTTTTGGAAACTGGTTCATTCTTAAGTTGAAAACGCGTTTTATAAACCTCTTTTATTGGTTTTACTAATTGGTCTGAATAAATTTTGCTCCCATAAATGGAGTTTGTAGTTTTAATATGGATATTTTACAAAAATTCACCAACATGAGTTGAGAGTTTTGTAGAGGTTTGGGATTATATTTTGGAGCTTTTACAAACTGCGAAATAAATCTTCTTAGTCGTAAAGCCTATCTACCCTGATGGATGTAAGGCGTTGGGTGGAGTTAAATTGTCTCTCGTGGGTGCCTTCCATATCTTCACTGAATGAATGAAATTAATATTTTAAATCTCACTTTTAATATTTACTGTAAACATTGCAAAGGCAATTTTTGTTTTAATATTGAAGTTAAGATTTCATTGTTCATTGTTAGATTGTTGTGGTAATTAGCATACAGCAAAATGGTGTTACATTTATCCTATGAAATTGAAAAAGGAAACAATTTCTTTGATATAATAGGTACCACAACAATGGGCAAACAATATAGGCAGCAGTTAAATATGTAATCTATTAACAACCACAAACCTTTTTTAACATTTGGAATATTTTGCATTAAATTAATAGACTGCTAAATTTAGCATATTTACCATTTCTGTATAATATTTAGTACATTTTATAATCGTTTTTTTATAGAGCACTTAATTGGCTCATTTAATTTTTTAATATGTTACTGCTGTATCAACTGACGGCATTATAAAAGCTGAGTAGATATAATATTGTGCTTGCACTTAAAAGAGACAATTAATGATACATATTTAGCTTAAGAATTGAGGCGCTTCTTACAAAAACGACCATAGTCCAAAAATGCGAATTCGCGGTTAGTATTGAGTTACAGAGTTTCTTGGACGCCCAATCGAATGGTGTGATCGGTTTCTGCAAGAAGATACATAATCCAACGTTATAGTTAAGTAAATATTTGCTTGTTCTGCAAAAACAGCCATTGCCCATTCGATATTCATAAGAAATATCACCAAAAAAAATTAGGACTATGGTTGTTTTTGTAAAAAACGCTTCAATTTAAATGTGCGCAATAATTTCAGTGTATATCTGCGTTGTTCATAACATTTCAGTCATTAACTTGTTATTCAGTTATATCTGCTTAACTCTCTGTCCTTTTTTTTTTTTTTTTTTTTTTTTTTTTTTTGTTAAGAGGAGGTAACCTGTGTGACTACTAACTTCCTCCCCCATACGTCTTCCTCACCACGGGAACCACATTAACATTACGTCAAGTATTACTTCGAGATGAGTGACTGTTTAGTTCCATTTACATCTTATCATTAGATCACATCTTTTGGTAAGCTTTCACTCACACTTTTTCACCTTTCGTTTTCTTTCCCTTTTACCTATCATTCTCTCTCTATCACTCTCTCCCTCTATCATCAAAAATTGCCTCTTATTAGTTTGCTTTCACACACACTTTTACTCATTTCATCTTCTTCCTCCTTTACCTATCATTCACACTCTCTATCACTCTCTCCCTCTTTGATCATCTTAGGTTGAATTGTGAAGAAGGCATCCCTTGATTCCCCTTGGTAATGGACCCTCTGGCTGTCAAGGCTTCACATGAACTTGCATCTTTAATTGTGATGTTCGTTACAACCTAAATGACTCAATAAGATTGGTTAAATATGATTCAAAAAATAATTAAAAGAAATAAATAAATAATTAAAAATTTTAAACCTAGGAGGCTTAGAATTTTTACTATCAAAATCAAAGTAGTATATTGAATAATTTTTTGACGTTTCTAAAATTTTTACATTTTTCGCCGTAACTTTACAAATAAACTGATGGAATCCGTCTCGCGACTTTACGAAAATTAAATGAAACTTATTTGCTCCTAATAATTATTATAAACGCTTCACGAGCAAAAAATTACAAAAATCTTCAATTGGTAAATTTTGACGTTTCTAAAAAATTTTAAACAGATCGAAAAAGAAAAAATTATTCAAAATACCTCATATACATTCATTCTCTCAATCACACAACCTTTAACCTTCAATCTTCGTCAGAATCTGATATCACATCATCTCTGACGAGGAGTTCCTCCCTACGAAATTCCTCTTGCTGTTTTCCACGCATAATGTCCCGCATCATGTTGGTTACAGTTTTCCAAGATTCCTCGGAATCCAATAATAACTCAGAAATATTATTCTGGTCTATATTACAACCCATTTTAATCCTAGCATCTCTTCGGATGCTTTCCCATTCGTCACAAATGAATATAGTATGTTCTGGCGTGTCTACCTGCTGGCAAAACCAGCAAGTATCGACATCCGCCTTTTTTATCCAATTGAGATATTTTCCGAAAATTCCGTGTCCGGACATGGATTGTGTTAAAAAATAATCCATTTCTACCCACTTACAATTGAACCATTTTCTAATATCTTTAACGAAAATTTTTGCCCAACCTAAATAATCGTCCCATTGTTCTTGCCAAGCTATCATTAAGGATTCGTTTGCCAAAGAGGTATGATCTTTGCCCCTTAAATAAATTTCCGATCTTACGTTCGCTTTCATCCACAAAGGAGGCATTCTGGCAAGCACCTGCACTGCCTTCGTGGATATTGTTCTATATGCGGATGTTATTCTAATGGCTAACCTCCTGTTGACCCTATCGAGCATGTTTTTATAACGCTCGAATCTTAGGGCCTTTATCCAGGCAGGGGCGCCGTACAAAATCACGGAAATTACCACCGAGGACAGTACTCTGCGTTTGCCAGCTTTCGGACCTCTGATGTTCGGCATTAACCTTGAAAGCGTCGCGGCTAATTTCATTCCCTTTAAACATACCTCTTTAACGTGCGTCGTTAATTTTACATCTTTGTCTAACCAGACACCCATATATTTAATAGCATCCGAGCTATTTAACCTAAAGCCGTCGATATCGATCGATAAGCTTTTAATTTTCCTTCTCCCTGCCAAAAGTACCATTTCTGTTTTTTGCAGGGCGATCTTGATCCCCATGTCATCCAGCTTGCGTTTAACTCTACCGAAGGCGTATTGTGCTTCCTCTCGTAGCGCATCTTCAGATTTAGCCTCTACAACTATCGCTAAATCGTCTGCGTACGCCACGAGTGTCACATCTTTTCCCAAATCGAGCTCTAATATCTCGTTATAAAATATGTTCCAAAGGGTTGGACCAAGAACCGAACCCTGTGGAACACCGCTGGTTACATTAATCCGTTCTCCGTGAGAAGTAACGATGCAACGATCTGATAAGTACGATTGTATCATCCTTATTATGTGAACCGAGATATTAGCTCTCTCTAATGCCGAAATAATTCCTGCCCACGGTGCCGAGTTAAACGCATTCTGTATGTCAACAGTTATCATCGCACAGAAACCGCGATTACTATACGCCAATCGATTAATTCGATTTGGCACTTCGAGAATTTTACTGACTGCATCTATCGTAGATCGCCCTGCCCTAAATCCAAATTGATTATCATTCAAAACACTTTTATCCTCTAATTCCCTCTCTAACAGACCCTTAATGACACCTTCGAACAATTTACCCGCGACATCGAGCAGACATATCGGTCTGTATGTGATTAAATCTCCTTTCCGCGGTTTCTCTATCAATACTAGGAAAGCAGTTTTCCAGATGTTTGGAAAATCACCTGCTTTCCAACATTTATCCAGTACCCTGGCTATGACCTCAGGGTACTTTAGAGAGAAAGATTTAATCACCTCTGCAGGAATTCGATCGGGACCTGGCGCCTTACCCGCTCTGATCCGAGACGCAGCATCCAATACGTTCTCTGCCGTTAAAGTTTGAGCCTCTTCCGAAGGCATGTCAAGTATCGGCCACACATTAATAGGATGAGATGGAAACAACTTCGCCACCTGTACCCGGGTATCCCCTTTACCTATTTCAATGCGTGGACGAAGCTTGAGCTTGCTTGTTACAATTTTGTACCCGAGGCCCCATGGATCCTGATCTATTTCCTTGCAGAGTTGTTGCCAAGCTGCTCGTTTTGCCGATTTTATCGCCCACTTTAGGGATTTCTTCGCCCTTTTAAAATTTTCAAAATGAATTTGAGGATCTATATTATGATTACGATTAGCACGTGTCATTATGCGTCTCAATGCGAGGCATTGACGTCGCTTATCTGCGATATCGTCATTCCACCAATACACTGGCGGACGCATATGACGCGATTGCTTACGTTTAACAAGATTACTATTACATAATCCTGTGATGTAATTAATTAAATCTTTAGGTGTATTAATATCTTCAGGTATCTGACCCTCAGATATTAAATTATTTAAACCTAGCGAAGTAACCTTCCATCCAGTAGGCGATAAAATTCCGTTCGACCGGTTATTAATATTCAATGTCTGTATGTCAAACATAATCGTTCTATGATCGCTCATATTGATCATGTCATCACAGACTCGCCAGTCAGATATCATTCCGGTGACAGCTATTGACGAAAGGGTGATATCTATCAAAGAGGAACCGTTCGCGTTAACAAAAGTAGGTGTATCACCGACATTTATGACAGAAAGATCTAACGTATCCGTCCATTCTTCCAAAATGTTTCCCCTTTCGTTGCT
This sequence comes from Dascillus cervinus, assembly GCA_949768715.1. Lineage (NCBI taxonomy): Eukaryota > Metazoa > Arthropoda > Insecta > Coleoptera > Dascillidae > Dascillus > Dascillus cervinus. The sequence continues at coordinate 26,336,414 of OX458319.1, read as the reverse complement.
AACCGTCGAACCAAACATACCTGATTTGGCGTTTAAATCTCCCCCTATAATATAACGCGGCTTATTTATCCTTTGTATATGGGTAGAAAGATCAAATAAAAGTGTTCGAAAATCCTCGATACTCCCATTTGGAGAAAAATATACCGAATAAAAACTAAATTTATTAATTTCCGTCCACACAAATCCATGTCCAGAGAAATACCCCGTCACGGAACAATCCCTTCCTACTGTGATGAAACAATCTATGTTATCATCACAGAACGCATTGCCAACTCTCTTAGCATTGGGCTCTTGGCCCAACACTACGCTCACCTTCTCTTCACAAATCGTTTGTGAGAGAATGTCATGAGCTGCATGGCATCTATTAACATTTAATTGCATCACCCTCATTATATGAGTTTCGGTGATGCCTTCTTATTGGCTTTACATTTAAAGCTGCCGGATCTATGAGACTCTTTGCATATCCAGCAATGAGTCTCATTCTGTCCTATGTGTGGGTAATTGCCTAATCAAAATTTATGGGTAAATAGTGCTCAAAACACTCCAGGAAAAGTGATAATATGCTACAACAACTTTCTTCATTATTGTTACCATCTATAGTTTTCTTTGTTAAAAATATTTGAATCGTCGGAAGTTTATTACCACAAGTTTGATTGGGTGTTAAGAAAACCATTGATACTTGAAAGTATCATTTACGAAATAAATTAAAAAATAAATAAAAGTTCCAAGCGTCAATATTACAATGAAATAATTTTTCCCATTATGCATGATTTTTAACCACCCTGTATTTATATTCACAGCCTCACCTTATCGTCAGGTACCACGTTATTTTTAATTACCAATGCATATAGTTATTTATTAATTTTTTGAATTAGAAGAAACGACATTCCTTCTTTACTAAAAGTTGCTTTTTGAGTAAAGTAAAATTGAATTGTAATTGCCTACCTAAATGTTACAGCATTACGTATTAAAATGAGAAACCTAATTATCCACCTTCTAAGTAATAAATAAAAATTACAATAAAAACAACCTTTTTTTAACTTTTTTCTTATGTTTTGTTACGAGAGCTGCTGCAGAATGCACCTCCTTTCCTAGGCAAAAGTAGCAGATTCTACTTACAATTACAAAAAAAAATTTGTTATTGCAACTGCTATTGTTTTTGAAACTCGGTTAACTTGCTTTAAAAAAATATTATTCATAGCTAAGAATAAGTAGGTATGTTTAGAAAAAGCATGACTAAAAAAATACTTCATTTGGAAAACTTAATCTCCCAACCTATTATGTAAAAACCATAGGTTACTAATAAAATTAGCTAACGGATTGTATGCGGTCAACCACAAAAATGTGCATCCCAAACAAATTCTCAACAAGGAACTGCTTTTAATCAAAACACTTCTTAGATTTAATTGGATCAGCAATTAATAACATAATTCAACAAAATCTGATTTAAGAAATCAATTCTACAATCACAATAATAATTTTTAAATTCACATTCAAAAACTTTCAAAATTTGCAAAAATAACATAATAAAATAATTTGAAACTAAAAAAAATTGAGATGCAAACTATTTCGACAAAATCAAAATTGCAGTCAAAAACGCAGACATCTAAAACTATAAACTTACAGTCCCATGACCTTAGCGTGGGTTGTACAACCCGTTTATAACCCTTTAACATTTGAATGCCTAAAACAAACCCTTTCGTGTAATTTCCGCCGGACAACAAACGTGACATGGTCGTTTGTACTTCATTCCCGGCACAAAAACTACAAAGAGCACCGCCAATTTCCCCATTGGAAATTTTGTCAACCCGGACATCTCCGAAACCGGAGCTCACGAGCGCTCTTCAAAACCAATAACCATCAAATCCCGCAACCCTTTGTTAGCTCTCTAAACGTTTTTCAAACACATAATTACTACATAATAAATCAGACACAGATTATCCGCCGTGGGGAACAATGAATTAATTAGCTGTCAATGATTAGCATTATGCAAAAGGGAATTCCCAATGCGAACAAAAAAAGATCCGTGTGAAATAAAGTCACGCGACCAATTAGAATTAATGCAACTTTTCACAGATGAAAAAATTGGGGCATTTTTTTACCCCTTTCGGCGCAAAATCGACTCCTAGCGTGATTTACGCGTTGTAATACGCATACGTTAGCCTGGATACATGTTAAGACCTACCGATTTAAAAATAGCCACGCTACGAAGTTTGACGTGGCTAAAAATAAACCTTCACTTTCGTTACGGCCAATTTCGCACGTAAAAAAAGTGATAGTGCCAATCTTACCGATTGTGATGAAACGCCGGAGGTGAATGAGGTGTCGCAATGTCTGGACGGCGGCCAAGAAAACCACTTGAGGCTCGAACCGGCTCCAAATTGCATTCTATTGTCTAAAGGAAAAAAAATGGCACGAATGGCAAAACTCATCTGGATTGACGTCATGTATGAAAAATGTAATTCCCCAAGTGGCCTTTATTTACTGTTTTTTCTCCGATACAATCGCATTCAAGAATCCGGACCGAGGGATTTGAGCTTACAGATGTGGTTTCATAAGGTGGAAGTTTTCCGAGTTGATCATTTGCAGCAGTAACTGTACGTGCTAATATAAAAGTCGGGCCTTGCACGAATTTACCAAAAAAAAATCGTTCAGTCATTGAACCAGAAACAGGGATCTCGCCATTGTAATTATTTTTTGCTCCGGCGGACCTTTCTTGTGAAAGGAGATTTAAAGGCACGCGGATGTGGAGCTTTAATTTGGTACTAATGATCATAGAAAAACTACAGCCAATTAACGCACACCGAATTCTAACAAGTCTCTTTATTCAAAACAACTTCCTACTTTATGCGCAGCTTTTATGCAAAGTTAAACAGATAAATTTTATGTACTTCTGTTGCATTTTAACGGGTGCCTTTTTATGAGTATTTACTTAGTCGGTAATTACGGATCTGATTTGGTTTTTATGCACTCCCAGCCGAGTGTGTAAAGTACACATATTTTTTGCTTTACTGCCACAAAACATATTTAATTAACAAGTCGAATGGTGCGACATATTAATATTAGCTTAAATGATTTAAACCTGAAAAGCCGGGATGTAATTAATTTCAAGTCCTGTCAGAAAGATGAGTGGTGGGTAAATTGTAAATGTGGACTTAAAATGTAAATATTTACAGTTTAATTATTTTACATAATCAAATGACTAACATCTTGGCAAAATGGATTAACAAGCCGTCGCCGTCGAGTAAACAATTACGGGGGAAGAACTAAGCTTTTCAGTTTATATACAAAACGATTGAAATTTTTATCACAACCGACTCCTAACTGTAAAACTTCAGCTCTCACGGCAAACCTGAAATTTGAGGATCCTGAGGATTTAATGGTCCCAAAACAAAGTCGTTTTCTGCTTAAGGGATACAATTTTTTTTACTGAAACTTTCGTATCAACAATTAAAATTTTTTGAAAGTCAGAAAATAATTAACAAAACGATCTTTGAAGAGTTTGAAAATTTGTTTGTTTATTATTATTTAAAAAAGTCAAATTTAATTTGCCACTTATTATTATTAAGTGTCAATCGTTGGATTGCTAAATTAATTAGCTACGTACCAGTCAAGTGGCAAATACTGCTATTAGAACATTTATTAAAAAAATTCGCAAAGATCTGTTAAAATTAATATTTACTAAACGTAATCACTGGATTTTTTTACTTGATGTTATTATAATTTTTATATTTCTCAATGAAACTTAAATCTGGAAATCCAACATTAAACTGCTCGTCAATGAAGTGGCCCATTAGTAAAATTTTGATTTAAACTAAATTTTCTCAGCACAAAAATTATTTACATTTTAGTGCAAAGTACTATTTAAATAAATATTACCGAGTAGTTGGTGTTAAATATTTGGTATTTATCACCTTAAAATTCGGTATTGTGCTATGATACTCTTACATTTTACATCTTTTGAACAACAAATGCTCCTTCTATTATACCACATGCTTGAAATACAATTTGAGATATTTTCAGCAGGGGTTATTGATAAAGTGAATGTGTCACATAGCGTGATAAATAGAGCAGTGCAAATTTTCCGAAGAACCAACAGTGTAAGTTTTGGCCATGGTGATGGTCCTTTCAGAAGTACGATTCATGCTCAAGACGAGTATATAAAGACTCCAATTATGACAAAAGCCTGTTCAGTCATCTAAACAATTAGATAATGCTCTTCTCATTGGCGCAAAAAAAAACTGTTGTAAGAAGACTACACTAATTGTAAGTTGATTTAGCTAAGTACAGTCTGGCATCTGTCAGTTGGCTGATTTAAATGATACTTAACTTCAAAAGAATTGATACACTTAACCTTAAAGTGCATTAGATCAATTTTCATTTAAAGCTCCTTTTAAGCAGAGAATTCTCAATACTTAAAATTAAGGACCGGTTATACGTTTAACCTTCAAAATCCAGGCACTCTGAAAACTGCCACTTAGTGAATTTAAGTGAGATTTAATTTTAAGGGTAAGTGGTTGAGTTAACATGTGGATAACATTTTTGTTTGTAGAATTAATTTTTTTGAATAGTAACTATACCGGTCAATAATCTCTTCTCCTAAGGATGGACATTATAGATAGGGTTTACTGTATAAAAGTAACATGAAAGAAAGCAAGAATTTCTTTCAGAGTTACAAATAAATTATTATTAAGTAATTAAATTACATCCAATTTGCGAGGAAGAATTATTTTGCAGATTTTTTTTCTGCAGAATTTCTCTTCGGTTTGTCATCTAAAATATAATTGCTTGATCACCTCTCTTTCATTCCACCAGATAAAACATTCTATTCCAACTGAATGTCATAGATGTAATCTACATCACGTAGACCACTCAAACAATAAAACCGACCATTTAATTCTACGTATAATGAATATCCCCATCGTAGGTACAGTTAAGTGTCCGTAATCATCACAAAAGGACAACTTAAAGTCCCTTTCATAAAACGCTCTTAATTGCCATAACATAAAAAATTCTTAAACTAAATTCCGCACATAACCAGACGATCAAATGCATTAAAATTTGCATTTTAGGTAAACATGGATAAACCAGTTCAGAAAATGCAGTTTCATTATCAACAACCAGACCGTTATTCGCTCAATTTGCGAAGCTTTAGGAAAACGTTTTTATGAAAAGAAATTAAAAATTTAATTACTTTTCACTGCGCATCTCACATTTTACAAGTGTTTACATAAATTTCTGATTCATAGCTTTACGACGGTTGCAATTAGCGATTCTAAAAAGCTAGAACGGTAAAATCCTCAATTCCGTTTAATTGAACTGCGCAACACTTCGATTGCAGGGATTATTTATTTGAATTCAATTAATAAATTTCGCTTGCGTCTCTTTTTCATCATAACAAACCTACACAATTCCAAATTCATCACCGTGTGATTTAATTTCTATTTTTTTTCGGGGTTTCTCTTTGCTAGGGATTCGCTTGACCTAAAGGTGCGACAGACGTATAAATACAAACAAATCGGTCGAAAAATGCAAACAAGCGATGACGAGACCGCGCACCCATCTCGAGAGCGCGGTGAGAAAGTTCCCCTGCATTTTCGCATAAAATTGCGAAAAAGTCCCTCCATGACCTGGCGAACATGTTCCATGTGAAACCGGAGGAAAACGCCGTTCCGGTATTAATGAGACTCCGCGACTCTGTGACGTAGGCAAGTAAGGAAATTCTCCCAAATTGCGGAACTAGAAGAGAGGGGAGATTTTATAAAAGACAAGCTCGCGGTGCGATTCGACATTCTATTTTGAATTGAGTGTGAGTGACTAACAAGCGACGAATAGTGTGCGGTTTTTTTAATAAATACGAGAAAAATGGACGTGGAAGACTTCAGAACGCGCGGTAAAGAGATGGTGGATTACATCTGCAATTACATGGACACAATTAGTTCGAAGAGAGTGACGCCGAACGTCGAGCCGGGATATTTAAAAGAACTGTTGCCGACTGAGGCGCCGCAAGAACCGGAAGACTGGGACCAAATCATGAAGGACGTTGATACCAAAATCATGCCCGGAGTGACCCACTGGCAGCATCCCAGATTTCACGCTTACTTCCCTTCGGGAAACTCCTTCCCATCGATCCTAGGGGATATGTTATCAGACGCGATTGGATGCATTGGATTCTCATGGGTAAGTCACCTCTCAAACCCAAAAAAAAAATTCAAGCTAATTGCGTTTTTCCTGTAGGCTGCAAGCCCTGCCTGTACCGAATTAGAAACCATTGTCATGGATTGGTTTGGCAAAGCCATCGGGCTCCCAAACGATTTCATAACTTCAAGCAAAGGCAGTCGTGGAGGCGGCGTCATCCAATCCTCGGCCAGCGAATGCGTCCTCGTGACCATGTTGGCGGCCCGAAATCACGCCATCCAACACCTGAAGAAAAACAATCCTCATCTAGACGACAGTGCCTTCCTTCCGAAATTAGTAGCTTACTGTTCCAAAGAATCTCACTCGTGCGTCGAAAAGGCCGCAATGATCCTCCTAGTAAAATTAAGAGTTCTCGAACCCGACGAAAATTGTAATTTAAGAGGTGAAACGTTAAAACGTGCCATGGCCGAAGACGAAGCCTTAGGATTAGTGCCGTTCTTCGTATCGACCACGCTCGGTTCGACCGCCTGCTGTGCCTTCGACAATTTAACGGAAATTGGGCCAATTTGCAACGCACAACCCTGCACTTGGTTGCACGTCGACGGCGCGTACGCCGGAAACGCGTTCATTTGCCCGGAACTCAAACCTCTAATGGCCGGAATCGAATACGCCGACTCCTTCAACACCAACCCCAACAAGTGGTTGTTAGTCAATTTCGATTGTTCCTGTCTTTGGGTGCGATGCAGGCTCAAGCTCACTTCCGCCCTCGTGGTCGACCCTTTGTACCTCCAACACGCCAACTCAAATGAAACGATAGACTACCGGCACTGGGGAATCCCCTTGAGCAGACGATTCCGCTCTTTGAAGCTGTGGTTCGTTATCCGAAAATACGGTATCTCCGGTCTGCAAACCTACATCCGCAATCACATCAAGCTAGCGAAATATTTCGAATCGCTGGTGAAAAAAGATTCGAGATTCGAGGTGGTCAATGACGTCAAACTTGGATTGGTGTGTTTAAGATTGTTGGGTCCAGATGCTGTGAATCAGACTCTCCTGGCGACCATCAACGCTTCCGGAAAGTTGCATATGATTCCTTCCATGGTTAAAGGAAAATACATAATCAGGTTTTGTGTTGTCGCCGAGCACGCTACCGAAACGGACATTGAAGACGCCTGGAATATAATCAACGAGCACGCGACCGAATTGTTGGAGTCGCTGGAGAAGCCGGTGAAACCGGAAACGGTCGTTCGACCGCCGCTAACGCGGTCGAAATCGAGGCGCTTCTCCTTCACAAGGAGCGTCTCGAGGGAGATCTACAAGAGGTCCATGAGCAAATCGAACCTTTACGACGGCGCGACGCCCATCCTCATTCCGGACGACGACATCGACAGCCCGTCCAACGACGACGTTTTGGACGACATCCTCCTAACTTCCGGTTATCCAGAAGACGTCTTCACGAAGGATTTTCAGGAGTTTAACGTTCGGGAGGGACAGAAGTGTAATAGGAAATAATTATTTTTGTTTTGGATTTGTCCCCAAGTGATATTTATTTTATTTATTTCAGTATTATTAGACGTTAAGCGGTAACAATTCGCCACATTTTTTAAGGATTATTTATGTGTACATAGTTCGTAACTTAATTTATTGTAACGCATATTCCATTGTATGTCGCATTTCGCATGTCGTTTTTATACTTGCGTAATAAATAATTTAGTCGAAAAAATCGTTGCAAGTTATTCAAAATGCAAGGCCGTTATTCCTGGAGCCAAATAACTGGGCGTTTATTAGCACGTTTAGATTTATTTAACAAGTTGGTGATTTATTAGCCGTATTGAGGTTACACGCAGAAAATAATGTTATGAAATTCACCAAAAGTTGCATATCCTACATCAAAATATTATGAACCGAGAAATAACCTGCTAACTACTAAAAAAAATGCGTAAAAAATTTAATACGAGCAATAAAGTTAGTTGCAGCTCCAACACAAACAATATTTGCTGGCTGTTTCAAACTTTCCAGTTATTAACTACATTCTATCACTTGACTAGTCTGTAATCATTTGGGTAAAAAAAGACTGCAACATATTTCTTTTCATCAAGTTGTTTCATGTATTAGTATGCCGATCAAAAGAAATCGGCCTATACTATTTCTGGAGTAAATATTGGATCAGAAACTAAGCATGTCCCTTCTTAACTTGCTGTAGTACAGTGAATGGCAAAAGTAACACTACAATTCATCAAATCTAAACTGTTGAATTTGGAAAAAATCCCAAAACAATTAAATTTAACAGTTTTTAATACAAAATTTTTATATACAGTGTGTTTCTGGTGATGTTATAGACTTAAAAGAGCAAATTACATTGAAATATTTCTAGCAAGTAGTTTTTAGTGGCAAATTTGAATTTTACTATTATGTTACGTTTGTACAATGCCGAAAACACGAGCTGATAAAAATTGTTTATAATAGATGCACAATGCAAAACACAAAAATTGTAATAAGAACTGTTTTTATTATTTATATAAATGCAATATGTACATTTACGGCCACCGAAATGTGCACGATTTTTTTTAGCAACTTGATTTTTGCTTTATATCATAGGCGTCCTAAAAAATCAGCCAAATATTATTTTCTTTATGACAAATATTATTTCACGAAAGTCACTCGATAAAGCCAGCTTTAATCTATGGAAAAATAAGGAAATTTGTGTCAGGTATCGTGCACATTTCGGTGGCCGTAAATGTACAACGGAATAAAGCTGCTCAGGCGCATAATTGAAATCACGAAGTTCTGATAAGAACTGTTTTTATCATTTATATAAATATAATTTACGATAATCAGCTACTGTGACACGCAAATTTAATCAGTGTAAAACCGGCCTGCTAGCGGTCAATCATAGATCTACCTTTTGGTGCGATATTTTTTAATCATGTCAGGAATACAAAAAACGAAAATATCGATATCTGATATCATCGATATTTTCAACAGAACCTGTATTTTTTTAACTGTCAAAATGACAGCATACAAAAAAAAGATGGAGACAAAATTGATGAAAATTGCAAAATATGTTTTAATTTTATTTTTCGACCGATCTATCGGCCATGAAATTTATAAATTAAGTAAATTAAGCAATAAATAAGTATATTCACACCACACAGCGGTATAAAAAAGTCAAGTACTTAAGAAAAATGTCTAACATGATATTGTCGTAAAAAGACATTCTCTGCATTTCTTGAGTTTTAAGAGGCACGACTATTGTCAAATTTATCCAATTACGACAATAATTTGATTTATTAGAAACAGATTCATTATGGAACAACGCCAGTTTTATGCGGTGCTGCCATTGTGTGTAAAATGACATACTCCACCCATTTTTTTCTCAAAAAAATTAAAGCTATTTATTAACTCAACATTTAATAACTTGACTCAACAGAAATATTCATTTTACTACTTATAAATTAAAGTGCAGATTTATGTGCAGTGTTAACAGAAAATTTAGTAAAATGCACACTTTTCATGGACGAAATTTAAGATGCGGTATGTCATTTTATACATGCATAGTTGGTAAAGTGACACAGTCCAACACTGTGGAGAATTCACTTCCCTGTTAAAACTTTGAAATTGTAATGTATTTTGAAAGAAAAAGGATTTGTTCGATAATTTAACCGTTTTCGAATATGAAGTTGACTTAGACAAATATGTGTCAAAACATAACCTTGCCGTATACAAGGCAATATAAAAACTCCTATTGCATGTTATGACGAACGATTATGTTTTTCAATTGCCAGCAACTTTTTCTTAATTGTTTTTTATGTAAAGGAATAAACATTTAAACCATCATGTTGACGATTAAGAGGCCTATCAAAATCAAAACACAAAAGAGACATTCTGTATATAAAAATTTTGCACTACGAAATTTAATTCAAAATTTTTCCAATTTAAGATTCGTCAATTTGTTGCGTTACTTTAGTCGCTGACTGTATTTTATCGACTGCAAAAAAATTGAAGATGAATATTTTTATTTTTATTTTTTGTTACAATCAATGCAAACTTTTCCATTTTTTACTGGCACATAATCTCACTTTTAACTATGAATCACTATCCTCCTCAATTTCTCAATCTTCCCATTACTTTCACCTTTCGGAAATCTTGTTTAGTACTAATATAAATTTAATGCTTTTTCGTAATATTGGGTACATAAAAATGTACCAATTCTAAGAAAATTAATCGGAATAATATAACGTCGATAAAAAATGAAACTCTATGGTTTACTCCATGAAATTGATGATGATAATAAAAATAATATCCGGTTCCATTTTGCTGCATCATTTCACATAAAATGCAATTTTCGATGGGAAAAAAACAAAAATTAAATGCACACCTGAATGCAAGGATCGAATTTACAACAAAAAAGACCTTAGTAAAAACCCCCATAATTGGAACACCAGGATAAACATGACCTTCCTTAAATTTCTAGACAAAACGATTGACGCCAGTTATCCTTACTACCTACTATCAAATTCGCACTTCTTTGTCTGCCAATCAAATATTTAAATTAATCTTAAAACTTTCAGTCATAATAAACGCCTACATTCCGGCAACCCAAATATCAACAAAATTTAACATTTTTGTGAAAACTCGAAATTGTGCAATTAGATGACACAAATTAAAATAAACTAATTATTGTAATTTTCCAATCACTAATCACAGATAACCCACAGTTTAATAAATAAGTTAGTTTTTCATTAATTAAATATTAATTTTGAGGTTAGGATGGGCACAAAGATTGAATTAGTACCCGTTTGAGAAAAAATACAAGCAATCACTTACCTTGTACTTATAAAAAAATGATTAACTCCAGTTTTAATTCAATTTTCGGTACATTTAAATTCCCTGTGGAACACAAAAAAACATAACCACAATCTGTTGAGGAGTGGGGGACACAATGATTGATAACTGCAAATGGTTTATGGGCCAAAACTTTACAACTTAAAATCGATACAAAATCATATAAAGGCACAACCAATTCCGTTCACTCTAGGAACGCTCTATCACATTAAACGTAACTTCATAAAACTAAAAAAGGCACTCATTCAATGTGCACTTTAATGTGCCGACTTAGTTCCTCTTCATTTACAAACCTATCTGCGCACAAGTCACAACTAATCAATCGGTCCTCAGTAATTTCGTCGAGTAATTCAATCATGTCCGTTACGTCGTTTTCAGCCTTCTTCACCTTTTTCCGCCTGCCTTCTTTCGCCAACGAAGCCAACTTATCACTGTGCCTTATAATGTGCGCACACAACTCATTCTTTTCCGACAGTTTCTCATCACACAACTCACAATCGTAATTCCCATCTTGACCGTTCGCATGCAACCAACGAATATGCTCACGCAAGACAACCTTCTGATTGAACGCCCTCAAACAGATGGGGCAAACATGCGGCCGCTCTCCGGTGTGGATCATTTCGTGCTTCCGTAACGTCCCTCCGTCCCTGAAGGCCTTCAAGCAAAATCTACAACCGTACGGCCTCTCGTCGCTGTGGATTCGCTTGTGGATGTGGTACCCTTGACGACTTGTGAAGGTTTTCAAACAAATCACGCACTTGAACACGTGAGGAAGGGGGTTGTGTAGGCGACCGTGCTCCCACAGGCCTTGCCGGCTGCAAAACGATTTTCCACACTCCAAGCAGATGTAGAGGGAAGAGGCCTGATGAGTCGAGAGGCGGTGTTGGTCCAATTCTTCGTGCTTTTCAAACGTTTTATGGCAGGTCTCACACGCAAAGGTCTTCTTGCGGTGAATCCAGTCGTGCCGGTACAATTTCTGTTTCGTGGAGAACTTCTTGCCGCATTGGTTGCAGACGTGTTTGAAAGTTTTTTTCGGGGATGCTTTTGTGCAAGAATGGTTTGACAGTGCTTCAGGGGCGGTAAAACATTGGTCACAGCGCTCACATTGAAAAATATTGTCCGACACATTCACATGGAGTTTCAGGTGAGAATTCAGGGCCTTTTCGCGCGTGAATTTCTTCCCACAGTATTCACAAGCGTGGGGTTTCTTCTGACTGTCTTTACTGGTCGACGGTGTGTTAATTTCCTCCAAATTTCCTTCAACAATCACATTTTGACCAACGTCTAAATTCATGGCATGTAAAGGATCGTTCCCAAAATCATCAATCCAATTCGTTATGCTAGGAAGCGCTTCTGATCCATTTTCAATATAAACACTTTGTAAAATTGCCCTCCCCGGCTGGTAACTGTGGATTTTCATGTGATTTGTGAGGCTCGAAGGCCGGCTGAACACGCTCCCGCACACTTGACACTGATTCACCATCATCACATTCGAGTGCATTGCCATGTGATCAACCAAGTCTTTTTTCTGAGCGAAAACGCTGCTGCAGATTTGGCACGAATGGGTCTTTTCCACCGCATGACATACTAAATGATTGTTTAGATCGTTTGCCCTTCCAAAAATTGCATTGCACATCTGACATTCATAAGAACTGACTTTGCAAATTGACATGTGGTTCTGCAAATCGGCTGTTGTACGGAATTTCAGTTCACAGGTGGTGCAATTCAAAAGCGGCAAATCTTGCGGGGTTTTTGTTTCGATCCTTGGAATGTTTCCTAATTGCCTCAAAGCTTCCACGGCCATGCTAACAAAAAATCAAATAATTCAGTTAAATCAATGCTCATGGAGTGAGTACCTTGATGAGTTACTAAATGGAGAAGGAGCAGAATTCAGTGAGGAAGCAGAAATTAGCAATTCAAAAAAGCAGGAGGGAAAATGTAGTTAAAAGGTTAGAGGAAACGACAAGAAAAATGGGACTGTGTATTAACGAAGAAAAGACTATATAGATGGAGGAGGAGTTTAAGAAGTTTATGAAGAATAATTATTTAAAACTGGAGATTGTAGGAGGCAGGGAATATAAGTTTGAAGAAGTGAATAAGTTTTCATATTTAGGTAGGTAGACAGAGCTAAAAAGTACACAGGGGCTAGTCGATACAGAGCCTATAAAATCAAATATATGCTTTATAGCACGGAGACGACTGACCCTAAAAGACGGGCAATTCTTTATACATGTGTCCATGTAGTTTCAGTTCTCTGCGAGTACGTGTGTGGTAAGTAAAAAATATTTAACGTTTTTCGTTGGTCTTAGTAATTTTAAATAACTGAAGTAATTTGTTTTTAACAAATTTATGATGCATGATAATGAATTATTGATCTATACAATATAAAGCTGACAGTTTTAGCAATAGTGCAGCACTGTTTAAAACATTTGCAAATTACTGGTTGTTACTGTAACAATTTGCCCCATATAAATGCTTTTTGTGAAAGTAATTATTATAAAATTAGACACTCATATATAAGAGAAAAACGACTAGGGGTCAAATACCTAAAGATATATTTCAAGCTGCCGCCACAGATGTGATGGAAAATAACAAAAATTAAAGAAAAAACAAATAATTTTGATTTCATTTTAATAAAGCTTTTGAATAAAATTTAGTTTTATTTTCAAGTTGAATTTGTTATGTACCTACCTACCAAAGAATTGTTAGTATAAAATACATGTAACAAGTTACCACACAGTACGTCACAACTAACCCCATACAGGGGCAAATTGTTACGTTCTGCATCAGCTCAAAAACGATTTTTTTTTTATCAAAGGCCATGTTAATTGTTAATTTTTAAATATATATTCTTGTACTAGATTCTAGTAACTAGAAGCTTCACTTTTTAACTAACGGTAATTGCTCAGTCTCCCACTGCTATAGAAACAAAAAGTTCACAAGTGAAAAATGTATCAATTAACCACAGTCTCCCCTACTGTCTTTAGAAAACCAAGTATAACTACACAAAGGTAATAAGGCCTATAGCTACATATGGATGCGAGATGTGGGTACTAGGGAAAGCTGAACAGGCAAGACTAGAGGTATGGGAAAGAAAAGTGCTTCAGAAGATATATAGAGATAAAAGGGCTTATGATAGATGGGAGAGAAGAAGCAACAAGGAATTACAAAAATTGTATAAGATGCCAAATCTGGTTGGAGTGGTGCAAAGACAAAGATTGAGATGGCTGGGACATTTAATGAGGATGCATAACAGTATATTAACAAAGAAGCTACTGTAAAGTAAAGTAGGGGGAAAAATGAGACGAGGAAGACCCAAGTCGAGATGGAAGGCGAAGTAATTAAGGATATAGAAGACAGTAAAATCAGCAACTGGAAGGAAAAGACACGAGACAAAAAAGGATGGAGACAAACAGTCAACCAAGCCATGGGCCTACTAGGCCTACAGTGCTAAGTTATATAAATCAATGGTTAGTGTTACCTTTCATCTTCGGTCGCATTGTGTTCAATTTCAAGTTTGAATTCCGATTTTATGTCTGAATTATCGGTCTCAAAGACTATGTTTAAAGCACCGTCCGTCGTCTCTTCAATGTCTTGGACTTGAATTGTTTGAAAATCCGAATAGTAATTACTTTTCATAACCTCCTCTTGAGGGGTTATTTTTGAAATTAAATCGAACACCTCCATCATAAACGAATAATAGATGGAATTAATTGATAAAACGATGGTACATTTAATTAAACTTGCATAATTTTTAAAATAAAAACAAGCCAAGTGCGCTTATTTCACTGTCAGTCACAATTACCTGATATTTGACAGTTGTCAAAAACCTCACACGTTTCTTTTGTTTTAGTCGTAGTGAATTCAAAGATCGTGAAATGCATTGTAACAGGGCAAACAGTTCCTTTATTTTGATTTGTGGAGATTATTTCGATTACTTCCGTTGATTGATTCGATAGTTAACTGATTGATGTAAGTTTGTAACGATTTAATTATCATAACCTCACTTTCTTGTTGCAGCATGTCGTTGTACTCTGGAACGTCCAGACAAACAACACCTTCATCAATTTTAAGAAAAACCTCGAGTTATAAAAGCAGGTTGACCACTCCTCGTGCGCCCATAAAAGTACGTTTTTCATTGCCATATGCAAAACGTGTGCGAACCATACTGCATGATTTAGTGACTAAACAAAGTGCCAGAGAATACGAACAGTTAATTTGCTTAATTCGTGACTCGGAATTGGTCGATAACGATTTAAAATCGTTACTAGATGAAGCAACTCAATGTATTTCTTTGCTGAATAATAACTACAGGTTGTTTGTAGAAGCGATTTTAGCCATCAAATGGTCACATAGAGGTAAAAAAGTTGTTTCTCAGTATCAGTCGTTTCTTGTCGATTTATTAGCAGCCCACAATTATCACGCAAAAATCGCAATTGATTATTTAGTGGCTAATTTCGAACCTGACATTAACGAGTTAGAAAATGATGAGATTACACCTTCCCAATTGAAAAGGTTTAATAACATCCATACGGTGCTCAAGGTTTTATTGGAGGTGATTCCTTTAAGTAAGGAAATTTTGATGCAATCCGTAATAAATCGTTATCCGTACATAAAAAAACCTACTCACTGTCACGAAATATATTTGTATAATTTAATCGAAATTTTAAAGTATCACCCGCAATTTCGACCTGATTTTCTCCATTTAATCGTTTCTAAATTAATTCTGTTGGACGTGAGTGCGCCGCGAGAAGAAATCGAAAGGGTTGAGTGCGGATTTGATGACGACATATTTCCTATGGAAGAGGATTATGACGAAGATAGTCCCAACATGAAACATCCGGTGGCTCATACGCTTGATGTTTGTTTAAATTTTCTGTTTAGTTTCTTCGAAAAGGAATGCCTGGGCGAGCAAGGTCAATTAGAATGGGAGAAGATGAAAAGTGAGTGCAAAGTGCAGCCCCATTAGCTTAAGCTTAACAAATATTTTTCACAGAACTCTATCACAATATGATAATTGTGTTTGATAAGGTCGTCCTTCCAACTTATAATATTCATCATGTTCAATATCTAATGTTTTATTTGTGTTCCTTCAAACCGACCATAACAGAAGCGTTTTTAAATTATTTATGGAAAAAATTTTGTGATCCAAGCGTTCCTTCAGTATTGAGACAAACAGCCGTCGTTTACATCGGAAGTTTGATTTCACGGGGAGCCTTCGTTCCTTTAAGGTATTACTCACTTAAAAAACTGAAATATCTTACAATTGAGCTGTTGATTTTAAAAGTGGAGCAAGTCGATTTTATGTTATTACTAGATATTTGAATGGGTTTAAAAATATTGGTAAACAGCAATAGACTTATTTTATATTTTTTGTTGTCTCATTTCATGTAAATTTAACATTCGACTTGCCTCACTTTCAAAAACAATAAATATCATTGTCGAAATAAATTACTAATTGTAACAAATTTATACTGATATTAAAAGATATTTATTGTGAATTATTTAAAAACAAATTTTATGTTAATTTGTAATAAGAATTAACTTTAACTATTTTTTTCACAAGATAAACTTGCCCCACTTTTAAAATCAACAGCTCAATTGTCGAACAGTAAATTATTTAACAATTTATACTGTAATTGTTGTAGTAGAAAACTAAAAACCTTAGTATTAGCAATGTACAGAGTGCTTACAAATGAATGTGGGTTAGATGACCTATGGTCGAGAGTTTGTCAATTTGCCGCTTCTTATAAATTGTTATAGATATGCCAATAAGCAAGACAGGGATGCATTATTTCGCTGTTACGCTAACCTATATTCAAAAGAAATAATACAGAAACCAGTGGCATAAACTATATCGGGTATTAATGTAAATGGCAGACTCATCATGATACCTTCCTAATTACGGAGTCACTAAAAGATTTTCAGAGATAACTTTGACTGAACCCGAACAGAATACCAAAGAAAATAATGGAGACAAGAAGAAGGAAGAAAAGGAGAATAGGTAGACCTAGAAAACAATGGGCCCAACAAATAGCTGAGGTAGGAAAGAAAAAGGGGAAAACGGTAGAGGACATGAAAGCTAATTTCATGAAATAGGGTACAATGGAAGAAGTGGGTAAAGGAGGAGTCCAACTCATAATCCAAATCAAAATCCGACGTTCCACAGGACATAAGAAAGGAGACAAAGAGAGAGAGAGATAACTTGATCAAGTGGTGGAGATCCAGCGAGAAGGTTGTCTGATAATAAACATCGAAAATACTAAATTCATGGTAATAACAAAACCGCAACAACAACTACAGGAAAGGTAGAAGAGGTAAAAAAGTCAGCAAATATAAGTGAGAGCCATAGAATGGAATGGAAGCTTGAATGCTTTATGCGAGCTTTACATAGTCAATCAGGAATGACAGTGGTCTGAATAAACAGTCAAACTGTCATTCCTGACTCCAATCACTATGGCCCTATACTTATTACGGTCGGTTCCATAATCGAACGCCTAATGGTCCTTTAACTAATGATGGCCTTAAGTATTGTTGCAACAATAAGTTGGTATAGTAATTACCAAACTTTAATTTAAAAGTTACTTTAAATTGATTATGGAACCCGCCCTTAGTCAAACTGACAATCTGAATGAAGTACTTTTAGCTCAGTTGACATTGAGGCGCCAAAAAGTGCAGATTTGGTGCAATGTCTTTAACAGAAAAGGCTTGTTTTGCAATTTTCCTGGCATTGGATAACAGGAGAAAAGTGGAATGCAGAATGTGGATGAAGGAGTGGTATAAAAAATGTGACCTCAGCAACCAATGCTTTAGATGAAAATCTTTTTAATGTCGCCAAGGTAACATCATACTACCCAGAATAAATACAGTTATGACGTAGGTTACACATTATTCTTTGGTTGTAAGGAGTGATGTAAACACTGTGTCAAGATCGCTTCAGGGAGCACTAATAAATGGTAGACTTACTATTTGTGAAGCTTCATAGTGTTTTCGACTTGCTGCTTTTTTCATAAAGCCATTTCAATACGGTAATGAAAGAATTTTCATCCTCCTGATAATTGTTACATTACTTACTTCTGGTGTCTCATTTTGGGTGGTTAAACCCAACTTTCCGAAATAGCTAGAAAGCACTATTCCACAGCTCAAGTAAAGTCTCATAAGCTTCTATATAAAACGTTTTAAATAATCGTCACCATCAACACATGCTGGTAATTCATCAAGTGTATCGTCAAGACCTATACCAACATATTCGTCCTCCATGACTGCTTTAACAAAACTGAACATCATCATTCAGGCTTGTCAGTCTCTCCCCCACTTCGCCTGATTGAAGCTCGGATTTTAAAATGTCTAGAAATTCGTCAGTCCATTCATGAGTTCATCAGTATTGACCTTACACTCGCATAAAAAAAATATTAGTGATGGAGGGAGGCATTTAAACTAGGGCCATACAGTAGAATTTTAAAAATAAGCTGGAACGAGGAAGTGACCAATGAAGAATGGAAAAGGAAAAAGAAGTAATACAAACAATCAAAATGAGAGAACTACAATATTTGGGTTAGTTGATGAGAGGAGATGGGTTAGGGCCATACAATAGAATTTTAAAAATAAGCTGGATCGAGGAAGTGACCAATGAAGAATGGAAAAGGAAAAAGAAGTAATACAATCAAAATGAGAAAACTACGATATTTGGGTTAGTTGATGAGAGGAGATGGATATGAGTTGCTACAAACCAAATACACGGAAAAATGGAGAGGAAGAAGACCAATCTCCTGGTTTATCAATTTGAGGAAGTGGTACAAAGCAGTTTTATTGAATTGTTTAGAGATGCAGCATCAAAGACGGGTCAGTTCAGAAGGAAAACTTCCATTATCTTAAGCATTTAGCACACATTTGTACTAACAGCAATTTCAGCAGTTTTTTTATTTATATAAACAGGTGCTGATTTATCGATGTTAAATGATAGACATCCACCATGTTTCATTGTGATTTAAAACAAATAAATATTATCAATGATCCTCAATTATTGGATAAAATAATGTACAATATACATGAGCTACAAACTAGAAAATATCCTATTGAATTATCCTTTGAATTAGCATGTTATTCGAGATGTCACATTTTTTAACCTATAGGAGAAGGAAGGAAAAGTTTTTGAAAAAAAATTTAAAAAATTTGTTGATGAAAATTTATGTAAAGTAGTGATTGCAAAACTAATGGTTTAATGTCAACAAAAAAATGCAATCAAACGCTACCATATTGATTATACATATTCAAAAAGCGACGACAATGAAAAAGGTTGCAAAAACCATATCAATACCCATGGGTAAGATGGCATATGCCTAGAAATTAATTGCAAGGATCACATATGACCACCTTAGCGTTTTTAGACAGACCAATGTACTCTGTATGACACCATTTCTTGCAAATTTGACAGCGTAGCCACCATTCCTTTGATCGCGACCTGGTATATTGTCCCAGGCAAAATGAAGGACTCCCCATTCTCACTATCTGACGGTGGTGACAAAGCAATTCGCCTCTTAGTGGACCTAACAGACTTCCTTCGTGCTTCAACCTCCTTGCTAGCAACTTCAGACTTTAATTCATCAAGATCTGGTGTGGAATTCAGAGTTCCAAATTTTCCTTTTTTTTGCGATTTGATCGCTTTGAAATGGCACCAACTGGCTAAGGAGAAATATCTAACATGGATAGATCGATCCACTTATCTTTGGAGGTTAAAGGCCCTAGTTGAGTTTGGAGGTATGAGGTATCGAAATCATATTGTTCCTGGATGATGGAATGTTGGCAACTAGTTGTGGAGTAGTTTCTACTGCTTCCTGTGTCGCAGGCTCGTGTTATTTGGCATCTGTTACATCTGTAGGAGCAAACATCCAATAGTGGAACACATTTTCATTAAGTGAAAATATGTCTATTGCAAAAAAGCCACTTTGAGCATTTTTTGCTGTGACAGTCTGAAGATAAGCTTCCTTGAATATTCCTGTAACTTGCAGATGAGTGACTGTTCGGCCTGGATTGCCAAATATTTAATTGTAGGTTGTAGAATGTGTTACAAGGTCCAAAGAAGCTGAGATCAAATGGTGATACAGTTTTGTTTTGCAAAATTCAGAACATCTACGTTCTTATGACTGCAATGTTCACCAAGAGCCAACAAAACCTTATTTTGATCGGAAGGTTTGACATGTTTTGCAAAGGAACACCTCTCTATTCATGCAACCCTTCTCGTGGGCAAATCCTATAACACCGGTTGGGGCATAGTCTATCAAATCTTGTTTCATATTTTTCCTTGGAAATATGAATGCTGGTGGATTGAAACTCCCTATGGCATTCATGCAGCAAACTGCGGTGTAGTCTAATTCAGCACTGGTCAATACTCCAACTTGTTTTCTGCCTTTGGTTGCAAATATCTTTGAATTTTAAGAAGGAACTGTGGTAAAACCAGATTCGCCAACGTTCCAAATTTTTATACAGTTCAAAGTTTAACTTTTCCATAGGATAAGTGTAAAAAAAATTTGAACCTGTGGCTTATTGAATGCACGCGCACTAGCGGTTGAGGTTGCCTCTGGTATTCGAATAGTTCCCCCCCCCCCCCGCCTTGTGAGAATAACGTAACGTAAGACAAGCGCCAAAAAGCAATATTGCTCTAAAAATATGAATAACAGAAAACTGCAACAAACTTCAATAACTGAGGAATGAAAACAAAAGCTGACACTTCAGAACTGTGTCGTTAAGGGGCCTCATAGAACTGCCTCGTGTCGGTGGCAGCTCAGAATTTTGCAGCATTCTTTTCTACCGTTCACATAACCTCGTTTGTGCGACAGCGGCACCAGTCGGTAAGAGAATGATTTAAAATGCAACGAGACGATGTTTAAAAGGAGACAAAGATACGTTGTCGTCACAACAGTAGATTTTGAAATTGAGCTCGTGTTCTGATTGGCTAACAAACTGTCGCCGGCGATTCAACACAGTTCTGTGAAGGCCGCTTTAAACATTCTTGCAGTCAAGGCGGTAAATTTCAAGTCATTGTTTTATGTACAATCTGTGCAATATTCGTATTTGGTAGCTATGCCATCGCAGTAAAAACGGTTGTACATTGTAGTGATATTAAGGTTTTTCGTTTTTTAAGAAACTTAACATTAATCGTTTGTGTTCAGCATGTTAAAAGGCACACTTCAACAAATGGCCGGATGGATCCACTCATACATAATGACCCAAGACGGCCTGGAATGTATAAATTCAAACGTGCGAGTCCATGCAGTTTTCTACAGCATTTGCCAAGCATTGCTTTATGTGATTGCATTCAGGCACAAAGATTTGGTCGACACAAAGAAGAGTAAGTTGGCAAATTTTTTAACTTGTGTTTTAATCTCTTTCTTTAGATGTCATCTTTTTGCAAAGTCTCAATCTTACAAAGATCATTACGTGTCGATTGAACCCCCTAAGAGTGTGTCAAGTAGCCGTTGCTCAAAATTTTGCAGCAATCACAAGAAAATACCAATTGGTTTACTGTTACTCGGTTATCGAACATAATGCCAGGAATATGATGACAACAGTCTATCAAGACGACACAGGCTCTTATGTGATCACCGACAACGTACTGGATTCATTCTTCCCGTTCGATCCGTTCATACTCAAGCGTTCAGGAACAAAAATTTCACCTTTTTACGTCGAGTATCAAGATTTCGTCGACAACACATGCGAAGTTAGGGAAAGCGAAGGTGATGATTTCTTGAGCGAATCTGAAGCACCTTGTCATTCAGACAGATTTTCGTACGGTACATCGCCGGGTTTTAAAATGAAATGAATTTTTGTTGACCAATAAAAGTTTATTTTTACTGAATCTGTTCTTTTATTTGAATATAAATATGCTTTTTACATAAATGACTAAAAACAGGCACAAAATTATATTTATTTCATAATTTAATTTTATTTTAAAAGTTAGTCGCATTGAGGACATAAATAAAAAATTTCCTAGGGTTATTTGGATTGATTTTCTAGTTCCTTTTCAACAATCTTTCTGTACTCGTCGAACCCACCTTCGATGCTCTTAACTGAGCCCCCTCCACAGACCCACAATTCCTTACAGACCATACGAATCAGTCGTTCGTCGTGAGACACCAATATCGCACCTCCCTACAAAAAACCATTAGCTCATAGTTAATTGACGGCGTTAGTTTTCGAGAAAAAAGATAAAAACTGATTTTTATAATAATATCTCCCAATTTCGTCAAATTTCATTTTTCAAGATCAGTATGATTGAGACAAAGATTTCCAAAGTAAAAAAAAATTCCAAAAGCTGTAATTAGTCTAAAATTTCCTTATATTGGAATCTTAAGAGTAAAAGTAATGATTTATGACTGTAAACAATCGTTAGTACTTATCCAGAAGGTAAGTAAGGTAAGTAGTCATAGCTCAAAAAGTATTATTCTCAGGAAGATGATTTTTATTTTGAATTGTGAAAAATTTACTGTACTTTAAAAAAGGCCTAAATATTTTTTTTGTCAAAAAATTCGAGAAAAAGGTAACAAATTTCGCCATTTTTCAACACTGGCGCCGGCGCACTGGCGAGGTCGAAAATTTGGCCTTTTTAACATTACCCCTATACATACAACATACCAAAAAATCAAAACTACTCGACCTTTTGCCCCCTCTGATAAGTCATAGATTGACTGGACTATCAATTCAGTTAAAACGAACAAACTCACATTATATTTTTCGATTGCCTTTCCCAACGCTTCGATTGTTTCAATATCCAAATGATTTGTGGGTTCATCCAAAACTAGAAAATTTGGAGTACCCATGCACATTCTGGAGAAAGCTACCCTCGATTTCTGTCCCCCTGAAAGGCTGCCCACGGTTTGTAAAGCTAAATCACCGGACACTCCAAAGCTGCCAAGTTGCCTCCGATATTCCTCAATCGGTTTACCCGGATAACTGGCTTGAAGCAACTCGACTGAATTCACATTCATATCAAGTTGATCGACATGATGCTGGCTGAAGTAGCCAAATTTCAGATTTCTATGTGCACTGCATATCCCAGTCGTGGGTGCCAACATCCCCATTATTATTTTTAAAAGGGTCGTTTTACCGGCGCCGTTATCTCCGACCTAAAATGTATAAATCAATATTTGTCAAATGAAATTATTTAATTCTTACAATGCAAATTCTTGATTCTAATGTGGCCCCTAAGTTGACATTGCTGAAAATGAGACTCTCAGTGACGTATCGGAAACTAACTTCATTTAGTTGCAAAATTGGAGGTGATAAAGGCTCAGTATCTGGAAATTTCAGCACTACATCGACTTCTTTCTCAATTGGTTTTAATTCGGGCCTGAAATATAAATCATTCATCATCGTGTTGGTGGTGTTACTTTGATGAATGGTGACTGAGTCAAGTACCGATCTCAAAAAGAACAGAAAAATTTTCTGCCTTCTCAACGATTCGAACTCAGGACTTCCTCGTGGAAGCCATCACAAAAATTAAATTTTTTACTTACAGTTTTTCGAGCATTTTTATTTTGGATTGCACTGAAGCCGCCCTGTTTGCATTGTATCTGAATCTGTCTATAAACTCCTGAACGTGGGCTCGGTGTTGTTGCTGCGCTTCATATTCCCTCTGTTGATTTTTGTGTTTCTCAGTTTTGGTTTTTTGAAATTGTTCATAATTGCCTCTACAAATTAAAGTTTAAAACTGACTTCATTTTACATTAAAAACAATTACCGATATGCTTCTATCCTTTGGGAATGAAGATACAAAATGTCTGTTGGAACGGTGTCTAGGAAATTCCGGTCATGGGACACAACCAATAGGGTTGTAGGCCAATTTTGTAAATAATTTTCCAACCAAATGATTGCCTTTATATCTAACATGTTTGTAGGTTCATCAAGTAATAAGAGATCCGGTCTAAAATATTAAACAATAAGCGCCGTAAATATAATTCGATAGAGTACCTTGAGAATAGGGCCCTGGCTAGTGCAAGTCTCATTCTCCAACCTCCTGAAAATGTTCTCGTCGGTTGGCACTGCATTGCACTTGTGAACCCTAAACCGTTTAAAATCACAGACGCTTTCGCTGGAGCTTTGTCAGATTCAATGTTTTGAAGCTGGACATAAATTTCAGAGAGTTGGTTGGATAATTCGGGATCGGTTGCTCTGAAAATTCATTTAGAAATCAAACAAAAAAAATTGGAAATATAATTGCAGAAAATCCAAACAGAAAATTCAATCAGTAAACATTAAGGTCAGTTGGGGTATCTGCGTCCAGGGGGTAACTGAGCCATGGGGTTTTTTCATAAAACTTGTGAGTGTAGTTTCACTTCAGTGGGCAGCACTGAAGAACATTGGCGTCTCCCTTCAACAACCAGTTTCATGTATCTAATTGTAAGTGTAGTCCAGTCAATATATGACTTATAAGGGGGGTATAGATGCAAAAGATCAGGGAGTTCTGATTTTTTGGTATGTTGCATGTATAGGGGCAATGTTAAAAAGGCGAAGTTTTCGACATTGCCAGTGCGCCGGCGTCGAAAACGGCAAAATTTTTGGCCTTGTTCTAGTTTTCTCGAATTTTTTGCATGAAGACAAAAAATATCATTCAGTTCTTTTTTAACGTATAGTAAATTTTTCACAATTTAAAATAAAAATTATCTTCATAAGTAATATCACAAGAGAGTGAGAATAAATTGAAAATAATTCGACAGATTTTCGAAAACTTGTTGCCAGGGAATAGACACGAGAGCCCGTAGGGCTCGAGTGGCTATTCCCAAATGGCAACAAGTTTGAAAAAATAACTGGAGAATTATTTTCTAATTAATTCGCACTCTCGAGTGGTATTCGAAAGATTATTTTTTAACGTTTAAATAAAAAATACAGCATAAAAATACAGTTTAATTCATTATAAACTAAAATCAAACTGGCGACAGATGTCAAAACTAGAAAATGTGCTGTCAAGTTACATATGTAAACAAAATACTAGAAATTATGCTCGCGGGAATTTTCTACAGTAGAAAATTCTCACTATAATAATGTTGTGATTGGACAGAATTAAACACGTGTGCCCAAATACTGCTAAACGATTGGTGAATGAAATCATTAAAAAATAATCATAAGTAATATCACAAGAGAGTGAGAATAAATTGAAAATAATTCGACAGATTTTCGAAAACTTGTTGCCAGGGAATAGACACGAGAGCCCGTAGGGCTCGAGTGGCTATTCCCAAATGGCAACAAGTTTGAAAAAATAACTGGAGAATTATTTTCTAATTAATTCGCACTCTCGAGTGGTATTCGGAAGATTATTTTTTAACGTTTAAATAAAAAATACAGCATAAAAATACAGTTTAATTCATTATAAACTAAAATAATTATTATTTTAGTTTATAATGAATTAAACTGTATTTTTATGCTGTATTTTTTATTTAAACGTTAAAAAATAATCTTCCGAATACCACTCGAGAGTGCGAATTAATTAGAAAATAATTCTCCAGTTATTTTTTCAAACTTGTTGCCATTTGTCTATTCCCTGGCAACAAGTTTTCGAAAATCTGTCGAATTATTTTCAATTTATTCTCACTCTCTTGTGATATTACTTATGAAAATAATACTTTTTGAGCGAGCGAATTTTCCCTCTTGATAAGTGGCGCCAGATATTATTTGAAAATTGTACAAGCTACCTTCTCACAGATACACGGTGCTACAAAAAATCCCTCAAAAATTTTATTTTAGGGTGACCGATTACAGTGGCGTACCACGCTAAAGGAGGACCAATTTGCTACCCTTTACAGCTAAACTAAATGAGATATTTCAATTTTCGTTACGGGGTTAAGAAGACATTAGCTTTGCCTATAACTTGTGGTAAAATTAAGTTAATAATATTTAATCAAGGAAGCCATTGCTGAAAAAGTCACCAAGAGTACTATCGTATGTTTCAAAAATGTTGGGTACTGAATACAACAATATAATTATACCCTTACATAAGAAAAATTAAACAAAAAAAATAATAAAATATCATTAATTAGTTTTGTGTAAAAAAATAACACTAGCTTTGGAAACAAATGATGAGCACTAGTGAGAAACTATCAAAATGCATTAATTTGGATGAAAAAACAAGTGACAAATAACTAAAATCTTCTGATAAATAAGAGAGCTATGGACTCGTCTTGTTTTTTGGAGACAGTCTGTATAATTTATTAGTGGTTCTCGACAAGACTTGTAAAGTTAGAAACTACTCGCTGACGTTGTAAAATCATGGCCCAATTACCCCAACTGATCTTACATGTCTAAATAATAAAATTTAAAAAATTACAGCCAGATTCAGGGAGTACAGAGCCACTTTCATTTGTGTGAAATGAAATTAAGAATGATAAAAAATGTGTTGATACTAACCCAGCATTAATCGCTGAACTAATTTCTCTTTCCCTGCGTAATAGTTCCTCCCTGACTGTATCACATTGCAGTACACTGTCTAATGCAATTGTATCATCCCCGACAACTTCCTGTTCAACGTGTAAAATTGATATATGCGAAGGGATTCGTAATTGTCCAGCAGAAATCATACGAAGAAGGGTCGTTTTACCTAAACCATTTCGTCCAACCAAACCGTAGCGTCTCCCAAATGCCAGCAACAAATCAGCACCCTGCAAAAGAACCCTAAAAATTACACGAATTATTTTCAGTTCACAAAAAAAATTAAAACGTACCTATCGCCGTATGCAATATCAAAATTTTCTATCTTAATATCCATAGTTCGATTAATACCTTTGGCTTCTAATTTAATTTCTTTTTTACTAGTGACCTGAGATGCTGACGCAGTGTCTAATTTAAAAACTGGGGGTGGCCGGACACTATCAGTGGACCGTTTCTCTTGCTTCTGTTGCAGTTTAGCTTGGGCTTTTTCCAATTTTTTCGGATCAACTTTCTGTAAGTCTCAAATTAAACAAGCACTACTTATATAATATGCATTACCAAGTTGTCATCCCGTTGCATAACCCAAATGCTCTTGATATCTTCAACAGCACTTTCTAAATTTGCAGCCATTGTCCCCAAATGTACGGGGGCATTTAAAACACGTGCCGGTCCATTAGTATTGATGGTGGTTCTATCAGGTTTCAAAATCCTTAGCAATTGATTGCAAACATTTCTAGAATAAACTGGATGACTTAAATGTCCAATCTATATCAAATGGATTACCTTATATCATCGTCTGATTTATCGTGTGATATTTCATGCAGGACTTCACCCACTGCTTCATACACTTCTTCACTGTCTTCAAAATCATCAGCACCATTTGCTAATACGCCTACAAATGGTTTCATTAATTTTTTAAATAAAACGATTGTAAAACTAACCTTCAACGTATTGTTTCAAGTCGTCGTCAATAAGGGGAAATTCGGTCTCGAGGAATTCACTAAATGCTGTCATTGTGGTCACCTTTGCAAAGAAACACCTAATCTCAGTTAATTTAAGCGGAAGCCGGAAATATTTAAAATTAACTGAACCACGTTCTCAACACTTTACATTCTTGACAGTGACAGTTCTTGAAGGGTTAGTGCGCCTGCACCACAAAATTAACTGGTCTAAAAGTTAATCCACATTGCAAACACGCCAGCAAATTTTAAAACTCGCCCGGTTCAAGTTCCAACGCATCGCAACGACGAGTTTTCGGCGTTTTCTTTCATTTTTTGAGTGGCTATTTTGACGGGAAATTATTGCGACAGTTTCGGCAATTAAAATTCTAGGTAAAGTTTGACGTCAGAAGATCGTGCGGTCAACAATCGCATTTCCATGGTAACAGTGACGTTTTTTCTAGACATCAGATGGCGGAATTTAATTTTTCTTAACCAAGGGCGCGATTTTCGAATTCAAACAAAATTTAATTTTCTTATCTCGTCACCGTTTTTAATTATAGTCAATAGGTTGCTTCTAACTTATTAGGAGTATTAATTTATGAAGGTCTTGACTCGATTTTCAATCGGTCACCCTCAATTTTATGAAAGCAAAAACTGACAAACAGTATACAGTGCGACCTCAATAATCCGGAACTTCATTATATCGAATTCTTCGATAATCCGGCCAAGCATTTCAATTGCATTGTGTACTTTGTAATCCGAATTTGATAGTACTCGGTAATGTGGACCTGCGTTTTTAGACGTCTCCTTCATTTAAGAAGTCTCAATTTGCCTAAACGAGCCCTGTTAATCGTCGATAACGCCTCGAGCCATGGAACTATAGGAGAGATGACTAGTAAGGATGGACAGTTTACAACATTATTTCTTCCACCAAATTGTACAGCACTTGCAACTTATGAATTAAAATGCCATCAGACTGACGAAATTATTCTATCGGAAAAGTTTGTTAGCCCATATTTTGTCTAATAACGAAGAGAACGTTGTTAAGTTATTAAAAACCATTCTCTTGGAACGTGCTGTATGTATACTATGCAATGCTTGGGAAAAGTCTGCTCCAAAGCCTTGTAGAAGTGCTGGCACAAAATTATGGCTCATGTGACAAATAACGACCCAGACACTGAAGATGATACTGAAGATCTAATTTCTTTGAGTCAATTGCGGCACAATCTGCTACCCTTGATTGAAGAGATGACAGATAAACGTTTAGTATTTTTTTGTGAATCCATAAAAATATTTAAAAGATGTTTTAGATATGCTCAATGTTCTCACTGAGCAAAACCTCACAAACGTGGAAATACTTAACTAGTTTGTTATCACTGGACATAGAAGCTACAGACAAACACCATGATAGTGGCAATGGAAGTCCAGAGTTAATTAATAGAAACGAGAGTGTTAAGAGTGGCAAGGCAGTTAAAACTTTCAATGTGTGCATAAAGTGGACTGAAGAAACTAATATCCCACTACCCTATGTTTCAAAGATTAAAATAAACGGCTTTTATAATGAACCAGAAAAAGATCAAACAAACAACAATTACAAAGTACTTCACAGAATAATATAAAATTTAATATGTATGCTTCTGTTTTAAATAGTTTTTGTTTATGTACTATTTTTTAGCTGCCTTGTATTAAGACTTCTCGGCATAGAGAACCTGTCTTTGTAGAAGTTGAATTTTACGACGTTAGGGGTTGCATTAAATGATAGGCAACCACGCTACCATCTCGGTCATAAATCATTAGGTATAATAGAACCCGGTAAAGTAGCCATAAATAACTTCCTTGAAACGACTTACATTTACTCGAAATACAGTTTACAATACTGGCGACACAATATGTATTCGGGCGTATCGGCTCCTTTATTCTTTTAAATACCAGATGTGTAACAAAATATTTTTGTACTGGAATGGGACTTACAGAGGAAGAAGGGTTTTTTTTGTTGACTTAAATGGTTTTTGAATGTTATTAGTAAAACAAAATAAAAAACCGAAAATTTGTTGTGATGTAATTAGCGTTATTTAAATATTTGTAAACTTTATAGTACCTATCGGTAGGAATTGCAAATAGGAAAGCAACTTTGGTTTTTATTAATTGATTACTTGAATATTTGCTTCCGGCTTTTCGATCTCTGCACTCGTACGTTTTCGTGGGTCTATGATTTGAGGTAAAACCGCTTTTTCAAAACAAAATTTCAAATTTGAAAACAATGTATTTAGTCCAGTAAAAATGTATTTTTACCCTGCAAAAGGTCGGTCAGGTTTGGTTTTTTGATATGTTTTATCATAAATGCCCCTAATGTTAATGTCAAGTTTTTGACCTCGCGACCTTTTCGGAAAATGTTGAAAATGGGGGTTGAACTTTAAAAAAACACGTTCTTGAGTGCGCTGAGCAAACGGCTTTTTGGAGAAAAAAAAATTTGATTCATTTAAATACCTGACGATATAGGCACTCAGAATCGAATCGAGACCGCTACTCTAGGACCAATAGTTTATGAGCTATGATTTTTTGAAGTTCACCACTTTGATTGCTTAAACCGCAAATGAACTGTTTTTGCTGTTATCTCACGTCTCGTGCGCTCCAGGCTGATGCACTGGTTACATCGAAACAAATGATATGTCAGTCTAATGGGCATTAAATGCTCTTTATTATGGTTTTTTGTTTGATCCAATTGGATGAAAAATGACCACACGGCGAGCAATCAAACTTGGAAAATTATTGAAAAAACTGCCTATATTTAGTATTGCTTCAGTGTGCTCTAAAACCTGCCCATTATAACCAATCTCAAAAATTTTACATTCCATGAATACGTGACAGCTTATGGGGCACAGAAGTGCAAATTTTTTTTTTGCTACTGACATCCTTGGACCAGCTTTATTTCAAACGGGGCGCGGACTCAAAAATAACTGGTTGTTTTTGTTTATTTTGGGAAACAGAAATATTTCTAATTTACAAATGGAAAAATGACTTTTGCTACATTTATGTACACTAATTCACGCAAAATTTTCATTTGAAACATTTTTTTATATCTCCGATATATATTCAGTAAACGCCAGCCAACTGGAATAAATTCATTATCTAAATTATTCTGCACATTGAAAACAAATCCCGAAACACGTAATTTTTAGTCTATCACATGATATCCTGTAAAGTGAAAGTTTCATTCCTAACCTCAACCCCTTTCGAGTTACAGTTGCAACCCCCAAATTTTTAAATGGAAAGCGGGGTTTGTGATATCTCATTTGAAATGTCTCTTCATGGTCTATTCAAAAATGCTATGGTTTAAAAATTTATTGCAAAAATGAAGAGTAAACAAAATTAATCTGTTTAACGAAAAAACAAAAACAAATGAAAATAGAAGATTGAAATATTTAGTTTTTATATCTACACATACACGTGATTGCACGTGCCAACTTAAATGATATCTAACCAGCTTAAATCGCAAATGACTGCGACTGTAAGTTGTAATGATATTTAAAACATCAAAATCGTTCGTTTCAAAAAGAACATAAGTCAACAAAATTGCAAAGTGACTTATTTTTCACATAAAAGAGGATTCGAACCAGGTAGATAGAATATACCGAAAATGTGCAAGCTTTGTCATTGAATGTTTCATATACCAAAATTAGAATTCTCTTGCTGAAGCAGACCCCACAACAAGACATTAGTATCTTAAGTACCCCCAATAAATTAAAAAGACAGATGCCTTCAGGCGATCTTTTTCTTGGTCATTTCTCGGCAGTTTTTTTTACATGAATTTACAAACATTGAAATAATTAAAAAACGGCAGTATATGAAGAAAAACGATATAGTGAGGGCCGCCGATAAATGAGTAAGCTACAAGACCATTACAATTTTAAAGCAAAATGTTGAAAATTGGAGGCGTACAGCAAGTTGTACGACTAGGTGAAATTTGGACATTTTAATTAATAACAAGCTTAATTGACATAATATCAAACTGTAATTAAATGGAAGTCGTCTGGTTAGCGTGTACTCGTCGTATAAGATAGCGACCTTCTTTTCAAATTTGAAAATGAGACCGTACGGACAACGTACAAAACCATTGAATTTAGTCTCGGGGCGCCGAGGACTGTTAAATGTTTCTCTTTTCAATAAAAAACTGTCCCATTTCAGTAATCCGAATTATTTACTTATCCGAATCACCGCGATTATAATTAGTTCGGATTATCGAGGTCGCACTGTAATTATATAAAAAAATTATTTGAGACTAAACAAAGATTTCAACAAAACGCCACTCATCAAACTGTTTTTATTTCACTACTTAATTACATTATTAACAAATGCAGTGTAAACAAAATTATGAAAACAATGAAGTGATTGAGGAACGTTAATATCAATTTAAAATTCCTTTAGATAAAGTTACACACAGATAATTGTCTATACATTTTCGCTACCTAAAAAAATATTTCATGCAGTTCTCAACAAATGCTAAGGCTTATAAGGGAACCATTCACAGGAGCACTAACTGGCCCCTTTTAAATCACCATTCCTGTCGCAAAAAGCTTGCTTCCTGAATTCATTCCAATGTGTGGAAGTTTGATATATTTATTTACACTAATGAATTTATTGAACAAATAAATTTGAAGCCAAAAAAATCTATACATCGTTTAAATTACTATACAATACTGCGAATTGACTAACAAAAAGCGATCATTACGGCACTTCAAATTTGATAAAATTGCATACGCTAGTCTAACCTCTACATATGCATGCGATTTAAAACCAACCACCCTTCCGTCCAAATAATAACGAACTAACTGTTCCTAACGTACTAGTGTGTTGCTCTGGTTGTGACGATGTAGTCGACGAAACCGTGCCGAGGTCCGGCCTTGTGATGCCCGGCCCTTGCCTTCTCTTCCTCGAGTTAAGCTGCTCTAACCTTCGATTTAGTGCGTCACTTCCAGGCTTTCCAGGAACACCCATTGCAGGTTTTGCTACAAAAAATACAGTTCACAATTCCAATTAAATCTTAAATTAATTGACAAACCTGGAGACGACTTTCTCGAAGGTTTAGATTCTTTTTCACTGTGCCCCGGTAAAAGACAAGTTAGCTGCGCCATGGGGCTTGTAATAGCCGGTCTTGTGTACATTCCACCGCTCAACCCTAATGCACTTGAAGACGCCATTAAATTACTAATCCCAATCCTTTCAATTTTAGTCACCAAACTCTGCAAATTAAAAAATTTAAACTTTGCTAAATTTAGATGACAGATTGGCTTACTTCTTGCTTTGCAAACTTCGTTCTGGTGGTTGTTTTCTTCTTAGCGCCGCCCCCTACCGTTTGCTGAAGAAACTGTGGCATCGAACTTAACAGTAATTGAGGTAAACTGAACGCTTCGTACAGTTCAGGAGATTGGCTTCGTGAATGCGTGGGGGAGCAGTCGGGACTATTGCAAGGGGTTGCGGTCGGTGTAAAACTGTTTACACCTGATGGTGTATTATAACAAGAAGGAGTGACTGCTTTAATTCCTGAAAAAAATTAATACAATTAATTTTAAAATAAAATTGACCTAAAAGCAAACAAACAAAAATAATTCCGTGTCTGTAAACGTGTGGTTTATTTGTTCTTGTTTTTATTTTCATTATCGACATCACAGGGTCCACTATATATATTTTATTGTTTTTAATTGCAGTAACTAACAATGAACTGGCTTTGACTACAAATAATTTTAGCTCAAGGGCATGTTTCATGATTTGATTATGAAATATTTTGTATATGATTTTGTTTTAAGTCATAATTATAAGGTGACCAAACGTACTCCAAAAGTACTCCTTTGCATTCTTTTTTAATCCTTTTTAATTCTAAAAATATAAAAACTTGGCATTTAACTTTAACTTTTAACCTTTAAAAAAAGAGTTTCCATTTATTATAGAAAACAAAGGAAATGATGATTCTATGGTTAAATGTACAATCTGCAAAGGAGAATTTTCTATTGCGATTGGTGGACGAAGTGCAATAACAAAGCACATTGATACTAATAAACATAAAACATCTCTTGATGCAGCGGCTTCAACGTCTAAACTAAATACATTTTTTAAAATTGATAGTTTTGGACCAAATGAAGATTGAAAAAAAAGTATTTCAAAGAAAAATAATCACTTATATTCTTGGTTAATGAAGTTTTCCATTTTCTTGTTTTCAAATGATTACAGCAAGGGTTGACTCTTAAGAGTCGGTTTGCCTAGGGGAAAGCATGCAACTTGCAGTGCACATTTTCATGGTTTTACCTAGGAAAATCGACTTTTAAGATTCAACAAAAAAAAAAAGGAAAACAAATTTACCTGAGCACACTTTATGAAAATGTGCACCGCAATTTGCATAGTTTTACCTAGGAAAACCGACTTTTAAGATTCAACCCTTGTTGTAATCATTTGAAAACAAGAAAATGGAAAAAAATTTAAAAGTTTGCTTTATGAAAATGTGGATTCTAACATAACTCGGGAAAAAAAATTGACTTGAGCACACTTTATGAAAATGTGCACTGCAATTTGCATGGTTTTACCTAGAAAAACGGACTTTTATGATTATGATTTCAACAAGGGTTGACTCTTAAGAGTCGGTTTGCCTAGGTGAAAGCATGCAACTTACAGTGTGTTTGCTTTAACGTGCTTATACATATAATTTTTTAAACTAATGAATTTTGAAATTATTTAAAAAACATATAGTTGAATGGAGAAGACTCAGTGTTTTTATTCAAACCCAATCACCATGAAAATTTATTTGTACTCCTTTTGTAAAAAAAATAGTTGGTCACCTTAAATTAGTGATAGGGTGACAATTTTTGGAGAACAGAACACCAATAGAGTTGCACAATCTATTTTCAAATTTAAGGGGTCATTTCATAATTTAACACGCTATAATTCGGGGTTTACTGCAATTCTGTATTTTCAAATTCTCTGGCTTTACAAGGTTTTCCATGACCCTTTTTTCGACTATTTTCCCTGACCTTTATTTAGTAATTTGTGTCTTTAACTAAACCAGTCAAATTTTTTTCTACTTCATCTTACACGTTTTTCTAGGTGGATGAGAAGGAAAAACCCAAAAATAATTCCAGTGCCAAATACCTACAAATAATGATAGAGATAGGAAACAAATTTCTTTCTATCGTTTCTTAAACTGTTTTTCAGGCACATAAAATAAATTCCCTAAATTTTTGATAAAATTCATAATTTTCCTGATTTTCCCCTGACATTTTGACTTACTTCTAAATTCTCTAACATTTCCAGGTTTACCAGGTTTTCCAGGTTGCTGTGAACTTTGTAATTTTAACACAAAATGCTGCCTTTTCAAAGCACAATTTCAGTGACTAATTAAATAATTCATACTCTACAAAGTTTTGTTTAAATATTCATTGGGAGTGTATGTAACACTTTAGACAGTTTAATAGTCTGTAGTCGATAAAATTTATAACACTTGGGTATGAGTGCACCGCTTCTGAATAAGTTTCTCTAAAGTGACACTTAAAGGCATGACGAATTGTCACTTAAGTAAAGTTGGCAACAATACAAATTTGAATACAGTCAAACCTGGATAAGCCGGAAACTGGATAAGCCGGAATCCTGTTTATGACGGAATTTTTTTCCAGTCCCGAATTACGTATATGTAAAGTCCATGTAAAGCTACCTGCTTAAGCCGGAAACTGGCCAACGCGGAAACGGAAAGTGTTTTTAAGTCCCCTGCACGGTACTGCACTGGCTAAGCCGGAAACGATGTCAAAGTAAAACTTAAATGTTTTGCTGTTGCGAGACAAAACAATAAAATGTATAGTATTAGTTTAACCGTCTGCGATAGCGATTTGCTGATCAGCTGAATTCAGTTGATTACGGTCGCCTCTGTGAACGTTGTGATCGTATTGAAGTGTGATCAAAATGTCTTATAGAAAGCTGAACATTTTAGGTTTACAAAAAAAAATAGAGTTATTACAGTGCTATGAAGAGCAAAATGCGAGTGTCAAGGAGCTTGTGGCAAAATATAAGTGCGGGAAGACACAAGTGTACGAGATTTTAAAGAACAAACAGAAAATAAAATTAGAGTGGTTAAGTGGAAATCTTCCCGGAGAAACCAAAAGAAAAGTTAAAAAGACCGGGAACGAAACCATAAATAAAATTTAGTATGAATGGTTTTTGGACGCCAGAACGCGTAATTTACCTATATCCGGACCTATCCTACAAGAACAAGCAAAAATTATTGCCCAACGACTAGGACGAAATGAATTTAAAGCATCAAACGGGTGGCTTGAAAGCTTTAGATCTCGCCACGACATTTCTTTCAAACAGATCTGTGGTGAAGCAAAAGATGTAGATTTAGACACCGTAAATAATTGGAAACAAAAGTTGAATGAAATTATTAAAGACTACGATCCGAAAAATATTGGAAATTGCGACGAAACAGGCTTATTCTTTAAAGCTATTCTCGGTAAGACTTTAGCTCTCAAGAATGATAAATGTGTAGGTGGAAAGCAAGCTAAGGAAAGGTTAACTGTACTTTTATGTGCCTTTGCGGACGGAGAGGTTGAAAAACCTTTAGTTATTGGCAAAAGTTTAAAGCCGCGTTGCTTCAAAAATTTAAATGTTCATGAACTTCCAGTTACGTGGCGGGCCAATCGAAAGGCCTGGATGACTTGTTCCTTAATGGAAGAATGGCTTCAAGCTTTAAATAAAAAAATGCAAGCACAAAAAAGAAACATTTTGCTTTTTTTAGATAACGCAGCCTGCCACCCTCATTTACAATTTTCTAATATTAAGTTATGTTTTTTACCACCCAATACGACTAGTCTGACCCAACCCATGGATCAGGGTGTGATTCAGAATATGAAAATGCATTACAGAAAATTTGTACTACAATCGCTATGTGTAAACATGACAGCCTGCACTTCTGTGACCGAACTTTCCAAAAAAATATCTGTCTTGGATGCTATTCGTTGGATTTCAGCTGGTACCAGATCTATTAAAAAGGACTGTGTAATAAAATGCTTCAGGCATGCAGGATTTAATTTTAACGGCGATATTGAGGAAGAAATGAATGAAAACTGCGCACAGGATATGGAAAGGATACAAGAGTTAATGGAAGAACTCGGCGAAAACTCAGTCAGACCAGAAGATTACATAGAGATTGATGAGCAAGTTACAACTGAAGGAGGATATCAGAGTTTAGAAGATCTTATGGAAGCTGTGCAGGACGATCAGAGAGAAGATGAAACTGAAGGAACAGGTTTAGGTATGGATTGCCTGGACGCAAAATTATAATAATTATTTTATATTTACAAATATTACAACCATTTATTTATTTAATGTTGTTATATTCCATTATTTCAGCTATGGAAGTTGAAGAATGTGAAAAAATAGTTACCTCTGCAGAAGCATTGAAAAAGCTGACAGCATTGGAACATTATTCAGACCGTATAAATTGTGGTGAAATGAAAAAAAAAAAACTATTACAATGTCGCACTGCACTTGAAGGGAATGTTAAAGCAACTTGTACTAATAAAAAGCAAAAAACGCTGCAGAGTTTGTGGGGAAATATATCTTGAATTCCTGTAATTTGTGTTTTTTAATTACATACGTTTTCCGGCTTAGACAGTTTCATTTTCCGTCTTAGGCAGGTTACTGGATAAGCCGAAAACCTGGCTAAGCCGGAACTTTTTTTCGGTCCCAAGCGATTCCATCTTATACAGGTTTGACTGTATTAGAGAAAAAATTAAAAATCTAACTTGAGAAAGAAATAAAATTTTTCATAATTACCTAAATATTTTCTTGTTTTCTTTTCATGATTATCACAAATTATTATTTTATTATTTTATTTATTTGTATGTTTATAAAATGATTGACGTTTGATTGTCTGTTTTGATGAATTACATTTCAGAAATATTTTTCATGGATTTAACAAGAAATTCGGAACAAATATTGTAATATTGCCATCAACATTCCTAGCACTTTCACAAAGTCACTCAGATTATGAACTACAAATTAGTAATAACCTCTAAGATTTAAGGTCACTTTAAGTAAAGGAGTTCCAATTCTTAACTATACGGATCGGTTCAATGTTCGAGGGTTAAAAAAAAAAATCAATGCATGCACATATGAATTTAAATAAAACTCAACTTTGAGGAGAAGCAGTGCTCTCGGCTCTTAAATGCATACTTTAAATTTTATTGCAAGTTAAAAAAATTACAATCTTTCTATTTGGTCTGAGAATGCATTAATATTGACATATTGCTTTGATTAAATATTTAACTTTTATACATTTTTTTAACTTGGCTGGTTTTCTCAGAAAACGTTGCTGTTATTATTTATCCAGGCTAGTAAATAAAGCATGAGCAAATAAATTAAATGGTTATTTAGGCCGTTATACTCTAATCAACAAGTTATTTAAGTGTACTTGAGTTGCAACACCTGCCACAATGGGCTTTTGCAATCAAACATTTCCACGACACTAAAAAATTACATATTGACTCAGTGATATCAAATAATAAAAATGCAAAAGCTTTATAAAGAAAATCAGTCCGCTTGAAATCAAAGCAAAATGGAAATTTTACGTATTGCTCTCGTTGCTACCTTAATTGTTACCACATTTGCAACAATAAAACGTGCAGAGTATCAGGTAAAAATTGAAATGTATTTCAGTGAATCATTTAAAATGTTCTCAGGTAAAAATGATCGATTCAACTATTGATGCACGCAATGTAACAGCAGCTACTGACAGTTTGAAGAGGGCTTTTGAGTTGGGAACTGATCTAAACAGCAAATGTAAGTTCTACGCACATGATTTTCAAACTGCAATCGGAGGCACCATCAAATGGCTATGTTTTGCTGATTATTCAGGATCTTACTACGACAGAAATTCCAAAATAATTGCACTCGATATTAAAGAACAGGGATTTTTTCAACGAACATACAGGTTTTTATTAATAGGAACTCAACCTGTTACATAAACTTTCACGTTATGAAAAATTGTTAATAAAAGATTAAAACATTATCAGTCTATTTTTTCCTTTTGAAAGTATATTAATCAAACCTTTCTTTCACAGTGCGATTAACAAAATGAAAATTCTAATTGTAATTTTGTTAGCAATTGCGGCGAGTGATGGACAACTTAAAACACAGGTAAAAAGCTTTCTTTTTCTACTTTCAATTATTAACTTTTATTTAAGATGAAATTGATTGATGAAAATATGCCTGATGGATTCAGCGACGATGCTTTAGATTTACTTCAAGAAGTATATGAAACGGAAAATAACAATGAAAATCGTTGCAAAGCTTATGCCCAAAGATTTTACGCCATGCACGGACTGTACAAATGGAATTGCGTTGCTAATTACAAGGGGCTATTCAACCAAGCCGACTATTACCTAATTGTTGATATACGTTCCTCCTTTTTGGGTGCTTATAATCGATTTATTTTATTCGGTACCAGTGTAGACTTTACACAATAAATCTTACCTCTTTCATTGAGCATTTTTGCTAACCCAAAAGTGGTTGAAAACGTTGTCGTGGAATTCCGTCTACTGAGTAGCGTCGGTGTTTGTGGAGGTGAATTTTGTATGCTCGAACAGACAGAAGTCATCCTACTACCGCGGTTGCTGGCAGTAACCAATGTTCCATCATCCGGATGCATTACAGTACTGTTTGTGAAGGTATAGGTAGGCTTGGAATATTCAAATATCTTCCCGGGATTTGAAAATTCGTCGTCTTCTTCAAGATCACTTAACGCATACGTTTCTAAACCCATATCTTCCAATTCCTTTCCGCCTCTAGAAAATTGTTTTCCATTTAAATTATTTTTTTACATAACTAACAAAAAACATACAGCGTGGTCATGATTATTTGTGATCTCTTGTGATTTCAGGCATCTGTTCAAAATTCCTGATTTTGGATTAATTTAAATTGGCCGGAAACGCCTCTTTAACTTAACTAAAAGTTGGCAACTGTCAAATGTTACAATAATATTTTACTTGTTCAAAGTTGGAGTCAAATTGAGCTAAACAGTTGAATTTAGGAAGTTTGCAATATGGCCTACTTCGTTTCATTTTTTTAACAAGGCAATTAATTTATGTTTGATATTAAAAACGAAAATTTATAAATGTCAAAAAATAATTGAATTTTCTAATCGTTGCCAACTAAAAAAAGTTTAAATTTTCTAGCATCAAATGTTTCAAAATTTAACTTGATTTTTAACAACAAATTTAAGCATTTACCAATCCAAAAAATCGTGTCCAGAAACTGTTTTTGCAACGATTTGTATTCGCAAACCATACTAGAGTCTAAAAAAGCAATTTAAGGTTAACTATAGTCAGTTTTTAAACCAGTAAGAACATTACAGGGTTGTGAAATATTTTTATTTTAGTTTATGTTGGTAGTAATGCACTGATATTGGCACTTTACATTGTTCAAGATTGCATAAAATTAGGAAATGTAGCGCAAAGTAGTTCTGTGGGAGGAAATACAATCATTTAGAAAGAAATTTTCAATGAGGAAAGCTTTATCTTCAATATTAACTACGCCGCTATAACATTTAAGTGATTCTGCCAAAATTGAATAAGTTATATTATTAAGCACTCACTACTGCCAACATAAATTAAATAAAACAAAAATGGCTTGAGGCGTCGTCCATATATGATGTCACAGGTTTAGGCGGGGGAGGGGGTTAGCGGAATTGTGATAGTCGTAAAATTTTGGCAACTACAGTAATACCCCGGTTTACGCGATTAATGCGTGGCAAAAAAAAGTTAAGCGAATCAAACGTAAAACGAGGTCAATTACGTTTTTTAAATTGTCATATGAAGTATGTTAAATAAAAAAAGAATGCAAATACCATAAGGTTAAAAACAGTATTTAACAGTGAAATATTGTCTTAATTTTGTATTGTGTAAAAATATTAATAAAGAATTAAATTAAATTGCAATAAGCGTGCAAGAACGACTGTACTGTATCGTGCGTCTACGCGGTAGTTGATTTAAAAAAAAGCGTTGTAAAGAAACAACGTAAACCGGGGTATTAGTGTATATAAATTGGTCAACTGATATAGCGAACCTTTCATTAATTGTATTTTTCTTTATAATTGAAAATAACTTTGTTTCTGTGGCGTGATTCACGTAAGGGAGGGGGGCGTTCGGTACAGTGTGACAGCTTGTGACATGGGGATTGGGTGGGGTCATATTTGACGAAAAACCTGTGACATCATTTATGGACGCCACCTGAATTAACATTAGTGTGAATCTCAAGTTTTTCCTGTCACTTTTATTGAAATTTACCTTATTTTGACTCCTGGTCTTTCCTCAAGCAGTCCCCCGAACGTGG
This sequence comes from Dascillus cervinus, assembly GCA_949768715.1. Lineage (NCBI taxonomy): Eukaryota > Metazoa > Arthropoda > Insecta > Coleoptera > Dascillidae > Dascillus > Dascillus cervinus. The sequence goes on along the minus strand of OX458319.1, from coordinate 26,295,705 downwards.
GTTGCGCTAGTTGTGACCAGTGATGAAGTGTTTGGGATCCCTCGATAGGCTTGACAATTTGTAGCTTCTCAGGTAACTTCCAACCTTGGTAGTTACCGGAGCCTGTTGACATGAGACTATCGGGGGTGCGACAACCGTACGGAAGATAAACATCGCCTTCATATCCACCGTAAGCAGGACCATGCTGTAAATTGGCTCGCCTTGCTAACACTTCGGCAGGCGTCAATCGCCGCAATGCAGCCTCTAAATCAGCAGCACCGGGTGCACCAGGTATACCTTTTTGAGCAGGACCGCTAAAATGCAACTTCTTTATTACCAGTCGATTAACTTGATACAACTTACGGATAACCATCAGAATCTGAATCCGTTTGACTTGAGTCACAATCAGAATGGCCGGTGGAATCAAGACTTGGATAACCAAGCGAACTACTGCTGTAAATAGAACCTGAGGAACGCCTAAAATTATGATTTTGGGATTGAACACTCATTCGGGGGCCACTCGTAGAAGATATCACACAACCTCCGGTTCCAGAATTTAAACTACCAACACTCTCAGCGCTGCTCAGAGAACTTTGGGAAGCGCACCTCACCGTGTCAAAGACTTTTCGATACTGCGGACTGAAAATCCAATTAAAATCAATGCAAATTTCTTGCGGGAACTTACATAGCATCGTTGGTGCTAATTCCTGAATCGGTGCTAGATTCTGAATGCATTGACATTCCTAATTCGTTCTGCAAACTGTCATACGGTGCATAACTGTTAGTTCCTAAAGTAGAAAAGAATGCTCCTCGTGCCGTGGGCATATTTCGGTGCCTGGATTTTCTCAACTGCTCTTGAGCGTCCAGCAAGAGAGCCTGAACTTCCGCGTAACGTGCCTTTAAATCGACTAATTCTAAAGCTAAACTATTTTGGGTTTCCTGGGTTATTTGCAGTAAACTATTGACTTCTTCACTTTCAGCTGCGAACTGAAAATAGTTATTTTAAGCCATTTTCTTCAGAAACTTATGTTTGGGTCCCATACAAAACTTTATCCAACAATCTTGTAAAACATTGTGATTTTAACCCTAAACCGAGCGCGTTGGTTTACTTTGTCAACCATCCGAGTATTTAGGCGGCACTATTTGATTAGATAAAATCATCGGGTGCTGCCGCCTTCAGTACCTTATCTTCAGTTCCTTACTGTCCAGTCAGCATTGTGCCCGAGACAGTATAGTCAATAAGTGTGTTAATATTAATATAAAAGCAGGTAGAATAGGCTGATTGATAAAGTCAACCGCGCGCCCAGACATGTAAGTTGATTTTCTATTTTATTATTGTTTAATGCATTTTGGTAGCTTCTCATTTGTTTCCAAAGCTAGTGTTATTTTTTTTGCACAAGACTTAATGGTATTTTATTTTTTTAAAAATTTTCTTATGTAAGCGTATACTTGTGATATATGGTTGTATTCGGAATAAAAATTTCTATCAGAATCACTTAAAAAAGTATTGTTCAAATTTACAAAAAAATATTTTGACAGTATAGTCTTAATGCTCTTAGGGTTATACGTGATTTTGTTAGGTCATTTTGTAGCCTATTCACAACCATTTAACTTGGTATATAAATAACTCAATTATTCCGATAAATAATTGTCTTGTTTTTTGGAGACACTCTATATAAATGCCTTGATAACGTTTAATATTTCTGATGCAAAACTTGTCCAAAAATCTTTTAATACTCTAAATATAACAAAAAAATTGAATGAACAGTTTGTTGTTTCATTAAAGGTCAGAAATTCAAATAAAAAGTTGTGGTTGACAAAGTCAACCGCGCGCCCCGGTATGTTCCTCAATTTGACGCGCCCGGTTTAGGGTTAAAATACGATTGTTACTACGGGAATTTAATGAAAGAAATGATCTTTATCTCACTAGTGACGTTTAAAAATTAACGCAGTTGGATAAAATTATTTTTTTCAATTTGTGAAAAGGAAAACGTCGAGGGCTTACTTTGTGCAGACGCATTTCGGTGTCTTTAAGTTTCGCCGTGAGGGCCAAAATTTGTTCATATTGTTGCCTATTTTCATCTTTCTGACGATCAATTTCATCCTCAAGCATTGTCATGCTCGAATTAGCGCAAGCTGTAAAAACAACATCATACACATTTTAAAAAGGTTGAACTTTGATCGGTAAACTTTGTACGATTATAAATCATCTTACCTAACTGTCCTGTGATGTCCTTCAATAATCGCTGCTCTTGCGCTTCAATATCGTCTGTGCAATCCGCCAGTCGACAATACTCAGTTTTAAGGGCTTTATTCTCATCTTCCAAATTAGCTACACATGATAGATAAGAGTCTAGATTAAACAAAGCGTCAGGAAAATGAATAAAATATGGTTATGCTTTTGCGATGCTCTGAATAATAAAAAAAAAACAGTCACCTATACGTTTTTGCATGAGATCTAAATTGATACGCCCAGCTGGTATACCACTTTCAAGGCATGCCTCGTCCATATCATTAGTGAGAATTTGAATGAGCTCGGTTTTTTTGATAATTTCATGATTTAATTGCGTTAGTTTATCGTTAACTGTCTTCAATTCTAATTCTAGAGAAGCTACTGTACTTTCTAATTTCGTGTTTTGTTGCAACAGTTCCTTTCCAATTCGCGCCGTTAATTCCAAATCCTTCTCTTTCTGTAGAAGAGTCGCAATCAATTCCAAGCGCATCCCGAAATAAAAAAAAACTACTTACTTCCTCTAGGAGTCTTGTGACTGCTTCTATATCGTCATAAGTCTTAGTCATTTGGCTAACGCGGTCACTACATAAGACTATAAAACAAAAAATTATAATTACTTAACTAATTATTGAAGCGGTGATTAGATTACGACATTGCGAGATCATCAATGTGGACAATAAAATTAAAAATTGTATAAAAAGATACAATCGTATTTTTATCGAATTAAAAATCACTGTAAATAATCAGTATCACATTCCTTTTATATTTTCTTTAAAAGTGTAAATAAATATTTAGGTGTTTTGTCAATTTTCCAAATTACTGTATTGTGTAACCTAAACAATGTCAATAAACAGTTTATAGTGTCGTTAATCGGATTCTTTTGTAAACAATGTTGAAATGTTGCTGTTAATAAAGTATTAATTTTAAGATAAGTTATTTTCGTGAATTTCTTGCTTTCTGCATAGAGTAGAACTCAGAACTCCAATTATCCGAATCAATTGGGATCGAACTCTATTTGGATAATTGGATAATTTTCGAACAGAACAGTATAACACACAAAACAACGAGAGTACAGACGATTGACTATTGCAGTTGACAGTCGCGTGATTCATCGCGTGCCTACACTACACATTTTTTCCGTCAAGTGAATATTCTGTGGTTTTGGACAGATTGTGTCTTTTAAAAAGTTATATATTTCATTTTTGTCCCCCTAAAACTGGTTCGGATAATTGGCGATCCGGATAATTGGAGTTCTACTGTACTAAAATTGTTAAAAGAACTGAGTTTGCAAAAGCCATTTAAAATCGAAATTTGTTTGGAATAAGGTCAACAAAAATATAATCGAAGCGTATAAAATTTCAATTAAGACTGTATTTTTTGTACATGTACAAAACAAAAAGATTAAAGCCTCGTTTTAAACAGCTCGTTCGATTTTATATTGTGAAACAGAAAGTAGGAAAACCTGTTCAACAGTGACACACCTGAATCAGGGACATAGTTGCAATATTTTTGAAATGTTACAGAAGAAGCAAAACAGTAGTGTACTGATGTTATTTTGGTTATTACCCGCGTTTTTCCAACATCAAATATAAAACAGTTATTTTTGTGCATTGAAAATGCAAACCAATCGTTATAAGTGTGTGTACGTTATCTGTAGTGTGATTTTTACGCACTGCAGGATTGTAAAATAATTCTAACGGTATTGTAAAATGAACAGTAAATACTAGACTTCCAGAAACATCTAAAAATACAGGAAATTTAAAATAATGAAATTTATGTTAAAGAGTCTCACAAATCATAAATGTTTAAAAACGTTAAGTTGCCAGCTTTGCATGCTGACTTTATAGTTAAAAATATATATATATATACAGGGTGTTCACGAAAAAACGCCCCAGCTCCTAGCGCTATTATTAGGAGTCCAATTGTAACAAACGATACGTCAAATTAAATGGTTCAAAAAGTACTACAATGTGTAGCTCAAACATAATTTTTACCTGTTTCTCCATTCAAAGGTCAAAGGTCAACTTCATTTTTTCAAATTACAACCTTATATTTTTCTTTGACAATTTGATAGAGATTTTTTTTCTGAATTCAACGATGTATCACAATCAATATTTCTGATTTATTTTAGGGTAATAAAGAAATTAGAATAATAACTAATATTATTAGCAGTAGGCTTTGAAAAATAACTGAGACGTAGCGGTGGCTATGGAAACGACGTCTCACAAATAAAAATTACTATTACTATTGTTGCAACAATGGTAATAACCATGGTAACCGGGACATTTAACTGGAGAAATACGTTAACATCGCCGTCAGAAACTGGCTATTAGTTTGTTTACCTATTTTTTGTAATAAAAATGAATAATAGTGAACTAGTGAAATAGTGAACTAAACGATCCACTGGCGTAGAATAAATTTGTGTAATTTCTTTTTAAGCGAGTTAAGGCGAGATCAATCATTTTATACAAAAAATTTGTGGTCTGATGAGTGTCAATTTACAAACAACAGACATTTTAATCGTTTCAATCACCGCTATTGGAGTGTAGAAAACCCACATATTACCATCAAACAAAATCCTCAGATAAAATTTTCGGTGAACGTTTGGTGCGGAATATTAGGCGCCAGGATACCTAATAGGACCAATTTTCATTGATGGAAATCTCAACCAAGAAAAATATCTTCAAATTTTGCCTGAAGACTTAGAAGAAATTTTAGATGACTTGCCGTTGCCATTGAATGGAATGAACTAGTATTTCAACAAGATGGCGCTGCACCACACAAAACGCTCTTATGATTAGGGACTATTTAAATATAGAATAATGAAGACAAATGGATTGGAGCATATGTACCTATACCATGGCCCGCCCGGTCTTGTGACCTCTAGAGTTTTTCTTTTGGGGATACATCCAAGATATTGTTTATGCTACGCGCCCGGAAACGGAGGAAATTTTGAGAGAGAGAATAGTCAACGCTTGTCGGGAAACACCAGCAGAAATTTTAATTAATGCTACACAAAGTGTAGGATCTAGAGGTCGACGAAAATGTCTGGAAAGAAACGATGCCCAATTTGAACATTTTTGTTAATTTGCCATTTCTTTATTTAATTGTTTAGTTATTAAATGTTATCTGTTGTTGTTCATAAATTAATTCTTTAAAATACGTTGTTTCCGTACTGACACATCGTTTCCATAGCCACCGCTACGTCTCAGTTATTTTTCAAAGCCTACTGCTAATAATATTAATTATTATTTTAATTTCTTTATTACCCTAAAATAAATCAGAAATATTGATTGTGATACATCGTTGAATTCAGAAAAAAAATCTCTATCAAATTGTCAAAGAAAAATATAAGGTTGTAATTTGAAAAAATGAAGTTGACCTTTGACCTTTGAATGGAGAAACAGGTAAAAATTATGTTTGAGCTACACATTGTAGTACTTTTTGAACCATTTAATTTGACGTATCGTTTGTTACAATTGGATTCCTAATAATAGCGCTAGGAGCTGGGGCGTTTTTTCGTGAACACCCTGTATATAGTTAAAAATCGCGCTACCCTTTCTTTCTAAAAACACCAGAATTTCGTTTTTTTTATATTTATCGAAAAAATTTCATTATCTAATTCTTCATTTATTTTTTCAATGTACGTGGAAGTCTAGGATTTGATGATTAATTTCCAGCATAATAGCGTTATTTTACACTGTACTGTAATCCGTAAAAATCACACACAATTGTAACAAATGCTTTACAGTTAAAGAGGAAAGAATGCGCTTTCTTCACTAGTGCGGAAATGTGATCCCCAGAACGATCATTTTAAAATTGTTAAATAATTTAGAAACTTATTCACCAACGCACTACTGTATTTTAGCTACTGAGAAGCTGGCAAAAAGTAGTATGCTACGCACGTGGGAAAAGGACAAAATGAGTTTGTTTCGTTTGTACTGAATCATTTTCCTCACTTTATTACTACAACAGCATTATGCTGATTAAAGAACGATTGCTTGTTTTGTGTAACATTGTTATCCAGAAACAGTGACACAAAAAATATTGTTTAACAATGGCCCACTGTTGAACATATGTGCTGTGAACAATCCAAACGCAAGAAAAATTAATATATTTCATACAGATATCTGAGTATGGCAAAACATTTTTCTTAAAGAAAAGTTCCTTAGCTTATTTTACCTTTTTCAGTTTGCTAATATGTACTTTTATTAAGTTGTTTTCTTTATTATTTTTTATGTTTTAATAAAGTTAAAATACTGTTTTAGTAATTGGCATATGTGTATCACAGTAGAACAGGTTCTGTGCCATTCTACAGCTGATAATTTGTAGTGATTACATAATTTTAGTAAAAGGTAGTAGGTATTATGTTTAAAGAAAATTTCCACGAAAGTATCACATAAATACTATTTTTGATAAAGTTACAACACTTAAAAAAAGGCGTGTCACTGTTGAACATGTTCCCCTATCTGTTCATCTCTTTTGGCCAATTACATTCGTTTGTTCTTTTGCTTTGGGGCACAGCAAGTTTCATCGTCATTCACAATTTGTCCAATAATTTTATCAAAACATTCATTCGTAAAAATGATATTAAGAAAAATGAAAAAAATAGACATATTTACTGTCAACAGCGATGAACTTGCAAGAGTTCAAATTGTAATAATAATTACTTAAATCTACAAGTAGCACCATTTGTGTACAAGGCTTAAAACTTTTCGTCTAAAGCCAATAATAAAAAAGGAAATGAAAATGTTGAAGATGTACATTTTGGGAATTGTAGAATCGATAACTAATCGACACTTATGTACTTCAGATTCGATACAATGAAACCCTCTTAAAATAGATACGTACAATATTTCCTATGTGGGCCCATTTCAAATTTATACAAAAAAATCACGGGCACTTCTGACTAAAAATAGTGTACTCTGGCGGTAGCCAACGTCCGTTTTTGAAAAACCTTGCTCGAAACGCGCCAGAACGGTAAAACGCCTCAAAATCAATCCCATCACCAATAAGTTGCACACAATCAACGCACGGACGAACGCAACAAACTGAGCAATTCGACTACCTGTCGGTAATATATATCAGTTTTTATCGCCCGTTTAAAAATTAAGTGCACTTATCGGCCAGAACGTAAATAAAACTTATTGACAACGATGAGTCGCGAAAAACATCTCCGAAATCGATCTGAGAAATCGACTAAATTCCTAATCACAAGCCGGTTGTTTTTTTCTCGATTTGCAATGTCTATAAACTTAATAATAGGGTCGAGTTGGTACATAAAAATAGAGTTATCTGTGTTTATCGCGATCATTGTTTTGAGGGCGATTTTTGATCGCAATCGAATACTTACGAAAATAGTTAAGAGTCTCACGAATTTGATCAGGCGAAAGTTTCAGATCGGCCTCGTCGACTTGCAGGGCGGGACTTGGTATGAACCAATCTTGATTTTCGTATCCTGAAATGATCTGGTTTTAACACAAGCAGTAACTTATTTGTTTATCCCATTATGTAAGTTTATTTTATGGTTAACGAGCAAACTTGAAAAATATGAGTCGTAAATGATCTACGTGCGCAAATTCATTAGCAAACGCCATCTGTCCCACTCGATTTTGGCAAATTCCCGATAACCACAATGCGTTGTTGTATTTACAAACATGTGATTAGTGCCGGATTCGGGCGTGCAAAGTACAGTTGAGACTACATGGAACGGCTGGAAAAAAATTGCCAACTTATCAAACATTCTGAAGGACAATTTTTATTTGTTCATTTTTAAAATTGTTCTGCGTTTATTTGCAGATGCGACGCTTGCATGTGATATTCTCAGCACGTTCCTCACTGTGTATGTTATCTAAATGTCCGGAGTGATTTACTGGTCACATAAGTCATCAATAATTTTGGCCCGTCCGTATTTTGGGAAAGTGAAAAAAAATAGAACATGCTCACCTCCAAATTTAGTAAGCGTGTCGGCACGTAGTTTATATTGGGGTATTTGCTCCTCCAACAAACTTATTATTTCGACCTCCGGCAATGTTTCACCACTGCACACCTCTGAAACAACAAAAAAATTAAAGTCATTTTCGCACTACGAATTTCACGTCGGATTGAAAATGGTTGCATATTTACAAATACAAATATTTATGAAGATAAAAACCTTATCTGAAAAGATAACGGCGCCATGCAAATTGTACAAATTGTACAAAATTCAATTGTTGCATAAAATGCATAAGATAAGCGACTGGAAACAATATTTATATACGGATTATAAACATCGGTTTTTAAGCCGTTTATGAAGGAAATAGAACAATTATCTGTTTTGCTGAACAGGTCTGATAAAATTTCAGTGAAGTTTCCAGGTAATTATTGAAAGGATATTTTTTTAACTTACAAAATAATCTTCTTTCAATTCTTCACATAGGAAAGTCACCCTTAACTTCTCACAAAAATTAGTGCAATCTCAATTCAATGCAATGATACGGAAACATATTCAACGCCGACACACCAAAAACAGCTACAAGGCGGCAATATACAGTGTGTTCACCGAAAGTGGTAAGAGTGATTAATTCTTTTATCTTACTACGTACAAAAAGAAGTTTCAATAGTTTTATGTTAAACTCAAAATTTACTATCGGAAATTGCTTTTTTGTACTTCAGACATAACCGGAAGTGTACCAGAACTTTTTTAAACATTAAAAAAAAAGTAAGTATAAAATTTTCTTAGGTTGTCTAAGAAAAAATGCGAGAAAAACGTTATCACTTTATAAGACGACAATTAAGCAAACAGTAATTAATATCTTCAGGTAATCTAGAATGATATGAAAAATAAAATAATAGTGATAAAGTTGATATGTTATTTTTGGTGACTGTAATCATAATTCGCGACAATTTCAGCTAAACTGTACGCGCAACGGTATCTGTTGTGCAACATAGCTGGAATAATACCGCCCGTCCAGGTGGATTAAAAAGGTTCAAATGAGCTTATCGCCCACTTGATTTTACGCAATGTGTATCAAAATTTAACCGATAGTTAATAACAATAATTGCTAAACACTTTGACTGGCAGATCGTATTAAACTGGCAGATAAGTGACTTAACTGAACATTAATAAACTAGCCCTTAGAAGCCCTATAAACTGGCGCATCTGACTTCTGTCTCTGTTAATCAAAGGGATATTGTTCCATACATTCCATTATGTCTGCGGAAACCCCCCAGAGCTTTTGTATCTGGAAAAATGTTTCTTTTGTTGATTTTCGATTTTTTAGTTTATTAATACTTTTAGTTGCTTCCTTTGCATTGGCATATCGATGGCTTAAGTGCAAAATGTCGTAACTCTCAAAAATGCAAAAAATTGTATTGTTTTTCTTGTTTTGTTTTGTGGATTACGAAGTTGAGTACTTAAGGGCGTAATGCTGCAGTAAATTTGTAAGCGTTTCGTGTAGGAAATATTGTGCAGTAACCATTGTATATAATCGAGTGAAGTAAACAGTAATTTGTTAATTAAAGATGAATTGAAGTTCCGAGATCAAGAAAACATGTTTCTATAAAAAAATTCTATTTAATAATAATGTTTAAAAAATGCCTTATGTTTATCATGTATTTTAAGGCGCTACGTTTGTCTTTTATGGCAAATACGACCGGTCGGTACCTTCACGCATATTTAACCATTAAATATAAATTTTTTGCACATCACTCAGATGAGCCGTTTTGACGTAATATGGATAACATGAACTTATGTTTTTAAATACACATTGCCTAAATTTCAGGCGTTTAAAAACATAATAATAAAATTATCGCAGGGTAACATGCCAGACGTACCGGATGCAAAGTGGCGCGCCAATTTCGGAGAACGTACACTGTAAAATCCAGATTTGTTTAAGGAAATCTTTGGTTGTGCTTTTTTGTATCAGTCGCTCATTGACTTTCAGTGGAGTAAAGTTATTAATAACTTGAAATACCGAGAAATTGTTTTTATACAAATAAAAGTGTTTAAAAAAAAAAAACAAAGTGTGATCTTGTGTTGCGTTTCTATTACATTGCTAAAGGGTACTTTAGGTAAATAATATTTATTTAATTGGTTCACCATTTACGAGTAGGTAACTATTGTGCTTACCATTAAGTTCTCTCGACAATGCCTCGATTAACTGTTGGAGCTAAACGTAAATCCCAAAGACAAAAATTGAAAAAAATTCGCAACAAGATAAAAACTCTGTCCAATCCAATTGTTGAACGAGCATCAACAAGCAGCACCTTGGCTTCACCTGGGATGGACAATAATGTACAATTACCCCGTAATAGTTTTACCGATGAAATAAATGTGGAAAATGTAGCAAAAACTAGTGGCAGTGCGCGTGACAATAACGATATTAGTGGCCGAAGAATAGTGAATATTGAAAGATTTTTTATGCAAATCATCACTTTTAGACATAATCAACTTTTCTCTTGTTCTAATGAACATTTAAATATAACGAAAGAACAAAGAATTGGACTACAAAGCAAATTTACTATTGTGTGTGATATGTGCAAATCTGAAAAATTTATATTTTCGGACGATGATCCAAATACTATGGATATCAATAAAGCAGCAGTATTGGGGATTATTTCTACTGGAGGCGGCTATTCCCAACTACGAGAAGTAGTTTCTACATGTGATATTCCATGTATGGGACCTCATTTGTTCACTGCAACCGAAAAAACAGTTTCACAGTTTGTTCATGATACGGCATGGGAAATAATCGAAAAGGCTGGGAAAGAAGAAGCAAAACTTGCAATTGAAGAAGGAAACGTGGATTCAGATGGCATACCCGTAATAAGTGTGATCGCAGATGGCGCTTGGAGCAAAAGGAGTTACCGAGTTAATTACAATGCTTCATCTGGGGTTGGTGTTATTATCGGACAAAAAACTGGTAAAGTGTTGTTTTTAGGTGTCCGAAATAAATATTGTTGTGTATGTTCTCGTTCCAAAACACGAAACACTGAACCGCCAAACCATATCTGTTTTAAGAACTGGAACAAGGCGTCTACAGGAATGGAATCTGATATTCTTGTTGAAGGTTTTATGAGAAGCATTGAAATGCATAATTTAAAATACGGGTATTTGATTGGAGATGGTGATAGTAGTGTTACAAAAAAATTGATGGAAGCTCGTCCCTATGGTACCCGAATAATTCAAAAAATTGAATGCTGCAATCATTTGCTGCGGAACTTCTGTACAAAGCTTCGAGAGCTTTCTCAGCGAAGAATAAGTTCCAAAAAAGTGATAGTTCCAATAACGCAGAGAAATTGCCTTAATAATAGAATTAAGCGGTTAAGGAATGGTGTCCAAGGTGCCATTAAATATGCTAATTCTTTGGAATTATCACATAGTCAAAAAATTACGCAGCTTCGCAATGATATTCGAAATGGACCTAATCACGTTTTTGGGGAACACGATGATTGCTCGTCTTACTTCTGCACTGATCTTAAAGTTAATGAAGAGTGGATTTCAGAAATGAAGGTATCTGGCCTTTATCAAGATGTCATGGCAATCGTTGATAGAGTTGCAAGAAATGCAGAAAGTTTGTTGATAAACATGGACAATAATGCAGCGGAGTGTTACAATTCTATTTTGGCAAAATTCGTTGGCGGCAAAAGAATTAATTTCAGTGGAAGGGGCTCATATCAAACTCGATGCGAAGCTGCTTCAATTTCTTTCAATTTGGAACCTGGTGAATTACCGCGGGTTATTCATAAAAGAGCTGTGCACTCCAGTCCAGGGAAACACACTCAACGCTTTATGAATAGTTTGAAAAGGGTAAGAACTTGGAAAAGATGCAGACAGGAATTATTTCCAGATGTAAAAAAGAAAAAAAGGGAGCCCATAACACCTGCCGACAGTGATTATGGTGCCACAGAAAGTGAAATTGTTGTAATGTTAACTAAAGAGCAGTACGATATAAAAGAACAAGAAATGTTACCGTTGATTAAAAAATCGGATTCTGAACGAGACGAATTACAACATACCACGATAGGTCAAAGTACCAATTTATTATGGCGACAGGAGCGTTCCATACGGTTGACTGCGTCCAATTTTGCAGCAATATGCAAAATGCGAAAAACTACACATTGCGCAAATTTGGTAAAGCGTCTTTTGTTTGATAAATTTTTCGGGACTGCAGCAACACGTTGAGGACAGGAACACGAATTTGTTGCTCTAAGAGAATTGGAGAAAACACATGGAATTCGTGTACGCGAATGTGGTCTGTTTATTGACAGTGAATTTAATTTCTTAGCAGCTTCGCCGGATGGTGTAATAGATGATGATGGGATTGTCGAAATAAAATGTCCCTCAACAGCCGCATCGTCTTCACCAACGGAAGCCATTCGAGAAAAGAAAATTAAATTTTCGGAGATAATAAATGGTGAAATAACATTAAAAACTAAAGACAGTTACTATTTCCAAGTACAGGGCCAGCTACATGTAACAAATAGAAAGTATTGCTTGTTTGTTATATGGACACCATTTGGACTAAGCGTACAAAAAATCGTCAGGGACGATATTTTCTGGCGTGCGAACATGCAGAATCAGTTGGTGACTTTCTTTTCCAAATGCTTTCTACCTGAATTGGTTGATCCGCAGTATCCGAAGAAAATGCCAATTCGTGATTTGCGTCAAAATGAAGATGCAACAGGAATTCAGAATAGGCAGTAGAACGACCAATGCAAAACACCTCAAATTATGCGTATGAGTTTTCAATATATTGCAATTATACCCAGATATTTTTAAAATAAGCAATGTCGTCCTTACGAATTACATTTTTATTGTTGCAAACCTATTTTTTACATTTAAAATGTAAAATTCGAGATGAGAACGATTTTTAGAGTTTTAATCACCCGATTTTGGTTCTTGAAATTTGTTTTAATTATTTTGACCGTCTTTGCGACTCGTTTAGGGGTGCCTTTCTTTTAAGTCCCATACCCAATTTTCTGTGCACCAGTCTGGAGATGTCGGATGCGAGTTAACAGCCGACTTCTGTCCAATTTATGAGGGTCAGTGTAACTTAATAGATTAGCGTATAGGTAAAAATGTAATTCGTAAGGACGACATTGCTTATTTTAAGAATATCTGGGTATAATTGCAATATATTGAAAAATCATACGCATAATTTGAGGTGTTTTTTCAAGAAAGATTTTTCCTTTATCTAAGACACGGGAAAATATATAGGCGGGGTAGTTACTCGATACAATTTAATTTTTTAATAATTTTATTTGTTACTAAATATGGGGCCGTAGAAGAATGAATAATTGTTACGACATAATGCCCTTATGCCTTGTAAATCATTTTTTTCAAAAGTAATTCACTAAAGTTAAACAAATGAATAGATGCTGACGTTAACAATTTCAATATCGCGAGAGATAAACTGTGACATTGACATTGACGCGACGTTTTTCGGTTCTTATATTTAGAGGGATGAACTTGAAGAAATTTAATGTGAGGTACAAACAGGTACTAACGAAGTACAAACGAAATCTTTCAAGTCCGGTGCTAGCGTGAAGTTGGCACCGGATCACGTTTTTAGCGAATATCTGCGAAACTGTGGATTCAATTGAAAAATTATTGAGGGTACAAACGGGTACAAACGAAGTACAAAAGATTGGTATAAATTTCACCGTTTGTACCTCCACATCAGGTGTCAACTTCACGGACCCGGAAATTATTACTTCTATATTTCTGGAGGATATTTTATTTTTTATTTCTGCAGAAAATAGAAATAAAATAGTATTTCTGCGAACTACTTTATTCGCGCGGACTCTTTCTTTTCGGACAGAAAGAAAATTTTTTGTATTCTTTTATTTCTGCGGACGTTTTGATTTGCGCGGAATCTTTTATTTTGAACATTATTTTTTTTAAATTTTTGCGGAAATAAATTTCACATCGTGGCCCAGACGGTGCTTCATAACAAACACCATCATTTTTGTTAATTTAAAAAATGCTAAATCGACGAAACAGCTGTCCGAACGATAAGAAAGCCTTTCCGAATAACAGTGTGGTGTCATGTTTCAGCTCGAGTAAAATAAACAATTCGCATATAGAATAAACAAATCTCCATCCCATAATCGTTAAATGATAATTTCTACAAACACGTCAACCATAGCTTGCATCACACGTCAGATGCACTACCGTAAATGACAACGGCGATTTTATATCTCACTCAGAACTTTATTGTTCTTGTCGTCGAAAACTTTTCAGTAGCCAGCATTACGCCCTTAAGCCGTTGGTATATCACAACGTACTGATGAAAAGTGACACAGTTGGCAGTACTTATGTCCTATAGTTGGTAATTACATACAGATCGTCAAATTTGAATGGCAGATAGGATGCGCAAAAGAGGGAATGAAATGCAAAATGTGCAACAGAGATGTGACAAGGTAAAGCTTGAGATAAAGCGGTCAAGTGACGTCCTCATTCCTCCCGTTGCTATTGCCATCTGACATGTAAGATCTGACGAGCAGTAATTGTAACTGAATTGAAATAAAATGTAAGTAGTTACATGTTGAATGACCATTTCCACTAAGCTATTGGGTAAGTATTATTTTTGACAATGATACATCAGTTTAAAAAAAAACCGTATATCACCGTTGAATATTGTCTTTACTTGTTTATTTCTTTTGCGCCATTTAATTAGTAGTTCTTATTGTTTCGTTTTGTTTCAGGTTTTATAATTAGTTACCGCCATAATTTGATCAAAAGCTATCTTGCACATTTTAAGACATTCGCCACTACCTATTTTTATAAAATTTAAGCAAAATATTTACTTTTAAAAATAATATTAAAAAAAATATATAACAGATAGATGTTTACTGTTAACAGTGATGAAGTTAGAAAAGTCCACATTACTATAATAATTGCTTTGAATATAGAAATAGCGCAAATGGCACATACCATAATACCGTGCCTTCAATAAAAACTCAATTGGGTCTGTGATTTTAATATTAATTTATAATGGCAGTTATCATAACATTTAATAGGCGTTGCCAACCTAAACTTAAAATCACAATCTAATGGAGCTTTGTATTGGAGGCACGGTATCTGGCAAAAGTGGACTTCATGATGAATAAAAAAACTACAGTTACGAAGAATACATTTTCCTGATTTTTAAAGCCACCATCAAAGTATTTATAGACCTTTATAGTTTGTCTGCAGCTGGTATAAATAGTTACAAATTTTTCTTAATTCACTATGCGTTTTGGAAATTTCAAAGTCCACAATCTGGATAATTTTCGTGAGCACATATCAACTAAAAACTTCAACTTTAATAGATGAAATGAATAATGTTAATTAATTCTTAAATTGATTTTACATTAGAATGTGTCGGCACTATTAAAAATTATTGCAGTCCTTTCTAAAAAAATACTACAAGCTTCTAATGTATAAAGGCACCACACCACAAATTTTAATCAACTAACTTGAATGAAATTTAGTACACATTTACTATTTCTCATTGTAGAGAAACTAAACCTTGGCTTTTATTTTTTCATGGCTAGAAGTTAATTCGACCAGATCCCCACAAGAAGGTGCGATTCAGTCAGATTTAAAGAATAACAAAGTGAAAAGTAAAACAAAAATTACAATCCACTTAACAAAAAACAAACAATAACAACAACTTAATAATACCAACTTTTTTATAACTTCTCTTCACATTTAACCTACTTTAAAATCTTAAACAAATCAAATTTATGGAACTGGCTGGCTTACAATGAACTACAAAAAAACGCCGATTTTTTGCACAGTACAGTAAACATGACCGTGCATTTAGTTGATGCAGTTCTTCAGAAACGGGCACAAATAAACCACAAAAATAAAATTACTATTGGAAACGATAGGAATTTATTTCAGGTTTCCATTCGAAACAAGTCATCAAACCCATCAACATTCAAAAGAATTTTGTAACTTTGCAATGTCCGTTAAATTTCTAATTTCCTTCTAAATACAAACAAAACAAATTTCTTAATCTTTATAAATATCAGCCATCAAAAATAATTGCTTTGATTAATAAGTCAATAATAAAAATAAAAAACCTGCCTTCTTGTTAGTATCAGTGGAGCGTTCCTTTCGATCGTTAATCAAATAAAATCTTTAAACAAAAATCAGAAATGGTAATTCAAAACTGTATTCCGGCATAACAACCTTTCACACACCAATCATGCAATTCGCATGTCACACAACATGTGCATATTACTGTAAACGCAATGAAATGACAGTTATCTGTATTGCCTTTCCTTATCCCATGTACTGGGCGAGGCTTTAAATCAGCGATTAATTTAAATCCCAAAGAATGACACTCATTTCGGTCAATTAGATACACTTAAGTCGGGCAGGTTAATGAGACTTGCTATCAGGTTACATGCGATACCGTTAACCCATACGAGCGTAAAAATTCGTACCACTTATCGATCTTCTGAAATTTATGAAACAATAATTTTTCTGGATTAATAACATGTGGGTGGTCGAATTTAAAATTCAACCGGCGCACGCGACTGCGACATCAATTCCCAGGAACAGCCAAAATTTTAATTAATAATTTCACCTATCTGGTTGCAGAACACGACACTCTCGCACTCTTCACACCTGAAATTTTAACGTAACTGTGAAGGCTCTCGACTTCTTCACACACCACACTCCGGTACTTTTACTGCTATCAGTAATACAATAAGAAGATACTCATGAGAATCATTTGCCTATTCCGGGTTGATTCGCACAATGCAAGATTGAGATCTTGTGAGAAAAAACGAGGCCCACTTTCGGCGCATCTTGAAATCTTCACCGAAAAGTAAATAAAGCGTTTTTAAAACTGACAAAAACATTGTGCTCGATTTAGCCACAAAACAAGTCGAATGTGCGTGCAAATAATATCTTTGACAAAAATTAAGCCCGTAAACAGTGATTTACACAAAACGCACCAATTTCTAATTGGCCAATTCCAATGTACCATTATCACCGAAAATTTTACATTCTAGAAGGCTATGAAATTATAATTTTTTAAATTTATGTTGGCAGTACAAGTTACATTAGCATTTTGCATCTGACAGTTTAAGAATATATTAATAATGTCACCGTAGGATTCCAAAATACATGGTAATACGGACATTTGTTCATTTTCCTATGTTGTACCACTTCGAAAGTAACTTGGGATACGGAAAACTTGATACTTGGTATTAAACATTCCCCAAAGGTTAAGTGATTCTGTCAAAATTTTATGTTAGCATCGCTGCCAACATAAATTGAAAAAAATTAATTTATAGACTACACATAAAAGTTTTCGATCATGCTGTACCCAAGCAATTGCGACACTTCAAGGCCTCATAACTTCCCTTACGTAATAAAAATCGAAAGCGGTGGGCGATCAGTTTATTGTAAAGCGTGCGTGATGCAAAAAAATATTTACAAAGCGCCACGTTCATTTATTTATTTATTTATTTATTTATTTATTTTTAGGATTGGTTCAGACGTACCCTTATTCCAAATAGCGAGAAGTTCATTCTGCTTCTCCCAGTCCTTTATATCGACGGAGCGTCCGGCGCGCACCCTCGGCCTTCCTTTTATAGTACGACTCATCCTGGCGGTTTTTACCACTTTTAAACAAACTCTTTCCGTGCATTATATCAAGCGTTTCCCCGTTCGCACTTCATCGCAGTTTAAAAATCTGTGCAAGAACGTCGTTTAAAACAATTAACTTTAATCGCGGATTTTTTCAAGAGAGAGAGGTCTAATTGTATCCGTGGAAAATGAATGAATGCACTAAATAACCAGCCCCTCTCGTTCACTACCAACTAAGAATAAACTATTATAAGGATAGACGCGCACTCTTTGGCATTTTTCCAATTTAAACTCTTGTGAATTAAGGTGGTGTACCCTTTTCCTTTCGGTGCGTAAAGGAACCATAAAAAATCAGTTTGTAAACGCGACCCATTTAATGTTCAATTCTGAGGATAACTAAAAAGCTGTTATTATTTTATGTGCAGCAACTGGCTAACAAACAGAGCATTAATTTTACGATCTCTTGATTGGAATTGGGTTAAATAATTCGTTTTTGTGATTTAACATAAATTTTGGGGTCATGTTATTATAATCGGTAGAAATTACCATTACCATTTTTTTATTAAAAATGATTTTATAATTTAAAAAACTTACGATTGTATTCATTTCAGTTTTGTGATACATCGGCGAGTATTTTCGTAATTTTCTATTCAACAATAAGTTAACATGAATCTGCAAGGTAACATTAACAGTGTAACATACAATTACATAACAATTTGTTCTATTACTATAATATTTAAAATGTAATTAATTTTGCACAGTATGAACTGTGCTACACTACGTGACAATAAAAGTGCAACATTCAGTACGTAGAAGTTATATTAAAAAAAAATGAATAAAATTACAAATAAAAGAATCACGAATAAACAAAGGCTGGTCGATAATAACATTTCAAGGAGGCTAATACAACATTAAAATTCACAGTATAAGTTCTGCATTATTAGGAATCCTTATTTGGTTTTCTTGTGTTGTAATAGTCAACCATAAGCTACCAGTAATCTGTATGGCAAAATTATTTTGGATGTGCAGTCAATATATCCTCTTTATATGAAACATTTTGGTAGTGTTGAATAATGTAATCAAAACTGATTTTCTAAATGTTGAGGCACAATCAATCAAAGCCAATTTTGTGCCTCAAAATGATCTTTCTGTAATTTCATATTGCTTTGCTGGAAAAAATCAACTGCGATTACAATTTGATCAATGAAGGAACCTCTCGACACACAATCAATAACTGACATTATTTTGACTGTGATCTTCCAAATTGCAATGAAAATATTCAATAAATCCACTTGTAACTAAGAACAATTTTTCAGCATTACAATGGCAGAACTAATTGAAAAACACCAACTGCAATTTTATAAACCAATAATCAATACTTTAAAATTATTTTGGAAATTTAATACTTCACAGTCTGTGATCTTACAATTTTCTTTTAAACAACTTTACCACTTCAAAATGTTGTGCCCTGGCCTAGTCAATACCACATTCGACTGAAGATATTTGTTAAAATTTGACGGGCCAAAATTGTTGTACATTTACCATCGACTTGTTACAATATATGATCAATTTATTCAAAAATGAATAAAAAAAACTGTTGTCATTCAATCTATTCAAATCTAATTTCAGACTACTTTGGCAACTTGGCAAACGCGTTAGGTATGAGTGTTACCATTATCTTCTAATCAGTTTCCTTCGTCATCTTGGAAAATATCAACTACGGTCTTTGAAAGCATTCTTTTTTCATGTTCTCTTATCCTATCCCAACTTTGGTTATCTATCCATTTTCATCGAAGATAATTTTGGAAGATTAGATCTTCAAATCCCAGTACACTAAATAAATTATCAAATGTTCAAATTGTTTAAGGGAAGAAAGATGTTCTTTGACATATTCAGTTTTGTAAATTTGACCTTCTAAATGCCAATCAACATCCTTTATTATCTCTGCTGACAAACACTATCAACTGCATAAAATTAAAGATAACCAGTATGTAACGTACGCCTTGCACAATATTTTAGCACATCACTTTTGCCAATATGAGATAACATTTAAGCAAATTATTTGACGGTTTGATTTTGTCACCAGATTTTCCAATTCTTTCTTTTTTATAAACAGACTACAATTTTATTAGTGCACAATCTGGATGCACCAAACATTAATTTATCCAATTCTTTGTAACTAGACTCCATAATATTCATCTCAACTCAAATTACATTATCTGCATTAAACCTGTGGACAATGGTTCTAGTATAGTCTACTTTCCAATATACAACATTTTTAAATGGATATCTTCAAGATAAAAAAAATATGAAGCTCTTCTTGCTAAATGCCTTCCTTTAATTACAGTCTGGCACGTTTCAATTCATATTTAAGTTTGAAATGAGGTGATAAAAAAATGTTCCCCCTCTGTCCAAAAATAAGTGACCGATTTGAGGTTTGTTTTTGTCCCTAAATCGGTCACTTATTTCTGGCCATTTACTAGATGTGATTTAAATCCTTTCAAAAACGTGTTGCATTTTCAGTGTCACATGCGACTCACAAAACTGAACAACGCATAAACCGAATATTATCTACTTTCTTTATTAAATTAAGAATGCAAATAGTCTGCATATTCGTCTGGACGTCGTCAGTTAAGATTTATGTACATCCGCGGGAATTCTATTTATGTGTCGTCAAAAAAGTCCATTTGGTCGCCTTATTTTCAAATACCACATGAAAAAACGACGAGTTAAATTCTCGCGTAAAACAAATAAACACGCTAATGCACCCACAAAGAAAAACTGGCGCTCGTTAAAACGGTTGCATTAAAATCAGATAAAATTAAATTTGATGGATAGGGAAAGTCAAGTACGCATTTCAAGGTAAATCTAATCTTATCGAACGCCCCTGCACAAAGGTAAAAATAACGATAAACGTCACCAAAAAAAATACACGGTCACATCAAAGCATTGACAGACGCTTGGACCTGACTTTCCGCAACTCATCAATTATTTTCGAAAATGAAAAATCTTTGTGGAAGAAAAATTCATTATTCAGTAGTTAAAAATTGTGCAAATTGATCCAGTCCAACTGGCGGCGTAGAAGACAATTTCAGAAGGCATGTGCCAAAGAAAACATAAGTTACAAGTAAAAGTAAATTTCTCCACCACTTTCCGCATATTTGCGAAAGCGGAGTTCGGCATTTATTTAAAGTCCATTGCATTCTCAATGTGAGAAATAAAAAAAATCTTGCACTTTCCATCTCAGACCGGAATTTAAAAACCATTCAAGATGAATCAGCTTTCGATAACGACTAATTCACACTAATAAAAACGACGGCGGAGTTTATCTAATCTGTTTACAGTTTTACAATCAAATTTTCCCGCAACACTTGGCGCAGTTAGTGAAAAAATGAGCTCACCTGTGATTGTCTCCTGATCCCTAGTGGACACAGAGGGAAGGTTCAGCTGTGCGCGCTGGGCGCAACTCGCCTCCTCTGGGGCTGCCAGTTTGAAAATGCACGATCAACAATGTCGACCTGTCTATGCAAAAAATAAAATAAGAACAAAAAATGCAAAAATCAAGAACGTGCAGAATGAAAAGCAGTTGCGTGTGCGATCTCAAAACAGCACTGACGAACTCCGCAGGGATTACTATCTAATTGCGTTAATAATTATTGTTTGTCCCTCGTAGATAAGTACGTTCCCCCAATAAATGTGCAATAAAAGTGGCGTAAATATTTGAGCCCGGTTCTTTGATGATAATTTAGGGCCGATTTGTTTTAAAAATTTTATTTAGTAGCGTTTTTGCGAACTGCAATAGGTGGGGGTTCGAGGTGCACTGATTTGCATAATCGAATCGGTTAATTCGATCCAAACGTGCGTGTAAATCTCCCCCCTTAAGTGCGTCCAAGATGATAGGGCAAGTGTCCAAACGATTGTGATTCACCTTGGACGTGCGATATCTTGAAATTATTAAAGTTTGTAACAGAAAGGATTGAAGTAAAAAATGTTTAAATGAATTCATTATCTAAAGCGCAAGTCGAGTTTAATCGTTGCTAAATTTAGCATACATAGTGCCATCTACCGCTTGAAGCAAGTAGTTTTCGCTGTTATCAAGTCAATTACCAACTAGGTGAATTCATCTGCCTTACACATTGTATTTTCAGTCATGCATAAACATAACACTTACGAAATTAATAATACAGTGATTTGTAGCTTTGTTATTGTGCTGTTCGAGTTACTTAATTTATCTTTGCAAATGAAATCTCATTTGGAACATTGTTGTATATTTTGCATTATGGTGGCAAGGTCTCCCTGTAATATAATCAACACAGCATAGCTTCTCAAAATACTTATTACATAATATGTTTTCTATTTATATTATTATATTAATAGCCATGTATTTTTCAAGTGTAAATAAAGCGCGTTAAAAAAATTGTGGTTAAGGGAATAATGTAAAAATTTCAAACGTAGGGCGTACAACATCTGTTACAGTTGCGAACATAACCGTACCTGTAAAACATCAAAACGAATTATTGGCTTGAATGCATTCAACCCATTCTCTAACATCAGTGGAGGAGCGTTGCCTATTTCTGACGGTTGAAAATTGACACTAGATGACATCCCTATAACATACGTTAATGCAAACAACAGCCTTCTTAACCGCAGATTTTTTTAAACGCACGTTATTTGCGTTCTGCTTAAATTTTTAAATTAACTATTTAAGAAAAACATGAATGGCGGACGATGTAGTAACGGGTTAAGCTACTTATGAATTAGATACACTTAAACTGAAAAGTATATCGTTCAAAAGCAAGTGAACTTTGTATTTTTCCTCTTATATGTCATTCACTGAACTAATCTACTAAATACATACCAAAATCTCGGAATAAATCTATCTTGATTGAATTGAAAAATTAATCAATCTCTTATTATACACAGTTGGTCTTCGAAAATTATGACAAAATTAGGCCATTTTGCCGAATATATCTTGTCAAAATAAATTTATCAAGAACTATTTTTGTTGCACTAAACTGAATTGTTGAAAGGTAAACAATTTTGTGTATTCTTAATCTCGTCTCATCTCAATCTTGTCCTCTTAATACCGTTAAGTGACAAGGTGTGTGTTGCAGTCAGTGTTGGTCCTTGAATGCACAACTTGGCTCGCATACGGGCTACACAGTTAGTGCAGACCTTGCTGACGCTAGTGGTGTTGTGTGCAAATGTTGTAACAATAATTTAAGAAATTTCTTCCTCGACTTTTACTTTATTTCTATCTTTAGAACAGTCAAACTCGATTATAACAAACAAACCACAATAACATGCTAGCCATTTAATTACAAACAAATCACGAACGTAACGAACATGGCTCCTGAATATAACATACAAATGATTGTCATTTCATTGAAACAATCAGTTTGATTTGTTGGAGTTCAAAATAAAATTTGCAAAAGTTATATTTGTTTAAATGAAGGAGCGTTAAGGAATAACAACTTTAAATTGTCCGACTTTAAGAAAAGTTGGACTCAGAAACGAGAGATGCCATAAATGTATGTGATCTAGTGGTCTGGGAAAAAACTCAATATTCGCACTGACAGTGATCCGAACTAGCTAACCTCAAATGTCAGACATACAATCTGTGCATTTCTAATAAAAGTTATGCTTTCGACAAAGTGCAGGATTGGGGCACAGTAAGGTTACCATTTTTAACACCAAATATCTTTAAAAAAAAACATAATACAATTCTAATTCTTATCATAAATTTTTCCGCATAAACAAATGGATCGCTGCAAATGGATTGCAAATTTGCAGTACAACGTGCGTTTCGTATGAAATTTGGAGACAGATGCAGAAGGGACGCCGCACCATGTCGACTGACCATTTGCAGATGGATCAGGAAATGTCAACAAAAAAGAAATGGGTCGTAGAAGATCTGTCAGAAATGCAGAGAATATTGAACGAGTGAGAAATGCATTTGAGCATAGTCCCAAAAGTTCAACAAAATGGCATTCCTTAACTATTAACATTTTTGAAGGAAGTTTTCAAAGAATTTTACACTTTGATAAAATTATATCCTTACAAGATGCAAGTTGATCAAGATAAACCTCACAAAGAAAATCGACAGATATGTTGTCAGAATATCTTCAACGCCATTCAAATTAATCCTGATTTGCCAGATTAGCTTCTGATATCTGACAAAGCCAATTTTTATTTTATCGATATTGGTCTGACACAAATCCTAGGGAAGGTGATTGTTTGATGTGCTGTTGGATCAATGGGAATCATCGCACCTTACTTCTTTGAAGATGTTGATGGTCGAGCAGTAACGGTAAATGCATAGCGAGTTATATCGGCGAGGTATCGAATATGCTAACTTCCAGCAAGACGGAGCGACTGCTCATACCGTCCGCTGATCGTGCAGTCCAGACTTGACAGCCGCAGATAATTTTCTTTAGGTGTACCTTAAAGAAAAAGTTTTTTCTATACCTATCAACAACTTAAAAGAGTTAAGAAGCCGTATTACTATCCAAATTCAAGCAATCCCGGAGGAAATGTTACAACGAATTATGACAATTTTCCCTCGACGTCTTCAAGTCGTAAAATCCAAATGTGTTTAGAACAATTTATGATGAGAATTAAAACTGTATTATGTTTTGTTAGTGTTAAAAATGATAACATATGCCCAACCCTGTAGTACAAACAGTAAGTGCATTAGAAATCTTACTTCAAATCCTTATCCCCTAAGAATTTAATTTCATGTCTAACTGAAATCACATACATTTATAGACAGCCTGTGTAAAAGATTACATGAATTTTTTTAATTTAACTTGCAATCTTTAGCAATTTTATTAGAATATCCTACTTCAGCTGAAATCTTCCTTGCTCTCACATTGATTGGTGCAGATCTTGGAGACATTAGATTATACTTAATCCCCTAAAATATGTGAAACGTTTATAGGGTAAGTTTATAGGGTAATTAACTTTATTTAAATACCTAGTTAATATCTCATCTTAATCCGTAATTACATATTTGTTGAAAGTATTTACGCATAAAACCTACTAATGAGTGTTTTATTTTTTATGCTTTTTAATTTTTAAATTCTACCGCATTTTAAAAAAATTCACAAATTTGAATAAGTACAAGATTGCTTGATCTGGTCGAGTTTGTTATAACCGACTTTGACTGTAGGTAAAAAGAAAACTGTTTATTTTAATTTTCGATTGAAATAACAAATACCTACAGATTTAAATTTATAAACTTCACCAATCTGTTATTGTAAACTCCCGTAACATAAAAAACAATTTTATTCAGAAGCTAACAAACTAGAATCAGAATTACCTACTAATTTTGGTAAATAAAATAATGTCGGAGACAAAAGCATTCTCTGCTACACATTTTTTTTAACTACAAAAATTACATAATCGTAATTTGTAGCAATTATCCACACGTTCCAATTTCATAATATTTACAAGATTTTACCGACGAAAAAAAAATCCCACCTTTTAATGTTTCATCTCAAACAATCCATTCTTATTTACATGTGATTGGACGTAATCCTTTCGACCTAATCGTCTCATTTTAAAATAAGAAACCCGTTTATTATCGTTGAACACATTTTCGTGCGTCATAAATAATATAAATTAACAAAAATTTGCATAATTGAGAGATACAGTCAACGGCCTCAAAAGTTTGAAATTGATTTTTGTGCACTGTCGGGATAAATCATTGAATTGAGGACGTCTTACTGCAAAATTGCATGTCGGATTCGCTACAACGTGCACGGTGAACTCAATACTGTGCCCAACAAATTAAATCGACTTTACTCACAGAAATAAACTAAAACCACACACCGCACTGTGACTGATGAGATACGAATATTAAAAATATGAGTTATATTTATCGAAATAATTATTTTTGCAATGTTCGACTATCTCTCCCGCACTCCAGGTAATTATTGTGTGTCGAACTGCACGTACACTTCTAAATTGTTGCAATATATTTTCGCTACAGTTGAGAAAGATCAATTGTCAAATGTCAAAATTTTTTAGTGCAGCTTCAAGTGTAAAATGCAGTTCAATACATCATCCGCCGTATGTACGCGACTGGCTCCATAAAATTTAATGATCAAGTTGCAGTTTGAAGTGAGCAATTAAGAGGACCATTTCCCGGACGTTTCGGTGCCGGAAATATGTGACGTAATTACAAATTGGGATCTAAAAGCGACGTTTATGTAATTCCTCGCTCACTGCTATTTTTGAAAAACAATTTTTTACATTATTTACATTTGGCTGGGTCTGTTGTGTGTTACCGAGCATCCTTGGTCCCGATTTAAAAGCAACTTACAGGACGCTTTTTTTTCCGCAAATAAATTTTGGGGAGTGAGGACACCCGGCCGAAGTGAGACGCCAAAATGCGGCGTTTCCAGTTTGTTGACCCCCAAACAGCTTTTTTTATAAATAGCGGTGCTATTTACGATTTGTTTTTATTACTCGAATGACTGCGAACTAAAAAAAACATTTTTGGGACCGATTTTCGGCAAAATTTCAGGAGGAAATCTTGGCTACAATTAAATGAACATTTTTATTTCATTGAGTTTAATTGGCGATGACGCATAAGTGCAGACATGTGGTGGCAATAAGTGCTCGATTTTTGAAAAACCCGCCCTCCAATTTGCAAGGATTTGAAAACCTTGAAACCAACAATCGCAACGTGCAAATAGATTAACAGCAAACCTATTTACTTAGGAAATTACCGAACCCGTCTTACTTCTGAGGTCATCGTTAACGATTTATTTAATATATTTAAAAGGAGTGGTTTTTCATTGCTAAAATAAGAGGGGTGACATTTTGCAGTGGATTAATGTCAGCTGACTCACCGATGAAAGGGCAATCGCTGTGTTATCTAACACCAAATTTACTTTTCAATGCCTCATCAGATACCGTTTTTGAGTAAATTTAACGTAAAGACAAATCACTTACTCTTTGACATCTCATACTTGAATTAAATCGTCATTCTTTTAATGTTAGCACATAATGGGTTAATAAAAACATAAACTGTTTATTCAGGCACGGTTTTATATTTATCACGCCTTTAAATAACACATTTTTAATGAAAATCAGTTAAAACGTTATCACCACAAGCTACAACACCAATGTCATGTGTCAAACTGACGTCAGCTGTCAAGTTAGGGTTAATTTAAATAAATTACAGGTTCTTATCAAATTTGTTACAAAAACTATGTCTGGACGGATTAGATAAAATTAAGTGAGTTAATTGGGTCACAACGATTTAGTTGATAGACAATATTTATTTTATAACCTCAAAAATGTCTAAAAATAATTATTTTGGTTCTTATTTCGGTAACTTTTGTGTTAACTACATTTATTTGCTTTTCTGTCGAGATATGTGCCATCTCCGGTGTTGTTTGTTTAAATTGTTTTAAGTGCGAAAATATTGTGTTTGACGGTGAACGTAATATTTGTTTAAATTTTTAACAGTTTCGTAGTTTTTCGCTCGAAAATCACGGTTTTTTGCAATAACGGCAACGTCAAATGAGAAATTCAAAAAAGGAAACTTGCAGGGAAAATTCTTTTTCTTAGTTGGCTAGAAGAAAGAGACGTATTGATTAAAATTAAAAGGTGTTTTATTTTTACGTTTGAGATGTCTTCCTTCTCTAAACATTGAGAAAAATTAAATTTTCAAAAAGTGCTGCTAATAATGGCAGAAGGCGAAGATCAGCAGTTCTGCTTGCGTTGGAACAATTTCCAGGCGAATATAACATCACAATTCGAGACATTACGCGATGATGAGGATTTCACCGATGTAACAATCGCCTGTGATGGGCAACGTTTGCAGGCCCACAAAGTCGTCCTCTCGGCTTGCAGTCCGTTCTTCAAGGAACTGTTCAAGGTAAAACTTAAAAATTCAAATCGTGTTGATCAACTTAAGTAATGCAGACTAACCCCTGCTCACATCCTATTGTGTTCATGAGGGATGTCGAGGCAAGGCACATAGTGGCCCTACTAGAATTTATGTACGCCGGTGAAGTAAACGTTGCTCAAGCTCACCTTTCGACATTTTTAAAAACGGCTGAATCGTTGAAAATTCGAGGCTTAACGGACACTTCAACAGGAATTGAACCCAGCAAAGACGAGGTATTCTCACAAAACGTTCAATTAGCCAGTTTAATTTGATTTATTGTAGAATTCGCTGTTTTTAAACCCCCAGCCTTCATCTTCAAAACAACAAAATTGTTCATTAAAGCGATTATCCAGCTCCAAACAGGTTTCATCAAGTAGCACTGTCACTTCTAGTCAAGATATCGAATATCCTGTGAACACGAGTCCACCACTCAAACGTCAATGCAAAACTGAAACAGAATCCCTTCCGGTTAAAGAGGAGTCGATGAGTGTGAATCCCTTTGCCCTTCAATTGGAGAATAAATCGCTGCTAGATTTAGATGATATCACGGTGCAGCCGAAAGTGGAATTGCCTGATTATTCGAGTGATGATGAATTGAACAGTGGGGCTTCCACAGTTCAGCTGCCAGGTAATGATTTAAACGCGAGCGAGCAGAATTGTAATTTTTAGTTTTAAGGAGGAATGGAAATAATTGCTCAAACACCGAATTTGAATGCCAAAGACAACAATGTGGAGACACCAGGTCAGTTGAACTTTTTAATTTCGAACCCTTGGATTCAGCATTTAAAGCTTTGTGCTTGCAACGATTTAAATAATGATTGATTTGTTGCAGGCACAGACAGAAAGCTTCATTCGCTGGATCCAAGGCCATGCGAGGAGTGCGGCCGTGTCTATAGTAATCTGTCTAATTTAAGGCAACACATGAAACTGATACACTTTCCTACATACGTGCAGTGCCCCATTTGCAAAAAATCGTTCAAAACTGACTTGTACCTCAGAAGACATATGATTAGCTCACACGATAATGCCAATAAGTATTCGAATAAATTAAACGACTTAGAGAACTGCCAAACAGCTCATATCAACAATTAAAATGGCATACACACACGGCGTATTTCAAAAAATATGTTGGCTACTCATTTCCTAACAGTAGTTCAAAGTAAAATGCAGGGCTAATTTCTAATATAGCAATATCACATTATTTGCTGCTCTTTAGCAATTTGGTATAAATGATAACTTTTGAATGTTTCATTATCACTGTGCCACTGTAAACGCAGATGAATTTTTAAACTAACACATTTTTGGGAATTTTTTTATTATGCAATAATTGGCATATGTATAATGTGTTGCCTATATCATCTCAAAACTTGTATGGGAAGATTGTGTAAAATGACATACTACTCTGAAATAATTTTTTTATGCGAAAACGGTTTAATTATAAGACAAAATGGTTGTGTACATTCTTTTTGTTTCAAAATGTAGGATTATAATTTCAAATTAATTTTTCAATTTTAGCTGGAAAGTGAATTCGCCACAATGATGTAGTGTTTCATTTTATCAACTATGTGTGTGTAAATCGACATACCATATCGACGATAAGCCTGCAAAATCTCCTAACTGCTTGACATGCAATTTCATGGTTCACAGTAATTCTGTATTTTCAAATTCTCTGCCTTCCAGGTTTTCTCTGATCTTTTTTTAGTAATTTGTGCTCTTAACTAAACCGCAGTCAAAATTTTTTCTATCTCACCTTATACGTTTTTCCAGGTACATAAACTAAATTCCCTTATATTTTGAAAAAATGCATGAATTCCCTGACTTTTCCCTGATATTGATTTATTTCTAAATTCCCCGACATTTCCAGGTTGCTATGAACCCTGAATTTTGTCAAAGGAAGCAAAAAACTGTTTATTTTCGGTAACAGTCATTGAATTGTCTATTAAAACAAATACGTTTTTAGAAAGAAATAAATACGTTAATTTTATTCAGTGACTTGTTCAGAAATTGTTTGGTGTATTTTTAATTACACTTAAGGAGATCTTGATTTAAAAAAAAAATGTAGATGTCAGTTAGGAGATTTTTGCAGGGTCGTCGTCAATATTTTTGCGTTAAAATGCGCTTAAACTATACAGGATGCATCTAATCAGGCGAATAAAAAGTATGATATGATGTTCTACTTGTAAAACTACAGCAAAAACTCGAGAACTATTTTTTTTTTCTTTTTTATTGTAATGGTAAAAGCCATTTAAAGCTGAGTATTAACATTTATATTTGCATTTTTAACAACAGCACATCAAAAAATTTTAGTGTTATTTGTAATTATTATAAATATTATTTATTAGTTTTTTGTTATTTTTGGTGATTCTTGGTGTTCTTGATTTGCTGTCCTCTTTGGTATTTTATTTATTTATACTATTTATTTTATATGCTACAAGAGGCTGATCTCTTAAACCTTAAGCAATGTGGGTTATGTCATTTTGCACATCTTGTCCCTACACATTGATGTTGCCACCAATGCTAGAGAGCGGCAGTCATTATTTAAAAATGACCCTAATATGCTATGATTGTTTTGGAGTTTGCTTAGGAATTAGTGGTGTCTCATGCTAAAAAGATTCAAAGGGAATGGAAGATGCTTGCACTAGTTTAATGTCGATTTATAATTGCAACTAAACTGTTAATTTGCATGAAATTTATTTATTTCGAAAAGTCATATAAACAAGTTTACAATTATTCTTATATTATTAGTCTCAAATGGTCAACATTTTCAAAAGGAACAACTTATTTGCAAAGGTCTCTTCTGTCCAACAACTCCTCCAATTCAGTCTCAGTGTAAGCAAACCCTCGGGACTGAAATTTATTGGAGAAATCATCCTTACTCAACAACTCCTGCAACTTTTGCAAATCAATTAATGTCTGCCTATTTGAATTTTTAAATTGCCCATCTAAAATTACTATTTTTTCTAATTTTCTTTTTTTAACACCTCTGTCGAGAATCATTTCATCTATTGTATTTCGTGCCACAAGTGTGTAAACAGCCACCGGCTTTGTTTGCCCAATTCGATGACAACGATCTTGGGCTTGTATATCTGCTTGCGGATTCTGGAGATTAAATTGCTGAGTTGATGTAATATTCATTTGTTTAGAACTTACCCAATCCTTGTCAAAAAGTATGACTGTATCAGCACCAGTTAAATTTAATCCTAAGCCGCCGGCTCTTGTTGAAATGATAAAAATGAACACATCGGGATCGTTATTGAATTCAGTCACAACTCTGCTTCTAACCTCTAATTGTGTATTTCCATCTAATCTTCTGTAGTTATATTTCTTAAAAATTAAAAAGTCTTCAACCAAATCCAACAGCATTACGAGGGTACTAAACAAAAGAACCTGCAACAAACAATTAATATCTACAAAAAGAAAATTAAAACTTACTTTGTGCCCTTTCTGCTTCAATTTTTTTAGCATAGCCTCTAACACCAGCATTTTCCCACATTCTTTTATCAAATCTTCATTGACTAGAAGTTCCTTCTTTGCACTATTGGGATTTAATGGAAATCGAACCATATAGGGATGATTTACAATTTTTTTTAACATCATCCAGGGACTTTGCATAGTAATGCGATGCACAAATTGTATCGTTTCTTTAGGAACTTTCAATCCGGATCCAACTTGTTCCTCAATGTAAAGTTCAAAATCGTCTTTCACATAAACATCTTTCTTCGCTTCAATTGATTTGCTGATTCGTCGGCGTTTTGCAGGTTGGGGTTTTTCCTGAAAAACAAATTATTAATTATATACTGACAAAAGTAGAGAAAACACACAAATTAATGTGAATAAGGTAAAAAATTTGGAGCTTCTCATTTTCACTCTATATAGATTGGATCTAAATGAATGTGTCAGGTGATCTATATAATTTGCAGCCTCAATTGATTCACATTCATTTATGTCCACTCTGTGTGATGCTTACTTCTCCAAGAAGTTTTGCTATATTCCTATCGAGCACATAGGTGTACAGATCTTGTTGGATTTTTGAAAGCGGGCAATAAACTAGGACTTCTTTTTTTGGCATCATGTCAATGAGGACTTCGCTTTTCAACCGTCTTAACATAAATGGCGCCAACACTTTGTGAATCGTCGTGATCACATGAGATTCCTCTTCACGCTTGGCCAGTTGGTTATCATTGGTCAT
The DNA here is from genome assembly GCA_949768715.1 of Dascillus cervinus. NCBI lineage: Eukaryota > Metazoa > Arthropoda > Insecta > Coleoptera > Dascillidae > Dascillus > Dascillus cervinus. The sequence continues at coordinate 26,263,826 of OX458319.1, read as the reverse complement.
ATCTTTCAGGAGGAGCAATGATGAGAACAAATCCTCGTCTTGAAATATGTGAGGTAGAAGAAAATTTAAAAGGCACCAAAGTTCAGTTAAATTATTTTGCAATGGAGTTCCGGTCAATATCATCCTATTCAATGATTTCATACCCCTCAAGCTCCTACAAAAAACAATTGTAACGTTCAAAACTTAGATTATTTGTCCTTACTTTGCTAAACTTGACTCTGAATTTTTAATTCTTTGTCCTTCATCAACCACAATGTACTGCCACGTAAAACGATTGAAAAAGTAAGGTTCCATCAGTGGCATTTGATATGTGGTTATTATCACAGGTTGTACAATGACTTTATCGATGCTATATTTACTTGTTAATACTGTTCGGGCTATTTGAGGTCTTTCATCTTTTGAACCGTAAAATAATACTACCGGGATTTTTGGGGCAAATCGTTTAAATTCAGCAACCCAGTTTGGAATTGTGGACAGCGGTACCACAATCAAATGGGGGCCTCGAATATTCCGTTCATATAAGTAGCTAATAAAGGCTATTACTTGTACTGTTTTTCCCAGGCCCATTTCATCTGCTAAAATACCATTGACGCCATTATCAAATAACAACTGAAAAAAAATTGTTAGCTACATTTTTCGGAATTTGGCTGCATACCTTCATCCATCTGACTCCTTCCAATTGATAAGGCTTCAACTCTCCACCCGTAAAATATTCAATATTATTAATTAACGTAATATTATCTGCGAAAAGATTTGCTCAGATGCTTTATCTCAGAAGCTTTTGGACATACCTCTATGTTCGTTTGGATTGTTCTCGACCAGTCTCAGATTTTCCTTATCGAATATGTTAAATTTACCATCATCATCTTTAGTTAATTTCTCTTCAAAAAAATGCGAGTATTCGATACTTTTTGTGAACAGATAATTCAAACTTTTTATGGCCAATTTGCGTTTCTGTTCTTCCAAAAACTTTTCATTTTGTTGCTTTTCCAATTTTAATTGTTCACGGCGCGATAACTGCTTCTCTCCATCCATTTCTAGACTTAATCTGTAAGTACATAAAAAGTTTTAACCTCAAAAAGAAAGTTTACAAATTTAACAAAGCTATTTTCAATGAATTGTTAATGCATCAAACAAAGTATGTCTGAAATTATAAGATCAATAAAGTTAAATAATTACCACAATGTTTTTCTAAAATTTCTACTAGTTTTTGTATGTTTCTTGTGAAGAGGTAATCAGCTGAATGGTTAATTTCCCGCGTATTATCACCGATTGAAAGTTTCGACTTGCGCAGTGACTTCACACAATTTTAAAATTGTTTGCAGCTGTCCAGAAAGTAACACAACACTTGAAATTTTGTTAATATTAATGTTTCTACATTTATGTGAAAATATTGGCATTTAAAATTTTTACACGAGTTATTAGAGTTATTTTAGTCTCTTTGAACTATTTTATTCATTCATTAGAAAAAAATTGTAATTTTTTTTCTGTAAGGGAGAAAAATTTGAAAAATGGTAGGTAATTAATTTTGTCTTACCATATCGTTAAATCGATAGTTCCGAAACTTTTAGCAACCGTTCTTCTTTGATTTCAGGACACTCAAGACTTCGAAGGAGACGGGCGACCGACATTATTTTACCTTTTAGTTTGACTATGGCTGAAAAATTGTCAGATGGTCCGCCTCCAGACGTGGTGGCACGAATTAAAGCACTGCACGAGCACAGAGACGGAAAACAGAGTAAGTTGGTTAAGCTCGGGGAAGGAATCGAAATATACGAGGAGCAATTAAGGAGCGTAAAGTGGAGTGATTATAGAAAGTTAACTCGAGGCCTGGCCACAATTTTGTTTAGCCCTGCTGAATTGGCAACTTGCTCTGTCACTGGGCAAAGGTGGAGCCGAGCTGGAAACGGTGAAAGGCCCGTCAAACCTGCATTAGATCGATCCAAAGTACAAGCAATCATATGTATGTTTTGGATGTTTCTTAATTTGGTTGATGGTTAATTTCTGTTTTTTGTCAGCATACGTTGCCAAAAGATTTCCGATGGTTGAAATCAGTAGGATTAAACAAGTTTTAGCTTACAAATGTAAGGAAAATTCAACGGCTTTTAGGATGAAAGCGGTACGATATTATGGGTGAGTTGGGAAAATTATGCATACACACATACATGGCATTCACACCATCTCCTCGATTAAGCAATATTCTCATCGTTCTTATTTTGGTTTGGTTCATCATTCCCTGTTTTGATCGATTTTGAAAGGCATTTTTGAATCAAACAGTTTTGCTATTGAAAATAATTTTTTTAAATTAATTTATATACATTTCATAAGAGACGATACATTTCAATCAAATTAAGATTAACATGTCGACGTGCGAATCTAATAACATCGTAACTCGATTTATGAGCAACATATTTAACATAGTTATTTAATTAATTGAATAAATAAGACCACCCCACTGTTATGAAACAATTTTTAAAAGACAGGGCAAAGTATGGTAATAAAATTTAAAAAATTTGATGCAGTTCCATTTAAAATTTTTGCACGCTTAAATTAGTGCCACTTACTTCGTCGGCTAATCCCTCATAATATGTTGGACCCTGGATACATCTAGGAATATTACTACAACTGAGGTTTTTTCCGAAGTTACAGTGAAACAACAAAAAGAAACTGTTTTAAATCTTGAAAATTTGTAAAGTTGGGGGAAAAAAATTCGTTATACTTTTACTTTGTTATAAGGGGTATAAAATGCATTAAAAACGTCTCCAGAGTGAAGGTACCCCAAAACAATTCGCTATACATATAGAGAAATTCGTTAAATAGAAGTTCGTTGTACGGAAGTTTGACTATCTTATAGAACAAAACTATAACATTGTTATACAAAATTACAAAAGTGAGAAACTTTTTCTATCTCTCCTCTAAAGTAGTGAATTTTGAGATACAATATTATTAGATTCACACGTCGGTGTGTGCCTTCCCTAAGACACATCTGCTTATTTTATTTTAATAAAACTAATTACTGAAACTAATAGGAAATTGGTTCAAAATTTATTTTATTTTATATATTCTTAAATAAGTCACCTCCAAGTCAGTCTCACAAACATAATACACTTCAAACTGATCCATTTCCATAGATCCTGTTTGTCCTGCTGTATTATTTAAGTGCAAAATGGAGAGATTACAATGTTAACAATTTTTTTTAGAGATCAACAGCAATCGAAATAATTAAAATAAGCCAAATTTTATCAGAATTGTGTCAAAACTGTTAAAGAGAACTGTAGTACTTTAAGTAGGGGTGTTAGGAATGTTGAATTAATTAAAGAGGAAAAACTTGATTTCAGACCACACTGTAATCAATCAATATTGTAAATGTAACGACTGTGTATAATACTTTTTAGCTGTTAAATATAAATCTTCCGATTGAATAATAATTATTTATTTATACAATCCAGTACAGTGATTACATAATCTGATTACCATAATTGTTCCTAAAATATGAACCAACAGTCAATAATAATTTTAGGTTTCTGATTTTATTACTTATCTACTCAATTACAAACTAAACTGTATAAAATTCAATTCGATATACACTTGAGAAAAAAATGTACACATCTATTAAATTAAAGGAAATATGATAAAATCATTTTAAAAACACACTTAGTCAAGCTTTTTTACTATAACACACTGTACTTCCTTTTTAACAACGTGTCTCGTACAAGCCACTTCTTCCGATATACCGGACCCATTTAATAACATCGTGGTCTGAATAGTTGATCTTAGGCTCAAACACTTTCAAATATCGCACCTTGAATCCAGAAGGTGCGAATGGTACCTCAAAATTCATGGAAATCGGAGGACGCGTCCATTTCTTCTTCGTGTCCGTTTCCAACAACTCGATTTCAGCAGACAACTGCGTCTCTTTCATGCCGGCCATTCTTTTTATTCTGCAAAAATTAATTTCTACAATTATTGAATAAAACATAAATACGATACGGGAGTTAAATAAGTTTATTTTCGTAAATTACTAGGGGGGTAATTTCTACAATAAAATCTAGCTGTGCAAATATTATTTTCTTTAATATACACAGAATATTATTTTCAAATTGCAAATTTCTACAAATCAACCTCATATCAGCATTTAGGAACGAGTTAGAGAGGTATGAATAGCCATAAGTGCCTATTTATATTTAACTGCAGGTAATCCTCCTACAACACGATCCCCTATAACTAATTAAATAAATAAATTGCGGAAACCTTCGTATAATGAGGATTCGCTCTAACACAGTCACATACATACTGTCCGTTGTGAACACACATGTGTTAATGTTGTACAATGCACATACTTGCATACGAATAAAATTTGGACAATGCCCTAATTTTGTTATGTAATTAAAATTTTTAAATCGCAATAATTTACATTTTTTAACACATGTACCCATTTAAAAATGGGGGGAATATACAAATTGTATTGTAGGATCAAAGTTTTTAAGTCTCGTTTTATATATTTTTTTTTTTTGTGTTGCGTATATTATTTAAAGAAATCCTAGCGTTTGTGGTTTTGGAAGGAACTTATTTTAAACTTCTTGGGGTACATATGTGTTAACAATAAAGAGTACATTTTTATTTTTATGATAATTTTTTGGAAAATTCAATTTTAATCCCAAATTTAACGAATTACAGACAATCCAAAATTACCGACTTTTTAAAGAGGGCAGAGCACACAAATGATGAAAAGGATTCAGAGAAAGAAGATGATAAAATTCAACGGAAAAAACGTTTACGCGTAATCGCATCCAGTAGTGATGAGGAAATAAAATTAAATTAAGGGTTAAAAATTGAAATAATTATATTTTTTATTATTTATTACGTTAAATTTTGAATAAACTTCAAGTTGCTTTGATTGATTTAAAAAAAAATTTGTTTTTAATAAGTTTGCGGAACCTAGCTGCCCTTTTTCTACTGACTCTGTGCTTCATACGACACAGTTTCATATAGCACGGCATTTTCTAAGACCTATACCGTGTTATAAGAGAGTTACCTGCACGCGACTGCTGTTTGTATCAAAAATATTAATTATAAATCTAGAGAATACTTCATTTTACGATAGATCCAATAAAAATAATAAAGTACAAATGAGTCGTCCAATTGCAAAAGCAGTTATATCCATATTGCAATAAGAGCGTTAATCAACAAAGTGAGTTCTGCAATATAAATTAGATCGTAAAAAAAATAAGAACAAGAATATTTTAAATATTTAAATAATAATGAATAATTGGACAGTCTCGGGGTAAATGGAAATAAGTCATAATTGTCAATATTGTTTAAGAATCGATAAATACAGTGTCTGGTTACTTATTTTATTTTGTACAATATTATTTTACAAGGAAATAACATGAATAGACTTGTACCATTTTGCCCAATGAAGGAAGATAAAATAAGGATTTATTACATTAAAAAACAACAACAGAAAAATTGACTTATTCTCTTTTACTCTGAGACCGTTTAATTAATATATTTTGACGAAGGTATGGGACAGTTATGTGGGGATACTAATTCAATTGTAACTCTTCTAAAGAAAATCTACAAATTTCTTAGTCTGTTTACCAAGTCTTATTACATTTTAGTTTATGTATTTAAATACCAGGCAAGAGTACTACATGATAAAAAAAAAAACAATAAATAACTTACTTCCAAACGATTGCATTTTCTGAAGCTTTATATTTAGCTTTCCCCTTCAAACAGATTAACTGGACACCAGAAGTGTTCAGAGGTGTTGGGATTTTCACCTCAATCTTTTGTCCAAGAAGCGACGGCTTAAAATTACTCTTCAGCACCACTTTAACTTCCATTTTAGTGCGACCAACTTCTCGCACCAGCGGTATCACACGAAATGGAAGCGAAATATCTTTTGTTGTGCGATATCTATTACAAAAAACAATTACATCTCAAATTTACAAATGCAAAGTCATTACCGCATGAGTTCAAATTCCCCGTCTGGAGGTATAAAACTAATGGAATGTTCAGTTTCAAATTTGCTCAATTTAACGCATTGGTGAAACTGGCAATCGTCGATCACCACAACCGGTTTACCGGAGCGCGTCAGGTCCGAATCGGTCGTGGTTCCGAGGCCTCCTTTGCCCTTAGCTTCCATCACAATCTTGTCGTTGATCCCGAATTTGCATTCCGGCATTCCGGAGAGATAAGATTTCATGACCACTTTTCCAGCGACGTGCGCCGATAAAACTTGGCCTTGCGGCGACATTAACAGGTTTACGTATTCTAAAACATCGAGGAAGAGTTCGTTACGACGGTATTTGATACCTTCGCGCCTCCATCCGATTTGACCGGTCACTTGCGAAGTAATCTGTGCTTGCTCTTCCTTGGTGGCAGATTTGATTCCTTGTTGAGTTATGAACGTCTTTAAGACGCCCGTGTCGGTGTTTTGGGGATAACCAAAGTCGAGAATTTCATCCAGGAGTTCGTAGATTAGTACGAAGTTATTTTTGATGTTCTCTTCGGAGATTTTGCCAAAGTAGGATTGCATAACTTCGATGATTTTAAGCAAGAATTCAAAGACCATAGCTGCGTTGACATTTTGCTTGGTGACTGCAGCGAGCCAGATATTGGCTCTCTAAGAACAAGAATAAGAAAGTTAAAGAACAAAAAGAAAGCAACGGTAAAGGACCACGGAAAAGGTTCAACATACATTTATTAAAAGAAGAGGAATCCGTAAGAGATCTTTATCAAAGATAACGGTTCCAATCCCGCTAATCTGCGGGATTGAGCTCATCAATCCCGCGGGATTACAAACTATCCCAATGCTTTTTTCAGTTGCTAAGAAAATTAAGTAGCATTTATTAATTAAAAAAAATTAAGAAAAATTATTGAGATTTCTTTTGGAAATATTTTCGTAGAAATGATAAAGTATACAAAGTTTGATCTTGTAAATTTAACCTGATTTTATTGCAGAAGTACCCAGCGGCAGAAAACGCGCGCTCGGCATACATATTTTTCAAATTCGGATATTTTTATTCAGTCCCGCAAGTCCCGCGAATCCCGCATGTATAGTCCCGCATTACTGATCCCGCAAAAATCATGCGGGATTAGATTCGTTAATCAAAAACGATTAGACCAAAAATTAAATGAATTCCATTTCGGCAGTATAAAAGAAATTTATAACCATATTAAAGAGTGTATAAGTCAAGCAGCCAGAGAAACTGTAGGGGAGGAAAAAAGAGATAAAAAAGATAGCAAAAGCGCATTACATCCAGATACAATGAAACCAATAAAAAAGAAGAAAGAATTGTACACAAAATGGCTGAGTACGAAAAATGAAGAAAACTGGAATAAATGCAGAGAAAAACATAAAGAGGTAAAGCGCGTACTAATGCAAGAGAAAAATATAAAATGGAAATTGTATGTCTAAATGTAGAACAGCACATGGGCGGTACAAGATATACGCAATCATGGAAAACAATTAAAAGTTTAACGAAAAACAGTAAAGAAAGCCCACATACCATACATTAAAGAAGAATGGGTGAAATATTATAAAACACTTTTAAGGAAATGAGGAAGAGAAGACAGAAGGAAAAGAAGAAACTGAAAGAGGAAACGAAGAGGAGGTAATAGTAACAATAGAAGAAGTGAAGAAAACAATAAAAGAAATAAAAAATAAGACGGCAGATGGACCCAGAGATGGGTCTGAAAAATTAGTAAGACTAATAACAACAATGTTCCAAAGGGCGATAAACGTGGAAGAACTCTCAGAAGAATGGACAGAGGGCTACATTACATCAATATTTTAAAAAGGAGATAGAAGATGCTGCAAAAATTATAGAGGGATTAGTGTGTTGTCTATAATGGGAAGGCTATATGAAAAGATCATAAGAAATAAAATAGAAAAATGCATAAAGGGGAACATAGGAGAAGATCAGTCAGGCTTACAGCAGGAAGGTCGTGTCTAGATCAAACTTATACAATAGAACAATTATTGGAAAAAAGGAAAGCTAAAAATAGAAGGGTACACCTCACCTTGGTTGACCTAAAGAAAGCCTATGATTCAATACCCAGATTGACAATATGGCAATTCATGGAAAATATGAAAATACCACGACTACTCATTACAAAAACTTTATTTCACAGAAACACCTTAAGGCGGGTTTCGTAGGTCTAGAAGTGAGGTTAGAATGATTGAATTTTCAATCCAAGTTAATTTAAATATTACAATTTTAAGAAACATTTACTCAGTGTTACACTGTAGCCTACTTAATACCGAATGAGGAGACATACTTGAGAAATTTTGGTAATGAGCAAAATCGCTTGAAAATATTTTAATATAACTTAATAAATTATGAAAAGTATATGTCATCATACCTTCATGCCATTGGTTTGCGATTTCTACCTTTTGAAGCTTATCTGCACTGTACATTTTAAATTAACTTGGATTGAAAATTCAATCATTCTAACCTCACTTCTAGACCTACCAAACCCACCTTAAGAGTCAAAATTGGACAAAAAATTAGTAAAGATTTTAAAACCACAAAAGGATTACTGCAAGGTTGTCTTACTTCACCCACCTTATTTAAGGTATATCTCGAAGAAACGCTTAAAGCATGGAAGCGTAAGTGTGAAGGGATGAGAATACCAATTCGCAACAAGTTTTTGTATACTTTCAGTTTCGCAGATGATCAAGTGATCATAGCGCAAGATGAAGAAGATATGAGCTTTACCATGAGAAAACTGATAGAGGAGTACATCAAGGCTGGTCTAGAAATGAATCTAAAGAAAACAGAATATTCAACAACAGACGAAAAGAAATAAGAACAAATTCAAATTCAAAAGCAACTACAGAAGAGGCGTAAAAAGTAGATTAGGGCAAACAAGGGCATGCATAAAGCAACTAAACTCAGTACGCTGAGATAAGCAAATAACAAGAAGAACCAAACAGAGGATATATACCAGTATAGTCCAAAACATACTTACTTATGGATGCGAGAATTGGATTTTAAGTAAGAACAGCAAAAGGAAAATAAACGCCACCAAAATGGAATACTGGAGGAGAAGTTGTCAATTAACACTAATGGATAAAGTCCGAAACGAAGTTATAAGAGACCAAATGAAAGCAGAGAAAGATACCTCAACATACATTGAAGAAAAAAGACTGTTGTGGTACGGACATGTAAGGAGAGCAGAAGAACATAGGTGGATAAACAAGATAACAGAATCGAGCCCGGTTGGACGAAGAGGAAGATCGTTTAGAGATGAGATCAATGAAGCCATGGACAGCAGAGAATTAAGGGAAGGTCAGTGGGAAAATCGAGAGGAATGGAGAAGCTGGTTGAAGAAACTAAGGCAGTGACAACTGTACCAAATCCTTATATTATATAATAATAATGAGTTGAGTAGAGGGACGGTTTGATTTGATACGTACTTTTATGTGAAAGAAGGATGTTCGTGCAATGTTGGTGACGGGTGATCGTACTTGCTGCCGTGCATGGATCACATTTACACGGAATGCATCCACTGCATTTCTTCCGATATCATCTCTGTACACTCGGGAGATTAGCACTTCTCCCTTGTGATTGTAAACGAACAAACCTCCAATCATTTTGCTTAAAATAAAGTGTGTAATTGTGACGAATTGAGTGAAAAATGAATCACTTACAGAAGGTTTCAATTCAAGTTTAAGTGTACATGTTGAATCTTAATCCACCCACTTGGCTTGACAGCACTTTTTTGACAACTAATCGAATTGAACTGTCACTTGTCAACAAAAAGCAACAAAAAGTTGGAATTCCCTAAATTTAGCGAGTTCAATTCGTGGGATCATAGTTCGCAGGATGATAAAATAGTTTTTTGTGCGGTACGTTCAATTTCAATTCGCAGGCTATTTCTTTTATTCAATAGACACGAAATTTTAGAAAAATGTCCGCTGTAAATAGTGACTTAGCCATAAATAATGCAAATTATTCGACGCCGTTAAGAGAAGATATCGTAAGTCTGTAATTTTTTTTTTTATTTGAAGGTTATCAACTGATATCCTTGCAGATACAAACAGCGGTAAAATTTTTACAAAACCCGAACGTTATCAATACACCTCTTGCGCAAAAGCAAAAATTTTTGCAGCGGAAGGGTTTAACGGACCAGGAAGTACAAGCGGCTTGCGAACGATCAGGGGCCTATGTGCATCATGAAAGTCAGTTGAGAGAACCCGTACCTGCACCTCCACCGTACAAACTGCAAGCTGTACAAACATACAGTGTATTCGAGCGAATTAGGGATATTGTGCAGAATTTGGCGGTGTTTGGAGCTGTGGCATATGCGATATATGCATTTTACAAGGTGTGTTAATCAGGGTAATCTGTAATTTTTTCACCAGCTTTGAAATTTTAGAAATTCATAAGTCCGTATTTATTTGGAAGAAAGAAAAGTGTGGAGGAATCGGTCGATGACTTAAGCAAAACATTACAAACCTCGGTGCAAGAATTAAAAGATAATTTAAGTAGTGTTAAAGTGGAAGTTGATAAGATTAGTCAAGGAACGGGTTCTAATACTCAAAGACAGTTACAAGATTTAAAGTCTGAAATTTCTACGGTTAAAGGACTTTTGTTGAGCAGGTAAAGTGAATAATCAAAGATCCCACCGGCAAATTAAACTATTGCTTTAGGAAGCAATTTCCATCTGTGTCCAATACTCCTGTAGTTCCACCATCAATTCCAGCATGGCAACTGTCCAGTGTGCAGTCGGAACCTGATACGGACCTAAACAAACCAGAGGATTTATTAGAGGAATTTGGTTCTGGGTCGGGATCATCCGAACCTGAACACACAACCAAAAATAGCGATAGTAGTCTTGAACTTGTTTAAGTAATTGTTACCGAATACCAAAAATAATTTTCGATTGTGTAGGGGCATTAATTGATTTTATTTGTTGTAAAGTACGGGATATCTTGTAATGTTTTATTATGAATTTATTACGTTAGTCGATTTTTGTTTTAATAAATTAATTTACAGTTTGTTAAAAAAATTGGAAATTCTTTAGTTCTATCTAAAGATACCCATACACTTCCAACATGCTTGTCAACCTTGTTAACAATGTTGTGGTTGTTGCCCACACACTTGCCAACCAACTGGTGGAAAAGTATACTTGGAAAAAAATTATTTTGTTTCAATCCTTATAAATTTCCGACTTAACTAAGTTCTTAGTTCTCTTAAGGTATCAAAAAAATTACCCAAATTAGAATAATAGGTATACTGGCCATATCCAATAAACAATAATAAAAACTGAAAAATAAACAACCAAATCAATTCAATCACTAACTTCTACAATGGGGTATTCTCGTGTATGTTCACTAATGCCAAAAATAGATGCCTTACCCCCAAGTAGACTATGTTCAGAGGTTTATTTCGCTCATTCTCTTGTATTATTTAAATAATTTAATATTAAAAAATTGTGGAGGGGACATTGACATCATTAGCTCCTGGTACCTGCCAATAAGTACAGATGGCGTCGTTTTCACTATATTTGAGGTAGTTGTCGAAACTAAAAATCGTGTTTGAACGAATCGAACATGGAACGAATGAATAAGTTGACGATGACAGCCAGGTGACAGTTACAATAGGCAGATTATTGGAACTAACATTCTCATAATCTTGTTCCATGCTTACAGCTTCAACGGCAACTCAAATAAGAATGTCAGTATTGCAGTTTCTAACTTTTCAGGCGCTCAGGAGTGAACCAATCAAATTTAAAAGGGATAGTGACGTCATGTATTTAAAAATTTGAACAATTCATTAACAATATTTATTTAGAACGTGTTAACTTAACTAAGGTGTATCATTTAATCATTACTTACAGGAAAAAATTTAAAAATTGCAACAAAAAGTAGGAGAATACCCCATTTTAACAGTGGAGCTCCAATTCGTCAACCTCTCCACTCATTTCACAACAAGGTCGACAACATCAGGCTCCGCCCACCAAAAAATCCAAACCACTTTGATTTTCTTCAACTTGTGAACCAACATGAAATTTCAATTTCACATTGCACGTTGACAACCGTGTTGGAAATATATGTGGTTATGACTTCGGCGGAGGCCCTCTATGGAACTTGACTTAAACTGTTAAATTAATTTAAAGTTTTGAATCAAACATTAAACTAATTAAATTTTCAGCTTTTAATAGATGATATTAGGTAATTCAATTTGCAGTTCTGATAGTAATTTTTGCAAACATTACCTTTTTCAACAAAGGTTATACAACTTGGCAATAACTTTATGAAAAAAAAGAAATTCTCTATTTTGAAAGTTTTTTAATTACCTATAAAGATACAGAAAATTAAGAGTAGTTAGGACTTTATCTTTTAAATGATTTATTTTATTCTCCTATTGATAATTATTTTCCTCATTTTGAAATAACACTTCATATTTATTATTTATAAGAATACAACAAATCAATTATTTAAAAGTAAACGATAAATTAAAAAGCTATTCATTAAACTACTATTTCCTATTATAAAGTAATAGTAATAACTGAAATAAAACATAAAAAATCAGTAATTTATTATAAATTATAATTTTCCATCGAAATAAGACATTAATCGTATTAGATAGGAACTTATTTAATAAAGTAACAAAATCGAAAATGAATACATTCAGATGAAAGTGTGGATGTACCTTAACGATTACTGTATCAAATCACACGTCAAAACCTCAAACTGTATTATTATCGATATTAGGAACATTTCAGCGATTTTAATTAATTTAGATCCTTGTTCATAAGGTAATTAGTTAACCATTGACAAGTCACATTAATTTTCAGTCAATAAGTTTCAAATTCATTTGCATTTAATTGCTGTTAATTAAATACTTAATGAAATCATAATTTAATGAACCTTATTAAATAATATCAGTGAATAAGCGTTTCCAATCTTTTTAATACCTATATTTATTTAAAATCATAGAGTACAATAAATAAGCAAGCAAAAATATTCTTCTTCCTTTTTCTATTCAGGTTGCCTCTTCAGATTCATCCTCTTCTTGCTCTAAGTCATCGATCAACTTTTGTAAATGAATCAACATGTGTTTTTTAAGAGTGTTATTGCACTCGGGACATTTAAAAGGTTTCAGTCCCTTATGAATCAGCATGTGTCTTTTGAGATCGCTATTTAAGGTGAAACATTTATTGCACTGTTGACATTTAAAAGGTTTCAGTCCCTTATGAATCAACATGTGTGTTTTAAGATAGCTATTTTGGGCAAAACCTTTATTGCACTGTTGACATTTAAAATGTTTAAGTCCCTTATGAATCAACATGTGGTTTTTAAGACTGCTATTTGCAGTAAAACATTTATTGCACTGTTGACATTTAAAAGGTTTCAGTCCCTTATGAATCAACAAGTGTTTTTTAAGATTGCCATTTTGAGAAAAACATCTATCACACTGTTGACATTTAAAAGGTTTCAGTCCCTTATGAATCAGCATGTGTCTTTTGAGATTGCTATTTAAGGTAAAACATTTATTACACTGTTCACATTTAAAACGTTTAATTCCCTTATATATCCTGTTAAGTTCAACGGTGCATGTACAAATGTTTAGCAAATCTTCAATTTTACGTATGGATGAGTCTACTTTTATCTAAAAATTAGAACAAGAAAAATTTAATTTAGGTCTTCTCATTGTAAATATAAAAAATTACCAGTGTATTAGCAATATGATCTCTAATACCAAGTGTTAGAGGGCTTGTGTCAAACTTGATGATTTCAAGTGAGCTAGTATTTTCAACAACTTCTTCTGGTGCATCTTTTATTATTAGCTCTTCTTCTTTTAATTTAACTTCAAGTGCATCGAAATCAAGATTATCCACATTTACCTGAAACACAAGAATTTGATTTAATAAACACAATTAACCAAAAATATTTCTGTGCTAAAACCTGGTAGATAAATGGTAAATGTGACAAAGAAACCCTCTCAGAAATTGGTGGCTAACAATTAATGAGACAGAACATTACATTTGTAGTTTATTTTATGCAATTTTCATTGAGAATGTTAATATTACTTTTAATTTGTTATAAAAGTTTCAAGTGAAAATTGTTTACTTTCTAAAACTGTACCTGGGTATTCAGTAACGGATCCTTGATACCAAGTGTTGGGAACCTTTTATCGAATATGACATCAAATGAGCTATTTTCTATGGCAACTTCTTCTGGCTCGTCTTTTATTATAAGTTCCGTTTGTTCTAATTTAATTTGAAATGAATTCAAATCACCGCAATTATCCATCTTTATCGGGAAGTGAATTGAATGCAATTTAATGATTAACATGCACGAACAACCCACGTGCAAAACCTCTCTCGGCCTCAAACCCTGAAGTTATGGTCTGTGGTTATGGTAGGAAGGAACCAATGCAGATTTCTTCGGCGCTGCGTTTTTCAACAACCATCGTATTTTCTGCACAAAACTCACTACAAATTACCGTTAATGTTTAGAAGTTGAGGTTATGGAAGAGGCCCTCTATGGAACTTGACTTGAACTGCTAAATTAATTTAAAGTTTTGAATTAAACTGTGAACTAATCAAATTTTTAGCTTTTAATAGATGATATTAGGTAATTCAATTTGCAGTTCTGATAGTAATTTTTGCAAACATTAACTTTTTCAACAACTTGGCAATAACTTTATGAAAAAAAAAAAAATTCTCTATTTTGAAAGTTTTTAATTAACTACCTATATGCAATGCTCTTTTTGTCATGGACCGTTTGGGAACGGCGTTCCACCACCTGTTGGTATTAGCTGTTTGTCTAAATAAAATCGCGTTTAGCGTTCCACCACCTATTTTTTTTAGAAAAAAAGCACTGCCTATATGGATATAGAAAATTAAGAGTAGTTAGGACATTATCGTTTAAATGATTTATTTTATTCTCCTATTGATAATTATTTTCCTCATTTTGAAATAACACTTCATATTTGTAATTTATAAGAATACAACAAATCAATTATTTAAAAGTAAACAATAAATTAAATGCATCGTCACTTAAAAAATATCATCATACAATTTATTCACCCTATGAATTCATGAAAATAACTCAATAGCTCTCTTCAGCAACAGTCATAATAATTACGAAATAAACAAGTAAATGAACTTAAATTAAAAAAAGCTATTCATTAAACTACTATTTGCTATTATAAAATAATAGTAATAACTGAAATATAACATAAAAAATCAATAATTTATCATAAATTATAATTTTCCATCGAAATAAGACATTAATCGTATTAGATAGGAACTTCATTTAATAAAGTAACAAAATCGAAAATGAATGCATTCAGATGAAAATGTGGATGTGCTTTAACGATTACCGTATCATATCACAAGTAAAAACCTCAAACTACACTTGTGCTCATACAATTAAGTCAGGCATATATTGCAATACAAATATGAAAAAAAAACTGGTTTTACTGAGAAAATTTTTTAAAAAAGTAACAAAATTAGGAGCATAGATTTAAGGTTTCTAAATGGTTATATGTTTTCTTAGCTTAAAACTATTATAAAAATTATTTGACACGAATTCATCATTTCGACATATATTCCGTGCTCATATAATTAAGTCATCTTCAAGAAATGCATATTAACACAATGTAATTTACTTTTTAACTAATAATACCTTAAGTTACAGAATTAGTACTTCGTTGGAAATCCTTTTTGGCGTAAAACTTCTGCACATCTCCTACTCATTGAGTGCACTAGAGCATTACATTGAGCTGGAGTGATTTTGCCCCATTCCTCCTTGATAATATTCCACAGTGAAGCTTTGTTTGCCGGTTTTCTCGCTGCAACGGCTCTTTTTATAATGCCCCATAAATTCTCTATTGGGTTTAGGTCCGGGCTTTGCGCCAGCCACTCAAGAGTTTTTATAAAATTAGCATTCATCCATTCCTTAACGACCCGAGAGCAATGTTTAGGATCGTTATCCTGCTGAAAAATCCAATGTAGCGGTAAATTGTCAGCATAATCTTCTGTCAAGTTTTCATGTGAGATTTCACGATACATAATACCCGTCATTTTGCCCTCAATTTGAACAATGGGACCTACACCTGATGAAGTAAAGCACCCCCACACCATTACTGATGGGCCACCGTACTTTACAGTCTTTTTTGTATATTTAGGATTCAGTTCTTGCAGTGGTGGGCGCCTTACATATGGTCTACCATCATTTCCAAATACGTTAAATTTTGACTCATCGCTCCAAACTACGAGTTTCCAGAAATTCAGGTCCTTGTGCAAGTGCGCTTTGGCAAAGGCCAATCTTTTCCCAATATTTTTTTTTGACACATTTGGTTTTCGTCGTGCGATTCGTCCATTTAAAGAATTTTCTTGCAGTCGTCGGCGAACAGTTTGTGCCGATATTTTAACACCATGGTACTCTTCCAATTGGGCCCTGATTTCGCTGGAGGTCAGAAAAGGGTCTGCCTTGCTCAACCTGGCCAATTTTCTATCAGTAGTCGGTGTCGTCTTTCTGGGCTTATTACGCGGCAAATTGTTCAAAGTTTTATTTTTTTTGTAATATTGGATAGCATTATTCACTTTACCTCTTGAAAAGCTCAAAAGCTCCGTTACTTTTGCAACACTTTGGTGTTTTTGGAAGCATTCCCAGATGATCTTCCTCTCACAGGAATTTGAGCTCTTGTTCTTCTACTCATTAATATTGATTATTAATATTTTACTGAGATTAAATTAATAATACCGTAAATTAATTATTTGCAAATTTTTCCGCCACAAATCGTTGCACAAGGCGCTAATTTACAGTTTCGAAACGCAATGACTTAATTATGTGAGCACTTACGTATCGACATTGTGCGAAATAAGGGCATTTTGACCGCGACAGAAAAACAATACTTTAATTTTATGCATTCAGCATTGTTGGACAGATAACGGGACTTATTTATAAAAAAAATAAGGACGTAATCGCCCTTGATTGCTATGTTATTTATTTTTTTAAATTTTATTTCTTCGTAACTTAATTATGTGAGCACAAGTGTATATTATTATCGATATTAGGAACATTTCAGCAATTTTAATTAATTTAGATCCTTGTTCATAAGTTAATTAGTTAACCGTTGATAAGTCACATTAATTTTCAGTCAATAAGTTTAAAATTCGGTTGCATTTAATTGCTGTTAATTAAATACTTAATGAAATCATAATTTAATGAACCTTATTAAATAATATCAGTGAATAAGCATTTCCAATCTTTTTAATACCTATTTATTTAACATCATAGAGTACAATAAATAAACAAACAAAAATATTCTTCTTCCTTTTTCTATTCAGGCTGCCTCTTCAGATTCATCCTCTTCTTGCTCCAAGTCATCGAACAACTTTTTTAAATGAATCAACATGTGTTTTTTAAGAGTGCCATTTAAGGTAAAACATTTATTGCACTCGCGACATTTAAAAGGTTTAAGTCCTTTATGAATCAACATGTGGTTATAAAGACTGCTATTTTGGGTGAAACATTTATCGCACTGTTGACATTTAAAAGTGTTCAGTCCCTTATGAATCAACATGTGTTTTTTAAGAGTGCCATTTTCAGTAAAACATTTATTGCACTGTTGACATTTAAAAGGTTTAAGTCCCTTATGAATCAACATGTGTGTTTTAAGATTGCTATTTTGAGTAAAACATTTATTGCACTGTTGACATTTAAAAGGTTTAAGTCCCTTATGAATCAAGATGTGTGTTTTAAGATTGCTATTTTGAGTAAAACATTTATTGCACTGTTGACATTTAAAAGGTTTAAGTCCCTCATGAATTAACATGTGTCTTTTAAGATGGCTACTTTGAGAAAAACAACTATCACACTGTTGACATTTAAAAGGTTTCAGTCCCGTATGAATCAGCATGTGTTTTTTAAGATTGCCATTTAAGATAAAACATTTATCGCACTGTTGACATTTAAAAGATTTCAGTCCTTTATGAATCAACATGTGGTTTTTAAGACTGCTATTTGCAGTAAAACATGTATTGCACTGTAGACATTTAAAAGATTTCTTATCATCACGGAACAACATCTGTTTCTTGAATTCGCCATTGTGTTTAAAACTTTTTTTGCAATGTTTGCATTTGAAACGATTCTTGCCCTTGTGGCTATGTTTGTGCACTTTTAGATGTTTATTTTCACTAAAAACTTTTCCATAGTCGTCATCCTTGTGTTTAGTAATTTTGTGGTGTAACATATGCCTTCTAAATAAAATTCGAGAGACTTGTTGCGTACATACTTGGCAATTAATAGTGTCACAGTTTACTTCTACTTTGTTTTGTAAAGTATTAGTAAGATACTGCTCCATTTTTGTGGTGAACACATCCTGCGGAATCCTGTTAACTTCAATGGTGCATGTACAAATGTTTAGCAATTCTTCAATTTTACGTATGGATGAGTCTACTTTTATCTAAAAATTAGAACAAGAAATATTTTATTTAGGTCTTCACATTGTAAATATAAAAAATTACCTGTGTATTTGCAATACGATCTCTAATACCAAGTGTGACAGGAATTGTGTCAAACTGGATGATTTCAAGTGAGCTAGTATTTTCAATAACTTCTTCTGGTTCATCTTTTATGATCACTTCTTCGTGTTTTAATTTAACTTCAAGTGCATCGAAATCATAATTACCAACATTCCTCTGAAATGTGCAAGAATTTGATTTAATAAACATGATTAACCAAAGATATTTCTTTGCTAAAACCAGGTAGATAAATGGTAAACGTGACAAAGAAACCCCCTCAGAAATTCGCATCTTACAATTGATGAGACGAAACATCCCATTTGTAGTTTATTTTGTGCAATTTTCATTGAGAATGATGATATTACTTTTAATTTCTTATAAAAGTTTCGAGTGAAAACTAGATAACAACCGATTTATTTTAAACATTTTCCACACTCTTGTCTTTTGTGCTCTTTACATAAATTAGGTACAACGCATTGTTTACCTACCTTCGATTTTAACGTGTCTTCTGCTATTAAAGTTTCTCGAATTGTGTAATCTTCTTCAACCTTCATTTCAAATTTAGAATTAAAGCTTTTCATCTGATATGCTTGAATGTTATTTGTATCTTCAATTCTACATATTGACGGAACAACTTCAACCTAAAAATTGAAATAAAAAACCTCAATTTCTACTCTAGTTTGTACCTATAAAATTGTACCTGGGTATTGAGTAACTGATCCTTGATACCAAGTGTTGGAAAACTTTTATTGTATTTGCTATCAAGTGCGCTGTTTTCTGTGGCAACTTCGTCTGGCTCGTTTTTTATTATAAGTTCTGTCTGTTGTAATTTAATTTGAGATGAATTCAAATCATCGCAATCATCCATCGTTATCGGGAAATGAATTGAATGCAATTTAACGATAGCATGCACGTGAAAACCATGTGCAAAACCGCTTGCTGCTTCAAACCCTGAAGTTATGACAGAAAGGAACCAAGGCAGATTCGTCGGCTTTTCGTTTTTCAACAACTATCGTATTTTATGCACAAAACTCACAACAAATTAACGTTAATGTTTGGCAGTTGAGCAGTGTATGGGCTGCCTAACAAGTTTTGAAAAAACTACAGTGACAAGCTGTGGTGACATGTGATACCACCCACAGATAATAAAAAATATTAGATACCACCCATAACCTAAATTTAATTACGTTCTGTTATCGGGTATCTACAAGAAATTAATAAGAATGTCTGACGCAAAATACGCAGACTTGCCTGGAATTGTAATTTATCAATTTACGCTGAGTGAATTTATTGAATATTTCTTTTACAGGCCAGAGATGAACCCGACATTTATGAAAGTAACGATCTGCCAGAATCAGAGCAAACTTTTGATTTTTATGAAGAAGAAAATGAATGTTTAGAACGCATTCATATCTCAGCAAATGAAGCTTTCAATAAATTCAAAGGCAAAGGGCTCGGTGGAAATAAGGTAGATTTTTCCGATCGTATCAGTCGCCGTTTAAGAACCGGTTATGAAATCAATGAATACGAACTTGCGGGAGTTGGTCAGAAGGAAACTCCCTTACAGAAATACCAACGACTTCAATGCGAAATGAAGGAATTGTTCGAGGAAATTAACGCTCTTAAGAACGAAAAGAAAGAAGTTGAAACTAATTGCCTGGTAACTGGTGAACAAGTTCAATTGATACTTTGTAAACTTACCGACTTGCGATTGGAAGAAACCCTCGGGGCTGATTTGATGTCGAGCATCACCGATTCACAAGGGGCCGAAATTAAGTCAGTCAAAAATATTTGCTGATTCTTATTAAAAATTGTAACATTTGCAGGAAATTATTTTCTCAGTTGGAGCAATTCAAAGCGTCCGTGAATGAAAAACCGGAATCACAAGTCGAATCCGATTCTTCGCCGATAACGTACCAATTCTGCTACCGGCCAGAACAAGAGAAATTGCAGCAAACCGCTCGAGTGGCGGAATTGGAGCATCGTTTGCACCATTTAGAAACCGTTTTAGGTGCTTCAAGCGAAAAATTGTCCAGATTATCCAAGCTAACTGCAAAAGGAAGTATTTTGGAAGCAGCTGAACATCTCTCGGCGACAGCTAGTATGCTAGACTCGGCACAGTTGGATCACATTGAAGGAAGGTTGCAGGCTTTAATGCAGAAATTGGACGAGATTGCCGAGAAGAAGGCGCAAATTGATGAAAGTGAAGAAAAGGATCAAATGGTATGTATTTACAACCAAATTATATACAGTGCGCGCTAGCCACATAGAATAAATGAATTATCTCAATTATTGTGCATATTGAAAAAAATCCCGAAACACGTCATTTTTAGTCTATCACATGATATCGTGTAAAATGAAAATTTCACCTCTAACCTCAACCCCCTTCAAGTGACAGTTGCTACCCCCAAATTTTTAAATAGGAAGGGGGCTTGTGATACCTCATTTGAAAGATCTCTTCATGCTCTATTCAAAAATGCTATGGTTTAAAATTTTATTCCAAAAATGAATGACATAATTGAGATAATGAATTTATTCCATTTGGCTGGCGCACACTGTATACAGGTTGTATCATATTAAGTTTCACCATTGGTAATATTGTTATTATTGGAGCTACAAAGTCGGTTAAATTAGCAAGGAATTGGTGTTTTTTCCGCTGATTACCATAATGAAAGCAAAAAAACAATCCAACTTCACTGTTCGAGATATTCACGAAAATAACATTTTTTAAATGGAATGCCTTATAATTTTTTACATATTTCGAAAGGATGTTTAATTCTGAGTAAAAAGGTCTTAATGCACTAGTACTATTAAATTAACTACCTAGAACTTACAAGCAATTGAAGTTTTTACTTCAATTAACTACAAAAATCACGTAGGCAATGAAACAGTTGAAAATCGTAATTATTAAAACGTCAAAAACAATTGAATAAATCTACCAGTTAATATTTTTATCGAACATTAATGTGGTATATTCACTTTTCATTATTTCTGTCCTGATTTAGTAACACCTGTTCAATTTCTCATTTTGAAAAATGTGACATGTTAGGAGATATGTAGAATTTATGAATACTATCCTGCATCTTGAACATAAAATATGTTTTTCTAAACCTCCATTCTCAGTTTGCTGTGGAAAAAATGTTTCAATAATTACAATTTTCAACTGTTTCATTGCCTATGTGATTTTTGTAGTTAATTGAAATAAAAGCTTCAATTGCTTGTAGCTTCTAGGTAGTTAATTTAATAGTACTAGTGGATTAAGACTTTTTTACTCGGAATTAAACATCCCCTCAAAATATGTTAAAAAGTATAGGGCATTCCATTTAAAAAAATGTAATTTTCGTGAATATCTCAAACAGTTGACGTTTAATTGTCTTTTTGCTTTCATTATGGTAATCAGCGGAAAAAACATCAATTGTTTGCTAATTTAACTGACTTTGTAACTTTAA
The DNA here is from genome assembly GCA_949768715.1 of Dascillus cervinus. NCBI lineage: Eukaryota > Metazoa > Arthropoda > Insecta > Coleoptera > Dascillidae > Dascillus > Dascillus cervinus. Next base: position 26,241,882 of record OX458319.1, on the reverse strand, counting down.
TAATAACAAAGTTACCAATTATGTATATTTAAGGATTTTCACAGTTGCTGCTGCCTTCCTTCCTCTCAACCACTTGTTCCTATCTCCATCTTCCAGCACTCTTTTCGTCCCTCCATGACCTTCTAGGTCTTCCTCGTTTCCTTCGTCCTATTGGGCTGCATATAGTATTTCTGCCTCTCCGAGGGCTTCTAGGGCTACCTATCCAATACTGAGTTTTATGTGCGCATACCAAATTACGGCTTTAAATCTGAATTTTTTCCAGATCATGGAACTATATGACTTAATTAAAGGAAGTGAACGTATTTCTAAGCTTCTGCCTGAAACTGTGAACCGATTGAAAGCTTTAGAAGCGCTTCACAACAAGGCAAGCGAGTTTGCAAAAACACTCACTCAGGTCGAGTTGTTGCAATCTGAAATTTCTGGAAGCGTTGAAAACAACAAGTTTATGCTGCAAGGAGTGCAGGAAAGCTTTGCAATTAATTTGGATGAGTTAAATAAAACAGTTCTGTCGCTTGATGCTAGAATCAAAGCTTTTAAGAAGAAATAGGAGTTTGAAGCAAGTGCTTAAGTTTATCACTAATATTTATTTTCTTTAATGCTTAATGGTTGCTTTTGTAAGACAAACTTAATAAAATACTCTAGATGATTTGGTATGTTGATACATTACTGGCACATCCTGGACAGGTATGCAAGGTTTCATGAACGAATGTATCACAATCGGCACAAAAAAATTTTGCACACTTCTGACACTGGTAAATCTAAAATTTGGTAATTAATGTAATGGAAGTCTCAATTGGAAAACTTACGTTTTTGTCAGTGTTAGTAAATGTTTTCTGACATGCGTAACAAACGGTCGCTTGATTTTCATAACTAATTTCTTTGTAATTAGCCACTGGGAATAAGTGATGGTAAGAACGTGCTAAATGCGGGGCAGATACCAACATTAAACCGCAAGCTCTGCACTCGACTGGTAATTCACAATATTTACTGAAACATTGCGGGCAATAATAACCCCCTGTTGTTAACTTGCTCTCATCGTCAGTTCCATCAACATGACTACAAATTAGCTTTTAATAAAAATAACAGTTTTCTTTTAATAAAATTACCACATGCACATACTGAGGGGCTCTTCAGGACCTTCAACAGCCAATTGATGAGGAAATCCCATTTTTATAAGGCTCGCTTCTAAACCGGCTGCCGCAGGAGGTGGATCGATTTGTTCGTGAAGCAGATCTTTATAGTGACTATCGTCTAATATGACCCCGTAGGTCCCTCCGGTTTGTGCCGCTAATTGCTTACAAATGTGAACTTCAGCTGCTAATCCTATCACTGAACATCGAATACTTTCCGATTTTAATTGATCAATAGTTGTGTTGATGTCACCAGGATCGCAGGTAGTTAAACTTCCCAATATGATTAATATTTCGCGGCTGGCGTGAGTCGGAAGCATTTTAAGAGACTTATACGCGATTTCAATTCCGTTTTGAAGCGATGGCTCCCCAGATAAATTCGTACGAGTTAGTGATTTTATTAACTTAACGTGTTTGCGATAATTTCCGCTTAAATCGCTAATTTTTTCAGCCCTTTTATTACTCATCAATATAAATCCTAATTGACTTATAGGATTTTCGTAGAAAAAGTCTCTGATGAATGTTTCCAGTAACTACAACAAATAATAAACAACTTTTTTGTAATTCAGGGTTTACAACAATTTTGTATTTTCAAATTCCCTGACTGTTCAAGGTTTTCCATGACCCTTTTCCAGTATTTTTCCTGACCTTTTTCTAGTAATTTGTGCTTTTAACTAAACCAGTCAAAATTTTCAGTTCAACTTATATAGAATAGTTTCAAATGTGACAAAACATAGACATAGATATACAGTGTGTCCACGAATGGGGTGGCGCACCCTTGTAAAATTTCTCTTATCTGCCATTTGGTGAGAAAGTCATTCTTGATAAAAAAATTCTGCTTATCTCAGGGAAATCATAGAGTTGTCAAATTTCTAAAGAAATGTATGGAACTCTAGAAATTAGAAAGTACAAAATCGACCTTACGTAAACTACCTTTATTTTTCAATTTTGTGAAAAATGTTATTTTACAAAGTGGTTTCAAAATGGACACACTGTATATTGTAAGAATTAAACAAAAAATTCCGCTAAGAGATCTTTCTATTTCTATGTAGTCGGATAATGCTCAAATGAGCAGGAAACACCTGAAAATAATTCCAGTGACAAATAGCTACGAACAATGATAAGAGATAGCAATTAAACTTTTTCCAGGCACATAAAATAAATTCCTTAATTTTTTGATAAAATACATAATTTCCCAGAGTTTTTCCAACAATTTGGCTCTCCCAGGTTGCTGTGAACCCTGTAATTTTTGAAATTATACCTTTAAGGTGCAAAGATGCCTTGTGGGCTTCAAATCTTGATTCGTCATCGCATCGGAACAATCAAGTAAGAGATATAAGTGGCGCATCATGCCCAATTTCATATTTCCTTGCTTCTTAGACTGTCGTTTTCGTTTTGCTCTTTGAACGATTTCGGCTACGGAGGCTTCCAAAAAACCGTCATCATCTTCTTTAAGGGCCTCCCTACGGTATTCAATATCTGTGATGTTACCACTGACAAAATTGCGTTTTAAATTTTACCAGGTTTTTTCGTAACCAGTCTCCCAACGGTATTCTTTAGGATCTTCATCGTCAATCATGTTACAAATTGAATAAAAGAAGCCGATTAACAAAATTATAACCTATAAGTAACTCTCAATTGGCATTCGGTGTTGCCTACCTTGGAGGTGGTTACATCAACTGATTTATTCGTAGTTCATATGTGTTAGTTCTATTTGATCTACCGCGATTAGTTGAAGCGGCGCAAGCGTAAACCGTCGTAGCCATTTGTGAATACAATAAAGTTGCAACATCTGGGGCTACAAACTAATTAAAGGTACTCCAAATCGGATCTTAAAATAGGTAATAATTTTTTATTGTTCATTCTTATCATTGTTCTTACTTTACACCTTTCGAAAACGATCCTGTTGCGTACGATTTTAAATGTACCTTAAAAAAGTGTAATCGATCACAGTGCACGCATTACCGGCATTTGCTAATGTTTTGCCATTACTGCTTGATAAATCTGGTTTTGTTTGTTTTTACGTGTCATTCTCATAAAATTTCAGCAACCATCTCATTCCTATTAAAATTTGCACGTTTCTGTCACACTTGTTAATTTAGTATTTATTTGTTTTTTTTAAAATTTACTGCAGTTACCCCGTCCACATAAAACACTCGTGTAGAGAAGTAAACACTCTTGAACGCATTTAAAAATGTTTAAAAGCGAGCCGTACGAATGTAATAATGCGGAATTTCAGCCATTCGGAATGGATCAGTTGCCTATGATGGTGCAGGCACCAGCTTTACTTAACAGTCACCCGCGCAGAAGAAACAATCGACAGTCATTGCATGCAATGCAATCGGAACGTCTGTCGCTTGCAGAAGCGGCGAAATTAGTAAGTTGAAACGTACAGTTTGAATTATTTAAACCCGATCGTTTCAAATCTAGGAAATGGCATCTTTACCAAGTAAAACACCGGTATCTGTTCTGCAGGAATTGTTAAGTCGACGAGGTATTACACCAAAATATGAATTAGTGCAAATAGAGGGGGCAATTCATGAGCCAATATTTAGGTATCGAGTCTTTCTAAGCACTGAATTTGTAGCCACAGGAACAGGACGATCGAAGAAAGAAGCGAAACACGCGGCAGCTAAGAATCTCCTAGACTTGATTGTTGGGAAGCAGACTCCTGAGCAAGCCAACGCCAACGGAAACCCAACTCCTAATGACGTGTAGGATAATCAGCCTAGTATCGTAGGTGGAAATTTTGATTCAGTTCCTTTCTAGAGTGAACCAAGTCGTATCTCCGTATGACGATAAAGTAATGGGAAATCCAATCGGTTGGTTGCAGGAAATGTGTATGTCCAGGAGGTGGCCTCCTCCTTCGTATGAGATGATTAATGAAGAAGGTTTGCCACATGAAAGACAATTTACGATCGCTTGTGAGGTTCTTAAGCACAGAGAGTTGGGGACGGGAAAATCTAAAAAACTTGCTAAACGCATGGCTGCCCATAAAATGTGGCAGGCATTGCAGGATATGCCACATGAAGGGAGCAATATCCCGCAAGGATTTGAAGATGATGAGGATGTATGTATAAATGAAGTTTTTTTCTTACAGTGACAGTGCTGCTAGTGAATTTTGCTTGGTTTTTGTAGTGTGATATTTTACTGTTTAATCGTTTTAAAGTGACTACACATTCAAAGTTATTTCTAGTAAATAACTGGTATTTTTTAACTAATTGTTTTTTTTTAGTTGCTTGATTAAATTTTATTTTCATTTTTATTAAGTTTTGGTTCAGCCTGGAAATATCAGGGAATTTATTTCTCTATTCTTGCATTTTATCAAAAAATCAGGGAATTTAGTTTATGTACCTGAAAAACGTTTAAGACTAGATAGAAAGAATTTTGACCGATTTAGATAAGAATACAAATTACTAAAAAAAGATCAGGGAAAATGCTCCAAAATGACTAGGGAAAACCTGGAAATGTCTGGGAATTTGAAAATACAGAATTACTGTGAACCCTATAGGAAAATGAATTAATCATTCATTATAAGATACATGCCACGACAAGAAAAATGGAGACTGAGAAAATACCGTAGTAATCTGTCATACCGGGTGTCTCAATAAGGCTGGACACCGGCTGTATATCAGAAACCGTTGGCTCTAAAATTGTCAAAACATAATTTTTATAACAAAAGTGAACCAAAGAAGTACATTAAAATATTTTTAGCGTCAAATTTCCAGTGCAAGGGGGCGCAGTAGAAAAATAAAAATCAAAAACTCAATTTTCTTCTTAAATTCTAATGGAACGATAGGTATCCAACAACATTTTCTTTATCTACGAAAAATTCTCTATTATTTTCGTTAGTAGGATTTTTCTCTATCTCTTCAATTGAGGGGAAGCGGAGACACATTTCCGTAACTCAATAAAATACGACAAATTAGGTAATACTAAACTGATACCATTCCATTTGAATTTAAGGATAAAATTGAGTTTTTGATTTTCCTACTACGCCCCCTTGCGACGGAAATTCGAAGCTAAAAATTTTTTTTTATTGTTTTTAATTAAATTCTAATCTTTTTTGCGTATTGAACCTTAAGCAATTTGGTTAAAAAGAGATTTCTGAATTTAAAATTATTAACTGGTTTAACAATGTACAATTTTACTGGTTTTTAGTCAACTAGATTTTTTTCTAAAAAATGTTACCTTGGTTACCTTGCGATTTTTCAATGGAAAAGGAGATTTTATTGTCACTATGTAAAAAAGGTAACTGACCGATTTATTTGTTTAGTTAATTTGAGTTTAAAGTTATTTACATGTTAAATTATTTTCAGGTTTCAATTGATTTAATTTCCAGAGATCAGTTTAATTATTATTGAAGGAAATGTGCAATTAGATTTTTTGTTGGAGAATTTGAATTTAAGTTTGTTGATTTTAATTTTGTTTTAAATAAAATTTTTCTTCAGTTTCTTATTAAATTGGCTTGAATTAAATACTTAATTTCTGGTAAGGAATACTCATTTTTGCCTGGAACAGTTTTAACTTAATTTCTGAATTTAAAATCTTTACCATAAATCAGCGGTTCTCAACCAGTAATCCGTAGGTAGGTAGTTAGGTAGGTAGACAGATACCGTGTTAGTCTCCGAAAATAAAACAATAACCAATGCAATTGTGCAGGCAATGCTGAAAATGTGAAATATTTCAACTTCACGTCATAATTCCATGTGTTTTAAATTGATACAAAGCGGGGTTATGAAATGAACTTGGAAATATTTTAAATTTTTGGATGTTTACTTACAAATTTCGTTCCTTGTTCGTAACAATTTTTAAATTTTTTTAACACTTATTACAAATCACAAACATTTTAAAAAACGCATTCTTTAAAACATTGTCAAATACACATATTACATTTTTTTTTTTTGGCATTACCAACACAGTTGCATTGTTTATTTATTTTATTTTTGGTTAAATTTATAATATATACGGAGACCTAAACGGTATCTGAACAGGCCCTAAGTGTAGTATCATTCAATTTTTTTTCATTGAGGGCCTGTTGCTTCAGATACCCACCCAATAAGTTTCGAATATAAACGTAGCGGAAAAAAAAATAACTAATTGTGTTGGTGATGCCGAAAATTTGAAATATTTCCAAGTTCATTTTAAGACCCCACTTGTTCATGTGTCAATTTAAAACGTGTAAATTATGAAATGAACTCAGCAGTATTTTAAAGTTTCATTATAACCAACATAATTGCATTGGTTATTTTTTTCCGCTGTTTATACAGTAAACACTCGTTAACACGAACTCGAAGGGACCGGAAAATTCCGAGTTCGTGTTATATTTGTTCGCGTTAACCGAGTTATACGATTTTAAGTTATTTAAATTTTTTTGCTTTGTCGCATGTTTATATGGGAAAATAAATCAAATAAAACAAGTCACGTAATATGTAATATAAAAAAAGTTACAACAATAAAATACAAAATAGGTACCATACTACACAATAAGTACAATTTATGTGCACATTACTTAATAAACTCCTCAATGTTGGTTTGGCGTAGGGTTTGACGTAATTTTAAGGTGCATTCATTAGATACAATGTCTAAACAAGTGTCAAACTGTTGAGAAACGTCTGTTGTGCAGCCAAAACTTCATTTCTGGAAGGCTTCTTAACTTCTTCATTTTCTTCGTCGCTGTCATCGGATGACAACAATTGAGAACCGGCGCTCGATGTTGATGGGTCATTTTGATCAATCGCTATTTCTGAACAAATGGCCAGATCATCATCAACAGATACAAACTCTTGAAAGGAGATACCTAGTGGTCTAACTGCTTCAAGCTCGGCCCATTTTTCCGGAGGTTGTTTTAGATATTCGTTTTCTGGTGGATCCATTATTAAAGATGACCATGCCTTTTCAAAACATTTTCTAATAGTGTCTGCCGTAACAGCATCCCATGAAGAGCCAATCGCTCTAATAGCTTGTAGGATATCCCATTTTGTAACTTGTCCCTCTGACTCGAGAGTTCTAATCGCAAATTTTAGTAATCGAGTTTTGTAGTAACTTTTCTAATTAGCAATTATGCCCTGGTCAAGCGGTTGTAAACGAGAGGTTGAATTCGCAGGAAAAAAGTAAATTTTTAGGTTTGATAGTTCCAAGTTATCAATTCTATGTGCGGCACAATTGTCAAGTGTCAACAGAATGTTACGTCGTTGCGTTACCATACGCCTATTAATCTTAAGTAACCATTCCCTGAAGGCCTTTGAATCAATCCATGAAGAAGGGTGGCAAGTGTAGTCATAAGGCAAGTGGCATCTGTTGAGTTTTTTGAAACATCTGAAATTTTGTGATTTACCAATCACCCAAGGTTTACATTTTTCCGATCCATCTGAATTACAGCAAAATACCACGGTCACTCTTTGTTTGCTCTTGGCTCCTCCGTGACAACGGTTACCTTTAAAATCTAGTGTACGATTTGGCAATAAATTGAAGTAAATACCCGTTTCATCTATGTTAAATATGTTTTTAGGTAGGTATGTATTTTTAATTGCAGCAAAAATGGATAGCCACTCAATGACTGATGTTTCATTCACTTTTGCTGCTTCACCACACATCTGATGAGAAACTTTTCCATGTCATTTTTGAAAACGCCAAAGCCAACCAGCGGAACAATCAAAATTCTGAATTCCGAAAGATAGAGCAATTTCCTTGGCCTTACATTGAATGATGGGACCAGAAATCGGCAGATTGGACGCTCTTAAATGTTGAAACCATTTCATAATTTCAAATTCCACATCTTCGTATTTTCCCATCCTCAGCTGCTTGGAATGAGAGGAAGTAGATCCAGAAACTAAAGCCTCGTCAACTTTACCTCTGTTTTTTTTTTGATGGTTGATAATCTTGATTTTGGAATGTGAAATTTTACTGCAATAGCAGTTTTTTTTAATTCGCCTTTGTCAACTTCAACTAAAATTGCTTGCTTAGTTTTTAAACTTATTGGCTGTTGAAACCTTTTAGATTGCGGAGGAGCCATTCTAAACCACAAAACGTTTTTAACTATTTACTGAAATAGGGTACTAACTTTAATTCGTTTCACTTTTTCGACTTATTAATGACTCGTTCCATGAATGCTGACACCTAAAGAATTATTGCGCTATTTTAAAACCGAAACTTACTCTATCTTCTTCTGTTACATTCAACATACAGTTCATACACTTCACTATTTGATATATCTTGGGTAGCACGCATTATGTTTATTATATAGAAACACCACTACCGTACGAAATGCTGCAAACGTTTGCTAGAATGAGCGCAAATATTAATCGCAATGCTTAACCAATGTTTTCAAATTTCTAGGGGTTAGTATGCAAGTAAGACAGTAAAACATGTGTTGTGTTCGTGCTAAACGAAATTGTTAGCTTTTAGGTTCCAAAATTTTGTTCGAAGTTCGTGTTAACCGAGCGACATTCCATAAGAAACAATAAGAAACCGGCCGGGACCGCAGTGTTCGTTCGCGTTAACGAGGTGTTCGTCTTAACCGAGTTCGTGTTAACGAGGGTTTACTGTATTATATTCTGAAAGTGAAGCGGTATTTAAGGAATAGGCCCTAATACTGACACGTGCAGTCGAGTGCGAATCGTCAGTTCGGTGTGGCCGCCAAAACTTTTATTGTTTCTTATAACTGTTTTGACTTTTTTTGTCAACCTTTTTCTTGTCCGGGTTTTTCAGAGCTAAAACTGTGAACATGGTAAGTCGACAAATTATCTTGTTTTGGATGAGAATAAAATGCGATTGATTTGTGGGTTAGCTCAATCAAAAAAACCGGTCTGATTAGCTGCAAGTTCATTCAATTCTGATCACATAGTACTTTAATTTCTGGAAACATTTTAATACGAAAAGGGGGGGGTTGCATAATTGAAATCTCATCAAATGAACGGTTTTGTACTTGTTTGTTACTGTCTTGCAAGAATGTATAACATGAGGAAAAGTAAAAATGAAGTTAATCCTTATTTTTTTGGTTATTTGTTTACAGTTGACGACTCGTTTTCCAAATCGTTATGCCGCGCTGAAAGATAGCAAAATATCGACTTTAACAACATCACATTCGCACAAGGTATCACACTTTCACAAGAACCTTAAGCAGTCGTCGGGAACCAAATTGACGGAACTTCAGGTTAAAATTCGCCCGAACGAAATTTAACAATCTGACCACAATTTTACTTGCAGGGTGCGACTTTGAAAGAAAAAGATTTCAATTACATCCAGTTCCTGCAAGAAATAGCGTCCGAACAGCAGTTTGAAGTCACTTATGTGGACGTCGAGGAGAAATCGTACGCCGGCAAGCACCAATGTCTCGTGCAACTGTCGACCCTGCCGGTGGCCGTCTGTTACGGAACCGGATGTTCATCGACGGAATCTCAAGCCGATGCTGCGCACAACGCCCTGGAATATTTGAAACTGATGACAAAGAAGTGAATACTTTTGAAAATTACTTTAGTGTGTCACCTTCATTTGAAGTGCTAGTACTGATGCATGAAATTCAGTAACTCCAAAACGTTCCATTTAAGATCATGTTCGACAAAATTTCGTTAATTTTTTTAAGGCTTCTCCCTCTATTTTCGATTCGCGAGTTTTCAAAATCGAGGCTGGGCCACTTTTACCCGATTTCCATTGCGCACAAAACCGACACTAAAAACTTGAAATTGATTTGCAGGGACGACTTTTGACCAATTTTAGTTCCTTGCGAGAGGTTTTTCTTTTGGTTCGCAGTCAGTTTTCTTTCTCAGTTTGTGATAGGAGTGGCCCAAGGAAGCACAAGGATCAAATGCATTATACAAGCTATACTTTGCATAGAATTAGTGGTTTTTTCGAGAATAATCCCTTTTTTATTGTAAAATAAAAATATTTGTAGGCCAAGTGAAATGTACCATAGTTTAAAGTAACTTGATGTGGTAATTAGTAACATTTGCTTGGTGTTATTAACATAGTCGTAGATTGTAGGCACTAGTAGATGTGTAATCGTATGTTGTACGTTATTTTAATTTGAATGTGAGCGAGCACATCGCCATGTGCAGTATATCTAATAATTTATGTAATGTTGCTAAATATATGAGTGCCCTGATTTGTTCAGGAAAAGGGCATTTATTTAATGCAAAGTATAGAGGTTGTACCCTTTGTTTTGTTTTTCATGAGTAATTAACATATATGTCAATGACGTCGATGATTACAATTTACAATTTTTGGTTTCTTGTTTACAACTCTTATTATGTTTATATTGATATGTATGCTAATTATTAATAAATAATATTGGCTTTATGTTACTGTTCTTTGTTAACCTGTCTGGAATTTTGCATGCAATTGCGTTTCAACTGGTCAAGAAAGTTTCATTATAAAGTATCAGTACAGAATTTGATCATGAATTATGTCATTTATTTTTAAACTTATTTTTATCTAATTTACGTAACTATGAATTGATAATTTGCAATCATAGTGTTGACATGTCTGTACCAAATTTACTTTATTTTTTTGAAATATAACATTTTTATACAAGTTATTTGTGTGCAATATGATTAATATTAAACTTCAAGAGAAAATTTAACTGCTCAGATGATAAAAATTTTCTTTTGTACTGAAACAGGTGTGAGGTGAATAAGAATCGATATACCAGGTGTTTTTTTAGAGCGAAGGTCTTTTAGCGAGAGCGAACCGGCAAAAAGTGTAATAAGACGCTTCGGTGTGAGACGCCAAATCGTCACTATAGTTAATTTTTTAATTCAAGATAAAAATAAAAAGAAACTACACTAGAACATTCTTTATAACATGCTGGATGCAGTTCTTCCAATGATCATATGTAACGTTATTTATAGCTTGCAATAGGAGTGGTTTAACTTTAGCTAACTTAAAAGTTTTGTTTTTCGAAGCTACCTCATTTTTTTATCTCGAATTAAAAAATGAACTATAGACGCCTACCTATATCGCGGTACATATAGAGGGGGGGGGGGGAGCAGGTGTCAGACGTAAGCTACAAAATAAATATTGAATTGGTTACGAGCTTCGCTCTTACGGAGTGTCCCACGACAGCTCACTTTTTTTTATGAAAGTAAACATTTAACTGATACGAAAATGTACTTTTATAAAAAAAAAACTATCAATGCGCTGTTTTAGTGCTAAATCAACGCCATCTTTATTTTACAAGCCGTGAACTAAGAAATTTGGCAGCAGTGTTGCTAGGCGGACATTTTGCGTTCTTCAGTTCAGCATTGCATCATTGAGTTGTTGTTGATATTGTTATAAAGTGCAGTTAACGTTAGATAGTTGTGGTATTTCCAAACCTGTGTGTATTTATCAGAATATTTAACTCAATAATTTGATATTCGACAATATAGAAAGTAAGTACATTTAACCTTTGGTTCATGCTTTTCACATGAAAACTTTTTAGATGACTAGAAAATGTTGTGTCCCAAGCTGCAAATCGAATTACGAAAGTGTATCTGTAAAGGGGCAACCAGCAGTTACTACGTTTTCATTTCGAAAAGATGAAGAAACGAAAAAGAAATGGCTTCGAGCTATCCCGAGGAGAAATTGGCAGCCTACGAAGTATTCATCTGTTTGTATAAAACATTTTAACGAAAATGATGTTATATTAGATCAGATATACAAAAACGGGTCAACTGTTACTACGTTGCTATTAGCACACCCAAAATTAAAGGAAGACGCTGTACCCACAATTTTTCAAAATCTTCCAGTTTATCTGTCTTCAACTTCAACAGTAGTTAGACGAAAAGACCCTGAAGTAAGAAGGAAAGCTTTGCAATCAAAAGAAGCTGGAAAAATTGAAGAATTTGTAAAATCTGATATTATAAATGACTTTACAAATTTTCTTGACACTTTTCAAACAAAACTAAATGGTATAAACAGTGAAACAAAGTGGAACTTTAAAATTAAGAGCAACTTTGGTGTTTGGCTGTATTTATTAAATATTGAGTGTTCTAATAGTTCTTCTGAAAGTGAAACTGAGTTAAGTGCCGCCGAAATTTTATGTAGTGTTCTTGTGAAAAGTGATTTAACATTAAAACTTTATTGGAAAAGAAGAAATTTCTGCTCACGATTTGAACTGGATTCTCCCTTGTGATTTAAAATTATCTCGATGGTCGCAACTTGAAAATATATTAGTTAGGTATGCCAACGTAAGTCAACACAATTTAAGGACTCAATCTTTTGAATTTTTCTTGCAAAAGTCGTATGAAAATTTAGTTACGTGTAACGAAAAAGCTGAAGAAATGGAAGACTATCAACATAAAAAACAATTGGAACTTTTAATTGATCAGTTAAACATGATATTGTTAAAAAGACGAAAATATTCCCCAGCAACTATTTTGTTTGCATTTATGGCTTATTCATATTCATCGTCTTGTTACATGCTCTTACAAGATCATTTGCTGCTGCCTAGTAAACGATATTTACAACAAATATCTTCTAGATTTAATGTAAAACCAGACAAAAATCTTTCAAATACAAGTCACTATTTGAAACAAATTTCCAAAAACTTGACTGTTCGAGAAAAATATACAATATTACAAATTGATGAAATTTATGTGAAATCTAAGTTAGATTTTAAAGCCAATGGAATTGTTGGCAGTTCAGAAAATAATGCTAAGGATCTGGCAAAAACTATTCAAACTTTTATGATCTCTTCTGCTTTTGGTAATTTTTGTGAAGTTATTCGACTAGTTCCTGTGAATAACACAACAGGAGATCAGTTAAAGATACTCGTTAATGAGGTAATTGAATTTGTTCAAAAATGTGGTTTTCCTATAGTTGCGATACTAACCGATAACAATAGAATTAATCAGAATATGTTCACTTTAATTTCTTCAAACGAATTTATGCCAAATCCATGCTTCCCTGATATTAATACTTACCTATCGTATGACACTGTTCACATTTTTAAAAATGTTAGGAATAACTGGTTGAACAAAAAAGATACTTTTCACACTTTAATATATCCTGATTTTGAAAATTATACAATAAAACGGTATGCATGTTTCGAACATTTGCGACTATTTTTCAAGGACGAGCAAAATAAGTTAATTAAAAAAGCATACAAGTTGAGTTATAAAACTTTGTATCCCTCGAATTTAGAGAGACAAAACGTTTTGTTAGTGGATAATGTTTTTCATATGTCAACTATTGCTGCTTTAGAAACGGAAGAAAAATGTACAGATATTGCAAATTTTTTACAAATTTTCCGCATTTGGTGGGATATTGTTAATTCTAAAAACCCTATCGTAGGAAAAATAAAAAGAAATGAATGGGCAGGACCAGTTTGTAGTATTGAGGATGAAAAGTTATTGTTTTTGAAACGTTTTTTGTCTTGGATAGAAGCATGGCAGTCTTTCAAGGACAAAGCTGGCTTAAGCTCCGACACATTTGAAGCAATAAGAAGAGCATCTCAAGTGTTATGTAAAATTGCTAACGATGCTTTAACAAAATTTAATGTTTCGTATGTACTCTTGGGGAAATTTCAAACAGACAAGTTAGAGAAAAGGTTTGGAATGTACAGACGACTATCTGGATCAAACTATAATGTATCAGTTAGGCAAGTAATTGAATCAGAAAACAAATTACGAATAAGACATATTTTGAAAATGATCAATAAAAGAGAAGCATGCTTTAGCAACTTTGCTAATGAAAGTACTGAATCAAATTTATATAATGTTGACATTGATCAATTTCGCCCCATTATAACTTCAAATTATCTTGAATTATGTGAAATCGAGGAATCAAGCTGCATATATGTTTGTGGCTATGGAGCACGATCTGTTTGCAAAAATCTGGAATGTACTGCCTGTGTTTTTTTATTTGAGGAAGGACGCGGTAGTAATGTTTGCAACGAATATTTTGACTTTTTACAGCGAGGTGGCTTAAGTGTACCAAGTTACCATGTTAAGTGTGTTTTCTTTCATATGTATGCTTTGTTAGAATATATTGTAGCTAATAGCGTGTGGGAAACAAAATTTTTGCAATCTTCCTGTCAAAAAGGCATTTTAATTCAACTGACACAGTTAAGCTTAAATTCCAATAACTTTTTTCAACAATTTGAATTACATTGTCTGTGTGGCAACGATGTTTCTAGATTGTTTAAAACATTGTATTCTGTTTTTGCAAATATTCTGTTGAATAACTACACAAAATATTCAAAAGAAACAAATGGCACTAAAAATTTAGAGAAAAAAAGGAAATTAGCTACGCTAACAAAAGAGAAAAATAAACGTTAAAAATATGTTATTTGTAAAATAAAATTTCCTGCCCTTACTAACTTTTGTTTTATTTCTTAATACTATCAGAATAATGATGTAGTATGGATCATTTCATGTTAGTTATTTTTTAATAAGTTTCGATTGCAACCGACGTGCAATGATACCCGGCCTACTTCTGTGCATTAATGCGGTGTTGCCAATCATGGCTTCACGGCTTGTAAATAAAGATGGCGTTGGCTAAATGCATCATCCACACTGCAGAGTAAATCAATGTGGAAGATAAAAAACCTGTTGTAATGCATAATCAAAGTATGCGTGGAGCAACAGTTGGAAAATCGGTACATTACTTTTTTGAAATTGAGTACATAAAAGTTTCACAATTTTGAAAGTTTCGGTGCATAAAAACATAATGCAAACGTCAAATTTGGCTGTGGATGCTATAAATGAAGACTTGGGCGAATGAAGGCGTTATGTTACAATTTGTTTTTCTGTTGATATTGCAGGAAGGGAATAAAAAGTTATATTTTTTTTACAATTTCTTAAGAGCGTTTTTTTTGTCTTTTTTTGTTTTTCGGTGAAATGAATAAAGAAACTTTGACATGAATTCTGCAATATTGGTACTTTTATAAAAATCGCGCGGTACATATACAGTAATACCCCGGTTTACGCGATTAATGCGTGGCAAGAAAAAAAACGTTAAGAGAATCAAACGTAAAACGGAGTCAAGTACGTTTTTTAAATTGTCTATTAAATTGCCCTTAAGGTTGAAAACAGTATTTAACAGTGTAATACTGGTTTAATTTTGTATTGTATAAAAATATTTAAAAAAAATTAAATTAAATTTAAAAAAACGAAGAAATTACCGCGCACGTGCACTGTATCGTTATAGCAAATCAACGTAAACCGGGGTATTAGTGTACCGTATTTTGGGACTTGATTTTACATGGTTAGATAAATACGTGAAGATACCATTAATGATGAAGCTTAAGGAAACATAATTTTGAATTTGAAGAAAACCTTAGAAGAATAAACCATTATTGGAGGCCAAAATATTTGCATGATAACCAACTGCTGAGTGCATGGGACGTTATACAGGGTCGTTATAAATAATTATGACATCTAGAGGGTGCTGAAAATTTCGAAGAACTGATTTACTACCTATGTACTTGAATTGTATGTGAACAAGCATGAAACTTTTGTAGCAAACATTTTTTATAAAAATGATTTTCAACTGACGTATAAAATGAGTTTGACGAAAAACACGTTTTTGCATCATTTGCTCTCGGCATAACCCGTAATCTACGACGGGACGCGCCAGATAAAAACCCTGTGATTTGATCGTTTCCACAGTATGTATAGTGCAGATACATGCAATTTAAATCTAATATCATCTTCCAAATAAAAATCAATTTTCGATTTTCAATTGGAACCGGAAGATAAATATATCACCATTTAATAAATCTTTTTGTTATCTAAAAATAACCGCTTGTCTAGGTCTGAATAAAGAAAAGTCGAATATTCCAATTACTGTTTTTTAGTTAGTATTTACACGCACCTGAGTCATACACTCATACAATTAAGTTTTGGAATTTGTAGTGATGAATAAACTTGTTTTGGTTGCGGTTTACCGTGCGCTGATCTTGACATTGAGAAAATTGCCATTTTTTATAGGAAGCTGTTCAATTATGTTTCTTTTTTACTCTCTCTCTCGCTGATTGTGGCTCATTGTCTGCATATTTTACAAAAAAATGGCTTTTACATATTGTAATATTGCATTCTTGATTCATCCATCAATAAAACTACAGTACAGAAGTGATTTGCAAATTTAAAATTGTATTTGTGGCATAATAATTCGATCGTCAATAATCGCGGTATGCAAAAACAAAACGAAGTTTTTCTGTCAAAATTCTTGAAATCAAAATGTCACCTTTGAAACTCCTCAACCGTCCCCTTTCGACGCTTTTGCGTACAAAATTTACAGCCAAACGTCCAAATGTATTCCCGAAAAGACACTCATGTAATATCAGCAAGTTCATGAAAGTAGCGGTTTTGGGGGCGTCGGGCCACATAGGCCAGCACCTCTCCCTAATGCTAAAACAGTCTCCTTTAATTGACGAACTAGCCGTTTATGACGTCGTCGGAACCTGCGGATTTGGGATGGAACTGGCTCACATCGACACCAGATGCAAAGTCTCCGCTTACACGGGAATCGAGAACATAAAAGACGCCCTCCACGTAAACCCACTCCAATTCCTAAATTTAATTCTAAAATTCCAGTTTTAGCAATCAAAAGTCGTTGTGGTAGTGGCGGCGGCCCCTCGGACCAACCACATGGCTTACAGTGCAATGTTCGAACCCAACGCCCACATCATGCAGGAATTGTCCGAAATGATTTCGCAATGTGCCCCAAAAGTAAGACAATTCCGAAGAAATTTTAAGTTGATTAAACTGATTTTAGGCAATTGTGGCGATTGCGACGGATCCTCTCAATAGTATGGTACCCTTGGTCAGCGAGGTGTTGAAGAAAAACTGCGTTTATAACCCAAGCATGGTTTTTGGAGTTACTGCTCTGGATGTGGTCAGAACTAACACATTTGTCGCACACATACAAGGATTAGAACCGGAATGCGTTTTGGTTCCTGTCATAGGTGGACACATTGACAAGACTATCGTTCCTGTGTTATCGCAAGCGAGACCTTGTGCAGAATTCACTAACGTACGTGGTAAAGTACTAAGGTTTTCCACTTAATTGGTAATTGGTATACTAAATGACATGGAAATTGAAACACCAAGAAAGGTTGGGAATTTTTTGACCAAACTTGACAGAAACGTATAACTATTCAAAGGCAATAATTGATTATAATTTCAAAGAAAAAGAACAAACGCTTAATGCAATTTAAATTAATTTTTATTAATGTGTTGGGCCGCTCCTATTACTTCCACACTTCCTCATTCTTTATGACATTTATTCCAGTAGGTGGTCGAAGTACTCTTGCAGTTTAGTGTCCCCAGCAACTTGCAAGTCATGCCGGAGAGCATATAGTGTTTGCGGGGATTGGCTACCTTCATCAGTTTTTTCCCATAATGTCCCACACCTGTTCAGTTGGCGAGATGTCGGAAGATTTGGCTGCCTTTGGTAAGATCATGGCGTGGGCCATTTCGAACCGGTTTAGATAAGTCCTTGCTATGTGGGGACCGGCGTTATTCTGCTGGAAAAATGGATCTTCCAGCTGCTGAAGATATGGAAAAATATGGGGTTCCTTCACCTCATCAACGTAACACTGGACGTTCATGATTCCTCGGATGAACTGAGACCTACTCTCATATGGATATCGCATATTGAATATCGCGACGTTCCCCACGACAGCAACGTTTGGGGTGGTGTAGGTTACAAATGTATCTGGATTTTGTTTAAGAATGCATGATGGTCGCATGAGGGTCATACTAAAAAGTCGCTATAGCATATGGGAGTAGGTCTCAGTTGGTGTTCATTCGAGGCACCATGAACGCCATATAGAACCCATATTCTTCCATATCTTCAGAAGACCCACTCTTCCAGCACGATAATGCCCTTTCTAAGAGGCCCATGTCAATATCTTGCGATAGACTGAACACGTGTGGGACATTATGGGAAAAAACTGATGAACGTAGCCAATTCCCTCAAACACTGGAAGCACTCCGGCACGACTTGCAGGTTGCTCGGGACACCAAACCCAAAGAGGACATCGACCACCTACTGAAATCAATGCCACAAAGAATAATTATACGTTTCTGCCAAGTTTGGTCAAAAAATTCGCATACCTTCTTCTTCTTCTATATCATTTAACACAAAATGTCTTTTTGAAGTCTTAGTTACAACAACCGTTCTTACACTCGTTGTTCAAATTTGGTAAGGAGTTGATCCCATATATATCCAATGTGCTCTATGATAGCTAATTAAGTCTTCCATCTTCCATAAAACGGAAAACTTGAGGAACCACTTCGTGAAGAATATTTTCCACAAAACAAACATAACATGAGGTCGTCAAGCGGCCAGAAAAAGTACCCTTCCAAAGTTGACGAGTTGGCATATCGTTCGTATCATCTTCTTCGCGTCCTTTTTCGACCAGAACAGCTCTACTTTGAGCAACCATCTTGCAAAATTCAATTGCCACCCAAAACATCCTTGGAAATATTGGTGCTAACACGTACTACCAATTTAAGTCAGTTTGCTTTCAATCAATTTTAGGAAGAGTTGGAAAAAATAACAACCGACGTCCAAAACGCCCGCCACGTTGTCGTCAAAGCCAAAAAGAACCAGGCTGCAACCCTTTCGAGCGCGTTTGCAGTGGCCCGGTTCGTGATCTCCATAATCAAAGGCCTCCGCGGTCAAGGCGATGTGGTCGAATGCGCTTACGTTAGGTCGGACCTCCACCCCAATGCTAAATATTTGGCGACGCCAATCCAGCTGGGTCCGGGTGCGTTACGCGGTTCCGGTTTGGAATTTCTTCTTGTTATTTATGAAGTGTTTCAGGCGGAATTCAACGCAATTTAGGAATTCCCAAACTGACCGAGTACGAGAAATGTCAACTGGAAAATGCTGTGTCAATTTTGGAGCACGATATTAAGAAGGGCGAGATGTTCGTTGGGGTGCAGGATCCTCCGCCCTGCGATCCCTGCGCCGAGGATCCGAAACCTGCGGTGGCCAAATGCCCGCCGGATTGGTGTGAGAAGAAGAGAAATCGTAAATTGTCTGATTGAGGTTTGAAATTCTTAATAAATTGTTTGTTTTCAATTTTTATTGTTTTTGATTGGGCATTTTGTAGTAAATTTTGTTGTAGTGTCACTAAACCGAAATAAGTTCGTTTCATTTAGGCGATTAATGAAAGGCGAAAATCTAATTTCACACAACGCATTCGCCAAACAACAACCGGGTGTGTGATTGTTTACTCATCAACAAAAAAGTATGAATCAGATTTCTGGTAAAGTTGGCTAAGTAATGATTTCCGCGCCTTTAGCTATGTGCATCATTAGGTCAAAAATAGTTAGGAATTTAATTAAGTTGATTTTTTTGACTTCAATCACAAGAAGAATAAAAAAGAACAAATTTATTTTCGAGATATTATAAATTTAACTTTTTTTTCGATTGCATGGAAGTACAACAATATAGGGGAGCGGGGGGCACAGTGAAACAAACAAAAAAATGTTTCGAAATATTTAAAACTACGGAAGTAATCAAAAGGAACTAAATGGCTTTATAATATTTGAAGTTTTTCCTGAATTATCATTTTTTCCCTTCTTTATACCTCCAAAGAAACAGCTTAAAAAAATTGTTGAAAAAATGAAAATGTTTCACTGTACGCCCATGGTTGGGGTAGAGTAAAACACAATTAAGGGCACACCAAAACAGTGGTTTTTGCATGATTTTTGTACAAAAATCATGAATATTATCACTTCAAGGGTTTCGAATGCCCCTTAAAATGAACGTCAAATTTCAACCAATATTTTTAAAAAGTATGTTAAATTGTAGAGAAACAAATCTATGTACGCCTAGTATTAAAATTTTGAATTTCTTTTTATTTCAAAATAAATTCGACAAAATGCCTAATATTGACCTACTTCTGCTGCTAATTTTGACACTTTTTAAATAACTATTTAAAAAATATTTCCAGATTTACGTAGATATTGAAATTCTCTTTCATTTGGTATAAAAAAAATTGAAAGTTGGTTAATATTTACGGTTAATTTTAAGGGAAATTGAAACTGTCGATAATGGAAGCGGCGGTCGGGAGTAGGCATCCCTCTTAAATGAAAAGATTGAGTTAGCTAAGCTAAGCTAAGCTAAGCTAAGCTAAGCTAAGCCAAGCCAAGCTAATATAATAAGTATTTAAATAAAAAAATAAAAGTACGATTATGCATTGTCTTATAGATTTTGTTACAACATATCTTATTCACCAAAATTTTACTTTTCATCTGCCAAATAACCAAACTGTAATTAACTTGAGACTGTATCGCTGCAGCGCGCTCTCTAACTACAGTCACTAGTGGGTGTTGATACTACTACCCTCTCACAAATAGCAGCACTCTTTAATATTATTCTATCAAAAGTTATTTAGAATGTTTTACTGTGCCCCCCGTTCCCCTACCTACTAATTTAATTATTTTCGCCCAAAATGTTTTTTTACAAAATAAAGTTGTAGGTAACTGATTCCTCTTCAATTTTTTTTTCTTTAGTAGTAAAAACTTCAAGGGTAAAACAGAAACAAAACAAAAATTCCCGTATCACTTTTATTTCAACAATATAGTACTCTTTGGCGAAAATACTTTTGCAAAATATCAAAAAAACAAAAATTTTACAAAAATCGACAAAACTATGTCTCAAAATATCTACAACAAGGTCCAATTTCCGTTGAAGTAAATAAAAATAAATAAAACAACAAAGAAGAAAAACTTAAAAAACGTCACTAACAGCACCATCCTTTAATAGGAATCAGT
The DNA here is from genome assembly GCA_949768715.1 of Dascillus cervinus. Taxonomy (NCBI): domain Eukaryota; kingdom Metazoa; phylum Arthropoda; class Insecta; order Coleoptera; family Dascillidae; genus Dascillus; species Dascillus cervinus. Next base: position 26,221,037 of record OX458319.1, on the reverse strand, counting down.
CTTCTGTTTGATTGATATTGTCATTGAGGGTGTGCGTGCGCTCTTCGAACAACTGCTTCGCGTAATTTAACTGTTGCGACACCGTCCGTGCCAACTCGGCCGAATCACACCGCACCCTCGGCTTTTTGATAGGATCGTGGTAAGCGAAAGCCGCACTGGTCCCGGTAACTCGCATCGTGATTTCGATGTAATGCCTCGGTTCAGACCCCTCTCTTAAAGAAACAGGCTGGCAATTGAGCACATCGGTCAAATGACTTTCAATAACCACAGTCGGGGTGGGACTGTTAGAACTAGTTACGATCCTAACATGCCGATTTGAAATAATGATGCGCAAATCGTCAGAACCACTTCTTAAGCACTCATACGCCACTAATTGTTCAGAATAATTCCGATCGTTGATCGCGAAAAGGTACTGTTGTCCCTGACTTTGTTTGCGACTGTAACGAGGTAGTAAGTTTCCAGGGCCTAAAATGCATCGTGGAGGTCTCGTCCGTTCAGGAACGATCCTACTGGAGCTCCTGCTGGAATCTCTAACCGCTCGCGCCGTTTCCGAAGCTAAATCCAAAACCCCCACAACCGGTTTGGTAACCGCCCCCACCAACCCTTTACCGATCCCCGAAAAAACGCCCTGAATTCCCTCACTAGCCGCACCCTCGTACACTTGTTTGAAAATCCCCGTAGCACCTCCCAGAATTCCGAAACCCAAACCTTTAAAACCGGCGATCAGGTGGTCACCACTGCGCCCCGTGGCGACTTGGCGAATCTTCTGCCGCATTTCTTCATGTTCGTCGTCCATTGTAACCTTCCCCAACCCATCGGAAAGCGATTCGGTGACCTTGGCCGCCGAATTTGATAAACCATGGGTCACGTTTTTGACCAGCGCCCCGACCGAACCTTCATAAATCAAGCTCGAGACCCCCTCGGAAACGTCGTTGAGGAACCCGACTGGGTTTCCCAAGAAGTCGACCGAACCTAAGATCATCACTGCCTGCCACATGAGTTCGTCTTTGAAGTGCTTGATCACGCAATGCACCAAAAATTGGTTCGTTTCGAATAAGTGCTCTTTGCTGAATGGTTTCAAATCGACAGCAGCGTCTTCGAATTTGATGAAGGTTAGCCCCAGTCTGCGCTTGATGGCCTGCAACTGAGACGTGAGCTTGCTGGCTGTGATCATGCTCAAACGAATTTGGTGCGGAACTAACTGGATCACCCCGAAGTAGTAGCGCTTTGCATGTGCTGCTGAAACTTCCGTCAACAGTTTTTGAGTTTCGAATTCATTTTCGTCCAAATACAGTTCTTGTTCCTTACTCCCAGCACCGATAAAAGCGAACAATTTTAACAGTAAACGTTCCTCTAAGTTAATGGTCAGTTTTTTCATTTGCACTATTAAATGTTTAAAGATCACTGTGTTTTCATTAGGGGTCGGTTGAATTTCGCCCCTTATTTCCAACGCAGGAAGTTTGTGTTGAGTATCGTCGTGATTCCTGGGAGGCGTCACATACAAAACAACCGGAATTGGGGCGTCGAATAATTGATTATCGCACTGGATGTGTTTAACACTGACACAGAATTTTCTGGACGACGGTGTCAGAGTGATCTCGCTGAAAATGATGGCGAAACGGGCGAATAGAAGTTCTTCGGGTAGCTTCCTAGAGATCAGACTTACTCCCAATCCGGCCAAGTTCATGGTTAACTGCATTTCTTTCCGGTCTTTTTGATCGTCTTCTTCGATTTCGATTAGATTGGGGCGCTGCTTCAACGAGATGCTGCACCAATCGCGCTCATCGGACATGGCGTAGAAACGCTTTTCCTTGCGGTCGCGGATTGTTAGGACGCGGGTCGGGCCGTCGGTTATTATTTCGACGGAGAGCATGCCGGAGCCAGGGCGCAGGCGCTGTCTACTTACTGCTTGCTCGATGGGAAGACCGGTTTCGGTGACGCGGTGGCAAATTGATTGAGGCATTCCTAACACAGCTGCATTCCCTAAAGAAGAAAAAATTATTGAATTAATTCATTGACATAACAAGGAACGTGACTCATACGCAGGTTGGACAAAGAGTTTTAAGTTTAATAATAAAGCAGGCAAGTCAGCATGAGCACAATATTATTGCTATCAGTCGCTGGTCGGTTTCGGTGGCAGACATCTCAAAGTAACGGGGTGAGAATCGGCCGCTGTAAGGTCCACCCTCCACTGCAGTCTTAAAGCGAACGAATTGCACAAACGACCGTCTTGAGTGGCAATTTGAGTTTTAAAGCTAACGCATTAACTTTTTTTTGCTTTAGGGCATAACCAACAACAATTAAACTGCGGCCAAAGATTTTATTTCGATCAATTAATATTAAGAGTTGGAGATCTTTTAAAAGCTTAAATTATAATAAACAACCAAAATAAATACACAATTGGAGCCATTTCTGTGTAAAGCTTAAAACGTTTCGTCCTACCTGTACCCATTCATTTCTTCATGTGAAGATTAAGACTGTCATTCATAAACAACAAGAAGTAGAGGGTATGGGTAACTAACTGCTGTTTATGCATTCCAGCCTAAATAAATCTTAGTTCAGATTTTGTGAATTGTTCACACAAGTGCAGATAAATTAAATAAAAAGACTAAAAACTTGAAGAGATAAAAAACAGCCCAATCAACTGCAAGCACAATTCATACAAAATACATACATTGCTGCCAGGAAGCAACGCGATTCCCTGCAACAAAACCTCAATAACTCACCCATTACCCAAGAAAAATCAACCCACCTGTTCTCAATCCAAAAAATCCATCCTGAGCCTGCACGCACATGTTAAAATGGGCACAACACAATCGACCATCTTCGGTAAACCTCCAAGTTTGGGTCGACTTTCTCCTCGGATCCCTTCTTCTCAACACCAACCGTGAATAAGTGGTGGGTTGCGGAGCCGGCCCTTCAATATCCAAAACAAAACTGTTGTCATTCCGAGTCTGATGGGGATGAGACGGAGGGCTACTTCCTTCATGTTGCAATTGCCCTTCTGAAGTCATCCTCCACAATTGGGACCGTTGTCCTGCTTGTTTCCGCGCTAGGACGATTCTGTTACCCTCAACGTCCAATACCAACTGTTGGCTTTCGACATCGAGAGGATCTAAAGTATCTTGGCCATTTTTGAAAGTTTCAGTGAAAGCAATATAAATGAAATTTTCGTAGGTTAGACCGGGGACGTTTCCTAACTTGTTCATATTGTAAAAGTTTGAGACGCCCCCAGGAGCTATTATTGTCAATTCGGGGAGTTCAATTGGTTCATCCCAAGCGTAAGGTACGCTGGTATGCGCACGGGCAATGCTCGGCATGGTATCCCTTTTGCAAGTTTGCGTGAAACTGATCGGAACCTCGGAAAAATTGTCGACACGAATCGGTGGTGGCATGGTGTCCGCGTCCGTAAATACTACAAAGAAGGTGGCATCTTGCAACACAACCTCGAGGCGTAAGAAGTACATTCTTCCCTGGATATCCCTTACGTTTACGTGCATTGAATAATTAGAATCGATTTTTAAACTACCAGACCAGCAACAATTCGGAATGTCCTTAATAAGTACACACAGCAATTGGTCCTTATCCAAACGCGGCCAATGGAAAGAGATGTGAGAATCAGAGATAACGTTAACGTAAGTGGTCTGCGCCATCGGATCGGAAATAGTTGTTGCAAAACAGCTTTGTGCAAAGAGTAACTGATACGAACTTTTATTATACAAGTGGTACCTCGGCGAAAGAGTCACTATACTAGTCGATCTATATTTTCCTCTTCCCGTTCGAATCTCAATTCCCACTAGATAAATAACATCCGGGCGGCCATCTCGAAAAGTCACCCTTAGTTTTCTGACTTGCACGCCGCGTTGTAAATAAAATTGGTGGCACCATTGTGGGCTACCATTGCAGATAACGCCATTTCCGACTCGCGCCATAACTGTTGGACTGGCATCAGGATCGCAAAAACTGAACAAAAGTGGCGCCACCATTCGGGCAACTTCATGTTCGGCGAACTGCCCGGCAGATTCCACCGAAACTCCATTTTGCCTAAACACCAGCGGCAATCCAGTTCGATTAACGATCCAAAACGGAACGGAAATTGTAATCTTTAACTTTGCGTCATTGTTTGGACTCATGTTGACTTGAAGGTACAATTTTCGCCCGTTGCAGTCTTCTAAGCGCATTCTGCAATTGAAACCGTTGACGCAGCCAGCTGGAATTACCAGTGTGCTGCTAGCAGGAAAATTTTCTAGAGAGAGGTTAAATTTAATCGCCAAATCGGTGTCGACTGAAGTAATGGAAGCTTCGTTGCCGGCCAAAATCCGACCACTCTTGGCATTTGGAAAAGAGTAATTTAAATCCACAGGAAGTAAATTCACCAAAAGAACGGCGGGCAGGAGGGTTATTGTATGTCCAGGTTGTGCCCACTGCCCAGCAAAGGCAACGACTCTATCCACAGGGTAAAATTCTCTTCTCAGTTCGGCGCAAAAACGGTAAACTTCGCCTCTGTTTGTGTGGCATGATCTCAATTCGTAAATAGACTCCCCTGGCCGTGCAGCATGTGCCCAAGAAATATAAGGAGTACAATAAGTGTACATCTGCGTTTCGTTGGCAGATCGGATACTTATGTGGGAATGGGTGTGTATCAAAGGTACGGCAAATGTTGTTCCGCTAGCAATTAATACAGATTTGCTGCTTGCCCAAACGTTAACTATACCACTCGAAAGTGGATTGTCCAATTTCAATTCAACACCATCTTTAAGTTGATTGACCACCAGCAAAGGAGAACGAATTGTGACCAATTTACGAGCGGTTCCTTCAAGTGCGACGTCAAATACGATCCGTGCTTGAGGGGTGTCATGTTGAGAGCGCAGCTGCAATTCCGCATCTGCGTGGCGAAAATAAATTCCGACCTTATCAACAGTCACTGGGGTTACCGTTTGCCACCCTTCGACTTTAACAGCGAGTTGGTGCATCCTAGGTTTGTGCGAATCTCGATGGCGCATCTTATCACGACTTCGGAATGAAAATGGAACCGTTTCTCCGGGCGCCACGATCACCCACCTTTCATTAACTTCAAGATTTTGATTGGGCTTGGTATTCATGTCGGTAATTAGAGTTATAAAATGAAGAGGCGACCCCGTGTCGTTTTTAAGCGCGTATGGAACAAATGGAGATCGGCGTTTGTAATTGGTGGGACTTTCACTAAATTTTGAAGCATCTTTTCCATTATAAAAGTCTTGGATCCAACTATCGCGCACTTGAGTGTACAGTTCAGTCAGAGTCGAAGTTATGTTAATGTTTAGAAGGTCTTGCGACTCCACAGTTACGTGCAGTCGATTTTTGGCAACGTTTGAACTTTGGACATGATTCCACAACATCAAGCACTTCCAAGGTTCAACGATCGGTTCCCAACCAGAAAGTACCCGATTGTAGTAATCACTAGACAGGATACACTCGAGGGCTCCTTCTGCCGCTTCTGGGTCTGCTTGAGGGCTAAGGTGTTGGCTTAAATTTAATTCCTGAAGGCTCATTTCCAGAAGAGGAACGTCAACGTCCCCGCAATCGTCGATAATGCACAACGAGAGGCAATTTGCTTTGACTTCCACCGCTGAAATGTTGAACAGTGATCTACCTCGAGAAGATGAGGGTTTTGGTGTGTGTGTATAAGTTGGTGTGGCGTTTTGTGTGAGCCAAAGAGCGGCGTCTTCAAGTTTTTGGTCGCATTGATTTAGGGCTGTTATGCAATCTTCGCTGGTAAACCCGAGGACTGTTAGTTTGGAAATTTGATGGTTCACGCTTGTTGATTGAGATGTGATGTTGGAATTGTTTAGCATTTGCTTGGGGAGAGAATTTAAAATTTGTGAGAATAGGCGCATGTCGTGGTAGGACAACCGAATCGTCAACATTTGTAACTGGATCTCCAAAACAAGTTCGTTGTTAATTTCCATATTCAGCATGACCGGATCGATGATCGAAAGGGCAGTCTCATCCTCCATCCCCAAAACACACGAATACATTTCGCAATTATTTAAATTACAAGACATAATTTTTCTGCTAAACGGCTTATACGATAACACAGTTGTACTCTTCAGTATCACAGCATTGGTGTCCCATTGCGCGGTATTTTCCACAACCACAACCTCCGAATCTGTCACATTCAAATTTAGTTCAAACGGAGCCCGACTTTTCTGTTTAGCAAACGTCTTTGCTTCATCCGCACTTTCCGGCGGTTTGGAAAAGTCGTTCAAAATAAAATTCTTTGCAACCTCCCACCAATCAAAAATGGCCATCAGACGCATATTGTTCAGCAAAATTGTGAATTTGGTGAGGTCATGTCTTTTTCTGCTGTGAACCTCGGCCTGCACGACGTCGTCCTTCGCGGAAAAATTAATCGGTTGCAGAATGTTGGTGAAAACGTTTGAGCGTTTATTTGCCGGAGAATTTTCGTAGCGCGTGTCCATAATTAAAATTTCTTGAGAAATCAAGTCGATGTCCTGACTGAAATTGCTGTAAGTTTCGATGGTGAGGTGCGATTTGATGAAATTAATCCGAGCGAGCGGAGATTGCTCATGGTCGAGTTGGAGCCTCAATATAACATTGGACAACTCAAAACCCAGTGATGACAGTGTCCACAATTCATTGGCGTTAGTTTCTGTTGGAATTTGCGAAACCGATGAGAGGATATGTTCTGTGTCTTCGCCCAAATTGTAACTGAGAAAGTTTTTGATTAAATGGTACTGAGAGAGGTCCAAAGCAACGTCCAGTGTGGACAGCTGCCCGTGGATTGTTAAATCTGGAACGTTGTGCGAAATATGGCTGTCTAAATTTCGGCAAACCTCCAATTTTAAATGACATTTTTCTGTAAGCAATGAAGAACTGTGTTTGGTGATGACACAGTTCCCCAATTGAAAATTAGCATTATTTCCACCTTCCGCGCTCCTAGTTCCCGTAAAAAGATCAACGTTTTGCAATTCCAACGTCATCACATCAAGCAGACAAGCCTTTCCACCGTTTTCCACTTCTGAATATTGAAAACTGTTCGTCAGCAACAACTTCCCTAAGTCTGCAATCAAAACTTCCGAGCTTTTCGAACTCTCGGGAAGTAAAATCACAGGTGCTCCTGCTTGCACCACAATCGACAATCGATTGGTTTCATCGGTTATTGTTCTTCCACTGGTTGCTGCTCTTATACTTTGCATCACTGTTTGAAGTTGGGTGAAATGATTGAAGAAGGCATATATTTCAACAGCGAATCTTTTCGTGTGGATGTACAAAACTGAAGACATGTGAATAGTCAACTGTGCGTCATATTTGGCCTCTTCACCAGGAGCGAAACGAATGTACTCAAAATGGAGCGCTTGTTTTCCGGATGTTGCAAATCTCTCGCGGTAGAATTGCCCATGGTGTGTTAAGTCCAAAAGTGACATCGAGCCTAACCGACCTTCAACTTCCTTTCGTAAACCTACAGTTTTGATGGAAACGTCAAAATGGGCAGTGGTAACCCTCGCAACATCCCGATCTGGCTTAACAAGCGTCATCGTTAAAGAGCGCACCGAAATGTTAGTTTCCGAATTTCCATCACCATTTTCTTGTTTGGATTCAATTTCAACCGGATGAGTAACAGCAGATGAATGCGAAGGCGTCGCACTGAAGAAATCTATGACCACAACCCAAGATTCAACACTCACAACCAAATCGAGGCAATTAAAATCAACAGAAGTTGATCGCTGAATATAATTATAATATGTGTGGAAATTAGGAGCGGAAGGGTCGACTAGAAGTGTGGAAACCAGCACTAAATTTTTCTGCGGTCTCTCTCTCATGCTAGGAGAGGGTGGTGGAGTGTGAGGGCACGAAACTTTCTTCCTTTCGGCCATAAATTCCTTCTGAATAGGTTCGAGATGGTCTGGTAACGACCCATGCGACAGGCTTTCATTAGGAAAACGTCCACTAATATCGGGACAAGACCTGGAAATGTTAGCATAGTTCGAAGGAAGGTCCCCGCCGGAAGAAGACACTACCATGACCCTTTGTTTGGAATCAGTGGGTTGCAAAAGGTCCTCCATTAAAATGGACCGAAGGGAAACCTGAACGTTGGTTTCATATTGGTGGCATTTTTCGTAATTTAAACTGAAATCCTCGAAAGTTAAATCAACCAAGGGTAGTTCGCCTTGAGGGGTGTCGCCGAAAAGCTCAATAATAAAAGCTGGAAGTTCAAACAAAACTTTGTAAGTAATATCTTTTGTTGAAGTTTCTTTATTTTTATAAGTCGGAAAGAGTTTTGCTCGCACATGTGGATCCATTTTCAGAGTGGTAACGCCAGTGTCTTCTTCGCTTATGTCTGCCAACGTTGAAAATTTTGTGTTGGTTCTCGATTGTTCTTGAACCGAACTTGAAGGAATCGCAGTTATCCATTGCCAAGTGTCCAAGAGTTGTTCATATTGCAACCGAGTCAAGGAGAGCTTCAAAGGTGTGATCACAGTTCCAGTGATTTGAAAATACTCGTTATTCAATTCTGACTTTGGACTGTTGTCATCATCATCCAATAGTTCTGAAAATCCACGCTCTCGGTAACAAATCTCCCGCTCGATCTTTAAATGAACGATGGTGTCGTGCAAAATAGGTTTCGCGAGGGTTTCACAAGAATATAAAATTTCGGCCTTGTTCATCATAGGACCTGGAACTCGTCTCAGACCGGTATCTAACGAAAATAAATTCATGTCTTTAACCTCAAGTTCGTAGTGCTCAAGTCGCGAATCAACGTTATTTAAATTATCAAATGAAGAAGTTTCTGGTTTTAAATTCTTCACAGTGATTTTTCCCAGATGAGCCACGAACACTTCCGGATTGTTGCTAGCGCGAGGAAGCACAACAACAGGACTATCAAGCACAATATCGAGTTTTAGGTTGATGATGAAGTCATCGTTATCATCAGGACTGAACGGCGTATGAGGAATCGTATCGCGCACTGAAGAATATCCAGAAGCACTATCAGGTTGGTCAAAGGAATTGCTACGCCTTCTTTTTCTAGGCGACATAATTTCGGAGAATGAAAGTGCGCTACCGTATATAGAAGCACTAAGACGTGAATTTATAGAAAGGGAGTGAGCTAAAGCTTCGGCCCTTGCGTGGACAAGCCCCAACGCCATGTCAGTGGCCGCGCTTCTAATGGAACGTGCTAGATTCGCAAGGTACTGTTTAAATTCGATTGCACAAGATTGCAGTTCCATTACGAAATGTGGCGAATGTGTGTACCAAACTGAAGCCATTCGTACGGTGATTTCAGCAACGTCGTTTTCATCTAAATTTCTGGTCACTTGGAAACTAAAAGCTCGCCTTTCTTCCTCGTGAACGGTTTGTGACATTGCATAAAGAGGATGAGAAGCTTCACATACAGGATTTCGGCCCACGCTTATTATTCTCTGATGCAGGTGTCCCTCGGAAGTTAAATCGAGAACCTGCAGGCCACCCAACGATCCCTCCACAATTATATTAGCTCCTACAGTGGCTTGAATTTTTGCTTCGCTCATAGTGGCCGTGGCTATTTTTTTACCAACCGCATATCCGTCTTTGATAACACCTCTTAGCAACAAAATATTCAGGCGATGAAAATCGAAGGTTAGCTCAGTATGGCCAACTTTTGGTGTTTCTAGCTTCAAGTTCTCCACCGACTGATACTCAAAACGATTTGGTAAATTCGGTTTTTGAGGCTTGAGTTCCGGGAAGACTCTCCGAGCAAAACCGAGCAACTCCACGATTGTTTCCTGATTCGCAATTACGTCCAGGTTGTTAAACTGGATGTTGGCAATGTGGGTCTGTTCTAAACCAGTGACAATTGTTACTTCGATGGTGATCAAGGCCTCGGCGTCTAGTATTATGGATCCGGTTAGGTACGAAATTGGAACGAATGAATGTGTGGGTGATTGTGCAAGGTTACTAAGCGCTTGCGTTATTGCGATTGGGGACGTAGCTGTGATTCTTGTGACTGTTGGATCGGGGCTTCCTGGCGATGTTGGTGAAGTTGGTTCACTATCGCGCAAGCTTCCGGACATTGAGTCCATTCCTACGTGTTTGTGACTAGCTAACAGGAGTTCAAAATCGGGCCCAAAAGTTTGCAAGGCGTCCACCAATAACAAACTGTGAACCGTCAACGTGATTCCTATATCAAATGGACGCTTGGTAAAAGCGGCTTTCACGCCTGAAACTTGCAATTCAGCGACACTTCTACCGCGACTTTGGACTTCAAGCGAAAGCTGATCGATCGTGAATTGGAAAATTAAAAGTCGTGACATTTCCAAACTGGTGTCGATGCTCAACGATTCTTCATCGTCCGTCATTATCAGTGGGATTTCCACATCGTCGCCATTTCCAAAAGGGGATGGAATACTTGTGGCTTTTATTATTTGAGTCAAATTTCGCGCTGCTGAAATTTTTTGCTCGTTAAGATGCACAACCAATTTCGGAAGATTTCCAGACAAAGTCAAACTCGGATAAAGAGGATCGCAAGTGTGAACAACTCTCCTCTCAATTTGCAAAGAGATGTTAAAACGGTCGAGAACGTGAAGGGTTGAAGTTCCCTTGTTATGGGCATACCTCCAATTGTCTTTCACGCGCCCTACAAGGACCTGCATATCAGTCAATTCGACCGAATATTGATCGTAGAGCTTTTGGCGAAGAACGTTCTCGTCGAGAGTTTCATCCTTGTACTGGGGAAGTGATTTTAAAACGGCCGCGTACGATTCAGACGTGCTAGCTTCGCTACCAGGAGGTGTCGAACAAGGCGTCATGAAGGTTTCATCTTCCTCGCTTTCCTTCGGCACTAAAGGTATATTTTGTTTGTGATAGATGTTGACGAGCTGCATACGGCCAAAATCGACCACGGCTACGGACGAATTGGAATCGGTGAATTTTTCTACGAAGATTATTTGCGGAGCGGAAATGTCCAACTCCAAGTGCCAATTTATCCTCCCAACTGAACGGCCATTAATAATCTGTTCCCAATTTTTGATCAGTTCTTTTTTAGTGCGCGATTTCATAGCTTCGATTTGGTTCTGGGTAATCATGCGCTGGTGCGGTCGACACACGAATTCAATCAACCATTTCGCGGCCGCCGGTTGATAGACGACGTCCAGAGGTTTAGAGCGCACCTGCAGCCGATAATCACAGGCCAAATTTTCGGGCTTTTTTTCATACGCCAAGTAAAACAGCGAGTCTGAAGCGTCCTCAATTTTGGCCGTCAGTCTGGGGCTGGGCATTTTGGAGCGCGAGTTCTGCGTGAAGCGTTCTTGGCCGGGTGGTCCAACCAAAATAGGAAAAAGCGTCCCTGGCGTTAGCTTATCCTTCAGGTACATAGCCCCGAGCGACAATTCCACGAGATGAGAAGCCGAACGCGGTTTGCTCACGATATTTAATGATAAGCTCTTAAATTGCAACTCCAACATTGATTTAGCCTCTTGCGTGCACAAATTAACACTACCACTTTTTAAGGAAAAATTAAATTGTCCAAACACTGCGTCCCTCTTAAGAATGGTGTTGTTTTCGATCGAATCTTGGAAGGCTTCCAAAATTTCCCCTTCCAGTTGAGTTGGTTCTTGATTGGTGACGGTTGTGCTATCTGCAGGCCCAGTCGAGTACCAACCCCTCCACAAAGGAAACCACCGTCGCAAAATTCCGTGTTCGTTAACGTTCTTCGTAACCGGCCCTATGGGAGTTAGCCTCATGGCGACCTCGCGCAAGTCTTTCAGTTCATCGTATTCCCTATTCCATTCAACAGCGTCCTTTAATTTTTTGTGTTCAGAGGAAAGTACAGTGGTGGGCGTACTCAAAATTTTCATGTGGATTTTCACATATTCAACATTTTCACGTCCCCGTTCCAAACAACTAATCCAGGTCGGTTTGGCTTTGCAAATCCTCGGCAATTTATCGGGAAAGTTACAACTTATTGCATACAACCACCAGGCTTTAGGGTCATCTTTTACCGACATTAATGGACGAAAACGGCGATAGCTTCGAAAACGAGCGATATCGTCCAGACCTCGCGTGCATTTCACCATATGTTCGTATTGCCACTAAGAAAACGAAATTAACTTTTGCCCACAAAAAAGGTTCGGTTTCTTACGTCTATTAGCGTCAAAGGAACTTCTTCCAAGTGGAGGTCGCAGATGATGCGCGGTTTGTCGTGCGAACGTAAGGGTTCCTCGCTGCGGTTGCGTTTTATGTGCGCTTGGGCGCTTACCGGGGTGAGAATGTAGTGATGGCTGTAATTGCAGTTTTTGGTTTGCGACATCATGACCTAAAAGACAGTTTGTCTCATAGAGAATTTTATTTGTTTTGTAACATCACAACAAATTTGCAAAGTGCATTTTTGGAGATTGTATTCTTTTAGTGTGTCCACATAACAATACAATACACAGAATTATCGCAGTGTTATCGATAATCTACCGCTAGCGATAAACTTAATTTTCATTAACGGGCATATTGTCATTGGTGGTAGTGTTATAGTTAACACAGCGATAACTATTATTCTTCAAAAACAAATTATTTAATTCAGAAGATTATCATATATACTGGGTGTTTCTTAAGTATGTGTAGAAAATACACCAGGTGAATCCTGGGCAAAAAAGGGGGCAACTTGTATCGTAATATGCCCCCCTCATCAATAAGAGACTAAAAATTTTGTTGTTTTTTATCTTAAATTTGGAGAAAGAGAAAAATGATTGGACGTTTTCTACCAACAGGAAGGCTACTTAAGAATATTTTCTACATCCACCTAATAAGGGAATGAAATTTAAAACTCTTCTTCGATTTTTTGATAGGACATTTTATTCATTGAACCCATATTGATAGAAGCTTTTTGTCTTAAAATAAGCAAAGCAAGGAACATGGCAGTGAATTTGCTGCACGTATTTAGGAAACGTCCTGTATAGTAGGTATATTTTCACAAATTTCAGTAAATCGTCTGGTTTTGTTGTACATAAATCAATAAAAATTAGGAAAATCACTATTGTTCATATAGAATGAATATACCTAGATTCAGGAACAAAGAAAATCACCATAAAAAATTCGCAGTACAAAAGTGATATGACTATCGTAAAGACACATATTTGAAGTAACAGTAGCGACATCGAAGCTAAGATATTACTCTTTATTAAAAAAATATTGCAAAAACATTAACGCGTAGGGTCATTTCGGCCCCGCTGTGCATTCGAAAGGTTAATGAGATATAAGTTTCACTTTTAACAACATAATAATAATGTAGAACGTTTTGGAACACTTGGTTGTTAGTGGTAGCGTTATCGTTAATATTGCGATAACTCTCTATTATTCGTTTGCCTCATTTAGCAATATTTTCAAAAATTAAGGACTGATATTGGAACAGATAAAATTAATGACCTGTGTTAGCTGTAGTTATTATTACTGGATTGTCCGTTAAAATCTTGACGTAATACTGTAACTATTTTTGTTACAATAATATTGAATGTTAGCACATAGAAATGTGGGAAATTTTGAATATTGAATAATAGGTCTTCCTCTTAAAAAAAATGGGAAGTCCGCAGTCAACAGTTCATATTAGTATAACGTTTGAACGTAACAGGTTTTTTTGAACGCTGTTATTAACAAAAAACTTCCAACTTTAATTAGCTAAAAATACATTTATGCCGAAACATTTCCGTATTAAATTTTCGAGGAGTTTCTTGTAAAAAAAAAATACTGAATTCGTTTTGTGCATTTTCTTGGAACTTGTAACGGCCGTTTTCAAAATAACTTAATATTTCTAGTTACTTATAGAACATAAACATTTTTTTATGCTAATAACCTTCGGAAGCGGTTTCTTTCAATTATGATAATTTAGAATACATATTTATGAGACTGTATTTAATAAATTGTGAGTCAAAATTTATAGAAACCCATTCAAAGTTATGGAAAAATTTGAACTTTAAATGTTTTAGATTATTGTACCAAAACTAAAGATTCCTTCATTACTAAGCGATTAATATGTGTGTAAAATAACGCACTTTTCCTAATGCTTTTTCTTTCAAAATACAAGATTATAATTTCAAAACAATTTCAAAGTTTTAACAGAAAAGTGAATTCGCCACAGTGTTGCAGTGTCATTTTAACAACTATATCTGTGCAAAATGACATACCGTACGTCATTTTACACAAAACGCATTTAAGTTTAAATCAAATCGTTTGAATTCACAATTCGGCTTTCTTGTCCCCATGCAGGGGTTGCTAATTAGTAAGCTAATGTCCTTATGTAAAAATAAAATCAAAAAAGTAGGGGTATCTCCTTTTTGTAGAAAACTATTTACCTCAAAAAAATTAAATGAATAAAATTAAATAAATTATGTTATAATTAACGTTAAAAAATTAAATATTAACTTTGTGATTTTACGATAGATTTATAATATTTGTAATATGAATTTAATTAACTGTTTGTGGACCTAAAAAGCAATTTTATAAACTATTCTTAATGAAGTTATGTTTTTGTAAATTTCAACCAAAAGAATGTTTTAATAACTTTGTTTTTATTTTCGCAAACGAATTTTAAGTCATCCACAAACAGTTAAAGTTGGATTTTTTCTATAAATTCAATTGATTGTTTTTGTTGCAACTGTTGCAAGAAAATGCAAGCTCACTTACAGCTAATTCCGCCAGAGTCAGATTTGATAACAGATCATCTTGGGTAAGGGTGGTCCAATATATAGCCAATTTGTGCATTTCCAACAACTTAAACGAGTTTGCAGAGCTATCCCAATGCGAAAATCCAGGCAACCAGTTCTCATCACAACTTTGTGCCGACAACGATTCAACAGTCACACCAAAAGCAACAGGCTTATCAGCTATACTAATATCATCCTCATAACGAATATGTACATCCCTAATTTTAAGCTGAAATTAAATAGATTAAATTACAGCCCCAAAGATTAAAACCAATAACCTGCAAATTTTCAATTATATCAGTGAAGACTCCAGATCCGAAACTTAACCAAGAGGAATAAGTTGAAGCGTAATATGTCGTACTTTCTTTAGAATCAGTTTCAATTCGCCACCTAGCTTCGATCGCATCCAGGGCACTTAATTTTAATTCGTGTGCCCTTATTTCTTCTCGAGCAGCATCCCAATCTTTGAGAGGTAAGGGGCTCGCTACTAGGTACAACTGCTCGATTATTATAACCCATGGTGCCGATCTTATTTGTCGTACAGGAACTTGCAATTTTATTTTCCCAATAAAACCGGCTTTAATTTCAACAGGCAAGCCTATGTGGCGCAAAGCGTCCTTTTTCAGTGGTAAATTTTCCAATTCAACTTGTCCTGCAATCAATCATGTTACTAACAAAGTGTGCAAGTTTGTGCTACGAACCAGACAGTAGCGCAATGCTAAGTTGGTCAGTGTTTAGATTTTCTACGTACTTCCCTAAATAATTATTGAGAACCCAAGCAAC
Organism: Dascillus cervinus; assembly: GCA_949768715.1. Taxonomy (NCBI): domain Eukaryota; kingdom Metazoa; phylum Arthropoda; class Insecta; order Coleoptera; family Dascillidae; genus Dascillus; species Dascillus cervinus. Next base: position 26,205,588 of record OX458319.1, on the reverse strand, counting down.
CAAACCCTCCAACATCGTGATTTCAGGAAAAATTCGCATCTGAAAATTAATTGATTATTTATGATTGGCTGGCCTGTTATCAGGATGATGCTTACGCAAAGTTATTAATCATACTATTGATAAGGCATGAAATTCAATTGAGTGTTTACTATTTGCGGTTATATTAGGGAACTAAACATTGTCATTTAAAAAGGTATACAAAAACGTGATTAATTAAACCGGTTAATTATTGTTTATCACTTGCTATTTCACAACGATTCCACTTTTTGCGATTTTAACATTAAAAACCACCGTAATTACGGTGATATTTTCTTGACATTTGCTGGAGGCGACAATTAAGCAACATATAGAAACGAAAAGTTACTAACAATAAGCGGTTATTTAAAAATTCAAAAAGTAGTGGTAAAATGATAGGTAAATTAAATTAGCGCAGTAATTGTAAGATTTTTTTATTTGAACTAATTACTAACTTAACCCGAATCAGATATGATAAAATACAACGAAATTTTGTTCTGGTCATTAGTAAAATTAAACTGCAGGAATTTAACTGAATGTACTGAAGTTCAATTACTTAGAAACGGTACCATTAGAAATTTGCAGAAAAAGTTTCAAATCTATGTTGAATCATTGTGCTTTAAAATACTTACACATCCCCAAACCTCAAAAATATTGTAGAAATAATATTTGGGCATTTTCGCTTCAAATTTTGAGTATTATGATCAACTGAATTCAGTTGCAGTCGTTTTATGGCCATGAAAATAGGATGGAAAGAGTATCGAATTATACAAACTTTTTGTTCCATACAGGCAATTTTGATGCTGTAACCAAATACACTTGTTTTTTTTAAATTCCGGAAATCTGTCTTTGAGATACCTACATTAAAAATTGTTGTTTCAAATTTTCAATAATTTAGTTGAACTAATTAATTGGGACAATTAAAAATGCTATTAAAAGTTTCTTTATGTTTGGAACTTTGGAAAACCAAAATTCAACCTACAGGCCACTTTACCGCATTCTTCGACAATTTTTTCTTTATTATAGGTTGCACAGGAAATACATCTTTGGAGTTTTCCAACTGAAAACGGAACACTTCATGAATCACCGAATGTGAGCTTGGCAGTCACATAATTTTGTGTGCGCGATTATCCTGAAAGGTAATGAAAATTTTAAATAAAAATCTGCAAATTGTGATCATTTTTGAAGTCAGTAAAAAGTTGCATTTCTTTTTAACTCCTCAATCATTTCATTTTAACTTACGTGTTTTGTAATTGCACAGAATGAATTTTCTAGCAAAAAAAATAAGAAAATTAAATTAAAATTAGTAGTTTCAACAATATTTTTAAGTAGAAAATTAAAGATAGCAATTTTATCAAATGCGTTTACAATTTAGTAGACTGGCATTTTGATTTTAACATTTTTGTTTTTTTAATTTTGTTTGCATTTATGTACTGGCGAAGAAGTTTATTGCATTATGGCGCGTTTATACTTGCACTGAGTTGGTGGCGCCAGAAGCAATATCTCCAATTATTATCGTTACCTAAGGTGACCAAACGTACTCCTTTAGGGAGTTTCGTACTCCTTTTTTGTGAACCGTACTCCTTTTAAAACGAGTACTCCAAAAGTACTTCTTTGCATTCTTTTGTACTCCTTTGTACTTCTAAAAATATAAAAACTTGGCATTTAATTTTAACCTTTAACCTTTAAAAAAAGAGTTTCCATTTATTATAGAAAACAAAGGAAATAATGATTCTATGGTTAAATGTACTATCTGCAAAGGAGAATTTTCTATTGCGATTGGTGGACGAAGTGCAATAACAAACCACATTGATACTAATAAACATACAACTTCTCTTGATGCAGCGGCTTCAACGTCTAAACTAAATACATTTTTTAAAACTGATAGTTTTGAACCAAGTGAAGATTGAAATAAAAAGTATTTCAAAGAAAAATAGTCACTTCTATTTCTGGTTGATGAAGTTTTCCATTTTCTTGTTTTCAAATGATTACAACAAGGGTTGAGTACTAAGAGTCGGTTTATGAAAATGTGGATTCTAACATAAGTCAAAAAAAAAGACCTGAACACACTTTATGAAAATGTGCACTGCAATTTGCATTTTTCTACCTAGGAAAATCGACTTTTAAAATTCAACCCTTGTTGTAATCATTTGAAAACAAGAAAATGGAAAAACTTTTTACTTTAGCACACTTTATGAAAATGTGGATCCTAACATAAGTCGGAAAAAAAACAAAAAAAAGAGAGAAAAAAGCCAAACCAAGGAAAACACTTTTTTCTTTCTTACTTAGAGCGTCATATGAACATGAAAACTTTTTTGCGAGGAACACGATGGTGCAATTGAAAACCGATTTGCTCTAAGGTTGGCAGAGATAGAAATCTTAAACCTAACCTAACCTAACCAAACTGGGTTCATCTTTTCGTGTTTCTCTTTCGGGGATATTTTAGAATTTTTACACTGTTGAGGTTATGTTGTGATTATTTACCTGTTCTAAATAAACAATTGCACTGTTAAAAAAGAAAAAAAAAAGAATGAAAAAAAAAATTGACCTGAGCACACTTTATGAAAATGTGCACTGCAATTTGTATGGTTTTACCTAGGAAAACCGACTTTTATGATTAGGATTACAACAAGGGTTGACTCTTAAGAGTCGGTTTGCCTAGGTGAAAGCATGCAACTTACAGTGTTTGTTTTAACGTGTTTATACATATAATTTTTTGAACTAATGAATTTAGAAATTATTTAAAAAACATATAGTAGAATGAAGAAGACTCAGTGTTTTTATTCAAACGCAATCACCATATCCAATGAAAATTCATTTGTACTCCTTTTGTATAAAAAATAGTTGGTCACCTTAGGTTACCCATTGTTGCAACAATCGTAACCATGGTAATAATTGGATATATCGTTACTGGCGCCACCAACTCAGTGCATGTATAAATTCGCCATTAGTGTGTTTAGAGGTAGGTGCTCATGCAACCACTCTGAATGAATTAAGAAGTTGCATAATTCAAACCAAATCATAAATTTATGGAACATGTTCTAGAATCATGGAAAGGAGGAGAAAAACATTTTATCTTTGGTTATAAAAATAATGTTCTTCTTTTTGGAATTTAAGTAAAGATTAATTTGAAATAAAATGCACTGGAGCACAGGGTTTATTTTTCTGTACTTTTTATTGCAGAATACGAAAAAATAATTATATTCAAAAGAAATTAGATGGCATTGGTTCCACACTAATATCCCTGACGGTCTGGGAGTACCGATTATTACACCACATTGCCTGCTAAATTTTTAATAAAACCCATCTAGTTTGTTTTTTTTTTTGCGTAGCGCTTCAAAGTTGAAATTGTATTTTCAGACGAATGCCTATAATGTAACTTTCATCATTCTTGCAGTGTAGTATTCATTTTATTGTGCAATTGTGCAATTTCTCCGATTGCTGTAAAACTGGAAAAATTAAGTCAAGATTTTCATTATTGTCAACTCCAAAATTAAATCTGACTATAAAACATATTTATGGCAAAGGCATGTCCAAATTCTTTTGTAGTATGGTGTGTTTTTTAATTCCAGAAACGATTAAAAGACCGTAAAAATGTTTTTTTTAAATGTTTTTACAATTTGGCCAGAATCACTTAAATGTTACAGAATATTGAGGTTTCTTTGAAAACAGTCATATTGCTTTCTTTGACAGATCCGTATTGTGCTATATTTTTTAATTTTAAATCTATATTACTAAGATAACCTTAAACTGGCAGATGTAAAATGCCATTGCTATCAACATAAAGAAACAAAACATTTTTTTATTGCCTTCTAATTGTTTCTGGAATTAAAAACACTATAGGTAGATCGGTACCATCTTCAAAAAACTTTTTTTTTACATCAGAAATAAGATAATCTTACCAAAAAATTGAATAGAAGACAATCAATTCTCCGAATCTCAATTTCATTTTCTCTCACATAAAATTTGATTTAGCTCTCAAGATACTTAGCAAAGTTTAAAAAACCGATGCCGTTTGGGATTCAAAATTTAGCAAGTTAATCAAAGTTGGCGATTGAACGTCGCCGGGCAATTCCGATTTGCTCATGGGTACAAACTTGTGTGGTGGGACTATTGTTTTATAAGCGATTTGTGGCATTGAGATTGTGCTACTTGCCAAACGCGATTCGGCGAAGTTAGTTTAAAAGTTAGTGGAAGTGAAAAAAGTTTTAAGGATTGTATTAGCTTTTGGAAAATGGTAAGAGAGGGTGATCTTGTTTTTTTGATTGTGTGATAATTTGAAAATGTTTAAGAAGGGATATGCAAAGATGAATGTTGATTGAAAAAAGTGTTGTAACAGTGAATGGGCGAGTTCAATACAAAATTATGTATATTTCTAAGCTAGACAAAAATAAAAGCCAAGTAGGTTTTTATCGCTGGTGCCTACTTTTACAAGAATCACATTAATCTACAAACTGACGCAATAATTTACATTAGAATGCAGTTATTTGTTAATTTTTATTTTATTGCGCTTACTTATGTGTAATTAATTAAGAACAATTTTGTTCAATTAAGTAATTTAGAATTTTTGCCATTTTTGCTATAAAATCAATTCACAACGGAGATGTGGGAGAGAATATTGAAATGCAGTATGTAAAATTAAAATTAAAATTTGTGAGGTACCATCAAGGTTTATATTGCTTGATGTTATTGTTCAAACATATTATAATACGTTACAAAATAATAATTTAACCAATTTTTTATCTGTATTTTTTCTGTAATTACTAAAATTGCTAGATAATTTTATTTAAACTCTTTCCTTATTTGCAATACGTTACGGGTTGTTTTTTTTGCCGGCACTATGTAGATATGACCTCTGAATTTTTTATTATTTATGATCACAAGGAAATAAGTGATTAACGGAAGCATAATTTTTACTAATATACGTATATAGCAAATACATGTGTAACTAATCTCTTATTTGTAATTAATCTGCATTAGTAGGTAAATACCCTCCAGCAGTATCTGAGAGCATACTCTCTTTGAACTATTTATCCGTTATAGTAAAAGCGATCTTCGCGTTTTTCACTAACATTTGAAGGAAAGAAATCTAAGAGAATTTCTAAAAAGTTAATTTTTAGTTATGTTACACTTTTTCACAATTTAGTTTCTTTGCTGATTATTAAGAAATTTCTGTAAACATTTTTTGTGCACTGTCCAAGTTTATTTAAAGTATAATCAACTATTCTGTCTTTTTTAAGATGACTCATTTATGGTCCAACGAAAAATTGTATCTTATGATCCAACGATATCAAGTCTTTTAAGTTGTTTGAAAGATATTCAATCTTTTGTAGGATTTAAAAATATTAAACTCACCCTTTGTTAAAGGTTATGGGGATAAATAATTTTTTTTATATTTTATTGCGTAGAGGTTGTTATCAAATTTTATATCATAATGTTAGCAAATAATTACTTCCGTTGACCACAATCCGTAAACATGTGGTTTAAGGTGATGGATTATTGCAACTTTGATTTTGTTATTTCGAATGTTAAATTACAATACAAACAACTGAAAATAATAAGTTTTCCACATCACACAGAGAATATAAAAATTCAGACGCATGACTTTTCAGGAGTTTCGGTACTTACAAATCGTTATAATTATTGTAGACAGTTTGAAGTGATGAGAAAAAAATTAAACGACATAACTGAAGCTTCAAAAATCGTTCAAACCGTTTCTGGCAAGTGTCACTTTTTCTCTGTTTGGGCAAATTTTTTTAACGTATGAATGAATGTTCAAATTTGTAGTCGCATTGAAAAATTGTTTTTTTTTTTGTATCAAAGAACGTCAATGAAATAACATATTTAATGGTAATTTTATGTATTCATTGACCTTTTAGCATAACTTTCAAAATAGTTTAAATTTATCTTAAATTGTATAGTTCTTATTAACTAATCAGAATAGATCTTTGATTTCAAGTTTGATTTCATTTGCATTTTTAGGGTTCCGTACCTTAAAAGGAGAAAACGGAACCCTTATAAGATCACTTCGGGGTCCGTCCATCTGTCACGGGTTTTTTTCTCGAAAACTAAGTAACGTAAAAATTTGAAATTTGGCGTAATGATAGACGAGCACATATATCGCTCATCATAACTAGATAAAAATTTATTTTTAGATTAATATGGGGGGTAATAAAAAAAGGTTAAATTAACATATGGTGTGAGGTATAATTTGAAAGAGTTACTGCAAGGATTCCAAAAATATTTTTTTTACAATTTTAAGTTCACAGGTCTTAATGATATAGCTAAAAATGTGCAAAAAAATACCGTTTCCCGTTAGTGTTAGTAGATATTAAGCTATAGATTACAGGAAAACTGGGTAGAATATCGACAATGTAATAGTTGAGGGAAAATTGTAGTTTTAGTACGGAACCCTGATTGTGCGGGCCTGACTTGCCCTTGGCCGATTATTATTATTTAATTAAATTTATTATATGTTTTGGATGGCGTTGTTTTAGTTATAAACTGATTGTCATTTAGGTTTCTTACCAGGTTGTGAATCATTTTATTGACATTGATTTAAAAAAGTTTGTAAATATCTGAATAAATTAATGAAAAATAAGAATTAAAAGGAAACTAATCTCTTATTGATACGAGTTGTTAAATTTTTATTGGTCGTAATTTCAAAAATAAATATAGTAGCAACAGGTAATGAGTTACATAGAATATGTTCTGCATTGATACGTACACATACACACACGACTTGATTACATGCAAAATGGAAAAATTCTAACTACCTCGAGCCACGTTTATCATGAGTCAGGATATAACTACCTTTGAAAGTGTGACTTCCCAGAATCAATTGTTATTTTGAATATTTCAAAGTAGCCAATCTTGTTTTTATGCAAATCTACAAATAACAAATTCTCGCTAATTATTATCATCTAAATGTTAGCCATTTCTTGAAATTATTAACAATTAACTACCGTCTACTCTTGCCGACAAAAACATTTCATTTTAGACTGAGTAATCTTATTATTTGGCTCATTGATCTTTTATTTTTATCTGCGTCATGAATGACGCAGATAAAAAAGAAAGTTGTGCTGTACATGAAGGTAGTAAACTACCTTTCAAATTATCAAAACCATTTTATAAGAGACGTCATAGACATTAATCAGATATAAGAGATAAGCAATTTAATTTTGTTGATACCATTTTGAAGCTTTTTAGAACTCAATTTACTCACAGATTTTCTTTATTTAACAAATTAGATCAGGTTTTGGGAGTTTCAGAACCGGGTGCAAACTGAGACTTAAAAACAAATTTCAATTAACTTCACTAACATTTAAAATTTTAATTGTAGAATTCCAGCTGGGACATGCAAGGGGCCTTTTCGACAAATTCAACCGCCAAGCCTCGCGTAGTGATCCTCGAACAACCAGCTACGCATGGAAAAAAATTCAGGTACGAAAGTGAAGGACCCCTGGCGGGATCAATTTCAGGCGCTTCTAGCACCACCAAAACTAAAACGTTCCCCAAAATTCGAATAGAAGGTTACAACGGTAAGGCGATTGTAGTGGTCTCTTGTGTGACCAAGGACGAACCATACAGGTAAAGAAAAGTTGTTACGGGAGATTCGTTTTTAATCAAGCTGATTCAAATAGACCGCATCCTCACAAATTGGTGGGTCGCGATGGCTGCAAGGACGGAATTTGCGTTTTGGACATACCCACAGACACTATGACGATCGAATTCACCGGTTTGGGCATTCAGTGCGTTAAGAGGAAGGACATCAAGGGATCGCTCGAACTTCGACAGCGTCGTGCCATCGATCCTTTCGATAGTAAGTGGCGTTGTTTTCTGGGAATTTTAATTAAGGAAGGATTAGATGCATCCCACATTTCTTTTGCTTCTGTTTACATAAATTGACAGTGCAACTAAACTCACTATGGAACGAAAATAACAGTATACAGGTAGCCCTCGGTTTACGCCGCAGTTCCGTTCTTACAAAAGCCGGCGTAAATCGAATCGGCGTAAAGTGAACCCATATTTCCAGTGATGTATAGGGTTAGGCTCTACATAAGTGAAGAAGAAGTAAATAATTTTGTTTATTAAAGTGGGTTTGATAGGTCTAGAAGTGAGGTTAGATTATTTGAATTTTCAATCCAAGTTAATTTAAAATGTACAGAGCAGATAAGCTTCACACGGTAGAAATCGCAAACCACTGGCATGAAGGTATGATGACATATACTTTTCATAATTTATTATGTTATATTAAAATATTTTCAAGCGATTTTGCTCATTACCAAAATTTCTCAAGTATGTCTCCTCATTCGGTATTAAGTAGGCTACAGTGTAACACTGAGTAAATGTTTCTTAAAATTGTAATATTTAAATTAACTTGGATTGAAAATTCAAATAATCTAACCTCACTTCTAGACCTATCAAACCCACCTTAATACAATAAAATGCAAAATACATATACAGTCGGGCTTCCTATATAACGAAGCGTTACGGTGACCTTAAAGAAATTTGTTATAGAGAAATTTCGTTATATAGAAATTCATGTCGGGAAAAAAATTTCAGTTTAACCCTTTCAGGTTCACAATGATTTTTGAAGTAATACGATTTTAGGCATTAAAATGACAGGGTATCTATTTAGTTAAAAAAGCGTACTTTCAAAATTTACGTTAGGACACATTATGTCGCAAGGTCGCAAAAAGAATTCATATGCAGTTACGTAGTTATTTAATTAATTGAATAAATAAGACCACCTCAATGTTATGAAACAATTTTTAAAAGACAAGGTAAAGTATGGTAATAAAATTTAAAAAATTTGATGCAGTAAAACTTTGTCGATTGCATTTAATATTGTAAAATTTTTGCACGCTTAAATTAGTCCTAATTACTTCGTCGGCTAATCCCTCAAAAAATGTTGAAGTCTGGATATAATTAGGAATATTACTACAATCGAGTTTTTTCCTAAGTTACAGTGAAACAACAAAAAAAACAGTTTTAAATCTCGAAAATTTGTAAAGTTGGGGGAAAAAAATTCGTTATACGGAAGTTTTTACTTCGTTATAAGAGGTATAAAATGCATTAAGACTTCTCGGCATAGAGGACCTGTCTTTGTAAAAGTTGAATTTTACGACGTTAGGCGTTGCACTAAATGATAGGCAACCACGCTACCATCTCGGTCATAAATCATTGTGTATAATACACCGAGTCAAGTAGCCATAAATAACTTCCTTGAAACGACTTATATTTACTCGAAATGCAGTTCACAATACTGTCGACACAATATGTATTCGGGCTTTTCGGCTCCTTTATTCTTTTAAATACCAGATGTGTAGCAAAATATTTGTACCGGAATGGGACTTACAGAGGGAGGAGGTTTTTTTTTTGTTGACTTAAATGGTTTTTGAAACGAACGGATTCAATTGCATGTTATTAGTAAAACAAAATAAAAAACCGAAAATTTGTTGTGATGTAATTAGCGTTATTTAAATATTTGTAAACTTTATAGTACCTATCGGTAGGAATTGCAAATAGGAAAACAACTTTTGTTTTTATTAATTGATTACTTGAATATTTGCTTCCGGCTTTTCGATCTCTGCACTCCTACGTTTTCGTGGGTCTATGATTTGAGGTAAAACCGCTTTTTCAAAACATAATTTCAAATTTGAAAACAATGTATTTAGTCCAGTAAAAATGTATTTTTACCCTGCAAAAGGTCGGTCAGGTTTGGTTTTTTGATATGTTTTATCATAAATGCCCCTAATGTTAGTGTCAAGTTTTTGACCTCGTAACCTTTTCGGAAAGTGTTGAAAATGGGGGTTGAACTTTTAAAAAACACGTTTTTGAGTACGCTAAGCAAACGGCTTTTTGGAAAAAAAATTTTTGATTCATTTAAATACCTGACGATATAGGCACTCAGAATCGAATCGAGACCGCTACTCTAGGATCAATAGTTTATGAGCTACGATTTTTTGAAGTTCACCACTTTGATTGCTTAAATCGCAAATGAACTGTTTTTGCTGTTATCTCACGTCTCGTGCGCTCCAGGCTGATGCACTGGTTACATCGAAACAAATGTAATGTCAGTCTAATGGGCATTAAATGCTCGTTATTATGGTTTTTTGTTTGATCCAATTGGATGAAAAATGACCACACGGCGAGCAATCAAACTTGGAAAATTATTGAAAAAACTGCCTATATTTAGTATTGCTTCAGTGTGCTCTAAAATCTGCCCATTATAACCAATCTCAAAAATTTTACATTCCATGAATACGTGACAGCTTATGGGGCACAGAAGTGCAAATTTTTTTTTTCTACTGACACCCTTGGACCAGTGCAGCTTTATTTCAAACGGGGCGCGGACTCAAAAATAACTGGTTGTTTTTGTTTATTTTGGGAAACAGAAATACATATTTCTAATTTACAAATGGAAAAATGACTTTTGCTACATTTATGTACACTAATTCACGCAAAATTTTCATTTGAAACATTTTTTTTATATCTCCGATATACAGGGAGCGCCAGCCAAATGGAATAAATTCATTATCTCAATTATTGTGCATATTGAGAAAAAATCCCGAAACACGTCATTTTTAGTCTATCACATCATATTCTGTAAAGTGAAAATTTCATTCCTAACCTCAACCCCCTTCGAGTGACAGTTGCAACCGCCAAATTTTTAAATAGGAAGAGGGGGTTTGTGATACCTCGTTTGAAAGGTCTACTCATGCTCTATACAAAAATGATATAATTTAAAAATTTATTGTAAAAATGAAGAGTAAAAAAAAATTAATCTGTTTAACGAAATTCGTTATGACGCATTAAGAAAATCAAAAACTAATAGCGTTTGGTTCTTGATACTGAGAAGGCAAGCAAAAACAATTAAAATGTTCAGAAAGTGACATAAAAACTTATCAACATTTTTCGTTGGCTGAGTGTTAGTTTAGTTTAAAGCGTTGTTTGATATATTCTTTATTGTATTAGTTTACTAAGAACGAAACGCTATTAATTTTTGTTTTCTTAATGTGTTGTAGCGAATTTCATTAAGCAGAATAATTTTTGTTTACTCTTCATTTTTGCAATAAATTTTTAAACCATAGCATTTTTGAATAGAGCATGAAGAGACCTTTCAAATGAGGTATCACAAGCCCTCTTCCCATTTAAAAATTTGGGGGTCGTAACTGTCACTCGAACGGGGTTGAGGTTAGGGATGAAATTTTCTCTTTACAGGATATGATGTGATAGACTAAAATTGACTGGTTTCGGGATTTTTTCTCAATATGCACAATAATTGAGATAATGAATTTATTCTATTTGGCTGGCGCTCACTGTATATTCAGTAAGCGCCAAGTAAGTGCAATAATCCTTATTTCTTTATAAGTTGAGATACTGCCGCTGTAACCGACTGTAACTGTGCGTCCTATTTGGCGCTATAACTTTCTAAAAATACATGCGCTGTTTGGCGCCTTATATATATATATATATATATATATTTCTTTATATCTAACCAGCTTAAATCGCAAATGACTGCGACTGTAAGTTGTAATGATATTTAAAACATCAAAATAAATAATTGAATCGTTCGTTTCAAAAAGAACATAAGTCAACAAGTCGGCAAGATATTTATTTTTCACATAGAAGAGGATTCGAAGCAGGTAGTTAGAAATACCGAAAATGTGTGTAGCTTTGTCATTGAATGTTTCATATACCAAAATTAGAATTCTCTTGCTGCCTTAAGCCACACCGCATGCCATTATTACTCTGAAGTACGGTTGTAAATTAAAATGACGGATGCCTTCAGGCGATCTTTTTCTTTGCCATTTCTCGGCACTTTTTTTTATATAAATTTACAAACATTGAAATAATTAAAAAACGGTAGTATATGAAGAAAAACGATATAGTGAGGGCCGCCGATAAATGTATAAGCTACAAGACCATTACAATTTTAAAGCAAAATGTTGAAAATTGGAGGCGTACAGCAAGTTGTACGACTAGGTGAAATTTGGACATTTTAATTAATAACAAGCTTAATTGACATAATATCAAACTGTAATTAAATGGAAGTCGTTTGGCTAGCGTGTACTCGTCGTATAAGATAGCGACCTTCTTTTCAAATTTGAAAATGAGACCGTACAGACAACGTACAAAACCATTGAATTTAGTCTCGGGGCGCCGAGGACTGTTAAAAAGTCTCCAGGGTTCACCAAAAAAATTCGCTACATAGAGAAATTTGTTAAATGGAAGTTCGTTAAAGGGAAGTTTGACTGTATTATAAACTTAATTTTTGAAATGTATTTTATGATAAAGTAAAGTGAATTGTTTTTATTAAAAAATATTAAGAAAAACAAATGAAATTTCAAAGTTTCGGATCTCTTGCATTTTTTGGAAAAAAAAATTCCCACCGTCACAGCTCAGTAAATACTTCAACACTGAAACGAAAATCAGTCTAGCATAGGGACAATCAGTGAATTATCCAATTATGTACGACGCGAAACGGTGAATTGCACAGCGGCGTTATTGTGAATCGGCGTAAATTGAGCCGGCGTAAACCGAGGACTACCTGTACTACATTAAAGTCGACCTGTAGGAGCTCCAGCAACAAAGAAATTTGGAACTTGAGTATCTTTACCTTATTCTTACACATTAGAGATATCCAAGTTCCATATTTCTTTTAACACAGTATAAAGTTGAAAAGAGTTCAATGTGGTTTTGCTATAGTTTCTTTTGATAGGTACAATTCCTACAAAAAGTGAAATTATTAGAAAAATTCAGAAAAATTAAAATTACATACAGATCAAAATTAATTAACCACAATGCTATTTGTTATTCCTAAATGGTTTGCGTTTTTACTTCAGAATGATGCACTAAATGATTCACTAAAATAAAAGCAGTTTAGCAAGAATACTGTAATTAGTAGTAATAATATGCCATAATTCTCGGTAACTTCAAGTTCAAAGTGGCTATTATCTTCCAGCTGGATTTTCCCACTGCAACAACCCGTCATCAATCGATCTCAGTGTCTTACGGTTGTGTTTTCAAGTTTTGCTGAAAACGACGACTGTTGTACCCCTAGACCCAGTTGTAAGTACACCAATTTTCGACAAGAAATTCATATCCGATTTGGTCATCCACAAATTATCCGACTGCTCCTGCGGGGCCGATGGAGGCAGCAAAGACATAATCCTCTTGTGCGAAAAGGTCCTCATTTAAATTTTCTGTTTTAAAACAATTACAAATGTTAACGTTCAGGTGACGAAAGGAGACGTCGAAATCTATTTTTACGAAGAACGAGACGGTGAAATCGTTTGGAGCGGCAGAGGGGAATTCCAAGAATCGCACATACACAAACAAGTTGCCATATCGTTTCGACCTCCAGCGTACGGTAATTTGGAGATCACCGAACCAGTGGAAGTTCACGTGCAATTGAAAAGGCCATCGAATGGTGACGGGAGCGAGCCTTTGAAATTTATATATTATCCGCTTTATACTTGTAAGTTAGGCCAAACTGCAATGTTGAACTTTATCTACATTAATTTTTTGAATAGATGCGCAACAAAAAATCGATAACTTGAAAGAAAAGTTCAATTATGTCGACTGGTACGCGATGAACACGGCGGATCTGCTTGCGAAGGAGTCTGACTATAAGAATGTGAAGTCGTCTGACGGACGATTCAAAGAACCATCTCAACAACATAAAGGTAAGTTTCAAAATTATTTTGAGTGTTTTTCGTTCGCTTTTCAGGAGTCAACTTTTTTCTTTGTTTATTTAGTCGTTTTGCAAGAAATGTTTAAATGAGTATTATTAAAAACAGTTTTTTATATGCCTCACTATGATTCTTTGGCCCGAGGAGTGTATTCAAGGATTTATTTTGCTTCCTTTGTATGGATTTTATACACATAAATAAAATTGTAATGTAGGTGTCACGATTCTTAATTGTAACGATTTCGTACACAGGAAAATACGAAAGCGTAGTTAGGACTTGCAAAAAAAAAAACTGGAAATTTCAACATTTTTCTTGAAATTTCACCTTTTTTAAAAAAAGTTGAAATTTCACTTTTATTAAAAAAACCTGAAATTTCACGTTTATTAAAAAAAGTTAAAATTTCACGTTTATTAAAAAAAGTTAAAATTTCACCTTTTTTTAAAAAATTTGAAATTTCACCTTTTTTAAAAAAAGTTGAAATTTCACCTTATTTAAAAAACTTCAATTTTCACGTTTATTAAAAAAAGTTAAAATTTCACCTTTTTTTTAAAATTTGAAATTTCACCTTTTTTAAAAAAAGCTGAAATTTCACGTTTATTAAAAAAACTTGAAATTTCACGTTTATTAAAAAAAAGTTAAAATTTCACCTTTTCTAAAAAACTTGAAATTTCATCTTTTTTAAAAAAATTTGAAATTTCACCTATTTTAAAAAAACTTGAAATTTCATCTTATTTAAAAAACTTCAAATTTCACCTTTATTAAAAAAAGTTGAAATTTCACCTTTTTCAAAAAAAAGTTAAAATTTCACCTTTTTTTAGAAAACTTGAAATTTCACCTTTTTTAAAAAAGGTGAAATTTCAAATTTTTCAAATTTTTTGTATATGCTAACTACGCTTTCATAGAAAAATGCAACATACATAAATTTAATATCAATCAATCTCATTAGTTAAAAAAAATCAAACTAAATACTGCTGCTCTTGTTGCTGTCATTGTATTGTTCATTAAATTGTAAAGCTTAGAATAATATTGTTGGTTTAGGATTAAAATGTCACTTTTGAGCGCACAAATTTTGTGTTTGCGAGGCGATGCGTTAGCGAAACCGAGCGAATACAAAATTGCGAGTCAAAGAAGTTCGAATGAAACATGCTATTTTTTCTCCAGCCAACAATATAAGGCAAAGAACAAAATATACAGATTCTAAAGTAATGATAAGCAGAGTGATATCCAAGCAGCCGTTATGTCATTGCTTTTTGGGAAAAATCAAAGAATCTACAAGGAAAATTATGTGCCGGTTATTGTTGTTTTGTCTAATAGCCCCAAAACAATCTTGTTCGAATTTTTCCAATCAAATATTTTTTACAATTTTTTTGCTGGTGATTTTGTTGGTAGTTAATTTCAATCTTTATGCACCATTGCTACACATTTTTGGTATGCACGACGGAGTCGTCAATTTCAAACCGCATTGACGATAAGACTACGCAAGTGGCCGGTTGTGGAAGAATGGAGAAATCAGACCACTGAAATTGTAATTCATTGCTAATCTTTGTTATTTGTTCCAGAATTTGAGTATCCAAACTTCTATGTTCAACCCGGAGATACCTCGAATGCCTCATACACCGATCAGAGAACCACTAATTACCTTCAAACACGAGATACTTCCCCACGTAGACATTCCCCAAGTGACCCATACTTTGATAATAGAACTAGTTACCTTCAAGTTCGTGCTAATTCTCCGTTTACAAATTCATCTAATGATGCATTCGAAAACATTTCGAAATTCCTTCAACTGCAAAACAATTCTTCCGGCAGTTCGTCTAATAATACATACTCGAATACCAACAACTTAAATTTTCTGCGAGATAATTCTCCGTCTAGGAGTTCCACAGCTGATACATTCGTAGACCAAATAGTCCCCGATTACCTTAAATCGTTGGAGGCAGGCTCAATTTTGGACCAATATACGACCAACACATCAGACACATCCAGTTCCCGTAATACCTACACGGAAGAAACGCCAAAATCGGTTTATCCATACGAACAAGCTCTAAACGACTCCGGCAATGCGAGTGTGCCGATGTTTATTAGTGGTGAACTGCCAAAAGACACTCTGAACAGTTTCGAAATTGTCAGCAGTTTGCTGCATTTCGATGACGACAAACCGTTGACGTCCACCGATTTGGCAGCGATCAATGAATTTCATGTGAGCGATTTGAACAACCAATTTGACAGTGCCATGTCAATTTCAGAAGAATGCAAGTGAATCCACGCTAAATCAACCTATAGACGTGAAACTTAGTCACTGGCTCTAAGGAATATACAAAAACTGAGATTTTTATAATTCAATTTGTAATTACCGAAAAACCGAAAGTATTGGAGCGCAAAACTATTGTTATCTATTTTAATTAATTTTATTAAGTAGGTAATTACAGAAAATGTGCCATAGAAGCATACGATGTAACATCGTTTGTTATGTATTTATTTTGTTATAAATAAATTCTTATCTAAAATTTTAATATTCACCAATAAAATGCTTTTCCTTGTTTTTCTTGCATAAAATCTGTATAGGTAAACACCGAATGATTGCAGATAGACATATACGTCATCAGTAGGCGTGGCCTAATCGACGCGACACAATCAGAAAATTTTTAGAGAATGCCAGCAATAATTTGCCTAATTACGTCGACATTAAAATTGAGTTATGTTCTGTCTGGAATCATTTGGTGTTTGAGCGCCAAAAACGTAGTTTGGCTGTGATATCAGGCCTTGGAAATCAAAAATGAAAATTTGGAAATATAAGTTATAGAGAGTTGATTAGTTATTAGGGAAATATTGTTACGTAAGTACTATTTCCAGTGACCTTTAAGGAAGCTGATTTTTTCCCATACTTACATAAGACAGCACCAATCGTTTAACGCATGCCGTCCTTTAGATTCTTTGGAAGGTCATCGATAAAAGTCAGTTTTGCTGCAGGCAATAAACCAGAAATAGTTTGCATTTTAATGTAAATAAAATTCTTCTCCGAACTTATTAGTGAAGTTACCAGTTTGAAAATCATTTTGTCTTGTCTGCGAAGATATTGCACAATACAGTGCTTTCTTCTTTGTGTAGCATTTTAGCTGCGATTATCACATTTCTTCTTTGGTTTTGTTAAGCGACAGAATATTTTCCCTGCATCTCAATCCGGATTTTTCTGGTGTTTCCAAAGAGTTTTAGCAAACAAACAGAAAGATAGACAGACAGACAAAGAAACAAGCCTTCTCTGGCAGACAATTTAAATATTTGGGAAGCAAGTTTGCTCATTAACCGATTGAGAAGGTTGCTTTTAAAAGTTACCTAATATCTGGATGGACGGACAGACAGACACAAATATTTTTATACTTTGGTATCATAAGTGAGTCTTTGTGAAACTAAAAGTAGTGTCACAAAGGAACTTTTTGTGAAACGGCTTTTGGTTTTTTTCTTCATACGAAAAAAATTGAAATGGTGATTGTGCAATAACCGTTAGTCCGACAGAATCGGAGTTGTGCACACATAAAGTACATATGAATAGCTATCTTTGTGCAAAGTTCCAGTTCTTAGAATTAAAAAATGGCGAAATTGTGAATTTTTTAACAAAACACTGAATTTTTCGGGTTTTCCGGGTTTTCTCCGGTTCTAAATATTCGATCGGGACATTCAACCTCTCATTCTCTTCATAATTTAGTTCTCTACAATTCGTCTATTGACAACATTAAGATTGCTTCATTAGTTTCCATTTTACAAGCGAAGAACTAAAAAAAACGCAATTTTTTCTTGTAAATTGTTTATAGCGAATTAAAAATTATGGTCCTCGAGTGGGAAATTATGCAGAATTCATCTACTAACTGTCCTTTATGTAATCGCACCGTCGGTTTCCGGGTAGTATTTATGCCAAATTATGACATTTATTTTGCTCTGTTGCTTGGCCTAATATCCTGTCGCTTATCAACAACAGCATTGCGGTTACGGTCGCCACTGAATTATTTCGTGGCACTTAAATGTCAGTGTCAAGTTAACAGTAATTTTTTTCAACTCAATTTTTTATTCTAAAAATGTAAAGGCGAAATTATCCTTAAGGAAATTTGAATAATTCCCGCGATTTTTCTTCGGTTGGCACCACCGGACTCCGATATTCAAAGTGTGGTGAATGTCAACAAACAACTTCTTTCCCTGCAAAGCCAAAGTTCTATAAATTCACCATGAATTCAATGCTGGCAGAAAATTACAGCTGGCATTACGATTACATGCGTTTAGCACGAGATTCTGGTTTTCGATTCGAGATCAATCGATCAAAAAGGGCCTTTAACGAAAGGGAATTAGGTAATAAGGAATCCTTCATTCTCAAAGGTTTCATAAACTTTTCGTTTTAGGATTGTTAAACATTGATAAAATAATTATAGACAGAGATATAGAGTCGGTGGAGCAATTTATCCCATCCGTGCTGGAATTCAGTTTAAATAATGAACAAACCAATGTTTTGGAGTTGGGTTTTGTAAAAATGTTTCGTTTGAGCCAGTTATCTTTAGAATATTTATTATTTTGTAAGAAGTACTTAGACAATACGGTTGTATTGTTAAAACAAGAATTGAGGAGTAACAATGAGGTAGTTTCCAAATTTTTAAATTATCAGTGATTGTTATAAATTTTTAGGAGAATCGTAAACTGCAACAACATATGAGCCAGCTGCAGACTGAAGTCTTGCAATTGAAGAAAAATGCGAAAGAGGCCAAATATCAGGTTGCATTGCCAAACATACCTTTATTTCAATGTCCGACTTGTAGTAAAACTTTCACATCTGAATACTATTTATCTGCACACGTAAAAAGAAGGCATATTGAGCCAGTTAATGATAGTATACAAGAATTTCAAACCACTGAGACTGTAAAGCTGCAACTGGAATTGAAAAAATTAAAAGAGCAGTTAAATAACACGGAAAAATACAATTTAGATGAAATGAATGAAGTTAGAAACAGTACAAAAGTTGTCCACAATGAATATCCAATTGTTGTTAAGAAAATCGATAAAGGAACCAACACCGACATTATTAAAGAAAGTTCGGTTGAAGTGGAGAAAGTACAAAAAGCAACCAATACAGAAACTGTAGAAAAGGAAGTGGAAAAGTTCCAAAAGGCAACCAATACTGATTTTTCGGAACCTAAGGTTCAATGCACACAAAAAGCAACAAATACAGAAGAGAGAAAAGTGGAATTGTTACAAAAAGGAACGAACACCGAGGATTGCACAAACATGGAACAGTTGAATAATGAGATATTTGAATGTATTGAACAAAAATTTGAATTTCTGCAGCGGTATTTACAAGATGAGTTAAAATTACTGCACGAAAATAAGGATCAAAAAAGGTACGAGCAGTTGCACGCGGCCATAATTAAAGAGTTCAACGATTTGAAAGAAGAGAAGAAGGCTTCGAGTCTCAAGAGAAGCGAAATTTTGTTAAGAAACCTATCGCAAGGAGATGATACGATTGGAAGGACACCCTTGATTGTTGCTACTGCAATGAAGAAAGAATTGAAACCACCTCCAGTTGCAAAACGTAAAAGTATATCATTTCTCGAAGAAAAGCTGTCTCCGAAAGAAGTTGACAAAAAAATAACTGGTGAGTACCAATTACAAAATGCTAAAAAATTTACTTGAGGCTCGCGGAGCCAGATTAAGGCCAATTTGTGCACTGAGCACTTCCCAATCTTAAATGCATCTCTCCATTATCTGACTGACAAAGAAATTTTTTCAAATAAATACTTATTTTGCATAATCATTAATCTGACCCTGGAGGCATACTTATCTTTTCAGTAATTGTTTTTTAAGTTGACTTCTTTGACCCAGGTTAGATACAAGGTGGCCATAAATATCTGTTATCACATTACTTTTGGAAGGAGCAACTATTAATCTGACCCTGGAGGCACACTTACCTTTTCAGTAATTGTTTTTTAAGTTGACTTCTTTGGCCCAGGTTAAATACAATGTGGCCATAAATATCTGTTAACAAATTACTTTTGGAAGGAGTAACCAAATAAAGGTACGGCAATGAAACGGAATGACTTGAGATGGGGTTTAGAGCTCGTAAGGTGGTGGTAGGGACGTAGGTCGACAACCCCTTACCATCAGCATGAGTTACCATTTAGTTTACAGTGGTCGCGTTCAGCGCACTTAACTGTTTAGAAAGAAATTGAACTATTTTCTAAAGAAAATAAAAACAAGAACCTTTAATCACAAAAAAAAATTTTATATTATTTTATAAAAATTTTTTTGTGATTAAAGGTTCTTGTTTTTATTTTCATTATCGACATCACAGGGTCCACTATATATATTTTATTTTTTAAAGAATTAATTTTTTATTAATTACTCTTACTCTTAAATTACCTACTCTTTAAGGTGGCAGTCACCTTGTAAATATGGTTACATAAAACTTGACGTTTCAAAGCGGCAAATTTGAATTATGGTTCGACAAAAACAGTTTTCTACTTTGGTATCATGAGTGAGTCTTTGTGAAACTAAAAGTAATGTCACAAAGGAACTTTTTGTGAAATTGTTTTTGGTTTTTTTTATACGTATTACGTTGGTATTGCTGTAATAACACGCTGGCCGGCGTCCGGCATCTCTAGCGAGCTCCTGTCAAGATAAAGCCAAGTGTACAACTTAATTCTTCCATGACTGTTTCATAAAAATATCAAACTCGAGATTTTAAATTTTAGTTAGCACCAAAGTAGAAAAAATAGTATATTACCCTCGTTTTATAAGACGTATTGTCGTACTCGCAACATTGGGGCACGACGAGCTTGTCTTATAAAACTTGTATAATAATATCTATTAAACGCGATTAAACCAATTTAATCATAATAAATTGCACTTTACAAATAAATTGTAAAACATCGTGCTGTTTCTCCTACTTTATTTTATTAATTTAAACATCAATTTTCCTAATTTACAATGCTCAAAGAAGTAAATTGTAAAACATGGTGCTGCAATAAACTGATTAACACAGTTCTACTTTATTTTATTAATTTAAACATCAATTTTCGTGGTTTACAGTGCGCAACAAAGTGAATATCGAAAATGAAAATTGCAATACTTTTAAAAATACCTGCAAATTTAATTTTGCAAAACCGATCGCACTTAAAAAATATGCGTTTGACTGTCGAGATAACAGATATTTATGACGGCCCTGTATAGCAGTGTTCCAAAATACCTATGATTTGAAACAACAAAACGAAAAAAAAGCTTCTGAAATTTAATTTAATAAGAAATATCGCCCGCTGTCAGGAAACTATGCAACCTAAAAACGTTCGCGCTTCACAATTCACTTTTAAACGGTTTATGTCGTGTTTTCTCCGACACGGTTAAACTGAACTTTAACAAAATTCTGACCATTTCGACAGAAATTTCAGTGATGGAATTAACGTCAGAGTCGTCCTCTTCGGAAAAGCGCCTCGACGTTAAACCGTCGACGACCTCCACATTGGCGAAAAGATCTGTGAGCAGGTAAAATATTTTTGGTTTCAAAAAACCTTCGGTAATAGACGGTTTCAGCTTGAAGAAGGTCGCCTTCGACAGGGAGGTGCTGGACGGGCTGAGGACGGAAGTTCTGGCCGTTGTGGACAGTCGTTTGGGTAAATTGGGGATTTCCCCCGAATGGACTACGTTGCCCGACAAGTCCTACAGGCGGGCCTTGAACACGGTGCGGCATCAGGTGACAGCAATTCGCAAGGTGAGTTATTTTCTATGATTCACCTACTAATCAATGGATAGTTCATTTAATATGATTCAATTTCAATTTTATTCATACTCGACAAGTTACAAGAAGGGAGAAGACTTATTATATTCGTTTCTCTTTAAACCGGTAACTATAGTCCGTTTTTAAACCAGGAAGAGCATTTGAAGGTT
Organism: Dascillus cervinus; assembly: GCA_949768715.1. Lineage (NCBI taxonomy): Eukaryota > Metazoa > Arthropoda > Insecta > Coleoptera > Dascillidae > Dascillus > Dascillus cervinus. Next base: position 26,183,956 of record OX458319.1, on the reverse strand, counting down.
GTGAAATAATATTTTTTTTTAGTTTATGTTGGTATTAATACACTGATAATAGCAAAATTGTATAGGTTATTAAACGCTCATTATTACCAATATAGAAATGAAATAAAACAATAATTTCATGGCCTTCTAACGCTCCTCTTGGTTTAAAAATGTTTAAATTCTTTTTTTGATATTGCCCACATTATCTGATTAATGATGATTAATTTAAAGTAATTAATACATCTGAAAATAAGTAGTGACGTCCATCGTGTCGACATTATCCTGTCATTTTGGGCATTGGTTAACAATTATCGACCAATGACGTCAATGCCCGATTGTCGTCATGAACCACTACATCTAATGTTATCGTACCACATACGTACAACACTTTCATAAGTAACCTAGAATTATGAATGGACTTGTACCGTATAGTAGAGAACAGTATGATTCAGTTCATAGGCGGTTAGTTAGTAATTACTTTGTAATTTGTTTTTTTGTGGGCGGTTGGCATTTGAATTTGTGGTGTTTTTGACGTAGTTTTGTGGTATTCAAGATTCTAAGAAATCCTTGATATTTTAGGTATTCTATTTAAAAAAAAAATTAGATATAATTCTATACAGTATACAGCCTGTTTACTAAACATCCGGCAAAAATTCAGGGGGTTATTTCTTGAATTATTTTAAGATTTGTTTGTCCTTTGATGATTTTGGGAAAGACGTTTTGTTTCGAAAAAACAGGGCGATAAAAATTTGGATAATTTTAAAATTATTTTTTCCTGTGGGGCAATTTGAAAATATTAGTGTACACTACTTATTGTGGAAAATGAGGAAGATTTGAAAAATCGGATCATTGATGGGTGTAATCCAATAAGAAACAACCCTGGCGTTTTTGAAAGAGTTCGGCAGTCAATGAGGAGAAAATGTTTTTTTTCCGAAAAGCTTTTATCGCTCTGTATCCTGGAAACAAAGTGTTTCTCCCAAAATCATCAAAAGACAAAAAACTCTTCAAATAACCCAAGCAATAACCCCCTGAATTTTTGTCGCATGTTTTAAATTAGAATTATTGCATACAATTTCAAACCCTTTTGACAAATAGATTCTCAACAGATTAAATTGAGCACAATTTAAACATTGTTTGTTAATTAGTATAATTAGTATAAAAATTTCAAATAAAAAGTAGTAGCAATTAAATAAAGCTAATTACTTTTGAATATTTGTATTAAAAAGAAACTGTTTCTTCTGAATGATTTTTCCAAAAAGAAATGCGAAAGAGTACAAAACAAGAATTGTTAATTACAAAATGAATGTTTTTCTTTCCAAATTTAGATTCATTCTCTTTTCAGTACTTAAAGAGTGGTTTGTGCTAAATATTGTTGCTGTCTATTTTTTTTTAAATAAATCGAAAATGTCTAAATATAGATAGATTTATTCTTATTTCACCAAAAATTCTAATTTAACAAACGACAAACTTTTCATTTCATTTTCAGTTAAATCGTTCCTGAACTTAAAGCAAGTCTCTGGTTTTATTTTAATTAGTTTCATAATTATTTTTAAAAATTAAATTAGCTTTTGATTACTTTTCAACTTCTTCATGTGGAAGCTACTAAATTGTACTTTATGTGTACCTTCCTAACTGCAATTTATTGTTTTGTTGACTTAAGGCGCCGGTTTACCATTGAAAAATAAGTCATTTCAGGCCGTCAGTAACTGTCAATTGATTCGGTTAATTATAAGAGCAACGTTATAAAATATTTTCTGCACAAAGAAAAAAGACTAGAGAATAGGGGTATGGATTCATTTTTGTAACTTTATTTGCTTAAATAGGCATAAAAAATTCTTGAAAATGACCGAAAACGACCTATTTTAAATAATTTATATCTCAAGAACGGCATACATAATTAAAAATTGAATTCCGCCCCCCGTTGACCATAGATGTTACCAGTAACATTTGAAAAAACGCTTAATACCGTTTAAAAAATTACGCTAATTTTTGCAATTTTGTATCACGACGCAAAGTTTATAAAATCGCTCGAATTTATTCTACCTTCAAACAGATGAAGTGAGGAACGACGTGTGGGGAACTGGAAATTTTTCCCCTGCCATTTTCTGTGTATTCGTTACACATGCAGATCGAATATTTTATTTTCGGTACGGTTGCAGTTTATTGTTTACGATAGATACGTTCAACAGGAAACCGCTGAGATAAATTGGTTCTAAAATCGGAATTAAATTTATATAAAACTTAAATCGGCTCGTAGAATTAAAAACCCCAATTACATTCGTGAATTTATGGTTAGTGTTTAAAATAAAGATGAATTGTTTCCCGAAAAAGGGACAATTGTGTGAAAGAAGACTCAGTACAAGGAAACGAGCCAGAAATGCCGCCCGTAGTAGGTAAATAAATAGCCGGGTTATACAGAGTGATGAAAAGAAGGCGCCCAGGATTGATATTAGAACAGTGCTTTCTGTTGAAGCATTGTGGAAACCGCAACAAAAGTGGTCCAAGTCGATTCTGTTTAACCCTTCATTAGGTGCATGGTTGATACCTGTCACCCATCGTTTTGTTTTCACTCTTAATTTCTTTTCAGCTACACTTATGCTTGTGAAAATTTTAATAGCTTCCGTTTAAAGCATTTCAAACAGTATTGTACAATTATTTGCTTGTGTTGAAAAAATGGTTAAAAGTTTAAATCAAACCAAAGGAACAATTTTAAAAATGTATAAATTCGTTACATCAATGAATTCATGAAATAACTATGTAATTATGTAACTATTAGAAACATGTTGTGAAGTAAATAGTTTTTGTAAAACGTAGTATTGGATTGGGTGACCACTGTCACCCATGCGTCTAAACGCGTGATAAATTATAATGCGCCTGCTGTAGGGTTAAAATTTAAACAGTTTGTCTAAGAACACAACGTGGCAATACTGCACATCTTTCTTTTTCTAAAAAATTACATTCAGGTAGGCCTACTTCTTGTATCTAAGCAACCAACACTGACAGATACTGTTTCGTAAGATAAACAACTGTAACGTTGACATAACTTTTTTCATTTCAAAAGAGTTTAATGTAATTAAACAATAATATATAACAAACAGGTATTTGAAGCGCTCTTTGCAAAAAGTCCCTAAGTGACGTTATAGAGATTTTGTACTATTTGCGCTATTTCTGATAAGAATAATGGATGAACTTTCGATCGCATTTACTGATTTCCGTTTAAAAAGCCCCTAACCATATTATTTAGTAAAAACAGATCAATCAAAATCAAAACAATGTGATTTTCAGATCAAATTGAAACAAAATTTCAAATATCTCAGTATAGTTTACCGAAAGTTGAGGTGAACTAGTTCTCGAGACACAGGAATGGTACTTTTGCCGAGGTCTGTATACTATTTTATTCGCAATCAATAAAAACAAAAAATAAATAAAAACCTACCTCTATAATATTATCGTTTATTTCGGCAAAATATTAACACTTCGTAAGCGCTGCACGTTTGACATTTTATTAAATTGCTTAACAAAACTCACACCAAATTTGTATTTGCTGTTTCTTTAACAAACAAAATGTCTGATAGTGAAATAGAGTGTACCCCCCCGAATTGCGGGAATCCGCACAAAACTTAAAACTCAATCTCTTACCTGAGAAAAGCAAACTACGATACGATACGATTTGCGAGACTGGTGCTCTAAAAAGAAGGTCCAAAAGTATATTTCTGAGAGCGTTATACTCACTTATTTTGGCAACGTGGCTAAGACTAAAAAACGATCCTCCATGTGGTCTCATTGTTCTATGTTAAAGAGTATTGTCAACTTTAACGACAATGTTTATAGTTTAAAATATTGAAAACTTTTTAAAAAACGCATCATTTGATTTCCTTCCACATAAGGTATGAATCGTAGGTATCAATTTTTTGCAAACTCTGGATAGTAACGCCCTCACAGGTTGGAAATGGTTTTATTTCTGACCGATTACGCCTTATTACTGACTCCTTTTTTATTATTTCTGACCGGCTGAAGTGTATTCATGAAATCGCTCACTTTCCAACCTTTAAGGGGTTAGAAAAGAAGAAAAGAATTGATTGCGAATAAACACCTTAATTCGCATTAAATGCGTTTTAGAACGGGTTCGCCAACAACATAAATTTAAAATTTTACAAAAACGTGACATTTTTGTTTGAGTTAATGGGTCTAAAACTCTTGTTGCATCGTATTGTTCAAAACATGTGGGTGCAATATGTCAACTTTTAGTAGGATGGAATCAGTTAAGTTTAAATTTCACCTTTGACGAGGTACATAGTTGAAATTAGTGCCCCGTTTAAAAATATCGAAAAAAAATGGAAGAAAAATAACGTTGTGCGTGGAATGACAATGAGGTTGCTTGCATGATAGGAATAATTGGTGAAAATTTTTTTTAGTGACGCTAGACGGAAAGCGATATCGCAACTTAGATATTTTTAAAAGGGAATTTCTAAAACAATGCTACAGATCCGGACAAAGTGGAAATTATTAAAATGTGCGCATTATAAGTACCACCGAAACAATTTGGTTAGTGGAACAATAAGAAAGGAGTGCCAGTTCTATAATGAACTTGGGTATAGTGTGACCATACATATAAGATTTTTACAACTACACGCTTTAAATAGTTTACAACGGGCTCTTAGTACACAATGAAAATTCAAGGAGCGGCGTTTGCCTGTAAATCGTAAATTTGCTTACCCTTAGATCTTTGTGTAAACCTACACAGGGTTGGTATTAGGGAAATTTTCACATTTAAACAATTATTTTAAAAATTTTACCAAAATTTGAAGCAGTTAAGAGCTTTCTACGTTCTTCAACTTTGGCTATTCATATTTTAAATTACAAATTGATCGGAAACTTTAGACCACTTGTTATATTATGTACGAAAAATATTGTAATACGCCCCTTAACGAAGTTGTCTAGCCTCGGCACGTGCAGTCCATTACACTAACCTAATCCATTTAGGTCCGGTTGTAAACTATTTAAAGCGTGTAGTTGTAAAAATCTTATATGTATGGTCCAACTATACCTGTGTTTACTCAGTAGTAAATTCCGCACTACGTTTTACCGGAGGACGGATAATTTAAAGATAAAAAGGTTAGCCGAGGTTAGCCGGGGGGGGGGGTACCATTAACTCAAATGTAAACTTGACCATTTTGTGTAATTTGTATGTCACGAAATTCTTTCAATAAAAAAAATTCATAATTATTTTATAAACGTTTTTATAAATTTTATGAAATTTAATTAATTGAATACAAATTGTGTAAGACCGGCGCTTTGCGATTTTTACACCGTCCGGATAATTACCGGTTATTTACTCTAAAAACTAAATAAATTGTTGGGTTGGCACACCTAAAAACTGGATTTACTTAAATCGCATTAGAACGAAATGTATAAACAGGCCCAAGTCGCTTTAGCTTAATTGGGGTGTTACTATAGCGAATTACCCAATATAATAGTATAAATTGATATGTAGCTAATGATGAACACCTTTTTTCATCACCCTGTATTACATTTCGTCTAACAGATTAATTCTTTTAATGTTAATTTTTGCAATAAATTTGGCTACATAGATGAGGAGTCGGGATGATAATAATCCTTCTACATCTAAACTTAATCAAGTTCCACCCGAAAATAACAGCGAGTTACAGTTTCTCGATAATGCATTCGATACACAAACAAGTAAATTATCTTCTGTCGAAAGCATAACAAATGAAGAAACCTTTTCTGAAAGGTAAATAAATAAATAAATTAAAAATTTATCATCAACATATTAACACGAACTCAACCGAACATGTATACTCTCTCCTCGACGGAATAACTAAAAGATTCCACTCCCTTTAGAGATTGTTTCCCCCCTTTAGAATGTTGGGTTGCATAAGTCCCAAATATGGTTAACGACTTCAGTAAACTGGCGTCTTAAGAGACGATGATGACATTTTGACAATTTCCATCTTTTTTATTAATTTTTTGAAAAAAACATGAGTGCATTTGGAAACTAATTTGAAATTAATAGTAACGCATTACCAATCACAACTTTGCCGTACTTAAAATAATTATGATAAAAATGATTAAAATCCGGGTAATAACGCGCAGACTGTTTTCTCTTTATCAACTACTTCGTTTTTGATGTTGAATAAACGTAATGAAGTGCGGTTTTGATAAGCAGACATTTTATAAAGTCGCTGATAGTGGTTTTGTGGTTGATCGCTCACATATAATGTAGTTTGTATTCCTTCTTTTTCAGAAATACCACAACTACGATACAATTCAAGTGAAGGTTATGAAAGAAATGCAGCATCGTTTAAATCAGTGATGTACAAAATAATAAAACATTTTAAACAATTGTACTGTTTTCTTTTTTCTTTAGTCCTTTCACTTTAAAAATGTACTTTCTGTTAATGTAGAACGTGGGAGGTGAGTCTTATCGTACCTTCCTTGCACACTTTAATTTTAAGTGTTAAAGGCAGATTGGGACCAACTTGAAATGTGTTGGTTAGCGACATTTCGACATAAAGTAAAACAAGTGCAAGCACAGTGATCCGGCCACATCCAAGCTTGGAATATTGGGCGCTATAACAGACTGATACGTCACCTAATGCTAAAGTTTGACATCATTCAAGGAAGTAACTTCCGCTGCGACTACAGCGCCCTAACAATTATTATAAATTTTTAAAAACAGCGGCCGCCGAAATGTGTAATGTGTTGCCTATTTCTAAAGCTTCGGTCTTGGATCTTTTCGCCGGCTAACCATCGACGCAATGTGATTTAAATGGGAAACGGTATCACTCGTTTTAGCCACATTTTTAAGATTTGAAGACAAGGTCGCTATTGCATTTTATAAGAGTGATCGGTCTGCATTCTTCTATCCGGTTCTTTTTTTGGTGGTGTCTCGATTAAGCTAGTTATTAATTAAAATGTAAAAAAATTTCGAAATTGGCATCCCTCATAATACCTCAAAATATTTAAAATTTTGGTTTCAAATTTATATAAGCTTATTGCTGACACTTAAACGCATTTTTGTATTCGCATCGGTTTTCTTCAAATATCATAGTTTGCTCATAATTTAATTAAAATCGTTTGAGCTCGTTAACTATAAAACAGTCCAGACTTTTTTTTAATAAAATCTCATTTTATATTAGTTAATAGAATAGAATTTTAATTTTAAGTTTGTGTTTGGTGCAATAAATAGGCACCTCACCTTTAACAAAACGTACTTATCCCATAATTTTCAAAAATGCATTTATACCCTTTTTTATTCTGACCCCTTCAATTCATGCATTCAATGATTTACAACAAAGGTTTGTTTGATAGTAAATTTCTTTAATTATGTATCTATTCACAAAATTTACTGATATAGAGGCAGAGATAAAGGTCAAATTTTATTTCTTCGTGTGAAATAGCCAAGCTGTAAAAACTCCGTTTTAACTTCAGGTACTGTTTGATTTTGCTGAAGTCGAAATTTGTTCCCACGATTATTCACAGATTGCATCTAGCTTAGATAATAATATATTGCTTGATAATTTTTTGATCAAAATGTCTTACATTTGGAATAAATTATAATGTATTAATTATAAGCTTACAGTTTTTAATTAATTTGTATCTGTTACAAACCAAATCTTTTGTAAATAATTCTAGTTTCGATAAATTACTTATTGTGTTATCACGAATTAATATAAAACTAAAATACAAATTTTATTTTATTGAAATACTATAAGTAAATTAATAAGTATGTACAATACTAATAACATTAATTGTATAACTTCACAGGCAATATTTTTTTTGGTATAAATTACAAAATCAAATTGATTAGCTCCAAACTCTCCAACCCTCTAAACAATTGGGGAGGAATCTTGGTGATATTGTTGTTGGACAAAGAAATCTTCTTTAATTTCTTCAAACCCGCGAAAACGTTTCCCCCCAAACAAATAAGATAGTTTTCAGACAGCCACAAAGTAATCAGAATGGTCCAGTTGTTGAAGACCCCTTTTTCGAGGAAGTTCAAACCGTCGCCATGTAAATTCAATTCAGTGAGTGAAAAGAGGTTGTCGAAGGTGCCAAGTGCCATGTAATTAAGCGTTCTGTCTTGTATCAAGAGGGAGGTCGAATTGTCACGAAGCTTCGATTGCAGGTCCACTTTATTCAATTTTCTTAGACTATGATTATTCTCAAGAAGGTTTTTTAAAGTTTGTAAAGACACAAAAAAATACCAAATACTATTAAAATCTATAGGCACTCTTTATTTAGGAATTAGAGTGATTCCAAATGATTTAAAGAAGATTTTGAGATTTTCAATTCAAAGTTTAATTTTTTCGCTATTAAAGTGAATAAGTAAATTCCAAAGTTCAAATTCTGTTTACCTTAGGCAATATTATCTCAAGAGGCACACCTGGCATCAAGGGATTGGTTTTCAGTTTGTGTTTGTACAATTGTGCATTCCACAGATAAGGGCCGAACCCACGGTTTCATAACTGTTTCGACATTATGTGTGTGTAGACGTGTTTTTGTCCCCAAGGTGGGACAAAAGTTTGCATAAAAATTTGCAACTTCTGATCGAAATAATTCAAGTAATGATGTGACATAGAGACGTTCCAGTACCATTGATGCCGAAAGAAATAATGGAGTTTCAATTGTAAGTTACTAATAAAATTTACAAGTTCAGTGATATAGTTTAGCTCATTACAGGTTGATTCGAATTCCCTAGGGACTGAAGATGTTGATAAATCTTCGATTTGATTCTTTTATAATACGTCATATCTGTGCTGATTTTATGCGAGGGCTTCACATATTGCTGCTCTTATGGATACTAAATATTTCATTGTATGCTATGTATTTTTTTGGTATATTTGCTCTTTAAAAACGGCAAACTTTGAGCACAATTTGATTTTTTCAAAAGGAGTAATTCGATTGAACAAGATGTCCACATTCCAAAGCATTGATGCATAAGGAAATGGAGTCTATTATAAAATTGTCAAAATTTTCAAGTTCTTTCGACAAGTCACGCTTGTTTTCGTTCTTTTTTATAATAGCTCAACTTGCTGTTGATCTTATCGATTTCAGCATTAATATTCACTTTGATTATTTAAATGGTATGTATGCAAAACCATTTCTGCTTATATCGAAACTTTATATTTTTGACGTTAACGTCTGCTCCTTTCAAAAGGAGTAATTCGATTGAATAAGATGTCCCCATTCCAGAGTATTGATACATAAGGAAATGGTGGAATCCATTGTAAGTATTTCGAAATTTTTCGGTTCTTTCGAGATCTAAGAATTTGTCGACAAGTCAATTTTATTTTTGTTCTTTTTTATAACAGTTTAACTTGCTGTTGATCTGATTAGTTTCAACAATAAAAGTTCGCTCGCATTTTATTTAAATGGTATGTATGCAAAGCCATTTCTGCTTATATCGAAACTAGATATTTTTGACGTTAACGTCTGCTTCTTTCAGAAGGAGTAATTCGATTGAACAAAATGTTTTATGATGTTTGTATTTTTTTTATTATTTATTTCCGATTTTGGCATTACAATTCATTGATTTACTTATTTGTATCGAAACTACATATTTTTGACCTTAAGGTCTGCTTCTTTCAAAAGGAGTAATTCGATTGAACAAGATGTCCACATTTCAGAGCATTGATGCATAAGGAAATGGTGGAGTCTATTGTGTAGTTTTCAAAATTTTCAATTTCTTTCGAGATCTAATTTGTCAACAAGGCAATTTCATTTTTCTTCTTTTTTATAACAGTTTAACTCGCTGTTGATTTTATCGATTTCAGCATTAATATTCACTCTGTTTATTTAAATGGTATGTATGCAAAGCCATTTCTGCTTCTATCGAAACTAAATATTTTTGACGTTAACGTCTGCTCCTTTCAAAAGGAGTAATTCGATTGAACAAGATGTCCACATTTCAGAGCATTGATGCACAAGGAAATGGTGGAGTCTATTGTGAAATTTGGGAATTTTCCGGTTCTTTCGAAATCTAAGAATTTGTCGACAAGTCAATTTTATTTTGGTTCTTTTTTGTAACAGCTTAACTTGCTGTTGATCTTATCGATTTCAACATTAATATTCACTTTTTATATTTAAATGGTATGCAAAGGCATCCCTATTTATTTCTGCTTGTATCGAAACTAAATATCTTGATGTTAACATCTGTTCCTTTCAAAAGAAGTAATTCGATGGAGCAAGATATTTTGTTATGGAAATATAATTGATAGTATTGAAAACTATTTGTTCTCTAATACCTGCCCCTTCCAGGAGCAATTTTGAACCAACTTATTATATTATTTTTATTATTTTATTTTAATTGATTTTTGATGGTAACCACACATTTCTTAATTAATAGAAATTAAATATTCATTGGTGTGGTGGCATTGATGCCTAAAGAAGCAGTGGGGTCTATTGTCACATTTTAATCAAATTTACAAGTTCTTTTGAGATCCAAAAATTTATCAAGTGATAATTTTATTTTCTTCCTTTTTTATAACAGCTTAGATCAATTTTTTTTTATTTTATATTTTTCAACTAAAGTTCAGCAAACATTAACGAATTGAAGCCTCTATAGAATCTAAGCTTGAAATTAGTAATTCAATTATGTTACTTTTACTAATATTTCTCAAATGTACTATTTTTTCTATTGCAAACAATTAATCCATATTAATAATGATTAATGATGTACACGTTTGGTATCTGCCAAAAAAACTGGCTTTGTAGGTAATTTAGTTGTTTTTTTTTAAAATTTGCTCTTTTCAAAGAGCAACTTTTGCCTCATTTTATTGTTTGTGGAAAATTCTACAAACGTTTGATTTTTTCGACGGGTTCAATGAAATTTTTTGATATATTTGATTTTTTAAAATGCAAAATATGACCAAAATTTGATTGTCTTTTTTATTAATTGTTTTTTGTTTCGTTAATTTAATGGTTCTACAGGAAACGTTGCACTTCTGTATTAGGATTCATCCAAGTCGTAGACATTTACAAGCATCAATATCACGAGCGCAACGTTCGGGATTCCAGAATTTAGTGTATTGTTTCTGGCACTGTTTTTGTTCGTCGTTGTTTTTGCATGTGAATGTGTGAATGCGGCTGTAAAATCCAACCAGAGAGCTGCAATAAGTTACATTCACATTTTGTATGCTGTTCCACCGATATTACTTCTCTTGAAGTTGTTGCGAATTTTGCACCTCGACCAAACTGTGATTTGATCACCAAATAGTTCAGTTTTTCTGTTTCAATTGGTCTGCATTCCAGCAAATTATATAAATTGTATAAATCATATTTGGCTCGTCAGTTGCGCCAATTTTTATAGTTGTCAATTCGGACGTACATCTTTGCATTAAGATCTGCCCCTTTCGAAAGGAGTAATTCAATGGAACAACACCATTATGATGATGATGACGACGGTGTTGTTAATGTTAACGACTGCTCTATTTGAAAGCAGTAATTTAGTTGTACTTTTTTTATATTTTTGAATTAAAAGTATAGCTCTTATAGAGTCTAAATTGGAAAGTTGTGTTGTAACCTGCCCTTTTTGAAAAGAACTGGGTGTATAGGTTGAGCAACTTTTGCCCCATTTTATTTTATCGTTTTATTGTTTGCGGAAAATTCGGTAAACGTCTGATTTTTTCGAAGGGTTCAATTAAATTCTTTGGTATATTTGCTATTGAAAAAAGCAAACTTTGACCAAAATTTGATTGTCTTTTTTATTAATTCTTTCGAGTTGGCAATTTTGCATTAAGATCTGCCCTTTTCGAAAGGAGTAACTCAATGGAACAGCAACATTACGACGACGGTGATGACGATGATGTTGTTGTTAATATTAACGACTGCTCTATTTGAAAGCAGTGATTCAGTTGTACTTTTTTATATTTTTGAACTAAAAGTAATTCAATGAAATAAAATGTTTACATTTTAGAGCATTGATGCCTAAGGAAATGATGTTGTGTATTGTGACATTTTAATCAAATTTACAAGTTCTTTCGAGATCTACAAATTTGTCACAACAATTTTGTTTTCGTTTTTTTATAACAACCTCAATCGCTGTTGATCTTATCAATTGCGGCATTAATATTAACTTTTTTTATTTTAATTGTATGCCCATATTTATTTCTGTTTATATCGAAACTTTATATTTTTGACGTTAACGTCTGCTCCTTTCAAGAGGAGTAATTCGATTGAACAAAATGTTTTACGATTTTTGTATTTTTTTTATTATTTATTTTCGATTGTGGCATTACAATTCATTGATTTACTTATTTGTATCGAAACTACATATTTTTGACGTTAATGCCTGCTCCTTTCAAAAGAAGTAATTCGATGGAGCAAGTTCTTTTAAATTTTTCTTTTGCTTATTTCAGTTTAAGTCGCTGTTGTTATTATGGATTTTAGCATTAATATTCATCTATTTACTTGTTTCTATCGAAACGATATATTTTTGACATTAACGTCTGCTCTTTTTGAAAACAATATTTTAGTTGATTTTATTTTATATATTTTTGAATTAAGAGTTGAACAAACTAACAAGTTGGGACTGACATAGTCTCGGTTTGACAGTAATATGAAATTCAATTATTCTTTTATTAAGATTTCCAGAGTGCTATTTTTTGCTTTTTAATGTCAATATTTGTATATTCGCAACTTTTTGAAACTACTGAATGTGTAGATAACTCAATATTTTTTTATCTGCTCATTTTGAAGAGCAACTTTCCGCTCTTTTCATTTTATCACTTTATTGTTCGTGGAAAATATCACAAACTTCCGAGTTTTTCGAAGGATTTAATTAAATATTTTGGTGTATTTGCTCTCTAAAAGCGCAAAGTTTGACCAAAATTTGTTAAAAATTAATCCTTTTGAGTTGACTATTTTGCGTTTTTCAATGAAATGAGATGTTTACATTCTAGAGCATTGACGCCTAAGGAAATGGTAGTCTATTGTAAAATTGTAATCAACGTTACAAGTTCTTTGGAGATCCAAAATTTGTCGACAAATCAATTTTATTTTCTTTCTTTTTTTATAACAGCTTGAATCGCTGTTGATCTTATTGATTTTAGCGTTAACATTTACTCTTTTTATTTAAATGGGATGTGAAGGCATTTCTGCTTTAATCGAAACTAAATATTTTTGACGTTAAAGTCTGCTCCTTTCAAAAGGAGTAATTCGATTGAACAAGATGTCCACATTTCAAAGTATTGATGCGTAAGGAAATGGTGGAGTCTATTGTATAATTTTCAAGATTTTAAAGTTCCTTCGAGATCCAATTTGTCGACAAATCAATTTTATTTTCGTTCTTTTTTTTATAACAGCTTAAATCGCTGTTGATCTTATTGATTTTAGCGTTAACATTTACTCTTTATATTTAAATGGGATGGGATGGGATTTCTGCTTCTATCGAAACTAAATATTTTTGACGCTAACGTCTGCTCTCTTCAAAAGTATTGATGTACAAGGAAATGGTGGAGTCTATTGTGTAGTTTTCAAAATTTTCAACTTCCTTTGAGATCCAATTTGTTGACAAGTCAATTTTATTTTCGTTCTTTTTTATAACAGCTTAACTTGCTGTTGATCTTATCGATTTCAGCATTAATATTGACTCTTTTTATTTAAACGGTGTGTATGCAAAGCCATTTCTGCTTATATATTCGATTGAACAAGATGTCCACATTTCAGAGCATTAATGCACAAGGAAATGGTGGAGTCTATTGTGAAATTTTCAAAATTTTCAAGTTCTTTCGAGATCTAATTTGTCGACAAGTCAATTTTATTTTCGTTCTTTTTTATAACTTGTTGTTGACTTATCAATTTCAACATTAATATTCACTTTTTTTATTTAAATGGCATGCAAAGGCATCCATATTTATTTCTGCTTACATCGAAACTAAATATTTTGATGTTAACGTCTGTTCCTTTCAAAAGAAGTAATTCGATATTGTTATGGAAGTATATTTTGACTTTTGATATATAAAACTATTTGTTTTCTAATACCTGCCCCTTCCAGGGGCAATTTTGGACCAACTTATTATATTGTTTTTATTATTTTATTTTAATTGATTTTTGATGGTTTCCACACGTATTTCGAAATTAATAGAAATTAAATATTCATTGGTGTGGTGGCGCCTAAGGAAATGGTGGAGTATATTGTACAAAATTTGCCGATAAATCAATTTTCTTTTCTTTCTTTTTTTATAACAGTTTGAATCGCTGTTGATCTTATTGATTTTAGCATAAATTTACTCTTTTTATTTAAATGGGATGTGAAGGCATTTCTGTTTCTATCGAAACTAAATATTTTTGACGTTATAACGTTATAACGTTTAATTGATGCCATATTCATATATTTTAATAATCCTTGTAATGATGTAAGTTGATTATCTAACCTTTCTAAAAAAAGAACTGACGTGTAGGTAACTCAATATTTCTTTCATCTGCTTTTGTTGAAGAGCAACTTTTGTCCCATTTTATTTTATCATTTGTAGAAAATTCCACAAACGTTTAAATATTTTTGACATTATAACGTTATAACGTATTATTGCTGTCATATTCATACATTTTAATAATCCTTGTAATGATGTAAGTTGATTATCTACCCTTTCTGAAAAAAAGAACGGATGTGTAGGTAACTCAATATTTCTTTTATCTGCTTTTTTTGAAGAGCAACTTTTGTCCCATTTTATTTTATCATGTTATTGTTTGTGAAAAAATTCCACAAACGTCTAAATATTTTTGACGTTATAACGTTACAACGTTTTATTGCTGACATATTCATACATTTTAATAACCCTTGTAATGATGTAAGTTGATTGTCTGTCCTTTCTGCAAAACAGAACTGATGTGTAGGTGTGTAGGTAACTCAATATTTCTTTTATCTGCTTTTTTGAAGAGCAGATAAAAGAAATATTGTGCTATCTACACACTCAGTTCTTTTTTTTTCAAAAAGGACAGATAATCAACCTACATCATTAAAAGAATTAGAACAGGCGTTATGACGTTATAACGTTATAACGTTATTACCTCTGTTCTAATTCTTGTAATGATGTAAGTAGATTATCTGCCCCTTTGTGTTTGTATTTAAGAAAATACCACAAACGTACGAATTTTTCGAAGGATTCAATTAAATATTTTGGTATGGTCTCTAAAAGCGCAAACTTTGACCAAAATTTGTTAAAAATTAATCCTTTTGAGTTGACAATTTTGGGTTTTTCAATGGAACAAGATGTCCACATTCAAGAGCATTGATGCGTAAGGAAATGGTAGAGTCTATTGTAAAATTGTAATCAAAGTTACAAGTTCTTTGGAGATCCAAAATTTGTCGACAAATCAATTTTATTTTCTTTCTTTTTTTATAACAGCTTGAATCGCTGTTGATCTTATTGATTTTAGCGTTAACATTTACTCTTTTTATTTAAATGGGATGTGAAGGCATTTCTGCTTCTATCGAAACTAAATATTTTTGACGTTAACGTCTGCTCCTTTCAAAAGGAGTAATTCGATTGAACAAGATGTCCACATTTCAGAGCATTGATGCATAAGGAAATGGTGGAGTCTTATGTGTAGTTTTCAAAATTTTCAATTTCTTTCGAGATCCAATTTGTCGACAAATCGATTTTATTTTTGTTCTTTTTTATAACAACTTAACTTGCTGTTGATCTTATCGATTTCAGCAATAATATTCACTTTTTTTATTTAAATGGTATGTATGCAAAGCCATCCACTTATTTCTGCTTTTATCGAAACTAAATATTTTTGACGTTTACGTCTGCTCCTTTCAAAAGGAGTAATTTGATTGAACAAGATGTCCACATTTCAGAGCATTGATGCATAAGGAAATCGTGGAGTCTATTGTGTAGTTTTCAAAATTTTCAATTTCTTTCGAGATCTAATTTGTCGATAAGTCAATTTTATTTTGGTTCTTTTTATAACAGCTTAACTTGCTGTTGATCTTATCGATTTTAGCATTAATATTCACTTTTTTTATTTAAAAGGTATGCAAAGACATCCATATTTATTTTTACTTACATCGAAACTAAATATTTTTGACGTTAACGTCTGCTCCTTTCAAAAGGAGTAATTCGATTGAACAAGATGTCCATATTTCAGAGCATTGATGCACAAGGAAATGGTGGGGTCTATTGTGAAATTTTCAAAATTTTCAAGTTCTTTCGAGATCTAATTTGTCGACAAGTCAATTTTATTTTCGTTCTTTTTTATAACAGCTTAACTTGCTGTTGATCTTATCGATTTTAGCATTAATATTCACTTTTTTTTATTTAAATGGTATGCAAAGACATCCATATTTATTTTTACTTACATCGAAACTAAATATTTTGATGTTAACATCTGTTCCTTTCAAAAGAAGTAATTCGATGGAGCAAGATATTTTATTGTGGAAATACATTATCCAATTTAATGTTGAAAACTATCTGTTTTCTAATACCTGCCCCTTCCAGGGGTAATTTTGAACCAATTTATTATATTGTTTTTATTATTTTATTTTAATTGATTTTTGATGGTATCCACACATATTTCGAAATTAATAGAAATTAAATATTCATTGGTGTGGTGGCATTGACGCCTAAGGAAATGGTGGAGTATATTGTACAAAATTTGTCGATAAATCAATTTTATTTTCTCTTTTTTATAACAGCTTGAATCGCTGTTGATCTTATTGATTTTAGCATTAACATTTATTCTTTTTATTTAAATGGGATGTGAAGGCATCCTACTTATTTCTAATCCTATCGAAACTAAATATTTTTTACGTTAATGTCTGCTCCTTTCAAGAGGAGTAATTCGATTGAATAAGATGGTGGAGTCCATCGTAAAATTTTCGAAATTGTCAGGTTCTTTTGAGATCTAAGAATTTGTCAACAAGTTCATTTTATTTTCGTTCTTTTTTATAACAGTTTAACTTGCTGTCGATCTTATCGATTTCAGCATTAATATTGAGTCTTTTTATTTAAATGGTATGTATGCAAAGCCATCCACTTATTTCTGCTTTTATCGAAACTAAATATTTTTGATGCCCACGTCTGCTCTTTTCAAAAGGAGTAATTCGATTGAACAAGATGTCCACATTTTTGGGCATTGGTGCATAAGGAAATGGTGGGGTCTATTGTGAAATTTTCAAAATTTTCAAGTTCTTTCGAGATCTAATTTGTCGACAAGTCAATTTTATTTTCGTTCTTTTTTATAACAGCTTAACTTGCTGTTGATCTTATCGATTTTAGCATTAATATTCACTTTTTTTATTTAAATGGTATGCAAAGACATCCATATTTATTTTTACTTACATCGAAACTAAATATTTTGATGTTAACATCTGTTCCTTTCAAAAGAAGTAATTCGATGGAGCAAGATATTTTATTGTGGAAATACATTATCCAATTTAATGTTGAAAACTATCTGTTTTCTAATACCTGCCCCTTCCAGGGGTAATTTTGAACCAATTTATTATATTGTTTTTATTATTTTATTTTAATTGATTTTTGATGGTATCCACACATATTTCGAAATTAATAGAAATTAAATATTCATTGGTGTGGTGGCATTGACGCCTAAGGAAATGGTGGAGTATATTGTACAAAATTTGTCGATAAATCAATTTTATTTTCTCTTTTTTATAACAGCTTGAATCGCTGTTGATCTTATTGATTTTAGCATTAACATTTATTCTTTTTATTTAAATGGGATGTGAAGGCATCCTACTTATTTCTAATCCTATCGAAACTAAATATTTTTTACGTTAATGTCTGCTCCTTTCAAGAGGAGTAATTCGATTGAATAAGATGGTGGAGTCCATCGTAAAATTTTCGAAATTGTCAGGTTCTTTTGAGATCTAAGAATTTGTCAACAAGTTCATTTTATTTTCGTTCTTTTTTATAACAGTTTAACTTGCTGTCGATCTTATCGATTTCAGCATTAATATTGAGTCTTTTTATTTAAATGGTATGTATGCAAAGCCATCCACTTATTTCTGCTTTTATCGAAACTAAATATTTTTGATGCCCACGTCTGCTCTTTTCAAAAGGAGTAATTCGATTGAACAAGATGTCCACATTTTTGGGCATTGGTGCATAAGGAAATGGTGGAGTCTATGGTAAAATTTTCAAAATTTTCAAGTTCTTTCGAGATCTAATTTGTCGACAAGTCAATTTTATTTTCGTTCTTTTTTATAACAGCTTAACTTGCTATTGATCTTATCGATTTCAGCATTAATATTCACTGTTTATTTGAATGGTATGCATGCAAAGCCATCCGCTTATTTCTGTTCCTATCGAAACTAAATATTTTTGACGTTAACGTCTGATCCTTTCAAAAGGAGTAATTCGATTGAACAAGATGTCCGCATTCCAGAGCATTGATACATAATGAAATATTGGAAACTATTTGTTTTCTAACACCTGACCCTTTTATTAAATTAAACATTTTTGACATTAACGTCTGCTTCTTTCGAAAGCAGTAGTTCAATCGTTTTTCTCGACTGTGTTGTATTCTGCGTTTATTTCTCTCTATTTATTGCATATTTTTTTAATGTTTTATTGCAAGTGCTCGTCGAGTTTATTTCTGCATTTATGGAAAATAAATATTTTTTGACATTAGCGCCTGTTCCTTTTAAAAACAGTAATTGCGTTGTTGTTTTCTCAATGGAATATAATTGTTGAGGAATCAATCACCACATTAACTTATTTTGTTATTTTTTTTGCTTTTTCAATTTTAATAACTTTGTACCTATTATGGTACAGATGTTATAATTTATTTTATTGACATAAAAAATTGTTGTGTAGAGTAAAATTCGGTTACACTATGTTTTTTCTATTAATTTTTGGTTCAATAAACGTCGTTTCTATTAGTAATTGAAAACCATTTGTTTTCTAATATCTGCTCTTTCCAGGGGCAATTTTGAACCAACTTATTAGATTGTTTTATTATTTTATTTTAATTACGCTTTGATAGAATTTGATAGAAGAATTATATTAGTTTGTTTGTTAGCTACATCTCGGTTTATTTTTAATTTTTTTGACATAAATTTTTTCTGTTTAGAGAATATAGTAATTTGTCTATGCTGTTTTTGAATATTTCCATTCATTATTAATTTGAACTAAAGATTCAACGTACCTCAGTTCTATTAGTAATTGGATACTATTTTTTTTAAACTGTCCCTTACAACGAGTAATGTTGAACCCATTTATTATATTTTTTTAAATTTTGGAATAAATATTTTTGTTCCTAAACTAACTTTGTGTGGTGGTCTTATTTAATTATCCTCACGAAAATTGATATATTGTTTTGTTCTATATTGGAGATACAGGTTTTTGAGAGAATTTTTATTAAATTAAAAGTTTGTTTGTTATTTGTTTTATCTGTTCTTTTCGCCCCATTTTGTATATAGTTTTTTGTTATTTTATTGAGGCGATTTAAAATGTTTGTACTTATTTAGTAACTCAATAACTTTTTTTTTTACTTTCTCTTTTGAGGAAGAACAATTTTTATCCACTTTATTGTTTGTTGAAAATTCTACAAACGGTTTTTTCTGCTTCAGCCGCGTTTGTTCTATTTCAATGGAACACTTTTCGAATAAAAATGGTTTTTTCTCCAATTTGATTAATTGTTTTGTACCTGCCCTAATAAAAAGGAGCAGATTTTGTTACACTGTTTGTATTTTTGTATTTTTTTAATTTATAATTCTATTGTGAGTCACAATTTTGCGACCTTGATTTACACTACTAGCAACTTGTATCTGTGACCCTTTAGAAGCGTAAGATAATTGCATTAATTCCGCTCTTAATGTACAAGGGTTCCGCCGTAATTCACTCTCTGTGTCGTAGCATGTTAACGGCAATACCCTTTTCGACTGTAAAAACCACCAATTAAAAGAATTATGACACAATTTCTTCGTTTTTATTTTCACACCTACCTTTTTTTAATATTCCGTACAATGTGCAATTAGCGCGCTCGATGCCCATTGAGAGCGAAATTTGCATCGATAATAACTATATTAACAATTTTTGCATAATTCAAACACGTGCGCGAAAATAACAGCAAACCGATTAGTTGAATTGCGTTCACGAAAACTCCTCCTGATTAAATCATAACTAAAAATGCTAATGAATTTCGACGAGGGCAGAGAGATACGCATGCTGATCGCTTGGACCAAATGATACCTTGGCGTCGGTAGCATCGCAGTCGCATCACCGCACCGCCAGCCGCAAGACGCGGCCTATCTCGCGGTTTTTCGAGCGCGTCCCGACAGTAAATAAACGCGCCACTTAACTAGTTTTTCTTCACCGCCCAGGTAATTAAATTTTGTAGTGTCCGGCCACTTGAAGCCCAATTGCGTATTTTGTTTACCTCGCGAGAACGTCACGAGTTAATTAACAATCAACGGCGAGAATTATTATCCATGGAGAAGAAAGGTTAAAAAAGTCGTGGAATTTGCGGATTTGAATCGCGGAAAATTTTCTAAAAATTTGCAATTTTGAGTTGTT
This sequence comes from Dascillus cervinus, assembly GCA_949768715.1. NCBI lineage: Eukaryota > Metazoa > Arthropoda > Insecta > Coleoptera > Dascillidae > Dascillus > Dascillus cervinus. The sequence goes on along the minus strand of OX458319.1, from coordinate 26,163,473 downwards.
CAGTAAAAATTTGATTGCGAGTGTAAAGACGTCGAAAGTTTGAAAAAAACGTTATTCGGTACAATGTTGGGTATGTACTGTCGTTATAGTGCGTTGTTATAAGCTAGACGTTCTTATAGGCACGTTTCCTTTAATGGTTCAATTTTGTTTTAGCACTGTGCGTCAAATTAATTTTCCTGAAAAATTGCGCTTCGCACAAGAAGTCGTATTTCTAGAGGAATTATTTTTTATGAGCGTCTCTAAAGGGCGTTCAATCTGCATTTTTAACACATTAAGTAGGGGCGCCAAGAATAATTGCAAATTGTTATTTATTCGTTCTTTCATATAATTTTCAAATGTTGTAATTGTATAGCATTTTTTAGAAAATTTTAATAATCAAAAAAAGAATAAAATATCCTTTTCCGTAAATCGATTTCAATTGAAATGTAATAAGCTCTTAACATCATGTCATAATTGCTATGAAGCGGCATTTTAAAATGCCTAGTTCCTAGCCACACAAATTGCCTCAGAGGCATTTTTACTTTATTATCCCCACTAAAAAAGTGCAAATTTTAAGAATTATACAAACAATTTGTCATACGCTATTTTAGAAACTTATTATGTATCCATGATAGCTTGTGCACAATAATATCACCTTAAATGACACTGCCAATAAAATAACGAAGTTTTTTATTCAATTTCCTGGGATAACCAGAAGACGTACTTCATTTTTCATTATAGTTTTTTTTAAATGGAGTAGGGGAGAAGACGGACCTTAAAAGAAGGGCAGCTCAGTAGGTCTTAGCAATTTTAAATAATCGAAATAATTTTGAACAAATTTATGATGCATAATGATGAATTATCGATCTATACATTATAAAGCTGTCAGTTTTAGCAATAGCGTAGCACAGTTCAAAACATTTATAAATGCACACATAATCACAAATTAATTGTTATATTTGAAAATGTGTGATGGGGTTAATTGTTACAAATCCGCTGAGGAAAGTTGCTATTGTAACAATTTGCTCCATATAAAATAATACTAGATATTATAATAGATATTGCTTCCCAATACTCATAATATGAACTGGTTGTGATTCCTGGATGCGAAATAATCCGGAAAAAAATTGACCAAAAACATTGAATCAGAGTTTCGTGTATTTAGGATTTTTTCCCTTAATCGAAAAATATGTACGAGTGACCAATTTATACCCAATAATTTGATAGTGATGTACCTGCTAACCGTAGAATTGTGTGTATAAAATATATGTAACAAATTACCCCACAGTGTGTAACAACTAACCCCACACAGGGGCAAATTGTTACGTTCCGCATTAACATAAAAACTTCTGCCGATGTTAGTTGTTAATTTTTCAATACAATATTCTTGTGCTATAAGATTCCCTCTTTAACTATCGGTAATTGCTGTCTCCAACTGCTATAGAAAAAAAATCACAAATGAAAAATGTCTCAACTAACCCCAGTTTCCCCTAGTTTACCTAGTTCTGGATACAAAAAGTGTCGATGAAAATTTGTAGCCACTCTGGGTTTCCAACAGAATTAGAACTCATCATCATTGTGTATTCAAATATCAAAATTGTGTATTTTTAATAAAAACACATTTAAAAAAATGTAAATTGAATTGGAAAATGTTTTGAAAATACATTTCAAAAAAATGTAACTATGAAGAATTATAATTTATTCTTCAGTTGATTCATTCGTCGATGTGGTGGACCACTCGTTGGGAAAAATTTTTTGGAAGATATGTTTCCTCACATCCTCAATTTTCTTCATATTACTAAATAAAGATTTTTTTAATCAGGTTTCTCTATTGGAATTGTGTCTGAGATGGTACCTTAGGGTACGATGGTATAATTGTTAATGTTTTCTAAGGCTAAGTTATACAAACATTTTTAATACGTAAAGTATTGGCCATGAAAATTTAACAGAATGCTGTTGTGTGATTTTGTGATTTTAATTAATAATGTTTATTACCAGTATCACTCTTTTTAAATAAATGAATTTCATGATAAAAATATTCCTCTACAACTCGTTGAGTGCTATTTTGAAACCAATAAATTTAAAAGGACCAAAATATTTAGAAAAATAGTATAAACTGTGACTGTGAAGACATACCATGTGTGTTCCATGTGAGAAAACCGACTTATGCTACATTCCAACATGCAATATTTACCTGTAATTCTTGTTTACCCTGTAAATAAATTGATCGTTATATCTCCGGCATATTATGGTCGATACCTTCGGTCATTACTGTACTGAATATTACTTCTTAATTTGCGAATTTTGAGTTACTACAATTTTTCAAACGTGCATCCGCAACTTAAATAATTTTTATAAAAATTTAAAAAAGAAGTTAAACAGGTAAAAACGGTTATAATACTAAAAAGTATTGCATTAGAATAATATGTAACAATATACAGGTGTTTCATTTAAAATTACTGAGTTGATATTGCTAGCCGTGGTAACAGAAATAACGGGAATAGTGATTTCATTATATTTGGAGTAAGCTAAGTCGACAACATAAAATCCCAGAATTTAACAATTCCATGAATACTCTTTCTGCATAAAGTTACAATGGAAAGTCGTCATGACACACCCTGTATGCATCAAAAAATTTTCAAACAATGTTTAAGTTTATCGAATTTAATCATTTCGGAAGAATCCCGCGAGAGCTCCTTGTTGATGTGGGTCTCCAAAACTTTAGTTCTTTACATAATACATAAACTATGAAGTTTTTCAGCCGATCCTGTGACATACCAGCCACAATTTTATTTAATATCATCTTCTCATAAATATGAAATGACCCAGTTCTAATTTCATCGAGTTCACTAAAAGTTTAGTTTGCTTCGTTTTGTAAATGTTGTAATGCAAACGTTTTATTCTTCCCACCGCGCTCCTCAAATGCCACACTGTATTTACGCGTTTCTTGTTAATGCCGTCTAACATACTTAAAAAGGTATTTTTGAAACTTAATTAATTAAATTCAACGTAATCTGGAAAAAGCTAAAGCATTATCAGTGGCATATAAACAGAACATCAAAACAAGATGTTTTTTTTTTAGTCGGAGGTAAAAATTAATTATTTTTCAAATTTCAAAAATTAAATTTTGGATTAATTGACGACATTTTCGTCGCTGTTTTTAATGATTTTTGACACACTAATAATATTCGACAGTTTTATGAAAAATTGTAAAAATAAATGCTATTAGGACGGATCGTTGAATTTAAAAATAGTTTTAAAAAACTGATATGAACTTTTGTGCCCACACTCATAAACACAAATAAAATATGGAAGTTTATGACAGCTTTATGTATTACTTTCGAAGAGGAAAAGAAGATAGCTGCTACGAACATTTTGTTCGTAGAATAGAATTTTCAAGAGGAATTGAAAAATTGTTGAGTGATAGTTCTCATTCAAATATAAATGTTATGTGACAAAGTAGTTGCGTATGTTGAAAAATTTGCCAAGGTTCATAAGTCTACGCAATCTTTATATTTTATGTCTTCAAAAAATAACAAGGTTTTTTTACATTTTTCATTATTTTTAAGCAGGTAAGCTGAGGGAGTTCTGGTTCACTTTTGTTTCGTATTCGATATGATTTGGATGATATGGATATGATATGGATTTGTCATTAATCTCGATGATTTTCTTGTGGATTGATTTGATACAACGAATTAATTTGATTACGCGGATATTCTACTCGATTGGATGCCGCAAATTAATTTCATTCAACAAATTCTCTGAGCAATCAAATTAATAAATTTGAAAATCTGCGGAATCAAATGAATAAATTTGAAAATTCGCGGAATCAAATTCGCGGAACCAATTAATTAGTGACTCAATCCGTGAATTAATTTGATAACAAATGCGAATCAAAAGTGATCCAGGACCTTCTTAGGTTACCGAATTTTTAATATAAGCTTTTTCCAGTTTTCTGTGAAACGCAGTTTTATTTTTGGTCTAATGTTAATTCAAAGTCAATTGCTGGATCACAAATTATTTTCTTCCATAAAAATAAGTAACTATTCTATTACTAAAGAGCGCACCAAGACTGAAAAATGGTTGAAAAATTGCTGAGTGATAATTTTGCATTCAAATAAATGTGTGTGAGTGACAACGCAGTTGCGTATGCTGTGGTGTATTTTAAATTTAAAATTCTTGTCAGGGTTCATAAGACACCCAATCTACACAAAGTCGACATTTTATGTATCTTCAAACAAAAAAAAAACAAAGTTTTTTTACCTTTTCATTACTTTTAAGTAGGTAAGCTAGGGGGGTTCTGGCTCACTTCTGTTTTGAATTTGACACGAAATTAATTCACCTATTTATCTGCAATTTTGTCGTCAATCTCGCGGATTGATTTGGTTCAGCGGATTAATTTGATTACGCAGATATTCTCGCAGATTGGATGCCGCGAATTAATCTGATCCAACGAATTTTTCTACAGAATCAAATTAATCAATTTGAAAATGCGCGGAATCAAATTCGCGAGAATATCCGGGGAACCAACTTAATTAGCGACTCAATCCGCGAATTAATTTTGATAACAAGCTCAAATCAAAAGTGATCCAGGATTTCCTTACCCACTTTTTAAAAATTATTTTTTCCAGTTTTCTATGAAACGGTTCTATTTTTGATATTTTTGGTCAATTGCTGCGTCACATAAATTATTTTCATCCGGAAAAATAAGTAATTTTCTTATTTAATTATTTTGTTTGCTAGTTGTTTTGCTCGAGATTTCAAGATGCTTATGTTTAAATAAGTAAATTAATGTCAAAGAGCGCACCGAGACTGAAAAATATTTGCAGTCAGAAAAATCTTTATATTTACTTCATAAAACCGTCGAAAGGTCTAAACAGAAATTAATCTTTATGAGTAATTTATTTCAGACAAATTTAACTGAATTTGTATGTTTCTAAGTTGAATTTTTTATGCAAAAACCACATAAATCATTTGAAAATAAGCACAAGTTATTTTTATACAAAGAAAGCCGATTAGGTGTTTTCGAATTGAATTCTGTACTGTCCACAGTTGCGATTGCTCAGTTTTAATGGAGGCAGAAGCATCCTGGTTTTTAATGTGTTTCTTTTCTTACGAGACCCCAATTTGAATAAATTTAACCAATTTTTTTCCAAGTCTCAAAAGCGGTGAAACTTTATCTTAAACTTCTATTTGCCTTTCTGATTGTACACCGCATTTCCTGTTGATTTATAAAAATTCTAAATTTCGAGCCTGCTCAAATAAACCTGAATAACTTTCCTGTCCATGTTTTATTGACTTTAAGCTCGAAATTTTAACAAGGCACAACAGCTCTTAATTAAAGCCAACCATTTTCGGAATAAAAAAATTTGACGACTTTCTCCCGGATTTTACTGATTCGCAGGGATCCTTTTATTAGCTTCCGGCCACGGCGTTAATTCTAACAACGCAAAAATGTGAGAAAACAGTATTTATGAATTTAAATGCAGCCTTGAAATTCTCTAAACGCTTCGGTAATTGCGATTTTCATTAATACCGCGACGATTTTGTTTAGTTTTCGATAAACCTTCTGCATCAAATCGAACAAAACGAGCCCTATTCGTCAAATCTGCGACACTTCCAGAAGATAATTAAGTGCGCGCTTTTTTTTTCTGTCGCAGTTTCTAATTTGTCAGGAACATCTCCTTTGGCAAGCCAAACAATTTTTTTTTATAATTAATGACGAAGGTTGTAGCGCTGACAAAAGACCGATGTCACCTGCTGAATTTCTCATGTTACACTCCACCCATTGTGTAATACTATATTAACTTGTCTCTTGAATTGCGCTCGGCAATTTTCCAGAAAAAGTCGCGCATCTTGTGCACTTAACGGACGATTGCGCTCAGCCTTGTTTTAAATTTAAAATTTATCTCGAGTGCAGAAAAATGGAGCGTTTTAAATATGAAGGGGCGCGTGTTTTTCGCGTCAAGTTGAGCTTGAGTAATTCGTCAAAAATTGATTTCGTTCTTAAATTGTTTCAAGATGGTTTTGTATAAAATTTATACAAAATAATGAAGTTTATAAAAATCTATAGTTTTTAACGCTGCTCAATATCATTGGTGGAATTGATTCCAGGATTTCTTGAAAGTTTGTCTGACGCCATCATCTAGCTCGACCTTGAAAATTTTATAAACTCTTATAGCTGTTACAAACTTCATCTATCAATAAAAAATTAGCAGGGTTAATCGTTTTATGATAAAATAATAAAATAATAGCCTGTTGTAAATCTTCCATTGCCATTTTCATCTCAAGGAAAAAATAGTTCTGCTATTATAATTCTCATGTTTATTGAAATTTTTCAATGCCTTAGCAATAACAAAAGTAATATCTACATTTCGGTTTAAACAAAAATCGAGATTTAACTGTTGTTATAAGTTGCATGATGTTGGCATTGCAGTGCAAAACTAATTGTTCCATTTTTCCTATTATCAAATAGAAATTTGCAATTTTGACTAAACCATTAAGTAGAAAATTGAATGCAGATTCTCATGATAACGCACTAAGCTAAGCATGCGACTCTAGCGTAAATACATTCAACTTAGTGAACTCCCTGTTGTGACATCACGTCGTGCCACGTGCGTTTGTTATTGTTCGAGTTTTGTAATACAGTAAAACCTCGATATAACGGACTAATTGGGGGGAGAGGGTGTCCGTTAAAGCCAAAAGTCCGTTATATAAAAATAGGTTTAAAATAAATCAAAAATCTTTTTTTTTAAATACGCTGTATTTAGATATAAATAAAAAATACAAAACACAAACAAAATTCTATTTAATTGTCTTCGGACACTTGTCGTGAAGTGACGTTGCTGCAGTCTACGAGCATTATGTCTCAAATTCTAGTGCTACATGTATGACGTGATTATCATGGCCGCTAAAAATTGTTTACATGCGGCGACACTTGAATTTAAGCATGAATAATATTAACAGGACGTTTTTAATTTTTTTACATTTGACCGGATTTTTTGTCCGTTATATCCGAAGTCCGTTAAATAGAGGTCCGTTCTATCGAGGTTTTACTGTAATTTGATTAGTTTTCAATAATTCTAAAGAAAAAATGAACTAATTTGTAATTTGTTTGTTTGATATCAAATTGTAGGACAGATTTAAAGTGTCAGTGTTAACATTAACCATGAATACATCAGAACCTAACCTAAAAAAAATTATCACGCTAAAGCTGAGATTGCTGAAATATCTTCGGCTATGGCCAAAATTGAGAGGTCTAATCAGAGAATAAAAACGTTTAAAATATTAGCAAATCGCTTGCCAGCCAATCTAGTACCAATGGCAATGATATTTTTGTAATGGTATTTGCACTTGTAAACCTTTCAAACCCAATCCGAGCAGATGATAAGTTTATTGAATGAAAACGATTCCTACTTCTAGTAAAAAAATTATTTTATTTCATTTACACAAAGATGATGCAACATTTTTGTTAAATAGTTTTATGTCGAGAATCTTTAAAGGTTTTGCATCGTCTCCTAAAGTGATCCCATTTTTCAGATAGTTTGCGCTGTTGTTAATCTTTCAAATTCAATTTTGGCAGATGACAAATTTGTAACATAATTTTCCCATAATTTTCCCAATTTTTATAATGCCACATATTTACAAAAAGTCACTTTTACCGGCGACATGCACTGGCGTTAAAAATTTCTATCCTGGATATGACGTCACACTGCGACAGTTACCTATATTATCGATACACAGTAAAACTAATTTGAATTCCCAATAGTGGCAGGCAAATGTATTGAGTTTCCCATAAGAAATTTATGTGAGGATCCCTCTTAAAGGTTCGATACCATTTTTCTCTTTATACAGGGGAAGGGGGGTTGTAAATCAAACCACACTGTAGCCTGAGATTATCAGATTTGAATTGAAAATAAACGCTTTCTTTCCATAATGATTTCTTCGTATTTCTTAATAAGGGTTCGGTTAAACATTCTACTTGTGTTTCATATTGGTTGTGTTCAGTGTTTTGAAACGAATAGCAATAAGTTTCAGTGACTTGTTGTAAGCTTGAAATTTGAAAGCCTAAATGCGCCCCTGGCATCTCCTTGACATATTGTTTCTTCAAAAAGCTGTGTAATTTTACATTCGCCTGATTTATTGGTTATAAGTTGAAAGTTGTAAATAACATTTCTTAAAATAAAGGCGAATTTCAATAAAACGCTGATAAAATTTAATATTTTTAGATTAAAAAAGTTTATAAATTTATGAAAACAAAACCAGATGACAAAAACTGTAACATCGTGGTTCCAAATGTAAACGTCTACTATAATGGCACTTCAAATTCTAAATGGAGCTGACTGTTCCTTACATACCAAGGATAGTTGGTCGCAATCCGAAGAATATTGTTTTGAAAGTTCTGAACTTTCTTAATTCTCGTGCTTGATGTTGTATCCCACATTACTATGCTTCTATCAGAATATTTTAAAAATATTCGGACAATTCTGTTAATAGCTGGTGTTAAAATTAATATTTACTAAACGAAATAACTGAATTTTTTTAATTGATATTATTCTTCATCATCAATCGAACCTTTTCCACTGTAAGGTCTATCTTCAATCTCATTCTTAAGATATATTTCCACTGGGGCAACAACGAGTAACATGCAGTATGCTACACGTTCTATTTTGTTGCTACTTGTTGCCGGGGCTTGTAGCATGAGGCAAAAGCATTTCAAGTTATTCAAGTTTGTCAGTAGTGTGCGTCATGTCATCAGAAGCAGTGGGAGCTGTTGCTTATTTGATTCTCGCAAATAGCAATAAAAGAAGAAAACAAGAAAAGAGATTTATTTGCTAATAGTAGTGAAAATCGCCAGGAATTTTTCGAAAAACTTATTTCAAATGATGGTAATTTGTTCAAAAATTTCACACGTATGAGCAGGCAGGATTTTGACAGCCTAGCCGAAAAGGTCACTCCTTGGGTGAAGACCAACTGTCGTGATGAGATACCAGTTCAAAATTCTTGATTTTTTAATTTCATCTACTGAACATTCGTATTTGTTAGGAAGTAGTTTTAGTTTGTCACTTTTCACATTCCTGTCTTTATATGAAGCACTTTTGTTATTTGTTATTATTTGTTTAGTTCAGTTTTTTCACAATTAAACATATTTAACTGCTAGCCAAATAAATGAATTACTGTGTTTTCAACAAGAATTATTCACATTGCAATGACAATAATTTTTGGATTACTCCAATAAGAAATAGTGACTAGTGGAAGTAGTTGGAACTACTGTAGGTAGTAAATGGACAATAGATTTTTTGACGTAGCACGTGCATTCAATTTCGATCCCTCTGTATCACTATAAAACTAAGCAGTTTTGAACAAAAAGTTTTCTATTTTATTAAACTTTATTTAAATCAGGTTTTCATAACAATATTTTAAAATTATTTTTTCACTTTTTTACAAATCACAACATTTTAAAAAACACACTCTTTAAAACAACGTCAAATACACAATTACATTTAAAAAAACACATTTTTTAAAAATTAATAATATTAATAATATTAAACGTTTAAACTGTTTCCACATTTAGATTGAGGAATAATTTGACTTATTCGAATAATTTTCAGTTTAACATACAAGCCAACAACAGTATTTGCAGCATTCGTTAATCAATTCAGTACACCGAAATGAGAATTTATTACCACGTCATTTTATAAACACCTAAAACGTGCAAATAATTATGTTAAGTTACAAATTAACATTTAGCGTTACTAATATTTTTCGTGTGCCTAATAACTCATTAACGGTATCCAGTTTTATCTGTAGCCTTCACATCGCCCTCTGTGCAATTTAGCGCAGCCCCGTAAAGCTTTCAAGTGTCAGCTTTTAGTATCGAACAGTCAATACTGCGAACCCCCATTATAACCTGTTTCGTCAAAATTATTTTCAAATTAGCGTTTAGAGTGTTAATAACGTTCTTTATCGGCCGGTTCGGTTGGTCGAAAATCGCTTTACAGTCAGTCTAACAGCCGGGCATTAAACGCAAACATTAATTTAATGTAAAGTCAAATTAATTGAGACTCGACGAAAGGAGAGGGTTTTCGAAAGAAAACTGTTCGTTTCGCCACCCAGCCCATTTCTGCATTTTGCAGGTGAAGTTGTTGAAACGCGGTCAATCAATCATGCACGGTTTCGGATTTTTTTGACAACTCGTGCATTGTAAAAGGGAGGCCATTAAAGAATAACTTATTGTTAGATTTGAATCCTTGAGATTCGAAAAGTTTTGCCTTATTATAAGGATGGCTCGGGGCGTGTTTTTGTTTACTTTATCTTATGATCGGAGAAGTTGTTTAACTTTTAATTAAGAGCGTATAACCACCAGGAAAAAATACATGAAGCGAAATTTTTGATAACAAAGGCGACAACGAAAAATCCAGGTATCCCATTCAAAGCGAATTCTTTTCTTGAAATTTCAGTGACAAATTTCGGAGCAGCGGTCCATTAGCAGACTCCGCCGTCGACGAAATTACGACGTGGCATTCGAATTTTTATGAAAGTTGCCATAAACGGATCGTAAAACGCAAAGTAACCGTTACAACGGCCGTATTTTTAGGTAGGTATTTGCAAAGTGACTTTTTATTCCCAAAGATTTGTCTTGTAAAAACGGGGGCTTCAAGATTGATGACGGTTGATTAACTGATGTAACCGCATCCTTAAATCTGATCGAGAGTCCCTGAAAGCCTTTCATTTATTCAGGAATTCTGAAAATGATGAATGTGTTGCTGGGGACTAAAATCGAAATTAAGCTTCCAAAGCATTTAATTTGAATTTTAGAAATTGTAAAAGCTGCAATTTCAGAAATATTTCTTGCAATTTTTTAATAGTATTGTTGTTGTAAATCGAACTATTTATGTTTTAATTGCAATTTTTACTTAGTAGAATGAAATATTTTAAGGTTCTAGCGTTGCAGGAGAATGAATGTGTCGCATAGCGCGATAAGTGCAGCAGTACAATTTTTCTAAAAACCAGCAGTGTAAGTTTTGGCCGTGTTATAAACAATGACATAATGCACAGAGTAGTAATTTTTCATAAAACTGTTATAAAAAGACTACAAAGTTGACTGAAGTGTGTGAAGTGTGTTTATTAACCTTCCGGTACTAACCTGAGGTCTCAGAGATCGACCAATTTGTAAATTTACGATTACAATTGACCTGATTAGAAATTTAAGTCGTACATTCAGGTAGCTTCTTGTCTAGTGATTTTACGTCAACAGTGTATGCAGTTCCGGTCAACGACGTAGCGTTTTTGATTTATCAGCAGAATCGGTCTGTGAAACCGAGGTTAGTATTCGTGTAATAAAGACTGCCGCGTGGATAAGAGGGCCTTTTGTTTTTTACCTATCGTTGGCCGATGGTTTTATTTTATTTTGCAATGAATGTAGCAGGCATCAATTCATATGTCATTTATAAAGGTAATAAAATAACAGATGAAAAATTTAGTCGACAAGTTTCCTTGGAGACGCTTGGATTCGATCTCCAGAACACTCGTCTTAGCTTGTTACAAATATGTGGTACTCAGGATGACCATCAACCGCGTGGAGATAATGTTGTTGGACGATGTATCTGTCGCAGACGGATTGTAGAATCCGCCGCATTATAAAACGGCTGGTTAACGTTTAGGTGGATTGTAATACGGCTAAACGTTGGTCAGCCATATTGTAATGGCATTTCACGTTCTTCAATGCGACTAAATGAAGCGTCGCCGTTTTGTAAAACGGCGAAAAAAAACTGAAGAACTGTTAGACATTTTTTTATAATTAATATGAAAGTCGTAACTATAAGGAAAATCTTTAACTCAATATAAAAGATTTCTTTTTATAAAATATCTAAGAATTCTTCAGTCCTTTACCAAACGGACTGAAAATTATTCAGCGGTTCGTGAAACATCTAAAATTTTCAGTAAAATTGTAAAAATTCTCCGTTTATTCTATATTTTACAATCTGCCCAGACATTTAGAAAACAACTAGGCGTCTTATAAAGCGACTAAATTTGCAATTCGCCACCGACATTTACAATGTGGCTGATTCTCGTCCTATATTACATATAGTTAACATTCCGGTTAAACGTGGGCCGCCGTATTATTGAACGTGTTGCTATAACAATCTGCCTAAATGTTAATCAGCCGTTTTACAAAAGAGAGCTACTTTGTAAAGCGGCTAGTCGCTTTGTATTGCGGCGGATTCTACAATATGGCTGCGACATATCTATTGTTTAAGCAAGAAAAACAGGAAAACTAGATACATTCTTTCAAATGCTCTAATCGTATGTGTTTAGAGCATTAACACCCATATGCAAGGACTGTATTAAAATGCCGGCGGACTAGATTATGCAAAGTTTATAGCTCGCTGTACCGTTGAAAGTGTTTTTTTCTGATGTTATACTTTTTTCAAAAAAGTTATTATTTTATTTATTACAATTTTTAAGATTTTGACAAAAAATTAACTTTTTCATTTGTTTAGAATTATTTAAATATTTTGTTGAAAAATTTAGAATTTTAGTTATTTCGTTGTCGTTTTTAAATTTTATGCAAAAAGAAGAATACAATTTGTTATTTTGTCAGAAAAGGATGTATTAAAAAGTTCAGAAAATAATACTTTGTCACCAGAATTTTCTTCTTTTAAAATATTGGTCTCTAAGATCGAGGTTAGTAACGAAGTCATATGTCTGCACGTTAGTAACGGAGAGTTAAAGTAGATTCTGACTGCATTCTTCAATTAGGAAAATATTTTTTTAATTTGCTGTAATGTTTAATTTGGGAATACAAAAAATTGGCATTTATTTGGAATCATATCAAACACATACCTAACAAAATCGGGTGAAATAGATACTTGTAAAAAAGAAGATAACAGCTTATTGAAAGTTACTTTTATATATGTCTACAAAGAGGCTTATATCGTTCGGGGGATGGAATAGCTGAAGAAGTAACCTGTCTAGATTGTGATGAACGAACAATTTTAAGAACTTTGATGTTTTGTTATAATAATTACATGTCAATTCCAATATTTTCATCACACTGGTTTACACAATTTGAGAAAAAGCTCTATTTAATAGCAAACTTTTCCGAACATACCTCCATTTACCTGAATGTAAAATCATCATTCATTCCTACATAAATCTCATATTGACGTTCCCCAGAATACAAAGATTTATCTTTAAACTGGGAAAGAACATCTGATAAACGCCCAGTAATTTTTCACGTGCAGCAAAACTTCAACGTGCCATAAATAACTTGCGTCTCATATCACATATCACTGCCAATGTCAAAATCATTTCACACCGAAACACCTAAATTTAACGAGAATCCGTCTGTGTTTACTTATGGTACATCTGAAAATCAGATTGAAAAATATATAAAATATATAACGTTTTTTGCACCCTGGCGGAAAATAACTTGAGCGATAGAAAATCATGATGCTAAATAATAAATGCAACGACCCCATTCGCGTTATTTTGCCCATAGGAATGCGACTTTATTTAAAATAGACTCATGCGATTTTAATTTGGTCTGGAAAATATCATTAGACTCTTAAATCTGAAGTGCGATGTGAATTAAAGCTTCGTTATTAAATTTCCCGCCCACGAGATTGTTCCACGAATAATGAATACATTTATTTTCGCCCGAATTCCGTTTTTCTCAAATTTTATTAAAAAATCATTACAACTTCAGATTAAGAGATTTGCACAGTGTATCCTAATTGCGACAGTGTCGTAGGTTGTAATTTATCCGTGTCGCGTTTGTTCTAAAAATAATCGTTTCTATTAAACTGTTATTAAGTGTCGCCGAATACAGCAAATCGTTTCAGTACAGGCAGTGAACGATATCGATGTTATTTAAATTAATCTCAACCACCTACCGGTTCTGTAAATATTTACGCCCTGGATATACTCTATGCGATTTTAATGTGAGTCTCCTACAGGTTGTCGTTTTAGATTTTCCATTATATGGAAGCAGATTGCTATTAAATATGCAAATCGGCGCATAATCTTTATTCTGATACACTCTTCATAATAAACCAATTTTATTTCGCTTTATTTGTTTTCGTTCGCAACATTGCGTTCTGCTGTATTTTTATTCACTTAACCGCCCACCGAACATATTTTCAGAATTAGAAATTTTATTAACTCCTGACAACGGCTGTATAACAAAATTCATCGGAAGGCTCAAAATGTAATATCGGGATGAAAAGCATAGCGGGCTCGGTTACCGGACGCATTCAACAACCTCTCGTTCGCTTTGTTTACAAACACACAATGTAATTTTTTCAGACTATTGTTAACTTCTGAAAACATTTACGATCTCTATTACTTTGAAATTAATTTTCTAATAAGAACTCATTTACAAAGAAATGTTTACAATTTGTTTTTAATTTTATTGTGCTTAAATAAAAAACACCATCCTCACAATGGTTGAAACCATTCGTTTGCCTGTTCAACTCCATCTATTTCAAATCTACTTACAATTAAAATAAAAGTGACTGATGGTTATTAAAATTAACAGATTTTTAGAATCAACCTTAAATGTTAACTGTTAGATAATGACAACCTATCGTTCATCAAAATCTAGACAGGTTACTTCTTTTTCAGTTATTCCATCCACCGTCCCATATAAGCCTCTTTGCAGACATCGGTAAACAACTTTCATTAAGTTATTATCTTTCCAGTTTGTAAGCTAACTGTAATTTCTGAATTATAGAAAAATTTTATATTTTCTCATAAGAACCCTAGTAGCACAAAAGTCGGAACGACGCGACGTAGGAACCGCATATAATCTAGGTAGAATCCCGAGTGAATCGTTTTGCCGAAACGACTCAGTTTTGACTCGGAAAAGCCGTTACATGGCAACCTAGGTCCGAAGTCGGGATTCTACGTCGAGTGTGCTACTAGGGGACTTCTGGTATTGTAAAGTAAATAAAAATTACAAATTTGTGCAAACAAAATATTTCAATAACAGTTATTCCCAAATAAAATGTGTACAGAGGTTTTATTGCAAATACTGTAAAAGCTCTGTTTTAATCAAGTTGTTGATAGCGATTTTGTTTGTATTCAGTTTTTGCAGAATGTGAGTACAAATCTACGAAACGTTTAATTTTTATTTGAGTGCAAATGTGCAAAACTGATTTAATTTTTCAATAATTTCGCCCTGAAGTTTCACTTTCATTAAAATTAAGTTTAACCGGAAGTAAAAGAAGCTCCTGTACTTCGGTGTATTTTAAATTTAATTTGATGCAATTTAAATTTCGCTAACTTTATAAGCACACTTTTAAAATTCAAATTTCTTGAGTAAATTGAAAATTCTGAATGGAACACTTTCAAGATTCTTTCTACGATGATGATATAATAACGTCAGTTGCCTTAGACTTGTTTTTGGAGACGGCTAAACAGTGTTTTAATGGATTCTTTCAACACCGAATTTGAATTATTTCGGTACATTAACATCCCTTCCCATACAACACAAGTTCGTCTACAGTATGTCTAGACTCTAGAGTATATCTTCGCCAGATGTTAAGATACCTATGGGATGTCTAATGTCTGGCGGCGATATACTTTAGCCATCCACTACATATCCATTTGTCATAGATTCGGACATCCAGGGTATATCCCAGTCGGACTTCTATTAGATATACATTTTGTCTATCCAGAAGATATCCGTATTTACAGTTATTCGTTATCTTATAGATATGTTTTGTATATATGTATTAGATATTATTTTTTTCTGTACAGTAAAAATTCATTAAAATGTTTATTCATTATCTTAAGGATTTCTAGGATTTTTTAAAATTTATTTTAACAGAAATTTAACAATGTATCAAATTAATTAATTCTATTTGTTTCACTAACAATTATCTTATTTACACATTTTACACATTACTTACACATTATACAAAAATTAATATTTAGACAATCTCATAATGTTTTGTTAATTTTCTGTTTTAAATGCTCTGCGGCGTTTTTCAGAAAATCTTTAATTGATTTTTATCCTTGGTTTTCAAGGGACCCTGAAAATAAAATTTAAAAATGATTTCATTAATTTATTAATTTTTATTTAAGACAAAATTTTCCCCTCAGTTGTATTGTTTCATAATGCATAAATGCATAATGCAATAAAATCGCCGACATCATTTCCCCCAATTCTTGATATTTCAATTTTTTGAAATTAAAAATATATTTTAGTTCTTAATATACTTTGTTGGAATGTACTTACCGCTTCATCATCCACGGACGAAATGTTCAGAACTAAATATTCAGAACAAGGAAAATATTTCTATTGTCACGTCAAGTTAGCGAATTTGTTACGCACCTGTACAAAAATTTACTTGACAATGACAACGACCCCATTCCAATAGAAATTTTTAAAGCATTTTTAAAGAATGTCGTAATATAACTGCTTATTATTTATTAACTAAATTTAAAATTTATTTTAATTTTCTCAGTAAATTACGCTTTGAAAACTCTTGTGGAATAAGTACAATTTATTACTTTACAAATTAATTAGTAAAAATTCTTTAATGTTAATTTATTTATATTTAAAATTATATTATCCAAAGGAACATATTTATTCGAATCAACAATCACAGGCAAACCAATAACTTCATTATTATACTAATACCACAACCAACATTATTACTTAATATTTAAATTGCTCAACTTTTACCACAATATATTTTTCAAAATTTGTTATTAAATTCTGCAATCATCAAACTGCACAAACACACTTAAAAAATGTTTGGTCGTATTTAGTGTAAATATGACCAAACTTTTTTTAAGTTTGTGGTTAAAATGGAACAATTTAAATATTACAATATGAAAATATAATTAATTTAATTTAATACTATAAAATATTTTTAATACACGCAAGATACAATTATCGTATATTTTAAAAATTTAATTCAAATGTTGTAGTCATATAATTTTAACTTTTTATAAATATAAATATAAATATATTAATTTGGAACATATTTCAAAACATAGTTCCTGGATATAAAAATATGTGGATCCCTGATGTCTGTTTCGGATATACACAAGAAATTTTTAAAAATTATGTTCTGAATATCGGGAGCCGCATATCTACTGGATGTCTATTTTACATCCTAGCTATACATACATAGCCTAGCCATGAATTAGACATCCAGTAGATACTGAGTGTTGTATGGGTTTTTTTTTTTTTTTTTTTTTTTTTTTTTTTGTTAAGAGGAGGTAACCTGTGTGACTACTAACTTCCTCCCCCATACGTCTTCCTCACCACGGGAACCACATTAACATTACGTCAAGTATTACTTCGAGATGAGTGACTGTTTAGTTCCATTTACATCTTATCATTAGATCACATCTTTTGGTAAGCTTTCACTCACACTTTTTCACCTTTCGTTTTCTTTCCCTTTTACCTATCATTCTCTCTCTATCACTCTCTCCCTCTATCATCAAAAATTGCCTCTTATTAGTTTGCTTTCACACACACTTTTACTCATTTCATCTTCTTCCTCCTTTACCTATCATTCACACTCTCTATCACTCTCTCCCTCTTTGATCATCTTAGGTTGAATTGTGAAGAAGGCATCCCTTGATTCCCCTTGGTAATGGACCCTCTGGCTGTCAAGGCTTCACATGAACTTGCATCTTTAATTGTGATGTTCGTTACAACCTAAATGACTCAATAAGATTGGTTAAATATGATTCAAAAAATAATTAAAAGAAATAAATAAATAATTAAAAATTTTAAACCTAGGAGGCTTAGAATTTTTACTATCAAAATCAAAGTAGTATATTGAATAATTTTTTGACGTTTCTAAAATTTTTACATTTTTCGCCGTAACTTTACAAATAAACTGATGGAATCCGTCTCGCGACTTTACGAAAATTAAATGAAACTTATTTGCTCCTAATAATTATTATAAACGCTTCACGAGCAAAAAATTACAAAAATCTTCAATTGGTAAATTTTGACGTTTCTAAAAAATTTTAAACAGATCGAAAAAGAAAAAATTATTCAAAATACCTCATATACATTCATTCTCTCAATCACACAACCTTTAACCTTCAATCTTCGTCAGAATCTGATATCACATCATCTCTGACGAGGAGTTCCTCCCTACGAAATTCCTCTTGCTGTTTTCCACGCATAATGTCCCGCATCATGTTGGTTACAGTTTTCCAAGATTCCTCGGAATCCAATAATAACTCAGAAATATTATTCTGGTCTATATTACAACCCATTTTAATCCTAGCATCTCTTCGGATGCTTTCCCATTCGTCACAAATGAATATAGTATGTTCTGGCGTGTCTACCTGCTGGCAAAACCAGCAAGTATCGACATCCGCCTTTTTTATCCAATTGAGATATTTTCCGAAAATTCCGTGTCCGGACATGGATTGTGTTAAAAAATAATCCATTTCTACCCACTTACAATTGAACCATTTTCTAATATCTTTAACGAAAATTTTTGCCCAACCTAAATAATCGTCCCATTGTTCTTGCCAAGCTATCATTAAGGATTCGTTTGCCAAAGAGGTATGATCTTTGCCCCTTAAATAAATTTCCGATCTTACGTTCGCTTTCATCCACAAAGGAGGCATTCTGGCAAGCACCTGCACTGCCTTCGTGGATATTGTTCTATATGCGGATGTTATTCTAATGGCTAACCTCCTGTTGACCCTATCGAGCATGTTTTTATAACGCTCGAATCTTAGGGCCTTTATCCAGGCAGGGGCGCCGTACAAAATCACGGAAATTACCACCGAGGACAGTACTCTGCGTTTGCCAGCTTTCGGACCTCTGATGTTCGGCATTAACCTTGAAAGCGTCGCGGCTAATTTCATTCCCTTTAAACATACCTCTTTAACGTGCGTCGTTAATTTTACATCTTTGTCTAACCAGACACCCATATATTTAATAGCATCCGAGCTATTTAACCTAAAGCCGTCGATATCGATCGATAAGCTTTTAATTTTCCTTCTCCCTGCCAAAAGTACCATTTCTGTTTTTTGCAGGGCGATCTTGATCCCCATGTCATCCAGCTTGCGTTTAACTCTACCGAAGGCGTATTGTGCTTCCTCTCGTAGCGCATCTTCAGATTTAGCCTCTACAACTATCGCTAAATCGTCTGCGTACGCCACGAGTGTCACATCTTTTCCCAAATCGAGCTCTAATATCTCGTTATAAAATATGTTCCAAAGGGTTGGACCAAGAACCGAACCCTGTGGAACACCGCTGGTTACATTAATCCGTTCTCCGTGAGAAGTAACGATGCAACGATCTGATAAGTACGATTGTATCATCCTTATTATGTGAACCGAGATATTAGCTCTCTCTAATGCCGAAATAATTCCTGCCCACGGTGCCGAGTTAAACGCATTCTGTATGTCAACAGTTATCATCGCACAGAAACCGCGATTACTATACGCCAATCGATTAATTCGATTTGGCACTTCGAGAATTTTACTGACTGCATCTATCGTAGATCGCCCTGCCCTAAATCCAAATTGATTATCATTCAAAACACTTTTATCCTCTAATTCCCTCTCTAACAGACCCTTAATGACACCTTCGAACAATTTACCCGCGACATCGAGCAGACATATCGGTCTGTATGTGATTAAATCTCCTTTCCGCGGTTTCTCTATCAATACTAGGAAAGCAGTTTTCCAGATGTTTGGAAAATCACCTGCTTTCCAACATTTATCCAGTACCCTGGCTATGACCTCAGGGTACTTTAGAGAGAAAGATTTAATCACCTCTGCAGGAATTCGATCGGGACCTGGCGCCTTACCCGCTCTGATCCGAGACGCAGCATCCAATACGTTCTCTGCCGTTAAAGTTTGAGCCTCTTCCGAAGGCATGTCAAGTATCGGCCACACATTAATAGGATGAGATGGAAACAACTTCGCCACCTGTACCCGGGTATCCCCTTTACCTATTTCAATGCGTGGACGAAGCTTGAGCTTGCTTGTTACAATTTTGTACCCGAGGCCCCATGGATCCTGATCTATTTCCTTGCAGAGTTGTTGCCAAGCTGCTCGTTTTGCCGATTTTATCGCCCACTTTAGGGATTTCTTCGCCCTTTTAAAATTTTCAAAATGAATTTGAGGATCTATATTATGATTACGATTAGCACGTGTCATTATGCGTCTCAATGCGAGGCATTGACGTCGCTTATCTGCGATATCGTCATTCCACCAATACACTGGCGGACGCATATGACGCGATTGCTTACGTTTAACAAGATTACTATTACATAATCCTGTGATGTAATTAATTAAATCTTTAGGTGTATTAATATCTTCAGGTATCTGACCCTCAGATATTAAATTATTTAAACCTAGCGAAGTAACCTTCCATCCAGTAGGCGATAAAATTCCGTTCGACCGGTTATTAATATTCAATGTCTGTATGTCAAACATAATCGTTCTATGATCGCTCATATTGATCATGTCATCACAGACTCGCCAGTCAGATATCATTCCGGTGACAGCTATTGACGAAAGGGTGATATCTATCAAAGAGGAACCGTTCGCGTTAACAAAAGTAGGTGTATCACCGACATTTATGACAGAAAGATCTAACGTATCCGTCCATTCTTCCAAAATGTTTCCCCTTTCGTTGCTAACCGTCGAACCAAACATACCTGATTTGGCGTTTAAATCTCCCCCTATAATATAACGCGGCTTATTTATCCTTTGTATATGGGTAGAAAGATCAAATAAAAGTGTTCGAAAATCCTCGATACTCCCATTTGGAGAAAAATATACCGAATAAAAACTAAATTTATTAATTTCCGTCCACACAAATCCATGTCCAGAGAAATACCCCGTCACGGAACAATCCCTTCCTACTGTGATGAAACAATCTATGTTATCATCACAGAACGCATTGCCAACTCTCTTAGCATTGGGCTCTTGGCCCAACACTACGCTCACCTTCTCTTCACAAATCGTTTGTGAGAGAATGTCATGAGCTGCATGGCATCTATTAACATTTAATTGCATCACCCTCATTATATGGGTTTCAAAGTTCAAATCTAAGGTCAAATCTGAGTTTCAAAGTTCAAATGTGGGTTTGAAATTTGGTACTATGAGTTTCAAAGTAGAAATTTTGAGTTTCAAAGTTGGTACTATGAGTTTTCAATTATAAGATGTTGCGACATTATTGAAATGCAGTATCGTTTTGGATTCAGCTACATGAAGATGCAGAGTGAGCAATTCACCAACCAGACCGACGTTCTGCGTCAAATCGTTAAAGCCAGCGATGTGATTCGGCGCAAGCATAAAATGATAAAATTAAATAGAGTTATGGCCGAGAGGGAATTAAGTGAAATACTTAAACCTGTGACAGTTCCACTGCAACAACTTGTACAACAAAAAGCGAAGGCCGAAGCTGCAAAGATTGAACCAAAATCTGAAGAATGTAGAACTGTCGAACCACATGAAGAATGCAGAAAGGTCGAACCACATGATGAATGCGGAAAGGTTGAACCACAAGAAGAATGTGGAATAGATGATGTGGCGAATGAAGATATCGCCATGATAAAGAAAGATTCCTTGGGTCAATACCTTAAGATGTTGCTGTCTGATCGCAAGCGCGGATTAGACACAACCTATGGTGTGCGGAAACTTGATGGTGACAGACTAATGGTTGGAGATACGCCGATTGACTTTACTGCTAATCATATTCATGTGGGCGATGCAAATTACCCCAGAACTGAAGGGTTGATTGAGTTGTTGTTCAAGCAAGTCCCTAGTGCTGATCTGATTGGTCAAAGTGATTTGGAAGCATATGAAAAAATTGTGATTGCAACAAACGCACACCGAAAACGTTACATTGTAGATGGTTCTACTCGTAGTGACAACAGTTTCAAATTTAAACACTTTATTGTAAAAATGATTGGTCAACCACCAAAGCGTGAAGGAGGCTGTATACTACCGGAGAATGTGCAAAAGGATGAACTAGTACAGTACACTTACTGGGATGACCCTAATGAGCTTGTGGACCGTCTGCGCATGCTCTACGCATCACAGGCCGCTGGAAATCCAAGTCATTCAAATGAAATCATGGCGATTATCAACGCATTGCGTGAAGCCGGATACATTTCCTAAGATGGGCGCCAACATGCGTACCTACTATTGAAGTGTCAATTTATTATGTTTTTGTAACATTTATATTTTTCAATAAAAAACTCTGTAATTATTGCTCTTTTTCTCCAACCTAACCTAATTTTGAACAAAATTCTGATTAAACAACTCGTTAAATATGTGACATCGGCTTGTCAAATTAAACAATAAAAAATAATTAGATTCTAAAAATTATTTTGTCTTAGAAAAATTATATTCCGCACATCGTGATAGTAGACACGAAATGTGTATTAAACAAATTTTGCGCAGTCTTAAATAAATTAAATAATTCGATCTCAGGTATTGCAGGCAGCTTCCCCAACCAGACAATCATTCTAAGCTATCCTGCGCTGTGCATGATGGGCCGCATGCATACGTTTAACTTTAAATTTAAACTTTGAAAATCATATTCTGGGTTGGAGAAATCATTTTCTGCCTTAGGAAAATCATTTGCAAACATCTTCGGTGCATTTGTTATACCCCAAAACCGATTGCTTCGCCACTGTGACCGGTTATAAATACATCATCTATGGGCCGTTTGATCCTGAGCGGTCCTTACCGACTGTGGCGCATACGTTTTGTTTGGTGTGAATCCGGGGTGACCATTCACATGTTTAACCTCATTTTTACTATTAAAATCGCAAATTTATTTAGTTTGCGGCTAGATTTTTGAAAGATTACTATAATGCGGTTTCACCGTAAGTCAATGCTGCGTGCGCATCGAAGTTGACTGCCGCGTTTGATTTGTTCACATGATCTAGCCGAGGCTTAAGTGATGCTACCAGATGTTGTTGTTTAACTTGTAAAATTACCGATATGTACTTGTATACATGCGTGATGTGATAATTTTATACGATTTGCAGTGCTATATCGAACACCCACATGGGTATTTTTAGGTTAAAATGTCCACATGTTTGCAAAATGCTTTATTTACGTAAGTGCGGTTTGCGATTTACTATTGCCAGTTTAACATTGTTAGAGCTATTTCGATCAGTGGTAGGCCTCAACACACACCAACTCGCTTCATGTTGGAGCATTAAAATTTATACTCATATGGTGTACGTAGTGTTTGGGATTGAGTGTAGGCTTGATAATCAAAGATTGGCCCTTAATCTCGTGTGATTTTTAATGTAGTTGCGATTTGTAGCCATAATGTATTTAGTAGTAATTTAATAAAACTAATGTAATTATCAATTTTTTCAACAACCCCTATTTATTTTGTATAGATGTTATGCCGCGACCTTTAAAGGATTAATATGGTACACACACACACACACACACACACACACACGTCGAACGCATAAGTGTTTTTTCTTTGTGTGGGGAAATTTTTAGGGGTCTCCAGTGGATATTTCGCGATTTTCAAACTAAATTTTTGTGAGTCGCTTTTTACCGCGGTAGCGGGCGAATTGCACCGGGGCAGCGTGGCCGAGCCCTCGCATTTCGGACCTAAGAATCGCAATAGAGAGATGCCTACACATGGGTAAGAAAGAGTGCCAGATAGTGGCGGATTCCGGTAATTCTGTGGGGTGGTTTAAACGCGCGAGTTTCAGCCTGCAAAATTTAGTTAAAAATTCGGTTTTCAACATTAACTCGTGTTTAATTATCCGATGATGGACATTAAGCGAGTTTAACCTCAATTAATCTTCATGTTAACAAATTGTTAAACAATTCCTGTATTTTAGATGTTATGTCGCGGCTTTTAATACACCTGGCACTCACACGTGTTTTTTGCGGGGAAATTTTTAGCTGATATTTCGTTCAAACGGCGAGGCCCGCGTCCGCTTGACCGGCTCAAACTCACTACAGAGGGGATGACGGGGTGCCGGGTTTAAACGGAAAATTTGTGGTTTCGCCAATTATCCAATATCAGATATCCCACGTCGGATATCCCACAATCAATAAACCGGAAATTCGGGAAATTCCGCGCAGACGCCTGTGATATATGCAACCAGTGCTGCGGAGGCCTGTGTGGATGCTGAATTTTTAGGGGTCTCCGGTGGATATTTAACGCCACCATTCACGTGAATATGATTTTTAAACGTGTCGGCTCTTAAATTTGCGATGCGGTTTTTACCGTGAGATGCGAAAGTTGACCGACTCTGCGGCCCGGGTTGGGTGCTGAGTTCAGGGGCCGGTGAAACCAGCATGACCGCGGGTACAGGTTTCAACTTGCAAAATTTGGTTAAACATGTTAAAAATACTGTTTTCGACATTATCAGACCAAAAAAACGGAAACAGTTTCGATAGACATTCAGACGTCTGATGTCCGGCAATCCTATGTTAAATCAGATCAATTAACGGCAATCAATAAACTACCTGCGTGTAAATTCCAAGAAACCGCGGGATTATAATTAATCGCGCGAAATTCCGAGAAATTGGCGGTAATCATGTGTGGTTATGTAATCAATGTAATCAATAAATTCCGAGAATCCGCGGAAAATTCCGCGCAGACGCCTGTGATATATGCAACCCATGCTGCGGATGCCTGCGATGTAGGCAACCCGTGCTACGTATGTCACACGTTTTTCCGCCCATGTAAAATCCCTATCTCAGGTGGCCCGAAACCCGTGTTGTCTAACTACTGCTGTAGCAAATTTTTCTCATTTTTATTGCGACTAACAATAGTTATTTATCAATCTCTAATCATCCATTGCACAACTTCTCCGGTAGTTAACTTTGTTGTCCGCAGATTCTAAAGTTCCTTGTAACCACACACAAACAGGTGTAGATATCTAATGTCCAGTGCTTGGAGAGTCGTGTCAGGACCAAGCACACCGCTCCTCCTTGAAGTTTAGTATCTCTTACGTCCATTAAGGGATAAATGTGTTAGAGTGCACGGGTTTTACATGTCAAATCGTCTTTTAAATCGAAGTATTCGAAATCCTTTACTTAAAATGCGACAGTTGTTTGAAGTTTGTTGTTCGAGTTTGCAAAAACAAAACTGAAAATTATTCGAACTGATTTTATTCAAAATACCTTAACATGAAAGTCAAAGATATATTCATGAAAACATTTCCATGTCGAATTCTTCAAAACAAATAACCTTGAAGGTTTTGCAATGTCTCGGATACTAATTAAAATTTCCTTGTACATTCGTTTTTTTTTGCAACTTTGTAGAAATTACATTTTTAAAATATTTGTGACATCACTCTTTATAACCATCGATTTTTTTGGTTTCTACCAAAAATATCCAAAAATATGCCATGATTTTAAATTATAATTTTTAATGATTTAATTTCAGTGGTACAACTTGCAAAACGGACAGGTCAAATATTAAAGTTTGCATTGTTACCAACCTTATTTAAGTCACAATTCGTCTCATCACTTTAAAGTAGCAACTGTTGCTTTTTCGGCTTATTGTTACGATGAAAGCTCACTTGACTTTTGTAGTTAGCTGTAATAAAAACTTAAATTGCTTGTATTTGAGTCGCCGTTTAAATATAAGTATAAGCATAAACTTGGGCAAAAAGCAAACTATGCAATTGCGAAAATGCCGAAAATTTAAATTATTGTCAACTTCATTCCATATTCATGTGTCAATTTAAAACATAATAAACAATACACATGAACACGTGGAATTACGAAGTGAAGTTGACAATAATTAAAATTTTCGGCATTGCCAACATAATTAGTTTTTTTTTGCTAAGTTTATACCGGTGCTTTTTAAACGGCGACTGAACAACAGGCCTTTAGTGAATTAAGGCATTTTGATTTAGAATTGAATGTTTCTTCGAAATTTGAACCGTTGATTTTGAAAGTGAGGTAAGTTAATTTTATGTTATTTATGATATTTGTACTTCCATTTGAATGGGTTTAAAAATATTGATACGCAGTAATAGACTTATTTTATATTTTTTTGCGGTCTTATTTCATGTAAATTTGTTATAGGGGGAACCATGTAATAAGAGATGATAGAGGTAATAAGGGACGTGACTATGTAATTTGGTGCAACTCGGAACAGGTAGACACTTTATATTTAGACTGTATGTACGTTGACTTAAAGGATATTATTATATGTACATATGAGCTTTGTATACCAATAGGTTGTTGTAGAATTTATTGATTAATTTTTTAAATTCTTTTTGCACATTTTATATAATACATTCTGTATTATAGTAAAATTAGGAACTTAAAGATTGAGGTAAAAATAAGTATTTTTATTGCTTGGTCGAATACAGAAATCGCAAATCATTACACGTAGATGGAAAAATTTTATGTTTACGACAGAAATTTTATTACAAAAGAGGCCAAATATCGATGTCTTTAACTCTTGCAATTCGATTTTTTTTATCGAGAGCCATCTCCTACAAATAAATATGTAGGCTTCTTTTATTTCAGAGAAAGAAACTTTCAAATGAAAATAAAATTTAATTTTGGATATATTTATCCATTTCAGGAACAAAGCGTGGCAGTAATTGCTGAAATTACTTCTCATCATGAACGAATCAGGTGTCTGAGTACAACTCAGTTAGATTAATTGCCATCAGTTAATACTTGTTTGACGGAACAATTAATTTCACCCGGAAAATTCAAAATTGCGCTTGGCGCAATTTTCCTTTGACATAGATTATTTCTGGATAGACGGTTTGGAGGAATTCAGTTCAGCACACAAATTAATATCGGCCTATCATTAATCAAAGAATTATGTCTGGGACAATCGGAAAGTTTATTGCAATACAAACCCATAAAACACGTGCAGCAATTTATTCCTCATTAGTGTGCAAACATATTGATTTGGCGAGTTTATTCTAACAGTTTACAGTGTGACAGGTTGATGAATTGCATCGTTTAACCCGAGAACATTTAAAGCTCTCTACAAATATTTCATCTGTTATGCATCGACACATTTCAATTTCATAATCAAAAAGTTGATTTTTAATTCAATTTGAATTCTGTCGTTTTGTGAACAATTTCTTCTGCCATTTCACGAGATGCAACAAAAATATTATTTTCATGAAACTTCTCAATCAGTGGCGGATTAACTATCAAAAGGGCCCTGAAAACTGTCGCGTCTGACGTAATTTCTTGAAGACTCGGTCGCGGCCAGCGAATTATTCATCCAATTAAATTAATGGGAAATGAGTGGCGTAAGCACACGTGGCGCTTTTTTTTTTCTTACAGACAGATTTTATGGTGTGTTTATATTAAATTTTTGTGCCCCGGAAGAAAGCTCCTGAATACAGAAATTGTTATTATAATTAAGCGGAAAAATTATTTTGGAATTGTGTATTTGCATATTTGGTTCAATTCCCAGAATTTCCAAGTTTGACCATTAATTGGTCGTTGAATAATAATTGGACAAGTCTGATGACATTTATGCATGAAGCGCTAAAATTAGTTCTAACATTTTTGGAAAATTACAAAATTGTTAATAACAATAATTTTCAGAATCATTAAAGAATGAACGAATTTTATATCGGCTTAAAATATAAAAGTGTTAATGCAACTTTAAAAAACTTTTTCGTACCATCCGTTTACTAATACCTACATTTTATGAAAACACATTTAAGCTGATTACCGTACGCACAGGGTTGAGGTGCCTTTGTGAAGCAGTTCTTTTATCTTTGTTCACCAGAATCTAAATTACGTTATTCGAATATACAGGTAGCCCTCGGTTTACGCAGCAGTTGCGTTCTTGCAAAAGCCGGCGCAAATCGAATCGGCGTAAAAAGAACCCATATTTTTAGTGATGTATAGGGTTAGGTTCTACATAAGTGAAAAAGTAGCAAATCATTTTATTTATTAATACAATATAATGCAAAATGCATATACACCTATCCCCCGATTTACACGGAAGATTGTTTTTTTATAAGCAAAACCGTGTAAATCGAAAACAACGTCATTTATTTAACGTAATTTTTTTAATAAGATATTTTGAAAAATTAAAATAACAGTTCATTCATAAAATAACAAATATACAGTGCGAACCAGTCAAATGGAATAAATTCAGTATCTCAATTATTGTGCATATTTATAAAAAATCCCGTTTATGACGTGATATCCTGCAAAGTAAAAATTTCATCCCTAACCTCAACTCCCTTCGAGTCACAGTTTCAACCCCCAAATTTTTAAATAGGAAGTATGGGCTTGTGATACCTTATTTGAAAGGTCTCTTCATGCTCCATTAAAAACTGCTATGGTTTAAAATTTTATTGCGAAAAAATTGTAAAAATGCTACAAAAAATAATTGTTTGTCGCTAACCAGTAAATATGAAGTTTAAAAAATTCTGATTAGTAAAAACACAATGATGTACACTTTTCTACTGGCACAAATTTACTGCAGTAATTTACGTGAATACGTAGGAAGTTTTATTGTGCATACAAAACTGGGAATCACCAATATGTATAACCAAGTGAACGGAGTTTAAAAATGATTGTAGAAATATGTACTCATCTGAAATATTCATTTTTATAATTTTATTTTGAATTCGTTATTTTAAAAACCGTGTAAAAGCGAAATCGTGTAAAAAAGTATCGTGTAAATCGGGGAATAGGTGTATTATAAATTTAATTTTTAAAATGTATTTTAAGATAAAATGAAGTGAAATGTTTTTATTAAAAAATATTAAGA
The DNA here is from genome assembly GCA_949768715.1 of Dascillus cervinus. NCBI lineage: Eukaryota > Metazoa > Arthropoda > Insecta > Coleoptera > Dascillidae > Dascillus > Dascillus cervinus. The sequence goes on along the minus strand of OX458319.1, from coordinate 26,134,774 downwards.
AAAACAAATGAAATTTCAAAGTTTCGGATCTCTTACATTTTTTGGAAAAAAGAATTCACAACGTCGCGGCTCAACACTGAAACGAAAATCAGTCTAACATAGGAAGAATCGGTGAATTACCCAATTATGTACACGGCGAAACAGTGAATTCCACAGCGGCGTTATTGTGAATCGGCGTAAATTGAGCCGGCGCAAATCGAGGGCTACCTGTACTAAATGAGAGGTATTAAATTATAGTGATACCTCGACTTACCCTATCCCAACTTACACAAACTCGGAGTTACACGATTTGAGATTTTCACTGCTCCTCCACGCCTCACGGCTGCTATAAGCGTTTCCACCTTTCAAACAATGATGTGCTTGGACGGACGTGTGTTGAAACATAAACTTTTAATTTTGAAGTTTATTTCTAAAATTTTCGATCTTAAACAAATTTCCAATTGACTATTTCATTATTTATTGATCATTTTAATGGTGGACTTCTAAAAATCGTAGCTGCATTATCAGGGTATTATCTTAATATAACTTATGCAAATGCACGTCGCAGTCCTTTCGGTCACTCACATTTTGAATTATTCAGTAGCGTTCTAAATTTCATATTATATATTGTTATAAAAGCAAGGCAGTTGCTTGTTACGTTTTTTGACTTACGGCATCATCGGATATTACTCAGAAATTTTAAGTCCTGCAGAAAAACAGCCTTTATCTTGAAATAAATGTAAATAATGCCATTCAACTTTTGAATATTGAGTTTGAAGTATTTTTGTATATTGGAACCAAACATAGCCAAATAAACCAACAGCATTCTGTCAAGTTACGGCCTACATTTTGCTTGAATTTAAATTGAAATTGAAATTAAGAAAGTCACCCGGTATAAATATGGGAAAATCATGTTATCACTGGAAAATTTATGTAATTATGGAATCGTCTGAAAATATGGTATTCAATTACTTTATTTTTATTCGCTTTAATTTATTGCCGCTCGGTTTTTAACCGTTTGTACATGACACTTAATTAGGCCTCATCTCGAAATTCACTCGCAATGAAAACAAGCGCTTAGTCGCGTCAATTCGCTAATTAAGATAACGGTTGCGACAAATGTACTTTTGGTGGATGGAAAATCAATGTTGTAGAATTTAGACGTTGAATGCGGTTAAGGACCCTCAATAAATTTTTAAGTGCGTCGCGTTTCGATTCTGAGTCGGCAGCGGTAATTACGAACCAGATGAACTTTTACACGCAAAATATATCAGTTCAATACAGCCAATAAATTGAGCCTCAACTTGTAAAAGTTAGAGTTGGTTACAGAAGTTTTGTCGTTGCTTTCCAAAAGGAAGGTAAAAGTTTTCTTCATTATCTTCAAAATGAAACGGCTTTTTTGCTATTTTTTTTTTATTCAAGTAATGTGACTGCAAAAAGCTATGAAAATTAATCATTTTGTTGATTCTCAATTTCCATCTGATTTGCATTTTAATGTTTGTACGTTTGCTGCAATTATAAAGTGTGTCAGAGGACGCTGCAACAATAGAGAAAGATTGCACCATGAATTTCTCAGAAAGTTTACAAAAATATTTACTTAAAATGCTAGATTGCTTAATAAATTGAAAGACCATAACAATAAATTACATAAATGTAAGAGCCAAGTTAATAGAATGCAGTTGTGAAGACAGATAAAAAAGGCAATGAAACAATATTTTGCTTAATTTGCAAAACAAAGTTCTTAGCCGTATTTGAAAGTCAACAGGAGAACAATATCGTTTGGGCAGATTCCAATTTTCAGAGATAAGAAACTTCTGTTTAATTTAGTAAATAAATTTGTTGGAATCACCGTTAGTTATTAGTTTCTTCGGCATTTTGAATTTTATTTAAACTCTTTGAATAAGATTTTTAAAACAAAGATTACCGTACACCAATTCGCATTCATTTTCTTATGCGCCTTCCATAAATGATGTCACAGGTGTAGGGGGGAGGTATCATAGAAATTGTGACGGTCCGCCACAGAGGGTAAAATCCTTATTGAAGACTCGACTAAATAAAAGTATTTCATTATTGTTTTTATTTTATTTTTGCCTGAAAATCGAGAAAAATTTGTTTAAAAAAATCTGTGATATTAATTTTGTTACAAAACTGTTCTATCCACTCACGTCTCAAATTGTTTTAAATCAAATTGTTTTAAATGAAATTGAAAAAAAGAATGCGTTTTAAAACTTTTAAAAATGCTGCACTTTCGCGTTATCTCACTGATAATGAGTATCACATTTGTTTATTTAGTATCTTAATATAATTAAGAATAAAATTTTGTCGGAACAGTTTTGTTTATTTGGTCAATTTCAATGTAAATATTGACCATCAACATAAAATATGGACAAATTATTACATTTCCAATATTTTAAATCCCGAGAAGTTTATGTATTGATGTTCCGCTATAAATATTCACATAAAATACTAATTTAAAAAAATAAAAAATATTAGTGCTATATAAATACTAGCCAATGAGTATTATTATTTAATGTTACCAAATTTTGGATCGTTTAGCTACGGTTTAATTATTAGCTAAGAAAACAAATTCTTCTTTCCGAGAAATTTTCGTAAAATCGAATTCATAGCAATTAAGCGATAATGTCATCGCCGAAACGTTAGCATTTGTTCATTATGTAACTGCCTTTTAAAATGAAGAGTTAAGTTGTTCGTTCGAATATTCAAAGAGAATTTTTATCAATTATCTTTTTCCGGGCAAGCAAAATAATAATAAGCAATAATACTAAATAATTACAGTATTTAAAATAACACTAATTTGAATCTAAATATCAGGTAAATATTTATATTCCATTAATTGCATTTTCGTTAATAAATGAAAACAATTTTACTTCTGTGACGTAACGAACGTGAGGTAGGGGGCATTTGTCACAGTGTGACATCTTGTGACATATGGGCATCATTTATGGAAGTCGCCTTATCTCGGATTATGTTGTTGTAAAATGCAGATTGTAGCAGATAGATAGTACAGATTTGTTAATTTACAACTGCAGAATAATAAAAAACAACTAATAACATCCAATAGTACATTTTATGGAATTATCTTGAAAATTGTACCGTTCTGCTTTAAAAATGCGAAATGACATGAAACGGTTCAATTATAAAAAAAATTGGGACAGAGTTTAACAACATAATCCGTTTTCTTTCAAATTACAAAATAATAATTCCAAAATAATAACAAAGCTTTAGCGAGAAAGGGATTTCGTCACATCGTTGTAATATGTTTTGCATATATCAGAATGTCAATATACAGGGTGTTTTAGATGGAACAATAAACTAGGCGGTACGGACGATTTTATGTAAAACATTCATTTAAAGATTTTTTAAATTTCTACTGTGGCCTAACTCCTTAATCCCTCTTGGACCTCAAATTCCTCCGACAGCCTACTCCTGTCACCGTGCTTGGCACTCCCGTTCACAAAACATGACTTCCAATCGCAACACCTTCGTTCCCGGTTGCGAGGGGAAACAAATAAATAAAAAAGTCAGTTAGTAGAAAAGACGACACGGTCGAAAGTTCTTTCGCTCGCTGCAGCCGAGATCGCCCTAAGGGGTAATGGTGTTTAATTTATATTTTTTTTAACACTACGACGAGCATAACACTCCCTATCCGTACTCTATTCTTAGTTCCTTTTAGTGTTAATTTTATCAGGTTCAGTAATTTTCCGTTTACTCTCAACTCCATTAGCGCCTTAAATAGTTCCTTTTTTTACTTCATCGTAAACTTGCTTGAAGTCCACGAAAATTACATAAGTTCCTTTTTTGTGCACGAAACTTTCCGCATGGATTTCCCTAAAGGTAAATATTTGATCTATTACCGATCTTCGTTTCCTAAACCCACACTGGTATTCACCTATTTCCTGTTGGGCTTTTTGGGTTAGCACTTAATTTTATATGCTATGCCTCTGTAATTTGGGCACTTGTTTTTATCACCTTTTTTGAATATTGACACTAAAATTGCTATCTTCCAGTTTTCGGGTAGTTTTTCCTCGCGTCATATCTTTCCGAACAGTTGGTGTACCCCCATTTTTTTCCGGTGTTACCTGGTCATTTCCGGCCTTTTGTTGTTTTAAAGATTCTTTATTATTTTTTCTATTTCTGTTAAGGTTGGTGGGTTTTCTGTTTCTTGGCTAATAAGCTCTACGTCTTCACTATCGTCCTCCGGTTCTTCAATCTATTCATCAAAATGTTCTTTCCATAACTTTAAAATTTCCTCCTCTCCTCCAAAAATCACTGCTTACTAATGTTTTTAAATCCATTCAAATGTAAACCATTAAATATCTAGCAATAACAAAATAAACTTGCCACACTTTCAAGTTCAAGGGCTCAATTATTTAAATGGTTTAAACTTATGAATAATGTAGTTCAATACGTTTTCAAATTCTCTTGTTAATTCCATGGATAGTTTATGTGAGGTCGCTTTGACGTTTTTTGTTGAGGACAGCACAATCCATAATGTCATTTTCTTGTGCTTATTGTAATCAACACAATCAATAATAGTGCAGTCATTTTATAAAAGAACACAATCAATCTTCTAAAAAATTTCAAGTGCATATTTTCCTTCTGGATTTTCTTTGTAACGCTATAAGCAACACTGTATAAAAAGTCCATTGAACAATCGTATGTGAAAGAAGGTCGAAGGAAGCGAAAATCAGTTTTTCTCAAATATCTCGTGAAGTATTGGTTTTATTTGAATTTTGGTAATTATAACATTTATTTACTATCAAAGTCTGCACAAAAAAGGTGCTATACAAAATTTACGTGGGAACAATAATTATCGAGATATGAGGCTAAGAAAGTTTGATGGTGTATTATACAGACAATATGGCGCATTTATATAGTTGTAATATAGCTGTAGTGTTTGGTGGTTATGATGACAATAATAACAATATAAAAGCAATAGAACAAGTTCGTCGAATGAAAACGACTCCAAAGTTAGGATTACCATGTTCAATAATATGTGGCTTTTGTCGAGGCCAGTCATATTTAAATACTACTAGGCCAAGCAATAAAGCATTTCTTTATAACATAAATACTACCCGGAAACCGACTGTGCGATTACGTCAAGGACAGTTAGTAGTTGAATTCTGCATAATTTCCAACTCAAGAATCATGATTTTTAATTTGTTATAAACAATTTTCAAGAAAAAATCGCGTTTTTTTTAGTTCTTTGCTTGTAAAATGGAAACTAATGAAGCAATCTTAATTATGTCAATAGACAAATTGTAGAGAATTAAATTATGAAGAGAATGAGAGATTAAATGACCCGATCGGATAATTAAAATTGGAGAAAACCCGGAAAACCCGGAAAGTTCAGTGTTTTCTTAAAAAATTCACAACTCCGCCACTTTTTAATTTTAAAAACTGAAACTTTATACAAAAGCAGCTATTTATATGTACTTCATGTGTGCAAAATCCCGACTCTGACGGACTAACTTTTTTCCCACAATCTCCATTTCAATTTTTCTTTGCATTGAACCGTTTTTGTGGAGATTTTGATAATAAACAAATTTTTTCTAATAACCAAAATTCACGTAAAACCAAAACTTCTCGAGATATTTGAGAAAAATTGATTTTCGCGACCTTCGACCTTCAAAAATTTCTTTGGCGGTCGCGATTTTTCAACGGACTTTTAACACAGTGTTTCTTATGGCGATACAAAGAAAATTTCAAAGGAAAATCTTCACTTGGAATTTTTTAGAAGATGAATACTAAAATGACTGGATTGTAAGTCATTTGCCTTTCGTTAATAACACCTATTTTTTTTAAAGACACCACAGCGCATCTCCAATTAGAATTGGGTACAAGTCACATAAACCTATTTTCTCAAATTGTTTATACTACCAACCCCTACCATCCTGCTGAAATACCCTTTATATGGATACAGTGAATTTAATATCCGTTTGGATTTTTGTATGTGTTTTTCTGACATTAACCCAAGTTAAGATGTTTACACATCAATCGCATAAAATGAGGTTTAACACAAACCTATAAAATCTCAAACACTGACTCAATGTCGTTAATGAGCAAAATTTCTCGAGAAGTGCGGTTCTAAAACCCACAAATCCTTTTTAAACACAACGTTCAATGGCAAAGAAAACAAAGCTTAGTGTGAATTTTTTTGTAAGTATTTGATAATATTGTTTTGATAACATTTTACCTCAAACAGTTTATTATAAATGCTCGGAAGCGCTTCTGATTAACTAATTTTATTTTTGTCTAGAACATAATTTACGACTCGTTTTCTGTCCGGTATAAATAACGCCGCAAAAAATCAGCGTGATACGTCATTTTTCTTGGGCAACAAAAAACGCAATCGTCAGAATAATTCCCGAAAACGAGTCAACAAATACTTATAAATCCATCAACACTCAAAAGCGAAAATCCGGAGCAGATTTTAATTACCAATCTCCTCTTCTCGTCCAACGAAATTAACAACGACTTCTTGCTAATCAACTTACGTCGAATATCCGACGTTTCTCGCGAGAAAAAAAATCGCGCTCGCTATTTTTTCTCTCGCTTGAACAATACCGTCGTATATCATAATTATAATTAAATATTTAACAAACAGTGATAAAGTAGATCAACAGCGCGTTAAAATATAGAAAATACATTTTAAACTCTTAAATGAGATAGCGTCAGTGCGCGGCGTCGCTTCCTTAAATCGAGTGCGAAAATGAGAACGATGTGAAATGTTTTGAAAAATGAGCGCAGACGACACCGATTCCACTTCGGCGAACCTGCTGGCGTCGCAATGGGCGCAGGACTACAATCCGCTGGATTTCGACCTGCAGAACCCTTGGACGCACCTCAACGACATTGGCACCCTCAACGAAAGCCACTTTCCCTTCTTCAACGACACCCAACGAAAAGTCGTCCTGGAGCACAACTGCTCCCTCCAATACAAGAACCAGCCCAGTTTCGAGTATTGCAACGCGTCCTCGGACAGCATCCTCTGCTGGCCTCCGACCAGGCTCAACACCACCGCGGTTTTGAAGTGTTTTTCCGAACTCTACGGAATCAAGTACGACGACACACGTAAGTAATTCGCATTTTTTTGGGGAATGATTAATTGCATTATCTGTTGATTTACGCCCGCGAGCTCGAGATAATCCGTTTTTAGAGTGGGCACTTTTCTTAGCGCATCGGAATGTTTGAAGGATTAGTGCAATAAACAGAGCGTTTTTCAGCAAGACAAATAGAAGTTTGTTTGTCTTAAAATGTTTAAATAAACAATGTCGGTGCAATTTATGTAGTTATATGACGGGCGGGCTCCTTGTTATTTCTCTGAAAGCTATTGGGAGTAAAAAGATCTTTCTTTGCGCTTTGTTACCTTCGCGATTTGTAACAAAAGCAATAAAATACTTTGTACGGAGCAAGTAACGCGGAAATCTGATTTAACATCATGCCTCCTTGATTCCCGTTTATCTGGACGAATTTCAACAAAAGCTCGATTTTTTATTGTTAAACGTGTTAAAATTTATTGGAATTAAATTAACAGTTCTATTTAGGTTTCCGGCAAATTAATTCTTTTTAATATGGAAAAAAACTATTTCCAACGTCAAAGGTGACAATTACATTTCCGTAATTTAATTTATAGACAGTACTGTGTTACGCATGCGCAGTAAAATCAGCGCGCACATCAGAACTGTCATTTTATAATTATAAAATCAATTAGAATATTTAAAAACACTTCTTCAAAAGGTATTAACTACTGAGATGTTGGAAGCTATATACCATATTGTGTATCATACGCAGTGGCGGCTCGTACATAAGTGCTGCAGAGCTGCAGAACTGTCAAAAAATTAACGCCAACAAATTTAACTTCGTTTGTATTTAATTTATAAAACGTAATATTGAAAAAATTGAATTTCGTCACAGAATTTTATTTTCTTAACCCTAGACCGGTCGCATCAAATTGAAGAACGTATCCGGTCGCGTGGTTGACTTTGTCAACCACAACTTTTTATTTGAATTTCTGGCTTTTAATCAAATAACAAGCTGTTCATTCAATTTTTTTGTTATATTTAGAGTATTAAAAGATTTTTGGACAAGTTTTGCACCAGAACGCTATCAAGGCATTTATATAGAGTGTCTCCAAAAAATAAGACGAGTCCATAGCTCCCTTATTTATCGGAAAATTTCAGTTATCTATATACTAAGCTAACCTAACCAAACTGGGTTTAGCTTTTCGTGTTTGTCTTTCGGGGATATTTTAGAATTTTTACACTGTTGAGGTTATGTTGTGATTATTTACCTGTTCTAAATAAACAATTGCACTGTTAGAAAAAACAGAAAAAAAAAGAAACAGAAAAAAAAGCCATACCAAGGAAACACTTTTTTTCTTTCTTGCTTAGAGCGTCATATAAACATGAAAACTGTTTTTGTCTTCTATTGCACTCAATGGCAAATCGAGATGTTAAAGTAGAAGAACTAAAATATAGTGGACTGTATATAAATAATTCGAAAATAAAGCTACGAAATGAACTTTCGACTGCACTCAATGGCAGAAAATTATGCAATGTTTATTTACAAACAAAAAAACACTAATATTCCTTTGGTTACAAAGAAATAAAAAATAGTGTAAAAAAGAAAGTCAAATAGTAAACTTGATAAATAAAAAAGTCGTAAACAAGAACTTATGTATTTTTTTGCGAGGATCACGATGGTGCAATTAAAAATCGATTTGCTCTAAGATTAACAGAGATAGAAAACTAAGTCAACAATGAAAAACTAAAAGTCGACGAATTGGCTGTAGCTCCGTTAATATTAGAGCGAATCGAATGATTTTTGTTCCATCGTATTCAGCAGAAAAAGTTGTCCCCTGAACTGATCCGACCGAACGAAAAAACCGTAAAACGTCAAGGAAAGCCACAAAATGCGTCAAACAAAACCGAAAAACCGACCCAAAAAAGATAGTTTTTTTTTTGGTCATAGAGTCATATAAAAATGAAAACTTATGTATTTTTTTGTGAGGAACACCAAAAAAAAGAAAAAAAAAGGGAGAGAGAAAAAAGCCAAACCAAGAAAAACACTTTTTTTTCTTTCTTGCTTAGAGCGTCATATAAACATGAAAACTTATGTATTTTTTTGTGAGGAACACGATGGTGCAATTAAAAATCGATTTGCTCTAAGATTAACAGAGATAGAAAACTAAGTCAACAATGAATAACTAAAAGTCGACGAATTGGCTGTAGCTCCGTTAATACTGGAGCGAATCGAATGATTTTTGTTCCATCGTATTCAGCAGAAACACATATTACCCTAAGGGCATTAAGGCTATACCGCCACAACATTTTTTTTCTAATTGGAATATATGCATTTCTTTACTAATTCTGCTAGAGATGTTTATTCCGAATACAACGATATATCACAAGTATACGCTTACATTAGAAAAATTAAACAAAACAAAAATAAAACACCATTTAGTTTTGTGTAAAAAAATAACACTAGCTTTGGAAACAAATGATGAGCACTAAGTAAGAAGCTATCAAAATGTATTAAACAATAATAAAATAGAAAAAAATATTCTGGGCGCGTGGTTGACTTTTTAACCAGTCTGTTTCTAACTCCTTTTATATTACTATTAACACACTTATTGAGTTTACTGTCTCGGATACAATGCTGACTGGACAGTAAGGAACTAAAGATAAAGTACTGAAGGCAGCAGTACCCCAAGACTTTATCTAATCAAACAATACCGCCTAAATACTCGGATGGTTGACAAAGTCAACCAACGCGACCGGTTTAGGGTTAAGAGTTCTATTTTGCAATGATTTAGGTTTCCGACAAATTAATTTTTTTTAATATGGAAAAAAACTATTTCCAACGTCAAAAGTAACAATTACACTTCCGTCATTTAATTTATAGACGCGTTTGCACACTGTACTGTTACGCATGCGCAGTAAAATCAGCGCGCACATCAGAACTGTCATTTTGTAATTATAAAATCAATTAGAATATTAAAAAAACACTCCTTCAAAAGGTATTTAGCTACTGAGATGTTGGAAACTATATACCATATTGTGTATCACACGCAGTGGCGGCTCGTACATAAGTGCTGCAGAGCTGCAGAACTGCCAAAAAATTTAACTTCGCTTGTATATAATTTATAAAACGTAATATTGAAAAAATTGAATTTTGTCACAATCGCAAATCTCCATGCAATTGAGGATCCAACATTCCAACAAACCAGTTAAGTTTTGTCGTGGTTTCAGCAGAGCAGACCATTGTTTTTATACTGGGCCATTCGAGGCAGCACGCAGAACTGCTTGAGACGCCCCCACTATCCCCCTCGCGTCCTGCACGTACCCAAACTTTTTCGCTAGTTTAATGCTCTTTATGTGCTGCATTTCACGTAGCTTTGTTCCATCTTTCAGACGTTGTTATGTGCGGTTTTTCGCTTTGTGGCTTTGTCGTTGTAAACTTTGATTTTATACTTTCATGTTCGTGTACTGTATTAGTGTTTTTTTGACAACGGATGTTGTGGACAATTTGATTAACTTTAAGCGATTTGTGAAGTATAGTAACGGAGAAAAAATAGATTTGAAAAATAAAGGTCGACCGCTGCCGGACATTATTATTGAAACAAGCGGTATTAGTCGTGGAAAACCATATAAACGTCAGTTCAACAAAGAAATTTATGCAAGGAATAACTGGATTTGTGGCGGCAACAAGAAAAATGCTCTTTTTTGCTTTCCATGTTTGTTTTTTTGGTGGAGATAAAGCATGGACACAGGTAGAAGTGACTGATTTAGTACACTTGAGTGAAAAAATAAAAAATCATTAAAACTCCAAAAGTCATCTTCACAATTCAATGGAGTTAGCAATATTAGGAACAATCAACATACAATCTCAGTTAAATTCGCCATATTGGAAACGCATACAGCAGCATAATGATGACAAAAAATAGATAGGTTCTATCAAAAATTATAAACTGTATAAAATTTTGTGGATATTTTGTTGATAAAAACACGACCCTGATTATATGAGATGCAAATTGCAGAACACCTGTTTTATTGTACCACGAGCCGCCACTGATCACACGTGTGTAAAACGTTACTCATTATGAACAAATTACTCGTGAAACAATTTTTCATACTCGTTTTGCAACGACCACCTTTTGTCACTTACCATATTACAACACACTTTGCGAACATTAAAATTGTTTTTTACAGACTTGTGAAATAGTTGGAATTAATTTGATTGGATATAAAATGTACCTGGATTAGATGAGGCTTGGCAATGTAAAAACAAAACATTTATAATTTATTAACTGCCATTACTATACTGCCCTCCTAAGAAAAACCCCCGTATCTACAAAAAAAAAAAACATTGAAATTTTAGTACTTATTCGATTCTGCTCGATTTATATGACATATTTACTTAATAAAAAGACTGTAAATGCAAGAAAGCATTGCATTTACGGTCTTTTTATTAAGTAAATATGTCATATAAATCGAGCAGAATCGATAAGTACTAAAATTAAAAAAAAAAAAATTTCTGTAGATACGGGGGTCTTTCTTAGGAGGGCAGTATAGCTGTCACAATATTGTTTTGCGAATTCTAAAGTTCGCAGAAGGCATGATTTTATTTTTTCACTTTTTATCTACGCTTTTTTTTGCTTCCCGGTACAAACACAAAGGACCTTCTCTTTTTGTTGGTCTAATGGAGGAGTATGTTGTACGGAGAGAGAAGAAACAATATACATAAATGAAAAAAATTTAAAATAAACTTTATTTAGAATCAGTTAGTAGGTAATTGTTTACTTTCTCATTTCCAACCTCCTTTGCATATCTCTTACAACTTCCGAAGTAATTTGGCAGATGACAAAGATATTGACCAACATCAAATTTAAAAATTTCTGTTTTTTCGTCTGCATTTTCGCCGATTTCTTTTGGTGCTTCTTAAATAAAAAACAAAAAATTCAAATTAATTAATTTGTGCAACCGAAAGAAATAATTTTGTAAATGTTACAAACTCGTAATAAGTTGCATTCTAAAAGTAGCTTGAAGAAACGTTTACTTTCATTTTATTGTCAAAAGTTTACATAAAATGTGTTTATATTTGCGCTAGAAATAATTCAAATTCAAATAAAATTTCATTCAAATGGTTTCAAATTCCATTCAAATAGTTTCAAATTCCATACAATACTTGCCGTACGGCTATGGATATTGCTGTTCATCGACGAGATCCACTTTGTGGCAGATGGCCTTCTGCAAAATGTTTTTACTGCAGACGCTTTTAAATCATCTTGACAATTTTTACCACGGCTTTACGAGGGTGTCATTTAAGACCTCTGCTATTTATACTGTATTTCTGACCTACTTTCGAGCTTGTCATAAACTGAACCCTCCTTCAAGATATTTGCTTGGTTCCATACTGTATCCCAACCCTGTATATTTACTGGGAATAATAAACATTTTTATATTTGTTTGATGCCATCAGAAATACGTACGTTGACTAAGGTATACATTCAGCGAATTAACACGTTTATTGTAACATACATAAAGTAGTTTATGCCATAACATTACAACAAAAGGAGTACATATTATATCATCCGAGTAATTAGTTTTCAGATTAGCTTGATTAAGTTATGCTTTTATAAAATCAAAGAAGAAGTTATAAATTCTGTTAGAAATTATTGAATTTGATTTGAATTTTTGATATTTGTTGTGTCCATAAAAGTTATGCCCATCTTCTTCATAGCTCACCCTAATCCAAAAAAGCTTAACGCTCCCTCTGTAATTAGGAAAATTAGGAGGTGTAGTGTATCAAAGCGTACAAAAACAATAACGACCCTTTTGACGACTCTAAATATCATCTAATCACTTCTCTACCTGGGGCTACTGAAAAGCTCAGCGAAGCACCCAGTAAACTAACAGAAAACACAAACAAAAGGCACAGACTGGATGGCTAATAATTTATTGAGAATACAAACATCAGCTTCTCAAATGAGAAAAAAATATCCTTGCAAGAAAATATCGAATTAGTTAATTTGCGCAACCTAAAGAAATAATTTTATAAATGTCACAAATTTTAAGTTGCCTATTTACACAAGTCGAAATAATAATGACATAATTGCTGTTATACAAAAGTGAGCCACCAAATTCACGAGACAAACAGCAATCGTAACTTGATATCTAAATAGTCACAATTATGCAGCTTATGCGAATATATTTAATCTTTTATGAATTAATTACAACGAGGAAATAAATTTACTTCTTGAATTTCGCAGTGTAACATGCTGCATGCTATTTGCAATTAGATTAAACGCTATTTGTTCAAGTTCAGTGGAATATGTTGTTTCACCGGGTAATTAGGGGTTTGCAACAGTCATCCCTTTTATTATCGCCCGTTTGATAGCATTAAAGTTGCATCGCTGCTGGTCACCGGATATTAGCGGATTTTGAGATCTTTCTGCACACAGCCGCTTTGTTAAAGCATTTCCTGCTCCTTGTCGGACGTGCATTGTGCAGATCGTTTAATCTTCCTAAACGATCAAATGCAAATTTAATGAACGACGCCTTTGTTAGGAAAAATAATTAACGCTGCAATGCATACGTTCACTAGCAACAACGTTCAACAGGAATTATATTACATAATTCAATTTAACAACGTTTTTAATTGGCTCCAAATCGAAACAGAGTTATTCATGTAAGATGACGAGCCTGAACGGGTTGAAAATGCAACCCAAAATACATTTTGTATGGCCTACAAAAATTAAATTAATTATTTGTAATTGACAAAATATTGAATAAAAATAATTTTTGTATTCAAACAAAATATCGTTGAAAATTGTAATTACAGTCGAACTCCTCTATAGTGATGTTCGAAAAGCCATGGGAAAACATCACTATAGAAAAACTTCACTATATAGAATTCACGTATAATTTTATAGTTTTGGCAGTCAATTTAAAACCCAATCGATATGCAAAATGAATCAAAAAATTAAGATTTATTATGTTTGAAAAAATATTTGTTAATTTAGAAATACACAGTTATTAATAAACAATACAGATTTTTATAACATGTAATTGAATACTTACGTAATTGATGAAAAAATCTGTGCAATGTTGATTGCACAGCAGTATTTTTAAAAATGGAAATTTCCACAAGCAAGGAATTTGCAAGAAATTCTTCTAAGAATAATCACTGTATAGAGGCTTAAGGTGGGTTTGGTAGGTCTAGAAGTGAGATTAGAATTATTGGATTTTCAATCCAAGTTAATTTAAATATTACAACTTTAAGAAACATTTACTTAGTGTTACACTGTAGCCTACTTAATACCGAATGAGGAGGCATACTTGAGAAATTTTGGTAATGAGCAAAATCGCTTGAAAAGTATATGTCATCATACCTTCATGCCAGTGGTTTGCGATTTCTACCTTTTGAAGCTTATCTGCACTGTACATTTTAAATTACAGTCGAACTCCTCTATAGTGATGTTCGAAAAGCCATGAAAAACATCACTATAGAGAAACTTCACTATATAGAATTCAAGTATAATTTTACAATTTTGGTAGTCGCTTTAAAAACCAATTGATATTCAAAACAAAAAATTAAAATTTATTATATTTGAAAAAATATTTGTTTAAGTATATAGGAATACACACAGTTATTAATAAACAATACAAATTTTCATCTGAATACTTACATAACATGTACTTATTGATGAAAAAATCTGTTCAAAGTTGATTGCATAAGTAAGGATTTTGCAAGAAATTCGTTTAAGGATTTTTCAGGTTTTCTATTACCGAAAATTCCGTTCCTCGAGAATTTTTGTAAACCTATCGTAAAGAATAATCACTATATAGAGGCTTAACATCATAATATAGAGGTATTTTTATATGGAAAACGTTCAAAAATGCACGTTCCTGGCAAAAACATCACTATAGAGAAAAAATCATTATAGAGGAGGTCACTATAGAGGAGTTCGACTGTAACTTGGATTGAAAATTCAATAATTCTAACCTCACTTCTAGACCTACCAAACCCACCTTAACATCATAATATAGAGGTATTTTATATGCAAAAATGCACGTTCCAAACAAAAACATCACTATAGAGAAAAAATCATTATAGAGGAGGTCACTATAGAGGAGTTCGACTGTAACTTGGATTGAAAATTCAATAATTCTAACCTCACTTCTAGACCTACCAAACCCACCTTAACATCATAATATAGAGGTATTTTTATATGCAAAAATGCACGTTCCAAACAAAAACATCACTACAGAGAAAAAATCATTATAGAGGAGGTCATTATAGAAGAGTTCGACTGTAACTTGGATTGAAAATTCAATAATTCTAACCTCACTTCTAGACCTACCAAACCCACCTTAACATCATAATATAGAGGTATTTCTATATGCAAAAATGCACGTTCCAAACAAAAACATCACTACAGAGAAAAAATCATTATAGAGGAGGTCACTATAGAAGAGTTCAACTGTATAATATTTGACTGAATTTCTGAATGTAAAATGCAGTTTACAGACTGATAAGAATTGCCCCACGTTGAATGAGCACAAATTTTTATTATTGTTACCTGCAATCCTCTAGAGATTGAACATTCACTCAACTAAAGCCTTTTCTAGCGTCCTTTTCCCGATAGAGTTGTAATCGGTTTGGTTTATTGCAGTTTCCGTTGTCACTTTACCTTATTGGCTCGATGGAAATTTAAAAAGCATTAAGTGAAGTACCCAAATAAAGATGAAAACAGATTTATTTAATTTGTAAAAACTGACTTTTTGAATGGAGCTGCCTTATTTTAAACAAAGGTCGCACAAGTCGTTTTCCGTTGGAAGAGGATGTTTTACTAGCGGCTCTCCAATCTTGAGATTTTATTTTCTTTTCGGATACTGCTCCTTAATTAAGACAAAATGGAATTTTAACGAAAGTATGTGCTCGGTCTGTTTTTAAAAGACAGAAAACGTTTGGAGTAGATGATCAAATTAAGGCTGACGTTATTTCCAGCAAGTTAAGAAATTCCACGTTTGCATATAAATATGAATATTATCATAAAATTTGAAAATGCGGAAAATGTAATCAGTTTAAGTAAGAAAAAAAAATTACATTCATTACTTTTTTCTGTTCAAGATAATATTTATAATTAAAGCGCAAAATGACTTCATTTTCCACAACATAAATGTAAGATTACAGCAATTTGTGCTTGTGAGATTAATATATAATTATTCTTGCACTAAGACAAAGATAGAACTAAACTTAAAATTCATTCATCTCTTATCAAAATGCCAAGTCAAAGTCAAAGGAGATTACGACAACGTAAAAATTTTCGTCAAATTCTCAGAACTGTGTAGTGACGTAACGTCGTCATTGTGCGTATTTTGAAAGAAAAACATTTCCTTGTGAGATAAACATACAGCAAAATAAGATATTTTTAATAAATTTGTAATTTTAGTGAATAATAGAAAATAAATATTTTTCAAATCTTGAATTAATTTTGAACTTCCAAGTAGAGATGATAAGGCAGATTTAGAGCAGCACCTTCTTAACACTGTGAAAATGTCTGAAAAAAGGACCAGAAAGAAATATTGGATGGCTTCTGAAAAGCTAGATGAAAATCAAAAATTATTTATTTTGATTATTAATCAATGCATTTACAAGAAAATTAGTGCAGTTGGTAAAGTAATTGGTAACGTTAAACTTAGCGGAGAATTATCTTGTCGTTTACATAAGAAATCCATTCAGTCAGTAGCACCATAATTTAGCCATTTTAGAAATTATCTGAAGAATTACGTTCTTCGCCATCATTACTTGTCACTGATCAATTGATGTAATTTGATGTTTTAATGAGGCTTGCGTTTAGGTTTTTTACTGGTTGTTGTAGGTACGTGCAAAATTAGTTCAGAAGTTTAACCATACAAGCTCACTAATTCTATCACTCAAGTACATTCAACTGCACTAATATTATTATACATTCAGGTTTAACTTGATGTACAGGGTGAGTTAAGTTTTACCGCCCGTGGCAAAATAGGCCTTTAAAATAATTTGTCAATTCTCATAAATTGCATGAGTAATTTTATATTATTAAGGTACATAGAAATCAAGAAAAAATCTTTTTTTTTAATCAAGTAAAATTTTGGCTTTTTTTCAATTACTAATTGTTCAATTTATTAGTTTTTTTTGATGTACGAACAGTAAAATATTGTCACACAATTTAGTGTAATTGAAATAATTTTAGTAATTTGCGTTTATTAAATAAAGCTATTTCCGTATTAGAAGGTATTTACCAGACAATGGTATTGATATAGGGGTGCTTGAAAGATTATTTATGGCGGTCACTAAACTGAACTTAAGAATGTAGGTCTATCGGCAACTGAAAAGCTGTCTCGTCCAGTTTGATGGGTCGATTATAAACTATTGTTAGGATGGTAAACCGCATTATCTATTGTCAGAAAGTCATAAATAGAAGCATTTTTTGTGCTAGATCTTAAATTTGATTTAACTCAAAAAGTAATCATTTTTTTACGAATCAAATTGCAGATATTAATGCTACGAATAATTTGACAAATTTTGAAATAAAAAACCAAACATAGAAATTTTACCCAAAACTCTTTGTTTTATTTTTTTGCCTTCAAATAGAAATATTTTGGAAAATTTGTAGCACTAATCGAAAGCGTAAACTTCAACTGATGTAACATGTAAATTGTATACTTTCCCCTCAATCTTTAATAGGTATTATGGCCTGGGCGGTAAAACTTAACTCACCCTGTATTTAAGGTAAAGTATAGTCAAAAATCATAGTCAATACGCCAACCAGAACGTGGAAGTACGAAAAATTTTCCTCTCTTTAAGATTGCGTCATTGCTACTGATTAATCATCAATCATTGTCATTTCTCTCTATCACTAGATGACACTAACAGCCGTATTAATAGACAAACTTAGTGGCCACTAAGATGTCACTACCATCCTACTACCGAAATCCGTATTAATAAAGGAAGTTAATAGCAACCTAGGCTTAGTAAATTCCTAACGTTTTCTTTGTTCGGTATGTTTTACATTATTCTAGTGCGGTTTTAACAAGGTAAAGGCAGGTAAAGACCCTAACGTGTTGAACACGTGCGCTTCAGTTTGTTTAGTGACATCGTTCTGGTCGTATTATGAATATCTCCGATAAAATGGAAAAACACTTGACTGTAAATCTAGTTGAATCGTTTGAAGGAGAGGCGAAGTCGAGACGTCATATTATATTCAATTCTGGACACTTAATTAATTATTAGGAATATAAACAAAATTCGTTGCTAAAGAAACAAGTACATAAAATTCATATAAACTTAATTTTTAGACATGAGCAATTTTAAGTTACATATTATGAAGTCCTTATATTATCCTCATGTCTTGTTTTTACAAAATTTTCTTGCGAACACTCATGTTCCATGTCAACATAAACTCATACACATTTTAAACAACATTTTAAAAATCATCTTTAAAACACTTTGTCAAAAAACACACAC
The DNA here is from genome assembly GCA_949768715.1 of Dascillus cervinus. Lineage (NCBI taxonomy): Eukaryota > Metazoa > Arthropoda > Insecta > Coleoptera > Dascillidae > Dascillus > Dascillus cervinus. The sequence goes on along the minus strand of OX458319.1, from coordinate 26,116,258 downwards.
ATACAATTATTAATACAAAACTTTTATTTAAAAATTGTAATTCAGGTATTTTAAACACGCATTATATATTACTTGTACGTATTTCGATAAACATCCCCAGCAAAATACATAAAATGATTTTTGATGTTTCTGAAATGAATTAATAAAATACAACTTTAAGGCAAGAATTAAATAAAAAATTGTGATTGGCTCCAATATCACCTATTATTAAATTTATTATTGTTCTTGCAGTTTCTTTTCTAACTCTATAACGTATTTGAAACTGAAAACAATTATACAGCTCAAACGTGTTGAAATATTTTAATTAACAGCTGATTGTTTGATGTGTTGCCAAATGTTGTTTGCTTTTAGCATCCTATTAGTTAGTGGTTACTTAGATACTTCTCGTCTATTAATGCGCATGGCCTAGTGATATGTTAGTGGCCAATAATTAGTAGACTACTAAGCGTACGACTATCAATACAACTAATAGTTTTTAATTTTTGTTTTCAAAAACGGCACAATATGGAATGTAATTTTTTTCAGATTTATTCATCTAGGAATTCTTTTATCCAATGTACTTCCACCTTAAAGGTCTCTACGTCAATTAAGTGATAACTGTTAGAGTGCACGGATTTTACATGTCAAATCGTCTCTTAAATTTAGGTATTGGAAATCCTTTACTTAAAATGAGACAGTTATTTGAAGTTTATTGTTCAAGTTTGTGAAAGTGATTGTGAAAATGAAGCTGGAAAATATTCGAACTGATTTTGTTCGAAATACCTTTCCACGAAAGGTCAAGATATTGATGAAAATATTTCCATGCCGAATTCTTCAAAACAAAACCTTAAGGGTTTTCCAACGTCTTGAATTTTAATTAAGATTTCCTGAACATTCGTTTTTTTGTAACTTTATAGAAATTACATTTTTAAAGTAGTTGTGATAAATGATAACAATGATTCTGACCAAGCAGCAAGAAATAATGTATTGATTTCAATGCAAGTGTTTATATTAATACAGTACGATTGGCAGCTGCGTTAAGATAAGACAGCAGCATTTCATTACTTAATACACAGATTATATAACATACCGATGAGCAGATCGAATTTTGCAAAAGAGTTTAACATTAGTAAACAAATTACGTTTGAAAATGGTTATAATAATAATGTGATCTACAAAGATATAAATAAATTCAAATATAACAGAAATAAATGAATGAATGGAACTGATGATGAAGATATACAAAGGATTAATAACAACAGCAAAAAATGGGTTAAATTAAACTACGTTGGACCTGAAACTTATAAAGTTGCAAAGATTTTTAAGAAAGAAAATATTAATGTGGCATTTGAAACGAATAATAAAATAGAAATGGTCCTAAAAACTAACTTAGAACAGAATAGTATATTCTGTAACAAGTTTGGAATGAGGCATATTCCACACGAATGGAAGTTTGACACCCGAGCCGAAGGCGAGGGTGGCGGTCCACGAGTGTGGAATAGCCATTCCAAACGTGTTACAGACTATACTTTCTCTACGACTGTATGTGAAAATAAAAAGTAATAATAATAATAATAGTAATAAAATAATAACAATACAATAATACAATAGGTACAATACAATAATTCTCTATTTATATATTTTCGTTTTTACTTACTAAATTAATAGTAATATTTTGGCAACGGTTAAATGGGATATTTGGTAAGTTACAAACATTTGATGTGTGGTATTTGCCACATAAGAATGTGATGGCAACATTGTTAAATTCTGTATGGAACATCCTGGTGTAGGTTCGATATCTAAATATTCTAATATTTCATTGGCAACATTTAAGCGATTTTTAATGGAATTGTCGGTATAGCCTTCGGTCACTTCAAAAGATTTCCATCCACCATGTCTTTTTAAAGTTTCTATATTGGCCCCAGCATCTATCAACATGGTGGCATATGTCCGTATAAAGCAGTGGCTGGTGTAAGACTCTGAATTTAGTAGTTGCAACAAGATAACCACTTGTTTAGCCATGTTACCTAGTTTATTTATACCCATGACTTGTTTGGTGCAGCGACCTTTTTGAAAATTTACAAAAAAATTGTCTGTTGTAATGTTTGGGGGCCTTAACTCTGCATATTTTTTAAATGTTATAAAATTCTGCATTGCTGGTGAATTTTCTAGAAACCTTTATTTTGGCATCAGGTACACTAATTAATACTGAATTTTCTAAGTATTTTATATCTTGAAAAAACAATTAATAGCAACTCTTCATTTTCTGTATTTATTTAGTTAACTTTGTTGAAAGATATTGTTTTTAAACTTAAATCATTAATTTATTAAATTATATTACACTTACACTGCACAAAAAGTATATTTAAACAGAGATAATCACCAAAAAGGCACAGGACAGTTCAAATTGCTTAAATCGTGTGACGCGATTTTTTAAATCTAGTTTTGACAAATTGAAAAAAAAACATCTCATAATAATAATTTTTTTTCACCTCCTTCGATTAAAAAAAAAATAGTTGCAATCGAGGGCGCTGGTGGTAGTCATTCCATAACAAGTAATGGTATGAATATTCCGTAACAGGTGTAAAGAATAGCCCTATTCAATGTTCAAAAATGATCGCAGAATGCATGTATTCTAAAACAGTCGTAGAGAAAGATATATATACAGCTTCATTTACTCATTAAAATGTGATACATGTAAAAGAAAATACGTAGGACAAACTGGCAAAAGCTTTCATATAAGATATAAAGAGCATATAAACAGGAAGAACAAAATCTCAAACTATACTAAACATCTGATTACGGAAAGACACCTACATGTTCCTATACGAAATACTATGAAAATTGAGAGAGTAATACAAAAAGGGTCTAAGAAGAATACCGCTGAAACACTATACTATACTATATAAAAACAAAAGGGATGAAAAAATATTAAATGAGCAGATAATTATTAAATTATATACAAGGTAAAATAACTTAAAGGCAAAGACAAAACGAATTCCATAAAAGGTTTTTTAAAACTGAAAATGAGTAATAAAGTTTCAGTCCAATCATTCGCTGAGATGACTATAGTTTTTTAAAATATTTTTTAAGCTGTTTTTAATATGTATTTTTTAAATTGTGTGACACGTTATAATATAAAGTGTATAATTTAATAGAATTTTGTTATTGATATAAGCAAAAAAGAAAAAATGTAAGTAAGATCGTTGTGTAAAGTGCGGTTTACTACAAGTTTTTCCAACTAATGATTTCAACAATTGTGGAGTCGGTTATTTAACGATTCAAATAAAAGAAGAATTTTACCGTTAGCGATATTTGAACATAAATGGTTTTGATCGTTACACGTTGTTTGAAATCGAGTTTTAATCCGCGAAAAATTCATCAAGTCCCAATTAAATTACCTTCAATTTGAAATCAAGCTAAATTGACACCCCGGATTATCAAATCAAAAACCAATTCAATTCAGGATGAAAGGGATGATCCAACGTCGTTATTCACACGTAACATTGTCTCCGCGAATCCTGAGGTAACGTAAATCTCCAGCATGCTCGAGAACGCACCATTATTGACTTCTGAACGAATGAGACACCCTTCAGACTTTTCATTTCCGCACTCGTATCACACCGTCTCATCAAATATTCTTTATTTCTGCGGATGGTTTGCACTCGACGTTATCGAATATTCATCAGAAAAAAATCGTGCGAGAGCGGAGTGCTAATTGGCCGCAAATCAAACATACGTGCGACTTGATTGAATCGCGTTTAATTAAACTGTTGACGCCGCGAAATTAAACCGGCATTGATCCGCAATTCCGAAAAATCGGATTTAAACTCTAGACGACTGCAAACTTAAATTGAAAAGTTCTTAAAACCTGTTGCTCTTGTCTTCTGAATTGATCCGGCGAACTTGAGGCGCCGCGAGATTGTCGCCCCTTTATTAAATCGCCCCCGTGCATGCGTCGAATTAAAACCTGACGCAACTTTTCCGGGCGAAATTGTTTTCGGGTTCTCGTCCATACGAAAGCGTAGTTAGGAAACGCAAAAAAAAAAAACTTGAAATTTCAACATTTTTCTTGAAACTTCACCTTTTTTAAAAAACCTTAAAATTTCACCTTTTTTTCAAAAAGTTGAAATTTCACCTTTTTTAAAAAAACTTGAAATTTCACTTTTTTTAAAAAAGTTGAAATTTCAAGTTTTTTTTTTTCATCATTTAATATTGATGGGAAGTCACTCTGGAAAGTACGAAAGCGTAGTTAGAACATGCAAAAAATAAAATAAAAACTTGAAATTTCAACATTTTTCTTGAAACTTCACCTTTTTTAAAAAACCTTAAAAATTCACCTTTTTTCAAAAAGTTGAAATTTCACCTTTTTTAAAAAAACTTGAAATTTCACCTTTTTTAAAAAATGTGAAGTTTCAAGAAAAATGTTGATATTTCAAGTTTTTTTTTATTTGTTGCATGTCCTAACTACGCTTTCGTACTTTCCAGAGTGACTTCCCATCAAGATTAAATGAAAAAAAAAACTTGAAATTTCAATATTTTTAAAAAAGGTGAAATTTCAAGTTTTTTAAAAAAGTTGAATTTGCACTTTTTTAAAAAAAAACTTGACATTTCACCTTTTTAAAAAAAGTTGAAATTTCAAGTTTTTTTTTTTCATTTAACCTTGATGGGTGTCACTCTGGAAAGCCGTCGTTGTTTCTGCAAAATTTGCAGATTTATAACATGCAGCTATAGTCTAAGTCTATATTGTGGAAATCGAGTAGGAAGTGGTTTGAAATTATTTTAGCAGTGCGTTGAAGATTCATGTTATGAACTTCTTTAGAAAGATTGCTTATTGTGACATTAAATATCACACTACACCTACAATAATAAAAACATTAAACCACAACTTTTAATTCTATAATAAAAAATCAGACTATACACATGCTCGGGGAATCCCCTCAGTGTTGTCAAAGGTGCCTATGCTGTGTGCAGTTCCATTGGCAAAAGTCATTCATTTATCAGTGGGATTAAAAAAGTTGTAATTTCAAGTTTTTTAAAAAAGGTGAAATTTGAACTTTTTTAAAAAAGGTGAAAATTCAACTTTTTTAAAAAGGTGAAATTTCAAGAAAAATGTTGAAATTTCAAGTTTTTTAAAAATTTTTGCATGTCCTAACTACGCTTTCGTACGTCCACGTGCGCGGCTTCGGACAGTATTTTTCTGCGATTTGCGGCGACACTTATGTTGTTCGCTTGAAAAGGAAGTCGTAAATAACTTTTGCGGAAAAATATTTGCAAGCGATAACGCTCTCTCACACGGATTTGTTGCAATTCTGTGGAAATTTTGGTTGCATTATTTTGAAAAAATCGTCTCTCCGGATTCTAACCCTTACATTATCGGCTCATAATTTAATTTGCATCCGATCCTTATTGCTTTAGTAATCAGCTTGCGATCGGTTGTTAAAATTGGGCGATGAATCCCCCACGTTAATGAACATTTTCGTACAGCGAATTTTAGTGGTTGGTTCGTTTTAATAATCGGCCTATTAAAAAGATAAGTTTTAATGATATTTTCATTACATTTTGTACAGAGACGTTTATATTAGGTCTTAGTGCTTAGCCTCCCATATGAGGCCCTAGTATATTACAGCTGCACCTGCTCGAAAGCGCTTTTATGTTACAAAGAGGTATTATTATTATTATCATCACAAAATATTGCCCCATTTAATTTTAAATTTATCGTCGTGCGATAAAGACTTAATAGCCCTCGATGACACATTTTTAAAGATTTTAATTTGTAACTTTCCTTCTAAATAAATATTATTTTTGTCTTTACAAATATAAAAATTATCAAGTGGATTCTCTCTAAAATTTGTGTTATGTGGCACATCAGTGTCTGTGTACTTGTAAATGAACGTGAACAATTATTTCATAATAAAAAACTGCAAAATAAAATTATTCATCTTTTTTATCTCTTGCATTTATTTGCATAATTTTCGAAATGTAATTTTGGTATATTACCAAGCCCTCCAGCATAGTAAAGTATTGTGTTTATGTAGACATTTCTGTTTTAATATTCAGCAAACAATGAAAAATAATGTTTGAGTGTCCACTTCAATAGCTTCCATTTCCATAAAATCCCATTTAAAAATTTACCCTTGATTTATATTTGTTGTTAATTGGGGCATTTAAAAGACCCTATTAAGACAAGAATGAAGGTAGTATTCAATGCTTTTAGTGACAGAACACTTTTAGAAAGGAGCACCACGGCAGAGATGCCACAGAAAGTACAGAAAGACATTTGAAAAATAAAGGCAGGAGAAAAAAAGAGCTGCGAAGTGAATGCATGTCAAATGCAAATAAATGGTTGGAGAGGATAACATGATCAACTATTGTTATTGAGCTCCAAGAATTACAAGTAGAAAGTGGGAAGGTGGAAATAAAAATGAATATCAGTAAGACAAAAGTAATATACGAAGAAGAAACCATAACAATAATAGCAAACAAATAATTAGAAAGGGTGATAGAATATATATATATATATATCTGAGTCAAAAGGTCATAATGAGTAGAGAAATACAAAACAGAGAAAACCAGAGAAAATGAAAAGAAGAAGGTTGGTTGTGGGTTTTCAATTTTTAGGGGGATTGGAAAAATACTTTTTCGCGAAAATGCTACACGATGGACCACCTGTATGTATGTAGGTACGCAACCTAATATTTATTTTAATTTGGCATGAGTGAATTTTACATCTATTCAAATAATGACACAAAAATTGTTTACTTTGTTTTTTCAAATTATGACAGTAGATTAGTGAGCCTATGTAAAACAAATCTGAACTTTAGGCTATAAATACACTTGAATGGTGTTGACTTGTGCATTAACAGCTAATCTTTAGTCAAATTTGAAATATTTCATCTAATATTTTTACCAACAGACACAAATCTGAAACAACAAAAAGCTGGAGAATGTCAGCAAAAGGAGGAAAAACCGATACCAATATCCGATATTGGATAACGGCTGTGCACATGCCTTAATGTTTTACTTGCAAACTAAAATTTGTATAAAGTTGAAATAAAGCTGGCAGTGAAATATTCTCGTTGACATTTAAATTTTGTAAAAGGAAACAATGATTATATTTAGTCCAGCACTTGGAATTGTGTAACTCAGAACATTGCTACTAATAAATTTTAGATGAGCTAATTCAACAACTTCTATTTGTATTTGAAAGTGGCTTCAGTTTGGTGAAAGGTATCTCATCACGAATTGACTCATAAATACTAAATTCCATCTCGATGCCTGGTATCGGTGGGCTTTGTTTATTTCAACAGTTTTATAATTTAAGATCTTCGAATTTTCCTTCTTTGTAATTTGTAATTTCTACAACTGATTAGCTGAGACAGTGCTGTGTGGAGCTATGAAGGGGTGCGTTTAGTGGGTAGTGACTCATTTAGGGGAATTATAAGCAATTTTGACAAAAAAAAAAGAAAAAAAGTGCTTTTAATCCACAATTATACAACAATGTCGATTTTTAATGTTTATTGTATCTTGGGAAGGTTAAAACGGTTAAATTATAATACAAATGGAAATGGGCGTTTAAACAACATAATCCTTTTACTTTCAAAATGCGATTTCAAAGTTTTTGCATGAAAATTGATTCACCACAACGTTTCATTGTGCCATTTTATCAACTATATGTGTGTAAAATGACACCGTATTTTTGTCTTGATATTTGTAAATGTTAGACTATTTTCATTTAGAACAATAAATAATCGACGTCACATTTTAATAATTTTCGTGTGATTTTCGTCATGTAACGGTACTGTTATTAGCTCACACTGTTTCAATTACTCCGTACTTGTTAACAAAAATCGCAAACAAAAACAAACTTATAAAATCCTGTTATTGAATTTCGTTGTGCTATTTTGGCATGAATTGTTTTTGTCGACAAAAAACTGTTTTGCCCGAACACCTTCTGTAAACAAGAGTAGCGAAAAGCAATTTATTCATAAAAAATTACAAGCCTTATCGATATTGAGTAAATATTGCAATTCATTTCACCGAAAAAGAAATCGGCTGGTTTAAGAACAGCACTGCGATAAGGCCCTAGCCTTGACACGAGTGTACTTTTTAATTACGGCTGGCTTGCGTTATAAATAGCACACGTCAAAGGTAAATCATCGAAAAGATATTCGTCAAGTTGTTCAAGATAAACTAAATTTGTTAGATTTTGGGAAAATTGTTTTCCTTGTAGCAATTCCTTATGATATTTTATGTCAAGCATGATTTAGTCATGAAACGTCTCGTTTCTGTGATCCACTGCCACAACGACAAGACAAACATTACTTAATTCCAAAAATAGCACAATCAATATTTAAAAAAGGTTCTGGTCACGTAGAGGTATTTGCGTAACTTTTTCCCGTCGCAATTTGATGCGAAAATCTGCCCCGTTTGGGAGCTAAGTTGGCAAAAAGTTGAGTTGTCGCGGAAGCCGAGTTAGCTCCGTTATTTGAGTTTGTCCGTTGTTGACTCAGTAAGCAGGATGCGATTTTAATCTTATCAAAAAGAAGTTTAAATCGATACGGCGCTCGTCTGTTGAATGAAATAATTTTCCGGCATTCCGGGCCAAGAGTGCGTTCTTTCTTTCGACGTTTCTTTTTGTCACAATAATTTATTTGTTGTATCGAGTTTGCTTGTTTTGGAATTTAGACGTGCGAATATAACCGAGATTTTTTTATTAAAATTCCGAAAGGTGCTTTTTGGGTTAGGAAAGTATTAAATTAAGATGCAAATTATTTTCTGGCTGTATTTGCTCAGTCCAGTCAGTTATTTTTAAATCTTAATTTAATGTTACATATCTTTTTTTTTCTGCAAGGCTTATTTAATAAAGTCGTTTGTGAAAAAAATTGCTGCTACTGAGCGGTGTATGTTCTGATTTTACTCTTTTAATTGTTTAATATTAAATTAAAGTGTGTCGAAAGTAAACATTAAACAAGTTGTATTTGGATCACGTTACCTTTAGGAAAATGATGGAACTTCGCTAAAGCCACTTCGTCCACTAGATCCCTCCAAAACCTCAAAACTACGACAGATTCTGTGGCGCAGTTATTTCTGCTGTGAAGCAAAGTATCTCAAGAAGTTACAGAAAAGAATATATTCCAGGCAAGAGTGAAGACAGCGAACCTCTGTACCAGAAATAATTAAACAGCGGTGACTCAGAACTTGCAGATGAAATACTACACAATTTAGACACCTTCCGACGTAAAAAGTGGACCCAAACCGTAGCTAACGTAGACTTTAAGTACTCCAGCAGAAAGACCTGGAGCCTCCTAAGAAAACTGGGATCGAGTACCGCACCTGTCCGAATAAAACCAGCTGTAACCCCAGACCAAGTCACAAACCAGATCATCTCAGCATCTAGAGCTGCAAGCTACAAAAACACACGGCGCTGATTAAAGAGCTAAGACAACTAAAAAAGGGAAACCTCACAAATTCCTTCTTAACAAAGGAGCTAACTAGCGCGATAAAAGAGATGAAGACTGCAAAAGCCCCCGGCTACGATGGAATCCACTCAGAATTCTTGCACCATTGTCATCCTGTAGCTGTAAGTTCTACATACTCGGAAATCATCCTTACTGGCAACCTACCGTCAAAACTAAAAGAATAAAAAGTAATATCACTTCTCAAACCAATTCCAGCCCGATTGCGCTTCTCAGTGCGTGCTATAAACTACTAGAAAGGCTAATCTACAACAGCATCGCCGTTAAAATAATGGAACATGTCCCAGTGGAGTAAACAGGTTTCCAAAAGAACCGAAGCTGCTGCGACCAAGTTCTCTCCTTAACAACCTATATAAACTTCATTGGTCTCTATAAATCTCACAGCAGCATACGACACAGTCTGATGACTCTTAAAAACCACCAAGTGTAAAATAACCACCAGGTTTATTAAAAACATGCTAAGCAACCGCACCTTCCGAGTACACGTGAAGGACCAGGTAAGTAAGAAACGAACACTTAACAATGGTTTTTGCCAGGCTTCAGTACTCGCCCCATTACTATTCAATCTGTACGTATCTGACCTGCCCGAAACGAGTTCAAAGAAATTCAATTATGCTGATCACATGACCCTAAGATGTAGTTACCAAAACCTATATGTGACAGAAGACGTACTGAGCGAAGATCTAATAGCCATGAATGAATACTTCATGAAATGGAGACTTAAACTCAGCGTATCCAAAACCGAAGCATTCACCTAAACAATAAAAAGGCCAATGCTGAACTAAACGTACAGTTCAACGGAGCTCATTTAAACCACAGTAAGTGCCCCAAATATCTCGGCGTCACACTAGGCAGAACACTCTCGTTCAAAAAACATCTGACAAATGTAGCAGCAAAACTTAAAACTAGGAACAATATTATCTCCAAATTAAGCGGTACACAGCTGACACACTACGATGCTCTGTTATGGACCTGGTATATTCTACAGCAGAATATTGCTCTCCAGTGTAGCTGGACAGCTCACTAACAAAGATAGTAGATGCCCAACTATATAACTGTATAACTCCTAGATTTCTTATTTTAAAAATAAAATTTTATATGTTATAAAAAATTATTTTTAAAATAAGTTTTAATAAAGCACTTACAATAAAGTGCTTAAATAAAAACCATCTAGCTATTACTCTTCATTATATTTAATAGAATTAAATTATTCCTAAAAGTATCAAAAATTTCTGTACATCATGTACATACTAAAATATAAAAAGATAAGCTAAATAAGATAGTGGGTACATACCTCATTTATAAAGATAGCAATTCTTTTCTTTTTAATGCCAAATTTATACAAAATTCTATTTAATCTAACGATAGCCTCAGGAACCCTTATCTCAGTGTCTTCCTACTCTTGAATAGGCATGTGATTAGGGCTCGCAATTAATCTTCTATCAATCATTCCTCTTTTTAGAAAAATAAAAAATACACTATTAAAAATATTTTATCATCCAAGCCCTCGCATCAATAGTCTTCCTATTCGGCATAATTATAATAATGTACTCTTTCAAACTTAACACAAACTTTCTTCACAACTCCTATGGTATTATTAATATGTAATATCACATCAACCTCATTCTTCTCAATTATTATCATTTTATCAATAATAATTAGAAGAGTAATAGCATTAAATCAAACCAGGCTACGAAAAATCTTAATTTACTCATCAATTAATCACATCGGATGAATAATTAGATCAATTATAATAATCGTGGAACCATTAAACCTACTCCTACTTACTGTCTGCCCACTTTAAGCGACATCTCTACCCCCCCCCCCATCTCCGCCGATCAAACGCCCTGTGCAGAGAATACAAAAAATCCAAAGAAAGATCCACGAAGACATCACGCGCCTGGGCCTCAGACTACGTTCTAGAAGACCGCCTAATCGCCAACAACTTCAATCTGGAAGAAGAATGGGAACGTGAGTGGCAAGCTAGCGCACCTCCCAATATTCACGATATTCTCCACACCAAACAAATACTACCTGGTTTCACTTTACCATGCAAAACATGGAGCAGATTAAACCGAATTCGCACAAACTACACAAACTAGATGGGCAAAACCGAATTCAATAAATGCAATTACTTTTGACTGCGAAAACAGGCCCAGTCATTGCACAACCGAAGACTTCCTGAGAGCCATCCCATCGGCTGTTACTTGGATTGAAAATCTAAATGTTGAGAGAGCCCGCTGTACTAAGTAAAACCTTTCCTACGACATCTATTAGTAAGGTTATCAAACGTACTCCTTTAGGGAGTTTTGTCCTCCTTTTTTGTGAACCGTACTCCTTTTAAAACGACTACTCTAAAAGTACTCCTTTGCATTCTTTTGTACTCCTTTGTACTTCTAAAAATATAAAAACTTGGCATTTAACTTTAACCTTTAACCTTTTAAAAAAGAGGAAAGGAAAAGGAAATGATGATTCTATGGTTAGATGTACAATCTGCAACGAAGAATTTTGTATTGCGATTGGTGGACAAAGTGCAATAACAAAGCACATTGATACTAATAAACATAAAACATATCTTGATGCAGCGGCTTCAACGTCTAAACTAAATACATTTTTTAAAACTGATAGTTTTGGACCAAATGAAGATTGAAATAAAAAGTATTTCAAAGAAAAATAATCACTTCTATTCTTGGTTGATGAAGTTTTCCATTTTCTTATTTTCAAATGATTACAACAAGGGTTGACTCTTAAGAAAACCTATAGGTTTGCCTAGGTGAAAGCATGCAACTTGCAGTGCACATTTTCATGGTTTTACCTAGGAAAACCGACTGTTAAGATTCAACCCTTGTTGTAATCATTTGAAAATAAGAAAATGGAAAAAAATTTTACCTTAGCAAACTTTGTGAAAATGTGAATCCTAACATAAATCTAAAAAAAAAAAGAAAGACCTGAGCACATTTTATGAAAATATGCACTGCAATTTACATGGTTTTACCTAGGAAAGCCGACTTTTAAATTTCAACCCTTGTTGTAATCATTTGAAAACAAGAAAATGGAAAACATTTTTACCTTAACAAACTTTATGAAAATGTGGATCCTAACATAAGTCGGAAAAAAAATCAAAAAAAAATTGACCTGAGCACACTTTATGAAAATGGGCACTGCAAATTGCATGGTTTTACCTAGGAAAACGGACTTTTAAAATTCAACCCTTCTTGTAATCATTTGAAAACAAGAAAATGGAAAAGAATTGTACCTGAGCACACTATGAAAATTTGGATTCTAACATAAATCGAAAAAAAAAATTAACCTGAGAACACTTTATGAAAATGTGCACTGCAATTTGTATGGTTTTAATTAGGAAACCGACTTTTAAGATTCAACCCTTGTTGTAATCATTTGAAAACACAAAAATGGAAAAAAAATTTACCTTAGCAAACTTTATGAGTGGATCCTAACGTAAGTCAAAAAAAAAAAAAAATTGACCTGATCATGCTGTATGAAAATGTGCACTGCAATTTGCATGGTTTTACCTAGGAAAACCGACTTTTATGATTATGATTACAACAAGGGTTGACTCTTAAGAGTCGGTTTGCCTAGGTGAAAGCATGCAACTTTCAGTGTGTTTGTTTTAACGTGTTTATACATATAATTTTTTGAACTAATAAATTTTGAAATTATTTAAAAAACATATAGTTGAATGGAGAAGACTCAGTGTCTTTATTCAAACCCAATCAGCATAGCCAATGAAAATTCATGTGTACTCCTTTAGTATAAAAAATAGTTGATCACCTTACTATTCGACATATCGAAAAGACGACTTGAAAAAATGTCTATTCGCTATGTTTAAGATGAATGTACATCCGTCTCATTTCTCAATTTGTACGTTTACTGACGTATTCTTGAGCACATTCATAAGCCATAAATGACGCAAAGAAATTCTCTCGTTCCGCACTGAACAATTAACGCGTTAATAATTGAAGCGATTGTTTAACTTCTGGCGGAACAGTAAACTTCTTGTTTACTCGCATCACCGGTTAAATCGGGTAACTTCAGGACTCGACATCGGTACACAGAAACCCAGCAAAATTAAGATGCACAATGCAGCTACGGTGAATAATTTAAATTTAATTGTGCGCCGAAAGACTCGATTTCTACGATTTGTTGTTTGCCTGGATGTAACTCGCAATAATTCAATTTCGCGCAATCATTTTTTAATCGCATTAAACGCCACGTGTAATTTTATCGACTCAATCAAGTTAATGTGGTCGATTAAAAATGGGGATAAAAAGTACGCTAATTAATTTTACCTGCCCTCGGTGTGTTTGACTGATGATTTTAAATTGCCCTTTGGAAATGGTAATCGCGCTGAATTACAAATGCAACCGTGCAGGCTGCAGATAAATTTGCATGGTCTATGCGGCGTTTATGCACACAACGGAATAATAAAACGTAACATCCAGTGCAACACGTGAGCCCTAAATGCTGGAGATTTCAAATTGTATGCAGTTGTGCCGTTATCAATTTTCTCGAACGAGAAAAATTTCAGGAGGGAATTAGGACTGCAACTGAAACTGAATATCTGCGATAACTGTGCCTGATGCTGTTCAAGGAATGTTAAAATAATCGATCGACTAATTTAATTATTGAAAAATAATTTCATGTAGAAAATTTCGTTCAAATGAATTAATTTTCAGGTCAGAACAGCGCGAAATTAATTAATCAACTCAATTAGCAAAAATCGGATTGAATTATAAAACTGGTCATTTGTAAAGGAATTATTTGTTTTAATTGTGCTCCAATTCGGAGTTAAATAAAACGATTTTGCTGTCAATTGCAGAGGGTCGTTTGTAATTCTTTTGACATTGGAAATGTTCAATAAATCATGCGAAATACAATTTGGGAAAGCTGAATATATTACAGCGAAGAAAGAAAATTACTTATTAAATTATCGAAAGGATTGTAGTAAGTTTTTAAACCAGGAAGAGCGTCCGAAAGCTGTGAAATAATTTTTCATCTCGACTGACAACCAAATAAGATACTGTGCTACTATTGGTCGATTTAATGATGTTATAATGAAAATCTGTATTAAAGTGGTATTTATTTCGATACCTGTAACATGTATGATTTAATAACCACATTATGAGACGGTTATGAGCCACGTAGTTTGATTATAAATCCAATTAACTTCAACGGCTATTTGATTTCCTGATGAGACCCCTACAGCGTTCAGATAATCATTTACTTAGGCCATCTAACATTTTCCAGGTCGTCCTTTGATCGTTTAGTAGAAAATTTCTAAAGTGTTCAGAAGCGCGGTGTGCCGCATTTCCTCGCGCATTCTAGACGTCCGCCCTAACCATCTCATCCTCGCCACTTTTATGAAGTTAACGATATTGGCTCTTATTACAGGTACAATGGTGGCCACGGAAAATGGTTATTTAGTTTTTTCAATAATTTAGACATTAAATATGAAACTCGGACGTCATATTTCTAATTGTAAGCAGGAAAACATTGAGATACAATCTGAGAAACAAAAATTAATTTTTGTTTTTCACTTAAATTGCGCACAATTTCTACGTAGGCAGATAAGTTCCGAAACTTTGACGAGGATTTCTACGTTTTTACAATTTGTTTTGATTACAATTTTTTGACGCTTTGGCCAAATCTTGGCTTTTTGATAAGAAAATAATTACAAGAATGAAGTTTAAGTTTATTGCGGCTGTAATATTATTTTAAAGGTGCGATCTTTGTTTTAATAAAAATTAATATGTAGGTACAATAATCTCAGAAAAACAAAGTTTCTGTAATCTTACATTTATGTTATATAAATTAATCGGGGCCTGTAATAAATTATAATTTTCCGAGTTATAGAAGTATTTAAAAAAAAATGCAAATAAAATGTGCCCTTATACGTATTAACCACACGATATATTTATAAGCAAAACAAATACAGGGTGGTCCATCGTACAGCATTTTTGAGATAAAACCTTTTCCAGTAGTTGAAAAATTCTGAAATTTGGAAGTGATATTCTTCAATTGAAGGGCTTGGGGCAACAATACTACATACCTCATACCACATAAAGTTAATGAGATATTAACTGTTAAAGATTCGGTTAAATTCCAAAATCAAATCTGATGATTTTTATAACATTTAATGTCATAATAAATTTGTAGTGAGTGTATATTTAATTTAATTAATTCATTTTTAGTATAAATGAAATAAAAAACTGTAATTTTAATTATTTATTACAAAAATTGCGGCTTGTACCCTTCTTGATAAAAAATAACATTATCTTCACTGAAAAATTGTTGTTCAAATTTTCGAGTTCATTATCTGTTACTTCCTCTGTGGTATTTCGTGGTACAGCTATTTAGCAGTCCCTATTTCTTAATAATAACTCCGTTGCAGTATAGATTTTTGTAATAGGCAAATTGGCATTTAGATTTTATAGTAACTGAATAAATCGTATTCTAATATCTTTCAGTGTATTAAATTACATCCTCGTAAAGTTGCGGTAAGCGCCTGGAATAGAAACATTTGCGGAAGGACATCTGCCACAAAGTAGCAAGGCCACAATATCCAGACCCATATAGCAGGCATTTTCTTCGTGATTATGGAATTATAGATTATGGATTATTGGAAAGATTAAATTAAAAAAAAAAAAATTAATTTTATAGTACGGTAATTATAGATTAGAAAGATGCTTTTTTGACACCCTGTACATCATAACAAGGCTATTTAAACAAAATCAGGTTTTTTAAAGAATCGTTAATTTTTTGCTGCATTGCTTAATAGTTTTGTTCTGCCCTTGTATGAAAATTAGAGAGAAAAAGTGTAGCCGGGGCCATAGAGAAAATTTTGCAAAACTGAAAGCTGAAAACTTTTGAAGTCTATTTGATCAAAATGATACTTTCCAGATAAAGCAGAATAATGTTTATGTTCGTTCAGAAATGTTTTAAAAAATCCTCTTTTAGTTCTCATACGAAATGGAATTCTACCAATTGGATATTCAGTCTCGAATAAAAATAAATAAACAGAAATATTGCTAGTCTCCAATAAATCAAAAAATACTGAACTAATTAAAACTTTGGAATTTTTCTAAATCCGTTGGCAACATTTCAGTTCGGTTTGAATGTAACGGTTCTCGGGGGTCTTGGCCTTTTCCGATAATTTCATTGAACTTCGCCGAAGACCGCCGCAAAAACTGTATTTAATTTCATCGAAACGAAAGTTTCTTTTCGATCTAATTGTGGCCCAACGTCTCTCTAACGTGACACGAAAAATTTGAAACGCTCCGTCAAAACTGACACGTTCCCCCAGTCTAAATTTAAACCCAACAATCTTTTTTTAGTTAAACTTTTTTTTTATTTACTTGTCCAGATAAGCAGCCACAATAAATACGAGATAATGACGATTATATACATATCATTTTTGCGCTTATAATACACTCGGAAAGAAAATTCTTACAGGTAAGAAAATTCGGGCTTAAATTTAAAATTCTTAATTTTGGCGCAAGAATTGGTCATTCTTGAGTTTTAAGAATGTTCATTCTTGTTGTCAAATTTGATTTCAAGAATGTTTATTCTATTTGTCAAATTTAAGAACGGGACATTCTTAATTTCTAGAACGTTGATTCTTTGTGACAAATTCAAGAAAGGGTCGCTCTAATTTTAAGAACTTTTATAAGTTTTACATTTAAGAATAGGTCATGTTGATTTCAAGAACTTTTATTTAATTACTTAAGAATGTTCTTAATAATGTGTTTTCTTATTTAAGAATTGAAGATGGCCTTCTTATTATATTAAATAATCACTTGTAAATACAATTTTTTTTCTAATTTTTATGAATTGTAGAGTGGAATGCTTGAATTGAAGGAATTTTAAAATATAAAGTTATTTCTCATACATATTTTTATTAGTAGGTGAAAATTTAACATCACATCACATCCTGTTTAAAAATACATTTTCGGTTTAAGAACCACATTATCATTTGGTAACAGATGTACGTATATGAAATGGATTTTGAATGAATGAATTTTGGCCGCCACACAAATAAATTGTTTTTCTCTCAAGAAATAATTGGCCAAAATCTACATCAATCTAAAAACAAAGAAACAAAATGCTTACATTATACCATGAATATATTATTATAAAAAATTACAAATAGAGACCAGTTTGAATGCTTCAATAATGACCATTCCACTTTATGCAGATTTCCTTTCCACAAATCCGCGTACTTCAGTCACACTTGTGTTTTGATAAATTCTTACAAAGAGCTCTACATCCGCTAAAAAGTAAAATTTGTTATGAAATAGATAAATAACACTAAATTTATAAAAGAAAATCAAAATTATTTCTTTACCTTCGTCGTTACTATTAATTCTTTTATAGAAGCAACTGGTTTCTTTTTATCTCTTCTTACGTTTCGTTCCAACGGAAATAAACTAAAAAACAATTTGTTTAATAGCTGTTACATTGAAAAAACTCGTAGAACTTTTACAAAATTCATTCGGTAAGCTAAAAGTGTGGGAAAAATTATAATTAGAACAAATTTACTTACATGCGAATTTATCACACACAGAGTCAGAAAATCCCCATAATTTCAGTACCATTTTTAGAAATGGTCTTTGAAGCTGATCATTTTGTTGATCGACATTTATTAATATTGCATTGAATTAACATCTTCATCTCGGCACATTAAACCACTTGTAATATTTCCCATTTCTTCACAATTAAACATTCACTAATTATGTAAGTTACTAAAAATTTACTTTACAATGAAAATACAGAAAATGCACACCATAATAGGTATTTTCTTACTGCAATCCGAGTTTGGTGTAACGTTTTCCAACTAAATTTGTAAGAAATTCTAAAGTAATTTATCTATTGCCAGTAAGTAAACAGTCCTTTGCAAAAAAGTGTTGGTCATAAAGCAATTTACAACAAAGCTTCTAAACAATGGTATTCTAAAACACCACAAATTGAGAATCCCCGTGCTTAATCCAAAACGGTTGTTTGGTAGATTTAATATTGTTCGTACAAATAGCAAGGACAATCGTGCTAAATACAAGACTTTTATCAGTTCTTAGAGTAAGAAGTGGATTTTCTAAAAATTCTTAGGTAGCATTTTTTCAGTGCACCGCTTCGAGAAACAATTTTCTGTAATCGCATAATTTTTTGCGATTAAAAATATGAAATCTCGTTTTTACCTGAAATTTGATTGCTCTTTAACGCCAGCGTTGCGGCTGATGATAGTTTAATTATGCAATAAAGTAACACAGGCGTTATCATTGTGCATTTATTTAATTTACTCTGAGTAAACGTCTAAGTATAAATAGTCGAGGTTGAATGCATTAGACATTCTTGTTCGAGCGAGAAAATATTTTCTTTTTGTTCTGACAATGGGTGCATTAATTTAATTTGCAGAGAACGCATCCAGGCAATGTTTATGGAACGGGACCTGGTCCAAAACCGACTACTCCTTATGCACCGAAGTGGCCGAATCAAACACCGAAGGGATCGTAACGACATCGACCATTTACTTCGCTGGATATTCATTAAGCCTCGTAGCCCTCACAGTTGCTATTGGAATATTCATCTGCTTTAAGTAAGGATTTGCATGTTCGTTAATTATTAAACAGTAAGACGTTACAAGTGATATTATTATGTTTCTTTGACGTTTGAAAGGAAAAATTTTACGATTCATTGGGGAAAATTGTTATGTTCTGTATTTACGAGTTGAGGATGTGAAAGACAGTTTGTACAAATTGTCGCTAGGACTTGCAGGTCGTTCCGGAGAAGTAATTTTTTTGAATTGTTGAGTCTGTGGCGTCGTAATATAAAATTGGGTGATACAACCGGACTTTATCATAAACAAAATTAGCCTTTTATATTCAATAATGCAACAATACTTGCATTGAATAATTAAGTGAGTCGTTGATTTTGAAAATGGAGTCGTTTGATGTGAGTCACGCCGCACCAGATTAAATCTTGTTTGCAAATTTACCGGTTCAAACATTTCATGATCTGTAAAAATAATTATTATAAAACAGTTATGAGCAAAGATTGTTAATGATTCACCGCTTTTATAAACTCATTTTTATTGCACGATTTAAATAATGACTCAATTAGTCACAGGTAAATCACCTTTAGTAGACCTATTATGTAAATAATGTTTATTTTTGAATCATTCGTTATTAAATTAAATTGAGGTTTCCAAAATTCCTGGAACGCGAGCAATTAACCGTGGGATATGTAAATAACTGTTTGCAGTCAATTTGCATTTATTGGTCGTTAAGTTTAGAGCTGCGTTCGGACATTAAAACTGGAGGGTCTCAAAAGCGATATTATATTTTTTGTATCAAACTTGACTGCTCAATCGTCAAATAGGCATCAATTCCGATAAAACGAAAACATCAATCTGGCGAATCCATTTATTTTTACCTTCGAATAACATTGAAATATGTCATAAACCAATGCATAGATACGCATTAGAAAATATGCTTGGAAATAGAAACCAAGTCTGAAAAAAGGTATGAAACTGAAGGAAAATTCTTCTAACAAGAAAATTAAAAAATTTTTAGAATTAATATCTGACTCGAAAAATTTCCTGTTTTATGCATTCTGCCACCTTCTCCGATCTCTACAGAATGGTGGAAATAATAAGCTCTTTTGTGTTCGATTATATTATAATCTACGATTTATAATATCGTTTGGCGTCCATAATGTGTCATTTTATGAACTAGTTCAATAACAATAAAGTGAAATGGCCGCCTTGGTAGTTAATAATCGTAACCTTAGTAATAATAGAAACAGAACACTTCGAAACTATCAAATTTTTCAACATCAAGATGGACTATCTAATTTGCCAAATATAAATGTTTCTGTGGATAAAAGAACAACTTTGCATTACAATATTGAACATAAAACTTTGTATGCAACTCGTGTATAATCAGACTTTATGGGCTCGCATTATTCATTAGCTTCTCTCGGTCATAATCCGGCTCGTTTATAAAGACCTATATAATGTAGGAGTAATCGTTACATAAATTATAGTTATTAACGACATTAAATTATATATCAATCCACGGTCGTAAAAACGCACTGGCGTAGCATACGGTGTTTTGCGTCAAACATAACGAAAACACAATCGCACAAACTTGTACACTCTGCCGCAAATTAAATGTCACACGACGTTCGGGCGCTTACAGGCCATGTTGCAAGGATGTTTGCATGGTTGTATACAAATTATCAGGTCCCTATGCTAGAATTGATATTGAGGATCAGTGTTATGAAGTCAAAAATCAAAATAAGTAAGTGAATCGAGAGAAACAACGAATAAACTACATTCGTGTAACAGTCGAACAGTTTCAAGAAAATAAGCGCAAATTTGTTACTAAACCGTATTTATTATTAATGAAAGTAATAAATCATTAAATGGTTGTTATTAAATAGATAAGAAATATACACGCATTTAATAAAATAGTATTGTAACTCATCAAAAACCTTAATTGATATTCTTGGTGCTTTGTTTATGAGAAGATAGAAAATTTTCCAAATTTTTTTTTAACAGCGTTAATCGATACGTAAGAGTCAACCCTTGTTGTAATCATTTGAAAACAAAAAATGTTACCTGAGCAAACTTGAAAATGTTGATTCTAACATAAGTCGGAAAAAAAAAAGATCTGAGCACATTTTGTGAATATGTGCACTGCAATTTGCATGGTTTTACCTAGGAAAACCGACTCTTGAGATTCAACCCTTGTTGTAATCATTTGAAAACAAAAAATTTTACCTGAGCAAACTTTATGAAAATGTGGATAAGTCGGAAAAAAAGAAAAAGTTTATATGGACATGTATCGTTTTGAATGGTCACTCCTCAAATATGCACCTAATCTAACGTAGAGAAAATACAATTTTCTTTACTTTACGAAATAATAATAAATAAAAGTAATTTTATTAAATGATTTATTTTTTAAATTTATTTAAATATATGTTCTAAACCGTTAAAATGTATAAATTTTATGTGAAATATTAGTATAATGTTTAACTACAGTACAAAAAATAACATAACTTCATAACACTGATCCTCAATATCAAATCTAGCATACGGGCCTGATAATTTGTAGGCAACCATGCAAACACCCTTGTAACATGGCCTGCAAGCGCCCCAACGTCGTGTGACATTTAGTTTGCGGCAGAGTGTACGAACGCGTCATTACCCATACAACACAAGTTCGTCTACAGTATGTCTAGAGTATATCTTTGCCAGATGTTAAGATATCTATAGGATGTCTAATGTCGATATACTTTAGCCATCCAATAGGCATTCATTTGTCACAAACTCGGACATCCAGGATATACATTTTGTCTATCCGTGTTTACAGTTATTCGTTATCTTATAGATATTTTTTGTATATAAGTATTAGATATTCATTTTTTCTGAACAGTAAATATTCATTAAAAAGGTTATTTATTATCTTAAGGATTCCTAGGATTTTTTAAAATTTATTTTAACAGAAATTAAACAATGTATCAAATTAATTAATTATATTTGCTTCAATAATAATTATCTTACACATTTTACATATTATACAAATTAATATTTAGGCAATCTCATAATGTTTTATTAATTTTCTGTTTTAAACGCTCTGGGGAGTTTTTCAGAAAATTTTTAATTAACTTGGCTTTGATCACTTATGCCCTGAACTAAGTTCAAGGGACCCTGAAAATAAAATTTAACAATGATTTCATTAATTTATTAATTTTTATTTAAGAACAAAATTCGGATAATTACCCTTGTTTTATAATACATCGTTCATTAGTTGAGGGCATGGTTCTTCCAATGAAATCGCCGGGACCATTTCCACCAATTCTTGATATTTCAATTTTCTGAAAATAAAAATATATTTTAGTCTTATAACGGGTGTTGAAACTATTTATTATACACACGTTACGGTTACATACACAAGTACAGATGAAAATGGTTGTAGTCCTTTAAAGGACTGACCCGCGCCTCTAGTCTTCGATCTCCCTGGTAATGTCCAACGCTGGAGCTGTTACCGGGGAGTTGTCGGGGATTTTGAGACGGGGATCGACACAATTGTAGACTAACGATGGATCTTCAATAGTCCTGGAAGGACTGACCGGCTTCTCTGTCCTTCTAGTTTCAAGGGTAATGTCCAACGCTGGAGCTGTTACCCTGAAGTAGTCGATGCGAGAAGCTGATCACTTCTGGCGTTATCGGAGCTCGTAAGCTCCTTTTATAGGGCTGGAGGGTAGGCGTGTCTTCGTGCTGTCGAATTGTGGGAGAATCCCATTGGTCGGAGGTGTGCTGGTGGGGGAATCCGATAGTGGGAGTTGTGCAGGTGGCGCTCTCGTGTGCGGAGCACTTCTAACTAATAGAAGTCTGTTACAGTCCTTAATATATTTTTAATTAATACTTCGATAAAGAGTACATTATCCACGAACGAAATGTGTAAAAGTAAATCTTTCGATAGCTGGTTCGAAGCATTTTTGTGAAACAGATGTGCTATTTACCTGCTACAACAAAGAGTACAGGGGATCTATTGGAAGTCATTCTCGGAAAATACAGACAAAATATGCAGAAAATGCAAATATTACTATCTACCTGTGCAGGTACTGGTACAGGTGACCCACCTATGCGAAACTCAGAACAAAGAATTCAACAAAAATATTTAAGTAATTTTTAAAGAATGCTAAAATATAATTGCTTAGTATTCATTAACTAAATTTAAAATTTATTTAAACTTTCTTTAACAAATTACGCTTTATAAACTCTTATGGAATAAGTACATTTTATTACATTACAAATTAATTGGTAAAAATTCTTTAGTGTTAATTTATTATTATTTTGATATCAAAATTGTTCTAGAACCCGTATAACTTATCTACTGTTGTATACTTTTAAGCAATAGCTGAGGTAAACCTTATACACTTTCAGTTGGGGCGATGTCGTTAAAGTACTTATCACGGCTTAAAGTAATAAAGCTGTTATTTAGGTGTGAATTCTTACCGGACGTATTCAGGTAAAAATTTGGATTCTCGAAAACCTTTTGTTACGTAAAGTCATTTATTTCTTATCTCTAACAACATCGCCCCAACTGAAAGTGTATAAGGTATAAACACTGGATTGGAATAGTAGGTTGCAATCCAGCGGTTTAACTGTTTTTGTTTGTTGTCTTTGTACTGAAAATACTGTTTACATTATTCTAGTTGCAAACTATTGCTAAACTGAATGACTGGACTTGACTAAGGTAAATCCAGCTTTTATCGATATACAGCAGGAAGCTTATACGTTACGACAAAATAATTTCGTTTTAGATTAATTTTACAAAAAGTAGTTCATTCCAGGACATAATGTCACATTATTTTGCTTTGTGACCGAATTTAAAACATTAAACTAAATAAGTTATCTGCTGGTATCTTTTATCCAGTTGATTTAAAACCAATGACATGTGACGCATAAATAAACACAGTGCCAATATTGCTCAAATGAGCCCGCTATTGTTGTTACTTACGACTTCACACCTATTTTCTTAATCGAATCAACATACGTTCCATGAACAAGCTCATAAAGCCTCACGTGTTAACAGAAAAAAGACAATTTTTTAACTAGATTTCAGGATTCCTGTTTGCCTTCAGCTTTTATCGGATTCAAAACATTCGGACAATTATTACCAAGTTATCAAAAAATTCGCGCTAAAACAATCCACTTTAAGTCGCTGGATTCCTCTCCTATTATCAAAGCCGCGCTTGTTAGCGCTTTTTAAGAGCGCGCTCAGTAAAATAAAGATACACTTTGATGGCATGTTCTTCCGTCTATCGGTCTTTGCGCTTTTCTCGATATTCCGCTAACAAACAACAACTCAATTTGCATAACAGAGCAAGTTTTCCCGGCGAAAAAATCATCAAAAGTTATATCATTGTCAGTCAAACGTATTGTAAATTTATGTTGATTGCTAACAGGATGTTGTGAATTTAAATACATTAGGCCCGGGGCGCTTTTTTACTTAATTCCGGCGCGTGAAGGAGGAAAAGCGGAAGCTGATTGTGTTTCTTCTGTTGCAGGGACTTGAGATGTTTACGAAACACGATCCATATGAATCTCATGTGTGCGTACGTCCTCGTTTATTTTATGTGGATTTTAACGCTGGTAATGGAGGTGCGCTGAGCTCTTTTAATTTGCTAATTTGCAAACTTTATCAATTTTATTTTTGCAGCTCTCCGTTCAAAGCAATATGGTTTCGTGTGTGTTCCTCATAATACTGCTTCATTACTTCCACATAACGACGTTTTTTTGGATGTTTGTTGAAGGTAATTTTTTTGCTAAATTTAATAACAGAAAATTGAAATTCATCTCCCGTGGATTTAACGAATACAAATAGTGTGCATAGTAACAATGGGTAATTAAATTTTAATTTTATTATTATTTCGCAGGGCTGTATCTGTATATACTCGTCGTTGAAACGCTCACAAGAGAGAATTTTAAATTGAGAATCTATGTTTGCATCGGATGGGGTAAGGCATTTATTTTTACTCGCTGTATACATTTGAATGTATAAAAGATAAACTTCAAATGATCTGTACTGAATTTTTTATGAAAAATTGTAGCGCACCAATAATTTTCAGGCGAAAGGTTTTTAAAAATATTTCAGAAACTTAATTACCCGCTCCCCATATTTTTGGAGCCATTGTTTTCTTTTCTCGGAGCCGTGCTTTATTACTCTTGATTACTTTGTTTTAAATCGCTTTAATTTAAATATGAACCAGTTGTAATTTGCAACTTTTATAATGAAATTTTTCCTACAATTAAATTTTCTTTGTGAAGCAATAAATTTGTGTCAGAATTAATTGACAATTATCGTTGACAGAAAAGTATTGTCGTTTTTTTAATAACGAATACCACGATTTCTTTCAGCTAAATTATAGTTTTTGAATTAAAATATGATACTCCGATTTTACTGACATTCTGACATGGTTTGTGTGAATTTCATAAAATAATACTTTCGTAAGTAATAAGGTATCAGTTATCTACCGCAAGTTTATAAACTAAATTTAATTTGCATTAAAAAAGACATTTCATTGGTGTCACAACATGAAATTGATCGCTCCAAGTTTCATGTTTTTCTAATAATAAAAAAATTGGATTGAAATTGGTGAATAATTTTTCGTTTGGGAGTATCTGAACTGATACTGTTCACGACAATTTGTGAAAATATTAAACAATTTCCAATTTAAAAGAAATTTGGAAGAGGAAATTTTTTATTTTTAGATAAGCCCATCCTTTCGAATTTAACAATGTTTTTAATAACCTAGTCATGAACATCGTTTTTTTTTCTTCTAACTTTATGCTCGGTTGATTTAAAAGACTGTCGTTAGGCTGTGGAATTAAATTGCTCCTTTTAAATAATCTGTCAAAAAGAAATTTGACGATTTTCAACAAGTTTCTGAAAAAAAATAATTTACTGCAAAGATCTTATTAAAATTTTGTGAAACTGGAATCACTGTAATTGACAAATATTTCCAAGCATTGAAATTCACCTACTTACTCATCTTATTATACCGGGTGTTCACTAAACATGCGGCAAAAATTCAGGAGGTTATTTCTTCGGTTATTTGGATATTCTTAAGTGTTTTGATGATTTTGGGAAAAACGTTTTGTTTCGAAGATATAGAGCGATAAAAGCTTTTTGTGAAAAAATGACTTCATGCAGTAGAATTCCTCTATAACGAGTCCCGGTTATTATGAAAAATCGGCTGTAACGAGTAAATTGTCTGGTCCCTTGCTGTTTTGTATACTATTCCTTGTAAATTTCCTCCTTTATGGCGAGTACGTTTCTAGTATTGAGGAGGATATAACGAAATTTTTGCTTCCTCCCAAATCGGTAATAACAATCTTTAAAAACGATTAGAGAGTTTATGTTAATAGGCGCTTCCACACCTCCTCACCACGATGCCCGTTTTAATAACTTAGTATACTTAGAAAGTGCAATTGATAAAATTGAGTTACTTCATTATTATAAATAAACGAAAATTACAAATTCCTTTCACTAAATCTTGTCCCTATACAGGGTGATGAAAAAAAGGTGCCCATGATTGATATTGGGACAATGCTTTCTGTTGAAGCATTGTGGAAATCGCAACAAAAGTGGACCAAATAGATTCTGTTTAAAATTAAAACAGTTTGTCTAAGAGCACAACTTGGGAATGCTGGCACATATTTATTTTTCTAAAGAATTACTTTCAAGTAAACCTACTTCTTGTATCTAAGCAACCAACACTGACAGATACTGTCACTTGCGTAAGATAAACAACTGTCACGTTGACAACTTGTTTTATTTCAAACAAATTTAATGTAATTAAACAAGAATACACAACAAACAGTTAATTGAAGGGCTGTATGCAAAAAGTCCCTAAGTGACGTAGAGATTTTCTACTATTTACGCTATTTCTGATAAGAATGGATGAACTTTCGAGCGCACTTACTGATTCCCGTTTAAAAGGCCCCTAACCATGTTATTTAGTAAAAACAGATCAGTCAAAAACGAAATAATGTAATTTCCAGATCAAATTGAAACAAAATCTCAAATATCTCAGAATAGGAAAAAGTGACTTAGAGGAACTGTCGCGCTAATCCTTGTATGCTTCGTCCTGATCCAGTTTCAATCGCTTCCACAACTGCTTCCTCCAACGCTGGTGTACGAACTTCACGAGGTCGTCTACCGTTTACAGAAATCGGCACTATTTGGCCATTTTCTCTTAATTTTTGCTCCACTTTTCTAATGATGTTAGCGATGACGTCGATGTGGATACACTTTAGCATATTCTCTAGCAGCTTCCGATGCGTTATTATCTGTCTCACCCAAGCGGAGCAACATGTCTAGATATTCACTGAAATTGTATTCCGTTTTAAGACTTTTTAGGACATTTGACTTGTATCGTTCAAATTTGACAAGAGAACTGACATTGAAAAGTGAATTATTGTTGCCAACGTTTCCTTGGAGATTTTCGATGTTGCGACATTGATAAATTTTCCTCAGAGCCAAGAAACCGTACTTTTGACATCGGTAATAAAGTTGGCTTCAATAGATTTTTTACACTTTTTTTTAAAAAGCACCATCAACTACATCAAATTTAGACCCTAACAATGAAATTATTACAAAATTGTTAATCATATAGATTTTTATTGTCTGAATAGGAAAGCTTATATCTTGGTGAAGAGACAACAAATTTTGTTTTGGCTTTTAAATTCGTGTTTTGTTAGAAATCGTCTATAACATATAGCTACTCACGCGTCCCTTTATTTCATCACCCTGTATGTGTTTTACTTTCTTATTAAATAAATTTATTTTATAATACATGAAAATCAGTTATAAGAAGTAAATATGTTGGTCCCTTGAGTTCTCGTTATAGAGGGATTCTACTGTATGTCATTTCAGTCTTCGGAAAACGGGAATAAAATCATAATTTAATCCCGGGAGGGCATAACAGTCATTGTTAAATATAATCTGATTCCCATTTCATTTGAACTCATCTTATTTTGAAAACTTTTTTTCAAAAATATTAATGGATAATGAAAATTTTTCGCAGGCCTACCAATAGTCATTATAACAATTTGGACCATCGTTAAAAGCTTCATGCCAATAGTAATAGAAACCAACATTGACGACTGGGTAAGTTTTGCATCGTTCCTTGACCGCACTCCACCTGTAGCAATTTCAGAAAATGGAATCCTCACAATTAAACGCCGAAAATTTATGGCGACACTG
Organism: Dascillus cervinus; assembly: GCA_949768715.1. NCBI lineage: Eukaryota > Metazoa > Arthropoda > Insecta > Coleoptera > Dascillidae > Dascillus > Dascillus cervinus. The sequence continues at coordinate 26,088,006 of OX458319.1, read as the reverse complement.
TCCCTGGATGAAACCACATTCCGTGGACTGGATCCACCAATCCCCGGTATTACTAGTTCTCCTCCTGAATCTCCTCTTCCTCGCTGCGATCATGTGGGTACTCATCACCAAGCTCCGTTCGGCGAACACCCTAGAAACCCAACAATACAGAAAGGCGGCCAAGGCCCTGTTGGTCCTGATGCCGCTCCTGGGCGTCACGTACGTCCTGACCATCGCCGGCCCCACGGACGGCCCCACAAAAAATCTCTTCGATTACACGAGAGCGGTGCTCCTCTCGACGCAGGTAAAGAAATTCATAGATTAGCAGTGATAACTAAAATCCCGAAGGGATAACGAGCAACAAAACAAAAATCCAATGCAACGTAAATGCGCCTCTTACGGGTATAATCGGAGAAGGGAAATGCCCTTGAGGATCCAAGTGAATCGCGTATTCCTTTTTCAGCGTTTTCCGCTTTGTGAAATCGAGTTTTGAATTACTCGTTAAAAGCTTTAATCTCCACGCTGAAGAGCGAGTGACACGTGAAGTATTGCAAATGTATGAAATTTAAGTGCGTTACGGACTTCAAAAAGTAAATCGCAGTTGAGGGCGAGTGATGTTATTAACGGCAAAAATTGAATCGCGGTTCTATTTATATTTAATGAATAGCGATTGAAAAAGTTTCAATTTTTGATTGAAAGCAGGTGTTTTGCGGCCGCAGTCTGAGTGGTTTTAAAAAGTTTTATTGTATTTACGTATGCGAACTTATGGCTTCCATTAGGATGCTCGCGGATAAATTTGTAAACAGGCGATTTACTTACTGAAACATTTCGTGCCTAGCATGTTTATTTCGAGTTTTTAAATATGTATCGGTTGAAAGAATGAATTTCCATTCGACCGAAAACAGCATCATTCGATTAGACTTTCATTATGATTTAGAGATGCAAATAGGCACTTTGAAGGTCCATTCAGACGATGTTGTAAGATAATAAATCTATCAAGAAATAGTGAAGTGAATAATAATAGAGCTTGGTAACATCGGCAACTTTTCTTATATGACTTTTTTTGTAACATGAAAACAAATATGATTTTTCGAGTATTTTCATGTGATTGTAGCGTTGCCTGCTATTGCTCGCTCCGTTCTCGAACAACAGCTCCAGCCGCGAAAGCAAATACTACGTCCGTGAACCGACTTCCGTTGAAAACACCAAGGAAACCGAAAAAGGACAAACGATATAAACAGTGTAAATAAAAATCGTTCCAACTAAAATTGGTGGCCCCCACGTAATTAAACGTGAATAGCATTTTGATTTTAAAAAATCATGTCACATCAGATCGCTATCCCGTGCTTCATGGTGATGACATCCTCCAGCTTCCCCACAGATGCGCAGTCTTCTCCACCATCGACTTAGTACAACCCTACCACCAAATACCTGTCACCGAAGAGGACATCCAGAAAACTGCTCTTTGAGTTCTTAGATATGCCACTTGGTCTACTCAACACCACGCAGGACCTTACACCGTCAGAAGGACAACATACTGAGGTGACTGGACTTCGTTGGATGCTACATCCATGATCTGATTGTATACTCAAAATTACACGAAGAGCATATCCAGCAGCTCACAACAATCTTCAATACCGTACGTACTTATAAGCTCACCATCAATCCTAAAAAGTGTCAATATGGTAAGAATTAAGTGACTTACTTGGGCTACACTATCAACGGCCGTGGCAATCAACCTCCCTCAACCATCCAAGCCATCGTCACCTACCCGAAACCAGACACGATCAACGATCTACGTCACTTCCTAGGTATGGTCAACTATCATGGAAAGTCTATCCCTGGATTCTCTCAACTACAAGCTCCACTGACTAAGTTCTTGTAGGGTGCCAAAAAGAAAGATAAAAGGAAGGTTCTTTGGACACCAACTGCTGGCGATGCTTTGGAAGCATGCAGCTTGGTGTCATCCAAGCCAGAACTCACGAACCGTAAATTCGCCTCTTTAAGAAGATTCTTTAGCGCCAAGAAAAAAATCTATATTCCATAGTTTTTAAACTTTAGTGAAATGAAATTTATCAATAACTATTGCTGGTATTTATAAACTGAGGATGCAAATAATATTATTCGGTAATATTCTTGGTGATGTTTTAAATCATGTAAATAATTTCTTTTTCAAAAAATTTCTTTACTAATGGTTAATTAACTGTTCTGTGATTAGTGAACTTTACTTAAATTACTTTACTTGTTTTGAATGATTCGAGTTCATTTTGAAAGAAAATATAGTTAAGAGCTGCTCCGCCAGTTCTGAGACCCGGTATATTAAATAATTTACAAAATACCTAAGCCTGTAATTCTTTATGATTTAGAAATTTTATTAATATTACTGACAATAAATTTTAAAAGCCAATCTAGCTGTCCTTCATACAAATTTACAACTATTTTTAGAAAAAGACAATGAAACCAAAACAGAGACAATAGTATAATCGGCCACTCGGCGTTACCAGGACGAGTTCGAATTTTGAACTCTTGCTAGAATACCTTTACTTTCTATAATTTATTGTTTAGTATAAGTAGACCCATCCATTATTCAGCAGAATTAATTTTATTATTTTAGGATTTGATTCGAGGGTTTAACACGCTTCAATTATTCTATTTCGTAATTCATTTTCGGTGTCCACTCGAGAAGAATATAAAAATTATTTATTGTACCACCATTCTTCTAAACAAAATAATGCAAGGGCGTGAGGTTATTGTTCTAAAGAAAAATTGAATCGGCTACACTGTCAGCACATAAATGCCAAAAAAACAAATATCAGCTTTCTAAATTAAATTAGATCAAATTGATACTTAATGATTTCAGAACATTAATTGTTTTTCTCTTCTTTTTCACCCTTATACTTGTTCCGTGCAATTTTATCAAACACCTATGTAGTGAGTTCAGGAGCTGATTAAATTTTGATTGCAATCGATACGCGTAAAAGGTTAATTTATTATTCAGTTTTTGAAAAAAATTATTTTTCTTTGATGTGAGTTAAAACAACAAAATTAATTACTTACAATTCTTTCTTATTTGATTTTCAACCCCAATAATTAGTTGAACTCTTAAATACTTAATTTGAACACTTGAACCTCTATTATCCTCAAAAACCATTCATATTTAGACAGCAGACGTCTGAAATGACGAGGCAGAAGCAAACACTAACACAACAGTCAAAGGCTTATCCAGGCGCGCTAGAAGCATCACGGAACCAATTATGCTTGACTCACATATTGACATGCAGACATCATTTCAATAATAGTCAAAAACAGAACGTCTGCAATCGACATTTTCTCTGAAAATAAATTAGTATATTGTTGCATATTTTGTCCTTTGCCGTGTATTGTTGGCTGGAGAAAACATCTGAATGAAACATTGTTTCGGATTAAAAGTTACTTTTTTTGTCTCGCAATTTTGTATGCGCTCGGCTGCGCTAGACCCCGCCTCGCAAGCACAAAATTTGCTCGCTAAAAAATTACACTTTTAATTATAATAAGTCAATATACTGATTATAAAAACAAGTTGAATTTCAACCATTATTTGCATATTTCTTCACAAAATAAAAATGCAAGATCAAAATGAAAGTACACCGCTAATGATTTCAACATACACTCGATCAGCTTTACTTTGTTTCTAGACAAAGGCTCATAATCTCCTTGTAGATCTTTCTCTGCCGCGCTTTGATGCGATGCATTAGCATCATCATTTTGATCTACATATTAAAATAAATCATAACAAAACAATTATTTTAAAATGGTAAAATTAATTGAAATAGAAACTTCATTCTAACATTTTGTAAAGTGAATAAATAAATCTTTTATCACAAGAAATAAAAAGATCAAATTAAATCGTTTTTTTTCTCCAGTCATTCAGTGCTCTTACTCAAGTTTGCAAATTTTCTCCTTTAATGGAAAGTGGCTAATATTTAATAAAAAGGAAATTTAAATACTATTGAAGGCATATTAAGAAGACAGCCAAAATCTGGACATTAATCGATATTCTTAAAAGCTGTCGGGCAAGCTTCGCTTTGAATAAGAATAAGGTTAAATCTAAAAGGGAAAAAATTTTCTATACACGGAACGTAAAGAATGTGGAAACAACAAAAGCTCTGCGCAAAAACTAGCATTCAATAACGATCGTGACAGTAATTTATAAAAAATTTACTAATAGAAGTTTTTGCTGGGGGATAACCAAACAGTTTTCTGTCGGATACTGAAATGAATTTGAAAGTAAAATTAACCCATAATTTTTACAAATGTGCCGTTTTTATGGAATTTTTAATATTTGAAATGATCATAACGAGCATATCTAAATTTGCAAGAAACTTTCATTACATCTTAATTTATGTCGATGTAATTACAAAATGTTGTGTTCGCTTTAAACAACTTACAGTGTTGCCTTTTTAACAACGTGACTCCTTTATTTTACTTCATGTACTTCAATGAGAAACGGTAGTGGACAAAGTACATAAATCATTATCAATTTAGTATTATTCAATAAAACAGTAAATTCAAGCATCGCACTCTACTTGTAATTCTGGGAGCATTAATTGCAATTCCTGTTGATCATTTGCTGTTAATTATACCTACCCAACTGAAATGAATAACTGATACTTTTTAACATTCCCTGATGGTTAAAATATTAATTACCACGTTATTAAACCGTTTTAATTTGAATAACAAATAATAAAAAACATTTACATATTGGTAATTGGGAATTGTTCCACGCGTTCTGAGCATTTTTTTCGCTCAGTGGAAGTTGTCGGTGTTTGCACCTAATGTATCTACTATTCATTCTACTAATTGGTAGACCTTTTCTCAGTCTACAAAAGTGTAAAGGAAATTTGTATTCATTACAGTTTTTTATCAGAATTATTTCATAATTTAACACTTTTTAACTCAGAATTAAATATTGCTTGAAAATATGTAAAACTATACAGGGTGTTCCATCACTTGTGGCCACCCCCAAAATTGAGCTTCAATTGAAAGTTATTTATTTGAATTTTGATGCACGTATGACTCTGGTATAAGGCTAGAAATTTCCAGTTTTACATATTAATTGTCGGCGTTAGTTTTCGAGAAAAAAAATAAAAACTGATTTTTTATAAAAATACTTTTTCCCAATTTCGTCAAATTTTAATTTTCAGGATCACTATGATTAAGATAAAGATATCCAAAGTAAAAAAAATTCAAAAACTGTAATTAGTCTAAAATTCCCTTATATTGGAATCTCAAGGGTAAAAGTAATAATAAATAGTCGTTAGTTGTTTCCGCAGAGGTAAGTGCGATTTAAATTTATGACATTGTAAAAATTTGTAACTGTCGAGTGGAAGTCGGTCGATGTGAACAACAGAAGCGTACCTAAGCGAGCCTTTTTACATTCTTGTAGATTTCTACAATTTACGTAAATTGCAAGTCCTCTAATAAATTACGATTATGAGTACGAAGATACTTTAAAGTGTGAATGTTGAATTATTTTTTTAACTCGAAGACGACTTATTACATCTTTCGTTTGAAATATTTTCGGTGCGGTTATGGAAAAGGGACAGACTATTCGTGGTACCAGTTACCTACTTCCAGTTTCGGAGAAAATTTTACAATGCCATACATTTAAATCGTACTTAACTTCCCGGAAAGTTACTAACGCTTATTTATAGTCATAAATTATTACTTTTACTCTTAAGATTTCAATATAAGGGATTTTTTGGATTTTCTTTTTACCTTGGATTTCTTTGCCTTAATAATACTGATCTTGAAAAGTAAAATTTTAAAAAATTGGGAGATATTATTTTTATAAAAAATCAGTTTTTATTTTTTTGTCGAAAATTAACATCGACAATTAATATTTAAAACTGGAAATTTTTAGCCTTATACCAGAGGCGTGCGTGCACCAAATTTCAAGTAAATAACTTTTAATTAAAGCTCAATTTTGGGGGTGGCCACAAATGATGGGACACCCTGTATCGAGCATTCCTATTAGAAAAATGTTGTTTTCGTGAATGTCTCAAAAAGTTGACGTTCGCAATGGTAATCAGTGGAAAAAACAACAATCCTTTACCAACTTAACTGACTTTGTAGCTTCAAACAAAGGTAAACCAAAGGTAAAATGAGAGTAACTTTCTCAAAAACACTCTCAAGGTAAAATAAATTTACCCTCCATATTATGTTGTATTGAAAAACAAGTTTACGAGATATTTACCTGCAAAAATATCTTTCTTGATAATAAAGCGCAGATCGATGTGCCTAAGCTTTTTTTGATGTTCTCTGCAAATGAAATTCGTCGCGACGAACAATTGCCGCATAATATCAACTCGAAATTATTCATTTTTATGAAACGACCTTATAAATATGTATTGCCTGACACATTTCGCATACGACGTTAAATTAGGATGGGATTTCCTGAATTACTTCTGCTGTTCATGCAACGTATTTAGGTCGCTGCAATACAATTTGGATTATACGAGTTGAAATTGCGCCGAAAAACATTTCCAACCCGGTTGTGGCGATAATTCGCCCATTGAAACAGTCTGATGAAGCGGTTAAGGGCTGACAATTACCGAATCACAACTATTGTGTTTTCTAAGGCGGGCAATTAACCGAAAGCTTAACTTTGCAGGGTTTTACGGTCGCCCTCTTTTACTGCTTTCTCAACACCGAGGTGCAGAACACCCTGAGGCACCATCTGGACAATTGGAAGGCGACCCGGAACCTTGGCACTAGGCGGATGAGAAACGACAGCCGCAGCAAAGACTGTTCGCCGCGTTCCGAGAGCATCAGGTAAACAGTAACGAGTTGGGTGTTGATCCTTTTTGGATCTTTTTATTTTCTCGCATGGCGTAGAGAAATGAACTTCTCTTTTTGTTTTTTTGAAAAATCGTTTCACTAATTTTTTATTCATTTTGCATGCTGCATGGCATCATCAGATTTACGGAATGGACTGTAATATCTGTAACGAGTGATGATAATTCCGGGGGACAGGCAGTCACTACGTACGAAAAGTGCAACGGAAAATAGAAAAATATCGATCCGTCGTTTCGAAGCAAGTTAGTAATGAAGCTGTGTTATTGTTATATTAATAGGAAAGTTTTCCATATTTTATTGAGATCCAAGTACAATTTGCGAGTGGGTTCCTACGTGGACCGTTGGAATTTTCAAACGCCCCATTCAAAAACTGTAATTATTTTTAATTTGCGATTGCGCAAGAGCTTTCTCCTCTTTTTTTCCTGTGCACAATTCCTATAAATGAAGCATTGAAAAAGTTGGTCGTACTTAATACGAATGGACATTTTGACAAACTTTTTTTAAAGTGTTCGTGATTGTGAATAAAATTGTGACGTGGAAATTAAAGCGGGGAAAAAGTATGCGACAACTTTCCAGGTTGGGAGAAAAACTTGTACTCAAATTTCGTTATGGGAAAAAAGCCCTAAATTATATTTCTTTAAATTGCTTAAAATTATACGACAAAATATTTTTCGTTCGAGTAAGTGAAAAACTTCCGTCACTTTAATTGTGGAAACTTTTTGGTCCCTTCTGAGAGTTCATTCTCAAAAACTTAAAACTCTTCAGGATGTAACTAAGTAAAGGGGAGAAACTTTATTCCACGATCAAAATAAATCAAAAAGTTCTAATAAGTCCGTGTCAGGAGGTTTTAAATTTGAGTTACATTTAAAGTATCTGAAATCAGCAGAACCTTGATTAAACGTTTCATGCTACTTAACAACGTAGATAATATAATTAAAATTATTTAATTTAGTTACTTATTAATCTGGGTCACATTAAAAGTAATATAATTAACAAACAAAACGATTTATGAACATTATGTTAACAAACTAAAGTCTATTCAAAGTGGTCTCATTGCGACTCAGTGTACACTACGTGACAATTTAAAACGAAATCGACGCACGGTTATTTTGCAACTGTTTACACATGCAGGTATAAGTTGTTGCTTGCCAATTTCCAATTCCGTATACAAAATTTTTGGGCCAAGATTGTACGGAGTGAAAACTTGAAACTTGCAATTTAAACGGTAGAAATTTTAAAAGCAACCGCGCGTTGATTTCGTTTTAAATTGTCACGCAGTGTATTTTACTGTCTAACTCTTTCAAATATTCCCGGGCATTCACCATCGATTGGAATCTCATACACCAACAATTTTAAGTGTTGCCACAAATAAAAATCCAAGGAATTGAGAAAAGGAGATCTTGGAAGTCATGCAACTGGTCCAAATTGAGCTGTTCACTTGTTGGAATACTTTCGATTAAGTGGTATGGATAAAAAAACTGTTCGTGAATTGCCCACCAAGTAGTCATTTGATCTACTGTTACCCCTAATTGTTGGGAGCTGATAGTTGGATTCTCGCCAACTGTACACAAAATGTCCTATTCTAATTTGGGCGTACGAAGAGATCGTGGTCTTCCTCTATCTGTAACTGGAGTGTTATACTGTATTTCTGACCAACTTTTCAGTTTGTCATAAACCCTCTGTAAATCACTACAATATCCATAAAATTTGAGTCCTTTGTTGTTTACAAAATAAGATTGCAAAACATAAAACGTTTTCAGAGTAAAAAAGATAAACATATAAATGTATCGCTTTTGAATGCCGAATGGAATTTGGAATCAGTGGAAATAAAAAGTTTTAAGTGTATTAATTTTTCAAACTGGGAAGGGTGTCTACCTCAGTTTTGGATAAGGTTAATGACAAAACGGAACGTATCTCAGGAATAGGGTATAAGTGATACGGTGGCTGTCTCCGCAAGTCGCTGTTATAAAGAGGCAAACGTTTTAGGTTGTGGCTGCTGTCAATTTGGTTAATACTGTTGATATAACCTTGCAACCTCGTAGCCATTGCCACTAGCACCACTGTACATTGTTTTCTCGCGAAAAAAAAAATGTACCCATTATGTTACTGGAACAAAATTTAAATTATCTTTGAAAGGCTAAGACAGTCTTTCAATGCGGAAGGAATGCATTTCTGGAAACGGGTTTCCATTTCCATCTACTAAAGTACTAAAGTTTTTCCCTTTATTTTAATCACACCCTGTATAACCGTTAGCCACATAAAAATTACTTCTGAAAATTAAAATGCAAAGGACCCAACTCCTCCATACTATAATTTATTTTATTAAATCAGTAATCAAAGTAATTTGACAGTATATCGAAAGGATAAGACAGACAATAAAGAAACTAAATATTGTATTTCATTAATTGAACGTAGCTAGGCGGTCAAAGTAACTTTTACGCGACTAACGGTGTATTTCGTTTTTAAAACAGATATCTGGGAAATGTATACTTATTGTTAGTTGAATTTGGAACTTTTTTATATTCCTCTACAATTTGCCCATAACAAAAATTTATTGAATATTTGATAAATGCATAATAGAAGAATTTAAAAAAAACTGAAAGCGTGGCAATTGCATTTTAAATTTCGTTTACTTTTAGAAACTTCGACGTTGATGGAAGATTTTTACAAGGAAAAATTGTTTTCAGTTTTTTGCAAGTTGCCAATAATTGATATATTTCAATCTCCAAGAATTGTTATTTTTAAACAAAATTTTAGGCCCAATTTTTGGAATCGAATAGGAAATAAGAATAAAATCCTGAATTTGGCTCTGAAAACGATTATTTTTGTAATAATGATCTAATGATGTAATGATGTAATGAAAACAAATGTCACGTTGACGTTGTTGCTTGACAGATAACGATTTAGAAAACCAGTGTTACTACTAAAACCTAATGCCAGAAACTTCATCACTATTACTGAATTACTATAAAACAGCAAAGCCAATAAAAAATATTGTCGCAGTACAATTACACAATATTCAAATTCATATTATGTTGTGCTTAATTTTATTATTAATTTATTATACTTCACTCTTCTCTTACTTCAAACCATTTATGATTTTACTTCGAACAAAATTTTGTTTTATTTTTGGTTTTCTAATTTGAACATTAATTTAAACAAACTTTTCACAGAAAAATATAGAATTTTGGTAACTTTGGTAACACTTTTTGGATTAAAAACTGTCACATCAAAATACTTTTCTTTGATTTGAAATCGGACAAGAAACTTTAATAACTTTAGTTTTGGAATTCACAAACTTTTATACATTCTGCGGAGATTGAAAATATTAAAGTACATTTCGTGATAAAATTTTAGCTATATTATTAAGCAATGTGATTATAATTTTGTGAATAGTATTTTGTAAGAAATAGTATTGCAAAACCCCAATTTAAACAAAAAATTGCATCGCTAATTTTACAGCGAAAATACGACTCAATTCTGGAAAGAATGTAACTTAAATTGGATTAGGCGCTAAAACGAGCTGCAGCAAGTTTTATAAGATCCAATTCGATTAATTCGAGCACTGTCACGTAAGGTTAGTTCAGTCGGGACGGTATTACGTTCGGAATGAGTTAAGCGCAATAAATTGCATTTAAAAACGACTTTGGACCATTTTCACCCGACAAGTTTAAACACCACTTGCGAAACTAGACTTCAGCGTAACTGCAACAACGTTCTGAAACAACCCCATAAATTGTGGTCATCAAAAAGTGTAATTTTCTTCAGCCAACTAAAAATTATTTGACTGAAGAGCTGTTTCAGCTTATGTTACCTGAAATTGGCCATCTAATAGCCAATTATTGTTTTATTTTAAGACAGAAACTTAATTTTTGAATGGGGTATTTTAAAAAATGTGCCAAGAATGAAACTGTAATTTTTGTATTAAGGTTATCGTTAAGTTACCAATTAATAATTTACATGTCGCCAACATTGATGGAAAGATCTCAAAAATAGTTTTTCCACTCTTTTTCTAACAAAAAATCGCTTGTTTTAATTTTTTGTAACTGGCGTAAATGTTGTTCCTGTTGGCCCTTATGTACTTAATTTTTTAACCTGCAGAAAGAAAGCCCTCCGGGGCACTTTCATTTTTTTATTATGTAATTAGTTAAGCAAATTCATGTCAATACCAAAATGTGCATGTCATCCCCTATTTGTTCACATTGCATGCAATAAATATTTGTTTCACAGTTTATTTAATGCTCCCTAACCCTGCAAACGAAATTTGCACGTACCGCAGTTATCGATCTGATTTTGATCTTCCGGCACAGATTGTACAGTCATCCGACGAGCTTTCGCCGCAAAAGAGAGTCGTGCACGTCGGAAGTGACGACGACCACGCTGGTTACTCTCAACGGTTCCAGGGCTTCTAATGGCGGCGCCCAAATACGCACCCCTTTCCTCCATCCGTCAAGAGCGAGCCTTACAGGAAACGTTTAGGAACAAACATATTTAACCATTCCAAATTGCTGTTGTAATCTTTATCCCATTTGAAATGTGCTGGATCGGTCGGTCGTTTTTGTGTATCGATGTTTAAGGGCTTATGGTTTCGCAAACAGTGCTAATCAACGTCCGGAATTGAATAAGCGGAAAACTGTTTACTGAACGTTTAGGGAGCCGATGCAAAAACGTATTTCGTAATTACGGCGATTAAAATGATAGTGCCATTCTATTAGCCGGAAGCAATTTAATTGGCGGCACGTGGTAAATGTTTTCGTTTCAATTTCAACTGGTTTTCTTCGAATAAATAACAAATAAAAAATAAATCTCAATCAGTTATACAGTGTGTCTCCAGATGGATTCAAAAAGAGGAACAGTTTTTTATTTTCTAATATACTAACACCTTAACATAAAAGCAAAACTAAATTTTTTCACGTTGGTACTCTTGTTATTATATTAACCGACGTATCAATTAAGCGTCGGTTATGAGCTGGAAATAAATCGTCATACCATTTTTCTATTTGAGTAAAATTTAACTTTTTTCATGGTTCATGCAAAAAACAACTCCAACTAACCTGCACACGCCGGCTTTACATATTTCAATGTAAAAATCCGATCTAATATAAAAATGAAGCGTTGATTTAAATTCAAATATTATGAAGCGGCTGCTCACATTTCTTAAATTGTCTGCCTATAGTTATTTTCGTTACAAGTTGCGAAAGGGACACTTATCGTGCGAGGAATGAATTTTGTGAACGAGGCAGAGCAAAGCGAAGCCGAGTAAGCGAAATTCATGACAAGCTTTCGAACGAGTTGCGAACACTAATTTTCAGACGAACCAACAAAATAATAACTAGGTTATCCAGATAGATAAACATAAATCTAAAACGCCACTACAATTGGTAATAAATAGATTATCTTGTTTTAGAAAAACGAGAATTTTAAATCAATATACAGATCGATTTGGTTATTACACCTAACCAGTGAACTAATTAAGAAGCATTGTATTGACTTGTGAAAGTGTAATTTTTATTTACTGCTCCATTTATTATGAATGTAGACTCATCAAAAGCAATTCCGCCTGACTTTCTCCCAGCCACAGGCATTTCCTAATGTATCCACAAACGTTAAGTTATAAGCTTTAATTAATTTTCTTTAAAAATTCGTTGCAAATGGAATTTTTATTTTTCAGAGACAGTTTTGTATAATCAGTTAGCTACAACCAGTCTTGTAGCATCATCTTGAACAATTAAAAAAGTTTTGTTAAGTTTCTCTACTGAGTAGATAAGACGCTTCTCCACTCCTGAAACACTGAACAAGATAAATCGTTCATTATTTCAGTAAGTATTATATTTACCACAATTCAATAACATAACTTTATTGACTGTAATATTACTGATGTTAGTGATGCACAATACTTTGCTTTGATTGAAGCCTCCCGATAGACAATTGTCACTTATCTCATGGGAGCATTGAATGCAGCCGGTAATTTTTGCAACAACGCATTAATCGGACGAGTGGAACAGGAGGGCAGATTACGTTGTTTCTATATACAGTGCCTTCGTAAAGTATGGAATTCGATAAAACATTTTAGAAGAATTTTCACAAAAAATCCTCGGACCGGTCAATTTTAGTTTTTAAAACTGCATCTTTTTTAATATTTATAATTTTACGATCGTCTTTTGTTTTCGCACTATGACGTCATCATCAATTTTTTTAAATAGCACCCCATACTTTTGATCGCGAATTTGGATGCAGCACATTTTTCTGAGTGACCTTGAAGAGGAAAGCTTTCGAAATAATCAGTCCTAAAGTTTCGAAAATGTATGGTAAATTTATTAGAGTAGACCTATCATAATGTTTTCAAGGAAGCGTTGGAAACAAAAGATGGATCACCAGATTTGACAACCTTTGATTACTTTTTGTAGGAATGCTTAAAAAGTAAAGTGTACGTTAGTAGGTTAGAGAATTTAGAAGATTTAAAGCAACAATTCGTCATGAGATACGACAAATCCCTCCTGAAGTTATTGGCAATGTTCAAAAAGAATTTATTGATCGCATTGGCTGCTGTCAAGAAATCAACAGTGCGCAATATTTTAATTTAGTTGTCTTTTGAATTTAATCATTACTTAAATTTAGTATTTTGAGATAGCTAAACCGTTTTCTTTATTTTTTTTTTGTAATCATTCAGTTTGTACCAATCCTATTTCAAAAAATACGCTACTAAAAATAAAATTTGACGGATTCGAAATTTTGTTGATGTCAAAACCGTTTTTGTTTCCAGCGCTTCTTTGATGTAATTATTATTGGTCTACTCTAATAATTTTACCATACATTTTCGAAATTTTAGGACTGATTATTTCAAAAACTTTCCTTTTCAAGGTCATACGAATTTGACATATTCGTACTCAGAAAAATGTGCTGCATCCAAATTCGCCATCAAAAATATGGGGTGCCATTTAAAAAAATTGATGATAACGTCAGAGTGCGAAAACAAAAGACGATCGTAAAATTATAAATATTAAAAAAGATGCAGTTTTATCGAATTTATTCCATACTTTACGAAAGCACTGTATACGACGTACAGTACGGAAGAATTTATCGATACAATATATTTTGATTTAAATTACCAACTTATTAAATTCAGTTAAGTTGCACTACCTATCAAAAAATATCAACAAATGTTAGTGTAATAAATTGCTGTCATAGGATTTTCATTTTAAATATTTACATTTTGATCTTTAATTTAATATCTGCATTTTGTTTACAAAATTTTCAGTCGATCTGGAGACACACTGTATATATGAATTTTGACTATTTTATTATAGTTGGTTAACTTTACGAGCTGCATTTCAAATAATTTCAGCATTACAGGCTCTCGTTTGGAACTTGCACCTGTCACAAAAACCGCTTTTCTGCCATTTATGACAAATCGATATTGAGCAGGTGTCGTACGGGCCATAAATTTTCGAATTTGGTTGTACGTTTGTTCAAGGAGCGGGAGGGAAGTCCAGCACATTGATTGTGAGCATTTTTGTATGTCGATGTTACTTGTATTAGGGAGCTAGATTAAATTATTTTTTAAACTTTAAATGGTTTTTGATTGTAAATATTTGTGAACAAAAAGGAGATTGGTATACAGGGTACATGTAAAAAGAAACGCAATTGATTGTTTCAATCGCGTCACTGGAGAACAAATCTAGCATTTAATTCCCTTGCTTTAATTCTCGATGGACCTAAAATTTAAAATACATGTTTGATAGCAGAGAAGTTCTTTTATTTTCGACTATTTTCCCTTCGATTGTACTAATTTTATTATGGACACGTGCAAAAGTAATCGCATTAACTACTCGGAACTTATGTTTTGATTGCTCCTTTCGCGAGATGTACAGTGAAGTGCAGCTTTCCAGATAAGACGTTGAGCACGGGCAATTTTGATAATCGTAAACTCGTTACACTCCATTACCACAATTATACGACTTACATCACAAGTGATATCTTTAGCTGATAATTTCCAATTTTGTTTTACTCTGGATTAGTCCGTTTGAGTTAATCCGCTCATACGGTAATTACAAATGTGTTTGCGAAAGCGTTGGCTTTGCTTTAATACCTTTTGTGTGTTATCAAAATAATTCGCAACAATTTGAATACAACGAACGAGCTATCAACGTTTTCATTTATCGCCACGTTGTAAAATGATATTGTTTAGTTGGAAAAGGTCAGCATATTGTCATTAGGTGACCGATTGCCTACTCTGCAAAAATGCCGTATGCCATTTTACACAACCGTGTCCTGAAAAAATGGTTAATAAATCGTAACAAAACAATTGCTTATCAGTGCTAAAAAAGTATGTCATCATACAGAAGCTTACCATATGCGTGGCTTGATTAATTCTCGAGACCTACTTGTTTATTGACTTATCACAGTTAACCCTCCGCCTGTCGCGTTCCTTTTTGAAACACATTCGATCGGGTGTGGGCTGTGGCGACCAAAATAAAATAGTTTCTGAAAGGCACTAACATTTCTTCCGGTGCCAATTTCACTTAATTATGTTTTCTACAAACCTTTTTCTATATAATACCTAATACATGATTAATTCAAAGTATACCTTTCTTGTGCCAGTTAAAATTGAAAAAAGCTTACAATTTTTTTAACATATTTTCCAAAATTTGACAACAACGCCTAAACAAATGAAAATAAGATTGCCTTAGTACCATATTTATTTAAAAATGTACAAACAATCTTTGCAGCATGGTCCAAGATTTACAAATTTTGCAAAAAAAACGAATCTCTTGTCTTCTAGAATATTTGGAATTTCATTTTTTACCTGGCTGTGGATCTGACACAATCTCTTCTTTGATGTCTGAAATTCTCAAAGCTGCAGTTCGTACACTTTGTGTCAAATATTTATCAATAGATCTCCTTGGCACATTTTCCTGCATTAATGTCATACCTAGATTTTTTTTAAACAGTATACGAAACTGGACAAATTCTCCATCTGGGTTGTTGATGTTGTTGTTGCGTTTGTAGATAAAAAAAAATGCGCTGATGGCTGCGACATTGAGCAGGTTATAGAAATTACCATTGACCAACACTTCATATTTCTAGCAACATTATATGATGTGATCATGCGATCGACAATATCTACTCCACTTTTTATGCTATTATAGATAGTAATCATTTCGGGTTTTTTCTGATCACCACTGCCTTCATCGATGTGATAGTCTTGGTACATTGTGAAGGCAACTAGCACATTTTTCCTTTCTTAGATCATATCATCGCTAAATGCTAACATTGAAGAATATACTTGCCTATCTTTAGCTTACGTTATCTCCGGAAGTAACTCTCTTCAATTGACTCTATTTGTACCAACCACAGTGAATCGGTGCTCTCTTAGAAGTTTCTCCATAACTGCATATCTTGTAAACCACTGTCTATAGTTACATTTCTTCCTGAATCTGATAAATGTGAGCATATTCTTTCAGTTACCGAGCCGGTAGTATTGTCGGTTTTATATGGGCTATCGGGTTCCGGCATAGATTTCGATGTGTGTGGTAAAGAATGTTTTGGCATCAACAACAAAGAAAACTTTGAATTCATATTCTTCTTAATTTATCAACACTAGTGCGAACTGCTGCAAGTTTATCCACTTCTTTTCTTTGGTCACAAGTCGTAGTATTATCGACGCAGAAACATTTCAGTAAAAATACGAACTTACGTTTTGCCAATGTAGCAAGAAATATCTCATATCCCATAGCGTTTGACGACCAATATTCCTTTACATTTGCTCGTGATCCATGATGAAATCCAGCCAAATACAAAAGCACCACTAAGCGCTCGGACTTCTACATGGTGTTGCACATTTGATCGGGTGAGGTCTGTCAGAACAAAATGCCATGCAGTCACCATTTGAAATTTTGAAAAACAGTTTTGTATAGAAAAAATAATTGCTATTCAAATACTTAAAAGGTATTGTTGTTGCAAACTTGGTAACATAAAATAAGAACTCACGGTACAAACACAAATAAAAATACGGAGCTTGTTGTAAAAACACGTCTGGTCATTCCTTTGTATAAAAGGTGACGTTTCTATTTATTGACAATTCTCCAAGGCAACCAAAACATCGCCTACTGCCATGTACCGTGCTCAGTTAGGCGGCCACTTGTATGTAGAGAAGGGCCGTTCCGGTAACACTGTGACGCTAGAAATTTTGAATAAGAAAATAAAAAAATAATGTAAAATTTTCAATTTGCCGTGTACTCACAGACCACACCCGACGGTTGGAGGGTTAACGAAAATTAATATTTAATTATTATGGTAATCAGAGTTATTAAAATAACTTGCTGCCTTCAAGTAGACATTAGCACATAAGCCAGTGCAATGATAAGTCGCCAACTATTGTTACTATTTTTTATAGTTAAAGTTCAAAGTAATGAATACAGCGAAAATAAAGCAGTATACTTTGAAAATCTTATTAACAAAACACAAGTTAAAAATTCCGTATATCAATTACCAACAAATTCAAAACATTTACAAGAAAATTTGGATTCCAAAAATATTAATTGTACGATATTTTCAGTACACCAACGTCGACGTATAATAATTCATAAATTTCAGATTACGGGGAATACGATTTTATTATCGTAGGGGCCGGTTCTGCAGGAACAGTAATAGCTAACAGATTATCGAAAAATACGAATTGGAAAATATTACTTTTGGAAGCTGGAAAAAATGAAACCGATTTTAGTGACATACCCGCAATGCAAGGCAATATACAATTCTCTGAAATGAATTGGGGTTATAACACCACACCACAAACGTACACTTGTTTAGGTAACAAATAACTGTTTAGTAGCAAACTATAATTCATATAGACAACTGCAGGAAAGAATGGGAATCAATGTTTTTATCCCAGAGGAAAGGCATTGGGAGGATCAAGCACTGTGAACAGTATGATGTACGTAAGAGGTAATCGTAAAGATTACGACATTTGGGAAGCTCAAGGAAATCCTGGCTGGGCGTACAAAAATGTTTTACCCTATTTTTTGAATGTCGAAAACTCCGAAATAGCAGGCGACCCAGGTTATCATGGTTTTGGCGGTCCCTTAAATGTCGCATATCCACAACCTATTGTCCCTATACTAGAAACTTATATCGAAGGGCAAAAGGAACTAGGCAAAAAAGAAATTGATTATAACGGGCGCTCACAAATAGGAGTGGGTAAGACGCAGTTCACTGTTATCAACGGCAGAAGAAACAGTGGGGCTAAAGCATTTCTAAGACCAGTGGAAGGCCGCAAAAATCTTCAAATCGTAACTGAGGCTTTGGTACTAAAGATTCTTATAAATAAATCGACGAAAATCGCCCATGGTGTGGAATTTATATTGAATGGAAAGTTTTACACTGCCAATGTTACCAAGGAAGTTATAGTATCGGCAGGAACAATAAATTCTCCTCAATTACTAATGCTGTCGGGAGTTGGTCCCAGAACCCACCTACAAGAAAAAGGAATTAAAGTCGTACATGAGCTTCGTGGAGTGGGAAAAAATTTACAAGATCATACACAATTTTATGGTATACCAATCGAAACAAATTACACTGAACCCGTTGAACCTTTATCAAAATATGTAAAAGACTACTTAAAAGGTAAGGGGCCATTAAGTACGTCATTAGTTCTTGCTAGTGGGTTCATAAACGTCGGTGGCTCACCTTATCAAAGTTATGCCGATATACAGTATGGATTTGTTCCGTTTATCGACCCTACTATATTGATTCCGATAAACAATAACAATTACAACAATGAAATATTCGAAAATTATCTTGTAAAACTAAATTCACAAACAATGATTTTTCTCGGTGTGATACTATTGCATCCCAAATCGAGAGGTACAGTTAAATTGCAAAGTAACGATCCTTTTGAATTTCCTCTTATTGATCCAAATTTCTTCTCGCACCCGTACGATATTGAAATATTATATAGGGGTGTGTTGGACAGTCTTAGATTGCTTCAGACAAACGCTTTCAAACAATACAACGCCAAATTGGTAAATTATACTTTACCTGCTTGTAAAAATCATGTTCATTTATCGAGAGAATACTGGATATGTAATATTCGACAAATGGGTAGTACTTCCTATCACCCAGCAGGAACTTGTAAAATGGGACCAGTCAGGGATCGCAACGCCGTTGTTGATAATAAGCTTAGAGTTCATGGAATGAAAAATTTGAGAGTTGCAGATTGTAGTATAATGCCTTTGGTAGTATCTGGAAATACAAATGCAGCCGCCTATATGATTGGAGGAAAAGCTGCTGACCTAATAAGAGAAGATTATATAAAATAACATGTTAACTTTTGTGTTTGCATAAATTAATGGTATCTTAAATATATAAAGCATGACCGAAATTTTCTTTCCCTCTGATAATATTTTTGTGATATAGTAAACATACGATATAACGAACTATTCTATGGCATGATGTGAAATATCAATAAATTGAACTTCATATTGGGAATTCAAGCTACGCGAGTCGCCTCTAGTGGTGAGTAGATAAAACACTAGACGATGAGTCATGGAAAGGATAAAATGTGTTTACACGAATGCTCCGTACGTGCATGTGCGATAGTTTTGTGGTTTATTTTGTATTATCTGTGGTTTTGTGGTTAATTAACATTAAACTACAACGACCGTGACATCTCCGGGTCTAACAAGCAACGTAAATTGTTCTGTTCCTGGATGAAGATCTGTGAGAAGAAAGTTTCCTCATTTAATGTATAATAGTTTTCCAAAAAGTGGAATTAAAGTGCATGTGATGAACAACGGAAATTCCGAAATGTAGATTGTCAAGTTAAGGATGAGAAAAAAAAGTGAGAAAGTTGATGAAAGTGTGTTGCTTACATTTTAATAATGACGATTACGATTAGGCTTGTCAATTTCTGTGTGGCTGCACAGGGTATAATATAAAGAGCATTTAAAAGTTCCTGCCTTCCTTTAAAATTTCTGCATGAAGAGCTGGTTTTAAATGCATTTAATGCAATTTCAATATCTAAAAAATCTCTTCTTAGTTAAACAGTGGTGACGTCAACGTAAACAACTGACAATCTATTAGGAGACACTTGCCTATTTGCCACTCTGTTATGTCACATACCTTCAACCATACCATGTATAACAAATTAATTGTTGAACTGGTAAAACTTTTAAAAAAAAAAAAAACTCTTTCCCTATTATAAAATATCAATAGCACTAAACTTAAAATCAACAACATGTATATGTAAATGTCTGTTATCACCGATTAACACAAAGTACGCCGAAAAACACAACGTTTTAACGAATCTCGGTGAATTCTATCCTTAGCGTGACTCATCTGACATGTGTAGTTGCATAAACGTAAGGCGATATTTGAATTCTCTTGAATTCCCAATACTCTGAACTCTAACGAAAGTCTCCACCTGCTAAGCCGTGACTATGAATTCGAATGTAAATGAAGACACTTAAAATTGCAAAAAAAAGCATAAATATTCGAATATTTAAAGCAGAGTGCTGTAACATTCTGGTTACCGAGAAAATATGGAGTCGTACCATCGACCATTAGTTTTATAAAACTAAGCTAATCTTGAATAGTGTTGGGAGTACTTGGCAGACCTAAAGAAAACTTTAATAGTATATTACATACCGAGGCGGAAGAAAGAAGTGTAGTTTACCGAAAGGTATAGCCTTGACGTGAACTAGTTCTCGAGATACAGGAATGGCACTTTTGCCGAGGTTTGTATACTATTTTATTCGCAATCAATCATTTAATAAAACAAGCAACATTATAATAAAAAAATAAATAAATAAATAATTGATTTCGTTCACCGTCCATGCACGTGAGAAAAGTTGGTTGCATATTATAGATACTTTAATTTGACATTTATAGTTTAAATCGATAGTAACGCCCTCACGCGTTGGAAATGGTTTCATTTCTGATCGATTACGCCTCATTACTGACTCCATTTTTACTATTTCTGACCGGCTAAAGTGTATTCATGAAATCGTTCACTTTCCAACATTTAAGGGGTTAGAAAAGTTGTATGTTACTAAAATAAATTAACCATTTTGTACGGGCCACAGAAATGTTCAATAAGCAACAACAAATAATATTGGTAAGAAATATTGGGAGAAAATCAACTACTTCCATAAAAACAAATTGATGATCTACAACTCTATCTATAAGCCTACTTGTAGGAATGTACAGCAAATTGAGCATTACTTTCATACAAAGATCCACCACGGTACCATTCAAAACCACACAATTTACCAAGACCTACAAATTCAACCACACAAGAAGTTAACCTTAAACAAAATTTTAAAAAATATCAAGTACATAATAGAAGTCCCCCAAACCCACTTTCTGAACAACTACTAACACCAGAACTGAACAAAAGACTGAAGGGAACATTAAAATCACAGAGGTTACTGAATGTAATCATCATCAGGTCGTAGTAGTCAACAACGTTTTAGCAAATTGACTTTCCTGTATTTCGAAAGAAAAGGAATTAGCTTGTTAAACGCATATCTTAATTCAACCTTTTTAAATGAAAATTTTATTCTGGGCAAGCTTCCGGTTCCACATAATTGGCATAAGTGGCTAAATTAGTCTACCGTAACCTACATGGTTAATGACACATCACAGCTTTAGAGATTAGTATTTAATTCTATGTTAATTAGTATTATTATAACAATTTCGATGCCTGGAAGTGCACATTAACAAGTGCGCTTTTACAATGATGAAGTGCCAATTGTTTTTACTATTTATCATCGTTAAAGTTCACAGTAATGAATACAGCAATGATGACGTAGTATATTTTGAAAACCTTATTAATAAAACACAAATTGAAAATTCAGGATATCAATTACCAATAAATTCAAAATATTTTCAAGAAAATTCGAACCCCAACTACATTAATTGTACGTTATTATAAGTAGATCACCATCAACCTACAAAATTTTATAAATTTCAGATTACGGCGAATACGATTTTATAATTGTAGGGGCCGGTTCTGCAGGAACGGTAATAGCTAATAAATTATCTGAAAATACCAATTGGAAAATATTACTTTTGGAGGCTGGAAAAAATGAAACCAACTTTAGTGACATACCCGCAATGCAAGTCAGTTTACAATTCTCTGAAATGAATTGGGGTTACAACACCACTCCGCAAACGTACAGTTGTTTAGGTAAGAAATAACTGTTCAGTAGCAAACGGTAATTAATATAGGCAACCGCAGGGATGAATAGGAAACAATGTTTTTATCCCAGAGGAAAAGCATTGGGAGGATCAAGTACTGTGAACAGCATGATGTACGTAAGAGGTAATCGTAAAGATTACGACATTTGGGAAGCTCAAGGAAATCCTGGCTGGGCGTACAAAAATGTTTTACCCTATTTTTTGAATGTCGAAAATTCCGAAATAGCAGGCGACCCAGGTTATCATGGTTTTGGCGGTCCCTTAAATGTCGCATATCCACAACCTATTCTTCCTATAATAAAAACTTATATCGAAGGGCAAAAGGAACTAGGCAAAAAAGAAATTGATTATAACGGACGCTCACAAATAGGAGTGGGTAGGACGCAGTTCACTGTTATCAATGGTAGAAGAGACAGTGGGGCTAAAGCATTTCTAAGACCAGTGGAATGCCGCAAAAATCTCCAAATCGTAACTGAGGCTTTGGTACTGAAGATTCTTATAAATAAATCCACGAAAATCGCCCATGGTGTGAAATTTATATTAAATGGAAAGCTTTACAGTGCTAGTGTTACCAAGGAGGTTGTAGTATCAGCTGGAGCAATAAATTCTCCTCAATTACTGATGTTGTCGGGGATAGGTCCCAGAAGCCATCTGCAAGAGAGAGAAATTAAAATCTTACGTAATCTTCGTGGAGTAGGAAAAAATTTACAAGATCATATATTTTTTCCCATACCAATCGAAACAAATTACACTGTACCTATTGAACCTTTATCAAAATATGTAAAAGAATATTTAAAAGGTAAGGGACTATTAAGTAGGTCGTTGGTTCTTGCTAGTGGTTTCATAAACGTCGGTGGATCATCTTATCAAAGTTATCCCGATATACAGTCTGGATTTGTTCCATTTACCGACCCTACTATATTAATTCCAATAAACAACTTCAATTATGATAATGAAATAATCGAAAATTATCTTCTAAAACTAAATTCGCAAACAACGCTTACTCTGATTGTGGCACTATTGCACCCCAAATCGAGAGGTTCAATTAAATTGCAAAGTAGCAATCCTTTTGAATATCCTCTTATTGATGTAAATTATCTTTCACATCCATACGATATTGAAATATTATATAGGGGTGTGTTGGACAGCCTTAGATTACTTCAGACAAACGCTTTCAAACAATACAACGCCACATTGGTTAAATATGTTTTATCTGCTTGTAAAGATCATGTTTATTTATCGAGAGAATACTGGATATGTAATATTCGACAAATTGGCACTACTTTTTATCATCCAGTTGGAACTTGTAAAATGGGACCAGCCAGCGATTGCAACGCCGTTGTTGATAACAAGCTGAGAGTTCATGGAATTAAAAGTTTAAGAGTTGCAGATTGTAGTATAATGCCTTTGATAGTATCTGGAAATACAAACGCACCTACCTATATGATTGGAGGAAAAGCTGCTGACCTAATAAGAGAAGATTATATAAAATGATATGTTGACTTTTGTGTTTGCTTAAATGATATCATACAGTTATTTAACCAACATATGCTTCAATGAGAGCGATTAATAATCGCGACAGTGCAGATGGATTGTCAAACTTTTGACATTATTTGTAATTAATGGCACCATTGATTTGCTATTGATTTAAAATGCATGGTATGTTTGATTCGAATATCTATTGGAATTTTTGTCGCGGAAAAAAATTAAATTTTCTTCAATTTCGTAAGATTCGATCAACGGAAAAATATTGTAATCAACTTTTGCGTTAATCGGCGATTAATAATCTCAACAATATTAACGCGTGAGCGGAGCGAACGCGTTAAACTGTCTCGATTATTAATCGCTCTCATTGACGCACTTGTTGGTTATTAGTTATTTACGTATCATGTGCGGAAACAAATGTTTTGGTAATGAGTGCCCGATTTGCAAACACGAGTGGGCGTAGCACACGAGTGAAGTGCAAATGGGCACGAATTCCCTTATATTGTTTACGCACAAGGTGTGTATGCTATTTTTTGCACGAATTTTTACCCCAAAATAAAATAAATAAACAAATTGAACCGGAAACAACTGTCAGCTGTTAAATGTCATTCGAAATTTACAACTTTCAATTTATAATTTCTGCACTATTCCCCAATGTATTGAATTGAAAAGTGGTGTAAATTGCATTGTGCACATTAAAGAATATAAATGAAGCAATAATTTGCTTGCAAACGGTCTGATTAGCGAGTGATTTTTGGCTCGTTTTCACGCACGAGTGTTTCAAAGTAGATGTTTCCGTATATCAGTTGCGTGCGCATTTCGCTTGTTTGGAAGCGGGGAGTGCAAAAATAACTATTAAAAAAGTTATAATCAATAAAAATGCTGATTTGATTAATTCAATTTTTATTTACATATTCTAAGAAACACATTTCAGAATATAACTATAAGAGGGTGATAAATTAGAAAAATGAGTGAACTGTATTTCGTTACAGTAAAACCTTTAATAATTTAGATGGTAGTTCAAAATGCCATAGGAAGTGGGTGGGGCACGACTTACCTTTGCAACGTTCAAGTTTATTTTTAAGGAAGGAAACGCAAACATGGATCGCGTTGTCAACTTACACAAAATTCCGAACAACAATATACAAAAATGGACGTTCTTATAAATAATAATTTAAAACTTACAATATTACAGAACTTATAATATGATCCCAATACTTTTTCCATTATAATTGAATTTTTTGTGGAACTTATCTCTTATAGTTATTTAAACCAACATTCTTATAGTTGAGGGCAAAAACCTAAAAAAAAAACAGTACATAATAGAAGCCCCCCCACCCCTCAACCCAATTCCTGAACAACCACTAACACCAGAACTCAACATGGTTGAAGGGAACCATAAAACTACTGAATGTAAACCTCATCAGGTTATATTAGTCAACAATTTATCTTATTGAAATTGTACATGAAAAAAAGTGTTTGGAAAGTGACGTTACAACGTTTTAGCAAATTGACTTTCTTGTATTTTGAAAGCTCATATCTCAATTCAACCGTTTTTAAATGAAAAATTTATTTTGAAAAAACTTGTCATTCTGTACAAGCTTCCGGTTCCACATAATTGGCATAAATGGCTAAATTAACTTACTGTAACCTACAAATTAAGTTTCAACAACCCGGAGAGGTATTTTTAAAAACTTTATTTATTTGTTGATTACAAAATAAAGGCAAATTACAGACTATTTATTAATGACTGAATGAAGACTAAGTAAAGAGCTGAGTGAAGACTACGTGAAGACGAAAGCTTAAGCAATTTTTGTAACAATTATAGTATTTTTAATGTTCAGCTAAGCACACACGTGGCGTAAGACGGCGCTCAGGATGCATGCGTTGCTTGACCATGACACGCGTGACACGTTTTGTTATTATCAATGCTGAACTATGCACATAACTTATATGTTTAGCAGAGATTAGTATTTCTTTTTATGTTAATTAGTATTATTATTTATTATTGTTATAATTATTATTATAACAATTTCGATGCCTGGAAGGGCGCATTAACAAGTGCGCCTCTACAATGATGAATTGCCAATTGTTTTTACTATTTATCATCGTTAAAGTTCACAGTAATGAATACAGCAATGATGACGTAGTATATTTTGAAAACCTTATTAATAAAACACAAATTGAAAATTCAGGATATCAATTACCAATAAATTCAAAATATTATTAAGAAAATTCGAACCCCAACTACATTAATTGTACGTTATTATAAGTAGATCACCATCAACCTACAAAATTTTATAAATTTCAGATTACGGCGAACACGATTTTATAATTGTAGGGGCCGGTTCTGCAGGAACGGTAATAGCTAATAAATTATCTGAAAATACCAATTGGAAAATATTACTTTTGGAAGCTGGAAAAAATGAAACCAACTTTAGTGACATACCCGCAGTACAAGTCAGTTTACAATTCTCTGAAATGAATTGGGGTTACAACACTACTCCGCAAGCGTACAGTTGTTTAGGTAAGAAATAACTGTCCAGTAGTAAACTGTAATTGATATAGGTAACTGCAGGAATGAATAGGAAACAATGGTGCCATGAATTACAAATAATGTCAAAAGTTTAACAATCCATCTGCACTTTTTATCAATTTTACTGGCTCTACAGTTGCTAACTTCTATATAAATAGTATTACTATAATCATAACGTAAGTAGTTAATTAAATTTGTATTTCTCATTTTTATATTTTGTATTCATTTGGTCATCTTACATTTAAATAAAGTGCCATTTTAATTTAATGGTATATTTCGTTGCCTAAATACAGAAATCGTGCATTTATAAGAAATCATTCTTTTATAGGGGTCATAAATACACGAATCCTATTCATTAAATTGGCTCGTAAATCAACGATCACCGAAAAAAATATATAAAGAATGACCGAAATTTTCGTTCCTATGTAATTTGTTCTTTTTATTTTAATTCTCGAATTAAAAAACAAACTATATAGTAATTATCACAACAAAGCCAGTTTTGTTACTTTAGAATTAGTAGATTTCAACTGAAGTTGAATTATATGTTAACAAGCAGTGTTTAGAAACTATTAACCAAATTTTTCATTGTTGCAGCTGAACTGTTTGGTCATTATTAACTAAACTGTTTGCCAAATAATTTATGTACTTTTACCCAATATTTTTTTTATTTAGCTACCTTTTAAAAAAGGGCTAGTTTTTGAGACGTCTCCAAAATGTTTAGTTATTTAAAAAAAGTTACAATAAACAAAAATGCTGATTTGATTAATTCAATTTTTATTTTCATATTCTAAGAAACACATTTCACAATATAACATAAGAGGGTGATAAATTGGAAAAATGAGTGGACTGCATTTCGTTAGAGTAAAACCTTTAATAATTTAGATGGTAGTTTAAAATGCCCTAGGAAGTGGGTGGGGCACGACTTACCTTTGTAACGTTCAAGTATATTTTGAAGGAAGGAAACGCAAACATGGATCGCGTTATCAATTTTCACAAAATTTCGAACAACAATATACAAAAATAGACGTTCTTATAAATAATAATTTAAAACTTACAATATTACAGAACTTATAATACGATCCCAATACTTTTTCTATTATAATTGAACTTTTTGTAGAACTTATCTCTAATAGTTATTTAAACCGACATTCAACAACCACTAACACCAGAACTCAACAAGGTTGAAGAGAACCATAAGATTACTGAATATAAACCTCATCAGGTCATAGTAGTCAATTTATCTTATTGAAATTGTACATGATAAAAAAGTGTTTGGAAAGTGACACGTTACAACGTTTTAGCAAATTGACTTTTCCGCATTTTGAAAGAAAAAGGATTAGCTTGTTAAACGCATATCTCAATTCTCAACCGTTTTTAAATGAAAATTTTATTTTGGAAATACTTGTCATTCTGTACAAGCTTCCGGTTCCACATAATTAGCATAAATGGATAAATTAACTTACCGTAATCTACATGTTTAGCAGAGATTAGTATTTCTTTTTATGTTAATTAGTATTATTATAACAATTTCGATGCCTGGAAGCGCGCATTAACAAGTGCGCCCCTACAATGATGAATTGGCAATTCTTTTTACTATTTTACATCGTTAAAGTTCACAGTAATGAATACAGCAATGATGACGTAGTATATTTTGAAAACCTTATTAATAAAACACAAATTGAAAATTCAGGATATCAATTACCAATAAATTCAAAATATTTTCAAGAAAATTCGAACCCCAACTACATTAATTGTACGTTATTATCAGTAGATCACCATCAACCTACAAAATTTTATAAATTTCAGATTACGGCGAATACGATTTTATAATTGTAGGGGCCGGTTCTGCAGGAACGGTAATAGCTAATAAATTATCTGAAAATACCAATTGGAAAATATTACTTCTGGAAGCTGGAAAAAATGAAACCAACTTTAGTGACATACCCGCAATGCAAGTCAGTTTACGATTCTCTGAAATGAATTGGGGTTACAACACCACTCCGCAAGCGTACAGTTGTTTAGGTAAGAAATAAATGTTCAGTAGCAAACAGTAATTAATATAGGCAACCGCAGGGATGAATAGGAAACAATGTTTTTATCCCAGAGGGAAAGCATTGGGAGGATCAAGCGTATTAAACAGTATGATGTACGTAAGAGGTAATCGTAAAGATTACGACATTTGGGAAACTCAAGGAAATCCTGGCTGGGCGTACAAAGATGTTTTACCCTATTTTTTGAATGTCGAAAACTCCGAAATAGCAGGCGACCCAGGTTATCATGGTTTTGGCGGTCCCTTAAATGTCGCATATCCACAACCTGTTCTTCCTATACTAAAAACTTATATTGAAGGGCAAAAGGAACTAGGCAAAAATGAAATTGATTATAACGGACGCTCACAAATAGGAGTGGGTAGGACGCAGTTCACTGTTATCAATGGTAGAAGAGACAGTGGGGCTAAAGCATTTCTAAGACCAGTGGAAGGCCGCAAAAATCTCCAAATCGTAACTGAGGCTTTGGTAGTGAAGATTCTTATAAATAAATCGACGAAAATCGCCCATGGTGTAGAATTTATATTAAATGGAAAGCTTTACTGTGCTAGTGTTACCAAGGAGGTTGTAGTATCAGCAGGAGCAATAAATTCTCCTCAATTACTAATGCTGTCGGGGGTAGGTCCCAGAAGCCATCTGCAAGAGAGAGAAATTAAAATCCTACGTAATCTTCGTGGAGTAGGAAAAAATTTACAAGATCATATATTTCTTAACATACCAATCGAAACAAATTACACTGTACCTATTGAACCTTTATCAAAATATGTAAAAGAATATTTAAAGGGTAAAGGACTATTAAGTATGTCGTTGGTTCTTGCTAGTAGTTTCATAAACGTCGGTGGATCATCTTATCAAAGTTATCCCGATATACAGTCTGGATTTGTTCCATTTACCGACCCTACTA
Organism: Dascillus cervinus; assembly: GCA_949768715.1. NCBI lineage: Eukaryota > Metazoa > Arthropoda > Insecta > Coleoptera > Dascillidae > Dascillus > Dascillus cervinus. The sequence continues at coordinate 26,059,016 of OX458319.1, read as the reverse complement.
TATTAATTCCAATAAACAACTTCAATTATGATAATGAAATAATCGAAAATTATCTTCTAAAACTAAATTCGCAAACAACGCTTACTCTGATTGTGGCACTATTGCACCCCAAATCGAGAGGTACAATTAAATTGCAAAGTAGCAATCCTTTTGAATTCCCTATTATTGATGTAAATTACCTTTCACATCCATACGATATTGAAATATTATATAGGGGTGTGTTGGACAGTCTTAGATTACTTCAGACAAACGCTTTCAAACAATACAACGCCACATTGGTTAAATATATTTTACCTGCTTGTAAAGATCATGTTTATTTATCGAGAGAATACTGGATATGTAATATTCGACAAATGGGCACTACTCTTTTTCATCCAGTTGGAACTTGTAAAATGGGACCAGCCAGCGATTGCAACGCCGTTGTTGATAATAAGCTTAGAGTTCATGGAATTAAAAGTTTAAGAGTTGCAGATTGTAGTATAATGCCTTTGATAGTATCTGGAAATACAAATGCACCTGCCTATATGATTGGAAGAAAAGCTGCTGACCTTATAAGAGAAGATCATATAAAATAACATGTTGACTTTTGTAGTTGCATAAATGAATACCTTAAATATAGGAATAATAAGCAAAGTTGTCGTTTTTTTGGCTTCTGCTGGTAATTTTTCGGAGAACACAAAATTGGTTCTAATTTATTAATAGCAGGTCCTAACACCGATAAGCCTGTATGTAAATGCTAGTGGTTTTTAATTTTTCTTTTGATCAATTTTCTTTTTAAAAGTAAACTAATTTCGACTGCAGTCAAAACTTTTAAATTTTATTTTATTATTTAGTTATTTTTAAAGAATTTTATTAAATATGTCGGTCTCTGGTTATTAAAGCAATTAAAAGCGCCTCTGAAAAATTCAGGCTTTTTAATAAACCCCGAAAGATCATTATTTCATGATAATACAATAATCTAGACAAAGCTTTAATTAAATTTCATAATGTCTCTTTCACTGAACTTTTCAACTTCCATCCGAAAGATTCTAGGGCAAACAATAAAACAAGCAAAACTTGAAGGTGATCGCATCCAAGTGCGCCTCAGTCTTCGTTAATGATAAAAATGCATTAACTGTCTAAAAATAGCGTGGAAACGCTCCCGGTAAAATATGCATATTTTACCTGTCCAAGTAGGGGTAAAAGGTTAAAAGATTTATTATTGATGTCGTACACTTAAACAGCTTCCTGAGTGCGTCGGATTAATGCCGTATGCGAAGGAATTTCTCACAAGCGTAATATAGTCAGTCTATCTAATTGCACACATTAAATTATAATAAATTCATTTTAAAAACGAACGCCTTCCAGAGTCAGAATAGACAACACATATTGCATTTCCAATGTCACTCTCATTAATTATTAATAAGACTAAATTACATGTTTTGCTCGCTGTTTTCGCTTACCGTTTACAGACAAAAAGGAATAGCTTCTAAAAATTATTTTAATAAAAATACAAATTTCTAATTAATACAATTTCAATTTGCGCCAATAGTACAAACTAATGAATACCTAGTCTTATATAACTAAACTTTTTGTGTAATAATTATTCTAGAATTAAAATTTTGTTGCAAGAAGAAACAAAATATTTGTTAAATTTCCCGTTTTTTCTATTTAAATAGTCGGTTTAATAAATTTCACTGAAATTAAAAGTTGTTGCAATATCACAAAGATGACTGCATTTTATGAATGTCTTTCCTCACATTGTATTTTCTAATAAAAGCACTTACAATTCCCGCCACTCTATAAGGTTCGTTTAAATGCGCGTGATGAGTCCCCTTAACATGATGTAACTCAAAACGATCCTTAATATTTTCTCTGAGAATACCAAAAATACTCCGATAAGATGATTCTGGATTGTGAAAAGGCGCGCCTGTCATTGCAAGAACAAGAACTGGGCACTCGATTTTCTTGGTCCCCTCCTCTAAATGTTCTTGCACCCAATATCCAATCGATCGAATTTTCCATCTTGGATCGACGTTAAAATAAAATTTTTGTGGATCATGTTTGGAGCGAACCACATTACGTCTTAGTAAATAAAAGCATGATTCAAGTGCAACTGATCCAAGTGAAGCTTCACATAGCTTGTCAGCTAATTCTTCTTGATGCAAAGCAGGTGGTTCTTTCTTCAAACTATTTAGATAATCATATTTAAGAAAAACGTTGCAGTTGCTTCTAATATTACCAAGAGCTATTTGAGTCGGTGCAATATAAGGCTTGATGGCATCAAGACACACTAGAAAATCTACCGTGTCAGGATATAGCATCGTGTAAATAAAGTCGTGCATTGCGCCTAGTGAAGGACCCATTAGTGATATTCTTGTCCAATGGAAATGTTGCATTATTCTTTTTATTAACATCACCATATCGGTATCAAAATAATACATTCCTTTGGGAAATTGTGACGATAGCCCATGCCCTGGTAAATCGATGGCTAAGTAACTTAATTCTCTAGGAAGAAGTGGTATTAATCGGTCGAAACTACCACAATTATCCTGCGTTTTTAAATTGTTATTATTTTTATTTCTAATTACCTGTATACCTTTACCTGCCAACCATGAGTTACCAACACTGGTTGTATATTTTTAGGTCCCCACCATTTTCCGGCAACGTAGCCCCAAGGTACTGAAATTTTGATTTCTTCACAGAGCAGTTCCTCGAACATGTTTTAAAAACTTAATGCAACTAAGTATCTTATCTTATTTGCAAGTAGGAGGTTTTACTGATAGCAAATTTAATAATATACTCAATGACAATAAAATTGCAACGCCAAGGAGTAGGAATTTGTAAATCAAATCATTGACAAGCTTTTTCAACATTTTATTTATTAAAGATAGTAAAGGTCTTTCAGTTAGAAAAAAACCTCAAATCGCGGAGCAAAGTAAGGCCTAAAAACCTTGACCATGTTGAGTTTTAGGTTTCATACTGAATTGTCTTTATCAAATCAAAATTTACTTTTTCATAATGATGATTGTACTATTTTAATCCTATCAACTTCGTTACGTTTTTTTACACCATATTTAGTAAGAAAGTCACCTAACAATCCTGACACCTTATCAGGTTCGTTTAAATGTGTGTGATGCTTTCCCTCGACTCTATGTAATTCAAACTTCCCCCCGTTACTTTTTCTAATTGCGTCAAAGGTATCTTGGTAATCTTCTAGATAGGCCCCAAATGGTGACTCGCTCATTGAAAAAACGAGAACTGGACATTTAATATTTTCAATACCTTGGTATACATGTTCAGGATTCCAATATGTGAGAACTCCAACTTTCAGTCTTGGATCAACTGTAAAATAGAATCTTTCCGGATTTTTTTTGGAACGGCCCACATTTCGTTTCAATATGTAAGGACACGATTCGATTGCTATTGACTCAAAAGAACCTTCGTGCAATTTCTGAATCAGTTCTTCTTCAGCATATGAAGGTGGTTCTTCTTCCAAACTATTTAACGTGTCGTATTTTAAAAACACGTTGCAGTTTCTGGCGATATTGTCTAAGGCAGTTTCTTTTGGTGCAAAAAGTGGTGTAATGTTGTCAATGCACACCAAAAATTCCACCAAGTCAGGAAATAATATTGCAAAAATGAAATTGTTAGGTGCACTGAATGAGTGGCCAATTAGTGATATTTTGGTCCAACTGAAATGTTTCATTATTCGTTTTATCAACAACGTCATATCTATCCCGTAATAATACATTCCTTTGGGAAATTGTGATGATAATCCATGTCCCGGTAAATCGATGGCCAAGTAACTTAAATCTTTAGGAAGAAGTGGTATTAATCGATCGAAACTACCACAATTATCCTGTACCAATAAAATGTTTTGTAATTATATTTTGTCGTTCATTGTAAAATTTTACCTGCCATCCGTGTATCATAAGCACTGGCTGGATGTTCTTAGGGCCCCACCATTTTCCAGCAATGTGTCCCCATTGTACGGGAATTCTTATTTCTTCACAACATATTTCAACGGACATGTTGTATAAACACAATAAAAATTTCAAAATTAACCTTTCTATTTTGTTTGTAACTGTTACTGACAGTACAAATATCTTACTGATTATGAAACTAAAAATACTTTGGAATAAATTTATTAAAGATTGTAAAAAGGAGCAAAGATTAAGAAGCCGTTGAACTGTGGACCGTTGCGGCTGCCACGAACTCATGAGATAAATAATGCTATTCGAGTTTTAACGAATTTTTCGAAAACAGTAAAGGAGAACGAATACAAAAAGGGTGTGGCACACAATAGTCACTAATTTCACACTTTACACCACTAAATTTATTAATTAAATAATTCAAACTCACAGAGAAATAAAATTACCTTAATTCAATATTAAGTATCGTTTCTTTTTTATAACTGATTGATCAAAATTCAAAAACAATAAAAACAAGCTCTACAAATTAGGCGGGTGGTTTTCCAGGACGTCTATACTAAAGTCCGGGTTACCCCTCGCTTCCATAGTCGAACAGGAGCCGCCATACGCAGAACCTTGAGGACGACGAAGCTATTTAAGGACGAAGGACGGACTCCACTGCTGCACTAATACCAATTTATTATTTTATTTAACATTTGACTAACATTTACAATACTAGACCTGTACAATGAATGCCACAGTCCATAAACATTAATGGCCTAAAATATAAATAAAACCCTCGCTGCTTAGGTTGGTGTCAGACATTCGGTCATAACCGAAACTTTCTAAAAGAATTGTATTCTTATTGAAAGTCTCGGACCAGCCGAAAATCAATTGGAACTACACCAATTTTTACAAAGATGACTGCTTTTCTATTTTATTACAACTTACATTATAATCCGGCACTCTATATCGTTTAATAAAATCACTTATAAGCACGGCCAAGTTTTCGGGATTGTTTAAATGTCCATGATGTGTTCCATCCACACAATGAAACTCCAATCGTCCCCCATTACTTTTATCAATAATATCACAAGTAACCTTAAAATAATCTTCATGAAAAAATGTGGAAGGACGCATGGAACAAACAAACAGTGGACATGTAATTTTCTTAGTATATTCGTTAACATAATCGGCAGTCCAATAATATAGTAAACGAGTTTTCAATCGTGGATCGCGATTAAAACAAAATTTCTTAGGATCTTTTTCAGAACGAAAAACACTACGTTTAACCATGAAATGGCACACATCAAGTGCAATAGATCCATCAGAACCTTCGTGCACTTTCTGAGCTAGTTCGTTTCCAGAATAGCAAGGGGGTTCTTCAGTTGAATTGTTTAAAGCGTCGTACTTCAAAAACAATGCACAATTTTTAGCAACATCAAATGTATACTTGCTTTCAGTTGTGAATAGAGGTCTCAATGAATCGAGACAAATCAAAAACTCGACAGTGTCCGGAAACAGCATTGAATAAATAAAATTATTCATAGCACCAGATGAATGTCCTAATAATGACACTTTCTTCCAACCAAAATGTTGCATAATTCTTCTTATCCAAAAAACAGTATCCATTTCATAATAGAACATTCCTTTGGGATGTTGCGAAGATAATCCATGTCCCGGATAATCAATTGCTATGTAACTGAATTCTTTAGGAAGTAATGGTATCAAACGATCGAAACTACCGCAGTTGTCCTATTCATAATTTGGATGTTTACATTTTCTTTTTAAGAATTTTGTTGTTACCTGCCATCCATGAGTGAACAAAATGGGACGAATATTTTGAGGGCCCCACCATTTGCCAGCAATGTGCCCCCATGGGACTGGGATCATAATTTCTTCACATTGTACTTCTTCTGCCATCTTTGTGACTTGACTGAATTACTTAATAAAAATGGAACGTTTTTTAAAATTTTCAAGTAACAAGTCTAAAGTGAAACTGATAATAAAAAAATGTGTTAACTTATATTTCGTTTCATTTTCGGAATGAACGAATTTTAAAAGTGTGTTCCGATAAGAAATCGAATAAAGTGATAACAGCTTTGTGATAACCCTGGCTCAGCTAATTAGGAATATACAGTGGCGTATCATACAGTCCATCAAGGTATAAAATCAAAATTAGCGAATACATTATAATAATACAAACATTTAAATACAGTTCCACAGAAAACGTGTGCTCAACAAAATCTGTGTTAAAAATTTTAGTCCTTTTCCGCAGGTTCGTTTCACACTGAACCAAACCAAACCAAAATTTATTTTTTCATAATAATGATTTCATCATTTTAATTCTATCAACTTCGTTACGTGTTTTTATTCCATATTTGGCAAGAAAATCGTTTAATAATCCTGACACTTTATCAGGTTCGTTTAAATGTGCGTGATGGCTTCCCTCGACCCTATGTAATTCAAACTTTCCTCCGTTACTTTTTTTGATTGCGTCAAAAATGTCTTGGTAATCTTCTTCATAAATAGAAAATAGTGCCCCGGTCATGGCAAAAACAATAACTGGGCATCTAATATTTTCAATACCTTTATGTATGTATTCGGGAACCCAATATGTGAGTGGTCCAACTTTCAGTCTTGGATCACGTGTAAAATAGAATCTTTTCGGATTTTTTTCAGAATGACGCACATTTCGTTTCAGCAGATAAGGACACGATTCGAGTGCAATTGACTCGAAAGAACCTTCATGCAATTTCTGAATTAGTTCTTCTTCAGAATATGAAGGTGGTTCTACTTCTAAACTGTTTAACGTGTCGTATTTTAAAAATACGTTGCAATTTCTGGCGATATTGTCTATGGCAGTTTCTTTTGGTGCAAAATATGGTGTAATGTTGTCAATGCACACCACAAATTCCACCAAGTCAGGAAATAGTATTGTAAAAATGAAATTGGTAGCTGCACCGAACGAGTGGCCTATTAGTGATATTTTGGTCCAACCGAAATGTTTCATTATCCTTTTTATCAACAACACCAAATCTGTACCATAATAGTACATTCCTTTGGGAAGTTGTGATGATAGTCCATGTCCCGGTAAATCGATGGCCAAGTAACTTAAATATTTAGGAAGAAGTGGTATTAATCGATCGAAACTACCACAATTATCCTGTACCGATTAAATGTTTTGTAATTATATTTTGTCGTCAATTGTGAAATTGTACCTGCCATCCGTGTGTCAAAAGCACTGGCTGGATGTTCTTAGGGCCCCACCATTTTCCAGCAATGTGTCCCCATTGTACGGGAATTCTTATTTCTTCAGAACACATTTCAACAGACATGTTTTATAAACAAGATTCATAAAAATCATAAACCTTTTTATCTCGTTTCTAACCGTTACTGACAGTACAACGGTCTTGGTGATACTGAAATTAAACATTCATTGATATCAAGTTATAAAAGATTGCAATAATAAATTAAAGATTAAATAAAGTGGACCGTTGCGGGTGCCATGAACACAAAAATAAATAATAAAATACCAAGTTCCAATTATTTTATTTAATATTTAAGAAACATTTACAATACTAAACCTGTGCAATGCATGCCACAGTTATTTTTTTATTTCCTAAACATGAATCGCCCAAAATATGAATAAAACCCTCACCGCTTATGCTGGTGTCAGACGTTCGGTTTTTTTTGTTCGGTTGTAACCACCCGATCATAACCGAAACTTTCTAAAAGAAGTGTATTCTTATTGAAAGTCTCGTACCAATTTTTACAAAGATGACTGTTTTTCTATTTTATTAGAACTTCCATCAGGCACTCTATATCTTTTAATAAAATCACTTATAAGCACGGCCAAGTTTTCGGGATTGTTTAAATGTCCATGATGTGTTCCATCCACAGAGTGAAACTCCAATCGTCCCCCATTACTTTTATCAATAATATCACAAGTAACTTTAAAATAATCTTCATGAAAATATGGGGAAGCACGCATGGAACAAACAAACAGTGGACATGTAATTTTCTTAGTATATTCGTTAACATAATCGGCAGTCCAATAATATAGCAAACGAGTTTTCAATCGTGGATCGCGATTAAAACAAAATTTCTTAGGATCTTTTTCAGAACGAAAAACACTACGTTTAACCATGAAATGGCACACATCAAGTGCAATAGATCCATCAGAACCTTCGTGCACTTTCTGAGCTAGTTCGTCTTCATAATAGCAAGGGGGTTCTTCAGTTGAATTGTTTAAAGCGTCGTACTTCAAAAACAATGCACAATTTTTAACAACATCAAATGGATACTTGCTTTCAGTTGTGAATAGAGGTCTCAATGAATCGAGACAAATCAAAAACTCGACAGTGTCCGGAAACAACATTGAATAAATAAAATTATTTATAGCACCAGCTGAATGTCCTAATAATGACACTTTTTTCCAACCAAAATATTGCATAATTCTTCTTATCCAAAAAACAGTATCCATTTCATAATAGAACATTCCTTTGGGATGTTGCGAAGATAATCCATGTCCCGGATAATCAATTGCTAGGTAACTGAATTCTTTAGGAAGTAATGGTATCAAACGATCGAAACTACTGCAGTTGTCCTATTCATAATTTGGATGTTTACATTTTCTTTTTAAGAATTTTGTTGTTACCTGCCATCCATGAGTGAACAAAATGGGACGAATATTTTGGGGGCCCCACCATTTACCAGCAATATGCCCCCATGGGACTGGGATCCTAATCTCTTCACATTGTACTTCTTCTGCCATCTTTGTCACTTAATTCAATTACTTAATAAAACGTTTTGTAACATTTCTAAATAACAAGTTTAAAGTGCAACTGATAATAGATATCGCACGTGACCCTCTGTAAAACAGCTACACAAAACCAGTATTTGACCTAGCTTAGTCCTAGGCTAGTCATATTTTAACTTAAGTAGGTGCAGCGCATTAAAATTATCTTAACAATAAATAAATACCGCGGGTGTCACGACAACCTTTCATTAGAACTTTCTGGGGAAGGAACTTTTGTAGAATTTCAAAATTCTGGTATTTTATGTTGCTGACTTTGCTTACTTCAAATAAAGTAACGTCGCCGTTCTAGCTGTTCCTGTTACCAATGCCAATTTCGTTATTTTTCTTATTACACCGGGTGTCCACTACCAAATCGGCAAGTTTTAAATTAGTATTTACAGCAAACGCACCTTGAATTTTATTATTAGTATCATTAGAAGCGCAATATTTTTATCTTTCAATTGATATCATTACGTTTATTGTAAATTAAATTGGCGAGCAGGAATCGGCAAGTGCTTTTATGAAATAGACTCCGCTGTAGTACTTATATTTACACACAAACTTTTATACTTATTTGATTTGTTTTCGATCAAAATATCTCTTCTTTCAAATAAATTATAATGCATTAATTGCAAGTTTATATTTTTTTCAGTTTGTAATGTCTATTTCCGTTAAAAACTGGAATGTATTTATCTACAGAAACAATAAAATTCAAACAAACTCAAAAGTCTTGAACAGTTGTAAACTTAGGGCCTGTTGTTCAGATATCGTTTAACTTTCAGAATATAGAATAAACTTAAGGAAAATTTTAAAGATTGCCAACTTCATTAATACCCCCACTTGTTCATGTGTCAAACATAAAACACAATACAATTGACACATCAAGTGAATAAAGTTGGCATTATTTCAAATTTTCAGCATTGCCAACACCATTGCGTTGGTTATTTTTTTCCCCAAGTTTATGTTATATGCTGAAAGTTAAACGATATCTGAACAACAGACCCTTAATTTTCATTGTTAGACACCAACCTATTGTCGATGAATCGTAACCAATTGTCGACCTTCGTCCCTACTACCACCTAATGAGCTCTCAACCCCACCTCAAATTATCCCGTTTCACTGCCGGAACGCTTACAAATAATAAAATTGTCTTGAATGTTGCTGTTTGCCTTTAAAACCAGACAATCTATTTTTCACATTTTAATTTAGTCTTACATTTGTTTTTTAGTTATTCAATAGTCGCATTATTTAAATTGCACTTCAATTTAAAATATTCAAATTAAGAAATAATTTTAACACAGTAATTATGCAAGGTATCTATGATAACGATCACTTTATTTATAAAAACAACATTGCAAATTGCAGCTTTATGTACAATCTAATAACTTTTTTACAACCTCCAACACTATCATTATCTTCTAAAAAAAATCATTTGTAACCACAGCCAATTTTTCAGAACATATTGTTGAAGTGTTTGTGATAATTTCCTCCAAAAAAATCTTGTTAAGAACATCACAAGTCCTTGTCCCAATAGAGATTCCGTGAACATGAAACAATAATGGGACAAATGTTTTGAGAATCTCCCCCGCTTTCTAATCGCTTCCTCAGCTCAATATCAACGTATAATGTCATCTTTCAGATCTCTCAGATAGTTAAGTTGCTAGCAACACTCAGTGACGAGTGATATCCTGGATAAATTTAAAACCCTTCACCAAAACTTAAAAAAAGATTACAATGACGACTTCAATTCCATTTTATTTTCATTACTATCTGTAACGCGATAATACTTCTTCAAAAAATTACCAAGTAGTCCTGCTAATTTTTCAGGTTCACCTAAGTGTGCATGGTGAAATCCTTCAATAATATGATACTCACATCGACCTCCGTTGTGTTCGTTTATAACATCACTCATATTTTTAAAATCATTTCTATCAAAAAGTTTTGTTCGAGTCATAGAACAAACAAAAACAGGACAGTTGATTGTTTTAATCCCATCAATGATTTGTTCTGGTGAGAACGTAGCGACATAAGTGGCTTTTAAACGATGATCACGCTTGAAAAAAAATTTTTTCGGATCCTTTGTTGAACGTACAATATTACGCTTCAATAAACAATGGCATGAATCCAGTGATAGTGTCCCTTTTGCACTTTCATACAATTTTTGAATCAATTCGTCTTCTGAATAAATTGGTGGTTCCATTTTTAAATTCATTAAAGTGTCATATTTTAAAAATTCCTTTAATTTCTAAGAAATTAGACCCTCAACCTTTTTCGGATAAGCAAGCGGTGACATGCCATCAATGCATATTAAAACCTCAACACTGTCAGGAAACATTGAAGTATAAACAAAATTGCTTATTGCACCGAACGAGTGGCCCATTAAAGAAACTTTATTCCAACCAAAATGCTTCATCAAACGTTTTATTAATATAACATTATCCACTGCGTGATAGAACATTCCTTGTGGAATTGGTGAGGACAATCCGTGTCCTGGATAATCGATTGCTAAGTAACTGAATTGTCTCGGAAGTAATGGAATTAATCGATCGAAACTTCCACAGTTGTCCTTTAAATAAAATTTTGTAGAATGAAATTTGAATGAATTGAAATGTTACCTGCCATCCATGCGTTACTAAAATTGGGCGAATTTTTTGGGAACCCCACCATTTTCCAGCAATGTGCCCCCATTGAACAGGAATTTTAAATTCTTCACATGTCAATTCTTTCAACATTTTGAAAGAGCCAAAGTTCTCTAAAGGTCATGGGTAGCTTGGTATTAAATAAACTGGCTGATGACTAACAGGTAGGTAAACGAAGGTAAGAGATGCCCGACGCGGCTGACTCATTAGATGGCGCTGATGATATTCGTGAATATCCGAACTTTGGAAACGTTTTGGGCCATTTGATCTGTAAATTGCTAGCTGTAACGACATGGTGTGAACATGGTGGCGAGCTACACGACTACCACGCGTTTAGAAAATTGTTTTAAAATAATTGTGTTAGTGATAATTGCACACAAACGTCATATGACGTTTGTCATCCAATAATATTTGAGGAATGGCATCTTCGTTTATAAACCAGTTCAGACATTACAAGTTGTATTTTGCTTGCTAAAACAGCACCAAACCGCACAGTCATTTTATGGATGTGCTTCGTTGAAACGTCAATTTTTTTTCTCGTCACCAACTAACTTTGTAAATGGACAATTCTGTTATTTTCTTGTGCAATTATCTTCAAAATGCATGTTAAGAAGAAAACCGCACTCGTGCAGTTTTCATACCTAACATGCATTCAAGATTAACCTAAGCAAAATTATCGATAACATAGAATGCACTCGTTGTATTACTAATGATAATTATACAGGGAGCGCCAGCCAACTGGAATAAATTCATTATCTCAACTATTGTGCATATTGAAAAAAAAATCCCGAAACACGTCACTTTTAGTCTATCACGTGATATTCTGTAAAGTGAAAATTTCATCCCTAACCTCCAAATTTCTAAATAGGATACCTCATTTGAAAAGTCTGTTCATGCTCTATACAAAAATGATATGGTTATAAAATTATTGCAAAAATGAAGAGTAAAAAAAAATTCTTTACGACACTAAAAAAATCAAAAACTAATAGCCTTTGGTTCTTGATACTGAGAAGGCAAGCAAAAACAATTGAAATCTTCAGAAAGTGACATAAAAACTTATCAACATTTTTCGTTAGTTGACAGTGTTAATTTAGTTTAAAGAACTGATTGATATATTTTTTATTGTATTACATTACTAAGAATGAAAGACTATTAATTTTCGATTTTTTAATGTGTTGTAGCGAATTTCGTTAAACAGATTAATTTTTTTTACTGTTCATTTTTGCAATAAATTTTTAAACCATAGCAGTTTTGAATAGAGCATGAAAAGACCTTTCAAATGAGGTATCACAAGCCCCCCTTCCTATTTAAAAATTTGGGGGTTGCAACTGTCACTCGAATGGGGTTGCAGTTAGAGATGAAACTTTCACTTTACAAGATATAATGTTATAATGTTGTATAGGTAACGCTATTACCTTTTGGTACCATGGATTTTCATCTGGTCCCCAAGCAACTGTTACAATTACCACTGCTTTAACACATCCACGAGTAGTTTTAGCTCGTATTTGAAACTCTTCAAGGCAGTGGATGAACTATGCTTTCCACTTCGAATGGCAATGAATGTTGATCCGGAATATTCAACAACTTGTGATTTCCTGGAACAATTGGAGTTATTTTAATACCAGCATAAACAGAAAGAATTAATTTATGCCGCTCAGCAATCACCCAGCCATTGTCAGGTAATTTGACTTTATATTCCATGTGCGTTAGAGGGGTTACTTGTTTATTTTCTGTAGTGGCACCAATAGGTACCCAAGATATGAAAAGTACGTGATTTGGTCCAAGTATGGATGCTAGATTTTCCAAATAATGGATTGATGTTGTAGTGAAACAGAAGGCTAACCTTAGCAAAAATGCTCAAAAGACTAAACTTCTTCCTAGTTGTTGTTTGTAATTCCGCCTCGATTCTTTTGTACCTGAGAAGTTTTCCCAAACTAAAAATTTTCGAAAATTTTTTTCTTGCAAAAATCAATCAAAACAAAATCAAACAAAACCATTTATTAAAAAAATATAAATCAATAAAAACCAAAGTTACTACGCATTGCTGAATTTGCGGGTAAGTTCCTACTGTAAGGAGGAGCGCCGCAGGCTCCTGGGCAGCCTCCCTCAGGACCTCTGGGGGAAACAGCTCTTGCCTCTGACATGGGCTCCGGCATTCTCACCTCTTGTCGCGGTGGCGAATAATGGAAAGGCGACGGTGGTCGGGCGGGCCCCGCCTGAGCCTGGGGAGGCGTTTTAATCGGGGAAAAATGAAACGGCGACCTTTCTCTCGGAGCAGCGTCCTTCTTCGGGGGGGTTTTAATCGGCGAAAAATTGAAGTCACCCTTCGGAAGTCTTCTTCTCCTCGCTCCGGGTCGGATCGACACCTTACTGACCTCAGCGTCCAAAATATCCGCTGCAGCAGCTTCTTCGACTTCAGTTGCTGCCTCGACATTCCACTCTCGCTTCTTTTTTATCGTCTTCTTATTCTTAATAGGAACTTTTTTGATAGCTCCCTTGCTGCGAGCTTGCTTTTCTTGTTGCTGAATTAAGGCTTCATTCTCCACGAAGGACTTTTCAACAGATTCATTCAGAACCTCCAACCTGAAATTTTTTATATTATTTTATTAATTCTTTGAGTATTCTGGAAATGGCTACTCTTGTTGCATTTCTTCTTGTTGCGCCTCAAGTTCAACCCTGCGTTCTTCGGCTTCCTCTTCGGCTTGGACCGCTGCCATCTTTTCATGTTTTTGTTGACGTTTTATTTCAGTGAGGCGCTTCTGTAACTTTACATTTTCTTCCTTTAGTCGGTCGCCTTCCGAACGCAGCCATTGGAGACGATGGTACGCTTCTTGCCTGCGCAACATTTCTTCGTCCTCTGAATCTTCGACTCTCTAGAATTGCAAAAATTAATTTTTTTCTTAAAGCGAATTTGATTTACTTCTGGAGGCATTGGCACAACCAAGTCTAGATAAGTGGGGTCGCTGAAATAGCGCTCGAAATCGAATCCTGGGTAAAGGTCGAAAATTTCATGGATGGTCTTCATCATCTTCTCACTGTAGATGGTTTGCTTTTCCGTGTAGTTGTTCATCAGTTGCATCTGTTCGTTGGCAATTACGTCGCTAACGTCAGCAGTCATTGTGTCGTAGACCCTTTTGACCAATTTCCGAAAATGGGCCAAATCTTCATCCATGACAGAACGAAGGACTTCCCCTATTACAATTTCATTGAATTAAAAGTTTCATAGGCAAAAGATGCTTTACCATTATCTGTTGTGTAAGCAGCAATTAGTCCGACAAATTCCTGTACCGTAACGTCTTGCCTGTGAAGATCTTTTATAATCTTTTTGATTTCCTGTAAGTCCTCTCCTGGGGGTGCATTCCTTCTGATTTTTTTCTTCCTTATTTGCTCGAGGTCAGCTGTGTCAACTTGAATTTTTCATTATTTTTTTAAGAAAACCATGCCACATAAAACATTTGTAATACCTTGTTTTTTCTTTGAAGTGATACTCAAAGCCGGAAGCAAAAATTGTTTTGGTTCCTTTGGTACCGGTTGCGCCTTTGACACTGGTTGCGCCTGTGACACTGGTTGCGCCTGTGACACTGGTTGCCCCCTTGACACTGGTTGCCCCCTTGATCCCGGTCGCGAACAGGGGACACAAGACGCCCTTGGCTTTGATTTAGCATAAATTGGTGGAGCATCATGTGCAACAGCTCTAGGAATTTGACCCCTCGATGGTATTCGCGTCGGTAGCCTTGACATTTTTCACTTAAATTTTGACATTAAAAATTTAACAGTAGAAATACATTAAGAGCCAAGTTGTTACAATCAAATTAGAGAGGCCGAAACGTATTACAAAAAATTTTGTTGATTAAACAAAACTTCAACCAAAAGCAGGAACACTTGATTTAAAAAGTTTGACATTAAAATGTCAAAATATATAACTGATCCATGAGGGCGACTTGTCGAATTGATGGAAGCTCCCACCAAACCGTAAGCAGCTTTTGGATTAAATACACATTAAAACTCCCACTAAAACGTAAATAGTTTGATAGTAATGATCAAGCCGGTTTTATTGATTGAGTGTAATCCAGAGGTTTGATATTATGGAAGGCTAGTTGGATAGTCACCATACCGCAAGTCCCCTCTGATCAAGAGCATACCAGGACACCGACTTAAACAAGTTCAATCTACTCCTACTAATGAAGAATTCTTGAAACCGTCTTTCTATCTGAAATATAGCAATAGTTGACACAATGAAAAAAAGCAAAGCTGCAGGGAAAAAACAATATCTTTCCCAAATTTCTCAAGAACACCAAAACTGGCGCTAAAGAATGACCGACAGAACTTCAACATCCTTGAACTAGTAACAAATACATTAGAGTTACCAATACGCGCAACTCCACAAGTTTATCGCGTATATGTAAGGATGCGAGGTCATCTACGCCATCTACCGCACTGCGATATAATAGCGGTTCTCTCATATGAGATGCTTTGGAAAATAACGTTTAAGAAATTTTAAAATGCCAATTTAATTGCGAGAAAAGTCTTTAATTTTTTTAATTCTTGCCTTTTAGCATTCATTTTTCATTACATTCATTCACTTTTTGTGCATAGGCTCTTATAAAAACACTAAAAAGAATTAAAACTAAATTTAGTTTTGCTAATATAGCGAATTGCATGTTTTACATTAAATTAATTAGATTCATTCCTTAAGGGTAAAAAATTACGAGAAAGGGAAATTTATTTCGGAAAAGATAGAAAACAACAAATTTTAATCCTATAGAAAAGTATGTTTAGGAAATTTAATAAAATAATAGAAACGCGCTTTCATATTTTTTCACATAAGAGATACTATGGAAAAAATGTTTGGGAAAATTCAAGATGCTGTTTTAATTGTGTGAATTTTTTTTTGTGCATGTTTTTGCTTTTTATCATTAAGTTTTCACTGCTTTCATTCATGTTTTGTACTTTTAATTTTTGTAGTGTTTTTATAAGAGCCTCTGTACAAAAAGTGAATTAATGTAATGAAAAATGAATGCTAAAAGGCAAAAAAAAAATTGTAAAGATTTTTCTCGCAATTAATGCGGCATTTTTAAATTTCTTAAACGTTCTTTTCCATAGCATCTTATATGAGAAAACCGCTAATAAATCGCAAGGCGCTAGAGGCGCTGCTTACATGGGATCCCATCGAGAGTGGAAGTTGCACGTAATGTATTTGCTAGTAAGTTACCAACCAAAACCATACAAAACTTGGAAGACCAATATCACTTCTTTGTGTTGCATAGAAACTTATAGAAAAATTAATATCTTCCAACCATGAGAACAACTATTGAAAAAATAGCAGAATACCAAATTCCCCTTTGGATTGTAATCCTGGATTATAGAAAAACCTTCGACAGAGTGGGAGTATGGGAAGTGATTGGAGGCTTTAAAGAACGCCAGATTCACATTGAACAAGAACTGACTATATGAAAGCCCACAGGTAGGTACCACAGTTATTAAAGACCGAAACTTGGGCCTTCAATAGGGCCAACATTGAGAAGCTACGGATAGTTGCTATAACCGTGGTGGGAGTATTGTATGGTGTGCCAACGCGCATTTATACAAATCTGTCCTTGTTACAGTGACGTCACCGTCGGAACAAATTCAAATCCCTGCCGAACTGAATTACACATAAAATGAAATATAATTAAATCTAAAATGTTGAATTTTTTATCAAAAAATTTTATTCCGCTAATCAAAAAGATTTGTCATTTTTATACTATTGGTGCGTGTGTTCGTGTTTGATTAATTAAAATACACTTATGCATTAATAGTTTATTTTATACTATTTTTAAGTAAATAAATAAAAAACAATTAAATAATAACTTACTTTTTTGTTCATTAATTCTCCATATTGTTCAATTTTCTTTTGCACATTTGGAAACTAATTTTTTTATTTATTTCAATCTTCTATCATTAACAGTTCTTATATAAACATGTTAAAACAAACACACTGCAAGTTGCATGCTTTCACCTAGGAAAACCGACTCTTAAGATTCAACCCTTGTTGTAATCATTTGAAAACAAAATTTTTTACCTGAGCATACTTTATGAAAATATGGATTCTAACGTAAGTCAAAAAAAAAAAGACCTGAGCAGACTTTATGAATATATGCACTGCAATTTGCATGGCCTTACCTAGGAAAACCGACTCTTCAAGATTCAACCCTTGTTGTAATCATTTGAAAACAAAAAATTTTACCTGAGCGTACTTTATGAAAATGTGGATTCTAACAAGTCAAAAAAAAAAAAAAAACTGAGTACACTTTATTAATATGTGCACTGCAATTTGTATGGTTTTACCAAAGAAAATCGACTCTTAAGATTCAACCCTTGTTGTAATCATTTGAAAACAAACAATTTTACCCGAGCACACTATGAAAATGTGGATTATAACATAAGTCGAAAAAAAAAGAATTGAAAAAATGAAGAAAAAAAAATTGACCTGAGCACACATTATGAATATGTGCACTGCAATTTGCATGGTTATACCTACGCAAACCGACTCTTAAGAGTCAACCCTTGTTGTATTCATATCTCCAGAACTATTAGTTCCAAGTAAATTTTGTATAAAACCTTTTTTGTGGAGATTTTGATAATAAACAAATTTTGTAGTGACCGAAATTCGCGTAAAATCAATATTTCACGACATATTTGAGAAAAACTGATTTTCGCAGCCTTCAATAATTTCTTTGGCGGGCACGATTTTTCAACGGACTTTTTACACAGTGTTTCTTATAGCGATGCAAAGAAAATCGCGAATACTAAAATGACTGGACTATAAACAATTTGAACCTATGAAATTTTAATCCAAAACATTTTAAACTAAAGTGGACGATAGGCCTATAAAGGATGGGAATCCTTGTTCTAGAGCATAATGTTACATTACATTTATGTTTTTTAAATTGAGGTTATGGTGGAAGAATGCGGACCGATCACTCTTATAAAATGCAATAGCGACTTATTCTTCAAATCTTAAAAGTTTTCCATTTAAATCACATTGCGCCGATGGTTAGCCGGCGAAAAGGTCCAGGAGTCTTAAGTTAATTTAAATTTTTGCATCAAATATTTACTTTCCAGATTTTCAGCTTTTAATAAACCCACTAAACACAAAAACGTATCACGGACGTCTCAGCAACGTTGCGTAGCACTATGCGACGTTAGTCAAAAACGTAGCTCGGACATCGAATAACGTATATAGGACGGCTAACGCCTGTCGTAAAAACATCGCCAGGCGACGTACCAGCGCGACATCGCGCGACATTCGAGCTCTACGTGCGGGTGACGTCGCCTTGATCCGTTTTTCGACATTTTTAATTAATCAATGAATTAAATTGATTTCTAAATTATTTTAATTAATTAATTAAATTAATTATTTTTTAATAGACGTAATCATTTGATTTAATTTTTTACGAAAATGCTTCAATTAAGAAATAAGCCAGTTAAAATCATAAATTTATTTATTTCAATGTTTACATAAATAAAACAAAAATAACAAACGTTTTTAAAAAAAATTAACGTATTGATAATAATGTTAACAATTTATAACTGCATAGCATACACAAGATATAAATGACATTTAGAAAATTAACTCCTAATATTAACAATTCACAACTATATCAACAACAAACATTATTTAAATAATTATACTAACAATTCATTATTACAAAAAGGAAATTTTAAAAATCTACGTCTAGGTAATATTAATAATTTACAATTTCACAACATACACAAAATATAAACGAAATTTAGAAAAGTAACTCAATATTAACAATATCAACCATATCAAAGATAAAAACATCATTTAAAATATTAACGCATAGACAATATTAACAATTTATAACTGCATAACATAAATTACAAGATATAAACGAAAAATTGCAATTTATTCTTATAATAATTCAAGCAGAAATTTCGATAATTGATTACAAATACTTAAAATAAACTTAAAATACTCGAGATTCTTGGCATGGAGGCAGGTCCAACTTCCCTTCCCTTAAATTAATGGTACGTTTTAGCGCCACATCTGCGAATAAAAAAATGTAAAATAAATAATCTTATTAAAAATAGTTATTAAAATCGATTACCTTTGAAGATTTCTATAATTTTCAAATATTTGATTTTAATATTTTTCTTCGCACCTGTCTCGTTCAGCTCATCGAATTCTTTTATCATTTCAATTTTCTAAATTGGTTGTACAAACGCTGAAAAATAACAATAAATATAAAAACTGATTTCAGTAAAGCTATAACAGGTGTAAAGACATGAAACCGTGTATTACCGATTAAATTCTGAATAAAATGTATCAATTTTTTTTGAATCGATGTCGTTTTACAGTTTTCAAATTATACTGTGTCAAGGTATAATTTAATCTTTTCCTATGAATTTACAATAATTCAAAATTTGTTCCTTAGTATACGGTTTCATTTATACAACACCTTGCAAAGAGTTAATTTTACATAAAAAAGGCAATTTTATGGGTAAACTGTGATTTTGTATCAAGGATTGATAATATACTTACTTGCTGTTTATTATCTTCCATTTTTTCAGCTAATATACAACTTACCAATGCAACTAGTAACGATGCAATGCCTTCTTTCTAAAATTAAAAGTTAAAATATTTACAAAAGACGAACCTTTTCCGATACAGATGTGACCGGTTTTATGTCACCAATTTAGTTAATTGCACCGCCTTTGTGTAAAAACCATTTGTTCCGTCCTTTTATATTTCAAGGTTTCATTTTCCAGTTTTTTATCAGGGGCGGTTAGAAGTTTTGCAGGGGCTTGAAATTAAATAAACTATTTTTTCGTCAATAGCGCACTGAGGCGGTTATCAAATTATTTCAATTCCAACACTAAATCGTTGTATTATATATTTTTTTAGAAATTTGAAAGTGAGGAGTCTCTTTCAATGCTGGGCCTCAGTTTAGAATTTCGAGAAGTCGGCTCCCGAGCCGGTTCTATTCGAAACATGTTTTTTTTTTAATTTAAATTGTGTAAAGAAGTTTCACTATATTTGTTAAAAGCCGAAGTATCTTACCCGGGATTAATACCCAGAGCCCCAAGTTTAATGGTCTCAGAACCTAAAATATTCTATGCGAACAATGAAAACGCGTTGTCATAAAATCAGACGATTTCGACAAAAGAGACTCATTTGGAAATCAATCAGAAAATTGAAGATACAACTAAATTCAAATAAATTGGCTTCTCATTAATTACTTGTTTTTTTTAAATTCTCCAGTCAAATACAGCTCGTGCCACGACAATGCCGGATTATAATTCTCTTGAATTTAAATTCATTGCTATGATTCCAGGAAATGCAACTCGTTTCACTTAATGCATTTCCGGTATCATAGCATCTCATTAAATTCAAGCCGAATTATAATAGGCGATGTACAAGGCGCTTGTTGTATTATTTATGAGAATTTTTTGCAGTTCGATATAAATAGGCGATTATTTTTTACTACAGCTCTCTATAGCAACTAATAAATAAATGTCACATTATTTTTAAAAATAAAGTGAATTGTGTTTCAAAAATGAATGAATTGAGTTGGCGTGCCGTGGCGTCAATTTATGGAGTTTTGTGGAATTACACCATCGACCAAAACCAACAATTGATTATTATTCTTCCGAATTTTAATTCATTGCAATAATCTCAGACTAGAGGTTTCGTTATTTTTAAAGTAAAATTTTAAGAAATAAAGGCAAATTTGTAAATTTGATTATTTTTTAATGATTTCATTCACCAATCGTTTAGCAGTATTTGGGCACACGTGTTTAATTCTGTCCAATCACAACATTATTATAGTGACTATTCAATTCACAAAATCATTTTTCAAATATTATCCAATAAAATAGCAGATATTTACTTTCGTATCCTAACAACAGAAAATTCCAGCGAATATTTCATTAGTGAAAATATAACTGGATATTCCACTAGTGGTTGCAGTGAATATTTTAAAGTAACTTGATTATTATTTTTATTTAAGAAAATTATTACTTTGTTACAAAATTAACTGAACAATTTGAAAAATGAACATTGTTGCAATACTGAAAAATTCCTTCTTTGAACGAATGTTCAACATCACAAATTTTACCCTCCCTGCTGTTGGGCAATTCAGTCGCCACCGTTGTCGACGTAGTAGTTCTCATTTTTTCAACAATTGTCCTGTGATGTTCGTTGTCCATTTGTAAATAAGACTTGATTGAATACAGCTTCACTAAATGGGTTAATCTCAATATTCCACTTATTGAAATACATTTCTTGCACCATTTTCGCAGTACTGTTCCATAAATGCTTGACCACACCTTCCTTATTATCCGACCCATCTCTCTTCCTCATATTAACGGCCCAACTCTTCAGAATAATATTTAACTCTGCAGATGTGACAGATGGTGTCAAAGAGTAGTCTTTTTCTTCCAAAAACTGAGAGAACTGACGCCATACCGACTCTCGTGACTTCCGTGTATTTTCCGGCACGTTTCTTCCAATATCTACATTGATTTCTGCATCAGATCTCTCTCCAAATCTTTTGCACACACTTTCCATTACTGTCAGAAAATATTCAAATAACAACTTTTTTTACCGGTTGCTATGGAAATGACATCATGTGTAACTCAAATTTTCGAACTAGATTTTGAAATATTTCATTTTAATCATTGATTTGGTGAATTGAATAGTCTGTTGAATACAATTCGTTGTCAAAGATTGTACAATATTTTTATTCATGGTCATTATACGCTTCCGAACACCATTCGTGCTGCGCACTCATGGTGTTCATAAAGCGAATGACCATTCATAAAAATATTCGACAATCTTTGACTACTCGTTGTATTATAACTGAGAATTTTCTACTGTAGAAAATTCCCGCGAGCATAATTTCTAGTATTTTGTTTACATATGTAACTTGACAGCACATTTTCTAGTTTTGACATGTGTCGCCAGTTTGATTTTAGTTTATAATGAATTAAACTGTATTTTTATGCTGTATTTTTTATTTAAACGTTAAAAAATAATCTTCCGAATACCACTCGAGAGTGCGAATTAATTAGAAAATAATTCTCCAGTTATTTTTTCAAACTTGTTGCCATTTGGGAATAGCCACTCGAGCCCTACGGGCTCTCGTGTCTATTCCCTGGCAACAAGTTTTCGAAAATCTGTCGAATTATTTTCAATTTATTCTCACTCTCTTGTGATATTACTTATGATATGAATAAACCTCTTTACGTACTGCGACATTATGTCAAATCTAACGTTTTCGTATGGAAATTCCACTCCAATGTTATATTAATTAAAAAATCTCCCGTGAAAGGGTTATTAACCTGTAAAAATATTGTTTTCACATAAATGAATGAAAAGCTTCAATCATTTTTTTTTTCGAAAAAAAATTGTTTGCTTTTGTTACCACATATTAATAAAGCAAATCGTTCATTAAGAGGTGATTTTGTTTAAGTAAATGACATAATCACCTAAATGTTATCTAAAAAAAGTGTGTGTTATAGGGTTAATATCAGGTTTAATTAATTAATTTAAAAAAAGAGGAAGGTTTTAAGGGATGTAGGTAGATAGATTTTTCGCTGACCACATGTGGTCTGGGTATATCTACCTACTGACCGAATTTAAAAATACAAAATTTCAAGGTAAATTTCTTTGATAACAGAAGCGCTAAGATATGCAATCCAGCACTCACTCAAATTTCGATGCTGCGACTTGGCCAAATTAGAATTATGGATGTGCTTTTTTGTATTACCGTTGGTTATAACGTAATAAATATTATAAGAAATTCTTAATGAATACCATAAACACACACATATTATAAATAGAAGTGTTTTAGGAAATTATATAAACATACAATTTTTAATTCATTTATTACAAAAACAAGAATATAAATCATTATGATTTGAGTTTTGTTAATTTCAATAAAAAAACCCACGTCTCAATTTTACATCGCAAAACGATCTACGAACGTTGCTCAGATACGTCGCAGCGCGACATTATTCCAACGTCGCTCAACGTTTTTTAAACGTTATGTGTTTAGTGGGAACGATATTAGGTAATTCAATTTGCAGTTTTGATAGTAATTTTTGGAAACATTAACTTTTTCTAACTAAAATTATAGAACTTGGCAATAACTTTATAAAAAAAGTAATTCTCTATTCAGAATTTTTGAATGAACTATAAAGGTACAGCATATTAAGAGTAGTTAGGACATTATCTTTTAAATGATTTATTTTATTCTCCTATTGATAATTATTTTCCTCATCATTTTGAAATAACATTTTATATTCATAATTTTTAAGAATACAATAAATCAATTATTTAAAAGTAAATTAGTAAATTAAATGCATAGACACTTAAAAAACTCATCATACAATTTATTCACTGTAGGAATTCATAAAAATAACTCAATAGCTCTTTGCAGCAACAGTAATAATAATTAAGAAATAAACAAGCAAATAAAATTAAATAAAAAAAAACTATTCACTAAATGACTACTTGCCATTATAAAGTAATTGTAATAACGGGAATACAACATAAAAAATATGCAATTCATTATCAATTATAATTTTTCAGCAAAATAAGATAATAATCTCATTACATAGGAACTTTATATAAAAAAGTAACAAAATCAAAAGTTAACACATTCAGATGAAAATGCGATTACCATATCAAACCACAAGTAAAAACCTCAAACTATATTAATATCGATATTAGGAACTTTTCAACGATTTTAATTAATTTAGATTCTTGTTCATAAGTTAATTAGTTAACTGTTGACAATTCACATTAATTCTCAGTTAATAAGTTTAAAATACTTAATAAAATCATAATTTAACGAAACTTATTAAATAATATCAGTGAATAAGCATTTCCAATCTGTTTAATAGAATTATATTTATTTAAAATCATAGGGTGCAATAAATAAACAAGCAAAAATATTCTCCTTGCTTCTTCTATTCAGGCTCCCTCTTCAGATTTCAGTCCCTTATGAACCAACATGTGGGATTTAAAACTGCTATTTTCGGTAAACAATTTATTGCAGTGTTGACATTTAAAACGTTTCAGTCCCTTATGAATCAACATGTGTCTTTTAAGATTCCTATTGTCGGTAAAACCTTTATTGCACTCTCGACACTTAAAAGGTTTCAGTCCCTTATGAATCAACATGTGTGTTTTAAAATGGCTATTTTGAGTAAAACATTTATTGCACTGTTGACATTTAAAAGGTTTCAGTCCCTTATGAATCAACAGGTGTGTTTTAAGATTGCTACTTTGAGAAAAACATTTATCACACTGTAGACATTTAAAAGGTTTCAGTCCCTTATGAATCAGCATGTGTTTTTTGAGATAGTCATTTAAGGTAAAACATTTACTACACTGTTCACATTTAAAAGGTTTAAGTCCATTATGGATCAGCATGTGTTGTTTAAGAGTGCTATTTACGGTAAAACATTTATTGCACTGTTGACATTTAAAAGGTTTCAGTCCCTTATGAATCAACATGTGATTTTTAAGACTGTTACTTGCAGTAAAACCTTTATTGCACTCTTGACATTCAAAAGGTTTCAGTTCCTTATGAATCAGCGTGTGTTTTTTGAGATAGTCATTTAAGGTAAAACATTTATTACACTGTTCACATTTAAAAGGTTTAAGTCCATTATGGATCAGCATGTGTCTTTTGAGATCGCGATTTAAGGTAAAACATTTATTACACTGTTCACATGTAAAACATTTAATTCCCTTATGAACGAGCATTTGTGTTTTAAGATTGCCATTTTGAGAAAAACAACTATCGCACTGTTGACATTTAAAAGGTTTAACTCCCTTATGAATCAACATGTGGTTTTTAAGACTGCTACTTGCAATAAAACTTGTATTACACTGTCGACATTTAAAAGATTTCTTATCATCATGGAACAACATGTGTTTCTGGAATTCCCCATTGTGTTTAAAACATTTTTTGCAACGTTTGCATTTGAAACGTTTCTTGCTCTTGTGGCTATGTTCGTGCACTTTTAGATCTTTATTTTCACTAAAAACTTTTCCACAGTCGTCATCCTTGTGTTTCGTAATTATGTGGTGTAACATATGCCCTCTAAATAAAATTTGGGAGACTTGTTGCGTACATACTTGGCAATTAATAGTGTCACAGTTTGCTTCTGCTTTGTTTTGTAATGTATTTGCAAGATACTGCTCCATTTTTGTGGTGAACACATGCTGCGGAATCCTGTTAACTACAACGGTGCATGTACAAATGTTTAGCAAATCTTCAATTTTACGTATGGATGAGTCTACTTTTATCTAAAAATTGTTAAGTTTGTATGAATGTATAGAAAAAGAGGTTGGTAGCAAAAGTGACGCGTAGAATGTATGTACAATGGGGCGTGCAAGGTATTAAATAGTAAACGTCTATTAGTATGGTCCTACAATAAAGGGTCTGTTAAATAGTGTAAAATGTATTAATCGTAACCATAATAAAGAAATATAAAAGGTTATGGGCCCAGAAAAGAAAATAACATAAAAGTTAGGGCAGACAAAAGGTAAACGATAACCTAAAAATTGGAAGCATGGAAACCGCCAAAACACAAATTATTCAATATCCACAATTAAGTACTGGAAACTTTAATAAATGGATCTTCAGAATAAAAGCAATTTTAGAAGAAAAAGGTGTAGTGGAAATTTTAGACATAAATTATGGAGATTTGGAATCCGATAAAGAACGAGAAGATTATCGACGTAAAGATGCAAAAGCAAAATCGCTTATCATACAGTGCGTTACAGATAAGCACTTGGATATCATCAAGGATGCAAAATATGCAAGCGAAATGGTGAAAGCGCTACGGGACATTTTTCAACGTAACAGTGTGTTCACAAAACTTACATTAAAGCGAAAATTATTGCTAGTGAAGCACAATAAAGGGCAAAGATTAGAAGATCACTTCTTAACATTTGACTCATTAATAAGGGAATTGGAGAATTTGGGAAGTAAAATGGAAGAAGAAGATAAAATATGCCACTTACTTCTATCATTGAATGAAGAATACGAAAATGTTATTACAGCAATAGAAACTGTAAGCGCTAACTTGACAATGGACTTTGTGAAATCCAGACTGCTTGATGAAGAGATGAAACTACAAGGTAAGGAAGTTAAACAGACTGAGACAGAAAAATCTTTTACAGCCTTTCCATTTACCTGTTATACCTGTGGTTTGAAAGGGCATAAAGCTAAGCAATGCAGGAGAAATACTGGAAAACAAAATAGGAGTGAAACTGGACCAGGAAGAGGTCGAGAGTTTCGAGGACGAGGAAGAGGAAATTATACAAATTATCTAGGTCAAAGGGACAATAAAACCGAACGAGCAAACACAACGGAATTATCATTTGTAGCATTAAGCACAGAATGTTTAACAGATGATCATTACTTTATTATTGATTCTGGCGCAACAGAAAATTTAGTCAAAGACAAATTGGAAAAATATATGACATCAGTCGAAAAAATGGAAAATGCCATTAAAATTAAAGTAGCAAATGGTGAGACCCTGACAGCAAACAAAAGGGGAGTATTAAGAGGCAAATGTGGAAATCAATATGTTAATATAGCAGCATTGATCGTCTCTGGATTAACACATAATTTAATCTCTGTTAGAAAATTAATGGATGCAAATCTAAAATTGAATTTTAACAAAGAAGGTGCAAGGATATATAAAGATGGATTGAATATCTATGCAAATTTAAGTGGAAGTTTATACACATTAAGAATTGAACCAGAAAATTATGAAAGAGTAAACAGTAGCATAGAGGAAAATTTATGGCATCGACGTTTAGGACACTTGAACAGATGGGGTTTGACGAAATTAAATCTACCGGTCAATAAAGAAGTATGTAATGAATGTATGGAAGGAAAATCAACCAGACTACCATTTGGAAAACAACAGTTACCAAGGACAAGAAGAATTGGGGAATTAATTCACAGCGATATTGCTGGTCCGGTAAAACCATCAACAAAGAATGATGAAAGGTACTATCAAACCGTCATTGATGACCACAGTCATTTTTGTGTCATATACTTATTGAAACATAAAGGAGAAGCCGGAGAAAACTTGATGCATTATATTAAGAATGTAGAAAACCAAAAAGGAATAAGAATACAAAGAATAAGATGTGACAATGGGGGTGAGTATACATCTAATGATTTACAAAGTTTTTGTAGAAACAAAGGAATAAAACTAGAATATACTCTACCATATTCACCACAGTCGAATGGGGTCGCAGAGAGGTACAATAGATCAATTCAGGATAAAGCAAGGACAATGATGATCGAATCAAATCTACCAAAACATTTATGGGGCGAAGCCATACAGTGTGCAGCTTATTTGTTAAATAGATCCCCGACAAAAGCACTATTTGGAAATGTACCGGCAAGAAAATATTTTGGAAAATTAGACTTGTCAAGGCTGCGAGTATTTGGATGTAAAGCATGGGCAAAAATACTGCCCACACCTTCGAAAATGGAAAAACGTGCTATTAGCACAAGAATGGTTGGCTATGGGAGCGCAAGCTATAGACTATGGGACCCGGAAACTGACCAAATTATAATATCGAGGGATGTAAGATTCGATGAAAATGACAGTAAATACATTAAGCAAAGTAATGAAAATAACGAAGGAAATAAATACGGTTGTGAAGAAGAGAGAGAAGAAAGTGATGTAATAAATAATGAAGATAGAAATAGAGAAGAAACGAGTGATACTGAAGGAGAAGAAGAAGGAACGATTAGAAATGGAAATAACGAAGAAAACCAGAATGAAACAATAACAAAGTCTGGAAGAATAATTCATCAACCATCACGTATGAATGATTACGAGCTGTATACGGCGTACTGTTTTTCAACCGATGTAGATGATCCGCAAGAATACAGCGAAGCGGTATCAAGAGATAAAGAATGGAGGGTTGCCATTAGAAGAGAACTAGACGCACATTCTCAGATGAAAACCTGGACAGAAACTATACTACCATACGGAAAACGTGCCATAGACGTTAAATGGGTTTTTAAGACAAAAGAAGATGGAATAAAAAAGGCAAGGCTTGTAGCAAAGGGCTTTCAAATTAAGGAGGAGAACTTCACGAATTATGCACCTGTGGCAAGAATTTCTACAGTTAGATTATTTTTAACATTCGCAATACAAAAATGTTATCAAATTCGACAACTAGATATTCCAACTGCCTTTTTGAATGGACACCTGAATTCGGAAGTGTATATCAAGTCACCGGAAGGACTAGAAGTTAATAAAAACAAAGTATTGAGATTGAATAGAGGACTATATGGATTGAAAGAAAGTCCGAGATGCTGGAATGAAAGGTTTGATAAATTTATGAGTACCAACAATTTTATAAGATCAAATCATGACTTCTGTCTATATGTTGGACACGACATTTGGATACTTATATTTGTAGATGACATCTTAATAACCGGAAATGACGATATGATCGAAAAAGCAATAATAGCCTTAAAGGAAGAGTTTAAAGCAAAGGATCTCGGAGAGATTAAAACCTTCCTAGGAATGGAAGTTGAGCGAAAGAAAGATAAATTGGAAATCCGACAAACCAAGCATATTACAAAAATGCTACAGAAATTTAAATTAATCGATTGCAAAGTAGCCAAAACTCCAATGGAGAAAAATTTCCAAAATGAAGAAAATGAAAATGTAATCAATATTCCTTATAGACAACTTATCGGTGGTCTCATGTTTGTCGCCACAACATCTAGACCAGACATTACTTTTGCAGTGTCGTATCTAAGTCAATTCCTGGACAAACCAACTCAAAGCTTATGGACTCAAGCAAAGAGGGTGTTAAGGTATTTAAAAGGAACAAGGGATAAGTGCCTGGAATTTAATTTAAAGAAGGATGATACATTGGAAGGATTTTCTGACGCGGATTGGGCTCGTGATCGCACAGACCGCAAAAGTGTAAGTGGTTGTGTAATATTTTACCGTGGTTGTGCTATCTCGTGGTACTCGCGAAAACAAAGCTCCGTAGCTATATCGACAGCAGAAGCAGAATATTTGGCTGCTGCCAACGCTGCTGCAGAACTAATTTATTTAAAAGGACTGCTCACAGACTTTCAAGTAAATTTAAAAGGTGTTCTGTATATAGACAATCAAAGTGCCATATCGATGATTGAATCATATGAAAACAGCAAGAGAAGCAAGCACATCGACATAAGGAGCCATTTCATAAAAGATCTAGTATTTAAGAAAATAATTGAAATACAATATGTAGAAACAAATGAAAATATTTCAGATATCTTTACAAAACCCTTGGATTGTTCAAAACATTTATATTTTTGTATTAAGTTAAGAATTGAATAATAGCAATTAGTTAAATCTGTTTCAAATTTAATTAATTGAGGAGGAGTGTTAAGTTTGTATGAATGTATAGAAAAAGAGGTTGGTAGCAAAAGTGACGCGTAGAATGTATGTACAATGGGGCGTGCAAGGTATTAAATAGTAAACGTCTATTAGTATGGTCCTACAATAAAGGGTCTGTTAAATAGTGTAAAATGTATTAATCGTAACCATAATAAAGAAATATAAAAAAAATTAGAACAAGAAAAATTAAATTTAGTTCTTCTCATTGTAAATATAAAAAATTACCAGTGGATTTGCAATATGATCTCTAATACCAAGTGTTAGAGGACTCGTGTCAAACTTGATAATTTCAAGTGAGCTGGTTTCTTCAGTAACTTCTTCGGGTTCATCTTTTATTATCAGCTCTTCTTCTTTTAATTTAACTTCAAGTGCATCGAAATCAAGATTATCCACATTTACCTGAAACACAAGAATTTGATTTAATAAACACAATTAACCAAAAATATTTCTGTGCTAAAACCAGGTAGATGAATGGTAAATGTAACAAAGAAACCCTCTCAGAAATTGGCGGCTTACAATTGATGAGACCGAACATCACATTTGTAGTTTATTTTATGCAATTTTCATTGAGATGTTTATATTACTTCTAATTTGTTATAAAAGTTCCAAGTGAAAATTGTTTAGTTTGTAAAACTGCACCTGGGTATTCAGTAACAGATCCTTGATACCAAGTGTTGGGAACCTTTTATCGAATATGACATCAAATGAGCTATTTTCTATGGCAACTTCTTCTGGTTCGTCTTTTATTATAAGTTCCGTTTGTTCTAATTTAATTTGAAATGAATTCAAATCACCGCAATTATCCATCTTTATCGGGAAGTGAATTGAATGCAATTTAATGATTAACATGCACGTACAACCCACGTGCAAAACCTCTCTCGGCCTCAAACCCTGAAGTTATGGTAGGAAGGAACCAATGCAGATTCGTCGGCGCTGCGTTTTTCAACAACCATCGTATTTTCTGCGCAAAACTCACTACAAATTAACGTTAATGTTTAGAAGTTGTGGTTATGGAAGACGCCCTCTATGGAACTTGACTTGAACTGCTAAATGAATTTAAAGTTTTGAATTAAACTGTAAACTAATCAAATTTACAGCATTTAATAGATGATATTAGGTAATTCAATTTGCAGTTCTGATAGTAATTTTTGCAAACATTAACTTTTTCAACAAAGGTTATACAACTTGGCAATAACTTTATGAAAGAAAAGAAATTCTCTATTTTGAAAGTTTTTTAATTAACTATAAAGATACAGAAAATTAAGAGTAGTTAGGAGATTATCTTTTAAATGATTTATTTTATTCTCCTATTGATAATTATTTTCCTCATTTTGAAATAATACTTCATATTTATAATTTATAAGAATACAACAAATCAATTATTTAAAAGTAAACAATAAATTAAATGCATCGTCATTTAAAAAATACCATCATACGATTTATTCACTGTGTGAATTCATGAAGATAACTCAATAGCTCTCTTCAGCAACAGTCATAATAATTACGAAATAAACAAGTAAATGAAATGAAATTAAAAAAATCTATTCATTAAACTACCATTCGCTATTATAAAGTAATAGTAATAACTGAAATACAAAATAAAAAATCAGTAATTTATTATAAATTATAATTTTCCATCGAAATAAGACATTAATCGTATTAGATAGGAACTTGTTTTAATAAAGTAACAAAATCGAAAATGAATGCATTCAGACGAAAATGTGGATGCACTTTAACGATTACCGTATCAAATCAGAAGTAAAAACCTCAAACTATATTATTATCGATATTAGAAACATTTCAGCGATTTTAATTAATTTAGATCCTTGTTCACAAGTTAATTAGTTAACCATTGACAAGTCACATTAATTTTCAGTCAATAAGTTTAAAATTCGGTTGCATTTAATTGCTGTTAATTAAATACTTAATGAAATCATAATTTAATTAACCTTATTAAATAATATCAGTGAATAAGCATTTCGAATCTTTTTAATACCTATTTATTTAATAACATAGGGTACAATAAATAAACAAACAAAAATATTCTTCTTCCTTTTTCTATTCAGGCTGCCTCTTCAGATTTAAGTTCCTTATGAATCAATATGTGTTTTTTAAGAGTACCATTTAAGGGGGCCACTTGAGAAGCAAGATTCACAAGATGGCGCCACTGTAGAAAAAGGTGTCAATTTTGTAAAATGCTTTTTGCATTAACAAGCTTTTTTATATAAAAAACTAGTGGCGGATATAAAAGATAAAAAAATGATCTAGGTATAGACATAAATTTGCCATGGAAGAAGTTGAGAAAAGTATTTATTCAAAAATGTCAAGATTACCCACATTTACCTGAAATGTGCAAGAATTTGATTTAACAAACACAATTAACCAAAGATATGTCTTTGCTAAAACCAGGTAGATAAATGGTAAACGTGACAAAGAGACCCCCTCATAAATTGGCAGATTAGAATTGATGAGACGGAACATCACATTGGTAGTTTATTTTATGCAATTTCTTATAAAAGTTTCAAGTGAAATGTTTGTAGTTTGTAACTGTAAAACTGTACCTGGGTATTCAGTAATGGATCCTTGATACCGGGTGTTGGAAAACTTTTTATCATATATGATATCAAGTGAGCTGTTTTCTATGGCAACTTCTTCTGGCTCGTCTTTTATTATAAGTTCTGTTTGTTCTAATTTAATTTGAAATGAATTCAAATCATCGCCATTATCCATCTTGATCGGGAAATTAATTGAATTGTAAACCACGTGCAAAACCTCTCTCCGCTTCAAACCCTGAAGTTATGGCAGAAAGGAACCAAGGCAAATTCGTCGGCTTTTCGCTTTTCAACAACCATCGTATTTTATGGACAACACTCACAACAAGATAACCTTAAGGCTGCGCCACCCAAAAAATTGTTCCCAAATGCAATTTGCTTTAATTGCTTTAGCGTACGCCTAAATATAGGCAAGACCCAGACTTTTTTATAACCCATACATCACCTCAAGTTCAGTGGATAATGGGTCTATTGTATAACAATAGAAACGACTTCCGACCGGCTGCATTCCAATATAGGTATGTACCTGTTCAACAGATGCGAAATTTTTCTTTCTTCAATAAATTTAGAGCGATATTTTGTAATCGTGGAGTGCTATATCGTATTAAAAGTAACTTCTGTGGAGGAATTAGTCACAAGCTGAAACTTTCACTGATTGAAGCTCATATCATAATAAATCTAAATCCAAAAGTAATCACTAATCAGAACGGGCAAAACGGCACTATGATTAAAAATTGAGATAACCACACCATCGTGTAGAAGAGAACACGGTGATCATTTTGTGTTAAGGACATTGAAAGTTTTGTACAAATTATATTTTATTTCATTTTTCAAAGTTTCAAAAATGTATGGAGTCTTATGGGAGTAAAAAACTAAATAATTCAATATCTCGGTTAGGGCCTAACAAAAATCTTGAGCAAATTTGAAAGTTTTCACCTTTACACCGATTTTTCTTCCAAACGGTTGCGTAAATCGAAAAATTTTGTTCTTTAAAAAATGTTTGTACGTGTTTTTAAAAGGTGTTCATGTGTTATCTATATTTTTTACATAAATATTAAACAAGATATGAATTTAAATGTAAGACAAATGCATTTTCGACAATAATCGAGTTATTGCTGAGTAGGCGTCCCCACTCCCCAGTCGTATCTCGCATCTCTACTATCTCCATAGCTCCATCTCTTTTCACTTACTATTAGGCAAATATTTTTTGAAATGTAACAAAATAATAGTATATTACATACCGAGGCGGAAAGTATTCCATTTCTGTCGAGAGAAGTATAGTTTACCGAAAGGCGTAGCCTTGAGGTGAACTAGTTCTCGAGACACAGGAATGGTACTTTCGCCGAGGTCTGTATACTATTTTATTCGCAATCAATAAAAATTAAAAATAATATTATCGTTTATTTCGGTCAAATATTAACACTTAGTAGGCGCTTCACGACTGACATTTCATTAAATTGCTTAACAAAAGTCACTCCAAATTTGTATTTGCTGTTTCTTTAACAAACAAAATGTCTGATAGTGAAATAGAGTGTACTCCCCCCAATTGCGGGAATCCGCGCAAAACTTAAAACTCAATCTCTTACCTGAGAAAAGTAAACTGCGATACGAAAAAAACATACAGAAATTTTCGCGACTGGTGCTCTAAAAAGGGGGTCCAAAAGTACGTTGCTGAGAGCATTATACTCGCTTATTTTGGTGACTTGGCTAAGACTCAAAAACCATCCTCCATGTGGTCTCATTATTCTATGTTGAAGAGTACTGTCAACTTTAACGACAATGTTGACATTTCGAAATATATGTTAATTTGACATTTGTAGTTTAAATCGATAGTAACGCCCTCACAGGTTGGTTATGGTTTTTTTCTGACCGATTACGCCTCATAACTGACTCCTTTTTTAATATTTCTGACTGGCTGAAGTGTATTCATGAAATCGCTCACTTTCCAACTTTTAAAGAGTTAGAAAAGTTGTATGTTACTAACTGATTGTGAATAAAATATTAAAATGTAAATTTTTATAAAAAACAGTTTACGGGTCCAAAAATCTTATTATAAAAACGAATTTAATTGAAACTTTCGCTCACAATGTCTTAATTTACGCCAAAACAGGTTAGTATGTTGATCGCGGGTATTTTTTTCAACGTCATTTATATTTATATCGTAAATCGTTTTTAAAAATTCATTTTTAGCCGTTTCAAATTCTAATAATGACATCTCCGGAATATCATCTATTTCCATATCACCGTAGTCAGAATCTTTATTTTGAAATGTAGGCGTTCTTTTAATAATTTTGCGGGTAGTGTATTTTTTTGCCAATTTGTTACAATATGCTTCCGTGAATTTACCTACTTTGCCATTACATAACCCTTTACTAATTTTGACAATAAATTGTTCCCTACTATTATACGAAATTACCGCGGCATAACACCTGCCCTCATATGATCCCTTCAAAGAAAAATTAATTCGTTTCCCGCCTACAAACTTATTTACTAACGAATTGTAACTTTCTGCAGAATTTGTGTCCACATCACATAATAAACTGTACGACAAAGTTGCAACTCTATTCAAATGTTTAGCAAATATAGCAAATGAATCTAATAAAACAATTTTGAAAAAAATTCAAAAAGTTAGATATTCTCAGTTTGGTGAACAAGCAGAGAGTGAATGATATCCAGGTAGTGAAATAACTTGTATTTGGAAAGGTCGGAGCACATGGTGAATTCGTAGACTGTTTCTTCGAAAAATGCCGTTGAAATTCCCGAACACTAATAATCAGGGGTGGGCTGCCGAATTTTTAACAACCGCCTCGCTATTATTTCGGTAAACGGCAAAAACGGTAAACGAGTACATTGTCTTCATTTCAAAAAATTTAACAACCGGCTCGCGCGAGCCGGACCGAGCCGGCTCCAGCCCACCCCTGCTAATAATTGTTACTAATTTAAAACACAACGAGTAAAAGATTAGCCCCTTAATGCACAGTGTTTTTTTTACAGAAAATTGTAGTTTTAGCTTATTATAAGTTATTACCACTACAGCTTATTTTTTTAAATTAATGTGGGATAAAGAAGCCAATATGACCTTAGAGTTGAATTTATATCCTATTAAGTTAATGCCCAAATAACACCGTATATGCATAATACATTTCTCTAATATGCAGAAAATATTCCAATGTTTGCTAAATATATATCAGAAAACAAATATATATAACATATTTCACTAATATTTATTACTGCATGTTTAACATTTTATACACTTGTTTAAGATAGTTACATACTCCTTACATAGTCTAACAAGGCCTATGTTCCTTTAGTGATTAGCACTTTTTGCATTATAAACTTTAAATTTTGAGAAATATTTGCTTATATGATATAAATATTTAGAATCACATATACAATTCTAAACATGTAAGAAATATTTACTAAATATTTAAAACAAGCATTGTAGTGGCGTAGTGGAAGGAAGCGATTGAAGAAGTTGGGTGGATGCACCTGTGTAAGAATTTTTTGCAAATATGAGCACTATTTACAAACACGTGCTGAGAAACAAGTGCGATTATATTGTAACTTATCAGTTTGTTAAGAACAATTGCAAAACCAGGTAGGTATGTACCTAAAATTAGTTGCTTTAAAACCCTTTTAATATGTTTTTTTTAAATATTTATGAGTTGATGTACATTTCTTGTGAAAATCATTGTTGTGTCCTTGTAAAATTCGTTAAATTATAGTGTGTGTAATTTCTTTTAGCAGACTTTGGTAAAATAGGACAATTGTTTTAGCGGTATCCTACAAAGGGCGGCGTTCCTTGTAACGTTATATATATATTATATATATTATATATATATTGTTGTCCGTTTCTCTAACGAACTTTAGTACACATGTTTAAAAAATCATTCCATCTGTAACCTTATTCGAGACAAGACCTTTTTTGCTCACGCGTAAACAATTATTCTTTATAGTTGTGGCGGTTTTCCAACGTGGATTAGATACTAGCAGAGGTAAGTGTTAACATCCCATTTTACGATCGGTTATCATTAATAATATAGTTTATGTTCGTTCCTGTGATGATCTAAAATATATTTCATCAGGTGCCATTGATAGAGGATCATTTAAAATGCCAAATAATACAAATGCCCATTCCTGCAGCAAATATCGATTTATACAAAATCAACTGAACCCGCATAAAAATGAAAATAATATTCAAAGTGAAGTGGATTCGGACATAGCAGGCTGTGATTTTAAATACCAAACTCAAGCCAATGTGATGCCTACAGCAAGCTAAGTTTGTATTTTGCGCGAGCAAAAATCGTTTGTTGCCATCAAAAACGTATACTTCAGTTATTTTTTTGTAACTGCATTTTATACTAATATATTTTGCAGGAATCCTCAGATCACCGAGTACCCGGACGAAATTAATAAATAGGTATACTATATAACTACAATAAATAAATGAATAAATCAAAAACTATTGCGTTGTTTAAAACAGCTAGGGATCAGCTCAAAAGAAAAAAGTCCAATCTACGAGTCCACAAAATTTCGATAACTGAAGGCAAAAAAGGGAAAGTCGGAATTTGATGTTTTAATTAATAACTTGGTTAATTATGATTATTTAATTATGGCTTGGGATCAGCTCAAAGTAGATTGGTATTCTCAGTAAGATGAAGTATCGACCTCCTTTTCAAAATTAAAAATGAAGGGTTAAAAGGGAAAGGCGTTTTACATGTATTGAAAATCTACGGGTGGAACGCCGTTAATATTTGGCGATTGAGGTTATGGTTTCGGAGAATGCCCTCTATGGAACTTGACTTGAACTGTTAATTTAATTTAAATTTTTGAATCAAATATTTACTCCCCAGTTTTCAGCTTTTAATAAACGATATTAGGTAATTCAATTCGCAGTTCTGATAGTAATTATTGGAAACATTCAAAAGTGATAGAACCTGGCAATAACTTTATAAAAAAAGGAATTCTCTATTCAAACTTTTTTAATTAACTATAAACATACAGAATATTAAGAGTAGTTAGAACATTATCTTTTAAATGATTTATTTTCTTCTCCTATTGATAATTATTTTTCTCATCACTTTACAATAACACTTCATGTATAATTTATAAGAATACAATAAATCAATTATTTAAAAGTAAACTAGTAAATTAAATGCATACACTTAAAAAAATCATCATACAATTTAATCACTTTAGGAATTCATAAAAATAACTCAATAGCTCTTTTCAGCAATAGTAACAATATTAGGAAATAAACAGGCAAATAAAATTACATTAAAAAAAAACTATTCACTAAATGACTATTTCGGTTATATTTAATTGCTGTTAATTAAAGACTTAATGAAATCATAAATTAACAAAACTTATTAAATAATATCAGTGAATAAGCATTTCCATTAAATTTATTAAAAATTATAGGGTGCAATAAATAAACAAGCAAAACTATTCTTCTTGCTTCTTCTATTCAGGCTCCCTCTTCAGATTTCTGTCACTTATGAATCAACAGGTGTCTTTTAAGATGCCAATTTTGGGTAAAACATTTATTGCACTGTTGACATTTAAAAGGTTTAACTCCCTCATGAATCAACATGTGTTTTTTAAGATCACCATTTTTAGAAAAACATTTATTGCACTGTTGACATTTAAAAGGTTTAAGTCCCGTATGAATAAACATGTGGTTATTAAGAC
Organism: Dascillus cervinus; assembly: GCA_949768715.1. Taxonomy (NCBI): domain Eukaryota; kingdom Metazoa; phylum Arthropoda; class Insecta; order Coleoptera; family Dascillidae; genus Dascillus; species Dascillus cervinus. Next base: position 26,020,984 of record OX458319.1, on the reverse strand, counting down.
TGCTACTTGCAGTAAAACATTTATTGCACTGTTGACATTTAAAAGGTTTAAGTCCCGTATGAATAAACATGTGGTTATTAAGACTGCTATTTTGGGTAAAACATTTATTACACTGTTGACATTTAAAAGGTTTAAGTCCCTTATGAATCAACATGTGTTGTTTCAGATTTTGATTTACGGTAAAACATTTATTACACTGTTGACATTTAAAAGGTTTAAGTCCCTTATGAATCAACATGTGGTTTTTAAGATGGCTATTTTCAGTAAAACCTTTATTGCACTCTTGACATTTAAAAGGTTTATGTCCCTTATGAATCAACATGTGTCTTTTAAGATTGTGATTTAAGGTAAAACCTCTATTGCACTCTTGACATTTAAAAGGTTTCAGTCCCTTATGAATCAGCATGTGATTTTTAAGACTGTTACTTGCAGTAAAACCTTTATTGCACTCTTGACATTCAAAAGGTTTAAGTCCCTTATGAATCAACATGTGAATTTTAAGACTGTTACTTGCAGTAAAACCTTTATTGCACTCTTGACATTCAAAAGGTTTCAGTCCCTTATGAATCAGCATGTGTCTTTTGAGATGACTATTTTCGGTAAAACATTTATTACACTGTTGACATTTAAAAGGTTTAAGTCCCTTATGAATCAACATGTGTCTTTTAAGATGGCTATTTTGATTAAAACATTTATTGCACTGTTGACATTTAAAAGGTTTCAGTCCCTTATGAATCAACAGGTGTGTTTTAAGATTGCTACTTTGAGAAAAGCATTTATCACACTGTTGACATTTAAAAGGTTTCAGTCCCTTATGAATCAACATGTGTTTTTTCAGATTGCCGTTTTCGGTAAAACATTTATTGCACACATGACATTTAAAAGCTTTATATCCTGTATGAATCAACATGTGTTTTTTAAGAATGCTATTATCGGTATAACATTTATTGCACTGTCGACATGTCAAAGATTTCTTATCAACATGAAACAACAAGTGTTTCTTGAATTCACCAGTGCGTTTAAAACTTTTCTTACAATGTTTGCATTTGAAACGTTTCTTGCTCTTGTGGCTATGTTTGTGCACTTTTAGATTTTTATTTTCACGGTCGTCGCCCTTGTGTTTAGTAATTTTGTGGTGTAACATGTGCCTTCTAAATAAAATTCGAGTAACCCGTTGTGTACATACTTGGCAACTAATAGTGTCTCCTTGGACCATACAATCTTCATCATCATAGTTTGCTTCTGCTTTGTTTTGTAATGTAGTAGCAAGATACCGCTCCATTTTTGTGGTGAACACATGCTGCGGAATCCTAATAACTTCAACGGCACAAGTACAAATGTTAAGCAAATCTTCAATTCTATATATGGATGGGTCTACTTTGATCTAAAAATTAAAACAAGAAAAATTTAATTTAAGTCATCACATTGTAAATATAAAAAATTACCTGTGTATTTGCAATGCGATCTCTAATACCAAGTGTTAGAGGACTTGTGTTAAACTTGATGATTTCAAGTGAGGTGGTTTCTTCAGTAACTTCTTCGGGTTCATCTTTTATTATCAGCTCTTCTTGTTTTAACTGAACTTCAAGTGCATTGAAATCAAGATTACCCACATTTACCTGAAATGTGCAAGAATTTGATTTAATAAACACAATTAACCAAAGATATGTCTTTGCTAAAACCAGGTAGATAAATGGTAAACGTGACAAAGAGACCCCCTCAGAAATTGGCAGGTTAGAATTGATGAGACGCAACATCACATTGGTAGTTTATTTTATGCAATTTTTTATAAAAGTTTCAAGTGAAATGTGTTTAGTTTGTAACTGTAAAACTGTACCTGGGTATTCAGTAATGGATCCTTGATACCGGGTGTTGGAAAACTTTCATCATATATGATATCAAATGAGCTGTTTTCTGTGGCAACTTCTTCTGGCTCGTCTTTTATTATAAGTTCTGTTTGTTCTAATTTAATTTGAAATGAATTCAAATCATCGCCATTATCCATCTTTATCGGGAAATTAATTGAATTGTAAACCACGTGCAAAAGCAAATTCGTCGGCGATTGAGGTTATGGTTTCGGAGAATGCCCTCTATGGAACTTGACTTGAACTGTTAAATTAATTTAAATTTTTGAATTAAATATTTACTAACCAGTTTTCAAAACCATATTAAGTAATTCAATTCGCATTAAGGAACCTAACCTGTACTTTGGGGAGTCAAATTGAGGTATAAATGCGATTACGCAAATTGTGATATCTTTGGACCAAAACTTAGACCATTGTTACCAAATGTATATGCTACTACCGCGTGTAATTCAAATAATTTAACTGAATGTATAAACCCGTGTCTGGAAATCCATCCCTTCAAATATTAATAAAGCGATAAGTTTATTTGTAAAAACAACAGGTAAATATTGCAAATTGCAGCTTTATATACAATCTAATAAGTTTTTTACAACCTCCAACACTACCACCACTTCTAAAAAAAAATCATTTTTGTAACCACGCCAATTTTTCAGAACATATTGTTGAACTGTTTGTGATAATTTCCTCCAAAAAAATTTTGTTAAGAACATCACAAGTCCTTGTCCCAATAGAGATTCCTTGAACATGAAGCAATAATGGGACAAATGTTTTGAGAATCTCCCCCGCTTTATAATCGCTTCCTCAGCTCACCATAGCATCATATTTTTAAAGATCAACATATAATGTCATCTTTCAGATCTCTCAGAGAGTCCACAGTTTGGTTGCTAGCAACACACAGTGACGAGTAATATCCTGGATAAATTTAAAACCCTTCACCAAAACTTAAAAAAAAGATTACAATGACGATTTCAATTCCATTTTATTTTCATTACTATCTGTAACGTGATGATACTTCTTCAAAAAATTACCAAGTAGTCCTGCTAATTTTTCAGGTTCATCTAAATGTGCATGGTGAAATCCTTCAATAATATGATATTCACATCGACCTCCGTTGTGTTCGTTAATAACATCACTCGTAATTTTAAAATGAGTTCTCTCAAAAAATTTAGTTCGAGTCATAGAACAAACAAAAACAGGACAGTTAATTGTTTTAATCCGATCAATAATTTGTTGTGGTGGGAACCAAGCGATATAAGTGGCTTTTATACGTTGATCACGCTTGAAATAAAATTTTTTCAGATCCTTTGTTGAACGTACAATATTACGCTTCAATAAACAACGGCATGAATCCAGTGATAGTGTCCCTTGTGCATTTTCATACAATTTTTTAATCAATTCGTCTTCCGAATAAATTGGTGGTTCCATTTTTAAATTCACTAGAGCATCATATTTTAAAAAGTCCTGTAATTTTTGAGAAATAGGACCCTGCTCTATCAGATAAGCAAGCGGTGACATGCCATCAATGCATATTAAAACCTCAACACTGTCAGGAAACATTGACGTATAAACAAAATTGAGTACTGCACCGAACGAGTGGCCCATTAAAGAAACTTTATTCCAACCAAAATGCTTCATCAAACGTTGTATTAATATAACATTATCTATTGCGTGATAAAACATTCCTTGTGGAATTGGTGAGGACAATCCGTGTCCTGGATAATCGATTGCTAGGTAACTGAATTGTTCCGGAAGTAATGGAATTAATCGATCAAAACTTCCACAGTGGTCCTTGAAATTAAATTTTGTAGAATGAAATTTGAATGAATTGAAATGTTACCTGCCATCCATGCGTTATTAAAATTGGGCGAATTTTTTGGGAACCCCACCATTTTCCAGCAATGTGCCCCCATTGAACAGGAATTTTAAATTCTTCACAAGTCAATTCTTTCAACATTTTGAAAGAGCCAAAGTTTTCTAAAGGTCATGGGCAACTTGGTATTAAATAAACTGATTTAATTAAGGAACCCAACCATAATGCTTTAGTTTTATCATTAAAACATAAACACTTATCAAAAACTTTTTATCAGCAATTATTCAAGCAATAAAATTTAAATTTTTATAACACCTTGTAATCTCAGAAGCTTTCTAATACCTACAAATAACATGTCTTCAAAAAAATCTGTGTTCAAGGCCAGAGTTTGCATAAATATGTCAACATTGACATGTGTTGTAGTTTATTGACGACGTCTAATGGCAACTTTCAAACGTTATTTTAGCAAAGATTAGAGATGGAAGATACGTTACGAGACCTGATTTTGTGAACGTCGCCAAAACTCCGCCCAGTACCCATTGGTTTTGTGCACATTTTTCTTTAATTAATCTGAATAATAATCTAACGCGCCAGGGATGTCTGAAGCGCGCAAAAATATTTCAAACTTTAAATGTTATTGGCCTGAGATAATTTAAAGAAACATGCGCGTTAAAAACGGTGTTCAAAAAAATACATGGGAAAATCGCCCCGTGGCGTATTTTATTTAATTTTTGATTTTACACAGCCGTAAACAAAAAATAGAAATTTAAAATTATTTTTCAAGTTTGTAAAAAAACCAGTTAAGTGTTTTGAAGTAAGTGGTGTCACATTCAACATTTACTGGAATAAATAATGATGCTCTTGTAACGTTTATACAGAATGGGGATAAAGTATGGAACCAAGCAAATATCTTGAAAACGGACGAGACGATATTGATGCAACTTTGCTGGTTAGTGTAGTGACTCATAGCGCATCTGGTTAATGTTTTTTCTTGTCACTGCATTTCCGGTTTAACCGGAAATATCCTCAACTTTTCTTATTTAAATGGAACAACCTGTATATTCGTGCAGATTATAATAGACCTTGCTTTTCTGAATTAATAAATAAACAAAATAATAACAAAATAACAAAATTTGTAAAATAAACTCGTACTACGACCTCGATAATCCGAACTAATTAAAACCGCGGCGATCCGGATAAGTAAACAATTCGAATCACTGAAGCGGGACAGCTTTTTTTATTGAAAAGAGAAAAATTTAATACAAAACAACTAGAAAATAGTACTTTAACAAAAATTATTTAAAACAAGCATAATTATTAAATTTTATATTATTATTGAAGAATCCGGTATAATGAAGGTCCGGATTATCGAGGTCGCACTGTATCCATTAGGTTATTGTTGCAGAAATGTCAGAAGTGTGTTTGGTTCTCTTAAGTAACCAACTTATTACTGCACTTCAACATAATGGCCCGTTAGATCCAAATTATTGGTTACAACAGGATGGAGCGCTTCCCCACTATCATAAACGAGTTAAGATTTTTTTGGATTGGACGAAGAGGATTCATCGAGTAGCCTGCTTGTTCTCCAGACCTTAGTCCCTTAGATTTTTTTCTTTGGAGTAAATCTCAAATCACCTGTTTACGTTAGACGTTTGAGACAAAGAATAGTCGATGAATGCGAATTAATTGATAGAGAAGTTTTGGAAGTTTTTGCATATTGTCAGGAGGTAAACGGTGAACATTTGAGATGATTTTGTTTAACTTTGATAGTTCTAATTTTTTCTTTAATTTGAAATTAATAAAACTAAGGGCTCAGTAAATGTGAAGTGGTTTAACTTTTTACTTGTTACAGATAAAGGTACTAAACCCTGTCTGCACGAATATATAGAATGTGCCATTTAAAAAAAGTCGAGGATATTTCTGGTTAAACCGGAAAAACAGAGACAACAAAAACATTCATTAGATGCGCTACGAGTCACTACAGTAACCTCCAAAGTTTCATCAATATCGTCTCGTTCGTTTTCTAGATATTTGCTTGGTTCCATACTTTATCCCAACCTGTATAAGTGTGCTTATGTTATGTCATGTTAGAAATTTTTTCATAGTTCACTTGACCACAGACTTTTCTGAACACACACTACAACACAAAAACAAATTTATGCATAGTTTATTAGTAAAATAATAAATTACAATGAAGCTATGAATAAAGTTGTATTTTGAATACAGTCTTCAACATGATACTTTGTTAAAAAGTCGCTGATCAATCCGGCCAATTTTTCAGTGTAATGACCCAAACTTGCCGCCTAATAATTTAAATGTTTGAAATATCCCGAACGCTCGAAAAATAAACCGCGAAATTCAAATTGGCCAAAAAAAAAGTGTGATCGTCTAGAATGTCGGTAGGACCCCTCGTTGCGTTTACACAATGCGGCAAGCGTTCTGGATGCAACGGTGAGACTTTTAGGGGAAGAGGTGTCTTCAATAAAACAACAGCGTAGTGGAGGATGCCTTTTTAATTAAATTTAAAAGTAATCGAAACAAATGCTCATGCAATAATTTGGAATCTGTGAAACCTCCACACAAACAGATTCCTCAGGCATGTAAAACAAAAAAACATACACAACAATATAGAAAAATTAACACCAAACACCGACATGCGCCACATTGAGAAATCGTCCATTAAAAAAACAACATACACAATAAAAACATAAACGAGATGTGGTATGTGATAAAAAAACACATGTTAAATCTTTAGGTTGTAATGTCGAATCATCTGAAACATATCGGAGATCACACCGAAGACCTGGATAAATTTTGATTGGCAAGGCAGTACGAATGATGGACATGATTTCATCATTATTATCACTTGAGGCATGAAATAACAAGAACTATTTGTTATGATAAATTAACCGGGCTACGAACTGTTGCCTTTCCAGGCACACGATATGTACAGTGCGCCGTAGAGGGTGGTCCGTAACTCTGCCTTACTGCCTTTTTCGAACGGTGGAAAGAACGGCACAGCAATTAGACACAAATAATAACAACAATCTCGGCCTATAAATGATGTCCCGCCTGTTATTGGCTAGGTTCCCCACCACCGAGTACAAAAACAACAACAATTATAAATAGCACATACATAGCATAATAGACAAACAAAACCTTTCGATCATACTCACAACCGAGGAAATGGAACACAAATTCCAGCTCGCCGCCACTGGTAAGAGCTGCAACCAGTTCCCGGGGGTGATAACTAAATGTCCACATTACGCGCAGATGGTAATTTAAATTAATAAAGGGACGATTTCTCATGTTTACAATTAGAACATACAATATCTAACCAAGGAACACACATGCGACGAACCGGCCTATAATTACGTTCGACCGGTCGTTCCCAACGAGGTCTTCGTGTAGAATTGGGCGCCTCCGCATAACCCTTTAAACCTTGCGTCGGTCCAAATCCGGTTTAAGCGCTCCCGAGTGCGCGCTTAAGTAACGGGCCCTCCCGATACTCCGGCACTGGAAGGCACGCCCTAACGGAGCGGCTACATGACGCCACGCGGAGATTTTGACCCTTAACGACACGTAACCCGCGTCCCCTTTACAAACAACGGAAAAACCCCGCGTTTCTTCGCCCCCGCGATAAAAAACGCATGCTAACCCTTGCCGTTCCCGTACTTAACCAAAACTAACGCGCGATTAGGCCGATTCGTTATCTAACTACAGTTTCATACTACTAAATCTAACATGCTAACTAACCTACCCCACGCGCTGTAACCGTCAACAAAAACTACCAGATACGATACCCGGATTAAGAGATCCTGCACAAATTGCTCCACTAATTAAAAACCCACCCCCAAAACAACAAGACACTTTAAAATAAAATTAAAACAACCACTTTTTCTCGAAGCGTCTTCTTCGGTTCAGGGCCCGCTAGCTTCTCCCCGCACCCTCGCTTCGCGTTCCTAAAAAAAACCGGCCCCACTCCACCCTTATTTTCGTGGCTTAAGAATCTGGCGACTTAAGTCGGTGCGTGTGTCGGGTTGCCGACGGTGCAGGCGTAAATTTAAATTTTTAAATTCAGTTCACTACATCAGGTTCATTTAAGTGCACATGGTGGGACCCTTCAACACGATAAAATTCACACCGGCCCCCATTATTCTGGTTAATAATATCACAGGTTTGCTTGGAAGAAGCCTCATTATAAAATGGTGTTTCAGTCATCGAACAAACAAGCACTGGACATTTTACATTTTCAGTGCCTTCATTGAACTGTTCAGATACAGAAGTAATAAACCTAACTTTTAGACGTGGATCACGACTGAAATAAAATCTTTTCGGGTCTCTTTTCGATTCCACAACACTACGTTTCAATAAATGAGGACATGATTCAAGTGCTATTGATCCTCCAGTAGCTCCATGTAATTTTTGAATTAATTCCTCTCTGGCGTAACTTGGTGGCTCTGTGTTTAGATTGTTGAAAGCATCATATTTAAAAAATAATTGTATATTCTTGGTGGTATAATAAAGAACTTTACTATTAGGCAATGGATTTGGTTTTATACTATCAATGCACATCAAAATATCCACTGTGTTTGGAAATAATATTGTGTACAAGAAATTAGCAGTTGCCCCAAACGAATGGCCTAATAGTGAAACTTTTGTCCAACCAAAATGTCGTTTCAATCTTTCCGTTAATTGCACAGTGTCCATTATATGATAAAACATTCCTGGGGGAATTTGTGATGATAACCCATGCCCAGGATAATCAATGGCCAGGTAACTGAATTTTCTAGGAAGCAGTGGTATTAAACGGTCAAAACTACCACAATTATCCTGTTTTAATTACACATTTTTTAAAGCGATTTTAAGAAATTTTTTTATTACCTGCCATCCATGCATTACAAGAATTGGGCGAATATTTTGTGGTCCCCACCACTTTCCAGCAATGTGACCCCAAGGAACGGGGATTATAATTTCTTCCCACTTCACTTCTACCATATTTTTAAATTTAAATGTAAGTACAACATTCGAGTATAAAGTTGAATTATAAAGATAGAGTGATAAGAGTTATCTTTCAAGATAACCTTCATCAAATTTAAAAAAGAAACTGCAATGCTTTCGATTCTGTTCCAGTTCCATTATTTTCTTTGACACACTTTTTTAAATTACTAACATCCTGTTATTTTTTTGGAGTGGTTTTTTAAATTACTTCCTACGGTCGCATTTTCAAATTTGAAAGGAAAGTCGCTACCTTGTACGGCGAGAACACCCTGTCCAGAATTTCGTTACTCCACAACTTTTATTATTAAATAAGGTAAATTATGAACAAATTTCTATTTTTCACTAATCCTGTTTAAACAGTTTTATACAAGAAATACTTATAGAACGATTTACTATAATGTTAAATATTGTGAAGTACCAACATTGCTCACCGTCTAAACCTCATGTCGTATGTGTTTCGCACTATTTTCCAGTAATGTGACCTCAAGGAACAATAATAAATATCGTGTACTTTCGTCATTGTCTAACCTACATTTTCCATCTCCTTATCAGATTAAAGTTTCGTAATAATTATAAAATTTACAATGATATGAGATATCTCTCAAATGAAATTATAATGATGCTTTTAATTCCGTTGTGAAGTTTTCTTGTGGGTGATACTTTTTTAAAAATTCATTAATGAGCCCTGCTAATTTTTCAGGTTCATTTAAATGTACATGATGGGATCCTTCAATCCGATAGTATTCACATCTGCCCCCATTATTTTCATTGATAATGTTACAAGTTTTTGTAAAATAATTTTCGTCAAAATATGTTGCTCCAGTCATAGAACAAGCAAAAACAGGACATTTAATTCTTTTGGTCCCTTCAGTCACATGTTCAGGCGCGATAAAAAAAAGAAACATTGCCATTAAACGTGGATCTTGCTTGAAATAAAATTTTTCCGGGTTCTTTCCCAATTGTTCAATATCACGCTGCAATACGTGATGACAAGAATCAGGCGCTATTGACCTTCCTCTACTTTTAAGTAATTTTTGAACTAAAACTTCTTTACTATAACTTGGCGGTTCCTCTTTTAGATCATTTACAGAATCGTACTCTAAAAATGCATTTAAGTGTCTGGAGATGAAACTGCAAGGATCAGACATTACTGGATAACCAGTTGGAGTCAAAGCATCAAGGCAGATTAAAAATTCCACACTATCAGGAAACAACATTGCAAAAACAAAATTAATTGCTGCGCCATAAGAATGGCCCATTAAATAAATTTTGTTCCATTTGAAATGCTTCATCAGGCGCTTTAGCAACAAAACATTGTTCATTGAGTGATAATAAATTCCTTGCGGAAGCTGGGATGATAATCCGTGTCCCGGAAAATCGATCGCTAGATAACTGAATTCTTTGGGAAGAAGTGGAATTAATCGATCAAAACTTCCACAATTGTCCTTAATAAGAAAAACTTTCATTAAAAAATTTAAGTAATTAAAATTGTACCTGCCATCCGTGTGTTATTAAAATTGGAGGAATTTTCCGCGAACCCCACCATTTTCCAGCAACGTGGCCCCATGGTACGGGAATTTTAACTTCTTCACAACTCAATCCTTGCGATGACATGTTCAAACACAGATAATGTAACATAAATAGATCTCCCACTCCTGTTAAGTTGATAACTTTTTTTTCGTAAAGCGACATCTTCCTCTACAGCACGGAACTTTAAGATATAGAAAAGAAACCTGTATGATTTTTTAATGGCGCGAATTTCAAAATTGTTGTTTTTCAGGGGGGAAATAAAATTAGTTCTTAAGGTTATTTTTAATTAATATTTTCAAAGGATATAAAGAAATCAAATTATTCTTTGATTTACAAACATTTATTAAATGTCGTCATTAAATACTTACGTAGTATCCATTAAAATATGCAAATCGACAAAACGTGGTTCAACGTGGATGACATCCGGAACAGCAGGAGGGACTACAATAGGCGGAGTAAAAATTGTATCCTTTTGACCTTCGATAAATGATCTCAAATTGGAGATCTGCTGTGCCGATTGCTGTTGGATCTAGGTAATATTCTGACTGAGGATCTGACAACCGAGTATTGTTTTCCGAAAGTAAATGCATGGAAGTACCTACGGTGTGACTATTTAATACCTGAGTGGCATTTTTCACTTTCATTTTTTAAATTTTGGACAAGTAGACATGTTGATCGGTTAATTTCACAAATTGACTAAAGGGACCCCGATTTTTATCAATTTCGTACATTTGTACACTATTGGACAAATTAAATGAGACACGGCGTTCGAGCGCTCGCAGGCGGTTTTGCAAGGGTGTTTGGATGGTTGTCTACAAATTTGAAGCCCGTACTCAGTAAAATTGTCAGGGCCCCATCAAAAATAAAAAAATTATAGAAACAATTCAAACGGTGGGCGCGTTCAGGAAAGTTAACGTATTTTGGAGAAAATCGTTCGTCTCCGAAATAAAAGTTTGGAATTTTTTAAAAATGTTTACGGATACGACTTTATATAATTAGTTTTTATACATAGTTTATGAATAAAAATGTTTTAAACAAATTTTTATCAACTTTAAAAAATAATTTTTCTACTTTGGTATTATAAGTGAGTTTTTGTGAAACTAAAAGTAGTGTCACAAAGGAACTTTTTGTGAAACCGCTTTTGTTCTTTTTTTTGATACTTGTTACGTTGGTATTGCTGTAATAGCACGCTGGTCGGCGTCGGGCATCTCTACCGAGCTCCTGTCAAGGTCAAGCCAAGTGTACAGCTTAATTCTTCCATGACTTATTCATAAAAGTATCAAACTCGAGATTTAAAATTTGAAGTTTTAGTTGACATATGACACATGACAAATACCAACACAACCAGTAATTAATCCTAAAAATCTCTAGAATATTTAGAAAGCACAATTTTCAAATTTTCATGAAACTAAGAGCACCAAAGTAGAAAAAATAGTATATTACATTCGTTTTATAAGGCGTATTGTCACACTCGTGACATTGGAGCACTCCTCGCTTCGCTCGTCGTGCCCCAAACTTATTCGTGCGACAATAGATCGTCTTATAAAACTTGTATAATAATATACTATTTTAATTTCGTAAATTTTTGTTGGTGAAATAAAAAAATTTGTAATCGCGTGTTTGTTAACAAGAAACATTATATTTATATTCGAAGCATTTTTTTTTTTCTAATTCTGTAAAATTTAATGAAAAGATATGCCACTGTTTTTATTAGTTATGCAAAAAACTGTTACAACCCATTGGTGCATGAAGTTAAAATATTTCGTAATTTTTTGCTTTCAGATTATCTCCATTATTAGATTATTATCATAAAATATGACCGTCCCTTAAAGGACTAATGGTTTAAACAAATATCGCTGGCGTTAACAATTTTCTCATTTGTGAAAAAATCTTGTGAATCTTTTGGTTTGCGTCGTTGTTGGGCATTTACTATTGTATCGGAATCTGTCAATTCGGGCAACATGCAATTTTTATAAAGCTCGATTAATTTTGGCAATATGCAGTTATCCGAAAATTCTTTATCTTTTTAAATTCTTATTACTTCCAAATCAACGTCAGTATCTTACATAAAACCAGATCATACAAATTTCTTTTTAAAATATTTACTCGTCATTGAATTTAGAAGTAATAATTGTGATTTGTCATCTTTAATAAAATAGCAAATTGTTTTCAAATTGTTCTGGACAGCTTGATACATATTTTGGTTCTTCGTTGAAAATAAACATTTCACTTTTAAGAACCAAACAATTGAATTCGCCCTTAAATACCGGTTTTCTATTCATTTCGACCGTAACTTATTGCAGTCGATAGATTTAAAATACCTAACTGTTGTATAGTAAATTTTTTAGTCGTTTGATTTTTATTTTAAGAGAAAGTAAAATTTAGACTTGTGTGACAATAATTAATAAAATTTTGAACGTAAGATTAAATGATTTCGTTGAACGGCGAATTAATTTTCGAATTTAATAAATTTGTATCCAACTTATTTCGTAGTCAATTTCGGATCAGTTATTTAACTTTCAAGATTTTTTCACAACAAATGAGAAAATTGTTAACGCCAGCGATATTTGTTTAAACCATTAGTCCATAGTGTCCCCTTTAAGGGACGGTCATATTTTATGATAATAATCTAATAATGGAGATAATCTGAAAGCAAAAAATTACGAAATATTTTAACTTCATGCACCAATGGGTTGAAACAGTTTTTTGCATAACTAATAAAAACAGTGGCATATCTTTTCATTAAATTTTACAGAATTAGAAAAAAAATTTGCTTCGAATATAAATATAATGTTTCTTGTTAACAAACACGCGATTACAAATTTTTTTATTTCACCAACAAAAATTTACGAAATTAAAAATTATTTTTTAAAGTTGATGAAAATTTGTTTAAAACATTTTTATTCATAAACTATGCATAAAAACTAATTATATAAAGTCGTTTCCGTAAACATTTAAAAAAAATTCCAAACTTTTATTTCGGAGACGAACGATTTTCTCCAATATACGTCAACTTTCCTGAACGCGCCCGCCGTTTGAATTGTTTCCATATTTTTTTTATTTTTGGTGGGGCCCTGACAATTTTACTAAGTACGGGCTTCAAATTTGTAGACAACCATCCAAACACCCTTGCAAAACCGCCTGCGAGCGCTCGAACGCCGTGTCTCATTTAATTTGTCCAATAGTGTCCAACATGTTGCCACGAAGCAACTTTTTCTATTCCATTTTTTTTTTTTTTTTTGATGTTCAAACTGGCAGGCGAGGCAAATTAAACTCCGCTATTACAATGACTACAAAGCGTGCATTAAAACTACTACATATCGCTGTCAGTGGCAAGAATAATAACTCAAAAAATGGCATTTTGAGTTCTTTTTAATGGGAAAAAGATTGTTTAGAAATATTGTGCAATACAGTTTCAACTCAAATATTATATTTTTAATAAAAATTAGTACATGTTGAGCCCGATAGAAACCAACATAATATATGGAGCAAATCTCTAAACTCTTTCTTAAATAATAGTGATTTTGAATTGTTACAGTCTTGCACTGACAGCGATATAGAAAAATAACTAAAAATTATTTAATTAAAATAAATGATCTACATTGCACTAATTTCATGTTTAATTTTCGTTTGTCGATTCTCAACATCGTATTTTTTCAAAAAATCAGTTATTAGTGCCCCCAATTCTTCGGGATTATTTAGATGGACGTGATGGGTGCCGCTGACTTCATGGTAATCCCAGGCTTTACATTTTTTCCTCACTATTTCGTTAACATCGGCGCTGAACGCTTTATAAAATTCAAAGTATAAACTATCGACCCCTTGACTCAAAAAAACTGGACTGGTGATTTGCTGGCAGGCGTTGAGCATGTGATCGTTGCCCCAATAATAAGGGGGCCCTGCCTTTAAGCGAACATCGCGACTTAAGTAGAACTTATTTGGATGTATTTTCGAAGGCAGAATGTTTCGTTTTAATACGTAATGGCCAAATTCGAGCGAAATGGAATTAAAAGAGGAATTGTGCAGTCTTTCGATGAGTTCCTGTTCGGTGTAGCTCGGAGGTTCTATTTCCGAATTATGTAAGGCTTCATATTTTAAAAATTCCAAGTAATTTTTGGCTAGTTTATGTCCTAAGTCGCCGTAAGGACTGTAGGGCTTCAGTCCATCCAAACAAATAAGAAAGTCGACGGTTTCCGGAAACATCATCGAGTATTGAGCGTTTGTCACAGCTCCCATTGAATGTCCCATTAGAGACACTTTTGGCCATTGGAAATAACTCATAAATCGATTTACTAAAAGTATGTTGTCGGTGTAATTATAAGGGACTCCTTTGGGAATGTGGGAGGAATATCCATGTCCCGGATAGTCAATCGCCAAGTAACTTTTATTTTTCGGAAGAAGAGGAATTAACCGGTCGAAACTGCCACTGTTATCCTGCAATTGTATCTTTTTAGAAACTTGTAGATAAAGACAAAAATAATATCTCAAATTTTAGACTACCCATAATACAAGTCGATAAATCGTAGATGGCTAGCAATAAAACGTTCGAGTAGAACGGGTTGCTTAAAACTCGAGTAACACTTCTGTTTTCGTCTATAAAAACCTATTTAACAAATCGTATTCGTCATCTATTAGAATAAACTAATCTCATTGGAATTAATGAACATAGGAAAATGTTAAAAAATTAATTATGTGTTAGTGGATTGAGTTGAGTTTTTCTCACCTGCCAACCGTGCGTTATTAATATCGGTCTAATGTCTTGTGGTCCCCACCATTTACCGGAAACGTGGCCCCATGGAACCGGAATTTTAACTTCTGCATGGTTGTGCAAACGGCGAATATTTAATTTAGCTTGCTCAAGAACTGCGAGAATTCTTTTATGTTTTCTGAACATTCTATAAGTAATTACGTAAAGCGTCTGTTCAAAGGTTACTTGCGATACCGGTTTGGTTAAATGTTGAGTAGGTATCATTTTCGTATGGTGATAGGTGGAGTGTTTTATTATCTTTGAAATGAAGGTACCTTTTTTGGAACGAGGTTTACCTCAGAACCAGTGGCGGATTATACGGTAAGCGGACTAAGCGGCCGCGGGGTGCCCCGAGCTTTTAGGGGCCCCAAAAAAGGCATGAATTTTTCTAGCGCCAAGGAATTTGTTTCTTAATTGATTTTGAGGGCCCAGTTATTTTTACCGCTTAGGGCCCCCACTTGACTTGATCCGCCACTGCTCAGAACGCTGAAATATTTAAATCTAAAATGTGACTTAGTTACACATTACATTACACTAGCCATACAGCAAGTAAACAAGTAAACAATTTTACTTTTATGTACCGACATTACAGGTCGCTACAATCATTTATGAAAGCCACCCCAACAGCTTGAAATAGTTCTTTTCCGAAATCTGCCAACCAACTTTTTTATTTTTTTTTTGTTATCGTATTTACTCACGCACAGGCTTAAGCCTCCGCCATAAATTTTATACAATTTTTTTCGTAAAAAAACATTATAGTATATTAACACGATTTGTGTATGTATTGAAAAGTGAAAATTAAAAAAAGGGCAGTCAATACGTCAAGACTTTATGGGGGACTATCAAATGACATTAGAAGTGACCTCAATCGCAGTTTAAATTTTTTATTGTATGTTAAAAATTTCAGAGAGATTACCAAACCCGATATTTTTATTTATTTTCCGACTTTTCACGGTAGGAAATAAGTCATTTTTATAGTAAGTGCGCAAAGCAAAGGTTTTTTGAGCCTGAATATGTTAGGTTTTTTGTCGAGACCGTTAGGTCAAGACAGAAAATACATTCGAAAGCTCAAAAAACTAGCTTTGCATACTTAATATAAACAACTTTTTTGCTACAATTGAACGCCTTTCAACAGCAAGTTTATTATTAAAAAATATTGAATTCAATAAAAAACGACAGCATTATTTTTTTAAGTTTTTGCGCACTGAAATTAATGCGTAAACACCCATTTTTTGAGCAATTGTAGAAAAATGATTTTTATAGTACTTTGGTATGTTATAAGAACCAAAATTACAATATTTTTAACGATTTGCTAGATACTTAGGAACTGGTAGTGACCTTGCAATATTTAATAAATTGACGAGTTCAATCATTAGCGTGTTAGTATTTAAAAACTGCATCAGATTAGTTCCTGACGATATAAAATGACTAGGTATAATTATCGACAAATTATTTAAAATGGCTATTTTTAGTAAATGTAAGCATTTGGTTGTATCAACAGTAGTAGCGATATTTGCAAATTTTGTAAATTACAATTAAAAACGTATGTTTTATATAAATTAAAATGAGTGCAATAAAATCGGTAAATTTAATTGCCCGTGGTCGTCTGAGCTCAATTTTTATGAACAAAGTACGGTCTGTGTCCTCACAAGAACTTCAGTGTGGAGAAGTCAAAATTCCAGTGCAATGGGGCCACATCGCAGGAAAATGGTGGGGACCTAAAGATATACAACCTGTATTAGTTACCCATGGATGGCAGGTATAATTTGAAGTTATTTTAATGCTTTTATTAAAGATTCTATTATGCAGGATAACTGTGCTAGTTTTGACCGACTAATTCCCCTACTTCCTAGAGAGTTAAGTTACTTAGCAATCGACTACCAAGGTCATGGACTATCATCACAACTTCCTCCAGGGATGCACTATTATCCCATGGATGCAGTGTTATTAACAAGACGACTTATGCAATATTTTGGATGGACCAAAATTTCACTATTAGGCCATTCAATAGGCGCAATGAACAATTTCATTTACACATCGTTATATTCCAACACTGTAAACTTTCTAGTCTGTATTGATGGTTTGCGACCGATTCGTCCTCCAAAGAACAATCTGGTTCATCACGTTACAAAAAATATTGAAATTTTTTTAAAATTTGATGCGTTAAACGACTCAAATAAAGAACCACCCAGTTTCTTCTTTGAAGAATTAGTTGAAAAGTTTCGTGAAGGTTCAAAAGGATCAGCAACAGTGGAATCATGTCACTACATATTAAAACGAAACATTACTCCGTCTGGAAAAGATCCGAACAAGTTTTATTTTAAACGGGATCCAAGATTAAAAACTGGACTGATTTCTTACTGGTCTGATGAAGATGCAGACAGATTCGCTGCAAATATTACTTGTCCAGTTCTTGTTTGTTCCATGTCTCTAATGAAATTTTTTAATCGAAAAACTTATTTTGAAAGAACTTGTAACATTATTAACGAGAATAATGGGGGCCGGGTTGAATATCATGTTGTTGATGGAACCCACCACACACATTTAAATGCACCTGATAAAGTGGCAGGAATAATTAGTAATTTTATTAAGAAATATAATATTCAGGCAAAAAATGATGGTGGATTTAAGATGGAAATAAGAGCGTGTACTTAGATTAAGTTTTGAGTGAACAGTTTTGTAAAATAAGTCAATACTATACATTTGTGAGGTAAAAATAGGTGATCAGGTTATGATGTTAATAAAACGTTAATTACACACGATAAACAATTTCGAAATATATTATTTAAAAATATAATTTTCTTGTTCGGCAAAAATAACTATTTTTCACTTAAAAGACTGTCGAACTGGCCAGGTATAAAAACTCGTTATCCCTTTTATATACTATATCCTATTTATAGGTAATATGGCGGTTAGGAATACCTAATTTACAATGTTCCTATGATACGTATGTACTTGTTGGTGTTGAAGGTGGTCGTATTAAAAAACAAACTCTTATCAAGAAAATGTAAATCTTTATCGACGAAAAGACCTTAGTATTTGATAATAATATTTTCTGGTTTTTGTAACCGGGCTAATGCCTCTTTTTCAAATTTCCTGCTGTGATTTATTGGTCCGACATTTAAAATTGACGAGGAATAAAGAAGCTTCTTTACTAATGGTCCAGAAGAAGTTGTTGTTTTTCTAGTACACACAGAGTGAAAAGATGAAGCTGTTAACAGTTTTCTTCTTTCTTCTAACCAAAAACCGCTCTCAGCTTGCAAAACTGTCACCTGCTCTAAATTTATTCTCTGTTCATCAGTCCTTTCTAAATTTGTCAAGAATGTTTGTTTCTCCATTTCGAAGAGAACTGGATTTAAGTCGGGTTTAGTGCAATCTTCTCCATAACTATTGACATTTACAGCTAAGCAATACGCCCTCTACATCACGTGGTCCATTAGTGTGTTAACCTTCAATTTCAAAGTGTGATCTCGTATAATTCGAAAGTGAACGATTTACAAAAAAGCCGAATTCAGTGTAATTTGCAATTGAAAATGTGTAGCAACTCAAATTAGCACTAATTGGCAATAGTAAACACGCACCAATCACAGTGGTAACACACTTTCCGTCAAAAATTTGTGTTATTTGACAGCATAACAGCGCGGGAAAGGCAAAGTTAAAATGTCAATTGTCCGGTGGATTGAATTTTGTTCGGTGTGTCAACTTTTCTATCTTGTTTGATTGGAGTTTTTCATTTGCGTTGAATTTTTGTAGTCTTGAACGTTTTGTAGCTCTTCTTTCTTCCGTTTTCTTGGCAATTCTTTCAGAACTTCATCCTTGCATAGTTTTATGCAACTCATAATGTGGTCGTTTGGAGTTGAATTAAACTACAGATGCATTGCATCTGCCGGTATAAAAACCCACAAATTTTGCTATAATTGAATTAAATTGTCCCACAACGTTACTGTCTACATCTTCGAATAGACTTGGGCTATGATTTGAAATAGACGAAACAAAAATATTTTTCACACTTGACATGTGAGCCGAATACATGATATAAACTGTTGTGGATATCTTTTTCAATGATTTTGACGATTCGTTATTTTGGCTACTCTTTCTATAAGCGACAGCAGCGACTACCGCCGTTTGCAATCGCATGATATTTTGACCTGAAACAATTTGCAGATAATAAAGTTATAAATGTGAGAGTACCTTTAGGTACCTATGATTTTCTGCAGTTTGATGGGATAGTAACATGTTTTAATTTATTACAATAGTTCCTCAGCAGATGATTACGACATTCTAATTTTCCACTGTCAGTGTATTATAGGGACGAGATTCTAATATTTTGTTGCTCTTGTTTATTTTTTATAAATGTATCTCAATATAAAAAAGAGCATGTAGCCATAATATTCCTTCGAAGTACACAGTAGTAATTGAATCAGTCGGTAAAATTGTTTGAAGAGTCTGTTCACAAACAATTATAAAAAATATAGTAGGTAATATAACAATCGCATTGGCTGAGTTACCGCCGTTATCGTCAAAGACCATAATATAAATAATATTTTGATGAGTTACGAGCGTAGGAAAAGTGGAGATACGGACTGCTTCTTTGCAAGATTGAAAATGTGTTTGCAGCCTGTTACGGGATTAATTATAGCAGGTATGTATATCTATTGTATTACAATAATGCACTTTGGTAAACATTTTATTGAAGACTTACACAACAATCTGAATTGATTAACATTTTTATACGTTCTCGTGAAGTTGAGTATTAAGCATTTGAAAGTGTGCGTTACTTCAAAAGTTAATATTTTTTTTTAAAATAGAAAATTAGTAATTTTTTACAATTACGTCAATTCAAATTTTAGAAGAGTTGCTGTAGTTTACATTGGCAAAAACAAAATTCAGAAATATTGAAAAATAAAGGCTGTAGAGCAAATCCAATTACAATCACTGCAAGGCGTGCATTAAAACTACTAAATATCGCTGTCAGTGGCAAGACTAACAACTCAAAAAATGGCATTTTGAGTTCTTTTTAATGGGAAAAAGATTGTTTAGAAACATTGTGCAATAAAAATTAGTATATGTTGAGCCCGATACAAACCAACATAATATATGGAGCAAATCTCTAAACTCTTTCTTAAATAATAGTGATTTTGAATTGTTACAGTCTTGCACTGTCAGCGATATAGAAAAATAACTAGAAATTATTTAATTAAAATAAATGTTCTACATTGCACTAATTTCATGTTTAATTTTCGTTTGTCGATTCTCAACATCGTATTTTTTAAAAAAATCAGTTATCAATGCCCCCAATTCTTCAGGATTATTTAGATGGACGTGATGGGTGCCGCTAACTTCATGGTAATCCCAGGCTTTACATTTTTTCTTCACTATTTCGTTAACATCGGCGCTAAACACTTTATAAAATTCAAGGTATAAACTATCGACCCCTTGACTCAAAAAAACTGGACTGGTGATTTGCTGGCAGGCGTTGAGCATGTGATCGTTGCCCCAATAATAAGGGGGCCCTGCCTTTAAGCGAACATCGCGACTTAAGTAGAACTTATTTGGATGTATTTTCGAAGGCAGGATGTCTCGTTTTAATAAGTGATGGCCAAATTCGAGCGAAATGGAATTAAAAAAGGATTTGTGCAGTCTTTCGATGAGTTCCTGTTCGGTGTAGCTCGGAGGCTCTATTTCCGAATTATGCAAGGCTTCATATTTTAAAAATTCCAAGTAATTTTTGGCTAGTTTATGTCCTAGGTCGCCGTAAGGACTGTAGGGCTTCAGTGCATCCAAACAAATAAGAAAGTCGACGGTTTCCGGAAACATCATCGAGTATTGAGCGTTTGTCACAGCTCCCATTGAATGTCCCATTAGAGACACTTTTGGCCATTGGAAATAACTCATAAATCGATTTACTAAGAGTATGTTGTTGGTGAAATTATAAGGGACTCCTTTGGGAAGGTGGGAGGAATATCCATGTCCCGGATAGTCAATCGCCAAGTAACTTTTATTTTTCGGAAGAAGGGGGATTAACCGGTCGAAACTGCCACTGTTATCCTGCAATTGTATCTTTGAGATCCACGGTTTTGAATCCTCTCGTACGAAAGATAAGAAACTTGTAGACAAAGACAAAATAATATCCAATTTTAGACTACCCATAATACATGTCGGTAAATCGTAGATATCTAGCAATCAAACGTTCGAGTAGAACGGGTAGCTAAAATAGTATATTATTATACAAGTTCTATAAGACGATCTATTGTCGTACGAATAAGTTTTAGGCACGACGAGCGAAGCGAGGAGTGATCCAATGTTACGAGTACGACAATACGTCTTATTAAACGAGTGTAATATACTATTTTTTCTACTTTGGCGCTCTTAATTTTATGAAAATTTGAAAATTCTGCTTTGCAAATATTCTAGAGATTTTGAAGGATTAAGTACTTGTTCTGTTGGTATTTGTCATGTGTCATATATCACCTAAAATTTCAAATTTAAAATCGCGAGTTTGATAGTTTTGTGAAACAGTCATGGAAGAATTAAGTTGTACACTTGGCTTGACAGGAGCTCGCTAGAGGTGCTGGACGCCGGTCAGCGTGCTGTTACAGCAATACCAACGTAATATGTATTTTGAAAAAAACAAAAACAATTTCACAAAAAGTTGCTTTGTGACACTACTTTTAGTTTCACAAAGACTCACTTATGACACTAAAGTAGAAAAAATTAATTATGTGTTTCAATGAAGAAACATTATGTGTTAGTGGGTTGAGTTGAGTTTTTCTCACCTGCCAACCGTGCGTTATTAATATCGGTCTAATGTCTTGTGGTCCCCACCATTTACCGGAAACGTGGCCCCATGGAACCGGAATTTTAACTTCTGCATGGTTGTGCAAACGGCGAATATTTAATTTAGCTTTCTCCAGAATTGCGAGAATTTTTTTATGATTTCTGAACATTCTATAAGTAATTACGTATGGCGTCTGTTCAAAGGGTACTTGCGATACTGGTTTGGTTAAATTTTGAGTAGGAATCATTTTCGTATGTTGATAAGTGGAGTGTTTTATTATCTTTTAAAATAAGGTTCCTTTTTTGGAACGAGGTTTACCTCACAGCGCTGAAATATTTAAATCTAAAATGTAACTTAGTTATACATTAAATTACATTAGCCATACAGCAAGTAAACAAGTAAACAATTTTACTTTTATGTACCGACATTACAGGTCGCTACAATCATTTATGAAAGCCATCCCTTTTTTTTTTTAAGAGGAGGTAACCTGTGTGACTACTAACTTCCTCCGCCATACGTCTTCCTCACCCCGGGAACCACATTAACATTACGTCAAGTATTACTTCGAGGTGAGTGACTGTTTAGTTTCATTTACATCTTATCATTAGATCACATCTTTTGGTAAGCTTTCACTCACACTTTTTCACCTTTCGTTTTCTTTCCCTTTTAGCTATCATTCTCACTCTCTATCACTCTCCCCCTCTATCAAATAGCTTGAAATATTTTTTTCGGAAATTTGCCAACCAACTTTTTTATTTTTTGTTATCGTATTTACTCACGCACAGGCCTAAGCCTCAGCCATAAATTTTAAGCAATCTTTTTCGTAAAACAATATTAAAGTATATTTGTGTATGTATTGAAAACAATGCATACAGTGACACACGAATTATGAAGTAAAGTTGGCAATATTTCTAATTTTCGCCATTGCCAACACAATATTGCTCTGTCTTTTTTTCCCTAAGTCGATATTATATTCGAAGACTTAAACTATGTTATATTATCTGTGACTTAAACGGCGACTGACCAACAGGCCCTTGTACGTATATAACTAAAGAATGAATTTATTTTATGCTTAGCCGGAAAGTAACAAACTTCGTGGAAGTTTTCTGTAGATACATTTGGCAACAACGGTGTGATTTTTATGTTGTATTATCTGTGGTGTGATTACAAAATGTGATTATACCAAAAGCGACCTCGAATTATTTTAATAAATTGGCAAGTGCAATTAAGAATGTTTGTGTTTAAAAATTGAATCAGATTAGTCCCTAACGATAAAGTATGACGATAATTATCGACAAGTTACTTAAAATTGCTATTTTTAGTAAATGCAATTGGTTGTGTAAACAGTAGCAGCGATATTTGCAAATGTTGTAAATTATAATTAAAAACGTGTTTTATATAAATTAAAATGTTTTCAATAAAATCGGTAAATGTAATTGTCCGTGGTCGTCTGATCATCTCAATTTTTATGAAGAAAGTACGGTCTGTGTCTTCACAAGAACTTCAGTGTGAAGAAGTCAAAATTCCAGTGCAATGGGGCCACATCGCAGGGAAATGGTGGGGACCTAAAGATGTACAGCCTGTATTAGTTACCCATGGATGGCAGGTATAATTTGAAGTTATTTTAATGCTTTTATTAAAGATTCTATTATGCAGGATAACTGTGCTAGTTTTGACCGACTAATCCCCCTACTTCCTAGAGAGTTAAGTTACTTAGCAATCGACTACCAAGGTCATGGACTATCGTCACAACTTCCTCCAGGGATGCACTATTATCCCATGGATGCAGTGTTATTAACAAGACGACTTATGCAATATTTTGGATGGACCAAAATTTCACTATTAGGACATTCAGTAGGCGCAATGAACAATTTCATTTACACATCGTTATATTCCAACACTGTAAACTTTCTAGTCTGTATTGATGGTTTGCGACCGCTTCGTCCTCCAAAGAATAATCTGGTTCATCACGTTACAAAAAATATTGAACAATTTTTAAAATTTGATGCATTAAACGATTCACATAAAGAACCACCCAGTTTCTTCCTTGAAGAATTAGTTGAAAGGTTACGTAAAGCTTCAAAAGGGTCACTAACATCGGAATCATGTCGTTACATATTAAAACGAAACATTATTCCTTCTGGAAAATACCCGAGCAAGTATTATTTTAAACGGGATCCAAGATTAAAAACTGGACTGATTTCTTACTGGTCTGATGTGGACGTAGACAGATTCGCTGCAAATATTACTTGTCCAGTTCTTGTTTGTTCCATGTCTCTAATGCCATTTTTTGATCGAGAAAATTATTTTGAAAAGACTTGTAAAATTATTAAAGAGAAAAATGGGGGTATGGTTGAACATCATGTTGTTGATGGAACCCACCATGCACATTTAAATACACCTGATGAATTGGCAAGAATCATAAGTAGTTTTATTAAGAAATATAATGTTGAGGTGAGAGATTAAGGTGGATTTAAGATGGAAGTATTGTTTATTTTGACGCGACAGCTTCTTTGTGATGTACAAATAAATGATCATATTATGAAATTAATAAAGGGATTAAACGATTCCCAAATAAATATAGTCAAACCTCCATATAACAAAGTGTCACTGATATTAAAAAATTTGTTATAAGGGTTATAAAATGTATTAAAAACATTTGCAGGGTGGTCCATATACAAATATGGTAGTTCGTTATTGGGATGTTTGACTAATTTAAAAATATAATTATTGATAAAAACCTTTGTAATTGGAGAAGGGATAATTAAATTTCCTTTTTCAATGAGTGTTTATGGGAATTAAATATATTTCAAATAAGATGTTACATGACCCTTAAAAATTTAGATTGATTATACCATCTTCGAATTTTCAAACAATTCATTCAAGTTGATGCAACTTTAATTTTGAACTCTTTAAATCAAATTCTATATTAATTGAATGGCTGAATTTCTAATCGATATAGTTAATACACTTAATGATCTCCTATTAAGTTGAGAAATGCATGAAATTAAAGCTGTTTTAGTCCTTTTTAAACTTCTAATTGAAAACCTACAAAAATGTAACGATTTCCGCCAAGCATGGGAATTATTTACAAATATTGATATTAGGATATCTATAAATGTCTGTGATCTAGTAGGTCATGCAAAGGCCTTACATTTGTACTTACTGATTTGAACTAGTTAACCTCAATTTTCTACAGAATCTGTACGTAGATTATTCAAAAGAAACTTTAATTATCTCAAGTTTAAATAAAAACTTGAACTTTTTGAACGTCAGTTCTAAGTAAATAATCCGATGACTAACTGACTAACAATAAGGGTACCGGATAAATAAGTCAATTTACATTATTTTTCTAAAAAAATTATATTTTTAAATATATTTTGAAATTGTCTATTGTGCATAATAAACGTTTTATTAATATCATAATCTGATCACCTATTTTTACATCACAAATGTACAGTATTGACCTATCTTACAAAGCTGTTCACTTAAAATATAAATTAAATTTAAGCACACGCTCTTATTTCCATCTTAAATCCACCTTCATTTTTCGCCTCAATATTATATTTCTGAATAAAATTACTAACTATTCCTGCCACTTCATCAGGTGCATTTAAGTGTGTGTGGTGCAATCCTTCAACAAGATGATATTCAACCCGGCCCCCATTTTTCTCATTAATAACATCACAAATCTTGTGGTAATAAGTTTCTCGATCAAAATATGGAGTTAAAGACATGGAACAAACAAGAACTGGACAAGTAATATTTGCAGCACATCGCTCTACATCTTCAGTTCCCCAGTAAGTAATCAGTCCAGCTTTCAATCTTGGATCTCGTTTAAAATAAAACTTGTTTGGGTATTTTTCAGAACGAGCGATGTTACGTTTTAATATGTAGTGACACGATTCCAATGCTATCGATCCTTTTGAGCTTTCATGTAATTTAGGAGCTAATTCTTCTTCAAAGTAACTGGGTGGTTCCTCATTTGAATTGTTTAAAGCATCGTATTTTAAAAATTCTTCAATATTTTTCGTGATGTAATGAAAAGCTTTGCCAATTGGAGGGCGAATCGGTTGTAAGGCATCAAGGCAGACTAGAAAATTCACGGTACTGGGATACAACATTGTGTAGACGAAGCTATTAATTGCGCCTAACGAATGGCCTAATAGTGAAATTTTAGTCCATCCAAAATATTGCATAAGCTTTCTTGTCAATATCACTGAATCCATGGGATAATAATGCATCCCTGGAGGAAGTTGTGACGATAATCCATGCCCTTGGTAGTCGATTGTTAAATAACTTAACTCTTTAGGAAGAAGAGGGATCAGTCGGTCAAAACTGCCACAGTTATCCTGCAGAATAAAATCTTTAATAAATGAGATAAATAACTTAAAATTATACCTGCCATCCATGGCTAACTAGCACCGGCTGTACATCTTTAGGTCCCCACCATTTTCCTGCAATGTGGCCCCATTGCACCGGAATTTTGACTTCTTCACACTGAAGTTCTTGTGAAGACACAGATCGAACATTGTTTATAAAAACTGAGATTAGACGGCCACGACCAAATAAATTTAAGGATTTCGTTGAAATCATTTCAAGTTATATAAAACACGTTTTTTTTAACTCTTGGATAATACTGTTATTTTTGTAATTCACTATTTGCAAAATATTGCCCCTAATGTTTATACAACCAAGTGGTCACATTTAATAAAAATACCAATTTTAAGCAACTGGCCAATAATTATGGTCATCTTGTTTAATTGGCAACTGATCTTATGAAATTTTGAGACACTATTACTCAAATCTGCGTGTTCACCTACTTATTACACATTTCGAGGTCAGTAATCAAAGTCCACCATGTGTCACAATCTCTCTGTCATAACATGAATTGAAATTTGTCTTTGTTAGGTTTGCAACAAATAAATAGTTATGCAAAATTTATTCTTTTCAACAACAAATGTGTACGTTTAAATACTGTTCGCAGCACTAAAACAACAATTTATAAACAAGAGAAGAATATTGTACATATTTAAACCACATCCTAATATTGTAAGTAAGTAGACGGTTGAATTTCCAATTTGGGTTTTTTTTTAATCATCAGCATTTTCATTATCGCAATCAGTAACGCTACTGCTAATCTCTTGTGGAATAACACTTTCCATTTTTTAAAGCTATTATCGATATTTTAGCCAGGGTTATTTTCTTAAGTGCAGGATTTGCCAGAATCGCTGACATACCCATTCTGCACAAAACTTGCATTTCTCAAAAGGAACCTCAAAAAGATATTGATATACAGTTCATGAAGGTTCAAAAGGATTGACATCATCCCTTCTGAAAAAGACCCAAACAAGTTTTATTTCAAACGGAATCCAAGATTAAAAACTAGACTGATTTCTCTCTGTTCTGAGGAAGATGTAGATAAATGTGCTACAAATATTACTTGTCCAGTTCTTGTTTTTGCCATGTCTTTATTGCAATTTTTCCACCAAAAAATTTATTTTGAAGGAACCTGTATTATTAATGAGAAAAATGGGCAGCGGGTTGAATATCATTTTGTTGCAATGAATCCCACCACACACATTTAGATGCACCTATTGGAAAGAACTATAAGTAGTTTTATTAAAAATGCAATGTTGAAGTGAGAAATGAAGATGGATTGAAGATGGAAACAAGAGCTTCTGCTTAGATTTATTTATACTTTAACGAGTCAATAATATAAATTTGTGATGTACAAATAAATGATATTAATAAAGGGATTATTAAACAATTCCTAAATAAATGCAGTCAAACTTGCATATAACAAAGTATCACGATGACATTAATAAATTTGTTACAAGGGTTATAAAATGCATGAAAAAGGTGTCCTTTTGAAATTGTTTATTGTGCATAATAAACGTTTTATGGTCCTCCTTTAGAGAGGACAGTCCTTCTTTTGCAAGTTCTGGCCTCCCTCGAAAAGTGTCCTCTTATATGTCCTCCTTTTCGATATTTGAAAACTAATCTGTAAATCTTTGTATTCGATCGATGTCAGCCGATCCATTGCGCATGATGTAACATATTTTTGCATTCTGTATTCTTGTTCAATTTACGTTGTCCTGTCTTGAAACTATGCAGCAGTTGAGAAAGTTTTTTCTTTTGCTAATGATTTTTGGACGAGATTGAATGTTGCCGTAAAATTCAATATGAAGGATATTTCTTGTTCAGATATTTCCAATATATTGTTAGATGATACATTGACAAAAAATATTCATTCAATGGAAAAATACTCATTTAAACAATAATTAAAATCATAGACATGTAAGCATAATTGCAATATAAAATGTTACAAATATTGTTATTAAGCATTTATCACAATAATGTATTATTTTTGTAATGAATGTTCTAAAAGTGATTTTTTTTCCTTCAATTTATTTGTATCCTTTTCATTTTAAAAAAGTTGGTTACTTTAATTAATACCGTAATCTGATCACCTATTTTTACATCACAAATGTACAGTATCGACTTATCTTACAAACCTGTCCCCTCAAAACATAAATTTAAGCAGACGCTTTTATTTCCATCTTAAATCCACCTTCATTTTTCGCCTCAATATTATATTTGTTAATAAAATTACTAATTATTCCTGCCAATTCATCAGGTGCATTTAAATGTGTGTGGTGTGATCCTTCAACAAGATGATATTCAACCCGGCCCCCATTTTTCTCATTAATAATATCACAAATCTTGTTGTAATAAGCTTCTCGATCAAAATATGGAGTTAAAGACATGGAACAAACAAGAACTGGACAAGTAATATTTGCAGCACATCGCTCTACATCTTCAGTTCCCCAATAAGAAATCTCGCCAGCTTTTAATCTTGGATCCCGTTTAAAATAAAACTTGTTTGGGTATTTTTCAGAACGAGCAATGTTACGTTTTAATATGTAGTGACACGATTCCAGTGCTATCGATCCTCTTGAGCTTTCATGTAATTTAGGAGATAATTCTTCTTCAAAGTAACTGGGTGGCTCTTCATTTGAATTGTTTAAAGCATCGTATTTTAAAAATTCGTTAATATTTTTTGTGATGTAACGAAAAGCTTTGTCAATTGGAGGGCGAATCGGTTGTAAGTTATCAATACAGACCAGAAAGTCCACAGTGTTGGGATACAACATTGTATAGACAAAACTGCTCGTTGCGCCTAGTGAATGGCCTAATAGTGATATTTTTGTCCATCCAAAATATTGCATAAGTCTTCTTGTTAATAATACTGCTTCCATGGGATAATAATGCATCCCTGGAGGAAGTTGTGATGATAGTCCATGGCCTTGGTAGTCGATTGCGAAGTAACTTAACTCTTTAGGAAGTAGGGGGATTAGTCGATCAAAACTACCACAGTTATCCTGCAGAATAAAATCTTTAATAAATGGGATAAATAACTTTAAATTATACCTGCCATCCATGCCCAACTAGCACAGGTTGAACGTTTTTAGGTCCCCACCATTTTCCTGCAATGTGACCCCATGGCATCGGAATTTTGACTTCTTCACACGAAAGTTCTTGTGAAGAGACAGACCGAACTTTGTTTATATAAACTGAGATCATACGACCACGACCAAATAAAGTTAAAGATTTCGTTGCAATCATTTTGACTTAAATAAAACACTTTTTTAAATTGTTGGATAATGTTATTTTTGTATTTCACTATTTGCGAAATATTAATGTTAATACAACCAATTGGTCATAGTTAATAAAAATTGCCGATAATTATGGTGATCTAATTTAATTAAGAACTAAGTTCAGAAATTTTGAAACACTATCTCTCAAATCAGCGTGCTCACCCATTTATTACACATTTCGAGGCCAGTAATCAAAGATCAACATGTGTTGTGTCACAAAAAGAATTGAAATTTTTGTTTGTTAAATTTATAAC
Source organism: Dascillus cervinus (assembly GCA_949768715.1). Lineage (NCBI taxonomy): Eukaryota > Metazoa > Arthropoda > Insecta > Coleoptera > Dascillidae > Dascillus > Dascillus cervinus. The sequence goes on along the minus strand of OX458319.1, from coordinate 25,991,338 downwards.
AATAACAAGTTTAAATAGTTGTGCAAAACTTATTCTTTTCAACGTTATTTACAATTTTGAAATAATACAATAATGTGTAGTATTAAATAATGTTCACGGCCCTAAATAAAACAATTTATAACCAATAAAGAATATTTTACATATTTAAACCCCGTCTTGATGTTAGAGTTAGCTGGTTCCGTCTTGATGTTAGAGTTAGCTGGTTCGGTTTTCGTTTCATCCAAATCTTCATTATCACAAACGGTACTGCTAATCTCTTCTGGAATGCAAATGACCATTATTCCACTCTTTAAAGTGATTATCAATATTTTAGCCAGGGTTTTAGAATGCTTCTTAACAAATTTCTTAAATTCAGGATTTACCAAAAACTCTGGTACATTTATCCTGTGCAAAACTTTTATTTCTTAAAAAGAAAAACTTAAAAAAATTATAAACATACGGTTTTTCTAAACGTGTCGTAAATTGGGCAATTCCAGGTGAGCCCAAGGAAACGTATTTTTTCCAGAAATCAGCCAATTTGTGTTGTTGCATGAAATCACTTAATTTCGGTGGTAAATTTTCAAGCTTTTCATATTTAAAATATTTTGTCTGTTGATCAGTAAAATTGGAAAGCTCAATTATTTTCAATCTTCCAGCAGCAAGTTGAAGTTTAATGGGCTAAAAACATTTCAATTCAATAAATTGCGTTATTTATGGATTTATCGTTAGTCGAATCTTGACGATTTGTGGACGAATTTAAAATGGTCATATTTGCACAAACCTGGCAGCAGTGTTTATCATAAATATTAGTTATTTATTTACTTGCCAAGTTTTCAAGATCAAAGTTGTTGCTTTGTGACCATTTGGTAAAATAGTAGATAATTTGGAAAACATATTGCAGGTCACAAGGATCCACACTAATATTTAGTTATTTAATTTGCGGACGTTGCCAGTGGTTTGCCATGGAATTTTGATGCAAAAATTATCAACACTCAATATTAGATGAGATAGTACCACAGATAATAAAACATAGATAGTACTTTCTTCCGGGGAAGTCCCTATTTATATAAAAATACTTACTGAGTTCTAGTCAAAGTGAAGTGTTATTGCACCGTAATAAAAAAGCAGCTTAAAGTTTTTTAACTATATTAATATGGAAAATGTAAAAAAACTATGTTAAAATTATCAGAATTTAGTGAAAATTATTTTGCTTAAAAAATTAGCTTTCAAGAATTTGTTTTAAACATTATTTATTTTTATAGATAGCACAATAAACAGGCGCTCAATGAAAAGGATATTCTGGATGCTCTTCAACTCTAAAAAACTGCTTTATAGAAAAGGCAAAATATAAAATTAGTTTTCCATACTTATCCCACGCTCTGAAGTCACACACTCGTTTCGACTTTCCAACTTCCAAAGCTTCTATTTCTTTCACGTCTTTATCGTCCAAAATAAAATCAAAAATATTAATATTCCCCCGAATCCTTTCAGGTTTGACACTTTTAGGAATAGCAGCTATTCCTTGCTGCAAATCGTACCTCAGTAAAATCTGAGCCGGATTTTTTGAATATTTGTCGGCAATTTTTTTAATCACCAGATCACCTAAGACATTTGGAGGATCTATCCTATGTAACTGAACAGTTTTAAAAAAAATTTTAAAATGTTGACAAATAGGTACCAATGTCCGAAATGAACCAAATATTCATTAATTCCAGGAGCTGCTAATGGACTATAAGCTACGGTTATAATGTCATTCTTTTTGCAAAAATTAACCAATTCTCGTTGTTGCATATAGATATGCAGCTCAATTTGTAAAGCTGCAGGTTTAATTCTTGCAACATCTAAGACCTTCTGTATTTGTTTAACAGTAAAATTTGAAAGGCCGATTGTTTTAGCTATACCAGCATCAACTTGAGCTTCCATTTGCTAAAGAAATCAGCAATAAACAAATAAAATTAGTTAAATGTTAAAATACCTTCCAAATTGCAACATGATCAGTGTTTGGATTATTAGTATGAACCTCTCCTGACTCTTTCATTGGAACTAACACATTTTCATATTTTAAACCCATTGGACAATGGACTAGATATAAATCGACATAATCCAACTGTAAACTTTCCAACGATTTTTTCAAAAAATACTCTACTTTTTCTGCATACATTCCTGTTGGCGGTAATTTGGTTGTAATGAACAACTCATCTCGAGTTAATTTTCCCTCTGATATCCACTGCTTGAGTACTCGGCCAATTGCTTGCTCATTTTCATACACAAAAGCCGTGTCAATGTGGCGATAACCAGCTGTTAGGGCCTCATTTAAAGCGAGCTCTAATTCTTTACCTTTTAACTAATTTAATGTTATTAAAGATTTATTTGAATTGCTAAGTTACTTACCATAAAAGTTCCTAAACCCAAAGCTGGCATTTTGTGGCCATTTGATAAATTAAGGAATATGTTGCAAGCCATTGCACTTCTGAAGGATCGACCAAGATATTAATTGATTAAATATGAGTTTGATGTTTATATAAAAGCCCTGATAAAACAAATCGTGGCCTATGGAAGTGACCTGTTATGCAATATCTTGAAATTTTTATCAGAAATTTTATATATTTTTAATTCTTGATAACTATACTTATTTCGTTGAAATCATTTCAAATTACATAAAATACGTTTTTTTTTTACTGTTGGATAATACTGTTATTTTTGTAATTCACTATTTGCAAAATATTGCCCCTAATGTTTATACAACCAAGTGTTTTAACCAACCAACCAACCAACCAAGTGTGTTTAAAAGTTATTTTTCAACGCCTACTGCTAATAATATCAGTTATTATTTTAATTTTTTTATTACCCTAAAATAAATCAGAAATATTGATTGTGATACATCGTTGAATTCAGAAAAAAAATCTCTATCAAATTGTCACAGAAAAACATAAGATTGTAATTTGAAAAACTGAAGTTGACCTTTGGCCTTTGAATGGAGAAACAGGTAAAAATTATGTTTGAGCTACACTTTGTAGTAGGTACTTTTTAAACTATTTAGTTTGACGTATCGTTTGTTACAATTGGACTCCTAATAATAGCGCTAGGAGCTGGGGCGTTTTTTTGTGAAGACCCTGTATATATGTTATGTTAAAATTATCAGAATTTAGTGAAATTTATTTTGCTTAAAAAATTAGGTTTCAAGAATTTGTTTTAAACATTATTTATTTTTCCAATCATAAATGTTTACAAGATAGCACAATTAACAGGCGCTCAATGAAAAGGATATTCTGGATGCTCTTCAATTCTAAAAAACTGCTTTATAGAAAAGGCAAAATATAAAATTAGTTTTCCATACTTATGCCACGCTCTGAAGTCACACACTCGTTTCGACTTTCCAACTTCCAAAGCTTCTATTTCTTTCACGTCTTTATCGTCCAAAATAATCCTTTCAGGTTTGACACTTTTAGGAATAGCAGCTATTCCTTGCTGCAAATCGTACCTCAGTAAAATCTGAGCCGGATTTTTGGAATATTTGTCCTCAATTTTTTAATCACCAGATCACCTAAGTAAGACTTTTGGAGGATCTATCCTATGTAACTGAACAGTTTTAAATTTTTTTTTAAAATGTTGACAAATAGGTACCAATGTCCGAAATGAACCAAATATTCATTAATTCCAGGAGCTCCTAATGGACTATAAGCTACGGTTATAATGTCATTCTTTTTGCAAAAATTAACCAATTCTCGTTGTTGCATATAGATATGTAGCTCAATTTGTAAAGCTGCAGGTTTAATTCTTGCAACATCTAAGACCTTCTGTATTTGTTTAACAGTAAAATTTGAAAGGCCGATTGTTTTAGCTCTACCAGCATCAACTTGAGCTTCCATTTGCTATAGAAATCAGCAATAAACAAATAAAATTAGTTAAATGTTAAAATACCTTCCAAATTGCAACATGATCAGTGTTTGGATTATTAGTATGAACCTCTCCTGACTCTTTCATTGGAACTAACACATTTTCATATTTTAAACCCATTGGACAATGGACTAGATATAAATCGAAATATCTCGAAATTTTTATCAGAAATTTTATAAATTTTTAATTCTAGATAACTATACTTAGAAGTTAATTGATTGTTCAGTGGATTGATAAGTGCGTTTTGAAAATTTTCCATTTTGTCGAAAAAAAAAAACAGATTATCGCAATTATTGCAATAAATGTAGATATTTACCTGCAGATAGTTAACCCTTAAGGAGGCGCGTACCTTTTCATAACGTAAGTAGGCGTGTTGTTGTACTTTATACAACACGTAGTTTTTGTACATTTTTCTTACTTTATAATGTACAAAATTTAAGATTTTTGTTTTTTTTTCTCGTGAGAAGTCCATTGTGACGTCATAAAGGGGAAAATTAATAGAATACTTTATAAATGAAAATTTTACAACTCCATTGGGTGGTGGGGATGACAATGGAAAAATAGAAAGGTAATTTGAACAAATAATTGCCTACAGGATGCAACAGGAATCAGAAAACTAAAAGTGTTGTACTTTATACAACAACGCGCCTCCGGAAAGTTTTAAAACATATTTCAGGTTTGCATAGAATTTATTTTCATGAAAAACAAACGCTTACAATGTTCGGTCATTAACAAACACTCAATGAAATGGAAATTCTGGATGTATTTCAACCCTAAAAAATAACAATGATAATTGAAAAAATATATAATTAATTAGCCCATACTTGTGCCAAGCCCGGAAATCACAAACTCTTGCGGATTTTCCAATCCATCCAGTTCTTTCATATCACCATCGTCCAGAGCAAAATCGAAAATATCAATGTTGCCCTGAATTCTTTCTGGGGTAACACTTTTAGGGATTGCAACTATTCCATGCTGCACAAGGTGCCGCAGCAAAATCTGAGCGGGATTTTTACAATATTTTTTGGCGATTGTTTTAACTACAGAATTTCCCAAAATATCCGGGGCATCTATCCTGCAAGCGTTCGATTATCTAAACAAAATAATAAATAATAATTTGCATACGATTTTCCACAACGAGCCAAAAATTTATTAATTCCAGGTGATCCCAATGGAGAGTAAGCAACAACCGTAATTACATTCTTCTTGCAAAAATTGACCAATTCGCGTTGTTGCATGTAGGCGTGAATTTCAATTTGTAAATTTGCAGGTTTAATTCTTGCCACGTCTAAAATTCTCTGTATTTGATTAACAGTAAAATTCGATATTCCAATAGTTTTGGCCCTCCCAGCGTCGACTTGAGGCTCCATTTGCTAAGAAAAGAAATTAGTTGATGATCTCAATGATTTTCAAGATTACCTTCCAAATAGCAACAAGATCAGTGGTTAGATCAAGATCGATCTCCCCTTTTTCATTCACTGGTCTTGTGATGCCTTTGCGCTAATTCAAACCGATTGGGGAATGAATTAAGTACAAATCCACATAATCCAGTTGCAAATTTTCCAACGATTTTTTTATAAAGTATTCTACTTTTTCAGCATGCATTCCTATTGCTGGCAATTTTGTTGTAATGAACAACTCACTACGAGTTATTTTTCCCTCTGAAATCCATTTCTTGAGTACTCGGCCAATTTCATGTTCATTTTCGTACATATAAGCGGTGTCAATGTGGCGATAGCCAGCCTTCAAGGCTTCATTTACAGCAAGTTTGACCTCTTCATCTTGTGACTAGGTAATTGAAAAATTATTACGAATTCTGTCTATAAGATGCACTTTTTTACTTAGAAGATAGGTTTAAAAAACATTATATTTTTTTCATAATGTAAAGTGTGTCTTATAGTCTACAAAATACGATAAATTGAATAAATAATTTAATTACCTGCCAAGTTCCTAAGCCTAAAGCTGGCATTTTAAGGCTATTTGGTAAATCAACGAATATTTTGCAAGCCATTGCAGTTGATGTAAGCTGCCACAAAACATTAACCAATTAAATGATAATCGAGTTGTATATAAAAGAACAGTATGGACAAAAATTCGTAATTCATTGGGAGGTAACCTGTTATCAGCCAAGTGTCCAAAGTTATGCAACATTTTGCAATTTATTGTTTTAAGTAGGTACATACTTCAGATTAGTGCACTTTTAAAGGGAATTAAAGAATTTAAATTATTAATGGCGCCATCTGACGTCATAGGCCGGCCATTTTTTGGAGCGGACAAATAAAATCCCTAATTAGTCCAGTCATTTTATACAAAAAAACACCCATCTTCTAAAAAATTCCAAGTAAATATTTTCCTTCTGGATTTTTTTTGTATCTCATTTCCCGAGAACCATTGGTTCCACATAAATTTTGTATAGAACCTTTTTTGTGTAGATTTTGATAAACAAATTTTGTAATAACCAATATTCGCGTAAACCCAATATTTCACGAGATATTTGAAAAAACTTATTTTCGCGACCTTCGACCTTCAACAATTTCTTTAGCGGACACAATTTTTCAACGGACTTTTTACACCGTGTTTCTTATAGCGATACAAAGAAAATCCTGAAGGAAAATATTCAATTGGAATTTTCTAGAAGTTGAATACTAAAATAACTGGACTAAATTGAATTTTTTTAAATGTTTGGAATGCAGCCCGGTTGTAATAAGTTCAATAAAAAAATTAATGCAAGTATAATATTAACCCTACAAAGCTACAAATATATAAATAATGTCCCGAAATTCTGAAACTACCATAATACATTTGAAAAACAAATTGCTTTATTATAAATTTGCACCAACTTTACTTTGCCCAAAAAATAAAACCTGCTTGCAACCAATGTTCAAAGTTTATTTAAATGGAAACTCAGGGTGTTCATCAATCCTAGGAAAGCCACTGAGTCGATTGCGAAGTAACTTAACTCCTTAGGAAGTAGGGGAATTAGTCGATCAAAACTACCACAGTTATCCTGCAGAATAAAATCTTTAATAAATGAGATAAAAAACTTTAAATTATACCTGCTATCCATGCCCAACTAGCACAGGTTGAACGTTTTTAGGTCCCCACCATTTTCCTGCAATGTGACCCCATGGCATAGCAAATTTTGACTTCTTCACACGAAAGTTCTTGTGAAGAGACAGACCGAACTTTGTTTATATGTATAAACTGAGATCATATGACCACGACCAAATAAAGTTAAAGATTTCGTTGCAATCATTTTGACTTAAATAAAACACTTTTTTTAATTCTTGGATAATGTTATTTTTGTAATTCACTATTTGCGAAATATGAATGTTAATACAACCAATTGGTCATAGTTAATAAAAATTGCCGATAATTATGGTCATCTAATTTAATTAAGAACTAAGTTCAGAAATTTTGAAGGGCTATCTCTCAAATCAGCGTTCTCACCCATTTATTACAAATTTCGAGGCCAGTAATCAAAGATCAACATGTGTTGTGTCATAAAAAGAATTGAAATTTTTGTTTGTTAAATTTTCAACAATAACAAGTTTAAATAGTTGTGCAAAACTTATTCTTTTCAACGTTATTTACAATTTTGAAATAATACAATATTGTGTAGTATTAAATAATGTTCACGGCTCTAAATAAAACAATTTAAATAACATATAAATAACCAATAAAGAATATTTTACATATTTAAACCCCGTCTTGATGTTAGAGTTAGCTGGTTCCGTCTTGATGTTAGAATTAGATGATTCGGTTTTCCTTTCATCCACATCTTCACTATCACAAACGGTACTGCTACTCTCTTCTGGAATAACACTTTTGATTATCAATATTTTAACCAGGGTTTTAGAATGCTTCTTAACAAATTTCTTAAGTACAGGATTTGCCAAAATCGGTGGTACATGTATCCTGTGCAAAACTTTTATTTCTTAAAAAGAAAAACTTAAAAAAATTATAAACATACGGTTTTTTTAAACGTGTCGTAAATTGGTCAATTCCAGGTGAGCCCAAGGAAACGTTTTTTTTTCCAGAAATCAACCAATTTGTGTTGTTGCATGTAATCACTTAATTTCAGTGGTATATTTTTAAGCTTGTCATATTTAAAATATTTTGTCTGTTGATTAGTAAAATTGGAAAGCTCAATTATTTTCAATCTTCCAGCAGCAAGTTGAGGTTTAATGGGCTAAAAACATTTCAATTCAATAAATTGCGTTATTTATGGATTTATCGTTAGTCGAATCTTGAAGATTTGTAGACGAATTTAAAATGACCATATTTGCACAAATCTGACAGCAGTGTTTATCATAAATATTATTTATTTACTTACTTGCCAAGTTTTCAAGATCAAAGTTGTTGCTTTGTGACCATTTCGTAAAATAATAGATAATTTGGGAAACATATTGCAAGTCACAAGGATCCACACTAATATTTAGTTATTTAATTTGTGGACGTTGCCAGTGGTTTTCCATGGAATTTTGATGCAAAAATTATCAACACTCAATATTATATGAGATAGTACCACAGATAATAAAACATAGATAGTACTTTCTTCCGGGGAAGTCCCTATTTATATAAAAATACTTACTGAGTTCAAAGTGAAGTGTTATTGCGCATAATATAAAAGCAGCTTAAAGTTTTTTTACTATATTAACCTTTAACCGGTCGCGCCTCAAAAAGTTACACTACCGGTCGCGCGGGGTGAACTTAGTTCACCATCCACTAAAACTAAATTTTTAATGAATTTAATGATCTTTTTCCCGATATGGAAATAATTATTTGTTTAACGACTTACGTTTCAATTGTTTTTTTTCCTATTCCATATCTTCTTTTTTCTGTTTTTTCGGGAAATGACGAGGAATGAAGAACATCCCGAAAGAACAGAAAAAAGAAGATGTGGAATAGGAAAAGGAACAATTGAAACGTAAGTCGTTAAACAAATAAAACTAAATTATTGGTTGTTTTTAATAAAAAAAGGTTGTGTTTGTATATACTTTTATTTCTTATGTGTCCATAAACAAACATATAACAAGGAAAAAAGGATTTTTTTATGCACTTATATTTAATAATACTTAATTCTATGTAAACTTATTCTGAATCGACTACGCCCTGGTCGCAGCTAATGCAAATAATTGTTTCACTTGAATGGTCTTTGGAAACATGTTTTTGACAGTATCCACATTTTCTTGTTGTTACCTGGTTTTTTGACCTCTCGCAACAGTGGCATCTCTTCAGCTTTGATGCCGACTCTCCTTAAGTTTCAGTGCCCGATGGGTTTTTGAATTTTCCAAGATACACTTTTATATCTCTGGACAGAGAAGACATTGCTGCTCGTTCAGTATAGCGGGGCTCCATGAACTGCAATGCCAGATATTTTAGGAATTTTCTTTCCATATCTTTGCCCAAAATGAATAATTTACCTTCACCATAATCATTAATTTCTTGCTCAGAACTACTTTCATCTTCTGAAAAAAATATTCCCTCGTTCTCACCGTCAGAATAGTCAGAATCAATAGGTTCCTCGTTCCCAACTTCCTCAGAAGCTTACAAAATCTCTTCCTTTCTTGTCAAACTTGACTTGAAAGTAAACAAAAACCAACGGGTTTCACAAATTATTATAGAATGCACTGAAATACACATATTCTGATGCAATAAATAATAAAAAAATCAAAAAGGATATTATATTTTTAGAAAAAATTTACTTACATAACCGGTCGCGTGGGTGAACTAAGTTCACAAAAGATGAACTCTGTCAAATAAACTCGTCAATGCACTCATGAAACAGTACAGTAGGAGGTTTAGATTGAATTGATAAGTTAAAATTATCAGAATTTAGTGAAAATTATTTTGAAATTAGACCTGTTGCTTAAAAAATTAGGTTTCAAGAATTTGTTTTAAACATTATTTATTTTTCCACCCATAAATGTTTACAAGATAGCACAATTAACAATCGCTCAATGAAAAGGATATTCTGGATGCTCTTCAATTCTAAAAAACTGCTTTATAGAAAAGGCAAAATATAAAATTAGTTTTCCATACTTATGCCACGCTCTGAAGTCACACACTCGTTTCGACTTTCCAACTTCCAAAGCTTCTATTTCTTTCATGTCTTTATCGTCCAAAATAAAATCAAAAATATTAATATTCCCCCGAATCCTTTCAGGTTTGACACTTTTAGGAATAGCAGCTATTCCTTGCTGCAAATCGTACCTCAGTAAAATCTGAGCCGGATTTTTGGAATATTTGTCGGCAATTTTTTTAATCACCAGATCACCTAAGACATTTGGAGGATCTATCCTATGTAACTGAACAGTTTTAAAAAAAATTTAAAATGTTGACAAATAGGTACCAATGTCCGAAATGAACCAAATATTCATTAATTCCAGGAGCTGCTAATGGACTATAAGCTACGGTTATAATGTCATTCTTTTTGCAAAAATTAACCAATTCTCGTTGTTGCATATAGATATGCAGCTCAATTTGTAAAGCTGCAGGTTTAATTCTTGCAACATCTAAGACCTTCTGTATTTGTTTAACAGTAAAATTTGAAAGGCCGATTGTTTTAGCTCTACCAGCATCAACTTGAGCTTCCATTTGCTAAAGAAATCAGCAATAAACAAATGAAATTAGTCAAATGTTAAAATACCTTCCAAATTGCAACATGATCAGTGTTTGGATTAATATCAACCTCTCCTGACTCTTTCATTGGAACTAACACATTTTCATAATATTTTAAACCCATTGGACAATGGACTAGATATAAATCGACATAATCCAACTGTAAACTTTCCAACGATTTTTTCAAAAAATACTCTACTTTTTCTGCATACATTCCTGTTGGCGGTAATTTGGTTGTAATGAACAATTCATCTCGAGTTAATTTTCCCTCTGATATCCACTGCTTGAGTACTCGGCCAATTGCTTGCTCATTTTCATACATAATCGCCGTGTCAATGTGGCGATAACCAGCTGTTAGGGCCTCATTTAAAGCGAGCTCTAGTTCTTTATCTTTTAACTAATTTAATGTTATTAAAGATTTATTTGAATTGTTAAGTTACTTACCATAAAAGTTCCTAAACCCAAAGCTGGCATTTTGTGGCCATTTGATAAATTAAGGAATATGTTGCAAGCCATTGCACTTCTGAAGGATCGACCAAGATATTAATTGATTAAATATGAGTTTGCTCTTTATATAAAAGCCCTGATAAAACAAATCATGGTCTATGGAAGTTGACCTGTTATGCAATATCTTGAAATTTTTATCAGAAATTTTATAAATTTTTAATTCTTGATAACTATACTTAGAAGTTAATTGATTGTTCAGTGGATTGATAAGTGCGTTTTAAAAATTTTCCATGTTCTCGAGAAAAAAAAACAGATTATCCCAATTATTGCAATAAATGTAGATATTTGTCTGCAGATAGTTAAGGAAATTTTTAAAACATATTTCAGGTTTGCATAGAATTTATTTTCATGAAAAACAAACGCTTACAATGTTCGGTTATTAACAAACTCTTAATGAAATGGAAATTCTGGATATAATTCAACCCTAAAAAATAACATGATAATTGAAAAAATATATAATTAATTAGCCCATACTTGTGCCAAGCCCGGAAATCACAAACTCTTGCGGATTTTCCAATTTCCAATCCATCCAGTTCTTTCATATCACCATCGTCCAGAGCAAAATCAAAATTATCAATGTTGCCCTGAATTCTTTCTGGGGTAACACTTTTAGGGATGGCAACTATTCCATGCTGCACGAGGTGCCGCAGCAAAATCTGAGCGGAATTTTTACAATATTTTTTGGCGATTGTTTTAATTACAGAATTTCCCAAAATATCCGGCGCATCTATCCTGCAAGCAGTGGCGGCTCGTCAGGGGAGGCAAGGGAGGCTAAGCCTCCTCATAATAAAATTGAAATAAATAAATAATTACATAATCAAATTTGATTTTCATTAAATTTCAGTATGAAATTATCAATTATTAGGTACTCAATTAAATAAATGGTAATAGTTATTTGGTAGATATTTTTTTTTTACCATATCAGAACGGCCTTATTAAAGGGGATCTTCTATTTGCAATATGGGACTTGAATGTTGAATGTAAGCGCTAGAAATATGGTAGAGACCGAGTCGGAGGCAATTTGCTACATTAGACTCCAACCATCTGCTTTAAGTATTATAATGAACAGATTTTGACCTTGAACGTTAAAAATAAGTGAGATGCAATACTTGAGTTAGAAAGCGTGAAAGCATTTCACTGGAGGCTCCAGCTCCGGGCCCATCCCTACCCTAACACTCGTTCTTCTCGGTGCGTTTTGCGGGGCAAAACTCCCATTTATCCCTTGATTACTGAGTGCGACACGTCTACTGCAACTTGAATTAAGGTATAAAATTTTGAATTTGCGACTTTCATTGTTTCAACATCAATGACGACGATATTGAAGTAGAACTACCAAATGTATTTTTCTAGCTGTATTCACCATTCATGAAAATGGAGTAAAATTATTAGAAGTTTTTAATTTCATTATAGATAGCGACGAGTTTAAGACGGTCGTTGAGTTTTCAGTTTCCTGGTGAGGAGGTGAGGATGAGGTGCGTTGCTGTAACGTGGCGATTCCTATTGACAACAAGTCGCATTGGATTAGCAAACGAAATGTAGATTCCTTTTGCAGTGTTTTACTTATGACTTCACGCCAATAATAACATGAACTCGAACTGACTAAACAAAATAGGGGCAGTACAGATTTTCTTCGGTGAAGCCTTTTTTCTTGATGAGTGTAGGTAGTTACGATAAAAAACAAATATTTCTCGATTACATACAGAAATTCGTAGGATGTTTTTAATATACCAATCTTTGTAAAAATTGGGCGTTTTAAAAAAAAAGTTCAAAATTTTCAAAAAATATTGCCGGAAAATTGTTTATAACAAATAAATTTAAAAATTCTATGTACTTTTGTAAAGAATGTAATTTTGAACATACAGGTAATAATTTATGAACTATTCAGAAATTTTAAAAACAGTTTAGCGTGCGTGCTTACATGCGTATAGCGAAAGGGGCAGATGAATGAAGGGGTTATGTTACAAAAACATTTTAGAGAACCCAAAAGTCTGCAAACAATGGAACAGATACGGCAATATGAAGATTATCTTTTTGGTATTCCCATAATTTTTATTCTAAAACTATATCTTTTGGAGAAAGTCGAGTGTAGATCTCCTAAGAGGGATGAAAAGTACGGTCAAACCCAACCCAAAGTAGCAGGTAATTTGCTTCGCTGCATATAAAAATATGTTTCGTATTTCGGAGAGTTCCCAAGTTGGCGATGCTTGTGAGCAGATCAGGAACTATTGTTTTAATAATGTATTTACTTGAAAGCTATCTTTTCATATTCATCTAACGATACCAATTCAAAATCATCGTACCTACGTAGAGGGATGTTGTAGGAACTTGTTGACTATCATAGAAAATAACTCAAAAAATCGCATAAAAAAGACCATACAAAAACAGGTTTGAATAGAAAAAAAAAAATAAAAACATTTACACATTTTTCTAGCTATTGTCTACTAATTCATTTAGATGAAAACTGCGGTCAATGGTCGATTGTTTATGTTTTCGCGTGAGCAATTATTTTAACTTTTGTTGAAAGTAGATCTTTCTGAAATGCTCACGTTACACGATTAAAAATACGGATGATAATGTAACTATAATGTAAGTATAACTAATTTATTATATTCGTCGATTTACAAATTACAACAATAATGTGAGATGGGTCGATTACCACCCTGGAGCCAGTTTACTAACACATGTGCGGCATTAATTTTACAAAAACAAATTCGGAAAATGTCGAATGTCACTAGTGAAAGATTTATTGAGGGACCGACTCCACAAGTATTTAGTTTGTGCGTAGCCATCGTTAAATACTAGCCATGGCGAGAAAAAGGCAACGTCGCATGACTCACAGCTAGCGGACCCATGTGAACATAGCGGCGGGTAAAAACGAGGACCTGTAAAAACGTATTAAGTTAGGAACAAACCAATTTCGGCGAAGCGTTCAAAAGCCGCATATTGTTTATAATAAACAAAAAAGGACAAGACAACAAAAATAATAAATGTTACAAGTAAACCCTAGTAAATAAAATTAATTTTTCGTCTTAAAGCAATATGAAATACGGTATTTGCGAGGACATCTTTTATGAAGTGCGTGCCAACGAAAGATTGCAACGCCATCTTTATTAACAAGCCGTGAAGCCATGCTTGGCAACACCGCATTAATGCACAGAAGTAGGCCGGGTATCATTGCACGTCGGTTGCAATCGAAACTTATTAAAAAATAACTAACATGAAATGATCCATACTACATCATTATTCTGATAGTATTAAGAAATAAAACAAAAGTTAGTAAGGGCAGGAGATTTTATTTTGTGGTATTTGTTAAACATTAAATAACATTATTTACAAATAACATATTTTTAACGTTTATTCTTCTCTTTTGTTAGCGTAGCTAATTTCTTTTTTTTCTCTAAATTTTTAGTGCCATTTGTTTCTTTTGAATATTTTGTGTAGTTATTCAACAGAATATTTGCAAAAACAGAATACAATGTTTTAAACAATCTAGAAACATCGTTGCCACACAGACAATGTAATTCAAATTGTTGAAAAAAGTTATTGGAATTTAAGCTTAACTGTGTCAGTTGAATTAAAATGCCTTTTTGACAGGAAGATTGCAAAAATTTTGTTTCCCACACGCTATTAGCTACAATATATTCTAACAAAGCATACATATGAAAGAAAACACACTTAACATGGTAACTTGGTACACTTAAGCCACCTCGCTGTAAAAAGTCAAAATATTCGTTGCAAACATTACTACCGCGTCCTTCCTCAAATAAAAAAACACAGGCAGTACATTCCAGTTTTTTGCAAACAGATCGTGCTCCATAGCCACAAACATATATGCAGCTTGATTCCTCGATTTCACATAATTCAAGATAATTTGAAGTTATAATGGGGCGAAATTGATCAATGTCAACATTATATAAATTTGATTCAGTACTTTCATTAGCAAAGTTGCTAAAGCATGCTTCTCTTTTATTGATCATTTTCAAAATATGTCTTATTCGTAATTTGTTTTCTGATTCAATTACTTGCCTAACTGATACATTATAGTTTGATCCAGATAGTCGTCTGTACATTCCAAACCTTTTCTCTAACTTGTCTGTTTGAAATTTCCCCAAGAGTACATACGAAACATTAAATTTTGTTAAAGCATCGTTAGCAATTTTACATAACACTTGAGATGCTCTTCTTATTGCTTCAAATGTGTCGGAGCTTAAGCCAGCTTTGTCCTTGAAAGACTGCCATGCTTCTATCCAAGACAAAAAACGTTTCAAAAACAATAACTTTTCATCCTCAATACTACAAACTGGTCCTGCCCATTCATTTCTTTTTATTTTTCCTACGATAGGGTTTTTAGAATTTACAATATCCCACCAGATGCGGAAAATTTGTAAAAAATTTGCAGTATCTGTACATTTTTCTTCCGTTTGTAAAGCAGCAATAGTTGACATATGAAAAACATTATCCACTAACAAAACGTTTTGTCTCTCTAAATTCGAGGGATACAAAGTTTTATAACTCAACTTATATGCTTTTTTAATTAACTTATTTTGCTCGTCCTTGAAAAATAGTCGCAAATGTTCGAAACATGCATACCGTTTTATTGTATAATTTTCAAAATCAGGATATATTAAAGTGTGAAAAGTATCTTTTTTGTTCAACCAGTTATTCCTAACATTTTTAAAAATGTGAACAGTGTCATACGATAGGTAAGTATTAATATCAGGGAAGCATGGATTTGGCATAGATTCGTTTGGAGAAATTAAAGTGAACATATTCTGATTTATTCTATTGTTATCAGTTAGTATCGCAACTATAGGAAAACCACATTTTTGAACAAATTCAATTACCTCATTAACGAGTATCTTTAACTGATCTCCTGTTGTGTTATTCACAGGAACTAGTCGAATAACTTCACTAAAATTACCAAAAGCAGAAGAGATCATAAAAGTTTGAATAGTTTTTGCCAGATCCTTAGCATTATTTTCTGAACTGCCAACAATTCCATTGGCTTTAAAATCTAACTTAGATTTCACATAAATTTCATCAATTTGTAATATTGTATATTTTTCTCGAACAGTCAAGTTTTTGGAAATTTGTTTCAAATAGTGACTTGTATTTGAAAGATTTTTGTCTGGTTTTACATTAAATCTAGAAGATATTTGTTGTAAATATCGTTTACTAGGCAGCAGCAAATGATCTTGTAAGAGCATGTAACAAGACGATGAATATGAATAAGCCATAAATGCAAACAAAATAGTTGCTGGGGAATATTTTCGTCTTTTTAACAATATCATGTTTAACTGATCAATTAAAAGTTCCAATTGTTTTTTATGTTGATAGTCTTCCATTTCTTCAGCTTTTTCGTTACACGTAACTAAATTTTCATACGACTTTTGCAAGAAAAATTCAAAAGATCGAGTCCTTAAATTGTGTTGACTTACGTTGGCATACCTAACTAATATATTTTCAAGTTGCGACCATCGAGATAATTTTAAATCACAAGGGAGAATCCAGTTCAAATCGTGAGCAGAAATTTCTTCTTTTCCAATAAAGAGTTTTAATGTTAAATCACTTTTCACAAGAACACTACATAAAATTTCGGCGGCACTTAACTCAGTTTCACTTTCAGAAGAACTATTAGAACACTCAATATTTAATAAATACAGCCAAACACCAAAGTTGCTCTTAATTTTAAAGTTCCACTTTGTTTCACTGTTTATACCTTTAGTTTTGTTTGAAAAGTGTCAAGAAAATTTGTAGTCATTTATAATATCAGATTTTACAAATTCTTCAATTTTTCCAGCTTCTTTTGATTGCAACGCTTTCCTTCTTACTTCAGGGTCTTTTCGTCTAACTACTGTTGAAGTTGAAGACAGATAAACTGGAAGATTTTGAAAAATTGTGGGTACAGCGTCTTCCTTTCATTTTGGGTGTGCTAATAGCAACGTAGTAACAGTTGACCCGTTTTTGTATATCTGATCTAATATAACATCATTTTCGTTAAAATGTTTTATACAAACAGATGAATACTTCGTAGGCTGCCAATTTTTCCTCGGGATAGCTCGAAGCCATTTCTTTTTCGTTTCTTCATCTTTTGGAAATGAAAACGTAGTAACTGCAGCTTGCCCCTTTACGGATACACTTTCGTAATTCGATTTGCAGCTTGGGACACAACATTTTCTAGTCATCTAAAAAGTTTTCATGTGAAAAGCATGAACCAAAGGTTAAATGTACTTACTTTCTATATTGTCGAATATCAAATTATTGAGTTAAATATTCTGATAAATACACACAGGTTTGGAAATACCACAACTATCTAACGTTAACTGCACTTTATAACAATATCAACAACAACTCAATGATGCAATGCTGAACTGAAGAACGCAAAATGTCCGCCTAGCAACACTGCTGCCAAATTTCTTAGTTCACGGCTTGTAAAATAAAGATGGCGTTGAAGATTGTCATTATGAATTAATTTTATACACACTTCGAAAAATTTGCAATAATATATCTAATTGTGGGAAAGAAAAATTAATTTTATTCTTCAGCAAGAACCACGTGAAGGTGTAGGGCTGTCTCTTGCCACAGAGGAAAGGAAAAATGGAAAGGGGGCATTTAAGAGAAAAAGGTGAAAAGTTTTAAGAAAAGTGTTTTTAAGAAAGAAAAAAGAACGCTGAAAAAAAAATTAAAAACAAAATGAACAAATAAAATAAAATTAAATTAAAATCAAATTAAACTAAAACGCAAAATTCTGGTGGTGGCGTGGTTATTGTTAATTACGAAGGTTTTTCTACACCCATACTTTAATCGATTTATTAGACATTTACTACTTGTATTTTAATGATATTCATTAGGATACAAAATTTTCATTATGATACAAATTTAAAACCAATGGAATGCAACATCACTGCAATATCATAAACATGACGGATCTAAAATTTATCAATTTTGACAGTTCGTAATTACTGTTAATCTAGTAAATTCCTGGGTAATAATAATAATTAATGAAATGTGTTCAATTTTCGTGTTTTGTTACTTTTACTTGACTCACTATTATCGTTATTCTTCTTTTTGGATACCGATTGATTATTTTTGTTTTTTACATAATTATTTAGACATACGTTAGCAAAAATGGAACAAATGGAATTTAGAAGATTTTTATAATTGTTTCCGCAATGACAAATTTCCATAAAATTTTGGTAATAGTAATCTAATTCAATACTAAGCATTGTTAACTTACATAAAAGCGTTTTTTGTTCAGTACAATTTAAAAATTTTGCTATACACGTTTCATTATTTATTATATATTCCAAAATTGAACACATATGTACAAAAATAAACATTACAGACTCAGTTGCAACAGATAACCCGTTTCTCTGCAAATTATCAAAATAAATATCATCCACGTATTTTCCCTTTTCTACTCTAATTACAGCAATACACTCAGGACATTTTAATTTTTTTGAGATAGAATGAGCGGCATAGCCAGCGACATATATTTTTGCAGAATGATCTACATCAGAGATCTGCAGATAATCTGTCTCTAATATAAAAATAAAATCGTTAAAATTTGGAAAAGTACTGTCCATGTAATTATTGTTTAAATCTTCGTTGTCTTTACCAATATCAAAATTTTGTTTCATTTCAGTTATCGAGAAATTATTTGGATCCATTTTTTTAAATAATTTTTTAAGTCTAATTTTTTTTTCAGCCCCCAAAACATCGTCATAAGAAACATTATAATTACATCCAGAAAGTGACCGATAAAGCCCAAAACGTTTTTCTAAATTGTCTGTACTAAATTTTCCCGCTAATATATATTTTAAATCACTGTAGGTTTTGAAGCTATAGTCAATTAAAGAAATTAAAACCACAGTACTCTGGTGTAAAGCTTGAAAAGTTTCATTTGTTAATTTCCCGTTAAAATCTTTCAAACCATTATGCCACTTATCAATCCAAATAATAAATTTTCTCAAAAACTGCAATTTTTCATCTAAGTTGGGGTCAAGTTCTTTTTCAAATGGGGTACAAAATTTATTACTTTTTATTATTCCTTTATAGGTGGAAGTATTATTAACAATATCCCACCAATGTCTGAAAATTTCAGCGAATTGTGCAGTATCGTGCATTCCTTTGGATTTCAGACAAGCAATTGTTGAATTATGAAAAATATTATCAGCTAGTATAACCTTTTGACGTTCCAAAATTGATGGATACAGTGACTTATAACACAATTTGAAAGCCTGCTTAACTAAACAATTTTCTTCTTCCTGATAAATATCCCTAATATTTTGAAATTTTGCGTAACGCACTGTCTCTAGATTATTCCAATCGCAAAAAACAAAAGTCTGATGGACATTTTTTAGGTTAAGCCAGTTTTTCCAGATATTTTTAAAAATGTGAACAAAATCAAATGTTAAAAAAATTGTCTTATTGGTATCTTTGGGGTTATTAATTTCAAAAGACTTAGCACTAAAAGTTTTAAACATAGATCTATTGATGGAATGATTATCTGTTATAATGGCTAAAATTTCAAACCCACAATTTTGAATAAATTCGATTATTTTTGTTGTTATCTTAGCTGTCTCTGCTCCCTTGATATTATGTACAGGTAGTAATTTAACAACGTCTTTAAAGTTTCCAAAAGCAGAACTGATCATATATGTCAAAATAGTTTTGGCTGCTGTATCAGAAGCTACATTGGCAGCAGAACCTATTATACTTTTTGATCTATAATCTAAACGAGGGGTAATGTAAATTTCATCAATTAAGAGGACAACTACACGTTCCAATGAAGACAGAGGTCGGGCTATATTTATAAGATAATTTGTATTATTTAGATCAGAATTTGGCGATAATTCTAGTGAAGATGATATTAGTTGTAAATACCTTTTATGCGGTAATATAAAAAAATTTCGAATTAATTCGTAACATGAAGGTGATTGAGAATACAAAATAAACGCCATGAGAATGGTAGAAGAAGAATATTTTGGTTTTTGGTTTATAATTTGCCGTAATTGATCAATAATTATTTCTAATTGTTTACTTTTATCAAAGTTTTGTTCTGGCGCCAATTCGGCCGCTTTTATTAATAAATTCAGTCCCCTTTCCAAAAGATTTGAAGTGGGTTCCGAATAAATTTCACTCGGATCCTGATACCGGGACAATAAATTTGTTAATTGCGACCATCTAGAAAGTTTAAGATCAAAAGGCAGAACCCACTGTAAGTCACTGGAAGTGAGCTTTTGATTTTTTATGAAAATATTTGCCTTAAGATTTTGACTGATATGAACAGACGTGTCAATTTGCAAACCTTCCTGAAGATGCAAATTATAGAAGTAAATCTCACTTTGAAAAACCTTAAATTCCCACCCTGATAACTCTATTTCATTGGAAAAATTTTGTTTTAAATCGTCAAAGTCAACTATAAGATCAGATTTTAAAAAATTCTCAATTTCGTCATTTTGTCTTTCAAGAATTGCTTGTCGTCTAGCCTGTGGGTCAGTTCTCTCTTTAATGACTGTTTTGGATAAATATACCGGTAAATTTGGAAAAATGCTAGGGACTGCACCATCTTTCAAGCGTGGTCTCCTTAAAAGAATTTCGGTTTGTATTTATCATGTGTAATCACATCAGCGCCGTTAAAATGTAATTGACAAACCACACTTGAAGATGATGGAATAAAGTCTTTCCTAGGGATTGCTTTGAGCCACGCTTTCTTATGTTCTTCGATTTTTGGAAACTTAAAGACACTGACACCACGGTTGTTTTGGCTAGATTTTAAAGAAGTATTATAATTGCTTTTGCATCCTGTCACACAACACCGACTGGGCATTTTGCAACCTCAAATTGTTGTTCACCGTTCAAACCACCAAACAAACACCAAAATTACGCACTTCAACACTTCACATACGTCGGAAACGTCTCTGCACTGCACCAACTTAGTATCACTCGAAAAACGGAACAAATTTGCCAAAAAAACAGTAAACAAATGATAAATACTGTATACGCACGCAAGCTGCCCGTTAAGCGACCATACTGAATCTTAGGAAGGTTGCGCGTACATGGGTCCGCAAGCGGTGTTGCCACGTTTCTTTGTACACGGCTAGTATTTAACGATGGCTACGGTTTGTGCATATGTTTTAGAATACAACGAAAAGAGACACAACAGTTTATGTAACGATAACATCAGCAACGGAAGCCGCTTCAGTTGCCGAAAGTATATGAAAACAATTTCAGGCAGATGCACACGATTTTAAATTTCCGCAATTTTGAACGTAATGACCTGAAACACAAAAAAAATATTTTGACTTGTTTATTATCGTTGGAATAATTAAATTAAAAGAAAAAAACGGTAATTGAAGGGCCCTATGCAAGAAGTACCTAAGTCACTTTTATATTTTCAGATTTGATGTTTTAATGTGATTTGATTTTAAATGATCTCTTTTTACTAAAGTAAGCACAATGTGTTTTCCAGATCAAGGTGAAACATCAAATCTCAAATATCACAGAATGTGAAAAGTGACTTAAATACTTCTTAAATAGAGCCCTTCAATTGTAGATTATTGTACCCGGATTTTCAATTTTTTAGGGCGATTACAAATATAATTTTTTGCGAAAATGCTATATGATGGATCACCCTGTACATAAATGGCTATTATGAGCACCTATAAATCCTGTATTAAGTATTTGTTACATAAGCGGCTATTATGAATGGTTCCATTAATTAAAATTAAAAAATTTGTATACCATACCAACACTTTTTAATGAAAATTGTTTTTTTGTAATAATACCAGAACCGAAAATACATAGTGGCATTGGAACCGGGTTAATACGTGGAAACAATGTTTGACATGAGAATAAATTACTTGCAATAAAACCGTCCCTAACAAAAAAGTAATAAATTCACAATAGGTAGCTGCTAAAATTGTCACTTTAAGATTTCGATAATTCGGTCAGTCACCCTGTAACCCAAAACCAGTCAGCTGCTTCACAAAAACCGAAAATACTCTTCTATAACAAAAGAAACAGATTGCGTGAAATGCACGCTTTGAAAAGGGCGGAAAAAATGCGACCTAGTTTTTTTATGAGGGTTCTTTTTTGCACCGTGTAAATCGTTTAGTAGCCTACTTATTTGTGTGTGATCCCTCCGAAGTAATTTTTTATTGAGGTTAAAAAATTAATGTTTATTAATGTTTTAATATTAGTAGCATAATAAAGGACTTTCTTTGGCAATTTTGATTTATTGTTCATTGTTCCGCTGAAAAAAATTACCAAAATATGCTTACACAGCAAATTTATAATTTACAGGCACGCGCCGTTCCGTGTATTTTCATAAATAACAGAAAATACATTGTATTTTGCGACCCGCAAAATCTCTCACGTGTTTGGACTAATTGTTTTATGACGCTCTATTTTGTAGTGCGATTACATTGGATTTGGAAAATAATTTCCCTTGAAAACATTTTAAGGGCAAAGCGCTTAAAAATTTGAATTTCTAAAGGCATGTATAGTGCTGCCACGTGAAGTTTAGAAGCTACACTAATTCTGTTACAATTCCGTGTTCGGTGTGAGTCCAGACTGGGTTTATTTCCACACTTACTGAATTCTAACCGTAATACCAGTCAATCAATTTTTTATTATCATTTACAGAGGAAGACTTAATTTTTGTCGCAGTATTTTTTGTTGCAATGCAAAATAATTTTTTTATGTCGTATAGGGTGCAAAAATGCTATATCTTATTTCAAACTTGCAGATAAAAAATATATATTGTTACCTATAAAAGGGGTGTTTTAAACAAGGTGTAGAGTGTCGAGACAGTCCAACTTAACATTTAAAAACCAACGACGACCTCGAATCAAGTTTTGTGAACGTAAATTTGTACTTCTTAAAAGAATTGAATCAATAGTTTTCATTCCTTAACGATTTATCGCGAGCGTGTTTTTCGTTCAGAGCAGCCGACTAAAACTCTACCCTTAAGCATGATTTAGTGTCAATAAGAGAGGCAAATAGCTTTTCTTTTTTACAAAGTAAAGCTACAGATATTGCATTTGCAAAGAATCGTTTAATTTCATTAATATCTACTTTAGAAACTTATAGAATAATAATATATTTTCAAATTTAGAGGTAAACGTTATCAGAATCTAAAAGACGAAAAACCACATTTGATTTACCCGATATGAAACAAAATTACAGGCGTATTTTTATAGAAATTTTAGAAACAATAACAATTGGTCAAATTAAAATTAGATTTTCAGATTTAAATCACCCTAACTTTTTTCGACCTACTGACACTTGATAAATTTTCCTCCTACTCAAAAGAAATTCCAGCAAATTTGCTTAAGAATCTGTTCGAGCAGTATCCTTTTTTTGATAATGTTCAATTAACAAACGAACTCGCAGTTATATATAATGACAGTACATTATTAAATCAATCCAAAACACCGACGGTAAATTGTGATACAAAAATAAAACATCATAATTTGTTGACTAAGTAGAGTACCTATTCTTTATACAGTAAAACCCCTCCATAGTGGACACTCAAGGGACTGGACAAAACTGTCCACTATGGAGGGGTGTCCGTATTAGAGGGGGTCCTAATTTTTTTTTGTCAAAAGTTTGCTATACATATCACTACAAATTTTAAACAGTTTATTAAATATTATACGTAAATATGTATTGTGTTTATACATATTACATAAATGAATTTTTACAAATTAAAGAAATTTGTGATTAGAGATTGTCGCTTATTTAGTGCAATCTGAATATTTTTCTAGTCAAAATGTATTTCTAAATTTGATAAATAATACAGAGCAGGTTCGTCGCCTTTATTTAAAATAAACTTTTTTTATGTGTGTATGGTTTTTAAAGCTTCCGTATAACTTTAACTTTTGAATCATCGCCGCCGCTTATAGCCGCCCCCCCGACAAACAAACGGCAAATGGTTTAATTCCCCACAAGTTACGATGGTATTCCTTGGAAAACATTATATTAATTTCACTAAAATACTTAGAAAGTGTCCACAATAGAGGGGGAAATTGGAAGTTTTGGGAAGATAAGTAGTGTCCAATGTCCGTAATAGAGGGGTGTCCACATTGGAGGGGTGGTTGTATAATGTATTCTTATGGAGGAATGCCGGGACTGTTAAAAAAGTGTCCATAAAGAGGGGTGTCCGCATTAGAGGGGTGTCCACTATGAGGGGTTTTACTGTAAATATTAGCCTCCTCACTCGTCACTACCACGAGCCGCCACTGCCTGCAAGCGTTCGATTATCTAAACAAAGTAATAAATAATAATTTGCATACGATTTTGCACAACGAGCCAAAAATTTATTAATTCCAGGTGATCCCAATGGAGAGTAAGCAACGACTGTAATTCCATTCTTCTTGCAAAAATTGACCAATTCGCGTTGTTGCATGTAGGCGTGAATTTCAATTTGTAGATTTACAGGTTTAATTCTTGCCACGTCTAAAATTCTCTGTATTTGATTAACAGTAAAATTCGATATTCCAATAGTGTTGGCCCTCCCAGCGTCGACTTGAGGCTCCATTTGCTAAGAAAAGAAATTAGTTGATGATCTCAATGATTTTCAAGATTACCTTCCAAATAGCAACAAGATCAGTGGTTAGATCAAGATCGATCTCCCCTTTTTCATTCACTGGTCTTGTGATGCCTTTGCGATAATTCAAACCGATTGGGGAATGAATTAAGTACAAATCCACATAATCCAGTTGCAAATTTTCCAACGATTTTTTTATAAAGTATTCTACTTTTTCAGCATGCATTCCTATTGCTGGCAATTTTGTTGTAATGAACAACTCACTACGATCGTAGGGAAAAATAAAAATAACTCGAGTTATTTTTCCCTCTGAAATCCATTTCTTGAGTACTCGGCCATTTTCGTACATATAAGCGGTGTCAATGTGGCGATAGCCAGCCTTCAAGGCTTCATTTACAGCAAGTTCGACCTCTTCATCTTGTGACTAGGTAATTGAAAAATTATTACGAATTCTGTCTATAAGATGCACTTTTTTACTTAGAAGATAGGTTTAAAAAACATTATATTTTTTTCATAATGTAAAGTGTGTCTTATAGTGTACAAAATACGATATATTGAATAAATAATTTAATTACCTGCCAAGTTCCTAAGCATTTTAAGGCCATTTGGTAAATCAACGAATATTTTGCAAGCCATTGCAGTTGATGTAAGCTGCCACAAAACATTAACCAATTACAGTAGAACGTCGATTAACCGTCACCGTCGGGAACGGGACTGTGACGGTTAAGCGAATAGACGGTTAACAGAAATTTTGCAATAAACGTTTACAGTAATGAAATTTCAAAGCTGGTTTCTGACGAGATGTAACTGAAAACGCGTGCAAGTGCATCCGACACATTTATATTTACCAAAATAGGTTACAATAGGAAACTGCCATTCAAACGAAAGACCGACCACCCTGAGTATGGTATGAAGACATCGCATCGCTTTGACCGCGCTCGCCGCGTTCACGTTTTTTTTACGCTGACGGATAACAGAGAGTGACGGTTAATCGAGGTTCTACTGTAAATGATAATCGAGTCCTATAGAAAAGGACAGTAACGACAAAAATTCGTAACTCATTGGGAGGTAACCTGTTATCAGCCAAGTGTCCAAAGTTATGCAACATTTTAATTTCTTGTTTTAAGTAGGTACTTCAGATTAGTGCACTTTTTAAAGGAAATTAAAGAATTCAAATTATTAATGGCGCCATCTGACGTTGTAATAGGCCGGCCATTTTATACAAAAAAAACACCCAATCTTCTAAAAAATTCCAAGTAAACATTTTCCTTCTGGATTTTCTTTGTATCTCATATCCCGAAAACCATTGGTTCCACATAAATTTTGTATAGAACCTTTTTTGTGCAGATTTTGATAATAACCAAATTTTGTAATAACAAAAATTCACGTAAACCCAATACTTCACGAGATATTTGAAAAAACTTATTTTCGCGACCTTCGACCTTCAACAATTTCTTTAGCGTACACAATTTCTCAACGGACTTTTTACACCGCGTTTCTTATAGCGATACAAAGAAAATCCCGAAGGAAAATATTCAATTGGAATTTTCTAGAAGATGAATACTAAAATAACTGGACTAAATTGAATTTTTTTAAATGTTTGGAATGCAGCCCGGTTGTAATAAGTTCAATAAAAAAATTAATGCAAGTATAATATTAATCCTACAAAGCTACAAGTATATAAATAATGTCCCGAATTTCTGAAACTACCATAATACATGTGAAAAGCAAATTGCTTTATTATAAATTTGCACCAACTTTACTTTGCCCAAAAAATAAAACCTGCTTGCAACCAATGTTCAAAATTTATTTAAATGGAAACTCGGGGTGTTCATCAATCCTAGGAAAGCCACTGAAGTCGCAAACTCTTGCTGTTGGCCCAACTTCTAAAGAATCTAATTGCTTCACATCGTCATCATCCAAAGCAAAATCGAACACATCAATATTGCTCCTAATCCTTGCCGGAGTGACACTTTTCGGAATGACTCCGATCCCACGCTGCAAAGTGTGTCGAAGCAAAACCTGGGCGGGGCTTTTGGAATGCTTTTCGGCGATTTTCTTAACCCAGCGGTTGCCCAACATATCCGGCATGTCTTTTCTGTAATTATTTTAAGGGAAATTAAACGTAATAAAAATAAGTTCACTTACACTTGCCCGAGATGAGCCAAAAATTTATTAAACCCAGGCGATCCCAGTGGGGAGTAGGCAACGACTGTAATGCCGTTTTCTTTACAGAAATCAACCAATTCATGCTGTTGCATGTAGATGTGTAACTCAATTTGTAAGTTGGCTGGTTTAATTCTTGCTGCATCTAAGACCTTCTGTATCTGTTCAACGGTGAAGTTGGAAAGTCCAATTGATTTCGCTCTTCCCGCATCAAATTCAGCTTCCATTTGCTAGAAAAACGTCAATTTAATTTCTGAAAGTTTTAAAATTAAATCTTACCTTCCACACAACTACATGATCAGTTTTTGGATCAATATCAGCCTCTCCCTTTTCATTCACAAGTTTGCTGCCATCTCCATGATAATGAAAACCGATTGGGGAATGAATTAAGTATAAATCAACGTAGTCCAGTTGCAGATTTTCCAGTGATTTTGTTAAAAATTGCCCCACTTTATCTGCGTGCATTCCAGTCCCTGGTAATTTTGTCGTGATAAACAACTCATCTCGCGTTAATTTTCCTTCTGCTATCCATTGCTTCAGCACTTGACCAATTATATGTTCGTTTTCATACAAAAAAGCTGTGTCAATGTGACGATAACCAGCTTCCAAAGCTTCATTTACAGCAAGTTCAATCTCTTCATCTTTTGACTATAATTCAATTACTTTCAGATGAATTTAATTGAGTGAATTATTTTCTCACCTGCCAAGTCCCCAAACCTAAAGCTGGCATTTTGCAGCCGTTTGGTAGATCAAGAAACATTTTACAAGCCATTGTGCAAAAGATAATTAATTATTAACACAAATTAACTTATTGGCAAAATGGTACCGGTGACAAGCACTTTTGCCGTTCCCAAATTTCAACTTTTTGCGACCTAAGTATTTCAAGAGGTGAAATATTTAGAATATTCGTTTTTACTGACTAAATCAATTCTTCGATGGGTTAGTAAAGTTTAAAACCAGCGCCGGTTATAATTTGACAGAGTCATCTGTAATTATATACTTACACTAGTACGCACTTTCAAACCAAAATTACTTCCAATTTCGTTAATTGGTAATTTAATTGATCCAATCAATTGATCATATTATCAGGAATGTATTAAAATGTAAGGATTGTGAAAGTAACATAAAATGTTAAGCTGCAAAATCTTTATTTTTCCCAAACATAAATTTGTAAACAATCAACTTCAAAGTTTATTAAATGGAAATTCTGGATGTATCTCAGTTCTAGAAACGAATTAAATTGAATAAATAAAAAAAAGAATTTTACTTACTTAGGAATGACTCGGAGGTCACAAACTCGTGCTGATGGTCCAACTTCAAGTGCATCTAATTGTTTCATATCATCATCATCCAAAACAAAATCAAACACATCAATGTTACCCCTAATCCTTTCTGGAGTAACACTTTTAGGAATGACTGCTATTCCCCGCTGTAAAATGTGCCTCAGTAATACATGAGCTGGCTTTTTCGAGTGTTTATTGGCAATTTTCTTAATAACAGGATTACCCAAAATATCAGGTATATCTTTTCTGTAATTATCTTAATTTAATAAGAATAAATTTAAAAAAAAATTACTTACGATTTTCCAAAACATGCCAAGAATGAATTAATTCCAGGCGATCCCAATGGGGAGTAAGCAACAACTGTAATATCGTTTTGCTTGCAAAAATCAACTAATTTACGTTGTTGCATATACAGATGCAGTTCAATTTGTAAATTTGCAGGCTTAATTCTTGCCGCATTTAAAATGTTTTGTATTTGTTGAACATTGAAATTTGAAAGTCCTATTGATTTAGCTCTTCCAGCATCGAATTGAGCTTCCATTTGCTACAATATGACTAATAAGACAAGAAAATTTTAAAGAGTATAAAATACCTTCCAAATAGCAATATAATCGGTAGTTAGATCAAGATCAACCTCCCCTGTTTCAGTGACGAGTCCCATGCTGTCTTCTCGATAATTGAAACCAATTGGGGAGTGAATTAAATATAAATCAACATAATCCAGCTGCAAATTTTCTAATGATTTTTTTAGGAATTGCTCAACTCTTTCTGCGTGCATCCCAATCCCTGGTAATTTTGTTGTAACAAACAATTCATCTCGAGTTACTTTTCCTTCAGATATCCATTTCTTAAGGACTCTTCCGATTACATGCTCATTTTCATACAAAAATGCGGTGTCAATGTGGCGATAACCGGCTTCCAATGCTTCGTTTACAGCAAGTTCCACCTCTTCATCGTTGGACTGATTTTATGGTGTCAGATTAATTTAATTGAATTATTGAAATTCCTCACCTGCCAAGTTCCCAAGCCTACAGCAGGTATTTTACGACCATTTGGTAAATCGATGAATATTTTGCAAGCCATTTCGACCGAGACAAATTTTAATTAATAAAATGAGTTAACTGAACGTATCAAAGGGCAGTTGTGATAAAAAAGCTGAGACTGTGTTGCAAGATAACCGGTTATTCTATTTGTGAATAGCAAAACGTTTCACAATTTTTTCCTATTTAAATCAAATAAATAACAAACAAGTTTGGTCCAAAAACCATATTTCATATTATCAGCTAAGTATTAAAATGAAAGGATTGTGAAAGCAATATAAAATGTTAAGCTGCAAAATCTTTATTTTTCCCAAAAATAAATCTGTAAACAATCAACTTCAAAGTTTATTAAATGGAAATTCTGGGTGCGTCTCAGTCCTAAAAATGAATTAAATTGAAGAATAAATAAAAAATTAAATTTTACTTACTTGGGTAAGGCTCGGAAGTCACAAACTCTTGCTGATGGTCCAACTTCAAGTGCATCTAATTCTTTCATATCATCATCATCCAAAACAAAATCAAATACATCAATGTTACTCCTTACTCTTTCTGGGGTAACACTTTTAGGAATGACCGCTATTCCCCGCTGTAAAATGTGCCTCAGTAATACATGAGCTGGCTTTTTCGAGTGCTTATTGGCAATTTTCTTAACAACAGGATTACCCAAAATATCAGGTATATCTTTTCTGTAATTATTTTAATTGAATAAGAATAAATTCAAAAAAAATTACTTACGATTTTCCAAAACGTGCCAAGAATGCATTAATTCCAGGCGATCCCAATGGGGAGTAAGCAACAACTGTAATATCGTTTTCCTTGCAAAAATCAACTAATTCACGTTGCTGCATATAGACATGCAGTTCAATTTGCAAATTTGCAGGCTTAATTCTTGCTACATTTAAAATTTTTTGTATTTGTTGAACATTGAAATTTGAAAGTCCTATTGATTTAGCTCTTCCGGCATCAAATTGAGCTTCCATTTGCTAAAATAAGAGTAATAAGACAAGAAAATTTTAAGCAGTATAAAATACCTTCCAAATAGCAATATGATCGGTGGTTAGATCAAGATCAGCCTCCCCTTTTTCAGTTACGGGTCTAATGCTGTCTTCTCGGTAATTGAAACCAATTGGGGAATGAACTAAATATAAATCGACATAATCCAGCTGCAAATTTTCTAATGATTTTTTTAGGAATTGCTCCACTCTTTCTGCGTGCATCCCAATCCCTGGTAATTTTGTTGTAATAAACAATTCATCTCGAGTCACCTTTCCTTCAGATATCCATTTCTTAAGAACTCTTCCGATTACATGCTCATTTTCATACAAAAATGCGGTATCGATGTGGCGATAACCGGCTTCCAATGCTTCGTTTACAGCAAGTTCCACCTCTTCATCTTTGGACTGATTTTATGGTGTCAAATTAATTTAATTGATTATTGAAATTCCTCACCTGCCAAGTTCCCAAGCCTAAAGCCGGCATTTTACGGCCATTTGGTAAATCGATGAATATTTTGCAAGCCATTGCGACCGGGACAAATTTTACCCGAATTTTAATTAATAAATTCAGATAAGTAACTGAACTAACCAAGGACAGTTGTGATAAAAAACTGTCACTGTCATTGCAAGATAACCGGTTATCGCCAACAGGCATATATTTTTAAGTAACGGAAAATTTTGTAATTCATTTCTTTTTTAAATCAGATAAATAAAGTTTGAAAAACACAAAATTTGTGTAAATTATCCATTAAAAATTCGAAATTAACAACAGCGTCATCTGTCATCTCCCAGCTGCACCACAACAAACAAGTTTGGCGTTGTGTCGCAAAATAAAATCCCTAATCGATTATTTGACATCCATATTGAATTTAACGTTTGGTGATACGCGTGAATAAATCGTACTCAAAGTTATTTTGTGGAAGCGCTTTTAACATGGAGAACATACCAAAAACTCACGAAGGTAAGTCCTCGATCATTCACAACCAATTTGTGTCCAAGTTAAACTTTTGTCCCGTCGTAGATATCGAGGCGCAAATTCGCGAGATCCAATCGAAGAAGAAGGAAGTTGTTCTCGACACCGGTGAAAAGGGGGTCGGTTTGGGAGAAAGTGGTTATTTCGACAGTGAAATATACGATGGGGGAGCCGGGAAAAACAAATATGAAGGGTATGTCACATCGATAGCTCCCAATGATGAAGTCGACGAAGAGGAAGAAGATGTTGCGTATAATCAGAAGACTACTTCAGGTTTTGGGGCGCCTGTTGCCTTTTTTAACGATGTTGCTCATGTAAGTCTTAAAAGTTTTGCTATAAACCTTATTAATAGTTTGATTTAGGACAAGGATTATGACCCATTTGCTGACAGAAGGCGTCCCACGATTGCAGAAAAGGAAGATGAGTACCGGCAAAAAAGAAGGAGGATGATAATATCTCCGGAACGTGTTGATCCGTTTGCAGATGGTGAGTACAAATTAGAGCAGCATGAAAATTTCTTTAGTTTAAGATTTAAATCTCCCAAATTGCCATATTAAAAAAAGTGGTAACTTGCGGAGAGATATTGTGAATTGTTACTTGGGGTGTATGAATGCTGTTGAAAGCTCGTATGAAAGTGTAATCATCAGAAGGTATTAATTGAATAATCACCAGATTGGCGATTATTATTAAAAACTATTACGATCAGAAAAAGACTAATAACTGATTTTGTTCTCTACGGGAATCTACATAACAACAGGAATCCACTAAAGAAAACTCCAATGTCTGGGCTGACGATTATAAAAAAGTTTGGTAAAACATGAGAATGAAAGCGTGTGTGCGTTTAAAGAAAATTATTAATTACCCCAGGCTATTTCTAGGTTCGCTATTGTCCTGTTTGCAAGATACTACCTACTTTTGTTAGTGGATGTAACGAGCACGTACGTATTCAAGAATTTGACACTTTTTCACTCATTTTTCTCTTTCAGTTGACGGTCGGTTTAAATTTGAAAATGAGTGAATAATGTGTGCATTCTCTTGTCTATATTAAGAGCTGATACTATTTGTATCTAGGCTTTTGCTCTAGTTATACTTTAATTTCACTGCTTGTTTGGTTTAAATTTAATGAAATTACAGGTGGCAAGACCCCAGACGCAAATGCCAGGGGGTATACACAAATTATGAAGGAGCAAATACTCAAAGGTGAAGAAAATGAAGTGAGTTTTTATTTCCTAGGTTTTTCTAGATTGATGTTATAATGAAATGTAAATTTTTCAGTTACGCAAGAAAATCTTAGACAAAGTCACAAATGGTGATGCAAAAGTCACACAGAAGAAGAGGGGCCGTTGGGACCAGACCGTCGAAGAAAGTCCAGTTCCTAGTAAAAAGAAGACCCTGTCTTTACCAAGTAGTGCTGCACTGACACCCGTTTGGGATGGAGATGTAAGTAGTGTTTTTTTTTTTAAGTAATTTCTGTTTGATGAAAATATTCTTATTATTTTTAATTATCTAATACAGAGTCATTTTATTACATCGACTTTGCTGCTCTATTGTAATTTGATGAAAATAGTGACTTGTAGTTTTTTTGAAAGTGGGGCAGGTTCATTTTATGTTATTGCTAGATATTTAATGGTTTGCATTTGAATGGGTTGAAAAATATTGGTAAGCAGTAAAAGACTTATTTTATATTTTTCCTGATCTTATTTCATGTAAATTTAATATACAGGTGAGTCAAGTTTTACCGCCGCGGCGATAATACCTGTTAAAAATTGAGGGGAAGTATGCAATTTACATGTTACATCAGTTGAAGTTTACACTTTCGATTAGTGGTACAAATTTTCCAAATTATTTTTATTTGAAACCAAAAAAGTAAAACAAAGAGTTTTAGGTAAAATTTTGATGTTTGGTTTTTTATTTCAAAATTTGTCAAATTAATCGTAAAAAAATTATAATTTGTTGAGTTAAATCAAATTTAAGATAAAACACAAGAAATGCTTTTATTTATAACTTTCCAACAATGGATAATGCGGTTTACCACCCTAACAATAATTTATGACCGGCCCATGAAACTGGACAGCTTTTTTACATCAAAAAACTAATAAATTGAACAACTAGCAATTGAGATAAAGCCAAGATTTTACCTAATTTAAAAAAAAATATTTTGTTCTTGTTTCTATGTTCTTTAATAATATAAAATTACTCATGCAATTTATGAGAATTGACAAATTATTTTGAAGGACTATTTTGCCATCGCCGCGGCGGTAAAGCTTGACTCAGTCTGTAATATAATGGTTATCCGTGTTAGGTGAAAAAAATCAGAGTTTTGGTATGCACCAATGAACTTGCCTCACTTTCAAAAGCAATGATTTGTTGTCTATAAGGTTATATAAGGTTAGAACTATTAACCAATACAAACTAGACTGCTTTGAATACTTACATGTTAAGGGACTTGAATTTTTCAATTTTTGTGGGTTAGGTCAGTTCACCACCAAGGCGACGATATACACTAAAAAAATTTAATATTTTATTATACTTCATTCGAAAAGCTATAATAAAACAGAAAGTAAATTTAATTTTATTGGAACAAGTGGAATGAAATAAAAAATATTCAGTAATAAGTTGCATGCGTATACAGGGTGTCTCATCACTTATGGCCACCCCCAAAATTGAGCTTTACTTGAAAGTTATTTATTTGAAATTTGTTGCAGTTTTAAATGCTAATTGTTAGCGTTAGTTTTCGAGAGAGAAAATAAAAGCTGATTTTTCTATAAAAATAATATCTTCCAATTTCGTCAAATTTCACTTTTCAGGATCAGTATGATTGAGACAAAGATATCCAAAGTAAAAAAAAATTCCCTTATATTGAAACCTTAAGAGTGAAAGTAATGATTTATGATTGTAAACAGTGGTTAGTACTTACCCGCAAAGTTAAGTACGCGCGGCAATTGCTAACATGTTGGACCAGTGATAAAGAGCGACAATGTCATTGTTTTAAAATCACCCTATATAACATAATTAAGTAATACAGTTTTAGTAAAATCAAATATAAAAACCTGCTATTTTAAAAGTTATTAATTATTATTTTTAGCGCACACCTGCTGATCACCGCTGGGATGACACCCCAGGTCACAAAGGCAGTGAAACCCCCGGGGCAACTCCTGGCCAATCAACACGCGTTTGGGACGCCACTCCCAGTCACGCAACACCCGGAGCCGGTGCACTAACACCAGCTCATGATAAAGGCACATCGCGCAGAAACCGTTGGGATGAAACTCCAAAAACAGAACGTGAAACACCTGGCCATTCAAGCGGTTGGGCTGAAACTCCACGCACAGATCGCACTGGCCCTGACCTAATCCAAGAAACACCGACACCAGGCGCATCAAAACGCAGGTCCCGATGGGATGAGACTCCCTCAGCACAGATGACACCCTCATCGGCCATGACTCCCGGTGGTATGACTCCCCAAACACCGCATGGAACTCCAGGAGCTTCGACTCCGATGTTAACACCTGGGGGATCAACTCCAGTAGG
Source organism: Dascillus cervinus (assembly GCA_949768715.1). NCBI lineage: Eukaryota > Metazoa > Arthropoda > Insecta > Coleoptera > Dascillidae > Dascillus > Dascillus cervinus. The sequence goes on along the minus strand of OX458319.1, from coordinate 25,956,788 downwards.
GTCAAAAGCAATGTCTATGGCCACACCGACTCCTGGACATTTGGCCACAATGACTCCAGAACAGCTGCAAGCATATCGTTGGGAAAGAGAAATTGATGAGCGTAATCGCCCGTACAGTGATGATGAACTCGATCAGATGTTCCCACCTGGTTATAAAGTGTTACCACCACCTGCAGGTTACGTTCCAATTCGTACGCCTGCCAGGAAATTAACGGCGACCCCGACACCAATAATGGGGACCCCACAAGGATTCTTCATCCAGCAGGAAGATAAACTGTCGAAATATTTAGATAATCAGCCGAAAGGACAAAATTTACCATTTATGAAGCCTGAAGATGCGCAGTACTTTGATAAACTTCTCGTTGATGTTGACGAGGATGCTTTGAGCCCTGAAGAACAAAAGGAGCGCAAAATTATGAAACTGCTGTTGAAAATAAAAAATGGAACTCCTCCAATGCGAAAAGCGGCTCTGAGGCAGATCACCGATAAAGCTAGGGAATTCGGAGCTGGCCCCCTTTTTAACCAAATTTTGCCGCTGCTGATGAGCCCCACGCTCGAGGATCAAGAACGACATCTGTTGGTGAAAGTAATCGACCGAATCCTGTATAAATTGGACGATTTGGTTCGACCGTACGTCCACAAAATTTTGGTCGTGATTGAGCCGCTTTTAATCGATGAAGATTATTACGCTCGCGTCGAAGGTCGAGAAATCATTTCAAACTTGGCCAAAGCCGCCGGATTGGCAACCATGATTTCTACCATGCGTCCCGACATTGACAACATCGATGAATACGTGCGTAACACCACCGCTCGTGCTTTTGCCGTCGTCGCTTCGGCCCTGGGGATCCCCTCACTTCTCCCCTTCTTGAAAGCGGTGTGCCGCTCGAAGAAATCCTGGCAAGCTCGACACACCGGCATCAAAATCGTTCAACAAATCGCGATTTTGATGGGCTGCGCGATTTTACCTCATTTGAAATCTTTGGTAGAAATCATCGAGCACGGCCTTGTCGACGAACAACAAAAAGTCCGTACGATTACAGCTCTCGGCATTGCCGCCCTTGCCGAAGCTGCGACTCCTTACGGCATTGAAAGTTTCGATTCTGTTCTCAAGCCTTTGTGGAAAGGTATTCGCACACATCGTGGAAAAGGTCTTGCGGCTTTCTTAAAAGCCATCGGTTACTTGATTCCGTTGATGGACGCCGAATACGCCAATTACTACACCAGGGAGGTGATGTTGATTTTAATTAGGGAGTTCCAATCTCCAGACGAGGAAATGAAGAAGATTGTGCTTAAGGTCGTGAAGCAGTGTTGTGGCACGGACGGTGTCGAAGCTCAGTACATTAAGGAAGAAATCCTTCCTCAATTTTTCAAACATTTCTGGAACCATCGCATGGCGTTGGATCGACGCAATTACCGCCAATTGGTGGACACAACCGTTGAGATCGCAAATAAAGTCGGCGCTTCGGAAATCATCAATCGCATTGTCGACGATCTGAAGGATGAAAATGAACAGTATCGAAAAATGGTGATGGAAAGTATCGAAAAAATCATGGGCAATTTGGGGGCGGCCGACATCGATTCTCGCCTGGAAGAGCAGTTGATCGATGGCATTCTTTACGCATTCCAAGAACAGACCACCGAAGATGTGGTTATGTTGAACGGTTTCGGCACGATCGTGAACCAGCTAGGGAAAAGGGTCAAACCGTACCTGCCCCAAATCTGCGGCACAATCCTCTGGAGGTTGAACAACAAATCGGCGAAGGTGCGCCAACAAGCCGCCGATTTAATTTCGAGAATCGCCGTCGTGATGAAGACGTGCCAAGAAGAAAAATTGATGGGCCATTTGGGCGTCGTTTTGTACGAATATCTCGGTGAAGAGTATCCGGAAGTTTTGGGATCGATTTTGGGAGCTTTAAAAGCTATAGTTAACGTAATAGGAATGACCAAAATGACGCCGCCGATCAAAGACCTTCTTCCACGTTTGACGCCGATTTTGAAAAATCGGCACGAAAAAGTGCAAGAAAACTGCATCGATTTAGTGGGACGCATCGCCGATCGCGGTCCCGAGTACGTGTCGGCGCGCGAGTGGATGAGAATTTGTTTCGAGCTGTTGGAGTTGCTTAAAGCGCACAAAAAGGCGATCAGACGTGCGACTGTCAATACGTTTGGGTACATTGCGAAGGCGATTGGCCCGCATGATGTTCTGGCGACCCTTTTAAATAATTTGAAGGTTCAAGAGCGTCAAAACAGAGTGTGCACTACTGTTGCCATTGCAATTGTTGCAGAAACTTGTTCGCCATTTACCGTTTTGCCGGCACTTATGAATGAATACAGAGTGCCTGAATTGAACGTTCAGAATGGTGTTTTGAAGTCGCTTTCGTTTTTGTTTGAGTACATTGGTGAGATGGGGAAGGATTATATTTATGCCGTTGCACCTTTATTGGAGGATGCTTTGATGGATCGTGATTTAGTCCACAGACAGACAGCTTGTGCTGCAATTAAGCATATGGCGTTGGGAGTGTATGGATTTGGTTGTGAGGATGCTCTTATACATTTACTCAATTATGTGTGGCCGAATATTTTTGAGACTTCTCCGCATTTAGTTCAGGCTTTTATGGACGCCATTGAGGGGATGAGGGTAGCACTGGGGCCCATTAAAATACTTCAGTACACTTTACAGGTAAGTTATTAATTTAAATTACTTTAACAAACACTTATACAGGGTGATCCCTAGAAAACGTCCCATGCTCTGACTCAGTTATTTATTGTCCGATTTCAGAAAAAAATATATAAATTATTTGTCGAGTAAATACTACAAGAACGTATAAATTTGGATTTTTTCCCACATTAACTTCAATGTGAAGCAACAGTCAACTTTTTTTTCTTCAAATGCCTGTATACATTTTTTTATTTATTGTGGTAGAAGATTTCTTTTTAAATCCAATGACTAATAACTTAATAATTTCACACGATTACTTGAAGTTTAAATTTACCACCTACTTATCTACATACTCAGGTCGTCTTTGTTAAAACGAGTTTAGAGATAATCAACGATTCTAACTACAGTCTATTCACGATAAGATTGCTGTGGTAAACGCCATTTTTCAAGTCAGTTTTACAGAAGACTACTTTTAGTTCAGCGCTTCGTAAAATGTACTCTTAAAAGTAATTCATTCAATCTTAAAATAAGATACGTTTGGAAGCCACTGATTTTGACCAACTCAATAATTATTACAGCCTGTCTGATATGGCTCATTATCTAGAATAAATAAATCACGATACCGCATTGAAGTATAACAAAATAAAAAACTAGGTTTCAAAGTGCATAGCCAGAAAAGTAGGTAATAGTCCAATAGGCGCGCTTCGTTTCGTATTATCCTGGCGTAAGTTGAGTCGCCTTATACATCAATGACAAAGGGGAATTTTGGCTCCTATGCTGGCTATCGCTGCAACTTAAGTGAAAATATACTGTAGTTGAAGTACATTGTCGGTAAATGTTGCAATTTAGACCTACCTTAGAAAGTCTTGGAGGTGCAAAAATCAAAAAATTTATACACTACCTTTTACAGTCAAATTTTTGTACAATCAACCAAATATTTGGAGCTGAAAACACGTGTGATTATCAGCCCACATAATTAGCTGTTAGGATCAAAAATGGCGAGGAATGCAAGAGCGGTAGGGTAGGCACTAAATCTAAAAAAGTCTGAAATTGATTTAATTATCAATTTAGCCCCCAAAAATCAATTTCACCCCATTCTATGGTAATCATTTGATTATTGACATTGCTATCATTTTCGATTTTTTCTGGAGAAATACCAGTGTGATGTTTAATTCCTAATTTATTTAAATAACTGCCCTTAAAACCCTAAACAAAAATTGGCAAATTATTAGTAGGGGTTAAGAGGCGTTGAACAAAATGTTGTAATTGAAGAAACTTGTATAGTAAATTTTGTATAATTTTGCAGGGGTTATTTCACCCAGCAAGAAAAGTTCGTGATGTCTACTGGAAAATTTACAATTCATTGTACATAGGAGGGCAAGATGCATTGGTGGCCGGATATCCAAGAATAGGAAATGATCCCAAGAATCAATATGTACGATACGAACTTGATTACAGTTTATAGGTTGCTTTATGTTTGATTTTGATTTATACATGTAATTTTTTGTTAGAATATTTGGAAATAAAGTAATTAGTCTCACCAATTTTATGGTCAATTATTGGGGGAGATCTTCAGGATTACTAAAGAATTTGCGACTTAAAATTTCTTTATTTTTTAATAAAGTTAACAATCTTACTACAACTAAAACAATAATTTGGATCCTTACTTACATCAAATGTACTGTTCTCTGATGAAACATCAGAAACTTGAGTGGAAATCCAATGAGAGAAACTTGTTGCTTCTGCAGATGATAAGTCACTTCGGTTCTCAATCGATGCCTGTTTGTTTCCAAATTGGTAAAAAAATTCATTTCAAACTTATCAAAATACCTTGCAAAACGAACATTCAGCTTCAGTTTTCCCACTTATAATTTTATCTCCGGTTCTCATAACTGTTGTGATTGTGGCTGGATAATTAACTTGCAACTGGTTAACAAACTTTCTCATCAAACCCTGTACACTTTTGTAAGGATTTTCTTGATTTTTTAAATACGAAATTGGTTGTAAATTGTTAAAAAAATTGTACAATGCCAATTCCTTTTGGTCAAAATCTCGCAAAGGTCTCAAAATTCTAATTTTAGGGTCTCTCGAGTCACAAAAGCCCTGCAATCGATTTTAAATCGTAATTTTGTTTAATGAAATCAACACTTACTGTATCCAACTGCAACTGTGCCCCACGACCCAAGGAAACATTTGTTAACATTTGAGAGGCAAGATCTACTGATAATTCGGTTGTGAACACATGCTTGCAGTCAAGATTCTTTGCAACATCAATCAGTAAGTTCCGCCTAAAATTCAAGAATTAAAAAAAATAATTTGCAGTTAGCAAACTTACTCAATGATTCTTAAAATGTCCTGTGCGTAATTTAAGCCGGCTTTTTCGTCAATACTGTTCTTAATTTTATCCTCATCAGTATCAGTTATTCCCAATTCGTTAATGTTAGTTGCAACGTCCACACTTTCAGAATTTGAAATGTATTTAATTAGAGAAACAAAATAAATTGGAAAATTGAACGATTGGACCTCTTCATAAGCGGCATTTGCAATTTTAGTGCGAGTTTCCACTGATAAATTATACTCATCTGAAATTTATTTTTAAATCTTGATAACTTAAAAAAAAGTACTCACTTTCAACAAACAATATAACAGGCACAAACTGCAATTTCTTTGGGGTTTTGAGATCAGCCCCCGTTCTTAAAAAATGCAACAGAGCTGTTACGGCATGTCCTCCTTTATAGTGGACTAAAACTTTCTCACCAGGCAAGATCATACGACTCTTACCTAACAAAGCTTTAAATTTGTGAACAGTTCCTGCTAGGAAACAATTTTTGCAGTACCTGTCTTTATGTCGCAAGACGACTTGTGGTTTTTCAGTCCTACATTTATGACACTTGTCAGAAGCACTGGAATTAAATAAATTCAAACAATAATATTCAACCGCAGACAAATCTTACCCTTTTGGTAATTTTACAGAACTGGTGGGTTCTTCTACAATATACTCATCTCCTACGCTGCACATTATCAAAATTATGTGAGAGTTTATAGGTTAAGTTACAGCACATAATTATGTATGTTTGGTTGCATAACTGGCTCTTCGTCGGTAAGTCTGTGAATAGTTGAAAAATAGCACTTTAAATTTGAAAAAAGCCTTGCATTGTCAACTTAAGGGGATTCTTACATTTTGGAGCTGGCCCGATTTTTAATTTTTGTTTTAATTTGTCTATATTTTACTCCGCGTATGGTAATTTTTATGCGAAATAAAGTTGAATAGGTAACCGATTTGTTACTCATATTGATTTAGCTACAATGGGTACTACATTTGTAGTGGCCGACTATAACTATCTACGGCCGAGATTTATGGTTTATGTTTACTGATTAGCAACTGCAATAATATAAACGAACACAGAGTCGATACAATAATTTATTTACTTAATCAAAACATATTAATTCCTTCATAAAATATTTTAATAAAAACAATTATTTCGACAATTCTTAATTTCTACAAATTGTCTATTTATCCATCAAAAGATTAGAAATAATTAACAATCTTGTTGCAGGGATCAAAGGTAAAATAAATAAATATGTAAAAATACTGTGGTGAATAATATCAATAGAAAATGATTATCAGCATAATTATTGCAAGGGATTACAATTTTTATAGTCTCACTTTTGACCTAACCTTTCAAAATCATGGCAAAAAAATAAAAGTTGCTATTTCAAAAAAAAAAACAAAACAATTCACCTATCCCCCGATTTACACGGAAGATTGGTTCCTCAGAAAACCGTGTAAAACGGAATTTTAGATTTTTATAGGCAAAACCGTGTAAATCGAAAACAACTTAAAATGTGCATAATTCAGTCATTTATTTAACGTAATTTTTTTTAATAAGATATTTTGAAAAATTAAACTAACAGTTCATTCATAAAATAACAAATATACAGTGCGAACGAAGTTAAATGGAATAAATTCAGTATCTCAATTATTGTGCATATTTATAAAAAAATCCCGTTTATGACATGATATCCTGCAAAGTAAAAATTTCAACCCTAACCTCAACCCCCTTCGAGTGACAGTTTCAATCCCCAAATTATTAAATAGGAAGTAGGGGCTTGTGATACCTCATTTGAAAGGTCTCTTCATGCTCTATTAAAAACTGCTATGGTTTAAAATTTTATTGCGAAAATTAACAGTAAAAAAAATTAAACTTTTTAACAATACACTAAAAAATTAAAAAATAAAAAAGTTACTCATTTTCCATTACGTAGACGATGTAAATTGTTAATTTACGTTTCTAAAGAAATAACTTTTTAATTCATTACTTTTTTTCAAATTGTTTTGGCATGATAAAATCCAAAAATTCTAATGAAATTGTAAAAATTCTATAAAAAATAATTGTTTATCTCTAACCAGTAAATATGAACTTTAAAAAATTCTGTTTAGTAAAAACACAATGATGTACACATTTCTAATAACACAAATTTACTGCAGTAATTTACGTGAATATGTAGGAAGTTTTATAGTGCGTACAAAACAGGGAACCACCAGTATAACCAACTGAAGGAAGTAAAAAAATGATACTCATCTAAAATATTCATTTTTACCATTTCATTTTGAATTCGTTATTTTGAAAACCGCATAAAAGCGAAATCGTGTAAAAAAAGTATCGTGTAAATCGGTGGATAAAAATGTTAAGTTGAAAGATGTGAAATTAAATTTAAAAATTAACTTAGATTTTGGTCAAAACTAAACAGTTTCAGTTATATCGTATTGTTGCGTTACACAAATTAAAGAATAAACATGAAAATAAAACATCATTGGTAAATACTTATTCTAATTTTAAAATTTCCGTTAAATAATAGGAAAAATAAAAAGTTCTTAATTTTTCTTTCATCTTCTCGATGAAAAAATTATCATCGCGCGAAATTTTTTCATAAATCAAACCTCTTGGCATCCATACCACAAAATAACCAAAGTCTTTACCAGTCACATGTAATTGACCCTGCACTTGAAAATAATAATTGTGCGTCCTTTTCAATCGGAACTGTCCCGATTTTAATTCCATATAAACCAATTTTTTTGATTCGATTGCTTGTAATGGCGTTAAATTTCTACAGCTGTACGGACACTTTATTTCGACTAATTCGTTTTCACCTACAAGACCATCTGGTGTTGCACCAAGGTAGCAGTCATTTTCATCCACAAATAATCCACAAGGCTCTATCACTTGTTGAATGGATTCGGAAAACTCTCTGATTGCCGTCGGTTCATGTTGAATCCCATAGGCAGTGCTGGCTGATGAAAAAGTTTTGAGCATTCCCCGTGCCGTTTTAACTGGATCAGTTGTAGACCTAAGCTTGCAAATTTTTCCAAAAACTGAAGCCGTGATTCTTTTGCGCCGTTCTTGAATCCATAAAACTGATTCTCTCTGGTCTTTGGTATTTTCCATTAATTCCTTGATTTGGCTTTTGGTTTTCTGTAAACCTTCAAGAAAATCATTTCTCTGTCTAGCCAACTCTTCATCGGTAATATCTTGTACATCTCCATAATCTTCGTCTGGTCCTTGAGAGTATACGTTTCTTTTGTTTCGACTTTCTGCTCGTTTTTTACCAAATAGTTTTCGTCTACATTGAAGACGAGCGGCAGTTTCTTTTCTCAGTTTTATAAACTTTTTAGTGTGTTGTCCGGGACTTTTGCCAGTTAGAGCTCTATGTAAAGTAGAGTGGTATTCAGCTCCTTGATTGAAAGAAATGCCAGCAGCATGGCATCGCAATGTATATCCCCCTCTTTTGGAGAAATCAATTCTTTTTCCCCCAATAAATTTTGCAATAATGCTGTTATAACATTCAGCATTATTATTTGTCATATTCTTTATCAAACTTCTACTGTTATATATTAATCGATTAGCGTGGGACATAATATCATTGTAGAAACCGCACTGTTTTAGGTCTGGAATCAAATTTACTTCAGCGCCTTTGGTTCCTTTACAAAAATATTTATCACATCGACTATGATCTCCGAATACATGTGATATGCTGTTTTCAATATCCATCCTAAGATTAATAACCTTCTGTTGAAAAGTAGCATCTTGTTGTCTTCTATACTTGATGGCACAGTCAACAGCTACCCTTAGTCTTTGGAGATTATGTTTTAAAGATAATCTTAAATTTGTTTCCACGATTTGTCCTTTTGAGCTAAATTTTTTTGTAGCTAATTGCTTGAGGTTGTTGCAATAGTTTCTTAGTAGATGATTGGAGCATTCAATTTTTTGAATTTCAAGTTTTCCATACGGCTTTTCCTTTTGTAATTTTCGGAAAACACTACTATCTCCATCACCTACCAAGAAGGCGTATTTTATGCCGTGAATTTTCAGACTACGATTAAATCCTTCTAGGATTATATCGCTTTCCATTGACGTCGAAGTACCAGTCCAGTTTTTAAAGCATAAATGATCGACGTGGTCATCAATGCGAGAAGTAATTTGACGCATGACGCAAAATTTATTACGAATTCCTAAATATAAAAGTTTGCCTGTTCTTTGCCCGACAATACATGCTGCGCCAGAACGAGCGTTATACGCAGAACGGTAGGACCTTTTGCACCAAGCTCCATCAGCTATTACCGTGATAAGTGGAACACCATTTTCATCTACTTCGCCATTCTCTCTTGCAAGTTTTGCTTCCAATTTTCCTGCTTGTCATATTCCTCCAGTTCTCTTCTTCTAAAATTTTTTGTAAGTTGTTTTCCTCGAACTTGTACAGTCTGTAGTTAATTGTTGGAATATTGAGAGTGCTAACAAATTCTGTTAGTTGCGAGTAACCACAACCGATGCTTACAGTTCCTAGGACGGATGCAGTATTTGTATTTAATTTACCATCGGCTTTGTTTGTACTAATACAATGTTTTACTTTGCACATTTCACACCGAAGTATAAATTCCGAAATAAACCCTTTTCTTTTTTCCTGTATTATTTTAATTTCTTGAGATGAACAAGCAAAGAGTCCGCAATGTTTAAAGGACAAAATTTGATCAATGAAGTGTTTCACATTCACTATTCTATTACCGTCTATTAATCCATCAGCCCTAGTAGACCTAAAACATACATACATACAGGATGTATTACAATACAATGGCGCATAGTATGTACATCACACGAAAACTCTAGTACTAATAATGATTTATTTGGTTATGAAGTTACTACCTAATCGTAAAACTTTGTAATTTCCTTCTACTATGCTTGCGAAATTTATTTAAATAGTATTAATAATTCATAGTTGAACAGGTAAAATAAGTAATCAAATAAAATTTGTATCATTTCGACAATTTTACATTATTTATAATTAAGTGTTCTGTAATTCAAAGTCCCTGCTGTCCATAATTTTGGAAGCTGTGGCTTATGTTCAACTTGCACAGCGATGTCACATTTAAAAACTTGTAATTGCTAATAATTGAAAAACTATTCGCCTAAGACCAAATTGGAAATAGAATTTTTGGTTTGGTTTTTGATATAAAAGATTATGATGTGAATATTATGCGCCATTTGCAATACACTTGTGCATATAATTTGTTCAAGCAAAACAACGATGGCTACCTAGAAGTCAACTTTGTAGAGGTTGTAGGAAGAGGCTGCAAGATCTCTGAATTAGAACTAGTCGCAAACTGATCTTCAGGGTCGCTGCTTTCAATGAAAATTGAAGTATCCTGCACTGTTTGTTCCAAAAACCTGTAATTTTATCATGATGTGAATATTACGCGCCATTTACAATACAACATCCTGTATATATTTTTTAAAAATAGTACAACGTTTGTTAGATACCTAGACGTCAAATTTTTAGAGGTTGAAGGAACAGGCTGCAAAATCTCATCTTCACGATCGCTGTTTTCAATGAAAATTGAAGCATCTTTCTGCGCTTCTTGTACCAAAAACCTACAATTTTATCATTATGCGAATATTACGCGTTATTTACAATACAATATCCTGTATATGGTATAAAATGATTCTTAGATACCTAGACGTCAAATTTTTAGAAGTTGACGGAAGAGGCTGCAAGATCTCTGAATCAGATGTAATCGCTAACTCATTTTCAGGGTCGCTGCTTTTAACGAAAATTGAAGTATCTTTTTTCGCTTTTTGTTTCAAATATCTGCAATTTTACAAAAACTGTAATTTTACTACTATAAAACGCAGTTGTACATATTAGGTATATTCAAGTACAGAGGAATTTTAAAATATTTGTTGTTTAATATGTATTTATTGTGTCTTACCTTCTCTTCGCCACTAATCTCTTACTTTTCCTATGATGAGATAAGCTCATTCTTCGTTTATTTCCCATTTTTCTAACACTCAATGCACAATAAGTAAATCACTACAATTCAGTTAGACTTTCACTTTGAACGATATGAACACTTATGTTCTCCAACCCCGTAGGGTCGTAGGTCAACAAATACTAGACAAAATAAATCTTGCCTATAAACGTAAAACACAACCACGTCTTAAATAAATATTTTTTCAAATTTCAAAACAAATTTATTGGTCTTAAAAATGTGAAACTTTAATATTAAAAGCAGACTCTTCTGGCTATGACTGAACAATGCACAAATTTGGATCAGTGCAACACTTTTGTTGAACATTCAAATTCTTTGAAAACGATAAGGAAAAAATAAATATTCGATAACAACACGGTCGATTTGCAAGACAGAGTCATGTATACAAGGATACAGTTACACATCACACTGATTTCTCGGTTAGAATTCGCTTTTACAAGAAAACTTTGTTAAGAAATTACGGCAGTTATAGCGAACCAAAAAATTTCAAATTTTAGCAACGTATTATGGGCATGTTGAAGAAACTCACCTATCAACTCCCGTCTTTAAATTAAAAAAAATAAAGTCAGAATAGCGTCATAAAGTAGAGCAAAATTATTTAATAATGTCGCGATTTTCTGATTTTTTTAAGAAAGACCCAAGGGCATGCCGAACATTCTGAATGAAATCTGAGCTCAAACTAAACTAGTTTTATCATAATATATTTTTTTTAGAAAAATTTATTTGTTATTTTAGCCACAATTTGTTCAGCAAAGAACCGTTCAATTAATGCTTCTTTGCTCTCTGCGCAAATCCCCTTAAGTAGAATTAATCTGATTAAAGTAAATTAATTGAAATGTCAAAATATTTTTAACAAGTTTCCTCAATAATCGGTTACAGAAAACTTTTTTGGTTTAGTTCATGTTAAAAATTGACTAAAAAGCTACCAGACTCTGCACTTATTTTTCGTTCAACTATTCCGTACGTTGATTTAAATGAAAAAATTAATTAAACATTTTACTACCAGGCGCTCATTTCATGGGAGACCCAGGAAGATTTACAACATGCCTCTACCAAAAATTAGTAGTATTGTAAAACTGACTAGAGAATATAGGCTTCTTTCAAAATCGCAAAAACAAACTTTGAGGTGTCATTTAAAAAATCTGATGTAATTTAATAAAATTTATAAACTCTAAATATTTTTAGAGGACAACAAAAAATTTTAAATTGTTTTAATAAATCGGCAATCAGAAAATTAAGTTGGCCAGTATTACTGTAGGTAAATGATACTGAATTTGTTTATTATTTCTGCGGTAATCCCAAACTGATAAAAGAAATCTAAATTCACACAATTTGGCCCCTTAATTCTGGAGAGGATTCTCTGGCTCGGTAATCTCGGCATATTAATGAAAACACAGTAAGGCACACTGATTTAAAAACGAAAAAAACGAACAAAGATCTTGAAACCAACGAAAGCATTTAAAAACTTTTAAGTAAATAAAATTGTTCAAATGTTCGAAATGTTAACCATCGGCCCGGTGCAAGAGGCTTTTTTTACATCTTGAAAGTCAACATAAGTATGTGTGATATATCGATCATAAAAAAGTTTGAGGTGTTGCATGTATTAAGGCGTAAGCTAAAGCAATTTATTTTAAGAGGGCGATTTACCAAAGTCGTTAACCATATTTGGGACTTATGCAACCCAACATTCTAAAGGGGGGAAATGCTCTCTAAAGGGAGCGGAATCTTATAGTTATTCCGTCGAGGTTAGAGTATATATAGGTAAAGGAGGAAGAAGATGAAATGAGTAAAAGTGTGTGTGAAAGCAAACTAATAAGAGGCAATTTTTTGATGATAGAGGGAGAGAGTGATGGAGAGAGAATGATAGGTAAAAGGGAAAGAAAACGAAAGATGAAAAAGTGTGAGTGAAAGCTTACCAAAAGATGTGATCTAATGATAAGATGTAAATGGAACTAAACAGTCACTCATCTCGAAGTAATACTTGACGTAATGTTAATGTGGTTCCCGTGGTGAGGAAGACGTATGGGGGAGAAAGTTAGTAGTCACACAGGTTACCTCCTCTTAACAAAAAAAAAAAAAAAAAGGTTTCCTGTTGAACGTATCTATCGTAAACAATAAAATGCAACTGTACCGAAAATAAAATATTCGATCTGCACGTGTAACGATTACACAAAAATTGGCAGGGGAAAAATTTCTAGTTCCCCCGACGTCCTTCCTCACTTCGCCTGTTTGATGGCAGAGTAAATTCGAGCGATTTTATAAACTTTGCGTCGTGATACAAAAATGCAAAAATTAGCGTAGTTTTTTAAACGATATTAAGCGTTTTTCCAAATGTTACTGGTAACATCTATGGTCAAGGGGTGGCGCATTTCTATTTTTAATTATGTATGCCGTTCTTGAGATATAATTATTTAAAATAGGTCGTTTTCGGTCATTTTCAACAATTTTTTATGCCTATTTAAGCAAATAAAGTTACAAAAATGAATACATAGCCCTCTTCTCTAGTCTTTTTTCTGTGCGCGAAAAATATTTTATATCGTTGCTCTTATAATTAACCGAATCAATTGACTGTTCCTGACGGCCTGAAATGACTTATTTTTCAATGGTAAACCGGCGCCTTAATGGGCTTCGCTAATCTTTAGACTTGAACACAAAAAATATAATGGGCATCAATTAAACCGGAAAAATTAGATGCATCATTTAGATGATGTAAGACAAGGCCTTTTTCTGTATAATTACATTAATAACCTGTTTCCATTTCTTGTTTACCTAGACTTCATTTACGGTGATGCTTAGGTATATTAAATGGTACAGCATTTAAATTTCAGTCACAATGTTGCTTTCAATATTCTTTCTTGCTTCAGCTTATGCTGCTCATTTACGTAAGTACTCGATTTAAAATTTAAAAAATTACATAAATTGATCCACAGCATCTAATTTCCACAACTGCAAGACTTCAGATAATGAGTGTCTTAGGACTGCTATCGACCAAGCCATCAAGTTATTATCAGTAGGCGATAAAAGCTTAGGAATCGTTCCTTTGGATCCTCTGGCGGTTCCAATAATGTCTGTTGAGGGCGATCCTGGTTCGGTAAATTTAAATCAAAAATACACCAACATACGCGCTTTCGGGCTAACCCAAGGCAAAATAAACAAAGTCGAGTAATTATTAATTACACAGTCAAAATTAAAATTTATTCGATTAATTTCAGCGTACAACTTGACAAATGCGAGATTTATCTTGAAGCGTTTAATCCGTACGTTAGAATTCAGTCCGATTATGAATTAAAAGGCCACATTTTGCTGTTTACAATCGATTCGAAGGGCTACAACAACATAACACTTAGTAAGAATATTTTTTTTAATAATTTTTGTTTCAGTTTGTAATTTTAGCCAATCTAAAAAGTACCCACAAAATGAACTGTGAAAAATTGAAGAAAAACGGCGAGACCTACATACACATTAAAAGTTACGAATTCGTAATGCTTCCACAGAGTGTTAAGTATGATTATCACGAACTCGATTCTCCTTTTCCGGAAATTACTCAACAGGTTCAAAATGTGTTAAACGAGAATGACCTGACTGTGTTTAATGACACCAAACCGGCATATGAAGAGTCTTACGGCTTGATTTTTAAGGATATGGCGAACAAATTGTTCACAAAAGTGCCCCTGAATCAAATATTTCTTTCCTAACAAGAACTCTTCTTTTGTTGCTAGTAATCGTTAATTTTTATTTTCTATAATACTAGGTACTCGTTTATACACAGCGTTTATAAATGAGTGGGCCAAGTGACCTACGAAATTTAATCTCGTCGCTTCTCATACATTTTTTGAAGTTACCTAAACTAATTTAAATTTTAAAATGATTATGATAAGAGAAAATAAAGTAAGAAATGAGAACAAAAGTAAAGCTGTAGCGGAAACAAAAACTGACAGCTAAGAATTGCCAAATTGAAGTTTCTGTTTGGCGTAGCGGAGGTTACAAATTTCGTAGACTATTTGACCCACATTTTTTTATGAAGACTTGGTACTTACGTGTATCTACCTAAATTATTTGTTTAAAAATTAATTAATTTAAGTGACAATTGATAATTTTATTAATAAAATTACAAAATAAAATATAGTTATTCCTACCTACCTACATATTATGTAGGTGCGCCGAGTTTTGCCTCCACCTCAGTTTTTGGCCTTAAATATTATAGGGAAAAAAACGAAACTTATACAGCATAGGTACGTATTAGATATTAGCCTATTGAGAGTGCTTATTAGTTTTTTAAGATTGTTCATAGAAGACCCTAAAATTAAGAAAACCTCACCTGACTGTCACCGTCAAGTTATTCATTCGTTCTATGTTCGATTCGTTCAAACACGAGTCTACACGATTTTTAGTTTCAACAACTAATATAGTGAAAACGACGCCATGAACTAATGACGTCAATGTCCCTTCCACAATTTTTTAATATTAAATTATTTAAATAATATAAGAAAATGCGCTAATTAAACCTGTGAACATACTTGCGGATAAAGCATTTATTTTTGGCGTTAGTGAATATACATAAGAATTCCCCACTGGAGCGGCTAGTGTAGGTAAAGCTTTCCAGGAGCGCAACGCTACTTTTCCAATTAGAATAGTAGAATATCCTCTGGTTAAGTTCAAACATTAATCATAATTAACCGTTTTACTGTTCGGTAAATCAATATTACAAATTTTTTCACAGTAAATAATTTGAATAGATATGGTACGATGGTTAATAAGATGTAAAAAAAACAATAATCCGACCCTGTGAAACTTGCCTGCATTTGCAATGGATTCGTTCTATGGAATATCATAAATAATTGACAGGAAAAGATTCCGACCGCAGCTAACCGCTCCATTGTCGAGAAGTTGTCCTAAATTCGATAAATATTCAGTGTTGAAAGATTATATAGGGATTTTCTTGAGAAAGTAAAGTATATTTTTGAATTTAAATTTAATAGTGTAGTGTGAAATTGCATAATGAACATTGTAGCCAAAAATAAATATATAAAAATATTAACTGCTCCTATAAAGCAAAAAAAAAACTCGTATTTACCCTAAAAATTATTAAAAATAAATAAAATTTCGAAATAAGAAGCCTCATTAATATTCAATTAAGCATGTAAAATTTGGGTACATCACATATTAGCAGTTTCGATTTTCGGAGTGGAGGCAAAACTCGGTGCACCTTCTAAGGTACACTCTGCCGCACTTTAAATGCGACACGATGTTCGGCGCTTGCAGGCCACTTTACAAGGATGTTTGGATGGTTGTATACAAATTATCAGGTCCGTATACAAGATTTGTTATTGAGGATCAGTGTTATGAAGTCAAAAATCCAAATAAGTAAGTGAAACGACAGATACAACGAATAAAATACGTTCGTGTAATAGTCGAACAGTTTCAAGAAAACAAGCTCAAATTTGTTACTAAACAGTATTTATTATTAACAAAAGTAACAAATCATTAATTTGTTGTTATTAAATAGATAATAAATATACACGCATTTAATAAAATGTTATTGTAACGCATCAAAAACCTTAATTTACATTCTTAGTGCTTCGTTTACGAGAATATGGAAGATTTGGCCAATTTTTTTTTTAACGGCGTTAATCGATACTTAAATGTTTAAGGGCACGCCTAGAAATTTGGTACAGGTCTAAAGCGGAGAGATGGCGCAGCAATTCTAAATTTGCCATGTTACAATTAAATTTTATCCAGGTTTATAACACTTCAAAATCGGCTATTTCGAGTTAGATGGCGTACTGCCACGAGCAAATTTATCATATTTACGTCACGATTCTTCGAACTTCTTGATAAATAATAAAACGTATATTATGGTCTGGCGATAAAAGCGAGTCATTATCTCGGCATTTCGTTGATTCGTGGTTATTTCTGAACAATCAGCGAAATGTGGCAATTTATCAAAACGCTGTAATTCTCTTAAATCTATGTTTGTTTGCTACGTTTATTTTCACTTATCCTGTTTTGTGTTAGAACTTATTTATAATCTATTTAATTCGCTTTACATTACACAATGCTCAATTGAAAATAGTAATACACGTCTTTTGCTTAACACGTCTGGACCGTGTCTGTTCCCAAATCACACCCGCATTCCTTGTTTATTTACAAAACAGCCCTTGACCTCTTCGTGACCTGGGCCCTTAGTCACGTTCCCAATCGTAACAGAACGTATGGTTGTTGGTGTATTTATTTCTCCTTACATTTGTAAGAAAATCAATAAAAATTCTATTTGTTCATTAAAAATAAATCTGTTTAATTTTTTAGATTATTCAGAATGAATGTAATAATAAAATATAATAATCAATAAAAATTCAACATCACTTTCTTTGTTATTCACCTTTAACCTTTGGGAACTAACATAGCTTTATAAGACATGAAGTCGAACATCGGTCTCATAGACCAATTGGGAAAATAACAGCCGCCTTTTGAAAAATTACTTGGTTTAAATTTTATTTCTTAAATATAAAGTGTTTGGGTAATTTAACCAAGTTTGTGTGTTCATAGATCTTTTATTATAAAAAATATAAAATTATAAAAAATTAAAAATTTAGTGAAACGTAAAATATTAGAAAAAATGTCGCTCTCTGAGACCGTATTGTTAGCTCCGGAAGGTTAAGTAAATAAGTATAAACAAAATTTTTAATTCAATAATAAATTTGTAAAAGGGGATTTCTAATTCAAATGCAAAGTTTTATAAACTAGTAGTTATTCAAAACACTACTCATCGGTCTTGACTGATATAACCCTGAACGTGATAACAAAGACGGTAGAACTATAGCTTGTTGAAAAGTGTGTTCCGAACGCGAATATTTTGATTGGACAAAATTTTACCGAACTGAGCGATATCACTGTTGTCAAATCAGGTGATACACTCAATTAGCTCGTGTGGAACTTGTAAAGATATTATTTATTTTCACGCGACAGGATATGCGATAACATTAAAAATTAAACACCAAAATAGCAAGATCAAGGTCAATGATTTGAGCAAATTTTTGCAAGTGGGAAATGTAAATTCTGAAACGCCATCTAGTTGATAATGGCCACACTTTTGACAACCATGGGCATTTACCTTTCCTAACATCAAACTTTAAACGTTTAGTTTTTCCGGTTAAGGGCGTAATGCTGGCTACTGAAAAGTTTTCGACGACAAGAACAATAAAGTTCTGAGTGAGATATAAAATCGCCGTTGTCATTTACGGTACTGCGTCTGACGTGTGATGCAAGCCATGGTTGACGTGTTTGTAGAAATTATCATTTAACGATTATGGGATGGAGATTTATTTATTCTATATGCGAATTGTTTATTTTACTCGAGCTGAAACATGACACCACACTGTTATTCGGAAAGGCTTTCTTATCGTTCGGACAGCTGTTTCGTCGATTTAGCATTTTTTAAATTAACAAAAATGATGGTGTTTGTTATGAAGCACCGTCTGGGCCACGATGTGAAATTTATTTCCGCAAAAATTTAAAAAAAATAATGTTCAAAATAAAAGATTCCGCGCAAATCAAAACGTCCGCAGAAATAAAAGAATACAAAAAATTTTCTTTCTGTCCGAAAAGAAAGAGTCCGCGCGAATAAAGTAGTTCGCAGAAATACTATTTTATTTCTATTTTCTGCAGAAATAAAAAATAAAATATCCTCCAGAAATATAGAAGTAATAATTTCCGGGTCCGTGAAGTTGACACCTGATGTGGAGGTACAAACGGTGAAATTTATACCAATCTTTTGTACTTCGTTTGTACCCGTTTGTACCCTCAATAATTTTTCAATTGAATCCACAGTTTCGCAGATATTCGCTAAAAACGTGATCCGGTGCCAACTTCACGCTAGCACCGGACTTGAAAGATTTCGTTTGTACTTCGTTAGTACCTGTTTGTACCTCAAATTAAATTTCTTCAAGTTCATCCCTCTAAATATAAGAACCGAAAAACGTCGCGTCAATGTCAATGTCACAGTTTATCTCTCGCGATATTGAAATTGTTAACGTCAGCATCTATATTCATTCTTCTACGGCCCCATATTTTGGTAATAAATAAAATTATTAAAAAATTAAATTGTATCGAGTAACTACCCCGCCTATATATTTTCCCGTGTCTTAGGTAAAGGAAAAATCTTTCTTGAAAAAACACCTCAAATTATGCGTATGATTTTTCAATATACTGCAATTATACCCAGATATTCTTAAAATAAGCAATGTCGTCCTTACGAATTACATTTTTACCTATACGCTAATCTATTAAGTTACACTGACCCTCATAAATTGGGCAGAAGTCGGCTGTTAACTCGCATCCGACATCTCCAGACTGGTGCACAGAAAATTGGGTATGGGACTTAAAAGAAAGGCACCCCTAAACGAGTCGCCAAGACGGTCAAAATAATTAAAACAAATTTCAAGAACCAAAATCGGGTGATTAAAACTCTAAAAATCGTTCTCATCTCGAATTTTACATTTTAAATGTAAAAAATAGGTTTACAACAATAAAAATGTAATTCGTAAGGACGACATTGCTTATTTTAAAAATATCTGGGTATAATTGCAATATATTGAAAAATCATACGCATAATTTGAGGTGTTTTGCATCGGTCGTTCTACTGCCTATTCTGAATTCCTGTTGCATCTTCATTTTGACGCAAATCACGAATTGGCATTTTCTTCGGATACTGCGGATCAACCAATTCAGGTAGAAAGCATTTGGAAAAGAAAGTCACCAACTGATTCTGCATGTTCGCACGCCAGAAAATATCGTCCCTGACGATTTTTTGTACGCTTAGTCCAAATGGTGTCCATATAACAAACAAGCAATACTTTCTATTTGTTACATGTAGCTGGCCCTGTACTTGGAAATAGTAACTGTCTTTAGTTTTTAATGTTATTTCACCATTTATTATCTCCGAAAATTTAATTTTCTTTTCTCGAATGGCTTCCGTTGGTGAAGACGATGCGGCTGTTGAGGGACATTTTATTTCGACAATCCCATCGTCATCTATTACACCATCCGGCGAAGCTGCTAAGAAATTAAATTCACTGTCAATAAACAGACCACATTCGCGTACACGAATTCCATGTGTTTTCTCCAACTCTCTTAGAGCAACAAATTCGTGTTCCTGTCCCCAACGTGTTGCTGCAGTCCCGAAAAATTTATCATACAAAAGACGCTTTACCAAATTTGCGCAATGTGTAGTTTTTCGCATTTTGCATATTGTTGCAAAATTGGACGCAGTCAACCGTATGGAACGCTCCTGTCGCCATAATAAATTGGTACTTTGACCTATCGTGGTATGTTGTAATTCGTCTCGTTCAGAATCCGATTTTTTAATCAACGCTAACATTTCTTGTTCTTTTATATCGTACTGCTCTTTAGTTAACATTACAACAATTTCACTTTCTGTGGCACCATAATCACTGTCGGCAGGTGTTATGGGCTCCCTTTTTTTCTTTTTTACATCTGGAAATAATTCCTGTCTGCATCTTTTCCAAGTTCTTACCCTTTTCAAACTATTTATAAAGCGTTGAGTGTGTTTCCCTGGACTGGAGTGCACAGCTCTTTTATGAATAACCCGCGGTAATTCACCAGGTTCCAAATTGAAAGAAATTGAAGCAGCTTCGCATCGAGTTTGATATCGAGCCCCTTCCACTGAAATTAATTCTTTTGCCGCCAACGAATTTTGCCAAAATAGAATTGTAACACTCCGCTGCATTATTGTCCATGTTTATCAACAAACTTTCTGCATTTCTCGCAACTCTATCAACGATTGCCATGACATCTTGATAGAGGCCAGATACCTTCATTTCTGAAATCCACTCTTCATTAACTTTAAGATCAGTGCAGAAGTAAGACGAGCAATCATCGTGTTCCCCAAAAACGTGATTAGGTCCATTTCGAATATCATTGCGAAGCTGCGTAATTTTTTGGCTATGTGATAATTCCAAAGAATTAGCATATTTAATGGCACCTTGGACACCATTCCTTAACCGCTTAATTCTATTATTAAGGCAATTTCTCTGCGTTATTGGAACTATCACTTTTTTGGAACTTATTCTTCGCTGAGAAAGCTCTCGAAGCTTTGTACAGAAGTTCCGCAGCAAATGATTGCAGCATTCAATTTTTTGAATTATTCGGGTACCATAGGGACGAGCTTCCATCAATTTTTTTGTAACACTACTATCACCATCTCCAATCAAATACCCGTATTTTAAATTATGCATTTCAATGCTTCTCATAAAACCTTCAACAAGAATATCAGATTCCATTCCTGTAGACGCCTTGTTCCAGTTCTTAAAACAGATATGGTTTGGCGGTTCAGTGTTTCGTGTTTTGGAACGAGAACATACACAACAATATTTATTTCGGACACCTAAAAACAACACTTTACCAGTTTTTTGTCCGATAATAACACCAACCCCAGATGAAGCATTGTAATTAACTCGGTAACTCCTTTTGCTCCAAGCGCCATCTGCGATCACACTTATTACGGGTATGCCATCTGAATCCACGTTTCCTTCTTCAATTGCAAGTTTTGCTTCTTCTTTCCCAGCCTTTTCGATTATTTCCCATGCCGTATCATGAACAAAATGTGAAACTGTTTTTTCGGTTGCAGTGAACAAATGAGGTCCCATACATGGAATATCACATGTAGAAACTACTTCTCGTAGTTGGGAATAGCCGCCTCCAGTAGAAATAATCCCCAATACTGCTGCTTTATTGATATCCATAGTATTTGGATCATCGTCCGAAAATATAAATTTTTCAGATTTGCACATATCACACACAATAGTAAATTTGCTTTGTAGTCCAATTCTTTGTTCTTTCGTTATATTTAAATGTTCATTAGAACAAGAGAAAAGTTGATTATGTCTAAAAGTGATGATTTGCATAAAAAATCTTTCAATATTCACTATTCTTCGGCCACTAATATCGTTATTGTCACGCGCACTGCCACTAGTTTTTGCTACATTTTCCACATTTATTTCATTGGTAAAACTATTACGGGGTAATTGTACATTATTGTCCATCCCAGGCGAAGCCAAGGTGCTGCTTGTTGATGCTCGTTCAACAATTGGATTGGACAGAGTTTTTATCTTGTTGCGAATTTTTTTCAATTTTTGTCTTTGGGATTTACGTTTAGCTCCAACAGTTAATCGAGGCATTGTCGAGAGAACTTAATGGTAAGCACAATAGTTACCTACTCGTAAATGGTGAACCAATTAAATAAAAATTATTTACCTAAAGTACCCTTTAGCAATGTAATAGAAACGCAACACAAGATCACACTTTGTTTTTTTTTTTAAAACACTTTTATTTGTATAAAAACAATTTCTCGGTATTTCAAGTTATTAATAACTTTACTCCACTGAAAGTCAATGAGCGACTGATACAAAAAAGCACAACCAAAGATTTCCTTAAACAAATCTGGATTTTACAGTGTACGTTCTCCGAAATTGGCGCGCCACTTTGCATCCGGTACATCTGGCATGTTACCCTGCGATAATTTTATTATTATGTTTTTAAACGCCTGAAATTTAGGCAATGTGTATTTAAAAACATAAGTTCATGTTATCCATATTACGTCAAAACGGCTCATCTGAGTGATGTGCAAAAAATTTATATTTAATGGTTAAATATGCGTGAAGGTACCGAGCGGTCGTATTTGCCATAAAAGACAAACGTAGCGCCTTAAAATACATGATAAACATAAGGCATTTTTTAAACATTATTATTAAATAGAATTTTTTTATAGAAACATGTTTTCTTGATCTCGGAACTTCAATTCATCTTTAATTAACAAATTACTGTTTACTTCACTCGATTATATACAATGGTTACTGCACAATATTTCCTACACGAAACGCTTACAAACTTACTGCAGCATTACGCCCTTAAACTGCGTTGTTATAAGATATAAGATCTTTAAAGGCTCGAACATAGTTTTAGAAATCATCTAACCTGGGTCAAAACGAAGTTTCAGGGAAAAATACGTGATTTTTTTTAAATTTGAAATGCATGTTTCATAATAAATCGACATTATTACTCAAATAAAACTAGTTTATGACCGACTTACAACCTACTTCTATCTACATTCTCTCTAAATTTTGCTGTAATTTTAACAATTAAGTGCGATAGACTGGAAACATTGGAACCAGTTTTATTGTTCATTTCGCGCCACGCCTAAAAAGGCCCCTCTTAATCTGATACGAAACAAATGCAACTAATTAATTTACTGGAATAATTAGTAGATATCAAATGAGGAGTGATCATTCAAAACGAAACGTCTGTTTTCTTTTGAAATTTAGATTTTATGCGTTTTAGATTCTTTTCCAAAGTTTACATCGGTTTTCGTGTCTAGATTTAAACAAAACAAAATATAGACATATCCATTGTGATAGATTTAAAATTCATTTTAATTCAAAAATGAATATTTACGAAAAACATTTATTGTTCTATTATTATTATTATTATTATTATTATTATTATAATACTAGTTAATTTGAGCTTTTTAAAATTCAAATTGAACGGTTTTTGTCCCGATATGGAATTAATTATTTTATTTTATTTAGGTATGACTTATGTGTTTTTCCTTATTCCATATCTTCTTTTCTTTTATTTTCGGAATGTTTTTTCCTCGTCACATTTTACAAACAAATCACATTTACATTATTATTATTATTATTACAAACAAGACATCCTAAATGGTTTATTTTTTTAGCGTGTTTTCTTTTTTTTCCTGTGTAAAAGGGTTGATTCTTGATTTTAAGTAAAAAAATGTTCATGGAATCGTAATTTAGAGTCGAATATTATTCCTAAATACTTAAATTTGGGTGAAATAATTTTTCAAATATTTAATTTAATTTTACGTTTCAGCTTAATTAACGATCAAACCATTATATAGGGCAGGGGTGGCCAAGCTCCTTGATAGTCCGAGCCATTTTTCAAAATTTGAAATTTTTCGCGAGCCGCAATTAAATACATACACATAAGGAACGATAATAATTTTTCAACCACTGTAAAATCTTTACAAAAAATTGAATTTAGAAAACTCCAAAGCCGTTTTGTACTTTTTTTTTTTTTTGAAGAAGTAGATATGTTTACTTTTTTTATAGACTTGATAATAATAAAGATATTTTGACTATACGATTATTAAAATTGCGATAGACTTCCAGAAATATTTTGCCGGTGATTTACAACAGATCATAAAAGTGAAACCGCAAACTATTTATGGCATGGGTACGAACCGGCCCTTTTCAACCTTCTTCGACAAAATACGTTGGGAAAAATTTCTTAAAAACATCAGTTATACTACATTATACTAATTTTTAGAATTTATTGAAAAATCAATCAGCGGGATCACAGTCGATATCAACTACTAGTGAATTACCTGAAGATGCAGTTTCGATAAATCGAATAGAAACCGATTTAAATGTTGATTTTTCTGATACCGTGACAACTTCCCATAATGATATCGGTATGTATCACCACTGTACCTTACTACCTACATAAGTACTTCAATATTTTAAATTTAAAAAGGTGGTTTTGATTTTTTGTTTTCTTTTAGGATCAATTGAAGAAGCTGTTGATTCCAAAAAAGCCACTTTTTGGAAATATGAAAAACGGACAGGTATTATGACAATAAACCATAATCATGATTGGTACTATCAAATTCAAGGACAGTTGCAAATAGCTGACAAAGAATCATGTTTACTGTGTGTTTGGTTAGGGGATCATTGTCCACCGAAAACACAGTGGATATGGAGAGACAATAAATTTTGGAGCGAAAAAATGCTGCCGAAATTACAACGATTTTATTTTAATTGTGTACTTCCCGAATTAGTTGATCCGCGACACACTAGAAACATGCCACTACGCAAAGATAGGTAGATGAAATGTTTCTGCCCCTCAACATGACTAATTTTTGTTTTTATTATATTAATTAAAAAATACTTCTGCTTGTAAGTTAAAATTCAGATTATACAAATATAAATTTATATTTTTTAATTTGTGTCGCATTTAAAGTGCGGCAGAGTGTACAAGGTGTACATTATACATTACAAGAAAAATAGCATTTTTTCAGAAAATCTTCGACGGATCCAATTAAGCGGCATCAACTGTTTTACTTTACACATCCACGGTTTATTATTGTTTTACCAAAATAAAAGCTCCACTGATTGCTACAATTTGAATTAAAAATTTACCAGTTGAAATGTTCTTAAGTAATTCAACAAGAAAAGTGAGCGGTTGTGTCAAGGCCAAATATACATAATAATATATCTACTCGACTTATGTAACAAGTTGTTTCTATCAAATTACAGTGGAACCTTGTTTTTACGTCCTCGCATTTCACGTTTTCCCGTTATTTGCGTCTATTTTTAATGCATATAATACCCGGTTTCACGTTTATTTTCCCCGCAATTTACATTGGAAATATTCAAAATGCAGTTATTAAATTTGTTACAATTAAGAATCCAATTTATCTTAGCACATTCGATTACCTACATCCATGGAAATAATTGAAATTAATATGTTAGGAGCCTTTAGACACGTTTGCACTTTGTAAAGTTTCGTCACTATAGTTAGTTAGATAATTTTTTATTTCATTCGGTATTGATTCTCGAAAAAGTGAAAGAACACGTGGGCTCACGCGTTTCGCTCGCGCGTAATCTTTATTTTTCACTTTGGCTATAATAATAAAAAATTGTGAATCAATTAAAAAAAGTTCGATGCAGTGTAGTCCCATGGCAAAAAGAACGCATGTACAAAAGAATTTCAAAATACGAAGAATTTGTAGTATTGAACGAAACATATACACACAAGAAATAAATTTACATCAAACTAATTTGTATAATTTTTTAAAGGGAAAAATTTTCATTGCACTTAATTTACATTTTCCCTCCATTTACGTTTTTTTTTTGTCAATTCCATCAAAAACGTAAAAACGGGCTTTCACTGTAGTAGATTATAACAAAATAATTGCAAACAAAAATATCTTCTTCTTAAGGTGAATGTCATGTTGATAAATGTTACAAGATAACACCGTTATCAGTTTATTTCCGAATATAAATAAAGTCAAAAGTCACACCAGCCACAATACGCTAGTAATGGCGAACGTAAAATTGAACGAAGAACAAATAATAAAATTGAAAAACCTATTTCTCATTGGACGACCTGGACTTGTTGGATATGGACCAGAAAATACTTGTACAAGTGAAAAATACGGTGAATACAAACATTTAATTGATAAATTTCCAATTCGAAATAGAGATATTTGGGTGACCTCGTATCCTAGAAGTGGTAATGTATTTTACAGTTGAAAAATTTACTTTTTAACAAAAATTATAATTTCAATTAGGCACAACATGGATGCAAGAAATGGTGTGGTTAATCAACAACGATTTGAATTTTGAAGGAGCAAAGTTAGAAATTGATAAACGTTTTAAATTTTTGGAGTAATTGATATTGGCATTTGTACAGAATCAAAATATTCAATTTTTATTTGTAGATATTCTGTAGTAATGAAACCAGACTGCAAACAAGACATTGAGGATGAATTGAAACTTCTTTCAGAAATGAAAAACCCAAGATACATGAAATCGCACCTTCCTTGGTCTTTACTGCCGGAAGAAATTCAAAGCGGATCAAAAACGCCAAAAGTACGGTTTTAATTTCTTTTTACTTCTTCACCAATGTTTTGTTTCAGATAATTTACGTTGCACGAAATCCCAAAGATAATTGTGTGTCACTTTATCACTTCACAAGCGTTGTAACCAAATTCTCGGGTAGTTTTGAAGATTTCTGCAAATTATTTTTGGTGGGAAAATGTGAGTTGGATTTTTTCAAAACCGTTGTTTTTATTTGAAATTTTTTTAAAAGTATGGTGGACCCCGTTTTGGAAGCACGTACTAGGCTTTTGGGAAAGGAGGCATTTACCGAACGTTCTCTTTATAAAGTATGAAGACATGAAGAAAGACCTCCCGTTGGTGATTAGACAAGTCGCTAAATTTTTGGACAAAAATCTTGATGATGGGCGAATTCGCAAATTAGCAGTTCATTTAAGTTTTGAGTCGATGAAACGAAATCCCGCTGTTAATTATGAGTCGCTTATGAATTCGCGAAATCCGATAGGGTGCGTCGATCCAAACGCAGTATTTATTAGATCGGGTAAAGTTGGAGGTTATACGGAGATCATGTCGAGCGAACTAATCGAAGAATTTGATGTTTGGACTGAAAAGAGTCTGGCTGGAACCGATTTGACTTTATAAAATATTAATAAATTTGGCAATCGATTCCATTTTTTACTATGTAATACATTCTATTTTTCTTTCTATCTTTCGTGCAAAAAAGTTGGGATTCAAAAACAGATTTTATAAGGGGATTCTCGCTGAGAAAAATTACGGTTCTTTATTGAAAAAATATGGCTAAAATAACAAATAAATTTTTTCTCCAAACGTCATAAAAGTGGCATTTAAATGACAGAATGTTGCTAGTAGAAGTTTCATTTATATGCTTAAGCAGATAAAGTACTTTATATGCTTAAGCATATAAAGTCCATGTTACTTGATTGAATAAACGAATACATTTTTTTCCAAACACCATGTAATGAATTTCTTGAACGCTGCTTCATAAACACCGCTTGACTTTGTAGGAAGAAGATTTTCAATCTCGGCTCTTGCTATTTCGGCTATTTCAGGTGGAGTTAATTGAATTTCGTCTGAATTAGACATTGCCACAAAATTGACTGACTTTTCTCAAACAATAATTTGTTGTTTGGCGGTTGCTACGGTAATATCTAGAAAGTGTCTATCAGGCAATGCTATTTTTGTACAAGTGTAATGTTTCCCGAAATAACCTTGTTAATTAGATGCTTATTTTTGTATTATAATTTTACGTTTGGAGAAAAAATAACATATATTATTCGGAGTATAAGCGCTTTATGTGCTTCGGCTGATTTGGCTGCTTCACTACGATCGGCAGTCAACCTATCAGCCACAGCACATAAAGCTTTGCTTATACTCCTAATAATATAAATAACTATTGCTAAAAAAAATATATTATGATTATTTCCTTCATGCCCATAAAAAGTCCCAATCACCATGGTTTTCTTCAGTTTTATAGCGATTAAATTTTGACGTTTCAAAAGTGTCAAAATTTCCCCATTAAATTTTGACGTCTCAAACGTGTCAAAAATTACCCGATTAAATTTTGACGTTTAATCGCTTCTGAATTTTTTTTTGCAATCATTGTCGAAGATTCTTCTACAAGCAAATAAATAATTCGTTGTAAAATCTGTTTATTCAGATTAATAATCAGGAAATAATCATGCCGAATATCCCGCGTGCATGAAAACAGCCTGATTACATTTTTTACGTTTTTGTCGCAACGTCTTGCCATAAAGAAATATTTCTCGTAAATTTTCCACCCAAAATCCCTCGTGCTGCGCACTCGAGATTTTATTACCTGGCAAATTTGCTCGACATATTTCTAGGCAAAACATTTTGACAGAAACGTCAAAATTTAATCGGCTATTTTGATGCACTTGTGATATTACTGTTGATTATTTCCTTCATGCACATAAAACGTCACAGTCACCATGGTTTTCCTCAGTTTTATAGCGATTAAATTAACGTGTCAAAATTTACCCGATTAAATTTTGACGTCTCAGACGTGTCAAAATTTACCCGATTAAATTTTGACGTTTAATAGCTTCTGAATTTTTTTTTGCAATCATTATCAAAGATTCCTCGACAAGTAAATAAATAATTCGTTGTAAAATCTATTTATTCAAATTAATAATCAGGAAATAATCATGCCGAATATCCCGCGTGCATGAAAATAGCCTGATTAAATTTTTACGTTTTTGTCGCAACGTTTTGCCATAAAGAAATATTTCTCGTAAATTTTTCACCCAAAATCCCTCGTGCTGCGCACTCGAGATTTTGTTACGTGGCAAATTTGCTCGATATATTTTTAGGCAAAACATTTTGACAGAAACGTCAAAATTTAATCGGCTATTTTGATGCACTTGTGATATTACTGTTGATTATTTTATTCATGGCTAATGTAGCCAATCACAGTTCGTTATTTGAGGAAGGAACACGGAATTACAGTGATTGTACCACTCATAGTGCTATTTCTCCCTATCCTAGCGACCGCTTAATAAATGATAATCAGCACTGGAGAAAGATTAATAAGTGATAATCCCTCGTGCTGCTCCGCAAATCTAGTGTGCCATATTGAGTAGAATGTGATTAATAAGTGATAATCCTGCATGCTGCTCCGCTAATCTAGTGTACCGTGAGGTCAACTGAAATGTCACAGTTACAAAAAATTGCGGGTTTCGGTGATTGTTCGTTAAACATTATTGATGAAAGATACAAAATCATAAACCGTGTAACACTGTAAAGTCTCACAAATATATTTGGGCCCAATCTACCGAGTTTTGCGACTCTCGAAATTACATTTTCTCATAGCATGTTGTGATTTTTGAATATTGGGTTGAGTGCATTGAGCGTATGCCTCGGAAAATTATTTGAATCACGGTGTATACAGGGTGGTGAAAAAAAGGTGCCCGTGATTGATATTGGGACAATGCTTTCTGTTGAAGCATTGTGGAAATCGCAACAAAACTGGTCTAAATAGATTCTGTTTAAAATTAAAACAGTTTGTCTAAGAGCACAACGTGGTAATACTGCACATATTTCTTTTTCTAAAGAATTACTTTCAGGTAGGCCTACTTCTTGTATCTAAGCAACCAACACTGACAGATACTGTCACTTGCGTAAGACAAACAACTGTTACGTTGACAAAACTTTTTTTATTTCAAAAGAATTTAATGTAATTAAACAAGAATATACAACAAACAGGTAATTGAAAGGCTGTATGCAAAAAGTCCCTAAGTGACGTAGAGATTTTCTACTATTTGCGCTATTTCTGATAAGAATTGATGACCTTTCGGTCGCACTTACTGATTCCCGTTTAAAAGGCCCCTAACCATGTTATTTAGTAAAAACAGATCAGTCCAAAACGAAATAATGTAATTTCCAGATCAAATTGAAACATAAAATCTCAAATATCTCAGAATAGGAAAAAGTGACTTAGAGACCGTCGCGCTAATCCTCGTATGCTTCGTCCTGATCCAGTTTCAATCGCTTCCACAACTGCTTCCTCCAACGTTGGTGTGCGAACTTCACGAGGTCGTCTACCGTTTACAGAAATCGGCACTATTTGGCCATTTTCTCTTAATTTTTGCTCCACTCTTCTAATTACGTTAGCATCTGAATGACGTCGATGTGGATTCACAATAGCATATTCTCTAGCGGCTTCCGATGCGTTATTATCTGTCTCACCCAAGCGGAGCAACATGTCTAGATATTCACTGAAATTGTATTCCATTTTAAGACTTTTTAGGACATTTGACTTATATCGTTCAAATTTGACAAGAGAACTGACATTGAAAAGTGAATTATTGTTGCCAACGTTTCCTAGAAGATTTGCGATGTTGCGACATTGATAAATTTTCCTCGGAGCCAAGAAACCGTACTTTTGACATCGGTAATAAAGTTGATTTCAATTGATTTTTTACATTTTTTTTTTTAAAACACCATCAACTGCATCAAATTTCGATCTTAACAATGATATTATTACAAAATCGTTAATCGTATAGATTTTTATTGTCTGAATAGGAAAGCTTATAACTTGGTGAAGAGACAACAAATTTTATTTTGACTTTCAAATTCGTGTTTCGTTAGAAATCGTCTATAACATGTAGCTACTCACGGGCACCTTTATTTCATCACCCTGTATAAAAAACAAATATTTTTTTATTGCAAAAATTAATCAGTTTTCCTTCCAAGTTAAAAGTGCGTAGCATGTTTGTTATTATAGATATTAAAAGAATTTATTTTATCTCTAACAATAGTTGATAAATCAAAAAAATTCTTTCGTTATAAGCTTTGTTCCGATCACAATAGAGTCAAAAGTCACATCTCCCACAATACGATAGTAATGGCGAACGTACAATTGAACGAAGAACAAATAATAAAATTACAAAAACTATTTCTGATTGGACGACCTGGACTTGTTGGATATGGATCAGAAAATACTTGTTTAAGTGACCAATACGGTGAATACAAAAATTTAATTGATAAATTTCCCATTCGAAATAGAGATATTTGGGTGACATCTTATCCTAAAAGTGGTAATGTATTTTACAGTTGAAAAATTTACTTTTTATTAAAAAAATATAATTTCAAATAGGCACAACGTGGATGCAGGAAATGGTTTGGTTAATCGACAACGATTTGGATTTTGAAGGAGCAAAGTTAGAAATTGATAAACGTTGTAAATTTTTGGAGTAATTGATATTGGCATTTGTACAGAATCAAAATATTCAACTTCTATTTGTAGATATTCTGTTGTAATTAATCCAGCGTGCAAACAACACATTGATTTTGAGGATGAATTAAAACTTGTTTCAGAAATGAAAAACCCAAGATACATGAAATCACACATTCCTTGGTCTTTACTGCCGGAAGAAATTCAAAGCGGATCAAAAACGCCAAAAGTACGGTTTTAATTTTTTTTACTTTTTCACTAGTGTTTTGTTTTAGATAATTTACGTTGCACGAAATCCCAAAGATATTTGTGTGTCATTTTATCACTTCACAAGCGTTGTAACCAAATTCTCGGGTAGTTTTGAAGATTTCTGCAAATTATTTTTGGTGGGAAAATGTGAGTTGGATTTTTTCAAAACCGTTGTTTTTATTTGAAATTTTTTTAAAAGTATGGTGGACCCCGTTTTGGAAGCACGTACTAGGCTTTTGGGAAAGGAGGCATTTACCGAACGTTCTCTTTATAAAGTATGAAGACATGAAGAAAGACCTCCCGTTGGTGATTAGACAAGTCGCTAAATTTTTGGACAAAAATCTTGATGATGGGCGAATTCGCAAATTAGCAGTTCATTTAAGTTTTGAGTCGATGAAACGAAATCCCGCTGTTAATTATGAGTCGCTTATGAATTCGCGAAATCCGATAGGGTGCGTCGATCCAAACGCAGTATTTATTAGATCGGGTAAAGTTGGAGGTTATACGGAGATCATGTCGAGCGAACTAATCGAAGAATTTGATGTTTGGACTGAAAAGAGTCTGGCTGGAACCGATTTGACTTTATAAAATATTAATAAATTTGGCAATCGATTCCATTTTTTACTATGTAATACATTCTATTTTTCTTTCTATCTTTCGTGCAAAAAAGTTGGGATTCAAAAACAGATTTTATAAGGGGATTCTCGCTGAGAAAAATTACGGTTCTTTATTGAAAAAATATGGCTAAAATAACAAATAAATTTTTTCTCCAAACGTCATAAAAGTGGCATTTAAATGACAGAATGTTGCTAGTAGAAGTTTCATTTATATGCTTAAGCAGATAAAGTACTTTATATGCTTAAGCATATAAAGTCCATGTTACTTGATTGAATAAACGAATACATTTTTTTCCAAACACCATGTAATGAATTTCTTGAACGCTGCTTCATAAACACCGCTTGACTTTGTAGGAAGAAGATTTTCAATCTCGGCTCTTGCTATTTCGGCTATTTCAGGTGGAGTTAATTGAATTTCGTCTGAATTAGACATTGCCACAAAATTGACTGACTTTTCTCAAACAATAATTTGTTGTTTGGCGGTTGCTACGGTAATATCTAGAAAGTGTCTATCAGGCAATGCTATTTTTGTACAAGTGTAATGTTTCCCGAAATAACCTTGTTAATTAGATGCTTATTTTTGTATTATAATTTTACGTTTGGAGAAAAAATAACATATATTATTCGGAGTATAAGCGCTTTATGTGCTTCGGCTGATTTGGCTGCCTCACTACGATCGGCAGTCAACCTATCAGCCACAGCACATAAAGCTTTGCTTATACTCCTAATAATATAAATAACTATTGCTAAAAAAAATATATTATGATTATTTCCTTCATGCCCATAAAAAGTCCCAATCACCATGGTTTTCTTCAGTTTTATAGCGATTAAATTTTGACGTTTCAAAAGTGTCAAAATTTCCCCATTAAATTTTGACGTCTCAAACGTGTCAAAAATTACCCGATTAAATTTTGACGTTTAATCGCTTCTGAATTTTTTTTTGCAATCATTGTCGAAGATTCTTCTACAAGCAAATAAATAATTCGTTGTAAAATCTGTTTATTCAGATTAATAATCAGGAAATAATCATGCCGAATATCCCGCGTGCATGAAAACAGCCTGATTACATTTTTTACGTTTTTGTCGCAACGTCTTGCCATAAAGAAATATTTCTCGTAAATTTTCCACCCAAAATCCCTCGTGCTGCGCACTCGAGATTTTATTACCTGGCAAATTTGCTCGACATATTTCTAGGCAAAACATTTTGACAGAAACGTCAAAATTTAATCGGCTATTTTGATGCACTTGTGATATTACTGTTGATTATTTCCTTCATGCACATAAAACGTCACAGTCACCATGGTTTTCCTCAGTTTTATAGCGATTAAATTAACGTGTCAAAATTTACCCGATTAAATTTTGACGTCTCAGACGTGTCAAAATTTACCCGATTAAATTTTGACGTTTAATAGCTTCTGAATTTTTTTTTGCAATCATTATCAAAGATTCCTCGACAAGTAAATAAATAATTCGTTGTAAAATCTATTTATTCAAATTAATAATCAGGAAATAATCATGCCGAATATCCCGCGTGCATGAAAATAGCCTGATTAAATTTTTACGTTTTTGTCGCAACGTTTTGCCATAAAGAAATATTTCTCGTAAATTTTTCACCCAAAATCCCTCGTGCTGCGCACTCGAGATTTTGTTACGTGGCAAATTTGCTCGATATATTTTTAGGCAAAACATTTTGACAGAAACGTCAAAATTTAATCGGCTATTTTGATGCACTTGTGATATTACTGTTGATTATTTTATTCATGGCTAATGTAGCCAATCACAGTTCGTTATTTGAGGAAGGAACACGGAATTACAGTGATTGTACCACTCATAGTGCTATTTCTCCCTATCCTAGCGACCGCTTAATAAATGATAATCAGCACTGGAGAAAGATTAATAAGTGATAATCCCTCGTGCTGCTCCGCAAATCTAGTGTGCCATATTGAGTAGAATGTGATTAATAAGTGATAATCCTGCATGCTGCTCCGCTAATCTAGTGTACCGTGAGGTCAACTGAAATGTCACAGTTACAAAAAATTGCGGGTTTCGGTGATTGTTCGTTAAACATTATTGATGAAAGATACAAAATCATAAACCGTGTAACACTGTAAAGTCTCACAAATATATTTGGGCCCAATCTACCGAGTTTTGCGACTCTCGAAATTACATTTTCTCATAGCATGTTGTGATTTTTGAATATTGGGTTGAGTGCATTGAGCGTATGCCTCGGAAAATTATTTGAATCACGGTGTATACAGGGTGGTGAAAAAAAGGTGCCCGTGATTGATATTGGGACAATGCTTTCTGTTGAAGCATTGTGGAAATCGCAACAAAACTGGTCTAAATAGATTCTGTTTAAAATTAAAACAGTTTGTCTAAGAGCACAACGTGGTAATACTGCACATATTTCTTTTTCTAAAGAATTACTTTCAGGTAGGCCTACTTCTTGTATCTAAGCAACCAACACTGACAGATACTGTCACTTGCGTAAGACAAACAACTGTTACGTTGACAAAACTTTTTTTATTTCAAAAGAATTTAATGTAATTAAACAAGAATATACAACAAACAGGTAATTGAAAGGCTGTATGCAAAAAGTCCCTAAGTGACGTAGAGATTTTCTACTATTTGCGCTATTTCTGATAAGAATTGATGACCTTTCGGTCGCACTTACTGATTCCCGTTTAAAAGGCCCCTAACCATGTTATTTAGTAAAAACAGATCAGTCCAAAACGAAATAATGTAATTTCCAGATCAAATTGAAACATAAAATCTCAAATATCTCAGAATAGGAAAAAGTGACTTAGAGACCGTCGCGCTAATCCTCGTATGCTTCGTCCTGATCCAGTTTCAATCGCTTCCACAACTGCTTCCTCCAACGTTGGTGTGCGAACTTCACGAGGTCGTCTACCGTTTACAGAAATCGGCACTATTTGGCCATTTTCTCTTAATTTTTGCTCCACTCTTCTAATTACGTTAGCATCTGAATGACGTCGATGTGGATTCACAATAGCATATTCTCTAGCGGCTTCCGATGCGTTATTATCTGTCTCACCCAAGCGGAGCAACATGTCTAGATATTCACTGAAATTGTATTCCATTTTAAGACTTTTTAGGACATTTGACTTATATCGTTCAAATTTGACAAGAGAACTGACATTGAAAAGTGAATTATTGTTGCCAACGTTTCCTAGAAGATTTGCGATGTTGCGACATTGATAAATTTTCCTCGGAGCCAAGAAACCGTACTTTTGACATCGGTAATAAAGTTGATTTCAATTGATTTTTTACATTTTTTTTTTTAAAACACCATCAACTGCATCAAATTTCGATCTTAACAATGATATTATTACAAAATCGTTAATCGTATAGATTTTTATTGTCTGAATAGGAAAGCTTATAACTTGGTGAAGAGACAACAAATTTTATTTTGACTTTCAAATTCGTGTTTCGTTAGAAATCGTCTATAACATGTAGCTACTCACGGGCACCTTTATTTCATCACCCTGTATAAAAAACAAATATTTTTTTATTGCAAAAATTAATCAGTTTTCCTTCCAAGTTAAAAGTGCGTAGCATGTTTGTTATTATAGATATTAAAAGAATTTATTTTATCTCTAACAATAGTTGATAAATCAAAAAAATTCTTTCGTTATAAGCTTTGTTCCGATCACAATAGAGTCAAAAGTCACATCTCCCACAATACGATAGTAATGGCGAACGTACAATTGAACGAAGAACAAATAATAAAATTACAAAAACTATTTCTGATTGGACGACCTGGACTTGTTGGATATGGATCAGAAAATACTTGTTTAAGTGACCAATACGGTGAATACAAAAATTTAATTGATAAATTTCCCATTCGAAATAGAGATATTTGGGTGACATCTTATCCTAAAAGTGGTAATGTATTTTACAGTTGAAAAATTTACTTTTTATTAAAAAAATATAATTTCAAATAGGCACAACGTGGATGCAGGAAATGGTTTGGTTAATCGACAACGATTTGGATTTTGAAGGAGCAAAGTTAGAAATTGATAAACGTTGTAAATTTTTGGAGTAATTGATATTGGCATTTGTACAGAATCAAAATATTCAACTTCTATTTGTAGATATTCTGTTGTAATTAATCCAGCGTGCAAACAACACATTGATTTTGAGGATGAATTAAAACTTGTTTCAGAAATGAAAAACCCAAGATACATGAAATCACACATTCCTTGGTCTTTACTGCCGGAAGAAATTCAAAGCGGATCAAAAACGCCAAAAGTACGGTTTTAATTTTTTTTACTTTTTCACTAGTGTTTTGTTTTAGATAATTTACGTTGCACGAAATCCCAAAGATATTTGTGTGTCATTTTATCACTTCACAAGCGTTGTAACCAAATTCTCGGGTAGTTTTGAAGATTTCTGCAAATTATTTTTGGTGGGAAAATGTGAGTTGGATTTTTTCAAAACCGTTGTTTTTATTTGAAATTTTTTTAAAAGTATGGTGGACCCCGTTTTGGAAGCACGTACTAGGCTTTTGGGAAAGGAGGCATTTACCGAACGTTCTCTTTATAAAGTATGAAGACATGAAGAAAGACCTCCCGTTGGTGATTAGACAAGTCGCTAAATTTTTGGACAAAAATCTTGATGATGGGCAAATTTGTATTTTATCAGATCATTTGAGTTTTGAGTCGATGAAAAGAAACCCCGCTGTTAATTATGAGTCGTATATGAATTCACAAAAGCCGATAGGGTGCATCGATCCAAACGCGGCATTTATAAGATCGGGTAAAGTTGGAAGTTATAAGGAGATCATGTCGAGCGAACTAATCGAAGAATTTGATGTTTGGACTGAAAAGAATCTTGCTGGAACCGATTTGACTTTATAAAATATTAAAGAATTTTGCAATCGATTCCATTTTTAACTATGTAATACATTTTATTTTGTTAATAACTAAACATTGTTAGTACACTTTCGTGCAAAAGGGCATTGTCGCAGAGAGAAATTAAGCATAATTGTACGGTTCTTTCTTGAAGAAATATAATGAATTTTGCTAAAAAAAATATATATTATGATAAAACTAGTATAGAATTTAGAATTTTCGGTACGTCCTTGGGTCTTCTTAAAAAATTCAGAAAATCACGAAATTATTTGCTTGATTTTATGATGCTGTTCTGATTTTAATTTTTTTAATTTAAAGAAAAGAGTTCTGAAGAGCGTTTCTTCAACGGGTACCCTTAATACGTTGCTAAAATTTGAAATTCTTTGGTTCGCTATAACTGCCATAATTTCATGCCAAAACCTTCTGGCAAAAGTGAATTGCAGCCAAGAAATTTATGTAATATGTAACTCTATCCTTCTACTCCTGACTCTGTCTTGTAAATCGACGGTATTGTTTATCGAGTATTTATGTTTTCATTATCGTTTTCAAGAAATTTGCACGTCCAGCAAAATTGTCTGTTCCGTCAACCTCTAAAGATTTCACTTCTAGGTATTTAACAATCGTTATACAATTTTTTAAAAATACACCAATACCCCGAAAAATTAAAAAACAATTAATTGTGTGCTCTATTAGAAAATTACGTGTACTAAATTTGGTTAGAATTGTTTAATTAGAAGTCGCGATTTTGGGGGTGACCGTAAAACTTGCTCCACCCTGTACATTATGCATTACGACAAAAATAGCATTCGGTTGATCCAATTAAGCGGCATTTACTGTTCCACTTTACCAACGCCATCTTTATTTTACAAGCCGTGAACTAAGAAATTTGGCAGCAGTGTTGCTAGGCGGACATTTTGCGTTCTTCAGTTCAGCATTGCATCATTGAGTTGTTGTTGATATTGTTATAAAGTGCAGTTAACGTTAGATAGTTGTGGTATTTCCAAACCTGTGTGTATTTATCAGAATATTTAACTCAATAATTTGATATTCGACAATATAGAAAGTAAGTACATTTAACCTTTGGTTCATGCTTTTCACATGAAAACTTTTTAGATGACTAGAAAATGTTGTGTCCCAAGCTGCAAATCGAATTACGAAAGTGTATCCGTAAAGGGGCAAGCTGCAGTTACTACGTTTTCATTTCCAAAAGATGAAGAAACGAAAAAGAAATGGCTTCGAGCTATCCCGAGGAAAAATTGGCAGCCTACGAAGTATTCATCTGTTTGTATAAAACATTTTAACGAAAATGATGTTATATTAGATCAGATATACAAAAACGGGTCAACTGTTACTACGTTGCTATTAGCACACCCAAAATGAAAGGAAGACGCTGTACCCACAATTTTTCAAAATCTTCCAGTTTATCTGTCTTCAACTTCAACAGTAGTTAGACGAAAAGACCCTGAAGTAAGAAGGAAAGCGTTGCAATCAAAAGAAGCTGGAAAAATTGAAGAATTTGTAAAATCTGATATTATAAATGACTACAAATTTTCTTGACACTTTTCAAACAAAACTAAAGGTATAAACAGTGAAACAAAGTGGAACTTTAAAATTAAGAGCAACTTTGGTGTTTGGCTGTATTTATTAAATATTGAGTGTTCTAATAGTTCTTCTGAAAGTGAAACTGAGTTAAGTGCCGCCGAAATTTTATGTAGTGTTCTTGTGAAAAGTGATTTAACATTAAAACTCTTTATTGGAAAAGAAGAAATTTCTGCTCACGATTTGAACTGGATTCTCCCTTGTGATTTAAAATTATCTCGATGGTCGCAACTTGAAAATATATTAGTTAGGTATGCCAACGTAAGTCAACACAATTTAAGGACTCGATCTTTTGAATTTTTCTTGCAAAAGTCGTATGAAAATTTAGTTACGTGTAACGAAAAAGCTGAAGAAATGGAAGACTATCAACATAAAAAACAATTGGAACTTTTAATTGATCAGTTAAACATGATATTGTTAAAAAGACGAAAATATTCCCCAGCAACTATTTTGTTTGCATTTATGGCTTATTCATATTCATCGTCTTGTTACATGCTCTTACAAGATCATTTGCTGCTGCCTAGTAAACGATATTTACAACAAATATCTTCTAGATTTAATGTAAAACCAGACAAAAATCTTTCAAATACAAGTCACTATTTGAAACAAATTTCCAAAAACTTGACTGTTCGAGAAAAATATACAATATTACAAATTGATGAAATTTATGTGAAATCTAAGTTAGATTTTAAAGCCAATGGAATTGTTGGCAGTTCAGAAAATAATGCTAAGGATCTGGCAAAAACTATTCAAACTTTTATGATCTCTTCTGCTTTTGGTAATTTTAGTGAAGTTATTCGACTAGTTCCTGTGAATAACACAACAGGAGATCAGTTAAAGATACTCGTTAATGAGGTAATTGAATTTGTTCAAAAATGTGGTTTTCCTATAGTTGCGATACTAACTGATAACAATAGAATAAATCAGAATATGTTCACTTTAATTTCTCCAAACGAATCTATGCCAAATCCATGCTTCCCTGATATTAATACTTACCTATCGTATGACACTGTTCACATTTTTAAAAATGTTAGGAATAACTGGTTGAACAAAAAAGATACTTTTCACACTTTAATATATCCTGATTTTGAAAATTATACAATAAAACGGTATGCATGTTTCGAACATTTGCGACTATTTTTCAAGGACGAGCAAAATAAGTTAATTAAAAAAGCATATAAGTTGAGTTATAAAACTTTGTATCCCTCGAATTTAGAGAGACAAAACGTTTTGTTAGTGGATAATGTTTTTCATATGTCAACTATTGCTGCTTTACAAACGGAAGAAAAATGTACAGATACTGCAAATTTTTTACAAATTTTCCGCATCTGGTGGGATATTGTAAATTCTAAAAACCCTATCGTAGGAAAAATAAAAAGAAATGAATGGGCAGGACCAGTTTGTAGTATTGAGGATGAAAAGTTATTGTTTTTGAAACGTTTTTTGTCTTGGATAGAAGCATGGCAGTCTTTCAAGGACAAAGCTGGCTTAAGCTCCGACACATTTGAAGCAATAAGAAGAGCATCTCAAGTGTTATGTAAAATTGCTAACGATGCTTTAACAAAATTTAATGTTTCGTATGTACTCTTGGGGAAATTTCAAACAGACAAGTTAGAGAAAAGGTTTGGAATGTACAGACGACTATCTGGATCAAACTATAATGTATCAGTTAGGCAAGTAATTGAATCAGAAAACAAATTACGAATAAGACATATTTTGAAAATGATCAATAAAAGAGAAGCATGCTTTAGCAACTTTGCTAATGAAAGTACTGAATCAAATTTATATAATGTTGACATTGATCAATTTCGCCCCATTATAACTTCAAATTATCTTGAATTATGTGAAATCGAGGAATCAAGCTGCATATATGTTTGTGGCTATGGAGCACGATCTGTTTGCAAAAAACTGGAATGTACTGCCTGTGTTTTTTTATTTGAGGAAGGACGCGGTAGTAATGTTTGCAACGAATATTTTGACTTTTTACAGCGAGGTGGCTTAAGTGTACCAAGTTACCATGTTAAGTGTGTTTTCTTTCATATGTATGCTTTGTTAGAATATATTGTAGCTAATAGCGTGTGGGAAACAAAATTTTTGCAATCTTCCTGTCAAAAAGGCATTTTAATTCAACTGACACAGTTAAGCTTAAATTCCAATAACTTTTTTCAACAATTTGAATTACATTGTCTGTGTGGCAACGATGTTTCTAGATTGTTTAAAACATTGTATTCTGTTTTTGCAAATATTCTGTTGAATAACTACACAAAATATTCAAAAGAAACAAATGGCACTAAAAATTTAGAGAAAAAAAAGAAATTAGCTACGCTAACAAAAGAGAAGAATAAACGTTAAAAATATGTTATTTGTAAATAATGTTATTTAATGTTTAACAAATACCACAAAATAAAATCTCCTGCCCTTACTAACTTTTGTTTTATTTCTTAATACTATCAGAATAATGATGTAGTATGGATCATTTCATGTTAGTTATTTTTTAATAAGTTTCGATTGCAACCGACGTGCAATGATACCCGGCCTACTTCTGTGCATTAATGCGGTGTTGCCAAGCATGGCTTCACGGCTTGTAAATAAAGATGGCGTTGACTTTACACATCTACGGTTTATTAATGTTTTACAAAGATTTATTAAGAACAAAAATAAAAGATCCACTGATTGTTATAATTTGAATTAAATCCAACGAGAAAAGTGACCGATTGTGTCAAGGCCGAATATCTATTCAACTTAAGTAACAAGTTTTTTCTATTAAATTATTAGATTGGGTACAAAAATATCTCTTTATTGCAAAGATCATTAATCAGTTTTCCTTCAAGTCAAAAGTGAATGGCATGTTTGTAACTATTGATATTAAAAGAATTTATTTTATCTCTAACTAACAATAGATCTAGATAAATTTTAAAACAAAACTTGTTACTAGTTTTGTTCGGATCAGTCAAAAATCACACCAGCAACAATAATAATGGCGAACGTAAAATTGAACGAAGAACAAATAATAAAATTAGAAAAACTATTTCAAATTGGACGACCTGGACTTGTTAGATATGGATCCGAAAATATCTGTTTAAGTGATCAATACGGTGAATACAAACATTTAGTTGATAAATTTCCAATTCGAAATAGCGATATTTGGGTGACATCTTATCCTAAATGTGGTAATATATTTTTCAGTGAAAAATTAATTTTTGTTAAAAAATTATAATTTCAATTAGGCACAACATGGGTGCAGGAAATGGTTTGGTTAATCGACAACGATTTGAATTTTGAAGGAGCAACGTTAGAAATTGATAAACGTTTTAAATTTTTGGAGTAATTACTATTGTTATTAGTGCAGACTAAAAATATTCTTATTTAATTTGTAGATATTCTGTTGTAATTAATCCAGCGTGCAAACAACATATTGATTTTGAGAATGAATTGAAGGTCGTTTCAGAAAAGAAAAACCCAAGATACATGAAAACGCACATTCCTTGGTCTTTACTGCCTGAAGAAATTCAAAACGGTTCAAAAACACCAAAAGTACGGTTTTCATTTTTTTACTCCTTCACCAATGTTTTGTTTCAGATAATTTACGTTGCACGAAATCCCAAAGATACTTGTGTGTCATTTTATCACCACTCAAGAATTTTAAGCAAATACTCGGGCAGTTTCGAAGATTTCTGCAAATTATTCTTGGCGGGAAAATGTGAGTTTTATTTTTCCAAAACCGTTATTTCTATTTGCGAATTTTTAAGAAGTAATGTGGGGCCCGTTTTGGAAGAACGTACTCGGCTTTTGGGACAGGAGGCATTTACCAAACGTTCTCTTTTTAAAATATGAAGATATGAAGAAAGACCTACCGTTAGTGATTATACAAGTCGCTAAATTTTTGGACAAAAGTCTTGATGATGAGCAAATTTGTATTTTAGCAGATCATCTAAGTTTCGATTCGATGAAACGGAATCCCGCTGTTAATTATGAGGCGCTTATAAATTCGCGAAAGCCGATAGGGTGCATCGATCCAAACGCGGCATTTCTAAGATCGGGTAAAGTTGGAAATTATAGGGAGATCATGTCGAAAGAGTTAATCGATGAATTTGATGTTTGGACTGAAAAGAGTCTTGCTGGAACAGATTTGACTTTTTAAAATGTTAAATTTTTTAACTATGTAATAAAATGTTATTTCACAATAATTCTGTATTTTGAAATTTCCCACCTTTTCAAGTTTTCCATGACCCTTTTCCAGTATATTTCGTAACTGTTTTCAAGTAATTTGTGCCTTTAACTAAATCAGTCAAACTTTTCAGTTCAAGTTATTTAGGATAGTTTCAATGTGCTAGTCCCCGCCACCCGCTGACCCCAAAAATATAACACTGACCTTGATAACATGTTTTAATTTACATTAATGTTTCAGGAACGCATACGGGACAAAAGATATTCATTATTTTAAGCGACAAATAAACAAATGTTCAGTCAAACGCGTATTTTATAAAAGGCAATTTTTATTTACATAAAATTTCCCTGGCGATAAGTAAATTTATTTTGATAAGAATTTAACATTACCTACTTAAATTACCCCCGACAGATTAAAATTAATTTCACATATATCTTTTAGTTACATTTTATCAATTTGTGAATTCACCTGAACATATAGATATATGTCGTCGCAGACTTTTTTACAGGTCTTTTTAAGCTCTACAACTTTTCTATACAAACCATTCATATATCTCTTACTGTTAAGGAAGCGTTCGTAAGAACCGCATTCGCTCGACAGTTTTTTTGTCGACTTACGTTGCAAAATTGGTCTCCACGAAAAGCCCTTTTATTTTAACGGAATAATATACAGTCTACGTCCACCCTGAAGGTCCATTCTAAAAATTGGTGAAAGAATTTTTGAAATCGGATGAGTAGTTTCGGAGATTACCTCCCACATTCAAACTTACAAATTTTACCTTTTTGTAATATTAGTATAAATGGGCCTGTTTAGTACGCAACACTTTTTTAAAGATTCTGCCCTCTTTATAAGGTGTATTTAAAAAGAAAATATTTTAAGGATTTTACCCTGTTTTTAAGGT
Source organism: Dascillus cervinus (assembly GCA_949768715.1). Taxonomy (NCBI): domain Eukaryota; kingdom Metazoa; phylum Arthropoda; class Insecta; order Coleoptera; family Dascillidae; genus Dascillus; species Dascillus cervinus. Next base: position 25,913,028 of record OX458319.1, on the reverse strand, counting down.
ATATTAAAAAGTTAAAATTTGCCTTCGGCTCATGAGGCTGTGCTGAATTTTAAGGCATTGCGACCTGTTTGAATTAAAAAAACACCATTACCAGCTAATAAATTGGGTTCATTCCTTATCGACCTAGAGTTCAGAGAGAAAACAAACAGATGTCAATAGCAAAAAACAACAGAAAATTTATCAGAACTTTTTTTCATGTTGATAAGTTCAGAAAATTTCTTTTTAATACGTACCATAATTAACTAAAATGATTTGTGCTCTTGTGAGAGACTGGAAAACTTCCTATGCTCACATAAATTATTGATTAAATTTATTTTTAAATTTCCCCAAAAAAGTAGTTTTGAGATAAATAAATTAACGAGTTTTCAGTATTATGAAAAAACATTCTAATCTGGATTTAGAAATTAGTAAAAAAAATTGGTGATCATTGCACCCTCTCACTTTGACAGTTATATTGTACTAGAAATTTCAAGGACACTTTTGGTAACAACTCCTCTTAACCATTTCTTCTCTTAAAAAAACTGTGGACTGCTTCAAACGGTGGCCAACTTCAAGTGTACGATATGATGAAGTATAGTGGATTGAGTACTCACACCACAAACTGTTAGACTGCAAACACCCGTTCTTTCCAAAAAAATAGGCCAGCATGACCTTTTCTGAAGTAATTAAAACAATGGCATTGAAAAATTATTTACCCTCATGAATCAGCATGTGTCTTTTGAGAGTGCTCTTCTCAGTAAAACGTTTGTTGCACTGTTGGCAATCGAAAGGTTTTTTCCCTTCATGAATCCGCATGTGTCTATTAAGACTGCCCTTTTCTGTATAATGTTTGTTGCACTGTTGGCAATCGAAAGATTTCGTCCCCTCATGAATCAACATGTGTTTTTTGACATCTGCTTTTCGGGTAAAATTTCTGTTGCACTGCTGACATTCGAAGGGTTTTTTACCCTCATGAATCAACATGTGTCTTTTAACAGTGCCCTTTTCAGTAAACTGCTTTTTACACAGTTGACATTTAAAAGGTTTCTCCCCCTCGTGAGTCAACATGTGTCTTTTGAGATGTGCTCTTCGAGCAAAGTATTTATTGCAATGTTGACATTCGAAAGGTCTCTTCTCCTCATGAATCCACATGTGTTTTTTCAGATAATTCTTATTGGAAAAACGTTTGTCACACTGTTGGCATTTGAAACATTTTGTCCCCTCATGAACCCAGATGTGTCTTGTGAAATTGGTCTTGTAATTATAACGCTTGTGCTGTTGGCAATTGTCAAGTCGCTTCCTCTCATGAATCAACATGTGTCTTTCCAAGTTGCCATTTTGGTTAAAACGTTTGTTGCACTGTTGGCATTTGAAACGCATATTACCTTCATGAATCAACATATGTCTTGTGAGGCTGGAATTTTGGGTAAAGCAAGAATGGCAATTAGGACATTTGAATGGCTTCTCAGCTGTATGAATTCGTTTGTGTATTTTTAGAAGGCTATTTTGCCTAAAACGTTTTCCACAGTCACCGCATTGATGTTTTGCATTCTCATGCCGTAATGTATGCTTATTAAATGAATACTTGTCCATTTTTGCAATGATTTCATGACCAGAAAGCTTCATGATTTCAATGTCAGATGTATAAAATTTACGTAAATCTTCGATTCTAGATATTGAGCTGTCTACTTTGATCTGAAAATAAAATGTTGCAAATATCTTGAAACATATAATTAATTGTTCACTTTGTAAACACCTCAATATTTGCTGTATGATCTTTAATGCTAAGTGTTGGAGGATTTGTATTGTATTTGACGATTTCAAGTAAGCTGTTTTCTTCACTAATTTCTTTTGGTTCATCTTTTATTATAAGTTCGTCTTGTTCCAATTTAATATCAAGTGCAATAAAATTATCCATATTATCCATTCTCTAAAAGGAAATAATAAATATGGTTTTAAATTTTACAAAATTATGGATAATTTCCTACTGTCAGGGTAAGTCTACACTGAACGAGAATTTATATGGAACTTGTTTTTCAATAGAATTATCGTTTTTATTTTTATTGTTGTCAGAAATGTCCCAATTTACTATCAGCGTCCATCACTAGAAATTAGGAGCACAAAACAATCAGAATGACAACTGTCAGTCGGTGGCCATGCTTATAGGTTACAGCAAAAAAGTCACAACCGGAAATCTGTGGCTCGACGCACTACGATTTCCGCTCCATGAACTAAACACAACGGCGGCTTGTTTAAAATTAGTATTGCAACTGAATGTGACCGTGTCATTTTAAAATCTTCAAGGTAGTCTTACGGACTATTGTGAAATTAGAAAAATTATTGCCGTGAGATTAAGTGTTTGTGGCAAATTTTTAATTACAGCGGTATGGAACGATTTCTTTCAGCTGCAAAAGCAAATATTTAAAAACGATTTATCATTTTTATACTATTGGTGCGTGTGTTCGTGTTTGATTAATTAAAATACACTTATGCATTAATAGTTTATTCAACATTTCAGATTTCATTTCATTTTATGTATGATTCAGTTCGGTAGGGAAATAAGATTCAAATATTTTTGCACTCTTCAGTGATCCCTGGCGCGCTTAGATCATAGTTCAGATAAATTAAAGAAACATGCGCACAAAACCAAAGGACCAAAGGTGCATGTGGGTGCATGGGGCGGGGCTTCGACAATGTTCACGAAATCAAGCCTAGCGTCACCCCTTATTATCTGTGCTCTTCTACTCTTTGATAATACTTCCACCACGGGTTCAATTTAGAATTTTGCACGTGTTTATAAGTACATTGCATTCATTTCATATTCCGATAAAGATGGATAATTGCAATGATTTCAATTCATTTCGAATTAAATTAGAACCGACGGAACTTGTAATAAAAGACGAGCCAGTAGAAGTTGCCATACAAAACAGCTCACTTGATATCATATACAATAAAAGTCTTCCAACACTTGGTATCGAGGATCAGTTATTGAATACCCAGGTACATTTTTATAGTTACAAACTAAATTAAATAGAGTTTAAAAAGAAATTGAGGTTTTTTATTTCAATTTTTTAGGTTAAAGTTGTTCCATCAGTAGGTAGAATTGAAAATTCAAATAACATTCAAGTTTATCAGAAATCTAAATTTGAAATGAAGGTTGAAGAAGATCGCATAACTCGAGAAACCTCCACATCAGAAGACACATCGAATTCGAAGGTACATAAACAATGCGTCATCCACAATTTATTTCAAAAGCACAAAAAGCAAGTGTGGAAAATGTTTGAAAAAATGAGGTTATTAAGTAGTTTTCACTTGAAACTTTTATAAGAAATTAAAACTAATATCAAAATTTTCAATGAAAATTATGTGAAATAAACTTGCAAATGTGATCAATTTTAATTTCCCAATTTCTGAGAGGGTCTCTTTGTCACGTTTTCCATTAATCTGCCTGGTTTTATCAAAGAATTATTCTTGGGTGCATTGCAAAAGAAAAAAGTTTGCATCTCTGTTGTACCACAAAATATTCCTAATAGTTTTTTATTCCAGTTTGATATGGTAATCAGTAAAATGCTTCCATATTTTCATCTAATATGTTAATTTTCAAATGAGTTTGTTAAATCAAATTCTTGCACATTTCAGATTTATGATTTCGATGCACTTGAAGTTAAATTAGAACAAGAAGAATTGATTATAAAAGATGAACCAGAAGAAGTTAGTGAAGAAGCCAGCTCACTTGAAATCATCAAGTTTGACACAAATCCTCTAACATTTGGAATTAGAGATCATATTGCAAATACACTGGTAAATTGTTATATTTATAATGTGAAGACCTAAATTAAATTCTTCTTGTTTTAATTTTTAGATCAAAGTGGACCCAACCATATTTAGAGCTGAAGATTTGCTTAAGATTTGTACTTGCGCCGTTGAAGTTATTATGATTCCGCAGCATGTGTTCACCACAAAAATGGAACAGTATCTTGTTTCTAAATTACAAAACATAACAGAAGCAAACTATGATGATGAAGATTGTATAGCCCAAGAAGATACTATTATATGCAAAGTATGTACACAACGGGTCACTCAAATTTTATTTAGAAAGCATATGTTACACCACAAAATTACTAAACACAAGGTTGGCGACCATGGAAAAGTTTCTAGTGAAAATAAAGATCGAAAAGTGCACAAACATAGCGACGAGAGCAAGAAACCTTTTAAATGTCAACAGTGCAATAAATGTTTTGCCCAAAGTGGCACTCTTAAAAGACACATGCTGATTCATAAGGGACTTAGACCTTTTAAATGCCCTCAGTGCAATAAATGTTATACCCAAAATGGCAATCTTAAAAGACACATATTGGGTCATAAGGGACTGAAACCTTTTAAATGTCAACAATGCAATAAATGTTTTACCCAAAATAGCGGTCTCAAAAGACACCTGTTGATTCATAAGGGGCTGAAATCTTTTAAATGTCAACAGTGTGATAAATGTTTTACCCGAAATTACAAACTTAAACAACACGTGTTGATTCATAAGGGACTGAAGCCCTTTAAATGTCAGCAGTGTCATAAATGTTTTACCGAAAATAGCAGTCTTAAAACACACATGTTGATTCATAAGGGACTGAAACCTTTTAAATGTCAACAGTGTGATAAATGTTTTACCCAAAATAGCGGTCTCAAAAGACACCTGTTGATTCATAAGGGACTGAAATCTTTTAAATGTCAACAGTGTGATAAATGTTTTACCCGAAATGGCTATCTTAAAACACACATGTTGATTCATAAGGGACTGAAACCTTTTAAATGTCAACAGTGCAATGAATGTTTTACCCAAAATGGCCATCTTAAAACACACCTGTTGTTTCATAAAGGACTGAAACCTTTTAAATGTCAACAGTGCAATGAATGTTTTACCCAAAATGGCCATCTTAAAACACACCTGTTGTTTCATAAAGGACTGAAACCTTTTAAGTGTCAACAGTGCAATAAATGTTTTACCTTAAATGGTACTCTTAAAAGACACCTGTTGATTCATACCATACGGAACTGAAACCTTTTTAATGTCAACAGTGCAATAAATGCTTTACCCAAAATAGCAATATTAAAAGACACATGTTGATTCGTAAAGGTTATGAACATTTAAAAAGTTGATCGGCAACTTACAGCGTGAAAAATATAAATCTGAACAGTGAGTCTGAATAGAAAAATGAAGAAGAATATTTTTGTTTGTGCATTAATTGTACTGTACTGTATTATGATTTTAAATGAATACAATTCTATTAAACAGATCGGAAATGCTTACTATTCATTGTTATTAACTAACAAGTTCCTTTAAAGCTGCATTATAGTAACAAGAACAGCGTGAATATTTTGTCTTTTGGAATTTTAAATAACTTTTTTATGACTTACCGCAATGTGTTACGTTTTTTGTATGACCTAAAACTTGAAATTTAAATTGTCTTCAAATCACCAAATTTTCAAATAACTTTGGCATTACTTAAGAGCAAATGCAACTTTTTGCATACAGATTTTTATTTTAAGTTCATTTTTGTTGTTTAAACATTTTCACTCGGAAAAAATTCGGTGCTACTTTAGTTACGTATAGTTAATTTTTTAATTAGGAGGATCGAAATTGAAACACTGGAATATATCTAGGAAGTAGTTTTTGGCACAAAATTTGAAGTTTGTTATTTTTAACCGTGTTATACATTATGACGCATGCGCAAGCCAATATAACTGTAATTTTAATTGCCAAATTGTAAGTATGCAAGTATATTGGCTAAGACAAATGATATATTGTTTTTAAATAAACATTCTGCAAGTATTTATTTACAAATTCATTGCTGGACCGGTTTTATGGCTGAACCTTCTTCGATACCGTCAAATCTCGTTGGAACGAAACTGTTGTGGGCAAAACGATCCAATTATTACATTACGATTTTAAATTCCAGAAACGATTAGAAGGCTGTGAGAAAATATTTTTTCTTTATACTGATGGTAATATATCAGTTTAAGGTACTCACAATTATTTTTTTTTATTGTTATGTTATACTATGCATTATTATTTTGTTATTGTAATAATTTACATTGTGTTTTGTTTAATATGTTATTGTACATTGTGTATGTTTGTGTGTCTTAATTAAAGTAATATTTAATTTACACAGTTTTTAATTGTGTAATACCTATCAATGAAAGTAAAAAAGCATCAATAAACGTGTATGTCACACGTCCAACGCGTTTGGCGGCCTTTTGATTTTAGAAATAATTGAACACAAATAGGTAAGAGCTTCAATAAAAAAATATTGAAACGATCGCGTTTTATGCTTGTGGTGCCTCAGGGAGAAATGGTGTCTTTGTCTCTCAGTTTCTTCGCATTCTCTTCTTCTTCTTGTGTAAACCTGGTGCATTTCTGCGCTACGTTTAGTTGCTGATCTGAACCGTAGAGGCGCTGTTTCGTGATGCCAGTGGGCGTATTCTTATATTTGATCTGTATAATCTGTGCAACCGGACTGAAATTAAAGTAGGCCAGAAGTAGCCTAAATACAGGACCGAACTACTACTTTTCAATTTTTGTTTTCGTATCACCGCTGTGATAGAACGTAACTAAAGACATTATGCGTTATGATACATGAATTATATTATCATTAAGATTTTTTGATAAAATAAGGGAACTTTCATCATCAGCATGAAAAATGGTAAATTCTTTTGCACTGAAGTTTACCACTTTGTCAATATTTTCTCTACAGCTTCTGAACCAAAACGAGATAATCTCAAATTCTGCAAGAATAGTTATTCCATGATCTCAAGCAGTACAGTAACATTTTGCAAATAAGATAAATTGTATATTTATTTTATATGAGAAATGACAGATTTTTAAAGTGTTTTTAATTTTTTTTGTTATCTTTAACATTCAAATAAATAAACAAATATGACCAAACATTTTTTAATGCGTTTGTGGACTTTGGTGTTTGTACATTTTAATGTGTCATTGACATCAAATTTTAAAAAATTATTGTGGTAAAAATGGAACAATTTAAATATTGCGTAAGTAATAATGTTGATTAATTTATTCCCCAATATGAAAATTTAATTAATTTAATTTTTTTAAATCCACAGCCTTCTAACCGTTTTAGGAATTAAAAGAAACTCTATAGATACTTTCTCCTTTATTTTATTTGAGGAAAACAAGTTTTTGGAACAAGCAAAAACTTCTATTGGTAAAGTTGAAAATAAACAAATTTTTCCCTTTTCGAGTCTATCCGAACACAACTAAATGGAAGTGGTAAAAAAAAAAATAACAAAGCTGCAACAATACTGTATATTAATTAATCACCTGAGTACATACATTCTATTACATAATTTCCTTGTTTTAATTTTACCGTAATATCAATTAAGTATCTCAAAAATTTAAACCAAAACGTTTGAGTTAAATTCACTCCAAAGCAAAACACTGAACATTAATTTTAACATCAACCATCCAAAAAATACTAAGATTACCCCTTTCGTGGCCCGATCGATTACGTACAAACTGCGAAAATAAAATTGTCAATCACCAATTTATTTGCGTTTTCATCATACTCACATCTTTAAATTTCTACGAGTCCTGGGAAGACTTTTTGTATCCTCTTTCACGCAATATCGTCGCGCGCCTAAAACTGCTGTTCGAAAGTACTCCTCGATGTTGTATTCCGAATTTGCCATGTAAAATATTTTGCGATCCTCTTCAGTCATGCAATCGCCTACGGCAAGCATTTTATCTATTTTAAATTTCCAATCTCTCATTGTGAAGTGCTGAAGTAGCTCCAACCCCAAACTTATTCGTTTTTGGACCCGTACCATACTAAAACAAACATTGGTGATAAATAGAATTAAGATTTCTCGAATTTATGAGGTAAAATGATACAGTAGTCTTTCTCGAAAGTTGTACAAATTAACAGTTGATTGCTTATCTGTGCTTATCTTGCTTAGAAGGGGAACGGGATGGTTGGTCGTTTCAGATTTTGACTAGACTGGGGTATTATTAGTCGTACCCTCTCATTAACTCATGGTAAAACGAATGTAACTCGGCGTGATTATTCTTTAATTTCAAATCGACCAATAGCATCAAAATTACACTGACTATTGGTCGATTTCAAATTTTTTCTCATTACGATTGGCTGACAGGACTGTTTTGCCACGTAACAAAATCTCGAGTGCGAAGCACGAGGGATTTTGGGTGGAAAATTTACGAGAAATATTTCTTTATGGCAAAACGTTCCTACAAAAACGTAAAAATTTAATCAGGCTGTTTTCATGCACGCGGGGTATTCAGCATGATTATTTCCTGATTATTAATCTGAATAAATAGATTTTACAACGACTTATTTATTTGCTTGTCGAAGAATCTTCGATAATGATTGCAAAAAAAATTCAGAAGCGATTAAACATCAAAATTTAATCGGGTAAATTTTGACACATTTGAAGCATCAAAATTTAATCGCTATAAAACTGAGGATAACCATGGTGACTGAGACTTTTTATGTGCATGAAGGAAATAATCAACAGTAATATCACAAGTGCATCAAAATAGCCGATTAAATTTTGACGTTTCTGTCAAAATGTTTTGCCTAGAAATATGTCGAGCAAATTTACCACGTAACAAAATCTCGAGTGCGCAGCACGAGGGATTTTGGGGTGGAAAATTTACGAGAAATAGTTCTTTATGGCAAAACGTTGCGACAAAAACGTAAAAATTTAATCAGGCTATTTTCATGCACGCGGGGTATTCGGCATGATTATTTCCTGATTATTAATTTGAATAAATAGATTTTACAACGAATTATTTATTTACTTGTCGAGGAATCTTTGATAATGATTGCAAAAAAAATTCAGAAGCGATTAAACGTCAAAATTTAATCGGGTAAATTTTGACACCTTTGAGACGTCAAAATTTAATCGGGTAAATTTTGACACGTTTGAAACGTCAAAATTTAATCGCTATAAAACTGAGGAAAACCATGGCGACTGGGACTTTTTATGTGCATGAAGGAAATAATCAACAGTAATATCCCAAGTGCATCAAAATAGCCGAATAAATGTTGACGTTTCTGTCAAAATGTTTTGCCTTGAAATATGTCGAGCAAATTTGCTACGTAACAAAATCTCCAGTGCGAAGCACGAGGGATTATGGGTGGAAAATTTACGAGAAATATTTCTTTACGGCAAAACGTTGCGACAAAAATGTAAAAATTTAATCAGGCTGTTTTCATGCACGCGGGTTATTCGGCATGATTATTTCCTGGTTATTAATCTGAATAAATAGATTTTACAACGAATTATTTATTTGCTTGTCGAAGAATCTTCGATAATGATTGCAAAAAAAATCAGAAGCGATTAAACGACAAAATTTAATCGGGTAAATGTTGACACATTTGAAACGTCAAAATTTAATCGCTATAAAACTTAGGAAAACCATGGTGACTGGGACTTTTATGCGCATGAAGGAAATAATCAATGCAATTTTGTTGGTAATGCCGAAAATTTGAAATATTGTCAACTTTCCTTGTCAAAGAATATATTGTTTTTTGCACTTTAAATTGACACATGAACAAATGGGGTTACAAAATGAAGTTGGCAATATTTCAGATTGTCGGCATTGCCAACACAATCATATTCGGAAAATTAAACGATATCTGAAAAACAGTTCTAATTGTATTTATGGTAAACGGTTATAAATTTACTTCAAGGCAAATTTTTTTTACACGTTACAAAAGGTATTAAAGTATCATTACCAAAATATTTTGTTAACACAATAATAAATAATCAAAATGGATTACATATGTAATCCATGCGCCTACTCGTGCAACAAAATAACAGACGCTTACTGAAGGGTTAATACTATAAATTTAAATATCTAACAGTTACAAACAAATTAAATTTTAATTGCAGATTAATAATTAGAGTTTGAACACGTCAACAACGCCTCTCGCGGTGCCATAAATTGTTACCGGACTATCAAAGTTGCTGATATTTTATTATATGGACTGGCTTTGTGCAAACTTAAAATTTATTGAATACTTACAAAGTTTTCTGCCCGCAAATCATCAATAGAAAGTCCAGAAAATACGCCGGAAGGAGATGAAAGAAGAAAGCAATGATTGCGTGGTGGTACTTGTTCATAGTAATTTTTCCATCCGGATACCATATCATCCATTCGAACGGATTTTCGTACGTCACCTTTTTGCCTATATCCAGAATATCTCCCCAGGTGATTGGAATAATGTCACCTTGAGACGCGTTCAAAACCATAGTTTCCTTTACGTCTTGCGTCGCTCTGAACCAAGCCACGCTTATCAAACCGTTTATTGCCACGTCAGCCGGTACGAATTGTGCATGGTGATTTGGATTACCCAGCATCGTACGTAAAACACCTTTCCCACCGGCCACTAGAATTCCAATTGGGCCGTTCAACGAATCGACCCATCCGGGAAGTGGCTCTTTGAACGTTGGAATGACTGCAAATTTTTAGTATGCTGACAAAATAGAAGAGTAAAATTAGTTGCTCACCTATCGAAGGTCTGACTATGGATACAGGTAATTCTAACCCTGCGTCCCAAGCTACCTTTTCGGCGAGGCGTTTGGAGAACGTGTAAGAATTTGGATGTGGTTCCATGAGACTAAGAAACAATGTTTTAATAATATTTTCCAACTGATTAAAGATATACTGTACTCGGACTCGATTTTTGTTAAGGTTTTGTCATCGAACCATAATATCAGCTTTATTATTTCGTAAGGGTCTTTCAATGGGGGATAAAGTTTTTCTTCGAGTACCGGTTGATCACAGTGGCAATAAGCTGTTGACATACACACAACTGACTGCAAAGAAATCATTTTAGTTAAAAAATTGTTTTGTGGGTTACAAAATTTCGGTCGGAATAGTTGACTACAATTTGTTTTGCAAGTACAATTATAATTGTCATAAGCTAATGATGATAAAAGGCATACTTTTAAGTACACCTTTGCTATTTTGTACAGCTTCCCAAAAAATGTTTAATTTGATGTTTATTTAGTTACCATCAACAATATTTGCAACCGCTTGAACCGCAAGAATAATCAAAAATTACCTGTTGAATTTTTTAAATTTCGTTTTGTGTCCCATGTATTAACCGGAAAAAAACCCAATCTGAATAATTTTTGATTGACTGTCAAACATTTCTTGATCGGGGATTTTTTCGTAATTTTCGCTTGGGAAGCGTATTTATCGTAATAATTACGAACGGATAAGTACGTTTGATGTAATTTTTGTAAAGTCACGGCAAGGGTTCGATCCGTTCTTTTTCAGTTATCGAAAAAAAAAATTTTCAAAAAATAAAATAGAAACGTCAAAATTTCCCGATCGGAGATTTTTCGTAATTTTTTCGCTCGTGAAGCGTGTTTATCGTAATTATTAGCAGCAGATAAGTCTGTTTTAATTTTGTAAAGTTGCGGGACGGGTTCGAACATTTTTAAAAGTTATCGTGAAAATTGTAAATTTTAGAAAAGTAAAAAAAAAAATTATTATTATTAATATTATTTGATTTTTGATTAAGAATTAAAAATTCTAAGCCTCCTTGGTTTAACATTTTTATTTCTTATTTATTTTCGTTTAATTTCCTGAATTATTATATTTAATCACTCTTTTTGAGTCATTCAGGTTCAAGTTCACGTGAAACCTTGACAGCCAACGGGGTCCATTACCCGTGCTGATGAAATTGCTGATTAAAATAATTTTACACAATTTTACAATTTTTTTTTTCATAGGAATTTAAGGAATTAGACGAGGGCTAGAGATGAATCTAGGAAAAGGTGAACGTTGTATAACAACGGTGTTGGCGGGTTGCACTTGGCATCGAGAGCAGCACAGCCTGAAGTAATGTTGAGAGGCGGAAAAAAAAAATGTGGAGCGGCCTGGGGTGGGATTCCCAATGCTCAACTCGACTCGTGTCGAGTCGAGTTCGTAAAATTTGGAATTCTGAATGGCTACTCGATGTCGACAGTATCGAGTACAGACGCCATTTTTACTCGATATATATTTTGGTATCGAGTGCGGAATTCTAACCTAACAATCAGTAGTTCTTTATTTTTTTTGTGTTGATGTCACATATTTGTGTCAGCTGGAAGTGAAGAATTTACATAAAATCGTATTATGCACAAAATAAGCAAGCTGCGGATGACGATACTGCGGAATTTTCGTAGAAGTGTAGGGTTAAATTGTCTTTTAAAAACAATATTTTTAGATTTCTACACGAGTTTATTGTATTGACTGGTATCATCAAATACAACATATTACCTCAATTCATTAGTGACGTTAATGATGAAAAATAAGTAATTTTTAAGATAGCAGTATATTGTACACCGTATTTTTTACAGATTAAAACGTATAGAAGTTTGGTTAAAAAGAGATTTGAAATTGTTAACCATGAATTTGACAAATTTTGTTGGTTTTCAGTAAAACAGTTAAAAAAGGGTTACTTTATTTTGGAATTAAAAAAAAGAAGTTACTTTAATTACGGTTTTTCGATAAAAAGGGACTTTTATTTTCACTATTCAAAAATTAATTAAACAGTATCATCTGAATTGAAGGATTACAAATTATATTGGGTACCTATGAGCAGATGTTTGACTTGGGGCCAAATGTAAATCTTTCCCACTGATATTTGATATCTCCCTACGGCAAAAAAAATCGCAAAGGAATCAATATTTTTGTTTTGTTGCAAATGTTGCAAAGATGCCCTAATTGTTTATTCAATCTAAATTTGTAATACTATAAACCGTTCTTCCAAAAGTTCAAACGCATTTTTTCGTTCCCTTAAAAACCTTTGCACAATAAATTAACGGTTTACTTCATTCGTCCAGCTTCAACGATACCCAATATTAAAAATTGGTAACATTACAAATTAAAAATATCAAATTTTAACTACACCGTTCGAATAGGCCGTACGGACCAAACAATTTTGGCGTACTTAAAATTACCGCTGATTTACAAATCACAAGGTACCAGTACAGCTAAACAAAAATCACAAGAATATTAGTTGGTAGTAACGATTCCCCTAGTGGACTCGATGTTCAATGAGAATCACTATTTGTACTCGATTTCGAATTCGGTCAAGTGTCGAGTAGCGAACTCGATACTCGAGTCTACTCGACTCGAGTCGAGGAATCAGAATCCGAGGGCTGATCTGTTTACTATAATCCGGTTTTTGCACACTTTAAAAGGTTGTTGTCAAGGTTGACATGGTAGGCCAAGCAACAGAGCAAACAAATGTCAAAATTTAACATAAATACTACCCGGAAACCGACTGTGCGATTACGTCAAGGACAGTTAGTAAATGAATTCGGCATAATTTCCAACTCGAGAATCATAATTTTTAATTTGTTATAAACAATTTTCAACACAAAATCGCGTTTGTTTTAGTTCCTTGCTTGTAAAATGGAAACTAATGAAGCAATCTTAATGATGTCAATAGACGAATTGTAGAGAATTAAATTACGAAGAGAATGAGAGGTCGAATGACCCGATCGGATAATTAAAATCGGAGAAAAGCCGGAAAACCCGGAAAATTCAGTGTTTTCTTAAAAAATTCACAATTCCGCCATTTTTAAATTTTAAGAACTGAAACTTTGCACAAAGGTAGATATTTATATATACTTTATGTATGCAAAACCCGATTTTGACCGACTAACAGTTTTTGCACAATCTCCATTTCAATTTTTGTTTGCAATATTTTCCGGGTAGTAGGGTAAGGCGGGGTAAGATGACGAATGGGGAAAGATGACGAATTCAGTATTTCTCAGATTTTATCATAGATAGCAGGATGTCTCAGCGCGCATAAGAGCCCCCAATGATTGAAAATGTTACTCACTATGATAAACAAGCGTGGGTGCAATTTAAACCAAGTTGTGATAAAAAGTTCATGTTCAGTGCATTTGGTTGTAATTTTTGAACGTCAAAACGCAGTGAATCAGCATTTTACGGTTAGTTTTTTAACTTCTTTACTATAATATTCTAAAAGTACAACTCAATACCTACTAATTCATACGAGATCTATTTCTTTTACAATAGTTTTGATTAATGATAAACATTGTTTTGATAAAAATGACTTGAGGGGGAAAGATGACGAATTTTCAACGGGGAAAGATGACGATTCATTTTCAATTCGTTATCTTACCCCACATGCTGTTTTGAATATTTGTTTATATTATTTTAAACGATTCATTACTTTGAATATTGTTTGTATAATTATTTGTTAATTTATAAGTACCTACTGAATCTAAATCTATACATTATGTAGGTGTGTGTCACGTGACTAAGGCCATGAAATCGGTCGAGTCGTTTTTGAGTCTATAGCGGACAAACAAACAGACATTCATTTTAAATAAATTTTTTCTCGAATCCAGGTGATAGACGGTACTTCAAGCAACAATATGCCACGAAAATACGAACGACTAGTGTCAGGAAATCGTGGAAAAATAAGGATATGGAGGCAGCTGTATTAGATGTGACACGCAAAGTTTCAAGTCTGAATGCTGCAGCATTAAAATATAAAATACCTGAGGCTACACTGAGGAGATATTTTAAAAAAAGAGTTCGTCCTTTAGAAGGTGGAGAATTTGAAATGGAATTTCCCCAAAATTTAGGGAGGTTCAGAAAAACCTTTTCTGCAGCACAAGTTGAAGAGCTGAAGCAATACGTGACTGTCATTGACAAAAGAGCCTTTGGTCTATCACGAAAGCAATTCGCTGATGTATGTTTTGATTATGCTGAAAAAAATGGGGTAAGCCATAGATTTAATCGAGAAAAAAAAGTGCTGGTGAAGGCTTCGTCAGGGAATTCATGAAAGAATGCGGGCTGACTATGAGAAAACCTGAGTCCACATCAGTTGCTCGGCTCATGGCATTTAACCGAGTAAACGTTGGGAAATTTTTCGAGTTGCTTAGGGATGTCAGATTAAAATACTCTTTCACAGCTGAACAAATCTACAACGTTGACGAGACGGAATTTTCCACTGTGGCAACGAAAACTCCTAAGGTCATCAGTCCTGTAGGTACCCGCCGAGTGATTAAAATTTCTTCAGCAGAACGCGGGGTCACAGTTACGTGTGTGTGCGCCTTGAGCGCCACTGGAAATTACATCCCTCCGTTCTTTATTTATCCAAGGGTGAGAATGAATCCGAAATTTTTAGAGGGTGCTCCACCAGGATCAGCTGCAGTTCCGCATATCTCAGGATAGATGACAGCTACGAACTTTGTCAACTTTTTGAAGCATTTTGCCTCACACACTCGCCCCAGTA
Organism: Dascillus cervinus; assembly: GCA_949768715.1. Taxonomy (NCBI): domain Eukaryota; kingdom Metazoa; phylum Arthropoda; class Insecta; order Coleoptera; family Dascillidae; genus Dascillus; species Dascillus cervinus. The sequence goes on along the minus strand of OX458319.1, from coordinate 25,897,741 downwards.
TTCAACGACCCATTCTTCTTCTCGTGGACAATCACGCCTCTCATGTTACACTTGAAGCTATTCAATTTTGTAGGGAAAATGGAATAGTCATGCTCGGTTTCCCACCTCACACTAGTCACCGATTGCAGCCCCTGGATGTGGGGTTTTATGGGCCTTTAAAGACAGCCTACAGTCAGGCCTGTGACGATTTTCTGGTATCAAACCCAGGCGTTTGCATAAGTATAGCACATGTTCCAAAAATATTTGGTACCGCTTACTTCAAGGTGGCTACTATCCAAACTGCTGTTAATGCATTCAGAGCAACAGGGATTGAACCTTTCGACAGTAACATTTTCAGGGATGAAGATTTCCAGCCATCCATGACTACAGATGTTCAAACTGTCAAATTTACTGCTCCTGCCTTTGAACGTCGCCCAGAATCACCATTTGAGAATTCCGATTCTGCAATATCACCTACTGCTAATGATTCTTTTGGAAACCAGCATCCTCAACCACAACCGAATCTGACTCCATCTACTTCTTCAGCCCTTCCTCCACTACCAGTGGCAAGTAAAAAGACTGCCAGAAAACCAAGGAAGAAGTTGCCGTCGTTTTTTTTGTCAGGAACTCCTGTAAAAGAAGCGTTGGAACAGAAAAAAAACGAGCAAGAAGAGAAGGAACTGAAAAGACAGAAAAGATTGACTGATAAGGCGAACAAAAAGAAACCACGACGTCAATTGAACTTCCCTTCATCTTCTGACGATGAGCCATCTCATACCGTACCTTACATCGACACTGATGATGATATGGACCCGCCGAATTGCGACGAAGATAAATTGTGCATCATATGCTTGGAAGAAGGCAAGGATGAACTGTGGTACCAGTGCTACAAGTGCTTGAAGTGGGCTCATTCTGAGTGTTCCGGATGGGATCAGAAAGAAGCCAGCCATAGGCCCTATAAATGCGACTTCTGCACTTAAATACCTTTTACCTTACATTTAATATTAAAGTTTCAAAGTTTTATAAAGGTTTTTATTGCAGTTACTTGTTAATAAAGGTTTTTTACTATGTTTTAAAATCCCAGGTTTTGTTCGTCATCTTACCCCAGCTATGGGGTAAGATGACGAAAGTTACATTTTTTGAGAAAACCCGTGTTTCGTCCCTTTGAAGATGAAAGAGGCAATTGAATAAATTCCTAGTATTAGAAAAGATATGGAAGAAGTTCTCATAAAAATTTCAGTTCTTAAATCCATTTACAGTGGCCAGGAAAAATCGTAGAAGCTTAACTTCGTCATCTTACCCCGCCTTCCCCTATTTATGTTATGGAAAAATGCTTTATTGCTTGGCTTATGGGTTTAATTGACTAACGGCCGGCTGCACAATCGAAAGCGTAATGGTCCTGACTTTAAAGTATTGTTACAACAATCAATTAGCATAATAATTAGCGAACTTTTAAATTGATAATGGAACCGGACCTTGGATTTACCTACACGAGAGGTAGAATAGAAGTTTTTTGATCAAATTATTGAGAGTTGCTAAGTACATAGTCCAAAGTGCATTTTTTTGCTGCCAAATACTAACAATAGTGTTACAGCATATAATTTTTATGTATACAGTAGAGCGTCGATTATGCGAACTAATTGGGACCGACTACCGTTCGTATAATCGAAAATTCGGATGACCGAACAGTCATAGTTTATGAGCACTAAAACGCTCAAAATGATAGAATATAACAGGGGTGGCCAACCTGCGGCTCGCGAGCCACATGCGGCTCTTTGAAGGATTATTTGTGGCTCTCGATAAATGTACCCGAGTTCCCTTTTCATTTTTGTGCTATATTTTAAAAAATTATTATCGTTCCGTATGTGAATGTATTTAATTGCGGCTCGCGAAAATTTTCAAATTTTGGAAAATGGTTCGGACTATCAAGGAGCTTGGCCACCCCTGGAATATAAGCATATATTGAACAACAAATAATATTTCAATCACATTATAATGTAATGTAATGGCAAAGTTAACGACGATTCGGATGATTGACGTTCGGATAAATCAAATCGTCATTCGGATGATTGACGTTTCGGATAATTGACGTTCGGATAATCGACGCTCTACTGTATTAGCATGCCGTGACATTTAGTTTCACTACCGTTTGTTCAATGACAAGTAAACAATGTTTTATTATTAACCTAAGGTTAACAATGAACAAATTTATATTTTTTGATGATCCTATTACAAGTTTACAGAGAAAATGCTTGAAGGCGATTTTTTATTATGAAATCGTTGTGTAACTGGATTTTTTTTTAAACTGAGCTATATTCTTCGTTTTTCGTTATCCCAAAAGTGCGAGCGGCAAGAATTTTACTTTTACCCATATAAAATTCGATCTAAATGATTCCAGCCTTGTAACTAGCTGCGTGTGGATTGTCATTTGAGTTATGTAATGAGGCGAAAATTCCAAGATTAATTTTTAATGTAATGCTTGACATATTTTCCGTTAACGCATTTAAGTGTTTATAAAAAATTGAAAAAGATTACTTTCACAAACGAAAGGTAAAGTTTTGCATGCTTTAACATCGATAGTAAATAAATGTTAAACGTTCATTACACTTCAAACAAATTAAAACTGAAACGCTTCCTATAAACACTTCAACAGTGAATTATGAAAGATCATAAAATGGTACTTGAAAAGTGATTAAAAAATCATTAAACAAATAGAGATGTATAAATTGTTTGCTTATTTAAATAATCATCATTTTTAATTGAGATTTACCTCAATTTGTTTCATTTGCTTGCAAAAATCAAGGACGTTCTTGGTCCCGATCGTATTCTGAATGATTGCTTCTTTGATGTGGGCTTCGAGTTTCAGAGTGGCGGACCCGTGGAAAACGACGGACACTTCTTCGATTAGCGCTTTTTTATTGTAGCTCATTAGGGCAAGGCCCTCAACAGCGGTGTCTCCATGAATCGGTACTAGTTTCTCCAAGGCTTCAGGACTGGTTTTGCGTAATTGATCAAATAACTAGAATAGAGAACGAGTTTCGTTAAATTCCGGTTTGTACATCATTTGCAAACTTGACGTGTCAAGTCAGGCAGGACAGATGTTTTTTGATTTGATCTAATTGACCTTGCCGTGTCCAATGAATAAAGTAACCGTGAAAAAGTTGCTAATGAGATGATAAAACAAAACAATTAGAACTCATTACGATAATGCATAAATATTTATACAGTCGAGTTCGAATATAGGAGGAATATAGTGAATCCGCTTATAGTGAACTTCCGGGCGTAGTGAACGTTACTTCAAGTTTTTTCATAAGACTAATATATTTTTTACCGCTTATAGTGGAACCGGTTGTAATGAACTTCCCGATGAAGTGAACCAAATTTTGTTAAAGTGAGATCAAATTTTCCGTTTAGAGTAAATTTTTTGAGGTTTCCCTCAATAGTTTCCTAAATTTTAACTTAGGTTGAAAAGATACTAATTTTATTCTCAGTTCAGTTGCATTATTTCAGTTATTATTGTGAATACATCGAAGCTTATGAGTTTAAAAAGAAAAAGTTTACTTATCGCGTGGGACGTTTAAAATAGACAAGCAAAATCATAAAGCTTTAATGCTAAAAGACAAGTATGATACTATCAAAAAGTTGAGGAAATCAAGTGATGAGGGGGTTGATAAGAGATTTTTTCAATGGTTTATTTAAAAAAAAAAAGTTTACACTGTTTGGGTTTGACATTCCCAAGAACTATGACAGTAAAGACATTTTTCTACTTTGCGTTCGTACTGAGATTATTACGACACGCGTTTGCGTATCGTACTAGACAAAAGGCTTGCGGTAAAAAGAACACTAAAAACAGTGTAATTTATTTTTTTAATTTTGGCAACTTGTGTCTGTGACAACCTAACATTACTGTCAACACTAAATTAACAGTCTCAATCAGCACTGGGACTCTTATAATTGAATCAAATAGAAATAGTAAAAGGAAAAACTCTTTGACTGTGCTTGATTTAATCGTCACAAAAGACTTCCAAACATACAAACATAACCTCAAAAGCCAAGAGTGCAGATATGTGCGAGAATAAGATTTTTATTATAACAAATTATGACCACATTTCTAGAGAAAAAGAATAACAAACATGTGACTAAAGACACCACAAATTGGAGAATTTGTACTTTTAGCGTTGCAATTAAAAATTTTGCACCAGCCTGTTCAACCAATCAGAAGCCTTTCTTTTGAACCGTTACCAAGGCAACGCAAGTATTTTTCGGAAATATTTCCGATTGGGTAGGACCCTGGAGTGAATTATAGTGGAAATTTTTTGACGTCATAATTACTGTCACTAATATTTACATTAAGTACACGTAACCAGAATAAACTATGCCATTTGACATTAAATGTCATTCAACGCTTCCCATAAACTTACAATTAAAATATCATATTATTTATAGCGTTGAGTGACGTTTATAGATAATATGTCAATATATAAATTAAATTGCAAGGTGCAAAATTGTCTTACCACTCGACGTTAAATTAAAATCCGGAAATTTTATCTCGGTTATGAATATTTTAAGAAAATTTTCAAAATATTCACATCTTCGAAAAAATTTCCGGAAATAATTTAACCTCTAGTGGTATTACTAGTGAAAATATGCCAGCATAATATTTTCAGAGATTGTTGAGATCATGTCTTCCTTACGCCAATTTTCAAATTCGTCTTATTTTTTTTCACAAATATGGCGTGATTTTGTGGGTAGCAAATTACCGATTGTATTTTCTGCCAAAAATCGTATTTCTGGAGGCGCACATTCTAAAACAACTTCAGCAAAGTCCGTTTTCAGAATTTATTGAAATAATGACATATCAAATTGATTTCCTTCCATAGCCAAATACCATGAAATTCCCTAGATTTTGAAATTTCATGTTTTTGCTTAAAAAATGTGACAACGTAGAAAAAATAGCGTATGATACCTCGTTTATAAGGCATTTAGTCGCACTTATTCTTTTAGGGGCACTCCTCGCAAGCTCGTCGTGCTCTAAACCTGTACGTGCGAAAAAATGCTTCTTAATATATAATATATAATAATATACTATTTTAATGCCGACGAGACCGGGCCTTTTTCCAAACTGGCCCTCGATAAAACATTGTAATTCATGGTGGGAAAAAGTGCAAAAAGAGAATTACTGTTTTGGCAGCTGCAAACATGTCGTCGAATATAGTGAACCAATTTTGATGCATTTTCCAAATTAACTATATCTGGACTACTCTGTATATACAGCGTGCTCAGAAAATGGCGCACCAAAATAGCAGGAGTTTTGTAATTTCTTTAGTCTTCATGGCCTCATCTTTTTGGTGGAATCCATTTCAACATTTGTTAAGTTGTTTTTAATTAAATTTGAGTAATATCATCTCATCATTGTGTAAAAATTAGAGAAAAACGCATCATTTTTCGGGATTGAGCTCTGAATGCAGATTAAAAATAAATGGTAAAAAGGTCCTAATTGTATCGTGAATAGAACAAGTTCCTTTGGACCAAAAATTTGCTCCTGGCAGGGCCGACTTGGAAATTCTGCATTTGTATTGAAAACTGTTTCTCCGACGAAAAATACCACACGAATAAATTCTGCATAACAAAGGTTAAAGCTAACTTCCATGGAAATCTTGTAGTTAGTGTCCAAAGTTATGGAAACAGTGGAATTTTATTTAAATCAAATTTTCCTTGTTATGTAATAATTTTTACTTACAATTTGTTTTCCTTTTTTTCCATATAAATATTCTTTAAAAAATTTTCACTTGCTACAAATTTTAATTCACAAACATTTTAAAAAACATTTTTAAAAACCCATTTTTTTTAAAAAAAATTGTCAATTATATATTATTACAGTTTAAAACCACATTTTAAAACGAGTCAACACAATGATTAAACTTAAACATTTACTTTTTGCAATGCAATGATTACTGACGATGGACGCAACGAAACTGAAAAAAGTAAATATTTCAGTTTAATCATTGTGTTGACTCGTTTTAAAAGTGGTTTTAAAATGTAATAATGTGTAACTGACAATTTTGTTTTAAAAAAATGTTTTTTTTAAAATATTTTTTTAAAATGTTTGTGAAGTAAAATTTGTAGTAAGTGAAAAATTTTTAAAGAATATTGTTATGGAAAAAAAGGAAAACAAATTGTAAATAAGAAACAGTGGAAGTTTTGAAGAAACAAAAGTAGCGTTTGCTAGTTATTTCACATTTTTAAATTGTGAAAATGCTGCAAAAAATTGGTTTGCATAAAAAACTTGTGCAAATTAATTGCCATGCAACCGTGGACACAGACAATACTTGCATTTCTTTATAAAACGAGTTTAAAGAAATAAAAATGTTGTTAATAAAAAGTGGCACCATCATCACTTCAATTAGCATATTATTATACAGTTAAATCTTGAGGTATGCATTCTTCTCTTTCTAAATCCCTCCTTGACATTTACAACCCTGAGTGGGTCTTAATCTAGCATTTTAGTGCAACTAATTTCCTCTTTCCTTTAATTAATAAAGCAATGAAGTTGCGCATATTTTTTTGGGCACCTCACGCAACTGCAGCGTTGCGATCAGACTGGTTGCGATTGATTGTATTTAGAAATCTTTAAAATTCCTTTTTTGAAAAATCAAGACTTGTATGAAAGTTGCTTGTTAGCTCGCAGTTTTCTCTGATATAATAAGCGCAAAGTTAGTACAAAAATTGGATTCCTGCTATAATCATGATCACTTTCACTCAAAACCTGACTTGTTTGTTACGGAAAATGTATGATTTTATTGGGTCGCCATGAGACATCGTATTTGTGATATTTGCCACTATCGAAGGCAACGTGAAAATGTGTTTTTAAATGAGCGCCAATTTGACAAAAGCTTTGCATAATAAAAATAAGAAGTATTCACGAATGGGTGTGCACAATAATGATTGGCGACTTTAGCAAATATGACAAGTTTAAAATAAGTTTAGTGAATGGCACTTGATACTACTTATGCTGACAATTAAGCATCCTTATCACTTTCACTCACTCAACAACTTTAATATTTTCCTTTTTTTTTATGGAATTTATTTGATATTTTGCTTATTTTGTCTTCGAATTTATGAAAGATGCTAATTTAGCGTTTAATAACTATTTTTTTCTACTTTGGTGTCGTAAGTGAGTCTTTGTGAAACTAAAAATAGTGTCACAAAGCAACTTTTTGTGAAATGATTTTTGGGTTCTTTTGTATACGTTTACGCTTGTATTGCTGTAATAGCACGTTGACCGGCGTCCGGCATCTCTAGCGAGCTCCTGTCAAGGTCAAATCAAGTGTAAAACTTAATTCTTCCATTTTAATTTTAAATTTGAAAGTTTAGTTGACATATAACACATGACAAATACCAACACAACCAGTACCTAATCGTAAAAATCCTTAGAATATTTAAAAAGCAGAATTTTTAAATATTTTATAAAACTAAGAACATCAAAGTAGAAAAAATAGTATATTACACTCGTTTCATAAGACGTAGATCGTCTTATAAAACTTGTTTAATAATATACTATTGTGTGATGTTGGATATATTATTGTATTTGATGTTAGAACAACATTACGATTGCCACATAGCGCCCCTCCCGGCACACTAAACTATTTGGCGAGTTTCCTTCGACAGAACGTTACAATTAAGCAAAACTACAAAGAAATCGTCTTGCATGATTTGAATGAGTTTGACAATAAGACGGAAAACTGGGCTCAGAGGCATCATTTTAGGAGGTTGAATACAAGCAATTTCTATTCGTCGATGATGTTAGTGTCTTTCTAGTTTCTGAAAGACAAAACCATCAAGATGTTTGTAGGTTCTTGCAAATTTGATGTGACGAGCAAGTTTCTTCTTAATTGTTTTCAGTCAACTTCTGCACTATTTGTGAATCTTTTGGCGGTATTATTTACTGCCAAATTTTGTTTATTAAATGATATCAAATCAAGTTTTGAGATATTATAATCTTGTGCATTATTTTATTTCATTTTACCAACAGTTGAATCAACAAACGCACATTCGCATTACCATGTAGGTAAATCATAAACACGAAGCACACATTTTTTCGCTATTCACATTCATCAATTGAAAAATTAATAAAACACTGTCCTTGAATGCATTATTCTCTGACAGTCATCCAACCACTTCATACCAAGATTCAATAAAAGAATTCTAAAAATAAAACTCTTACCGGCAAGTCGAGTATTTCTTTAAACCGTTCCTGTGGCGACAAACCTCGCTTTTGCCTGGTTAACACGAAAATCTTTTTAATGCCCGGCAATGAACGCAATAGTTTTTCTAAGAGAACTTTCCCCATAAACCCGGTCCCTCCTGTGACCAGGATCGTGCGCCCTGTATACCATTGTTGGATCGGCGTGGTCATTTCACAAACGAAATTCAATCACACTGTCACTGTTAATTCGCGTACGAATAAATTGCTGCGTATTTAAACATCGACTTTTGCTACACAATCCCCACCCGATCATCACAATTTATTAAAGGATTTCTTGTTTGCGTCTACCTATTCGTCTAGACGTGATCTGTATTTTTCCAGCGAAACAAAGCAGTAAAAGTTATTCGTACGTAATTTATAGGGCAAAAGCAGTTACTGCCTTTTCAATTTTGACTATTACAAGGTAAAAAGGCAGTATCTACTGCTTTCTAGCCAGCGTAGTTCGTGCAATTACGACCTGTGATGGTTACTGCTCTATTATTAATAATATTTTATTAACTATCACCAATTGTGAAAAGTATTTAATCAACAGTAATATCCCAAGTGCATCAAAATAGCCGATTAAATTTTGACGTTTCTGTCAAAATGTTTTGCCTAGAAATATGTCGAGCAAATTTACCACGTAACAAAATCTCGAGTGCGCAGCACGAGGGATTTTGGGTGAAAAATTTACGAGAAATATTTTTTTATGGCAAAACGTTGCGACAAAAACGTAAAAATTTAATCAGGCTATTTTCATGCACGCGGGGTATTCGGCATGATCATTTCCTGATTATTAATTTGAATAAATAGATTTTACAACGAATTATTTATTTACTTGTCGAGGAATCTTTGACAATGATTGCAAAAAAAAATCAGAAGCTATTAAACGTCAAAATTTAATCGGGTAAATTTTGACACCTTTGGGACGTCAAAATTTAATCGGGTAAATTTTGACACGTTTGAAACGTTAAAATTTAATCGCTATAAAACTGAGGAAAACCATGGTGACTGGAACTTTTTATGTGCATGAAGGAAATAATCAGTGTATTTTGATGCCCGGGTTCTGAAAGCGACATTATAGTATATTATTATACAAGTTTTATAAGACGATCTATTGTTGCACGAATAAGTTTGGGGCACGACGAGTGTAATATACTATTTTTTCTACTTTGGTGCTCTTAGTTTCATGAAAATTTGAAAATTGTGCTTCCTAAATATTCTAGAGATTTTTAGGATTAGGTACTGGTTGTGTTGGTATTTGTCATGTTTCATCTGTCAACTAAAACTTCAAATTTAAAATATCGAGTTTGATATTTTTGTGAATAAGTCATGGAAGAATTAAGCTGTACACTCGGCTTGACCTTGACAGCTCAGTAGAGATGCTCGACGCCGGCCAGCGTGCTATTACAGCAATACCAACGTAATAAGTATCAAAAAAAAAAACAAAAGCCGTTTCACAAAAAGTTCCTTTGTGACACTACTTTCAGTTTCACAAAAACTCGCTTATGATACCAAAGTAGAAAAATATTATTATCACGGTTAATATTCTTGTAACAATGGTAGCCGTGACATTGTATTGTAGTATTTTAATTGTAGCGTAGTTAATACCAAAGAAAAAAGCAGTATTCCACCAGTAAAAGGCAGAAATACACCAACTTGTGTATACTGCTTTATTGATGCGTTTTTTCCCAAATTTTTTACAAGGTAGAACGGCAATAAATGTATTTAAAGGGGTCGGATATGAAAAAATTGAAAAATGCAATTTTTTATTTTTGTACATTTAATAAAGTTTTTTTTCTTACAAATAGATTAACTAGTTGTTTTATACCTGACAGAAACAAAATCTAAGATATTTAAACTGAACACGTAGTTCATCTAAAGAATTTTATTAAACTACGATTTTCTCGGATTTCATGTTTCTTCCTAAGCAGCGCAGTATAGGCGACAAAAGAATAGAACAATTTGTGCCATTTTTTACAGTGTTATGCACCACAAGATAAAAAAGAGCATTGGCGTCGACAATTAGTTTTAATGCCCATTTTTATGGAGTATATTTATTTATTTAATTATTAATTTATTGGTTCACACGTGATTCCTGTTGAACGAGAGAAACAAGTTATTTTACTTGACATCAATATGTAAATCAGTGACAGTTGAAATGTTGTAATATCTGGTTTTAGAAAAAAAATGGATCAAAAAGTAGATATTCTCCTGCAAGGCTATCATCATTTTGCCATCGAGCAGGTTGATACCAGTGCCCCATGTAACAATAGTGTAGATATCACCCAGTTTTATAATTTCATTTCTTACTACATACCTACTTACCTTTTTGTATTCCGGGAGCTCCTTATGCCCTCTTCAATTTAAAGTTTTGAAGGCTCTTCTATGATCTTTCTAGAAATTCATTTAGATTATTGTTAAGCAACGAAATTAGATTAAGGTTAATCTTTTGTAAGTTTACAGGATAGTCAATTATTGTCTTTTCGTAAAATCTGGAAAAAGCGACTGAAAACTTAATTGAAATTAAGAGGAGGTTATCAAAAGTGTCCTTGACATTTCTAGTACAACAATATAACTGTCAAAGTGAGAGGGTGCAATGATCACCAATAAACGTAAATATTTGCAAGTGACCGGACCCTGAAAGTACAGTACCTACTTCCCCAAAACTGTTTTGAAGAAATAAATCTCTCGCAACCAAATGGAACTTTTAGTACAGCGATCATATAAATTCAGAAATTGTCATATTGCAACAATATAATTTTTAATTAATATAACCGTTTGCCTACTTAAAACTTGGTCCAAATTTCAAATTTCAAGTCAGTACCCATTGAAAAAAACAATATTCAAAAAATACTTCATTTATTTTATATTCTAGAATCTAGATTATAAAATCAGCGACATAAACTATTAAGTTTGGAAAAAAATACAAAAATAAGTCGATTTTTAAATTTCATTTAATATTTTTTATATTCTTGTTATAGTCATTCCGTTGTTTTAAATACCAACCTATATTTTTTCTTCATGATTTTGATACGCCTTTTTAATTGTCAAAATGGCACTTCAAAAATGTTAGGCTCTTACATAAGAAAAAGAAAAAAAGAAAGAAATTATTGAAAAGTGCGCGCCTATAAACAACAATTCTATAAATCTGAAATTATTGAGTTTTGAAAAAATTCAAGGGTGAGTTATTTTTTAAATTTAATTTCCGGTATAACATTTTGATATACAGACTGTTTCTTATCAAGGTAATGACGTCTTTAGCGGTTTCTTTCAAATTAAGTTTCAAAAACCCGGAGAGGTATTTTAAAAAAACTTTATTTATTTGTTAATTACAAGATACGAGCAAATTACAAACTATGTAAAGAGCTGCGTTAAGACTACATGAAGACTGCGTGAAGACTATATGAAGACTATGTGAAGACTATGTGAAGACTAAACCTTAAGCGATTTTTGTATTATTTATAGTAGTTTATTGTCCAGCTAAACACACACGTGGCGGAAGACAGCGCGTGGCTCAAGATGCAGACGTTGCACATAACTACCACGCGCGACACGTTTTGTTATTGTCGAAGATGAACTCTGCATATAACTTTCAATAGTAACCTACATTTTTGTCACGATTTTGAAAGGTTTTTTTGATTATTTTCAAAATAACGGTGTAATAATTTTAACCCCTTACTTACACCAATTCTTTTTTCATCATTGAGAAAGAAATTATTGCAAGTGGAGGCCTAAAATTTTTGTACTGTCATTTTAACATATTAAAAGACCTATCAAAATAATGACGAAAAAATATTAGTTGCTATTTGAAAAATCGACAATGACGTCATTACTTTGACAAGGAAAAATTTGTATATGAAAATGTCATGTTGAAAATAATCAGTTTCTATGAAATTGTTGGAAAGGTGGTTGTTTGATTTTGAAATAAAGGATAGTAACGGATTCTAACACAAAACATCGTTTATATTGAAATAGTTCTAAGTTTGAAATTTGTGTGTGTTCAAAATCCTTGCCATTCACTGCACTAATAGTGGTTGTAAATTATCGGTTCGAATTTTTCTCGCAATGCAAAATAAGTCTGCGGCTACTGTGCAGTTAATTAGAATATTTATACCCGGTTTTAAAAAACGTTTTTAGAAATAAAGTAAAATTAAAATTGTGGGAGAAAAAAATCATTTTTCAAGACCAGAGATATTTAACAGATATCGCATTGACAATGCTTCATTATAATCTCTTAAGCAGAAAAACAGTTTAGAAAAAAGTTCCAAATATAATATTTTAAAAAATGATTAAAGTTGTTGTCGCTTGGCCGCCAAAAACTATAAATAATTAACGAAATACAAGATATCTAAGCAGCAGCAAAATTATCACAGAACTTTGAGAGTACCAAAGGCTAATCGACGCAGGATTGTTTTTCGATTCCAGTAATGTATGGATATCAGCCAAATTGTCGCTTGGTAATTTTTTCCTTTTTGAAATTTTTGAAATTAAAAATAGCCGAATCAATAAAACTTTTGACTACGTAACCCTCAGAAACAGGTCCGATTTGGATGATTGTTTTAAAACTTCTTATAATACATTATTTGAAATCAGATACATTCCGAAAGGCGAACTTAATTATTTAAGTTGTTTCAACAATTATAACTAATTACTTACATTTTTCTTGATATGTATTTGTGACGTACTTTATAATATAAAGTGAGAAGTTAATTAATTTTGTTATGGATAAAAGGAAACAAGAAACATGTAAGTAATAGTAATTACATAACATAACTCGATTTGAATTTAATTATAACTAATTTATACGAACAATTCATTTTTATTTCCAATTATACAGGGTGGTTCATCGTATACCATTTTTGCGAAAAAGTATCACTCTAATCCACCTAAAAAATTGAAAGCCTGCAGATATTTATTCAGTATTTATGCCATTTTCCCGAATCGTTCAAAACATATTTATTTTATTGTTCCAGAGTTTTCAACATGTTCCTTGTATTATTTTGTTGGATACCAAATTCTACTTTAAAACGAAGTGTCATTATCTAATATTTATTTGATATAGTTTTTGCGAAGGTTATTATTATTAATTTTTCATTTTCTATAGTTATATTAAGCTAATTTGTTTTGAATTTTTTTTTGACAACGTAATAAGAATCAGCGACCCTTAAAACACCCACAATATTTTTTTTCAAAGAAAGTCAGAGTTCATAATATGAAATTAATGAATTATTCCAAATTTAAAGAATGATGTTTCTGAGGATTACGAAATTTCGACAATTTTTATGCTTTATTGACTCGGCAATTATGCTCACTGCTAGAAAAGCAAAAGTGATTAAGTATATTTTACATAATCGAAGATACCATTCAAACAACCGGCTACTTCTCCAGGTATTATGAAAGTTTCACACATTTCATTATTTTCTAACATTCGCATTAATATTTTTTTGAAAATGCTTCTTGACCTTTTAATGTGAAAGTTATTATAAATTATTAAATATTCACGTTTCTTCAACTTTCAGTAAGAATCTTTTCAGTAAGATGATCGCTCCATTCCGGTAAATACATCCGGCAATAAAAGCTCAGACTACTTTTGCATCCTTATTTATAGGCAACTTAATCTGCACCAAATAGTTATCGCTTGCGTGTGTTGGTTGGCTGTACGTCGTTGTAAACGCCATATCGTAACCGCAAGTGTTGTGATTAAAGGTTATGATAGAATTAATTCACCAATCGAATATGTGCTATTAAACCATGCCATAAAATTTTAATTACCAGTTCTAATTAATGTTGGAGGGGTGGGGTTCTCACTTAAAAAAAATGCGCTCTTTTACTATTCCCATTTTTGTATGCATCTTATTGCTTGTGATCTATTTCGAAATAGAAAACGTTTCCACTTTGGGTATGTCTTAACGTTAACATATTTTAAATCATACCTGTCTTTGACTTAAAACTTTCAGATCAGGACTCGAATGAAATAAGTGAGGGTGGTGGATGGATTGGAAAGTGGTTTCCACACCCCCCTGGAGAAGTTATTGATGCCAACCCGGTTGTTGAGCTTAAGAACCTTCATGACAACAAACATGGGATTGTGATGGGTGTTGCTTCTGCAAGTTGTGATGATGGAATGGTAAACAACTAGATTTTTGTTTATCAAAGTAATATTTATTAAAATTGCAGACCAATTTAACTTTAGATTGGGATAATTCACCCATTGATAACACATGCTTTCGAAGGTACAAATTTGTTCCAGATTTGGATTTGCAACCCATTCTACACTGTTCCCACATCCCTGTGGAATATTTGGTGAGTTACAAATTTAAGTTTTGTTTTATCTAAACCAATCTTTTTAGGCTCTCCATAAATGTATGGATTCTCCAATTCATTATAAGCAGATCATACCGACTTTGTAAGTTCCTTCAATTTGTTTTCTTAAATGTTGCATTTATTTTACTAGCGGAACACATCGACCACTTTGGCCTCAATATGGGGAATATAAATTCGTCCCTCGACAACGATGGATCCATAATTTGGAACACGGTGCAATTGTAATGCTTTATCATCCATGTGCCAATCAATTAGAAGTCAATTTGCTGCGTGTTTTAGTAACAGGGTGCTTATATCGTCACATTATAACTCCCTATAATTTATTAAGTCCAGAAAGGGTAAGTAGCAATTTTAACTTGTCTCTTATCATTTCTATTGCCATTTGAAAGAAAAACGTGGTTGTGTTTTCTGGGGTGTTCATTTTAAAAGCGAACGCCTTGCTGAGTCGGAGTAGGCAACACATATTGCATTCCCAGACCACTTTTCATTAATAACATTAATTATACAGGGTGTATAGTAACCATAGTAGCGAGTTAAGAGGTTAGCAAATATTACTAATTGTAAGATAATTCACTGAATCTGTTTGTAATAAATCCAATTCTTGCCCTAATTCCATAAATTTGATCATGGAGCAAGAAAAATATTTTTTCTACTACTACACCCATACAGCGTATCATTTCGATGTACATTAGAATGCTGTGAAGTTTAACTTCGCTACCGTTTGTTCAGTGAGAAGTAAATAACTTTTTTTTATTAATGGGCTGGTCAATAATGAACAAATTTACATTTCTTGATGATCCTATTACAAGTTTAAAAAGAAAATACTTCTAGAACAATTTGGGCAGGTACAATTTAATGGCATTTTATGCCTAAAATCGTTGTTTAACTAAATTAATTAATTTTACAAACTGACCTATATTTTAATGTCAATTCTGTCAAAACTATTTTAGCAATTCTTCGGTAAACGTTCCCTTAAATGCCAAAAGTACGAAAGGTGGGATTTTACATGTATAATCATATGATACACCATCTGCAAGTATTTCAGCTTCGCGGGAAATCTTATTTTAGTTAACGTCTCTTTACTTTTAAGTAACTGTTCTACAATTTTTCGAACTTTTGGCGGTGTAAATACAATTTATACTTTTACCAATCATTTTTGCAAAGCACCTTCTAAAAATTTGTGCAAAGGGTCAAAAAACTAGATTTAACTTAGAAATTACATATTTGTCGTGCTATGGGAACAAAAATTATATATTTTTTTGATAACTTGCAATAAAAACAAAATTAAATTGAAATATTACTAGTAACCAGCCGAATGGAATAAATTCAGTATCTCAATTGCCGTACATATTTATAAAAATCCCGAAACACGTAATTTTTAGTTTATGAGATGATATCCTGTAAAATGAAAATTTCATCCCTAACCTCACCGCCTTTGAGTGACAGTTGCAACCCCCAAATTTTTAATACGAAGTAGGGGTTGTCATACCTCATTTGAAAGGTCTCTTTACGCTCTATTCAAAAATGCTACGGTTTCAAAATTTATTGCATTTATTGGATCTAATTGCAGCCCTCAGGTTATAAAAATACATTTCTCCGCCTAAATGTTACCTGATTTTCGAAAATACGTTATAAACCTCAAATCGATTGAATTTACGTTTTGGTATTTTTGATCGTAAGCAGGCTTGCCAATTAGTCAAGAAATAGGGTATATCATTTTATCGACTACTGTCATTTTGCACATCTTTGTATAATATTGTCACTGAATATTTTTTAAATAAATTAAACTCGATGATTTTGATGTTGCACTGATTTTGCAAGGCGTTCGTTTTTAGAAATTAAAAGCTTTCCATTTCCAACAAATGAAAAACAATGTAATTTCAAACTGTTTTTCTTCTGTAGCCACTGACTTTGGTTGCTTGGGGTTGCCGACTAGAAATGTCCAAAGTTGATGTGGCCATTGTGCTTAATTTTATAAAGAGTAGGGCATTGCAAGGACCGGAAAAAACATCGAGAGAAGGTCAGTTCACTTTCGGAATCAAGAAACATGCAGAGCTTGTTTCCGATCAAGACGACAGTCAATTGTGTCCTGTATAATTTATTTTGTATATTGTATACAGTCTTGTATTTTTTAAATTTTACATGAGAATAAAAGCCTACATATAAAATACATTTGAATTGACATTTTTGAGAGCATTACATTAAAACATCAATGCAACAGCACATTAAAAACTTTGCATATTGTCTGTGAGATTGAAGATTACAGTCATTTAATCTTATTTACATACAGATTTCATCTAAAAACGGTTTATATATTTTCCAGAAAATACTTTGGGAATTATTTTGGTACAAGAGTTAGGACTGTGGAATTGTTTATTTGAAATGTGGCGTTTGTAAACATCAAGGCATAAGTTAGTCTTAACTGCAGTCATTTTTTAAGAACTTCTTAAAAATTTTATGGCAATCAGGCAGTTTTAGTTTTTAATAATAGTTTGTATGAATGGAAAACATTGGTCCAGTTCGGTTCTTCTTTAAAAAAATATAATTTTGTTCAGTACTGTAACACAAAATTAAGTTTTACGTGCAGCAGTTTTGCCCAGAAAACGATTCTGTTACAGTTTATCACACAACGCTTTGCACGGCTTTGCATTATTGCTGCAGAAAAATATATCTCTTATATAATTTACTTCTGTACAAAAATAAACATGAAATTGAATTTCCTAATCAAAAAAATAGGTGGTAATAATGGCAGACGAATATTTGACTTATTGCCATTGCCTTTTCACAGACAATTAAAGAAACCCTCTTCTCAATCTTCCTCCACTTAAGCTCACCAGTAGAAATAAATCAGGAAGTAGACGTTTACACAACTCCTATAATGCCGCCGATGATGCAGATGAGAATCAGAATTGATATTGCAACACAGACTGCTAACATAATTTTTTTCTGCAAAAAAATCGATTAAGAAAAGTCATTTTAAAACTCATAAAATTAATTACTTTTCTAGCTTTGTTTTCATATTTTTTGGCGTCTTTTACATTCTGGTATGCTTGCTCTACACAGTCCTGTGCTTCGCCTACATAATATGCAATTCGATCTACTATTTCTCCCTGACAGGAAAAAAATAAATTGTCACATTGTAATGAATAAAGCCAACAACAGCAATTACTGGAATTCTGATTAATCGTCACATATGATAAATGATATGATAACAATGTAACTTTCTTGCAATGATGAAATTAACAAATAGAAGTTGTAGCAGTTTTTAAATTTTGATTTGTTATTTTTCTTTGTTTATATTGGCAGATATGAGATGTATATGGTTGGTTGCATTTTGAACTTGCTGATGTCATGATACCTTGTGAGTAGCGCGGTATATTGGATATACACTCTTTGTTTAGTTACAAGATTTTAATTAAAGTATTAATGATTTTTAATTTACTAAAGGCAAAACGTCGCAGCGATGTTGCAACGTATTTTCGACCATTTGAGTGACGTCGAGGATACGTTGGAACATCGCTGCGAAGTTTTTGTGTTTAGTTATATAATTTTTTTAATCTACGTTTTACCTGATTGTCAATGAGCGTTGCCATATCTATGAATATATCATGCAGTTCCCTGATAGATTTTTCAAGTTTGACAATATCCCCGTGGCGAGCTTCAATGTCAGCCAAGGACTGCCTCATTTTTTGCGTATCCATTATAATCTGTAATTGATTGTAATTAATTACGCTTGATATAAAAATTAAAATTCGCACATCTTGTGTAAATACGGCCGCGTTTCCCTGTTCCAACATTTCTTCAATTTCTTCGTCAGTTATTTGTTTACCGGCTGCAAAGATTTACTATTACTGAAAAGTTTGCTTTTTTAATATTGTTTCTTATACCAATTTCTAATTGCCTTTGTATCCTCGCTTTACAGTCGTCCCGGTACTTGATTTGGGTTCGATTATAATCGGTCATTATTTCCATAAATTTTTTCGATATTGTCGTGTGTTGCAGCACGTGCATCCTTAAATTGACGGAAAAATTCTTTCTTATTTGTTCAATTTCGTCCTCGTCTGCGAACTTTTCCTTGAGTTTTAATTGATCTATGTTTTCTTGCGACACTGAAAATTTGTTTCCAACAATTTTTTACCAAACTATTCAGAAGCGTAGGCGTCCGCTTAATTTGATTAAATGTTTTTTGTACCTTTTAATTTGAAGCGCACTTTACTCGCTGTTTGTTGAATACCGGCCATAAGATCTTCCAATTTTTGCTTCGTTTCTGCAATAAAACAAAAGTAAAATTCGGCGGTCAGAATTAGATTTACATAATACAGGGAGTAACTAAAATAATGGGAGAAACTTTAGGAGAGTATTCTGCGGTCAAGAATAAATCTGTGTCCGGAAATGCATTCCTTCCAAGGTACTAATTAAAGTCTGAGTCACATTTCAAATACGTGAAAGCTGCAAAATCTTGATTAAATGTTTCATGTTAATTAGAAACATGGATAACTTGATTAATTAATCTGGGTCATATTTAAAGTAATGCAATTAACAAACAGAAAAAGATTATAAAGGGTCCGGTAATGAGGTGGGGTAGTGACGAAGGTCGACAACTCCTCACCATCAGCACGAGTTACCATTTAGTTTACAATGGTCGCATTTAGCGCACTCAACTGTTTAGAAAGAAATTTAACTATTTTTTAAAGAATAATTTTTTGACGTAAAGTTGAAAATAATTTTTATTTCCCTCTTATCAACTCCATCCGTGGACACACTGTATATTACCTGATGTCTAATGTATTTTATGTAAAACATCACTTACGAAATTGCCAAGTAGCAAACGCTTAACATTCAACAAATCTTCACAACACAAAGAATACACGTGTTCTTACGTTGTCACCTTGTGACGTAGTATGACGTATGTAAACATGCGCATAATCATATCTGGTAATACTCCTAGTATCATGATACCAAACTGTTCGAATTATGGCACGTCCGAAGTCATTAGAAAGAAGTAATCTTTTCCGGATATAAATCCAGATTTGCCTTTTATGGATGTATAGATTGGGAAGGCTCTTCAGAAAATACGCTACTAAATAATTACAATGTTGTTGGCACAATACTTTGATTACACGGCAGTAAGTCATGCTATATTAGTAAAATTTCACTCTTTAATGGTTCATGCATAAAACAACTGAAACTGACCTACACAGGCTGGGTTTATATATTTCAATGTAAGAATCCCAACTAGTAAAGCATTAATTTATGTTAAGATATAAAGAGAAAGTAATAACCCTTTTCTTTAGATTTTTTTACGAAATTGTGTACATTTTTTGGCATATTTTTTAATCTTGTGGTAAAAACACTTCACAGAATTTCATTTGCACGATGTATTAACTGATAAAGTCCTCGATTAATACAAAAGTCAATCATAAATGAAATATGACGAGCTTTAAAACAAAATCCTAACTGCTGTCGATAAGCCGCCCTAACACTATCTTCAATCACAGGTTGATCCCGACAGGAACTAAACCGTGTAGTGCACGAATTGCACTGTCCGCATTTTCATTGTAACAAAAAAGGCAAATTTTCAAAATTAACCTTTCAGTAGGCACCTGTTATTTTGTTACACGAGTAGGCGCGTGGATTATTTATGTAATCCATTTTGATTATTTATTATTGTGTTAATAAAAAAGAATATTTCGGCCTTGTAACATAAATAACTATTTTATATTTAAGAGTCTGTTTTGCAGATACCGTTTAAGTTTCCGAATATGATTGTGTTAGCAATGCCGACAATCTGAAAAATCGCCAACTTCATTTCGTAACCCCATTTGTTCATGTGTCAATTTAAAATGTAAAAAACCATACATTCTTTGACGAGGAAAGTTGGCAATATTTCAAATTTTCGGCATTACCAACAAAATTGCATTAATTATTTTTCAAACAGTCCTGTCAGCCAATCGTAATGAGAAAAAATTCAAATCAACCAATTGTATCAAAATTACCCTGACTATTTGCTTCTAGCAAATAGTCAGTGTAGTAGTCTTTTTTAGGAAGGTACTGAAAAGATCGTTGATGTGTCATAAGCAAAACAAAAATAGCATTGAAA
Source organism: Dascillus cervinus (assembly GCA_949768715.1). Taxonomy (NCBI): domain Eukaryota; kingdom Metazoa; phylum Arthropoda; class Insecta; order Coleoptera; family Dascillidae; genus Dascillus; species Dascillus cervinus. The sequence goes on along the minus strand of OX458319.1, from coordinate 25,877,090 downwards.
ATAAGAACACTGGATTACACATGTAATCCACGCGCTCCCTTTAGGGTTAATAAAGCAGCAAGTTATGCTAATTTATTAAATGAAATATTTTGCCGGAATGCTGTTTATAGGCGTCTAGCAATTTACCAGCCGGCAATGCAATAAGAGACCACACGTGGGAGTAGACTAGTGGAAGCCGTGGGATGCATATTGCGTAGGAGTTTCATTCAAACCCTGTTGCTAATAGCATGCAGGTGAATTCAATCGTTTTATTGTGATGGTCGCACAAAAAACCGTTTCTAATTGTGCCAATAAAAAATTCAATTGAACGTTTTGCAATCAATTTTTTTTAGAGAAAAAATGGGACACTCACTTTCGTCATTCTGTGGGTCGGAAAGGATGTCACTGTGCTTTTTCTTGATTTCCTCAACGTTTGCTTGTATCCTGTTCACCATTTCCCAAATTTCTTCAACCTGAAGTTAATTAATTTTAATTAATTTTATTTTTTGTTTAATTTGAAAACTTACTTCCGAAAAAAATTCGATCATAAAGCCATCCCTGTCTTCTATGTTAATAAAAACGTCGTCTTGGAAAACATCGTCGTCTTCATCTTGCGCCTAAACAAAAATTTAAAATTTTATTTCTTAACAATTTCTGAACAATTAAAAATTTTGGATAAAAAAGAAACTCACCGCAATAAGAGCTGCTAATCTGTCCTTCGTCATTGTTTTGTTGTAGGTATTCCCCAGACGGTCTTGGTTATTTAAATGTAAGATGCTTATTGATGACGTCGGTAAAGAGGGCGTTCACGGAGACGAGTCTGGAGCTTTTGAAGTTATCAGTGCTAAGCTGATTTGATATATGCCGGATGAATATCAGATCGAGCTATGTTGTTAGCCATGTGACGGCGTCACATGGCCCTTTTGCACCAACATGTGGGAGTGAGCAGCAACAGAATCGATATTCCTCGCTTCCATCGGTTTGCATCTATTCGCGATTGTTTGACCTTGCGACGCAAGAAATAAGCTCCATTCAAGCTTTTCGGCGCCGGCCCATTTTAATATTAAATTCTTAATTAGAACTTGGAACTTTAATTGTAGCGGAAAATGACAAATTTTAATCGCGCGTGGCGAAGGCCGGCCTAAGGGCGCTCCAATTTTAATTGCAAGGACCCCAGAGAAATGGGGTTGTAAATGGAGGTCAAAATTTTTAGTAATTTTAAAAAAAAAAGTTTGGTTAAATGATTATCATTTGCAAGCTGTTACCTGTCAAGGGAGTTAAGTACAGGTAGCCCTCGGTTTACGCCGCAGTTCCGTTCTTACAAAAGCCGGCGCAAATCGAATCGGCGTAAAGTGAACCCATATTTACAGTGATGTATAGGGTTAGGTTCTACATAAGTGAAGAAGAACCAAATAATTTTGTTTATTAATACAATATAATGCCAAATACATATACAGTCAAACTTCCATATAACGAAGCGTTACGGTGACCTTGAGAAAATTTGTTATAGAGAAACTTCGTTATATAGAAATTCATCTTGGGAAAAAAAAATCAGTTTAGCCCTTTCAGGTTCACAAGAATTTTTGAAGTAATACGATTTTAGGCATTAAAATGACAGGGTATCTATTTAACATAAAACAACGTACTTTCAAAATTTACGTTGGGACAAATTATGTCGCAAGGTCGCAAAAGGATTAATATGCAGTTACGTAATTATTTAATTAATTGAATAAATGAGACCATCCCAATGTTATGAAACAGTTTTTAAAAGACAAGGAAAAGTATGGTAATAAAATAATTTTTTTGAAGTGAAAATTTCTTTAGGCGCGTTAGACGATTTTTGGATGGGGTAAATCTTACGAGTTCGCACCTAGTTACGTCACGCAGTTACCGCTAATTTGATTAATTTATCGACAGATCAATCCTCAAAAACAATTGTAAAGCATGTTTCTAAATGTCAGAATTTTCATAATTTACAAATTGGAGGCCCATCAACGAGAAATGTGCCATATGTTCCACCAACTCGTACTGGGGGCCTATCAACACGGAATGAACCATACATTCCAGAGTCACATTCAGATTATGATGACGAAATTCACAATGATATTCCTTCACAAGTTCAAATTAATTATGTTCCACAATTACATGAGCCAATAATAACAAATTATGAACTAAATACTTAAAATTTTCCTTATCAAAATATTATTCCACTGTTATTTCATAGTTTTAAGTCTTCACTTCTGTCGGCAGTCCCCAATAACTGCCAATTTTTTTTGATGCAGTCAAACTTAGTCCATTTCATTTAATATTGTAAAATTCTTGCACGCTTAAATTAGTGCCACTTACTTCGTCGGCTAATCCCTCATGAAATGTTGAACCCTGGATACATCTAGGAATATTACTACAACCGAGTTTTTTCCGAAGTTACAGTGAAAAAAAAAAAACAGTTTTAAATCTTGAAAATTTGTAAAGTTGGGGGGAAAAATTTGTTATACGGAAATTTTTACTACGTTATAAGGGGTATAAAATGCATTAAAAACGTCTCCAGGGTGAAGGTTCACAAAAAAAATCGCTATATAGAGAAATTCGTTAAATAGAAGTTCGTTATAGGGAAGTTTGACTTTATTATAGACTTAATTTTTAAAATGTATTTTATGATAAAGTAAAGTGAAATGTTTTTATTAAAAAAATATTAAGAAAAACAAATTAAATTTCAAAGTTTCGGATCTGTTGCATTTTTTGGCTCAGTAAATACTTCAACACTGAAACGAAAATCAGGGAGAATCGGTGAATTACCCAATCATGTACACGGCGAAACGGTGAATTGGACAGGGGCGTTATTGTGAATCGGCGTAAATTGAGCCGGCGTAAACCGAGGGCTACCTGTACATAGCCTTTTATAGTTGAGGCATGAACAATGCGCTCGAGATGAAGCCGAGGGCGTAACCATGTCGACACGGTATTATTACTTTGTTTCCGGTTGAGAAACTTGTGTCGCTCGCCTCAAAAATCAAGAAATGTATTTGCCACTAATTAATAATTATCAGTTACTTTAGAGTAAATGAACGCTTTGTAGAAGCAAAATAGGCAACAAATAGTGGATTACAAAACCATTTTTCAATAATAGTATTAAATTATATATCACCTCTTTTTTTAACATTGAATATAGTGTAAATAATCCTATGTTCAAAATTAAAAAAATAATGTCAATCAGCAATCCTTGATAATGCAAATGATTTGACATTTGGGCCAATTTAGAAGTAAAAAATTTGATTGCTGAAGTTTAACCCTCAGTCGGGCGCATTGGATCTAACAGAGCCAGCGATGACGTTTTACCCATTTTCCCGCTACCGTTTTGACGTATTTTTGAAAAATAAATTAATATTTTGCTAATTTAATTTGTTTATTTTATTAAAACAACGCAAGGATTTGCTTAAATGTGGAATGAGGTGGTCAGGAAGATTGTGGATCTCCCAGATCCATTGCGCCTGAATATGTCACAAATGATATTGCGCCCGATGGAGGGTTAAGTTTGGATTTTAGTTATTAAAATGTATTCAAAAGAAGAAAAAATTAATGCTGTGAATTAGTATAAAAATAACAATAGTTTTAGAAAAGTCAGAGATTTATTTTTCATCAATTATCTCGACAGATCGATACCCTCTGTCGGAACAGTAATGAATTAAATCCCATTTATTTAAGAAATCGCCTGCAACCCAATGGCCAAGTAGACAATGTAAATTTCTAAAAAACATAGTCACCGCCAATGTTTGATGTATTGCTTACTTTTGAGCGGACTATGGCACACCGTTTTACTTTTTAATGACATAATAGAAATTCGTCCAGAGAAAAAAGTTTCAAGAAAAAATTGTTCAAAATAAATATAGAAGTCAGTGAAATAAATTAAAATTATATTCGAGTATAATAATAATTCTTGAATTCAAATTACGTCAAAACATAATAAACAGCTGGTATACATTGGGACTGTTTACAAATTTTTAATATGTCAAGTTTAATATTAATAATTTTAAATGAATTCATATTATATAAAAGCAAAATAAAAATTCAAACCATAATTTTAACTGAAAGCATAATATTAATAATTTTAAATGAATTCATATTATGTTCAAGTGTAATAATAATTCAAATCATAATTTTTAATGTTGGAATAAAAATTAAAAGCATAATTTTAATTGGTGTCATAAAAATTGAGACGTAATTTTAATTCAAGTAATAAAATTAATTGGCGACAACATAATATGAATTCATTTAAAATTATTAATATTATGCTTTTAATTAAAATTATGGTTTGAATTTTTATTACACTTTAATATAATATGAATTCATTTAAAATTATTAATGTTAAACTTGGACATATACAAAATTTTAAAACAGTCCCAGCGGTTTATTTCTTTTAAAACATAAAAATAATTCCCCGAATTTTTATTATGTATAGATATAATAATGATTCATGCAATTATTATTATGTTTTGACGTAATTTGAATTCAAGAATTATTATTATACTCTAACATAATTTTAATTTATTTCACTGAATTCCAATTTATTTTGACAATCTTTTCTTGAAACTTTTTTCTCTGGACGAATTTCTATTATGTCATTAAAAAGCAAAACGGCGTGCCATAGCGGACAAAATGGGCCAAATGGAATAAAGAAAAAATCTTGTTATGCATAGAGATTAGTAGTTTGTTATCGATTGGTTTTAAAAGTTTGTGAACTAGGCAACCCATCTTACCCGGCTCATCGATGAAGAGTAAGTTATAACACGGTTTAACTATCTGAATTTATGATATTGCTCAGGTTTAATATTTGATATTTAAAATTAAATAAATTAGTTAATTCAGTAGAAAAATATAAGTTGGATAAATAATAGCAGGAAGGAAGACGAAATGACCAGTGTTTTACTGATACATTTGGAGGGGGTTTTTACGCCTCTTTTTGTACCCTTTTGAGATGCGTTAAATCAAATCTGTGAACAAAAAGGCTGGTGATTGCATATGCCAGCGTTAACATATGTTGAAGCCAGTCACTCTGTCGCTTTGTGTGAATTTACACGAAGGCTAAATAACCAACAGAATTGATAAATGTTTTGAAGTAGGTAATCTCATAAATACTAATTTCTTCCCACAAATGTAAGTTTCATTTATAGATTCGTTTATACGCTTTTCTAGCACTTACAATTAGAATTATGCTGTAACGGATGCTCTACGTTGGAATTTTCTATAAGTCACGTGACTATAGATTTTTCAGCACGCGTTAGATTAAGAAAATCACGCAAAAGCGATATGAATGTCAGGACTGCATCACGTTATTTAGCAATGCATGAGAAGAAAATTTAATAAAGTCGAGATTAAAAAAACTAATATGCTACACTTTAATATTAAAATAACTTCCAGATGGGCGTATGTCCATTTTTCCCAACCATGAGATTTTGATGTAGGGGAACCCAGGGCAGAACGGGGTACTTAGTGAAAAATTATTTTTAGACAAGTTATCGTGGGCAGTAAAGACTTAACACCACATTCATGAGAAAAACTTTTCTTCATTAAACACAATAAATTGGTTAAAAGTTACATAATAAAACTTAAACAATTTTTTATTATTTTTTTAAAAACATTATCTTAGAAATACATCATCATCATCACTGTCAACTCCTGCACAAGAGTTATGGGTCCAATTGAAATACTGTTAACATGATATCCAGCTTTCTTTTGAATATGAATCAAACTCACCACAATAAAAACATTCGGCATCATTCTCGGTTTCGTCTCTTGATTTATATTTCAACTCTGACTTTTCCTTAGTAAATTTATTCAAGATATCGGGGAGAACGGGGAAGTACCCGGGTGCTTTCCCGTTCCACCCCACCGCACACTGTTTAAGTTATGGCTCCTTTAAGATACAAATAGATCGTTATTCCTACAATCTTATTATATCAAAACAATCCTTACAATACGGTATTTGTCATAAGTAGACTAAAACTAATGTATTTAATTACATATAGCAACTAACCTTGAATTTATATTGTTGGAAAATTGCAACAGGTTGCCAAAAAACTATATAGTAGCTAGCGTGTGGATTGCACAATATTGTCAGATTGCGAATTAAAATCGCTATCCTACTTGATTAACTGATGTAGTTTACACTAAACTTCAGTGCCATATAGGCTCTATAGAGGCCGTGTTCCGTTGCACCCCACTACCCCGGGTTCCCCTATATTGATTAAAATATGTCGTATCTACACTCATTACGGGTCGGAATTATGCCTAAACTTAGAATTTGTGTTGCATTATGATGGATCTCCAAGAATTACTTTAAGACAACACCAAAGATATCAAGTCACTAATTTGAATTTCCTGCCGAATTCAATTCAAAAGTTGGGGTAAGAAATAAAACAGCGAAAATATGGAATATATTTATATTTAAACTCCCAGCTTCAAATAATTTGCATTATGTAGATTTTAAATGAATTTCCTAATTTACAATATTTATAACTCCATAAGATGATGCCGGCAATGAGGAACGCCAGAATACAATTACAACATTACACAAAAACGAAAATTAAAGAATGTAATCGTACTCTAAATATTATTGTCTAATATATTAACTTTTAGTCGATAGGGAATGACAGCTAGTGTATATACAAGAGCAACGCAAGTGAGGCTGGCAGGATCATCTTGTGGAGTTTAACGTGCACATTCATATCGGACATGTAACAAGGAGCGAACACAGACACAGGGGTGCAACTAGCTAGAGAAGGTCACAACACACGAGTGAGGGGCTTTGTGATCCATAATACCTCCGACAACCTCTTCGGTATTATGAATAACATTTTAACAATACCTTCTGTGTACAGTTAGAATCTAAGACTAATCAGCAACATTTACATTAGCAAATCAACGAAGGAATTTTAAATGCGTTGGTTATCAAAACTATGTTTAAGTAAAGAGCCGTTTTAACTCCTGCAACGCCTGGCAAAATATCGGTAAGTACTGCTTCTTCTTAAGGCAACAGTTGCAGGAGGTTCGCACGATATTTCAAGTATTGCTATTAGGTGCACCATTAAGACAAATCAAATGATGTCGGTGTATTTGATTATTAATTTTTTTATTGAGATGCGGAGCACGCCACATTTTTCAACAGTCTAAAGACTACAACATTATTATACTTTAAAGTTTTCACTACATGATAAAAAGTTTTAAACTACGCTAATATCGGTTAATCTCACTTTTTCGCATCAACACTCAGAGATGCAAGAATTTTTTTCTTTAGGTACATATAAAGAGTTTTTCAATTTGAATTGACACGTATAAGTTTTTTTTTTACTGGAATTAACTGGAACCGGACTGAAAGAACCGCCGGTTGATTCACCCCAAGATGACGCAACTATGCTAACACCCAGTATAAAATTATCTACATTCACGTTATACAATGACGAAAGACTTACTTCTTTATGTATAGAGATCCTTGAAAGCCTACGAAATGTTACAAATCAACCGAAAACCGAACCGAAATTACGGGACTTTTTACAGGGTTAGATACAGTAAGCGGAAGACGGAGGGTGCTTAACTGAAAACGTCCATTGTGCGCCGCCCGAAAGAAAAACATGAGCCGATTAACCCTAAGGGAGGAAGCCTTTCCAGGGGTCTAAATAAGGCAGACAATGGAAAAGAGCTCAAACTTTTAGGCCTCTCAAAAACTTGTGCATTTCGAAAAAAATCGGCTACGCTAAGAACTCTATCCTGCATCTGTGTGTAACGTTTTGAGAAGTATTTTTTTATGAATTTTTTGTCGGCCTTAAAATGTACATCAAGAGTGTCCTAAAAATGGCACCGAATCAATGTCGAAGGCCGCGCCTCTATAAAGGCCGGCTGCAATTAAACTGTACAACTATAAACGCGTAACACGCAATAATATACTATTCAAAACAAAACGTAATATCGGCCTATTTATCACACATCTCTGAACTCAATATCTTAATATTATTGCTACAGCATATGCTTGTTTTACTGGTACTAAACGCAACTCCAAATGGCACCGGGCGATCCCAGCATCCCATCCAAGTGCGATTTGGCCCTACGCCATGATTTATAACTCTATTCTAGATTTTCGAAATTCAACTAAATTTCAGCTACTTGTGAAATATTTTTTGTAAGGAAAGTTTTACAGAAACGTTCAACAATAAACAGTGACTGCTGGTTGGGTGTTGAACAGCCTCTTTTAATTAACCTAACGAAAGTTTGTTCTATGGCTGTGATGGTAATTAACGAGTTAACTTCCAAACGCTGTTTAAAGAATAAATCGTCTGAAAGTGGAAACAAATTACCTTTGAGTGTGGGAACATTTACAAGTAGTCCTAAACATGCGAGGATGTTTGCATTGTTCAGTTTCAGTTCAGCTTCAGATTTTATTTCCCGATAAGAGTTATGGGCCCAGAAAATTTAAACCCCCATTTCAATTTTATGTTAGAGCTCGCAAGTACAATGCTTCAAATCATTTCCTTGCTTTCATTGTGAGCTTTTAGAATTATTGACCATTTTACTACAAAATTTACTTCAAATATACACAATTTGGAAAACGAGGCGGAAATTACATTTAATATTTTTAAAAATTCTCAAATAAGAACAAAACAAAGTAGAAGAAATGTAATTTGAAAAAATCAGTGCAGATTTGAAATTTTAACAGCACATTGTCGCCATTAAAATAAACCAATGTTAACATTTACATTTAAAGAGAATATCAATTTGGGTGTTTGTGGATTCCTTACAGCTGTTATGAAGATGCAGGCAAATAACAGCATTTGGTTGCAAAAACGAAAGTATTCTGATTATATTATCCACGTGGAAGCAAGTTCTATTAGTAACAGATATTGTGTTCTTTTAAGATTGATGTTCTGAGCAGTTCCGCCTTATACCGCTTTGACTGTATCTCACCCGAAGAATTCTGAATTTCATCTTAAAGGTCTTTTATGGTGTTTGAAAGTTGTGGCGGATGCTGCAAACTGCGACCCATCATGTCCCAAATTTCTATTGATGATAAGTCAGGCTGTGGCAAAGCGTAACAGATGTTGTTCTCTAAGAAGCTTCTGGCCATTATTACGGCATGTGGACAGCCGTTGTTTTGTTGAAAATTAGTATCTGGAAGGCCACAAAATAATAAGAGCGTTTAGACTTCCTTGAATGAGCATTAAAAGTGAGAGGCTGTCAAGACAAATCGCACCACAAACCACAACAAAAGGTTTTAATGCAGAATGGCGTTTTTAGACTAAGTCTAATTTCTGTCATTGCCCTGTTTTGACTCGATCTTCACAAACAAAAACGTAATTCGTCAGTACCAACTTCCACTATCATGTTTCAGTCTTGCAATTTTTTGTTGTAACGAAAGGTCTCCAAAAACTCTGAAGGACGAAGGTATCTTTACATCCACTTGCTTGTTTGGTTACATTACATACCCTAATAAAATTCGTGCATAACAATGTGTCCTCTTTCAATGGGAGCTGTCTGAAGATAGAGTTGATGTCTACTCGCAATATTGAGAATAATGTGGAAAATGCCAAATTAATAAAACGTTAACATTTTGCCACGGCGGTCAAGGGACGCTGTAACACATTATGAGTACTTTTGTCAGTTAAAATTTTTTTAAACAAATTTTAATCATTGGTTTAGTTTAATAAGACTAATGAACAGTTAAAATCTGCATTGTACTTCTTTCTGCGTGCGCTACTTTTTTGGCGAGCAGTGTATGTAAAGAAATATAAAAAGCACATTACAGAACTTTCGAGAACGAAGTCCAGAAGAATCATGAAAAGAGTGTAAATGATGTGAGAATAACAACTCATAACACATTCTTGTTAACAAGTGTTCGTGAAGAAATCGGAAAAGGAGCGCATTATGTTTACATAATCTAATGGAAAAGCAATGAAAGGCAAACATAAAAGATTAGATAAGGTAAAGCAAAATATTGAAAACTTGCACAAAGCTTTATGAGTCTTGTAAAGGCCCCACAAATCTTTCATAATCAATACTTTTCATTCAAACTGCTTTGCTGACATAATCAATTAAGCCCTTCTTATAAGAAGTCAAAAAGCAACAAATTAAAAATCGTTTATTAAAAAATACACTTTTAGGAGCAGAGTCGAAAGCGGAAGAGAAACATTTCAGTTTTCAAATTGTTTGCTTTTCTGTAAAGTTTCGATGCAATTATCCTCGCTGTTTAGACTGGTCTATCCTAAGAATGACTTACATGTAGATTTTTACACCAATCCTAGATATCCTCCAATAGTACAGGCAATAATGATGCCCAAGATCGAAAGGCAAATTAAAATCATAATCTTCTTCTGCAGGCCAAACATACAAAGATGTGTTACTATTAGAACATACACAATCCGGTCATAACTCTCTTTTGTGTCTTTGTCACACAAATCAAAAATAATTTTAAAAAAAACAAAATAAAAAAAATTATAATTTAATAATTTAAACAATTACATAAATAATCTTCGATAAGTTGTAAGTAAATAATAAGATATACAACAAAATTTTAACAGAGATTACCTTAATGTTTGTTTTCACTTACAAAACAGAAAATTTCAACACTTTGACAATCTTAACAATAATAATTACAGTTACAATTCCAGCCATTTACATAATTATGAAGTTATCAAAGCGTCAAAAAAGTGCTACAAAATGTTGATAGAAATACAAATAAAAAAGTTCGCTTCATTCCAGAGCACCTATTTAAAATTTCTTTCTTGTAAATATTCTTTGGCAGAAAACTTAAAAACGATAAAATGCAAGTAGGATACATAAGTGACTTAAGTATGACTAAAATAATATATAACAAATCAGTCAGAAAGTAACTTGCACTTTGGAACGTCAGTTGGCTCGAACGGCCGATTTGTGCAATCTACAGGGTGAGTATTGCAAAAACAAAAAATTAAGTACAGAACTGCAAGTGATGTGAACTGAGACCACAAAAAGTGTCCGACCAAATCATTTACACAATTCTGTAAAACGGGATCTGGCGCTAAAAAATACAGGTCGCCAAATCGACAAGTATTGCAAAAAGTAGAATACACTATATTTTATACACATATTTACAATATCTGTGCCTACTCACTTAAACATACTGACCGGCGTCTCAAAGATCCCAGAAAGGCGCAACCGGTGGGAGATTTGAGAGCACCGTTTTTGAACCGGCAATTTGTTATCCCAGCGTAGGTAAGTACATTAAAAATTATTGCTTATACAACTTGGTATCATTTTTGTTGATACTTCGATGTATAGAACCCGATTACCTAAGCTGTTTTTATTACGTGGAAGCACCGCATGTTTGATCTAGTGATTATAGCCTGCGTAAGTTACTTTATTATTGAAAAGCTATAAACAAAAAAATTCTTTTCTGTGTAACAAACGTCAAAATAATCCTTAAAGGTACAATTTACATTTTTTTTTCTTTCACCTAGATAAAAATTGAAAAGTGGATGCTGCCATCATCGATGCGCAATGAATGATATTGCCATTTTTAGTCTTTTTTGTGTGTATCGGTTTAAGGTTTTGGCAACACAACCGCTAAAACAATAATCAAAATGGCGATAGCAACTAGGAGGCAGATTATGATCAAGATCTTCTTCTGCAAACAGAATACAAAACGAACATAAATTAATATAAAACGCTTCCTTTTATATGAAAATAAATACAGGGTCGAAAGAAAAATTTACACGCAAGCAGCAAGCACAACTGACCCTGCGCACATCGATGCCAATTAAGCAAAAATCCACAAAATTTATTTTAGATCGAAAATGTGTCCCTGTGCTTACAAGGTGATCTTTATCTACCGCCAAGCTTTATAGCATAGTATAACTATACTAGCAAAATACTCCCACTATTTAGTAATACACACATTAAGTATCTGGCTCATATTATACAGTACTGTTGGTTGAATTATAAAACAGAGATTTTATTGTTCTGATCTGTAAGTGAATAGACACTGATAATTTGGAAGTTTAAAAAATTGTAAATATAGGTTTTACTTAACAAGTTGTTGATAAAATATTGTATTTGATTCTCCTCGGATAATGTGTGCCTACCTTGTATGTTTGTTGAATAAAATATTAATAACACAGGCAATAAAAATCAGTGAAATGTTTATTGTTGGTTGCAATTAAAAATTGTTAGTCTCATTATTTCTAGTGAACTCTGTATACAAAAAGTTCATAACAATTTTAGTTCTAACAGGAGTTTTAAGAATGTTTTATTTTCAGTTATGAATTCAATGCTAAATGTTTCGTCAAGTTTGTATGAATCATCTCAATTATCAGAACATTCCATTAGTTCTTAAAACTATATAAATAAAAAGCTATTTCGGGCAAAATGTTTTTCATAATTTTACTTGTTTCTTTTATTGATGGTTTTTATCGTTAGTAAAATCATGTTGTAACTTAAACTTTAAATGAAATCATGACTTCACCGTGTCTAAGAAATTCGAAGAAAAGTTGCTCAGTGTTTAACAGAAAATGGAAGTAATTGGCGGTAAATGAGTCACCCTGTATTTGTGTTAAATATAAAAAATACATTCAAGTGCTCAAAACAATCATCTTGCATTATAAAAAAATGTTCGATCGTCCTGACTGTCGTTTTCCGAATAAAAATCGATCTTTCTGACGGACGGGGAATAAGCAAAAATAAAATTTGTGGATACGAAAAACATTAATAGGAAACTAAGGAACCGTTAAGAATCGGGTTTTTCGGGGACCTACCTTCCGTGCTTTAGTGTGATACTGTTGCGCCATTTTCAGTTCGGTTCTGCCTTCGTGCACGTGATTTTTAGTTTCGGTAACGTGGTACTCGATCCGATCAACAAGTTCGCCCTATTTGTTGGATTAAAGGGAAGGAAAGGACTCGGAACAAGAGGAAACAAGAAGACAGCGCAATCCACAGTAATATGTACAACATAAAAACACAGTTAGATTGTGACAAAGTCATACAAATAGAAGAGTTAATAGACCGGTTATCACCAACACCATATTTAAAGCGAAATATGTACAAACAATAAAACGAATGGACGACCAAATAATAAATGGAAAGGTGATAGGTGAGGGTGGAAACAAAAAAAAAACAAATTAAAAAAGCGAAAAAACACTGTGTGCCTCTTAAACACTAAGGAACAACTCACCCGCCTGGCTTTACTTTGATACTTGAGGGCTTTCTTGGTGTCTTGTGTTGCGGTTTGCACGTAATCCACGGCGTGCTCTACGTGGTATTCAATGCGATCTATCATTTCTCCCTACATTTCGCCCAGCAGGTGAGGAAGAAATCGCCACAAAAAATTGTTATCAACAGATCCGAAGAATAGTATTATTTACATAAAATTATTGTTAAAAGCTAATGACATCTACTGTTAAAGTCTAAATGGTTTTCTAAAACGAATACACAAATCGAAAGGTTCGGAGCAGGATTCAGATATTGAGCTATTTTGCTCGATTTTGTTGCTTTTAATAAAAATACAGAAGACTTTCTCCATATGTCTAAATTAATAAATAGGTTCAAAATTGGTACTGCATCAACGTCGTTTAGATCCTTCCTGTTCAACCAGTTAACAATTAACGCCTTACAGGGTCAGAATAAGGACCATATGAGCCGTCGATTTTGAAAGTGAAAAAAATAGTTAAAACTAATTCTTATTACAAATTAAGATAAAATTTATTTTTAACAGTAATTGACTACTCTGTATATGTTTGAATTTAGTATAAATTGGCAATCACATGAGAAAAATGTAATCAGATATATCCTCAAATTTAATTGCATTAGTAGATCTTTTTAAAGATGACCTACATTTACCAGAAACCAATAAGGTCTAGACAGTTCTGCACAAGTCTCAAATACCAAATGAGAAGCACTTCGGTAAATTATTGTTTCAATTATGGTGACCACAAAATTCTAGTCACATACAGCGTCAAGCGAAAATAGCCCAAATGTTAAGCGGGCTACACATGCTACGGTATACCTGTGCGGTTTGTCGCTCCGGTGCGCCTGTGCAGGTAAACCGGAACGTGTGGACGATTAAACGGTGACGATCCGGCCGCCTGCACAGGTCGCCTCAGCAAATAGATATTTTCATTCGATAAATAAAACCGTACAGGCATATCGGACCGTGTATAGGAAAGCAATCCGGTCATCTCAGTTTTTTTAAATTTGCCGCAGACAAGGTCTCTCGCCCGCACGTCTCGTTTCTTTAAGAAATTGGTTGCACGTGTCCAAAATTGAAAAACATTCTTTTCTTCAACATTTTATGGGGGGTCAAAACCACTTTCTGTTTAAATTGTTTGTGTATTTTAACAACACTATTATCATTGAGATTTTGTTTTTTCAAGTCACAATAAATGAACCCTTCACAGAAATTGAAAGTCGCTTTCTCGAGTTTCTCCTAAAAGAGTTATTTATCATTGACAATTGACGTTGTGTCATCGAGATTTAGTTTATTCGAAAGTCGCCCTGCAATAAATTAACCCTTAAAAAACACGACATGGTGAATGATCTTTAATTCTTTCCTTTTAACATTTTATGAGGGACCGAAATCACTTTCTCCAGTAAACCCTAAATTGCTCGTTTATCAATTGTCACCGAAATTTCGTTTTTTCAAAAGCGACATTTTTACAACACAGACAAAACAACGCAAATGTGTAAAGTTAAATAATCTACATAAACAATACGCTGCCGTACCTTCACTGAATTGAATTTATTGGTTAAATTATAATAATTAGTTGTATGTATTAAAAATACGACACGCAGCTGAAGTGATTTTATTGTTAAATTTGTACAATTGAATGTAATGTAATTAATTTAAAAAAAGTATCAAAATTTGAATGGTATTATCAGAATAATACCGTGTTCATTTTTGAAATAAAATAATCGCCGATATTTCTGAAAGTGGTATTCAATGGCCTTTGAAAAAAATCGAATGGGGGTTAACTCTTTAAATTGCTAGGGTAGTTTAAAAACTCCATTATCACTCAGATTTCACTTTTTCGAAAGTGATAGAATGGACCATTTCGGCGCAAGTCTTAACCGCTGCATCAAATTTACATGTGAATAACGCTCTCTTTCTTTCAACCAATCTTTACACCACTGTTTACGATTTATTTTGCGTGTAGGGCGCTTTTTCATACATAATAGTAATGCTACTACCGCTAAAGCATCGTGTGTTGACGCCATCGCTTTTACACAGAACTGACAAAAAAACCGTAATCGTGTGGATGCGCTTCTGTATCCGGTAAATCGTATTCGACAGACCGGAACGACAAACCGCACAGGTATACCGTAGCATGTGTAGCCCGCTTTAGGCAGACCTTCTTACAAGATGATACCTAAAAATTGATTCTTTTCATACTTGATGCAGCAATATTGTTAGCGTTATTTTTATTGACTTATTGAGTTCGCTACATTTGCAAGACTAATCTAGCAGTTTTGGAGGTGGAGAGGGGGCGAGCCCTCAGATGCCGTTGTCCCCACTCCACCGTACCCCAAGAGGTGAACAAATATGGAGAAAGCAATTTATTAATTTCCTGCGCCGACCCCTTCAATTAAAGTTAGTCACTTTTATTATTCTACTGTGTTTATGATGCGCTCTTAAAAGAGAACCCATGTAAAAGAGAAAATAAAGAAGTCGTAAGAGAGTCATCAGAAGGGGTCGTAAAAATTAAAGAAAAGAAAGTTTTTCAGCTTTTTCTAACGTTAGAAGACCCCACAAGCGGTTCCTCATTCTGCTGGGTTCATGCAAGACTCTTGAATCCATTGTTTCGTTCGATTTTAAAATTGGGTGTAACAACGACGGCTGTTTTATTAAATTTTTATGAGATCGGGGAATAACGTAATCATCCATTATTTTTGTTATACGGTTGAGATCTGCTGGGAATTTTTGCCGAGATATCTCGGCACTTGGAAATTCCGCGCTGGTTCGCATTTTTTGAGTGTATTAATATTATGTAAAAATAGTGCCCATATTAACTGCGCTTATCGTGGTGAGCGATTGGGGCTAACGATAGGTATAAATAGAAAACAGCTTGTTGTAGCAGTGGGTAGTGCACGATTCGCCACAAAAATATGATGGTCAAGATAAAACCGCTTAAAATGAAATTCGCAAAAGAAAATTAATTAATTAAGTTAGAGTTGTCCAACATTTTCAAATAGTAAACGAGTTTAATGTAGTGCAAAATTATTTCAACTCTCCTCCCCCCAAGTCTTAATTAACATAAATTGTAGTTCCTAACATTTATATACACAAAGTTAGTTGATAAATATGTTTCAAAAACAGGCCCTTTTTTGTAATGCTCCCAAGAACATTATTCAGGTCGGTATATTACAAGCATAGAGAACTTAAAAAGCTTCTTCAATATTATAGTTGAAAATTTCAAACGATTTTTAAGAACTGTCCGACCACTACGGACTAAAGGGTTTTAAATTATTCTCAAATGATTTCAGTGAAACAAAAACCTCTATTATTTGTAAATTTCATCAGGTCAATTTTTTTTTTGCTTTATGTTGATAGTAATGACATTTTACATCTATCAGTTTAAGGTATATTAGTAATGTAGCTTTAAAATTAGAAAATATAGCACAAAACGGTTCTATCGAAGGAAGCAAAATGGCTACTGTCAAAAAAACTTCCGACGAGGAAAAATGTATCTTCAATATTCTGTAACATTTAACTGATTCCGCCAAATTGTATAGGTTATGGTATTAAGTACTGATTACTACTAACATAATGTAAAAACAAATATTTTTTCACAGCCTTCTAACGGTGCCTGGAATTAAAAAACACACTACAGTCAATGAATCAATAAATAACTTTAAAAACAATACGTTTTTAATTTTTAATGTTGAACTTACTTATAATGGATTCTCGACTATCAAAGTTCCGACTCAAAACGGCCATTTAAAAGTATGCAAATAAAATGTGATATTTTAGACTGCCTATAATGGATTTGTGCTGGTTAATGAACTAAAATTTTACTACAGGTCCATTATATATGAACCGTAATCGGATTGTTTCTTTGTGTTGTTTGATCTTTTTCTAAATATATTATTTTGAAACTTACAATTAATTCTGTTTTCGGTTAAAAAAAAACAAATTGGACAAGATGATTAACACCGACGGTCCCCTGAAGTCAATCATAAGCGAGTTCTATTCTACATAATAATATTTTCTGTTTTCTGACGTTTTTCGAATTAAAATTTACCAAATTTTGTTTAGTTAAAATTGTAAATTCGTGCAAATTAGGGAGGATGTTCTGCTGTTAAAATATTCCAATTGCTAGGATTTTTTAATTAAACACCAAAAACTCATTTTGACCTAGTTTAAAACTTGTCCCATTAAGTTCAATAAATTACTGTCCTAGACAGACGGCCCGATGCCGAAAGGCGGGTGGGCGTCGTTCTGCAACGGCAACTACGATCCATGTCCTAGACAGAATCGACAATAACATTTATTTTACAAAGCAACAGGAAAAAGTTTTGGCCTATTTAGAAGTTTTCAATTATTAAATATTTCTTCAAAAGAGTTAATTTACGAAAAAAGACAATTTTCCATTTTCTTTTATACTTTTCATATTATTAAATAAAGGGTCTTTAATTTAAAAACCAACGCCTTGCAGAATCAGAACGAAACGCTATTAATTTTTGATTTTTTAGTGTGCTGCAGGGAATTTCGTTAAACAGATTAATTTTGTTTACTCTTCATTTTTGGAATAAATTTTTAAACCATAGCATTTTTTAATAGAGCATGAAAAGACCTTCCAATTGAGGTATCACAAGCCCCCACTTTCTATTTAAAAATTTGGGAGTTGCCACTGTCACCCGAAGGGGGTTGAGGTTAGGGATAAAATTTTTACTTTACAGGATATCATGCGAAAAATGACGCGTTTCGGGATTTTGATCAATTGGAGCGCACTGTATGTATTGTAACGTGTGTTTAAGATAAAACGTTATCAAGTAGCATTGTATCAAACAGTACCTAATTGAATGATTAGTAGCACTTGAATCATTTTTTTATTTACGAAAACGTAGTGGTGCGTAGTGACTTACAACACAGGAAAAGTAGTCTCATAAGTCTGGTCTTGTGTGTAAAAGAAGCATGATAATTTGGGTTTAATATCCAGTGATAACATCTCCCCTTTATTTCTTCTGTATATTGAGTGTGTTTGGATTATTATTTTACTAAGTTTGGAACCGGCACTGCAAGGCTAGTGGTTTAACCATTTTGAGTTTTTGAGTATGTGCACTACAGTGACTTACATGTAAAAATTATCGACAATTAAAATTTACTTCAAGGCCCTGTTGATAACGTTTTTTTTCAGTGCATGTTACAATACTTGATGTCGCTTAATATTTTTTAAATTAATTAAACTTAGTGATCTTTGAGATCCATGGTGTGTTGCCTACCCCGAAACAGCAAGGCGTTCATTTTTAAATTGAATTGTAAAACCTAAGATATAAATAAAGTTCATAGCGTTGAACCCTTGACATTAATTTTTCATTTTAATTCAAATTAACAGAAAGTTGAAATCATTTGAATCAATTAAAAAAATCGAGCCGAACAAATAATTTAACTTTGGTGAAGTTACAGACCGCAGTAACAAGTTAAGACCGAATTGAACCCGCTATTACGAAACCGTCTCTTGCGAAAGCAATTAAATTTCGAAGATTTGAATTCCAAATTCAGACATTACCGAGAGCGCAATGGGCGCCGTTTTCGCATCCCACGGCCGATAAAGTGTACGTTAAGAGAATGCAGATTACCCGAGAAGCCTAAGTAAATATCCCAAAGAATTACGTGACGGTACGAGGATAAATTCTCATGTGTCTGGACGTAATGCGCGAAGCTTAATTTAAAATGGTAAAAATGAGTTTATCACGTTTCCTGCGGCAGAAATTTGAAATTTCCTCCCAACCGCTACAAGTTTCCGATAAGCGCAGCCGGGGCGACGGAACGTTCGCAACAAGTGCCTGAAAATTACCTGGTTTTCGACTAGCATGGCCATGTCCATGAACATATCGTGAAGCTCCCTGATCGAATTTTCTAATTTTATGATATCCGCGTGCCTAGCTTCGATATCCGCTAACGTTTGCTTCGCTTGTTGTGTTTCCATTATGATCTGCAACGAAAACCATCAGAGCTCATTATTATTATTTTGCAGCCAATACGAGCGATAACGTACACCTTGTGTGAACACCGCCGGATTACCCTGCTCTAACATCTCCTCCAGCTCTTCATTAGTCGTTTGCCTACCAGCTGCAAGAAACTAGACGTAAATTCCACCTTTTTTAAAAGACGAAACTTTCTGCTTACTAATTTCTAATTGTCGCTGTATCCTTCCTTTACATCTCTCCCGGTAATCCGTCTGCGTCCGGTTGTACTCTGTCATTACTTCTACGAACTTCCTGGACAGCGTCGAGTGTTGCGTTTTACGTATTCGTAAGTCGGCCGAAGATTTATTGGTCTGTTCTTCTTGTTCTATGTTTTGTTCTATCACTGCGGGACGAAAAAAAATGTCAACTCGGATTTAAACTCGAATTACGGGCTCGAACGGATTAAATTGCTTTCAAAGTGTATGAAAACTTTTCCGGATCGGGAACTTTCGCGATCTGTCACGTAAAGTGTGTCCACGAATGGATGCAGCGATTCGAAAAAAATGTTCCCTCAAAAGTTTTACTTTTTACAAAAAACTTTCTTCAATTTCCTATTTGATTAAATTTCGAAACTGACACGGAAAGGATGCGAAATGTAAAATTGGAAAAACACAGGAAAATTACACTTTATTGTATTGCAAAAGTATAATAATTGGCCAATTTAATCTTTTACTGTTACTGTAAAGTACCAAACAAATGTGAATTTGTTGAACAAAAAAATAAAAATCTCTAAATAAACAGAAAAACCTACAGATTGGACATCACATTTTAGGAACGCTTAATTTGCCGCCTCTCATAAACTGTTAAATTTTTTAAATTACGAAACTAATGACCGGTTGTTCAGTGAAGGCTTAAGCTTATAAAAAAACAATGCCTACTTTGACTCGTGAACATACATGAAGTAGAGTGAATCAAATTTTCAGCAATGCCAACACAATTTTGTAGTTTTTTATTTTTTCTCCTGCGTTTAGTAAAGCTTCGACCTTAATTAACCCTTCCCTAAACAACCGGCCATATCTTGAAATTAACAGCTGAGAATTGTCAAAACTACGGTTCTTAAACTTTTTTGCATGATGTAGAAGAGGCCGCAAATTTGATAGCTCCTTTGACCCGCATTCATTTATGTCCATTTTGTAATAAATATGTTGAAGTCGCTCAATTTTTATGGCTCATAAGGCTCACTAACAAATATTTTGATATTTATAGAAATTTGTTAACACTTGCCATTCACATTATATAGTGAGAAGATGCGTAAAAAAACATACTTGGTAAAATGACACACCATTTTTATTTTTTTTGAGTGGAATGGGAATATCTAGCTTTATGTATGAGAGGGATGTGCAATGTCAACTTTGTACAATTTCGGACTTGGTACGTAACATATACAAACTAACCTGTGATAATAAAGGCTTAAATTTTTTAACAAAAAGGAATTGAGAATTCTAGAAAGTACAATCAGAAACTAATCATTTTTATTGAAACTTATTTTAATAATTTCAATTTGAGGAAAATACATTTTACAAATATAGCAATGACTGCAGACAGGCTTGGTCTGATATGCAAATTTGATTCATATAAAATAACTGGCATTAAAAAAACCTGCACCCGTAGGTGTCTTTTGGGTAGTGTTAACAATCGTCATAGATTAAGTTTTAAGTCTCAGTGATCCAACAACACCAAGGAATGATCAGTAGAAAAATGCTTCGCCAACTTTCACAAATGTTTCCAAAAAACTATAAAATTTTCAACGCATCTTGAAAGTGTATTCAAACAACTTGTTGTAAGAATTATTATACAGTGAGCGGCAAAAGCAACGCGACAAACTGTTAAGTGCTGAACACAATCCAGAACGTCAATTTTTAAATTTAATTTTACATTTGTTGATAACATTCTTATATACAGGTCGTTTCTTGACAAAAAAATAGATTACTATTTTAAAAAATCGACGATGACGCCATTACTTTGACAAGCAACATCCTGCATATAAAAATTGACCTCTTTTTGTATTATTTTTTAAACTGAACAGTTTCTGATTTATTGCAATGTTGCGCTACTTTTGCTGCTCACTGTATATTTTTTGTAGTAATAAGCCATACTTATAAGACGAATTGTTGACAAATTCACAAGAAACCATTAGTAGATTAAACTTAGTTTTCAGAACTTCCTTAATAAACAATTTAATTGCGGTACTTTACTTTTAAATAAACATGGCAGCTTGCCCCGGCTTTGCTGGATCAACTTGCTAGACAAACAACAACAGTCTACCCATTCATATTTCTAATCGTTTAAGGATCAATTGACAGTTTTCTCGAAATGTAGAAGCTATTTTCTCACTGTACGCCAAATTTCCACTCAGTGGCTTTACTGGAAGTGGTCCATCTGTTAGCAGGGTTCTTTGAAGATTTTTTTGTCCTTTAATGATTTTGGGAAAGACGCTTTGCTTCGAAGATACAGGGTGATAAAACCTTTCGAAAAAAAACTTTTGACTACATACATATTACATGTAAAAAATTTTAATCTACAAAAACTGACTGCCGAATTCTGTCAAAAACACCAGGGCTGTTTCTTATTGCATTACCCCCATCAATTATTCGATTTCTCAAATCCTCTTCATTTTCCACTGGAGTAGTGTTCACTAATGTCTTCAAATGGCCCCATAGGAAAAAATAATTTTAAAATTTTCCAAACTTGTATCGCCCTGTATCTTGGAGACAAAGTCTTTTCCCAAATCATCAAAGGACAAAAAATTCTTAAAATAACCCAAGAAATAACTCACTGAATTTTTGCCGCATCTTTAGCATATGAATGGATGTAATTCCTTAATTAAAAAAGGGGGCTTTAGAAATTGTAAATTTAAAACTTTTTGAGATTATTTTTCGAAAACTAAACAGCAAACTATTTTCTCGTCGTTATGCATCCACAGATGGACTGTTAATGTTAAAAGATCACAAACCCTTTAACTTGGCACGGACTTTGTTGGCAGTTTTTTTGATATCGGCCATGAGGTCTTCCAATTCCTGTTTCGTTTCTGCAACAAAAAAAAAGAATCAATTATCGCCTGTTGCTCATCCCCGCCACTGCAAATACCCTTTGAAACATCAATTTATCAATCAAAGGGCGGCATAATGGGCATAGATTAAAAGGGCACCAAGTCCTTCCAATCCTCGATCCTGACATAAACTCACAAAAGGATGATTGATTGGTTCCCAAACCAAACAAGCTAATTTACCATCATTTTTCAAGTCGTGTATCGCTAATTCTCCATGCGAAACGATCATTTTTCGGCAGTAAAAGCGTTCCGATCGATTTTCGCAAAAATAACTCCGGACTGCGATAATTGGGTTAGGAGGCTTTCCCGCGGGCGCAATTACAAAAGGGAATGATTTAATCAAAGATGAATTACGGCGAGATTTACAACATAAATCCCGGCTGTAAGCCCTCCTGCCGCAACCTCTGCTCGACGGAAAGCCTGTGCATGACAGGGGCCAGACTGCTTGGCGCATCGACCGCGTCATTGACGATTATCAACGGTTATCAGACGTGACAAGTGACCGCGTTTATCGATTAAACAAGCGCCGGAAGTGAAAAAATAATAATTTCAGGAAACCCGCCGCCGTTACCTAGCGATACGCGTGTGGGCCGAAACGCGGGCGTCGTACTTATTTCTCGTCGACAACAAAAAATGTAGACGGCTAATAAACGCGAATTTTTCTTTACGATTCTTTAAGGGCGGCGCCGTAAAAACGGCGAAAATATGACCCCGACGAGTCTCCCAAGTCGGCGCTTAAAATAAATCAGATAAATTCGTTCATTATTTATTCGCAGCGCCCGCAAAAACAACTGTTATCGATTGTTCGGGATGCAACTAACTGGGGCTTTTGTCGGACGAGCGAGCGAGCTCTGCATATTTCACGAATTTTTTTGCCCCGATGGGCTGCACGGCGCTAACTAACTTAAAAGGCAATTTCATTATTTCCGCGAGCGGGATGTGACGTTAAAAACGATGACACACATTCGATTCCAGGGCACGCAAGAAAGTAACTAATCGTATACAATGCGATTATTTCTGGTAAATATACCTACATAATAAATTAATTTAAAAAATTTTAATTAAATGATATTTTAGCAGCAACAAGAAAACGCCAGCAGCAGATAAACATGGACGGAATTAAAAAGTCTGTGGGGCAGCGCTGCCAGGTCAAGCCGGTAAATAGAAAATGAATAAATACATTGTATTATTATTACATTACAATATATTATTTTGAATATTATTTTTTATATGTAAAAAAAAACATTTAAAAAATATTTCCTCAAAACATTTAGAAAATATTTCTTCAAAACATTTAAAAAATATTTCGTTAAGGCGCCGGTTTACCATTGAAAAATAAGTCATTTCAGGCCGTCAGGAACAGTCAATTGATTTGGTTAATTATAAGAGCAACGTTATAAAATATTTTCTGCACAAAGAAAAAAGACTAGAGAAGAGGGCTATGTATTCATTTTTGTAACTTTATTTGCTTAAATAGGCATCAAAAATTCTTGAAAATGACCGAAAACGACCTATTTTAAATAATTATATCTCAAGAACGGCATACATAATTAAAAATAGAAATGTGCCACCCCTTGACCATAGATGTTACCAGTAACATTTGGAAAAGCGCTTAATACCGTTTAAAAAACTACGTTAATTTTTGCATTTTTGTATCACGACGCAAAGTTTATAAAATCGCTCGAATTTACTCTGCCATCAAACAGGCGAAGTGAGGAAAGACGTTGGGGGAACTAGAGATTTTTTCCCTGCCAATTTCTGTGTAATCGTTACACGTGCAGATCGAATATTTTATTTTCGGTACAGTTGCATTTTATTGTTTACGCTATCGTATCTATATACGTTCAACAGGAAACCGCTGAGATAAATTGGTTCTAAAATCGGAATGAAATTTATATAAAACGTAATTATAATTGTAGAATCAAAATTATGTAGAAGTAATTTATTTTCATGTCATCAAGGTATTAACACGAACTCAACCGAACATATATACTCTAACTTCGACGGAATAACTATAAAATTCCGC
This sequence comes from Dascillus cervinus, assembly GCA_949768715.1. NCBI lineage: Eukaryota > Metazoa > Arthropoda > Insecta > Coleoptera > Dascillidae > Dascillus > Dascillus cervinus. The sequence continues at coordinate 25,852,836 of OX458319.1, read as the reverse complement.
TCCCTTTAGAAAGCGTTTTCCCCCTTTAGAATGTTGGGTTGCATAAGTCCCAAATATGGTTAACGACTTTGGTAAATCGCCCTCTTAAAACATTTATTTCTTAAAAATATTTAAAAAATATTTTTATGACATATTTATTTATATTTTAAAAATATTTCTAAAAAACATTTAAAAAATATTTTTAAAATATAAACAAATATGTCATAATAATATTTTTTAAATATTAAAAATAAAATATTTTAAAAATATTTCTTTGTACTAGGGAATTCCCATTAAAGTGGAAAAACGAAACTTGTTGCAAATTTGCAAAATTGTTATGAGAAAATTTCTGATCCTTCTGAAGAACAAAACGAGGCAACTTTTGAAACTTGCGGTTGTGGTCGGTTAATTCGCCGATTGCACGTGTTCCGTTTCAATCAGAAAAGCGCTCTGCTGCACCTCGCGAGATCAATTTAAGCCAGTCGACGTTGCTAATCTTGGGATGGTCATGAAATGGTGATTTAGAACTGATTTCGCCCCTGATAGCAAAACGATCGCCCTATTTTAGCTACTTGAAGACGATTCAAGATTTAAATCAGCAATCGATTAACATTTTCAATGTCCGAAGAGTTTGGAATTTTCCAACTTAATTCGATTCATTATCAAACTAATCTTACAACTGTATTTTTTAAATTTCGAACGTGAAAACATTAAATTCCATAGCAGGGGAAGCTTTGGTGAGACGAGTAACATTATAAGATGAATTGTTAATAGCTCGAATCTTACACTTTCTTGATTTGTTTAGAGCAGGGATGGCAACACGTCTTGATTTGACCTAACATAACCTAATACTTGTAACCGAACGTAACACGCAAACGCAACAGTTAATAATTACTCATGGTTTTTTCATTCTCCTGGAGAAGTCGATCGCGACACATTTTTAAGATAAAAAGTGGATCTTATGTACACAAAAGTTGGCCACCCCTGGTTTAGAGAGCCGTCTCGAACGTGATAAAGTAGAAACAGACTTCATCGGTCAAGTTTCTGTGATTACAAAGCGTTTTATAATTCATCAGATGTTTGTTGCGAAATTTGTATATTGTGAAATGGAGCCACAATCAAATTTGGCACGTCTTTATATTATAACTTAATTTTTTTCTTAAACTATCGTGAACCGTCCAGTGAATGAACACCACCCAGTGAATGAACACTGCTCAAATAAACTGAATTATTAAGAACAGTGGGGCATTTTCGAACTATCTTGAGTGCGAAATAGTTCCATTAGGTCTCTACAGATATGATCCAATTATTGTTTTTTTCTTATCAGTTTATTCCAAAAAAAGACATTGCTCAAATCAACAGTTGGTTGCGAGTTGCAGTCAAATATAGAGGCAGGTCCTATTTCATGGTATCTTTGAACATAATTTATAATTTATAACAAAGAAACAAATTTTTCTTTATTACAAATACGTTTGAAGTTAATGTATTGTCATCCATATTGGGTGTTCATTTACTGGACGTCGCTGTTTTGGTTTTTGGTTTTGGTGTTCATTCACTGGGTATTTAGTACGTCTTGTATTTAAATGTCTTTTAACAAATTGATTTGTAGCGAGTCTTCCAAATGATGCAATAATCTTGTGCTCTAACAAAATATCTATCGATACAACAAGTTATTAGCAACAAAAGTGATATTGGGGACGGAGAAAATAATTCTGTGAACGCAAATGTGACAACCGAAATGCAAAGTGTTCATTCACTGGCAAGGTCACCCTATACAGGTTCTCTTACATTTTGACATATTTCGAAGAAAAATTTATGTAATGAGTAACAAGTAAGCAATTAAAAATTATGCTTAGGTAAGCAGTAGGATAGTTTAAATAGGATATAAATTAGAGAGGGGAGTGAGTTCAGTAGTTGTAGTTGCAGTTACATTTTGTTGTCAATAAACCAATTAACCACAAAGTGACTTCTGTATCCAATCAACCCCGTTCCGGTCATTACATTTAATTAAATTTAGTTTAAATTTAATTTAAAGTTTCAAACAATAAAAAATTAACAAGTTATTTGTGCCTAGACAATGAAGTTAAGTTTATTACCACAAAAGGGCAAGAATTATTAATGAATAAAATTTTTAAAATGAGTTTTAGTATTTGAGCCGCTGATTCTGAAAGTGGGGCAAGTCCAATTTGAGCAAAAATAGCTAAAGCTGATTCTTATTACAAATTAACATAAAATGTATGTTTTTTATCAATTCACAATAAATATCTTTTAATATCAGAATAAATTCGTTACTAGTACTTTATTTCGACAACGATATTTATTGAGAGTCGATTTTGGAACGAGGCAACTCTACTCTAAATGACGACAGCGTGGAAGCAGATACAATACCGCATAAAATAACTACTGCAATCAAAATGTAATATTAAATTGCAAAGAAGAAAATTAATAATATCAAGTAGAGAGCACGTCCCTAGTTAATCAAATATTTAACGTTTTGGGATTATGAAAACTATGATTAATGTAATCATAGTCTAGTCGAGTTTGGAAATCTTGTCCCATACTTATAATTACAGTAATTTAGATGGTAGAATATACATTTACAATTCCACCCAGATAGTAATCATTTGATTGAAGGTACATATTTAATTAATTGTATAATAGAAAACTTATAAAAACACTGACAAACCCCTCTAATTATGTATTTCTTTTTTCATAATCTCTTGTTGCTGCTTCTTATTCATATTTGGCAGTGCATTGCTCTTTTATTCTGACGATGAAGGAAAATTGAGATTAAAATAGCCGTCATATAAACAGAACCACCAAAGGCAAAAATCAAAATCGGAAAATAATGACCCAAAAGATTGAGATTACCAAAGGACTCAATCAAGATATCTTGGTATGAAACAGATGACTGAAATATCGAAAAAAGAATATCGGTCGGCAAGAAATTTTGAAAAGATGATTATTTTTTAATGATTTCATTCACCAATCGTTTAGTAGTATTTGGGCACACGTGTTTAATTCTGTCCAATCACAACATTATTATAGTGAGAATTTTCTACTGTAGAAAATTCCCGCGAGCATAATTTCTAGTATTTTGTTTACATATGTAACTTGACAGCACATTTTCTAGTTTTGACATCTGTCGCCAGTTTGATTTTAGTTTATAATGAATTAAACTGTATTTTTATGCTGTATTTTTTATTTAAACGTTAAAAAATAATCTTCCGAATACCACTCGAGAGTGCGAATTAATTAGAAAATAATTCTCCAGTTATTTTTTCAAACTTGTTGCCATTTGGGAATAGCCACTCGAGCCCTACGGGCTCTCGTGTCTATTCCCTGGCAACAAGTTTTCGAAAATCTGTCGAATTATTTTCATAAGTAATATCACAAGAGAGTGGGAATAAATTGAAAATAATTCGACAGATTTTCGAAAACTTGTTGCCAGGGAATAGACACGAGAGCCCGTAGGGCTCGAGTGGCTATTCCCAAATGGCAACAAGTTTGAAAAAATAACTGGAGAATTATTTTCTAATTAATTCGCACTCTCGAGTGGTATTCGGAAGATTATTTTTTAACGTTTAAATAAAAAATACAGCATAAAAATACAGTTTAATTCATTATAAACTAAAATCAAACTGGCGACAGATGTCAAAACTAGAAATGTGCTGTCAAGTAACATATGTAAACAAAATACTAGAAATTATGCTCGCGGGAATAATGTACAGTAGAAAATTCTCACTATAATAATGTTGTGATTGGACAGAATTAAACACGTGTGCCCAAATACTGCTAAACGATTGGTGAATGAAATCATTAAAAAATAATCAATTTATTCTCACTCTCTTGTGATATTACTTATGAAAATAGCATTCTCCCCAGGTATATAATTAAACATTGTAAAACAAGTAAATGATACATTAGAAAAATATAAGCAGAACCAGGATAGGAGAAATAGTAACAAGGCACTACATGGAATAATAAAAAACAACGATCTAACAAACAATAAGAGAATTTACAAAATATAATAGGCAGCATACACGACGGGGAAATCAGAAACGAGATAAGGACGGCAACACATTCTTTTCTGAAAACCCTCCAAATTATTAGATTAGATCTTCTTAGACATTCGCGGTTTTTTCCTTCCAAAACGTTCTACTTTTCATAGTTTTTTCTTAGATAAGATAAATGGACAGTCTTAAAATGGTATGGAAATATTAAAAGAATGTCAGAAGACGGATGATTTCAGAGGACACCACCTCGAAAATGGAAAACTTGTTCAAATAATAATAAAGAGGCTTTAAAGTAGGATATTAGCAAAAGGGACAACAAAAATATAGACAAAAAAGAAAGTAACAAAAAAAATGGTTAACCCAATTCAGAAAGTCATAGGCTATAATTTAATGTTTTAGGGTTTTGGTAATACAGCCAGTGCGTGTAATGTTTCATTACATTGCGTCCTATTAGTAAAATGCACGCAAAATTTATTTCCTCCAAACATGCGAAGTGAATTGGTTTTTATACTCGAATTTATTAAAAATGGACTAGACGAATTATGCTCAAAATTGATGCAAAAATTACAACCCGATTTCTTATTCTGTTCAAATTGGAAACGTTTCCTTTAATTAAATAAACGTTTTATTTCTTATTTAAGTTATTATGAGGTTGTTTATTATCATAGTAATTTTCTAGTTAATGGTCGGTTATTTAGAATTTGTATCACAATTAACAGGGCCACTTGAATACGAGAGAAGAACATCACTCGAATTAAATTTTAAAACCTTTCAATCGTTTCAAAATGTAGTTGAACTAGTTAAATTAAATTGAATCTCTAAACTCTATAATTGATTTAAAAACTCTAATTATACAATTAATTCAATAACAGATAAGGCCACTGTTTAAAAGTTGTAAGTTAGTGCACAATTTTAAAATCAGTTTCGTGCCTGAAAAGATTTATTTCGCTTAATACCTAACATTATGTAAGAATGCTTTGGGAGAGGATAAATGGAAGAAATTAAGAATCGCAGCCGCTTTTGTGCTTTTCTACAGCAACGACTGCGAGGTGCTTTAAGTAAACTCGAACGTGTCACAAAACTTAATCCAAAAGTGTTTGCTTTATTTGGAGAGGCCAAATAAAATATTGGATTTTTCTACAGCAAAGGGAAGTTACCTGTTGATTTTTATTTTTATTCTGTTTACAACTTATTATGTGGACTCAAACACTCAAATACAATCGCAACATAAACATTATTTTTCCTTTAATTCTTTCCCATCGTTTCCCATCGCTAAAAATGGAATTGCTTCACAAAAAAAATACCGATTATTTTGACTCAGCAACACAAATCCAGATAGAAAATAATGCCATTAAAGGCTTAATTTGGTCATAACTTAAAAACGGCTGAAGATAAGAAAAACAGCAACTTTTCTTACAAACACATTTTCACAACTTGAAGAATAATGTCCTGCCCGTTTTCGTGTTTTAAAATTATGAATTTTTTATTGTTCTCCACAGACTGCAAGATTTATTCGATTTTGAATTGAATTTAATTCAATGCCTTTAACAAACAGTTTAAAAATGTATTGTTTTTTATTTTAGAAATCATAAATTACAAAGATTCTATTTAAAAACTTCTATCCAATTATAAAAATTCATGAATCCATCTTTTTAGAATTCCGTTTGATGCCAATTGATAAAGTCGCCCTTTAATCGGTGCGACAAGAAGAGCCACTTTTAATCCGCGTTTTATTGTAAGGACCAAATTGCAGAGACTCAAAGTCGGAGTCGCACAATGATCCAAAAAGACCCGCCTAAATACAAAAGCAAACGTATCAGTGTTTAATGAAACAATATTATACAAACCGCGCTGTTTGTACTGATAAACGCTGAAATATTTACGCCGTTATTACTTGTTTCAATTAAAACTGAACAATCAACGCCGATAAATGGCGTGCGTTGTAAATTAGGTTCGAGTGCATTTTGCATTTCATGATTCATCGGTCGGAAAATTACCCGCAGGCTGTTTTTTCGCTGAAAATTTGTCCGGTCAATAAAAATGGCATTGGAGATACAATTCAGGCTGAAAAACCGACGATCCATCAATCATAAATAAAGTAATCGTATAGAGCGAGCGAAACATTCATTTTTCTTGTGGGTCATTTGTATCTTTTGGAGCTGAAATTTTAATCCGTTTAATTTCCTTTTGAAAAGAGTCGGCGCTCGTCTAAATTAAAGACTGTTTACTCGGACGACTGCTAAAGTTAAAATTTATTTTTGTAGGTGCGCTTCAGGTGAATTTCAATTTCCTGACGCAGTGCACGGCATTCGAGGCATTCTGCAGGAATTCTCTCCCTTTGTGTGCTTAACGCGACGAGTGTCACTCTATACACCGACATTTGTTTCCAAGTGTTACCCCTTGTAATCCCCCGACACCAGAATCCATTAGATTGCATTCATAAATAATTCTGAACAAAGTGCAACTCATGTCTGCACTGTCATTAATTCCGAAAGATGATTAAGTAAAATGCATTTAAGCTGATTAATGTTCCAGAAAGCTTTTAGGGCCTCCCGTTGAAAGGTCAGCAAAGTTAAAATTTGTCAGTTTGAAACAGATTCCGACCTATTTGTTAATTTTAATTTTTCTGTGAAACACTCAAATTTCAAACCAACCAGACAATCAAACTAATTGTTTAACGAACCCACGTTTGGGGATTTATTTTGACTACTTTATGAGCCATATTCAGAGTCCCTTCTTAAGTTTAAGTGCTTGCTTAAAAAGCAGGTAGCGACTATTGTGCGTCGTTTAAAAATAAGTTTACCTACTTTTTAAGCAAGCAGTTAAATTTTAAAAACAACGCTGAATATGGCTTTATATCATTAAAAAGTACTTTAATAGTATCACAATCATTCAAACTGTCGTTATTAAACTTCCATGTTTTAAATAAATGTATCTTTGTTAGTATATTTGAAGAATGTAGATTCACTGAGCTGTTTAAACCTAAATTTTTTACTATAAATTTAGCACAAGAGTACTTCTTTGACATTTTAATTTTTTAACTAAACTTTAGATTTCGCAAAACATTGTCAGGAAAAACTTTATTTAGTACTTCTTTTTATTTAATAACAAAAAGAGCAAATCAACAAATGCACAAATTACTGAGGGTAATTTAATTACAGCGCTCAACTGAATATTTAAAACTGACCTTGGCTCAACAAAACTTAAACAGATTTAATTAGAATTATGTAATTTAACTTTGAAACGCAAATTTGAGGTGTTTCCGTACATTGGAATTGAAATCATTATACAAGGAAGCCATTAAATTTAATCAATGTTTAGAGGTTTAGAGTAAGTAATTAAATTGTTAAATGTGTGGGTATGAGCTTTAAAATTACCTTGCCCATAATTATTAGACATTTATACTTTATTTCACCCCTCCCCACCCCCACCTATGCGAGTAACGCCCCCAATTTATAGTAACCAACAGAAATTCAAGTTCCAAGGTGTACGTGCTGGTCACGCCGCTACGTCACTGTATGTCGTCGTGACATAAACTATCGAACTGTGCTGTGCAAGTTTTCAGTATATAGCCAGAGTAAGAAGTTGTAAAAAAGTGGGTTTGAATATTAATTAATAACTAAATAACAAACACAAATTGGGTCTATCCTAATTAATAAATGTTTTTAAGTACTGATCATGGATTTCAGTAAAAAACACATACACACATTCCTAAATAGTAATAACGTCCATTTCCGCTGAAACTCAATTTCGAATTTCTTCATAATTGCTACACTTTATCTAATCACTAATAACTGCCAGGACGATCTGCAATTTCAGCTGAAATCTAAATCACAATTTTCTGCAAAAATTCGAACGTTTTCAGTCAATAATAAAATTTTCAATCGAGTTTAATGAAACACGATAGCAAAAAGTGTTTTTCAATGGAAACAAATCGCTGCGCCTAGCAATAAAATTAATGGCAGTAACTTCATCAGTCAGAAAAAGATCGTTATGAATCGCACGCCACTTGTTCGCAATGATTAAAGAAACAGGTGATTACAACAGTGCGAGTGAAACTTGCCATCATAATATTTACCGATTTGCTTCAACAGTGAGATCGTATAATAAATTTAACGCCACCGCTCTTCATTAGGGGCAATTGATTTTTTGCGGCGTATGTAATATAAAACGAGATTCCTGTACTGACGTCTTACGTAGGTGGGCTGTTTGCGCGATTTGCTGAATTAAATGCTTCGAAAAACGGCAATGCTATAAATAAATATCGATATTTAATCCAAACCGGCTAATAAAATTTAATGCCGGTTCCTTAGGGTACTTGGCAATGGTTCGTAATGTGAATGAAAATGACCGGTTTTAAAAGTGTTCGTTTTCACCAAATTGTCTCGAAAAGGAAATGAACTCCATAACGACCGAGAAGTACTAATGTTCAAATAATAGACTTAAAATAAATTGAATTTAGCTCGTCATTGTTTTAATTGTAGGGGAATTGAGTCTGACATGGCATCTTAGGGCGAGATGGTGCAGTACTTTGATCTAAACACTTGAAAATTATTAAAATATTGTTAATGCTCGTCGATAACATAAAAGTCCAGAATTTAAAAGTTCTAATGTTAACTCGTCCTGACACACCCGGTAGGTACTCCCGTTTAATTCCTTCAATTTCAATATTTCATTTCAATATATTTTTATGTCGTCTCTTAAACAGTTCGCAATAAATCTTAGTCAAACGCCCCCAAGAAATATCGAAATCCAACTGTATTTTGTCTCTTGAGATAAAATATCAAATTATATTCAGTGGCCTAAAAAACTTTGTGAAAGTAAACCGCGAAAGTATTTGAATTAAGTAAATTGGAAGAAAGAGCACGTCAATTATAAAAAAATTGAAAATCCCGATCGCTGCTGAAATGTGTCGAAACTACCCCAATTTTGTCCTGCTCTTAATTGAAAATTTTATTTCTTTACATTCGTTAAATGGACGACAGTTTCAATTCATGAAAATGTGAAATTGGTAGTAAACTTTACAAAAAGAATCTGATAAACGAAAAGGTTCAAATATGGGGCTAGGGTCTATATATGGGCAGCGTCAAATTCTCCGACTTTTCCAGATTGCTGTGAACCCTGGTAGATCCCGGGTAACACAGGACGTCCAATGGACGTACATGTTGGTCCATTTCTTATCCATTTCTGGAGGATCCACAAGCGGAACTATAATGGACGTCAAATGAATGTCTAAGTCCATCCATAAATGTACATTGCAGCGATGGATATAAATGGGACGTCCAGTGGATGTACATTTATGGACTTAATCTGGACGTTCCATAAAGGGATCAACATGGATGTCCATTGGACGTACACTCATGGACATAAACTGATCAATATGGACTTCCATTAAACGTGCGGTCATGGACTTCATTCGGATGGTCCATAAACGGATCAGCATGGATGTCCATTTGACGTACGTTCATGGACTTAAAAGACGGTACATAAATGGATAAATATAGACGTCCTTGAAACGTACGATCACGGACTTCATTTGGATGATCCATAAACGGATCAACATGGATGTCCATTAGACGTACGTTCGTGTACTTGATTTGATCGGTCCATAAACGAATCCACATGTATCAAAAACTTTGAAACTTTAACTAAAAACATTATTAAACTTGGTACTTTATGACTTTGACTTTATGAAGAATACGTTGTTTTGATATCCTGATTAGATCTACGAGATAATGAGTTGCTAATGAATTATTAATAAAATTTTTGAACAATTTTTCAGCAATTTGTATGTAAAATGAGAGATACAATTTTGGATACGAATTAAAATCTTACAACTCGAAGTGGCCCGTTTAGTTGAACGTCCAAAACGAATCCGTTTACATTCTTAAAGACGTCCAATAAGCGTCCACGAACCGGTACGACATGGACGTACATTGAACGTCCCATAAGATCTCAATTGTAGTCCCAAAAATGTCCAATAAGCGTCCACCGCTGGACGTCCATATGTAAGTACCTCCAATTTGGTCTCAAATTGGACCAAATTGGACGTCCGAAGGATCCGTTTGTGTACGTCCAATGTATGTACGTCCGTACATATGTTACGTAGGATGCAGCCTATGTTACGTAGGATGCAGCCTATATTTTTATGAGTATAACTAAAACAAAGTTCGGACAATTATTGCAACATTTTATAAAAATCAAAGCAGCCCAAAAAAATAGAATCCCAATTTTCGACGATACACAATTTAACCCTCGCCCACAGCAAAAAGCTCGAAAAGCCTCGAGTCGTTTTTATTATTATCCGATACAAGCACTAATGGAAACTACTTTTTGTATACAATACAAGAAAGTCATTAAATATTCCAGATAAACCATTTGGCTAATTGCCAACCGAAATCCCCCAATTATTGATTTCGTCGAACTCGCAAATACATAATGAATGCACACGCTGCTTTAACAAAGCTTTTTTATTGCCTTCGAAAGCCACTTGTAAGTGACAGGTTGCAAGAAATCCGCGCGAGTGTTGCACACCGAATCGATGAAACACTTGCAGGCTCTCCATTTTTAGCGCTACATTTTTATTAATCCGTCGACCGAAATGTGGCCAAAATAATTTGTTATGCAATATACGCTTTTATCGCGGGCATTATAAAACGACATGAATAATTCAAGCGCGCACATGAAAATTCCTCTTAACACTCGATTTTATTATTGCATCAAACAAAAAAAAAGGACGCTTGTTAAAATAGTTAAACCTCGACGCGTTCCATCCCCTGAATAATAATTGCAAATTCGCAAGCGAATTTTTAAATTTAATTAAAATAATGGCGCAGCACAACTTCCGCCGGCTTTCCGATTAAATCCTGCAGAATTATATGAAATTTGACATCGCAGTACGGATTCTTCCGATTTTAAATTGGCTTCCTCATTTCGTTCGAATTTTTTAAGTCGAACGCCGGCTAATAGAGCGCCGTTTGACCCGCAGCAATAATTTAACGGCGCACGCAATAATGCCGCTTTAATGAGTATAAACATAAAAATGCACGGTATCTGCCGGCAATTAATAACGCCATTGACTATTATTCATTCGCAGCGACAGTAAATAAACCGCTGGAAAATAAATCGTTTTAAAGGGGTAAAATGTTTGTTTAGTAGCCCCGTGCACTTTTCCCGCTTACATTAACAAAGTAAGGGGTCGCGAAAATTAATGTTTGAGTGGTGGCAGAATATTTTAGGAAACGGTAGGGTGCACGCACCTGTTGGCAGTCTTAACAGAATTTCGAGATTACAGCCATCATATCTGGCAAAAGTCATATTCAATGAGCTAACGTATGAAACCAGATAAATTAAATAGTCTTTTAATATAAAAATGCACCAGAAATGTCCTAGTTTCAAGTAGAACATTTTAAAAATGTTTATTTGCCAACAAATACAAGGTTTATCGGTTCTCGGCGCCAACCGCCCGCTCATTTCTTATCAAATAATATCAGAGAGCATTATAACATAATTTTTAAACATGCCGCGAACACGTGGCGGCCGGATAATAGGTACGTTCATCATACCAATGACGTTTATTCTTCATTACCTATTTTAAGTTAAGATCTTTAGAACATTTGGAAAGTTAAGATGATAAGACGATAAATTAAAAACGTTGGATCTAAACCAAAAGTTTAATTAAATTTCAAACTTTTAATAAGCACAGCAGTTTCCTAAAAATTGCGAGCTGGAAAAAGACTGAAATTGTCATTTTCGTGTGTCGTGTATTGATGTTACATTTCTCCTTTACGAGTTTATGGTCTTGTATTTATTCACTTTGTTCGGTATTATTGCTTACTGTTACATTTTCTCGACAATAGACGAATAGAATATCAAATTTTTATTTTAGTTCAAGTAACATTCGAACAATTTCAACTATGCAATTTAAAATGACATAAAATTTCCCACCGTTTTCTGGGAGCTAAGATAAGGCAAATTGGTCGTTAAGAAAATTGAAAACTTGTTTTAAAAAAAAACTTTAATGCATAAAATTATTAGAATGAGTTTTAGTACCTGAGCCGCTGATTCTGAAAGTGGGGCAAGTCCTATTTGAGCAAAAAAATAGCTAAAGCTGATTCTTATTACAAATTAACATAAAATTTATGTTTTTTATCAATTCACAACAAATATCTTTTAATATCAGAATAAATTTGTTACTAGTAATTTATTTCGACAACGATATTTATTGAGAGTCAATTTTGGAACTGAGGCAACTCCACTCTAAATGACGACAGCGTGGAAGCAGATACAATACCGCATAAAATAACTACTGCAATCAAAATGTAATATTAAATTGCAAAGGAGAAAATTAATAATATCAAGTAGAGAGCACGTCCCTAGTTAATCAAATATTTAACTTTTTAGGATTATGCAAACTATGATGTAGTCATAGTCTAGTCGAGTTTGGAAATCTTGTCCCATACCTATAATTACAGTAATTTATATGGAACAATATACATTTACAATTCCACCCAGATAGTAATCATTTGATTGAAGGTACATATTAAATTAATTGTATAATAGAAACTTATAAAAACATTGACAAACCGCTCTAATTATGTATTTCTGTTTTCATCATCTTTTGTTGCTTCTTCTTATTAATATTTGGCAGTGCATTGCTCTTCTATTCTGACGATGAAGGAAAATTTAGATTAAAATAGCCGTCATATAAACAGAACCACCAAAGCCAAAAATCAAAATCAGAAAATAATGACCCAAAAGATTGAGATTACCAAAGGGCTCAATCAAGTTATCTTGGTATGAAACAGATGACTGAAATATTGAAAAAAGAATATCGTCCGGCAAGAAATTTTGGAAAGATGAAAATATCATTCTCCCCAGGCACATCATTAAACATTGTAAAACAAGAAAATGATACAATAAAAAAATATACGCAGAACCAGGATAAGAGAAATAAGAACAAGGCACTACATGGAATAATGAAAAACAACGATCTAACAAACAATAAGAGAATTTACAAAATATAATAAGTAGTATACACGACGGGAAAATTAGAAAGGAGATAAGGGCGGCAACACATTCTTTTCTGAAAACCCTCCAAATTATTAGATTAGATCTTTTTCTTAGACGTGCGCGGTTTTTTCCTTCTAAAACGTTCTCCTTTTCTCAAGCCTCTTGACATAAACGTTGTTCATAGTTTTTTCTTGGATAAGATAAATGGACATAGTTTTAAAATGGTATGGAAATATGAAAAGAATGTCACAAGACGGATGATTTCAGAGGACACCACCTCGAATATGGAAAACTTGTTCAAATAATAATAAAGAAGCTTTAAAGTAGGAAATTAGCAAAAGGGACAACAAAAATATAGACAAAAAAGAAAGTAAAAAAAAAAAAAAATGGTTAACCCAATTCAGACAGCTCCAATTCTAGTATTTTAATTAATCAAAATCAGAGTTTGAAAATACGGTTCTAACTGGGAAGAGTCCCGGTTGTTAATTTTTTACGAAAATAAAACCACATTGATGAATTTCGTCACCAACTTTTAATAATGTTCGTACCTGACACCATTTAATTCTAAATGGAAGAGTATTTTAAGTAATTACTACGTGAAAAACCTGAGCGAAAATCGGTGATAACACGTCATAAATTGACGAATGAAAAATGCATTGGAAAATTTGCATGAAAACCGGAATCAAAGCTTTTGTTTCGATTCGGTGAATGCGCTCGAAATTCAATACCTGCAATGCAATATAATCGACTACAATAATTAAATGCAAATCCTCAAAACCTTTACAAAGAACCGCATGTTTGTAAATAAAAAAAAAACCACTTTCGATTCAAACAAAATAAAAGAATTAATTTTTCCAGGAAATAAAAACCCGAGTTCGTTTACAAACTAGTAATAACCGCAAAGTACGGAAAATTCGTTTTTTCCGGTCGATCGAATTCATACATTTGCAGCAGTACATTGCTTTTATTGCAGGTTATCTCTGCTGCTTTCGAGCCCGTGCTACCGAAGCACAAATTATAAACGAGTTTTTAATTATATTTCCTGAGCAAACTCAAATTTTCAGTGATTTAATTTGTTACATTTTTGTCGGCCGGTTTTTTTTTTACAAATCTTATCGGATTTGAGCACATCCCAAGATTTTCTCGACGCTCCCTCGCGGAAATGTTTAGTGTAGCGATTAGTGTGCAGCATTAATTTAATCCGTTTTGTTTCCAAAGAATGGAGTCATGTTGCCGAGACAAAATGCGTTACACTTTACGCCCCAATTTTCACGTTACGACCGGTGCTTTCATCCGCATTTCAGACACCGTTACATTCTCGCAAGAAACATAAGTTCTTTTGGCACATAAATGTCACATTGTAATTTTGAATGAAACTGATTCGACTGATTCTCAAACCTTGAACTATCACAATTGAAAATTTAGAAAAAAAATTCTCGCATCGATAAAGCGGGGGCGAACTTTAATAAATAAAAAAAACTTGGAAGAAAATGTTTTCAACCGTGGTTTTCATACCTTCGGTTTCGAGTCAGCCTCACTTTTTTGTAGACCATATGTGATTTTTTTTTCGAATAGAGCAGTTCATAAGATTTAATTTTTAATTTAATTTAATTAAATAAACGGCGATTGCAGGAATAGAATTTTCTGAAAAAAAATCATAATTACGGTTACTTAGGCGTCGGTTCTGACAATGAATTTCATGATTGTCGACCATAAGTCTTGGTGTGTAGGAAGGCCAATGGAAATGAATAGATTTACTCCGCTATTGAGGAATTATGAGACAAACTGAATGCATCCTGTATAGGAACGTATTCAACAGATCCAGAAGATCAACAGGCGAGGAATTTAAGTTCCACACGAATTTATAGCTCGGAATTTACAATTGTTTGTCGAGGAAATAATCACAGATTAAGACCCACATATTCAGATCTCAATCAATATTGTGCTTTTTGCCTCTCAAATTATTGGATCTCTTCTTAGGTGGATTGTTGAAATTATTTCTAATTTAAAAGGAATGTAATTGATGCTCACCAACTTTTAAAAAAATGATAACCCCTTTTAATAAAAAACCTTTATCTTTCGCTACCCCTAATAAAATTTAACGATCCCCGTGCTACATCAGATGACAGCGACTAAGTCATCACCTTATCTATAAACATTATGTTGTCACGTACAACCCAGCAACAGAGGAGCAGCTGTCACCCTCAATAGACAATATTTCTTCTTTGCCACAGACGTAACATTAATTTAACCCTTTATGTGACACACCTATAGGAATTATGTTGTTCATGAAAATTATTAAAAACTCTCTTATAAACTCTCATTGAATAAGCAATAGATTTCAAGCAAACAAAATCAAATTATCTATTAACAATTTTGCCAAGTCAGACCCAGATTTGTGCTGAAAATGTATTGCAGCCTAAATTAAAACAACCCAAATCAAATTTTTTATAACGAGAAAATTCTCAAATCGTGCATCAAAAGAAGACAATGGTCAAAAAGTGAACAACTGAATTTAGATGTAGGAGAGGCAGTATTGAAGACTTGAAACTATTACCACCGGAGGAAGCATCGATTTAAGACTCGACATGGACATGGGGAACACCGAAGCAAGTTCAAAATATATTGAGTAACAAGTTTTCTGCAAGATGCCAAGAAAAATCGTAGTGTCTTCTAATTTGCTGGCCCCATTTCCTTTATAAAAAGTTGGTTACCATCTGAATTAAAACAACAGTCGAAATGGTGAAAGCACAAGAGTTTACCAGCCCCCAAAACGGCAACATGATCTCGATGGTTACTATTTCTTCCTACCTACCTACCTAAGAATCAAACTATAACAGTAGTACAACGTCATGTTAACTTTTTAGGAAAACATCGTGTAGTATAAAATCAAAGAGACCGGAAATTCTAACAGACGGTGTACTCTTCCCACACGGTAATGCTTCAACCGACCCATCAGCATTTTTGATGCCTCAAATTCACCAGTGTTAAAATTAGTACCACATCCACCCGATTCACCGGAACTACCTCCATCAGATTTCCACTTATTTCCGAAGCTCAACAGCCACTTAGGAAGATATTGATTTTCGTCGACTGAAGAAGTTGGGGTAGGACGAAAAATATTACCGGACCGGAATCATAACATTACAACATCGATGGATCAGAAACAAATATTTGAAAGGAACTAAATTTGTTTAATTGTTTTTTAATAAAAACTTTCAATAAATCCTTCTGCAGTTTTCAATCCACGTTCTTTCAAAAAGGTTTCCAAAATCTGAATTTACACAATGTAATGCAAATTTAGCGCGTTTCAATGTGTGATTATGTGTATTTTAATAGGATTACAGAAGCAATGCAGCATTCGGCGGTTGAATGCTTTTGGGTTGGAGGTATTATGGTATGGAATGCAATTAGTTTTACCGGACGTGCCAAGTTACATGTTATTTCTAATAGGATAGTAAATTCACATTTCTGGTGTCTTTTGAACCACTTATTGTTGCTCGTCTACACACTGGGACAAATCGATATTGAGGTGATCGATTTCTCCGCGAGGTAGCCAGACTTCAATAAGAATTGAGCGTAAGGATACACTCGGAAGAGGTGAAAAATTTAGACCCGATCCTCCACAAACGTCACACGCTGTAATTGAAGAATGGGACAGCATATCCCATGAATACATTCAAGAGCGGTTTTATATGAAATAGTTGTAAGGTTGTTCGGAGAGTAAGGAACGAAATCCCCGACATTGTAAGGGCCAGTTGCAGAAACAAAGTTAACAGCGGTGTCAACTAACAAAGTGTTAACTAGATCTATAATTAGCTGGCAGCCAATCATAGATCTAGTTAACACTCTGTTAGTTGACACCGCTGTTAAATTATTTTCTGCAACTGACCCTAAGTGTTTTATTCTGAAGGTTCAACAATTTTGTAATTTTAATTTATTAATGGAAATCAGTTTTTGAGCAGTATAAATATTTTCATTGTAAAACCTCGAATTGAAATTCAAATACAATCCATAAAAATGTCGCTGACGATTGAAACGCAAACTTTATTTTATTTTCGGTTTCATAAGCATAGTTTCCTTGCGTTCTACTGAATATTTAAAGCAAAATCATTTGAGAATAATTGTCAATGTGTGTCCCTTGAAATGTAATAGATTTCGTGTGTATATATTCGGAATTAACAAGCTCCGTATGAATAAATGAACAGTCTGGGAATTTCAATATTACCGTGGGTAAGTTAATACTAGGTGCATGTACTTGTCAGCCCGACTCCAGTTAAACAAATCTCACCAAGTTTAATAGTTGCCCGTAAATTTGATACAAGTTTCAGAACCAATTTCAGCCGAACTCTGTTAATTAATGAACTATCAAAGGACACACATTACGCAAACTTCGAGCTCCAAATTAACAATCGCAACCTTTTTTTAGCCCTTAACGAACGGCCGTAAAACATTAAACGATAAGTCGACTATTTTTATGTATTCGTGCGGCGGCGTTTAATTAACATTCGTCCATAAATAACGAAACTTGTCATGATTAAGTCCGATTAACGGTTATGGAATGTATTTTGACTTAATAATCGCGTGCAAGTACCAAAAAATTGTCAAAAATTTTGAGAAAATCATAACTCTGAAAATAATACCCTTACGACAAGTGAATGGATTGGTTAGTGTAACAGTCACAACTTTATTCCTCTGTTTTCATTACCCTGACCAAAATTTGATTCAGTTCGGTCAGCGGTGTAGCTAGCGTTTATACCGTACAGATTCCTGAGACTAAAAAAGCTGTTAGAAGATTTTTCACTATTGTTGAAGAAGCGAAGCTGAATGCATTGTCGTTCATCAGGGAATACTCATCGTTGCGTCCTGTGGGAGTTTCAAGATTTTTCCTATCGTACAGAAACCGAAAATGTGCAGTGCAACCTGTAGACAAAAACACCTTTGGTAGCGTTCCGTCTAAAATTGATGGTTACTTGGGTCTGGTGAATCCAAGGTCATATGCTGGCCATTGTTTACGTCGAACTTCCGCAACTTTGGCGGCATATGGGGGTGCAAGTATGACCAACCTAAAGCGGTTAGGATGGAAACGCTCCTTGGTCCGCGGAAGGTTACTTGGCGGATAGTATGGCAGCAAAGAATAAAATATAGTAGAATCCGCTTTTAACGAATACCGGATATAACGAGACATCGTTTATAACGAGCAATACACATAGAGAAATTTGATTTACTATGCAAACGCGGTTAAAAATGTCCGCATATTACGAGATCGGTTATAACGAGACTCCGGTTATAACGTCGGTTGTATTGAAATTGTATATCAAAAAATCCTGATATAGTGAGATCTAAATATATACCTTTGACTAATATTGATAATGGTTTACTTAGAAATGTGCTGATTCCTACTAATCAGGCTTCAGGCGGTAAAGAATCAGTTTCACTTAGGTTACCGAAGAATTATCATGTCAACCTCCGGTAAATTAAACGTAAAAAATATCAAATTGGCATTTCTACCTCCCAACACGACTTCAATACTGCAGCCTTTGGATCAAGGAATTATAAACTTCCTTAATTTTCATTTTCGAAAAGTACTTGTGTTGCATTTGATAGATAGCATTGAAATGGAAAAAGAGGATCGGGTAACACTTCTAGGCGCCATTCGATGTGTAGACCGAGCTTGGAAAAGTATTATACAAACCACAATAAAAAATTGTTTCAAACATGCTGGATTTATAGGAGAAGTTGGCCCAACTGAAAATTGGCAAAGTGAACTTTGTATCGCATTAAAGGCTGAAAAAGTAAACTTTCAGGAGTATGTGACGGTTGACAATCTTGCATGTACTAGTGAAATCCCAACCGAGGATGACATCGTTGAAAATGCGTACTAAAAAATACAATCAAACTCAAACTGAAATTGCTAAATCTGATGATGAACCGGCCCTTTTACTAGAAAAGATTTTGTCTACGGAAGCTAGAAAGTGCCTGGCAAAATTGAAGAGTTTTTTTGAAGCCGAAACTACTCTAAATGGTGTGGAACATTTTTTTCATTTTTTGGCAAATTTGGAAAATTTAATTAACGAAACAGACTATTGCAGACTATTTCGGTTAATAAGTAAATTTATATATGAAACAACTGTAACGTACACGCATTTTACTAATTTATGTCAACAAATAATATTTTCAATAAAAAATGTCTTTACATAATAATCCGCTTTTAACGAAATCCTCTTATAACGAGCTAATTTCAAACCCCCGTGCGTTCTCGCTATAAGCGGATTCTACTGTATCATGCTTGATTGCAGGGGTGAAAGTTGTTGAAAAATCCACATCATTTCGATCTGTTGGCGAAAGCGGAACTAGAGACATGAACAGACGTGCAATTGTCCATCTTCAAGCAACAATTTTAGCGGAAAGTTTGAAAATCGTGAAAAATCGGAGAAAATTGAGGGTGAAAAAAATTGAAAAATCGATAGGGAGTTGAGTTGCTTTTCATATTTTGTATCTATGACGAAAATAAACAATATCTCTATTTATATTTATATCTTGTTGCTAAAAAATAAATGTTAATAGCAGAAGTGTCTGAGATGTGTGTGAGATGTTTTCAGCCTAATTTTGTTTTTTCATTGCAGTAGACAAAAAGTGCCGCCTCTTTTACGCTGCTGAGTCCGGTGGTAATATAAAACGTACTGTTATGCGTCAGTAATTTCCTCCAAGTAAAATTTCGTTAAATACCGCTCTTGAAATTCGCTGAAAGCGATAACGGACTCTGAAAAATACCCCACTCGCGCGTTCTGATTTATTCGCACAATTTGTTTTATTTTGACATGATTAAAGAGTTTTTTTCCATCGGTAAATCCGTTCAATTTTTCTTTTTTTTTCCAGCTTTTAATTTTATCTTGATTAAACTGTATCGCTTTCGGCGTGGGCAAAGGTGCCGTGGGAGGCCATCAAACATTTTTTGTTTGCTCCGACTCAAATATTTAAATCATACCCGTGTCGACGGCAGTTTGAACTTCGGGCAACTTTTTGTTCCCCCCGAAAAACTCGTCGCTCCAATCCCGCGGATAATAAAATTTCCGAGGCATCCAGCGGCGAGCCCGTTCGTAAATATTTCCAGTTTACGGCCGCCTCCGGATTTTTTTACGGCGGAGCACCTTGGGAGAACGTTCTCTAATCGATCCGCGCGCTTCATTATGTTGCGAATAAAGCGGATGGTTTAATTTCATGCCCCAAATAAATCATAATGGCCCGTTGTGACATTTTTATTGTTTTGTCGATGCAGTGCAGCAGGAGTCGGCTTGGGACGTTTGTGTTTTAAAATAGCTTTCAATCAGTCAACAGGCGACAATAGACCCCACTGTAATGGATTCGTTTAGTTGGGGCAACCTCAAAGTGAGCAAGTCCTTTGATATCCCGCAATACACTACGGCTTTATCCTTGTCTGTGAGGTAAGAAAGACGAAAGCCCTTCAACTCAATTAAATGATGTAACTAATATTTTCGTTGTTCATAGTAAAATTTCACAACTATTATTGTTTTATTAAAAAAATTAATAGGGTTGCTAACGTGGAAAAATTGAAAAATCCATACAATATAGTAAGACTTCTATTCTTGTGCTTTGTGGAGTTCAAAATGGTATTCGATCGAGTGAAAAGGGAATATATAAACAAATTGTTAAACATAGAAATAATGAAAGTTATTGAAGAAACAGAAATAACACAACTAGAACACTAACACCTAATGAAGTAGGGGGATTGAGTTTGAGATGATCTCTTAGGGTAAGATGGTAAGCTCCTGAAAGTTATACAAGCATTTTTAATACTCCATTTCGTAGGTTGAGAAATTAATAGAATCCAGTGTTTATTGTGCTTTGTAGCTCGCAAGTACGCTCGCTAAAAGCAGTTTAGGTAATTTTGCATAGTATACCACGAAACCAAACGGACATGTACTGTAATTTTCAGCCAATAATATGCGTTCTTTATTGCAAAAAAAAAATACTGTGGAATATCAGAGTTGCAGGCCAACTAGGCGGTATTCAAAAATAGCTTAAGACGGCATGAGCCAAGGTTTTCCAAAAAACTAATTATTTTCAATTTAATTAGTTTTATTTTGTTTTTATTAAATATTTATCGGTTTTACTTTTAAAAATCTGGCGTTATATTATGTCCAATGAGAAATATTTAACCAACATGTGCGTTAATGAGAGCGATTAATAATTGAGACAGTTTAACGCGTGAGCGGAGCGAGTGCATTAATTGTAATATATTTCCGTTCGTCGTATTTTATAAAATTGAAGAAAATTTTATTTATTTCAAGACAAAAATTTCAATTTTATATTAATATTCAATCATATCTTTTATCAAAGATAAACTTTTTTACATTAATTCAGTTTAGAATTTGTCAGCGATTATGGACATCAACGGTTTAGAAAGATCACCAAACAATTCAAATATTGTATCTTTCAGTTTACTTCCAGAAAAGGTAAGCTCAATTTATTTATTATAAAGTTAGCTTTAATTTAATGGTATTTGTTCTCCGAGATACTGAAATCGTTCATTAATATGGGTCATTAATGCATTTAAACAAAAAGTAATTAAAGCTATTAAAAAATAAAGTTGGTTTTAGTCTACCACCTTTGGATGAAACGGAACAGTAAGACTTAGATGGCGCAGCGAATATAAAATTAACAAACGAAAATACTTCAAAGTGCTGTAGGTTATACAATTTCGCATCGCTAAACTTTCAGTGGTTAATTTAACAAAAATGAAAACTCTTAAACTTGCCATCTCATATATATTTGTATAATCTTCTTAATTAGACACTTGCAAGTTCGCAAGAAGTATGACTTGTGTGGAAATACAAAATATGTAGCCACAAAGGCGAATGCGGTATATATCAGAAACACTTTGCCAATCACATTGTTCTAAAATATTGAAGACAAACCTTACAACGGGCAAGCAATGTCCGAAAAAATAAAACATCAATCCATTTTCAGGTTAACGGAAAAACTTTTGAATACAACATTTACAAAAAAATATTTTCGATGGTCATATGAGCATCAAACAGAAGCACACATCTACCATCATTTTATGATGATGGGGTAGCTCATATCCCAACCAGACATAACCAAAAGGAAGAGCAAAAAACAAAAGGCCAGAACCGTCGAGATAAAAATCCTTACCAGTAGTAACACTAAAATATAAAACGCGAAGGAATGCAAGACATATAGTGCATCTCTGAGGTGCTTTTCGGTTTGTCATTAACCTTCTATGGGTTTGACATGCAAAACTAAGAAAGCCACTGTTCCCAGTTTGAAAAATAAACAAAAATGAAAACTTTTATTTCCACTGCATCTAAGTTCCCCATCCAGCATTCAAAAGCGCTACACTTGTATGTTTATCTTTTTTACTCTGAGGTTATTTTACAGGCAGAACGAAGACAACCGATATATTTACGTTTTGCTATCTTACTTTGGGAACAAGAAGGAGAATCGCGCGCTCCTTCAAATTTTATGGATATTATAATGATTTACAGCGGGTTCAGTTTATGACAAACCGGAAAATTTTTCAGAAATGCACTTTAGTTAAATGCCAAAAAGTAGAAGGAACTTTGTAGTCAACATCTGGACAGAATGGGAAAAGAAAGACTACTCAGAACTTGCAAAAAAGACGACCAATGAAGAAGCAAGCAGAGAACATTATTTTTGTGTTTTCTAGCTGCGATTAAGTTTTTGTTTGGCCATTTTGCCACCGCTCGGCTCATTTCAACCTACACGAAACAATATTGGACGTGAACCGTAAAATAAACGTGTGGCCGTAAAATGAAATTAAAGTTGTGTTGTATCGCGTCACAATTCCGTTAAAGTGCAGTTTTTGTATTTTCCGCTGCTCGCGTCCCGAAAAAACGTGCCATATTTACATTTCACTTAACATTCATTAAAATGTTTGCATAACAAATTTCCTGTGCCAATGCTAACAATGAAATATGTATTGCGCCGTTCCCCACAACTTCAAAAGCAAGTTAGCGACTCAATAAACGACCGAAAGTACTATTTAAAGGTGAAAATTATGTCACGCCATTTAATATGTAAATTAAACACGAAACACTTTTTTGAACACTAAATCGCGTTCTTGCTTCTTTACTAAAAAAAAATTAACAATTCTTTCGACGAAACAAAAGTTTAGAAACTTAAAATCGCCGGATTTGATTTTAATTTTTTGAAATTATAAATCACCCTGTATGTAATTTACGTCAAGGAAGCAGTAACCCCCTCTTAAAATTCCCAAACAGCTCGAAAATTTGCCAGGATATTTTTCCCGTGTATAGATAGATATCAACGTTTCCAATACATTCAATTTGTCATTTAAAAACGATGACATAAATAGCGCCGGCAGACAAAAAAACAAGTTATTTTCGGTCGTCCGTTCCCATACATTAAGCTAAAAACATGCAGAGAAAAAAAAACAGTTAAAGGGAAACGAAGCACAGAAAAGTGTGAGATATCGACCGCAGAGGATGTTATTCTACTGGGAGAAATATATGCTCCTGCTCCAGAATGCATTCTAATAAACTGCGAAAATCTCGCCCTAAAAAATAAAACGAGACCACAAATTCATGTCAGTGGTTCGGAATCAATAGCGGTCCTTTAACGTAACATAAATCAAAGCCGGGCATTAATTTCGGAAACGCTTTATGACATGACCTATCGACGCTCTTGCTGTACGCTTCCATCAAGATAACCTCCAGGTTATTTGGGGTCAATCGTGCCAAAGCTGTCGATAAAATGTATGTAAAACTAAAAATAGTGCAGCGGTGTACGTTCGGGAGATTAGTTTGCGTTATCCAATTTCCCGTCAGTTTGTGTGGGATATCACACGATTAAACTGTGTTCTGCTGCTGTTCCAGATAAATCCTGGCTGGTTTTTGTTAAATCGACTTCAACGGAACTTTTTGACGCGAACGGATGCGGCCCGTACTTTACTAATTGCTCGAGTTACATCAAGTCAATTTGTGAGCCACTCAGGAGTTAGTTAAATGACGCTTAAATTAAATGACCGCATAGTTACGCGGTGCACGTCAATCAAAAAAGTTCGCAAACGCTCGACTGAGCTTTTCGGTGGTAGAAGGGGAAACCAGGAAACTTGTTTATTTGTGAAAAATTTAATGTCCTTGCTATTGCAGATTAAACGGGTTACGATGACACAGTTCTACAGCTGATTCAAAACACTGTTCAAAGATATAGAAAGAACCTTTAAAAATCCTCGAAATTAATTAATTTCGGTTTTTAAAAACGTTTTACAAATGTTGTTTGCAGAATCGATAATAACCAAGTCTTGAATTTAGACCATTCAACGGGTGATTTCCCTCGGGGAAACTATTTTAAAAGATTTCAATTTGTGAGTGGCTCTATTTCCTATTTTCCGTATTTCAATTTCTATTATTAAGTGTATATAAGTGTTTAATGTAAAGTTACATTTACAACCCTTTCAATTGCGGCAGTATTCGAAATCCGATTGCGAAGTGTGTCGAAATTTTTTAATTAAAATTTGGTAGCATTTTGAGGGTCACAGTTCATTACTGCACTGCGGCCCTCGAGCAATACCTCGTATGTTTTTTTTACATGATTTTTTGTCTTAATTATGAGTTGCAAATAAATAACTAAAAACGAAAAAAAAACCATACAAGGTACTGCACTGTGACCCTCGATTTACAACATGAATTTGAATTGCGATTTTGCTACCGCGTCATCATATGACCTTTTATTTCAACGCGTTGTGTGCATTGGTAGAGTATTCATAAAAAACATAACAATTAGTTCAGTAAAATTGTCAACCGTGCCATAATTATTGTAAACAAACAATAATATAATCTAAAATCTTCGCTCAAAACACATTGGGTATGTGCAATTTAAAATTTCTGGCGCACTTCGAATTGGAGATTTGAGACCTGCAACTACACAATCGGAATTCGAATAGCAGCACGGATTGTGCCGAAGTCGAAGTTCCGCTGTAAACGCAAGCACAAATATCTACTTAGCAATCTGATTTCGAATTGTGCTGCAATCGAAGTGGCCGTAAATGCATCTTAATATATGGCAATTGTGATCAATTGAAATTCGAGAGGTTTTATTGTATCAATCAATTATTGGAATTTTTGCATTCAAAAATACTATTTTTTTAAATGAAATATAAAACAGAAAGCTTCATTTTCACGATCATATATAGTGATCACGCGCTGAACACGCACTCTCCACCTCTCTCCAACCATGCGAGTAAGCGAGTAAGAGTAACGCCTCAAATTTATTTATAATAACCAATAGAAATTAAAGTTTCAAGTTGCACGTGAACAACACGCGGGTTTGGCACTTTATCACGTCGTGACATAAGGACATAAAGAAAAGCGAAAATATTAAAACTGTGAAATTTTGCATTTTTTTAAAATTAAAAAGACATGCATATGCAAGTGTAGAAAAATTTCACAATTTTTGCTTTTACCGTTTTTTAATACTTCGTCCCGTTCAAGTTATAAACAGTTCAACAGTTTGAAGGCTTTGCTTTTGAGCCCCTATTTACATGAAAACTTGGAATTGCATACCTGTATGTTAAATCTCGTTGTGATAGCTTTGTTGTCCAAAAGTTATCGTCCGGATGAACAAATACATACACACACAAACGCGCGAGGGAATATTTTTCCCAAAAACATTATTTTCATTCGCTCATTCGAAATTTTTTGACGCTTCAGTTCAGAGTTTTCAGGACGAATTTAAGTAAATGGGACGGCTTAAAAGCAACAGTACAAAAAATTTATAGTGATTGTTAGTAATGTCAAAATTCAGGATTTTTGAAAATTGACCTTGGTCTAAAAGGGCTCAATTTAACTTTCAAATGTTGTGGTCATTGCAGTTCATTAACATTGAAATTATTTTATCTGAAAACTTCGCACCCTTTATGAAACAAAACCGTAGATATGAGACGTAGTAATTAAAATCTGAACAAATCCGGAACGTGGAATGAACCTATTAAATACTGAACCTAGAGGAAAGTAATTTATGGGCCATTTCCCTTGGATTGTAACAATGATTAAATTTTAAATAAATAAACAATTTGCTCGATTGAAGAGAATATTTTGCATGGAGGGTCAATACAAGAAAAAATTTGGGAACCCTTGGTCTAAAGGGTTTCAATTTAACTTCCGTGTACTGAGGACGTTTCAGTGCACCAACATTGGACCCTTTATGAAAGCAAACCGTAGATGAGACAAGGATTAATTAAAATTTCAACAGGACTGGAGTGTGCAATTAAACTATTAAATACTAAACCTGAACCGCAGCGTACGGATTTCAATTACTAATTTTTGAGACCATTGTTTGACTGCGCGTATTCAAAGTTTCAGCAGTTTCATTTCAAAAATTTCGATATTGAAATTAAATAACACATCCAACATTAATATAGATCCATTAGTAGAGCATTCCTTAAATTTGACCTATGCCCATCAAAACTTAATCAGGTCTAGACAGTTGAATAGACCGCAAGATGCCAGCAGTGGCACGCAGACGCATTCTAAAAGTAACGAACCTGAAAATATACATTTCCGCTGAAATATGATAATTAAGTTTCCTGTTCTCTCTGCAAGGAAAATTGTTGAGATATTTTAATAGTACATTACAACGGTGGCCAAATTGTGACTCCCGAGTCGCATGCGGCTTTTTCTGAGTTTTATTGTGCCTCAACTAATAAGCAAAAAGTATTACAGGGTGGTTACCAATATTCATTTTCCAAATTCCCTGACTTTTCCAGGTTTTCCAGATCAAAAATTGAAAAATTCCAGAAAGGTCCAAATTAAGAAAAACAACTTGCACATAGAGAACATTTTCGTAAACAATAACTGAGGGACAGATTTATTACACAAAATACAGGTAGCCCTCGGTATACGCCGCAGTTCCGTTCTTACAAAAGCCGACGCAAATCGAATCGGCGTAAAAGAACCCATATTTACAGTGATGTATAGGGTTAGGTTCTGCATAAGTCAAAAAGAAGCATATCATTTTATTTATTAATACATAATAATGCAAAATGCGTATACACCTATCCCCCGATTTACACGGAAGATTGGTTCCTCAAGAAACCGTGTAAAACGGAATTTTTAATTTTTATAGGCAAAACCGTGTAAATCGAAAACAACGTCATTTATTTAACGTAATTTTTTTTAATAAGATATTTTGAAAAATTAAAATAACAGTTCATTCATAAAATAACAAATATACAGCGCGAATCAGTCAAATGGAATAAATTCAGTATCTCAATTATTGTGCATATTTATAAAAAATCCCGTTTATGACATGATATCCTGCAAAGTAAAAATTTCATCCCTAACCTCAACCTCAACTCCCTTCGAGTGACAGTTTCAACCCCCAAATTTTTAAATAGGAAGTAGGGGCTTGTGATATCTCATTTGAAAGGTCTCTTCATGCTTTATTAAAAACTGTTATGGTTTAAAATTTTATTGGGAAAAAATTGTAAAAAAATTACAAAAAATAATTGTTTATCACTAACCAGTAAATATGTAGTTAAAAAAATTCTGATTAGTAAAAACACAATGATGTAAACTTTTCTACTGGCACAAATTTACTGCAGTAATTTACGTGAATACGTAGGAAGTTTTATTGTGCATAAAAAACGGGGAATCACCAATATGTATAAGCAAGTGAACGGAGTTAAAAAATGATTGTAGAAATATGTAGTCATCTAAAATATTCATTTTTACCATTTTATTTTGAATTCGTTATTTTGAAAACCGTGTAAAAGCGAAATCGTGTAAAAAAGTATCGTGAAAATCGGGGAATAGGTGTATTATAAATTTAATTTTTCAAATGTATTTTAAGATAAAATGAAGTGAAATGTTTTTATTAAAAAATATTAAGAAAAACAAATGAAATTTCAAAGTTTCGGATCTCTTACATTTTTTGGAAAAAAGAATCCACAACGCGGCTCAACACTGAAACGAAAATCAGTCTAACATAGGAAGAATCGGTGAATACCCAATTATGTACTCGGCGAAACGGTGAATTGCACAGCGGCGTTATTGTGAATCGGCATTATTGTGAATCGGCATAAATTGAGCCGGCGTAAATCGAGGGCTACTTGTATTTAAAAAGAGTCACTTTTGTTAAAACAAATAAGGGTTCTGTAAACAAAGTTCAAAATACTTTAAAAAAATGTAGTTTTAATTCTTTTTAATTTAGACACTACCCTGCACTGAAAGTTTTATGGATGTAACTCACTTTCCTGGACAGAACTCTCACTTGCAGTGCTCAAGGTTTGACTTTCAGGACGTAAATTACTACATAACGAACTATTAATAAAAATATTAATTTCAAGTTGCCCCATTTTTTGCTAAATTTAAAATTTTAGGTAGTTTTGTCTTGTAATCAAAGTCAATGGCTCAAAAAATTCCCTGATTTTTTCGGTTTTTTTACAAAATTCCCTGACTATTCCCTGACTTTTCCAGGTTTTTACAGGTTTTCCAGAAAGTAACCACCCTGGTATTAGTTAGTAACCAAACGATATTTATTGTGAATTGATTAAAAACATAAACTTTATGTTAATTTGTAACTATTCTTGTCACAAAATAGACTTGTCTCACTTTCAAAATGAACATACAATTTTTTACAAAAAAGGTTATCCTTCAGCTTACTTCTAAATGCAAATTTTTAACATTTAAATTAACCTAACAACGAAGTAACCCTTTTACGTAAATATCGTCTAAACATTCTGTACAGCGGATTGTAAGTAATGAACGCTTTCAAAATCTCCGCACAAAGTAATTTATGTGCCCACCGGACAGACAAAACATTTCACGGAACTTAAAAAAAAAATACACGAATATCAGGCGGTAGTTTTGTTTGCTTATTTCAACGCGTCTACAGAGTATGCAAATGTGTTCATATGAAGTAATTTCATAACTAGTAAACTTCACTCAGCGAGATGGGTAATGCGCGCAAAGTTCAAGCACATTTTCGGTTTATGATTTTCAGTGGCATAATTTAAGCAATGTGTGCAGTTAGCTGAACATCATACGATAGCGTTCTTACTATACCAAGCACTATCTTATTTCCCTTTCCTGCGGACCGTATTCTCGATAAAATTCCTCTATTACAACAACTAAGAGCATCGATATGTGAGTCGTTGATTTTGAAAGTGGGGCAAGTCCATTTTATGTTATTGCTAGATATTTAATGGTTTGCATTTGAATGAATTTAAAAATATTGGTGTTAGGTGAAATAATCATGGTTTTGATATCCCCTAATGAACTTGCCTCACTTTCAAAAGCAATGCTTTGTTGAAAACGTTGATTTTTTTTTAATGAAATGTAATTATAACAACAATAATATCTTATTTATTTACTTATTTATTTCATTTCAACATTTCGTACTTCTTTCGGAAAGGTACAATAAAACAAAAAATAAGTTTAATTTTATAGCAAAAAGTGCATAGAATAAGAAAAAATATTCGATAATAAGTTGCACGTATATAATAATTATATTTCTTAGTGTTAATGGTGCAGATTTTTAAAGTATTCATGATGTCACATTTGATAATAATTCAATCATATTTTTTAATTCTTCTTCAGTAATAGGCCTACATGACCCACCCCGCTTTGGTGATAAATCAAGAGAGCTGCGCTCCCACGCTGTGTTCATTGAAGCCGGGTTCAGACCGTCAATATATATTGTCATTGTCAATACCGACGAAAAAATTTCATAAACTAGGATTGATGTAAACGATCAACAATTATTGACTAGCTATTTGAGCTAGCAGCAAGAATGTACACATGTCTTGTGAAAAGAAAACTTGTTTAGATATTACTTACATATTACATATTACATATTACTACGAATAAACCAAAGAAAAATAGGGAATGGACCAGGAAGTGGCTTTAAGAAGTCACCGGCAAAATTTGGTGATTAATAAAATTTCTTAGATAAAACTTCAATGTAAAGTTTGCTAGTCTCAAATCTCAAATACTCATAATAATAAAAAAAAACTAATATTAAAACAGATAGTGATATTTCATATTTATATAAACTTACTGCAGATCCTCATTACGATTTTAATATCCATTATTCCTTTTAACAGTTAAACAAGTCTTATTCTATGAGAAAAAACATATTTTGGAAATGAAAGAAAGAAATTAAACAGAAAGTATACAATTAATATTTGGCATCAGAACGACTTTCTCATATAAATTTATTGAATTAAGTTCGTTTATCCACCCAAACAATTATTACAATTATTTTCAAAGGGCGAACGTGTGTTTTAATAAACCTTCAAATTTTTTTAAGATTCCCATTTTCTTCAACTCTTTTCGACAGTTAATTTTAATTAATTTAATTTTTTAATTTTCTTCTTTTTATCGTCTCTTGTCGCACTCTTTTTTAATTGTTTATAAATGTTTAGTAATTCCTCATAATACAATGAATAATACTCTTCAGACGATCAATAGTTATTGTCCATACCAAAAATATTTCAGTTCGCATCAATATTTTCGATGTCGTCAATATCCCAATATTTTAGGTCACACTTTCAATAATATTGAAGAAACTGAAATATTGCAATATACTCCGAACCGTACTTTAGAGTGAACTTTCAAAATCAACTAATAAACATCGTGGTTGAAATAAATTACTAGTAAGAAATCTACACCGACATTAAAAGATAGGTTATTGTGAATTGATTTTTTAAAAAATCATGTTAATTTGTAATAAGAATTAGGCTTTAACTATTTTTTTTTCCACAAAATTTGCCCCACTTTCAAAACCACGACTCATGTGGAAGCTCTCTATTTCACGACACCCTCGGGATTTCAACATTGTATGCACATTTCAATTTTTATCAACACGTTTAAATGAAATTGACATTTTAGTTACATACACTTACGGGGATATCATGTCACCGGAAGACTGCATAACCAGTCGAGCGATAAGCGAATACAAGAAACCATTAAAAATACGTCGCGGTATTTAAAACTGGTCCACCCCCCGAAACGTCACCAGACTAATTATTTTTCGATAGCTTTGTTTGTTCGATTTTCACTGGAAAACGAACGAAGAGTTAACGCATCGAGTCGATATTGCATAAAGATAAATCGGATCATACGTGACGTTATTAACTCGGATTCTTTCCCGCATTCGTAGGAATAAAAAAACAAAATGTAATTTTAAAGATCGACCTCAGGCGTATTTTACGGGTATCTGAACCCGACTCGCTCAATAAAAATATCACGGAAAGAGGTAACTCGCATTTTAAATTCTGATGTGACCGAACTTCTAGCCGAAGATTATAGATGTTGCCGGAAATCTATATGCCGATCACTCATAAAAGAGTCCCAAGGTTTCATTTGATATAGAGTACTGTGTGCGGTTGCTCATTTGGCTGGGAAAACCCTATCATGATGAAACTTTAATGCTGGCATGAAGTTAACATTAAAAGTCAATGTACTTCTTATTAATGCTGTTGACCAAAAATTGTTTCAATTTAAATTTTTGAGTTGAAAAGAAACTAGATAGTAAATATAATACAGTTTGTTTGCGGTTGAAAGATTAAGGAATATTTTATTTTAAACTCTATGCAAACTTACTTTGATAATTGTATTTTAATTCTGTATGTAGGCACTTCAACGAAGTGATGCTAAAAAATGTGAACCTACAAGTGGTTTTTGGGTGGTTGAACAGCAGCCACTGACATTGAGCTAAAGTTTTTATGTTTATGTTATTTAGAAAAATGTTAAAAGATATGCATAGCTTTCATAAAACACTAAATATAATAACTGAATTATGTTTATTGAGTTATATAGTTTTTATGGAAAATAAATCAACAGTTTAAGACAAAAAAGATTTTCTTTTGGAAGACAACTGCAGGTTGCATATGAAATATTTTAAGTATTCACTGCGCTACCACATCCATCATACAGCCCATATTTGGCACCATCTGATTTCGTTTTGTACAGAAATCTAAAAAAGAACTCTAGTGGAAGGAGCTTAATGAAGTAAAACGAGCTATAAGTATTTTCGAGAAACTGTACCACTACGTCATCATGAAAATCGAACTATTCTATACTTTATTTCATGACCATATACAGTGATCACGTGCTGAACACACACCCTCCACTCATGCGAGTAAGAGAGTGGGAGTAACTCCCCAAATTTTTAGTACCCAATAGAAATGCAAATTCCAAGTAACACGTGCTAATCACGTCTGAATCGAAACTTGTAAGAATTATCATTTAGATAATAAAAAATTCTTGATCTCATATTTGCGTATTAAAGCGTTGTAAATTGACAGATTTTCAAGATTACCTAAGGAAACGGTTCTGTGAGTACTTTTAAGATCTGCTGAAAGAAGGCGACAGTTAAAAAAACGTTAGAATCAATGTGTCAGTGTAGAAGGTAGTTATGTAGAAAAATACATTTTTGCAATGCCCGATGTGTTTTCTTTAATGGCTTGATTATATAAAAATTTGTCTTCGTGCCTTTATACTTGTTCCGACCGTAATAACCATATCAAGAGAGAAAACAGAACTTTACGACAATTTTATGCGTTGGCGGTTTAGATACTATGAAAATTTTATTCGCAAAAGAGAAATTCAGCAAAAATTGGAAAATGGAACATTGTTGATGCAGTAATTCTATTACCATTATTAAGAGAATGACAAAGATATCGAAGTTGGAATTGAAGCGAACGATTTTCTCGGGGTGAGGGGGGCTAAAGGTTGGTCCAAGTTCAACCGTTATTTTAAATATCCCGCTACTTTTTATTATAAACGAAAACAAGTTCGTATTTTTTTTTTAAATGAAACTGTGCTGCATTAATGCTGACTAACTTTTTTGAACGGAAGTTAATACTTGGACGATGTAAATTTTCAGCAGAATAGCGCCACGTGTCACACAAGTTGAGAAACAATAGAGTTATTACATAAGAATTCACCATCTATGGGCTTTTTTGTTTCGAGTTATGTGATAATAAATAAAGTGTACACTAAGGCACGACAAACGATTCAAGAAATAGACCTCAAAATATCAGAGCTGGTATTGGTGAAACAGGGCATCAATTATGCAAACATATGATGGAAGATCCTGTCAAAAAGGCGGCTCTTTGTAAGAGATTCGGAGCCAGCCATTTGTGAAATATTATTTCCACTTTTTTTTGTGCTTGATATTGAAATAAAATATCTGAACTTTTTAAAAAGAAATTGCGTTTTCTTTACTAATTCAAAATAACGATAATTCAAACTTTCATTCAAATTGTTTACTAATTTAAGGTGATGGCACTAATTAACTTCAAAATAAAATTTGTCAGTTCAGTAGCATTGTCAGTTTATTATTTAGAAGAAGAAAAACTTTAATTATCGGAAGTTTTTTTCGTAATGGTAAAAAACAAATTAATAGTGAGTGGATTTACTCCACAAATCTGTGTATGAATTGATTTTGACGGGTGACTCGTTACCAACCTTATCAGCTTAAATCTCTCTTTTTTACAATTGCACGTTAGAGGAAAGGGTATAATTATGGGCTAGGCTTGGAATATGGACTACAGTGTTATTTCCGATACACCAAATCACACTAAAAAAAAACTACGTCTATGAAAAGAAGAATCCAGTCACCTATAGGAGGTTACGAATACTAAAGTACATATAATTGGCACGTTTACCGATAGAAAGGTAGATAGGTGTAACGGAAATAACACTGTAGCCCATATTCCAAGCCTAGCCCATAATTATACCCTTTCCTCTATTATTTAGTTGACACTTTGCGCTATACGTTTTTGCTAAACTTCAATGCGTATTCTAGAATGCGAATTGGTCTAATCCCATAGTAGCCCAGTCCACAAAGTTGAGCCCTTTTTTATAAATTCGCATTCTCGAATGCGCATTGAAATTTAGCATAAACGTAATATCTGCACACAGAACAGTGTGAACAGAAACCGCTAATTTCTATTATTTTTTTAGTTATCAAATGATGATTTAAAAGTAAAATATCAGCTTTGGTATTTATATTTTCAGTTACATACTTCTAAAACCAGTCCTCAATGATAAAATTAAAATCTATTGTCACCAAAATACTCTGATAAGTGTCAGTCCTCACCACATTTTAGTTAAATCAAATGATGTGATTACTTCAGGTTTAATGATTCAACATAATTTAGTGATTATTTGGATCACTGAAATCCTAATTTTTAAAGATCAGAGAATGACCAAGTTGTGAAGCTATTAATGGGACGTAATTAACGCAAAAATTGGCAGACTGCTATTTTCGTCCACAACTTTCACAGGAAGGTGTTTACTCAATCGTGATCTTCAATACCTTCATACACGCAGGGTCAGCGACGCATTAAATATATTCCAATCATCTACAACTAATTTAGCACCTCTTTCGCCCATAAATTTTTCAGTACTTGAACGACCCGCCGTCTGAGCAAAATTCTCGAGCGACGCTTAATTTATGACTTTGGGGTGGCGAATAAACGTCCAAACTTGCAACAGCGTATCTTATTTAGATTCGGTCCACAATATGCAAATGCCGTAAATATTGGTTTTCCAGTTCAATTTCGTCCGCGCACGCATTAAGAAAAAAGAGCGATTTTAATCTTCGGTCACGCGAGATGTGCACGATATTATTTTTCATTTTTTCCCCCCCATTTAAAAATGTCGCGTCGCGAACGCGGTGCATTTTTCGATTTCCTAATCGGAATTGTGAAAGAATTGCGGATGAATGAAGCGGCGTCAAGATCTTTTTCTTGAATAATAATTCATTGGAATCACGTATATACCCGCCGGCGTGACGGGCCATTCACAATCCTCGAGTTTCGGGTCTGTTCCGACACTATAGGATCAATACCCGCCACTTTGAGGGTGAAGCCAGATCTCATAACCCTTTCGGGGCATTAAAATATCCAAATTCGCCGATACTGATTTGATTCGGTTTAGGGGCGTTACGATTTTTTGCGGTCGTTTAAATAATAAACGTGGGAATTTTCGCACATTGGAAAAATGTGATTTGGCGTGGGTTCGTTAACAAATTTGTTGTAAATAATTTGATGATAAAGCGATAAATCGACGCAGCTGTGGGCTGTTTAGTGGTAATGACAGTGTCACTCATGTGTGATTAAATTTTATGATATCGGTAATTCAGTAATGGTTGTGCTGCTATTGTAACTACCAGGCGATAAAGACAGCGCCGCGACATGTGAATTGAGATAAATGAATATCGCAACCCGTGACATTTCGAGTCGCAGTCTCCTGGTGGGCGAATCGCCCTGACCGCAACTAATAACATTATCCAACCTTGTTGTTTCTAAAAACATTATTTGGTTTGGAATTTGGGAGTACATTTTGTCGCAACTGATATATGGGGAAAATATCAAACTTAATTATTTGTTATTTAATTTAGTTACCGCATGGTTTACGAGAGAGGTGCATGAAATAATCATTATTTACCTTACAAGTGACGTGCTTAAGGCTCGTCAACCGTAAATCAGTATTTTCGTTTTAAGTTTTTATTTTTAATTTTGAAAAGAAGGTCAATACTTCATTTTACAGAGAATGCCTACCTACAATGCGCTAATTTTTTATTTCTTTTTAAATAATCATAATTAAACGTGTTATTAATTAAAACATCAAATTCCGAAATTTCTCTTTACGCCTTCTGTTATCAAAATTTTCTATTACAAATTTTTTGACTTATAGATTAAACTTTTTTTAAGGGGCTAACTGTTCGGTTTTGTAAATATCGGAATAGTTTTTGATTAATTCAATCTTCTTTAGATAAAGAATCGAAGTTATGGCAGATCATTTTGGGTGATTTTTGAATCAATTCAAAGCGATTCATAACGCCTAAAATCGTACTCGTAGTACAATACCGAATAGAACATTGAGGTTTAAAACATTTTTAAATAACTAATTTAGTGAAAAGTTCCCAAATAAAGGTAATGGTCGTCGCTCTTTTACCATCATCGTGCCGTATATAAATGCCATATCATTTACAAATAAGTTTCAATGTGCTTTAATAATTAAATCACACTGAAATTATTAACATTCTATTAACACACTACACAAACCTGTTGCAACACAAGTCCGCCAGGGAGTGTGTTGTAGTTTGTCGTGTCTGTAATATTAATTTAGTAACCACATCGCAAATTGAAATAGTTCTGTTTATATCTTGAATATTATATTATATTGCTTTCGCGCAGATTTTCGCCCACATAAAACACCATCTCATAATCCGATCACTATAACACCATGCATGATGTACAACGTTTTATCTCACGCCTTTAAAATCGCCGATTAATTGAAATTGAAATTATATTTTAAAAACTTATTTTGCTTTTACTGTTTACTGTTTAAACCGCGTATGAATTTCCAAAAAAGTTAGTTACACAGATAGCAAGCGATGATTTTATTCAGGAATACAGATAAATTTTCATCTAGCTTCCTGTGTAAATTATGTAATTTCCATAAGACCAAAAGCATTATTCTCATTTTTAAGTGCATACTCGAGCAATGCAGTTGCAAAAGTATAGTAAGCAAGCATTTTTTTCAAAATCATTTAATTGAATCTCAACAAAAAAAAAAAAATGGGAACAGAAAGTATCTTTATTCTTGGCGTGAAGTAAGTGAATAATGTAATAAATAAATTTTAATTGTGACAAAATGAGGAGATCCAAATAATGATGTAGTTGATACCAAATTCCTCAAATACAGTCAATATTAACATTAATTTCTCATGAAAAATAATGTGACGTTATTTTCAATAAGTCTATCAAAAATGTTTCTCAAATTGTATAATGAATGAAGAGGCGGCCTTGTTTACAACTTCTCCTCGGTTGGTCGAAGTTTCTGTAAACTAAAACTCACTAGTGATGTCATGATAAAACAAAACTAACTAGTGCGTAATATTACCTTTACGGCCATTCAAATAGACACTGTTCTGTTCTGTTAAAGGCAACAATAGTTTTAGCAATTTTTGTTAAAAATTGCGTGACGGTAAACGTCCAGCTGATTAGCTTGTGTGCAGTGGCGTAAAGCAGTTTTCCGCTATTCGAAAGTGCACTGTTAACGGTATTTCAGCGCTTAGTGAATTTACAGATGTTTTGTATATGTTGTGAAACATGGAAATATTGTGAGACATTAAACGTTAAATGCCACTCATCAAATAGTCGAATTCGGTATTTTGCTCATTCCAAAGGTAACTCAGATGTGTATGGATGCACACTTGGATGGCATTTAACGTTGCTGAATCATGGTATTTAATCTAACGTCAAAAATAAAAACCGGCATTCACTTGACAACTATCTAGTAAACGGCGAACGTATAACGTGACAACGTTAATGCAAACGGCATACGGGAAGGTTAAACTTAAGTTGCTAAAACTTTTTCTCGCTATTTAATCATATGACGTTAACGTTCCCTTTAATGTGCAGCTTTAATATCAAAGTAAATATCATTAAATAATTTCCTAACTCGTTACATTTTGACAGTAAAATAATTCTGATTGTCGCCCCATCGACAAATCGTTTGTGCTTTATAACTCATTTCCCACAGCTACCGCTTCGATTCTTCGTACAGACGCCTCCGGCAGTTAAAATTTGCTGTGCTGTAGTACATTGTCAAAACATGAAACAAGCGGTATTCCTTATTAGGCACGTATTCCACAAATGGTGCCGTTATTCTTCATTATGGTAACGTGTAATGAAAGTATCCATAATTCAACGATATCAAATGAAACATTCCTACATAACATTAAATTACACATTTTGCATGAGGTTTTTATTCCTTTTCTCGTTATTCTCACCGCGCGCCGAATTTTAAAAATTTTAACGGAGTAAATCCGATAGCATATTTTTACGGAAAAATATGTACAAGAAACGTTGTTGCTTCCGTTATTTTGAAGTACCTACACAATTTATTTCAGATCCGTACTAACAATACACGGACTAAAATAAAACTCAGATAACTTCTTAAATATGTAACGCGTATATGAAGACATTAAGCATTTATGACGTAAAGTTAAGCTATTTTCGGGCATGAAATTCCAATAATTGTGTCAATAAGAATACTATACAAGATTTTTGTTATTTTAATACAATGGGTGTGAATAAATGTCGATTACAACACGCAACCGTGACAATGTAGTTGCTGTGCTAAATGTTACAGTTTTCTACTTGAACTCTAAGGTTATCGCCAGAAAAATCCAATAAATTTAAAAAAAAAGACTTTATCAAATTCCGGTTTTCAGGCCTATTTTATTGCCGCGATATCTGCAACATTTACATCCAACTTTACTTCAGCACAAAAAAAATGTTTACCAATTCATTTTACCTATTAAAAATTGAAATACCGTCAGATGCGAACGAGGGGACATCCGACAACAAAAAGGGATCACAAAAAATAACAAATTTTAATTGGACAGCGACAAAAAAAAATTGTAAAAAGAGAAAATTAAATTACCCTTTCACTTATTGCAAACCGAACACGGAAAACGTAAAAGCTACCGCAAAATGTAAATGAAAATCATATCATCGCATTCCAGCCGTTCAAAACGTATCTTTCGAGTAGTGAATCTAATAATTCAAGTTCCAACAAGGCTTATTTTGTTGCACATACAGTACAGCTCCGATAGTCTGGACTTCTGCTAATCCGGACGGCTGATTCCAACTCTTTTCCTTCATCCGCCGCATCGGTGACTTTAGAGACGGATAAGTTGTTTCGAACGTGCGTTTGTGTATTATTGTTTAAACTATCTTCGTCTAGTTTTGTGTTTTACTTTAACTTGCAGTTTTGCCACATGGGCGCCACGGAAACATGTTATTTGAACAATAAAATGCTGATACTTAAGTTTATAAAAAATTACCTACAATCCGGATGATCGGCAGATCCGTATTTTCTGGTTTCATATCTATTCGGATTATCGAGGCATATTGCAAAAAAAGAATATGTGCTATATGTGCTTCGATGTGCTGTAGCTGTTCTACAGGCTTCTTGTGTAAAAAATTAGTACCTTTTATCGAACTTCTAGAGTTACAATATACTTCTCAAATAGTACAAGATTTATGAACTGCCACAACACACAAAAATTTGAAAAGAATGACCCAGGATAGAGAAGAATGGAAAAAATGTCGCTACAAACCAATGGAGAGATTGTAAACTAAGAAGAAGAAAGGAAAATATAATTTGACAAGATAATCAGAATTTTCTTTGATAAGATCTGGATGTATTACTAAAATCCCCAATCCGTCTCCTACTGACCAGAGGGCATAAGGTAATATTAATAAAAATTCGTGTTCATTGAGCTGCGACATCCACCTTACAGTCCACATTTAACACGGAACTTTAGGGACAGAAGATTTCATTCGGACAATAAACTGAAACGTGTTGAAAATTGCCCAAATGAATTTTTCATTTAAATCTAGTTAATAATAAGGTAGTTATGTGAAAACGTGTCTACGGAGATTACATAAATTTGACCACCTACGTCACAAAAGAGGAGGAATCTTAAAAAATTGATTTATTACAACATCTCAAACATTTCAACGAACCAAACACCTAAACTGTAAAAGCCTCTAAAGCACAAAAAATAATCATATTTCTGTTTACAATTTAAGGTGTTAAATCTCAATTTTAGAACAAGAAAAGCCGAACAGCATACAAGCTGGATTCTGGAAGAAAAGTCGCTAAAAATAGAAGTTACACTTAAAAGAAAACTATCACAAAAAGCTCCCTTGCGAAAAAATCTCGCTCATAATTCGAATTAAACTTCGCATCGTCCGTTTAATTGCTTTTTCACTTTGATGTAAACGCTGCAATCCGTAATTACTTCAACGACGTTCTCATTCAATAAAATTCTGCTTTAAAATGTTCTATCTTGAAATTTAATACAAAATATAGAAAAGAGACGTCGCACTGCAAAATTAAGGATATAAAAGATGATTTACCGGAACGTTCCGCAGTATATCAAGAGCTTTTCTCCAGCGGCAATTCACGACAATACATTATACAAAACGTTGTTTTCAGCGAGCAACTTCCCCCTTTGCATCCAAGCTGCTGTTACCCACGGGCTTAACGAAGGCACGTAGCAACGGAAGCGTGTCGAATTCTTTCGGCGCCTGCCGAATTCTTATGCCCCGAAGGGATGCTAGTGTTCTAAAAAGAACGATAGCTGAACGTTTGCGCACGCCGAACTCTTATACCTCGAAGAGGTGCTAGGGTTCTAACAAGAACGGTAGCTGAACGTTGCGTATGCCGAATTCTTTATGCCACGAAACGGGGCTAGCGTTCTAAAAAGAACGATAACTGAACGTTGGGGTTATCGACAAGAAACTACGGTTAAGATAGTTACTGTTTATTGAAGTGACTCTGTCAGAGTCGGAGCTCAACTGGCGAATGTACAAAAATCCCCACCTTTTATAGGCGTTTTTGTTGGGATCGGGGGTCGTCGGGCGAGACCGTTGTCATTCGTGGAGGTGGGCGGTAACAGTCGCCCCCCCTTTGAGGCAACGGTCGCGCGACGGGTCTTAAACTAGTATGATTACAATTTTCTACAATTATATATACAGGTAATCATTTTACTGCGCAGCCGCGGGAGGTGGTTCGTCCTGGGGTTGCGGTGGCGTTGGCGGTGCTGGACGGATCCGGTTGACGCTGTATCGGACCTGATGTCCTGCTACGTCTACCATGAAGATGGTATCGGTGATGACAGCGGCGATCGCGTACGGGCCTAGCCAGGCTGGTCCAAAGCGCTGCCTTCCTGGTGCTGCCTTGGTTAGGACGAGGTCGCCTACGTGGTACGGCCTGGCCGGAGGCTGCTCGGGGTGGCGTCGATTCAGGTAGGCCCGCTGGTTGTTGCGGGCCTCATCGCGGATGTCCCCCAGGTCCGGGGTGGGGGGGCGTTCGACGTCGGAGTCCCAGGCACCTGGGAGCCGGGGGTTGTATCCCAGGAGTGCTTCCCCAGGAGTTTTTCCCGTTGCCGCGTTACGCCTTCGTCTGAGGCTGTAGAGGACTGGCGGAAGGTGGAGGTCCCAGGTGGTCGGACGGCGGTTGGCCATGCGGATTCGCAGCCCCTTCTTGACGTCCTGGTTCCTCCTCTCCGTAGGGTTAGCCTGGGGGTGGTAAACTGCGGTGGCGAAGTGGTCCGCTTGCCATGACTGACAACATTTTTCCCAGCAGTGGGACGTGAACTGGGACCCGTTGTCAGTAATGATGGTGTTTGGGAAACCAAATCGCCCGAAGACTTCCTTCTCCAGGAGGTTGCAAACGGTCCTGGACGTCCCGGTCGCCAGCGGAAAAGCTTCGACCCAACGTGAAAATAAATCTGTAACGACAAAGATGAAGCGGTGTCCTCGTGGCGTTTCCGGGTAAGGGCCCATGAGGTCGCAAGCGACGGTCTCCCACGGGGTGCGAGGTTGTCTTGGCCTCTGAGGAGCTCGCTCCCGATTTGGCTTACGTTTGTACTGGGCACAAAGTAAGCAGGTTTGCACGTACCGCCGTACGTAGCTTGTCATCTCGGGCCAGTGGAACGTTTCCTGGATCGCTCGTTCCGTTTCCTCAGCTCCGGGGTGACCGGCTAGAATGGAGTCGTGATGGTACTGCGTGATCTGCTCCTGCAGTGCTTGGGGCACGAGTAGTCGCAACCCTCCGGGTTGGACCCGGTAAATGAGGTCCCCCTGGACCTGGTAAATGGTGCCGTACATACG
Organism: Dascillus cervinus; assembly: GCA_949768715.1. Classification (NCBI taxonomy): domain Eukaryota; kingdom Metazoa; phylum Arthropoda; class Insecta; order Coleoptera; family Dascillidae; genus Dascillus; species Dascillus cervinus. The sequence goes on along the minus strand of OX458319.1, from coordinate 25,811,091 downwards.
ATCCCCTGGTTGTTGTGGACCGTCCCTCTGGACGCGATGCCATCTCTCCACGAGACGGCGACAACTGGGGTCATTCCGTTGGGCGACACGGACTTCTTCCTGAAGGGTGGTAAACACGAGGGCGTTTAGAGCTTCAGGTGGCGGGTCCGTGTGTTCCCGTGTCCTTGGGGCCACGAGCTGTTCCTCGTCCCGGGCGTCGACGTTGCCATGTTGCGGCAGTGGGTCCCTGGATAGGATGTCCGCCAGTTGGTTTTCCTTCCCTGGAGTGTGTACTATCGTGAAGGCGAATGGCTGGAGCAACAGTGACCAACGCGTTAGTTTCGCGTTGTCGCGGGCGTTCGCAAGCCATAGCAATGCCCGGTTGTCCGTCACCAGGGTGAAGTGGCGGTCCTCTAGGTACGGCCGATACCTCTTCACTGCCCACACAATGGCCAGGCACTCTTGTTCGTTAATATGATAGCGTCGCTCCGTCTGGGTGAATCGAGCGCTACCATATGACACGATGTCCTTTTTACCTTCAGGGCCCAACTGGTAAAGGACGGCGGCCATGCCGACACCGCTGGCGTCGGTCTGCAGGACGTACTCCCTGCTCGGGTCGGGACGGGCCAGGCGAAGTGGAGCGGCTACGGCGGATTTTACGTCTGCAAACGCGCCTTCTTCTGCCGGTCCCCATCTCCATTTCTGCTTGGGAGACAGCAGGTCTGTAAGGGGAGCCGCCATCTGTACGAAATTGGCGACGTAATCGCGGAGCCATCCGCAGATCCCCAGGAACTGCTTAAGGTCCTTTCTGGAGGTTGGTGGACGCGCCTTGGCCACTTGCTCCAGGTGGCAGGGTTGGGGTTCGTTTCCGGCGTCGCTTATGATGTGCCCGAGGTAGTCGATGCGGCTCGTCCCCAGGTGGCACTTTTTCGGCGCGCATCGGAGGCCGTGGATGCCTAGTCGTTCAAACACCAGCCCTAGGTGTTGGAGGTGTTCCTCGTAGTTCGCCGAGTATATCACGATATCGTCAAGGTATACCAGGACGAATTTTTGTAGGTAGCCTGCCAAGACTTCCTGGGACATGAACCTCTGAAATGTGGTTGGTGCGTTTTTCAGCCCGAATGGCATTACCCGGAACTGATACTTGGATCCCTGTGGCGTCGCGAAGGCGGTCAAGTGGCGACATCGAGGTGCGACCGGAATCTGCCAATACCCGCTCTTGAGATCGAGAACGCTAAATACCTTAGCTGGTCCTAAATCTCGGAGCGTCTCTTGGATGATGGGCAGCGGTGCAGCCTCGTTGACTGTGACGGCGTTCAGGCGACGGTAGTCGACACAGAAACGGGGCGTTCCATCCTTTTTGCCGATCAGGACAACTGGCGAGCAGTACGCGGAAGTGGATGGCTCAATCACTCCAGCTGCTAACATCTCCTGGACCTGTTCGAGGATGGTTTGCTTCTTCGCGTCACTATAGCGGTAAGGAGCCTGGTGCACGGGTTTTTCGTCTATGAGCGAAATCACATGTTCCGCCGAACGCGTCACTTTTATAACGGCACTGTCCGCGAACACGCGTGCATGCACTCCCAGAGTGTTTTGTAGTGCGTCCTTGAGCGCTGGGGGAAAATTGTTCGGTATATTCACTAGGGGTATTGCGTCTTTTCGCACAGGGGTCGCGGTTTGGAAAAAACACGTTTGTCTCTGTTTCGTCCCGAAATGTACACAACCACGGGCCACGTCGATGACGGCGTCGCGGTTTTTAAGCCAGGAGTGGCCGAGGATGATGTCCTCCGCGAGATCTTCCACGACATGGAAGACGTCTGCCATGGTGGTGCTGCCTAGCTCGTAAACGAGACGTATTGTTCCCACGGGTTTGGTGGTGAACGTGGAGACGCCCACGGTGAGTGGTGAGCGTGCCCCAGGATCTCTTCCAACGAGGAATGGGAAAAGACCGTCCCGTACGAAGTTGGCGGATGCTCCTGTGTCGACCAAGGCGCCGTATGAGTTGTTGCCCACCTGGAGTAGGACTCGGGGAAGTCCTTGCTGGCCAAACAGGGCGTTGATGGTTACCGCGTGTGGCCCTATTGCGGCGTCTCGCGGCGGGACGTCGTGGCTTGTTCGTTTCCCGAAGCGGTGGTGGACCGGTTTGGACATTCCCTGTGAAGGTGGTTCCCTCCACAATGTCTGCACGCCGGCATGGTTTGGCGTGTTGGGACAGCCGGAGCGGTCCCATGGCGGGGTTGTTCTTGCAAGGCCTCGTAACGGCTCGCGATGGCTAGCAGCTCCTCAAAGCTCTCCGGGACTCCGAACACCAGCACCTTTTGGAAGTCCTTCACGAGTTGCTGCGAAAGAAGGCTCACCAGGGTATCGTCTGCTAACTTCAGGCCCAGTCGATCGTGGTAACGCCGCTTCCTTTTGAGGAAAGTTTCCACGGACTCCGAGGAGAGCTGTTTTTCTCCGTAGAAACGGCCCGAGAGTCTTGCGTCTGCGGCTTTGGAGCAGTACTGCTGCTGGAACATCCTTCGGAAGTCCTCGAAGGAGTAACCCATCAGCACGTTTACGTCGTACCACTTCCTCGCGTCCGCTTGGAGCTGTTCGGCTGCGATCTCCCCTTGGTCTGCCGGATCCACCTGGCAAATCTCGAAGTAGCGCTCGAGACGCTGTAGGAATACGTGCGGATCCTCCTCCGCACGTCCCGCGAACTTCGGGAGCCTAGGAGCGACCGGGAAGAAGACGGGAGTTGCCACGGGAACCGCCGGTAATGGTGGAGGGTTTACCCTCGGCGGAATCGCAGGTGAAGGCCTTGGAGTGGACATCCTTCCCATGGACTTCTGTAATTCCTCCATCTGGACCTGGAGGATTCGGATGGTTCTCTCTTGTTGTTGTATCAGCTGTTGTGCTGACTGTTGTGGGCGCCACTGGGAGGTTTGGACCTCTCCCAGCAGGTCTTCCTGGATTATGGAGGGTTCTCCGGTGATAACGTCGTCCATCGGGTGCGCCCTCGTACAACGCCTAGGAGTCGTCATGTTGCGGGGTGGGGTGGGTCCTCGTGAATTTTTTCAAAAACTCTTGCCCCACGTGCTTGGGCGCCAAATGTTACCCACGGGCTTAACGAAGGCACGTAGCAACGGAAGCGTGTCGAATTCTTTCGGCGCCTGCCGAATTCTTATGCCCCGAAGGGATGCTAGTGTTCTAAAAAGAACGATAGCTGAACGTTTGCGCACGCCGAACTCTTATACCTCGAAGAGGTGCTAGGGTTCTAACAAGAACGGTAGCTGAACGTTGCGTATGCCGAATTCTTTATGCCACGAAACGGGGCTAGCGTTCTAAAAAGAACGATAACTGAACGTTGGGGTTATCGACAAGAAACTACGGTTAAGATAGTTACTGTTTATTGAAGTGACTCTGTCAGAGTCGGAGCTCAACTGGCGAATGTACAAAAATCCCCACCTTTTATAGGCGTTTTTGTTGGGATCGGGGGTCGTCGGGCGAGACCGTTGTCATTCGTGGAGGTGGGCGGTAACACTGCCAATACATTTTTTTATCCGAAAAGAAAAACAATCTGGCATAAGCGTTCCATCTGCGAAAACTACCGTTAGAGGAATATATTTCACAAATTTTCAATAAAGAAAATTCTTGACCCCGAGCTTTATACGGGTGCTTTACGATGCAACAAATACGGCGTGATATTTCAATCACGGTTTTTACTACAAGAGTTAAAACCGCGCAGTAAAGTTTTGTGCTTCTAAACTGTAATTGAATGTTCGCAGCGACGTTTTCCGATCTCGCCGAGACGTGCAGCATATGTGTAACACGTAACCGATTATTAATTGAAAATCGTGTACGCGGAAACTAGCAAAGTTGTATGAATGCAGGCAGCATATTGAAAATTCCCCGATAATTAATTCAGGCAGATCGATACAGATTAATAATTGTCAGAGGGGCTGGATTCACTCATGCCCTAAATTTCTTTATTTGTACGGTGCTGTACGGTTATTTATTCATGACATTTCAAAAGGAATTTAATGGAAAGTCTGGAAAAACTTAAATATTCACTCGACATTGATTTCAGTTTGATTCCTTTTAGTTGCGGACATTATTTGTGACTCATTCATTGTGCCCGATTTATTTTTATCTTCGGTAGACGCTATGCTTGATAAATCGTTGACATAATAGTTTGGTCGGTGTTTGACTTGATGTAAGAGATCATTTATTTAATGATAGTAAACAGGACTAATTCGGGCAATTAAAATAAACATAAGAAAACTCTTTGAAAACATTTTTTCTCAAAGAATTGCAGTAATAATTATTTTCTAGTCAAGCATTAAGAAAATATATGTAACGAGTCTAGTACAATAGTTTATATAACGCTTTATCTAAAGTCATTTTTAGAAATTTAAATTTTGTCTTCCAAATTAAGTGATGTCATATTACTCCTAAGTGAGTTAAACTGAGTGAGTTAAAATGCATCAAAATTCATTTACTATATACGAGGTTCACTATAAACGAAACATAAAATGCTTTATGTTTATTATAAACAAAATTTCCGGTACTTGAAATAGCGTTCACTGCAACCGTAAGCTCACTATATGAGAGTTCACTATATCCGAACACCACTGTACTTGTGGTACAGTAAATAGCTATTCTTATGAAAGGTATGTTTAAGCCAAAATGATTAAGTTCTTTGTTGTGTTTTATCTATCGTCGTAAAACACTTTTGTGGTATTAAAGCGCACCGGAAAGTAGTTTAGTTTTTTATAACAACTTTGTTAACTGAATGCTTAAAAGAAAAATGAATATGCTTTCAAGTGCTTTGTCCGGAGAATTGGATGTTGTTCATCAATTTTTAGTTGTAACTTTCGCATAGCTAGAGGGACTGACATTTTGGAATTAAATAGAACAGCAAATCAGATAGACTTAAAATTAAAAAGTACGAAATTCACCCATATATTCAGTTTTATATTGTAGTTCAAACAATTTAGATTCCTCCTATTTCCATCGTCCAAGAAGACTAATAGAATTGCATAGTGACCTACTGCACTTATTGTTAGCTGCCGAGGGAGCTCGTAGTGAAGCCATTGAATAATGATCAGAAAAACTTAATCCACTTCAGTTCACTTTATAAAAACAAATTCTACAGACTGGAAAAGTCAACAAGAACTGCGGATGCCAGACGAATTGGCAGCTGAAAATTAATCCAAATCTTTTACTGAACAGTAGCCACAGCGTTCGTGAGTGCCAAAACTGCCTAAATTAAAACCGTCTTTCTTGTATAATCAGGGAATTGAAATTTCAGTGTTCCAGACCATCATGTAATTAAGTGGGCAACGATGAATACCTTTTTCAGGAAAAACTCATTATCTAAAATTTTGCCAACATACAGAACAAAACAATTTTCAGAGTAGTAAAGTCGACTTGAACAAATAAAAACCTGAATCTGAACTGAAAACTTGAAAAAGGTGAGAAGCAACGTAGCGTTAGCAAGTATTAACTATTTGTTTCACAAAACCGACTTGTCCCACTTTCAAAATTAACTGAGCATAAAAACATCTTGAATTATTATGAAACACTTTTGAACTATGCACCAATCATCAGATTGATCAATCTTATCTTGCGACAATGCAATTATCAAATTAAAAAATTGCCTTGATTATCGTCAAACACTTTTTGCAACATTCCAAGATTGATGATTCACATCTGAAAATCGAACACGTGAGTATGTTCGCGGTGATTGTCCTCACTATCAATATCAATTGCGTCCGTGAAGTAGCGGTGTCGGACCGGCGGGGGTTAACCGTTAAATTTATAGCTGGGCGTCGCAATTTTTTTTCCTGTCGATTCGCCGATATTGGAAATCAGGACGACTACCTAAATTACGGTTGTTTGACCAGACGTATTTTCTCTACTCCATTACTCTTCATTTCGGACGAGAATTTTTTTAAATAATTCCATTATCCAGTCGTTAGAGATGCGCTTAATAAAAAAAAGTTAAAATTGCTTTCTAAATGAATGCAGGAAAAATTTAATAAAGTTCCGCGGCACTTCTACAATAAGCTTGTAATGTAATTCCGGGAAATCGGATTTAAAACAGAAACTTTCCTCGCATTATTACAAGGTATAAGTACATATCTATTATGCATGGAAAGTAGTAATGAATTATTATACTCGGACGGTACAGGCGCTGCTTTAATAACGTCGTTTTCAATTTAAACTTAGCTCGGCGGAATTCCCTCCCCAGAAATTATTAGTATCGACCGGGACGTTTCATATTTTTCCAGAGATAATCTCCGGATTCGGTCCGTCGTTAAATACTGGCCTTGCTCGGATAAATCGTCGCATTCCGTTCGATCGGCTTTGATTTATTCGAAAAAACACATTTATGAAATTCAATTTTGCAACGCTTCAGAGACAATTTAAATTTCGATAGGAAAACATTTATCTATACCGCAATTTCGGCGAGACGCCTCATCAAAATTTCATTATCTTTATTACAAATTCGCTCGCTTTACTTCTATTATTTTTAAGCGATGCTTCGGCGTCGCCAAAAATTGCAACAAATGAAGGCTATTTTTTAACGTTTCGCCAATTCCCCGCGAGTGCAATTTCGTAAAAGTTAATCTGGTGCATTTCGAGGACGATGAGACGAGTGTGCAAAGTAGGTCTTGATTAAAGCATCGCCCGGAGCGAATCGGAAAACCGTCGGCTTAGACGCGTCTAACCCGGGGAGCCTCGAAATAGGATTGCATTTACTTAAGGTTATTTAAGATTCATGAGTGGCTACAGGTGATCTGTTGATATTGAATCTGTTAATCCGTTAGGAGGAAGTAATCTAACCCTAACGAAGGAAATATTGAAATTGTGTTCTTCAAGTGATCATTTTTGCGTGAAGCAAGATTTTTTTCTATTTTCTGATGAAAGCATTTGTAGAAGATACTAAAAATAATTTTTAACCCTTTGACAGTCAAAACTTGGTGATAAATGGCCTAATTTTCATTCTTTTCTTTAAATAATTTCATCGTTTACCAAACTACCGCTTTAGGTTTTTGTGTATTCCTCGAATCTGTTAGGAAGATGTTTCAGAATAAAATTCGTGATTGTGATAATATTTTCATGAGTAAGCTTGGATGGCTTGGATTTTAAAGTTTCAAAAATGAAATAATATGTAGAACCAAAATACCAACTGAGTCACTAAATATTATTTTATGTACCCAGTCCCATCTCTTAATACATGGTTCTCCCCTACATCATTCCATGAAACAAAATTTGAAGGTAAGAATTCAATAGGACGTAACCATTAACGTTGGAGAACTTGTAATAAACAAAAAGAAAAGATTCACGAATACAAAATGAAGTTCCTTGAAAATTACAGAACGAGATCGACTCTGAGATTAGGACCTGCCTCAACATTGAATTGGTGGCGGCACTGAAACTGAGAAGTTAGTCGGGGTGGTGTGAGCACATAGAGGCAAGGCAAATCTAGAAAATTGGTGCAGATAAGAAAAGATCGAGAGGGTTATCTTGAAAAACGGGGAAGAATGAAGTTGCAAGGCAACGGAGTCTGGATAGAAATAGGAACGACTGGGAAACCTAAAACTGAACGGTAGAAGACGATAAAATTATATATATTTTTCGAAACATGTGACATACCTACTTCTTAGAATAATTGATGTCGTTTCAAATAAAACAAATTACTAAACTTTTTTAAAATTTTGTTGCTCCGTGGTTTAAAAGTTTTCAAGAAATGGAAATATCTTTTTTGCGGTATAGGTAATTGGTGTGTTCAAACTCTTATCTGTGAAGAAAAGTAAAAGGTACTGCAAAGCCGAGAGAAATGAATATGTCACAGTTTTCTAATCTGATGGAACGTGAGAAAACTTAAAATTGCGGCGAAATGAATATAAAAGAGTGGAATAACGGATTGGCCAATATTATTCCAACGAAAAATGAGAAAATTTAGAGAATGGTGTAAGAATACAAAAAAAAAATAGATAAAAATGTAGCTACGAATATTATCTACCTGAATAAAAATGAGAAAATGAAAAAATAAATAGAAAATGTACAAAAAAAGCAGTAATTAAATGAACATTAAAACAAAATATTAAAATGACAATTAATTGAAACAAGAATCAATAAAAAAACATGGGAAAACAGTAAACAATCCTTGGAATTGATTTGCGACACTAAAACTTTTACCTCATCAAATTCATAAACGATTAATTCAAAAGCATCCCGTATCTTCAATCATATACTTCACACAACGCATTGTGCGTTTCCCAACGGTGTAACATCCCGACAAAGTTACCCAGCTTATTGTCTAGTTTTCCGTTTGTCTACTTGATTGTAACAAAATTCAATAGGAACACGAACTAAGTTTCAGCCACGGATCCTGAGTCAGTGTTCCTTGTAAAATAATGTGATTAAATCATGAAATATCCACGTAACGATTATGAAGCCGGTTTTCATTCCATTTTTCCGCAGAATTACTTTCTTCGCCTATTGTCCATTGAAAAACACACAATAGGTACCACCGTTGAGCCATCGTTTCATTGTAATTGCCACAAAAAGCGGTCTTGACACTTTATTTTTAAACCCCTCGTTATTATTTTTTAATTGTCCTCGACTCTATTACCAGAAAAGTTAAATTAAGAAGTTCAGATTGCGTATCGATTCGTCGACGACTTTTGCGCCCACTTCATTAGTATCCAATTATTTAAAAATAAAAGCGCTTTTCAGGAAGACAAAATAAACTTGAAAGTACTTTGCCCGGATTAAGTGGTAGACTCGTGTGCCTTCGCGATTTATGAAACGTCTCCGGTTTGATCACTGACCTATTGCAAGGTTGCCAATCGGAAGATGGTTAGGCGACCCTTATCTCGTGTTCTGGCACCTAAATCGAATCTCTTCGCGCGGATATCAGCTTCTGGTTTTCTCGTTAGCATCGTCATTATTTAAGTCTTAAAGTCGACAGGGCTCGTTAATGACGGAAATGGTGAAACGCGATCATTAAAATCATGTGGATGCCAGTGAGACACCGCGTTTATTAACGCGAGGTGGCTTTATTCAGTCCTTCATCCATCCGCTTGGTACAAAAAAAACCCTGCGACTGATTAACTATAACGAGCTTTCTGTTTGTTTTAAGAATCGTGAAAATTTAATGACAATATAAGTTCTGGAGCAGTCCGGACTATTTCTGCAATTATGTCTCTATGTTTGAGTTCTTGATGAAACTTTCTGGACGCGACAAATCAAACTGCAATTAAGCGAATTGTGTATAGTTAGGTATTTAAAACTCTTATTAAACCACTTTATTAGTGAGAATAAAGTTGTTGGGATCGATAATTTCAAGATCAATATCTTCAAGATTTACTTAGATTTTAACGAAAATAAGCTATTTGGCTTAGTTATCATATATGGACTGTTTACAGTCGAAGTTCCTTAACCCCTTACCGCCCGATTTTTTTTATACCGTTCAATTAAATATATGTTATTAATTATCGTTATTGAACACTTGAAAAAATACTAAAAAAAATTTTTATCGCAATTTTTTATAAAAAGTTCAAAATATTACTAGGCGTCAAATATGTCATATATTGCGGTCAGGACCACGTAATACCTTTTATGATGATCTTATAAAACATTTGAGTGTGCCAAATACGGGACAGATAGTGTTAACAACAAAAATTTCACAATAACTTGAAAAAAAAAACATTTTCATGGTGACCCATATTTGTCACAGGGGGCGGTAAGGGGTTAACTCGAAGTTCGAAGGAGACCGAGACTAAATTCGAGTTTCAGAAAGTAAATATTTATTTATTTTTTAAACTGCATATCAAAATTGAACAACCGATTAATTCATTTCGTTGCCTATTAAAGTAATTGGTGTGATACAATTTTGACTGATACAATTTGTTTCATAAAATTGTTCAATTTTACTTTTATTTTCATTTTTCCGGGGTTTATTGCATTTAAAAACGCAAGGATTTTAAAAATTCTGAGCAAACCCTATTTAATAATCGTGTATTTCCTGGTATTTTGCAATAGTTTTTTTTTGATTCCACTTTAGACTTTTTTTAAAATATCAAGTTTTTGTTGTTTCATATTAAAGTTTTTAAGTTATTGAGCAATACGACCAACTCGAACTGAAACACCAAATGCAACTGAAGTGCGAAACTAGCATTTTAGTCTCAAATTCGACACAGGAGGTTCCCAAAACGTCGCAAATTGGTAATAACAAGGTGTGGATTTCTGGTGAGTTATAGAGCTTTGTGAGTCCTTTGTTCATCAAATTTATTTCGAGTTACAGAAATTTTCGAATTAAAGAGCGGACAATAAATGCAAAACCTTAGGCACGTGCAGGGAATAGCAAGCAACTTCGAGTTATAGGAAAATTCGAGTTATACAAGTTACGGAGCTTCGATTGTACTGCCGTCTTCATCTGTTTCTACTATAAATAAATGTTATAAAATTATACGTTTCAAAGATATCATTACTTACTTTAACAATTAATGATATCAATGTTACCTAAAATATTTAACTTTTCTTCAGATATTGACTTAACATCCCTGCATTACTTTGTTTAGAGGAGTAGGGCAGAGAGAAGCACACTGATACAGGAGGTACGTTGATACAAGTTTAATTTCCTCCTGTTTAAGATATTCAGTTCCGTTTTAAATTGCTGTGATCTGCGTCTCATAAATTTTGAGAATGCGAAAGTAAGTGATTTTCTTTGCTCTAATATAAATAAAGTAAATTTTAATAGCATATTTGCAATTTTTTTTGCTTTTAGTGGTTTTGTGGCATTTTCACTTTAGTACTGTAATTTTTATAGATACTCAGGTTATTTCATTAATGTTATGAATTATTTAGGTGCGAAATACATTTGGTAAATATGAGCTTATCTGAATCGATTGTAAATATTAGCGATGTAGAAAGTTCTTCGTAATAAAAAAAGTCTGTGTGTGGAGTCCACGCGCGACAGAACTGAAACTTCTTGTTTATTAGGTATAGATAGAAATACATTATTGGTATTTTTTTTTATTGAAGAGATAATACTTGAGAATAGTAAGGATGATCTCAAATGAAAAAAACAATTCAAAGTTAATATTTTCAAACATATTTTACAAGGAATTCGACATTTAATTTGACACACTGACGCACTCTCCTCCTCTATCGGTTCCCCCACCACATACCTAACTATTCCCCTCATGCGATCGGAATTTTCGCAACGCTCGAAAATTGTAGTCCCCACAGCAAAAAAGTTTCACTACAAAATAATATCAGGTTAATTCTTAAATTAGTTAGTAAAGGTGAAACGGCCCGAAAAGTTGTTAATTATATTTTCCAACAATTCCAAATTTTTCATATTACGGCTTCTATATCATTAGGCTTCTAAATAAATACAAAATCTTCGAACTAATTTTTCGAGACGTTTACCTATAACGTCGTATGAAAAAAGAATGTTCGCTTTAGCAAGAAATTTTGTTTCTCAAACCAAAAGCAGAAACAAATGGTAAAATTGTATCAATGTGTCTCTCTCTCCCCTATTCGTCTCGGTTAGACACTGGATAAATTAAGAAATTTCATAACCAAGTTTGTGAAACACTCAAACCAGATCTTAAAATGATTGGACGTGCTTTAGAGTCATTGATAGCAAAGGAAGGCACTAGTAATTTAAGAAAAGATTGGTTTGACATAACACATACTTCAATTATGCAATTTATTAATTGATTCAGTGTCCTCTTAAAACGAATGTAAGTGCAAGAACAATGTTTAATTTAGGTTTTTTGTGCAATTACGAAACAAAAGGAGGAAGTGTATTGGTCTGTTTGTTCGCTATACACTCCTAAGCCTTTTGACAGAACTGAACTAAATTCTGCAGTTACTCCTTAGGATCCTGCGAAAGCACAATCGATAACCCGAAATTTTGAAGTTCGATGGCTGAAATCAGAAATTCACCTTTCAAACATCAATGAGTCACTAGGATTCGACTGTTGTTGTCTTAAGCGGGCTACACATGCTACGGTATACCTGTGCGGTTTGTCGCTCCGGTGCGCCTGTGCAGGTAAACCGGAACGTGTGGACGATAAAACGGTGACGATCCGGCCGCCTGCACAGGTCGCCTCAGCAAATAGATATTTTCATTCGATAAATAAAACCGTACAGGCATATCGGACCGTGTATAGGAAAGCAATCCGGTCGTCTCAGTTTTTTTAAATTTGCCGCAGACAAGGTCTCTCGCCCGCACGTCTCGTTTCTTTAAGAAATTGGTTGCACGTGTCCAAAACTGAAAAACATTCTTTTATTCAACATTTTATGGAGGGTCAAAGCCACTTTCTGTTTAAATTGTTTGTGTATTTTAACAACACTATTATCATTGAGATTTTGTTTTTTCAAGTCACAATAAATGAACCCTTCACAGAAATTGAAAGTCGCTTTCTCGAGTTTCTCCTAAAAAATGTGTTCATCATTGACAATTGACGTTGTGTCATCGAGATTTAGTTTATTCGAAAGTCACCCTGCAATAAATTAACCCTTAAAAAACACGACATGGTGAATGATCTTTAATTCTTTCCTTTTAACATTTTATGAGGAACCGAAATCACTTTCTCCAGTAAACCCTAAATTGCTCGTTTATCAATTGTCACCGAAATTTCGTTTTTTCAAAGCGACATTTTTACAACACAGACAAAAATCCTCAATAGGTCTCAACAACGCAAATGTGTAAAGTTAAATAATCTACATAAACAATACGCTGCCATACCTTCACTGAATTGAATTTATTGGTTAAATTATAATAATTAGTTGTATGTATTAAAAATACGACACGCAGCTGAAGTGATTTTATTGTTAAATTTGTACAATTGAATGTAATGTAATTAATTTTAAAAAAGTATCAAAATTTGAATGGTATTATCAGAATAATACCGTGTTCATTTTTGAAATAAAATAATCGCCGATATTTCTGAAAGTGGTATTCAATGGCCTTTGAAAAAAATCGAATGGGGGTTAACTGTTTAAATTGCTAGGGTAGTTTAAAAACTCCATTATCACTCAGATTTCACTTTTTCGAAAGTGATAGAATGGACCATTTCGGCGCAAGTCTTAACCGCTGCATCAAATTTACATGTGAATAACGCTCTCTTTCTTTCAACCAATCTTTACACCACTGTTTACGATTTATTTTGCGTGTAGGGCGCTTTTTCATACATAATAGTAATGCTACTACCGCTAAAGCATCGTGTGTTGACGCCATCGCTTTTACACAGAACTGACAAAAAAACCGTAATCGTGTGGATGCGCTTCTGTATCCGGTAAATCGTATTCGACAGACCGGAACGACAAACCGCACAGGTATACCGTAGCATGTGTAGCCCGCTTTAGCGTGGCGAAACTAAACTAAAGAAGTTGGAACGACGCCGGGCAAATCAGTTAGCATTATATTATTATAAAAGGAATATACACATTTCAATTTTGGCGAGGGAACGTTAATTTTACGGGCCACTTTACAGAATGATTATAACTTTGTCGGTAATCCGCTTAAAAATGTTTCATTACATAAACAGTAATTAGGTCATACGTAGATATTTCTGTAATATATGGAGTGTTGAGTTTTGGTGGCTTATTTGAAACCAACAGCGCGGCAGTAAATTCACTTGCAACTTGCAAGTTCGTGTAACAAGTTTCTGAACCAGAAAACTACGTTTTCGTAACTGCTAATAAAATTTGAGCCTTATGGAACAAGTTCAGATGTGTAATTCGATTTACGTTTCCCAAGGCGGCTCTTCATCAAACAACAGACAATTTTTAGAAACCGACGAATACCTAACGAACCCAATAAAAAGTCCAATCGGGCTAATTGACGAACGCGTTCCGTATGTATCAAATTTCATTTCGCCTGAACAGGCAGACTGGTAACAAATGGCCATTCGCCACGTATGAAACGAGGGATTCGGTGAGACAAGATAATTACTCAACGTGTAATTTTGCCGGGTGTTCTACTGCACCCATTAAATTAACGAAATTCCCATCTTGCAAAGTCCTCTTATGCAACGTTACTTAGCGTTACCATTAAGGGATTAGAAAACCGTAGGAATTAATTTCGGAAATGTTTAAAACATAAGTTAAAAAATTCATGTAGCCCGAAGAAGGTATGTAAAACAGGAGGGAAATGTAATGCACGCAGATGTGCGATTTAACACAATATTCTAGTGCACCGTCTGAGGTTTATTGGCGAAAAGATGGAAAGCCTAAGCGACAACGGTTTGAAATATTTTACGAGCGCCATTATTGTTATTGAAAAGTAAGTTAGCTCTCTCGCGTGGAGACTTTTTTAAATTTAATATCTTTTGTCAGCGCTGAGCCAAGTTTCAGTATATGTGCATAATGTCAATTTATGAGGACGTATTTTACTGAAAGTGTGGTCGACGACGCAGCATAATTTACGTTATTATGCGACCACGGACGCAAGGTGTGAAAAAAGGAATTTTTAATTTCGCAAAATATGATATTCTTTGTACTAATTCAAATGGAGCCATTTATCATTTAGTTACTTTTTCAAAAAATAAAGCAGAAAACTTGTTGTGTGCCATAATAACTAAAAATTAAAATGAACACAAAAAATGACCTATTTCATTAAAATAGTGCAATATGATGCTATTCATTTTCCTTTTTTGTTATGAAATGTTACAGCTACACATTTGTACTGTTTAATTCTTTATGTGTGTGTGTAGTAGTAGTTCACTTGATATAATGATTTTAAATAAAAAAATTTAAGGGAAAATTGCAGTCAAATATTTTATGAAACACTTGAGAAAAGTGATAAAGAAACGTACGAAATGTTAAAACAAACATCCGATTATTTTATCTGGAGCAACCACATTCGAGTGGGGCCTCGTATGAATTGATTTTGCAGTTCTTGGGTGAAAAAAAGGTACCAATATTACAACATCTACCCCATTCGAAACATTGGACCACCATCACTTTCTTTCCTTTTTGAAAATCCCTGCTTTATGTGTTATATGATAAACGTATTGTTTATCAGTACAATAACTAATGAATGATAAGTAAAGGTTTTTTTTCATCAGGAGTTGTACCGTAGTATCAGTATATAAGGTGATCTCGACAGATCACGATTTGAAGCAGCGTTAGATAAAACGTTGTATAAACTATTGTACAAAACAAAAAAGATTACGATATAGTATAACTAACCATCCAAACCGTTAAATATATTCTTATTTAACATCTATTAAGAAGTTTAAAAAATGCAAAAAAAAAAAACATTAAAGTACGCTATGAGATTAAGTAATAACATTAAATTAGTTATTTGGTAGAGAATAAGCCGCAACGATTTACTTAAAACGCGAGAAAACAAAAGATGACAAATCCTATTTTCGCGCCGCCTCGCAGACAGATACTCTTGAGGCCTGGTTTTATGACAAATTAGTACGTTCCCTATAAATAAGTTGGAAGAAGCCAATCAGATTATTGTGATCACTTTGGGACTTGCAACATTTGATAACAATAACCGGCTGATGCGATTAAACGGAGCATAAAGAATTTCCATTATTAAAGTCAATTTATTACAAACAATTATTGCATTTGTACAATTCATATTTATCGGTGTTAATACAATACTGTACATTTTTAATATATTTTCAAATGAACAATCAAATTTGAAAAACATGTTATAATATGATTTGCTGCCATTAAAAGTAAGTTTCGAAGAAAAGGTTCATTTAGTACCAGTTTGCTACGAATTCGCTTCGTTTGACCCCAAAATTGGTAAGAATAGTAGAAGTTTGATTTTAATAAGCGAGTCATTTCATCATTTTTAATTAATTTTATATACATAGAATGTTTTGGGACCGCCTGATTACGATAACAATAACCGATTGATAACATTATCTGTGATTATAATAAGGGGATTCCTCTGTATTACTGTCATTTGTGTTACAGAGCGATCAATTAAAAATAGAATTGAGTTACAGCTGCAATTTTCAAACATAAATGTTTGATAAATGCACCCAACGCATTACTGCCCTTTCACAATGATGTCACTGTTAGGGTGGAAATGTTAACGCAATGTTAGTGCTACATACAAAACAGTATAAAATCAATTCAATGTTAAAATGATGTTAATGGTAGCGGTAATGTTAAACTTTGACGAAAGAACGATGTTTAGTCTCAAATGAAAACAGATTCTTTTGTAATTTTCAATTGACATCACGGAAAAAATTGTCATAACGACGTAAGATTGTCGATCAGAATGTTTTACCTGAGCGGATCATTTAAAATAAATCATCACCATTGAACATATTACGGTTATCACCTCAATTACCATTAACATTAACATAAACATTAACATCATTGTGAAATGGCAGTTACAGCCAACGATCACGCCATCTTTTTCATTTTAACGAAGACTTGCCTAAATAAAATAAAATATAATAAATATATATATATAATATATATATATAATAAAAAATAAAATATAAAATAATATTTCTTCTCGCCGAGCTTCAACAGCGGCATAGTCCATCGATTTGTCAGCGGGGCGGTATCGTCAAGATTTCGGCTCCAATTGTTCTGCTTTTAATTGATCGCACGGTATATCTATTAGTGTTTTTATAAAATATAAAGTTATTGTAAAGTTTCGTTAACTTCAAAACAAATCGTCTCTTATTCCTGCAAATTAAAATATTCTAAGAATAAATAAATACTGTTTTTTGTCAAAAATGAAAATACCCTTTCCTATCTTTGCAACCAAACTACAGAAATCATCTATTATTTCATACTCCTATCATGCAGCTGTGACACACTTTTGAATCACCATTAGTGATAACAAAAATGATAGCAAAATATTTATAATTTTTTTACAAACAAAACCATTGTCACAAAACTACTATAATTTTTTTTTAAATGTCAAAATACCAAACGATTAACAGGCTACATTAAACGGTTCTTTTCGAAATAAATGCAGCAGCTCTAACATTTATAATCATTACGCAGGCCCATCAACCGATAACGATAATTGGTAACCACAGTGCGTTTGATGAAAGTTATGGAGATCGCGTTAGATTGTAACGCATAATTCACAGCGCCGTTAATTCGATAAAGTGTGACATAAAATGTAATTCACACTTACGGCGCCGTAAAACCAATTTCTAATTGTTTTTTTTCCCTTCTCTTTATTAGCAATAAACGTGACTTACTTTCATCGCTCTGCGGCGCGGATAGGATGGCACTATGTTTCTTTTTAACCTCTTCAACATTCGCCTGAATTTTATCTATCATCTCCCGTATCTCTTCAACCTGTAACATGAAAAAATCCATTAACAAAATTCTCTCCAAAAAAATTCAATTACATTGATTAATCGACGCCAGTTTATCGGCAGTTACATCATTAAGCTTTGATGTGAAAGACGCGGTAAAATATTTGTGATTAATCCTGAAAACGTGCAATTAGCTAAAATGGATTTAATCCGTGTTTCAACAATGTAATAATGTGTTTCTTGATTTTTCTCGTTCCGAATTGACGAAAATACTATTCATTTTTTCAACCCATTTGTCTCGAACTTTACAGAATGCGACCACTCTACCATTAATATCTCGGCGAAAGAAAACTCATTAATTCTGGAAAGTGTGTTATTTATAATTCCAATAAGTTTTCTTCCTCTCGCCGAAATTATCTCGCCATTCAGCGAAACTTGGAACTGAGTGAAAATTATCGCCTCACTTCTAAACGTGTATTTGTAATATTAACTTGACATTTAATAAATAATCCGGAATTAATCCGGAATCGCGTTTTACATCGTCCTTGTTTTTTAACTGCTCGGAATGGGAGAGTTTTTATTGGGCGATCGCAAAATTCTCTGTTATCTGTATTCACTTATTGACGTTTCAAGCTCTGGCTTGATTATATTCTCTCGAATCGAATGGTATACGTTTACATGGCTACATTAGAACAGCGCGGATCCGAACAGCTGATAACGCTTGCCGATGTGACACAAATTGTAGTTTTAAATATACAACTATGGACGAATCATCGTGTTATTATTTGTTTACCACCCCATTTAATAATAATAGGTATAAAGAGTATCATCCGTAAATAGCACAAACCAATTTTTTGTTTACATTGCAGCAATCTCTCTTTTGGGGTGATCTGGTTTACGTTTTATTCTAATTTATTACTAATACCTAAGAATCATTAGTTTTTATAGTTCAACAAAGCAATTAACAATTTATTTAACTCTTTCGTGGCCGTGCCAATGGAATATACTTCGCAGCTTTTGCCTTTACATACCTCAATAATTTCCATAAAAATTCAGAGTGGTCATCTTCTTGTTACACGAACACAGGTATATTCTCTGGTCATCTGACCTTTGGTATAATGCTATAATGCTATAATGCTATAATGAATATTTATTTCTGGTTTGTTTTTCCCAATCCCAGTTGTTTCATTACCATGAAACTGAGTTGAAAGCAAAAGAACAGCTTTTTCTGTTGTGCGACACAAGTGTCAATTGATGAGAAAAGCCAAATATACTTGAATTTTCTGAACGCGATGCACAAGGCAAACATTCGTCAGAAACTTCACGTTTATTTGCTCGCTGTGTTCCTGTAATTAGAAGATGTTGGTTGAAGAGCTCTTGAGCCAAAGGGTCAGACGAAGACGTCGGGAATGTCGCGATATTCAATTTTCTGTTGAAAGGAGCTTGCAGTGAACCGCCGGAGTTATGGTACGGGGTGCTATTAGTTCTCAGTTGTTGTTTATTCAAGGCCCAGCGTTACGTTGATGAAATAGTGCAACCCCATATTCTTCCATGTTTTCAGCAGCTCATGATGAAAAAACTGCTGAACTTAGCGAATTCCTCGCAAACATTAGAAGCTCTCCGGTATGAATTACAGGTTACTTGGGACACCATACTCCAAGAGGTCATCGACCACCTAATGGAATCAATGCCACGAAGAGTGAAGGAGTGTGAAACTAATAGGGGCGGCCCAATACATTATTAATAAGAATTAAAGTTTAATTTTTTCTTTTTCTTTGAAATTGTAATTAATTATTAGCTTTGAATAGTTACACGCTTCTGCCAAGTTTGGTCAAAAAAATCGCACCCCTTTTTGGTGTTGTCACTTCCAAGTCATGCAGTAAAAATTAATGAAAAATAAAAAAGTAATTCGAGCAAAAACAGTTAATAATGCCGTAATTTTATTTACCTATCGTACTGAGAAAACAATACATAACTACTCGAACGCGACCGAAGATCTGCAGAAATTTTCTAGTCGATGGTGTGTGGAAGAAATTCAACTCGATTCTGACGGTGACCCAGGCATTTAAAAGCACAATTCGATGAGAAACGAAACAGTGTAAGCCAGTTCTTAATATGTACATAAATAATGATATTTCGTGAATTGATTTTTACGATTGCGAATTAAGCCGCGATTGTTCTAGTTGCCTGGGCCTAGCAACTCATTTACATTAGTGTTTTATCGGTTTCATTTCCAGTTGATCATTTACATAAATAATTAATAATTCAAAGAATATTATAAAAACGGAAAGAGCTGATATCGACACTTATTGTATTCTTGTCATAACTAGACGATAACGTTTGACCTTTTTAGAGGCTGGAATAGAATGTCAGTGAACTGAATGTAATTGAATGATCGATTTAATATTTATGTGACACAATGCAGTGGCAATGTTAAAGTTTAAATTAACACCCGAACGCGCATGTTCAAAATTGAATTTAGTTGATTTAATTGCGTCAAGTTATTAGATTTTTCTCTTTCATTAACCATGCAGTGGGCGCACCTATTTCAGTTACATATTAGGGCGCGCCGCGGTACTGAGTACCGCACTTAGGATAGTACCGATTTCTACACATAAAACTCATTTTGTACAAGTATAAGTTAAAAAATGTATAGTGCAGTTAAAAAAAAATTTTTTTTTATTACCGTAACTTTTACAAGAAAAAGCAAAAAAAATAAATTAAATTGGTAAAATCCATTTTTAATCTAATACCATTAATCATTGTACAATCATACAATCTTCTTGAAATTACAAACCGTATTACTTCAAATCCGCATAAAAAGAGACAATAGTGTAATTTCGTGACTATTTTATTTAGGAATTTCATTTACATATTAGGGCGCGCAAGCGGTACTCAATACCGCAATCTGGGATTCCTTCAGGGAATGACCGATTGCTACTAACAGATGAATTCAATAAAAAAAAAGGGTGGAGTGGATTTTAGTGGGATAGGTGAAAGACACATACACGAGCCAACATTTATGTATGACTAGAACCGCGTGTAGAACAAACAAAAAACTTAATTTGCGGTACTGAGTACCGCTGCGCGCCCACTGCAGGGTTAAGTATGTAAAATTTGGGTACCCTCACATAATTAGCAGTTTCGATTTTCGGGGTGTAGGCAAAACTCGGCGCACCCTGGATACTTATAAGTAGACATTCAAAAATAAAAAATGATCGTGTTGGTAGATTGGAGAACATAAAACAACACAGAAACTCGCTAACTTAAAACTGCTTCACATTACATTATCTTTGAATAGATTGACGTTCAACTAACGATTGAAATATACAAAAATAATGTTGAAACTGCAACGTTTTAATTTGCGGTGACGCGACAATCAGGCACACTAACACAATAAAATGCAAAATAGAAACAAAATTTCAATCAGCGAAATAAAAATTGTTAATGCATTAATCAATTTCAATTTGTCTGCAACAATTTTTCCAATTCACTCCAATAATTCCAACTGCTACACCCAATTTATCAAAATATCTCAAATTCATCACACGTTGGCAGAAAAAGCCACCATATAACAATCCTTAATCTCGTATTACAATGACCATTTCCAACAATAAAACTTCTTCAAAAAAAATAAAAAAACCACCGACACAAAACCGAGCTTTTAACCAGCAGTTGCCATCGTCCTGGTCCTTTTATTTCAGCCAATTCAACAAGTAACAATAAAAATGCAACAAACTCAAATGACCTAATTACTAGAACGCATTTTATCTCACGTTCGAACTAGTCGAGCATCTTTTCGTGCTTTTACGACAAGCCAAATAAAAAGCTTTCACAAAAAGAAAAAAAAAATCGACGAAACTGCTAAACATAAAATTCGGAACCGTAAAAAAAAACGTCTAAATTTGAAAAAGGTATCAAGAGTTATATGTCCCTGAAATTTTTCGAGTGTCGTTTTCTTTAGATATAAAAAGTCCTCGATAAACGTCAATAACGTAATTTTGCATAAACACGCAAATAGTACAAAGCACAATATTTACTTTTCAAACGTTGCATGCGGAAAATGATATAACTAATCAAGCTCGTGATGACACCGGAAAATTCCGGCACTTGATCGTGTCGCGCCCTTAATTAATAAATAACATAATTGCATTTTCTGCGATGCATCCCAATTGAAGCGGAAATGATTGAGGCCGTGAGAAGTTTAAAATTCCAATCTGGAGTCCAAGATATAACCCTCTAGTTACCTACTGAATAGAACTTGTTCTTTTATTTGCTAACCTATATTTCCATCAATATTTATGCGATTCTTGTAATTAAGAAGTTATTTTGTATAACCGTCAATCAGAACTCAAAAGATGTTAGTACAATGCACTGACGCACGTGCAGGTATCCCATTACTGATCAATTTAAGTTACCTACGTCTATGTGTAGGGGAGTGTCGGGTAAATGGACCAACAGTTTGAACAAGGTAATAATCGAACCTGAACTACGAACCCCAACGATTTGTTAACTCTGAATTAGACATAGATAATCTTGTTCGACTAGTACAATATACAATATTAGAAGCCGATTTATTCAAATTCCCGGCAGCTTTCATAGTTTGATAAGAAATCGCTTATTTAATTTAAAAAATAATGTTCGGTCACTTTGTACTATAAACGGGTGTAATGCATATAAATATTTTGCAGTCATCCAGGCTCGCCGACTTTCAAATCGATTGTGGTTGGCTGTCCAGTCGCCCGGCGCCTGTATTCTTAAAGCGGCTAACTTTTCGAGCGACCGACCACCACCCTCTAAATTGTACAATATTAAAAACTAACATTTCACTTTAGAAATTTGAAAAATATAAATACAAAAGTTTACTAATTTGACTAGTCCGGAGACATACAGTAAATTCTAACTATGTTCTATAAGTAGGTTGAACGCATCTGTCGTCAGTCATTTAACCCTTGAGGAGGCGCGTTATATTATAAAGTACAACACTTTTAGTTTTCTGATTCCTGTTGCAACCTGTTGGCAGTTATTTGTTCAAATCCCCTTTCTATTCTTCCATTGTCATCCCCACCACCCAATGGAGTTGTAAAATTTTCATTAATTATAAAGTATTTTATTAATTTTCCCCTTTATGACGTCACAATGGACATCTCAGAAAGACGTGGTTCGGTAAACTATAATAATTATTCACGAGAAAAAACAAAAATCTTAAATTTTGTACATTATAAAGTAAGAAAAATGTACAAAAACTACGTGTTGTATAAAATACAACAGCGCGCCTACTTACGTTATAAAAAGATACGCGCCTCCAATTATAGTAGTAGTAATCATATCTGATGAATAGTTTCATTTCATGTGATAATTACGTATGAGATAAGATAAATTAAAAATCTTAGTATAAAAATGTATCAGAAATGCCGTATTCACAAGTTTAAAGTTTTGAAAGTTGTCGACCGGGGGTTGCTGTTCAAATTAGTCCTTAAAATTGCTGTTTTCGTTTAGGTATTGGCCATGTATACTTAAAACTCACTTATTATTTTTACTACGCACTGATACAGTTTCGGTGTATGACGTCATTGTTGTTGTTATGGTAGGGCAGAGTCGCGAGTGGTAAAATTAGGAACTAACTGTGCAAAGCGGCGATTCAACGTTTTACAAAACGGCGACGCGACATTTAGCCGCATTGGAGAAGGCAAAACCTCTATTACAATATGACTGGCCAACGTTTAACCGTATTACAATCCGCCTAAACGTTAACCAGCCGTTTTACAGAACAATCCTGCTTTGTAAAGCGGCTAACTGCTTTGTATTTCAGCAGATTCTACAATCCGTCTGCGACACTTGTATGACTTAATGTTCAATTTTTTTTTTGTGCAGACGGCATTTAAATATTTGGCTCCTCTCGTTCTCTTTTTCAGACATAAGTATAACTAAGGTGACCAACTATTTTTTATACAAATGGAGTACAAATTAATTTTCATTGGATATGGTGATTGGGTTTGAATAAAAACACTTCGCCATTCCACTATAAGTTTTTTAAATAATTTCAAAATTCATTAGTTCAAAATATTATATGTACAGGGTGAGTTAAGTTTTACCGCCCGTGGCAAAATAGGCCTTTAAAATAATTTGTCAATTCTCATAAATTGCATGAGTAATTTTATATTATTAAGGTACATAGAAATCAAGAAAAAATCTTTTTTTTTAATCAAGTAAAATTTTGGCTTTTTTTCAATTACTAATTGTTCAATTTATTAGTTTTTTGATGTACGAACAGTAAAATATTTTCACACAATTTAGTGTAATTGAAATAATTTTAGTAAATTGCGTTTATTAAATAAAGCTATTTCCGTATTAGAAGGTATTTTTTAAATGATTTACGACATAAGTAGACTAATTTACCAGACAATGGTATTGATATAGGGGTGCTGGAAAGATTATTTATGGCGGTCACTAAACTCAACTTAAGAATGCAGATCTATCGGCAACTGAAAAGCTGTCTCGTCCAGTTTGATGGGTCGATCATAAACTATTGTTACGATGGTAAACCGCATTATCTATTGATAGAAAGTCATAAATAGAAGCATTTTTTGTGCTATATTTTAAATTTGATTTAACTCAAAAAGTAATCATTTTTTTACGAATCAAATTGCAGATATTAATGCTACGAATAATTTGACAAATTTTGAAATAAAAAACCAAACATAGAAATTTTACCCAAAAGTCTTTGTTTTACTTTTTTGGCTTCAAATAAAAATATTTTGGAAAATTTGTAGCACTAATCGAAAGCGTAAACTTCAATTGATGTAACATGTAAATTGCATACTTTTCCTTCAATCTTTAATAGGTATTATGGCCTGGGCGGTAAAACTTAACTCACCCTGTATAAACACGTTAAAACAAACACACTGCAAGTTGCATGCTTTCACCCAGGCAAACCGACTCTTAAGAGTCAACCCTTGTTGTAATCATTTGAAAACAAAATTTTTTACCTGACACACTTTATGAAAATGTGGATTCTAACAAGTAAAAAAAAAAAAAATGACCAGGATATGTGCACTGTAATTTGCATGGTTTTACCTAGGAAAACCGACTCTTAAGATTCAACCCTTGTTGTAATCATTTGAAAACAAAAATTTTTACCTGTGCACACTTTATGAAAAGGTAGATTCTAACATGTAAAAAAAATAAATAAACAAATAAATAAATTTAAAAAAAAAATTGGCCTGAATATGTGCACTGCAATTTGCATGGTTTTACCTAGGAAAACCGACTCTTAAGATTCAACCCTTGTTGTAATCATTTGAAAACAAAAAAATTACCTGAGCACACTTTATGAAAATGTGGATTCTAACATGTCGGGAAAAAAAATTGACCTGAATATGTGCACTGCAATTTGCATGGTTTTACCTAGGAAAACCGACTCTTAAGATTCACCCCCCGTAATCATTTCAAAAAAAAAAAAAAAACCTGAGCACACTTCATGAACTTGTGAATTCTAACATAAGTCGAAAAACAAAAAAAGAAAAAAATCGACCTGAGCACACTTTATGAATATGTGCACTGCAATTTGCATGGTTTTACCTAGGAAAACCGACTCTTCAAATTCAACCCTTGTTGTAATCATTTGAAAACAAGAAAATGGGAAATTTCATCACCCAAGAATAGAAGTGATTATTTTGCTTTAAAAGGGATGTTTTATGTTTATTAGTATCAATGTGCTTTGTTATTGCACTTCGTCCACTAATCGCAATAGAAAATTCTCCTTTGCAGATTGTACATTTAATCATAGAATCATCATTTCCTTTGTTTTCTATAATAAATGGAAACTCTTTTTTTAAAGTTCAATGTCAAGTTTTTATATTTTTAGAAGTACAAAGGAGTACGGTTCACAAAAAAGGAGTACAAAACTCCCTAAGAGAGTACGTTTGGCCACCTTAGTATAACAGAAGTCTGAGATTTTTTTATGTAATAATTACGACCTTTGAATGAACATATAAATTTCTAGGGTGTTGTAATGGGCGTATAAGAAAGTTGTTAAAAAGTACTATACTCTCCTTACATAATTCAGTGAATAAAGGGTTATGTGAACGCTGCAAGAGGTTCCTTTTTTACTTTTAATGATGTTACAACTTTTTGTTATGAAATACATGAATAATGCATTAAGAACTGACCACCACCACGTTTAATAGGACCGTTCTGCATATTTATAGCCGCATTATTGTGCGATCGCTTTTTTTGCTAAACTTTGTTCACTGCGAGTAAAATTGGAGATTCGATAACAAGATTGAAATCCAATTTCGGAAAATTCACGCCATCAAATTTTATGCAAAACTGGTTGCGAATGCGAGCGCTAAATCAAAACGTCGACCTTGTTGATTCAGCAGGGATTGCGCTTTATAATCTCAAGATTGTTGTGATAAGGGATTAGCGTTATTTTCCGAGGCCATTAAAAGAACCGGGGTCCCTTTCAGCTAAACTTCAGAGACATAACGTATACGAAGACCTGGTAATAAAGGGGAATTATTGTATTTTACTTTAACAAGACTTGTTTGAAACTTCGCACGTGAAATAAGCGAGTGAAACGCTGCAAGCATTATTATTTACGCGGCCAAATGGGGTTGGACGAGCGTAAATTCAAAAGGGTTTTGTGAGAGGAAAACGGTGATAATTCGCGCACGTTACTCATACCTGTCTAATAGCCGTGAGTCACGATAATTGGCATTTATGAGTGATTGCAATCTCGAACCAGATATACCGTTACGTAATCTGATCTATAATTAGAAATGGAGCCTATCAAAGAAAGCATCAACAATAGCGACGGTGTAACTTTCTCGACAAAGCACGAAACGTCGGTTAGAAGAGGCATCGTTGCGGCGACATTAATAAGTTCATTTAATTTATTTCGACCTTTTAATAGCTTTTTATGACGTGCACCGTACGTGCTTAATTGTTATTAACTTCGAAAAAAGTGTTCCGGCAGTAATTGTTTTTCATCAGCAATTAAATTCTCCGGGAGTTTTTGTTTGCTTCGATCCCTAAATACGTCAAATTGCAACGAAACGATGTAAGATGATCGTACAATTGCGGCCATCGAAACAGTGACACTTACAACTGTTGTAACTTTTTAAAAAACAATTGTAGTGTGATAATACTTTCAATAGCTGTTCTTACATTTTACTTGATAATTGTAATAATTATATCTTATTTATTCACCCACCAGAGTACAAAGTACATAGTACATTTTATAGAGGATGGACGTAAGTGCAGTGAATAGCGGATTTAATTTTTGGTATGTAATTTTAGTATGTTAGTTTTAGTTCTAGTTCTAGTTTTAGTCTTTAGTTTTTATTTTTGTTTTTGTTTAGTGCCGGACCTATGTACAGGTAAATTAGATTACCTCTATAGGATGTACTATGTACTTTGTACTCTGGTGGGTAAATAAACAAATAAATAAATAAATAAATAAATAAATATATCGGTCTAATAATATTAACCTATTAACGCCCATTGCCATATACAGTGGAAACCGCTTATAACGAGTACGGGTTACAACGAGAGTCCGGTTATAACGAGAACTTCTACCCTATTTGGTTGGTTTCTTCTCTATTTGTTAAGTAAAAAAAACTGTATATAGCGAGATCGGTTATAACGAGAATCTTGATATAACGAGTGGTCTGATGACGATTCAACCGCTTATAACGAGATGCAATTCTGCAAATTAATATTGTCAGTTCGTTCCTAAAAGTAAGCAGACCCTTTTTGCGATACTAACATTTCAACTGATTGCCACGTTCTTCCTTTCGTTATACAAACATTGAATTTATCTGGAAATTCAATACAAAAATGTTAGTTGCATTGAGCCTCTTATTGAAGTAACTTGTTTTTATGTGTATAATGTCTAATAAACGAAAGCAACTGAATATTTCCGAAAAAATTGCCATATTAAACAGAGTTCAAAAACGAAAAATGTATTGGCGGCAAAATGTCAAAAGAACGAATAACAGTTTTAGTCTGTGCCAATTTGGATAGTTCAGAAAAACGAAAATTACTGGTTATCGGTAAATCGAAACATCCTAGGTGTTTTAAAAACATTAAGCATTTACCAGTCAAATACACTCATGATAGAAAAGCTTGGATGAGTTCAGACATTTTTATTTCCGAAATTCGTCAATGGGATAAGGAACTGAAAAATCGAAAAATTGTTCTGATTGCGGATAACTGCAGAGCTCATCCTACAATGAACACTTCGAAAAATATAAAGCTTGTGTTTCTGCCACCTAATACGACATTGGTGTTGCAACCATTAGCATAATAAACAATCTGAAAGTCAAATTTCGCAAAATATTAGTGCTTAAATTAATTGAAGAATTAGATAGTGAGAATAAGCCAATACATTTACTGGACGCTATACATTTTATTCATAGAGTTTGGTTAAATGTTACACAACAGACAATCATGAACTGCTATGCACATGCAGGATGGACCCTAAACGCCATTGTTGAAAACCAAGATGTTAATGATCGTAACTTTTTCGATAACTTGCCGTTGTCAGAATACATTAAACTTAAACTTGACAATGATGATCAATGGAAGATTACATTAACATGGATAGTATGGTGACAACAAGTAAAGATCAGACAGACGCGGAAATAATAGACGAAAGTTTTGAAAAGCTTTATCCAACAATAATTACAGAAAATTATGATTTAACTTCAGATTCAGATGATGAGTTCTGAAAAAATAACGGTGTTTAAATAAAATGAAGAACTTTTTTGTCTGTGCATTAGAATCAATTTTAATGGTGGAAAATTTTCATTAGATTCCGCGTTTATAAAAAATTACAAGCAAACAAAAATAACTCAATATTTGATAAAAAAATAATGATGTATTGTATTCAAATTTGTCTATCCAATAAAACACTTTTTAAAACACAATTGTAATAATCAATTAAAATTTTATAAAAATTTGATGGTGTCCGGACATTGCGAAATCCGGTCACAGCGAGAACATTTTTCGGTCCCTTGCGACTTCGTTATAAGCGGATTCCACTGTACATAGATCACTGGATATGAACTATTATAAACAATAAAGTTATTAACAAAAGTTTAACAGTACCGTTTGAACATTATTTTTTTAATTTCCAAAATTTTTCGCCGTGGGCGTTAATGGGTTACGGAATTAAGACATTGAAAATTAAAAAAAAAAAAAAACAGTGGTGCATTAATTTGTCCAGAAGTTTACTAATTTCATGGAGTCATTATTTCGATTAACAAAAAAAATAATTTCAACTTAATTAAAATTTTCCAGTAATCTCTCCAAAAATGCACACGCCAAAAGGTTAAATTAACTTTCTAATTCTGAGAGAATTATTCGCATGGCAAGAAATGTCAAGTTCTAAATACTTCACGGTTTTAAACTTTTTTTCAACTTCCGCTGCAAATACTTTCCGTCGCCGCATTTCAATCCCTCTTCAAATATATTCAGGACCGCAAAAATCCCCAAGGTTGCGACCCGTTTCCTTCGCGCGAGATTCCGAACGCTGTTTTACGAGAAATAAAAATTAAGGTTCAGATAAGGGAAACCGTTATTTCATTTTCCCATCTCCCCCCGCCCATTTAAAACCGCACATTTCGCTGGCTCGGCGAATGCAACGAGTCCTGGTAAAACTCTGCGTACACCTGGTTTGAATTTAAATTAGGGGAATCCGTTCTCTGGAAAGGTAATGCGCGCACGAATTTGTTTCTTTTGTAGGAAGCAACTTTTGAGACTTTTCGAGACCGTATTAGTCATTGAAAAATGTTGCGGTAGCTCACCTCCTTGACCCGTGATGTAATAATGTTTTTATTCTTATCAACGAATAAGTTAAATGGAACGATTTATTTCCTGGCAGTCGCATACGGTTTTTTTTCGGAACTTTATTCAATAGTTCATGCGGTAATGACCGTTAATTCTCGTACAATGGTCTTTCTAATTGATTACGAGTGGATTTCTGCTGACGCCAAAACGTAATTACCGGTTAAATTGATCAGCTGAACCATTTACAGAACCGTTTGTGAATCATTTCTATGGCGAAAAAAGTTCTGATTTTTGTAACGAACAGCGACTCGTTGGAGCGAATCATCGGCTAACGAGATTAATTCCGAAGTTTTTGAACGTTGTTGTTGCGGAAGTTGTTTCAGATTTTTAAGAATTTTCAGACATAATGTGGGGAGAAGTCGCCGGAATCGATTGCTTATCTGATATCTGGGATTTGGGGCGTCTGAGGACGAGATTGAAATGCCGTTTGATTGTTTTAGACGAGTGCGAATGGTGCCATTTCAGGCTAAATTTCGCACGGATCTCTGTTCCGTTTCCGTGACACGTAGCTTTCGTTTTTTTTTCGGGACACAAAAGATTTGTTAAAATCATGAACATTTTTAATTTTAAAAGTAGTAAACTGAATAAATTTGCGTTTCATTACCATTTTTACTGGATGTTAGTAACACGATTTTTTTTCTGTGAAAGGAAAGAATTTTTATTTAGAACTAAAATGCAAAACCACTTGAAAACATGAAAAAGCCTTTTGTTTGATTCCGATTAAAATTATTTTAGCATTTGATTCAAATTTTGAACAATAAATTGCATCTACATTTTTTTGTTTATGTCGCTCAAAAGTTTATATGAGGAAAAAAAAACATTCTAAAGTTTTAAAATTTGACATCTGGGCATTAAGCACTGCTGTTTATTTAGTTGAAGCATCAATAAAATAAAAAAATATTAGAATGTCTGGTGTATTTATTAAAAATAATTTAATTTTGATTGTAGGGGTCGTCTTTATGTTGTAAATGTAAGTAATTATTCAGCAATAACTGTCATCGAATGAGCTACCAATTAGAAGTGTAATTTAAAAAATCAAAAAAGCTGTAGTAGTAATTTAGTGTGTACTATTTACCGAATTTAAATTGCAATTCAGATTAGTCAATTGTATTGTAATTGTAACAATTATATTTTAAAAAACGTCTAGAAATCAGCCAATTGTGTTTCAAAAATGAAAAAGAACAAACTAACCCTGTTAAATTAGAACGAGTAGTTAAACAAGGTGACACTATCACCAAAACTGTTAACCTTCGTATATTTAAAAAAAATTTAAAAAAAATAAATTGGACCAACAAAGGAATGAACATAAATGGACGACGTCTTGGTAATCTACTATATACAGACAACATAGTTTTGATGATCAACATGAATTGCAATTAATTCTCCAAGAATTACAGAGTCTGGGAAAGTGGGCCTGAAAATGAATACTAGTAAGACAAAGGTGATGTACGAAGAAGCCATAATAATGGAAAGAATTGTACAAAGTGATAGAAATATACCTGGGTCAAAAGATCATAATGAATAGAGAAATCCAAAGAGGAAATAAAAAGAAGATGAAAACTAGGTTGGGCAGCGTTCAGTAAACTATTCTACATGTTGAAAAATCAAAATCTCAAACTACACCTCAAAGCAAAAGTTTTTGATTCGTGCATTCTACCAATTCTAACATATGGAGCGCAAATTTGGTCAATTACAAAGAGAATATGAACCTACTCAGTTATGCAGCACTAAAAGACACGAAAGCAAACATATGGATTACGCAGAAAACCAAGGTAGCGAACGTAGTATTTAAAGCTCTAAAGCTAAAATGGCAATATGCTAGTTACTTTGCTAGATGAGAAATAAGCAAATGACAATGGACGATCCTAACATGGAGACAATGCAAATCCAAGAGACTCAGAGGACAACCACCAACAGGCAGACGACCTGAAAGTGATTGCAGACATAAACTGGCTGCAAGTGGCCTACAATAACGAAGGTTGAAAAAAAAAGAATTGGAAAAGGTGTATGTTCAAAAATGGACGTGAACATTATTAGAATAAAATTTCAAAAAATCAATAAATGTAATTCAGAAAACAATAATTATATTTCGGAAGACGTCAGTTGCAATTCAGACACCGTTCTTTGTAGTTCACAAAACGTCGATTGTTATCCGGAAGTCATCAGAAAATAAATGCTGAATATTTTACAATTTTTTACAAAATTTTAAATTTCAATTGATGTTTTCTAAATTACAATTTACCAATCTGAATTAAAATCGATAGGTTAAGAAACAACTAATGTCGTTGCAGTATGTATCGTCTTCTTTTGGCATTATTCGGTGAATCACTCGTTGCAGTAAGTAATTATGTTTTATAATCGCATCTCTTTTTGCGGGAATTTTAAAATCCGGGTCAGTTTGAGGGTATCCCAGATTTAAGTCGAATAAGGAGATCGTAGTGACCAAGGGATGTCAACCAAATGTTGAGATCGTGTCTTGTAACATATGCACTGTCATCATGTTGATTCATTAATTATAAAGTCCTCTAGGATATCCCTTAGCTGTTCACAATTAACTGTAACCGTTGTAAACGGTACATGAAAGAGGATTACCCATTCATTTATCTGTCTATATACCAGCAGAACATGCGTGACCATTATTCACTATTATTTCTAATACTAGCATTTTCTTTAATTCACACTTATTAGTACCAACGTCGTGTGTATAAGACAGTGCAAAAAATACATATAAGCAAATACAGGAAGGTCTTGTGAAATGACATATTTTTCCGAGATAATTTTTTTTATTCGAAAACTGTTAAATCATAAGATCAATTGCCTTTTCTTTCGAAATACAAAACAAAGCAGGAAAATACCATTGTAATGTGCGATTTTACCAACTATGCGTGTGTAAAATGACATACCACATTTTTGTTGTATATTGGTCTCGATTAGTTTTTAAAATAAAATCAAATCAAATTATATCAAATATTACGTCAACACTGCACATAAATCTCTACTTTAATATTTATTATTACTACTCTGTAAATACTGTTGAGTTAAGTCAGACCTGAGTTAAAATATTAAATGTTGAGCTAATAAATAGCTTCTTTTTCCGAAAAAAAACGGCGTTGGACGCTTATCAAATATTACGAAAAAGGTAATTAATTTATAAATGTTTCTAATAAATATGTCCTAATTGGGTTAATTTGACAATATCAATACGAATAAAAAAAACTGAATATCATGGAACACGAAAAATATTTTCTCATGGAATGTTCGAACAAACGTTATAAAATGAAATCAAAAGAATTCACGTTTCGGCTTTTTTGTTCCGGTTTTTAGTCAGCTAATGGCACTATGCAACCAAACTCAAACTGAAGAAATACTGGGTATGTCAATTTACACATCTATCCCCTACTATTACTATTCTTTGGAAAGGCTAGAATCTTAGAAATAAGCCACTTTATAACTAAATTAAACTGATACATGTGGATCTTACAATCGAATCAAATATTTCAATGGGCTCATAGTGTCATCAGCCTAATAAATAATATTTGTTCCAATTTTAATGAATTTATTTCATCTTTCAGTCACTTACTGTACAAAAAAAAAGAAAAGTTTACTAAAAGAAGCTGTAGATTACAAGAAAATTGTGCCAAGTATTAAGACTTGAGCCAAAAATTTGCCAAAAGTTTTTATAAACATTATTGAATATTGAAACTAGGAAAGTTGATAATATTTTGTTAAATTACGAACACAAGAATAAAGTTATAGATATTTCCAAACTACAGTTCTTGTTCTAACCATTTGTTTCATACTCTTGACGTAGATTACAGCAATCTATGAGTAACAAAAATGAGCATCAAGTAATCTTAACTTTCCAGGCGTGGAATGGCGAAATTTTATAGGCGAAAAATTAAAAACTCCTCCTGAAACATTTGGATTTGAAAAAGGACAATTTTTTAGGTCAATTATTATTATTACTGTGTCAGTACTTAAGTATTATTTGATGTCCTTGCATTTATTATTTTCTTTTAGAGTATTACATTTGTGTTTTTATATTGAATATTTTATCTGTTAGAATCTGTATTTTTATAAGACATAAATTTAATTTAATTAAAGGTTCTTAGATTTTTCCTAAATTTCATTCAAGACTATTTCGTTGCTTTTGGACTGAATATTACTATTACGCACTTCGAAACCATTACAATCGTTAGATCAGCTAGTCAATCATTGATTACTGTAATCTATGGGTAATCAAAATGAGCCTCAAATAAACATAACTTTCCAGGCATGGAATGGTGAAATTATGTACGCGAAAAATTAAAAACAACTGAGACTATTTTACACTAAAATCCTCCAGAACATTTGGATTTGAAGAAGGTCAATTTTTTGGATCAATAAATATATTAATATTATTGTGTAAGTACTTATGTATTATTTGCTGTTCATGCATTTATTATTTTCTAGAGTATTAGATTTGTGTTTTTATATTGAATATCTGTTAGAATCTGTATTTTTACAAGAGGTAAATTTAATTAAAAAATTAACAGCTTTAAAGTTAAATATATTTTTGAAATGAACATTAAAATCTTTTTAACAAATGTTGGCAATTTTTTTATTAAAACACTAATTATTAAGTTTCCCAATTTAAAACTGTAACCAAACAAATTATTCTAATTCGTTTTGAAAAACTTTTTTTTTAACAAATTAATTGAATATTTAGTTTTTTTTTTCCTAAGTTTCATTTAAGACTATTTCGTCGTCTTTGGACTGAATATTATTATTAGGCACTTCCAAAACATTGCAATCGCTAGATCAGTTAGTCAATCGTTGATTACTGCAATCTATGAGTAATCAAAATAAGCCTCAAGTAATCTTAAGTTTCCAAGTTTATTTGACTTTATCTCTATTATTGTTACAATTTTACTGCATTGTTTAAATGTAAAAGAGTCACTTTTTACAGTAAAACTAAATTTAGACGTGGAATGTTTTTGTAAGCTTAAATTAAAAACAGTCTTCTTATAATAAAAACATGGGCCATTAAAGGTTATTATTAGCACTCGGAGTTCTTTTCATCGATTTTTTCTTCTTCTAACAAAACACTACGACACTAATAAGCTCATCTTTTATAATTATCCATTCAGCAACAGATTTGTCGGTACAAGAATTCGATTAAAACACTTCTCAACTTTCTCTCAAAAAAGCAGAACCTTTCAAAGCAAGACTCCTTTTGAATGAAACTTTTTTGAATGAATCCATTCCTCCCAACTTTTCTCCTAACAAGTACATTAATTTATCGACGCACGAAAAAAATCTGCAGGAATTACCTTGTAAATAAAATATTCATGAATAAATTTATGATAACCTAATTCCCGGCTAGATGAAAATGTACATAAATAAAGGCCGGTATTAGTCACGTTTCGGGAAACACGGCGCTCTTCAAAACTTGTGCGAGTGTTGTAACGGTACTAATTGGAGTATTTACCTCGGAGAAGAATGCCTCCATGAATCCATCCCGGCCCTCGACGTTGACGGTAACGTCGTCCGGCCCGACATCGTCATCGTCACTTTGCGCCTAAAATAAAAGAAAGTCGTTTAAATTATGAAGTCTTCGCCAAAAATCTGACAGCTATAAAAAGGGGTGGGGCTACACAATGACACCTCTCAAAGACAACTTGCTTCTAATACATAACCTATTCTAATTTCGCTAAAAAAACCATCCGCACCGTACGATTCCAGAAGGTTAAATTGGAGATAAGGATAACAACACGCACGAATTGAAATCATTTACCCAAAAACCACTTGTTCAAGTCGCCGGAATGATATAATTATCGAAAAAAACCCAAACATGTTCGGCTAAAATTAATACCTACCGCAACAAGGGCCGCTAATCTGTCCTTTGTCATCGTTCGACCGACTGCGATCACACACCACAATTAACTTTTATTTTATATAAAAATCCCATTCAAAAACTTTTTAACACAGAACGACACTAAAACTAACGAACGAACACTAGGATCGCGAAAATCGATACGACAAGCGACTGGCAGTTCTGCAGTGCTGAGCCATCTGTACGCATGAGCGCGTGACGTCAGTGCCCTTCATGACGTCACGAGAAATTAATAAACTTAAAAATTAATTCCGACGAAACCGATCGACAAATTTAAAATTTAACGCTAAAAAATCGTTGATTTAATTCAGACGAGTATTTTAAGCTCCGATTTGGCATCAAACTCGCCGTAAATGCGACAACGAACCAGGTTGGTGATTCAGCTGCCTTTAGCTTCAAGGAACGCCATTGTGAGCTCTAACGACTTATATTGTGTGCGAGTGCTATCTGTGATTTACGCTACCATCGCCATATATTCAGTGTTTTTGGCAAGAAGGTAAATTCCTGTTGCTTGGCACTTCGTGCGGCCGTTGTGATTTTTCGCTTATCTTCATCGGTTGTGTCAGAAAATAATTGTGTTTTCGGCGAGGGGATACCAAATTCCTTTGATACGTTTTCATAGCGTTAGGCCGCGTAAAAATTAAAAGTTCGCGAAACGTGCCTGCAAATATAACTATTTAATGGTTTCCTATTCGCACTTCCGGATTCCTAAAAAGACATTTCGATAATTTCCCAATATTTGTAGGTTATCACTCAAATACCATGGCCCAAGAAGCTGATATGCCCACATTTAAATGTGTCTTAGTCGGAGATGGTGGCACCGGGAAAACAACATTCGTCAAACGACATTTAACAGGTGAATTTGAGAAGAAGTATGTTGCCACTTTGGGAGTCGAGGTCCATCCCTTGGTTTTCCACACGAATCGAGGGGCCATTCGTTTCAATGTTTGGGACACTGCCGGCCAAGAAAAATTCGGCGGCCTCCGAGATGGTTACTACATCCAAGGCCAATGCGCCATCATCATGTTTGATGTCACGTCGCGTGTAACATACAAGAACGTCCCAAACTGGCATAGAGATCTCGTTAGAGTTTGTGAAAATATTCCAATTGTGTTATGTGGGAATAAAGTTGACATTAAAGATAGGAAAGTTAAGGCTAAAAGTATTGTTTTTCACCGGAAGAAGAATCTTCAGGTAGGATTGGCTCAAATTGTTACTTGTAAAAATTAATTCGTTTGTTTTCAGTATTATGACATATCAGCAAAGTCGAATTATAACTTTGAAAAGCCATTCTTGTGGTTGGCCCGCAAATTGATTGGCGACCCTAACCTCGAATTCGTCGCCATGCCTGCTTTAGTGCCACCAGAAGTACAAATGGACCGCAACTGGCAGGAACAGATTGAAAAGGACCTCAAGGAGGCGCAGGAGACAGCCCTTCCTGAGGACGACGAGGATTTGTAATTTTTTATTATCATTTTTCACCCGCATTTAAAATTTTTAAGAGATGCACTAAATTACGTTGTATTATATTAAACTAATAATAAAAATTGTCTGGTTCGTTAACCATCATCTTGATTCAAAATTAAAAACAAAAGACTGTCACTATTTTATATTTCTAGTGGAAATGTGTGTATACCTCGAATTTGTATTCTTAGAACAATTTTCTACTTTAGTTTCAAAGTTGTAACAAATTACCTACTTGGATGTTTGATGTGTTTACTAAAGAACATGCTACTCATGAACTTTTATTGAAAATGTTTGAACAGGCGTGATTGCTTGTTTGTAGCAATATTTTATTTTATATACTATTATCAAAAAGTAGACTCATCTGTGTAGGACTGAAAAAATGTAATAAAAACTTAATTTTGGGAATGATTTTTTTTATTTGGGTATTTGAGTTTATTATTTATTGTATGGCTTGCTAGACAAATTGTCCTATATTCAAGTTACACCACATGATTTTTTTAATTGGCTCTCCACATAATTTTTTAATATTAGTTTAATACTTTCTAATACAACCAATAATTTAAGAACCTTATAACTGTTTAGACAGGTTTTTGTATTAAAGTTTTAAAAAAATGCTAGATTGTTTTAGTTAATTGTGAAATCGTGAAAATATCCCAATCTTAAAATTATATTTAAATAAAATTATTTTTATAAAGTTTACTAAAAGTTTGCAAATTTTATTCCTCAAATTATTAGGTTTTGAGTTCTAAAAAATTTTAAATTATCCAAGTTGAACAAGTCCTAGCGGGATAGAGAGCGTTTCTGTTTTCCTACAGCATATTACCCTCTGCCACATTTTATCACAAGTCACTTTAAATGCCAAATTAAAACCGTAATGTTTTACAAGATTGTTGAAGGTGTTGGATAAAATTTGGCATGTTCATCAAGTAAGTCCCTTGAGAAAAATGCCCCACTCGGCCTAAAAGCCTTTTAGTAGTTATATAACACTTGTACTATAAATAACTATTGTCCACCACTTATAAGTACAGACCTCATAACAGTACTGATTTTAACAATCCAAAAGACAATTTATTGTACACTAGTTTAAGTTGCCATAGTAAGTGGTAAGCTGGTCGTACGATTTTTTTCTTTATTTAATACCAATTGTACAGATCATAGCTACATTTCTCGAAGAGCACATTCTTTCGTTTATTAAAAAATTAAACACATGTTTGATATATTTTTATACAGGTTGTATTATGTTAAGTGTCCACCATTGGTAACTTTGTTATCATTGGGATTACAAAGTCGATTAAAGTAGCAAAGAATTGGTGTTATTTATGCTGATTACCATAATGAAAGCAAAGAAACAATCGAACGTCAACTGTTCGAGATATTCACGAAAATAATATTTTTTTAAACGGAATGCACTAGTACTATTAAATCAACTACTCAGAAGTTACAAGCAATTGAAGTTTTTATTCCAATTAACTACAAAAATCACGTAGGCAATGAAACAGTTGGAAATGGTATTTATTGAAACATTTCTTCCACGGCAAATTGAGAATGGAAGTTTAGAAAAACCAATTTTATGATCAAGACATTATAATAGATTATTAGTAGAAATCAACTTACAATTACTCGTTAATTGATTCCTTCATCCAGGTTTTTTTTTTCCTTTTTCCACAAATTCTTTTATATTTCTTATTTATTTAACATTTTATTTTACATTAGGATTTTTTTATTAAAATCACGTCACACAGTAAATTACATATTATAACTATTGTATCAACCACAATTTATGTTCCGTCAATTAATTTTGCCGCACTTCGACTAGTCCGATGAATTAAAATTTTTGTAGACATAAGTAGTTTATATGACAATACGATATTTTCATATTTTCAACCGCAATTTTTTACAAATAGTGATCACTTTTAATCTCTATTATGTTAATACAATAGTGGTTTGTAGGTCGAGATCCCCCTAACGGTATGGGACCATTGTTCGGTCCTTCGGTCAGGGAAGATTATTAGAATTCGCCTGAAACGGTATCAAGGAGATTTGGATATGCAGATGACTGGGCAATAGCTACACAAGGTAAACACCTCGAAGCAGCAGAAATTATTCTTACTGAAGATTTAAACACCTTGGGGCAATATTTCCGTAAGTGGAGACTCCAACCAAGCGCAGCAAAAACTGAAAGCTCATGTTTTCATTTAAATAACAAATTGGCCAACAAAGAAATTGGGTTTTTTTTGAAGAGAAGTTGCTGAAACATAATAAAAACCCAAAATACCTCGGAGTCACCCTGGATAGGACACTTTCCTATAAAAAGCACCTAACAAACGCTGCTGCAAAAGTTAACACCAGAAATAATATCCTGCAGAAATTGTGTGGTGCCACATGGGGATCTTCAGCGACTGCTTTGAGATCTTCAGCCATGGGATTGGCATATTCGGCGGCGGAGTACTGTGCCCCAGTATGGCTCAACAGTGCACATACCAAACTGGTGGACCGCCAACTTAACACTACTATGCGCCTGATATCAGGCACTATCAAATCTACCTCAGTTGACTGGTTGCATGTTTTGAGTCATATACCACCTCCTGACCTCCGAAGGCAAGATGCGCTTTTGAGGGAATATAGAAAAATAGTGCATGACCCCGAACTCCCAGCCAACTCTGATATGAGTGATCTGCGAATAAACAGACTTCGATCTAGACACCCCCTCTGAGGGAAGCTAGTTTACTTCACGCTGAAGATTTCAACATCACCGAAGCCTGGAGAGAGAGATAGGAGAGAAATGCACCAGCCGAAAGCCTGATGATACCGTGCATAACGGAGAAGCCACCGGGTTTTGACCTACCATGAAAAACTTGGTGCACACTAAACCGAATCCGGACGAGCCGTGGTATATGCAAAGATTCCCTATTCAAATGGGGGAAAAACCAATCCCCACAGTGTGACTGCAGCGCTGACGGACAAACCGTCAGGCACCTTGTGGAAGAGTGTCCACTAAGATCGTACGATGGCGACCCGACTGATTTCCTGTTTGCGACTGAAAGTACAATAGAATATATAAATAACTTAGATGTACGTTTGTGACCAATGTTTATGACTGTATTCGTTTTCTATATACAACTTTTTATATGTGTATAAGCCATACGATAAATAAATAAATTAGAATTCGCCGGTTTAAGTCGGAAGACACCATAAAACAAAGACATTAGCAAAACGTTTAGATACTATTGAATTAAATGAATTCAATGTAGATAATAAAGATTAAAATTGTCCAAGACTTAAAAAAAGCCAATAAAATAATTTATAGTAAAACATTTTTTTCTTCAAAACAAGCTTTTATTAAAATGTATTAAAACCTTAGATATCGACTAAAATAACTGTCTTAGAAGAACTCCCTCAAACGATAACAATGTGGTTAATAGATATAAATTTAAAAATATGTCAATATGCATTGAACGACGAACGAATTTTTAAACTACCTGAAACCTTCAAAGTATAAATGCATTTCTTACAAAAGAACACATTTCGACGTTTCTCGTAAAGGAATTCCGTTTAGAGTTACCTGCTTTAGACTACCTTCCAATGTAAATCTTGGGAAACCAATGCAACCCACCATACTTGGTCTTCGCTTCCCCGGTCCTATTTATTCTTAATCATGCTGTACCACCAGCTGGAGGAAAGTTTGCCTAGGATACCAAGAGTACAAAAATTTTTGAAGAAATTTACCTATGAAGACAATAAGTACCTGCATTCTTTTAACAGAAAGTGAAGGCCACCTCTTCATGCATTGATGCTATTTTTGTAACTTTGAATGCATTTTAAGAATATTGCAAACTTAAATTAAAATTGCAGTCAACCCTAATTTAGCCCAATAAATATTACACGCAAGAAATTATGCCACTCGCCCTTCAAGATTGTAAATTCTTTACATTGGCTTTGTACTGGAAAATACTCCAAATTTAAAAAGTATTGTAAAAGTTATCTTATCTTGAACTAAACAGTTTGAGAACTACAACTTTTTATTAGAGGTATCTTTACAAAACAGTTCCAAAGCTATTTGAATTTCACTGCTCGGAACGATACAAAATATTGAAATTAACATAAATTATAATATAAAAACTTCTATTTATTTTTAGCTTCTACTTTGGCCTGGGCTTTCTCTCTCGCCTTTTTGCCCTCGGTGAGCCCCATTCGTTCACTTTCAGTAAGATGGGGCATAGTTTTTGTCACTACACCGGTTCCAAGCGTTTGAAAACCATCCCTCAAAGTGAACCTCTGTCCCTTTTCCAAAACCATTGGCCTCATCATTTTTAAAACCAACCTAAAAATTTTGCCTAATTAAAAAGAAAACTTGAGATTAAACTTACTTAGCATCTTCTCCGGGCATAACCATCTCCTTATCGAGCACTATAACTTGTGCGGCACAGTCCCAAGTCCTGCAGAACATTTGCAATTGGATGTAGGATGTAAACGGTTTTGCTCGGCCACCTTCTTCTTTGCTAAGAATATAAACTTGTGATTCTATGTGGTCGTAACTTTTTACACTTCCTGGCTTACACATAACCATTCCTGAAAAATTTAAATTGTATTTTAACCCTTCAGTAGGCGCCTGTTATTTTGTATGTATTTTGTATGTATGTAATCCATTTTGATTATTTAATATTGTGTTAACTAAATATTTTTTTATTATTTTTCTTAAGGTAATGATATTTTAATACCTTTTATAACGTGTAAAAACAAATTTTTGCCTTGAAGTAAATATATAACTGTTTAACATAAATAAATTTAGAACTCTCCTAAATGACAACGCTTACTTAGCAGCGACGGAAAATACAAATAATAACATACTTGCAAAAAATATATGATCACTTTATTCATGAAACAAGATTCCTGTAACTATTATAAATAAGTTTTCGTACCAAAATTAAAGAACTAAATAAATATTTTAAAAAATGGATGAAGTTACAGTAACATTTT
This sequence comes from Dascillus cervinus, assembly GCA_949768715.1. Classification (NCBI taxonomy): domain Eukaryota; kingdom Metazoa; phylum Arthropoda; class Insecta; order Coleoptera; family Dascillidae; genus Dascillus; species Dascillus cervinus. Next base: position 25,769,670 of record OX458319.1, on the reverse strand, counting down.
AACCTGTATTTTCGACACAACTCACATAAATGTCTAATAAATGGTCTTTACACATCCAATTATTACATATTTTAAAATAGAGCTGCGTCCTTGTTCCTGCGGACCCCTCAATTACAAAGTACTACAGAAAATAATATAAAATTTAATAAGGATGCTTTAAATAATTTTTGTTTTCTAGTTATTTTGAATTAAATATTTCTTTTCAACAAAAAAATTGTCTCGCGTTAGTAATCCGAATTGTTTACTTATTCGGATCACCGCTTTTTTAATTAGTCCGGATTATCGAAGTCTCACTGTATTGTAATAAAATATTGCGCAGACCATCAATACAGTAAAATTTATAGTCAAGTAGAGAAACAACTAACAGCATATACGGATATTTTTGTTATTAGTGAATCAACACAATGGAAGGAAAATATACCTCCTTATCTGATTTATGTTTATTTTTGTTAAGCGTAAAATAACTGTTTAGATGTCAACAGTGAATACTTCAATGAAATCTCAAACAAACTAAAATAATCACGCGGTTAGGCGCGTGGATTACATATTGTAATCCAGTTGGATAAAATATTTTATCTACAATCATGACGTAATACGTTCATTTCATATGCTAGCCATGGATACATAACAAGGCTCCTTATCCACAGGTCACGCCCCTTCAGTTTCATTTTCATTATTAAACGGTGCGTATTGTTGGTTGCCTATTTATTTTCATTATTAAACGGAGCGTAATGTTGGTTGCCTATGCGCGCGGTAGAATGATTAGTTTTTACGAGGCTACCTAAGCAAATGTCCCGGGTTCAATTCTGGGCGACAGTAACACCGTATTAAAATCAGAACCGTGTCTCCTCGCGAGGCAATGGTAAAACACCGAGGTATTCTGCCTAATCTCTTCTTCTTCTTCCTTCTTCTGAGGGAATATTTGCACTTAATTGTTACGGGACGGAACAATTATCGGACGGTGCCAATGCACGACGCCTTTGCGAGAAAAAGAAAATTAGGAACGAATAAAAAACTATTATCCATTAGGGAGACCTCGGCTACCGCGAGAATCGGAGAAGCGTCACAACTTGAGGGTGGTTAAGTCGTCACTTTCAAAATATAATATAAGCAAAAGAAAAACACGTTCGTATTTTTCGTGCTAACTGACAAATCCTTGTTATTTTTTTCGCGCCCATGACAACTGGAAGCAAAGGTTTCTCGATGAAAATCACGTTTTGGTTTCGGTTTAATTTCGGTGTCAATTTTGCTTCGGAACTTTTCAGCATTTTAAAGTTTTATCGAATGAAATTTTGATTGTAGATAAACAGCTGTATTTTTCTCGCACATAATGGCTATTATGAACTCAGATGTTTGTAAATACTCGTCTTCGACTCGTATTTACAAACTTTTATCTTCGTTAATAATAGCCTACATTATGTGCTCGTTAAATAATATACTATTTTTCGCCACCTAGGTGATAAGAACAAAATTACTTGTTGAAATAATCCTGTAGAATAGTCTTTTTTAGGAAGGTACTGAAAAGATTGTTGATGTGTCATAAGCAAAACAAAAATAGCATTGAAAATAAGAACATTGGATTACATATGTAATCCACGCGCCCACTCTAGGGTTAAAAACGTACCTCGTTTCAAATCGTCTCTTTTGATTCCTCTAACCAGGGCTCCTAGCTGATCACCAGCATGTGCCTCTTCTAAAATTTTATGGAACATCTCCACCCCTGTTACGGTACTTTTAACAGTCTTGCTGTATCCAACAAACTCGCAATCTGACCCCTTTTTAACAATTCCACGTTCCAATCGGCCTGTAACGACAGTTCCTCTTCCAGGGATTGAATACACATGTTCAATCGGAAGCAAAAATGGCTTATCTAACTCCCTTTCAGGGGTGGGAATGTATTTGTCAACTTCAGCCAATAGTTTCAATACTGCCTCTTTACCAATTTCTGGTTCCTTGCCTTCAAGAGCATATAAGGCAGACCCGCAAATCACTGGAACATTGTCTCCATCAAATCCCATTTCAGACATTAACTCCCTAATTTCCATTTCTACAAGTTCCACCATTTCCTTGTCGGCAGCGTCCACTTTATTAATAAATACCACAATATGTTTCACACCAATTTGTTTGGCTAATAACAAGTGCTCTCTCGTCTGGGGCATGGCTCCATCAGTGGCTGCGACCACTAAAATTCCACCATCCATTTGTGCAGCACCAGTGATCATATTCTTAATGTAATCAGCATGACCAGGGCAATCCGTATGTCCGTAATGTCGTGCTTCGGTCTGATATTCAATATGTGCGACGTTAATCGTAATTCCTCTCGCCTGCTCCTCGGGCGCGTTATCAATTTCTGAATACTTTTTCGCTTCCGCCAATTTTTGATCAGACAAAACCTTGGTAATCGCCGCTGTAAGCGTAGTTTTTCCATGATCGACATGTCCTATCGTCCCGACGTTGCAATGGGGTTTTGATCTCTGGAATACTTGTTTCTCGGCATAAAAGCGCTTTTGTGTGTAAGATGGAATTAAATATTGGATCACTCGTGCTTGATTGTGGTACTTTCTTAATTCCTTGCTTAATAAAATTTGTTTTAGAGTCCGGCGAAGAGCTAAAAATACACAACTTAACCTCAATTTTGTTTGAAAAGGTGTTAAACCATACCTGGGGCTACAACTCTGGCTGAAATGAATGTGGCCATTATTGGGAGTTAAAAAACTTTGCTGCCAAGAGCTGCAATGCTTGTTTTTGTAACTTTTTCGTATTTTTGTCGGCTTATAAATGCTGTTACTCAATCACACATGAAATTCAGTGCTAAAACTTAATTCCCTAAATGAATTCTCTAAATTTATGAAAGAAAAATTTCAAGTTTAAAATTACTTAAAATTTAATTATTCTTTTTAATTTGAATTTCCTTTATCACAAAAATATTAAATTTTAACATATTACAAGTATTGTTTGTTTGTTAAATAAAAGTGTGTGGCAACTTGTTTTACACTTCCGTATTGCTGGTTGCAGCTATTTGTAAGCCATTTGTTAACCAGAAAGAACGTTAGAAGCCCGAAATAATTTTGTCTTAAGTTTATGTTGGTAGTAATCCACTGATATTATCACTTAAAAATTAGGAAATGTGGAAGAAAGCAATATGATCATTTCGAAAAAAACTGTTGACGAAGAAAGCTTGGTATTAATATTCTGTAAAATTTAAGTGATTCTGTCAAACTTGTATAGGCTACGTTAGTAAGCATTCATTACTGCCAACATAAATTAAATAAAACAATAATTTCATAGCCTTCTAATGTTCCTTCTGGTATAAAAATGAACTATAATAGAAATTAATTTAGAAAATATGTAAACTACTTACTAATTTAGAATTTTAATGACTACTTATTTTAATATGATACCGACATATAACAGTACTTACAAGAAAGAGATTTTTGAAAGGCGGTGTGCGCTCAACAAACATTTAGTTACAGGGTGAGAAATTTCACATGCAAGTGATCCGTTAACTTGTGAATAATACAACAAAATTAAAAGAATTAAAAAACAAAAGGCGTTCGAACTATTGACATTATGCAACGACGTGATCCTACTAAACTTCGGAAATTCGTGCGCCATTCATGGGAATGGTATTTTTTGTTGTTGTGGCGTGCTGTAACAATTTCAGATGAATGTAAATAAAGGCTGCTCCTTAATGATGATGCCGAGATAAATTAGGTGTATCTCGAGTGGAGTTAAGTACAAGATGTGCGGTGATAATGTTTCTTAACTATGGGAAAACACTATGATTATGCATTGTTTGCGCCTATTTTTTATATTTCAGTGATTACTCTTCTCTGCTCATTTTTTTCGTATAGGTCTCGAAACACGACCGAGCTGTTTGAGTGGCGTAAAAAATTTAATTTCCAGTTAAATCGAATGATTGTTAGCTAAAAATTGTAATTATTAGCCCTGACCATGACACGAGTTTATTTATAGAATAAATTGGTTTTCATATATGGTGAAACGTTTAGGTAAAAAATTCTAGAAATCGATACTTTGAAATGAACAAAAAGTAATAATTGTGAATTAACACGTTATTAGCGCCAACTAATTTGCGGCGCTAATTGGCTTTAAAATGTTACTGTTTTGGTAATTTTTAATTTGAGTTTTAAAGAGAATATTAAGTGGTTATTAGGTGCGTCCCGCTGTGTTTTTGCGTATGATTGTAAATTAATTTTTAAGTGAATGAAACTTTTGTAATTTTTGTAATTTATTGTATAGTTATTTACTTTGTGAAGACACACCATAAGGAAACTTGTTATTCTCGAATTTTCTAAAGCATGAAAATTTTATTTATGAAAGCGGTTTTGGCAGATTGAGATAAAAATAATTTATAAACGAAATTATGCAAATAAAATCCACGCAGAAAATGTCACTTCTTAATTTTTCTTATACGAACATTATGAATGGACACCGAAGATATAAATTGCTGATACATTCACGATTTGAGAAACATTAGTCGGTGTTTCGATTTTGAATATAAAGCCCCCTTTATTCCCAACGACAATTTTTAAAATAACGTTAAATAATAAAAAAATTAAAACAATTTTCCTAATCCTACGGAATTGGTGTTTGAAGATTTAAATATTTGGAAAGAACAAAATGTGTAATAAACCAAGACCATACGTCAATTTTCTTATACATATAGAACATGGAAAAACATCAACCTTTTGTAACAAACATTTTTTTCAAAGATACCATCGATAACTTTTAAATCAACTTACTTCTACTGCCACTCATTTAAAGGTGCCTTCACATAACTGCGTCGTGTCGTCGGCGACAGCTCAGAAATTTGCTACAATTTTTTCTACCGTTCTCAAAACCTCGTTTGCACGACAGCGACACTAGTCAGCAAGAGAATGATTAAAAATGCAATGACATGATGTTTAAAGGGAGACAAAGATATGTTGTCGCCATGGTACAATTATTGTATCATGCGTTGTCGCCACAAAAGTTGAGCATGGTTCAAGTTCTGGCGACAGTAGATTTTTAAATTGAGCACGTGTTCTGATTGGCTAACCAACTGTCTTCGTCGACACGAGGTAGTTCTGTGGAAGCCCCTTGCAAGCTAGGGAAGCAAGATGTATTGTAAAATAGAAAAAAGAGTTGTTATAAGTCAGTCGAATGCTGCTATTTTCAACTTCCTGTTCTGAGCAGAAATGAATTGTTAACGGAAGTTGCTGTTTTAAAATTACAAATTCGAATTTTATGTAAAACTAAGGAAAAATGCACAAAACAAATAATTTGATACAAAATGTTTAAAATGTTTAATGTTTAAAATCCTAATCTCCAATAAAAAATGCTGTACTCCCATTAAAAACATTACTTCCGGTAGTTGAAAAGTTTAAAAGATATTTTTACTATTTGAAACTAACCAGTGTCCTAATCTTTAAATGGGCGACAGTGGTGGTGTAAGGAAAGTCATTTGAAAGTCATAGATGGAAGTTTTTGTAAACATGTTTGATTCAAAAGTTTCGTATTTTTTCGCTTTCAATCTGAACCTGTAATTAGAAACACCATGTAGCAACTTACGGTCATAACCGTCCATTTCCTGTCAGAATCTGAAGTTGAAAATTCCACTATTGGATATGAAATGCATATTAAGTATTTTCTTTTAATACCTACTTCCCTAGAATGTACCTACATAGATACATGGGACAGATGGTCTGAAACAGCCTGTATATGTGTACAGTGTGTCTCCAGATGGACTAAAAAAGAGAAAATACATTTATTCTTCATAAAAAAAATTTCAAAAAATTTCAAAAAATTAAATTTATTTAAAAAAGTAAGATTTTTCTAAACGAATTCTATACAAATGAGAAAAATTTAAAGCGAAAATTTTCAATTAAATCAGAGTATCATGTGTTACAAATGTTAAAATAAAAATAAGCCGATGAATTTGTTATTTTAACGAAAAATTTACAAATGACATGTCTTATTTGAAAATTTGGAAAAAACAGATGGGAGTTAAATCAGTCAGAAAATCAGAACTTTTACAAAAAAAATTTTTAATGAATACATTTACAATAAGTGGATCAGTTTTGATACAGAGTTGTGGATATTGGCCAGAAAAAAATTCAAATTTCAAATTTGCAAGTGGAAGTCAATATTACGAAAAAGTTAAAATACATTATGAGCCTTTTTTCAATTTGTTATTTAATTTATATAATACCGAAGATTATTTTTTCAACAAGATGGGTGTCCTGCTCATTCTGCATTTGAAATGAAACTTTTCCAAATAAATGGGTTGATTGTTTTGTAACAAGCAAATACTTGTATAAAGAATAATATATTTCTGAACAGTAAAAACATGTTTACTCTTTCTTAGTCCATCCTGGGATACACTGTATAATAATTGGTCGAAGTTATTTTTAAGTTATTGTCATTTTTATAACGAGAGGAATGGAACTGATTGATCTTCCAAAATAGACGTGACTCGTTGGAAACTAAATGGTCGACGATAACGTTTACATGAAACATTATAGTTCTGTTATACGAACAGGTATTTCTCGTAGAATTGCAACAAATAAAGACCTACACAAATTACTAAATAAATTATATGTGTGGCCCAAGTAGAAATTAAATAAACCTCCGTTGCAGTTATAACAGGTTTTTCTTTGTAGTACATCCTATTTTAATAAAAGCACAATACTAAGAAAAAATGTTGAAATAGCGTGCACTTGATTTTATGGTGCCATTATACAAGTTAAACAAATTATGTTTTATTATTAATATAATATTATTGATTACGATTTAATCTGCCCTGAATACATATTTATGGTTTTAAAATGACCTGAAATACTAAATCAGACACTTATAACATTTTAGTTTAATCTGAGCAATAAACTTCGAGTTTTAAACCTTAAAATTATACTTATTGACATTCATTTAGGTGCGATTTTACAGTACTGTTATATTCACGCCTTTGATGTAATTGCCGGCTGCATTTGTCGCATCAACGGTTGAATAAATGCGTTTTTTAATTTAAATTCGATATAATTCTTGCGGTGAATAAGAAAGTGCGGTTTAAAGCACTTGAAACGAAATCAATTTCCAATGCAGCTTCCGTTTTACTGAAATTCAGGCCACATTTTGCTTATTGGTGCATGGGGAAAGTTCAGTGCGTGATAATACAGTGAAACAACACTCTCTCGAGATTTAAACGAATTTTTTGTCTCTGTATCGAAATGTGCACGATAGCGATTCAGGTTAATCATTGTGCAGCCTCCACTTTTATTTCGAAAAGAGAAAATCGCCCGAGTTAAATCTGGAATGCCCTCATCTCGGCAAAAATAAGTTTTGTGATTAAATTTTGTTGGGGGAATATTTTTCCGTTCGCACGCAATCATAATCGCACCAGCAATTCATCACTTGGATCGATCGAATTGAAGAGCAATCTCCCTATCGACCAATAGGGAATTAAAGAGTCATGTAAAGTAGTTTTGAGGGACCGTCTAATGCTTTGTGGGGTCCTCCTGCTTTTACTACTTGTTCTGATGCCGCACCGCTACCAGAAGTCATTCTTCGCGCGCGAGCCTTCCACAGTTCTCGAAGAAGTGTCCAGTGAAATGGTTTTTCTCCGAGTGGTTTAAAGTGAACGCAGAACTTTAACGAGAACAATGTACAAGAACGCAGTTTTCGGCGTGCTTTTGGTAAGAATTTTTCTGTATCGATTTTCGCACCCTGATGAAAACGGGAATGCAAGCGAATTGCAGGGCAATTACATAGCGGCCGGAAAATAAAATCAGTTATTAATGAAAATTGTAACTTAGGCGTTGTTAAACCGGGAAGTTTATTTCCTAATGTTTGCAGCGCATTCACGCACTGACATGTAAATAACAGGCACAGACTCTGTTTGGAATTACATCTCATTAAAGATTTATTAACAGTAAAACAGATTTTTTTGCAGGATCAGTTATGCGATCATATTTTACTCGGATCCGTTAAAATTCACGATTATTAAAATTAAAGATCGTGCTAAATACCGTAATGCGGGTCTCATGAGAATTTGATTCTCTAATTAGAAACGAAAAAACCTTTGGTGTCTCCGATTAGTCGTTTTTTAATTTTTTTTTATAATTACTTTTTTTATTTAATAATCATCTCAGTGGGATAACAATTATCTGATCCGTTTGCAAATAAATTGGACGATAAAATCAACTGCCTGCAAATGAGATTAGTTATGCCGTTGTTGTTGTAACTTCTGTTTATGAGCGAGTTTTTATGACGTTTTTTTTGGAGTAATTACGGTGGCTCTTGAGAGCAACTTCGTGACTGTTTCAGTGCCCTTTGTAGTGTCCGAAATGCTTTAATTGCCCAATTTAATTTGATATTGTCCGATTTTGGGTTACTAAAACTCGATTTGCAGACATACTTTCGTTAAACGGATTACAATCCGTTAAGTTCAGTGAGTTCGTGGATGATTTTAAAGTTGCTTATTGTGTTTTATTGCGGGTATTATTACCTATTGAATTTTTTGTTGAAATTACCGTTTGTGGCAATTCAAAAATCATCAAAGTTGTAGCGTTGCGAATATTTTAGTGCTGTTACGTGAAGAAATGGCACTTCTTGAACGCAAAGACGCACCCTCTTGAGTCGGTTGATGTCTAGATTTACTGATTATATTTCTTTGAAATCTAATTCATTGTCTTAGTTGGAAATTTTTATTTGTTCGGTTGTTTATGTTGTAGAATTTTAATTGCAAATAGCTACTCTTAAGTGTTAATGACTGTTTGTATACCTGCGTAATTGTTCATGCAGACAATAATTTTTAAAATAATAGAACTACCACAACAAAACCCTGATATAAATTTGATAATAGTTGAAATCGGTTAACAACTAGAACCCTAAAAGCTACAAAAGCACTAAATTGATTACCTGTAACTAGTGAGGGGTTCATATTATAAAAAAGTGGAAAAGAAAAAAATTATAAAACGTGGTAATATCTACAACTTTTGTTTGCAACATTTTTTTGGAACTTAAAAATAATGCCGAATTTGCCAAGTTTTATGTTTTTTAACAATACTCCATCTATTTGGTAAAAACCTAATGGTTTCTCTAATTTTTTCTTTTATATTAAACACCATTTTTCTTAAGTCTTGGTATAGTTGAATAGAAGGTAATTGGTTTTTACTATTAAATTCTATTGCACGAAGGAATAATCTACCAAAAAAAGGATCATATCACAGGTATTTCCACTTACAGTGAAGAACGACCTTTTCCTCTAAATTAGATGATCTAACCAGGATTTGGGTTACTGGAGTCGCGTGCGATTTCAGCAGGTTGATTTATATCAGCCCTGCTTTATGGTAAACTTTGTTAATATGGAAGGTACTATAGTATTTTTTCGCTTAAGTTGCAGCGATAGCCAGCATAAGAACTTTTCTGGCTATGCGGTTTGAAACCTGATATCCCGATAAAAACTAAGGAAAGTTTTTTTATTTTGTTATACTTCAAAGCGATATCGCGATTTATTTATTCTAAATAAGGGCCATATCAGACTGGAAGTAATAATTATTGAGTTGGTCAAAATCAGTGGCTCCCAAACGTATCTTATTTTAACATTGAATGAATTACTTATAAAAGTAGCACTGATAGGTATCCATAAACATAATTCACTTCCAAACTAAAAGTAGTTCCATGTAAAACTGACTTGAAAAATGGCGTTCACAACAGCAATCTTATCGTGAATAGACTGTAAGTCTTATTACTGTTACCATGCTGAAATCTAAAATTTCAATTTCCAATTTAAAATTTCATTAGTTAAATTGATTATCATTAAATAGTTTGATCGGATGTTTGTTGAGGACAAGCCGGTAATTACCAATGAAATAAAATTCGTAAGAAGGAAATCGTTAATGTATTTCTTTCGAATAATTTATTTTAAAATTAGTCATTCATATAATTGTAATTACATTATAAGAAGATTAAAGGAACATAAAAAACTGAACTGATTACCTGTCGCGAAAAATGTCTTTTCAAAATTTTTAATTGTCGGTATATTACTTCAATATAATTGCCCAAAAAGGAAAAAGGGTGTAAACATTTTTATTTAAAAACAAAATCTGTTGTGGATGTGATTTTGTCGTAGTGTGTAAATGGTTTAGAATTATTTTTTTTGGTTGGTTTTAATAGAAGAGGAATGCTAACTTAGCAAGTGTAGTAAAATCCATGGTTCCATGGTTGCTTGGTGTCATCTAATTTTCTTTTTATCGTTCTATAATTCAGATGAAATCAGTTTTTTGAAAAGTAAAGCTGCGTTAATATTTGATTGATTAATAGGTAAAAACATTAGGTGGTTTGTTTTGAATAAGATTCAAATGTGAATAGTTTCTGGGTTTGTCCCATCAGCAAAACTTGTCTGCACACTACTGGAAATAGTTAGAATTACTTCATATTTTTTTTATTTATTCGGGAGAGGTAAAAAACTTTAAACAAAGCGTCTGTCGGTCCACCGAACAGGTAGTGTCAGATTTGCTGACTAAAAAATCGTCTCTAGCCCAGGTGTTGTTTGGACTGGAACAAAAAGTGTTGAGTAGTAATTACTCTTTACTTTTGACTGATATATTTAATATAGAACGGAAATAACGAATAGAAAGAGCCGCGGTACAGTAATTATTGGAGGATGGAAATAATTATTTGAGGATGGAGTTAGAATTACTGTATGTAATGAATAGGAAATAGATTTCAATCAAAATCTGATAATTTTGTAACCTAAATACAGTATGATCGAAACCTGTTCTGCTCTAAATGGCTATGAGTTACTTTTTTAATTCATATCGACAGTGAATAGTAAATTTAGTAATTGTCTAAAGTATAAATGTTTTCGATCATACGGTATAATCTGCATTTCTATCAAAATTTCAATTTATTTTTACATGTCACTGTAAATAACAGTTAATTTCATCCAGCGGAAAATAATAAATTTATCAAATTGTTATTACGGCAGATTTAAAATTCTTCGCTAATTAATTAAGATTGAGCCGTTCATTTCCCTACTAGTTGAAATTCATTAATATCTTTAAGCGCCTCGTTTATAATGCTCAACCTGTTTGTGGCTTCACGATTGTTGTTTCGGAGACTGAAATAAATTTTTATTGCATTCGGTCCTCTCCCTGTGGTTTTTAACGATCTTGGGATTACATTTCTTAAAAATTCAGTCGTCGTTCTGAGAGCCGTAAAAAAATTTTGTAACTGCAACTACAAAATATTTTCTTTCAGAAACTAATGGAGCAGTTTATCTTGCTACATTTTTCACTTTCATTTTATTGTTCTTTTATCGACTTTCTATTTCTGGATTTAAAAATGTATAGCAATTTAATTGCAATTAATTATAAAAGTGTCATAAAACAAACGGAGATTGCCTTTGTGTGAGTAAATCTAATCGTAATTGTGTGAAATTAAAAATAACTTGAAAAAAATACTATCAAACAACTAATCGTTTCATTGTTGAAAAAAGCTCATTACTTTTCTTAAATTCATATTTTAAATATGTTATAATGAGAAATAAAATAACCGTTCCCTCCGGCGTTTTTGTAACAATTTATATAATGTTGCAGTTATTAATATCAAAAGCCAGAATTTTATAATGACAGTAATTTCATTGGAAACATTAACAACTAATCAGATAAAAACAGGTATCAATTATAAGAATAAAAATAGCTGCTTTTTTAGGACAAGCGCTTATTTGTGCCAATCTTCTTTGATTAATTTCTTTGTTTTTTTAACAAAAAGTTACTTTACAACAGTTCCATAATAATATTCCAGTTTACTTTACCGTCGTGTGTGATCTACATTGTTTTATCTCACGCCATTATAATTGCTAATTAATTGAATCAAATCATTATATTTTGAAAGTAGATTATTTTGTTGTTACGGTCAGAAACTGTTTGAACCCAGTATGAATTTCCAAGAAGTTAGTTACGCAGGTCACCAAGGTGTTGTCCGTTCAGAAAATTTTATTCAGAAATGCAGGTCAATTTTCCTCAAGTTTCCTGTGTAGATTCGTTTCACCAAGATCAAGCGCATTATTTTCATTTTTAAGTTTCAAAAGCAAGGTCAGCAAGCAATTCTTCACAAAATGATTTAATTATTAATTAATTAATAAAAAAATGGGAACAGTTCAGTTATTCAGTTATTGCACGCTGAGCTCCAAATCTAAACGCAGTTTTAAACTAAGAATTACTTATAGAAAACTGGGTTTGACACTGAGCTTCCTATGGAAAATAGTGTGATTTATCAAAAATCTGTGTTAAATTTTATAATGAATTGAAATGGTGACCTTGTTTGCAAGTTCCTTCAGGCCGTTAAATAATTAGTGTTTTACCTGTGAACTAAAACTCACTGGTGGTGTTATGGTAAACCAAAACTCACTAGTGTGTAATATTGTCTTTACAACTGTTAAAATTGACAGTTATGGGATCTTTTACCCGGATAGTTACAAAAATCAAAATTTCTTGATTTATAGCTCCACGTTTTGAAACATTCGTGAGCGATACAGCAAGGCAAATTTGAAAAGTAAAAAAGGCCAATCTGATTTCAAATTACTGTTGCCGCACGAGCGCCTAATCGTCGCATCATTTTGCACAGCGGGTAATAAACATTCGCATTGAAATCCGACAACCTGTCACAGGTCACATTTGAGGAAGTAATTTATTTTCAAAATTTCTGCGCAGTTCAGAGAATGTTTAATTTGTCTGTATAATGCATTCACAGTTAACAGAATCCGAATAGATATGGAAGTTGCTTGTGCGTACTTTATCATTAATTACAGCGGAAACATTCCATTTTTGGCACGTTTTAAAATAAATTTCACACACTCACACCAAATTTGATGCGAATAATTGCCGGCGCGTTGAAAGTGCCATTATTCAGTTCCCCTTAAATCTTTATATTTTTTTGATAGGTTCATTCTCGTAATGTAACTGTTTCATAACGGACGGTCATTCATCACCGACGAAAAGATTTTGTCTCTTCCTCCCACAAATAGCGGAAACGTCCAGCCGGTACTATCGCCGAGATATACCTCCGAGCCACACTTAATCACCGAAGAAAGTTTGCAAATGCATTAATTACTTTTGCATAACTCCGACAGCCGTAGTGTTTTTTTTTTTCGAGAACGAGTCTAGACGGTGTGTTTTACTACACTTGCAATCATCCACTTAAAAAAAATACAAGGAGGGTCAAACTTATTTCGTCGGAGTAACGTAAATAAAAAGATTGGAGCGCAAAGTGGTTGATGAGACTTGTAGAATTTTTATGAATCGGTTCTGTCGCTGCGTGTAGTTGGGGAATTCTCTTCGTGAAAACTTGTTTATGAGAGTTGTTGGAAATCTTTGAAAAGAAGTTGTTCCGAAATGTTCATTGAGTCAAATCATAAATAAAATAAGAAATTTACAAAAGGACAGACTACCTACTCGTTTTGCAACAGTAATTCAATTACATTAATAAACATTAATTTACTATTACTGTATTAACTCAATTGTGACCCAAATAAACAATGTGTGTAATTTTTTTCTCACAGTTCTAATGGGTCAAGAAACAAAGCAAATATGGTAGTAAGAAAATGAATAAAAAATGTTTGAAAGTAACGGATTAAAAAAAGAATATTTTTGAGATGTATCATCTTAAAATTAATGATCTTATGATACTTATAGCTTTTTAAATCTTTTTAATAACAACTACTGATTATAAAATCTTGAGCGGCCACCACGTACTTGGAGCACATCTAGAAATCTTCTTGTTATCATACTTTCTATGAGGATATTGATAAAGTTTTGAGTAATTCTACCCTGCTCTTCCTGTACCGTTCGGCAAGTTCGTTAAGCGTTGTAGGAGAATAAATGTGCCACATAGCGTTATAAATAGAGCAGTGTAAATATTCCTAAGTACTTGCAGCAATGGTGGTGATCATCCAAGAAATACAATTCATGCTTAACACCGGTATATACGGCTTTAATTAAAATAAAACTTTGTTCAGTCTTCTAAATAATTAAATAATGCTTTAGGCCCTCGCACAAGCAGTAATTTTTAATAAAACTGTTATTAGAAGATTGTAGGAAGTTTATTTAGCTCAGCTGATGGGCTGAAAATCATTTGAATTAGAAGCCTAGTGAATGGAACAGATTTCTTTTGAGAAATGAATTGCGATTCAGTTAGAGAGTGCGGTCTTGAACGCAATTGGTGGTGGTTGAGGTGTGTTATGTTATATTTATACTCATTTTTCCGAGCGCAAAGGTGGTGTAACCCTTTAACAAAATACTTAAAACCAACAACATTGAAAGAATAGAATGGCTATCGAACTCTTGATTGTACTTTTATTGCACATGTTTAGGGAAACTAAACTAAATACACTGGAATCCGTTATAGCGAGGTCGTAAGGGACCGAAAAATTTTCTTGCTGTAACCGGATTTCGCAATAACCGGACACTATCAAATTTTACAAAATTTTAATTGAATATTACAATAGTGTTTTGAAAAGTGTTTTATTGTAAAGAAAAATTTGAATACAATACATGGTTATTTTTTTATCAAATAATGAGTTACTATTGTTTGCTTATAATTTTTTATAAATGCGAAATCTAATGAATTTTCCAGCATTAAAATGGATCATAAGGCACAGACATCTTCTACATCGATGGAGTCAAAAAAGTACTTCAGTTTATTTAAACACCTTTTCGCTTCTAGCACCGTTATTTTTTCAGAACTTTCATCATCAGAATCTGAAGTTGAATCATCATTTTCTGTAGTTGTTGAATAAAACTTTTCAAAACTTTCAAAACTGTCTGATCTTTACTTGTTGTCACCATACTATCTATGTTCATGTAATCTTCCATTGATACATCATTGTCAAGTTTAAGTTTAATATATTCTGACAACGGCAAGTTATCGAAAAAGTCACAATCACTAACATCTTGGTTTTCAACAATGGCGTTTAGGGTCCATCCTGCATGTGCATAGCAGTTCGTGATTGTCTGTTGTGAAACATTTAATCAAACTCTGTGAATAAAATGTATAGCCTCCAGTAAATGTATGGGCTTATTCTGACTATCTAATTCTTCAACTAATTTAAGCACTAACATTTTGCGAAATTTGACTTTCAGATTGTTTATTATGCCTTGGTCTAATGGTTGCAACACCGACGTCGTATTAAGTGGCAGAAACACAAGCTTTATATTTTGCAAATTATTCATTGCAGGATGAGGTCTTCAGTTATCCGCAACTAGAACAATTTTTCGGTTTTTCACTTCCTTATCCCATTGACGAATTTCGGAAATAAAAATGTCTAAAGTCATCCAAGCTTTTCTATCATGAGTGTATTTGACTGGTAAATGCTTAATGTTTTTAAAACACCTAGGATGTTTCGACTTACCGATGGCCAGTAATTTTCGTTTTTCTGAAACATCCAAATTGGCAATTTTCTTTCATAACAGTAATGATTTTTTCTGTGTTTTTTAGAATTGTGGAAAGCGTAGAAGATGCAAATGTTGGCTTTTTTCTCATCATTTTGAAATCTGTTTAATACAGCAATTTTTTTCGCAAATATTCAGTTGCTTTCGTTTATTAGAAATTATATACATAAAAACAAGTTACTTCAATAAGAGACTCTATGCAACTAACAGTTTTGTATTGAATTTCCAGATAAATTCAATGTTTGTAAAACGAAAGGAAGAACGTGACAACCAGTTGAAATGTTAGTATCGCAAAAAAAGTCTGCTTGCTTCTAGGAATGAGCTGACAATATTAATTAGCAGAATTGCATCTCGTTATAAGCGGTTAAATCGGCATCAGGCCACTCGTTATGTCAAGATTCTCGTTATAACCGATCTCGCTATATACGGATTTTTTAACTTATTAATAGAGGAGAAACCAACCAAACAGGGTAGAAGTTCTCGTTATAACCGGACTCTCGCTGTAACCAGTACTCGTTATAAGCGGATTTCACTGTAATTTGTTTTGCGTTAAGTATTTAATTTAGATCAAATTTTTACCATAAATCAGTTCAATTGACCAGCAGTTTATTTTACGAATTTTAAGTGTGCATTTTATGTTTTTATGAATTTTTAAAATGTTGCAAATTTGTCAAAGTGAATCTGCACGTAAAACGATGAATGACAATTTTTATGTACATTCTAAATATAAGTTTGATCTACAATGAACCGAGAAACGTTAATGCGTTTTCAGAAAAATAAAACATTCTGGAAATGAATAAATTCTGAGACTTTTTTATGAATGGCTCGATCCGTCACGATTTGGCATAAATTTCATACTTCAGCAAAAAAGGCAATAAAGCGAATTTACAGCTGTTTTCATCTTGGCCATCGAATACTTTCTCTGAACGTTCGTCATTCTCAAAATCAATCACAACTGCTTCAGCATCACATACAAAACAAGAGAAACAATTCAAGCCTCGGATATCCTTAACGTTCCGTGAAGATAGCTAACTGAAACAACCGCGAACAAATAGACCGTGACATGTGCACTTGAAACCGCATGATAATCTAAACAATGCAGTCGAACGAAAAAAGTAAATCCGCCCGTGAGATTATTTCGTAGAACGAAATGAACGTCGATTAAGATGTTCGCTAAATATAAATAACCGTTCGACAAAAAACGTTTCAATAAAGACGTCCGTTGGACACATTTTAATCGAATGTTAACGGCACAAGCGGATTCCTAAAGAACGCGTCAAATAACGACTCGCATTGTTTGTTTTAAATTCCGCGATTTTTCTTTCTCGGCTGCTGCATTAGCATACCGGCTGAGCGATAATCAAGCTGATAAAATCAGCGCATTTTCTAATTTCAACATGCATTTTGTTACGCACAACGGTCGATGTAAAGACCGTGCGTTGTGCACGTCTAAAAGTGGGTTCGAATTTTATGCATAATTGTGATAACGACCGCTTGTTAAAATAATTCGCTCGTTGCGTTCCGTACGAATCAGGACAAAATAATGGGTGAACTTTTCCGATATGTTGTGCTCGTAGGTAAATCCGCTATGAACGAACGGCACTAGCAGTTCACCTAAAAACCGAGTACAGGTGCATATACGACATACCTGTTCTACCCATTTCGTGTTTTTATTAGTTCGAACATGAGAAAATTAAATAGTATTTTTACAGACCGGTCGCGTACCTACTCAGTTATACGGTTTAATTGGTCAAGCGGAAAATGCCGTATAAATTGTTTTACGCACGAGATGGTTGATGTATCTGGGGCAGGTGCAATACGCACTATGACTAGATTCCCGCACGTGGGAAAAAACTCAGTGATTCGGTGGAATTAGCAGCTTACACGTGTAACTTTTACTTTTATTGCATTATTTGATTTAATTCATGTAAAAGCATTTTTGAGCAGTTAAAAAATTTTGAAGATTGGAAACAATATTCTTCAATTGCCAAACTACAAAATGGTCAAATTATTGCTTTTTTTTTAATTATCCAAGTAGTAAAGCTATCAGGAATTTGTTTTTGCAATCTCACCTATGCTCTTATTCTTTACCTACAGTTACGTTTCAGTGTAGATTTTAATAATAGGCAAATTGCCATTTAGATTTCGATGTAACTGAATAAATCGTATTCTAGTAAGGTAAGAGTCCCAAATTTAGACTGACCAAAATTCAGACAGGTTTCTATTAATTTGTTTAAAATAAGAAAACTACAATGTTAAAAAAATTGTTGTGACATCTATTGACCCAAGGCAACATTATATTATTCATTTCAAGAGCTTTTCCTGTTTTACATTTAGTAGTTTTCTTATTTTAAACAAATTAATAGAAACCTGTCTGAATTTTGGTCAGTGTCTAAATTTGGGACTCTTACCTTATTATATTCTTCTTCTTCTTTTCTTCAAGTGACCATCCCAGCTAATCTAACTTTTTCTACAGTGGCTCTAAATAAATCTTAGGCTATCATGGAGAACCAAATTCTTAACATTTTCAGTCATGACATCCTTCTTCGTACTATTCCGGTTTTTCCATGTATTCTCCCTTGTAATATACGTAGCAAGAGGTTGTATCTGTTTTCATTTCTCATGAGGTGTCCTAAGTACTGCAGCTTCCTTATTTTAATTGGATTAAGAAGTTCTTTTTCTTTATTCATTCGTTTGAAGATTTCGATGTTAGTTAGATGTTCTGTCCAAGACACTCTCAGCATCCTTCTATATAACCATGCTTCAATTTTTTTCATCATTGCCTCCGTCAGAGTCCAAGCATATTCCGTATAGCAACACCAAAAATACATATCATCTCAACATTCTGAGTTTTGCATTCATAGATAAATCTCGCCTCTTAAAAATTAAGGAAATTTTAATAAAAACTTTCCTACTCTTTTCGATTCTAGCTTTGATCTCTTCGAAGTGGTCCCACTGGTCGTTTATGATTGTGTCTGGATATGTATATTTATCAACCCTTTTAATTATACCATTGTCTAATCGCAGGTGTTACGCCATAAGATTTCTTTTACTTATGATCATATATTTGGTCTTATCAATGTTGATTTCGAGTCCATATGTTTGACTACTGGTCACTATTCTATTCATTAGTCGTTCTACGCCTTGAGGACTATCAGTAATGATTACTGTGTCGTCGGCATATTTAATGTTGTTTAACCGTTGTCCATTTACAAGAATATTTGCTCTGGATAAATAGTAGCGACAACATGCAACCTTGTCTTACTCCCCGTAAAATCTTGATTGACTCAGTCTGCTGTTCCTCCACTCTCACTGTGGCAGTCTAGTTCCAATACAAATTTGTTATTATTCGCAAGTTCTTGTCGTCTATGCCTGTATTTCTCAGAATCTCTATCAACTTGTGATGTTGCACCCTGTCAAACGCTTTTCTTTAATCCACAAAGCAGGCATGGATGTCACAGTTCATGTCTCTGCATCTCTGGACAAGAACTTCTATACTGAATAGGGTTTCTCTAATTCCAAGCGCATCTCTGAAACCAAACTGCGCGGATGCTACTTGTTCTTCACATTTTTTGTAGATTCTCCTGTGTATTGTTTTTAAGAAGATTTTAAGTAGGTGGCTCATAAGACTTATTGTTCCATATTCCTAGCATCTTTTGGCTCGTGCTTTCTTTGGTATTGTTATAAATTCTGATCTGAGGTATATTACCCGTGCTATATATGTCGTTGAATATCTTGGTTTCCCACTTGATTCCATCCTCATCTAGTAGCTTGAGGAATTCAGCTTGGAGCTATTAAAATCTTTGGGTCGGTTTCAACTTTTGTCTGCCAAGCGTTCTTGACTTCATCTTTGTCAATTATTATATTCCCCTCGCTGTTGACCAGTGAATTAGTTGTTCTTGCTTTACATTTTCCGACGACTTCCTTGACTTTTATGATTATAGTTAGTACTTAGCGGTTAAGCGACCATTGTTGACCAAATCTTTATTATCTTTGTGAGGAACAGTTGTATTAATTTGAAATTGACGGGCCAAAAAAATTTATTTCGGCAACAAGTTCTTTGTGATATTTTGAACTTAATAATTTGAATAAAAACAATGATTTTGATTTATTTGACTTCATAGCTTATTGACCATGAGTTTTCGATTTTTTGGGATATTAGAAAAATGATTTTTTGTGAAAATGCTATACCATGGACCACACTGTATACAATGTGCCTACAGATGGATTGAAAAAGAGTGAACACTTTTATTTTCAACTTTTCAGAAAAATGTTACTGTACTTTGTATAGACGTTGATTGTTAAAAACTAATAATTTTCCGGAACTCCAGATATTGGTTTCACACGTTCAATTAAAGGTGCATGTTACTAAAAAATTGCGTGAGTTCAATGTGTAAACATATCGGGGGCGCGAGTATGCGTAGGGGTGTAAAATTGATGATATTATCATATGAAAATTTTAATTTTTTGACGTTGCTAAAACAGCAGTTCTACTGACATGTTGTGCAATGGTATTGCTACGTTTGCCACATCATCAAATTGTGTAGTCGTGGTAGTACAAATTTTTTAGGCGAAGTGCAGGTTAATACGTTTACAGATCGAAAGGACAAGAGAGATGATATGATGAAGAAGATGCTGCTACAATATTGGTTGTAGATCCAGAATTTGACGATTCAAAAGTTTTGGGACGAAGCAAATCCTATTTGTAGCAAAATTGTAAAGAAAACAAAATTAAACTTTATAATGAGTGAAGAAATGGCGACGATGCATAATGAACTTGAATTTTTGTCCGTGGGTAGAAAAGTAAGTAGTCAGAAAATCAAAATTTTTATGGGAACATAACTATTTTTAATGAATCTACAAATGAAATGCAGCTTCGACATAAAATTGCAGATGATAGTTAAGAGGAAATAAATATTTAAAAATTGTAGGTGGAAAAAAGTTACTGTTTTAATGTTAATGTTGGTTTTCTTGTGAATTTTTTTACAATTTTGTAGATGAATTTGAGCAACGTACTGAAGAATTAATCCAGTTTTTTTTTGAGAACACCTTGTTATTCATTATGTTTATACAACACTGAAAATGAGTTAAAAAAATGAAATATTTTTCCATAATTTTAATTTTTAATTTAAAGAAAGTATAATTTCGAAAATTATTAGTTTTGGTTCATCAGACACTTTTATGATGAACAAAAATTTTTAGTAAATTTGGAGACACACTGAATAGAGAAATGCATTATGCATTTTTGGAAGTTAGACTGTAATTCCTTTTTATTGTGCTAATTTTGGTTTTTTAAGAATTTGCCAAAAAAATTATTTGTAATTTAAAATTACCTTAAAAGAAAATTGAAGAGTTCAAAGAAAAATGAATATTAATTTATTATAGTACCAATAATCATATTTTGTATAGAATTTCATGTCCAATTATTTTCACATCCACAAAGCCATTTATGGCCCACTTAAGCTTGTATTAATGTTGGAGTTCTTTTCAAAAATTAAACGGTTGCGCAACCAAATCAAGGCCACTAACGCACCAACACATTACCGAGTCGTAAACGCACAAATAACAGCTTATTCAATTCATTCCAAAACGCCGCCGGCTTACTAATTAGCACTCCCAACGATTTATCAAATATTTATGATAGGCTTTACTCGCACAACTCTCGCGGGCGCCCATTTAAAGACGCAATTAACCTGCTCTCTTCGTTACGCAAACTCGTTTTTCGGCAGGGACGTTGCACCGACAATTAAATTCGCGAAATTGATATTCAAGAACGAACGGAGTACCTACATTTTATTCACCTGCATAACGGTACCGGAAGTTTTCGAGCGTAGGTGCCATACACTTAGAATGCACAATTACCTGCAGTTCTTCCTAAAAGTCATTACATTGAAAAAAATTCGAACGGTAACACCTCCTGATGTAATGTTTATCTCTTTATTTTGAGCCCGTGAGATATAAGTGCATCGCTATAGGGTCAAGCGTCAGTGACCGCGTCATAACAATACGTCTAGAGAGGAACATTTACAAGTGCTTTATTACCAGATTCATTAAACGAGATTATGAGATCGTTGCAGGAAAAAAAGATATCAAAGAAAAAACGGCACGACATTTGCTTACTGCATTCGCGTCCCACAGCGTCCGGAAGTAACGTTGCGTGCAGCCTTAACTTAATTGAAGTGTAATTTATGTAACTCGAGGATTCAAATGGGGAAAATGAGGCGAAAACGACAGTGCTTGAAGTTTATTCTTACTTCCGCTTTTTAACCTCGAAGAGGTTGCTTCTCACAATTTTATTAGGCCATCGGACAATTCATTACCGTTTCGGTAATGTCCTGTAATTCACTGCGGTATTCTTTGGCGATAAAACGTTTATTTTTACTGTTCCTTGCAATTAAGAACTTGTTCAAAAATTCGATCAATGCTAATGAGATGCATTGCGGCAATAATAAACAAGTCGATTAAATAAAGCTTGTTGGATGAGAAAAAAATTGAATTATGTAGTTGTAATATGCTAGAAATGTCGAGTATCAACTTGCGTCTCAGGTAAAGTATGTTATTGTGCAGAAACTTAAACGTTATGGCTCTAATCGAAATAATAATAAAAATTGCAGTTGATGTTGGTCTGCATTTTTGCCTCATGTGATTAACTAGAAACAAACAACGAGCAAATAACGCTAATCACAGAAACCTCATTTATGTAACTACAATTAATCATTGTTTAATCAAATATTGGCTTAGGTTGTATTAAAATGAAAGTGTAGGTACTAATTACCTTCAAAACAAATTGTGTGGATCAAAACTGTTTTTTAAAAGTGTTTTGAAATTAAAATAAATTGAAGTTAATGCTACTGAAATTTTTATGGTCTGTTTTATGATTGATGGAATTATTAATTTTTTGAATAAAACCATTTCGATAATAATCTGCGACTGATTAATTCTGTTGCGAGATAAGAACACGTGAAATTGTTTAATTTATTTTAAAAATTGAAAATAACTGTTTTTGTAGAAGATTTGGATCATTTTAATTTAAAAGCTGCAAAAAAATAATTGATAACAAAAAATCTTCTGAATGTCAGTTAGAATTGGATGGGTAACAAATCAATTTGAAACAAATGTCATGCTGATGAATCCGCAGGCTGCACTGGTCTAAAATCCTAGAAAAACTATTCAGACTGAATGTAACAATTAGTCAAAGTTGGTGGAGGATAATCTGAAAGCAGAAAGTAAAAAGTGAGAATTAATTATTTACTTACTTATGTACCTACTTATAAGTAAATGAATTTTACTTTCAAAAAGTACACTTAAGAACGGAACCAAAAAAAAATTAGATAAAATATACTTGGCAGTTGAAGTGGTTCAACATTTTTTGGCAATGTAAACAATAAATGTATTTGTAAATAATAGTTGACAGTTCCTAAATTAGAAATAATAATATTGTTTGCTATTTTTATTATAGTTTATTTTGATCGTCCACAAGGTTGGTCAAAAAGCTATTAAGAATTTAAAAGAAACTTATTAGATTTTTTATATAAACCATTCTGATCAATTTCACTGACTAATTCTAATAAATAATGCTTCAACAAAAAAATTGGTTGATTATACAGTGTGTTCCCGATTGGGGGAAGGGTATCGCGTTATGATTCATTTGGCGATAAAAATGGAATCTTGGTAAGAGGCTTTATTTGTCATAAAATGTCATAAATAGTGGTTAAACTTCTAATGAAGTGTACAGCAAAGTAATCTTATTTTTCGTTTTTGCGAAACTAACAAAATTTAAGAAAACTTTGAAACTACACAAAAGTGTAGTTTGTAGCTTCAGTACTAGCAAAGTTACCAACGTTAAGGTGGGTTTGGTAGGTCTAGAAGTGAGGTTAGAATTATTGAATTTTCAATCCAAGTTAATTGAAAATGTACAGTGCAGATAAGCTTCAAAAGGTAGAAATCGCAAACCACTAGCATGAAGGTATGATGACATATACTTTTCATAATTTATTATGTTATATTAAAATATTTTCAAGCGATTTTGCTCATTACCAAAATTTCTCAAGTATGTCTCCTCATTCGGTATTAAGTAGGCTACAGTGTAACACTGAGTAAATGTTTCTTAAAGTTGTAATATTTAAATTAACTTGGATTGAAAATTCAATAATTCTAACCTCACTTCTAGACCTACCAAACCCACCTTAATGATCATTCTCAAAATTTTATTTATTTCATGGAGTATAAAACAAAAAAATTATAATTTTTGAAAAATCAAGACTAACATTTTTTGTGCAATTTATCTACAGCGTTTAATGTTTTTGTTTAAATATTGGAAATGTGTGTTAGTATAAAATCATCTAAACTTCCAACAAAGGTTTATGATTTTCAATAGCTTGTAGTGGTGGTAAATTCACTCGACCGCAAATAATGACCGAATGATAAATGTTGGAAATTACCCCTCACTGTAACCTACGGTTGTCAGGTCCGGACTAAAAATAAACGCTTTCTAAAGCTTTATAAACAGGAAAGTTCAATAAATTCAAGAAAAATGACATAAATGACTGTCGCAATCCCAAATGATAAAAACTGAAAACGAAATTAATATCAGATGGTAGCCTATTAATAACTAAATATGTGGCCAAATTTTTATAATGATATGTTCAAAATTGAGCATTTTTGGGGTGTGGAGGATCCTATATAAATACAGTTAATAAGGTCTATTAATTTATTGAAAAAAGCAGTGAATCATCGGTAGAGAAAACGTCCCTACATAGTGGACACTTTTTTCGGTTTCTTAAGTATCCCTTATGAAAAGGTCTCACTGTATAAGAGCTTAATATTTTTTGGAAAATTGACAAAATACATTCTGAAACTAACTTGTTTCATGTGGTGTTTAAAAATAAGAATTAAATGAGTAACAAATCAATTTTGAATCTTCAGATTGCTTTTCTGTAAAATCCTAGAAATTGAATGTTTGAAAAATTAAGTGAAACAGAAAGTAAAAAGTGACAACTAATTATTTAAACTACTTAAGTAAATCAACAAATTTTACCGTAATACAATTAAATGTAAGATAAAATGTGTAACAAAGGAAAGTAAAAATAACATCAGCATTTCAAATTGTTATTCGAGAATTTCTAAAGTTAACAAAAATTGACAAAAAATTGAATTGTTATTAATTCCGTATTGGCTATTTTTTCGTCCATTATTTACAATTATAAATCTTCTGCATCTGTGAATTTAAAAAAATATTTTTGTAGAAGTACAAAAAACGTGTAATTTGGAGAAATTCATTTCGGCTTGTGGGGTCCACTCAATCGATTATGACCATCCCAACAATTGTGCATCACAAAACCATTCTTTTCACAGAAAATTTCTCGAGTGTCGATTGTTAAATCTCAATGCTGTTCGGTGTTCACTTCCTTTCATCACTTTTTTCTTCATTCACTCACATACATTTCATTACAGATGTGTTTATGCACGGATGCCTTCAGAAATCGTACGCTAGGAACTGAATGCAGAGACGACAGGGAATGCAGACAGCACATCGTAGGATCCGAATGCATGCAAGGACGATGTTCCTGTCAACCGTTCTACGCCAGAGTTAACAGCACGGCTTGTCTGCAATGTAACAAGCGGTCGAATTAACAGGCGAGGACTTAATTTAATTGTTTTTTTTTCTCCAGCCACCCTGTTGGGATACGATTGCGTTGTACCCGAACAGTGCTCCATGAGGGTGGCCTACAGCAGCTGCTTGGAGGGTGCCTGTGGCTGCGTGGATGGGTTTCTACAATTCAGGAAACACACTTGCCTCGGACGTAAGTGATGCCGTGTTTAACATGTAAATTACGTATGAATGCTTATTTGGTCGTGCGAAGATAATTATTTGTCTGAGGACATTAGTATGTGTGGTGTATGTGCGTACGGGGACAACAACCTCGCCGTCGGCGGTCACGGTCTCCGCCAGTTTTGTCATTTGTTCGAATCGGGGAAAAAATCGTTGCGTGAATTTTATTCTATGCGATATGGATGATAAATTTCCAGATTAATTATTGGATCGTAACGACCGGATAAGTTCACTTTTAATTAGTTACAAGTATGATTGACGATGATACCAATGCATATCTCCTTATTCGATGATTTATGATGGAAATTTGTGAGAATCGGTTCTTCATTCGAATGCAATTCTTGCACAAGGAATTCCCGGGGCTAAATAGAAGAGCGATCAAAACATTTATAAAAACCGAATCACTTTTCCGTTGTGGACATTAATTATTGCAGGAATTTTGATCATCTGTAATAATTTGTGCTTGTTAATTTTGAGTATAAGAAACAGGTTGGAATGCTGTGCGTGGGAAAAATTTCAACTCAAAATTGTCATTGAAAAAAATGGAGCAAAAAAATGTGTAAACATTGCATGAGTTTGAAATATTTTGCGTTACTTGTTTGAAGATAGAGGTGTAATTACAACGCTTATTTTCGTCAAGAATTCATTTTCAATTTTTTGTTCTTAAGATTACAAAATCTTTGCGGTTCCTATTATATTTTGAGATGAATTGTTTGGTTGTATCGACATAATTTGAGCTTTCTCATGGCACGGTCGTTACATTAATCCTAAAATAATTATTGTTTATGGCTCTATTTTAATATCCTCAGGGCAAATGGGACGGAAAGTGAAAGCCAGTTAAATATGTACCAGGAGTATTGTGTACATTTTTTTTTGATGAATAATCTAATTCTAATGTAATCAAATTAGTAAAAAATAATAATACTATTTTGCATTTTCGGTAAATTATGAAAATGAACTTGTTAGACGTCATTTTTATCAAAATTCAAAGCTCGGTTGGAAATATAATGTCTTATTAGTTTAAAGAGCCTAACAACGAAAACGTGGTCATTGTTTCAATTGCACGATGACTTGGAATAATACTACAATTTGTGTGGCTTGAATAGATTGTCATATTTCTCGGTGTTCTAATGAATCAGTCATTATGATGGTTTGATTACCACTTACATGAAATCAAAACAATATGTAAGGGAAGGTCTGGTAAAATGACGTTGATAATTTTTTTGTGTCCATGGTTTCAACCTAACGTTTCCAATCGTTACTTAAGGCAATTCTTATAGTTTGCCCTTTGGCTACCAATTGTCGTTTTTAAATTTAGAAGTTACAATGATATTTTCACTTTTTACTTAATGTCAAATTCATATTCTGTGATAAATGAATTCAATAAACTTAAACTTACATATTTTAAACGCAAATGTCACAGACATGGTCTTCTGTTCACGAAATAGACAAAAAAGTACTATTTTTCACTTTTGCTAAAGTTTTTACAAATCAACCTAACATTTTTCTTCACACTATTAACACCGCCCTCTTCTTCCATATAAATGACAAATATTACAAAATCTTGGTCTGATGAATTCGTTTACTATATTTAATTGCCAACAAATATCGAAATAAATTTTCCTTTTCGTTTATTTTATTATTTATAGAAACTACATAGCGTATAGTTGAAGGCAAAAATTAAGTTGTAATATAAACTTACCAAATTTGATTAAAGGCGTATTTCACCACATGGAAATATCGCAACAGACACCTGATAAAACGCATAAAACCCTGTGTAATCACAAAAACTTGGTCGATGACGTCTGTTTACACTTTATCGCGCCCGAGAAGCCGCTTGTCAATTAGAAAAATAAAAAAAGTGGACATATCCATTGATAGTTTTAAAAAATTAGCAATTCGTCAACTTAAAATGTTCGTCATCTTACCTGAGCTTCCCCTACTGGTTATTAATTGAGGTCGACAGTTTATTCTTGTCAAACTTTGTCATTAAATTAATAAATGTTTGAACGCCATTCAACCATTTAAGTTAATAATTGAGAATTAACAAATATTATATTTACTTTCTGAGCTTGCACGGCGTGTTTTTTTAAACAAATTTTTAATTGATTTATCTTAACGCACGTTGCCGTCGTTTCGATCCTTCGCATTTTGTATTGTTTACTCGCATTCTACAAGGCATAAAAGAATCGCTTGCTTTTTACGAAGTGATCTTGACTCCACTTCCATAAACTACTTCTGGGTGGCTTTATTTTGATGTATAACTTTTGTATGCAGTGTGTTATGGAAAGCAAATTTAGAAAATTTTAGCCTCAAATTTTTGATTCTGAAATTGACGTTGATAACGCTGTCAGGGAAGCTAAAATGCAGTTGTTCAAAATTACTCAATAGGAAATACTAGTCACTTGTAATAGTTTTCCATCTTGTGTGAAAGATTTTACGAAACTCAACTCAACTCAACCAACAAGAAGAAATTATTTTGTGAAGAGCCTGTTAGGACGAAATTGGTCAAATTGCCTTTTCATGGCATGAAAACCGTTTCTGCGAATATAATAAACTGCACAAATGTGATATTAAAAGGTTTAGTAAAAATTTTTCAAAAGTGATAAAATTGGTTCTTATTAAAAAGCGCTTAATGAAGAATTTAATTGAAAACACTAAAAAGCAAATTTAATAATAAAAAAAATTCAATTACTTTATAATGACACCAACATCAGTGTCGAGCATTCTAACGTTAATTTTTAACTCAGTTAATTTGTCTTGAGTTAATTAAATGCACACTTCGATGCTAGTTGATTTATTGTAGTGACCCAAGAACTTGAAAGACTCATTAAGCATTAGATATTTAATTTCATTATTTTAACTGTATTTCAGAATATGCAAAAAACGTTCAGTTGGAGGTAACAGTTGTGGTTTCATGCCTTCTTGAAATAAAATATAAAGAAACTGACGCTTGTCAACAAGATTTTGTAAAATTTATTTAAATACATTCCACAAAAAAAAATTAACGGTTTTAACAATGTCATTAATTATAAATGCATCCAACAGTATTTTTATGCCAGCGTACAAATCGTCGCAAAAATCTTTCAGAAGTTCCTGAATATCAATATCCCTTTCCAACAATAAAAACCAAAAACATCTTCAATTTTAATCGCCGTTTTAATCACACGTAGCGAACTTGTATCCAACATCATAAATGGCAGGCATTAAAGGCACACACGTTACATTCGTACTTCAACTAGTTTATTTTCTCGAATGTTCAGTTTAATGCAATAACCATTTGTTTTAATTTAGCGGTAAATTCGAAACGTTTCATAGAATGATAACTAGAAAATGTTGAACAATTCACACATACACAAACAAGGCGAATGCTATTGACATGATTTATGGCGTCTAGGTATGTTTGTGCGTCGAATAATTCATTATGTAATTTGCATATGACTCTTCTGTCGCTGAAACCGTACAGCACAATTATTTATTCGAGTTGTGAAAAATTATTTTCGTAAAACATGTCGGGATAAAAAAGACATAAAATCAGTAAACTGGTAGTGATTAACACTCGATCATAAATTATGCGGACATGTGTGAGGTAACGCACCGTAAAGTTGGCGTTTTTATTGCTTGGAAACATATTTTTGAAAACACCTGCTTCAAGACATCATAATTAATTATAAAAACGAAAAATGTTTGTTTTAGAAAAATAGATGAAAGTGCTTTTAATTTTCTAAATTTCAGTCTAAGAAAAATTTCGAATTATGTTCATAATTGACTGTCGGTGTTTTCCCATGGAATAAAATTAAAATGGATTTAACTTCAGGTTTTCATTTTTTTTCGGTTCCAAGGCAACATAAAATGGTTAATCAAAAAAGAAAAACTCGTAATCATGATGCATTTAATTTAATGCCTGTATTTTATAATTTGACGTATTTCATACTTTTCATTATGATATAAATTGTTAATCGGTTTTTCTTGAATATTAAGTTCTCGTTGTAATTAACAACTTGTATTTCTAAAGACGGTTCTCATACTTGTTTCAAACAAAACTGATAGTAAATGAAAAAATTCGTTTTAAATTGTCTGTTATAGCACACAACAAAAATTAATTTTATTAATTTTGGAAAAAATACATCGAAGTTATTAATTATGACTTGTTGAGGCTCTTCTTGGTTTTAAAATATAGGTTGTTCACAAATCTCAAATTGCGCGCTGGGGCATAGTACGTATGCTATTTTGTCAACTAAGTAAAAGCCAAATTTCGGCTCGTAAACTGCTTCAACCCCTCACAACTGCCAGCCTGCATACTACGTTGGATATGATAGTTTTCAATAAAATTGGTAGAGATTATTAAAAGTTGGACTACAAATTCATTTTTCAATCACATTTTTGAAAATAAATAGATTAAAAAAATCAACCAAATAGAGGCCCATTCCAACTGATCTTTTCAGCGGAGTAGCGAAGTTAAAAATTAAATCAATTTTTATCACGAAACCTTTTATTCAATTTTTTCCTCTTCTCTGTGTTCCTTTTTCTACAAACGCCCTTCTTTTCAGAGCGTTTGACGCTGCAATTTATCAAATTTATATTATTGTCTTTACCGATTTATCGATTTTAAAGTTAATAACTTATGGAAATTCAATTTGGAGCGAAAAAGAAAATATGATTTATCTTTTTTTTCTTCGGGTTTATTTAAAATTGTATTTGTTTTTAAAAATGCACATACAGGGTTCTTCAGCGTTAATGGCCACCCCCAAAATTGGTCTCAAATATTTAATTATCATCTGCAAATTTTGTTTATTTTATTGAGTGATGTACGATCACAAACATCAAAAGCAAAAATCGATTTATAATAAAATCACCAAAACTTCCAACAAAGATTTACGATTTGAAATAGCTTAGAGTGGTAAATTTACCATACCGCAAATCATAACCGAATGATATTATGAGGGGTTCTAAATCAGACACCACAGTAACCTGGGATTATTAGGTCTGGCTGCTTACTATTTCTTAATTAGAGTTCGATTAAACAATCTAACTGTTTTCAAATTAGTTGCATTCAGTTATTTGAAGTAAATAGTCAGTGTTTCCGTGACTTTTTAAATCTGAAATTTCAAGCCTAAATCATCACTCATACTGAACGCGTGCCGCTACTACCTGGCATCTCCGGGACATCTTGTTTCTTCAAATTTTTTTGTAATTTTACAACAGTTATCTGATTTATTGGTTATGACTTGAAAGTTCTAAATAACATTTCTGACTGACATCACAGAATTTTTAATCGAAATAACAGCGAATTTCAATAAAAAACTGATAAGGTTTTGATATTTTTATATTAAAAAAATAATAAGTACACGATTTATGAACAGCTCAAAAAGTCCATGGAAATGACATAAATGAACGACACGACGCCAGACCATGAAAATTGGTAACGAAATTAATAACTAAATACATTGCCAAAGTTTCATAATAATGTCTTAAAAATTGAGGCCTTTTTGGGGGTAGCCATTAACGTTGTGGGATCCCTGCACATATTTCAAATTTTAAATTGTTAAGCAACGCATTTATTTATTGCATTTTCGACTCAACAATTCAATCTTTTAAATTCGGCAATTTTCAAACAGATTTATTGCACAATAAAATTTTAATAAGAACATTAAGTGAAGTTAGATAGAAAAAACTCTGATGCGTGCAAAAAACGCAGATGTTTAATTTTATGGACTCATCGACCATATCCACGGCCATATATGCAGAAAATTACACAAAATTTACACATCAGCCATAACCAGCGATAATAAAGCACAACAGAATTCCATTCTCGCGTAATTCAGAATAAACGGCCCGCAATTTCTATTTAACAACCATTCGCTAGCAACACCCCCTCAAGCTCATTTCCCCCGTCAATATCGCAAAAAGCAATCGAATTCTCACCCTCAGACGACCCTTCAATCATCAATCTCAAATCGGCGCTACGCACATGTCGTCGTATTATTGTACAGGGTGTCCCATCACTTGTGGCCACCCCCAAAATTGAGCTTCAATTGAAAGTTATTTATTTGAAATTTGGTGCACGCATGACTCTGGTATAAGGCTAGAAATTTCCAGTTTTACATGTTAATTGTCGGCGTTAGTTTTCGAGAAAACAAATAAAAACTGATTTTTTATAAAAATACTATCTCCCAATTTTGTCAAATTTCACTTTTCAGGATCACTATGATTAAGACAAAGATATCCAAAGTAAAAAAAATCAAAAGCTGTAATTAGTCTAAAATTCCCTTACATTATAATCTCAAGAGTAAAGGTAATAATTTGTGACTGTAAATAGTCGTTAGTTCTTTCCGCAGAGGTAAGTGCGATTTAAATTTATGACATTGTAAAAATTTGTCACTGGCGAGTGGAAGTCGGTCGATGTGAACAACAGAAGCGTACAGTCACCTCCGTTGAAAATGTCACCTCAATAAAAGAAGGGAGGTTCGTTTACTAACCACAATTTGAAGGCTGTCGTAAATTACAGACATTGGCCGGTCGGAATTTCTATTTACTTTCTCAATATCGTTTGTGAAGCATTTGAACAATTTGCACCTCGGCTGTAAGAGTGGCACAAAAATTTTCAAATACTTTGGTGCCCAAAAATATATTAAAATAGAATTACTACCACACTCTTATAACTTCAAGAAGTAGCACATATGGTAATCTAAACAATTTTGTATCATATTATGAGTTTTAATAGAAGAAAATTGTGAATTTTGACAGAAGAAAATAGAAAATATTATTTAATTTGTCAAAATAAAGATATAAAAAATGTTTACTTTTTTTAAATAAGATGAAATAATCAAAATTGTGTACTTATGAAAATTTCAGTTTATCCTTCTCCCCATAAGAATTTTCTTTCTTCAACAGATTTATCATGTCATCTATATCAATTCAACATGGAAATATTCACAATATTATTCAAAGTGTCGCTAGATTTAACCAATATTTAATAATAACTGTTGCCATAACTACACCAATATTGTTGTTAAATCGCTAATTCCGAAGCACTTTCCGGAGATGGAAATACCGTCTCTAAGTCATGCTAAAACAATATCAATATAGTTAATTTGAACTGGGTTAAAAACTATTTATTTATGATAATAGGGTTTTTTTAGAACAACTACGTTGTTCCTTTACGATAAATTAAAATAATGCAAATATTTTGTTAATAAAGTTCAAATGCTTCACAAATGATGTTGAGAAAGTAGGTAGAAATTGCAACCGGCCAATGTCTGTAATTTACGACAGCCTTCAAACTGTGGTTAGTAAAAGAACCTCTCTTTTTTATTGGGGTGACATTTTCAACAGAGGTGACTGTACCTAAGTGGAGCCTTTTTACATTCTTGTAGATTTCTAAAATTTACATATAATGCAAGTCCTCTAATAAATTACGATTACGAGTACGAAGATACTGTAAAGTGTGAATGTTGAATTTTTTTTTTAACTCGAAGACGACTTATTACATTTTTCGTTTGAAATATTTTCGAAGCGCTTATGGAAAAGGGACAGACCATTCGAGGTACCAGTTACCTAATTCTTGTTTCGGAGAAAATTTCACAATGCCATACATTTAAATCGTACTTAACTTTGCGGAAAATAACTAACGACTATTTATAGTCATAAATTATTACTCTATAATGATTTTTTCTCTATAGTGATGTTTTTGTCAGGAACGTGCATTTTTGAACGTTTTCCATATAAAAATAACTCTATATTATGATGTTAAGCTTCTATATATTGATTATTCTTTACGAAAGGTTTACCAAAATTCTCGAGAAACGGAATTTTCGGTAATCGAAGATCTAAAAAATCCTTAAAGGAATTTCTTGCAAATTCCTTACTTATGTAATCAACTTTGGACAGATTTTTTCATCAATAAGTACATGTTATGTAAGTATTCAGATGAAAATTTGTATTGTTTATTAATGTGTGTATTTCTACTTTAACAAATATTTTTTCAAATATAATCAATTTTAATTTTTTGTTTTGAATAAATTAGTTTTTAAAGTGACTGCCAAAATTGTAAAATTATACTTGAATTCTATATAGTGAAGTTTCTCTATAGTGATGTTTTTTCATGGCTTTTCGAACATCACTATAGAGGAGTTCGACTGTATTTGCCTTAATAATACTGATCTTGAAAAGTGAAATTTAACAAAATTGGGAGATATTATTTTTATAAAAAATCAGTTTTTATTTTTTTTTGTCGAACACTAACGCCGACAATTAACATTTAAAACTGGAAATTTCTAGCCTTATACCAGAGGCATGCGTGCACCAAATTTCAAATAAATAACTTTCAATTAAAGCTCAATTTTAGGGATGGGACAGCCTGTATAATCTACAACCCGTTCGTCCAATAATAAGCGAAATAGGTCCCGTTTAACTTTTATTAACATTTTTTAGCCGCCAGACCTGGAAACGTATGCTACAGCAACGCTCATTGCCGTTTGTGGACAGCCGACAGTCACTGCGAGTTCCTCATTCCGAATCTGTTCGGTCGCTGCAATTGCAACTCTCCGTTGAGGCAGATCGGGGACTCCTGCGTCCGATCGGCCTTCGAGGCCACCAGTCCGAATATTTACCACCTGACCACTTCGATAACTGAGATAAATTCGAATTCCTTAGCCGACGGTCACGTGCGGACGACTCCGGTTTTCCAGAAGGCGACCACGGAATTCATAACTCAAACGACCGCAAGTCCGCCTCGGCGGGCGACCCCTATGGAGCCGAAAGCGACACCGGTTCCGGATCTGTTCTCTACAACTGCGAGTAATTATTTCAAATTCATTAACAAAATTCGCTTTTACGAGCTGCTGAAGTGATCCTTTATGTCTGTAAGCACTCACGCTGTAACGCACCACTCACACGGTTTTAATATAATGTTTTTGGCATGCAAATAACCAGTTTTATTCGCCTAGCTTTAATTAAACATTTAACATTAACTTTGCGATGTACAAATGCTTGGTTAATGAGTCACAGCTGAATTAATTAACAGTACATTTTTGCGACAAAAAATCACACGAGGTGTCCGTTCTGGTTGGAAGCGAATTGTATGGTTTTATGTTTGGCATATTTTTAGCGGCCCCCTCGACGACTAGTGGACAAAGAATAAGGGTTGAGCACGGAACCGGAGCGATAAGCTTAGGTCTTCCTTGCGTTACTGATCTGCAGTGTAGGGCGGCTGATTCGTATTCGAAATGCACTGATGGGGTTTGCGATTGCATTCTCAGATCGAATGAGACTGCTGCCTGTTCCGCCAGGAATCGGGGATGCATCCCGGGGACTTTTCAGGTAATTTTTTTCTAGGCCGGAAGTTGGTCGAATTTCGTATGTGGCGGGGTACGCCAGATACTGTTATAATAGTTTGAAGACCGATTGAATCAACACAGATTGGGCGGAATTAATTTATTAAAGAGATTTTTAAATGCCGTTGAACTCTTTACGATTGGATAATGGCAGTAATATTTTCACATGTCTGTCAGTCGGTCAAAATGATTTGGTGTTCTTATTTTCATGTCGTTGCCGCATTCAAAAAACGTCTAAAACAATTATTAATATTAACCACATGACATTTAAGAATTTCATTTACCTACATTTATTTTTCCATATACAGTAGAATCTATCTAAATTAACCACTATACAGGATTGTCTGCGAGCGATCACGAGACCAACAAGTTCTAAATGCAACCAACAACGCACATTTTACAGATATATCGTTGGGTTAATTTGGAAACTAATTGAATGATATAAAATGATATTAAATGATATAGCGAAAATGGTTTTGCATTTAAATTTATAGATTTTTAAGAAAATAAAGGCTAATTTTTGATACTACTTTTACGACATTCTTAGGGAATTTAATAAATACAGATATACAGGTTGATTTGCATTAATTGTTCTGTGATAGTATTAATATACTAACAATAAAACATTTTCATTCAGAATGAAGTATTCCTTTGAAAATCAACAGAAGAAACAACAACTTTTTGCTAATAAAACCGGCTTTATAGCTCAAATAGTAACAAAATTACTAATGACGAACACTTAATATAAATCAACCTGTATAATTTTTAAAATTTTCTCTTACTCCTACAAATTGTTAAATGCGACTTTGATGACTCGTCTTCAATATTATTTGTCAAATTTACAGTTTTCATTGTAAGAAAAAAAATCTTCTGCTTGGGTCATACAGAAGGCGTTTTACTGATGGCTAGAAGTGTTGAAGGAAAATCATCATAGAGTCATAGATAAATAGATCTATGCAGTATGCATTGTTGGTTGCATTTGTATAAAATCCTGAAACATTAATGGCCTCCCACAAAATTGATCTCAGATATTAAATTATTATTTACAAATTTTGGTTATTTCATGGAGTGACTACAAACTGGTAGTATTAATGTCTTTTATTGGTCGTAAAAAAACAAAAAAGTATAGTTTTTCAAAAATAAAGACTAGAAATTTTTGTTGAATTTACCTACAGCTTTTAATTTCATCTTCCAAGTCACAGAAATGTTTTTGTTTAAATTTTTTAAACAAAATCGATTAATTTTAATATTACCAAAACTTCCGAAAACGATTAGAATGGAAAATATACCCGAGCTCACATGATGACGGAATAATATCTCCATGTTGGAAATTAAACCCCACTGTAACCTGGAGTTATCAGGTCCGGACTAAAAACAGACACCTTATATCCATAATGACTCTTTAGTGTTTCTTAGTAAGGGTTCTATTAAACATTTTATCTGTACTTTCATATTAGTTGTGTTCAGTTATTTGAAGCGAGCAGAAGTCAGTGTTTCAGTGACTCTCGTAAATCTAAAATTTCGGAGCCTAAATAAGCCCCTGATACTGAACGCGTGCCGTTACAACCTGGCATCTCCAGAACATCTTGTTTCTTCAAAAAGCTTACCTGACTTATTGGTTAGGACTTGAAACTTGGAAATAACATTTTTTACTGTTATCATCGGATTTCTAATTGAAATGACGTCGAATTTCAATAAAAAACTGATAAGGTTTTGATATTTCATTATTATATAAAATATAAGTAAAAGATTTATAAACGTAAAAGCTCAAAAATTTATGAAAAATGAAACTTCGTAGTTTATTAATAAGTAACTGCATACGTAGCCAAATTTTCATTGCAATACCTACAAAATTGAGTTGTTTTAGGATGACCATTAATGTTTCTGGATCTTGTCTGTCGCAGGTAAACAGATGACCGCCTTTCAATATTCTAAATATGCACTTTGGTAAGATTAATATGAAATTTGCAAAGAAAACTGTTTCTTGATATTAAAGATGAGATAAATGTGTATAAACACCCTATTACACTTTGATATCTAATTAAATTGCAATAAATACTCTTTCTATCATTCTATCTATAAAATACTAATTACGTTTTTTTAGTGAAACAGAGATGAGATGTATTTTCTAACAAGAAACTAATTTGACCATTTTGGCAGATAAAAGTAAACGCAAAAAATTGTTACTGAGTACAGAGGTTCGCTATAATTGGTTCTTCTATAAAACTATGCCTCCAGTTAATATATTTGGTTACTGGCAAATTATGGTAATTCTCGTGATGTGGTCACTTTAAGAGGTTTTACTGTACTTATGTTGCTTATTCCAAAAAGTTTTTTAATTAAATTAAACCATAACAAACAAAGTGTGATGTTAGGAATTATCTACAGAATGTTCACGTTATTTTTTATAACTAAAAAAGAATAAAAAATTATTGATACATTTTAAGGACAAAAATGTTTAATCTATAGAAGACTAATAATTAACAAATTTAAAAAACTGATTATAGGCATAAATATATAGTAAAATTAAAACTTGTTGCATTCGTCAGGAAACTTTAATATGCAAATAGATCGATTTCCATAATACTCTGTTGCAGGCAATTTCGTATTCTAACCAACCTGCATTCGGACGGAGCGGGTCTATTCTCCATAAATGTTTAAATGCGAATTTTATAGGTCGGATGCATCAACTGTGAATTAATGCTTTCGGGAATCTTGGTTGTGCATGCGAATGCGAATATGGGAAGTTCAGAGAGTCGGAAATTGATCGAATTACGTGTTTCTCATTTGGAGCAGGTTAACTCGGCTCACGCAATGTTTATTTTTGTTAACCAAATTTGAGATGGCATAAAGTCAGTAGGTCAGGTCCATCCACGCATTTCAATAACATGTATTTAAATTGGATTTTAAAAAGTACTGCTAACTTTTTAAGTGATATTCTTTTTAACAATAGTTCAAGGGAATAATTGAAATCATTTGAATCTGTCTACAAAAATAGATTTCCTAAGTAAACCAATTTGAAGAGGCAATTGGTTATCAGAAATAAACACACAATCAATTCAATCCACAATTTTGTAGAACTTCTTGAGTCCGTATCGAAAGCAAAATAGATTTGGAGCAATACAATTTGTTTGAAATAAAATTGATTGATTGTTAACAAATTGTCCCCATCCTAAGCTTTTTTAAAATTGATTCTTCGCCAATATAAACAAACAAAACCAATAATAATGTTTCGGGCCCCGCAAGTTTTAAATACCGCTATTTCCTTACATTAACGGACTCCGAAACGTAGGAAGTAAAACTACCCACAGGTTCATTCAACTTGCAATCTGTTCCAAGAAAAGAACGTTCCCGATAAAACGAAATTACCCAATTTTTCACCGTCATTTTTTAAACGCGCTCTCATTACAGTGCCGCAGCACCGGTACGTGCGTAAGCTGGTTCTTCGTATGCGATGGTCACAAAGATTGCAGCGACGGTTCAGATGAAGAATGTAAGAAAAATAGCTGTCCACAAGAGGCATACCGATGCAAATCTTCCGGCAAGTGTGTGTCGCGAGCTACCCGCTGCGATGGCGTTAAAGATTGCCCATCAGGCGAAGATGAAGCAGACTGTCAGGCCGCTGGAAAACGCGGCTGTCCGCCGCACACCTACCAATGCAATGATGGAAAATGCTTGCCGGAGTATGAGTTCTGTAATGCGATCGTATCGTGCAGCGATGCTAGCGACGAACCGTCCCACGCGTGTAAAGGCCGTGCGAGAAAAAGGACTTCTGAATACTGTCCGTTGAGATGCGCGAATGGAAGATGTCGTTCAAGTGCCATCGCCTGTTCAGGAAGAGATGGTTGCGGAGATGGGACTGATGAACTCAATTGTTCGGTTTGCAGTAAGTTTCTTTTCCGCTCGCAGAGGACGAAGGCTAATCTTTTGTTTGGTTTCAGGGTGTCCTGTGGTGAAAGCGAGGAATTTATAGTTTCGTAATTAATTTATTATTTTGAGGATGATGCCAAATATTTATTTAAATTGTGTAAATTAATGTCAGCTTAATTTTTTTGTATAGGGATTTTATGTAATGCGAAAATTAGTGTGTATAAATTTTTTTGTAAAAATAAATGTAAGAGTTGTCTTCCAAGTGTGTTTTGGATAAATTTTGTAAATGCGGGAGATTGGTATTCATCTACTGGAATTTAAATACAGTATCGCAACGCCAATCCGGATTATCTCGATTTCAATTTAATTGTAAACGCACATCATGTAATTTAGTTTGCTTCAATTCCTTCTTTGGTGTTTCTCAAGAACACGTTTCTTTAGTCTTCTTATTACGGCAATATTTTATGAACTTAATCACAGAAATTAAAACTATATTGGCTGATTTAACTTTGTTGAAAGCCATTCGGAAAAGACCAGGGACTGTAAATCGAGTACTTAAATTCTTTAGCCATAAAATTCTTCTCCTTCCAATGCTTCTCTCCCCTATTTTCTTCCCTTGCAAGCTTTGCAGAAGATCATATCTGTTCTCATTCCGCATGATGTGACGAAGCTACTATTTTGTTTTGTTTTGATTGTATTGAAGAACTCTTCTTCTTTTGACATTCTTTTAATTCTTGAGAAATTCTACCCCATTGATGCCTAGTTTCGGTAAGTTAATCAAGCTTTGTAGAAGAATGAATGTGTCACATAGTGTAATAAATAAAGAAGTGCAAATATGCTTACGGCCGCTCCACCCTAAAGATTGTTGACAAATGGAATTTACTTGTATTGCTTTACCGTACGCCTAAATACAGGCAACACCTCAGACTTTTTTATAATTCAAATATCACTATAATTACCGTAAAGTGCAGTGGATAATAGGTCTATGTGTAACAATCAAAACTGCTTTCGAGGGGTTTCATTCCAATATACCTGTTCAATAGATGCGAAAACTTTTGTGCCTTCAATAAATTTAGAACGATATAATTTAAAGTAAAATAATAATATGCAAGAAGAATTTGTTAAATTTAACAATTTTATTTACTTATTGTTAGTAAAGAAATGTTGTTACTACTGTTTGTTACTTTGCAATGTCTTAATTTACGCCAAAACGAATTAGTATATTGATCCCGGGTATTTTCTTCAACGTAATTTATCATTATATCGTAAATTGTTTTTAAAAATTGATTTTTAGCCGTTTTAAATTCTATTAATGACATATCCGGAATATCATCTATCTCCATATCACCATAATTAGAATCTTTATTTTGAAATGTACACGTTCTTTTAATAATTTTGCGGTTACTGTATTTTTTGTCAATTTGTTACAATATGCGAACAAACAGATAATGGAATGCAGCTGACTGTAGTTAAAATTTTAGGCCAAATAACCTGTCTGAAGAAAAGTTGTGTTGTCGAATGTCATAAAATTTTATTACTTATTCTAGAAAATTCTGTTCAGAGATCGGAACAGA
The DNA here is from genome assembly GCA_949768715.1 of Dascillus cervinus. Taxonomy (NCBI): domain Eukaryota; kingdom Metazoa; phylum Arthropoda; class Insecta; order Coleoptera; family Dascillidae; genus Dascillus; species Dascillus cervinus. Next base: position 25,729,610 of record OX458319.1, on the reverse strand, counting down.
TGTTGAATTTCGTATTCGAAAGGACTAATATTTATTAATAAATTAAAACACACTGATTAAAAGATTAACCCCTTAAGGCACAGTTTTTGTTTACAGAAAATTGGACCGCGTTATGTACGATCTGACCAAGCGCCAAATTGATATTTTGGAAATTAGCCTTCCATCTAACGTATAATGATGCTATTTAGCTACAAAAAATCAAGTTGAGGTAAAAATCTATTCCTTACTAACAAGCCAAAATAGATCCCATTAACAATAACATTATAAGTCGTTAACCTTACAGCTTAATTAATTAAAAAATTACAATTTAAGCTTAGTTTTTAAATTCAATTTAACATTTGTTTGACATAACCCCTTCCAACGCAGTGTTTGTTTATTATTTATTATTGTTATTAGCACTACAGCTTTTTTTTAAATTAATGTGGAATAAAAAAGCCAAACAATTTTTTTGGAAAGAAATTATAATTTAAGCTTATTCTCATTCATTTATTTAAAGGGGTCGTCACGAGCGATTTTTAAAATTAATATGATCTTAGGAGTTGAATTTATATCCTATTAAATTAATGTAGATAATAAAGATTAAAATTGTTCAAGACTAAAAAATAATTTATAGTAAAAAAACTTTTTCAAGAAAACAACCTTTTATTAAAATGTGTCTTTATTTTTAATCATTTAGGTCAATATCAGAATTTTACTACGTCTTAATAAAAGCTTGTTTTCTAAAAAGTCTTTTTACTACAAACTATTTCAAATATACTGCTTGAAAACCTGTCTTTAACAGTATTTCGGATATTATTGCTTTTAAATTATCTCTACGGGGAAACGTTAAGCGCCTGCTGAGACCTTGTAAATCTTTTTGACGTAGCTCGGAAATCGGTCAAAATCAGCTGTTTCAATTTCGGTTCTTGATCTAAAGAACATTGAATAAATCAAAAACTGTTGCGTTGTTTAAAACAGCTAGGGGTCAGCTAGGGTCAACAGGAGGTTAGCCATTAGAATAACATCCGCATATAGAACAATATCCACGAAGGCAGTGCAGGTGCTTGCCAGAATGCCTCCTTTGTGGATGAAAGCGAACGTAAGATCGGAAATTTATTTAAGGGGCAAAGATCATACCTCTTTGGCAAACGAATCCTTAATGATAGCTTGGCAAGAACAATGGGACGATTATTTAGGTTGGGCAAAAATTTTCGTTAAAGATATTAGAAAATGGTTCAATTGTAAGTGGGTAGAAATGGATTATTTTTTAACACAATCCATGTCCGGACACGGAATTTTCGGAAAATATCTCAATTGGATAAAAAAGGCGGATGTCGATACTTGCTGGTTTTGCCAGCAGGTAGACACGCCAGAACATACTATATTCATTTGTGACGAATGGGAAAGCATCCGAAGAGATGCTAGGATTAAAATGGGTTGTAATATAGACCAGAATAATATTTCTGAGTTATTATTGGATTCCGAGGAATCTTGGAAAACTGTAACCAACATGATGCGGGACATTATGCGTGGAAAACAGCAAGAGGAATTTCGTAGGGAGGAACTCCTCGTCAGAGATGATGTGATATCAGATTCTGACGAAGATTGAAGGTTAAAGGTTGTGTGATTGAGAGAATGAATGTATATGAGGTATTTTGAATAATTTTTTCTTTTTTCTTTTTTCGATCTGTTTGAAATTTTTTAGAAACGTCAAAATTTACCAATTGAAGATTTTTGTAATTTTTTGCTCGTGAAGCGTTTATAGTAATTATTAGGAGCAAATAAGTTTCATTTAATTTTCGTAAAGTCGCGAGACGGATTCCATCAGTTTATTTGTAAAGTTACGGCGAAAATGTAAAAATTTTAGAAACGTCAAAAAATTATTCAATATACTACTTTGATTTTGATAGTAAAAATTCTAAGCCTCCTAGGTTTAAAATTTTTAATTATTTATTTATTTCTTTTAATTATTTTTTGAATCATATTTAACCAATCTTATTGAGTCATTTAGGTTGTAACGAACATCACAATTAAAGATGCAAGTTCATGTGAAGCCTTGACAGCCAGAGGGTCCATTACCAAGGGGAGTCAAGGGATGCCTTCTTCACAATTCAATCTAAGATGATCAAAGAGGGAGAGAGTGATAGAGAGTGTGAATGATAGGTAAAGGAGGAAGAAGATGAAATGAGTAAAAGTGTGTGTGAAAGCAAACTAATAAGAGGCAATTTTTTTTTGATGATAGAGGGAGAGAGTGATAGAGAGAGAATGATAGGTAAAAGGGAAAGAAAACGAAAGGTGAAAAAGTGTGAGTGAAAGCTTACCAAAAGATGTGATCTAATGATAAGATGTAAATGGAACTAAACAGTCACTCATCTCGAAGTAATACTTGACGTAATGTTAATGTGGTTCCCGTGGTGAGGAAGACGTATGGGGGAGGAAGTTAGTAGTCACACAGGTTACCTCCTCTTAACAACAAAAAAAAAAAAAAAAAAAAAAAAAGGGTCAGCTCGAAATAAAAAGTCTAATCTACGAGTTCAAAAAATTTTAATTCAAAATTTTGTTAACTGAAGGCAAAAAAAACGAATTTCGGAATTTGATTTTTTAATTAATAACTTGGTTAATTATGATTATTTAATTACGGCTTGGGGTCATCCCCAAGTAGATTGGTATTCTCTGTAAGATGAAGTATCGACCTCCTTTTCAAAATTAAAAATGAAGGCTTAAAATCGAATCGCGTTTTACAGGTATTGAAAATCTTAGGGTGGAACGCCGTTGAGAACCAGCACTGTAAGTTTTGATTATGGTGATGGTCTTCCAAGAAGTATAACCTTGGCTCAAGACTGGCACACCACTGCGGTGCAATACAGACTTGCAACACAGGGCGTTAAAAGATCGGAGTAACACGTAGACGAATTCGCACTATATTTTGTTCAATGAAGTTGTAATGAAGTCATTTAGCCGAACTACTACAGTTTCAAGTACCTTGTGTTCGGCTCAACGAATGTATTGAAAAATGCTAAAAATACCCGTTTTTTATAATCAACCTTTTAGTGATCATTTCAGCAACCGCAAAAGCTTTCGTATACAAGCGTTTGATATTTCTATTTCTTATTTGGAATCACTGAAAAGATCAGATTTAATGGATCGTAAAAGTACGTATTAGGTGTGATTTATTTAACGTTTTCAGTAGAAGTATTGTAAACAATTTTGGGATCAAAGGAAATAGATGAATAATAGGTTCGACGGATTTGGTTTCACGTACATAAATGACTAAGTGTTAAATTTTCAAATAAGTTATTGTTAATGGAAAGCTAATTTTTTCATTATTTATACGATGATTATTTTCTTGCAAATAGTTACTAATTACTAAATTAGTGATTAGGTTATAAATTAAACAAAGCTGTAAACAGTTTTTGAAGTTTTCACATAAACTAATACTCCTATTTGATAGGAACTTTAATATTACTTACTACTAAAATTGGCAAAATTATTGACTTTCCAAAAAGCTCTTAAATTTTCAATGTTATGATATGTGTACTTACATTTGAAAATATGTTATAAAATTCCTTTGTTTACAAACAACATTAATAGTTTGTTTACAACACTGATAACACTTTGATAACATTTTTTATGTAAAGAAAATTAAGATGATAAATTATCAACAGGAAAGCAATTGAGGGCATCAGCTGTAAAAATGTTTCCTAAACGGAAGTGCAATACGTTCCACCAGAAAACAAATTCAACTGCAGAATTATATAATGTCGACCCTAACTGGAAGTTGCTCGCCTAATGAATTTAAAATAAATTAGAAAGATTCGTGTCTGAAATTTAAATAAGATGGCCACGTATTCTAAATTTAGCAACGATTAATTTCGACTTGCGCATTAGACAGCGGATTAATCTAATAAGAGTAAAGCAGGTTTAGAACTTTAATTGCAAAGCTAATAAACCTTATTTTTAATAGTACCGTACCATCGACACATTTTATACTCTAGAAGGGTATCTCTATCTTTTTCGTTCTCCCGGTCTTCCACAGTTTTGTATTAAATTGTTGCTGTTATAGTAATTTCAGACAATGCAGTTCATAAAACTTAACGTCCCGAAACAAATTAAACTTCATTTATTGCCTGATGATTTATTGTTTTAATTTAAGGTCTTACCATTAATATGAATGTGTGAGCGAGTGATTCAGTTTACATTTTCTAGTAACAATTTTATTTTGATTTGGAAATGGGTTTAAACTTTCGAAAACTGATTGATTTTGTTAAACAAGGCTGCCATTTACAGTTGCCGGATTTTTATTTCTTGGAAGTACTTATAGATTTGGCAAGAACTGAGCAGTCTCAGTTGAAACCATAATTCATACCTGTATTTATAGTCCGGCGAAATGTCTTGACAGTTTTGGTGTAAACTGAGTTCATCAAGAAAATGAGTGTGAATCCCTTATATATGTTGCATTTTTAGGACAAGGTAAGAAAAGTGCGGAATTTATCGTTTCCTTCGATACTGCAAATATCTTCGATGGATAAAACGATCAATTGTGCAAATATGCAAGCATAATTTCCTTTTAATGGGATTTTATTTTAATTGCGCGGTGCAGAAAAGGAGAACGATTATCGACAGGTTTTTTTGCAGGACAAGTCAACAGAATTAAATTGTCGCTTTACAAAGTGTGTTGAATGGTCAGTAGAAATGGCTGTTTGATTTAAAAGCGTTTTTAAAAAACGTTTTTTGATTATGTTTTTAAAAATTTCGGTAAAATAATGAATTCTTCGGTGAATTCATTACAATGAGAAAATATGTAAATTTCATGGAAATTTGAACAAAAATAGAAAACGGTGCAGCAACTGTGAAGGTGAAGAACGTTAACAAAAATAAACTTCGTCTAATTTAATGAAAAATTGTTGTAGAATATTTTTAAATAACTTAACTGACGAAATGAATACATTTTAATAAATAAGAAAAAAATTCACAAAAACACAATTTATTTGTACAGGGTCTACTAACGTTAATGCTCCCTCCCCCACACGAAGCTAAATTTTGTAAAATATTACTGGGAAAATTTGGCTATGTAGTCAATTATTAATAATATATAATCTGATTTTTAATATAAAAATTTCAAAACCTTATCAGTTTTGTCATTGCAATTCGCCGTTATTTCGATTGGAAATCCTGTGTTGCCGGTAAGAATCTCCTATTTACAACTTTCAAGTCGTAACTAATAAATCAGGTAAGTGTTGTAAAATTACAAAGCTTTTTGAAGAAGCAAGATGTCCCGGAGACGCCAGGTAGTAGCTACACAAATTCACTATTAGGGGCATATTTAGGCTTGAAAATTTCAGATTTACAAAAAGTCACTGAAACACTGGTTGTTGCTCGCTTTAAATAATTGAATACAACTAATATAAAAACACAGTAATGTGAAGGCGCAGGTATAATGTTTAACTTGACCCTTGTTAAGAAATACTAAGAAGTCATTATGGGTGAAAAGTGTTTAGTTTTAGTCCGTACCTGATAACCTCAGTGGGGTCTAATTTTCAATCCCCCATATAATTATTTTCAGATAATAATTTACGTTGGAGAATCCTATATTTTTATGTAAAAGTGAATTTTAATTAGTGTGTTGTCACGTAGTTCACACCTTAGTCATAATCATTTAGTTACATTTCACTAACGAACTTTTTTGTTAGAAATTTTTTAAATGTAAAAGTATTATTACAAAAAATGCATAATAAGAGAAGTTATAGGAATTTAAAATCTACACTTCCTTATCGTTCTTTTAAATGTCAGTGGTTTGTTCAAGTACGATCAAAGTTTGTGCTTCAAATATCTAGGCTAAATGTTAACAACACTTTATCATGCGGGATGAATCAAAACCAACACGTAGGTGAACATGTTAACCATCGCAGTAACATAGAACTGGTGAATTAATAATAATTACATATTTAAATTCGACAATAAAACTTCGTTGAATTTCACAGTATAGAATAAACTACATTCTCATCGACAGCTGAATAAAAATACACGCCCGTATTTATTTGGTGAGTAACAGCTTCCTTCAGTAATGAGCAGATGATAAAATATTACTACGCTTATCGTAGTTTTTTACCCTATTACGTTTTTATCAATTGTGCGTTTTCAGCCGTGACAATGAGTGGAGTTAATTTTTTAAACAAATTTTAAACTTGTTTAAATTTCACATGTCCACTAAGGCGGGCACTAACAACTTAAGTGTTTCTAAAATTGGTAATTATCTAATATTCACAGTGCAAGTTTTTTAATTTATGGTTGGCACAGAAGATGTTATCGCAGATCGTTGTTCGGTAGTTTGTAAATTTGCGCCGTTCATTAACAGTGGTTAAATACTTCCTGAACGTTAATCATCTGCACCTGACAGCATTTTTGCAATTTTTAAACAGCGGAGCGTGAATTACCTTGTAGTTTTTGAGATTTTGATCAAGGTTTTCGATGATGTCATTATATTCTTATAATTCAATTTAAAATGTTTGTGGCAATTCGTAAATTAGAATTAAATCACAATCGTTTTTACTGTTCATATAAAAATAGCTGCAATTATAAATTAATGTGCATGAACAAAATTTAAATTGAAGCGTGGTGTTGAGTTTTGGCGTTTTAAATAGTGCAAGTAAATTCTATTTCCTCATTGAAAATTATAAACAGTCTTGTAGTACAGCAACAATTCAAAAACAGGTTTTAACACTAATTAATTTGAGATTGGAAATTTACAGCTTCATTTCACTCTTGGATATTCAATGAAAGTTTGTACAGTTAAAGATTTAAAAAAATTAATCCAATCAACTGAATTTCCTCATTGCAAAGAGTTTATTATATTTTTTTTAAATTTTGCAATTCAATTTACCAATTATTTTTTCAGTAATTTTACGCTCGGTTTGAAACTATCACTTCAATTATTTTCAAATTATGATACTTATACCTGGGTAACGCCAAAATTAAGGAGAAAAAGAAACAGTGTGGAAATTCATGCACAGTGTGTACAAACGTGAATGCCTTTCAATTTGAATGCTTAGTCAGTGTGATGTGTATAGGGGAATAATGAATGGCTGAAAACATTTCAGGTTTGTAGTATGTATTTCAAGATTCTGTACAATAATGAGATTATTGTGTATACTCTCTGTAGCATTTTCGCGAAAAGGCGTCTTTCTAATCTTCTTTAAAAATTGAAAACCCGCGGTCTATAATCTACAATTACTGTACATACGGAAATAAAATTTTCTGGTGGTCGTAAATTAATGCTGGCGATTTTTTGCTTAAGTAATTCCAATTTATTTAGGTGAAATACAACAACTTCTGTTCCAACCGTGTAAATATCTAAAATAAATCTGTAAATTTTGTTTTTCTTGGCCTAGCAGATTGTTTGATTCCCGACAAATTTAACGTAACCCACGTAGTAATGTAATTTATATAAAAAAATAAAAAGATAAGTGAAAGTGAGACGACTCATAACGGAAGCGATTAGTTCACCGTACAGGTAAATACGCACTTTTTGTATAGTGGAAGGTTACGTTTAGCCCTCAACATTAAGGTCATTTGTTTTTTAAAGATACCCAATAAATAATAAATAATAAAAAATTTAGGAAACAGTAATCGATCAGACCCGTCACTCGTCGACACTGACCCTATAGTACGGTTGCAATTTATGAGTCGAGCAATAAAATACCTATTCTGAGCTGACATTCTTAATTTGTGTAATAGAACTTTTTTGGCGTTTCCTGGAAAGCAAGTTCTTCAAATTGGTTATTAAAACTTGATTAGGTCAGAATTTCCCAAGCGTTTCGCAACGATTTTATTTATAAAAGATTATTTAAACATTTAACATGTCCATCATATGTACGTATGTGTCACTGTTAATTATCGAAGGCCTCACAAACGCATTCATAGCTGAAGATGGTCATTATTACAAACTTGCGTTCATTTTCTCCCACTGTTTTTTAGACAAAAGCAATGAATTTCCAAGGATTTTCTAAACTTATTTATTATAAAAGGTCCCGATAATTTTAATCGCAGGAACAAATTTCTCATTCGGTTGTGAAATATTTCTCGGTTGAATTCCAACGCGGTGTAATTTTTTAAATTGTGTTTTTTGTTGTAAAATTGGATATTATTCCCAAGGACGAAAAGGTAGTAATTACTTAATTATTTAAATGGAGCTATTTATTAATCGATACGTTAAATTAGGTTACAGAGAAAGTATCACGATTATAATAAAATTTAGTTTTTGATTGCTAAAAATTGGTTGTAACGAAAGTCATCTAAAACAGTGTTTAGTGTTTTTTTTCTGTTTTCTCTTCACAATTTTTGTCGATAATTCCTTTTTACAGGTTTTGATTAACTGCTTTTATCGGTCTTTTTGATGTTTGCGAAATAGTTCAATAATGAATTGTAATTTCGTTACCGAAGTGAATTTTGACAGGATTTTAATTAATAGATGACGAAAAAAACATAAAATACAGATTGCTGAATATTGGACTTTGTTTGTTAATTGCGGTTTGTGATATCGGTTTAGAGACTACAAATTCAAATATTTTGATACTTCCTGCACATTTTTGCACGAGTAATATGCAGTAAAGTTTTATTTCGGTATAAAAAGCCTGGTTTTATTCGCTTGGGTAAGATTCAAGGGATGGTTGATAAAGTTTTCTATTTGGAGAAGAAAATCTTGCGCAATTTAAATAGTGTGTTTTGCAAGCATTAAGTTTGTATCTGTGTCAGTGTTTTTACGCTTATTAGAAAACAAAATATTTTGCCTAAAAAATCTATGTTCGGTACTGAATGTACATAAATGGTAGTACAAGTATTACAAAACTGTTTTGTAATTACATCAACTGATTACACAAGTATTGTCCACATAACAGTGTTGATTTTAACAGTTATAACACCAATATTATACACTAGTGAATTTTGTTATATTATAACACCACTAGTGAATTATAGTTTACACACATTTTTTTCTATTGTTTAGGTAAGTTCACTTTTCAATTCATTATACAGTTTGACGCATATTTTTGATGTTCTTATAATATCATCACATTATTATCCACAGGAAATGTCAATATTGACTATATTAATTTATGTCACAATTAAAATTAACTCCAACTTCAACTGGAAAATGTATTTTTTTCTTTTAAAATCAATCAACGTTTTTAAGTAATTTGAGTTCTTATTTCCTTTTTCCCATCCTGGACAAAAAATGGAAAACAATTTCGAAACTTTTAAAGTATTTAAAGTAGGATTTACTTTTTTTAATTAAATAAAGTTTTGTTTTAATATTGGTAAGTGTAAAAATAAAATGAAAATATATTTCGCAACCTTAATTAGTAAAATTATAAAACCACAACTTGTTAATTTAACATTTCCTATTCCTATCCTATTCCACATCCCAAAAAGCTACCCAACCATCCGGAAAGGTCCCAATTCGATTTAAACACAAATAAAAGTGACAAGGTAGTAAAGAAAGTTACAAGTGAGTAAAAACTTTAATAATTCACACAAAATTTTGTTGAAATAAATAAGTGTTTTGTTTTATGTAATTTTGATTGTGATTTAGTTGAATCGGTGAGTGAAAAGAAAAGCGCCAAAAATGTAATTTTAAGAAGACATATCCAAATTCATGTTTAAATTTGTTTTTGAGTTTTTCTCTTTGCGGAATTTTATTGAGAACCATAATTTTTTTTGATGTTCCAAAAAAATTTGATTTCTTAATATTCGGCGAAAATTAACAGTAATTTATTTAATCCATTTGTTGAGCTGCACATTGATAAACCGGCCCTTGGTGATCTTTCGGACGCAAGCGGTATTGCCTATTCCGAATCCCCTGTAGAACCCGAAGTGGAATTTTTTCATTTTCAAGAATTTGATGATCATTATTACAATTTTAAACTAAACTATTCATAATTTCCATGTCTCATCAATATTATCGTTAGGCAGAAGCTTAATCACTTTCGATCCCTATATGCAACTGAACAAAATTCTTAAATGGAGCGCGAAAAGTAGTTCGGTAAATTATTGTTTGAGTTTGATCATAAAATGTAACTACGTACCTAACGCCCACAGATCCAAAACGACATTATTTTAATTTGTTGTTCTGTGAGTAAATATTGTTTAATGTGTTGTGATCGTACAAATTAATATGTATGTGTGTTCAGTTTTTATTGTATATAAAGTGTTGTACAGGATGAGTAAAGTTTTACCGCCGGTGACAAAATCGACCCTCAAAATAATTTGTCAGTTCTCATAAATTGGGTGAGTAATTTTATATTATTAAGGAACATAGAAACAAGAAAAAAAAAATTTTAAATGAGGTAAAATTTTGGTTTTCTCTCAAATTACTAGTTGTTCAATTTATTAGTTTTTGGATGTACGAACAGTAAAATATTTTCACACAATTTAGTATAATTGATAATTTTACTAATTTACTACCCATTTATTTTATTTTTATCGAACTTTTACGGTTAAAATATTATTTGGAAACATAGTCAATGGACTTTAAATAATTTCCCTTGAGTCTAAAGTGTAGAAAAATAAATAACTCTCTGGCCTTAAATGTTACGTATGATTAAGTGCAGATGACAGGTTTATTAAATCTTATTAATTAATCGCCAGTAATTTTGTTACTCATTTATTACAGGAAATGTTGAATTAGATACTATAAATTTTAGTGGAATTTTAATAAATTTAGATATAGATACAGTAGGCTCGCGTTAGTGCGGACACGACTAATGCGGTTGCATTCACTATTCTCTCCCACGTAACACATGTACATTCAATGGACGTACATTGGATGTACACAAACGGATCACTGTACGTCCAATGGACGTCCAATTTGAGACTAAATTGGACGTACATCTGGACGTCAGTTTGTGGACGTTTTTGGGACTACATTTGAGATCTTTTCGAACGTTCAATGTACGTCCATATCGTGCCGGTTCATGGACGTCCATCGACAAACGCTTATTGGACGTCTTTGGGATTGTAAACGGATTCGTTTTGGACGTTCACTGGACGTCTTATGTATGTCCATTTGGACCCGAATTATGGACATTAATGGACGTACTTATAAACGTTGTGGGATTAAAAAATAAATAAATAAAAAATGGAAAAAAGCATATATTCGAAAATAAATATCCTTAAAAAAATTATAAATTCAAAAAATGTTACAATAACGAACTTTAACAATTAAAACTAACCATTAACACATTAAATAACATGAAACTTATTCTTAAAAAATACGTACAAAGAAATATGTAAATTCAAAAATAATTTGTAGTGAACAACTTTACCTATTTAACTTTAACTATTAACAAACTAAATAACTAGAAACTTAACCTTAAAAAATATGAATATTCAAAAATAATTACCATACAGAATTTAATTAATTATTAACTAATTAAACAACTAGAAACATTGAAAAAAAAATCATTTCAAAGTAACACCGGTCCTTATCCACCATTTTCGAATAAATTTACTTAGCTTGACACTTTCTAAAAAAAGAAAATATTACACAACTTCTTTAAAATCATTTTAACTTACCAATATAATCAAAGCTGCAATTACACTTTTTTTCTCGGTCCTTGAATAATACGATTTAGGTACATTATTATCAAGTATTATAAAGCGGACTTGGGATTTGTTTTGTAAATTCATAATAAACTATTTCTGAGTTACCTAAAACACGTAAAAAATAGTAAAAAAAATAACTTAAATACATTGTAATTTTTACTTACGGCAGATTTCCATGTTGTACATTAAAATTCGTGTCGATTCGTCGAAGGGTTTCACCGACGAGCCTTGCCGCAACGAAAATTAATCCGTTGCAACTATTGCAATGAAATTCAACTACACACATTTGTAACAAACAAAACTAAACAATTCACATGAAAAATTGGTTAATGTCCGGCGGTCAAATTGAATTTCTGGTGTTTACAAGAAACTGTTGTAAGTAAGAGAAGTGAAAATAAAAAAAATTCCTTGGCGTTACCCAAAGCAGGTAAAACCAGACGTCCAGATGTTAAAAGCAAATGTCCAGCATATTCACCCGTATATAAGTTACTGCAAAGACGGAAATTCTTTGCCCCAACCCTAATAAAATTTCAAGGTTAAAGGATGTGTTCACAAAAGTAACTGTACAAATTAAATCGCTTTTATAGAAGCCCAGTCAATTTGTACACCGACCTTCTGCAAGGTTGGGCCTTTCTTGTGTATAAATTGACTGGATTACTATAAAAGCAGAGTTAAACTGAATTATAATTACAATTAACCAAATATTTTGATCTGAAACCAAGTGCGATCATCAATCCATCTATTTACCTGTAAATTCGAAGTGCTAAATGCAAGGGCGGTAGGATAAGCACTGAATTAAAAAAAGTTTGCAATTGATTTAGTTATCAATTTAATTCCCAGAAATCACTTTCGCCCCATTCTACGGTATTGTATTTATAAATTTGTATCCAAAGTTGTATTTCGCATTTTACATACAACTTGCTTAAAAATCGTTCAAAAGTTTAATTAATAATTCATTAGAAACTCTTTATCTGGTAGATCTAAGCAGGATATCAAAACACCGTATTCTTCAGAAAGTGATAAGGTAATAAAGTTATAAAGTTATAAAGTCACATACAATAAACACATTAAAAATTGTCAAAAAATTGTTAAAAGTTGTTAAAAACATCACACAGAGGCCGTGTTTGTCATTTATTTCACAAATTAAAAATTAAAAATATAATAATAATTAATAATATAATTGAGGTATTTTAAACGCACCTATTTTATCTTAATGTTACGTGTGTTTCGTTTTCATCATCAGTAAAATACCTGAGTTTAATAATGCTTTTAGTTAAAGTTTCAAATTTTTTGATACATGTCGATTGATTTATGGACCGATCAAATCTAGTACACGAATGTACGTCCAATGGACATTCATGCTGATCCGTTTATGTACTGTCCGTTTATGTCCATTAATGTACGTCCAATGGACATCCATATTGATCCATTGATGGACGTCCAGATTAAGTCCATAAATGTACATCCAGTGGACGTCCATTTATATCCATTACTGTAATGTACATTTATGGATGAGCTTGGACGTCCATTGGACGTCCATTATAGGTCCGCTTGTGGATCGTCCATAAATGGATAAGAAATGGACCAGCATGTACGTCCATTGGACGTCCTATGTTACCTGGGCTAGTGCAAACGAGTGCACCTTCTATTATGAGAACAGTAGTAAGTTGACTTATAAAACTTTGTGGGAGAAGATTCAATTTATTTTACTTCTTATTTGCACTTCAAGTTCAGTTGTGTAAGAGCATTCGAACTTGAATTTAAATGCTTTTGTCCGGTTGCACCAATCGTTGCGTCAATAATGAATGAATGAAAGCACTTTGTGCATGCGAGCAGATTAAATTTTTTCTTGTTCGTACTAACGCGAGTTTACTGTAGTACATACAAAAATAGCAGGTAATATCTAAAATAAGACTTGGTTATTATTTGAGCCTCGGCTATTTAATGGTTTTTCAGTGGTGTTCCCCGGCTACCACCATTCAAGCACAGTTCGGCACTGAAGCTGCGACGTCAAATTTTTCAGTTAAATTATATAAGTTTGCATTGTAAAAAATATTTAAAATGTTATAAATACATTAGGATGTTTTCGAAGAATAATAAAAGTAAACTTTATTTGCGAGTGTCTTATCTATACGTAATAAGTATATAAACACATGAAGCTTATGCAAAACATTTAAAAATAAACCAAGAAACGCGTTAGTATCTCCGGGTTTTTGAAATGACAACGCGATTTTTTCACGAACCTAAATTATTTACCTAAATACTGAAAAAATTAACATAATTTATTTCAAGTCATTGAAGCCAACTGAAATGTCGTTCGTGGGATTTCATTTTGAAGTTATTTGCATTTAAGTGAGTATGTTTTGGGAACGTTCCAAAGTATTTCATAAATGTACAACACAGAAGAATTTACACTTAGGTTTTTTTCATCAAAACATTTCCACATTTAAAACTATTGATTATTTTTAATTGCGCGAGCACCGTGACCTTAAAATATGGAGTAGATATGCGGAAAATAAAACATCAACATTTTTATTTAATTTATAACCAACTTTATTAATATTTTTAATTGGATATCTTATCTTTTTAATTTCTAGGAGGGAATAAATTTCCATAAGCAAATTTAATGCTCAATTTTAGGGCCACTTATGCCTTGTTACAGTCGACATATTACGCAGATGTTTCTTGTGAATATTTGACTAATAAACCAATAAACGAATTCTAGCCGTAAAGTTAACACGTCTAGCGCACGTCCTATTGATCAAACAGAAAAGTGAAACTGTAAACTTTCTAATCAATTTCCACGTTTAAAATTCAAATTAAGTTTCGTTTTTTATCTCAACGGACAGTGTGCGCCAAACCGTGTTTGAAAGTTATTCGCAGAAAGAAAAATTATTTGTTAAGGAAATAACAAATTTCGACCATCCTTGAATGTGCCGTTTCGCAGTTGAATTCAATTGAATAAAATTATTATTACAGCAGACACAACGATATCAATTTGGCGATCTACTACGCGCAAACTCAGCATCATTGACATTCTTCTCCGGTTTTCATCCCTTGTACGCGGTGGTACACCGTTCATTGAGAATCTACTTATCCAGTACCCGAGTCGCTCCTTCATTAATCATGGGAGAAAAAATCATGTGTTTGCGGACTGCATTATTGACGTTGGAAATTGATCGGTGGACGGCCTCGACGAGGATGTAGTCGATATCTACTTGTAAATAATGTAAGTTGTAATTGTTTACCAATTCTCGGTGTTAAATGCAGCAAAAAAATTGATGGCCCAGTGATTTTTCAAGTAAAATTTTGTATTTTTGTATAATTGAATTTTGTTTTATTTTACTTCATAATTTAAAGTTTGTGATTTTAAATTTTGGTAGCTTATTAATTATTTATTTCAATAAGAATGTATTGACAAATTAATAAACTGTTATTGAAATCGGAATAAACTATTAATTGCAAAGTTGAAACTGCAATTTTTTTATTGTCAATATTTCGAGGAATAACAGTAACAAATTATAATACAGAGATCGACAAAAAACACTGATCATTGTGAGTTTTGGCACCGCAATAGCGTTGCCACTTTATACTTCATTTGACACTTTATGTTAATACGTTAAATTTTGAATATATTTGAAAATTTGACTATGAATTCAGTTATTAATAAGATACGATCTGATTGTTTATTTGTGTCATTTTTCATGGATTTTTTTAACTTTTTTTTCATAAATATTTTATTGATAATTTTCAGATTTTTATTTAAATTCGTCGTTGTTTTGATTATAAATCCTGTGGTGTCAGTAAAAAATGTTATTTACAACTTTCAAGTCAAAACCAAAAATCAGGCAAGTGTTGTAAAATTACAAAGCTTTTTAAAGAAACAAGATGTATTTAGGCTTTCAAATTTCAGATTTATAATAAGCCACTGAAACACTCTGACATTTATAATATGTTATGCTCGTCATATGTTGAGATTTTAAATTTAATATTTTTATTCAGGATAGACGAAAAATGGAGAAACAAATAACACACGTACGTTCCTTCGTTTATATAGCCTGCTTCGTAACAGTTACCTTATTATGGATGTTTTACTCCCAAGTGAACGTTAAGTATGGAATGCAAATGTTATCTGAAGACGTACCAAACACTAGTAAGTGGATTCTTTATACTGATGATTATAAAATATTAAAAAAATCCCTTCGGTTTGTTAATTAAATTAACCCACAAAAGCTAAATTACAAAATTAGACTCATTTAATTTTTTCTGATTTTTTCAATTGCAATGTTGGTCACTAGAAGCTGAAACAGCTTATTTAAACAGATAAGCAATGTGATTTGACTGTTTGTGTAAGGTCAGCTACAGTTGTTGTCGTGTGCGTCTAAACTTTAAATGGCCAAAAGAATGGGAAGCAAAGATTTAAGAATAAGTGCTCTTGAATAAGTTAATTTTTTCAAAAGACGACGTACAGTTTTTTTAAGTAGCCCATCAAAATAAGTTTTTATAACTGCCGCGCCGCTTAATTCAAATTTAAATATTTGTCACTAGTTTCAAAAATAATATGATTGCCGATATTGGATATATGTTTGATTAGAATATCGTTCGTTTACAAAAATAATTAAAATATAACTTAATATCCGACCTTGAATTAACGGTGATTCAAATCTAGATTTAGAGAATGAAACAATGTACTAAAACCCAAACAAATTATTTAAAATTTTACGATTCAGTACATTGCATAAGTATAAGAAAACAAACAGATTATAACAATGTAATAAAATTTAATTAATTTCAGGTGCCGATTATTTAGTTTGGAGTAAAAAATGTAGAATACCTAATTTGTCACCGTTTAGTGAGGACGTCAGACATTTATACCATCAGGAAAAATATGTTCCTTGTACCACACTCGGATTGCTCACATACGTTACCAAAGTTAACAACACGGCCACTCTGCACGTGAACCAAAGCTTGATACCGATGTACAGCAAGGATGGGGTACAATGTAGCTACAAAACAGCAACCCGCAAAGCGAATAAAGACAATCCTGACAACCACGTTCAGTAAGTATCAAACTCGTTTAACTAACTCAAATTTATAAGGCTCTTGAAACTTTGCAAGTCGTTTTAAAAGCATTTGGCTTTTATAGTTCACTTGGAGAGATGAAAATCGCAGTTGAAGCCTTTGAAAGTGTGATTACTCACAAATGCCACTTTTTAATGCTCTTTGCAAAAATAAACTTTTATGAAGTGAAAATGCTGTAAAGTCTTTTATGTTTGGAAAATTATTTAGCCTTTCATTTTGTATAAGAAAAAAGAATTTAATTAAATAATGCTTTATTATTCATTGTTGAACTTATTATACTTATTCAATCGATCTTTCAAATCTACAACTGGCGTTACAGAAGTTTGTGAAATGGGGTTTTTAAAAATTTCTGAATGTCCTACTATTTTTTTTTCCTTTTTTTAAACGTTTTACTGTTTCCGAATAGGCAACACAAAGATCACTAAAGTATAATTAATTTAAAAATATATCGTTCACTACTAAGGTTTTGCAATAGATTTTCTTGTAAATGTTGCGTATGCGGTGAAAAGATTAAGAATTTTATGCTGCAATAAAAAGTTTTAAAATCATTAATAACAAGGTATTTTTAATTTCAAATTTCATTTCCTCATTCATTGTGTTGGAAAACAACAAGAAAAATGTTTTGACTAATAAAAATTAGTTCTACAAACCACAGGGTCTTCAAGAAAGACCGACTAGTTTATAGTTAAATTGGTATATAAATTAACTGTGTATGTTTATAACACTATGATCGGCTGTTATTGTAATTTCACTTGCCAGTATTATTTCCAAAAATTGCATCACAAGGTTCGTTATTTTTTACACGTTTACATTCAGATTCAAGTAGTTGGTGTACGTATAGAAAATATCTTATGTAAATAGTGGCTATTTATGAATGCATTTTTGCCATTGGTATATTATAAATTCCATTTTTCAAACAATAAACTAGATACTAGCAAGTGCTTTCTTGAAGGCCCTGTATATTAAGTTGAACCGTATTTTGATTTTACCTATTTATAATTACAACAGTAAATCAAATAGTAATAAGTTATTTTATTTGATTAAATAAAAAGGTGTTAAATTACAATTAAATTTTTATTGCAAGTTTTTAATTTACTTACAAGTAGAATTACACAATAATAAAGGAGTTTGATAATAAATTAAATGAAAATGAAAACAAGTAATTTGTTTTACTGTTTTTTTTTTTAATTAATTGCTCTTTGTATAAAATCTTTGTGTACGAAATTTTCAAAGAAATGTTTTCACAAAACCCATTTTTTCATTATATATTTGAAAACCCTCATTACGACGAGACCAAACCTCTTGTGAGATGAAAGCTTATAAGTGATAGATTAATCTGAATTCAATGTTACGATGATAGATCGGTGCGGAAGAGTCTGTGAAAAGAATGAATGATTATAGGGTGATAAAGAAAATACAACTTGGTAAATTTTTAAAGAATTTAAACTTTGAACGAAAACCCCTTCAACTTATTTCACTTTTTACTAAAAACAATTTTTTTCAGTTATTCAGATTGGATGACTTTCGAAAACAGTACAACATTACCACGTGATATTATCGTAGTTAAGTGTCAAAGCATTAAAACGAAAAAAGATGTATACAAAAACGTGCACGCCGCAATAACAATAACCAACGAAGTCCAAAACAAAATAGACAACTTCAACAAAACCACCAGACCATTAAGCGTCTTAATCGTCGGCATCGACAGCATTTCACGACTAAATTTTCAGCGAGTGATGCCGAAAACGGACGCATTCTTCAAGGAGAACCAATGGATAGAAATGCGAGGGTACAACAAAATCGGCGACAATACATTTCCAAACTTAATGGGCATCCTTGCAGGTTTGAATGAATCCTCGGCTTATCAAATCTGCAATCCGACGCTGGTGAACAAATTGGACCAATGCAACCTCCTGTGGTACGATTTCCGAAAATTGGGGTACGTAACGGGATATGCGGAAGACGAAGCGGCGATAAACACCTTCAATTACCACAAGAAGGGATTCGTCGATCCGCCGGTTGATTACTATTTCAGGCCGTATGTCCTGGCGTTGGAGAAAACTCTAAAAATGAAGAGGTTAGAATCCATGAATTATTGCGCCGGTCCAGAAACTTACGGCGAAAGAATCCTCAACGTGGCCAAGGAATTTGCGAACACTTTCAAGGACGCCCCTTATTTGGGATTCTTTTGGATGAACTCCTTCAGCCACAATGAATTGAACGCGGCGTCGAGGATGGATTTAAAAATTTTAAATTTTCTCCAAGGGATAACTAGCGATCCTGAGATTTTAAAGAACACCATGGTCGTGGTTTTGAGCGACCACGGGTTGCGATTCGGAAAGATTTTACTAACCAGGACCGGATGGTTGGAGGAGAGACTGCCCTTTTTTTATCTTTCATTGCCTGCGTGGTTCAACAAGGCATATCCTGAAGCATATCGTAATTTAACTGTTAACAGTAATCGACTGACGACTCCTTACGACGTGTACATGTTCCTTCAAGACATTTTAGTGATATCCGGGCGAAATTACACGATTAGGGAAAGCGAAGCTTGCCCCAAGTGCCGGTCTCTTTTCGAAGAGGTCGAAAAGGAGCGCTCTTGTGAGGAAGCCGGAATCCAGCAACATTGGTGCACCTGTAACGAATATAAGAATATTAATAGCAGCAACGAAACCGCAAAGGCTGCAGCGTCTTTCATAATGGGTGAAATCGAAAAAATAATCGTGGGATACAAAAGCGACTATAAGAAGTGCGTCAAATTGAAGTTGAGAAAAATCGAGTACGCCGGAGTTTCAAATAATAATGATCACTATTACAATAATCTGACATATCTATTGGTCACTCTGGAGACGGTGCCGGAAGCTGTTTTCCAGGGAACAGTTAGTTTGGATTATGTGAATGGCACAACTGTGTCTGTATTCAAGTTGGAGGGGTCGATTAGCAGGTTGGATGCATATCAACCTCACAGTAATTGCGTGAAAAACGCAATTTTAAAAAAATATTGCTATTGCCATCATAGGTGATTGACAATGAATTATGCTAAAGTTTTCTAAAGTTTTCGTTGATATTTTTGTACTTAATTCGTCTGATGGAGTATTTTAGTAGCTCAATTTGTAATAGGCTTAACGTAAAGTTGAATTTTAACAGGGATTGGAAATATTTTTAATGTAAAAGTTGTGGTAACTTAGGTAATGTAAAAAATAGTTTAAGCTTAATTATTAATATAAAACTTAAGAATTTGTTTACCAAAATTTTATGAACGAAAAGTGATTTTCTAAAGTTTAATTTTTGTTGACTATTTGTGAAATAATTGTATTTTCAGTTTAATTATTTATGTATTAAGTTATGTTTTAACCAGTGGCGCGTTAACCCTTGGCGGTAAAGGTTGCCCTCCCCCTCGGGCGCCTTTACTCGCCATTGGCTTTAATTCAGACGACTTAAAACCATTGAATAATTTTACAACTTTTTAATGTGGAAGCAAATTTGTAATTTCAAATAAGTTTGTCTCAAATGTAGCCTCAATTTCTAGTCTGAAATAAGTTACCGTTTAGCCAAAGCTCCTGCCAAAACGCTTAGAAGATATAAGTTAAATGTGACAGTATTAGATAATTTCCGCTCAAACCTGTTTTGACATATTGTGATAAAATGGCGATCTGTTGTAAGCGAAGCAAATAAAAATTGCATAAGTAAATATTTGTTTTCTCATGTCTTCACTGACATTACCACCCATCGCCTTGATTGTCATCAATGTCTTTTATGAGCCTCGGCTAAATTACGATGAAAATAACATATTAAAAAAAAATAACTGACAATGAGTTGGATTTAACATATAGAAAATTACATTAGCAGTTGGGATGCAATTCTGAACTCTTAAGCGGGCTACACACCTTCCGGTATATTTCTCCGATATGCCTCTCCGAAGCGCCTGTACCGGATCGTGTGGATGATAAAACGGAGACGCTCCGGCCGCCTGAGCAAGTAGATATATTCATTCGATAAATAAAACTGTACAGGCATATCGGACCGTGTATAGGAAAGCAATCCGGCTGTCTCAGTTTTTTTAAATTTTCCGCAGAAACGAGGTCTCTCGCACCGCAAGTCTCGTTTCTTTAATAAATTGGTTGCACGTTTCCGAAACTGAAATATATTCTTTTCTTCAACATTTTATGAAGGGTCAAAGCCACTTTCTGTTTAAATTGTTTGTGTATTTTAACAACACTATTATCTTTGAGATTTCGTTTCTTCCAATCACAATAAATGAGCCCTTCACAGAAATGGAAAGTCGCTTTCTCGAGTTTCCTCTAAAATAGTTGTTTATTATTGACAATTGACATTGTGTCATCGACATTTAGTTTTTTCGAAAGTCACCCTGCAATAAATTAACCCTTAAAAACACGACATGGTGAATTATCTTTAATTCTTTCCTTTTAACATTTTATGGGGGACCGAAATCACTTTCTCCAGTAACCCCTAAATTGCTCGTTTACCAATTGTCACCAAAATCTCGTTTTTTCAAAGGCGACATTTTTACAATACAGACAAAAAATCGTGACAACGCAAATCTGTCAAGTTAAATAATCTGCATAAACAATACGCTCCCGTTTCTTCACTGAATTGAATTTATTGATTAAATTATAATAACTAGTATGTAATAAAAATTCGACACGCAGCTGAAGAGTTTTTATTATTAAATTTGTACAATTGAATGTAATGTAATTAATAAAGAAAACTGTCAAAATTTGAATGGTATTTGATTAGATTATTTTACGATTGAAGAACTAACAATAAGAAAAATTAAAATAAGTAAATAAGTTTTTGGCTAAATATTAAGTAATTGAACTATTTCGACCAACACGAAGTTATATCAGAATTATCGGTATAATACCGTGTTCATTTTTGAAATAGTACAATGTTAGTAGAATAAAATAATTACCGAGTTTTCACTTTTCTAAAAATGGTGTTCAATGGCCTTTGAAAAAAATCGAATGGGGGTTAACTGTTTAAATTGCTAGAGTAGTTAAAAACTTCAGATTTCGCTTTTTCGAAAGTGATAGAATGGGTGAACTGTGCGTATTTTATCAGTTTCTGTGACAACGACGTTAATAGTGCAAGTCCGATGGAAAATCGGAAAAGTAACCGTGAGTGTATCGAAGAATTCATTGAAGTCTATCGAAGTCAACCCTGCCTCTGACAAATAAAATCGAAATTTTATCACGATCGGCCAAAAAAAAGAAGCGGCGTACAAAATATCGATCGACAAATTGAAACATTGAACCCACTGCAAAGAAAGACATTGTCATAAAAAAAATAAACAACATGAAAAGTAATTATCGGAAGGAACTGAATAAGGTGAAATCAACCTTAAAGTCGGGCGTTAGAGCCTAAATTATGGTATTTTTACCTGTTCAGTTTCCTGAACGATCAATTCACGCAAAGGACCTCTCACTGCAATATTCTATACTTTCACCATTTTGTGCATATCATTCTTTTTAAGAGCTTTTGTTTTCGGTTAACCTGTGAGCATTTCCTATTTGCATTTTTGGCATCTTGTGTAAATCCAAAATAGGAAGTATTTTTTTTTGCACTGTTTTGGCCGTTATTCCACAAAACTTTGTAATACTCCTCATTGGACTTCTTCAGCTCAAAGCTCCAATTTCCTGGTATAGAACCAATTTCTTTCAAGAGAAAATATTTTCTTCCTGTTTCTTAAATTGTCTCCAAGTGGAAGTTTTCGTACTTTTCGTGCTTTTCGAGCTATTGATTGATGGGAACACTTTCTACAATTTTTTCAGCCAGCTTTTATTGAAAGCATCCACCGAAACGTTTATTGTTTAATTTGTTGGTGAGAATTTTCTTTTATAAAAGATAACAACTTGTTTAGGTCGCCCTGAATAGAGTACTCTTAATTTTTTTAAGGTTCGCCTTCTAACAGAGGTTGGACTTCAACATGATTGCCTAAATAAAGTGAATATTTTGTTTCTACATTGGGAGAGATCTTGAAGAATCGAAGAACATTGCAAAACATTTTTCAAAATTCGATACCACGACTGGGACCTTGGAAGCCAAAGAAAATTAAGTTTTGCTATAATTTTTTCCAAGCAAACTGTTATTTTTTCAAGCTCCTGCGTACTTTCGCTATTCGGCATTCTTGAGCAATCTTCTTGTCTTCACGAAATCTTGATTTCTTGAGCTGCCCATGGTTTAACATACGACTTTGTTTCTGTCTGTATTTTCATGGAATTGATTCAATTTTTATATTTTTTAACTGCAGAGTGCTTTTGTTATTAAGTGTCAAATAATTTATCCCTTCATTTACATTATTCTTACAAATATTTTTACAATTCGTAAATGTTAATTAAACATTAAGTTTACAAAAAGTGTACTTCTAATGTGCGCTAAATGTTTAGTACCGTAAAGACTAAATCAGCAGTGCATGTCTAATTCTTCTCTCAAATCCAAATCTTGAGTTAACAATGGCACCCAAACCGCGTCCATATCGAAGGAAAGATCAAAAATTATTTTTCCTTGTGTGTATATCGGCCATGTTCGTATGGTTTATCTATTCGTTAATTAGTATAAAACAATCCAATGCTATTAAGCGAAAAAAGTGGGTTGGAGGTTTGTTTTCCTATCTATTTTTTGTTTTATACCAAGAACGGTTTTACTTTCAGCCTTAAGAGAAATGGGAAATGTTACACAATGCAAAGTTCCGCACTTGGAACCTTTTGATGGAGATCCTCCTGTTTACTTCGTTCCTTCCGTACCTTGCTGGAACCATTCCCTTTTGACTTACACAAGAAGGCAAGCAAGCAATGGAGTCGTATCTTTACATATCAATAAATTTGCGTTGCTGCATTACAGCCGCAACCACATTTCTTGCTGCTACATTGGGAATACAACTTCTCGGTTTGGGTAAATAATATTTGTCTTTTTTTCTTAGCTAATTTGTTCATCCCGTAAAAACTTAATATCAATTTTCAATTTGGTGTAACATTGATTTATATTTTAGATGTAAAAGCTTCACTAGCGGCGTTGTCTTGCACGATGAAGTCGTAACGGTGAATTGCACCGACGATGTAACCAAGTTAACAGTTTACAAAAACGTCCACGCGATAATTCCGCTTAAGAAGAAATCTCATAAAATCAGACAGAACCAGATGAGCGTCCTTTTCATCGGAATCAGTAGCATGTCTCGACCGAATTTGATGAGATTCATGGCAAAAACGCATTACCATTTGACGGAAAACAACTGGATCGACCTAGTCGGTTACAACAAAATCGAAAACCATACTTTCGCCAACATTATGGCTATTCTAACAGGAATGAATTTGTCCACTGCCATGAAACGATGTGATCCTCTGACCGGCGGAAAACTGGATTTGTGCAACAACCTTTGGCACAGTTTCAAGAAATCCGGCTACATTACAGCACTAGGAGAAGATCAAACTAACATCAACCGTTTTAATTCCTTAAAAACCGAACTTTGGAAGCAGCCTCCAGTCGATTATTATTTCCGGCCGTACTTCTTGACCGCTGAGAAAAATTTAGTAAGAAATGGGGAATTTTGCCTGGGCCCGGAAACCGCCGGAGAAAGGATGCTAAATCTCATTAAGGACTTTATGTACACTTTCCGAAATTACCCTTATTTTGGGTTGTTCTGGATGAGTTCGTTCAGCCATAAAAGCCCCCTTTCAGCTTCCACGATCGATGATAAATTTTTGCAATTTATGGAGGACATTGCCATCACTGCAAAAGATACCATGATCGTGCTGTTTAGTGATAACGGGTTTAACCATGGCACTGTTAGAATGACCAATAGTGATACTATCGAGGATCGTTTACCTCTTTTGCATGTGTTAATGCCGGATTGGTTCAAACAAAAGCATTTACAACGCTACCAAAATTTGAAAACGAATTCCGGTGGGTTGACTAGTGCCTATGATTTATACATGACTTTGCAAGACGTTTTGGCGTTATCTGGAGCTAATCAAGAAATAAAATCCAGTGATGCTTGTCCAAAATGTAAATCACTTTTCGATACGAACGGAATTGACAGGAATTGCCAAGATGCCGGAATCGAAAATCGGTGGTGCGCTTGCGTGCCTTTGAAGAAGTTAGGTCGGAAGGGACCTGTGGCTGAAATGGGTGCGATTTATGCTATCCATCAGATAAATAGTCACCTGAAAAAGTACGATAAAGAGATGCATTGTACGAAATATGAGCTTGCAGAGGTGATGTCAGTTGATATACGTAATAACCTCTTTCTGATTAAGTTTCGGACTGCTCCACTGGCGATATTTGAAGCTACTGTAAGCTATACATTAATTAATGATGATATGACGTTTTCGTTGGAAGGAGGTGTGAGCGGGATTAATTCGCACATGGAGGTTAGGAATTGTACGCAAAATTTCCTTTTGGTAAAGTACTGTACCTGTATCAGCGATAGGTAATCGCACAGTAGCATTCTTGTGGCAAAATGTAATTTTGTTGCAACACTATAAAAAAATTAGATAAGCATAATGTAAAAAATTTATATTTTAGTTTTCTTCGTGAAGTATTATTTTGTATGTCCAAATTTGTTAATAAACTATCAAAATGTTTCTTTGTTCTTTTGTTGAAATGTAACAGTTTTATTGTGCAAAATTGTTTTGTAGATATGATGTGTTGTTGGTATATGTATAACATAACTAGATCTTGCAGAACGACATAATTCCAGCTCTGAATCCATAATTCTTATCTGTTCAAGTGGAATGTCTATAAAAAAATTGTTACTACATTTCGACACAAGGTCTTATCCGCAAAATTCTGCGACCTGATCTGTTCGTTAGAGTGAAATAACATACTTATTTGTATTATGAAATTTCCTTTTGTAAACCAGAACGTGGTAAACCGAGCTGTTTAATTGCGCTATTTTGAAAACATCCTGTTTTAGATATGACGTGCTATTAATTAAACACTCCCAGGACCAAACAATATTTTCTTCACATCAATAACACTTTTTCAGACGTACGTTATGTTACAGCAATTATTAAGTCTTTTAAAAAAAAATCCATTGAACTTATCGGGTCGAGATGAAAACCAGAAATAACTCCAGCCTCCACATGTCTTTAATTTTAGAGCGTCACTAATTTTACACCAGACCATTAAGTGAAAAGACGAATTTAAAATGGCTTCACTATATTTTATTAGATTCGTACACAACCGCTTTATATTATTAGTCGGTTCAATTTTTAAAAATAAATTTCGGGATGAGATACAGTCGAAGCTCCTTAACTCGAAATTCTAAGGGGGTCGAAACTAAATTCGACTTCCATAATATTCCAGTTAAAGAAAGTGAATATTTATTTATTTTAATAATAAGTGAACACATAGAAGTTTATTTTTTGTGCTACACATCAAAATTGAACAATTTTTTAATTTTTTAAATTTTTCTAGGATCTGTTGCGTTTAAAAAGACAAGGATTTGTAATTTTCTGAGCAAACTCTATTGTAGGTGCTTTGTTTTTAATAATCCTGGATAATGTACTTACTGGAATTTTGTATTCTTTACCAAAATTTTTCTTTTTTAAAATATCAATTTTTATTGCACTGTAAGACCTTTAAGTTGCCATTTAGGCTTCATGTTATTTTTTTTTTACATTAAACACTACGACCAATTCGATTAAAACACCAAATGCAACTGAAAGGCAAAACTAGCATTTTAGTCTCAGATCCGTCTTCGCAGAAGTAATGTTGCTGGAAACTGTTTTAAAGCGATGCAAATTGATGCAAATTACCTGCCACCAAGTCGATTGCAAATGCAGCATCTTTGGTATATTTTTTTTTGCAGTATGAAACGTCGAAGTGCTTTACTTGCGCAGCGTATTAAATTCGTATACAACGTGTCCCAGAAATAATGTCATTAATTTTAACCAATGATAGAACTCGTCAAATTCAAGAACTTTTTTAAATAACTTTTTGGCGTAAACGTTTTGATTCACAAGTTAAAATTGTTGACAGATTTGACTCTTATTTCGTTACCCGCCTATGGATAATAATGCTGAATGTTAAACACTGATAAGCGTAGAACAAAAAACCAATGCAAGAAAACATTCCCTGCTTTTTAGTTCTGTCCACGCAGCAACTCATTCATTTGACCGTTGCTGTTATTGTAAAGTTCTGGAATGCAAATTGAAAAATGCTATGCTAATACATAAATAAAATAATTTGAACCCTTGTCAAAATTTTACTACCAAATATGGTATGTTCAAAATAATTGTTACAAGCATTTACAAGTCACAATAACAAAGACTAGATGTGCGGCGGGTGGTTTAAATAAGTGAGTAACAAAATTATTTATTATAAAACGCAGATACCTTGAATATCCAATGAAAGATAATTTTTTATGCAGTCAGCAAAAACTAATATTCACGATCACTGTCAGTGATTTATCAATGCCAAAACCAAATTGCGATTTCGAAAAAATGGTACATAAAAAAAATGTTTGTTTTGAGGAGTTCTACTACCGGTTAAAATTAATGACATTATTTCCGGGACACGTTGTATATTATACATGGAGTTAATTTTTAATATTTAGATAAATTTGATGTTTCAATCTAAAAGTAAATCGTTCTTGTTATAGAACTTAATAGGTGGGCGTAATTTATAAGAGTTCGAACCAGTCTCGACAGTGTCACAGGAAATCTTTCTTGCAACTCAAAAATGCTCTTCCTACTTGCATCAAACGCTGGTCGCCAGACACCAGTTGTGCAATTTTTTTCTCTTCAAGGTTTACGAAACAGCTTGCCCGCGGCCGCGTCCAAAATCGATTGGTTTCTGAGCGTAAACAAAAATTCTCCAAATTCCCCACTCCGGTCTAAATTTGCTTTACAGTTTTTATCGCGGGTTAGTGCGGACGGAAATTTGAACCGCAAACTAATTAAATAATTATCCAAACAATACAAGAGCAAACTAGATTCGTGAAGGTATTAATCGATATTTTTCCTGCGATCAATGCACAGTCAAGGATTCGTATCTGTGCGGAAGAAATTTTATATAGTCGCGCAAAAATCGCAACTTTCACTCCACCGTATGCACGTGTTCGGTTTAAGCAGATTGCAAATATTCAAACCGCAGTCGGTTTACGATGCGAATAAAACTCTACGTTTTATTCGTAACAGCCGCGATTGTGTTGGTGTTCTATGTGCTGCTGGCCACAAGACATAGTGATTTTACCCAAACGCGATATTGGTATCCAGGTCGGTATTGAAGGGTTTATTTTTGTGTTGCTAAACGCTTTTCGTTGTTTTAGCTGCTAAGTATTTGGTTTACAGTGAGAAGTGCAAGATTCCCGATCTGGACCCATTTAACGAAGATGTGATAAAATTTTACAAACCACAATCGTACGAGCAATGTAGAAAGTTTGACCTATTGACTTATACGTCTAAAAATCGCAATGATGTTATTCTGCATATAGATGAGCGAATGGTGTCTTATTACAGTGACGAAGCTATAACTTGTTGTTACATTGGTGTAACGCGTGTGACGGATTTTATTATTAACAGGTAATATTCAGTTTTTTCATACTGGGACTTCCCAGTGTCCAAATATTTAATTAATAAATAATACGGTACCTTTGATTTATTGTTGGAAATTTCCCAGAGTGTCAAACATCTCAGTATTGATTTTTTTTTTGTATTTACAAATCTAACAAAATAATTGTCGCGGTTCAAGCTTAAAAAATTTAAGAATGAATCTTTTTGCAAATTTACAAATTTATTTTTAAATTTCTAAATTTGCAAAAAGATTAATTCTTAAATTTTTAGTCGAACAACAAACGATCATTTTTGGTATTAAATGTTTTTTTGTAGTAATGAAATATTGAAAAGTTTGAATGAAGGAAAAAATTTGGACAAATTTCTGTATCGTTGCTAAAAATAAACATTAAAGCACTTTCTCAAATTAGACCACTTTTGTATCGGAGTAAATTGATGCCACGGTAAACCGGTCAGTGGCTGATTTTAAATACTTTAAATTAAAAATGAAAACCTGATTTAAGTAGCTGAATGAATGCGTGAATGTAGCGTGTACGGTGTCTAATATGATTACAACCTTTCTCTACAAGTACTACCGGTCGACACGCTAATCTGGTAGGGCAAAAATAATGTTCTCCAGGAATTACATCAATTTGTAAATAATGATTACTTTTGTTTATTTACATTATAAATAAACCGTAGACATAACTTGCGATAATTAGCTGATCATTATTAGGATTGTGCAAAAAATGTAATTGTTTTTAATTGTTTTGGTAAAACGGATTTTGCAAAGGTTTGTTTTGGTATAAGCACTTCAGAACAATAAATATTAAAAAAATCTTACTTATTCTTAATCATTGGTACTGTATATAATTAAATTTATTATTTATTACTATTCACGATATCAATTTTTATGTATTTGTAATTAAATTATGCAATTCGGTTATCTTGAATTCACATCCGATTGTGTAATTGAATTAACTGCGGTTTTATTTTCAGGCTAATTTCATTTAATCAAAACGTAATTTTCCTTCTGAAAAATAATAAAAAGCTTGCACAGAAAATTATATAAAATTTATTTTATTACTTGTGGAAATTATAATGTAATCTATGAAGATTATTAGGTTTCGACACTTTTCTAATTTTTTCGTTGTTTTCCAGACTTAATTAAAATGGAAAAAAAATAATTGCAGTAAATATTTTTAATTTGCTTAAATTGTTAACACTGGTCCTCGCTGATATTGCAATCGTTCAAATATTTTTATCATCTAATTAAAAAAAATCCTAATAATTATGTGGATAACATAAGAAAACCTAATTAAAAGAAATTATAATTAAATCACTGATCACTGATTGCAAAAACGGTCGGTCTAAAACACTTTAGGGGAGCTTTATTTAGGTATAACTTCAACAGCACTTTTTTTCATTTATTTACCCTTTCATTATCAGTTTTGATGCAATAGATAACTTAATCATTTGAAGAACGAGGTCGGCATGAAAACAATGCATTTTTTATTTTGCAACTTGCATCGATCGCTTTGCCTATGTCGAGAATGCTGTAATAATTTATAGTTCTGGGGAACTAAAAATCGAAACTACTATTCTGAAAACTTCTTAACCGAGAATACAAAATTCCATAGAAATACCCTTTGAAATTCCAAGTTCAACGATTTTTCTTATGAATCAACTATACTTAATTAAATTTTTTTCATGTGCTATTTGTAATATTGAAGACCTTTTTATTCTTGGTTGTCCTATTTTTGATGCAGCAATTCCTCCATTCATTTCTAAAAAAATTGATTCATTCTCTTTACTTTCTTCAAATCGGTGTAAAATTAATTCTCATATTATATTTTTACTCCGCCATTATTTCACTTATACTCTCGGATGTTGTCCTTTTTGGAAATTTAAAAATGAGTGTCTTGAATTGGACAATATTGCTATTTCTTCTTTGGAAAAACTTTTGAATATTAAATTTACAATAAGATCTTGGACTCAAGCCAAATTACCAATCCGTTTTGGTGGTTTAGATATAAGGTCTATAATTGATATTTCCTCGCCTGCCTTTTTGTCATCTATATTTTCTAATTCTGAACTTATTATGTCCAATTCTACCTTCTAGTCTTTCTAATTTTGAAATTACATCCCTTAACGAGGCTGTTGATTGTTGTATAAAAATTTCTAATTCGTCTTTACTTCCAAAAGAGCTTTCTATTCAAAGAAATTGGGACTTACCTATCTGTGAGAAAATATTTCAAAATTTATTATCTTCCTCAAATATCACACAAAAGCTATCTTATTAGCTGCATTTGAACTTGAATCTGGAGCTTGGCTTGAAGCTCTTCCATCTTGTAAATTGGGTACTCTTTTAGAAAAAAACCTTTTACAAATTGCAATTTCACTTAGATTGAGCAACAATTTCTGTCATCCTCATATCTGCTCGTGCGGTTCTTCTGTAGACTCGTTGGGTCAACAAGGTTTATCGTGCATTAAAAGTGCTGGTAGACTCTCTCGTCACAGTTGTATTAATGGCATTATTAAACGTGCTTTCTGTTCTGCCAACATCCCTTGTATCCTTGAACCTAATGGTATTCTGAGGGAAGATGGCAAACGTCCAGATGGTATTACAGTTATTCGGATACACTTGCCCCTTCTCTGACTGATTCTTCATTTTCTGCAAGATCTGCTGCCCACTTGGCAGAAAATCTTAAGAAAAAAAATAATAAGGCAATTTCTGATGAAAGCTTTCTCTCCTTGAAGATTTGGGGAGGCGTATTGTTCAAACAACGGGAATTCCTCAAGCCAAAACATATTTGAAGCAACGAATAAGTTTGGCTATACAGAGAGGCAACGTTGCTAGTGTTCTTGGTACAGCTCCGCTTTCTGCTTCTCTT
This sequence comes from Dascillus cervinus, assembly GCA_949768715.1. Classification (NCBI taxonomy): domain Eukaryota; kingdom Metazoa; phylum Arthropoda; class Insecta; order Coleoptera; family Dascillidae; genus Dascillus; species Dascillus cervinus. The sequence continues at coordinate 25,698,544 of OX458319.1, read as the reverse complement.
AATGAGTTATTTTATTTATTCTAGTTATTACTTATGTTATGTTATTTTATGTTATCGTTAAGCAAATGTACCTATTTTACAAATGTTTGATATATTAATGCAACAAATTAATTACATTTTATTTATTTTTTAGAATCACCCACTGCATAGAATTTAATAGCAGCACACCAATCAACTACGACACTGTGATAGTCAAGTGCTACAAAACTAAAACCAAACTAGAAGTATACAAAAACGTGCACGCCATAATAAAGCCAAAAAATGAAGCGCAAGAAAAAGGTTACAAAGCCATGAGCGTCCTCTTCATAGGAATCGACTGCGTATCAAGACTGAACTTCATTCGAACGATGCCGAAAACCTACAAGTATTTGCAAGAAAATGACTGGATCGAAATGAAAGGTTACAATAAAATCGGAGACAACACCTTCCCAAATCTGATGGCGATTCTAACCGGCCTCAACTACAGCACTGCTTTAAAAGTTTGCGACCCAGTGGTACCCGGCAAATTGGACGCGTGCAACTTCATCTGGTACGATTACAAGAAATCCGGGTACGTGACAGCATACGCAGAAGACTGTGCAGACATAAACACTTTTAATTATTTGAAAGCGGGATTTGTAAATCCACCGACTGATTATTATTTCCGGCCTTATATTATAACGGCCCAAACTGATTTGAAGATGCCAAGACCGGCTAACACTAGCTGCATGGGGTTGGAGCATGCTGGGGAAAGAATTTTAAATTTGGCGAAAGACTTTGTGGACACTTTTCAGAATCGGCCGAGTTTTGGATTTTTTTGGATGAATAGCTTTAGTCACGACGATATTAATGGGCCGTCGAGTATGGATGAATCGGTTCTACGATTTTTCCAGGATATAAAAAAAAATGTTAGGAATACGATGGTAGTGTTTTTAAGCGATCACGGGACCAGATTAGGAAAAATTAGATTAACTCAGAGCGGGACCATTGAAGAACGACTGCCGTTCATTCACATCTCGTTACCAGAGTGGTTCAAATGGATCTACCCCATGCGTTACAGAAATTTAAAAATGAACTCGAACCATCTTTGCACTCCTTTTGATTTGTATATGACGTTACAAGATATTTTAGAACTGTCTGGAACGAGTTACAAGTCAAATCCTAGTAAAGGTTGTCCCGAATGTAAATCGTTGTTTGAAGAAATTGAGCCTGGAAGAACTTGTGAGGATGCTCATATTGCCCCTCATTGGTGTGCGTGCGTGCCGTATAAACATTTGGAGCCGTCCAGTGATTTGGCCAAGTTGGGCGCTAAGTTTATTACAAGGCAGATAGTTAAACTAGTTGAAAAGAAGGCTGAGGTGGGGAAGTGTACTAAATATAACTTTGAAAGTGTAATATCCGTTGGTGCTACTGAAAGGCTTATGTTAATTAAATTAAAAACTTTGCCTGCGGCCGTGTTTGAGGCCACTGTGAGTTATAAGTTTGTTAAAAATGATTATAAATTCTCTTTACAGGGTAGTATCAGTAGGTTGGACTACTATGGTGATAGCAGCTATTGCGTCAGCGACTTTGTGCTAAAGAAGTATTGTTCCTGTGTAGAATTATCTATTTATGACCAATTAAAATTAAACATAATTTGAATAATTTTGTGTTTTACTTGTGGAAATATCTTATTGAATCTAAGAAAAACGTAAAAAAATATAAAATATATTCAAGGAATATTAAAAAATTCTTACCATTCCAATTTTGAAATAATTTACTAAAGACCTCATTGCAGGATTGTAACAAGTTGTTCGAGTATACCTTATTTTACGACCGTATATAGTGGCGTAGTGACGTAATCAGCACGTGTAACCTGGAACTGTTTCTATTGGTTTCTATAAATTTGTGGCGTGCCTCGCACTCGTTTACTCGTATGGGAGAAAGAGATGAAGAGTGCGTATTCGTGAAGTAAAGTATAGTTCGTAACTAGTTTGCATTAGTATTGGAAGACAAATTAATTCAGTAAATAAAAGTTTGTTAGTAGAATTCAAAGTTTAGGAAACGCATCTTGTTTGAGCACGACCGCCGTTTTATCGTTAGGAAGTGTCGAAGCTCGTTTTGTATTGCTGGATAATAAAAACAATCTGAATTTTGTTAACTTATTTATTTTAGTTCGAGCGGTTTCTTATGAACTGCGTCCTCGAACGGTTTTATGGGAACTGCCCTTTTTCGCCCCTGGTCGGGACTACCGGGCTTGAGCTTCGTTGTGCGCCCTTGGGTCAAAGCAAAGGACGCAACAGACCGGCCCCCTTGAACCACTGCAGGGGGGTTCAATACAGATTTAACCTTTTGCTTAACTTACTTTGTACAAATCTTAGAAACTAACGGTCTTAACTAAATTTGTCTTTTGCCTATACAACACTTTATTAGGGCAGCACACAGATTTGATTTGTCGCTCTTTTCACCTCGCCACTGTTTGTCTTTACCGTGACCGTTCGCACCACTTTGTCTTTGCCCGGATGCACTTCCTTTACACGGCCCATTCGCCAATAAAGGGGCGGTAAATTTTTGTCCTTTAACAGTACGCAGGTTCCCGGCTCCAGGACGACCTTGGAAGATTGCTGCCATTTGAACCGCTGTTGCAGGTCCGTTAAATACTCTTGCTGCCACCGTCTCCAAAAGTGTTGTTGGAGTTGTTGTACCAGTTGCCAGCGAGTGAGCAGATTTACTCTTGTGGTGGTCAAATCGGGTTCGGCGTTAGCTATTAAGGCGTCCCCAATTAGGAAATGACCTGGGGTTAGAGGTGCAAGGTCGTTGGGATCGGGAGACATTGGTGTGAGAGGGCGCGAATTTAAACACGATTCAATCTGAGTCAGCACCGTGTATAGTTCTTCGAACGTAAGGAGGGCCTTGCCGAGAACCCGTTTTAGGTGGCGTTTTGCTGCCTTTATTCCCGCTTCCCACAAGCCTCCGCGATGAGGTGATTTAGCGGGTATCAAATTCCACTTTATACCGGAATTCTTTAACTCATCGACCACCTTAGCGTCGAATCCCGTGGATCGAAATAATACTGCTAATTCTTTCAGTTCGCGATTTGCGCCAATGAAGTTGGTCGCGTTATCTGAATGGATCTGATGAACCTTTCCACGCCTGGCCTTAAAGCGTTTTAGCGCGGCCATGTAGCTTTCCGTGGAGGCATCCGATACTAATTCTAAATGAACTGGGAGATCGCCCATGAATTGCTCATATGATCGTGGATTTGACCGGAAACATATTTTACATTTGTGCAAAACCTGACGTACGAGTGTGCGACCAGCTAGCAACCAAAATTTTCGCCTTATTGTATACAGCGTGGCTTGCGGTCCCGCGTGCAATTGTCTTTCGTGTTCTTGCTGTATCAGTAACCGAGTTATGTTATGTTTTTTCGGCAACACCATCGGAAATTTAGTGTCGTACTTAACGCTTGCGTTTTTTAATCGTCCGCCGACCCGAATCAAGCCTTCACCGTCGAGAAATGGACTTAGGTTTTGTAAGCGGCTATCGTTATTAACGCCCTTGTCCTTTGCTAGCGTTTTTAATTCATTTGCGAATTCTGTTTTCTGAATCACTTTAATTATAGTGATTTCCGCTTGTTTTAATTCGTTGACGGTCAATCCAGCATCTAATACGCGGCTTGATTTGTTCTTGCAATTATTAATAAATCTCAGCACATAGCCGATTACGCGCTGTAATTTACTGTATGAGGAGTACCTTGAAAACACCGATAATTCCTGGACGACCGTTATATTGAGAGACGTAAATGTTTTTCGAGTTTCTGGGGCATCGACCAGATTTGTGTTTATGTATGATTTGGGCCATTCGTGGCTGTCGTTTTCTAGCCATTGTGGCTGCCACCAAAATTTCAACTCGTTTATTTGATCTGGGAATAAACCGCGCGAAATGATATCGGCAGGGTTATATTCAGAATTAATGTGACGCCATTCACGCGTACTTGTGACATTTTGAATTTCGGTGACGCGATTGGCCACAAAGGTTTGCCATACGCTGGGAGAAGCCGCTAACCAGCAAAGAACAATAGTGGAGTCGGTCCAGAAGTAACGCTCGTTTACCGACTGCATTAATGCCTTACATACTTTGGTAGCTAAGCGAGTTAGTAACACTGCACCGCATAATTCTAATCGGGGCACCGATATCGTTTTCAGGGGGGTCACTCGGGATTTGGAACATACTAACTGTGCTGTGTGATTTCCGGCGTAGTCGGTGCATCGGATATATATTGCTGCACCGTACGCACGCTGCGAGGCGTCGCAGAAACCGTGCAATTCCACCCTTGAGTATGGAAATAAACTTATGACTTTCCGCGGTACGCTGACTAACTCTACAGCTTGGATGTTCTGAATAAACTGATTCCATGACAATTGAATATTTTCGGGCACCGGTGTATCCCAATCGATTTTCAAGGTCCATAATTGTTGCAGCAGAATTTTGGCTGTTACTATAACCGGACCTATTAAACCTAAGGGGTCAAATATTTGCGCTACAACCGATAGTATGTGACGCTTCGTAGCTTGCCCTTTTTGCGCGATTGGTTTGAGTTTGAACCTTAATTGGTCCAGCTTGCTGTCCCACAGTAAACCTAACGTCGTTATTTCGTTATCGCGATTTAAATTTAAAAGGGTTGCCTCATTGACGGTATCGGGTAGCAGTCGCGTATCATTGGAGGCCCATTTTCGTAAATCGAAGCCCCCACGACGTAATATAGCGGTTACCTGCGCGCGAAGATTTTGTGCCTCTTTGAACGTATCGCAACCCGTAAGTAAATCGTCCATGTAAAAATCCCTTTTTATGACAGCAGCGGCCTTGGGATGGACGTGACCTTCGCGATCAGCCAACTCGTGTAGCGTCCTAATCGCTAACCAGCTAGCTGAAGCAGTGCCGTATGTTACGGTTTTAAGCTGATAAGTTTCAACGGGCATTGAAAATTGCAGTCCTTTGGATTAATCAATATTTGCCTGTACATTTTCGAAATGTCGGCCGTGAATACGTATTGATGAATCCGGAATCTAACTATTAACGTGAATAGATCATCCTGAATCCAAAGGTCCAACTTTCAAGATGTCATTTAGGCTGTGGCCAGTGTTTGTTTTACAGCTACCGTCAAATACGACGCGAAGACGTGTGGTGAGACTGGACGGCTTTAAAACTGCATGATGGGGTAAATAAAAATTGGGTACCGTTAGATTTGTTTCCTTGACTACTGACATATGATTCAAATGTAAATATTCGTTTAGAAACGCCTTGTATTCTGTCTTTAAAGCGGGTTGTTTATTTAGTTTTGCTTCAAGCGCGTAAAAACGTTTTAGAGCAATTTCTCGGGAGGGGCCTAGACTTTCCTTGTTACCTTTGAATGGTAAGCTTGCGATAAAGCGACCATCGCAATCGCGTTTAATTGTTTGAACGTAATGAGTTTCGCATTCGGTCTCCTCTATAGAGTAGGTTTTCGTTTGTTCATGGTCATCGATTTCCCAGAATAACTTGGCCACCTGACTTTCCAGTGCTTTATTGGTTATCGTTAAAGCTACGGGATGTAAGGGCTCGTCTGTTACCTGGACACCGATCGGGCCGCCCAGAATCCAACCGAAATGTGTTTTGCTTAAGTGCGGTTGACCATTAGTGGCCTTAATGCGACCGGCGCACAACAATGCCCAGAACCATTCGGCGCCTATCAGTAAATCGATGGGACGAGATTTATAAAATTCTGGGTCAGCCAATTCTAAGTGCTTTGGAATTTCAAATTGGGACCGTGATATGGATTGCGTCGGTACATTACCCGTTATTGAATTTAGAACCAGGCATCTCATGTTAACCGCGAAATCGTTTAGAGGTGATTTAATATTTATCGTTGTGCTATGGTGCACTTTGGTCGTCACACCCGTAATGCCTGCTATAGGAGCATCAACCTGCTCCAAATTTAGATTTAATTTAATCGAGATTGTTTTTGTAATGACGTTAACTTGCGAGCCTGGGTCCAGCAATGCCCGACAAGGACGGTAATTACCGATGTTGTCCTTTACATGGACTACAGCTGTGGATAACAGCACCGTGCTTGCTGTTTCGTTGTTACAAAAATTGACAAAGTTTGAATTGAAGGGTTGATGCAGTAACGTATGATGCATTTCATTACATTCCTTGCAAGTCAGCTTTATTCTGCACGAATTAACTAAATGATTGCTTCTCAGGCAATTTTTGCAACATTTATTTGACTCGGCAACCTCAATTCTTTTTATGACAGGAAGCTTTAAAAACTCGGGGCAGTTAAAAAGTTGATGGTTCGCGGCCTTACAATACCAGCAAATGGCTTTATTGGCGACAACATGTACCCTTGTGGCATTGTTGTAGGGTTTTGCATTGACTTTGCCCGAATTCTGACCAGCAGCATGGCTTAATGACTCTAATAGCTGGCACCGTTTATTTAGAAAGGCTATTAGCTCCGTGAATTTTGGTATTTCGGCTGTTAAAGTTGATTGCCAATCTCTCTTTGTCGTAAAGTCAAGTTTCTCAATGATTACTTGTACGAGAAGACCATCCCATTGTGCAACTGGCAATCCCAATACTTTAAGTGCCTCAATATTTCCCGTTGCATTGTTTAGCAATTGCTTTATTGCGGCATGAGACGTTTTGGTGAGAACGGGCGAATTTAGGATCGCGCAAACGTGCCCCTGGACTATTAAACGTTTATTGTCGTATCGGCTTTTTAGAATTTCAAAGGCCGCTGCATAATTTGCCGAGGATATCGACAAAGACTCGACGGTCTGGAGCGCGTCCCCCTTGAGGGCGGATTTTAAATAATGAAATTTTTGGCAATTGTTTAAGTTTTGATTTTGGTTAATAAGTGAATCAAAAGTGTCGTAGAATGGCATCCACTCCGAATATTGCCCGCTAAAAGTGGGTAGATTTAACACCGGAAGTTTCAACTGATCGTGTCCGTTACCGTTACTTATTTTTGTTTGTGGGGCGTCCGACGACCCTTCTACTAACTCGAGTATTTTAGCCTTTATGGCGTAATACTGATCTTCAAACATAACTCGCTCATCTGAATCGATTTCTGCATTGTCGAGAATTTCGATTTCGGATTGCAACTCGTTGAACTCGTTTAACGCCGCTTCTAGTGCCGGGATTCTGCATTTGAGTTGGCCTAGATTACCGCCTTCATCGAATGTTTTAAGGTAATTCGCGATTCGGGTGACTTTTCCCTTTGTTTGCCCGCGTTTGATAATGAGTTTAGCTAATTCGCTCATTTTACCGTTTTACGTACACCTGACTCAGATTGATACGCGATTTGGATTGAATATGAAAGGAAGGGGACTTACCTTGTCCGCTAACCTCCTTGGTTTGTGTTGCGTTTTGGGCTGTTTGCCGCCTTGATTTGATTAGGAAGTGGGCCTTTGTGTCCGCAGCCTTCCGTGTGTGTAGATTGATTAGGAAGTGGGCCTCTGTGTCCGCAGGCTTCCTTTGTTTCGCTTGATTGGGAAGTGGGCCTCTGTGTCCGCAAGCTTCCTTTGTTTGATTGATTGGGAAGTGGGCCTCTGTGTCCGCAGGCTTCCTTTGTTTGTTGAGTTCACTCACTTATAAATTAATCAAACTGATTGTTTTAGATCCGGCTCGAAGGACCAACTGTTTGAGCACGACCGCCGTTTTATCGTTAGGAAGTGTCGAAGCTCGTTTTGTATTGCTGGATAATAAAAACAATCTGAATTTTGTTAACTTATTTATTTTAGTTCGAGCGGTTTCTTATGAACTGCGTCCTCGAACGGTTTTATGGGAACTGCCCTTTTTCGCCCCTGGTCGGGACTACCGGGCTTGAGCTTCGTTGTGCGCCCTTGGGTCAACGCAAGGACGCAACACATCTGTTGAGAAATGTATGAAGAACATTTTTCAGTATTATTTCAAAAGTTGTCAGATATGTTAAGAACTATCACTTACGTTTCCGTATCAAGGTTTGATGCTTTTTGAACACTTGATTAAATAAAGTGGTTCTAACTTGGACTGACCTATTACAATCACATCAATAAAATATGAATTGTGCTATAAAAAGAACGTTTTTAAATGGATATTCAATAAACTGCTATCATCATGTCGTATCGATAATTAATAATTTCGCCCAACTTTTCATGCTATCAGCGCAATCAATCTTGTATTTACTATATCACGTTTTTTAATTCCAGAAACGGTTAGAAATTTTTTTTTTTAACTTTTTGTTGATAGTAATGCAATTTTACATCTGTCAGTTTAAGGTTATATTAGTAATGTAGGTTTTAAACCTACATTACTAAAATTAAAAAATATGTATAGCAAAAAACGCTTCTGTCAAAGGAAGCAAACAAACTATTTTCAAGGAAACTTCCGATGAGGAAAACTTTATCTTCAATATTCTGTAACATTTAAGTGATTCTGTCAAAATTGATAGGTTGTGCTATTACGTACGGATTACTACCAACATTAAAAAAAAAAATTTTTTTTCTAAGCATTCTAACCGTATCTGGAAATAAAAAACACACTATAGTACGAGTATAATTTGCAGTTTTACTATTTTGTAATTTTTAATAAAATTAGTAAGTATAGTGTCTACTACGGTGTCAAGAAACGCAGAAGAACGGCTGCAGCAGGTGTATATGCAATACTCTAAAAAAAAAAAAAAACAAAAGAGCTCATAACTGATCGGTACGTGGTTGTATTAAAGAAAAAAGAAAAACTTGCCTGGAAGAATTAATACAGGAAGATGAAAATGGTATAAATTTTTTTTGCGAATGTCTGCAGGTGACCAACTATTTATTAGAAAAAATCAAGTTTCCGATAGAAAAACACAATACATTTAGAAATGAATTAAATCCCATTTATTTAAGAAATGCCCTGCATATTGTTTAGATCAGGGATTTCTAACTTTTTTCCTTCATCGACCCCTTTTAAAAGAATGATTTTTGTCATCGACCTCCTTATATTTTTCTCTATAATATACATCATGCAACATAATCATAATACTACTAATTTCACATAAAAACCTTAAAGACAACAATATTTGACTAAGAATATAAACAAAAAATTAGAGAAAGGTGGTTCATTAGATTTATGTTTTATTATTTTTGTACTATTTTCATTTTTAATTTCATATTTCTATTATCGACCCTCAAGAGACCCCTGAGATATTACAGACTTCCATCGACTCCCAAAGGGTCCACCTGGACCCCGTTGGGAATCCCTGGTTTAGATTGTGACGCAGGAAAATTTGAAAATGTATTGTAACCTTACGCTTTTAAAAATATGTAACCCAAAATAAGTTGATGCAGAGTATGGTTGATTGCATACATTGACTGATTGACTGTTTTTGTTTAAATTGAATATTGGAATATTTACAATTTCAATGTTAAAAAAGGACCCGATATAATTAAGGTTTTAAAAAGTCTCATTGAACAATAGAAAATTCACAATTTCACAAATCCACCAGCTTGACCATCATGTACGAACAACGATAAGCCTACGACTGCACGCACAAACAATTCGAGTGACTCATCGTAATAACAGCTGCAATGCCATATGCAAATCAGTCTGGCCGTTCCTGTTATAGATCCAATGCGACTCGGCCATATTATTTTCTGATGAAATTTAATCCTGTGGATATTATCAAATCCGTTCCTAATTTGATATCTATACATTTATATTAAAATTAAAGGCAAATCTGGATTTATGTGCGGAAAGGATAATCCATTTCTTGTAAAGCTACTGGTGAAATTTGGCATACAATTAGACAAATTAGACAAATCACAAATGCGAAAAATAGCCTTTACTTCGCCAGCTTAATTTGCTAGTTTTTATAGACCGCTGAACATTGACTTTTCTTAGCACAAAACAAATTAAAACAAAATGTTTTCCGGTGTTGTGAAAATTCATTTATTAAACATTTTAAAACTTAAAAGGCCACAGCCAATCAAAAATACTCATCCTACTTTTACAATAACAATATTTCTCAAGATTAGGTTTAAACGACAAACAAGCAGTGTCATTAGCGTAATAATTAAGTCTACTTATGGTTCCGTCTAACAGAAATTTCGGTTTACCATCAGCAAAAACATAACTAACAGTAGCCTCGTACACAGAGTACGGTACTGTTAACACCTTAACTTGAAGCACCGTTGTACTTTCAGTACCAGGAATCGTAGTAAACCCACACTCTAACACCTTCTTCATCACATACCTAGAACACTGATCACCTCCATTAATATTTCTGTGAATCTCGTGAATTGCCTCAATAATGAAATTTCCAGCTGCGATGGCAAGATTGTCCTGTGGATCAAAATAATCGAAATGCAAACAGCTGCACCAACTGTAGGCAATTCGGGCATCGCTGCACGATCTTTCTGGATCTATTTTCTTGAGTAAAGAGTGGCAAGTCGGACAGCCCTGACTACGTCTAGTTCTGTAACGCTGATTTGTAAATGTTAGAATATCTTGCAAGGTCATATGAAGATCGTATGGGGTTATTAGTCGTTCGCTATTTTCTTTCAGATTCCTTATCTGCAGTGGGTATTCGTCGTGAAACCACTTCGGCAAGGAAAAGTGGAGAACTGGCAATCTGTCCTCGTAAGTTCCAGTTTTGGTCAATCTCATCTTTCCATATTTAAACCCGTGGTCGCTAAAAAAGACCACCATTGTGTCTTTCAAAGCTTCTTCGATACTCGTAAAGAAATTTAAAAATAATTCATCAATACTTGAGGCTCTGTTTGGATTGTCGTGACTCCAAACTTTGAACCAAAAGAACCCAAAATAAGGATGGCTTTTGAAGGTCCAAGCAAAATCCTTGGCGAAATTCAAAAGCCGTTCGCCATAACTTTCCGGCCCTATGCAATAATTTGTTTCTTCATTAATAACAGTATTGTTTAGAAAGTTCGCAAGGGTTGTTACCGGGGTTCGGTAGTAGTAATCAGTCGGGGTGTTCACAAATTGAGCAAAAGTGTCTAAGGTGTACGAATCCTGCCCGTAACTCGTCACATAATTAAATTTATTAAAATCTTTCCAAATGAATCTGCACTTGCTTGATTCCCTTTCAATGTTGGCACTGCATTTTTTTAATGCTTGTGTAATATTCAGACCGGTCAAGATCGCCATCATGTTTGGCAAAGTATCGTCTTCGATTTTATTATAACCGAACATTTCAATCCAATCATTTTGGCGCATATAAGTATAAGTCTTGGGCATGTTTCTTATAAAATTAAGTCTTGAAAGGCTGTTAACGGCGATCATCAAGACATTTAATTTTCCTCTTTGTCCAGATTTTTTAATTTTAGCCTTAACTTTCGGTTTTACAGTAATGATCACATGAACATTCTTATAAATAGTTAGATTGGTTCCAACAACTTGGCACTTGACCAACGCTAGGTCGTGTTTGATGTTTACCTTTCTTCTAAAATGTTCACACTGACACCTAAAAAGTTTGCTTGAGTTACTGTTTTTTCAAAAAGATTAAATTGTACCTTTGCCATTTGAATCCGTTGGTAGCATCACGACCTCTATAACAAGAGGCATCTGCGTAACAACAAGTGACTCCTGTTGAACTATAAAGTGGCACTAACGTTTGGTTTATATGCAACGTAGCCTTGTTATTGGTTATGGTAATGTAACTTAACAGCTCCAATTTGCGACAAACTAAATTTTCATATTTATGAACGTATTTTTTAATTTCGTCGTTGAAGGGATCGATGTAGGGAATTTTACAGTTGTTACTGTATACTACATACTCGGAAGCTGAAATAAGATAATTTATTGAGGAAAATTTATTTATTGGTTTACCTGGGTCAGGGTGGCGCATCGGTTTGTTGAGGAACGTTAAATGACTCGATTGTTCTGGAATTAGATAAATCGCTGTTGAGTATTCGTCCTTTTTATTAAAATTCATGTATAATGTTAGACATAAGGTACAGCTGAGAATGGCTATCAACTTATACTTTTTAAGAATGCACGTAAAAGGCGGAAACATTTTTGCAATTAACTATCATTATTTGTGACACTAATGAATTTGTAAATTGAAATTGAATTCCTTGTAACCACGGTAGTTTTAGTTGACCGAGTTAGCTAGATCATGACAAATGATTAATTTTATTTGATTAAGACATTATTAACACATCTTTTGCCAATATTGCTGTTTCGCAATTTGCTAATTAACAATTTTTTCCTTCACGTTAATTTTAACGACAATTGAAACTAATAACAGGCGTCAATGGCCGAAGGATTGTACTTGTGAAAAATAAGTTTGTTATTAAAAAAAGTGAAATTAGTTTGGTTTTTTTCAAGCTTACTTCCTGTCACTTTTTCACCACTTAATTTTCTGTATATTTTTTTATCTTAATGTCTACATTTGAAATTTAAGTTTTGAAACAGAGCACTTGGATGTATTGGTGAAGGTAGGTATCAAAAAATATACTAGAATTCACTGTTTAGCAGTATTTGTTTGTGTAATCTCATGATTGCGAAATCGCAATATTGGCAAAATGTAAGGTAGTAACCAGGGCCTGTTAGAACCACTTGGAGGCCCAGGTCAAGCAACATACCTGGTACCCTATATAATGAATTGTATAGTTTCAAATAGTGTTGTTTGGAGGTCCCCTGAATTAAGAGGCCCATGTCAAGAGATTCTCCTGACCCCCCTCTTCCTGGGCCTGGTAGTCTCAGAAGTCACTGTTGAATCGTGCTGTTTCGGTGTACAGTGTTTAAAGTAAATATGGTAAATAAATAATTTAAGTAAGCATTTAAAACGCATGTTTGTTCTTTTATCTATGCATTTTCAGAACAAAAATAAAGAAAATTCTAAAAGAACTTGACTGCTCAAGTCATGGCATACCACGAGAATAAAACAACGAAAAACGGCGATATTTTAGTGCATTTTAAAATAAAACCTAAAATTGTGGTAAATCGGCCCATTTCAGAACATTAGTTGTAATTGCAAATTTATAGAGCATAACATTCCGGATTAAAATACATAGTGATCCACTTAAAAAATTAAGTTTTGCTACTTTAAAAATTTCAATATTGGCACCGCCGTAAAAAATGCCCTGTATAAGTTATAACCAGTTTCCTTTTGCAGAATTATTCCGACATTTCTGATGTTTATAAAAGCGTAACACCGTATTATTACATTTAAGCTAGTAATTTTTTTAACGACCTTTTGGATTTGTTGCTTTTTCCACATTTTTGTGTAAATTACATATAACTTGGCAACACCGCAACAAACCTTACATTAAAATACTGTACTATACGTAGAATTTTATGCTAAATTCTATTCTGTAAAAAAAAAGGGGTTGCCATGTAAGAAAAGTACCTTTCTGGCGCCCCGCTTTTTTGGGACACTCTGTATACTAGAAAATATTTTAAGAATGTGCATCTCGACGGATCCTATAACTTTTGTATATAATATTTTTCCATGTTTCTTTTAACAACAGAGATATGGATCATCCACGTACTAAGTGGCCATCCTGTATAATGACAATAACGAACAGCAAATGTTACAGTTTTATTGCAACTTTTTTCCACCGTGCCTTATCGCGACGGCAGATAAGAAATAGTTTCTCCCGTGGTGGAAATGGTTGGATCTAATTTCATTGAACATTGAAAGATTTTTGAGTGGGTCCTATATTCAATGGTGGCTTAACTACCGACAAAACTTGAGATTTGGCAGCTGCATATGGGTTTTTGATTTGTCGTACTTATCATATATAATACAACAAGTGAAATCGAGATTATCAATAATTACAATTCCACGAATTGTATTCGTTAGATTATATCACGAATGAACAATTTAATACTTTTTTAGACAAAATGTAATTCTGAGAGTCGCAAAACTCGGTAAATTGGGCCCAAATATATTTGTGAGACTTTAAAGTGTTACACGGTTTATGATTTTGTATCTTTTCATCAGTATTGTTTAACGAACAATCACCGAAACGCGCCATTTTTTGTAACAGTGATATTTCAGTTGACAGCACGATACACTAGATTTGCGGAGCAGCATGCGGGATTATCACTTATTAATCACATTCTACTCAATATGGCACACTAGATTTGCGGAGCAGCACGAGGGATTATCACTTATTAATCTTTCTCCAGTGCTGCGGTCGCTAGGATAGGGAAAAATAGCACTATGAGTGGTATAATCTCATTAATTACAGCATTTTTTTAAAACTTTATTTACCACTTTCATTCAATAATGATTATCTACTAAAACGAATGACTTAGATTGTAGAAAACACAATTTCAGGTCTAAAATAAATTGGAACATAATGACGATAATTTCGCAGTCACTAATTATTGCTTTTAATGATGTTTCCATACATTTCTTTGTTCTTAATACCTCCTTTTACTAAAATATAGTTTAACTGATTTGAGCAAAAAGTGTCAAACCATTGTCTCAAGAAATGTGTCAGAACTCTGTGGAATTCTTCTTATGGGGAATTAACATGGAGTTTTTTTTAGGTTTTGTTAGTCATTGTTAATTTGATAAGTAGCTAATTTATTTTAATAAATTAAATTGTTATTAACATTGATTTCTTACCTACATATATTGTATTAAAGTATTTTTTTAAAGCTTTTTTTGTGATGTTCGGACATTTTAATGCTTTTTTGGGCAAATGTTCGCGCTTTTTTAAGCACTTTTTTGTGTTTTTAATGCTTTTTTTATCCGCTCTTTAGTGATTACATTAACAAAATTATGTAGAAGTTTGTGTAAACACATAAAACTTTCATGTTACAAAAACAGAAATTGCAAGGGTTATGAGGAAAAATAGTGAAGCGTCGCAATGAAAACATTAATCTTTATTACCCCTTTTCATGTCACCCTTCTATGGAAAAAAGGCCACTACAGCATGCGCACCGATCCGAAATTTTGAAACACTGTAAAACCAGTCTCAAGGTTTCAGTTCCAAGACTGCGATCGATTCGCGATGACGATATACCGGTTCGCACGTTCAAAGCACGTTGCACTAAAAATAGCGAAATTTAGCGCACGTGTCCCGGCGACTTGAAAAAATTCATTCCGGAAAATGCAATTCGCTCCATTTTTTAAACAAATTTAATAGTGAACCGTATTTGTTAACGTGTAACCATTTTAATTTGCGAAAATGGGTGTGCGATTGCAAACGAAATTTTGTGTCTACATCTTAATTGCGTCATCGGGTGCATTGTGGTTATTTTATACGATTTTTTCCGTTACTTTATTAGGCACGACGCTGAAGCAGAAGACGGATTTTCTTCCCGCAAACGCAGGTAATTTTAACACTGCCATACTTCAATAAAATAAAAACTTCTCACTGCTGGTGATTTATGTATGGCATGACAAACAGTCGGTCCAACTCGTATTTAATTATAACCCATTTCGTTTGGAGAAGTCGACAAATATTTAATGCAAACAAAGCGTTTTTAGTGGGAGAATTTGTAACGAGACCTACTTGAATTTCATTATTCAGGACGTGATGAACTTGCATAACATTTTTACATTGTAAGGATGGTTATTTTTATTCTGCGAAAACTTTTAAAGCGTTCGTGATCTATAGGTTGTTCACAAGAGTTATGAAGTGACAATTCACTAAACAAGAAGTATAGGAAACTGTAACTCGTGAGAGAAAAAATTGATTTTTTTGAGTGAGTTATATTTTCTAATCTTTATGTAGTGTACAACGGTTTATACAACGCGATAACCCCTTTTATGTTTTTGGGTTTTAAATCACAAATTGTTTTTACGGTCGAGCCACCTTATATCCTGCCTCTAAACGAAATGTTTGCTTTATCCTATCGAAGATTTCAGTGCAAAAAGAAAAATTGTATTGATCCAGTCAGGACATCATACTTACTTTAATATACATTTTGTATCTAATGTAATGAAAACAGTGTTCATAATTTAATTTACTGTTTTATTGCCTATGAAATTACCCTGACATTTATATTAAAATTTATAACAGTTCTGCTGATTATTATCACATGAAAGGACTTTGAACTCCAGAATTGAGCTGACTTATATACAAAATCACTTTTATGTTTGCAAATAACAAATAAACAGTTTGTAAAATGTAACAAATCTGTGGATATCGGTACGTGATATATTGCAAAGTAGGAGATTAGAAGATTAAAATCATCGACACAACGGAAAGTAGGGGATTAGGAGGTGTTTAACCTAACCGTCCATTACTACCAATTTGACCGATCTTTTTTATCACAAGGTAAAAAGTACCTGATAATGTCCCTAATAATGTACACATTTTCAATATTTCTAATAAAAATTCTTGAGTTGTAGTTACATTTAATAATAATAACAGCGATTTTGGATCAGTGGTAAAACTAATGTTATTCACTAGTGAGTTATGACAATCGTTATTAAACTACTCGAATTACGGTTTTCCAAACATTTTCTACAATGGAATCTTAGTTAGGTACATATAAATAATAAATGAAATAAATGAGCAACTTTTCCGCGTTGGACTACTTACTCACTTTTCGGTTGACATAGTTTGATAAACGGTTACGTTTATGTGCAATATGTTACACGTATTGTTTATTACTATCATAAATATTTATTGTTAATGATAAGCAAACATTTCTTTTCTTTAGTCGCGCGTTACATCACTATGTAAGGTGGGCTCAGCGCGCTGTATAAACCGTTGTATACCTTATACACTTTCAGTTGGGGCGATGTTGTTAGAGATAAGAAATAAATGACTTTACGTAACAAAAGATTTTCGAGAATCCAAATTTTTACCTGAATACGTCCGGTAAGAATTCACACCTAAATAACAGCTTTATTACTTTAAGCCGTGATAAGTACTTTAACGACATCGCCCCAACTGAAAGTGTATAAGGTTTACAACACATGAAGATTAAGAAATGTAACTCATTCGAATAAATCATCCCAACTGGGCCCTATGGACCTTGTGGTTCAATCTTTTCTTTCTGGTGACTTAACATTTTGCCAATAATTCTTTTATAGCAAATAACTATTTATTTATTACATATAATTTTTACAGTCTGCAAAAAGCCTTTGTTATATAAACATTTCGTAAACTCTCTATGAGAGAATTCTTTATCGTCTGTATTTGTTGATAATTTCTGCAAACATATTTTATCTACAATAAACTACACAAATTTTGTGTAGTTTATTGTATTGAATTGCAAATGCACATTTCCAGCACACCTGCGTACGTCACACATAAGAATACAATAGTAATCAATCGTTGGAGATTTAAATAAGTTCCACGTGAAATATTGACAATCGTTAGATTTCCGGTCGCCTTGTGTGTTAATAATAAGTTACAAAATAATTAACAGCGGCAACTGTATAAAGATATAACTATTTGTTTTAGATTTCTGCAGTATATTGTTGTGTTTAAGGTTAAAGAAATGAAAAGCAATTTTATGTGGCAACGAAATTAAGTTCTTGTACAGATAAGAAACAACAAAATGAGTTGTTATCTTGTGCGGTAGTGGTGAAAATGTATTTCCCCTTAAATACATTTAAGCGGAAGTGGTATCAGTTATTCCTTTGAAACAGTTTCCATTTGCTTACAAGACTCAAAGAAATTAAAATAAACATTGCTGTTGGTTTAAAAAACTATTCAAAATAGTTATATGATTTCTAAAAAAAGTCTACTATACATTGCTGTAAAGTGTGTTAAAAAACATTTTCAACAAGCTTTTAGCCTATATTTTATTTGAGGATGTTTTACACATAATCAAGATTGAAATAAAAAATTTACACCCCTCCGAAATCACATTGGAATTTTATTCCTGTATTCCGAAAACTCAAGTGGCATTTTTAATCTCAAAGGATGAAATAAATGAAATTTCTAATTAATAAAACAAATACAGATTTAGATTGAATGGTTTTATTTTAAATAAATTAAATAACTTTATTTTTCCAGAAGTGTTTGTATTAAAAATATGATTTGGGAAAGCATGAAATTTATTTATAAAATAAACGCAATCACAATCAAATGTGCCGCATTTTGAATTGACCTTTAATGATAATTTCGTTTGTAAAAGAATTTACATTAGAAGTTACCCCAATAATTCACGGGCCTCCTTGAAGCTTCCGTAGTACTTCATGAAAGCATCTTTGGGATGAATTTTGTAAAAACGTTTCGTTATTATTTACATTGGTCGGTGAAATTATGAAACACCCGGTATATTAAGGTTACATACGTAGAGCATTCATTTACTGCTAAATATCAGAATAATCACATTTACCCCCTTTAATACGACCCTTTATTTAAAATATCCTCTGCAAAAAGGTCACTGTTGCAGTAGGTATGCGCAGCTTTGCGGGATCTTAAGACCGGCCATTACACTAAAGTGAATAATAGATGTCACCACGGTTCAAATGCATACCCCTCGTATAATGTAAATTACACTCGTTTTATCAAACATATCGTTTATAAAGAAATATTATTAGTAAATTAATGCGTCAAACTTGGTCAGAATGGTATTCATATTATAATTCATTGGCCGTGTAGTAGTTTATTTGATGTTTTAACACAACCAAAAACCAGTTATATGTTATCTTCAAATTCAATGATAGAGGTGTTAGGTCATAGAAAAAATTGCCGCCAACGGAGTTTACTCAATATTCCAGTTCAATTCCTAATATTTTCGATTCGAAGTACATTTTTCGATTGAAGTTTACAGTTCCGTGAAAACATGGCCGACGCATTAGCTGAGAAAGTTTGGATACCATCCACCAGAGGGTACGATTATAAATTTACTAGCAGTTCGACGTCTTTCCCGGGTATTTAACCCTAGAGTAGGCGCGTGAATTTACATATGTAATCCAGTGTTCTTATTTTCATCAGTAATATCACAAGAGAGTGAGAATAAATTGAAAATAATTCGACAGATTTTTGAGAACTTGTTGACAGAGAATAGATACGAGAGCCCGTAGGGCTCGAGAATGGCAACAAAGAAACAAAGAAAATTATTTTCTAATTAATTCGCACTCTCAAGTGGTATTCAAAAGGTTATTTTATAATGTTTAAATAAAAAATACAGCTTTTTAATATTATTTCTTTTAATTGAACAGTTTCTCATTATAAACTTAGCAAAATGCGTTGTCAGTTCTTAAAATAAAAAAATGTGGGAATTGTGAATTTTTTTGAAAAACACTGAAATTTCCGGATTTTCCGGGTTCTCTCCGGTTCTAATTATTGGATCGGGACATTCGACCTCTCATTCTCTTCGTAATTTAATTCTCTACAATTCGTCTATTGACAACATTAAGATTGCTTCATTAGTTTCCATTTTACAAGCAAAAAACTAAAAAAAAAAACGATTTTTTCTTCTAAATTGTTCATAGCAAATTAAAAATTATGGTCCTCGAGTCTAAAATTATGCCAAATTGATCTACTAACTGTCCTTTATGTAATCGCACAGTCGGTTTCTGGGTAGTATTTATGGCATGAAAAAATGCTTTATTGCTTGGCCTACTAGTAATGCCACTAGAGGTTAAATTTTTTCCGGAAATTTTTTCGAAGGTATGAATATTTTGAAAATTATTCCGAGCCCCAGGCGAGGGATAATTTTCTTAAAATATTCATATCCGAGAAAAAATGTTCGGATTTTAATTTAACGTCCAGTGGTATTCGGTAAGAAAATTTTGCACCTTTTTGCAATTTAATTTATATATTGCCATATTATCTATAAACGTCACTCAACGCCATAAATAATATGATGAATCTTATTTTGTTGAACGATATTTGAAACATCTGGAATACAACTGTGGCAGGTAGGTAAGTTCGAATGCATTTATTTATGGGAGGTAATAAAGTACTTAAGAGGGATCCACACCCCCGGCCGTCGCTAACATTGTAGATAGTTTGATTACCCCTTAGAATTAACCGTAAATATTAACCAATTTTCAATTTTTTTATACCAAATAAAAGAGAACTTCAATATCTACGCTTGCCTAGTAATATTTTTTTAAATAATTGTTTAAAAAGTGTCCAAATTAGCAGCAAAAGTAGGTCAATATTAGGCATTTTGTCGAATTTATTTTGAAGTAAATAAAAAGAAATTCAAAATTTTAACACTAAGCGTGCGTAGATTAGTGTTTTCTCTATAATTTGGCATACTTCTTTATAACATTGGTTGAAATTTGACGTTGATTTTAAGGAGCAATCGAAACGCTTGCAGTGATTTTTGCATGATTTTTGATATTGATAGTGACCTACTTCTGCTGCTAATTTTGACACTTTTTAAATAACTATTTAAGAACATATTTCCAGATTTACGTAGATATTGCAATTCTCTTTCATTTGGTATAAAAAAATTGAAAATTGGTTAATATTTACGGTTAATTTTAAGGGAAATTCGATCTGTCTACATTGATAGCGGCGGCCGGTGGTAGAGATCCCTCGAGCTAGGTGAGGATCCCTCTTAAATCATGAAGCTTCTGGGAAAACTGTGTTTTGCATAATCGGTTGATACAAAAAAACTTTAGTCAAAGCAATGGTAAATCAGAAAGACTTTCTTCTCGCGGCTGCAGGATATGTAATTTTAAGTGGTGCACAGAAAAAAGAAAAGAAAAGATTTTGGATTTGCCCATTATTATGGTCTCGAAAGCGATACAGTGGTAATTGGGCAGCGACATTATCAACGATTTAAAAGCCGACGACATTGTTCCGTTTTGTAATTAACCCTTTGAGTGTCAAAGTGATTTTTAGAGAATTAGCTAAAATTGCCAATTCCAAAAACAATAAACAATAAACAAGAATCGATAAGTATGAAAGAGAGATCGATCGTATTAGTTAGTGTGGAAGCAAAAACGCGATCGCGCTCCTGGCATTTTCGGACAGTGTATTAACGAGCGCGATTGCGCTCCTTGTCACTCAAAGGGTTAATGATGAATTGCGGTGTGACGGAAATTTTAAAAATTTTGCCAGAATACCAAGCGCCGGTTTTGAATTTTTAATCAACGAAGTGGAACAAAATATGTAAAACGATTTTCAAACTAAAGTGTCAAATATGTAGTTCCTAAAGACGCAGTTAAAAGCTTTTAAAATAAGAAATTTATAACCATCATAAAATTTGTCACAGCACAAAAGAATTAGAAAATTTGCGATATTCAAGGCTGGAGCCCGTCGCTCTAGGGACGATTTGTACGTCAATTCTGGTTGCTAGGGACCACTGACCTGCTTAAACAATGACAATTTTAAAATTTTCCTGTTCTGTTGATTTTCAATTATCTTAAATTTCAGCCTTTTATAATGTTGAGCTTGTGTTTGTTCTTTAACCCTTTAAAGACGTATGTCGCCCATATGCGTCACACTAGAAAAGAAGCAGTTTTCCCGAATGTCGCACATTCGCGACACAAATCTAACTACATCCCATGGGATCTGTAACCGAAAATAAATTCCGTCCTTAAAGGGTTAAAATGTTTAATTTGTGTGTCTAAATTGGTGTCTTCTTATGGTATTACTATGATTAGAGGAATACATTTTTTTCTAAAAAAATTCAACCATTCAAATTTAATTCAATTTTATGTGTAATTCAGTTCAATGGGTATTTGGATTTGTTCTACGAGTAACGTCACTGTGCAACAAGGACGCAAATACCCTGTCTCCCATCCCAGAAATTCTAAAAATAGATTTGATGTTTCTTTTGATATTGTCGGGCCATCTATGAAGCAGAAAAATTATTACACTTTCTTAGCTTAGAAACATTTGGACTGTGGAATAAAATTGTCAAACCCCCACCATTTTTGGGCCGCCCTTAACCACCGTCCGTCTACCCTGAAAAACCAGTCTCAAGGTTTCAGTTCCAAAACTGCGATCGATTCGCGATGACGATACACCGGTCCGCAAGTTTAAAGCGCGTTACAGTAGAATTAGCTAAATTTCGCGTCCACAACTAGATCGGTGGCTCAAAAATATTCATTTTGTACAATGTGATTGCCGCCGGTCTGATTTTCAAAAAATTTAATGTGCACCGCTTTTAATTTGCGAAAATGGGCGTGCGACTGCAAAGTCGGTCTTTAGTATACATGCTGGTTGTGTCAACGGCTGCACTGTGGATATTATATTTATTTTTTCCGATTACATCCTTCGGCATGAGGCTGATCCAAAAGAAGAATTTTTTTCGAGCGAACTCAGGTAATTTTGATTCTGGGTTTGTGTGCTTTCGACGTTTGTAAAAACAATTGTCAGGACGGGCACGTATGCGCACAATAGTTAATAATATTCGCAATGGAGAAAATTTACAGGGACGGTCATTTTTACGTCGCGATAACCTTTGCGGAGACGTTCAACTCGTTCAATATGTTGGGTTATAGGGCGATTTAAAAAAATTATATGCTTTTAGACGACGACGTTGTAATACACTCAAAAAAATGCCACCTTAGAATTTGTTAAGAATCCGTTTCTAACACTTAGCACGCTAATTCTTGTCCAGCGACCTCAGTCCGGGGTATTGTTTGCGGCCAGCTGTGGAACGTTTTTTAGGATACAATTGGATGGAATGTTGTTTATTGCTTGATGGCCGATATATATTTTTCTCGAAGGGGCGTTTAAAGTGTTACTGACAATAGATGAATTTGACAAGTAGAATAAACATTCTTGGAATCGAGCATGACCCACTCTTAAATTTGACAACAAGAATGAACATTCTTAAAGTCAAGAATGACCAATTCTTGGGCCAAAATTAAGAACGCGCAATTTTAAATTTAAGCCCGAATTTTCTTGCCTATGAGAATTTTTTTCTGAGTGTATGATCTTGAAATAAAGACAAGGACAATGTTATTTTCAATCTAGATATACAACAGTGTTTGGTATTTTAAGGGTAGAACTTTAAAAGACATTGGAAGAACTGGGCTTCCCAAAACAGCTAATAAAGTCTTACTCAAGGTACTCCTTGAGAGACTTAAAGGGTACTTCGAAAATATATTATTGGCAATGTCTCTTTAGATAAAGACGTTCCACGGTGGATCAAATTTTCATAATAAAACAAATACTAAAGAATTGATGTAAATTTAACAAAAAACTTCACTAAGTATTTGTGGACTTCAAACAAGCCTAATACTTTAAGGGTAGAACTTTGAAAAGCAGTAGACGAACAATGGAGAAGTGCTGGGAATACAAAGAATTTCACCAACTATTGGTTGAGTTCAAACAAGTTTACAAGGGTGTTTTAAGGATAGAACTTTGGAAAGCAATGGAAGAACTGAGCTTCCCTAAAAAAACTACTTAAGTTAACAGAAGTGTGCATAAATGGATTATGAAACACAGTCA
This sequence comes from Dascillus cervinus, assembly GCA_949768715.1. Lineage (NCBI taxonomy): Eukaryota > Metazoa > Arthropoda > Insecta > Coleoptera > Dascillidae > Dascillus > Dascillus cervinus. The sequence continues at coordinate 25,675,277 of OX458319.1, read as the reverse complement.
TAGTTGGCCAAACATCGCATTGGAATATGTCATCCGAACTAGTCTGGGAAGAGGTGAAAAACCTATAAGCTGTCCACGTCTCAGATGGAGAAATAACGTTGGCAAAGATCTAGAGGTAATAAATGTTGCCAACGAGTGGGAAGTTATGAGAAACGGACAGAAATTAAGGCAAATTGCTAAGTCGGTTAAGACTCATCCTGAGTTGTAGAAGCGACCCAGAGAAAATCCTGTAGACATTGTTATCAAACCATCTTTTATTTAATAAACAAATTTGTTTGTGGTCTTGTATTTTTGTATTTATTTTTTGCAATTTGTAAATGGGAATAAAAGTAATTTCCAAACTTAATGTATCAATACAATGAAAATAATAAATGAGATATTTTTAAGGTGTGCTGTTTTAATTTACGAAATGGGTGTAGCACTGGGGTGCTATAATTGTCACACTTGGTTGACTAGGTTTTGGTCTTTTATTTGGTGAACCGTTTCTTTTTCTATACTTTTTCTTTACAAAACAATGCTGCAGACAGGTTATCGATTACTTGCACTTTTTAGATGACAAATAATTTGGTGGTTGTTGACCTATGTTAAGGTGACCAAACGTACTCCTTTAGGGAGTTTTGTACTCCTTTTTGTGAACCGTACTCCCTTTAAAACCTACTACTCCAAAAGTACTGCTTTGCATTCTTTTGTACTCCTTTGTATTTCTAAAAATATAAAAACTTGGCATTTAACTTTAACCTTTAACCTTTAAAAAAATAGTTTCCATTTATTGTAGAAAACAAAGGAAATGATGATTCTATGGTTAAATGTACAATTTGCAAAGGAGAATTTTCTATTGCGATTGGTGGACGAAGTGCAATAACAAAGCACATTGATACTAATAATCATAAAACATCTCTTGATGCAGCGGCTTCAACGTCTAAACTAAATACATTTTTTAAAACTGATAGTTTTGGACCAAATGAAGATTGAAATAAAAAGTATTTCAAAGAAAAATAATCACTTATATTCTTGGTTGATGAAGTTTTCCATTTTTTTTGTTTTCAAATGATTACAACAAGGGTTGACTCTTAAGAGTCGGTTTGCCTAGGTGAAATCATGCAACTTTTAAGATTCAACCCTTGTTGTAATCATTTGAAAACAAGAAAATGGATTTTTTTTTAACTTTATGAAAATGTGGATCCTAACAAAAGTCGAAAAAAAAATTGACCTGAGCACACTTTATGAAAAGGTGCACTGCAATTTGCATGGTTTTACCTAGGAAAACCGACTTTTAAGATTTAACCCGTGTTGTAATCATTTGAAAATAAGAAAATGGCGAAAAATTTTAACTTTTTGAAAATGTGAATCCGGAAAAAAAAACAAAAACAAAATGACCTGAGCACACTTTATGAAAATGTACACTAAAATTTGCATGGTTTTACCTAGGAAAACCGACTTATGATTATGATTACAACAAGGGTTGACTACTGAGAGTCGGTTTGTCTAGGTGAAAGCATGCAACTTGCAGTGTGTTTTTTTTTAACATATTTATACATATAATTTTTGAACTAATGAATTTTGAAATTATTTAAAAAACATATAGTTGAATGGAGAAGATTCGGTGTTTTTATTCAAACCGAATCACCATATCTAATGAAAATTCATTTGTACTCCTTTTGTATAAAAATTAGTTGGCCACCTTACCTATGTTGATGAGTTTAGTTTTGCGTTTTTAGGCGTTTCTTCAAATATTTATATTCATAATAAAAGCACTTGCCAAAGTTAATATTTTAATTAGTTGCCAATGGATGTGATGAAAGTGGAAGTCTAAAGTACAAAATTTAATTTTCAGTCATGTTGAAACACTCCCTAAAAACGCTCGGGAAGACAGTATCAATTGATTTTGAAGGATGCACCATCTTGATATTTATCTCTGATTGAAATTAAGTGTCCTTAATAACATTTGGACTTGGCAAACACTCAGAAATGATCAAAATTATTGAAAGAATTTTTGGTGTAAGAAAAATAGTATATTAATCTATATTCTTTATTCATATCATGGCACTGTTTCCAATTTTGACCATAATGCTGAATGGTCAGAATTGTAAGTGGTGCTGTTGTGATTTCCTTGTTATTTGAAGTAGGTATAATTAATATTAATACTTTTAAGTAAAAAAACTTTTCGCAAGTCATGGGAAATGAACCAAATTGGTAGGAGCTTCAATTATTAACCCATATTAATCTTAAAAATAGTGCCTAAAAGTTGAATTTTATGTTGCAGATTGGAAATACCTCATACAAACTACAAATTGTAAAATTGCGGACATACCACCGTTCAATGACGACATCGAGCCTTATTTCAATCAAAAGGAGTATTATCCCTGTCGCACCAAAGCTTTATTAACTTACCTCTCGACCTATAACGGAACTATCACACTTCATGTTAACAAAAGTTCAGTTCCGTCTTTCAGCGCCACCGGTGTATCGTGTTGCTATTCGATCGTCACCAGAAACGACTACGACAAAAAAGATCCAGACTCAAGTCTAACGTAAGAAAGCCTAAGTAACCTGAAACCGAATTTTCATTAGAATCTTTATAGAATATCAAAATGCAAAAACTTCGAGAACAACGTTACAGTGGAACATGACGTTGTCCTCGTTTATTGTTATAAAATGAACAGTGCCGTTGAAGTTTATTCGAATATTCACACAATCGTGGCCTTAAAAGATGATATTAAGAAAAAAATCGCAAATGTTAGCGCTAAAAGTTTGAGCGTTTTTTTGCTGGGGATTGATACAATGTCACGTTTAAATGTGATCCGTACGATGCCGAAAACGTACGACTTTTTGAGGAAAAACGATTGGATCGAATTGAAGGGTTATACAAAAATAGGGGATAACACGTTTCCTAATTTGGGAGCGTTGATGACCGGCTTTAATGAAAGTGGCCTTTATCAAAATTGCAAGCCATGGGAACTGGGGAAATTGGACGAGTGCGGATTGGTTTGGACCAATTTTCGGAAGTACGGTTACGTTACAGGATACGCCGAGGACGAAGCAGAAGTCCAAACCTTTAATTATTTAAAAAAGGGATTTTTAAAACCCCCTACGGATTATTACTTCAGGCCTTACAGTCTGGCAGCGGAGCAAAATTTAAAAATTGAAAAACTCGATGGGAGCACTTTTTGCGTGGGACCTGAACCGGCCGGCGAAAGAGTCTTAAATATAGCCCAGGATTTCGCACTAACCTTCAAGAATCATCCAAATTTCGGCCTCTTTTGGATGAACTCGTTTAGTCACAACGATGTGAGTTCGGCCACGCGGATGGATGGTAAATTTTTCGAAGCTTTCAGCAATTTTGAGAAACATGGAGTTTTCAACGAATCCATGGTTTTTTTCTTCAGCGATCATGGGTTCCGTTTTGGCCGATTCCGACTCACCCATTCCGGATGGTTGGAAGAACGCCTGCCTGCTTTCTTCATTTGGTTGCCCAAATGGTTCAGAGATGAGCATCCGTCCGCCTATAAAAATTTACAAATCAACAGTCACCGATTAACGTCGCCCTTTGACATTTACATGACGCTACAAGACGTCCTGGTCAAATCGGGGAAAGACTTCGTGCCGAGATCGAGTGATTGCACAAAGTGCAAATCCTTATTCGAAGAGATCGACGAGAATCGAACTTGCGAGGATGCTGGGATCCTTCATCACTGGTGCACCTGCGCTGGTTACCAAACCGTCGGTCCTACGTATCCCATCGCGCAAGACGTCGCTCGATTCGTTTTGGAGAAGGTGATGGAGGTGATAACTTCCAGGGGGGTTGAGTCCCGAAAGTGTGCTCAATTTAGTCTTACGAAGATATTATATTGTGGAATTTCAGAGTTAAATCAGGACAGTAAGGAGCAGTTGATGCTGGTGATATTACACACCGTGCCTGAAGCCATATTCGAGGCTACTGTTAGTTTTAAGGTTGACCAGGCTGTGTTTAAGTTACAGGGTACTGTGAGCAGGCTCGATTATTATGGGGACCATAGTAATTGCGTGCACGATGGCATATTGAAGAAATATTGTTATTGCCAGAGTTGGTTCGATTATTTTATTAATATTTCGTTTTAAGATGTTTGATGTATAGGATAAGAGAATTTTTATTAATTTTGGAAAATGTGGAAGTTTCTGATATATGATTTATCATAATAACTCATTCACATTAAGACTGCAGCGTTAGTTGGCATGGCATCGCAGCAAAAATTCTCCTTAGTGATTATTTTAGGAGGTGGTTAATTTATATCACTACAACATCATCGTGGCAGGCATCATCTCCCACCAACTCGTCACTCACTGTAATCTAAAGCAAATGACTTGTAATTGTATATCAATAATGGGTGATATCGTAACATTAGTTCAGGGTGTTGGAGGTAATCGCTTTGTAAAGAGTAATTCTGAACGATGCGAATAATTTTTTTTAAGACGATAAAACGATAAACTGTTAACAAATTATTAAATAATTAGTTTTTACAAGTAAGAATTTATTTTGAAATGGAGCTGACTGGATGGTTCATTGAAAGAGAACCAGGCTCCCCTGCTCGGAAGTCGCAGGTTCGAATCTCAGACACTGCGGTTGCTGTTTATGAGATCGGTATCTGGTTCAGTCATTGCCATACAATTTTGCGACTTTCAGCAACACTGAATTTTTTTTGCAAAATTCTAGATCATGTTAATTGTTATTATTAGGATAAACGTTTCCGCCTGCTTACGAGTCTTCCGTTTATGAAATCTGGTGCGTAACAAGTTGCCTAAAAGTTTTGTAGAAATTTTGTTTGTTACTGTGTAACGACACGCTTTGATAAAATGTACCTTTTAAAGTTTGGCCTTTAAAAAATATAGCTAACGACAAAAAATAGTATATTTTAAACATGTGCGATATTAATATTAATGCTCTAGTAAACGAAGACGAAGCCTTGTGTTATACTTTTATAAATGTCAGAAATAAATAATAAATTTTGTAAATTAAAAACGCATTTTTTTCTTAACGTCCCAAAATATTGTCTAAATTCTCAAATTTAACTAACAATTTATTGATAGTTCAATATAGAATGTTTTGAACGTTTAGTTCCTTATTCATTGTAAAAAATAACAAATACCTAATACAATTTGCAAGTTAGGTTTTTAAGTATATCAGCAAAATGTTGAAACACGTTTTTTTTTTAAATGCTTAAACGTTGCATCGTATTATTTTTCCATTAGTTAAGGGGAGGGTAGGACTGTAATATACCACCGACTCGTCAGAATCTGAGACGACCAAGCTTGTTTCCCTTGTAAGTATTAAAAAAATATCTATTAAATTCAATTCAAAAATTTTAACAGTCGGTGAATTGACCCTTTTTAGGGTTACTACTGTAATAAATCGTATAAGAACGAAGAGGAATGGCCCAATAAATAAAACGTTACAAAAAGGGTACGAAAAGAGACAATGCTTAATTTGATATAGAACAGTGGAACCGCATTGTCAACTTTCTTCAGTTTGTACAGGTAAAGTGCAGTTACATTTCCATGGACAAAAATTAAAGAAAACAAGAAAAACACCTTAATATACAACGTGTCCCAGAAATAATGTCATTAATTTTAACCAGTGATAGAACTCGTCAAATCGAAGAACTTTTTTAAATAACTTTTTGATGTAAACGTTTTGATTAACAAGTTAAAATTGTTGACAGATTTGACTCTTATTTCGTTACCCGCCTATGGATAATAATGCTGAATGTTAAACTCCGATAAGCGTAGAACAAAAAACCAATGCAAGAAAACATTCCCTGCTTTTTAGTTCTGTCGACGCAGCAACTCATTAATTTGACCGTTGCTGTTATTGTAAAGTTCTGGAATGCAAATTGAAAAATGCTGTGGTAATACATAAATGAAATAATTTGAGTCCTTATCAAAGTTTTACTACTAAAAATGGTATGTTCAAAATAATTGTTACAAGCATTTACAAGTCACAGTAACAAAGACTAGATGTGCGGCGGGTGGTTTAAATAAGTGAGTAACAAAATTATTTATTATAAAACGTACATACCTTGAATATAAAATGAAAGATAAATTTTTATGCAGTCAGCAAAAACTAATATTCACGATTACCGTCAGTGATTTATCAAATCAAGGCGGCTCGTTAATTTCAGGGAAGGTAAAATGCCAAAACAAAATTGCAATTTCGAATAAATGGTACATAGAAAAAATGTTTGTTTTGAGGAGTTCTACTACGGGTTAAAATTAATGACATTATTTCCGGGACACGTTGTATATCACAACAATGCTACTTTATATACACTTAGCTATGCTATCATCTTCAGTATCTCCCCTTTTCTAATTCTATTCGCACATAATTGAAAATTCTTAAAAAGTCGTTAGTTGAAGCGTTGTATACACTATTGTACTAGACACGAAGGATTACACAAACTAACAAGAAAAAAAACATTGGCGCTACAGCCGATTTGGGAAGATTTTGTCGAGTTAGTTTAAATGTTGTAATCCTTGTCGAGTATAAAACAACAAGCAATGCAATCGGTATCGCTTAACAATTAAGTGCATTGGCAATTCCAAAACAATGTATGATAAAATTCAGAACAAACAACTTATCAAATATTCAAACCATTCGTGAATTATTTGAGTAAACAAAACATTGACTCCATATAATTAACTTGTGACTACGAATTACACCAAAAATTGGAAAAGAAGCAAATCAGCGCGGTTTAGTGCATGGAGTTGCCGTCCTTTCAGGTTTACGTGTTCGGGAATTAAATTTCGGTCGCTGTGTAGTTTACTCGAGTTCGCGAAGCGTGCAAGTTCCGTTCAACATGCTGCAAGCGGTCGAGGGCACGCACTATTACGTGAGTCATTCGCGAAAAGTGCAAGAAATTCACAAATGTTCCTCAGGTAGAAAATGAAACGATTAACGATTCCAGTTAATATATAGCATGCGTGCGAAGATACGTTTCAAGTTGCGGTACGGCCTATCCTTGTTTATTGCGGTTTGGCTGTTTTATGTGTATTTATCGACACTTGACGTCAGTGAAGAAAATTTGGGTAATGTTGGATTGATGCCAGTGAACGCAGGTATTGTGCATGATTGTTCGAAATGTTTCCGTTTGGTTCGGGTATGAGCTTTTTGCACATTTTTGACCCATCTCCAGCATAGTCACGTTTTGATTACGTCAGATTTAAATTAGAAACTGGGTGTAAAACGACTTGTTTGAAGACTGGTTTTTGGTAGGAATTATGATTTTAGACGTTTGCAAAAATCGGTAATTGAAAATTTTTATATTTGTAGATTCAAAAGGCGAATTCGTTTTTTAAGGTTTATTGGAACACATAAATAACATAATGTTAACTCAGCTTTATTTATTTTAACGATTTAAAGTTGATAATAGTGATAAGAAACAATAATTGTGGGGTTAGTTCACACATTGTAGGATAGGGAAACTCGGCGCAGCCCGATTCTTCATTTGCCTCTGAATCAAACCCGCTGATGAAAAAAAACACTACTTTTATAACTAGTTGTACAATATACTATTTTAATGCAAAAAACAAATATTTATACAGGTTGTATTATATTAAGTGTCAACCATTGGTAACTTTATTATTATTGAAGCTACAAAATCGGTTAAATTAGCAAACAATTGGTATTTTCTTCGCTGATTACTATGAAAAAAGCAAAAAAAAACAACCAAACGTCAACTGCTCGAGATATTCACGAAAATAACATTTTTTTAAATGGAATGCCCTATACTTTTTTACCTATTTCGAAGGAATGTTTATTTTTGATTAAAAAAGTTTTAATGCACTAGTACTATTAAATTAAGTTACAAGCAATTATAGTTTTTAGGAAAGTCCAGCGCGGGCGGTATGTACGTATGTAAGTACATATCTGTACCCCAGAATAAAAGTGTATTAACTCACAAAACTACTAACACAAGATATAGCCAATTGAAAATTTTAAAAACGTTTTTTTTTTGTATTACTCAGTTGCGTTTTATTCTACGAGCTTCTAATATACAGTGAGGACGCGTGGGTTGGAATAAATTCATTTAAAATTCATGGGTTTGGTTTTTGGAAAAACGCTCGGACACGTCGATTTTTGTTTTTAAAACTGCATCTTTTTTAATATTTATACTTTTACGATCGTCTTTTGTTTTCGCAATATGACGTCATCAATAATTTTTTTAAATTGCACTCTATATTTTTGTTCACGAATTTGGATGCAGCGCATTTTTCTGAGTACGAAAATGTCAAATTAGTATGACCTTGAAGAGGAATATTTTCGAAATAATCAGTCCTAAAGTTTCAAAAATTTATAATAAAATTGTTAGAGTAGACCACTAATAATATCATCAAGGAAGCGCTGGAAATCTAGCAAAACATTCAATTGTGTGTTTATTTTGTTTTTTTGATTGTTGACACTTGTCAAGTACAGTTTCAAGGCTTGAAGAATGGCGCGTTTAACTGAGAAACAACGAATATAAATGTTGATGATGGTAGGATATGACGATAATACTCGAACAAAAGCTGAAGTTTGCGAATTGTTCAATGATAAGTACCCGGAGAAGCCTATTATACAATCAGTACTTAGTAAGATGGAGAAAAAGTTTAGAGACTTTGGCCACGTAAGAGACAATTACAAAACCAACCATGTTACATTTGCAGAAAGTACACAATTGAATGTTTTGCCCGATTTATAAGAAAATCCTCAAAAATCAAGTCGACAAGTAGCTGCAGAACAGTCAGTCTGTTCTAAAATATGACACAAGAACAAATGGCACCCATACAAAGTACATTTTGTTGAGGAACTTATTGAAGACGATCTCGACCGCAGATTAGAATTTTGCGAAATAATGATGGATAGATGCAATGCCAACCCGGAATTTTTACGTAAGATAGTTTTTTCCGACGAGGCAATATTTTATTTGAATGGTTCGGTAAACAGGAAAAATTTTCGATATTGGGCACCAAAAAACCTACATTGGAGAATGGAAAGTCATACACAATTACCTTAGAAAGTAAACGTTTGGGTCAGAATTGTGGGTACCTCAATTTTGGGTCCTTTTTTATTGAGGGAACACTTAATTCTGAAAAATATTTAGACTTACTACAAAATGGCATAATACCCAGTGTAAGTGCACTGTACCTGAATAATGAAAACCTAAATATACCGGCAGATTCAATATAGTTCCAACAGGATGGAGCGCCCCCACACTATTCGAGAACAGTACGAGAATACCTTCATAATATTTCCCCAAATAGATGGATCGGAAGGAAACGTTTTATCAAATGGCCAGCTAGGTCTTCAGATTGAACCCCATTAGATTTTTATCTATGGGGTTATCTGAAATCTAAAGTCTACTTCAATAAACCGGAAAAATAAACACGAAATTGAATGTTTTGCTCGATTTCCAGCGCTTCTTTGATGATATTATTAGTGGTCTACTCTAATAATTTTATCATACATTTTTGAAACTTTAGGACGGATTATTTCGAAAATTTTCCTCATCAAGGTCATACGAATTTGACATTTCTGTACTCAGAAAAATGCGCTGCATCCAGATTCGTTAAGAAAAATATAGGGTGCAATTTAAAAAAATGATTGATGACGTCATAGTGCGAAAACAAAAGACGATCTTAAAATTATAAACATCAAAAAAGATGCAGTTTTAGAAACAAAAATCGACGTGTCCGAGCGTTTTTCCAAAAACCAAACCCATGAATTTTAAATGAATTTATTCCAACCCACGCGTCCTCACTGTATAATGAGGATACCTTAAGGGGGCCACTTGAGAAGCAAGATTCACAAGATGGCGCCACCGTTGCAAAAGTGTCAATTTTGTAAAAGCTCTTTACATTAACAAGCTTTTTTATATAAAAAACTAGTGGTGGATATAAGAGATAAAAAAATGATTTAGGTGTAGACATACATTTGCCATGGAAAACTTGAAAAAAGTATTTATTCAAAAATGTCACACTTTCCGATGCTTTTTGACTTAAATACTGACAAATGTGATTAGATAATGTACGAGTATACTTATGATTAATGCTTCCAGGGTGTGATCAGCAAGATTTTCTTTACTTTTAACAAAAAATTAAAATATTATTAAAAGTTTGACATTTTTGAATAAATACTTTTTAAAGTTTTTCCATGGCAAATTTATGTCTATACCTAGATCATTTTTTTATCTTTTATATCCGCCACTAGTTATTTTTATATAAAAAGCTTGTTAATGAAAAAAGCATTTTACAAAATTGACACCTTTTTCTACGGTGGCGCCATCTTGTGAATCTTGCTTCTCAAGTGGCCCCCTTAAACTAACATCTTCAATATCACATATTTAAAACACATTATGTTATCTAACATAATGTAAGTGTTCGCGTTGGGCCGGATATAGTTTGCGTCGATATAAGAATGAATCCTTCCTCGGTGGTCCGAGCACCTCTGTGACGTCACATTACCAATGGTGGACACTTAATATAATACAACCTGTATATAATTTTAAACATTTTGATTTATATTTATTTTATTTTTTTTGTATTTGCATATACAGTAGACAAGATGAAGTAAACAGAACAATAAAACGTAATTACCCTTTGTAAACCGTATAATAATAAAAAATTATTATTAGAAAGCTAAAATTTTTTTTAAATTTTCGATGGATAATAATAAAATAAAAGTTACAATTATGCCAAAACAAAGATAATATATTTTTTGCTTAACATAAATTGAGTTGGATAAATTGCAGTAGAGGAACATCCTCAACAGTAGCACACAGTTCGTAGGAAATGTTGTAACTTTATCGAAGATGTGAGAATACATACCTAATATTTTGTGGAAATATACATTTTACTTCAGTTTACTTACAATTAGAATAAATGGTCATGTACATACATACCAAGTGTATTACGTTTTAACAGTACGTTGTTTAGTGACATATTGCTTGCTTTATTGTGATACACACACACTGACACATTATTTCTTTCAAAGATAATAGAATAATAGAAATTCATTTATAACATCAATCATTTGTACTTTAATTTTATTAAATCACAAAATACTAAAGAAAACAAATAAAAGCCTAGTTACTGAATCTAATGAATAATAAAATTGAAGCCTCTATAATCCGTAAGTTAGTTATACTATACACAACTCATTTGCTTCGGGTGTTTCCTTATCTCTAACTTCCATAATTCGCTCTATTTCCCAAATCGACGTTTTAAGATAGCTCTTGACGTGAAGTGATCACTCTGTAGATTCGATATATGTAGGCTGGCACCTCCCACAGAGAAGAAAAAAACTTTAAAAATATAAGACAATAATATAAGTTGAAATAAGCTAAAAGCCTATAAAGAAGGAAAAGAAAAGCAAAAATAAACAGAACAAATTTTCATGAAGGAAATCATTTTGCTTATTTATTAACCTACCAAAGACTCGCCGTTTCTGATGTGTCACCGTTGAACTTGTTTCTCTAAACCCTCCGCAAAATTATAAAACAAAGTATTGTGCCCAACCTTATCAGATGTTCTTGATTTAATTTTTAATGCCGGAAATACACTAAACTCATCAAAATAAATGTGACTGATAAGATTAATTTTTTCAGGTTCGAAATACCTCATACACACTTCGACTTGTAAAATCCCCGATGTCGCACCGTTCAACAATGACATCAAGCCTTATTTCAAGCGCCTAAAATACATCTCTTGCAGAACAATAAATCTACTAACGTACCTCACAAGCAACAACGGAACCGTAACATTACACATAAACAAAACATTAATTCCAACATACAGCAGGAGCGGAGTAACTTGCTGTTATCAAGGAGTAACGCGCGACAACAAAAACAGGGAAGATCCAGATTCTGCTTTTGAGTAAGAAAAAATAAAATTCGTTAACCGGAAAGTCATTTTTTAATTGTAGACTTTCCGAATGCAAGGAGTTCAACAATTGGACGATTTTAGAAGATGACGCCGTTATCGTCCGTTGCCGCAAAAAGAACACCAATTGGAACGTGTACAAAAACATCCATGCGGCCGTTCCAATCAAGGAAAACGTCCGGAAAAAATTGGAAGATACGAAAAAAAGTACAAACGCCTTAAGTGTCTTAATCGTCGGGATCGATACCATGTCCCGTTTGAATTTCATTCGAACAATGCCGCAAACCCGGCAAAAGTTGCAGGAAGACGGTTGGGTCGAATTGAAGGGTTACACGAAAATCGGGGATAACACTTTTCCGAATGTGGGTGCGCTGTTAACGGGTTTGGACGAAAATGCCATATATAAACAATGCAGGCCCGAGGAAGTTGGAAAATTGGATGAGTGTGGTTTAATTTGGTACGACTTCAGGAAAAACGGTTATGTGACAGCTTTCGCGGAAGACGAAGGCCGGTTGCAAACTTTCAATTACTACAAAAAAGGATTCGTGAATCCTCCAACTGATTACTACTTTAGGCCTTATATTTTAGCAGCGGAATATTATCTAAAGACTTTCAGAATCGACAGTACAACCTACTGTTTGGGACCAGAATCAGCCGGGGACCGTTTGTTAAATCTAGCCAATGTGTTCGCAACCACTTTTAAGGACCATCCTAATTTTGGCCTGTTTTGGATTAACACTTTTAGTCATAATAACATCAATTCAGCCACAAGGATGGATGGCAAAATTTTGGACATTGTTCGGAAATTGGAAGATAATGGAGTTTTAGATCAGACGATGGTGATTTTGTGCAGTGATCACGGATTTAGGTATGGAGGATACCGTTTGACCCATTCGGGATGGCTCGAAGACAGATTGCCGTTCTTTTACGTGTGGGTACCGAAATGGTTCCGAGAACAAAATCCGTCCGCTTACAAGCACCTCCAGACCAACAGTGATAGACTGACGACGCCTTTTGACGTCTACATGACCTTCCAGGATGTTTTGGCTAGGTCCAGAAACTATACCATAAAGCCCAGCGGTAGTTGCCCAAAATGCAAATCGTTGTTTGAAGAGATGGGGGAAAATCGGACTTGTGAAGATGCCGGTTTGCCGCATCATTGGTGCGCGTGTGGCGGGTATCAGGCCATTGACCACAAACATTTTACAGCACAAATGGGGGCGCAATTTATTTTAGGAGAAATTGAAAAGACCATACAATCTAGGGGACCTCAAGCTATTAATTGTGCCAAATTTAAATTAACTAAAATTGTTTATTGTGGTGTTACCGAATTTAGTGCGGACAAGCAACAGTCCCTGCTGATGATAATTCACACTGCCCCGGGGGCCATGTTCGAAGCGACGCTAGATTTCGTGCTAAAGGGCGATAAGCCAGTGTTCACTTTACAAGGGAGTATAAGCAGGGTAGATTATTACGGGGATTATAGTACCTGCGTTCAGGACGCTATTCTAAAGAAGTATTGTTTTTGTAAAAGTTGGTACGATTTCCTGACTTGGTTGACTGTTTGATTTAAATCCGGACCAATTTGTTAATTAGTTAATTATTTTTTTATTAAGAAAGATTGGCGAATTTGCAATTCTATATTTAGTCTGATAACTGCTAATTGAAAGGTTAAGCTTAAGTCAACGACTCATTTAAATTTTACATGGAGCTGTTCATTTTGTGTGATATTTTTTGTGTTACTAGTTTAAGAAGGTAAGTAAGCTAATGGTAGGTCAGTATTGCCTTTTAGTTTTAAGGACTGACTATTTTTGTAAAAAGAGTTTAAATGCCTTAAATGTTTTTGGTGTACAATAATGTTACAATTAAAGTTATAGAATTTGCATGATTTATTTATTTAAGGCTGGGGAACCCAACTTCAAAACAAAGTATCGCTTAGAAAGTACTTATCAATATATAATTTGCGAAGCAACAGTTGTAAACATAATGTTACCGCATCTAATGATATATTTGCTTTGGTGAAGAAGTGCCTAGTTTTCAAAAATTAACCTCCGAAAGTGCAATTCTCGCAAAAATGTAGTAGTGAGGGTTTTTTACCGAAATCTTTAGAGTTACGAAATATTTTGCAATGCACTTTACAGCACTTATAGAGAATATATCGCCTTGTAAGAAAATAATTTTTTTATTGCGAGAAAGTTGATAACTTAAGAAGAAAAAAATTGGCAACAATATTTTTTTGAAAATTTAGTGTGCCAGTAAACTCAGTTCAGCTCAAGAAGTAAGTTATATTGTAGAAATTCCTTCGGGGTACTTATACTAAAAATATAGTAGTATAATATGACATGTTTTTTTTTTATAATAACATGGTGAATATCTTTGAAAAAAAATTTAAAAGTTGTGGTACGAAATACAGTATTATTAGATCGCGTTTTTTATTGCTTTCCGAACACAACATCGTCAACAAATTACATAAAAATGTTCCTTTAGCACCTAAGAAATAGTTTCCGTAAACCAAATTGGATAAATGTCTAAATTTTACATTTTCGGGGAAAAGTTGTTTTCCCATAAGATTTTAGTCAAATAGTTCGTCCTTTTACTCACAGATGTCCTGTCGAATCTGTACATTTTTGATTGACGGCATGGATAGAATAATTTGTATTAAAATGCACACTTGATATAGTGCAAATTGTTAGGATATAACCATATTCGCACACGTAAGGATATAAAACTCTAAAAATTTAGAAAAATACACAAAATATCCATGTTCGCACGCGTAAGGATATGAAACATTTTCGAGCCTACTAAATTGTACAATATATATTAGTTTCGAATAGCATCGTAGGAAAAATTGTTTGAAGCATCTATTCACAAAAAATTACAAAAAAAAAACAGTAAATAATGCAGCAATCGCATTGACTGATTTTACCGCCGTTATCGCCGCAGACAATAATATAAATAATATTTATCAAATTGTGAGCGTATAAAAATGGGGATAAAGATTACTCTTTGCATAATTAAAAATGTGTTTGTAGCCTTTTACGGGATTAATTATAGCAGGTACATCTATGAAAACACAAAATTGGCAAAGAATTAGCAAAAAGTTAAAGACTAATTTTTTTTTCGAATGAGTTTACCTTCGTTATCGCCGCAGACCATAATATAAATAATATTTATCAAGTTACGAGCGTATGAAAAACGTGCAACTCTTTTTTTTTGTTCTTTCTCTGTTCAATACTTAAGTTTCAAACCTTATTAGTTAGGATACCTCTTTGGTTGCCTAAACATTTTTTATTTTAAGTGACAAAATTGGTATCCCCTGAACGGAAGAATGGTGCATTACTTAGCAGTTCCCGGACCTTAACTCAATCAATAGAAACTTAATTTTTACACTAAATTTTAGTTAGTAAAAATTAAATGCAAGATTAAAGCAATAAAATATAGCCAGTGATGGCATAAAAGATAGAATTTAAAATTATTGACATTGCTGATCGATTTCAATTTAGTTTGCGACTTGAGCTCGTTAAATTGGATTTCCGGTATCAATTTTCACCAAGTGATGTAACGATTCCACCCTTGCTTATTGCGTGCTGGTTCCTCGCTGCGCAATTTCGCATATTCGCAGACTCGTAAATTTATTGGCAGTAAAAACAATAAAATTAAATTACAGAAGTGCCCAAATTGAATTATTGATAGAGTGAAGAGAAAAACGTTCTTGTTTGTGAATGAAATCTGTAGACATAACAAACAACTTAAGGGCGTAGGCTGAAAGTGGGGAAGGAAGTTTACTCTAATTGAAATAAACTGTCGAAAAGGGAAAAACAGTGTAAAGGTAATTGAAATTTGTATACAGAACGAAATTCAGAGGCGCGAGGTTTTAATTTCAGAGGATGCGCATTTGTACGTGCGGTGAGCGGATGGTAACAACCCAACGGTAATTTATTACAATACAAGCGCTTCGTGTAACAAAGAGCGGTAGATTATGAGAGTAAAAGGTATTTCCTGTGACATGGAATAACAAGTAAATTTATTGTTTCCTACCCCAAACTTTCAACGTTCATTTTCACTCGCTTGTATTTTAATTTAATTTTTGATTGATTATACATTCAACTACAAGTTTTGCAGACTCTTTTTAAACATTTTTCATATCGCTTCTGTTTTGGTTGTCGTATAGATTTATATCGGGTTCCGAGTAAAGAAAATTAAGTTAAAAATTATTCATTTTTGATGTTCTTAATTTTTATAACACAAATAATTTAAGGTATTAAAGATTTAGTTTTAATTAAGATGAGTAGTAGTTTATACACATGAATTGATGAACTAAATAAATAAATTCTTCGGTTATTGAACTTCTTATCGATGAACATAAAGTCAATAGTTCCACTTACAGACAAACAAATTAAATGCACACCGACTGGAAATGTTAGGGGTGAACACTTACATTTATTAAAACATCACTGAATTTGATTTTAAATTAAACTATTTTGAAAAACGCCATTGTAATGTAAGCATTGCATTTTGGCATTAAGCTACGTTACTGTGAATAATGAAGTATTCAAAAAGAAAACAAGAATGAAGAAGAAGGTATTTTTAAAAATTGCAGTACTAACCTATCAAGTTCAGGGAAATGCAAATGAACCAGTAGGTATATAAATTAATCATCAAAACTCTTTCTCGAGGACAAATTAATTATTGTATAACACTTAAGCCAACATCTAACTACGGGAACAGTAACTAACGTTGAAATTCTGCAACGTTTTTAAACTGAAGTACTACGAACGCTCAATGGTATGCTCCATTCTAAGTGATCAATCAAGATTGTCAGCTTCCTTAATTAAGGCAGGAATTAAAAATGTGGAAAATAGCTTACTAGACAATACTAACGACATGTGGAACTATCGAGGTTTAAATTTCTTCTTCTTTCTTTTTTTCTTCCTTTTCTTCTCACAGTTTTGCACTATCTCGTATCAGTACGATCTTTCCTGCATTTCGTTTTTCACCCCACTGCCTCCATCTGATTACCTTACCACTCTATTAAGCCCTATTTACAGAAAAGTTAGTGCAGTTGGTAAGGGTAACCTAGTACAGAATCAACCACCATTTACATAAGCTTTTTGGTAAAGAAAACACGTTGTGAAATCCACTCGTTCATGACCTACATATCAGTTATGCGACATAACTTCTATTACCTATATGTTTATATTACCATAAAAGATAACGCTTTAAGGATAATACAGTAATCGAGTGAATTACTTATCCCCAGACAGATTTTTCAGAGATGCCTTACAAGATTTCTTATGTATTATGTTAACCCAAAATTTTTATAGTATTTTTAGAACTAAATCTTTGTGTTAAATGCAAATACTTTTATTGATACAAATAACAAATTTATTACAGGTGAATGTTTCATCAAGAAATTACTATGATAAAAGTATAAATACATAATAAATTTAAGAAATTATATTAAGTTTTTTTTTTATTCAATCGAAGTAATTTCACATGTTTAATCAGTTAGGCTTGTATTTCATATTTTTAGATATGCACTGAATACAAATTTTTTACTGGCTGGTGTAGATTAGTAAGAGTAGAAATAGTGCATACATTTGGACTTAGCAAACTTCTGTCCAATTTGATCATTGGCACTAATGTTACCATTGCACTACAACTGCACTAATCTGTTTGTCAATGGGACTTTAACTTCTACATTTTAACAACTAAATTTCTTAAATTTTATGTGTCAAACATTCTTAGTTACAATGGAGAAAGTGGCTATATCGGACAAATTATACAAATTTCTGAATAAAATACAACGAAACCTACCGTAATAAAACAATAAATCTTCCTTCTTCTTTTTTTGTCGTAGATTGAAATTTACATAAGGAAATTCCCTATAAATATAAAACTGATAATAGTCAATTTTTATTTTTACAAACTATTTTCAAATTCGCACAAATTATCCGTCGACAAACTTCTGTTTAGTTTCCTTATGGGGCATTTATTTGTTAAAAACAATTCGTTCAGACTGGCTTTTCCCAACTCTTCGTTTGATAAATACTTCTTAATGGTAGAAGCCACATAAAAGAAGTGTTCGTAGGAGGAACGCTTTTTCGATTGTTTGCATAATCTGGCGAACGCCACGCCATCATCGCTAAATGATTTGACATAAATCCTCTCGGTGTTCGATTGATCCGTTGAAGAAGATGGAGCGGTTGCAAATTGGTAGATGGGCGGTGGGGAATCCGGAACTGGGCCCCCCTGGGTACAACGCGAGCAATTCTTGTTCAAATTGCATTTCCGTCTCCTTTCAGATTTATGTTTTTGTAACTTTACTGATTCCTTTTTAACGATTTCTTCGTAATTGGGCGGCGCTTCGTAAAGCGGAGGTTCATCAATCACGACCATGTCTTGGATAATTGGCGGTTCTTCATCGAGTAAATCACTGAACGTTTGCAAGTGAGTGTGAATTCTTCTTCGGTGGCTGGTACGGGTGTTAATGTGGCAAAGAAAGGCGACCAGGGCACAAATCAAAATTATGAGACCGAGGGTACAGACGATGAAAACCACGGTTGCCGTTTTCAGATCCGACTTATCAATTTTGGGGAAATAAAAGTTTGGAATGTGCGACCAACGGTGATCTTCAGGTAACGACGCACACTTTTCGGATTCGTCACTGTTGTCGCCGCAATGGTCAAAACCGTCGCAACCTAGAAAAGCGGGGACGCATCGGTGGTTTTGGCAAGGGAAATCGGAGTCTGGAAAACACTCTAAAAGTTTCTTGTTGTATCTGCTCGAGCGGTGAAATTGTACCTCTGTAACTGAACGTGGAGTAAGCAATTGCAAGTTGTGATTTCGGGTAGAACAGTCCTCTTAAACTGATATAAAAGCCGTCCGAAATTGACACAACGTGCTCTTGTGGTTTCGTTTTTATGAAGTTGGAAGTTGGATGGCGCAGAATTTCAATGGGGGCCGAATTTGATGTCAAGCCTTGCCTGATTTTTAGTTCGGTGGTTCCGGCTGCAATTTCTTTTCGATAATTTTACAGCGTGAAACTTTTCGAACTGTTCATACCAAAATTAGAGAATTTTATTATTTTCAAGTATAAGTGGGTTTGCAGGTGCAAATAATTTTTGAGGGGCTTTATGATCCAGAAGCAGTCGTAAGACTGGATTCCTTCATTGATCATATTCATCATGGTTATTTGACCGCCAAGATTTTCCACAAATCCGCCGCAGCCTACAAAACCGCGAAAAGATTACAAATTTGGAGTGCGCTACTTACTAGTTTGAGGTTTTTGTGTTGAATTGCGATCATTTCCAAGTAGATACGAATAAACCGCCCTGTATCCTAGACCTGTTCCACCGTTTGCGTAGAAGCGGGCGACGAGATTGGGGCCAGTGCTGAAGATGATCGGAGGACGAAACGAGTAACCGGTAAAGACGCCGATGCGTTGCCCATTCCAGTCAAAGAACTGAAATTTTTTCTAAAACGTTTCATATTATCCAGAATACAGAGTGTCCCAAAAATAGCGGACAAACTAATAACGTTTCGATTTGGAAAGTGATAAAGAATCCATAAGAAAAAGGAAAAAAAAATTTCACTTTTTTTGTAAATTATTAAAGCTCGAAGATGGCGCAATTTGACACCATTCCTACAATTTAAAAAATGAATAATTTTTACTAGCATCTCAAAAGCATGACAACGTTAGAAAAATAAAGTTTAATTTCTGTTAATAAGGTGTCAACAAACATCAGGCTTGTGACTTTATCTAAACGAGGACTGACGACAAAAATAAAATTAAAACAGAGTGAAATAAAGAAACTAATAATTTTAAAACTAACTGTGTAATGAATTACAAACAACAACTTGAAAAAAATTCAAATTAAAAAGGCAAAATGTACCAAACTAAAAAATTGGGAAAAATTTACAACAAATGTTCAAAAATTCAGTGATGTAAGGTCTAGTGAACGCTATAACACCAGTTCACCACGACCAATCCACCAACCCGGGAAGTTGGTGTTCAAGAAATTTTTGAACGACAGCAGCGTGGTGAACTGGAGCACCATCTAGTTGATACCACATATCCTTGTACCTTGCCAATGGTACGTCGTACAATAAATCATCCAGTTGATTATTTAAAAAATGTAAAATATTGTGATGGGTCACTCTTGCAGATAAAATAACTGGACCAATAAGATAATGATCCAGTATACCAGCCCAAACATTGACTGAAAACTATCTTGGATTATTTCTAGGTCGCGAAAGATGTGGCCCAATAGCGATTATTTTTCTGGTTAAAAATTCCATCACGCGTAAAAATTAGGGTTTTCTTCCATTTGTAAACATTCTTGAACTTTTTAAATGTTACTTACTGACGTCTGACTGATGAATAAAACTGTGAAGTTTTGAATGTTTTGTTATAAAACGACGTTTCTAAATTACTAAAAAAGATGCTTTGTTACATAGCAGTGTTGCCGTCATGTTTTCAGAGATAATTTTCAAATTTTCGAAGTGCAGTAGTTTCTTTATTACTCAACATAAGTTGTTACCATTGCGCACAAAACATAAACTGATTAATAACGAACGATTAAAATAAATTTAACAACAAAATGTACTTTCAGTTTGATGATATTAACTCCTCAAAGTAAGACATTCAAAAGTCCATAATGCAAGAAATGAGCTCGATAGAATTTTTTTTAAATTTTACCGAGTCTACATCAAATTACTCTACCTATCTAATTATGTACCGTTAGTCCGCCATTTTGGGATACCCTGTATATTGCACTCCCAAGACCAGTTTTCATTAACTCTCCAACGGCGAGAATGCCTTTTGTGGGCAAACTTTACATTACTAGGAAGCAAAAAATTCAAATATTTATGGGAAAATAACCGGCTTACACTCACTATCAACACCTATAAAGTCTCCTGATATTTCTTATTTAACCTCAAACAATTACCATCCTGTAAAATTATTAATCAGTGTCAATAAAAATTGAAAATCTTAGCCGACAGTGGTCTCTTAACCGCTAGTTACTAACCGTAATCACAAACAGAAAACCCTACAAGGCAGGTACTTTTCGCTCTAGATCCGAACTTCAAAATTTTGGATTACTAAATTGGATTCTTGTAAACACAATGAAAACTTTCCTAATTACCTGTATGCAGAGTCGTAAAAGCCTTCTAAGATTAGGTTGATAAACCGTTTTTCTTTCATTTTATTTTCAAAAGTTCCTCCAAAATGTTGAATTTAGTTGAATTCAAATAAGGTTCATTCATACTGATGGTTTTAACTTCCGTAGAGTACCTGCCATGCGTCTCTGGATATAGTTGCTCATCGATGAGACCCACTTTGTGTCAGATGCCCTTCTGTAAGTGTTTTTATTGCAGATGCTTTCAAATCACTGTGACAGTTTTACCACACCGTTATGTTCGTGACATTTAAGGCTTTAAAAAAAATCTAAATGCCGATTTGTCTATTATTAAAATCACACTGTAACGTATCTTAAAAATGCTATACACTGGACCACTCTGTATGTAAAGTAGGATTGTAGTAAACCTTTTTTGGATATCTTTTTTACCTTGTAAATAAGAAAATAATTCAAGTACTAGCTAGCAATCATATAATTAGTGTTTCTCTTGTGATAACGTTTTTACTTGAACGCACTTTACATTTCAAATACGATTTTGTAGAAACGTAAACAAAGTGGAACCTAAATGTGAACCCCTTACTCTAATAAAGAGTTTGAAGCACTAACCTCAATTATAGAATTCGGCGAAATTTGAAAATCGGTAAAGACCAACCGTATTGCACACAATTCGCTAGAGTGGCAATTTATTACATATTCAATGCTCAAATCACGTGGATACAGATAAGGAAAAAACGGCGAGACTATGAACTGGCTTGCGTTGTTCAAATGGCCATAATTTGGAGAACCATCCAGAAATTGTCGATTTTCTGCAAATTCATAACTTAAAAACGAAAGGTTTCCAGGTCAGAACAAGCAACACATAAGGCATTTTAAGAACCACTTCTTTTATAAGGAATTTAATAACAGCAATTATATTAAATATTTTTTACATTAATGCAGGATGTGTTGCCTATTCTGAAGCAGTAAGGCGTTCGTTTTCAAATTGAAGGGTCGGTATAAAGCCAGTTCGCCACCTTTTCCAACTTACTATCTGAGCGATATTGCATCGTAAAGGCATGCTCGTGAACTTTGGTGTAAAAAAAGGTAATAATCACGGTACGTGTCTGACTCCTGTATGACAACGTGGTATCATTTTCCCCCTTGTAAAAGCCACAGAATTGTTCGCCTGATACTTGTTCGAAGGGTGGTTCATAAATCCATAAATAATCACAAGTGCACGAATCGACTACAGAAGTTCTTCCGCAGGTTTGATTCAAATTTAAATAACTGAAATAGAAGAAAATAAATTCATTTTGAAGATTATTTTAAGGGACGTACGAAAATTTGATACGGATTGTACAAGATGCGCATGTTATTAGTTCCAAACTGCACTGTTTGTGATGCGTTGTGTTATCAAGAATTTGGGTATATTTTTCTTCCAAAATTCCGCGCTCGCCCTGTTCTAAATAAATTCTTCTTTTCTGAAATTCAGAACACAGTTCTTCAAGTCTGTTCGTTTTGCAACTGATGGTGACAATTAGAAATGATGCTATTAATCCAATGCCTGAAATATTGTTTTAAATGTTTTATTAAATAAATGTGTGTCTTACCTGTACGATACATTGCACTGCACTAACTTTAAGGTTGAGGCTTGTTGTATGTCAAGATTAAGAATCCATACTAATGTAATCTCTTTAGGAAAAAGTATTTACGGTTCGAGTATGAAAATCGTAGGTGTGAAATGAGTTGGTGGAACCATAATGCGTCAAAAGCTTTTTTATGCTTAAAAGGGGATTAAATTCTTTCATAAACACCTATAACACTATGATTTATCAAATAACTAATTTTTTTATACTCTTTTTATATTCGAGATAGCAAACATAAGACTTACTGAAGCTGAAAGAATCGAAATAGACATGGAGATAGAATTCGCACTCGATCTTTGAGATAATCCTAATGCCGGACGTTCATCGGCTTTAGATGAAGATAGACAATTGGATGCCTTAGTGATGCAGGAAAATCCACATTCAACCCTCGTGGGAGTCGCTTCACATTTTAATACATCGAAAAAGGCAGTTTTCAGACTGCTCCATTGGAAAACATTTCAACATTTCATCCGTATAAAGTCCACTTGGTGCAAAAGCTGTTCTATGATGATGTTGGATGTTGGAACTATTCAATGCAAATCCTGCATTCATTAGAAACATTCTTTTTTCTGATGAGGCTACATTTTACTTAAACGGTACTGTAAATAAACAAAGTTACCGTTATTGGGCGGTTGAAAATCCGCTTTGGATGATGGAGGCAAATAGACATCATCTCCAAAAGGTTAACGTGCCATTATTGGACCGTACTTTTTTGTCGGAAGGCTGGGTTGTGAACAGTATCTCAACTTAATCCGATATAAATTAATTCCGACCTTCACGGTACTGATGAAATACATTCTGATTTACCCGATCCGACAATTTGGTTACAGGAAGATGGTGCACCTCCTCATTATGCACGTCCAGTACCAGAATATCTCGACCGAATATTTCCTAATCGCTGACATATTGAATGGTCGGCAAGATCTCCGCATTTAACCCGTTTAGATTATTTCCTCTAGGGTTATTGAAAATATAAAATTTGTTTTAATAAAAGAAAATTCGACAAGAAATTCACTCAATCACTTTGGAAATAGTAAACAATAACAAGCGTTAGTCTGTAGATTAGGACATTGCCTCGCCATTAACGGACAGTAATTCGAACATTTAATTTAATTTTATTGTTTATTTTTTAAAAATATTTTTTTTAAATTTGATATTTTATTTCATTTGAATATATTTTTGTTGAATATCTGAGTTATTTATCAACTAATTTTGAAAAACCTTTATTTACTGTATTTAGCATAAAAATGCTATCAAATGAGGTATCACAAGTAACTTGCTATTTGAATTTTAATAGTTGGGGTTGCTAGCGCAAAAGGGTTGAGGTGTGGAGGGTTGATATTACATCTTTACATAAAATAAAAATCGAGCTGTCACTTTTGGGAGTCACTGAATAGTTTTATAGACAGAAACGGTTAATGGTTCATAGCGCGCAGCATTCAATTTATTTAAAATAGAACAAAATAAAATATTCAAAAATTATGAATATATTCTTATATAAATCTTTAAAAATCGAACAACATATACATATTTATAAAAGAAACACAATAGGCTACAATATTTCGTAGAACATCTTCATAAATAATATCTTTGCGATTTTGGTCTCAATCTTTAACGTTTTGTTTCGCTTTCAGTCTTTCAATTTTCGCCTTAAGACCGTTTTCTCGTTTCTTGATCTTCACGTGATCCGTCCGCCTTTCGTTCTCTTTCCTCTTCAACTCTTTAATCCTGCAATTTCAAAAAGAATAAAAACCAATATTCAATCGGAGTAAATCACAAACTTTTCTGCTTCCAATCGGATCAGCTCCTTTTTCCAAATGTCCTTGAAATCTACACAGAACTGCAACCACAGGTCGAAAAATTCACTTGGTCCTACGTTTTCCAGGCTCCCCGACTTCGGTTTGAATTGGTAAAACTTGACCGTGAACCTGAATTTCACCTTGCAGTCTTCCAGGTTCTCTTTGGCTGTTGTTAGATGCTTTTTGGAGATTTCTAAAAATTCTTCCATTTTTTCCTTGAATGGCTGCAAGTTTTCTGGCGTTGACGATTCGGTCACTTTTCTCGTGCGATTTTCACAAACTGAAATTATTTCATGAATTATCTAAATACGAATTTGGGAAAATTACCTTGAAGTTGTTTTTCCAATTTTTGCAAGTCGTTGTTAAGATCGTCGAAATTGAGGGCTGAGGCCCTGCCAATGTCGCCAGGTTCCGGAACTGGCAGCGGGAGGTTCGATTGGAACGGATTCTGAATTTTTTTCATGTATGTGCGAACTATGAAGTGCAGGAGTGTCACATGAGAATCCTTCGATTTTACGTCCTTCAGTTTCGATAATATTTCCAAACCAAAACCGTCAGCTTGCCCTCGGGTCATATTGCCACCGTTCATGTAGTTACCAAGCGTTAAGATTATAGCGAAAATTTCTTTTAATGATTCATCACAAGTAATAAACTAAAAGAAATTAACAATGTAATTCAATTATTGTAGATAACCCATTAGAGAGTTATCGCAGTGTCAACGATAACGCATCACGATAACGCAAAAGCATCAGCAGAAACTTGTAAACACTGGAACCACGCATTGAGTTTAGCGTTAGCGGTAGCATTATCGTTGAAACTACGATAACTGTATGTTTAAATTAAAGTCAACTTTGAAATTAAAACAGATCTAAACAATACTAATACTGGGTGTTCCACTTAACTTTCAAAAATCACATGTTAGCTAGATACAAAAAACATATATTTGAGTGTCATGTTTTTAGAAACCTCTGACAAAAATAACTGTCAAAGTGGCAATTTAAATTTGTAAAGTGTATTCAAACGATAAACGAGTGGAAATGATCATAATCTACGGCGAGTGTCACAAAAATGCAGTTGTTGCAGCCAGATTATACAGCTATCGGTACCCTGAGCGGATACACCCAACCGGCAAAACATATAAACAGCTTGAAAATGAATTAAGGGAGAATTGGCTAAAACCAAAAAGGCATAGGCGTTCAACAGCGACAAGCATGGCCAACGAAGTTTGTGTAATCGAACTAATAGACGATAACCCCCACGTAAGCCAACGCCAGATATCTCGACAAACTGGAATGAGTATGTTGTCGGTAGTAGAATAATAAAAGGAAATACATTTCATCACTACCATGTGACTTTAGTTGCAAGAATTAAAGGAAACTGACTATGCACAACGTTACAATTTTTGTAATTTTATGCAAGAAAAGTAGATCACTAGGAGAATTTTTTAAGATCGGTGATGTTGAGCAATGAGGCAAAATTTTCAAATAATGGAGCAGTTAACTACTAGGCCAAGCAACAGAGCAAAATAAATGTCATAATTTGCCATAAATACTACCCGGAAACCGACTGTGCGATTACATAAAGGACAGTTAGTAGATGAATTTGGCATCATTTCCCACTCGAGGACCATAATTATTAATTTGTTATGAACAATTTACAAGAAGAAATCGGTTTTTTTAGTTCTTTGCTTGTAAAATGGAAACTAATGAAGCAATGTTAATATTGTCAATAGACGAATTGTAGAGAATTAAATTACGAAGACAATGAGAGGTTGAATGTCCCGATCGAATAATTCGAACCGGAGAAAACCCGGAAAACCCGGAAATTTCAATGTTTTCTTAAATAATTTACAATCCCACATTATTTAATTTTAAGAACTGAAACTTTGCACACAGATTGCTCTTTATATGTATTTTATGTGTGCAAAACCCTGATTCTGTCGGACTAACGGTTATTACACAATCACCATTTCAATTTATTTCTGCAATATTTTCGCGGAGGGCTGCTTGCTCCTGTGGTTGTTCGATTTAAATTTTAAAACCAGAATTGGAAACTAGACGTACACAGCAACAAAATGTTCATTTTCGATTTTCCATAAAATGCAGCGAAATAGGTGAAAAACGGTTGTGAATATAAGTAAAAACGGCCGACCCCGCGAAAGTGGTCGACTAGTGGGGGAAGACCGGCCGCTGAGGGGAAGTTTTTTATATAGGAATAGAACCGGGCTGCGCTTCCCCTCACGGGCTGTTACCCCCCACTACTCGACCGCTTTCGCGGGGTCGGCAGTTTTTACTCATATTCACGACCGTTTTTCACCTATTTCGCTGCATTTTATGGAAAATCGAAAATACACGTTTTGTTTCGGTGCATGTCTAGTTTCCAATTCTGTTTTTAAAATTTAAATCGGACAACCACAGGGGCAAGCAGCCCTCCACGAAAATATCGCAGAAAAAAATTGAAATGATGATTGTGCAATAACCGTTAGTCCTACAGAATCGGGGTTTTGCACACATAAAATACATATAAATAGCTATCTGTGTGTAAAGTTTCAGTTCTTAAAATTCAAAATGTGGGAATTGTGAATTTTTTAAGAATATACGGAAATTTCCGGGTTTTCCGGGTTTTCTCCGGTTCTAATTATTCGATCGGGACATTCGATCTCTCATTCTCTTCGTAATTTAATTCTCTACAATTCGTCTATTGACAACATTAACATTGCTTCATTAGTTTCCATTTTACAAGCAAAAAACTAAAAAACAAAAATCGATTTTTTTCTTGTAAATTGTTCATAACAAATTAAAAAATATGGTCCTCGAGTGGGAAATTATGCAGAATTCATCTACTAACTGTCCTTTATGTAATCGCACAGTCGGTTTCCGGGTAGTATTTATGTCATGAAAATATGCTTTATTGCTTGGCCTATACCAAAATTTCCAATATTATGCATTGGAAAATCCACACTGAATACGGCACAGCCATTTTCAGAACGTCTTTTCAATTATGGTGTGGTGCGGCATAGTAGACGATTACATTATTGGTCCCTATTTTTTTGAAAATAATTTGACGGTTGATATCTATTTAAATTTCTTACAAACATTTTGCTAACACTTTTGGAAGATGTGCCCTTAGAAATTAGAAGAATGTAGTTTAAACAGGATGGGGCACCTTCCCGTTTTGTGCGAAATGTGAGGACTTATTTAAACAATAGATTTGGAAGGAAGTGGATATGACAAGGCAGCGTTAATGCATCGCTACCCCGTAGTTCTGATCTGACTCCCTTAAATTTTTTCCTATGTGGAACTGTAAAAAATAAAGTATACGAAACTCCATTTCAAAATTTGGAGGAATTAAAAGAGAGAATACTTCTGCTTGTAGAGAAATCATATCAGAAATTTTAAGTAGGGTTCGTGGATCTTTTATGAGAAAATGATGGTTGTCAATTTGAACACTTGCCTCGTTGAACTATCTTCACATGGTTTTTATTTTCATAACTTTTGTATTTATTTTTACTAATTAAAACAGTTTAAATGTTTTGTCGGTTGGGTGTCTACGTTCAGGGTAACGATACCTGTACAATCTGGCTGCAGCAACTGCATTTTTGTGACGCTCGTCGTAGATTATGATCATATTTAAATTGTTAGTCTGACAGTTATTTTTATCAGGAGTTTCCAAAAATATGAAACTTAAATATATGTTTTTTGTGTCTAGCATGTTGCGATTTTTGAATATTGGGTTGCGTGCATTGGGCGTAGGCCTCTAAAAGTTACGTGAAACACTGTGTATAATTAGAAAATACAAATGGTCGAAACACCATTTTTAGTCACATTAAGTAAATTTGTAATTGAAAAAATTAATAAACGACTAAGAATAATCGTAAATCACATTACTCTATTTATATCTTGGAACTGAGTCTTTATATTTTTTAGTTATGCTACAGTTTTTCAGCTGAAATGCTGTATATCTTCGTAATTTAATTTAATTAATGTTACCATCTTCGGCCACTTTGTCCCTGTAATGGCCACACTGTCTGTAGCCAGCCCGAATTTCTAACAGTCTACGCCTCAATTTCTTATAAATATTTATTTACAAATAAAGTAGCTAAAGATGTTAAGTCTTACTTACATCACAGGTGGTTTTTATATTAGTAAGCGTATTATCGATAGTAACGATAGCATCATCAAATTCAACTTGAAACATAAAGCAGGCGATCCTTTCGGCGAAATTTGATATTTCTGATAAGAAGTGCAAAAATTGTTCAGGCTTGTCCAAAGGGACGTCAGGCTTGCACGAAACGTGTGCGGTGATCGCTTCCAGTTCTTCCGAAGTGGCCCTCTGAAATTATTTTAAGTAAAGCAGTTTTCAAAAAAATTTCAACTTACAGCCTCGTAGATTTGCTGCAGGCACTCGAGACTCACGACCGAAGTGTCGAAATTGTAAATAGCGTGCTCGATTTCCGACAATTCAACGTGCATGCTTTGTGCGAGGATTCCAACGTTTTGAGATCGTTTGCTGTCGAGGAGTTTAACGGCTTCTATTTTAGATTTGTTTTCTACTTTTTTAACGGTCGGTTTTCTGGTGATCACTTGCCTTGAAAATAAATCTGTAAACTCGGTTAAATTTTCTAAATCTATTTCGTCTATTTGGGACCAGAGCGGAACCGCCGTCGGGCTGTCCGGACTGTCCACGGTCGCCGGCGTTAAGATTCGGGTCCAATACAAAGGCTTCATTGGAACCGGTGGTGCTATTGGTGTTTTCCTCATGGCTGAAACGTTTCGACCTTTGTTTCACACAATTCACGCTAATTAAATCACAATAACTGTTTGTCAAGGTTCAACCCAACACAGAGGAACGAATGCTTACCTGGGACTATAGGAATTGGAGTCGACACTACAGAACAAAAAATAAAAGTGCATTCAGAACTACAACTGATTACAATGTGCTAATTAAATTTAAATTCTCACTATAAATTTAACGAGAAAAACACATTCACATGCAACAATTACATTTTTACTCACAGGCTTTATTTGAATTCCATCCTCCAACCGGTGGGGCCGGAAGCGGTGGAGGGCCGCCCGGAAACGCGGGAGGTGGTGGTGGACCTGGTGCTCCTCCAGGAAGGGGAGGAGGTGGTGGTCCTACTCCTGGTAATGGTGGTGGAGGTGGCCCTGCACATCCCGGTAATGGTGGCGGAGGTGGCGGGCCTGCACACCCTGGTAATGGTGGCGGAGGTGGTATTCCTCCCGGTCCAGGTAAAGGTGGTGGTGGTGGTGGTGGAGGCCCCGCACCTGCTGGAAAAGGTGGTGGAGGTGGGGGCCCTACAACTGGCAATGGTGACGGTGGTGGAGGATCTCCGATTGGTAACGGAGGCGGTGGAGGTGGTGGTGGGCCTTCAAAAGTAGGCAAAGGTGGAGGTGGTGGTGGCTTTACTAGAGATTCTGGAGCATTTTCTTGAGCAGATTGATTGATAGGCGAAAATGAGGTGGTATTTGAAAGAGAATCGTCAACGTTTTGTACCGGCGTGGACGTTCTAAATTCAGGAACTTGATTTGGCACTTCCTTTGAGAATTCTGATATGACTTGTACTTGTGCTGGTGATTGTGCTTGCGTAATTCCTAAGCTACTTTTAGAATTATTGTCGTTATTTACAGTTTTGTACAAACAGTGTTCACAACATTTACTAAAAGAGGTACTGTCGTCTGGAGAGCTGAAATCTTTGACCGCGTTATTAGTTAACGTCTGAATTTCTATTAAGGTTTTGTATTTTTCGACCTCTTGACTTAAACGTCTGACTTCTTGTTCAAGCGCTAAAATTTCGACTTCTTTCGCTGAAGTTCGGTCTTGGGGGCTTCTGAGGTGTTCAGCCGGCAATGACTCTTCCAGAGACTTTATGCTGAAGCTGATTGCGTCACTGTTTGCACCGGGGGTCGCGAACACGTCCGAGGGGGATGTGGGCGGCCAGGAGAGGGTGCTTAGGCGACCTGGAGTTTGCGGCACCGATGGAGAAGCTTCCGCGTGCGTCCAGTAATACATCAAATCCGGCTAAAACAAATAAAAATTGTTCAGTTAAAAAAATGTTGATTTAACTAATTATTTGCAAATTTAAGGAGAAAATTTTCTTATGAATATTTTAATTAATTATTTTTAAAATTTAAGGAAAACAAATTAAGGTTTTCTTCTAAATGTTTCAAATTTGGGTTTAAAAGTCCAGTTTTTCTTTTCTTGTAATTATGAATATTTTAATG
This sequence comes from Dascillus cervinus, assembly GCA_949768715.1. Taxonomy (NCBI): domain Eukaryota; kingdom Metazoa; phylum Arthropoda; class Insecta; order Coleoptera; family Dascillidae; genus Dascillus; species Dascillus cervinus. The sequence continues at coordinate 25,644,579 of OX458319.1, read as the reverse complement.
TGAGGCCCAAGAGTTTATTTATAATTTGTAGGTTTTTTCAATCTTGGACTTAAATTAATTATTATTAAAATTTAAGGAAAACAAATTAAACTTTTCTTCTAAAAGTTTCAATTTTGGGTTTAAAAGTCCAGTTTTTCTTTTCTTGTAATTAATTATGAATATTTTAATGTGAGGCCCAAAAGTTCATTTCTAATTTGTAGGTTTTTTTAATTTTGGGCTTAAATTAATTATTATTAAAATTTAAAGAAAACAAATTAAAGTTTTCTTCTAAATGTTTCAATTTTGGGTTTAAAAGTTCAGTTTTTCTTTTCTTGTAATGACGAATATTTTAATGTGAGGCCCAAAAGTTCATTTCTAATTTGTAGGTTTTTTCAATTTTGGGCTTAAATTAATTATTATTAAACTTTAAGGAAAACAAATTAAAGTTTTCTTCTAAAAGTTTCAATTTTGGGTTTAAAAGTCCAGTTTTTCTTTTCTTGTAATTATGAATATTTTAATGTGAGGCCCAAAAGTTTATTTCTAATTTGTTTTTTTTTCAATTTTGGACTTAAATTAATTATTATTAAAATTTAAAGAAAACGAATTAAAGTTTTCTTCTAAATGTTTCAATTTTGGGTTTAAAAGTCCAGTTTTTCTTTTCTTGTAATTATGAATATTTTAATGTGAGGCCCAAAAGTTCATTTCTAATTGTTTTTTTTTTCAATTTTGGACTTAAATTAATTATTATTAAAATTTAAGGAAAACAAATTAAAGTTTTCTTCTAAATGTTTCAATTTTGGGTTTAAAAGTCCAGTTTTTCTTTTCTTGTAATTATGAATATTTTAATGTGAGGCCCAAAAGTTAATTTATAATTTGTAGACTTTCCAATTTTGGACTTAAATTAATTATTTTTAAAATTTAAAGAAAACAAATCAAGGTTAAATGTTTCAATTTGGGGTTAAAAAGTCCAGTTTTTATTTTGTAGACTTACAAATTTTGAACTTAAATGAATACTTTTTCTTGTAATTTTGAATTTCGTTGTATTACATATTTTATTTTGAGGTCCAAAATTAATTCGAATTGAACAAAGTTAATAAATAAAATAATTGTTTTAAAACCGTTTAGGGTCCTACCTTGAATATATTATACATAGGGACGTCCTTGTCGGGTATCTGCTTCAAAACCCCAGCGGCAAGAAGGTGGGTGCAAAACTGGATGGCGAGTAACTTCAAATCTTGATTATTCAACAACTGATACAGGTGATGTTCTTCCGTGAATTCGGAAAGGTACCAATTAGCCAACATGTGCCCTAAAAATAAACGTTCAGCCAGCACGTTCGGAGCAGTTCTACACATCAAGGCTGCACAAATTCAATAATTTTTTACTAAGGCAAGTTGTAACGAAATGTATAAAGGATGCATGGGTGGATGCTCACAGTATTCAGTAAAATCAAAAAGCATATCTAACAGTCTCTGTTTTATAAAGCAGACAGGATAGAAAAAACCAAAGGCAGCCAATTAATATGTTTCGAGTGGAATCGGTGGGTAGCAGAAGTGAATTTTGGAATATTTATGACCAATTTTGGAGTTCTTCACCTTCAACTGACAGATTAAACGATGGAAAATAATTCTGAACAACGGTTAGAGCTCGAAAAAATGATAATTAGTATGCGCATACACTTGCGTGCTTCATTAATGTCATTAAACTGCAGGAGAATAATGTAAAGCTTCTGTTTAATCTTAATTTATGTTGGGAATGATATTAACAATGCAAGTCATTTAAAACAAATCTTAATTTCCTTTCAACGTTATTCACTTCTTGTATGAAATAAGTTTTAACTACACAGACCCAAACGCTGTAGTTGTATTTAATTTAGAGTTCGTTAGTTTATCAATGAAAGCAATAAATAAATAAAAAGACAAATCGACGTTCTAATTATTTATTTTGTTTGTTTTTGTTTATTTAATTTCAATGTTTTTATCATTTTTTAGGTGTTTTTTTATTGTATCTGTAATAAATTTTACTTACTTCTGGAAATAAAGTGAAAAACCCTCTTGTCTAAAAAAATAGGCTAATCACCATCATCACAAACTGCACTTCGTCAGATGATCAGTGCACAAATGTGAATTTTCCAGCGATATTCATCAATCACAGAGAAGTGTTTGGGGATAGTTTATGGCGTTTAGTTAACACTGCGAGGCTCTTATTCGAATTCGGTTAATTGCTCGTAAAAATAAAAATATTCATAAAACTTAACTGGAGTCTGAATGCACTTGTTTAAAAAATTTGTTGGTAGTGGATGTAACCTAATTTGTGATGTCCGCAATAAAAATTAATGGAACGGCTATAACTTACAAATTAACAAATAATAAATATGTTGTAAACAACGAATTATGTGTTGTTACCGTTTTAATATGTACAAATTAATTTTCTAAAATTATTCACAGTTTTATTATCGCGCGCTTATTGTGCGTTACGCACTTGTTGAGTGCACGCAATAAAAGCTTATTGTTTGAAATTTTCCTGTTACGAACCTAATTAAGTCAGTTGTTAATGAGATTGTTTCTTAACTTTTAAATTTCTCTGTTGCACAATTTTTTTAATTTTTCATGAAGTTAACAAATTATTAATTTAATTATACGCTTGTAATTACGTAAAACATTAAGATTTGATAAATTCTCAAACCAAAACAATAATCCTAACAATAAAATAATTTAATATCTGCCAAATTGAAATCTCACTTTAATTAATTGATTATTAAATGGATGATGTAATCATCCCGTTTTAAAACTACAGTAAAAATTGCAAAAAGACGTTTTACCTGACCAATTAATTAATGACAGAAAAGCCGGTTCCATTTTTAGAATTTTTTTAAAAATGTTTTATTTTAAAATCAATGACAAAGAAAGTCATTGCACCGTATCTCAAAGAGATACAGATAAAAAAATTGAAAAACTTAATTCTAATTTATTATCTAACACAAAATTAAATTAAACAAAAATAGAGTTGTAAAATACAGCTGATCTACAGATGACGTAATTACTTTCTTAACTGAGGATTCATAAGACAAATACAAGATAAGAATCGAGACAGTACTAAAGACCTCAAATTTAAAAAATCGGGGAAAATTTTTTTGTTAAAATTATTACAGTGATGACAAAAATAGAACAGAATTATTTCAGTTTCATAATGTTATATCAAATGATCTTGTGATACCTGAATGACGCATGACTTTTTGACAGGCCATAAAAAATACAAATTATGATACGTACGTTGATCCGTCTCGAAATTGGGAAATTTCGTCGCGACACTTCTCCATTCCTTCACGAAGTTAACCACATTTTTCAAAATTCTGCGATCGATCACATTTTTCACTGAATTTACTCTGACCACTGTTTTGCCGTTTTTCATTTTCACCAGCACTGGCCGTCCTTTAAAATGCGGCCTCGTCATACTGCTTTATCGCTTTATCACTGAACGTAAACGCGCGAATAATTAGATGTGTTTGATAACAAGAAAGCTATTGTCACGTCTATCAACTGTTAGACAATTTGATTAGAGGGGAATGCAAATCGGAGAACCCTGTCTCTTAAATTTTGCTGGGGTTATGAGTTCGTTGCATTCTGAATCAGCTTAAGTACCGGGAGATAATGTGAATTACTTCAGTCCAATGGAAGTTAATCCCCCCGATTTTCAATGTGAAAAATGCTGTCGATAAGATAAATTTTAGGGACTGTACTTGTAGTAAAGACTTTAATGCGAAATTGATTAAATAAAGTAAATAAATTAGTTTATTTTAAAACTTCGATAAAAGATAATTACTTTACTTATTAATTAAATTTTATGACTGTGTGAGTCTTATTTATAAGGAGTGTTCGTCATTGCTTGCTTACAATTGATTAACAAACAAATTTAGGCCCTCCTCGGGTATTCAGAAAAACAACAAACCAAAGGACTTATTGACTTGTGCTTATTGTTATTTGCTCTGTGTCAAATAAAGGTACAGCAATCAAGACAACAATTGTGAAAAGTGGACTTTACTTTAATAATCTTATTTTCATAAATTTAAATAAATTAGATAGATTTTTTCACGAACCAAAAACCTGCAAAGTTAGTCTAGATCCATCCACTCTACTTATCTAGGCAAATAATGCCACTATTATAATATACTTTTTGCTACACTGCTTGCTTTACATTTCAAGCTTGACCTACATTTTTTAAGCGTTCTAAATATGTACATAGTAATCCAACTCCATTTGAATAAAAAACATAAGCATCAGCTTTTTTCGATTTTGTACTAAAAACTTACGGTGCATTTTATCAATGGCATAAATCCATATCAATGGCTTCCACTGTCTCAATTTATATGAATGCAAAAATCAATTGCAATACTGATCGTCAACAAGATTTTTTACAGTTCTGTGATTTTCAATGAAATTAATATAACAGTATCGTGTAAAGTCATAAATATTAATCACGTCTGATAGTGCATTTAGGTTAATATTCAATTCATTGAAAAGAAAAAAGACTTAATGTTAAGTGAATTTACTGTAAACGAATGAATATTTACAATCAGACGATAATATAGGGAAGTTGTATCTGAGTTGATACCTTAATATAGATGGTACAGAATTTTTTTCTAGATCTCTGAGAGATTCGTTTAATGTGTTAGGATGTTGCAAGCAGACTGGTGAAAAACATCAATTACTGTTAATATAAGCAATGCATTCTACCAATTTGACAGGTTTTTTTAAAATAAGCCAAGCATCGCTCAGATAACGATAAGATGGTATATTATGATGTCAGTAGTAAATTACTGGTTAGTTGTAAATTAAATTAGTTTTCTTTTATTTTTATTAAATATTTAAAATTTATATTATTGTACAGTGGAACTTCTCTAAGTCGAATTTTCAAAAAAGTTCTAGTTAGTGAAATTTCTAAATACAGAAACTCCAGCAAAACATTATTTGAATATTATTTACAGTACAACGTATTCTTTTATTATATTGAGATTACAAAAGTGTCTATATAGAACAGGAAGGAATAATATTTCAGATATAAAAACGCATGAACTTCGAAGTATATGTTAAAACTACAACTTGGAGCAAAACTCGAACTGTGGAAGTTCGAGATAGAGAAGTTCCACTGTATTAAATACTAACTGTTTCACTGTATCAAATAATAATGGAGGGAGTTTAGTTGAGTGACTAAGCCATCTTAGTCTACCATTAAGTATACAATAAATATATCTGTACCAGACAAGCAGAACTTTGTATGTCCAAAAGTTAAAATGTTCAGGAAATGCAAATTAATAACTTGATATCTTTGGTGTTTCCTGAAAGTCATTCTTGGAAATACCTCATAATGTAACACAAATCCTAAGTTTAATTAATTAATTAACATACATACATCAAAATCCCATTTTTGGGAAAATTGGATATACATATATCCATCTGTTTGTCTGGTACAGATATATTTTTGTAAAGGACTTTGGCTTGAGTGTTTTTTTTTAATAAAAATTAAATAAAATAATTAAATCCTCTAATCTTTGTGAATTTACCTTCAAATTTTTCGTACAACTTAAAATCCAATTTTTCCGGGACGAATTTCGGTTTTGTTATTTTCGTCTCTAGAGCTACCTTGTCCAACGAGACAACTTTTTTCAAAATTAAACTGTCCGGTATTTTTGGCTGCCCCTCCGGTGCAGACATGTGTCGTCGGTACTCTGTTCGACCTGCAACAAAAAAAAAAAAATCTTCTAATTAGTTTAGTAAAATTAATTTCTGATTTTAAGTGACGAGAAAAGGTAAACTACATGAATGATTTCAGTTTAGAAAATTGGTTTAAGAGAACTCTTTTTTTTAATCTTTTTGACCTACAAAAGTTGCAACCGGAGACAATGATCAGTCGAATGTCACTAATAACAATGCAAATTCAATGCAATTATGGTGCATTGAACTTCACTGCATTTAGCATACGGTAATTACAATTTTCAGAAACAGCATATAAAATTTTCCAGAAATTAAGTTAAAAATAATTTTATAAACGCAAATACACAAAAAACAGCACTAAGTCGTTACTTCAATTGAAATTAAAGAAATTATTTCCAATAATTATTGCAATAAAAATGCACATTAAAAGTAGTAGACGATAGATGATTTAATTTCCTTTCACTTGATAATTTTCTGGAAAGTCATTTAGCGAGTTATCAGCGTTGAATATTAAAGGGGGTGTTATTTATTAAATTCTAAGAAATTTTATCCAACCATTTAAATTAAAATGTATTGTAAAATTCGCCTACAAATTTCCAAAAAAGGACGATCGTTGCATTAAAAATAATGTTTAAATTAATAGATGTTTTGTGGTCTCATAAAACCTACGTGGGACATCCGCGTCAGTTTAATCTCCCGTGACTATCAATTTAAAGAACTTGTGCCTCCTCTTAGCATTGACTCGGAGCTATAAAAGCATAATTTAGTATCCGTTTTCCACGAATCATCAATTTTTATTATACCATATTTGATTCTGGATTCATAAAACTCACATGGCACCACGGAATAACCCGTCCGTCTGTATGCACTTATATTTACGACACGACGCTCTAACACCTACTAACTGTTTTTATGATCGTTTTTTTAATTAACCAATGAAACTTATTAGATAATTGGTGACTAATTCTTACTACAAAAAAAAGGTAAGTTGGACATAAAAACAGCTGTTAAATTCAAGTTCAAATTTATATTTCGTGTGGTTATGTAAACTTTTAAAATGTCAATATATTTTTAACTCTGCACACACAAATTTCGACTTTGTAATAACAACAAATTGACAAATCTTTGTAAACGATATCAAGTAAGATTAAAATTCATTTCATAATTGATTGTCTGTGCAAAGAAAATAAAAGTACTATTTAAGAAATTTTCTAACCAAATCATGACTGTTTGAAAGTTTTCCTTTCGTTGAAAGTCTTATCTGAGTTTGCTCACATAAAATTTGGCAAACTTTTAAAGTGTTTGTGTGTAGGAAAAAATATAAGTGAAATTGTTCTGCATTATTTATTTAGCCTTTATGTTGCAAAAGGTGAAAATCTTCGAATCTGAAAGAATCTTGCAAAATAAAGATTGATGTTCCCTTGAAATGTTCTGGTTAGATATAGGTTCCCTCAAAATAGGACATATGTCACGAGAAAATGCTAAAACTTTTATTATTCGCATATTTTATTTTTAAAACCAGGCATAACTTACGAAGTTATAAAAGGGGATTTTGAATAAAGTTATAAATGATCATAATTGAGTTTCGTTTGTATTTGAAAATAGTTTGGTTTTTGTTCCATAAGTTGAGTGCTTTGTTTTAATAAGTTGTTAATTCAGATGCAAGAAAGTTGCAAATATTGAATTAAATATTTAACATGGTCATATTGCTACTAAATAATTAGTGATACTTAACTTACAACATCTAATTAAGTTCTCCTACTGGTTTAGGTTCATAAAAGCTATTCTCACTTCATCACAATGCATCAAAGATAAAGCTAACTAACCTTTGGTAAAAAAGTGCATAGATTTCAAGATGGCAAATTTAAAGAAAACTTTGATCATCATTATCGCTAAATAATTCTAAAATATTAAAATGTTGAAGATTTCATTATTATTTAAGATACAAAGATATGATTCTAATAAAAATTGTACATATTACAAAGTTTTATTATTTTATATATAAAGTTTCATATTTTCAGCAATTTTTAAGTTCCAATTATTTTAGCGTTTTGGGGGCTCTTCTTCACCATTATTTACCGGTCTTATTATTTACTTAGATATTGCTTCTAGACACTTATAATGAGGACTTATAAGAGAAAAACGACTAAGGGTTAAATACCTAAAGATATATATCAAGCTGCCGCCACAGATATGATGGAAAATAGCAAAAGTTACAGAAAAACTAAATAATTTTGATTTCATTTTAATAAAGCTTTTGACTAAAATTTAGTTTTACTTTCAAGTTGAATTCGTTGTGTACCTATCTACCGCATAAAATACATGTAACAAGTTATCCCACAGTATGCAACAACTAACCCGATACAGCGGCAAATTGTTACGTTCTGCATCAGCTTAAAAACTATTTTTTTTCTATCAAAGGCCATGTTAATTGTTAATTTTGAAATATATATTCTTGTATTAGAAGGTTCACTCTTTAATTAACGGCAATTGCTGAGTCTCCAACTGTTATGGAAAAAAAGGAAAAAATTCACAAGTGGAAACTATAGGGTTTTCCAATAAGAGGTGTTATTTTGAATAGCCCGTTATTTCGGTAGATGTCACTTTTGGAGCTGTAATTTTTTGACATTTGACAAGTAGAAACTACGCCATTAATAAAAATGGAACGATACACGCTTCAACAACGCATTGAAATTATTAAAATTCACTATAAAAATGGTGAAAATTTGGCAGAGACGGTTCGTAAAACTCGAACATTTTTGGGTCGTCGTGAAGCACCTTGTCGGACCGCAATACAGAAATTGGTGGAAAAATTCGAGCTGTTGGGACAAGTTAGTGATGTGAAGAATAAAACCCGTGCACGTCGCTCAAGAACAGCCGAGAATATTGCTGCTGTAGCCGAAAGTGTTGAAGAAAACCCAGGTTTGTCCATTCCTCGTCGTTCTTTGGAATTAGACATTCCAAAAACGTCATTACACCGTATTTTGCATAAAGATTTGGGTCTTAAGGCTTATAAAGTTCAGTTAACACAAGAACTCAAGCCGGCCGATCATCAACAACGTCGTATCTTTGCCGATTGGGTCCTTGAAATGCATGAAAATGATCCGGAATTCCATCGAAAAATCATCTTGAGTGATGAGGCCCATTTCCACCTGGATGGCTTCGTCAACAAGCAAAATTGTCGCATCTGGGGCTCAGAAAACCCAAGAGTTATTGTTGAAAAGCCTCTCTATCCTCAACGTGTGACTGTTTGGTGCGGTTTATGGTCCGGCGGGGTCATTGGACCCAAAAATGTTCGAGTTTTACGAACCGTCTCTGCCAAATTTTCACCATTTTTATAGTGAATTTTAATAATTTCAATGCGTTGTTGAAGCGTGTATCGTTCCATTTTTATTAATGGCTTAGTTTCTACTTGTCAAATGTCAAAAAATTACAGCTCCAAAAGTGACATCTACCGAAATAACGGGCTATTCAAAATAACACCTCTTATTGGAAAACCCTATATATCAATTAACCAAAATCTCCCCTAATGTAATGAGAAATGTAACCTTGCAAAAGAATTGTTGCGTTAAAAACTGTTGATAGAGATTACAACAATCTATTTTTGTAATTTGTTTCATATTTTAGAAGCTGGAGCTTTTTTGGAACCCCATTTTCAGGCAGATTTTACTTATTAACTCAGTTGTGTAGGTTTGTATCAAATCTTAAAAGTTATCATTTGACTCACAAATTAAACTGAATGGTGACTTTTCGCCACTAGCCCAGATATGCCTACTGTCTCATTGCGATGACAGCTATTTTCTTTAGTAAAATCTGTCCACAGTGACGTTTGGACAGATTCCAGCAAAAAAAAAATAGCTGTGTTCGCAAAAGGACAGTAGACATATCTGGGCTAATTGTAAATCAGAAATATTGCCCTTCAACATAAAACTTATCTTTTCGTAGTGAGCGATAATGCTTTTATTTCACTTTTTGTGGATTAACTGCCACCTGTCACGGCACGAGACCTATCTAATTTAATACAACAACATCTCCAGGACGTATCATCTCGCAAGATAGCACTATTTAACGCGGTGGAATTTCCTTTTCGTGGAATTTTATAAAATCTCAGGTTTATGCCAGCAAATCACAAACAATTCCTGATACAACACTTACAACATCAAACATTTAGGGTACTCACGATCTTGAGCTTAGCATGATAAAGCCTAGTATTTGTGTTATTTTCGTAAAATACACAATAGGGGTATTGTGTATTTTATGACAATAACACAAATGCGAGGGTTTAGCATGTTAAAGGAGCACGATACACAAAAAAATCTTTTTAAATTGTTATTTAATGTTAAATTATTTTAGTCAGAACTATTAAAAACTATTTGGTAAAAATCCAATGTAAAAAAATTGTTTTAGAAGATATCAAGACATTTAGAATTGCCGTGTGACGTCACTGGTCCCCACGCAATTAACCGCTCTATCTTTTACTTGTAAAAGCTACTCGCGTCGCACAATGATTTATCTACCTAAAAATAATATATTTAATGCTTAATTTATATGAGACTGTGTGAATGTTTGTGCTAAAGATGATAAAAGAAACAGAATTTTGATACAGTGTTTATTAAAAAAAAAAAATATTAGCAACAGCGCCGACTGTCCGTTCCGTTTCTATTTTATCCAATTGTGCGTAAAGTTTGGCTAAAGATATTCTGCGTTTGTGCCTGTGCCTTTTACAATAGTATAAGTGATCCGTCCATAAAAGTGGGTAAGCCGTAATAATCAATATGGGCAAAAATGGCCAGGGCTCTATTTGGTAAATTTTTATTTTGATGCTTTAGATATAAATATGATATAAGCGATTAAAGATTAAACCTCTTCTAATAATTAAGTAGGTATGTGGGGTTATTGATTAACTTAGGTACTTGATGAATTCTGTATAAGTGCATTTTCTATGACTTTTAGTCGCGTCCTACGGTCCTGAAGTATTTACGAAAATATTTTTTAAAGCAACGAGATTTGTGGCACCCTGCAGTGAACTCTCATTATCATCAGTAAAAGTTGATTGCGATTTAAAGTCGTAAATGCAGAATAACTCAGAGTTATTTGCAACAGTAGCCACAAGAACATCGTCGACCAGTTTTTGGGTGCAGTGAACCAACGGGACATCGTTTTCCTAATAGAAAAAAATCGCCGAAACGATTTGCATCTAGCTAGACACTATATTAAAATTCTTCAGTACAAAAAAACAGTCTAAATACTCGTAACAAAATTTCGAAAATATAGTTTAAAGATAGGTAAACTATCGTGTAAAGGGAGCATTTTTTACACGTGTAAGATAGGCCGCTGCGATGACCAGGGACCAGTGACGTCACGCGTCTATTTTAAATTTATTATAACTCATCAAATAACCTGAGTAGGAACATCACACATATACCATTTTTCTTAGATTAAACGCACTTTTAAATTAAACGAACTTATTTTTTGTGTATTGTGCTCCTTTAAACTCAAGACTGTATTTAAACACAAATTACAATTTATCCATTTTTCAAGTAAATAAAAAGATAGAATAGATGCGTTTTATTTCAAAATTAAATTGTGCGTTCATAGTGGAACTCCCGTTATATCAGAATTACCTAATTTATTTAATTTAAGCAGGTGAATTTAAGGACAAGTTTTTAGTTCGAGAAGATAAGTTTTTACGAGTTACGTTACGATCCAATTTCAACAACAACACAATCACGTGGCATTTTTTATCATCAGACTGCAAATAGATTCTCTTCCACTGTTTTCTTATTCTAATCGCATCTATTATAAGTGAATAGGAACTTCGTTACTACTAACCTGGATCTAATTCAATTTCCGACAAACGTTTAGTTACAAACTTAATTTTTAGAGGCGAGCTAGCGATCGACGACACTTCCGACGAGTCCTCGGACCTGTCCTTCAAAGTCTCAGTATTCTCAAATTCAAAACTGTGGACCCCGCTTTCGGTGGTAATGTAAGCATTTTCATAAGAGTTTTCGCACATATTGTCGTCTTCCTTCCTTACGATTTCGATGTTATCGGACACGAACCATTCGCGCGGGTCACTGTCCAGGCTAATTTGGCTGGTCTTCGAGACCCCCAACTTGGTCAGTTTCGAATTCACCTTCGCGGTGTGCTCATTCAGCTTGAAGCTGTTCAGCGGCAGGCTTTTCAAGAACGTCTCGTGGGACGAATCTTGCGGCACCTCAACATCGAAATTAACACTTTCTTCGCTGTAGTAGCACTGGTTTATCTCTGCGGAAAAATCAACCGGTGTTATTGGGTCGGTGAACACAGAAGAAGAACTGGACTCACCACTCGGTGGCGTTATTTTTTGTTGGTCGTTTGGTTCGACATTATTCACCATTCGCCAGGAATCGGTCACTAACAAGCCATCGGTATCGCTGGCTTTTTTTACGGCCGTTTTTGCGAACGTTTCTTCTGGTCGCATTTCGGGAATATCTTGTGCTATCGGGCATCCTTCAGTTTCGTCCGGCCCTACTCCGGTGAACTGCAGGTCTTCGCCTTTATTGCGCTTACCGCGGATCTTCATGAGGGCCTTCACCTTCCCGGGCGATTTGCCCTTATTGGTTTTGTTGTCGTTCGACTGGAGGTTACCCATCGTAAAATTTGGAAAACTTCACTTCATAATTTAACAATTTTGTGCCGCCCGTTTCGACGCGACCGGAAAACGTCCATTCCGTTGAATAATTCACTATTTGTTGTTATTTCCGTATAAAAATGCCATTTTCGTGCTGAAAGCAGCACTGCAGGGCGATACCACTAAATGAAGGCTTCGCGGCTGCGCTACTACTTCCGCGGCCGATCGATTCCGGACCAAATTTAATGTCAGCCGGATTTTAATGAAACAACGCGATTTTATTGTTGCTGTTAATGATAGCGTTAAACGTTAACACTGTTGAGTGAGCGGCCGATTGGTGGAAGAGTTCGAAGGTTGTAACGTTATCTGTGTATCATTTGTCGGTTTCATGTGATTGTATACAGAGTGATGTAATTTTTTTGTTCTTGGGATGAACCGCAAAATTGAGGTCCTGTTCGGATGGTCATAGTTATATCTGCGGGAATTACACGAATATTTGCAATTTGAGATATCCATATCTCGTGCCCCAGTTTGTATGTCGAGTGTGCGATTTCCCATGTAAGATAATTAATTCATGACTATGAGTTTATTTTTAAACAGCAGGATTGCTGGAGAATTATGTTACCAGCATAAATAATTGATCAAAAGAAATTTGTAAAAATGGATTGCAAGTTGAGGAATTATGAGTTGACGTTATTTGTGTAATGGACCGAATTTAAATTGCAGTGACCTGTTATGCTGTATTATTGTTCACTGTAGTGAATGTTAAATTTTGGAAGTTCTAATGTGCATAATCATAAACTTGCAGAATATATTACTCGATCGTAATCCAAATCACTCAATTTTTTTAAATTGTTTTATTTTCACGTTATCTACAATATTTCGATGGTTGAAGTTCATTTCTTTTCCTACATTTCTGGTATTTTAATTTTTAGATATAAATGGCAATTAATTATTTATTTGTTTTATAGGAATTTTTTCCCACGTTTGATTTAAGTAGTTTTATGCTTATTTAGCAATCTACAATTTTTTATGTTTCATACAAATATTTGGAGATATGATAATGACAATTTTAGTTCAATAAAATTTTGTAAAACTAACAATTTTAATAAACAAATTCAGATACTTTGATAATCCGGATCTTTGTTACACCGGATTCTTCAATAATTCGGCCAAGCATTTCAATTGTATTGTATACTTTATAATCCGGATTTGATAGTACTCGATAATCCGGATCTGCGTTTTTAGACGTTAATCGTACTATTCTCTAGTTGATTTGTACTATTAAATATTTGTCTTCTCTTGCTTCAGTAATCAGAATTATTTACTAATCCGGATCACCGCGGTTTTAATTAGTCCGGATTACCGAGGTTGCACTGTATTAGTTTCCTCATGTTGAAAAATATAGTTATTACAGTGGCTCAAAATGCGGTAAATTTAATACTTACTGAAACAATGTTAACCATTCAACAAAAAAGTTATTTGTTCACTGTTATGGGACTGAAACAGTTTCGACTAAATGAAAATGCAACTTTAAAAAATACAAGTTAACACATACGAATGAAGGTAAGTATTTTAGGAGGTGGTAGTATGGACTATTTCGAGTAAAAAAGTTGATATAAATATGTGTTCCATTCTCAATGGCTACCGAGCTGCAGCTAATTGAATCTTATGCATAAAACAACTTACAAAAGGTGTTAAGAAAATTCAAATAACTTAATGGTTCTATTTATTGATTATCTAAATCATATAAAACAGTAGAATAATTTACTATATAGTCTATTTTGTAATTAGGGAAATTAAATTGAAAGAGCAAATTAGGTAGTTAATTTCAATTTTAGTATTTTCAACGCTTGTACAAAGAGGGACTGTTTGTAACAGAACCAGAAAATATGCGCTGATGCACAATACAAAACAGAAAACTTTTTTTATAACTTATATAACTTATACAATAAATAACTTATATAAATAACTTATATAAATAACTTATAAAGAAATAACTTATATAAATGTAATACAGTGGAACAAATCTGATCAGTTGTACAATTGAAAACACGGAGTTCTAATAAGAGCTGTTTTCATAATTTATATTAATGAACTTGCGGAAATTAGCTACTATGATACTCAAATCTAATCAGCTGTTTCGACAATATGGCGACTGTCTATGTTGCATAATTTAATCAGTGTAAAAACGATCTGCCGACCGCCAATCATAGATCTACCTTTAGGCGCAATATTTTAAAAAAAACGAGGTAAAATACAAAGTTTATGTTCAAAAATTGTGCAACCGCATCAACTCGATGCTGTATCGAATTGTCTTTACAATACAATGCGTAACTTTCATAATGCAACCACCAATTTGTCTCTCTTGTTTACTTCTCCTTTGTGGATGTCGCTTTCCATATACCCCGACAGACAAAACTTTAAAGACGTTAGATCTCGAGACTTTGACTTGACTATTTCGTTAAATCAAACATTTGAGAAATGTTAAATATAGATGCTCCGTCACCTGACGGCTAAAATGCGCAGTGTTTCCATCTTGCTAGATGAGCATGTTTATCCTTGTAATCAAACGAACGTTTTCCAATAATGATGGAAATTTGTTTAATTTACTGCAAATACAGTAGAGTCCGGATATAATGAACCCGGTTTTAGTGAACTTCCGGTTATAGTGAACGCTATTTGAAATACCAAAAAATCTTCCCATAATAAACATAAACCATTTTGTGTTTCGTTTATAATGAACCTCGGATAAAGTGAACCAATTTTGATGCATTTTTCAAGTTCACTTAATCCGGACTTCACTGTATTTGTGTTACATTTGTAACAGCGAGGACAGTATCAAAAATTAATTTTCAACGAGAGGAATGTTCTGCACATTTTGCAATACGGAAATGGTTCAAATGGCCCAGTCCTTTCACCGGATTTATACTTATTTTTGTGGCAGTGCTTCAATAATTTGAAAAACGGCGTTGAAATTTTAAAAAAACTTAAGAGGGGTCAATTCCAACGATTAATAATGTTTATTCAGAATTATTGAACAGGGTTTAAAAATCTGTTAAAATTAGGGAGTACTAGTTTCAATGAAATAAAATATATTGTCATAATTTCCTGCTTCTATACCCTAATTCTGAGATACTTTTCGTTTTGTCATTAACATTCTCTGGATTTTAAAGGTACTAGTCATTCTTCTCAGTTTGAAAAATAATCGTACTTAAAACTTTTTATTCCCACTTCGTCTAAATTCCACCCAGCATTCAATAGCGCTACATTTGTTTGTTTATCTTGTTTACTCTGAAGACATTTTACTGAAAGAACGGAAATAATCTATATGTGTACGTTTTGCAATCTTACTTTGTTCCCAACAAAGGGAATCAGGTACTCCCTTAAATTTCATGGATATTATAATGATTTACAGAGGGTTCAGTTTATGGTAAACCGGCAAATAGGTCAGAAATGAGGTATATTTTAATTTCATTTGTTAAATGAATTAATGCGAAAATAATTTGACATTGAATTGTAATTAGTTTGCTGGAATTGGAAATTTTGTACGCTAATTGGAATTGAAGTCACATAAGTATTTAACTTTGAAACGCAATTTCGCATTACATGTACAACCAAAATTAAAATGATGCAAAGTAATTTTCGACTGAAAATTAATCCTCATCGCATTAAACGTGAATTTTATACAAAAGTAATTTCAATCTACAAAAAAACGCTATATTATGTTTAATGGAATGATCTCAGAAGTGAAGGGGCAACTCAAAGTTTAATCATTGGAAAATTTATAATCGTTTTATGGGTCAAACTTTACACCAAGGAAGTTAGGAGTTCTTGAAGTCTGTTTACTTGCTAAGTTCTTAAACTAGTTAAAACATTCATAACTACTTGTTCATAAATCGCCAACTATGTTCAATATCCGAGTAAACTTACTAAAGATGCCTTGGTGGACATCTTGAGTAATTCCGTTTGCTGCTCTGTATCAAAAAATGAACTGAAAATAAATTAATTAAAATATAAACAAAAAAATGGTTATCCTGGCATTTATAAAAGTGCACTAATTTATTTATTAGTTGCGAAATTGCAGATATGGTTCCTGAAACTCATCTTCAGAAATCTTCATTAATTTTATAATTATAATTCTTGAAAATTTAAATTTTGTTCTCTACTAAATTTCATATTATTACTGAGTAGGTTCACTGAAGTTTTAATTTCATTCCGGTGAGCAAATTACTTTAACCTTTAATATCATGATCATAAAAATGCAATATTCGAAATTAGAATTTGCAGAACTCGTCTTTTCTTAATGAATTTTAATTATAATTAGCAATGCTAGTTTCCACTCAATAACCTGTTCATTACAGAAAGTGAACGTGTAAAATTCCTAAAAATGATGTTGTCATTTCAAATTTCAGTGTTATGAAGTAAATTGAATTTCCATAAATTGCAATATAAACCAGTGGGATTTGATTTGAATCTCATTGTTATGTTAATTTAGTTGGCTTGGAATTACATCAACTATTTTGTCTATAAACTTTTCCAATTTTGCTGAATTTGATTTAAATTCAACCTGTAAAAAATTAATGTTAACCCTTCAGTAGGCGCCTGTTATTTTGTTACACGAGTAGGCGCGTAGATTACATATTTTGATTATTTATTATTGTGTTAACAAAATATTTTGTTAATTTTTTTAAGGTAATGATACTTTTAATACGTGTAAAAACAAATTTTTGCCTTGAAGTAAATTTATAACCGTTTAATATAAATAAATTTAGAACTCTCCAAAATGGCAACGCTGCAGCGATGGAAAATATAAAGTACATATTTGCAAAAAATATATGATCGCTTTATTTATGAAACAAGATTCCTATAACTATTACAAATAAGTTTTCGTACCAAAATTAAAGAACGAAATTCCCTTAACTATAAAAAAAATGGATGAAGTTACAGTAACATTTTCACCTGTATTTTCGACGCAACTCGCAAAAATGTCTAACAAATGGTCTTTACACATCCAATTATTACATATTTTACACCATCTTCTTGTAGATTTATTCCTAACTCAATCATCATTTATAACAACGTCCTAAAGGTCCTCGTCGTTCGTGAGACACTGCCGTTGATATTAATGGTTGACCTAACAGAATCTTTGCAAGTCTGGATTCAATTTCTCTGCCGCTTCGTAATTTTTCTTCAATTCTAATTTAAAAATGAATCAAGTTAAAGGAATTTTAACGCCATAACAAAAACACATTTTTTATATTTAGGGGCCTGAAATTTCCGAATATGATTGTGTTAGCAATGCCGACAATCTGAAATATTGCCAACTTCATTTCGCAACCCCATTTGTTCATGTGTCAATTTAAAATTTAAAAAACAATACATTCTTTGACGAGGAATGTTGGCACCTAGGAAGGTACGGAAAAGATTGTTGCTGTGTCATAAGCAAAACAAAAATACCATTGAAACATTGAACACTGGATTACATATGTAATCCACGCGCCCCCTCTAGGGTTAAGGAAACTTAATAATAACAGTTCGATGTATTAAAACATTTATTCATATTTACAAAACTCAAATGCAATAAAAATTTTATGGCTATATACAATTTTATGAGTATATTAAAACTTAACATCTACACCTACATTTACAAAATAGTCTTTTTGTATAATTATTTACAAAATTACATTCATAAAAAAATTATTGTAAATAAATCATATTAATTGTATAAAAAAACATTGTTCGTAATTGTGATAATAATTTAAATTTTTTGAGATCATCGGTGACAAAACAAAATTCAGACACAAGTTAAAGATCGATTTGAGCATTACCGAAAAAAAAATCATTACACTACATGCTGTGATTGCACGTGAAAATAAGTCCACATCTTAAAAGTATGTACAATTTTACAAAATTAAATTACATGCAGAAATTTGAGTGACTATTAGTTTATGAAATCAGCGAGAATTTGGTAAAATCTCCATCAATCATCCTTTTCAAAAGGCATTTCGTTGTACGAAGTTTGCCGAAGATTTCACCGAATTGCAAATGTGCTCTTCGACGATTTATTATTAGGTTGCATAATATTAACGCACTGTAAGTACAGACTTTTAAGTACACACATAGAAATACGAAAAGATTTCCATTTACATTCGTCGCTCTCACTTTTTCATAAAAATTTGGCACAACTAAATAAAATCCCTTTCGACAAAAAAATCAACCAAATAGCACAACAAATTACTTATTGCAAATATAATCACATAAAAGTTGCAATATAATTTTCGACAAGTCCACCTTATTGCTATTGGCAATGAATGCCGGCACTGTGAAGTCACACGCTTCAGACGAAGCCTAATTTTTTGGTTTTATGGCAACGCTAGTTCCAATCCCGATGCACAATGAACACTTAAACTTAAATTCCTAACGAGAGATAATTAAACTGTTCTTCAGGTACTCACAAATATGAAGCTGAATCAGATCGAAAACATTCACTAACACTGCAAAACATGGAAGCACTCATACACAAAAAAAATGAAATTAAGATTATGCGAAATGAATTGGATAACTAAAGTTTTAGACGATGATTTCACGGATCACTCTCCGCGTTCTCGAGTTCGGCGTGGAGTAGCCGCTCTCGAGGCTTTCTTCGTAACTTAGGGACATCTGAGGGGGCTTCTCGTCTTCCATTTGTTCTAGGTATGGGTCTGGAAGGCCACTTACGTCATGATAAGGCGAATCTGTAAAAAAATCACATACAGTCCATCTTGGATATTAATATTGAGCAGGCTAGAATTCATAGACAACTTACTTAAGTACAAGTGGACACTTACTGCTGCTGCTCATAGGTCGAAAATTATCCCTAAGAAGGGAGCAATGAGCAGCAGTGTCCACTTATACTTAAGTGACTGTTGTAGTCCGAATTTCAGCCTGAATATCTACAAAATAAAATATATAAGGGCCGAGTCAGACAAAACGGCACGGTACCGGCAAGGTTTTTGACGTTCTTATTATGATTTATGTGATTATTTAGGAACGGTTTTCTTAAATACGGTTCGAGGGGACAGTCGATCAGAGAAATAGTCTCGATAGGCACCTGACTGTCACTTACAGAACAATGGACTTCTTGTCAACTTCAAGCCGACACTGTCCCGAATAATCACACAAATCATAAAAAAAACATCAAAAACCGTGCCGTTAGGTCTGACGCGGTTCTAATGGGCATTTGGATCAGTTTCCACTTTAACAACAATACAGGTTGTCCCCATCACGTGTAGCCACCCCCAAAGTTGAGCTTTAGTTGAAAGTTATTTATTAGAAATTTGGTGCACACATTACTCTGGTATAAGGCTAAAAATTCCAAGTTTTAAATATTAATTGTCGGCGTTAGTTTTCGAGAAAAAAAATAAAAACTGATTTTGTATAAAAATAATATCTCCCAATTTCGTCAAATATCACTTTTCAGGATCAGTATGATTGAAACAAAGATATCCAAAGTAGGAAACAAAAATTCCAAAAGCTGTAATTAGTCTTAAAAAAATTTCCTTATATTGGAATTCTAAAATTAAAAGTAATAATTAATGACTGTTAACAGTCTTTAGTACCTACCCGCAAAATTAAGTACGATTTAAATTTAGGCATTGTAAAAAATTTCTCCGAAACTGGAAGTAGGTAACTGGTACCTCGAATGGTCTATCCTTTTTCCATAACCGCACCGAAAATATTTCGAGCGAAAAACGTAATAAGTCGTTATTGGTTAAAAAAAAAAATTAAACTTCAACATTCACACTTTAAAGTATCTTCATACTCATAATCTACATAGATCTGCAAGAAAGTAAAAAGGCTCGACTTAGGTACGCTCCTGTTGTTCACATCGACCGGCTTCCACTCGACAGTAACAAATTTCAATCGTACTTACCTTTTGCGGGCACATACTAACGACTGTTTACAGCCACTTACTAACGACTGTTTACAGCCACTTACTAACGACTGTTTACAGCCACTTACTAATGACTGTTTACAGCCATAAATCATTAATTTTACTCTTAAGATTCCAATATAAGGAAATGTTTACTTTGGATATCTTTATCTCAATCATACTGATCCGGAAATGTGAAATTTGACTAAATTGGGCGATATTATTTTTATAAAAAATCAGTTTTTTTTTTCTCGAAAATTAACGTCGACAATTAACCAGTCAAATTTCAAATAAATAACTTTCAATTAAAGCTAAATTTTGGGGCGGCCACAAGTGATGGGACACCTGTACTACACACAAGTGGTCTTCAGTTCTTTTTAAATGACCTTACAATGGTTAAATTTCAATACCCACTTGTTTAGTGTTTCAGCTTTGTAAAATACAAAAGTTTAAGAATGATCATTTTGTTTGGCCACAATTTTTAAGTGGTGAAGGCCACATTGTGTTTAAGAAAGCACCTCATTACTACTTCGCTATATTAAATGCTTGTTTAGGGTTTTTTGTGATGTAAAAGGAAAAGGTCATAAAACTAAAGGCACAATTAAAATAAAAGCAGCACGAAGCTAACAAAGACATAAAGTGCAAAATTACAACTAAATTTCTTAGCAATAATTTATACAAAGGCAGCAACTTTTTTTTTTTTGTTTAATTTTTGGAAAAAATATAAAAGTTTAAAAAGTATAAAGTTTCTGGGAACAGTGTTTGGACTGATACATTTAATTCTATTCAATGAAACACATTTAGGCTGGAAATAATTGATGATAACTAACAGTCACTTACCGCTGCTCATACTTCGCCTAGCTCATCCCTACATAAGTAAGTGCCTTAATGTAAAACAAAATTGCAGTAAGTTTTTTAAATTTTTGACCTTAATACAAAAACGTTTAATCGCAATGTAAATTGTAATAAAATGAGTAATGATTTAATTTTGAAAAAAGAAGTTATTAGTGCATTTTGACAATTATAAAACAACCGTTCTGACGTGCTACTGGCTTTACGGCGCATGCGTATTAACGCACTTTCTTCCCTAGTGACGAAAGTAACCACTTCCCGAAAGTGATTTACTGTTTTCACTGGCGAAGAAAACGGCTACTTTCCCGTTTCAAATAAGCGACTTTGGAAAAAACAATTTGTTTATAGTTTTAGGACCACACTTACCAATATGCTGCTCAATGCGTTTCTTGGGCTTGTGGACAGCAGCATAAGGATCATTGCAGTACTCCTGTCGAGAGGGATTGTTGCTGTTCCTCATGTAATCATCTCCGTGATTGCTTTGGGTCGTAATATGCGGATAGGGGGCATAATCATCCACAGTTCCATAACCGCCGTGAGTGATGGGATCGTAACCATAAGAACTCTGCCTTTCAATATGCGGAGCCTGGAGCTGATTCGTCGAATTATTGGACGCGGCGGCCATCTTCATCTGCCAGAGGGAATCTTGAGAGTTAACACTTCCTCCATTGTTTGAGTTGGAGTAACTGTTTTCTAAATAACCAGTATTGGCCCCTGAAAAAGATCTCATGATCGCATGTCGCGAAACAATTTCACGAGACTTACAGTCGCCATTATTCTGATGAGCTTGCATGTTGGGATTGGGTAAATAACCATAACCGTTTTGCGTGGCGTAAACGGGATTCTTGGGATCTTCCATTGCTAGCGCCAAATCTAACGAGTGTTCCAGCGCTTTATTATCCATTCCCGTTGACGGGTAATAAGGAGGGGGGGCTTGATTCTGCTGCGTGATGATCGGGGGCCTCACTGGGTTCATCTCGTAGTCCTTGGCTAACATTTTCTGCGCTTGATTTCGCTTGCAGCGGCAGAACATGAGCAGAAGGCCGACGAACAGGATAAAGACGACGCATGAGACCACAATCGCAATAAGGGTTGGAGTGGCGAGCGCGGAAGCTTCTTTAATGTAAGCTGATCCCACTGTAAAGAATAAATTAAATTGAATGTGGCGCCAACCAAATTTTACCCGTCTTTGGATTTTGAAAAAGTGAATTAAAAATATTGCTGTATTAATAAGACGACTCAATCACAAATTCAGTGTTAGATAAACCGTGCGATCAAATAAAAATTAAATTAGTGCAGCCCAGAAGTATGCCATCACAGTTGGTAACGATCGAATAGGATCTCGGTAACAGAAAGATCTTTTACCAATACTGTAAAAGCTTACTTGTGTCCTGTTTTAATTCGCTTTTTGTATACTGTCTACATTTTGAACTGTAATTATTACAAGGCAGATTTAAATAGAATATAAGCCGATCAACTAAAAGGTAACACAGGTAACAAGTGTTTTTCAATTTTAGGAAGAATTTTGTATAATAAAAGTTTCTGTAGAAGGTACAGGGTCCTCCAACGTTAAAGGTCATCCCCAAAAAAACTTCAACTTGGAAGATAAGGTCTGTTGGGGTAACTGGGCCATGATTTTATAATGTAAGCGCGCAGTTTCTAACTTTGCAAGTACTTGCCGAGAACCACTAATAAATTATATTAATATCTAAAAGTTTATGCAGTCTTTACATATATAATAGCTGAATTTAAATTTCTTCATATTTAAAACTGAAGGAAAAAAGCAGCTTCATGGGTGACTGAAATTGGGGCAACTGGACCATAAGGATCTTGGTTTGACACAAATTATTGTTATTGGAATTGAGGTTAGTGGGCCTGTTAGCAAATATGTAAACTCCGTAAAAAAATTACTACAAGTCGCTTGAACCACACTATAATCGAGTTATCGATGACGTAGAGAACTGCTACATAACGAGTTGTGAAATTAATTAAGATTAAAAATAATTCAACTTTAGGAACTAACATTTAAGTATAATATTATATAGGTAGTTAACAAAATGTTAATAAACATTCGATAAGTCACTCAAATCATTAGTGAAGCTCATTATATCTTTAAATCTAGCAGAGCTGCTGTTACGGGACTTTAACAGCTTTCTTACTACATCTTTTACTACATCTTTTTTTCCACAATCTTCATTGTTTGGGAATGATCTGAAGCGGGGGACCAGATACCCCAAGCACCTGATCCAGTTACCCCATTTTTTAAAGATTTTGGGGATACCTGGGCCACTTTAACTTTAATATTGATAATAAGATCAGTGAACCTATAGATATTTCGCAAAATCAAGATGACACCACGTTGTTATGAAAATCTTGCACTACAAAATTGAAAAAATTGCTACATGAAAGCCACAACACTTACAATTTGAAGTGAAATTACAAGTTTTATGAAAAAAATCCATGGCCCAGTTACCCCCTGCACCCAGATACCTCAACTGATCGTCATCTGGCGTCGAGACGCTCATTTATGCAATTTTTTATGAATTCTTTTAAGTTTTTCTTTTCATAGATCGTTTATTTATAATTTTGTTATATATAAAACTAACAAAACCTTATCAGTTTTTTATTGAAATTCGCTTCGATTAGAAATCCAGTGATGTCAATAAAAAATGTTATTAACAAAACTTTCACGTCATAACCATTAAATCAGGCAAGTGTTGTAAAATTACAAAGCCTTTTAAAGAAACAAGATGTCCCGGAGATGCCAGGTAGTAGCTGCACGCAATATCAGGAGCGTATGTAGGAGTAGAAATTTCAATTTTACAAAAAGTCACTGAAACATTGGCTGCTGTTCATTTTACTGACTACAACTGGCATAAAAACAGCGTGAACACGGGGAATATGTTTAACCAAACCCTTATTAAGAAATACTAAAAGGTCATTATGGGTAGAGCTTATTTTCAATCCGGACCTGATAACCCCAGGTTACAATGGAACCTGATTTATAACCCCCATGCATATCATTTGATCATTATTTGTAGTTGGGTAAATTTACCACTCTCTGTTTAAAATCGTAAATCTTTGTTGAAAGTTTTGGGTGATTTTATTATTAATAGATTTTTAGATTAAAACCCGTTTAAAAAATTTAAACAACATTTTTGTGACATGCAAGATGAAATTAAATGCTCTAGGTAAATCCGGACATTCATTTTACTATCTCCCACCATCATCATTTTCAAATCTTCTTTTAGTTTTAAAATTGCATTTCTATTGATAAGGAGTCATTTATTGTGTAATATTATCTCCGCTGTGCTGAAAGCAAGTTTCAAAATTACTTTGAATTTTATATCCTTTTTAAAAAAAATATTTTTAAAGGGTATAAGCTAATGACTATTTAAGATCATGTTGAAAAAAATTATTGTACATTCAAAGGGGAGAACCTAGCGAAAACCATTTAAGAGATTTATACATATATTTAAAAACAATTAACAAGCTTCGGTACTTACATTCAGCCTCGACGTAATCTCCACAATAATCGTGCTCAGTTCTCAAACAGAATTTGACTCGCACCCTCGTATTAATATCGTCATTAACACCTATCGGCTCATCGTCGACTAGAGATCTCCCGGCGCCTTTATAACTCCTCGAATTCATTTGATCCAAAATGGTCTCTTTATACGACGGAGCCAGACCAGAAGCCGGCAAAGGGAGCGTTTCGACCACTTGCCAGGACGTTAAAGGCAGGTTTTCATTATTGACGGTCTCGATGACGGCGACGAGAGGCAGGCAGGTTACCGGAATATTAATTGAAAGAGCGTGCGTGGCCGGATCGTACGCTACTCTTTGAGGCAAAGGAATTTTGTCAACACGCGTCGATACACCCAAATCATGAGAATTTTCGCTGTTCCCCTTTGTGTTCAGAGCTTTGACCTGAAAGAACGAATTCGTTAATTGGCGCGCGCAAAAGAAGCCGGCGAAAACTCACCTTAAAGATGTAGCTTTGGTGCTGGTCCAAATGAGAGACGTTGCACGGAACGTTTTGCTGACAGTCGACCTCGGACCAGTCCGCCGTTCTCGTGATGATGCCACATCCCTCGACTAAAACGTCTTCGAGACTTGGGACCTTCTTGTAAGACACGAAGTACTTCGTGTTGATAATTCCTCCGTTGAAACCGGGGTCCCAGTTCAAGGTTACATAATTGTGGCCGACGTGGATCGCTGCGACTTTTGTGGGCTTTTCAGGGGCTCCTTTTGGCTGGAGGCGGATTCTAGCTTCGATTTTCCCTAAGTTGTTGACCACTTGGCAGTTGTATTCGCCGTAATCTTGATGCTTGATGTTGGAGATTCTTAGAACGCTTGTGTACATGTCGTCGTCATCAACGTTTGTGTTTATGATGTAATGGCCTTCTGAAGAACTTTGCAAAGGGGAGGTGTTCGAGCCATAATACCACTTGAATTCGGGTTTGGGATATGCTTGAATTTTGCAAACGACTTCGGCAGTTTCGTGCAAATCGTAAGCCACCTTGTTGTATTGGTGCAGCACGATCGGTTCATCTGCAGGAAAAGTTCTTGTTACGTTTTGGATTTTACGATAAAAAAATTGTTGCTTACACGTCCTAAACATAACTTAACCTGAATTTCGTTCAATTTAAAATTTTCAAATAAAGGAAACAAATTTAGGATGATAGCAAGTTATACGAATTTTATTTCATTTGAAGATGTCGAGCCTTTTTAATAATAAAAGCAACTCCTACATTTTTTGTTCTTTCCATTTTACATTCGTACTCTTTATATTCAGTTTTTCATATCAGCTAAAATGCAATACGGATCCATTGAAACTGAATATTAAAGCTGGTTCAGACGCAAAGACTAATCGCACGATAAAACGGTCATGTAAGTCGTTCGACAAAACGTACGCTTTATAACGTGGCCACACAATTCCATCTTATCATTCTGCAATGAGTTATTATTTGTTTTTCTGTTTTTCAATCGGTACTTTGTATACCTGCCCTTCTTATTCTGGTTAGTCTAATCGGCAGTTTTACTTGCCACAAGAAAGACAAACTGTGATACAATTTTAAAAATTTGCTTAAAAAATTGACAACAAATTGAATAAAAAAACATGGAATTATAACTGAACGACAACACGCCAGACACGTCCATATATCGGGTATGTTCAAAGTTTAAAAAAATAATGTTAATCAAACCGTACTATCTTTTTTATATTGACATAAATGTAAAATGATTGTTAAGATATACACTACAATACGTTGACTGATTGACGTTATTTTCTTTTAATATTGAACATAAGAATATTTACATTGTATATTCAATTTTTAAAAAGTCGAGACATTATTTCTAGCCACTTTAAGGAAATTTTTTATATTTGTCATTACTATATAAAAGTTTTTTTTTTTCAGACCTTTACCAAACGGACTGAGAGTCATTCAGCGATTCATAAAACACCTAAAATTTTCAGTCAATTTGTAAAAACTCTTCGTTCATTCTATACTTTACAATCTACCCAGTCATTTAGAAAACGACTACTATAAAGTGAAAAAAAACTCTTAATGACCCTAAAAATTATTAACAACAAATAAACTTTGGAAATAAGAAGCCTCATTAACATTCAATTAAGTATGTAAAACATGGATACTGTCACATAATTAGCAGCACCCTATACAGGCTGTCCCATCACTTGTAGTCACACCTAAAATTGAGCTTTAATTCGAAAGTTATTTATTTGAAATTTGGTGCACACATGCCTCTAGTATAAGGCTAGAAATTACCAGTTTTAAATATTAATTTCTTATTCTCGTAAAAATAATATCTCTCAATTTCGTCAAATTTCACTTTTCAGGGTCAGCATGATTGAGACAAAGATATTCAAAGTAAAAAAAGAAAAAATTAAAAAGCTGTAATTAGTCTAAAATTCCCTTACAATAAGAAATGATTTATGACTGTAAATAGTCGTTAGTACCACCCGAAAAGGTAAGTACGATTTCATTTTATGGCATTGTAAGAATTTGTCACTGTCGAGTGGAAGCCGGTCGATGTGAACAACAGGAGCGTCCCAATGTCGAGCCTTTTTACAGCCTTGTAGATTTCTAAAATTTACGTATGGAAAAGAGATAGACCTTCGAGATACCAGTTACCTATTTCCAGTTTTGGAGAAATTATTACAATGCCATAAGTTTAAATCGTACTTAACTTTGCTGGTAGAAACTAACGACTGTTTACAGTCATAAATCATTACTTTTACTCTTAAGATTCCAATATAAAGAAATTTTAGACTAATTACAGCTTTTTAATTTTTTTTTTACTTTTGATATCTTTGTTTTTGTTTGCACCAAATTTCAAGTAAATAACTTTAAATTAAAGCTTAATTTTGGGAGTGCCCACAAGTGATGGGACACCCTGTACAGCTCAGTCTTTCAACTTGGCTTACAATCTCATTCCGTTGGTGCAAAGCGTACGTTTTGTGGTCTATGCACTCCATCTTACTTAATACAAATTGTCCGACGAATTTTTGCTAATGGACCTGCTTTTACATTTTTTAACTAAATTTAATACTTTGTTTTCTCAAATCCAGTTTACATCGTTGTAATAAGATTGATAAATTTGTGATTATCTAAGAAGTAGCCATTAATTCTGATTTAATTGAGTAAACAAATTAATATAATGTTGGAACAAGTTTGAATCAAGTTTCAAGTACCGGATTTTAGCTAAATTTGGAAATCTTATTAAACACAAAATTATTTAGAACAATTTGAAAATTAAATGTTGAACACTTTGTAATCTGACCCTAATTGAAAGATGATTAATAGAACCAAAGTTTTGTTTGCTAGAAACAGCATTCGCAGGCAATTTATATTTCAGTCGTATTTCTCGACTGAAACTATCGCTTCGATTCATCCACGGTTTCACTCGTGAACGAACTTAGATCAGAATTTGGAGCGAAATATCTTTGTATAAAATTCCATTACGATATCATTGTTCTACAAATGGAAAGTAAGTACTTACGTTCGATTCGCAAATGCATGCTGGATTCGGCTCGCCTTACTTCGTTTTCAAAAGCGCAACTATACGTTCCCCTATCAGATGGAAGAAGTTCATTTCCGTTCGGTCTAGCTTTTCCACTGAACTTCAACGTACTTTGAATACTGACGGCTCCATTACTGTTTTCCGTCAGATCTGTTTTCACCTCATACATATTCACATCCGCGGTGAGTTCTTCGTTATCCTTCAGCCACTTCACCACCGGTTTGGGTTTACCTTTGGCGCTGCAGGTCACCGAAAAATTCGGATCGCCGACCCGCTTCGTTTCCAGCGGCTTCAATTTAAATTTGAAATTAGGCGGTTGGTGCACTTCTAAATTTACTGACGCCACTTCGCCGGGCCCCAATTCATTACTGGCCTGACAATAATAAGCGCCTTCGCTTCCCAAGTGGGCGTTTGCGATCGTGTATTTGGTCCCGGTCGCAAGGACCGTCTGCTGGCCGTCGCTCTGGTGCCTGAACCAGCGGTATTGCGGAGCCGGCCATCCAGGGGGAGTCGCGGTGCAAGTTAAAGTCACCGGCATTCCTTCAGTCGCGATTGGCTTATCCGGCATTATTCTAGCCTTCCCCGGCTTGTGCCTAATTAAGAGCGCAATAGACGCGTTGCCAATCTTCTCAATCCTCCTAATTGGGGGAGAACTGGGAGTTATAACATTAACCGCGCGACAGATGTAAGTGCCGGAATTTTCGGCGGTGACTTGGTTCAAGCGTAAAGTATCCCCGGATTGCCTAAAGTCGGGCTTTCCGTCTTTGACCCACTCTATCGTTTTCGGGCTCGGGTTCGAGCTAACGTTGCATTTAATGGAAACGGCTTCGCGTTCTTCTGCCTCTTTAGTTTTAGCTTCCAGCGTGACAATCGGGGCGTATAAAACGTCCAATGTTATTTCTTTCTCCCCGATTTTTCCGAGGCCGTTATCCGCGGTGCAAGTGTACTTCCCCGCGTCCTGTATGCTAACGCGGCGAAGAATGTGAGTGTTCGAGGTTGTTATGGAGCGACCGTTGCGAGTCCAACGGACACTTATCACTTTCGGCTTGGCATCTACGGAACATTGTAGTGTCGCAGAAGAGTCGCGCTCGACCCTCAGAGGATTTTCTGGTCCAACTTCCACGCGAGGGAAATCTAGAATTAAATTGAATTCATTATTATAAATAGTTCGGTTGAGAAAATCCGAATTAAAATGATTTGTTCTCCTATTATGGCGCCTCGAGGGCTCTTTTGGGCGGGAAAAATTTACGGCGGTATTTTCGGAGGTCCAAATAAATATTCGGTTTTGAATGATGTTATTGGCCTGGTGGATAAACAATTGTAAACAAGCATATCCGGCAGATTCGTCGTCTTAGCGGGAATGCACCAGATGTTGTATATTTTGCCTATATAAAAAGCATTCATGTTTACAGAGTAACAAGTAAGAGCTGTACCAATAACTTATCCGAAATTAAAAACAAGCAGCAGATGGGGTTAATTATGTCTGATCTTGCGCACACAACCTTCACCCACAAAAAAAAAAAAACAAATTCTTTTCGTAACTGAAAGGTTTCCTTGGAAAGGTATCAACTTTATTACATAAATACCAAAATTTAAACAAAAAATACAAACCTTTCAGTCAAAACAAATCACGTGGCAAAATCGTCTTATTCAGAGTTTTTTCAGTGTCTGTTGTATATTAAGATCCTTTTCGTGTCGAAACAGGGAAGGTTTTTGAATAGAAATTTCTTTTTGCCATACAATATTGGGTGATTCATAAAAGTGCGACTACAAGTCATTACCTAAATGAAAGATGCCTAATGGAAATTAAATGGGTCGTTTTTGAAGAGGAATTTGTTAGTGCATCAATAAAGCAACAGAAGGTTAAGAAATTTTGAAATGAATGTAATTAAACTATCTTTTTTATTGATCACATATGGTAAACTAGAGATGAAAGATTCCTATTCACATGAATTCATAAATGCTGTCTGAGGAAGCTGAAAGCAATTGTACAGTGGCTGTTTGTAATTAATGATGCTGATAAACTACTTGAGGTAATGCATTAAGATGGTTTTACACACTATTTTTATTCGTTTTTATTCCGATCACATAATCAGAAGAGGATTTTTAAAAGGCGAATAATTTAATACATTTTATTTTCCCTTTTAACATAATTTAATTAGGAAATTTTGTTTTCTACTCAGAAACGTGTGCAGAATATTCTCCAATCTAATTTTTGGCTATTTAACAAACGGGTTTTTGCTGTCATTGCGTTCACAATTTTTTAAATATCAAAACAAATTGCATCTAATCAAGGCAATTTTGAAACATGTTTGGGTATGAAAAACTGTGTTGTTTCAAATTTTTAATTATTAATGTCAATACCTAGCATTTCTTTAATACACATGAGCCGTTGATTTTAAGTGGAGTAAATCTATTTGGTGAAAAAAATAGTTAAAGCTAATTCTAATTACAAATTAACATAAAATTTGTTTTCAATCAATTTACAATCTTTTAATATCAGTACACGTTTGTTGCTAGTAATTTATTTCGACAACGATATGTATTGTTTGTTGATTTTGAAAGTGATTTTTGATTTATCACCATAACGGGGTAGGCCAATAAGGAAAAATATAAAGATCTGCTGAATATTTTTTCTTATTTTGTCCACTTTTTCCTATAAAATTAGATTTCTTTTTTAATTTATTGTAGCTTTTCGAAAAAGCATGAAATTTTTAAATAAAATAAATAAGTAAATAAATAAATAAAACAATTTTTTTGTTATTATAATTATATTCTATTTAAAGAAAATCGACGTTTTCAACAAATCTGAAGAGTAAATTTGACCCTCATTAACAACAATTTTTTATTTAGTTTTTAATTAATACATGCACTCTTTGCACAAAATCGAATTTAAACGGATTGTGTACAAAAAAACAAAAACAAAACACCGACCTCACTAATTAATCACATTTCTAGTCAAAGACTTGTGTGTTAATGTAAAAATGGAAAATAAAAGAAAAGCATTTTTTAAATCTAATCTCTTTAATTAAATTTTCTTAATCCTTGTTAGCTTAAATCCGCTCAATATGGAGCAGCGCAAAATATGCGAGACTAAACTAGCACAAAAGTAAATAAACTAACTCGATGTATACAATATTAAAATTGAACCTTCGCACTAAATTAAAAATTACGTGTTTTGTAATCGTGAAGAAACTTTAACAAACTTCTTTCACCGCGTCTGCAACGTGAATGTCAACACATGCAAATTGCAACGGGGGCGCCTTAACCCAGACTCTGGAGAAAAAAGTCCGGAATGGGTCACCGGGAAAATCGAATCGCGAAATTAATCTCAAATTGTTGCGCGAATTAATCAGATTACAGGAAATATACTGCTCGATTTCTGATAATGCAGATAAACGCATAAATCGTTCTAATTTATGCAGCTGGCTAATCCATGGTGCAGTAAAAAAGTAACTTAAAATTCGTTCGTTAATGTACTTGCGACGATAAAATCTTGTAATATTATTTATCGCCCGGATAAATTAAGTTGTAGGAAAAGTTCACAAAAAATAAACGCTAGTTTAGAAATCTCGCAAACGTGGGAATGGAAATAATTACGGTGACGTTTGCATCGATAATTAGTGAATTTTAAACAGCCAAGAATGGCGTTCTGATTTAAATTTCTGGTTGCAAGGCGCAACTACTGTTGATTGCTGATGCAATCGCTGCACAATTAGATTTTAAATAAATTTACAAGCACAATTAATTGACATACAGTAAACCCTCGATAAGACGAACTCGAAGGGACGAGAATATTGTATGTTCGTAGTAACGAAGTTCGTCATATCCGATTGATTACATACATACAAACATAATATATCATTTTAAGAAAAATAATAAGCATTTTATTTACTGATAGTAACTACACATAACATAACTACACCGTATTTTTTAATTTGAGAAGAAGATTCAAACAGATCTACTTTTTGGCGCAATCTGTTTGAATCTTCTTCTCAAATTAAAAAATTCGGTAGAACTGAATACTATAATGATTTTACGATCTTATGTTATGTGTTTAACTTGTAAAACTGAACTGATAATGTTTCTATTGAAGCTATGTAGTTCTTGAAACAAGGGACACTTTTAGGTAGTGTCAAACACTGCGTAGTCAAAGCGTCACTGACTGAAAATAAAT
The DNA here is from genome assembly GCA_949768715.1 of Dascillus cervinus. Classification (NCBI taxonomy): domain Eukaryota; kingdom Metazoa; phylum Arthropoda; class Insecta; order Coleoptera; family Dascillidae; genus Dascillus; species Dascillus cervinus. Next base: position 25,612,285 of record OX458319.1, on the reverse strand, counting down.
ATTATGGTTCGTCTTAAAGGGGAATTTTAACCTCAAGGTTCTAAAATTTAGTTCGTAGTTCATGTTAACGAGAATTCGTGTTAACCGAGCGACAGTCCATAAGAAACGATAAGAAACAAGCCGGGACCACAGTGTCTGTTCGTGTTAACGAGGTGTTCGTCTTAAGCGAGTTCGTCTTATCGAGGGTTTACTGTAATTGTTCAATAATTAATTTTATGTTAAAAAATCAAGTAGAAATATAGAATAATTTGGGTATGTCCGGTTTATTTACCGGTCCATCGATTTGAGAATCGTATGTAGTTAGCCGAGGTCTGTGGCCGGTCTTAGCGAATTATGTGGGGCCAGAAATATGATATGATAGTTAATAAAGTTATATATAGGACACTGGAACGATCACTGGACTTGTTTCGAACAAAAATAAAAATATATAGAAGGAAAGTTTGCAACTACTTTGTGTGTTATTTTCGTTGAGTTTGGGTACTCTGAAAGTTTTGCTCCCAGAAGAGAAAATTGTTAATTTGTTAATATTTCCCATGAAATAAATGATTTATCACAATTCGTACCATAAAAAATCTAGAAACCGTTTTACTTAAATTTTCAATTATTTTTGGTCGGTACTTAATGAGCTACCCAACTTTTTGAGCCAAAAACCAAATTAACTGAAAATTAAGTTAAAATTGATGTAATGAAAACGAAAATTATACTTACAGTTAACGCCGAGGGTAACACTCGCTTCCATCTTAGCGCCATCGGGCATCGCACGATTCCAAACTTCGCATCTGAAATTTGCACCGTCATCTTCGCGGCTGGGCGTGATGGTAAGCGTCGCCGTCGTCGGTTGATCGCGAGATCCTCCAGTTTTCAGCTCGGCCTCCAACGGGTACGTCGATCCTGAAATCGAACCACATTTAAATAGAAAGTCGATAGAACAAGTTTTACTTCGGGTCATTTTCATCAATAAGCAACGACAAGGAACGTGGAAGCAAGATTTTCTCAAGGAACTTATGCAAATGGCCCATTGTGAGAATCCGCAAACTGGAAATATTTTCGCAGAGCCGCTGAATCATGGTTCACAAATGAGTCAAAAGATTATGACTAAACTAAACGTGTAAAGGTGTATTTTTATGATTTGAGATGTTTTTCTAAGGCGTGCGAGGTTCCGTGTTTGTTCATCAAAATTTTGACTTGTTTCAGCGTGGGCGGTTCTACTTAAAAGTCATTACTCTTTGTACGAAGGAAGAAAAGTTGGAACAAAAGATTATTCGTTTAATTTTTAATTACAGGTCAAGTTCCTTTTTTGTTGATGGGTGAAAGATTTTAGTCTGTTCTTTAATCACTTTAAGTTCTGTTTAATATTGAAAAAGGAAAACGAAATTTTGGTTATTATAACAATTTTTTTCAATGTGAAAACATTTTTGTAATGAATTTGTAGTAAATAAACTTGGTAGATTGAGCTTTTTTCAGCTTCGTTTCTGCTTGGTTAGATCTTCATAAAAGTCAGTTTTCTTTGTGCTCACAAAAAAAACGATAATTTCCAATAAAAAATTCCGCGTTCATTTTAATTTTCAATACTTTCCAATATCGTTTTAATTACAATTCAAGACCCGATTTTTTACTTTGGTTCGCAAAAGATCACAAGGGAACTCTTAATGACCTAAGAAAATTCAGACTTCGTTGAAAAACAATTTAAATATCATTTCAAACATTTTTTAACATTTTAAAATTATTTACAGCTCTGGAACACGTTCCTTCAGAAAAATTTGCCGTCCAAATTATATATTACAGTAAGTTGTGAACATAGCCCTACTTGCAAATGCCAGGAATTAATTATTAAAATATTTATTACGGTAAATGCTGCTATGGCTTCGACCTACTTCAATTCGAAGCTTTAACGTCAATCGGTATTCCTTATTTCTAGAGTTTGAAAGTTGACACTAGAAGACATCAATTAGCTTCTAGGATCGAGACACCATTTATTGCCAATTTAGGCAAATTTATAACTTGAACGAAATCTTTATATTTTTTAGTTGTGCTACAGTTTTTAAATTGAAATGCTGTAAATCTTAGTGATTTAATTATTTACACTTTACCATCTTTGGCCACCTTGAACCCCATCTGTAGCCAGCTTGAATTTCTAGCGGAATGGTTGTAAATGGCCTTTATGCACTTACCGCAAACCTTATACATACGTATTTTCAAATAAAGTGGATGCAAAAGGTGCCTCGACTCTACATACGTTAACGCTAACATGTAGCCATCTTCTAAATTTAAATTTTTAACGATAAGGTAATATTTTGCGCTGTTTTAATCCACCTGAACTCGTTTAAATTTTAAACCGGGCGCATTTTTTCACTTCAAAATTTAGAGAACACTTCCGACGTAATTTACGAACCACCAAAGAAGGGTTAATAAATTACCGCAGAACTCACCGTGCTAATTCGCGAAATACATTGTGCAACCGTCTCCTTAAATCATTTTCTAAAAATTAAAACGGACGTGTATCACTATAATTCAGTTATGATTCATATAACCGTGCTTTCTTGCACCGTGCAAAGCCACAAAGAAGATTTACGGTATTAGTCGAAATGACCATAGCAAGCAATAATTATGCCACGGTTATTACAAACTTCCTATGCCACCTGAAACGGCCGACTTCCTCTCTCCGCGTATCTGCTATTTAATCGTTGGGAACGTAAGTGAATATGTTTGAAGACGGAACGTGAAAATTGTTTAATTTGATTTTCCAGGACGATTGTGAGATAGGTAAATACCATACATGGTATAAGTTGCCAGTAGGAATGAAAAAAATTGTTCATGTCGAGATTTACGTAGTTCTAAACGCAAATATTGATAGTTCATTTACATATAGATTGGTATTTTTGCATTTACATTTTCAGCGTATTATTTTTAAGCAATTAAGTAGGATTTTAGTGAAACTTTTCCGCGCTCAGCTTTAAAATGCTAACGAGAACATATAAGTACGAAACGCAATACCGTTTTTGAAAATGCAGCTGCGAATGTTTATCAAGTTTTTGTACGAAAAAACGAATTTAATGGCGGATTTTATTGCATTTTCACACGAGTGTTAAATGACTGCGACGTAATTACAACGTGCTATATAGCGTACACCATCAGAAAGTTATAAAAACCTCTTCAGAGATAATTGCATGCTTCCTTTATCATCTCGTTTCAACTATAAGTTTCACAATAGAAAGTCTTCCTGCACGAAATAAATGAAAACGTCAATAAAACATAATTGAGACACCAAGTTGCAGGGAACATCATTATGCTCTCAACAGTTCACAACATGTTTTTCGATCGAGATGACCTATTTTGCAAAAAAATTGCATGAAAAGGCTTCTGTTCGTTTTTAGCTAATCGGGCAATTATTAAGAGATTAGTGCTTTATACTGGGAAAATAGCTTTTTTAAAAACACCAACCAATTATTTTATTTTTACATTTGCATCTAATTTTTATTTAACATTGTTTTGCTGTTATTTCCTTTAATTAAAGGCAATTTGTTTTGAACGTCCTATTCGAATGTTTTCAAAAACATTTTATTACAAATTAAATTGTTTTTCCATATGTTGGCGTCAACATCAATCGAATTACGTCGTTAAAGTAAAAAAAAGATTTTATTTCTCACCCTACTAACAAACTTTGCTTGAGATCAAATTCGAAATTTACAGAACGATATTTAATTAGTTAATTGTCTATTAATAATGTAATTTTTCAACTATAACTGAAACGTTCATAAAAAATAGTCTACTTTCGAACCAAAGGATGTTAACAAAAATTGCTAAAGTTTAAAATTACCAAGGCCAAGGTCTGATTACAACTTCGCAATACATGTTCAAATTAGTAAGGGATCATTGCAATAATGAGTACATATTATATCAGTGGAATTAAATTGTATAATTATTATGCCTTAAGCTGTGGTTCGATATACAGCATCTTTATAAAAGATTGTACCTTTTTGACAAAGAATATTCTTGGCCACATTATGTGACATGAGGATTCTTTTTGTGGTAAAAATAAGACAATCCCTCAAAGTTTTTCAATACATCTTACAAAGACTACTTGTGTATTGCTCGTAACACGAGTTCCTTTCTTCCATGCTCAAATCACCATGTCTCGAGACTCTTCTTTTTATGACACTCCATAAAAAGTAATCGCGTAGCACCGTATCTGGGAACTTCATGAACCATGGTAGCAACGCTCCATTGCAGGAAACGTTATTTTGAGATGTACAGAGTCGTTCAACATTAATGGACACCCCAAAAAAAACCTCCATTTTGAAGAGATTATTATGAAAATTTGTCCGTGTATTTAGTTATTGATGAGCAACGATCTAATTAATGTAATTTTCCATGACTTTCTTGCGTTTTTCGTTTCAACAATTTTGTATTTATAATTTTTTGATATAAAAATATTAAAACTTTTTCAGACTTTGAAATTTCAGATTTAGAAGAAGTTAGTAAAACACTGGCTGCTGTTTGCTTCAAATAACTATACACAACCAGTATGAAAACAGCGTAATGTAAGAGCACAGGTAGAACAATAATTATAATTAATTGTGGTTACATAAGTTAACATCACTTTCAGAAATCGGGCCTATACTGATTTTTTTTTTATAAAGCTCAGCTTGTTTTAGCCCTTCTATCACATTGTGTTCGGTTCTGGACATCCTATGCTTTTAATTGACTGCATGTTTTACCATCTATATATTCATGACAAAATTAGAAATTCATTGCAAATATAGGTTTCTGGAGTTGGGCTATGACAACTGTGTAGAGCTCTATTTTGTATCTTTTTTTGTTTGTGTCGGTTGAAAATGGATTTCAAAATCGTATTTTTGCGTATATAAACAGTGTAGCTTTTGTTAGAGACAATAGTATTTGGCTTTTTTTTTATTTCGTGAAGGTATTGTTTTAAAAATTGGCGTACTAATATGAGGACATTGTGAACAAACGGTAAACCCAACATCGAGAGTAATGTGTGGAAAATTTAGTATTCATCTTTGCTTAATCCATTAAAGACCATTAAAGAAAAAGATGCAAAAGACTCTTTGTAGTCTTTTGACAAAAAAAGATATTAAAGAAATAAACCTTAATGAGTTAACTTCATGAGATAACACACTTCCTAATTTGTAAAATATAATAAAAGTGGAATAAAATATATCGTTTAAGAAATGTATATATTTTTTTACTTCATTAGTTCATAATGTTCTCAATTGAGATACCCTACACTGCCGAAACGAAGGATTTTGAAAATGTGAAACGCACTAAAAATTTTCAAAAAAATCATATTTGCATTCTAGTAAATTTCAGATTTTTCTCTTGAAATGTGTTAATTCGTTGTGATTTTATTATTAATCGTTTTTCAGGCTAAACGCGTTTAAAAACTGCCAACAAAATGTGACTGGCAAGTTTAAATTAAACGTTGTAGATAAATTAAAAAAAAAAATTGGTCTTGATTTTTCAATAATAATAATTATATAATTATAATTATAATTATGCTTTTGCCTTTTTACGCCTGATTTGTCAAAACAAAACTAATACCACTAGTTTGTGGTCGTACATGATTCCATCAAATAAATAAATTTCGAAAATAATAATTTAATATTTGAGATCAATTTTGGGGGGACCATTAACATTAGACGACCCTGTACCATCTCACTATTTGGTGGTAGTAGAGTGCTCTTCTAGTTAGGGTCTTACTTATAGACTATCGACGAGACTTCTATCGCATCACAAGTGTTGCATATATTGAGCCTTTTACAGGCTAATAAAAAAATTTTCCCTTAAGCGACCAAGAGTAATTTTTTTCGAAAAAGGTACAATCTTTTTTATGGACATACTGTACAAGAACTACGTTACTCCTACTTTGAATTAAATTGTACTCAATTGAACAACTGTTTCATTTACCTTCTCATTTATATATTTTAATAATTCTACTTCCACTTGAAAAATGATTTTAAAGCAGTTATAGAGTATAACGCAGTTGTGAATTGTTCTCGGCAACCTGTAATCTCTCAATTGAATGTTTGTGGCGTTCCAGATTTACGCCGATGGCGCCGACACCACTGCAACATTCACGTTTCAATTTTACAGTACCATATCTCGTTTCGATGTTCGACACATAAACAGCTGGAATTGGATACACAATTCGTGATGCATTAAATTACAACGGCTCCCGATCCGGGCGTTCCACCAAACTAGATGAAGAAAAGGAAAATTTACCCAAAGGTGATTTGTTCATTATTCATGTTCAGTCGTTTTTACGAGAAAAAGATGAGGAACTTATCGGTCCCGAGGGCGATCGCTCCCGTTTTCGTACCGTTAATTACCGCACACTTGCAATAAACTTGCGTTAATGTTAACGCGACACGGAACGCGCAAGTTGCGTTCCGATCAATCTCGAAATTTCCCCGGCACAAAGCAAATACCGATTTGATCGTAATCGTATTCATTTTTCACGTCTGGAATTATTCTTCGAGCTATCTGCTGAAATGATAACAGGTATTCGTGAGAATGTTTCTTGTTGAGAACTTTCTAAATTCGACTGCAGCAAATCATATTTACTCTGCGATTCGCGCGTTTCGGCGAAATTACATTGTTATAAAGTCGTTGCTGAAAGAGCCGGCGCCGATATTCCCCGATATTCAAAATTCGATAAAAAATCGCGACGCGTTAAATGGAGTTCCCGATTTGATTTTCTCCGAACCCCAATTCCGTCATTTTTCCCAACACTTTAATTAGTTAACAAAAGTTACTCTACGCGCTCAGCCGAGCACCTCAATGTCGATTAGATTTTGCATTGAAATCGACTTTGTTTATCTTTCCGGTCGTTTCGGTTCTAGGTCGAATTTCACTGTCTCCGACTTTCATTGAATTAGAAACGTCAATTTGAGCGATTTCGCCTATCGAAGTCCCGCGGGCGTTTTACAAGACATTTTCCGACAAATGGGTCATATTTCATGGAGAAAAAGTCCGGTGAGTGGCTTACAACGTGTCGAGATACTGCGTCATGATCCTAGGAGAGCGTAATTCGATACAATTTGTCGCTACTATTCAGTCAATTATATTGATCATTTAATTATCTTGCGTCGGTTATGTATTATGTATGTGAACGAATTATTTTTTAAAAAGTTTCGAACTGAATTCGTTGGTCTGTTGAATTAATTTGTGATTTCAATTAATTTAAATGTTTGTTCGTTAATTATTAACTTTGTATTTTATCGAAGACAATTTATTTCATACGAATTTTTGCAAAAAACTGATGATAGAAAATTGAATACAATCGATCGAAAAATTCATTGTTAGTCGCATTTAGTGCATTTAGTGCCATATTCAGAGTTTTTTCTTAAGTGCTTGCTTAAAACGACGGTAGTCGTTAGGCTTCTGACCATTGTACGTCGTCGTTTATAAATAAGTTTACCAGCTTCGTAAATCAGCACTTAAACATAAGAAACAGCTCTGACTATGGCTCTTATTAATATACAGTAGAATCCGGTTATAACGAACCTCAAGGGACCGTTAAAATCGATTCGTTATATCCGAAGTTCGTTATAAGCGTTAATGAGAGAATAAATGCAAGAGTGTTTTATGAGGCCTTTATTGCCTAATATACATATTCATATGTATAAAAAATTTATAAATATAAGGACTAAACTTAAGTGAAACAAAGCTAAACGCAAAGCAAAATGCAATAAGTAATTTTATTGGAAAAAATGTGTTATTTGCGACACATACGTTTCAACGTCACTAAAATTTTCAATAATTGAGTTTGGCGCACTTTCCATCTTCTATCTCAAGATTTTCTTGAAAATTTAGCAATTTGTACGATACTGTTTACACGCTGGTTCGTATTAAACTGATTTTAAAAACGAAGTAAAATTTTGGTTTTTTGTAATAATTCACATGTGCTCAAGGGGTTTATGTGTGTCTGATACGATCACTTCTTAGCGATAATTTGAAAACCATAACATCCAGTCAAGTGTGCTTTTCGGTTGAAATACGTTCTATTCAAACGGCATAGTAATAAATTTGTCAAAGTCGTAAACTAACTCACAAATAACACAATACCAAAGACACAAAACGTACAACGGGGAATTACCGACCACGGTTATTGTGCGTTATATACAATGCAAGTTCGATATAGCCGATTGAAATTGTATTAATTTGGGCGTTTTCAGGTTCGCTATATCCGATAGTTTGTTATATCCGAGTTCGTTATAACCGATTAATTTTTACCTTACCAATTTACACCAGCGAATAAAAAACTTATATTACACGTGACTTGGTGCATATTTCAAAATTGCTATCATTAAATTAGGTCAATTTAAACATATCAAACTATTTCGACTGAACGCCTTGTAATGAAAAAAATATTTAAGATGACTTGTAAAGTTTCTTTTGTCTTGCCTCTGTTTCAAAAGCAATTATTTGTTGAAATTGTTGATTTTCATTGGAATGGAATATAATATAATAACAAGTATTTTCTTCATTTACTTATTTATTATATTTCAACATTTCATACTTCTTCCGAAGAGCTATAATAAAATAAAAACTAAACTTAATTTTATAGGAGAAAGTGAGTAAAATAAGAAATAATATTCAGTAATAAGTTGCATGCCTATTATTTCTGAGTTTAGATGGTGCAGATTTTCATCGTATCTTTATTTTTTCTTTGGTAATATGGTTAGTTGTCGTATTTAAAAATGATAATGCTATTTTTCCGAAACTACTTGGCCTACCCCGTTTTGGTGATAAATCGAGAGAACCGCGCTCCCACGCTACCGTTATATAGGGTGACTTGTCTCATTTTCATTAACAAATTTATACTGATATTAAAAGATATTTGTTGTAAATTGATTGAAAACTCAAAATCAACAGCTCATTTGTTATTCCAATCACAATAACTTTGTCTTTTCGTTCAGTAATAATGTTTGCACCTCTGATTCTTATGTGTTGTTTAATAAAAAGATTTAGTTATAAAAGTAATACAAAAATCTTTTACAAACTTCTGGTTAACAAACAATACAAATAAGAAATATTGCAGATCGTCCCTATCAATGAAAATCTGTCAAGTTATTATGAGGGTGTAAGTAACTCTCCCTATTCTGCTTTGATTTTTACAAACAAAACAAATAATACCCAATATGGTAATATAAACACAGAATATAGATTATAGGTAGGTTACCTAGCCATATCGGTTACGTAAATAGCGTTTAATTCAGCACCAAATTCTCCTTACCAACTGCACTACCAATTACACTAACCTCTTTACTTTACACAGGAAAAACTTCTGAATTTTTTAATTTTTAAAACTATTTAGCAATACTGGAAAGTAACTGGGAAAGCTTCCTAATAATTTTTGACCGCATATTCAGTTTATTTTAGTTTTGTATCTTGGCTCAATCAGCAAATAGAAATTCAGTGGATATTGTGATTCAAGAAAATTGGCAAATATTCTTTTTAGGTTGAATTTCAATCCCTTGTTGAAATTTACGTTACAATGTCATGTTAAAGTTATAGTGCTGATGTATATTCTTCTTCTTTAGATGCCATATCCGGCTCCGGCTCCGGCTCCGGACGTAGGCGATTACATTTGGAAGACTACAATTATCTTGGAAATCTAATATTTTTAGGGACAGTCCTGTTGTCGAAGTAAATTATGAACTCTATTTGCTATTAACTTTATAAACTAAATTTTTATCGATTAAAAAGCCTTTTATGAAGGCAATTTATGGGATCGTCTCATTTATAAACCTTGCTTGCTGCGCTCGCTCGACCTACTCATAGCACTCGTTACAAGTACACAAAACAATTCTCATCAAAATCCATAAGATAAAATTTCTGCAGTTATAACTCTGCAAAGCCAGTTATTTAAAATTATTTTGTGAAATGAAGTTTTTATAATTCCTTCACGCTGTTCAACTTTTGTTTCCCGAGAACAAATAAGTTTGAAATTTATTAACGACACAAAAAATTGGTTGAAATAAAATTAATCAAAGTCGCTCATACACAGCCATTTTTAACAGCCGGGATTTTGATTTATTTAATTAAATTCTCTTTGCCATTCTACAAAGTGAGAATTTACGGAAGTAATATGAATTCACGGGATTCTTCAAATATTATTAAGTGGCTCTTTGTAATGCGAAATTGATTACCCCTCGAACATGACCCCATAAATTACACCTCTCGGCATAATAAATACTTATGCACCACATAAAACAAACTGATGAACCTTTCCTCTTCAGCGTTCCCCCTATTTATACATTTTATAAAATAGATTTTCTGTGTCGTTAACAAAGGCGACAGCCAAAAATAGGATATAAAATCAAGGCTCGAACAGAATTTTTTTCTCACAATAAAATTTCCTGTTTCGCCTGAAAGTTTCTCGCGGATCACCTTATCAAGCCGACAGTCAATGGAGTTCAATTTCTCTATCGCATACACTGGAAATCTTTTCAGGTCTCAAGGGACTCAACTAACTGTTTCACAACTCGACTTAAATTCTACTTTATATTCGCCGATTTTATAAAAGTCAGCCATCACAGCAAGTCATTAATTTTAAACACGGCAATTTGAATCCGAATTGCGGCGAAAGCAATTACAATTTAAAATCGCAGAAGTGAAGTAATTAAGGAAAGATTGCTTACCTTCTCTGTACCATCGCACTTGGGGATCCGGAGAACCGCCAATACTGGAGCAAGTCAATTCCTGGCGTTTTCCTTCGGTGGTGGTAACGTAACTATCTGGAGCCACAGAAGGCGGTTGGGGAACGGTTAACACAGTTAGAATGTACTTTTGGACGTGTAGATTTATCCCGGAGCCTCCTGCCTTAACTTTACATTCAAATAGGGCATTATCTCGATCGTAACTTGCGTTATGTATCAGGAGATCGTAAATTCCTTTTTCTGGACGGTAGTTTAATCTGGAAATAAATTTTACGCTTTTTTAACCAGCACGCGCTTATACAGTTACAAATTGGATTAAAGAAAGAGGCTGAAACTAAAATAACGATATGAAATATCTTTTGGTGATTTGTTTGATGATACGGAAAGAGATATGTTCTCTCTAATTCACCTACATTTTCTACAGACGTAAAGTTTCAATTTAGTTACTGAAGCAGATTCGGTCGTACAAATGAATCGATTTAATGATGTAAAGCGCAGTGAGATATTTTTGAATAAATTATTTGCAACGTCATTATCGTTTTAAATGAGAAGCAAGTTTCAGAGAAACAAAAAAGTAAGGGACAAAACGGATCTTTTATATACAGGGTCCTCCAACGTTAACGGTCACCCCAAAAAAACTCATTTTAAAGATATTACTATGAAAATTTGGCTATGCATTCAGTTATTAATAAGCTACGATCTGATGTTTATCTTGTTTTCAGGTTTTATCATGTGGCGTCATGAGGTAGCTGACAATAAACAGTAATCCAGATTTGGATCACTTCCCTTAACTTCCTATAATATTTCAACAGGACAACGAAGATGCCATACATTTGCGCACAGAAAAACAACAATTTGAAGAAGTTCCATTCACCAAACTTTAGTTCTATAAAGCCATATGAAGAGTGATAACAATGAAGTGAAAGGAATAGTGCAAAGAAATAAAAATGCATTAATAAATTCGTTTTTCGTTCGATAAGCACTTGACTTAGTTCTACGTGTACCAGGACCAATGATTTTCAATTATATTCAATAAGCACATAGTGAGAATTATTTTCCATTAATGTTATCATTTTAATTAATTTAAAAATTTGTTGGAATTTCTAACTGTTTTTATTTTTTTCGATACTTTCTGGACGGACTATAGTTATGGCTACTTCCTTAAGTTACACTCTCAACTGGTTTGTGCATCTTTTTTAAAAAAGCAAAAAGAAAGGAAATTGTTTTGTCGTTGCAAAACCTCCTTTTCAAGATAAGTTATGGATACTAAGCTGTTACTACCAATTTTTTTATTTCCTAAACCATTTTTAACAAGCTCACTGTCTATGAATCGCATGTGATTCATTTGACAGAGAATTTTACTTTATCTCACATTGCATCACTTTAATAAAACTGCTTTCTTCAAACTCTCGACTCTTTTTAATTGCGCCCAAATTATAAAGTACCCTTTCGGCATCACTTCAGAAATGCATCATATTAAGTTCTACATAATTTAAGTTTTCTTTCCAAATTCAACCAGGCGTATTGAATTTTAATAATTGTATAATGTGGTCGTTGCTTTACGAATTTCCGAGAACGGTATCAATAATTAAGCAGTTGAAAACAAAAACACGGCATTAAGCAGGGATTAAAAGCATAATTTTGTCTAATTAACGTTAAAAATGTGTTAAATTACAACGTAACATATGATTCTCACGGTAAAATTTACGTGTATGGAGGTATAAAGAGTTGGTTCAATTTGATTTAATGAGGTACGAGAAATAAAACATACACGATCTTGATGAATGTGCACTTTGCACCCAGCAATGGAGTGCAGCGTTAAAAACTAGATTACAAAAACAAAAAGTCTCAAAATAATTAACGGGGTTAAAACGAATTGACTGGTAATGCGATCTTGTAAGTTTCGGATAAAACGCAATGGCATGGCGGAATTAAACTTCTGCAGGAGTCTCTTAATAAATTTACGTGGACGTTTTATTTCAAAGAAAAAAGTTTGCTGGATGAAAACAACACCCCGAAATTTAATATCACGGACTTGACAAAACGCAAATTAAACTAAAATTCGCAAATTTATCTTGAATTTGCTTCCTTTGTGTGCATCAACCTAGGCGCGGAGAAAAGTAGTGAAACTTGGCAAAAATTACATTTGAATTTCAAATTGGCCAATTTTTCCACAAAAAGTGATAATAATTAACCCGGCGCAGTTAATTAAAGATGAAATTCGTCGTACAAGAAACTCAACTTCCACCGAACAATAACTAGTATTGAATGCAGCCCCACTTTTGTACTACATCTCACGTTGTTGCTCATTGTGTATGATGAATAGTGGGAAACGTGAGAAAAATACAATGAAATTACCAGAGAAAAATCAAATGAAAAACGGCGAATGAAGTTTTTTAAATCCAAGAAAAACACGCGCTCAAAAAGCAAGGAAACTCATTTATATTAATTAACGTGTGACATCCTGAAAAATTTCCTGGCAGGTATCAAATTTACTTGTACCAACTTCGGAGTTTTTGCGCAAAAGAAAAAACATTACATGCCTCCCAGCTTCGAGATCATCTTTCATTTTCAAAGTTCGCCGAATTTTGTGTCACTGCGAGTTTGGTGGGCTAAATTTACAAGTTACATAAATTTCACAATATAAAAAGTTTCGCAAAATTCAACAGTTATTAATCACAATCTGAGGGCCGTAAACTCAAAATTGTCTCGAGATTACAGTAAATGCATACTTTGCAATTACTTTTGCCATTTTTGCCATTTTTGCCATTTTTATCAGTTAAAGAAAGATCAAGAATCGAATTCAATAGGTTTCATATACTAAATGACATGGAAATTGCAACACCCAGAAGGGGTATGAATGTTTTGACCAAACACTTTTGGTATTACTAACCAAAATTTGGCTTAAATTACAAAACTGATTTAGTTATGTAAGCAAAGTTAATTTGGTTAAAAGTTTTTCTTTGCTATTACCAAAATTAATTGTTGCTTACTCAACAGTTTTAAAAAAAATTGTACTTTACTACATATACACCCGCCCTTACGGCTTCTTTGCGTCTTTTCCCATTCATTAATCAATTAACTAACTGATTAATTAATGAACATAAATTCAAGAGCCAGAAGTATAGAATACTAATTTCAAAGCTCTTTGTTTCAGACCAAATTGGCAGAGAAACGCTATTTTAGTCAGTGAAGTTTGACACTACCTGTTCGATGAACCGACAGACATCTTACTTGCAAGGCTTTTCCGCCTCTCAAAAAAAAAACTATTTATACAATAGAGTTCGAAGTCGAAATACCAGAAATTAAAAAATACAGTTTTTGTATTTCACTACGATTTAATATTTTGTCCCAAACCATGGTAAAAATAAGTCACAAAAAGAGTTAGTTTTAATGTAAAAATTATTGCGACTATTGCGTTATATTATTAGTTTTAAATTAAATCTTAATGTTGTCCTATGTTATATTATAGAATGTGCTTGTTAGAAAATGTAAATAAAAATTGTATCATCAAATCAACATTTTTGTATTCTATAAAATGTGTAAGAAACAATAATTTTGAAGACGTAGCAAAATAGTTAGTAAATAACTAGCCACTTTAGTGAAATGCAACGAAATAAAAAAATTAATCAAACAGTTTGACAAAAACTAGCCAAACAGTTGAGTAAAAATACCTAAATCATTTGCTGAAAATTAACCAAACTTCAGTTGAATTCTACTAAATCTAAAGCAACAAAACTAGCTTTGTTGTGATAGGAGTCAACTCTTAACTGAAAAAATGTCTCTTGTATTACATTTAACATACTTTTTCATAAGTATTTCTTTAGATAAATGTAATCACATATCCAATTTCTACTGACTTTTCATAAAGCAACATTTCATTTTTAATTGAAAAACTAACGAGCAGTTTCCCCATTTTTTTGATATCAATTACTAATGAAAAAATTCCTGCCGTCAGTTTAATGTTAGGGCAGTGACAGTTAAGACGATACTAACTTGTAATTATTGTCGAGCGGGACACCACCGATTGCGACGTTATCAGGTCTCGTGTGTTTGTTGTCTCGTATCCAATAGTACGTGAAGACCTCCCTCGGGGTGCTCTGATGTGAAAATCTGCATTCCAAAGTCAAGTCCTCGCCCTCCCGGATGTCCTTCATGTCTTCTTGAACTGCCGCCGTGGAGCTCCCTGCAAATAAATATAAATTTAAATTCGCCGTTATTGGCCCAATAAGGTCGCAAGCCGTACTTTATTAAAGCGGCCCACAAAACGTGCCCGCAGACCGCATGCAAAATGTGTCTCGTGGCATTGAGAAGTTAGTAGGGCATAACTGCAGGAATATCTTTCAAGTTACACTTGTAAAAGATTCACGTAGAGGTCCTCGTTCTCGTTCCGACAAATCTGCCGTGTGACGTACGATCACAAAAAGACCGGATTTGCCGGCAATAAAAAGAAAAATATTCAAATTATACACGTCCCCCAAAAAAGGAACAGATAATTTATAAGGGCGGCATTAAAAATTGAAATGAGCGCCAGTTTCGCAACAAAAAGCAAGCTTCCTGAGAGGGGACGAAGTTTCGATTCGTCCATCTAAGGTGACAAAACGTATTCCTTTAGGGAGTTTTGTACTCCTTTTTTGTGAACCGTACTCCTTTTAAAACGAGTGCTCCAAAAGTACTCCTTTGCATTCTTTTGTACTCCTTGGTACTTCTAAAAATATAAAAACTTGGCATTTAACTTTAACCTTTAACCTTTAAAAAAAGAGTTTCCATTTATTGTAGAAAACAAAGGAAATGATGATTCTATGGTTAAATGTACAATCTGCAAAGGAGAATTTTCTATTGCGATTGGTGGACGAAGTGCAATAACAAAGCACATTGATACTAATAATCATAAAACATCTCTTGATGCAGCGGCTTCAACGTCTAAACTAAATACATTTTTTAAAACTGATAGTTTTGGGCCAAATGAAGATTGAAATAAAAAGTATTTCAAAGAAAAATAATCACTTCTATTCATGGTTGATGAAGTTTTCCATTTTCTTGTTTTCAAATGATTACAACAAGGGTTGACTCTAAGAGTCGGTTTGCCTAGGTGAAGTCATGCAACTTTTAAGATTCAACCCTTGTTGTAATCATTTGAAAACAAGAAAATGGAAAACATTTTTACCTTAGCAAACTTTATGAAAATGGGGATCCTAACATAAGTCGAAAAAAAAAATGAAAACAAAATTGACCTGAGGACACTTTATGAAAATGTTCACTGCAATTTGCATGGTTTTACCTAGGAAAACCGACTTTTAAGATTCAACTTTTGTTGTAATCATTTGAAAACAAGAAAATAGAAAAAATATTTAACTTTATGAAAATGTGGATCCTAACATAAGTCGAAAAGAAAAAAAAAATGAAAACAAAATTGACCTGAGGACACTTTATGAAAATGTTCACTGCAATTTGCATGGTTTTACCTAGGAAAACCGAATTTTAAGATTCAACTTTTGTTGTAATCATTTGAAAACAAGAAAATGGAAAAAAAAATTAACTTTATGAAATTGTGGATCCTAACATAAGTTGAAAAGAAAAAAAAATGAAAGAAAATTTGACCTGAGGACACTTTATGAAAATGTTTACTGCAATTTGCATGGTTTTACCTAGAAAAACCGACTTTTAAGATTCAACTTTTGTTGTAATCATTTGAAAACAAGAAAATGGAAAAAAAATTAACTTTATGAAAATGTGGATCCTAACATAAGTCGAAAAGAAAAAAAAAATGAAAACAAAATTGACCTGATGGCACTTTATGAAAATGTTCACTGCAATTTGCATGGTTTTACCTAGGAAAACCGAATTTTAAGATTCAACTTTTGTTGTAATCATTTGAAAACAAGAAAATGGAAAAAAAAATTAACTTTATGAAATTGTGGATCCTAACATAAGTTGAAAAGAAAAAAAAATGAAAGAAAATTTGACCTGAGGACACTTTATGAAAATGTTTACTGCAATTTGCATGGTTTTACCTAGAAAAACCGACTTTTAAGATTCAACTTTTGTTGTAATCATTTGAAAACAAGAAAATGGAAAAAAAATTAACTTTATGAAAATGTGGATCCTAACATAAGTCGAAAAGAAAAAAAAATGAAAACAAAATTGACCTGATGACACTTTATGAAAATGTTCACTGCAATTTGCATGGTTTTACCTAGGAAAACCGAATTTTAAGATTCAACTTTTGTTGTAATCATTTGAAAACAAGAAAATGGAAAAAAAAATTAACTTTATGAAATTGTGGATCCTAACATAAGTTGAAAAGAAAAAAAAATGAAAGAAAATTTGACCTGAGGACACTTTATGAAAATGTTTACTGCAATTTGCATGGTTTTACCTAGAAAAACCGACTTTTAAGATTCAACTTTTGTTGTAATCATTTGAAAACAAGAAAATGGAAAAAAAAATTAACTTTATGAAATTGTGGATCCTAACATAAGTTGAAAAGAAAAAAAAATGAAAGAAAATTTGACCTGAGGACACTTTATGAAAATGTTTACTGCAATTTGCATGGTTTTACCTAGAAAAACCGACTTTTAAGATTCAACTTTTGTTGTAATCATTTGAAAACAAGAAAATGGAAAAAAAATTAACTTTATGAAAATGTGGATCCTAACATAAGTCGAAAAGAAAAAAAAAATGAAAACAAAATTGACCTGATGACACTTTATGAAAATGTTCACTGCAATTTGCATGGTTTTACCTAGGAAACCCGAATTTTAAGATTCAACTTTTGTTGTAATCATTTGAAAACAAGAAAATGGAAAAAAAAATTAACTTTATGAAATTGTGGATCCTAACATAAGTTGAAAAGAAAAAAAAATGAAAGAAAATTTGACCTGAGGACACTTTATGAAAATGTTTACTGCAATTTGCATGGTTTTACCTAGAAAAACCGACTTTTAAGATTCAACTTTTGTTGTAATCATTTGAAAACAAGAAAATGGAAAAAAAATTAACTTTATGAAAATGTGGATCCTAACATAAGTCGAAAAGAAAAAAAAAATGAAAACAAAATTGACCTGAGGACACTTTATGAAAATGTTCACTGCAATTTGCATGGTTTTACCTAGGAAACCCGAATTTTAAGATTCAACTTTTGTTGTAATCATTTGAAAACAAGAAAATGGAAAAAAAAATTAACTTTATGAAATTGTGGATCCTAACATAAGTTGAAAAGAAAAAAAATGAAAGAAAATTTGACCTGAGGACACTTTATGAAAATGTTTACTGCAATTTGCATGGTTTTACCTAGAAAAACCGACTTTTAAGATTCAACTTTTGTTGTAATCATTTGAAAACAAGAAAATGGAAATAAAATTAACTTTATGAAAATGTGGATCCTAACATAAGTCGAAAAGAAAAAAAAATGAAAACAAAATTGACCTGATGACACTTTATGAAAATGTTCACTGCAATTTGCATGGTTTTACCTAGGAAAACCGACTTTTAAGATTCAACTTTTGTTGTAATCATTTGAAAACAAGAAAATGGAAAAAAAATTAACTTCATGAAAATGTGGATCCTAACATAAGTTGAAAAGAAAAAAAAATGAGAGAAAATTTGACCTGAGGACACTTTATGAAAATGTTCACTGCAATTTGCATGGTTTTACCTAGGAAAACCGACTTTTATGATTATGATTACAACAAGGGTTGACTCTTAAGAGTCGGTTTGCCTAGGTGAAAGCACGCAACTTGCAGTGTGTTTGTTTTAACGTGTTTATACATATAATTTTTGAACTAATGAATTTTGAAATTATTTAAAAAACATATAGTTGAATGGAGAAGACTCGGTGTTTTTATTCAAACCGAATCACCATATCCAATGAAAATTCATTTGTACTCTTTTTGTATAAAAAATAGTTGGTCACCTGGTATTAGGTGTGCGCGAATAAAGCGAGTGAAAACTAATGGCACAACAAAAGACCAGATTGGTAAGAACCGAAAAAAAATTGTTACCAATAACAAAACCAAAGCACGAGTTTATTTTGCGGCTCAGTAGTCATCGCGCTCCCACCCGACGCGCCCTAATCAGCAGCACGTGACAATAAACAAAAAACCGAATCAATCTTATATCGGAGCAATAGCAGCACGAATTTCACGCTCCGCTGGCCGCGAATGCCTAATAATCCCGCGTTCGACTATTTGTGGCTAAATATGAATGGATCGGAGGAAACGGCCAAAAACCGTAATGAATAATGATAGCAAGGCTCGGAAAATTACGTCCGTGCCTGCGACAAATCAAAAACGACACGCATAGCGCCTCCGGTGAACTTCAAAGGAGTCGTCGTCAGCTGACGACTGATTTTATGTGTGACCTTTACCGACCTCCTTTTTTGCGGGATTTTTTTCTATTTCCCCGGCGATATCTACCTACTTCAAGTAAACGGAAATAATTTACTTGCGCGGAAGGGATGATTGAATCATCCCGCAGTAAATTTTCGGGGCCCTTTTCGGATATCTCCTAATTTTAGTGGCAAATAGGCCACGTTTCATCAGGCGGGTTATGTTTATGTGTTGAGGCGGCAACTTGCACGAGATCTTTCTGAGATTTTATTTGCCGAGCAAATCCAACTCCATATTTACCATGTTTTTACAAACGATCTCAAATATCAGACGCAAACCTATATTATTTTTGTTTTAATAAAATTATATTACAATTCACGATAAAAATTAAAAACGAAATTAAGGCGATTCTCGCAGAGAGAAATTAAGCATTAATTGAACGGTTCTTTATTGTAGAAATATGGCTAAAATAACAAATCAATTTTGCTAAAAAAATATATTATGATAAAACTTGTTTAGTTTGAGGGGAAGTCACATTCAGAATTTTCGGCAAGAATTTTGGGTCTTTCTTAAAAAATTCAGAAAATCACTAAATTATTTGCTTTACTTATGACGCTCTTCTGACTTTAATTTTTGTTATTTAAAGAAAAGAGCCATCAAGAGAGTTTCTTCAACATACCCTTAATACGTTGCTAAAATTTTAAATTTTTTGGTTCAAATACAACTTTCTTCTAAAAGCGAATTGCAGCCGAGAAATGTATGTAATATGTAGCTCTATCCTTCTACTCGTGCCTTTGTTTTGTGAATCAACCGTGTTCTTTATCGAGTACTTATTTTTTCCTTATCGTTCTCAAAGAATTTGCATGTTCAGTAAACGTGCTAACTGGTTCAAATTTTGCATTGCTTTAACTATTTGCACTCGTAACCAAAAGAGTCTGTATTGTAAATAGCATATAATATTCACATCATGACAAAATTACTAAAGACTAGAGAGAATCAGTTTTATGGATTCAAGAACGTCGAAAAAGAACAACGGTCTCAGTTTTTGGAAAAATTTGCAAGCTTAGATCTACAACTGATTTAGCTAAAACGGCAAAAAACGGCTCAAAATTTTTTCATCTGCCAGCACTGCCTTGATTGAACATGAATCGACGGAAATCTGAGAGTTTTCCGAATTCATTCAAGTGGATTATTTGTGGATGAAAATGACTGCTATCTTGGTACAACACCAGATGGTCTTGTTGGAGAAAATGAATTTGTCGAAGTAAAGTGTTCGTACAGCTGTAGAAAATTAACGCCCTTAGCAATCAATCCAATCAAAGAAATTCGTTTATATGGAATTTAAATCGGCACAGTTTCTATTGAAAAGGACGCACAATTATTATTTTCAAATGCAGGGTTGATTACATGGGACTGGTAAAGACTTTTGTTATTTTATTGTATGTATGTCAAAAGGGTTGATTTATGAAAAAAATTCGCACGATAATTTTTTCAATAAGAAGATGAAAGAAAAATTAAGAACCTTCTATTTTTCCTACTATTTATCAGAAATTTTAAAATTAGATAGTACCAATGATGGTTTGTTTTTGTGTTTATTCTTTATTTTTTCTGTATATAGTAGCGGCAAAAGTAACGCAACAATTCGATATATCTGAAACTGTCGAGTTTTGGCCAAAATCCAAAAACAAGTTCATTTTTAAATTTAATTTTAAATCTTCCAAAATAATGACATCTTTCCTTTGAAATAGTAACTTTTATTTGTCTGTCATGATTTTGAGAGGTTTTTTAATTGTTCAAATGATAGTGTCAAAATTTTAGCCCCTTACTTGCAATAATTATGCTGACTAAACAATCATTTTCTCTTGAAATTATTCCCAACAATATTTTAATTATTTTGGACAATTTTTATAAACTAAGAATTGTCAAAACAATTGTGTTTATTTAAATTTTTGAAGAAAGACTTAATATATATTTCGATTAAATAAATTAATTACTGTATCAACTCTTCCTGTTCGTTTATATTATTCTAGTTTGCCAATCAGTAATAATAAACCATAAAACTTCAGCCTTTGACGGTTTACAGTTGGTCACTACAAATGTAGTAGGTACCCTTCGAAGCTAAATCAATGTCAGTAACAGATCCGTTACCTATTCAACTTTTTTTTTGAGTGACCATTAACATTGGAGGAACCTGTATGTTAAGTTTGTATCTTATTTAGATAATACAGCTGTACATGTCTACTGTTATCTATCTTGCCCTCTTTAGGTGTTGAGGAATGTGTTCCATTCAGTGTTGGTCATTGATTGCACAACTTGGCCCGCGGTGTAGTGCACAGGGCTTGTTACTTTATATAAGTGACATTTCGAATGTTTTAAGAATTTAACAAATTAGGTCAGTTGAAACGTTCCATTTTATTCAAAACACGAAATTTCTTCCGTGAGAATATTATGTGTTTTCAAAACGTGAATTTTATTGAAATGAAACCGTGGAATCGAATTTACATCATCTTCATATTCAAATCCCGAACGTTGATGTTTTAGTAAACATTTCATTGTATCAATTTAATGGCGCGGAAGAGCGTCGGCTGAAGAGACATTTTAATGATGGATGATGGATGGTACAATTGTTTAAAGAACAAGCCATTTCCAAAATTAACATTCACCGTCGAATCCCTCATCCGCATCATCCGCATCATCCCCAAGAGCGGGCCCTGCGCGAAAAGTACTTGTTGAATCTGGGCGCCCTCGAAACCGATTTTCTATTAATTTTATTTTCCACTCCGACTTAATTACCAGTTCTCGCAACGATACACCATTCGAAGGGATTCAGTCCAAGACTTGTATATTTATAACCTGCTGTAATTTTTTGTCCTCTGAATGGCAGTGAAAAATTGGATGGAATGGAGGAAACGATGCAGTTCCGGTTAAATTCAAATTATAAAATTAAATTTGTCCGGGCATCAACTAGCTGAAGAGGAAGCTTTTATCTCTAATAGAATTTTGAAGCAAAATTTGCTCTATTTCGTGCAATTTTATTGGCACGAGCCGCAAATTTTATTATCTTTATTATTGCAGCGAGCTTTTTACATGCACACACAGTGCATTCGATAAAAGTTGAAGGAAATTTTTAATTAAAAATCCGCGGCACAAGCAGCAAATTTGAAGACTGAAATCTTGAAAAGATTTTATTTTTTAAACATTCCAGTAATTAAAAAAAGCTGCGAGCCACGACAATTAAACAATTTCATCGAAATAAATTTCTCTGGAGGATTTTATTACATTCCGAGACAAAAGGCAAGGAGTGTTAATTTTTTAAACCGGGCTTTGTGCGCGCCCCGGAATTTTTGAATATAAAAAGCCGAATTAAAAGTTTCAGTTGTTAAAATGACGAATTATCATATTCTGTGTGTACTTTCGTGTTCTTTTCGGGAGTTTAATTAAACTTTTCATTTTTCGTTAAGTCCACAATTTAAAAACAGTTTTACTTTTTAAAAGTTACACGCACTGAATGTTAAGCTGCGAGCAATACACAACAGACATAAATATTTAAGCAATCAAACTTGAATTCAATGAACCTCCCGTTGCATGACGGGGTTTTAAATTTCGTTTTTTTGGTACGTGTGTGGTTGCTGTAAAAAGCACGGAGTCTTACCAGTGAAGGCACCAACACGTAGACGTCGGGATCGTGACCATTTCCTTCGCTATAATTTAAATACTGTCACCGTCTAAAGAGATTTATTTTTTTGTTACTTTTGGCATTTATCATCTTTACGGATGGCACTATCGCGCATGGCATACCAACTGTGACCAAATATTCTAAAGTGTATTATAATATGACTGTGTGAAAAATTCATTGCCGAAATGATTTACGCCGTGAATGCAATTTTATGTTGTGGCGACTTGCAGTGCGTAACACAAAACTACAACAAACTCTATTCAGTTTCACAACCAAATTTACTATTTCACGGGGTTTTAGCCAAATACATTTAATTTTGTATAAATTACCATTAATTAGTGTGAAATTATTTTTATGAAGTCGTTGAACTAAACTATAATTTAACTTCATCAAATCGGTGTCCCGTTATCTTTTCCTTCTGGACTATCAGCGATCTGCCCTGAGGAAACGGACTAATTATGTAATTATTTAATTTTCCTCGGGGTTGCATAATTTATAGATATTTCAATAATAATCTAATACAATCAAACTTCCCACATAACCAAAATTTTCAATATGTTGATTGAAGTGTAGGCCATTGATAATTTTGGACCGTGAAAATCACAAAAACAATGCAATGTCAACTTTTTGAGATATTTATTCAAAAAAATATTTTTTGAAATGCCCTATACATTTTTACATATTTCCAAGTGTGATGAAACAGAAGCGAATAGTTATTGGAGAAGATGGTGCGGACTTGTAAGAACCGAAGTGGTCAAGATAAAAATGGGAATTGAGAACACCATAGATACAATTGAAAGGATACATCCGTCTTGGTACGAATACATGAATAGAATGAATGGAGGACGAATACCTAATACGAATGGACGCCAACAAGAAGAAAAAAAAGAAGCAGACCGCAGACACAGTAATTAGCAGAAAAAGCAACAATTATTTGATAATTTAACCGATATTGTAGTTCCTATACTAACAAAGTTACCAATCTGTATGTCAAATTTTTGAAAAACACATATTCAAAGCATTTTATTTTTTTAATGTCACCGTGGCACTTCGTTATATGGAAATTTAACTGTATAGAAAAGCATTTCTGTCTGAAAACTCTAAATGCCAATGATAAACCGATAGAAAATACAAAATGCCTTATAAAGATACAGAAAACTAAAAATGAAAAGTCAGAAAAGTTTGAATATGGTATAGACTTAAACAGGGGCGCACATTAACTCCAGTACTCTTTAATGTAGTTTTTGATGAAGTTATCAAAATTCAAGCATAAAGGTAGAAATTGTAGAACTATGATATGCAGGTGAGATGTTAATAATAGCATAAACTGAAAGGAAACTACAACACAACATGGAAAGGCTTAACACAATGCAAAATTTAAATATGAACATAAACATTCAAAAAACCAAAACAATGTTGTTAGAAGTAAGGAACAAAATTGAAATTATTGATGTTAAGTTAGAACAAGTGAAATCATATAAATACTTGGAAGTGATAATAAATACTGAAACAAATGTGAATGAAGAAGTAAAAGACAGAATATAATAGTATAAAGAATAGTGTACTAAGGAAAAAGGAAACATCTGAGAGCACAAAAACAGAACTAGTTAGAAAGGTTGTTAAATCAATCCTGGTCTATTGAAGTAAATGAGGGACAACAGAAAGACAGAAAAAAGAGCAAATATAGAAAATAAGTTCTTAAGAAAAATGAAAAAAAAAGGATGGACCAAATAAGAAATGAAAGATAGAATATCAATTACGATGGCAAGGACATGTACAAAGAATGGAGGATGATCGTTGAGCTAAGAAAGTGTTTGAAGTTAGAGAGTTGGGGAAAATAAGAAGAGGGAGTTCAAAAAATCATGGAAAGAATAAGTGAGAAAAGCGGTTGGATTAAGAGTTGTAAAGTGGACAAAACTTTAATAACAAAAGGTAAATGAGGAATGCCTTTAAAACTCAATAAATTAAAAAACATTTTGAAAGTTCAAGAAAAGTAATGAAATTATTCGTTGCTTTTTAAAATTAAAAAAGAAACCTCAGTTTTTACTAGTTTACCGACTTTCGGTAGAATTTCAATAAAAGGTTTGGCAAGCTTAAACTATTATCGTATTCGTGCTAATCAAAATATTGTCGATATTGCCTCGTGTTGACAATGTTTTGGAGTAATTTACAGCAATGTCGCAATAACAAAATACGACGAAATCCCGCGGTATTTTTATTGTTAAAACATAAAAGTCTGTGTATATAAGTATACGTGATCAAACTAAAAACAAGTCGGTTGTTTATAAAATAATCCAGTTTTACGTTTTGCCCGCTCTGTATAACCCCTGTTTTATAGGAATTTTATAGTTTTCGAGTCTATAAACATCCATATATTTACCAGAATCGACAATACATATTGTCGTAAGTTTCCAGTTTCACCTCAAAAAAATATATGCCCTCGTTAACGCGTGTCTTAATTTAGCGGCCGCTGAAAATCGAAAACGTTTCAATAAATAACCGGAACGGCAGTCAAAACAGGCCTTTCTCGAGCGGCTCGAGTTACTGCCCGCGCATTTCGGGGCATAAACAATGAATACATTATTCGAGGGTTTCTCATATCAAATTTCGATATAGACGGGACCAGCATATTACGTGTCCTCATGTTTTACAGGAACTTCACGTAGCCAGAGCCACCATACACATTTAAACAAACGTGCAGGCAAGTCAAGTTGTAACATTGTATACAGAAACCTGCATAATTGATGACACCAACTTGGCGAACAATCTCAACCCGCAAATAATTATTATTCTTATTGCCATTTTTACTACGTTTGAATAACAGCGGTATAATTTTAAAGACATTAGGGTGCATACATTTGCGCCAAGACAAAGCTCGAAACTTAACTTTAATGTCATTTGAAATATTCCACGTCAGAATGTCGTTCTAACCGCCTCCCACCGGAGGGAACAATTGCCGGAGCTGTACGACGGTTCTTCAGCCCATTATCTCACGGTTTTGGTAAACACCGAAAGTCTGCATTTACAATCACCCATCGAGGACGTCATGGGGAAGTTTTGCAATTTTATGTGAAATAAATAAATAAATTTATACTCAATTTAAATAATTGAGGAATTTATTTTAATTCAGAAATCGTTCTCGATAAATAATTGTCTTCTTGCTGGCGATAAATCAATATCTGAAAAATTCTCTCTTTTAAATCCCCAGAAGAAGGGTGGCTGCGTGAAGCAAATAATGAAGTATCCACCGTCCTGCACGATTACACATTGATGAAAACGGGCTGAAATATAACCGCCCCCGAAAAGGTTTTAAATGAAAAGATTTCTATCATAAATTCGGCCACAATTAGATTCTCAAGAGGAAATTTTATATTCTTAAAAGGAGATATTTAATTGGGTCGAGTTTATTGTCGCTTTCCAGTGATCCATATTGCTGTTAGGTTTAAGTCAGTTCTAAATATAAACGCTATAATTGAATTTGCACTTTCACAAATCCGTTCACCTTTATCGCTCGCTACACAATTTAAAAAGATTCAAGTCGTCGGTTGAACAACGTCTAAAAGTCCAACAATCACTTTTAATTAAGTTGATGACGCAACACACACATCATTTTCGCATCAAGCTCACAAATAACAGTAAAATTTGAAATAAAAGCCTTTTAATGTAGCCCGAGTCACGAATGTGCTTAATTGTATAAAGGTCACATAAATTAGTGACAAATGAAAACAATTAAAACTTTCGTGCCTGTAGGTAGAAAGGTGGGGGTCTGAAAAGCTTCGGAATTTTCTTGCCAGCAAAAAAACTCGAAGAATAGAAATCGTTACGAATGAAACATCAGGAGATCAGGCCTATGGGAAATTAGTATGCCTGAAAAGTGATTATTGAAATGAAGCGCTCCACAAAAAAGTAATCAATCTCGAAACTTGTGTTCAAGCAAAATGGGCAGGTTTGAATTACTTTTCAAAATTCAACAAAAATTCAATCGAATTAATTAGAGAATGTAGTTCGTTCGTTGTAGTTCTAATGGCTTTATTGTTCGACATAAAAAATCTTCTTAACAGAAATTGTGAAGATTGAAAAGCTCTAAAAAAACATTTTAACTATTTTTTCGTATCTTCAATAGTTTTTAAACTATGGGACAAAAATTTACTCATTTACGATTTTGCAAAGGCTTTATTGTTCGAGTAAGAAAAAAATTTTCTTAACAGAAATTATAGAAGTTGAAAAGCTCTAGAAAATGCATTTTAACTATTTTTTCATATCTTGAAGAGTTGTTAAATTTTGGGATACGTTTGAATTACTTTTAAAAATTCAACAAAAATTCTGCTGATTTAATTAGTTGATGAGTTCGTTGCATGTACAATTAAAATTGTAATGAGTTTATTGTTCAAGCTATAAAAACATCTTCTTAACAGAAATTGTAGAAATTTAGAAGCTCTAAAAATCTTTTTTATATGAATCTTCAAAAAAATTTACTTAGCTGTCACAAATAAATTCACAATGGCTTTATTGTTCAAATTACGAAAATTTTGTTTAAATTCAAATTCTAGATATTGAAAAGCTTGACAATTTTTGTTCTAACCATTCTTTTAGTATCTTCAACAGTTTTCAAATGAAAGATACATTTTTGTTCATTTCAGTTTTACCAATTATCAAGATCTACTTTTTAGCAGAAATGGCTATAAGTATTTGACAGATTACAAAAAATTATTTTGAATAAAAATTATAGATATTGCAGACAACTACACATTTAACTTCAATAAAAAGAAAACTGTAGATCGCGATAAGCTATGCAATTTTTACATCTTCGACCATTTTTAAAAAATTTCGCTGCCCAATTTAATGAAGGGAATGGTTTCACAATTCATTTAATTAGTGTACTTTGCATGCGCCGAATACAAAACGCTATGTCGTAATCATTACAATGACACGTGTATTACAATCGTGACTGCTGATTGACTCATGCGATTACAATAGAAACACAAAGATCAAGTTTTAGAATGTCGCCCGATAAAAAAGCAAATTACCAGGATGGAATTTCTGGCCATAACAAAAATAAGTTATGAAAAACTTATGGTAATCATCGAGAAGGAATCGAGTTTGTGCGTACCGCTTGGTTAGGTGTAAATACGGTGCCTGATATATAACAGCTATTCGTACAGTCGCTGCAAATTTATTATTAGGCCGGTAATTTATTTTGAAAGCCCCTTTTTAAATATGTTGTTCATTTCGGCCATAACGCAGCGGTACCCCCCATCTGTTAAATTCGGTATTGTTCCACAACACAATCGGACTGTAATAATTAATTATTTACGCCTACGTTTCCCACTTTACATAACATACACTTTACATATGCTAAATCATCTGTTTAAAAATCTTGAGGATAATCTCTCACAATTTGATTACAGAATGCATTCTTTCATATTTCGAAACCTTCAGGAATAATAATAAGCTGTTTCCTTTTAAATCTCGATTAATTTCCACAACGCCTTGGCACCGAGACGACTGCATTAATTTGGTTAATAACAATTTTTTTATTATAAGATAAATAACATGTAAATTAGACAATTTCGTAATGGATTTCCAAAATTAATAATTAAGAAGTTATTTATGGTTTTGTTGTTTCACATTATGTTGAGAATTGCTGGAAGCCACGCCATTTAATTAATCCGTTGAATAAAAATGAATGACTTGAAAATAATTCCTTCTGTAGTAGCAACACGTAGAGCGGTTTGAAATTTAATTAACCGCAAGTTGTAGAATACCGCAAATTATCATTGCGGCCCGTACCATAAAAATAATGCTTTTTGAAAAGGTATTCGGAAGAAATCTGATTATTTTTTAATGATTTCATTCACCAATCATTTAGCAGTATTTGGGCACACGTGTTTAATTCTGTTCAATCACAACATTATTATAGTGAGAATTTTCTACTGTAGAAAATTCCCGCGAGCATAATTTCTAGTATTTTGTTTACATATGTTACTTGACAGCACATTTTCTAGTTTTGACATCTGTCGCCAGTTTGATTTTAGTTTATAATGAATTAAACTGTATTTTTATGCTGTATTTTTTATTAAAACGTTAAAAAATAATCTTCCGAATACCACTCGAGAGTGCGAATTAATTAGAAAATAATTCTCCAGTTATTTTTTCAAACTTGTTGCCATTTGGGAATAGCCACTCGAGCCCTACGGGCTCTCGTGTCTACTCCCTGGCAACAAGTTTTCGAAAATCTGTCGAATTATTTTCAATTTATTCCCACTCTCTTGTGATATTACTTATGAAAACGTTTCGGTCCAATTAAGGGGAATGGGTTTCGATGTCTACAGCTGCAAAATAAGCGCAATTTGGTCGATTCTGCAGTCTCACGTATCGACTTCAATCATACAATTTGACTAAATAGACGGTAATCGCCGAAAATACGAGGACTTATCGGACGTGCGACAGCAGCGCGTTCCGCATGTAGATTCTCCTTGAACCTTGTCGCCTTTTATTCATTTTATTTACACAGATGATGTCCAAGTAAAAATAACCGGCACAAAAAAAGCAATTGAAACGTGCAAAAAGATACCAAACATAGTGTGATTTTTAAATGTAACCCATTTAGACGCCACTTTATTGTGCAAAACGTAAGATGTTACTTGAATCAGCGATGTTGGTTTGTTGTGTCAACAAAGTCACAGTGATGGCAAACTTGGGCAACACATTGAGCGAGTTTTTAACCTAAGCAATACGCTTTTTCTGACGAAAATTAAAAAACCACTCGTTATAAAATTAATTAATTAATTACCACTTGTCCTAAACCCTAAAATCTTCCTAAAAAAATGTTCGTTGTCTTAAACACAAATTAAATATGCCAAGAATTCCAATTTGAAATAAAAATTATATTTACCAAATAAAAGAGAGGGAACAAGCAAAGAACTGAAGATTGGGAGATGCAGAGAAAAGAAAACTAGAATGGAAACGACAATATTTAAAAATTGAATTAGAAGAAGTTACAAATGATGTTTTAAAGCAAGCTACTGACAAGCTAAAAGTAATTTGCAAAAACAAGGTTAAAAATGCAATCTTAAACTTTGTCAAAAATGGCCATAGAAGAAATAAATACCATTACCAAAGAAATTGAGAAATTAGAAGAAAAAGGGACGAAAGTTTTTTTTACTGAAAGAGAAATAAAGAATGTTATTTCAGAGAATTAATTATTTTATTTTATAATTTTTATTTTGAATTTTGCTGTTGTCTTTTTGTCCTAAATTTTTAAAGAATTGTCCCAATTCTTTAAAAAATTGTCCTAAAATCTTTAAAAAAAATTGGTACATTATTGCTGGGACCCCTGAAATTATAATTTCTTCGAGGAAAAACATATTTCAATTAATTTTCAAATTTAAACGCATCGCTTTTATGTGTCAACAACATTTCGTTTCGAAATCAATTTTCAGTCCATTTTGACCGACAATAATTCCCACTAACAATTCCACAAGCAAATGGCATAATTGTGGGTTTACACCCACTCCGCTTCAAAATTAAATTGTCCTCAGTTGTCGAACTTGAAAAGGAAAATTTCACCTCCCAAAAGAATAGTAACGTGCGGTACACCAAACCCAAAGTGTTTGAAAAAAAAATTAATTTCGAGAGCGATGACTAGACTGAAACAACTTCTAATTTCAAGCACCTTTCAACAAAAATTAATACGTCCAACTCGAGTGAGAAAAAAACGGCGCCAATTTACATCTTAAACCTACACACGTGTTCCAGAGATGTTATCATCCATCCGGACAACTTTTGAACTAATCCAATCGTAATAAAATTTAATACCCGACTGATCTCATTTCGATAACAAAATTGGATGTAACTTAAAAACGACTCGAGATAAGTGCAGAATGATAAGATTTGAACTTGTAGGGCACACAACTTTTCTAATCAACATTTTTTTGTAAATTTAAAAATTACGTTAAAAACCAATTATTAATTCGTGTCGTTTTACAGTGAAAAGGTGTTGTTTAAGATTTGAACTTGTAGGGCACACAACTTTTCTAGTCAACATTTTTTTGTAAATTTAAAAATTACGTTAGAAACCAATTGGTGTTATTAATTCGTGTAGTTTTAAAGTGAAAAGGTGTTGTTTAAGATTTGAACTTGTAGGGCACACAACTTTTCTAATCAACATGTTTTTGTAGATTTAAAAATTACGTTAAAAACCAATTGGCGTTATTAATTCGTGTAGTTTTAAAGTGAACAGGTGTTGTTTAAGATTTGAACTGGTAGGGCACACAACTTTTCTAATCAACATTTTTTTGTAAATTTAAAAATTACGTTAAAAACCAATTGGTGATATTAATTCGAGTAGTTTTAGAGTGAAAACGTGTTGTTTAAGATTTGAACTTCAACTTTTCTAATCAACATTTTTTTGTAAATTTAAAAATAACGTTAAAAGCCAATTGATGTTATTAATTCGTGTAGTTTTAGAGTGAAAAGGTGTTGTTTAAGATTTGAACTTCAACTTTTCTAATAAACATTTTTTTGTACATTTAAAAATAACGTTAAAAACAAATTGGTGTTATTAATTCGTGTAGTTTTAAACTAAAAAGGTGTTGTTTAAGATTTGAACTTGTAGGGCACACAACTTTTCTAATCAACATTTTTTTTGTAAATTTAAAAATAACGTTAAAAACCAATTGGTGTTATTAATTCGTGTAGTTTTAAACTGAAAAGGTGTTGTTTAAGATTTGAACTTCAACTTTTCTAATCAACATTTTTTTTTGTAAATTTAAAAATAATGTTAAAAGCCCATTGGTGTTATTAATTCGTGTAGTTTTAAAATGAAAAGGTGTTGTTTAAGATTTGAACTTGTAGGACACACAACTTTTCTATTCAATTTTTTTTGTAAATTTAAAAATAACGTTAAAAACCAATTGGTGTTATTAATTCGTGTAGTTTTAGAGTGAAAAGGTGTTGTTTAAGATGTGAACTTCAACTTTTCTAATCAACATTTTTTTGTAAATTTAAAAATAACGTTAAAAACCAATTGGTGCTATTAATTCGTGTAGTTTTAAAGTGAAAAGGTGTTGTCGTACCCTTCCATTTAATAATTTTATCTGTAACCGTCAAAATGTGGAAAGAGCAAACACAAATCTTAGGAGACCCCGACGTGAGATAAGAGCGCAAGCCGAGCGTACGCCAGTGCCTCTGAGCGAGTCGGTTAACGGCCGACCGGTTTGGGTCGGGATAAAAACTGGCCTTACAACGTTGCCACAGGTTTCGAGGTCACGCTAGCACCTGCCGTCATCCGACTCGATAAAGAAGTCTACGGCTTAAACACGGGTTTCCACTTACGTCCTCGAAGTCATGCATGTAAATGAGGAGAATTTTAAGTTATTCATCCCACTAAATTTCGGCATTAATTCGTACGGTTTGATGACGCGTCGGGCAACGTTGCGGGTTTTCAAAGTTGCAGGGTCAAAACGACTTGCAGCCAGGTCAACACACCGAGTTGATTGAGCTTTTTATGATTCGAGATTTATATTCTCGTTTGGCTTCCGAGTTGGCTGGATATGCTTCGTTAAATCCCTTTGTTTCTTCGCACGCACTTCTTCTTCACTATTTCGGGCAAGAACTTCATTACGTTTTTTTCGGCGAGGAATGCAGATCGGCAGGGATAAAAAATAATTGAAGCTACCACGCGATCGGTTTGATGAGTGCCCGAAAAAGTGGGTAATGGCCGATGCTATTACTCCAGGATGCGTTTTTTGCCCCATCCTACGAATCGGTTACAACTCGGAATTTGTTTGTTTATAAATGTCCTGCTATTTCCATCGTGTGACGGCTGAGAAACGGTTTGAATTACAACCGGAAATCCGAAACAATGGAAAAATGGAGCAAAGTGCGAATAAGTGTTAAATTATTTTTTTGTGAGTTCCAAAAGCATAAAATTGAAATTTACAGACGCTTTAGTTTTGAAGTTGCGAGCACAATGGGGTTTATTATGATTGTTAATGGAAGCACGGGAATCGGAATTATCGTCGAATTAGTTGAAATTGCGATTGAAAAATGTTGGTTTTGTGAAAACGTTTGCAGAAGCTTTTAGTGCGAAAATTTTAGGGAGCAAATTGATTTGGTGCATAAGAAGAAATTGGAAAATTCAGAACGTTGTCAAATTTTACATTATTTAACAAGAAAAGTTTTCTGTTGTATTTTTTAAATTCTTTTATCCTTTTCAATCAATAAATTGCTTCATTTTAATTTTTATTATTTACTGCCATTCGATTTATTTAAAAAATCTTAAATGGGAAATTATTGATTGCTATTTATTATCTTAAAACTTTATTTTAAAAGCTGTTTTTTATCTGAATTTATGAACCAGACTCTTGGTAAAATTTAAATATTTGTGTAAGAAACTAACAAATCTGCGGTTGTGTTTGCAATTTGGCCAAATATTTTTTTTGCTTGTTATTACATCATTCAAGTAACCGATTGCATTAAAATAACTCTGACGTTAACAATTTCATGTTCTATTTTAACCTGAAAAAATACCTGCTACTCATTTCTGAATAATTTCTCAAATTAACGATTTAGGGAGTTAAATATAAGAACAAAGTATGTAATTTATGGTACCGTCCATACATATTAATTTTTTATCGTACTTTATCGTAATATAAGATAAAAATTTTCTTGCTAACATTGATTTTAAATATTAACAAGGAAATGATCGACATTACTGTACAATATTACAACTGACCAATTAATCGGAAAACAATATTGTCCTGCAATGTTTGTTATCGCTATGATTGACCGTAAACACTTAACGCAATAAATGATAACGAAATTGCACGCAACAGGAAAGCTATGGATAACGTAGGTACTTAAATTCAATATAAATATCCACTGAACAAGGAAACTTTTAAGTCTACGACCAATCAATCATGCGATAAAATATTGTACAACACTCGATGCGTTATAAGATATTACACGAGATAATTATGTCATCCTCGGAATAAGTATCCATAACTAGTCTCGTAGCAACTTGAAACATCAAATTTACCAGTTTTCTTACTTTCCATTTAAGATTATGAAATTGTTTCCTTTTAAACTTTTAGTATCGTTCCTGGCAAATAAAAGAAGAAATGCAGTCGAATGCCATTTTTCCTTATAAACAGCGTCTAATTTCCATCGGAACGCAAACCAACTCTGTATTTATTTATCTGTTAGTATTACGAGAGCGTATCCCTTTGTTCAAGTTCAATATCTCTCGAGTTTCCGGAGAACAAACTGTCCGTTTGTAGATGTTGGCAATATCGAACACTTAAGGCAATAAATGATAACGAAATTGCACGCAACAGGAAAGCTATGGATAACGTAGGTACTTAAATTCAATATAAATATCCACTGGACAAGGAAACTTTTAAGTCTACGACCAATCAATAATGCGATAAAATATTGTACAACACTCAATGCGTTATAAGATATTACACGAGATAATTATGTCATCCTCGGAATAAGTATCCATAACTAGTCTCGTAGCAACTTGAAACATCAAATTTACCAGTTTTCTTACTTTCCATTTAAGATTATGAAATTGTTTCCTTTTAAACTTTTAGTATCGTTCCTGGCAAATAAAAGAAGAAATGCAGTCGAATGCCATTTTTCCTTATAAACAGCGTCTAATTTCCATCGGAACGCAAACCAACTCTGTATTAATTTATCTGTTAGTATTACGAGAGCGTATCCCTTTGTTCAAGTTCAATATCTCTCGAGTTTCCGGAGAACAAACTGTCCGTTTGTAGATGTTGGCAATATCGAACACTTAAGGCAATAAATGATAACGAAATTGCACGCAACAGGAAAGCTATGGACAACGTAGGTACTTAAATTCAATATAAATATCCACTGGAAAAGGAAACCTTTAAGTCTACGACCAATCAATAATGCGATAAAATATTGTACAACACTCAATGCGTTATAAGATATTACACGAGATAATTATGTCATCCTTGGAATAAGTATCCATAACTAGTCTCGTAGCAACTTGAAACATCAAATTTACCAGTTTTCTTACTTTCCATTTAAGATTATGAAATTGTTTCCTTTTAAACTTTTAGTATCGTTCCTGGCAAATAAAAGAAGAAATGCAGTCGAATGCCATTTTTCCTTATAAACAGCGTCTAATTTCCATCGGAACGCAAACCAACTCTGTATTAATTTATCTGTTAGTATTACGAGAGCGTATCCCTTTGTTCAAGTTCAATATCTCTCGAGTTTCCGGAGAACAAACTGTCCGTTTGTAGATGTTGGCAATATCGAACACTTAAGGCAATAAATGATAACGAAATTGCACGCAACAGGAAAGCTATGGACAACGTAGGTACTTAAATTCAATATAAATATCCACTGGAAAAGGAAACCTTTAAGTCTACGACCAATCAATAATGCGATAAAATATTGTACAACACTCGATGCGTTATAAGATATTACACGAGATAATTATGTCATCCTCGGAATAAGTATCCATAACTAGTCTCGTAGCAACTTGAAACATCAAATTTACCAGTTTTCTTACTTTCCATTTAAGATTATGAAATTGTTTCCTTTTAAACTTTTAGTATCGTTTTTTTGTCAAATAAAAAAAGAAATGCAGTCGAATGGCATTTTTCCTTATAAAGAGCGTCTAATTTCCATCGGAGCGCAAACCAACTCTGTATTTATTTATCTGTTAGTATTACGAGAGCGTATCCCTTTGTTCAAGTTCAATATCTCTCGAGTTTCCGGAGAACAAACTTTCCGTTTGTAGATGTTGGCAATATCGAACAGGATAATCTCCCCCGAAATAATTTTTGAGTGATACACTTAAGCAGCTGGAAGCTCCTTGTAATTTTTTTTTTTCGTTTAAAACCCAATTTTGTTGCAGCTTTTTATTCCGCTTAAAAGTCCTCGAAAAAATTGCGCGAGCTTTCACCGGATTATTTTCGAAGGGCACATTAGACACCTAGGAAGTCGCCGGTTAATCCAAACAAGCTAAAAGCTTTTATTCTCCGCTTACATAAAATCTCCTGATTCATTTTGTAACTCGAGTGTACTTTCGAATAAGTCACGACACGGATTTTTTCCGGTTTAATTCGGCGGTCCGGCTCTAATTTTAAAATAAATAAGTCGGGACGTCTTCACGTGAAACATGAATTATTTCAGAAATGACGACGTTTCACGCATCTGTGCCGGATTAGTAAGTTGGCAGGAGTCCTCCGGTTCAATTCTGTTTATAATTCAAATCGGTAGGTGTTATTAGTTGGTTGGTGGTCGCGTACTCTCGGCGCAGCCTCCGCAATCCCAGCATGGGTAGTCTCTCGCTCCTTCCACCTTTTTAAATTTGTTTTTTCTGACTGTAAATCGGGCCTTTTTTCTAGGAGCCATAAAGAACTCGGCTCCCGGGGTGGTCGATCATATTACCACTATTATTCTCGTCTTATGTGGACCACGTGGCTAATGTCTTTCGCCATTAACGCCGGAATGTGTTTATTGTTTACGGCGATTTTTTTCACTGTCGGTATTTATTCGCCATTACCTGCAATTAACGGGCGTCTGCAGCTGAAAGTGCAGTTATTGCCAGAATTTCCGCCTGCACAATCCGCGAGTTGGTGGTCGCGCTGACATCATCCAACGTTGCCGTTCGAAAAAAGCAGACCGTAATTTTGAACCATTATGTTCGGATTTGATGGTTTTCGTAGCTTCCAAAATTTTAATTGCGTGTAATCTGGAGGAAATTGTTATGATTTGAAATTATAGAGCCGGCGGTTTTTTGTTAACAATTTTTTATGAGGAAAGTGCCCTTTGATTTATCGTGTCCTTGGAATTTTTTGTGTTTAAATCACCGGTTGTCGGTTCAGCAATCACTGTCAATGTCATATTTTAAATTTGAATATTTTATATTCAACGGGACTTCATATTCTGTTCTGAAACATTGAAATTCCTAGTGTTTAATTTCGGGTGAATTTTTTGTTTTTAATGCCCGGATTTTTTTAAATCCGAAGTTGTTAATTACTTAATTTTTTTTATTTGGTAAACCCAAATAATGACACAATTTTATCCTTCGGATGAGCTTTACCACTGTTACCTTTGAAAGGAAATATAGATCTTATTATAATAACCACTGATTCTAAAGTCTTGTGAGGCACCACATACTTGAAACCCAGCTAGACATCTTCGTGGTATAATTTTTGACTAAGGTTCTGATAGTTTTGAAGAATTGTTCTTCATTCTGCAGGGTAAATGTTGCAGTATTCTATACAACTACAATCAGGAAACCTCTATTCTTTCAATATTGTCAACTTTGTTCAGTTTTCTTGTAACAGTTTTATTAAAAGTTCTGTGCAAATGGAAAAAGCATTATTTAATAGTTTAGAAGACTGAATAGGGTGTCTTAGTAGCATTACCAGAAGTAGTCCAGTCATTTTAGTATTCATCTTCTAAAAAATTCCAAGTGAAGATTTTCCTTCTGGATTTTCTTTGTATCGCTATAAGAAACATTGTGTAAAAAGTCTCGAGAAGTATTGCTTTTACGCGACTTTTGGTTATTACAAATTTGTTTATTATCAAAATCTCCACAAAAAAAGATTCTATACAAAATTTATGTGGAACTAATGGTTTTCGGGATATGAGGCTAAGAAAGTTTGATGGTTTATACAGACAATATGGCGCATTTATATAGTTGTAATATACAGTAGAATCCGGTTATAACGAACCTCAAGGGACCGTCAAAATCGGTTCGTTATATCCGAAGTTCGTTATAAGCGTTATTGAAAGAATAAATGCAAGAATGTTTTATGAGACCTTAATTGTCTAATATAAATATGCACATTTACAAAACCATTAAGAATTTAAGGACTAAACTTAAGTGAAACAGAGCAAAATTCAACAAGTAATTTTATTTGATTTTTTTTAAATTTTTGACTGAAGTATAAATTGTCCACACACGTTTCAACGTCACTAAGATTTTCAATAATTTCAATAATAAATCACGAATGTTGTTAATACTTATCACAGCTTCCTGTGTAGATAAAATCTGTAATGCTGGTGCTTCCGACTCATCCTCATTCCTCATTGGCTTCTTTTTGGCCACTTTTGTCTACCACAAATACCCAAATATTCTGTTGTAACTAATAAATTGTCTACATTAATAGTCATTCATGTTTAAGTTTTCGAAAAAAATTGAATTTTCTAATTGAAGGGCTCTATGTAAGAAGAATCTAAGTCACTTTTCATATTCTGCGATATTTGAGATTTATATTTGTTTGATCTGGAAATCACATTGTTTTGATTTTGACTAATCTTTTTTCACTAAAGAAGACTCACTTTAGTAAAAAAAAAGAGATTATTCAAGGTCAAAACAATGTGATTTACAGGTCACATTGAAACATCAAATCTCAAATATCACAAAATATGAAAAGTGACTTAGGTACTTCTTGCATAGAGCTCTTCAGTTGCTGAAAATCACGTTCCCATTGTTTCTATTTTTGTAACCACTCATTTAATGACAAGTCATCGTCAGATTCAAAGGTTATTACGCGTTATATACAATGGAAAGTTCGTTATAGACGATTGAAAATTTATTAATTTCAGCTTTTTCAGGTTCGCTATATCCGATAGTTCGTTATATCCGAGTTCGTTATAACCGACTAATTTTTACATTGTTGCATAGGCGAAAATGTCGGGACTTGGAATAAAGTTCCTTATAACCGGTGGTTCGCTATAACCGAAGCCGTTATAACCGGATTCTACTGTAGTTGTAGTGTTCACTTCACGAGATATTTGAGAAAACTGATTTTCGTGACCTTCGACCTTCAATAATTTCTTTGGTGGACACGATTTTTCAATGGACTTTTTATACAGTGTTGCTTATAGCGATACAAAGAAAATCCCAAAGGAAAATCTTCACTTGGAATTTTTTTTTGTATAAAACGACTGGACTACAGTACCAGAAGGTTTGCATTCACGTTTCGACAACGTTTCTAATTAAGAAATTAAATGTTATGGTGTTACAAAATAAAAACTATTGTTATTGTATTTTAATTTTCAGTTTCTTTTGTGTGAATAAATTTGAATATAAACGGAAAGGAGGCGTTGAATGAAATGAGGTAATTTCACCTGAAGTTTATTTATATAATTATGTAATTATAATTTCTATTGTTCACAATAAAACCAAAATTTAATTTTTATCGACAGATAGTGTCATGAAAGTAAAAATAGATTTGGTAGTTGCGACACGAACCCAATTATAAATTAATCGCAATTGCTGTAACGCCATGCGCATCATTTAACAAGATAAATTCATTGCACCGACCTGAACATTGTTAAACAGCGGTTTATGAAATAAATTAATTAACAAGATTCTCCAAACAGAAGTGGACTTGATCGAATTAAGTCTGAAAAGTTAAATTAACTTTGTAAATACTCATTTAATCAATTTTTTATGTAGGCACGCTAAATCTTCAGCGACACACGACACTTGTTCGAAAACTTTGTTTCTTCACACCACTCAACCGCGTCGCCCCGCTGTATTATTTTTCGTTCGACATTTAATCCCAGAATTTAAGGCTGGAAAGTTGAAAAGTCGAACCCCGAGATAAATGTTAATAAATTCCCGTTGATAAAAAAATCGATTCAGTAATTCATTTGGAAAGGAGTGTTACTGCCGGACTATCGCGTCAATATTTCATTTCCAGTTAGTCCCGAGGAGATAATAAAATAAAACATGGTATAAACAATAAGAAATCACAATGAAATTTTAACATCCAAAAAGAGGAGATTTATATGAAACATTTGTCCGCTCGTTTTATTTACGATTCGTCTATTTTTCTTAATGTGATTTATTTTTACGGCCGCGGTTAATTCCCTATTAGCTGGCACATAACATTCATCTTAATATCCGTCTTTCACTATCCAGAGATTAAAAATTACTAAAAATAACGAACGTAGTTTATACATGTTCGCACGACCTGCAATTTTTACCACAAAAAATCCTCTACCTGTCGCCTTAAAAAATTCGAGGCGGGGTAATGAGAACAAGTCGGAAAGAAGCAAAGAAATCTGGGGTTTACAAGACACGGTTGAAATCGCCCGCACAATATAAATTTTTAAGCCCCAAAGAAGCTAACGATTTTTTCCCGTTGCTTACATTATTATTAAGGGACGGAAAATTGATACTATCACCTTATTTATACGACTTGTAGAGTATAAAATTGTGGACCTTTAAATAACAAAGAACGACCCCACGAGACCCTTCTAATGGGCCTTACAAATATTGTCGAGATCTTGTAAAGGTTCGCCGTGTGTAATTTAAGGGGGACGCTTTAACTTAAGGACAAGGGCGGAATAAATTATTTCTCGTCCCAAAATAAAATACCAGAGCTTTTGTTCGGAATTAGCACTGAGCATTCGTTACATATTCAGAAGTAAATTCGGGGCTGCAACGAACTTGGACTCACTTCTCAGCGAAAACCTCTCAACTCGTTTGCATCGATCTAATTGACCCACTTTGCTCACAACGGGATCAAAGGTGAAATAAAAAGTTTTATTCAGCATTACTATACAGGCTGATTTATATGAATGGTGAACACTTAATATAAATCAGCCCGCATAATTAAATTATAAGCATCTTTTCCAATACCCAATAAACAAATTCACGAGTGATTTGATTTAGTGATCTTTATGGCACAGAATATTATAAATGAACGCAAGCAGTTATTTAGCTATTGCTATGCAAGATGTAGAAGATCTTTATTAAAAAATACTAAAAAATCATTAAGGTAGAAAGCGTTTATTTTTAGTGCGGACCTGATAACCCCAGTGAAGTCTAATTTACAATCCACCGTCATCAATTGCCGTTGGGTAAAATTATGGTATGGTTAATGTTGGAGGATCCTGCACAGTATATTCTCAGATAAGACTGAAAAACACAAAAAAGTTCTCTTATTTTCTTTTTCCTAGGATCTTAGTCAATTATTTTTCTTATTAGCGTTGTGTTGCTCCACATAATCACACAAAATCCGTTATGATCTGTAACAAGTAGCAGCGTTACTAAATAATTTTTATCTAGGTTATTTTCATGTATGTTGCATCATGTGAAAAACCTAGTTTCATTCGGTGCTCGTTTACTATTCAAACAAATTTTTTCCCAGGCAAAACAATAAAGTAAACGTGAAAACACAATAAAATAGTATTTGTTCGAAAACACCAAAATGTTGAAACGTTTAATTAAAAAAGTTGTAGATGTGTATTTATATGTAAATTTAAACTGCAGAGCAGATCAATGTTTCCATATTATGGACACTAAATTTCATAAACGCCAATACCTCTACTACAAAAAATAAATTATTAAAAATCAAGAAATAATTTTTGTGTTATTGC
The DNA here is from genome assembly GCA_949768715.1 of Dascillus cervinus. Classification (NCBI taxonomy): domain Eukaryota; kingdom Metazoa; phylum Arthropoda; class Insecta; order Coleoptera; family Dascillidae; genus Dascillus; species Dascillus cervinus. The sequence continues at coordinate 25,571,198 of OX458319.1, read as the reverse complement.
AAAAAACACATTTATAAATCTCTTCACAATATTGTTTTTAAATATTTTTTTAATGATTTCTAAGAAACCTTTCAATATTCTTCCACAGATGAGTCTCAAATTTCGACTTATTAGAAAACAATGCTTGTGAAACCTACAAAGTGCTGAAAGATATTTTCGTACAATAAAAAAGTTCGGGCTAATTAAGAAAACTCTTCGGAGGATTTATGTTTAAATTGAATAAACTCAATTCCCTGAGGCGATTATTGAAAGTCTCTTTGGAGCCGAATTTTTCGTAACCAGGCCCGATTTAAGCAGTTTACACTGTAATTGCTGCAATAAGGTCCTGGAGGATTTAATTATGGAAGTTAGCAGAGAGAGGTGGTCCAATTTAAATAAGTCATTGTAGGAGTTCTTAACTCGGTCCCTTCCAAAAATACAAGAATACACAACTCGAAGAAGCAATTAAGACTTAAACGAAAGGCAATTAAATTTAACTTTAAAATATACATATTAAATGGCATTAATGCCTCATTAAGAATTAAAAAAGTGGCGGACGGAAAAACGCTGAAAACGTGAAAATTATACAAAATGCAGGAAAATAATTGCGTTATAAAGGTACATATTATCATTTCAACGGTTTCAACCCTTCTTTTGAGATTTATGTGCGGACGCCTTAATAAGCCGAGTGGAGCGAAATTAAATTTTTTCCAAGTGGGCCAATCATCAATATTCTAACGATGCTTTTATAATGAGAACGCTACATAACAAAATAGCAGCCGAGGAATTCGAGTCCTGTATTAATTATAACTAAGAAACTGATAGATGGTAGATCCAGAGGTGTGTAATTATTACTAAGGTAGGTCAGCAGAATCAAGTTTTGAGACCGTCTCATTAACTGCAAGGTTAATTTGAAAATCGACCAAACTTCTTTCCGGAGACTGGTTGTGCTGGGTGTGGTTCTTTGTAGAATGTTAACAACAAAATAAAATTAATGCAACACTGATAACTCGATTCTCTGTCTCCAGCGTGTCCTTGTTTCGAGATCACGTTTTCATCTCGGCCAGAAACCTATTTAAGCACAAAACGTTCATTTCTTCCTTTATAGGAAACCGCAGCATTATTTAAATCGACTGGAAAGTTTATATGAATAATAACAATCGGGACTAACGGAAATTTCTTTTCACGTTAACGCTCCAGCGATACCGAGATTAAAAAAATTTAAATTAAAACTTGGCTCGATCGGTGCATTGTGATTATTGTCCGGGAGCACAAAAGGTCCCCGGAAGAGAGGACGATGGCTATGAAAAATTTTCCGGGCGAGAGTTATTTCATCAGTTTCCTCTTAATTCCGTTTTAATTGAGAGTTCATTAAATTGGGTCGAATCGTTAATTGCGATCTGGCGGTTTTGCGATTGTCTCTTTTGGAATTCCTGAGGTCGACGCATCTTGCTCCGATCGTTTAGATTAGCAACCGGAGAACTTCCGCAATCGACAAATTGGGGAGTAAAAAGGAAACCCTAAATAAACCGGATAGCAACGGGGCGAAATGTGTGTTTCTTGTGAATATTGAAAAACGGCTGAGCACGGTTCCGGCATAAATTCCAATTAATTGATTAACATAGGCCCGCGGCGCTCTTTTATTTTACCTGTCGATATTCTAATTCAAGTACAAAAACATTTCTCGCTAATTGTTTGAAAAGCCAGTCCCGAAATTCAATTCTTTTTTTCACCAAATTCCAATGCATGAAATAAATAAAACCATAAAAATTAAAATTTCATTTTTATAAGTGACTTATCATTGTTTTGAACATTTTAATATTGCACGCACAGAACAGCAACTGCAACTGACCTAATACGTACAAATAAATAAACATATCTACAATATTACCAACGAAAACGTATTGGTAATTTCATCGAAATATGTAGAAAATATTTTTAAAAATCATTTTTTTAAAGTATACAGGGTCCTTCAACGCTAACGGTTACCCCAAAAAAACACCCGCAATTCAGTTATTACGATCTGATGTTAATTCCGTTCTCAGTTGATAGCATCTGGGGTCACAACGCTCATTTATATAATTTTTCATGGATTTTATGGATTTTTGAGCTTGCTATTTCATAAATCTTTTATTTATAATTTTTTGGATATAAAAATATCAAAACCTTATCAAATTATTATTGAAATTCGCCGTTATATCGATTAGAAATCCTGTGATCTCAATACGAAATGTTATTTACAATTTTCAAGTCAGAACCAATAAATCAGGCAAATGTTGTAAAATTACAAAGTTGAAGAATCAAAATGTCCCAGAGGTAACAGGTAATAGTGGCACGTGTATACATAAGGGTCTTAGTTAGGTTTGGAAATTTCACATTTACAAAAAGTCGCTGAAACATTGGCTGCTATTCGCATCAAATAACTGAACACAATTAATATATAAACAGAGTAATGTGAAAGCGCAGGTTTAACTGGATCCTTATTAAGAAATACTAAGAAGTCATTATGGTTAGAAAGTGTTTATTTTTAGTCCGGACCTGATAACCCCAGGTTACAGTGGGGTCTGATTTATAACCCCTCTAAGTTATTTAAAATCGTAAATCGTTGTTGGAAACTTCGGTGATTTCATTATTAATCGATTTTTAGGCTACAACGCATTTAAAAAATTCAAACGAAAACATTTTGGTGACTTGCAAGATGAAATTAACCGCTGTAGGTAAATTCCACAATTCGGTAATTACTAATAGCACTCCACAAAATAAGCAAAATTTGAAGACAATAATTTGAGACGAATTTTGTGGGTGACCATTCACTTTGGAGGACCCTGTATGTTTAGTTTGGCTTGGTGAAGCTCCAATAAAAATAATTTTGCCATCAAAATTCGTGCTGCATTAGTATAATGAAAAAAAAAAAAACAATCGCGCACAGACGGACAGATAAAACAGGAGTTATTCGCGGCTAAAAATGTTTGTGTGAATTATGACAAAAGTTCACAAGTTTAAATTACTCGCGATAAGATTCGACAAAATTAGGTCAGGTAAGAGTTATTATCGACTGCAGCGAACGAATTTAAACGTATACACATATGAACCCATTCATCATGCAAATGGAGATTGCGTCAAGAAGACAATTACGAAATTACGTTTTTCCTGATTAAATTACCACATCTCGATCGGATTAACTTTCTGTGGCGGCGTGTAATTCACCGATGAAAATTTCCTGCTTTCGAAACTGTCGACCAAAACAAAACTTTTTAAGATCGAAATTTATCCGACGAACCAGAAGCTTTGGAAACCCCTAAGCGTAATTTTTCGCTTATCATTTAAACGCCAGACTGATTTACGGCTCGAATTTTTACGTCCATATTCTTACGAGGCCGTAATTAAGGGACACGAATTTTTTAATGCAAAGCCGAGGTATTAAAATCGCTTATGTAAGCCCATTTAAATTATTACTTTTCAACAAATTTAATTCGATAATTACGATACATAAAAGCCATTCATCCGTGTTATTGAATTCGAACTTAAATAACTATTCATTAAATTAACCAGTTAATCTGGCGGACTTGTATCGTAAATTAGAGTTACAGTTCGGGCATTCCATTAGAAAACCTTTCGGGCTGTAAATTAGCGAGTTCAAGAATTTCAACATTTTTTCTAGTAATTCCCATTAAGTCTATCAACTTTTAGATCGTTATCTAAGAAGTAATTCCCCCTGTTTTAAGGGATCTGATGTGAAAAAAATAATATTTATGTTTCTGTCCTTATTTTTTTATCTAATACATTTAATCTGCCTCAATTTATCATTTATTTTTCATTTAAAAATAATTTTAACCAGCCTGAAAAAATAATGAACCAAATTAAATTGAGTAATTATTTTTTAATGCCGGATTGGATCGGGAGAACTACATTTTCTACTAAAGAAGCTTAAAACGTAGAAGCGCCAGGAGCGGCAGATGGATCTGCAGCAGAAACGCAGCTATAGCAAAACAAAAAACCGGTTAAACTTTGATTAAACGTCAGATTTTCATTTAAAAAGAAATTTCCTTTTTAAAGAAAAAGTAGCTTTCAAGTAGTCGCTTTTGTCATTGCGCACATAAAATTATTATGAATTACAGTCGCTGAAAGAATAATGTTGAATGTCTGAATTCCTCCTGGCCACAGGACACGGGATCGCCGTTTGAAAGGATTAAATATTCAAACAGTAATTACCTATCGGTTGTGCCGCATCAGACGCCTTGCAAAATTCATGCGAATTGACATGAACATATCGGTTAGCGCAATCGGTCTAATTAAATGGTTCGATTTTTTCGAAACGGAACCCGTGCGATCCTGCACCGAAGCGTCACAGCCGCGTCGGATGATGAGTCTGGAGGAATCATGTGTGACAAAAAAATCCATTTTTGTGCGAGGTACATTTTATATCCTTGGATATAATAGCGAGTGGTTTTTCTGGGAAACTTGTGTAACCAGTGACGATGAGGTGTTTTTATTTCTTTTGAGAATGTGTGAAAGTTGGACGGTGCTACTTAACATGTCAATTCCTGTGTGAAATTTTCATGTGTACTTTTTTGTAAGTTCCGTTACCGGAATGACGTCTTTCGTAATGGTCGCGTACATTATTTGTCGTTTTTATGAATTAACGAGGCTATAAAACGAGACGCAAGATTCCGTCTCGCAGATCTGTAAGTACAAACGGTAGAAAGTTGCTCTACTTTTGACCACGTAATCGAATTAGCTCAATGCAATATTATTGTACAACTTTAACAACACAATAGATTGTCCATAACAATTTAATTTTGAATAAGTTCTTGTCGATTAATTTTGTTCACTAAACTTGGGCGCCTACCATAAATGATATCACAGGTTTAGGCAGAATTGTGACAGTCCGTGACAGGGAGACTTTTTAAAAACTTGACATCACAAAGGGTATTTAAAATAAAAATTAAATTTTAGCAACTATTGGTAAGTGATCAATATAAATTTGTCAACTGATACAGCGAACCTTTCATGAATCGAAGGCTTCACTCGAAGAAAAGTTTATATATTAATTGACAAGATTTCAGAAAATGAAAAAACGCAGAAAAACAGTTTTGCTGTTTTATTGTTGTTAGAGAGACACTCAGAAATAGTTTTCAAGTACACACATACAGTGGAACCCCGTTTTTACGTCCCTGCATTTCACGTTTTCCCGTTATTTATGTCTAATTTTTGCAGTCCCGTTTCATTTTAATGTAGATAATACCCCGTTTTACGTTTATTTTTCCCGAAATTTACGTTGGAAATATTTAAAATGCAGTTACTAAATTTATTAAAACTAAAATTTTCATTTATTTTAGCACATTCGATTAAATCTATGGAAATCATTGAAATGAATATGTTAGCAATTTTTAGATACGTTTGCGCTTTGCAAATTTTCGTGATTGTGATTAGGTGGACAATTTTTTATTTCATTCGTTATTGATTCTCAATAAAGTGAAAGAACGCGTGAGCTCATGCGTTTCGCTCGCGCGTAATTGTGATATACCACTTTGGCTACAACAATAAAAAATCGTGAATCAATTAAAACATGTGCCATACAATGTCGTCCCATGGCAAAAAAAACGCATGCACAAAAGAATTTTAAAGTACGAAGAAATTGTAGTATTGCAAGAAACCTATAAACACAAGAAATAAATTTACACCAAACTAATTTGTATGATTTTTTAAAGAAAATGTTTCATTGCCCTTAATTTACGTTTTCCATACATTTACGTCTTTTTTTGTCGGTCCTTTCAAAAACGTAAAAACGGGGTTTCACTGTATGTGTTACAACATAGATTCTTTTCTCATTAAAATTGTCAATGTCAAAAAATTTTATAAGAATAATAAAAAATAACATAAACCCTTCTTCGAGGAAAGGCTTTCATTGAAGGGCTTGGGACAACAAGGGTACATGCCACATAAAGCTAGTTTTGAGATATTAATTGTTAAAGATTTGGTTAAATCCCAAAATCAAGCCTGATGATTTATACAACATTTAATGTCATAAGAAATTTGTAATAAGGGGATATCTAATTATCCTGTGTTGAGTTTTAGTATAAATGAAATAAAAAACTATAATTTTTAATTATTTATTACAAAAATTGTAGCTTGTACCCTTTTCGATAAAAAACAACATTATGGTTTTTTACAAATTAGCTTTCATCTTCAATATTGTCTGAAAAATTGTTGTCCAAATTTTTGGAGTTATTATCTGTTACCCCCTCAGTGGTATTTCTTGGTACAACTATAGCAGCCCTTATTTCTAGATAATAAGAGTGATACACTGAAGAAATTTAGAGAATCAGTTGTGCCAGATTTTCTAATTTTTTTTGATTCAGTGAAATCATATTATTATACTTACACATTCAATGATGATAGAGATATGCAATATTACCGATGAAATTTACAATAAAATATTTTCCGAAAAACGATACATGCCACATAAAAAGTTTAAATTACCTGTTCAGACTCATTTGATGAATGATAATTACAATGTTCATTGCTGTTTTCAATATTAAAATATAATTTTCTTTTGCCAGAAACTTGTGAGCATGATGGTGCCATAATGAATTTACTTGTGGCTTGTGCTTATTTATTACTGGGGCGACCGACAGTGGCTTCATTCTTGAGAAAATAGCTATCACAAAAATAGGAGACCCGAAAAACATCACAGTGATATGTAATATAGATAACTGAAATTTGCTAAAATTGTGGCATTTAGCCTTGCTGCCTTGCTTCTGGGACGTAACTCACGTGGGGGAGGCGGGTGTTTGGTACAGTGTGACACCTTGTAAAATTTGACAAAAAACCTCTGACATAATTTATGGAAGCCACCTGAACGGAAGGGGAAAATAGGGGGACCATTAACATTGGAAGACCCTGTACATTGGCTATAACGAAATTTTTAATTGGATTTGCCCACACTTTTCGTTCAGTGTACGGTCATCGAATAAATGCACTTAAATTATTATTTTCCAGATCGCTGTATTTCTCACAAATCATGTAATTATAAGTTACTGGAGGGTAGATTTTAACTTGGAAAACTACTTTCATGAAAAGTTGAAAATTTATTTGTATCGAGTTGAAAGTTATAATGCCACCGTGATCATTAAACCGTTGCTGAAATGGTGAATCCCTCATTGTAAAATCGTAACGATCGCATTAGGTCATCGGTTGTGTCGTTGGCAGTTTAAATAATTTTTTTTAATCACCCGGCACTGAAAAATAATATTTGCGTTTTGTAACGTTCAGGTTGTTTTTCCCATTTTTCAAAACAAGACCGTTTTAAACTCGTTTGATGTAGTAGTCACGAAGTTTACATAACGCACGGCAAAAATGTATAATTTATTATCCTTTAAAAGCAGCCACTCGCGGTGACTACTTTATTAATAACTTTGACATTCTGAAATGTTACCAAAGCGCAGTCGAGGAAATAATACAGAAATCGAACCCCGCCCTCCGGAATTGATAGTGTTAATCGCAAGAAAAAATCGCGCCGATTATCCAATTAGAATTGTGTGTATTTTGTGCCGATTTTAATTTCGCAAAATCAAGATTTTAATCGCGCCATTACCGTTTCGCAACTGCAAATGTTAAACACCTAATTGGTTCGTGTAATTGCTTATTGTTTTGCTTCGCAGCTGATACTTTCCGGGAAAAAATCCAGCGTGGCCGACCTTTTGTTTGCAGATTTATCGCATCGTCCATCTTAAGATTCAAATTTCCTGGACATCTATTAGCCCATCGAACATAATTCTTGTTTTGGTCTCTTAAAGCCAAGAAATGATTAATACGCGGTTTATGACAATAACTGATTGATGATTTTATTTTCCGGGAAAGTTTTCAGATTTCTCCAGGCGCTCGTCACGTTCGATTTTTTCTCGAAAATCGTGACTAACATATTCAAAAGGTGATGTCAATCGGTGAGTGATTTTGTGTCTCGGTTCTCAGAAGGAGATTTTGAATCTGGCGAGTCCGGGACCCAGTTTTATTTCTCGTCTGCGGTTCGAGTCGTGACTGGCCGAGATTAGCGATTATATCTGTTGTGGGTGGCCGTTCTCGATAACATTATTACGGGGAAAGAAACTTATTTCTTTTCCTTAAGTCGACGTATTGGTTTTCTTTCACTTTTTGCCGGTCTTTGTGCGGCGAAACAATTATCGATGGATTTGAGTCGCAATAATTACATATAAGGTGCCTGGGCACGATATAAATGATATCTTATTGTTGTGTTTCAGGCTTGTTTCGTGCGCGTTTTTAGACTCGAATCCGAACAATTCGCGGAAAAATATAAGCCGGCGGATTTTTTTTATGGTTTATGGCTATTAGCGAATGATTAGATGTTACGGAAAGCTTTTTATTTGATTAAAAAAAGTATAAGCCGCATTGATCGTCTTGTGTTGGCAATTTCAAAATCGCATGAAGCCTCAGGCGAGGTCACAACTACTCAGAAATTGCTGTTGGTTGAATTTACAATAAGAAAAATTGCTGGCAAGGACCAGAATGTTTCATTAATATAATATTTTCACTGAACCACTTTAATTAGCCGATTCTATGCTCAATGGGAAGTTTAATTAATTATTAATTATTTTACTGATAATTTTAATTGCAGATGATGTGTTCTAAACAATTATGAAACTAGTACTACAGAGTCCTCCAACCATTAACGTTAAAAAACCCTTTGCAGATAGATCTTTGATATTATTTTATTTGACATAATAGGTCATTCCAGATAATTAAATTAACTAGATATAATCCTTAAAGTATTAGCCAAAGAATGGTATGATTAATTTTTATAGGATTTATTTATGTTCAAAATTATAATGTTTTTAAACAATTATTACACAAAAGGACAGTTATTGGACACACCTGTAAACCTGTAAAATATTCACCGAGTATTAAAATATTGAATAGGTATAGCATAGATGTCGCTTTGAAGGGTAGCAAAAAAGTTTAACCTTTACAGAAACTTTATTTCTGTAATAAAAAAGTAGCTTGTCCAATAACTAGCGATGTCCAATAATTGTACGGTTTACCCTATGTCTCAATGATATGAATGTTTGTAAATTGAAGGGCTTGGGCAACAAGGCTACATGCTACATTTTAAGCAAATTTAAGTTATCTATGCTATACATCACTGTGTGATGTTCTACAGGTCTATTTTTGTGATAGCTATTCCCTCAAGAATGAAGCCACTGTCGCCACAAGTAAATTCATCATTTTAATATTGAAAACAGCAATGAACAATGTAATTTCAACTTTGATGATTCGGGTGTTAGACAAGGATTATGTGCAATCCGAAAGTAGTGAAGAACATTCATCAAATGAGTTTGAATAGGTAATTTAAACTTTTTATGTGGCACGTATCGTTTTTCTGAAAATATTTTATTTTTAAATTTCATCGATAATATTGCATATCTCTACCATCATTGAATGTGGAAGTATAATAATCCGATTTCACTGAATTCAAAAAAATAGAAAATCTGGCACTACTGATTCCCTAAATTTCTTCAGTGTATCATACTTATTATCTAGAAATAGGGGCTGCTATAGCTGTACCAGGACTGAGGAGGTAACAGATAATAGCTCCAAAAATGTGGACGACAATTTTTCATACAATAGTGAAGATGAAAGCTAATTTGTAAAAAAACATAATGTTATTTTTCATCAAAAAGGGTGCAAGCTACAATTTTTGTAATAAATAATTAAAAATACAGTTTTTTATTTTATTTATACTAAAAATCAACTCAGGATAATTAAATATCCCCTCATTACAAATTTCTTATGACATTAAATGTTATACAAATCATCAGGTTTGATTTTGGGATTTAACCGAATCTTTAACAATTAATATCTCAAAACTAACTTCACGTGACATGTAGCCTTGTTACCCCAAGCCCTTCAAGTGTTCGTTAAATTTTTGTGTTTTACAAATGTAAAACATTTCTCCAGTCCCGCCACACTAAACAAGACAAATCTTTGTTGAAGGGTTGATATTGTGTCAGTAAATATTACATATACCGGAATTCAGCGACTTTAATTATTGACATTTGTGGTATATGATACTGTAATTTAAGGAAAAATTTCACTTTTAATTCTTCTGTTTTTCTCTTTTATATTTCTTAAGAAAAACAATATCTGGATTTTGTTCAACAATTATTGGTATTGGCTGCTTTGGGTAGCTGGCCTCCATTCTGGATGTATTACAATGTAATACTAATCAATTCTTCGATTTACTTTAACAAATAATAATAAAAGTTGGGAATTCTTTATACGTCTATTCTGGTCTAGATTTGGCAAATAACTCAGCAGGACTGATTGTCATTAACATAAACGTCAAGCTTTACCAGGAATCAATGAAAGCACTTAAAATAAATTAACATAGACAACGTCACTTTAACAAAGACCAGCATGTGAGATTTCTACCTTGTGTCACTAGTAACATGACACTTTTTTTTGGACGGTCACTCAACGGATATTTCCGGACTAACACAACATGAACAAGCACCATCAGTTCGATGGGCTTGCAGTCGACTAACATCACCTAAAGGGCACTTACTATCGCACGTGTTCCTGGTCGTTATTTTTTTAGTAAAACAAACACATCAAACCCGGTTTCACAAGTTTGAAGGCCCAACCAATTTAAATTTATTGATTGAGGATGTAACAATTAAAATTCTTGTTTTAAAATTATCCCATCCGTAGAGCGAGAAATTGCAATTCCAATTTTTAACCGACCTAAATTTGAAGCAAACAAATAGCCATAAAGTGCCAATTTAATTGACATTAGCAATTGCTTTGTCTAGTTTGCTGCAATTAGTTTCATGCGATAAATAGTTATGCAACCGGTTCAATGAAACCGTAATTCAATTTCTCCCGCACAACAAAACTTCAAAAAAAAATTTAAGGTAAATTTGAAAATGCGAGGTTTCTTTAATTCTCGTTTCGATTCCCTTCTTCATCGTTTAATAACGAAGTTAATTACATTTTTAGCGACTTCTGCCTTTTATTTACTTCCGACGCTCGGTCCACTGACTTTAAATGAAAATAAAATTTTCTGTTAATTGAAGAGGTGGATAGAACAAAAAGTGATGGATAAGAAATTGAGTTTTCGGAGGTTGTTGTGATACGCCGTTTAATTTGTATATTCTTGAGATAAAAGCCAGGAATGCAGTCTCATTAACGTGACGAAACTCTGAATTCTATTTTTGAATCGTAGTAAATTGCCCACCGAAAGCGATAGCTATAAATTCGACCCGACGATCTGCCGTCTTCAGATCGAGAAAACATCAATCGGATTAAATGATGTTTTCTCGAGTAACAAACTTTCAAGCGGCCGGCGCTTTTCAAACCCAATTTGCGGCCTTCAAAAAACTTTTCAGCGACTCAAAAATGGCGTGACTTAATTATTTAAAGGATAGGTGTGTTTGGGATCAAAAATAATTACCGTCCGATCAAAGAGCGATGGTTCAAAGGAACACACAAACCGTAAATTTCCCGAAATCGCGCTGCGTTATCTTTATGTGGACTTTTTATAAATAAGGAAATGCTTTTTTTAATGTTAAGATAGTTGGGACACGCATGTTCTAAGCGGCATTAAGGACCAGTAAAGATACGATCCTTATCACAGGAATAGTGAAATTTATTAGGCTAATTTCCGTGCGGCCTATGTTACCTACAATTACAAGGGAAAGGCGTGCCAAATCTGTGCACCGTCAAGTTTGAATTTTTTCCGGGAGCTGATTTACATGGAAAGAATTTCGGCATTTGATTCGATTACCGCGATCGATCGAGTAATTCCCCGACGGAAGATTATTAATTAGGAGTGGCCATTACCGTGAATTAAAATTAAATCGTTAAACACACATGCGAGATTCGAGCTAATTTTAAGCCTCTATTTAAATTATAAATTATGAATTTGCAGATTAGCTACAAACACCAGCGTGGGGAGCTGTCATCGGCGTTTTCATAAGGGTCATTTTAAATCGGGCAAAATGAAAAATAAATTAATTAAAAATAATAGATACATCTATTTCACTTTTCCATTTAATTATAAAGTGTATTCAAAAATATCTGTGGTCAAGATGGCTCGTGTTTCCTTATGGCAGCGTTGCAGATAGTCTACAGGGTGGTCTAATTGTTTTGGGAATTCAAATTAGTTTTACCACGTATCGATAATATAGGTAACTGTAGTCCTGTGACGTCATAGACAGGAAAGAAATTTTTAACGCACGTCGCCGATCAAAGTGACTTTTTGTAAATATGTTGCATTATAAAAAATTGGGAAAATTATGAGAAAATTATGTTACAAATTTGATCTGCCAAAATTGGATTTGAAAGATGAACAACAGCGCAAACAATCTGAAAAATGAAATCATTTTACCTTTAAAAAAACTAGTTACTTAAATACAAACATTTCGTTTAATAACAATTTATATTATTAGGTGGAACCAAAACTATTTTAGAAGCTATTGAAGGCTGCAAATATTTACAGTTGAAGCAACTGTATTGTTGAACAACCAACCGACCAAAACTTACAAGCTAAAAGAAAAACATGCATATGGTCAGGTCTAACTTGGTATGGCTTTATTAAGTCTACAGTACAGATTTTGTTGTATTTTCTAGTGCAGACCATGCATATCTTCCTATAACAGTTGAAAAAGATATTTCATTTATAAAAAAGATATTATTTAAATTGAAGGAGAACTACTTAACAAAAATGTTGCATCATCTTTGTCTAAATGAAATAAAGTAATTTTTTACTTCAATAAACTGCTCGGATTGGGTTTGAAAGGTTTCCAAGTGCACATACCATTACAAAAATATCATCTTCAATTGGTATTAGATTGGCTGGCAAGCGATTTGCCAAAATTTTAAATGTTTTTATTCTCTGATTAGATCTCTCAATATGGACCCTGACCGAAGCTATTTGAGAAAACGTTTTAGGTGAATTTCGAATGTATTCATGGTTAATATTAACACTGATACTTAAAAACTGGCCTTCAACTTGATATCAAACAAACAAATTACAAATTAGTTCATTTCTTCTTTAGCATTATCGAAAAATAATCAAATTATTACAAAACTCGAACAATAACACACGCACGTGACACGACGTGACGTCACAAACAGGAGTTCGCTTAGTTGAATTTATTTACGTTAGAGTCGCATGCTTAGCTTGAATTGCCTATAGCATGTTTAAGATAAACCCTTTTTTAAGTAGTCGAAAAATTTTGAAAATTGGAAGCAATATTCTTCAATTGCCAAACTACAAAATGACCAAATTATTTTCTTTGAAATTAAATCAGTGTGAAAAATATCTTTATTAGCAAACTATGAAAGCTATCCGGAATTCGTTTCCACAATCTCATCTAAGTTACAAGGTAGAATTTAATAATAGACAAATTGGCATTTAGATTGTAATGATAACTGAATATCGTCTAATGTATTTGTGACAGTGTCCTTAATAATAAGCGTCTGCAATAAAAACATCTGAAACAAAGTGGGTCTCATCGACACGCAACAAGATCCAGAGCCATATGGCGGGTATTCTGTGGAATTTAAAACCATCAGTGCGAATGAAGCTCGGTTGATTTAAATTTGAATGATTTGTGGTGCAATTAGACGTACATTTCGTGAAAGAAAATTTTTATTTCAAGGTAATTTTAGGAGGGGTATGAAATGAATTAAAGCCTCAAATTGTTAAAGGCTCTGTGGGGGCATTTTCTGAAATAAACGATCTTACCCCATTTTCATCTATTAATTTGTGTCTTGACATTTACGATTCACAGATGTAACGAATGCTACACGCCCTACGTTTGTCGTTTCACCGTAAACTTTTTTGAACGCACGTTATGTATGTATGGTATTTTGAGAGCAATTAATAAAATAGTTTTTGATCCCAAAAGTAATCTTTTTCCCCATCATTGCGCCTACACGTGTAGAGGGGTGCATGAATCGCACCCCTCTTACGTGAAAGGACATTAAACACGTCGGGGCGAGAATTCCATTTTCCAGATATCTTTTCGTACGACGCAATAGTGTGTTCTCCTCATTTTGATTATTGCTTTTGTGGGCCATTATGGTTGGCAAATGGAACCTGTCAGTCATGCTCATTTGATAAATTTTTGTATCAGAAATTGTGTCATTAAGAAATACGCCCGGATAAAATTAGATCCACATGTACTATCGTGCGGTACCGATATTGAGTTTGCGAAGCGATTTTGCATGTATGCGATATTAATAGAACTAAATGACAATATCGGCTAGATCGAAGCTCCAATCTAAAATAAACCCAACCTATTTCCTTTATCGAAGGTAATTTAATTTTTTGCGCCGGCGAAAATACCGCGCGAACATAAATCCATCAGCGAATTAAAAACATTCACTTTGGTTCAAAAATACAAAACTTCTTTATCGAAGTTGGAAGCATTCTATCTCCGTAAAACAAAAAAAAGTTACAAACATTACAGTTAAATAAATCTCCTCCTGGCCGCAAAGAATAAAGGAAATAGTAAAAGTAAGGAGAATAAAATGCGAGAGTCAGTGAAAGGCCCAATTCAGCGAATATGAAAACCACAAAAGGATTATGTGCTTTTTCTCATTCAAACGGCCGGATTGAGGTTGCAATATTTAAGATATTAATGAACCAATTAAGGGAAGAAAAGTGCATTATGGATTGTTTTTTTTTATAAACAAACTCTATTTCATGCGTCGGTTCTATTTAAAACGGTAATTAATCGGTTAAGGAAGGAATTCCGCCTGTAATCTTAACACATAATCGTGAAATGACAAGGTTAAAAATTAGTGATACCAACATTAATATTTAAGTAGTTTTGATCATGCTAACCGGAACTTTGCCCCCCGTTGGGAACACACCGGATAAAAGTAACTGATAGGCTTAGCGCTTGTAAGGCAGTCGCTACTTATACATAAGCGCATTATACGAATTTTTTATCCAGAATTCGTGGATGCGATATTAATTCCGTGGAAGCCAATTTGGGGTTGGCGTAAAAGGGTAAACGATATTAAAATTAACATTTTAATGCAAGAAAAGCAAAACTTGCCGTGAGCTAATTAACCCGGCTCTTTAGTCAGACATAATCAAACTAAGATTTTACAATCCGTATGAACTAACGAGATTTTCTTATCGTACAAAATAATCTAAAATTACCAAAAATTATGACTTTTCTCAACTAACTTAATAATGGCAAAATAATCTCCAATTTGAATTGAAGCAACTGAAAATATTTTGTTCGTCGTGTCTCTCCGAGGGTGTGACCAGAAGTTTGTGGCGATGGTAACTCATGTAATAATTTTCTGGAATGTTCAAAATTCTGTATTTAGGACCTTTAATAAATTGGTTAGATCTAATTAATTTTTGGTGAGTATAGGTCTACTTTATCAACGAGCCTAAATTCGTTTGCGGTGTAAATTAATACAAATATATAAAATTGCATAAATGAAGTATTTCGTGGTGCTATGAAAATGTAATTAACTTTTGGTAGAAATACATTGTATTCAAAATCGTAAACACCGTTAATTTCAATTTCTTTTGCAGGGTAGAAGCACCACTTTAGGCAAAGTTTTAATTAAAAAAATTAATGAATTACTAAAAATAGTCATAAATTGTATTACTCCATTATTATATCTTGAACTGAGTCTTTATTTTTATTTTGTGTAGCAACAGTTTATAAGTTGAAATGCTGTAAATCTTCGTAATTTAATTATTTAGACGATATGTGCAATTTCACCATCTTCGCCCACTTTTGGCCAATTTTAACGCCATCTGTAGCCAGCCGGAATTTTTAGCAGATTAGGCCTCAGGAGTGTTTTGGATAAAAGGAGTTGATAAATTTGCTTTTTCGGCCAACTTTTTGACAGAGTAAATAAGTCCCTCCTTTCCCATGGAAAAACTCATTTTTAAAATGTTTTTAATCATTCAACTAATTTATTCACCACGTCTTTACCTAAGCACAGAATTATTCATGATCCATTTGAAGTGGTATAGTGGTTGAAAGTGGTGTCTCTACCCTACGTTTCGAGCTTCAGTATTGAACATATTAATTAGACTGCTTAAACTTGTTTTGGTAAATATAAATTAAAAAAAAAATTAATTATGTGGCCTCACTGCAATTTATTTTATTGACGATCTTACAATCTTACTATTTTACAATTTTACAATTTTAAATTTGGTTTGGGTTCAAAATGGATTCACATCTTTGCCTGAAAAAATAAGAGAAATCTTTTGTATTCGATGAGAAAAATCTTGCAATTAAATGAACCGGTTCGTTAATCGCTTAATCAACTCCGATTTTTCGGAAAGAGCTTGAATTTTTATTGGAATTCCCGGGTACGTTAAAAAACTGCCTCTTGTCGAATCCAGAAGAATTGATGTGCCAAAATGGGCACCGCACCAAATCCTGACCTTATAATTTAATCGGCGGAACAGTATTACGAATCGATTCGCACGAAAAGCGTTTTCTTACGGCGTGAAAAATTATATCCTTTTTCGCCGGGACAGCATTTTTTAAGTGGCCTTATAAATTACGGTCCGGGGGGCAGCTCAGAAATTTTCCCGGTAAATCAATTGCTAATTGCAGCGACTGATTGGCCTTTTTTCTGAATTAGCAGACCGTGCTAATCGCGCATCGCCTGGGAAAACAGGCGTCACTGTCGTGCAATGAGGATATCCCAGAGCTCGCAATGTCCTTTAGTGATTTTCCAGACTATAATTTTCCAAGTTGACAAATTAATAGCAGGCTCAGCTTGCGAAAAACTCCCTCAAGTTTATAATAATTTGTGCAATCCAAAGTATCTGTTTGAATATAATTTTGGGGTGGAAATTTTAACTATGTTTGAGATATGTTTCCTCAACGCAAATTGCCCCCTCATTAAAAGATTCAGTGCAAATTTCATCAGTTACAAGATTAGGTAGTTGCATGATGTTATGAGAGCTTCGAAATTTTCCCTTCTTGTTTAGGTTGGCGTCGTAATTTGATAAATGTGATTTTAATCGGGTAAAGTTTGTGTAATTAGTTTCATCCATCTTAAATATTTCACTGAATAAATTACGCTGAGGTATTTCTTTGCGTTCACGAAACACATGTCACCCAGTGTCACGTTTCCCCCGAAAAGAGGATGTAGCAACAAAAAGCGACAATATTTCCCCAGACTTGCGTTCAAACTGTTAATGATATGTTTATTTACGACCGGAAATTATGAGCTTTTTCGCGAAACTGGGCCAACATTTATTGAAAGGAACCATTCAGGATCGCAAGTGGCCAAGTTCTCGTTCCACTTTATTCATTTTCCCATTATTATGAAAATATAAACACGGTTCACAAAACAATGCCGTTATTACACGAGACAATGGCATCGGAAGTCAGAGGGTGCGGCTGCTCCTTCGAAATCATTTCTTTCTCCAAACAGAAAAAGCAAAATTTAAACGCTGCTCAAATTATATTTCATTAGAAAAAAAGTCCCCTTTTAATGACATCAAGTTCGTTAATTTAAGATTGCTTCACAGTCGACTGGGCCTAGCTTGGTTTAAAGGTACAAAGACGGGTCTTTTTAATTCAATCCTTAAATATGGAACGATTTTTTTATTGTGGATTTTTTAGGCGCGTAATTTGCGTACGAGAATTTGTCGCAGCTCGTTCGGGGATGTATTCGGATTTATTGTGCGAGACCCTGAAAAGCCTCTTGCCAAAGTTTGTTTATTGATGTTGCGATTAGACATGGCGAAGACAAAAAACCTGCGGTCGAGAATTTTTATCGAAACGAAAGAACATTACACAATTACTCAAGCTAGAGACGTTTCAGAAAGACATCAAACTCCATCGAGTCGATTGACGCACGTGATTTTGGGCAATTTATAAAATATCTTTAATAATAATATTTGTTATTCATTGATATTTTATTATTACATATTTCAGATGTACAGTATCTTCATCCAGTTTCATACACGTTTACTAATCAGATGGTACTCATTTTATTCATCTTATCAAATTTTGTAGTTGATCATACAGAAAACTGTACCATGCAGCTGTTTGAAAAACACTGTAGATGGCAAAATAATTCAAATATTCGTTACAAATTTGAAAGACTGTAAGGTGGTTAAATTCACGGTACTTTTCAAGATTTAGGCGAACTCTTCAATTATTTGTTTTCATACGTTACGAACTTTTGATCAATTTAATTATTTGGGGTTCTTTTCAAGTCCCCTTTTACCTATCGATTTTGCTCACTAACAAACTTAAATTAGCCATTGGAACTCTATACCTCCGTGCAATATCTCATTACCATATATTTATTGTTTGAAAAGTTATTGTATCGATGAACAGACCCACAGGCAGAATATAAGAGTGGTAATTCGTCACTAAAATACAAATGGATCCTACCTACAGTAAGAATTGAATTTAACAATTTCTGACAATTTGATGATTTCCTAGGTTTGCTCAGCTCGACCACTGACAAATACAAATTGACTCGCAGTTGTATCTTCTGCGGCAAACATTTTGCAGTTTGCTTCCACATCCAACGATTATTCTCCTGCGTTTCGTGTACTCACAAAAATTTGTAACCAACCCACGTATTACAGAATTATTTGCATTCATGATCATTATCAATTTTTATCTGAAACAAATCTCCATAAATTTGTTTCTCATTCAAAAGAAACTAAATGTTTTTATATCCGCTCACAATCGTAAATAAAAATACAAAATTTATTTCACGAAATAAAACTAATCTTTGTGAACGTTGCGAATGTGTAATAAAATCTTCAGTTCGACGTTTGATCGAATTTGTTGAAAATTTCTCATTTTTATCGGCGAAGCATAAAATGTACAAAAGCGCAATAAAACTTATTTATCTTTATCTTATAAATAAATAAACGTTACAAGATGTACTCAACGTGGGATGTTGACTAGACTGTTGTGTATACTTATTTGTGTCGTTATCGACCAGCGTATACGCAACGTCTCAACTTTACAGTCCCTCTACTCATAAATCCATCAAGATTAAGATCTCCAATCACTTTCAGGATTTGAAGCACACTCTTAAAAACTGTTACCAAAAAATCTAATTTAACAAGGATTTATTATCTGAAAAAAAATCTTATAAAAATGGACGAATTCAAGTTATTAGGGATAAGATTGGAGCCGACCTTCTGAAATTTTATTCATGAAATATTAAAAGAGCATACGTTACTGTCCGGACATGCTTCGGTCCGCGTGATCGATCACCTGACCACTTGTCATGTGCCGAGATAGATTTCTTTCAATTATTGCCGTTATAATCGATTATGATGGAAGTGACGGACAAAATACTATTCTTAGGTCGCGATTCTAATTATTTTTTCAAATTACAAATGATAGATGACTCGAACTCGGTTATTGCCACATTATTGGTCTCATATAAAATAAGGACCAAATTGTAAAACAAAACTTATCACATAAAAATTATTTGGCCTAAGATTCCTAAAATGTACTAGCGGTAACCTAATGAAGAATAGTGTGTTTTATTAGTTTTCAAATTTATTTTAACAAAAGATTTATTGCAATTGCAACGAACAATCAGATTTGTTTTTACTATCAACATTGATAAGTATCTGTTCCACAAACGACGACCATTAAACGCCATTAACTACGTGCTTTTTAGCTGCACGTTTATAATGACATTCGAGACTGTTGGGAAGTTAGGAGGAAACCACTTGTTGCATAATATGAAATAACCTTGAGCAATTCATTAAGTGACCGTAACATAGTAAAAGTATCAAAAATCTGTTTAGTGTTAGTTGAGCAAAATAAAAAGGTTCTTAATGGGAATTTATAGTTATAGTTCAGTGTTATAAATTACATTATTTTCAGGAAAATACTGTTAAATGTTCTTAGTCATTAGTGTTGAGCGTCTCACTATTTTTGACCATAATCAATGAGTTCAATAAACGATGATGTTAGAAATCATTGTATAACTACTAAAGTTCACTATAAACCGACAATAGGTTTTTTTCCTTCAGACCAAAAGCAAATTGTAATGTGTATATTTTGTATTTGATAATAACTATTATCTTAGTATAAAAATGTACTCATCACAAAAAATCCAGGAGTCTTATACAATTTTTAATACAGTTAAGTTCTAATAACAGTCATTCGGTCAATCCCTTTCTCCAAGTTTTATTATTGAAATTAAGTATAAGTGTTAAGACGTAGTGTTAATATAAAGAATATTTTAAAATGTTATTAGAACTTAACTGTATTAAAAATTGTATAAGACTCCTAGTGAACTTTAGTAGTTTTACAGTCATTTCTAATATAGTGAGTCACACAACATTAGTGAGTAATATATTAAGTAGTAAAACTATCAAAACTAGTCACATCTGTTTAGTTTTAGTTTAGCAAAAAAAAAAGGTCCACAATGGGCATTTAATTTAGTGTAATAAATGGCATTATTTTTGGGATTATGTTGAATGTTCTCAGTCATTATTGAGTAACATAGTAAAAGTATAAAAATTGGATACATCTGTTTTGAGATAGTTTGACAAAATAACAAGTTCCTCAATGGGCATTCATTTTAGGAAAGTCGCCTTATGTTGAATGTTCTTAGCCATTATTGCAATAAATGGGAGCAACCCTTTGTAACTGTAAGTTTGTTTCACTATCAGTTATGCTTAGTTGTCATTAAAAGTACGTAATCAAAGTTTAATACCGTACAAAGTAATCCCATCCATTTCATCTGATTTAATATTTTCACCGGTTATTACAACATTCGGCTATAATGGCATAATGTCACAGGTTCCTGAGATAACGTTACACCCGAGTTTGACTGTACATATTTGAATATACTTATGCAAATGACGGCAAAAAATTGTAGTCTTGACATATTTAGCGTGCGCATACGTATAAATACCGGAGCTTATCAGTTCAATCACAAAGAAATTGTTTTTTAATTTTTTTATCATCACATAATTGCGCGAAATTTACAGTCGCTGCATGCAACTGGCGAATCTAATGCAGCGCGTAACGACGCGCATAAATTCAAATCAGTCTTTTAATTATTTTGATATGCAAATGAGGAATGCCCCTTCAGGACTTAATTATCGAAATCTTGCAGCGCTCCGTTGAAATTCATTGGATGTGTAGCACACGTTTTCTGCGGTAAAACGTGTTCGTCCACTTAATCCGACCTATACATTAATTCCTTCCCCCAACAGTTTTCCTATCGATCAGATTAACAATTCCCGAATAATTAAAATTAACCAGCGACAAATATTAACTCGATTGCCGGAAACTGTGTACAACAATACTGTTTGCTTCAATCTAGAAAAAAGCAAACTTATTAACAAAAATTGACGGGGTAAATTAATTTACCAGCTGATTGGAAGGTGATATTTAAACAGGGTTTAATTAAACGCTCTATTTTCTAGCGCTCCCACCGAGACACACAGTCGAGGAAATCCAACTGTTGGTTCGTTTGAAATTTCAGATTTCACCTGGCGCAAATAAATGAGAGATTGTTGTAGACATCGCTGAGCTTACTAACAAAGTTGAAATCGAATACTGTGTTTGCTAGGGGCTGGATTTTACTTTTAGATGAAACAAACAAAACTCGGTTTCATCCGCGAGTGCATGAAGCGATACAACCAGGGCCTATTTATTCCCCTACGAATTTTGAATAGCGAGCACGTCTTTTGTGGGACGATATTAATAAAGCGTTGTGACATTCCGGTGATTCCTGTTTTCTTGGGTACTGATTAATATTCAAAGTGGATCAGCTGCGACCTAGGACTCGAATCTCTTTTAATATGTATTTTTAAAACGTTCCAATTTATCGATCGGTTAATGTTCAACGAACCAAAAAATGCAAGTCTGAAAAGCGGAAACAGGTTGAAAATAAAAGGTGTTGCCTCTTTTCCGATCCATCTGGAGACACACTGTATAAAGAAGGAAGAAAAACGAGAAGATATTTTGGAAGCAGCAGTTCTTATGCTTAAAGTTTTTCTTAAACTGAATGTTTAAGTAAACTTTTTAAACTTAATAACTTTCTTCAATATTATTGAAAGTGTGACCTAAAATATTGAGGTATTGACGACATCAAAAATATTGATGAGATGTATTGATGCAGACTGAAATATTTTTGGTATTGGAAATAATTATTGATCTGAAGAGTGTTATTGTCACTACTTCAATACTTCATTATTTCTAGAGCACTGCTAGAGATGACATGTATACTGTAACAAATTGGGTTAATTTTATAGACTCAAATTATTAGAATTCACTGCTAAATTCAGGTAATTTTAAATAAATTTTAGGTAACCAATATTTCACTAAAAATTTGGGATAATTATTATTACCTGTGCTGTGAAATGTGGCCCTTAAAGAGTATTCAAATAGAGACAGAAAAAATAAAGCGTATGATGAATTACTAAACATTTAGAAACAATTTTAAAGAAATACGACAAAAGACTATGTAAAAAAAAGAAAATTAACTCTTCGAGGGCTTTTTTGAATTGAGGAAAATGAACACCCCAAAAAGAATTGAAAGTTTACTAAAAACACATTCGTCATTCGAAAATAATTGCAGTAATTCTTTGGGGTGGAAGTTCATTCAACAAATTTATATAAGAAAGCTTATCCTCCTTAAATCCCCTTCCTGATCAATGCTCTATTTTTCTTTGGTGTATTCAAGGTAAGTGCTAAAATTTTAACTAAACAAGGTTTCTTTTCACATAACGTATTTATACTGTGGCTGGTAGCTTGAAACTGAAGTATTGTCAATAAATATTGATCGTTTGCATCAAATCTAGTTTGTCAAACTTTTTCAGTGGTATTGACAATATCTGTAATAACCTTCTGAACGTTATGGTTTCAATTTGGCATTTTAAAATGACACTTTATCTCACTAGTGACTCAAGAACCATATTTTTCAAATTGACAGTTATATAAGAGATGTTAAATAAATGTATTTTATTTAACAGTCAATGAAAAATTTTTATGACACACAATTCTTTGATAATTTAACCGACTTTGTAACTCCAACACTAACAAAGTCAGCAACGGTAAAGGATTAATATAAATCAGTGTGCAAATGACTTTTTAGTTCTTCGGACAAAAGTTCTCTTTATACCTTTTTAGATCAATGGCACTTTTTTAAATTTTGTTGATAAAACAAGTACAAACAACTAAATTAATCAAAAACTACTTTAATTACAACGGCAGAGGACAAAGTTTAATTATAGGCAATCTTTTTCCAACTTAACAAGTTGCATAATAAAACTGCAAACTAAAAGTAATCAAAAATGTTACATTTACAAAAAAAAAAATATTGGACAAATTGTGTTCATTTTCACGACAGCCGGTCATTAGCGATTAAAATTCGAATTGAGGCAATTAATTAATTACCGTTTCTGGGGGCTTTTGAGGAAAAAATTCCGGATTAAAGATAAACAAAACGTAAATGAATCTTGTTCGAAACTTTTTATGAAGAAATTATGCGCGTCAGTTGTCACAATTAATTAAAGGCCCTCATAAGAGGTAGTAATTAGCTCTCATCTTTTCATTTATTCATTAAAATATTCAACCAAACCTCGATCCCTCATTTTCACTTTGATGTTGCATATTTATGTAGTTATTAACGTTACTTGGTCATAACTTCCCGGCTTAAATAAATAACCAATTTGTGTTTTTAAAACCGGGGAAGCTTTTTCTCCTTTGAATTTTAATATTCAGTCTGGCGTCGATTTTTTCGGAAATTTCCCATTTAACGAATTGACCTAATTTGGTCGGCCGGAAAAGTTTCGGCCGAATTAAATTTCATTTCGCGGTGGAAATTTCAATTGGAAAGTGCAGTTTTCCCAGCGGGACGGAAACTTTATTCATTGTTCGATAAAATTTGTCACCGGCATGTTATTCCGTAAATGTATAAATAAAAAGATAACATTTTCCGCTCATTTATCAGCGTGACTTTGACATCTCAATTTACATACTTTTAAAACTTAAATTGTTTTTCGCAAATAAAAAATTGTCCGCGGGAACTTTTTGCGCGCACCGATAATTAGGGACAAATTGAAGTCGGTGAAAAATTTCCTTGTATCGCGGGGGAAACTTTCCGTTCGATTCGGCAGGATATTTAGCTCGGGGCTGAAAAGATAGCGGCCATAAAATTAGATTTCGGAATCGAATACCCGATAAGGATGTTTGTGATTTCCATTTCTGCCAATTCTAAGAGAATTTGACTTGGGGACCTGCCTATCTCAACTTTATCTCAAATTTCATTATGAATATGTGTCCCGCGATACCCGCGAGATTCTATCCGTTCTTCGACTCTCTGTGCTCTCACAATTATTTTCGCGAATTTCCGCGCGCATGATACGCCTTTTTCGGGCAAATTTAAAATTTAAATTAAAGGCGATAGCCATCTGCAGTCTTCTAATGCCGCTTTCATGACTGTATTTACATTTATAACAAGATGAAAATCATGTTTAATAACAAAATTTTAAATTCCAAAAGTGTGTTTACTAATCCGATAAGAAAAACGATTTTTAAGCGTTAGAGGAAAATGAAGATCTACTGTATTTACGGACCACGTGAAATATCACTGCAATTTATCAAAAAAGGTCAATAGGGCGCGAGATCAAAGAAGCAATAAATTTCATATTGCGGAATTTCTCGCAAAGGGCTTATTTTTCAATGGCGGTTAATGACGACCGAAAGGAAAACATTTATAAGGAGCGCTGTTTTGTGAGAGTACACAAAGAATATTAATTTCATTCCAATGAACCGTGGCTCGTGCGGGTTACAAGAACCGTTGATAAATTTTCTACTTGAAATTCAAATAGTTATTCATAGCTAAGAAGTAGTCAAATATTCCGGGCCACAATTTACGCGCAGATGGAGATTCGAACAACATGATTGTCAACACTGAATATTAATATGTTCACCTCGAGTATTTTAGGAAAATAAACACACCGACAATTTATACCGCACAAGAACTAGTTGGGGGAACGTTTTCTTATCGTTAAAAGTGGCCTTTAATTTAATTAAACCTGTATGGGTCATAAAATGAAATCGTTAAAGATCGGTGGGTTCGGTAATTCAGGGGAAAAATAGGAAACGTCTAAAACAGACCCGAAAAACTGATCAGCTTGAAATTTAAATTATGGCCGACGATAAAATCTTCACAAAAAAAATTGGTTTCAAATTTAATTCTCCCATCACTAAAAATGTTTGTTATAAATGTAATGATAGCAGGTTCACTTATTTATTATTTATTTACTTACTAAACGTGTTTCAACTCCGAAACGAAGCTTTATTAGTACATAATTTATAGTGGATTCAATCGATAGATTTGAAAGAAAATAAGGTACGAAATGAGAAGAATACAAAAAGGCATGCAAACAAACTTTTTTTAAATTTTTTTTCTTTTTAACCGCGAGAATTGAATCTGCACTTACAAACTTCTCCAATATTATTGTAAATGCGACTGAATAACGTTTTCACTTCCAGCTTACAGAAAAATGCTACTCTTTATAAAAATGCACTCTACAGGGTCCTTCAATGTTAATGACCACCCCATAAAAAAAACTATGGAAACCTGCCTATGTATTCAACGCTAAATTATATAATTTTTCACTGATTTTATTGAGTAATCGATTTTTAGGCTAAAACGCGTTTGAAAAATTAAAAAAAAACATTTTTGTGATGAAATTAAACGCTGCTGAAAATTTCACAAAAACTTTTAGTTATAAATTTTCAAAAATTATACTTATAAAACAATACCACCAGTTTGTAGTCGTGATAAACAAAATTTGAAGATAATTTAATATTTGAGGCCAATTTTGGAGCAACCTGTATATGGGAAGAATCCACTACCAAAATCCGTTAGTCCTCAACGATTCGAATTTGTGGAGATACTGGCTCAACTACAATTCAATTAAGAACCCATTAGATTAGAAAATATCTCGTTAACAAACTGCATAATTTTTGTGTTAAAATGTTGTTTAACTTTTTTAATAATATGAATATTCAAATTCAGTGTTTACAACTGATTTTTAGAATCATCACCTTCGAGTAAATTCTGTCTCAGACTATTTGAACACATCTTAGCTACGAATAACTAATTGAATTTTAATGTGTGTGCACAAAAGTAAGGTTACATTTATTTACTTACTAAATCTTAAAATTGCACTTCATTTCAGAGGAGACTTTTTCTTTTAATATCCGATCGTATCACACAGTTTTCAGTCAAAAATTGCGAAGATGTAAAACGCCCTCATTTCCATTTTATGCAATGTTTAAGAAACGCAATTTTCGGAAACGTGTGGGCTCATAACAATTCCCCGTTCTAACCTTTTTAACCAAATTTTACTGGAACTGTAAATATTCGCGACGCTTCTGCAACATTCAACCCTTCTGGTGTCGTTTGTGTTTTTTCGCAGAAGCGCGCAACCCTCGCTAACAAACCTATCCTATATTTCACGTGAGTAAATTGCACCGTTCGGATCCCTTTTAGAACCGTTATGTATCCACCGCACGCGAAACGAAATCGTCAAGTTTTTTGCATCTTCTCTGCAGGCTTTCGTTCTTGACCCGCAAGCAGTCAATTTGACAGACGACTTGTCAAAATCAAGCTACCTAATGGACCTACCCACATGCGAGATTCGTTAAACTACAATATCTCGGCCGAACCGATATTTTAGGAATGGCTATTAATCTTCGAACGCACAAAGGCGAGCTTCGCCGTTACAATTAAACGCAGTGCCTTAAGATTAAATTAGGGCTTCGTTATTCAAAAATTGGTTAATGCAACTGTGTCTGGGCACTTGAGGAAGTTTCCGGCTCATTCTTTAACAATAGAACAACGATTCGTCACTTCCCACGCCACGTAGGCTATTGTGGATGCGATTTACTCGACCGAATCGTCGTCGCCAGTGGAAGAGACTCATCAACCCCACAGCACCTATTAAATGGCGGCCACTTGTGAACGAACCCTCCGGGATTTGGGGACGTTTTAGCTGCAGCCTTATTCCAACTTTTTATCGGTATAGAAACAGTGTAATGAACGGTAAAGTTCGGATTCCTGCCCTCCATCGATAACCGTTCGAGGGGCGAAGTTTTCTCGATCGGTTGCACTCTTAAAATAGTTTGTAGGGGATATTTGCGGTTATCAGAAGAATTATGATGAAAGAAATGTCTGCAACGTTGCAGCGCGATTCAGGAGCTGTTCGGAGAAATGGTTCCAATGGTACTTGATGGCCAGTTCGTTTGTTGGCTGATTCATTGTGTGCATGGATAAAACGGGTTTGGAGGCGGATTCTGATTTGCCTCATTATGGCAACCCACGCCACAGCACGATGGAACTGTGCTGCGAAATCATGGGAAATTCTATGGCATCACACATAAACTTGCTTGAGGTGATTTTGTTTGTAAAAAATAAACTGTTCATTCTTCAAGTTCGCGAATAAAAAAGTTACTTTAAAAATGTTTCTCGGTGTGAAACTTTTAAAACTAACGAATTTTATGAGGCGCAATAAAGTGAGTTCTTGATGATCTGATGGATCACTTCAGTTTCATGGGATCTCTTGGCAGACAAATTCCATTTATTATTGAAGATGTAATAAATTTAGAAGTTCGATGTTTTCATTTGAAATGAATATTAATAAGCATTTTAATAATAATAATTGTACTGAATTAAACAAACATCAGACTGATATTTTCCAGAAAAAAATTAAAGTTAATAAAAAACAATTTGCAATACTTTTACATCGATTAGTTTCTTTGAATTCCTTGGATTTGAGCAAGGTTTCTAAGAAAACTTTTAAGATACCGAACAAATTTTTAGATTTAAGGAATTTTTAGGATTTTAGGACAAGTGGGACCCTGGACATTCGACATAACACAACATAAACCTAACTGAAACGTTTTTAAACATTGTTAGTTGCTGATAAAAAATTGAATGCCAATTACGAGCGAAAAAAAAGTTTTCTTATTTTCCTGCTAAACAAATAAAACAATGAAAAAAATTCGACTTGAGAATTTCGTCATCATAAATAACCCGCAGTGAGATTTAAAATTTAATTTAACGATCCTCTAAACTCCGGAGTACTCCTAGTGTCAACTACCGGTACATTTGCCTTGGGGCCATTTGTAAAGAAAAGCTGAAAATTGTCAACTGGAAAATTTGTGTTTTGACTTATTGTGTCGTAAAAAAAACGCTACAAACCAGTGTTTCAAGAACCCCCTTTTAAATTTATTAATTTTCCCTCTTATCTCGCCGGTTTTGAACGATTTCCAGTTTTCCTGCATTTCCAATATTCTCAGCGGTTATTGGAACACTCGCCCCCCAACTTAGGAAATGAACAAGAAACACAAATCTCTCGGTGATTTGCATGTTTCTACGGCCACGTCCACCAGACGAAAGTGCACTTATTTATCAGGAGTTAAATGTATTTTTTTGGGAGGGCGAAATGTATATCAGTGAATTTATGTTTCGGGCCCTTCCCACAAATTTATCGCTTAAGGAAGGCCAGAAGAAAGACGGTCAAAATTAATTCTTCAGTCTCATGCTACCGGGAATAAAAAAAAGCATTTAATTAATCGCACTTGCTCCATTATCCCCCACATCTGACCTCAATAAAGAGCGAAACGCAAAAAAATAGAGCAACTAAATTAACTACAAAAAAAAACCCGAAGCGGTCCCACGGTTGTGCAAATGGCCACAATTAGTAAAAATCGCGACGTATCCGGGGTCTGGGATTATCGATTTTCGAACGGTGTCTTATTCACAAAAAAGTGGGCAAAATGCAAGATACAAGGTAAACACCTCTCATTTCTACAAACAAGCAGACCATTAGTGGAACACTAATGAGCGTACTTAAGCTTGATTCAGTAAAGTATGTAAATTCTTTAAACAATTAACAATTTAAATGTGGCTGGAAAGAGAATTTTTATGTTGGCAGGAAAATAACGAGGTTGTATGACAACGAAGAACGCGCAGATAACAATTAAAGTTAATGATTTCTGAAAGGACTATTTTATTCGCATGAAAAAAATAAAAGACGGAATTCTCAGACGAAGCGAAGTTTAAAAGGCTAAGATAACGGTTCGCCCGAATCAAAATTGGATATGTGTGACGTCACTCACATCTTAAGGCTAATTTCACACAAATGTACTGCGCAGGTTTATTGTTACCACTAATCGAAAATCCAGCACGGCTTTTCATCGAATAATTAGGGGGACATTACATCCATAAAAAATTATCGGTTTGCGTTTTCAATAGGCACTTGAACGGAACCGTGTAAATTTTTTTCTCATCTGACGGTTTTTCCTTTTTAAAGTTCGTCGAGTTTACACGTTTTACATTTAAGTTGCAGCGACAATACGGCTTTTGTTCCATACTACTTTGATATAAAATACACAGTAAAGATTGCTTTGTTATTCCGGACGCATTTTCGAATCTCAAACAAAAAGATTCGCGTTGAAGTAAGTTAAAGAAAGTCTCAAAGGTTAAATCTTCATTGAGAGCCTAAAAGGTTTCTTTCATCAAACTTAAGGAAATTTAGATTGACAAAAAATGTGAACCATGGAGAAATTTATTGTCGGAGAAGATTCTGTTTCAAGGCAATTTTCCCTTTTTAATTTTAAAGCCGGAAAGTATTATTTACTGCTGAGCATGTTTCAAGATTCTCTTCTGAACCACCTTAATTCAATAACTTTTTAGATTTTATCTCTTTTATGGAATTTTTATTCTAGAATTTATTGACTAAAAAATTTTGGATGTGAAATATGAATGCAGGAGCTTTGTGGCTGGGTGTTGGAGCTCCACAAATTCATAAAACAGTTAACATGGACGTTTCAACTGAAGTACACTTTATGTATCAAGGATTTAATTTCATAAATTTATTTACTCATCTAAACGCAGCTCTTCATCTGTTGGAATGCTTATTAGAGCTTTATGTTTATTAAGGAACAAGATGATTGGGGATTTTGAAGAATGGAAATTTCTCAAGTGGCAAATAGAGGGTTGAAATTTTCCAAATGTTTCCTGTAACGTTGAAATATTGCAAGGGTATTCTTTCGACGATAAAATCTCATTACTGTCATTACTTTTTAAACGATGTTTAGAAAATACCAATTTTTCTTAGATTCAGATGACTTTATTTCAACTGATCCTAAATTGTGTCAAATTAAATTAATACAGTTAATTAACAAACTTGTGAAGGGTTCAATATTATTAAAAGGCCCGGAATGTTTTAATTCGTGGTCAGTTAACAGAAAATGAAGATATTGTGATCAATAAAACAACGAATTATTCATACAAGCCCGCCATAATTAAAGGATACCAAACTCACTGCAAATTACTGTTTACATCCGCTTTAACGGATTGAAACTTACAGTGGCCATATGCCATCAAACGATACACCTACACCACATTTTAATTGGGTAAACATCCAAAAATAAAATCACAAAATAATGTAACGACGTGTGGACTCATCTATCATAAAAGAAAATTAAAAGAAAACTTTCTAGCAAAGCTAAAAGGAATTGTAGACAACAAAGCCAATCCAAACAATCAACTACAGGCTCTAATTGCGTGAAACACAAAACTTTCGATAACGACCAGATAAACAACAAAGTGCAGTGCGAAAGTTGCGACCCCTGCATCAATCAAACCGAAACCTGAAAGGTGCTAACAGTTTTGTTTTCCATAAGCATTGTGTGGTGCTCGTGACTTGTACTTTCGAAAACAAAGAAATGAAAATTGGTGGTCGCCGATAATAAGTGCGACTGCAGGAAATGAAAAGTATCCATCAATCAGAATTTTTAGGAAGAAGTCAGTAGATATCCTATGAGAGCACCACGCCAATCGGCCATATTTTTTTTCTCGTGGAATTTTCCGACGTCATTGGGTAATTAGCTTAATGAAATGTTTGTTAATGAGAAAAAAAATTTTTTTTTCCTCCTTCCTTCCAGTACTCTTTCATTGTTTCTTCATGTTGTTTTCTTCTTTCTTCCGTTAATTTTGATCGTCTTCCTTTTTGCATTTTCTTTGAATTCTTTTTAAATTCTTCCCGTCTCTCCACTCCTTCATATATTTTCATTTCTTCCATGTCTTTTCTCTCCTCCTTGATCCGTGTCATCCGTGTCTTGTGATTTCTGTCAAAGTAATTGCAGATTCCCTTCGTTCGTCTTCCTTCATTCATTCTATTGATGTGTTCTCAGACAGTCACTCTTCTTCTCATTATGTCTGTTTTTTTTTCTGTTTTCGTGTAAATCTTCTTATTGCTTCTCAATTTCCATTTTCCATCTTCACATTTTGGTCCCAGAATTTTCCGTAAAATTTTTCTTTCCCTTTTTTATGCAGGTTTATTTGCCTCCATTTCTTTTTCTGAATCAAACGTAGTTACTTCTAACGTTTTTTCAACACTGTAATAATTTGTACGCGAGAAAGGCTTTTCGTTTTCTTCCTTAGAAATAAGCCAGAATACCCGGATTAAGCAGTTCGTGATGTACTGGTGGATCGTTTTTATTCGTCAACATACTTATCACCATTCCAATCAATACAGTGGTGGCAGTTCCAAGTAACGAATTATTGGTAAATGTTTTAAATATAAGATATTCAGCGATAAGCGATAAGTTTCTAGTATATATCTTCAAAACAGTTTATCTTTATTTTAGTAATTGCTGCTATATTTGTAACAAGAAAAAATTTAAACGAAAATATTTGGTAAGTGCATAATTTAAACTACGACGCGAGAAATGAGTAAGAATGGCTGAACTCAAAATTTTATTTCAGGTATTTAAAAATCTAAAAAATGTCTTTTAAAGTTGACGATATTGGTGGTGCCCTTAACGAACTGAAATGTTCTTGGTGCAGTACAGTGTTATACAGTTCTCCAATTTATATGTATACTGCTCAAATGTATGCATGCCGTAAATGTGGTAGTACTGGTAGTTGTACAACAACGCACAGGTTAGAAAATCTGCTTAAACATTTTTCATTTTCCTGTCCATATCAACAATTCGGATGCAATGAATATCTGAAATTTAATACAGTGGAACAACATCAAGATATTTGCAAATATAGATTGGTCTCCTGTCCACAATGTAATGAAGGAAACCTCACTTTAGAACAACTAAAATTGCATATAAAAGACATACATTCAAGTATTGCAATGGACCCAGTATTAATAGATTTGTCATTAATGGAGCAAGATAAAACCGTAATTTTTTATAATGGAAAGAATCAATTATTTATAATCTTCGTGAACCATCCAGATCCAAGAAAATTTGAGTTTTTGGTGATGTGTGTTGCACATGAACCAGCAAACCAATCTTATCAGTATCAGCTTCAATTTTATAGTGATAACGTAAATGATGCTATTACATATCCTAACCGTCAGGTGGAACCGTATATCGATTCATCGAAATTAACGCAATCTGAAAAAAGGTTGGAAATCGATTTGGTGTCCTTGAAATCGGCGTTCAATTTAACTTCAGTTAAAGTTAAAATCTCCATTTTTGACAAAATTGCTAAAGAGGATGGCGATTTGAAGATTAAAAAAATTGTATGCCCGGTATGCTTGAACCAGATGACATCGCCAATATTGTTGTGTACCATTGGTCATTCCTTTTGCGGGCCGTGCAGTTCGAAATTGAAGAATTGCCCATTCTGCCAAAAGCCCATGACTACCAATCGGAACTACGCACTGGAGGGGTTAGTAGGCGAAGGTAAAAATTGATTGCAGTTTAATTAACAAAACACATTAATTTTTGTTGTTGCAATAGTATGTAACTCAATAAAATATGTTTTTTGCGTCACTTTATTTTTTATATTCAAAATGAGCCGATCGATTTTTTTCAAATTTTCTACAATTATTTGAATTGCAATGCTCTGTTGACATTACTTTTTTTTGTAACATTTGAATCTAAAGTTTTTTTAATATAAAAAATCAAAACAACCAAACGCTGAAACTTGGTAAATCATGCATTAATTAGGTCAAAAACTAACTGAACGTTATGGAACCAGTCTGAAAACAACGTATGAACAAGTACAAATAGTAGAAGTCGATCGGTACACAACAAATTCAAAGGTTGTCGACGCTGTGAAATTATCTTATTTGGGAAAGATTGTCACCATTAGTCACACAATTCAATTTTGTGGAGAAAAGTGGGCGATTTATCCAAATAACGTGAGATACTTGTTTGTAAACAAGCCTGTGCATTGACCCTCGCTAATTACAACGACAGTATTTGCGATTCAAAAGTGAGTTAATAATTCAGAACGCTTCTCGAAATTGATCAAAATTTAAAACGTGAATTAGTAAAAATTGTTAATTATTCACAAGCAACTTGGAGTTATTGACCGTTAATGTGTCGCAATTAACGAATGAATGAATTAATAACAAAACTTTTATTTAAAGAAAAATAAATCGATTCGATATTGAGACTCTTGAATTAGTTATTTTGGAAAAGGGGGAGCAATGCTTGTGGAATGTGTGGTTATTTGACATGCAATCACAAATTACCTGTTGATTCCTAAAATAATTTTTAAATCACTTTAAATTGAGGGAAAATTATATGACTAACAGATTTATCTTTCTGGTTTGATCTGTCACGGTTTTCTAAATACCCAATTTAAGTGTTTCCTTGAAACAGAAGTTAATGTGTCACAAAAATTCTTGCCATCGACTTTCTCCAGATCTTTTTTGTCTTATTGCTAAATAACATTATGACACCAATTAGTTTTACAGAAATTTGTATTATAGCAAATTCAGTTATGTCACATTTAGCCTAAAACAACGTTAATTAACGTTTTAGTCTCTCTTATAAATATGTAAAGTGATAAATGACATCTGTTTAGTGTCATTTTTAAGAAACATTTAGATGCATTATTTACTATTATTAAATATAAAATTACATTTAAAGTAAATTTCAGATCAAATAACAATTTCTTAGACTGTGTGACATTGGGTTTTTTTTTGGGGGGGGGGGCAATAATGATGAAGGACCCTGTATGTGTACGGTGTAAAACGTAAATTTTTTCAAAATTGTAAAACTGTTTACAATTCATTTAATTTCTTTTCCAAAAACCTATTTTATATATTTTTAAGAACTAATTTACTTATAATGAATTAGAAGGTAGATATTAAATTCATTGATTACTGCAATTTGTCCCAAAATTCGCCGAATGCGTGTATTTGCACTATCTGGTATCTAAAGCCACCATTGAAATACCGTTGCCGATCCACACAACCTGTTCCTCCAAAAAAATAAAACCAGTTCTCCTAAGTGCTTTTTCGAATTTTTTGTTCGCTGCAATTCCGAACGGCTCGCGAAACAACTTTCAAAAATTATCGACAAAATTGCCCAAAATAATCAATTTTCACTTTTATAGCGATTCCCACATAATCCGAAGATTGCAGACAACCGTTACCGCAAAAAGACGTTGCACCGTTGGTTAACGGTAAATTGCGTTTACTAAGAAACGATTTGAATATCACTTCAATCTGCTCATTTGTCCCATTTTAATCGGCAGATTTTCTAAGATAAAACAACCTTGTAAATATCCACTCTCAAATGGAGTCTTAAATGCTCTTACTGGATCGGCGGACCTTGACAAGAAATGAAAGCGGAACAGGCATTTAAGACTGAATAAATTCTCCAGGTAAGTCGATCGAACAGATTGTCTGCGAGGGGACAAAATTTCTCGCGCGCGATTTTAATTTGGCTTTGCAGCGCCGCAGCTGCTTGTAATGTGCACTTTTTCACCCTTATCAGTGTTTAATTAAACCGAATTTCGCGAGAAACCCACGGAAGTCTAACATACAAACAACTTGCGACTTTATCTCGAAACAATAAGGCCGAAGGGAGTTATTCGGAATAACGCAGATACGCATAATCCATAAATCTTTCGGACGGTGCGTTTACTAAAATATGCCACATTAGAATTCGCTTCCCGGAGAAGAATAAAATCTTGCACAACTTCTCGTGTGTGCATGAATAAAACGAAACGCGCTAAGGGATGCACAATGTTGATTTTAAATTTACTTAAACTTTAAATTACATTCGGCGAGCGCTGCAAACAGTTATGAAACTTCTCAAACTGCATGCTAGAAAACAGATTGTTTCATCCACCTGTTTTTCGGTCACCGATTGGGAATCTTTGCGTTTGCATATTCACGGTGCATCACGCGCGTTGGAGCCTACGGTCATGGGGGCCGCTACGTGACCCCATAGTGGGACAAAATGTGCCCTCCTTACAGCATCCGTTTCTCTTCGACGAGAAAGATGGAGCGCGGCCCCGAGACTCACACACGTGTGTTCATATCCTCCAGCCTGTAGCTCATTTATTGCTTATTAAAAAATAGTAAAAGAAATAACTTTTTGATTGGTTTTCTTAGTTCCATTCGAGCCAGGTATAAATCAGACGTTGATGGCTTTAATATAAACAAGCGCAAATATTAAAAACGGTATGTAAAGCCGTAAATCTTGGGCAAACCAGTTTAAATAAATTCTTAAACACATGCTAAACTGAAACAATGTAATTTAACAACTCTACAATAAGTATCAACATTTGTCGAAAATATGAGTTATGTTGTTCATTTCGAGCAAAACATGCAAATAATTTCTCCAACAATAACATGATGAAGCATAGTTATTTACTTTACAATAATATTTAGTAACATCGTATGTGATGTGGAGCGTTTTATCTCCCACCTGTATAATTGCCGATTAATTAAAATCAAAATTACGCTTTGAACAGTTCGAACAGAGTCAAAATTTCCAAGAAAGTTAGTTATGCAGGTAGCAAGGGAACTATCCGTTCAGATAATTTTATTCAAGAATGTAAGTAAATTTTACTCCTGTTTTCTACCAATTTCGACAAAATCTAACGCATCATTCTCATGTTGAAATGCATATTCAAGCAGTGCAGTTGAGAAAGCAATTTATTTATGATAAATGCTTGTCAAATTTTGACAATGACAAAATATGACCTTGCTGATACGTTCTGTTCAAGTAGTAGAAAAATTGTCACCTTACCTGAACAATCGAAAAAATGTATGTGAAAGTTTCTGTAAACTGAAACTCACTAGTGGTGTTATGGTAAATTAAAACTCACTAATGTCTTTATAACTGGTAAAATTGAGACTGTTATGTTATGTTAAATGTAATTTACTAACTTTTCGATTCATTGATTGATGAACTAGGGACTTTCAAGTTAGAAATACAGTCGAACTCCTCTATAATGATGTTCAAAAAGCCATGAAAAAACATCACTATAGAGAAACTTCACTATATAGAATTCAAGTGTAATTTTACAGTTTTGGCAGTCACTTTAAAAACCAATCGATAATCAAAACAAAAAAATTAAGATTTATTATGTTTGAAAAGATATTTGTTTATTTACAAATACACACAGTACAATACAGATTTTCATCATATGTAATTGAATACTTACATAACATGTATGTATTGATGAAAAAATCTGTCCAAAGTTGATTGCACTTTCAAAAATGGAAATTTCCATAAGTAAGGATTTTGCAAGAAATTCTTGTAAAGATTTTTTAGGTAGTCGGAATTTGGGAAAAGAACCAGATGTTCAATACATCCATTGTATTTTCTATTACCAAAAATTCCGTTCCCCGATAATTTTGGTAAACCTTTCGTAAAGAATAATCACTATATAGAGGTACTTTTATATGGAAAACGTTCAAAAATGGACGTTCCTGACAAAAACATTACTACTGAGAAAAAATCATTATAGGGGAGGTCACTATAGAGGAGTTCGACTGTATTGTTCAAACGATTTCTTAAACAGAAAATTTACTGAAAATTTCAGGACATTGATTGGCTTTCATTGTTTCAGCATAAAGTGAATTTTGCTAAATCTAAAATGTAAATTTGTCAGTTGTAAATCTCGAGTGAAATAAATTTCTTATGTAGATGTAGTGTGGTGCAATTTAGGCACCTCTTGATTTGTTTTCTCCATTTCGGCGCAAAGTGAATTTGGTAAATATAGAACACAAGGACTTATGAACAGTAAATCTTGGTAGAGGCGCAGAGATAAACTTTTTAAGCATCCGTGCAGTTAACAATATCTATAATTGACATCAAATTGGCCGTTTTCAAATACCATGTGCACAATGCCATGCCATTACCAACAGATGTTATCAATGCTAATGTAAATGTAACTTGTATGACATGGCAAGGGCAGACATACACAAGTATATTTCGTTTATATTTAAATAGGAGATTTACATGTCAAGAGATCGTGTACAAGCGGCCGATTAAAAAAAAATCTCAGGAGTTTGCGTTTCGTACGAAAAAATGTAATGCTGCACACGCAAGTGGGATAATAAATGTTTATGAGCTTCGAAACGTTATTAATTTATCTCGAAGGGCTTTAGCGAGCGCGCTAAAAATATGTTGCTTATATGCCGGGAAATCAATGTTGTACAGATAGAAATCTAATCTGATTTAAGTTCATTAGTTCGACTAACGAAGGCCAAAAGTCAGCGAAACATGGGCAAATACCGGCTTGGTTCAGCGATTCAATTTTTAACACGAGTTGGCAACATTTTTAACTTCAATGAGAATTACTCTCACAGTTTACAAGCAATTAATTTCGCGAACAAAGATCAATACTTCTTGAGATTATGATGGGTAGACTGACACTTATTACGGACGAATTCTGGCAACTTTTGCAATCTCCCACGCTGAGAAATGCCCGTGGCTTGAGAATTTATATGCATGTAAAATCTCAGCTTGCTGCATTTAATAAATGATAATATGTAATTAATGTGCACTGCACCGTAGTCCATATTACACGGTTGTGGTAAATTCAAACAATAATTAAAAAATTTATACCAAGGCAATTAATTTTGTACTGTTTAAACGACCGTTTAGTAACAAAATCAGGCCCTAAATTAATTAAATGACAATAACGACGAGGGCAAAAGTTGTAGGCTGAAACACAATTTTAAATTAGAAATCAAAGACAATGGATGTGGGCCAATTTGAGCGACACACATTTTTCTATGAAATTAAATTGTAGCCTCGGGATATAACAGCAACTTTGACTCCGAACAATTCGTCGGCCGTCCTTTTTCAACTGC
The DNA here is from genome assembly GCA_949768715.1 of Dascillus cervinus. NCBI lineage: Eukaryota > Metazoa > Arthropoda > Insecta > Coleoptera > Dascillidae > Dascillus > Dascillus cervinus. Next base: position 25,533,082 of record OX458319.1, on the reverse strand, counting down.
ACATTAAAACCGTTTATTTGGAAATGATTGTCATTAACCTGTTAAGTTAAATTACCTGAAAAGCCTGTTAAACAGGGACACTTTATACGGTTATTACGTTATTTAAAAACTAAATGTTACGATAGGGACCGGAGATATACCCGGGAAACTACAACCTACAAGCGCTTGAACCATTTTATAACCCAACAATTTTTCTCTCGAAAAAAACGTCAGCATTTTACATAATTTATTGTTTTACTAATTTACTTTCGTGAGCACTAAAAGTGTACTTTGCAATCGTGTCAAAAAATCGCTAACAAGTAATCGGTGTATAAATTTTCGTTTTTGCGGTCAATCTGTCGCTCAAATTCAACATGAAACGTCGTATGGCCATAATGAGTTTTTTGCACAAATAAATCAGAAGTTGTTAAACGGAAACAATTCAACCCTTAAAGCCCTGAATTTTTCGGATGAGTTATCGAACTGAAGAGCGCACGTCCTCATCAAGTGAATCATACAATCAACGAAAATACTGTCCGAGCGTCTTGGGAGCAATGATTGCGGTCTACAAAGGAGCGGAAATTGGGAAGAGTACCAACGTGTATCTGACTTATTAAATAACGCGCCTTTTGAGTACACTTCCCGGGGAAGTAAAAAATGCGCTCCACAATAACTCACTTGTAAGGTATAAGCCGTCATTTCGGGAGAAAAAACGAGGCAATCCATATTAAAAGCTTTGGTACACAGATCCGTCACTTAAAAATAGTTTCCTGTAGTAAAACGATGCACATAAACAACTGTTATGGGCGATAAAAGAAAATCTGTTGGATTTATGGATTTTGCAATATTATCAAATCGAATTATGAGCATCAAACTTAAACCTTCAGTAAAAGGATTTGGTAGGGTAGAGACACCACTTTTAGCCACTTTAAGAGAATTTGTAATTGAAAAAATTAAGCTAAGACTAGCTGTTTATATCTTGAACTGAGTTTTTATATTTTTTAGTTAGCCTGCAATTTTTAAGCTGAAATACTGCAAATCTTGGCAATATAATTATTTCCACCACTTTCGGCCACTTTGTTCTTCAGCAAGTCTTGCTTAACAAGGGGGCACAATTATTATAATAACTAACTAAATTGGTCGAAACATTATCAAGAGTATTTTATTTAACAAAAGTCGCTAAAAGTGGTGTCTTTACCCTAAGAAAAATTCAAGGATTAACCGATAAGCATTGAAAATATTGACAAACCGTTGAAAGGTCGCACGGATATTTGTTTTAAATTCGAAAATGTGAAGATTTAGGCTTTTATCGAGTTATATCCTCGAAGATTTGGGTAAAGTCGATTGTTTCCGGTTTTGGGTCAACCCACGTCAAAACGGTCGCGCATTAAAGCCGCGGACTTGGTGCAAAGAAAAACGGTCTGTTTAATATTTTCTTATATGGAAATAGGTCGACCTTTTTATTAACCATAGGCACTAAATAAAATTACTTTCGCGTCATAGAAAATGATATACAATTTTCCATACCGCGAAATCTTTAATGAACTACCGGGGATGAATTTAAATTTCTAGTACAGCGCCTAGTAATAGTTTTAATATAAACGAAATTTATTGAACTGCCGTAGACATGGTACTTAACAAAACGTAATTGTTTGAATAAATTATGGGCGCCTGGCTTTTGAAATAGAGTAGGTATAAGCAATCAAATAGGCGTGGGCGCTTTCAACTTGAACGATATTTAAATGTACAATCAGCGTAACAGCCTAGTTGAAGTAGAACTGTTGTGCAATTCGACATTACCGATTTCGAGATCTTTCACTAGCCACCCACACCGTCGGCTAAAATTTCCTATAACGCAACAGATAAATACATGACATAAAAAATTCGTAAGGCGACCATTGCTACCACGTTCAATTATATCGAATCACGACTGTTACCAGCCGTGTGAGTCTAAAATAGACACCGTCGTGATTATTTGATGCAGTGAAAGGAAATTAATTTTATCTATTCCGTTTGTGTGTTATTTCAAAGGTTTCAACCGACTGCAATTTTAGAGCTATTCAATATAAGGGGAAAATGATAACGATCGAAGAACCTCTTCGTAGAAACGCAAATTTGCTTCTTCCGAAGAATTTTGAAATTTACGTTTGAAATATGGAAAATGTTGACAAATGAAGTATTGATTTTCTCAATGTGGACAACTTTGGTTAACAATATTTTTTATGGCTTAAATAGATGTCATCTTTTAAAAGTAAAAAAGGATGTCTCTTGACATTTTTCAAATATTTGTGACAATAAAGGTGAAATGGCTTGTTTATAACAACTTTTCTACTTAATATTTTCTATGGTTTGTAGCAAAAATGCATAGAAATAATTTTGTTCTTGTTAATATGGAAAACTTTCGTTGCAAATATTTTTATGGTTTCAATAGATCAGTACTAACTTTATTCCCACAAATGTGATGTTTTAAAACTAATATGGACACTTATTGCTAAGAATATTTTCTGTTACTGGGAAAATTGTTAATTTATTTTCTTTCTCATAAAGATACTTTTTTAAAACTAATATAAAGTAAATAAAAACTTTTCTTCTTATTAGTTTTTATGATTTGAAGAAAGTAATTATCTCTTTCGAATTGCTTCCGCATTTTACTTGCTCAGAACATTATTGCAATAAATGCTTGCAAAAATAATATCGTGCAAAAAAATATTTCGTTACAAACTGCAAACTCGCGGACGTTGAAAAATAGGGGTAAATGTAACATTTTTCAAATTCATATTAACATATAAAAACAATTTAACCAAAATTAATTAACAAATGAATTTATTGTAATTTAGAAAGTTGACAATTTTTTTGCCCTGCGCAACTCCACCTACAAGTTAGAGGATCAAGGAGAGCCCTCGAAATTTTTATTTTCCCGAGGTAACCGCCACGGGTTCAATGTAATCACAGACGAGACGAAAAAATCTCAGGGCAATTTCGTACATGGAGCCGGAAAATTCGGGCCATGTGTGTTTACAATATTTTAATATATCCAGCGCAACAAAAAATACACAAAGTGCCCGGTTTAAATCACCACGATATCTTGTAAATATATTATTAGCAACAAAGAATGATGTAGGTTGAGCGTAGGAAGTTGCATGTATTTTTACGAGGTAGGTGTGTTCATAATAAATTTAAAACCGCACGGTGTTTCTATGCGCAGAGATAATATTTAAATCTAAAGGTATACACAATTTAATAAAAGTCATTAAAACCATTGTGTCGAGACTGCACGCCAGATACTGCAAACTGGCGGATCGTACATGAAGTTTTAATTCAGGTTACATGCAAATAGAATTATGACCGCTCTGTACCGGAAAAAATAAAATTATGTAAACAGCATTCACCTGCGTTTTTATCGACTAGAAAAAGTATATCTGTAGATTACGTCCGGATGTTTCCTCTGGAAAAATAATCGTTCACAATAAGCCTACAAATTTTAGAGCGCCCGATAGCCATTAATTATGGAGACTTATGAATTTTGGTCTAAGTTTATCCATAAAACAAATATTTGAAGTACAGAACACCTGAAAACTGGATAGGTACCGAAATTTGCGAGTGTACATTACGCATTCCCTCGTGGAGTTTGCCAAATGTGTGACGGTAAACTGAAGATATGACTTAATGAGCACATATAATGCGTGCGTTGAAAATGCAACGCCTCTTCAAATATTTCAGCCCTCAACCGCCACCGTAATTCAAAGGGTAACGCCTGACTAATTTTAATTAAACACATTTCACCGAGAAAAAGGGATTAACAGCGTTGTAGATTGTCTCTAAGAAGGTTGAGCAATGTAGGACAACTTATTTATAATTGTTTTATTTAATTTAAATGAAAGCCAATCAGAAACTACAACATTCATCAATTAAAAGTGTAATATGAAAACTAATTTAATTAGTTAACCATTCAAAGTCAATATTAAAATTACTAAATTACCTCTTCATAATATCTATATCGATAATGGTTGCATGCATTCCATTAACGGAATTGACTGCACCGATAAAAACTTTAAACAATTTTTATAATAGATTTACATTTACTGATGAAACAAAGAATAATAACAGATTACCGCTTTTAGATACATAATACAAAATGAACATTTCTTTTATTACAAATTGCCACCTTTTACCCATTTGCTCAAGTTTATAAATCGATATATCCATTATCAATCACAACAAAATTCTGAAAGAGCTAAAGTACAAAACAAAAAATATTGTATAAAACAGGTAATTTTAAGTGTTTAGAACAGTTGGAATTCTTTTGCCATGAACTAAACTATTCCTAGAATAATTAATAACGAGCAACTTTTTAAAATTTCCCTAGTGAAACTTGATGACAAACTTAATTTTACTAATTACGAGTAAGTGAAAGCAAATGAGTAATAGTATTATTATTATTATTATTACCTACTTATTCTTACAAACCAGAACTAAATTTATTTTCCAACTTCCAGTCAATTCATGAAAATTATTATGAAATACCAAACTAACTGTCTCGCCTGTCACAAAAATGTAATGCAATTTTGCTAAATTCTGCTATATTGCTGTTATGCTATTTTTTGACTAAGTAAAAACCAATTTTTGGACAAAGAATGTTTGATCTATTTGATATTGACACTAAAAAGAGTAACGTTGGAATAAGAAATGTTTACTTTTAGTCCTAGGACTGAAAAGCAACTTTTCCTGGCTGTTGCACGTTACTGTGATGAAAAGCAGCACTTTAAGTTATCTATAGCTGAACATCACAAAACGATTTGCCATATTTACCAAATGTTATTTATACAATAAATGCTAAAGCAATAATCGCAAAGCTGATGTCAAAAATGTAAATAAGTATTTATTTTATTTATTGTAATTTTTCGATCAAATATTTTGTGCCAAACAATTTGAATTTCCGTTTGTTGTTTTTTGATGTTTGGTAAACAGTTCAAATTTTATCATTCACAAAAATGTTTTGGTGGATTTTGATGTTGAATCTCAATGAATTGTATGCCATACTGTTACAATTTCGATTCCACAATTTTACAGTTGTTTGATTAAGGAAATCCGTACATTTTCAGTTTTTGAAGTTGGTTCATAAATAAAACAAATTGTAACGCACGTCTCTACAGTGATGATTACATTATTAAAGTTCCATGTGGGTACAAAGATGTGATCATATGTTGCAATTCTGTTTTAATACTATTGGTTCGATTTCGGAGGGTTTTGAAATTTGTTTTTTTATTTAAAGGATACGCCCGCAACAGATGTCCTTATTCGCCCTCAGTAATCAGCAAAGTTCGCGCAAAATTCACACATGTGTGATTTTTGTTCCCCCATTAATCATTAAAAAATACATTTCGCCCGCGGAAACCGTTTTGTGCCATTGAACAAACTGAATTTATTTACCGCTCGTTTTTTCGGACTGCATAATGTTTTAATTTATCTGCGAGTTTTCAAAAACGCATTAAATTGCAACATTTCGAATCGCAGGCGATTTCGAGGGGCAAATTAAATTCCGCGCCCGGATTTGTACATTTTGTTTTGAGCATTTCGCAAATATTTCGAATCGCCGAGTAAAAATTGTTTTTTACAAATTCCCGGCGTATTTCGATCACGAGCTAATGAAGCGGCAAGTCACGTTCGAATATTTGCTAAAAGCAACTTACAATAAAGGAATATTTAATGGCGGATTAACAACCCCCGAAGTTTTGTATAATGTCCCGGGCAAATAGAATTCGTGGGATGTAAATTCTCTCATGGGAGATTCATTAGCCTCGACACAATACGTTATTTTATTATTTCCATAAAAAAACTTATCGCTTTGATGTGAACAGAAAAACGAAGCGTTGCGAAAGGATGACTGAAGCATCTAATTAATAGAATGACACCCGGGAAGGATGTCGCGTGTAGTATAGAAATTGTGGAATTATAATGAACTGAGATACTGTATCACAAAGTTCGTCATTTCGGGATTCAATGAGGGTTTTGTATGGGAGCGTACCATAATCAGATACGTTATGTTTGGTGGCAGTGCTTATCGTTGTCCCTTATGCCCATCAAGGCCCGGTTTGTAATGTTGTTTCCTGCTGTCAGATTTTTTCTTCCTGAAAACACGCTGAGAGACCCACAATAAAGTTGAACTTTTGTTCTTGGCGAATTTCTTGTATTTCAAACATAGAACATATCGAAGGGATCGGTGAATTGTAATCGAAATCTGTATTTTATTTTTAAACGTCTGGGAAAAATCTATTCCAAGATTTCAGAAGAAATGAACCTTTTGAGGTTTCCTGAAATTGAAAATTACTACTTCCGTAGATATGAATCTTGTTAAATTTTTATTACAATTATCAATATACACGGCCCTCCAATGTTAATGCTCATCCTAAAAATTGGTCTCAAATATTAAATTATTATCTTGAAATTTTGCAAACGATGACCGAATGATATTTATGGGGGGAGGTCTAAATCAGACCCCACTGTAACCTGGGGTTATTAGATCCCGAATAAAAATAACTAAAATCCGAATTAAGATCAGATCGTAGCTTATTAATAACTGAATACATAGCCAAATTTTCATAGATATATCTCCAAAAGAAATCTTTTTTATTTTAAACCACAATTTGCAACTGTTTGAAATAACAAGCAAGGTCATATCGGAGAAGATGCTGCTACAATCTGGTTGTAGATTATGAAGCCGATGGTTCAGTAATGAATGTCCTTGTGATCTGCACATTCAGGAGACACCAAATCCGATTTGTTGTATATTTTCAAAGAAAGTAAAATGAAATCTTATGAGCTAACTTTTGTGTATGAATTCAGAAATGGTCAAGATGCGTTTGGATCTTTACCTGTTGGTGGGAGACAAACAGCCAGTTAATCTATTTTTTTTGGAACAGGTGACAAATTCTAGTCAAAAGAAAAACCAGAATTTCCAAATTACAAATGAGTTACTGTTTGCTGTGGAGTAATGCTAGAACAATATTATCGAACCCTACTATTTTTAAGAGAACTTTACCTTAGCGCCTGAAGTTGTTGATTTAATGAACCGTTGGAATTCATCAAATTCAAGAGAGAAATAATATTACCTAGCTCTGTTTAGGTTTTACTGAACCATAACTGAACAATGAGGATTACTCCATTAAAGGATTAACAAATTGTGGACTAAATAATTCCTGCATCCAAATATTTCAGATTTATGATTTAAGGATTAAATTGCACTGTCTGGACCTGGCTACGTTTTGGTAAACACAGGCTCCACCAAGGGGCCTAAAGCCTGTGAATACAATATTAACGCTAATACATTGAAATACTTCGAATTTTGTGTTTGTTTTTTGCATTAACAAGGGATATTTTAGAGGGCCTAATTCTATTCTATAAACAGCAATTAGTTGGTACGGAGACAATCTTGATTGGGCTGATAATTTTACCTCATCTACAACTCTTATCAAGATGCGGCATGAATCACCATCATATTCGTTTGGAGTTTATCATTTAAATGCTGCCACTGTTTCCTTAATTATGGGAAATCCAGCAACAATGCAAATAATCGCATCGAGCGATCTGAAAAAAAGTTTTGGTGAGAAGCGATTAAAAATTCTGAAACCCACGAAAATAAAAAGCGACAAGGAAACTATCTAAACGAAACAAACGCGTTTTAGTTGACACTTTTATGATGGATGATGCGTTACGTGTGCGGTTGCAGAAGTATAACAATTCGCTCCCTCTTCGCACCTACGCTTGTAACACTTTAAAGAATTAAAAGAGTAACAAAAAGCATTTCTCGCCGAATGTGTCGCAACACTCTCTCTCATTTGTATTCATTATAAGCAATATAAGCCATTGCAAAATGTCTACAATTTGATAAATGTTGCGTTTTTAATCTGCTTAGTATGCGGAAAATACAATGGTCATAACTACAATACGAGGATATTACATTTTATTGGCTGATACTTCACTTTAAATTTGTAGTTATTACACTCACGGCATTTCATTCCGGATAGTTTTAATGCACATCCCGGACAATTAAAATCCGTGATTTAAACGGCGCGCCAAAATTAATTTATTGCTAGTTTGCGATAATTACTTTTTTAATTGCGCCCTCGTACGAGGGCGATAATTAAGCAAAAACTCGGGCGCGAATCGACTGTTTTAAAGAAAAGACCTTTTCATTTCAATGTAAAAAAAGAACTACAGAGTTCGTGATGTGCGTAATTGCGGTCCCTGGGCAAGGTAGTGCGAAGAAAGAAGAGTTTTATTGGGCGGGTTAACTGTCTAAACCTTCCCTTTCGACGATGGGTCTATACATAATTTAAAAAGTTGTTTCGTTTTATGCCCAAAATCGGTTTTTGTAATCGTCGTGTAAATGATGAACAGTGAATTTTTTATGGGCGAATCGGTTTCTTTAGTTAAATGTGCAATTTCGCTCATTTCCGGTCGCGTTGGTGACAAATGTAAATGACGCAATGCGAAAAATGTACACAAGATGTTTGGAGATCCCATTTCGTTCCCATTTTTTTCAATCATCTTTGAACTTTTATTATAATTGTTCGTTTTTGGTTAAAAGGTCACAAGCTACTGTATTGTTCGAATTGTATAATTAGACCCCTTTGTAACTAGTCAAAAAAAATGTTGCCTTTAAGCTAGTCACATCAATAATTAATTGAAAATCTGTCTTAATATTTGCTGTCAATAAAGAAATTACTTTTGCAAAAATCACGAATGGATGTTTCAATAAAACTGTTAAATATTTAAACAGTTTGGAAGCATTGCAGCATATAACAAAAACTGGTATGTTATTTTTGTTTCAATTTAATTGCAAATTCAGCCTTTGTTTGAATTGTAATTTGAATGTAAAAATAATATCGTATTATCAAATTTGCATTGGAAAACAGAACAATAGACCCAGGCATTTCCCTAATTTTTTAAACAGTTTCAATAGAACCAAATTACTGAACTACTTTTCGAAATCGTTTATGTTTCAACTGATGTTAAAAACGAAATGCATAATCTCGTCCAAATCAATTGAATTATTTTCATTTTGTCGGCAGTTCACAAAAGCTTTGATTTCAATCCGAAATAAAACGACCCTCACAATAATTCGATAGAACAGTTCTTCCAGATTATAAAAAAAATCGTTGGTCGACCGAGGGTCGGAAAGTTACACGATTAAAAATTAAAACAAGTCTTAATAAAATTTGATCAAGTTCGCAAGAGTAATTAATTAAAACAAACAAGCCCGAAATTAAATGTAAACGGCTGGCAGTTACTGCACTTTTGCAGGCACCATTATTTCCAGCATTCATTCCTTTCAGATAAAAAGTTCATTTCGGCCAAATTAAAAGGTTACAAGTATCGATCGGGAATTAAAATTCCGTTGCACTCTGCCTGCCCATTTGGTCATTTCCATGCCTTGGGATTTTTAAACTTGTTGGCACGAATATGCATGCGGGGCACACCGCTTAATTCTTATGCAAAGTCTTGTTCCTTGTCGGATTAAACTAATGCACATTTTTCCAATACTTTACGATAAGAGCACGCAAAACGTTCCTTTGATAAATTTCATGAATTATTTTTGAGATAAAAATGCCTCCCGTTAAGCGCAGACCATATTTTAAATTTTATGCGTTCATTGTTTAAATCTGAAAATAAAATGGCTTTGTCTCAATGTCTCATTTTGACTTTGGGAGGTGTTGTAAATTATGGATGTAGAAGTTTTGTTGTCAACAGACTTTCTGATTGATCTGGAATGGGAAATTTACCTTATTGGGACACTGACACAGAGGGAGCTGGCAGTGAGTGAAAGATTTTCACAAAATACTTCAAAACTAATTTTAAAATATTGGCAAACTTAAAATTTCTTTTGTGGCTGAAATATTTCAAATTCATCTTTTCAAAATCAAATTTAAAGATGGCGAATGAAAAAGATTTCCATTGTCACCAATTTGACAAATTATGTGTATTTTAAAAGAAAAAAACAAAAAATTCAGGATAACTGAATTTTTTCTCCCTCCAAAAATAGAGACACTTGCAACAATTCCAAAGTGGCTATAAATTCCCAGAAAAAAAAACCCCTAATGCATTCCAAAACAAACCTTTAAAAATAGTGTTAAGAAAAAAATTCAGTTTTGAGAGCGCTCGGCGAAATTCCAATAAATTAACCCTCGGCCACGAAAAATAGTTAGCGGCAACTCCCGGGGGACGACTTTTAACGTCGCCGCCGTAATTTTGTCACGTGTCAAATAAATAAATTCAATTGGCCTAAACTGCAGTAAAATGTGCCACAAATAATTCAATTTCGGCAATTTCGAGTGTGGACGTGCGTGCGTTCCAGATTAGGGGCACACTTTGATTCTCCTGAGGAATTAATCCGTGCGGCAATGCAAAAACGTTCAGCATATGGTTTGCGGGATTTGCGCGAAGCCGTTCCTCATAATCCAATTAGCGGGCAAAAAATCCAAAAAGCTACTCACACAAGGCGAAAGCGACGCAAAAGGTCTGAACGACGGTCGAAAGCTCCATTTCGCAATAAAAAAATAAAAACACTGTCCACTATAAAAGAGTCATTCCTAACGATATTTTCGAGCGCACAAAAAGTTTTTTTTCGGATAAACCCACACTTATTGGTCTTTTAACAAGCCAAGTTCGGTCTTAAAAAATAAACACACTAAACTACACAAAAATCCATGGAGAAATGTTCTTAAAACTAAACTTTGCACGTAAAAGCGCGAAAACTTTTTAAAAAAATCACCAAGCCGGCTGCAGGTCTGCGCACAACGACGATAAGTTTCGGAATGAGCGCTAACTTGGCTTCTGCCACGCGTCCGTTAAAGCGCTGCAATCGCAGGAGTTTGTCTTGTTGCTGAAACGCGACGGAAAGCGACTCTACGCGCGACCGAGAGAGAGTACAGAACAATCAACAAGCAACTGTCGTTTTAGCAAAGTTGAAACGGAAATACAAGCAGACGGAGAGGGAGCCAACTCCTCTCTCCTTTGAAAACCAGCTAGGATTTTATATGTTCGTTTGTTTGATGTTTATAAACAAATGTGCTGAAACTGGGCGATTGTTTATAATTAATAAGCTTGTTGAAACGGTCGTTGAGCGAACAAGTTAATTAATAAGTCAATTTTCTGGTTCGGACTGATTTCTGGCTGCAGTTCTTCGTGCAGGTGTGCCACTGGTGGTTTGAATTTTTTTGGACTCCCCTTCGCTGTTTTGTAAAGTTCGGTTGAAAGTGCATGTAATATCGGTACACCTACGAGGCCTCGTTATGCGGCGAGCCAGTTACGCCCCACGTTTCATTTCGAACTGTATTATATTTCTGAATAAATTGTTCTTGTCATAAAAGCACTTAAAGTTGTTTCTTTTCAGATAACTTACTCTGTAAATAATTTGTTGAATAATTAAGATGAAGATAATTTTATACTTATTTCGGTTTCAATATGGTGTTTTACAATAGCAAATTAATTGGTTCTACCAAATTTTTCGATGAGTAACCGTTATGTTGAAAAAATGAGTTAACAACAAATTTTGACGGTAATTTTTATTTTCAAAAACTTTTTTGCATTGTTTTTCTTTGAGCATATTGCCTTTACGTCCTTTCTTGGAAAAGAAATTTTGCACGCAAAAAATAGTCTTTTGATAAAAAATAACCAATGCTCAATTTAAAAAGCATACAATTTTACTTTGAAATAACATTTTTGGGTAAATAATTTGTTTGATAAAACTGTACATTAATTTTTAAAAAGGTTGGTCGTTAAAAAAATTGTTTGAAAGTAAATATTTGCTTCATTCAAAATACCGTGGTAAATCTTAGGCTATCGAGTTTGGGAATAAATTCAAAGACAAATCAATTTTTAAATTCAATGTAATTTTTTTTTCACATTTTTACATACAAGGTGTCTCATCATTTGTGGCCACCCCCAAAGTTGAGCTTTAATTGAAAGTTATTTATTTGAAATTTGGTGCACGCATGACTCTGGTATAAGGCTAGAAATTTTTAGTTTTAAATATTAGTTGTCGGCGTTAGTTTTAGAGAAAAAAAATAAAAACTGATTTTTTATAAAAATAATATCTTACAATTTCGTCAAATTTCACTTTTCAGGATCAGTATGATTGAGACAAAGATGTCTAAAGTAAAAAAAAAATCCAAAAGCTGTAATTAGTCTAAAATTCCCTTATATTGGAATCTTAAGGATAAAAGTAATGATTTATGACTGTAAACATTCGTTAGTATCTACCCGCATTGTAAAAATTTGTCACTGTCGAGTGGAAGCTGGTAGATGTGACTAACAGGAGCGTACGTAAGTCGAGCCTTTTTACATTCTTGTAGATTTCTAAAATTTACTTAAACTGTAAGTTCTGTAATGTGTTTGAGTTAAAAAAAATAATTCAACTTCAACATTCACACTTTAAAGTATCTTCGTACTCATAATCGTAATTTATTAAGAGGATTTACAATTTACGTAAATTTTAGAAATCCACAATAAAGTAAAAAGGCTCGACTTAGGTACGCTCCTGTTGTTCACATCGACCGGCTTCCACTCGACCGTGACAAATTTTTACAATGCCATAAATTTAAATCGTACTTATCTTTTGCGGGTAGTACTAACGACTGTTTACAGCCATAAATAATTCCTTTTACTCTTAAGGTTCCAATATAATTCGATAAATCTTAAAAAGTATATAAAAACTAGTTAATTTTTAAATTCAATTTCACATTTTTCGTTATAACATTTTGCTATACAAATTGTTTCTTGTCAATGAAATGTGTTATCATCAGTTCTTTAAAAGGCAAGTTATATTTATTCGTCATAATTAGATAGAAAATAACGGTGTAGTAATTTTAGCCCCTTCTTATACAACAATTATTTTTTTAATATTGAGGAAGAAATTATTGCGAGTAAGGGGTAAGTATGCTATCATTTTGCCATTTCAAAGACTTATCAAAATCGTGACGAAAAACCTTAGTTGCTATTTAAAAAAATCGACTATGACGTATATAAAAATGTTATATCAAAAAATGAGCAGTGAAACCTACAAATTGGCTTGTTTTGAGTTTTTCTCAAAACTAAACAATGTCAGATTCATCAAATTCTGGCACTACTTTAGTAGCTCCCTTTCAAACAAATTTTTTCGTGAGAACCTAATATTTTTATACCGCCATGTTGACAATTAAGAGAGCTATTTAAATCATGACAAAAAAGTTGATGTTTAAATAGCACGGTGATGATGTCAAGAAACGCCATATGAAATTATATTTAAAAATTGACCTGTTTTTGGATTATTTTCAAAACTTGTTGCATTACTTTTGTTCTCACTGTATACATACAACTCTTTTTGTTTGGCTAAAGCCTTATATTGAAAATTTATAAAACAATGCAAAGCTATTTCGATTAAATTAAACCAACCAATCACCGGTTTTTATCAAGTTCCAAATAAATAATTATGCGAATTCCATTTTGCGTTGCAAAAATTTTATTTGAAATTATTTTCGGTGCGTACATTTGTTTCAGTGAATTGCTTTAATGGCTCTTTATCAGCTAATTTGTGATCTGTAAGTAATTAAATTTTTCGCTGATCTGTGAACGAGAATTAACGGCACATATCGATTCACTTCAATTTTGTGATAAATGAAATTGTATATTTGTCGCACGAATAACCGCTCCAACAAATTACGAAATTATTTTTTTCCACCGGCTTATTTAGATAAAATCTTAAATGTACGTTGCTTTACGGAAATTAGCGAGGTGTATTCTGTTACGCACTTGGCTGTTACTTTTCTTTAACCATCACGCTCCAATGAATGCAAAATGGAATTCTTTGAAACTGTAATTGATTCATAATTTATAATTGGCAATATGTTTGCAACAACATGACAAGTAACGATAAGAAACTGCAAACAACTCAAAATTAACAAAAGTAAACGACCTATAAATTGGATTTAATTCAAAAGTCCAATTACATGTATTGAATTAGAAGTTTTTTGAGTCTTGTAAAGAACCGTAACTTCGTGATAGCGTATTCTGACCAACAAATTATAAATGTGGGAGTTCTGGGAAGTTGGAAATGCGTCGATAGTTGGACAATGCTCGGAATTTTCTATTTCAAATTCTTTTCTGAAACTATTGGTGAAAACAGTTATTATCAATAAGTACATGTCGAAGTGAATCGTAGACGTACGACTCAACTGCATACTTCAGTAATTTAATTCTTAATGTAAACAGTTTTATTTATTTACATTAATTTAAATAAATTTTCTTTCGGAATTTCTTCTTCTTTATATTGTTTATTTGCTAACGATATTAAGAAGAGACGCAAACGTGTGTTCAACATGGCGAGACACTGACCCATTTCAAAAATTGCAGATTATGGTAACAGGAGATTACATCCAACATTAGTTGGTCTGCAACCCTTTCTGTATTGCCACATAGGCAATCAGGGCCCAAAATAGACTCGAGCTGTTGAAACTAGCTTGTATGTATATCTACGAAACCCAACTACAAACAAGAGAGAGCAAACTTCCAACTATGACTACATAATGTTGTACCTACTATTTACTAATATCGGCTTGATATTAGGTGATGAGTGAGAGAGACAACCTTCAAGTTAACCGATTCTTAAATTAACGATCCTCGAATTGTAGTTTCACTTAGAAATTCAGAATCTAGCATAGTTGTGTTTCCACCTGTTTTCTTTATTATGTTTTCTTATTTCAGTTGGCAACGTATTTCACGGGTTACAAGACACACTGTTTTGGTAAAAAAAATTGTCTAATGGTTGGGCGAGACCATTTTCACGTTCAGACAAAACGAACGACAAGATTATGGTTTTATCGCTTGTACTTTGTACGACTTATCGCAACGACAAATAGGGTCGAGATACAATTTCTAGCCACTTTAAGCAAAGTTGTAATTGAAGAAATTAACAAACGTCCAAAAATACCTGTAAACCACATTACTCTGTTTACATTTTGAACTGAGTCTTTATATTTTTTAGCTATGCTGCAGCTTTTGAGCTGAAATGCTGTAAATCTTTGTAATTTATTATTTAAACGATATGTGTAATTTCACCATCTTCGGTCACTTTGTTCCTACAGTGGTCACTTTTAACACCATCTGTACCCAGCCGGTATTTCTAGTATACTACGCCTCCTTTTATATATTTTTGTGATATTCTTAATGACTTGTCATAAATTAATGAAACCACTTTCGTCCAGGGGTGTTTAGCACTTTTTTTAATTGAGAAATAGAGGCATATACGTGGGCCGAAAAAATGTTTTAGTGACGTATTTAAAAACATCAATCAAACACATTCTTAGTCTGAAAACCGTATAAATCCGTACAAAGTGGTTAAAGATAGCGTAGTGGCTACAGATGGTGTCTCAACCCTATTTGAAGTTATTGTTAGATTGTGGATCACTATGAAACTCCATCGTGATTTTCTTATGAATATGTAGGTGGTATATTGTTGATTCTTACTACAGGTAACCCCCGTTCTACGCTCCCCCGGCGAACGCAAATTCGTTATACCGTGAATTGTTTTTTTTTTAAATTTGTGTAAAAGGCTAACCCCTTTTAACGATTGGCAGTTCTAGAATCGGTAGGTTTTTATTAACCGACCTTCCTACAGTTTCACTTTTATTGCAGTATTCTTCGCCCAGACATTTAGCGCATTTCATTTATGATTTCACGCTTTAAGCAGTGTACACAATGAAAATTTGCTTACCTGCAGATCTTTAAGTAAAGCTACACGATAAATTTAGAATTTACAAGTACGCACTACTCCTTGTGATAATAAACAGATTTTAAACCCAAAATTCATCCCCTAAAAAATACTGTGGGAGTATAAACAAATCTTCGTCAGTGTATGTAATCTTAGCTGCAGTGTCAAATGCATGCAAATTAAATTGACTACATATTTTTTATCCCTTCGTAAAAATTTGAGTAAGAAAATTCGCAATGTAGTGAGTTTAGAAAAGAAACTAAAAATGATAGAAAGTGTAGAAAGTGGTGGTAAATTTACAGCTGTAGGAAGAAATTTCAAATTGCCCGAGTCTACAGTGTCCAACAAAAATACAAAATTAAAAAAGCTGATGGAGTTGTTCGAAGAAAACGACGAAAATTACGAGAGAGTGAGTGCTATAAAACATGGTTGGAAATTTTGCATAATAAACGTAGAGCCACACAAGGGAATCTTGATTCATTTTTGCAACGTAGAACAAAATGAATGAATTATAAATAATTATGTTTTGTGTGACATTTATTTCTTTTATTTTGTTATGCATGAGATTTTTTTATATTAATAATATGTATTTATTTTATTAAATATTTTTTATAAATCCCCCGTTGAACGCGAAATTTCGCTTAACGCTATCAGGTCCAGAACGTATCCTTCGCGTTGAGCGGGGGTTACCTGTACTCCCCAAAGAGGAACAATATCTGCAACAATATCCTCAGGAGCTTGTGGGACCACCACTAATCCAGCGAAACTACCTCTTTAGCTAAACTACAAACCATGAGAGAACAGCAGTGTTTTTACCTGAGCTGAAAATCCAACCTGAGCTTTACATAGTGTTCGTCATTTACAATACCACCAAAAATTAAAACTTAGGTAAATTTTGTCTAATTTCAGCTTGAATTAGCATGACCACTACGTTCAGTAATAAAGGCACGCAAGCATAATGTATATAAATGTGTTTTAAAGATCTCAAATCGATTTTCTTCCCTATTGCTGTATTATTAACACAAATGTTTAAAAAAAACACTTCACATTCAAATAAGCTCGATTTAAATAAAACCAATTAACCAATTTAATTTTTTACTTTAGCCGAATGATGCGTTTAAAATGTTATCCTGTCACAGCAGATGATGACAAAGCTAACATTCACCAGTTAATCAACGACTAATTCAAACAGGATTACGAGGGATTACACTCGTTGAGCAAACAAAAACGATACCACTAAAAGAATCCATAACTAAAACAACGATGACTAACGCGAGCCAAAAGTACAATCTCATTATTAGAATAGTCGATCCCAAGAGACTCAAATCGTCCGAAAGAAGAAGCGCTAGATAAAACTTACCGGAAGGGCATGATTTAAGACTAAATTAATTGGAAAAAGTCACAAAACTGCCGTCAAAAATACATAATAAATTTGAGCGGCCGGAATCTTTCGCATTGTTTTTTGCCGCTGAAAAGTTTCGCAGACGACAGGTCTATTATTATTTTATAAATGAATTTCTGTTTCGGAGACCTTTTCATAATCGAACCCCTACATGCCGTATTTGTACGATCTTGAATGCTGGCTGGCTGGTTAACTTTCCTGGTACTTTTAAATTCCAATCTGAATCAGTTCACACGTTGCTTTATATTAGACTCGAGATCCCTTATAAAAACACTGCCGTCTTAAGAGATCTATAGTTCTAGAATGAATGTTTTAGAGACATTCACCACCTGTAAACATATGTTGTCTTAACAGAAAAAAAGATTATTTATGATTTCTCAAAAAAGTCGCTATATTTATTACAATACGCTGCAGTAATTTATTCTCTTGCTTCAACATTTTCTGCGGTGCACGAGTCTCACAACATACTGCATGCAGTTTGGATTATCGACTAGTTTAACGTGTTGCTTTCTGTAGCTAACTGTCCTTGTGTCGGTGCCAATAAAAAAAAAAAACTGTACCATTCAATTGGTCTTAGATTATTTTAAAAACATCACTGTCGTTCAAGTAATTACCAGGATTCGAAAATTGATGATCTGCACAAAGGCTCCCCATCATCAAAATAGGCCAAAACTCAATATTCTGTTGGAAAATTAATGGCAACGATTTCTGAGATATAGTAGGAATTTTGTTAGACGAATACATGAACAATAAGATTGTGATTAATGCTGTAGTCCACAGAAAAACCATTCAGAATTTGAAGAAATATTTGCGTTTGCACGATAAGTGCAAGTTGCATTATTAGCTGTGGCACCCACCTTACAGACCAAATGTAGCACCCGGTCAGTTCGTTTTATTTATAAATTTGAAAAAGAACTTTACAAGAACAAAAATCGTAAACTGAAAGTTACTACAGACTATTCATACCCAAACAATTTTTTTGGCTGAGAAAAAACGTTGGTATATTATAGAGCAACCGTGGTAGTTTGTTGATTTGTAGATTCAAAATTTTATATAACTGTGCCAACATAATTTTTGTGACTAAGGATGTTTAAGAATTTAAATATAGCCATGTAAATAGTTCTAACTTGCTAATGAATGGCAAGAAAACGAATTAACGGTTTACACAAATTGACGAATATTAAACCTTTAAAAATATTTGTGTGGGCAAGAAGCTGGTCGATGTAAAATTCGTTAAAGTGGTCAAAAATCGTTGAATTTTAATGTTATTTTAAACTATTACAAAATGCAAATTTAAGAGAACTAAGTTACAACACGATATTAGTTGATTACTTCATAATTAGTTTCTAATTTTCTGAACATATGATATTACTGACTCACGCCAACGATACATCAAATGCATAGAACAAATATGCAGGTGAAAATGGAATATTTACACAAGAACAAGCAAATAAAGCGTCTATAGTTCGTTTTTCAATCAGGGGGAGCGTTAGAGGGGTATGAACTAATTAGTTTTTTAAAATTTTGGCATTGAGGAGTACAGGGGAGTACCCAAAAATTGGTGTCACATATAAAATATAAGGTTGATGAAATATTTCGAAATTACATTACTATTGTAGCCTCAAACTGTCTATGCAGTTCGTACTGCCAACTTAAATTTAAGAAAATTAAAATTTCATTGATTTCTTCACCTCCTAGAATAAATTTAATACGAATTCTAATTTCTTTTAATCAAATTTTACAAAAATATTATGGTAATGGTAATGGTAATGATAATGGTAATTTAACAAATACCAACGATATTTATGAGTCAGCGGACCTACAAAGATTATCACCTATAACGTGAAAGTTTTTAACAATTACTTGTTAATAATCAACTTAAATATACCCACACACAAACCAGAATCAGTAAACTACACATTTTCCAAATACAATACGATACATCGGAAAATCTTTTAATAAGTAGAAATATGCAGCATATGTTTTATTTATATAATAAATACAATACATTGTTTTTAAATGTAGTTGCAAATTTAACACAAATTTTCAAGAATTTTAATGCAACATACAATTTTAGCGCTTTAAGTACACAAAATGACTTTTTTCTAATAATACAGTCGGACTCCTCTTTAATGATCCCTCTATAATGATTTTTTCTTTATAGTGATGTTTTTGTCAGGAACATTGAATTTTGCATATTTTGCATATAAAAATACCTCTATGTTGTGATGTGAAGCGTCTATAGGTATAATAGTAATAGTAATAGTAGTAATTAATTTATGCATTAAAATTATCTTCTCATTCCAAATTCTGACTACCTGGAAAACTCTTAGAAGAATTTTTTGCAAATTATTATTTAATTATAGGAATCTCCACCCTGAATGCATTGGCTACATTTGCATTAATTTCAGAAGAAGTATTTAATGCGTTGAATAAGTGTGACACGTTCCACGAACACAAAATGAATTTTAAAGGCACTACTGTGCAATCACCTTTGGACAGATTTTTTTATCAATTAAGTAGTACGTGTCAGTTCTATACAGTTCAATAGTGAAGTTTCTATACATATAGTAAGATGACCAAACTTAATCTTTAGGGAGTTTTGTACTCCTTTTTTGTGAATCGTACTCCTTTTAAAACGAGTACTCCAAAAGTACTCATTTGCATTCTTTTGTACTCCTTGGTACTTCTAAAAATATAAAAACTTGGCATTTAACTTTAACCTTTAACCTTTAAAAAAGGAGTTTCCATTTATTGTAGAAAACAAAGGAAATGATTATTCTATGGTTAAATGTACATTCTGCAAAGGAGAATTTTCTATTGCGATTGGTGGACGAAGTGCAATAACAAAGCACATTGATACTAATAAACATAAAACATCTCTTCATGCAACGGCTTCAACGTCTAAACTAAATACATTTTTTAAAACTGATAGTTTTGGACCAAATGAAGATTGAATTAAAAAGTATTTGAAACAAGAATAATCACTTCTATTTTTGGTTGATGAGGTTTTTCATATTCTTGTTTTCAAATGATTACAACAAGGGTTGACTCTTAAGAGTCGGTTTGCCTAGGTGAAATCATGTAACTTTTAAGATTCAACCCTTGTTGTAATCATTTGAAAACAAGAAAATGGAAAAAAAATTAACTTTATGAAAATGTGGATCCTAACATAAGTCGGAAACAAAAATTGACCTGAGTACACTTTATGAAAATGTGCACTGCAATTTGCATGGTTTTACCTAGGAAAACCGACTTTTAAAATTCAATCCTTGTTGTAATCATTTGAAAACAAGAAAATGGAAAAAAAAAAACTTTATGAAAATGTGGATCCTAACAGAAGTCGGAAAAAAAATTGACCTGAATTTTGAAATTATTTAAAAAACATATAGCTGAATGGAGAAGACTCAGTGTTTTTATTCAAACCGAATCACCATATCCAATGAAAATTCATTTGTACTCCTTTTGTATAAAAAATAGTTGGTCACCTTAATATGGCGATATTTTTCGTGGCTTTTTGAACCTCATATAGAGGAGTTCGACTGTACCAACAATAATATGGTTTCCCTTTGACTTTTAGCGTTATAAATTCATAGCAAAACCACTAACATCATAATTTATTGGAATTTAAGTGGAGCTTTGTTTCATCATTACATATTTATTTAGTGAATTCAAATAATTTATACTTTGTATTAATTTTATAATGAATAAAGTTATACAATTTTCAACACACTACATTTAGTGTTAGTCCATTAATTTCGGTTCTTCATTAAATATGTATTTGGCTAATAAATGTTATAAATATAATTTATGTTTTAATTATTACTTAATAAACTGGAAAACGTAATTTAAACTGCCAACATATTGAAAGGGTGCCACCGCCTCATTTAATTGTAAAACAGTCCATTAACAAATTAACCATTGATTGCATTGTTACTTTTAAGCTCACAATGATACAATGAAAAAAAAGCTACAGGTAAAAGTTTCATCCATTCTTAAATTCTTGAAGGTACAGTCGAAATCTCCCTTTTAGAAGCCAGCTTTGAAAAATGACATTTGCAAAAGCATTTTTCTCGCAAAAGATTTACTTAACGGATAACTTCAATTTTTCTGTTTTAATACTTGGAGCATTTTTTCCTCACTGATTTTTTCGCAGCTGCCCTGCCTGCCGCATTAATTATCTCCTAGCAAATTCCGTTTCCTTGTAGAAGCGCAATAATTCACGTTTTTGATTGGGTTTCGCAGAAAAACAATGAGCCCATTTTCGGTGCCTTCGGGGGTGTTCCCTAATTTAAAATTTTAAATTAGGTTTCACCTTTGCCGTACGACCTCATCCTAAATTTCTGTATGTTTACGGGCACCCTGTAATTTATACCTGCCGTTCGCGGCAATATTCGGAGAAATTAGTACTAGGAGGGGATGCGACACGCAACGAACAAACAAACGAAAAAGTCGAAAACCGGAATAAAATTACACAAAAGTTACACGAGAAGTCTTATTAGAAAGGAAAACGAGAGGTTCCAAGTCTATTAAACGTTCCGACAGACTTTATTACACTTAATTTAGAAAATTCGTGTCAAGATTTTAAATTACTGCTTTCTTTCCCCGTTGGCTAATTACGTTTAAATAAAAATTCCTTTAATCTAATTATGCTAAGAAAAACCTGAAATAACGTCGCAGTAAATAAGACTGTGATGTTTCCATTAATTGGGAGCTTTCGTTCTCTTTGCTGCAATGACTCTGTTTTCGCCTGGAAACAGTTTAATGACATCGACGTCTAAATTGTTGTTCCATATCATTAGTGTAATTTTGTCGTGAATGGGAGTCCTCAATGTTATTGTGGTGCCATAAAGTAAATATTTTTCATTAGTTAAATATGTATTCTACGCACGAAACTAGTTGATATTTTTATTGCTAATTACTTAACATTGTCGTAAAATTTTAACGGGTCATTCTCATATTAAACTTATGTTAGATTCGATTTTAAGATAATACCAAAAATTGTTTTTGTTTGTATCGCAAACATTTTTTGTGGGTGTGCCTTAAGGTCAGGATTTTGATGATTAGTCGAGGACATTAAATTAAAATTCCTGAATAAATGTAAAAAGGTTGTTGGTCAGAATAAGAACTTGACGTTGGACAATTTTTTTAGTGGAACACAAAAGGTTTGTGCTGAAGGTAAAACGGGTCTCAAACGCTGCAATTTTTTACACGTTTACCCTTGTTCGTTGTTCCAGATTTTTTTAACAATTTCAATTTCTCCAGTCAGACGACAAGTTTTATAATAAATCGTCGTTTCAGGGATATTTAACTTTCACGCAATGGAACGATCATAATTACGGACAGAAGGGATAAAAATTACATTTACATCATCATTTACATCACATTAGAAACGTTAATCCAATAAATATTAACTGATTATAAATTATTCACTTAAAAGAATAATCAATTTTAGTGACAACTTATAAACATTTGTTTTAGTCAATTTATTACAATCAATAATAATCAGTTAATAATTTAAGATAAAAAAAGGAAAAGGAAACAGGAAAACGTCCTGACTCAGAAACATAAGATAAAATGGATCGAAATGACAGTTCAGCAAACTTTTACTTACCTAACAATTGGCAACCTCTGAGCTTTGGACAAAGCACAAGGAGAAGAAGAAAGTATACCATAAACAAAGATTGAAACGACAATAAATTATTTATGTCAAGTGGCCATTAAACCAAAAGGAAATTATTTTTACTATGTGTACATGTTTAAAGATATCTGTAAAATTACCTGATTTTACACACTGTCGGCGTTTTATTGCTTCGGCGCCGCCGAAACTGGCACAAACAAATAAACGGAACTACAAACTAGAAATTTTCATTACTAGTTATTCTCTAATAACTAACGAAACTGGGGACAAATCTTAAAAACTAAATGAATTACAATTTTCGCAAAAGCTTGAAGACTTTAGGTTTAACAATTCTAGTAAACGGTAATAGAAAATTCAAAACAAAACTATTCTATTGCTTCTTTATGAAGGACTAAATTTAAGGGTGAAAAGGTGAGCTTTTAAGAATATTCTAATTCAGCTAATGCAAGCTTTCAAAATTGATTTCCATATTCTGCAAATTGATTTTATAAATACAAGGTCCTCCAACGTTAATAGTCACCCCCCAAAAAAGCCTGAATTTTTAAGATGTTTCTGTGAAAATTTGGCATGTATTCGGTTATGAATAAGCTACGACCTGATGTTAATTCGTTTCCCAATTTTTTCATCTGGCGTCACGACGTTCATTTATGTCAATTTTCATCGACTTCTTGAGCTTTTCTTATCAAAAATCTTTTATTTATACTTTTATTACATACAAATATCAAAATCCTCTCAACTTTTATTGAAATTTGCCTTTATTTCGATTAGGAAGAAATGCTATTTGCAACTTTCAAATCATAACCAATAAATCTGGCAAGTGTTGTAAAATTAAAAAGTTTTTGAAGAAACAAGATGTTCCAGAGATGTCAGCTAGTAATGGCACGCGTTCAGTATCTGGGGCGTATTTAGGCTTTGAAATTGCAGATTTTTAAAAAGTCATTACTGGTTATTCGCTTTAAATAACTAATGACAACTAATATGAGAACAGTATAATGTGAAAGCACAGGTAGAATGTTTAACCAAAGGCTTAATAAGAAATACTAAGAAATTATTATGGGTAGAAAGCGTTTATTTTTAGTGCGGACCTGATAACCCCAGGTTATAGTGGGGTCCGATTTACAACCCACATATTTCGGTCATGATTTGCTGGCCGGGTAAATTTACCACTCTAAATTACATAAAATTGTAAATTTTTGTTAGAACTTTTAGTTTTTAAACAACATTTTTGTGACTTGCAAGATTAAATTAAATGTTGTAGCTAAATTCCACAAAAAATGTGTAGTAATTTTTCAACAATTAATTTTTTTGCATGTTGATGACGTCGGGTTTATCATAAAGAAAAGCTAATACCACCAGTTTGTGATCGTACATTATTCCATGAAATAAATCAAATTTGAGCTCAAATTTGTTAGGGGTGACAATTAAAATTATTATGTATCTATATGATTTGAAACACATTTTTAGGAAGATTATTACAATAACCGGTGTACTGCAGTGGATTGCTGCTTACTGCATTTTTAACCTTTTCAATTTATTTATAACTATTTAAATTATTGAAATCTGTGGTTAATGCTAAACAAGCTCGGAAGTATTTGTCACTATACCTAAATTTAAAAAATAAAAGTTAGGATTCTGAAAGAAGGTTACATTGCATTTGAATATTTTCTTTCAGAAAAGAAATATTATTCATGGAACGATATTACTTAGATTCACTTGTCGCCTGCCCGGATTTTGCAAATCTTTGCATTACAGTTCACTTACATTTGAAAAATTGTTTCAATACCTTAACCTCATTGGCTTTCCAAGAATTGTCGATATCCTTCTCCCTGCACTTTGTATGAGAAATTCTCAATCTTTGTATGTAATGAAATGAATCGAGATCAAAAGGAGTTGGACATTTACTACTTTATATTTTCCGAGACCATCTCCAAAGAATTGACAAAAAGCAGAACGTAATTTTCTTCACAACTGAACAGTAAAATTCCACGAGGTTTTTTTTGATAAAAAGTAACGCGCATTCACGCCATGCAATATCGTTATTTAACCGCAATTTGAAAAGAAAATAAAATAAAGAAAGAGCAAAAGTCAACACTTAATTCCATTTCCGGTCGTTTATGAAATAGATACCCAACCTACTTCCTTTCGACAGGGCCTTCCTTTTAAATCATTCCCTTTATGTAAACCACTTCTGAAAATCGTACGGTTTAGTGGGATCATACATTTTTTTTTGATATCAAAGGATTTTTAATAAAATGTTATTAAGAGATGAAAGAGGGTGCATTTGCGCTGATTAAAAGTAGACGCGTAGATATTGTAGGACAAAGTTGTTGTAAATATCATTATTTGTCACAGAAACACCGACCAGTCGAGAGCTACTTGACCTCTTTGTGACAGACATATCCCATTTACTGCTTTGTAGAGGCTATCACCATTAGAACTTGAAATCCCCAGGAAATGTGGGGTTATATAAGATTATTGCTTTAAGTATAAAAAGCGAATAAAGTTGGAGATCTCTTGAACTCGGATGAGAACCTGAGAATTTTTATTTACTACAAAATGCATTGCTTCAAACAAATCTGCGGCGCTTAAAGGATCTCAGTGATTGATTTATTTGCTTCTACTTCACCTTTTACCATTTATTTTATGAAGTGTGTACTTTTAACTTCAGATTTAAAATTCCCGGGCTACCTAATAACAGAACTAATCTAAAACTAATCTGTTTTCATTTTTTTTATTAGGAGCTTGGGTTCCTAGACCCCTATTACATTTTTTAATGGGAATTCTAGCCCCAACCTTACTTACCTACAGCAATTTAAGAATTTCACTTTTTAAATTCATCATTTTTTTAATGAAAACTGTCTGTGTGGTCAATTTTCGTTGTAATCAGATAGTTGTTGTACCGAGATATCCAAAAAGGTTGAACGTGCCACTTCATAGTGAAATTTTCTGTGCCGTTTTTATTTTACGTCACTTACTACATAATTAAAGATGGTAGGACAAGAATTTTATTAACCAAGTTTTGGTGGCAAATTTTATATTTCACAACCATTTCAGTGAAATTGTATTTATTGTTAAATTTTTTAGCTTAATCTAATACTATCTTGTAACGAGACAGAAAATAACTAACATGACCCTTTACTTTCGCAAAAAGTGACCATTCTCAAAATCATAATAAGATTCATTGAGTACGTTTATCTCAGTGCCTGAATCCATTCGAAATTCCATCCGATCGTGTCAATTCAAACTCATTTCAAGCCACAAGGTTTATGTCGTGCTTTGTTGTAACAGATTGTACGATCCAAAAGCAAATCCGAAAAAAGACCAATAATACAGTAGAAAAAGATAACTGGCTTGGTTGACTTACTTATTGAGACTGAATCCTACCTAGAAGATTTGGGATTTGATTTTTGTGTCAAACAGTGTATTTTACAACGTATGTTCAAAATGTTTTCGATTACTTTGTAGACATAGTTTTAAAAATATTTAAAGATCTATCGAACCAAATCTAAAACTTTTATCGAAATCAGGTGGTAATAATTCCTTAACAACAGAAACTTTGTACGCATTGTAACCCAATTTTCTTACTACTCGGTAATATGATCCACAAGAAAGTCCTAAAAGCAACTTTGAAATTACTAACCAGTTTTAGCCGACAACTGATGCAATGGTTTGGTCGGGCTTGGTTTCATGCGAACTCTCACTTCTTCTAAAACCTCTTCCCTAAAAACAGTTGGTGTTGTCTTCTGAGATTTATGAACAACTTTATTTTTGAAAACCATTGTTGCATTCTGAGATTTATGAATGGGTTAGTTTGGAAGCTGTAAAGTGTAATTGACTTGTTCCAACTCATCAATAAATCTGTCCATCCTTTCGAGAAATGTCACGCTTGTCTTGTAATTGATTTACACATTTTCGGCCCGACCGGACCATACATGTAAAAATCAAAGACCTCCCCTTTTTTAACAACAGTCTTGAACAGACTCTTGAAGATCAAGCAGTCTTGATAAGTCGTTTTAGAACCTCGAACACAAAATTTGTGTATGTACTTATGTAAATAAATCTATAATAAAGCTCGGAATTTCATTCTAATAACGCCTGATATTTACGGGTAGTTATTAACCTAATCGGGATCACGACAATGGTCTACCAGGCGATTTTCCTTTACATACTCTGCCAATATTATTCAATTGACTAACAAAATTTCTACCAACTTTGGTTACAAAATTCAGCAATTTCGATGTCATTTAGTACATTTTTCTCATTGCCAATTATAATTTCTGAAAATTGCTGAAATGAAGTTTTTGCAGTTAAATTTTTTGTTACTTAATCCTTAAACAAATTAGTTGTCTTCAGATTTTATGGATCATTACAGATTAAAGGTGACAAGGTTTTGTGGTTTTCATTTATTTTTTACAGTGAAATCGTTTTAATTTCCCCTTTTGAATCTTCCTTCTTCTCAAGAAAAATATGAACAATAATGTCTAGTTAAAATAATGTCATCACAAAAGATTTAAAACGTTTGAAGCACAAAAAGACTGCCTCCAAGACAGGAAGTGCAATCAGCGTGTAACGTTTTCCGAAAACCGTTTCCAACCAACGAAACGTGAACGCAAGAAATGTTAATTTTTCGCAAGAATATAGGTCATCCTTCGAATCAATAAAAATTAATTTGGAAAGAATGCATCATTATAAAACAAAAATGTATTTTGAAAATGATGTTGCTGGTGGAGTGACGTCGGCGACGTTCCCGATCAATAAAAATTCAATATGTAGTTATTTACCGAAACTGCTGCATTAGTTTGTAACATTTTTGAAAATTACATGGTATCCAGACTGCACGTGCTGTTTATATTCGTATTTTTGGTAGACGGCGAAAGATTCGAGGAAAACATAATTAACGGTTCCTACCATGTGGTTAATAAATCCCTAATAAAAAAAGTTCTTAAGTTACCCCACGGTAGAGTCTAATATGGTCGGTATCGCCTCAAAAAGAAGCCCACCTGCCGTTTTTGAGAGGGCATGTGGTTCGTTATCGCTTCAAAGGACAAACAATTTCATAAGTAAAGTAATAACTGGAAAAATAAAATTGCAAGCGTATCGAATTTAAACGAAATTTTGCTCCAGCTACCATGAGATTAAGCCTCGGTAATTTTTTTATTCTAAACACTCTTGTAAACGTGTGCTTTCTCGCAAAAACGCTGATTAATGGCGAGGTACATTAAAATTGGCGAATTAATGGAATTAAAATTTTTACTAATGGACGTTTTTAATCCCATTATTTACAGCTACGTGTTTCGTTAATTCGGTGGCGAATGCTGCCCCTGTTAAAGGTGAGCAAATTGAAAGGTCAAACATCTTAAGACGCGACCAACGATTTGGAATGGTTGCGTTTAATGCCACGCAAATCTTGTGATCTAATATGAATTAGGGTAACGATTTAAATTGCAATAACTTATAATTTGGGGTCGATTAATTTTGGGGATAATCGTCGGAAATCGCCACTGTCGGTGCTGCTGGGAAATTTATGAATCGCCGGAGAAGTTTAAGTGGCCATATAAAGTCGGCCGAAAGAATTTAATCTAAGTTTGTAACTGTAGGGTCCTTGTAACGACTACATATCCGGCAGGTTATCGGCAATTTTTAAAATTGCAAGATTCTAATATCATAAAATGTGTGAAATTAATAACGCTTTTCCAGATTCAGTTTTTGGACACAAAATTTTATTATCAGTTTTTTCAGCCACTTTAGTTTGCTTGTCACAATCGTTACTCTCTGAATTATGCAAAGTATACGGTTCATAGAACCAGCTGCTGCATCTTATATATTTTATCCGATCCTCTCTTGAGTTCGTAATAAGCGTAGTAGTATGTGCCTCCTGAAAAAGGTAAATGAAGATTTTAAAAAAAGTTTTAAAATGTTAATAAGGTACGTTATTGATTTCCCAGAGCTGCATAAAAATTATTTCTAAACATACGTGAGATATTTACAAAGTTTCTGCATAAAGAAAATATCCTGTCAGATGAATCCTTTTAATGATGAACAGACACTTTTAATCTTTCATTACTGACACGCGGTCTCAGGGATCACTCTCTTTTTCGAAAGGGTTACTGTTATTTTTTCACCTTCTTAGTTTTACGTCTGATATAAACTACCGATGCTCTCAGACCTCTTGTTTTACCTGCGAAAGTATTTTTTGTTGATGGCGTCCTTAGGACCGCACGTACAACTTTGTATGTTTGGTGAACATATTTGCTCTTGTCGCTGAAGTGGGTACATCATAACTTTCCTGTGCTAACAATTTTGAAGATATTCCTATGAAAATTTGAAAATGTATTTAAGCTACGATCTGATATTAAAGCAGCACGTTACACAAAAAAAAATCTTTTTAAATTGTTATTTAATGTTAAATTATTGTAGTCAGAACTATTAAAAAATATTTGGTAAAAATCCAATGTAAAAAAAAAATTGTTTTAGAATATATTAAGACATTTAGAATTGCCGCGTGACGTCATAGGGCTAGACCCAAGCGACCGGCGTATCTTTTACGTGTAGAAGCTGCTCGCTTCGCACAGTGATTTATCTGCCTAAAAATTATATTTTTAATGCTTAATTTATATGATACTGTGTGAATGGTTGTGCCAAAGACGATAAAAAATCAGAATTTCAATACGGTGTTTAGTTATTTTTTTAAATATTAAACAAGAACAGTGCTGATTGAACGTTCCGTCCCTATGTTATTTAAGTGTGCGTATAAACGGTTGTAACTCACAGAATATAATTTTTTTTCTACTTTGGTATCATAAGTGAGTTTTTGTGAAACTAAAAGTAGTGTCACAAAGGAACTTTTTGTGAAACCGCTCTTGTTTTTTTTTTTGATACTTATTACGTTGGTATTGCTGTAATAGCACGCTGGCCGGCGTCGGGCATCTCTACCGAGCTCCTGTCAAGGTCAAGCCAAGTGAACAGCTTAATTCTTCCATAACTTATTCATAAAAATATCAAATTCGAGATTTTAAATTTAAAGTTTTAGTTGACATATGACACATGACAAATACCAACACAACCAGTACCTAATCCTAAAAATCTCTAGAATATTTAGAAAGCATAATTTTCAAATTTTCATGAAACTAAGAGCACCAAAGTAGAAAAAATAGTATATTACACTCGTTTTATAAGACGTATTGTCGCACTCGTGACATTGGAGCACTCCTCGCTTCGCTCGTCGTGCCCCAAACTTATTCGTGCGACAATAGATCGTCTTATAAAACTTGTATAATAATATACTATTTTAAAACAAACTAGACACTGTATTAAAATTTTGGTTGCACTATCGTCTTCAGTAAAAAAAAACAGTCTAAATACTCGTAACAAAATTTCAAAAATTTAGTTTGAGGGTGGGGTGTGAAGGGAGCATTTTTTGCACGTGTAAGATAGGGCGCTGCACTGAGCTCGGCCCAGTGACTTCACGCGCCTATTTTAAATTTATTATAACTCATTAAATAACCTGAGTAGAAACAAAATACATATACCATTTTTCTTAGAATTAAACGCACTTTTAAATTAAACGAACTTATTTCTTGTGTATTGTGCCCCTTTAATTCCGTTTTCAGTTTTTTTTTTTTAGTTTTTAGGTTCATAAATCTTTTACTTAGGTACAATTTTTGTAATATAAAAATATCAGCTTTTTATTGAAATTCACCGATGTAATGTCAGCAAGAAATGTTATTTACAACTTTCAAGTCGTAACCAATAAATTAGGCAAGTGTTGTAAAATTACCTACAAAGTTTTTTAAAGAAACAACATGTCCCGGAGTAACCAGGTGGTAACGGCACGCATTTAGCATCAGGGTTGAATTTAGGCTTCGGATTTCCGATTTACAAAAAGTTACTAAAACACAACTAACATAAAAACGGCATAATGTGAAAGTACAGATAGAAAGTTTAACTTAACCCTTATTAAAAAATACGAAGAAATCAGTATGGGCCGAGTTTATTTTTAGTCCGGAGCTGATAAGCTCTGGTTACAGTGGGGTCTGATTTACAACTTCCATACATATTATCATTCGGTCATCATTTGTGGTCGGATAAAATCGTAAATCTTTGTTGGAAGTTTTGTCGATTTTAATATCAAAACTGTTTAAAAAATGTAAGTAAAAACATTTTTGTGACTTGCAGGTAAATTTCACAAAAATTTGTAGTCTTGATGTTTCATAAATTATACTTTTTTGCTTTTTTGCTACGTCGCGTCGGGTGTATGATATAAAAAATAAATCACGTATCATGAAATATACAAAAATTTGAAGATATATTTGAGATTAATTTGGAGAGCCTATATACGAATAGATTTTCTGTGCTATTTAATTGATTCCCATTGTTCCTTGTTTTTGTACTTTTTTCTTCTTGCTTTTATTATTGATATACCTGGTATAGTCTTGTTTTATAGATGCACTCCTTGAATTTTTTATGAAACTTCAGCTTGTTTGCCCTATGCATTTTTTGTCAGATGTTATATATTTTAGAGGATATGCTAAACTTTCTTATAGTAAAGCGTTTTCTACCATTAGAGTCGATGAGATCAATGAGCCACATAAAAATTAATTTAATTTAAATTGGTTAACGTTGCAAACTAACAGATAGTATGCATTAGAATAATTGTTTAATAACCGACAGTTCGATTTAATAATAATTAAATATTTATTCCCCTAAAGCACATACTATTAAATGCGCTGTTAAATTTTAAATGAATGTAATTTTTTGCATTACATTATGAAGGGTACATGGGAAAAACGATACAAGCCACATATTAGTTATTTCGAGATATTTTACTTTTAATGTTTGAAATACTTTATATGCAGGTAAGGTTCGAAACTTTACTTGTTGTTTTGAAGGACTTGTAGCGTTCTCTCATAAAATCTGTGAGCATATTTCGAAAGCTTACAAATTTCTATACCAAACAGTGTTAAAAGTTGAATTTACACAAAAATGAACTTGTATCGTTCTTCCCCTATACCTTCATATGTCAAACATATTTTAATTATTAGGTTGCATTAAAGAGAATTAAATATTTCTGAAACTGCAATACGTATCAGTATTGATAGACGGTTTTAATAAATAAGCCAGTGTCATAAATGAATTATTGCAACAATTAACCCTTCCCCTCTGTGAGCTATTTGTGTCAAATAATTTAAATATAAATGTATAAATGAAGGACGAGTTAGAAGGAACCTTTTAATAAATGGAATCCCCGTTAAAACTGAAACTGATGAAAACAAAAGTTTCCAGCTTTCGTTTAATGCGTTACTTTTCAATTACATAATAGCATACATATAATGCATGCTAACGTATCGTAAATTTACGTTCTTTACGCTGCCCATCAAAAATAATTAATCCACACGTTGCAGTTAATTTGTGAAAATAATAAAATCGATAACATTTCAAACAAAATTTATTAAGAATTTAATTACCTATTTTAATATTAACAGAACGCCAATTTTTTCGAATGACGAACTAATAAATTATTTCTACTCCAGAAAAAAAAGAAATTATAACACTAGAGTTTTTTGTCGCATATCGACTGCCACTAAAAAAAAACTCAACACATCTCAAAATTTCAAATTTAACTCGAACAGGAATCGAATACAGTTCACGTGATATGTAATGGTTTATTAACATCAAAACTGCATTTAACCTGGTAGTGCCGGACTTCCAATAACATGACATTAATGTACCCATTGAAAAGTCTCATTCGCACAGAAATTCATATTCATGAAAATAATCTGTTTCATTAAGCGGCGACGGAACAAAACGACGCTTTTTATGGCAAACAGTTTTTGCTTGAAACGAAATTGGATCGTGATGTTTACCAAAATGATACACAGCGTACGTAAGTGCAGATTAATCTTTAACACACAAACAAGCGCAGTCCAAACCGCACGTTTAGATCGATCTGTTAATTATTAGGTGGACGCAAAGCTCGCCGCATCTTCGCGATTTGAAAACGGAATTTCATATTCACAACTTTGTAGAGTAAATAAAATTCGCAATAAATATTTTACGATTTTGACAAAACGATCAGAAGTTGCGACCCTTGAAAGTCTCTTTATGTCACGTGTCGATTTGAGAGCGACGTTAAAATTTTACACCGTGAATTTTTTATATTGAATTATTTCGATTAAATTTAATGGATCGTATTATGAAAGCTTTACTATGTAATGTAGTCCTGTGGTTTGCTATTTCAATTATATAAATAATTCATTGCGATATTATTAGTTAGTGGGAATTATTGTAAAATCGCTAGTGAAATACAACAATGGTGCTATTGAAACGAAAACCGCTCGAGGATTTGGTATCAAATGTATTTGGTGCATTTTGAACATATCAATTACCTACACATAAAAAAGTGCAGATTTCAGTTGAGCGTGCTGTATGAAAAGTTAACAATTTCCTCCCCGTATTGTTCTGTATTGTTCTGTTAAAACTTTAAACATGTGTAAAATTAACCATTCTCTGTATTCTCATAAATTTGGCTTAGCTACTGTATTGCGCGAGTGTTATGAACAGTTGCCTGAGGCCAGCTTTTGAAGAAGGTCCCTCATGGCCGAAAATTATTATCTATTGTCGCCAAAACAAAATTTTGCTTATTTCGCTAGAAGCTCCGGGGACGAGGTATTAAATGATAATTCCTGTATTCTCCTAAGTAAATAGAAAGTTCGTGGGACTCTTTTTTGCCTCAATTATTTACATGCACTGCTCCGCAGAATTTCTGTCTGCATGAGTTGGGTAATTTATTTTCAGGACACACTATTGTAATGGGAACGGTTATGAACAAGCAAGCACAGTTAATTTGCAACAGCAACTAATAACAAAAAACATGTGGGAAAATGGAATCATTTTTTTTATTCTTTCATTAAATTTGCAAGATTTAAAAAATTGGAGTGTTCTTTCTCCATAAATATGATAAGAGGACATTGTGAAAAAGGCAAATGTAAAGTGGCAGTCTTGATGGAAATAAAAACAACAATTTTTTCATCATGTTAATTTTGACGAAAATTGAAACTAATAACATTTGTCAATTGTCAAAGGATTGTAGTTATGAAAAATAATTTTATTATAAAGAAAAAGTGATATTCGTTTCTTTTTCTTCAAGCTTACCTCTTGTCAATTTTAACTCTTTTTGCATCACCAACGTATTTTCTGTATATTTTGTGTAATTTGAGTAATCTCATGATTGCAAAATTGCAATATTGGCAAAATGTTAGTAGTAACAATGCATCAGTTTCAGAAGTAACTGTTGAAAAGTGTTCTAAAATGACAAGTAGTGCTGTTTCAGTATATAGTGTTGAAAGTAATTTTGGTAAATAATATAATTTAAGTAAGCATTTAGAACACATGTTATTTCTTTTACCTATGAATTTTCAGAATAAAAATAGAGAAAATTCTAAGCGAGCTTTGACTGTGAAGGGCCTTGAGGAGAATATTGAGAATATTGAGTTAGGCGAAGATGCCATAGCATACATTCCTCTAGTCGTAGATTTTTTAACCGATTGAGAAGATATTGACGATAACGAAGCTTATGATCAGGACAGTTTACGAGAAATAGCTGGAATATTCGAAATTTTTGACAAGGAATTTAATGATATTGAAGTTGTAGAAGAGGTCTGTGAAAACGAAGAAATCAAATAATATTTAATTAACTCAAAGGAAAAAAATAATTCTATCGACTCAACTTGCACAACTTAACTTATTAGTGTAAATAAAACGGACAAAGAAATATTGCAGACATTGCAAAACCAACAAAAAAAAAAAAATTGCACAACGCAAAGGCATGGTGTAAGACACTAATTCATTATGAAGATTATAATGCAGTTCCGCAATCACACGAGGATGTCGATATAAAACGTACATCTGCAGAGTTACATGGCAAAAGTCCCATTGAACTTTTCCAACTTTTTTTTATTCGGTTTTCAAACATTTACGCTGCAGCTAATAATAGACCAGAATTTGAGCTCACTTTAGAGAATTTGAAAATATTTTTAGGCATTTTGCTTATAGGTGGATATCACACTCTTCCTCAGACTAGTCTGGTTTACAGATAAAGATACAGATGTTGAAATTATTAAAAGATGTATGGCAAAGAACTGTTTCATCAGTGTAAAAAGAAATTTAACAAAGACAATAAGGTTGCAATGCATGGAAGTTGAACAGACTTGGTACACTGTCAAAAACCATAATCTCAAATTGAATTTCGATAGCAATTGGTACGTGAATTACTACTAAAAAATAAGTGCGATAGGTCAAATAAGGATCAATGGATGGAGTACGATTTGACAACGTTGGGCAATTGATGGAAAACATTCACAAAACTTTATAACAACTTGCAAAGTTTGCAAAAGCACCACATAACAAATGCTTATACAAATTATAGAGTAGAGAAAAGCATTTAGCAAATACAGTTATGTTTAGGCCATTAAGATTATTCCGAAGGACCAGTCGCTCTATACAGAAATGAGAATACCTGTGTAATGACACTATTCTTCGTCACAATGCGCCAATGTCATCAAACCCATTTGAAAAAATGGACACTATACAGTTTATGTTATTGTTAGATGCATCTGAATGGGTTTAAAAATATTGGTAAGCAGTAATACTTATTTTATATTTTTGATGGTCTTATTTCTTGTAAATTTAATATGCAATAATGGTTGTACATGTCAGGTGAAAAGAATCATTGTTTTGGTATACGCCAATGGACTTGCCTCACTTTCAAAAACTTGAAAGCGTTGATTTTCTTTGAATAACATATAATTATTGTAATCAAAAATTGAATATTATATTTATTTACTTATTCATTTTATTTCAACATATCGTACTTTTTCGAAAAGCTACAATAAACGAAAAATAAATTTAATTTCATAAGAAAAACTGGATAAAGTAAGAAAAAATATACAGTAATAAATTCCATGCATATAAAATACAGTCGAACTCCTCTATAGTGACCTCCTCTATAATGATTTTTTTTCCACAGTGATTTTACGAATTTATACTGATATCAAAAAATAAATTGTATGTTAATTTGTAATATGAATTAGCCATAACTATTTTTGCCATAACATGGACTTGCTCTACTTTCAAAATCAACGGCTCATATGTATTATAACTTTGAAAAAAATTAAAACGGTTAAGATTTAGACTTTCGTTCTTTTTAGGTACTTAAACGTTTTTCTGCGAAAAGATTATCCCCTACCATTTATTTAAAAAATAATGCTTGGAGTTCAGATAAACTGAGCTAGTTGATACATAATATCAAATTGTTTGAAAAATCCATTGGTTTGCAGCCAGCGTGTACGTAATAACAATATTATTTTTTGACTGTAGCTGTTACATCAAAAAATAAAATGTACAAATTTTTGTTACTTGTTTTATTTTCTCAACCTTCTACAAACAAAAATGTATTTTAAGAAAATGTTCTTTTTATCGCCTTATATGGAATTATGTATCAAATAGACGTTACATACAAAAGTTTTTACAAGCAATGATAGACATTAACGATCTTCGCAAGCTTATTCCTCGACGAGCGACTTTTGTTCATTAATGGGAAAAACACCCTCCCGTAATAAATCCCACTTACACCATTCCTGTCTCAAATTATCTAAACAGACACGTATAAACATTCAGACACCAAAAGCTGACTCAAGCCCGCAACGAAAGCAATTATTTTCCCGTTTATCCAATTTTCTGAACGATATTTAAAACCGCCGAATATAAATCGAGATTAAGCATTGAAACCGATAAAAAAAAACTTTCCCCAGTAGTTTAACAGGTTTTGTGAATCCTAAAAAGGCGCCTAAATGTATTTTTATTCAAACCAATTGTAAAACGCACATTGTGCTTTTTTATGAAACGAAACCCTGACGCACTAATTTAGTTCTTTGAAAGAATGCAAAAACTCAGCTGCTGGTATGGAGATATTCATCAGGGTGAAGCACGCGCAGGCCAAATGTCGCGCGTTATTATGGGGTAGGTAAGGGAAGGTTGTGAAAGCATTAGGGGCGAACGGCAACGTCTGTCTGACGGTTGCTTCCCCTCTCATAATGTGCATTGTGTTAGGTTTGATTAGCAAAACACCTACACGCGTACTTGTAATTTCGATACAAGGGATTACAGTTCTTTGTCATTATTCTAATCGAGTTCCGATGTTAGATCGAAATAAAGTAAAAATAGGATGCACTCAATTAAAAAGGCCGCGCTGATTTAGCGCCTGAAGTTTTGATATAGCTGTAAGCAGAAGTTAATGAACAATATCTACATGGAAATTGCATTATCTTCGTACGGTTACCGCAGAGTGCACCCATTTATTTTATACCGCTCTACATACATGTATCATCTCGAGAGCATACATGAAATTCAAGGCTGATAGGATGGAATACAATCAGCAATAATTTTATTGCAGAGGGTTCGTTCCATATTAAAATTTCCCATCTTAATTTAACTTTAATGTAATTGCAGAAATGTGAACGGATACAAGTTGCAATGTAATTAAACTTGCACGAGCATGTGTAGGATTAATTTAAATGACTATTGGTTGGTCTGGTTTATAGAAACGTCCAACTTTAAATTCATGAAACCTTAAAACAAAAATTAATAAAAATATATCACACCTAAAAGTAAAAGAAAGTCAATTATTTTATTCAACATTTTGTTATTTTTTTATTATTTTATTTGGCAGTGTTGCTAGTAATATACAGTGTGTCCCCAGACGGACTGAAAACTTTACAAAAAAATGTTATTCTTCACAAAAGTTTTTGTTTGCTATTAAAGATTTTGTAAACAAAGGTTTCTTTCAAGCAAAATTAAAGAGCAAAATTGACAAATGATTAATTAAATCAAAGTATCATGCATCACTAATATCAGTAATTAAGGTAATTAAAGTTAAGACTTTTTGTTGCTTCTCTTCAGTGGTTTCTTTTGGGAAATTTTGTCAAATTGCGTTATTTTAGTTTGACCCATGATGCATACCCTAATTGTAACCAAAATCTCACTCAACTATGTACTTATTTGTAGTAGCCAGTGGCGGCTCGTCAGAGGAGGCAAGGGAGGCTAAGCCTCCTCATGATAAAATTGAAATAAATAAATAATTACATAATCAAATTTGATTTTCATTAAAATTTCAGTATGAAATCATCAATTATTAGGTACTCAATTAAATAAATAGTAATAGTTATTTGGTAGATAATTTTCTTTCACCATACCAGAACGGCCTTATTAAAGGGGATCTTCTGTTTACAATATGGGACAAAGTTGCATGTAAGCGCCAGAAATATTGTCGAGACCGGGTCGGAGGCAATTTGCTACATTTGACTCCAAGCATCTGCTTTAACACTACTATAATGAAGCGATTTTGACCTTGAACGTTAAAAAGAAATGAGATGCAATACTTGAGTTAGAAAGAATAAAACTATTGCAGTAGAGGCTACGACTCCATCCCCCACCCAAACAGGCGCCCTGGCCAGTGCGTTTTGCCGGACAAAGATCCCATTTATTCCTTAGCACTGGGTGCGACAGGTCTACTGAAATCATTGAATTCAGGTATAATATTTTGAATTTGCGGGTTTTATTGTTTCAACATGACTGACGATATAAAAGTAGAACTAAAAAATGTATTTTGTTGGCCATGCTTACTTTTTTCATCGGTGTCACAAACCGAATATACTCATTGTCAGTGGAAAACAACGGGATATCACGATTTGAAAAATTTACCGCGTTCCATTGAAAGGTCACATATCATCATTTATAGGGATACAAATCCCGCAAATGCGGGATCGCGCATGATTTTAACGAGATCACTTATGCGGGACTACATATGCGGGATCCGCGGGACTTCCGGGACTGAATAAAAATACAGTAAAACCTCCCAATAGCGGCCACAAAAATTTGTTGTAAAAATGACCGTTATAGGGAGGTGACCGTTATTGAGAGTGATGAATATATCTAAATAAAACATGTTGAATTTTGAAAAGTGGCCGTTTTTAGAGGCGACCGTTATTCAGAGGTGGCCGAAAATAGAGGGTTTACTGTATCCGAATTTGAAAAAATATGTATGCCGAGCGCGCGTTTTCTATCGCCCAGCAATACAATCAGGTCAAATTTACAAGATCAAACTTTGAATACTTTATCATTTCTCTGAAAGTATTTCCAAAAGAAATCTCAATAATTTTTCTTAATTTTTTTTTTACTAATAAATGCTACTTTTATTTTGAATTTAGTTAACTTTTATTGCATAACTAACTTCTGGTACTTAATTTTCTTAGCAACTAAAAAAAACATTGTGATAGTTTGTATTCCCTCAAATCCTGCGGATCCGCGGGATTGATGATGCCAATCCCCCAAGCTTGCGGGACTGAAGTTTTGATGCGGGATTGGTACCCCTAAATTCATCAACATGTAAATTTACGTTATTTGGTAAAGGAAATCAAAATATATCGAGGATTTTGGATACTGCTCGAACTCGCGAGATGGAGGAATTTAATATCAAAGTTAGTTATTTTCATTATTAAGTAAGAGAAAATACAATTTGTAAGCCCGTATCTCATCATCCCACCCTATGCATTTCCTGGCAAGAAATAACTTTACACCTCCTTGATGGTTCTTGCTGGACGGTAATTTGTTATACAAAAATAAAACATCATAATTTGTTGACTAAGTAGAGTACCTATTCTTCATAAATATTAGCCTCCTCACTCGTCACTACCACGAGCCGCCACTGGTAGTAGCTATATATTTTATTTGTTGAGAAAAGATGTAGGGTGATTGCCCCAGTAATGAACACCCAAGAGAAAATCTCAACTTCATAAATTCTCAAAAACTTTGATATTTCTTTAACACAAATATAAAATATGTGTAAGTTTCAAACTTCATAATTTCATTTACTATTAAGTTCACAAAATTTCAATGGGGATGTGTAACATGTTCAAGAAAACTTTTTAGTGTTTATTTTGAAAGTTATTGGTCATTTAAAATCAAGGGTCTCTATTATTAGTGCAGTGTCCATTACTGGGACAACTTATATAATTTAATAATTTTTATTTAAGTACATATAGTAATGTTCTCCAACTAAGGGTCAAAATTAACCGCCTAGTTGAATAAAGTGCATTCAAGCTTTGCGTTTTAACGAACAAATTATTGAACAAACATGTAAAAACTGAAAAA
This sequence comes from Dascillus cervinus, assembly GCA_949768715.1. Lineage (NCBI taxonomy): Eukaryota > Metazoa > Arthropoda > Insecta > Coleoptera > Dascillidae > Dascillus > Dascillus cervinus. The sequence goes on along the minus strand of OX458319.1, from coordinate 25,493,110 downwards.
GCTCGAAACCATCGTTAAACGAACTCAGAGTATTTTTATTCCAATGCTTTCTAGGAACCAACGAATAAATAGAGAATTGTAAATGCAGAGAAATTTAAATTAGTAAAGTGTAAATGTGATAAATGTGTGTGCCCTCGAAATATGCGAACATAACGATTTTCATAACCCCAGAAAATTCTCTCAAATAAAAAGCGCATAAAATAGAATATGAATAGTCGTATAGATGTTATCCGAGTTAAAACTGAAAGAAAGATACGACACTTCTGTGGAAGTTTATTGGTTTTATTCGGCGTGGCGTATTTACAGAGTGAAAATTTTTAATCCTCGTAAAGTTCAAAGTACAGATATCATTTGTAGGGACGAAATAAAAAACATTCATCATAAAGAATAAAGTAAACCATTTTGAAAAGTTTTTGATGTATGTTAGAAGTAAAACTGGGAGTTTGAAAAAGTTCACTTTTTATAACGAACTCCGCACAAAGCATCTGCTTTCGCGAAGTTGGGGACACACGATATGAGCAATCTGAGTGAAGTGTAACTCGATTTTGGGAATAATTGCAGCGAAACTCGTATTTTAAATTTTGTATTCGTGAGCTCATAACGAAAGCGTGAAATTCATTGTTGTCGACTATTTCAAGACTTATTAACATAAAAATTATCAACAACAATTTAGGTAAGCCTGTGATATACAGCCTCGATTTAATTGCTTTTAAATGTAATTTTAATTACCCAAATTCTTGTTAATCTCTCCATTTGAATTGTTTCATTGTGTATTTAACTGTCTGATCAAACTATTTGATTGTAATTAACCTTAATGTAACCTAATCACAGCAGGATTACTATAACCTAAGTATAAATTAAAAAAAGGGTAGACATAATTTGTAAATTTGTAAACTTTTACACTAAATAAAATTCAATTTTATTGTTAAATAAAAACTTCTTTTAAACAAATACATTATTGGGTTACTTGTGAGTAAAATATTCCTTATAAATAAATCATTCCTGTTGTATATTCAGCTTATATGACTTAAATGTTAAACTTTATTTCAAGGCTCTTCGGAACCAAAATAGTTCTTTTCAATGAATTCAAATTATAAACTTTACAGTAAGTTTGTACTACGGTTTTAGTTTGATTTGAAAAAAGCATCAGATTTGTCAGCAATATTGCCTTATATTTCGAACAAAAAATGCTAAGCGCGCCAAAATACCATGCGGAAATATTTCTCAAAGAAATTTGTGTTTACCTGTTCATTCTACCTGCACATTTTACCTTTCCGGAAATAACAACAATAGGGTTCATCAACGTCAAGCTTTGCGCATGCGTATTGTGTTGACTGAGTTAGCTGATCCCTGTTGAAATTTATTAGTTTAAGTAAACGTTTATGATGTTCCCAATGCCACATGATTCCAACAATGGGAATTTGCCCCCCAGTGACATTCCCTTTAAAAAAATTCCGTAAATACAACCTAGGTTCGAAAGTTTTGACGTAGACGCCACAAGGGATTTTGGAAATGAAAACTACTATTCAATTCGTTTGACGCCAAATTTTGGCGACATTCAAAACGCACTTTTTGGCTTACCTGCATTCATTTAACTAATGTGCAGGTTTCGGAAACTCAATGTTACACAGCAACGTTGTAACAGTGAAAATAGAATTAAATAGATGTTCCGTTCAATTAGCACTTTATTTTTATGACTGAATTAAAAAACAAGTCAATTTTAGCGCTAGAACGCTATTTTCGAGATTGGAATAATAAATTGGAATTTTACCAATGAATTGAAAAATTGCTTCTCAAAATAATTTCAAAGGAATCAAACACACAATAGTTCACTACAATTTATTTTAGTTTGTTATTTTACAAAGTCAATATTAATCGTTGTGAAATCAGTAAAAATTGTAACCGTACCTTTTACAAAACGAGCAACAAACGTATATTAATAATTATTTTTCGGAAATCAAAATTGCTTTTACTACATAGATCTAATATTTAAAAAGCGACCCTCTGCAATAGGACGAACGGTACTGGAGGGCATCAGAAAATAACTGTCAACGTATATTGTTGGGGAAGAACTAAAAAAGTCCATTTTCCGTGTAGTATTATAGAGGAATAAAAATGAATATACCAAATAACCATGTTTTATCTTATTGAGGTTGCCTCGTAATAAAAAAGCTTAGGAACCGCCTTACGGCATTCTCATTCGTAATAATGTTACACGTTGTCAAAGAATAAAATTTCTATAGTGTAGTCGCTGATTCTATGGAGTAGCAAAAGAACGCGAGATCGGCATTGTGAATTTTTTAAACTCGCTTTTCCATTGGCCGCACCTTACTCAACTATACTCTACCTCAAGTCGTTCCGTAGCGCGTCGTCGCCCTCTAAAGGTTGAAAAATTAAACTGGAACATCTTGTAACAACGGCTTTGCAGGTATTGTGCATTTGTGATCGTGATAACTCCGTAGAATTGGTAACTGAAGTATAGTAAATAATTTTCTTACAATAAATTAAAAATATTATTAAAATCGTAAGATAGTTTTAGAAGAAACCTAATTTAGTTAAGTAAGGGGTTAATTTCCAACTTAAAACCTTACAAGAAAATCTTTTGAAATACCGAAACTTTTTTCATACAAATATCGTCTAATTAAAGATTGGACACTGGCATATTATACAAAATTTGAATTTAAAACTTCCAATTACCTAAAACAACTTTCTGCGAATACATACATAACTTTAAATGTTAAATAACACAATAAAAACTTTACCGACACTAAAATAACACCTACTCTAATTACAAACATCCGCTTGAAGTTTTTTCGTTCCAAAACTGGAATCTTTAGGGTGTCTATTATCGTGCGTTGCTGCAATTATCGCTCTGGTTTGCATACTAAACTTTTGTTTTTAAACAATAATGTGGTACATATTTACAAACTAATTTAAACTGAAAATATACAAAACTAAAATGTTCTCAACTGAAATGTATGAAATAATGCAATCAGAGACAATGTTTTTTGTAGCGGAACATTTTTACTTTATGCACGGAAATTGTTGCTTTTTGGTAATCTACTTCTTAGGTAATTCTTTTGCGTGTGGTGAACTCGGTCACACCTGTCACACAAATTCTTCTCAAACTTTTCTTTTATTATGCCAGGTCCTAGAATCTTTGAAATAACATACATTCTGAATTTTTGTTTAGTTGTTTTAATTTGAGTTACATTTTATTACTACCGGCAATGACAAACCCTCGGCAATTTAATGATTAAGAAACTTATAGGTATTGACTTTTATTTTGAAAATGCTGCAGTACAAAGTGTTCAAAAAATTGTGTTAAAGATATTTTTTACTAGGTATGTCAATGTAATCAATCGTATAGTACACATTTTTTTGTGGAATGTACCTACTGCGTATATTTTCATCTTGCAAGTAACAAAAATGTTCCTGTTTATTTTTTTAAACGCGTTTTAGCCTAAAAATCGATTCACATAAAATCACCAAAACTTTCAACGAAGATTTAGATTTTTAAATAGCTTAGAGTGGTAAATTTACCAGACCGCAAATGATTACCGAATGATATACTATAAATCAGATCCCACTGTAACCTACCTGTGCTTTCACATTACGCTATTTTTATATTAGTTGTGTTCTGTTATTTGAGGTAAAATAAATGATGTCAAAGGTGTTTCGATACATTTGCCCTCCACCCCACCCCTATACCATAAGGTGGCACACTGTGCCACCTCCAACGTGCGTCACGTCACAAGCAAAATTATTTTCATTTATAAAGGTAAATACAATTACTGATAGGTTTACTATATCAGTTGACCAATTTATATTGATCATTTACCAATAGTCGCTAAAATTTTACTTTCTCGAAAATGTCTTTTGTGATGTCACTCTACCCTCTAACACCCTGTCACGGAGTGGCACAATTCCGCTGACCACTTCCCCCTCTTAAACCTGTGACATCTTTTATGAAAAGAGCCAATGTAGCCAGAGTTTTAGTAACCTTCTGTAAATCTAAAATTTAAAAATCTAAATATACCCCTGACACTGAACGTTGCCACCTGCCACCTGACACCTCCGAGACATCTTGTTTCTACAAAAAGCTTTATAATTTTACAAGATTTGTGTGACTTATTAGTTATGACTTGAAAGTAGTAAAAAACATTTCTTATTGACATCACAAAATTTCTATAAGAAATAACAACGAATTTCAACAGTAATATCACAAGTGCATCAAAATAGCCGATTAAATTTTGACGTTTTTGTCAAAATGTTTTGCCTAAAAATATGTCGAGCAAATTTGCCACATAACAAAATCTCGAGTGCGCAGCACGAGGGGTTTTGGGTGGAAAATTTACGAGAAATATTTCTTTATGGCAAAACGTCGCGACAAAGACGTAAAAATTTAATCAGGCTATTTTCATGCACGCAGGGTATTCGGCATGATTATTTCCTGATTATTAATTTGAATAAATAGATTTTACAACGAATTATTTATTTACTTGTCGAGGAATCTTTGATAATGATTGCAAAAAAAAATTCAGAAGCTATTAAACGTCAAAATTTAATCGGGTAAATTTTGACACCTTTGAGACGTCAATATTTAATCGGGTAAATTTTGACACGTTTGAAGCGTCAAAATTTAATCATATACAATATCATAAGTGTGACTATTTCCCTCAGAAAATTTCAACCAATCAAATTAACGCATTTTACAAAAATCACCTAGCAACGTAGGAATATCACCAAGTATTCGATGCACCATGAAAATACCCGGGTATTTGCACATGTGCTTAGAGTGAATATTTTTGGACATTTTAACAACATTCGCCTTTATTGTATTTGCAGGTATTAATGTGCCAATTTCTTCATCTATGTCGCTCGAGCTTGATTGACCAAAACGAACAGAACACATTTTTAAGATGAAAATGTTTCCACAATTGACATTAGCCCGTCTTTTCAATTTTTTTCTTTACATTTGAGATGTGATAGTTACGGTACTTTTACAATCTCGTTTTTTTTATCGTAATTTATCCAAAAGTAATTATTTCTAGTTTTTTATTATTTTTATCGGGAAATTCTTACTATCAAAATTGCGTGAAATTTTCTTCGAGAAATAGTTCCTAATATATCCCTCCTGCATGCCATCCTTGAACATTTTTACTCGTGCACTCCGTGCACTCGTAAAAATATTCGCGTATTTGGCATGCACTCGGGATATAACTACTGATTATTTTGCCGGCAAAATTTAATTATTATTAAGAAAGTTTATTGCTTGGCAATTTCGCGAATGACAGTGACAGATAAAAACAACGAGCCCTTGGGCGAGTTGTTTTTTGACATTGTCATGAGCGAAATTGCCTAAAGCAATAAACTTGAGTGGAATAATCATTAAATTTTGCCAGGCAAAATTATCTCACGAATGAAATTTGACAAGACTATTTCATGAAACAGGCAAGACAAATCAATTTTATTTTAAATATTTTTCCTGGGCCATTAATGCTGTTGTATTCCACATTGATTTGACACTAGTTTCTTTGTAGTTTTCTTCGTTCTTTTGTAATATTTTTGCGATTTCATCAGGAGTTGTTGTCGAAAATAAATCATAACGCCGCTGTTTACAAAATTCGCTGAACTGCAACCATATTGAATTTTTAGTTTTAACAGTGTTGAGAGGGATAACGTTGGCAGTGAACGCTTTAATATTTGCAATTGATAAATCACCAAATCTATTTTTATTGTCACACATTTTTATAACTGACGTTTCAAAAATATTATAATAACAGCGATTTGATGAATCGGTTACTATGTTTGTCAAAAACAAAGGAAAAATTGCCGCTGAAAAACCGCTAGGTTGCTTCATTCTAGCTTTCCATTGGTTCAGCAGCACTGGCAAAATTTTTATTTTGAAATTTTGTCGGTACGAAACAATTTTTTCGTTAAAAAGATGGATTTTGATTGGACGAAATTTGCATGAATGAAATAGTCGCTATAAAACTGAAGAAAACCATGGTGACTGGGACTTTTTATGTGCATGAAAGAAATAATCAGGCTATTTTCATGCACGCGGGGTATTCGACATGATTATTTCCTGATTATTAATTTGAATAAATAGATTTTACAACGAATTATTTATTTACTTGTCGAGGAATCTTTGATAATGATTGCAAAAAAAATTCAGAAGCTATTAAACGTCAAAATTTAATCGGGTAAATTTTGACACCTTTGAAACGTCAAAATTTAATCGGGTAAATTTTGACACGTTTGAAACGTCAAAATTTAATCGCTATGAAACTGAGGAAAACCATGGTGACTGGGAATTTTTATGTGCATGAAGGAAATAATTAGGTTAAAAATATTGTAAATAAAATAATTATGAAAAGAAAAGCTCAAAGAAACCATGAAAAATGACATAAATGATCGTAGCGACGCCAGATAATGAAAACTGGAAACGGAATTAACAGCATTGTAGTTTATTAATACATGTATAACTGAATTACCGTCAAATTTTCATAATAATATCTTCAAAAGAAAGATATTTGTTTGAGGGTTACCATTAGCGTTGGTGGACCCGATACATAGAGATTTCTTTACTTGCATTTCACTTAAATGAACTAAATCAATCAATTTCAGATAAGACAATATTCCCTCACTTATTTACTTAATCCATGTGAATTGTTTGGTAAAGTGTGAGTTGAGTTGGACACCTTTTGCAAATGTTTCTTCATTTTATTCGATCTTGGGTGAATTCGTTCATATTTGCAGTTTACTATTTTACATATCTCTTTTTCTATTTTTCCAATTTTACTGATGACCCGAATTCGGGAGCATATGAAGGGTGCAGCTTCGGTAGAGCCATAAAACGCTGTGGCTAAAAATCACTTGTTTGCATGCCTACATGGAAAGTTGTAAGTTTCATAATTAGAACCAGTCCCTCACCGATTTTTTGTCATCCAAGATATTAGCCCGTATGAATGTGCTTCATTTCCACCGATTAAAAGTCGCACCATTAAAGACTCCTTAAAAGGGAATTTTAAAGTTTCTGCAATCAATAGCCGCTTAAGCAGCATAAATTATGAATCCGGAAAATCTAAAGTTCAATCTTCCGAAGTCTCCCCCTGTTAGAGTTTGTTTTTAGAACATATTGTGTAACTGTTTCGCAGATATCTACTTCTAATCTGAACTTCATTAAAATTTAACGTAAGGTATATAATTTGAAAAGGGGAGGCAAACAAAGGAACCACATATTAAGCATTTCGTACAGACTTATTGTTAAGATTTCGGAAGTTAATAACCGCCATTGTATAAAAACAAATATAAAACTAAACCTACTACACAGTTCAGAATTTATTTCAGGGAAAATATTAAAACATTGAGCTGCGCATTTTTAATTGCGAAACCAGTTATTCCTTTTTGTTTCGCGTTTTTTTGATAGCCCCTTTTATCTCACCGTCCCGAAAATATATTACAATCAAAGCGGATTTATCACAGACGTTGCACAGTGTTCATAATTTACAAACGAAAAAAATAATTCCTGTTCGGTAAATTACAAGTTCGCCACAATCGCCAACGCTTAATCTTATGAATAGGCAAAACTGCTGCAGATTCATAACTTATAAAGGTCAAATCTACCACCGTTAAATTATACACTACACATGGAGCCCGATTACATCGTTACGAATACGTGCTGATAATATAATATTGCCGTAGGTGAGCTATTTGTGTTTAGGACTATTTTTAAACAGCTACTATTTCATTCGGGGGCGGATTTATTGTTTTATCAACGGCCATCGAGAAATTATGAAATGCGAGCGATTAAATAAAACGAAACAACTTATTAGCTAAAAATGCTAATTAAAAGCGTTGGGATTAAAAAACGCCTTGTCAAATAATTACTATAATTCAGCTTTCGGTGGAACATGCTTCCGACTCGAGGTCTAATTAAATCGGGTCTAACTGAGGTTGTATTTTTATAAGCGAATCGTTGCTGGTTGCGAGATGTACCCAATTAACTTCATAAAAATTTGAGGATCTTATGATAATATTTGTGGAACGAAACGCTAAAAGTGAATCGAGATTTTATTTTTAGAAAAATATTATTTTAACTTTAATTTTATTTATATTATGTAATAATGCTATTATAACTCTTAAGTATTGGAGTGACGCCTTGCAGGCAGAATTCGCTGTGATGTATTACAGATCAATTAATTATAGTGAAGAATGGAAGTAAAGTTGGAAGTTAGTTTATTGTTTATTTTTTATTACAAAGAGTTTAATAATGTGGTTACAATAGGAGAAGAATATTTATGGAATCTATCAAGTCGTTAAAGAACACACTCAGCCTAATGAAAACTAGTTATTTTGCTAATTAACGTTTCTTATTGCAACATATCAATTATAGCACTTTTTGGATATTCTAAACAACAAAAAATTGCAGATATCATAGTTCAGTGAATTCTCATTCCTCATTAACAATAAGTTGTCGAAATTTTGGATATTTCTGTATTGGGCAAATTTTCAAAGTAGTGTTAGGAATAAAAAACTTTTCAATTATGTTTGCTTTCTGTGCAGCTAAACGACTTTTTAAATGCCTTTTGGAATTGCTCTCTTTGTTATTTTCACAGAATTACAACCTGTATAGCAATTTCTTATTCCAGGAGGAACGCATCTTTCTAATGATAGGACACAAGAAACAGTCACAAGCTGACGAATGATGATATTTTACAATGCCATTCTTGGAATCCACTCAAATTTTGAAATTTTAGATAAAAGCTTTTTGAAAGTCAGACTTTAAAATCGTTTGAAATGCCATTAAAATAAAACAAATGTGAAAAGGAAGCAATATTTTTAGGCCCTAAAACCTTCAAAATAATTGTTTATCAAAATATAGTGCTTGTAGTCAATGCATGAAATGAATCTTGCGCAAAAATCCAGGATATTTTTTAGTATAAACTTGTATTCTAATCTATCCTTGAAGAGTTATGCTTTTTCAAAAATTGAGCGAAAATTTGGACTGGGTACCAACAGGTGTGAGGCCCCTATAAAAAAATATAATAAATTATATTGTGCGCCTCACTCTATATTTGAAAAGTTGATTTGACCTTTGTTGCCCCTCTTGAAAGTTGGCAGCACTACATCAAAAACAAGTCATTATGAAACGCACAAAGCTTTGTAATATATACCTATTTACACAATCTTCTTGTATTTCTCCGCACAAATGTTTCACTTCTTTACTACAAATTATAAGTAAAAATGCAATATTTGTCCTACTTACATCAGCTGTGTTTTGTTAGAATGGTGTGCGCATTATTAGTTCTCTTCGGAAATTTGTTGTATTGGAAATATACATTTTTTGGGGCAAAACGTACACAGGCGCCAAGCAGTTATAGAACCGAAGTGGAGGGGGTTAGTAGCAGTTACGATTGACGGCTACAACCCTTACAAAAATTGTTATTATTGAAAGAAGCTGTAAAAATTTAAAACTGCAATGTTGAATTCTTCCTAAGTATTTGAAAAGAAAACCTTTCCTTACAAATTGTGACCAGAATGGATCAACCGCAATGTTAAAGTGGCATTTGCTAGTGGGTGGGATTGTACTTTTCAAGCAAACTTACTTTCCATTGGTTTTTAGTTTTCTTGGGAGACTGTCTCAACGTGGTTGAACTGTAAGTAATGGAATCATCGAAATAAAATTTTTACTTCCTAACAAAATTTGTAAAATGATTTAGAAATCTTAGTTAACCGTACAAAAATATAATTTAGTACAATAGGTACATTTGCTTAACGATAACATAAAATAACATAACATAAGTAATAACTAGAATAAATAAAATAACTCATTAAGAGAAGAAGAAAGCGGGATGGCACCAAGAACACTAGCAACGTTGCCTCTCTGTATAGCCAAACTTATTCGTTGCTTCAAATATGTTTTGGCTTTAGGAATTCCCGTTGTTTGAACAATACGCCTCCCCAAATCATCAAGAAGAGAAAGGGCATCAGCACTCCAAGGACCCAAACTTTCCACAGCGAAGGCGACAAAAAAATAATCATCAGAAATTGCCTTATATTTTTTTTTCTCAAGATTTTCTGCCAAGTGTGTGGCAGATCTTGCAGAAAATGAAGAATCAGTCAAATGAGAAGGGGCAAGTGTATCCGTACAATTAAAATCCCAAACTAAAGATTTACCTACTTTCCATGGAATAACTGTAATACCATCTGGACGTTTGCCATCATCCCTCAGAATATCATTAGGTTCAAAGATACAAGGGATGTTGACAGAGAGAAAGCACGTTTAATAATGTCATTAATACAGCTGTGACGAGAGAGTCTACCAGCACTTTTAATGCACGATAAACCATGATGACCCAACAAGTCTATCGAAGAACCGCACGAGCAGATATGAGGATGACAGAAATTGATGCCCAATCTGAGTGAAATTGCAATTTGTAAAAAGTTTTTTCCAAAAGAGTACCTAATTTACAAGATGGAAGAGCTTCAAGCCAAGCTCCAGATTCACGTTCAGATCCAGCTAATAATATAGCTTCTTGTGTGATATTTGCGGAAGATACTAAATTTTGAAATATTTTCTCACAGATAGGTAAGTCCCAATTTCTTTGAATAGAAAGCTCTTTTGGAAGTAAAGACGAATTAGAAATTTCCTTCCAATAATCAACAGTCTCGTTAAGGGCTGTAATTTCAAAATTAGAAAAACTAGAAGGTAGAATGGACATAATAAGTTCAGAATTAGAAAATATAGAAGACAAGAAGGCAGGCGAGGAAATATCAATTATAGACCTTATACCTAATCCACCAAAACGGATTGGTAATTTGGCTTGAGTCCAAGATCTTATTGTAAATTTAATATTCAAAATTTTTTCCAAAGAAGAAATGACAATAGACTATTATCTAATTCAAGACACTCATAAATATAGTTGTAAAATAAAAATCGTAAGGAAACTTCCCAAGTAAATATGTTTATTTTAAAAATGCCTGATTTTGCTATTTGGTGAAATTGTCGTCAGAATTGATTTCATTTTAATGGCATCGTCTCCTTTCAAAACCTTTCTTTCTAATAGAACAAAACGTTGCTTTTAATGGGATCACTTAAAATTTTAAAATTTTGTATCAAACTTTCTATTTGTGTGCCCCAATTTAAATAATGCACTCTCGAGTGCTACATCTCAAAGTGATTTATATTTTGCATTATTTTTAACGCCGGAATTTTACGACGCTTTTATTTTTTCCCGATATAAAAATACATAAAGATATGAGCCGTTCCAGAGATGCTTTTCCGTAAAAAAATCTCCAACTTGTTGTCCCGACCGGAGTATTTTACTTCCTTCTTCAGGATATTTAACAAACGAGAAAATTATTATTTGCTGACGTCATTTGTTATGGTTTGTTTTTTGATTACCGCGTTATGATCAGGAATGTGGAAAAATGTAAATACCGGCAGCATAATATTGCGTGGAAAGCAAATTGCAATCTCTGATGCGTTAAAGTAGAAATAAACACAAGTGTGGCTGATTAAACGCAAGTAACTTCATTTGCGGTAATTGCAACTGTTTATCTTGTGTAATATGGAATCTAGCCAAAACTTTACTCTGCGATTTTTAATTCCATGCGAAATTAATTAAGTGTATCAAAATAAAACGAAAACAGGAAATGTTTGTGTAAAAACCGAGAAGACTATTTTGTACCAAATTGAAACCAAAATGATATGATTTATTCGCACATTAATTTGCTAGAGAGGAGGAAAACTTGGGTTGACAAAGCTGAAAATTTAATTTGCAGTATAACAATAAAATAATAAAAAAATAAATATATAAAATAACAATACATACTTTGTGAAGTGAAGAATAAACTGAATCAAATGATCAGCAATGCCAACACAATTTTTTTACCAACTGTTTGCAATATAAACAGTAGATATCGATTACTAAAACTATAAAGAAATCAGATTACATCATAAATAGTGTAAAATAAAATCATCCCGGATTATGGTGGACTTCCGATCACCAATAACTGGGTTTACGAGGTTGCCCTGTACTTAGTTTTTATTTGATTTACATAAAACTCTTGACGTTGACACCGTTAAAAATATTTTAACGCTTTTATGCGTTCTGGTATAAATTTTAATTTTATGTTCAAAAAACTCATTTCCGTTAAAAGATATTAAAGGCACACGAATATGAAAATAGTGCACTAAATTTATGATAGAGGAAATTTGAAAAAAAAACGTGATTGAAGTTACAAAACATATTCTGATATCACAGATATTTGAGAATATTGAACAAATTGAATTTTCTCTTGCAATACATGTTCCAAACAAAAATTGTAAAGCATTATGCAACTTCTTTTATGTATGCAAGGAAAGTCAACCTGCCACAATAAAAACGTTTTTATTTCAGTTGTTACTTTGAATACTGTAACTTCTTGACGTGAATCCATTATAACAGCTCTTGAAACGAGGATTGAAACTATTAAAATCTTGACTTCTTATAACAACTCAAGTTAAATTATTATTTGTAAATGTGGACGTTGAATAAAATTCATAATATATTTTATTTATGAATTTCTCGTACAAAACAGTTTTCCTCTTCAATTTACGTACCTCATCTTTAAAACTGTCCATCTTGCCGTCATAGCTCATAGATTTATCTAAGCTCATTCTCGACAACTTGACAAAACTCGGTCATCAATCAGAAAAAAACGGACAGAAAATAAGAGCGCAAAGGTTAGGAACCACACCGAGTGTATTTATTATGAACCCCACTCGAATCGATTCAAAAAAAAAGATATTAATTAAAAGCGACATCCAAAATTCGCGACTAATTAATTAACCGCGAGCTTTAATGAAAAACACACTTTGAGGAGAAATGAAATATACTGATAAAGAGAGTAAATTAAAGTGATTTGCAGTCGAGCGATCGAGAGTCGCTCGGCAGCATACAAAACATGTTTAGTTTTTACTCAAGTTCAGCTAAGTTGTACTGCCGGTAGGCGAAGCCATTGACCTAGCCTCAACGGTGAAGAACGGCGAGAAACAAGTTTTAATCGTTGAAAATCTTGACCGGCCACGCGGCCGCAACCAGCCGATCGAAATTTGCTTCCCCAACGTAACACATGCTGTACCAGTTTACAAATTACCTAATATGTAATGTTGCTTCCCAATGTTTGATCCATATTTGGCGCATCTCCATCCGCAAAGGCAATGCCATAATTGATAAGATGAGGAATAACGACCGCGAACAATGGAGTTATTATCTCCAGGCTTTTTATTAGACGGTTTGGCGTTCGTTTCGCTCACTCTCATCCGAGCCCACGTGAGTGCATCTACATGTTTGCGAAGTTGAAATTTATCGGGGGCAATTTTCTTGCCCCGGAAAAATTTCCGCGGTCAAATTACGTCAAAGGACGCAATCAATTCGATCAAAGCTCGTCGCATTTATTTAATGCAATCACCAAAGTTTAACAGTTCAGTTTTATTCGCTAACAGTGGTCTTTGAAGAGCTTATTTTGTGCCATCACTTATGCGCTGAAAATTTCTGTTGTGCTTTAGTGGAATTGGCGCACAAAAGGACGGCCTGTAATCAACTCGTCTGTGTACAGTCACGATAATGCTGTTTAAAATTAGAATGCAAAGAAGTAAACCCGAAACGACGTTAAAGAAGTGGAGAACTCTTTTCGACGATGAAAATGTTCCGGACGTAAAAGCGCACGATTTTAACCCGCTGCCCTGAAAAAATCACGCCAAGGCATTATATAAATGATTGTAATGTACGTTTCTATTAATTCAAACTGTTGGTTCGTTTCTTTTTTTAATTTAAAACAAGTAATGTTTAATGTGGCAGATAATGTCATCTTTTTTGTTATTCTGCCCTCTCCGTCTAAGGATCGAATTTATAGACACGGCTTAGACATATCAATTGCTAAGCGCTCGGGGAAAGGCAGGTAGAAGAAGTTCGTTTAAGTTCGGATATTTTCTTTATATGTACAATGACTATTGTACGTCGCCGTCGTTCAAAAATAAGTCTAGCATTTTCAAGTCAAAGTGGACGACCAAAATAATAGGGAGTTATTGTAGGTACGTCACCCAACAAGTAATTTGAATAACGGAATAATTTTGTCTATCTTCATTGATATCTCTGGAGCCTTCAATGACCTTTGGTGGCCTGGGCTTATCCAAGCCCTGAGGAACAAGAGAGTAACGGGAGCCCTCATTGCTACCATCGTCAGCTACCTGAATGGGCGGAAGGTGGAACTCTCTGCGAACAACATCACCGTTGGAAAGGTTTGTACGAAAGGTTGCCCCCAAGGTTCGGTGCTTGGTCCGACCCTTTGGAACTGCATTGTAGATGTCCTGTTGGAAGAACAGCTTCCTGAGGGCTGTGATGTCATTGCGTATGCGGACGACCTTACCTTTGTGGTGACGTCCACCACCAGGGCTGACTTGCGCCTGCGCTCCCAGCAGTGCCTTGATATCCTACAGCAATGGGCCGCTTCACAAAAGCTTGTTATATCGTCCACTAAGTCCACCTCCATGGTAAACCATTCGCCCCCACGCATTCACCACCGGGACCTCATGTTCTATATAGGCAATACAAGATTGAGCCAGTCCACAAGCGTAAGGTACTTAGGTGTTGTACTAGACCGGCGACTTACTTTTCAAAAGCATGCAGACCATGTGCAGAAGAAGGTGCGTGCTCTGATAAATGCTCTCCGATGTAAATGTAGGGCGTCCTGGGATATGGACGTTACTGCCTCCCTCCATAGTATCTATAAGTCTGTTATTGTCCCTATTGTGTCCCATGGTGCAGAATTGTGGCAGCACAGGCTCTGCATGGTTAATATGAAAAGGAAATTTGATTCCATTTATGGAATGTGTTGCCGTGCTGTTTGCAAAGGGTACAGCTCCCTCTCTAATGACGCCGCGGGCATCCTGGCTGGCATCCCTCCGCTGGACCTTGAGATACAGAAGAGGACTTGCCTCAAGGGATTACGCAAATTTGGATCCGCCCCATTTGAGGCTGATATCCTTCTTTTGGCTGATTTCCCCAGTCTCACCCATGCCAAGGAGTACCTGGCACTCCGCATCTTTGACCGCTGACAGGATCGATGGGATTACTCCACTAAAGGTCGGATTACCTACTGCTTCTCGTCCCGGATTCCGGAGATGCCTCGCTTTCTCTCTTTCTATGCTACCCAGTTTTTGTCAGGCCATGGTAATTTTGCCGTTCATCTCCATCGGATTGGAAAACGTGACCACCCGAACTGCTCGGTGTGCCCTGATGATGTTGACGACCCTGTTCACCGCCTTCTTGCCTGTCCACTTTTTAAGGAAGCTTGGACTGCCTTGCAGGCCCAGTTGCTAGTCTGGCCCCCGCCTCTAGAGTCTGCGCTTTTTTGGGATCCTGCGTGGATCCTTTCTTTTACGGTGGCAATAGAATGACCCACTTGCCACCTGCTCCTATGCCTTCCCTAGGCTTTGACGCCATGGTGCTGTTACCTTTCCTGCACTTTACTGGTTCCCTAATGCGTCCTAGTCCTAGGCAATTCTGCCCCTATTGTTTTCAACAGTTTTTCCTTAATTTTAAAATATTTTCGCTATTGTAACTGTAATTAATATTTTATTTCTGTAATATTGCGTTCAATTTGACGATGGTCTGTGGATTATATGCGCTGTTGGGCGCCTTTTGTTGTTGTTGTTGAATAACGGAACAGGTACAAATAAGAGTTATCGCAGTGGACAGCAGTTGGTTTCAATATTACAAGTACATAAAGGCTGCCTTGAACAACAGCAATAATCTGAAAAGAAATCTGAGTAAATTTTTTTTGATTTAGACTTTAACGCAAGCAGCTTTTTGCAATCCGAAATTTCGTTTAAGGTGATTGAGAGAAGGGTATTTACTTAATTGAATTGATTTATTGTGCCTTTTTGGATTTTGGTTTAATTGTGCCTTGGGGTGGCTAATAAATTGGAGTTTAGAGCTTTTTTAAATTGTAGAAATTTTGTAATTTTTGAAGAAATGACAAAAATACTTTTTTATTATTTGGTTGGATTATGTGGTTAGAGACTGTTCGTGCAAATTTGGTGGTTCTGAAAAAAATATGTTATCTGCACTTGAAGATCAGTGACTGGCAAAGTAATGCAACAAATTGATCTGCTCCAATTAAAAAATATTAAAATAAAAATTGAGGAGCTTGGAGATTGGGAGTGGGAAGACCTATTGTTAGATGTATGCAATTTATCCCAAAATATATATATTCAATCTTTTTTCATTAACAAAATTATACAGCAATTTTCAACATCTACACAAAACAGTAACATAACACTTAACATTAAGTTAGAGGTGGTCCATTGCGATACTCCTCTTTTATAAGGGAAGCATCGTCATTACAATATTGACAATTACAAATATGGCCACGGCAAAACAACAAAGTACAAAGTATTCAAGTATTTCACGGAAGAAATCACCGTTAACCCACTTATATGGTTCTTGGTCCTTGGTTATTGACTTTCTGATTCAGGGAAAAACACAACAATTTGCTACCAATTTAGAGAAATTTGTGAACTTACTTGAAAGATGACTGGTGGGAAAATTCACCAATTGAATCGTCTCTATTAAGTAAATTCCCACTGTATACTACCACATCTTGATTGACATCTGTTGCGACACAATTTTTCTGATTTCTTGTGACAGATTTTGAACTCTGTAATACAAGTAAATGTTTTTACTATTATCTACATGAAAACAGGTTTAAATGTAGGTAAATACCCTGTTACAATTTTTGTGCCCTTCCGCAAGCATTTTTAATTCAGCTTTCCGATTATTATTTTCCTCTTTTAATTTGTTATTGTCCCTATCACGTAAGCGTAGTTGCGACTGAAGTTCATCAATAGCTCTAATCGCTGCCCTCTTACTTTCAGCCAGTTTAGTCTCATAGTTTTGTTTCTAAAAATCAATTAAAAAAAATTAATAAACGCAAAAACAAAATATAACTTTACTTCGTTTTGCAACTGCAAAATTTCATTTTTGGAAGTTAACAAAGCTTCTTCTAATATTTGGATCTTGTTAATTGACACAGCTGAAGATTCATGGACATCTTCATTTTCTGCTCTCAATCGGTTTGTGATTTGCTTCTCTCTGTGAAATTATAATCACAGTTCTTCGACGATGCATTAATGAGTACTTACTTTTCGAGTTTCCCTGACAAGCTTGTTAAATCAACTAGCAATATCTCAATTTTTTCTTCTAATGTGTTCGTCCATGTGCGAAATCCGTCTGTTTCATTCGATAACATCTGAATTTCATCTTCTAATTTTTTAATGTGATCTAAAAAAATGTTCTGTAACGTTATCACAATTACCACCAAAAATAGCCTTCGGTGTGGAATGACCAGAAGGTAAAAATTGAATATTATAAATTAATTATTTAAAAAACATTTAAAAAACCTTTGAGTGTTGTACATTTAATAATATTGTTCAATTTTTGTGCATAACATTAAAAAAATGTTCCTTGTTGATGCAAGAATCGATACTATCTGGATCAAGTCACTAATTCAGACAATTCCTAATTAAAAACAATAAATGATGTTCACAGAGATAGCAGTTATTTATAAACCACTGTATTTAGCTATACCGGTGTTCCTCAAAAAAACCTTTAACGCAATGTATTAATTTTGATGCTTTTATCAGTGTCACAAAAACTGAAAATATTTATCACCACCAATTACATATCTTTGTGAGGAATTTTTAAAACATCCCATGAGAAAAAACAAAGTTTACCTGGTGTAGATGGAACCGTATTTTTATTAAAATTTTTATTGGAACGCGCCATAATAAGTTAACTATATTTTTAAACTTCCAAAACTTTAATGATCACCAACGTTTTGAAGAAACCCGATAACAGAACGCGCATCCTAGTATAGATAATAAAATATACAATAGACCCCCCCTCTTCTATGCCAATTGATAAAATTGATTTAGATATAGAAAAGAAACTTGTATTATTTTCTAGTGGCGCGAAATTTCAATTTTTTTTTGTCAGTAAATAAAAGTACAGTGAAATTCCGATACAGTGCGGCCTCGATAATCCGGTTTAATTAAAGCCGTAGTAATCCAGATAAGTAAATAATTCGGATTACTGAAGTGTGACAGTTTTTTTTTTTCAATGAAAAGTGAAACATTTAATACAAAGCAACTAGAAAATAGTACATAAACAAAAACACTCTCCCAAAGAGAGGAAAATGTTTTGTACTTCCACATTTTCGTTGGCGCATGGACTATGAGTTTTGCTGTCCTTTTTTCATTCGGTAATCTGGATGTTGTGAAACTATTGATTGGCATTGTTTTAATGAATCCGAATTATCTACGTAATAATGAATATTTTAACCAAAACATAATACTGTATTTATTATTTAAATTAATCCGCAACTATAAATCATATTTCACCTCAATTTTCAATATTTGACCTAATACCATTATTAGCATTACCCTTTATAGGCTTGTAAAGACTGCCCTACTATTTATTACTCATGACCAATATATGAAAATTAATAGAAGTACATACTTAAATTTAAATCCATTACAATAATAATGGCAATTTTATTTTAAATAATCTGCCAATACTATTTTATCACTACAAATAGAACTGTTTTTTCGTATTTTTTTAAAAATTTTAATTCATAAGTAATTTCAAAAATTATTATTTAAAATGTTCAGCAACGTTAGTCAATTAATTCCATTTTACAATAATACAGTAAAACTCCTCCAACCGACCACTCGCCCTAAACGACCACTCCTGTGTCCGACCCTAATTTCTAGGAACGAAAGATTTATGCCATATCAGTAATACATCGTTACTCCTTTAAAGCGACCCTCCCCTAACGCGACCGTCGTCAGCAATTTACGTTCTCACTTTGTGAAAAATTTTTTAATTTTTGCCTTTGTTGATTTATGAGTTCTCACTATGAGATCGGGTTTGTAAAACTTAAAATGTCAATCAACCTTTCTCCGTCATGCCCTATCTTTCGGTAGTAAATTTGTTACGGTTATAAATCAGTTCTTCAACTTCGTTTTTATCTCTTTTATGCGATATTTGTGGGCTCGTGTGGATATTTAAAATGGTACATACTATGAAGGCAAAAAAATCGTATCAGTTGTACGCCAGCCGTTGAGAAATCGTTGTCACTGTGCTTCTGAAATAGCTTAGAAAATGATGGCTAAACAGGGTTACCATCACAAGATTTTAAATTTGTTATTAAAGACAGCGAAAGAGGTTTATCGCAACGAAAGCTAGTTTTTAAATACAAATGTGGCAAAACCCAAATTCAGAAGATTTTAAAAAATGTGAAAAAGAAATTGTCTCTAATTAAAAAATTGAAAAATTGTAAGCAAACTGTTTTAGAACAATATTTTGGTAGTAAGCCTTAAGTATATCTTCATTTCTTGGTCTTGGATATTTTTTATATCGTGAATTTGTTTCATTTGCATTAATTTTTAAACATTTTATTATTTAATATTATTAATTTGTCTTGTGTGCGTCTAAATTGACGCCTTTTTTATGAAATTATAGGAGCCTTCGCGTGTCTTCATTATTGATAAAAAACGTTTTAAAGTTAATGTGGTGTTTATTTTACATTAATTTAAGAAAAAGTTCTCTAAAGCGACCACTCCTCCAAGAGACCATTTTTTAAGGGAACTACTAGTGGTCGTTTTACAGGAGTTTTACTGTATTTAGTTTCTTAAAACACAAAAAATTATGGCTAATGAAATAATTGTTTTTAATAATCTTAATATTTAAATTAACTTGTTGATAAGTAATAAGAACGTTTCTTTTAATAAACTTGTTCTGTACTAATTTATTGTTATTTAGTAAACTCAGTAAAAATCACGGTCGGAACGCTGCACGGTTCCACAGTAAATTAAACCTAAAAAGTAAATAATCGTAAACAGTATCTTCAGGAGCACTCAGAGTGTCTAGTCTTTAATGAAGTAATAATGAATCTCGGGGCGCATTTATAATTTCGTATGTTCTCAGAAAAGCCGGGTATGATTACCTACCAGCCTGACCTATTAATTATTACCGGGCTAAACCTTTTTTGGCATGCACTTTTTACAAATTCAGGAGACCCAGATTTAAACTCTCACGCCACGATATTAATTAGCGAGCGCGTTGGAATAATTTACGATGTGAAATTAAAAATTAAGGTTCCGTTTTAAATCCAACAATTAATGGATTCGGTGCGAAAGAGGAGCGATCAGTGCGTTTTGTAGGCGAATCATGGCCAAATAATTAGCAATTATTTTTCCCCTATGCAGGGCACGCGTGTTCGGGACAATTTAGTCGGTTTTCGCGGGGAGTGATTAGGCGGTTCTCGTTGCCAGAGGCCTTTGGGATGATACGTTGTTATACTTCAAAGCGGTCAGACCGTAGCGTTATCAAATTATGTGAGATGAATGATGATTGTTGCCTGAAAGGGACGGCTGCTGTTGCCCAGGGCCAGCACACGCATATCTGTCAGTTTTGTTTTTGAATTTTATCCCGACTCTCGGCTACTTCATTTCTTTTTTTAGCGCCGCGATTAAGTTAAACCCCTTCTGAATTACCGTCTTGCGAACAGGTTTCCAACAATTCATTACAAACCTGAATGAAGAAATGTTTATTTGCGTTCTTACTTTTTGAAAACGTGTATTTTAAATTGTTTCATTTGGTTTTTGTTGTTCGGTTCAGTTTGTCCTAACGAGCGCCATTTATAAAGAGTTTAATTTTGCGGAAAAATTTCAAAATACGTTTAATGTATTATGCGGATGGAAATGCGCTGTTACGAAGTGAGTTTGTTAATTCTACTGATTTTTGTGAGTAACTGTCTGGTTGTCTTTTATTCTAATTTATGTGACGTTATCATTTGAGAAAACCGAAGTTTTTGCAGTAAATAAAATAAAATAAACGTAAAAAGAGTAAACAGTTATGAATTTAGATCTTCGTTACTTTATGTATTTTTTATGTAATATTAGCGGAAAAAAATATTTTTGGGTTCCAACTACACAAACTGAGATGCTTCGACATCACTACACTCAGAAAAAAAAGAGTCGCTCTAATTTTAAGAACTTTTATCAGTTTTACATTTAAGAATAAGTCATGTTGATTTCAAGAACTTTTATTTAATTACTTAAGAATGTTCTTAATTAATGTGTTTTCTTATTTAAGAATTGAAGATGGCCTTATTATATTAAATAAGTACTTGTAAATACAATTTTTTTTCTAATTTTTATGAATTGTAGAATGTAATGCTTGAATTGAAAGAATTTTAGAATATAAAGTTATTTCTCATACATATTTTTATTAGTAGGCGAAAATTTAACATCACATCACATCCTGTTTAAAAATACATTTTCAGTTTAAGAACCACATAATCATTTGGTAACAGATGTACGTATATGAAATGGCAGTTCGTCGAAGTCATTAGCCTTCTCAATGAATTTTGGCCGCCACACAAATAGATTGTTTTTCTCACAAAAAATAATTGGCCAAAATCTACATCAATCTAAAAACAAAGAAACAAAATACTTACAATGTGCCATGCATATATTATTATAAACATTTACCAATATAGACCAGTTTGAATGCTTCAATAATGACCATTTCACTTTATGCAGATTTCCTTTCCACAAACCCGCGTACTTCAGTCAAGCTTGTGTTTTGTTAAGTTCTTACAAAGAGCTCTACATCCGCAAAAAAGTAACATTTGTTATAAGATACACATAACACTAAATGTATAAAAGAAAATCAAAATTATTTCTTTACCTTCGTCGTTACTATTAATTCTGTTATAGAAGCAACTGGCTTCTTTTTATCTCTTCTTACTTTTCGTTCCAACGGAAATAAACTAAAAAACAATTTGTTTAATAGCTGTTACATTGAAAAACTTGTAGAACTTTTATAAAATTTATTCGGTAAGGTAAAAGTGTGGGAAAAATTATAATTACAACAAATTTACTTACATGCGAATTTATCACACACAGAATCAGAAAATCTCCATAACTTCAGTACCATTTTTAGAAATGGTCTTTGAAGCTGATCATTTTGTTGATCGACATTTATTAATATTGGGTTGAATTAACATCTTCATCTCGGCACATTAAACCACTTGAAATATTTCTCATTTCTTCACAATTAAACATTAACTAATTATGTAAGTTACTAAAAATTCACTTTACAATAAAAATACAGAAAATGCACACCGTAATATGTATTTTCTTACTGCAAGCCGAGTTTGGTGTAATGTTTTTCAACTAAATTTGTAAATAATTCTAAAGTAATTTATCTATTGTCAGTAAACAGTCTTTTGCAGAAAAAATGTCGGTCATAAAGCAATTTACAATATTTCGTACAATAGTATCCGCCCAGCTGGACTCAGCGCAAAGCTTCTAAACAATTGTATTATAGAACCGTTGGACCCAACGTTCATCTCGAACAAAACCTTCAGTGAGATCACCACAAATTGAGAATCCCCGTGCTTAATCCAAGACGGTGGTTTGCTTGATTTAATATTGTTCGTTCTAATAGCAAGCAGAATCGTACGAAATACAAGACTTTTATCAGTTCTTAATGTAAGAAGTGAGTTTTTAAAAAATTCTTAGGTAGCATTTTTTTCAGTGTATGTTTACCCATAATACACACACCGGCAAATAAAAGAACAGATTGTAAATTTAGTTTATTTCTTAATTTTATTATTTTATTATTATTTTATTTTTTAAGTTGCTCGAAGATTTGGTAAATCAGAATCAACGATTCATCGTAATGTAAGTTGTTGAGGCAAACCGGGCAGTATGTAAGAACAAGAAGCCAAGGCAGAAAACACTAAACCACAGCTGCAGATGATCGTTTTATAACATTCAAAGATTGTGCAACAGACGTCAAATGACTGTTCGAACAAGAAACGTATTGGGAGATGTTCGTGCAACCACTATAAGTGAGCGCACACTCAAGTCATTATATGCATCGTGTAGCGCGACTAGAATTTGGTCGAAAACATCGAAATTGGAATGATGACCAGTAGGATCAAATTTTGTTCACGTACGAGAGCCATTTCTGTATAAATTCAATTGGCGGTAGGGAAAGATTGTATCAACTCGAAGGAAAACAAAATGCACCATTGAATTTTACTACTACTGTAGCGCTTGGTAGAGCTTAAATTTTGGTGTGTGGTGGCACATGTTTGGGGGCAGGCCCAGAATTAGTAGTGATTGATGGCCGAGCGTTAATTGCAGATAGGTACATCAGAGACTATCTCCAAGACCATGTGCACCTTTTCCCCATATATCGGAGAAAATCTTACTCTAATGCAGGATAATGAAAGCCAACACGTCGCGCTGTGCAACTGACTTTTCAAACCAAGTGGATATAACAAGAATGATTTGGTCAGCGTGTGCCCCTAATCTAGAAGACCTAGATCAAGAATTCCTGCTGCTCAAAACAGAGAAGAACCAAGAGTTGCATTGATTGAGGAATAGGACAGATTGCCTCAAGAACTGATCGATGACCTCATCAGAAGTATGGGAAGACGATCAATGACTGGGGGAAACACACGCTATCAAAGCAAAAGAAGAAGACATTAAATGATTAACCAAGATCAAAATGTACAATAAAGTTATTCTGTTCAAAACCATATTTTGTTCGAGTCTGACATCTTCGAGTTTATTTCTTCTTCAACAGGTTTAACATGGTATAACCTTTGCAAAACAAATTCCAAGTACTCCACCTAACTTCGTATTAGGAGATTACCTGAGAGATATCAACAATATGTGTACTGTAAAGGAAATAATTATTTATGTCTGCTCCTTTAATTTGCCTCGAGGAGTTACATAATGTTAATTTCCAGCATGATGGGCGACAGCTCATACAACTAAGCAACGTTAAATTACTGATTAGTTCCTAAACAGATTACATCTACGAAGAATGTTCAATAATGCATTTTTGCTGTCTTTAAATTTCAGTCCTTGTTAAAAGAATTTTATATTATTATTTTAGTAATTGTGTCAGAAATTTGTTAAATGTTAAGAATCTTATTGTGAAAGTGGTAGAAGCAGGTATCCGTTATTTAAAATCGCAACCACGTCGCAGGCCGTATTTTTGCGATTATACAATCTCCGTTCTTTGTGTAGGCAGAACAAAATAAGTAATTATAACATGGCTAAAAATGTAAGGTTGCCGTAATGGGGAAATATTGTGTAAAAGGGACGAGCCCCATTTCGTTTGTCATAAGACAAAGGAGCTTATTAATTAATATAAGAAAGGGTACAAAGGCAACATGTAATTTTCCGAGTAATTAATGGGATTCTTTTTGAAGCTGATAACATTGATTTCGCGTTTTACGATAACAAAGCGGAATAATCATCATTACCACCGTCATGGAGGAAACCGTAAATAGTAAAAGAATTTTATGCCCGAGCATTACCTACGTGATTTATCGACCCGAGCCAAGAATGGATGTTTTTTAAATACACTGGCACGCTTCCGGTTTTGCGCCAGGTTTCGTGTCTGAAAATCGCGACGAAAGATGCAGAGACAAAAGTGAGTTATTATTTTCGAGGTACATAATCTTCTGAAGGAGAACAAAAACACTCCAGAACGGAGTTTGTAAAAATAAACATTTTCACAAACATGAAAAGGTTGCCCTCCTTCAACTCAATTTACATTACAATTACATTGAAACTTAGCAACAATTTGAAACATATTGCGTCTCACACAAGACAATAAGCAGAAATTAATTTGGACTGAATTAAATTATTTCTATTTTTTTGTTATTTATAAAGAATTATATTTTAAGTTACAAGTTGCTTACATAAATTACTTAAATTACAGTAAACTTAAAGTAAAGTTGTTTTGAAATGTGTTAAATTTTTTATTGATTTATTGATAAATATTCAGCCCAAGAAATGGCAGGTTAAAAGCATTTTGAAGTAGGTGAGAAGTTATAATTAGCATTTCCTACCTATAAATCATTAAATCAATGCATTTCTAATTATAAATAAAATTATCTTGCTAAACATTTGATCTATTTTGATATTTTAATATTTTTAAACTTCCTTATTTTAGTCACATTCGCACCCTCCATAGTGGTCACTTTTTCCGGTTCCATAAGTGCTCATTATGGAGGTCTCACTGTAGTAGGAAAATATTTAGATAGAACATAACAGGATGAAATTCTTTGCACTACAAGCCACAGGGGACAGAAGAGCTGAATGAGTAAGGTAATGCTAAATGACTGAAAGACCAGAACGAATCATCTTGATGATCTGAAAACAAACTGAAGAAGCGACACTTCCAAGTGTGTTTTATTGAAATAAAAGATTTGTTGCAATTTTCATTTAATGGTACTTGAAGTCAATTACAATCAATTAATATAAAATTCGAAAGTGCGTTAAAATTATAAGTTAATGGTTACATAAAATAGTTTAATGCAAAATTCGAAAGTACCTTAAAACTATAAGTTAATGGTTAAAATAATTTGGTTCTGATTTGACGAGTTGACCTCCTAACACCTGTTTCCACTGAAA
Organism: Dascillus cervinus; assembly: GCA_949768715.1. NCBI lineage: Eukaryota > Metazoa > Arthropoda > Insecta > Coleoptera > Dascillidae > Dascillus > Dascillus cervinus. The sequence continues at coordinate 25,467,546 of OX458319.1, read as the reverse complement.
AAACGTAAATATTAATATTCAAAACAATTTTCAAACGCACAAATACCTTTTGTACTACTAAACGTAATTAAATCATTCTTCATTTCACTTTCCTCATCAATTGTCACCAACTTCGATAGGGAAGATTTAGAGCTGTGATTTTTTAAAATACTTCGATAAAGTTTCTGCACTTTGGCGTCCTAAATAATGAAGTGTTTTTAAGTTTAAGAATTACATGAAAACGTTAAATTATACCAACCTGCGATATGATTGTTTTCAAATTTTGGCCTGAATCGCTATCTCGTGTAATTTTTTTTTGGCCAATATTTTCCTGGAATCTTAGTAAATTACTCTGTCCGGATGTGGCCAAAAATCTCGTTAACCGTTTATTGGGTGGTTTTTGAACTGCCTCCGATGTCTTCTTCAAATCAATTTTTTTAGGGAATTGCTTTTCTTGCATTCTTCTAGAAATTTCCACGATGCCTTTCTTATTGCTCCTGTTTTAACTGGTGTCATCCGAGAATTGAATGATTTTTTAAGTAACGACATGTGACCATTTTCAGTCTTCTGAGATGCGATCAATTCAATTTCTGAATTTGTTTCTTCTAAATTTACAGCTTCCGGTAGTTGTTGCAAATTCGTTTGCTTTGAACTTGTTGATGATGAAGTGGAAGGCTTATTATCTACCATGTTTTCAATCTCATCCAAAGGGTTCAGTTGTACATACATTTCTTGAAGACCTGATGATTGTTCTTTTACTGATCTTGCTACTAGTTCCGCCCAGCGTAAATTGCACAGCTTTTCAGATGCAGTCAATTCTTTGCTTAAATTAGTTTTACATAAAGCTTCCGGTGTTGAATGTGCTAGAGGTTCTTGCGACCTTGTTTGCGTTGATCTTGTGATTGCCGGTGCTTTTGACGCAGTTGATTTTCCATGGTCCACTAATTTTTCATCTAAAATTAAAGGTATTTTGGTAATGGCATTTGAATCAATTTTTGGTGGAGGTTTACCTTTTTGCTGTGTTACTTCTGTAGCTTCATTGTTCTCAGGTAACTTCATTTCAGGCTGTCGATTTACACGTAAAGAAATTAAATGTTCTCAGGCGAAATCAAAGAATTCACTTTTGGATGGGAAAAGGCAAATGCCTGACTCTCCATTTGCAGCAGACAGCAATTTTACTGCAAAACCCAAGAAAAACGTTCCAATCGAAGAAAAAAGAATAGAGACGTTAAAATTATGGAAACGCAACAGAAATGAGGAAAAAGCTAAACAACGCAAAAATCAAAAACCTATATTTAAATCCCATCACGCACCTGATGCTATTCCTATGATTGAAAGCAAATTGGCGAAAAAGAATTCTAAAATGGTCACTTTTGCACCAGCAAACCATAATATTAAGCCTGTTTATAAAATGCAGCTACAGCAGTAACACAGCAAAAAGGTAAACCTTCACCAAAAATTGATTCAAATGCCATTACCAAAATAACTTTAATTTTAGATGAAAAATCAGTGGACGATGGAAAACCAACTGCATCAAAAGCACCGGCAATCACAACATCAACGCAAACAAGGTCGCAAGAACCTCTAGCACATTCAACACCGGAAGCTTTATGTAAAACTAATTTATGCAAAGAATTGACTGCATCTGAAAAGCTGTGTAATTTACGCTGGGCGGAACTAGTAGCAAGATCAGTAAAAGAACAATCATCAGGTCTTTAAGAAATGCATGTACAACTGAACCCTTTGGATGAGATTGAAAGCATGGTAGATAATAAGCCGTCCACTTCATCATCAACAAGTTCAAAGCAAACGAATTTGCAACAGCTACCGGAAGCTGTAAATTCAGAAGAAACAAATTCAGAAATTAACTTGATCGCATCTCAGAAGACTGAAAATGGTCACATGTCGTTACATAAAAAATCATTCAATTCTTGGAAGACACCAGTTAAAACAGGAGCAATAAGAAAGACATCGTGGAAATTTCTAGAAGAATGCAAGGAAAGCAGTTCCCTAAATAAAATTAATTTGAAGAATACATCGGAGGCAGTTAAAGAACTACCCAATAAACGGTTAATGAGAGTTTTGACCACATCAGGACAGAGTAATTTACTAAGATTCCAGGAAAATATTGGTCAAAAATAAAATTTCACGAGATAGCGATTCAGACCAAAATTTGAAAACAATCACATCGCAGGTTGGTATAATTTAAAGTTTTCATGTATTTCTTAAACTTAAAAACACTTCTTTATTTAGGACGCAAAAGTGCAGAAACTTTATCGAAGTAACTTAAAAAAACACAGCTCTAAATCTTCCCTATCGAAGTTGGTGACAATTGATGAGGAAAGTGAAATGAAGAATGATTTAATTACGTTTAGTAGTACAAAAGGTATTTGTACGTTTGAAAAAAATTAAAGGTATTTTGGTAATGGCATTTGAATCAATTTTTGGTGGAGGTTTACCTTTTTGCTGTGTTATTGCTGTAGCTACATTGTTCTCAGGTAACTTCATTTCAAGCCGTGCTGCAAATGGAGAGTCAGGCATTTGCCTTTTCCCATCCAAGAGTGAATTTCTTTGATTTCGCCTGAGAACATTTAATTTCTTTACGCGTAAATCGGCAGCCTGTGGTTGCAATAGTCTTTCGAAGTTATTTCCTGGCATTTTGTGCTGTCTTCTAAAAGCATCAGAGCGGTTGGGCATTGTATTATGGAGAACTGCTAAAATGATTGTTAAAAATATATTAATTGATTATTAATATATTAATTATATTATTACTTTGTTTTTATACCAACACAACTTCACACTTAACTCTACTAAAAAGAACAAAATCCGTTAACAGATAGTTTGAAATTTATCACTGTGAACCAGTTTGTTATCATATCATTATTTTAAAAAAGAAATGTAGAGATTAATTTAAATTCTGTCAATTTTATTTTAAAGTATTTTGAAATATTTTTAGAACTTATAAAATAAGCACTTCCTAATTATAAATTCTTAAATCAATGAATTTCTAATAATCAAATAAAATATATTTTTTAACCTTGTGTAGGCAGAGAAAATAGAAAAACATAAAATCAAATCAAAATGTAGGGATGACCTAGAACACCAGGTCCCCATAATATGATTAACTCGCTGATAAGGCTATCTTTATTGAAAATCTTCTCCACAATACACGTGCCTATCCGTTGTTACAGCGCGCTGATAAAATTCGAAATAATTAGAATTGATTTAACGGTGATCAACTTGTTCGCAGCTCTGTGATTTATTTAACGAATTATTTTTGGAAAATAAGTAAATCCTTATTTTTTCAATACAAAATTTATATAAAATTACATTAACCCTATCGGCTACGAATTTTGGATTTTCAATATAAAATTTTTATATTTGGGGAAATTATTAAATACATTTTTTACAATTTTTTGACTTTAACCAAATTGGCCTAAATACACAACCTACCAGATTAATAAAATAGACCGGAAACTAAAAAAATGCATGTACTGTAGTACATACAAGGCGACCGAGATGGTTAAACAATATACAGGCGTAAAAAGAACCCATATTTGCAGTGATGTATAGAGTTAGGTTCTACATAAGTGAAAAAGAACCAAATCATTTTATTTGTTAATACAATATAATGCAAAATACATATACACCTATCTCCCGATTTACACGGAAAATTGTTTTTTTATAGGTAAAACCATGTAAATCGAAAACAACGTCATTTATTTAAAGTAATTTTTTTTAAATAGATATTTTGAAAAATTAAAATAACAGTTCATTCATAAAATAACAAATATACAGTGCGAACCAGTCAAATGGATTAAATTCAGTATCTCTATTATTGTGCATATTTATAAAAAATCCCGTTTATGACATGAAAATTTCATCCCTAACCTCGACTCCCTTCGAGTGACAGTTTCAACCCCAAAATTTTTAAATAGGAAGTAGGGGCTTGTGATACCTCATTTGAAAGGTCTCTTCATGCTCCATTAAAAACTGCTATGGTTTAAAATTTTATTGCGAAAGAAATTGTAAAAATGCTACAAAAAATAATTGTTTGTCGCTAACCAGTAAATATGAAGTTTAAAAAATTCTGATTAGTAAAAACACAATGATGTACACTTTTCTACTGGCACAAATTTACTGCAGTAATTTACGTGAATACGTAGGAAGTTTTATTGTGCATAAAAAACGGGGAATCACCAATATGTATAACCAAGTGAACGGAGTTTAAAAATGATTGTAGAAATATGTACTCATCTGAAATATTCATTTTTACCATTTTATTTTGAATTCGTTATTTTAAAAACCGTGTAAATGCGAAATCGTGTAAAAAAGTATCGTGTAAATCGGGAGATAGGTGTATTATAAATTTAATTTTTAAAATGTATTTTAAGATAAAATGAAGTGAAATGTTTTTATTAAAAAATATTAATAAAAACAAATTAAATTTCAAAGTTTCGGATCTCTTACATTTTTTGGAAAAAAGAATTTACAACGTCGCGGCTCAACACTGAAACGAAAATCAGTCTAACATAGAGAGAATCGGTGAATTACCCAATTATGTACACGGCGAAACAGTGAATTCCACAGCGGCGTAAATTGAGCCGGCGTAAATCGAGGGCTACCTGTATTTATATTACAGAGCGCCAAGCAGTCCCTTGTTATTTAAAATTATATTTGGCTCGTATAAGTGCGATGGTAACTTGAAACCTTTTTACTTGTTGATTCAGGCCCAGAGATCCAGTTTGTGTATAATTTTATTTATACAAAAAAAACTTTTAATGCTTGATGGAAATACGGAAAGCGACCTTCCGGTACTTATATCGCCGAATATAAACAATATTTTGATATTTGATATTTTTGATAGAGTTTTTGAAACTCTAAACATAAAAACATATATTAAAAAGCTGTTTTGTGATATACATACATATCAAATTAAAATTTTAAGAACAGAAGCAAAATTAAAATATAATTTTGAACTTGTAATACTAGAGGCAGTTTGAAAAGATTCCAATTTGGCGTGTGATTGAAAAAATCGTTTATAGATTTTGATAAATTTCGGCGTTAATTACTTGTTTGGAGAAACCGGTCGTGAACTATGGACGCCGCTACCGAATGACTTCCCGGAAACCGTGCAATTGCAACATTTGCACTCCTTCAAACAAAGACTGCGGCCTGAATGAAATATACGAATTGTCAACGGTGGTTGTACGAAACGTGCACTTTATTTGAAATACGTCGCACTGTACGTGTATCTGGGTTGCTTAGAAGAAACAGTTTATTCTTGATATTGCTAAAGACATTACATAAAAGAATATTTACTGCCAACAAAATGTAAATATGCCCGATATACATATAAATGCCATTTCGGTTTAAATAAATAGACAATAGTTTCGATTTTATTACATTGTTGTTTTTTGAAAATAGAACATTATCATAAGAATTGTTAAATTAATATTTCCTGCCACCTTTGTAAGTTTGCTAATTGTTTTGTACTTTGTGAGTGTAAAATCAATTTACTTACACATTCTTCCTCTATTTTATTAAAGTAATATATTTATATTTTATAATGTTGGGTATATTGATATATGAGCCGTTGATTTTGAAAGTTGGGCAAGACTATTTTGTAAAAGGAAATAGTTAAAGCTAATTCTTCTTACAAGACAAATGCATTGGCATCGGCATTGAACTGCATCCATCATTCACTTTTAGTTCAGATTGATTACTGCTAGAATATTTGTTAATGTTAACATGTCATAGGCATTGCCAACATTGACCTAATTACGTCGATAAAGTACAAAAAATACAATTTTTCACTTTAACTGTAGTTCATTTTTAAACCAGGAAGTGCGTTAGAAGGCTATGATATTATCATTTCAGTATTGGTATTTTACATCTGACACTTTAAAGTTATATCAGTAATGACAGTTCAACTGTGGAGGATGGTCATAACTATTTCGAATGAAACTTTCAATGAGATAAGCTTTGTCTTAAATATTAAATATTCTGTAACATTTAAGTGATTCTGTTATAATTGTATAGGTTATACTATTACTGTGTAAAATAGGTACATTTGCTTAACGATAACATAAGTAATAACTAGAATAAATAAAATAACTCATTAAGAGAAGAAGAAAGCGGGGCTGTACCAAGAACACTAGCAACGTTGCCTCTCTGTATAGCCAAACTTCAAATATGTTTTGGCTTGAGGAATTCCCGTTGCTTGAACAATACGCCTCCCCAAATCTTCAAGGAGAGAAAGGGCATCAGCACTCCAAGGACCGAAAGTTTCCACAGCAAAGGCGACGAAAAAATAATGATCAGAAATTGACTTATATATTTTTTTCTTAAGATTTTCTGCCAAGTGTGCAGCAGATCTTGCAGAAAATGAAGAATCGGTCAAATGAGAAGGGGCAAGTGTATCCGTACAAGTAAAATCCCAAACTAAAGATTTACCTACTTTCCATGGAATAACTGTAATACTATCTGGACGTTTGCCATCATCCCTCAGAATACCATTAAGTTCAAGGATACAAGGGATGTTGGCAGAAGAGAAAGCACGTTTAATAATGTCATTAATACAGCTGTGACGAGATAGTCTACCAGCACTTTTAATGCACGATAAACCGTGATGACCCAACGAGTCTACAGAAGAACCGCACGAGCAGATATGAGAATGACAGAAATTGATGCCCAATCTGAGTGAAATTGCAATTTGTAAAAAGTTTTTTTTCTAAAAGAGTACCTAATTTACAATATGGAAGAGCTTCAAGCCAAGCTCCAGATTCAAGTTCAGATCCATCTAATAAGATAGCATTTTGTGTGATATTTGAGGAAGATAATAAATTTTGATATATTCTCTCACGGATAAGTCCCAATTTCTTTGAATAGAAAGCTCTTTTGGAAGTAAAGACGAATTAGAAATTTCCTTCCAATAATCAACAGCCTCGTTAAGGGATGTAATTTCAAAATTAGAAAAACTAGAAGGTAGAATGGACATAATAAGTTCAGGGAGGCGAGGAAATATCAATTATAGAACTTATACCTAATCCACCAAAACGGATTAGTAATTTGGCTTGAGTCCAAGATCTTATTGTAAATTTAATATTCAAAATTTTTTCCAAACAATAAATAACAAAATTATCTAATTCAAGACACTCATTTTTATATTTCCAAAAAGGACAACATCTAAGATAATAAATGAAATTAGGTATTCAAAAACAATGGCGAAGTAAAAATAAACTAATATGAGAATTAATTTTACATAGATTTGAAGAAAGTAAAGAAAATGAATCAATTTTTTTAGAAATGAATGGAGGAATTGCTGCATCGAAAATGGGACAAACAAGAATAAAACGGCCTGTTAACATATTTAAACTAAACAACAATTTTTTGGCCTTCTAACGCTCCTCCTGGTTTAACCCTAGAATACGGGACTGTGTTTGCCAAACGTAATTACGGGACTATCGTAAATATTACTACTCAATAAAAAAAGCAAAATTGCCTTATCAAACTTTATTTTTAAAAAATACAAAAAAAAAGGTAACGTTCTTCATTATTAGAAGAAACATTTAAAATTAGAAAACCAACATTTTTTATTATCTTTTACAACATACGATGCAAATATCTCCTCGGTGTTCTCCGCAAATTGGATTTTTGCACTCCATACAATAATTAGTAGTCATGCGCCTTTTTTGCTTGGACAGTAGAAACAAGTCTTCCTCTTCTTATCTTGGGGTGTATTCACAACGTTTTCTTGTGATATACCGAGGATTTCAGCTATGTCTTGTCGAAGATATCGACGTAAAGTGTTGCTGTTATATCTATACTGCATCCATGGTTTGGCAAGGCAAAGACTTAAATCAATCATGTATTGGTATCTTGAAATAGGTTTTTTGCCTCTTTTTAACGTATTAAAAGTGTAAATAACATAAGAGTTTATGCTGGCCATATTTATCATCCCATAGAGCATACATAATGGCCATCTCCGTGTTTTTCTGCTCGAACTCATATTTGAACACATTTGGTCGAAGGTGTCCACACCTGATTTGGTCTCATTATAATTATGAATTATTGCTGGCTTACCAGTTTCTTCTACGATCTCTGTGTCCCCGTGCATAGTTGAAAGTAGCAAAACTAATTTGTTTTTCTTTGGCATGTAAGATAATAATGTTTTTTGTTGATCGAAACAAAACATTGACGTATTTGCGTTTCGACTTTTTCCATCCAAGAACTCTTTGGGTATCTCTTTTTTATTTTTGCGTATAGTCCCTATCATAGTTAATTTGTAAGGATTTTGTAGCAACTGGTCAGCAAGAGAAACCGAGGTGAACCAATTGTCCATGGTAACGTTGCGATTTGTACCATGAATTGATTTTGTTAACTCTTTTACATAAAATTCGGCTAGACGCAAACCATTGCTCTCTGTTTTTTTTCCCAAGTAAGGACTTGCGTCTGACATATACTTGGTGGCGGAATCGCATAACATAACAATTTTTATCCCATACTTCGCGGGCTTGTTTGGAATGTATATTGTAAAAGGACAGCGTCCTCGGAATGCCAAAAGCTGTTCATCAATGGTGACGTATGAGGTTGGAGTATATGAATTTCTACAAGTCTCAATAAAAATTTCCCAAATTTCTCGAATGTGTGTAAAAGGATCATTTATCTTTCTCTGTTCTCTTGTTTCTTTATCATCGCATCTAATACAGTTCAGCAGGTACAAAAAACGATCACAATTCATGCATGATCTATAAAACGTGCCGGAAATAGTGCTATCAAACATATGCCTTGCTGACAAATGATTATCTTTTTTGCGGCAGAAAGGATTAAAACACCAAACAAGGCTTTCAGCTCGTCTTTTGTCGTTGGGGAAACATTTTGGTGGCCGCTGTATTTTTGGGCCTGTCTAGCGATTTCTGCATTTGTATGTCTCAAAATAATGTCAAATATATTGTCAGACAAAAAATGTAAAAAATATTCATCCAGGTTAGAACAATCTTTTGCAGCTCCTTTAGGACCAGCTATAAAATGTATAATATTCCTAGCAGCCGTTCTTTTGGATCGTTGAGGCAACTTAGATGACCATTTGTGACCATTCTTGCCTTTTAGACTTTTGTTTTTCAAGTTGATTACATATTTTGTACGTGTACGTACTTGTGATAAAGGAATATCATCTTCATCTAAACGAGGTTCTGTTTCTTCTTCAGATTGAATTGAGCTAAATCCTTGTTGGATGGGACAAGCAGCCGAATTATTATCTTCACCAACCTCATTGTCGGAGGCAGATGATTCAACTTCCAAATTGTCCTCTTCAAAGTCACTACAATCACTGTCGTCAAATGATTCTGGATCACTTTCTTCTCCATTCATGAAACGTGCCGCTGCCTCCTCCAGTTCTTTTTCGGTCAAAAACTCTCGATTTGACATCTTAATAAAAAAATCACTGTTTATTAGAATGTATCTAAATAACAATAATGAAGAAATCTTATACCTCAAATTTCTATTTCTAAAACACTCAAAATCGTTATGATAAATAAGAATCAGTTTAATCTATAAAATAACGTAAACACGGGACTTTCGTAAAATTTACGAACTTATCGCTGAAAAATCACTTTAGGGTCGGAAACCAGAACAACCACACACCACACAGTCTAGCTAAATGCTAAACTAGAAGGTACTCAGTAAGGCAATTCGATGCATTAACCGTAAATAAGCGAAAAAGTACGAAGTCTTGAGAGCGTCGTAAAATTTACGAATGACCCGTATTCTAGGGTTAAAAATGAATATTAATGTGTATATATGGCTTGATATTTGATGTTTTATTTATTTTGCATCTCACTGCAATGAATATTGTTTATCGATACGTCTTCGTGAAATTTATTGTTTTCATTTTAAAATTTAGCTTTTATTCTCTTGAACTGCAAAATGCAAGGGAACAACGCCAACTGTCACCGTATTATTGAATACTATCTACCGATCTAACTAAAACTTGGAAGTTACTACCGCACAGTTAATTTAGTTAATTGGAAATATATTAAAACAATGATAAGAAGAATTGATGAAAATTAATAAGCTAAACAATGGTTTAAATTCAAACCGAAACTTTCTAAAGTTACACAAGAAATTCAATATTGACCAATTTTCTCATTGTTAAATTCAACAAATTCACACCTTCTAAAACAGTCATAATTCCTTATTATTATTTTATTTTCTCAAGGAATTTGTTTGCGCTTAAATTCGTCATCCCGTCCCATCCTACACACGTAAATTTGTGGATAAGTACACAGCCCAATAAAATTAGTACTAATTGCGAGCTAATTATTTACACAGACCTGTTAATGATCGTGGTTTTTTCGCTTCTTTCGAACGATTAAAAACAACTTTTAGTCGGTTTAGAAGAAAGCGCGTCAAGAAGGGGAAAACAATCTTTGCGAACTCATTCCTCATAATGGAACTTCCCGAATTGAACGGTAATATAAACAGCAAAGTTCCCGACCAATATTATTAGAGGGTTATGGATGAGGGTATGGATTTTTAATTTAGTAAGTTGGCTCGGAGGCCTCCAGCACACGATTCATAAAATCCGAAACGGTTATAGAAGCTGCAAACCAATTTCGCGAAAGATATTTCTAATTGCAGCGGGGCCCGTTCCACCTCCGGGGCAACTATACGTTATTATTATACACACAAATAGGGGCGGGCGTGTGTAGTCATTTCATAGCAATTTTCATTGTGAAATCTAAATGTTCGGTAATTAGTTTATTCCAGTGGAGGGCTTATTAGAGACGCGCTGTTAATTGACTCGAAATTAACTGGTAATTCCGGCTGCGACGAATAAACGTCGCAGGAAAGAAATTTAATTTTTAGGGACGGTAATGAGATTTAGCAATATTTTGCATGCCGTCTGCGCTCGGTTTTTTCTTCGATTTTCACAAAGACACGGTTTCACCTGGCGCTGCAGGTAAAGCAGATTGAAAGAGACCTTGCAGAATCTAAAACCTAAACCGGCCACCACCTGGCGTTCTACTCGAGATATTTATCCCAAATTTGTATGGCACAAAAGGTCTTTTCTAACAAGTGCTCTTCAATTACTATTATTCTTTACTTTTTCCATTTTTGAACGATTTTTGTTTATTTTTTGGCATTTCCGCAAGTAACTGCAAATATGTTATATTTTTGTCTTTGTGTAATTTTTTTCTAACGTTTCTTTCAAATTTATTGCGATTTCTTCAAACAAATTGGAAATATTTTGAACTTTATTTTATTTTCGTGCAATTTATCTTTGATTGAGTAGTTTTTTCAAATAGTGTTGTTTTGTTGCTATTTTTGTAAGTAAATTGGAAATATTTTCGAATTCGGGTTCTGATTTGCAATAAAAAAGTTTTGTCTAGAAAGTTGAATCCGTTACGATCGCTTGTTTATCTGCGAATATTTTTATGGATGAAAGTTGTAAACGGCGGTTTAATATGAGCAGAGTTTTTTACGTGCAAAATAATTGCCAAAGACAACGAAATTTAGTTTCAACATCAGCTGCCATTTTTATTTATCGCCGTTTTTTGAGGCATTTCGGAACAAGCGAATAAATTTGCGAATGCATGTTTCGGTGGCCGGCAGACAGGATAAATGGAATTAAACTTGCGTGTGTAATATTTTCACGTAGTAAACCGAAAAGAAGCCAATCGTTATACAGAAAAATTGCCATTTACTGGCAGACATTGTTTTGAGGATTCTCTCGTCGTTAAGAAAAATGTAAACACGGTGCGATTCATAAATTATTTAGTGTTTTGAGGACTTCAATTTAAGTAAATTGACAGCTTATTTTTCACCCTTCGAAGGAAATTCATTAATACCAAGTTTTGTTATTTTCCACTTTGTTTTGGTAGGTATTATTATGCGAAGAACGTTTCTGAAGTTTCGGAAATTTGTGTTTACTTTAGCTGATTACGTGTCATCAATATTATATTTTAACTTTGCAATATTATTTTCAATGAACATTTCTCACCAAACTAATAAATTTTCTGATTTGTGATCTACAGATTTGTCGAATTTTACTAAGAAGGTGAAAGGAAATGAATTAATTCAGTGATGCATAATTTAAAAAGACTTCTTAATCAAATACAGGATGGTCCATTGTTTAATATTTTAGCGAAAAGCATCGTTCTAATCCCTTAAAAAATTGAAAACCACGAGGTCCTTAATCTACGATAACCGTACTATAAAATGGGTGTTTTATTTTTTTAAATTTAATTATACCAACGGTGTCAGAACGCTGTAAATCCAAATAAATCAAAATAATGTTTTGTTTTCAGGTCACTACGTTCAAAATATCACAGAGAATGCGTTGTCGAAATTTAAAATTTTGAAAGAGTAGTCGATTTCAAATTAATAAGTTTTTAAAACCTTTCACGACAATAATCGTCGAAAATAGTTGCTTAACCGCTAGTTGCCAACCATCAGACAGAATAATTACTTAGTAGTTTAGCAAATTGGATTCTTGTAAACACAATGGATACCTTTTTAATTGCCTTGAAATTACATTAGATATTCAAAATGGTGACCTTCTTGCTGTATGCAGAATCGTAAACGCCTCCTAAACTTAGATTGTCAAAACCATTTTTCTTTCATTTTATTGTCAGAAGTTCCTATGAAATGTGCGTCTAATTCCATTATAAATCATTCAAATTCAAATCAAGTTTCAAGTTTCAGATGGGCAAATAAAGAAAGATAAAAAAGTAATTAGGTTGAAGAGTAGGGAAGAACAAAGAGAATATGAGGAAGTAATAGGGAAAGAGCTGGAAAGTGAGACAAGGCGTAGAAGAGAACTGGATGAAATTAAAAAATGGAATAGAGAAAGCTGAAAAATATTGTAATAAAGAGAAGAGGCAAGGAGAAAAGAAATGGTTTGATGAGGAGTACAGAGACGCACTAGAAATTAGGGGAAAATTGCGGTTAAAAATGTTGACAGAGGATACAATGGAAGTAATAAATAATAATTATAAGCGACAAAGAAAGAAAGTCAAAATCACGTTAAGGAATACAAAAAAAAGGTATAATGAAGAAGTGCTGCAGGAAATCGAAGATAATTGTAAGAACAACCAGGTTAGAAATTTATACCAAGGAAAAAAAAAGAAAATAGAAAAGTGGGAACATTATTTCAAGTGAGGAGGAAATTCTGGGAAGATGGAATGAGTACTTTGACGAGTTATTAAATGGAAGTGGAGCAAAATTCAGTAAGGAAGTAGAAATTAGCATTTCCAAAAGCAGTATGATGAAGAGCTACCGCCACCAACGGAGGAGCAGATCTTAGAAATTATAAGAAAATTAAAAAATTATAAGGGCAGTGACGAAATAACAGTTGAGCTATTCAAGTATGGAGGGCATAAGCTAATAGAACAGGTGCACAGATTGTTGGAAGAAATATGGAAGAGGAAAGTGATGCCAAGGGAATGGGTACAAGCAATAATATAGCAAGAAAAATGGGACTGTGTATTAACGAAGAAAAGACTATGATGGAGTAGAGTGGACGGAGGAGGAGTTTAAGAAGAATAATTATTTGAAACTGGAGACTCTTGGAGGCAGAGAATATAAGCTTGAAGAAGTGGACAAGTTTTCAGAAAACCAAGTATAACAACAGAAATTCAATCCAGAGTATTGAGGATTAAGGTCGTTTCTAGAAGAGTTAACTTAGGGACGTGCACAATGGTAATAAGGCGTATAGTTACGTATGGGTGCGAGACGTGGGTACAGGCTACAGATATGAGAAAGATATATGGAGGTAAAAGGGTTTATGATATAGATGGGAGAGAAGAAACAACAAGAAATTACAAGAAATGTTTAAGATGCCAAATCTGGTTGGAGTGGTGAAAGGACGAAGATTGAGATGACTAGGACATGTGATGAGGATGCACAACAGTAGAGTACCAAAGAAGCTATTGGTAGTAAAGTAGGGGGAAAAATGAGACGAGGAAACCCCAAGTCGAAATGAAAAGACGAAGTAATTAAGACAGTAAAATCAGTAACTGGAAGGAAAAGACACGAGACAAAAAAGAATGGAGACAAACAGTCAACCATTTAGGCCTGCAATGGTAAGTTACATATATCTATATAAATGATTTATTTTTAGAACATTTTTTAGCATTTAAACACATTAAGTTTGATCATTAATTAGAACCAATTTTCAAACATTATGAATTTTTGTGTTTAATTACACCCATCTGCGGACGCTCTGTATAAACCATTACAAAACATTTATTTTCCTATTTTTAAAACCGAATCTTATTCCCAGCGATTGTTTGCGTTGTTCTCCGCGAGACTTCTCAATGACCGCCTAGAAGACGTTTTTTCCCAATGATATCAGCACTTCATCAATTTGCGTCAAAATAAAGTTCGTTCTGGAAATAGACATATTTTCCGACATTGTTTATTGCTTATATGTCAGCTAGGAGCGTGTTGACGACGATATTGAAAATAAATTTATTTTTGTTCGTGTCGTTAACTAGTTTTTAAGCAGTCGCGTGGTGAGATGTCTGATAATAATTAATTATAAGTGACAGTCATAGTAAATTAGCTGGTAAAATTGTAATTATATCGAAGGTGGGTATTTAAATAAATTGTTAAATTACTGGGTCGCGATTACCTTTACCGAACTTGCGCGTTAATTAATAATCGGTTAGAGGGAAATTTCTTCACGAATTTTTTGGGGCGTTGTTTGTAGGTCGGGAACATATGTGCGTGACCTATGACTTCTATAGCAGATTGATTTTTGTGGACGAGTTTACTTGTTGATGAGTTTCACAAAATGACTTTTTTATTGTAATTGTCATTACTACCATTAACGTTAACAGTCACTTCGAGCCGTGTATTTGGGGTGACATTTTTTATGGCCCATTTCTAATTACACTTTTTATGTAATTGTGTTTTGATCGCTTTTTCTCAGCTAAATTTTTTTTACCAACGTTTTTTTTGCAAAGAATATTAGGTTCGTATAAAAAATACCAAGATGGTTTGTTTGAAGCTAAAACTTGCAGAAAATAAAAAAAAAACAACAAAATACTGAAGTAAAGATGTAAATTAAATTACAGCATAAAAAATAAGTAAAATTTTTTAAAACAGGCGAAGAGTGCTACTTCCCTGATTTACATTCACCCTCCATTATCTTCTCCAACTCTTTTTCTCGCCTCTCGTTTTTTAATTTTTTTCCCGTTACTACTTGCACTTTCTTTATGCAAATTAATATTCTCATAATTTTTCCGGGTCGATGAGAAATTTAATTCGGCTGGAATTAGCGGCGATGCAGTCGCGGAATTTATTGCAGCGTTGAAATCAATTTTAGCACAAGTGAAATAATGACGTTTTAAAGTGGAAACGTTTTCAGCAGCTGCCGTAACTCCGGCCAAGTCTCATAGATGATTAAACTCAACAGATGATATTTTATTCATTTTATGTTAAATCTGTTTTTAACGAACTTGCACATAGTATTTGCATTTCTTGTTAATATAGGGAAAATCAGTTCGGAATTTACATTTAAATCCGAAAAGAAAACCTTCGAGAAACCTGTCTGAACAATATGCATTTTCTGAAAACCATTGTTTCGCTTCGAACAAATTGATCAAAATACAAGGAAAATTACATTTTTCGTTGCTTCTATCCGATGCACTTCTGCATTTCATAAATCTTATCAAGATTGTTACCTCGCTGTTGTGTTAGCGCAATTTCCCATTGTATTAATGTAAGTATTAATTATACAGATAGTAATTGCGAATTTGGAAGCAGAACAATTAATACAACAATTACGGCACTTAACAAGAATAAGGAAATTAAGATCGAGTACACAACTACGCCGATTTAGGTCAGCGGCTCAATCTAACCGTGTTCTTCTTCCAAAACTCAATTAAATGGTGCGATTAAGTTTCACTGCATCTAAACAAAACTATTGTGTAAACTTTGAAAATTGCCTCCAGATTCAACGTTTGCTTGTAAAACTCGGATCTTACGGGAAATGATGTTTTGGTTGTAAGTCATTTCGGAGAATGGCAAAGCTCAAACTATTCCTTTTCTAACAATAATCAAATGCAGACTTATTTGTGGATATGTTGAATAAGGTTTGTGCGGTTCCACTTCATTATGTATACGGCCGCATATACAGGGTGTTATAAGTTTTTTGTCTATGAAAAATGAAGAGAAAGGAATGCAATTCACATGTTACAAAATAATTGTATTTCAAGCCAAAAAGTAGAAAAAGGGTTTATGGAAAAATTTCATTGTTTAGTTTTTTATTTCAGCAAATTATAAAGAAAATACTATTTTTTAAGTTAGATAACTTTTAAAGCGAAAATACAAAAACTTCCATTATTTACGACTTGAATATGTACGGTTAACCCGCAGCACAATAGTTATGGCCGACTCATCAACCTGGAGCGGGACAGCATTTCGGTTTCCACCAGAATCGTATTCTTGAATTACTTTTGAAAGAAAAAATAAAAGAAGTTTTTAATATGAAGTTTATTATTTAACAAGAGTTGCTCAAAACGTTGTTCCCCTTGTTCTATACTTGTATGGGTACGTCTTGCCAAATTTGTGAAGAAATATTGACGACCCTTACTCCGTCCCTGTAAAATGTATTTTATGCTCTTCAACTTCTTTAGTTTACGACAGCTGCCATAAATACTAAATCAAGTACCCTTAACTGATCCCATTGTTGGATAAATTGATCACTTTCTCTCGTATATCGTATAAAAAATATCTCATAACACGAAAATGATTTTATTGAAGCAACGTAAGTTGGTAAAATTAACTCAATTAAATTATGACTAAAACCCCTAATGTTTTTACGCCAAAAAACAAATAAATTTAATTTTCAAAGAAAGCCAAAATTTTACCTGATTTAAAAAATTTTTTTTTCTTGTTTCTATGTTCCTTAGTAATATAAAATTACTCATGTAATTTATGAGAATTGACAAACTATTTTGAAGGGCTGCTTTGCAATCGGTGCTAAAATTTATAACATCCAGGAAAGTAAAGTAGCGGAAAAAATGAGACGAGGAAGACCCAGTGCTAAGTTATACATACATATTCTCCACACTATGATGTCCATCATCAGAATTGAAAAATATTAATTAGATTTCAAGTAAATTGCAGTTTTACACAACGAGTACCAAATATCGACAATCATAAATTATGCAGACAATAGACTGCGGGCAGCGAAAACCAAGGCTTTCATGGCTGACCTCGCAATTAGAGCGTCTAGTGCTGCAGTAGGTAAAGGTTTCCAGGACCGCAAAGTTATTTTTACAATTCGAATAATGAAATATTCTCTGGTTTTACTATTGGGTAAATCAGTATTACACCGCTATAAATAATTTGAATAGTTATGGTACGATCGTTGATAAGAAGTGAAGAAAACCCTAATCCGGCCCTGTGAAATTTGCCTGCATTTGCGATGGGTTCGTTCTATGGAACATCATAAATAACTGACAGGAAAAGTTTCCGACCACAGCTAACCGTTCCATTGTCATTGTCATAAATTCATCAAATATTCAGTGTTGAAAGATTAAACTGGATTTTCTTGAGAAATTAAAATATATTTTTGAATTTAAATTTAATGATGTGGTGCGAAATTGCATAATGAACATTGTAGCCAAAAATAAATACATATATAAAAGTATTAACTGCTCCTATAAAGCGAAAAAAGTCATGAAAATAAATAAAATTTCGAAATAAGACGCCTCATTAGTATTCAATTAAGAATATACCAGTTTTGATTTTCGGTGTAGAGGCAAGACCCGGCACACCCTGTACTGGTGATATCTGTCATCCTCTTACTTTCCATTCTTATTTTTAAATATTTTCTTTTTTAATCCTTCATAAAATTTTCGTGATGAAATAATGAATATTATTCAGTGTTCCATTCATCTTATTCATTAAAAAAATATATGTATTGGAAAGTTTACTTCGGCCCTTAATTTTCCAGAAATGCATTGCTAAATATTTATAGAGGTAAACCTGAATATAAACCATATCTAAAGTTTTCGGAGTTGCAATCGGATAGTGAAGCCAAATGCAGACGACTGACCATAGATATAAGCACGTACTAAATGTTTGTATAATAGTTACATATTAACTTTATCATCGAACATAACTTAGACTCAAATTTAGTGGTTCACTGCAAAAGTTTGAAACATAATTTCAATAACCTCAACCACAACAATTTGATTAGGCCTCAATTTTATTGGTCACTTAATCATGATTCTTGTATATTTGAAGAATATGAATAATTGACAAAGTAATTTGGCGAATTAAGAGATTAAAAAATAGGGGTAAAAATTGTCAAAATGAAACAACATTAAGTGGTTAAAATTAAGCGTTTTCCTTATCGCGGTCAATAGAAACTTTGTAAATAGCGGTTTTGTATATTTTATGACTTACATGGAGGAATGATATTCCTACATTTTATACGCCGTCAAACACGCAACCGAATGCTAACGCTTTAACATTTAAAAGCTTTCACCAATATTCAATGACAGTGGCTCGCATTATATTAAATTGAAATATCCATAAATAACCGGATTGCACAAAACCTTCCCATAAATAAAATAATTGTAGCAAAAAATTCATTTTGAACGAATCATATTACGGTAATTGAACGTCTTCAATCATTAATCAAAACATTTAAATGAAAGCGATTTTTTAAAAGTACCTAGTGTCCCTCGAGGAATCGCTTGCAACTGCAGCGGCGAATCTGAAGGTCTTTGCAGGTTACTTATGCAGCATAAAAAATTCACGGCATAGTAACAAGTATTATGTCCTGTTTGTTTTCCTGCATAAAAGTTTTAAGGCTTTCTTACGAGTTTCATCGGTACATTTTCGGCGAGAAAACAGTTTTATGTCCGAACTAAATCCGGAGGCCACTTAGCGCCGCCCTTAGGAAACTTGCTCCCTCGTAAAATTTCTTTTAATTAAAATTTGAAAATTAATGTGGAGTCTCGAGTAAATATCATTACTTTACTATAATGAATATATAACGAATTAGGAAAACACCCATTACATGCTTGGCTGGTAGACCGTACTTTTAACTACACACACGGATCAAAAGGCTCCAATTTAAAATTTTCCCACAATTGTCGTTTTGTTATTTACACACAATAATGGCACTTCTTAAAAAACGAGCTGTGTGAAAGTGAATTTCAGGAATTAATGGATAGGAAAGAAGTCTACGATATTTTCATATTATTCAACAAGTTGGGGTAAATTTGAGAATAATGACATTCCTGGACCCACAAAAGGTCGATGGTTTATAAGACGTATGGGGGTTTTTTGATTTATATTTCGGTAACTGAACACTGCTGAGGTAACACAATCGGGATCCGGGCATTTCATACTTCACTGGCCAATGGTGGCTGTCAGTTTGACGTACATCTTTCGATTGTGACCTTAACAAAATTGATGAATAGTCCATTGTTCGAGTCGCAAGTTCGTAACTACCTCTGCTGCAGTTTAATCAATAAAATAAATTATTTCTAGATAAGCAGTTTTTCGCCGATTTATTGCGCGCATTCCGTCAACGATTTTTTGCTTGTTAAATTTTTAAACCGAAAGAATGTTTTGTTCGATGATGAAGTTAGTCACGCCGTCACGTATCTGAATGGTTGTGCGCTTATTATTCTTAAATGCTAAAAAATCGTTGGGTGAATTCCGAATTGTATGGGCAAATAATAATCGTAAGGAACCTTCGCGCCCTGGACGCAAACGACTCCGACGAACTACGACTATTACGTTCGGTGAACGCAGTGACTAAATAAAATAGCGATTCTTTACTTTATGCGGGAACAAACGCGAGAATAAGGTACAATCAAACTTACATAAGGATAAAATTGTTTTCTTGGAATTGAAAAGAACCAAGATTACTTATTAATCCTTCTTGCAATAGTAAAAATGAATGGTATCGTTAAATTTACATTTTATACTTTAAACATTAAAGCAATACAATACAGGTGGTCCATCGTAGTTTTTTCTTGTAGTAGAAAAATTCTGAAAATTAGAAGCAATATTCTCCAAAATGGCTGAATTATTATTTTAAAATTAAATCAATGTTAAAATTGACTTTGAGGGCGATTTGTTATCAAACTACTAAAGTTAACAGGAATTTGTTTTCGCAATCTCACCTACGTTTTGGTGTAAATTTTAATACAGTAAAACTCCTCTATAACTAGTCCCGGTTATAACGAAAAATCGCCTTGCCGTTTTGTATACTACTCCTTGTAAATTTCCCCCTTTATAGCGAGTACGTTTCTGATATTGAGGTGGATATAACGAGATTTTGTTTCGTTCTAAATCGGTAATAGCAAGAAACATAGATCGGATATTACGCGAGTTCCAGGAAGAAATAAAGACACATGTGGGTCTCGATTACTAGAATTTTATCGGAAATGTATTTTTCTTGCTAACCGTGGCGTCTGCATATTTTTTTCTCAGTCTTTAACAACTGTTCAAGCAAAGAACACTTCGTGTAATATTCTGTACCATTACGTCGTCCTCTAAAACAAGATCATTTTCTATCAATGAAAAATATCAATAATAAAAAAGTTTAAAAGTGGTAAAAGGCAAGCTGTAATCTGCAAAGAATGACATTTGGCGAGTTCTACATTGGCAACAATTTCTACTAGTGAATTCTCGTTGAAGGTGAAGAAATTACGTTGTGCAAAAAATGATAAGCTATATAAAGACGTCCTTACTTGGTTTGGAGTGAATCGCGAATCCAATGTGCCCATAAGTGGGTCCATTATAAAGAAAAAGCTGGAACAGTTTTTGGAGAAAATTGGAAATTCTCCAAAGCTAAAATGGTCAAGTGGGTGGCTGAATCGTTGTAAAAGTAGACATAGCATCAATTGCAGTAAAATATGTGGTGAATCAAAAAGTGTTTCACAAGAAAGTGTAGCAAACTAGTTTATCAAATATTTGACCAAAATATGCAGATAAAGACATTTTTAATGCCGACGAATTAGGTTTGTTTTACAAACTTACTCCAGACAAAACTCTCAAATTTAAAAACGATACTTACAAAGGCGGCAAACTTTCCAAAGACTGAATTACTGTACTCGTTGGTGCAAATATGATGGGTTCTGAAAAATGTAAATTGTTGGTGATTGGAAAGTCAGCCAAGCCTAGATGTTTTAAAGCAGGGGTTGCGAAGCCGCGGCCCGCGAACATTTTTCCGGCCCGCGAGATTCATCACACTTTTACAAAATATGTAAAATGAATCCGCATATTAGTTTATTTTTACTCCGCCATTGTTTTTGGATACCTAATTTCACTTATAATCTTAGATGTTGTCCTTTTTGGAAATTTAAAAATGAGTGCCTGGAATTAGATAATATTGTTATTTCTTCTTTGGAAAAAATTTTGAATATTAAATTTACAATAAGATCTTGGACTCAAGCCAAATTACCAATCCGTTTTGGTGGATTAGGTATAAGGTCTATAATTGATATTTCCTCGCCTGCCTTTCTGTCTTCTATATTTTCTAATTCTGAACTAATTATGTCTATTCTACCTTCTAGTTTTTCTAATTTTAAAATTACATCCCTTAACGAGGCTGCTGATTATTGGAAGGAAATTTCTAATTCATTTTTACTTCCAAAAGAGCTTTCTATTCAAAGAAATTGGGACTTACCTATCTGTGAGAAAATATTTCAAAATTTATTATCTTCCTCAAATATCACACAAAAAGCTAAATTATTAGCTGGATCTGAACGTGAATCTGGTGCTTGGCTTGAAGCTCTTCCATCTTGTAAATTAGGTACTCCTTTAGAAAAAAAACCTTTACAAATTGCAATTTCACTCAGATTGGGCATCAATTTCTGTCATCCTCATATCTGCTCGTGCGGTTTTTCTGTAGACTCGTTGGGTCAACATGGTTTATCGTGCATTAAAAGTGCTGGTAGACTCTCTGGTCACAGCTGTATTAATGACATTATTAAACGTTCTTTTTCTTCTGCCAAAATCTCTTGTATCCTTGAACCTAATGGTATTCTGAGGGATGATGGCAAACGTCCAGATAGTATTACAGTTATTCCATGGAAAGTAGGTAAATCTTTAGTTTGGGATTTTACTTGTACTGATACACTTGCCCCTTCTCATTTGACTGATTCTTAATGTTCTGCAAGATCTGCTGCACACTTGGCAGAAAATCTTAAGAAAAAAAAATTTAAGTCAATTTTTGATGATTACTTTTTCGTCGCCTTCGCTGTGGAAAGTTTGGGTCCTTGGAGTGCTGATGCCCTTTCTCTCCTTGAAGATTTGGGGAGGCGTATTGTTCAAACAACGGGAATTCCTCAAGCCAAAACATATTTGAAGCAACGAATAAGTTTGGCTATACAGAGAGGCAACGTTGCTAGTGTTCTTGGTACAGCCCCGCTTTCTTCTTCTCCTAATGAGTTATTTTATTTATTCTAGTTATTACTTATGTTATGTTATTTTATGTTATCGTTAAGCAAATGTACCTAAATCGAACAATATTTTATACTTATACATACGAATTTATTAAAACCTATGTCTAAAAAAAAATAATTAGAAAGTGCAATTGATAAAAGTCATTTACTTCATTATCACAAAAAGACAAAAATTACAGATTTCTTTCACTAAATCTTCTTCCTATGTGTGTTTAAATTTAAATTTATTAAATTTATTGACTACGACTGTTTATAGCGAAAATCGGTTATAACGAGTAAATGTGTTGGTTCCTTGAGTTCTCGTTATAGAGGGGTTCTACTGTACCACCAGTTCGTGGTCAGTTCCATAATCGAACGTCTTTATATCTCAATATTGCAATTTTTTTTGATAAAAAATACAAGGGACTATTCAATTTACCAAATCATTTTTCAAATGTTAACCAATAAAATAGCAGATATTTACTTTCGTATCCTAACAACAGAAAATTCCAGCGAGTATTTCATTAGTGAAAATATAACTGGATATTCTACTAGTGGTTGCAGTGAGTATTTTAAAGTAACTTGATTATTATTTTTATTTAAGGAAATTATGACTTTATCACAAAATTAACTGAGCAATTTGAAGCGCCTGCAATTTTCGTCTAGTAGCATCTCTGGCCTTTCTCGATGTTTTGAATGCAGCTTCACTAAATGGGTTAATTTCAATGTTCCACTTATTGAAATACATTTCTTGCATCATTTTCGCAGTACTGTTCCATATATGCTTAACCACACCTTCCTTCTATTCCGACCCATCTCTCTTCCGCATATTGACAGCCCAACTCTTCAGAATAATATTTAACTCTGCAGATGTGGTAGATGATGTCAAAGAGTAGCCTTTTTCTTCCAAAAACTGAGAAAACTGACGCCGTACCGACTCTCGTGACTTCCGTGTATTTTCCCGCACGATTCGTCCCATATCTACCTTGATTTCTGCATCAGATGTCTCTTCAAATCTTTTGTACACACTTTCCATTGCAAATAACACGTAAATAGCAAAATGGCAATAATTAGTACCTATAAATTAATTAACTCGTGAAACACTGCTGTCAGAAAAAAATAAAATAACATTTTTTTTACCGGTTGCTATGAAAATAAAATAATGTGTAACTCAAATTTGCGAACTAGCTTTTGAAATATTTTATTTTAATCATTGATTTGGTGAATTGAATAGTCTGTTGAATACAATTCGTAGTCAAAGATTGTACAATATTTTTATTCATGGTCATTACGCTTGCGAACACCATTCGTGCTGCGCACTCATGGTGGTCATAAAGCGAATGACCATTCATAAAAATATTCGACAATCTTTGACTACTCATTGTATTATAACTGAGTATTTTTAAAATCGATTCTCGTTTAAATCAGTAGGAAATTGCAACTTAAAAGATTACTACCCGAAAGCTACATTTTGTCATGTTATTCATGCATTTTATAATTGCTCCTGTTTACAACAGCTGAGCTAAAATTGCTGCAAAATGTAATTTAAGTTACAATTTAAGTTGCAAACTGTAGAAAACTTATCCATTTAAATATTCTCATAAGTGAGCACACTAATTTAAAGGCAATTTGGCTAAAAAATTCACAAAGGAAACTTAGAAATCGTGCTCGAGCACTTCACCTGGAATTACCATAAAGCAAATGAAGTTCTTGAACACCAACCGAGTGCAAGGTTTGAATCTCGAATAAAAAATTTAATGTGGGTCACATAAAAGTTTATTTGCGAATCAATCAGCGGCGATAACGTTTAATGCCGGCAAATCCGTCATAAAGTTTCATCAAATCTGCTTAAACAAGGGGCACAGACATTTCCCGCGTTTAATACCATTAGGTGTTATGAGCATTATCGATTTACCTAAAAATTTAGGTAAATTAGCGCTCGCAACAGAAGGGGTTCGCCCAGATTCCGCATAAATCAGCCAGAAACACAAGTAGATGCGTCCGTTCCAGTTTCTTGGCTTCTCTGTGTATAATCAGCATTTCACATGTACACATTATTTTGAGTTAAATTATTAACGCCGGCTGATCACAAAATATATGCGTTTTGTTTACGTCATAAAAGCCGGGGCGTAAGTAACTAGAACCCTTTCTGAGCGTAACAAAAGCACGATGTAAAACATCAAACATCTATAAATACGAATAAAACAACATGAGAACTCACAACAACGTACACTGTTAATTTCTCGATTCGCTACTGGATGTAAATGATATTCAAATGCACTGAAACAAGAAACTTGCGGATGTTTCCGTAAACATATTATAAAGCATTCGTTTCCTTTAATATCGTATTAAAATCGGGACTTCAACATATGGCTCAAAGAACGACAAGATTCGGAAATGGCATCTCCATGATGAGGACCCGTGTCTATTTCTTGACTGCTAATGGTTACGGTAACAATTTTCGGTTTATTTTAGGTGGAGTTTACTGTTTGAACAGTGGCGTAGCTACTACCACTTTGAGGGTCAAATTCATTAAAATTTTAATACTAAAATTTCGAAAATTGAAAGAAATTATGAAAAAATAAAGTTGGATACTAAATTGATGTTTGAAATTGTTGCTGGCAATTCGAATGATAGGTAGATCACCATACATAAGAATTGTTTGCCTTAAGATAGCTTAAACAACATTTTAACTGTACGATGGATATTTTTAAGTATAAAAGATTTATAATAAAAATGTCGATGAAAATTGAAATAAATTATAATAAAAACTGATAACGGATTACCATCAGATGGTAGCTTATTTAAAACTGAATACATGGTCAAATTTTAATAATAATATATGCAAAAGAGAACTTTTTTGGGGGATGATCATTAACGTTGGAGGACCCTGCACTCAGAAAAAAATATTCTTATAGGTAAGAAAATTTGGGCTGATATTTAAAATTGTGCGTTCTTAATTTTGGCCCAAGAATTGGTCATTCTTGAGTTTTGAGAATGTTCATTCTTGTCAAATTTAAGAGTGGGTCATGCTTGATTTCAAGAATGTTTATTCTATTTGTCAAATTTAAGAACGGGACATTCTCAATTTCAAGAATGTTGATTCTTCGTGACAAATCCAAGAAAGGGTCGCTCTAATTTTAAGAACTTTTATAAGTTTTACATTTAAGAATAGGTCATGTTGATTTCAAGAAATTTTATTTAATTATTTAAGAATGCTCTTAATAATGTGTTTTTTTATTTAAGAATTGAATATGGCTTTCTTATTATATTAAATAAGCCCTTGTAAATACATATAATAATTTTTTTCTAATTTTTATGAATTGTAGAATGGAATGCTTGAATTGAAGGAATTTTAGAATATAAAGTTATTTCTCATTATTATTAGTAGATGAAAATTTAACATCACATCACATCCTGTTTAAAAATACATTTTCGGTTTAAGAACCACATTATCATTTGGTAACAGATGTACGCAAATGGAAGTTCGTCGAAGTCATTAGCCTTCTCAATGAATTTTGGCCGCCACACAAATAAATTGTTTTTCTCTCAAGAAATAATTGGCCAAAATCTACATCAATCTAAAAACAAAGAAACAAAATGCTTACATTGTACCATAGATATATTATTATAAAAATTTACCAATATGGACCAGTTTGAATGTTTCTATAATGACCATTCCACTTTATGCAGATTTCCTTTCCTCAAATCCGCGTACTTCAATCACGCTTGTGTTTTGTTGAAATCTTACAAAGAACTCTACATCTGCTAAAAAGTAAAATTTGTTATTAGATAGATAAATAACATTAAATGTATAAAAGAAAATCAAAATTATTTCTTTACTTTTGTCGTTACTATTAATTCTGTTATAGAAACAACTGGTTTGCATGTCTCTTTATTTATATCTCTTCTTGCTTTTCGTTCCAACGGAAATAAACTAAAAAACAATTTGCTTAGTAGCTGTTACATTGAAACAACTTGTAGAACTATTACAAAATTCATTCGGTAAGCTAAAAGTGTGGGAAAAATTATAATTACAACAAATTTACTTACATGCGAATTTATCACACACAGAATCAGAAAATCCCCATAATTTCAGTACCATTTTTAGAAATGGTCTTTGAAGCTGATCATTTTGTTGATCGACATTTATTAATATTGCTTTGACTTAACATCTCGGCACATTAAACCACTTGTAATATTCCCATTTCTTCACAATTACACATTCACTAATTATGTAAGTTACTAAATATTCACTTTACAATAAAAATACAAAAAATGCACACCGTAATATGTATTTTCTTACTGCAAACCGAGTCTGATGTAATGTTTTTCAACTAAATTTGTAAGAAATTCTAAAGTAATTTATCTATTGTCAGTAAACAGTCCTTTGCAGAAAAAATGTCGGTTATAAAACAATTTACAACATTCCGTACAATTGTATCTCCGCAGCTGGACGTAGCGGTTGTCTCGAAGAATACCTACACTGAGGTCACCATAAAATTTAGCACGGGGACGAGCTAAATTCAAAAGTAAGCAGAATTGTGCTAAATACAAAACTTTTATCAGTTCTTAATGGAAGAAGAGGGTTTTTAAAAAATTCTTAGGTGACATTTTTTTCAGTGTGTTTAAACGGCTATAGTCGATAATTATAAGATAAAAAATGAGCAGAGGCATATAAGTATAATTTTTTTTTTGTAGAACACTGATTTAAATTTGAAACACAAAACTACACTTGCTTATCTGCAACATAGGCCGACACGACAAGGCTTTATTATCAAAAGGGTCTTCATTCATAACACTAACCGTTTGTAGCAGATAAATTTTAGCAATTACGCTAACTACTATCCCACATTTACAACTGTCAACGATATGTACTAACGCAGAACCACAAGTTCTATTCGATTAAGAATTATGAAAATCAAATGTCAAAGAAGGTAAAAAATGTTGACTTAACAAAGAGAAATGACAAAAATGACAAATGCTTCGGCAAAATATTAGCTGGGTCATCTGCGACCGTTCTTCCCAACTTTCCGCTTGAAATATTTTTTCTTCATTCAACAAAAATACCTTTTAATTTACACAATAACGCGATTTATTGTGTTACAGGCGAAATAATGGCGGCTTCAGCGAGAAGTAAGCTTTTATAAAGTGCGGCAATATTTTAGAAAGGCCAGAGTTTAGAATAAGAAAAGCTATTCGAACTCTTTTCTTCACGCAGGACAGCTTTTGAATAACAACTCCAAAAATGAACCTTTGAAAAAGCGACGGGGTACTTGAGTTCATCAAGTAATTACTAACATGCAAATTATGCCAATATTTGAAATTTTAAATTTGGCAACCCTCGGGAAATACGCTGTCGTTTTCATATTCAACCGGTTTTATATGAAATAACTTTCGAAATTAAATTTAAACCGACTTTTTCTGGCGCAAAGGGGTTTTAAAGTTTTCATATGCACTTTTGTGAGATGTCACAGTTTCCGAATGTGGTGAAAATATAAACTAAGTTCTAAATTATTCGAATGCGCTCCTCGCCTATCCGAAGTTGTTTAAAACCGAAATTTACTGCTAACTTTTCGTTAACTTTTGCTGTACGTTTAACAAATAGACAAGCAAAAGGTAATGTGTTTATGGAGCGCTGCACTAGAATTTTGATTGCACATTTAAACATTTTCAACTAGCCGGTTAAGTATCATACCCATCCTCACGTTCTCGATGAACCGTAAACCGTTTCATCAAGAAAATAATTTATAACCGGGCCCTCAATTTACTCGTGCCACTCAAAATTCATCAATTTAAAAACCCTTAAAAAATTTCGTTATGTATAGATAGGAGAAGATTAGTTTTCACTCCTGAAGGAATCTGCAAAAATTATGGATTGTTTTAAATTTTATTTTTGAATTATTGCTTTATACAGACTGTTTATAAAAAATTGTGAGTGAGAATTTATCGCCTCCACACCAAAAAAATTTAAAAAATCTTTTGATTATTTTCAGCTACGATTTACAAAATATGCGAAGGGGCTAGTGTCGATTTCAATAACATAAACAAGTCAGAAAGTTTTCTTTTCAGTGGTACGATAGGGGAGTGAACTTTTCCTATTCAAACGTTGTTATTTTTATAATTGATATCCGGTATTGTATTGTATTATCGTCTGAATGAATATGGATTGCAATTTAAGTTATATGTACGGGGCGGTTTCTGTTTATGTTTACATAGTTGAAAAAATACCATACGAACCTTGCTTCTGTATGCAGTTTATTTCCTTGCATGCACACCGCCTCGATTTTCTAAATGAATATTAGTGAGCCGTACGGAAGAGCAAGAAGAAGTGAAGAAGTCAGACAAAGATTGAAACAAAGTCAAAAAAGTCATTGAGAAAGTGGTGAAACTGCAATAAGCACATATCATATAATTGTTTAAAAGGAGCTAAGATTGCCCTCTTATCAAATAACAACTGTTAAGCAATTAAACTTATTTGAAGATTGCCAACAATTTGAATGATAGTAATTTGCTGGACGTGAATGTTTTTAGGTACAGAATGGCTACTCTTGTCAAGTACACAGAATTCAAATTTGGTAGATAAATGAAAAGTAAATGAGAATTTGAAACATAGAGATACTTCATGCATTTATAGAAAAACTTGAACATCCATTAAAGGTTGCAATTTGTTGGCCTTCCATATTTTAATTAATTAATACAGAGACAATAAATTAACAATTGGATATTTTCAATTAAAATTTTTACTAAAAATTAAAGAAAAATCTTACAGAATGGGAAACTGTTGAATATACAATTGTTAAGCTGGTCAATTCGTGCATTAAGAAAAGTTTCTAACGTGTTTCAAATTAAGCATTCCCTTCTTTTTGCAATTTGATAAGAAGCGAGAAAAGGTTATCGTTTTAGTTTCTAGTTCGATTTAAATTTACACGGCGATAGCAATTTAATCAGGGAGAGGTCGTCAGGAGTTTTACAACGAAATTTATTTCTAATTTTCTAGGAAAGTGCAAGTTTTCGTTATTTTCATAGTATTTTAAAATATCTAGTGACAATTTTTATAGCTTATGTTCCACACTTACTAATTTTAGAAAAAAATGTTGCTTAATTTCCGAATTTGGTATTAAACAAACCTGTTGTTCTCTGATAAAACTTCAAGGTATACACTAATGATGTTTCATATTATTTTTTGTACTTTAGTTTTAAATTAATGACTTTGCAGAAAGTGTACAAGTCAAAGTTATTGCACGAATGCATAGGAATGAACTTTACGAATTTCATAAACCAATCAATGAACATCCAAAAAATAGGTCGCCTTACAACAAACAAAACTACTATTTTCCATATTGAAGTTTTCTTTAAATCAATGAAAGAAGTATTGTAAAATATTATAAATCTAATTTAGGTAATATTCACAAAAGTTTTATTTCTGAACAATATCAAAGGAGAACGAATAAAGCATCTCTTTTGCAGTGAACTTATTGAATTTCACATAATAAATTGAATAAATCGGTAAGGACAGTTTTTCAGTTTTTGTTGATTAAAATACTTAAAAATTGATTAAAAATACTTTTCTTTAAATACTGGACGAATTTGGAAATTGAACTTCTTTTTTCTTGTTTCATAAGTAGCACCTGAATCATTTTCTTATTTGCTGAAAAAGAGATCTAAACAAGTTTTATTTCAATCGTGATTTACACGTAAAAGTTATGGGCAAATAAAATCTGGCTCAAAGCCCACCGACAAGGTTTTCATTTGAACGCTTTTTATATCTAAAACTTAGAACAATTGCTAAAAATTTTGGCCTTCAAGGCTTGGCCTAATCTCGACCTAATGAGAACATCTGATGAATTACACAAGTTAACTGTGTCTTTTGATTGCCTAAAGACAATGTTTTTTTTCAGGCGAGAAACAGGAATTAATCTAATGGCATCAAATTAAGTGATTGAGGTGGATGAATGTAGTCTGCGTGGAAACTAATCAATCGATAGAATTCTTTTAAGTAATCTATGCGCTGTTTTGCCATCTTACTGGACACTTTCAATATTTGACTCAGCGGGGTGAAATTGATTATCTAAAGAATTCTTCTGA
Source organism: Dascillus cervinus (assembly GCA_949768715.1). Lineage (NCBI taxonomy): Eukaryota > Metazoa > Arthropoda > Insecta > Coleoptera > Dascillidae > Dascillus > Dascillus cervinus. Next base: position 25,437,052 of record OX458319.1, on the reverse strand, counting down.
TATGTTCTGATGAGGAGGGCTCATGCAAAAGCAAACATCTCCATTTTTCACCTAAATTAACTTTTTGTTAGTTTTGTCAGTTTTGCATTATTTGATATGGTTTCTATGACTTGCATTAATCAGAATCTCTCAAAATCATACAGATCTCACAATATTTTTTATCTAAAAACATACAGTTCAGTCAAAACTAGACATATCCCAAGCAAAACTAATATTGAGCAAAACCAGACAAATTCCAGTGAACACTAGTGGTTTAACACATACATAGCGAAGTGTCCTCTCGTAACAATAGGGAGAGTTTAACATGGGATTCTCTTCTCCAGCTGCAGATGCTTGCAGAATTACGAATTCACAAACTTAGAGCAAAGTGTTTCTATACTCTGATAAATGAAACACCTGAAAAAAGTGTTACATTTTGTTTTGACTTCCAACAAATACATCCACTACCTAAAACACCTCTTCAGGATGAATTTTATTTCCAGCAAATTAGCTTTTACAGTTTATGTTGTGTTGACATCCAATCAAGACATCCTATTTTCTATACCTGATCTGAAAACCAGGCGAGCCGTGGTTTAACAGAAATAGGATCCGCATTACCGACATAGCACTAATAAAACTGTTTTGTGATGGTTGTGGGGCTAAAATAAAAACTCCCATATTGTCCACATATGGGCTTATCGATTAAGACATCAACCGCCATAAAATGTAAAGGAAGTTATAATTCATTTTCCAGTAAGAGGACATTCATACCTGTTTTTGGCCGCGCCGAGAAAATACTGAAGAAGTATAGTATAATTCTTAAACCTGAAGAATATAATGGTTTTATAGTCAAGTTGGAAGAGTTTGTGAATTAGGCAAAGATTGGAACCTGTACAATATCAAACAACTTTCAGCAACCTATGACAAGTTGACAAGATTTGAAGAAAATTGAAAAAAAATTATTTCCAAGAATACTACTACCATACAATACAAGGGGTTTCAATTTTTTCGTTTTGAAAATAGTGATGAAAAATATGTCTTCTTTATAAAAAGAGGACGTACCGAAAGTAACTGCATATTAGAGGAGCCGTCATTGAGAAAAACACTTTCTATGGAAAAAAAACCAAAATGTTTTGACTCTATTGGAAAAGCAATTTAATAAAGACGATGTTCAATGGCAGAACCTTTCTGAATTGAAGTTTTTTAAAAATATTTTGGATGAAAATGGCATACAGTTGGATGAACCAGAAGAAGCTGAAATATGCGATTGTATTGAAGAGGACAAAGGAATCCAAATTTACTATAATTTTCTATTCTGTTTTCAATTGTTAATAAAGGAGTTCAAACAAAATCAGATTTATTTGTGGGGATCATGCAAAAACAGACATATCCGTTTTTGTTTATCAAAAATTTCTTAGAAAAATTATAAATTTTTATGCATTAAGGGATCACTCCTAGAACTAAAACGTTCTTTGAAATACAGGTTCTTGCTGTTTCTCTCGAAATTTGTTAATATGGACATGTCTGCTTTTGCATGAACTCTCCTCAGATAAAAAGGGCACTATTTCTCAAGTTACACAAAATGTATATTATATATTTACTGAGATATTTATTAAATTTTGAGTCTTATTTTGTTTAATAACATCTTGAGTCATAAATAACGACGCAAAATAATTTTGCATGTAATGAAACTTTTATGTATTTTAATAAATCCTACGGAACAGAAATAAACACAAACAACAGAAGACATTTTTCCATTTAATTCGTCCGCAGGCACACTACAATTTAACTCACTTGTATTAAAGCCAGACCTCTCTCGGCTCGGCCGAATTTCACAGGCCGTAAACGCGATAAGCTCAGTTAAGATAAGTTTTAGTTGCGAAACCAACAAACAATGCCCAATCGATACATCATCTTCTGACCCACCCAAGGGACGTCAGAAATCGATGAGAAATCGACGGTGTATTTCCGCGCGGTAATGGAAACATCCCCGTTGATATTCTAAATGCAAATGCACGTTACTATTCGTGTTAATAATGCCCAGTGTCTAGTTCGGTGTCAGACCGTCATTAACGCAGTGTGAAGACGGTCTGTTGTATCACCTTGTCAGATTGCGGACATCGCTGCGGCCGTACCATTTCCCGACGTCCCAAAGTACACAATTTAATCCGACCGATTTCAAAACATCTTTCAGTTTAATTAAGTGCGACTGACTCCGAACAAAAAACCTTGTACATTTAAATTACAACTTTTCAAAGAGATAACCGAAAAGCGTTTTACTTTAAATGTGTGGAACATTATCGTTATCGCCGTGTTTCAAACGAGTTACTTATTTCTCCACCGCCAAAACTAACTTCGGTTCTCGAAACGCTTTCAGCCCTGTGACTGCTTCCTGTCCCTTTTCTTCTCGTAGGGTCGGACGAGGACCCCATCGGACATGGAAACGCATTCGGGTGGAATGTTATCTCATCTCGGTCCAGGCAGCTGAGAACTGCAGAGGTGTTTGTCTGTACTTTGCAACCAACCCACCCTGACATATGGAACACGGCTGGTCTCCCGTTAATCTATTAACTGTCAGATGTTGAAGACCACTTATGGAAACGTTGATAAATTTAAAAATCGTTCATATTCTGATAAATTAGTCGGATGGGTTGATGTTATGACCCTTCAAGGGTTAAATTAGTCTATTGGTTTAATTAGTGAATCAATCTTTCGGCCGCTGCGAATTTAATTACACAGAGAAATTCGCTCTCAAGATTTGCATAAGAAACTCTTGACGGTTTGCTAACAAGGCGGTTTTTATTTGGGATGTGTGCCAAGTTCTATTGCACCGCGTTTGCGGGCGCGGGTTCGGATTTGAAAGACGGCGAAATATTGAAAATAGATATCTTTGTGATGCAAATTGAATTATTTTTTGTTTTACGTTTCCGGGGAATTGAATTCTTAAAAGGGAACGTTTGTTTTAGGATTTTGCATTTGTCAAATTTTACAATCGAGGATTTGCGACAATCTAAGCTCGAGGCTACTTACAAATTTTAATAATTGCTTTTAACAGAATTTCTTTTGGCCTTATTTGCAAGAAATTTGTCCTTAAATAATATATTTCAAGTAAAATGTTTGCTAGATTAAGTAAAATCTGTAATAATATAAAATGTTTATAAAATAATGTCACTTCTGTTAAATTGTTAAATTCTTAGCCAGTTTGAAATGTTGGACTAATAAATGTATTGTGACATTCAGTAAATTTCATCCAAATTATGTATTTATGGAAACGACAGAAAATAATAATTTACCTTTCATTTTACTTTATTTACTTAGAGACACATTTTGAAGTTCAAGACATTGCTGAATTGGTCTCTTTTTATTCTCAAATTCCGAGATACATACGAGGGGCGATCTTTATATTCCCGGAGTAGACATGATAACAGAAGGCTACACTGAAAAAAATGCTAACAAAGAATTTTTTAAAAACCCACTTCTTACATTAAGAACTGATAAAAGTCTTGTATTTAGTACGATTCTGCTTGCTATTAGAACGAACAATATTAAATCAAGCAAACCACCGTTTTGGATTAAGCACGGGGATTCTCAATTTGTGGTGACCTCCCTGAAGTTTTTGTTCGAGATGAACGTTAGGTCCAAGGGTTCTATAATACAATTGTTTAGAAACCTTGCGCTGAGTCCAGCTGGGCGGATACTATTGTACGAAATGTTATAAATTGCTTTATGACCGACATTTTTTCTGCAAAAGACTGTTTACTGACAATAGATAAATAACTTTAGAATTATTTACAAATTTAGTTGAAAAACATTACACCAAACTCGGCTTGCAGTAAGAAAATACATATTACGGTGTGCATTTTCTGTATTTTTATTGTAAAGTGAATTTTTAGTAACTTACATAATTAGTGAATGTTTAATTGTGAAGAAATGGGAAATATTTCAAGTGGTTTAATGTGCCGAGATGAAGATGTTAATTCAACCCAATATTAATAAATGTCGATCAACAAAATGATCAGCTTCAAAGAACATTTCTACAAATGGAACTGAAATTATGGAGATTTTCTGATTCTGTGTGTGATAAATTCGCATATTTGTTGTAATTATAATTTTTCCCACACTTTTAGTTTACCGAATGAATTTTGTAAAAGTTCTACAAGTTTTTTCAATGTAACAGCTATTAAACACATTGTTTTTTAGTTTATTTCCGTTGGAACGAAAAGTAAGAAGAGATAAAAAGAAACCAGTTGGCTGTCAAGGCTTCACGTGAACTTGAACCTGAATGACTCAAAAAGAATGATTAAATATAATAATTCAGGAAATTAAACGAAAATAAATAAGAAATAAAAATGTTAAACCAAGGAGGCTTAGAATATTAATTCTTAATCAAAAATCAAAGTAGTATATTGAATAATTTTTATTTAACTTTTCTAAATTTTGCAATCTTCGCGATAATTTTTGAAAATGAACGGATCGAACCCGTGCCGCGACTTTACAAAATTAAATCAGACTTATCCGTTCCTAATAATTACGATAAATACACTTGCCGAGCGAAAATTACGAAAAACCCCCGATCAAGAAATGTTTGACAGTGACAATCAATTAAAAAATTATTCTTCGTCAGAATCTGATATGACATCATCTCTGACAAGTTCCTCTCTACGAAATTCCTCTTGCTGTTTTCCCTGCATAATATTCCGCAACATGTTGGTTACTGTTTCCCAAGATTCCTCGGAATCCAATAACAACTCAGAAATATTAGTCTGGTCTATATTACAGCCCATTTTAATCCTAGCATCTTTTCGGATGCTTTCCCATTCGTGAATAAAGTATGTTCTGGCGTGTCTACTTGCTGACAAAACCAGCAAGTATCGACATCCGTCTTTTTTATCCATTTGAGATATTTCCCGAAAGTTCCGTGTCGGACATGGATTGTGTTAAAAAATAATCCATTTCTACCCACTTACAAATTGTACCATTTTCTAATATCTTTGACAAGAATTTTCGCCCAACCTAAATATTCGTCCCATTGCTCTTGCCAAGATATCATTAAGGATTCGTTTGCCAAAGAGGTATGATCTCTGCCCCTTAAATAAATTTCCGATCTTACGTTCGCTTTCATCCACAAAGGAGGCATTCTGGCAAACACCCGCACCGCCCTTGTGGATATTGTTCTGTATGCGGATGTTACTCTTATGGACCCTAGCCGAAGATATTTGAGCAATCTCAATATCTTCAGCGTGAGAAAATTGTTTAGGTTAGTTTCGGATGTATCCATGATTAATGTTAACACCGACACTTTAAATCTGGCCTACAACTTGATATCAAACAAACAAATTACAAATTAATTCATTTCTTCTTTAGCATTATCGAAAACTAATCAAATTATTACAAAACTCGAGCAATAACAACCGCACGTGGCAGGATGTGACGTCATAACAAGGAATTCGCTCAGTTGAATTTATTTACACTAGAGGCGCATGCTTAGCTTGAATTGCCTATTGAGAATTTTAACTTCATACAGATTGCTGTGACAGTATCCGTAACTAATGAAACAAAATTTACACATTTTTTAAATTAATTTTTCGGTGTTATTTCTTAAAAGGGTTTTAAGGGTTTATATTTTTTAATTGAATATGGATGAGGATAATTTAAATCTACAAGTAGTTGGTAAGTATCTAATGTAAAGCTGACTACTCGAATACATATGTGAACTTGTAGTAAATGATGAAGAGTGGTTGATTTACGAGGGGATGACTGTTCTGTTCTAAAGGAATACAGCTCCGCTTCAAGAATATTGCAAGAACTGTTCGTTTAGCTACTGGAAAAAGAAATTTCATACACCGACATAGAAATGCTACAAACCCAAATAGACCCGTATCTGCAGATCCTCAATTTAAAAGGTATAAATAAAGCATTTATATGGTCAAATAATGCGTTGCTTTCAGTCGTAGGTCCCCTGGAAGATTACCTAATACATCTCAGTCGACAACAGCATTAGAAACTACAAGTGATCAACTTAATGATAAAATCATAAGTCATTCTGACAGTTCACCAGCATTCAACAAGGAAATTTTGATCAAAAAGTGATGTTATTGCAACAAATTCTAGGAACCATAAAGGCAAACATTTTGAAATGTTAACATTGGAGCAAGGAACCATGACCGAAGTTACCCAACAAAAGGATGTGAAATCATTAAAATGTTTAACACTAACATTCTGTATTTATAGTTTTCTCACTTAATCCACCATCATCAAGTACAGTCCAATCATCGTATTTGTAACTTTCACAGTACACAGTTTGCTCACGGTCGCAAAAGCATTTTGGACATGTAAACCCATTTTTTGGCAGCTTTTGTCGGAGGTGGTGGTATTGGTACAGTAAAGGATGATCCAAGACTTATGGAGAACTACTGTGATTTATTGAAACCCGTAAACAATTTTCTGGAAATCGTTTACTCGCTTCAATAAATCACGGTACTTTTTCATCAGTTTTGGATCATTGCTTACTGTGCCAATACCACCAACTGTTACAAACTCATTGAAACATTAAATAATAACTCACATGTAAACACAAATAAAATACGGAATAAAATGTAAAACACGTCTGGTCATTCCCTTTGTAAAAAAAGGTGACGTTTCTATTTATTTTATTTGCCCGTGGCAACAGTAAAACATGGCCAGCTACAACGTCCGTGCTCAGTCAAGCAGCCGCCGTGGCTGCATAAGACCGTTTAGGTAACACGCCCCTCCCTAAAGGCTGAGCACGGTGTTGGAAGTAGCTGTTGCCTTGGATTATTTATATTATAAAGAAAATAGTTTATGGTTAGCTATTAGCTGCAGGTTCCTCGAAGTGACGCGGGTCTCGTACGCCGGCATCTTTCATGTCATGCCGAAAGCGGGGAAGGCGGCGAAATGCGGCTCTTCGCGGCGCTGTTCGGTCGCTGACGATCCCGTTGTAGTTCGACGCTGTGCGTTGGGACTCCGGGAAGCAGGGTCATCAAAAGAGTAAGATTATCCATAACACTATAATCAGATTCTAATTGGATATTTCCGAAATCGGGCATCGATGACTCAGTTCAACTGGTTCGGCGTCATCCAAAACATCCAGGTTACAAATTAAATTCGGTTCAGGCACTTCTTGCACTTCCCCATTTTCTATTTCATGCTCTTCATCATTATCTTGAACCACTGGAGTTGTCGATTTGTACTGCAAAGCACTGTTTGACAAATCGACTTCTATCGGAAATAGCGGAGGTACTGACAGTAGTCCAAGAGTGTTTTTGTGCAATTCTGCGAGGCCTTTTATCAATTTGGATAAATGCCCACCGAGAGATTGCACGTGTTTGTTTTCGAGTACTAATTCCAGTTTGACCAAAACGTCAGAACGTAGTTTCTCAAAGCGGGTCTTGGCGACCTGGCGACATCGCAAAATCAACCTATATTCGTAATTTCCGGTTTCTACTCAACATAATGGTTCTTGCAGTGGTGCGTAGTTGCACTCTGTTACCGGGTCGGTACAGCGGTGGTCGGTTGCGTGGTTGCTTGCTACTTGTTCATACTTTGCTGCAGGCATCCATAGTCCCATGGAGTGACGCGGGTCTAGTACGCAGGCATCTTTTGTGTCATGCCGAAAGCGGGGAAGGCGGCGGAATGCAGCTCTTCGCGGCGCTGTTCGGTCGCTGACGATCCCCTTGTAGTTCGACGCTGTGCGTCGGAGCTCCGGGAAGTGGAGTCGCCTGTTGCAGCTGTTAGCGCTGAATCGTGTAGCGATCATCGGTTGCGGGCGCCACTGGAGGTTCCTGATGTTAGGATTTGATCCCCCTCCAGAAGGGCGTCGCGGCATCGCGGCATCGGGGTCGTTGGTGAAAGTTCGGTGGAAAAGCCCTTTTCCTTGTGCCCCACGTTGGGCGCCAAATGTTACAAACTCATTGAAACATTAAATAATAACTCACATGTAAACACAAATAAAATACGGAATAAAATGTAAAACACGTCTGGTCATTCCCTTTGTAAAAAAAGGTGACGTTTCTATTTATTTTATTTGCCCGTGGCAACAGTAAAACATGGCCAGCTACAACGTCCGTGCTCAGTCAAGCAGCCGCCGTGGCTGCATAAGACCGTTTAGGTAACACAACTTCGACAAAATTTGCCAAAAATGTCCAAAATTATGAAAATTAAATGTTCATTTTGTTTGCTGATAATAAAAATTATATACTATTGACTTAATTCTTTAACATACATACATACGCAGTTTCTGTGAAATGTTGGTACTTCAAAACGCAGTTATTTGACCGTGTTTATCAAAACGCAGTTTTTTAATTTTCAAAAAATTGTATAAGTCACAATTCAAACAAAAAATTTTGACAAATGTTGCTGATCAACTAATTTCTAGATGACAAACAAGCTCCATTTTGTGCCTACTATATAAGTAGCAACAACAATATTTCCAGTAACGTTTATCGTATTTAAATATACACGCATTTAATAAAATATTATTGTAGCTCATCAAAAACCTTATTTGATGTTCTTGGTGCTTCGTTTATGAGAAGACAGAAAATTTTCGCCAATTTTTTTTTTATCAGCGTTAATCGATACTTAAGATTCAACCCTTGGTGTAATCATTTGAAAACAGAAATTTTTACCTGAGTACACTTTATGAAAATGTGGATTCTAACATAAGTCGAAAAAAAAAATTGACCTGAGCTGACTTTATGAATATGTGCACTGCAATTTACATAGTTTTACCTAGGAAAACTGACTCTTAAGATTCAACTCTTGGTGTAATAATTTGAAAACAAATTTTTTTACCTGAGTATATTTTATGATAACGTGGTTTCTAACATAATTCAAAAAAAAAGGGGAAAAAAATTAATATGTGCACTGCAATTTACAGTTTTACCTAGGAAAACCGACTCTTAAGATTCAACCCTTGGTATAATCGTTTGAAAACAAAAATTGTTACCCGAGTACATATTATGAAAATGTGGATTCTAACATAAGTCAAAAAAAAAAGAAAAAAAATTGACCTGAGCACACTTTATGAATATGTGCACAGCAATTTGCATGGTTTTACCTAGGAAAACCGACTCTTAAGATTCAATCATTTGAAAACAAAAAAATGGAAAACTGCATCAACCGATAATAGAAGTGATTATTTTAAACTTTTTATTTCAATCTTCTATCATTAACACTTGGGCAAACATCAAAACTTGTCTAAATTCATGATGTGATCAAACCCGGTGAGCTGTTGCAACCACACTACTTTGTCTCTTCCTTTGACGAAAATTCTAGTCGCATCTTCAAGATGAGTGTTTATTATGTGCTTCACATCATTATAGGGTACATCACCAGAACTCCAGGAAATTCCATGATAATTTTCTTCTAACCATAAATTTGATGATTGAAATTTTTCACACAGTTCATTCCATTGAAACGGTGGTCTAAAGAGAAAACTCACTGGTTGTGATGTTTTATCATCAAGTGGGAGCACAGCAAACTCTTTCAAGATAAATTCATGCGGATATGTCTTGAAGACTTGTATATCTACAATTACCTCCATTATACACAATAGTTGTGAAGGAACTAAGCATTCACATCAACTTTCTCAATTGTACTCAGCACCTCGTTTAAATACTTACACCAACTTTCTCATAGATCCCACCCTCTACCACCACCACTCTAGGATAGGTATCAAATTATTAATGACCTTTTACGCTTCAAGGTCACCAGGTGCATGCAGAATTCTAACCCTGAAGGCTGACCCCTGATAGCTGACCTCTGATAGCTAACTCATAACCATTCAAACTGTACATACACTTTAAATAATAATTCATTGGATTGTATTAAACATTTAATTGTACTACACAATACATATAAATCATTTTCTAATAAATTCAAATTGGAATATAATTTCACTGAATTAGAATCTAATTTTCTGAGTCAGAAGATGATTTTTCTGAGACATGAACTAATTTTCTGAGTCAGAATAAACATTCTCTGAGTCAGAATATGATTTTTCTGAGCCAGAATCTAATTCTCTGAGTTAGAATATGCTTTTTCTGAGACATGAACTACTTTTCTAAGTCAGCATAAACACTCTCTGAGTGCCCAGAACTGTCACTGCCTATCTGCTTTCTTGGGAGGGGGGGGGGGGCTGGAACCCTTAATATGTCACTACATCGACTCTTGTTTCGATTCATAATAATAATGATGAACCCAGGTTCTCCTCACCAGTGGCAAGTCGATTGGCCACGCATTTGGAATGGCGAAAGCATTCGCGGAACCCATCCTGTACTAACCTCTGTCGTTCAAAGGTACTCGTCGTCATAAGAAATAAGTAAAGAGGTAACTCTCTGGCCTCACTTAATGCTTACGTAATACTTGTTATCACCGTCCTAAATAGAATTAACCGAAAAACCAAAATTTCAACTTTTTTGCGCACCTAATCAAATTCCAGAATAGAAAAATGTTCAGTTCGAAACAATGATCTGCCCTCCACTGTTCCTAAATTATTTCATGAACGCCGAAATTGACGGGATTAACGGCTTCATGTTCAATGGCGTTCTCATTCCCAGAGAAATTTTAATGATGCTGTTAAATGTTATCGAAGTGGAACAACTTTTCACAATTTCTACAGTATGTAAAAATTGGTGCATAGTCATACGGTCGTACTCGTTCTGGAACGCAAAGTATTGGAGGAAATGTGGCCGCCCGGCCGAGCAGGTCCCTTGGTACGTTTTTTATTGCCTATTCACGAGAAAATGTTTTACCAATATGTTAACCAACTGTAACGGGGAAAATGGTACAGCGAATTGGTACGTTGGTAAATTCGGTACAGTCGCCCCATTACCAAAAAACGACCCTAAATGTAAAGAATTTACAAATTGCTTTAAAACGTCGGCGGAAGGTTTTGTTAAAATTCAAGAGATTAGTTTAAGGAAAGATTCCTTGTTATGTTTTGTGATTAATATCGTTAGACCAGCGATATTGCTAAATGACTGGGTATCCGCAAAAGTTGGTAGCGACGTGGCTTATTGTGCATGCACATTATTTTTTGGTATTGACTACAAATTCATTGGAGAACGTACCGTTAAGCAACAAGTAAAGCAGTTTGGTGAATATTCTTGGATCGAGGTAAATTTTAACCATGGTTTTCCAAAAATTGTATTGTTTTCATTTCTAGTTTCATGTTGCGATGGGTGCGTGTCCGCTTTGGACAACGGAATTTTTTTTTAAGCATTCAGTCGACCATTGTGGCATTTGGCAAGGCGATAGCGGGATAAAACTAGCAGGAACAGTTCTGAAATTCGATTTCCAATGTATAAGTCTTAAGGATTAAATACTGCATAATGTAATATTTAATTAGCTAAATAAGTTACCTAATTAATAAAAGTGGCAGGAACTAAAAATGATAGTTGATTATGAGAGTAGGAAAGTCAAATTAAAAAATCGTTAAAATGTTTCAGATGAGATGATTTCAGCAAACAAACTGATATTACAGGAGTTCGTTTTAAAAACGAACGCTTTACTTTTTCAAGGTAGGCAACACATTTTGCAAGCCACAGATCATTACATAAATCGCTACTTCTTGGTGAATGGTATGGAAAATATAGGAGACTCAAAGCCGATAAAACAGAAAGTTATTACGCGTTCCAACGTTATTACATATGAGAAATTGGTCTTAGACGCCTTCAATTATTATGTACTTTAGGACTAGGTTGAGGTTTTCACACGCTTCGATTATGAGATTGAATGAATTTATACGGGTGTGAGTAAAATGTTTTCGAAAACAAAAAAAATGGCTACACCGACAACACATAAATGAAAACAACTATCACACTCAACTGATCGTGGTGACTCGGTTGCTAAATAAAATACGATGCTGCCATTGGTCAATTTAGTGATGTTGTAATGAAAACCTGTAATGAATTAAATATTTCGATACAGATAACAGCATCTAGAAAATAAGGTTAGTTTTAATTTCGTGAATAGAGATGGTTCGGTCTCGAGTTCGCTGTAGTGATTTAATAGCTGCAAAATTTTATACCAGGTCTTCAATCATAGATCTTATTGGTGGGGATCGAATATTGGTCTTGAGGAAACTTAAATTTAACCATGTGCTTGGCAAATATTGAAAAAAGTTCGTGGCTCAAGGTAAATTTTAGGTTTAATTTTCCAAAGAAATTATTACATCAGTTTTAGGTCATAATGGTGATAGAAGAATATCCCCTTTTGGTGAAGACAATTACTTTTGAGCATTTAGTAAAAAATAGTGAAACTTGAGAGGTGTTAATGTCATGAAAATGGCAGGGACCGTTATAAAGATTGATTTCAAATATATAGAAGTAATTAAATAGTGACGTAATCATTTTATTACCGGAATATTAATGTAGAATCCATTGACCGTCCTAAAATGTCGAGAATTAGTTACAACTGAGCACACACTAGGTGCTGGTTGATTGTATAGTAGCCTCCCTTTAGTCCAAATGTATAGTAATTTCTAAACTTACTGAAACATTTAAAACATAATATAAGCGCCATGTTTTGTCAACTAGGACAGTCAGCATGCAGTGATGCCAACGTAACTTAAGAAAAAAAAATTTTATTAAAATAATTGTCAGCCAAAACGTTTAAAACAAATTGGCGTCTTAACCATCGAGAAAAATACCCCGTCTCACTTTGTCCAATATGGTCCACGTTGTCAGGTCGCATTTACGATTATCTCGCGTGGTAGAACAATATTTGTCGGGTGGACCATGACCGCGAGGTATGGAACTTGGTCTACGTTTCATCGTCTAGCGCAAATCAGTTTAAATTGACCTAAAAACTTATATGATAACTTTTTGGCGCGTTATCAAATTCCAGAAACAGAAAAATTCAGTTCCGAAAATGTGCGATCGTAACGCCACAATTGACTGGATTAACGGTTTATTGTTAAATGGTGTTCCCATTCCCGAGGAAATTGTAACTATCATATTAAGTTACATCGATCCGAAACGAATTTTAATCATTTCTACAGTTTGTAAAAATTGGTGTAAAATTGTACGGTCATACACATTCTGGAATGACAAGTATAGGAGAAAATGCGGTCATCAGGCCAAACAGGTCCCATGGTACGTTTTTTATTGCCTATTCACAAGAAAGTACTTCATCAATTCTTTAACCAACTGTAATGGTGAGAATGGTTTTAATGGGTGGTGCCCTGGTCTACCTATCATTGCTAGATTTAAAATTGAAGATGTTCCACCCACAAACGTTCCGGAATGTAGAGAGTTTGTACGCTGCTTTGCAACTTCACGTAACTTCTGCATTAAATTTCAAACCATTCATTTGGAGCACGATTTCTTGCTATTGAAAGTAGTAGGTATGGTTCATCCCCGGATTTTGCTAACTGACTGGGTAACTGCAGGAATTGATACAGAAATCAATTATGCTTCAAATGTAAAACTTTTTGGTCCCAACGGAAGAATGATATATCAAAGTATAGTTGACTGTGAAGTGGAAAAGTTTGAAAATTCATGGGTTAAGGTAAATTCAAAAACTTATATTTCCAAATAGTTAACGTTGGTAAGTTTTAGTTGCAAAGGGTGATAGAAGATTATCCCAGTTTGTTTAAATCGATTCGTTTTGAACACTTGGTGCACAAGAGGGGAATCTGCGATGGCGATAGTGGTATAAAAATTGCAGGGACTGTTGTGAAATTCGACTTCGAATGTATAAATCTTAATGTTAGCTAAATAGTGATGCAATTATTTAATTAACTGAAGAAAAGTTTTTGTGTTAAATTGAATAATTAAAGGTGTACATTGATCGATGTTGTATTACATACCGACAGTTATAAGAAACGCATTACGTACGAGTCAAAAGGGTAATTTGACGAGGGCGCAATTGTTTTACAATTATCTTTGTGAACGATACTTCTTTTTCGACCACATTCATTTTTAGGAATTAAAAAAAAAATCAAATTTCACTGAGTCCGTTCTAAATTGACTGATGGTGTACATACTAAGAAAATAATTATCTGCTTACGACATGAGCTGGAAAACTGACTTTTAGGATAAAACCAAATTTTTACAGAAAATAATTAATTGCTAATACATATTCATTAAGAATTAGCTAAAAACTTGAATGGTAACTTTTTAGAGCGTCTTATCAAATTCCAAAAACAGAAAAATTCGCAGTTGTAATATGAGGTCCACGTTGTCGAGTCACATTTAAGGTTATCTTGGGTTGAACATTATTTGTCGCGAGATACAGAACTTGGTGTCTATGCTTCATCGTCATACACAAATCAGTTTAAATCGGCCCAAAAATTTATATGGTAACTTCCTCGTGCGTCTTATCAAATTCCAGAAACAGAAAAATCCAATATTAAACAATGAGCGATCGTAACGCCACAATTGCCGGAATTAACGGTTTATTGTTTAATGGCGTTCCCATTCCCGAAGAAATTGTCACTATGATATTAGGTTACATCGAGCCGAACCAAATTTTACTCATTTCTAGAGTGTGTCAAAATTGGTGTAAAATTGTACGATCATACACATTCTGGAATGACAAGTATAGGAGAAAATGCGGTCGTCAGGCCAAACAGGTCCCTTGGTATGTTTTTTATTGCTTATTTACAAGAAAGTGTTTCATCAACCTTTTAACCAACTGTAATGGCGATCATGGTTTTAATGGGTGGTGCTCTGTTGTACCTCCTGGATTAGGAATTCAAAATGCTCCACCTACAAGTATCCCGGAATGTAAAGGGTTTGTTCGCTGCTTTGGAACTCCACTGAACTGCTGCCAGAAATTTCAAACCATTCATTTGAAGCACGATTGCTTGCTTTTGAAAGTAGTATGTATGGTTCGTCCTCGGATTTTGCTAACTGACTGGGTAACTGCAAGAATTGATACAGAAATCAAATATGCTGCAATTATACAATTTTTTGGTCTCAATGGAAACTTTCTTTATGAAAATAACGTTAACCGTAAAGCGGGACCGTTTGGAAATTCATGGGTGAAGGTAAATTCAAAAAATTATATTTCCAAATATTTATTAATGATGGTCACTAGTTGCAGATAGTGATAGAAGATTATCCAATTTTGTTTCAATCGATTTGTTTTGAACACTTGGTGCTCAAGGAGGGAATCTGGGATGGCAATAGTGGGATAAAAATTGCAGGGACTGTTATGAAATTCGACTTCGAATGTATAAATTTTAACGTTAACTAAATAGTGATGCAATTATTTAATTAACTGAAGAAAAGTTTTATGTTAAATTAAATAATTAAAGGTGTACATTGATGTTGTATTATAAAATATTGCATACCGACAGTTATAAGTAACATATTACGTACGAGTCAATGAGTTACGCATGACGACGCGAAACAAAGGGTAATTTGACGCGGGCGCAATTGTTTTACAATTATATTTGTTAACAATACTTCTTCTTCGACCACATTTATTCCAAGACTTAAAAAAAAAAACATTTTTTTTACCGAGTACGTTCTAAATTGACTGATAGTGTAGACACTAAGAAAATGATTATCTGCTTACGACATCAGCTGGAAAACTTACCGATAGGATGAAACCAAATTGTTTAGAGAAAATAATTAATTGCTACATATTCATTAAGAATTAGCTAAAAACTTGAATGGTAACTTTTTAGCGCGCCTAATCAAATTCCAGTAACAGAAAAATTCTCAGTTTGATACCATGTGCGATCCTAGTAAATACAATACCTTCGCTAATGCCAAAATCGTTGGAAATATCGGTTTAGTGTTTAATGGCGTTCCAATCCCCGAAGAAATTTTAATACTTATATTAAGCTTCATCGAACCGGAACGACTTTTAACCATGGTTTGCAAAAACTGGTGCAAAATTGTACGGTCATACACATTCTGGAATGACAAATATAGGAGAAAATGCGGTCATCAAGCCAAACAGGTCCCATGGTACGTTTTTTATTGCCTATTCACAAGAAAGTACTTCATCAATTCTTTAACCAACTGTAATGACGATAATGGTTTTAATGGGTGGTGCCCTGATGTACCTATCCCTGCTGGATAAGAAATTGAAGATGTTCCACCTACAAATATCCCGGAAGGTAAAAGGTTTGTACACTAATATGGATCTTCACTGAACTTCCAAATTAAACTTCAAAACATTAATTTGAAGCACGATTGCTTGCTTTTAAAGTAGTACGTATGGCTCATCCTCCCATTTTACCAACTGACTGGGTAACTGCAAGAATTGATACCGTAGTCAATTATTCATTAACTATAAAATTTTTGGTCTCTATGGAAGATTTCTTCATCAAAGTATAGTTAACCGTAAAGAGGGACCGTTTGGAAATTCATGGGTCAAGGTAAATTCAAAAATTTATATTTGGAAATATTTATTAATGATGGCTACTAGTTTCAGAGAGTGATAGAAGATCCAATTTCGTTTAAATCGATTCGTTTTACACACTCAGTGCACAAGGAGAGAATCTTGGATGGCGACAGTGGGATAAAAATTGCAGGGACTGTTATGAAATTCGACTTCGAATGTATAAATCTTAACGTTAGCAAAATAGTGATGCAATTATTTAATTAGCTGAAGAAAAGTTTTTATGTTAAATTGAATAATTAAAGGTGTACATTGATGTTGTATTATAAAGTATTACACACCGACAGTTATAAGAAAAATATTACGTACGAGTCAAAAAGTTACGTATGACGACGCGAAACATAGGGTAATTTGACGAGGGCGCAATTGTTTTACAATTATATTTGTGTGTTATATTTCTTCCTCGACCACATTTATTCCTAGGAATTAAAAAAAAAACTTTACCGAATTCCTTCTAAATTGAATGATAGTGTAGATACTAAGAAAATGATTATTTGTTTACGACATGAGCTGGAAAACTCACCGATAAGACGTAACCAAATTTTTACCGAAAATAATTAATTGCTACATATTCATTAAGAATTAGCTAAAAACTTGAATGGTAACTTATTTTAGCACGCCTTATCAAATTCCAGTAACAGAAAAATTTTCAGTTTGATACCATGTGCGATCCTAGTAAATACAATACCTTAGCAAATGCCAAAATCGTTGGAAATATCGGTTTAGTGTTTAATGGCGTCCCAATTCCCGAAGAAATTTTAATATTGATATTAAGCTTCATCGAACCGGAACGACTTTTAACCATTTCTATGGTTTGCAAAAACTGGTGCATAATTGTGCGGTCATACACATTCTGGAATGACAAGTATAGGCAAAAATGCGGTCATCAAGCCAAAGAGGTCCCTTGGGATGTTTTTTATTGCCTATTCACAAGAAAGTGCTTCATCAACGTTTTAACCAACTGTAATGGCGAGAATGGTTTTAATGGGTGGATCCTTCGTGATCCTCCCTTTGCTGAATTTAGAATTGAAGATGTTGCACCTACAGACATCCCCGAAATTAAAGGGATTGAACGCTGCTTTGCAACTTCACAGAACTTCTGCATTAAATTCCAAAAAATTAATTTGGAGCACGATTCCTTGTTTTTAAAAGTAGTACGTTTGGTTCATCCTCGGATTTTACTAACTGACCGGGTAACTGCAAGATTTGATACACAAGTCTTGTATTCTTCGAGTATAAAACTTTTCGGTCACAATGGACGATTTCTTTATCAAAGTATGGTTGACCGTACATTGAAGCAGTTTGAAAATTCATGGATCAAGGTAAATTCAAAAATTTATATTTTCAAATAATTAATGATGTCGGCTTCTAGTTGCACAGAGTGATAGAAGATTATCCAATTTCGTTTAAAGCGATTAGTTTTGGACACTTAATGCACAAGGACGGTATCTGGAATGGCGACAGTGGGATAAAAATTGGAGGGACTGTTGTAAAATTCGACTTTGAATGTATAAATCTCAACGTTACATAAATAATTATGCAATTATTTTATTAACTGGAGAAGAACTTTTATGTTAAATCGAATAAATACAGACTTGCATTGATGTTGCAGTGATCGTCATTTTATTACTATATGTGCCTACCAAGAAATTGGGGTTTAGTTTAATTCAAAATGTTTTTTTTCAAACTTGACAACGATTCACGAAATTTAATAATCTCTTCTAATTATTGCCCAAAATAAATCTGTAAAGTGTCAATAATTAAATTCTAATTGCCGCCTATTACGTTAGCCAAAAAATAAACAACAATGGAAAACTACCAGACAGTTAGATGATTAATAATGACTTGGTCTTCAATATCTTCACAGTATTTGTTCTACATGTTTCGATTATTTGGTTAACTGAGTTAAACGAGAGGGGTGGCAAACAGCACTGCAAAAATCATCATAAATCGAAAATGTAACTATTTCGTTAACCATTTTATTAAAACCTAACGCTTCGAATCCATTCTAAATTGACTAATAATATAGTTGCTAAGGAAAAGATTATTTGCATACGACAGTAGCCGGAAAACCGACCGTTCCAGCAATCAAATTCGAAGATAGTCAGCAAACTTATTGATAGGAGGAAATCCACTATTTACAGAAAATAATTAATTGGCACATATTTATTAAGATACAAAGCTTGAATGGCAACTTTTTAGAGTGCCTTATCAAATTCCATAAACAGAAAAATTCGCAGTTGAAATATATGGCCCACGTTGTCAAGTCGCATTTAAAATTATCTTGTGCCGTAGAACAATATTTGTCGTGTGAACCAAGACCACGAGATATGGAACTTGGTGTCTATGTTTCATCGTCAGGCGCAAATCAAATTCCAGAAGCAGCAAAAATCTAATTACAAACAATGTGCGATCGTAACGCCACAATTGACGGGATTAACGGTTTATTGTTTAATGGCGTTCCCATTCCCGAAGAAATTGTAACTATAATATTAAGTTACATCGAGCCGAATCAAATTTTACTCATTTCTACAGTTTGTAAAAATTGGTATAAAATTGTACGGTCATACACATTCTGGAATGACAAGTATCGGAGAAAATGTGGTCATCAAGCCAAACAGGTCCCTTGGTATGTTTTTTATTGCCTATTTACAAGAAAGTGTTTCATCAACGTTTTAACCAACTGTAATGGCGAGAATGGTTTTAATGAGTGGACTCTTCGTGTTTCTCCCTTTACTGAATATAGAGTTGAAGGTGTTGCACCTACAGACATCCCCGAAACTAAAGGGATTGAAAGCTGCTTTGCAACTTCATGTAACTTGTTCACTAAATCTCAATACATTAATTTGGAGAACGATTCCTTGCTTTTAAAAGTAGTACGTTTGGTTCATCCTCGGATTTTACTAACTGACTGTGTAACTGCAAGATTTGATACAGAAGTCATTTATTCTTCGAGAATAAAATTTTTTGGTCTCAATAGACGATTTCTTTATCAAAGTATGGTTGACCGTACATTGGAGCAGCTTGAAAATTCATGGTTCAAGGTAAATTCAAAAATTTATATTTTCAAATAATTAATGATGTCGGCTTCTAGTTGCACAGAGTGATAGAAGATTATCCAATTTCGTTTAAAGCGATTAGTTTTGGACACTTAATGCACAAGGACGGAATCTGGAATGGCGACAGTGGGATAAAAATTGGAGGGACCGTTGTAAAATTCGACTTTGAATGTATAAATCTCAACGTTACATAAATAATTATCCAATTATTTTATTAACTGGAGAAGAACTTTTATGTTAAATCGAATAAATACAGACTTGCATTGATGTTGCAGTGATCGTCATTTTATTACTATATGTGCCTACCAAGAAATTGGTGTTTAGTTTAACACAAAAATCATTAAGTTTCCAGGAAACAAATTCGACGGGTGCTTTTAATTAATTCAAAATGTTTTTTTTCAAACTTGACAACGTTTCACGAAATTTAATAATCTCTTATAATTGTTGCCCAAAATAAATCTGTAAAGTGTCAATAATTAAATTCTAATTGCCGCCTATTACGTTAGCCAAAAAATAAACAACAATGGAAAACTACCAGACAGTTAGATGATTAATAATGACTTGGTCTTCAATATCTTCACAGTATTTGTTCTACATGTTTCGATTATTTGGTTAACTGAGTTAAACGAGAGGGGTGGCAAACAGCACTGCAAAAATCATCTTAAATCGAAAATGTAACTATTTCGTTAACCATTATATTAAAACCTAACGCTTCGAATCCATTCTAAATTGACTAATAATATAGTTGCTAAGGAAAAGATTATTTGCATACGACAGTAGTCGGAAAACCGACCGTTCCAGCAATCAAATTCGAAGATAGTCAGCAAACTTATTGATAGGAGGAAATCCACTATTTACAGAAAATAATTAATTGGCACATATTTATTAAGATACAAAGCTTGAATGGCAACTTTTTAGAGTGCCTTATCAAATTCCATAAACAGAAAAATTCGCAGTTGAAATATATGGCCCACGTTGTCGAGTCGCATTTAAGATTATCTTGCGCCGTAGAACAATATTTGTCGTGTGGATCAAGACCACGAGATATGGAACTTGGTGTCTATGTTTCATCGTCAGGCGCAAATCAAATTCCAGAAGCAGAAAAAATCTAATTACAAACAATGTGCGATCGTAACGTCACAATTGACGGGATTAACGGTTTATTGTTTAATGGCGTTCCCATTCCCGAAGAAATTGTAACTACGATATTAAGTTACATCGAGCCGAACCAAATTTTACTCATTTCTACAGTTTGTAAAAATTGGTGTAAAATTGTACGATCATACACATTCTGGAATGACAAGTATAGGAGAAAATGTGGCCATCAGGCCAAACAGGTCCCATGGTACGTTTTTTATTGCCTATTCACAAGAAAGTACTTTATCAATTCTTTAACCAACTGTAATGGCGAGAATGGTTTTAATGGGTGGTGCCCTGATGTACCTATCCCTTCTGGATTAGAAATTGAAGATGCTCCACCTACAAACATCCCGGAAGGTAAAGGGTTTGTACGCTACTCTGCATCTTCACTGAACTTCCACATTAAACTTCAAAACATTAATTTGGAGGACGATTGCTTGCTTTTAAAAGTAGTACGCATGGTTCATCCTCCGATTTTACTAACTGACTGGGTAACTGCAAGAATTGATACCGTAGTCAATTATTCATTAACTATAAAATTTTTTGGTCTCTATGGAAGATTTCTTCATCAAAGTATAGTTAACCGCAAAGTGGAACAGTTTGGAAACTCATGGGTCAAGGTAAATGCAAAAATTTATATTTCCAAATATTTATTAATGATGACTACTAGTTGCAGAGAGTGATAAAAGATTATCCAATTTGGCTTAAAGCGATAAGTTTTACACACTCAGTGCACAAGGAGGGAATCTTGGATGGCGACAGTGGGATAAAAATTGCAGGGACTGTTGTAAAATTCGACTTTGAATGCATAAATCTCAACGTTACATAAATAGTATTGCAATTATTTTATTAACTGGAGAAGAGTTTTTATGTTAAATCGGATAGGTAAATAAAGGCGTACATTGATGTTGTATTATAGTTGTAAGAAAAATATTACCCACGAGACAAAAAAGTTACGCATGACGGCACGAAGCAAAACATAATTTAACGAGGGCGTAATTGTTTTACAACTAGATTTGTGTACCGTACTTTTTCTTCGGCCTAGGATTAAAAAAAAAAATGGAATGTTGTATTACTTTATCAACGATATGTAGAAATGATGAATCGAACTCCCCAACGTAAAAATCAAAATATATTTGATTCTTTATTTACTAAAATTATTAATGATAATTGCATATAGAAACTAAAGAACGAGTAAGTATTCTATTAATCTATTAAAAAAATTTTTAGTTTTTGACCGAAGTCTCGGAATTAAATCGAATTATATATTTGGATACTAAAACAATGTTGACAAAAGTCCCTAGCTGTGCGATTTATTTTATAACACACGGCGTGCGTAAGGATACGCTTACTTCGTTTATTGTTTGTACAATATTGATCATTTTCTGTAGTGGCGGTAGAAAAAATTTATAATGTTATTTAATTGCTATGGGTGCCTATCAAGAAATTTGGGTATTGTTTAACACAAAAGCAATTAAGGTTTTAGCAAGCAAATTCGACGGAAGTGCTTGTAATTAATTCAAAACGCTTTTTTTCAAATTTGACCAAGTTTGCGAAATTTAATACAGTCGAACTCCTCTATAGTGATGTTCGAAAAGCCATGAAAAAACATCACTATAGAGAAACTTCACTATATAGAATTCAAGTATAATTTTACAATTTTGGCAGTCACTTTAAAAACCAATTGATATTCAAAACAAAAAATTAAAATTTAGTATATTTGAAAAATATTTGTTTAAGTAGGTATATAGAAATACACACAGTTATTAATAAACAATACAAATTTTCATCTGAATACTTATTATGTACTTATTGATGAAAAAATCTGTCTAAAGTTGATTGCATAAGTAAGGATTTTGCAAGAAATTCTTTTAAGGATTTTTCAGGTTTTCTATTACCGAAAATTCCGTTCCTCGAGAATTTTGGTAAACCTTTCGTAAAGAATTATCACTATATAGAGGCTTAACATCATAATATAGAGATGTTTTTATATGGAAAACGTTCAAAAATGCACGTTCCTGACAAAAACATCACTATAGAGAAAAAATCATTATAGAGGAGGTCACTATAGAGGAGTTCGACTGTAATCTCTTTTAATTGTTGCCCAAAATAAGTCTGTAAAATCTCAATAGTTAAAATATTACTGCCGCAGAAAGAAACAACAATGGCAACTTATAGAAAGTTAGATACCTTTACCAACGCCGAAATCGATGGAAATAGTGGTTTAGTCTTCAATATCTTCACAGTATTGTTTCTTCAGGTTTTGTTTATTTAGTTAAGCGAGTTAAACGATAGGACACCCTAAATCGAAAATTCAACTATTTTGTTAACCATTTTATTAAAAGCTAGCACTCCGAGTCCGTTCTAAATTGACTAATAGTGTACTTGCTAAAAAAATGATTATTTGCTTACGACAGGAGCTGGAAAACTGATCACTCCGGCAAACCAATTTGAAGACAATCAGCAAACGTACTGATAGGATGAAACCATCTACTTGCAGAAAATGATTAATTTGTACATATTTATTAAGATGCAATAATATTTGATTAGCTAAAAACTTGAATGGTAACTTTTTAGCGCACCTTATCAAATTCCAGAAACGGAAAAATTCGCAGTTGGAATATTCGGGTCACATTTAAGATTACCTTGCCCGGTTGAACATTATGTATCGCTAGATTCGAAAATACTCAAATCAGTTTAAATCGGCCCAAAACTTATATGGCAACTTTTTCGTTCGCGTTGTCAAATTTCAGAAACAGAAAAAATCCAATTTAAAACAATGTGCGATCGTAACGCCACAATTGACGGGATTAACGGTTTATTGTTTAATGGCGTTCCCATTCCCGAAGAAATTGTAACTAAAATATTAAGTTACATCGAGCCGAACCAAATTTTACCCATTTCTACAGTTTGTAAAAACTGGTGTAAAATTGTACAGTCGTATACATTCTGGAATGACAAATATAGGCGAAAATGCGGTCATCACGCCCAAAACGTCCCTTGGTACGTTTTTTATTGCCTATTCACAAGGAAGTGTTTCATCAACGTTTTAACCAACGGTAATGGCGAGAATGGTTTTAGTGGGTGGATCCTTGGTCATCCTTTCGTTGCTGAATTTAGAATTGAAGATGTTGCACCTACAGACATTCCCGAAATTAGAGAGATTGAACGCTGCTTTGCAACTTCACGTAACTTCTGCATTAAATTTCAAGAAATTAATTTCGACGACGATTTGTTGCTTTTGGAAGTAGTAGGTATGGTTCATCCTCGAATTTTGCTAACTGACTGGGTAACTGCAAGATTTGATACACAAGTTATTTATTCTTCGAGAATAAAACTTGTTAATGGCAATGGAACATTTCTTTATCAAAATATAGTTGACCATAATGTGGAACAGCTTGGAAATTCATGGGTCAAGGTAAATTCAAAAATGTATATTTCCAAATAATTAATGTTGGTAATTTTTAGTTGGAAAGGGTGATAGAAGATTATCCAATTTCGTTTAATGCGATTACTTTTGCACACATAATGCACAAGAACGGAATTTGGGATGGGGACAGTGGAATAAAAATTACAGGAACTGTTGTAAAATTCGACTTCGAATGTATAAATCTCAACTTATTGTTAGATAAATAGTAATTCAATCATTTTATTAACTGAAAAAATAAAGATGTGCATTGATGTTGTAATGACCGTAGAAAAAAATTATAATGTCATTTTATTACTATATGTGCCTACCAAGAAATTGGGTTTAGTTTAACACAAAAATAATTGAAGGGGTTAGATTAAAAAGGGTATAAGTGCATGTTTGAAAATTATTGTATAAGTGCGTTTTGTTAAAGGTGATGTGCCTATTTATTACACCAATCACAACCTTGCAGCTAAAATTCTATTCTTTTTTAATTAACTTATAAAATGAGATTTTATTAAAATAAAGTCTGGACTGTTTTATAGTTAAATAACTGTAAACTTAGATATATTCCAAAAATGTAAATATTACTTATACCCTTTCTATTCTCACCTCTTAAGTTTCCAGCAAGCAAATTCGACGGAAATGCTTTTAATTAATTCACAATGCTTTTTTCAAACTTGACAAAGTTTCACTAAATTCAACAATCTCTGCTAAATGTTGCCCAAAATAAGTCTGCAAAGTGTCAATAATTACATTATTACTGCCGCCTATTATATTAGCCAAAAAAGCAACAATGTGAACTTAAGAAATTTCAGAAAGTTAGATGAGGGGGCGATTCAAATTTCACCTATATTTTGCTTTTTCTGAACATAATGGACCTTTTCAAAATTGCAAGTCTCTCTCACACCGTGACGTATTGTGCAAACGACCAGTGCGCAGCATTGGTGTTTACTTAAAGTGAAGTTTTTGATTTTAAAATCTGACACTAACTTACTTGACATCTTGTCAATTACCTATTCAAAAATAATAATAATGATGATCTATTTGTGTTGAGTGCCCATTTGTAAATCCAAAAGTTCTGATAAATCAACATCATTCCATCCATTCACTAAAGACAGGAGACTGCAAAAAGTGTGGATACATAACATAAGAAGAGACACACGAAAAAGCAAGTGGAATAAAAGACCATTTACAGTTAATTAACATGTTAACGATTTTTGCCACATAAATAAAATAATTCACCAACACAGATAATAAAGAAATAAAGTCATTACTTTAACAGCACCAACGATGCGCATGATTCTGTCTCTTTCTTTTGAAAACGTCCATTAAATAGATACTGCGAAGCGGTTTTAGGAAGTAGGCATTTTAGCTAACGCCTAAAATGACTGCAACTTGATTGTGTCAATACTGTCAGTTGTATTAACAATGTCGTGCAACAATGAGTCAAATTCTGTTGCGCAATGTGTAATTATTAAATTTCTTGAAATAAAGCGCCTTCATAAGTAATTTGAGGAAGAATATTTACCATTCAGAACAGTCTTTCAGTGGTATGATCCTTCCAAAATGGTCGTGAATTCGAATCGAACCTGCCGCATGCTGCCCTTCCAGCGTCTGGCAAAGTGATGGCGTCTGTGTTCTGGGACGCTAGTGGACCAATTTACGTCGGTTTTCGTGAAGAAAGAAAAATGATTGATTCAGCTTATTACAGTGAGCTTCTTGGAAAGGTTAAGTTGGCTACGCGAACAAAAAGACGCGGTGCGGTCTCTTAAGTAAGGGCGTTATTCTCCCACATGATAACGCTCGCCCACATACAGCCCATCTAACGAACAATACATCAGGTAAGTTGGGGTGGAAAGTACTGTCTTACCCCCATTAGGTCTTGGCCCCAAGTGACCATCATCTTTTGGGTCACTCAAAAAGTTCTTTCCAGCCAAGCGATTTGCCTCTAATGAAAAAGTAAAGAATGTGGTGCAAACTTGGCTACGTAGTTAACTAAAAGATTTTTTTTCGTAGAGAATGCAGAAACTACCGGAGCGATGGGACAGGAGTATTTTAAAGGGGGGTTGTTACTGAGAAAAGTGACATATTTATAATGTTAAATTGTAGTTTGTATCGACCAGAAAAAAATAAAATGCAGGTCAAACCACCTTGGCCAACGCCGAATTGATGGAAAAAATGGTTTAGTCCTAAATATCTTTACAGCATTTTTTCTTCAGGTTTTGCTTGTTTAGTTAAGAGAGTTAAACGAAAGTGGTGACAAAATTTAACTATTTCGTTAGTGCACCGAGTCCGTTCTAAATTGACTGAAAGTGTAAATACTAGAAAATTACTATCTGCTTACGACATGAGCTGGAAAACGGGCCGACAGGATGAAACAAAATTTTTACAGAAAATAATTAATTGCTACATATTCATCAAGAGTTAGCTAAAAACTTGAATGGTAACTTTTTAGCGCGCCTTATCAAATTCCAAATGCAGAAAATTCGGGTCACATTTAAGATTATCTTGGGTTGAAGATTATTTGTCGCGAGATACGGAACTTGGTGTCTGTGTTTCATCGTCATACACAAATCAGTTTAAATCGGCCCAAAAACTTATATGGTAACTTTTTCGTTCGCGTTATCAAATTCCAGAAACAGAAAAAATCCAATTTTAAGCAATGTGCAATCGTAACGTCACAATTGACGGGAACAACGGTTTCTTGTTTAGTGGCGTTCCCATTCCCGAAGAAATTGTAACTACGATATTAAGTTACATCGAGCCGAATCAAATTTTACTCATTTCTACAGTTTGTAAAAATTGGTGTAAAATTGTACGGTCATACACATTCTGGAATGACAAGTATAGGAGAAAATGCGGTCATCAAGCTAAACAGGTTCCATGGTACGTTTTTTATTGCCTATTCACAAGAAAGTGTTTCATCAACGTTTTAACAAACTGTAATGGCGAGAATGGTTTGAATGGGTGGTGCCCTGATCTACCTGCAGGATTAGAAATTGAAGATGCACCACCTACAAATATCCCGGAATGTAAAGGGTTTGTTCGCTGCTTTGCAACTTCACTGAACTGCTGCTTTAAATTTCAAACCATTCATTTGAAGCACGATTTCTTGCTTTTGAAAGTAGTAAGTATGGTTCATCCTCGGATTTTGCTAACTGACTGGGTAACTGCAAGAATTGATACAGAAATCAGTTATGTTTCAACCATACAATTTTTTGGTCTCAATGGAAAATATCTTTATCAAAGTAGAGTTAACCGTAAAGTGGGACCGTTTGGAAATTCATGGGTCAAGGTAAATTCAAAAATTTATATTTCCAAATATTTATTAATGATGGCTACTAGTTGCAGAGAGTGATAGAAGATTATCCAATTTGGTTGAAATCGATTCGTTTTGAACACTTGGTGCTCAAGAGGAGAATCTGGGATGTCGATAGTGGGATAAAAATTGCAGGGACTGTTATGAAATTCGACTTCGAATGTATAAATCTTAACGTTAGCTAAATAGTGATGCAATTATTTAATTAACTGAAGAAAAGTTTTTATGTTAAATTGAATCATTAAAGGTGTACATTGATGTTGTATTATTATATTTTATCTACAATCATGACGTAATACGTTCATTTCATATGCTAGCCATGGATACATAACAAGGCACCTTATCCACAGGTCACGCCCCTTCAGTTTCATTTTCATTAATAGACGGAGCGTATTGTTGGTTGCCTATTTATTTTCATTAATGAACGGAGAGTAATGTTGGTTGCCTATGCGCACGGTAGAATGATTAGTTTTGGTACCTTAGTTTTTACGAGGCTACCTAAACAAATGTATCGGGTTCAATTCTGGGCGACAGTAACACCGTATTAAAATCAGAACCATGTCTCCTCGCGAGGGAATGGTAAAACACCGAGGTATTCTGCCTAATCTCTTCTTCTTCTTCCTTCTTCTATTACTGAGGGAATATTTGCACTTAACTGTTACGGGACGGAACAATTATCGGACGGTGCCAATGCACGACGCCCTTGCGGGAAAAAGAAAATTAGGAACGAGTAAAACACTATTATCCATTAGGGAGACCTCGGCTATCGCGAGAATCGGAGAAGTGTCACAACTTGAGGCTGGTTAAGTCGTCACTTTCAAAATATAATATAAGGAAAAGAAAAACACGTTCGTATTTTTCTTGCTAACTGACAAATCCTTGTTATTTTTTTCGCGCCCATGACAACTGGAAGCAAAGGCTTCT
Organism: Dascillus cervinus; assembly: GCA_949768715.1. Lineage (NCBI taxonomy): Eukaryota > Metazoa > Arthropoda > Insecta > Coleoptera > Dascillidae > Dascillus > Dascillus cervinus. The sequence goes on along the minus strand of OX458319.1, from coordinate 25,408,839 downwards.
CGATGAAAATCACGTTTTGGTTTCGGTTTAATTTCGGTGTCAATTTTGCTTCGGAACTTATCAGCATTTCAAAGTTTTATCGAATAAAATTTTGATTGTAGATACACAGCTGTATTTTTCTCGCACATAATGGCTATTATGAACTCAGATGTTTGTAAATACTCGTCTTCGACTCGTATTTACAAACTTTCATCTTCGTTAATAATAGCCTACATTATGTGCTCGTTAAATAATATACTATTACATACCGACAATTATAAGAAACATATTACAAACGAGTCAATAAATTACGCATGACGACGTGAAACAAAGGCTAATTTGACGAAGGAGCCATTGTTTTACAATTATATTTGTGAACGTTACTTCTTCTTCGACCACATTTATTACTAGAAATAAAAAAAAAAAAACTTTACCGAGTCAGTTCTAAATTGACTGATAGTGTAGATACTAAGAAAATGATTATCTGCTTACGACATGAGCTGGAAAACTGACCGATAGGATGAAACCAAATGTTTACAGAAAATAATTAATTGCTACATATTCAGTAAGAATTAGCTAAAAACTTGAATGGTAACTTTTTAGCACGCCTTATCAAATTCCAGTAACAGAAAAATTTTCATTTTGATACCATGTGCGATCCTAGTAAATACAATACCTTCGCTAATGCCAAAATCGTTGGAAATATCGGTTTATAGGGTTCAATGGCGTCCCAAATCCCGAAGAAATTTTAATATTGATATTAAGCTTCATCGAACCGGAACGACTTTTAACCATTTCTATGGTTTGCAAAAACTGGTGCAAAATTGTACGGTCATACACATTCTGGAATGACAAATATAGAAGAAAATGCGGTCATCAAGCCAAACAAGTTCCTTGGGATGTTTTTTATTGCCTATTCACAAGAAACTGGTTCGTCAACGTTTTAACCAACTGTAATGGCGAGAATGGTTTTAATGGGTGGACCTTTCGTGATCATCCCGTTGATGAATTTAGAATAGAAGATGTTGCACCTACAGACATTCCCGAAATTAGAGAGATTGAACGCTGCTTTGCAACTTCACGTAACTTCGGCATTAAATTTCAAAACATTAATTTGGAGCACGATTCCTTGTTTTTAAAAGTAGTACGTTTGGTTCGTCCTCGGATTTTACTAACTGACTGGGTAACTGCAAGATTTGATACACAAGTCATTTATACTTCGAGAATAACACTTTTTAAAGACAATGGAACATGGTTTTATCAAAATACAGTTGAACATAAAGTGGAACAGCTTGGAAATTCATGGGTCAAGGTAAATTAAAAAATTTATATTTCCAAATAATTAATGTTGGTTATTTTCAGTTGCAAAGGGTGATAAAAGATTATCCAATTTCGTTTAAAGCGATTAGTTTTGGACACGTAATGCACAACGGAATTTGGGATGGGGACAGTGGAATAAAAATTACAGGAACTGTTGCAAAATTCGACTTCGAATGTATAAATCTCGACTTAGAAAAATAATAATTCAATTATTTTATAAACTGAAGGAGAACTTTTATGTTAAATTGAATAAATAAAGATGTGCATTGATGTTGTAAGGCCGTAGAAAAAAATTATAATGTAATTTTATTATTATATGTGCCTACCAAGAAATTGGGGTTTAGTTTTACACAAAAACAATTGAAGGGGTTAGAATAAAAAGGGTATAAGTGCATTTTAGAAAATTACGGTATAAGTGCGTTTTGTTAAAGATGAGGTGCCTATTTATTACTCCAAACACTACCTTGTAGCTAAAATTCTATTTTTTTAAAATGAGATTTTATTAAAATATAGTCTGGATTGTTTTATCGTTAAATAACTTTAAACTCAAATGTATTCAAAAAATGTAAATGCTACTTATACCTTTTTTATTCTCATCCTTAAGTTTCCAGGAAGCAAATTCGACGGAAATGCTTTTAATTAATTCAAAATGTTTTTTTCTAACTTGACAAAGTCTCAGTAACTTCAACAATCTCTGTTAATTATTGCCCAAAATAAGTCTGCAAAGTGTCAATAATTAAATTATTATTAGCCAAAAAAGCAACAATGGGAACTTATCAAATTTCAGAAAGTTAGATGAGGGGGCGATACAAATTTCAACTACATTTTATTTCTTTCGGAACATAATTCAATAGATACTGCGAAGCTGTTTTAGGAAGTAGGCATGTTAGCTAACGCCATAAATGACTGCAACTTAAGAGAGTTAACCGAAAGTGGTGACAAAAATTTAACTATTTCGCTAGTGCACTGGGTCCGTTCTAAATTAACTGATAGTGTAAATGCTAGAAAATTACTATCTGCTTACGACAGGAGCTAGAAAACTGACGGATAGGATGAAACAAAATTTTTACAGAAAATAATTAATTGCTTGTACATATTCATTAATAATCAGCTAAAAACTGGACTGGTAACTTTTTAGCGCGACTTATCAACTTCCAAAAACGGAAAAATTCGCAGTTGGAATATAAGGTCCACGCGTCACATTTAAGATTTTCTTGGGTTGAACATTATTTGTCGCGAGATACGAAACTTGGTGTCTACGTTTCATCGTCATACGCAAATCAGTTTAAATCAGGCCAAAAATTTATATGGTAACTTTTTCATTCGCGTTATAAAATTCCAAAAACAGCAAAAAACCCAATATTAAACAATGAGCGATGGTAACGCCACAATTGCCGGGATTAACGGTTTATTGTTTAATGGCGTTCCCATTCCCGAAGAAATTGTAACTATGATATTAGGTTACATGGAGCCGAACCAAATTTTACTCATTTCTACAGTTTGTAAAAATTGGTGTAAAATTGTACGGTCATACACATTCTGGAATGACAAGTATAGGAGAAAATGCAGTCATCAGGCCAAACAGGTCCCTTGGTATGTTTTTTATTGCTTATTTACAAGAAAATGTTTCATCAACGTTTTAACCAACTGCAATGGCGATAATGGTTTTAATGGGTGGCACCCTGATGTACCGTTTGGATTCGAAACTGAAGATGCTCCACCTACGAATATCCCGGAATGTAAAGGGTTTGTACGCTGCTTTGCAACTTCACTGAACTGCTGCTATAAATTTCAAACCATTCATTTGGAGCACGATTTCTTGCTTTTGAAAGTAGTAAGTATGGTGCATCCTCGGATTTTGCTAACTGACTGGGTAACTGCAAGAATTGATACAGAATTCAATTATGAATCAACTATACAAGTTCTTGGTCTCAATGGAAAATTGCTTTATGTAAGTAGATTTAGCCGTAAAGTGGGACCGTTTGGAAATTCATGGGTCAAGGTAAATTCAAAAATGTGTATTTCCAAATATTTATTAATGATGGTTACTAGTTGCAGAGAGTGATAGAAGATTATCCAATTTCGTTTAAATCGATTCGTTTTCAACACTTGGTGCACAAGACGAGAAACTTGGATAGCAATAGTGGGATAAAAATTGCAGGGACTGTTATGAAATTCGACTTCGAATGTATAAATCTTAACGTTAGCTAAATAGTGATGCAATTATTTAATTAACTGAAGAAAAGTTTTTATGTTAAATTGAATAATTAAAGGTGTACATTGATGTTGTATTATTATATTTTACATACCGACAATTATAAAAAATATATTACGTACGAGTCAATAAGTTACGCATGACGACGTGGAACAAAGGCTAATTTGACGAGGGCGCAATTGTTTTACAATTATATTTGTGAACGATACTTCTTCTTCGACCACATTCATTCCTAGGAATAAAAAAAAAAAAACTTTACCGAGTCAGTTCTAAATTGACTGATAGTGTAGATACTTAGAAAATGATTATCTGCTTATGACATGAGCTGGAAAACTGACCGATAGGATGAAACCAAATGTTTACAGAAAATAATTAATTGCTACATATTCAGTAAGAATTAGCTAAAAACTTGAATGGTAACTTTTTAGCACGCCTTATCAAATTCCAGTACCAGAAAAATTTTCATTTTGATACCATGTGCGATCCTAGTAAATACAATACCTTCGCTAATGCCAAAATCGTTGGAAATATCGGTTTATAGGGTTCAATGGCGTCCCAATCCCCGAAGAAATTGTAATATTGACATTAAGCTTTATCGAACCGGAACGACTTTTAACCATTTCTATGGTTTCCAAAAACTGGTGCAAAATTATACGGTCATACACATTCTGGAATGACAAGTATAGGGGAAAATGCGGTCATCAGGCCAAACAGGTCCCTTGGTAGATTATAGTCACCTTTTATTTCTCTACTGAGGAAGATGTACGAAAACTTCCCAAGTTTAAAAATCGGGAAGTTCTAGAGGAATAAAAATGCATAAAAAGCAATTAACGAAGTGTAGAGATACAATGAAAATTTAAAATGTGTGGGACGAAATGTTAAATACATTAATTTTTAAAATGTTGTGTATGTTAGACTGTTTAAATTTAAATTTATATGTGTAAAAATAAATAAGTGGATGCGGAAAAAAGGAACAAAAGAAACTGTAAGTTAATTGATTAATAATTGTTTCCGCATCAGGAATTTATGTAGAAATTAGAAAGCCTACTTTCAATTTCAATTTGTTTAGGTCCTTTGGTATGTTTTTTATTGCCTATTCACAAGAAAGTGTTTCATCAACGTTTTAACCAACTGCAATGGCGAGAATGGTTTTAATGGATGGATCCTTGTTGATCCTACCTTTGCTGAATTTAGAATTGAAGATGTTGCATCTACAGATATCCCTGAAATTAGAGAGATTGAACGCTGCGTTGCAACTTCACGTAACTTCTGCATTAAATTTCAAAACATTAATTTGGAGCACGATTCCTTGTTTTTAAAAGTAGTACGTTTGGTTCATCCTCGGATTTTACTAACTGACTGGGTAACTGCAAGATTTGATGCAGCAGTCCTTTACTGTTCGAGAATAACACTTTTTGAAGACAATGAAACATGGCTTTATCAAAATACAGTTGAACATAAAGTGGAACAGCTTGGAAATTCATGGGTCAAGGTAAATTAAAAAATTTATATTTCCAAATAATTAATGTTGGTAATTTTCAGTTGGAAAGGGTGATAAAAGATTATCCAATTTCGTTTAAAGCGATTCGTTTTGGACACATAGTGCAGAAGAACGGAATTTATGATGGGGACAGTGGAATAAAGATTACAGGGACTGTTATGAAATTCGACTTCGAATGTATAAATCTCATCTTAGATAAATAGTAATTCTATTTTATAAACTGAAGGAGAGCTTTTATGTTAAATCGAATAAATAAAGATCTGCATTGATGTTGTAGTATCCGTAGAAAAAAATTATAAGGTAATTTTATTATTATATGTATGTGCCTAACAAGAAATTGTGGTTTAGTTTTACACAAAAAGCAATTGAAGGGGTTAGAATAAAAATAGTATAAGTGCATTTTTGAAAATTATGGTATAAGTGCGTTTTGTTAAAGGTGAGGTACCTATTTATTATTCCAAACACTACCTTGTAGCTAAAATTCTATTTTTTTAAAATGAGAGTTTATTAAAATATAGTCTGAACTGTTTTATAGTTAAATAACTTTAAACTCAAATATATTCAAAAAATGTAAATGTTACTTATACCTTTTTTATTCTCACCTCTTAAGGTTCCAGCAAGCAAATTCAACGGAAATGCTTTTAATTAATTCAAAATGCTTTTTTCAAACTTGACAAAGTTTCACTAAATTCAACAATCTCTGCTAATTATTGCCCAAAATAAGTGTGCAAAGTGTCAATAAATAAATTATTACTGCCGCCTACTATGTTAGCCAAAAAAGCAACAATGGGAACTTATCAAATTTCAGAAAGTTAGCTGAGGGGCGATTCAAATTTCACCTACATTTTATTTTTTCTGAACATAATCCAATAGATACTGCAAGGCGGTTTTAGGAAGTAGGCATGTTAGCTAACGCCATAAATGACTGCAACTTGATTGTGTCAATACTGTCAGTTGTATTAACAATGTCGTGCAACAGTGCGTCAAATTCTGTTGCGCAATGTATAATTATTTAATTTCTTGAAATGAAGGTGCCAAAGCGACTTCATAAGTAATTTGAGGAAAAATATTTGCCATTCAGAACAGTCTTTAAGTGTTATAATCCTTCCAAAATGGTCGTGAACCCGTATCGAACTTGCCGCTTGCTGCCCTCCCAGCGCCTGGCAAAGTGATGGCGACTGTGTTCTGGGACGCTATTGGACCAATCTACGTAGGTTTTCTCGAAGAAAGAAAAACGATTAATTCAGTTTATTACAGTGAGCTTCTTAGAAAGGTTAAGTTGGTTCCGCGAACAAAAAGACGGGGTCTCTTTAGCAAGGGCGTTATTCTCCCACATGATAACGCTCGCCCACATACAGCCCATCTAACGAACAATACATCAGGTAAGTTGGGCTGGAAAGTACTGTTTCACCCCATTAGGTCTTGGCCCCAAGTGACTATCATCTTTTGGGCCACTCAATAAGTTCTTGCCAGCCAAGCCATCTGCCTCTAATAAGGAAGTAAAGAATGTGGTGCAAACTTGGCTACGTCGTTAACTACAAGATTTTTTTTCGACGGGAATGCAGAAACTACCGGAGCTATATGACAGGAGTATTTTAAAGGGGGGGGGGGGTTGTTACTGAGAAAAGTGACGTATTTATAATGTTAAATTGTAGTTTGTATCGACCAGAAAAAAATAAAATGCAGGTCAAATTTGTACCACCTTGGCCAACACCGAAATTGATGGAAATAATGGTTTAGTCCTAAACATCTTTACAGCATTTTTTCTTCAGGTTTTGCTTGTTTAGTTAAGAGAGTCAAACGAAAGTGGTGGCGCAAATTTAATTATTTCGCTAGTGCACCGAGTCCATTCTAAATTGACTAATAGTGTAGATACTAAGAAAATGATTATCTGCTTACGACATGAGCTGGAAAACTGACGGATAGGATGAAACAAAAGTTTTACTGAAAATAATTAATTGCCAGTACATATTCATTAAGAATTAGCTAAAAACTTGAATGGTAACTTTTTAGCGCGCCTTATCAAATTCCAAAAACAGAAAAATTCGCAGTTGTAATATGAGGTCCACGTTGTCGAGTCACATTTAAGAATATCTTGGGTTGAACATTATTTGTCGCGAGATACAGAACTTGGTGTCTATGTTTCATCGTCATACACAAATCGGTTTAAATCGGCCCAAAAGTTTATATCGTAATTTTTTCGTGCGGCTTATCAACTTCCAGAAACTAAAAAATCCAATATTAAACAATGAGCGATCGTATCGCCACAATTGCCGGGATTAACGGTTTATTGTTTAATGGCGTTCCCATTCCCGAAGAAATTGTAACTACGATATTAGGTTACATTGAGCCGAACCAAATTTTACTCATTTCTACAGTTTGTAAAAATTGGTATAAAATTGTACAGTCGTATAGATTCTGGAATGACAAGTATAAGAGAAAATGTGGTCATCAGGCTAAACAGGTCCCTTGGTATGTTTTTTATTGCCTATTTACAAGAAAGTGTTTCATCAACGTTTTAACCAACTGCAATGGCGATAATGGTTTTAATGGGTGGCGCCCTGATGTATCTCCTGGATTAGAAACTGAAGATGCTCCACCTACAAATATCCCTGAATGTAAAGGGTTTGTACGCTGCTTTGCAACTTCACTGAACTGCTGCTTTAAATTTCAAACCATTAATTTGGAGCACGATTTCTTGCTTTTGAAAGTAGTAAGTATGGTTCATCCTCGGATTTTGCTAACTGACTGGGTAACTGCAAGAATTGGTACAGAAATCAGTTATGCTGCAACTATACAATTTTTTGGTCCCAATGGAAAATATCTTTATGAAACTAGAGTTAACCGTAAAGTGGGACCGTTTGGAAATTCATGGGTGAAGGTAAATTCAAAAATTTATATATCCAAATATTTATTAATGATGGCTACTAGTTGCAGAGAGTGATAGAAGATTATCCAATTTGGTTTAAATCGATTCGTTTTGAACACTTGGTGCACAAGAGGAGAATCTGGGATAGCGATAGTGGGATAAAAATTGCAGGGACTGTTATGAAATTCGACTTTGAATGTATAAATCTTAACGTTAGCTAAATAGTGATGCAATTATTTAATTAACTGAAGAAAAGTTTTTATGTTAAATTGAATAATTAAAGGTGTACATTGACGTTGTATTATTATATTTTACATACCGACAATTATAAGAAACATATTACGTACGAGTCAATAAGTTACGTATGACGACGTGAAACAAAGGGTAATTTGACGAGGGAGCAATTGTTTTACAATTATATTTTTGAACGATACTTCTTCTTCGACCACATTCATTCCTAGGAATAAAAAAAAAAAAAACTTTACCGAGTGAGTTCTAAATTGACTGATAGTGTAGATACTCTGAAAATGATTATCTGCTTACGACATGAGTTGGAAAACTGACCGATAGGATGAAATCAAATGTTTACAGAAAATAATTAATTGCTACATACAGGGTGCGGCCTAAAAAACGCCACAAGCCGTATGCCCGTTATTTATGGCTCGGTTTATATGGAACAAAAACTGGAATAAATCGTTTTATAAACACTACATGTGTACCATAGTTTAAATTTTTTCAAGGTCAAATTCAAGGTCAGATGATAATCAATTTTTTTTTTCAAATCAATAGGTGTATTTTTCTATTTTTATTCCGAATGAGATTTTTTTACTGAATCCAACAGTGTGTCACATATTAGAATTCATTTAACAGTAACTTCGAAAATAAGTAAATAAAATATTTTGAAATTTTACCTTTCAAGAAAATCAAGTATGCCATGGAAAACAATATTTATTACACGTTGTCATTTAAATTGTTTGTGATATGGAAAACAATCAAAATGTTGAAATTATTTTAATGTTAAAGTGAAAAACTACACAACGCAAAAGGAAAAAACTATCTACAAGTATTGTTCGAAATGGCCGCCACCTTGTTGTAGACACAACTGACACCTTCTAGCTATACCACGACTTGCATTTAATATAAACGTACGAGGTGTTTCTATACAAGCGTCGATGATTCTTTCCCTTAATCCCTCTTCATTTTCTGGAGTTGTCAAATACACCTTGTCCTCTAAGTAGGCCCAGAACCAAAAATCTAATGGGGTAAGATCGGGTGAACGTGCCGGTCACCGAATTGGTCCAAATGTTCCTAACCATCTTGGTCCAAATTTTCTGTTAATCCAATCAACATAAATACTCGCGTTATGTGGGGAGCCCCATCTTGCTGGTAGCTAATTCGGTTTAGATCCGTAACGGTAAATTATTCAGAAAATTATCTAAATCTTCTGATGAAAGTTGATGATATTTCTCTTTATTTAACGTGATATCTATGAAAAATGGACCAACTAATTGGTCTCCAAAAATACCGCACCACACGTTGACACTGAAACGTCACTGGTTATTACTCTGTACAATAACTCTAAAGTTTTCCTGGCTCCAGTATCGATGATTGTGCCTATTGAAAATTGCATTATTACTAAAGGTACATTCGTCAGATCAAATGATTTTTCGGTCAAATATCGAGTTTTCTTACAACTTATTAAGATAAAATTGGCAAAATTGTTGCCTTCTTGCCGGATCATTTACTTCTAGAGCTTGAACTTTTTGGGGTGTGTAGGGAAAGAAATGGTGTTTCGTCAATACCGATCGTACAGCTTTTTCCGATGTTTCAAGGTCACTACCAACTTCTCTTGTGAACGTTCGTGGATCTTTAACACGTAACAGAATGTTCAATTCCATATTTTCATTAAATTTGTATGCTTGCCGCTTCAGTTTCTTAAAGGCTCCGTAGTTTCTTAGATTTATTTCGAGACGGCTAAATTTTCGAACCTCTGGGGTTTTTCTGTTTGGAAATCGAGCATTATAAACTCGTACTGCCTCATAGCTATTCTTATTACATTGAAAGTAGACTAACAACATGTCGGTTAACTCACTGTTATTCATAGTTTCGTTTTCCAAAGAAAAAGCGAGCAAATACAAAAAACTTAAATGACAACGTCTAATAAATATTATTTTCCATGGCATACTTACCTGATTTTTTTAAAAGGAGCAATTTCCAAATATTTTATTTACTTATTTTCGAAGTTACTGTTAAATGAATTCTAATATGTGATACACTGTTGGATTCAGTAAAAAAATCTCCTTCAGAATAAAAATAGAAAAATATACCTATAGATTTGAAAAAAGAAAATTGAGTATCATCTGACCTTGAATTTGACCTTGAAAATTTAAATTATGGTGCACACATGTAGTGTTTACAAAACTATTTATTTTAGTTTTTGTTTAATTTAAATCGATCCATAAATAACGGAGATACGGCTTGCGGCGTTTTTCAGGCCGCACCCTGTATTCATTAAGAATAAGCTAAAAACTTGAATGGTAACTTTTTAGCACGCCCTATCAAATTGCAGTAACAGAAAAATTTTCAGTTTGATACCATGTGCGATCCTAGTAAATACAATACCTTCGCTAATGCCAAAATCGTTGGAAATATCGGTTTAAGGTTCAATGGCGTCCCAATCCCCGAAGAAATTGTAATGTTGATATTAAGCTTCATCGAACCGGAACGACTTTTAACCATTTCTATGGTTTGCAAAAACTGGTGCAAAATTGTACGGTCATACACATTCTGGAATGACAAGTATAGGAGAAAATGCGGTCATCAGGCCAAACAGGTCCCTTGGTATGTTTTTTATTGCCTATTTACAAGAAAGTGTTTCATCAACGTTTTAACCAACTGTAATGGCGATAATGGTTTTAATGGGTGGTATCCTGGTATACCTCCTGGATTAGAAATTCAAAATGCTCCACCTACAAATATCCCGGAATGTAAAGGGTTTGTTCGCTGCTTTGCAACTTCACTGAACTGCTGTCTTAAATTTCAAAACATTCATTTGAAGCACGATTGCTTGCTTTTGAAAGTAGTAAGTATGGTTCATCCTCGGATTTTGCTAACTGACTGGGTAACTGCAAGAATTGATAGAGAAATCAGTTATGCTTCAACTGTACAATTTTTTGGTCTCAATGGAAAATATCTTTGTGAAAGTACAGTTATCCGTAAAGTGGGACCGTTTAGAAACTCATGGGTGAAGGTAAATTCAAAACTTTATATTTCCAAATATTTATTAATGATGGCTACTAGTTGCAGAGAGTGATAGAAGATTATCCAATTTCTTTTAAATCGATTTGTTTTCAACACTTGGTGCTCAAGAAAGGAATCTGGGATGTCGATAGTGGGATAAAAATTGCAGGGACTGTTATGAAATTCGACTTCGAATGTATAAATCTTAACGTTAGCTAAATAGTGATGCAATTATTTAATTAGCTGAAGAAAAGTTTTTATGTTAAATTGAATAATTAAAGGTGTACATTGATGTTGTATTATAAAATATTACATACCGACAGTTATAAGTAACATATTACGTACGAGTAAAAAAGTTATGCATGGCGACTCCAAACAAAGGGTAATTTGAAGGGGGGGGCGCAATTGTTTTACAATTATATTTGTGATCGATAGATACTTCTTCTTCGACAACATTTATTCCTTGGAATTAAAAAAAAATTACATTTTTTTTACCGATTCCGTTCTAAATTGACTAATAGTGTAGATACTAAGATAATGATTATCTGCTTACGACATGAGCTGGAAAACTGACCGATAGGATAAAAGCAAATTTTTATACAAAATAATTAATTTCTACATATTCATTAAGAATTTGCTAAAAACTTGAATGGTAACTTTTTCGAGCGCTTTATCAAATTCCAGTAACAGAAAAATTTTCAGTTTGATACCATGTGCGATCCTGGTAAATACAATACCTTCGTTAATGCCAAGATCGTTGGAAATATCGGTTTAGTGTTAAATGGCGTCCCAATCCCCGAAGGAATTTTAATATTGATATTAAGCTTCATCGAACCCGAACGACTTTTAACCATTTCTAAGGTTTGCAAAAACTGGTGCATAATTGTACGATCATACACATTCTGGAATGACAAGTATAGGCGAAAATGCGGTCATCAAGCCAAACAGGTTCCTTGGGATGTTTTTTATTGCCTATTCACAAGAAAGTGTTTCATCAACCTTTTAACCAACTGTAATGGCGATAATGGTTTTAATGGGTGGCGGTCTGATGTATCTTTTGCATTAGAAATTCAAGAAGCTCCACCTACAAATATACCGGAATGTAAAGGGTTTGTTCGCTGCTTTGCAACTTCATGGAACTGCTGCCTTAAATATCAAAACATTCATTTGGAGCGCGATTGCTTGCTTTTAAAAGTAGTAACGTTGATTCATCCTCGGATTTTGGTAACTGACTGGGTAACTGCAAGAATTAATCCAGAAATCTATTATGCTTCAACTATACAATTTTTTTATCTCAATGGAAAATATCTTTATGAAAGTCTAGTTACGCGTGCAGTGAAACCCTTGGGAAATTCATGGATTAAGGTAAACTCAAAAAGGTATATTTCCAAATATTTATTAATGATGGTTACTAGTTGCAGAGAGTGATAGAAGATTATCCAATTTCGTTTAAATCGATTCGTTTTATACACTTGGTGCTCAAGAGGGGAATCTGGGTTGACGATACTGGCATAAAAATTGCAGGGACTGTTATGAAATTCGACTTCGAATGTATAAATTCTAACGTTAGCTAAATAGTGAAGCAATTATTTAATTAACTGAAGAAAAGTTTTTATGTTAAATTAAATAATTAAAGGTGTACATTGATGTTGTATTATAAAATATTACATACCGACAGTTATAAGTACTTTTCCTTCGACCATATTTATTCTTAGGAATTAAAAAAAAAAAAAAATTTTACCGAATCCGTTCTAAATTGAATGATAGTGTAGATACTAAGAAAATAATTATCTGCTTACGACATGAGCTGGAAAACTGGCCGATAGGATGAAACCAAATTTTTACAGAAAATAATTAATTGCTATATATTCATTAAGAATTAGCTTAAATATTGAATGGTAACTTTTTAGCACGCCTTATCAAATTCCAGTATAAGAAAAATTCTCAGTTTGATACCATGTGCGATCCTAGTAAATGCAATACCTTCGTTAATGCCAAAATCGTTGGAAATATTGGTTTAGTGTTAAATGGCGTCCCAATCCCCGAAGAAATTTTAATATTGATATTAAGCTTCATCGAACCGGGACGACTTTTAACCATTTCTATGGTTTGCAAAAACTGGTGCATAATTGTGCGGTCATACACATTCTGGAATGACAAGTATAGGCGAAAATGCGGTCATCAAGCCAAACGGGTTCCTTGGGATGTTTTTTATTGCCTATTTACAAGAAAGTGTTTCATCAACGTTTTAACCAACTGTAATGGCGATAACGGTTTTAATGGGTGGCGGTCTGATGTATCTTCTGGATTAGAAATTCAAGAAGCTCCACCTACAAATATCCCGGAATGTAAAGGGTTTGTACGCTGCTTTACAACTTCACTGAACTGCTGCTTTAAATATCAAAAGATTTATTTGAAGCACGATTGCTTGCTTTTGAAAGTAGTAAGGTTGGTTCATCCTCGGATTTTGCTAACTGATTGGGTAACTGCAAGAATTAAAACAGAAATCACTCATGCTTCAACCATACAATTTTTTGGTCTCAATGGAAAATTTATTTATGAAAGTCTAGTTAACCGTGAAGTGGAATCGTTTGGAAATTCGTGGATCAAGGTAAATTCAAAAAATTATATTTCCAAATATTTATTAATGATGGTTACTAGTTGCAGAGAGTGATTGAAGATTATCCAATTTCTTTTAAATCGATTTGTTTTCAACACTTGGTGCTCAAGAAAGGAATCTGGGATGTCGATAGTGGGATAAAAATTGCAGGGACTGTTATGAAATTCGACTTTGAATGTATAAATCTTAACGTTAGCTAAATAGTGATGCAATTATTTAATTAACTGAAGAAAAGTTTTTATGTTAAATTAAATAATTAAAGGTGTACATTGATGTTGTATTATAAAATATTACATACCGACAGTTATAAGCAACATATTACGTACGAGTAAAAAAGTTATGTATGGCGACTCGAAACAAAGAGTAATTTGACGAAGGCGCATTTGTTTTGCAATTATATTTGTGAACGATACTTCTTCTCCGACAACATTTATGCCTACGAATTAAAAATAAATTACATTTTTTTTTACCGAGTCCGTTCTAAATTGACTAATAGTGTAGATACTAAGAAAATGATTATCTGCTTACGACATGAGCTGGAAAACTGACCGATAGGATGAAACCAAATTGTTACAGAAAATAATTAATTGCTACATATTCATTATTAGCTAAAAACTTGAATGTTAACTTTTTAACCCGCCTTATCAAATTCCAGTAAAAGAAAAATTTTCAGTTTGATACCATGTGCGATCCTAGTAAATACAATACCTTCGCTAATGCCAAAATCGTTGGAAATATTGGTTTAATGTTAAATGGCGTCCCAATTCCCGAAGAAATGTTAATATTGATATTAAGCTTCATCGAACCGGGACGACTTTTAACCATTTCTATGGTTTGCAAAAACTGGTGCATAATTGTACGGTCATACACGTTTTGGAATAAAAAGTATTGGACAAAATGTAATCATCAGGCCCAAAAAGTTCCATGGTTCGTGTTTTACTGTTTATTCACGAGGAAATGTTTCACTAATATTTTAAACAATTGTAACGGTGAAAATGGATTTGAGAAATGGCGTTTTGACCGAAACAATTGGAATGGCTTTGATGTCGAAAATCCCCCGATAGGAGTTTGTCCATTGCCCAGCAACGTTCCTGAATTTCAGGGATTTACAAGCTGTTTCTCTACTTTTCGCAAACATTGCATGAAATCTCAATCCATCAGTTTAGAACGAGATGTTTTACTGTCTAAAGTAATACATATGGTTAGACCTCGAATCTTGTTAAGTGAATGGATAGGTGCAAAATTAGGGACTAATGTAACTTATTCTTCAACGTTGAATTTTTTTGACAAAAGTGGTAGGTTCATTTTTCAAACGAAAGGTATCGAGAAAACGAACAATTTTTATAAAAATGCTTGGATCAAGGTAAATTGTATTTTTAGTTTGCTAAAACTATATTTTAATGATTTCCAGGTGCAGAGGGTGATAATGGATTACCCATTTAAAGTACAGACAATTACTTTTAGACATTCAGTGTTCAGTCATGGTATCAACAGTTGTCCCAGCATAAAAATGGCAGGGGCCGTTGTAAGATTCGAGTTCGAATGCATCAACCTTTCACTGAATAAATAGCGAAGTGACTATTTTCATTAACTGAATGAGATAATTTGCATGTTACTTGATATACATAGAGGAGCTAAATTAAATGTTAAAATTTTATTTTTTTATTACAACTAATAATGTGTTCTTCTATTGACGACCGGAACTAGAAAATTAGAAACCTTTGTCGAAATTCATTTGTAAAAATTAAATCACTAAAATGTTGTCCTTGTCTTGCAATGCCTTTAATTTCTTATGTTGGAGCAAATCTGTTGTGTCAATTTGATGTCGCATTTTCTTGGTTCAGGAAACAAATTTCTTATGGTTCGTTTAATATCTTACTGAAACCACCATTGGTCATCAAAACCAATAAATTCTTGGGCAGGAAAGTTAAGAAAGCGACAATTTTGACAGTTAACGTAACCAAGCAAGTGGAAGTGTGCCTATCGTTCCAATCCACGCCCTTGGATTATGGAGAAAGTGAGACATTATCTGTAAGATTGCTAGTGACGTTATGGGCAACACCTGAATTTCCAAGAAATGTAATTTTAAATTCTAATTAAAATTATTTTCAATTAATAAAAATACAAAAGTGCAAAACTTTATGGGACACCTTATTTGCTTATTAAAAAAGTCATCGCGTCGCAAATCAAAAAACCAAAACGATAAGTTCTCCAAATTCTACACCAAGAAAAGTAATCAGTTCGAAATAATGGATCTTATTGGTGTTTTCACTGACTGTGAAATTGAAGGCGAAAATGGTTTGTTATTCAACGAAACTTACATTCCCGAAGAAGTTGTATTTATGATTTTAAATCGTATCGAACCTCGATACCTTTTAACAGTCAGTTTGGTATGTAAAAATTGGTGTAAAATCGTTCGATCACGCACCTTTTGGAATATGCTGTACAAGTATAAATTCAATCGTCGGGCAAAGAACCTTCCTTGGTGCGTTTTTTATTGCCTTTTCACCAGAAGGTGCTTCACAAACATTTTGACCAACTGTAACGGCGAACGTGGTTTCAATGATTGGTTTGTTGTTAAAAACGGCGGAAGTGGATTTATCATCGAGAGAACTCCATTGGGAGCTTACCCATTGCCGAAAGGTGTTCCTGAATTTAAGGGATTTCGAAGCTGCTTTGCAACTTCTTACTTCGAATGCATTAAAACCCAATTCCATGATTTTGAAGATGACCTTTTATTATGTGAGATAATAAAAAAATTTAAACCCCGAGTTTTAGTAAGTGAGTGGGTAACTGCAAGATACGATGCTGGCTCTCACTATACTGCAACTGTTACACTTTTCGGTAGTGAATTTTTGATGAGTCTTGAACAGCAAATGTACTATCGAGCGAAACAATATGAAGGAAGAAAGTGGATTAAAGTAAGTTTTCAAACGCAATTTTGCAAAAATTTTGTTCCATGATTTTTAGTTGCAAATGCAAATTAGTAATTATCCGACGTCCGTAACAGCGATACATTTCAGACACCAAGGACGAGATTTTCAACGTTGGAAAGGCCATTATGGAATTAAAATGGCAGGGGCTGTGGTGAAATTTGATTTTGAAAGTATTAACCCAGACGGTGATTAAATTGTAACATAAGTTTTAAACTCTTTTAATAAAATTTGTTTTATATTGATTTATATTGAAATGTTGGCTAACAACCACCTATTTACCTAATTCTATTTCATAATTTCAAAGAAATGGTAATAAACCAATTTTGGCTGTAGAAGATATATTCAAAAACTTGAATTGGTCAGGTATGGGAGTTAGTATAAACGGAAAAGATTTTAAGCATTGAGATATGCTGATGACGTGGTCAATAGCTAAAAACCCTCAAGAACTTCAATACAACGAATCCAAAAAGTAGGTCTAAAAATGAATCTGCGAAAAATGAAAATTATGTCGGAAGATAACTTATTTATTTACATTGATAATATCTAAGTGGGGAATGCAAAGACATACAATTATTTGGGGCAAGAAATCACTAGTAAAAGAAAACAAAATCCAAGAAATAAAAAGAAGTGCTAAACAGTCTTGGGAGGCGTTTGGAAGACTAAATTTTATATTTAAAAATAAGAACATTCTGGTTTACCTAAAACAAAGACATTTAATGCATGCATTCTAACTGTGATGTGTTACGGTGAGGAGAATTAGACCATGACAAAAAAAGATCTTGAGCAGATTTCAACTTACTCAAAGAGCGATGGAACGGCAAATGATGGGAATCTCAATGAAGGACCGGAAAATCAACGAATATATTAGAAGTGCTTGATGTGGCCGAAAACACCGCTAAACTGAAGTGGTCATTTGCTAGTCATGTTGCTAGAACTATTGTGGGCAATTGGTCTATGCACTTCCTATTCTGGAAGCCATACAATAACCGTAGACCAAGAGAACGTCCACAGATAAGATGGATAGATGATAGATTGATAGATGCAAAGCCAATGAAGAAAAATCAGTATTTAAAAATGATTTAGACCAAAAAATCTACAAATTGGTAGACAAAACAAAATGTCTTACAGATTTGGTACAAAAAGTTGTTAATGCCCACGCTACAAATGTTCGACTTATACAGATGCTTTAGTGCATACCAGCTTTTACTCCCTTGTTGTTTTTTGCTTGCACTGTTTCGAAATTATATTCTCCATAGTTATATTTTGGCCTATTCTTTTCTTCATTTCTACTTCTTCTTCAATTTCCACAAAACTTTCCTTCATGTCTATCTTTCTTCTTCCAAATAGATCAACGTTGTCTACGAAAATTAGAAATTGCTTAGAATTGTTTATTATTATTCCCTTCCAATGCACCAATGCCATTTTCTCCGCATCAAACTTAAATAAAGTTGCATTTTCCCTGTTTGGAATTCAAATTATATTAACAAGTTATTCTACACCAGTTTTTTACTTTTCGTCTCCTCCACTGTTAAATTTACTAGTCGTACTAATTTAGTCAGAATTCCAAAACCTCTTCAGAATAGCTCTATGTGTGAGTTTGTTTTAAATCTTATAATGAAAATCTGGTTTGTTGTAGATCTATCTAGCTTAAAGCTCGTGGTCTCCTAAAATTTCCTCTGAACGTATTCAGACAGGATTTTGTACAGTGTGTTTAAGAGGGTATTTTTTCTGCAATTATGTGTTATGTGTTAGGATAATTAATCCCATTTTCTGGTAGTACTTTCTGTTGTTACACTTCTGGCTACTGGCAGGTAGAGATTTTCGAAGTATAGGAAAAGCAATATTCGAACTTAAACAAAATTTTTTGTACTTAGCAATTGCTATGTCTAAGCCGTCTCTATGAATTTCATCTTATAAGTATAAACTTGGGGGAAAATTGTGCAAAACTTTCTGGGACACCTTATATTTATTTCATTAACAAAAAAGCCATCGCGTCACAAACCGAAAAACTAAATAGATAAATTCTCCTTTATCAAATTCTACACCAAGAAAAATAGTCGTTTCGAAATGTTGGATGATCTTAATATTTTCCGCGATTGTAAAATCGAAGGCGAAAATGGTTTCTTGTTCTGCGGAAAGTACATCCCTGAAGAAGTTGTAATGATGATATTAAGTCGCGTCGAACCTCGACATTGTTTAGCCGTCAGTGTTGTGTGTAAAAATTGGTATAAAATCGTTCGATCACACACGTTTTGGAATATGCTGTACAAATATAAATTCAATCGTTGCGCAAAAGACCTCCCTTGGTCCGTTTTTTATTGTTTTTTTACCAGAAGGTGCTTCACTAACATTTTGACCAACTGTAACGGTGAACGCGATTTAAATGATTGGGATATTCCCAGAATCACCCAACGTGGATTTAGAGTCGAAAGCATTCCATGCGGAGCCGACTTAAAACCGGAAGTTGTTCCCGAATTTGAGGGATTTAAAAGCTGCTTTGCAGCTTCTGACGAAGACTGCATTAAAAGTCAAGGTCATATTATTGAACAAGACCGTTTATTATGTGAGATAATAGAAAAATTTAATCCCAGGATTTTGGTAAGTGAGTGGATTGCTTCAAGAGATGATGCTGCTGCCTGCTATTCTGCAACTGTAATCTTTTTCGGCACTGCAAATCCGATGCTCGTTGAAAAGAAATTATGCCATAAGATGATACGATTTTCTGGCAAGTGGATTAAAGTAAGCTTTCATAGCCGGTTTTACAAAAATTTTATTTAATGATTTTTAGCTGGAAATGGAAATTAAAGATTATGCGAAGCGCTTATCTGCGATTTTCTTCAGGCATCAAGGGCACAGATCCCGTCAATTTCAAGGCTGGTCTGGGATAAAAATGGCAGGAGCTGTAGTGAAAATTGATTTTGAAAGTATTAACCCAATCAAAAAATCCCGACTTCAAAAATGATTTTATTGTAATATGTACAATTTTTTATTCTTTTAATAAAGTAAATGCTTTATTTATTGGAATTTATTGAGATAAAGATGTCTGCAGCTTTCAAAATGTTACCTGACCTTTTACATATTTATCTAATTATTTTATTCTACCCATAATTTGGAGCATATGGTAATGAACCAGTCAGAATTTGGAAACGATTTACTCCTCTTAGTAACAAAAAAAAAGTTGTTGGACAAAAGACAACACACAGGTTTGGTACGAAGAGCTGTTAAGGTCAACGTTACGAATGCTTGACTTAAGCACCTGCTTCAATGCTTTTATTTTCTTGTACAAGTTTGGCCTTAGTTTTCTCTTCTATGGACTCGTTCGGATTTGCCACCAAGCCCATACACTTAAATGCTTGATCTCTTTCACAATTATCTTGTGCGCCGATCTGATAGACATTTTGTCTTTCCTCATACTCTATGAGACCTAGTGTTGCTGTGTTCTTTTTCGATTTCTACGAAATTTTCCTTTCTATCAATGTTTCCTCGTTCAAATAGATCTACGTTATCTACAAAAGCTAGAAAATGCTTAAAACAGATTAACATTATTTCTCTCAATTCATCAAGAGACTTCTTGCCACTTTTTCCTGAGCAAAATTAAATAGAGTTGATGAAAGGAACCGCCCTTGCATTTTCCCTGTTTGGAATTGAAATTCTACTGAAAACCTATTCTACACCAGTCCTTGCTTTTCGCCTCGTCCACTGTTACATTTACTAGACGTAATAATGTAATCGGAATTCCAAGCTCTGTGTGTGTTTTAAGTTTGTTTTAAATCTTATAACGAAAATCTGGTTTGTTGTTGATCTATACATCCTAAAGCTGGTGGTCTCCTAAAATTTCCTCTGCATACGACCTCATTTGTTAACAATCTTTGACAGTGTGTGTAAGAGCGTAATGCTTCTGCAATTAATATAGGTAGTTCACTATCCATTATGTGTTAGCATAATTAATTCAATTTTCTGGTAGTGCTTTCTGTTGTTACACCTTTGGCTACGTGCAGCTAAAGAAATATTCGAATTGAAACGAAATTTTTTCTACCTGCTTTTCCCAAAAGAATAACAATTGCTATGTCTAATGGGCTCCACACACTCACGATGTTGTACGACGTGCTTGTACGTACGTACAAAATCGTACGTTCAAACACGAGAGTGTATGGTGACAACCACGACGAACAAAATCGTACCAGCAACATCGTACGAAACCAGTTTTCGACGACTTTTGCATGCCGATTTTGAACTCGAAGCTATCCATATTCGTAAACTTTATTTACTTTATTTTTATTAAATATTGCAGCTAGAGGGAGATTTTTAAGCTAAAATTTAAAATAAAAGTAAACATTTTGAATGATTTTACCTTTATGAATCTGTTGTATTTGGAAAAAAAATTATTTATTTAAATTTATAGTTATTTGATCAAGAAGTGCGTTAATCGCCGATTAACGCAAAAGTTGGTTACAATAATTATCTTATTGAACTCAAAAATCAATAAATGCAATATTTATGCAGTTCCTCTGTAAAACAATTTATGCACTTTAGAATTCGTCATTCAAAATATTCTTTTACTTCTAAAGTGTGTCATTAAAGCCAGGTGAAACAAATTACAGGGACCGAATTCCAGAACTGATCATAAAATGATAATGCGGACAACCTTGCTGAGGCGATTATTTGGTTAAAATACAATATAGTGAAATTACTTTATTGCTTGCCCATTTGACCATTCTTCTGATACGCCGAAAAAGGACATTTGCTGCAATAAATTCTAAAAATCAATATAATACTATCTATTTGGTATGTAGCGCTAATAGCTTGTGATTTAAATAAAGTTTGTATGCATACTCTTTGTCATTCAAATAAACAAGAAGTTGAATAATGTGTATTGACCTATCGATAATTGCGAACAAAAACAGCGTTTTCCTTATTTTTCTTTTTGGTTTATAAGGTTCTACTTTCGGTGTGTCTTTTTGGCATTTCCATTTGCAAAAAGTCAAAATGTAATTTGTTCTTCAAATGAAAGAGCTTTGTGGGTAATAAACATTTAAAAAATAAGCCGGTCTCGTCAGCACAGTATTTTTTCAAATTTTTTTTCCCATAAGACCACCCCAGTGTTATAAAAAAAGTTTTAAAAGACAGGGCAAAGTATGGTTATAAAATTCTAAGAAATAAATATTGAGGTTGTAGGGTTTAAAAAATAATACGCATTTAATTTGTTAATAAATTCGAGAAAAATAAACACAGAGCTTACAGCTTGACAGAAATAGCTTGGCGGATGACCCTGCGCAGAAAAGGAAGCGAGAGAGTGTCTTAAGATAAGGATATAACTAGTATTGGCGAGCGACCACCAATAACGAACTGAGCTCCGCTAAGGGGCGGTCTTTCGGTCTACGGCGCATCCATGACTCACCCGCCAAGCTAAGTTTGTCAAGCTGTACCTTGATATAATTTTTCAGTGCATGTATTATTGCACGGCATGTTTGCGGAATTATTTTTCCCATTGCCTGAGGTGAAACAATTGTAGAATATTTCAATTCCTCAAAGCTTGCTCCTCTTGCAAAAAACCGAAGAGTTGCCGACAAACGCTCATGTGCGGATGTTGATTGTCGCAGTCTAGTGTTTTGTTTTTCAATTAAAGGAGTTACTAAATTTAACAATTCGACATAACTGCTTTCGTCCATTCGCAAATAATTCCAGCCAATCATGCGGTTCAAGTTTCAAATGCTCTAATAAATTTATGTGCGAAAACTCGTTGCGTCTTAAAAACCACTCTTTACACCACTTCGAACGTTTATTTTTGCTATTTTTTCTTATGACCGCGACTGCAACGGCTAATAATTGAAGATTACGCTTCGACATCTTCCCGAATACTAACAAAATCACAAAAAAGTGAATCCCTTTAAAACATCGTTGAAAATTGAACGTACGAGCAAAACCGAAGGTGTGTGGGCAAGTGGAACGTACGTACAAAATCGCACGATTTTGTACGTACGTACAAGCACGTCGTACAACATCGAGAGTGTGTGGAGCCCATAAGCCGTCTTTATGAATTGGCTCTTATTAGTATAACCTTGAGGAAAAATGTGCAACACTTTCTGGGACACATTTCATTAATAAAAAAAGCCATCGCGTCACAAACCGATAAACTAAATAGATAAGTTCTCCTTTATCAAATTTTACACCAAGAAAAATAGTCGCTTCGAAATGTTGGATGATCTCAATATTTACCCCGATTGTAAAATCGAAGGCGAAAATGGTTTCTTGTTCTGCGGAAAGTACATCCATGAAGAAGTTGTAATGATGATATTAAGTTGCGTCGAACCTCGACATCTTTTAGCCGTCAGTGTTGTGTGTAAAAATTGGTATAAAATCGTTCGATCACACACGTTTTGGAATATGCTGTTCAAGTATAAATTCAATCGTTGCGCAAAAGACCTCCCTTGGTCCGTTTTTTATTGTTTTTTTACCAGAAGGTGCTTCACTAACATTTTAACCAACTGTAACGGTGAACGTGATTTAAATGATTGGTTTATTCTGAGAAACGATGGATGTGGATTTAGAGTCGAAAGCATTCCATGCAGAGCCGACTTAAAACCAGAAGGTGTCCCCGAATTTGAGGGATTTAAAAGCTGCTTTGCAGCTTGTGACAAAGACTGCATTAAAGCTCAAAGACATATTATTGAACAAGACCGTTTATTATGTGAGATAATAGAGAAATTTAATCCCAGGATTTTGGTAAGTGAGTGGATCGCTGCAAGAGATGATGCTGCTGCCTGCTATTCTGCAACTCTAACATTTTTCGGCACTGCAATTCCGAAGTTCGTTGAAAAGAAATTATGCCATCGGATGGTACGATTTTCTGGAAAGTGGATTAAAGTAAGCTTTCATAGCCGGTTTTACAAAAATTTTATTTAATGATTTTTAGCTGGAAATGGAAATTAAAGATTATTCGAAGCCCTTAATTGGGATTTTTTTCAGCCATCAAGGACACAGATTCCATCAATTTGAAGGCTGGTCTGGAATAAAAATGGCAGGAGCTGTAGTGAAAATTGATTTTGAAAGTATTAACCCAATCAAAAAATCCTGACTTCAAAAATGATTTTATTGTAATACAATTTTTTATTCTTTTAATAAAGTAAATGTTTTATTTATTGTAATTTATTGAGATAAAGATGTCTGCGGCTTTCAAAATGTTACCACCTATTTATCTAATTATTTTAATGAACCAGTCAGTATTTGGAGGCGATTTACTCCTCTTAGCAACAACAAAAAAGTTGTTGGACAAAAGACAACACAGGTTTGGTACGAAGGGCTGTTAAGGTCAACGTTACGAATGCTTGACTTAAGCACCTGCTTCAATGCTTTTATTTCCTTGTACAAGTTTGGCCTTAGTTTTCTCTTCTATGAACTCGTTCGGATTTACCACCAAGCCCAGACACTTAAATGCTTGATCTCTTTCATAATTATCTTGTGCGCCGGTCTGATAGACATTTTGTCTTCCTCATTCTCTATGAGACCTAGTGTTGCTGTGTTCTTTTTCGATTTCTACAAAATTTTCCTTTCTATCTATCTTTCCTCGTTCAAATAGATCTACGGTATCTACAAAAGCTAGAAAATGCTTAAAAAAATGCTTAAATGCTTATTCCTCTCAATTCATCAAGGGACTTGGTGCCACTTTTTCCCGAGCAAAATTAAATAGAGTTGATGGAAGGAAATGCCCTTGCATTTTCCCTGTTTGGAATTCAAATTCTACTGACAACCTATTCTACATCAGTCCTTGCTTTTCGTATCCTCCACTGTTACATTTACTAGACGTACTAATGTAATCGGAATTCCAAGCTCTGTGTGTGTTTTAAGTTTGTTTTAAATCTTATAACGAAGATCTGGTTTGTTGTTGATCTATCCATCCTAAAGCTGGTGGTCCCCTAAAATTTTTTCTGCATTCGACCTCATCTCTTTGTTAATAATCTTTGACAGTGTGTGTAAGAGGGTAATGCTTCTGCAATTAATATAGGTAGTCCATAATGTGTTAGGATAATTAATTCAATTTTCTGGTAGTACTTTTTGTTGTCACACCTTTGGCTACGTGCGGGTACAGATTCATAGTAAAGCTTAAGAAATATTCGAACTTAAACGATAATTTTTCTACTTGCTTTTCCCAAAAGAATAACAATTGCTATGTCTAAGCCGTCTCTATGAGTTGGATCTTATAGGTATAGCCTTGCGGGAAAAATGTGCAACACTTTCTGGGACACCTTATATTTATTTTGTTAATAAAAAAGCCATCGCGTCACAAACCGAAAAACTAAATAGATAAGTTCTCCTTTATCAAATTCTACACCAAGAAAAATAGTCGCTTCGAAATGTTGGATGATCTTAATATTTTCCGCGATTGTAAAATCGAAGGCGAAAATGGTTTCTTGTTCTGCGAAAAGTACATCCCTGAAGAAGTTGTAATGATGATATTAAGTCGTGTCGAACCTCGACATCTTTTAGCCGTGAGTGTTGTGTGTAAAAATTGGTATAAAATCGTTCGATCGCACACGTTTTGGAATATGCTGTACAAATATAAATTCAATCGTCGGGCAAAAGACCTCCCTTGGTCCGTTTATTATTGTTTTTTTACCAGAAGGTGCTTCACTAACATTTTGACCAACTGCAACGGTGAACGTGATTTAAATGATTGGGGTATTCCGAGAATCACCCGACGTGGATTTAGAGTCGAAAGCATTCCATGCGGAGCCGACTTAAAACCGGAAGGTATTCCCGAATTTGAGGGATTTAAAAGCTGCTTTGCAGCTTCTGACGAACACTGCGAAAAAACTCAAGATCATATTATTGAACGAGACCGTTTACTATGTAAGATAATAGAAAAATTTAATCCCAGGATTTTGGTAAGTGAGTGGATCGCTTCAAGATATGATGCTCCGGCCTGCTATTCTGCAAGTGTAACCTTTTTCGGCACTGGAAGTTTGAAGATCGTTGAAAAGAAATTATGCTATAAAATGATACGATTTTCTGGAAAGTGGATTAAAGTAAGCTTTCATAGCCGGTTTTACAAAAATTTTATTTAATGATTTTTAGCTGGAAATGGAAATTAAAGATTATTCGAAGCGCTTATCTGCGATTTTTTTCAGCCATCAAGGACACAGATCCCATCAATTTCAAGGCTGGTCTGGAATAAAAATGGCAGGAGCTGTAGTGAAAATTGATTTTGAAAGTATTAACCCAATCAAAAAATCCCGACTTCAAAAATGATTTTATTGTAATATGTACAATTTTTTATTCTTTTAATAAAGTAAATGCTTTATTTATTGGAATTTATTGAGATAAACATGTCCGCAGCTTTCAGAATGTTACCTGACCTTTTACCTATTTACCTAATTATTTCATTCCACTCATAATTTGGAGCATATGGTAATACAGCAATCAGTATTTGCAGACGATTTAGTCCTCTTAGTAACAACAAAAAAGTTGTTGGACAAATGACGACATACAGGTTTGATACGAAGATTCACGTTATGGATGCTTGACTTAAGCAGCTGTTTCAGTGCTTTTATTCCCTTGTACAAGTCTGCCTTAGTTTTCTCTTCCACTGAGCCCTAAAATGCTCGATCTCTTTCACAATTATCTTCTTCGTCGATCTGATAGACATTTTGTCTTTTCTTCATTCTCTATGAGACCTAGTGGTCTTGCGTTCTTTTTCCATATTTACATAACTTTTCCTCGTCTAAATAGATCTACGTTATCTGCAAAAGGTCATGTAGTTTTAAGTTTTTATTATGTTGGTAGTTGCCAGCTACTAAAGAACTGTGTGAGCTGAGTAATACCCAAAAAACAGTGAAAGTTTTGCACTTGGTTTTTGCTCAATATCTCCTGAATTATGACATTCGATTTCGTTAACGTACAACCAAATAAAGTACTAATAAAATAATAACCTAATTATATAATTCGGTTAATAAAATAATTTCATTGCTCAATGCATTCGTGTTTTACTGAAAAGCAACAAAGGGGTGTGTTGAGGTGGCATTTAAAGGTCGCAACGATTGGCTAAAGATAAAAGCAATAACTACTGGGAATGTGTTCCCTTGTGTCAATTACTGAATGACAAATATTGGAGAGGTCATTGTTATTGTGCATTTGCTGGAATTATTTTCGGGTTGGTGCCTTCGAATGCTTTTTACATGGCGGGGGTGCGTTTCGTCTTTGAAGATACGGTCGCAAGGGTTTAGACACAACAGCCGAAGTGGCCATTCGGCCGTTCCACGGCGTGAACACCGAATTGAATAACTCATAAATATCACATCAACAATGTCATCATTTTGTTCCCAAAGCAAGACATATCTTTATTAATAAAAAAGTTAATACCTCAAGAAACAACACTGAAAAAACACGTTATTTAAGAAAGCCTTTCAAGTGTTTTAATAAGAGCAGTAAACATAAAATTATTCTAATGTAATTAACTATTTGTAAAATGAAGGAATTTGTAAAGTTGTGTTCTAATTTGCTTTGTTGGGACGTGCTCAAAGAGGTAGCACTGTTGTCGTTAGTTTCGAAGTTACCTACCCATGAAATGTATGAATTTGCAGTTCGTGCGTACGTTTGCATCTATGCATATCCACAGAACATTTGGATTTACATTCCGTGCATAAGTTTCAAACAGTACTCTGAAACCGGCATAACTCTCGGATTCAACCATAATTTGTAATGTTATTACATTTTAAATTATTTGTAGTGTTGTCAACGTTGCCAACGTTTCAAGGAATTTAATTTAATAGAACTTCTAAATATAAACAACAATAAAAAAGCAGTGAAATTCGATTGAATTAATTATTTAACGTGGTTCGACTACTAAATTACGAATTATCAAAACTTAATTAAGTAGTTGTTCAAACGTACCGCACACAACTGTAACTACTATACAGGGGCGCCAGCCAATTGGAATAAATTCATTATCTCAATTATTGTGCATATTGAAAAACAATTCCGAAATACGTCATTTTTAGTTTATCACATGATATCCTGTAAAGTGAAAATTTCATCCTTAACCTCAGCCCCCCTCGAGTGACAGGTGCAACCCCCAAATTTTTAAATAGGAAGGGGGGCTTGTGATACCTCATTTGAAAGGTCTCTTCATGCTGTATTCAAAAATGCTACTTTATTGCAAAAATGAAGAGTAAAAACAAATTAATCTGTTTAAGGAAATTCGTTACGACACACTAAAAAATCAAAAACTAACGTGCTTCAAGGTATTATACTACAGAAATGATCACATTCACAGAGATTTAAAGATATCGACGGTCAAAGAAGAGATCCGGAAAGTGCCAGTCAAACATGAGGAACGGCTCCACCAACACCCCAACATAGTTCTTCAGCTGTTGGATTATTATCACCTCCGCACACTAAAGAGAATGAAGCCACTAGACCTAGTGTAGTGTCTTGAATGTGTTAAAGCAGAGTAATTGTTCGAAAAATAATTAGTCAGTTAGTGACATTAAAAACAATTCAAGGACATCATTGGATGAACTCTAAATGATATGTAGCATTAAGAGTTTTTAAAAAAATTAATGGTTAACGATTTTGATTTTAAAAAAATATTCCAATTTATACTTTTGGTTAGAGAGAACAGAGCAAAATCAAAAATAGGTAGTTCCTGGACCTAAGTCCTTTTGTCTACATTTTAGTGGTTCTAAATTTTTTGTCATTCTTGGATACCGTAATAAATTTCTATTTTATACCTTGCAAGTGTGCCAACCTACCGCGAACCCACGGTTTGTTGGTGCAGCTTGCGGAATAAATTGGCCTATGGAAAATTGAGTCTATTAAAATTACCAAATACAGTGTGTCCACAGATGGAGTTAACAAGAGGAAAAAAGTTTTATTTTCAACTTTACGCCAAAAAAATTATTCTTTATAAAATGTTTTGCTTGTTTTGGAAAGTCATAAACAATTGTCAAAGTTTTATTAAAATGTACAGGATGTTCTAAAAATTACAAAATATTTTTATTTTTGTAAAAAATGTCATTTGAAGTTGTTTCAAAACTTAAGAAAAGCGATTTTGAGGCAAAAATACGGTAACTATGCCATTTTGTGAATACAATGCTGTGGCGAGTTCACTTTCCTGCTAAAATTTTGTCATTGTTTTGAAATTAAAATTCTGTATTTTGAAAAAAACAGATTGTGTTCTTAAATACCTATCTCAATTTGTCTTATAATTTAACAGTATGAGAATTGAAACCTTCTTGAATAAACACACATTTTACTGTTTTAATAAAATATTTCAAATAGTATGTTCAATACGAGCAGTGGTAAAATGAATTTAAAGACAAAGTGAAGAAAGTTTTTTTTAAAAACTAGTGTCGTAAGACCCTGGTAATAATCGGATACAGAGACGATAATTTTCTACACCAATATTTACCCAGTCACAACACACCCCGCTTAATCAATCACCGGTGTCAACGGGTTCAACCACATAAGGACAAAATGAATCGACTGATTTAGCAAAAAACATTTCCCCGTTTGCATAGCATCCTAAAAATACGTTAAAGAGCAGTTAGTTACTCCAATTCTCTTTTTGTCTTCCGAAATTTGAATAAATCGCGTGTACGTTGACATTCCGGTACTATCACATAATACACAAATAAAAAAGTCCCATTAAAATTCAAAAATCGTTTTTCTGCACCACTGGAAGCCGAACGTGCGGTAGCATCTCATCAAGGTTACACTTTTTGTTTCTTTTTTTCCCTTCTTCGACATTGCGAGCGACCGACCGGGCAGATGTTCTCTCTAAATATCAGATACACGACTGAAAAGTCCGCTTGAACCGGATTCACGTCACGAACTTTATCCTTTATTATCAAATATACAAACGCACTAATGAAATGACGACTTAAAAGGAACGCGTGAGCGAAATCCAAACGTTTACATACTTATCATCTGCTATGGAAATAGCAGCCAGAGTTTTGTACGCGTGGACAGATTTTCATCGAAAGAGAAAAACGCGCCTGATTTATTGTGCTTTAAATTCACCGGTTGAAAAAAAATCCATCGCCCCTTTATTTACTGTCTACATTTTGTAAACCAGATATCTACTAATTGAAAAGATCTACACATCTTTCAAAGCCTTTGTGCGCTTTTTCCTGATGGTGAAGGATTATTTGTAAAGAGGATGGCATGGGGGTGTGAAAAGGAATTTGTTCAGCCCGGGCACGTGCTATATTGTTTTTTTTTCGACAGCCACCTCTTTTAAGCCCTTCGTTAATTTTTTTTCTAAACAGATAGAAAAAATTATTTATTCCGATTAAATTCTCTCAATTAGGTACAAGTTTCGAAGTAATTAAATTGTTAATTCTGTTGGGGATTGGACTTCACATGGTGCAGTTGACAGCTTGAGGTTTGTTTTAAAGCGACACTCTTGTTACACCTTTTTCAGTGGATGGCGTTCTTTGGGTTGATTCCAAGTGTGTGTTCTTCGAGAAGTAGAAATAATTGTGTTAATTACGTGGAATAATTATAGTTATAATTTATTTGTTAGTTTGCAGGAATATTATTTTACGAGGGAGTAATAAAAGTCGGCCTTTCAATATTTTAGCGTCAACTAAACTAAATTCAGAGCAAATTATTTGCTATAAAAAATGTCGTCACTCGTTAGGCTGGCCGCACACTGAATAGGCAAAACAATTTTAAACAAAGACGTTTTTGCTGGAGACGAATCGGTTTTCTCTATGCAAAACAACATTTTGTTTCTAAAAAAACATTTTGTTTCCATGCAAAGGGAAACTATAATCTTAAAAATTAGGTTTACAACAAGAAACAAAAAGTAAATACATAGACGTTTCTTTGGAAATTTCACTATCTCACAAACGAAAAAAGAAACATATTTGAAGGACTTGGGGTAACAAAGCTACATGCCACATGAAGTTAGTTTTGAGATATTAATTGTTAAAGATTCTGTTAAACCCCAAACATTTAATGTCATAAAAAATTTCTAATAAGGGAATATTTAACTATACTGAGTTGATTTTTAGTGTAAATGAAATAAAACACTGTAATTTCAATTATTTATTATGAGAATTGTGGCTTGTAACATTTGTGTTTACAAATTAGCTTTCATCTTCATTTGGCCGATATTACATATAACGAACTTGGATAATTTATTTTATTTATCCTAGTCCGTTATATGTTTATTACCGTCCTAATACCGTTAAATACTATTTCTACTTTTGTTCGTTAAGATTTCTTGTTATTCTCCATTCGTCAACTCTTTTCCGGTTTAAACTAAATTTTCAAAATTTTGTTACCAGTATTTAGGCTGTTTTTTTTGTACTGAAGACAATGGTACAACCAGAATTGTAATATAGTGTCTAGTTTTTTTACAACATGACAAGGAAATAAATACACCAACTGCAATTATTTTTTTCGGCATATTTTTAGACTCACTTATCTCTTTTTTTGTTTATTATTATTTTCTGTGTTCTTACTATTGTTTCAGCACAAATAATTTTACGAATACAGTGCGACCTCAATATTCCGAACTTATAAAAACCGCGGTGATCAGGATAAGTAAATAATTCGTATTATTGAAGCGGGGCAGTTTTTTTTATTGAAAAGAGAAACAGTTATTACAAAAAACTAGAAAATAGTACATAAATAAAAATTATTTCAAACAGAAACGTACTTATTAAATTTTATATTATTTTGTGAAGTACAGTCAAACTTTCCTACAACGAACTTCTATTTAACAAATTCTATGTAGCGAATTTTCTTGGCGAACCTGGAGACGTTTTTAATGCATTTTATACTTCTTATAACGAAGTAAAAATGTCCGAATAACGATTTTTTATCGTCCAACTTTCTAGATTTTTAAAATTTAATGAGCATATCTGAAACATCTATTAAATATTTATGGATTAACAAAAAAATACTAAACCTGTTGTTTACCTGTCATTTCTTCAATCAATGGAAGCGGATTGTGTCGCAATTGACTCGGAGGAATTAGATTTTCAGTATCATCTTCAGTGTCTGGGTCTGGGTAATTTGCAACATGAGCCATAATTTTGTGTAACACTTCTGGAAGACTCCAGGGCAGCCTTTTTCCCAATCATTGCATAGTAGACATACAGCACGCTTCTAGTTAATGGTTTTTAATAACTTAACAACGTTGTCTTCGTTATTAGATAAAATATCTGCTAAAAGACTTTTCCAATCAAATAATTTCGTCAGTCTGATGGCATTTTGATCCATAAGTTGCAAAAGTGCTGTACAATTTGGTGGAAGAAAAATGTTGTAAATTATCCATCCTCACTAGTCAGCTCTTCTATAGTTCCATGGGTCGAGGCGTTATCGACGATTAATAGAGCTCAAACCCGAATTATAAAGTACACAATGCAATTGAAATGTTTGGCCGGATTATTGAGGAATCCGGTATAATAAAGGTTCGGATTATCGAGGTCGCACTGTATTTATATTTTTTGTGTATTATCGTGATTTTTGTTCTAATGTTGCTTCGAATGTGGTTCGAAAAGAAATAGAAAAACCAAATATTGTTGCAAAAAATGCAACAGATATCTATGTCTCGAATATATTACGGTCAGATGCAACCGAGAAAGAAGACTAATTTGAGACAGTTTTATTTTCGTAAAATAATTTTTTTGTGGTTTTGTTTTTATTTTGTTTGATAGGTTATTATGTTGTTTTCTTAGCACCAAAGGTATTTTTGAAAGAAAGTTTAATGATTTGTTGTTTTTTAGCGATGTTTCAAAAAAGTGCCATAATTGTGGTATCAGTGATAAGTTCAATAAAAATAATGTTATATTAAATCTATTTGTGTTTGATTGTAGAAAAGGGACGTAGTTTCTAATATATAAATTTAAATTTAACCTAAAATTAATATTTTTTAATAATAATTAAACTAGAAAAAAATTATTTCGGAACTGTAGGGTTAAGGAATAGAGAATAACTGTGGGACTATATAAATTCACAGCGAACTAAGGGTTAAGCAGAAAAATTCATCGCCTAACGTATGAATATAATCAATGTAAGCCTCGTGTAGAACGCAATCTTTATGATTAATTTCACGTTACGATTCAATTTGAGCGCAACAATTTCAGAAATATGTAAATTTCATGAATTTATGTTTCACCTCTTTCAGTGATACGCACGAGCCTAAATAAATTTTAAACGTTGGAATATCATTACCACTTACAACGTTCAATTTATATCTTTTTTTTTGTTACGTGTAGATTTAATCCTCGTGACATGTTTACAGTCGTAAACGTTTCCGATATCGTCCCTTTTTCAATTTATTTCTCCACTGGTTAATTATTTTTTAATCTCATTGCCGATATTATTCAAAGAGGCGGTAAAACTACTACAGTACAAATTGAATTACGCGATGACGGGCTAGTTATCTTCAATTAGGAATGCCGCCAACTTAATGTAAACGCAAGTTCGCTTAATACTCCGAGAATACATTTATCTTGGATTTCCATATTGTTTCCACGCTGGCTCGGTAACCGAACGCTTAATCGTAAATATGTTGGTTGATGGACGCTTTCGTCTTATTTGAAAAGTTTCAATAACTCGCGAAATGTGATACTCAGAACTTGTCGGTCATCTAAGTGCACGCTCTTTTAGTGACCGCTATTACCTGTTTATCCGCCCACAAGGCTGACTTTACAAGACTTAATTCGATTTCGGCGAGTTTTGATCATACCGTAGGGTCGAGGCACCATGTCCAGTCAATTTAAGCAAATTTGTAATTGAAAAAATTTAACAAGTGACTAATAGTAACCGTGGACCACATTACTTCATTTATATCTTAAATCGTGTCTTTATATTTTTTATATATGTAATTTCACCCACCAACTTCGGACACTTTGTCGCTACAGGGCCCACTTTTCACACCCTCTGTGGATATTTCCAGCAGATTACGCCTCAATCTCTATATTTTTGTGATATTTCTTGATGACGTTCACAAATAAATGAAACCACTTTTGCCCAAGAGTGTTTTGGATAAAAGGAGTCGACCAACCTTTTGACTGAATAAATAAGTCCCTTTTTTCCGACACGTAAAGTCATTTTTGAAAACAATTATTTATCTAAAGGTAGTTGGTAGATTAACTAAAAATACGAGTATAAACAGCGTTCTTTTAGTCGCGACTTGGTGACCAAAAATAGAACTAGTTGATTTATTAGGGATTAGTTTGTGGCCAAAGATGGGAAAAATGGTTAATTTTTGTTCCATCTCTGGCCACCCGACTTAAAAAATGAATTTAATAGAACACAATTAATTTATGTAAATACATTGATTGATTAGTCATTACTGTAATAAATAGCGAAAGTTATATTGAAACATTATGAAGTGAATTTTGTTAATTAAACTTTAAGTAGTCCTACACTCAAAAAATGCTACCTAAGAATTTATTAAGCGTATTTTGGTTTAAGTATGCGGATTCATATTTTTGGTGACAATAACAACCATCTGTGGACCGAATGTTGTAAATTGTTTTATTGCTGACATTTTTTCGGCGAAGTGGTTTAATGTGCCGAGATAAAGATGTTAATTCAATGCAATTTATAAATGATTTTCTGCTTCTGTGAGTGATATATTCGCATGTAATCCTAATTATATCTTTCCCACACTTTTAACTTACCGAATGATTTTTTTAAGAGTTCTACAAGTTTTTCAATGCAACAGCTATTAAACAAATTGTTTTTTAGTTTATTTCCGTCGAAACGAAAAGTAAGTTAGTAGGTACCTCGATCACCGTGATTTATTTATCAGATGTAGAGTTCTTTGGAAGAATTGAACAAAAGAAAAACGTGACTGAATTACGTGGATTAGCTGGGAGGAAATCTGCATAAAGTGGAATGACATCACGAATTATCGTTTAAAAAAGTACAAAAATAAAAGCATTTCTCAACTTATAGACGAATGATCTATTTTGGTAAATTTTTGTAATATCTGTGGTACAATGTAAACAATTTGTTTCTACGTTTTTAGATTGATGTACGTAGATTTCGCCCAATTATTTCCTGGGAGGAATTAGTATATTATTTAACGAGCACATAATGTAGGCTATTATTAACGAAGATGAAAGTTTGTAAATACGAGTCGAAGACGAGTATTTACAAACATCTGAGTTCATAATAGCCATTATGTGCGAGAAAAATACAGCTGTTTATCTACAATCAAAATTTTATTCGATAAAACTTTGAAATGCTGATAAGTTCCGAAGCAAAATTGACACCGAAATTAAACCGAAACCAAAACGTGATTTTCATCGAGAAGCCTTTGCTTCCAGTTGTCATGGGCGCGAAAAAAATAACAAGGATTTGTCAGTTAGCAAGAAAAATACGAACGTGTTTTTCTTTTCCTTATATTATATTTTGAAAGTGACGACTTAACCAGCCTCAAGTTGTGACACTTCTCCGATTCTCGCGATAGCCGAGGTCTCCCTAATGGATAATAGTGTTTTACTCGTTCCTAATTTTCTTTTTCCCGCAAGGGCGTCGTGCATTGGCACCGTCCGATAATTGTTCCGTCCCGTAACAGTTAAGTGCAAATATTCCCTCAGTAATAGAAGAAGGAAGAAGAAGAAGAGATTAGGCAGAATACCTCGGTGTTTTACCATTCCCTCGCGAGGAGACATGGTTCTGATTTTAATACGGTGTTACTGTCGCCCAGAATTGAACCCGATACATTTGTTTAGGTAGCCTCGTAAAAACTAAGGTACCAAAACTAATCATTCTACCGTGCGCATAGGCAACCAACATTACTCTCCGTTCATTAATGAAAATAAATAGGCAACCAACAATACGCTCCGTCTATTAATGAAAATGAAACTGAAGGGGCGTGACCTGTGGATAAGGTGCCTTGTTATGTATCCATGGCTAGCATATGAAATGAACGTATTACGTCATGATTGTAGATATTAGTATATTATTTAACGAGCACATAATGTAGGCTATTATTAACAAAGATGAAAGTTTGTAAATACGAGTCGAAGACGAGTATTTACAAACATCTGAGTTCATAATAGCCATTATGTGCGAGAAAAATACAGCTGTTTATCTACAATCAAAATTTCATTCAATAAAACTTTAAAATGCTGATAAGTTCCGAAGCAAAATTGACACCGAAATTAAACCGAAACCAAAACGTGATTTTCATCGAGAAACCTTTGCTTCCAGTTGTCATGGGCGCGAAAAAAATAACAAGGATCTGTCAGTTAGCAAGAAAAATACGAACGTGTTTTTCTTTTCCTTATATTATATTTTGAAAGTGACGACTCAACCACCCTCAAGTTGTGACGCTTCTCCGATTCTCGCGGAAGCCGAGGTCTCCCTAATGGATGATAGTGTTTTATTCGTTTCTAATTTTCTTTTTCCCGCAAGGGCGTCGTGCATTGACACCGTCCGATAATTGTTCCGTCCCGTAACAATTAAGTGCAAATATTCCCTCAGTAATAGAAGAAGGAAGAAGAAGAAGAGATTAGGCAAAATACCTCGATGTTTACCATTGCCTCGCGAGGAGACACGGTTCTGATTTTAATACGGTGTTACTGTCGCCCAGAAATGAACCCGGGACATTTGCTTAGGTAGCCTCGTAAGAACTAATCATTCTACCGCGCGCGTAGGCAACCAACATTACGCTCCGTTTAATAATGAAAATAACTAGGCAACCAACAATACGCACCGTTTAATAATGAAAATGAAACTGAAGGGGCGTGACCTGTGGATAAGGAGCCTTGTTATGTATCCATGGCTAGCATATGAAATGAACGTATTACGTCATGATTGTAGATAAAACAATTTATTTGTCAGGTGGCCAAAATTCAGATGACCGATGGAATTTCATTTCATATATATCAAGTGATAATTGGTTTTTAAACTAAAAATGTATTTTTAAAGAGGATGTGATGTGATATTGTTAAATTTTTACATGCTAATAAAACTATGTATGAGAAAACTTTATATTTTCAAATTTCTTTAATTCAAGCATTTCATTCTAGAATTCGTAAAATAAGAAAAAAATATTGGACTTAGAAGTGCTTATTCAATATCAATTTTTAAATAAGAAAACGGATTCTTAAAACATTCCTAAATAATTAAATAAAAGTTCTTAAAATCAGAACGACTCATCCTTGAATTTGTCTTGAAATTAAGAATGACCCGTTCTGAAATTTTATAAATCGAACAAGCAGAATGACCATTTCTTGTGCCAAAATTAAGAACGGGCAATTTTAAATTAAAGCCAGAATTTTCTTACCTATAAGAATTGTTTTTTCCAAATGTACCTTGTTTCTTAGCGAAATCACTTATATCACTTATAGTTTAGTGTCAAGTAAAATCATTGTTATTGTAAATGATAAATAGAGATAGATACGTGGGCGAAGAATTGTTTTGGCGACGAATTTAAAAACACTAATCAAATACATTCTTTGTTATTCACTTACCACAAACTATAAATAAAAGTAAAGTGGCTACAGATGGTGTCACGGCCCTACTAATGGCACTATAGTTTACTTTTTAATTAGGAGGAGTTAGCAAGTAGTTTCTCCCGGCAAATTTAAATTTTAGTAATAGTTATTCACAATAAAATTATCTACGAAATTGACAATTAAATAAAACTAGATGGAGCGTAGATGTGTTAGGGTGTTGTGGTGTTAGGGTAACATCTTTGGCTAATATCCGGAGAAATGATGGCAAATATTTTTATTCAAGAATTATTTCCGTAACTTCAAACTAATTAACAGCATAGGTAAAGTCTGAAGAAATACTGCTTATTGTAGAAATGGCAAGCTTTGCAAGGAAACTATTTTCTCAAATTATTCCTTGAAAGGACATAACCGGCATAACCGTACACAGATCAACCTTCACATGCCAAATTATGTCTCGCCATAGGTGTAGTCCCATTTCAGCAGTCCCTCGAGATAGTAACACATCAGTTATTACCTCGTGCCTTCGAAATCTTGATGCGAATCGATGATAGTACATTCAGATAGAACACGTCTGACAGTAATGTGCCAATTAGTGCCGTGTTTAAGTATTGAGTGCAATGTTGGAACGGCGAATTATGACATGTTGCTTAATTAGATTCGGCGAACAGCTGTAAAACCCCTTTTCAATTATGAATGTTCATTAATCCCGTATTATAATAAACGCACAAGCGCTTCCTTTGCGCCCGGCCATTATCTCAAATGACGAAATTAACTGCAGTTCAGGCTTCATAAATCCCACTAATTTCAAAGTAAGAAATTTTATTTTTCCGATATAAAAAAGGTATAAATTTTATTGCAAGCATTAAATGGTTCACGTCGACTGTCGAAAAAAAGTGTTTAGAGCCAAAGCGTTCATGTTGCATCTTCATTTATCTAAATTATTCACGCCGGAGAAGAGGCCATTTTCAAAAAAGCTTGCTTAGAATTCATAACTCTTTTTTTGCGAGGGTGGACGCACTGTTAAGCAGAACATGTGCTACAAAGAGAATAGCTAACGTTGGGATAAATGAGTTCGGACATTTGATACCTTCAAGATCCAGTTACATCCGAAGAGGTGTTTCTACTGACGTTATCCTTTGATACAATACTTTTATCTTCGTGATCAAAATGTTTTTCTAACTAACGTATTTCCTGCAAAAAATGTATTTCGCAAGATAAAATGCGCGCAATATTTTGTTCGAAGACAGCTGAAATATTTGCTCGAGTTATTGTTAATGCTATTTCTGCTTTTTCATTTCCTAAAGTAGTTGGTAATAAGATATACAATACGGCGAAATAGTTTTGGTGATTTGTTGTTTCTTTACAGCTTTGAATGTATATTGTTAATATAAAATTTTCTCTGTTCTTTCCATGAACAATTCCGTTCCTCAGAGTAAAAGCGAGTAAAAGAACAGAATGGAAATTTGCTTTAATTAACAATGCTCAGTGTAATTTTCACTAGACATCAATAAGATTAATGAACTTGTTTTCATCTAAATACAAAATTTACAATACCTTTTCATAAATATGCAAGAAAGTAAACTTGGGCTTATTATAAAAAGAGATCACAGCAAAATACCAGTACAAGAAAGCTAATGTAAATTCTTTTTTTCCGTGTGCTAAATATAGTTTGAATATTTGCAACTATTAATTTTGTGTCAACACGGAATTTATTCGGATAGAATTTCTTTGTTGTAATTTGTTTGAAGTTTGTAATTATAAAAATTCACAAAGGGTGTCTTTTACTGTCCCCGAAAGTAGTAAATAACATTGCAACACGTGGAAACGTATGCTCAAACAGGTGTTGCAGCTAAACTGGAGCACGGAAGTATGCTTAGAACACCTTTCACCCTTTTAATAGGGGTGGCTATATAATGTCTTTTATTGAAAATGGCGCGAAAATTTATTTTGAGAAATGAAAGCAATTTTTTTTCAATTCGAAACCAGTCGTTAATCCTCTAGAGTTAATATTAAATACCGGCTTAATTTCCCGTCTAGACAGTAATGACTGCATTACAAGACAAATTCAAACACAACATCGAGCGTAAATTTACAATGATGTTGAT
The DNA here is from genome assembly GCA_949768715.1 of Dascillus cervinus. NCBI lineage: Eukaryota > Metazoa > Arthropoda > Insecta > Coleoptera > Dascillidae > Dascillus > Dascillus cervinus. Next base: position 25,369,622 of record OX458319.1, on the reverse strand, counting down.
TCGCTTCTTCATGACCGAAAAATTAGGTTATTTTACTATTTGTTTCCATACATCATACAGGAAATGTCCATTTAACCAACATGTGCGTTAATGAGAGCGATTAATAATTGAGACAGTTTAACGCGTGAGCGGAGCGAGCGAGTTAATATTGTTGAGATTATTAATCGCCGATTAACGCAAAAGTTGGTTACAATATTTTTCCGTTGGTCAAATCTTACGAAATTGAAAAACAATTAATTTTTTTCCGTGACAAAAATTCCAATAGATATTCGAATCAAGCATACCATGAATTTTAAATCAATAGATATTCAAACCAATGGTGTCATGAATTGCAAATAATGTCAAAAGTTTGACAATCCATCTGCACTTTTTATCAATTTTACTGGCTGTACTGTTGCTAACTTCTATATAAATAGTATTACTATAAACATAATGTAAGTAATTAATTAAATTTGTATTTCTCAATGATATATTTAGTTTTCATTTTGTCATCTTACATTTAAATAAAGTGCCATTTCAATTTAATGGTATATTTCGTTGCCTAGATACCGAAATCGTGCATTTATAAGAAATCATTCATTTATAGGTTTCATAAATGCACGATTTTCTATTCATTAAATCAACGATCACCGGAAAAAAATATTAATAGTATTTCAATACAGATTTTCCTCTGAAAATACACTTGAAAATTTGTTGGTGAATAAGTAGATAAAATTTAACATTGCAATAACATCACTGAAAAAGCAAGGCCAACAATAAAATTAAGAAAGTGTCGCTGAGAAAGCACTTCAATGGGACCCAAGAAAATTTGGGGATCACACAAGCTTAAAAGAAAAACAAAGGCCAGAACAGCTTATCTACTCCAGTCCGTGGAGAAGCAAGATTAAAAGCAACCGTCTATTAAAGACATCAACCAGATTAGGCGTGAAAAGTATTCCTAATGAAATTTTAATGAAATATTAGACGGTTCCCGTTAATTTCAAAATCGTTCATTACTGTTTGATGTCACTAATGGGAATCACTTTGTAGCGTTGTGTGACGGTTATTCTGTTCAGTTTCTGCGGACCGGACCGCAAAATCGCAGAATCGATGCACTTCCACAGACAGACTGCAAATTCAAACGCTTCACGGACAGGTGACTTCAAAACTAATGACGACAGCCGTACGGTTTTGCCTGTTCGAACACAGTACCTAGTTTTATTAATTACTTGGTCGCAAACATACCGGGGCATGTTGTGCATTTTTTATTTCATTTGTCGCAAAGCGACTAATAGAATTAAAATACAATTTTTAAAAATTATATTTATTGTGATTACACAACCTACTTATAAATGCATTAAATCACTACTTTACATGCCGTGTTCTTGTTGTCGAATAACTCAATTACAATCGAGCTTTACAAAAGCTGCCACCATTTTCATCCCATACATGTTGTCTAAGCTTTCACTCAAATGCTCAAATTTGATCCCAGTCAAAGGTACATTACACGATTGGATTTTCATGTTAATTTCGTCAGTCCAGAAGAGTGCCAGTTTCTGCTTTAAGAAACTCTCTGCCAGTTCTGTTTTTATTTTCATTTCTCCTTATCCTGACGTACCTGGAAACCGCTTAAATTTTAGTAGGGCATAATGTCTTCCTAGAATATTACACTTTCTCTTTTATATGTATCTAAGGCAATATCTGTTAACTTGAAGTCGAGCTTAATTTCTCCGACCATAATTTTTGTTGCAACACTTTTTCCATTCTTCTCCATCCTGGGCTAACCTTTTGAAATCTTTGTGGGTTTGGCAGTTGACATCTTGTATTATTTGAGAGGTATATTGTAACCTTGATCGTCCTCGTGGATTTTTATCCTCTAGTGTCCCTTCTAGTATGTATTATTTGAAGAATTCTGTCATGCCTCAGTATTACATCCAATCAGAGTATTCAGTCTCTTCTTGATGTTCTTCCATAAAGTTCTTGGTTCTTGGATTCTTCCTAATACTTCTTTTTCTTCTCTCTTTAGGATATCGTCTATGTTCCACTTCCTACTAAATACTGTTCTTGCTTCCACAAGAAATTCCTCCTATAATTTTTTTACAACTTCTTCCATCCTTTCTAGTAACGCTTCTTGAAGTTTCTGATGCTGTTACATGTTCCTGCCTAGCTTTTTGACATACCATTACTTTAGTTCTGGTTTTATTTACTCTCTTGTTATACTTTTTGAGGTCTTTACTCATTTTGTTGATTGCATATACTAATTCCTTGTCACTCCCTGTTCATGCCGCACGCCATCGGCGTACATATCTCCAAATATGATCTAAGTTCGTTAATAAAGATCTTTCACGAATTAAAATGATTACAACTCAGGTCATATAAACAGAATAGGAGATGGTAGATTTCCAAACTTGGAATGAAATCGACGCCACTAAAAAGAAAAAAAGGAAGACGAGGAAGAGTTGGTACAATGGAATACTGGACACTATGGGGTGAAGAAACGTTCATCCAGATGACTGATTGAACCGAACTTAGTTGAAGAAGATTTTTGGAACCGGAAGAGATTACCAGGATGGATAAAACTACATAAGAAAGTAAGAGTAGGATGATATTTGCGCAAGAAGACTTTAAAAAATTTTAAAAAAAAGAAAGAAAGAATTAGAGATTAAATAATTTTAATATGATAACCACCATTCTAAATAATCTTAAAAAATATTATAGTGATCCCTGTGTTAACAATAACGCTAACGATAACGATAAAAGTATATTTCTGGTTAATGCGTATGAACAGTAAATTGGCTGTTGGTGTTATCGTTGACAGTTCAATAACTCTCTATTTTATTTATTTAGTTTATGTTGGCAATAATTATTACAAGATCATTGTGAAATTTGAGCATTACTAATATAACTTTAAACTGTCATAAATGCCATTATCAGGACATTACTACCAACATAAAACTGATAAACAAATATTATTTCACAGCCTTCGAATGCTCTTCGTGGTTTAAAAACGGACTGCAGTAACAAACATAGTAAAGGTTTCAAAACAAAATTAGAAATGTTGGTCGGATTGATTCTAAAATGGCAATAGAATGAAATTAAGAGATTTGTTAAACTTTCGTTGAAATTTTTTATTTTACTAAACAGTTCATCGGTTAAAACGATAAGAAAACTTTACTTTAAGTTCACAAGTATAGTAAAAGTTCTCGCGAACTCACAACGAACAAAAACTGTTTATAGAGCAGGAAAAGAGTATAGTTGCAGATTTTAATCATCGCTCAGATAAGCTCCAAGGATTAATTTTTGCAAATAATTTTATTACTCCAATGACGGTACAGTGTTCGCGGTTTCTTTAACGACCATTCCACAAAGTTTTTAGTGATAAAACATAAAACGAACAGCAAATATCGCTTGCCTATTACTCTTGAGCCTGTTATTTTCCTTGTAGATTTGCTTGCACGGGATGAAAGTCCACATAAAATTTTGGCGCCATCAAACCCCTATAAATTTGCATTTTATATCCCGACCGTAACTCACGTGTTTATCACGTTATTGTTGTAAATACGTCTCAAGGTGATCTCCATTCTTTATTCAAGCCCTTCTCTTCAAATGGTGCATTCCTGCACACTATTTACTTAAATAAATAAAAACGATTTGCGGCAATTATGGTGTATTCCCGCAAAAAAAAAACCGAGCGTCACGACTTTGGGACATCACGGTTAATCGTGAGTTTGTGAGACGTATTTGGTAGGTTGTTCTAAAACTGTCGACTCACACAGAAAATTGTTCCTTTGAGAATTTTAATTTTTTTTAAATTCCAGTTGCAACGTGTTTTGTGGGTGAAACTAAAAGCTCAAATGAACCACAGTCCATTACTGACGTTCTATTTTAAAAGAGGATTTAACGTGCCCACTGTATTATTAACCATTTTTACAAAAATCAATTTTGCCAGAACTTCATTGTTATTTAAATAGGTTAATAAATGTATTATTCATTAAGCTGAACATCGATTGCGGAATAATAAAGAAAATTCTCGAAAAAAATTAGCTTTATCCTCTAATAATTCTTCAACGGTGCACGTTTTTAGATAAAGGCCTCGTGAAAATTTTTAACATGTAACGGAAATTACGTAACAACGCTGAATTTTGAGTCTGCTGCTATTCATGACCGGAACGGATACTGAAAGAACCGAAAAGGTGGGGGCATAAAATTCCGGACGCACTAAATTATCAGTAGATTTTGTGCTCTTGAAATTACAAATTGAAAAGATCGAATGCAAATTAATTTCGTGGTTAATTCCATGTTTAGGGAAGATAACAGGAACTAAACAACCTAAAATGTCCCCTGCAGCTAAGGTCATCTTTGCTCTATTCAATATGCAAAGCAGAGTCGAAGTCCATTCCTTGATAGCTGAAATTTGCATACCTGATCATTGTTTTGTGATCCTACCAAATGCTGTCCAATGATGATATTGCGCCCTGGACGTTTTGGAACGCCAAGTGATCAGTTTTTTCACTGGGAGTTTCTCGGGAGTAGGGAATTTTATTGTGAAGACAAAATCATAAATACTTTGTAAAGTGAAGTTGTCTGTCATATTAATTTCATGTTCTTAAGACCATGTGGAGTTCGTCTAGTAAACATGTAAAAAGGCCGATATGTAAGTAGGCATTTCTTTACAAAATCATTTAATTAACTAATAATTAAATTCCCAATAAAGTGAGGATAGAAAGCATCACCATAGAAAAATGTGCCACGTCAATTTTTGGTGTGAATTAATAGAATAATGTCGGTATTAATTTTAATTGTGACATAAATACAGTTAATATTCCGATTCGTTTCCGATGCAAAATAATTTGATAAGTGCATCAGACCGGATTTTGACAAGTTTGATTTTCAACCTATTTATTTTACATCGATTTCAAGGAATTGTGGAGTTTTTGCTTTTTAATTAACCCATTAGCGCTCCGAATATTTTTTTATTTATAAGTCAAAAAAATTGTCTGATAATAAAATAAGTTTCTAAGAAGGTTCAGGGGCATTTTTAGTGGGGATGTTTTGTGGCTCCATACGGTATCGCTAAGCACTAATGGGTTAATATTAAAAAAACTTCTGGATATTTTCAGTTTTATAGAAAATTGTAAAAAATGTCTACTACTCTGCACTTTCCCCGAAAATGGGGCAAAAGCATACATAGCTGATTAAAACGTGTTGAACTTTTAGTCCTCAAAATAAAGTTAAGTCAAGCTTAGATAAGGTTAAATTGGAATTAGGCAAAAATCATCTACAAAATGCTTTTTACCCCATTAAAATATGTTGTGTTGCTTAAAAGTGACACACTTGTGGAACTTGCACTAATATAAAAACAAGTTTTGTCAAATAAAACAACCAAATATTTCTAGCAGACGTATTTTATTGCTAAATGTTGCTAAAATGAAAAAGGGAATATGTATTTAAAAATTTTCATATCTTAATCGTTATCAATATATCGTTCGCATTTATATTGTGTTTTCTTAGAACTTCTATTGATTATTCCACAGACTCACTCCATTCAACTAATGCATTAAATATATTGTTTTTTGTCAATGTAATACTGGAAATCGCACTTCCAGATTGAACATAAATTATTATTTTCAGTAGAAGAAGTCTTTGCTGTGCTTGATACAGTTACAGACTTGCGCAACTAATTTTTTTCTTTTCAACATTGGGCGCAAGGTCTGTTTTTATTGTCTCCAAAAGAAAATTTTCGAAGAATTTTCATCAATATATCTGTGGGAGGAAAATCTAAGATTATAGGTGGATGTAATATAGCTTGTTCAATAATTGAAGATAGTGTAGCCTGGTCCTGATCGGTTTCAATATGATCTTATACTTTTACGCTTGCCTCTTTCCATTGTCTCAGCGAAATATCGTTAAACATCGAGTCTGGAACTACATTCCTAGAAAATGGATGAACACCAGCTTTTTCGAAACCATTCATAATTATTTGGGGGAGGAATCTAACTAAATGTCCCCAATCATATTAGGAAACTCTTTTTTGGGGAGCTTCGTTCCAATAGTCTTCATCTGCCACGTTACTAATTTGTAGTCCTACGAAGTTTTTAACGATTTGAAGATGCTTATGTCTAAAGGTTGAAGCACATGACTATCACTGGGAGATAGTTTGAGAATCGTCACATTTTCATCAGAAGCTTTTTCTTACTACGATACTAATAAGACTGGGCGGTCAGGCCCAATAGATTCCAAAAAACTTTTCTCGACATAATTTTCTTCATCCAGCTATTAACAGTTGAAGCATATGTAGTTTCGGGATAGCCAGTATTCTCTGGGACATACCACTGATCCCAGATGTGATTTCCTTTGAATATTATGAGTGGTGGAACTTTGATTCCCGCAGCAGAGTGCAATGTCAATTCTTGTCTCCAACTAGGTACTTTAGTTTTAGATGGATCTGTACAAAAACTTGATTCATCTAGGTTCCAAATTCTTGAAGGATTGTTTTCCAGTCCCAATGTAAAATAAAATAATGTAAAATATTCATGAATTGTTTACGGATTACAATTTTATTCACGGGCGACCTCAACGCCTTATGGCTTCTTTACAAACTACCCAACTAGCTCCAGCACCTCATTTCTGGAGAGTCCAAAACCGTATTTCTCCATTGTCAAAAGACCTTCATTAAGCCGCTTTTCATTTTCGATTGATATAGGTGCTTCTTCCAAGTGTTTTACTTTTTATCCCATGTTTTTGTTTCAAATAGTCCATTATTGTGTTTAACTGTATTTTTGGCATTTCTTGCTAGCTTTGTAGACATATTTGCGTTCTGTCCTAATCTCTTCTAATGCTTCTTGAAACATTTGTTTGGAGTAGACCCTCCGGGTAGTTTTTCGAATGTAGTTTCGAACCATGTTGGCTCTAAAAAAAACGTTACAAAAATATTCTGCATTTAAAATTGCAGAGAAAAATTTCAGAGAAAATAAAGTGCGAGTATGGTAGGGGCATGAGCAGACTACTGCGCTCTTACCCCGCTCTATAACCTGCACTTGCCCCATGTAAATTTAAAGAAACCAATGAAAATTAATATAATGTAAACTTGTATTAATGTTTTTCATATTTACAGAACACAAAATTTTATTAAAAACTATGACACTTTGTTGGATACATTTAACAATTGACATAAAAAGTGTAATCCCCTTATTAATACGAACCTAATGTAGGTTTCCACCGATTAATTATTACAATTTTAATTATATTAGAATAAATACAGGGCGCTTACGTACTTTACAATCTTACCCCACTTCACCTTATTGTTTTCAACAAGTTTATCAAAAATGTGTCAAATTTTATAATAAATGAAAGGTGACCTTGCTTGCAAATTGAATTATTTTTGCCCATAAATTTGTTTTAAAAGTTCAAAGATGGTTACGGGCTGAAAAATTTTAAGTTGCAAGTACAGATTTCAGTTCCAGTCGCAACAAAAATTCAAACATTTCTTCGTTAGTTAAAAGACTATTTTAATTATTACTTTATTTATTTATTTCTTAAATTATTCCGACCAAGACACATTCTTAATTACTTCTTAGGTATCATTTTGTTATTATAATCAAAACTGAATCATCTAATTGCAAGCAACAAACTTTAACCATATCACTGTTTTACTCCATTTAGTTTGAAAGCAGTTATATCATTCATGAAAGTCTACTTAAACAGTAGCCAACTTCCGAATCGCTTATATAGCAGTTAAACCGGCTCCAACTTTTTAGATTGATTTATTCTCGAATTAATCACAAATTTATTTAAAAACTCATCATATAAATTAATTATGTGACTAGCAACGGTGAAAAATAAAATAAAAAGTAAATCCTGAAATTACTAGTTCAAACAATGGAACTTGCATTTGAAAGGTCTTCAGGAGAACTAGTTGGACAAAACCGTTTAAACTTAATTTGCCCGAGGAAACAGATTTGTGATTTTAATTGCGAGCACAAAGAAACATGAATATGCGAAATTCTGAAAATGCACATGTTTTTGGTATTGCTTTTTTATCTTTACGATATTACGCCCCGAAGCTGCAACAACGATGCATCATGCATGTTGAACTTAAAAGCAATAATAGGTATGTAAATTAATGAAACGCGTAAAAGTTGGAGCAGGGTAGTCAGAGACTCGTATTTCTCTGTTTGTAAACTGCTTAATTAAAATTCGAGAGAAATCGTACAGAGTTGTAATTACATTAGGAGAATAATGTAAAATTTATATTATATTCAGAAGTGATCCAGTTATGAAGACTTCTTGTTTTCTCAGGTCTTGGGAATAATAATTTCCTTTCTCATTGTTTATCGCCGGCATTTATTTGTTGTCAGCGTTTTAGTATAACTTATTTACCCTTGGAACATTTTTTATTTTGGGTACCACAAAGGAAGCTGAATATGTTTTGAAGAGTTTATGTGAGGATGGTAATGAAAGTCTTTTGTGGAGGTAAATTGTCAAAGGCATTCTTCAACATTCGCGAATGTTGTAATTTTGTTCGAAATTAAATTACTGAATCGCGCTTAACTAATCTGAAACTTCAGAGATTTGGAAAAAATTGGACTTACTGATTCTTGCAGCCATTTCTGTTTTGATGTTTTGTTCATTGTTTCAGAAATTTTAGAAATTGCATTCAATATGTTAAACAAAAAGCAGAAGGCTTGATGTGAACGTATCGGAAAACTTTATTTGTTTGCGGTTGTTACAAATCAATAGATATTTAATTTATATTTATGAGTTATTAACGTCATTTGCACGTAAAAAGAGGGATTGTCAGCGATATAATGCTGCTTTTATCGGAAAGTCGCAAATTTTCCATCATAAAATATAGATTACTGCAAAAGTTGTTCAATGGAGAAACAAGAATTGTTTTACACAAATGTTGAAATTGAAAATATATCATAATATAATGAGATGGAACAGCAGTTTTTTCTAAGCCCTTGAAAGCAATACAAATATTTTTAGTAGACCGCTCTGATTATTGAGCTTCGTTATCTTGCTTTATGCTCGTTAAAAACATGAAGCAATTATTTGGAAAACTACTTTCACAAAATAAAACATCTTCCAACTGAGTGCTCAATCTAATTAAATTGTTTACGGGTAGTTTTACCTATTCGGCTCTGTACTGCAGAATATTATGCCTTATGAAAACTTTCATATTAATTTTTTTTTAATTGGAACTTTAAACGATCTGTGATTAAATTGCATTATTTTTAAATTATCATGATGATGTAAAAAATTTGAAAAAACGATCTTACTGTTACGATATAAAGCGTCTTTATATCATGGAAGCAAGAATAAATATTTTGAAAAAAGTATATACCAATCTTTCTGAACATGCTGTATATGTGCAACATATTTCCAAATTAATAAGTTTGTAATAGACACCACTCCTTTTGCTGATGATCAGGTAGTCTCAACACCGTAGACAAATTGCAATATGCAATGCACAAGGTAAATATAATCTCACCGAAATTCAATCTGGTAATAAAGAGGACGAACCAATTAGATCCAAGATAATTTTAGGGAGATGAAACCTGCTTTAACCTTTGGGGGCTCGCGCGCACTTTTGGTATGTACACGAGTGCTCGCTCACGCCGGACTGTAAAATGCGTTTGTAGTCACTTAATGGTAAAAAATCGACCAAGTTATTGGGAAAATTAATAAACTTATGGATCCACGTTTTAGACTAAAAAAGAAAAGAAGAAATTTAGTACAGCCAACTCTCCATAACTCGCACAGGCACTCGGCAGCTACTTAAAGGAGCACATTACACAAAAAACTTTTTTTTTAAATTATTATTTAATGTTAAATTATTGTAGTCAGAACTATTAAAAACTATTTGGTAAAACTCCAATGTAAAAAAAAATTGTTTTAGAAGATATTAAGACATTTAGAATTGCTTGTGACGTCACTGAGCCGAGCTAACCGAAACTCCGCATCTCTCACGTGCAAAAGTTACTCGCTTCGCACAACGATACATCTACCTAAAAATTATATTTTTAATGCTTAATTTATATGAGACTGTGTGAATGGTTTTGCCAAAGACGATAAAAGAATCAGAATTTCAATATGGTGTTTAGCTTTTTTTTTAAATATTAAATAAGAACAGCGCCCCAACTGTGCGTTCCGTTCTTATTTTATCTAATTGTGCGTAAAGTTTGGCTACAGATGTTCTTCGTTTATGACTGTGCCTTTTACAATACTATAAGGGATCCGTCCATAAAAGCAACGAGGTTTGTTGCACCCTGCAGTGAACCATCATTATCATCAGTAAAAGTTGATTGTGATTTAAAGTCGTAAATGCAGAATAACTCCGAGTTATTTGCAACAGTAGCCACCAGAACATCGCCGACCAGTTTTTGGATGCAGTGAACCAACGGGACATCGTTTTGCTAATAGAGAAAAATCGCCGAAACGATTTGCATTTTGGTGAGAATTTTGTAAAAGGCAATCATTTCAACCAGGACAAAATGCAAGAATTTGCAATAAACATTTTTTAGAAAGTGATTTAGACTAATCGTGTGTTCTAAGAAAAAAATTTCAAAAGAACCTTGTTTTAAAAAAAGTAGGTACATATTGGCTCAATAAAAAAAACATATGAATTGGGTCACATTTTTCGAAAGCTACAGGAAGTTGGGTTTATGACGTGATATATTTAAAACATCTTTGTCAATAACCAATTTTTCAAACAAATTATTTTGTGTAATGCATGTATTATTACCAATTAAATGTTGTATATTATCATATTCTTGACAACATTCATCTGTTGGCATAGCATTTTCCACATTTACACTAATTACAAATTCCACTTCGATTTTCGTAATTTATGTTTACAATACTAGGTTCAAAAATAGCATCAACTTCGTCGTCATCTGTGTATTCAGATTCAAATAAATAAGGAGTTGTCATAATTAAAAATTAAATTTATAAGTGCAACCAACCAATTTAGCAGTAAATACTAGAATACTATTGTGACCTAAACATTCAAAACATTCAAAACTCCACGACAGTCAGGCGTTTTGAAAATAATTGTTTTATGAGCTCTGTCTGGGCGGTAGAAATAACCTTTAGAAGCGCGTAAAAATGGTACGAATGACCGCGCCGTGTCATCGTATCTAATATATATTTTTTTAAAAACTAGACACTATATTAAAATTTTGGTTGCACTATCGTCTTCAGTACAAAAAAAACAGTCTAAATACTCGTAACAAAATTTCGAAAACATTGTTTAAAGGTAGGTAAATGATCGTGTGAAGTGAGCAATTTTTCCATGTATAAGATAGGGCGCTACGCACAGCTCGGACCAGTGACGTCACGCGCCGATTTTAAATTTATTATAACTCATTAAATAACCTGAGTAGAAACAAAATGCATATACCATTTTTCTTAGAATTAAACGTACTTTTAAATTAAACGAACTTATTTTTTGTGTATTGTGCCCCTTTAAGTTAAGAAAAATTTATGTTAGAGAACAACATTTTTTAAACTCAATTATGTATCGAATAGCGGACTTACGAATTTCGTAACTTAAAAAGCGTTTGAGTTACAGAAAGTTAATTGTATTACTGCAAGGCAAACTACTTAAATCGTTAGGAATATGTACTGTTAGGAATACTGTAGTTAAGAAGTACTAATTTTTCAGTATTTGAGAGAATGCATTTCTTACAATTCCTTGTTGTGTTCCAGAATGCATAGGGATGTCAAAACGGAGCTACTATTATAAATATTGGTCAGTTTAGCTGACAGTTAGATGAGATCGAAAGTCAAACCTCGTGGTATCAGCAGATCTATGCTAACCATAACCATCTTCAACATAAGTTAGTATCAAGTCAATTTTTATTTGCCTTATTCTTAATAAACAGTGTTGGCTAATAAATAAGTTTCTTCCAAGTAAAAGATTCTAAATGTATCACGAACCTCTCGGCATGCTACATCCCAAAAAAGTAGCGTGACAGTATTTTTAATCAAAAAAAAAAAAATTGACTAATAGGAAATGAACGGATAACAAGAAACCATAGTTTTTTAATCCCTGGAGATGATTACGAAAAAAAATTTTTAATAATAGTTGTTAAAACCAAGAATAACCCAAAATTAAAAACAACCAATTGTAAATCAGCACCCCTATTGCTTTACTCGTAAGAATTGTGTTTTTATTATGAAGATCTGAAATAGTGATGTTTACTTACTTATTTATTTTGGAAGCAGTATAAATATAAATGGTAGTCAAAGATGTCTGCTGAGTTAGTATCTAATTATATTGCAAGTTACTTCAACAGTTTCTTGTTTATCTACAATTTGCCTTATAGGTACAACAGTTTGTTAAAAGAAAAATTCCGACTGCACTAAAATTAAATTATGTAGCTGTGCTAATATTTGCCAATTACATGACTAACGTTGAACTTTTTTTTACTCAAATTCATTTTACTTCATCGTCAAAGCTCATTTCTACTCTCAAATTCGCAACCGAAAGTTTAAACACAAATTTGAATACATAATTTTTGTCCTAAAGTTTAATGATAACTTTCTACTGAATTTTATTGTACAATGATGAATTTATTTGAGCATTATTTAATATTCAACAGAAAATTCGGTACGTCCTTTAATTTCCTAACAAGCTCACTTCCTAAATATTACAACAAAACAGAGTACATGTCGTAAAGTAATTGTAACAATGTAATATTTTACTTAATGCCATTCCTAATTGCCACCTTTTGTAACTGCTCCCATCTGTTTCTGTCCCATTCTCTACGTTTTCTTACAAAAAAAATATTTCAGGTAATTCAGCTCGTCAACTACGCTAAAATAAGAGTTACTAATGCAGAAATTAACATTTCAAAATTTTAATTAACACACTGCAATTAAAAATTTCAATCGTCGACATAGATCCGATTTTAATGCAGTGAAAATCTATTAGTATGTGACAGATTTAATGGATTACTTTAGCATTAGTCGGTGTCAATATCACAAAATGATAATTTTATTAATAAATACCTTTCGGGAATCATTACGTTTTAAGGTCAAGTGCCACATCGTCAAACTTCTTGATGTAAGCAAAAAAAAACACTTCAGAACCATCAAGTTATTTTATTAATGTATGTACATTTTAATTTGAATATTTATTGCATATATAAAAACCACTTCCATTCGTCATTTACATTATTCAGGCGATTAAATTTAATTTTCGTCTCACTAAACATTTAACACATAAACTTAAAGCAGCTAATGCGATTAAATTCTAAATAAAGACCATTCGTCACAGGTAGTTTTATATCTGCCAATGTTGTTGAAATTTATTGTTCCATTAAAAATTTCGGGCGATAATAACAAATGACTTTCATTTCGCCCAATTTCAGTCGGTAATTAAAAAGTACAATTTTATTTGGGACTTTATGTTCAACAAATTATTTTGTAAGCAGTTAAACGGACCTCTAGTACAATTGAAATGTACCATTAAAACGAAGGGCGCAATTTTAGTTAAACAGTTTGTGATGACTATTTGCGGTTACGGTTGTCACACCGGTTATATCCTACGACTCGCAATTCTCTCTGGTTTAACTTTGTTAAATTTATATCCACGAAAGTTCTAATAAATTATTTTTCAACTGAATTTTTAAGGAGAACTAAAAATAATAAATAAACGCTGGACAATGTTAAATGAAAAATGATGATTGATTCGAAAAACTTCAGCGTAGACTACAGACCACAAGATATTACAGCGGTGAATATCTATTAAACATAAGAGTAAAATGTTAGTGATTTATAGGACCTAATATAGCATATCATGAATCTTAATAGTTACAACAAATGGATTTCGTGTAATAAATGAGTTAAGTTCATTATTTTAAATTAGTCTCTTCTACGGTTTTTGTCTTATTTTCTCATAACTTTGTGGCCCAACTAGAATTTATAACCGCCTCGAAAAATTACAATTAATATTTACTTTTCAACAAATAAAAACTTGTTTACTTACTTTTTATTCCGGTGGCTCTTTTAATCTGTTAAACAGCAGCGATAGAACAATTACTAAATAAAAAGAAATCTGCGGTCGATAAATCTATTTGCGGCCAACTGATTCGTTTGTTTAACCGTATTTACCGTACCCCGACGTTTGATTTTACAGCTGTCTGATTACCGCACCTTTAATTCTTTAACAAACAAGACTTGTTTAGAATTGCTGCTCTAATTTAATCCCGTTAAAACCTTCGAAGATTTTAAAGTTAGAAAAGAGTTCAATTATCTTACGGGATCAATTTGGCTAATGCGAAAATTGCTGGGTCTTGAGCGACGTTTAATGAGACTGATTAAAACGTGGATCAAGAAGTTTTTGATGGGGCTTCTTTATGATCGTTATTAATATTATTTCGTTGCTGGATTAAAAGTACGACAGTGAAGTGCGCACGTTTTGTCTTTATTTGGAGTGACGGGCGATGAATGGAGGGCCTTTTGTAAGCTGTAACGACAGGATTTAAATGATTGTCTCAAAGTGGCTCAGAATTTTTTTAATTTTGTTAGAGAAGAATTATTATTCACAGGATGATTGAGGTTGTACATTAAATCACAATTCAAAAATTATAATTCGAATTTGGTCTTAGACAAATAGTTTTTAAAGTATTAGCAATTTTTAAAACGTGTGTACTTTGGAACAATGTAATTTTGAAATTAATTAAAAGTCCTATATGTTTTGTGCAGTCTCTAAAATTATTTTAATTCTGGTTTAGGTTCTGGTTCAGGTTCTGGATCTGGTGATGGTTTTATACTTTGGAACAAAGTAATTTTGAAATTAATTAAAAGTCCTATATGTTCTGTGCAGTCTCTAAAATTATTTAGATTCTGGTTTAGGTTCTGGTTCAGGTTCTGGTTCTGGTAATGGTTTTATACTGCCCCAATCAAATTTTAAAACTGCCCTGCCATTTTTATATTAGAAAGAAGTCCTAGGACTGACGTCGATCTAATCTTCTGATGTTCATAAGAAATGCAGTTTAATGGTTTCAGATAATCAGATATTACATCTTCCACCTGAAGCTCATCATACAACAATTTGTTTGAAAATCTAATTTAAAAAATTACTTTAATCCAGACTTTTTCAAGTGTTTGGTGAACATACTTACCACCCTTGAATTAAGGAGTTTGCTGCAAAAACGCAGCTCCATTTTTAATGCTTTTACTGTGTCTAAATGGAGACGGGTCACACATCATTTGCTGCAAAAACGACTCTGCTGCAAATGTATTGAATGGAGCTGCATCGTGTTTGCAGCAGACTCCTCAATTGTATTAATGTTAATAACACATGCATATAAAACAGGAGGATTCGTGCTTGCCGTAGTCACCCATTCAGTAATTAAAATTTGAGGTTTAAATTTATTTGTAGCTTTGGTTAGTAAATGATCATTATTTAATCGCTCACAAATTTGGGATTTACCCCAGTAGTATAAAGTAGTAGTAAAGCAAGAAGAAGATCCAAAGAAAAGAGTTTATTTGTTTTGAATGCCATTGTTTGTTTGTTTTTTTAATTTAAACGAGCTCAAAATTACATACAAAACAGTACATATTACCGTTTTAGCACTTCGTGATCATTTAATTAATTTTCCTCAATTTCAGGCACCATAACGTGGGTGACTGACGGTGTAAAGCGGGCTACACATGCTACGGTATATCTCTACGGTTTGTCGCAACGGGCTGTCGAATACGATCTACCGGATACAGAAGCGCATCCACACGATTACGGTTTTTTTTGTCAGTTCTGTGTAAAAGCGATGGCGTCAACACACGATGCTTTAGCGGTAGTAGCATTAGTATTATCTATGAAAAAGCGCCCTACACGCAAAATAAAACGTAAACAGTGGTGTCCATTCTATCACTTTCGAAAAAGTAAAATCTGAGTGATAATGGAGTTTTTAAACTACCCTAGCAATTTAAACAGTTAACCCCCATTTGATTTTTTTCAAAAGCCATTGAATACCACTTTCAGAAATATCGGCGGTTATTTTATTTTACTAACATTGTGCTATTTCAAAAATGAACACGGTATTATACCGATAATTCTGATATAACTTCGTGTTGGTCGAAATAGTTCAATTACTTACTATTTAGCCAAGAACTTATTTACATAGGTACCTACTTTAATTTTTCTTATTGTTAGTTCATCATTCGTAAAATAATCTAATCAAATACCATTCAAATTTTGATACTTTTTTTTATTAATTACATTACATTCAACTGTACAAATTTAACAATAAAAGCACTTCAGCTGCGTGTCGTATTTTTAAAACATACAACTAATTATTATAATTTAACCAATAAATTCAATTCAGTGAAGGTATGGCAGCGTATTGTTTATGTTGATTATTTAACTTTACAGATTTGCGTTGTTGAGACCTATTGAGGATTTTTGTCTGTGTTGTAAAAATGTCGCTTTTGAAAAAACGAAATTTCGATGACAATTGATAAACGAGCAATTTAGGGTTTACTGGAGAAATTGATTTCTTTCCCTCATAAAATGTTAAAAGGAAAGAATTAAAGATCATTCACCATGTCGTGTTTTTTAAGGGTTAATTTATTGCAGGGTGACTTTCGACGTCAATTGTCAATGATAAACACCGTTTTTAGGAGAAACTCGAGAAAGCGACTTTCAATTTCTGTGAAGGGCTCATTTATTGTGACTTGAAAAAACAAAATCTCAATGATAATAGTGTTGTTAAAATACACAAATAATTTAAACAGAAAGTGGCTTTGACCCTTCATAAAATGTAGAAGGAAAGAATGTTTTTCAGTTTTGGACACGTGCAACCAATTTATTAAAGAAACGAGACGTGCGGGCGAGAGACCTTGTCTCTGTGGCAAATTTAAAAAAACTGAGACGACCGGATTGCTTTCCTATACACGGTCCGATATGCCTGTACGGTTTTATTTATCGAATGAAAATATCTATTTGCTCAGGCGACCTGTGCAGGCGGCCGGATCGTCACCGTTTTATCGTCTACACGTTCTGGTATACCTGCACAGGCGCACCGGAGCGACAAACCGTAGAGATATACCGTAGCATGTGTAGCCCGCTTAAGTGTCCTGATTTTTTCATAAGTTCGGATAACGTTGGTATCAGGACTTCTCCTAGGCGAACAACGTTCGACATACAAATTTACACCTTCAAGAAAATTACCACTAATCTCAACAAGTATAAGGTGCACATGTGCGTATTTGGCAAGTTTATGCCATGCTTTTGTAAAAGAAAAAAATTCTAAACTAACTCCAAACTCCAAAACTTATAACAAAACGTACAAAAATGGCACTTCAAATAATAAAACAAATTAAGTTAATGTGTAACAAAAGGGCACAACAAAATAACAATTAGAACACAAAATAATGTTAATATGTTACAGGAACTTTTACACGTTTCAATAGTGACAGTAATGACAATCGTTTAATTTTTTAATTTTTACAAATCAGTCAGGTTTATAAAGTTATTTTGCAACGGCTTCCAAAAAAATAAATAACAGCAATTTTGAATTGTACAAATTTAAACGATCAATAAAATGACAAAATTTCTATTTGATTATTTATTTTACTTATTAAACTATGAGTTATTGATACTAGTTAATTTAATTTCGCCAGCATAGTCTAAACAAATTACAAAGTTTGACCGTCAATAACTTCATAACTAAAGAGGTAGCTCTAAATTGATACTTGGTTTTCAACAAGGATTCGAGCGATGTAAATATTATCCATCCCGCTGTATACTTCAGTTAAATTTAATTACAACAGGCGATTTTCATCGATACAAATGAATATTTTCTTAAACTTAAAGCTCTAACGTGCTTTTATTATTAAATATCCTTAATCACTTATGCTACCTGGAAATCACAATCTTAATGAAAATAGTTCGTCTTTGGTATCTTAATAAATAAGTTCCTTAAACAATTTTAGCCAATAACAATGAAGAGAAACCCGTTTCTGAGTTAATTTCGGAATGTTTAATTTAACCTTTAACGAAAGTATTCCATAACAGCGATAAAAACCATTTTCCTAAATCTTAAAATAATTAGACAACTAAAATTGTATAATGAAGTTAGACGTGTTAACGAAGCATGCGTGATGTCTCGAATTTCACCTCCTTAAAATTCCGAATTAATTATACAAACATCTTCGTAAAAAAACCTCAAATTTCCTCGACGATAAAGTATACGATCGAATGAAACGGAACTCGAGACAGTCACCTCATAAAAAGTTGAAAGATTACAATTTACGAACTACAGAGATTTCTGGGTCGCATTCTCGAAATCTGAGGATTTTGTCGAGACCCAACGATGGAGCATTCAATTTTCCTTAAGTATGATACATCGTAATTGCTTGAATACTAGATTTAAATATAATCCTGAAATAACGGTTCAACAATTTCCTTTATTTTAAAAGCCCCCTTTACAAAAATTGGAATAAAGCGAATAACGCTAATAGGATTTTGTACAATTTCAACTGGAAATTTTTATTTAAAATACAGTTTTAAGAGGCACAATCAAATATTTAAATAAAACAGGCAAAATCAGGAACTGTGTTTGCATTACCAACAGTAGAATTAAAACAAAACTGAATTATTCTTATTCGGATCCTGTTTTAATTTTTAATCTATAATCAAACAGGTAGGGCGTAAAACATGGATTTGTATGCAAAAAAAAGTAATCAGATACGCAAATACGTCAAACAAAAATTTTACTTTCCGGAAAGTAATTTGCGTTTTGGTTTCAATAAGTAATAAAGTTGTTTGATGCATATTTCACAAGTTTTCGTTGTAATTCCACAAAGGAATATTTTCCAAGCGCCATAAATTAATTAACATTTTTCCAAACTTTATCAGGTAAACTGAACTAATCATTCTTTAATATATTTTCCGTTCAGCGTGCCATTTTCAAAGTAAAATTTACTGACTGGGTTGTTTATGTGTCGCTGCTTTAAGATCCGACCAAAACTTGTCCATTGAAACGATTTTGTGTTTAGAAATGTAAATTGTTTGAATTTTGTGTGGTGCAAGGTTCTTCAAATATGCCGTAATATGCAGACATGGTAATTTCACATTGAAAATAGTTGAGTGCGAAACAAAAATCATGCATAAATAAATTTTAAAATGAAAATTCCAATGTGAGACATTGTCGCGTTTCCTTGTGTCATGTGCATTGTCATATTAGATCAGAAAAAGTTCCGGAGCTTGCGAAATTACTAAATATGTATGTGTAAAGTAGTTTCCAGTACTTTCTTTTTGGTATGACATTATTGAACAAGACATAGTGACAAAATTAATCCACAAATAAATAAATAATTTACAATTCAACCAAGAACAAAAGGAATAATCAAAATAAATTCTAAATCTAGGGCTTGTGTGGTAATAATAAAATAGAAAATAGAAGAGCATAAAACTGATAAAAATAATAACGTTACATTCTATGTTATCATAAATGATAAATTTAATGCAACAAATAACAAAATAGAAATAAATAAATATAAACACAAAAGGGCACATTAATACGTGGCCTTAGTTTCCATATTGGTGGTATTTCAGAACCGTAGCAAAATATTTGAAGGGTACCAGGAAAGGAGGAGGTATGTCATCTTTCTAAATTGTTCAGGAGAGCGCTGTTAGAGCTCGAACTTGCTATGCTTGCTGTGTAATGCAAATATCAAAACTATCTCTCATGACTAACTGCTTATTTTAATTTAAGCTTAGGATACCTATACAAATAATATGCAAAGTTGCCCGGTCAATATTTGGGAGTTTTTTTATTTTCCATCCTGACGAAAATGTTGGGATAGAAACAGTATCTTAACTTACCAATCTCGACCGTATCCTAATGAATTTTCCAAAGATCTCTGAAGTTCAAGAACAGCTGATCATGCGAATCAACTGCGGAGAAAGACCATGAAGAACCTTAGCCGGTTTCTAATAGAGTTATAAATAAAAAGTTGATTCAGTTTTAAAGGTAAAGAATCGGAATCGGGAGAAATTAAAAATTAAATTTTAGTTTTCTTTGCCTTTACCAAACTGAAACTTGTTGCTGTGTTCAAACATATCGTTTGTTATATTTGTATTGTCGTGTAAAAATCAATTTTAGATTAGATCTGGACGGAAATATAATGTTTTGATTACATTTTTTGAAAAAAATAACAGTTTGTGCGTGTGTAGGTGACAATGAGACTAGAATTGCATGGCTAGGATAATTTTCACAATAATTTATTGATGTAATTTACCGATGAACGTCAAATTGGCTTGTAATTGCAATTTATGACTAATGCATAAAATTTATTTATATGTATTATATTCGAATTAACTAATATTGTTTAAATGCGATTAGATTTTGATAAATACAGATGACATTTGCAATTTGGAAATGGATATCATATTTCGGAAATCCTGTAAATGACATTTGAACAGAAAACTATAGGTAGAATAGGATAAAGTCAACTTTACAGAGAAGAAAAAGAATTGAAAATGTCATTTTTAATTCATGGCAAAGTAGACAAGCTGATATTTTGAAAAATGCAATTCTGATCAGTACACTGGTACTTCAGGGGTTTCTGAAATATGTGGTTCAAATATATAAAACTTTTATGAAGGGATATTAAAAAATGTATTGGTTGCTTGAAAAAAATTCTTAACTATCCACATACAGTAAGATTCTTTTGTATAAAAAAAAAAAAAACCGGTATGGATATACGGCAGCCAGCTCTGAGGCTGCACTATCAAAAAGTAACGTTTCCAACACAAAGTACTGAGAAACATTATCGAAACAATTTGCCCTGTTAAAGAAAAATACCTAATCTGACAGAGAGCAAAGTTTTCAAAATAGCCCAATAACTTTTAGAGTTCACAGCATCACTACTTTCATTTGGTTATAATTTTCAAACTTAGGTGAGGTAAGTGTTTTTGTTACACATTTATATTATACAGAATTGCTTGCTTATTCATTTGGCACTCATATCTCAATTTTAAGGAAAATTGTAGTTAGGGCATTTTTCTTTAACATGGCAGTTTGGTTCTAGATAAACAGACTACTCCACAAAGTCTTGGCGATAGACACAGTTAACCAGGCGATCGCTAAGACTGCCGGAATTCTACAGCTCCCCAACTACGCAAAGAAGAGAAAACCTTTATAAAACATTAAGAACGTGATAAGTTTGATATTTCCTAATCTTCAAAATGTTACAAATTCTTCATTTAACATATTGGTTATAGGCTTGCTTAACCGGTTATTATCCAGTGATCCATGTATAACATTACAAATCAGTCCACTTTTAATCAATTTTTTCACATAGCTATAATTAATTTTTTTAAGTTTACAGTATATATTTTAGCATTTCGAGACTTCATACTTAATAATCTTTTGGTGTGTAAATTATTAATTTATTGAGAGATCGCTATCAACCATATACTTTTATTTGTTTTTCTATAAAAGCAGGTAAGATTAGACAAGAAATGTTACTGTTTTATTTCTATTATGCAGGGTGATTCAGAAAGATTTTAAATCAAATTAACAGCTTGTTGTGGAAATCATTTTTAGCGTTTTAATGTTTCTTGCTCAAAATGATTTCCACAAGCTCTTAAATTTTTATACACTCCATCTGAATTAGCCATTATAAATTTAAAAAAAAACAAAAAATAAGATGATTTAATGTCAAACTTTGTTCAAAACTTTTCTGAAAGATGGAGATAAAAAAAGCAACACTTGTTATTAGTTTGCTTGTCGAGTTTAGTTTTAAGTTGTAATTAAAAATTCTTGAGTAACTTAATAAAATAAGAGCCGCCATGTTGAGTGCAAGTAGAAGAGCAACGAAGCCAACCAAATGTGAAAACGTCGTTAAATGTCACGGGCTAAAAAAATTTGGTCTTTCTATAATGGCATCAGTCTGCAACGAGCACATAAATTCAAAAAAATCAATAAAGTCTTGGCAGATATTGGCGAAAAGTAAATATGTCAAAGTCGTTGCTTGAATGTTTCCAGATTACTGAAGATAATGAAACTCATTCCCGAGGTCGACGAACAACTGAAAATATGTAATCCAATAAGTTCTTCAAAATGCATAAGCAAAAATCTTATCACTCCATATCAAATATTTTTTAAATTCAGCTTGAAACGAAAATCGGTTATTCATAGGAAAAAATAATTTTAAAATTGCACAAACTTTTATCGCCCTGTATCTTCGAAATAAAATATCTTTTCCAAAATCATGAAGGCTCTTGGTCAGTGGGTCTGTGAATAGTTGAGAAATATCAGATTATATATTTTAGATTAAATTCTATCTCTTAGAAATATTATTATACACACAGTTTCCAGCTTCATGCACGATATTAGTCTAGTCTTACATAATAGTTTGCCCTAAATGTGTCTTTAGTAAATTGAAACATCAGACACGTTTAACATGCAAAATGCGAATGCATAATTGCAAGTCTATATCAATAGATTTTGATTTAATAGCAACAGTTTTATTGTTTGCATTCGCCAAAGTTTTGCCATTACCAATGCGGTGGAGCCAACCGCCGTTTTCACAAAGCCCACTCCCAACTTTGCTAATTTGAACAGTGTGAGCGATATCATACATCAGCCCAGACTGTAAAATCGCCCCGAATATTAATTTACGGGAGGACACGTCGAGATAAACCAATTACTGATTTTTCAAGGGTTACGTTTTAAATGTTTAAACGATTTTTCAAACAAATCACGCAGATAATTTAATTGTTTCGATTGTGCGACCGGTTGCGTCGTAACAAAAATAAATTCGATCGCCTTTGATGTCGGATATAAAAACGCTTTGTAAAAATTTTGTGTAAAATCATTCTGATTAGAAAATTAACTGCCGGCCGAATGATGGCCGACTTAAAAGACTACCCTCCGTAAAAAGAAGGCGAAACGGATTTGAATGGAAATGAAAACGATGTTTCGAAAATAGACTACCTATTCATTTAAATCGCATGTTGACTCGATTCAAACCGCTGATGTAAGGGATGTAATTTTTTGAAAGGATAAAATTTTATCGGCAATTTTACTTTATTTCCGCCGAAGCTCGTATAATTTAATTTCGACGATTATTTTTCAAGACGGAAATATTGGAAAATTCAACACATTTGAGTATTAAAAGCGTTGTTACAATCGCGTGACGTTCACCCTAATGAAATCGTAATGGGCGAAATTCTTGTCGTCGGTAAATGCATTTTGAAATTATAGCTGCAACTGTGCCTACTAATACAGACCGTATTGAAACGGTTCTAATTGAAAAATTAATGGCCGCTGTATTATCTTGACGTTTTTCTGCATGTGGGCGTACCTATTGAGTATTAACATACATTTCCGGGAAACCGCAACTGACGACGCTAAAAATAATTCATTTTCTTCCACTTGATTTTATGCTAATGTTTGGGTTCGTAACGTCTCTTAAAGCGATTCTAATGTGTCATTAATTTTGAATTAATAATAAACATTTTCCGAATTCTTGAAAAGTAGTTAAAGCAGTAAATTATTAAATAATGTAAATAAAGGACAAGGAATCCGAGATAATTTTGGGCTCACCAATTTTAAATCTTTTAGACCACAATTTAACCAGTTAATGCCTACAGTAATTTCTTTTACATTACTTTTTGTGCATTATGTATGTGGATAAAAAATTATTTACTTAAAATTCAATCAAATTTATAATTGCTGGGTCATTGGGTGTTTGCTATCATTTCTCAAAAGTTTGTAAAATTGAACTCGATGCTGTTTGTCTTCTAAAATTTCTTGTACACAAAGCATCAAAAGAATCCGGACTATCCTTTTTCTGGAGTAAATAAATATCGGTCAGAAACTAAGCGTGTCTTTTTTTAACTTGCCTTATTTTGTAACGTTTGACTCCTACTCTATGTATGATAGCGTTCTGGTCAGATAAGAATAATTATTATTAGGAATTATTTTAATTACAACCATCAACTTCAACAAAATTTAAAAATGATCCAGAATTATCAGGGAATTTCCACAGATTTAAAATTCCTATTGCACATTGTGCAGGTAATACAACAAAATAAATAATCTTAAAGATAGAAAAATATATTTTTTTAATTCAACATATCAAAAATAAATGCAACTAAATTAGTATTAAAAATTTATCAAGGAGAAAGGAAAAATAATAAGAGATAATATTAATAATTAATGGCAATTTAATATAAAATGTGTGGAAATACTCTAGAAATAGGATTCTTTTGATACTTTGTGTACTTGCAGATTTTACAGCGGTAAAAATTCATGGGGTTATTTCTTGGCTTATTTTAAGGTTTTTTGCCCTTTATCGATGCTAATAAAAATAAATTGCTTTAGCGTACGCCTTAATGCAGGCAACACCTTATGCTTTTTTATGAACGACATGTCACACATAATACGGTAGAGTATATTGATGTCTAACAATGAAAACAGCTTTTAGGGATTGGTTTCCACTGCAGGTAACCGTTTAACAGATGTGAAAAAAGAACGATACAAGAAGTCGATGGTTAACATCTCGAACATTTGACTGAACAATTTTATTTACTTAGTAAAAGCGTTTTTAAATGTTTATGTTATTAACAAAATTTATGTTTTCTAATTTGCAATTGTCTTTTGCTCAAAAATTTTTTTGTGGAATATAGAGAAATTTTCATTACTAGAAAACAAATGATTGGAAATTGGATTTTATATAAAATGTGTATTTTTATAATTTACAATGTACGGCTGTGATATTTTTTTTTTTTTAACATACTTTCGATTTTAAGGGACATTTTCGTGTTGACCGAGTGTACATAAAATCGTAAATCATAAATTATCTTTCATAAATTAGGGATTCCAAGAAATGAGCCATGAAATGAAATGAGCGTCTGGGAGCAAAATGTTTAATTGTTTTTTTTTCATTTACATCAACGTACGGAGTAGTTGTACGAAAAATAAGTGCGGAGCCAGGTAGCTTTTTATTCAATTTTTAACATGAACTAAAGCAGAAAATTCTGCTGTAACTGATTATTGAGAAAACTTGTTAAAAATATTTTGACATTAATTTACTACTTTAATTAGATCAATTTTTCACAATTTGATTATACAGCTAGGTAGATTATTAAATTCTACATAAGTTGACGATCAAGGCTTTCCTAAACTATTTTTCAACTATTCACAAACCCACTGACGAAGAGCCTTAAAAAAAATTAAAAAATGATTTAATGTGCCAATATGGTTAAATGAAATGAAGCAATTATACTTAAAGTATTTATTACGATTATGAAACAAACTACATAAAAATGCACTAAATTATAGATTTAAAGATTGTCGTTACCAGCATACTCAATTACAAATTGATATGTGTTAGGATAATCATGTTAGCTGCGCGATTTCATACTATCAAAATCGAACTTCAGTACAGTTCCCGCCAATTTCATCCCACGATGCTCGAACTTAATCCCGGACAGAGGAAAACGATAAGATGGGATTTTTACTTTAACCTGAAATTTCCAAAATTAAATTTAAGAAATGCGCGTAAATACATACGTTATGCCATCTTCCACCAGAACGTCCCCATTTGTAAGACACTTTAATTTTCTCAAACTTGTTGTTGGAGCTGAATAAATAAACCGACATAGTATAGTTGTACCTGTGACCATATTGAGTTGAAACCCAATCACTCGCCAAAAGCTGGGGCTTGAACATCGTTGTAATGTGCATTAAGAGAGGATCGCTCATTAAATTACAGAACTGCCATTTCTTACATAGCCCTTGCACAGCGCTGAAGCAACTAGTTTTTCCGCTAAATTCGGTAACGGTTTTCGGTAATGGTTTCGATAATAGAGGCGGATCTTCAAGAATCAAGAATCCATTAGTTTCCTTATATAATGTATTCCAGTTATCGAAACCATGCTCACCGTTGCAGTTAGTTAAAAGATTTGTGAAATAATTTTTCGCAAACAAGCAGTAAAATAAATACCAGGGGAGACGCTTGGCTGGTCGGCCAAATTTTCTGTAGTACTTTGAGTTCCAAAAAGAGTACGAGCCTATGAGTATACACCAGTTTTTGCATACCGCAGAACTGGCTAATAGCGACTCAGATTCGACGTAGGAAAAAATTTCGAAGAGCAATTCTACGGGAATGCGAACATCGTTGAGTATGTAACCGTTCAGATCATTGGCGAATGTTAACAATGAGTTGAGATTAAGCATGACTGAAGTGTGACTCGCGTAGTCTGTTGTTATACTGATTAGGTTTTTGTTTGATAAGTTTTTAAATGTTTGAAAGAATGTATCTGGAATGTTGGTGATTTAACTTTTGAAAGTGTGGAATCGTTGTGATACCGATTGATAATATTTCTTATGGTAGTTACTTTAACGTCTTATTAAGTAGTTTGCTGCACCAATCTGTACCAGACGATCTTCTCTAGTGTTTTGTGTGTAACATCCATCTCATCTTCATGATTGTCGAGACCTTTCTCTTAGCCTCCTTCCTAATGAAACCCAATCCATTATCTTCGCTATCCATTTCGTTGATTTTTTTGATGTGGTTCATACGGCAAGAATTTATTCTCTTCTATGTAATTCCATGTACCTTTATTTTTCTCTTATATCTCCATTCCTTACTCTATCCAATCATATGAGTCTTCCAGAAGATACAGCTATTAATGTTTTAATAAATACCATACGAAAGAGACAAGGTGGTAGACAGTTATGAGTTGCCAAGTTATTCAGAAATTGACCGGCCAAAATTGTGCCATAATTGGACAAATGGATTTTATCAAAATGCCCTTTTTAAATGAGACTAAAATTAGTCTTAGATCGGACGATGGTCAAAATGGGGTTATAAGATGTTGGAACAAGCAATTGGTTAGTGTCCAAAAAATATAAAGGAAAGAAGTACAACATTCTGGGAAGGTATTATTCTGGAAGTTTCCTTGGGAGCAGGTCGTTGATTGGGTGTTAGAACCCATAATTAGAATTTGAAGAGGTGCAATTAAAGACTGAATCGGAAACTATCACTTTTCTGGACTGGCCTGCTGTTCTGCTGTTCTGCTGTTGTGGGCCAAGCTTTAAAGATGAATTAACACTTTTGGAGATAATAAAATAATAATAAAAAGTTCATCCAATTTACAGTAGAAACATGGGAAAACTTACAAGAGAAATTTCCAAATCCAATTGAAAGCATATTCAATAATGATTATGAACTACCTGAATAGAACTTTTGTTGTATAAATTGACTGGGTTATAAGATGTTCTCCAAAAAATGTTAATTCCGTTTGTCGTGAATTAATGAAATGAAACAGTTGGATTTAAATTAAACTGTTTATTGTAATAATAAAACAGTCTAAATAAAAATTTAGTAAAGTACAGATTTAGAGATGATATTTCCGTTACCGAAATACTCAATTACAAATTGATACACGTTAGGGCAATCATCATATGAACCGCGAGGTTCGATACTCTCAAAATCGAATTTCATGACTGCTCCCGCCATTTTCATCCCAAGATGTTCAAAGTTGATCTTAGTCAGCGGTAAAGAATACGATTGGACTGTCATTTCAACCTGTAATAACTAAAATGAAAATCAGAAAAAGAGGGAGAAAACTTACCTTTTCCCAATTTCCGGCAGACTCTTCCATTACATAAAACCTCCTTTCATGAACGGCTGTTAAACGACCTTGCAAGCTGAATAGAGAAATTCCCATGGTGTAGTAAGACTCAGAATCGAATTGAGCTGCTACCCATTCACTTGCCGAAATATGGGGCTTGTACATCTTTATAATGTGTTTTAGAAGACGATTTCCGCGCAAATTGAAGAACTGTGATTTTCTGCATGGTGGTTGCACTGCACTAAAACAACTAGTTTCTCCTTTAAAGTCGGAAACGTTTTTCGGTAATGGATCCGACGATTTGATTGGATCTTCGATGACGAATTTATTTCTTTCCTTATTTGGTGTCAACCAGTTTTTTAAACCGTGTTCACCGTTGCAGTTATTTAAAAGATTCGTAAAATAATTTTTCGCAAACAAGCTGTAAAATAAATACCAAGGGAGACGTTTGGCTGGTCGGCCAAATTTTCTGGAGTACATTGAATTCCAGAAGGGGTAGGAGCGGAGGACTATGCACCAATTCTTACATACTAGAGAACAGGTCAGCAGCAACTCCGGTTCGGTGTAGGAAAAAATTTTGAAGAGGACCTCTTGGGGGATGAACGCGCCATTAAGTATGAAACCGTTCAGACTAGTTGTTTTGGCATTGGCGAAGGTTAACAGTAAGTTGGGATTAAACATGGCTGGCAGACGACTAGCGTAGCGAGTTTTAAAATTATAACTGACCTGTTTTGTGTTTGATAATTTTTTTGTTGATTGAAAGAATGTATTTGGAATGTGGGTTTTTAAAATGTAAAATTGTGAAATGGTTTCTATACCGATTGACAGGATCTCTTATGATAGTTTAACACTGAGCTGCATTCTTTAATTAGTGCGTTTGATCGGGCAGCAATCTTATTCGTTTTCCAAGTATATCCCACATATGCTTAATGTAATAGAAGTCTGGCGATCATCTGAATACCGATCTGCATTTTTCAGGAAATCGATTATGCACCTACGTGCATTATGACTGGCAGTAATTCGGTACGTTTGGTAAAACTAATGCCATGTCAAACCATAATATTTCCGCCAATGAATGCATCCAACTGCCAAATTCCGCATTGAGAAAACCTAGCCCCCCCCCCCCGTTCTCTGCCTAATTAGTTGAAAAATGAAATAATTTGTGAATTACAGTTGTGCGATATGGTATTTCTCCGTCTTATCCCTCTTTTGTCATGAAATTGGATGTTGGATGTAACGTTTTTATATAGGTACATATATTTAGAAGAAATGTGGCATGTACTTACACTTATGGAAAATTTTACAAATGAAAATGATCCTACCTTAACAAATGACATTATCTGGATAAAGATCCTGCTTTCCCACGCATCCCGTAAGCGATTTCTTGGACAACCGCTTTCCTGCGAGGTGGATTGGCAGACGAAGACCGATAGAGTGGTTCTAAGGTCATGAGTTCAACTTTAATTAGTATAGTCAAAGCTTTTTCGACAAAGTTCTCGAGTTACTTATCGAAAACGTATTCGAGCTTTGAAAGTAATATAACGTGCGCGACATTATCTGCCTTTAGCGAAAATTGCTGATAAAAAGGCATAACAATAAAATAAGTTGAGTACAGCGAAACTTGCTTGAGAAGTTTCCGTAGTGATCGTAATCGATGGGGATTGTCGATGAATCAGATGCGGATGATAATATTGGCGCATTTTAACGGATTGATTGACCATAGAGATAAAATAAATTTCAGACAATCACAATTAGATGCTATGTAGGTATACCAACAAGACGAATCGTCTTACTTATCAAATATGTGAACCTTCGAGGTATTGAATAATAATCGACACATACAGCGTATTTATTGATACAAATTAAAAAGTTGTTAGTGGCTTAAAATTATTGTATATTTTCCTGTAAGATTAGTTTTTCAACAATGTAACCAATCTTGTCGAACTGATTTCGGATAACCTGGACCTGCTTCGTCCTTATTATCTTGATATTTGTAATATTGATCTCCCTTAAAAAAATAGTTTGATTTGCCGACTTGCATAGCCTCATTTAAAGGACGTGGAATGTCACACCAATGTTGATCAATGATCAACGGATAAAATGATTCTATTTTTTCACTGTTATATTGATCAAAACCCTAATATTTATTTTCTAGGATTTACAACTAATAAAGGTTATCGACGGAAGCTTTTAACTTACCCAAGAAGAAAAAGATTTTTTCGTTAGAACTCCAACGGTCGCAGTATCAAAATTTGTGGGAATACCAATAAATATTTGTGACATTAGTGGATCGGCAGCATATTGGTTTTCGTTATATATCCACACATAATCTTTTCGGAAGAAATATAGTTTTTCATCTCGATAAGTAAAAGCCGCACCTATTGGAAGGCCATGCAAACCTACCCATTTTGTGCAAATCGGATGAGAACATACACTCAATTGAAAGAATAGGATATCTAGAACTGAACACAATGTGATTGAAAGGCTGAAACAACAAAACAACATAGGAAAACAAGCAGTCCTCAATTGAGGACGTAGTGACCGAGAAGGTTACACTAAATTGTGCGAAAATACCCTGATGTTGGTACGTCAAAAAACAGGTAATTGAGATAAAACCAAAACTTTACCTGATTTAAAAAAAGTTTTTCTTGTTTCTACTTATGTTAGTAATAAAAAATTACTCATGCAATTTATGAGAATTAACAAACTATTTTGAAAGACTATTTTGCTACCAGCGGTAAAACTTATAACACTCTACATATTACAATACGTGTTTTGATACTTATAGAAGAAGAAATCATTTTTGTGATGAAATACGAATTAAAATTATGTACATAGGGGAGATCCTTGTACTTTGGAACAGTTTTTTTATTATTCGTGTAAGAAAATATTTATTCTTAATGTAACAATAATAAACATGGTCACCAAACATAGGAGGTATTCTGCATTGTAATATCATATAAAAACCGTGTAACATATCAAAATTAACGTTTTAACATATTTTTTCCAGAACTGTAGCTACTGTCTCAAAGTACAAACCTAGCGCGAACTTGGGAACATCTTAAAAAAAATTTATTCGACATTGTGTTTAAATAAATCCACTCCAAAAGTAATTTCTTTGCAACGCCTTGCTGCACCGCCAACTATGTTTGGATATCCCAATTTGAAAAACAAATCTTCTAGTGGCAACTCATAAGCAACATCGTCACCAGAGACAAATTTGCAACCCATGTTTGTGCAACTTGTGATTTTCTTTTTTAAATACTCCTCTGAAAGGTGCTCTGCTTCTATACCAACAATTTTAGCGACAAAAAATTTCCTGCTATTTGTCGTTTCAATTTTCATTGTTTGTCTCCATGTGCCAAAGTACAAGCACAGCACTACTTATTATTATTGACATATACCTAACCACCCAAATGCGAAAGTTAAAATTCAATACTAGTATTAAGTAATATTATATGCAACAAAATCAGTATGAATAAAATTGATCTGGTAAGGAAAGTCCAGCGATTAAATAATACTTCCTCTACTTCGAAACACAAAACACTAACAACAGACACATAAGCGAACATATGCAATTTCTTTTATGATGGGGTGACATCTATCCATTAGTGGAATAACCTCTTGAAAAGAAAAGTGTTACATTTGAATTTAAGTATTAAAAAGCTGTTCCAAAGTGCAAGGATATCCCCTACATTGTTGTAACAATCAGACTTCGTTTAGTATTGTGTTGCTAATGTAATGTAATGTATTTCTTAAATAAATAAATAAATAAATGTACCTATGTAGAAAAATAGATAGTTCAGTGAACTGAAAGTTAAAGCTTATTAATTTTGCATGGACTAAATTGCATCACAAGTAGAAAAAATTGGCCAAAAAAATTGAACAAACTGTTTCAAGTTTGAGTAAAATTGTAGCACAACAGATTCGCTAAACGATTCGCCAACTAAACATCTGCGCACTATGGACCGTTCTTTGTGGCCCGTTTTTATAATTAGGATTTTTTGTTTGGCCGAAATTCTTCCTGGAATTAATATTGAATTATGTTCTGAAAGTTGCTCGACTTGAATTCGTTATGTTAATGAGTTGCCCGATTGGTTTCACGGCGACTTTTACTAGCCGGTGATTTTTTTGTCCCTCAAAGTATTTAAATTGAGACGTTCATTGCATTATTTAGGAAAAATGCAATTACTGACAGAGTTGCGTTATATTCGAAACTCGAAAATTTCGTTAGTAAAATTTTTCATTTTCTTTATTGAAATTTATAGTAACCGGGACGCTATTGGGAAATTCATCGAGCTGTTGTGCATATCACATTTGTGCTTTGTGTATTCGAAATTGAAATCTGAGATATCTACTGTAATTTTAAAACTACCTGTACGAAAGTGACACGCAACATGAAAACATTATTAAATAACTCACCTGTATTCTACACAGATGGAACGCTAACGAAATTTCGATACCGTCAAATTAATATTTCAGACCTGTACTTTTCTCTATTTTTTGTAGCGATGGCAGAATTTTAAATTATTCAGGTTTTTAATTATACGGGTTTCAGAAAATGGCTCCATTGAATTTAGTTAAACAAATTTTTAATAACTGCTTCTAACGGGCCGTTGTTTTGGGCAACTTTTTTTTTTGAAAAGTTTTAACTGAGAATTGACGAAATTAAAAAGAACCAGTATTATTTTTCTGTATTAAAATTTAATTAAAAGTAATGCCAACCTGAACGACGTTTTTGCTTCAACATTGTTTAAAATGTCACAAATCGCTGTCCGGTTTAATAATTAAATTTGCCACGTAGTTAATAAATTTCATTAATCTAATGCAATTGGATCATATTAATAATAATAGCAGCAATAATTTTAATTCAATATCCTCAAGCTATTTATACTGGGTGTTTCACGTAACTTTCCGAGGTCTACGCCCAAAGCACGCAACCCATTATTCAAAAATCACAACATCCTAGATACAAAAAACATATTTAAGTTTCATATTTTTGGAAACTCCTCATTTTGTTGTATTTATTTTTAAATAATTAAAACAGTGTTTAAATGTAACAATGCCTGTGTAATCTGGCTGCAACAACTGCATTTTTGTGACGCTCGTCGTAGATTATGATTATATTTAAATTGTCAGTTTGACAGTTATCTTATATATATGTTTTTTGTATCTAGCATGTTGTGATTTTTGAATATTGGGTTGCGTGCATTGGACGTAGGCTTCGGAAAGTTACGTGAAACACCCAGTATAAATTTATATAAATTCAACATCAAATCAATAGTTGCTATTTATCATCCCTGTCTAGAAGTGAAATCTAAAAATAATCTGGTACCTACCTGAATGCATTTTTTTAATTAGGGAGCAGCCAAAATATAATATGTTTGTATTGATTTTTTGAATGATTATAAATTGTATGTCTTCAAATATTATTGAAAGATGGATTATTAATTTTCTGTGGCATGCCATACTGACAGTTTATTAAATTTGTTTTCTAATTAATCCTACGTTGGAGAATCCCCTTGTGCTTTGTCAATAAAGATAAATAAATATATTTTTAATAAAAAATTTCCAGCCACTGCACAAAGTAATTCAGAATTAATGAATGCATCTCGAAACCCGCATTGCGCGTTTCATTTTGAAAACGGTACATGTCATTGCACCGCTTATTATGTACCGGTTATTGTTACCGGATTATTTTTCGATGTTCGTAAAAATTTCGATACAATGAATTTCCTGCGGCTCTTGTAAATTTCGAAATTTATTGTCCCTTGTAACAGATTTTAAATATCGTGCGACATTACATCTTGATTTAAATCTCATTGTCGCAGGTTCAAAAGCGGAAAGTTGTACCGGCTACTACGAACCGAACAATAGGCGACTTTTTACGATAGAGCTCCTTAATATAAAACCCGCTGTTCGTCTTAGAAACACCGTAGTTGATACTCGAGGTATTAGCCTACTTCAGGCACTCAATTTGCCAGCGAAAATAACATAAAAGAACACACACGTGGCAAATACATCATCTTCAGTATTTTGACATGTAATATCGCGTGACTCCAATTTTATTTGATTTTTAAAGTACAAATATGTGTTTGTAGAGAATGTTGAGAAACAACGGTGAGTCCGACACACCTGCAGCCGGGAGATTTTTTTTTATTAAAGAACCACTTCAAGCCTGCCCTCGATCCAAATTTCACGGCGTCCGGACATTATACACACTCATCATCAATCGACGTTGTAATCACGGTCATTTAATTTTTTTCGGAGCAACGAACTACTTTTTGTTAGAGGATGGTCCAAACTCGTTGCGTAACAACTGGTAGACGAGATTTTTGTAACAGAAAAAACTTAATTTGTCCGTTTGGAATTTGTTATTGGTCTAGTTTGTCCCGTCTTCGAAACCTCAACTTAAATCGAGAAAACACGAGCTGATAAGAACCGTTTAGAATGGAATCAAAAAAAGTTGCGCTGGCACACAATTCAATACACAAAAACTCAGATATAAACTATTTTTATTACTTATATAAATGCCCCATCAAAAAAATAACACTTACCAAAGTAGAAACAACTAAAAAAAGAGATCAATTGTAAAAAGGCACCTGATTTTGATTTAATCAATGGTAAGCTACTTCAAGATTAACAAGCAATGAAATAAAAAATGTATTATATTTAATGCTTCTTTAAGATTAGGCTTGAAAAATAGCTCAAATAATCGGGTTGCCCAAACCTGGCAAAAATATTAACGACGTAACATCGTCCAGGCCAATTATGAAAAAATAATACTAAAAAGGCTGAAAATAGTGATATATAGTATATTTCATAACGAGAGTCGGAAGTGGATTATATCGGCGAGTGTGAACTTTGACGAACGAGGCGAAGCGAAGCGTAGCCGAGTGATACAAGTACACGAGCAACACGATATCCCACTTTCGATCGAATTATGAACACTATTTTTCCTGCGACGCAAAAAAAAACTGAACTTGTTTTGACTTTTTATTAAAACTCACCTACAATCTCAACAACCACAAATTTTGGTCAAAAGAAAACAACTAATACAACTATAGCATAAATGGAAAAACTAATTGGGTGTATCGGAATCGGTGGAAATTTTTGTGGAGTCTTGATAGTGCAAACTGTTAGGATATAACCATATTTGCACACGTAAGGACATAAAACTATAAAAAATTATAAAAATGCACACTTGATAATGCAAAATATCCATGTTCGCACGCGTAAGAATATGAAACATTTTAGAGCCTACTGTATTGTATACTCTGCCGTAAATTAAATGTCACACGACGTTCCGGCGCTTGCAGGCCATGTTACAAGGATGTTTGCATGGTTGTATACAAATTATCAGGTCCGTATGCTAGATTTGATATTGGCGATCAGAGTTATGAAGTCAAAAATCGAAATAAGTAAGTTAATCGAGAGAAACAACGAATAAAATACGTTCGTGTAGTAGTCGAACAGTTTCAAGAAAACGAGCTCAAATTTGTTACTAAACAGTATTTATTATTAATGAAAGTAATAAATCATTAATTTGTTGTTATTAATAAATAAGAAATATACACGCATTTAATAAAATATTATTGTAGCACATCAAAAACCTTAATTGATGTTCTTGGTGCTTCGTTTATGAGAAGATAGAAAATTTTCGCCAATTTTTTTTACCAGCGTTAATCGATACTTAAGATTCAACCCTTGGTGTAATCATTTGAAAACAAAAAAAAAAGCGTCAGAAGCAGCTTTTGTGAAGCTTGTAAATTCGGAATAGTTAAATGTTTAAACTGGTACGAATAATTAATTAATTCAGTGGAATAATTTAGTATATCAAATATGCACCTAATCTTACGTAAAGAAAATGCAATTGGATATCTCAAAATTTCCAATTGGGTTGTTTGTTGTTAGATTATTCTATCTTGCAGGTAATCGGAATTTCCCTTTGCGACGAAGTGAGACGAATTTAAATTTAACATCTTTACAAAATAAATCGCGATTAACAGTTTCTTGACTGCACTTATAATTAGTAATAATGCACTAGTCACTTAGTACATATTATTTTACCATGAGTTAATGGGAGAGTAGGACTATTAGATACCACAGACTCGTCAAAATCTGAGACGACCGAACCTGGTGTTCCCCTTGTTAGAAAAGATATATTTTTACATTCATTGTTATGTTTTCAACAATGACACATCACAAACGCTTTTATTTTGTACCAAGATTTTGTGTCTTGAAGGACTCTTCTATAGGAAAGTAATATCTCATAATAAAAATAAAAGAAATCAAATATTGTTGCAACTACTGATCAGGGCTATGTCAAGTTTTTAAAGTAGGCATTTTCTTGTTAATCGTAACTTAGACACAAAATTTTATAAAACAATTTGTGTTAACAGTTTAGACTACTAATATTAGAAATTCGGAAATCTGTTCAAACAACCTTTAAAATATGTAGAACTATTCAAAACTTTAATTATTAAGTTTAAAACTGTTCTATTTTAACTACATATTTTATTGTAGGTATCTACTTCAAAATTTATTTTGGCCAATTAGTTACACCGATCATAACACAACCTTTGATAAATTTTTATACACCGTCTTCTGAGTGTAGCTTCAAATTTCATAAATAGACAAAAAATGTAAAACTAATGTTTTAATAAATAGAAATGTTTGAAAAATTTGATTTCTAGCCATTTGCTATTTTGATTATTGTTGCAAAGGCTATTGGGAATTCAAATTAGTTTTACCGCGTATCGATAACATAGGTAACTGTCACATTGTGACGTCAAATCCAAGATATAAATTTTTAACCCCAGTGCACGTCGCCGGTTAAAGTGACTTTTTGTAAATATGTGGCATTATAAAAATTGGGAAAATTATGAAAAAATTATGTTACAAATTTGTCATCTGCCAAAATTGGATTTGAAAGATTAACAACAGCGCAAACCATCTGAAAAATGGGATCACTTTAGAAGACGATGGAAAACCTTTAAAGCTTCTCGACATAAAACTATTTAACAAAAATGTTGCATCATTTTTGTGTAAATGAAATAAAGTATTTTTTTTATTAGAAGTTAGTATTCGTTTTCATTCAATAAACTTATCATCTGCTCGGATTGAGTTTGAAAGGTTACATGCCATTACAAAACTATCATCTGCAATTGGTATTAGATTAGCTGGCAAGCGATTTGCCAATATTCTAAATGTTGTTATTCTCTGATTAGACCTCTCAATATGGACCCTAGCTGAAGATATTTTAGCAATCTCAATAGCTTCAGCGTGAGAAAATTGTTTAGGTTAGTTTCGGATGTATCCATGATTAATGCTAACACTGACACTTTAAATCTGGCCTACAACTTGATATCAAACAAACAAATTTCAAGTTAGTTCATTTCTTCTTTAGCATTATCGAAAACTAATCAAATTATTACAAAACCCGAGCAATAACAACCGCACGTGGCAATATGTGACGTCATAACAAGGAATTCGCTCAGTTGAATTTATTTACACTAGAGGCGCATGCTTAGCTTGAATTGCCTATTGAAAATTTTAACTTCATACAGATTGCTGTGACAGTATCCGTAACTAATGAAACAAAATTGGCATATTTTTTTATTAATTTTTCGGTGTTATTTCTTAAAAGGGTTTTAAGGGTTTATATTTTTTAATTGAATATGGATGGGGATAATTTAAATCTACAAGTGGTTGGTAAGTATCTAATGTAAAGCTGACTACTCGAATACATATGTGAACTTGTAGTAAATGATGAAGAGTGGTTGATTTACGAGGGGATGACTGTTCTGTTCTAAAGGAATACAGCTCCGCTTCAAGAATATTGCAAGAACTGTTCGTTTAGCTACTGGAAAAAGAAATCTCATACACCGACATAGAAATGCTACAAACCCAAATAGACCCGTATCTGCAGATCCTCGATTTAGAAGGTATGAATAAAGCATTTATATGGTCAAACAATGCGTTGCTTTTAGTCCTAGGTCCGCTGGAAGATTACCTAATACATCTCAGTCGACAGCAGCATTAGAAATTACAAGTGATCAACTTAATGATAAAATCATAAAAAGTCATTCTGACAGTTCACCAGCATTCAACAAGGAAGTTTTGATCAAAAATTTTAATCTTTATTGCCGCTTAGTGATGTTATTGCCACAAATTCTAGGAACCATAAAAGCAAACATTTAGAAATGTTAACATTGGAACAAGGAACCATGACCGACGTTACCCAACAAAAGGATGTGCAATCATTAAAATGTTTAACACTAACATTCTGTATTTATAGTTTTCTCACTTAATCCACCATCATCAAGTACAGTCCAAGCATCATATTTGTAACTTTCACAGTACACAGTTTGCTCACGCTCGCAAACCCATTTTTGTCAGCTTTTGTTGTAGGTGGTGATATTGGTACATTAAATGCTGATCCAACACTTCTGGAGAAGTACTATGATGCATTGAAACTCGTAAACAATTTTCTGGAAATCGTTTACTGGCTTCAATACATCACAGTACTTCTCCAGAAGCCTTGGATCATCGTTTACTGTGCCAATACCACCAACTCCGACAAAATCTGCCAAAAATGGGTTTCCATGTCCAAAATTATGAAATTGAATGTTAATTTTGTTTGCTGATAATAAAAATTATATACTATTGACTTAATTCTTTAACATAGCCTGAATTTCAATACGCAGTTTCTGTGAAATGTTGGTACTTCAAAACGCAGTTATTTGACCGTGTTTATCAAAATGCAGTTTTTTAATTTTCAAAAAATTGTATACGTCACAATTCAAACAAAAAATTTTG
Source organism: Dascillus cervinus (assembly GCA_949768715.1). Classification (NCBI taxonomy): domain Eukaryota; kingdom Metazoa; phylum Arthropoda; class Insecta; order Coleoptera; family Dascillidae; genus Dascillus; species Dascillus cervinus. The sequence goes on along the minus strand of OX458319.1, from coordinate 25,331,215 downwards.
ACAAATGTTGCTGATCAACTTATCCCTAGATAACAAACAAACTCCATTTTGTACCTACTATATAAGTAGCAACAACAATATTTCCAGAAACGTTTTTCTTATTTATCTCCGAATGTGTCATGGTCCCAAAACTGCGTTTCGAAAATCAACTCCTCATATGGAGAGATAGGGAATAGTGGTGTTAGAAAACGAAAGATAGCGAGTACGATATCAGCCACGGAAAATGGGATGTTCGAGCGCTTCCACTTGTTTAGAAATAAATATCTAAGCAGTATTCAATATAATTAATTGTGATGGGTCCTTCAAAATATACCTTATGATCCGTACGAATATAACAAAAAATAAAGATAAATGACTGCGTTCTTTCCTTAATAGTTAGGTATTTACATAAGAATGTTTCTTCGAATTTAACCATTTATTGTTGGCAGAAATTTACATTAGTTGGGTTAAAATGTCCTCGAATTACAAACTGTTTGTAGACCGATAAGTGCGCATCATTCTTTATGGACAGCAGTTAAAATAGTTGTAAAATTTTGCGTTCATAGATAATTTGATAAAACGTAATTACAGAAAGCTAGGCTGCTGGAAGTTTAACGAGCAACATTTTTCTTTCAAAAATCGTATTTAGTTTTTTTTCTTGTTTACATAATTTGTAATTTCGAAGAAGTTTATCTTGCTAAACTTTTTGATGGCTATTACTTTTTCTTTAAACCGTCTGATGAAAAAGTTAATTACGAACATCACGTAACTTCGGAAGTTACGATATATAAACTGTCGACAAAACAAAGCGTAGCAAAAAGTCGATCGCGCTGAAAAATATTGGGAAAACTTTCCAGGCATTTAGATAGTTTTGTCTGCAGTATTAGCTCATCTGACGACTAATCACATCGATTTGGCTGAAATAAACGAACAATCTAGATTTTAGATTAGAACTTGATAAGTTTTGCTGCAATCTCACCACCTATTTCACTTCAGGGTTGTAATTAAAAAATTTTATTGTGAAACTAGAGAAATTATTTTCCAATACAGCGCACTTTAACAGTTTATGACATATAATAAAATCGAATTTATAGCTTTTACTTTGTTATATCCCGAATCATTTTTAAATAAAAGATGATTCAAACATTTTAAAACCTTATTGGAAATTCACGCTTAGCACACTCCTACAAACCAAACAAAAGGAAAAAATTTTCACTGAAGCATCTTTCAAGTTTCGATGCGATTAATTAAAAAATGCTAGCCTTTTAAGGAAAAACGTGACCCGTAAGTTAAAACTTGTAGAGCACGATCTTCGATACTTAACTATTTATCAACGTACACCAGTGGGTTGCAATAACTAATGTTGGCAACTATATCAACGTTGAAACTGCAACAAAAAAATTATATAAAACCAAACGTGACGGAAATCTTAAAACAGACCAATTTTTAAAGCTTTCAGCTACAACACACTCGATTATAAAACTTGGAAGCGCAATTAATTCAGTAAAAACCGCTTCTTACGGCAAAAGAGTTCGTACAATTGCATAAAACGATCAAACGACTGGTTTTAAGTGAAGCAAACAATTTGCAAATAAGGAGCGCTCCAATTTGTAACTTCCACATTAAAGAAGTTTCTGAAACTGAGAAAAACCGATACAATTTAATTACTTTCCAGTTTAACAAGTTAAAGGATGGCAAAAAATGTGCAAATTTCGGAACACCCAATGCAACTTTCAGAATTTTGTTGTTTCTCACATTGAACTTTTTGGATTTCAAAATTAACAATTAAATTAAAATAATTTTTTCGACAAATATTAATAAGGGTAATTTTAGATAAAATGGGCTATTTTTCGGGGTGCTATGCCGTTTCCCGATTTTAAAAGACGGATGTCAATCCGGGAGATACTTTGTTTCCGTTACTGTTCAACTTGATTATCGAAGATGTCTCTAACATTTTTCACAATCTCAGAGGTTAGTTACGTTGGCCTAGAACTTGCTGATTTTCCTTGAATCTTGCCAGTTTCATGAAACACTTTGACCACATAACCGAGTGTTCTTAAAATATTTTTGAATCAACAACGTGGAATTTTTCACAAAATGTTTTTCTAGTTTGATTCAATTACAAAGGAAAGTAGTCTTAAGAAGGACTGACTTATGCGATAACCAAGAAAATAATTATAGTTGAATATTAAATTTACAATAAGATCTTGGACTCAAGCCAAATTACCAATCCGTTTTGGTGGATTAGGTATAAGGTCTATAATTGATATTTCCTCGCCTGCCTTTTTGTCTTCTATATTTTCTAATTCTGAACTTATTATGTCCATTCTACCTTCTAGTTTTTCTAATTTTGAAATTACATCCCTTAACGAGGCTGTTGATTATTGGAAGGAAATTTCTAATTCGTCTTTACTTCCAAAAGAGCTTTCTATTCAAAGAAATTGGGACGTACCTATCTGTGAGAAAATATTTTAAAATTTATTATCTTCCTCAAATATTACACAAAAAGCTATCTTATTAGCTGGATCTGAACTTGAATCTGGAACTTGGCTTGAAGCTCATCCATCTTGTAAATTAGGTACTCCTTAAGAAAAAAACTTTTTACAAATTGCAATTTCACTTAGATTGGGCATCAATTTCTGTCATCCTATCTGCTCGTGCGGTTCTTCTGTAGACTCGTTGGGTCATCATGGTTTATCTTGCATTAAAAGTGCTGGTAGACTCTCTCGTCACAGCTGTATTAATGACATTATTAAACGTGCTTTCTCTTCTACCAACATCCCTTGAATCCTTGAACCTAATGGTATTCTGAGGGATGATGGCAAGCGTCCAGATGATATTACAGTTATTCCATGGAAAGTAGGTAAATCCTTAGTTTGAGATTTTACTTGTACGGATACACTTGCCCCTTCTCATTTAATTGATTCTTCATTTTCTGCAAAATCTGCTGCACACTTGGCAGAAAATCTTAAGAAAAAAAAATATGAGGCAATTTCCGATGATTATTTTTTCGTCGCCTTCGCTGTGGAAACTTTGGGTCCTTGGAGTGCTGATGCCCTTTCTCTCCTTGAAGATTTGGGGAGGCGTATTGTCCAAACAACGGGAATTCCTCAAGCCAAAACATATTTGAAGCAACGAATAAGTTTGGTTATACAGAGAGGCAACGTTGCTAGTGTTCTTGGTACAGCCCCGCTTTCTTCTTCTCTTAATGACTTATTTTATTTATTCTAGTTATTACTTATGTTATATTATTTTACTTTGTTGTTATATACACGTTACATTTTATTATATAAAATAAAAATACAGCATATTATTTTAAATACCTACACTCAGTGTGATGTGTAAATATCATTAATAAATTAATGTTGATATCTTAATTCAGAGGAGTGTTTTAAAAATATCGCGCCAAAAGGTAGATCTATGATTGGCTGCCAGCAAGACCATTTTACATTGATTAAATTATGAAAAATAGGCAGTCGCGATATAGCTGATCAGATTTGAGTGTCAAGTAACTAATTTTTGTAAATTACATTTATATAAATGATAAAACCAGTTCTAATTAGAACTATGTAATTTCTTGTGCGTCTGAGCATCTTTATTTCGTTATATTACATTTGTATAAGTGATAAAAACAGTTCTCAGAATTTTTGTGTTTTGCATTGGGCTTGAGCGAACTGTTTTTTTTTTGTTCTGTTACAAATAGCTATCAGCTCGTGTTTTCCCTATTGTATAAACATTAAAAATACTAAAATTCAAATTTATCGCCAAAAACTACATGCAAAAAATATTTCATTGTCATTTAGTTTTTCAATTACATCTCCCTAATTAAAAATGAACTAATAATGGTGCGTTAGTACTGTCACAATAAAGATGAATATTTACTAACAATGTTGTCCAGAATGGTGACACCTAAACAATGACAATGCTAAGATGTTCCGAGACAAGTATTAGTATTGATAGAATACCAATATAGAGATACTCAAACTCCAACAAAAAATTGACCAATGCAAAGAAGAATGAATGGAAAGTGCAAACCGTTTGGATGACGGAAGAATACCACAATTAGTAATACAAATAAACAAAAAGAGAGAGGAGATACTGATAGACCTCGAAAAAGATAGAAGTGAACCAGAACAGGCCAAATAACGAATAGGTAAATTTGCACCAAAATTTTTCTTCGTTTAATTAAACAAAATATAAAGATTAAAAACGATTTTCTATGACCCTATGTCCCTAGCGTAAATTAACCACTATGGCAACAGCCTCTAGTGCCAGTTACGCCTTTTAATTAGATGCGTTCTTATTGATTACCTCAACGAACTAATATGAAGCAACAGTTGACACACTTGACGGATTATCGTTAAGTAAAGGGCCAACTCAGTGCTTAGATGGTAGGGGGTTGACTCCATAATAAGGCAATCTCTGGAGATTTCTGGGCAAAACACTGCACCTACACAATAGCCTAATATTGTCGATAAACCGTTGGTGCTGTTGGTACTTTTTCATTAATCAGCTTTAATATTGCATTAATTGCAATTTTTCAATAGTAAAAATGAATTGGTAAGTAAAAACATAAAACAAATTTTCGGATGATATTATTAGCAGGAATTCAATTAGGCCACATTATACTTTGAAGGATTGCTTATTTAATAATTTTTTTAAAAATTCTCTGACTGAAATAAATAAAACAAATTTGCGATGTATGTTTCTGTAAAATAGAGGAAATTAAAGATTGTTACAATTCCTTAAATGAAAATTTACGGTCGTCTGATAACGTACACGCGAGCAAGAGAGGTTATAAAAGAAATTAAATTTTGCCAGACAGATGAGCTTGGTCCCTGTACATCCGTATTAAGGAAGTTTCTTAGGTAATTCACGCCTAAATTATATGACTACTCAATTCTTGTGTCTAATTGAATTTTATCGTTAGGTGTTAATTAAATTTATTCAATTTTTTTCGAACGTTTCATAACTCCGTAAAATTCTAAATAATAAATAAACGTTTCGTTGAACAACATCAACAACTTTCTGTTACAATAATAAACAAATAAGTAATATAAAGTTACCAAGATTTGCTCTTAATTAAAAATACACTCAAATATTGAGTCAGTTCGTACAAGAGATAATCTGTAAATTAATGCACCTTTGGCCAGACGTCAAAACAAACACAGGTGTCTTTTTTGCTGTTCCATCTGTACCGGAGGGCGATCCGATGTTTATGAAAACATTAACACATTTTAATTTTCTTGTCATTGTTCGCATGTCTGGCCGCATTAGTTTTGTAATAGAAAAGCGAGCTTTACAATTATCACGAATTTAAAAACGCTTTTATAATACCTTCCTCGAAACGAAAATTCAAACTTTTACATTTAAAACTCTTGAGCACCACTTAAACCGAATTGAACGGCCCAATACTCGTTTCGAAATGCAAATTAAATCCGCCAATTTAAATTTACTTATTACTCGTCAAGTAATTAACTAATTTATTTAAAATGCTTAATATGTTGGCGCTTTTAATTACTATTTTAATATTTAGTAACAGATTTTGCAATGTAGCTGTAATTTCACAGAGTTACAATTCTATTAAAATACGAAATGCAAATTAAAAACGTATATTTTGTGAAAATAATCCTCGAGCTGTACATTTACCTAATGAATAACCGAGTGATGTTTTTACAAATATTTTAATTAAACAAACATGGAATTTAATGCAGGAATAGACAAGTGCGCTTAAAATAATAGGCGCGTTGCAATAAATTGCAGATGTCTGAAAATACACGCGATTTTAATTAAAAATTTATTACAAATAAGAGAGCGTTTAAAAACGCAATTAAAACATAATTGACGGCAGTTATTGTAATGACAGTAAATTAGACGAAAATTAATTTTCGGATGGAAAAATTGCTGCAAAAATGAGCCGATCGATGCAAATAATAAAACAGCACTCAGGAAAGCTTTTTAAGATACTGTCTAATAAAAAATAAGCTCTCTAATTTATTACCACGGAATAAGGCTATTATTAGCAAAATCAATATGGGAAAAGGCTAAAAAATTGTTTGCATGCTAATCAGTCGATGATTACACCTATTGAAAGTATTTCAGCCAAACCCATTATTTTAATAATTTTTAAGAGTACCCACGAGTACTCTAGCCGCAATAATTATATGGTAGAAAATTCATTTAACGTTTGAACATTCGGATGAAGTCAGAATTGCGGTTCGAAGGGTGAAACGTCTAATGTAATAATTGGCCCGGTGGTTTTACACCGACGTGTGTGAATTGTCTGGAGAAGCAATAATCAAAAATAGATTTCGTGATTTAAAATGCTTGAGTGAAGTTTTTTCTCCTAACTGTAGAATAATTTTGCTACAAAAAGCCGTTAGAAAAACTGCTACTGACTGAGAGTTGTTTATTCAAATTAGTGCAAATATATTTAAAATGCAATGGCAAATTTTGTTTAAAAAGGCTATTTTTGTAGGCAAAGTTTTTTTTTGAATAAATTCAATTGGTGGAAGGTTTTGTTTGTCGAAAATGCAGCTTCAAATATTTTCAATATTCCAGAAAAGGATTACCGGACATAGTTCCATATTTACCCAATATCCTATTTTCTTTAAATTGTTTCGAATCTCCTGCTAGGTGCTCTGAATTTTTATGCTTATTTTCTCCGGTATCAATTCTGATAACAATGTATTTCTAACCATTTCTATTTTCTTTTTGCGGTGTAAGTCTCAATTAAATTTAAATAAAAAATCGTTTATCGGTGCATTTATTCGAAGTATGTGAACAATAATGGTTTTCGTATGCTTCAGTTAACTACAATTTAGAAACGGTTGTAGATGCAAGACTATGATAGCGTAATACATTTTTTAAACAGTGGTTTGAATTTAACATTTCACGTTAAGGGAATGTCGATACATTTGTCAGCAAAAACGTTTCGATTGCTGCAGTTTTGGCATAACCTTGTTTCTGCTGATTTTTGAGTTCTTGAACTGCGTTTGGTTTCGGTTGTTTCCAAAAATCGGTATTTTGAAAGGCTACATTCTTTTTGTGATGGACCAAACTTGCGCGATCGTTTTCACCTCGAACAAGAACATAACATTAAAAGAGATTGACCTATCGTCCAGTTACTGGTTCAAGCAGACAATTAACAACTATGTTCTGGATCTGTCCTTGTGTGAGGGGTAAAGTCATTAATCACCATTACATCCACAAATAATTGTAGTAAATCAAATAAAATCTCGATAACAGGAGGAGTCAAATAGGATGGCACCATCTCCCCATTGGAAGATGTTTTCAATAGAAAAGGTATTACAATAGACGCTTTGCGAACTACAATGTACTTATTAACGAAAACATGGTGGAAGCATAGAATATGACTATTTAGAGCGCAACATGAAATTATGGGAAGGGAACCAAACCAACGAAATATAAAAACAAATTGGAATGATGTGAATTGCCACCGATAAATTAACGTACACTCTTTAAAATTAAGGTATCCTAATAACTACGGAATAGAAACTGCCACACTCATCAATAAATCAACCAACACATTAGATCAACGCAAAGAGCCATCGAACGAATAATATTTGGGATAAGTTTCAAAAATCATGTCACAAGGAAATCAGACACAGAACTAAAATAGATGATGTCATAAAACACATTGTCCAAGAAAAATGGAATTGGGTCGGACTTGTTGCTCGCCAAGAGGAAGCCAGATGGACAAAACGCATTAGATAACGGAATTCAAAACTACATAAAAACAATGTCGGCAGTATAGCGCGAGTGGCACCAACTGCCACTGAACAAAGAATCATGGAAACGAATAGGGAAGGCCTATATCTAGGAGTGGATGAAGAAAGGCTATTAGAAGAAGATTCAACTCTCAATATATTCCTCTGCCGCATTTGATGATTTCAATCCACCATACCTTTTAAAAATGGTAATGTCTGCTCCTGCATCAGTCAGTATTGTAGCAGACATTCCTGGAAGAATTCGACAACAGTAAAAATTCTTAAGTTTTTATTGATATGTCTCCAATGCTATTTATACCAACAACTTGCCAAGAAAGAATTTTGAATTTTTCTGTTCTGATTTTCAAAATTGACATTTCTTTTGGAGGTGGCTATTAAAGTATAAAGAATGTATAAATATTTCTTCCTAGTAATATCTTCAAAATTGAGTTTTTTTTTTGGAACTTGTATAGTCCAAGAATGAAGTTAATAACTATAATATTCTTATAAAGGAATCAAGATGTTCACAACTTTTTTTTTATTGATTTTTTTAAACTTATTTTCCCTAACATTTTTCTTCGAAATGTTAATATACGTTTAAAGAGGATATACACACTGTAATTAATTTTAATCATTATAATTTAGAACTTGCATGAATTTGGTAAAGTATAATTTTCTTGTGTCATTACTACATGCAAATTCTATTATTACAGAATCATCATATTTTCAGGGCGTAATTTTCTTAAAAGCGGCTTCTGTTTGCTACATAAACAATATATTTTCATAGGCCAAGAGCGTAAATAATTACTTGAACTAAGAGTAGCTCTTTTTGTTCAATTTTATCAAACTTCATCAAGAGGCTTACAACTTACAACTTTATTAGACTGCACTAAAACCAAACCGTTAGGAAAGTTACGCAACTTTAATCAACTAACCGTTCAAGTTGTTTAAATTCCAACACATTGTCAACTAATTACATAAACAGGCCGATGATAAACTGTTATTACACAAAATTGCACGTTACTAATCTTTAATTTAAAAAATAATCAACGACAAGAAACATCAACAGTTACTCAAGAAATTCTGAATTTCATTGCGATAATTGACCAGATTTTCTGCCACCCGTTTTCACATTTTCGTAACGCCCTAACGTTCGAAACGGCTTGGTAATAGAAAAGAGGTCGGACTATCTCCACAGTAATTATCAGTAACGAAAATGGCAATTTTAATATTCTCGGCGTTTTGAAATTAAGACCCTCGGTCGTTATTTTATAAAACCAGCATCAGCAACTTTTGCAACAAATTAAATTTCCATAATCTCTTCATGCGGTACAAAACATGCGGCAAAAACAAACAATTTCGGCGCATACAGGAAAAACTATTATTATTAGAGCAGCTAAGTCTACAGCATAAGTAGTTTAACGAGCAGCTGCACGTCAGCGGCAATGCCATGCACAAGACTTGATGGATAAACGGAAAAGACCGCCACGAGCTAAATTACCAAGCCCCCCACTTTGAAACGTTTTCCAGGAACAATTTGCAAATTGCTCAAAAAGTGTAAAAATGTTTGGAAATAAACCAAGTCAGTTAGCTTAAAGTTTTAAATTAATTTGTTGCCGGCGATGCAGTTTGAGAATCGCTGCTTCAGGGCACGTTTTTATAAGCGGTCGGTTTCTTAACTGCAACAGGTGTAAATGTGCAAATGAGATTACAAAGTATAATTCTTCCGCCTAATAGTAACGATTGAAGTAACGGCTCAAGTTTGTGAAGTGGAACTGAATGAGTCACTCGTATATCCGGCTCTTCAAGCCCTTCTACCTGTTTTAAATGTCTCAGTTTTTTTTGCCTAGACCGGAAATTATATGTTTTTTAATAAGGTTAAGATTTTTTAAGCGGCACAGTTAGATTATTGCTTGCTTCACTGTTAACGGTGTTGACCGTGGACTTGAGAATTATGGTACCGAAATATTTGTTCCAAAAGTTTTGATCAATGAAACATTCATTGAACAATTTTTGAAACTTTTATGTAATTAAGAAATAGTTTGTAAAGTTGTTTTCTAGTGACATTAAGAGTCACTTTTGATGAAGAGTTTAATTGAATTTTTTCGTAAATGCCTTTTAAGAAAATTTCGTTATGAAAAAGTTTGTGTTTTTTTCTACTAACATTTGTAACAGAAATTTTGATTTGACGTTGGATCAAGAGTTCTGGTTTAGTTACCGGAAAATGTGGACTTAATGAGTTTGTTTGTCGAGACAACAAAAATTTTGAATTCGTTTTTATTTTTCGCTTAAACAAAATTAAGAAAAGTATTGTGAAATGAATCGTTTAATAGTGAAGAATCAGCTGCGTTAACTATTCAATTTTTTCTACCAGTGAAATCAAAAGAAACTTATTTAAATACTTATCAGCAGTTTGAGAATTGGTGTGAAGAAAAGCGTGTGAAAATGATCAATGAAGAAAGCATATTTCGAACAAAAATTCAGAGTCCACAAGAACTCCTCATTGTGGAGAATTGACTCAAAATTCAGGACACCTACATCAATGAAGAACGATATCGACCTTAAGAAGTTTGTAAGTTTGAAAGCTTAAAGTCAGTGGAGCAAATCTAGCATTTTAGCAAAACCTAAAATAGAAAAATTGTTAGAACCGGCAATAGATATAACTTACTCGTTGATGAAGCTAAAATTTTAAATAAAAGGTTCAAACCTTATTGAGATATTTATAAAATATTCCTCTCTTCGTTGAACCACAATAAAAAATTCAAGATTCAAAACAAGTTGTTGGTACAAATAGCATTGGAGGGAGAAAAATTTAATAATTTTTACTGCTGTCGAATTCTTCCAGGAATGTCTGCTACGATACTGCCTGATGCAGGAGCAGACATCACCATTTTTAGAAGGCATGGTCGATGAAAATCATCAAATGCGGCAGAGGGATATATTGAGAGTTTAATCTTCTTCTTCTAGCAGTCCATCTTCGCCTACTCCTAGAAATAGACCTCGCCTATTCGCTTCCATGACCTCTAAGACAATTAATTTTATTTGTATTATTTCATAATTCTGTTAGACCTTAATTGGTTGTATACTATTTTTCTTGTTTTAATTGGATAAATGTACCAATTTTAAATTTTACTTTAACTTGTTTCATTTTGTCATAAGAGACCTCTCGTCGACTTCCAATTTGGAGACGCGAGGGTAAATTGCAAATCGGTGGCACTTAACGGAAGAGGATCATCCCTCAGGAAAGATTAAAAAAAAACATGACAGACCCTCGCCAGCTAGCTGTCGGGTAACCAAAATCGTCCCTGACTCCGCGTTAGTCCCAAAATAGATTAACATTAAAATCACCAACCTGGCGTTATCAGGTCTGGACTAAAAATAAACGCTTTCTGCCCAAAATAACTATTTACCTATGCTTTTACATTGAGCTGTTTTGATATTGGTTATGTTCAGTTATTTAAAGCTAACAGCAGTCAGTGTTTCAGTGCATTTTTGTAAATCTGAAAATTGAAAGCTAAAATACGCCCCTGATACCGAAGGCGCGCGCTACTACTTGGCATCTCCGCGACATCTTGTTTCTTCAAAAATTTTGTAACTTTACAACAGCAGCCTGATTTATTGGTTATGACTTGAAAGTTGTAAATAGCAATTCTTTCTGACATTACAGGATTTCTAATCGAATTAATGGTGAATTACAATAAAACGCTGATAAGATTTGGATATTTTGATATTAAAGAAAGTATATGTAAAAATTTATGGAAAAAAAGCACCAAACTTTCATTCAGATATTTGAGACCAATTTTGGGGGTGACCATTAACATTGAAAGACCCTGTACTTGCTATTTTCAAGTCGTAGACGTTTATATATTTCAGTCGACATAAACCATTTGTAATTTTTGTTACGAAATTTACAACGCAACCATACCGAGCCACAATACAAATCTAGAACGCAACGCAAACCCAATTAAGTTTAGTAAACCAATTAATAATTTACGAAAACGAAACCTTTTGTGTTGACTTTATCAAAAACGTTACCTCAGAACAAAAACCAATTTACTTCTTAAGTCACACACAGAAAATCATTACTGATATCAAAGATCAGAACAACAGATGGGAGAATAGAGCGCAATTAACAATAGTTGCATGCAAATGAGACTTCGTGTTCCACGACCCTTTATTTTTAACACTTCAAATTAACAAGCTCGAACAGGGCCGCACTTGAGAAATAATCATTTTAAATCACCGACGGCAAAAAATTTGTTGACAATCGAATTATTGACGAACCGCATTTAAATTCCGAGCAGCAAATTGAAATTAAACTCTAATTACTTGGCATCATCGATACCGGACAAATAGTAAAATAATTGTAATAGTACACGTTCAACGAGCAGACCCAATTAAATTTCCGAATTATCGTTTTCGAAATAGGTGAAACTAGGCGTATTCAGTTTCGAAATTGAATCGGTAAAATTGATTGAAAGTTACTTTTTAATGAAGCGATTGTAAAATGCACATTGTAGTGTTGTATTCATAACACATTTCCAGTTGTTAATTAAAATTAATGGTTGAATGAGCGCATGTTCATGTGAACCTAAAAGTATGTAAATAGGTGGTACTATTTAAACGTTCAATGGAAACCAGCAAAACGTAATGAAATGTGTTTTAGTCGACACGTATTTAATATTTGCTTGGATGGATGTTAGTAGTTTACAGAGAGCAATTTTGCGTTAAAAAATAAATTTTATCTTGTCTCGCAAAAATTAAATTCAAAATTGTTAGTTTTATTTGAGGGTAACAAACATTCGTGTTTATAGAATTGTAAATATTAGGTAATAGCGAATGTTAGTTCAGACCAAAGACAGAAATACTGGAATATCAGTAGGCGACGTTATTAAACCACACAAAAACGGACGTTGAAGTTCTGTGAGCTCAAATTTAAGTGAAATCCGAAACTGAACAACCAATCCAAAATGTATTTACAGTATTTTCTGTTGTTCTCGTAAACAAGTTAACAGGCCAAACATTGCAAAAAAATTCGTCGAGAAAACTGTATTTCTGCTTGTTTTAATGATGTTTTATTATTTGTTTTCTACTCGCTCAAGAAGAAAAAGAACAATTATTTTAATTGATTCTTAACTCATAATATAAGATGATGGCGTATTTATAACTTTTTATTTTTATTAAATTAAATTGTATAACTTACAACACGGTCGTTTATTAATTTTGTGAAACTATACTCAAATGGCCGATTTTTCAGTGCACCATCTAAGCTTTACTGTGCCGTCTCACCCAAAGATGCGAGTCTAAGATGCCACACCATTATTCATTGGCAGTTTTAATAACTTTATTGCCCGTATCATTTTACGAAGGCATTGAAGAATCGCACGTACGAACTTCAGAGATCTTGTTACCTGTTATTCCATAGAAGAGGTGAGATGATCATTTCCGATGTCGTGATTTGGGAGGGTGCCATGAGCCCTCGTTGCCATTTTCTCTCTCTCTTAGTCCACAATCTCTCGATTGGTTTGTTACAACATTTTAACCCTTCTTTTTCCCTCTCATGAGACAATCTCTTCAAATCTTTGTGACTTTGGCAATTGAGATCTTGAATTATTTGAGCGGTATATTGTAACCTTGGCCTTCCTCGTGGAAGGAAAATTATTGCTCCAATCTTGCTGTCCTCAATGTCATTTTCGTAGCCTGACTCTCAGCAAACATCTCTGTTTTGCCCATTGTCAGTGCTGCAGCAATGTAGTGTGGGAACAACAACCTTCTGATTGAACGTTTGGGCCTGCAAAGTTGAAGAGAACCATCATCGAGGATGTCCTATTACTCGATGTGGCCATTCATCTCAACTTCAGGCTTCTGGTTTGGGCCAAGTATTAACGTTTAATAATTATCTCTATTATGCCGGTCAGGCAAATTTCATGGTGCTACTTTAACTAACAATTTTTATTTTTGCTTTCACTTGAACTTGCTGATAGTCTCCAGTGAGCAATTTCATTTAGGCGATCTCGGGGTTGAGGATCTTTCCTAGGGCAGCTGCCTATGCCGCTTGATTTTTTTATGTCTTTTACCTGTTTACTAAAATACGTTGATTATCTTGCAGTCTGTGTAATTTTTTTTTGATAAATGGCATTTTTAAAACAATCAAATAGTAAAAATTTTAATGGAGTTAAGTCACGATCTTTGACACCCTAGGATATATCAATTTTTTGACTTATAATTCCATCATCATATTACTCTCTTCTCTTTCTTCTTTTGCAGCCAAAATCCATCCACTCCAGAATAAAGGTCTCTCTCAATAACTTTCAACATTCCCTGCCTTGGGCCTATCTTCTCCAATTTTTTTCTGCTCTGGTGCGAATGTCCGCCCATCTTTGATAAGGCCGTTCCATACTACGTTTTGTCTCTCTCGAAGTTCCCTCGGAAATAATATATGACCACCTGTCTTGTTTGTGTCAGGCATATTCTTCTATAACGTCTCGTATTTTTGTTTGCTTTCTGATATTCTCATTTCTAATTCGTCGCTTTTGTGCTGTTCCTAGTTTGTCAGCTGAAGTTTTTAGCTTGTACCTGGGAGATCACATAATATTATACACATTCCTTTCCAGATTTTCAGATATCTGTATTTCTAAAGATATATAGCAGTTTTTCAAATGCTGCCCGTGAAAGACGGATTCGTATTTTAATTTCTGCATCCTGGTTCTCCTTACCCAATACACCATTAGTGGGACACCCTGTATAGAGTCGATTCGTGCACTATCTAAGGATTCCAGAAGGGACCTTGCTTCAATTGAAACAAAGGAGAAGGATTCTGCAATTAAGCTTATTATAAATTTGTCCTCTTAATACCGTTAGGTTCGAGATGTGTGTTGCACCAAGTGCCGTTCAATAACTGCACAACTTGGGCCGCATGCGTGTTACAGAGTTGGTGCAAACCTCACTGACGCTAATGGTCTTCGTGTTTAAGTGTTGTGTACAGAAGTTGTTACATTCTCCAAACGTCCAGATATTTTAGGGGAAGCATCGTTAATTGTATACCCAATGACAAATTATGATTGAACCGAGTTTTAATGCTATTACATCATTATAGTCAAACAAGTTTTTGAGTTTGCTTGCGATATACCTACTAATTGTAAACGTCATAAACACAGTCAACAAAGTGATGTATTAAACATGGACCCTCTTATCTCAGAGACAATTGCCCAAATGGACTGAAAAGGAGGAAAAGCTTTTATTTTAACTTTATCGAAAAATGTTATTCTTTATAAAAGTTTTCCTAGTGCCACAATTAATATTTTATCTTCCTTAAAAATATTATGATTTTTGTATTCTACTAACAACCACGTGAATTAATTAATTCTATGTCCGATTCGACAACACTTTGAGACTAGCTGAATTTACATTGTTTGAAGTAATTGCTATGACATTGACGTTTTCAAAGTGTAGACTTGTATTCAATCACAGGGATTGTTAAATGCTTTCGGTGAGAAGTTACTGGAGTGCTTTAATCAGTATGCAGTCTCAATTAAAATGCAGACAGTGAATGGAGTGAACGTGAGACAAAAGTGGTAGTAGCAGCTGAAGCACTACCCACTACTTGCTTTTTCGCCCTGCACAATACAAACACTTCTTCAAAACAGAATTCTCTTCTCGAATGTCGCGTTAAAAATTAATGAGTTGTAACCAACATTTCATAATTATTTCATTAACGGTTTAATTGGCCTAATCATTTGTAGATTGAATTTTTATTGTGAAATCTGCAAACTTGAATAGTAATAATCGTTTATCGATTTATTTAAAATAAAATTAAAAATACCGTTGAAGTTTATGCAGACGCCAAAGCGCAGGTAACGAACCGGTTTGAGCCAGACGCAATTTTTTATTTTTAAGAAGGGTAATTAGTCTTTCTTTAGAGTCTGCGTTAGTTTAATTACCCGAAATGGTTAACAACACACGCCATTGTCGAGCTTCCATACGAACATTAAACAAACCCAACACCTTTAAATCTTTGTGCTTCGCTATGAAATATGACCTGAAAAAATGATATTACATTCCACGGTCGTTTAGTTCTTATTGTTAATATTTCGTTTTGTGTTGCTTTCATTGCCGTAAAAAATATTAACATAAAGTCTAATAATATTTTACTTACATTACGTCTGTTTTTATGAGTCGACGTTCTCCCCTTAATATAAATGACAAATGATAGGTGCGCGTCAAAATAAGATGTTACAGAGTGTTTTTGCTCGTTTTAAAGATTAATAGGTTTCTTAATGTCGCTGCCGTTATCTATTTGTCTCTGGCGCAATAAAAGAAATTGCGCAATTTAATTGAGATAATTTCCAAATACGTCCCTGCGTCCGAGGGAAAGGAGAAGATAAGGGTTAGACGATTGTGGACTAGAGTAAATGTAACCAAATGATAGGTACTAGGGAAGTTGTAGGGTGACACCGTCAGTTAATTGCAGGAACGTGTCGAACGTGATCTGCATTCCCAGCCTACAACACCAAGTTCTGTTTCACAAACTAAGCCAGTTACCGCTCGCTCCCGCCTTTGGGTTCGAGTTGACTTCATTTAAATCATTTGCTAGTCAATCAAGATGACTACTGAAAGCGTTCATGCGAAATTAAATAAACATGCAAATTTAATAACGACGGCATATAATGATGGTAATGAACGTCAATTTGTAATTTAACTTTCGATTCTAATTTAATTGCTCTAATTGAAATTGACAAAAACTTATTTTTGCACTTAATTTCATTATTCGGATTATTTTAAATAAAGGTTTACTGCGTAACAAAAAATACAGTCGAACTCCTCTATAGTGGCCTCCTCTATAATGATTTTTTCTCTATAGTGATGTTTTTGTCAGGAACGTGCATTTTTGAACGTTTTCCATATAAAAATAACTCTATATTATGCTGTTAAGCCTCTATATAGTGATTATTCTTTACGAAAGGTTTACCAAAATTCTCGAGGAACGGAATTTTCGGTAATAGAAAACCTGAAAAATCCTTAAAAGAATTTCTTGCAAAATCCTTACTTATGCAATCAACTTTGGACAGATTTTTTCATTAATAAGTACATGTTATGTAAGTATTCAGATGAAAATTTGTATTGTTTATTAATAACTGTGTGTATTTCTATATACTTAAACAAATATTTTTTCAAATATAATAAATTTTAATTTTTTGTTTTGAATATCAATTGGTTTTTAAAGTGACTGCCAAAATTGTAAACTTATACTTGAATTCTATATAGTGAAGTTTCTCTATAGTGATGTTTTTTCATGGCTTTTCGAACATCACTATAGAGGAGTTCGACTGTATTATATAAAAAACATTTACTTTGTGTATCATTATTGAAGCACTGTTTTAATTCGGAAATAGGCTCCATTCTGAAATTAGTATGTCTACAATAAATAACATAATCCATTACCTAACATTCCCTATGTTTTAGATACAGTCTGCACCGGTTATTACGATCTTGCTTATAACAATCCTCCTGATATAACGAACCAAATCCAAAGTTTACAACAGCATTAAAAATAATCAACCTTGGTAATTACGACCTAAAAATTCCTCAAATGTTGCATTTTTTTAGTCATAAATTTGAAAAACTACGTGCCGAATTAGTAAAGACCTATCGATATAGATATTTTTAATAATACACTTGTAAAAACAAAATTTGAATTGGTTTCTGGAATACAAATTGCAAGTTATTGTTTATAATATGCACAATCGACCCCTCTTTTACCCTACTAGAGTGCTGAAGGATGCATACGTTTTTTAATAACTTCTGCCATTTCACCCCTCTCGTTTAGTAGCTTTTCTACCGTACAGTCCCATTTTCTTTCTCTTCTATTTTTTCCTACTGATTTTACTTTCCAAATTTTCTTTACTTGCCTCTCTTCTCCCATTCTCACTAAGTGCCCAAACCAAGACAATTATTATCCTCCAGTATTTTTTTGGCAGACCTTACTCCCAACACTTTTCTTATATCGTCATTCCGCTTCTTGTCCATCCTTCTAACTTCGAATAACCTTCAGTCATACTTCATCTCAGCTGCTTTTAATCTGTTGTCCTATTCTTCTGTTAGGATTCAATTTTCTCCTCCATACAATTTTTCTCGTGATTTAATTGTGTGATAGAAATTTCTTTTCCAGTGCATAATAAAGATTCTGTGATTGTATTCGTCTATGTAAATCTTCCTCTACGTTCCCCTTATTATCTATAACTAATTCCAGATATTTGTATCTGTTAACCCCGTTCACTATAATACTAATTCCTTTCTCTTCATTACTCAATACCAAGCATTTCCTTTTCTCGATATTTAAAAACAGGTATTCTACTTTCAGAACTTTTCCCAATATTTTAATGTTCTTCGCTAAGTTCTTTTCAGAATTGGCAAATATTACAATGTCATTTACAAAGGCACATGAATTTAGATGGATGGGTTGTATGTTTTTATAGCCCACCACACACTTTTTCATTCTCTTTTTGCATTGTTTGATGGTGTCGTCCACAATCGTTTATAATGGTTTTAAAATAGTCCCGCATAAATGCCAGATAAAATGCTTTCATATAAGTACAGTATAAACTCCCCCAAAGGATACTGTTTAAATGCGAACAGTTTCTAAAGCATAAAACTAAAAAAAAATATTAAATACACTTTCAACAACGGGCGTCTCTCCACAATGAACAGCTTTTGGTTTCTTATTTGTGACCGTCATTAAGGAGCGGTTTCACTGTATTTCAGAATGCCCATTTTATCTGTTTACACCTGAAGATTCACAAATCGGCAGCATATTTAACATTGCGGCGACGAATGTTTTTTAAAAGTTTGCTTTGTCCTTTTGTTGACGTAAGTGTTAGTATAAAAAAATGTATTGTGCAAAGCTGTCTATGAAATTTATTGTGTTTCCTGTATTTGAATCTTCAAGCGTAAACAGATAATCCTGTACCATGCAAAAAATGTAATAATTAGAGAACAAAACAATTTCTTTTGTCATTTGTCGTTCTTTAATTCGGTTTTGTTATCGGAAAATACCTGGTATTTTGTTCGTAGGCACATCTTGTACATTTTCCCAAAATTGCCGTTTAACTGACTTGAAAATTTAATATTTCCAGCGCTGGAATTCGTGACGAGAAACTTTTAAGTTTTCATTAAAATGCAGATTCGCAGGTATTACAAAACGAAATCATGTTAAGTAAAAACGTTTTTACGATTATGAAAATTTAACCGGTTAATACGCCCGATTTGGCGAAAATAAATTAAAACGATAAAAGTACTTTAATTAAATGATATAAATGTTGAATATAACAAGAATTTTAGCTTGCTTCTTTAAATCTTCCGACGTTTTAATTATCTCCGGGCTACAAAACTTAGAATACGCTTTAGTCGATAAGGAGTAGATATTTACCTAACGCATAATAAATTCCTTTAACCAAATTCTCTTTTTCAAGATTCATTGTGATAAGATTTCAAGCTGGTATTGAAAGAGCTGAAATTATCTCAAATATTTCTTAATTAAAGAACTTTCCTGCGTTGAAAACCAAAAATCGGAAATCAATAAACGTGTACAGGACATCGATTCTAATTAATGCCCTTTCGAGTTTAGATTAGCAGGGAGCTGTTGCTAATATTGAAAGTTCAGCGGTTTCCTTAATTAGATTTTAGGAATGGTGATGGAAACGCCAAACCCCGCAACGATCAATTTAGTACCTCGTGCATCATCAACGAAATAATTTTTCCCATAGCCAGGAGGATTCGAACTTTTACTTTTCAGATAACGCACCCTATTACCAAACTTAAGGTATGCTTCAGTATTATCTAATAAAGTGCGATATTATTCTGTACGGTTAAACCCCTAACGACCGGCTAAGTGCTTGAAGAGATAAGCGTGTGTGAGATGGGTAACCTTTTGGCACATACTATGAATTTGAAATCGGTTAATCCCCTTGTCGTTTTATTTTCTTAATAAACACAAGCACTTTAAAAAAATCAAGAGTTACAATAACGTTCGGTACTTTTGGGTTTTGGGTTTTGGATTGGATTTTTTTTTGTTAATATCAACATCTTACTGGGGCGTTTAATTGCCAAGTAGAGAATAACTTTATTAAAACTTTTCAAGGTTGAAATTAGGTTTTTGATTTATGATGCTCTATTACTCTAGTGCAGAGCTGCTCTAGTTGGTGTCTTATGAAGCCTGACAAGATTTGCAAATTTGCAATGCACCCCGCTTATATTTTTCATAGGAGTTCGTCATGCGTTTTATTAAAAACTAATTATGGCAAACATAGTATAAAATGACACACTACAACGTTTTGGCGAATTCACTTTTCTTCTACAACTTTGTTATTGTTTGAAAATTATAATTCAGTATTTGAAAAGAAAAGGAATTAGGTTGTTATATGCCTATCCCAATCTGTTTCACTATTTAATCGTTTTCAAACCAATAATTTATTAAGTATATAATTTTACTGAATCTTCCTATACTTCTGAATTTGTCAAGATTGTAAAAATTAATTGTTTAACATATACAGTATTTGAAAGAAAGTCCGGAACTTTGTGTACGTGATATATTTACTGAAGTGAAAAAAATAGATTAGTATTTGAGATTTTGATATTATTCTTAAAGCAGAAACAATATCTGGAAATGTCTAAAAAATTGGAAGTACCAGGACAACTAATTCAAGCAGTTAAAAGCACATATAATCAAATTCAAGCATATTTACAAATAAATGAAACTACCTGGGAGAAATTTGAATTACAGAAAGAAATAAAATAGGGAGATAATCTTTGCCCTTCATTATTCAACTCAGTTACGAATAAAATAATAAAGAATACAACACTACAAATCTTCAAACGACTGCTAGAAAAGAGCATGCCACCAATAAGAATTGAGACATTGTTGCATGGTGATGACATTACTTTAATAGTTGAAACCCAAGAAAAGTTGAGCAAACTGATAAAACATCTAAGAAAAATATCTGGGAAAACTAAACTGGACGGAATAAAAAATATAGATATGCAGTAATCATTAAAAATTGATGCACTTTTAAAGGTAGTAGAAATAAAAAGGTTTAATTGGTATGGACATATTACAAGAATAAATGAAGATAGACTACTGAAAAAAGGTTATGAAAGCGACAGTAATAGGAAAAAGGAAAACCGGTAGACCGAGGAAGACATGGATACAGCAAATAGTAGAATTGGGTAGTAATAGAGTTCACTGAGCAAATGGTAATGGACCGGAAGTTATGGAAAAGTTGGATGAAGAAGTGATCAAAGAAAAAGAAACATTCTCTGACGCTCTGCGAAGTAGTTAAAAGCAAAATGCTATTTGACATGAAGTCATTCAAGTCGAATTTTTGAAAGAAAGCGGGAGGAGTTTATAAAAGTACGACATTCTGTCCAAATTTCATAATCATTTAAATACTTAATATTCAAATGTCACACAATAACTGACTTCAAGCTTCCTTACTGTTAATAACGGAGGACTTGGTCAAGTTTTATCTCATCTTGCTGTTTTGTTTTATCGTCACATTTTCAAAATACACCCATTCCTCGTTATACGTAGTTTTGCTTTACGTAGCTTCTCAAATATATTCAAGTCTCGTTTTACGTAGCAACGTTTTGATATGCGTACAAAAAATTTGCCTGCATTCTGACCTTGCTATTATTTTATGATTACTATCGGACAATTTATTGAGACGTTCAAACTTGATATGCTCCAAAGTGAATATACAAACATAAATAATAATCAGAAGCAGTTAACTCTGAAGGATTTATCAGAAGCTCTTGTTTATTTCGAAAAGGCTTACAAATTTTATCCGACAAAGATCCGCTACAGGAACAAAGTTTAAAGCTTCGCATGGTGTCAACTATTGAATAGATTGCTACAAATAATTCTATGAAAAAACAAAAATTGAGTAAAGCACCTAACGTTAAAATTGTTTATCCGACCAGGTTCTACCTTAGCTAATGATACTATCACTGATAATGCAGAAAATTTAACTTACAAATTTAATAGTTGCATACGTAGACACCATTGCTTGTTTTGTTGTGTCATTTAAAAGTGATTAATTTTGTAACAATAAATAAATACATAAATTTAATTAAGCCATATAACATAACGTTGAAATATATTCGTTATACGTAGTTTCGATATAAGTAACAATTCCCAGGAACAGAACTACTACATATGGGTGTATATATTTACCTAGTGAATAAACATCAATCAATCTTTAGAAAACCAGCAGTTTATCAGCCCTTCAACATCTTCAAAACAGCATGACTGGAATAATTCCATCTTCAAAGTGACCACAAATCATGTTTTCGAAAATGTCACTAATATGAAATATCAAATTAGATTAACAGCTGTTTCATATCAAAATGTAAGCCAATAGCTGAATAGTTTATCATCTTCAAATTTTGAACTGTTGAGCAGTCACATAATAAGAATATCAGCAGGCCTTCGACTAGGTTGTAAGATATTGATCCTCACATTTCCAATTGTGGATTTGATGCTGACATCTCAAGTACTAATGTGCTCTCTGGTAAATATAGTAATAACGAGGCACAAGAAAACCAACTATTTAATATTAAAAGGGCTTCAGCAATGATCGGTCTTCATCCTGTTTTAGAATCAGTTGAACTTATTGCTAGAATTGATGAGAAACGCCCAGGCGGAATGACCCTGATTCCCTACTCCCATTGTAAAAGCCTAATTTGGAATTTCACAGTAGTGGGCACAGAGACACCATCCCATCTTCCAATCAGTGTCATCCATCCTGTAAATAAATACAGCGGAAAAGGAGCAAATTCCTTAAAAGGTAAAATACCTCATTCTTTCCAACGACTATATCATTATGAAACAAACATAAAATCATTTTTAGATGATTTGTGTAAACGTCTTGCAGAAATAGTAACAATTCAAATGAAGGTTCTTAGTTTAAACAAAGACTATTGCAACACAAAGACAAACATGGCGTCGAGATTTTATCACACTTGTGCCAAAAATTACCGCTTGGTTCTACTCATTCACTTTCAGGACTTGCAAACTTCTCTTTATCTCCACCGTTTATAACATGTTACATAAATTCAGCAAGTACTGGAATATCGACTTGCAATTGCAGTAATTCAAGCACAATTAAAGCTACGGTCTAAACACAAACCAATATGTCAATAACTTATTACCAGAAAGAAGTTAAAACATAAAAATATTTATTAGATGGAATGTAAATCATTTGCAAAGCTGCGATCAGTATTGGGCAAAATAACGTTTGTATCAATTAAAATGCGGTAAATTTTATGAATAATAAATACACAATTTTCATAAAACCGCCGCGAGAGTTAAAACATGAATGACGACCGAAAGCAAATAAACTAGCGGCACTCATTCTCGCCAAGATCGAAATCCCGCATTGCTGCAATTTTCTTCGCCCAGTAATTTTCTTTATTAATTAAACGACGGGAGCTCGCGGGCATAACGGCGACCTGTAATTGCGATCCGAAAATTCGTCTGAATAATTCTCAATTTTTTTCTGCGCCCGTGATAAATTGAATATAGGCACCCTAGTCAAAATTGGTTTGTTAAAGAGAACTATTCGAAGGGACGCTAAACGGATTTATCCAGAATTACACCCCATTTTGCAGCCAGTTTACGACGCACCGGGTCGTGTTGCTACAAGAAAACGTATAAAATAACACTCGAGCAAATTTTTGCAATAAATTAAATTTTGGTCCAAACTTTCGGTGTTAATCGCCCGAGTTAATTATCCGGAGGTGTTTTAGCTTTTATGGGTGTATTAAGTGTGGTTGTCGATTTCATTGAGTTCGCAGGGTTAATTATGAAACTACATGGCTAATTACTCGATTCGTCGACAACAAACAATTTGTGACACATTGCGACTATTATCTGAGCGATAACAGACACCTGTATTACCAATGTCTAATTGGATTCTAGGCTTTCATCGTATGTTTGGATATCAGTATAGTCAGTGTGTATGAATAGTTAACCTGAATTATGGGACAATTAAAACGTTGTCGTTAACATTGAAAATCAAATAATGAGACTCGTATTACAAACCGTTGATGGCTTACACCTGGATATTTGATACTTTTTCCTATTGTATTTATGCCCCATATCATTATAATAAATCGATAGGTTTCAAACAACCTCAAAATAATGATGTTTCGGTAGGAAACTTGAAATTATTTCAGTTTTGATTCTTTTATTTCAGTCGGATTCAATTCATAATTCCAAAAATTATTTCTTTAGCTGGTATTGTTCGAGGATCGCACTATAATACTTGCCTGTGTACGACTGAATGTGTGACAGTCCATGCAGATGATTAATAATGCTATCGTAAGGAGATTTGACCTACATGCATGCAATTCCATAGACAAAACTTCCTTTGTTTATGAGCAAAATCCATTTGATAGAAGTAGCCTCAAAAGGACTCCAGCAGAGAAAAACAATAAAATTGATTGTAACTTGAAAACAGTTTACGATATTGCAACAGTGCAAAACAAAATTTTAGTATAGTTTATGTCACCACAATATATAGTGACGTAGCGGCGTGATCGGCATTGTAACTTAAAACTTGAATTTCTGTTGGTTACCATAAATTTGGGGCGTTACTCACCCTCGCTTACTCGCATAGGTGAAGAGAGGTCGCGAATGTCTGTTCAGCACGTGAGAACTATATATGATCGTAAAATAAAGTATAATAACTTTATTTGTTAATGTTGAGATTCTGTTGAATTCCATCTGTTCAGTTATTGACCAGTCATTTTAGTATTCATCTTCTAAAAAATTCCAAGTGAAGATTTTTCTTCGGAATTTTCTTTGTATCGCTATAAGAAACACTGCAGTTTGGTTAGTTACTAGGTGTCACTTCCTAACCGACGATATTGCCTATTGCTTTTTTTACAAAAATGTTTACCAGCGCGTCGTTTCTCAAATTTGCTGGAATATTTTTCAATGAGAGTGATTCCACTGAAATATTTTCACACAGAACAGCGGAATTGCATTTTCGAATGTTGTAGGAACAATTTTCAGTGGAATACATTCAGTTGTTGATAGATTCACATGAATTTACCGAACTAGCCAATCCGACGTTTACGTTTAAATTTAAATAAGGCCTACCTATAGCAAAATTCTCAAAAACACTCAAAACTTTATGAAAATTTCATGTGTTAGTAATAAAAAATATTCCAAAACGCAGCACGAAACAAGTTAACCTTAGTTACTTACCTGTCATTGAAGAGCAAATTTATTTTCAAATACAGAACAGTCACTTCTGTTACCAAAAAGGCTGTTGACATGCGACAAAAATACACAGTGGCGAAAACTATTCCACTGAGAACGCATCATGTGAATGTTTTGTGGTGGAAAAATTCTAACAACACAATCCGCCACTTTCCTATGAAAATACAATCCATCGAATTCGAGAATCGACCCGCTGGTAATTCAACTTGAAATTAGAATGTGACTTGTAGCAAATTGTTATGGGCTATTCTCATGATAACTTCGATTTGCACCGTTACAACTCTGACTTGAAATCCACATAACCACGGGGTGGACGCGCGATTGTGGGCACCGGGCCTAATGCGTAAGTCAAGCAACAAATTATCCAATCAAATTGTCTAGCTGTATCCGCTTCAAAGGAGCGATGAGAGGTCGGAATGGCGTAAGTTGAGGTATCACTGTACAACTAAAATTTTTATTTATCGAAATTATTATAGATCTGTAATGGAGATTTGTATAATTAAATCATATTTTAGAAATGGTAATGAATTTTATTTAAACTTATTTTCTCTGGTGGCTGTAAATTACTATTTTCTGTTGATGTATATTTGAGACTTATAGGCCAAGCAACAGAGCAAAATAAATGTCATAATTTGCCATAAATACTACCCGTAAACCGACTGTGCGATTACATAAAGGACAGTTAGTAGATGAATTCTGCATAATTTCCCACTCGAGGACCATAATTTTTAATTTGTTATCAACAATTTACAAGAAAAAATCGTTTTTTTTTTTAGTTCTTTGCTGGTAAAACGGAAACTAATGAAGCAATCTTAATGTTGTCAATAGACGAATTGTAGAGAATTACAGAGAATGAGAGGTCGAATGTCCCGTGAGGAGAAGCGCAGCCATGTTATATTCCTATATAAAAAACTTCCCCTCAGCGGCAGGTCTTCCCCCACTACTCGACCGCTTTCGTGGGGTCGGCCGTTTTTACTCATATTCACGACCGTTTTTCAGCTATTTCGCTGCATTTTATGGAAAATTGAAAATGAACTTTTTGTTGCTGTGTACGTCTAGTTTTCAATTTTGTTTTTAAAATTTAAATCGGACAACTACAGGAGCAAGAAGCCCTCCGCGAAAATATCACAGAAAAAAATTGAAATGGTGGTTGTGCAATAACCGTTAGTCCGACAGAATCGGGGTTTTGCACACATAAAATACATATAAATAGCTATATGTGTGCAATGTTTCAGTTTTTAAAAATAAAAAATGTGGGAATTGTGATTTTTTTAAGAAAACACTGAAATTTCCGGGTTTTCCGAATTTTCTCCGGTTCTAATTATTCGATCGGGACATTCGACCTCTCATTCTCTTCGTAATGCAATTCTCCACAATTCGTCTATTGACAATATTAAGATTGCTTCATTAGTTTCCATTTTACAAGCAAAGAACTAAAAAAAAAAACGATTTTTTCTTGTAAATTGTTGATAACAAATTAAAAATTATGGTCCTCGAGTGGGAAATTATGCAGAATTCATCTACTAACTGTCCTTTATGTAATCGCACAGTCGGTTTCCGGGTAGTATTTATGTCATGAAAAATTGCTTTATTGCTTGACCTATTACTGCTTTTTATTTTTTCCGTTTTTATCCATAAATCAATAATTATTGTTTTTTTTTTTCTATGATCACATTAGAAGAACATCTTCACAAGCATTACTCAAACGGTCCCTACATAAATAAAAGCAAATAAATTTAAATCACGATAAGCCTCCTCATCAGCAGCAGCTTACCGTTATTGGACTTATCAAATAAGACAGATTTTTATGAAGAAGCGAAATAACTCTCCATTCATCCCCCAAAGCATATTCTCCCCCTCATAAATCCCAAATAACCTTATTTTCGCGCCAATCAAAAATTCCAATAGAATTCCTAAAAGACAGAACCGATAACTTAAAATACATCTTACATCACCAACAAAAAATTGTTGAAGTTCTCAAGTGTCCATCTCATTTTTTGCCGCGGCAAAAATCAAAGACTACGGCTTTGTCGGATTCAATCGCATAAGTGCACACACTACATCTGCAATTCTGCACCCTGGGACCCTCACAAAATGAACACTTTGCATTATAAAACGAACAGGGTTTTTTCCGAATAGTTTCCATTCTCGCTCGACTTGCAGCAATTTCAGGAATCATTTTGATGGATTGTTAAATCGTTTCAACGGTGCTCGAAAATTTCGACGGCCCCCTCGAACAAATCGCTATTTAAGTGTTTATGTTCTCATGGCCTGCACTCCCATCAAAACAACACCTTCGGAAGATGATCTCATATTTAACGAAATCGCTTCGGAATTAAAGTAATTCCCTGTAATGGATTCATTTATCTTAGCGGTCAATACAAAAATTAACCGGTTAAAGCTGAGCACCTGTCTATAAAATCAGTGGAGAGAATACGACTCGCGCCCAGACAAGTAATAAATTAACTATTCATTTCGGGCCCTATTCTCCAGTCGCCATTATTACCAAACGTGTGCTTAAAGGTCAATATCGCCACCTGTTTGTCGACCTTGTTTTTGATAAAATAAAACGCGCGAGGCTTTTCGTGCGAAATAAATTCGGTTCGGTATATTCTGATGTGTTAATGTAACGCCCTTATGTGTTATTTGATCGATGGCCGTTTGGAGGTTTACCGTATTCGATTTGACCCCTGATTCCCAGACATCCTTTGGGAAATGTATTATTCTCGAAGGACTCCTGTTCAATATAAGTCCTCCCTTCCAATTCCGAGCATATATTCATTTATCAGTGCCCCATTTGGGTAACGTTTGTTTCAATAGAATTTTTAATTTATTTTATCGAACGAAAACTGACACCTTTGTTATAATTAAATTACGTCGACAAGCTTGTTATTTATGGAAATTGATTTCGGATTAGAAAAAATTTCAATCCAATAAAATCTGATGAGATATGAGATAACGCCATAATATTGCGACAATTTTGAATTGCTTAAATCGTTGAATTAATTGAGGTGATTAATTTAGATCGAAAAACCTGTTGGGAAAATATGACAACAATTTATGAGCTAAAAAAATCTTTCTTGTAACTAACGAGACAGAAAACTATTAATAAAATCCCGCATTTTAATCCTGAATTAATTTAATAAAAGAAAATTAATTTAATCTTAAAATTACTTCTAAACTTTATTGATTTCAATGTGTGACTGACTCACAGCGAACCAATTTTACAAAAAAAAAAAACAATCAGTTCCCTTCGCATCACCAGTGGGGTAAAATACGGCCGTGATTAAAAACTCGACCAATGCTTCCACCCCTCAATTCTACATTCATACAAGAATAGCTCACTTACTTACCATTTGAGTGAATTTAAACACAAAAATGTAATTTCTCATTCCAAGTGAAAACTACCGGAAATTTAAAATATGGAATGAGAAAATAGAAAATTGCAGTTGAAAGACAGATGCTTTTAAAGAACACGGATACTTGAAAAAAGTTTGCTTTAGTGTTGCATTCGATTTTATCCGAAGCGAAAGGTAGTCGCAACTTTGTCAGACAAAGCATCGACATTAAATTCGCTGCTCAAGAGTGCTTTTTAAATAATAAACGACAAAAACTCATTCGCGAGGAAACCTTGTTTGTCAATTTTTACTTTTTTAATTATCAATAAAATGTTTCAGTGACAGGTAGATTTGAGGTTCGTTAAAGGCGAAATGTCAATTTTTCAAAATTTGATTAGTTTTGATTAGTCGAGACTTGATGGAATTAGCATCTGAAAATTAAAATTCTAATTACGTTGGACCGAAACCTCGAGTTTAATTATAATATATTACCATTTTTTATCGTTTTAATTTTCGTGCTGTAGATATGAATTAACAATTATTTTGTTTCATATAAAGGCAAAAAAATAACTAAATAATATGATGTAAATAAATTGTATGTACAGTTGAAATATAAATTCGCATTAAAACTGCAACTCTAGCTGTTACGGCAGCCAAAATTTACGTTTGTGTTTGGTTTAGAAAGCCAGCAAGTTTACATCAGCGTGGTTCCCAGTAAATTTTCACTCAACGCCAAAGGTAAAGCGGCAGGAATCAGGCCTTGCTAGCTCCGCCCACCACTGTAGTCTTAATACAAACACGTTATTTACCCAGCAAAACGAGGACTTTGGAAACAACTGGGCGAGAATTCAAGTGTATGTACGTATGCTCTACACCCCCACAATTTTTCGATTGTGTTCTGTTAAACTATGGAACGGTGGTGCTAAACTTTGATTTCGCTGCGTCGTTGGTAATTACATCTCATTTTTACTTCAGATTGCAACAGAAATAATTGAATTACGTCAGAAATATTTAAGGGTTTTTAATTTTTATTAAATTAACTTGTCACATTTAAGCGATGTGCAAGTGTGTAACTTACAACACACCAAATTCTTTCGTGTATTAATTTGATGAAAATATATATTAACGGAATATAGCCTTTTTTCACTGCGCCATCTAAACCTTACTGTGGCCTTCGTCCGTATTGGTATAATTATATTGCTTTTGAAATATTTCGGTACAATTTTTGTTTCATACATTTCGTATACAGTGCCTTGTGCCCTGCATCACCAATATTCTTTATTAATTCCGCTGGTATGTTGCCAACTCCCGCGACCTTTCCGTTCTTAAAGGCACAGTGAAGTTAAAATACCTTTTTTATTTTTTGCCTTAATAAATGCAGAATCTTAAGTTATGTATATTATTGCACATTTCTCGAAAATCTGTTGGAAATAAACGGCTCAA
The DNA here is from genome assembly GCA_949768715.1 of Dascillus cervinus. Classification (NCBI taxonomy): domain Eukaryota; kingdom Metazoa; phylum Arthropoda; class Insecta; order Coleoptera; family Dascillidae; genus Dascillus; species Dascillus cervinus. The sequence continues at coordinate 25,301,444 of OX458319.1, read as the reverse complement.
AACCCATAATTGAATTACCCCGTGACGTCACTCCTGACACGGCTGCTCTGCACTGCATAGCGAACAGTCGGTTTGTTATAGACCTGTACCGTTATTTCAAACAATTTTACTATACAATTAATTTCAACAGGAAAAGATTACAAAATTAAAACTTGTCACAAGGAATATTTACGAGCTCTTTGCAAAACGCATCATGTCAAAACGTTCTTTTTTTATTAAAGAATTTACATTCGCTAGCAAAATAAACATATGGTATATAATAAAAGTGTTGTTCATTTTTCGTAACTTCAAAAAACTATTTATCGCTGTAGAAATAGAGGCGCAAACGGTGCAACAACTAAGATTCCATGGTTCAGCATATGAACGACCAGGCGACTTGTGTCACTTGTGACGTCAGCGGATAACTAAACGCAGCGAAAACTCCGATATTCAACTCGTTAAGGAAATATTATTTATAGAGTAGTATTCTAAACATTTCAATTTCACTTTTAACGATGATTTTCAAAAATGACATTTTTTAACTTCACTGTGCCTTTAAGATATGTGACTGTTTTTATATATTCTGACATCAAACTGGCATCATCTTGTCCTACATCATTACCGCCTTGGAAGTGAAACAAAGCCTGCAACAAGAAAAGCACCAATATGGGCCTATTACAGACACTTTAAAAGTGGAAAAAATAATAGAAAAAGGAGTAAGAATGAATATCGCAGAAAACTTGTACATTTACAAACATAAGCAGAAACAGCCAATAATAAACGAACAAACAAGTGTTACGAAAGATGTCATGTTTAAATTGTTAAATAAAATAAAATAAATAAAAATAACATAAATAACTAATAAGATAAATAAATTCCATCACACCTAGATTTAAGCCAAAATTATAGTTAGTTTCCTACTGACGATGAAAACGAAAACTTGTATAATATTTTTAAATTATATTTACAAGTTCTAGGAAATAAAATAAATAGCGAAATGCACATAATGACAATAAATAGTTTTAAAATGTTTTGAAGTTTTCAAGAGTTTTAAAATGTTTGTGTTAAATGTGTATATGTGTAATGTGTTTATAAAAATTGTGACGAGGAATTAACATTCCAAGCAAAGAAAAAGAAGATATGGAACAAAGGACAAAATCGACATGTAAGTCAGACTTAAAAAAAAAAAAAGCCTGTCCCGTTTCATCGCTGTATAGCTCCTCTATGTAGTGTTTCCAGACTCAAGATAGTTCTTCTGAATCGAGGATTGCTGTCCCATGCTCATTTTTCAAAGCCTGTTGTTTTCTTCTTGTTCCTTAAAGAAAGTTCTAACGACTTTGTATGCCAGGTCGTACTTTCTGTTTACAAGATGAGACTCCACCTCCTCACATCTTTCTTCTAAATACCTTTCCTTCGCTTTCTGACAGTCTCTGTTTATCCTATTGCACATTTCTCTGTATCTCCTTCGCCCCAATTCACTCGTAGTATTTTCATAATAAATATCTTTTAATATCAGTTTAAATTTGTTACTAGTTTATTTAGTCGCCGTTAACAGTGCTCTACACTCAGAAAAAAATTCTTATAGGTAAGAAAATTTGGACTTAAATTTAAATTGCGAATTCTTAATTTTGCCCCCAAGAATTGATCATTCTTGAGTTTTAAGAATGTTTATTCTATTTGTCAAATTTAAGAATGCGAAATTCTCAATTTCAAGAACGTTGATTCTTCATGACAAATTCAAGATTTTAAGAACTTTTATAAGTTTTACATTTAAGAATAGGTCATGTTGATTTCAAGAACTTTTATTTAATTACTTAAGAATGTTATTGAAGAATTGAAGATGGCCTTCTTATTATATTAAATAAGTATTTCTAAATGCAATCATTTTTTTGTTACTTTTTTGAAAATTCTTGAATGGAATGCTTGAATTGAAGGAATTTTAGAATATAAAGTTATTTCTCATACATATTTTAAAATGTTTAAAAATACATTTTCGGTTTAAGAATCACATTATCATTTGGTAACAGATGTACGTATATGAAATGGAAGTTCGACGAAGTCATTAGCCTTCTCAATTAATTTTGGCCGCCACACAAATAAATTGTTTTTCTCTCAAGAAATAATTGGCCAAAATCTACATCAATCTAAAAACAAAGAGACCAAATGCTTACAGTGTACCATCGATATATTATTATAAAAATTTACCAATATAGACCAGTTTGAATGCTTCAATAATGACCATTTCACTTTATGCAGATTTCCTTTCCACGAATCCGCGTACTTCAGTCACGCTTATATTTTGTTAAATTCTTACAAAGAACTCTACATCTGCTAAAAAGTAAAAATTGTTATAAGATAGATAAATAACACTAAATGTATAAAAGAAAATCAAAATTATTTCTTTACCTTCGTTGTTACTATTAACTCTGTTATAGAGGAAACTGGTTTGCATGTCCATTTCTTTTTTATCTCTTCTTTTTTTTCGTTCCGACGGAAATAAACTAAAAAACAATTTGTTTAATAGCTGTTACATTGAGAAACTTGTAGAACTTTTACAAAATTCATTCGGTAAGCTAAAAGTGTGGAAAAAATTATAATTGCAACAAATTTACTTACATGCGAATTTATCACACAGAATCAGAAAATCCCCATAATTTCAGTACCATTTTTGAAAATGGTCTTTGAAGCTGATTATTTTGTTGACCGACATTTATTAATATTGCATTGAATTAGCATCTTCATCTCGACACATTAAACCACTTGTAGTATTTCCCATTTCTTCACAATTAAACATTCACTAATTATGTAAGTTACTAAAAATTCACTTTACAATAAAAATACAGAAAATACACACCGTAATATGTATTTTCTTACAGCAAACTGAGTTTGGTGTAACGTTTTTCAATTAAATTCGTAAGAAATTCTGAAGTAATTTATCTATTATCAGTAAACAGTCCTTTGCAGAAAGAATGTCGGTCATAAAGCAATTTACAACATTCCGTATAATTGTATCCGTCCAGATGGACCCAGCACAAGGCTTCTAAACAATTGTATTATAGAACCCTTGGACCTAAGGTTCATCTCGAACAAAACCTTCAGTGAGGTCACCACAAATTGAGAATCCCCGTGCTTTTTTAATATTGTTCGTGCTAATAGCAAGCGGAATCGTGCTAAATACAAACTTTTATCAGTTCTTAATGTAAGAAGTGGGTTTTTAAAAATTCTTAGCTAGCATTTTTCAGTGTAAGAAATGCAATATGTGTGCATATTTTGACACTGCGAAGCGTTCGCTGTTTAAATGAAATACCCTGTATTTATATATATTTATTTATAAAAGGTGTATCTTTTGTTGAGTGGAGGAAATGAATGAATTAGCTATTCTGTTTTATTCCATGGCCTTGTTACGTGCTTTCGTTCGTATGTACTTAGATTCTAATTAGGTAATTGCCGAGATGCGGACTTTAAATTTTTATTTCTCTTTCTGCTTTCATCCGTCGCCGTATAAAAAGAGAATCGTCAATTTTTAACTGTTCTGACATAAATAAACAATAAAATGAATATATTGATAACTATAAAGTAAAAAAGCATTCGACCCCTCGATAAAATTGAAAATCCCTTACAGAGCATAAAGCCGACGTGTTATCCTTGTAGTTTTAATCAAAGCAAGCCGTAAAACACCCCCGGCACGTCAAATGAAAAAGCATTACTTTTAGTCTATACTTAATGATGATGACCCTGCGCGGTTTCCAATTTTGGTCAACCGTCAGGGCGTGAAATAACTTTCAGAACGTGTTACTCCTTGTATAAATAACGTATTTCATCATATTTTAAGGCACTGAAAAATATATTTCGAGTGTAAAAGACGGTGCAAAATTGGATTTTTCAATTTTATAAATGACTGACGGAGAAAATATGCAAAATAGAAAAGGCAGTTACAAAAAAAAATGCGCTGCATGTAAATCAATCTCGGGATTCATTACTCTTCATATGCTAAACTTCGAATATCACCCGTTATTTAATATCGGGAGGAGGCCCTCGGGACGTCTGTCTTTTGTGTTTTCGATTACGGTTCGCTTACGTTAAGATGTTTACTTTAAACATTTTCCGGCCTAATATGTCTGTATATCATATACGAATCTTTGATGGAACAGGATTGGATTGAATTACAATAATTATCTTAATTATTTAAACATCTTTAACGACAGAAAAAATATTTGCTTACTTATTTTTTACTTGTCTTTCTTGTTACACTAATTAATTTTCTAGTGACTAGTAGTAGTAGTAGTGACTACATTTCAGTGCTAATTAACTGAAATAATTAAATTAGCTACTGCGAATCGGGGTCACTTTTAATACTCAAAGCTTGTGGACTCTATTTCATTGCCGCTTGTGCTAAAAAATTTGCATCGAATGCATTGAGAATTGTATTTAAATGAAATGCACCAGAGATAATACTTTTATCGGCATCGCAATGAAAAGCGCACAAATAGAGCGGAAACGAACATACACTTTTATGAAAACGAGAAACAAATAAAGTTTTACATGAAAATCACATCAACGTTGAATATTAAATTTAAAACATGACATACAAAGAATATTTTATTACAGCCTCTGTGTATGGAAGTAATTTTTTCACACATAAATAATTTAGCGTTTGACATGCGAGTTTATGAATTTTAAAACGTTACTTATTGAATGAAATTTTTTTCGGTAAAACGAAGGTTTTTATTGGGGAATTTTAATATTAACTTCTTGCTCGCTGGAAAATAGTTAAATTGGATTTTTGAAGTGTTATAATGAAACTTAAACAAGCATCGGTATATACAGGGTGTCTCATTCTATCTTTCTATTAATTTACTTTTTACAAAACCTCGCTAACCAAAAAGTTACAGCAAGTAATCAATTGATAAGAATGCTTTACAAACGGCAACAGTAAATTAAGTTTAAATTAAAATTGGACAAATTTTCAGTTAGTTGAACAATGTTTAGTTAAAAATCAATAAAAATTTAATAACACAAAGTTAAGATTATTTAATTTTTTCTTCTATTCTTTAAAATTGCTGTTCACAACAAAATACAACCGGAAAATTTTGTTTATTATTATTAAGTGATTAGTTGTTAAGTTATGGTCAAAAATTAATTTTAGAAAAAGGTTTACTTTGATCCCCCCTAGCTATTCTTTCAATCTTCGCCGTACGACAGGAACACCCTGTATATATTTGAACTACCAAGTATTTGGACTTTCATTGAACATTTACAATTTAAGTAATCAATATTTTCCTTTTATAAGTAGTACAAAAAATTGTTTATTATAAGTTTTAAATTTTTAATTAGTCAGAGAGCTTTTATTATAAATATATGTGCGAGACTGATTCTATAGAGGCAAGCCGGTATATTCATTAATGTATTAGAAAGTCAGAAAAAGTGTTATTAAAAATTGCTGTCCTTTATACAAATTTAGCAGAATGGTTTACCTTAATATTCGTTCAACGATTTAGATTAAATGTAAGGGATGGAACTTTAACTAGAAGATAACAAATTTTAATTTTGTGTTTATAAAATCTCTAATTAATTAGTCTTTAAAATTAAAGTCAGAAAATATTTTTTAAATGAAAGAACTCCTTTGCGAAATTTTCCCCTGCGAAAGTTTCTTTCAGGCATTTTCAGCTTCGGCAGTGGCTTAATGCATATTTCCGATTATTTCATCTGTCACTTAAATATGACATAGTGGGTTTGTTAGAAGGGTAATGTTATAGGGTGCGATTTCCACGATACTAGACAGGCGTACTCGTGATCATTTCACATTTTACCGTTCGTTTACACACCATCACTGGAACATCCCTGTTACAGTTGCCAGGCATATTTCTTCTTCAGAGGCACGAGGTAGACACATTTATTAAATAAACACCTATACATTTTTGTCTGCGAGTACATCTGCTGAGAGTTCATCATTTTTAGGCGCCTCGCTCACAATAAATCCCAAATCAAAAAAAAACCTTTTAATGCACGCTATTTTTGCCCATTTTAAATTTAACTGATTCATTAACTTTAATTATCTATGAAGACTGCTCTCTGATTTTCATTCCACTAATGACCTTTAATTACAACAAAATGATTAAATTTAATAAAAAATCAGTAACACAGTTTCTCATTTTACAGTCTCAATGTATGATCAATAAAGCATGCTTGATACAGTTCAAATATAATACAGTACAACCTCGCTAATCCGACATGCGCGAATTCAAATCTTCAGTAATCCCAACATTGCCAGCAAACTTTTAATTTTAATGATTTGGTTACATTCTTCACACTTCTTACCTCACACCCTGAATGTGAATGTGTTTTTTGGAGTATGTGGGAAATAACTTCTCACGATTATTTTCTCCCTTCCTTCTTCTCTTCCAGTACACTTTCATTCTTTCTCGATGTTGTTTTTTTTTCTTTTGTCCATTTAGCTCCAGTCTTCTTTTTTACCTTTTCTTTTTTTTAATTCTTCTCTTTTCTCAATCTATTTTCATTTCTTCCATGTCTTTTCTGATCTCCTTGATCTATCTCATCTGTGTCTTGGGGTTTCTGTCGAAGTAATTGAATATTCTCTTCGTCTGTTTTCTTTCATTCATTCTTCTAATGTGTTCGTAGAAAGTCATTTTTCTTCTCCTCATTGTGTCTGCTATTTTTTCTGTTTTCGTGTCGATCGTGGTCCCGGGATTATCCGTTCAATATTTCGTTTGTTTTTTTCTACTTCGTCTAACTGTCTGGCCGTGTTTAGCGCAAAGCATTCTGAGGCACAACCCTCTGGCTTAATAACTGTATTGCAGTATCTTAGTTTTGCATTTATAGATATCGACTTCTCATTGTATATATTTTTCCTCGACTGAAATGCCAGTTTCGTTTTTCTTGCTCTTGCTAGGATAGTTTTTTTTGTCAAGGACGTTTGGTTGAATTAATTCTCCCAGGTATTTGCACTTATTAACCCCCTTAATTTTCCCATACTTTGTTGTGATCTGTTTTGGTGCATCTTTTCTATTGATCATGTATTCTTTCTTTTCATATGCTATTTGTAGTCCAACCTTTTTTCCTGTCTCTTTCCTGCAAAGGCCAGACAGTCAATTTTCAGGTTATCCTTCTTTCTTCCTATTTTAATTTTAGGAATTCCTTCCTCTACTATTCTCTTCTTCCACTCTGTCATTACATTCTCCAGCACACAGTTAAAAAGCAGTGGGGAAAGCCTATTTCCCTGTTTTACTCTTGTTTTGATTCCCAAGGTTTCTTTATTGTATAAGCGCACAATTCACTCAACTGCGATATACAGCTATAATACGGGTAGCGAGGTTGTGCTGTACCTATATTGGTTGCATCATTTTTTTAAATTCATAGATAACCGCAATAATAGTACTGACTCTTAAAAAAGTTGATCAAATAAAATTAACCACTAAAAGCGAATTAATGTGAGTTGATGAAACAGACTTCATCTCAAATTCCGTTAATTCAAGTTAGGGTACACATCACCGAAAATCAACATTTAGCTAGTTGTAGAACATAGCGTTAGTAGAGCGACTACATCAATTTCGCGGAAGGACAATTCTTGCATTAATACAGTCTGGGGTCATAAATCGCCCAATTTAGACACTTAAATGCCAAAAATGTGTTTTTCCCAGAACAATAAATGATTAATCGAAACCAGTTAGAAGACTAGACTTTCCTGTTTATCCCCGCAAGACGAATGAACAGGAAATGGATCTTTAACAACAAATAAATTTTTCAATAAAACGGAAGTTATCGTTGCAAAAAAGCAAATAATTTAAGGGCGATTCCAACTTGTGTTTGCCGATCTGTTCGGGACAGGGGCTTTTTGCAACGGGGGGAGAGCCCGATACAATGACGTTGGGGTCCTTCGGCAAACACCGCATTCCCGGGGGTCCTTCAGACTCACCCTTCTCCGACATTACTGAATATATCCTGGAATCAGACACGCTTCAAAGAAAATTTAAAATAGAAAACTAAGTGGGATCAGCCCTCGCGGATAGGTTGAACGTGCGTTCCTGAAAAACACATTCCAAACGCACCGACTCTACCGGGAGATTATAAATATTTAATCGATTAATGATTTTAATAAGAAGTTTCCCGGTGTTTGTCTTAATTAAGTCCGCGATAAGACACGTTCGACGGAAAGGAACCGATTTACGCTCGTTTTTCTCGCCCTTCCAATGCAATTCTCCCCTTCAGATGGAACGGGGAGTTTTATTACGCTTTTAAAAGCTTTCATCATATAAATATTGTCTTATAATATCGCAGAAATGCACTAAGTGTAATCTTTTTTAGTCATGTCGTCCTGAAGGGATCCATTGTTAACCAAACATACGTTCCTGAAATGCCGATGAAACCACGATTTATTTGCACACTCTTCTGATTTATAAGTTGCATTTTCCCGCTTTGCTTATGTCTCGAGATTTTACGATGTGTCTTAAATCTCGACGTCTTTAAAATTCCCTCTTGAAAACGTTTGCCTTTAGAAAATGAAGTTATTTTACTTCTGCACAATTAACGTGTTCAGGTATAGGAAAACGATCATAATCCGCTTTGACGTTAGTTCGCAACTTTGTAGCATTTTAACGGACTTGAAGTTATCTATAGTTTGAGAACATTAGGGGGTTCGCCGAGAATGCTTTCATGTAGAAACGCTTTTTGCGGGAGTGTTGAACGAGGATCGGTATTATTGCCCTTGCATCTATTGCCATTATGTCGAGTTAATTTAATACGGTGCAGACGTTTAAGCCTTTCGTTTCACAAAAACATTTGCTGCAATTGTCTGTTATTATTAAAGCCTGGAGGTATTATGTGCATTACTGCCATGCATATTTAATGCATATTTTTAAATGTAATAGTACAGACACTAAACAAAGCTTTCTGTTTAAAACATTGGGGCAAATCCATTTTATGTTATATATTTATTGAACGCTTTACATCCTTATTATGCATGGCTTATTAAGGATGCTACATAATTTTAAATTATAAAAGAAACAATATAGCATAAAAACATAAACTTAATTAATAAATAACAATTTTTTTTAAATTAACAAAACTTAAAGTTTAATTTAAATTAACATTTAACTTAAAACAATAAATAACAAAACTATAAGAACATTTTAAAATAAATTATAATTTTGATTTTATTTCATAATATCGTGACAAAAGATTTGGAACGCTTTAAAATTATCGCTATTATTATAATTTATTATAATAAACCCCATCAAAGTTTAACTTATTTTGGGGTTCGTTATATTTAACACAATTGTTGATCCTATGATGGATGTCATCAGTTACACCACAAATTTCACAAAAAGGATTTGGTTTTATTTTTATTTAATTTCCCATGACCCGTTATGAATTGTGTTATGTAAAAATCTGGTTGATTTGTGTTCTGTGATTAATTAACTGTAAGAAAAAATAATTTTGTGGTAGATGCTTTGTTTGTGTTTATCCAAATTGTGTTCCACTCTTCATTCATTATTTTTTTCAAATTTTGTTTTATTGTACATAGTGTACATTTATCAAATGAAATGATACGATGAGAATTAATTATTAATGATTAATTTTAATTTCATCATCATCGTATAATATATTCCATTTTATGTTATTGCTAGATATTTAAAGGTTTAGATTTGAATGGTTTTTTGGTCCTATTTCATGTACATTTAATATGCAATATCCATGTGGGTGAGAAAATTCACGGTTTTGGTATGGGTTAATGGTCTTGCCTCAGTTTCAAAAGAAACAATTTGTTGAAAACGTTGATTTTCTTTGAACCAAATACAGTAGAATCCGCTTTTAACGAATACCGGATATAACGAGACACCGCTTATAACGAGCAATACACGTAGAGAAATTTGATTTACTATGCAAACGCGGATAAAAATATCCGCATATTACGAGATCGGTTATAACGAGACTCCGGTTATAACGTCGGTTGTATTGAAATTTTATATCAAAAAATCCTGATATAGTGAGATCTAAATATATACCTTTGACTAATATTGATAATGGTTTGCTTAGAAATATGCTGATTCCGACTAATCAGGCTTCAGGCGGTAAATAATCAGTTTCACTTAGGTTACCGAAAAATTATAATGTCAACCTCCGGTAAATTAAACGTAAAAAAATATCAAGTTGGCATTTCTACCTCCCAACACGACTTCAATACTGCAGCCTATGAACCAAGAAATTATAAACTTCCTTAAATTTCATTTTCGAAAGGTGCTTGTGTTGCATTTGATAGATGGCATTGAAATGGAAAAAGAGAATCGGGTAACACTTCTAGACGCCATTCAATTTGTAGACCGAGCTTGGAAAAGTATTACGCAAACCACAATAAAAAATTGTTTCAAACATGCTGGATTTATAGGAGAAGCTGTCCCAGCTGAAAATTGGCAAAGTGAACTTTGTATCGCATTAAAGGCTGAGAAAGTCAACTTTCAGGAGTATGTGACGGTTGACAATTTTGCATGTACTAGTGAAATCCCAATCGAGGATGACATCGTTGAGAATGCGTACCAAAAATACAATCAAACTCAAACTGTAATTGCTAAATCTGATGATGATGAACCGACCCTTTTACTAGAAAAGATTTCGCCTACGGAAGCTAGAAAGTGCCTGGCAAAATTGAAGAGTTTTTTTGAAGCCGAAACTACTCTAAATGATGCGGAACATTTGTTTCATTTTTTGGCAAATTTGGAAAATTTAATTAACGAAACAGACTATTACAGACTATTTCGGTTAATAAGTACGCCTCAATTTATGTATGAAACAACTGTAACGTACACGCATTTTACTAATTTATGTCAACAAATAATATTTTCAATAAAAAATGTCTTTACATAATAATCCGCTTTTAACGAAATCCTCTTATAACTAGCTAATTTCAAACTCCCGTGCGTCCTCGCTATTAACGGATTTTACTGTATAATTATAATAACAAAAAATTGAATATTTTATTTATTTATTTCTTTATTTTATTTCAGCATGTCAAACTTCATTCAAAAAGCTACATACAACAAAATAAAAAATAAATTTAATTTTATAGGAAAACGTAGGACCTAGTCAAGGACATTTGTGGACTTCAAAAAGGCATACGATTTTATAGATATTCAATACGTTGGAGAAATTCAGAGCCGATGACAAATCAATTGGAATCACAAAAGAAACTAACGAACACGAAGTCAAAAGTAAAATTTATGGGAGAGATCTCAAAACCCTTTGAGGTCGAAGCAGGAGTAAGACAGGGAGATGGGCTTTCCCCATTGCTCTTTAATTGTGTGCTGGAAAAGGTAATGAAAGAGTGGAGGAAAAGAATGAAGGGAGAAGAAATTCCTAAAATAAAAATTGGAAGAAAGAAGATTAACTTGACTGTCTGACCTTTGCAGACGATCTACTAATGAAAAACATGAAAGACGCAAGAAGACAAATGAATATACTGAAAGAAACAGCAGAAAAGGCTGGACTACAAATATCCCTCTGTTGACTGTCAGTCCTAGTCTGTCCAGTATTTCTGCCTATCTGGTAGGTAAAGTAATTCTGTATCTCTGCCATCATTTCTTAAATCCACAAGCTTGATATGGGTCAACTTTTACTGGAGACGCGGTGAGTATTGAATTAATAAAACAACAACTATTTGTAAGTCTGAAACGAATCGATAAGGAAACAAAAAATGCCCATCGATTCGGATCAACCTGATTATTCATATTCCTTATTGTGTTTGTGCAGCAATAAAAATTGTAATAAACCAACAACTAATCTAAATTATTGCGTTAATGGCTCACAATCATAATTTCATTTCTCGATTTAAAACCGAACTATGTAGATAAGTTAAAAGATTAGCTCATAAATAATACAACCGACGATAAAATTTTATTGTTAATTGTAATTTGAGTCAAACCAGTATTTCTATTATAGACTGTTGGTTTCGTACGCCTGATGTTAATTACGGCTGCAGTTGTTATCTCTGGTTCAACTGAATTTTACGGAGAAGTTTTTTCATTTCTTTAAAGTCACTGGAAGCTAAATATTTTCAATTAAATCGGGACATCGTCACACGTGTGCTTGTTGTTCCGTGGAAGTGGCTGTACATTGTCATGTAGTAACCGGAGCATTTAAATTTCCCCTTTTTAATTTGAATAGTAATGGTTTAATAAAAACTACATTTGTTCTATATTATTTCGAGAAATTAAATTGATATCTCGTTGAAACACAAAAAAAGAAATAAACTAAATAACCGGTAATTTCGTAAAAAGAACCGGAGTAAACTATAAAATTATCGCTTAAATATTTGATGAAGTAGCCAGTATTAGTCGCATTTCATCAATATCGGTATTTGCAGAAAGGGGCCACGTTCAGAAAAAAATACGATTTTCCGGATAGACCCCATTTATTTTATTTGAGTAAAGCATAAGGATTAAGTAGGTGGGTGTCGTCACTTAGCTGACGGAGGCGAAATGGGAAAAATTGATGGTTCATTGATTCAAAGAAAGGGAAAATAATATTACCAATATTTACTTTCGTCGAGAATAACAAAACTTGACAAAGTAACTTCCCGGCGCATCATTTCGAAGGCAAAATTGAGGAAACGTTAGATAAATAACCGAAATTAACGCTTATTGTTGCTCCGCTTCGTCGAAAACAACACAAGCAATGCGCACGAAATGCGCACGAAATGTAATTCATTTCTCAAAAGGATACAATAGAAGTAATTGCAAAAAATTATTGTAATTAACTTAATGTGCATAATTTATTTATGTCTTGAGTGAGTTTTCTAATTTATATTATTTATGCTATCTTTCTTAACATTATTAAGGAGTTTCAGTTTGTGAACTTAATAATCATTTAGAAGATGTCCGCAATACTTGTAGACAAGCGAATGCCCAAGAGTCTAAAATATGCATATCTCGATCGCTCCATGCGTCCAAGTGGAGCAATATCGCAATATCGAATCGTCTATGACGAAATCGACGTGGATGAAGTGGAGCGACAGGATTCATTGGATATTCAGTCAGTTCAAAATTCATTCGTTTGGACCATTATCCATTCAAGCCAACTGATGGTGTGTGGAGAAAATCACGTGGGTGACATCAAGCCATCACTCCACTTGTTTCGTTCGTGGAAATTATAACGAGGAAAAGGAAAAAAAAAGGAGAACCACTTATCTTGGTTCATAAAACATCAATTGTTTACAAAAAAATTGGAGAGTAATAATACACTTTAATTTGTCAAATGGTTAATCCAATTATAGAGGTAAATAAGTAAATTGATCAATTATTATTTATTAACATTGTTTTGTAAAACTTTGCAAAATCAATTAATTATGAAATGAGTTTGGTTGAATATAAGATTGTGCTTCCTTCATTGTCAGAACATCAGGTAAATAATAAGCAAAAATTGTTTGTGAGAATTTCGTTTCTTCGTGCGTCAATAAAATATTCAAGAATCTGTGATTAAACAGTCACTTGCTTTTTAAGTTACCGGAAAAAAGCTTGAGCAAAGAATGATAAACTTCGGCATTTTTCACGTTTTGTTTTGTTGCTGAAAACAACAGCTTGTTAATGAATTTTTTTATTATCATGCTTCGTCTTAAGGGATTAATTACGTGTTCATAAAAAACGTCCAAAACAACGAAATGTTTGTGCCGAGTTCCACTTGCAAAAGAATTTTCGGTGCGATTATTAAGTTACATACCTTCGTTTGTTTACTATAAAAACTTGGCCTCGTTCAATACCGAGAAAGCTTTCAGGAAACAATAAAAGGTAGAAAAACGCTAACTTTGTAGAAATCTGGTGGAAGATATACATCAACTTTGACATAGTCTAGTAATAAAAAAAAATTAAAGGTAATACAACCCAAATGCAATGTAAAATTCTGCACTTAAAATAAATGAGGAAAACCACTTACAACATTAGCGTATCTAGTAAGAAAATTAGATCGTCCTCTCGAAACAGTTTTGTCGTTTCTTATCTTTACTAATAAAGTTACAACTCTGCCATTCTGAAATAAATTTCCTTTTTCTCGAAACTTGTAACGTACGTCCAAAACAATACGTGGTCAACACAACGCTGTTGTTACCTAGTTACTAATTGATGTTCTAGCTAGTTGATGTCGTCAAATGTCAACTTTGAAATATAATTTTACACTGATGTTAGAATATATGTTAACGCATTAAAGCGTAGAACTATTAAGTGTTTTACTGCAATAGATAATGCCTTTCCAAGTATGGACGTTTCGTTCATTTGTCTCTCTGATTAGTAACAAATACTATAAGCACCGTGGTTAAAATTTTTCTATTGATCTCTTGATCACAGATTTTTTTGAACACATGTTATGGAAGATTTATTAATTTTTATTCCAAAAAAAATTCTTGTCGCATGTTGGTTTCCTATAAGCTTCTGACAATATGTCCATCGGTAATCTTTCCTTTTGTGACACCTTCAATCACGTACGCTATAAGCTGAGCTCCCCTAGACGTTATTATTAACTTTGGTTAGTACTTCTTTCTGCCTCTCCCCTCGAAATAATTTTGGTGGTAATTTCAACTATCAACTTGCTTTAGATAATTTTTTTTTGTACTTACAAAACAGGTCTGAAACTGTGTTGACAAAAATATATATTTTGATGACTTTTCTTCTGTTGCAGTAAAAAAATAAAATTTGATTTTACATACTCGGTCGAAATAACAACAATCGTAGGGATTTCGCAGATAAATGCGGCGGTAATCGACGCAGGCAGGAATCATCACGTTATCGTATTCTTCCTTGGAGTAGTGGAAGATTCGTGACGATAATAGTACGTGATATCACCTATAAGTCTGAATATTAGCCGCCAAACCGTATTAAAACACACTCCGGGTTTGCGTCGACAGCTTGTATTACGATAACTTTATCATAAATTTTCGCTTCTTTCAAATTTAATGCCTCAAATTTCAAACTTGCTCTTTTCCTCGACCGTCGACTTCCTGACATTACTTATTCACGAGTTTGCTAACTATTCGATAACTCCTGCATCACGAGATCACCGAACAGCTTGTTTTACATTCTTACAAAGTTTTAATTTTTTAATTTGTTTACAAATAATTCAATACCTTTGAATAATATTAATGAACGAATAAATTATAGTTATTACCTACCGAGGTGGAAAACGCTTCATTACAGTCGACGGCGAAGATGGATGATCGGGATGCAAAACAGCCCGAGACTGGAAACGAGTCTTTTACCGAAGTGTGTATACTAGTGGATAATACAAAATCAACTGTCGCTTTTCAAATTTGCCATTGGTCACTATCTTCCCGTTCTCCTGCACTTCCCAACCGGTTGAGAAATCGTTAAAGTTAATAATTATTAACTTTTCATTTTCTAAAAGTGAAGAATTGACATAAGAAAACTTTCATTTTAGAATTGTCAAATAATTGTCTTGTTTCTCAATCTTACCATTAACAAGTGCGTACAATATGTTTCCAAACTATAATCTGTTTTTAATTATGAGGAGTGAAATTGAAAGGACAAATTACTCTGGAATATTTTTAGCAAGTAGTTATTGGTGGCAAATTTGAATTTTATTGTTTTTAACGTTTGTAGAAAGGGGAAAACAAGAGCTGATAAAAACTGTTTGGAATGGAACCAAAAAAAGATACGCTGATACACAATACAAAACACAAAAATTATATTAAGAACTATTTTTATCATTTACGAAAATTAGTTACTATAACACGCAAATCTAATCAGCTGATTCGACAATATGGTGACTGCTTATTTTCCATAGTTTAATCAGCGTAAAACTGACCTGCTAGCAGCCAATCATATATAGTAAACCCTTGTTAACACGAATTTAAAGGGACAGTTATATCAAGTGTTCGTGTTATACATATATTGCAATAATCAAAAATACATCTTTCGAACAAAATTTATTAAAATAAAAATTCTTCTATTTTTCTATTTAAAAAAATCATGTAAATTTTTCTGAATCAATACAAGTCTCATTTTATTGGTACATTCATTTGAAGTTAAATCAAGGCAGGAATGAAATTTCTCACTCACTTCATTAGTGGTAGCATATTTATGTAAAATATAGATAGGACAGACGTTGCTTCTTCTTTAGAAGGTTTAATCGTTTCTTCTTTATCACTTTCATTTAATAATTCATGATGAGTACTAGAAGTAGACGGTTGATCCAAAGATTTTTCTGGTGGTAACGGTTTTGCACAAACTGATAAATTGAATCTTGAAAAGTAATGCTTACAGGTTGAAGAGAAGTAAAGATATTCCATTCTTATGGGATAGCCGCTTCTGTTTCACTTTCAGGTGATTTAGTTGATGCAGATGCTTTTTCAAAACATTTTTTTATTGTTTCCGCTAATACTTCATTCCATGCAGCAGCGATAGCACGAATAGCTTGCAACACATTCCATTTGATTGTTAGATCTTCTCCACTTTCAAATCTTCTAATAACCTCTCTTAGTAATCTAGTTTTATAATGGGACAATATTCCTTGATCAAGAGGTTGAAACCTGCTTGTCGTGTTTGCAGGGAAAAAATATAGCTTTACATTTGGCAAAATCACATCATCAACGTTGAGCCCCACAATTATCAAGAGTTAATAAAATTTTCCTGTGTTGAGAGACCATTCGACGATTAAAGTTCACTAACCATTCTTTAAAAGCATTTGCATCGATCCGGGAACATTTCTGACAACTGTATTGACAGGGCTTTGGGATTTTCCTATACCCCTTCCTTTCTGTTTTTCGGTACCATCAAAATTGCAGCAAAATACTACAGTTAGTCTTTGTTTGCTCTTGCTTCCTCCATGACACCGATTTCCTTTGAAATTCAAAGTTATACTTGGCAATAAGTTGTACAAAAGACCGCGGTTTTCGTTTGTCATAGCGAGGTGTTCGCGGTAGCGGAGTTTGTGTTAACGAGGGTTTACTGTATCTGCGTTTTGGGGCGATATTTTTAAATTAATCCTCTGAATTAAAAATGAACTATAGCAGTTATTCCATACTTTAGGCGCTCACTGTAGAGAAGTATTTATGTATAGAGAATAGATTGGAAACTTGTACACTTAATTGTGCAGATAAATTAATTTCCTTGTATTTTTTTAATACAAATCAGTAGTTAAAATTCAAAAGGTTTAACAAAGTCTTGTAATCATACCAAATACTAGAACTTCTTAGATTTAGAAGTTTGCCTGAAGGCACAAGATCACTCACAGACCAGTCAATAATTGTCAAAATTTCCGATTTTACGCTTGATAAGATTGTGTGAAAATGATAAAACGCAGTTGAGTTATTTTATGGGATTTCATTTGTCGACGAGATTACCAAACGAGTCATCATCCGGACAGATAGACAGCTAAAACACAATTATGATTACTCACCCTTAAAAGCGCTCCCTTGGGAACGGCACGGGGCAAATTTCGTTTGTTTAGAAAAAATCTGCTAAATGAATTTCTTTTACGCCGAGTAACAAGAGATGTGGATGGCATTGTAAATAGCAATTGACCACAAGCATAGAGTTAAATCCTAAGTGGTTTCATTTGCATTTAGAGTGTCTAACCCTAAATTACGAATAATTAATTACTCCACCAGTCTTGGCATATAATAACGGTTTTTCGCTGCTCTTCACGTTTACTCGAAGTAAGTTGTACGTCCTCTATTTGCATCGTTTTATTTACCCGTTTCGGTAAATACAGCACCCAAGTGTTGGTTCACAAGCGAATTTGTGTACGAAACTAAAAGTTTTTCACAATGATTGATTATTTTGATGCATTTAATTTACAAAATTGGGTAAGAGCTGTTTTTAATTTCCAAATTAATTCAGCGTGAATAGAATAAGCGACCGTTAAAAAATGAAAAATAACGTTGCATTGAATATGCGAAGTTTATTCATAGTTTTTTGCTATTAAATAATTAATATGAGAGCTTTTTTCGGTACAGTGCAGGTAGATAAGCTCGCATCTAAAAACTTTGCTTAATTTATACGCGGTAGTGTATTAACGCGTCCTAGTAATAATTAACTTCTTTTGAACTCCGTAAACAGTAACAGCGCGGAAAGTTCTAATGTAATATTAATTTGCAGATGAATATAAAAGTAAAACGGTAGCGTTTTTGTTTGCGTGTCTGCTGCATCGGTATTACAAAGTACCTTCTATATAATTACTGTTTTAGGGCAAATTTACAATTCGCTTCAAGAAAAATTATGAACTTCGTTCGAAAGCAGCAAGCGACTCTTTATTTAGTAAACCTTCTCATTTGTAGTAGGAAAAATGCAAAGAAAAATGTCAATAAAATAGAGTGGGTCGATAATTCTATAAAATGCTTGAATTGTCTTAATTTATTTAAATAAATCAAATTCCAATTGTTTCCACCAGTAAAAGCGAAAAATGGTAAATCAATAATATTCGTTTAATGCTAGTTCTGCAAAATGTTATGTATAAAGTCCTGTTTACGATATATTTTGAGGAGGATCCCATAATGTACATTATTGTACTAGTAGCATAAAATAACTTTATTTTAAATACCTCAGACAATGAAGAAAGCCAACTTGTTAACCAAGCAATAGAAAAATCACTCTCAATCATAAACTGGCTAGTCCAATAAAGTTCTATATTATGTACTCGTTACATGAATAGTGAAAATGAAGATTATTACTTTAAATTTATAAATTGGGGAATTGTATCTGAGAAGGGGTATTTAAGAGTTTTTAGTTTTCTATTTAATTTATTATTCATATTTAAGTGATCTAAAATTGTGCCTATAACTAACGTTTATTATTTTTTGAAAATTTATATTTACAGTAAATGGCATAGTTTCCACTGCACCATCTAAGCCTTACTTGTAGTCTCGCCTAAAGTCACACCTGTGCAACTAAACGCTCCTTACATTACTTATTAGCAGTTTCAATTATTTTATTAACTGGAATATAATAAAAGTGAAACCAATGATTTTATCATTTTATCCGTGCCAACGATCGATTGCAACTTATTTTTTT
This sequence comes from Dascillus cervinus, assembly GCA_949768715.1. Taxonomy (NCBI): domain Eukaryota; kingdom Metazoa; phylum Arthropoda; class Insecta; order Coleoptera; family Dascillidae; genus Dascillus; species Dascillus cervinus. Next base: position 25,282,440 of record OX458319.1, on the reverse strand, counting down.
CTACTGCATGTGCAGTACGATCGTAAGATGAGAATTAAGATAAAGTAACCAAAAACATTTATTCGTGGAAAGCCGGTTAGATTTGGTTTCAAGTTGTGGTGCTTGTGATCCCATAACGGTTATCTGTTCAAATTTATTCCGGTGGTATAGTAGCAGAAAATGTTGACAAAACAAACGTGGCTTTGGCAACAAGGGTTGCTTTAGATATAAGTAATAAAAAATACAGAAAAACACAGAATTTTCTTGACAATTTCTTTTCTTCCTACTCACTTTCCGCCCTATTGCAAGCAAAGAGATTATCACAGGCACTCTACGGGAAAGTCGTGTAGCTGAATGTCCAATTGAACCAAAAAACTATGTTCAACCGTTTGTGCGTTTGATCCTAATTTAGAAGTATTGGTGGTACAGTGGATTGATAATTATGCAACGACCAATGCTTGTACAACACTTCCACTGGGACAAGCTAAACCATATAGCAGAAATGAACGGAAAGATGAAGCAGTTGCACAGTTAAACGTTTGAAACCATAATCATTGTTTCGAAAGTGTAATTTTTGTTGTTTTATACATTTTGTGGAAAACCGCCTTAACTAATTAATGTATTTCAAGTAATGTTGAAGAAAAAAAGTATAGAAATTGATAGTTTTTATTATCTTGGCCATTAATAGGTTACAAAAGTTGATTTAGAAAATACCTTAAGATTTTCAATATGAACAATTTGTTCACAAAAAGTTACTAAACAGTTGTGCAAATTTCTAAAATAGTACGCAACCCATTATAGTTGCTCTTGAAAACCGATGACGTTAATCGGCCATAGAGGGATATGAAAGCAATCTAAATCTAAATTTATACCTCGTTTCCATGTGAAATGAGTTTTGCTGACCGACCGGAATGTAAAGATTAAAGTCGAGCTGCAGCCAGAAGTCAGCCTTTTTGATCTAAGCCAACAATGGTAAAATTTGCAATTAACTGCATAATAGCAACTCGGAAAATTCGTCTTGAATAACCACTCGCAGAAGTTGCCCCAAGTAATTTTCGTGTAGCAAAACGAAAAGATTGGGAAAATTGGATCGGTCATTTAAATTGAATCAATAGCGGTTATTGTGTGCCGCAACGCAAATGAATCATTTGCAAGCGAACAAAGGAGTATGCAAATTCGGTCATGATCTGGAGCATTAGCTGTAATAATCTTGATAGCAACTGGCAATATTGCACCGATCCACGTGGCTTTTAGGCTCGAGATAGATAACTATCGTAAATACATATTAGTAGGAGTAAAGACACATTTCCATATTAAACTCTGCAGGCTTCAGATAATGTTTGACAGTGTGACATTTTCTAGACCGTGACAAATAAAGGGAGTGCGGTGAATAATATTGCAGGGGAAATGAACCTGTTTGAGGGTTGAATAAATATAGGGCCCAACATATTATAATTTGTGACGTCGTTGTTTAAACAAATTGAGAACCAGAATGTGCTGACGGAAGCACTTTCGAGGGAACAGGGCCGTAAAAAACAAACTTTTTACAGAAGGGTTAAATTTCACTTTTGTATTTAGAGAGAATTTTTCTCTGAGATGAAATAATTTCTATTGTGCCCTTTTGCCCTTTCATCGATTTTTCTTTTCATGTGGTCCGTCAAAGAGATGTCGAAAAAACTTTTATAGATGCCAGCGGGGATTAAAAAAAAATCCCAAATGGTACGATTTAAATTCGAAGCTTTTGCACGTTTTGCAAAAAACGCGTCGATGAACTCAATTAATAACCGACTATGTACTCTTTAATTTTGCAGACCTACGCGAACGCCCACGTGTCAGCTACCTATCGGATTGAAAAAACAAAACAACTCCCAACAATTTTTTTTTATTAAATCTAACTTAGGAAGTTGCTCCTCGAGTTGAGAATGTTTCCCCCCAACTATGGATTCATCAAGTTTCATTTACCAAATTACTTTTGCCGTATTCTGCGGTCGGTGAAGTTGTTCGCGAGAAATCCACGAACCTAATGTAATTTTCATTGTTGACTTTTGAGTGCATCGAGTTACGAATAATTAGCTAAGAAACGCTGTATGAATTAAAATAATTAAAAAATAATTTCATCTGAATTGTTGAATTTATAATGATAAATTTTTGGAGTTGATATAGTGTATTTCGGTTGTCTGTAAAGTAATAAAAATTGATTACCTTGAAATTGTGCCAAATTTTCACAAATGAACGGACATCAAATGGAAAAAATTTAAGAGAATTTTTTAAATGTGTCGCTTATAGAGAATACAAACCTAGGGTTCTAGACAATAGATTCTGCATGAACAGTCGCCAATACCCCGGAAAAGAAGCTACTCATAGGCGCGCTATTGGGGTTTTCTATATTTTTGTTGGAATATAATTTTGAAATAATCAAACGTTTGTAGAAGCATTAAAATAACTTAGTATGGGTATTATGTATGTCTGTAAATTACAAAATTATACAAATTTGTAAATTAGTTCTGAAAAGGTGTCCTAAAGATATAATGATAGGTTCTGACATCTTCCATAATTCCATCAAGTTTCCACATTTGTTCTTCTTCTTTAATTACGTGTTCAATGCACTTTTGCCACTTTTCTGCATGGACATTGCCTATGGTTTGAATTAAAAATCCCGAAGAGCACTTAACCTGTATTCGTTGTTCCTACGAGCTACAGTAGAACCACTCTAGTCCGCCCTCAGCTAGTCCATCGCTCCGGTTAATCCGACCGTGATCGGAGTCGAAAAACTTGTCCCGACTCGTTGGTGACTCACTGCCCGTCGCGCGCCCCGCGCCATTGTTTAAAGTAATCCGTCATCTCTTGTATCGTTTCTGTCGTAGCGTGTTTTTTGCACTGAACTGTGCAGTTTTTAGTGCTTACTGTTCGTTGGTTTTACGACGGTGTTCTTCTGTGCTCGTTACAGTGTATGTTTTTACTTTTTCTGATAATCCGACCTTTTTTGCGTTCCGATCATACCACCAGTCCCAAAGGTGACAGATTAGGGGGGTTCTACTGTACTTTAATTTGAGCCCACGCTAACTCTATAGGCGCCATCCATAAATGTCGCAGGCTTAGGCGGGGGTCAGTGGAATTGTGACAGTCCCTGACAGGGGGTTATGGGCTCTTTTTAAAAACTTCATCGACTCTTTCATTAATTGTATTTTTCTTCATAAAAACAAATAATTTTGCTTCTGTAACGTGATGCACGTGGATGGGGTGTTTGCATAGTGTGACACCTTGTGACATAGGGGTGGAGTCGGGGTCAAATTTGATAAAAACCCTGTGACATAATTTATGGAAAACACCGCCATAGGGTTATCTAATCTAAGTACAGTAATCCCACGAGAGGCACACAACGCATCAATTACATATCTAACAAATTTATACTTATGGCGATTCACGATGGCTATAGTACTTTTTAATTCGAGATAAAAAATAAAAAGAACCAATTACACTAGAACATTCTTTATAACATGCTTGATGCTGTTCTTCCAATGATCACACGTAACGTTATTTATAGCTTGCAAGAGGAGTGGTTTAACTTGAGCTAACTTAAGAGGCGGAACTACCTTAAAAGCAAATTTTTAAACCACTCTAGTTCCTACAAAATTTGTTATTAATTGTCACAAAATATGTAATGTTGTAGACAAGAATTTAAATTAAACGACTGTTGTTTCGAAATCTCGATTGCGGTCATTTTGCTCGATAGAAAAAAATGATGAAAAACGCTCCACAATTTTCGAAAAATAATTATTGCTTACAATGTATCAAATATTTTAGCTTTAAACAAATAGGAGTAAAATGGTTTCATAAGAAAGAAAACGACTGTTGTTTCACATTTTCATTTTTTCAAATATTTAATGAGCAAATAAATAATTACCGAAATTGCTTAGAATGATGCTATGTTTGCGTAGAATCTAAAACGAAATTCCTTTCCCCCTTGCCCTATTGAATCGTCGCTACTTTCGGTGAGGGAGTCCGGCTCTTAAAAGTATTGTTTTTCGAAGCTACCTCATTTTTTATTTTTTATCTCGACTTAAAAAATGAACTATAACAGTTTTCTTTTCTTATTTCGTTAAATTGGATATTTTTCGATTTTAACCAGTTAGCAATTTTTCCTTTCTTCTATGCCATTGTGGGTAATCGCTCCACTTGTCGCAAGCGGTAACTGACATTATCCAGAATACTGCCCCTTGAGGTATTAGGGATAACATTTGGTCCCGCCACTAATAATTGGTAATAAGCAGATTATCTTTTAAAATAGTGCTCTACGTCCCAAAGAAATAAACTATAGAAAAACGTTATTTTAACTTTTCTTCCATAAATCAACAAGTTCAAGCTTGTTAGGTATTATCGCACTCACAAATTGCAAGTGGCACGCAACGTTTCAAGACGGTGGAAAATTGCGACAGCTCATTTCAGTTTATTTTATTTGCAAAGATTGAAGAGTGGGCGAATTAGGTAACTAAAGAAATAAAAAAAGATTATTTGCAGTGCAAATTGTATTTTTTTTCTCTAAAACCACTTACAGTAAGAAACATTGAGAGAACATAAGGAATAAATTGGTAATTAACGATGTCGATTACTTGAATTTATATCTTAACTAGAAATCAAACACACGCAGAAAATAAAAATTAGACTGTAACACGTTACAATTAATATCTACCACTTCTGCGATGACGAGGTGAACGTGATCGGGAACGGTGCCGGGAACGGGACCGCTGCTTTTTCGGAGACCGAGATTTCGAACGCCTACGTCCGCGACGACGAGAATACAAATATCTGAAACAAGACAACAAGTACAACCCACAATCCACGATTTAACAACTTAAAACTAAAACAAGAGATCCTTTTATATTAAATTCACTTCCATTACTGAAAACTATAAAATGACACAAAATACATTTATAAAATTAGATTGTAACAGCTCGAAGATTTTCCACATTTAAACTAATTATTATAACCTTTGATGTAGTAAAGTTTGACTTGTGTTCATCAAAATTTAAACAAACACGGCGCAATACAGAATTTTAAGCGTTTATATAACTTTTTGTCTTTTCCAAAACTAATAGTTTTCTAAAATATTGTTTTACTTAAAATAATTAATGAAAATCTTGAAAAAATATTTCATTTAATTCCAAATGGTATCTTCCAATTTCAACATATTTTTCGTCGTAATACAAAAATTCTGTATAACAGTAATTTATCCAACACTTCAGCAAATGCATGATAACCACATCAATTTTGCAACAGTACTAAAATTCAAATGATCCACAAATTGAGTTATGAAAATCATCTCGACTAATTAAGTTGCGGTTTACACCGACATTTCCCATTCCTACGATAGAACACTTCACAAATCCTAAAATTTCAACCGAACACCTTAATTATTTTAAAAATTGATTGGATTGAAGCACAAAATTTCGATTTGTCATTAAGAAGCGTTGGATAAATCGTTAAACTAAATACAAGGATTACAAAATAAATAACTATTATTTAAAGTGGGTTTGGTAGGTCTAGAAGTGAGGTTAGAATTATTGAATTTTCAATCCAAGTTAATTTAAATATTACAACTTTAAGAAACATTTACTCAGTGTTACACTGTAGCCTACTTAATACCGAATGAGGAGACATACTTGAGAAATTTTGGTAATGAGCAAAATCGCTTGAAAATATGTTAATATAACATAATAAATTATGAAAAGTATATGTCATCATACCTTCATGCCAGTGGTTTGCGATTTCTACCTTTTGAAGCTTATCTGCACTGTACATTTTAAATTAACTTGATTGAAAATTCAATAATTCTAACCTCACTTCTAGACCTACCAAACCCACCTTAACGAGCATATAATGTAGGCTATATCTACTGCACAGCCGTAACTTTTAGAACACGAGTAAAAAACGAGTGTAACATAGTCATTATACTTATGCAATTATCAGTGATTTTTTAAATAAAAAGTTTACTTCACTAATCTGTCAGTGCCTATTCAATGACGGATCGAAATACAACTCTCTCCGTTTTATAATTCAATCAACAATACTGTAACGAAACAACACTCATCGACAGATAGATATTTAATGCAGTATTAAAATGACAATGTTGTTTTCTAAATTATCGGCGAAAGCAAACTGTTTTAAATATGTACCCCTCGCAAGGAAGCCTAATGGATTTAGATCCGGTGAACGGGCTGACCACTTTACTGGTTTGTAAAGTGACATTCCGTTTTTCATTTAAGAAACTCCGTACCAATATTGAAGAATGGACAGAACATCCATCTTGTTGAAAATTATAATACTGAATACTAAAGTTAAGTAAGAATATTCATTTTTCATTGAAAAAAAGGGACGATAATTTTGTTATTGATACTATAGCACCAAACATTCCCTTTTTTGTAACTTGGTACTGATACTGTGTTACTGATATTTGAAATTTTGGGTCGAAACTATTCCATTTGTTAACAAATAAAATTAGGTTCTTATAACAATTTTCATATTCTGGTAAAAGTCCAAACTTATGGCAACTTCAAGTATAAATTCAGCTTATTTGCTGCAAATGCGATTTGTTTGTTTTCAACTATGCAGATCTAAGTCCCAATGACATTTTTGGTGCATCCGCTGCAGAATCTACAACCAATATTATAGCAGCATCTTCTTCTTCGTTGTGTCCTTTCCTGCCTTCTTTAATATCACGCATACCACCCATTCGTTCAAATTTTTGAATCAGGTTCGATAAAGCATTTATGGAAACATTGAAAAGTAGATTACCGAGTATGGAAATAAGATTCTTAAGAAGAATAGAAGGAAAAACAAAAGGATAAAATTAGCAACCAGGTATTCAGAGAAAACTTAAACGATAGAAAAGGTCAACTGAGATGGTTATGCCATGTAATGAGAAGATATGAGAACAGACTAATTAGATATTTGATGTGAAAGAAATAGGAAAAAGAGGCAGACCACGAAGAACCTGACAGGAGGAGATGCGGACACAGCTGAAAAAATGGGATAAAGATGAGACAATATAAAAGTGTTGGCAAGCGACAGAAAAAAAATGGAAAGAAATATGAAAGAAAACAACGAAAAACAACTACAACACAGCTCGGCGCCGAAAGGTGGATTAAATATTTTTGAATAAACGTAACCAGAAAACCCGTTATTAAATGTTAAAAAAGACCCAAAGGTTTCAAAACGTGAGTTCCTGTTGAAAGAAGGATAATTTTCATGAATTTCCAATTTGTAAGAACTTTTTTACAGATTTTAAAAACATCACGGTCTCGTTCCATTAATTACAAAAAGTAAAGTAAAATAAATAACGAGGTACGTTTGAATATCAAAAAGACCACGCAATGAATCTTAAAAAACCCAATCATATTTTTCGTTGAAAACGCAACATCAAAGGTCTAATTAGCCGGCGAGCTGAACTAAATGGTCGCTTATTTGTGTAAGCGGAATTACATTGTACAAATATAAATAAGTAAAACACTTTTAACCAAATTAACTGCAGCCATTTATAATAACGCAAAAGCGTGAAAATGCCGTTTAGTCGGTGCGAGCACGTACAATAAACGACATGTACTTCAAGCAATACTTTAAACCGGTCTATTACATTTCGAAAATGCTCGGCTTGTTCCTATTCAGCCACGGCCCGATCGAAAATGCTCTCGACAAGGCCGCGAATTTCGCCTGGAGTATGCCAATTTTGTTGCTCTACAACCTGTTCGCGATCGAGGCGTTAACCGACTTGGGCGAGTTGGAGCATTTTAAAAAGCTACACAGGGTCGAAATCGGCGACGCCGTCATACTCCTGATGTGTTTCATTAAATTCTGGGCGGATTACGTCTGGAATTCGGCGAAACGCGGCCGGATTAAGCGACTCCTCGACAAGATAGACACAATCGACAACGGAGTCATAACTGGGCGCCAATGCAGAATTTTAAAAATCCACGCCGGTCTCCTCTTGAGTGGAATGCTGTTATTTTCGACAATTAACAAAATTTTAATCGAAAAGGGCGCAATCACGAAATTTTACAGGACCGGGTACGTCCTCGAACTGCACGTAATGGCGTTCGAGAACTTCTGTATTCATGAAATTCTGAAAGTAATAAGAGAAATGTACGTTAAAATTAATGAGAAGCTACTGTCGATACCGATCCGATCGGAAAGTTGGAAATTCGAAATCGCTGAAAAGAACATAACGCCGCTACAACAGATTAATCTGGACAAAATCATGGCGACCATTTTTCCAATTACCGAGCTTCATCGGGAAATTTCGAAAATCACCCTCGAGCTGAACAAAATCCTCGCGCTGCCCGTTTTGGGGAGCGTCGCCCTGCTATTTGCTCTGCTTACGACGTATTCGCACTACATCGTGTTTCTTTTTCAAAAAAGAGACCTGACCCTGGAGGCGTTCCCCATAATCAGTATAAGTTTATGCTGGGAAATTACTTTTATCCTCCAATTACTCCTTATCGTTTATAGCTGGGATTCAACGGCCAAGGAGGTTCGTTATCGGTTTTTATTATTTTATATTGCCTGCACTTATTTTTAAGGCTAACAAATCCGGGAGCTTAATTCACGACGTTTGGAACACGCACGGAAGCAGTAACAAAAACTACAAGCACTGCAATCAGCTCCAAGTGATATCGTTGCAGTTGCTGCACTCCAAACTGAATTTTACAGCCTTCGGATTGTTTTCTTTAAATTGGACGTTGATACTTATGGTTAGTAGTTCTTCATTTCTTGGTTAGAATGGCATTATTGTTTCAATATTACCAGTTTTATAAATGAAAAACTCTTTATAAAATACAGCAAGATCCAGAATGAATAAATGGTTCCTCACTCCGCTAAGGTCGGATTGTTATCAATAATGTATACCACGATATGTTGTTTATCAAAACTTTTACTCGCCGGGTCCATATGCGTGCGCGACAATAGAATCTTTCATCTGTCATTATTGGCAGCAGCAGTCTTTCAAAATATTTAGCAGAGTAAATTCGTGTTTAGAAAATAATGGTCAACGTTTCCAACGTCTGTTGAAAAACTATAGTGTAACAAGTTTAAATGCTTGCAAAGTTAACCGTAATCAACAATTTCTTACAAATAGTTTGCAAAAATTGTAAAACAAAAACATTACTAAAATTAATTAACAGTAACGTAAACTGACATTTACTTGTGCCTGAGGATGTAGGCTTAAGTTTACTTACCACTGGTTCTTTTGTTTTCACATTAGTTCAGATATTTTCCAAGGGCTTTCTGAATCGATAGGTAGTAGTATACCCAATCTTTTTTTAATATTGAACTTACAACGTAAATATCCCTATGTTCAATTAAAAAAAAGATAATCAGTATTGTATATCCCAGCAATTCTTGATAATACAAATGATTTAATATTTTTGCCAATTTAGAAATTAAAAATTTGATTGTTGAAGTTTAAGTTTGGAATTTAGTTATTAAAATGTATTCAAAAGAAAAAATTAATATTGAGAATTGGCAAAAAAATAATAACTTCAGACAAGTCAAAGATTTACTCTCTGTCAATTATCCAAACAGATCGATACCATATGTCGGAACAGTAAAAACCGATTTATTTAAGAAATGTTGTGTATGGATTTTACAATCGTTTAGCGTATTGTTTCGAATGTGAAGGAGCCCAATTCTAGAATTTATTGTAATTTCCTTTAAATAATTTGTTCTATTGTTCTTGCCATTAAAATTTAATAATACGTAAACTAGAATAAGTTGACTTGAGAGTACGATCGGTTGCATACATTGACTGATTGACTTTATTTTCTTTTAAATTGAACACAAGTATATTTACATCGTATGTTCAATGTTAAAAAAACGGTATACGATTTATGTCATTTAAAAAGCTGTAAAAGTATTATGTAGTTATTTTTTAATCAGAACGTTGTACGCTAATGGAAATAGTTGAGAACGCTCTGTGTTAAGTAGACGAGAGCTTTTTTTACATAAACGACAGATTCAATAAATTATTATAATTGAATATATGTTTTAATATTTTAATTTCGTCTTGTTTCTCTATGTTAACATTTCAAAATTTAATTCGAAATTAATTCTTTTGATAAAGTTAAAATAAATTGATGTTCATTTCTTCCAATTAATGTATAGTTTTCTTTTTGTTCAGAACGTTTTATGTAATTGATACATTATTTTTAGAAATAAGATACATATAATTGGATACATTTCCTAGTCCTTGTTTTTTCAATTGTTTTGCAATTTCAAAACATTTCTTTACATTTCATTGATCATACATTGCCTCCTCGACATTTTTCCATCATTATAAGTTGACCCTACTTTCTGTGTTCGTTCACTCTTTTAACGTACCAAAATTGAATTAAAAATTAATTAATAATAATGTTAAGCCTCTTAGGTGTGTCGAGGTGTGTTGCAGTCAGTGTTGATCATTAAATGCACAACTTACAGAGTTGGTACCAACTTTGCCAACACTAGTGGTGTTGTGTGTAAGTGTTGTGTACAGGACTTGTTACTTTCCCCAAACGTCCAGATAATTTAAGGGAAGTGTCATTAATTCTATTCCAATTAATTACACAGTATTATTTGGTCTTAAAACCATTTTTTATTCTAAACACTTTTTCGTTATTGTCTTTATATAATATAACATCTTTCTTTATTAAATTACTGTTGATAATTTATTATTGAAATTTTTGCTATTAATTTTGGAAGGGTCTCAGACTTAAATTTTAATCTTCATTCAAAATTTGATTGGAAATTTATCCTTTAAGTAAAAAATTATTATGAAGTTTTGTTGAACTTAAATTTCCAACTGTTTACTAGCGCAAAAAGGTCTGAAACCCACAAGTGAGCATCCAATTTCAACGAAGACGCCGAGAACGTTATCAGAATTAAGCAAAACAAATCCTATTAAATTTGAGCGCATTGTGCAAAACACTGCATTAAATTAAGCTAATCACGAACATTAAAATAAAACGTTGCTGGCGCTTTGATCACAAATGCAACATACGACGTCGACGTATCAACAGAATATAGAATCATTCCCTCCAGGTATAAAGATTTTATGGTTCGAACCCATCTCGCTTATAAATGACCACAGCGGTTTAATTACAAGAAAAAGAGCACTTGTGCCGGAACATTACGGACAAGCTGCCCTGTGTGTCAAGGTTCTCCCAGCCAATCAATATAAGTAGACCGACAAAAGTTATATTCAAACTTCAATAAGTGAAGAAGGTTTGCGCCAGACGTTGTGCGATTACCGGCGGGTGGAAACATTTTATTGTTAACTCGAAAAGCTTCGTATCAGCACATACACGTTCTATTCCAGTTTTGAAATGCGCTCAAAAATAACCGCAATTGAATCGGATTTCATATTATGTCACATAAATCTATTTCAAAAAATCGTTTCAATTTAATTAAATAAAGAGTAATAATAATTTCAGATTCAATTTTGTTGCAGGTGGGGGCAGCCGTAACATCATATTTGGTAATATTGATACAATTTGATATCAGTTAATGGAAGAGACGGGCTAAACATTTGTTTTTATAATTTTTTTTTCCTCAAAATTTGTAAATAATATTTGCGCTTTTTGCATCAATCCCTGTTTTTACTTTTTGTTTACAACAATATCAGTTTACATAGTGGAACCTTTATCCTTTATGAAAACATTAATGTTATCCATTTTAATACTGCAAACATGTAACTAGTACTATCCCACAATGCACAAATACATTTTTGGGATTTTCAATCATATTGCATACAATGACTGTTATGAAATATGAAGGGGATAAGACTAAAAATTGAATAAAAACTTTTGTGTGTCCTGTATCGCGCGGCGCTGCTACAATAGCATTCCACCCTGACACTGTTACAAAATTGTACTAAAACTCTCACAACTGGGCTGGGAAAACTGTTATTATATTGGATGCAATCTTTCAACATTTCCATTCTTTCTCGTCAATACCAGTTGTTGACTCATTTGCCGTTGTATAAAAACATACTGAGAAACAACAAAGAAAAGAAAACACGGTGTTTAGTTATTATTACACTGTTAGACAAAAAAATCCCGGACATCTGAGCTTTTAGTGCTTCATTTTTAAATACAATTTTCAAATTCCCTGACTTTTCAAGGTTTTCAATGACCTGTTCCTAGTAATTTGTGCCTTTAAATAAACCAGTCAAAATTTTCAGTTCAAGTTATATAGGATAGTTTCAATATTGTTCTAGTGATGTACGAAACATAGTAGACATAAGTACACAGTGTGTTCACGGATGGAGTGGCGCACTTTTGTAAACTTTTTTATTTGCCATTTGGCCATTTGGCTCTAGAAATTAAAAAGTACGAAATCAACCTTAAGCAAACTACCCTTATTTCATTTTTGTGAAAAATGTTATTTTACAAAATTGTTTCAAATGTAACAAAAGCTTAAATACAAATTTTGAGTTAACAAATAAAAAACTACATTTGCAATGTTAATAAGTCAAGAACAGCATATCATGGAAGTTGTTCTAAGGAAAACATCAAGAAACTTAGATATTATCAAATCTGTTATTTCATGCATTCAAACCACAATTTATTCACAAGTTTCAAACCGGAGATGTGCTCGTCGTTTGGACTTTTGTTTAATAATGGGTGAGAACATGTTGGCAGATCGACTTTTTTCTCGAAACGTTTTATTCGCGAACGAGTCAACTTCTACAACTAATGGGGTAGTTTCTTCACAAAACTGCAGGCACTGGACTCAAGAAAATCCCAATTTTTGAATTGTAATTAATAGTCAAAAATTATAAAAAGGGTAAAGGGTCGTTTACATCCAATTAAATTAAATGAACTTACGGAAATTAACAAATTTGCCAAAAGTGATTGGCCACATTACTATTGTTCGGAAAAATTGCACCAATCACTTTTGGCAAGCTTTTCAATTTCCGTACGTTAATTGGATGTAAACGACCCTTAAGTGTTTGGTGTGACATGCTGCATTACAAAATAATAGGTCTTTATTTTTCAGCAAGATGGATATCCTGCACACTCTGCATTATAAGTTCGGCGATTGGACATTTACTTTTCTGACAAGTGAAGTTCTCGCTTTGGGCAAATAGATTACTTCTTGTGGAGATATTTCAAACAAAAAGTTTGTAAAAATGACTTGGATAACAACACTAATGTGTTAATCAAAAAATCGTGGAAGCTGTTGCCACCATAATATTAAAGATATAATATCATCTGTTTATGAGAAATTTAGAAAGATTCGAAAAATGTGTGCAAGTGGCAGGTCTTCACGTTGATTAGTTCTTGGCATAAAGAAAACGTTATTTTAAGTGTCAAAGGTATTTTTGTTATTTGTATTTAAGCTAGTTGTTTACATTAAGACAACTTTGTAAAATAACATTTTTCACAAAAATGAAAATAAAAATGAAAAATGAAATTGTTTAAGGTCAATTTCATACTTTCTAATTTCTAGAGCGCCTTGAACATTTTCAATGTAAATTTAACAACTGTTTAAGATTTTCCAAAATAAACAAAACTTTTTATTAAGAATGATGGCAGATAAGAAAGTTTGCACGAGTGTGCAACCCCATCCATGAATCCATATTGTGAGAATTAACATAACATAAAATCCGCTGAGAAATCTTTCTATTTCTATGTAATCAGATAATGCCCGAATGAGAAGAAAACACCCGAAAATAACTTCAGCCGCAAATACCTACAAATAATGATAGAGATAGGAAAGAAATTTCTTTCTATCGCATCTTAAACTTTTTTCGAGGTACATAAAATAAATTCCCCAATTTTCCAGGTTCTTGTGAACTATGTACATGTAAATAATTGAGTGGTGCTGCAATAGTGCTTCTCCTTTCCATGCTTTTTTAAAAATGTCAAAATCAGTGTCTTAACATTTTAATTTGGAACCGATAACTTTTAACAATTTGTGTAGTGTTCTGTTCTTTCAGGAATTAATGTTCAAATTGCTGTTTTCCTTGTATTTTTTTAATTGGTTTGTTAATAAGTATTTTTCTTACTCTTTTGAATTGTTAACATGAAATAATTTTTATTTAAATATAATTATGGCATTCAATTTGAATTTCATGTATCAAAACAAGAATTTGTAAAGTACCTATGATAAATTTTTTTGCCCAGCAGTGCATTGTATAAAATTCAGTTTGTACTGAAATATAAAATATCTTTTGCACTGATTCTTTAATGCAACACATTACATCAGATTTTCTAGAAACCCAAGGGTTATTTGTTTATGAATCAATATTACTTACCTTCTCAGCTCTCTCGAGATGGGCTTAAGGTGCATGAAATTGCAAAATCCCGACCTTGTGCATTCACCCATCTCATACTGACGACAGCAAGCTTCTCTGAAGTCTGTTACAGGGCTTAATTCTGCATACACTGGACGCCCACCAAACCAACGGTTGTTTAAATCGTTCACTGCCCTTTCCGCATCTTCTTCACGTCGAAACTATAACGGAAAATAAGCAATCAATCAATACTTTTTTAGATTTGTGTTTAAATACAATAAAACCAATTATAAAAAAGTTAAAATTGTAAGTTATAAATAAAATTTTAAATATTGCAACTTTCGTTTGAACTACCAGATATTTTTTCTTTGATAAAATAAATATTTTCAAATACCAAAAAAGTCTGGACAGATCTAATCAAAACGATTATTTCAACACAACAAAATTTTGTTCAAATTTAAAAACTTCTTAAATGAATTCATGCACCAAAACATTATCAACATCCACAATCACATTCACAAGTGCAACTAGATTTAATTTAAGTGGCACAAATTAAATTAAGAAATAATTTCACATCTGAAAAGATAGATGAATATTTGCCATTTTAAATTCATTAACTTACCCTTCCAACTTTTTAAACATTGCAGCAATTTTTACATTATCCATATAAATTCAATTGCCAACAAATGCAACACACAAACCTTTACGATGCATCATACCTTTATGTATACATTTCCGACCAAATGGTCACCCAAATTGTCACAAACGTTCATCTCCTCAATTTCTCCGTATTTATCCTCACACTCAACGAAAACATCCTCAAAGAAATTGTCATAATGCTCCTGCATTTCCTCATCAGAAACATTTGCGACCACTACAAAAAAGTGCAAAATGAATTTTATTTTATTCCTTTGCAAAACCTTCCCTAACTGTGTCATCTATTTTTATTCATTTATTTTGTATTGTTTTACATCACTGGGCAGTCACTTCACAGCCGAATTGTGTACAAATCTTACTTAAATTTTTAAAAGTCCAGCAATGCTTGTGATGTCACAAGATAATCGATTAACATCAACATTCCATGCTATGACGTATCGACGTTGCACAGGCAACAATGGATGCCAACAATAAATATTCCAACGACAAGACTAGACATTTAAATTATTTCTAGATATTTCCTTAATTGATTTCTAATGGAAATAGCTTAAAAATACATAATTTAAAAAAGAAACTCAAAATGAAGTACAAATTTTCCTTAAACTTCAATGTTAATCATAGATTGAGTCTTGTAATATGTGGCATTGTCACAGAAATGATGCTGAACTTTGCTGAAAATATTAAAATTCATAAAACTAAATGACTGATTGGTTTGGTGCATAAGTTCGTACTAATGAATCAATAATATATTCTCTTGCATTGTTTATAATTGATAATTGAACATCTGATGGAGCAAGGTCAGGACAATAGACCTTCCAACAAAGCTCGTGAAGAACATTTTTGTAATGTTAGCAGCAAGCTCCAAAATCACTAGATACCCCTTCCCTGGTCATTTTTCGGCCTCAAATTTGATGGTTATATTCGTAGCAATTCCAAAGTAATCTTGCCTTAGTAATTAGAACACTTATGCACCAATCCATTACAATTATACTAATTAAGACGAAATGCTTTCATATAATCACAAATTCATCAGTTCATTGATGAGTGCATATAATAAAATAGCCCCTACTTCAGCATTATTGACCTACACCACTTCTAATACATTTCCACAAACATTGTATCTTCATGGGCTCAAAGTCATTCTTCCTTTTGGGATTTCATAAGCAAAATATGCTTAAAATCTGCTACCAAATCATTCATTTTGAAATAAACCCACGAAAATTTCTTGATGACTGAATAAAAACGATTTATAAACGTAAATAACTTAAATAACCCATTTCCAATCATATACACTAAACAGCATGCTGAAAAAAATATTTGAAAGGGTTCTGTCGACCAAATCATAAGCAAACCCTTGTTAAAAGGAAGTATAACAACTTAGAGTAAAGCCCCCTTAACCTACAAAACTTACAATGGCTTCCATCGGCTGATTTGGCTGAATTCTGTGGATTCACATACAAATTTTGCAGCAAACATGTTTGAGAAAACGTGGGTTTGTTATGAATACGGGAGCATCGATCTCCATGGCGGCAGGCCCCAATTTTGAAGTAGAAAGAACAGTTTACCCTAAAAGTGTGGTTATGAGTCTAGATGTCCTTTACGATAGGATCACTTACTTGTCTTTCTCAGTACCGAAAATCGAAGCCAAATACTCAGCCATTTCGACCCCCTGGCCAAGAACAATTCAATTATGATAGAAAACGCTTAACAATCGGCTTTTCAGCGTAAACACAACATAAATTAAAGGCGAAGACGCGTAGCCCAAACGAAGTAGCACTTCCGTCCGCACTTGCGCAGGTGACAATTCGTAACCTCTTTTCAAAATGTAAACAATGGCGTTTGACAGCACGTCACTTTTAAAAATTTCGAATTCGGAATTGTTTTCACAAGTAAGTTAAATGCGTCAAGATAACCTTTTTAGCAACAATTTTGACGTTTTAGTTTCTGCACCAGTCGGTGGATCTATTTATAGGTCGGACTTGTTCCGAAAATGAGAGGAAGAGAAATGATTATGAGTGCACCGAAGAAGATTGCGAAAGGGCAAGGAAGGTAATTCAAAATTTATACAAGGATTCTGTAACAAAAAATGAGGAGACTCTTGAAATTTCCATCAAAGAGTTAGGTGCAACGGCAGTGGAAGCTATTAGAGATTGTTTTGAAATTAGAAAACATGACATGTTGCGTGTTCTCGCTCAGGAACAGTTAAGTAAGCATTCCCCTCCGGTCGTCGAAAATATCGATTGGAAAGTTAAATGGGTTTTGGGAAGTTCACGGTTGGCATCACTTCGTGAGCCTCTGTTACAAGTTGACCTGCACTGCTTAAAAAATCCTAATGAAGATCGCAGGCAAACTGTGAGTTTCGAGATGAATTTGGATCAAATCGATAAGTTGATTGCGGTTCTTGAAAAGGTGCGAAGTGAAAAGTTGGAGCGAACAGATTAATTAATGTAAGTGTTAAGCTTGTTTGTACTCTTTTCCAAACAATTTGAGTAAGTAAAGTGATATGTTATTCTTTGTATACGCAATTTCCTATAAAGATGGTCTGAATAGCAATAAGTGTTTACCTTGCTTACCTGTTTATATTCATGATCCTCTTAATTTAAAATGAAAACATTTTAAAAAGCACTTATACACATTATTTTAACTTGCACATAACAATGTTTAGTCAATACGCAACAAATTAATAAAATTAGATTTTGGAGAGATTTTATGTATAACTAGCTGAAGTACCTGGCTTTGCTCGGTGTACAAAATTTGGTGGCTGTAAGACACTTCTTTCTGTGCGACAATCTGTTTGGGCGATACGCCCCCCTCCCCTCAAAACCATTCTCTAAACACTGAAAACTGAGATCGGTCGAGTAGTTTTTGAGTCTATAGCGGACAAACAGGCAGACATTTATTTTTATATAATATAAATAATAGATACCCATAGACGTATGCGTCTTGGCCCTCGCCACCCACTGACACCAAAAATATAATGTTGACCTTGATGATATCTTTTAATTTATATGAATGTTTTAGGAACGCATATGGGACGAAAGATATTCAAATGTTGTCAGACGTTTTTGTTATTTTGTTTTTGCAAAAACACGATCGTAAAATCTAAACAATGTTGTGTAGTAGGCAATTTTTATCTACATAAAATTTCCCTGACGATAAGTAAATTTATTTTGAGAGGAATTTAAGATTACCTACTTAAATTACCCCCGACAGATTAAATTTAATTTTAAATATATGTTGTCGCGGCCTTTTTTACAGGTCTTGTTAAGCTTACAACTTTTCTATAGAAATCATTCGTAAGAAACGCATTCGCTCGATCTTTTTTGGATTTTTTTTTAATTTTTAGTCCGATCGGCACCAAACTTCACAGTAACAGTCTCCAGACTATGCTAGAGTTTTCCTAAAAATTTCATCAAAATCGGTTCAACGGTTTCGGAGTCTATACTCCAACGCCACCTAGCGGGTAAATTTTTTGCAAAAATATATCTTTCCGTTAAGACTCCTGAATCCTGGGATCTGCGAATCATTGAGAAATTAATGCGAGATATTTTTGTTAGCCTTAAATTTGAAGAAAGCCTTGCATCATCTACTTATGTAGAATTTAATAATCTATCCAGCTCGTAAAATCAAACTTTGAAAAACTGATCTGATTAAAGTATATTAATTAAAATGTCAAAATAGTCTTTACAAGTTTTCTCAATCATCGGTTACCGCAGAATTTTTTGGTTTAGTTCATGTTAAAAATTGAACAAAAAGCTATCCGGCTTGACACTTACTTTTCTTTCAACTATTCTGTACGTTGATTTAAATGAAAAAAATCAATCAAACATTTTGCTCTCAAGTCCTTATTTCGTGACGGTGTCAAGAAGATTTACAACGTCTATTAGTGTAACGTCGCTTCTTAGAATCTTTAATTTATGACTGATGGCAAGTTTCGACTTTATGCACACTAAGTCGGTGATTATTACCTACCATAAATTGTAGATCTAAACTATTCTTAAAAATAGTATTATTAACCAAACAACAAACAAACTTTAGAGTGTTACTTAACCCCTTACCGCCTCATTTTTTTTATACCGTTCAATTAAATATATGTTATTAATTATCGTTATTGAACAATTTAAAAAATACTAAAAAAAAAAAAATTATCGCGATTTTTGATAAAAAAAAGTTCAAAATATTACTCGCGTCAAATATGTCATATATTGCGGTCAGGGCCACGTATATATATATATTTTCCATTGGTATGATACCGCGTCCGTACATTGCCAAATTACATACAATACTGCGTCCTAGACCATACTGCGTCCGTATACGGACGCAGCAAGTCTAACCCATATAATTCGATTCTGGGGGGTAAGAGAGGTTTAAAATCAAATTTTTAGAGGGACGCTCGATCATGCTAATCGTAAAAATTCACTGAATATTTTAGTTCACCGTATAGAGGTCTCGGAGGCGCTGCGGATTTTTTCAATATACATCTTTTGTATATATCGCTTACATTCTTTCGATTATGCTGCGTCCTTGCCATATATTGACTTACATCGATTTCATCTTGCTGCGTCCTTCAATCTGGCAACATTGATTTACATTTGCGCAAGTGCAGTTTAGATAACTATCTTAAAGCTGTTAAGTCGCTTGATCGCACTGGATGCCACACAAGATCAAAAAACATATTAAATTTATGTAAAGGGCAAATGTTATTATTGCCCAAATGGATATCGACAAAAGGTTCGGATCAGTAGGACAAAATGACAGTAGTAAAAAGTAAATACCTACGAATTATTGTTTTGCAATAATAAATATGATTTTATCTAGTCATTCTTCGCCTAATAGTTAAATATCACATGAAGGGTACACGGGAAGAACGATATAATTCACATTTTCATTTTTTCGGGATATGTGAATTTTAATATTTGAAATACTCTACATTCCGGTTCAAAACATTACTTGTTGTTTTAATGGACTTGCAGCATTCTCTCATAAAATCCACGAGCATATTAGCCGATGAGAGCAAAAGTGGGGTAAGTGAAAAATTGTCGATTTTGAATTAAATCACCTTTCCAGTTCTTTAAGTTGACAACTATTAACTGACCAAGTGATTTAACTATTTTTCAAATGAGAGCATCGACCGTCAGTGCGAAGTCAAAACCTCGTAATTTATGGCAAAATGAAACGCAAAACTCGCCTTTTTTAAAAAAAAAGACTTATACCACTTTGGCTTTCAGCGGCTCATATTTTGAAAGCTTACAAATTTCTCGACCAAATAGTATACCGTATACCCTTCACATATGTTTGACATTTTACTTCTTAGTTGTTACCCATTTGGGTCTGGTATTCTCCGATTCGATGATTTGTATCAACAAAGCTAATAAAGATAAGCAATGCAACATGTAACTATCTGAATTGCTTGACCAAACTTTACCAAGTTAATATGTGGAACAAAGGTGTAACAAACGTTCCTGTAAACATGTGTCCAAAAAGGCTACGTGTTAATTTCAGAATTGCGAATAAAATCAACAAACAGTTTTTAGTAAAACAGCAAGAACAAATGTCATACCTATCATATAGATTTGTTATTAGTACGGTTTATTAAATGTACTTTGGGAAGAGACGTTCTTTCTACAAACAGTCATAACGATTTCCTCCTAAAAAAATTACAAAGTGATTATTGATTGAAGTGTTGTATTGAAAAACCATAAATTATCAGAAAAAGTTCATACATCAGCGTAAGTATAGAAGAACCCATCATTTCGAATGTTTCTGAATATATGCCATCTACATTTCCAAATTTGTCAAGTGCACATAGAAGTATCGAAATTGGGGTTGTCACAAATTAATAGGTACCTACACCATCTACATCACAAAATTCTTCAAGTAAACATAGTAGTATCGAAACTGATATGTTACAAGATGAGTGGACTGCTCGTGAATAAAGTGATGACGAAAATAATAAAGCTAACAAATCAAGCCAATAACTGCATCTAAATCAAGAATCTGATTCGATGATGGATACACATTCATAAAAGACAGGGGGTAGTAGCCATGTGTGGTGTGTTTTTTAATTTCAGGAACGGTAAGGCTGAAAAAAAAAATTAACTTTATGTTGGCAGTAATCAGTACTTAACACCATAACTTATACAATTTTGATAGAATCATATAAATGTTACAGAATATTGCAGAAAAAAATGTTCCTCATCAGAAGTTTTTTTGAAAATAGTCATATTGCTTCCTTCCACCCGTCTTGCGCTATATTTGCTCATTTTGAAATTATATTACTATATAACCTTAAACTGACGGATATAAAATATTATCACTGACAACATAAAGTTAAAAAAATATTTTTTTACAACCTTCCAACCGTTTCTGGAATTAAAAACACATTAAAGCATGGAAGCGAATGAGATGACAGCTGTATTGTTTTATAAGATTTACTGTGTAAACGTTCCCTCTTCTTTTATAAAACATCAAATGGTTACCTGGTAGAACAATGTTTTGACGGTTATTGTTGCTAAATAGAAAACTAATTTAAAGAATTCAAAGAACGCCATTGCATTTATACACTTCTAATGAATTAAAAACTCAGAATAACGAAAAATTTTGAGTAGCGGTTACTCCAACGGAGAAAGTATTGTTTCCAAAATTGAAAATAGTAATTATTAGAGGAAAACGTAGAAGAGATGTGCCAGGTCTCTTTAGTTTAAAACCTCAGAAACATACTGATTAAGCTAAGAAATAATTTTGTGAAAATCTATAATTTGTTCTCATTTTCCCATAAAAATACCTCTAAACCTATACGACAAGTTAATGCAAAAAGATGTCAAAACATGTGGAGCAAAAAATCCTAACGCTTGAACATCTACTAGGTTAAAAAAACATATAGCTACATTGCCATAGCTATTTAGTATGAAAAATAAAGAAATTGAACAACTCGCAACATTTATGGGTTATATTCAAGATATCGCACATCTAGTTCAATACGGCCACAACTGCAGAAAAAATTAATTGTTAGTTATAGGCATATAAATACACCCATAGACTGCAATAAAGCCATAACTGTATCTAAATTAGTTTAACCAGTCACTTATAACACTGAATAGATTTTTGGGTGCAATGTGGCAACAAATTCGATCTAGCATAAACTGTTTTAGTGAAACGTCAACATTTTATGCGTTTGCAATTATGGCACTATTGAACTAGATGTGCGATATATGAAAACAAGTCCACATGATGTTTGTCAAACAACAAAAATTTCAAAACTATTCCTTTTAGGGGAAAAGGGACAAGCAGCAGAATTTAAAGTTAAAAACCTTAATAAAGAAATTGATCAGAATGAAGAAGTTGAAACAGATGAAATTGAACTACCAACTGAGCTAGAAACTAATTTGTCTTCACTGCCTAATATAAATAAACGTTAAGAATGAACCAGGTTGTTCAAAGAACACAAAAAAACCTAAGTTACTGCCGTAGGCCAAAAAGAAAAAAATAAGTAGCAGGATCATTCTTCAGTAGCCATGTAAAAAATAAAAATCCACCTAAAATGTTAGAAGTAGAATAACCGTTCGAAAAACCCCGGACATTTTGATAATAAATCTTGGACACAGATTAAAGTATTTATACCAAATATTTACACAAAAACTATTAATTTATGTATATCACAATATTAATATCAATATTTTCTTTTTTACTACTTAATTACATGTTATACAATTGTAACGCTTTATTGGAACTTTGGTTTTTATAAATGGTTCAAAATTTTTGTAGTAAAGTTTTTACTTTTCTCTCATTTACTTTTACCTTATTCGTAACTTAGGTTGATTGTTACATCAAAAGTCCAAACCATCTCAATCGAGATAAACATTTTAGATTGGTTGAATACGCACATTTGATATAATGTGTTTGTGAGAATTGAACGATTATTGATAATAGCATGAATTATATCCATATTTCAAATGATTTAGATATGAGCTTGAAGCATTGCAAATGCTGTATTCCGAGTTTCATTACAATAGTGCTATGATTATTATTGATAATTTTTTCCGAGTTAAAACTGAAACTTAATTTGTGGTTCAATTTTAACGAGTACCTAACAAATTATCGATTAGTAGGTATCATAGCACGAATTATGTACATTTGGAAAGAAAATAATAGGAATGACAACTTATCATTAATTTATTGTGGTAATCATAAACAAGTTATATTCTCAATTTTAAAAGTAGTTGTTCCCTCTGAAATAGTTAGCTACTGAAATGGCAACGTTGCGGACGCAGTAGATGTCGTAAAATGAATGTGAATATACATGGTGGACGCAACATAATGCGGAAGATAAAACAGAATATACGCGGACGCAACATTATGCTCATAATGAAAGGACGTCCTATCATACCAATGGTTGAAATTCCTTCATTTCTTAAGATATCTGAATATTAAGGTGAGTTTCGCATTCTCTGCCGCAAAATAGAGCTGTCTCTGTTTTCAACGTTAAATATATATGACTCCTTCTGGTGGACGCAACATAGGGTGCTCGGTGAAAGGACGCAGGATTGATAGAATGATGTAAATATATATATATATATATATATATATATATATATATATATATATATATATATATGTTTCTAGATTGGTCCCTTTGGTGAACTATAAATTCATACAAGGGGACTTTCGAAGAAATTTGTGTCACTTTGGGGAACTCGAAATTGGTTCCTCAAAGTGACTCCCCTAAATTCATATACGCAATGGTCCCTTTCCAGAAGCGCTTGGAAATGCTACCGTGGCGTAATAGAAAACTAATCTCGCGGTCGATAAAACAGTTATTGAAAATTTCCTCAAGCACGTAGGCTTTTGTACATAATTTTGCTTAGTTGATTAACGTGTTGCATCACTGAAAACATTAACAGGTAATGCTTATGAGAGTTTTTCACTGCAGTAATAGTTATTTAACCAACAAGTGCGTTAATGAGAGCGATTAATAATTGATAATAACGCGTGAGCAGAGCGAGCGCGTTAATTTTTTCGAGATTTTTAATTGCCAATTAACGCAAACCTTGGTTACAATATTTTTCCGTTGATCGAATCTTACGAAATTGAAGAAAATGTAATTTTTTTCCGTGACAAAAATTCCAATGGATATTCGAATCAAGCATGCCATGCATTTTAAATCGAGAAGAGATTCAAATCAATGGTGCCATGAATTACAGTAAATGTCAAAAGTTCGACATTACGTCTGCACTTTTTATTAATTTTGGTTGCCTAATGGGGGTCATTAATGCATGATTTCCTATTCATTAAATTGGACCGTAAATCAATGATCATCGGAAAATGTCATTTTTACAGCCACAACAGAAAAAGATACCAGAATCCAACAAGAATTTTTTTGCATTGCTCTTTGGTAATACAGTTATTAAGAAATTATGCATGTTAAATCATATAAGTGTAAAAAATGCAAACAAACAACATCTTCCGGGAAAGTTATAACATCTCAATTCTGTAATTTCTGGATATTGGTCAGTTCGGGAACTTCTCTCCACTCTTTTTGGGGCAAATATCCACTTAGCACAGCATTTGATTTATATTAATCTAATGCGAACATAGAATAACCCAAAATTAGGCTTTTTAAAAAGGTTTAGGTTTTACAGTTCCGCGTTCTTCAAATGAATCCTTACATGGAATAATAAATTTAAATATTGGTTAGTTCGGGAACATCTCCCAACTTTGTTACCTGAAGATACATTTTTTTGTATTAAAATATGATGTAAAATGATACTTTAGTCGTCTCTATTGAAACCAAACTGTCTAGGAAAATTTTTAAACTAAATTGTACTAAAACAACATTTGACATAACCACTTAGTCCCAGATATTCTCCAGTAAAGTTGTAAAGTGTCTACTCCGTAATTTCTGGCTACTTCGGGACGATCAGAAATAACTTGTTTACCCGTCAGTGGCAAATATCTACTTAGCACAGCATTTGATTTATATTAGTCTGGTGGGATCATAGAGAACCCAACCAAAAATTAGGCTTTTTAAAAATGTTTAGGTTTCACTGTTCCGCGTTCTTTAAATGAATCCTTACATAGAATAATAAATGCAGATATTGATCAGTTTGGGAACTTCTCTCCATTCTTTGTGGCAAATATCAACTTAGCTCAGCATGAGATTCATATTAGTCTGATGCGATCATAGAATAACCCAAAATTTCCCTTTTTAAAAAGGTTTAGGGCTTACAGTTCTGCGTTCTTCAAATAAATCCTTACATGAAATAATAAATGTATATATTGGTCAGTTCGGGAACTTTTCTCAACGCTATGTCACGTGAGGCTGAATTTTTTCAATTAAAATATGATGTAATATGATACTTTAGTCGCGTCTATTGCAACCAAACAGTTGACAAACATTTTTCCACAAACTGTATTAAAACAACATTTGAAATAACGACTTAGTTCGTGATATTCTCCAGTAAAGCTGTAAAGTGCCTACTGCGCAATTTCTGGCTATTTCGGAATGATCAGAAATGACATATTTACACGTCAGTGGCAAATATCAACTTAGAACAGCATTTGATTTATATTAGTCTGTTGCGATCATAAAATAATCCAAAATTACGTTCTTTAAAACTGCTTAGGTTTTACTGTTTCGTGTTCTTCAAATGAATCCTTACATGGAATAATAAATTTAGTTATTGGTCAGTTAGGGAACTTCTCCCCACTCTTTTTCACATGAGGATAAATTTTTTTAAATTAAAATATAATGTAAATATAATGTAAAACTGTCAACGAACATTTCTCAACAAAATTGTACTAAAACAAGATTTGAAATAACCACTTAATCCTTGATATTCTCCGGTAAAGTTGTAAAGTGTCTATTTCGCAATTTCTGGCTACTTCGGGACGATCAGAAATAAAATATTTACCCGTCATTAGCAAATATCAACCTAGCACAACATTTCATTCATATTAATCCACGGCCACTATTTTGCTTAATCATATTAATTTCCCGCCAAGTGCCCACAATGTCACTTGCAATTCAGTTCAGTAGCGTCACAATTGTCGAGGAGTAATACACTGAACACATTTTTACACGCTTTTTTTACACGAATTTGAAGTTACACGGTTTAAAAAAGTCTTCTTTTTGAGAAAATTTATTATATCTAACACGATTCCAAAGTCATTATCTTATAATTATGTACATGATCATGAGCGGTCTAGTACAATTGCAATTTTTGGTACAAATATGTCAAATAAATTCATGTTTTTACCACAATTCAAAAATTAGGCAACACTGCGCACTGCTATAATGTGGTAGTTACGGGGAATCCCCTATTCTTAATTCTGGTTAGACATTTCTTTTTTTTTTTGTTTGCACTACTTATTTTAATCTAGGAATTATGTATATATTTTAAGTTTTATTACTCAATAAAATTACATATTTATACCTATATCGTTGGTAGATATGTATATCAGAACTCAATTTTTAACATTTTCTTTTACACGGGTTTTCAACTAAATAAAGTTCTGTATTAAATTAATCTTACATGGTTTTCGGATAACACGGAACGTGTCACCAATTTTACTATTGGGAATTCAAGCTAAGCGAGACGCCCTTAGCGGTGAGTAGATAAAACACTAAACGATGAAGAGACCGTTTATTTACACCAATGCACGTGCGATATTTTTGTGGTTTATTTTTTATAATCTGTGGTTTTATGGTTAATTAACATTAAACTACAACGATGATGACAACTATTTTGCTTCAAATTTATCTACTGCAAAATGCATCGATATCAGAACACCAAGCACATCGAAATACACAAGCATGTGCGAAGGTTATCCTTTCGATGACTCATCTTGCATGTGCAATAGGAAACTTATCTTATTTTACACGATTCTTTTTTACACGAATTTCTGAGGAACGTATCCACCGTGTAAAAAAAGATTAGGGTGTACTTCGCATTAGATACAGCGTTCCGAATTAATCTCTCACTGCCCCTTTGGTTCTGTTTCATTTTTCTTGCTACTGTATAATTTATGACAAGAACAGTACACAGTAGAAACAGGTAAAATAAGTGATTTTCGGTTTTGACTAATCGTAAGTAGCTAATTTATATCTGCATGTGTTGGCTACTCGAATTATGTCACGCCACTGACCCAAATCAGGGAATAGCAGAAAACGTGACTGAATGTTCGCGCGCTTTCCAAACCCAAACAAACGAAAGCGATAATGCAATAATTGTACATATTTTCCTCTTTCGTCTAAGGATTGGTAATTTTATTGAAAGACTGAATATTTGGGTTACTCTAAGGTAATACACCTGCTCTTTCGGTAGAAATGGCCGAGTGGACACTTTATTGGATTATATCGACGACAAAATCCATATTTGGAAAAATGTTTTAATAATTTTTTGTTCGAAAATTTTCGTTGACAGTTTCCCTTCAATAGACACGACAAATGCATCATATTACTTTATTTTAGTACAAAAATATCAGCGTTACCTAACAAGGAATGTGGAAAATGTTCTCGAACTGATCAATAGCTAAATTTATTTTTTCGTGTAAGGATTCATTTGAAGAACGCAGAACTGTAAGCCCTAAACCTTTTAGAAAACCAGAATTTTGGGTTATTCTATGATCGCATCAGACTAATATGAATCAATTGCTGTACTAAATTGATATTTGCCACTGACGGGTAAACATGTTATTTCTGATCATTCCGAAATCGCCAAAAATTATGGAGTAGATACTTTACAATTCTACTGGAGGAATACCAGAGACTGAGTGATCATTTCAAATGATATTTTAGTACAATTTTGTTGAAAAATGTTTCTCGCCAGTTTGGTTTCAATAGACACGACCAAAGTATCATATTACATCATTATTTTTTTATAAAATATTCTGCATAACGTGACAAGGAGTGGGGAGAAGTTCCCGAATTGACCAATATCTAAATTTATTATTCCATGTAAGGATTCATTTGAAGAACACAGAACTGTAAGCCCTAAACCTTTTAGAGAAACAGAATTTTGGGTTATTATATGATCGCATCAGACTAATATGAATCAAATGCTGTGCTAAGTTGATATTTGCCACTGACGGGTAAACATGTTATTTCTGCTCATTTCGAAATAGCCAAAAATTGTGGAGTAGATACTTTATAACTTTACTGGAGAACATCAGAGACTGAGTAGTTATTTTGTGCCCAATTGTGCTCAACTTCTTTTGTTTTGTGCCTGTCTGGTTTCAAAGATATTGCCAAAAAATGATGAGGGGGGCCACCGTAAAGCTAGCCCCCCCCCTCAACGTAACGATTTCAGGAACTCAATTGATGCCATTAAATTGTATTAATTTTGTGCTTAATTGTGCTCATATTTTTTCGTTTTGTGCCTTCCAGGTTTCAAAGATATTTCTAAAAAACGTTCGATTTCGTTAGTGGGTCAAGGAAGGTCTTACATTGAGATCAACCTTGACCGTCCAGAATTTGTTTATGTGGCTGTGATACGTTTCTAGCAACTCAGCACCAGGACCCGACTTAAAATAATTGCTTCTCCTTGTACACAACTTATCACTGCAAACACTTTAGTTTTAAATTGTTTAATTGGGAAAGTCTCTAGAATTTTTGGGGAGGTTTAAAAAACTTCTGGGTAAAGAGAATGTAAGTCGTGTCATTAAATTGTCTTTATTTTGTCTTCAATTTTGTAAGTGAGGGGCTAGCATTACGGTGGCCCCCCTCAACAATTTTTGGCAATATCTTTGAAACCAGAGAGGCACAAAACGAAAGGAGTTGAGCACAATTGGGCACAAAATAAGCACAATTCAATAGTACAACTTTCCTTTCATAATTCGTTATGAGGGGGGCCAGTGTAACGGAAAATAATCCGACCGCATAAGAAAGGCATCTGACACATGGCTACTCCAAGTGACCGTCTCCGGCGCATGGATGCAGATAAAAACGCAAAAAGCAGACTCTGACGCACGAATCTCGGACTTTGAAAAAGATTCGGCCTCATATGAAAATTATTCGACACACAGATTATTCCAAAATAGCCAAAAATTGTGAAGTATACCCTTTATAACCACTCAGTCTCTGATGTTCTTCAGTAAAGTTATAGGTAAAG
This sequence comes from Dascillus cervinus, assembly GCA_949768715.1. Taxonomy (NCBI): domain Eukaryota; kingdom Metazoa; phylum Arthropoda; class Insecta; order Coleoptera; family Dascillidae; genus Dascillus; species Dascillus cervinus. The sequence continues at coordinate 25,253,430 of OX458319.1, read as the reverse complement.
TATCTACTCCACAATTTTTGGCTATTTCGGAATGATCAGAAATAACTGACGGGTAAACATGTGGCAAATATCAACTTAGCACAGCATTTGATTCATATTAGTCTGATGCGATCATATAATAACTCAAAATTCTGTTCCTCTAAAAAGTTTAGGGCTTACAGTTCTGCGTTCTTCAAATGAATCCTTACATGTAATAATAAATTTAGATATTGGTCAGTTCGACTCTTATTGGCATCCGTGAATCGGAGATTAGGTGAAAGCAAAAGTTTGCGAGATCCGTGTGTCGAATATTTTTTATAGCGTTCTTCAAATGAATCCTTACATGACATAATAAATTTAGATATTGGTCAATTCGGGAACTTCTCCCCACTTCTTTTCACGTGATGCTGAATATTTTATAAAAAAATAATGATGTAATATGATACTTTGGTCGTGTCTATTGAAACCAAACTGGCGAGAAACATTTTTCAACAAAATTGTACTAAAATATCATTTGAAATGATCACTGTCTCTGGTATTCCTCCAGTAGAGTTGTAAAGTATCTACTCCACAATTTTTGGCTATTTCGGAATGATCAGAAATAACATGTTTACCCGTCAGTGGCAAATATCAATTTAGTACAGCATTTGATTCATATTAGTCTGATGCGATCATAGAATAACCCAAAATTTCCCTTTTTAAAAAGTTTAGGGCTTACAGTTCTGTGTTCTTCAAATGAATCCTTACATGGAATAATAAATTTAGCTATTGATCAGTTCGAGAACATTTTCCACATTTCTTGTTAGGTGACGCTGATATTTTTGTACTAAAATAAAGTAATATGATGCATTTGTCGTGTCTATTGAAGGGAAACTGTCAACGGAAATTTTCGAACAAAAAATTATTAAAACATTTTTCCAAATATGGATTTTGTCGTCGATATAATCCAATAAAATGTTCACTCGGCTATTTTTGCTGAAAGAACAGGTGTGTTACCTTGGAGTAACCCAAATATTCAGTCTTTCAATAAAATTACCAATCCTTAGATGAAAGAGGAAAATGTGTACAATTATTGTATTATCGCTTCGGTTTGTTTGGGTTTGGAAAGCGCGCGAACTTTCGGTCACGTTTTCTGCTATTTCTGCAATATGGATCAGTGGCGTGACATAATTTGAGTAGCCAACTCGTGCAGATATAGAATACCTACTTAGTCAAAACCAAAAATTACTTATTTTACCTGTTTCTACTGTGTAGTGTTCTTTTCATAAATTTTACAGTAGCAAAAAAAATTGAACAGAACCAAAGTGGCAGTGAGAGATTGATTCAGTGCAAAGTATTACTCCTCAAAAATTGTGACGCTACTGAACCGAATTGTAAGTGATATTGTGGGCACTTGGCGGGAAATTCATCTGTTTAAGCAAAATAGTGATCGTGGACAGTTCAGTTTCGATTGCAAGTTAATGTAAAAAAGGTGAAAGGTGAAAGGTAAGAATGGTGATTTTGTTTAGTTTTGTGACATGTTTTGGGAAATTGTAATGCAATTATATCGACCTATGTGCACCAACATTTCTCTTAACTTTTTAATTTATTGCAGACATATTTAGTTTACAGTAAATGGTTTTTTATAGTATCGTAAATCCGTAATTATGTACGCGCTGATAGAAGAGAGTGGCAAAGGATACGATGTTTGTCTGAAAAGGAATATTACGCAAAAAGATATACAAATATTGGCAATTAATGGTAGGCACCTACCTAAGTTTATCATAGCGTTTAAACTAAAATGTTTATTGATTTTAAAGTTAATTATATTTTTTAGGCCGCCAAAAACAGAAAAAGGGTAAAAGCCCAATGGAAAGAAGGAAGGATCTTGTCAGGCGTAAGTTGTAATTTTCACTAATACATATTCCCAATATTATTTTGAATAATACTTAGATATGTTTAAAATTTATAACTACATTAACGGCTGCACACTGTCCTGTAAGGTTAAAAGTATAATAATTTCAGTAAAACCACGTTGGGAAGTCAGAGAAATTGAAGTGTTAGTAAAAGAATTTAAACAACATATTAAAGGACCACATTACACAAAAAACTTTTTTTTTTAAATTATTATTTAATGTTAAATTATTGTAGTCAGAACTATTAAAAACTATTTGGTAAAACTCCAATGTAAAAAAAAAATTGTTTTAGAAGATATTTGGACATTTTAGAATTGCCTGTGACGTCACTGAGCCGAGCTCACCGAATCTCCGTATCTCTCACGTGCAAAAGTTACTCGCTTCGCACAACGATTCATCTACCTAAAAATTATATTTTTAATGCTTAATTTATATGAGACTGTGTGAATGGTTTTGCCAAAGACGATAAAAGAATCAGAATTTCAATACGGTGTTTAGTTTTTTCTTTAAATATTAAATAAGAACAGCGCCCCGACTGTGCGTTTCGTTCCTATTTTATCCAATTGTGCGTAAAGTTCGGCTAAGTTTATGACTGTGCCTTTTACAATACTATAAGTGATCCGTCCATAAAAGCAACGGGGTTTGTTGCACCCTGCAGTGAACCCTCATCATCAGTAAAAGTTGATTGTGATTTAAAGTCGTAAATGCAGAATAACTCCGAGTTATTTGCAACAGTAGCCACACCAGAACATCGCCGACCTGTTTTTGGATGCAGTGAACCAACGGGACATCGTTTTCCTAATAGAGAAAAATCGCCGAAACGATTTGCATTTTGGTCAGAATTTTGTAAAAGGCAATCATTTCAACCAGGACAAAATGCAAGAATTTGCAATAAACATTTTTTAGAAAGTGATTTAGACTAATCGTGTGTTCTAAGAAAAAATTTTCAAAAGAACCTTGTTTAAAAAAAAGTAGGTACATATTGGCTCAATAAAAAAACATATGAATTGGGTCACATTTTTCGAAAGCTACAGGAAGTTGGGTTTATGACGTGATATATTTAAAACATCTTTGTCAATAACCAATTTTTCAAACAAATTATTTTGTGTAATGCATGTATTATTACCAATTAAATGTTTTATATTATCATATTCTTGACAACATATAGACTCTTCATCTGTTGGCATAGACACACTTTTTTCACATTTACACTAATTACAAATTCCACTTCGATTTTCGTAATTTATGTTTACACTACTAGGTTGAAAAAAAGTATCAACTTCGTCGTCATCTGTGTATTCAGGTTCAAATAAATAAGAAGTTGTCATAATTAAAAATTAAATTTATAAGTGCAACCAACCAATTTAACAGTAAATACTGACTGATACGGAGTAACTGCTATTATCGTGTTTTCTACTAGAATACTATTCAAAACATTCAAAACTCCACGATGGTCAGGCGTCTAGAAAATAATTGTTTTATGAGCTCTGTCTGGGCGGTAGGAATAACCTTTACAAGCGCGTAAAACTGGTACGAATGACCGCGCCGTGTCATCGCATTTAATATATTTTTAAAAAAACTAGACGCTATATTAAAATTTTGGTTGCACTATCGTCTTCAGTACAAAAAAACAGTCTAAATACTCGTAACAAAATTTCGAAAACATTGTTTAAAGGTAGGTAAATGTACGTGTGAAGCGAGCAATTTTTGCCTGTATAAGATAGGCTGCTACGGGCAGCTCGGCTCAGTGACGTCACGGGCCGATTTTCAATTAATTATAACTCATTAAATAATCTGAGTAGAAACAAAATACATATGCCATTTTTCTTAGAATTAAACGTACTTTCAAATTAAATAAACTTATTTTTTGTGTAATGTGGTTCTTTAACAGCGATACTTATCCGTCTGGGGCAGAGATTATGTCTGTGATACGAAAACATCGTGAACTCCAAAACAGAACTCCCAAGAAAGTAAGGAGCAAGATTCAACAGTTGAAAAAAAATCAAGGTTTTAAAAGGTAAAACATTCATTTATTTATTAATGTTATAAAGAAATATCGATTATATGAGTGCCTCTTTAATTCATGACTATCAGTATTTTCTTACTTATGGCATTTTCATTTTCTTACTTTAACAGATATTTATTGTTTCAGGCTATTCTCGTAAATGCAAAACCATATTATTGTATTATTATTACATTATTATATTTTACTTTTTTTAAAAATAAATATATTCATCGATGATATTTGATCTTTATGTTATGCTGCATAAATGGTACAGCATAGCATAGCATATACCATGTGGCAAGGTTTTAATAAGCGTTATTATTTAGTTATTTAGTTATAGAATGTACTAAAATTAAGTTAAGTTAAGTTTTCATTTTCTTACTTTAACAAATATTTATTGTTTCAGGCGATTCTTGTAAATGCAAAACCATATTATATTATTATATTATTACATTATTATATTTCACAATTTTTTGAAATAAATATAATCATCCATGATATTTGCTCTTTATGTAATGCTGCATAAATGGTATAGCATAGCACAGCATGGGCCGTGTGGCAAGGTTTTAATAAGCGTTATTTAGTTAGATAGTTATCGTATGCACTAAAATTAAGTTACAACGGCATCAATTACTTTTTGGCTAGACCAAAGCTAGACGTTACCCTCGCCGACTGCAACCTGTAATAAAACGATTTCAAAAGTGACGAGACATTCACCCTATTCTAGCGGAGCCGTTTATTTTAAATGACAGTTTTACTCAGAATTTGGGTTCGTAGGTATGAAAGAAATGTTAACTCCATCATTTTCACTTCTTTTTAAGTAAGAACAACTTTATCCGGAGTGGTGACGCCAAGTCTCACAAACTTGTGGCAGACTATTACTGTGCTTGGCATTTAAATTAGGTGGGAATTGCGACTCATATTTTATGTACACAGGATTAATCGCGTAAGAGTTACTTCTGAAATATGTTAAAATGCAACCCAAAATACAAGTGTATACGAATGCCAGTGTTATTAGTATTTTGGGTTACGTTCATATAAATTTTAGCAATAAGTCTTACGTGACTATTGACTACTTGTTTGTGTCACTAATGAGAAAGTGTAATCATCTTACGGATTTATTTATTAGGCGTTAGTCAAATATAATAAATAATTTTTATTACTAGTAATTGCTCATAATATGTCATAAGAAGCAAAGCAGACACGCTGATTTGCACTGATGAATAAGTTGATCCTTTCAGTTATAACCAAGACTGCTAGCGAAGACAGAAACAACTATTGCAGAAGTACTTCTTCCAAATATTATAATAAATGTTGAATTATAATTACAACAAAAACCACACCGCTCCTTAAAGTGACGTGTATATCTAAATTACTGTACCTAATGTAGTATTATTTTTATTCAAAAATCCAATTTGTAAAAGCAAAATTATCAGTTCGCCAAAGGGGTCGGTATTTATACTTAATTTAGCCAAGACATCAACCGTGACTTGTTCCTCAAAGTGATCCTTCAGAGAATTTTGATAAATTTTCATGCTAAAAATGTAATTTTTTCGATTATTCTTTTACCTAGTTGAAAGGAAAGTTATAAAGAGTTTGAAATTGACAATAAATAGACAGTTAAAATTAGGTTCTTTGAAGGGACCAATCTAGAAATATATATATATATATAGAATTGAAGATTTGCTTAACATTTGTACTTGTGCCGTTGAAGTTATTAGGATTCCGCAGTATGTGTTCACCACAAAAATGGAGCGGTATCTTGCTACTACATTACAAAACAAAGCGGAAGCAAACTATGATGATGAAGATTGTGTGGTCCAAGGAGACACTATTAGTTGCCAAGTATGTACACAACGTGTTACTCGAATTTTATTTAGAAGGCACATGTTACACCACAAAATTACTAAACACAAGGGTGACGACCGTGAAAATAAAAATCTAAAAGTGGACAAACGTAGCCACAAGAGCAAGAAACGTTTCAAATGCAAAAGTTGTAAGAAAAGTTTTAAACACGCTAGTGAATTCAAGAAACACATGTTGTTTCATGTTTTTTTTTTGTTTTTTTATTTTTTTTTTTATTATTATTAAAAGTTTATTTACAACTAGCCAATTAGGCTAACAATCAAATTAGTTGTACAAAAGAAAAAAGTTCCACAGCATGAGGGGGGGTGCCGTCCAATAACGGTCCCCGAAATTCACTATACATCTAGTCTGTCAAGTCAGTTGTTTTCACTCTGGCTAATCGTCGAATGTTATTAGTGTTATCTAGAAGATTAAGCACCAACACGTTTGAATGATTGTGGATTCTGCTGACATAATTGGTGGAGCGTCGCTTGATTTCTTCCATGATATACGGAATATTGAGATCCTCATGTAGCGTTTTGTTTGAGATGTACCATTCGGCGTTAGTTACAATACGAAGGATTTTATTTTGCAATCGTTGCAAAATTTCAATGTTTGAGCGTTTAGCACAACCCCAGAATTGGATCCCATAAGACCATATGGGGATAAGCACAGTCTTATAAACCAGCACTTTGTTTACAAGGGCATAATTTTGATTTGTACCCCAGCAGCCAGAACATTTTTTTAATTTTGAGATCTAATTCTTTCCTCTTTTTTGAGATGTGGGTTTTCCACGTTAGTCGCTTATCTAGGTACATACCAAGATATTTGACTTTGTTTTTAACCGGAACTTGAATACCATTTATGAACACCGGAGGAACTGTTCCACGCTTAGTGGTAAATGAAACAGCTGTGGACTTGTTTTCATTGATTTTGATGCGCCACTTTTGCATCCATTTATGTATCTTGTTGAGGGCCCTTTGGAGGTTTGCTGAGGCTACTGTTGGGTTGGAATGAGAGGATAGCAGTCCAGTGTCGTCTGCAAATGTGGCCGTAACAATGTTATCCTCGCATGGAAGGTCAGCGGTGAAAATCTGGTAAAGCGTAGGTCCTAAGACGCTGCCCTGCGGGACACCTGCATTGCATTGGTATAGACTAGAAAGGGAATTCTCGTGCTGAACTTGATAATACCTCTCGCTTAAGTAGGATTTGATGAGGAGGTAATATTGGTGAGGAAGTAACTGCTTAATTTTGTACAACAAACCGGAGTGCCAAACGTGATCAAATGCCTGGCTCACGTCTAGGAATGCCGCAACACAATATCTTTTTTCTTCCAGATCCTTTTCAACGACATCAACCACTCTATGGATTTGTTCTAGAGCGGAGTGTTTTTTTCTAAATCCAAATTGGTGTTGTGGGATTAGTTCATAATTTGTTACGATGGGTAACAGTCTCTTTAGTATTAGCCTCTCTAGTACTTTAGATAACAATGACAGTAGCGTTATTGGTCTATATGAGCTAGCTTCGTGAGCGGGTTTACCCGGTTTGAGAATGAGGATTATTTGACCAAATTTCCATTGAATTGGGAAGTACTGTAATCTTATAACGGCATTAAAGATTTGTGTTACTGCCATTAGTGTCTTTAGCGGCAGTTCTTTCAGAGGTTTGGCAGAAAGAAGGTCATAACCCGGGCATTTTTTGTCCTCTAAGTTATTGATAACTGATGATATTTCGGAAGGAGAGAAGTGATGTATAGGAGGGCTTAGCTGAAGTGGAGCTTGTAAGTAATTTAAAATTTCACTTTCCTCATCCGGAGTAGCTACAGACGGATGAGGTTGGAATATATTAGATAGATGTTCTGCAAAAAGCTCGGCTTTTTCTTGATCTGTTCTAGCCCATGTACCGTCAGCTTTACGAATCGGTGGGATAGGATTATTGGGTCTTTTCAGATTCCTTGTTGCCTTCCAAAGAGAATAGCCATTGTGGGAAGAAGGCGATAGGTTGCTTACATAATTATTGAACGTTTCGTTTTTCCATTCGATTAAAGAATTTTTCAACTCCCTGGTTAACCTATTTAGGGTGCGTTTATCGTTGGGGTGTTTGGAACGTTGCCAAATTCTTCTGGCTCTCCTTTTTTCGGCAATTAGGGTTTTAACGTATAAAGGGTAGTTTTCGATAATTACGTTCTTGTGACTAGGTGGCGTTGAAAGGTATGCTGCTTGTTGTATGTTGTTTGTAAGGTGTTCAACAGCTGTGTCAATTTCATCCTCTGTTTTTAGCGAAACTTGGATTTTAGTAAAATCTGTCAAGTGCTCCCTGTACATTTCCCAGTACGTACGACCATTGGAAAAGGATGGCTTCCTTTGCTTAGTGATTACAGAAGCGCTTATAGTGACTATGGAAGCTGAATGATCCGAGAAGAGGTCAAAACACGAATCCACCTTACAGTAAATGGAGGAAAGACCTTTTGTAACGTAGAAGTCTACGGCATCGGGAATTTTATTTAGGTCGGACGGCCAGTATGTAGGCTCCCCAGTGGAAAGTTGATTGAAATTGTTTGCCAGCATGGTTTTGTATAATACTCTTCCTTTAGTGGTGGTGAGCCTAGATCCCCAAATAGGATTTTTTGCATTGTAATCGCCACCAGCTATAAACTTGTTCCCTAGTTTACCGAAGAAAGTTTCGTATTGTTGTTGGTTAATGGAGTGTCTTGGAGGACTGTAAATAGATGCGACTACTAGCGAACCGTTTTTAGTTAAGACGTTGATGATAGTACCTTGGAGATAATCAGAAACGAAATTTTCCATGATATAGTGAGGAATTCTGTTGTTGATGATAATAGCTGAGCCCGCGTGGGCTGTGCCATCGGGGTGGTTAGTATAGTACGTTGAGAAGTTGTGGATCTTGAAGTAGCTTCTATCAGTAAAATGAGTTTCCGAAATCAGCAATAAGTCAATTTTATGTTCTTTAAGGAACCACTCGACTAGTAGACGACGTTGTGTTAGCCCATTTGCATTCCAAGAAGCTATTCGTAAACAGTCCATTAGAAAGGTTTACTAACTAGCTTGGTGAGCAGATGTAACATCATGCTGTTCTGATTCATAAGTTGGTTAAACATAGCTTCAAATTTAACGAGAAATTGGGATAGAGAGATATCATGAGTAGAATGAGTAGAATTTTCTTAGGGCTGATTATTAGATAACTTGTTTGTTGTGATATCAGCGTAGGTGGCGTAGGATCGGATTCCAGAGCGGTCATGTTGTGGAGTAGTTGGTGTAATTGATGCGTTATTGGTTGGTGGAAATTGGTTGCTATCATAGGTATTTACGTTTTGTTGAATTAGAATGGAGGAACTAGTATTGGTTGGCTTACCTCTCGATCGTTATAGCTTTCTGTAGGTTTCGCAACCTTTATAGTTAGCCGGATGACTACCATCACAAAGTGCGCATTTGGCAGGTATATCAGCAGGTTTCTTGCACAGGGTTGTGTCATGGGCTCCTCCACATTTAACACATGCGTATGGCCTGGCACAATATGATTTAGTGTGCCCATAAGACTGGCACCTGGTACATTGAACAATGACGTTTTTTTTCCTTGGGGCTTCGATATTGATCTTCATATTACACAAAAATTTTAAGTTGAAGATCTCTTTATTATTTGCATTAGGTTCTAAGTCGACAAAAAATAGAGAGAGAGCTTCTTTCGTTTGTCGATGTTTAACATTTAAAATATTACGAACTAGATGACCTTGTTCCTTTAATTCTTACGTTATTTCCGTGGATGGAATTGAGTGGTGCAGGTTTCTTATCACTATTCGGTATGCCCTTTCTTGTCTGATTTGGTATGTGTGGTAGATTATTTTATCTTTTTGAGGCTGCTTGATTAGTTTTCGGTAGGATTTAGGTACGGTAACATTGATTTTAATTGTGTCATTGGATTGGACTTTGCAGAAATATAGTTCTTTTTCTAGAACATTCGTTATACAGGGTGTTCACGAAAAAACGCCCCAGCTCCTAGCGCTATTATTAGAAGTCCAATTGTAACAAACGATACGTCAAATTAAATGGTTCAAAAAGTACTACAATGTGTAGCTCTAACATAATTTTTACCTGTTTCTCCATTCAAAGGTCAAAGGTCAACTTCATTTTTTCAAATTACAACCTTATATTTTTCTTTTACAATTTGATAGAGATTTTTTTTCTGAATTCAGCGATGTATCACAATCAATATTTCTGATTTATTTTAGGGTAATAAAGAAATTAAAATAATAACTAATATTATTAGCAGTAGGCTTTGAAAAATAACTGAGACATAGCGGTGGCTATGGAAACGACGTCTCACAAATAAAAATTACTATTACTATTGTTGCAACAATGGTAATAACCATGGTAACCGGGACATTTAACTGGAGAAATACGTTAACATCGCCGTCAGAAACTGGCTATTAGTTTGTTTATCTATTTTTTGTAATAAAAATGAATAATAGTGAACTAGTGAAATAGTGAACTAAACGATCCACTGGCGTAGAATAAATTTGTGTAATTTCTTTTTAAGCGAGTTAAGGCGAAATCCATCATTTTATACAAAAAATTTGTGGTCTGATGAGTGTCAATTTACAAACAACAGACATTTTAATCGTTTCAATCACCGCTATTGGAGTGTAGAAAACCCACATATTACCATCGAACAAAATCCTCAGATAAAATTTTCGGTGAACGTTTGGTGCGGAATATTAGGCGCCAGGATACCTAATAGGACCAATTTTCATTGATGGAAATCTCAACCAAAAAAAATATCTTCAAATTTTGCCTGAAGACTTAGAAGAAATTTTAGATGACTTGCCGTTGCCATTGAATGGAATGAACTAGTATTTCAACAAGATGGCGCTGCACCACACAAAAGGCTCTTATGATTAGGGACTATTTAAATATAGAATAATGAAGACAAATGGATTGGAACATATGGACCTATACCATGGCCCGCCCGGTCTTGTGACCTCTAGAGTTTTTCTTTTGGGGATACATCCAAGATATTGTTTATGCTACGCGCCCGGAAACAGAGGAAATTTTGAGAGAGAGAATAGTCAACGCTTGTCGGGAAACACCAGCAGAAATTTTAATTAATGCTACACAAAGTGTAGGATCTAGATGTCGACGAAAATGTCTGGAAAGAAACGATGCCCAATTTGAACATTTTTGTTAATTTGCCATTTCTTTATTTAATTGTTTAGTTATTAAATGTTATCTGTTGTTGTTCATAAATTAATTCTTTAAAATACGTTGTTTCCGTACTGACACATCGTTTCCATAGCCACCGCTACGTCTCAGTTATTTTTCAAAGCCTACTGCTAATAATATTAATTATTATTTTAATTTCTTTATTACCCTAAAATAAATCAGAAATATTGATTGTGATACATCGTTGAATTCAGAAAAAAAATCTCTATCAAATTGTAAAAGAAAAATATAAGGTTGTAATTTGAAAAAATGAAGTTGACCTTTGACCTTTGAATGGAGAAACAGGTAAAAATTATGTTAGAGCTACACATTGTAGTACTTTTTGAACCATTTAATTTGACGTATCATTTGTTACAATTGGACTCGTAATAATAGCGCTAGGAGCTGGGGCGTTTTTTCGTGAACACCCTGTATAATTGGTCATGTCTTTAAAATTAGTAACTCCATATATGTAGATTGGTGGGGGCTTGGGATCCGATCCCTTTTTTGGTACATTTGAGTTACTGCTAGTGCCTGGTTGTGCTAGGATTTCGTCGTCCTCAAGATCGGAAAGGTGGGAAAATCTGTTGACGCAAAATTCAAATGGGTTTTTTTTCCCATTTGTCTCAGGAGTGTTGGTTGAATGCTTCCTTTTCCTGACTGTTTGCCAATTGTATGTGTTGCGGGTTTGAGTTATTTCTAAAGGCTGCGACCCCTCAGGGGCCGACGGAGAGGCCATAAGGCCCTAATATAAATTTAAGAGTTAAGTTAATGATGAAGTCAAACTGAGGTTTAAACAAAAGTAAAAGAAACACTCGCGCTATCACTAAACACTCGATTAGATACGATGTCTCAGACCGCAAAATATGCGACCTTCCACATCGAAAATTAACTGGGGACTGTTTCATGTTGATAAGAAATCTTTGAAATGTCGACAGTGCAATAGATGTTTTACCGAAAATAGCAATCTTAAAAGACACATGTTGCTTCATAAGAGGCATAAACCTTTTAAATGCCAAGAGTGCAATAAAGGTTTTACCCAAAATAGCAATCTTAAAAGACACATGTTGATTCATAAGGGACTTAAACCTTTTAAATGTCAACGGTGCGATAAATGTTTCACCTTAAATCACAATCTTAAAAGTCACATGTTGATTCATAAGGGACATAAACCTTTTAAATGTCAACAGTGCGATAAATGTTTCACCTTAAATCACAATCTTAAAAAACACATGTTGACTCATAAGGGACTGAAACCTTTTAAATGTCAACAGTGCAATAAATGTTTCACCTTAAATAGCGATCTCAAAAGACACATGCTGATTCATAAGGGACTGAAACCTTTTAAATGTCAACAGTGCAATAAATGTTTCACCTTAAATAACGATCTCAAAAGACACATGCTGATTCATAAGGGACTGAAACCTTTTAAATGTCAACAGTGCAATAAATGTTTTACCCAAAATGGCAATCTTAAAACACACATGTTGATTCATACGGGACTTAAACCTTTTAAATGTCAAGAATGCAATAAATGTTTTACCCAAGATAGCCATCTTAACCGGCACACATTAATACATAAGGTTCTGTAACCTTTTATATGTCAACAGTGCAATAAATGTTTTACCCTAAATAGCCATCTTAGAACACACCTGTTGATTCATAAGACACTGAAATCTGAAGAGGGAGCCTGAATAGAAGATGCAAGAAGAATAGTTTTGCTTGTTTATTTATTGCACCCTATGATTTTTAATAAACTTAATGGAAATGCTTATTCACTGATATTATTTAATAAGTTTCGTTAAATTATGATTTCATTAAGTCTTTAATTAACAGCAATTAAATATAACCGAAATATTCATTTAGTAAATAGTTTTTTTTAAATTTAATTTACCTGTTTATTTCCTAATATTGTTACTATTAACGCAGGATTGTGTGAATAAGTTTATTTATTTAAATCAAAAGGAACGTTCTACAAGCGTGCTTGCATACAATGACATATTTTGACACACTTATGTACATTCTACAAAAACATTATAGATGTCACCCGAAAACGCGCGGAACTTAAATTTAGTTATTCTTAACGGTTACTATTGCTGAAAAGAGCTATTGAGTTATTTTTATGAATTCCTACAGTGAATAAATTGTATGATGATTTTTTTTAAGTGTTTATGCATTTAATTTACTAGTTTACTTTTAAATAATTGATTTATTGTATTCTTATAAATTATACATGAAGTGTTATTGCAAAGTGATGAGAAAAATAATTATCAATAGGAGAAGAAAATAAATCATTTAAAAGATAATGTTCTAACTACTCTTAATATTCTGTATCTTTATAGTTAATTAAAAAAGTTTGAATAGAGAATTCCTTTTTTTCATAAAGTTATTGCCAAGTTCTATCACTTTTAGATGTTTCCAAAAATTACTATCAGAACTGCGAATTGAATTAGCTAATATCGTTTATTAAAAGCTGAAAACTGGTTAGTAAATATTTAATGGTGTTTATTTTAGTTTGTTAAGCCACTACCAGAGGGTAGGGACATTAAATATGGCGCGAACGTTTTTTTCCATTGCAGTATACGGTAAACATGCATTCTTGAAATTTAAAATTACAGCTTATTTACACACAAGTTCATAAAGTTAGCGTCCATTTCGTAAAACTGAAATACGCAGCTATGATGATAGCATATCGTAGCGTTGATAAACATAAAATTTTTGATACATATTAATATAAAAACTTACTGCAGGATATCAGCAACTCAATCCTCAAGGCCTTTGATTGACGCTCTGGTTTGAGGTTAGTTAGTTTCAATAAAATAAAGCATAAATTGTGTTTACAACTTTTTTCTATTTTATCTAGTAACTGTTTTTATATTTTGTAGTCAAGGGAATATGGGTAGTTTTTTGTTATAAATAAATATTGCATTTTTCGTGTTCATGAGATGCAGTCGAGGTTCAATTCAAAACCTTTATTTTGAGTGATACAGTCCACTTTATTTATATTTTCTTCTTCCTGCGACGGCATCAAATCAATTGGTGCAACGAAGAATAAACAAATTGTATTAAAATGAACAGTTGTCGACAAAATAATTTTAAAGTAGATTCAGATAATGCCTAAACACTGCAGCTATGCGTTGTGTAAATCCGACAGCAGGTATTCTGGAGAAGATATATTTTTTATTCGATTTCCAAAACCATGCATCGATTCAGTGATTCGATTGCATTATTGGCAAAGCAAAACTCCTTGGGATTGGAACTGAATGAAATGTTTTCCACAAACAGCTGAAGTCACCGGGTCCGAGTGAACCGCCAGCATTAGAGGTAGAAGAACATCTGTAAACCTTCCGTTGGTACTGCTAAATTTCTACATCTTTTTACATCATTTACAGTATGATCCTCCAATCTTGATTGTTTTAGTGCAGCACCAAGAACTTCTTTTTCAGAAACCATATGGAAACTATTGAATTTCGAATGAGTTGTATTAAATATTACCTGCAGTTTTTACTTGCTCAATTTCATGGTACATATTGATAAAAATACCTATTTCCCAAGAAAATATAGTACCCATTTTGTTAGGTTTTTCTTTATATTTTTCTTGAAACGCTTAATGCTTTTGTAACTTTGTGATTTTAAATTTAACATAACCGAGTTTTACATGTAAACTTATGGAAGAAAATTTCGCGCGTAGCTCTAATGTCCCCACGATCGATTCGCCACCTGGTGGATTTCATTTGAGTTCGTTCGTTATAAACACCATTGAAAAATTTAAATTAATTTAACAGTTCAAGTCAAGTTTCATAGAGGGCATTCTCCGAAACCATAACCTCAATCACCAAATATTAAGGTTATCTTGTTGTGAGTTTTGTTCATAAAATACGGTGGTTGTTGAAAAGCGAAAAGCCGACGAATCTGCCTTGGTTCCTTTCTGCCATAACTTCAGGGTTTGAAGCAGGGGGAGGTTTTGCACGTGATTTACAATTCAATTCATTTCTCGAAAAAGATGGATAATGGCGATGATTTGAATTCGTTTCAAATTAAATTAGAACAAACAGAACTTATAATAAAAGACGAGCCAGAAGAAGTTGCCATAGAAAACAGCTCACTTGATATCATATATGATAAAAGTTTTCCAACACCCGGTATCAAGGATCCATTACTGAATACCCAGGTACAGTTTTACAGTTACGAACTGAACACATTTCACTTGAAACTTTTATAAGAAATTGCATAAAATAAACTACCAATGTGATGTTCCGTCTCATCAATTCTAATCTGCCAATTTCTGAGGGGGTCTCTTTGTCACGTTTACCATTTATCTACCTGGTTTTAGCAAAGACATATCTTTGGTTATTTGTGTTTGTTAAATCAAATTCTTGCACATTTCAGGTAAATGTGGGTAATCTTGATTTCGATGCACTTCAAGTTCAGTTAAAACAAGAAGAGCTGATAATAAAAGATGAACCCGAAGAAGTTACTGAAGAAACCACCTCACTTGAAATCATCAAGTTTGACACAAGTCCTCTAACACTTGGCATTAGAGATCGTATTGCAAATACACAGGTAACTTTTTATATTTACAATGTGAAGATCTAAATTAAATCTTTCTTGTTTTAATTGTTAGATCAAAGTAGACCGATCCATTTGTAGAACTGAAGATTTGCTTAAAATTTGTACATGCGCCGTTGAAGTTATTATGATTCCGCTGCATGTGTTCACCACAAAAATGGAGCAGTATCTTGTTTCTAAATTACAAAACATAACAGAAACAAACTATGATGATGAAGATTGTACGGCTGAAGAAGACACTATTAAGTGCAAAGTATGTACACAATGGGTCCCTCAAATTTTATTTAGAAGGCATATGTTACACCACAAAAATACTAAACACAAGGGCGGCGACTGTGAAAATAAAGATCTAAAAGTGCACAAACATAGCCACAAGAGCAAGAAACGTTTCAAATGCAAACATTGTAAGAAAAGTTTTAAACACACTGGTGAATTCAAAAAACACATGTTGTTTCATGTTGATAAGAAATCTTTGAAATGTCAACAGTGCAATAGATGTTTTACCGAAAATAGCAATCTTAAAAGACACATGTTGATTCATAAGGGACTGAAACCCTTTAAATGTCAGCAGTGCAATAAATGTTTCACCCAAAATAGCCATCTTAAATCGCACATTTTAATTCATAAGGGACTTAAACTTTTTAAATGTCAACAGTGTAATAAATGTTTTACCCATAATAGCAGTTTTAAAAGACACATGTTGATTCATAAGGGACTTAAACCTTTTAAATGTCAACAGTGCAATAAATGTTTTACTGCAAGTAGCAGTCTTAAATCCCACATGTTGATTCATAAGGGATTGAAACCTTTTAAATGTCAACAGTGTGATAGATGTTTTTCTCAAAGTAGCAATCTTAAAAGACACATGTTGATTCATCAGGCAACAGTGCAATAAATGTTTTACCGAAAATAGCAAACTTAAAAGACACATGTTGATTCATTTAAACAGTTGTTCGATGACTTCGAGCGAGAAGAGGATAAATCTAAAGAGGCAGGCTGAAAGCAATATTTTTGTTTTTGTATTGACACGTTAGGTGCTGTGGCGGGCCAACCAACATTGTCCTCCGTTGGGAAACAAATTTTGTATCTATTCTGGTTGTGGTAAGTTAATGTTGTTCACCAGATGATTTTACTGTTTAGGTCGTGGTAGTACTAAACGTACTAATTAATTTCATTAATTGTTTTGTTAAATTTAAATGAATTCCGGTGCAACTGGTCGTGCTTTTTATTATCTATGATTAATTTTGCCTTATAATTTTTGTATATTTAAAAACTGTTTTCAAGATTTTCTTCGTTGTTTTTACATTAGGTACTTCTTCAGTGTAGTTACTTTATAATTGCAAATACTCATTTAATGAATAGTTTTTTTTTTAATTTAATTTAATTTGCTTGTTTATTTCCTAATATTATTATGCCTGTTGCTGAAGAGAGCTATTGAGTTATTTTTATGAATTCATACAGATGATATTTTTTAAGTATGCATGCATTTAATATACTAGTTCACTTTTAAATAATCGATTTTATTGTCTTCTTATAAATTGTACATATATATATATATTTGAATAGAGAATTACTTATTCTCAAGTGCTATAATTTTTGTTTATTTCGAAAATTTAAGTTAATTTAACAGTTCAAGTCAAGTTCCATAGAGGGCCTATGGAGGGCCTCTTTCATAACCTTAACTGCTAAACATTAACGTTAATTTGTTGTGAGTTTTGTGCATAAAATACGATAGTTGTTGAAAAACGAAAAGCCAACGAATCTGCCTTGGTTCCTTTCTGCCATAACTTCAGGGTTTGAAGCAGCAAGCGGTTTTGCACGTGGTTTTCACGTGCATGCTATCGTTAAATTGCATTCAATTCATTTCCCGATAACGATGGAAAATTGCGGTGATTTGAATTTATTTCAAATTAAATTAGAACAAACAGAACTTATAATAAAAGACGAGCCAGAAGAAGTCGTCATAGAAGACAGTGCACTTGATAGCAAATATGTTGAAAGTTTTCCAACACTTGGTATCAACGGTCAGTTACTGAATACCCAGGTATAGTTTTATAGTTACAAACTAGAGTTTTAGAAGAAATTGAGGTTTTTTATTTCAATTTTTAGGTTGAAGTTGTTCCGTCAATATGTCGAATTGAAGATTCAAATAACATTCAAGCATATCAGATGAAAAGCTTAAATTCTAAATTTGAAATGAAGGTTAAAGAAGATTACACAATTCAAGAAACTTCAATAGCAGAAGACACGTTAGAATCGAAGGTAGGTAAACAATGCGTCGTGTCAAATTTATGTAAATAGCACAAAAGACAAGAGTGCGGAAAATGTTTAAAATAAATCGGTTATTATCTAGTTTTCACTTGAAACTTTTATAAGAAATTAAAAGTAATATCATCATTCTCAATGAAAATTGCACAAAATAAACTACAAATGTGATGTTCCGTCTCGTCAATTGTAAGATGCCAACTTCTGAGGGGGTTTCTTTGTCACGTTTACCATTTATCTACCTGGTTTTAGCAAAGAAATATCTTTGGGTAATCGTGTTTGTTAAATCAAATTCTTGCACATTTCAGGTAAATGTGAGTAATCATGATTTCGATGCACTTGAAATTCAATTAAAACAAGAAGAGCTGGTTATAAAAGATGAACCCGAACAAGTAACTGAAGAAACCAGCTCACTTGAAATCATCCAGTTTGACACAATTCCTATCACACGTGGTATTAGAGATCGTATTGCAAATACACAGGTAATTTTTTATATTTACAATGTGAAGACCTAAATTAAATTACTCTTGTTTTAATTTTTAGATAGAAGTGGACCCATCTTTTCAATGTCAACAGTGCAATAAATGTTTTACTCGAAATAGCAGTCTTAAAAGACACATGTTGATTCATAAGGGACTTAAAGCTTTTAAATGTCAACAGTGCGATAGATGTTTTACCCAAAATAGCAATCTTAAAACACACATGTTGATTCATAAGGGACTGAAACCCTTTAAATGTCAACAGTGCGATGAATGTTTTTCTCAAAATGGTAGTCTTAAAACACACCTGCTGATTCATAAGGGACTGAAACCGTTTAAATGTCAACAGTGCAATAAATGTTTTTCGCAAAGTAGCAATCTTAAGAAACACATGTTGATTCATAAGGGACTGAAACCCTTTAAATGTCAACGGTGCAATAAATGTTTCACCCAAAATAGCAGTCTGAAATCCCACATGTTGATTCATAAGGGACTTAAACCTTTTAAATGTCAACAGTGCGATACATATTTTTCTCAAAATGGAAATCTTAAAAAACATATGTTGATTCATAACGGACTTAAATCTGAAGAGGCAGCCTGAATAGAAAAAGGAAGAAGAATATTTTTGTTTGTTTATTTATTGTACCCTATAATTTTAAATAAATATAGGTATTAAAAGGATTGGAAATGCTTATTCACTGATATTATTTAACAAGGTTCATTAAATTATGATTTCATTAAGTGTTTAATTAACAGCAATTAAATGCAACCGAATTTTAAACTTATTGACTGAAAATTAATGTGACTTGTCAACGGTTAACTAATTAACTTGTGAACAAGGATCTAAATTAATTAAAATCGCTGAAATGTTCCTAATATCGATAATAATATAGTTTGAGGTTTTTACTTGTGATTTGATATGGTAATCGTTGAAGTACATCCACATTTTCATCTGAATGCATTCATTTTCGATTTTGTTACTTTATTAAAACAAGTTCCTGTCTAATACGATTAATGTCTTATTTCGATGGAAAATTATAATTTATAATAAATTACTGATTTTTATGTTGTATTTCAGTTATTACTATTACTTTATAATAGCAAGTAATAGTTTAATGAATAGCTTTTTTTTAAATTTAATTTCATTTACTTGTTTATTTCATAATTATTATGACTGTTGCTGAAGAGAGCTATTGAGTTATTTTCATGAATTCATAGGGTGAATAAATTGTGTGATGATTTTTTTAATTATCTATGCATTTAATTTACTTGTTTACTTTTAAATAATTGATTTGTTGTATTGGTCGAGCCGTTCTCAAATGATTTTTATTTATGTATAGATATGTTCCATAGAACGAACCCATCGCAAATGCAGGCAAGTTTCACAGGGTCGAATTAGTGTTTTCTTAACATCTTATTAACCATTATATCATATTTAATCAAATTATTTGTAGTGGTAAAATTTGTAATACAGTAGAACCCCTCTATAACGAAAACTCAAGGGACCAACATATTTACTAAATAATTTTGTACAAATTTTCGAGTTTCTAAATTTTTACCTGAATACGTCCAGTAACAATTCACACCTAAATGACAGTTTTATAACTTTAAGCCGGAATAAGTGCTTTTACGACATCGCCGCAATTCATATTGGATGAGGTATAGGTACAAACTCTTTTCTTCCACCACCATGACATGGGATTTAAAGGTCCATCTTTAATTGTGTTACTTTTAGAGTAGGTAGATCCCAAAAAAGTTTGGAAATGTCTACAATAAATTTTAACAAGTGGAGCATTAAGAACTAAATGTTGCATTTGAAAACATGACTGGCTTACATAAAAAATGATATTTCATGAAAAACTTTTTTTCACTGTCCCATTTATACACTTTGAAATATTACGCTATTAATAAGTACATGAAAGAATAAAAGAATTTATGGGAGGACAGAAAAATAAATCAACATTAAGAAACACCCTTTTTATTGTATATTATATAAACACATTCACACGGTACATAAAGTTTATTATTTATAACTATACAGCCATTTTGATAAATCGATAGTTATATAAGTACGACATATCAAAAGCAGCTGAGTAGAATGCAACTCCAGAATAATAAAATCAAAAGCTAAATTTTTTATATCTAAAATTAGACTAACATATTAAAATTTTAGATACACCAAACAATTATTTTGGTTGTAAATAATGTACAAATTTATTAGAAACCATCTATACATTTATAAATCTAAACTCTCATTTATAGAATAGCATTTTTTTCAAGATGTCACTATAGTACAAATGAAAGTGGGTGTAGGGCTGATCTTTGAGTAAGGATGTTCATGGAGTTTGTCACCAAACTTGATAGTGTCCTGATCAGCCGTACACAAATATATATTAAAGCTGCCTAAGCAGTAAAAATACATAAACGAGCACACCGTATACACCTTGAAGAAAGACAGCTGATTGCTAATCTACACATTAAAAATTTATTAAACTTCAGACAGAAAGACTTTTATACAAACCATCATCAGCTGTCGAATAACATTGAAACATGGCAAATATTCAACAGTCTGGCATATCTCTAATCAATCAAATTCATCGATTCTTCGTTGTGATTTGCAGGTCAAATCATAAGTTGCAAACAAAAGAAGCTGCTAACTGTTGTTTATTTGCGCGAAAGTAAAAAAGCCTTTAAATACATATTTGCAACTAATCTAAAAGCAAATGTTTAAAATTATAATTAAATACAAATGCGATAGAAAAAAAAAACATACATTAAGAAAAATATTTTGGTTTATATATTTAAACAATGTGATGATGGATTACAGAGATTTGAATGAGATTATTTATGAAGCTCCTCTAATATACTAAAAACTACACTAAGTTTATTATTTTACAACTGTATACGTTCATTAAAAAAGTCGATTTAACGACATATAAAAAAATCGTCCAAATTCTCACTAAAGACCATGTAAAATATTTGAGTATTAAACATTTTAACGATTCAATTTTTCTCTGTGGACATCCATGTTTGGGATTTTATTTAATTCATATAAAAGTAGTTCTAATCAAATGGCAGTGTCGTTGGTTGGTTTTTATTTTGGTCGAACTGCCAGGAATGATACTCCGATTTACAAATTTTTTTTTTTGGTTTAACACATAAGAGTCCATTATTTTAATTATAAAAATTTTAATGCAATAATAAGGAGTTTATTCTTGGGCGACAACTGCTGCAGTCGATTCCTAAACAAACAAACAAAATAATTAAGACAATTGGATAATAATTAAGAAGTGAAACGATTTTCCGAAATCGAGACTTGTTCAACGTTTTGCAAATTTATTCGGCCGTTTTAAAAGTAATTTATACCCTGCAATTAGTTCTAACAACCACGTTAAAACCGCGATTTAATGTGAAATTGTGCAGATAATTTATTACTACTAAAATCTATCCAATAAAACCGAAAAAGAACACCTGTTCAGCACGTTCCGAGGCTACGATATGTTTTTTCAATTAGCAACGAAAGCTATCTGAGAAAAACAAGATAAATCGTCGAGAAACGGTAATTAACATATCACCAACATTAAACCGAAAATAAATTTCAAGTGGCTGCCTACGCAATTACTTTTTATAAATCGGTATTATGCAAGTCAATTTTGAATTAAATAAAAACGTGCAAAATCTCGGTCCGCAAAATCTTCCATTGTAAGTTTGGGGCCGTTATGACAACGTTCGCAACAACATTTTTGTACAATCACTTCCTTTGACAATTATAGCTCGACAGAATTGAATATCCTTGACTGTGGAATTAAATGTATGCAGTCAAGGCCAGGAACGGTCGCGGGATTACCGAAAAATCGGCCGTATTTCCGACCAAATAATTATAAACCAGTCTCGGTGACTCGGTAAGTAATAGGACAATATTGCAATTTTTATTACATTGTTTTTGTCAGTTTTAATTAATGCTATTGTTGTTTGATGAAGAATAATGTGCGATAAGAGAGTTGCATGTTAGCTGTTTGCTGGAACATAATTTATTGTTAACAAGCATTGAAATATCAACCTTGGTAAATTCTAAAAAAAGAACAAACTTCTACAAATCGCCTCCAAATATAAAAACAAAGTAGTAAAATTCTATTACTTCCTCATTCGGTCTTTACTAATCAATCACCTACATACAGTGGTGGTCATTAAAATAGAGCCAAGACTTTGCAAATGCTTTTTGAATTGAATTTAGTACAAAGTTTTACACATACTCTTCGGCCATCTATAATATTAAAAGAACAATAAGTTTAGTATACTGTAACTTTTTCCGCAGGAGTGCAGTTGCATTCGTTATCACAATACCATTTCTGGCCCTAGTGCCAATTTAGCCTGATCAGGTAAATAGAGCCAAGTGTTTTTATTTAACTGAAATTTTTGCTAGCGTTTTTGCAGATTATATTGTCAGATAATAGTGATATTATAAAAAAATTATCAAATTTAGAATGCGAAAATACAATGAAAATGGATCGCGGGCAACATTGTTCTTTGGAAGAAAGAACAAAAATTTTAACTTTACTTGAAGAAGGAAAATCTCAACGTGGTGTAGCTAGAATTGTCGACGGTTCAAAGAAAATAGTTGAAAATGTATTCAAACCAAAACCAACTGTGGAAAATTGTGGGAGAAAAAGAATTACTACGACTGATCGGTTCATCGCACTCACATCGAAAGAAGACCCTTTCAAGTCCTCTAAAAGCATTAAGAATGAATTAAATCTTCGAAGACGACTTCAAGACTAATTTACATAGAAGAGTTGCCAGAAAAGTCCCTCATTTGTCTACCAAAAATATTAAAAGTCGGCTTAAGTTTGCATCGGCCAATATGAACTAGGATCGTCCCAATGGAATAAAAAAGTGGAAGAATATCTTATGGGACAGATGAAACGAAGATAAATTTATTTGGTTCCGATGGTTGGAATTACGTTAGAAGACTTCCAAACAAAGAATTCCTTCTACAATGCACAAAAAAACTGTGAATCATGGAGGAGGGAATATTAAAGTGTGGGGATCATTTTCTTGATATGGAATTGGACCAATTTCTTGAATCAAAGAAATTATGGATCAACATAAATATGTAAATATACTAGACATAATACGATAACGATCCGAAACACACTTCTCGGTTGGCAACAAAAATTTCGCGGATCATAAATTGTCGGTTTTACCGTGGCCTTCTCAATCGCCCGACCTGAATCCAATTGAGAATTTGTGACAACAATTAAAAAGTGCTGTTGGAAAGTATCAAATAAGCAATAAAGCACAATTATGGGAAGTTGTCCAAAAAGAATGGACGTCCATTTCCATCAAACGATGTCAATAGTTAGTCGAATCAATGCCACGACGCTGCAGGGCACTAATCAAAAGTAAGGGTCCATGCTACTAAGTGTTGATTAAAATTGAGTGATTGGAACAGAAATATGCGATAAAATTATAGATATAAGTTATGTAAAATGAAGTGGTTCTATTTCAATGACCACAGAAATTTACTTGCTATTCCTTATTATATTATTTTTGTTTTTAGTGGATTACTTTTATTATTCCTTTTTTGTTTTATTTATACATACGTGGAATATATATTTCGTTGGTAGCTATTTGTTTCTTTTATGAACGTTATATCAATTTTCACCGACAATTTTGCAACGTTATAAGCAATGGCTCTATTTTAATGACCACCACTGTAAGTCAGTGACGGATTATAGAACAGACAAAAGACCAATTGTCTTGGGCCCGTAATACCCAAGGGCCAGGCAAGGCAAAGTAAGCCAAGAATAGAGAACTTGAAATGCTCAAAACCAAACGTGAAAAAATAATAAATTGCTTTAAACGTTTTGGGCTGCTTTGGTTGAAATTATCACACTTTCAAAAAGTTTTATAAGACCCAGTTTAATTTTTTTTAAATAATTCTGTGATTTTGCTAAATAGGTGTTTGTGTATTCCTCGAGGCCATTATGATATTTCAGAATAAATTTCGTTGACAAATTTAAGTCTGCAGGTCAACAGCTTTTATTATAGTCGTTTTAGTGCTTCTAAATTAATTTAGCAACATAATTTAGACCATTCATAGCCTGTATGGACTATATTTTCAATAAAGAACAAAGAATCAGTCAATGAATACTAACCGTCGCATCACCCGCATTGCCCTTGGCTTCAACATCTCTCCTTTCGTCGACGGCACTTTCTGTTGCAGACACCTCAGCGGATTTGACCACCTGCAAATCAAACCAATAAAATCCAGTCGCCGGAATCGCAAGCGCGATGCATGTACAAAACGAAAAAAAACTATGAGAAAGACAAATTAATATAAAATCTTAAGCATTCCAAATTACGAACAGAAGGCTAAAACGTGATATGAATATACAAATAAGAACGTATTTCACATGTCGGTTAATCGCACAATTTGTGGGGTCGATGCAATTAAAGTTAGCAGAGCGCGTCAAGAATCGTCGTGACAAAACAAAAATACTGATTTGTATTAACATCAGTAAATTAGTGAGGTAAAACATGTTAGCACGGAAATCTGAAAAACAATGGTTAGCACAAGAACTCCCGGCAAAAATAAACCTAAAACGGGAGTTTCAAACACAAACAGAAAAATCAAAACGAGAACAAGAATTGTTAATGTGAGATACTTTCCATTACGATAGCACTATTCACCTGTTTCGCTGGCGGGTCATTTGACGGCAGCGTCACATCATTGGCGACAGGCGATGGCAGACCGTCGTCGGTGTTTCCATTAGTCAGAATCGCTTCGCCATTCACGGCTGCAACGGGTTCCGGAGCCTTTTCCGGCTCGGCGGGAACTGGTGGTTCGGGAACGTTTGGAGCGGAAGGTGCAGACTCGACCGGTATCTGCTCCGACGTGATCGGTTCGGGCGCGGATTCGATCGGGGGCAAAGACATGGGCTCTTGCAGGCTTTCGGAAATAGGGTCGGGCAGAGACGGCAGCGATTCCGTCGAAATGTCGGGCAACGAGTCGGCGTTCGCCACCGGTTCGGAAGAACTCACAGAAACGGGTTCTGGGGCGGGTACGGTTTCGGGCTCTTTGGCGGGCGAAGGGGGAGCATCGGCCGGAACCGCCTCAGATTGTGGCGAATCAATTTTTTGGCACACTAGCTCAGCTGGAGCGGCCGGAGCCTCGACAGGACTTGCTGCTGGTTCAGCAGGAGCGGCTACCGGTTCAGCCGCTTCCGCAGGGATTGGTTCGACCGGAGCGACTTCTTCGGTCAATTTACAAGATTCGGGCGTGGAGACCGTTTCGGTCTTAGTTTCAACTACGGGGGCGCTTTCGGGGACGGTCTCGACGACCGGAGCCGCGGCGGCCTGCGGCGCGGATTCGATAACGGGCTCGGAAACCGGTTCGGGGATAGTTTCCACGACGGGAGCGGAAACGGGCGGAACCTGATTCGCGGGAATCGCGTCTGCCATGGTGGACTCGGCAAATACCGTCACCGGGGATGGTGGAATAGTGGAAGGCAAAGGAGGGGGAATTTCTTCGCTACGCACCTCAATGATCTCCTCGACGGCGGCTTTGGGCTCCTCGACTTTGCATTCTTCGACTTTCGGCGCTTCAGGCTTAGATTCTACCACGGGGACTTCTTTAGGGGCTTCCACTTTCGGCTCTTCGGCAGGTTTGGGCTCTTCTGCGGGTTTTGGTTCTTCAGCAGGTTTAGGTTCTTCGGCCGGTTTGACATTTTCAACGGATTTGGGCACTTCTTCGGGGACGGCTTCGCCGTTTGTCACGGTTTCCGCGGGCTTTTCCGGCTCGGCTTTGGTCGCTTCAACCGTTGGAGAAGTGGCGATTTCTTCAGCACCCTAAAAATAAGAGAAAAATTTAGGAAAAACTACAAACTCGCGGGGGGAGCTTAAAGTTAGATGCTATTTTTTTCATCCGATCACGTCCTTTCAATTTCACCCTAAAGTTCCCGACCAATCGATTCAATAACTCGATTAAACGCCTTGAAAGGACAAATGAAGCCGTTAGACCATCACATAAACATTCCAATTGTACCGTGATAACCTTGCAGATGACCCGAGACGTTTTAAAGTTGACTGCACTGTTAATGTCTCGAATTTATAAAATATGCATAAAGTGAAACTACAAAAACCTCTGGAAGTTAATTAGGCAGAGAATCCGAACAAAAAATAAATCAGGGTTGAGTCTACGACGAGAAAAAAGCGACCAGAAAAAATCGAAACGTGGGAACGCGCTTTCCTCCGTTCCGAGAATCACACGCAATCCGTTCAATTTTGATTCAGGGCCCCGCCGTGTAGTCCAGTCATTTAAGTACTCATCTTCCAAAAAAATTTCAAGTGAAGATTTTCTTTCGGGATTTTCTTTCTATCGCTATAAGAAATACTGTGTAAAAAGTCCGTTGAAAAATCGTGTCCGCCAAAGGCATTGTTGAAGGTCGTAGATCGCGAAAATCAAATATTTCCTGAAGTATTGGTTTTACGTGAATTTTGGTTATTACAAAATTTGTTTATTATCAAAATCTGCACAAAAAAGGTTCTATGCAAACTTTATGTGGAATCAACGATTTTCGGGATGTGAGACTGAGAAAACTTGGGAACTGCGATGCATTCGTTTCCGCACCACCTTTGAGGTAGAATTGCAAGGCGTTTTTTTTTTATACGTGGTGTTTCCATTAGGCCTATTATTAGTCGTTTTCTTCTACTTCTTCGCCTCTGTCTTTTTCTTCTACTTCTATTTCTTCTTCATCACTTTCGTTACTGTTATCATCTACAATTATTTCAGGGGATAACATAGTAATAAGGTCTATTTCGTCGTAGTTTATTTCAGATTCCACTGTCGCATCATCGGACGTAGTATTTAAATATGACTGGCCGCGACAAAAGCCACATATTATTGAACATGGTAATCCTAACTTTGGAGTCGTTTTCTTCATTCGACGAAGTTGTTCTATTGCTTTTAAATTGTTACTATTGTCATCATAACCATCAAACACTACAACTATATTACAACTAAATAAATGCGTCATATTGTCTGTATAATACACCATCAAAGTTTCTTAGCCTCATATCTCAAAAATTATTGGTCCCACGTAAATTTTGTATAGCACATTTTTTGTGCAGATTTTGACAATAAACAAATTTTATAATAACCAAAATTCAAATAAAATCAATACTTCACGAGATATTTGAGAGAAACTGATTTTCGCGACCTTCGACCTTCAATAATTTCTTTGGCGTACACGATTTTTCACTGGACTTTTTATACAGTGTTGCTTACTAAGAAAATCCCAAAGGAAAATCTTCACTTGGAATTTTTTTTTACATTCACGTTTCGACAACGTTTCTAATTAAGAAATTAAAAGTTATGGTGTTACAAAATAAAAACTGTTGTTATTGTATTTTAATTTTCAGTTTCTTTTGTGCATAAAATGACTGGACTATAAGGGCCCCGTGGGCCTATTTATAAAATAGTTTTCCCGCACGTAAATAATTGCGGTTTAATGAACGTCTATATTTAGATGGGGATCAAGTGCATGAAATTATAAAAACGCAATTCGCACATGGGCCGAACTTTGGAAACGTTCCAACAATTTCCCTCGCGTCAGGGTTAACATGAAAATAATGTCGAACAACATACTCAATGTCACTATAATTACGCGATTCCATAAAAAAAAAAAATAGCACCGGCACCGAACTTTATATAGACCGAGACGAAAGGTCCGGGAACCATGTCTGATAACGTCAAATTCGCTTGCGTCAAATCAAATTTTTATTCGGACGGTATTTTTGGATCTGAAAAACAGACCTTGCAATATCGGTTAACCGTTTCCGGCACGCGCCCGGATCGCTCCAAAAAAAAAATGTGAGCCATCTTACAGGGTAATTCGCCCAGCACCGTGTTGGTTGTGGATCATACGTTTTCCGCTCAAAAGCGACCGAAAAAAAAATTGAAGGAGTGAAGCTTGATTTTTTTTGGGAGGCTCGCCCCTGGCGGGCTGCGCCCTATTTATGTTGTTAGTAACAAGATAAACAGGCATCCACATAATACAACACCAATTACAATAAACCAATTAATTAAGTACCCTGCGTGTGTTCACAGCCCATCTTAAATGGTTCACTAGATATTTAACACCATACGCGAAAACAACCGCCGAAAAACAGGTATAAATAATGGTCGCATACCATCGGAAACCGTGAGTGTCGTCTAAAGTTACCTGTGCATCCATGATTTACAACTAAACCACGAAAAAATCTAAGCACAAAATTTCGAATCGGCGCAAATTAGTGCAAGGGCGGCGAAATGTGTGCAAAAATTTAAACCAGACACGCCAGTTACAACTTTTCAGCAGACACTGAGAGCGAATTGCAAGACCGATGTGTATTTATAGCAACTTCTTTAGACGGGATACGTTTACACCCTAACATACCTCTGGGGGGGCTACCGACATACGCACTTACTCACCCAGCTCGCGAGTAGGCTGCAAGCGCAAAGGAAAAAAAAACGTTTCAGTCGGTAAAAAGGCTTTGCTTGAATTTCAGTAACACACACCTTCAGCACTGGATACCTTGCGGGAAACGCGAGGAGCGAAGGTCGCCCGATCAAACTAAATTAGAACGAGAAAAAAAACGAGCCCAGACCTAAAAAAACGTGGCGTCGAGAGAAAAATAAGGCATTCAAAAGTCGAGGGGTATTTATTTAGCCGTTCTAAAAATAGCGCGTGCAGAAAGGATACAAATGCGAAAAAAACTGCAACTAGTATAACAGGCTCGGGGAGAGCTAGTTTCTTACATTTTTCGACGAGGCGCGGAGACCCCATAAAGCCACATGCCGATCGGTTCGAACGAAAATTTATTTCGCTACCGAAATAAAAGCTTATCATAATTAACGCTGATTTACAACGCGAACCAATTAAATTTTAAAATATCGAAGCGATGCGCAATTCGTATAAATAAAATTCGGATCTTTTTAATAAAATTCGCACCTGCGATAGAGCAATCATTTTGGGCGACACGTGCCCTCCGTTTATAAAAAGTTGCGATTTCCCCACATAATTCCCAAGTCGACGGTCCAACAAAAATATATTTAATATAACAACAAAAACAACTAACGCAGTTGGCTTGAAAATGCGTTAGGAGGTCACATTAGATTCCTACACAACTTAAATGCGTTTTAAATCTCAATATAAATAACGAACTATCTGCGGGGCGAATTTTTTTTTAGACTGGTGAACTCATCTGAACTTATGGCGAAAAAAATCGGCGCCCACTGCGGCGATCGGCCCACGCGAAAATTAAGTCCCCGGCGTATGAATGGAGACACCGCGAAAAGAATCCATGGGATGGATTTCGCGTCGGTGTGACCGTGAATTCGATCCGAAAAGATCGGATTGCTGGGAATCAATCATTTTCCATGTGTTCGCCGAGTGACGCCGGAGACAGGCGCGATCCGTTGGAGGCGCCTAATTTTGGGCGGTTCGTCCTAAATCGGCTAATGAGTCTGGAAATTGGGTGACCAGGCGACCGCGGAGTGGCGAAAGATTTGCAAAAATCCGGAAAAATTAAACGAGCGATTTATTTCATAAATTGGCGATTTTAACGGCCGTCTTCTTATTTTGTCAAAATGAGGCCGAAGTGTGGGCCGAAAGCCGTAAATCAAAAATATCGATTATTCAATCATTTTATTTTGAATGTTTATAGAGCGACATAAAATCTCGAGATCTCAAATATTTATTTTTGATGTCACCGAAATAATTTGGCAAATAATGAAAAACAAAATAAAATATGTGCACCAAAAAATAGAAAAAAATAAACAAATAAACAAATTCGAACAAATCGTGTGATTTACATTAAATCTTGAAAATGATATTAGGAAACGACCGAAAAATAAAATTGTTGCGATAAGTTTTAATGTCCATTTAAAAACTACCATTAAATTGTCGTTTTACCAGCATCGAATTAAAATCGGTTTGAATAAAGATTTAAAATCCACTAATTTATGCGGAAAACAAAACATTAAAAAAAGAGCATTCCACTCTAAATTTAAATTTATTCGGTCGACTCGGAATAAGACCGGATTGTTGAAAATCTAAAAATACTTTCTCAACGATAAAGTGTCGCAAAAAGAAAATTAAATTTCAGTCTGGTTTACCCATTCAAAAAAGAAGTTATGAAACAAGCCGATCACATTTCGGAGAGACGTAAATCTATTGCAACAAGCAACGTGGAACATCCGATACGAATTCTGGATAAAAACAACTTTACTGTCGAATAAAATAATAAGAGGATGCCTATAACTTCGTTCGAGTTAGTATATAGCAAGGCAACAAAAAAAAAAAAAAAAACTAAGGCCTAAAAAGTTGCAAACCGCAAAAACCAAAAGACGGCAATAAAAAACTGTAATTTCTAAAATTGAGCTGAATAAAATTCCCAAGCTAAAAATGTAATAAAATAGAAAAGTCGCGTTTTACGGTCAAACTTTGCATTCGTCCGCAGCTTCTCACATTTTTTAAAATAAATACTATGCAATACATTCAAATATAAAAAGTGTGGGTGCTGGTATCATCCTTCAGAAAAAAAAAACAACTTTTTATCGAACACTAAAAAAAGTAATGATTCCATAAATAAACCTTAAAACAAAGATAAAATCAATTTATAAAATATCAAATTTTTAATGTCGATCGACTTCGGCAACAATAGGGAAATGTTCAACAGTAACACAGTTTTTAGCAACTGGTGTAATGGTAATATGATAATACTTGATCAATACCTTCGTGGACATCTTCATTAAGCATGTGCGCACTTAAATTCATTTACAATAAAAGTAATTATGAACGGTCACCCAATTGTGTCATTGTTTAGCAGCAAATTGTAGTGACACAAAGCATGCTTTTCTGTGGTACACATAACACATTATTTCTCTTAAATAATAACAGAAATTCAAGTTTAACGACAATAATTTGTGCGTTAATCTTATTCAATCACCGAAAGTAACCAACAACGTTTAATAACCTTAAAAATAAAGAACAAATACAGGGTTCACAGTAATTCTGTATTTTTAAATGCATGAATTCCCTCCCTGACTTGCCCCCGATATTTTAATTTATTTCTAAATTCCCTGACATTTCCAGGTTTTCCAGGTTGCTGTGAACCTTGAAATAAAGCAAAAATAACTAAAATGTTATTCCGAATTATTGGAACCGTATAAGTATATTATACACAGACATGTAACACTGTTAAAAATCTTTTTGTATTAGCACTTTTTCCACAAAACATGACATAATCTTCCGTGACAGGGCATTAGGGGGTCTTTTTTAAAACGTGACATCACAAAGAGTATTTTCATATATAATACAACGAGAGGAATCGTGGTTATCGACAATCGCATGAGTTGGGACACAAAACATGTCAAAAATTAATTTCACGAGTCTGAAAAACGAGTGAAATTATTTGACAACATGTTTTGAGTGCATCAACCCATGCGATTATTAATAGCCACGATTCCACGAAATGTATTCGTCAGATTATATCACTCAGAGCGCTGATTAATAAGTGATAATCACGCATGCTACCCTCACTCTGTGGGGACTAGCACACGTGATTATCACTTATTAGACAGCATTCGTGGTATAATCGAAAAAGTAAAATTTTAGCAACTATTGATAAATAACCAATTCGTCAACTGATATACCGAACCATTTATTAATTCTATATTCCTTTATAATTGAAAATCATTTTGCTTCTGTGGCGTTTGGCACAGTGTGACACCTTGTGACGTGGGGGTAGATTTCTTGTCAAATTTGACGAAAAACCTGTGGTTAAGTCACATCGGTAATATTTTATCAATAACAAAGTGTACTGCTTTCAAACGTTTTTAAAATATAACCAACAAACCCATTTATTAAACGGCATGAGGTAAACTAACCGTTCAGATAACCAATCTATTCAACCTAACTCAACAAAATCAACAGATGAGTGCGCTAAATGCACCCATTGTATTGAACGTTGTTATCGATTGCTGATCTCTAATTCAACTTACACGATAATGCTATCAATTGATAGATAAAACTAATACAAATCAAAACTAATTAATAATAAATTTTAAAGTATTAATTTACTACATGGCGATTTTGAAATATGTCATGCCATGATTTCTAGATAAACAAGACTTGTAAAAAAATTAATTTATGAACAAACACAATAGTTTTAACATTTATTGAAGCAATATCTGGTACACCTGGTATAAAAGTATTATTCTGTAGCAAAAAAAATTATTATTATGATTTAGTAGACTGGTATTTTAATTTCAGCACTTGCATTTTTTGCAGTTGTGCCGACGGTTATGACCCATTAAAAGAAAACAAGTTGAATATAACGTTTGAAGTGCCCCTTCCTCCTTCTACTATGGTTTGGGGTTTCACACGCTATAATTAAGCCATTTCTTAAACCATTATTCAGTTTTAAAGATATTGTGACTGTGTCACTGTTGAACATGTTCCCTTACAGTATCAATTACAGTTACTGTAAGTAAACCTTATAAGCAATTGCACTTGCTTAAAATGTTTTTTAAATGAGAAATAATGTTGTCAATTCTATAAAAGCAGAACGCTCAGCATCAATTAAAACAGCGGGGGTTTAATTTGCAGCAGTTGCAGCACAACTAGTTTTCTACGAGTTCATTAAGAGGAACACTTTAAATAACAGCATTATTATAAATAACGAGTCGACTAAATTGGTAATCGATACATCATAACGCCATCTAAAGTAGCCACTTGAGACAGGTCAGTTTTTCAATTTCCTATCCGGACAAGTGAGTCTTAACACCTACGATATCAGCTAATAAGAAATGTCTACAACGTTGTTTACGGGGCCGTCGTCTCGCGACGCCCTCGGTTCGCGTGCCCAGTCACTAGAAATTCGCGGAGGATGCCGGTTACGACGAGGACTACAACTTTGTATTCAGATTGGACTCGAAATAGAAACGAGTATGACTCACGCGTGAAAAATGTCGAATTTTAATTGCCGCTCGATTTTTAGCCGCGCAGCCTCGAGCCCGGGATGTAATCCATCTTAATCCACTAAATTATACCTACACCTTCCAATTATTTCCGTTCGAAACGATCGGCGTACTGCAAGTAGGAGAGCGCGCGGCCGGTCAAGTGGGTGTGCCCCTCTCGCGTGGACTGAAGTGACTCACCGTATCTGCAGGAAATGCAACGCCGAAAGATTCTTTGTTTTAGATTAACTTACAACAATGCGTCATCGAGTGCCTCGAGATTTTTTTTTCCCCGATAGATTATCGGGCGTTAATTCTGGGTTTAACTGATCGCAGGATATTGTTCTTGAAGATGGGTCTAGACAGATTAAAATACATGATGTGGAACACGAGTGTGCACAAGGGATTTTCATAAGCCGCTTTAGCGAAAGATTTCACCTACCGCACAGTTAACAAGGATAAATTGGAAAACGCTCTAGACTGGATGTCAGGGACGCTTCTAATATCACATAATTAATGCACTTCTTTGTACTACCAGGAATGACGGCTTGGTGGGGACTCAAACACACCCTAATTTAATTTCAACTTGACGTTATTTCTATATTACGTTCAGACGTTACCAGTGTCTTATTTGCTTTGCATCTATTTTGCTTCGAAAAATCGGTTAAAACTTGAATACCACAGAAAAAAACTAAGGTAAATGAACCGGGACACTTTCAGTTTTAATTAAAAATAATGAGCGTTGCAAACCACAAAACCTAAAAAACCGCAACAAAAACCTTCAATCAAATTTATCTGAGGTTATAAAAATATAATAAATCAAAAGTCGAATTTTAGAGTGAAAATTGGAAAAAAATATTTGCAATTTTTGAGCAAAAATGAGAATCATGGAACGGTAAAATTGATTGAATTTAACAGTAACGTTTTAACGAATTAACAATGACTTTTATAAATAAATTCTTAAAAGGAAGGGCGAGATTTCCTAAATTAATAATCTGCAGTAAAAAAGGTGTTTGTTAAGCTTTTTAATTTCTGGTCACTCAACTTTTTTAAAATATAGTACGCAAGAAAAAATTAAGTATTTTGGCATTTATAGACCGATCTCTACAAATAAAAAAATACAATTCTTATCAATAGTTTAGTTGATTAAAGTTCAAAAAATTTCTGAAAGTAATTACAGTAGAATTCATTTATAATCGCCCCATATCACAGACTATTGTTCGTTATGTATCCACAGCCGAAATTCCATTTAAACCTATGCAAATAAAAGCGAATATTATAGACACGCTTATAACGGACTTTCCTTGTAATGAACAAAAAATTCACTAAATGTCCATTATATCCGAACCGAATTCAGAAATTTCCCTCAAAACGTGGAGGCGACTTCCGAGACCAGTTGCTTCTGCAGACAGGACGCAAGAAATACCGAGCTTTTGTTAACTTCGTCAGTTATTAAGCAGAGATTATACCGTAAAACAAAAAAAAATGCCTTCGCCAAGGCGATAACGCAAGTGAAATTCTTTGTTAATTAAACAAAATACGAATTGTTTTAAATAACGCATTTTTAAGGAAAATACCACACCACATTAAAATTACGGATTTCTTGTAAAGTAATGTTGCATTTTTGTATTTTTTATATTGTATGCACTTTTTGCAATATTTAATTTTGTTTTCATATAAAAAAATCAAATTTATAATGTTGGACACCCGACAGAGTTGTCATTGCTTCTTCGATCTTAAATTTCCCGACTTTTCCAGATTTTCCCTAAGCAAAAAAAAATAGATTTCGCAGAACACATGAAACTGCAGAGGCAATTTTTGGTTAAGAAAAGATTTTTAGTTCACGGTAATGATGGATATTTATTTGTTCTATATTTCTAACCATATTGAGAGTTCATTATAAAAACTTTAGATGTGTTATGATAGGTGAAACAGTTATTAATTTTCTGTAGTGTTACTAGCGTGGTGGATACAAAATACGAACCCTCATATAAAGGGTTTTCCAATAAGAGGTGTTATTTTGAATAGCCCGTTATTTCGGTAGATGTAACTTTTGGAGCTGTAATTTTTTGACATTTGACAAGTAGAAACTACGCCATTAATAAAAATGGAACGATACACGCTTCAACAACGCATTGAAATTATTAAAATTCACTATAAAAATGGTGAAAATTTGGCAGAGACGGTTCGTAAAACTCGAACATTTTTGGGTCGTCGTGAAGCACCTTGTCGGACCGCAATACAGAAATTGGTGGAAAAATTCGAGCTGTTGGGACAAGTTAGTGATGTGAAGAATAAAACCCGGCCGATTTTGCTTGTTGACGAAGCCATCCAGGTGGAAATGGGCCTCATCACTCAAGATGATTTTTCGATGGAATTCCGGATCATTTTCATGCATTTCAAGGACCCAATCGGCAAAGATACGACGTTGTTGATGATCGGCCGGCTTGAGTTCTTGTGTTAACTGAACTTTATAAGCCTTAAGACCCAAATCTTTATGCAAAATACGGTGTAATGACGTTTTTGGAATGTCTAATTCCAAAGAACGACGAGGAATGGACAAACCTGGGTTTTCTTCAACACTTTCGGCTACAGCAGCAATATTCTCGGCTGTTCTTGAGCGACGTGCACGGGTTTTATTCTTCACATCACTAACTTGTCCCAACAGCTCGAATTTTTCCACCAATTTCTGTATTGCGGTCCGACAAGGTGCTTCACGACGACCCAAAAATGTTCGAGTTTTACGAACCGTCTCTGCCAAATTTTCACCATTTTTATAGTGAATTTTAATAATTTCAATGCGTTGTTGAAGCGTGTATCGTTCCATTTTTATTAATGGCGTAGTTTCTACTTGTCAAATGTCAAAAAATTACAGCTCCAAAAGTTACATCTACCGAAATAACGGGCTATTCAAAATAACACCTCTTATTGGAAAACCCTTTAGTTAGAAGAAGATTTCCTCATTAATAACCCATTGTCTAGTGCTTTCCTTTCCACAAAACATATTTTGGTATTGTACGAAAATATCTAAATGAAAACATGCTTTTGTAAATCTTCACTTTAGACATTCTTTCAATAAATTTCAAATAGGCTATCGCTTTGCTTTGAAAACAAGAAATTGCAATACTACGTTCCATAATCACGATGCACGTGAATTTGACTGAACTCAGTTAATAAAATTCACATCAGATGTCTCTGGACTAATATTGAGGATCCGCTCGAGTTCATTATATGCGAATTTTACTGTACATGTAAGGTTGCAATTTTTTGAGGAGTATTCTTTTGTCTAAAATTGCGTTTTGCTTTAGAGTTGTTTCACATGTCTTAAAACAACAAATTTCTTATAATATAAAGAAAGAACTGTATCTGCTACTTGATGGGAAATGTGACACACTCCATTGAATGCGATTTTACATCCCCATACATTCCGAAAACTCCCGTCTCTACAACACAGATATACTAATTCATATCTCACAATTAAGTAGTTGATTGCTGTGGAATTTAGAAGACGTCGACGTGGGGGTATTTCACAAATAATCTTCCAGTCAGCAATTTACAAAACAAATTCATTGAAGTTCAGAAATTTTTAGTTCACCAAAATTAAATTTTAATTAACTAAGCTCTCGATTTGATCATGATCGTATCAAGCGGGGAAATCAAATATGAATCTACTTAAAGAGAGGAAATAAGTGATTTTTCTTCTACACTGGGTGATCTACTAAATTTAATTTTTTGCTCAGAAAATCATACGTCTTTCATTAAAAGCTCGCACAATGTGTTGCATAAGATCCCGCGCTCTGCGACAGTTGGTGATTTCGACCCAACGAATCATTGCATTCAGTTACAGCCTACGTTTGGCCTGAATTTATCTTGTAAAGTCACAGTCGTCCACATTTAAAAAAGCTCTGTAGAATAATAATTCAATCGATTTTTAATGCAAATGAATTTTCAACAAACGTTGACAAACGTTGATAATACAATTTGATATTTTTTTTGTAAGTTTAACAGACAAAATCCTCATAAAAAGAAAAGGAAACATATCCTCCACTTAAAGCAGCATTAGGTGAATTAAATTTACATTTACTAATGAAATAGCCCCGTCAACATATTTCAAGTCCGTCCGGCAACTTTCAACATCAAATTAATTACCGTCACAAGCAACCCTCCCAAAAAATGCATCAAGTTTATCGAAGAGATACACAAACATATTCACTCTGATTCAATTTTCAATTAATTACGCCCATTCTGTTCACAACCCCCTCAAGCACACAAATTATTCCCAAAAAGATTCCTTTGATAAGATAAGTGACGCCCTCTTAGACATTTTTAACACGACTCTAGTGGGTCGAAACTTGATACATAATTTAATAAGCGAGCAACTTGTGTTCAGTTTTAACCCCCGAACGACCTGAAACGTTAATTTCTCAACTTAGTTTAATTTACAGATTTCTCAGGAGAAACTAATTTTAAAAATTTCTTAAGAAACAATTTTTTGTGATAGAAGCCACGCAATCCATCAGCGACGTTCCGTTCCTTTGTCTGTAGTTATATTTTACCTTTCCCGTCCAATTTATTTTAAAGGAGATTCCGGAATATTAAAGCATTTTTCATCTTTTTTCAAATAACTTTTAGAAGGTTTAGAAGTTGAGATCCCCCATTCGGGGCAACTGACCATTTTCATCGAGGGTATTAAGTAAAACCGAACGATATTTTCATATTCCATTTTATTAAATAGGTAAAAATTTCGATTCGGAAATTTTTGTTCGGAGCGCAATTTTATTCTTATTCGGTTAAAAACACGGAATGCTGGTTCGGCAATCTTGAACGCAAAAAAACAGTAATGGCATTGGTAAGCATGTTGATGCTTCTAACGCGATTTAAAAGGTTGTTCTCCTTCCGACAGAATTGGAAATTGCAGCCTGAAAACATTTTTGACAAAACCAAAGTTTTCGCAGAACAGAAATTCAAAGTCCTTAAACAAAAAATAATAAAAAAAATTCGACCCCTAAAATATTTCACTATGCAACAAATTTTGTTGATTATTTTTTAATGATTTCATTCACCAATCGTTTAGCAGTATTTGGGCACACGTGTTTAATTCTGTCCAATCACAACATTATTATAGTGAGAATTTTCTACTGTAGAAAATTCCCGCGAGCATAATTTCTAGTATTTTGTTTACATATGTAACTTGACAGCACATTTTCTAGTTTTGACATCTGTCGCCAGTTTGATTTTAGTTTATAATGAATTAAACTGTATTTTTATGCTGTATTTTTTATTTAAACGTTAAAAAATAATCTTCCGAATACCACTCGAGAGTGCGAATTAATTAGAAAATAATTCTCCAGTTATTTTTTCAAACTTGTTGCCATTTGGGAATAGCCACTCGAGCCCTACGGGCTCTCGTGTCTATTCCCTGGCCCGTAGGGCTCGAGTGGCTATTCCCTGGCAACAAGTTTTCGAAAATCTGTCGAATTATTTTCAATTTATTCTCACTCTCTTGTGATATTACTTATGAAAATTCAATTCCTTTTACGCCCAATTTAATTCCCCCTTCGCTTAAAATAACCGTAACAACATCATTATCACGACATATTTTTAACGCAACACAAAACAACGCAGTTCCTTTTTATATCCCTTTCTTCGAGTGCTGTACAAATATTGCATTAACATCACATGCACCTTCAAATATTTATATTATCACATCTTTCCATCGAGGATACAAATTGCCTCATTCAGCAAAAAAAAAACCGTTACAAGCACACAACTGCCATTCTAACAAATTTGCTAAAAAAGAGCCAATACACGCGAGGAATTTATAACCGGCGAGTAAACGGTTCCTATTCTTCCAACAACCATCTGCAAATAATAATAATTTCATTGTAAGGAATAATTTACATCTTGCGATCAAGAGCATTTGAGAAAGTTCAATCCGCAATTAACCCCAACAAAACAAAATAATAATTAGAAGACAAAATTCTAAACCCGCCATTTAAACGTCTTTAATAAAAAAAAAATTGGGGCTTACCAGCGCCAATTAACATAACAAAAGATAATTGCGAGAATTCTTATTCTTCGCCTGCGCGGCACGCAATCGGATTCCTCTGAACGCACATCTTTTACGACGGACAAAAAAAAACTTGACAATTAAAAAAAAATTAATTAAAACAAGTGTCCGTTTG
This sequence comes from Dascillus cervinus, assembly GCA_949768715.1. Taxonomy (NCBI): domain Eukaryota; kingdom Metazoa; phylum Arthropoda; class Insecta; order Coleoptera; family Dascillidae; genus Dascillus; species Dascillus cervinus. The sequence goes on along the minus strand of OX458319.1, from coordinate 25,213,988 downwards.
TATCAATGTGGATGGGAAAAAAACACGAGGTGGAGCTTCCCGAAGATTACTTCACCCAATAACGAAAATACAACAGGCCTATTCATATTTTTCGATGATGCCTCAAGTGATTATTCATAGCAGACAATGACAGTCGGGCTGCTGTGCTCCAGATCGGATACTTTCTCAACACTAATTTGAAAGTTGATAACGCGAAGCGCAAGAAAACCAACGCACAAAGGCGACTGGGTGCAACAAATGCAGATTTCTCCTCTCTAATCGCAACGAAAACAATAAATTTGATTACAGCAGTTATCGGACGGGTGATTATCCCAATATTTATAATTGGCTGAAAAATATGCAAGGAATTCATGTTTGTTTACTCGAAGAGAACAAACCTTGAACGCTTGATAACACCAACTAAAATAAACCAGAGATTAAATGTTTATTAGTTCTCATAACAAATGACCCATAATAATTGCTTAGCAGTCCAAAGAAGAAGTTCAACGCAACAATTTCATTCAGTTAAATGGCCAGCGCGGTTGCACCGCCAACACAACGGCCTCATAAAATTTTCATTGAAAAGGTACGAAAATAAAATTACTACGGACGGCGTAGGAAAACGATTCCGATTGCCTCACGTTTTTACTGATGAGGAATGTCACCTCAAACATTTTATGAGTTCATAAAAACTCTTTACCAATAAAAAAATTGTTGATATTCATAACTCAAAACTGTTCATAATCCGAGAACAAATATTTGGTTAAAGGTTAATGTCACGTCAACATTGATCTTCAAACTGAAAATAATTCAATAGTGGAATGTTTTAATTTTAACCAGTTTTATGCTCTGGTCGGAGATGTGTTCCAGACGCAGAAATAACATGAAAGAGCGTCTAAAGTAAACTTTTTGTTTCTAATTGTAAGTTCTAAAAATAATATTGATATTAAACAAGCCATAAAAAAATTGTCTTCGCATCTGAAACCAGAAACAAAGCGATCAAGAATTGTAACTTCATTCAACTCCTAAATTTTTATGTGCTTATTTTATTGTGTGTAGTAGCATTTTTTTAATAAATATTAAAAACAAAACACAGTACAACCTAGCTAAACCAAACTTGCAGTAATTCATTTTTGATATTATTGCCATAACCTATTGACACCACTGCAAAGTTAATAAAAGTGGCAAAAAACTTTAAAAAAAACAACAAAAAACTACCTAAGCAAAATGTAAAACTAAAACAAACAAACAAAACTATTTCGACATTGAAACAAAACGATTCAAAACAAGCCTCATTTCTTGTTTGTTTTCAGTTTGAATTCTTAACAGTTCACAAAAAAAACTTTTAAATTCGAAAGAATTTCAAAAATATCTAAGGCTATTTTAAAAACGATTTGATTGCAGTTCAACGACTGTTTTTAATTATAAAAAAGGGCATAGCTGTTATCTATTCAACTGAATGTCGTATAAAGTTTATATCAACATGTTTTACGGCGGCAGTAAACGATTTACATAATTTCACCCGAGCGACGTTTTGTATTCGTTTCGTGGCACATTTCACCGCGGTTCTCGTCTGAACCCCCAAGTGTATAATTAGGGAAGCATCTCGGCGCGATACACTGCCCTAGTAAACGTCTAATTACGTGCGTTATGTTCTAAATATAATAGTACGTGTGTGCATGCCCAACCAGTTTAAAGAATGTCGCACTCGGCCGTTGGAGTACGTGACGGCATCTCACGTCCGACTCGATTAGCTGCGAAATTCGGGCATGAAATCTATTCATTGAGATCGCTTATCAAATTACTCAGATAATTAAAGCTGAAAGCCTTTAAACGGAACGTCCTGTAAACACACTTCGCCCGAGTGTTTACACGTCAGGCGAATAAACCCAAGTTCCAGTAACCGATAGGACTCCGATAACAAGATTCCGGGTTAAAGCGGGCACAAATGCAGCAACGTAATTAAGGGGGTGGAAGAATCGCTGGGGAACGTGCCTCAATTGCCAAGATAAAGCTTGCGAAAAAGATTTGTGACTAACGCACTACCGACGATCTTATGTGGAATACTAAACCAATCAAATGGAAACTGATTAGGTACTAAACAAGACAGTACAGTCAAACAAGTATAAGATGGAACTGTATGAGACCGACAAAAAGATCAGGTTTAATTGTACACAAAAAACTTTACAAAACAAAAAAACAAACAGTAGAATCAGAAACGATTGAAAATATTGCTTCTAGTGAATATGACAACATAGTTATCTGTAATGCAATAAGGATTCTAGATATTGTATAGGTTTGTAAATAAGTAAGTATTGTCACATTACCCAAGATTTTAGTTACACCTTACTATTTCTAAACAAATTGAAGTTTAAGGGTATAATTATGGAATACCAATGGGACATCAATTTTCATTCATTCTATTAGCAGATAGCCAATACTGTAGTTAGCATGGTCTATTCCTAAGAAATCTTATTTGTTATTGAGTAGTGGAACTGACGAAGGAGCTCTTAACTTTAAATTCTTCCATTTTAAAGGATTCTTTTTCACCAAGAAAAAAATAGCTTTGAAACTACAATGAAATGAAATTGGCCAATAAAAGACGATTTCTTAATTGGAGATTGAGGTGCAATGCAGGTGCAAACATTCATCGCATGAGTTACTTAGGAAGCGGATAATTGGCGACGTTTTAAATTAATTCTGTTGCTGTAGAAACAATATACTTTTGCAAAAATACCTTTATTAATAGTTAGTTAAGGTGGGTTTCGCAGGTCTAGAAGTGAGGTTAGAATTATTGAATTTTCAATCCAAGTTAATTTAAAATGTGCAGTGCAGATAAACTTCACACGGTAGAAATCGCAAACCACTGGCATGAAGGTATGATGACATATACTTTTCATAATTTATTATGTTATATTAAAATATTTTCAAGCGATTTTGCTCATTACTAAAATTTTTCAAGTATGTCTCCTCATTCGGTATTAAGTAGGCTACAGTGTAACACTGAGTAAATGTTTCTTGAAATTGTAATATTTAAATTAACTTGGATTGAAAATTCAATAATTCTAACCTCACTTCTAGACCTACGAAACCCACCTTAATTAACTCTTTTGGGATTGGTTAATTTTAGTTAGCAATAACTCACGAATTAAAGGGTACAGGGAAAGAAGGAGGTATGTCCATATTTCTGAATTGTTCAGGAGAGCACTTTTAGCGTTCGAACATACCAGTCTTGCCAGGAGTGAACATACCTCCTTCTTTCCCTGTACCCTTCAATTACTTTAGATGGAAACATTTTTCTTCGATTCCATTTTAAAAGAAGAAATTGGAGCTCCTCCACCAGCTTTGGGGCACCTGTATAACAGTCAATATGTTTTCTAGCTGTTTGATTAGCAATATGTATTGGAGACTGCTTTGATTGAAATTGCAATTTTATAAAGTTAGATATTTGTAACAATTTTCAGAAAGTGATTTATAAAACGTTAATTAGTTATTAATAAATATCTCAAAATTAGACTTACTAGACTGGTAAAGCAAGCTCAATACGCCGTGGAACTTTCTCAATTTTGAATATGATCAAAGTTTTTAAATCTCACTTTAGTTTTGGTTCTACCTTCGCAATTCGAGGACCACAACTTACTTAATTTCTGCAATTTCATTATCGATTAGTTCCTATCATCAATAAAATGTTGTTTAAATAATTAAATATAAGAAACAACTCAAAAAACTTAAAATTTTTCATACAGACATTTATTTAAAAACTTAAAATCCAAGACTAAGATTTAAAAAACATCCTTATCCAGTTTAAGTGTACGGCTTTTTTATTGAGCAATTCAAAAAAATGAATCATCTCAACATAATTGAATGCAGCATATTTTATAGTTTCTAATAAAAATGCGACGAAACGAATCGAGCTACCACACACCTGTCTTCAAGCACCGAATTGTCCAAAGTTCAATGAATCATTTGAAAGGTGATTAAGAATGAGTTCTTTACGTTACATTAACGAATAGAAGGTCGTCTACGACTTTAATTTATTTTACAGCGATACATAAAGCAATTTAAATGCTCCGTCAATAAAAGACCCTCAGGTGCGTGGATCCACAGTCACCGTAGCAAGTCGTTTCCGAAATCCGACTAATCTCCGATCTGGTCCCTCGAGCGAAAATAAACAACACCTCCTTATGAATTATCAAAAAGATCAAGATAAATTCTCCGTGTGAGTGATCGCCTAAAAATAGCCCCGGATTTAATTAGGAAGTCGACAAGACAACAACAAAAAAAAGCGATGTGTGGTTTTCCGCTTTTAAAATTCTCCCCTTTAACGGACAGGGAAGACCCGAGGCTCGCCGTGAAAAAAATTTCGATTCGATCCGCTGAACAGGTGTTCCATATTTTAATTCGAATAAGCGACACGAAATCTCGTGAAACTAGTAATCCAATTGTCGCATCGAAAAGTGAACGTGATGTACTTCTAGATAAATTTCCCGTGCGCACACAAAAGGGTGAAGTTTCAGTTTAATCCCTTTTTGATTAAATGCCACGTTAATTTACAAGTTCTGGGCGCGCCATTATCTGAAAAGAGGCCGTAATATGTGCAGACACTGTTCGGAATTACAAGGAAAGCCGAGCAGATTTTCGCGTCAAAATGGAAATGCTTCTTCACTAACGACCGAAACAACAACGCGAGAAAAATGGGGAAAAAATAATTTGTGGCGGCAAAGGCGCACGAGAAAAGTCAACGAACCCGAATCGGAAAAATAATCGATTTAATTGACGCATCACTTTAAAAAGGATCAACTCGTGTTACCTGGTTTCATTTTTTCACCACATACAGGGTCTCCAAAAAACGGTAGATAACTAACGTTTTCAATTAAGTATGTTAGCCACATTATTGTGTATTTCTTTAGAAACTAATTGTGAGTCTTGGATTGAAATTAAATGTATAGGTGACCCAAAACTGTTCAACCATGAGTATATTTGTAAACAAAAGATTTAAAAAATTGAAACATCAACGGCTTCCATATGCGCTTCAGCATTATGTATGCAGCAATCAAACTGTTAAACTCCATTACAAAATAATATTGTCACCATTTCCAAATTAATTTGCTGCAGTACCTGAATCTAAAATTTAATTCAGCCAGATATCGGCTCCGATTTAGAAGATAGATGATGATGCACCTGGAACATCATTAACCAACAGCCACACTTTTCCAAATAATGATAAGGTCAAGTACATAGCAGCTGCACCCGAGTAAAGTTCAAAGTTTCAAAAGAGACCTTTGTGAACGACGATTTTATTAAACGTTTAAATTTGGAATAGCCTGTACAGGTGACTTCGATATTATTACATACTGTTTTCATGCACATAATACTGTAAAGTCCAAGTGCATAGCAGCTGCACCTACTACAACCGGAGTAAAGCTCAAGGAGACCTGTCAATGTGAACAATGATTTAAACCATTTATGGCCAAATGTGCGTAGACGCACCCTTTCTTATTTAATTTTTTTGATGTCCATTCTTCATTAACTTTTGATATCTATTCAGTTATAATATTGTATTAACTATCAAATGTCTCGTAAAATTTTTATTTCAACGAAAATGACGGTTTATGTATACTTAAAAATTATTCAATTTTGCATATTTTAGAGTAACAGAGCATCATTTCAGAAAAAGGTAACAAAATGGATTCACAATAGAAATGAAACAAAATGTTTTTTAGAAACACATTAGAAAAAGTTGTAATTGATTTTACTTTATTATATAGAAAAAAATAGTTATTATCCAATAAACATTGAAAGTGCGTATATGCACCTTTGGCTGGAAACGGTATGTTTTTTGTGTGCACTTTCTCGTAATTGTGTTTATTTTATTCTCTCGGAAAGTTTGCTGATATTTTAAAGGTGTGGTTTTTATTGTTGAGCCTTCCTGATGGAAATCAACCCTATAAAAGTTATGTAACTGACAAGGTAACTATACCTTATGTCAGCACCAGATAGTGATACACACGCGTGTTGCTCACGTGCAAGTTTAAACTTGAATTTCTATTGGTTACTATACATTTGGGGCGTTAGTCTTTCTTGCTTTCAAAAATTCCTTTATTGAGTAAGCAAAACTGTTAAATCAAATGTTGAAAATGGTTCGGCCTCTTAGCAATGAGCAATCCTATCAACAAATTCTTTTTGCACATTATGAATGACTTTTTAATACTCTATCGTTCAAATCTAAATTTTGTTTTCTTTATTTTTACATAAAAAATAATCAGAAAACCAGTCGTTGGAGAAATAGCGAAAGAAACGAAAATTTACTAATGTAATATAAATCAAAAAAAATAAATTATGCAGTTACTATTTAAAAAAATGCCAATGGCGGCATTAAAGTCGAAAATAAAATCGACCTGTCCGAGGTTTTTTTTTTAACAGAAAGTACATATTCCATACTTTAGCCACTCTCTGTGCAACAAAGTGGCTACGACAGTTCTTTGCATATCTGTATATTTCAACGAATATGCATCGAGACTTCTGGGACACCTGTATGATTATTAAATGACAAAATTCCCAAAACAGGCGCAAGAATGATCGTTGATCCCTAAAATAGTTCGAAGCCCACGCACTCCACTTCCCCCCTCAATCGAATAGCGAGAAAACGAAAATAAACGTGAAAAGTTACCCCCGAAATTATTAATAACACCGCCAAAGTCGATTAATCCCATTCAACATGTATGAAGCGATTCGGGGAAAGTTGGAGAGCGCCGGAAACACTTTAGAACTAATCACGAATTCATAACGTCTCCGAAAATCTATTTAAAACTTTGATATCGAAAAAATCACGAACAGCCAAACGAATTTCCCGAATAAATTTGTCATAATCAAATGAGGTAAGTGTTCCCGGTACTTTCGGACCTCTATGGATGCCGTAGCCATGACGACCGCCGTTTGCGTCTCCTATCGATCTGAAATTCTGCGGCTGCATAGAATCAACGAAAGTTGGGTCCCCGCACGCAACCGACTCCGGAAGCTCTCGCGATTTGCACTAATTATCAAATGGCAATTATCACATTTTCGCCGGTATGTAGATAAATCAAAAAAAAAATCCCCAGAATTTCCTAATTTTAATCGAATTTCCTGCTTCGATTGGGACGCTTATCTGTGAAGGCAATTTTTCCTCATAACGCCGGATTCTACTGATGAAAATATTTTCTCGTTGGAATCTAATAGATGTGGCAATATGGCCTTATCCAGACAATCGTTCTGCACCCTATAATGTGGGTGTTCAACAACCGACAGGGGTGACTGAGAACGAATGAGGGTTGATCGCATTCAAATTGATTGTACGGCTCTCCACGAGAATTACCCGGAATTTTATTAAATCGACCTTTTTCCAAATAAAAAAACAACTTATTTTGTTAATTTAAAAGCGCAACGTTAATCTTGTTCCTCGCCCATTATTCTCGATTGTGTCGTTAACCCCTTTTTTGTTTCACGGATCTGATAATACTTTTAAAGCGGGCGACTTTTCAATGGGCGCGCAGGTCGCAACCAAATTCAGACAATGCCGAATTGAAAGTACGAGGTGGCCTAAAACGTTTCATAAGACGCTTTCAACAGCAAGAGTTACCTCATCGACACGCGGATTCGATTTTGGCGGCAGCTTGCACTTCGGAATTTCAAACGTTATTGCAATTTTTTGCTTCAACGCGATTTAAACGACAAAATTAAACATCAAAATGACGCAATCTAGTAATTGTCGGTACGTTTAAAGTCAAAATTTTATTTCAAATCCTTTTAACTGGTATTTTATAAGATTATTTATCATTATTATAACTGTAAAACTTCAAATCTTGATTGATTCCTTAAATTAGAAAATGTCCAAAATTATCAAGGAAGTAAAGGGACTACAGTGTTCAGCTACTAAGAATAACCAGAGTCTGAAAATTAAAAATGATTTAGATAATGCAAAATGAATTTATTATAAAAGCAGAATGAACGAAATCTAGCAAGTCCCTGTTGAATACAAAACTTCAATTCAAACAAATTTGTTAAAATTAAAAACAAACAAAAATACAGTCGAACTTCCATATAACGAAACGTCACGTTGACATTAAAAAATTTGTTATATAGAAAATTCGTTATATAGAAATTCATGTTGCAAAAAAAAAATTTCAATTCAACCCTTTCAGGTTCACAAGAATTTATGAAGTAATACGATTTTCGACATTAAAATGACTAAGTATCTTTTTAACATAAAACAAGGTCACAAAAGGATTATACGTTTATATTTAATTAATTAATAATACTGAAAAATAACAATGTCGATTTTCACGTATTTATTGAATAAATACGACCACCCCAGTGTTATGAAACAATTTTTAAAGACAAGGAAAAAATTTCGACGCAATAAAACTGTCAGTCGTCCTATTTAACATTGTAAAAATTTTCCAGGCTTAAATTAGTGCCTCTTACTTCGTCAGCTAATTCCTCATAAAATGTTGAACCCTGAACACATCTGCCAATATTACTACAATCAAGTTTTTTTCCAAAATTACAGTTAAACGACAAAAAGAAAACGTTTTAAATCTTTAAAATCTGTAAAGTTGTGGGGGGGGGAAATTCCATATAACAATGAGACATCTGGTGGTAATTTTGTACACGTTTGCAAGTCATACCGGTGTTCACGTTGCATTAGAATTGTAGGCATTTAAAACGACAGTTATTTGAAATTTATTCAAAAATATGTCCAAAGTGAAGGTTGACAAGACAAATTGTTGTGTCTTTGGTTGTCACACATGTTGAAAAAATGAACCACAAGCATCTTTTCACGTATTTCCGCGTGGCAGCGCAAAAGTGAAATATGTTTTTATTGAAAATGCTTTTGAATCTAAAGACAAGGTAGAGAGAAGAAAAGCGTGGTAAAATGCGTTATTAATGGGGAAACCTTCAACCAATTGTATGAGGGTCTGTGGAAAACATTTTAAGAAGGAAGACTACATTTGTAAGTTGAATGTTTTGAATTAATTAATTTTTTAGCATCAACTTTACAAAGTAAGACACGACGATCGTCTTCTATAATACATCTACTGTCCCGCTGTAGCTTCCAAATATGCTAAAATTTTATGTAACTTTAAAAAAGCCATCACAAAAACCAAATTACAACACAGAAGCGTACGAGGCAAACACACAACACAACTTCCAGCTGATTTCCAGTGGTGCCCTCAACGGTACCTGAAATCGCGAATAGACACCCCAAACGAATTTTTTCCAACTTCCAAGTTCTTAACCTTCCACACAATTTAATCTAACCCAAACAAAAAAATCGGGGCCTTTAATTTCATCTTCCTTGTAACATATCGCAGTTCAAAGTTTGAGCCCACACCGACCTCTGAACTTTACCGGGTGGATAACTAAACAATTTGTGGGGCAGTTTAGTGTTACACCAGTTTCTGAAATCTCCCAAAATTCACATAATAAAAATTCTGCAGCGGTCATAAATATCATTTCGGTGGCATTCCACGAGACAAATAAAGAAAAGAATGTGTTCGTTTCCCTAGCGAGAAGTTTGCATAACTTGTGAGAGATTTTAAAGAGCTAGCGATAAGCTGAACTTTTTGCGAAACTTGCCTGAACCGTATCAATGCTGCGCATTCATCAAAAGCTTTATTCAATTACCATTATCCTATCTTTCCAGTACAGTTAATTTTTTTTTTAATCTCATTAGATTAAAAATCGGATAATAAAATTTAATATTCTCTCGACAACCATCACAACAGTTCTTTTTAAAAATTGATTTTTTAGTCAACAGTAAAAAAAGCCGCTCGATCGAGATAATTGGTGCAGTCTATAGAACCAGCACAAGAAAGTAAAAATTAACCGAATTCAGCGAAATCGAATTCAATAGCAGCTTTTTCTCGAAACCCGAACGAGGGAACCGTGCGGTTGAATTGTGCCAATCATCAAATCAAATTATCTTTCCAATGTTCCAATGAGTCGTTCGACGGGTGTCTCGAATCCGATACGGCCGGTCCGCAACAAATGACGACACGAAATCGAACGTGTACCAAACAAATTCCAAATGCGAGACGTATCTGAAACACAAGCCACGATCCTCGCCCCGCATATAAACAACGGAATTAACTGATCAACGCATCGGGCATTAATACAAGACTCGAATCTCCACCGGAAATCGCATTTGGCTCACGTCGGCCCAGCGGAAGCGTCGACCCAGCCTCAAAGAACGAGAAAAAAAACCGTCTCGATAATTGGTCGAAACGAGAAAAAAATCGAAACCGTCAATTTCGGCTAAATTAAAGAAACACATCGCGCCTTTTCGACACACGCGATTGCGTGCCGAGTGAAAAAATTAATGGGGGACCACTCACCTCTTCGGCCACCTCTTTGACCTCTCCGTTCTTCTCGCCTTCCTTGCTCGGCTTGGACTTGTCCTTTTTGGAAAACGAAATGCTCCTGAAGGACCATTTCTTCTTCTTGGACTTGTCTTTGTTCTTTTTGCCGTTTTCGGGCGTCTCTTCCACCTTGTCGTCGCCAGCGGCTATTTTGTCCGGCTGCGCGTCGGAGTCGTTCAGTTGATTTCCGGCCTCGACGTCCGGAGTTTTGGGCTCCTCCGGTTCGGAGACTCCGTTTTCCTTGATCGTCTCCGGTTCGGTGCCTGGTTCGTCCTTATCCTGCAAAACGATTAACCGATCAAATTTGCGCCGCGAGATCATGCATATCCGCACGAGTCAATTATTCCGAGCGAGAGGCGTCTTTGCGAGAGGAGGACGGGAGCGACCTTCAATACGGACAGTAACCTATCCTAACCCTAGCACAATGGATCCCTATTAATAGGCGACGTTCGCTGGTGTGAAAAAAACATGCAACGAAATTATCACGTTTAATGCACAAAATTAATAGTTTTAATTACAAAAGATGTGCAACTCTCACGAGAATGAATGGGAGCACCTAACGGTGCCCAATTTGTGCGAAAATTTTCAAAATAATTAACTAGACGGAGGATGGGCAAAACCCACAGGACGTCCGGGCGGAATGTTGTGACTCGGGTCGCAACAATATCTGTCAAATTAATTACCGTTGTTTACCGTATATATCTTGCGAGCGGCTTGTTTATTAACCTAAAATAACATTTTTACGAGCATGTATTTAATTTGTTTAGTCAACGGACTACTGGAACACGATAAGCAAATATTATGCGTACACTCGGAGGAAAAAGAGCCCAAGAGAGCACACCGCCACTTTCACTATCTGATCCTATTTGTTTAATTAAGGAAACTGGTCCGGCCGGTGGGCTTCCTTTTCGAGCAGTCGTGTAAAACCTCGGTGCCATTTGTGGACCGAAATTTTCCCGTTTTGTTCATATGTAAATTTAGGCTGTCATTTACGCTTCCAATTTCATTTTAACTGCGGTTTTATTTTAATCTTCAATATGTCGTTATCAAAGTTGTTGTTTGGGACCAAGTTAATTTAAATATTGACCGAACTCGAAACATTCTGGTTTCTGATTTGATTTCAATACTTCGGCAATTCATTGTCGCTTCTTCTTACTTGCACGGTATTTGATCAGGGGTAAGTAATTTAAAGCCGCAATGGAAACATATTTTTTCCAATTAATTTCAATTAGCCAAATGGAAAATAAACACCACTTTCCCCCAGGAATTAATTAAAATTAAGTAAACTGACGGGAATAAAAAAAATCTAATTGCTATTGAAACATGTACAGTCAAACTTTGTTATCACGAACACGGTTATGAACCAATCACAGGGACCGGCTCGCTTTTATTCTACTCCATATTATCTTTTCATGACGACAGCAAACATACTGCAAGGAAATGACGAACAAAACATCGGTTGATTAAAATTGGATTTTTTTTCTAAAGTCTTACTAGAATTCATTTTAAATACAAGTTTATTTGTTATTGAAATAATTGATAAGGGATCATCATAATATGAGAAAAAGTTTAATTCAACTTTTGATATGAATTTCAAAGTTAATTTCAAAACAAACCAAAATCTCTGACAATTCAATAGAATTTTTTTAGCTTGGCTTTATATTAAAATATGTAAAAAAGTCGAATGTACTCAACTTCAGGCAAACAACTAATTAACGTCCACTTTCATTTCTTCTACATAGTGTCCCAAAACTTAGTAATGCATTGAATTTTTAGTCGAGACGTTATTCACAGTAATAGTCGGCACAGCTACTATGTGCTCAAACTTTTGCTGCATTAATAAAAAGGCAACGTTATGCTCTCTATTCTGGTTGCTGTTGAGGCAGAGCAGTTTTTTAAGTCAGCAACAGCCTAGAGCTGCAGTAAATAAATCAATTCACCATTAATCAGATCAGCAGTTCGGTTCGCCGATTTCATTGTTGCAGAAATACTGCCGGCGAGCATGTGGAAGTCATTAATTAAAGTCTTAAGAAGTAATTTTCTTTAATCTACTTTATATAAATATATAGTGAACGCTTCTATTATAAACAGCTCCAATAAGAGACAGTATGTCCATCAACCAGACAATCCACTTATGAGAGCTTTCACTGTATGTACTTTTAAATTTAATCTATTTAAACAGAACAATTGAAGTTTTTAAGACATGTGGTGCATTAAATTCTGATCTAATGGTTGCACTTTTCATGAAATATGCATATAATAAATTGGCTATGACGGGTTTCAATCAATCATTTCAAATCAATAAAAGAGATGAATGTATAGACACAGCGTTTCCATTTTAAAAACGGACGTCTTATAGTGTCTGCATTAATAGTAAGTGTCATTAATAACAAAGTATTAATTTAAATGTTAACCTTATTATTGACTTACGAATTTAACCATATAATGCCACCACAGTCAGAAAGTCCCAGCAAAGTATGTCAACTAACTGCGGAATTTTAGATGAATTTTACGGAATAACTTTCTCATGTACAAAGAAGTGTCACTTTGACATATCTGTTGATTAATTTTGGTCTTAAATTGTAAGCAAATGTGACTGTAATATCCGTAATAGATGGTAGATAAATGATACACTTTGTGTGAGAATTAAACTAACTCCAACGATCCAAATCCAATCCACCAGAGCCCGATAAGTGCGAATTGACAATGTAAGTATTGTCACTCAATATTTTTTTAATCAATAAACTTTAGTAATATTTGGGATGGAAGATGTATTGTCAGTTGTGATTTTGCCGAGCTTTTAATTAAAGCTTTGATAATAACCAAACAACCCGGTCTCGCGATGTTCGTTATTACTGAGGTTTGACTGTATTTTTCATTTAATATTATCTTTATAGTTCAATCTGGTGACAGATAAAGGTAAAGCTTTTTTCCAATAGGTAAGTAATTGATTATTGTATTTAATTCCTTCCACTACACAAATTAACGAAACTGTTGCCTCCGTATTTTTTTCTTATCCCACGCTTAAATTATACAAACAAATTGAAATTCAACTAAATATAGTAAAATTTGAATAAACATTAAACTAGAAAACCGGTTTCGCTTATCTTCTGTCAAAGTTAATGCAGCATTTAGTGCAATTTGATTGTAACATTGAATATGTAATCGTCGTCCGAGTCATTTTAATTCACAAATCTGAATAAACACAAAGTAAATATTCGTGCGGCGACGAGTTCGGTTCGGGAGTGTACCAAACCAGAAAACGCCGTTTGACGAACACGAACCGAGCAAATAAACATCTTAAGCACAGCTGTTGTAGCAACCGAGAGCAAGGTCGAAGCCGTGATGTTCCTTATGATGCTCCTACATAAAAGAGTACACCCTCGGATGCACAAAAAGTGTATCAACGCGCTGGAAAATCGAACAAAACGCCGGCTCCCCCTCAACGCTGAAAATCTCTGCAACGGGGGCGCTCTCGACTCGCGCAAAAAACTCTTAATTTACCTAACAATTGAGTTGTACTTACAGCGAATTCGATTTCCATGTGTACCGGCGGTCGTCCGTTGGTCACTTTTCCATCAACGTCTCCGATTTTTTCGACTTTGCCTTCGCCTTCTCCGATGGGACCGTCGACTTCCCCCTTTTTCGGGGTGGTCGTGATATCCACTGACCTCTTTGACTGCCTTGCACCCATGTTACGTGTGTCTTATCTGTAATCGAGATGACACATTTAATAGCAATTAATTATGCAAACGTAATAATTTACGTGTCGGAATGCAAGCTTCCTTAAATGAAAGTAAAATAATAAAATAGGAATGTGAATCATGTTTCATAGTCAATTTCACGCAAAGGTTATGAATCACATTTCTTATCCGAGGCACGAGGATTTAATGCGACACTGGATGACGAAGAATTTCAAGAACTTTGCAAATTGAATTAAATCGTACCTGGGAGTTGACAAATCTCGCGAAGGAATTAGCTGGGATTCGATTTATTGTATAGTGGTATGCGTATTTTGACACAATAGTGCTTAGGTAAATGTCAGTTTAGAGTACTGTTTTTTTTTGTGGCCTACTTTTCCCTATCGTGGGCATTATTCGACTTCCGTCCAACGAATGTGCTTCGTTGGTGGAAGCGCTGACGATGCATTTCCCCATTTGTGGTTAACCCGTTGAAAATCCACAAAAGTTCAAAAACCTACTTTTATCGCCTTTTTGCATTATTGGTATAAAAGCTAATTTCGAAACCGGAAAGTTAAAAATGATGCCGCATTTTTGCATGCTGAATAACATATTTGTTGACTATTGTGTCAAATAAATAACAGAACATAAATCGATGATAACAAAATAGGGAAAAAAACAGTTTTCAATTTATGTGCATTTTATCACGTAGATGCAATTGCCTTAGAGATGCACTCGAACCGGATTTTTTTTAAAGTCGAGCAATGCTCTTTACACATCTGGAAACTATAAGTCAGAAAACTCATTTTTGTTCTGAATAAGAAAAATAACATTTGAATTTTACGACGAAAAAGTTCTGATTCAAAACACAAAACAAAAAATCATTGTAAATTTAATTTGTAGACTAATAAACTATTAAAGAGCACTTAGATTTCGGTGCTCTTTATCATTTTAAAGCGAAGTTTTTTGAATCACAATAATCGGAACTTTCACTTATGTCAATTCTTTTTGAATTGTGACTCAATAACTTAATTATTTTGTAAGATAGCTCAAAACCAGTTTGCTAAAATTGAATTTTCCAACTTGAAAAGATGAGTTTCCCATTCCGACAATAATTACAATATTAATGGCGTTGCCAAAAATAACCTGCATAATTTGGCCATAAAAGTTTGCAACATTTTTTATCCATTATTCTACCTATTTACATTTAGTTTACGCGTGAAAAAATCTGCGCACACCTGTTGTATCTTATCAAAAATCGCACAGTGGTGGACACAATGGAATCAAACACTGCGGCATATGGATGCAGCGAAAGCGATGCAGATGGTAACCCAAGTGGATCACAACACAGCTGAGTGCATCAATACGTATCGTGCAATCGTGTCACTCGAGAATTGCTGACAATAAAAAAAGAATCACCTCGTCGGAAAATCCAGGAAAATTCATTAAATGAGACACTGTTGACACAAACAAACCACTAACCACCCACAAAGTTCACCGAAATTACTGAACCGTTTAAAACGACCATATACAATGACAGTGGTAGATGAACTAGCTATCCTGACAACTGCATTTACACGAGTCCGTAAACCGGCCAGTGTATCTGTAGAAGAGGGGAACGAACTATGTTAAAGCCGAGTACATAAGTACTAATCAAGGTTAACTCGATATGACAAGTATATAAGGGACCACATGAAAAAATGTGAATTATTCAACGAATTTTTAATGATGACTAATAGCAAGCTAGGCATCAATTGTAAACCAGAAAAAAATTGTAAATAGCGATAAGTGCTTTAAACATGGAGGTCATTAAATCAACAAGTAATACAACTAATCTGGCGCGCTCGACATATAAAATATCTTTTCGGGGGAAGATAAATGGGAGGGCAAAATGAGTAACGTTTTTTTCGGAGGAAACGAGAGCAGTTTTCTCGTGCGCTTACCCGCGAGGGGCCATCACATCTCGTCATCCAAATCACTTGCGATCATCGTTTTGCGACTTTCGCTTCGCTCGACGTAAACAAAAAACCGCACCTCGCAGATAAATAAAATTTATCGACAAACTTGAAATTACGGTAAAGACTCGAAAAAAACAATTGTTTACATAAACTAAAACAAATATTTTTGTTTCAGAATAAAGTACTAATAATTAAAAGTGTTTGTGACAAAGTTTCTAGTTTGTAAGAGGCGCTCAACGCAGACAGTAAAAAACACACAGTCACCCACAAGTGGGAAGCAATTAATACAACAACTTCAGTAGGTAATTCAGAAAATAACCCTTAAAAGTCGTTTGAAACAACCTTTACACTTGTAAATATTTCATTTGTTCTTTTGCCGTTTTGAAATATGAAAGTGAGATTACTTACGAACGAAAACCTTATCTTAAAATCCAAAATTATTGTTTATGAAAAATTTTGTAGACTAGATATTACACATTTTTTTTAATGGAACGTTGGTACATAATATCGTCACGGAAAATAAGACCTAATGTGCGATTGCTTCACAAAAATGTTTGCTTACAAATATCATGTCCGTATTCCGTAGTTGATCTCTGTCGATTAACTACGAAATGATAAACAGAAATAAGCAATTCAACACAGCTTGTGAAACACTCGAACATTTCGTCTCATTTTCCGTGACCACCACCCTACATATAATATTCAACCCCGTATCTATAGAGGGGCTATTCAACCCCGTATCTATAGAGGGGCTATAAGACCTTGATTCCAGGGAGCACAATTTTTATGCTTTGTATACAGCCTCATTCCCATTAATCAAATTACTTTGACTTCAAATAAGTAACTTAACTAAAGTTTCGTTAGTCAAGTTACTTGAAAAGATATTCAAGTCAAAAAAATAAATAATAATAGCTGGTTAAAGCCGTTTCACGTTACTTGACTTCAAGCACCTGAAGTCAAAGAATTTGACAAATGAGACGGGGGGCTTTCTCAGGGGAATGAAAAAGTTTAAGTAAGCTCAATTTTTAATTTCAAGTTAAGAAAATAACTGAAGCATATTAGTTAAGCAATTTCAAGTTATTTGACTTCAATCTCACTTGAAACCAAGTAATTTTGAATGGATATTCAAAGCAAATAAAAAGTTGAAGGTAATTCTACTTCACTTGAAACTTGAAAAGATATTTCAAGTCAAGAACATAACAGGTTCAAGCCGTTTCAAGTAACTTGACTAACGATGTTTCAAGTTAAGAAAATAACTGGTTTATATTGGTTAAGCAGTTTCACGTTACTTGACTTGACTTGAAAGTCACTTGAAATCAAGTAATTTTAAATTGATATTCAACGCAGGTAAAAAGTTGAAGATACCTCTACTTTACTTGAAACTTTGATATTTTATGCCAAGAAAATAATTGGTTCAACCGATTTTCATGTTAAAAAAAAATTGAAAAATAACTCCCCTTTCCTTTGAAACTTGAAATCATATTAGAAGTTAACAAAATAATTGGTGTATGCTGTTCACGCCGTTTCAAGTTACTTGACTTCATGCACTTGAATGCGTGTAATTTGACTATGGAGAACAAGGCATAAAAATTAAATTTACTATTTAAAAATTGTGAAAAACGGACATTGGAAATCCAGAAAATCATTTTGAAATTGTTTGCAAAATGCACATCCATTTAATCAAAGCCAAAAAATCATATCAAGTCAAAAGTAAATTATTTTCAATTCAAATGGGTTTCGTTATATAAAATTCAACAATTCTTGTCCACAAATGCGTGAAACCAATTTATGTGCTGCTTCGCACACCCACTAAACATTAACCCCACACCGAGTCCGTATTTTACTCTTTGGATGAGTGGACGTTATAAAAGGCCGTTATAATAGGTCGTAACTCGTTCCACGAAGTAGGAACTATATCGCATCGGATAAAAAAATTCAACTATCGATACTGAAAACGGATGTTTAAAATTTAACTAAAAAAAGCTCGTCAGAAAAAGTTGACAGAAAGATTTACGACTCGTCGGTTACTTAACTCGTAAAAATCGAACACAAGATAAAACTCTGCCCGAAATTTTAATATGGAACATCCACAAGCCATATATCACTCAGGTATGTAGTGTGCACAAAAGAATGTTAAGTAAACCCGGATTAAGCCAGGTCAAGCTTTTTTAGAATCCGGCGTAAGGTGGTGAATTTAAAAAATCCGATCACCTGCAAACCAGGAGGTTTTTTGTGTGCGCTAGAATTGCAGGTGAAGGTGATAAAAAAAAGCAGACGTGCATATTTTAAACAGGTTCCCATCCTAACCGGCCGTTGGTGTCCTGACGAAAATACCCGCGCCCTTCCTTTCTGTTGCAGGAAATTCCATGAACCCTTATCGCTAGTCAGTGTGTACGAACGTTTCATTTTAGATGAAAACTCCACGAAAATGTTTGCCGAGTGATGTTTTTTTTTCCAAGATCAACCAATCGTGATAACGAAAACATGATTGACTGAGGCCGGTATTTGTTGTACACAAATAGAAATTTAAGAGTTTATCACAAGGATCTGTGACCCCATAAACTACAATTGTCCATTGTGTTTTTTACTGAAACGCTAAAAAGGAAAATATCCCACTAATTTGTTAGGAATTTAGGTTCAAACCAGCGCGAAACTGACGATAAAAATGTTTTGATAATTAAATGCGTATCAGAAAATTTGACCGTCATTAAGCCATTATCGAAACTGACTTTTCTGGGAAGTTCTTAAAATAAAATGTACTGATATGAAATGATGTAAACAGTTTTACAATTCGAAAAATGTCGGCTTTTATGAAATCACAATCGAACGAATTGAATGGATTTGGGGGAAACGCGTATCAGGACAGATAAATCTGAAACTTGTTTACGGCAAGTAAGCAGAAGACATCAAAAAGTGAATTCCATTCCGATAAGGTGTTTACGAATCCATTTCAAATTTTAGTTTTCTTATAATTGGGTTAAGTGTTTAAATTTAAATTCCTTTTTTCTATTTTTCAAAACAATTTTCAATAATTACGACTGTCCCTATTAAATGACATTTTTATTGCTCGAGCTATTTTTAAACGAATAAATTAGTATTTTAAAGTTAAAAGCGTCTAGAACGAATTTTTACCCAATTTTCAAGCAGCTGCGTGTGCTTGTAACGCGTGGAGCTACATGCAACTGGAAACCAGTTTGTATTATGGACTGAATTCGACCTGGATGCATCGATTCTTAAAATTTATCTTCCAAACAAAAATTAAATGCGACGTCAACCGTCTATTTCTGGAGCTTTTAAAATTACAACTAGAACCCTTGCGGTTAAAATGTTTGTGCAGTTGGGGATTAAACACCCCCCCAAAACTTTCGGTTGAAAGTCTGTTATTTTCGTTGACGACGACTACCTGGCGCGTACAATAATCGTAATAGTTCGTTTCCTTCAATGCTCGACACGTATTGGCCTAAGCACATAATGGGCGATTTCAACAAAAAAAAACCTAAATTCCACATTCTTTTACAATATGCGATTTTTCTTTCATTTTTCTTTCTTGTGCATTTTGTCACGTTGTTACACAATTCGCCGGTGCCGATGTTTTGTGAAACCATGTAATAGTGAAAGTCGATTAAATTGCTCCCTGAGCGAAGCTACCGGATTAAATGCCCCGTTAAAACGTGAATTCTCACATTATTTTGCAACAGATAACAAACTTCTTCAGAATTTATTTCTGAAGTGACCAGACCAGTCTCTGTTAATTTTATATTTAAATTATTGGAACTACCTTTTTCAAGAAAATTTCGTATTATTACATTTTCTTTAACAGGTACCAAAAATTCCAGTGAAAAGTGCATTTCTAGAAGTCGACCTTCCAATTTGAACATTGCTGCAAAATGAGCATTTACGTTTCACTGCCATTATTTGACCTTGTTGCACTAAAAATCTAAACTTGTTTACCTGTTTGACCTTGAATATTTAAAAATGACTTTCAGGAACTGCTATTGAAATATTGTAATTCTAATAATCTACTTGTTATCATTTTAATTACAGCAAACGGAATTTTGGAAGTGCTCCATGTATTGAAGAACCAAGTTTTTCTACCACGTTTCCCTCTCTCTCTGTGTGTATCATCGTGTGTGTAGCAGCCAGAAAGTTATTTATTAAATGTTAATAAAAAAAAATTAATAACTAAGGTAAGGTGACCATTCGTACTGATTTTACCTGGACAGTACTTTCTTTGGAGTCTCTGTACTGGGACAAACTATTTCCTGGATTTTGTCCTATTTTTTCATATTTCCCACAATTAATTATAATTAAGGATGCGTTATAGTAACAAAAACTGCGTGAATATTTTACCTTTTGTGGTGATTTTTCAAATTGCAAAAATCTCAATTTTTGTAAGCCCTATAGTTGCTTAAAGAGGGTGCGGTTTATAGAAAATTCCACTAACTTACAGGTATGCTAAAATGGGTGAAAGTCTTGTAATTTTGAACAGTGCTTCATAGTTTTAAGTCTTCAGTTTAAAAAAAAGTTCGAAAAAAATGTCTAATTCTAGCATACTACCGAGAAGCTGTAAACCGCTTAATTTTTACGGATTCCGAGTACACAACATCCCAAAGGCGGTGTCGGCTGTCATAATATTCTCTCTGAATGGGGAATTAGACTTTTGCAATACTCGGAATTGCAAACAAATATTGTTATTATTTGCTAAATTTGTGAGTAGAAGTGCAAGACATTGATAGCTCAAGAAATATGGCGAAGGAAAATAGAAATAAATTAAAAAAGACAACTTTAAATTTTCGACAGTGACACTGACAGAAGTTTCGGCCACCATACAATTAAAATTTCTAAACTGATTAATTCAGACGCCGGATTTCACTATAACGCAGCCTTAATAATTATTTTATGATACAAAAGTTATTAATATTTGGAAGAATGAGAAAGTCATTTTTTACAAACAAAGTGAAAAGTGAAAAATTCCAATTAAAGGGTCAACTTTAAAATAAGTAAATATAATTTCAATTCGAATTGTGTTAAATTTTATGAGATGTTGCTAACTAATGGGATGTTAAAGGCAATTCACTCTTCTGAAAAATATAAACCATGTGATCAGTAGGTAATCAATGAGTACCTAAATGATAGGAGATATTATTAAGTATAGAGATTATATTTTGTTTTTTTTTCTTACTTTATTTTATTGCTTATTTTAACTTTTTACTGTTTTTTAACATATATATTTTTCTTGGTTATTAATAATAGATATTGTTTATTTTAATAAAAAGTTTGTCCTGGTTCTCTTAAATGACGATATGGCCACCTTAACTAAGGGCATGTTGTTCAGATTCCGTTTAACTTTCAGAATATGTATAATGTAAACTTAGCGGAAAAAATAACCAATGCAATTGTGTTGGCAATGTCGAAAATTTGAAATATTCCCAACTTCATAATTGCAAGTGTTCATGTGTTAAAGTGTCATTAGTCATTTATTTTCCCCAAGTTTATATTATATTCGGAAACTGAACAATAACCCCTAAAACTTAGAAATCTGGGGAACCACCTTCTTTTTATGTGTTGATAATGCACCATGATGGTTTCATTTACAAAATGTTTTCATGCTACCAATTAACTCCTTACACGTTCTGTGTGAAAACTGTATCAAATTAAAAGTTTGTTGTGGATTAGACTGACAGTATACAAAAACCAAAAATGAACTCAATGACATACAAAATATTGTCAAAATGACAGCATCAATCAAAATGTATGTCTTAGTTTTATTACCGTCGTTATTACATTTGTGCCGAGGTATTTCCCGAGAATGCAAACGAACGAATCTGACGGGCCCCCAGGGCATAATCGGAAGCCACACTTCCTACAAAAACTGTTCTTCGTGGTCTCTAATTGCGACAACTAATACAATAACAACCATAAGGACGATCGGATTGAATATCACAAGTGAATCACACCAACTTTGCATTAATTATTTAATCATAAAAGCCGATAACGAAACGATTACTAATTGCTACAAAGAAACCGTTCAAGCATTCGTAATATCGTTGGACGCCCGGCTAATAGAAATCACCTACCGAATACCCTCGCAAGGCTTCCAGCTGCTTTACTCGCAGCGGAATAAATCCGCTAACCGCGATTGCAGCTTCGAATGCACCGATAGGAGAAGCTGCTATAACACGTCCGACATATGCGATTCGCTATTCGATTGCGCCGACAATTCCGACGAAACCAACTGCGCCAAATGCGAAAACGACCTGGCGTTGTGCAACAACATATCGAATTCGTGCTTCGATCCGGCCACGCAGCGATGCGATGGAATCTTGCACTGTCCGAACGGCGAGGACGAGATGCGGTGCAAGGACGAGTGCGGGGAGCAAATCCAGTGCCGAAACGGAAACGGATGCTACTCGCATCTACAAATTTGCAATCTGATAGACGACTGTCGCGACGGCTCGGACGAATTTAATTGTACCGCAAAAGTCTGCGGTTTATCCCGTGCAGGTGAAGGTTATTTCTTGTGCGCCAACGGAAATTGCATCGAGAAACAGCTGGTCGGCAACGGAGCAGATGATTGCGGAGACGGTAGCGACGAAAGCAAGCGTACCGTTGACGTGATGCTGCTTGTGATCTTTTTAGGGGCGATCTTTTTCTTGGGATTCGTCAGTTTGACCTGTCGGTGGTGCATGACGCGAAGGAACGTTGATCGCTTGATGGACGAGGTTCCGGAGTTTCCCCTGCCGCCGTTTCGAGGCCCCGGAGATGGCGATTACACGGCATGCGAAGTGGGTTATTCAGAAGCTGATTTTCGACACGGGGGCGAAATTTACGAAGCTTTCGTCCAGACTAGGCGTTTGAGCCAGCGCTGCAACACCAGGAGGATCCCAAGCAGGATACGCACGCGTTCCAGGCGCTACTCGCATTACTACCAGTCGAATTCGGCGAGTGCCGCATTGGCATCGTTGGGCCTGAGTCCCGAAATTTTATTAAACGATAAAATTAAGCACAATTTCGAAGAGGAACCTTTCTATGAAGTCAAAGCTAAACCGTCCGCGATATTCTCGCGACAAAACTCGGAAAAAATGTGCGCTTCCTCCTCTTGTGACATCATTCAATTCGAGGACGATTGCGACTACGAACTTTTAGAGCTTTTTCACCGGAGTGTTATAAGCTCGCGCGAATCGGACCTTTCCGACAAACTGGAAATTTTAGATTTAGAAAACAACTACGGGCAATAATTAAATTTATAAAGTTAAAAGGAATTAGCAGCTCGTAAACCACAAACTGAAAAGTACAGTTCGATGTTAAAATTCCTGATTCGGTTGATGTCACACAGCAGCCGAATTGACCATAAATGTAAACAAACAGAGCTACCCAGACGCCTCGCTGGTTCGGTTAACGACCATTAATTAGATATTGTCATCGTGCAGCTGATGTGTAAATAATTAACTCGCTGGAACGCTTTTTGCAAAAAAAAAAAACAGAACTAAGTGTATATCGTTAAGTTGTACAATAACAGTAGTGTTCTAGTAAAAAAGGTGGGGAAGTGATTTAATTTTTTTGTTTGTGTGTCATTCACGGAAATGCCACTCGTAAAGCTTGTTGAAGACTAAAAGGAATTTAAACTTAAAACTTCTTCTGAGTTGCTTTTGATTTTAGTTAACAAGTAGCAACTGGATTTAAATTTAGATTTCTTGCTTCGATCTTAATAAAACTTCATTGCACTTCTAAAAAGCATTTTATTAACCGCTGGTTTAACATAATTTACTGTTAAAACGCCCCCAGGTCCTTCAGGGAGTTCGCAAGTAATCCCCTTAATCCTCATTACAACACCTATAAACAATAAGGAACCTACTGTGTCTGAGGTTGTAGACTTTCATCCTCCCCTAAAGAGCCTGTGGTATTTAAGTTTTTGACAACATAGGTACGGTTTATAAAGTGGCTGAAGGTAAGGAGTGATTTTGAATAAGACCACACGCTGATATGCCAGATGTTCAGAATTGTGACTAGCCGGGTGTAGCCAGTTTTATAAAATTTTTGCTGCAAGATCGACACAGATAACGTTAACAATAAACGTTAGAAAAATAAACGTAAAGAATCGATGTTCGGTTTATTCTTTTAAGTTAACGTGTTTTGTGTCAGAATTGTTGAATAGGGTTATTTTCTGAACTGTGTCTTGTAATTAACAGGAACACTCGAAAAAGAATTCATTAATTTTCTGTTAGTTTGTTTTTAAATTCAAATAAAAACGTCCATTTACATTGTTTTCTAATCTTTCCCAGAAATAAATTGTGAAAGTATAAAACAATTTAAACAATATAATTGATGAGTTACACGAATTAACCCCTTTCAAGCATCTGTGAGGATACGAGTATTTTTATTTCACAATTTTTTTTGTTTACTTTTTAATGACAAGCAACATGATCTGTCCAGTTTTTTTAAATTGCTTAATTTAGCTTCGAAAAAAAGCAAGCAATCTTTTGAAGGAGTTTCCTCCTCTGTGCGCAAAAAAACTTAGTGGCTCATCCAGTGCAATTATAAATAATCCCAGCAGCTAAATGTTTAGTCAAAACATGTGGCGGCCATCACCATAATCTTTGAATCCGAAAAATCAAATCCGTATCTCACAAACACAAAACTTGAAACGAATCTTTTTTGATGTTTGAGTGTTGGGAAAAATTCTGTCCAACTCACATTCGATGATTCTGTAAAAATTGACTGAAATTGATGATCTTATGATTTAATAACGCGAGTGCAAACAAGGCGATAATTATTTTGCTTACACGTCTGTTGAACCAGCTGGTTGTGTTATTGCGGGTAAAAATTGAATTAAAGTCGCCTAATGGTTTTATTATGACACCCGTATGCTTTTAAAATTGTATTCAATTTCTGCAAACATCGGATACTTTCCGTTGTTCTCCAATTAAAGTTTCATAATTTAATTTGCTGATAAATGGTCGCCGCTATTTGTTCCTTTCATTCAATTCTCGATTTATATTTTATGTGCACACGATAAATTCACAATTTCTGATTCGTTCTATTTCAATAATAGAAAATTTAAGTACCAGCTTCATTTTGCTACAATTGTTCAGAGACTGGCTTAGAGCTCGAGCCGAACTCCTTTTCGCAATCGGAGATTAATTATTTAGAAAATAATTTCGTTCCGAGACTACAATACACCGAGAAAAACGGCTTAATTTATTGTAAAAATTAAAAGAATCCAATTACTTAAAATTAATAATCGAATGCTAATAGACCCTGTTATAGGCGATGTTTAAATTAACAGAAGCTTTAGAAAGCTATGAAATTATTATTTCATTTAATTTACGTTGGCAGTAGTTAGTGTTTTTTAACATAACCAATACAATTTTGAATGTGACAGAATATTGAAGATAAAGCTTTCGCCATAAAAAGTTTCTTTCAAAATGATCATATTTATTTCTTCAGGAGCGGCGTTTTGTACCATATTTTCCAATTTTGAAGCGACATTGCTAATATAACCTTAAACTGTCAGATGTAAAATGCCAGTCAAAACAATTTTTTTTTCGCAGTTTTCCAACTCCTCCTAATTTAAAAATCAACTATAGCAGTTAACAATTTGCTAGAAAGCGTTGTAACGTCAATGTCGATGGAAAAAACTGACTGAAACGTAATATCTACGACACGATTTATTATTCAATCGATTAAATTTTGCGGATACCATTTTCAAATTGCACTGAATTACAGGGAAGAAGCATTTTAATGGCACATGAACATCATTAAGTTTAACCTGCCCATCCACACTTCAAGTTAAAAAAAAAATTAAGGTATTATAACGTGCTTCAGCCATAACGTTACATGGTCAAAAAAAAGAAGAAAATTAATACCTTAACAATTTGAAATATGCAAAAAGTGAAGAAACCAAAAATTATATTAGTAAATATCCGCATTTACATTACATCGATAGTTTTATAACTTGTGTAGCTCAATTATGTTCCGCGGTTTATTTTCCGCCCCCTTCACTTCACGTTATGAAAAGTATCAATTTCAATCTTGCGAAGTTCATGTAAAATCGTTGCAGCCATTAAACAAGGCATTATGGTCGCAGTATCGAGACATTGACTTTAACCTGCTCAATGCTTTCCAATTATATCAGTATAATTACGTTGACTGAGAGGTTAAAGGGGCAATACTATACTTCGTTCATGTTTAAGTATGTGCACATTAATTATATGATAAAGTATCTTACGTTGTTAACAAAAAAGAAACTTTCAATTATTTACAAAATTACCCAATGAAATAAAATTGTTCGCCAACAGACCAAAGGTTAAGTTGTAGTACAACTTTGCAATCCAATGTTTAGATTACTGTTTCTAGGGAATCTGTAATCAGAGAATAATGAGTAAGCGCCTACCTACGTTTGTTGCATTTTATTGTATTTTTATTAAGCATTAAAATAATCAAATTAATCATTTAACGTGATGTTTACCAAGCAGGATAAAAATCACTAATGTATCTACTTCAATCAAGTCAAGAATTAGTTCAAGTTCGCTTCAAGATGATCAGTAGCTGCGATATGATAGCTGCATTATTTAAAAAAATATAATATCTAATTGCTTATGGATTACTTACTTATGCTTTCAATAAAATATGTAGGGGAACACATTTAACAAAGACATCTTTACTCATACGGGTGCAAGATGAATTAGATCGAAAATATATACGGCAAAAATTGACACGAGCATGAAGAGCAAAGACTAGAAATAAACAAGAGAAAGACAATCTGTCTGGCAGTGGGGTGTTAAGGCGAAGACATGGAGATTGATAGGGACATCCTTAAAAATAGAAATGTGCCTACAATACTTGGAGACGGTTATATTTTAAAATCTCAGTATACTTAATTTTAAATAAATTAAGTGCTGCTTTATTATCTTTTACATGGATTGTCAAGTTACAACGCTGTAATTAACTGTATGTGTCTATTCAGTTTGTCAATTCCATCGATTATAGAAGAACCTCGTTTTAAAACTAACAAGTTCTTTGGAACGAAATGGAACAGCAAAAACGTCTTGATTAGTTAATTTTGTGATTGCTCTTGTAAAATTTAATGTTTTATGTATGTAGAACACCATAGATTTTAATGTAATCTCATAAGTTCGATGTCATTAACCAAATAAAGTACTCTTGTATCTTAAGATAATAAATAAATGCGTTAAGTTTAATAAAGTTTATGAATTCTATCAATAAAGATTAAAAACATCAAGAAGGTTCTTTGTTATGGATGTTAACATCAAGAAAATTGAAGCTAGAATGCAGCACGATAATTGTAACATTTGAATACACAAAGCTCGCACCATTTTATGAGGAGGGACTTTGGGGCAATCAGGACAATCACGCAAGAGCTGCTAACAGTAATAATTGACTACACACAATCAACGAACAGAAGTATTAAAAATATTCATGTAACTTTTAGGGGCTTGGAAAAGACAACTAAGTATGTCATATTATCCTAAGGACCTAAGGTGTCATCACAGAGACAATTCATCTATTGACAACAAAGCTGTTGCTTGACAAAACTAGACAGAATTAAGAACAAGGAGATAAGAAGTCGAACAGAAATGGAAGTGGATTGACTATATGTTTGCTCTATTCTTTAACATTACAAAATCATTGCAATAGTGTCCCTGTTTCGGATCTGTTACTGTTGAACACGTTCCCCTACCATATTATTAAGAAATGCAAATGACTAACTTTAAAAAAATATATTTTAAGGTAAATATTTGAGTTTTCTCACAATCTACAGTTTACTTAGAAAAACTGGCTACCTTATCCAAATTAATTAGTGCGCAAAATTTTAATCAACAAACAGTGTTGGAGATGTGAAAAAAGTGATAAATGATAAACTTGCAACATTGCTCCTTGCAAGATTTGAAGTTTACAATACTTGCAAGACTATGAGCCACGTAAATAAGATTAATCCGATTGTAAATTGAGTTCAACGGCTTTTCACATTTGTTTTAAACAAAAGTGTCGTTGACTCATGTGCGCACAGTAATATTATTTAAAAGAAAATATTCCTCTCGCTTCACAGCTGTTCCGAGTTCCACCAGCAAGTTTCCACACGTGGAATTTAATTATTCCGCCCGCATTAAAACAGCGGCCCAAAATTTGTAAAACATGCGGTTTAATAATATCTGCATTTATCAAGCTACAGGTGTGATTTACGTGTTCCAGTTCTTTCCAATAATAAAAAAAAAAGTCCAACAGGTGTTGCTTTTAATTAGTGACTACAAAAACGCGATACGAAATACTCCGGCGTGATTTCAACACAATTAATTAATTACGCACACAATGAGATACATCTCACTTCCAGGAAACATTGTGATTCACAAACGTTTCGCAATATCAATTCACCGTTCCAGAAATAACCGGTCTCGCTAGAAAAATGCACCCGTTCTTAAAAAAAATCGTTAGTTTTAAATTCCGCCGTATATTTTGTGTGCAATACAGTAAAACCTGTATAAGACGGAATTGGAACAAAAACAAAAAACGTGTTAACCAGTGACCATATGTAAATAGGGGTCGACAACAGTTCCGGCTTTATAAAGTCTCTGACAGCTCCATAAGAAAATTCTAGATCGACGCGAGGAAACTCCAGAAAAAATAAGAGCACTCGGAGTCACGTTCCTATCAAACCTGGCTAAATCAGAATCCTGTTGGTTTCGGTTGCAATTTACGTATTGTTTTAGATCTCATCACTGCTTAGACCTGAAACCTGGGTAAGGATTTTTTCGACCCCGTGGAGTGCCATCTTAAACAGGCTTGACTGTAAATGGAACGCGCGTTTTTTCCGCAAACTAGAATTAATGCTAATTTACGAGTGTTTCGAAACGAAAAGTTTTTCGCGATGAATCACGCGAATTTTTACACATTGTTGACTTTGCGGATTATAAATAAACCGAAATTATTGCTACTTGACTTGACTTGGATGATTTAAAAACTTCCGATTGCTTTAATAGCTCCGGATTTTTAAAAAGGACCGGTTTCACAATCTGCAAGAGTGGAGTAGACCACCGAGAAGTAGATAATAAATCAATATTCACTGGCAAGCGGCGAAACTTTTCAATATCTGAAACTTTTCCGGTCGTTTTCCTGCGAACAAAACGGGAAATGGTCGTCATTATGCGGTCGCCTTTTGTATACACAATTTCGCAGTTTAAAAAAAAATATAGAGCCACGTACAACGAAATATTATGCAACTGCACACTGTGTCAACTTGAGTTATCTTAAACTGTAATTAAAGGTGTAGTCTGCAAACAGAACTTAAAAATAAATTCTTTCAATGGGTAATGGTATTTTTACGTTGCTCACGCGAGTGTTTACATTTCAAGATGAATAAAAAAGGGGCACAATTAATTTCGTTGCTGTGATTTTATGGATGGTGGTTCGTAAAAAAATGGCAAAAATTACAGTCATTATGCCTTCATGTGCACAGGTCGACCCACATCACCTCAACGACTCTCATTTTCATTTTGTAAATTACGATATTTAACACGCAATGAGCGGTTTTATTAATCGTCGTGTTGACGTTCGCTTTCCAAACTAAAATTTTGTCTCACGCTGTGTATTTAATTACTTGCATTTTCGTCCAATTTATATCAGTAGTGACAACAAATAGAAATTATCGGTAGGGCAAATATAATCAAGTTATGTTGGTAGTGAATCATTTATGGGCAAACAATTTTTGTATGAGGAGCTGAACGTAAAAAGGGGCCTAAAATATTCAGCTACCTGGAATCCGTGAAATCTTATTGGCGACTAAACAGCCCATAAATTGCCGTTCATGCCGAACGCACTATGCAGTTTGGAAGAAATATTTGGAATTTTTCGCTTATCCTCTGAGCGGAACATCTTCATCCCGAATGCATCAAGTTTAAATTAAAAGGATTAGGTCCGACCACCGGAATTGATGGTTTTATTGATGGTCGATATATAAATCGGCAATTAATAAGAGGGATAACCAGTGATTTGTCTCGACAGAAGTGTAAACGAATGATAAGAAGCTTTTTTAAATTCCCTTATCAATGTCAACTTTTTATCTGTCTTGAGGATTGCTCAACTTAAGTGGTTATAAAAAATGTTTTGAAATGTTCGAGAATTTAATTCGTTTTTAATGCCGCTTTCATAATCGCAGTCAAAAATGGGAAAAGGAAACTTTCGCACGATTAAAACCTCTTAAAAATAATAATAAAATAAACACGGCCCATAAAATGCATTTTACTTGATGAAATGTCAAAACAAATGTGGGGCACATTAATAATGTTGTACGGCGTGCCCCATTTTCTAAATGACCGAACGGTTGGGTGTCTACAACGCATTTTAGCCGAGCATTTTACGAGTCCCTCATCGTCTCGACGCCCAACGGCGTTGATTTATGGTGATGTACCTGCATACTTTATTTATGTGTGAAAATGTAACCTGAGTGTAAACGACAAAATAAAAATTTGGTAGCATTTTAAAACTTCATTTACACGGAAATTTAACATGGGTATTTTACATCCACTTCATTGTTTAATGCAATCTCTTTTGATTATTTATAGATATAAGCGGTTATGACTTCATGTATTTTTCCCTTATTTAATTATGTGTGGAATAAATTTATTATCTCATATGACAAACATGAATACAGTGCTGTCTCGATAATCTCAGTTATTGGTCATCCTAAGCTCACAATAATCCGGGTTAAAGTTTTTTTACATTATGTATGTTGTATCCAGACTTTTTATTACATTGAAACAAACGGCAATTTTGAGAAGTCAAAATAATTTGCATTAATAATGTAATTATAACAAGGCCCAATAACTGAAGGGTCTCCAAACTACAGCCGGTGGACCAAATCCGACTTACGATTAGCAATTTGATATTCTATAATAGTCCCCCCCCCCAAATTTCGGGACTCGCTACTATAACTGATGATCAGTAGTTTTGTATAGCATTTCTTTCACATAGCTACATTTCGCGTGTATAACAATATTTGTTTGATAAAGTTATATCATAGAAAAAGTTTGATACTCAAAATTCTGGCCATTTAAAAAGTATCAAATTATAAAATTAACAGCAGTATGTCTGCTTCATAATTAATGGAAGAAGCTATTATCCATGATTTTGGAACAATATTGGTAGAGATAATTAGGAGCGGAGAAGAGAAAAACATTATGATCCAAGTTATGCAACTGAAGATCCTTCAAAATTAAGTTTACTGCGCGAAAAAACGTTGAAGATAAAAGTTCAATGTTGGGAGACATTGCCAAGGCTACATATCTGAAGAAGTGACTAGTTGCCTTCATGGACATTGAAAATTGTTGAAGGAAACAATACAATAAAAATTCGCAATTATGAAAAAACAACTAAGACAGATTATCGAGGCACCATTATGTTTAGTTGTGTTCGAATTTTTGATGAAATTTTAACAAAAATTGTTCTTTCAGAAATGAAGATGCAAGTTGACCTCGTAATAACAAACAAAAAACAAGCAGATTTGATATGCATTTAGAAATAAGTTTCATTCTAATGAACGAATTGGAAGGACATTTCCAAGAAGATATGAAAATTAAACCTATCATCCCAAAAGAAATTGTCCTTTAGATTGTCCGTTAGACTTAAACTTCACCATCTATTTCATGCTTTATTCCAATATCTCCCAAATACGTGGAAAGTTGTAGATGCTAGTCTATAATCTCGAACAAATGCAAAAAATTGTTACTCAAAAGGTTAAAAACTACAACAAGTAGAAAAAGAGTTTCATTAGACCCCACTCATAGGATAACCGATGTCAATGAAAAATCGTTAGAAGACAGAAAAGTCTGTGCTATTATCTTCCTAGATGTGGTACATGCTTTCGACAAATTGTGGCATGAAGGCCTGATCCATAAACTGGATATTTGTCTACCTAAATAAGAAGTTTATTCTGATTTAAAAGAGACCAGGAAATACATTGGGCTCAGTTTTGTTTTTGTTGTACACTAATGATATGTCTAATTTTGAACATGCAATAATCACCTTTCCAGATGATACTATTGTTTTAATTGTAGGCAAAACCATGAAGAAGCAGCAAGGAAACTGCAAGCGTCTATTGATCGAATCAATAACTAATCCAACATAAATAATCAACACGCATCAGTTACAATAAATAGTTGCTCCAACCGGTATGAGAATACGGCAGTCAGCTCTGGGCTGTGCTAACAAAAAGCAACGTTTTCAGAACAAAGTACTGAAAAACATAATCCAATCACGACTGATTGCTACAACTACATGAATACGTAAATATCGTGGCTCTTCAGCTACTGAATAACTCAGGATTGATATGAAGACTGAACAAGAAAAAAGTAAAGTGTTGAATCCTCCGAAGAAAAATGTCTGAATTCAACACTTGCCCCATGGGGCACCCAGATTCAAACTTGGCAGAGGCCCCATGAGTTTGGTTATGATCATGTGCAACAATAGAAAATTTAAAAAAAAAAACGATAATTTAATTATTTTAATAAATATTAATCAATACAATTAAAATTATGTGACTGGTAACGAAATGGTGCACTCATGTCATGGGAATGTGTCGATTTATTTAGTCATACACACTAAGGTTAAATCAACTAATTGAATTGAATGAATATTACAATAAAATTTTAGAATCTATAAATAAAAATGCGGATGCTTATTAACGTCTCCATTGTAACTTAATCATTACAATCATCCGGAAAGACGAGGATTTGAACCTCTCAAAATAACATAATAAAAATCAATCCACGTAATTTCCAAAACAATTCATACATTTTAAATAAGACATAAAACAAAAAGATAATTATTTATTTTTATACCGACAACTTCCTGCACCAGTGTACAAACATCCTATAAATAAGTACCGAAATACGCATTTAATATAAAAATTCTACAATTGTGTACAGGAAACTAGCAATCATACAAAACCGTTGATAAATTCACCCGAACGCGATCGCAGACAAAAAAAAACTTATTAAGGCGATCCCATGAAATATGGCTCTCACAACTATTTATCATTCAATCACGGAAGATTAAATTAATTCCTTTGAATAATTCAACGGCATTAAACTGTTGACAAAAGATTCAAAAGCTCAATTTCGAATTCGAAAAGTTAAAATCGTAGTTCACTGGTTCACATTATTCGATTGAAGAAGCCTCGCCGCCAAATTGGATTTAATTACCCCGAATTTCACCCAGAGCGTAAATGTTTGCACTTTGATAAAAATGGAACGTGTCCTTTTATGAACTTCGCGACAATAACTTCCAGAAGTTAATAAATATCTGGCAATGCGGTTTATTTGTAAGCAGCACACGGAAGAAAGTTCAAACATTGATAAAAAAAAGTTCAGCCACAAAACTTACGGTGAAGAATTTTGGCGCCGCTCCACCTGCAGCGGTTTTAATAAAACTGATTTTTATTTTAATGATTTACCTTTAAAAAACGGCTTAAATTTGAATAATTAACTGAAGAATTTTGACGCCAGTCGAATATATAGGAAGAGCCGTGTCGACTTGTAAAGGTGCTAATTAGACAATACCATCGCTTGTTCACATCTCGGGTATTTGCTCTCGGCGTATAATTACCAAAGTTAGTCTGAGGCAAGAAGTGCTCGTTACAGCGAACAATTCCCTCGTAATTGGAGCAAAGGAGTACGTTAAGAAACAGGAAAGAAATTAGCACGCCAGGTAAACCCCAAGTTTTAATTTTTTTAAAACCAGTTGATATGAATAAAAGGAAAGCTGAAATTATGAGTGTCGTGTTACCCCGGTGAAAACGGGGATGCTTTATGATCACATTTCAAATGTAAATGTGAAGTTAAAAGGTCTCGAGAAACTTTGTTCAAAAGCGATATAAGGTTCACCGGAAGTGTTACCACGATTCAAACTGCGTAACACAAATAACTTTGAAGGTTTGATTTTTGTTCACGTATCCGCAAATGTCTGATGTAAATGTTAAAATCACCTGATGTCACATATGAAAATGTTAGCGCCACAATTTTTAAATGAAGCGGAAACGTGGACTTGTCTATACCCTATGCATTTTCAATTGGCATATTGACGAACGCAGGTAGGTAATAATATACTCAAAATAGACTCACATCAGTTTTACGACGTTTCATTGCACGACATCACGCCAATTGAAAATTTACAGAGCCTTACATCATAAATATGCGAAAGAACACAAAAAAATACAATTCATTTCCAAGCGATAAACAGTAAAAATTTGATTAAAATTTGTTGACTTGGGAAAGCCATTACTGATGGCACACGCCCTCTTGTCCCGAAGGTTACTCTAATTGTGCTTTTTGTTGATCGCTGTGACGTTTACGGTTTATGCAGATGAGTTACGGTTCACACCGAGACGGTAATTTGATTGTGGCTTCTAAATGATTCGGAATTATTTCAGGCTTAAGTGGTTGCAAAATGAACGTCTTCGGTTGAGCTGAAGCTAAGCAGTTGTAAATTGAATTAAATCGGTTGCAAATTTGATTCTCTAAAAAATTGAAACTTTCTCTAAATGAATCCTCATTTATAATCGCATTAGAGCATCAATTATTCGCGGTGATTTTTTAAAGTGTACAGAAATATCGTACGAATCGCCAGAATTGGTACACGAAGGTCTATAATTGAAATTGTAATTTTTTTAAGCTTAACTTATTTTAATAACTGAATAAAATATGCAATTTAATTTTAACAACTACGCAAATTTTCAGTAACTTTTTTTTGTATGCTCTCGAGATTAAATTGTGATTTGATTCCCATTTCATCCCAAGGGATTAAATAAATTTGATCCCTAATTAGAGTGACACAATAAATTTAATCTCTTATTAGATGGCTATGATAAATTTAATCCTTCTAAAGTGTAAATGAAAACATATTTTATGGTTTTTAAACTCAAATTTTTAAATAGCTTTAGTACCTTTTCCTTGTAAATAAGTTACATCAGTTACAATACTGCATTTGCAAAGTCTTCCCTTAATTATGTAATTTGCTCAAAAGCAATTTCTGTATCAAACATATAATTTGGGAAGCCTTAAAATAGTGTACATGTGTACCACGTGACAGAAGTGTCGGTTAACCCCTCGGGATTAAATGATTAATTTCTGTCCCTCATTATATACGTCAATCACCTAACAGAATGAAATAATGTCATTAAGAATTAAAAATGTTTATTAGGAGAATTAAAGTAATCTATGGGGTAATCTTCTTAGAAGTGATAATTCAAAAAAATATTATCATTTTAAATTAAAAAGTGGAGAAAAATAGATTTGTATTAAATAATATTTACATTTTAGTTAGAAGCATGCAATCCAACATGAAATACGCCGATTAAGCAAACAAATGGTTTATTGCGAGTGTCGCACTTGAAGTGAAATTACCGCAACTTATCATTTATCGGAAATCAACAAAAAAAATAAAAAAATAAAATGAATCAAATTGGGAAAAAGTTTATATAATAAATATTGCTTTTGTTATTGTCCAAACAAGAAGTTTTCGATTAACGTCAAACATGTCGCCACAAAATTTCAAAACATTGCACTCACGAATTGATGAGATAACTACACAACTGTTGGAGGTAAAAATAAATTGTAAATTCGATACACTGCATCACATTTACTACCTGCTGTTTCAAATATTTGAACGTTATCTACAAACTTATTTTTTCAGTCGGAGGCCGTCTGCTTACATTTTAGCGGCGAAAACCTCAAATTTTACCTGACTTGTTCTGTATGAAGTATGGGCCTGTCTATTCAGCAAAACAACAACGTTTGAAAGAATAATTCAAAGCTCAGTTAAACTGGAAAATCGGTTTGCAGGGAAGGTTTTCAAAAATTTAAATTGATAACAACTAGAAGAAAAACTGTAATAACTAACTTTTTATTGTCATTTTTCGGATCAAGTTGTAAGTCTTTGCAATTAAATGTTAATGTTCATTATCAAACGCCTACAGGTAAAACGCCCCTATAACAGCGTAAATCCAATATTACACACTAGTGAGTTTTGGTTACCATAACACCACTAATGTTTTAATTTACGGAAATTTTCACACACATTCTTTCTATTGTTCAAGTAAGGAATCATTGCTCGACTAGTAAGGTCACTTTTCATTTGTTATAAAATGTGACACATATTTTTTATTAATTTGTTGAAAATAACATCACATTATTTTCCGTAGAAAATGAATGCCAATATTGACTCTATTTGAGGAGCTCGGGATAAAACGTAATTTTTAAAAACTGCGCTTTTATTTGGACCGTCTCATATGTCATAATAATTAAAATTAATACCGACATTATTCAGTTACTTCACATCAACTATGACGATGCTTGGATATTAACTAATTAAATCATTTTGTAAAGAAATTGATACTTACTCTGCTTTCGTAACTACACTGGTCGAATATGTACTTAAAAATGACTTGAACTTGTCGAAACTAGTCTACACAGAAAGCTAAAGGAAAATTTACCTGCATTTCTGCTACCTGCATAACCAACGTTCTTGGAAATTCATATTTTCAAAGCCTAATTTTGATTTCAATAATCGGCGATTATAAAAGGCGTGAGATAAAACGCTGTATATTTTACACGACAAAAAAAAGTTAAACCCAGACAAACTGTTGTTTTCTCTGAAATTTCAAAGTGACTTTGTCAGATGATAAATATTTCATTTCAAATCCTCCACAGAACAGAGACGTGTAATATCCACGATTATTATACTCCACGGGCTTCAATTTCCTCTTGCATTACGTTTTAAGAGACAACATGACATAAATACCTGCTTTAATTTCGCATTATAAATATTTATGCAAGCCATTGTCACGAGATGCGAAAACATTTGTTAAGAAGAAAAATTCGACTGACACAATTTGCGAGAACATAAAAAAACCGCACAAAATCTCATATGAAACAGATTCCTTCGTCCCGATCACTTTTTCTAGCAGTTCTTGCGCAACAGAGAGATTGGAAATGATTAGAAAAAAAATTCAATTTCAATAAAATCGATTTATAAATGTAATCTCGCGACATATTGGTCAACACGTCACTCTTGAATAACAAATCAGTCTGGTACAGTTAGCTCCGACCGCGGTCATTTCATTTCTTTGTATAATCAAATCTTTGATGTGTTGACACCGGTGTAACATCATCAAGGAAACGTCTGGCAAACTGATCGATCACATTAAGGAGATAGACGGGAATGTCAGCGTTATCTAGACAACCCCTCGTGGACGTAAAAGATGTTTCACGATTTTATTTTCAGCTCCTCCTGTTGCTTTCAAATCGAAACTGATTAGCCTGAAAAGATATCCGGCAGTAACGTTAAACCTGCGGTATTTCTTGTTGATGTGTTACATTGTTATCGATACCGGACACTGCAATTGGAAAATTGGAATCTAACGTAAATTTTTCCGCATTTTAAGTGCAGCTCGTGATTACAAAAACAAAGGTTCTTACACTTTCAATACACAGTTTTTATTTTCACATTCCAGAACGTAATAAGTCTTTGTTATCAACTTTATGTCGATTTGTGTATCAAACTCGACAATAAACAATTAATTCCTACCAGTTTTTTTGCCTTCGTGATAATAACCTCTAACGCAATTAATTATTTTTTCAAATGGGAAAGTCAATCCCCAAGGCGAAGCCGAAAAGCACTGTTCGAAAGGGGGTGAACGAAATTGGGTTGCCCGACCTTTTTGTGATAGCAGTTAATAAGAAATTTTAGCCAAATTGTACGATTGAACGGAATTGAATAAAAACCGCAGATTTTGTTCGACCAAATGCCGTTTTATGGTGCAATTATGTGAATGTGCAGCTTCAAAAAGAGATGGTAAAACTCCCGACCAAAAATTCTGTTTTTATTGCACTGCCTAAAATAAACTGTTTATGACGCAGCACAAATTTGGGAGGAGTCATAAAAACGACAAATTTACGAATAGAAAAATTTGTAATGCAAAATTTTTAAATTTACAATGTTGCCACACCAGATTTGCAAACATCGATTTAAATAATCCAGTTGAACGTGATGGATTTGGAGGGTATATCCTATCTGTAATGCAATGCACATTAACTGAGTTTTGTTTAAATTAAATTAAAAGAAAGATCGTAAGCAATTTATAAATAACTTTGAAAGCAACAAATAAGATAAAAAAAGTACTCCTGATTAACCAACATAATCACAAGACTCATTTGCAAAGCAATTTTATAGATCAAAACAAGGAAAAAAAAATTGATAAATTTTGACCCCCATTTTTTTTTACAGCGCATTGCATTGTACAATAGCCTTCTAACAACCTCCGACATCAATCATGTACAGCGTCCTCCAACGTTAATGATCACCCCCAAAATAGGTCTCAAATATGAAATTATTATCCTCAAATTTTGTTTATTTCATAGGTTTTCTTTTATATCATAAACCCGATAGGGATATCACAAGCTTATTTTAAGGAAAATTGATTTAGCTCCACATATATGAAATAAATTTTAGGCTAGGGCCAAATTTGACATTAGGAGTCTCATTCACAATGCAATACTCTTCAAGGCTAAACAATAATTTTTGCAAGTTCCAGTCCAGTTTCGAGGATATTTTAACTTTTTCCAAGTCACGTGCTTGAACATTCAAAATTCAATCCCTTGGAAACAAAACGCCAACGGACTTTAATATTACACTAGGGAATGCAGAAACAACTGACAAATTATCTTTTAGGAAGTTTCGTGTTATTGCTGAAACACCCTGTATTGCAATTATTCTTTATGAATATGTGTATACTCTTGGAAGCAAAACTTGTCATTTTTACGTGCATCGCAAGTAGTTTAAATATTGCTCTTAGGAACTGCGCACTCTTAGGTGTTGTTACCCTCGTTTTTAATTTGTACAAATTTATTAAACGCATTGATGTCAATTGCGGACACTTGTACTCTTGATGTTGCCAAAAAAAAAAAAAAAAATAGTTTCAAAACTTGAGTAGTCAAAACAACTGATAACGAAAGAGGAAATAACAAGATGTAATTTGTAACCAATTTAAATTTCGCAAGTTGTTCAATAAAAACTTTTCTGGTTCATTTAAAAGTATTGAGACCGAGAACAAGACCAACAATTAAAGACCATTTTCTGCTCGGTTCGCTGCTTCGAACGCCTTCCCGCCTCCTGATGATTTTTATACAAGTTTTTCCTGCTATTAAATTACTCGAATCAATTTTTTCCCTGCCATCCATCTTGGAGATCGTTAACTCCCTACAAATCTGTCAAGGAGGTTAAAATTCAAGATTCCCTTCGAATTAGCAAATGCACTTTGAGGGGAGCCAGAGAATCGTTCCCCCTAAAAAGGAAACAATGAGCATTGTGTTCGAGATTGAATCGACCTTCAACTGGAAAGCATTAAAAATACAAATCTGCGGATTTACCGAATTGGTTATATAAAACGAAGCCCGGCAAAACGATTTCAAGTACGCTCAAACAAAGAGCTGTAAATTCTAGATTAGAGATACTCGCGAATTTAAATTTAATCGGACGATCTAAAAGCACAGGCTCTTTAAAAAAATGATACACTAATTTCACGCTCGACAAATTTAACGGTCTCAACGTACAATCGTGCACGTCATAATTTTTGTTTTAAACGTCCATTCACCACAATTAAATATTGATGGCGAAACGGAAAATATTTCTCGCTACAATTAGAGCTGCGCAAATTGCAGGAAACGAAATTAAACAATTAATTTTCCAGAAACAAAAAAACAAAAATTTTCATTAATCACTTTTTGATTGGTAACAATGCAAAGAAGAAGAAAACCGGGCTTGATAATATTGTTTAATTGAATCGGTGTTTATCATTTCTCCGAGAAATTAAACAATATTATCCTTTAAATGCGTTATCGGAGCTCTGTACACAATTAGTGTATTTATTTATACGAATGCAACGGCTCGCATATCGCAATGCAAGCAAGAACGTCTCGTGCACCTATTTATTCGGTTGCCATAATTAAAAACAAACCGTTTAAATTTTCCCGGAATTGCAAACTCGGCCCGACACGTTGACGGTAACGTCGCATTGGAATTAAATTGCGCTATCATAACAGCGTTTCCTATTTAAAGTAGACACACTTCCTACTATTTTGTATTTTGCAGGTTGTTTAGAAATTCTTTCGACCTGCATGCAAGTCAAAAGTATTTCCGTGCACGTTCCTCAACAAATTCCAGGTGGAACAACACTACTCACGGTTATTTTAGCAATGTTTATTAGGTATAAGACTGTTCTGAATATTCACTATATTACA
Organism: Dascillus cervinus; assembly: GCA_949768715.1. NCBI lineage: Eukaryota > Metazoa > Arthropoda > Insecta > Coleoptera > Dascillidae > Dascillus > Dascillus cervinus. Next base: position 25,173,663 of record OX458319.1, on the reverse strand, counting down.
AAAAACTGATTTATACATCTATTATCAATAAAAACATCAATTTTACAGCAGTGCTAAATTTCGTATTACACACAAGTGTAGTTATGAAAACACGGGCGTTTTCCAAACATTTGCTAAAATGGAACACTTCACAAATCCTAACATTTTAAGGAGACACCTTAGTACCTTGGTTATTTTGTAGGGTTGGTAAATGGTAATAATAAATAAAATAAATGAGCAACTCATCAGCGTTAATGGAGCACTTATTCACTACTGTGAGTTGAAACACAAAATTTTTAAAAGCTCGCTAGTTAAAGCGTTGTATAAACTATTGTAATAGACCAAAAGAATTACGAAATATAACTAACTCAAAAAATAATTTTAACTCCGCCTTCCAAGTTCCATACTATGTCTATAAATTTATTAAATATCAATAGACAGATTATAAAGATTACAATAATTAAAAAAAAAAACTCCGCCTTACGGGCCTAGTAATCTAACCTTTCTTTCTTTAGCAGTGTTTTTATAATCCTAGTAAATAACTATTACAATAAATACAACAGCGCGTGTTTTCTTGCATATTTTGTACCTTATAAAAAGGATCTAATAACAGTAAACAAGCAATAAACAATGTTATAGTTATGTGTCGTTTTATCGACGTTAAATTTTCTTTTTAACAAGTTGCACTAAATTCATAGTAATGTATGCACTTTGTTTAATGCGGTTGTCAGTTACACAAGGACTGGTTACAATCCACGAGTGAATAAAGTGTCCAATTTACACTTCGTTCACATTTTAAATTCTTCAAGCGAACGAAATAACGTTTTATGTAAAATGTAATAACCGCAAATTAAGTTGAATGAATTTCCTAACGCGGCGTTTCAAATTTAAACCAAAAAATTGCAATACATAACTTTTCTTAAGAATATTCAGTTAAACTCGGTTATTGCGCACAAGGTCATAATGAAATCACATTGTCTGAAATGCTAGTTACTTAATTCTATATCAATGTTTCACAGACTCTTAATGGATGTAACGGAAAAAAAATTGTTACATTTCGTATACAATTTTTGATAACTTTTCACACGTTACCTGAACATTACACACAACTCCATGTGTGTTATATTTAGTAACATCCGCGTACAAGTACAACATTTTATCCTACCCGTTGCTTTTATTCAACGTTTATTAATTAAAATCAACATTTTCGGTCTTTACTAATTCCGCACGTAGGAACTGCCGGACTTTACCTGTCATTAGAAAAATGCATATGGTGTAAACAATATTTGAGAAATTTTTAAGTTCGTTATAGACAGTAAAATAAACACATATTTTCTTAATAAACTTGGCGGGACTTTGAATTTCAATTCCCATGAAAAATAATATGATGTATTTTCAATAAATTCATCATGAAACTACTCCTGTTGTTATCGCAGGTAGTCAGACAATTGCTACCCAACCTGAATAACAGAAAAAATAGGTATGAAATTTTCTGTAAGCCAAAACTCACTAGGATTGTGTATTGTGTAATAGTGTCTTTACGACTGTTCAAATCGATAACGTTATCGGGGCATTTACTTATAGTTATTGAATAAAATATTACTCTCGCAATAAGATATTTTTGTACAACAAAATAAGTTGAGAAAAATTAAAATTACTGAATACTTCTGAGTTACTTTTAACGTATTATTTCAATTAATAAATTTTTGTTCTTGAAGTATTCTTCCGGATGTTATACTTTGTTTTAATTAATCCGGATTGTCGAGGCTTCACTGTACTTAATTTTACTTAAATAACTGGATAATTAGTCATGTTCGTTGTAACCGAATTAAACTATAATTTTTGACTTGAGAATATTTTTGTATCCTTTCAGCAAACTAAGTGTCCACTAAAAAAATTGCTGGGGAATTAATGTCAAAATATTTATTAGTTAATTCTTGTTCAAGTCCTTTAAATGTCACAAAGTCAATTCCGATATCTTGTTAAGCGGATTTTCTGGTTTCAAATCTAATTAAAACCACTTTGTGCAGATCTTAAACAGAAATAACGAGAGTTGTGTCATCCCGACAGGAAAAAGTTTAGCATTGGCCGCATTAATTATTTCACTGGGGGCACGAAGAGGGGATCCGTATTATTTATTCACCATCTTTCAAGCAAATCGTGCAGCATTGTTATCGTTTTAAAAAAATGGCATTGTGCATCGATGACACGGGTGATGACAAAATAAAAATATACAGATCCAAATGAAATACATATAATAAAAAAATCGGGAATCTCCAATATTTAAAATGGGATGGTTAAATCAATATTGTGCAGTCGCTACTTATAACTGATAAAAATAGTCGTACATTGACACTGCAGTTGACATTTAATCGCGTGTGACATTAAACGAAAAATCATTGGCACTCGAAGCAAAAAAACACTGGCTCATGTGAGAGCACTCAATGTGGCGGAACTGGAGAGAATTCTTGGGAGAAGTGAATTGCCTCGAGAGGTTACAAGGTTACCGGCAGTACTCGTTGCATACAGAGGTGCAATTTTCAAAAGTAATAGCCCGGATAACTTGTACACAATTGCATGGTTTAACAGCGATCTGTAATCAACGGTATTAAATTTAACTGAGGTCAAACATTTATACTGAAAAGTTCAATTGCAACAATAAAACCGCTTCGAACAAGAGGGAAAAATTCGTAGATAATAGTATCATTTATAAACATTCGCGCTGGCAGGTTTCGGTTTTTCATCCGAAACAGACTAATCCACATCATCATTCAGTGTCCATTCGCTTATTAAAACGAAAACTTTAAATCGATTGAGGATCGAACAACCTCAATTCGCTAATTACTTGAGCGAAATTCGTTTGGATGAAGTTCTACTCGTCTAATTCTTTACATTTATACTGAATTAGAAACGGGACTAGTCTTAATTTAATTCTTACACAAAAATAACTGTGCGAATTAGCACAGGGCAATTTAAAAAATCCACTCGAATAAACGCTGTTCGAAATCGAGCGAAACGTGATTTATGGAAAGGTGTATATCAACGATTTCCCTCGAATTCAATTTCAACTGGCGATAATTCATAATCGAAAAAGTTCTGCGTGCAACTTTGCTGATTGCACATTCATTCATTATGCAATACATAATTTCAATTCGCTTGTTCATTTTTGCATCTGCGGCGTGAATAGGATTTAATCAACTAAATCAAAAAACGAGGTTTGCCCGAAATATAAATATTCAACGTCGAATTGAGTTATTTGTCTGTGAAGTTATGTAAGAGCTGTGGTTAATGGCGATCCCTCGGTTGGTTGTTATTACTACGTTTACAACGAAACTTGAGAGCGCAACATTTTATTTGTTGGTTTCGAACCGCCGTTCCTGCTAGATACATATTAGTAAATTAATGTTAGAATTATGTAAATGGGTTTCTTGAAGTGTTACATTACAAACGATTCTGGTAATTGCAAAAAATTAACTTCAACTGAATAATCATTAACCTATTTATCTGAACTGTGACGGTTTCTAATGGGTCGTTTGGGAACTTCTTCATAACACCAGGTTAACATGATCATAAAGAAACCTTAAAAAATCATATTCATAAATCGTTTTATTCAAAAAATTGGAGACTATATTTTTTATTACAAACTGTAAGGAAAAATTTCGTTAGTAGCCGAGGGTAAAAACATGGAAAAGAATCGACAGAGAATTTTAAAGTTCAATAAAAATGGGCAAATCATAGCTAGCGTGGTAACAAACGTTCAGATATATTTTATTGCACATATTTATTATTGTTGTGAAAGATGCATTCTAAATTTGCTTATACAGCTAAACTCGATTATAACGTATGCGCACAGGGTCGCCTGATTTGTACGTTATAACCGATGTGCATATAAAATTACATTATAATTATTTATATTTAGATAAGCAAGGTTTGCACCATGTCGCATGCGGGCCAAGTTGTGCATTTAATGACTAACACTGGTTGCAACACACACCTTGACAAGAGGATAAGATAGATAGATATAGAAGCCATGGGTCGGTAGACATGTAGAGTAATTTTATATTTAAAACATTATTTATTACAAATTAGACAAACAAAAACTGTGATTTTACATTGTTTGACTTGAATAAGCTCTTTCATTTGTAAGTACATACTTATCAATATTTAATTAGACATTCTAAATTTGATACGTCATATTTTTATATTATTCCAGACAAGTAAACAATGCCTTAAATGCTTTTCCGGTTTCTTAATAACCTACTAGGTTTGGAATATATTTATGGGTAAAGCTGGGTTTATGCAGCTGTTAATTTAATTTAATGTAATTTAAAAAAAGTTTAAACCTATGCTTTCAATAGAAGTGTTTATGCAGTTTAATTTAATTTAATTTAATTTAATTTAAAATAAAACATGACCAACTTTTATCTTAAGAAAATTTACGCATGCGCCCTGTGTTGAAAGTGAACACAACCATGTCAGCTGTATGATCTGTCATCTGTGTCAATTTGTTTACAAGTGATTACATGCATTTTACGTAAAAGGTGGTGAGGTTATGTTTACTTGCATCTAGCTTTCATTTAAATTGAAATAACAAAATGAAAGATTTTCTGTTAATTGGAAATGTTTGACAGAAGTGCACGTGACAGAAGCATTAAAACACTATCCTTTGCGCATGCGTAAATAATATTAAACAATCTGCATAAACGCGTACAGTAAAATTAAATTATATTACATTACATTAAATTAACAGCTGCATAAACCCGACTTAAATTATATTCTCTATTCACGATGGTTTGATTCGCACTACTCCCTATTTTTTTGATCATTATTATTTTATCTTTTGCATTTAAAGTCCTTCGTTTATTCTTCTGCAACATTGTTATGCCAGCACCTCTCTTCACATCACTCACAAAAACATTGCAGCGTCCACACACCACTTAAATGGCGCATTAGTACGTTATAAAGGGATAAATTCCTTAAAATTGTACGTTATAAACAAGGTAAGAAGACCAACAGGGACCCAGAAAGTACTGCAAGTTGTGCCCTTACTCAAAACTCAGGTACACCATCACTTACTGCAAATGTGAGTTACCCATTCGCCGTGAACATACAGTGAAGCCCTGACTGTTTGAAATAACTAATGTCTCAATAATTAGCTTTTTTCTTATTTTAAGTGACAAAATAAAGCTTCTAGTTGATAATGTTGTTTTTTTAATAAAAACAAATTATCTTTTAAAATAAATCAGTTCATAACATCAATATTCATAAGTGAGTAAAATTTACTTATACAGTGAGCGCCAGCCAAATGGAATAAATTCATTATTTCAATTATTGTACATATTGAGAAAAAATCCCGAAACACGTCATTTTTAGTCTATCACGTGATAACCTGTAAAGTGAAAATTTCATTCCTAACCTCAATCGCCTTCGAGTGACAGTTGCAACCACCAAATTTTTAAATGGAAAGACAGAGCTTGTGATACCTCATTTGAAAGGTGAAAATGAAGAGTAAAAAAAATTAATCTGTTTAACGAAATTCGCTACAACACATTAAAAAATCAAAAATTAATAGCGTTTCGTTCTTAGTAATATAATACAATACAATAAAAAATATATCAATCAGCGCTTTAAACTAAACTAACACTGTCAACTAACGAAAAATGTTTTTATGCCACTTTCTGAACATTTCAATTGTTTTTGCTTGCCTTCTCAGTATCAAGAACCAAACGCTATAAGTTTTTGATTTTTTTTAGTGTGTCGTAACAAATTTCGTTAAACAAATTAATTTTTTTACTCTTCAATTTTGCAATAAATTTTTAAACTGTGGCATTTTTGAATAGAGCATGAAGAGACCTTTCAAATGAGGTATTACAAACCACCCTTCCCATTTAAAAATTTGGGGGTTGAAACTGTCACTCGAAGAAGTTTGAGGTTAGGGATGAAATTTTCACTTTACAGGATATCATGTGATGGACTAAAAATGACCTGTTTCTGGATTATTTTTTTTTCAATATGCACAATAATTGAGATAATGAATTTATTCCAGTTGGCTGGCGCTCTCTGTATGTGTACCAATAAACACCTAAATATTTACGGTACCTTTCTAGGGTTAATTATGTTGAACGAAAGTAATCAAAAATAATACGCAGAAAACCCAATGACAAATTTTCCCCCCAGTTCCAACCATGAAAAATAACCCCTGCACAAGAAGAAGTTGAGAAGTGTAAGGGTAGCAAACATAAGGTTAAAAATAATCACAAAATAAATCAGTGTGGAGTACATATGAATGAAGTGGCGACTAAAAACAGCACTGAGATTTATTAATAGACTCAAATGAATTATTCTAGAATGACTACAAACAAGCGATAAATCCTCTAAAAAGTAAACAGCAAATTGAAAACAAAGGCCGAGCACACGCGAACACCATCAACAACAAGAAAGAAAGTTTACGACAGGTTTCTGAAGTTTGACACGTTAGGAAACAATTAGTTCAATTTGGAGGTTTGGAGTACAAAGGTCCAACTTGGGAAAACATGAAAAAAATAAAAATGGTTGAGAACTGCAGGATCAGACATTTTATGCTAAATCGTAACCGATACGGGCATAAAGAATGCGACCTTGAGTCAAATTTTTTTAAATGGACAATGCATGCATATTACATTACTAACACAAGATAACAATAAACTGCGTTACAATGAACATTTCGAGATCCTCTTTACCAACCACCAATTTTACATTTCATGTACCTGCGTGAGGTTCGGGCTTAATGCGTCTTAATCAGTTAGGACGTAGAAAACCAGCGCCAAAGAGGAGATCCTATAACGTGTTATTCAAACCAATATGTAAATTAATCCGATGATACGTATCTAATTTTATTTGCGTTTCGAGGAACGATTTTTCTTACAAAAGCAGACATTTTGCGACCGGGTAGACATATGGGAACCAACACCCTACAGGGGGACAGCTGTCCCGTTCTAGGGCCAGACGAAACCTATCCAACTTACCCCGATTCGACCATATGCTAGCATCAACCCCACACCCACGACACTTAACACATTATTTTACTTTAACGCAAATAGCTGGAACGCACTCATGCAAAACATGAAATCACCCGTTAACAGCCCCCCAACACAAACGAACTGAAAGTGAGACCGTTGGTAAAAAAGCGTCCCAGGACGGTTTTTTTGGAATTAAATTCCGAGAAGAATCGCCGCGTTAACGAATAAACCGGCTCGGCGCGCAAACGAAATCGCGAAATTCTCAAATAATACGAAATTTCGGGCTTCGAGAAGCGAATAAGGAACGGACGGCGGAAAATAACGAAACGTTTAATTAATGAAATGCGGCGAGACTTACCGTTTGTTCTGATATTCCTTGTAAAACAGCCACAAAATTTAACACACAAAGCCGGTGCACTATACAGATCTACTTTGCATTGACTGACGCGCGCACGATGGCTAATGATGATGGCGGATGCCCCTCCAACGCTGCGAAATAACGGCTTGTGATTGGCCAATTCAAGTCGAGACGCTTACATGTTGCCAACCGACTATTTCGTCCCTAGATGTAATGTCAGGGTGTGGTGTTCTCCCCATGTAAAATATACACGAGGATACACTATGATTAGGGTCGCAAATGAAAAAGATGATTCATTGTGTCACGATCTTCATCGGTCACTTCGTGAAACGGGGGAGTCTCAATCAATACTTAAGCAAACCGGACGTTTTTACTAGATCATCGGAGGGTTCTTTTAAATAAGACCCTTGCTATCTACCGGAAGTAACCGGAATTCCCTCAATTTCTTTTAAAAATTCAAACCAACATTTGATGGATAGTTATTTTAAATTCAATCGTAGCGCCTCGTAGCCGCTACATTTTGACAGCTGTCAAGATACAGTTTCTGTTGACTTTTGAACGTAAGCATTGAGTCATCTGCAATGCAGATCTCGAGTATTCAAGTTTTCACATAACCAATCGGAAAATTACGGAAATCGCCCAATTACTCATCAATTATTATTATCTAAGTTAAACGAGATCTCAGTTCACCTCAAAAAATTAAGATGCAAAGTTTGGAATATCTAAAAGATCCGGTGCTGGTAGCTCGTGTTCAAAACTATTTTGGAATTAAATCGACCACAGTAAAAGATGGTAAAAAAGTGGGCGAATTCGAAATCACCAATAAATTCTGGTATTACTTATTCCTGTTCGGAACTGAATTGGGAGATGAAATATTCTATGCGTGTTTTATACCATTTTGGTTTTGGAACATTGATGGAGCTGTTGGGAGGAGAGTCGTGCTCGTGTGGTCCATAGTAATGTATATAGGTCAGTACCTATTTGTAAATAAATTAAATTTTCTAACTTACTTTTATTTAAGGACAAGGAATTAAAGATGTGATAAGATGGCCGAGGCCAGGAGCTCCTGTTTTGCGCTTACAAAAGAAGTGGTCGTTAGAATATGGGATGCCTTCTACTCATGCGATGGTCGGGGTTTCCATTCCATTTTCAGTTTTCATTTACACAATGTTTCGGTACCAGTACAATGTGCCTATTGGTCTTACAGTAACAATCATGTGGTGTTCGATAATTTGTGTCAGTAGGTTATATCTGGGAATGCACACTGTTTTGGTACGATTGGTGTATCATGTTGACTATTTTTAAAATAGCTTGGTTGCAGGACGTGATAGCAGGACTGGCCCTGGCGGTTTTACTAATGTTTCCACTCGTTCCTTTGGTGGATTACCTCGATAATTACTTTTTAACGAGTCCCACTGCCCCATTTTTGCTATTGGTTGTGTCAATTTTAATGATTGTTTATTACCCAAGTGCCGATAAGTGGACCCCAACAAGGTAATGTCAAAGGAATGCTTTAGAATAGTAGTCTTCAACACCCAAATTTTATTTCTACAGTGACTGATTTTAAATATAAAAATTAGAAACGGAAACTAAATTTTAAAAGGCAAGAAATAAAATTAACTTCTTGTATCAGGTCAGTCAATGAATCTAGTTTTTTTAATTAGGGCTCGTAGTTACCAAATTTTCATAAAAAAATTAACGTAAAGGCCAAAAAGAAGAAATATTGGTGGTCATTGTATTTTATACTTTTCCTCAGCGATGAAAATAGATTGGTTGCAGCAGAAGAATTAAATGTAGCTCAGTAGTAACGTGACCAGATTTTTTAAACGCGAAAGCAGTACATTGTACGAAATGGATGGATGGGTAATGGTAATACATGTGCTTTACAAAAAAAAATTGAGAAAGAAAATATTTTAAGTTGTAATTTTTATTTTTTATAATTATATTTTTCATTGGAATGATTTTTTTTTAATAATGTATCATTTTCATTTAAAACATTACAAAATTCTTCACATGTATACTGGAGATTCACCTTCACTAAAGTCACTGCTGATAAGGTTTCTATGTTTAATCTTGATTTGTCACTGCTCCAGAAATCATTAATGATTGAGAATACTCTTTCAACTGTCGCATTAGTACCCGGCAAACACATTGCAAATTCAACAAGTAATTTCAAGTTTTTTGTAGGAATATGCTCATCTTTAAAATATTTGTATATTTCTATCCAACGCAAACTAACTTCTATTTTATTTTTCTTCCATTCATTTGTTTTTTCCGTGGAACAATACATGTTTACTCGCCTAATTTCATCGAAGAGTTCATTATCATCGATAACAATTTTGTGGTTTTCTTTCACATAATGAACCGTCTTCAAAATCTCCTCCCAATTTATATTTTATTTTAATAATATCCATCCAAAAATGTGTAGCTCTTCGAAACAATCAGTCCATTTTTTTACATATTCAAAGGAATTTTTATAAAAACATTTAATTTCTTTAATAAATTTCGTCTTGCTTCCAGGGTTTGACTCTTCGATTGTATCGAGTTTCTGCATTAACTTTAATGGAACAAATCCACTATTGTATCTAGCGTCTATTTGCTCCAACAAATTATTTAAGACAGTTTTCACCTCGGAAGCTGACACTTTAGAGCTTTCAATTTCTTTAATAGTGATATGAAATACAACAGCTTGACTATGAATGAAATGCAATGTAACTTCAGATAACTCGTTTCCGAAAAATTCTTTTAATATTTTGGGACACTGATCTAAACTCAAACATTTTGATTACGCGTTCCACAGCCATCTCGTTTTGGAATATCCCAACATTTTTTTGTATTCTATTTCTGCTTCCTTGCAAAAATCTTTAAGATTGGTGACTCTCACTGTGTATCTGTGAAAGTATAGATAAATCTGAGGGATTATGGATTCAACATCAATACTCATTTGACTAGAAGCAGTATTAATTGCATTAATGCACAATACGAAATTCGCAGAAAACAAGGCATTCGCTTTGAAAATGCATAAAATCACAGTTATAATTATTTGTTTTTACAATATTATGCAAAGTAGTACAAGCAGTACATCTTATAAGAAAGGCAGTACAAATGCATTGCCTAAAAATTGGGCAGTACAGACTATCTCAAAGAAGTACTGTACTGCCAAAAGCAGTACGTCTGGTCACCTTATCAGTAGGAAGTAAATTTAAAATTTTGAGATGGATATGCTTCAATCTGAGGTTATTACCGGCATATCATTTAAGCATAATAATAATGTGGATAAAAATTAACAGGCAATTTCAATTACAATCATTATAATTAAGTCATTCATTTCCTATTTGATAAAATTGATTAATTTTTGCACTTGATTCCCAACAGGAAAATAAAAATGTTATTTTTTGCAGAGGTGATACCACAATGATAGTGTCCGTAACCGTAGGAATTCACATTGGAGCCTGGCTGAATTATCAAACTGGCACGATGACACCATCAGACCTAATGCCGCCTTATACAATAATTTGGCCGTCTTATGTCAAGTGTGGTTATTTGTTGCTTCGGACAATTCTTGGTTTTTTGGGTGTCTTTTTGACACGTACACTTACAAAGAAGTATTCATATCAATTTTTATGCGCTTTACTTAGGGAGGATATGGACAATTTAAAGAATTCAGAAAACTCACTGCAAAATAGACACAAAAATATTATCGAGATTGGATGTAAGTACATCACTTGTGTGCTTATAGGCTTTAATATGCTTTATACGCTACCTCACATATTTAGATTGTTAAGAATCGAACGTCCAACTTTTTATACGGAAATTTGATAAATAGTTTAAGATATTTATTTTTATGGTATCCTTTTGTTCTTGTATTGTATGTTTTAGTTCTCAGGTATTACAAAACTTTTATGTTTGAATTTTGGTGTAATTTTATGTGAGAATTACGGGTTTTCGTAAAGTTTGCTGGTTTTAATTTTTTTCCTGGTCAAAAACCTGATCGAATGAAATTTTTTTTTATTGTAGTTTTTTTACATATTTTGTTCGAAATAATTCTTTCTAAAGATGTAAAATCTCACAATCAGGTGGTCTCCACTTTATAAGCAATAACTGTGATTTATCAATCAATTTGTGAAAAATGATGAATCAAGTGAATGATCAACATAATTTTTAACATCTGTTGGAAATTTGATCTCTTCTGAATGCGTTGAACTTGCTATTTGAACCACTATCTATTGAATCTAAAAGTAAACCAATTATTAAGAACATTACATTTTTACAATAATATCCAAAATAAGAACTACATTGATTTTTGTTGCAGAATTTATTATTTAAGTTTAAGAGAATGTTTAAGTCGTTGATAAAGGTGCTCAATTAGTGTGTAAATCACTTATTAAAATTAAAATATGAAAATACAGTTGAGATCCCCTATAACGAATTTTTTGGAGAATCCTGTACAAGTTTTTATTGCATTGTATAACCGTGACTGTTATATGGAAGTTCGACTGTATTTTATTTACAAAATTGTGCCATGATTGTACCACCGATGAAGCATCTTTATAAAATGTAAGAAATTTGTGTCTTCCTGTAACAACACGGTGTTGCCGATGTAATTTAAAAGTTCAGATGTTTAATCTGACATTGCAGCTTTAATTCTATTAACAGTTGACATGCAACTAAATAACTGAGTAAACCAAGGTTGTGGTTTGTCGACTGAGTGTGTTCATCATTCGGTAAATGATTGTTATGATGTAAAGTGTTCTTACACAAGTCTGTTATTAAAATTAAAAATTGAGAAATTTTAAAAGTTAAAAGAAATACAGACAATCTTCTGCATATTTCTTTGAAATTATCATTGCAAGTATACTTTGATTATTTAATCTTTAATATCACAATACGTAGTGTAAGTGTTAATTAGTCTTACAATTTTATAGTACTACAACTGCATTTCCTTAGAAATCATCACAATGCAACAGCATATCTTCTTAGCATAAGGTAGTTATTTAATTTTTAGGACCTAATCAATATTGTTACTAGTTGAATGATTTTGAAGTGCATGCTGTCGATACACAAAATTAGCTTATGATACTAGGGCTTGGTCACTATCTAGTCAGGATGATTTTCAAAAATACAGTACTACCAAATTTTAAGATTATTTTATTATACAATTTTTACAATTGTGTAGGCATTATGAGATCAATATTGGCATTGTTACTGTTAATATCTGCAAATAAAGAAAGTTCCTTATAAAGTGTTTTTTTTTATATGAATTGTGCACTTACTTTAGAACTTTTGTTGAAAGTCGAGGACACTTCTTCTTGATTAACATTACAGGGAATAAATACGTCTAGGAAGTAATTCAATTTCTTGGATTCGAAAATAATTCGGTCCTCTCCAACATCTAAAGTAAGTTCTTCGGAAGTAATCTATAAAATTAAATTATTCAGTGTTTTAATTGCAAGTACCATAAAGATTAAATAAATGCAGTAAGTTGAGTACTCCATGTTATTTATAAGTACAGCAAGATATATGTTACACCTATTAATTAACTGTATCAATGCATTCCATTAAACTTGCCATGTGCAAGTTATTACAATTTTAAACAAAGTTATGAGAGCAACTACATTAAGCAAAATTATATTTCATGGCTTACATAAATAAAAACGTGACATTTGTTAGATAACACAGCTTCCTTTCACCAAGCGATCAACGATTCTGTTATTTTAATTGGATTATTTTAAAGCAATGGATTAAATTCGAAAATTAAAACAATAGTAATGGTTGATCAGATTTTAAATTTCATTTTTTATAGTTTAAAGAATAAATCAATTTAAGTTCACGAACTTTGCAATGACATTCGCGTGTTGCGGCGGTCTCGATAAACACGTTGCAAAACTTATGCTTACATAATCGCACCAATTTTTAAATACAATCGTTATTTGAGTCTGCTAGCAACAAGCCTTTAAAAAATCATAATTGGTAATATGTGCAACTCAATCTCGAGTTCTTTGACCCCAGAAAATTTTAGTTTCTAAATACAACCCACCATATTTTTACAAAGATTAAAAATGTACTTACCACATCGGGGAGTTTAAATTCTCCTAGTAACAAATTCGGCTCATTACTTCTTTTAAATAATCTGTATTCGGGTATTCTGGAGTTGGAAAAATCTGTGCTTGAAATTGTTTCAATTTTTGGTTTGGGTTTCAACTGTTCAGTTTTCCCCAGCAATTCATCAACTGTTGAAGTTGCGTCCGTCCAAACTTTCCCCATTTTTTCATCTACATCCCTCTGCTGAATTCGGTGCATTTGCAAATTTCCGTAAGCCCTGCGATTCTTCAAAACGATCCTCTCGTCAGTCGCGTGCAAATTGTGCTTATTACTCAAACCCTCGAAAATGACCATCATAACGAATCTCTTGAACAAGGGGATCGTTTGTATTTTTTTGAAAAATGTGGGATTGATGGCGACGTCACAAGCCTTGGCTCGCTCTCCTTTTGTGTCGGTTTCGTCGCGAATGTCGCCAATGCTCATAGGAATCCGGAACGCTGAAGCTTCAACATCGTCGGAATTTAATATTTCAATTAAATCCTCTTCGGAGATGTCTGCAGGGGGAGGGATCGCGTCCGTCTGGCAGATGTTGACGAATATCTTGGTCTCAGTTCCGAGTTCTTTGGTCTTAATGCATATGCCTATTAAAACATTCTTTGATCAATCAATTAATTAAATAAATTTATTAATTGTGAAAAAAATAGTATCATGGCTCGAAAATAAATTGATTAATTTTGTCTCTGCAATTGCACTAAATTAACGAGTCAACAAAACTGGCATTGATCTATTAATTTAAGAGCAAACTTCCTAGATGATGAATTCTTTGTGTGGTTTTGGTATCATCCATGATTTTAATTATGTTATCGTAACTGGACCTCTTAAATTTCACATTTAAATCTGAATAATTTATTGCTATCTATTTGCGTGGAATTTAACAAAGAGATTTAGATACGGTACACAGAAGTGTCAGTTTAAAAAAATGGGTTAATGTTTTGTAAATTTTGTAATTATACTATTGTTTCTGGCGAATAAATTGTTGTGCAATTTTGCTCAATTTCGAGACGAGAACTCAAAACAATGTCACAGAATTTTGTAATTATCTTCGTTTAAAACCAAAATAAATATGAACGATAAATGTCAGTTTTTTGTGCCGAGAAAAATACATCTGAAAGGATTTACGGTAGTAATTTTTATTAAAAGTCAATAACGAGCAATGGATTAAAAATTCGTCTTTGTTTGAATGAAATGACCCGTTCGAAAGCCCACCTTTGCATAATTTGTAATAAATAGTGCAAATTAGCGGAAGTATTTTTTAAGCCGTTTTTATAATTCCGATTTAACACCTATTTTAATTTTGCTGCAAACAAGTTACAATAATAATAATAATAATAACAGTTAGTATTCATTTTTCATGGTCAATTTTTAATCTCTGCAACGAAACATAAATATTTCAGCGAACACCGGTTAGCACCAAAGTGATTAAGTTATATAGAATAACGTAAAAGATTTAGAAAATAACATTTATGTATCTACTTATTCATTTTCATGAGATAATATAACAGCATAACGTATTGTGCAATACTGCAAATTATTAACGTTTTTTCGAATTCATCTAATATGAAACTTGAAGGTCAATAAAATATTTATCATATAAATTCACACTGATAAATGATATAGAATAAAATATCGAATTCAGTTTCAAAGTACAGAAAATATAATATGTAAGTAACAAAAGGATTTAATTTTAATATTGATGATAAGTAGATAACTTTTCATTGGTCTGCAGCCAATCATAATTGGTGTTTTTCTATGTAAATGTAGATATGTAATTGTAATTATGTGCTTCTCCTTGTGGTTTTAACACCCTTTTTTCAATTTGCTTAAAATAATTACGAATTAGAAAAATACTAAATGAATGGCTTTGAAAATCAAAGGAATTATTTTATTACTAACACTTTGCGATTGATATTTCAAAATATAATAGATTTGCAGTATCCATAAAATGTGTTAAAAAAGTTTGAGTAAATAAATTCCAAAGTTGTAAGCGTAACAAAGAAATATGCGTATGTAAAGACATTATGAACCTTAGCCCCGGTAAATCAATATTTCTTATTTTTAAATTTTCTTCCGTGCTATTACAAACACAATTCAATATTCTCGAGAATAATATTACCCGAATTTATTAAATTACAGCAAATAATACAGTAGACCACTATTATTCACTATACAGGCCCTCCGATGTTAATGGTCACCCAAAAAAAAAAAAATAATTTTGAAGATATGTATTACTAAGAAAAATTAGCTGTGTATTCAGTTATTAATAAGCTACGTTTTGATGTTAATTCCGTTTCCAGTTTTATCAGCTTTTTATTGAAATTAAAAATTCTGTGATGTAAGTAAAAAATGTTATTTTCGACTTTCAAGTCATAACCAATAAACCAGGCAAATATTGTAAAATTACAAAGCTTTTTGAAGAAATAAGATGTCTCGTTGATGTCAGTTAGTAGCGGCACGCGTTCAATATCAGGGCCGTATTTAGACTTTCAAATTAGATTTAGAAAAAGTCACTCAAACACTGGCTGCTGTTCGCTTCAAATAACTGAAGATAATTAATATTAAAACAAACGGTAATGTGAACGTACAGGTAGAATATTTAACCGAATCCTCATGGGTAAAAAACGTTTATTTTTAGTCCAGACTTGATAACCCTAGGTTACAGTTGAGTCTGAGTTATAACATCCCATTTGCAGTCGGGTAAATCATACATTTTTGTTGAAAGTTTTGGTGATTTTGCTATTAATCGATTTTTAGGCTAACAATAAGTTATAAGTTATGAATTCATAACGTTATTTTAAAACACTGATCGATTTGATTGATATTTTTAAGCATATAAGTAGTTGTTCAAAACAGAAATATTTCTTTAAGTTTGAGCTAAACCTGCTAAAAATTTGAACAAACAAATTTTAATGTTGTGATCACAACAAAGAAATATCCATAAAGTATGTAAAGGAGAGTCCGAACTTTTGCGCTGCTAAGATCAATGTTTCCTATTTTTAAACATTCTACCTAGTCACTGCGACATGTTTCAATATTCTCAAGTATAATATTGTCTACCCAATTTCATTAAATTACATTAATGACCCAAAAAACAGCACCTGATTAAATATTTGTAGAGAAATTGGAACGATATAACAAAAAAAATCTTTTTTAAAAATTGCGTATTTGACAATTTTTCATGAAATAGCGTCACACGGTGAAATCACACTTACGAGTGCGGTTGATAAGGAAAACATTTATCTAGGACAAACTGCCCTAATTGGAGAAATGATTGTTTCCAGCAATCAAATTTCTTAGACAATTCTAATAATTGCGTGTTGTAAGAAACGTCAATATTCCAAATATTTTATTCAATTTGATTTATGATTACATTTGAAAAACCCGAATATCTTTGCATTGGTCTGGTGTTTATAAAGTCAACTGTTTAACACAAAAAAGTCGTAAGAATATTTGAACGCTTCTAATAATAGGAATATTGCAAAGACCTTGTATGCAACGAGTTTTGGAGGAATTCAGCAGCAAATTTTACCTCCACCAAAATAATTTCCATATTTTGTATTCAGTTTCTATTTGTAACTATAAAATCTTAATACTTTTCATTTATAAGAAATTGTCTGATTATACAGGAAGAATTACATGCACAGCCCAGATAACACAAACATTTAATTTTGATACATTTTGAAATACAGTCGAACTTCCATATAACGAATTTCTCTGAAAATGAGCTTGACAAGTTCGGAATGCAACCAAACACATTTCTTAGACAACTAATTTCTGAATTCATGAAGACATCGATGAAGCAGCTTTAAAATGGGCGAAACTGGCAATCTTTGATGCCGACATTACCATTTTTTAAGGTCCACGTGAAACTTCGTTATGTGGACTGTATTAGAATCTCTTTCTTGTAGCGTATGGGGAAAAATCAGGATATAAAACGTAACCTTGATTTGAGAAAAAAATTATTATGCGTAAATGATCCACTGCAAAAAATTGGCGATGTAAATACCAGGTAGGTGAGTTGTAGGGTCTTCCCCAGACAGTTGTGTGTTCATTTATATGTGCATCCATCAACAAATGTTATCCACTTTCACAAGTCAGTTAAATTTATTTAACAACACTTTCGAAACGATTCAATCGCATTATCAAAATCCCCAAGTTCCTGCTCCCGAACAAGATATGAAAATAGAGCAGTAAATAAACCATGATAGGCATATTTCCTAAATTAAGATAATCATAAAATATGAAAATGCATTTTAAGAACCAAAAATTCAATCTGAATCGCGCACAAGAAAGGTAAAGAATTTGAGGATAGAGAAAAAATAACTTGTGCCCAGGGGCCTTTTAGTCCCAATCCGCTCAATAAAAACAGCAACTGTCGCTTCCTTTCATTTTCTCTCGTTAAAAAAACTGTTAAAACAAAAACTCAAAACAATGAAAATCAATGCAAATAAAAAAAAATATATTTTCTGAAAAAAAATAATTATAAATCCTTTATAACGCCTAAACTCGCGAAAAAAATACATAACATTGTGCAACGACGAAGCCTAGACACCGCAAACAATTTTATGAACGCTTCTCCCACACTCCGAAAACAAGCAGAATTGCTTGAAACAGCCTCCAAACCCATCGCCATTACGAAGTAATTATCTGTAAAAAAGTATGACGGAATCAACAATGACAAAGTAACTTTTCACGATGACATGGAATTCACTTTTGATAATATTCGTTGAGGTATATTCCTATCTGGGTAGGGAATAACTTGGGCATTTTTCAGATGTGTGTACACGCATTTTTTTTATCGCATATCAGTTCGCTAACGGTACCTACAACAAGGATTGAAAGCCTACCGCACGCTCATTCTCTCGCAGGACATCGCGAGCTGTCAAGGTTGCTTTTTTCATGCGAGCGTTTAAAATTTTTAAATTTCAACATTACATAACAGTGTAAAAAAGCAGGTAGATGAAACCGTGCGTGTGTGTGGTGCTAAATTCGAGTTTCTATAAAACTTGGAATACTAGCTTTTTAGAGGTGAGATTCTTTTTTTAAGTACCGACATTATTTTTGAACTGTAAACAAAGGGGATTCCTTTTAACGTGTACGGCATATTTAAACACGGGGATTATGACTCAAAAACCGCAACCTGTGGCCTCTTTTCGAAGGCCTTGTGCACACAAACTTTTATCGGACCCGGTTTTTTATTGAAATCTGATAATTCTCTATCTTCCTCGCTTGCTATTATTTTCGTTTGTCATCCAGTAAATATTGAACAAAAGTGTTATACAAACCTCATTGTTTTTCACCGCAGATAAAGAAGTGTTTGCTTTTAATTCAAAAGTGTGGCAACGCAATTAAATTTTGTAGGTAAATTCATTTTTTACAGTCCAGCATAATGCATAATCATTTTAATAACAAAATCCTTCACGCATTTCCTCTGATAAATAATGTTACTTTCCCAGATTTAACGTTTCCATTGAATTTAACATTTCTGATAGCGTGGCACCTGGTGATCCAAAGTAGCCTTCCTGAATAAATCATAAAAATTGATTTTACATTATTGTGACAGTTATTCAGCTATTTTTTTTTATCGATCCACCAGCTGATTGAAGTGTGAACAGTAAAGTTTTAAATGATGTAGTAAACATAAATACGGCAGATAAGCGACTGATAAGTGACTGAATTTGTCGTGCAACCGCAAAAACGAGCGATTACATGATTCGGCAAAGTTGAAGAGTGAAAATGCAGCGATAAAAAATAAATAGGTTTTTGTGTACAACAGGTGTGCTCCGAATGCCGCGGTAAGTTTATTTATCCGTTATTGAGCTAAAAAAAAACACTCGAAAATTTATTGTTACAAACAATTAAACATCTGATTGACATAATTAACAAATTGATTGTGACAAGTTATGCAACAGAAAGACGATGCAAGTGAATATGTTTCTGTTAAATTATTATTATCATACAATCTGAATAATATAATAATAAACCGGGACATAATAATGCACAATTTGCAATTCTGTTTACAGAATAAATTGATTTCAACCAATTAACCTGACCAAAGTTACAAATAAGTACAGTAGAACTCGTTTATAATGGACTCGAGATCTTCAATATTAGTGCATTATAACAGAGTGTCCATTTTATTCAAATTTGATCTTTTAAAGGAAACAGAAATAAAAAAATATCTACCAACATGTAACATTTCTTTTATTTTGAACAAAATGAGTTCTACTATAGTAATTGCGGTTATGAGTAAGAACCACCAATAAACAAGGTTTCAATGCGCCCACTAAAGAAACCAGCAAAGCATGAAATCGATTATAATTTATAAACAATCCGAGATATTGAAAAGTAACAAAGTTCTGTAACCTTTTCTGTAAAATGAAGGAGAATAATGTTTTTCTAAAAATGTACCTACAGTTGAGTTTGGATACAGTGGACGTGCTTATAGAAAATTTTCCCATAATAAACAAAGCATTTTTTCCACTACTAGCGTATCATTTTGATTTATATTAGAATGCCGAGAAGTTTAGTTTTACTACCTTTTGTTTAGAGACGGGTAAATATTTCTTTTTTTGACCACTGGTCAATAATGAACAAATTTACATTTTAGGTGATTCTATTACAGTTTTAGAAATAAAATACTTCTAGAACGATTTACTATTAATAAGAAAATACAATTTAATGGAATTTTATGCATTAAAATCGTTGTTTAACTAAAATTAATGTATTTTAAAAATTGACCTACATTTGAATGTTAATTCTGTCAAAAATGTTTTTGGCAAGCAGCTTCAAAAAGCTTGTGCAAAGGGCCAAACAAAGAACTAGATTTAACTTTTATGTCAAGAAATGACATATTTGCAAATAACTGCCGTGCCATGAGAACAAAAATTATATACTTTTTTGATAACTACTTGCAATAAAAAATATTTCAAATTCAAATATTACTAGTAGCAGAAAATATTGTATATACACCACGGTGGCGAAGTATTATCATAACCTCGGGCGCTATATCCTTCGGCGCTGCGCGCCTCAGGATCTAAACGTCCTCAGGTTATGAAAATACACTTCTCCACCTTAATGTATAATATACTATTATGTTTCGTTAATAGTAAACCAATTTTGACTGTATATCTTGGTAATTGGACACTTTTGGCTTCTACAGCTTTTTAGAAAAAACTTATTTATTGTGAAGTTTTCTTTCCCGCTAATGTCTCGTTCTCACGGACTTCAAGTGCTTGACGTCCAGAAATTTGAAACGGCTTGATCAATATCAACAATGACTACGTTTATGTCGAGCGATTCGATCGGATGGAAACTCCATCCGATCGTGTCAATTCCATCCTTGTTTCAAGTCGCAGCGTATATATCGTATTTTATGTTAAAGGATTGGATGAGCAGAAACTAGTCCGCTACAGTTGAACAAAGACGAAAGATATATTAGATAAAGGTAACTATATCGGTTAACCTTGGAAGATTTAATGTGAACGCATGCGTCTTGTTGTACTTTCTGGCGGCAAGTGGTAAAAGTATGCGAAGCGTTGAATCAGCTGACTTCCTCCATCTTGTTTTCAATCCAATCGCGTCTTTATCGTTAAAATGCAACGTTCGATCCGGATTCTTCGATTCAAGCTAGCAATTTTTAAGGATTGAGTTTACGCGTTGCATCCGATGGAGAGTTCGGGCCGGCCCGTTTACGTCGCAAAATTCAAGTGGATGGACATGATCGGATGGAGTTTCCATCCGATCGAAGCGCTCGACATAAACGCAGTCAATGTTCTTTTATATCTTTCCATGTTTCAAGTAGAGGTAAACACTAAATTATTCCAGATAACGTCTTCAGTAACATAATATATATTTCAGCGAATGCCAATAATATTCGACTAATTGTAAGTCCACCCAATTTAGTGTTTTGCGCAGGTGACGTCACTGATGACGTATGTGTCTATCTGTGATCATTGATCACTTAATAACTTAGCAAATAACAACATTTTTATTAGAACGTACTTTCAACTTTTTATCTACCTTGAGAAACCATTGATAAATACTTTGCTAAGTCATTGGACATTAAGTATCTAACGCATCAAATTAGAACGAGGTTTTAAACGTCTCTATGAGCCACGTGGTTTGGTTATATCGAATTAAGTTCAACAATTGTTTTTTATCTGTTAAAATCTGAGAACTACAAACTAAAGTATTAAAATAATATATCTCAGTTTATCCTTCATTCGTGAGAAAATGAACACAATAAACAAATTGTTATGTTTAACATATATGTTGTTTATCCAGTTTACAACTTTAAATTTTTATTAAAGTAAAAATCCTCAATTTAGTAATTAAAAACCGGTTACGAACACTTATGATGGTATAAAAAGAAGAAAGAGGATGTCGCGCCTGTTCGAATACGTTACAAAACACCCACATTCCTTTCAAATTACCTTCAAATTTATCAGGATTTTTCCTGTCTAATTTTTTATGAAGTAGTTGTTTTCGATGGATCAATTTATAAAAAATTATCAGCGTTTGATTGCACCAATCAAACTTTGATTATAAACAAATTTAGAAATCAAATCGTTTTTTACCTGGTGAGGGCTTCACCATTTGCGATGGGTACTTATCGCCGGGGTCTTGAAACAATCTGCTGAATTCATCCTCCTCATTCTTCTGCAACAGATTAAGGTTTTAACAGTTAGCATGACACCGATTGAAAAGGTCAATCTGACCTTTGAAAAAATTACAAAAGACAATACGTTAGGATTTAAAATTAAAAAATCAAAAATAGTTTTGAAACGTTCAGCAATTTCATGAGGAAGGTCAGGTTTTACAGCAAATTGTACGTTGATGTAACTTAACCTCACTTTTCCAGGAAGTTGCGCAAAACAACGTACCGTTATTAGGAGATTATTTTCCACTATTGACGAATCAACATCCAAAAATACCGGTTTCGAACTCATAGTATTAATCTCGTTTTTCGGTAAAATCTTTCAATCTGTCCACTTAACCTTGCACTTTTCACCGTTCACTGAAGTGACAGCAACTGTCACCGCAATCGTTTTTGGTGTAGAAAAATAGGTTTTATTTGTTAAATTTTCTAATTACAGGCCTTTTATTAATGAAGTTGTTTCCAAATTGCGTTATTTGCAATCATTACTGTGATTATTGAACGCAGGCGCAACACTGGAGTAAAATAATGGCGATATCTGGCATGGATAAATACTGTGGCTCCACGTTTTGGGTAAGTTTTCGAATATATTTGGCCGGATTTCATTAATAAATCGATTATTTTTCGTTTTGTAAAATATTTAACTTTCTGAATTTATTGTTGGTTTGAAGTGTAAGATGCATTTTGGCAAATTTAGGCCAATTTAATTTTTTTTGCATTTAAAAGTCTCGAGATTTGACCGACTTTTTACAATGAAAAATTTACCGTTCTTCGATTAATTCAGTCTTGTGGTGTGGACCAATTGTTCATTAATAGCTCACTGACAGGGTTTTGCGATTGGCTGTGAATTGTCGAAATCGTTGATATTTGCCGCCAATCAAGTGAAACTATTTTTAAAATAAAATCAATGGAGATTTTAAAAATAACACGTAATTTATTAACACTTCGCATTAATGTTTATTGCAGGATAACGAATTAACGTGGGATACTGATGATCCAGATTTTACAAAATGTTTCGAAAAAACGGTGCTGGTGTGGATACCGTGTGTATTTTTATGGACATTTTCAAGTTTAGAGGTTGTTTATATACTTAACAGTAAAACCAGAAATATACCATGGAACTGGTTGAATGTCTCAAAACTTCTTCTCACTGCTGTACTTATTTTATTGTCAATTACGGATTTAGCAACTTCAATAAGTTATTCAAAGCAGCACAATGTAGAGCTATACAATGTGGATGTTTATTCCCCACTCATCAAAATATTTACTTTTGTAAGTATTTTCAATTTAATTGTTTTTTTTGTGTTTGTGTTAAAGTGAATAGTTAAATATATTTTAAAACGCAAAATGTGTTTTAGTTTTAGGCTGGAAATCATAAACCACAATTGTCACTTACTTAATTATAAGTGGATACTTTTGGCTGCTTATACCTTCTTAGTTCCTTGTTACATTGGGATCGTTTTGAGACGTGAGCAGCCTTAAGTGTTCACTTATACTTAAGTAAGTGACTTATCATTTGCGATATCCAGCCTAAAATTAAAGTAACATTTTTTTATCAAATTTTCAAATAATTTTTTTAAATTTTCAATTAATTTTTGCCAATTTCCAGATTTTATCAGGCGCTTTATTAGTTTACAATCGCAAATATGGGTTGAGAACATCAGGCCTGCAATTTCTCTTTTGGTTGCTGGCAGCCATTTGTGGTGCATTTCAATTCAGAACAGAAATTCGAGAAGCTCAACAAAAAATCCCAGACCCATACTTTCCTTACATTAGTTACTTAATTTACTATCCCGTTCTGATACTTATATTCTTATTAAACTGCCTTGCCGATCGGGCACCAAGTCATTTAGACTATTCAAAATCAAAAGTAAGTATATTCAATAATTCACAAATTTGATAATAATTTTTTAAAAAAAAAATAGAAACCCTGCCCAGAAGAAGCCAGTAGTTTCCTCTCTAGAATTTTCTTTGCTTGGTTTGATCGACTGGCCTGGAAAGGTTTTAGAAATCCTCTGGAAACCAAAGATTTGTGGGATATGAAACATGAAGACTCTGCAAAAGAGGTTGTACCATCTTTCGACAAGTACTGGCAGCAAACTGTACTTAAATGCGAACGGTAAATTTTTGGTACCTCTTAAATTTATTCATTTATTTTCCTTAAATTTAGTGCATCGCCTCCAAGGACGAGAGCCACCTTTAAATCAGATGCAGCAGATGTGAACATATCCCCAAGCCCGAAAAAACGTGTAGCTTCAATATTACCGGCCTTATTCAAAGCGTTTGGACCAACTTTTCTCTTCGGGGCATTTTTAAAATTGTGGTGTGATATTCTTACTTTTGTAAGTCCGCAAATTTTAAAGTGAGTAACTTAGCAATCAAAGAAAGATTCTTGAATAATTAATTTTTTAGATTAGTAATTTCGTACATTGAAACGAAGGAATACGAATGGAAAGGATATCTTTATGTTGTCCTCCTCTTTGGCACTGCCACGATTCAAACCATTATTTTATCTCAATATTTTAATCGAATGTTTATTGTGGGAATGCGCATACGCACAGCATTGATCTCAACAATCTACAAAAAAGCACTCAGAATATCAAATTCTGCAAGAAAGGAAACGACCGTTGGTGAAATCGTAAACTTAATGTCTGTTGATGCTCAAAAATTCGTCGATTTGACTGCGTACTTAAACATGATATGGTCTGCCCCTTTTCAAATAGTATTGTGTTTGTATTTCCTGTGGGCGGAATTAGGGCCCTCAGTGCTAGCCGGACTAGCGATTATGATAGTTTTAATACCAATAAACGGTGTAATTGCTAATAAAGTTAAAGTGCTTCAAATCAAACAGATGAAGAATAAGGATGAACGTGTTAAACTAATGAATGAAGTATTGAGTGGAATTAAAGTTTTAAAATTGTATGCCTGGGAGCCAAGTTTTGAAGAGCAGGTCCTGAAGATTCGGAATAAAGAAGTCAAGGTTTTGAAGGCAGCTGCTTATTTGAATGCTGGCACTTCGTTTATTTGGTCTTGCGCTCCATTTTTGGTGAGTTGATTTTATGTTTTGTTTGTATTGGGAAATTACAGAATTACTTTGTAGCCCTGTAATTTTATTGTGTGCTCATAATTTTTTATTACTGCGAATTTTTTTATTGATCAGTTAACGTTTATTGAATACGTAAAAGAATAGAAAGTCTAGTGCAGTAGGTATTTTTATAGGGAAGTTATATGAAATGTTAAACAGGAACTTTGGTATTTAAAAAATGCAAAGATGTATTTGTTCAAGAAACAGTTAATTGCACTCAGCAGTTAATTAACAGGCTTGGTAAATTACAGCAGCATTAAAATCTTAATTGAAATAAAGTACTGTTAAAGAAATATAAGATAAATCTCATTTTTTAATTGGGAATTCTTGTTTTAACCTTTTTATTGTAATGTGCAAGTTGGATTAATAGTGATTCCCATCATCAATGTGTGTATCTGGTCAATTACTGAGAAACTGTTTTAGTTATGTTATGTATGCATTTTAAATGCAATTCAAAAAGGTCAAGTAGTTAACGGTATACATAATTGCTTATTAAATTATGCAATCGTTTTATACATGCAATAATTGTCAGTAACAGTTAAGATTATACAAACAAACAAAACATGAATTTTGTTAGTAAATACCTATGATAAAAACATCTTTAAAGCTACCTAATCACATATCATTAAAAATTAATACTTATGTGAGGGTATATGTTGTTATTTTATTTTTATTATTAATAGAAGATGATAAGCTAACAGTTCAATTATCTTATTATAATTTGTTCAACTTGTTTATTATCAGTGGAATAAAAATTGCAAGTATAGGGATAGCATAATAATTAATTATCACGTGGAGATTTTACCAGACCATTACTATCTTGCAGTTTCTAGGAATATACTGTGTTTTGTTGACGAATAATTAAAGGTCATTTGTAATATTAACCACTGATTATCAAAGTTATTATTCATCTCATCACAAAAGAACAATATAACTGCAACCGTATGAAATAAAATTATCACAGTTTAATGCACAACTCTGAGTAAGATACAGAGCGATTTTAAATGGTCGATAACAATTCGATTTTGGCGCCGTGCTAATTTATTGTTTTGTTGGCAATTCGTAATCCGTTAGACATGGTTCCTCTGTCAGTTGCGTGTGGCATAAGGATGGTTAATATTATATTAATAAGTATACAAAAGTTCTGAGTTTAACACAAATATGACTATGAAAACCCAGTAATAAAATGCAAAATTCTTCCAACACGAGTTGATAAAATTAATACATTTTAGCCAAATTCAAAATATGAAATACACTAAAAACTGTGGAGCCAAATTCTAATTGTCCTCAATAATTTAAAATTGCACTGTAATCATAAAATTGATTGTTAACATTGTTCAATAGCTATTGGGCACACAAATCAAATAATGCTCATTAAGCATTTTAGCAAGTCGTCCAAATTTAGATTTATTTAAAATTTGTTATTTCTAGATTTTATATGTCAAATAATTCAATTTATAAAATGAAATAAGAAACCACTTTGAAATTATACAGTGAAACTTGCTAAAACGGAAGCCGGTGTTTTGAGAAGTTCCCGTATTGAAAAGTTTTTATAGTTTTTACTTATATATAAAAATATCAAACTAAACTAACTACTGCTCCAAAATTTTAAAAACATTATTTGTTAGTAGTTATTGCTCCACATTTTAACGTTAATTAATTTATCTGATAATGAAGGAAAAATAAAAATATTGTTTGAGAACGACTAACTTTTGGAAATTTGCAACCATAGAAAGCAGCTGAATCATACAGGGTGGTTCATAGTGCAATAAACATTTAGAATTATGTTTATCAAGAACACCAAGTTAATTACGTTTTATGGTCTTTTCAGCTTTCAACACTCTGACCGTTTTGAAGAGACTTTGTATTTGCTTTTTTGATAATTGGTTCGTTTCTGCATTACGGAGGTTTCCGTTACGCAAGTTTCGTTTTAACAAGGCTCACTGTATTACATTTGTTAGGACAACTCTTTTGCGATGCACTTGCAAGAATTACTTTTAAAATTACATTTTAGGGTGATTTTTCTTTTTGCAAATTTTTGTGTTGTGATGATTGTGTAGGTATCGATGCTCACCTTCTGGGTGTTCATCTACAGTGATGAAGCCAATATCCTTACGCCGCAAATAGCGTTTGTTTCATTAACGCTATTTAGCATTATGCGATTACCGATGAGTCTTGGACCGATGTTGCTTGTATACATCGTTGAGGTATTCTAAAATAGTAAACCATCAACAACTCGATCTCACAAAGGTTATGGCTTTATCTCTCTCATGTTTCTCATATAACCGAATTAAGTTTAATCGGTTAAGAGGACTGGTTTAAATTAACCCTTAAGACATAAGTCTATCTCTGTCTTGTGCATGCATAGGTTTCGCTAGCGTCTTTTGCTACATTCGTTCTGGTGGATGAGAAAAACGTGCTTGATGCCGAAACAGCCTTTGTGTCCTTGTCCCTGTTCAATATATTGCGTTTCCCGCTGAGCATGTTGCCAATGATGATCTCCAATATGGTTCAAGTAAGCAGTGGCTAAATTTTTATTTTTATACGGAACAAATGCTGTTAAGACTTGAGTGTACATAGTAGCTGGACTCAGTTGGATCACTGATTGAATGGTCCGATTCGACAAAACTCGTTCTGTTGAATGCATTCAATATTTTTTATTATTTAATACATTAAAATTCATTCAGTGAACCACTACTTCATGTCCACTTTTGTTATTAATTTACATTTCATAATTGCACTAATAAAAGAAATAATATTTTTCTAAGCAAACGAAATTCTTTTAATTTTCATTTTAGAATTAAATTAATCCATGCTTTTAATCGCTTCAAAGAAAAATTATTATTTCATTCTATTGTAGTCGAGTTAATCACTGCTTAATCATTTTTTAGACCTACGTATCAGTGCAAAGAATTAACAGATTTATGAACTCGGAAGAATTAGATCCCGGAAACGTTAGTCACGATCCTACAGAAAGTAAGTTCCATCAAAGAGTCTTGTTATCCAATTAATCTTTTTTTAACCTCTAGGAAGCCCCTTAATAATTCAAAATGGCACATTTAGTTGGGGAGAAGATCCAATATTGAAGGACATTAACATTTCATTCAATAAGGGCGGTTTGGCCGCAGTTGTGGGAAGTGTAGGTTCCGGAAAAAGTAGCTTACTATCTGCATTTTTGGGTGAAATGGACAAAGACCTTGGTCGTGTAAACACAGTCGGTTCTATCGCTTACGTGTCCCAACAAGCGTGGATTCAAAATGCAACTCTACAAGACAATATTTTGTTTGGAAAACCACTGGACGCTAAATTGTACGATGAGATAATTGAAGCTTGTGCTTTAAAACCAGATTTTGATATGTTGCCTGCTGGTGATCAAACTGAAATTGGTGAAAAGGGCATCAATTTATCTGGTGGACAGAAACAAAGAGTCAGTTTGGCAAGGGCTGTATATTCAAATGCCGACATTTTCTTTATGGATGATCCTTTAAGTGCTGTGGATAGTCACGTTGGGAAGCATATTTTCGAAAAAGTTATTGGCCCAACTGGACTATTGAAAAATAAAACTCGCGTTTTGGTCACTCATGGAATAACTTACTTACCAGACGTTGATTACATTGTTGTACTTAAGGATGGTGAAGTGTCAGAAGTTGGAAATTACCAGGAATTATTGGATAAAAAAGGTGCCTTCTCCGAATTTTTACTGCAACACATCACCGAAATTGAAGGAGGGGAAGATAATGACCGTAAGTAAAGGTCTTTCAAGTTGGGAAGAACCGCGAATTGAACGAAGTTAGTAAGTCAATTGTAGTCCAGTCAATCTATGACTTATTTTTTGAATCATATTTAACCAATCTTATTGAGTCATTTAGGTTGTAACGAACATCACAATTAAAGATGCAAGTTCATGTGAAGCCTTGACAGCCAGAGGGTCCATTACCAAGGGGAGTCAAGGGATGCCTTCTTCACAATTCAATCTAAGATGATCAAAGAGGGAGAGAGTGATAGAGAGTGTGAATGATAGGTAAAGAAGGAAGAAGATGAAATGAGTAAAAGTGTGTGTGAAAGCAAACTAATAAGAGGCAATTTTTTGATGATAGAGGGAGAGAGTGATAGAGAGAGAATGATAGGTAAAAGGGAAAGAAAACGAAAGGTGAAAAAGTGTGAGTGAAAGCTTACCAAAAGATGTGATCTAATGATAAGATGTAAATGGAACTAAACAGTCACTCATCTCGAAGTAATACTTGACGTAATGTTAATGTGGTTCCCGTGGTGAGGAAGACGTATGGGGGAGGAAGTTAGTAGTCACACAGGTTACCTCCTCTTAACAAAAAAAAAAAAAAAAAAAAGGGGGGGTATGTTGTATGTATAGTGGCAATGTTAAGAAGACCAAGTTTTTGACCTCACCAGTGCAAAAGCGACGAAATTTTTGGCCTTGTTCTAGTTTTCTCGAATTTTTTGCATGAAGAAGTAGTTTGAAAAAAAGATCATTCAATCCTTTTTTAAAGTACGGTAAATTTTTCACAATTTAAAATAAAAATTATGTTCCTGAGAATAATACTTTTTGAGCTACAGCTATTCAAATTTCGAGCGAATTTTCAAAAGAACATTATGCGGTTTCCCTCTTGAGAAGTGGCTCCAGATATTTTTTGAAAATTGTACAGGTTATTTTCTAGCAGATAGCCTGTGCTACAAAAATTCCCTAAAAATTTTATTCTAGAATAGCCGGCTATAGTGGCGTAACACGCTAAACGAGGACTATTCTGTTACCCTTTATAGCTAAACTAAAAGAGATATTTCAATTTTCGTTGCGAAGTTAAGAAGGCCTTAGCTTTGTCGATAACTTGTGGTAAAATAAAGTTAATACCTTTAATATTTAAACAAGGAAGCCATTGCTGAAAGAGCCACCAAGAGTATGTACTATCAAATGTTTAAAAAATGTTGGGTACAAAATACTAACTTCTGCTTGGTATGAGAAGTAATGGAACCCTGAAGAGGAAAAAACGCGAGTAATAGAAACTGCTGCTAAACTCATGTGGAGCTATTCGATCGAAATTTAAATGGCTGTAACTCAAAAAGTAATATTCTGAGGAAGATTATTTTTGTTTTAAATTGTGCTAAATTCATTGTACCTTAGAAAAGGATTGAATTATTTTTTTTTGTCAAACCACTCATACAAAAAAAAAATCGAGAAAACTAGAACAAGGTCAAAAATTTCGCCGTTTTTCGACGCCGGCGTTGCCGGCGGCGCACTGGCAAGATCGAAAGCTGGGCCTCTTTAATAGTGCCCCTGTACATGCAGCATATCAAAAAATCAGAACTACTGACCTTTTGCATCTATGGATGTACAGATTGACTGGACTAGAGACCTAAAAACGTAAGGTGAAATGACAAGGTTGCATGGTTGGCACAGGTTCTTCCTAACTTGAACCGTCTCTACTTGCCATTAATCTAATCACGGTTACAATAATTTATTTTGTAGAATTGGACGAATTGAGGCATGAATTAAGGCAACAGCTGAGCACTTCTTCCATGTCTGATGAGATCCACAAGAAGTTAGCTAGGCATGCGTCGCGTGTTTCAGAATCAGTTTCAGAGACGGGGTCTGAAAAAGTGAACGGTTCTCTCCAAAGACAAAAATCTGTGGACAGTGGGAAGCATCCGGCGAACGATGTTGCGAAAAAGCAAGTTGCCGGTGAAAAGTTGATTGAGGTTGAGAAGTCTGAAACGGGCAGTGTTAAGTGGGCGGTGTACAAGCATTACTTAAAATCAATCGGTCTATTCTTGACTTTCGTTACGATTATACTTAACTTAGTCTTTCAAGGATTTAGTATAGGTTCTAATGTGTGGTTAACAGTGTGGTCACAAGATAAGGAACTTGCTACAAACTCTACCGCAAATACTGGAAAACGTGATCTTTACTTGGGAGTGTATGGGGCACTTGGCATTGGGCAAGGTAAGTGACTTGTAGTTGTCGTTAATTGCTGCATGCCTTCATGATTTTTGCATATTGCACGCTGGGAGGTTCCCGAGTTTATTTTTGGATTTTTTCTGGAAGAGTAATCAAAATTCTAAATTAATCGTTTTCTAGCTTTATTTATTCATTTCTGGGAATTGGGAGCAGCCAAACTCACATCAGATGCTGCAAAGTTAATATTCGAGCAGTCATTTTATAATGTGATGCGTCTTCCACTCTCATTTTTTAGTGTAACACCTGTTGGGAGAATCATGACACGGTTCATTATCGACGTGCACTCTGTCGATAATCGCCTGCCACTTTCTTTGCAAAGTTTTGTTCGCGACTTTTTTTCGGTACGTTTTGGAAATTAAATGAGAAATGTTTAAAAATATTTAATACGAGCGACGAAAGCAAAGGAACTTCTAAAATGTCACATGTGGAATGACGAAAGTAAACACTTTTCTCACTAGTGAAGAAAACAGCTACTTTCATAAATAGTGATGCAGAAAAACCAGTGCGTACGTCAGAACTGACATTTTAGAAATTTCTTTCTTTTCCTCATTTGTATTGCAATTTATTATTATCACATTTGACTTTGGAACAAAAAATTTTTTTAATCATTTCTTGTGCCACTTGCTATTTTCAATTTGATTTTTTTTTAGCAAATCAATTACAGCGGTAAATGTAATAATAATTACTTTCAAAATGTATACAAAATTTTGTTCGAAAGGGACACAGTTATTAATAACGCTTTCTACAATTTTTCCAAAATCCTTTTTTGACGCAGTTGATTTGGGAACCTCTCATACTATAGTCGTAGTCAGCATTTGAATGCAGCTTCCCCACTTTAACCATTTTCTTTTAAAAACTTCTAATTTTGCTTTTTTATGTTAACTAATGCTTTTTTCTAATGCCATGCCAATCGATTCAACATATTTATGAAAATTCTGGAAAATACTTACATTTTAATTTAACTTGTAGCATTGACATCGTCGATTGCATCATTAGCTAACTTCTTGGGTTGTATAGTAGCCAGCGTCTCACTTCATAGGAGTTTGATATACAATACTTTGCGCTGGCCAATGCATGTATTTGATACAACGCCATTAGGTCGAGTTCTAAATAGATTTTCCAGTGATGTGAATACGGTGGATGTTACTCTTCCAATGCTAACGAGATCACTTTTGATGACGGGATTTTCGGTAATCTGAACCTGAAATATGGGGGGAGGGGGAGGGGGGGGGGTGCTATCTGTGCCAAATTTTGTGCAGCGCAAAGGTTGAAATTTATACACCAACGCTTTTTTCTTGCTTAATTTTTGTTTTGTTTATTGGTTTAATTGCTTCTTTAACAACTTGCTTTGGTCGTTTGATTTTTTAAAGTGGCTGTCTTTCAACATCATCCGCATGATTTTTATAAACAGGTGTTTGCTTTATTTGACTGATTTTAAATTTGTTTATATTTGTTCTGTTGTTTATAATTATTTTTTTCGCCCGAAGGAAAGAAAATTAAAAAATCAGTTTTCAGCTGTTGCCGTAGTCGTGTCGTCGTTAGCATTATTTGTGGCCACGTTAAATGGAGCGCTTATACTTCATAATAAGTTGTTAAATAATGTCATGAGAGCTCCTTGCAATCAGTTCTTTGATGTCACACCGGTCGGAAGAATTTTAAATCGTTTCGCTAAAGACGTCGATACTATGGACAATGTTTTACCTATGACGTTGAGAGGATGGTTTGCGTGTTTCTTTGCGGTACAAATTTTAATTTTTACATTAATGAAGCAGTTATATCTAAAAATAATCAGGGACACATCTTCTAATTTCTTTCCTTGAGCTTCTCTATGAAATAATGTAATTCTTCCAGCCTTCTTCGGTTTTGTTTTAAGTTTGTTTTTTTAATTGTTTGAATGAATCTGCGTAGAGAGATTGTAAATGTAAGTAATAGTCGCATGAATAGCGAAAAGTAGCTTACAATAATTCAGCGCTCTTTGCTTCTTTATTTTATTGTATAGTCTTATCCGTTGTAGTACTAACTAAAAACAAAGATTTTTTTGCCTGTTCTTAATTGGAATAGTTCGATATAATTTTCTGATTTAACAGCTCTTTTCTATCGCCCACTAAAAGGTTAAATCATTTTATCGCCAATTTTTTTAGAATTGTTTGAACTGAATTTTGTCATTTTTAATTTCCCAAATTATTTTTTGCATGAGAATTGAATCTTATTTTTGTTGGAGATGTTTTCAGCCAATTAAAACTTTTATAATCAAATTTTAGCAATTTCCATCTGTACATCTGAATTCATTTTATGATTGGCATCGACGTATGCTTCTGCCCAAATACACGAAAACCTCTTAAATAATATTTTGCATCAGCCAACTTCTTTTTTCGAATGCATTCCCATTGGTAGGATCTTAAATCGATTCTCGAAAGACATTTCTAACTTAGATGACGATTTGCCCTTTAACGTGTACGAAGTTATCGAAAGTGGTTGTGTGGTACGTTTGGTTTTAAGATGTTTTGAAGGCAGTTATATTTAAATTTTCTTCTAACATATTAACACGCCCCACGCCAAGTTTCCTGCATTTGTGTTTTGAATGTTTCCCTTTTTAAGAGAAAAGCCAGCTGTTTTATGTTGCTAGCATTTGCCTGGTTTTTTTTTTTTTGATATTTCTACAATTATCGTGTATTTTTTAGTCCTGTTTGTATTTGCCTGGGAATTGCAAGTTGCGAAAATCTCAATAAACGCTGCCATAAAAATTCATGCTATCTTAATAGACAACGTGCTACGTCTTCCTATATTATTTTTTAATGTAACGCCTGTTGGACGCATATTGGCACGATTTTCCAATGACATGAATACTCTCGACACTCGCCTTCCTGTAGTTTTAAAAAATCTCGTTCGCCAAGTTTTTAGGGTAGGTTGTAAATTTTTATTACTAAAGTTTTCATTTCCTTTTCCATGGAACACAGTTATTAAGCTTCTAAAGGTGGCCATTTATTAATTCAATTTTTAGTTTTAGAAAATTGTGTAAAAGTGTAGAAGTGTTTCAAGCCTGGAAGAACCTGCGCAAAAAGACAAAACTCCGTTCCATCTCGCTTTACCTCGCTATCGCCGCACACCTCTCCAACGCGGTCATTTTCGCGCAATTCGTGGTTCTTTCGTGATTGAAAGACTTATACAAATGTTATTTTCCGCTCTGCAATATTATTTCTGTAGCGCATTTATGTTACTTTTTGGTGGAACACAATTACAAAAATTTTGGATAGTGACAAAGCACAACATCACTGTAGTGGGCTTAGATTAACAGTTTTCTTGTGCAGTTGCAATGTAGTCTGCTTTTTGACTAACTTGAAACTTGATTTACTGTGATAACGAAGAGTTAAATTCAAATAATTATTTTAGCCATTGGAGCAGTGTTTTCCGATTTGGCTCCACAATTAGGTTTTTTGTACGCATCTGTTATCTTGCACAATAATATGTTACATGGTGTGGTAAGAGCCCCCACAATGTTCTTTGAGACGACACCCTCTGGTCGCATTCTAGCCAGATTTTCTAAAGACGTGGACGTGATGGACAACAGTTTGCCATACCTATTTTCCGATGGACTTTATTGTTTCTTTGAGGTATATTTATGTACGCTTCTTTTTTTTTGAAATTGATAGGGTTTGCTTTTCAAAATTTAAAGAGGGTTGTTAATAATTGTGTTCCATTTTATGTTGCAATTTTGATGTTACACAAAAATCGTCATTATTGTTGGTCACAGCTTAAAAAAAGTTTAAATATAACTGCTTCTTTAATTGTTGCTTGGGAAATTACAATATTTAAACTGATCTATTCATGGTTTATAATGCAATTGATATTTCAGGTGGTAGCAACGTTAGTTGTGATCAGTTTTACGACTCCTATATTTATGGCTGTTATTGTTCCAATCGGAATATTGTATTATTTTATACAGAGATTTTATGTCGCAACATCAAGGCAATTAAAAAGATTAGAGTCCGTTTCGAGATCACCAATTTATTCGCATTTCGGTGAAACCGTTACTGGAGCACAAGCGATTAGGGCATTCGGAGAACAAGAAAGGTTTATTCAGGAATCAGAGGCCAAAGTCGACCTCAACCAAGTGTGTTACTATCCCAGTATTATCGCTAACAGATGGTTGGCTGTTCGTTTGGAAATGGTTGGAAACTTAATCATTCTTTTCGCTGCATTGTTTGCAGTTCTTAGTAAAGAACAAAACCCCGGTCTTGTAGGCCTTTCAGTCAGTTACGCACTCCAGGTATTTCTTTAATAATGGATTCCTTTTTTTTTTAATCAGAATTTTTAGATTACACAAACTTTGAATTGGTTGGTCCGCATGACTTCTGATGTTGAAACTAATATTGTCGCAGTGGAGCGTATCAAAGAATATGGAGAGACACCTCAGGAAGCTGCCTGGTCTAACAATAAGACCTTGTCTATTTCATGGCCTGATGCAGGCTCCGTTGAATTTAAAAATTATGCCGTTCGGTACCGACCCGATCTTGATTTAGTACTTAAAGGCGTCAATTTCCTTGTGAAGGGGGGAGAGAAAGTGGGAATTGTAGGCCGTACTGGTGCTGGAAAATCTAGCTTAACTCTCTCATTGTTTAGGTAATTTTTTTTAAATATTTTATTTAGCAGTGTTAAAGTTTCCATTATCCAC
Organism: Dascillus cervinus; assembly: GCA_949768715.1. Lineage (NCBI taxonomy): Eukaryota > Metazoa > Arthropoda > Insecta > Coleoptera > Dascillidae > Dascillus > Dascillus cervinus. The sequence goes on along the minus strand of OX458319.1, from coordinate 25,137,845 downwards.
AAGTTTAGTTAAGAAAATCATTATTAAACTAGTTTAAACTAGTTTAATAATGATATACACCATCCCGTCCCAAACATTATTTGTGTTGGACCACTTCACTTTGAGGAATAGTTTGAAGGAACGCAAAACACATTTCAGTAAAAAGTTGTTTCTTTTCTTTGAATGCGTCATTGCACTGTGGTATCAGTACATAAGGTCGGCTCGACCATACAAACAGTGTGATATGAAACACCAAATTTTGACTTGTTAACCCTAGAGTGGGCGCGTGAATTACTTATGTACTCCAGTGTTCTTATTCTCAGTGCTATTTTTGTTTTGCATATGACACAACAATATTTTTAGCACCTTCCTAAAAAACTATTCTACAAATAGTCTAACAAAAATAGAACTGAAAATAAAAACACTGTAACACAACACTGTAGGGTTAAAAAGGAGCGTTGGATAAACCATTACACAAAACATGAGGATTACGAAATATTACTCCCTCAAAAAAATTATAAACTTTTCGTTAACTTGATATTTTTTTAATAGAATCATTGAAGCAGCTGAAGGACAAATTTTAATTGATGGTATCAACATCGCCGAATTGGGTCTTCATTCTTTAAGATCGAGACTTACAATCATCCCCCAAGATGCAGTCCTTTTTTCGGGAACCCTCCGATTTAATTTAGATCCATTTGGAAAGCACAGTGATGATGATGTGTGGAGGGCCCTTGAACACGCCCATCTCAAAGCATTTGTGAAAGGTAATGAAATTTTTAGTTTTAATTTTAAATTAATCGGTCATTTTTTAGGTTTACCATCTGGTTTGACCCATGAAGTGAGCGAAGGTGGCGACAATTTATCAGTAGGGCAAAGGCAGTTAATTTGTCTTAGCAGAGCCTTATTACGTAAAACGAAAGTACTTATTCTCGATGAGGCCACCGCCGCAGTGGATCTAGAAACTGATGATTTAATTCAAAGGACAATAAGGACGGAATTTAAGGATTGCACGGTACTTACAATAGCGCACAGATTAAATACCATCATGGACTCTGATAGGGTCATCGTTTTGGATAGAGGCCAGATTGTTGAGTTTGATTCACCACCGCATTTGTTAGCAAACAGGCAGTCTATATTCCATAGTATGGCGAAAGACGCTGGACTAGTTTAATTTTTCACTGTAGGATTTAAATGTTTGTTTTTTCTTGTTAATGAGGAATATGTTTCCGTGTTTTAATTAAATATGTGAATGTATTTTGTTACAGTTTTTTGTGCATGTGTAATTAGCTAGATACCTTTTTTTGTATGTTTTAGTAAGTCGGTGCAGAAAATTACAGACCTATTGTGTATACATGTTAATAATGCTAACAAAAAGATTGAGATACATTATTTGTTTAATTTTATTGTAAATAGTAAAATGAAAATAGCTTTTTTACGTAAGATTTATACTGTATCACATTGCCTTATCTTGTTCAAGTTAGAGTTTTGGTAGTGCATTATTTTTAATTTTAATTTTTATTTGAATACTCATTTAATAAAGGAATAAAAAAATCTTTTTTATTATACATTTACTTAACCACATTTAGATGTATGTTATGTGAATCCAATTACCTAAGCAGTATTTTTTAATCTGTTTCATACTATTGTATCGGTTTATTGATTTAAATGGTTTCTTTGGTTTTATCCAAAATTTCAGTAATGTTTGTAGAAAATAGAACTTGCCGAATTATTTCAAATAAAGTGTTTGTATAAATATAAATTGTTATTTATTTAGGGTTACAAAATTTCCTGAAAGTTTTATTAATTACTATTTTTGACTCTTAGCAAAAATCAAATTTAAATAGTCATTTGTAAAGTAAAAACTTTTCATATCATCCCACAATATAAAACCTTATAAATTAGGACTTTTTTGTCAAAAAAATATATAGCTTGGATTAAAAACGGCATAGGTATTTAAACGTGAAATTTAAAAATCGCACAATATTCGGATAAGTTTTTTTCATAGCAGGGCCACCATCTTTAGCAGGAACTCCGTAGGTATGCAGTTACCAACAGTTAAATATAAATGGTCGTGTTCAGCGCACGCAACCGTTTACTGTAAACGGAAACGGTTCATTGAATAAACGCGGCTAGTCACGCCGAACGGGTTAATTTTGAAACACAAGGAAAAATTATTCCAGATTCTTAACGATCACGCATTACTTGCAAACTGCACCACAATACAACTTAATGGTTATGTCACGTGCACGAAACGACAAACGGATTCAGTTTCCGTTCAGATGTTTAGTAAACGGTGAGTAAACAGTTTACTACCAACGGTGGCGTTTAGCACCTACCGTAACTTACTAAACTGTTTGGTGTGCTGAACACGACCATTTACAACAACAACAAACAACAAAATTCGATAAATCATAAACTATCAAGTTTTACAAAAAAATATAAAATTGATTTTTAAAGTTATTTTCACATTTCTTGACATAACATTTTTATATACAGGCTGTTTATTATAGCAATTTCGTCATCATAATTTTTTTTAAGAAGCAACCTATATTCTTTCGTCATGATTTTGACAGGTCATTTTACTCTCAAAATGACGGTATAAAAACTTTAATCCCGTGAATAAAAAAATGAGAAAAAGATAATGGAGAATGGAAAAACATAATCGACAACAGAACTTGGAAGCTTTAAAAGGAAATATTAAAAACGACCTTTATAATTCCAAACATTTCCAAACATGTGTAAAAGTATAGTTTCCAAAGTTCAAAAGTTAAACTTGAGCTTGTCTTTATCCTGCTGGAAGATTTATACTTTTACGCCAACTTTCCTGAAGGTATTTAATGCGCCTACTGTTAGAATTACTTCCTTCATTTTTTTATTTTTGCAGTGCCCCTCACAATTCTATTGAGTACTGGCTTCAAATTTGTAAACAACCCTGCAAACACCCTTGCAAAACCGCCTGCGAACGCTTGAACGCCGTGTCTCATTTAATCTGTTCAATGGTGTACATACAAGCAGTAAAATTGATAAAGTGTGCAGATAGATTAACAAAATTTTGACATTGTTGTTATTCATGGTATCATTGATTTGAATAATTAATGATTTAAAATTCATGGTAAAATTAGATTTTCTTCAATTTCATAAGATTCAATCAACACAAAATTATTGTAACTGTTGTGTCAATATATCCCAATATCTCAAACTGTCCCGATTATTAATTGCTCTCATTACTACACATGTTGGTTAAATAACTACAAAAATTGTCCTGTTATTGAATAAAGATAAAAGGTTTAAATTTAAAAACTCCTGTTGGTGTCACAAGGTTCCACAACAATAAAATATTGACATCACTAGGCAACAAAAAAATAAAAAATCAGTTACGTTACAGAGAGTTACAAGTAAGAAAAATAAACAATAAAGTGGATAATATAAAGTTAAACTTTAATAGCGTTACTGGTCTAAAGCTAAAGCCAAGTTATTTTCTTGTCTATACAACTTTTTATTGTTTTGTCTTTTTTAAATTCCTGATCAGGTTCGGCAAATAAAGAAATCACCAACTTGTTTTGGTTGGATTTTGTATTTTCTCTGTCAAATGTCATCCGACATCTGAACATTGCTGCCTGGCGCGTGTTGTGTAATATTTTCCAAAATTAAATTCAAACAATGGCAGAATCAATTGACGATTTATTCGGTTGTTTCGATGAAGCTGCACAATCTACGACGGTAACGCCGAAGGTTGAGACACCAGAGATTCAGGAGAAAGGTGAAACGTAAGTGTTATGCAAAGTTAACCTCAAAATTTCACGCGTTTAACTCTGAATTTCAATTTTCCAGCGAGGAAGAACAAGACGTGAAAGGAATTAAGCGTGTACACGACGACGAAACAAAATTGACTCCGAAAAAATTGAAATTTGAAGAAAGTTTCAGCGATATCAAGTAAGTTTATAAGTGGTATACATCAATCTGACACTGTAGTGTAACAGTTATATTTTAAGAATATTATGGTTTTCACTAACATAATTTTAAGGTATTTTAATGAATGTTTTTAAGTTCATTAAATTCATAAAAGTTATTAATTTATTACAGTTTTGAAGAATTTAAAGATCGTGTTGTTGTGCATACGATTGAATCATTGGAATTATGTGTTCATGAAGTTGCTTATCCACCAGGTGAAACATTCATTGCATTGCAACAGCGTGAATCGGACCCTGTGAAAACTTACCCATTTGCATTAGATGCTTTTCAAAAAGAATCGATACTTTGTATTGACAATAACCAATCAGTTTTGGTGTCTGCGCATACATCTGCCGGTAAAACTGTAGTTGCTGAGTAAGTCACTTTTAAATAGTTTTAATTATTGAACGTTAATTTAAAATTTTTTCAAATTAATCTTTTAAATCGTTAAATATTTGATAATTTTATAAAAAAATTAAAGAAAACAGTTGCAATATTTTATTTGTTTTAAATTCAACAGTAATTTTTTGTTTTCAATAGATATGCAGTAGCTATGTCACTAAAAAACAAGCAAAAAGTTATTTATACAACTCCTATAAAGGCATTATCGAATCAAAAGTACAGAGAATTTTATGATGAATTTAAAGATGTAGGTTTGGTTACCGGAGATGTGACCATCAATCCTACAGCTTCTTGTCTCATAATGACCACAGAGGTAAGAACCATTGATTTTAAATGTGTCTAGCAACTTTTAAATTATTTAAAAGTTATAGTTATTAATTAAAAGTGCTAGCTAATGTACAGCATGATCAAAATGTTTGAGACAATTTTATAACCTTGTACAGTATAAAATATGTCGATTGTAAGGTATCTAAAGGGTGTAGAAAAATCGTTGAGATTGAACTATAAAGTAACGTTAGGAAACACATTAATGAAATTGGTGTTACGCACATGACCTATTTACCAAAATCGTTTTTTCTAGTTCTGTTTTCAATCACCAAAGTGTAATTAAAGTATGCTGTATGCTGCGAAAAAAATATTTTGTTTTACTTTATGTTGGTAGTTGATTACTACCAAAATAAAGTAAAACAAAATATTTTTTTCGCAGCATACTTATTACCATAACCTACACAATTTTGACAGAATCACTTAATTGTTGTAAAATATTGAAGATGAAGTTTTTCTCATCGGAAGTATCTTTGAAAATCATATTGCTTCCTACGACAGAAGGGTTTTGCGCTATATTTTCTAATTTTAAAGCTACATTACCTTAAACTGACAGATCTAAAATGCTATTACTATCAACAAAAAGTAAAAACAAAGTTTTTCATAGCCATCTAAGCAATTAGAAATAGCAATCCTCACAACCGATCTTTTATTAAAAAGGTTGATATATTGTTTTATGAAAAATGTGTAGAACTAGTTTTACAGATTCATGTAAAATTATATATTATTCAATAGCAATATAAATTATGATTTGTGCTATTGACAACTGTTAGTATTGACAGTAAGTAGATTTCTGTTTGAATTTTATAACCTAGCATGCGAAATATTGAGATCGAAGAAAAATCGTATGTGTAACTCGGTGATGGGACGATTCGTCGAAATGTCCATAGACCCATAAATATACTATTTTTCCCTGTTTGTAATACTTAACTGGGCATCTCCATAAGACGTAATTTTTTTCTCACCCATCTTTTCTCGTGGTTGCGACTATATCGACATCGCTTGAAGTTACAGCTACCAATTTACAGATCGAGTGTTCCAGGAGAAGTTTGGCTATTTACAAATATTTACGAATGTTATACAGCGCCATTTACGATCTATATCGTGTCCAATACTCGAAGTTTCGGTCCTTTTCTTGCTGCGCATGTTGTCGAGTATTTCATTTACTTTTTTACAGCACCAGGCAATATGGTGCTGTAACACCATGTTCTGGTGCTGGTAGTTATACAAGTGAGTTTTCAAGTAAGTAGTTGCATGATAGAAAAGTTAAGATGTAAAGATTTCAAGTAGATTGTATTTATTGTAGAAATTAAGTAATTCCTATATACAGTAGTAACACGAAACCTAAAGAATTATTCGTCAGTCTATTCTGCCAGTAATAAAAAACTATTACTATAGTGTTGTTTAATTCCAGGAAGAAGACTGATAAATTTATTTTTTTTACTTTATGTTGATAGTAATGGCATTTTGCAACTGTCATTTTAAGGTTATATTAGTAATGTAGTTTTAAAATTGGAAAATATAGCACAAAACGATTAGGTCGAAGGAAGCTATATGACTATTTCCAAAGAAACTTCCGATGAGGAAAACTTGATCTTTAAGATTCTGTAACATCTAAGTAATTCTGTTACAATTTTGTAAGTTATGGTATTAAGTACTGATTACTATCAACCTAAAGTAAAAGATTTTATTTTTCACAGCCTTCTAACCGTTTCTGGAATTAATTAATTAGCTTGCGTTTGCAGGAAAGAACATTTTTTTCCATTTTTTCCATCAAAGGAATAGTTTCGATGATACTTGAAATTCTATAAACTACCGTTAAGCCATGTTTTTGTATATTAAAAATTCAATTACTGGAAAACTTGCAGAAACTTGCACAAGGCGATGGAGAATGGAGTAACAAATCATCGCCTAAGAGGTTTCGTGCTACTCATGAAACATCTGTATACAGTATGATTGAAATATTTGATACTTTAGTATAGCGGTCACTAAACTAGGGACCAAAAGCCGAATTCGGCCCTCCAAAGATTTTCATTCGGTCCCCGACTTTTTTAATAGGATTTCTGACGAATAAATTTCGTATATTTTATCAAAACTACAGTTGTTTTGGCTTTTTTTACGTTTTTATGTCTTTGAAAAAAATTAGCAAAGGAATCACCGTAATTCTTTTTACAAAACTTATTAGGTGTTCAAAAATAAAATACTTTTGATAATTGAGTATTAATTTCGATTTTGTTTTTTTTTTTGTCATCAAATAAAATTAGATTTCCTTTAATTTTTAGTAATCGCTCTCATTTCATTTTAATTAATTACATCAATCATCTTCATAGTTACTTAACCAATATGTATGTCAATGAGACCAATTAGTAATTAAGAAAATCTAATTTCATTTGATAACAAGAAAACGAAATCGAAATTAATAGAAAAAAATAAGTTGCTTTGAGACTGGTAGACTTATTTTATACCATGTGAGTATAAATTTCAGGCAAACGTTTGACTCAAGAAATAACTACGAATACGGTCTTAATATACCGACCAAGATTTCAAGTCACAATTATTTTTTATTCATATAATATAATATTTTTAACTTGATTTAACCCGCGCCCTGTTCTGATTCACTAGCACTCGCGGGAATCTGACAGACTCCCACTTTTGATTGCACAAAATTTGAATTTGAAATGAAGATGAATAAAAATGGTTTGCTAGTTTTAATGATACGTTTATTGAACGGTATATTAGCAAATAACAACACATTTTCAAAATTTAACGGAAATATTTTAAAATTTAAAAAAAATGTAAGTTTGTGCAGTGTTGAAAACAAAAATTTTTTCCTCGTTGCCGGATTATTTTAAATATCTTTTAGGCTAAAACGTGAGACGAATAAATAGTTGTTCATGCCACAATATTAACATTGACGTCTGTACAATGAGTACACCAAATTATTGCATGTTTTTAACATGTGCACTTTTTGCAGATTTTACAAAAGTACCGAAACTTATTCTTATTTTTACACTGAACACAATATTTTCATTGTCCTTCCTTTCTCAAGAAAACGCAATGCCCTTTTCTGATTCTTTTTAGTATACATTTTCAACAATAATAAAGTAGGTTACTAATAACTAAAAACGCAATTCACAATACCTGCTTCGAGGACTTTTCAACGTCAGCTAGTTAAATAAATACTTATAGGGAATTTTGTGACGAAAAAATGTTGCTGTAATCATTTTAAACATAATATTATGTCACCAAAAAGATCACGCTAATAACTCCGCGCTAGAACGTGACCACTCGCGCGGAGTTTCACAGACTTTTCTCATTTTTTTTAAGAACCAATAGACAATAACGGATGTACCAATACATGATATTAAACTAATTCGAACGATGGGAAGGTAACTGACTGAAACATGCAATGCGATTATTATCAACAATTGCAGATGTGCGGAGTCTGTCAGTCTGTCCCTGGTTTTCTAGAGCAGCGGTTCCGTAACGTTACGGCCGTCATATGACTGTAAAATTTACTTGCTTCCTTTAGGAACGGTGATGTCAGCATCTCAACAGAAAACACTGTTGACCTCTTTTTTCAAATGTCAGGTTTGGACCCTTTACAAAGTAAGTAAATTCAACAATCCATAACGTGCCGAAATTCAATGGGTCATAAAAGCATTACCTTCGTCTGTAGCTTTTGTTTACCTGGCATGTCATAAATTTGCATAGTTGCAATTATGTCGTTGTCGTACTAAGCATTCCCAACTTTTCGGCTACATTGTTTAAATCTAATCCTGTTCGAGGAATTGACATTTTAACATTTTTGTGACAAAAGACCAGCTGGCTTCGTCATTCTGAATTCAGTCTTCCAGTAGTCTATTTATAATATTGCAAATACAAAATGTTTCAAAATAATTTCTTGAAGTAGTGAACAGGTTAAAGTAATATTACTTTTGGTATAGTTCAAAACGTAAATAAACAACGTTGAAGTTAACTGAAAATATTGCCTGAATTTTTGTTCATTGAATTGCAGATGATGACGGATTCAAATTTAATAGGCACTTCCGTTGTACGCATTTTAAAATTATTAAATCCTTTTAAACTCTTCTTCGGATGACTTCATTCCCTAGAAATATTAATAATACTAAGTCAAGATAATCCATCATAAATTAGGTATTCAGGGTAGAATAAGATTTACAACTAATACAGGCTTGCATTGATTAACAACTACCTTCAACTTCGGTATTTACAGTCACAATGAGTGGCTACGGCACCGCTTTTCTAGGAAACCAGGCCTTCAGTAGGCAAAAGGTGCATCGCACTGTTTGGGTTAAACTGAAAATGTCATTGATACAAATGTTTGTAAAGGAAATTTAATTGCAGATTTTGCGAAATATGTTATACCGAGGGTCAGAAATAATGCGTGAAGTGGGTTGGGTGGTTTTCGACGAAATTCATTACATGCGCGATAAAGAACGAGGCGTTGTTTGGGAAGAGACGTTAATTCTGTTGCCGCACAACGTGCACTTCGTATTTTTATCGGCGACCATCCCCAACGCGCGACAATTCGCCGAATGGGTCGCGCATTTACATCACCAACCCTGTCACGTAGTTTACACCGATTACAGGCCGACCCCATTGCAACATTTCATATTTCCAGCCGGCGGCCAAGGCATACACATGGTCGTGGACGAAAATGTAAGCAATTAGGTCGTTTCTTCGGAAGCAATGAAAATCTTTTTTTTTGTTTTCGAAGGGCGTTTTCAAAGATGAAAATTTTAATGCGGCCATGGCCGTTTTGCAAAACGTCGGCGATGCCGCAAAGGGCGACAGGAAAGGTCGAAGAGGCGGCATCGCGAACAAAGATCCGTTCCAATCGAACATATTCAAAATCGTAAAAATGATCATGGAACGCAATTTCGCCCCTGTCATTGTGTTCAGTTTCAGTAAGAAGGATTGCGAGATTTACGCGACCCAAATGACAAAGTTAGATTTCAATACGAGTAAGAACTCAGTTTTAAAATTGCTGAATTTATTTTGACGATCCCCTGTTCTAGCTGCGGAAAAAGAATTAGTTGATGAAGTGTTTACGAATGCAATGAATGTGTTATCTGACGAGGATCGAAATCTACCGCAGGTTGAAAACTTATTGCCGCTTTTAAGACGAGGAATCGGGATTCATCACGGTGGTTTGTTGCCTATTTTAAAAGAAACCATCGAAATTTTGTTCGGCGAGGGGCTAATTAAAACACTTTTCGCCACCGAAACCTTCGCCATGGGGTTGAATATGCCTGCGAGAACGGTTCTTTTCACTGGAATGCGAAAATTCGACGGGAAAGAATACAGATGGGTATTTCTTTAATTATAATTCGTTCACGTTTAGACTGCAGTGGAGAGCTCTACTATACAACTTTATTATTGCGGCGATTTAAACTTACCCGCGTTTTAAACAGATTACTAACTGGAATTTTTAGAGACTGCTGCTCCAGTCTTAACGCGAATAAATTATACAAGCCTTAGGAATTTTTTCTACGAAACTTTTGTAGATATCTTCAGGGGAATATATCCAAATGTCTGGGAGGGCAGGAAGGCGCGGGCTTGACGATAAAGGAATCGTTATATTGATGGTCGACGAAAAAGTTCCTCCGCAAGCTGGACGCGACATTGTCAAAGGTGCACCCGATCCTATTAATTCTGCGTTTCATTTAACGTACAACATGGTCTTGAATTTATTACGAGTCGAGGAAATTAATCCAGAGTATATGTTGGAGAGGTCATTTTTCCAATTTCAAAATCAGGCTGCGATCCCCGGTTTATACGAAAGTAAGTTATTGAGTTTGGATGGCTTTCTTTGCGGCTACTTCACAAACAATTTCAGCCTACAAACAAAAAATGGAACAATTTAATAGCATAAAAATTGAAAATGAACCGGACATTGCGTCTTATTATGTAATAAGGCAGGAATTGGATGATTTGGGGGTTCAGTTTCGAAAATATCTAACATTGTCTCAATACTTAATTCCATTTTTACAACCGGGACGTTTGATTAAGGTATTTCTTGTGTTGGTTTTTAATTCTTTTAAATCGTGAAAATTTAGATAAAATCTACTGAACATGAATACGACTGGGGGGTTGTGGTGAATTTTAAAAAAGTTCAACAGCTGGCTGGTCGAAAAGGAAAGATCAATCCGATGGAATCGCCTACGAAAGTTCAAGTCGACGTGCTTTTAAATGTTTCTGAAATGTGTCCTGTAGGTGGCGACGATGAAGCTGCAAATAAACACATCATTCCGAAACCCTGTCCTGAAGGAGAAGTATGTAATTTTGTTTTATTTTTGCGAAGGAAATGCAATTTTTTTAAACTGTACTGCCCAATTACTTCAAAATTACTTTTTTATAACCATCATTTTTAGTGTTTGTGCAAGTTTCTAAACTCGTCAATGGTTTCTTTTATTAGTAGGTAAATTATAGGGGAGTCGAAATTTGCTAATGCAGTAGAGCGTCGATTATCCGAACTAATTGGGACCGACTACCGTTCGTATAATCGAAAATTCGGATGACCGAACGGTCATAGTTTATGAGGGAGGGGGAAGCACTAAAACGCTCAAAATGATAGAATATAAACATAATGAACAACAAATAATATTTCAATCACATTATTCGGATGATTGACGTTCGGATAATCGACGCTCTACTGTAGTTGAAAATTTTATGGACAACAATTGCTGATATCTACAATTTTTGTGTATTCATTTTCTTTGTAACTTAAACAATAATACCTATAGTTTTTCTGGTATTTATACTTTTACTGGTTAATTTATTGTTGTGTTATCTGGAGCTTTCTAGGTAATATTTCTATGGGTATATCCATTCTAATATGAATAGTTAGAATGTTGGTTTCATTGTCCTTTTATTTATTGAAAATATGAGAACATTTTGAAAGCACTTTCTCAAGCTTTAAAAGTCATGTTCTTGCTTATTGTACATGTAGAAGAGTTCTTTCTATTGTTCCTTTCCAAAATTTATTTCATGTCATAAATATACGCCAGAATTTGAAGTCAACTGTTTGAAAGAGTTTTAAATAGTGACCTCCAAGTTTTACAGTATTGTAATCGCCTAAACGAACAACAACAATTTCATCAAAACCAACAGATTTAGCATCACTGATTTAAGAGTACTGACAAGAAAAAATCATCCAGGCAGCCAAACAATTAAAACGGAAAAAGCACTTTCACAGATTATTAAATTGTTGATAATATACTACGTTTATGCTAAACTCAATGCGCATTAACAGAACTTGTTTAATAGTTAGTAGCCCAGTCAATTTATGCACAAAAAGGGCCCAATCTTGCAAAAGGTCGGTGCAGTTTAGCGTAATCATTGTAATAGAAGAACATAAATGAGTCGTTGATTTTGAAAATGGGACAAGTCCGTTTTATGTTATTAGATATTTAATGGTTTGCATTTGAAGGGGTTTAAAAAATATTAGTAAGCAGTATTAGACTTATTTTATATTTTTTTGTGGCGTCATTTCATGTGCAATAGTGGTTAGGTGTTAGGTTAAAAAAAATCATAGTTTTGGTATACGCCAATGGATTTACCTCACTTTCAAAAACAATGATTTGTTGAAAACGTTGATTTTTAACTTATTTATTTCATTTCAACAGTTCATACTTCTTGATAAAAGCTACAATAAAACAAAAAAAGAATTTAATTTTATTGGAAAAAGTAGATAAAATAAGAAAATACATTCAGTAATAAATTACATGCATATAGTTGACGCATGCTAATGAAAAGTGGATAAAAACAATTTTTTCCGATTTTAGGTTTTGACCAGTTTTCAATATATCAAAAGGAGCTGCACCCTTTAAAATAAAAACTGTACAAATTCGCTTATTCCACTGATTAACAAAGAACTATTTGTTAAATCCAACTGTACACAAGTCTAAATTTTGTCTCTCCTATAAAGTTAAAATTATGGTCTTTTTCCACTTTTCATTTTAAGGTCTTGAATTATATTTCTTAGTTTAAATGGTTCAGATTTTTTAAGTGTTTATGGGTAATAAACCAATCATATTTTTTCATCATTTGTTCATTATATGTAATTGAATACTTACATTACATGTACTTATTGTTGAAAAAATCTGTCCAAAGCAGGACAGTAATTTTTTTAACAATGGAAATTCTAATGAGTAAGGAATTTGCAACAAATTGTTCTAAGAATTTTTCAGGTAGTCGAAATTTGGGAAAAATTCTGTTCCCCGAGAATTTTGGTAAACTTTTCTTAAAGGCACAGTGAAGTTAAAATGCGTTTTTTATTTTTTGCCTTAATAAATGGAGAATCTTAAGTTATGTATATTATTGCACATTTCTCGAAAATCTGTTGGAAATAAACGGCTCAAAACCCATAATTGAATTACCCCGTGACGTCACTCCTGATACGGCTGCTCTGCGCTGCATAGCGAAAAGTCGGTTTGTTATAGACCTGTACCGTTATTTCAAACAATTTTACTATACAATTAATTTCAACAGGAAAAGATTACAAAATTAAAACTTGTCACAAAATATTTACGAGCTCTTTGCAAAACGCATCATGTCAAAACGTTCTTTTTTTAATTAAAGAATTTACATTCGCTAGCAAAATAAACATATGGTATATAATAAAAGTGTTGTTCATTTTTCGTAACTTCAAAAAACTATTTATCGCTGTAGAAATAGAGGCGCAAACGGTGCAACAACTAAGATTCCATGGTTCAGCATATGAACGACCAGGTGACTTGTGTCACTTGTGACGTCAGCGGATAACTAAACGCAGCGAAAACTCCGATATTCAATTCGTTAAGGAAATATTATTTATAGAGTAGTATTCTAAACATTTCAATTTCACTTTTAGCGATGATTTTCAAAAATGGTATTTTTTAACTTCACTGTGCCTTTAAAGAATAATCACTATATAGAGCAGGGGTGGCCTACCTGCGGCCCGTCTTGAACATTTTTCTGGCCCGCGAGATTCATCGCACTTTTACAAAATATATTTATTTTATAATGGTCAAATTAGTGAAAACCAATGTATTAAAAAATAGTAGGTCTAAATCTAATATGGGGATATATAATTTTATATGTGGCCCGCGGAGTTATGATGCATTTCCAAAGTGACCCGCAAGATCATTTGGGTTGGCCACCCCTGATATAGAGGCTTAACATCATAATATTATTTTTACATGCGCAAATTATTCACTTCCATTTACTATTTATTTAGGGAAATACTTGGGCAGTAAAGGTTATTTACATTATTTAAAATTCTTGGATGTTACACAAAAAATAATTGCAGGCAGGTGAAGTGGAAGTGGTTTCGGTATGTTCGACGTTGATAACTCACATTTCTTCGGTGCGTTTGTACTGCCCCAATGATTTACGATCGAAAGATAGCAGAAAAGGCATGCACAAAGCCGTGAAAGAGGTAAAAAAACGGTTTCCGGGCGGGCCTCCGTTGTTGAATCCGATCGCGGATATGAAAATCAACGAACCAGATTTTGTCGATATTGTCAAAAAAATCGAACAGCTGGAAAAGAAGTATTAATGAATATTTTTTTTCGGAATTTGTTCACAAAACGTTTTTTTTTTGTATAGGATGTACGATCATTCGATGCACAAAACTCCGCTGTTAAAAGTCGAATATCCGAAATATCAGGAAAAAGTTGTTTTTGAAAAAGAACTGGCCGATGCGAGACAGAAATTATTGGACGCAAAATCGGTTTTGCAATTAGACGAATTGAAATGTCGCAAAAGGGTTTTGAGAAGATTGGGTTATTGCACGAACGCCGATGTGATTCATTTGAAAGGCAGAGTGGCATGCGAATTGAGCAGGTGGGTTTTTTTGGTTGTGGTCGATTTGATATGGAAAGTCGCATGTGTGGGTTTATTGATGATTGCAGTTCGGACGAATTGCTTCTGACGGAAATGATTTTTAATGGAGTCTTTGGACAGTTGACAGCCCCACAATCCTGTGCAATCTTGAGCTGTTTCGTTTGCGATGAAAAATGCACTGAGACTCCAAAATTATCAGAAGAGTTGTCTGGAGCCCTGAGACAGATGCAGGTGCGTTTCTCTTGTATTTAAAATAGCTTTGTTTCACGTGCAAATTCTTATTTTAAACATTTTTTCATAAAATTTGACACAGTTTTGTGATTAAAATATGAATTGCAGCTAGTGTCATATAATTGTTGCTGAAGTTAATTTTTGAAATACATATCCCAATTTTTGCCCCTCAAATATTTATTTTTCAAAAACTACTATTGGCTAATTCCACGCTAACAAGTTAATTTCTTCATGTTTCATAACAAATTGAGTTCAGTTCAGTAAAAATGTTAAAATTGTTACAAGTGACTAACATTTTCTTTCTATTGGTAAATTTTTTAATTTAATTTCTGGCACCGATGTCAACCTCCATTTCGAAATCGATGGTTTGAGGCAATAAATTCGTTGAAAGTAAAAGAAAAAAAAATTAAAATCCTTCAAACACCTTCACGCAAACCAACTCCTTTGAATTAAATATTTGAGGATTTTTTTGCAAGAACGTCACAAGTCCAAAATTATCATTCTTCAGAAAGTATAAATTTCTCTCGGGCTTCTTACTGGAAACAAGGAAGCTTTGGTTTTATAAATTCCTATAATTTGGCGTTATATTCTCAATTTTGCCAAATTTTGACTTGTGATGTTTTTGCAAAAAAAAACCTTTATTCGTTAATCCTTGAAAATACTACAAACACAGACGGAAGGGACTTTACACTTTGATTTCGCTATACACTGAAAAAAATATTGTACACAATATTGATGTATGCAGTTTATCAACTACAAGTACATTGGTTCAACGGAAAATACATTGATGTTACGAAAATTAGATCAATTGATTTTTGGTATTTACAACTAAAACACATTGATTTTGTGTATTATCTTATTTCACAACTTTTTGAATATCCGAAATTATATAATTATTATATTCTTTAAACGATGACTGTTTTTATTGATACAATTTTTTTAACTAAAAGCATGCTATTTCTGACTGAACTTTTGTTCTGCTTAAAATCGCGTACTTATAGAAAATTCAATTACATAGTACATTTTAATTTTCAAAAACCAAGCAAGGTTTAAGGTTGGGCGAGGTCGGCATTTTCTTGGAAACTCCCATTTGTGAATTTTCAAGTTATCTTGTTACTTTATTGTTTTTACAGCGTGTTTTGTACTTGCAGCGAATATAAATAAGAAAGAATCAAAAAGATCCTTAATTTTAAAGATAGCAATTTCATTTTTTTTTATTGCATTTTTGTGCTGACGGCGTCGCCTAATTAATGTTTCTTCAGAACCCTGGTCTTTTACCCCCGCATAATTTTGTTTTGCGGTATAGGGTATATACATTGAACTAACCGTAAATTTATTAGGAAATTGCATAATTGAAGAGTGCGACTGCAAATTGACTTTGTTCTGTCAAAAAAAAAAAAAAATGCAATGTGTCATACGACTAAACAAAGTAATATAGGAATGTGAGGTTAACACGTTAAAAGCCAATGCGGTCCCTAGGGACCGCTATTGTTATCTCGCCTGGGATCACGGCGGTATCTAGGGACCGTTAGTTGTTAGTACCATTATTTTATCGTAAAGGCCAGCGGACAGGTGTTTCATTGTCATGGACATGGTCCACGGCCACTAAACAAAAAAAAAAAACAATCGTTGAAATCAAAACACTAGCCTACTAAATCATAAACGTTTTATATTCGTTCTGTGCAATTAGGAAACACCCTGTATGATGTCCAAATTTTATAAAAAAGCTAACCCATCTAAAGAGCCACCATTATATATTAAGCAATATAAACGTTAAGAATAGAAACGAAATGCAACAGAACACCATACATTTAATATATTGGAAATAAAATAAAAATTTGTTTACAAATGTTGATGGCGAAAGAAAACAATATTCATAAATGTCGAGTTTTATCATTACAGAATTGTTAAAAATGGTGTTCTTCTTTTGAAACAGTGTCACATTTTCAAAGTACTTCCAGGACAATGAATGCGTCCATTTTATTATTGAATGATATTGACGAAATTTGTTTTTAATCCTTAACCAGGATTTAGCCAGACGCATAGCCAAAGTCAGCGTCGAGGCCCGATTGAAAATCGACGAAGACGCTTACGTCGAACGATTTAAACCTTCTTTGATGGACGTTGTTTTCGCTTGGTGCAACGGTTCGTCATTTAGCCAATTGTGTAAAATGACCGACATCTTCGAGGGTTCCATCATACGATGCATGCGACGTTTAGAAGAGTTACTGAGACAAATGGTGCAGGCATCCAAAACGATTGGCAATACAGAATTGGAGGACAAATTTAACACTGCCATTAAAACGATCAAAAGGGATATCATTTTCGCGTCGAGTCTTTATTTGTAATTTTTTTAAACGAACACTGGCAATATCAATATATTGCGTACCTGTATCTAATTATGTGAAGTAAAGTCTTTTCTAAAGTATGACTATTAATAAAATTTAGAAAATTTTTATCGTTACATTTTTAAATCGACTGTATTTGTTTTATCAATTATATTTAGTTTGTATCTTTCTATCAATAAATTTCAAATAACTCCGTGTTAACTCTGAACCTATGGTGCACTTGAGACATAGTACGGAATTAGCTGGCGGTTATTTGCGATAGTGCCTCGATTCTGATTAGTTTGATACTCTCAGTTGGGTTCAGTTCGTATTTACATTTTTTTTTTACTGTAGTACGGAGATGAACTCGCTTAGAGTGTTGAAAATTGTTTTTTTTTGAGCTTTTTCCGACTGGAAAGCGTATTTTGCCTTCTTTGGTGATCTAGCCGTGTGATGTAACTATAATTCACTCGGTTATGTCACCAAGATGGTAATTTATGCCCGATCAACTTGTGAAATTTTCGTTTGTGAATTCGGTTTTTTTGATATATTTTTCGTTGCTGGTGTGGCTTTAACGGTAGTTTTGTTCCATAAAGCTATGTCAGCGATGTAAAATGTATCGAAGTTTCTGCAAAGGGTGGATCCGAATGTTTTCAGTGGTTGTCACCGCTACTGCTGTGTCTTTAAAGTAGTACGGTCGATGCTCGCTGCAAATGTCGGAGTAATTCGACTGATTAATCTACAGGTGGAAGATGTTACATCTAAATGTGACCAATATTGTTTATAAAAGTTTTGTTTTGGTTTTATTAATGTTTATTGTCTTGAACTCAATAAGCCAAATTGACTGCAGTGCCGCTGAAACAATTCTATTGTAGACGGGCTCTGGGCAACAGGAAAAAAACTCGTTGTCGAAGTAAAATTCAAAATATTGTCATCGACAACCAGGTTGTCCTTTTTGTTTCAGAATGTAATGTTATGTATAGTGCAGAACAGCCAAATGAAATAAATTCAGTATCTCAATTATTGTGCATTTTATAGAAATTCCCTAAACACGTAATTTTTAGATTATAAAATGATATCCTGCAAAGTGAAAGTGTTATCTCTAAATTCAACCCCCTTCGAGTGACAATTGCAACCTCAAAATTTTTGAATAGCAAGTAGGAGCTTGTGATACCTCATCTCTTCATGCTCTATTTAAAAATACTATGGTTTAACATTTTATTATAAAAATGTATAGTAAAAAAAATTAATCTGTTTGACTAAATTCGCTACAACACAATAAAAAATCGAAAACTAAATAATAGCGATTCGTACTAGATAATGTAATAAAATCGAAAATACGTCAATCTTAATGTGCTGGCTATTTTTTCGACCCTTGCCTCTATCCACCGATTTGGAAATATTAATTAATTAATTAATGTGATGCTGCTCCATGCTGTTGCTACCATACCACATCCGCTGGAACTTGTGAGTTTGCTCGAGCAAGATATAAATTTGCTAAAGGTGATACGATATTATTTTGGAACAGTGCTAAATAATTATTTCTTTTCAAATTTCCATCAATAAAAAAGGGACCAATGGTGAGTTGCAACTATCCCTGTCCAAGCATGAACCTTTCGAATGTACAGATTATTAACGTACACAGTAGGGTCATAATGACCCCAGGAAGTATGTCAATATTATATAAAAATTAATATTTATTGAAATCAAACGAATGCAAGTAAATACAAACATATTTAGGTGATATAAGTATACAAAGACGTAATAGTTTTCTGGAACATTCATAGTATAAGAATAATAGCATAATAAGAAATTGAACAGGAGTTGTGAATTTTATCTCCTTATTAGGGTTCAAGTATGAAAATAAAATGTTTTTAAGAAGTCTTTCTATTAGTAGAAAATGGAAAATGATTTTGTCTAAATTTGAGATAAGAATTAAAAATCAATTTTTAACCACCCTACATTTTGGAAGAGGCGTACCTTTTAAGGGAGGCAGAGCTTTTCAGCAATAAGCGCAAGTTTTGCTGCGCACTATGGCGTCAATGAAAAATGTCGTTGAAGGAAAAATTAAAAGCTTAATAGGTCAATGCTAAAGTGAATTTAAAAAATCAAAAAACATTCGGGTGATGAAACTGACGTCATTTACGGCAGCAAAGTGGTTTGACTAGGTACCGTTCAAGTATTACGTAAGCATAATTTTAGCTATTTGTAACCCCCCTCTCCTTGTCAGCAAAAATAAGCAAAGCTCTAACCCCCCCTCATACGCAGCATTGGTATAAATTCCTATAGTTATTTTTTCAAATACTAATGATAATTCATAAACAAGTGTCATTGACATTAATTTGAGTCTCTTTCTATGAAACAAACATTTTACTAATAAATTAAGTTTTATTTATTTTTAATATACTGCAAAATATGTACAGCAGGCGCTCGGTTGTATGAGCATCCATTATATGAACTATTCATTATAGTGAACAGCATACTACATTCTAAAGAATGAACAAGATCAATTTCGATTATGTGAACAGCCTGTTTTGATCCCAAAATCTCGTCTTCCGTGAATATGTATACAGAACAGAAAAGTGTTCACATTACATATTACTATACAGTGAGGACGCGTGGGTTGGAATAAATTCATTTAAAATTCATGGGTTTGGTTTTTGGAAAAACGCTCGGACACGTCGATTTTTGTTTTTAAAACTGCATCTTTTTTGATATTTATAATTTTACGATCGTCTTTTGTTTTCGCACTATGGCGTCATCAATAATTTTTTTAAATTGCACCCCATATTTTTGTTCACGAATTTGGATGCAACACATTTTTCTGAGTACAGAAATGTCAAATTCGTATGATCTTGAAGAGGAAAGTTTTCGAAATAATAAGTCCTAAAGTTTCAAAAATTTATGAAAAAATCATTAGAGTAGACCACTAATAATATCATCAAGAAAGCGCTGGAAATCGAGCAAAACATTCAATTGCGTGCTTATTTTTCCGGTTTATTGAAGTAGACTTTAGATTTCAGATAACCCCATAGATAAAAATTTAATGGGGTTAAATCTGAAAACCTAGCTGGCCATTCGATAAAACCTATCTTTCCGATCCATCTGTTTGGGAAAATATTATGAAGGTATTCTCGTATTGTTCTCGAATAGTGTGGGGGAGCTCCATCCTGTTGGAACCATATTGAATCTGCCGGTATATTTGGGTTTTCATTATTCAGATAGAGTGCACTTACACTAGGTATTATGTCATTTTGTAGTAAGTCTAAATATTTTTCAGAATTAAGTGTTCCCTCAATAAAAAAGGGACCCACAATTGAGTTACCCACAATTCCGGCCCAAACGTTTACTTTCTGAGGGAATTGTGTATGACTTTCCATTCTCCAATGTGGGTTTTCTTGTGCCCAATATCGAAAATTTTGCCTGTTTACCGAACCATTCAAACAAAATGTTGACTCGTCGGAAAAAACTATCTTACGTAAAAATTCCGGGTTGGCATTGCATCTATCCATCATTATTTCGCAAAATTCTAATCTGCCGTCGAGATCGTCTTCAATAAGTTCCTCAACAAAATGTACTTTGTATGGGTGCCATTTGTTCTTGTGTAAATATTTTAGAACAGAAGATTTACTTATTGTTAGTGACTGTTCTGCAGCTACTTGTCGACTTGATTTGTGACGATTTTCTTGTAAATCGAGCGATACATTCAATTGTGTGCTTTCTTGAAATGTACCATGGTTGGTTTTGTAATTGTCTCTTACGTGGCCAAAGTCTCTAAACTTTTTCTCCATCTTACTAACTATTGATTGTGTAATAGGCTTCTCCGGGTACTTATCATTGAAAAATTCGCAAACTTCAGCTTGTGTTCGAGTATTATCGTCATATCCTACCATCATCAACATTTCTATTCGTTGTTTCTCAATTAAACGCGCCATTCTTCAAGCTTTGAAACTGTACTTGACAAATGCCAACAATCAAAAAAACAAAATAAACACACAATTGAATGTTTTGCTCGATTTCCAGCGCTTCCTTGATGATATTATTAGTGGTCTACTCTAACAATTTTATCATAAATTTTTGAAACTTTAAGACTGATTATGTCAAAAACTTTCCTCTTCAAGGTAATACGAATTTGACATTTTTGTACTCAGAAAAATGCGCTGCATCCAAATTCGTGAACAAAAATATAGAGTGCAATTTAAAAAAAATATTGATGACGTCATAGTGCGAAAACAAAAGACGATCGTAAAAGTATAAATATCAAAAAAGATGCAGTATTAAAAACAAAAATCGACGTGTCCAAGCGTTTTTCCAAAAACCAAACCCATGAATTTTAAATGAATTTATTCCAACCCACGGTATGTATTTTTAATTTTTGACGAATTACTGGTATTTTAAAAATGCAGGAAAAAAGCATTCTCGAAACGTTTGTCTGCAAAGAGAGTATAAACACAAATAACACAATATTTTAACACACTTTAATCGTGGAAAAGCATGAATAAAAAGGACTGTGAACAATTTGATTTTATGAACACCTCTGGTTTTTATTAGTTCATATAACCGAGCGGCCACTGTATGTTCGAAATTATTTAACTGTTCTCATTCAAAAACACTTCTTTGCTAACGTAATCACCATTCGAACCCTCCCCCCTCTCCGGTCCCACTATCATCAAAAATAAGCTAAGATGTAACACCCTCCCCCTACTGATGCTAACGTAATACTTGAACTGCCCCTTGTGTTCGTCCAACCCTCGACGTAATGCAATGGCCGTAAGGGCTGGTTTTTCAATGGCCCGTTTAGCAACTTATCTACCAGTTTAACTTCTATCAAACTGCAATTTTTTTGAGTTTTGATACTCCAGGACTTTGTTAATTAAAGTTTTCTCAAAATGAGATGTTCATAGATTAAATCGTATACAGGGAGCGCCAGCCAACTGGAATAAATTCATTATCTCAATTATTGTGCATATTGAGAAAAAAAACCCGAAACACGTTATTTTTAGTCTATCACATCATATCCTGCAAAGTGAAAATTTCATTCCTAACCTTAACCCCCTTCGAGTGACAGTTGCAACCGCCAAATTTTTAAATAGGAAGAGGGGGCTTGTGATACCTCGTTTGAAAGGTCTCCTCATGCTCTATACAAAAATGATATAATTTAAAAATTTATTGCAAAAATGAAGAGTAAAAAAAAATTAATCTGTTTAACGAAATTCGTTATGACGCACTAAGAAAATCAAAAACTAATAGCGTTTGGTTCTTGATACTGAGAAGGCAAGCAAAAGCAATTAAAATGTTCAGAAAGTGACATAAAAACTTTTTCATTAGCTGAGTGTTAGTTTAGTTTAAAGCGTTGATTGATATATTTTTTATTGTATTAGATTACTAAGAACGAAACGCTATTAATTTTTGATTTTTTAATGTGTTGTAGCGAATTTCGTTAAACAGAATAATTTTTTTTTACTTTTCATTTTTGCAATAAATTTTTAAACCATAGCATTTTTGAATAGAGCATGAAGAGACCTTTCAAATGAGTATCACAAGCCCCCCTTCCCATTTAAAAATTTGGGGGTCGTAACTGTCACTCGAACGGGGTTGAGGTTAGGGATGAAATTTTCACTTTACAGGATATCATGCGATAGACTAAAAATGACGTGTTTCGGGATTTTTTCTCAATGTGCACAATAATTGAGATGATGAATTTATTCCATTTGGCTGGCGATCACTGTATACACCAAAGCAAAAAAAAAAAAAAACAATGGTGCCACAACTTGCAGTATATGTAAAAAGTTTGTTTGTGCAGAGTATAGCACGTCTCTTGTGAACATAATGTGCAACCCATGTAAAGGAAAACAATGGAAAAAAGATTCCCCTACACAAGATAGTAATAGTTTTTACAAGAAGTTATGTTACAAATTTTCGTTTTGTATTTTTTCTAACAATAAATTGCCAAAAATGTTCACACGATCTTTACTGATAACAAATAACATAAGCCACCAGATTTTGTCCAAAAAATAGTTTTGGGGAAGGGTTCAAGTGCAACTCCGTCTTGGGCTTCTGTGTAACAATTTAACCCTTGTTTCGTGAAAGATTTAAATGATATGTCCGCTAAATTGTTTCACAACAGCAAAGATTACTATTAACTGTCGGTTAAATCTAGCGGCACATTGAAAAAGCGGCCCTAATGGAGCTACAATTAGACGGTTGGCGAATGATTTTCTTGTGATAGGTTTATTAAAGATCTTCGCAAAATTTTCTAAATGTAGTTTAAATTGCAGAGGACCATGATAGTATAAAGTGTAATTCCTAAATAGTGAAATAAATTTTAACCAGCGTTCATGAATTCTGGGAAAACCCTTAAAAATGGCTTCAATCTGTTTTTCTTAATATTTTTATAATAAATTTTGATCGTACTAAAACATTTTTCACTTTATGTTTTAAGATTGTTTTAGGGCCACTTTTCTTTTTGTTCCAAGAATTATATTTTTTACATCAGTTTCTCAACTAGGTACTTTTCTGTATCGATACTTCCATTTCTATAGTGTAACAAGTTAAAAAAAGTCATTTTTGTATTAAGCGCAATAATCAACAGCAAAAAGTGTATTTTATTCAATTCAAAAGAGTAACATTTCGAATTTTCAAAATTTGTCAAACCACAAAACGACATTTTGGGCAAAGTTCAATAGTGTATCAACTCAATTTTTGTTTGGAAATTTTCAAAAGTGTAAGGGCCAGTTGCAAAAACGAAGTTAACGCTCTGTTAGCTGACACCCTTGTTAACCAGGCATGTTCACCAAGTTTGAAAGTCGTTTCGATTTTCAAACATCTGTCAAATAGAGATTGGCAAATTGTATTGAAAATAACGGATATTATAGAAAATATTAAGAATAATCAATTTATATTAACTAGAAATGTGTTTCTTTACCGGCCGGTGATTACCGCAGAAATAATAAAAAAGTTTGTTGTCCTCTTTAAAAAAATGGTGTTGATGTCTCATATTATAAAAGAAGACTAGAAATATTTAAATATTATAAATTTAAATTTATTATTTGATATCAAACATTTTAAATAACACACCAAGGTTTTTTTTCTTTAGTCTAAAAATGATATTTTTCTGAACAGCTCAAGTTCTCTACATTGCCATTATGACAGGACCATTTAGCTAATAATCACGGACTGAGGGGTGGGGAAGGAAGTCTACCTGATTTTCCCGAAAACCTTTACAATAGTGACCTAACTCCTACCCCATTCCCTCTCTACTTCTTGCAAAACTATTCGAGTACATAGTTTCAAAAGGGCAGTTAAAAGATGACCAGGTTGGAAAAAAGTGCGTGTGTTATATGTTTATCGGCACATATTCCAAACCAAGATGGTGTGTGCCCTGTAAATTACTTTGGGGTTTAAGATAAAAGGTAGGTGATTTTATTTCTAAATTAGTTGAAAGTTGATTTTTCGAAATAAATCAGTTTTCATGGTGTACGTTATCAGGTGTCATAAATTCTTCACTTTCAATCGTTTAAACACTTCATTGAAGGTTCTTTAATAAATTGTTGGTCACTTAAGCCTGCAGCTAAAACTATATGGTCCAAATAGACGAGCAGGATTATACTTTCAAGTCCTGAATAAAAACGGTCAATTAGACGCTGAAAATGGAGCATTTTTTAGCACAACATGCATTCGGGTATAACATGCCCGTCAAATTGCAGTATCAACATTTTAATTTGAAAAAAAAGTCTTTATTTTAAAATTTACATAAGCGGTCTTCGGTGAGGCGGCCTTCAGTGACCCATCCTGTGTGAAACGGCTTGCGTCGAACCGGACCGGCCGCAAAAGACCGCTGAAGCACCGTAGACAATACCGTTTTAAAAATGTTATAAATATGTTCCACACTTTAACATCTAATTAACAACAAATTACACTACAAATTTGTTAAGTATGTGGATGTGAAAAGGGGGATAAATTATGTAGATTATTTAATTCAAAGCTAATATAGCCAATCACAATTTGTTATTTGAGGAAGGAACACGGAATTACAGCGATAATTCTGATAAAACAAAAAATTTTCAAACAATTTTATTTGTGTCAAATTTTATACATTCATAAAATAATCTAATCAAATACCATTCAAGCTTTGAATTTCTTCCATTAATTAACTCAAACTTCCTGCGTGTCAACTTTTAAATCGTGTAAATTTGATGATAAAAACGCTTCAGCTTCGCTGTCGCGTTTTTAATACTCATCAAATTTACACTCTATTAAGTTGCTACGCAACAAGTTATCGTAAATTAATCGATAAATTCAAAGCTCTTATATTGCTAGCAATAAAATATCTGTAATTTACAATGGATCAGAGAAATTATCCTTTTTCAATTCGTGAATACAAAAGCGTTTAAAGTTTTGTCCAAAGTAATTTACGTGGCTTCGAATCTTTACAGACAACAGTGGATGCTGGTACTTATAGGCAATTCAAGCTAAGCATGCGACTCTAGCGTAAATAAATTTAACTAAGCGAATTCCTTTTTGTGACGTCACGTCGTCCCACGTCCGTTTCTTATTGTTCGAGTTTTGTAATAATTTGATTAGTTTTCGATAATTCTAAAGAAGAAATGAACTAATTTGTAATTTGTTTGTTTGATATCAAGTTGTAGCCAGATTTAATGTGTCAGTGTTAACATTTACCATGAATACATCCGAAAGTAACCTAAAAATTTTTCTCACGCTGAAGCTATTGGGATTGCTAAAATATCTTCGGATAGGGTCCATATTGAGAGGTCTATTCAGAGAATAAAAAGGTTTAAAATATTGGCAAATCGCTTGCCAACCAATCTAATACCAATTGCAGATGATATTTTTGTAATGGTATGCGTACTTGTAAACCTTTCAAACCCAATCCGAGCAGATGATAAGTTTATTAAATGAAAACAAATATTTCTGGTAAAAAACAATACCTTATTTCATTTACACAAAGATGATGCAACATTTTTGTTAAATAGTTTTATGTCGAGAAACTTTAAAGGTTTTCCATCGTCTCCTAAAGTGATCCCATTTTTCAGATGGTTTGTTAATCTTTCAAATCCAATTTGGGCAGATGACAAATTTGTAACATAATTTTCCCATAATTTTCTCAATTTTTATACAGGTGTTCACGAAAAAACGCCCCAGCTCCTAGCGCTATTATTAGGAGTCCAATTGTAACAAACGATACGTCAAATTAAATGGTTTGAAAAGTACTACAAAGTGTAGCTCAAACATAATTTTTACCTGTTTCTCCATTCAAAGGTCAACTTCATTTTTTCAAATTACAACCTTATATTTTTCTTTGACAATTTGATAGAGATGTTTTTTCTGAATTCAACGATGTATCACAATCAATATTTCTGATTTATTTTAGGGTAATAAAAAAATTAAAATATTAACTGATATTATTAGCAGTAGGCTTTGAAAAGTAACTGAGACGTAGCGGTGGCTATGGAAACGACGTGTCACAAATAAAAATTACTATTACTATTGTTGCAACAATGGTAACCATGGTAACCGGGACATTTAACTGGAGAAATACGTTAACATCGCTGTCAGAAACTGGCTATTAGTTTGTTTACCTATTTTTTGCAATAAAAATGAATAATAGTGAGCTTGTCGACATGCTGCAAGTTTATCTTGAGTGTAATAGAAACAGTAGACAAGCATTGCGTCGTTATCAAGAACGCTTTGCTAATAGACAGGTCCCAAATCGTCGAAAGTTTGTTCGTTTGGAATCCAATTTACGACAACATGGAAGTTTCCAAAGATCAAAAAGGCCAAATCATACCCATCAAGATGAAAATTTCGAGATGAATGTTCTACTAATTGTAAGTGTTGAAGAAAACCGATGGACGTATGTGAGACAAATTTCTCAGAATTTGGATGTTTCAATCGGCAGCGTTCACAGAATTTTGAAAAAAAATAAATACAAGCCATTTGTACCGCGAAAAATTCATACAATCCAACAAAACGATCCAGAGCGTAGAATAAATTTGTGTAATTTCTTTTTAAGCGAGTTAAGGCGAGATCCATTATTTTATACAAAAATTTTGTGGTCTGATGAGTGTTAGTTTACAAACAACAGACATTTTAATCGTTTCAATCACCGCTATTGGAGTGTAGAAAATTCACATATTGCCATCGAACAAAATCCTCAGATAAGATTTTCGGTGAACGTTTGGTGCGGGATATTAGGCGCCAGGATAATAGGACCAATTTTCATTGATGGAAATCTCAACCAAGAAAAATATCTTCAAATTTTGACTGAAAACTTAGAAGAAATTTTAGATGACTTGAAAGGAATGAACTAGTATTTCAGCAAGATGGCGCTGCACCACATAACGTTCTTATGATTAGGGACTATTTAAATATAGAATTTGAAGACAAATGGATTGGAACATATGGACCTATACCATGGCCCGCCCGGTCTTGTGACCTAACACCTCTAGATTTTTTCTTTTGGGTATACATCCAAGAAATTGTTTATGCTACGCGCCCGGAAACAGAGGAAATTTTGAGAGAGAGAATAGTCAGCGCTTGTCAGGAAACACCAACAGAAATTTTAATTAATGCTACACAAAGTGTAGGATCTAGATGTCGACAATGTCTGGAAAGAAACGGTGCCCAATTTGAACATTTTCATTAATTTGCCATTTCTTTATTTAATTGCTTAGTTATTAAATGTTATCTTTTGTTGTTCATAAATTAATCATTTAAAATACGTTGTTTCCGTACTGATACATCGTTTCCATAGCCACCGCTACGTCTCAGTTATTTTTCAAAGCCTACTGCTAATAATATCAGTTATTATTTTAATTTTTTTGTTACCCTAAAATAAATCAGAAATATTGATTATGATACATCGTTGAATTCAGAAAAAAAATCTCTATCAAATTGTCAAAGAAAAATATAAGGTTGTAATTTGAAAAGATGAAGTTGACCTTTGAATGGAGAAACAGGTAAAAATTATGTTTGAGCTACACTTTGTAGTACTTTTCAAACCATTTAATTTGACGTATCGTTTGTTACAATTGAGCTCCTAATAATAGCGCTAGGAGCTGGGGCGTTTTTTCATGAACATCCTGTATATTTACAAAAAGTCACTTTAACCGGCGACATGCATTGACGTTAAAAATTGTTATCCTGGATATGACGTCACAATGTGACAGTTACCTATATTATCGATACGCGGTGAAACTAATTTGAATTCCCAATTGGCATATCACTTTTCATGACACAAAGGGCGTAAAACGATTTTTCCACATTTTTGAATTTGAAGCAATTCTCGCCTACAGTCGAAATTCCGGATGTCAAATTCTATAACTCAAATTTTTCTATAACTCGAAATTGCTTGTACTTGCCTAAGATTTGCATCGATTTTCCGCTCTTTAACTCAAATTTCTGTAAGTCAAACATTTCTATAATTCGAAATAAATTTGATTAAAATGTGTCTTTAAAATTGATTTTTTAAAATGTGTAAATGATATGACATTGGATTAAGTGTTCTAAAGAAAAGACATGAGGGTAAAAACAATGACGTCTTTAAATGTAAGTAAGATTGCTCATGTATGAAAACTAATTGTATATGAATTGTATATGAACTCACAAAGCTTTATAACTTTAATTTTTACAAGAAATCCACACCTTATTATCATCAATTTGCAACGTTTTCAAACAGTTTCTAGTAACATTACTTTTGGGAGCACCCTACGTCGAATATGGAACTAAAATGCTGGTTGCGTACTTCAGTTGCATTTGGTGTTTCAATTGGAGTTGACCGTATTGTTTAATAACATAATTTTAATATGAAGCCTACGACAACTTAACAGCCTTACAGTGCAACAAAATTTTGACTTTTAAATTTAAAAAAATCAAAAGTGAGTTCAAAAAGTAAGATTTTGCTGAAAAATCTAATCATCAGATTGTCACCACTCGATTAATTTTATTTTAGTTATAATTGATTGTTTTTATTAAAGTGTGTATGTGAAAATTTTTCGGTCCGTGAAGGTTTGACCAAATTGGATTATTTTTTCGAGAAATATTTTGTAGAGTTGTTTTGACGCGTTATATTACTGTTTTGGTTTGGTTATTTGTTGGTTTTCGTCGATCTACAGTGTGGAACTGGGGAGAAATTTGTATTTTTGGGTTTGACGTTTTCCGTTGACATTTTTCTAATTTTTTAAGTGTTCTTGATTTTTTGAACTTTTGTGATTTTTTTTTTTTTTTTTTTTTTTTGCCTGTGAAGAGAAAATTTGGGACTCTTTGTCTTTGGGTCGTGGACTAAGTGAGGGCACGTTTAGAAATTTGGAAAATCGAGAACTTTGGTACTGACGTTTCCCATTGAAAAATTCTTGCCGATTCTTTTTGGAGAGTAATTGGATACTGGATTGGTCTTTGAGCTTTATCTTGAGCTTATCTTGTGACTACTTTTTGGTTTGGTCCGGTTTTTTTTTTTTGACAGTTTATTTATGAAATGTCATATTTGTCCAAATTCAAAATTTTTCAAGAGTTTACATGGTCTCAAAATTCACATTTCTAGATGTCATAAACAGAATGTGCCTGTTCCGGAACTTCCTGTTAAATTTCTCAATTTAACAGAAAAAATTGGTTACCTAAAATCGAATGTCTGTATTCTTAGAAGAATTTCGCGTGGAGCTAGAATATCCGTGGCTAGTAAACTAGCCAAAATTATAAATGAATGTGTTTCCGTTAATTCTTTACCATCCTGGGAAGACCTTTTTCTTTTTGCCTTTCGTGTTCTTCATGTTCCTATTAAAAATGGTTATGAAAAGGAATCTTTAACTTCTAAAGTTAAGAAGAATGCTGACTCTAACGTGGACTCCATACTTTATTCCAAAACCGATTTCTCAAAATTTTCAATTTATAAATCGGTTGAGAACAAAATTGCGGATGGTGATATTAAGGGTGCAGTTCGCTTATTATCTTCTGATGACTCATTTGCCAACAATAATGCTGATACTTTTGAATCGTTGAAATCTAAACATCCAATTCCTTCAAGATTACTCCAGTTTCCTGATCCACCTGAAGAAATGGTAGAACATCTCACTGTCTCTGAAGATCAAGTTTATAAAGCGATTATGTCATTCCCTAATGGTTCTGCTGCTGGAATGGATGGAATAAGACCACAACATCTCAAAGATTTATTAGGTAATGGTACAGGTGACTCTGGTCGTCACTTATTGAAAGCCATCTGTATTCTCTGCAATCTCATGTTAGCTGGTGAAGTTCTTTCTGATATTAGACCTATTCTTTATGGTGCCTCTCTTTGTGCCCTTTCTAAAAAAGATGGCGGTATCCGTCCTATTGCAATAGGTTCAACTTTTAGACGTTTATCTTCTAAATTATGCAGTTTCCACATTAAGGATTCGTTATCTTCCTTTTTTCATCCTATTCAATTAGGTTTTGGAATTAAGGGTGGTTGTGAGGGAGCTGTTCATTCAATTAGAACTTATATTAATAATCAATCTGATGCTGAGGTTTTCCTTAAAATCGATGTTAAAAATGCTTTCAATTCTATCGAAAGAGACTCCCTTCTTTCTGTTGTCAAGGCTGTTACTCCAGATATATATCCTTATCTCTGGCAATGTTATGCTTATCAATCAAAATTATTCTTTAATGGAAATGTTATTGAATCCTCAGTAGGTTGTCAACAAGGTGACCCTCTCGGTCCTGCAATTTTTAGTTTATCGATTCATCAAATTATTAAGAATTTGATTTCAGAATTGAATGTTTGGTACTTGGATGATGGTTCTTTAGGTGGTAAGGCTTTGGATGTCTTACAAGACTTAGAAACGATAATTTCTGAATTTAAGAAAATTGGTTTAGTTCTTAATTTCAATAAATGCGAACTTTTCTTCCTTAATAATGTTTCGGAATTAGACAAGTCTTCAATTTTGGAAAGATTCGAATTATTAGCTCCTTGTATTCACGTTTGTAATGTTGAAGACCTTTTTATTCTTGGTTGTCCTATTTTCGATGCAGCAATTCCTCCATTCATTTCTAAAAAAATTGATTCATTCTCTTTACTTTCTTCAAATCTATGTAAAATTAATCCTCATATTAGTTTATTTTTACTCCGCCATTGTTTTTGGATACCTAATTTCACTTATAATCTCAGATGTTGTCCTTTTTGGAAATTTAAAGATGAGTGTCTTGAATTGGATAATATTGTTATTTCTTCTTTGGAAAAAATTTTGAATATTAAATTTACAATTCGATCTTGGACTCAAGCCAAATTACCAATCCGTTTTGGTGGATTAGGTATAAGGTCTATAATTGATATTTCCTCGCCTGCCTTTTTGTCTTCTATATTTTCTAATTCTGAACTTATTATGTCCATTCTACCTTCTAGTTTCTCTAATTTTGAAATTACATCCCTTAACGAGGCTGTTGATTATTGGAAGGAAATTTCTAATTCGTCTTTACTTCCAAAAGAACTTTCTATTCAAAGAAATTGGGACTTACCTATCTGTGAGAAAATATTTCAAAATTTATTATCTTCCTCAAATATTACAGAAAAGGCTATCTTATTAGCTGGATCTGAACTTGAATCTGGAGCTTGGCTTGAAGCTCTTCCATCTTGTAAATTAGGTACTCTTTTAGAAAAAAACATCTTACAAATTGCTATTTCACTTAGATTGGGGATCAATTTCTGTCATCCTCATATCTGCTCGTGCGGTTCTTCTGTAGACTCGTTGGGTCATCATGGTTTATCGTGCATTAAAAGTGCTGGTAGACTCTCTCGTCACAGCTGTATTAATGACATTATTAAACGTGCTTTCTCTTCTGCCAACATTCCTTGTATCCTTGAACCTAATGGTATTCTGAGGGATGATGGCAAACGTCCAGATGGTATTACAGTTATTCCATGGAAAGTAGGTAAATCCTTAGTTTGGGATTTTACTTGTACGGATACACTTGCCCCTTCTCATTTAACTGATTCTTCATTTTCTGCAAGATCTGCTGCCCACTTGGCAGAAAATCTTAAGAAAAAGAAATATAAGTCAATTTCTGATGATTATTTTTTTGTCGCCTTCGCTGTGGAAACTTTGGGTCCTTGGAGTGCTGATGCCCTTTCTCTCCTTGAAGATTTGGGGAGGCGTATTGTGCAAACAACGGGAATTCCTCAAGCCAAAACATATTTGAAGCAACGAATAAGTTTGGCTATACAAAGAGGTAACGTTGCTAGTGTTCTTGGCACAGCCCCGCTTTCTTCTTCTCTTAATGAGTTATTTTATTTATTCTAGTTATTACTTATGTTATGTTATTTTACTTTGTTTGTTATATACATGTTACTTTTTACTATATATTATTATTTCATATTAAAATTGACTGTTATAATTTTCAACTTGATCATAATATTTAATTGCAAGCGTAGCTTTCATGAATAAACTACCTCGCAAAGCTATACTAGTGATTTTGATAAGTAACAGATTGCTTCTTGTTTTGTTGCAAGCATAGCTTTCATGAATAAATTAAATTATATAGCTACACTTGCGACATAACAAGTACCAGATTCTCATCACTAAATTAATTTATTTTGTTATAATTTTCAACTTGATCATACTTAATATTTACTTCTTGTTTAGTTGCAAGCGTAGCTTTTTGAATAAATATATATATTTATAAAGTTATATTGGTGACGTGTTAAGCACCAGATTGGCATCACTAAATGAATTTATTTTATTTATAGTCTACAAATCCATCATAATATTTGCTTCTTGTTTTGTTGCAAGCACAGCTTTCATGAATAAATTAAATCATAAAGCTACACCTGCGACATAACAAGTACCAGATTCTCATCACTAAATTAATTTATTTAATTTATAGTCTACAAATCGATCATAATATTTGCTTCTCGTTTTGTTGCAAGCATAGCTTTCACGAATAAATTAAATCATAAAGCTACACCTGCGACATAACAAGTACCAGATTCTCATCACTAAATTAATTTATCTTGTTATAATTTTCAACTTTATCATACTTAATATTTGCTTCTTGTTTTGTTGCAAGCACAGCTTTCATGAATAAATTAAATCATAAAGCTACACCTGCGACATAACAAGTACCAGATTCTCATCACTAAATTAATTTATTTAATTTATAGTCTACAAATCGATCATAATATTTGCTTCTTGTTTTGTTGCAAGCATAGCTTTCATGAATAAATTAAATCATAAAGCTACACCTGCGACATAACAAGTACCAGATTCTCATCACTAAATTAATTTATTTAATTTATAGTCTACAAATCGATCATAATATTTGCTTCTTGTTTTGTTGCAAGCATAGCTTTCATGAATAAATTAAATCATAAAGCTACACCTGCGACATAACAAGTACCAGATTCTCATCACTAAATTAATTTATTTTGTTATAATTTTCAACTTTATCATACTTAATATTTGCTTCTTGTTTTGTTGCAAGCACAGCTTTCATGAATAAATTAAATCATAAAGCTACACCTGCGACATAACAAGTACCAGATTCTCATCACTAAATTAATTTATTTAATTTATAGTCTACAAATCGATCATAATATTTGCTTCTTGTTTTGTTGCAAGCATAGCTTTCATGAATAAATTAAATCATAAAGCTACACCTGCGACATAACAAGTACCAGATTCTCATCACTAAATTAATTTATTTAATTTATAGTCTACAAATCGATCATAATATTTGCTTCTTGTTTTGTTGCAAGCATAGCTTTCATGAATAAATTAAATCATAAAGCTACACCTGCGACATAACAAGTACCAGATTCTCATCACTAAATTAATTTATTTAATTTATAGTCTACAAATCGATCATAATATTTGCTTCTTGTTTTGTTGCAAGCATAGCTTTCATGAATAAATTAAATCATAAAGCTACACCTGCGACATAACAAGTACCAGATTCTCATCACTAAATTAATTTATTTTGTTATAATTTTCAACTTTATCATACTTAATATTTGCTTCTTGTTTTGTTGCAAGCACAGCTTTCATGAATAAATTAAATCATAAAGCTACACCTGCGACATAACAAGTACCAGATTCTCATCACTAAATTAATTTATTTAATTTATAGTCTACAAATCGATCATAATATTTGCTTCTTGTTTTGTTGCAAGCATAGCTTTCATGAATAAATTAAATCATAAAGCTACACCTGCGACATAACAAGTACCAGATTCTCATCACTAAATTAATTTATTTAATTTATAGTCTACAAATCGATCATAATATTTGCTTCTTGTTTTGTTGCAAGCATAGCTTTCATGAATAAATTAAATCATAAAGCTACACCTGCGACATAACAAGTACCAGATTCTCATCACTAAATTAATTTATTTTGTTATAATTTTCAACTTTATCATACTTAATATTTGCTTCTTGTTTTGTTGCAAGCACAGCTTTCATGAATAAATTAAATCATAAAGCTACACCTGCGACATAACAAGTACCAGATTCTCATCACTAAATTAATTTATTTAATTTATAGTCTACAAATCGATCATAATATTTGCTTCTTGTTTTGTTGCAAGCATAGCTTTCATGAATAAATTAAATCATAAAGCTACACCTGCGACATAACAAGTACCAGATTCTCATCACTAAATTAATTTATTTAATTTATAGTCTACAAATCGATCATAATATTTGCTTCTTGTTTTGTTGCAAGCATAGCTTTCATGAATAAATTAAATCATAAAGCTACACCTGCGACATAACAAGTACCAGATTCTCATCACTAAATTAATTTATTTAATTTATAGTCTACAAATCGATCATAATATTTGCTTCTTGTTTTGTTGCAAGCATAGCTTTCATGAATAAATTAAATCATAAAGCTACACCTGCGACATAACAAGTACCAGATTCTCATCACTAAATTAATTTATTTTGTTATAATTTTCAACTTTATCATACTTAATATTTGCTTCTTGTTTTGTTGCAAGCACAGCTTTCATGAATAAATTAAATCATAAAGCTACACCTGCGACATAACAAGTACCAGATTCTCATCACTAAATTAATTTATTTAATTTATAGTCTACAAATCGATCATAATATTTGCTTCTTGTTTTGTTGCAAGCATAGCTTTCATGAATAAATTAAATCATAAAGCTACACCTGCAACATAACAAGTACCAGATTCTCATCACTAAATTAATTTATTTAATTTATAGTCTACAAATCGATCATAATATTTGCTTCTTGTTTTGTTGCAAGCATAGCTTTCATGAATAAATTAAATCATAAAGCTACACCTGCGACATAACAAGCACCAGATTCTCATCACTAAATTAATTTATTTTGTTATAATTTTCAACTTTATCATACTTAATATTTGCTTCTTGTTTTGTTGCAAGCATAGCTTTCATGAATAAATTAAATCATAAAGCTACACCTGCGACATAACAAGTACCAGATTCTCATCACTAAATTAATTTATTTAATTTATAGTCTACAAATCGATCATAATATTTGCTTCTTGTTTTGTTGCAAGCATAGCTTTCATGAATAAATTAAATCATAAAGCTACACCTGCGACATAACAAGTACCAGATTCTCATCACTAAATTAATTTATGTAATTTATAGTCTACAAATCGATCATAATATTTGCTTCTTGTTTTGTTGCAAGCATAGCTTTCATGAATAAATTAAATCATAAAGCTACACCTGCGACATAACAAGTACCAGATTCTCATCACTAAATTAATTTATTTTGTTATAATTTTCAACTTTATCATACTTAATATTTGCTTCTTGTTTTGTTGCAAGCACAGCTTTCATGAATAAATTAAATCATAAAGCTACACCTGCGACATAACAAGTACCAGATTCTCATCACTAAATTAATTTATTTAATTTATAGTCTACAAATCGATCATAATATTTGCTTCTTGTTTTGTTGCAAGCATAGCTTTCATGAATAAATTAAATCATAAAGCTACACCTGCGACATAACAAGTACCAGATTCTCATCACTAAATTAATTTATTTAATTTATAGTCTACAAATCGATCATAATATTTGCTTCTTGTTTTGTTGCAAGCATAGCTTTCATGAATAAATTAAATCATAAAGCTACACCTGCGACATAACAAGTACCAGATTCTCATCACTAAATTAATTTATTTAATTTATAGTCTACAAATCGATCATAATATTTGCTTCTTGTTTTGTTGCAAGCATAGCTTTCATGAATAAATTAAATCATAAAGCTACACCTGCGACATAACAAGTACCAGATTCTCATCACTAAATTAATTTATTTTGTTATAATTTTCAACTTTATCATACTTAATATTTGCTTCTTGTTTTGTTGCAAGCACAGCTTTCATGAATAAATTAAATCATAAAGCTACACCTGCGACATAACAAGTACCAGATTCTCATCACTAAATTAATTTATTTAATTTATAGTCTACAAATCGATCATAATATTTGCTTCTTGTTTTGTTGCAAGCATAGCTTTCATGAATAAATTAAATCATAAAGCTACACCTGCAACATAACAAGTACCAGATTCTCATCACTAAATTAATTTATTTAATTTATAGTCTACAAATCGATCATAATATTTGCTTCTTGTTTTGTTGCAAGCATAGCTTTCATGAATAAATTAAATCATAAAGCTACACCTGCGACATAACAAGCACCAGATTCTCATCACTAAATTAATTTATTTTGTTATAATTTTCAACTTTATCATACTTAATATTTGCTTCTTGTTTTGTTGCAAGCATAGCTTTCATGAATAAATTAAATCATAAAGCTACACCTGCGACATAACAAGCACCAGATTCTCATCACTAAATTAATTTATTTTGTTATAATTTTCAACTTGATCATAATATTTGCTTCTTGCTTAGTTGCAAGCGTAGGTTTGATGAATAAATTAACTCATAAAGCAAACACTTCTGACTTAGCAAGTGCCAAATTCTCATCACTAAAATGAATTTGTTTTGTGTATAGTTTTCATAGAGACGCTCGTGGTTTAGTGTTTAAGCGCAGCTCACTAAGCAAATGTTTTTGTTTCGATTCCGAGCGACAGCAATTTCATAAAACTACAACTGTCTCGTCTCGGAAGACAATGGCAAACCACCGAGGTACTCTGCCTAGTAAACTTCTCTAAATAATAAAAAATGAAATGGTTACATTTTCGTGGTTCGGATTCCACGTAAAACAGTAGGTCCTCTTCTATGTCTGTAGATCACTTAAATGCATATACATACTTCATGCATCTCGATTATAATATTTGCTTCTTGTTTAGTTGCAAGCGTATGGTTCATGAATAAACTAACTCATAGACCAAACAAGTACACTTAACAAGTAACAAATTGTCGGCATTAAATTAATTTTTTTATATTCACTATTATTTTATCTCTATCATATTTTTATTTGCCCATGTTTAGTTGCATGTAGAGCTTTTGTGATTAATGCAAACGATAGATGTCGTCGGATTATTTATTCTTTCAGATTTTTTTTTGAATGATGCAGCATTTTTCGTCCATGTTGTATGTTGTATAATCGCTAGAAACATCAGAAAGTTCCTTCCAATCATAATAATTATCGATTTATTGGTTTTCAAATTATTTTTAAATTCTACATGCTTATAGTTGAATGGAGTGCAACATTCTTCAATCATGTTATACATTCTACACATTAGAAATTACTTTCCAATCATATCGATTTATTGGTTTGCAGATTATTTTTCATTTTTATATGTTTGTAGTTGAATATAGATTGTTGCTGCAGTTGTCGATCATGTGGTACGTTCTATGTTCACTAAAAACGTTAGAAATTAGCATCCGAAATGTCTGTTGTATTTATTTTTTGGATATTAATTTTAAATTGTACATATTTGTAGTTGAATATAGATTAGTGCAACATTTTTTAATCATGTTGCACATCATATATTCGCTAGAAACATTAGAAATTACCTTCCAATCGTAACTATCGATTTATTAATTTGCAGATTATTTTTCAATTCTATATGTTTGTAGTTGAATATAGATTGGTGCTGCATTTTTCGATCATGTAGTACATTCTATGTTCACTAAAAACGTTAGAAATTAGCATCCGAAATGTATGTTGCATTTTTTTTTTTTTTAATTATTTTAAATTCTACATATTTATAGTTGAATGTAGATCAGTGCAATATTTTTTAATCATGCTTTACATCATATATTTGCTATCGATTTATTGGTTTGCAGATTATTTTTCAATTCTATATGTTTGTAGTTAAGTGTAGATCAGTGCAACACTTTTTAATCATGTTGTACATCATATATTCGCTAGAAACATTAGAAATTACCTTTCAATCGTAACTACCGATTTATTGGTTTGCAGATTATTTTTAAATTCTATATGTTTGCAGTTGAATATAGATTGGTGCTGCATTTTTCGATCATGTAGTACATTCTATGTTCACTAAAAGCGTTAGAAATTACCATCCGAAATGTGTGTTGTATTTATTTTTTGGAGATTATTTTAAGTTCTACATATTTGTAGTTGAATGTAGATCAGTGCAACATTTTTTAATCATCATTAACATCATATAATCGCTATTGATTTATTGGTTTGCAGATTATTTTTCATTTCTATATGTTTGTAGTTGAATATAGATCGGTGCTGCATTTTTCGATCATGTAGTACGTTCTATGTTCACTAAAAACGTTAGAAATTACCATCCGAAATGTCTGTTGTATTTTTTTTTTTTTTGGAAATCATTTTAAATTCTACATATTTATAGTTGAATGTAGATCAGTGCAATATTTTTTAATCATGCTTTACATCATATATTTGCTATCGATTTATTGGTTTGCAGATTATTTTTCAATTTTGTATATTTGTAGTTAAGTGTAGATCAGTGCAACATTTTAAAATCATGTTGTACATCATATATTCGCTAGAAACATTAGAAATTACCTTCCAATCATAACTATCGATTTATTGGTTTGCAGATTATTTTTCAATTCTATATGTTTGTAGTTGAATATAGATCGGTGCTGCATTTTTCGATCATGTAGTACTTTCTATATTCACTAAAAACGTTAGAAATTACCATCCGAAATGTCTGTTGTATTTTTTTTTTTAGATTACTTTTAAACTACATATTTCTAGTTGAATATAGATCAGTGCTACATTTTGCAATCATGTTGTACGTTCTATATTCGCTAGAAACATTAGAAATTGCCTTCCAATCGATCGATTAATTTTTTTGCATATTATTATTATATTCTACATTTTTGTAGTTCTATATAGATCACTGCTGCATTTTTCAATCATATATGTATGTACTATTACGGCCATCGAAATGTGCACAATACCTGACACAAATTTCCCTATTTTTCCATAAATTAAAGCTGGCTTTATCCAGTGACTTTCTTGAAATAATATTTGCTATAAACAAAATAATATTGACATTTGGCTGATTTTTTTAGGACACCTATGATATGAAGCAAAAATCAAGTTGCTAAAAAAAATCGTGCACATTTCGGTGGCCGTAATAGTACTACATTTTATATTTGCTACAAACTTGTCATTAAATAATTTCTGTTTTGTTTATTCCTTCCAGATAATTTTTTATTTTTACACTTTCGTACCCTATCGGCTCCCTCTTCAAGTTTATTTGTGATCTCTTTGTGCTTATTCAAACAATAAAATTTTGGCCGAAATTCGATTACTTAAGGCGTTTGACGATCGTCAGAATCGTTGCATCATTATTTTATATTAGATACAGTAAATCATTAAGTAACGTGTCCATAGTGCTTTTCAATAATAAAAGAGATTAAAGTTTATAATTTTCGGTGGTTGTTCATAGATTTATTTTTTTACCGCACTTCATAATTCAGAAATTTCGCATTCTGAAATCTTCTTTGTGGACTGCAATGTACATACAACATTCTTAGAAGAATATCGACACGAGCAGTTCTTTGTCAATTTATACACACCCTGTACATCATCTACCTATGTACTTTTATTTTTGATATCGCTCACCGGCGGCAACTCACGAAATTGGTGTACTAATGCCTAAATCCAAACTAGAATTAAATGGTTCATATCCCTACAAGACTGGCACGAACAAGACCATAATCAAAATTTAATAATTCTTGACTAATTATAACATGCTATAATAATGTTGTTTTATAATACTGACAAACTTTAAATTCATTTATCTCAAAACTACCTTTTTTGAGTTGTGCTGCCGGTTAGCGGTATGTTGAATAAGAAATGCTTTGTTATATTACCTGCATATTAAATTGATTTCGAAAATTTCAAAACGATTTTTCTACATTTTCAGATTTTTTAATTGCTTACAAGTTCTGAAATCGTTTTAAATCACTAGAAACCCTATGGGAGTGAAACATAGCGAAATACAACAAGTTTTAAAAATACACGCTTAACTTTTTATGGGAATTTATTCCACATAACACACATTTGCTATGGGAACATTGAGCGAAATATTGTACAGCTGATATTTGCTGAAAAAAATTAGGAAACTACAATTTTCATATTCAGTTTTTAAAGTAATATTTATTATTTTTGAAGCCAGTTCCATTATGAAACTTTTTGAATAATCACATTTCGGTAAAGATAAAGATTAAATCTTAAAAAAATATGTTTTAAACTTAATAATTTCCCATTAATTAATTCCGATTTCTTCCAACCAAATCAGTTATTTAAAATGGTTTACATTACACAAATTTAGAGGTGGAACAAAAAAATAAAAGGAGGATAATGGATTTGAACGAGCAATAAATAGCAATTGCATCGATGCGGCGTTACGTGCGTTTTATAGTTGCTTATAATTTTAATCTTATTCGTCACATATTTGGTCATTTGCCAGAAACGGAAAACAGGTATAAAATCAAAGAGGGGTGTCACGTGACGCTGAAGGCATTTTTAATGAGTGCGGCCACTAGAAAATTACTGGCATTGTTGCCTATTTTTAATTTTCAGAGCTGGGCTCAAGTTCAAGTCGCTTCACATATGCTGCACTTATGTAATTACGCTAACCAATTAGAACGATTGCATTCGAGCTATTTTGGTAAACGGGAATAATCATTAATTTCTAAAAGAACATATATTTTTCTTCCTAGTTATTAGATCGATTTTAATAAAATTGCCTCAATCTAATTCGGAACCAGTACGGTCCTGGCTGGAAAATCTTAATTAAAATAGTCAAAAAATTTGAAAAAAATTAAAATTGCGAAATAGCTCGCTGTCTATTTCGAGAATGCAATGCTATAAGTTGCAGTTACAAAGAAATATTCGCAGTTTTCAGCAGTACTCTTTCCGGTCAACAAAAGTTTACAAAAATGGTAATTGTTTAAATTTATTAAATTAAAATTAAAAATTTTGTTGCAGGAAGAACTAAATAAAGAGCAGATTGCCTGTAAGTGATCGATTATTTAAATTTTAAAAAATTAAGTTCAATTTTAGTGCTGAAGAGTGCATTCGACACCTTCGATGTGGAAAAGAAGGGAAGTATTGGAACGGTCATGATTGGGACGATTTTAGGGATGATTGGCGTACAGACCACCGAAAAAATACTCGGAGATATCATAGCTGAAGTAGATGAAGATGGTAAATATTTTTTGTTAATTTTCGTGTATTTACTGATTTTTTAAAGGATCTGGGGAACTGGAATTTGAGGAATTCGTCACTCTAGCCTCCAGGTTCATGGTTGAAGAGGACGCAGAAGCTATGCAAGCCGAACTTAAGGAAGCTTTTAGACTTTACGATAAAGAGGGCAACGGTTACATAACAACCGACGTTCTCAAGGAAATTATTAAGGAACTCGACGATAAAATCACTCCCGAAGAAATTGATATGATGATCACCGAAATCGACGCAGATGGATCCGGAACGGTTGATTTTGATGGTGAGTTTGACCAATTGATTTTTGATTTTAAGATTAAGTGATTTCAGAGTTTATGGAAGTTATGACGGGAGGAGACGATTAAATGTAAGATTAAAATGAAATGTGTCGCCCTGTTTGTCTTTCCAATAAATGTCTATATGTGTTTCTGTATTCTTTTCTGTTACCCTACATTTGAACATCGAGTTCAAACTGTCGCAGTCGACTTCATTCATGAATTTATAACTAATGTAGCTGATTGTAAATGTTAATGTGTCGTCTAATTTAAATGCTGCCGTTAAAAGAAGCAAAAAATTTCTTCAGTTGTATGCCAAGACGTCAGCTATAATTCCAGTGGAGTTTAAGAAGTCTCGAAGTCGACTCGTCTTATTTAGAATGGCAAGTTTTTGTTTTAATTAAAAATGTAAATTGACTTTTTGGTTTTAGAATGACCTGGACAAGGAACAAGTATGCAGTAAGTATTTTTAATTTAAACGAATTTCTCTAAGTAAATCTGAATCGGTTATAAAAAGTACTCAAATCGATTTTTGACGCATTTGATATGGAAAGAAAAGGATCAATTGACACGGATATGATAGGGACAATATTTGAGTTGTTGGGGACTCAGTTAGTCGGAGGTGAATTGGAGGTTGTCTCGTTTGAAAGTTGCGCGTCATTAATGTTTATCGGGCAAATTTTAGGCTATTATATCGGAAATTGACGAAGATGGAAATGGAGAAGTAAGTTTTGAAGAGTTTGTTAATCTAGCTGCACGTTTTTTAGTTGAAGAAGAAGAGGATGCTGAAATTATACAAATGGAGCTTAAAGGTGCATTTAGGCTTTACGACAGGGAAGGTAAGCATTTTGTAACATTTACAACATTTAATTTAAAAAAATTGTGGTTAACAACACAAAAATGATGTTCATTTGTATATTTAAGGAAACGGATTCATCACTACCAAAGTCTTGAGAGAAATTTTGAAAGAATTGGATGAGAAATTAACGGATGATGATTTGGACAACTTGATTGAAGAAATCGACGCCGACGGATCCGGAACTGTCGATTGGGATGGTAAGTGTCATATTATAATTATTTTTTCTGTTCATGTTTAGAATTTTAAATCTCAGAAAATGATTTAAACAAATAGTACAAAAAAAATTGAAAATGTAGGGGAAAGATGTGTAAAATGACACAGTCGGTTGCATAGTATCTTTCGCTGATTAATTGGCAACCCTGCGTGGTGACAAAAAGACCAAAGCGTGAATTCGAATGATTTGATTTTATAATGTTTTTCCAAAAATTAGGTTAGCAAATGTTTTTTTCCACGATATTTATTTTTTTCTAGCCATTGGTATTGTCAAATGTACCCAATTAGAATAATAATATGATTTAGGAACAGATATACTACGTATGAGTTACCTTTTTAGTAATATTTGGTAAGCATCAAACGCCGTTTTCTTTCGTTGCTGTCGTTGTATGTAAAATGACATACCTGAATGACATGCTTGTAACAAAAATAGCTATTTATTAAGTCAACATTTAATAAAGAAGTCATGACTGACTTAACTCAACAGTAATGTCAATTTACAAAAGTTCTACTACCAATAAATATTTAATTCTTACTAAAACCGTGAACTTGATTTTAAATAATAATATTTGAAAAGAAAAAGAATTATGTTCTTGAAGGTCTATCACAATTTGTCTTCCAATTTAATCATTTTCGAATAAGAAAATTATTTCGGAAAAGTATGTCATTTTACACAACCTTCCCATATTTATTTTAACTTAAGTGTATGTACTATTTATATAATTACTTATAGTAAAGACAGCAGCATTTTAGAAAATTAACAGATTGCAACATTTTTAAAGCACAGTGAAACTCAGTTATAACATCAAACAAGTAGATAAATTTGTTATTTAAAATAATTTTTCTACTGCTAGCCATACAGAGTATCATTTTGATGCACGTTAGAATGCTGCGAAGTTTAATTTCACTAGCGTTTGTTCAGTGACAAGTAAATTTTTTTTTATTAATCGCTGGTCAATAATGAACAAATTTACATTTTATGGTGATCCTATTACAATTTTAGAAAGAGAATACTTTAGAACGATTTGCTATAATAAGGAGATAGAATTTA
Organism: Dascillus cervinus; assembly: GCA_949768715.1. Taxonomy (NCBI): domain Eukaryota; kingdom Metazoa; phylum Arthropoda; class Insecta; order Coleoptera; family Dascillidae; genus Dascillus; species Dascillus cervinus. The sequence continues at coordinate 25,093,738 of OX458319.1, read as the reverse complement.
ATGGCATCGTATGCATTAAAATCGTTGTTTAACTAAATCAATTAATTTTATAAACTCACTCACATTTGAATGTCAATTCTGTCAAAAGTAAGCGTTCTCTTAAATGTCAAAAGTACAAAAGGTGGAATTTTACATGTATACCATCTGCAAGTATTTCATTTTTGCGGCAAATTTTATTTTAGTTTAAGTAAATTTTTTCAAATTACATATGTATAAATACAGTTTATACCTTCGCTCATCATTTTTGCAAAGAACCTTCAAGAAATTTGTGCAACGGGTAAAAAAACTTGCAAATAACTGCCATGCCATGATAATTTGCAGTAAAAAATATTTCAAATTCAAATATTATCAGTAGCAGAAAAAATTGTATATACACCACGGTGTAGAAATATTATCATAACCTTCGGGCGCTACATCCTTCGGCGCTGCGTACCTCAGGATCTAAACGCAGCCCTCAGGTTATATACTATTATGACGGTTGACCGACAAAACTTGTAAGAAGTTTTCAAGTGAAATATTTTAAATTATAACCCCTTCTGTAAATCTTAGAAAAGCGTTTTCGAAAATATACATTTTTATAGAATATACACACGACCCAAAAAATTTTTTAACTGAGGTTCAAAGTTTGATATAAAAATTATTTCTATTTCAGAGTTTAAAGCAGTCATGATCGGCTGATTTCCCTTTATTCATCTTCATTAATTTTTTCCTTATTGTAGATTGTGCATTTACTTTCCAAATAAAAAATTCAAAAATAATTTAAATTTTTCTGCTCCCAAATTTATTGCCGCCCGGTCGTCGATACAGTTAATTAAAAAAAAATCTTTCAAACTGTATCAAGGTGAATTAAGTGTTTTCCAACTCTATTAATATAAAGGGCACTGATTGATACGTCTCGAAATAAATTAAGTGTCAATTAAAAGCGTCACTCTGTGCTAAAGCGTCGCAGGTAAAGCAACTCGAACAATGGCTGCTAAAAAAGAGGAAGGGAAACCCGAACTCGATTCCATGCTCATTAAACTGAGTGTAAGTAAAACTTTAAACAATTATTTCATTTTTATTAATTCCTTTTGATGGCAGGAAGAATTGGACATTTCCAAAGGGCAAATGCAAGGTAATTTAAATTAATTCCACCAATTCTTTAAAATCGTTTGAAAATTTTAGTGCTGCAACAGACATTTGAATCGTTCGACGTTGACAAAAAGGGCAACATTCCCGTCGATATGATTGGACAAATTTTGGATATGTTGGGACATCAGTTAACAACCGATGAATTAGAGGTAAAAAATTCGGGTGTGACAGTGCGCGCGTTTAATTATTTTTATCTTAGAACATCGTGTCTGAGATCGACGAGGATGGAAACGGCGAGATGAGCTTCGAGGAATTTGCCCATTTAGCTTCGCGTTTTCTCATTGAGGAGGATGAAGACACGGAAGCGATTCTCCGCGAATTAAAGGACGCGTTTAGGTTATACGACAAGGAAGGATTAGGTTTTATCACGACAGATTTGCTTCGCGAAATCCTGAAAGAGTTGGACGAAAAAATGACCTCAGAAGATTTGGATCAGATGATCGAGGAAATTGATACAGACGGTTCAGGCACTGTTGATTGGGAAGGTAAGGAATATATGTTGCAGTGAAATGATTTTAATTGATAACGTTTCAGAATTTAAAGCGATGATGATCGGCTGATTTTGTGCTTTTTGTGTCCCTTAAGGAATTTTGTATTAGTGGTATAAATTTATTTTTTTTAATAATTTGTTGCTGTATAGCAATTGTTATTAATAACGTGTAAAATTGAATCATTTAAATAAAATTTCTTTTTTGTTAAATAGCTGTGTTTAATTTTTAAGTTATTCTGGCTTCTGGAGAAGTGTGTTTAAGGTGAAGATTAAGATGTAACGAATTTTCAGTTAATTAAGGTTGACATCAGTAAATATTTTAATGTTAATTGTCAGTTAATTATTAAAAAATACAATTTATTATTATTGTAAAATACATTTTTATAGTTAATTGAATATACAGTTGAACTCGCCTAAAACGGATATAACGAAAATTTGGTTATGCACTGAGTTATTAATAAGATTGGATCCGATGTTGATTCAGTTTTAAGTTTTTATTTTCCACACAGAAAGAAAAGAAGTGAAAAAATTGTTAATAACAAGGTAATTTCGTTAACTATTAACAAATATTGATTGATATTTGGCCCACCAAATGTTTATTTACGATTAACTGACAGTTTATTAATACGATTTCAATTAGCTTAATTTACTTCTAACACATTGTTATTTATAATAAGGTAAGCAATTATTAAAAACCAAAAAGAATTTGGTAATAGTTAACACACGTTTAGTTACACCAAATAAATGTATTATTCAGTCTTAATAGTTGTTTATTAATAAAAAATAAATGTATATTAAAATAAAATAAATATTTATTATTAATAAATATTTTCTCAAATATTTGTTAACATTAAATATATGTTTAATAATAGGAAATAATAATACATGCAAGATTTATTAATTATTTGTATCATTTTAATATAAGTTGTTTTTTACTAATGAATTTCAGTTAACAATTAAATTAGCATATTAATAATAACAAATATTTACTATAAACCCTTCATTATTTATTAATAAATATTTTATAAATTGGATTTTTAATAATAATCTCATATTAAATTGAAATTTTTTATTTAAAATGAATAAAGATATTTAAAATACAATAAAATAAAATAAACATACCTATAAATAATTTTAAAAAATATTGAGGATCATTCAATGTGAAATGTATTAGAAATGAAATGTCTATATAATACAGTTGCTGTCGTTATAGATACCTAGTAATATTCTTGGTTCATGCAGGAAAAAAATTTATGTCCATCGCCGATTAAATGAATATGTGTGGGAAAAGTGCAACAAATATTTTTAATGTCAATAATTTGTTTAGAAGTGGAAAAATCATCATCAGTCACTTCATATGCTTCAAAATCTTTATCAGTACATAACAAAAAATTGTTTTATATAATAAATACATTTCTTTATCAGCAATACATTTACAACCTTTCCAAAAACTGGTTCACCATATACGTCCCGATTTACTTGAACGATCATACCTTTTTTAAAAATGATGGCGTGTTCCATATTATTATTTTAATGCACTTCTCAACACTACCGAATAACGCAAAGAAATGATTTGGCTGTTAATGCAAACATCCGGTTCAATTGTAAAATAAGCATTTTTTATCTTAGACAACTTACCTTTTCAACAAATGACTATTTTTGATAAAAATGTACAAATGTATTTTCTTTCACTAACAATGAATTAGTACCAAATAGTACATTACATATAAAAAAACCTTAATTATTATAAACAAATACCCATTGTTATACTTAATAAATTTTTGTTTGCATGAATTGAAAACATATTTGTTTTCAAATAATCTGTTGATCTCAAACAAAGTCGAAAGTAATAAATAGTTTATTTCTAAAAAGTAAATTGATTTATAAGAATTGGTAGTAGTTAATAAAGTGTACTTTTTGACAATTTAAATACTTAAACATAAATAAATCAGCTGCAAATAAGCATTTTTTACTATTAGACTGACTATTTCTTTCAGTGTGACGTCGCGACGGCCATTTATGTCATTTCACATGTATTTCTTTAACTTTTCTTTTCATAAACTTTCTATTAAAATTTGCCGTTATTCTGATTAGAACTTCTGTGATATAGTAAGAAATATTATCTATAGCTTTTAAGTCATAACCAATAAATCAGGTATGAGTTGTAAAATTACAAAGCTCTTTGAAGAAACAAGATGTCAGTATCAGAGGCGCATGTAGGCTTTGAAATTTAGATTTACAAAAAGTCACTGAAGCGCACTGTTGTTGTCACATTAAGTGATATCTTCGGTCAGGTAGTTAAGCATGTTTCTATTATCTAATTTATGTTAAGAAAAGTATTAAGGTGTTATTTTTGTTAAGAATTAACTGGATTGTGTTCGTGCAATTTTAAAACTACAACTTTAAGATATTTTCTGAAAGCAAGTTATGAGGTGGAAATTAGGATAATAGCAGGTATAACAATGCAAAGCCCCAAAATTGCAAAGCAAATTGCAAAGTCGTAGAATGAACATTTCATACAAAATTACTAATCCTAATCTTTTATGTTAATGGTAAGGTGAAAAACATAAAGTGTTGTTTAATAACTTCGTAACAGCTGCAATCAAAAGACTATTTTAGAAATAAACTGGAAATTTTTTTTACTTTGTGTTAATAAAAAATTTAAATTCTTGAAATGACCGCAGTAAAATATGCAAATGAGAACTACTTTATGCTTTGATAAAAAAAACTGAAGTAACACAAGAAACGATATCGTTATTAGTCGAGTTTTAACTTTACTTATTTAACAATTTAAATCAATGACCATTATATTTTCTGGTCATTGCTACTTTGACATACACCGTGGTAACTTAGGCAGGTTATTTTGTACGCAGAAATTTTCAACTGAAATGGTTTTTATCTGCATTGCTTTTTTCCTTAGTTGTGTGTTAATTACAGGTAAGTATTTATTAGTTTGAAACTACCAATAATTGAACATTTTATTTCAGGAACTGTGAGCGTTAAAAATGACGCAGACAATGAAATCGATTTTTTAGGTAATATTCATCGTTTGCATTTGGTTTGATTTCATATTTATTGTCGTAGAAATAGGTGGAGATTATTCAGCAATGTTAGAAGCACTTAAAAGGACTTTTCAAAACTATGACGAGGGCAACAAAGGATACTTAACAGTTGACGAATTTGCATCATTTATTAAAACGTTGAATTACAATTTTACTCCCGAAGATATTGCAATGATAGTGAAGGAAGTTGATGCCGATGAAAATGGAACAATTGAATTGGATGGTAATGACAGCCGATCTGTTTATAAAATTTTATACCAATCTCTTATGTTTCAGAATTTTTAAAAGTGATGACTGCACGTTAACAAATTGATTGTTAATAAATATTAAATGTATTAAAAATTTTAAAAAAATCCAATACTTTTTGTTATAATACCTTTCCTAAATTTTATTTCAAATCAAATTTGATTATTTAAAAAATTGGTAAAAACAATTCTAATTATTGATAATTTATAAAGAAATGGGGTCAGTGACTATATTGTTGATAAATATTTAAATTCGGGTAATGACCTGAACAGACAATTTCCTTACTTTGATAAGAATAAATAATTTTCGAAAAGTAATCAGATAAGAAATTCAGAAATGCCGAAATTAATTCATAATTAACTTTTATGTTCTACTTTGATTATCCAAATTTATTCAAATGCATAAATAAGCCAACGCTCAAAAACTTAATTCAAAAATATAACTTTTAGTTGTTAACAATGTACAAGATCATCATCGTCCTACTTTCAGCTATGCTGCTAATTAGTAAATTGATATCCTTAAATTGACTATGCTGAAACATTACATTCTGTAAAATTTCAGAAGCAGTCAGCGCAAATGATATATCACTATCAAATCTTATAAACGAAGTTTTGGCCCAGAACAAAGAAGGTAACAAATTAAAATATTGCAATATAAAATGGTTAATAAAATTTTAGGGCCAACTGAGGTTGATCTGGTCGAATTTGTAAAAATAATGGATACCTTACGTGGCACTTTGAGTGACTCGACAATTGATGCTTATATACACAATATTGACACCGATAAATCTGGAACCGTTAGTCTTGGAGGTAGTTTTATAAAATTAGCTGATTTGTTACAAAAAAAATTACAATATTATTTTCGTTTGCAGAAATGGTATCAATCTTCTTTCTATAATCCGGTGTTCAATGTGCTGCCTATTGCCCAGGCTTAAATTTAATCACAAGTTTCATGAATTATTAATTATATGATTGCTACAAACAACGGGTGAATAAACTTATCAATAATTTTCGTAGTTTTTAATTTCTGAAACAAATTTTATTATTTTGAGTTTTCACTATTTTGCAGTTTTAGAGTATTACAAAACTTGAATGAATCATTTATTTCGTTGTTCATGATCCAATGTCACCAATACAAAAGTTATTCAATACCTGAATGTAAAAGATGTGAGAGAAGATTTAAGTCATTGTCTCTTAAATATGCTACAACACGAACAAAATGAGCTTACAGACGATTAAAATAAACACCACAAATCCGAACAAGTTAAATGAACCACGATGAATGCACCTTAATCGTTAATTACATTTAAACCCTGGAATTTAGATATATGGCACGAGTCCCATTGTGTCGACCATAATCGTTTAATTCTGACTTAAGAAAAACTTTTCAGAGGAGACGGACTTGCCAACGTTTGACCCTACGCGAGACATGAAAAGGAAAGTTCGAAATTAGTTCCTCACGTTTTAAAAATAAACTCTTAATTAAAACGGAATTAAAACTAATAAGCCAAATAGTCAACTACCCACTGCTGTTAAGTTGCTTTCACATGTCGTTACCTAACAATGCGATATGGTGCGAAATATGGAACCGCTCTTATTTTATTCGGTACGTTCGTGTAAAAGTGACGTAAGATTCGTATCACTGTCAATAAAACCAGGTTTTAATTGATGCTGATAATATCAACATTTTCAGACAACTTCCTTGAAGAGACGGCATTCGCAGGAAATGTAACTTTTTTTTTGAAAACACGAGAAATGTTTTTGAGTTGAATTTCTGGCTGTTTATATAACTCGTAATTAATTACCAGCTAAATTAGTTTTTAATGAGACAAAATTGTAAAATGTTAACACTTGAATAAATAGAATTCAGTGCCAGCGTGCGAATCGCCCCCCCACTGTGATCGAAACTGGTCCGAAGTATGACATAAATTTTATTTTTTAATAGATGAAGTTTTAAAAGGTAATAAATTACTGACTAAATCAATGTGTCTTCTTCTTCTCCTGTCCATTATTGATAGATATTTGCGACCACAATTGGCATTACTTCTCTATCTCTAAATGTGTGTGTCAATTCTTCAACCGTTTGCAGTCTGGTCTTACATTAGGCAGATATCACATCTTTGTCCTCTCCTTCTTTTGCTCTTTTTCCATACTTCTGAAGACATTCTCATTTGCAACTCGTGCTGCTAATGGCATCTTCAGTAGTTACCTATGTACTCTTCAACATATCCACCTTTGGGCTTATTCGTTGTGATCACTTTCAATGACCAGCAATCTACTCCATGCAACAATACTAACATAACATTTTACAAATTGTACCCTAATGTTCAAATCAAAGTCTGGAGTTTTATTAAAACTTTTTTTAGTTTCATGAAAGCACTGCGGCTGAATAATAATCATGAATTTTGTTTTTTTGATGTTTATTCTGAGACCCATTTTTTTAGTTAGACTGCTACAGTAAAACCCCTCCATAGTGGACACTCAAGGGACTGGACAAAACTGTCCACTATAGAGGGGTGTCCGCATTAGAGGGGTGTTTGTATATAGTAATCTTATGGAGGGACTGATAAAAAAGTGTCCATTAAGAGGGGTGTCCGTATTAGAGGGGTGTCTACTATGAGGGGTTTTACTGTACTATGTTGACAGGGCGATGAAGATCGCCGATGTTATCAGCAATTAGAACAGAACATTGGCTTTGAAACTGTTTAAGTATCTTCGAAGCTTCCTGAAAAACACTATCTGAATAAAACTGAACAGTAGAGAATTACTCTGCAAATTTCAACCGTGTCTATTGTCTCAATCTTAATTTGGGCTGTTTGATGTAAACATAAGCTTTTTATGTACTGAATGTCTTCTCGGCCTATATCCATTTGTCTCAAACTTCTCAATAATTTATGATGTTGTACCCTTTCACATTTCTGCTTTGATTATAACAGCTTTGCACAAGAAATTGTGTTGCAATCAAGGCGTTCTTAGTGCCCCAAGCCCCATCTAAACCCAAACTATGTGTCGCCGATAGTTTGTTTATCTCTTCTAAATCAATGTGTATTATATGTTAATTTAAAGTGCAATGGTTGCTGTTTATGCCTATAATAACTGTCTAAAGCTTTCGTTTATTTTTAATTTCAATTTTATCTTCTAAAATGAAATTATTTTAAAATAAAACATTTTGTTGACTTTTTTATAAGATTTCAGACTTGAACGAAAAGTTGTTGATACTGCTGGTATGCAATTAGGAATCAACTATTATGTTGCAGTACATCATGCATCATTAAGGAGATTACTGAAATAATCAACCCACATCGGTTTCTTAGCGTAGAACTTGGTTATTCGTGAATCAATCGTTGGGCTTGACCCATATTTTCTATGAACCAATTCTAAGAGAAAAAAATTATTTTAGATAGCTCTAAATATGAAATCCGTTTTTACTCTTTCTTGTCTAGGGTCTACTGTAAATTCGTACAAAGTGCTTTGTGCATCTTTTCAATCAAATAACTTTCAATTGAAACTCAATTTTGGGGGTGGTCACAAGTGATGGGACATCCTGTACATAGGATACCAGAGGCACGCGTGCACCAAATTTCAAATATATAACTTTCAATTTTGAGGGTGGCCACAAGTGATAGGACACCCTGTGAGTACCCCTGTAAAGTATCAGTCAATAGTTTGTTTCTTAACAGAGTGTATTGTTTTCTTAGAATCTTAACAAAACATTGCATCTGCAGGGTAAGATTTACATTACCATTAAGAGTCTAAATTGATTTATTGCTGCAACAAATTGTGATTTATGGTCGAGAACGGATTATCGGGACAAAGGTACTTCTCAATGGATGAGTTGCACTAAACTTATTAACAAGATATAGTTGTCACTTTGATTTTCACGACAGGATTTCATTATTTGAAGTTCGAGAAACGATAGAAGTTGGGTGGTCAACGTATTTTGTGCAATAAAATGTTTTATAACAATTTTCAACAGTAGTTTGGTACATTACCAATTAAAATATTTATTTCCGATAATGTTACCTTGTATTGTCATCGCTGCATTTAACTGCACATAAAATTGTGTGACCTATTTTAAATTAAGCACTACGAGTAAAGTTACCGAAATAATTATATATAATTAAATAAGTAATTGTTGAAAGACCAAAAGGTTTTGTTAACCCGTTACTTTTTAACGATATTCTTAAATTCACAGTTTCACGGCACATGGCGATTCTTATTGTTTTTTATTCATTCAACATTTAAAATTCACATATTGACATTGCAGGATCGAACAAGGAAATTGTGTGGTTCTTGTCTTTTATATTTGGTTGCTCCATCCCTCACAAGAACTTTTTCAGTATTTAAAAAATGCTTGAGTTTCTACAACTTACTGATAACATGTATAAAGATAGTTATCTAATGACCGTAGATCTTTTTTGACCAGAATTGTTCAATTTTGCATTCAATTCTGAAGATTTCAAATAATTGAATTGATTTCTTCGAAAATGAATCCCTTAAGTGGTTTCTTCATTATTAATTGTAGACATAAACTTCATTTAAATTCTCACTGATTGTGAGTTTGCTTTATAAAAGAAATGTAGTATGCACTCAGCAACTGTTGCCAAACTGGTCGGGCAATTTAAATAATCATGTTTGCAATATGCAGACTTATCAATTTATTATTAGTGTAAAGACTACCTCAATGTATTATTAATTATGATCACTTAATATATTAACATTTAATTTTTTGTATTTTTTCTTATCGATTTAATTTTTAAGTAACAAAATAAAATAAACAAACTTTCATAAAAAGCAAATTTAAATTTTGTCTCACTTATTAAATTTTGAACAAATAAAACCAAATAGTTGCAACGTTCTGCACCCACTAAAAAACCATTTAGTAATTTGAATTAGAAAACAGATCATGCAATTAGTCAAGAAGCCGAGAAAGAAATTAAACGTTCACGATTGAACAACTTAATTATGAAAATCATAATTTAATTTATATTTAATAAGTTGCAAACAATGTCCGAAATTAACAACAAAGGAGCGCCTATTTTATATGCATACCTGCAAACACTTTCTCCGAGATAAGCCACTGCCACGATTTTGATTGATGCCTTGCTAGTGATTGAAATAAATTATTTTAACAAGAAAAACTTTCGTCCCGAATTGCGAAAATAACTATGACCAGCGACAAATCGGATTTAATTGTGCGCGCCTAACACAATTCACGATTTGTCCCTTAATCGACCCATTGTTTTAGCTGATTTATCGTTCAGTGACGCAACACGTGAAATAATCGAGTTAAAGTCGATTTGTGAAAAGCTAAAAGTAAGAATTTACAAAACGATTCTTTTTGTCCCGAACTAATTGAGTGCAGATCGTAACAGTTAGTTTTTATTAATTAGCGAAAGTGGTTCGGAACGCTTTATTTGACTATTACGTGGCTCATAAAACAATTTTAGAAAATTACAGATTGTATTGGCAATTGCCGATCGTTTTTGTACGCGATTTAATCCCGCTTTTGCTGTACGAAATTTGATTCTTACCGGAGCGAAACAGGCAGTCTGAATAGGGATCAGAATGACCGCGGTGCGTTTTGATCGACGCTAATCGCTAATCCTTACTCGGGTTTTATGTAGCAGCAATTAAAAGTTTGTTCACAGTGACAGTCTGGATAATTTTAGTGGCCAAATTCAGACCTGCAGATAAACCGTAATGCTGCTTTCACGCATGAACTCAAACATCACGTAACAAATGTATAATGAGTGCTTGAGGTGGTTTTAAACGCAAATTAAAATTGTTCAAAATCAGGCGCATATAAAAATGTAGAGTAGAAAATTACCACAAATATTTATGGTTGCATTTCATAAAAACATTTAAATTATTGTTAATTAACCTAATTTTACTTCTGATAAAAAATGATCTTTCTAATTCCCAATTTTTTTCAATTCGGTCATATTTTTTTATGGGTTCATATCAGTGGCGGCTCGTGGTAGTGACGAGTGAGGAGGCTAATATTTATGAAGAATAGGTACTCTACTTAGTCAACAAATTATGATGTTTTATTTTTGTATAACAAATTACCGTCCAGCAAGAACCATCAAGGAGGTGTAAAGTTATTTCTTGCCAGGACTGGATTAGGAGTTGAAGGAAATGCATAGGGTGGGATGATGAGATACGGGCTTACAAATTGTATTTTCTCTTACTTAATAATGAAAATAACTAACTTTGATATTAAATTCCTCCATCTCGCGAGTTCGAGCAGTATCCAAAATCCTCGATATATTTTGATTTCCTTTACCAAATAACGTAAATTTACATGTTGATGAATTTAGGGGTACCAATCCCGCATCAAAACTTCAGTCCCGCAAGCTTGGGGGATTGGCATCATCAATCCCGCGGATCCGCAGGATTTGAGGGAATACAAACTATCACAATGTTTTTTTTAGTTGCTAAGAAAATTAAGTACCAGAAGTTAGTTATGCAATAAAAGTTAACTAAATTCAAAATAAAAGTAGCATTTATTAGTAAAAAAAAAATTAAGAAAAATTATTGAGATTTCTTTTGGAAATACTTTCAGAGAAATGATAAAGTATTCAAAGTTTGATCTTGTAAATTTGACCTGATTGTATTGCTGGGCGATAGAAAACGCGCGCTCGGCATACATATTTTTTCAAATTCGGATACAGTAAACCCTCTATTTTCGGCCACCTCTGAATAACGGTCGCCTCTAAAAACGGCCACTTTTCAAAATTCAACATGTTTTATTTAGATATATTCATCACTCTCAATAACGGTCACCTCCCTATAACGGTCATTTTTACAACAAATTTTTGTGGCCGCTATTGGGAGGTTTTACTGTATTTTTATTCAGTCCCGGAAGTCCCGCGGATCCCGCATATGTAGTCCCGCATAAGTGATCTCGTTAAAATCATGCGCGATCCCGCATTTGCGGGATTTGTATCCCTATAAATGATGATATGTGACCTTTCAATGGAACGCGGTAAATTTTTCAAATCGTGATATCCCGTTGTTTTCCACTGACAATGAGTATATTCGGTTTGTGACACCGATGAAAAAAGTAAGCATGGCCAACAAAATACATTTTTTAGTTCTACTTTTATATCGTCAGTCATGTTGAAACAATAAAACCCGCAAATTCAAAATATTATACCTGAATTCAATGATTTCAGTAGACCTGTCGCACCCAGTGCTAAGGAATAAATGGGATCTTTGTCCGGCAAAACGCACTGGCCAGGGCGCCTGTTTGGGTGGGGGATGGAGTCGTAGCCTCTACTGCAATAGTTTTATTCTTTCTAACTCAAGTATTGCATTTCATTTCTTTTTAACGTTCAAGGTCAAAATCGCTTCATTATAGTAGTGTTAAAGCAGATGCTTGGAGTCAAATGTAGCAAATTGCCTCCGACCCGGTCTCGACAATATTTCTGGCGCTTACATGCAACTTTGTCCCATATTGTAAACAGAAGATCCCCTTTAATAAGGCCGTTCTGGTATGGTGAAAGAAAATTATCTACCAAATAACTATTACTATTTATTTAATTGAGTACCTAATAATTGATGATTTCATGCTGAAATTTTAATGAAAATCAAATTTGATTATGTAATTATTTATTTATTTCAATTTTATCATGAGGAGGCTTAGCCTCCCTTGCCTCCTCTGACGAGCCGCCACTGGTTCATATGGCTGTTTACCATACGTTCTTTACATACCTACACTCAATATTTTGGATTAATTTAATTATTTAGGTATCTCAAAAATTTGGTTGTCTACTTAATGACAGAATGACGGTTTTGAAACATTTTTTTTCCACGTTTTGCCTATAAAATTCAGATTGGATTAAAATGTGTAATAAGTAACTTAACTTACTTTTATTGTTAGTTTATTATCCAGAACACTTTGGGGGAGTCACGGAGGAATAGATAGGTAGGATAATAGGATAGGCAACCAAAATTCAAATAAAGTGAAAAATTATTTAATAAGTGAATACTTTTGACCAATGTGTGTGTATCAACTGAAAATATTCTTACAAATATACATTTTATTTCAAACAGCTACAACCTTCTTCGCTGTCTCGCATCTGTTGGTAACCGTCGTACTTCCATATTTCATCATACAATACTCGGTGCAAACCCTTTTTTTCATTTCCTCGTTGGTGTTCATCTAGACATTTGTAAATTTCATCTGTTGTCTTTCTTATTTTTTTGTTTAAACAAATTAATACTCGCCTTGTTTTACTTAATTTTGGGAAATGCAAACCCATCTGGAGTTATAGTTATGTCAATACATGAAGTTATGCTATGATTCCTTAAACAATCTTTTTTTTAAGTCAAACTTGCAACGTCACTTCTTCTTTATTGTGTGTATTGTCTCAGATATATTATTTTCAGAAATTGAGTCTTTTCATTTTTATTTACACGAATTACCAATGCTTATATTCTCATCCAGTGACATCCCTCGTTTTCTTCTTGTGCCTATCCGTTTCAGATGTTGGCGATTAACTGCTGATCTGAAAAGCTGCGCAGTGGTTAAGAAGAACTATTTCCTCAAATTTTACAGCCAAGATATTCTTCATCTTCCTGAGCTACTTTTCCCATATTTTTTCCTTGCAGAATAATTTGTAGTAAGTTGTATTGTTCATTGCGCATTATGCGACCTAGATATTCCAGTTTTTTGTATTTCACGCTATTTAGGGACTTCCTGATATTTTGTAACGTGGTTAACCCTGAAATTCTTAATATTCTTCTATAGCACCACATCTCAAATGCCTCCAGTTTTGCATGGATGCTTCTGTCATTGTTCAAGATTCTACTGAGTACTAAGAATACATAACATCTCTTTTCAAAATGTTGCTCACTTCAATGAAAACTGATGTTGCATTTTCTCCTCTTATCTTGATTTTTTGTGAGTAGTCCCAATGTTAATTTTTATTTATACCTAGGTAGGTATAGTTAGACACTCGTTCTAATGGTTGATGGTTTACTGTCATTTGACCTGGTGGTATTTGATTCTTACTAATGTTCATACATTTGGTGTTTTCACATTAAAATATCTTTGGCTTGCTTGGACTACACAAGTTATTAAAATTTGCAAAGATTATTGTGTCGTCCGTATATCTGATATTAAGACATTCACCATTCACCATTATGTTCACATCAGCATCCTCCAAGGCGATATTCATGATATGTTCTGAATAGCCATTAAAGACCAGTGAAGAAAGCACACACCCTTAACGTAACGTAACGTCTCAACACTGAAACAGCACTTGCACTGCGAACAATGCCTTTCTTGCGTCCCAAGCGTCTCGAAAACTAAACTGAGTCATTTGATCCTTGCATTTTAGATATAAACAATTTTTTTTCAAGAATATTTTAAAGAAGGTGGCTCATGAGGGCTATAATCCTGTGGTCTGCACACTTTCTCGCATTTGGCTTCTTCAGTAGAGTTATAAACGTAGATTTGAGCCAATTTAATGGAATTTGTTCTGTTTCGTAAATACTGAAATAATCATTTTTCTATTTTACGATTAACTGTCAACTAGATTGAATGTCGCAACCATACCATCGTTGACATTTTTAAAGTGCAAAGGGAACCATCTTTTTCCTCCCTTTAGGGGCCGTTTACAATAAAATTGTTTTAGGGACACAGCGGCCAATGTGGCTGATATACCTTTTTCGCACTCTGTCAGTGGGTCTAGTATTCTCTACCAATGTGTACAGGTCTTTCACCGGGTCTGTTGTGTTTGAGATTTCATGTTGAGAAGGCCTTTTGTTAGCACAATCTTCTTATTCCGCATACTATTATGGTAGCAGTTCTGCAGATTTAGGTTACATATTTTGAAAGAAAATAGGACGTCACAAAAGTGTATAGAAACAAGTTCTGGTAATAAATAAGTAACAAACAAACAATATAGACCGGTTTAAAATAGTGTACCAATATTAATTCCTCCAATCATGGGTACATCTCTTTGAAACACCTGGTATGTTTATTTATGTTAATTTATTTAATGGCTGACAGAGAAAATAAAATAAAATTTGTCTTTGCAGTGGTTCCAGTTTTTCTAATAGATAAAAATTGGTTCAGTTCATGAAATGAGCAAACAGAAAAACTGGACGTAGCAAATAAAGAACTGCACTGAATGGAATCAGCCACATGTTGCTCAAAAGCATGACTTTGAACATATAAAAATACCAATCGGAACATTACTGTTGTTAATTAAAATAAAGCGAAATAAGAAAAGAAAATACGCGGTATTATGAAAGCCAACTTTTTCTTTTTTTTTTGCTTTCCCGTTACGAATTACCGGTTTTGAAAACTGGAGCTTCCGCCGTTTTCAACCTGTATTTTCTCGTTAAATGACTTATCAACGACATTCGACAGTTCCTTTTTACCAGATAACGATGCTCGTTTACAGGCGTATAAATTATACTCAACGGTAGCTTAATTGCATTTTAAATAAAGCCTTATTATCCATTAAATAAATGCATAATTCTCGATTAAAAATAAATGTAACACGAAATTGCTGATCGGCAACTTTTCAAAATTCAGTAAGCCGTACTCAACAGGTTTGCAGTCACGGTCCAAGTAAAATGGCTAATTTATATCACCGCAATAACATTTTATTTTACATTCGTGTCGGATATTGTTTGCACAATTAAAACAGAAATTAATAAATTAAACATTCTATAAGCTAATCTGGCGCGATTAAAATTATGCAACATTGGAATTTATGCAAAGTGCAGTTAAAGCAGAAACGATCCAGCAAAAAGTTCTGCGTGCAAAAAAAAGTCTCCTGTAAATCGCGAAATTGGAAAGGTGTAGGATCCTTAGCGGTGCCGATTGGCCGGACAAAAACGGACGGACGAGACAAGCCCACAAAACAACTTTTCGACGTGTTGTTTAATTTAAGGTTCAATAACTCTGTTCTCCTCGTAAATAAATCACTTAAGGAAAGTCGATACAATTCTAAGACTTCGTCGAACTGGATCAAATTCATAAAAGCTTTTACTTGCGAAAAAAAACGTTACATGGGCCATATAAGTTTTATGGCAGAGTCAGAAGTCGCCGTATCTATAACAACCTACGATTAATTTTTTACTGCGAAAAAGTGATTCAGATATTGGCAAATTATCAAGCCTTGCACTTCCGTATTTAAAAATAAATTTTATTAAGACAAAAACCCCTTATTTTTTCTTGTGAAAGAGAAAACTATGACTAATAATGGTAATTTTATCCATAAAAATATATTGATTTATTGAAATAAGTTAGGTAGTTGTACCCCATTTTTTCCATGGTTTATTGCTGTTGCAATCAAGTCGAAATTATATGTACGATTACTCACAATATCATTCTTTGAAACCAACAACCTGACCATTACCAAAGGCTGATAGTTTTCGTCAGAAGCTTCACACTGACTTCCATTTATCATTGAAATTTTTGCGGTAGAGTGTCTGTGATGACAGAATGTGAAACTCGCTTCTCAGAAGTTAACTATTAATTAAATCAGTCGCTGATATCTTTTGCCGAAAATTGCGATTAATTATTGTAATTTGCGTAGGACACGGACGATAAGTTTCAACAGAAATTAAAAATATCTTAATCAGAGAAATTTTTTGTTGAAAAAATCAGGTTTTTTATAGTAATTTTTTAAGTAGCTACCATGTGTTTAAAAAAGTGATCTAAAAATTTTACGTAATCCAAGTTTACTAAATATGATGTCATAAATAACAAAGGCAATAAAAGTAAATGAATAGTAGTTGTAATGTAAAAGAATCCAGCTGGGAGTGTGTCATAGCTACTAATCATTACAGCATGGAAAAATAGATTAAAAGTGTTTTTGCACACGCAAACTACCAATGTATTTCTAATTATGGAAAGTAAACCGAGTTAGTTATTATTTGGAAAATCGGTCAATTATTAAATAAGTTTCAAAATCAATTTAACCAACTGCTTGTTTTACACTTGCTATTGTGCTCAATTAGATTCTTCATGCTCTCTGAGAAAATGATTTTGATTGATGTGATTTGATCTGTTGTCCGAAGCAAAAAAAAGAGTTTGGAATAGCATCGTCTCCTTCCCAATCAGAAAACTATTCGAAACTAAAAGCGAAAAAAAATTTACGCTCATAGTTTTAAAATTATTATATTTTGGGCATCAAGAAACTAAATCAAAATGGAATGAATATTGTACTGTAAAGCAGGAATATGTAGAACTTCTTATAAGAACAATTTTCAAACAAAGTTGTTTGAAACAATTAACGATAAAAACATTTCTGAAAAATGAAGATCTATGTTGGTGAAGATCTTCTTCTTCTTTTAAGCTTTTACTTCCATTTTTGGATAAAGGTATCCCTGCGACATTTCCACTTGAGCAACATATATCCAATTAGATCACTGAGACCTCTTCAGATCATCTACCCATCTCAACTGGGGCCTTCCTCTGTTTCATTTATGTTCCCACAGTCTCCAATTTTCTATTAATTTTTGTCGACAGTTATGACCTGCAAAGATAATAGGAAATAAATTTTCTGAGAACTTTAAAACAATCCAAGGTCTACAAGGTTACCCTACAGCAACTTCCTTGTTTAAAATATTCTTAAAAGTCATATTGAAAAGAAAATGAGAAGGTATGGGGGTTCCAATCAGAAGAATGGTGTAGAAATAAATCTCTCGGAAACTGATCATCTTGCAACAACAGTAGTTAAATATCTAGAAACGGAATAGATAACCAATAAATAAAGGGAACATACAAGATTAAGTGCACATAATGAGACTTAAACTGCTGGTCACTTGAAGTGGTCCACTATAATCAAAATTTGATTTAAATTTAATTATATCAGCTCAAAACAAATTATTTACCTTTTATTTTGTTAAATCAATATTATCGAGTAGTTCAACGTTGAATTTGATGTTAAATAGTAAGTATTTGGTATACTGTTGGTTTCAGGGAATCTTCTGCTCTATTTACCACGCTATGTGATATATTCATTCTCCTACAACACTTACAATTAGTTAGTTAAATTTAAAACCATCACGATTAGCAATAAACAAAATTAGTAAGTATAACGGTAATGGGGTTTTGGAGAAAGAACTGTATAATATCAAAAATGGACAGAATGGAAGAAGCAGGCCAAAAGAAGGGATGGGGTGGAAACAAACACACTTCAAACTTGTCAGAAAATTAGACAGAAATAAGCGAGACTGGCAGATTGGAAACGAATAGGTGGAGCGAAAGTGGACCTTGAACGCCATAGAGGGATGAATCGTCGAGCACGCCATAACGAACCATGGCAGTGCAGAGGCAGATGGCGACGATGCTTGCAAAAAATAAAACAACTGTAGAATTTTATAAAATTATAAATGTTTTTCATAAAACATTCACTTTCTTAGTAGAGCTTTTTGAAACACTTACAATTTTCGTTCTTTCATTGGAAAAAAAAATAATTGGACTAAAATTCAGTGAGTCCCGCTGCGTGTTAAACGCACCAATAAACAGCGAGAGTTGATGTAAATCAGCGTAACATCCAGACGGTTATTTTTTGTCTTATGATTTAGTTTAATGAATTTGCAAGGTAACGCCTACGTACTGTCAAGCGATTAATTTCATCTCCATGTTTTTATATGATGTTTTTTTCTGTTACTTTCCCCAGAATAAGTTGCGATATATTACAGTTGTCATGTATTTCGAAGGCATGCTGTGTACCCACCTCCGTAATTGAATTAAACAACTAAATTGTAAATTACTCGGATGTAAACAGTTTTTTTTTTAATTTCACTGGAAGGAAACCCGAAACAAATTTTCAACTTTCTCCACTTCTAAAATATGCAAAAATATCCACAACAAATTCTAGTGCAATTTTATTAATGTTGTAAAATTCGTTACATAACATCAAAAATTATTTTTCAATAATTGCGAAAAGAAAGTTGTGCGTTCCATTGATAAATTTCGCGGACATGTAATTACAGCTGCAATTATTTTTACTTTGAAAGTCAATAGAAAATAAATTGTCACTGCACAATACGTCCTGCGCTTAATCCGCGAGAAACAAGCAGGAATAGTTAGTCAAAAAAATTGCGCTAATGTGCACTAGTTATATAAGGAGTTCTACTTTTACACCCATTAGTTAAATGCGCCGATATCGAATCGGTACCTTTATTGAAGGTAGGTGTCTACTTAACTGCACAATTTATATCTCCACAAAAAAATCTCGGTGAAGTTAAGTATCGATTGAATGTAAATTAAGTGTCTTTAAAAATGGAATTCTATTATAACTATAGTTAAATTATTTATAATAAATAGTTACAGTAACAATTATTCTTTGAAAATGCAAAAGTGAAAATATTTTAATTTAAAACTATTCTATTATAGAATTATACAGTGATCGATAGTTGACAGTAACATTGTTATCTGATTTTGTAATACGAATATGAAAACGTCTAAACACAATGTGAACCATATATAGCCATAGAAAACGTTGGGATCGATATGAGTCAAGTATTTATCAACAAACACTTTACTACCTAAATTGGAAAAATATGACTTTCAATTCTCTTCGACAGCAACTTAAAACAAAATTAAAATTAAGAAGTTACGAATAATGGGAACTTAAAATTGTAAATTAGCATAATTATAGCAACTGTTACTTAGCTATAACGGGTAGATGATTTGAAACTGCCACCTTTCTTAACATATATTGTAAACTATAATTATTTTCTACAGGAACCTCCAAAGTTAATGCTTACTCAACAAAAACATCAGTTTTGAAAGTATTATATGACAATTTGTCTATGTACAGTAAGACCCCGCAAGATGAAATTAAACGCTGTATGTAAATTCTACAAAAACTTCTAGTCTGATTTTTTTAAAATTATACTTTTTTTGCTTTTTCAAGACGCCATGAAATAAACATAACGAAAGAAACGCAATGACAAGAAAATGCCATTTTTAACATCAGGCTTTTGCAACTAAACGAATAATTCGACAAATTTAAGATTGTAAACTATAATTATTTTCTACAGGAACCTCCAAAGTTAATGCTTACCCAAAAAAAAACATCAGTTTTGAAGATATTATATGACAATTTATCTATGTACAGTAAGACCCCGCAAGATAAAATTAAACGCTGTATGTAAATTCTACAAAAATTTCTAGTTTGATTTTTTTTAAATCATACTTTTTTGCTCTTTCAAGACGACATGAAATAACACATAACGAAAGAAACGCAATGACAAGAAAATGCCATTTTTAACATCAGGCTTTTGCAACTAAACGAATAATTCAATAAATTTAAGATTGTAAACTATAATTATTTTCTACAGGAACCTCCAAAGTTAATGCTTACCCAAAAAAAAAATCAGTTTTGAAGATATTATATGACAATTTGTCTATGTACAGTAAGACCCCGCAAGATGAAATTAAACGTTGTATGTAAATTCTACAAAAATGTCTAGTCTGATTTTTCAAAAATTATACTTTTTTGCCTTTTCAAGACGCCATGAAATAAACATTACGAAAAAAACGCAATGACAAGAAAATGCCATTTTTAACATCAGGCTTTTGCAACTAAACGAATAATTCAATAAATTTAAGATTAAGAAGATCTTTATTGCGACCATAAAATATATCGAACACACCGATAATCTTCCATCAATAAATAATGCAAGGAAAAATTATTTAATATAATAACCAAGTGCAAAAAGCTTAATTACGGTAATAAATTTCGACGATGCGTTTCGCTGTAGTACAACTTCTAATTTGCGGCTGAAGTAACTTACAAGTTTACATATTGCCTCACACTTACATAAACGCCTTAGCAGCCGATATATTATTTACAATAAAAGCAATTGCACCTTCTTTTCGATTTTTTCCCACAAAAAATCGTTTCGTATGTAACTTGCAAATTACTTTAGAAAGTAAAACATACGAACGCAGCGGATAAAATTTGTTACAGTTTGCGTTTGTCGACAATAATACTAAAAAAAACGTGTGAATCAAAATTTTTTGTGGGAAATGGGTGAATCGGTGCAGTTTCCCTGCCGTGCATCGTAGATTGATGATTGAAACGTCGATTACGAGCTGCTGGTTTGTACATACGTAAGAGCTACGCAACGACCACACCAGGACACACCACAGCGGCCGGGATCTAGAACCGCTTTGATCTTGAATGTGGTCGGTGCAGTGAAAGGCGTAGTCTACGTCTGGACTCGCGGCTACTGTCCATTCCGTTCTCCAATCTGGCCAGCATTCACCGCACTATCAAGGACAGTGCGTTACCAAATTGTACTACGACCCGACACCTGTAATTACCGCAAATCCTTAATTAATTTATTCGGGAATTGTTGCAAGGATTTTTCCCTTCACACTTCATGTGAGTGAAGTTTTATGCGAGTCACGTTGGGTGTCAAGTCCTCGATGCGGAAACGGAACTTAAAACGAGATAAGGATTAATTTGTGTCAGTGCTTGAAAGTTTATATGCTGAAAATGCGAGTAGATTAGTTGGATTAAATCTAAAATTGCATTTTTGAAATTACATAAGGAATGAAACAATGCAAGTTTATATTTGATGAAAAGATTAGAATGAATGTTGCATGTCATTAAAAATACAACTTGATTGTTCCTTGCAATTTAGTTTAGTTATGTCTTTTTTCGATCTGAAGTAAATGATAAAATAAATTCAAAATTGTTGAAATAACTTAATGGAAAGCTAATTTCCAAAATATCAATTTGGCGCTTGGTCAAGTCGTGCATAACGCGGTCCAATTTTCTGTAAACATAAACTGTGCCTTAAGGGGTTAATCTCTTGCTCATTGTGATTTAATTTATTAATAAATATTAGTCCTTTCGAATACGAAATTCAACATCTGTTCCGAGTTCTGAACAGAATTTTCTCGAATAAGTAATACAATTTTATGACGTTCGACAATACAACCTTTCTTCAGACAGGTTATTTGGCATAAAATTTTAACTACAGTCAGCTGCAGTGTACTTAAATATATTTTTATCATTATCCAAATTTCATAGACACATTCTTCATGAATAACAAATTAAGATTCTACCGTGTTCCTTCCTCAAATAACGAATTGTGATTGGCTATATTAGCCATGAATAAAATAATCAGTGTAATTTCTGATATTTTCCTCTTCATTGCTCTGTGGTGTTATTTGCGTCGTAAGGACCTAGGTCTATGTTTCATACTTCACTACTGGCGGCACACATTAATTATAATTGGTATTTTCAAAATAAGTAAGGCATTTAATTTCCCATTTTCTGACCACCTCCTTTTATCTATTCTAGTTGTTGATTATCATTAATGTTCTCATTAACCATTATTATAGAATATTTATATTTCCTATCCAATCTGCCAAGAAATAGATTATCACGCTATTGGACAAAAGTTAACTTTTAAATTTGTATAAAGTTTGTTCGATTTTGAAATTTGTAGTGTTCTCTAACAGTTCCGTTTAAGTTTTAGCTATTTTTTTTTTAACTTGCAGTGATTATTTTTTATTGCCATTATTGACAGTTCTTCAAGAACAAATTTTTTGAAATCCATAATTACATTGTTCAGGACAAAACTGCTCGATTTTTTTTGATTGGAGGTATTACCAGTTATTTCATTATCTTGAATGCTGCATAAATATCTTTAGAAGTACTTGTATTATTGTATTGGTTTTTGTATCCATATGTTTTAAATGCTATGTATTATCATGCATTTATAACGCAACACATTTTAATTTGTTGTACGTTTAAAAGCAATCTGCAATACTTGTAGATAATCTAATAAGTAAATATTTACAAAACGTGCCAATATTTTTATGAAGCAAAAATAAATTCTGTAAATTGTACATAAATTTAGGATAAAATTTAATAATTTTTATCTATTTGTTCATAAATTTAGATTTTTTAAACTGTAAACAATTTCAACGTAATGTGGGTTGCAGTGTTATTTGCACCAACATTTCAACATTTACAAACGCGCAAAGAATTTTTGGAAAGGCGTCCTTATTTCCAAATACATATTTTAACAAATTTTGCAAAAATTTGCAATATTTCTCCTTAACATTAAACTAATTGGGTCTATTAAATTTGGCACGCCGTTTTCTTCTGCATTTCTACATAATTCTGCAAAAATGCAAAATTGGTTGGTTACCAATTTTTTCCGAAATAAAAAATATACGACAATAACAATTTCATCCTTGAGTGGCCACTCTGGTTTTATTCAGAAATTGATATTAAAAATTATTGCTGTTGCGAAAAGTTTTGAGAAACGTTGAGGGTTAAACGTTTGTCAATTTGTCGTTACTAAATTCTATCTTTACAACCGATTATTTTAAAATACTGCAATTGTCGCTCGAAAAATGAACGGATTTGTTCCGCCACTTTTTCCTTTCATTTTCCAAGACGTCAAGTTTAGCAACTCATTTTGCAACTAATTAAGTACGCCTAGTTACATTACCGCCATATGTCGCGATGCAAACCAAGAACCGATCACAATAATTGCAACAAACTCCAATTAACTACGGTTGCAGACTCATAAGCATAATAATTAGACATTATCGGATACTTTACGACCACAACAGAGCGCTAAATTCCCAGACAATTTTACCTATTAAACAAATCGATTTTCTTTTATTGCGAATTGAATTTCTTACTAAATAAATCTTAGATAATGGTTTCGTTCTTGCCCTTGAATCTAAAACGCAAAGTAACGACTAAAACGAACGTGACCACTTGGCCACTAAGTATTAGGTGTTACAATTGCAATTATCGACGATGGCATATTTGAATTTGGCATTGACTTTATTAGAAAGTGGTGGGTGGGTGCCTGCACGTATTCATATCCTCATAATAACATTTTTCACGAATTCACTCCGGAGCGACAATGACCTTAATACCGGCACGCTGCTCGTAAACTGAACCAATTACCGTTGGAAAATGTGGTCACGTCTTACAACCATTTCAATGAACGAGAAAAACCGATAGTACAATTCACCTTGTTTCACAATTTTTAATCCGTCTTTTGTAATCCGCCGTCGTTGTCGCTCACGACGTCAATTATTTTGCTGTCCGATTCAGTTTACAGAATTGGGAATAATTTTTTGCGAGTATCGATTTCGCACTTATTTTAATAACCTTGCAGAATTTTTGAATTGCGCTTAGGAAATTGGGCCGGCGAATATTAACGCGCCAATTTGTCAAGAGAGTGATTGATTTTTGAGGTCAATGGTCATTATATCCGAAGCTAATTAAATATTCAATTGGGATTTTAAGTTACCAAATTATTCGGTTATGGAAACCGCATCGATTTTAACGAGCCGGGTTTGTGAAATCTTAGTCACGCGTGAATTTTCTTGAAATTAGCCGCTGGATTTAATCGCGCCGAGCTTTGAAAATCAATTATTCTGATGTGCGCTGTCGTTTGATTGACAAAATGAGAATGGGGAATTTTCACAATTTTATTCATTTGATTATTCGATTTGGGTAATGATAAAGTAACAATAAAAACTCTTGTAATAGGTTGCAATTTATGCTCGAATTTTTTTTTCGAGGATAGTAAATTGATTAGTAGAATAATACCAAATTAAAATTAAATACAGTCGAACTCCTCTATAGTGATGTTCGAAAAGCCACGGAAAAACATCACTATAAAGAAACTTCACTATATAGAATTCAAGTATAATTTTACAGTTTTGGCACTCACTTTAAAAGCCAATCGATATTCAAAGTGAAACAAAACAATTAAGATTTATTATGTTTGAAAAAATATTTATTTATTTAGAAATACACACAGTTATTAATAAATAATACATAACATGCACTTATTGATGAAAAAATCTGTCCAAGTTGCACAGCAGTACTTTTAAAAATGGAAATTCCCATTAGTATGGAATTTGCAAGAAATTCTTCTAAGGATTTTTCAGGTAGTCGAAATTTGGGAAAAAACTAGATGTTCAATACATCCACTGTATTTTCTATTTCCGAAAATTCCGTTTCCCGATAATTTTGGTACTTTCTTAAAGAATAATCACTATATAGAGGCTTAACATCATAATACAGAGGTATTTTTATATGCAAAACGTGCAAAAATGCACGTTCTTGACAAAAACATCACTATAGAAAAAAAATCATTATAGAGGAGGTCACTATAGAGGAGTTCGACTGTAATTGCAAACATTTTTGAAAATGTTTATAGCTTTCAAGATTTCCAACAGTAAATACTGAATTTCTTTCAATTTGATAACTTTAAGCAGTATAGTTAGTTTAATAGCCTAAGATAAAATTGTTTACGATAGTTGTAAGACAGCCATGGGTGCGAGATTATATTACAAATAAATTACAAACTAGCTATGTCACAGATGGTACAATGTAAATTTTAATTGCCACTGAAATACGTTTTTGATGGCTTGATATTAAAATATATTAACGATTTAGTAATTTGTCAGTATGTCCATAAAGTGGATGAAACAGGATACGCTGCTTATGAGCACAGTAAAGAAAGTATCGATTAGTTCCTCGATCAGGATAAATCGAGCTAAAATTTAGAACAGACCAATCAAGGGTCTATCCACTTGATGAAAAATTTGATAAAATCAAAATATTACATAATGCGTTTAAATGATAGGGGAAAAGTACCATTGTTGGATAGAGCACTGAAGTGGGACATTCTACATTTCTTGTTTTATCTGCAACGTCAGGTAATTTATTGATCAATTGCCTAGACGCATGCTAAGTGTCATGGTATTTGCCTGGTCATTGAATGCTTTTGCTCAACTGTAAATTGGTCAGAATAAAATTGGTAAAAAATTAAAAATCTAAAAGTGGCAAACTAACGTAAATCAACTTTGCAGTCTTCTTATAACAGTTTTATTAAAAACTGCAGCTTCTGAACCAATTCGAAAAGCATTACTGAATGTTTAGGAGACTGGATAGGGTTTTGTCTTAATTGGAGTATTATAACCAACAGCATTGGCAAAACCATCACTGTTGGTTCTTAGGAATATTTGCACTTCTCGATTTATCATACTGTAACACATTCATTCTTCTACAACGCTTAATAAGCTTTCGAAGCGAGACGCGAAATAATGGGGTAGAATTTCTAATAGAGAGTATGCCGAGAAAATGTCTATTTGTGTCTCAAGTACATTGTGGCGCTACAAAAGGTTAGATTCAGTAGTTGTTCTAGGCTCATAATCTCACTGTTACAAAACTTGCTTATAAAGTGGTAACTATCAAACACAAAACTACTCGCTAATATTTATTAAATCAATACCAAATTAATATAAAATATAAATTATTTGTTTTATGCTATAAAAATTTAATTTAAATAAAATTTTTACTAGTGGACTACTTCAATTGAAGGGCTTGGGAAACAAGGCTACATGCCACACCTTTAATCCTACACATAACTGTGTGATGTTCTCCTATTTTTGTGATAGCTATTCTCTCGAGAATTAAGCCACTGTCGCCCTATAGAGTTATTAATTTTGTAAAATATGCAAAAATATTTGTGCCACAAGCCACAAGTAAATTCATCATGGCGGCATTGTACTCACATGTTTCTGCCAAGAGAAAATTAAATTTTAATGTTGAAAACAGCAATAAACATTGTAATTTCGACTCTGATGATTGTACATTAGACAAGGTTTATGTGCAATCCGAAAGTAGTGAAGAACATTCATCAGATGAGTCTGAACAGGTAATTTAAACTTTTTACGTGGCATGTATCATTGTTCTCAAAATATTTTGTTGTAAATTTCATCGGTCTTTACCATCGTTTAATGTGTAAGTATAATAATTCGATTTCACTGAATCCAAAAAAATTAGAAAATCTGGCACAACTGATTCCCTACATTCCTTCAGTGTATCACACTTATTATCAAGAAATAGGGGCTGCTATAGCTGTACCAGAAAATACCACAGAGGAGGTAACAGGTAGCATTGGCTACAGTTGCTGCTCTACCCCATGAATTGCCGATCAATGTTGAAATCACTGTTCTTGAGAGTTTTCTGTTTTTATGTTGTATCATCCAGTTTTTAGCCTCCTTGAAAAAGTATGTTTTGAGGGGAGAAAAGAATGCTCTGTCAAGTGGCTGTAGTGCTTGTGTGGCGTGGCTTGCAAACATAACAGCACCACGTCGTTTTCTGAAGCTACATCTAACAATCAATTGTATTGCAATGCGAAGTATGTCCGTCCAGAATCAATAAAGTTTTTCCTTCGCCCTTTTTTTTGGTAAAAAATAGTTTTTGAACCATTTCAGGAACAATTCACTATTAATGTACGAGGACTTCGGGTTCATAAACACGTCAAAACCAGGCGGAAGTCCGATTGAGAACTCTTTGTTTCTGTTTGCCCCTTGAATATCAAAACAAGTGGTATAACCTGCGCTGCAACAGGCAATCAAAGAAATATTTTGGCCTCTTTCGGTGCTAGTTATCGAATAAACATCTTTGGCACCCTTTGTTGCCACTTCCTTGCCCGACTTATTATTGACTTGAATTCCCGTCTCGTCGACATTGCATATTTTTCCAGGTTTATCAAGTAAATCATTGGTAGTCAGAATTTCCAATAATAATTGAACATACTTTTGGACATAATTTCTGTTCATATCTTTGACCCTGGCTACAGACAGACTTACGTATTGAAAGCTCTTTATTCTGGCGTAGAAAAGCCCGAAACCAATCGTCACCAGCTGATCGGTGCTCTTTTGAAAATCTGTGAGTGATTCCAAGTTTCTCGGCAAATTCTAACGCCATTTTTCTCACTCCATCAGCATCGAGGGCAAAACCTACCTTTTTGAGTTTTTTTAAGTGTTCTACAAGCCTTTTCTCATGCTGATACTCCAATTCTGGACAACGTCCCAAGTGCACTTTTGCGTTTTCAGTCGTTAAGTGCCTTCTGATGGCACGTGAGGCTATTCCATAGACTCTGCTAGCTTCATTGATGTCTATTCGATGGGAAGTTATTATCTCCATCATCTCTTTCAATGCTTCTTGGCTCCAGTTTACTCTTGTTGTTTTCCTCACGTATTTTCTTCCCATTGTGTATGCTAAAATGTAGAAAAACTAAGTTGAAAAAGTAATTTGTAGGTACAAATTTTACATATTTCTCGAATTATATGTTCACTTTAAAACTTTTCTTCGATACAGAAAACGAACTGAATTTTCGCGGAACACCGTCATATGTGTGGTGTTTACTTTTAATGTTTGCCACTATTGCTCCCATCACTAGTACAGAAGTTGTATTTTGATGCAGTGGGGCGTTTTTCCCGATGGTGCGTATTTGACCACTTTACCCTATACGAATATTATTTTAAAGTTAAATAAATGGCTTTGTTATAAAACACATCAATGGAATTAAACAAAATGCTTCAATAAGCCAAAGGTGGAAGAAAAAAGAAAGATTGAAACTAACCAATAGATTGGACTAACTTTTGAAAAGCTTACAAACGTAATCAACGATCAAGATTTTTTTCAACACGTCATTGCTAATCTCTGCAATCAGAGAAGACACCTGAAGCAGAAGAAGAAGAAGAAAAAAAAGAAGAAAAAGAACCGTAAATGTATTTCACCACTGAATACAACAATTTTATAAACACAATAAATTAATAGCATTCAAATAATAATTCGAGTACCATTTTAAAAATTTGCTAGGAGCACTCTTTCAACTTAACAATAACTAAATTTTAATGCTTGTCATTTAAATGAGATTGTACCCTTTTAGAAATCCCGACCGATGCAAAAAAGAATAGGTCGAATTAAATGTGTATAAATGCGGATGTAAAGCGATTTTTTGTGAAAGGTAAAATTAGAATCGTATATAGAACACTTCGGGGTCATAACTTCATGTTGTCTGTACACACTAAGCAATATTTTATTCGCATTATCTTTTTATCTTCTAACAATTATTTATTAAATCCGTGAATGAATTGTGCGACGCAGTTTTTTTCTTTGTTACGAGCAGGATATTAAAGTAACGTTGTCGACTGTAAATAATGAAATTTGTTGCAATTGTCATTAAAATTTATTAAGAACGAAATGTAACCTAATTTTTTGCGAGATGAATTCGCAATTTGCGTGAGAATTTGTGCTATCCTACGGTTTTGATGCTCATAACCGCATTTTATTTAGTTGCACTTTCGACAACCCAATCATCTTTATGAGGTTGTTTGTATTTGTGACATAAGTTCAACTTGTTAGATAAATTTGTATTGATGCTCAACCTAAATACCTTATTAATGTTAGATCGATTAATTACCTAAACTTTTAAATAAAAACTATTGCAAATTAATTTGCCCCAAAACTATCGGACTATTAATTATATTTTTTTCCGGTTAATCAAGTGTATTAAATTAACTTATTCAGGTTATTCAAGATTCTTGACGAAAACAGTTATTGTGATGTTGACGTTGTTATTTATGCCATAAGTTCATTCCGAAAAAAATTTCGGACTATTAACCGAATTTTTTAATTATTTGTTTGCCCTCATCGCATGTTAAAAACAGTTTTAATGCGCAAACATCATAATTCACTCAAGCAAAAGCTTTAGCTGGCAATAAGATTATTATAATAATTATAGAACTTCACAGACGGCTGCAGCGTTAAAGTCAATGTCAATTTCTCACACAGGAAATGGTCGTTTTAAATTAACTAAATTAAGACGGAAATAAAAGCTCTAAAATTAAAACATTACTTTCACTGTTTAGTCAATAGTTTTTGTGTTTGACATCTGTTACTTAGAACGTCCTTCACCTATAGCACCTGGAACAATACCAGAATCTAAAAGGTATTCATTGTGGGCGAGACGTTTATATGCATACTTTCGCTCAAAACGGTTAACAATCAATAAGTCACGCGTTTTAGATTTATCGTTGGGTTATAGTAGAGACCATTAGTACCAGCGTAGAACAGTAATACCGCAAGCATGAACTTTGACTTGGCTGTTCTGCACTATAAATTCCACAAGGAAGGAATTGTGTCAGAATTCCACATCATACATATTGTCAGTTTAGAAAAAAGGTCAAAGATCAAACCGAAGATTATTTAAATGGACTCTGGCGTCCATTTAAAATGGTTCGCGGAAATCCTTTTTACAATAATTATAATACATATAATTACATTCTGTAATTTCGCTCAAAATAATTGTTTTACAAGGCCTCATGATAAGATCAAAATTACAAATTTTGGTACTTCTATTTTTTCCCCATGCAGATGTGCCAAGTCACGCGAAATTGTAATTAAATTTGATTTGCAAAAAAAATGCATTTTTGCAAGACTGTGGCACTTGTCTCGTTAAACATGAAATGCCGTACTGTCAATTTAGTCGAATTTATGCGATGCGGTCGTGGTTTTTTGTGCGCTAAGTACCTAAATGGTTTTCCTGGACTTCCCAGCGTGTCTTTCTCTTCTGCAATTGGTGTTCGAACGGAAGCTACGGTAATAAACGGAATCCGGTTTCTTGGAGAAATTTTGCAATGTTAATGTTGCCTTACCAACAGGATTTTGATACGAACCAAAATTTAGTTAAATGCAATAGTAATTTGGTAACATAATTGTTATTTATTTCTAATTTTATTGGAACAACTTTATTGTTTATTAAAATTTGTTTAAGCTTTGTTTAGTCATTGCTGAATTATAGTAAGAATTGTTTGGTTAGTGACTTGTTATACTGGAATTTTAGAAAATAATATTTAACAATTTTAAGACACGTTGGGCAACTTCTTGATTTTTAAATAAATTGGGATGCTGATGCTTTGTCCAATTAACTTTTTCAGTCATGAAAAAAGAAGATGATTATTGTGAAACTAGTTTTATGATTCTTGTTTTAATGTACGATGTGTAGCTTGTTAATTAACGACTGGTAAATGCAAATTTGTCCGAATGTAGCACTTGCTTACATTTCATCCGTTTAGTATGCTGCTGTTTGCTTGACCTATAAAAGTTCATTACCGATCACCGCATCAGGTAACCCAAAAACTTTGTGCGATTTTTATATGCAGATGAATTGTATTTTTTCAATCCCACATAAGTTTATAAATACCGTATGACAAAGAGTCTGGGGTATTTCAATTGAGTAACTCAGTCATTTTTGTTTCAAGTTCTTTGTAGTTTTTAAAATCACTGTGAAAGATATGATTTTGTAAAGTTAAAATAATGTGTTAAATTATCCTGCATCAGAAAGTGTCTCCCAAATTGAAG
Organism: Dascillus cervinus; assembly: GCA_949768715.1. Classification (NCBI taxonomy): domain Eukaryota; kingdom Metazoa; phylum Arthropoda; class Insecta; order Coleoptera; family Dascillidae; genus Dascillus; species Dascillus cervinus. The sequence goes on along the minus strand of OX458319.1, from coordinate 25,062,609 downwards.
AATAACATTTTTCACAAGTCTATCGAGCAACATATAATTTTTTCATTATGCTTTTAGTAGGATTCTATTGAGTGTTATTTTTGAAGCAGTCACTATTTATCAAGATGACAAGTTGAGATCATAATATTTTACTGTAAGGTTTTGGGATATTTTTCCAAGAGTGATATCAAATTTAAGCATCACAATTGACGGAATAAGGGATCCGGCCAGCAACAAGGTCAAAAGTTAATAATCGTATTCCGGATAATTAGTGGAAAGGAGTTTTCGGTTTTCTTGATGAGGTACCTATCTGTTTCAGACGTTGGCGATCATCAAGAAATCCAAATTTACCACTCTGAGATTTATTTTTGTCTAAAAATATTAAGGACAAGATTTTCTTTGCATAGTGAAATGGAACTGCTGTAACTAAATAGCCACACAATTTTTCTCAGGCAGAATGCAGCAGCGTGAGGTTACAAAAAGAAGCTTGCTTTACCAAACTTATTATTGCTTATTAAAATTTTGTAAAAGACAAATTTGTTTTGATTCAATTATTGATTGAATTGTTATGTAAGTTTTTTTATGAAAACGATTTCCAAATCAATTTCCAAACCGTTCAGAATTTTATCCATAGTCATTCCTACAAACGTTTTTACGCAAATTGACCTCTGACATTAGCTCCCGCAGTTATGAATGACAAGTTCTTATGAATCACCGGAGCTTTATCTAATTCATTTTGAAAGAACATATTGTACCTATAAATATGCAAATTTTTTCCTATCCCATAAATTTTACACCGTTTTAAAACGGTTTCACTATTCCAAGACAGTAACTCCAATTACTAAAATAATACCTCGTATTACTTCTTTTCGACAGAAAGCAACAATGTTTCCTTTCGTAACAAAATTTAATTAATCGTATTAACGATAAAACTTGTTATTAGATAGTTAACGTTTAAACCGGTAGTTAGACTTTCGCTATCTTTGCCATTGTATAAATTTAAGCCAGAAAATGCGAACAAAAAACATGAAATTTGTCGTTTGTTACAGCCATTATTTATGGACATTTTAATAGGCGGTGGAAACTCCCACGTGAAATGTAAGTGATTATGGAATGCAAAATTTCGGGACAGCGACATGAACGAATTACATGCATCAGTGAAATCCAACACTGGCGAAATTGCCGGCAGATAATCACTTTAATTACAAAAAGAAATTGCTTAAATTCCTCCTTTTTTAAGAGGCAAAAATCAAGTGGGAAAACTGCCTCAGGAGTGCACGTATTATTTAACCGATAACGACTTGAGTGCATAAATTTACAAAGTGAGCCGGAAATCTTTAATAAAGAAAATTTACACTCCAATTATTTTAAAACCGATCACGAAATTGCCGCTTTTGTAGAGGCTTTATCTTTATTACAAAATTCGCTTGTTCTAATATCAGTACAAAATCCACACGATTTTGAAAGTGCGGTGCGTTTTTAAATAAGTTTGACGTCACTTGTCGCCTCAAATCATGTGTAACGATCTGAATAATTACTGGTTCTTATATATACGGTTTGTCTTGGTCTCCTACACTTGCAGCGATTAGAAAATAGGAAAGATTTTACGAATTGAATATCGATTTTCAGCACTAATAAATCATTGAAATTGCCATGAAAGTTAATCTAGTCTTTTATGTTTGAAGACCGAACACCGAGTTTTTGTTTCTCGATCGCCCAAGACTATTAAAAATTTACTGAACCCATATTTATTGCTAGAAAGTATTTGATGTTATGAGTAGTTAATTTTTTTGCCAATAAACTTTTAATTACGCAAATTTTGGCTATTGATTGAGCAATTGCTGAAATTTAAGGAGTTCACTGGAATTCTGGACATTTACTTTTATTTATCGCTGGTGCTCAGCTGTAAATCATAAAGATTAATGGTAATAGTTACATTAATTTGTGCGCGGTTAATTAATTATAAAGATTCAAATAAATGTACCCATAAAATTATAAAGATGTGCCTACTCATTAAAACATAAACAGATCCCACAAATTAAAAGATGAAAAAATGATTAATTTAATAGTTTTTTGGTAACTTCCAAACAATTTATGATAACCAAATAGGAAATGAGACCTTTTAAAAACTATAATTGATAGGTATGTATCTAAATTACAAAAGAATGTTAAAAATTTCACGGACAACAATATTGAACATAAGGAAGTTGAAAAGTGAATAAAGGATATAAGTTAATGACTGCTGTCCGTTATCCATTTTTATAATTTACTCAAACACCTATTAAAATAGACTTTTTAATATAGATAGTAGGAGTATTATTTATCAACAATGGAAGCTAACAGAAATCGGATACAGTTGTCACATAGATAGATACATACGTCATCAGTAGGTGTGACTTAATCAACGCGGTGAAACATAATATTTCAGTGACCGTCAATGATATTCGATTAGATTTATAACTTAAATTAACGTTCTGCACAGGTGACGTCACTAGTAACGTATGTGTTTATCTCAGACTATTCAGTGTTTACTAATGCGTCAAAAAGTATAGGAACAACCCCAGCTCCCCCACGACAATTCACTTGTCTGTAACAAAATAAAGCTTGTTCAAGTTCGAGCTTATTTTACTTAATAAGTACAGCAGCGACTCTTTAATCCGAACTGTTAAATGTAAGGGGTTGTTCGAATTGACGATATGTTCGGAGTAATGGTAAGTGTGAATAAGGCAAATTTAGAAGGAATTGAAGTATGATTTAAGGTAGTTAAGAAAAAAAAATGGTAAAATTTAATATGTAATACATTCATTCAAAATACAAAATTATACTTAAAAAAATTGAGAATTTATGTTTGTTTTCAAACGCCCTGTCAAATTCAATGTGATGCGTTTGAGATTGATATTTACACTAGGCACTAAATGTAACTGACATATAGAAAAGTTGCAATCTCGAACTGAAATGGTTATTATTGCATATCCTAACCGATTGGCTCAGATTACCTTATTTCTACCAAATGCTAGAATTATTAGAAATTCGAATTATTACTTTAACGTTTCTATTGTATTTACTTTTTAACAAGGAGTACCTACATATAGAATTTGCTACACTGAAAAAAAAAGTAGTAAATAAAACTACAATTGTACAAATTTTTACCACAAATTGTATTAAAAATACGACTAGTTACAAATTGTATCATTTTTTTCTAAACAATTGTAGTAACTTGGTTGTAGCTACATTTACAATAATTTGTGGCATATAGTACTAACGTGTATAGCGAGATTTTCGATAAATATAATAGTAAAGTGTACTACACAGTCATTGCAAAATTTACTAAAATAAAGACTAATGTGTTCCAAATCTTTACAGTAAAAAGTATAAGATTTTATACTAAAAATTTCTATTTTAGAGATTAAATTTTGCGACAAAAAAAAGAAACAGTTACCATATACACATATCTTTTTCTATTATTATTGCCGTTATTTTTACTACAGGTTTTGCAGCATATTTTGCAACAATTAACAGACTTCTGCGCCTAATTAATGTAGCAAAAAGTAATATGTATATTCGTTGCAAAATACTACATTTTTTATGAATCACAATTTACTACTTTTTTTTGGAATGGAATTAGTGGTAAAATGAACCAGGTAAAATGAAACGCAAGAATTAATTATAACAGGATTGTTTCTTATATATTTTAAACAACATCTACAGTAATAATACAAGTAAATACAAAAAGAGCTTTTACTTACAAATTATGTTCCTTGTTCATAACAATTTTTAAAATTTTTTAACACTTATTACAAATCACAAACATTTTAAAAAACACATTCTTTAAAACATTGTCAAATACACAAATTACATTTTAAAAACATATTTTTTAAAAACATAAGGGAAAAATTTAATAAATTAAATAAACAATTATGAAGGAAATATTTCAAAAAGTGTTTACCAAAGGACGGTGCCTCTCCCCATATTGATAAATCCAAGGAAGAACTGGTGCTGGCCTCACTTACGGATCTGGTACAATCCAGTGGAGAAGGAATCTAAAAGATACCAATTTTTATAAATATCTAACTAATTGGGTTAAAAATTTTCACTATTGAATTTTAACAAAAAATAATTAATTGATAATTTCTGTACCAGAGAAGCAGAACGATGTATGTCCAAAAGTGACGATGTTCAGGAAATTTAAATTAATGGCTTGATATCTTTTGTGTTGCCTTAAAGTAATGCTTGGAGAGACATCATAATGCAACACAAATTCTAAGTTCGAACATATTTCCCGCTGTAATGTGTAGATGGGACATATTTTAATCAATATACATCAAATTTTCATGATTGGAAAAAGTGGACATACATCATTCTGCTTCTCTGGTACAGATTTTATAAATTAATTCTGAACAAAACTATTTTTACTTGATGCTCAATTTTTAATTTCTCTAATTTTTGGCCAAACAGTTTCCGCGTGCTCAAAATTGGAATTAATTCCTTGAGATCTTCTCGATCAAGATTGAGTAAGGTCTGTTTGTCGACTTCGTTTACTGTAAAACAAATTTCATAATTAATAGTTACTGTCAAATAAAACGCGGTAAAACAATAGAGGTATGTTGCAACGATGGACTTTATGAATACTTTATTAATGAATAGTAAAAACTGTTTCGATAGTACTTACCGTCAAAGCTCACCCTCAACCGGTCTAACAAGCCCCAGCTTTCTAAGGTTGTCTTAACGAAGTCATCCATACCTAACTCACACAAAATCACAACGCAAAACTAATAATTATTAATAAACTTATCGCACTTATAGTCAGTAAGTTAAGACTTTATTAATTTCACTTTACTAACTAATTATAATTAAAAAGATTGATACAAAATTATGCGTATTAAAAAGAAGTTGTTCGTAAGCTCTCGAAAGAATGAATGACCGTTTTTAATCAGTTTGTTTATATTGCGAGGTTGTTTATCACTCCAATTGCTGGAAGGCGCTCTTCGCCGGCTCCACCGACCAGCCACAACATCCTCCTTCACGCATATCGACTACACACTGTTTCGGATGTATAATATAAATAAATAAATGCAAAATCAGCAGAAATTCACAACTCTTATCTGTAAACCGCAATATAATCAATATTGATTAAAGCCCAATTTTCCGTGGCATTAACCTATTAACTCCAATGACGGTAGCGTTCTAGTGTTAAAGGCGTATTTTGTGTGACTTAATACTGTTTGGGTCAGAAGTCCAAATATACGTTATACACGGCTTGTAAAACAGACAATGAGAGCAAAATCTCAAAAAATAATTTTGTTACGATATTTTTCCCTGGTATCCTATTTCCTAGCGGGGTGCGATCAGTGTAAATTATTTTATTGTCGGCAATTTTTCGGCAACGGGCCGCGTCCGCAAATCTGTTCCTTCCCTCTCGATCACTTTCAATAAAATACATTCGGCAAGCACGTGCCAACAATTATGAATTTGTATTGGCCAGAAATTTTCGAAAAATATGCAACAATTGTAGTGACGTTAATCCATTTATTTTATAGTAAAACTCACTCAAAATATAATGTAAGTTGCAACAATCTTATAGCAAATATTAAAACAAAAGTAATACCATAATTGTTTTGAAAAAGTAATACACTTTGTAGATAAGATTGCTACAAAGTTTTCACTACAAATGTTTTAAAAATTGTATTACAATTTTAAGTAACAAATGCTCTCTTTGTAGCAAAAATTGTTACAAAATATGTGCTACATTATTGTAGTAATTTGTAACATACGATTTTTTTCAGTGTAGTAGCTTCGAGTTACTTTTAACTTTCTTTAACCATTTTTTGCATCTTTTTAACTTCTTATTAAATGATTTGATATTTAACGGTATGGATCAAGTTGTCAAATTGTATCTTATAGATAAAAATGTAAGTTTGTTGGTGAAGAAAATCATTCTTTTAATAGGAATCGATGTAGGAAAAACGTTGGGACCTCTTAGTTTAGAACAACATCAAAGAATTCCTATAGTTCATTTTTCTAATTAAGACGATTGACTAAAATATCCCGCTAAAAGGTAGATCTATGAATGGCTGCCAGCAGGTCGTTTTTACAGTGATTAAATTATGGAACATACTGACACACAGCTGATTAGATTTAAGTATGATAGAAACTAATTTTTATAAATTACATTAATGTAAATGATAAAAACAGTTCTTATCAGAACTGCATGATTTCAATTGTGCATCTGAGCAGCCTTATTCCGTTGCATTATATTTATATAAGCAGGTAATAAAAACAGTTCTTATAATAAATTTTGTGTTTTTCATTGTACATCAGCGTACTTTTTTGGTTCTATTACAAACAGTTCTTATCAGTTCGTGCTTTCCCTATTGTTCAAATGTTAAAAATATTAAAATTAAAATTTCCCGCTCAAAAATTCCTTGTTGAAATATTGTTCTTTCAATTTCACTCCTCCTAATTAAAAAAAAAGAAAAAAAAAGAGTTTTTATTTCCAAATTTAATTTTGTGTTATTTTTTGTTCAAATTCAGAATTTTAGTGCAGGATTCTTAGCAGTGTGTAATGCTATTAACAATAAAAATGCTGCATTCTTAACTGAATTTCATTAATAAACTCAATTTGTATGACAACCAATCCATGGGGTAAATTGTCAACAAATAAGTGCTATAGTTAAAGTGATTTATCTCCCAATTTTATAGATATTAAACTCATGTTTTTTTTATGAAATCAAATTGTTTATATTAAATTAGGTTTAAATTAACTTCCCTCAGTGTAAAAAATTCAAAATACAAAAATCTGACAACCTAACCCGGTTTCTCCTTAATGTCAATTTCCAACGTGTAGGTACTTCATTAAAAATTGGACCACTGTTTATGATTTCCTATAACAAGAAAAACTTCTAATCAAGAATAATTTTTCCTCGCCAAATGAAACGCAAGAAAATTTACAAGGATGAAATATAACTCATCCGGGGCCATATTGTATTGCTGCGGTTAAGAAGACAAAATTGAAAAGAAGAATAAAACCACTTTATGCAGTTATAAAGCATCAATTGAAGATCATACACTATGCTTTAAAAACAGTTGTTAGTCGTTTTGCGCTGTATCACGTATTCTTTCGGAGTTGCAAAAAGCAAAGCTGGAGGATTCACCATAAGACATTAAATGATGGACATCAACCTTTTTCCAAAATTAAAACGATCGACGAAACAATTTTTTCGGCCAAAATGTAGCTCCTCAATATAATTTTTTAATTACAGTAGAAAGTCCTCATTTTACAAGTATTTTAAGTGCTTTCCACATGCAAAATTCCGCTCCTATTTTTATAATTTCTTACACAACTTATTAAAATTCAATAAAAATCTAATAAAATACAACCTTCGCAGCAATGAAAATATAAGTTATTATATTAAATGAACCATGGAATATATAATATTGTTATACTATTATGCTGTACCATTGATCACAATTTGCAAATATGACCAAATTATATTTTACAAAATTTTAACGAGAAGAAAGTTAACCGTTAAATAGAGGACAAAATTAAGCGACCTTTTCATAATTTAATATCACAATTAGTGGCGTCTACAAAATACCTTTTCAGTAGGTAATTTGCGCGAAGAATTTTAGCGTCACAATTTCAAGGCCCCCAAAAAAGAGAAACTCCGCGAAATAATGAATTCCGAATTTCCAGCTCCGTTTGTTCAGCGGCTGAAAACGCAGGTATCCGTTCTAATAATCATTATTAATATTACAAGGTGTTTATTATGTTAAAACTCCTTTGTTGCCGGCTCGAAAAGAAAGGACGCGTTCTTGATCTGCATTAAATCTCATATGCCATGCCCACACTGTTTAATGAAGCACGGCCAGATGCTTTCACTCGGTTCAAAACCGCCCGCGATGTGGTCGACCGCACCTCCCTGGATAAGCGTTATCTTCTTCCAAAAAAATCGTTTACGGGTCGACACTTAACCTTTCGATTATTTACTGCCGTGAATTTGCAGGGTGTGACAAAGTCTCAATTAGAGAAAAATTTATTGTTAATGGTACGGCCGTAAAAGTTAACAATGCAACGTTATGACATGTGGCTTATTATTTGCCCAAGTGCAGATTTAGATCTTTATTACCGAATATTGTGCAATTTGCGCTAGATAGGACAAAGGGTCGCGTTGATTATTTGAAATTATATGTGATTTTTGAAAGGCGTTCTTTTAGCAACGTGCAGTATTTAGGATTAGAGAAAAGGTTAAGGACAGGAGATTATGCAAGAGGTGAAAAAAATGCTGAAAAGTGATTGTTTGTTTATAAAATAAAGGTAATTATATGCATTCCACGTTAGCTGTATTTACAATGGAATCAAACTGTGATTGTCAATGTTTGGAAATGCTTTTTTGTTTCAATGGGAAAGAAATCAACTGCTTAATAGGCGTGCATGTTCGTTAAGTCATTGTACTTGAAAGTGTCTTAAAGCAACATTTTACAAATTAAAATTCATTATTTAAAAATCTAAATTAATTTTGAATTAAACTGTAAAGATTAAATTTTTATATGAATATGTTTGAATAGTTGTTCAACTTAATCGCTTAATTTGCTCGTAAACAACTTATCGGATTGAATTAATGAGACGGGGTGATATACCAGCAATGCGCTGAAAAGTGAAACTTTTATATTTCTTTTTAATTAATTGAATCTGGTAAAAGTCGGCATTTTAAAAACATAACTTTTTTCGTATTATCGGAAAGTGAAATCAATTGTAAAAAATGGTCGGTAGAAAGAGAATATTTTAATGAGAAAGCGGAAATTAGTCTAAGCATAAATTTAAAACTAAAAAATTAACCAACAGAAGTATACAAATGAAGTAAATGTATTAGGTAACACAACATATGTTGCACTATATTATGAATTTTCCCAAACATCAAAACATTAACAAAAATATTCAAAATCAAAATACAAATATACAAAGTTTAATGATGATGAAGATAGTCTAAACCAACAGAGAGTTTTCATTCAAAATGATATTAAACTGTCTGATGAAGACATAAAAAACCACCATGTTTAGCATCTTCTAGCAATGAAATTATTCCAGCGGCTGAAGAGAACACCAATATTATGCGAAAAACACTCCAAAAACAGCACAACTGCTTGTATGTCCACGAGTAAAAAGTGTGTACAGGTGACAGAAGATGATATGGGCACCGCTGTCAATTTTTTTTCGAAATGTTCGGCTGCATGAAGTGATACCCTACACTCTCAATATCTTTTTGATATGATTGACCCACGTAACGGTGATCATACACAAAATTTATTGCTTCTTTAATTTGATTTCATTTAATCTTGAAAGGAAGAATACCTGCTCCCTTGAGATAGAACATAGCAGTCTGTCTTATCGCTGTAGCCTCCACTTTTCGTCGCTTTAACCTTTAACCAAAGAACAATGGATTTAGAGTTTTAGCTGGTGCTGAAGCTATAGTTCATATTATTGAATCAATTATTCACTCAAAGATACACAAGGAAAATAAAAATATTTTGTCAAAAGTCGAAGGAAGAATGCCGTTAACCCTATTAGTCGAAACCTGATTCTCAAATCAATTTCCACCAATTTTCCTAAGTGTACGTCCACTCTCCTATATAGAAACAATTTAATAGAATCTCAAGAAGGAGTCCACTAGGAGATTCACTAGGAGATCCACTAGGTCCGTTTTATTCTGCATCATCTCGCTTGCATTATTCCAAAAGCTAAAATCTAAATTGTACGTGTGGTATATGATGGCACACTTATAGTCTTCTCCTGAGACGGTTGCAGTAAACTGAAATATAGCTTATTCCTTAACAAAGAAAAATAGGAAAACTACGCAATATTTGAAGCAACTGATCCAAAGTTTTTGTTCCAAATTTCTACCTCCAAAGTCATCAACCAAAACATTTTGGAATTACTTGGAGCCCCACTTGGTTCTACAGCAGAAGTTAGTATGTTGGGTAACTGATTATCATCTTCAGAACCACGTCAAGCATTTTTCTACTGCTTTGTTTTACCTAACCTTTAATATTTATTACGAACATCAACTTTATACATGCATGATACTCTATCTAGATACATAATCATAATCAGCCAAATTTGTAAACATTCGAATGCCAATCAATGAATGACTTCAATATTCCTAATCGGTTAATAATGAAGGTCTTGATATAATATCTGGAGTTGTTGTAGCTTTGCCATGTTTTGTGTCATCTTCTAAATCATGTACTAATTGCTATTTTATCATCACAATTTCAAAATATATGTGAACACATCAATCAATTTCCGTAAGATCAAAATAAACTTTTTCGCACTATCATGTTGTTACTGGCTACTTACCATTGTTGTTGGCAGAATCTGTAAGTTGAACTTACCACACCGATGCGGTAAGTAGTTTGTTACAGATATTATGCCTTCAAAATATTCTTCTAAAAAAAAATTAGATGTTTATTTCATTTCGTATAAGCGATTGTTCGAAAAACGTTCTGGACTATATGGTTATTAAGTGCCATAACAGAATTTTGGAAGTTCTTTCTCGATTCTGTTATAATGCACTTAGTAACCTTATATCCCAATATATTATATCAGTACTGCAATATATTCAAAATAACATGATTGAAATGATCCCATCGTCAAAGTGGCTACAAACCTTGTCTTCGAAAACCACATTAACAGCTGTTTCACATCAAAATGCGGGTTGAATGTTTTATTATCATCAATTTTTTTGACTAGGTTGTAAGATAAATTGAACCTCACATTTGCAAAAATTTTGGATCTAATATACATACATATCTCAGTTATACATGGTAAACAGCTCGCAAATCCAATGAGGGTTCTTGCTTTAAGCAATCCAAAGGAATCTGGATTTTAACACCGACAGCACTCTTGTATCAAGATCGACCAATTAGTTCTACTTCCCTTTAACTCCCTTTATCGCGGTAAGTATTGGAATCTCAGCCACTTTCAATAATTCAAGTGCAAGCTAACCATTGAAGCCCGGTGTTTAAATGAAAAGGCAAATTAATATGTAAATAAATTACAAACAATTAAGAAATTTTAAAAAATTGTTGTAAATAATAAAATAAAGAAACATTAATGAAATTCAAATCAACATTTTTTTGCATTGTATAAATTAAATGATAAATAATTAGGTCACTCGTTGCAAAAACTGGGTTAAGTAAAATCATTCAAGAGCAAAGGTCCGGAAACATCTATTATTAATATATCAAAAAGTAATTAAATAATTTTTTATTCGTGATGATTCCAATCTCACACTCATTCACAAGTTCGAACTTAATTGCACGAAGCAGAATTTTAATTAGCTTAACCGAATTAGTTTCAAAACGAGAGAAACCTTTAAAATTTATTTGATACACATTTGTAACACTTTCGTTACGTTCTTATTTTGTAAACGGTTTGAAGAACGGGAAAATCTTAAATTTGCCACTGCCTCAAAAACTGACCCATTCGATTGAATAAACTGCTCATAATTGACAATTTGAAATTTTATTACATTTTCCTGTAAAGTTTTTCCTTTTTCAGTGGACACACTGTATACATGTTCCACTGACAAATTAATTTCTAAGTTTTTTTTTGCAAACAAAAGTAATGGCCCTTTTACTAAAAAAATTCTTGGAGAATGAAAGGTTTGTTTTAAAATTCCCATCGCCTTTATTACTCTGGAATGCAATTCGTTGCTGCTGTGTTAGCAAATGTGAAATTAAATCTAACAGTAGCATTGTTTACAACGTATTTGCATAATTTGCATCGAGATTATTTAGGTTGTGATCAGTGATCTATGCGATTTTATTGTTTTGACTGAGTCACTTTCTTCGGCGTGCCAGCGGATCAACAAAAGGCTGTCTTATGACTAATCCGCACGAAAGCTCCATATACGACTAATAAAACGAATTTATTATCCAGTCACGAAAATTTAAGGCACGTGTCAATTATAAATCGGCGCACTTTTTGCAGAAAAGGACAAATTCTTGCAAAATATTCGTGAACCTTAAATTAAAAACTTCGAAGGTCGTTTCGATTCGCAACAGTACGACTGATAATTTCACGAAGGATGTTATGCAACCACAATTAAAACCGTAAGATTTCTGGTGATGTCTTAAAACCCTGAAAAAACATTCGCGCGTTTATTAGCCTATTATGTAATCGCAAGTTGCTATTTTGGAAATTGCTAAAAAAATGGTTCGGTTCATTTACGTTGCGAAATCTGTTTATATAAGGCTGCAACTAAACCGCAAAATCACTTTCCTTATACAGAATGCAATTTGGCACGATCTAAGTGCAAATCCGAGCTTGAAAGTTGCATTGTGATTATTGTACAACAGACGCACTTGCGATTGATTGAAACAGTTAACATTTGAAATTGAAAATTAAAAAGTGGAAAATAAAATTTATTGAAGTAATTTATTCGTTACAAATGTGATATTTGCCGTAAGTGAAGGTTTGAATGTCGTCGAGCCATAAATTACAATGCAGGTGTCAATGTCTCGTTACAAAGCAAGAAAACTGTTGTAAACTGGCACGTTCCGAGTCTAAAGAGCGTAAAAGTAAACAGAAATGCGAAAGTATTCAACAATCTATCATTTTTTGCTGATTCGTACCAGTCTGCATTATTGGCTTTTTTGGTTCCATACCGTTTCAAGAAAGTTTGAAGAGGTATGGGAAAATAAAGGATTACTGCAAATTACATTTCTCTATAATTTCTTGCGTTGATGTAAAAAATGCGGTTCATCAAACTGAGGGGCATATTGGAACGGTTTGAGTAACAGTTGCTTTGACGTCAGAATTTTTTCTTGTTGTTTTTGATCTTTTAATAACAGCTGTCAAATATGAAATATTTTTTCAAGTTGAGGTTTTTGCGGTCTGGATATACCTAAGTTAAAAACATTTCCTTTTTTTTGTTCTTATTGCTCAATAAGTTACGCCGATGAATCGAATTTTATATTTCCTATTGTCAAAGCCGCTTTTTAATTAAAAAATTTTAATGTATAAAATGAAATCGATTGTTTAGGTGAGATGGTCCGAGATGGAACAAAAATTAACCCTTTCTCCATCTTTGGCCACAAACTGGTCAACGATGAAACAGCTGGTTCTATTTGTGGTCAACAAGTTGCGACTAATGAAAACGCTGTTTTTTTTTAATTATCAACTGCTTTAGATATTTAGTTAAATGCCTACCGCTGGAAAATAATTATTTTCAGAGAATAGCGTCAAAAAACAAAACTAATTGTCAAAAGTGTAACTTTTTAGCGAACAAATTTTGTGTTTGCGAGGCTGGCTTAAGCGGAGCCGAGCGAAAGTAACTTTTGATTCGAATGAAACATGTTTGTTTTCTCCAGCCAAAATTACACACGGCAAAGTACAAAATATACAAATTGTTAAGTAATAATAAGCAGAGTGATGTCCAAGTAGCCGTGACATTATTTAATTATGTCATTTTTTGTGGAAGAAACTAAAAAGATCTGCCAAGAATGTGTGTTTTTTATGTGAGTATGAATTGTGAAGAAGAGGATTTGCCTCCAGATGTGGCAGCAGTTTTGTACGTTTACCTTTAATTATTAAATAAAAATTAAAAATTAAAAATGGAAGACGATATTTTTTCTCCAGCCGTCTTAATACCCGTTTTAATACCATTTTTGGGAGATAAACTGCTTGCTTTTGTAACTAAAAAAAAATGTTTTGTCACTAAGCGAACATTCATTTTTAATCCTAGGCTTAAAATTTTCGGAAACGTTGGATCAATCAGTTTTTTTTAATTTGAGTATTTTAGACTGGCATCTTTGCATGGTGATAACGCAATTCCACTTCGTAAGTCCATATGGACTTGATGATAGTTTTATATAATAAGAGTTTGTTGTTGATGTTTTTGCAAATAGCCAGTTGAAGTTTTTGAATCTTAATTCTGTTTTTTCTTTTTCTGCAAATATAGTCCCGCTAGGTAAGTCTGTTGTCGAGGTGAAGTCCCAAGTACATATTTAGATATCGTTCAGATAAATTGGTCACATTGTTCTTGTCGCAGGATGAATGTCACGTGACTTGATTTAACTTTATTGATTTTAACCCACCATTTCTTGAGCCAGTCTTCGAGAAGATTAAGATGGCTTTGAACATGTTGCGATGCAACTTACTTACTTTTTTTACTTTTTCGAGTCCGGACTAAACTCTAACCAAGCTTTTCTGCCCAATATCGGGCAACGTCGACTACAGCATCGCTGACCATCCAAAAGTCCTCGAGGACACACTTCCCAGGGCATCCCGGGCAGCTAAGTAGATGGGGCATATCTTGAGTTTCTCCACAATCGCACAGATGGTCATCTGCGTTAGATTGGCCCCATTTTATTTTATTTATTTTTACAGGCGCGACTCCTGTTCTGATACGGTTGATCATCCTCCAGGTATTCCAATCCAGTGGAGGGTTTCTCTGATAGTGGATAGTTCTGAGGGGGTGCTATCCGAACCTGTTTTAGAAAATTCTTCCTAGACCTCAACCTTTCTCCTCAGGGTTCTGTGTTATATAGTGGATGGCGGTCATCAAAGGTTTGTTTAAATTTCTCTGTGTATTCCACAGCTCCTCTGCGTTCGATTGGCATGCAAAGACCTGTGGCCCTGTAGAGAAGGCTAAGAGGGGCAGGTTTCATACAACCGGTTACTATCCTGCATGTTTGATTCAAGGCGATGTCCACCATTTTCGCATGTGCCGATCTATTCCAAACTGGGCAGGCGTATTCTCCTGTTGAAAAACACAGTGCTTGGGCTGTTGTTCGTAGTACGTCTGGGGATGCTTCCCACTTGATGCCAGCCAGTTTTCTTAATAGTGCGTTTCTGGTTGTTACTTTTTGTTTTGTATTTTCGCAATGATATTTATACGTCAATGTCCTGTGATGCAACATTTACATCGATGTGATTTGCAAGAATAATGGTGTCTTCAGCAAAAGTACCTATCGTTGTAGAAGGAGTAGGGAGGTCTTAAGTGAATAATAGATACAGAAAGGGTCCTAAGTTGTTTCCCTGAGGTAAGCCTGAATTGATTGGGTATAGAGCTGAAATTTCGACATTGACTCGTGATCGAAATTGCCTGTGACTTAGGTAGGATTTTAGTAACTTGTAGGGTTTGTTAAATTTTGTGGATTAACCCTTTATGCCAGACCTTATCGAACGTCTGGCTAACATCTATAATAATGGCTGAGCAGTAAAATTTTTCCTCGAAAGCAGTGTTTAATACTTGAGTGATCCGATGACACTGTTGGATTATTGGTAGTCTGGTATCCAGTTTATTGGTGTGAATTCGGGGTCTAGGATTTGTACTACAAGCCTTTCGAAAAGTTTGGAGATCACCGATAACAAGAATAAACAATTATCTGTAAAATGAAAAATATTTGGTATTTTGTTCGCGACGCGAGGATATAAGTACCGCGCTCCAAATTACAGCATTTACAACATTTCTTGTATTTGATAAATAATGTAATTGTTTACGTACTAAATTTTTATTAAATTCCCACAAAAACAAAATTATCAATAAACAATAGAAATAATTAAATCCGCCCGTTAGAATGTTTCTGATTTCAAGTAATGCATTATAAGAATAATTTCAAAAAAAAAATCATCCAAATCGGACCTGTTTCTGAAGATTTCAAAGTCAAAAGCTTTATTGACTCGGCTATGTGTTTATACTTTCCATGAAGGTAACTTCTGTGTTTGAAATACAATTTTAATGAATTCTCCTTACCTGGTATGCTTTTATTAACGACCTCAAATGTCATCGAAGATTGGTAGTGACTGCAGGATTAGCATCAAATCGTGTGCATGCAAATAACGAATCGCGAACATTCAATTTACGTTTGTTTACAAACCATTTTTTAATAACGCACGCAAAATCCCGAATCCGTTTTGTCATTTTCCATAATTGAATAGGTTGCGAATCCAAAAATAATCAAACTTGTCGATATAAAGTGCAAAACTTAATTCCAGTGCATAATGTTGTTTACCTTGCAAGGCATTCCAACAACCGAGGTGTAAAAAAATAGAAACGGTCAGTTGTTTCTATTTTTAATTAGGTCTTTGTCAAATCACTAGTGGGAATGAGTAGATAAAGCTGTATCGATTGACAATAAAAAAATTAATGTACAGGGCGTGTTTATTTAATTATTTGCCTAAGTATGGCTCTTAATGGCCTTATAATTTTAATTCAGATTTTATAGCGCAAATCGTAATTAAATCGGACATTACTGGGAGCGTTCCTTTATGGCCGTTTACACACATTGTTAAAATATTATTTTCTAAATTCTTGTGTTATTTATTGTAAAATTCACTATTGGGTTGTTGTGTTTTAAAAGTAATTGCTTTTTAATAACTCCTGTTGTGAGAGTAATAAAGTGGTAAGAGAAATACATAATAATTAGCGCAATAAATTTTATGGTAATTTTTTATTTGCACCATTACATGTTTAACAGCTCTTGGTCAATACAATAAGTTGCAAGAAATATTGGCGTTGCCCGTACAGTTAAATACTGGAACCTTGATCTTGTTAACAAAATTGCCGACAGAAAATACCTTTACTTTATAATAAAATTAAAATCGTATCCATTTTTATATAAAAGGTAAATTTGGATGTATGTCCGGAAAAGATGACCGATTGCAGTAAAGCGACCGAGTTGAAATTTGGCATGCAGTTAGAAAACGGCGGCGTCTAAAAGTTGACCCCGGGTCAAGCTGCTAGTAAGTAATACTTAAAATTAGCAAAACCACAAGAAGATTCTCAAGTGAGATTTCTTGAGGTTGAAAATTGGAAATCATCAACTTATTCATTAATAAATTCACTGCTAAATTATTGTAATTTAGAACGTTCCAGAAACTGCAACCTTTTCACGTTTCTTCGATTATTGTTGCATTATTATTTTGCTAACAAGCCTAACTAGTTTGGATTTTATAAGTCATGATACTAATCTCGACCGATGACAAATTGATTGAACATAATTTACAACAACTTAAAATTAATTATTTACTGCGATAACCCCCAAGTTATAATCTCTTTTCAATTTTGAATGCTGAAAGAGAAAAATTAGAACATAAATTTAATTATGGGCTTGAAAACATAATCTATTTATATCCATGTGGAATGTAAGCGTATGAATAAATTTTATTACAGTGCTAATTTTCGAACATTGTAAATACTTGCTGTAAAAATAAATCAAAATAAAAATGTAGTTTTAATAATAACGGTGCATTTCAGCACAGTCGGAGGTTATATGCAAATTTTCTCTTGACCTTATGCATAATTTGGCAGCTAACGAATCGTTTAATTCGATGAAAACTATTTTATTATTTTACTATTTGACAGTCATTAAATATAATTCACCGGGAAAAATTAAATGAATGAAATCATCGATTTTGTAATGCTTAGACAAAGGTATTTCGAAATTCTGCATGACTCAATATGTTATTGTTTGATGACCAAAACAATATCAGATAATTTATTGTCAGGGGTAAACAGTGGGAAAATTACCGACAGATAAATCATGCTCTGCAACGTACCCTATATTGATAGGGATCTTGCAATCGCCTGGCGAAAGCGCCATGCTCCATTGGCGTCTGCTGTGACAACCTTATCTGAAATTTGCAGGTCAACACCGATCTAAATAAATAAAAATCATGCAGATCTAGAACAAGAAAGCTCAAATGTGTAACTCAAATTTAAGAATTTCATAATAAATAATTGACATGTGAAAAAATTTGACTATTTTGAGAATATTATCGCAGGCTCGGTTAAAATGTGAAAACGTTATGAGTGATTAATTTGGGTCCGAAACGACTTTCGCTCCGATCATTTATTTACATTATTATAATTACAGGAAATCAGTCCGGTTATGTTTAAATTGCAAAATTAATTTCTAGCAGTATAGGGTTTATGAGGCTATTCATAATATTCTGAAGTGATTGGAGTTTATATGTGTAATTTTTTGTAAGTAAGGTTATTAATCACTGTTCCAATTACTAAAAATAATAAACATGATTTTTTGCCACCTTAGATAGGATCAAAATGAACATTTTAGTGACGAATGGTTGTTATGAGTCACGGTCATTAATTAATTCAAGTGTTTGATTGAATTATGGATTTTTTGTGTGGATATAATTAAATATGTGTCCCTACTCGAGATCTCTTCAAGATTAAATAGTAACAATAATTTTGACATTTTTTATGTTATAAAAAATCGACATTGACTTTTCACACATTATAACATACTAAGAATGTAATAAAAACAAAATATAAATCATTTACAATGTTTTTCGCACAATTTCGCATTTTTCATAGGTAAACCCTGATAAACCCTTTTTAAAACTGTTCTAGTTTGGTGAAAAATAATTGCGGAGTGATATTCTTTACTTAATCGTTTCGTAGAAATGATCTTTATGCATTATCCGGACTGTGCAAAGGTAGCATAATAATTAGTTTTTTATTGAAAGCTGGAATGAATGGTTGAACACTGTCTCAATTTAATTTTATATTGAATTTAATTTTTAAGTGAAAAAACTTAATTTTTTTTGGGATTATTCTTTGATAATTTAATTAATATATTTGATTGGGGTGACGGAAAGATTAATTTAACTCTTTCTTATTCAATTTATAAATAAATAGTTAATTGATCTTGTTGGAAACCTCCGCCGCTGCCACCAGAGCGTATTTTTAATGAGAGAATACTCGTAACTCAAAAGTATTTTATTCACTAATTAACACTAACTTAACCTAGATTACAAACATTTATAGTTGTAAATGAAGAAAAATTGGGTTGTTTAAAGTCGAACGATTTAAGGGTTGTAACAACTGCGATTTTCTGGTTCTTGACTGATACTCGTGAAAGCACTTGTGAGACTCTTTTCTTTTATATTTTTGGGGTGACTTTAAGTTTTGCGTCGAAGACGTTAATTTATTGGTCCGGTCTGCGATTTGTTACGCTTCAGAAAATCGAACACTTGTGTCTGTAACTTGATATTTTAACTTTTAAATGTACAGGGCTTGCAACACCTTTGCCGTTTTTTTTTAAATTTTTCTTCATGTAAACGTGAAATTTTGAATTATTGGGATAGCAGTTAAATTTTAATTACAATGTTTCGTTTTAGAACTAGATGTAGAATTTATGAAATACAATGTTTGTGTTAGTAAACAAAAAATGAATGATTAAGGAACTAAAGTAACAAATAATAATAATTAAGAACTAAGTAACTTAAAAAAGGGGTAGTTTGTAGTTTGTTGTGAACACTTGGTAAACACTGAACATTTGAACACTGGTCACACACTAATCACTTAGTAGCGAATATGCTGTTCTCAAAGGTAGGTAATGGACTATGGAATAACATAAGGTAATTAGTTATATGCGGGAGATTGAACAGTTTGATTGTTGTGAATTTATTCGTCTTGAAAAGATTCAGGGGCAATAAAAGGTTTTAATAAGTTGAAATGGTAAGTTTTAGTTCTGGTTCCCGTTATCTGGACAGTGGCTGTTTTATTATCGTGAATTTGTATGATTTTGAAAGGGCCTTTGTAGTTCGGCTTTAATTTCTTGTGTTGAGCTTTAGAGAGCGCGTCGTAAACCAACACTTCGTCGTTTTCTTTAAATTGGTGTTCGCGATTATGGCTCTTGTCGTAGTTCTGTTTTGATGTGACTTTAGATTGTAATTGCGCATTTCTGGCAACTTCGCGAATTTTCGAGATTTTGGTTTTGACGTTGTCGTTGAATTCGTTGTATGTTTTAGTTGTCACATTTTTGGGGATTTTTGGATCATTTCCAAAAACTAGTTCATAAGGGGTGAAATTGGTACTCTTGTGTACGTGCGAGTTGTACGAGTACACAGCTTGTTTGAGGTAGTCATCCCAATCGTCGGTATTCTCGTTGACATAACATTTAAAATAATCTTTCAAAGTCATGTGCGTGCGTTCTAGCGAACCGTTCGTTTGAGGGTGATACGGGCTTGAAAATTTTTGCTTTACGCTAAGAATTTTATGGAATTCCTTAAACGTTGCAGAGATGAATTCCCTACCTTGATCGGTGAGAATGCTTTCTGGAAATCCGAATTGCGTGCAAAACTTTAAAAATTTAAGAGCAACAGTGTGCGCGTTGTGATTACGGATCGAGTACGCTTGAATGAATTTTGTTAAGTCATCTTGGATTGTTAAGATGAATCGTTTGTCATTTATTGTAATCGGCAAAGGACCTACTACGTCTAGAGCAATCCTTGCTAAGAATTTTGTTGAGGTTGTCGTTATTTCCATTGGCGATTTATTCGGTTTAAAATTAGTTTTCGATTTTTGGCAAATGACACAATTTTTAATGTAATCTTTGATGTCTTTCTTCATATTGGTCCAATAATGGAGCTTTTTAATTTTGTCGTAGGTTCTATCGAATCCTTGGTGTCCTGAAATGGGATGGTCGTGATTGTCCTTGAGACATTTGTTGATTTCATTAATTGTGATTAAAATTGTTCTCTTGTTATCAAAAAGTTGGTATTTAAAACTTCTGAAAAAATACTGTAGCATCGAATTAAAAGTGTCTGCTTTGATTGTGGAGTTTTGCGGGCTTGGATCGACGATTGCGAAGTTTTTAATTTTTTTACGATCCAAAAGTGAACGTAGAGATTTTAGAGATTCGAAAAGGTTTTCGTACGTTGTGCTTTCTGAGAAAGTTTTCTTTATAAACAGTAAGTAAACGGTCTGATTGGGAAGTTCTAATGATATAACTTCGTTTAATACGTTTGTTGAAAAATCTCTGTCAGGTAATGATTTTCGTAAATAATCGAATCCTGGATTAGAAATATCTGCGTCGCAAGACATAGGTATAACAAGGTTTAAAATTTTCGAGATGGGTGATGTGTTATACTTAGGTTCATGCACTTCAATTGTCTGTTGGTGATATTTTTGGAATTCGTCGAATAAAAAGGGGGTTGAATTGATTTGTTGAATCGGTCGACTTAACGCGTCGGCGTTAGAATTTAATTTGCCGGGTTTGTAACGAATTTCGTAGTCGTATTCCATTAGTTTCAATCGCCATCGTACTAATCTGCTTGTAGGATCCTTACAATTCATTAACCATGTTAATGGCTTATGATCGGTCACAATAATGAATTTTTGTCCGGAAGCATCGGCTTTCTTAGGTACTATCCAAACAGGACTAGAGAACGCTGAAAAAGATGGTTGTATAATTCCTTCGGTGAGCATTTTGTCGATTTGATTCTTTACTTCCTCTTCGTGTACCTTCGGGTAACGGTACGTCTTGGTAAAAATAGGTCGTTCTGATATGGTAGGAATTTCATGAGAAATTGAATTTGTGTTCGTTAGCTTATCACCGGGAAGATGAAAAATGTCTTGATATTCGGAACACAATTGGAATAGTGTTGATTTTTCCTCTTCATTTAGGTGATCTATTCGTAGTTTTTGTGCTACCAGATGATTTCGGTTCGAATGGTGATAGGTTGGCTCTAAAGTTGGTTGGGGAATTTCAAATTCTTCCAATTGTAATGTCGGTAGAAGTATGGTTTTTGATTCGTTTAACGTATTTATTAATGGAATCGTTACAGTTCGATTTCGCACTGTAGTTATTACATTTGGGATAATGATCCCGTCGTCTATTATTTTCTGTGGAATAAATCCTTCTTTCGGCGAATCGATCGTTGTCGTGAACGTCGTGATGAATTCAGTACGTGGAGCGAGTGTTATACAATTTTTGTCGTTACTATCAAAAGGAATGAGTGTGTTGTTTATTAAAATTGCATCCTTTTTGTAGTTAATTTCAGAATTTGTTGCTTGGAAAAAATCATTTCCTAAGATGCCATCAAAAGGTGTGTAGATTTTTGTTGCATTTATGAGGTGTAATTTCGGTGTAATTTCTAAATTTCCGTGCTGTAAGTGGATGCGTACGGAACCAATTGTCGAAATAGGTTCGTTGGGGTTTATTCCCATCAATAATTGTTTTTCTTTCTGGTCGAGGTAAGTTAATTGAGGATCAACTGCCGTATGTTTAATTATAGACAATGATGCTCCTGTATCGACAAGCAATTTTAAATTTCGAGATGAATTTGTCGATATGAATGTTATCGATTTTAAATTTCCCGCTTGTAGTGTGGAAATCTGTTTGAAGTCGTTTGCGATTTGAGGATCATCTAATGATTCGAGTTGACTTATGCCGGATCTCGGAAAAGGATTTTGATTCGTCATCGGTCTCGTAAATTGTTGATTTTGATTTGTCGCTGGTCTCTGAGGTTGTTGATTTTGATTCAGTCTCAACGAATTTTTGTACTCTCGTTTTCGACATTCCGTGATGCTGTGTCCTTTGTTTTTACAATAGTTGCAAAATTTATTGGGATCGTATGAAGATCGGTTAGGGTTTTCTGGAGGAACATGTTGACGTTCTTGATTCTTTCTACGACAATTTTGAGTCGAATGATTATTTTTCTTACAAAATGTGCAGTATTGAGTATTAGGGAAGGGAACGACCCTTGTGTAATTTCCAATCTTTTCTTCTTGAAGCGCTATAGAAAATGCTTCATTTAGAGTTGTAATATCGCGAGCTCTTAACATCTGTGATATGTGCGGATTGCAATGTAGAATAAATCTACGCAGAGCAGTTCTTTGAATTGCGCGTTTTAATGCTGGGATCTCGTCGCAGTCATTTTTTTCATCGTTTTCTTCAGCGATAATGCAATTTGTTTTTATTTGATCTAGTCGTTTGTAGAAATCGGTAACACTTTCGTTCGGTTTTTGACGAATCGTCTCTAATTCTTCGTGCAATTGAGCGACGTCCTTTATAACGCTGTAATATCTTTTCAGTGTTTGTTTTAATTGCGTCCAAGATGTAACTTCGTCGATGTTGATTTCGTTGATAACGTTACTTGAAAGTTGGGAAAAAACGTAACGCAACAACGGACCCGTTTGACTAGCGCTGGCTAGTTGAAATGCACTGTCTACATTTGTTATAAATTGTGTCAGATTGTCGTGGTTACCGTTAAATGGCTTGATAAAATGGAATAACGTGCTTAAACCTAATTTTACTTTTAAATGTACATCCTCTTCGAGTGGAATTGGGGATGCGCGATCGGAATCGGTAGACATGTTGGGAATTAGAACAGTATATTCGTACTTACGTTAAGTTCGTTTGCCAAATTAAGTGATGAAACACAACCTCGTCGGTAGATCCAGATTCCTGGGTACACTCTCGAAGTCCTGGCAAATCCCGCCGCTGCCACCAAAAAGATGGAGAATCCTGTTGGAAACCTCCGCCGCTGCCACCAGAGCGTATTTTTAATGAGAGAATACTCGTAACTCAAAAGTATTTTATTCACTAATTAACACTAACTTAACCTAGATTACAAACATTTATAGTTGTAAATGAAGAAAAATTGGGTTGTTTAAAGTCGAACGATTTAAGGGTTGTAACAACTGCGATTTTCTGGTTCTTGACTGATACTCGTGAAAGCACTTGTGAGACTCTTTTCTTTTATATTTTTGGGGTGACTTTAAGTTTTGCGTCGAAGACGTTAATTTATTGGTCCGGTCTGCGATTTGTTACGCTTCAGAAAATCGAACACTTGTGTCTGTAACTTGATATTTTAACTTTTAAATGTACAGGGCTTGCAACAATCTATTATTTATTATTGTAATATTAAATTACATTAAAGAAAACAGAGTAATCTTCTTTGAGAGTTCTTATTAAAAGAGGGGTTGCGACCTCGATGTTGGATTAAAATTAATTTCTTCGATTTTTAATTTTTTACATGATGTGAGTTTAAATCGGTGTGAGCCAGGTTTATTTCTATCCTTTTTTAGTAAAGCCAGCTTTATTATAAGTTTTCCAAGTCGGTTTTAACGATTCAAATATAAAGAAAAAATTATATTCATTAATTACACAAATGAATTTGGTTATTATACTTTGAGGCAACCAAGCGCTTGATTCAATTAACTACATTTTTTCACATAAATTTTTATTGTTCAGTTCTGAAAAAAATTGTTGAAAATAATTAAAATAATAATTTAGAAAAGAAGTTTTAAGTTGAGGGAGTGAAAATTATGTTAAGTTGCGGAGTACACAATCTTTTAATTACGTCTAGATAATTGTAATATTTCACAAATTGCACACTCAGATTAAAAACAATGTAAAGAACGAATTTTAAACATCTAGGTTAGTTGAGAGATGAATATCTGAAATGGCCTTGCAGATTTGCAAAACTTTTTTTTGTAGAAATCAAAAGGAAATTGCCAATCCAGATGTTAACTCAACTTTGCACTTAACTCTGAATAAATAGGAAACGCCGAAAAATGTATGCATCCTGAAGCTACACTTTCAAACGTGCCCTTCGCCATCGCCTACGCCTTCTACAATCATGCACTTCCATTCAAACTAAATTAATATTAGCACGCCACAGTTTTTTCTTCTATTAGCTAATGTAAGCGTTGTTACATACCGCCACATTTACTCTCTAACCTTGCGTGCTATATTTATTAATCGGTATTAAAACGGCCGCAACGTTCTCCTTTGATAATGAATTTTGAATCATGAACGCGTACACACGTCCTTGCTTCTATTAAACTATCCAAACGGATAAATTAAATTTCGCATAAAAAATCGCAAGAAAGACAATTTTTTAGGCACAATGGTTTGTTGTTTAAGGTCGATGTGCAGATCCGGCATCGTGATTTGTCTTCGGCACTTGCAAGTACGTTTTATTTCGACAGTTGAAATGCGGCTTCCAGGCTTGCATTACATCCCCACGTTGAATGGCTGTTAATTTATTTGTTGGAGTATTTTTGGACGTTTGAAAAGTAATTCAAGGTGCCAACGATAAATCTTGATCGGAGAAGATAATCTGGAGGACAGTTAAATTGCAACGGGAAATCGAAATTGAGCTTTGGAGATTTTTTTATCGTTTGATTAATCGGTTATTTAATTTGCTTTTTACTCGATGCTGTTAATTTCTGCTGCTAGGTTTTGCATTTAAAAAGGAATTATTTTTGACTTGACTGGTAAAGGAAACTTGCTTCATTTATTTCAATCCAGTTTTTTTAATTGATTGAAGGCGAATATTCGTTGGATACATTTTTGATTTCTCTAGTTCGCTGAAAAATAGTCAAAAACCATTCAAATACCGTAAACACACTTGTCTCCACTGAACTGAGCCCAAGCGTCGATACGACGAATCGTTTGAAGTTACGGACTTTGCTGGGGGACAGATTCGTTTCTTCTTTTTTGTAAAATTATTAACAAATATTTTTAATTGGTGGTACAAGGTCCGCCTGATACATTTACTTTATTTCATTTAAACAATCTCTCCTTTTCGTGATGCTAACATTGCTTAGCGAGCATCTTTATGCTATTTTGGGAGCACGTTGCATATAAATCTCATCGCCGAAAAGACAATCCATCCAAAAACGTTGCAATTTATTTTAAAAAGCAACAAGATTTTCGAAGAAATGGAGGGGCAACGAATGCTATATTCGTTGTGAGACCGGCCATAGAGAAGGCAATTCACACACTATCAACCTGTATATTTCGTTGACTTAAAAAGAAGCCTTTTACTGCGTCAAGAGAAAAAGATATACTTAAAATATTAAACAAAGAAAACATCTTAATGTAAATTTGTGAAGTAATAGAAGACATACACATACCATCATAAGAATAAAAACGTCTGAAGACCTCTTGAATGACTTGCATATTCTTGAAGGAATAAGGCAAGGGGCTCGTTTGATTGTAAGATTGGTAATGACAAAAATCACTAATATTTGGAAAGATCAAACTATCATCAAAGCACTAAAAATAAGGCTTGTGAACAATAGCCACTTATGCCTCTGAAACATGAGCCCTGAAACAAGCACATCGGAAGAGAATAAAAGCTTTTGAACCACAGCTTTTTGAACACAGAACCAACGTTTCCAGGAATTAAATATAAAAGGCAGGTTACTTAAACAGTTAAACAGAAAATACTTAAGTTACTTTGGGCATATATGAAGAACAGGAGAAATGGAAAAACTTATACACTCAGAAAAAAACATTCTCGTAGGCAAGAAAATTCGGGCTTAAATTTAAACTTGCGCGTTCTTAATTTTGGCCCAAGAATTGGTCATTCTTGGGTTTTAAGAATGTTCATTCTTCTTGTCAAATTTAAGAATGGGTAATTCTTGATTTTAAGAATGTTTATTCTACTTACCAAATTTAAGAATGGGCAATTCTCGATATCAAGAATGTTGATTCTATTTATCAATTTTAAGAACGGGTCATTCTTAATTTCAAGAATTTTGATTCTTCTTGACAAATTCAAGAATGGGTCGTTCTAATTTTAAGAAGTTTTATTATTTTTACGAATTTTAGAATGGAATGCATGAGTTAAAGGAGTTTTAAAATATGAAGTTATTTAACATACGTGCTTTTATTAAAAGTAGGCAAATACAGTACTAAAAGTAAAAATTTGACGTCACATCACATTCTTTTGTTGAGTAGCTCAATAATAATAAGTTCAATAAAACATGATATTAGAAATAATTGTATAACTACTAAAGTTCAGTGTAAAACGCAATAAAAAAATATTTGAGAAATTATTGTATAATTACATACTAAAGTTCACTTTAAAACGATAATAGGTTTTTTCTTCAGACCAAAAGTAAATTGAAATGTGTATCTATTATCTTACTATAAAAATAAACTTATCACAAAAAACTATACAGTCCAATACAGTTTTAATACATTTAGTTGCTAATTATAACAGTCACTTGATCTATCCTTTTTTCTAAGTATTTATTGTTGAATAAGTGTTAGGACGTTGAGTTAATGCTTGGTTTCCAATTTTTTTTGTTGCTTTTCCTACAAATCCTGCACTTTGGTTTACTTTCTTTCCATGGGAATAATTGGCCGAAATTTACATCAATCTAAAAAACATTAACAAAATAGTTACATTGTTCTACAGATATCACAAGAATTTACCAAAATTGAACACTTTGAATGTTTCAATAATGACCACTCGTCTATAAGTTGATCAATACTTTTATTTTTATATTCCTTTAGACGATAATTTGTGGTGTCTCTCCATTTTACGCAGATTTCTTCCCAGAAAACGCTCGCATCCGTGTATTTGAGCCACGCTTTTGTTTTGTTACATTCTTCCATCCGCTAAAATGGATGATTTGTAATAAGATAGATACAACACTAAAAGTATAATAGATAATCAAAATTATTTCTTTACCTTCTTCGTTACTATGATTTGTTACAGAAGCAACGGGTTTCGCACGTTCCTTCCTTTTTATAAGTCCTTTATTTACCATTTGATGCTTAATATTTCAAAGTTTGTTGTATAATTTTCCCTTCGGATTGCCATCAAATTTACGGGGAACGTAATAAATTTACTAGAATTAACATTTATGAATATAATTTTTGTTTGTGACAACTACAGTGCATGCGTTCAGTGGACATGCGTTTTTCTCGCAAATGATTAACGAAAACGGTGTTGTGTAATAAATTGGGTGATAAATAAAAAATAATTTTGAAACTCCACTGTTCACATTTATTTTTTATTCCTTCTCTAATTTTCCGAGAAGATTCAGCAGAACGCAATACTTTTTACAGAATATAAGTAATTTTTATTAATCGTTGGCGAGAAAAATGCATGTCCTATGGATAAATAAATTACGGCGTTCCGCAAACTTACTTTTCGTTCGGATGGAAATAAACTCCCAATTTGTAGTAGCGTTTCTAACGACTAGTCATTCTGTTCATCGACTAATTGCATTGAATTAGATCAACATCGTGCCACACTAAACCACTTGTAACGTTATCTAAACTAAACTAAAACGTTGCCCAAAAATTGTCGGCAATAAAATAATTTACACTCATCGCACCCCGCTAGGAAATAGGATACAAGGAAAAAATATCGTAACAAAATTATTTTTTGAGATTTTGCTCTCATTGTACGACTCAAATTTTTGTTAAGAACCCATCCCTTAGTTAACAGCACGTTTCGGTAATAAAAATACTTTTTAAAGTAACCGTTAAATCTAACCGTTACATTTCTTAAATAGACCCAAAAAATACTGGAAAACCGGATTTTATTGTGGGAGTACAGAACAGCGTATCTAATCTTATTATGTTATGTATGAGATTCTTTGATATTAATAATATTTACTTTATTAATGAAGCGTTTTTTCAAATTTGATTGCGACCATGTTCAAAATGTATCCTTCTAGTAACTTCTATAAAGAAACAATATTTCGAAGAGTTATTATAAAAAGTTTTCAGTAATATATATTTGTAATTTATTATAGGTACTTAGAATCATTCATTTGCACTCGGAGAAATTAGTAGCTTATATTATTATACAAGACAATAAAGTTGAATTTATTCCATCGTTTAACGGCGAAATATACAATTTTAATAAATTACTATTATAAGATTTTTTAGCAATAAGTCGAAGTGACTATAAATTTAGAAAAAACAATAAGTACATAATAGATGCAAATTTTGTTGCTGTTTATTAACCAAAACACGTGCTACAAACAAATTTTTTATGATTAAAAACAAGAAGCAGATAAAATTATATTTTATGCTTCTGAAATGAGTAAACAAAATGCAATGTTAGCCGCCAGAATTGATTGAAAACTTTTAAAGTAGACTGATGTTTTAAACAGGCATAGAAAATCTAAAAATTAATTCTCACAAATATACAATTAATAGAAATAAATTAAAACTAACCACTGACGGAAGTAGAACATATTTTATATTGTTTTTATCGGCAGCCAGATTGATTGTTCAAGACGAGAACTAACTGCATTAAATTATTGTAAAATATTCTAATAAAACTATGGATTATTCCAACGTTTCGCTGCTATTCAAGGGCAGTTCATTCCTAAACTTTCACAAAAATATTAATAAAGTTTAAATTAAAGAAATTCTTCTTTAATTTCTTTAATTAAAAATTTGCTAATATTTTTGTTAAAATTTAACGTTACTCCTGTCCACATCCTTAATAAATAATTAATATCATAGTTTGGGCGTTAATCAGATAAATACTTATATTTATTTATCGATTTCAATTTTTTATCAAGAATTATAAACGTAAAATCAATTTATTAATACAGTTGTTGTATTAACAATATTTATGCGGATGAAGCTATTATTACCTTAGGCCCCTTGCCCCTTGCCCCAAACAATACCCCCCACTGCCGTCGATACAAAATAAGAATCCGTTACGCTTGGTTTAATATTGGACGTGTTAAATTTAAGCACAAACATGCTAAAATGCAAGAACTCAACCATTCTCAAAGTTAGAAGCGGATTCTTGATAAATTCTTAGGTAGCATTTTTTTCAGTGTACTTATACAGCCGAGACTCATGGAAACTTGGTCCATTCTTTATATGAAGGATTACAGATATACTAGGATAGGGAAGCATGGAAGCACCAACTGGAAGCAATGTCATGATGGTATTACTAAATCCTAAGGAGGGTAAAACACAGAGAAGAATATTGCTAAGCAGATGAATGAAGATGATCTACAAAGGCTAATATTTCAATTCAATATAGCAGTCAAACAATATAACATGTAAATCTCAACACAGGAAACACAATGCATGGTTACATCCTAGAATCCTACAAGATACAAATTACATATAGAACAATCAATAATTGGACAAGTAATGAACTTCAGGTACCTAAGAGTTGCAACCAGAAATCATCGAGACATCATTGGAGAAATACAACCGTACTCAAGTATAAGGTTGTTTAAGAGATATTATTCTTCTTACAGTCCTTCTCCTGTCGGAGGTTGTATACCATCATCACTATTCTTATTTTGTTCACCGCTTCTGTAAATAGTTGTGTGCTACTGCAAGCCAAACCATTCGCGCAGATTCTTCAGCCAGGACACTCTGCTTCTGCCAATGCATCTTCTTTCTTTAATTTTCTTTGCATAATGAGCCTCAGAAGTCCATACGAACCCCTCATCCCGTGCCCCAGATATTCAAGTTTCCTCTTCTTAATGGATAGTATAATCTCACTTTATTTATTTATTCTATCAAGGACCTCTTTGTTAGTGATTTTATACGTCTAGGGTATTTTCCACATTCTTCGATAACACCACATAGCAGCGGAGTATTCTTAGTCGTATGAACATCTCTACTACACAGAAACATTATCATTTTTACGAATGTCGATTTTGCTATTTCTATTCTTCTTTTTATCTTATCTGCTTGGGCTTCTGTTCTTTGTAACATAGTTCCAAGATATTTATGGGAGTCTTACTAACAGACGTTACAGAGAAACAAAGAGCGCAAACCAAAAATAAGAATGTCAGAAATGAACGTGATAAGATCCATCATAAATTTTCTCAAAAGTTCATTTATTTACTTTCTTTATATTCGAAACAACAATTCAATTTCCAGTTGTAAAATAGACAAGGAAATTTAAATAATTTTCAATAAATGAAATCAATGAATAAACGTCGATCGTTTGTAATATTTCTGTCACCTACTCTATAATTACCTAGAATTTATTGCGATTTAATGAAAAATTAATTACTAGTATCGAGTATCGTGTAGGTGAAGATAATTCCAGAAATATGTGAAGTACTGAGTTTCCGGACGATTGTACGTTTGTAACAGCCGCAAACGTATTGGAGTTTACTGTGCGGTGCAGTGAATGTGTGGAAATACAGTTAATTACTGGCAAGGTTACTGTCAAATGCGGTTGGATGGATTGCATAAATTCAGTGTACGATGACGTGAACTAATTTTTTACAAGTGTTTTTTCGTAGCTCCACATGCACCTGTCGACTTTGGATATTTTCGTAACTCGCTTCTGGACATGCAATTATTTCAGGGAGTTACTAAAGTAGATTTACCAATAATTAATTTATGTTACTGTATTTCTTTCAAAATTGCAATTAAAATAAATGGATACATGACAACGTTTACTACAAATAACTTAAAGTTTTATTTCAATAAGTAATGAATTATAAATTTTAATCAAAACCTGTTGGCATAATTTTCTGTTAAAAAATAAATTGTTTTCAGTACCTGAGAAGCATTTGGTTTTTTCAATTAGAAAAAAAATGTTTGCAGCAAAAGTTGTATATCATTAAAAGGACCTACTTACAATTCTTGTTTTTACATTTTTTTTTTATAACGCAAATATGAAATTTTAAAATCAGCAGTTGATCATTTCATGTGTAGAAAAAATTAGTTGTTTTGAATTATTCTATAAATAAATAGGTTTAGTCGGAAACGATTAAATTTGCATTATAATTCTAAAGAGACTGTCAAGCTTCGAGTATGAATAATCCGTCAAACGGAAGCGGCTTAATTGAAATGTACGTAAGAAACCCAACACGCCTTCTTGCATTAAATGCATCAGCCATTTCAACATTTATCAGGTTCACTAGGTTTTACAGTTATAATGAAAGTTGTTCCCTGTACCTTGACAAATGGCGTGACATTATTTCTGCAATTAAATCGCCGAAAAGTTGCATTTTGCAAAAAATGAAGCCGTGCCATGTAGTGACTATCCAAAATATTTATAATAACGGAATTGAACCACTGAAAATTATCGCATTAAAAGCGAAAAGAAATTGAAAATCTTTTTTTTTTATAGACTTTTATGTAATGCTTGAAGAAACAAACAGTTCCCAAATCAAATTAGTACATACTTAACAATTACTTAGTGGACAATTTGAATCTGATAACTAGATTATCAAATAAATCTAAACTTTTGAACATACTCAACTGATGTCTGAAATCAAAAAGGACAAATTCTAAATTATGCAATTACAGAACAATACATTTAATGAGTAATGGACTAAAGTTAGTTTTCAATTAGTACACCTCGATTTGTATGCATAAAGGTTACCAAAACCTCCTCTCTACTTCGCATTGACTATAAGACGTTTGACCTAGCAAAATGCAAGAAATCAATACATCCATTAAATAAAGTAGGATGGAAGATATTGAAATTAAGAGAGAAATCAGACATTGTTGGTCGCACATATAATCTTTAACCTCTGTTCTCTATCCACCCAAACGATATAGTAATCACGTACTCGACACCCAGTGTACACATAAACATTTATACTGTTGCCACTACAAGCCCGTTTAAGATTCGACAAAACATTCAAAATAGCTGACGTAAACACTACTTATTGTGAAAAACCACCAAAGTTCTTTCGACCGACAGAGATTCAGCTTTCATGTTGTACGTGATCATTACGCCTTTATATTGCTATATCGTTTCAGTAAATGAAGTATAGTTAGAGAAAATGTTTGCAGAGGTTCGAAATTAAAATTTGGAAGGTTTAACTATTAATGCAAAAATGCTGCTTTTCTAGCTGATTTTACTGAAGGTATATTTTTCAAAAAACTTGACCATCGAACATGTACCTGAGCTATTCAGTAAAAGATAGAATGGCATATTATTAAGGAGACGAAAAGTTTATAATCGTCCAGTTTGCAACTCAAGGAACAATAGAAGGAAAAGGAATCTCCCAGAAGAATACAGAGAAAACGTTAGAAGTTTATTATTCTTGTATTTTGATATAAGTAAAACCAAACAACAATATATTAACAACACTCCTATGTAAAACCGTACAATTATTGGACATCGCTAGTTATTGGACAAGCTACTTTTTCTTAACAGAAATAAAGTTTCTGTAAAAGTTAAACTTTTTTGCTACCCTTCAAAGCGACATCTATGCTATACCTATTCAATATTTTCATACTCGGTGAATATTTTACAGGTTTACAGGTGTGTCCAATAACTGTCCTTTTGTATAATAATTGTTTAAAAACATTATAATTTTGAACATAAATAAATCCTATAAAAATTAATCATACCATTATTTGGCTAATACTTTAAGGATTACATCTTGTTAATGTAATTCTCTGGAATGACCTATTATGTCAAATAAAATAATATCAAAGATAGTTATTTTCTTAAGTGTCCAATAACTATCGGGTTTACCCTATATATTTAAAATGTTGAACAAAATGTACCGTCATCATAAAACTGTAATTCCATTGACAACATCGTATTAGCTGAAGTTATTAATGAAATGATACAGTGAGATTGAAGACCATTTTTTGTTAGCTGCATGCCAGAGAGGTATTTGCAATCAACTTCACTACAGTTCTGTACAATTTGATTAAAACTTTTTTAAAAATATTTATGCTGGTTATTTTGTGATAGTTGTTAGGTAGCTAATTTTAATTACTTAGAACGATATTATGTATACAATGTGCACAAACATGAAAAAATGCCGCGAAATTTACTACTGTATTAAAAAAAGTAATGCAATCCAATTAATTTGCAATTATGATAACATTAAAATCAATTATGACAAAGTGTAATCAGCAAGTGTGTGGTAATATGCATTTCAAAATATGATAATAAAATCAATCATCTGTTTTTTTTCACAAAAAATGTTAGGTAATAATTAGAATAAAAAGCAACAATAAAATTTTATGAATTGAAGTAATAAAACGAGTTCTAGTTTTTGTTGTTATAGCACCATTTAATCAAATTCCAATCTAAAAATATTTACTACCAGTTTCCTGATTGCACAAAAAGTTACGATAAGTGTCCTTAAAAAGTGGAGTAATTTTAAAACATTTCAAACGATCCAACCAAAATTCCATCACACCCCAAATAGTCAATTAAAAAAAAAATTACGTGACCGTTTTTAAAATACACATTAACTAAAAAATTTCGAAAGTACTTTTGCTCGCATTGCTTTTTTATTGGGCCACTTATCAGCGCATTGCAACTTACATAATTTTGATCAACCCAAATATTTACATTTCCTAGTTCATCATTTTCGGGTTGTTACTAAGTAATTCCAATCAGCCCGGTTACATCACGCCAACAATGCGTCCAAATGTGTTACAATTTCGATTTGAAATTGTGTTGCACAAGTGTGCATTAATCCTCAATAAGAGGTGTGTCGATTAGAATGACTCCGATTTGTGTGCCGATCAATCACGCTCGATATCGCGCAAAAGGAACGCAACCTGTTCCCACCATAGTATTATCGAAATAAAAACTTAAGGAACCAAGATCTGCGAGATAATGGTAATGCATCATTGTTTTGCGGGAAAAAAAATCGCACTTGATCCATGGTCAGTCGCAAGGTTAAAGTTCGGTGAGAATTTTTAAAAGCGATACCTTCAAGGTTTTTCGTTGGAGCAGAAAAAATCCAGCAATTATCTCCATTTATTAACATACTCAGTGACATTGAAATTGCAACATAGGGGGTGGGAATTATTTAGCTAATACTTGGTTGCAATTCCAATGTTACTGAGCATTAAAGTTCGTTTTGGGAAGAGGTTTCAGCAATAGAATGATTAATAAAATAAAAAAGTTGAAATCAGGTAAATGATACGCTTAATAAAAACTAAATCGTGATTAATTAATTTAATCAGAAGGAAGTACAGTGAAATGTGTTCAGGTTAACGTCCACTGTGGGTGGTAGTTGAACCAGATCAGGTAATTAATAAGTTTGCGTGATCTCCAACTGAAATTTTTTACTTCAACTCCTTTGTTTCGTTACTAATAACTTGTGGTAAGTAATTACGAAACGATAATTTATGACTCACACAAAGTTACATTTTTTATATCGTTTAGCAATGAAAAATTATTGGAATGTTTGTTAGGTTCGCATTTCGCAACGTTTGCGTGAACAAAAAATGTTTCGGTTTGGCGAATAATCCGAAAAATTGTCGCTGCTAATTTGTCCTGCTGTGCATGCTACACAAAATAAAAGCCCGTTCATGGCGAATTTTTTTCTAATTACTAATCGCAATTGTAAACGTATAAAGACCAGGATACTTCTAGGCGTGTCTAGGTGGAAAACAGAATCCGAAAAAATCGTGAATGACCTTGTCGTTGCCTAATGACTTGCTATTTACTCTACGTGAACGAGGGTAACGAGTTTGTCTCTGCAAAAATCATTTCATAATCGCGACACATGGTCGCTAAGTTGCAAGTGCACTTTTCGATAAAATTGCTCTAGTTTCTAGCAAATATTTGTAGAATATTCTTTCCGACTGTTTTTGAATTTTCAAACTTTATTTGCTGTTAAATATAACTAAGGGAATTGGGTCTTGGTTGATTATATTTAAAAGTTTTTAATTTCTATTTAATTAACCAAATTGTATAACTTAGAACTTCCCCTTTCATGTCTTTTTAAATTTCCTTGCCGAAAAATTCAGTAACAGTAATGGTCAAATGTTCAGTGACGGCTTAACCTCGAGCTTTGGTAACTACGGCAGAAAACGTAAAAAACTAATAAATTGTGCTGTCAGTGCTAAAAACTTGATTCAGTGTATGAACTTTATAATTCCATGTGTTCACGTATCAGTTTAAAATATAAATCAAAAATACATACCTTGACACATGAATCCATGAAATTATGAAGAGAAGTATTCAGCATTATCAACACAATTTTTTAGTTTTCAATTTTTTCACCAGATTTACTAAAGACCGAGCTTAAGCCTGTACTGATCAGGCCGTAAGTGATACTTTATTGTCCTGCTTCTATTTTTGTTTCTTAACAATTATGTTTGAAGTAAATAACTATTTGGACTTTGAGGCTATGAAACAGCACTAGAACATTATGTGGTAGAAGTTAAAAAAAAAACATAGAATGAAAATGAAGCAGCAAGGTAATGTCAGAAATGAGTTTATGAATATCAGAGCAAATAAACTACAAGTAGAAGAGCATCAAATTAGATACCAAATGGAACTTAAAATCAACGTTAAAAATGTTTGTAGGACAGTAAGAATCGAAAATGTAGAAGCAGAATGAAAGGCGTTTGTAGAAAGTATAACAAACGTTGTTAGTAAAATATGCGAGACGGCAAGATGTAGTGGAAATAAGAAACATACTCCCTGGTGAAACACCCAAATAAAAGTGCCATAAAGCAAAAGAGGAAAACATGGAAAAATGTGTAGGGTCCAAAAGTAGCAACTACTACAAGTTATATAAAACAGAGATATTAAAGGTCAAACCCTGGTAAAGGAGGCAAAACCGAAAACCTGGGAAGATTTTGGGAATAGAATGAAAGGGCAGACACGAGAGAATGAAAAATTATTATACCTATAAAAAACCTATGAAAACTTAGTAAATCTACATTATGTAGAATGAGTGGAATGAACACTTTAAGGAATTACACAAGCCACATGAGAAGAAGAAAATTCAGAAAAAACAACATGTGAAAGCCAGACAGAAAAACCAATGAAAGAGGTAATAGAGGTAATGTCAAATCCGAAATGACAAACTATATTGGAGAGAAGTGGAACAAAGCGTTTCACTCTGTCATAAACAAAGCTCGAAAGAGAAACAGATACCTGAAATTTGGAAGTTAGCGGTCATAATTCCAATGCACAAGAAGGGGGACACCACAATATGTAGTAACTACAGAGGTATTTCTTTATTATCAGTTTCAGGAAAAGTCTATAAAAGAATACTGTAAAGAAGAGTAAGATATAGTGCTGAAAGTATTCTTCAAAACTGGATTTTTTGTTTGAAATAAGTCTCCGAAAGAATTGTAACCCGAAGTGGAAAGACGTATCTAGCAGCAATATATCTGCAGAATTGAGAATTAAGAGAAAGAGAGGAAGACCCAAGAAGACATGGAACCACGAGTTAGGAGATATACTAAAGGAAACGGGCGTAAAATAGAACGCAGTAAAAAATCATCACTACACTGAAAAAAATCGTATGTTACAAATTACTACAATAATGTAGCACATATTTTGTAACAATTTTTGCTACAAAGAGAGCATTTGTTACTTAAAATTGTAATACAATTTTTAAAGCATTTGTAGTGAAAACTTTGTAGCAATCTTATCTACAAAGTGTATTACTTTTTCAAAACAATTATGGTATTACTTTTGTTTTAATATTTGCTATAAGATTGTTGCAACTTACATTATATTTTGAGTGAGTTTTACTATAAAATAAATGGATTAACGTCACTACAATTGTTGCATATTTTTCGAAAATTTCTGGCCAATACAAATTCATAATTGTTGGTACGTGCTTGCCGAATGTATTTTATTGAAAGTGATCGAGAGGGAAGGAACAGATTTGCGGACGCGGCCCGTTGCCGAAAAATTGCCGACAATAAAATAATTTACACTGATCGCACCCCGCTAGGAAATAGGATACCAGGGAAAAATATCGTAACAAAATTATTTTTTGAGATTTTGCTCTCATTGTCTGTTTTACAAGCCGTGTATAACGTATATTTGGACTTCTGACCCAAACAGTATTAAGTCACACAAAATACGCCTTTAACACTAGAACGCTACCGTCATTGGAGTTAATAGGTTAATGCCACGGAAAATTGGGCTTTAATCAATATTGATTATATTGCGGTTTACAGATAAGAGTTGTGAATTTCTGCTGATTTTGCATTTATTTATTTATATTATACATCCGAAACAGTGTGTAGTCGATATGCGTGAAGGAGGATGTTGTGGCTGGTCGGTGGAGTCGGTGAAGAGCGCCTTCCAGCAATTGGAGTGATAAACAACCTCGCAATATAAACAAACTGATTAAAAACGGTCATTCATTCTTTCGAGAGCTTACGAACAACTTCTTTTTAATACGCATAATTTTGTATCAATCTTTTTAATTATAATTAGTTAGTAAAGTGAAATTAATAAAGTCTTAACTTACTGACTATAAGTGCGATAAGTTTATTAATAATTATTAGTTTTGCGTTGTGATTTTGTGTGAGTTAGGTATGGATGACTTCGTTAAGACAACCTTAGAAAGCTGGGGCTTGTTAGACCGGTTGAGGGTGAGCTTTGACGGTAAGTACTATCGAAACAGTTTTTACTATTCATTAATAAAGTATTCATAAAGTCCATCGTTGCAACATACCTCTATTGTTTTACCGCGTTTTATTTGACAGTAACTATTAATTATGAAATTTGTTTTACAGTAAACGAAGTCGACAAACAGACCTTACTCAATCTTGATCGAGAAGATCTCAAGGAATTAATTCCAATTTTGAGCACGCGGAAACTGTTTGGCCAAAAATTAGAGAAA
Organism: Dascillus cervinus; assembly: GCA_949768715.1. Lineage (NCBI taxonomy): Eukaryota > Metazoa > Arthropoda > Insecta > Coleoptera > Dascillidae > Dascillus > Dascillus cervinus. The sequence goes on along the minus strand of OX458319.1, from coordinate 25,024,531 downwards.
TTAAAAATTGAGCATCAAGTAAAAATAGTTTTGTTCAGAATTAATTTATAAAATCTGTACCAGAGAAGCAGAATGATGTATGTCCACTTTTTCCAATCATGAAAATTTGATGTATATTGATTACATTTTAAAAAATATGTTTTTAAAAAATATGTTTTTAAAATGTAATTTGTGTATTTGACAATGTTTTAAAGAATGTGTTTTTTAAAATGTTTGTGATTTGTAATAAGTGTTAAAAAATTTTAAAAATTGTTATGAACAAGGAACATAATTTGTAAGTAAAAGCTCTTTTTGTATTTACTTGTATTATTACTGTAGATGTTGTTTAAAATATATAAGAAACAATCCTGTTATAATTAATTCTTGCGTTTCATTTTACCTGGTTCATTTTACCACTAATTCCATTCCAAAAAAAAGTAGTAAATTGTGATTCATAAAAAATGTAGTATTTTGCAACGAATATACATATTACTTTTTACTACATTAATTAGGCGCAGAAGACTGTTAATTGTTGCAAAATATGCTGCAAAACCTGTAGTAAAAATAACGGCAATAATAATAGAAAAAGATATGTGTATATGGTAACTGTTTCTCTTTTTTGTCGCAAAATTTAATCTCTAAAATAGTAATTTTTAGTATAAAATCTTATACTTTTTACTGTAAAGATTTGGAACACATTAGTCTTTATTTTAGTAAATTTTGCAATGACTGTGTAGTACACTTTACTATTATATTTGTCGAAAATCTCGCTATACACGTTAGTACTATATGCCACAAATTATTGTAAATGTAGCTACAACCAAGTTACTACAATTGTTTAGAAAAAAATGATACAATTTGTAACTAGTCGTATTTTTAATACAATTTGTGGTGAAAATTTGTACAATTGTAGTTTTATTTACTACTTTTTTTTTTCAGTGTAAATAGAAAAGAGTGGAGAAAATTCTGTTATGTTTAACAGGTGCATCCAGGCACTTAACGGTACACCGGGTTACGGATAACTTACTAACTAATTGGACTGTACAATAAAACTTCTCTAACTCGAACTTCTATAACTTGAATTATTCTCTAATCGTAAGTCGATTCGTGGATTTTGAAATTTAAGCGATTTTATATGAAAAGTATTCTTCCTAAGTCAAATTTGCAAACTTCCATATGTCGAATATTTCTAAATCTGTAACCAGTAATTTAATCGTAATTCGAATTCTTCGAAAGTTTTATTATTTAACGAAATTTCGTTCATAATTCCTTTTTTTGAATCGGGAACTGTATGTATAGAAAAAACAAGCGATCATTATTAGATCTCATCTACTTATTTTACAATCCTACACCGAAAGGTATATGAGGAAATAGATTTTATATATTTACATACTTTCACTCTCAATACAGCACTGTAATTCATATGTCAATAATGTTTTGCAGTAGTTTCTGCATTTTGATAATCCTTTGAAGATTCGACTTAAAGAAGTTGCACTGTAAAAAGTTTTTACTGATTTGGTTTATTTTCCGCTGAAAATTTCAACAATTATAAAATTGAAAATAAAAATGAAGTTTCTTGCAAATCTTTGATATATATATATATATTAATTGCAAAATTGACAATTTGAATAGTGGTAGTAAATAAAAAATGTACTTAGTATTCCTATCAGAACCTAATCCAGCTTTCTTTTTAGATTTGCTAATTTTAAAACATTCTGCAAGAAAATTAGCAAAACGTTTGCAACCAAACTATTTAACGATTGTCATAGACGTTATTAGAGCAAGACGTATTTTTTCATTGTCGTAATACGACATTTTGGCTGAGAAGCTCAAGCGCATGCGTACGCCAAAGAAATGTAAAAATAAAGTATTACTACAATGAAAAATACCTCTTGATATAATTCTCTATTACAAAATCCGTCACAGCAACTTGTCTTACTTCCACATAATAACCAGAAACTTGAGATTCGTTAAATAATAATGTTCGCTCAGTGCGTACGTTAAATATTCGACAAGGCCGTAATAAAATATGCAATTACAAAATTATTTTGTAACGCGAAGTCACGAAAAAAAAAATCGTGCTACAACAATCTTAAAATACATAAATAAACTTGTAGCAGTGTTTTATTGCAGACATCTAACTGAAACAATTACAAAGCTCGTGGATGCCTCGACGCGTGTCTCAGAGTTGTTAATTTTGATTTCTCATGTATTCTAAACACTTTAATGGTCTCTTGGCATGCACCTGTTAAATGTGCACTTGAGGAATTGCGTTTTAACACTCTCATTTGATGCAATTAATTTTTTAGCGACGCAAATTAGCAAGCTCGCGCAAAAAGCTGTAATATGCAGAAATGATTAATTTAGAAATGATTGATTATGAGCGTTGTGAAAAAGGAAGCAGTTTTTAGTTGTTGATTACGTGCAGTGCAATCGTTGTTCGGTTAGGCATCGTTAAACATATAGGTAGGCGCATATTTTCTATGTTTTATTGATTCTGTGTCATTTGAAAACAACAGCGATGGAAAGTGTAACAGGATCATCGAAGAATGTATGAAAGTTGTTGCTTTACGTGTCTTAATGTGATTGTTAACACTAACTTCAAAATGGAAATTGCTAAATATTCAATTATTCCAGTTTTACTTAGGATGTAACATAATTTATAATAAAGTGGAATATTTTATTGCACACAAAATTGCTTATTTATTTATTTGTAAAGTTATGAACAGTCATTAGTATACAGGAATGTGTTCCAAGCACTTAAAAATTCTCTTGCTCAAAATTAGTTCATTATTTATAAATTTATATGCCGTACCAACTGCTAATTATATTGTGGATTGGTATTGATTTAGGATCGGTGTTTCCATCTCCGAATAGAGTCCTAGATAGCTAGATCTAGATAGATAGATCTTGGGATTAACAACTTTGCAACAAATTGTTGTAGTTATAGCAACAATTGTTATTAACTATTTGATATCTTATCCGGAGATATAAATACAGAACTTATATGTTTATCCACAATAATAATTATATTTGTTATGTATCTACTGAGCTCTAGATACAATATTAAAATAATATATTCTTATTACTATTTAAAACATTATAAAATTATAACATAATACCGTTCATGAACTACAGAACACGAGTCCCTTGTGTTAAATCGGATGCGTTCTGTGTTTAATATTTATTAAACACTATAATGTTGATTAATTCAGCTTTGGAAGGATTATTTTTCCGATTAAATTCAGATTGAATTGTGCTATGTAATAAGCAACTTAAATTACATTTATTGAGCATTTCTAACAGTGGAAAATCACTTGTCATGGACGAATAGATATGTTTAATTAGAGTTTAGGTAACAAAATGGGACAACAAATAAATACTTCTGCCCCAAGTACATCAACTGAACATTCTATAAGTATACATTTTATTTTATACAGCTATAACCTCATTCTTTGGTGGGCGTTCATCTAAAGAGTTGTAAGAGTCATCGGTTGTCTATCTTTATTTGTTGTTTATACAAATTATTCTGTTTTTTATTCTTTTTGAAGCTGCAGATGCAAATCCGTCTGAAGTTATACTGGTGTCAAAGTATTTTGAATTTCTCAATCAGTGCAATTTTGGTGTCATCATTTAATAATATTGTGAATTGATCTTCGGAATTGCCAATAAGTACTTAGTTTCACTGGTCTTTATTTTGATGCTCCGTTTTATATGCTCAACATAAACTTTAAAACCTGTTTTTTCCGAAGCTTGGTTATTTTAAATTATTCGTGGAAAACTGACAAATTTTGTAGAAAATTCACACAACTTTAGCAATGATGCTGATTTTGTTATGAATCATATGTAAAATAACAACACAAGCCATAACAAAATTCATCATGACGGTATTGTGCTCATATGCTTCTGCCAAAAGAAAATTAGATTTTAATATTGAAAACAGCAATGAACAATGTGATTTCGACTCTGATGATTGTGTGCTAGACAGGGATTATGGGCAATCCGAAAGTAGTGAAGAACATTTATCAGATGAGTATGAACAGGTAATTTAAACTTTTTATGTGGCATGTATCATTTTTCTCAAAATATTTTGTTGTAAATTTCATCGGTCTTTACCATCATTTAATGTGTAAGTCAGTGGCGGCTCGTCAGAGCAGGCAAGGGAGGCTAAGCTTCCTCATGATAAAATTGAAATAAATAAATAATTACATAATCAAATTTGATTTTCATTAAAGTTTCAGTATGAAACCATCAATTATTAGGTACTCAATTAAATAAATGATAATAGTTATTTGGTAGATAATTTTCTTTCACCATACCAGAACGGCCTTATTAAAGGGAATCTTCTATTTACAATATGGAACTTGAAGGTTGAATGTAAGCGCCAGAAATATGGTCGAGACCTGGCCGGAGACAATTTGCTACATTTGACTCCAAGCATCTGCTTTAATTCTATAGAATGAGGTGATTTTGACCTTGAACGTTAAAAAGAAATGAGATGCAATACTTGAGTTAGAAAGAATAAAACTATTGCATCGGAAGCTCCAGCTCCACTCCCACCCGAACACGTGTCCTAGTCAGTGCGTTTTGCCGGGCAAAGATCCCAATTATTCCTTAGCACTGGGTGTGACAGGTCTACATTGAATTCAGGTATAAAATTTTGAATTTGCGAGTTTCATTGTTTTAACTTGAATGACGATATAGAAGTAGAACTACAAAATGTATTTTCTAAAACTTGAGAGAATATTGTAGATTTTCTTTTAAGCGATCATTTAGGTCTTAGGATTATGATACAAAATTGTTTATTTATAAAAATTATGATAGGCCTCGTCCAAATTTAATTTCTTTAAAACATTCCGGAACGGCACAAAATCGAGATTTTAATGTAACGTGGTATTACAAATTGCGGATGGCTTACCGGGAGTGGAAAGCAATGTAAATTGTTTTGTTGGCCATGCTTACTTTTTTCATCGGCGTCACAAACCGAATTTACTCAGTGGAAAACAACGGGATATCACGATTTGAAAAATTTACCGCGTTCCATTGAAAGACATAGAAAATCAAAAGATCACATTTCATCAACATGTAAATTTACGTTATTTGGTAAAGGAAATCAAAATATAGCGAGGGTTTTGGATACTGCTCGAACTCGAGAGATTGCGGAATTTAATATCAAAGTTAGTTATTTTCATTAATAAGTAAGAGAAAATACATTTTGTAAGCCCATATCTCATCATCCCACCCTATGCATTTCCTTCAACTCCTAAACCAGTCCTGGCAAGAAATAACTCTACACTTCCTCGATGGTTCTTGCTGGACGGTAATTTGTGATACAAAAATAAAACATCATAATTTGTTGACTAACAATAAGTAGAGTACCTATTCTTTATAAATATTAGCCTCCTCACTCGTCACTACCACGAGCCGCCACTGGTGTAAGTATAATAATCCGATATTACTGAAGCCAAAAAAATTAGAAAATCTGACACAACTGATTCCCTACATTCCTTCAATGTATCACACTTATTATCAAGAAATAGCTATAGCTGTACCAGGAAATACCACTGAGGAGGTAGCAGATAATGAACTCGAAAATTTAGACAATTTTTCAGACAATAGTGAAAATGAAAACTAATTTGTAAAAAAACGTAATGTTATTTTTTTATCAAAAAGGGTACTAACAACAATTCTTGTAATAAATAATTAAAATTACAGTTTTTTATTTCGTTTATAGTAAAAATCAACTCAGCGTAGTTAAATATACCCTCATCACAAATTTCTTATGACATTAAATGTTATAAAAAACTTTAACAATTAATATCTCAAAACTAACTTCACGTGGCATGTAGCCTTGTTGCCCCAGGTCTTTCGTATCTAACTATCGTTTCAAAGTTTTAGGAATTTCAATAAATAAAATTAATTAATTAATCAGGTCTATAATAGAGAACTAAGATTTTTAGAATAATAGCCTACCTGTATGTTCGTTAAAGAATGTACCTACAGTTTTATTTAATTTAGATTAATTTTATTTTGCGTGTTAATTCGGTGGAAAGTGGTATAATAATATAGAAGAAAGTGAATCAACGAAATGCATTATTTATTTAACCAAGATCAATGCACTTCATATTACTTTATAATCATAAAAACTATAGGTAATAAATACTTCAATAAGATGGTTGTTTTTTATATCTGGAAATATTCATAGTAATAAACGTTTCAATCCACAGCAAGATAATGTTCCTTGATGAAACAAAACCATGTAAATATTGAAAATGTAATCTAAATCTTTTCTGCACATGAGCAACAGATTTATACACTAAAAAAATTGTCCCGGAAGGACCTGATGCTGCTATAAACTGTATATATCCAAAACATGTGGTGTTTTGGTCGAAAATTATAGTCTTCTTATCAAAATGACTACATAATGTACAGGTTAGATTAATTTCTGGCTCAGAATGTGATTTAAAAATTAGCATGTCATTTATGGAAGAACACTTCCCATTTAATCGCATTTGCATTTTGGCTAATAATGTGATAAGTGGGGCCACTTTTAATATATTAATTCTGAAATATCTACTAAAAAAAATTAGTACTTCATCACCAGTATTTTTTTTTTTACTTTGGACTTGTCCGAATATACAAGAAATTACAGAATTTTTTCTGAAGCCTATAACATCAGATTGACCTACTACAGGCGCTTATAGCTATACAGATGTTGAACTTTCAAGTCGATATTGATCATCCTAAGATTTTGATTAAGAAATAAGAAATGACATGCTTCTTAACCATCTGGAAAATTGTAGTATCGAGTTCCTGGAATCAACAGCAGACGGTGATTAAACGAATCTGTAAATTCATGCGACTTTCACTAAAAATATTAACAGATAATCATATCATCACACATGATGAACACGCACGCATTGCGTCTCAAGTGAAAGTCCGTCAACCAAAGAATCATTCCATCAGATCAAAATGAGTTTAAAGTATTTTCTTTAATACAATTAACTTTTTATTCAATTCTCAAAGCCACAATTTTCAACACACAAAAGTAAGTATACTTACTGTTGCTGCATGTGAACAAAAAGAAGCGGTTTCTTAGAAAAAGCGTAACCGGTCATAAATTCGAGCATTTCAATTAGGCAACCATTATTTAAAATAAACGCTAATAAATAAAATTTAAGTACGAATTATTACGCCACTTCGTCGCAGCCGCCGTTTTAGAAAGGCAGATAACCAAACGAAAAGATATCAACGGCGATTTTTACCAGCGTGGGTCGTTAAATATGAGCTGTTGATCCCCCGAAGATTATTGGCCCACATATTTTTGCAGATTTGTCGGGGAAATTGGACGAATTTTTTGTCGCGTTCCAAACTTGGATTCATACGTTCACTTTCGCAAATTACAGTTATCAATGACAATCTGCACTTAACGTCAATCATAATTACAGCGAGAACAATGCAAGTTTCCATTTTCGCATTAGATACGATTTGCGTCGAGACCAATTTCGCAAAGCTAAAAAAAAGAAGATAAATCTGCTGTAGGTGGTAATTTTTCAAGTCTCATTCAGAATGTTGCCAATGCCGTCGAAAAAGAGTGCAATGAAATGTTGCAACATTCTTGAAAATAAGAGGCGTTTATCTTTGTGTCAACATCACTCAGGTTACTTAACAATGGGCACATTCCCGTGCAGTAAATTAACCTACCGAATTACACACGCAATTTTAAGAGCAAAATCTCGTTTCGGTAAAGCGGAGTAATTGCAAAAATGCACCAAGTTTATTATGCACACAGCGGAAAGGCGTAAGTTGTTTTTTTTTTAATGAATTGTGAAAAGTCACGTATTTTTCACGTGGTACTTCCTGCTCGGTTTTAAGCAGATTATGTCTTACAGTCTACTTGCGGTAAAAACCGTGAGATTGTCTAACTTTTGCAATTTTCATGTCGACTTTTTTCGATCGGACAAAAGCGTAATCTTAATCCACTTAATAGCAAATTCTACTGCTTTTTAGTTACACACTAGGCTGGACTACTATAATGTTGAGTTTTCTAATATCAAAATACATAATACAAAATACTAAACACAATTTTAGTTTTTAATAAAATTTAAATTGAACTGAGGATTTAAATAAAATTTTATTAACACAAATAGTATATTGTTTTATTACCATTAAAAGTGTCATTTTTCGCGAGCAAATGTTGTGTTTGCGAGACGGAGTGTAACGGAGCCGAGCGAATACAAAATTGCGAATCAAAAAAAGTATGAAACATGCTATTTTTTCTTCAGCCAACGCAAAGTACAAAATATACAAATTCTAAAGTAACGATAAGCAGAGCGATATCCAAGTATTTAGTTATGTCATTGTTATGTTGGAAAAGAAGGTATCTGTCAACTAAAAAAATCTGCCAACAATGTGTGTATTTCGTGTGAGTAAAGATGAATTCTGAAGAAAAAGACTTACATCCAATGTGGCAGCAATTTTGTAATTATTAATAACAGTTTCAAACCAAAGTCGAGGATTAAAAAAAAAATTAAGCCTAGGACTAAATGTGAATGTTGCCTAAGTGTCAAAACACTTTTTTCTTAGTTACAAAAACAACTAGTTTATCTTCCAAAAATAGTATTAAAAGTGAGGTGTTTTAAGGCGCCAGGAGAAAAAAATCTTTATTTTTTATTACGGTATTAATCGAACTGATAATAAAGTATTTAGTATTTATCACCTTAAAATTAAGTATTGTAACATAACAATGGTGAAATTGCACATATCGCCTAAATAATTAAATTACGAAGATTTACAGCATTTCAACTTAAAAACTACAGTACAACTAAAAAATATGGCTTACGGTTGTTCTTACGTTAGTAATTTGTTAATTTTTTCAATTTATTATACATATATTTGCTGATTGAAACATATTAGACATCTTCTCGACATACTGTGTATGAGATTATTGAAAAATCCTTGAGGAATTGTATTCCATTCTTCCTGTACCGGTTCAGAAGCTCATTATGCATTTTAGGAGATTGAATGTGTCACATATTATGATAAGTAGAGCAGTATAAATATTGCTAAATACCAGCAATGTAAGTTTTGACCATGCTGATGGTCGTTTAACAAGTACGACTTATGCTCAAGACCGAGATGTACGACCCAAGTAAGACGAAACCTTGTTCAGTCTTGTAAACAATTAAATAATGTTTTTTGAATTGACACCGAAGTGCTAAGTTTTAATAAAACTTTTGTAAGAAGACTGTAAACGGTGATTCAATCTCTCATGAGTCCATCGCTTAAAAAGCAGCACAAGACAGCTATGAGTCGAGAAGCTGAAAACCAGTTAAATTGGAAACTTGGTGAATGAAATGGAATGAATCGCGATTAACTTTACATCAATCTGATGCTCGAGTTTTAACCTGAAAAAAAGTCACGGCATGGTTTAAGGAAACAGCATTTAATAGTCTCCTCATTCTTGTGGTTTGACTATATACAAGGTGTAAACGAAATAAGTACATTAATTTTAACTGGTAATAGAACTCTTCAAGACCAACAACTTTTCCTAATAACTTTGTTTTCAAAACGTTTTTGTTTTTGAGTTAAAATTATTTTAAAATCCTACACAATTTTCTTAGACGCCACTGGAAGCAAAGTTACCTAATCAACACGATTACCTTATGAAACGGTTACCATTAGTTGCGACTATTATTGTCGATTTTAAACAATAAACCAATAAACATCAAAAAAAAGTTTTATTTCAAATTTATTTTTAAACATTGACGCGAGAATCGCGCTAACGAAAATAAAGGAAAACGATCATAAAAATTGTTCAAAGTGTCCACCGTTGTTTTGTGCACATGCTTGAAGACGCCGACGAAGTGATTCTTCTACTCTTTGTAACATGGCTCTGTTGTTACGAATCATTGCAGCACCAAGTTCCACCCGTTCTTGCAACATTTCGATGGTATCAATTGATATAGAGTATACTAAATCCTTCATGTACCCCCACAAAAAGAAGTCGCAAGGGTTCAAGTCCGGCGTTCGGGCAGGCCAGGGTACAGGACTGCTTCGTCCTATTTAACCAGCACTTTTCGAACATGATAAGGATGCAATTGCTGTTCTTTTAGTATTTTCCAATTTGTAGCATGCGATACTCCATGTTGCAGTGCTAGCCTTTTTGTGCTGAGCCCAGGTCGAACCTCGACACTGTTCAGAACAGCCTCCTCAATGTTTGCAACTTGAGCTGGACGCTGTCGACCTCGATCGTAAGCTGCAGACTGAAAAGATCCGTGATCTCGAAGATGCTGCACCACATTTACAAATATGCGAACATTCGGATGACGACGGTTCGGAAATCGGTCCATGTAAATTCTTCGAGCTAAGGCTGCATTCCCTTGGCTCTCACCATAGGTTAACACAATATCAGTAAATTCGTTATTGGTAAATCTAGACATTTTTTCAGATTTCACTTGACAGAAGTGACAAATTAATTTTCAATAATAAAAAGTCATTGTTTTTCTTTGTTGGAGCATTTCATAGAAGGCTCGTCAATTTGTGGGGGGGGAAAATGATTTTAAAAAATGCGATTTCGAAAAAATGGTACATAAAAAAAGAGCTTATCTCGACGAGTTCTACTACTGGTAAAAATTAATGTACTTATTTCGTTTACACCTTGTATATATAATTGACTTATTTTCATCTGGTTATATTCATTAATAAACTGCAAGATTTGAAACCATGTGTCGGTGCCACATATTATTACAATATCTTTATATTTTTCCAAAATTATTGTTTGAACTCTTTTTTCTTTTTTATTGTTTTCGAAATAAGGTTAAGGTGTTGTAAAATATATTCAAAATCATATTGAAATTATTTTTCATTAATTAAACTGAAATGTGCTAAAAATAATGCCTTGTAATGTATTACGAAGGTTAGATTGTTAGTGTAACACACACTTTTACATACTGCTTTCATGTCTGTAAAAAGTAATAACTGGATAAATAGTTGCAGTGAGAGACTGTCGACTGTATTCGGTCTATTTACGAGCGCGCATGTATATGATAATTCTTTCGATTTAATTAAAACAAATTTTTGCACATATTAAAGATATTCAGAACAAGTTTACTTTCATTATTACGTTTGAATAAAATTAGAACAATTTATTGTTTAATCAGCAGTACACAATACAATACCAACACAATAACTACATCAATTTGATAACTATCAGGTACCGCCGTATAAAATTACTTTTACTACCTACTAATCATAACTTACATGCAGTTATGAACGCCGCCTATATAATTAGTTCATTAAGCAAATACACAAGAGGGAATTAGACACAAACCGTGCGTAAGTGAAAAGCAAAGTTACAACCTTGAAAAATGAAACTGGTCCACTAATAAATTTCCTATCTGAAAGTATCGCCGCTTTGGTGGCTTGATGGGTGGCGCGAAATGCGTCCGAAAATTTGCAATTTTAATTTTTGCGAAAATGCAAGACCTGCTGACATTTGCATTGTCTCAAACATTGTTTACAATTGTGTTTACATGCTGCTGGAATTTATTGAGTTGTACCAATCGTTATTTTTTAATGGCATGACTTCATCGGTTGTTCAAAAACTTCTTGATTGGTTGAACATTTTGAAATTTATTTTAATTGCGACAATTCATAACTGGCATCTACTCTATACATCCTTATTTCAATGTTTTCTAGATGCTGCACTTCCTCAGAGAGAACTCAATGCAAAATGTTTATAATTCAATCAAATTCGTAATCATATCAAAAAACTAAAGTCAACTTAGAAAGTTGGCAAGAAAGAAAAAAAATTCTATGAAACAAACAAGAGATTTTATTTTTTCCGAAGGAACTGCACGTTTTTATAGTGGAACGTTGTAATATCGACTTCCTTTTCCCAAATTAAGTCCGCCTCTTACTCTATCAAATAGTTATCTGGCCGTTACGAAAATTCAAATCCGCCAAGGTTAAAAATGTACATATTTGACTTCAATTCCGTACGTTCACACTAATTATAAGTTAATGAAACGTTTTGTAACAGCTAAATTAGAATAATTTTACTGCTTGTGTGGTGTCATTATGTCACTGAAAAATGCTTGAATAATTTCATTCCTACCTTTTACATTTTATTGTACAATCGAGATTACCTCTAACAAATTCTCGAATCAAAATTAACGACGTTGACATAATTATACCTTGGTGTTGAACAATCCATGGCGTTTAATTAGTAAAGTCAAGTATTTCTCATAAGTTTCGAAATCGAGTAACGAGTGTGTCTAATCAAGTCAGTACCAATTTCCCAATTTCCTTATCAAGTTTCGGATGTTAGGTGTAAACAAATTGACTAATATGAAGTGTTTTCGTTATCTCCCGACAGCTGGATTTATTAGTGTCAATTTAGAAGCATCTCAAGGATTACGGAACTGATTTCTTTTCGAACGAGTCACATACATCACAAAATCGATCGTGTTTTTAAGAGGTGGGAAAAAAGACAGCTATAATTACTGTAATAAGTGGGTTTTAACAAATCTTATGTAATGAAAATAACTCCCAAAATTGCGTTTTTAAACAATGCATGATAATTACAATGAAGTAATAAATCATAATCGTTAAACCCCTTTCGAGGTAGAAAGTTGGCCGTTTTAGCTGTTAAAAAATGAATAATTTGAATGAAAGAATCATAATATGCGCATCGTCACGATTTTGATGGTTCCTCTGATTGAATAATGAATTTACAATTACATATTGAATACAATTCAATGATCTCGATAACCTCACACGAAGGCAAAATTAATGATAGAAAAACTCGGTTCATCTTTAATATTTTTTACCAATATATTATATTATTATATTTATATATATTGAGTTGAATCTCCAAGGGACTGATAAAATAAACGCGTCAGTCGAAGCACTTTATAACCGAAACCGTCTAATATTAAATTATCGGTTTGAGATTTTAAGGAGAAAATTGTACATAAACTTAAATATAAAAGCGAATGAATTTCAAGATACACAATAAAAATAATAACTCGAGTTATAAAAGTCCAAGTTCACTGTATTTATAAGCAAATTTGATTTGTAAAAGGTAAATAATATTTTTCATTAACAAAAGAATATTTTTATAGTGTTTACGTTGTATCGTCTTATTAAAATTATTAAATACTTGCACTGTAGAGTAAATTGGCGTACAGATTAACTTTTGAGTCACTAGTAATAACTTCCCATTTATGAATTTACAATAAGTTTATGTTATTGTCGTATGGAAATTCCTCTGCCCACTGCAGAAACCGCATCATTAATATTGAATATAAAAAGGGCCCACTGCATGATTCTGTGAAAATGATACCGTGCAGTGTAGCATCAAAATGGGAAATCTTACCCAGATAGTTCATACTTCTTATTAAATATATTGACTTTATTAAATGAAAATACAGAATTATTTAATATGGGACGACAAACTAACAACGCAGCTATTTGTTGTAATAATACCGCTCGACTGGCCTCAAAGGGGATGCCGCTCCAATTGCAGAAAACATACCAAGGACGATATCGGCAGGTGCGTCTGAAAATCGCAAAGACAAAACACACAACATGCGATGTTAAAATTATTAAATTCAACACTTCATAGAAAAAAAGTCAAATTCATTAAATTATGAAGATAAAGAAAATCATTCAATATCTTCAAAAAATTGTATATTATAAAACAAAGAAACAAGCGCTGAAAATAATTGCTCAAACTTGTCAAAAAACTGAAAACCAGAGCAAAACAGAAAATCATCAAATTAGAGATTGATGATGGCAAAACTAGGTTTTAGACATTAAATTTAAGAAATAATAAGGTTTTGAGGTGAGCCCTTATGCTTAGTGACGTAGTTATAATGAGCAGATTAGAAGGAGAACTAAGAAAAATGTTAAGAAAATAATCAGCAGAAAGTGGGACAGGGTTGAAGATAAATGAGGGAATGACAAAATACTTTAAATACAGTAGAAGTGAATTCAGGTCAAAGAAAGTAAATAAATTTAATTATCTTGGGGTACCAATAGGAAGAACATGAAGTATGAGAATAATGAAGAAGTAAATGCATTTAGGGCATATTGTGTTAATAAAGAGCTACTTAAGAGTGGTAAAATAACAAAGAAAACAAAAATTCAAATATATATATATAACAGTGATGCTATAGCTACAGAAGCCATATGTCGGACATGATAGGAAGCACGATAATATTAAGAAGATGTGAGAGGAAAATGATGAGAACTATCTTAGATCCCATTAAAGTAAGTGAAAATGACTGTAGGCGAAAAATGAACCATGAAGTAGTCAACGAACTGAAAGGGGAAAGGGGACAGTATATAACAGCTAAGAAAACAAAATAGTTAAGCCATACCATAAGATGTGAACTGGGTAGCATAAAACATCATTACATTCTGAAGATATTTCAGATTCTTGGAGTTAATGGTTTTCTTGTACTTTTAACAGTAACTCACGTAGCCCGGCGCTTTTGAAAAAGTTGAGAAAGAGATTCTACCCTTGGACAACCAGCTCTGCAAGAATAGACATAACCGAAGTTAGAAGGGATGCCGATGGTGGGTAATAATATGTTAGCTTTTAACTGAATGGCTTTAACGAAATCGTCATGGTCTTGCCTAAGACCATTCCCACAGTAAAACCCCTCAAGCGCATCACTTCAAAAATTCAAAACGAACCGCCAAAGATGCTTTAGACTTTTGCAGCTAACCATTTTCTTGTATTGTTAATAGTGGTCAGAAGATTAAGTTTGTTCAACCGAAACAGCAATTTAATTTAATCAAATCAGCGCTGACAGTTCATCCTTGACTGTAGGCCAAGTAGATTGTTTGAAATTGCTATATTTGGCAGGTTTTTTCTATCTATCTTGAAATACAAGTAATCTAGTATATTTTGGCAAGTATAAGCAATGATACTTATATTGGAACTGGCTATTTTTGAAATTGGCTCATATTGAGCAAAATTAAAAAATAGAAGGAATCCTGAATTTACTATGTTTATTCGTTTTAAGTTTTGACCTCGGTGGACCTTCTTCGTCGCATGACTTTCGACTTTATCATTATTTTTAAAATTAATATTTCGGATAAAGTGGAAATAGATGAGAAGTTAGATTCATACCGAACTATTCAGCTCGGTTGGTGAAAATTCCTGTTCTATCGATATTCAAATCCCAAACCCACATTTTGGTTTGTTGGAGTTATTTCCCATTTATAGAAAGAGATAATACTGATTTCACCCCCAAATTTAATTGTAGAGATATTGCCAAACTGGAAGAGGCCGGCAATAAAATTGCTCAGAAACCAGATATTGTAGAGTGAACTACATTAAGGGCGAATATCGTCTGCGTTCATCATTGGCATGCGCACGATAGATAGTACGGTTGTGTTGTTTACTTAACCGTCTCACAATTTCAAAGACTCGGTGTGTTTTTTGACCACCTTACATTTTTAAATATTTTAATGATCCACGAAAAATCACGAAATCTAGTTCTGTCATTTCCATGAATTTTACAGTAAGCCCTCATGCTGCGCCACTGGTATAACAATCCACGCAGCCTAAGCTCCTCCCCTGGCCTCTTCCAGTTTGACAATCACTATAATATTCAATTTTTCCCCCGGAAAATCTAACTACTTAGAACTTTAATATGAAATCGCATAATTAAATTTTAGAAAAACCCGCTTTTGTATTGACATTTCCAAAATAACTACTATAAGTCAGTCGGACTTATAATATCGTGGGTCAGAAAAAAATAGCTTTCCTGACACAAAAATTGATTAAAGAAAACCGATTTCAGGAACAACATTATACAATTCTCGATTTATTCAATACACATTGATTGCAACAAACACAAGCCATTTACGGCTGAAAATTCTTCGTATGTAATCCAAAAAGAAATCGAGATCCTTAACTTCGCACAGTTTACTCTTGTTCGGCTTCCAAACGACATAATTAATAGAGACGTGCAATTTATGCTCAAATTTTCGCTGGACGCCCTCAAGGCAGTCATTATTTCGGCCGAGAAATTTAATCCAGGCCCGAAATCTTCAAGACACACGCATATTTCGTTTCAACCGCACATAGCTTGCAATTTTACACCTTCATCAGTTAAGCTCATTAATTTTTAAAACGCGGATATTGAAAAAAGGTACTTTCGTTTAAAGTCGAGCACATTAATGAGCGTATTGATTTGGAAACATTGCACAACGCACTTGTAGTCTGTCAAAATCGCCATTTCGATATTTTGCTAAAAAATGGCTAGTATTGCAGAAATGCGAATTTGATTGATGGTTCGCGTTTCTGTCTTGTTTGCCATAAAATGTGCGATAATTAGATTGCGCCATGTTTATGAAGCAACAGTAAGCAGATCATTAAAGATTTAACGAGTTTATGATGTTATGAAGTTTACTGTTATGTATACAACTTCAGGAAAAACTGGATTTGAGCATTTTTTATTCTTTTGAAATAGCCCAAGGATATGAAACAATGGCCGTAAGGGAAGACAGTTGTTGCATTAACCTTGAAATGAATACTCACCTACATTTTAAGCTCTAGTTAAATCCCGTACGAATCGGACTGATTAATATGGAAATAATTGCAAGCAATACGTATTAGATAATAAAAGATTATTTAAGAAAGTTTAATTAAATGCATTCACTTTTCACAATTTTGTTTTTGCGCTAAAATATAAATAAAATATCTAATAAATTTGGAGCATTTCCTTATGGAATGATTTATTTGTTTTACTGCAAAGAATAAAACAAGCGTGACCTTACTTTCTACTTCTGCAATTTCGGAAATTATTTTAAAATAGCTTTTTGCTCTGCATGCAAGGAAATTCTTTTCCGTGATAAAATCTTTATGGCCTATCTAGTAGCAGCTCCTGCGACGATTAACGATGCCGGAATTCTCTTATCTGTACAAATTGAATCATTCTGACAGACACCTGGATTAGATAATAAAAAAATAAGCTTCTAATCTGTTTTCTATTGATTTCCCTCGTTAAACGTCAATCAGACGTGCCCTGGAGCACAGCTAAGCAGTTAATTGTACGTTATAATTTTTATTTTTTAATTATTGCTTTTTAAAGTCGTGTCGTTACATAAAAAATAATGGTTTCAGTTGCAACACAAAGAGACAATAGAATGCATACTGAAAACGGTGCAGTAATGTGTTTATAATTTTATGTAATAAGCAATGCAAGAACATGCTTTTAGGGCATTGCATATATAATCGTAAATTTATTTGTGTTGGTTGATCTAAAAGTAATTCATTTTTAAATTTCAAATAAACGTCAGATTAAAATTATTTTTTTAATTTCAAAATTGGTTAAAATAAAGTGTAGCTAAATTTGAAAGTTATAAATGTTTGGTTCGCGAAACGAAAAATTAAACTTTTTTGCATTATTCAGCTGAATTGAAATAATTCCACGGCTCTTTAATATTGAACGGGTTTTTGCTATTTCTATTGTTCGTCATTGTGTTAACATTTCAACACTGTCGGTGGACCAAAAAATTTTCCGAGCGATAGATATTAATTTTTAACGAAATATTAAATTTGTATGGCTCTTTTGTTGTTGTAAATTTTTTGAATTATGTGAATGTTCAAATTTGAAGCTGTAAAATAATTTTTCACGATGAAATTATTTAACAAAATTTCGATTGCCACATTTTTCATACTTTTCTCTATGAAAATATTAGAAGTAGAGCGTAATATAGTTAAAAGATTATTTACTGAAATAATAAATTTTTGTGTAAAAATTTGAATTTAATCTTCTCGTTTATACATATAGAGTCGCTCATCAGGTACACCGGAATTAAATTACCTTCCATTTATTTAACTGGGCAACTTTAATATTTATATTATTTGTCATCTGGTCATTGAGGTTATTAAAAATGGATCGCTGGGCCGTTCTTCTTTGACAATGAGTCTGGCCAAGTTGTAGCTGTAAATTGTAACTGACTTTTTGTGATATAAATTAGACGACATGGATCCCGAAGAAACACGGTTTCAACAGGATGGTGCCACGTGCAAGAGAAGCCAAAATTTTTCTGATCGTGTAATTTCTAGAAATGCTAGAAATTGGCAGTTTAGATCTTGAGATTTGACGCCATGTGATTCTTTCCTCTGGGATTTTGTGAGGTCCCAAAGTCTATGCTAACGAACCACAAACAATATATTTATGAACTGAAAACAGAAATCGAATGCGTTATTTTTAAAATTGACTCAACTGCCTTGATGAAAGCCTTTAAAAATTTTATCAAAGAGTCAGATTATAACCGACATTTGGTCCACATCGTATTCCATAATTAATTTCAGCATGCTTACTTTATAAATCAATAAAAATTGGTCAATGAAATAATGCTTTACAGTGATTTATTGTAAAATTAAATCGGGCGTATCCGATGCGCCACCCTTGAGACATAACAAATAGTTTTTGAATACAGATATCAAGTCTTCAATAAAAATTGAAACCCACGTGTTCCCATAATATAGGCAACCAAGCTTGCTCCTTGGTACTGATTCCATAAAATAATCCTTAAATGACGTTAAAAACTGGTCTCAAATAATAAATTATTATCTTCCAATTTTGTTTATTTCATAGAGATGTGGCGTTAGTTTTTTCTTATGATCCCGGTATGATTTAAACGAAAATCAAGATGAAAAATTATTGTGACGTTTAATTTCATCTTAAAATGTACAGAAATGTTTTTGATTGAATTGTTTAAAGGTGTCTTAGTCTAAAAATAGATTATAATAAGATCACCAAAATTTCCAAGAAAAATTTATAATTTTAAATAGCTTACAATGGCAAATCTACCCGACCACAAATGATGACAGAACGATATAAATGGGGGGTTGTAAATTACACCCCAGTATAACCTGGGGTTATCAGGCCTAATTACAATAAACGCTTTCTACCCATAATGACTTTTTAAGTTTTTCTTAACAAGGGTGTGGTTAAACATTCTACCTGTGCTTTCACATTAGCTGTTTTCAGTCAGTGTTTCAGTAACTTTTTGTAAATCTTAAATTTCAAAGCCTAAATACGCCCCTGATACTGAACGCATGCGGCTACTACCTGCCATCTCCGGGATATTTTGTTTCTTTAGAAAGCTTTGTAATTTTACAACACTTGCCCGATTTATTGGTTATGACTTGGAGTTGTAAATAACATATTTTACTGAAAATGGAATCAAATCGTAGTTTATTAATAACTGAATACATAACCAAATTTTCATAGTAATATCTTCAAAATTAAAGGTTTTTTTTTTGAGTGGCCATTAACGTTGGAAGACCCTGTACAACATTGACCAGGTGGGATTCATTTATTAAGAAATCACTAATTTTTGAAAATTATTTTTTTTTATGCTTAATAAATATTTAGTTGTATTGAATTGCAGTTTTTAGGCCACTTTTTAAGAATAAGTATTTTATAAAACCTATTGTACTACCAATGTTTTTCCTAAATATAAAGTGCAATTTTGTGCAGATTAGATCACGCAACGTTGCACTTCAAAGCTTGCCAGACGTCTTGCACCCCGAGGTGAGCAAATAAACAAGGAGAGAAAGCTGTAGAAAAGCTGTCTGTAACATCGCGCCAAAATGCATAAGATTTGACACGAGCTCTAATAATCACAGTTTTAGGTGATTAGGTCTCCATTGTCTTAAATTGCCAATATTGTTATTCACAAAAAGTACCAATATAATTTTATATTTTCAAACCGTAACACTATTTTTTTTACGCAAAGTAATAAATCAGTATTTCCTATTGGCAAATCCATTCAAATCAACAAAAAGGTTTAGAGAAATGGAACGATTCGATTTGTTGGTAAATTGCAAATTTTTACATTTATTCGTAGAATAGAAATGTTGTAATTTTGTAAAATAACTGCAGGTCAAACGCTTGAATGTGGGTAAGTAAAGTATTAGTTTCACAATGGCCCTGAAGCAAAAAGCAATGTCGTACGAGAAAATTATGTTACTGTTACGTAGTAGAATGGCACGTAAAAATCAAACTAATTTCGAAAGTAAAGCAAAATGCGTACCGGCCTTATTACGTACGAGATAAGTCCTTAACAGCTTTGCCTTGGAGATGTGTTTGAAAAGGACTTTATTCGCAATCACTGATTGTTTTTAGACTTTCACATCGCGTGCTGTCGAACGTATTTTAATATTTGCAATAATTTCCTATCTTACCAAATAAGTAAATTGCAGTAAACAGCGACGAACTCAAATTTTGGTATTAGCGAAAGTTTTTCACATAAAAAAAAACCATTAAGAACCTACGAAAAAAACTTTTCTCGAGCTGCTAATAACATATTGCGCCATTGAATCGATTTCATCGCCTCCAATATCGCGTTATCAGAGCGTGACAGTCTTCCGAGAAAAATCAAAAAATTTACAAATTCAATTTTAGACTCTCCGGACGTTGTTTCCGTCATTTTAGAAAGCAGTAGAATGGAAAAACGGTGCATTGAGGATAAAGCGTTTTCCGGGCGTATAATTTAATTTTCTTGCATTGTTTCGATTTCTCAGGTTTCAAGTTACTGCAGATGGAATATAATCGGTTGCTATTATCTTTTTTTCTTGGTAATAATTAGTGTTTAGAATTTAGGGCAGTGATTTACTTGTTTATCTTAGATCACGAGCTTCTCCAGTCAATGCACTCGATGAACTTGAGCTGTGTAGAAGGCCGGCAGACGTGCACGAGGACGTCTTCACAATTATGTTGCAACTGAGACGCATCACAAGCCTTGATATTGTACCTTTGCTTAACATTTTCTTTAAAGGTAAATGCTCCATTCATGTCGCTTTCTTTTAATCGATTAAGTGCCAACTATGTGCGGTTTGTAAAAAAACTTGTATCGATTACAAAAAATTGATCTGTAAATTTCATACTGCACAGTTATGAATAGACATGTAAGCAGGGAGAACCTGTTTTGTAGAATGGGTCAAACCATCATGATTTTATTGCAATTTATTTTTTCAGGAAGTTTACTCTAGTGGTTCGATGTTACATACAATTTTCAATTGATGTGTAAAATTAAGTCATTAAAAAACATTTTCTGATTATGATATTGGAATGAAACAACAGATATATCTTCCAAAATTACATGCCTACTTGAATTGCTAATTTATTTTCAAAAATGGAAATATTAAATTTACAATAAGATCTTGGTCTCAAGCCAAATTACCAATACGTTTTGGTGGATTAGGTATAAGGTCTATAATTGATATTTCCTCGCCTGCCTTTTTGTCTTCTATATTTTCTAATTCTGAACTTATTATGTTCATTCTATCTTCTAGTTTTTCTAATTTTGAAATTACGGGGCAAATTCATAGTCGTCACTCATCCTCACCTCAACCTCACCTCATCCTCAACGCATGCGCATAGGGCAACTCCTCACCTGTTCCTCACTTTTCCGAATTCATAGACGTTTCTCACCTCAAGCTCTCCTCATCTCGCCCTCATCTCTGACTCGAAAATGAGATTTTTCTGAGGCGCGATTGCAGCTACCTTATCTGTTCCTCAACTGTCGCTCAACTGCTTTTAACTATCGTTTTTTAAAAAAATAAATAGTTTTTAATATGATTGACGATTTTTTTTTATTTTATAGAGTATGTAGAAGACAAACCTTATGCGCGGGTACCGCGGTAATAACATTACATTCATATTTTTGAATAAATAGGGTGATAAATATTTTTTTATAGAAACTTTATAAGAAACATGGAGAATCCTCTTGAAGAATATAACGCTAACGAATTAATTAATTACGTAATTATTCAACGTGGTTTACCAGTGCTGTTAATAATAAAATTATATGACCATTATGATTTTATGCTAACGGTTTAATGCAGGTAAAATAATTCGTCCTAAAATGTCTAACATTTATGATAACTGTTTATTATTAGAGGGTTACTGGTGATATGGTTGATATGGTTAAACAACAGTACATCACATCATCAAAGAAATCTCTAAGTCTCCCCCAACATTTATGACATATCTTAAGTTTTCTGGTTGTAATGAATTAAATGTAAGTAAGTACAAATTTATTTTTTGAAATAGGGCGATTTCCAGGAGTGATTGGATGTGTTTACGGGACCCACATTGAAATAAAAAATGCTGGATGTCATTGAATGTGCAGGTAGTTGCTGGTCTTAAAGATGAAATACTCTATACTGTTATACGCTTGCCATTCAAATAAAATGGAAGCACATATTTCTGTTGGGTTTATTATTAAAAGATAGCGCCTACCAACGGACACGTTATCTTTTTACACGGATAATAAACCCAGCAACAAGAGCTCAGCAGTTATACAACAGGACCAGCAATGTTGTTGAATGCACATTGGAAATCTGGAAATACACATTTCAATGTGTAACAAGAAGTTCCCAATAAAAATTAAAGAACACTGTTCTAATAATAGCTGCAACTGCTTTCTTGATTAATATTGTAGTGTCCAAATGGAATTTGGAAGATGCTTTTGCAGATTGATTAGAAGATATTTTACTTGTATCAATGTACAACAAAAGGAAATTGCTATTCAAGCTGCATCTATTGAGGGGCATTTTATTGTATAATACCTCTGCAGTTGCTAATGAATTAAATAAACTACCACCAATGCCATCCCCACATGAAATTATGTTGGATGTTCAAAAAGTTGTAATATCCTGTAAAATGGTGCTTTCTTCATATTTTAGTTAAATTTAACTTTTGTCATATTATTTGTAGTAACGTAAGGACACAGGTTTTACAACCCAGGATGCTACGACTAATTGAATATCAGATTGTAAAAAAGCAGTGTACTTGGTTCGCTTTTTCAGGTAAACTTTGCTACAGGGTGACCTATCGTCAATTGAGAGAAGTTTTTAGTTGGTAAGAACCTAAGGGCTGTAGGATTTGAAGATTTTCTCTTCTCCCAAATAAACAAATGTGAAAAAATATGTAATGAGAAAGGGAAACTTAATATGTACGGTCTCTTAAATTCGTTGTAACTGGTATGCACTGTGCATTGCTTTAATAAAACTTTTCATTACTTTTGTATTGTTTTGTTTCGTAAATCAAATTTATGTTTTTATAAATTAAACATTACAAGCTTCACATAAGGTTCCGCAGTCGCCTGCTAAAATATGTTTCCATTGGAATTTAATTGTAGCTCGTTTTTTGCCAAAAATAAATATAGAGAAACATAATTCCTAGGTGATAAAATGTAAATCATCGATCAAAATATAAATACATACGCACAACTTAAAATTTAAATTTTGTAAACAATCACAACATAACCTATCAACGCCAGTAGAACGTGTAAAACGTCATAGACACGTCACACAAATAATGACGTAGTTCCTCATTCTCAACTCAACTTAGCAAGCCGCTTCCTCACGTTCATGAATACCAAAAGTGAGGTGAGAATGAGTCTAGCTTGAGTGAGTAACAGATGAGGAGAAAGTGAGGTGAGGGTGAGGTGAGGATGGGGTGAGGATGAGTGACGACTATGAATTTGCCCCTACATCCCTTAACGAGGCTGTTGATTGTTGGAAGGAAATTTTTAATTCGTCTTTACTTCCAAAAGAGCTTCCTATTCCAAAAATTGGGACTTACCTATCTGTGAGAAAATATTTCAAAATTTATTATCTTCCTTAAATATCACACAAAAAGCTATCTTATTAGCCGGATCTGAACTTGAATCTGGATCTTGGCTTGAAGCTCTTCCATCTTGTAAATTAGGTACTCTTTTGGAAAAAAACTTTTTACAAATTGCAATTTCACTTAGATTGGGCATCAATTTCTGTCATCCTCATATCTGCTCGTGCGGTTCTTCTGTAGACTCGTTGACATCATGGTTTATCGTGCATTAAAAGTGCTGGTAGAATCTCTCGTCACAGCTGTAATAATGACATTATTAAACGTGCCTTCTCTTCTGCCAACATCCCTTGTATCCTTGAAGCTAATGGTATTCTGAGGGATGATGGCAAACGTCCAAATGGTATTACAGTAATTCCATGGAAAGTAGGTAAAACTTTAGTTTGGGATTTTACTTGTACGGATACACTTGCCCCTTCTCATATAACTGATTCTTCATTTTCTGCAAGATCCGCTGCACACTTGGCAGAAAATCTTAAGAAAAAAAATATGTCAATTTCTGATGATTATTTTTTCGTCGCCCTCGCTGTGGAAACTTTGGGTCCTTGGAGTGCTGCTGCCCTTTCTCTCCTTGAAGATTTGGGGAGGCGTATTGTTCAAACAACGGGGATTCCTCAAGCCAAAATATATTTGTAGCAACGAATAAGTTTGGCTATACAGAGAGGCAACGTTGCTAGTGTTCTTGGTACAGACCCGCTTTCTTCTTCTCTTAATGAGTTATTTTATTTATTCTAGTTATTACTTATGTTATGTTATTTTATGTTATCGTTAAGCAAATGTACCTATTTTACAAATGTTTGATATATTAATAGCTTTACATATTGCAAGTTGGGTTGAGTTTTCAGCTATCGGGATTAGCACTGTTTAGCCAAAACAAAGAAACTGATTTCTATTAACTTCATATTGTTCGACTAATGGTTTAGCAAAAAATTGTTGTATATACTTCGACTGAATACCGGAAAAAGCGTAGAAACGAATACCATGAATCATAAGCATATTACCAAAATTTTTCATTGGTAGGTTGGGCATATCAATGTTATCAGTTATAACACTAAATATCTTTAAAAAAGAACATAATACAGTTTTAATTCTTATGACCTGTTCTACGTACTTTTGGATTCGATGTTAGTAGTGACAGTTAAATAACGAATTGCTGACCCTTGCAAGCAAGAATGTTTGTGGTCGAGAAATCTGCAAATTTGCAGTCAATCACTGCAGCACAACGTACGTTTCGTATGAAATTTAAGGACAGAGGCAGAGGGCATGCACCATCTCGACTGACTATTTGCAGATGGATCAGGAAACGGCAAGATGAAGGGTCCATTTGCAACAAAAAAGATATGGCTCGCAGAAAATCTGCCAGAAATGCAAAAATTATTGAACGAGTGAGAAATGCAAAACGACACTTCTTAACTCTTAACATTTCTGAAAGAAATCTTCGAAAAATTTTACACTTGGATCTAAAATTCCATCCCTACCAGATGTAAGTTTAAGAACTGGATGAACGTCACAAAAAAAATCGACTAGTATGTTGTCAGAATATCCTCAAAGTCATACAAATTAATTCTGATTTGCCAAGTCAGTTTCTGATGTCTGACGAAGGCAATTTTTATTTATCGGTATTTGTCAATAAGCAGAATTATCAAACAGTCCAAAGGTAATTGTTTGGTATGCTGTTGGATCAATGGGAATCATCAGACATTGCTTCTTTGAAAATGTTAATTGTCGAGCAGTAACGGTAAATTCAGAGCGCTATTAATAGATATGTTGATAAATTCTCTGCAACCAGGGTAACATCGACCAGATATCGAAAATGTTTGAAACCAGCAAGACGGAGCCACTGCTCATACCGGCCGTCAGTCGTTAGAAACTCAACGTAACTGTAGAACGCTTGATTTTGCGTTTCGGCAATATTCCCTTTTCTCTGGGGGTACCTTAGAAAAAACGATTTTTCCGTACCCATCAACAACTTATACGAGTCAAAAAAAAAAACATTACTGTCCAAATTGAAGTGATTCCTGATGAAATGTTACGACGAGTCATGGCAATTTTCCCTCGACGTCTTCAAGCTTGCATTGCAGAAAATGGTGGTCATTTGAAAGATTCTATTTTTAAGTGATCAAATCCAAATGTGTTTAGAATAATTTATTTATTAAAACTATATTACGTATTTTTTAAATATTTTTAATGTTAAAAATTGTAACATTGATATGCCCAACCTAAAAAACTGCTAATATGAAAACAGCGTAATGTGAAAGCACATACCTTTATCAAAAAATACTAAGAAGTTATTGTGGATAGAAAGCGTTTATTTTAGTCCGAACCTGATAACTCCAGGTTACAGTGGGATATGATTTACAACACTTTCTATATATTATTCAGTGATCATTTGTCGCCAGATAAATTTACCACTCTAAGATATTTAAAACCATAAAGCTTTGTTGGAAGTTTTGTCAATTTTATTATTGATCGATTTTTAGGCCAAAACGCGTTTAAAAAATTTAACCAAACATTTTTATTACTTACAATTATAGAGAAAAATTAAACGCTGTAGGTGAATTCCACAAAAATATTTATTTGCAGAGTCACTGCTATTTATTATAAGCGCCATTTTAAGTTTTGTCCAAGAGTTGAATTGCTATGTTTATTTTATTTTCCATCGTTAACTATTCTTTGACTTCTGAACAAACCGTCAATTCCAGAAGAGCTACCTTTCTCAAATACTAATGGGGGTTTAAAAGTCTCTACGTCCTAGACGACTATGTAAAACACATGTCTTTACTACAAACATCATTTTAAAATTCACTTGACGAAAAATCACATATTTAAGAAGTAAATTATGACCGAATTGCTTGGCACCAAGCAAACTATCATACTGTCACCATACGGCTTTTGCACAACCTTAGGACAACGCCTTTCTTTTATCTGTGCAAATTCATACATTTTCCATCCCCATCCGTATAACAGCATTAGAGATCGGATCTGTTGTTGCCCCTGTCCCTTTGCCTTAATCTCTTTAAATCACCTGTTGCCTCAGTATTTTATCAACCTGAAAATTCAGTTACTCATCGGCAGCTTGGGGCCTCCCATCCTCCTTAGTACTGTTGTGCGGTACTGTTTTCATGGATATTGGAAGATGCAGTACTGCTACCACATTTTTCTATGCCTTTTCTACCACTTTGGTGCAAACAGTATCTTAGTGTATCTTGTGTAGTTAGTACCTATGTGGGATGGAAACTGGTCTCGTCACGGTTCTGTTAGATCCAGGTTCTATCAGTCTCTTAGTCGGCATCATCATACCACATTCATTTTATTTGCAAAAAGTTAAGTAAAATAATTAATGAAATGGAGTGGAAGAAATCAGCGCTCCAATAAAGTTAGATGAGCTGTTGCAGAATAACTCATTGCCATCCTTTAGAAGCTTTGGGAAGTATTTAGGAAATAACTATTGGCCCTTAAAATATTCTGTTTAACATCCTGTATATAAGTTACCAACCTAGCAACCCAATTAAAACAATTTAATACCACAATACAGTTAAAACGGTAAAGCACAAAAACAGGTTTCGGCTATTGACTAAATTCGATCCAAAAAAACACAAACAATTAACATTTGGCATGAATAAAATGTTATCGAGATCTGCAACCTGCATAGTATTAAGTATGATAAAATCGTTCCAAATCCTTTCGGCCATCCCAACCACAACAAGCGATTACAAGGAGTGTACCGTTCCATAATTTAAAAGTTGACAGTTAATACATTCTGGACACCGCGGTAAGTTTTAACATGATTAAGTTATAAATAACCCGCCGTAAATAAAATCATATTTCAAAATCGATTATTTAAGAAAATTGTGGGTTTGTTGAAAACGTCAGATGGAAAAACATTAAACATAACTCAAAAACGGTGGGACTATTATTCAACACAGGTTGACCCATTCAGAATTGATTAGTTAAACCGGGCCGAATTCCAATTAAACCGCAAGAATTCCCCTGTAATTGCAAATTGCGCAATTTACTTGAGAATAGAGTAAAATAACGCGTTTATGATCTTGTATGTAAGTCATGTTCCACTCATTTAAGTAAGAGATTGTAGGATGGATGTTGCTTCACATGAGATTGCAAAATGCTGATTTGCTTCCCCCGCTTACCCATTTTACCTCAAAAAGTAATAATATTAATATACTCCATGCCCGATATGCATAATTTTCCGAATTAGCAATCACGATCAGATTTTTTATTATTTATATATACTGGACCTAACTGACCTACAGCAGGTTTGGCGTGTTGTAAACTGGCCTGCAGAACTAGCGGTAATAAATAACAAGGAGTTTAAGCAATCGGAATGTAAACAACTCCGGATCTTTTAATTTTAAATCTTGCGAGACAGAAGCAGTCTGACTAATTAAATGAGAAAGAATAATAATATTTGAATATTAATTAAGTGTTTACCGATTAGGCGATTACTGATACCAATAGCTTTATTAGTTTGTTATGTAAGTTTCTTGCAATAACAACCTGCCATCGATAGACATGAATTATTAGTGCGGCTGTAACTTGTGATTAGCAAGTCAATTTTAGTTTTGGTGATCGGCGGTTAGGCGATGCATTTTTCTGATGCAACTAAACGAATAGTGAAATAATAACAAAACGAAAATAAAAACAAGATTATGTAAGAGCAAACTTTAAGAGAATTTTTTTCGATGAAATTTGTATCTTATTTGGGTATCTGGAGATAGCTTTTGGGAAGCTTTATATGTCGATTTGCAAATCAATGTTTTGATCGGTTCCAACGGTATTGCTTATGTGACGATCGCGATTGACGTAATTACTACGCACATTGTTGTCCGGTCAGTTCCAACATTGCCTCAAGTGGTAGGTCATTTTGCCCAGCTGTAGAAAATTTTAATAAAATATGGATATTGCAACGGTAAATTATTTTCGCGATTTGAAAGGAGGTTGTAACTTTATATTACGATTTTTTCAGAATTATATTCCGATGTTTATCTTTTTAGTTTAATTACATGGGATTTTTCTTTTAGATTTTATTTTAATATTCAAGCATTGCGTTATGATCAGCTGCAAGTGTTCTAATGTTAGATAATAAAAACTTTAATTGCCAATTTTCTTGCTTGACTCATTTGAAGTAGACCACCCAAGAAATTTTATTTGCCACGTTAATGTAATAAATAGGAGATAAATTGGATTTGAATTAGAATTTTGAATTGCTAATAGTGACCAACTCTTTATTTAGTGCTGGTATTGCTACTGATGAGGTCATATTAACCTGTATTTAACAACATTCAATATACAACTTCTGCATATATCGATACTTCAAAATTCATTAATTAGTTTCGCAAAAAAATGTATAAAAGTCTGACAGAATCAGTAATGGTCAAATTATTGTATTTTATCTTCTTCTTTTTCACAATCTGATGCCTTCCTCTCCTAGATTGTAGATCTTAGAAAATTCGTAATTAAATAAATGCAATTCTGCCTAATGTTACGATTTGCAATGAATCTTCGACCGTAATTATGCATCTAAAGCAAAATTGAAGTATTATTGTTAATAACAGGAAATTAAAAAAGTGACCATATTAAGCACATCACTTTTATAGAAGTGATAATGGGGGTTGGGTCGTTTGGTTAGATACGGTAAACTATAAAAAAGCTCAAATACCCAGAACAGTATGAATATCTTACGAATATAAATATGTATTAATTGTTAACTTATACTTTTTGCAATACTTCGTTATTCTATAGTATCTTCTACGTTTTAGTGCATTGTATAAAGTTCAAATATTCATCTCATCTAGGTATGTTAATAGTTGACGCCTTGAAAAATTGCGAAATTCAAAAGATGAGAACGAGAATTAATCAATAAAGTGTCATAAAAACTCTAAATGTTAGGCATAAAAAAATGAGGATTACCTTGCATTTGAATCGAGGCAAGTGGAATAAAAAAGCATCGTTTCTTAGAAAGTCACATTAAGTTTCTGAAAAATTTTATTGAACTGCTGAAAGTTTTAACTGAAAGCCATTCGTGGTGTTTTATTTAACAATAATAAAAATATTACCAATTTATAGATTAGTGTGAATTCGATATTTCGCATATAAGTAGGTATATTTCCAACCAAACTTTTAATTAATTAATTTTACAACATTTGCACTTTATTACAGGCAATCCTACAAATTTTAATTAAATGGCGAATTTAAGTATCTCTCAATTATTAGCCAATCTTCATATTTTGTTAATTACTATCAATGAAAGTGTTAGAAATGGCAAATTACAAAAAATGAAGGCAAACAACTAACGATATTATTATAATTTGAATACTCACAGCAAATTCCTATTTTTGTCCTTAACAGTAGGACGTAGTATGTACCAACATTCGCTAATTTGCTCATCAATGCTGATTTAACCTATTAATGGCCAAGTCAATAAAAACTATCATATTTTTTATACTGTTTTCTTCAATATTACTTGAGACGGTTTTGATGTTTTATGGAAAAATGTTTTGAAAATTTCCAAAGAAAATGACAGTGGCAAATAACGGTATCAAGGAAAAATAAAAATTTATTGAAATATTTCCACGAAATATAAAAACAACAAAAATTGCTCCTTTAAATAAAAACTTTCGAAGCAGTCTAGATGTAGATGTATGTTACATTTGTTACACAGGTATATGGCGTGGCTCTTACAGACGTTTGGTTGTGGAACTGCTTCATCTTTACGCTCATTTCTGTTATATTGTTTAGCTTGTCCACATATGCAAATGAAAATGAAACTTATTACAATGAACTATTTCTATGACAAGTTTACAGCATAAAATACCACTACAAGAGTCATGTAAATTCAAAGGAAAAATGCCACGTAGTATCTTAGATTTTCAACAAGTTCTTGTATTAAAATAAAACCAATTAACTATATCACAAATAGAGGTAGTTTTTGAAACTTCTTAATTATCGCCTACACGGACAGTTCTTCTTTAGAAATTTATTTCTCATGTTTGAAACCGGCTGATTTCAAAAATGCAATCAGATTTTGCCTGCGATGTTTCTTTAAAAATTTACAATTTACAAACATAATTTATGCTCCAACCTTGCAATGGATGAATTTTAACGGAATGCTCGTCACTTCATAGGAAATGAGATGTAGTTTTCAAAAGTGCAATAAAATGTACTATAAAACGCGGATGTTCCAAATTAGCTGTATCTCAAGGTATGACCATAACTCAAAAGACCGTGACTTTTAAAAATTTTTCAATTTACCGAAATTCAGCAACAATTTATGATCCTTTCTAAAGATGATACACTTCTGACTTCATACAGTTGGAGTTTCTCACTTTATAAAATGCATTCATGCTTGAGACGGGCTTGATCTGAATTAAAATGTAACAATAAATCTGTTTTATTTAATTTTTTTTGTCGTAATTTGACCTATGCTGGCCATTTGCACTTTGAATCACCTTCTGATTTGAAACTATGTAGCATAGCACAAAACCATTATACATACCTAAAATGCAGTCTAACATGTAAATTTCTAAACTATAACAGTTTACAACTTGTAAAATTAGACCAATTCCATTTAAATCCAGTAATGGCTCACAAAACCTGAGAATGGGTTATTAATTTTATAGTGCGATGAGAACAGAACAGTTAGTATATGTAATGAGATATTATGTATGAAATAAGATAAAGTGACATAGTGTTTCAGTATAAAAGAAAAATATTTATTTGACAGTAAACACATAGTTTATTGGTTCTCGGCGGAGGGTGTATTTCTAATCAAACAACATGCACATATCAGAAAACATTATAACGCTATTGTAAAAGGTTGTTGTCCTTGGGGAAAAAATTGCATTAATATAAGCATATATTTTTTGAAAAGGCTGAGAACAGGTAGCGGCAGGTTAACGGGTACGTTCACCCTATTACTTTAGAAATCTGCAGGTTTTTACTGCATAAATTATATTCAAATGAAAAATATTTTTTTAGAAGAGGAAGTACAAAATTGATTTCTCAAAAATTGATAGGTATTTGGGTTAAGTTAGTACCATACTTTTATGGTAACGAACAGTTACTGTGGTAACAAGACCTGAAGTAAACTGGTAAATTAAACTTATGTGGCGCACACTTTGAACCTCATATAGAATCTAAATGAAGGAACTCGTCAAAAGAATTTACCGACATTCGATAATAGTCGGATAATCACACAAATCATAATAAAAACGTCAAAAACCGTGCCGAACCTCAAATGTAGATTGTCAAGGTTATAAACGTTCACAGAAAGTCTTTAAAAAAATGTCGCAAAATTATTACTTCCTGTCAAGAACCAACACAATGAAAACTGATTGAGAACATACCGCCTGGCGTACAATAACACCTGTTTTTCGGAATGCATAAAGATAAAACTAAATTCTGTGTTTGCCGTTTTGCTACATTCATTAAAATAATATCGAACGAGATAAACGTGCGGCGAAAGCGTGTGGTGTTCATTGAAAATTACATTACCGTTGCATGCCGAAAAAAGAGAATTTAATAGATCTGAAAATAAAATAGATAAATAAATAAAATATTTAGTCAACACCCGATTTTTGTACCCATCAATGGTTTCTTTGTTTGCGACGTGTGATGTGATCAGAACCGAATAAAACTTCGGCCCAGTTAGTGGGGGACTTTGAGCGCTGGCGTCAAAAAGGGTTATTTAGTGGCTTTGCATTGTGAAGTAAAGTGAAGAGTGAATGATGGCAGATAAACTGAAATGGGAAAAAGAGAACATTCTCGAACTAATTGCGATTTATAGAAGTCACCGGTTGCTGTGGGACCAAAACTGTCTTGAGTTCAAGCATAGACTAAAAAGAAATTTTGTATGGGAATCCATCGCCAAAAAATTTGGGTGTCCGGTAAAAATTAATTAACATGACAAATTTTGCCGACTTACGTTTAACTTGTTTCCGTAGACTTCCGAAATTAAAAGAAAAATTATTTCGCTTATCAATTATTTCCAAAGGGAAAGATCAAAATCCAAAGCCGATTTAGGAACTGGACTAGAAGAGATGTACGAGTCCTCGTGGTTTGCGTATAAGCACATGCTCTTCTTACTGTACAAATTTAAACCCGTGAAAACTGTCGACAGCACAATTGGCGTAAGTAAAGTTTATTTTTTTGCATTATTTATTAGTTACTTTTCCCTAAGTTTATATTACATTCGGAGGCTTAAACGGTATCTGAACAACAGGCCCTAATTTTTTTTTGTGCAAGTAAGTCAGGAAGAATGAAAATTTGTCAATTGAATTCAATTACAGTAGAGTCCCAGTTATCCAAGTTCTGGATTTACGAAGCCAAAATTTGTTTAATATTTAAGACTGTTTCAAAAATTGTTCAGATTACCCGATTTGGAAATCGGGAATTCTTCTATTTATATTGCAAACCTTTGGGTTTTTCAATTTGATCTGCACTGTTATATCTATCGAAAAGAAGTTAAAATTAAAGGCATACGACACTTCCAAGACCGCAGCAAAATATGGAGTAGTAGTCCACGTTATCTCGGATAATCGAGACTCTACTGTATGTAATTTCGGAAACAATAGTATAACTGTATACAATCGATCCGATATAAACAGGAAATTACAGTGTTTTTCATATTGTTTCACCACGGCATATCATTCTCGTTTTGTCGACGGCAACTTAAAGTTGGTTAATTTTAAATAACTATTTTCTATGTCAGGAAAATTCCCAGTCAAACGAAGTAATCAATTTAGACGAACCGCTAACAGAAACGCCAAAAGAACCAACGTCAAATCAACCAACGTCAAATCAACCAACGCCAAAACAACCTACTACAAAAGAACCAACGCCAAGAGAACCATCGCCAAGAGAACCATCGCCAAGAGAACCAACACCAAGAGAACCAACGTCAAGAGAACCAACGCCAAATTCTTGTGTAATGTCAAATTATAATGGAGGAAAAAAGCGAAAAATCGAAGATAAAATAACACCGGAAGTATTCAATATAGTCACAACTATTGTGGAAAAAAAAGAAACGAGAGATCAGAGCAGTGTCTTTGGCGAGCATGTAGGTAATAAACTCCGAAAATATAACAGCGTCACGAGAGATATTGTCGAACAATTGATAAATAACATCTTATTCAACGCCGACATGGGAAGATACGAAGGTAATACTTATTTAAACATACACTCGCTGTTGCATGCTCCAACATTCTCATATAATAATCCCGTAGCAGTGTCACCATATCTGCAATTTAACTCGCAACCAAACACTTCCCTTTTCCGTCCATACCAGAATCAGTAAATCTTGATTGTAATTTCTTCTTGTAATAATGTTTGAAATTATATATTATAAGCAGCGACTTGTTATTTTTTATTTTTATTCAGAATTAAATATTCTTTTGAAATATATAAATATGTGCAAGAAATTTCATTTAAAACATGTTACTTAATGTAAAGGAAAAAAATGTAGAATAAAAACGACTTATGTTAAAAACAAACTCTTAGTATTTTATTGCTATTAATATTATTCTTCTCCCTGGAGCCCCGTGGCCTCCGTTTTACCTTAAAAAATATTTTGTAAGAGATCATATTAATTTGTTGTTATCTCCCATGGTATGAGCCATTGCTTTTAAAAGTGGGGCACATCAATCAACTCACAATAAATATCTTTTAATAACTAAATTTATTATTAGTAAATTATTTCGAAAACGATATTTATTGTGAGCTTATTTTGAAAGTGAGGCAAATCCACCCTAAATAACGACACCAAAACTAAACGGGGTAGGCCAAGTAGTTTCATTTGGGATACATTAAAAATCTGCACCATCTAAACTAAGAAATACTATTATGCAACTTATTACTGAATATTTTTTCTTATTTTATCCACTTTTTCCTATAAGACTAAATTTATTTTTTGTTTTATTGTAAATAAGTAAAATATTCAATATTTTGTTATTATAATAATTATATTCCACATATAAGGAACACCTGTATAAAAATCGTATATCAAATGAAGTAAAATTAGATTTAAAGCTCAATAATAGTGAAAATAAAAACAAGAACCTTTAATCACAAAAAAAAATGAGTAGATGTACTGAAGATGGTGGCATAGCCACCGAAACGCGTCTATGTGAGTAATTTTATATTATTTTATATAAAATTTTTTTGTGATTAAAGGTTCTTGTTTTTATTTTCATTATCGACATCACAGGGTCCACTATATATATCTCAATAATAGTGTTGGTGGCATTTTAGGTACTGTTGCAACGGAAACAATATACTTTTCAAAAAATACGTGGTGATTGGACTTTATTTAGCAATAACTCAAAAATAATTTTAGGTGGAAACATTTCTCTTTGAGAATTCGAATCAATTCCAAAATAGGAATTTTTGGTTGAGAGCTCATCCACCAGTTCTGGCACATCCTGTATACGTGATTAAATATGAATATTGTAATAGTAATGTTTTAAGCCTTGTTTTCAATTTTTTGAGAAGTATGCATTACATAAACAATGTGCTTTTGTGAATCAAGTCATTTTCTAAAACTTTGCCCTCAAACCAAAATGTTTGTGAAAAGTTGGAATTAAAAAATTATGTCCAGCCGATTTGAAACCATAGGAAAATGTGGTAAAATCATAAAGAAACCTGTCACAACAAATTGAGCGAAATCAATTTAATTCAATTCTATCGACATTTCTGTAATTAACACAATAATAACGCGTGCAATAAACAACTTGAACGATGAAAAAACGCATTTTCACACATTAATAATAAATGCATACAAATAGTAACTAGCGCCTACAGGTGAGATCTTAAACGATTTATGAATCAGACTTGACAATTATGTAAAACTTTGTGCGTATAAAAAAATGCGTTGCCTTTTCCTCATGAATAATAAATTTTTGCGCTTTTATCATCAGCCAGTTACTAAACCGAACGTATCCTTTTAAATATCGTCCATTAATTACGTTCTCATTTGCATGGAGTCGTAAAGGGGTGTGTTTTTTAAGCTCATAAATCAATAGGTTATCTGTGACGTAATTGCAAAATGCAAAAAATAGCGGGTATGCGATTTCATTGCAGTTGGAATAACTTATGACCAATCGAATTTGCTCCCTTTCTTGCAATAAATTATTCTGTAGCGCTTATCTTATTTACAACAAATTCCTTCATGATTTTTAAATTCAGAAAACTATTCAAACAATTTTAAAAGAACCACAGGTAATGTGACATACTAATTTGTGATTATCGATGGATTTATGGGCGATGAGACATCTTCTCGCGCCTTATTCAAATGCGACAAATTAATAAAAGCCCACACTTCTTAGCGCAAATATGTCTGAATTTTGCAACAATAATAAGTGGACAAATTGGAAAACTGAAATATTCAAATCGCAAACACATGCGAGCAGTCGTGCATAAAACTGACACATTCCCTTCAACACAACATGAGTAAACATTTAAATCGTGTGTGAAATTAAATAAAAAACCTTTCACATTATAATAATTTCACAATTTCGATAATTTCAGTTGAAGCAGTCGTAATTGAATTGTTTGAAAGAAGATACGTCAATAATGGCATGCCGCTTGATGTGAATGGTGCATTTTGTGAAAAGGAAATAATTATGCAGATATGTTATGCAAGGTTCTGGATATATGTTGAGTTTAATTAAATTTTGCAAAGCAGGTGTTGAATTTTTTGTAAATAAATGAGGTAAATGAAAACTTCAATCCCTAAACAAGCAATTTGTTGTCGATTAATCGGTGTAAGAGGTAGTGTTCGCAAGAATTACTGGTAATTATGGATATGGTCTAGTAAACTAGCAAACTAAACCAACAGAAAAAAAAGCAATACCATCATACCACACTTTACACATTTTTATACGTGCAGGGTCCTCAAGCCTAAAATTGGATTAGTAATTAAATCCCCAGAACCCTCAAAAAAGATTTACGATTTTAAATAGTTTAGAGTGATAAATTTACCCAACCGAAAATATTGACCGAACAATATTTATATGGCTTGTACCCTTTTTGATAAAAAAATAACAATATGTTTTTGTACAAATTAGCTTTTATCTTCAATATTGTCTGAAAAATTGTTGTCTAAATTTTCGGGTTCATTATATGTTACTTCCTCAGGGGTATTTCCTCGTACAACTATAGCAGCTCCTATTTCTTGATAATAAGTGTGATACACTGAAGGAATGTTAGGTATCAGTTGTGCCAGATTTTATATTTTTTTGGATTCAGTGAAATCAGATTATTATACTTACACATTCAATAATGGTAGAGATTTGCAATATGACCGGTAAAATTTACAATAAAATATTTTGAAAAAAACGATACATGCCACATAAAAAGTTTAAATTACCTGTTCAGACTCATCTGATGAATGTTCCTCACTACTTTCGAATTGTCTAACACACAATCAATTTTCAATATTAAAATCTAATTTTCTCTTTGCAGAAACATGTGAGCACGATGCCGCCATTATGAATTTACTTGTGGCTTGTGCTATTATTACACAAATATTTTTGCATACTTTACAAAATTAATAACGCTACGGGACGACAGTGGCTTTATTCTTAGGAGTATAACCATCAGAAATATAGGAGATCTATAGAACATCACACATTTATGTGTAACATAGACAACTCAAATTTGCAAAAAGTGTGGCATGTAGACTTTGTTGCACCAAGCCCTTCAATTAGACTGATATAGCTTGCATAAATCTTAGAATGCAAATTAAGTTATAGCACACAGTAAATTAATTGTTTAAATGATGTATTTTTAATGAATGGCCTACAACCGAATTAATAAAAAAATATTAAAAAAGTTTTACTAGAAATAAGGAAAATCAAAAAGCTTCTTCATCGCTTCAAAAATTGTTAATTACTCAATAATTTTTGCTAAACTCCGCGTTACATATCAAAACCGGACTCGATAATTTAAAAGTGGTAACTTACAATTTTATAAACAAGTGTTAATACTCTGACATCGCTTTCAAATTAATCATTTTCAACATCATTTTAACATACAAAAATTTAAATTACAGTTATTTAAATAATTTGGTCTTACAGACGCATAAATTATTCATTGCGACGTTTTAAGTGCAGTTGTCACAATTACGTTTTTTTAAATCGCAAACAGGTCTGAAATTTTCTACAGAAACAGTTTTCAGAATAACATGTCAATCACGAGCTTTTTTTAATTCTGATAAACAATTAACAAGCCGTGTAATAGAAACTGTCTCTTCGAACACTGTTGATGATTTTATAAGATTTGTGGATTGAAGTAGATGTCATGCGTTAATCCGATAAAATACTTCTTTTGTCGAAATCGTGCTGCTAGTCAATTTTGTCTGATTTAGTTGATTCAGTTGGTTTCTGAGTATATATTACAATGAATTAGCATTTTTTTCTTCATTAACAATTAATTAATCATTATCCGTACATAATTTTGAAAGTACAAAAAACTGTTTAATAATAAGAGAAATTTAAACCATATAACCATATCTAAGTCGGTGCAATGCACATTACCAATTGAACCAATAAAAGGCAATACAATTTTTAAATTAAATATTACTTAATATTAATTAAGAGTCTACATAATGTAAACAGGAAATATGTTTTTTTCAATTAGTTGGGTGGGTGCTAACAATGCCTCGCAGATTCTCTAGTTGCAATGCTGCAACATTCAATTAGTACCTCCCGCGACGATAAATTCAATTATCAATTTTTAAAATACTTTCGAACACTATAATTTGCATATGAAATTCAATTACAAAACTGTTTTTAGTCCAATTATGCAAATTAAATTTGACGCAAAAATTTGCCTTATCTATGTATTTAACACAATGAAAGTTGTTACATTCATTTCATAAAAAAATCACTGACCCTAAATTTTCTTTTAAGCTAATTCCTGGTTGATTTGAAGTGTGGCTCGCGACTGTTATGCGATTTGGCGCATGCAAATTATGTTGCAATGAAACTACCTACGGAATACCGTTATTCATATGCATATGTTTTTGAGTGATGATTTGGCATTATTCATCTTTGTGTCTGAATTAAACGACTTGCAATTTAGCCGGCTGTTAACCTGAATTTTAAATGCAGTTATCCGTTTTTTTTTTTTCTTATAACCCAGTCATATGTTTATGCAAGTCATATTGTATGGTAGAAGTGTGAAACCAATATTGAAAATATTTTAA
Organism: Dascillus cervinus; assembly: GCA_949768715.1. Taxonomy (NCBI): domain Eukaryota; kingdom Metazoa; phylum Arthropoda; class Insecta; order Coleoptera; family Dascillidae; genus Dascillus; species Dascillus cervinus. Next base: position 24,985,660 of record OX458319.1, on the reverse strand, counting down.
ATAAATGAGATACTTTATATTGATGGTTTTTGTTATTATTTATTTTAATAAACTATCTTCAAGTTCACAGCTCTATTATTTTGTTTCTCCTTTTTAATAGAATCATTTTTGAATTGAAGAAGTCAATCCAGATTACACATCCTTCTTATAAAGGTGGCAATTGGAAGATATTTAAGTGAGTAAGTAACCTCAGTCTTTCCGAATATATCTGATGGTATTGTGATAAGATATCTGCTTAAAATGTAAATTTAAAAACAGCTCTTAAATCCAAAGTTTGTGAAATTAGGGGATTGTGTTTGTGATGGCATATTTAAGAATTTTAAATTTTTCTTACATTTAAGTGATACGAAATTGTATAACTTACAACCCGATCAAGTTCTTTGATTTGTTAATTTTATGAAAATATATTATATTTGCGGTAAATGGCCCTATTTTTTACTGCGCTCAGATGACCCACCCACTCAACCCCCTGCATCATTTTGTAATAGTTGCAAAAAAATAGAAGCATTTGAACTATGGGTATACCGTCCTATCCTAAGACTTCCTTGAAGAGAACATGTCACCAACCAGAAAGTGTCGAGGAGAATGGGAAAAAAGAACGAACTCTTCAAGACGATAAAAACACGAAACATTATGAGACTTAACCAGCGATATTATTACAGTTGATACTACATGGGAAAATCAACGAAAGAGACTTCGACGTGGTTAAAGAATTGGAGGAAATTGATTTAATAATAGTTCTATTTAAGGATAAACGCTACAATAAGAAAACTTTATTTATTCGCCAACTGATTAACTGAGGTATGATAAAAAAGAATCATATTTTACCTATGTCTCTCCTCATCTATTACATCTACTACACATAAACTCTCCTCATGACCTATACATTCTTAAATTCCCTGAGTAAGATATTTTGTTCATTCGTGAAGAAAGGTTTGTTCACACAATAATCAGATGTATTCTTTCAGGTCAAAAGAAAAGATAGGGGTCTAACAATATTCTCCTTTAGAATATCCATTCCATAAATCATGAGCGAAAGGCTCATATCAATGGCCGCTACAGAGAGATTTAAGGGTTCCCTGGATCGTCTTCTTCGTCTTGAGGGCTCGTCTGCAACCCTATATTAGACTTTATTGAAACAACGGCTGTCTTGGCTGAAAACGGTATCTGTCAGACATTCGAGGATACTTCCAACAGTGCCTGGTTCGTTGGGAAATACCCTCCCAACCGTCAAAGTATCCTCAAATGCACCTGAACATCGTCGTCGGTGCAGGGTGGGGTGTAACAGGGTCGAAAATATATGTACTGCAGAGATCCTGATCATTTCTTATATGGCTGTGGTTTGCAAAAGTTCTATTAATACCGGAAGCAAAATTATTATTCGAATCATGCCGTCCTCAATGCCATCTCCCGTCCCTATCCCTCAGAAAACATCTCTGTATCGCCTGTGATATCAGTGCTATAGAGGGATACGGTGCGAGGACAACAACCTTCTGATACAACGTTTGGGTATAGAGAAGCACCATCCAGGATGTTCTGCTACTTGGTGTAGCCCTTCACTGCGAATTCATGCGCCAGATGTTTTCAAGCAGATTTGTGGGTAATATTTTAATTGATATCTGTTTATTTTGACTGCCACTTGGACTCTTGAGCCTGTTAGTTTCGTTATACATAGTGGTTGACGATACCAGTGCTTCCGTGCGAGAAATTTCAGTAAGTGTTTTCATCCAGTGGAACCCCGGACAGAAGATTTTGATAGATGGTCAGCTTCTAGAGAACACCTACCTATGCAGCTCGATGTTCTGTTACCTTCTAGCTGTAGGGTCAGTTGTTCAACAGTGAACCATCTAATTTTGTAGCCGAGTTTGTAGCTTATTTACTAGGATTTCATTTTTGAAAACTGTTTACCAGTTAAATATGATAAATAATCTTAAAGTTTGCGGTGGGCTAAATCTATGGAAAATCAAGTTTTTGAGATATAGCCGTTTTTTTCTTTTGTGTACTTTGGTTCACTGTGAGACACGGGTGTGATACAGTGAACCATGACTGTGTACACACCGAACCAGATAGATAATAAGAGTTTTAGATGGAAATAAAAAAAATTATTAGAAAAGTATAGAACAAATATTGAACCACATCCACCACTATCGTAGAGAAACTTAATAAATTTGGCGTACGACTGTTTTCTTCTTAACCACTTCCTTTCTACGCTTGCTTGCCTGTCTTGCTTCTTCAATCACATTCATTTCGGGTGTATCCGTCGCAATCATGCTTTTGCCAGTTTTGCCGCACCCTGTATGCACAGTGAACCGGTAGTTCCACAGTGAACCAGTGGATACACAAACATGGTTCACTGTGAACTACCCGGCAATTTTACAAAAATTAAATTCTAGAAAAAAAACCGTTTGATAAAGTAACTCATTTCGCTGACTAAACTGATAGAGCCTTATCCATTTATAATAGCAAACGGTAGCATAAACATAGCTACAGAAACAAAGGTAATATGAAGATTTCAATTTACCGTTTGATTTTTACTTGTGCACTCACAAAACACGTTGCTGCGGGTTTACCAACAATGCGTCATTACAGTTTATCAGTAACTACAATACAACTTTGAGGTGAGATCTAGCAAATTACAACAGATGTCGCCATAAACGTAACATTTTAAATTCGTTGAAAACGAGGGGTGGTTCACTGTTCCTGCTTGGTTCACTGTTGAACAACTGACCCTACCCTTCAATACGCCAGGTCCCTCAAGGACATACATGCTTTCATAATAATATAAATACTGTGCAAAAGTAATTTACGTTTTCAACGAACGTGGTTGGAATATACTAAGCACAATAAACACAGTCAACGAAGTGACGCACAAAAATGTTGCTAAAACTGTGTGTACATCTTTGTATATTGTGTTTATTAACAGAATTATGCAGTGGTCATAATGCAATAAACGTCGGTTCCGTTTGATGGCTATATAATTTCAATACAGTTTTAAATTTAAAAAATGAAAATTGCGGAAAACATGCTGAAAAAGTAATTACGGCAGGAAAGACACCTACTGATTTATCGAGGATACAAATAAAATTTAATCTGATTTAGTTATCGGAACTGTCACCTAGTTGACTTTTACTAACCCTAGGCCAACAAAAAATCCAATAAAGTTTTGAAAATTTGCATGGACTTAATTGGATATTGCATTTAATAACACCTCTTATTAAGCCGCCGTTTTTTGTCTGAAGTATATTAAAAAATTGATGTCAACCGAAAGGAATTAAAATAAATCCCGACAAGCAATTGTGAATTATTTATGTAAAGCCCTAGAGATAGAAATCTAAATCGGATATTAAAACTTGTTATTAAACCGTTCAAAAAAACGCAATCGCATATTTATAAACTTAGCTATTTTCTCTTGCATAACCGTCGGCCAAAAGAATAGCCGCCAACAAAAATGCAGATAAAATCAGCAGAAGAATATATCGGATAATAAAAAACAATGGTTCATTAAACTCGGCTATTTTTAACCGGACAACGCCGCTTTTAAATATCATTGTGGCAGGATTTGTTTTGGAATACTTAAAAATGCATATTTAAATGTTTTTGTTTAAATTCAAATTTATACAAATCGCAACGCAGGAAGTGTGGGCAATTAAAATATTCGATTGCATCAACCGTGGTCATTTAATTATTACGGCCAAAAAATTTGTGCAACTGTGAGATATTTTATTTAGAGTTTCAAGCACACAGGGTGGCTCAGCGGTCATTTAATATTTACTTAGATAGTTATTATTATAACATTCAACAAATAACTTTTACCCCGAAATTAAAAAAGTTGTTGGAGATTCATTTGGCCGAAGTGATGCAACACTTTCGCTTTCATGTAAACTGTCCATAATTCAAAGAGTGAACGTATATCGAATGCAGGTAAAACCTTTTAAGGAAGGAAACGTGAGACCTTTGTGTCACAATAAATTCGGTTTCAATACGTTTCCTGCAAATTAAATTTGCGGTCAAGAAAACGCACGAACAGAAAAAATTGGCGGTTTTGGATTTTTTCAATTATTCATTGAATTGGTGAAGCTTTTACTGATAATCATCTTATAATGGGAGAGTCATATTGAATTATGAATGACAGCATACTTGCAATTGTTGAGTGCGCGTGCATTAATGATGTGCAAACAATGCTAAATAACTGCTTGGTTAAATTTGTCAGGCTGCTTGTTAAAATTGGTTTTGTGCAATTGAATAAACAAATTTAATAATTGGATTCGTCGGGACTGTTCGGCCGTGACTTTCTTCCAAAAATTAAATTAATTAAATTACTTTCTCTGTGCGTTTTCAGAATCGAGTCGAAATTAAATTAAACGTTACGGGTAAATTAGTCAAGAACGCAACCTAATTTTTTGGTTCGGACACATTGCGGTTTTGGACATTATGTAATTTTAATGGTGTCTACTTGCGAAGGACGCCCATTGCGGTTTGAATTTTGCGGGGTGATTTATGTCCATTCAATGAATTTGCGACAGAGGTAATTAAGGGCAAAAAGCAAATTGCTCATTTTATGGTTGTGATTGAAAAATCGAATGGAGCATTAATCGGAATTAATGGGAAAAAGTTTGAAGCTTTAAATGTGTTTGAAGAAATAAATAGTGCGCTTAATTTGGCAACGAATCGAAATTATGCAGGTTTTCGTTGTAAGAAGTTTGTTTTTAGAAAGAGTTGTTAAAGCGTCTATTGAAATTGTATTTTTTCGTAAGTAAAATGTTTTATTTATGAAATTATTTTAAATTATTTTAAACTCCCCTATAATAATGTTCTAAAAGCCATGAAAAAACATCACTATAGAGAAACTTCACTATACATATAGTTCTCAAGTATAATTTTACAGTTTTGGCAGTCACTTTAAAAACCAATCGATATTCAAAACAAAACATTAACATTCATTATGTTTTAAAAGATATTTGTTTATTAAGAAATACACACAGTACAAAACAGATTTTCATCATATGTAATTGAATATTTACATAACATGTATTTATTGATGAAAAAATCTGTCCAAAGTTGATTGCATAGCAGTACTTTTAAAAATGAAAATTTTCATAAGTAAGAATTTTGCAAGAAATTCTTATAAGGATTTTTCAGGTAGTCGGAATTTGGGAAAAGAACCAGATGTTCAATACATACATTGTATTTTCAATTACCGAAAATTCCGTTCCCCAAGAATTTTGGTAAATCTTTTGGAAAGAATAATCACTATATAGAGGCTTAGCATCATAATATAGAGGTATTTTTATATGGAAAACGTTCAAAAATTCACGTTCCTGATAAAAACGTCACTACTGAGAAAAAATCATTATGAAGGAAGTCACCGAAAAGAAACTGATATGCTCTTATGTATACAATACATATTTTGCTTTAAAAAAAAGTTTACAAGTGTTAATTAATATTTTTAAAAATAATTAAAAATGTGTCAAACATCTTATACAACTATATATTTTATCTTTTAATATTTTAAATTGTGTTTAAATCTGTGTCTTCTTAGTACCATTAGGTGGTCGAAGTGTATGTGTTGCAGCACCTAGTGTTGGTCATTAACTGCATAGTTGATGATGTAGTGTGTAAGTGTTGTGTGCAGGACTTGTTACTTCCGCCAAACGTTCAGATATTTTAGGGGAAGCGTCATTAATTATACCCCAATGACGAATAGCGACTACCCCAAGTACCGACCCCGAAAGGGCGGAAAAATTCCCTGTCCTATCCGGAATTCGAACTTCGCATCTTCGTGCTAAGAACGCACGAGTCTGACTCTTTTACCACTAAGTCAGCAACGACTTATGGAGCATTTGCCCAAACAAAAGGTTACAGCCACTTATACCTTTCATGCAACAGGAATTGATATGCTGGTTCTTTCTTATTAAAGGACAAAAGTGGACGAGGTACAAAGACTATGTTGTCATAAGGAGACAAATTTTGTAGTCGCGGTGAGAGAATTATTTGAATTATCAAATTTTCTTGAAAAATATTTAACAGTGGTGAAATTCAAATAACATAACGTGGCATTTTATACCTGAACGTAGCCCAAATTTCGATGGGCTTTTGGAAGCAGGAATAAAATCGGCAAAGCATCATTTAAAACAAGTTTTGGGAAACACATTGATTACTTTCAAAGATTTCTTGACTAGACCTATATGTTCGCTCCCAGATTCTTCAAATGATTTAGAACCCATCACTCCATCCTATTTCCTACTCGGACATCCCAGAAAATAGGTTATCAACATTTCAACGATTAAAAACAATGTCACAACATTTTTGGAAAAGATGGTCAGTAGAATACATAGACGAATTACAAAAACGATCACGATGGACGAAGTAACAATTTAACCCAATGGTTGGTGACCTGTGGTCCTTCTGAAAGAGGATGACTTACCACCGTCACGTTGTAAGTTAGGTCGAATTAGTGAATTACACCCAGGAAGTGATAAACTAGTGCTGATGGTGCCAGTGAAAATGACATTAGGCATTGTAAAGCGGCCAATATCAAAGATATGTTTATTGCCAAAGAATGAAGACTAATACTTTAAAATCTTATGTTATGTTGTAAGGTAAAAAATGGAAAAAAAACACAGTCCACTTAACACAAAAGGGATATAAGATAAGGTACTCGGAAAATTTACAAATGTCTCATGTTCTAGGGTTACAATACTAACTTTTAATAGCTATAATTTGTTTCAATAAAAAACATTAACTTTATACAGATTTAAATTGTTTGTAAAACTGCACACCCATTTTTCAACAACGATAATTTTACAATCAATCTGATACGATGTCGTTACAAAATAACATAAGCCTCATAAATGAATCATTCATTCAATACCTATTCACGACTGCAATTTATGTGAATACAAACGCCATTCAGTAAAATCGCCCATAAAATAGCATTCCATTAAAAATAATGCGGAAAAGTATTTCCCACATTTTGCACGCAATTTCTAGATAAATCGCAATGCTACAAAAATCTAACTTCATGAATAAACAAAAAGGTCAAATTGACACACTTTTCCTATTTCCACAAACATGGAAATTGCGGCAACAAAAAACATTTCGTCGAGCGCGCACTTTTCCTCTTTATCAACTTAAGCGATTTAAATACATTAGCAACGGATACTTAATGCATCACATTGATGTATTCATGTTTCACCTTGCCACCGCACCAGTGTCGTCTTTGATAAACGACCGCCTTGTAAAATTAGCATACAATCAACGCACCCGAAATCACTAATTAAAATTCCATGCAAGCCAAAATGATTTGGCAATAATGCACATTAATTTCGTTGTTGATAAATAAACCAAGATTTTATGCTCATTCCAATTAATTTTGTTGCTACAAACCGTAAATGGTGTAAAATAAGTCGAAAGTTTTTAAATGCTCGAGCAATTAGTTTCAAAACGAACATATCATCACGTTTACACGAATATGTGGCTTGAAACAATAGTTTTATATAAAAATTTCACTTGACAGGTTCGGTTATGCAATCGTTGCGGCACATGTCGGAAAATCCGCAATAATTATCAAATTACGGTGCGCTCACGATAATTTTTACACGGTCCGCATTTTTTCACTTCTTAGCCTAGTTAATAATTGGGTGTCGTCTAATTGTTGGGTTTTCATATCGGAACGTTGCGTGAGGTAGTAAAAGCTGTAATTTACATGCAATCCGGTGATGAGAAATTCGTATTTATGAAGCGTTCATTTACTAACTTGCGGTAATATTTATTATTTATTGCCAAACCGAGCGATAACGTTTCATTTCTGGTGCATGTGCTTGTGTATTACGTTCCGATTGGGAAATGAACTGACCACATTTTAATAATTAATGTCTTGTAGAATAGCTTCCTGAAATTTTTATTACCGATTTTATTTAAAAAAAAAGAAATTGAATTGGTAATTATATTGTGAATTGTAGTGGTTAAGTTTTGGTAACATACATTGGCTCATCGGATACTAATGTTGTCTTTGTTACAATTTAATTTGGATGTTATTTACTGAATATGCAATAGCACTAGAAGTTAAATCAATATGTATACTTATATAATTTAGCTCTATAGGCCTAGTAGGACCATGGCTTGATTGACCGTTTGTCTCCATCCTTTCTTGTCCCTTGTCCTTTCCTTCGAGGTACTAATTTTACTGTCTCCTATGTCCTTAATTACTTCGTCCTTCCATCTCGACTTGGGTCTTCCTCTTCTCATTTTCCCGCCTACTTTACTTTCCAATATCTTCTTTGGAACCCTACTATTCTGCATCCTCATCACATTAAATTAATATGCATTCAGTTAAATTGATTGTTATCAACTGTGTTTTCCAGTAATATTTGTTATATTTATTATTATTCTCATCTTTAATGTTTAGATGCCAGACTGTATTATGGATGATAATACTTCTTCTTTCTCTATTTCCTTGACGAAATCCCTATTCCACCTACCAGAGGCATTTTACACGGCTAATCCTACATCAATTGTAGCCAACGATTGCCCTTAGACCAGAGTTAGTTTTAATCTCGTGCTCTTTTCTTGTTAGTCACTATATTATATTGTTCAACACAATCTTGTTCACTTTTGAATATGTATCTCGACCAACCAAGTCTCCACCCTTTCATCTTATGAACCACAAGCGTTACTTTTAATTCTTGTGTGATGTCCTACATTTCTTCTACATTGAGAATCCTTTCCTCCATACTTCTCAGTCCAATATTGGTCTCCATATATCGTTTGGTCTACACTATAGACATTTCTCGTAATTTTGTCCATTCAATTATCTATTTTACAGTCACCGTTTTCCTCCAGTTTACAACTAGGACCGTTAAATTTCTCCACACTTGCTTTAACTAGCATGATCCATTTTCTTGAGCTGTGAATTGCATGTATTTTATATTCTTTTTGTTTAGATTTAACCCTTTTCTTATTATATAATAAACATTTCTAAAAAGAATGCTGAAATGTTTTTGATGTAGCCACAAACCTTGTCTTCGAAAGCGTCATGGAGATGAAGATCAGGCCAGATTGACAGCTGTTCCATATCAAAATACAAGCCACTGGTCGAATGCTTTACCATCATCAACTTTGAAAACACTGAAGAACAGTCACGTGATTGATAATTGATCCTCACTTTTGCAGTTGTGGATGTAATGTAGTAAAGACCATTTTACACGAAACAAGGAAGCCAACGGTTTACTTAAAAACGCACATGGAAAATGCTTAATTTGGGATTTCACAGTAGTGGACGTAGTGGTACCCTCCCACCTATCAGGCAGGGTCGTGCGTCCTGCAAACACTGTGAAAAAGCAAAATCCCTTAAAACGGAAACATACTGCAATCTTTTCAATGACTACATCTTTCAACCTATTGCGATCAAGCCTTTTGACCCTTATGGTCCAACCGCAAAATCATTTATAGATGATTTGTGTAAACGTCTTCTGGAAATAACTGGCAATTCAAATAAAGATTAAAGCAAACGCTATCTATTGCAATACGAAGAGAAAATGCTATTAGTGTTTTAGGAACACTTATGCTATGATCGATCACTTGGTTCTAGTCATTCACTTTCAGGAGGAAGAGAATTTGCAAGCTTGCTTTTATCTCGATCACCAACTTCGCCGTTTTTAACATTTGGTTCAATAAGTTCAGTTGGAATCTCGGCGTTTACTTTAAAACAAAAATTAATATGAAAATAAATTGTAAACAATTATTAAAACCAAGTTACCCAATTGTGCTCACTGCCTATAATCATACACTTAATTAAACTTCTTTAATAAACAGAAAATTAAAATAACACAATTTTAATGTTTGATTGTTATCAAATCCCATTAGTATTAAAAGCCAAAAAGTTCACGTACAGATGAGAAAAGTGAATTTATTCAGCTAACCAATTATCTTCGCAAGTTACATTTTTCATGCAAGTAATTAGCATTGCCTTAAGACAAAAATGTAATTTTTTGTCGCTCAGATGTCATTTTCACCCAAAGAATTTTAGAAGGTTTTTAAAAATCTCGTTGACATGAAAGTATGGCCCCAAATTTATTTTTATGTTTTAAAACGGAACGTTTTTTTTTTTCGTAAATGAACGTCCAGTTTTGAAATTTTAAATCGGAAACTTGTTGTGGGGCAATTTTTTCAACCGTTCGATTTATTTTAAGTGGCCCAGTCTAATACAATGTTATTAAAAGCAGTTGTCGCACATTCAACTTTTACTTTCGATAATTAAATCGGCCGTTTTGAGGGATCTACTGATTGACGTTGCGGATTTCGGTTACATTGTTTACAAGGTTTCTCTCCCCGATTGGTTACGAATTTATCCTCGGAGTGGTCAAAGGTTAGGCAATTGAAAGAGACTGTAAATTGATTTTATAGTTTACATGGCGAAGAAATTTTTTGTGTGCAGATTACAACAACTGTAACTGATTAAAATTTCTGGCATAAATGCAATTGATCTGAGACTAAAAAGTTAATACCACTGACCAAAAAATCGTTGTTGGTTTAAATTAGTTTCTAAAAATAAATCCATGAATAAATCAATTACATTGTTACAGTTTTTTATGAAAAAATATGAAATGAATATGCAAAATTAATAATAGCGAAAGCTGTTGTAGGTTTGTCATACATAAACTCGTAATAAGTGTATCAATTTTGCAGCAATGGTAAAATTTATATTACCCACTATTCATAATAGGTGACTAGTGGGTTATAACCACTACTCAACTAGTTACTTATGGCCATCATGGACATAAACTACCTACAATGTAAGTGTTTGTACAGGAAACTTTGAAGGTGGTGCTATCTAATTCTACGAGCAAGCGTCGGATAAAATATTGTACACTAATTCTTGAGCTACGACGTATTATAAACTCAAGATAATTATTAAGTCACTTGACTTTTGATTTTGTGATCGTTTATAATCTTTCCTGATTCAGTTATAATGAAAATATCTATTGTGTGTTTTAGAACTGATACAAAATCTGAAAACGGAATTTTGATGTCATCATCAACTTTTATTAAAAAGAAAACTTGTTTTTGTAATCAATTTATAAAACAAGTGTCTTGTTTATTTGTGTAAGTTGTATTGAATTGTTTTAGGTTTTTAGTTTCACCAAATGTTGGTTTATTCTTACAAAGTAAAAACTATGAACAAAAACACGCTGGAAACAACTCTAACACAAATTTCCTTTCTTGCGTTAATTAACCGCATATTAATTGTTGTTAAATTAATAAAAATGCAGCGAAAAATGTAATATATAATTTTTTTAAAACAATGCAATTAGTAGATCGTACAGTTTGTAGAGATGCAAAAAAAAAACTATCCGATAATAATGTAAATATTCCTCAAATGATGAGAGGCGAGGGATTGTAACATAATCAGCAGACAAATTACTTTGTACAGGGTGAGTTAAGTTTTACCGCCCCGGCCATAATACCTATTAAAGATTGAGGGGAAAGTATGCAATTTACATGTTACATCAGTTGAAGTTTACGCTTTTGATTAGTGCTACGAATTTTCCAAAATATTTTTATTTGAAGCCAAAAAAGTAAAACAAAGAGTTTTGGGTAAAATTTCTATGTTTGGTTTTTTATTTCAAAATTTGTCAAATTATTCGTAGCATTAATATCTGCAATTTGATTCGTAAAAAAATGATTACTTTTTGAGTTAAATCAAATTTAAGATATAGCACAAAAAATGCTTCTATTTATGACTTTCTAACAATAGATAATGCGGTTTACCATCCTAACAATAGTTTATGATCGACCCATCAAACTGGGTGAGACAGCTTTTCAGTTGCCGATAGACCTGCATTCTTAAGTTCAATTTAGTGACCGCCATAAATAATCTTTCAAGCACCCCTACATCAATACCATTGTCTGGTAAATTGCTCTACTTATGTCGTAAATCATTTAAAAAAATACCTTCTAATACGGAAATAGCTTTATTTAATAAACGCAAATTACTAAAATTATTTCAATTACACTAAATTGTGTGAAAATATTTTACTGTTCGTACATCAAAAAAACTAATAAATTGAACAATTAGTAATTGAAAAAAAGCCAAAATTTTACTTGATACTGTGGTACTGTGATGATGATACAGGGTCAAAAGAATATGCTTACTGGAATGTAATCATACGTCTGCACTAATTTAATAAAGAAGCTATGAAGTGACTGCATAAATTTCTTGCGCAAGGAGATTTATAATAATTATGAACCTCCTTGCGCAATAAATTTTAGCTGGTTGGCCTACTGGCTTAGAGTTCACGGTACCATGATTAGTTAGCTAACTATGCAATTACCTTAAAGATAATTCTGTTTAGACTCACTTGTTATATTATGTACGAAAAATTTAATATATTGTAATACACCCCTGAACGAAGTTGTCTAGCCTTGGCACGTGCCGCCCATTTAATTTACCTAATCCATTTAGGTCCGCTTGTAAAATATTTAAAGCGTGACGTTATAAACGCACTAAATCTTTTGCCGTGTTATACCTGCTTTTAGTTGCGACAAAAGCAAATGTTTTTCTCAGGAATTGTCTATGAATACCGTTCTTAGCGTCCCGCCACACAGCCCGGCACCGGCACGGTTGTGACATTTTTATTATGATTTGTGTGAGTATTCGGGGGGTAGTTTTCTTAAAGACCGTTCGAGAGGACAATCGATCAGTGAAATAGTCTCGATGGGACTATTAGCAAAATTTCGAGTTCGGAATTCTATGAATTATTTGCAATCATGTAAATTTCAACAGGTTGACTTAATTGTTTATATTATTTAAACGATTATAATTGATTTTAATTTCTAATCATAAGATAAGTGTTTGCCGTTTGTTGACAATCTTTATTTTGACAGCGAATTAGTAATCAGCGACCTCTAAAATCCCTAGAATTATTAAATTTGCGTATTTCGTTACAATTTTGGTTGAAATAAATTGTCATCCTTGTTATTTCATAATTTGATCAGAATTGATATGTTAGTGGCAAAGTGCACACTTCCTCAACATCTCAACAAAATTAATTTTAAAATATTTTAACAATTATTAATAATATAATAATTATTATAATATTTAGATTTACTTTAAAATTGTAAATAAAAAAATTTCTTACCTTAAAGTGACGGCCAGTCTTTCTTCTGCAGTTATTGCACCCCTCCATTGTGTATCTTGTTTTTTTATACTACTCTGAACTAAATGAAGGAGCTCATCAAATGAATTTATCGACATCCGATAATAGTCGAAAAATTTATCGGGATAAGCTCGTAATTTATTTCGTAATAAATAAAACTGGCTTTCCTTAATTCTCGTTTTATTCAAAGGATGTACCCAGTATCGACGAGTCGTTTTTTTTTTTGGGACAGTAGAAAACTTATCGCAATTAATTCAATGTCGTCCATTTTTAAATATATTTCACGTCGGTCACAAATTTTTGTGAACTGTTTGCAGCCAAAAACAAATTTAATATATAAAGGAGATATTCGTCCTACATCGGATTTTACCGAAAATAAATGCATCGGCCTGTAATTACCGAAAAAAACTACACAAATTGATAAATCAACTTCGAGCCGATACTGACATTTTTATTTTTTAAGTGCCACAATCGTCCGTCACAGACTATCTCAATTTCAACATTTCAAAGTTACTTAAATTTTGTACCTGTAAGCGACAAAGTGCATAATAAATGTATTCTGTGAATGCCTAGATATTTTATGTAAACTTAAGAATTGTTAGATATTTTATTAAAAAAATACCTACTGTATTGAGTGAAAAGTTTTCCTTCTAGTTATGAGTTTTGTAGGAAAAGGTTTAACTGAATATAAATTTTTATAAAAAATCTAATAATTATTCAGCAGCGAAGTGTGCACTTTGCCACTAACATATCAATTCTGATCAAATTATGAAATAACAAGGATGACAATTTATTTCAACCAAAATTGTAACGAAATACACAAATTTAATAATTCTAGGGATTTTAGAGGTCGCTGATTACTAATTCGTTGTCAAAATAAAGATTGTCAACAAACGGCAAACACTTATCTTATGATTGGAAATTAAAATCAATTATAATCGTTTAAATAATATAAACAATTAAGTCAACCTGTTGAAATTTACATGATTGCAAATAATTCATAGAATTCCGAACTCGAAATTTTGCTAATAGTCCCATCGAGACTATTTCACTGATCGATTGTCCTCTCGAACGGTCTTTAAGAAAACCACCCCCCGAATACTCACACAAATCATAATAAAAATGTCACAACCGTGCCGGTGCCGGGCTGTGTGGCGAGTCGCTTAGGATGGTGTGTACTGTTCAGCGAAGGTGTTATAGAGCGGTTTTCTTCGATAGGTAGTAACAATAATTATCTTGTTGTGTCCTTGTAAAATTCGTTAAATCATAGTGTAATTTATTTTAGCAGACTGGTTAAATAGTGCAGCTGTTCCAGCGGTCCTACAAAGGACGGCTTCCTTGTAAAAAGCCGTCCAATTTGAGTTTTTGCTATATTTTGTTTTCCGTGGCGCTAACGAACTTTAGTACATATTTTTAAAAAAATCATTCATTCTGTAACCATCTTGAACAACTTGTAAAATAAATAATCTTATTTAAATATCATCCACATCTTATTTACAAAGATTCACATTCAATAACCATTCCAAGTTTGCTCACGCATAAACATATCTAAACATGTTTTTGCAACGAGGGACAGGAAGCAACTACCTTGACAACACCTTTCCACAACATTATGCATCATCTAAAAAAAAAGTTGAGCCCAGTGATATTAAACGAATAAAGTTGAGTTACTATTTACATGATACAAAACGTATTTTCATTATTTTAAATTTATTGCACAAATAAAATGCATTTTTGATATATTAAACCGAAAATTCTTTAATTGATTTTAAAGAAGCTATATAAAGGCGGATTAATAAATATGCTGGCTCCAACAGATCGTTTATTACTTCCAGCAGAGCTCGAACAAGAATAATGTTATTTTGAATGTGCATAACTTTAATTCAACAAAATTCACTGTTTAAAATTTTTAATAGGCCACATCAATATCCCAACAACAAGAAATCGTCTAAATCGAAATATTCGCCATTTATGAGAGCACTTGAATGGCCGCTGATTTAATCATGAATTGTAATTTATGATGCACGTTATATTAATTGCTGTCATTAAAACTTGTTAGCTTCAGCTTCTACAATTAACGCTGGCACGACTGCCAAGTGTTCCACCGAATCAAATGCCTTCCTTAATATTTATTCTCCTGTCATCATTACACTTAATTAATTAATGTTCATTAGCTATATAATTATAATTCTCTAGAAATCGCTCAGTAATGATTGTAGTTTTAAATGGCTCGAGATTTTACATTGATTACGTTTTTATTGTTTCTCTAAGCGTTAGCTTTTTAATTAACAACAACAAAAACAAACTCGACCTTTAACGTAAAAACAGCAGCATTTCGTAACCGCTTCGCAAACGAGGGTCATTATCTAACGCTGACAAACAATGCGAAGAAAAGAAATTTTTGTAAACAAACTTGAAGAAAGTGGTTTGAATATTGAAGTATTGTGCGAGGCCCAATTGTGCATGGCCAATCCAGTTCCGTCAATCGCACCATTTCATATTTTCATAAATGTAACGTTAATTTGTGTTTTACTTTCACCGTGCACGTGAATGGTGCATAAATTACACGTTATTCTACACAATACTAACAACGTTTTTTTTAAATTATAGCGCACGAAACGATTTTCGTCTCAATTGGCAGATTGCCAAATTATATAAGTTCCTCATCGCTATTTCCATTCCCACACGATTTACCAGCCTCTTCCGAAAATGAAGTAAACGTAATTGTAACACATTTTAACAATGACTTTAACAAGCAAATTAATTATTTTGGTAACTTTATAAATTCAATTTAATGCGGGAATATCTGGAACGATTTGGCTTTTGAAAAAAAAAGTTGGTGATACAAAGAGGCCAAAATTTGGGTCTTTCTCACATCCTGGAGAAAGTACTGGGTGGTTCGAATGACATAAGGTGCTCGGTATTAAAAACGTACGAATTGACAAAGCTCGCTATCTTCGTTACACTTGCTTTATTAAAAAATGCGGCCGAGAGTTTATTAAACGGCGGTTTTATTGATGAGTATCACTGGAGATTTAAAGTAATTGGAACCTGTAATGAGTCAGGTTTAATATTTTTAACGACGACAGTTTTACTGGCGGGTTAGTAATTCTACTTTGCATTTAGCAAAAATAAATAATTATTTGCGGTCATTTTAAATTAATACAATTATTTATTCAGGAAAACTAAATATTGCTCGAGACATTACACATTAATTAATTAATTTTTAAATTTACTTAATAATTTTTAATGAAAAGGTTTTGTGGCGAAAGATGAGTTGAGAAAACGAGTTGCATAGTTTTTTGCAAGATTTTTTTTAAAATTTGGTACTCATTGGGCCGGAGTTCCTATAACGAAATGTGAGTTTCAGGAAGTTACAGCTCTTAATTTACTTAAAAGGAATTAATTTATATAAAAATATTGCATTGTTAATGATAAAAAAAAAGAAAACGTTGACAAAGATATATCTCTGCAGTTTTAAAATTAATGGACACTTGTATAGGTACAAAAGCTGGTTCTTGCTATGAGATTATTTATGAACTGTTGGTATCTCCCCCAGCTTTATTTAAATTCAGCCTCATTGTTATTCAAAAGCGCTTCTGGGTGTTATCGCAAATAAATTGTATTTAAGTTCATATCTGCATCATCAACTTGTTGGATCATTGATAATTTAATTAATTAGTGCTGTCATGTTATTTTTCAGAATTTCACAAATATTCTTAAAACGCTTTTCAGTGCGAAGAAAGTTTTATTTATATCTCCTCTCGACAATGAATTTTAAAAATTTCTTTAAACGCTTCTTACACAAACTTAAAGAAACGTCATGTTGTTTTAGTGACAGTTTTTCATACAAAAAAATATTTTACTTAATTTAATTATGTTGTTCTGCATGTCGAGAGGTTACTTCCTTTCTAAAATTTTCTGCATAAAGAACTTGGTCGCTTTGAAAAAAGTTCCTTGGCAAATTTAATTGTCTTGAAAACTTGGACAGTGTTTTTTTAATTAAAACTGTTATGCATTATTAAAACTTTGAAATGCATATTAATAAATAAACTTGAAACACGATATTTGTAATTTTTCAAAATCATTGATGTTATTATAACAACAAATAAAGCAAACACCTATTGTTAATCAGCTAATATATTTACTTATATCAATTTATCATGGTTCTTATTGAATATCAATGTTCTCCAAACAAGATGCATAACTTAAAATTTATAAGGTTTTTAATCCTCACTGCAAGATGTGTGCAAAATAATGAAGAAATAAAATGTGCTCAACAACCCTATTTGTAATTTACTTTCGAAATAATTGGCTTTCTATTTTTACCAAATCCAAAATGAATTGCAAATCCTAAAGTGTACTTAAAAAATAAATTTTCATACGTTATTAAATAAATACCTCACTGACCGAACGGTTTAAGTGGGTTATTCAATGCTTAATAGTCACAGATGAGTGCCTTAAATCTGCAATTTCTACCAGATATCATTTGCGAAGAACTCCAAATCTAACGAATAGGCAATATCCGCAATAATGCTCCAAAAAACCATTATATTCAGACAGGTTCAAAATTATAAACCATTTCTAATACGTTAAGCGCTTTAATTTAAGACACACCACTGCTAAGACCGATAAATTTTCACAATTTCATTGAACAAGAGCTTTATTATTACGTCGACTGCATTAACCGCAAGTGGCGATTGTCGATGTAATCCAAAATTAGGCAAATTATTTTCACTTTGCTTCTGCAAGCTTCGAAACAATTTTTGCAATTTTTCGAATAGCTGTCATCCAGATTTTCTACTTTCGAAATTACTGCAACAACGACATTTGAATGCTGACGAATTCCCTGTGTTAAATCCGACGTAGGAAAGTGTACCAGAGCGTTCATTTAATTAAGTTGCGGATTTAATGTCACTTATAACAATTACTTAACGTTATTCCGGTATTTCAAGACATTGTCTGTCGCTCGAAAAAATTATTGAAGCGGCTTAATAAGTTTTCGGGTGAATTATGGCGTGACGTTTGTGGGGCACTGTATTTCGCCAATACGTCGGCGTTTATTACACGTAATTAAGTAGCAAATTACAAAACGTCACACCTTGGGTACGACTTAATGAACTGGTCGTTATGCAGTCAATGGGCTTTTGTGAATTTTATAATAAGTGGAAAATTAATGGCGATTTTAATTTATACGGTATTACTTGTTAATATATCCAATCACCTTTTGTTGGTGGTTATTATATTATTTATTATTAGTTATTATTCTGGATAAAATTACTGTCATTATGTATTACTATAAAAACATTCCTATTAATTTTAAAAATTAAACTGTTGAGATTATAGTTCTTGGTTGTTCAATTTATTCACGATATCAATGTTTTGCTTTTTATTTGTTTAAAACTGTTAACTTGAAATTTTCTAAAAACTTTAATGATTCAGAAGAGAAATAAAACTTTTAATTTATGTTTTGGGTGTTCGTTTGGAGAGACACAAAACGGAGTTTAATTAATGATTTGATGATCACATATCTGTAAATTAATTAGTTCGACAGTAAACGAATTTAATATTTGCTTTCCAATATATGTGATTAGAAAACTGGCATGTTTATATGTTTTCTATTTGAAACTATATTTATTTGCTGCGAATTTTCCTGATTAACTGCGGTTTTTATACGACACTCAAAAAAATTCCACCTAAGAATTTATGAAGAATGTTAGCAGGTATAATATTAAACCAAGCAAATTACCGTTTTGGTTTAAGAATGGGGATTCTTATTTTGTGGTGACCTCACTGGGTCTATTGTTTGGAACGAGCGCTAGGTCCAGTTGTGCGGATATAGTTGAACGGAATGTTGGAAATTGCGTTGTTGTAAATGAGCGTCGCGACGCCAGATGATAAAATCTGAAAACATCAGATCGTAGTTTATTTATTTAGCAATATTTTCAAACTTTAGGCTTGAGGAGTAGGACCATTAAATTTGGGGGACCCTGTATATCACAAGTGATAACATCAAATATCATAACAATTAATAGATATGCATTTCAGTTTAAGTACGTAAAATTTAGTAATGCACTTCATGAAATTCAGAAATGAATTAAAATTAATAAGAAATAGATAGATAAATATAAATCTAAAAATATTCTGTGCAAATTACTATAATAAATCAAGTTCCAAAATTTAAAAAAAAAATTGTATTAAGGACGTAAGTTGAGGTTCATTAATCAAGCCATTTTTTGTTTCTTTCTATATTTGTATTTGAAGTACTTTACAACGTCAATAGTTATAGCGGAAACTTTTTAATCAAAAAGTTAATAAAACTTTTTTTAAGTGTACCCAAAAACGTTATGAAATGGGTGTGTAAAATTTATAATATTTAATCCCACAAAAGAAATCAAAATTACAAGCTGACTACTCCCAAGCAAAAGTAAAAAACAAATTGCAAAAAAATTGATGTAAGTAAAAACCAAAAGTTGTAAAAGGAACAAATAGAAAACAAAATGAAAACAGAAAATTTAAAAATGTCACTGGCATTAGTAAATTAATTAATAACTAATTTAATTTTGACTGTCTAGATTTAATTCAACCGCACTACTTAAAGACTGATTCAGTCACCAAATGAAGTAAAATTGAGTTATTGCAAAATAAACCTAAATTGCAACAATTACCGACGCATATTTCATTCCAAACCACAATACAAAAGTATAAATCAAAGCTTGCTTTCTTTTGAAAGTAGTTTAATAAACGGATTGAGAATCTTAATAATCAGCAAGATTTAATCTTTCTGTGTTTCATTTCAATTTACGTGAAATTAGTTCCGTTTCACCCGATACCTCTTTCCCGTTTCAATTTTCTTCTCTTTACTCAATCGACCGTAATTTATTTAACTCTCTACTCAAAATAGAGGAGCACAACTAATGTGTAAATGATATGTCAACCGGCAGGTACTTTCTGGAGAAACTTTATTAATTTCGTTTTTATTTCCAAGTTTTTAAATCGCCGAAGGAAAGTTACAATCTTAATAACAAAATTTAAAAAGTGGCTCGATGTAATTAAAATTGTGTGAACTGGATTACCAAGTTCACCGAAATATGCAAAATCGTGGAGCTCACAATAGCCACGCTTCAAACAACCTCCCACATCACACATATCGTGTGAGAACCAGATAATTGAATTAATGTTAAGCTAATTGGGTTGTGTTATTGTAATTAATTAGTCAAGATTTTCATTATGCTTTTCAATTTCTAATTTCCTTGTCGCCGTGTTAAACGATTTAACTTGTTTGCTTTCTTTCACAGATTTATGATTAAAAAACGGACGTTATGAAAAATAAATTAGCCGCGCGCGTAAAATGAAAGGAGAAAATAAAACCGTTGTTTCGTGCCTGCAAAAAGGCTTAATTATCAGTTTTTAAAGTTCCCCCCGACTTTCATTTCTTGCGATCAATTACCGGCGGATCTGTAATTGAAATATTTAACTTTGCTAATCGATGCGTTTATTGCAATGCAGGAAACGATAAATGTTAAGAAATTTGAGAGTGGCTCATTGCGAAATCTAGTTAATTAAAGGTTCCTATTCTCAAAGATTTTCTGTTGAGATAGAAACTAATGTATGGGTGGGCGTTGAATTGCTGATTTGATATCACCGCGAAGAGGTTGAATTTTCTCTTTCGTCTGAAGAATGCGCTTAATTCGAAATTGTTATCTTCATATGAGAGAAATGCAAAACGACTTTAATTTCTTTTGCGATAAAAAACTAATTGATTGAAAACGAGTGAAATTTTATGACATAATTCATTAACGGCCAAAATTAGAAACCAAAAACGCTGACACAACAGAAAGAGAAATATTAGCTTGCAGCTTTATTTTGGTGGAGAAATAAAGGAATTTTACAATGAAATCATAATTCAATATTAAGGTTTCATCAAACCTCGATACAGTAAAAATTTTGAAAATAAAGATTTATTAACTCCTACTGAACTTAAAAAAATCGTGGAAATAAAATAATAATAAATTGAATTTTATTCAAAAATTTGTAATAGCAGAGGAATGATAAAAGTCAATTTGTTGCTCATAAAAATGATAGTCATTTATTACTGTTACTTCCTACTTTTTATTGGGTACCACACTACTTCAACAGTTAATTTTTTACGCCACCGGAAAATATTTAATTTCAGAATCATCTTCCAAATTTATTTAGTTCAGCTACAAACGCCAAATTTCATCCAAAACTATCCAAACTCATACTAATAAAAATGTGTTTTCTCTCCCCCCCCCCCCCCTGTAATGGTATACTTTGTAGATGAAGTGTCGTAATTCCATGACTGTAGTTTTTGTTGTTCTATTTTTAGCGATACCCTTTCAATTAGTTAGGTTTCAAGCATACTTAATATTTTCCTGAAAAGATAATACAATGGATTCTCAAACTTGGTCGATCCAGCGTTTTGAGGAACATCCACGAGGGCGTTTCTATCCCATTTTCTCCTGAGCAACAAGTTTTCCTAGGTTGCCACCTTTTCTTCTATTAACCTGTCCAAAGTATTTTAAAATTCTGTTCGATCACTCTTGATAATCTTTCCCGAATTCACAATTTTTCCAATATAAACACATTAGTTTTGTGTGGTATCCAAGTGAGTTTTAAGAGTCCTTGCCGGACGTCAGCGGCTTTCAAGGTCCGCACCTCTGCTCCGTATATGCAATACGAACACAAGTGGTCTGACTAGCCTGCATTTTGTTGACTTTGGCCGTCTTTTCAGATTACAGTTAACTTAGTCATGTCTGCTTTGGAGATCGCAATTCTTTGCTTTATATCACTTGAAGTGTTACCATCATTATTTATTATTTAAATTTTCTTGGTTCCGGTCTATTACCATAAGTTTTGATTTTGGTTGATTAAATTTCAATCCAGTTCAATCTTTTTAATGAGCTCCGATATCTCCTGTTCCTCTTCTGCATATGAGTGTAGTATCATAGTATCGTCCTTCTGCAGATGACAATTCCACTTTTCATCTTTTAGAGAATTCCTGAGTATGTAATCACCGTAGATGTTAAATAGTAAGGCCGACAGAACCTACTCTTGACGTACGGTTTGTTGAATAATGTTGCAGTATATCCGCCTTAATAATAAAACATTTCATGCTAAAGAGTGCTCATGTCTAGTAATACTCTCCAGAATTGGGGCCAATTCACAAAGTCAAATGCTTTGCGATAATCTACGATTTACCGCACTTTTATAATATGCTCTTTGATGTCCATACCTTTTCTGACTCCAGCTTGTTCTTGTAGAATGTGCCATTGTAAGAAATTCCTGAGATGGTTCATTCGAATTCTGAGCACAACTTTGTTTGGGTGGCAGATCAGTGCGATAGTTCTGTAATTATTGCATTTTTGACTGGACCATTTTTGTGTAATGGAATGAAAGTAGTTGAACTGTAATTGCTTGACCAGTGTCGTTTTTTGCCAGATCATATAGCAGATTGTCCGTAAGATATCTAAACCTTTTCGAGTTAGTTGCTCCAGCATGTCTGCACTTATCTCATCTTCACCATTGCGTCGGTTGTTTTTAAAGGGTTTGATTGTTCAACTTCTCTCTTCATAATATTAGCTTCTTGTTCGGTTTCCATGATGCCAGACAAATTTTATTACTTGGTCATTTATTTCATTTGCGTACAAGTTTTCACAGTAATTCCTCCATATCTGCAGTGTCTCCTATCTCTATCTCATAACAATTTTGCCATCCTTGCTTTTTCTTTTCCATATTATTGGTTTAAATTCTTTTGTGAATTCTTTAATGTGCTAGAAAAGGTCACTAATTTTTCAATTTCTTGGTAAACGTTTTGTATTATAATAAAAACTGTTAATGAACTACCTTCAGGTTCATAGTTTTGCTGGATGTAGCGGAAGTACTTTCATATAACCTATTAGCCCAGCGTTTTTCAATTTTTTTCTGATTGGGAACCGGCAATTAGCTGATCAACTCTTTTGTTGGTTCAGAAATTGTTTATTCTTATAGCAAAAAATAATTTCTATTGATATAAAACCTTTCTCAAAAAATTGGTAATCATTTTTGTCACAATGTTATTATCTATCGGTATAAAAACTGGATGCTTTTTAACGATATACACAAGTAAAATAAATAAGCCATAATTTTATATTAAAAAATTAAACACAATTTTTATTGACTAAATAAAATCTAATATGTTTAAATATTTTACATTACTTCCAACGTACAGTTTAGAAATGTGGGGCAAAATGCAATCAAACTTGAACAAAATGAAAACTTGTGTTTAAAAGTGAAGGAAAAAATTACTTAATAAGAACGCAAAAAATTGATGATCGAACTGGCATAGAATGAGAGACATTCTTAAATATCGTGACACAATTTTGCAGATGAACCTTTACAGCAATTATCAAAATGTTATCAATCGTTTTAAATTAACTAAACGAAATCAAACGAAGATATTTAATTTTTTATAAACGCATTACCAAATTTGAAAATTGTCTGAAATGCGTACAGATTTTGTTACGCAAACATAATTTTAGAAACTGGTTTTATCTTTCTAAAGTCGTTAGCCTAATCACAAAAGTGTACGGAATATCATTTTCTCTACGACTGTTTTAAAATACATGCATTCTGCGATCATTTTTGAACATTGAATAGGGCTATTCTTTACACCTGTTACGGAATATTCATACCATTACTTGTTATGGAATGACTACCACCAGCGCCCTCGATTGCAACTATTTTATTTTTAATCGAAGGAGGCAGAAAAAATTATTATTATGAGATTTTTTTTTTTCAATTTGTCAAAGCTTGAGTTAAAAAATCGCGTCACGCGATTTAAGCAACTTGAACTGTTCTGTGCCTTTTTGGTGATTATCTCTATTTTGTGCAAAGTGTAAGTGTAATTTAATTAAATAAATTAATGATTTAAGTTTAAAAACAACATCTTTTACGTTTCAAGTAACACAGACTAATAAGCAATAACATGTCTAGCGACGAAAGTATCTCTGGCACACCACCTGAATTAAAAGAAATTGCCAATAAATGCACGGGTAATTTACTGCCGGAAAAATCAAAAACCATTTATAAACATACCTTCAATAAGTTTATGGAGTGGAGAAAAATGAAAAATGCCAATTCCTTTTCGGAGAACGTAATACTTGCCTACTTTACTGAGTTGTCCGAAAAAATGAAACCTTCTACGTTGTGGAAAATTTACTCAATGCTACGAACTACGATTAATATTGAACATAAAATTGATCTGTCACAATATTCAAGACTACGTGCATATTTAAAAAGGCAGTCAAATGGCTACCAAGCTAAGAAATCTCAAACATTATCGGCTGAACAAGTAAAAAAATTTATCACTGAAGCGCCCAATTACCTATATTTAGGGACAAAGGTAACTAAATAAATACAGAAAATGAAGAGTTGCTATTAATTGTTCTTTTTTATTTAGATTGTTTTAATTGTCGGCGTCATGGGTGCATGCAGAAAAAATGAATTATATTTAATGAAGACTCAAGATATAAAATACTTAGAAAATGCAGTATTAATTAGTGTACCTGATACCAAAACAAAGGTTTCTAGAAAATTCACAATCACTTCAGAATTTTATAACATATTTAAGAAGTACGCAGATTTAAGGCCCCCAAACATTACAACAGACAATTTCTTTGTAAATTATCAAAAAGGTCGCTGCACCAAACAAGTTATGGGTATAAATAAGCTAGGTAATATGGCTAAACAAGTGGCTACCTTCTTGCAATTACAAAATCCAGAGTCTTACACCGGCCACTGCTTTAGACGGACATCTGCCACCATGTTGATAGATGCAGGTGCCAATATAGAAACTTTAAAAAGACATGGTGGATGGAAATCTACTGAAGTGGCCGAAGGCTACATCGACAATTCCATTCAAAATTGCTTCAATGTTGTCAATAAAATATTAGAACATTTATATATCGAACCTACACCAGGAAGTTCCACACAGAATTCTACAATGTTGTCATCACATTCTTATGTGGCAAGTACCACATCATCAAATATTTGTAATTTACCAAATATCTCATTTAACCATTGCCAAAATATTACTATTAATTTAGTAAGTAAAAACGAAAATATATAAATAGAGAATTATTGCATTGTATTGTATTATTGTATTGTTATTATTTTATTATTATTATTATTATTACTTTTTATTGTCACATACAGTCGTAGAGAAAGTATAGTCTGTAACACGTTTGGAATGGCTATTCCACACTCGTGGACCGCCACCCTCGCCTTCGGCTCGGGTGTCAAACTTCCATTCGTGTGGAATATGCATCATTCCAAACTTGTTACAGAATATACTATTCTGATCGCGTATGCAATCTTCTAATTAACGATCATAAATGCCAAAATGAAATGCACAAATGATATTTCTAACTTAAAATATGCACACCTACCTTCCGTGACGTCCTTAAACGCCTCTACACACCTCAAAAATTTCTAAAAAATTATAACTTGTAGTTACATAAAAGTAACGTTGCATTGATTTCCGATCAATTTTAATTCCAGTCAGCACAAACTAACCTAATAAATCAAACAATTAAGTAAGTACTAATAAATTCGACGAGACAATGATCAATGGCCCTATTTTAAATTAGCGGCAAGTAATTATTTTTTTGTGGATTTCGTAACGAATTCTTCCAACAAGAAATTAAATCGAAACTGAGAGTAATTATGGTTTGCCGATGTCGCAACAAACTTTTCCAACAAAAAAGCAATAAATTTGTGTTGAACTTCTTTCTTTCAACGGTGAAAAAGTAACGAAATATTTGGAGGTGATTGATGGCTTATTATAAACATTACCTTCAACACAAAAGAGAGCAATTTAAAACGATCGAATTTAATCTTAAGAATGTCTAGCAGGTGTAGGTCAATTTTTTGTATGAAAACTTTTTTAAATCCGATTAAAGAAACGCGAACTTTATTGACGTTGGAAGGGCGTTACACCACAATCCACCTTTCATTGCCAAGAGACAATCACGTGGGTCAAATGTGAAATCTCCCAAACGCAATCTTTCCGGCCATTTCAGTTTCCGACATCTCAATTGGAGCACCGATTTGCGTATGGGATTCGTAAATTTCATTGACCATTGAGTCACCAAATTGGAGCTAGGACCATAATTACACCGATTTTTTACTTTCGCTTAAAGCATGTATCTGGGACGCATGATTATTTTTTTGCTACAAAAATAACGCACAGGAATTTTGTTGAAAAAATTCGGTTACCAAACGTGAAATTGTGCGTAACGCCTTTCGCTCTTACCAGCTTTCATTAAATGTAAAGTCAACGTAAAACGATCGCAAGATGTTCATGCACAAGTTTAATTAGCGATTATTAGTGAAAGGCAGTACCTACTTTAAATTGTAAGGTTGCTAATTCCTTGACCGTCGATCAAATTTCGCATTGTTTCTGCGAATTTAATTTGAGGCTATTATCAACTGGGCTGCTTTCTTTGCATCTATTTAATTAGGTTTAATTGTGGCAAATTTGTTTTAAGAAAGGAACGAGATTCGAAATGATACATCAATTTTGTGTTATCGGGCCAGATCTAGTCATAACGGTGGTTTCTATAAGAGCTTAATTATTGCCGCATTATTTTTTTGGTAGCATTTTATATACATTCACCACCATAAACAGCGCGAAGGTTTCTGTCGACTTTTTTGAAGCTTGTGAAACATCAGTTACAGCAGCTATCTGGTATAAAATTAAAAATTTGAAACTGCAAAACAAATTAGGCAACCAATTTTAAGACACATATTTGTAGGTAAAAGGTAACCTCTACTTTTATATTTTTCTTCTTCATCATAATTTTACAACCCATGATTGAACTTGACTGCAAGAGCTATTTGACTCCGTCCTTCCTAATCTAACATGGCACTTTTCCAGTTGTGTGTCCATCGTCTCTAGATCTGCTCTGATCTTACTTCTCCAACCAAGTTTTGGTGTTCCTAGTGCTCTGTTCCATGCTGAGGTTTCCTCCTAAACAGTTTTTATAAGTTGATTGGTGTTTTTATGACAGCTTCTTTGTAAGATGTTTCAGTTCCACATTTGGTTCCATATTCTAATTGTGGACATTATCCACAGGATTTTTGACTATAGGAAGGTTTGCAGTATAACACAGCTTTTTTGCCATGCTGTACTGGAGCTTTTTCTCTAACTTTCTGGTCAATTCTGGCTGTGGTGCCTCTTCTTGGTATTTGGTATTTGTATCTTCGTTAATGTTTGTAATTACTACCTTTGCCTGCTTTCCTAATTTTACAAAACGTCTCTTTTATTCTAATGGTGTTGTCCTCTTTGATTTCAATGGCAATAGCACATACTGTTGTAAAAGCATCTGCAATCATAAACATGTGCGAAACTGAACTAAAAGGTAAGGGGGATAATCCACCTGCTTGCTTTAAACTATTGGTGATAGAGCTGTGTTATTAGTTAGTCATATATCAATAAATTTGATGATCTCTTTGGGAATGCCCATATTTTTTGCTCTATCCATATGCTGCCTCTCATAATGCACATAACACTTCCATCAATTTAAAATGATTGATTTGTGTATTGACGTCATTTAATACAAAAACCTTGTCTCAGTTTAGTCTTGTCTCAAGAACTACTTACCATAATTAATATTAACGAAGAGGTTCGGTAATTTTAATATTTAACTGCATCAAAAACAACACAGATCAAACAAACAAATAAAAAAACAATATATTTGATCCAAGTTAAAAGTAAACCGAGATCATGAAAGTAAGTTACAAATAAAGAATAAGTTTATTGATGCCGCCACAATTTGCTCCCATAAACTTTCTTATACATCACAGAAACAGTACCTGTACCTCCTTATTATTCTTATAAGTCAATGGCCTGTTTATTCCAATTGGTTAGTCCCTGCTAATGTGGTGGTGATTCTTGATGACCACCAACATTCTTTCCATCTTTTGGGTGGTCCTTCTAATGTCCGTTTCGTACTGGGTTTTTAGGTCTTTGTTCATCTGCTCACATGATTTCTCCACTGTCCACGACTTGTTTTGTTTCTTTCCTAAAAATAAGATGTATAATCTTATCCAATTCTACCATTAGAAGTGAAGATAATAAAGTTTAATAAAAACTTTTCATCACAACAATAAATACAATATTAGTTCCTATACGTATTGTGATTCAGCAGATATGCTGCCATCGGCTGTAAAAGCGATCTTCGAACCTAAACTTACAAACCAAGCTAGTTTTATGCTTCTATTTATGGTTCAGTGCAATTCACGGATAGATAAATCTAAAAATACGGTGGCAGATACAGGGTGAGTTAAGTTTTACCGCCCGTGGCAAAATAGGCCTTTAAAATAATTTGTCAATTCTCATAAATTGCATGAGTAATTTTATATTACTAAGGTACATAGAAACCAAGAAAAAATCTTCTTTTTTTAATCAAGTAAAATTTTGGCTTTTTTTCAATTACTAATTGTTCAATTTATTAGTTTTTTTGATGTACGAACAGTAAAATATTTTCACACAATTTAGTGTAATTGAAATAATTTTAGTAATTTGCGTTTATTAAATAAAGCTATTTCCGTATTAGAAGGTATTTTTTCAATGATTTACGACATAAGTAGACCAATTTACCAGAGAATGATATTGATGTAGGGGTGCTTGAAAGATTATTTATGGCGGTCACTAAAATGAACTTAAGAATGCAGGTCTATCGGCAACTGAAAAGCTGTCTCATCCAGTTTGATGGGTCGATCATAAACTATTGTTAGGATAGTAAACCGCATTATCTATTGTTAGAAAGTCATAAATAGAAGCATTTTTTGTACTATATCTTAAATTTGATTTAACTCAAAAAGTAATCATTTTTTTACGAATAAAATTGCAGATATTAATGCTACGAATAATTTGACAAATTTTGAAATAAAAAACCAAACATAGAAATTTTACCCAAAACTCTTTGTTTTACATTTTTGGCTTCAAATAAAAATATTTTGGAAAATTTGTAGCACTAATCGAAAGCGTAAACTTTAACTGATGTAACATGTAAATTGCATACTTTCCTCTCAATCTTTAATAGGTATTATGGCCTGGGCGGTAAAACTTAACCCACTCTGTACAGTCCGTTGCAACCAAATCTATATCTAATGGACACTGATGTACCGTTATCCTTCATCACAATATCCTATCAGACTAACTAAACTTTGTTTTTGTATTCTTCCAATCTTTCTCATCTTCAAAACTTGTGTAAGAGTTGTGTGAACTAAATTAATTAAATTGTTAAAATAAAATTGAAGAAGCATGTGAAACAAAAAAAATATATAAAACAAGAAAAGCAGCACGTAAATATAGATTCAAAAGTGCATCTAAAACTATAATGTAAAAAAAGTTTAGCTTTTAATTCCCAACAAATAAAAAATAACATTATCCTAATTCTGTAAATCACAATTTAACATTTAGTTCAGTTTCGGTCATTTTTATTATGACACAACAGTAACAATCTTTTCCAATTAAATCACTTTCGATTTTAAACGTGGCGACAGTAACTAACGAGTCATCCTGCACAAAGACAACTCCATTAGCCTAGAGCCTGACAAGAATCTCGATCAAATCATAGCAATTTTCTATCCACAAGATTAATTGCAGCGCTTAATGTACCCGTACAGTTGTTTTTTGTTAATGTGTATATCATCGAACAGTTAAATTTCGAAAAGTATTAGATCTAATTACGCAATATTTGTAGTTGTGATACATAATAACGAACAAAATAGAATTGTAATAACAATGCAATCTTAATTCGATTGAAAGTCACTTTTAAGAGAAGTTTTTTCATAACAAAACGAAAAAAACAAGATAGGTGGTATTTTACCGTTCGTAAACAATTCCATAGAAGCTTGTTTATATTTATAATCTTTAATTTCGTCACTCGAAATTTTTTGAGTATATAAAAGCGGAATTTTTGCGTATCAATTTCGCGATTTTTTACAACCTAGAGCAACGGTTTAATTGTGGGTCAGTTTCGGAGGGCGTGTCATAAAAAAAATTAAATAAAAATATTGTACGTCAATTCTCAATTCCTTACTTGAATATTTGTTACACAGATGCAGTAAGCTATGACGCCACGATTTATGGAAAAGTTGAATTTCTAAATTAATGATTCACGGATTGAAGATCACATAAACTAATCAAAAGCAACCTTCAGTTGCATCACAAATCAGCCGAAATTGCCTTCTCTCTGTCGTTTCAAATTGTAACCTGAAATGAAAATGAGGCGTGGATGCGAAGTGTTTGAACACATATGAAGTGCACTATAAACGCATGCCATTCTAAACCGTTCGTCCAATCACGTAATCAAATATTGCTACTTTCTGCGACTGTTGCAATTGGAACTGTAAATTCCAAAAACGAAGGATTATTGAAATTCGTTATATAATTAAAATTTACAATATTGAGAATAAAATATGCAAATTTTATTTATTCACTTTGCATAATAATTTTGTTGCATTTATCAAATTTTTATAATAAATTAAGTGCATCCTAGGAAATCACTTCAGGGTTGTGACGTCACTATACCGAGTCTTTTTTTTAATTTA
Source organism: Dascillus cervinus (assembly GCA_949768715.1). Classification (NCBI taxonomy): domain Eukaryota; kingdom Metazoa; phylum Arthropoda; class Insecta; order Coleoptera; family Dascillidae; genus Dascillus; species Dascillus cervinus. Next base: position 24,954,881 of record OX458319.1, on the reverse strand, counting down.
ACGTACAATGTCAATCAATATCCCTGTTCGGTTTAAAAAAAAATATTGTCAATCAGTAGGTTCCATCAATCCTTGATAATACAAATGATTTGACATTTATGTCAATTTAGAAATACAAAATTTGAAGTTTAAGTTTAAATTTTTTTGGATTTTAATAATTGAACATATGCAATGAAATTAAAAGAATCCCCTGTGCTTAAAACCGCTTGAAAATAAAAGCAGCAGTTTTAATTTTTTTAAATGTTGCTATTTGAAAGTGAGACAAACGCGCCTTGGGAATCTCTTTTTACCTGAAGATGCAATATAATCACCTGCACCAAAATGCAAATTTTGCAATTTCTAAAGCTGCCGTTAGCAGTGACTGGCATTTGATTAAAAAATGCAACGGGACATCTGATGTGTTACGCAGATATAACTGCAACAAAACATCTGATCGATTGGCCGATTAGTTCGAAGGAGCAGCGTAATTTATGTGAAAAAACGACAAAAATAAAATTTCAAAACCTTTAACCGATAATTAAATTTACATTTGGTAAATGCAATAAATTTATTAGACAAGCGCAAGGAAGTAATAATTAAAATCACTATTCGTAATAGATTTAGAAAATTAATGAAAATAAATACTTAATCGATGAAATTATTAAAAAAACTGCGAGCTTATTTTACACGGAACTCATTAATATCGCCACATGTTGCGGCTAGTCTCCAAAACAACGTCAATTTCCATTTAGCATTTTCAATTCTCAATCAGTAAGGCTGTTGTGAAAAGTATTAACGGGTCAACAATTTTTTAATTTAAATGTAAATTTATTTCTTATCCCCAACATTTTTTGTGCCTTAAACATTGAATGGACTGTCCAATTAAAAGGTGGAACGACAACGTGGAATGAGTTATTCTGATGTCTCCTGGCAGCAGCTTAAAAATAATGAAAACCATTTTTTAAAGGATAAAAATGCTTTCTCCTTTCCATACAATATGCATATTAAATTAATTCCGCTGTGTTAATTACTCTGAATTGATGACTAATATCAACATTATTTTCATGTGTGGGATTACTGGTCAACCTGGCCACGAAAAAAATATCATACACTTCCTTGAGGAGCGTGGGGATGTGCACAAACATCCGCATTTTGTTTACAGGCACTGACATTTTAATTATGTGTTCAAGTTGCAGGTTTAAAATAATTGCTTTATGCACCGACTTGAAATGTGTTGATGAGGCTTCCTCATTGCAACTCACGCATTTAATTAAAATTTTAATTCAAGTTTGCATCTGCAATTCGAAGTTACAAAGCAATAATTTCGGTCCGTATGACCCTTGGTGATTGTGGAAGCTGATAATTTTTAGAAAATTAACCGCGAAGGCGCAGAAAACATTTAATGCTTGGAAAGTGGCGATCTCGTAAAAACTCAACTCTCACTGCAAAAATAAATGCATTTTTGTAATCATTCCAAGAAAACTTTTAATTCATTAATTATCTTAATTAGGTTCGCTTAAAAACTTTTAAATCAACTAACCAGTCGCAAAATTAAATTTGTACAACTCATAATTTCGAATCGAAAGGGCCAATAAGAATACCTTTTTGCAAGCAAACAATACTTTCCAATACAAGTAAAACAATTGTAAAGAAAGCAAACCTATCAGCAACCACTGGACATGATAATTAGAAGAAAAATCAAAGAATGGTATGCGTGAAGCCAATGTATGCACCGCAGAAGTGAGTGATTTCTCTTTACATTTTTGTAGTCTCCTGCCAGCAGTCGACCTCGTATTCAGATATCTAATGCGTCTATGCCGCTAGTAAGCTAGTGCCCTGTTTGTGAAGTCATTGAATTCGCGTTTTACTTTTCATCCATTTTAAACGAGATTCCGTCATACATTTTAATTTTTGCCATGCGAAGAGATTTTTCGGAAAAGAAGTCACTTTTTCTTTTACGCACATCGGTGCACATTTTAATGCAGCGAATGCTCTTAAATAATTCTGGTTACGCACGAATACAATTGTTGTGGCGTGCGCTCTGCAAATAAATTATTTGCATGTCAACAGTAATTTATTGCTCGGTGATCGTACGAATTATAAATATTTTGTTTTATAGTTATATGTTCAAGAATTGCTGATTGATTTGTTGCCAAAGGTTTTCTTACCTGTGATGTGTTTATTTATTTCTATTTATTTTCGTAGTACCTATTTTTTATATACGAAAGACCTTGATGATATATTTTCTAATTTTAATATAATATAATATGTATAGATAAATAGATCAAATATTATGAAATGGCAAAGAACAAAAAAGTCTGGAAAAACATTGTGAACAAAGAAAAAATAACAAAAACAGAGTAAAATAATACCTTAACACCTTAAGAGGAGGATTATATATATATATATGTATGTATATTAGCTATTCATATTTTATTATAATTTATAGTCTAGTTGTTATGTTGACATAGTAATAACATAACAAAGCCTTCTTAAAAAATATATTATTAACTACAAAGTCGTACTGATAAGATATAAACACTTTAAATGGTTAAGTACAAATTCGTGGAACTTTGGAAAATCCCTATTGTAACTTTTATATTGTTATAAATTATAATAAGCTACAATAATGTCACATTAAGTACCTAATTCTCCACTCACTGCTGATCAATTGGAGTGGGCCACTAGTAAAGATTTAATTTCAATTTTTCTTAGCAGAAAATTAATTATTTATTTTTTATTTTATTACTATCGATTAAATAAAATTAGCTATATTTTGTTGATCCATTTACGTTCTTGTTTTCTGGTGATATATTCTACCCACCCGCATTTCAGTTGGGATATTTTTTTAATTATATCCCCTTGTACTGTTGTTCTTACTTCTTCATTTTTTATGCGGTCTCTTAGGCTAATTCCATACATAGCTACTTCCATTGGTGTTTGCGCTACTCTGAGCCTGTTTGCGCTCTTCTCTGTAAAAATTCTTGTTGCCATCCAGTAGGTGCACTGGCAAGATACAAGTGATAAATATTTTTCTTTTGCAGTTAATGAACATGATTTTTGATCTTCAGATGCAAACAATGGCGCCCAACTTAGAGTTATTCTTCAGCATATTTCTAATGTTTGATTTGCTGTTCATAATTTGATCGTGTGACTCAAATATTCAGTTACATTTTGAAGGGTTTTATTCTCTATTGCCATTCTTGCATTCTTATTCGTCATTTTTTTTGTTTGGTTTAAATTCATTCTAAGTCAATGCTGTGTGTAATTCTCGTAGCATACATTTTAGCTGGTTGGTATTAGTGTTAATGATTACGATATTGTCTATAAAACAGTTTTTGAAGACATCTTCCAAGACTAAGATATGTTGTATTTACCACTTCAAAATTAAATATTATAAGATAATGATATTATGAGCTTCGATGCTCTTACTTTTTTACATCTTTTGAATAACAACTACCAATTATAAAATCTCTTGAGGCCACGTGATTAAACATAGCTAGACCTTGAGGAGTTTTGAAGAATTCCATCCTGTTCCTCCTGTACAACATCGAAAGCTCATTAAGTGTAGTAGGAGAATGTCACAAAGCGTGATAAATAAATCAATACAAACATTCTTGACGCTCACGCAAAAGAAGACATTTGTGGTTGCAAAACTTGAGGAAATGGTTCCGTCAGAACAATTTAGAAAAGCCGCTGATAAAGTGGCAGCACAACAAGACATATATACATAATCATCTCTTTTTTTCCCTCCTAAGGCGTTGTAGAATAAAATAAAAGATAAATAATTTTAATTTAAACCAAAATTCTACTAATATATCACTTCAATGGACCAGCGAACAATTACAAACATTAGTCTATCCTTAAACTAGAAATCAAAATTGCATTGTTAGAAAAATTACAAAATTACAAACCCACGTGCTCAATTTAATTCGCTCCCTTCCATTCCTCCAAATCGTTTCAGGTTGCTATTTCCCTTTCATGCTTGGAAACAAGAATATATTGTTTTTAAAAAAACCAATAATAAATAAGTATACCCTTATTTAGTATTTAACGTTTATTATAAACGTTCGAAACAACACTTCAAACTAATATAACTGTAAATCGTCAAAAATTTTAACCAACAGGAGCTAAAGTTAACTTATTTAATTAATTCGAGTATATTGAGTTTCCATCATAACCAATAACCTGAAGTCTTACCGATGAAGTTGAGTATTTTATTTTTTGAACAACGTGGATTGCTTAAATTGTTTCAAAATTGTGGAATGTAAAATTTGCAAAATCTGGAAAATCAACTAAAAAAAAACAAACTATGGAAACTTTTGTTTGACAAGTTATTAAATTATTACTGTTTATCGATCAACTTAAATGCATTAAATGAGTGTTTGTTGTCTGATATCAAAATTATAAAAAGCTTACTTTAGATAAAACAGTACTTGAAAACATCATAAACCATTTTGTAATGCTACTTGAATTATTTTGATATTGCTAAGTAGTCGTTATAAATCATCATATTATTATCATATTATTATAATTTTTTATTTAGAACTTATCTGTAGAAAATTTGTAAATTTCAATAACAAAGAAAAATAGTTGCTGAAACAATCAAGAAACACAAAAATTAAGTAATAATTTCAAATTATTTTTTAACTTTGCAAACATACACATTACATTTTTCAACGTACACCTAATGAAGATACCAGCCTCATCGCCTATTGAATTCTCTTCTCGTTCAATGCACTGAAACCTCCTGAAATTGTTCTATTATTAAAACAAAAAAAAAATTCGATCTGAAGTCCTATCATTTCAACATTTTCTTTGTGCAATGAATTCAAAGCTCATATGTTAACGATAAAGTTCGATTAAAGTAATCTAAATAAACATAAAATCAGTTTTGAATAAACAAATTTGTTCTTAACATGTAACAATTTAGCAAATACGCCCAAAGGTCAAAATGAAACGTTTATTTGTGTTTAGCAACTGCTTGAATCAGATTTTCCAATTAAAAGCGTCCTTGTCTGAAGACCGTTCCGGGGGCTAAGAATTCCGGAAGGCCTGCGACCTTGACGGACGTCAGCCGGAGTCCGGGCGACAATGTTGCATTCATGCACCCTCACCAGAGTGCGCTTTCCGCCATCGATAAAATAACGAGGTGGAGCGCAAGGTTTTATAAACTCCGGTGAACGTGCGGTGCGGCGGTACCGTGGTAAAAATATAGGACAGTGCAAAGTAGTGATTGTGTGAGTACGGTCGTGAACAGTGCTGCTATGGACCCCATGCAACGGTATCTCCTGCTGGCCGCTGCGGCGTGTCTTCTCTTAAGCGCAACAAGTGCCGTCCGTGTGGGCGCTAAGAAGAAAGGTGAGTGCTAAACGTCCGGAAACAGGATTTTTCAGTGGCGATTTCCGAGTGCCGTCTTGTGATTTCGAGAAAATCGGTGCGCGACGCGCGAAGCTGCACTGTGTCAGTGTGTCGAGGATTCCGAGACGAAATGCTCTCGAATGGAAAGTGAAAGATGCTCCAAAAAATTGCATAATTCGACGGTTTATTATTTTTCTCTTACATGAAATCTAAAACTTGGAAATCCTGTTTCAACATCAAAAAATGTTTTTTCGCGGGTACGCGGTCACCGTTATAAGTACGGTACAACAGCTGAGTTTGCCTCAGATTTGTCAGTCGTACGTTTACATGTTGTACGACCTTCGCAGTGAAAAAACGCAACTCTCGCTATGAAATCGACATTTCCGCGGATTTGAGAACGTTTGAATTTTCGTAAATAATTAGGAATTGTAGTCGATTGTTTGATCGAAACATTAAGCAACAGGTGATTTGTGAGAAGCTGTTAAAATGCCAGTTTTATTTATTCTTTCATTGTTCAAAAAAAAATTTTAAAAATAATAATTACAATTTATCTGTTGCTAGTTTCCATTGTATAATTAGATTTCGATTTTCTATTGCTATACAAAATATAATTTTGTGTTAAAAATAGAATAAAATCTTAATTGTTTGAAGCCAGAATTTATAAAGTTCAAATAAAAATTGCTTAATCATTTGTGCAGTAAATGATTTTTGATAGTCTCTCTGTTATAATTTTTTTAAAACAGAAAATTTAGGAATATGTAAAGCTCAGAAATTATTAAGTTTCGTTTAAAATATTTACAAAGAAATGAATACTAAAAAATTAAAATTTGCACAATTATTGCGTCTTCAACCAAATGCTTAATTCTAAAATATTTGAAAATCATTTCCAAATTGTTTATTTCAATTTAAAAACAGTAATAATTGCCTTATATAATATATCGCTTACGTTTAAAATCAATTTTTTGCCTGTTCAAAAGTTAAACAATCTTACTGTTTTCAATCCTTTTTAACTTACTATTTAATGATGCAGTCAATTTGTAAGCCTTTCAGATCGAGTGAAGTAAATAGTAATTTTTTAATTAAATTGGAAGTACCCAAAAAAAGAAAATGTTTATATAAAAAATTTATATTGAATAATAATGTTTAAAAAATACTTATGTTTATCATGTATTTTAAAATAAAACATTTGTTTCTTATTATCAATTATGGTGTCGTCAAAATTGCCTATCTTAATAATGAGAAAAAATTCATGAAAAAGGAACTGAACTTAATGAGCATTTTTATATCACAGGTGCGCTTAAAAATAACTACGAACACCAAAAATTTTATTACCCAATAAAAGCCAATAATAAAATGTCCAGACTACCGTAATTTCCTAACAGATTTTAAACCCAAATTTTAGCAATAGTTCATCTTAATTATCTCGTGCTAAAACAGTAATTTGAACTCATAACCTTGGCCAGGCCTTCACATTTGACACAAAAACAATTACGGATTTTTTAATTTTTAGTTTTTTTCATAAAACTTAAATGTCAGTTATAATCACCGCTCGCTCGAGGGAATTAACGCAGATATAAATCATTTAAAGCGGTGTTAAATTAATTACTACTCCAATTTGCACCAACACTGGCAGGTAAACAGTTCAACTTGCACATTGCACTGCTCTTAAAAAAAATCTTTTTAAGTTATTATTTAATGTTAAATTATTGTAGCCAGAACTATTAAAAACTATTTGGTAAAAATCTAATGTAAAAAAATTGTTTTAGAAGATATTAAGACATTTAGAATTGCCGTGTGACATCACTGGCCCCTACGCAAGTGACCGGCATATCTTTAATGTGTAAAAGCTACTCGCTTCGCACAATGATTTATCTACCTAAAAATTATATTGTTAATGCTTAATTTATATGAGACTGTGTGTATGGTTGTGCCAAAGACGATAAAAGAATCAGAATTACAATACGGTGATTAGTTATTTTTTAAATATTAAACAAGAACAGCGCCGACTGAGCGTTCCGTCTCTATGTTATTTAAGTATGCGAGTAAACGGTCGTAGCTCACAGAATATAATAATTAAAAAAAAAAAAACTAGACACTATATTAAAATTTTGGTTACACTATCGTCTTCCGTACAAAAAAAAACAGTCTAAATATTCGTAACAAAATTTCGAAAATATAGTTTAAAGGTAGGTAAATTATCGTGTGAAGGGAGCATTTTTTACACGATGAACAAGGACCAGTGACGTCACGCGCCTATTTTAGATAACCTGAGTAGAAACAAAATACATATACCATTTTTCTTAGAATTAAACGTACTTTTAAATTAAACGAACTTATTTTTTATGTATTGTGCTCCTTTAATGGTAAATTTCATAAAAAGGAATTCTGCAATGTTTGAAGAAACTTATTTAAATGAAACGAACCTTTCTTGAAATTCGTTAGGAACAACGGTACAAGGTGAAATATGTAATAGTCTTATCATCGTGGAAGGACGTTGTATCGTTTCATCACCGGCGATTTTATTTAAATTTTATTGGGAAACAGTAAGGGTATTCGTTACTTAAGGTTATAAGAGCATTATAAATACATTATTTTACTTTCATTTCTGGACTGTGTATGACTTAATCTCGCGTATTTTAAATAAGAACACTGCACATTTCCGGTAGAGAAACGTTCACTGTCTTACAGAAAAACTTGTTGCGTGTATTAATTACTGCTTGCAGTTCGGGCGTGAAATTTTTTCGACGCTGACGAAATTGATAGCAGCTTTTTAGCAAAACTCTTACTTTTTTCCGATAAAGATTTTTTAAATTCCCACTTTCGTTTTTCCAGTTTGAAAGTTTCATGACTGTATTTTCGGTGAAATTGTTTTTTTATTACGCACATAATTTGCACAGTTTTACTCTCTGGTAGGTTGGAACGCACAATATTCGATTATTTTATAAAAAAGGAATTGTTGAAAGGTGATAAACCGGTGATTTTCGAGTGGACACATTGAATGGCTTTTATTGTCTCATTTATTAAGTAAATGTTTTGAAATCGTTTACCTTTTATAAAGAAAGCTTTGTGCCAATAAGTGGTTTGTAAATAACGTCTTTCAAGATTCTTTACCACCTACAGGGTTTTGATCATTTGTAACTTCCATTTTCACTACCATCTTATTGTGCTTTTTCTTTTTTTATTAAGCTTTTTTGGTTACTTTTTGAGATCCACTATTTTACCTGTAATTTTTGCTGTAATATTATTTACTTGTCTTATTATAACACCTTTTACTTTTCTTATATTTTTTCTAAACTTCATTTAATCAAATTAATTTCAAATTTCTGTAAACGACTTACTTTCATATAATTATCTTGTTCACATCTTTTTGTGTTTACTGTTACCGTAATTCCTTCAATTGTTTGCTATATTTTGTACACACTTTTTAATCTATTATTTCTTATTTCTTTGGAGTAGTTCTTTTGTGCAGTTCTTCGATATTATTGAATTTCTATTTTCTACTTTGTCTACTATTTTAAAATTTTAATCTACGTACTTTTCATCACTTTCTATCGCTAATTTTTTTTCAATTAACCCTTTTTATTGTCTTCTTACTTTTCTGTACTTTTTTAATTTCATTAATTTTTTATCATTATTGATTTTACATCTTTCTTCTTTCATCATTCGTTCGTCTCACATTTCTTGCATTAGCCTTGTAACATTTCAAACTGTATTCTATTAACTTCTGATTCATATTGATGTTTTTTCAATTTCTTTTTTCCGACTATTACACTATCTGCCTTTTTTATTATAATCTATTAATTTTTTTATTGGATAACATTAATATTTTCTTTATCACAAGTTGTCATCAGTGTCTAATGTTTAAAACATAACATTTGCATAATCACATAAATGAATAATACAAATATTTTTTCCTCTTGACATCCTGATTAAATCTTCTGTACCATTGTGTGCAGAAAAACCCCATTTATTATTAATAAGAGGAGGAGGTAATCTTGACAGTTTATGTCATAGTTACAGTTATACCCTGATATATTACAAACAATAAAAATTTAAATAAGGTATCAACAATCTAAATAGGGCAACGAATTCTTAACATTAAGTATCACTCCTAAGCTTACTAAAATGTATTAGCACTTGCAAAATTAATTAAAATATCATCCTATAAAATTAATTAAGAAGAGTGTTGAAACATTCAAGCTGCTCCCAAACACACTTAGCACGTTGCCTTATTTATCCTTCGTTACCTAATTTAGGAGAAATTTATTTCATTTCTAATTAATATTAACAAAGAAATTGCAACAGTGTATGAAAACATTAGTCTTTAAAGATCCGTTTGATATCTCCATTAATAAATTTTAAAATTCTCTTTCTGGTTGATTTGTCTCAGAAAAGGTGCCACAGAAGAAAACTTTTCGCAATTATGTATTGTTAAAAAGTCGTTTGCAAAACAGTTACAATGATTTTTGAGTTTGGGCCTCTTTAAAAGCCATTAATCATTATTCGCTTGACTTAATAACGTTTAATTGTCTTTCTTTTTTAATCATTTGATAAGTATCTAGACGACAAATTCGGAGCGCAAAAATTGTAACGAAATTCAATAGCAAAAATGAAAGTTGCTGAAATTTTAAGATTTAATTGTGCTTAAAAGAGGAAATTCAGATATCTTTTATTTTTGCCGCGTGACTTTTACTTTGGATTGTTTGGATATGAAACGCAACAGTTAAGGTTCCGGAAATTCGACGTGCATCCTGTCTAGACAGGACATTCGCCAGAAAAACTAAAACCACAAGAGAAATGAAATTTTTTCAGTTCTAAAAGGTTAAAACTAAAAAACGCTGAAAGAATAATTCAATTTTTGATTAATTTAATGTATTCATGTTTAAAAATAACTGTTGTTGGATTCAGTCGAGTCTCCCTGAAGAGCTGTTATTATATTTTTCAATAAAAAACGTACGAGATTACATCTTGCCCCACATCTTGACAATGACGCCTAAACACGCCTTCAAGTTTTGCTGTAAATGCCCACACTCGACTTTACAGTTCGGCCAATAAAAATCGAAAAAAAATTGCAGAGATGCATATCCTTGTCCACATAAATTTACAGAATCGCTGACTAATTTTGCTATTAATGTGAATAAAAAGTACAAATTTGATTCGTTTCTACGTTGACTTCAAGTGAATTGATATGAATCAAAAACCTTGCACACAGGATGCAGCAATTAATAGCAATAGCCCCATAAAGATATTTAATTGATTTTAAAATGTTGACAATGTACGTTGCCTTTCAACCGGCAAAAAACGTAAATGCTGCAAATTTTTCTATTCCATTTAAGTGACTTGAATCCCCATGGGTTAGCATCAATTCATCAATAATTTATGAACACAGTAAATTCTGTCTGCTTTATAATTAATTGAATTGGATGAAATCAAAATTGATTATTCAACTTGAGAAAAGTTTCTTTCCTGTTCAACAGTTTCCTTGTGTTTTTTTTTTCGGTAGTAGGCACTATTTTTCACCAGTTTTTCTTGCTTTTGTCAGTGTTTCAGCTGCCGTTCATGGTATTCTTTTTTTTCACTGTTTCAAGTCTTGCTAGGTCTTCTTTCACCTCCTTCTATCTATTTTTCCTGCTTCTTATTTGACTATTCTTGTTTAGTCTGTCCCAATGTGTCCAAAACTCACTTCCTTGTACCAATTTGTAGAGGTTCATTCTCTTATTATTATGTAAAGTGGAAGAAAAATTCATAATTTCATAGTGACTGTTGGAAAAAGTGTGGCATATGCTTGAACAGAAAGTTTATGATTAGAAATGGTGTGAAACCGTGAATTATTGATCCTCAAGTGTAAATTGCAAAACGATTTCACTTAAGCCTTTCGCAACATACATAATTCAGCACTAATGTAAATTCCGTTCAAAATGAAATTATGTCATTATTGGAAACGCTACATTATCACATCTTCAATCTTTTCCTTTTAATTTCCAACTTTTCTATAATCTTTTATTATTTTGTAGTTATCTCCTTGCTTCTATTTATCTAAATATTCTTTCATCTTCTGTATTTCTTTCTTCTTATTATTTATTGTTGTTCTTATTGTTCGTTTTTCTTTTTGACTATTTCTGTTTTCTAGAAAAAAAATGCTATTCACTTACACTTGCTGTTCTGCATCCCAGTTACATATATTTATACAAATTATCCAGTATTGCACTTACCAACGCGATAAAGTAAATAAGAGGTTGTAAATGTAAATATCAATGAATAACACTTGTCTTAACGACGCAGGAAATTAAATACTCGTCCTCACTCGCATTTGAGATCTACACCATAAAACTTTCTCCGCCATTAAGGAGCATCAGGTCGACACAATTGGACCATTTGATTTGACCAATGACTTTCACAACTACAAGAACCTACTCCATTAAAAACAATTTATTGCCGACCTTGTTGATTAAAAATATCTAACAACCTTGCCGGTAGGAAAACTTCATTACAGTTTGGTATTTTCATAGAATTATAGACAATTTCAAGACCGATGGAATCAGTTCCTGTAATCGTTAATCAATGCTTGCATCTTCGCGTCCCGTTATGGCGCTTAAAGTAAAAACGTTTCTTTTTATGTAAACGAATTTTTATTATCCGCTTAATTGGGAAAAAATTCTCAAAGAAAAATCAGTGACGTTTTCGGACATCCTGCTTTGCCTAGATTCGGGGATTTGGATTTATCGAATAGCTAGCAGCAATTTGAACCAGTTCAGATGAATGATATCCGTTTTTGGTTTAATTTACGGTATCGGGGCTCGCATGTAAGGCACAGACTGAATGCATCGTTAAAATGCGAAATTTAATCGTGACTCACTTCGAGAGTAAATCAGCAGACATAAAATTTTATGGTTTCACCTAAATTAATAATGAGGGGGCTGGAAATTATAACTTTACTTTCTTCCAGGTTATTGACTTGTACGGTCCTAATTTAAAACAAATTTTGCTTGTAATTTTTCTTATATAACTTCTTGTATAAATATTAATCAGACGCTTTTTTCTGTAATCAATTAACGCCTATAAAAGGAGATATTTGTAAATGCATTTCCTGATTAAATTGATAAAAAGGAGCGTGAATATATTATAACTATGAATCATTTATTATTTAAGATTTTGCAAGTTTGTGAGTAATTCGTAAAAACCATCAATTGCCACCGAATGTGTTTCAAAATGAGAAGTGGTGAGTGGGTTTGTAGCCCCGGATCTGAAATTCAATGATTAATAAAATGAAATCATAATTTTAAAAAAATAGTGGAAAATAACTCTTTAAACCTTGAGAGTAAAAAACTGTATCAGAACAAATCTCTCAATCGAGGCTACAGAATTTCGTTATAGACACCAAAGTGAGAGCTGAAAAATATTTTTTATGATACAAAGAACGTGCGTTACACTGCCCATTATTATCCATTAACTCCGCTCTGAACAAAATTCGTATACAATAAAACGTTGGGAATACACTCCGTAAATCAACAACGAAAGTGGTTCAAATCAGAAACAAAGACACAATCCACTTAAAATCCTCTACAATATTTCCAAAAATTGAGGCCATTCTAATTATTAGTAACCAAAACTGCAGGGTCTCAATTTGGGCAACTATTAAATTTCAAACGCGCTTCCCACACGTCCACGATTTTGTTAACTTTATTTTTGAACCTAGCAATTAAGTGGTAGACTTTTGCCTATTCAAATTATCCCGGTGAATAATTTAAATCTCACCAGCGAAATCAACGGCGCCTAAAGTAATTTTTCCTTGCATTATAATTTAGTACCGCATTAAGAAATCTTCCACACTTATTTTTAACGCTCGGAACCGGAAACTTTATAATTGAAATAAACATAAATGTGGGTCAATATTCAATTTGTTTCCTTGGAACGACTGTTTTACCTCAAACGAATTGAAACGACTGTATAATTTCCACCACCTGGAGAGGCAATGAGGGATTTTATTGTGCTGCATCGATTGGTGATCATTAAGATTGCAATCTGGCTTTGTAGCATTTTATTATTTTCACTTTCATTAGTATGCGACTTATTTAATGCGATAACACCTGCTGTGTGTTAAATTTTGTTTACAAAAAGGCTTACAAAAGTTGCATAAAATTAATGTCCCGTTCTTGAAATGAAATTTAGTATTTATCGATTGTGGATGCTGCAAGCGGACGCTACTTCTTTTACTTTCTTCCACGCGGTGTTTAATCTATGTGAACTCAAACTCCAATTTGGTTATCCTCGCACGCGCTAAGAAAATGAGGGCTCCCAAAACTAACAGGTTACTTTCATCACAGAAACAATTTTATTTGTCTAATCTTGATTCAAATACAAAATATCAGAAGAAATTTTACAAAGTTGTTCTTAATGTACAGGGTGTCCCATCACTTGTGGCCACCCCCAAAATTTAGCTTTAATTGAAAGCTATGTATTTGTAATTTGGTGCACGTGTGACTCTAGTGTAAGGCTAGAAATTTCCGGTTTTAAATGTTAATTGTCGGCTTTAGTTTTCGAGAAAAAAAATAAAAACTGATTTTTTATAAAAATACTATCTCCCAATTTCGTCAAATTTCACTTTTCAGGATCAGTATTATTGAGACAAAGATGTCCAAAGTAAAAAAAATAATCCAAAAGCTGTAATTAGCCTAAAATTCCCTTTTATTTGAATCTTAACACTAAATGTAATGATTTATGACCGTAAAAATCCTCAATAGCTGTCCGCAAACTCGAGTACGACTTAAATTTATGGCATTGTAAAAATTTGTCAGCGTCGCGTGAAAGCCGTGCGAAGTGAACGTCAGTAGCGTACCTAAATCGAACCGTTTTACATTCTTTGTAGATTTCTAAAATTTTTGTAATAAATTATGATTATGAGAACGAACATGATTTAAAGTATAGATGTAGAATTATTTTTTTAAGTCGAAGAGGACTTATTTCATTTTGAATGAATGTTTGATTTCAAAGATGAATGCGAACGATTTTGAATAACGGAAATTTAAAGAGAAAAGAAAAAAACGATAGTGAATCCCACGGTCACGCATGAAGTCAATCAAGCTGCAGTTTTAAATCTCGCCGATAATAATCCCCAATTGAGCATTAGTAATAAGTCCTCTTCGACTTAAAAAAAATAATTCAACATCCAGACTTTAACTCATGTTCGTTCTCATAATCATAATTTATTAGAGGACTTACAAAAATTTTAGAAATCTACAAAGAATGTAAAAAGGTTCGATTTAGGTACGTTACTGACGTTCACTTCGCCGGGCTTCCACTGGACACTGCCAAATTTTTACAATGCCATAAATTTAAATTGTACTTGACTTTGCGGACAAATCTTGAGGATCGTTAGGGCCATAAATCATTACATTTACTGTTAAGATTCGAATATAAGGGAATTTTAGGCTAATTACAGCTTTTGGATTTTTTTAATTACTTTGGACATCTTTGTCTCAATAATACTGATCCTGTAAAGTGAAATTTGATGAAACTGGGAAATAGTATTTTTATAAAAATCAGTTTTTTTTTTTTCTCGAAAACTAAAGCCGACAATTAACATTTAAAACCGGAAATTTCTAGTCTTATACCTAAGTCATACGTACATCAAATTTCAAATACATAACTTTCAATTAAAGCTCAATTTTGGGGGTGGCCACAAGTGATGGGAAAACTTGTATTTCCTTATAATTAAAAAAATAATTTTGAGGTTTCCAAACTAATTGTTAAAAAAATCCATTAGGTTATTACAAAAATTAAGTTATACTAAACATTCATAAATCGAACCACTGAACATCATCGGATTAAAAATGTAAGGAATACTGAATCTGAAATGAGCTTAGTTTTTATTTATACTTTCATTCTGTAAATAAAAGCCGCATCAAGTTATGTTACCTTTGTGTTGCCCTTCACTGATCATTCTTTATGTTCTTTCAGTTATTACAAAAATGTTACAGTTACAGATTAACATAAGCGATTACTTTTATTAAATTAAATGTTTATAGTTTCAGATTAACATAAGTAATTAATCAAGAAATAAATATTCATATATTGGTAAATAAAATTATCTGTTAATTTACAGTGAAATATTATAAATTAGCAAGAATGAATTCCACTAAATTTAATGATCTTAGTAAAAAAACTGTAATAATCCGTTTAACTGCAGGTTTGAACTGATATACTTTCAGATCTAAATGATTTGCAGCAATTTTGAAGAATTTCACCTTTTTTCTAGTTTACGGTCATTAATTATTTGGGCTAACGGCAAACCGTTTGCAGCGGATTTACTTCACTTACACATTCATAGAGGCATAAACCTTCAATGTTTCACGCAACTAAACGTTCCACGCCTTCCTAGGTGCACGACTCGCTACAGATTTCTAAATGCTAAACCCGGACTTGCTGTAATTAATCGACAACCTCTAAAACATTATATCACAGAGAAAAAACAATGTCCTAAATTTTACTGCTTGGTAACTCGACCGATCCGATTACTATCGTGCCTTTTTTCAATCCACCAACAATCAAGACAGGTGTCCTAAAAAAGGACACGCTGTATTAAATCGCACAATCACTCCAAATTGTTTCTTTACAAAATAGAGTCGTGACCGGCATAATGCCGCTCTAGGCGAGGTTGCAAATATGCAACATACTTAGAGAAGGTGGAAACACACACACAGACACACTATCGCTTATCCAACTATAGAAAAGTGAAGGCAAGCCATGTGAGTGATTTTATGTGCATTTCGTTCATGTTTGTTTAAATCAGGCTTTTTTCGTGCTTGAGGACTTTCGCGTGGCTTTCAACCCCAACCTTGAAATCATTGCTGTTATTACTATCTAATTGATACTAATTATTGGTAACGCGATACGAGATAAATTGTTTGGATTATTAAATTCACCGCAAAAACCACACTCACTGTTACATTTTAAGGTGTCAATAAAATCCGAATTCATGAGAGAAATTGGATTGATTTCCGGTCGCTATGTCTCGATAGAAATGATTTAGTTTAATTTTCATTTGGTTATGTAATTAATTTTGGTGTTGCTGGTATGTTAGCAAATAATACCAAACAAGTAGCTAGTAAAAAATTCTATTGATTTTATAGTTCCTTTGAAAAGTTTCTATTGAGGCTATTATAAAATGATAAACATTATACAGCTTTTACTACAGACTCTTTCAAATCCAAAAAAGGTGCTCTTGTAACTTTGTATTTAAAAAATTACATATTTATTTGTAACAAAAAAAAAAAAATTTATTACGATCTTCAACGTTTCCGTCGAAACAATTATTTAAGATCGTCATAAATTGACTTTACTACTTGAAATTAAATTTTGGATTGTATTTTTCCCTTTTGGTTTTTAGAAAATGGATGCTTTTTATTCGGATAATTTATCGGTTTTCATTATTTTTATTGTTTTCTAATTGGATTTTGGTCTCTGGTTTAAAATCCCAGACACCACTTTCCTTTTTATGTGCTCGTAAATGTTTTAGCGTTACAGTAACTCCAGTATTTTTTTTAATTGCGCTATAAACACCATTAACAATTTCCGCACTAAAGAAGAAATGGTTTTTGTTTCACCTCGAAATTAAAAATTAATGAGACAATAATCATAAAACTTTTAAGCGAATTTCAAATTCCGTTTTAAATTCAGGTCATTTAAAAAATTACATTTAAACTTTTTAATTTCAAGACGTTTCTTCAAAAAATGAGATTTACATTTCTGCAGATCAAAGACACGATCGGATCACATGGGAGCGGTTATGGGTCGATTATAACAATTTACCATTATCGGCGTTGTTCGAAGGTAAAAGAACGCAATTAGAATCGTAATAAAAAAATTACTTGCTGCGTTAATATTCAGACCGCGCAAACCAAACGTATTATTCTCGGGTTCCTGTAAACTTGCGATATTGTCCCTGAACTTTGCCGATCAAGCGCTTAAAGTCATTGGCGTGCGAAATACATTCAGGCGTGCATGTCTACGGGAGTGGCGCAAATCGCAGAAAAATTAAAGCTCACATTAACTACATTCTTTCGCCATTACTGCATTTTTAACGTGTTCCGTTTAAAGTGTGCAGATAATAATTAACATTTTTTTACTGCAATTAAATTTATAATTCTCATTTCAGTAATGAAAGCAGGCAAATAATAAAAACATTTCTCAACTCTTAACCCAATTTTGCGGCTGTGATTATCAGAACTATTCTATTGTAATGAGGAAAAAAGTTAAATCTGGCCAATTTAACAGTACAGATTTCTTGCGTCGATGATTGCTTTTTTGTGAGATCGAAATTTGTCTCCTCATATTGCATGGAGCGGATATTTAATGTCAACATATTTAATCCGTTGTAGCAATTTCTGCTGAATTAGATTTCAAGCTATTAAACATTAGGTTTGTTCGTAGACCGGTTCGAAATGGTTGTCAACACTATCAGGGTATGTGCAATTCGTTTGTAACGTTCCTAAACACTAAACAAAGTAACTGCGCATGTCTCTAACAGTTGCCAACCGTTTCACCCGAGCTGCGAACAAACTTATTGAATTTTGAGCTATTGAAAGTTTTAATTATTTATAACTTTATTTATAAATTTATTCATAAATTTATTTATATATAATGTATACTATTAATAAAAACTTCAGGTTTTGTAACAGTTTATTGACATAATCAAAATTTATATTTTATCGTACTTCAAAAATTTTTCCTTTTTTTCCATAACAACATTTAAACATTTTACAATATTACAAACTTAACTTCACAAACATTTTAAAACCCATTTTAAAACATTGTCAATACACATTAATTAAAAACATTTTAAAATACATTTAAAAAAAGTCAATTTACAATGATTAAATTTAATTTAACTATACAGGTAGCCCTCGGTTTACGCCGGCTCAATTTACGCCGGTTCACAATAACGTCGCTGCGCAATTCACCGTTTCGCCAAGTACATAATTGGGTAATTCATCGATTCTCCCTATGTTAGACTAATTTTCGTTTCAGTGCTTAAGTATTTACTGAGCCGCGATGTTGTGGATTCTTTTTTCCGAAAAATGTAAGAGATCCAAAACTTTGAAATTCCATTTGTTTTTTTAAATATTTTTTAATAGTAAAAACATTTCACTTCCTTTTATCATTTTATCAATACATTTTAAAAATTAAATGTATAATATATGTATTTTGCATTATATTGTATTAATAAACAAAATTATTTGCTATTTTTTCGCTTATGTAGAACTTAACCCAATATGGGTTCACTTTACGCCGATTCGATTTGCGCCGGCTTTTGTAAGAACGGAACTGCGGCGTAAACCGAGGGCTACCTGTATTCTATCTATGGTGGCAGTATAAAAAGCAGTTAAAAAGTATAAATGTCATACCATACTAGTTATTTCTCAAAAGACTTGCATACAAATTATTGGAACCATTCAGGAGCCTGTATTTTTCGGTAAAAAAAAATTCTACTTATTTTAATTCATTTCATTACAGAAATTAAAAACTAGAAAATCAATCGCTGTTTATTAATGAAATTTGTGTAGAGGATAAAAAGTTAGGTGCAAATGAGACGTACAAATTATGTTTCAAAATCTTTTATCATAATTTTCCAATGAAACCAATAATTTTTAAGATGTAAAAAGAACAGTTTTGGGAAAATAAACATTGCAAAGTAATTTCTGTGCCCTTTTCTAAGCTTTACTTTAACCACAACAATGCATTGGGATTTGATTTGTTGATTAAAAACTTGATGGCAACTCGACGGTTTAAATCTGTAGATAACTGGCGCATGCTTATCTCTTCAAAGTTTGTCATGGACAGTTCCAACTCGCAGATAAAGTTGCGAGTGTATGACCAGCTTAATCCAACCATAGCAATTAACTTTTATTTGGATTATTAGTTTCAGTGGCGCCTCGAATTGTTTTTCTAATGATCAAAAGTTTTCTCAAAATGTGATAATAGGTAATTCCTATTTAATAAAGGGAAAAGTATGTAATTTCGGAAGCAGTGGAATTAAACTGCATTCGAAATGTTGAACTAATTTTCCAACGTTGGGCCGATGTTAAAATTGTAATAACAAATACAAAAATTGAATAAATAGATTGACCGATATAAATCAAATTGAACAAAATAAACCCACTTGAAAATTTGTTGTAGTAGAGCTAATATTTAGCGACTGGAACGTACCATCTGCAGGACAATAAATCACCAATAATTACCATTCAAGCAAATTTAGGCAAATTACAGCGTGCGCAGCCATCGGCGTTTAAATCAATATAATTAGACAGCTTCTTTTGATATATCAATAGAAAAATGATTGCTGCTCTTTGTTTCTCCGTATCGTCTGGTAATTATTAGAAAGCAAGTTAAATAATAATAATAGAAACCATTTTAATTAATTCTGACACTTTTACTTGAATACGTGATTCGAAAAATTTCGATGCGCGCGTACAATGGCAAGAAGCGCCCAACAGAATTTCCTGCAGAGATTAAATAGAGCCTTTTAATGCGCGTAATACTCCTAAAGAATTTTCTGTTATTAGTTTCCAATGTTGGATTCGAGGCGGAAGATGAGCGTGCAATTCAGGAAGTCATGTTTCGCCCGTAGCAGCAATTACCTTCTATTTAACTACATTCGGTGCGTTCGAAAAATAAGTTTCGTTGCGCAAACGTAAATTCGAAAATCGGGGAAATTTTCAGCTTTTGTCCAATTTCTAAAATATTTTGTTGCTTGTTATAAAACGATTTTAACGTACATTTTTTAATGTCACGATTTTAAAGTAGCGAACGGTTGATTTACTGTGCAATATTATCTAAAAATCTTCTTAGAAAAATTGCATCGGATTTTTGGAGCGCTATTTACATAATTTTTTAAATTTACGACGCTCGTAAACGGTAAAGCAATAATTAAATACTTATGGTTGTCATAAAAGTTGTACTTTCATCTCAGCCCAATAAAACCGATCAACCGTTTGTGCACGTTCTCTCGTTGCAAAATATTCAAAATCGACAACTTTCGTTCAAACTGTATTTTGTTAATTTATGACTCGTAAAACTTTAAACGTTTATTTTTTGCCAAGCGAACAATTTAATGTCCAGAAAATGAGGCTCGACAGATTATAGGAAGCACAAGAATGATACCGATTACCATCTTGCTGGTGATGATTTATGTGAAAAGATATTATTTTTTGATGAATGCTACCATGCTCTCATTAGAGAGTGAGCAGCTGTTTGCTGTATAAAGTATGAGATCACGGTTTTGGTAACGAATTTTTAGGTGTGAATTTATTGGCAACATTTCTTGATTGATGTGATTTCATTTTTCTGTTTTAATTATATTCTTTTATTTGTTGTACTTTACAATGCAATTTTTTCTTTCGATTAAATTATTATCAACTATTGTTATTAATTAATCAAATTATTGAAAACAATTCATTTTTGACTAATTTAATTTCATTTAAAAGTTTCATTGAAAATATATACAGAGTTTTTCACGAAGAATAGTGGAGGAGACCAGCAAGTTCCAATCATAAATATTTCATTGATGTTTCTAGTATATGATATTTTAAAAACTATTTATGAATTCCATGCATTGAATAATTGTCATTGATAGTTCTCAAGATGTATTTCAATTATTACAAAACAGATGTTTCTGCTACTGCTTGTACAGGGTGAGTTAAGTTTTATCGCCCGTGGCAAAATAGGCCTTTAAAATAATTTGTCAATTCTCATAAATTGCATGAGTAATTTTATATTATTAAGGTACTATTCCGGCCACCGAAATGTAAACGATTTTTTTTAGCAACTTGATTTTTGCTTCATATCATAGGCGTCCTAAAAAAATCAGCCAAATGTCAATATTATTGTGTTTATGACAAATATTATTTCACGAAAGTCACTGGTTAAAGCTAGCTTTAATCTATGGAAAAATAGGGAAATTTGTGTCAGGTATCGTACACATTTCGGTGGCCGGAATGGTACATAGAAACCAAGAAAAAATCTTTTTTTTTTAATCAAGTAAAATTTTGGCTTTTTTCAATTGCTAATTGTTCAATTTATTAGTTTTTTTGATGTACGAACAGTAAAATATTTTCACACAATTTAGTGTAATTGAAATAATTTTAGTAATTTGCGTTTATTAAATAAAGCTATTTCCGTATTAGAAGGTATTTTTTTAAATGATTTACGACATAAGTAGACCAATTTACCAGACAATGGTATTGATGTAGGAGTGCTTGAAAGATTATTTATGGCGGTCACTAAACTGAACTTAAGAATGCAAGTCTATCGGCAACTGAAAAGCTGTCTCGTCCAGTTTGATGGGTCAATCATAAACTATTGTTAGGATAGTAAACCGCATTATCTATTGTTAGAAAGTCATAAATAGAAGCATTTTTTGTGCTATATCTTAAATTTGATTTAACTCAAAAAGTAATCATTTTCTTACGAATCAAATTGCAGATATTAATGCTACGAATAATTTGACAAATTTTGAAATAAAAAACCAAACATAGAAATTTTACCCAAAACTCTTTGTTTTACTTTTTTGGCTTCAAATAAAAATATTTTGGAAAATTTGTAGCACTAATCGAAAGCGTAAACTTCAACTGATGTAACATGTAAATTGCATACTTTCCCCTCAATCTTTAATAGGTATTATGGCCGGAGCGATAAAACTTAACTCACCCTGTACGTTCTCCGAGTCGAACAGTCCATTTGAACACAGTTTTCGAAATGTTAGAATTATTGCAGGCACATGGATTTTTCATTCGTTTTTAACATAACACATTAAGATGGAAATTGCTGGTATCATTGTATTTGTTTGAAATATTTGTTTACCTTATCGCTTAATTTATATTACTTTTTAGAGAAAGTTAATGAAATTTTTAGACATGAGCTACTTTTTGCCAAATTATAATTTTATTTAAAAAAGTTAATTCAAGCAACCTTTCTAGGTTTTTCAAAAAACAGGATAATTGTAGTCCCGATGATAAATTACGCTTATAATTAAGCACAAATTGAACTGCACCAAGGGCACATTAACCAAAACAATTTCACCAATCACGCAAGCTTCCTTACGGCATCCCCGCACCCAATTATTTGATCCCTATCAGTAAGCATGCTTCGCTGATCAGCATTTCAACACTTACATTCTTGTAACTAACGCAAACTAATACGGAAATATTTTGCAACATAAAAATTTGCAATTTATTTATTACTGAGCATAAATCCAATCAAAATTTCATAATTTTTACTTAAACAAAATTTCACCTCTCAATAAGTAGACTTAATTTGATTTTCGTTCGCACAAACGACACACTGTTGACCTAAAATCAATCGAACTAGAACGAATCAAGTTAAGTCATTACTGACCTGCTTTTTGTGTTAACTCTCTTCACGTACCTCAAAATCGATATCGCTTTTAAGCAATGCATCAGTTAATTACCTCTTTTTGCCTGTATGTGAGAAATTGAGCGATTTTTTGCAGCGATTTCTCGCTGAATTTTAATGCGCTTTGATTTTCCAAATTTTTTTTGCCAGTCGCGTGTCGCTGGCACACTTTCCGAAAGGGAAATTTGAACATTTCGCGAGGCGACGTCACTAATTTCAAAATAAAAATTAATTAAGAATCGATCATGAACTTGAGAACCGGTGTTGGCATCCTTGTCCTTTATGACATTTAAAGATGCTCTTGCACAAGCACACAAAAAAACCAGATTGTTTACAGTTCAATATCCTGCATTATTTATTTATAACCAGAATTTTTGTCCTCTAACCAATGTCAAGATGCCGATTAAGGTGTATCATGTGGACTGAAATGTCAAGTGTCAGCGAATCGTGTAGCTGTCAGGAAACGATGCTAAACTAGTTTTGAAAGTCGAGTCAATATTAAAAAAAATCCGCGAAATTAATAGATCTGCAATGTGGAAGAAAGTAGAATAAATCATTGCCTTATTGTTATGCAAAATTTTCATGCACGAAAGTTGTAAGAAATTTTCTTGACTATGCAGCTGTTACATCAGCTTGAATATACACAAACTTTCATAATAAAACTTTTTTACTCTTGAATTTAGTTACTCGTTAAAATGCACGTTAAATATTCAGAGAGAAAGTGCCTTGCAAGGTGGCAGAGAGTTATTTTTATAAGATTATGGTGACATTAAACGCTTGTCTCGTCTCTTGTAAAAAGCGAATTTACTGCAAAAGAATTATTTGTACCAGGAAAAAATTTCAAACAAGATCTATGTTCCTCGAAAACGCGCGTAAACTTTGATCGGTGTCGGAATTTCTTTGATCTAATATAAAGGGTCCTCCAACGTTACTGGTCACCCCGAAAATTGGTCTCAAGTAGTAAATTATTCTCTCCAAATTTTATTTACTTTATGGAGCGATGCACATTAACTGGTTGTATTAGTTTTTTGGTTTAATATTCTACTTTGGTTTTCATATTAATTGTGTTCAGTTATTTGAAGCAAGCAGCAGTCAGTGTTTCAGTGATTTTTTATAAATCGGAAATTTTAAAGCCTAAATACGAACCTGATACCGAACGCGTGCCGTTACGACCTGGCAGCTCCGGAACATCTTGTTTCTTCAAATAGCTTAGTAATTTGACAAGTTGTCTGATTTATTGGTTATGCCTTGAAAGTTGTAAACAACATTTCTTACTGATATCACAGGATTTCTAATCTAAATAACATTTCAATAAAAAGCTGATAAGGTTTGGATATTTTTATATTAAAGTAAAAGATTTATGAAAGAAAATTAAAAAAATCCAAAAATGAGCGTCACAGATAGTAGCTTATTAATAACGGAATTCATAGCCAAATTTGCACTGTAATATCTTCAAATTTGAGGTTTTGGTTGGGGATGACCATTAACCCTCCGTTACTAACGTGCGGTCTCAGATATCGACCAATTTCTAAATCTGCGATTGCAGTTGAACTGATTAGAAATTTAAGTTGTACACGTTAGTAACGCAGGGATAACGATGGAAGACCCTGCATATTCGAATTTAAATTATTCTGTTGATTTTGACAAGTCGAATTTAAATCTGTACCAGAGAAGCAGAACGATGTAAGTCCAAAATTCAAATTAATGACTTGATATTTTTGGCGTTGCCTTAAAGTAATGCTTGAAGATGCATCATAATACAATACAAATTCTAAGTTTGAACATAATTCTCCCTTTAATGTGTAGATGGGACATACCTATTTTAATAAATACACATCAAAATTTCATGGTTGGAAAAAGTGGACATACATCGTTCTGCTTCTTTGGTACAGAAATTATTCTGTTGATTTCGACAAGCACAATTTTTGTAACGTGGTTTTTACGAAGAAAACCGTAATAATTAAAAACATTAAGCAATTAAGAAAGTCGCAGAGCATTCACGGTTTGCTGTTAAATCTGGGGCTCTTTTAAAAAAATGGAGATCATTTTTTTCATCTTCGGTTATGCTCACAATCAAACGAAATTTATTAACAAAGGAATATTCGAAACTTTGTTGGACAATCTATTGCGAAAAATTAAAAAGTTGTTAAGAATTTTTATTGTTTAAGAGTCCGGTAATTTCCGTTTTTAATTTCTTATTCAAATTACCAAACTGCATCAAACTTATTCCAACGTTCTGCCTTTCAAAACGTTTAGAACGGGTAATTTAATGCTATTAAATAGTTTTAAAACTCGTTTACAAGTTGTATGATTAGAAACATTTTTATTGTTCTTCTTAATGTTAAATAAGAATCCAAAATGCATTAACAAGCGATTTCTATTTTCATCCTTTTAGCAACACAAAAAATTTAAATTCATAAATAGCGATTAATTAAGCGTTAGCTTCCACTTTAAGGTATGCATTTGAACTACTTAAGTTTTGCTGTTCTTATTTCAGTTACATGCTTATTGACCCAATAAAAGCTCGATTCACGACTTCATCTCACAGCAAATATAAAAACCTATTGAGGCTTGATGAATCCGTTTTAACATTTTATTGCCATCATTACCTGTCAAATAACCTCATAAATATAACTGAACTGAATATAAATTAAAAAATTTACATCTGCGTCACAACAACCAAAAGGTATTCCTCTTGAGCGTGCTTTGGTAAACCGCAGTGTGAAACCCGCAAAAATGTTTATGCTTAATTTATTGCGCGGTCGTAAAAGGTGTACATCTTACGATCCGTGAAAATGGTAAGACTAAATCACCATACAATATATACTATATAAAGTTTTCTGTGACTCAAATAATTGATTTTAAACTTGACCATTGATGAATCATAGCGTTTCTCACAAAGGAAGAAAAAGGGCAGAAAGTTGCTCATTAAGGAATCTGAAGAAATCCCTAGAAGATCCACCGCCAGGTTATTCGGAACACAAAGATTTGCTGAGCTGTGGCATTCACCTAACAGTCCAACAAAATTTTAAAACAAACTTACAGAAAGAAGGTTTTCTTCAAATAACTAACTGAATATTTTGAAGACCTGCCATAAGAAGAGAGAAGAGAGCCTAATAAGTGTATTTTTTTTAATTATCTCCGCGTTTCCTTAAAGGCTAAGTAGATTACATAAACTTTCCAGACGTATTTATTGAAATTAATATCGTTTCACGTGCGAAAATTTTTTCCCAGCGTGCGAAACTTGCCTGCAGTTCAGTAGGTGGAAAAAATTAAATAGATCGCGCCAATTATACCGGAATTAAATGAGAGCGTAAACGGCTTTTACAATGACTAATGATATATTTGCATTAATAATTACTACATGCTCATAATTAAATATCGAAACGTTCGAATAAAAAGAGCTGGTCGCGCTACTTTCAACTGGACATGATCTCGGTGGATTAAAAGCGCGTTAATTAATTAAATTAATGCACGGAAGTAATGTGTGACTTTTGCTAGATAAGTGCTTTCAAAGAAAAAAAGTTCCCTTAAAATTGAGATGTCCTTAACCATCGAATTAATCTGAATTAGTAGGATTCTTTTTTTAAATTAAATTGGGCGTCGGTGTGAAACTTGAACAATTTCACTGTGTTGCTAAACTTGGACGTTTTTGTGCAGTAGGTGTTTTTAGGTTTTCCGGGTTAATTGTAATCCTTAATTTATTTGTGAAACGCTTAAAACCACAATTAATATTTTAAAGTGTAATATTGAAAAATGAATGGGTTGAGTGCAAAACTAATTGCCAGAAAGGATTAGAATTTCATAAAAGCCGTTTTATTAACAAGTTACAAACTCAGTTATAGCTTCTTGTTATAAAATATAATAATTAAGAACCAAAGCACAAAGCTAATTTTTTTGCAACTTTTTATTCCTCACAATTTATAACAATGAGTTCATTTCATTAAGTTAAATTATTTATTTTGTCTAATTTATAATAATAATAATAATACATTTTCAATTATCTTTCATATACTAACTAATATTTCCACATTTTATGTTGTTGTAATTTACATGATTTGAGCTCTTAATTCCTTTTCTTTTCTCTATTTATTCTCATAGTCTCAATTGTTCTTCTTCTAATTCCTTAATTGACTTATTTTAACATTTTTCTTAATTTTTAACTTCTTGAATATGCGCCATTCTGTTGGCTGATTTCTTGCTTTACTGATTTCCTTTCCGATAACAAATCGTCTGGATAACACCTGATACAGCTTAATCGTGGCACCAATTCTATTATTTATGTCAATTTTAAAATCCACTTTGCTGTTTATTACAGCTTCTAAACAATAATGACTATTTACTTGTTCTATTTTTTGATGATCCAATCAGATGTTAGCTAGTGACCATAATCTTCGTTTTTCCTTTAATCATTTTCATATTCCTTCAATGCTTTATGTTATATTTCCTAATTGTTCTCCAATACCCATTACAGCTCTTTAGAGAAAATCTTAACATTAAGAAAAGTTGTAAACAATTTAGCAAAATGAAAAAACTTGAGCTCTTAAAGGATAAAATATGTAAGATGTTTCTAAAATTCCAATATGTTCCGGCAGTTAAGCCATATGAAGAAGGCTATCGGTTGGATGTATAACCAGTACTACATCTTTACAGCTATAACAAAATCACTGTCAATTAATTTGTGTTTATAAAGCGTCAAAAAAGGTCTGCATAACGAACGTTAAAGTTAAAAATATTAAAAATAGTGTCAAGTCAACAGAAACCATTAGGCGGCGTCCATAAATGATGTCACAGGTTTTTCGTCAAATTTGATGCCCACCTCACCCCCATGTCACTGTGCCAAACTCCCTCCTCCTCCACGTCAGTCACGCCACAGAAGAAAATTATTTTCAATTTTAAAGATTCGGATTCCCAATCTTGTAATAATCGCACGAAGAATGAAAAATTGATGTTTACGATCGAGTCTCGTTTTACACAGAAATAAAAATTACTGAAGATTTGTGAAACTATTATTTGTAGCAATTTTAAGTTTCAAATCGATATCTCAACCGATTCATATTTTTCTGATTTTTTTCATAATTTGTGTATCTTTGACAAGTGATTGGAATTTTGGGTTCGAATTCTGAAAACCAGTGTTGTTTTATTTCAATAAAAAAAATTCTGGCAGCTTTATAGGCTGATCATTTAACGAAATTTAAAATTTAAAATCGATGTATCAATCGGTTACTTTTTTTTCAAATTTTTCCCCATTTTTCTACTGTTAAGAAGTGTATGTAACTTTGAGTGCAAATTCTGTAAATCAGTATTTTTGTATTTCAACAAAAAAAATCTGGGAGCTTTATGGACTTATTGTTAATCAAAATTTCAAATTTCAAATCGATATCTTCATAGGTTAATTTTTTTCGAATTGTTTCCCATTTCTGTTGACAAATTTGTATTAGTCATTTACCAAAAAAAAAAAAAAATTACTTTTTCGAAAATACCCTTTGCGACGTCAACGTTTTTAAAAAGATCCCTACCCTCTGTGACGGACTGTCGTAATTCCTCCCCTCCCCCGCCTAAACGTGCGACATTATTTATGGATGACGCCGTATTTAAATTCATGAAGTTTTGTTTTCCAGTTTCGGCATTAGAAATTTGTTTGAAAATATATATAATTCAGTAGAGATATAAACAATTAAAATGTTCAAAAAGTTGTGTTTATTGTAGGCTCTTTATGTCTTCGTCTTTCTTTGAAGTGCTTGAATAAATCTTGATCGTCTGTTAGAATTTTAAAATTACGATCCATTATTTAACGTTGTTAAGATATTTTATTCTTCCAATCCCTTTTTTCTGCTACCTTTCATTAATTTTATTTAATTCTCTTAGCTAACATTCTATAAAAGTTTTAATCACATACAACTTGCATGTAACCGATTATACAACATTGAAGACGGTTTATAAAATGAAAAAGAGTCTACTGATTCAATTAAATCTGAATTAATTAAGCAAAGCAACAACATTCCAGGTACAAATACGTACGTTTAAATAAATTAGAAATTGAGAAAAATGTGACAGTGCAATATCTGTTACGTTTAATTTGCGTTTTTATTTTTATTAATCCCCAGAAGCAATGTCGACACTATAAATTCGACGAAAGAATAGCTTAGCGTTCGGAACTTTATTGATGTGAGTGACTCAACCAGAGCTGAGATTTCTCAACGTTCTCTTATTTATGATAACCACAACCGTTTTAAATTTGCATTCTGCTCGAGTTTATCTACAAAAGATCCTACAAAGATATCACCAGAGGCCTCCACACAATCGGCGAATTTTAAGCCCACATCATTTAAAACGGAATGTTACAACTGTTAGTAACTTATTTCGCATAATTGCATCCGAAATGGTCAAATCGAATTTCGTAACCGCCACTTACGCAATTGCGGCAATTAAAATTTCTTTCATTAATTTCTGCAATAATTTTCGCGGATTTAATCCACACAATGTTTTTACTGCAAAAAGAACCGCTTTACAGACTGGAGCATGAAATATTTCGAATATTTGTGCGGTTTGTTGCTCTATTTGACCGTTTCCCTGCAAAGTAGAAAGTGATGGGATTTTCATTTTTACCGGATAAATTGCAACGACACAAAAACAGCTGCTGTAATTAATAAAATCGCAGCGATAAGATTTTGCATAAAATAGTTTCACAGGCACGCCTACGCTGCATTTCACGGCACGATTTCTAAAATAATGTGCCCTCGGGCCGATCTCTAATCAAAAATCACAATATTGCCAGCGCGATTTTTCCAAAAAGCTGTTTATGATAGGCGCCCCAAGCCAATTTAATCGCACGCTTTCATTGAACCAGTTTCAAAAAGCCGTAATTACAATGCGCGTTACATTTAATGTTTCAAAAAGGTACACTTTCTTTGTTAGTGTTTTAGAAAAGGCGCTCCTTACGTCACTCATCGAAAATGAAGTGGGCGGAAATAAAAATATGGTTCAGCAATTTTTTCCCCAATTACAATTTGGGCAATGTTTTATAAATAAATTAGCAAGCAATTATGGCGACACTGCTTCAGGTTATTTCTGCAAAAATACTGAATTTATTAGTTTCGGTGTGGGCAGATAAAATTTCGAATTAACTTGAACACTTTCTAAACACAATCAATCAATTGCCTTTTTTGCTGAGACGATTGTGATTTGAAATAGCTTCGTTCCATTTAAGTGTGGAAATTAAACCCAATTCATCAGAAGGAAATTGAAAAATTTGAACTGAAGAAAAATTTCTTTAATTTCCAATTCCGTTGTTCCAGTTGACTTTTGATTTACCTTTGAAGCGTCCGTCACTCAATGGGTATTGTCCGCTATTATAACAGTCCACAATATTTGCTGCTCCCAAAAGAAATATTTCCTTTATCACATTCACATTAATCTTTTAATTCGCAGTCCATAATATGTTATTCAAGCTACAATTGCTTTTGTGTGCACCGAAAACATTCTTGCGGTCACAAGGAAAGTGTTATTTGATATCGCAGATTTATTAGAAATCAGATCGAATTTCCCATTCAAGTCGAAATTGGATTCGGAAATTTAAAATTTCGAAAACTGATAATTAGCAGATGCCCATTGTGCTTGCGCATTTCCTTGGTGCTCAACTTCTTCCTAATGTTTTTTTAAGCGGATCCAATTTATTGACGTAACGATCGTTGCGCTGTATTGAGCGTTTTGAGACGATTTGTGTTAACGATCCTTGTCGAAACGGTTTGACTAAATTTGAATGCAACAATTTATCGGGTTGAGTAAAAATTGGCCGAGAAGTGAAGATGGGTAGGCTAAATATTTTTGCAATCGAAAGTAGAAAGGGACCAAAAAATTGGCATTTCAGATTTGGCGAAATGAAAGGAAGTTTTAATTGCGCCTGCTGAGGAATGAATTCATAACACACTTCTGACAAGTTTTTAAAAAATCGAAGTGGCCTAAAATCTGTGCCCTTTTGAATTGAGATGATGTCACATTATGAAATCGAGGAAAATGGCAAAAAAATTAACGTTGACCATCGAGCTTCATTAGGAAAAAGTAACTTAACAACTATCACCACTAGTAAATATTCCATATAAGTAAATTAATGATTATGGGTTGCACAAAAACATTTAAACCAGTAACCTAAATTTGGAAAAAAAACTGAAATTATGTAATTAATTTTTTAGTGTAATTTTTACTACTTTGCTGAAACTAGCATTTTTGTTACAGCATCTTCTTGAATGCATATCATGAAAGTTCACTGATCAAGTTTAGCTGACCTGTTAGGACATTTTAAAAGAGTAATTTTGCAGGATTCAAATAATCTACATTTATTGCACTGTCACTTTCACCGAACAACATTTATGACTTAATAAACAATTCTGAATTAGAAAATTACTTGAACTATTGGAGGAAACAACCAGAAAGTCTTCCTCATGAAGACGTTACGGAACGATATGCCCAAACCTGGCTCGTAATTGTTGATATGCTAGAAATAGTTTCCTGTTACATTTGTATTAAATACATAAAATTATAAAAATTTCGAAACCGACTTATTCTAAAAATTTGCCGATTACCCAATTCAATTTTTGCAAGTGTCCCAAATGAAACGATTTAATTGTGTTCGCACCAATTGAAATGACAAAAGAGAAAATTTGCGTACAGGCGCTGTCGAAAGAGCAAGCGTGAAAAATTGTCGCAGTTAACACATTATCTTAACAATCTAAGTTTACACAAAGAATATTCCGTGAAAATGAAATATATAGTTAAACGCGACATAATTTCCGTGTATAAGCCGCGCTTCGTGAGTTGTAACACATTACATGGTGCCATTGTTAAAAATCTCCATTTCGCAAATAAATAACACTAATTGCTAAATTGCTCAAACGTCCACAGTTTTTCTGATCCTGTCGCAAAGACACGAAAAATATGAATTGCCAGCGGACTTTTAAATCTCACCGTTGATCCTAGTTATTCAATATTGGCGGATTAGAAAATCGTGTCTGGATGATACTCTTGCCAAATTAGGCACAGTTTTTACGGTCATTAATTTAATGAATGAGTTCAGCTCTCCAGGGGACGTGGAGATGTTCGGATATTTAATATGTAGGCACGAGTTTTGTGCATGAAGTGGAGAAAAGTATCTTTCACTAATTGTAAGTTGAAACAAATACTACGTTTTGTAATTCGGTAATCATCACAATCAACAAGTTCCACGTTGAATGCCTTGGTAATTTTTTTTTTTTGAGGTATTAAAACATACCAACTTTTTTACTTCAATTTTGATAATATTGTAAATTTTTAAGAAATTATAAGTCTTTAGAAATTTTTTATTTGGTTGGTATAAACCAACTCTTAGACCGTAAATTTCAGTTTTGTTTTTAGATTTATAAACAGTGCATGAAGATTTACAATCTAAGTATTTTTGCAGAATAAAGTTAACAGTAGTAATTTAAGAAACGCTTTATATTTTTTACTTCTACGAATTTTTATCATGTTTAGATACACTTCTGAATACCAACTGATACCAGGTTTTTCGTACCGCTTCTTTTTTGGTTTACCTCTCCTTCTCTTACATCTTCTCCTCCCATAAGTATTCTTTTTGCTTACCTTCTATCTGCCATTCTGTATACATGACCCAACCACCTTACTCTCCGCACCTTTATTTTATTTACTATACTTGGCTTCTTGCTTGCCCTTCTTGCCCACTACCGCCTTCTCTTTTAACTCCTCCGTAAATTGTTACGTTCCCAGATTTCTAACTTCTTCAGCTTATCTTTAGGTAGAACCCATTCCTCTTATCTATACGAGACTGGTGCATATTTTTGCAGATTTTAAACTGTTTTTCGTCTTATCATTTTCGTCGTAATTCCTGCCAGATCTACTTTCTTTAAATATGTTTTCTTGTGTGCTCAATACTTCTTTTTTTCTTTTCTTTGTTTCGCATTTATTGTAAGTTCATTATTATTCTTGGGCTTTTAAATCAAATTTTTTAAGGTTGTTTCCCAATTCCTTTTTGTTTGTGCTTTTAAAGCTGCATCACAATGTGCTTTGAGTAATAGACCAGTCCCTCTTATATGATGACGGTCTCTTAATATCATCTCCAATACGAAATTTAATAAAACGGGCGATAGAGGGTCATCTTGTCTAACCCTTTATCTAGGCAGCGGTCATTAACTCGTTTGACTTGCTTTTTAGTTAAAGTCAGTCTTAGCAATAATATGTAGAATTTCCTCTGTTACTTGAGATTCAGGTCAAGGTTTTGTCTAAAACTATTATTTATCATTCTTTCTCAAGGTCACACTGATATTCTTTAGTTTGCGATTGCAATTCGATTCTTTAGTGCTATTGTAGATATTTAATTGTTTGATTTGAGTGAGTTTAAAAATATTGATAACTAGTAATAGATTTATTCTAAATTTCTTGTGGTCTTATTGAATGTAAATTTATTGTGGGATAATAGTTGTCCGTGTTAGGTGAAAAAGATTATCGTTTTGGATGCGTCAATGGACTTCCCTCACTTTTAAAAGCAACGGCTTAACTATTGTGTCAAAAATTGTTCTTTTGTGACATGTTGTTGAACTATTTTTTTTAAACAGAATTTTTGTAAGTCATCTTCCTTTTTTTATGTAAAAATTAAAACGATATTATAATTATGTGTCTATTTGACAATTTTCAGCCACTTTTTGCGCATTCCCGATCATATTCTACCAATAATAATAATTTGACTTTATTTAAAGTTTTACAAAATTTTGTAATGTAAAAATATCAAAATTTCAAGTTAGTATACATTCTTAAAATAGCAAAATTCTACATTCGGATTTGTTAGTAGCAGCAAAATACACAATTATTGATACTTGCGTTACACCTTAGAACACCGAACTGTCTAATCACTACAATTGATTAAAACAAAGCTTTCATTTTCAAATAAGTTAAATAAAAGATTTGAAAATTTAAACAGTTAAAGTAAAACAAAGCGGTTTGTGTGATCGACAATTTTATCAACGAAATACAGAGAAATCGTTGACTTCCTAAACCAGCACCTGCCGATAAAAATGCGGCCGAATCAAAGCCAATAGATCGACACGTGCAGATTTGTTTTCGCCGCTAAAATTCCGCACAAAAGGCCATTTAGTAAACGACCTACGTCTCGCTTCAGCGGCGTTCTATATAACGCAGAAATTTGGTAACGCAGGTAAATTTAATGTAAGGCGTGTTTTTCTGTGCGCGGTATGAATTTAAAAAATTCGCACCATTTTCCGTTCACTTGCAGCGAGAATTGTAAACATTTCGAAAGTAGGTGGTATGAATTTACATGTAATTACCGAGAGCACGGTTAAAAAAGCCTAAAAATGTGTCGAATAGCGTTTGCTGTTTCCCGGATGCCGATGCTATTAATCGCGAACTGATGAAGCACGTGATGAAACTTGTAACAAATGATGTTATTACAAATTTAATAATTGCGCCGTTTAGTATTACACAGCCATTATTTAATGGGAACGACCTTAATTTTGACAGGTGTTGTAAAACGCACTAATTTTTCTTGATACTGTTTCTCATACAAAAAAACTAACGAGCTGTTGAAAACGAAATTTAATTGGGAAAATATGATTAGTTGAACAGATTGCAGATATTCACAGGCGAAATTTCTTGTTCAAGGATTCGCTGTTACTTTACGGTTTGTACCATTTTATGAGATTTATGGAATTTAATTTTTCTATCAGAAGCGCACAAAAGCAGCATTATAAGCAGTTGCTCTCCGATTCGTTTTTATCGCAATTTTATTATCTCAGTCGATTTTATGGTATAATTTTTGTGGTTAAGTACCTCGGATTTGGCAATAAAATTACAAAAATCCTCCATAGTGTAGATATCGAAAGTCGTTGCTTTTTGTTTAAAGATAGGCTCTATTTACTTCATATCATCGCCAATTTAAACAAATCAAATTACGGCAATTGCGGTTTGCATGCTGAAAATAAAAAATCAACCTTGCACTACAAACCAACATAATTCAAATCGATTAAACAAGAATTTATAGTAAATGCGTTAATTTTAATATTTCCGGCAAGCGAAGTTTTCTGCAATAAAATTAGTCAATTTTCGCTGAATTTGCGCAACGCCTGCAATGATTGAAAGATGTGAGAATATCCCGACATTATAATTTGAGTTGGCGATTTCAAAAATCTGATACAACCCAAATTTGAACATATTACACGGGTCAGTAAGTTTTGAGCAACTCCAGGGTTCAAGGTGACCAAAAATTAATGATCGTAATTACCGCACGATTGGAAAGGTTGCGTCACATGTGAGCAAGTGTGCAACATTATTAATCTCGCCGCTTTCATAAAACGGCCATAATTATGATAATTTCGTCATGAACGCACAACTTTAACCTTTGACATGAAAGTTCTTATTGTTTTTAAATCGAGTACCTTTATTGGTGCGTGAGTCATAAAACAAACGATTTTGCATAAACAGAGACTTTAGGCCGTAGCTGAACCTCCTAGTAATCGAGCTCAACAGGTGGGTGTCCCTGCAGCCGGTCGTGTGAACTTACATAATATGAGACGAAGTGTGACGATTTGACACATATAGCCGCTCGCAGAAACAACAATTTATTTAAACAATATTTATTGTGCCGGTCCGGAAGTCGAAAATATAAAATCAGAGAATGCTAAATGGAAGTTATTAAATCGCTTTTGAATGGGAAAAACAATGAATGTGGTAAACACTCAAGATTACAGAAACCTAAGTGGACACATTATGGAAATAAATTCTCAAATTTATCTGCTGGTCAATGAACTGGTCCACTAGTAAGAATTTGATCCAAATTAGCACAAAAAAAACAAGCTATTTATCTTTTATTTTATTAGTGTTGATTAAATCAATATTAGCAAGTAGTTCTGCAAGGAATTTGGTCATAAGTATTTAATATTCATCACCTTAAAATTAAAATTAATTATGAGTTCTGATATCCTTACATTTTTACATCTTCTAAATAACAACTAGTGGTTATAACTAGATATCTTCTCGGCATACTTTCTATGCGGTTATTGATAAAATCTTGAAAAAAACTACCCCATTTTTCCTGTTCCGCTTCGGAAACTCGTTAAGCGTTGGAGGAAAAGGAATGTATCAGTGTGATAAATAGAGCAGTACAAATGGTCTTAAAGACCAGCAGTGTAATGAATAGGCTGGTGGTTGATGAGAGAGTTGTTCTTATAAGCAAGGAGGAAATTAAAAATATTTGGAAAACTACATGACGGCCGAATAGGACCTTCTCAGATATACTGTCAAATAGGACCAAGCATCCTTGAGGAATAGGTGCAGTTTGTCATAAAAACCATGAACAGGTAAAGCACCAGGTGCAGATAATACAGTGGTAGGATTTTTAAAGATCCTCGACGAAGATGACATAAAATAGTAGACTTCAATTTTCAATCGCACGTATGACTATGGAGGTATTCCTGTTCAGTGACTTCCAGCCAAATTCATTAACTTACCAAAACACCTGGAGGCAAGGTATGTGAGGACTATAAAACACTAAAAAAATAAACAAACTCTGCAAAAAATTTATGTCACCGTATCAATTCGGGAGGCCTTCTTTAATATTCAGGTGC
Source organism: Dascillus cervinus (assembly GCA_949768715.1). NCBI lineage: Eukaryota > Metazoa > Arthropoda > Insecta > Coleoptera > Dascillidae > Dascillus > Dascillus cervinus. The sequence goes on along the minus strand of OX458319.1, from coordinate 24,918,507 downwards.
TGGTTCAAACATGTAGAAAGATGACGTCTACTTGTGATTTATTGACTATCAAAAAGGGGGGGAAATGATAGAAATCTTAAAACACCTAAAAAGGGATGATATAGACCTGAAAATCATTAAAAACTTACATTAGAATCAGGAAGCATTAGAAGACGTTGAATTGCATATCTTGTTAAATGATGAAAGATTAAACATTACTCGATTTGCGAATAACACAAGCATATTCGCTGACATCCTCCAAGATCTGCAGCTATTAATGGGTAGAGTGGACGGCAAGCACTAAATGATATGGGCTTGAGATTAATATCAATAAAACGGAATTAATGACAATTAGTAAATCCCAAATAGCCAATTGTCACATTGAAATTAACCGAAAAGCCATTGAACAAACGACCACAGGGATCACTGGCATGTAATAAAAATCTTTATCGAGAAAACCAGAGCAGTTTTTAATAAAATGAGCAACACATTTAACAACCACAACACTAAGATGAGATTTTTACGTTGTTATGTCCATGCCATGGATAGACCAAGTTACGAACAAAACCATTCTTCAAAGAATGAATTAAGAAAAAGAACTCTTGATCACCATTAAGTAATCTGGGTCATATTATGAAGAACGAAACAGATTTCAATTATTACAAAACACATTACAGGATAAAGTGTTTGAGAAGAGAGGTGTGGGAATAAGAAGAATTTTTTGGCTCAAAAATATTCGGACTTGGTTTTCAATTACTACCAGATTATTGTTTAGAGCCTCAGTTAACAAAGTCATGACAGCCAATATGCTTGCCAAAATCCGGAATGGATAGGAACTGAGAGAAGAAGAAGATGCAGTGTGAGTTTCGACCATGATAATGGTCGTCCAAGGAGTACCACTCATGCTCCAATTAAGTCAAAACCATGTCCATTTTCCTAAACAATGCGTTTCACATTGGCAAAGAAGTGGTAATTTTTATTATGGCGAATGGACTAGATTTTTTCTCAGAAATTCATCGCGATTTACTTTGTGACATTTATTCAATCAATACTAAAATAAAATGTAAATAATTTATGGAAGAAAATTTAATTTAATCAAATTTTTACTAGTACACCACTTCAACTGGCCAGCAGTTTAGTTTTAACGGAACAAAGATATAGTTATGTAGTTAGTTATGTAGTTAGTTATGTAGTTATTGTAATCCTTGTACGCAATTTTTTGATTTATTATGTTATTTACTAATGGTAACATTAATTTTATGTCAGGTTTCAATGGCATTTCAATTATTTATAGCAACTTGTTATAAGATTTTTACAATTACTTTTCTTATCATTATCTTGAAAGTGTACTTTTCTTTTTAACTGAAACTAGTTTACCAAGAACAAGTTTTTATTTGTTCATAAATGACTAAATTTTATTTCAATGTGTTGGAAAATACCCACTTCAATTATGTTTTATAATATTTGTTATATCTTTTACTGTTGCTGTTGTAGCTTTTATCAAAATCGAAAACTATAGCTTTCATGAACCCATTTATTACATTGTTGGCGTTCTTTTGAAAAGTGAAAGAATTTTATTATTTTAATGTCAAGTTGTCTCATTTTATTGTATCACTTTTTTGTTACTAAATTTTATAGTCAAATCCGAAAATTTTAATTATTTGTTATTTTTTTAGTCGGTACTGAAATTGCATTTTCCTATCTCTTACTTCTTAATTATGTTACAAATCATCTTGTCAAATATTTGAAGTAGTATTCCTCTTTTCCTTCTTGTTTGTATTCTTGTTTTTCATTCTTATTAAATGTTTGTAGATGAACTCACTTAATTATCTTTGGTGAATTTCATTCCATCATTGGCTCGCTCTTATGTCTTTGTTTCAAATTTTATTGTTTTTCGTAACATCCATTTATAAACTAGTGATAGAACTGGTCTGTAAACTGTTTTTAATCTTCTCATCTTTAGTTATCTTGATATCTTTCTTATTTATGACCTTGTTGCTATTTTATCATTTATTCCTTGTGTTCTTTATTGTTTCATGTGTTTTACATTATAACTACCGACTGTCTAAGAATTATGAGTGAATTTTCTAATAATTTTACAAATCAATCAAATTAATGACAATATTAATGAAAATTCATTATGAACGTCTGCCATGGACGTACTCATCTTTCTCATATTAGTATTTGTTTTCAAACTAAAATGTAAACCGTTTGGAGCAATTATTGAGATCCAAATCGAATTTAACGGCCACTACTTTACAGTCGAGCGGATTGCATGGTTACGAATTGACAATAGTACTTACAATTATATCACACATTCCGTTTGAATTGCTCAAAATTTGCGTCGCCTTGAGAAAATATTTCGGCTGTTGAAAAAAAAGCCCTGGCTAAAATATTTCAATAATTACAACACCCATAAGAATCCAGCTCACAGTCATAAAATTCTTCGAACCAAACTAAGTGAAGCAAGACTGCAATTAAATCCATTATTTTTATGTAAAATGACTCAAACAATATTTTTTTCAATTAGAAAAAATAATGAAGAAATCCAACCGGATACGAACGCGGCTTGTAATTTCTGTAAAACCGCCGATCGTACTTGAATTCAGTGACATTGAGTCACAGAAAAACCGATTTTCGTGAATAACTTTCGAAAAAATACGTTTTCACATATCAACAATTTTTTTGTAATTCTAGAACACTTTCTTCTTTGCGCAATAATACACGCATTATTCACAAAGGAATTTGTCGGTCGTTGATTGAACTTTTTCTGGTTTACAATAAGACAACAGGCGGTGCTCAAAAGTGGCAGTTACGTTCGCATTAATATTTAATTGGACATGATCGTTTTAAATAAATTTTGTATGTTAATACCGGCGTTTATTTCAATCCGTTTAAGCTGCTTACCTGACATAACACCTGGCATCTTAATTAAGCTTCTTTTTTATTTTCTCTGATTTTAACGTTTGCACAATTTGAGAGATTTTTTGAGGCGGTTTTAATTACACAATTATTTCGAAAGGACTTTTAATAAATCTTCATACGTCCGCAAAACCATTTCGATAGTTCGAGAATCTTATTGTAACAAACAATGCCGATTTTGTGCGTTAAGTAACAGCAGTCATTAGAACCGTATAGCTTTCTCTTAAAACGATTTTAATTTAGTGTGCTGGTAAATGGTTGCATTGTAAAAATTTTAAACGACAAGTTGAGACTTCCGCAATGTACACATGCTACACCGATTTTTTTATTCAATCGTAATGATTGTTGATATTGTTAATAGTATTGTAATTGTGTTGTAACGGTTATGAGCAATAACTGCAGTCGCTTTTTAATATGACTTAATCGGATTGTGTTACCTACTAATGTTTGCAGGTATCCTTTAATTGAAATTTAACAAGCATTATTCCATTAGCTATTTTATGAATTTATTTATTTATTTATTTTTTAACAAATTTTTGTGAGAAATAACGCTTTGATTATTATTATTGACAAAGTAATTGTTAAGACATTTATTAATAGATTGAAGTACATTTTGCTTTATTTAAATTTTTTCATACTAAAAGTGATTGCATATAAAAAAATACGGTACTTTTGTTCTACCGCAAATCTTACCACGTTCTCCGTGAACGGTTTCAGTCGATTTATTAATTAGAGACAGCGATACAGTTTTTGGTCCAATTTTGCAAATAATGGAAGAAAATCCGGCGAAACGGCTTTTTTAATTATCTAACATGCGACACTTGCATAATCATTATTAGCCGATAATTAACAATTTAAAAAATAAGACATATAAATGCAAAGTGACCATAAGTATGCATTTAAATAAATTACATACGTTTATGGCGATGAAAGAAAACTACAATGTAAATGTTCAATTATAGTTGTTTAAAGATGACTTGCCTTCATTGCAATTATTGCCTTTTGCTGCTTACATTTATTCAGCTTGTAAAAAGATTGTGAATAGGTTGTTAACTTTTAATTTTAATTCTAGAAAAAATCCATTAGTTTATTGTTCTTTCTGAAAAAGTACAAATTTAAGTTTGAACGTATTTTGTTTATTATCATATTTACTTTGTATTAAAAACTACATCAGTTTCAAAAAAATTAAAAAATTTCTGTAATTTTTATCATTAAATCTGGTATAGTGTATTTTAAAAAATTGGTGTCAAATACTAAATTATTATCCTCAAATTTTGTTTATTTCATGATGTACAAATTGGTGGTTGTACCTATTAGACGTGATAAAAAGCAAAAAAGTAGTATTACATCTCAAAAATCAACATTAAAATTTTGTGGGAAAACCCACATCTTGCAAGTCACACAAATGTTTTTGTTTAAATTTTTTAAACGCTTTCTAGCCTAAAACTCTATTAATAATGAAATCACCAAAACTTCCAACAACGATTTACGATTTTAAATAGCTTACAGTGGTAAATTTATCCTACCGAAAATGATCACCGAATAATATAAATGAGGGGTTGTAAATCGAACCTCACTGTACCCTGGGGTTATCAGGCCCGAACTAAAAATAAACGCTTTGTATCCACAATGACATCTTAGTATTTTTTAATGAGGGTTCAGTTATTTGAAGCGAGCAGTGTTTCAGTGACTTTTGGTAAATTTGGAATTTCAGAGTCTAAATATTGAAATATTGAAAATAAAAAATTGCTATGTTATAACTTACTAATTTCGCCATTAACTCTATTTGCAAAACAAAATCTACGAGTCGAACATATTGATGACCTAAAATGTCCAGCTCGACGCACTCCTTTTACATCCACCTGAACTAGGAAACGTGCCGTGTTTCTCAACTCGTTATTGATGTGGTTCGAAATAAAAAGAGACCGGACTATATTAGCATAGATAACAATTTGCAAAACCGTATTAGGTAAAACTATACCACTTACATAACAAGGGAAACTGAACGATAAAATATTACAATCAAGTAATTTAGCTCGACTTTCATTTACCTAACAAGCGTCCCTTTTTACAGATTAGTCGTGTTCGAAATGTGTTCGCAAATCGGGACAGATCTTGTACAGTCCAATAAACCTGCCGTTATTATGACCGACAAGGCAGAAACAATGACGGTTTCACTTTCATTGATTGCGGTTAAAAGCCGTCACGGTTCATGCTTGCTTTTGTCAAAAATTATCGATTATAGTTTCGGCGATTTTTTTTCGACGTTCGCACAGGACAATGACCACTTTGAACAAAGCGGCAACGTTATTCCTGTTTTCGCATACAAAATTTTCAATGCTATCAGCAAACGCATTGAAAGGATGATTGATCTGGTTGCTCTTGGTATAGTGATTCGTTTACATTCATTACCGACAATTATGTCTGTACCATAAACTGCTGCTTTTCAAGTTAAATTTTATTTTATTGTGCCACTTTATTTTAAAATCGTTTTAGTTACAAAAGACTGAAATTTGTTTGGACTCATATTGACACGCGACAATCGGTTTAGTAATGGTTTTCAAGTTTGATCGTGGCGTGGATGAAAGAAAGTAGCATATCCATGCTTTCAGTTTTGATCAATATAGTTACGTTTGGAACGTAATATTTTTTTCAAGTGGAAAGTGGCACTAACCATGTGATGGATGTAAAATTGGATTTGCTTCGGTGCATGGGATTTGTGATATCTTCATTAGACTATCAACAATACCATACATTTTGGAACGAAATCCACAATCGAAACGCTCATGGAAATCAAGGCGTGAAAGAAATGTATTTTACAGTTAAATTGCAACTTTTTTTGAATATAGTTTAGAAACGGGGCTGAATTTTGCAATTCTGAAATTAATCAAAATCACATGTGAGGTAAAAAAGTCAATTAGATCTATGAGCGCTTTCTAAAAATTAGGTCACTTGTCAATCTTGGCAAGCTAACGCAGTTTGATATAATTAAATTTGGCAACCACTTTCCGGTAGACACGGTTTCATAATGGTGCAAATAACTGATTTGAGATAAAGAATTACATTTTTTCACTTAATTATACATTAACGGTTTGTCAACGTATAATGAACTTAATGTAAGTAACTGCACACAAAGAAATTAAGAAAGAAAAAAGTACAAAGCAAATTGGTCTACAAAATTTGTCCAATTTTCAGTTAGTTAATTTTCATATTACACATTTTTCATTCTTAAGTGAGCCGCTGATTTCGAAAATGAGACAACTCCATTATGTGTTATTGTTAGATAGTTAGGTGCTAGGTGAAAAAGTCTTGCTCCACTTGTAAAAACAATGATTTGTTGAAAACGGTGACATTCTTTGAATGCAAGATAATAACAAAAATTAAATATTTTATTTATTTATTTATTTCAACATTTCACACTTCTTTCAAAAAGCTACAATAAAAAAAAAATTGTGTAGGAAAAGTGGATAAAATAAAAAAAAGATCAGCATTTAATTATATTTCTTAGTTTAGGTGATGCAGATTTTTAAAGTATTCATGGTGCATAAGGTAATAAATCCATCATATATTTATATTTTTCTTCAGTAATATGCCTAGCTTGCGCATTTACAGATGATAACACCACTTTTCCAAAATTACTTAGCCTACCTCATTTTGGTGATAAATAGAGTCACGCTTCCACGTTATCGTTATTTAGAATGGATTTTCCTCACTTTCAAATTTAACTCACAATAAATATCGTTGCCGAAATAAATTAATACAGTAGAACTCCTCTATAACGAGAACTCAAGGGACCAACATATTTACTCGTTGCCAATGTAGAACTCCCCAAATGTCTTTCTTTGCTGATTACAACTTGCTGTTTACCACTTTCAAACTCTTTAATTATTGATATTTTTTCTTTCATAGAAAATGATTTTCTTGTTTTAGAAAGTGTTCTTTGCTTGAAAAGTTGTCAAAGACTGAGAAAAAAAGGCAAAATACATTTCCGATAAAATTCCAGTTATTGACACACGCAAGTTTTTTTATTTCTTTCAGGGAATCTCGTATTATCCGATGTACATTCGAAATTTTTCGGAATTTCTCGCTATTACCGATTTGGGACGAAACAAAAATTTCGTTGTATCCACCTCAATACTAGAAACGTACTCGCTATAAAGGGGGAAATTTACAAGGAGTAGTATACAAAACGGCAAGGGATCAGACGATATACTCGTTATAGTCGATTTTTCGTTATACACGGGATTCGTTATAGAGTTAAAATTACTACGGGTAACTTTATACTGATATTAAAAGATACTTATTGTGTATTCAGTAAAAAAATAAATTTTACGTTAATTTGTAATTAGAATTAGCTTCTGCTATTTTTTTTACACAATGGACTTGCCTTACTTAACTAATTAAATAAAATAAAATGTTAAATTTCAACAACCATTGGACTAAAAAACTAAACGAATTGTGCTTAACAAAAAATTCCAAATTGAGGGATGTAATTTTTGAAAGTTCATTTTTATTTTCAGCAAACCAATTTATGGCTCATAGATTATCTCAATATTGACCATGAATCTGCATTGCCCAACGATTGAATTTATTAGTTGCATTAACATTTTTTTATCGATACATTCACATATTTCAATTCGCCTGGTGAATTAATTTTTTGTCACGATTGTAACAGTCGTATATGAAAATAGCCATTATTGAAAGCGATAATGATGAGATATTTAGCTAATAATTGAGGTTAATCATTACCCAACCAGTTGTCACTTTCAATACCATAATTATATCAATGACAGTGCGAATTCAAATAATAGAACGCCAAACGTGCTCTCCTTTTCGTGCAAATTTGCCCGCCGTTGCACAACCTACCAATATCGACATTTTAGGGCAGTGCGTTTTAGAAAGTGAATTTTTTCTTTAAATTTCGAAAAACGCAAAAGAAACTGTCCTTCGACTTTCACGCGCGACAATCACACATGCTTTTTGTTTGCCAATTAACAAATACCTAATAAATAATGGGAAAAATGTTTATCGTTACTTTTCGATTGCAGTTGCGGATCAATCGACGTCGGCGAGCTGGTGGCAGCATGACGCGTTAGGAGGAACAGATTTAGGAGACAATTCAGATTTTTTTTCGTCGACGCATGGCTTAGTACAAACGCATCCTCCTCTGACCGGAGGGGCGGCAGCGCCCACCAACTTCAAAACTGGATCGACTTCCAGCAGAGGAGTCAACTTCAACCCGAACTTGTCGTTTAAGCACTTGGACTTCAGGACGTCGGCGACCGCCGAATTGAGACGGAATCCTTCGCTTTCGGCGCCGGACGAATGCGCCAGGGCTTGCAGAGACGGAGAACCGCCGAGAATTTGTTACTATCATTTCACATTGGAATATTACACTGTTCTTGGAGCGTAAGTACAATTTAGTTATGAAATTTGTAGAAATGCTATAATTAGAAAAGGTTGAAAGTATATTTTATAATTTATTATGAATTAGTAAACGGAAGTGAAATATACGCAATTTTTTATTGAGTAATAAAATTAATAGATTAATTTGATTAATTGCAGTCCATATGAGCATTACAACAACATATGGTAATGAGTGAATAGTATTACGTTTGTTGTGTGGTGTTTATTAATGTGACAGTAATTTTACTGTATAATGATTCAAACGGATACAATTTTAAAAGAATTTTTTTTTTGATTAAAGCTTGCGTATGTTTGAAATGTTGCAGCACAGTGCAGCACGTGCATTATTTTATTATACCTGATCGAATAGGTACATTGATTTAATGTGGTAATAAAAGAAAAATAGTGAAAAAGTGAAAAAAGTACTGTAATTAACTTGCGTACAAAAACTAATTAACAAATTTGAAAAGTTTTTTATGTAATAATATTCAGAAACTTTTACTTTTTAGTATCTAATTTTTTCTTGAGCATAACAACAACTTAATGCTAATTTGCTTACTTTAATTAATTAATTATTTTTAATTAATTAATTTTATTCCGTTCCGGGATTAAATTATGATTGTATTCCCGTTTTCAGAGGACTGAAGTGATTAAATAAATTTTATCCCTTATTGGAAGCATATAACTAATTTAATCCCTATAAATAAATACCTATTTTAATATTTAAATTTTACTTGAAAAGTTCTTCCTTAAATAAATTCCGTAAGTTATCTATTTCATACTTTCTTTGCAAAGTGGTATTCCTTTAACGATTTAATTTGCTCAAAACTAAAATTTTATATCAAAAATATAATTTGGGATTTCATCAAATAGCAATATACCACGGGACACAAATATCATTTATTCCCCCGCAAGTTTACGCAATAAACTTTAACCCTCTGGAATAAATGACTAACTTCTGTCCCTTATTGGTCCTGTTTTTTCGATTTTTGGACTATGGACCACGTGAAATAACTTCTCATGATTATTTTTCGCCCTTCTTTCTTCCCTTCCAGTACTTTTTCATGCTTTCTCCATGTTATTTTCTTCTCTCTTCCGTCAATTTTGCTCTAGCCTTTTCTTGAAAACCTTTGTATCCTCTAATCTTTTTTTTTAATTCTCTACTCTCCACCTCTTCTCCATCTATTTTCATTTCTTCCACGACTTTTCTGACCTTCTTGATCCATGCCATCTGTGGCTTGGAGTCTCTGTCGAAGTAATTGAATATTCTATTCATTCATTCTTCTAATGTGTTCGTAAAAAATCATTCTTCTTATTCTCAATGTGTCTGCTATTTTTTCTATTGTCGAGTAGATATTCCTATTGCTTCTCAGTTTCCATTTTTCACTCTCCTATTTTGGCTCCGGGATTTTCCGTATAATTTTTCTTTCCTTTTTTTCTACCTCTTCTAACTGTCTGGCCGTGTTTAGATAGATAGAGGCATTCTGTCTTAGTTTTGCATTTATAAATATGAACCTCCTATTACATATACATTTTTCATCAACTGGAATACTAGTTCCATTTTTCTAGCTCTTGCTGGGGCCGCTTCTTTGTCAAGGGCGTTTGGTTGAATTAATTCTCTCAGGTATTTGAACTTGTTAACCCCCTTAATTTTCCCATACTTTGTTGTGATTTGCTTTAGCGCATCGTTTTAATTGGTCATGTATTCTGTCTTTTCGCATAATATTTGTAGTCAAAGCCTTTTCTGCTGTATCTTTCAGTATATTTATTTGTCTTCTAGATGTTTGCTAGATCGTCTGCAAAGGCCACACAGGCAATTTCCAGGTTATCCTTCTTTCTTCCTATTTTTATTTTAGGAATTTCTTCCTTTTCCATTCTTTTTCTTCACTCTCTCATTACTTTCTCCAGCACACAGTTAAAGAGTAGTGTGGAAAGTCCATCTCCATGTCTTACTCCTGTTTTGACCTTAAAAGGGTTCTGTTGTCTGTCCCATTAATTTTACTTTTGACTTCGTGTTCGTTTTTTTTGTGATTGCAATTGATTTGTCATCAGTTCCGAATTCCTCCAAAGTATTGAATAATGTCTCTCTAGCTATAGAATCGTATATCTTTTTGAAGTCTACAAATGTCACATGTATGTCTTTGTACTATTGTTTAAATAAAGTGAATATTATTATATAATTTCGTTGCTACAATTTCATTTTGTGCTTTATTTTTTGCTATATAAATTACATTGATTTATTGTTTGTACAAAATATTGAACTGTTATTACAATATTATGAATGAGAAAGTTTGACATCAAATCTGCAGTACAATGATTAAAATAAAAAAAACGGTCCCTTCAAATTAAACTGAAACTAATAAAAGGCGACAATCTCGACCGGTATTAATCGTAGAAACATTTTAATTTCCGGTACTCCTTTGTGAAGTTCAGACTTTATGACAACCGTTTAAATGCGTAACAATCCTTCAACCCATTTTTAATAATTTGCCCGCAACGACTTTGTCAATTATTAATATGTAGTTTTAATTTTAAATCTCCGCACTAGAAAGTTGGATTTTTTACAGAGCTTGCCAAGTCTGCACTCCCAACGCGACAAATTCGATATGGTCCACTTGCCAGTGCGTTTTAGCCGATGGTGTGGAAAGAGGCATCCTCACCGTCAACAGGATGCTCCCCGGGCCCAGTATTCAAGTCTGCGAGAACGATAAAGTAGTCATCGACGTCGAAAATCACATGGAAGGAATGGAAGTCACCATCCATTGGCACGGAATCTGGCAGCGCGGAAGTCAGTATTACGACGGGGTACCCTTCATCACCCAATGTCCGATTCCGCAAGGAAACACGTTCAGATACCAATGGATCGCTGGAAACGCCGGCACTCACTTCTGGCACTCTCACACCGGTCTTCAAAAACTTGATGGCGTGTGCGGAAGTATAATCGTGCGACAACCCCCTTCGAGAGACCCCAACAGTAACCTCTACGATTACGATTTAACCACCCACGTTGTGTTTATGACTGATTGGATGCACGAAGACGCGGCCGAAAGGTTTCCCGGAAGATTGGCTGTAAACGTCGGACAAGATCCCGAAAGCATGTTGATTAACGGCAAGGGGCAGTTTAGGGACCCGAACACTGGATTCATGACGAATACTCCTTTGGAAGTCTTCACGGTCACTCCGGGAAGGAGGTACAGGTTCAGAATGATTAACGCGTTAGCGACCGTTTGTCCGGCTCAATTGACAATTGAAGGACACGGTATGACGCTTATCGCCACCGATGGAGAGCCCGTACATCCTGTTCAAATCAACACTATTATTTCATTCTCAGGTGAGTGTGAAAATATGACATGTTTATTGCACACATGTGTGCAGAACAAGAATTGTTTAGTTTAGTTTTGAATGAGGAAAAAGTAAAACTACATTAATTAAAAAATTGATTGTAATATCAAATCAAATACAATGACTGCGTTATTTTATGAACAAAAAATCGTTTGGCTTAGTTAAGCAACTTGAAATAATTAGTCTGAATTTTTTAGGCGAAAGGTACGATTTCATAATTAACGCCGACCAAGCAGTTGGTGCTTACTGGATCCAATTGCGAGGTCTTGGAGAATGCGGTATTAGAAGGGTCCAACAGGTGGCCATTCTCAGATACGCCAGAGGACCTTATCAACCGAGCACGGCTGCACCCACCTACGACTTCGGTTTACCTCAAGGAGTGGTGAGTCTTTTGCTAGAAATAGATTTTGTAAATATCCACCTTTTCGGATCTTTGTAAATATTTATATTGGCTTTGCACATATTGTACAAAAAGGGGACGGGCTTGTACAAAAATGTATAGATTCAAAATTTAGAGTTCAATCGCTCCGAACTGCAATTAAACCAGTAAGTACATTGACAATTAAATAATAGGTGCTAAACCCACTGGACGCGAGGTGCAACGATCCGACCAGAACGGACGCTATTTGCATTAATCAGCTGAAAAACGCTCTCGATATCGATCCTGGTATCCTCCAAGAACGACCAGATGTTAAAATTTTCTTGCCTTTCCGCTTCCACATCTACAATCCTCAGGATCTCTTCAGCCCCAACACTTACAACAGACATTTAGGTAACAACTCCAATTTTTGTTGATGTAGCCCTAAATTGGTTTTTGTTAATAGTGGCTCCCAATGGTGATCATGTTATCAGCTTGATCGATGAAATTTCTTATTTGGCACCCCCGTCGCCTTTAATTTCTCAATACGACGATGTAAATCCTGATCAATTCTGTAACGGTGATAACAGGCCGGCTGATTGTGGTCCTAACTGCATGTGCACCCACAAAGTCGATATTCCGCTCAATGCCATCGTTGAAGTCGTTCTTGTCGATGAAGGTAACTGTTTCATTTAATACCTCAATGGTTTTAACGATTTTCTTTCAGTACAACAACCAAATTTGAGCCATCCGTTTCACTTGCACGGATTTGCGTTTAACGTAATCGGTATCGGCAGATCTCCGGATCGTAACGTGAAAAAGATCAACTTGAAGCACGCCCTGGATTTGGACAGGCAAGGCCTCCTCCACCGGCAATTCAACCTCCCTCCAGCTAAAGATACGATCGCAGTGCCAAATAATGGTTACGTAGTTTTAAGATTCAGAGCCGACAACCCCGGATTTTGGTTATTCCACTGTCACTTCCTCTTCCACATAGTGATCGGCATGAACCTGGTGCTGCAAGTCGGCACCCACGCCGATCTGCCGCCGATCCCTCCCAATTTCCCGACTTGCGGAGACCACTTACCCGAAATATCACTAGACACTAATAAAGTTTGATTGGGCGATTTCGAGTGAGTATGGCACATCTACTTAAAATTTCTATTTTTTTTACAAAATACCAAAATTAATTTTTTGTCTGTTGTCGGCGTTCGGGACGTCAAAAATTCTTGCCATTTCAAAATTTCTTCGACTTACGATTAGTATTATTATTTTAATTTTAATTGTTATTTATATACAAAAAATGATCCGTTTGTAACGCCATAATTATCAAGGTAGGTACAAGTTTTTCTCTTTTCTCAATTTACCACATGTTCTTCTTCGCCATCAACAAGTTTTCTATCGAACTCTTGCAACTACCATTGTTTGTTAAGACCTGAGATGGTGCTGTTATTATATATGTCTATTCTATGCCTGTACATACTGAGGGCTTTAACTGCATGCCTATTTGTATATAAAATAGTTTAGTTATTCTTTAAGCAAATTGAAAACTATTTCGTTGGGTAAACTGCAATTTTACTGTAAATAAACGATAGTTCTTGCAGTGTTTTGTACATTTTGTACATAATTCATGATTGTTCAATCATTTGCTACTAACTGTGCAGAATGCCAATTTGTATATTTTTGATTGGGAGATGGTACATTCCAGAATAATCAAAATCTAAAAGACTGAACTTTCTGATTTTCTTTCTTAAAAAATACTTCAAAACTTTTCTGTTTAGTCTCCTTGACTATTACATGGCTATGTCTTTTTCTTGGTCTACAATCTGTCGACTGATTTATAGCAACAATTTTTCCATTTTTCCCTATTTTTTTCAAATTTTTGTATTTATGGCAGTTCATATCGTGTATTATTTGAGAGCTATATAAATCATAATGCGAAAAAGCATGTTTTTAATTCCCCTGAAAAATTAAAACCCCGCGAACAGTAATCTGCAATTACCATACTATAAAATGAGCATTTTATTTTTTTAATTTAATTATTCCAATGACGCCAGGACGCTATGAAGCCAAATAAATCAAAATTATTTTTTCCATTTTCAGGTCTTTGCATTCAAAATATCACAAAATTTACAATTTCGATTTCAAATCTTTCCCTTGTTACAATTAATAGTTTGATAATAAATCGATATCAAAATCATTTTTACAATAATTTAATTTAAAAAAAAAAATGAATTGAATCAGTTTCATTTTTCCACAAATTTTATATTTTTGATTGTTATCTTATTTCAAAATTCTTCAACTCCACATTTTACTTGATTACTATTTTTACTCTTACTCTTACTGTAGTAAACAATACAAATTTGTTTCATCAATTTCTGTACTTTTTTCCATTTCTCTGATAATAAAATTCCTGAACGTTGTTTTATATTTTTTTGTGATATAGTTAATTCAAATTTTTAATATTATTAAAAATAGATACCGTTTACTAATAAAAGTAAAATCTTCAGCATTTCAGGAATTCTAAATCTTTCAGTTAATTTATCTAACTGTTTCTTCTTCTTAGTCTATAATCTTCTGATTTGTTTCTAGCAACACTTTTTTCTCTATCCTGAACCATTCTTTTCAAATCTTTGTATTCTTCGCAGTTTCTATTATATGGACTTAAAATCTATTCAAAATATAAATGTATAGCACATTATTTTTATAGTGTAAAAAAATCTAATATTAAAACACTTAGTTAAAGATTTTCTCCTTAACAACTCCAAATCTTCATTTCACTTCTCAATTTCTAAAAATAATAGTTTAGCAGTTATGAGTGTTGTTTAATGCAACAAAAATTTTCATTTTCATTTTTGAGACATCTCTTGGAGTAAACTATTCAATTGGCAATTTTGATGTTTGCGCTTCGGTTTCATTTACATTATTTATATCGCAAAATATTGCGAAGCCGTTCCTGCAGATTATGCTCATTAGAGGAATTTTTGCGAGCAACGACTTATGCAACAGCGAATTACGTGACCTTTCACTAACTTGCAACAGAGTTACCAATACTTGAGAAAAAAAACGCTTCCTGTAGTTACCAGTTAATTTTAGCGAAAATTTCTTGCAGTTTACTTAACTTAGTTTGTAATTTTATTGTGTAGTTGTACTTATCAGTATTGATGTGAAGCGTAAATTATTTAATCCCGCATGTGGATAGTCGAGATTTATTTTTTTACAACATTCAAAAATATACATTTGGGAAGATGCGAATGTTCATAAATTGTAAGTACAGTTAACGGAGATTGTCCTAGTCTTTAAACAGTCTTCACTAACTACAGTTAAAAGAAAATTAGGATAGGCAACGCAATTACGGAACTGTTGTATTTTATAAATTTTATTGTATATTATGTAGGTGACAATAAATATATTTAATATATGTAAATAAGGTGTTGGTTTTTCTTTCCTGCACTGTATTTTAAACTCACGTTCTATGTACAGAATCTATTGTAAATAGGTCCGAGGTAATGGTAGGTATAAAAATTGAAAACCAAACCCGAAAACAATGTTCATGTTTGAAATAGGTGTTAAACCCTCTGGACGCTATATGTAACAGACCGAGGCGCGATGCAATTTGCATAAGTCAACTTAGAAACGCAAGAGAAGTGGACGAGGGGATTTTACAGGCACGTCCCGACGTTAAAATATTTTTGCCGTACCGATTTTTGTTCTACAGGCCCGAACAGCTCTTCTTTCCAAACACCTATCGGCCCTTTTTAGGTAAGATTTTTGTTTTTTGATAGTGGAAACTAAATTGGAATGTTACAGCCGTCCCTGGAGGAGATCACGTTGTAAGTTTGGTGGACGAAATTACCTACGTGCCGCCGCCATCTCCTCCAATTTCGCAGTTGGAGGATGTCCCACCGGAACAATTCTGCAACGGCGATAACAGACCGGCGCATTGCAGGGAAAGCTGTACTTGCACGCACACGATTGACATACCTCTGAATGCGATTGTGGAGGTTGTGCTCGTGGATGAAGGTATTTGATTGAATTGTTGGAGGTTGAAATTAAATTTTTGTTTTAGTTCAAGTGGCGAATTTGAGCCATCCCTTCCATTTACACGGGTTCGCTTTTAATGTTATCGGCACGGGAAGATCACCAGATCAGAATGTGAAGAAAATTAATTTGAAACATGCGTTGGAGCTGGACAGAAAGGGACTTTTGAACAGGCAGTTTAATTTGCCTCCTGGAAAAGATACTATTGCTGTTCCTAATAATGGATATGTGGTGATTAGATTTAGAGCTGATAATCCAGGTAAATTTAAAATAAAAAAAATAATTTTTTTATTTTAAAGACAATGTTAATTTTCGATATACTATGAATGAACAAAAATCTCTTCTGTTATCTTTACTTAACTCAACTATCATACATTGAGAAAAAAAATTCTGCTCCTATTATTCTTATTATTATTATTTTTGGTCCATAAATGAACGCTAAATTTAATTTTATTCAGGTTGGTGGTTCTTCCACTGCCATTTCCTCTTCCACATAACGATAGGGATGGGTTTCATCGTCCACGTAGGAACCCAATCCGATCTACCACCAGTGCCACAGGATTTTCCACGATGCGGAAACTTCCTTCCACCGATCAAACCAATCAATTAGTGATTAGTGATTGAAAAAAACTTGATAACCAAATAATCCTCAATTAGTACATTAGGGCTTTGATGCGGCAAAATTAATTTCTATTTCTCTTCCTAATGTAGCAATAAATCATTAAAATCTTCCTCAAACCGTATAAGTAAAGTGTTCATAATTAATTACCTGTCATGCAAGAAAATGTACCTTTAAATATATTGGACTGTGCAATTGGACTTTCAGTCTGTAGTTTTGATTTTTTTTTGATAGTTTTGTTATGAAATTGACGAGTAGCGGTTGTTATTTATTTAGAAAGTAACTAATATCGATAGAATTTAGTTTGCTAAAATCTCTAATTTAAATCTTTTAGCATTGGAGTGTTTTTGAAAAGTGATTTTTTAATTTTTCTTTTGCCAACTGTATTGACTTTGTTATAACTTGAAAGATTATTTTTTGTAGTGTGTTACATAATCTCTATTTATTTATATATAATATTCGATTACCAATTGCGCTACCTGTGATTGGTTTGTTGTTATACTTTTTTATATACTTTAAAATAAGGGTGATAACTTAAGTAGATTAGTATATGATCTTTATACTAGTCTTTTAGACTAAAATTGTTTACGCAATTATATTTTTGAAATATATTCCTAAATTAATTGAAATACTAAAGCATTTTAATTTTTTGTCGTCAAATCACTTGATGAATCCACATCAACAAAATATAGCGGTTGCTTGTGTTCATATCTGCTAAACTTTCCAATCGACTTTTAAATGTTAAAGAAGTTGGATGAACAGTGCTATAAACAATTCAAAACTGGATTGATTAAACAACGAAATGAATAGGTAAACATAGTTGCAAGTGTTTGATACCTGCAGAAGATGTGTGTAAACGAGCGCGTTAATATTCACTTGATTAACAATTTCAAAGAAGCGTTTTTTAAAAACGAAACAAACATAGTTGTATGTGTTTGATATCTGCAGAGGGGCTGTGTTATGTGCTCGTTAAAATCCAGCAGATTAACACACACCCCCGAAAGAATCTAAACTTTCCAATCGATTTCCTAAATGTTAAGGACGTCGGAAAAACAATTTGATTGACAATTCAAAATATATTTTTTACACTAAACAAATATAGTTGCATATGTTTGATATCTGCAGAGGGTGTGTGTTAGTTGCTCGTTCAAATCCAGCATATTAACACACACCCCCTAAAGAATCCATACTTTCCAATCGATTTCCTAAATGTTACGGACGTTGAAGGAACAATTTGATTAACAATTCTTAAGTTTTGTTTTTAAACAAAACAAATATAGTTGCATGTGTTTGATATCTGCAGAGAGTGTGTACTAGTTACTCGTTAACATCCAGCAGACTAACACACACCCCCTATAGAATCCAAACTTTCCAATCGATTTCCTAAATGTTAAGAACGTCGGAAAAACAATTTGATTACCAATTCTTAAGTTTTGTTTTTAAACTAAACTATTATAGTTGCATATGTTTGATATCTGCAGAGGGTGTGTGTTAGTTGCTCGTTCAAATCCAGCATATTAACACACATCCCCTAAAGAATCCAAACTTTCCAATCGATTTCCTAAATGTTAAGAACGTCGGAAAAACAATTTGATTAACAATTCTTAAGTTTTGTTTTTAAACTAAACTATTATAGTTGCATATGTTTGATATCTGCAGAGGGTGTGTGTTAGTTGCTCGTTCAAATCCAGCATATTAACACACATCCCCTAAAGAATCCAAACTTTCCAATCGATTTCCTAAATGTTAAGAACGTCGGAAAAACAATTTGATTAACAATTCTTAAGTTTTGTTTTTAAACTAAACTATTATAATTGCATATGTTTGATATCTGCAGAGGGTGTGTGTTAGTTGCTTGTTCAAATCCAGCATATTAACACACACCCCCTAAAGAATCCAAACTTTCCAATCGATTTCCTAAATGTTACGGACGTTGAAGGAACAATTTGATTAACAATTCTTAAGTTTTGTTTTTAAACAAAACAAATATAGTTGCATGTGTTTGATATCTGCAGAGAGTGTGTACTAGTTACTCGTCAACATCCAGCAGACTAACACACACCCCCTATAGAATCCAAACTTTCCAATCGATTTCCTAAATGTTAAGAACGTCGGAAAAACAATTTGATTACCAATTCTTAAGTTTTGTTTTTAAACTAAACTATTATAGTTGCATGTGTTTGATATCTGCAGAGAGTGTGTACTAGTAACTCGTTAACATCCAGCAGACTAACACACACCCCCTATAGAATCCAAACTTTCCAATCGATTTCCTAAATGTTAAGAACGTCGGAAAAACAATTTGATTACCAATTCTTAAGTTTTGTTTTTAAATTAAACTATTATAGTTGCATATGTTTGATATCTGCAGAGGGTGTGTGTTAGTTGCTCGTTCAAATCCAGCATATTAACACACATCCCCTAAAGAATCCAAACTTTCCAATCGATTTCCTAAATCTTAAGAACGTCGGAAAAACAATTTGATTACCAATTCTTAAGTTTTGTTTTTAAACTAAACTATTATAGTTGCATGTGTTTGATATCTGCAGAGAGTGTGTACTAGTAACTCGTTAACATCCAGCAGACTAACACACACCCCCTATAGAATCCAAACTTTCCAATCGATTTCCTAAATGTTAAGAACGTCGGAAAAACAATTTGATTACCAATTCTTAAGTTTTGTTTTTAAATTAAACTATTATAGTTGCATATGTTTGATATCTGCAGAGGGTGTGTGTTAGTTGCTCGTTCAAATCCAGCATATTAACACACATCCCCTAAAGAATCCAAACTTTCCAATCGATTTCCTAAATGTTAAGAACGTCGGAAAAACAATTTGATTACCAATTCTTAAGTTTTGTTTTTAAACTAAACTATTATAGTTGCATATGTTTGATATCTGCAGAGGGTGTGTGTTAGTTGCTCGTTCAAATCCAGCATATTAACACACATCCCCTAAAGAATCCAAACTTTCCAATCGATTTCCTAAATGTTAAGAACGTCGGAAAAACAATTTGATTAACAATTCTTAAGTTTTGTTTTTAAACTAAACTATTATAGTTGCATATGTTTGATATCTGCAGAGGGTGTGTGTTAGTTGCTTGTTCAAATCCAGCATATTAACACACACCCCCTAAAGAATCCAAACTTTCCAATCGATTTCCTAAATGTTACGGACGTTGAAGGAACAATTTGATTAACAATTCTTAAGTTTTGTTTTTAAACAAAACAAATATAGTTGCATGTGTTTGATATCTGCAGAGAGTGTGTACTAGTTACTCGTCAACATCCAGCAGACTAACACACACCCCCTATAGAATCCAAACTTTCCAATCGATTTCCTAAATGTTAAGAACGTCGGAAAAACAATTTGATTACCAATTCTTAAGTTTTGTTTTTAAACTAAACTATTATAGTTGCATGTGTTTGATATCTGCAGAGAGTGTGTACTAGTAACTCGTTAACATCCAGCAGACTAACACACACCCCCTATAGAATCCAAACTTTCCAATCGATTTCCTAAATGTTAAGAACGTCGGAAAAACAATTTGATTAACAATTCTTAAGTTTTGTTTTTAAACTAAACTATTATAATTGCATATGTTTGATATCTGCAGAGGGTGTGTGTTAGTTGCTTGTTCAAATCCAGCATATTAACACACACCCCCTAAAGAATCCAAACTTTCCAATCGATTTCCTAAATGTTACGGACGTTGAAGGAACAATTTGATTAACAATTCTTAAGTTTTGTTTTTAAACAAAACAAATATAGTTGCATGTGTTTGATATCTGCAGAGAGTGTGTACTAGTTACTCGTCAACATCCAGCAGACTAACACACACCCCCTATAGAATCCAAACTTTCCAATCGATTTCCTAAATGTTAAGAACGTCGGAAAAACAATTTGATTACCAATTCTTAAGTTTTGTTTTTAAACTAAACTATTATAGTTGCATGTGTTTGATATCTGCAGAGAGTGTGTACTAGTAACTCGTTAACATCCAGCAGACTAACACACACCCCCTATAGAATCCAAACTTTCCAATCGATTTCCTAAATGTTAAGAACGTCGGAAAAACAATTTGATTAACAATTCTTAAGTTTTGTTTTTAAACTAAACTATTATAATTGCATATGTTTGATATCTGCAGAGGGTGTGTGTTAGTTGCTTGTTCAAATCCAGCATATTAACACACACCCCCTAAAGAATCCAAACTTTCCAATCGATTTCCTAAATGTTACGGACGTTGAAGGAACAATTTGATTAACAATTCTTAAGTTTTGTTTTTAAACAAAACAAATATAGTTGCATGTGTTTGATATCTGCAGAGAGTGTGTACTAGTTACTCGTCAACATCCAGCAGACTAACACACACCCCCTATAGAATCCAAACTTTCCAATCGATTTCCTAAATGTTAAGAACGTCGGAAAAACAATTTGATTACCAATTCTTAAGTTTTGTTTTTAAACTAAACTATTATAGTTGCATGTGTTTGATATCTGCAGAGAGTGTGTACTAGTAACTCGTTAACATCCAGCAGACTAACACACACCCCCTATAGAATCCAAACTTTCCAATCGATTTCCTAAATGTTAAGAACGTCGGAAAAACAATTTGATTACCAATTCTTAAGTTTTGTTTTTAAACTAAACTATTATAGTAGCATATGTTTGATATCTGCAGAGGGTGTGTGTTAGTTGCTCGTTCAAATCCAGCATATTAACACACATCCCCTAAAGAATCCAAACTTTCCAATCGATTTCCTAAATGTTAAGAACGTCGGAAAAACAATTTGATTACCAATTCTTAAGTTTTGTTTTTAAACTAAACTATTATAGTAGCATATGTTTGATATCTGCAGAGGGTGTGTGTTAGTTGCTCGTTCAAATCCAGCATATTAACACACATCCCCTAAAGAATCCAAACTTTCCAATCGATTTCCTAAATGTTAAGAACGTCGGAAAAACAATTTGATTAACAATTCTTAAGTTTTGTTTTTAAACTAAACTATTATAGTTGCATATGTTTGATATCTGCAGAGGGTGTGTGTTAGTTGCTCGTTCAAATCCAGCATATTAACACACACCCCCTAAAGAATCCAAACTTTCCAATCGATTTCCTAAATGTTACGGACGTTGAAGGAACAATTTGATTAACAATTCTTAAGTTTTGTTTTTAAACAAAACAAATATAGTTGCATATGTTTGTTATCTGCAGAGGGGGTGTGTTACATGCTCGTTAAAATTCAACAGATTAACACACACCCCCTAAAGAATCCAAACTTTCCAATCGATTTCCTAAATGTTAAGAACGTCGGAAAAACAATTTGATTAACAATTCTTAAGTTTTGTTTTTAAACTAAACTATTATAGTTGCATGTGTTTGATATCTGCAGAGAGTGTGTACTAGTAACTCGTTAACATCCAGCAGACTAACACACACCCCCTATAGAATCCAAACTTTCCAATCGATTTCCTAAATGTTAAGAACGTCGGAAAAACAATTTGATTACCAATTCTTAAGTTTTGTTTTTAAACTAAACTATTATAGTTGCATATGTTTGATATCTGCAGAGGGTGTGTGTTAGTTGCTCGTTCAAATCCAGCATATTAACACACATCCCCTAAAGAATCCAAACTTTCCAATCGATTTCCTAAATGTTAAGAACGTCGGAAAAACAATTTGATTACCAATTCTTAAGTTTTGTTTTTAAACTAAACTATTATAGTTGCATATGTTTGATATCTGCAGAGGGTGTGTGTTAGTTGCTCGTTCAAATCCAGCATATTAACACACATCCCCTAAAGAATCCAAACTTTCCAATCGATTTCCTAAATGTTAAGAACGTCGGAAAAACAATTTGATTACCAATTCTTAAGTTTTGTTTTTAAACTAAACTATTATAGTTGCATATGTTTGATATCTGCAGAGGGTGTGTGTTAGTTGCTTGTTCAAATCCAGCATATTAACACACATCCCCTAAAGAATCCAAACTTTCCAATCGATTTCCTAAATGTTAAGAACGTCGGAAAAACAATTTGATTACCAATTCTTAAGTTTTGTTTTTAAACTAAACTATTATAGTTGCATATGTTTGATATCTGCAGAGGGTGTGTGTTAGTTGCTCGTTCAAATCCAGCATATTAACACACATCCCCTAAAGAATCCAAACTTTCCAATCGATTTCCTAAATGTTAAGAACGTCGGAAAAACAATTTGATTACCAATTCTTAAGTTTTGTTTTTAAACTAAACTATTATAGTTGCATATGTTTGATATCTGCAGAGGGTGTGTGTTAGTTGCTCGTTCAAATCCAGCATATTAACACACACCCCCTAAAGAATCCAAACTTTCCAATCGATTTCCTAAATGTTACGGACGTTGAAGGAACAATTTGATTAACAATTCTTAAGTTTTGTTTTTAAACAAAACAAATATAGTTGCATGTGTTTGATATCTGCAGAGAGTGTGTACTAGTTACTCGTTAACATCCAGCAGACTAACACACACCCTCTATAGAATCCAAACTTTCCAATCGATTTCCTAAATGTTAAGAACGTCGGAAAAACAATTTGATTACCAATTCTTAAGTTTTGTTTTTAAACTAAACTATTATAGTTGCATATGTTTGATATCTGCAGAGGGTGTGTGTTAGTTGCTCGTTCAAATCCAGCATATTAACACACATCCCCTAAAGAATCCAAACTTTCCAATCGATTTCCTAAATGTTAAGAACGTCGGAAAAACAATTTGATTAACAATTCTTAAGTTTTGTTTTTAAACTAAACTATTATAATTGCATATGTTTGATATCTGCAGAGGGTGTGTGTTAGTTGCTTGTTCAAATCCAGCATATTAACACACACCCCCTAAAGAATCCAAACTTTCCAATCGATTTCCTAAATGTTACGGACGTTGAAGGAACAATTTGATTAACAATTCTTAAGTTTTGTTTTTAAACAAAACAAATATAGTTGCATATGTTTGTTATCTGCAGAGGGGGTGTGTTACATGCTCGTTAAAATTCAACAGATTAACACACACCCCCTAAAGAATCCAAACTTTCCAATCGATTTCCTAAATATTAAGGACTTTGGGGGAACAATTTGATTGACAATTTTTAAATTTTTTTTTAACTAAACAAATATATTTGCATGTGTTTGATATCTGCAGAGGGTGGGTGCTAGGTGCTCGTCAGAATCCAGCAGATTAACACAAACCCTCTAAAGAATTCAATTTTTCCAATCGATTTCTGATTGTTAACAACGATGTTGAATGAATAATGCGATTAACAATTTAAAAGAGCTTTTCCAAGAACGAAACTAATATAGCTGTATGTGTTTGATATCTTCAGAGGGTGTGTGCTAAATGCTCGTTAAAATCTAGCAGATTAACACAAACCCCCTAAAGAATTCAAATTTTCCAATCGATTTCTGATTGCTAACGATTTTAGAGAAATAATGTGATTAACAATTTAAAAGAGCTTTTTCCAAAAACGAAAAAAATTTATCTGTATGTACTTGATATCTGCAAAGGATGTGTGATAATGCACTCGTTAAAATCCAGCAGATTAATACAAACCCTCTAAAGAATTCAATTTTTCCAATCGATTTCTGATTGTTAACGATGTTGAATTAATAATGCGGTTAACAATTTAAAAAAGCTTTTCCAAGAACGAAACTAATATAGCTGTATGTGTTTGATATCTTCAGAGGGTATGTGTAACTGATGTCGTTAAAATCCAGCAGATTGACACAAACCCCCTAAAGAATTCAAATTTTCAAATCGATTTCTAATTGCTAAATATGTTGGAACAATAATACAATTAACAATTTAAAGCGCCCGTTTCTAAAAGCGAAGCAAATATAGCTGTATGCGTTTGATATCTGCAAAGGGTATGTGTAATACAACTCGTTAAAATTAGGCAGATAAACACAGTCCCCTTGAAGAATTCAAACTTTCCAATCGATTTCTAAATGTTAAAGACGTTTGATGATCATTGCGATTAACCATTCAAAAGATACAGTAAATTGTATGTGCCAGATCTCCAAAGTGAGTACTAGTAAACTTGTCAAAGATTAGCACAAAGCAAGTAATAACTTCAAAACATCAAAAATACTAATTTGTTGTACCAACAACAAAAATTTCAACTTTCACTAAGATGTGCTTGATATTAACGGAAAACTTTTATGAACTAACCAGTTAAATTCTAGCAGCTTAACACAAACGCCCTAGAAATGTCAAACTTCCCAGCAGTTTTCTAAATATTAAAAATAAAAACATTTTGCCGATTAATGTGATGATGTGATGTGTATAGTTGTAATATTTACAGAGTGCTTGTGGTAAACCACTAGTTAAAAATCAGCGGTCTCTCACAAACCTTCTATCAAATATCAACTTTCCCAATCGATCCCTAAATATCAAAAATAAATATTTTTTTCCGATTGATGCGATTAACAATTCAAAAAATAAGTTGTTTAATCAACTTAATAAAACTACATTGTTGAATGTGTTCGATCCTTAGATAGTTTGTGATGTTGAACTCTGTAAAAGCCACCAAGTGACAAGCGCCAAAAAAATTAAAATTTCCCAAACAATCGATTTTTAAAATATTAAAAATAAAAATTTCCGGGATCAATGCGACTAGCAACTGAAATCTTGTTTTACTTAACACAATAAATGTCGCCGAATGTGCTTGCTATTTCCAGGTAGTCTATTGTCAGAATACTCTTTAAATTTCAGTATTCTGACAAAAACTCCCTTAAAATTTTAAGCTTAATAATCAATTTAAAATATAAACGATAAAAACATTTTGCGAAATAAATAGAGCTGAATGTGTTTGATTTTAAAGAAAATTTCTGGTAACGGACTGATTTGAATTCCAGTAGAATACCACAAACTCCCTAAAAACTTCAAACTACGCAATCAACGTCGAAACTTAAAAAAAACAACATTTTGCTGAAAGTAAGTTAATCTATTGGTTAAGATTCAAACAATTTAATTCTAAATATTAAAAAATAAAAACTTTTAAAGGACTTGTCAATTAAAAAATTGAAATTTCTTAATAAATTATTATGGTTAACGTTTCAAATAAAACCTTTTACAAAATAAATTTAATTAAATGTTCTTGATTTTATAGGGGGTTTGTGTCATCTTACCGATTAGCATTCCAGTAAAATAACACGAACCCGTTAAAAATTTCAACTTTGTAGTCGATTCCTAATTAAAAATTTTAAAAAAGTATGATCAAAGAGACGGATAATTCAAAAGTACAATGTGTAACAGTGTTAAATTACTTACCCCCAATGTACTTTATCCAAACAGAAATTTTCACCAACAAAAAATTAATCAGATGAAATGTTCAAATTCTCCTGCGGTTTGAAACTACAACAATTATCAAATCGCAATTGTTCCAGTGACATTCCACAATAAAATTTGAATAATTTTCGGTCGTTTTTAAATCACTATTTGTTGAATGAAGTCCCCAAACCATTTGCAATTATTGATATCCTCTTGAGGGAGCACCATCACTTGTACACAGTATTTTTTAGACAAGTTGTTATAAACAATAATTGAAGATTTTTAGAAATTATTAAGTACAACCTAATGACTGTGATATGGTATTGAAATGACAAATCACAGACATCGGCTGATCTAAATAACTCCTAAGCCCGAAAATTTTAAATGAGCTCTTCTAGTTGCTTATATACCCTCAGTCTACCCATTCCTCCACTGAAAATAACGAACTATTATGCCGCAAAAGAAATTCCAGGAACTTATGCATTTGGCGGCGTTCGTCTTGAAACGGCGAAAATGATTGTTTTACAACGGCGGCAGCGCGGTGTTTATTTTAGGTTTAAATTTATGATTGTGACCTATTTTTGTATAAGCAAAAGTGTCCTTGTTTTGATGAAAGCATTTCTTTTATACTCGAACACCTGCTATAATGTTTCTATGAAGTTAGCGAAATTTGTTTTATTTAACAACCACTATAATTTGGAATTGTTTATTATTTACTTGAGTTACATTTTAAACGTATAAAGTTAATAAATATTAAGAAAACAAAGTATTTTAGAAAAATTTATACAATAAAAAGGAATTAAAAAAAATTAAAGTTTTCAATGATAACTTAGTGTTTGTTGTAAATTTTATTGATGCGACGAAATTAACTTTCTTTACGCTCCCAGATTTGTTAAGTAAATATCGCGTATATTCTTAAAACATACGGTATCTACAAAGAGTTTTTTTCAAAAGCAGCCATATCACATCAGGGGTACTTAAGACGTCGACCGCCTCTGCAAGTTGCCCGCGAAGCTGATGTGAACATGTTGTTGCATACGTGGAAGAAACGTAAAAATATCATTTCTAGACTAATGAAACCAAATCTTGGTGTGTTATTTAAAATGTTTGATATAAAATAATAGATTTAAATTTATAACATTTAAATATTTCTAGTCTTCTTTTATATTATGAGACATCAACACCATTTTTTTAAAGAGGACAACAAACTTTTTTATTATTTCTGCGATAATCACCAGCCAGCCGGTAAAGAAACACATTAAATTCATATTTCTGGTTAATATAAATTATATATATATTTTAGCACGTCAGGCCTTGTAGGCCCATGGCTTGAATACAATTGTTGCTTTCTGAATTACAATTATACTTTCTGAACTACATTGATACTTTCTGATTTACAATTGGTGTTTTCTGCCTTACAATTGACGAACCTCAATTACAATTCATGCTTTCTGAATTACAATTGAATAATCTGAACTACAATTAATGGTTTCTGAATTACAATTGATACTTTTTGATTTACAATTGGTTTTTTCTGAATTACAATTAAATAATCTGAACTACAATTATACTTTTTGAATTACCATTGATACTTTCTGATTTACAATTGATGTTTTCTGAATTACAATTACATAATCTGAACTACAATTAATACTTTCTGAATTACAATTGATACTTTCTGATTTACATTTGGTGTTTTCTGAATTTCCAGTTACTGATTTTACTGCCTCCTATGTCCTTAATTACTTCATCCTTCCATCCCGACTTGGGTCTTCCTCTTCTCATTTTTCCACCTACTTCACTTTCCAAAATCTTCTTTGGAACCCTACTATTCTGCATCCTCATCACCTGCCCCGCTTCGTCCTTCCATCTCGACTTGGGTCTTCCTCTTCTCATTTTTCCACTGTTAAAAAACTCATAATCCTCAATTTCCATTGTAGTATTCCCGGTTTGCTTTGTTTCTTGTAGTGCAACTATATCAAACTCATACTTTTTGATTTCACTGCCGATCTGTTTTAGCTTTGCTTCCACAAACGTCTCACTTACATTCCCTGACCCTATTCGTAGATTAACATTCTGCTTTGCACAGCTACTTTTCTCACTTTCCTTTTTCCCACTTGCTTCTCTCTCTATTTTTTTCCTTATGACTTTCGTTTTATTCACCGTCTCATTTAACCTTAATCCCGCCCGTGTCGTCGTACTTCCTTCCCGTTCATCTTCCTCACTTAGTTTTTTGACTGCACTTAGTCCGTTTTCCTTCTTACACCTTCCGTTTTCGGATGCCTTTAATTTGACTCCCTCCTGCTTCCACTCCTCCTCCGTTGCCTTCCATTCCTCCCTCAGTTTTAGAAACTCTTCTACCATTTCATCCTTATTGGTCTTTATTTCTTCCTTGATTTCTGCAGCCCAATTTTTTATCATGCTCTTTAGCTCTTCCATTTCTGCTAACTCTATTTGCTTTTGGGACTCTGGTGACCTTACTACTATTTTGATCTTTTCAAAGGATCTTAATTCTTCTTCTCTTTCCCTTTTTCTAATTACTTTGTCGGAACATTACAACGACCTTTCAACAGAATGCACTTGCAGCGCTCTACTTCCGCTTACTCTCTATCTCACTCACACTTCTAGCTTGGATTCAATTACAATCGCTTACTCGTCGCGGTTAAATTCCACTAATATAAATTGATTATTCTTAATATTTTCTATAATATCCGTTATTTTCATAAGTAATATCACAAGAGAGTGAGAATAAATTGAAAATAATTCGACAGATTTTCGAAAACTTATTCCCAAATGGCAACAAGTCTGAAAAAATAACTGGAGAATTATGTTCTAATTAATTCGCACTCTCGAGTGGTATTCGGAAGATTACTTTTTAATGTTTGAATAAAAAATGCAGCATAAAAAATACAGTTTAACAGTTTAAAATAAAACTGGTGACAGATGTCAGATAATTTTCGCGGGAATTTTCTACAGTAGAAAATTCTCATTAGTAATACAACGAGTGCATTCCATGTTATCGATAATTTTGCTTAGGTTAATCTTGAATGCGTGTTAGGTATGAAAACTGCACGAGTGCGTAGCACGAGTGCGGTTGTCTTCTTAACATGCATGAAAGATTAATCTATGCAAAATTATCTGAGGACATAAAATGCCCGAGATGCATTTTGAAGATAATTGCACAAGAAAATAACAGATTTGTCCATTTACAAAGTTGGCTGGTGACAAGAAAAAAATTTGACGTTTCAACGAAGCACATCCATAAAATGAGTGCGCGGTTGTTTTAGCAAGCAAATACAACTTACAGAGGGTTGGTCGCTTTAATTACTGATAGGCAATATTAGCAAAAAAATTAATTTTTTTTCCGCATTTACAACCCATCAATTTTATTAATTTGGACATCAATTTCGGCTAAAAATATGTACTCAACCTTTGGTTATCAGTTACCAAACTGACAAAGACCACAAGACCTCTCCTCATCGTGTTTGTTCGACTCGAGAAGACAAACTAATTCTATTGTTTAACCACACGGTGCTTTGCAATATGCGAATCTTTTTCCGAAATTTACAAATTGTAAATTTTTGTTTGTGCTTGTTAGCACGTGAGAAGACAAACAAAGCAATTGCAAATTAGGAGTTAGTTTTTTGTTTATCAAAGATATTTTTGTGTACAATATTGATAGGGTTGTTTGTTAATGTGCTTTACCAATATAGCAGGATATGTCGAAATACCCGACATTGAAAGTCCAGGATATATTTGCATTCAAAGTTCAAACAAGAGATAAATGGCACAAAGAACAGTTTTATTACATATTCAAATTATACCTATATGCGAATCGTTTTCCGGTGGGCGCAAATAGGTTCATAATCTTTTTTTGCGTTTATTCTAGGTTTGTTTACATTTGTGTGTGACATGACAAAGAAGTCAATTGATGATTAGTGGTTATTGTTTTGTATATCAAAAATGTGTTTTTGCAAAATGTTTAGACTGTGGACCGTTTTTTTTTTTTTGAATGCGGTTCATTGTTTCTTTATCGAAAACGCAACGTTGAAACGCACTAAAAACGCATATGCATTTTACCACTAATAGAGAGAAATAAATCACACAAAGAGCTCAATTATAATGTAAAATTTTTTGTGATTAACTACTATGGTGAATGTAGGTTATAAGTTATGTTGTATTGTTAGTTTAAATTATTACCTTAAGAAGATTTTATTTTTTATGTTTACATAAATGTGTTTCTTAGTAAATGTAATTAAAAATTGCATTCTTCAAATCAAAATTTTTCAGTTATATAACATTTTTTTATGAATAAGACACAAATAAACATTTTGGAGACGTAGCAAAATAGTTTGTAAGTAAACAACTAACCACTTGAGTAAAAAGTAACTAAAAAAACTTATTGCGTTAAAATAACTTAATCATTTGATAAAAATTAATCAAACCATTCAGTAACGCAGCTAAGCAGTTCTGACCTGAGGGCCTAATTCGGAATTTGGAGCCCTATCAATGAATATAAAAAAATGAGGACGTCCGGATGAAAAAACAGTTTTAAAGAGATATTCATGTGATATTTAATATATTAGCTATTAGTTATTATTGAAAAGGATTGTTGTTGATTTTATTGTCCAGTCGCACTATTAGCAACTGAGAGTACAAAAATGGACAATCAGTTATTTTTAAAACAGATGGAAAAAACGCGAAATTACATTACGTACCAAATATAACAATAATTACCAACTAGATGGCAATATAAAACAGAATAAGACCTAACGTTATAGATACCGTTTCACTGTTGCATTTCAATAGAACCACTATATATGACTCTAGTCTGCATTCGAAATAATCGATAACAAGTTCTTCCACTGAGGAATGATCATTTAAAACCAAACATGTTCATTGTTTGAATAAATTTTTATTTAGGAGGCACAAACAGACCAACAAGAAACTGAAAAAGAAAAGGGAGTCAAGGAGTGAAGAGGATCACGAATTACATATCTAACTACATATTTTTATATTTGTAATTTTTACATGTCTTACTTTTCTTTATATTCTCACTGTTTATTGACAATAAAAAAAAATTGCGAAAGGATTTATTGTTCTATTATTATCGTTATTATTTTATTAACACTATTATTATTATTATTCACTCATAGGTAATTAATAACAAGTTGATAAAGAAATTATTTTACAGGTTCAAACAAAACTGTCTATAAATAGTTTTCATGCAAAACAAGTCATATCCAAAATGTTTTCTTAGCGTAGGTTTCCTTATTTTTTTTTCACACTTATTCTCATCGCGCAAAGATATTACATTTTCTGCAAAAATTTAAATTTTTCGTCAGATAGTATTTTCTACTAACAGTTTTTTGCACTTTACTCAAATTTACTTTATATGGACATGTCGCGTTTTGAATGGTCACTCTTCAATTAGTAGTTGCAGTTTAGTCGTTCAATTTAATTTACCTTCTTACAAATATTATAATAATTCCTTAAATAAATAACTTCTTGAATAATTATTTTACTCCAGTCATAAACTCTATTTCCTAGAAGTGTATATAAAACTAACTAAAAACTAACAAAAATATGTTTTAATATATCTTTAATCAATAGGTACCAAATGATTTCCTTAATTTCACTTCTTCACAGTTTCATCATTTTTTTGTACAAAAAAATACACAACTTCACTTTTCTTAAGGCCAGTTGCAGAAACGAAAGTTAACAGCGGTGTCAGCTAACAGAGCTAACGTAGATTTATGATTGGCTGCCAGCACACTGCAGTTTGCTGGCAGCCAATCATATATCTACATAACGCTCTTTTAGCTGACACCGCTGTTAACTTTCGTTTTTGCAACTGGCCCTTACTGTTTCACAAAAGACGTCACTAAGTTTAATTCAATTCAAAAATTTTAGGTCATTGAAATGTTCACAGATTCAGAACTACAATTGAGCAATCAATTGATGGTTGACGATTAATGCGTCTACTTTAATTTGTGATTATTATATTCTGGTTTGAATTAAAAAAATATTAAAAGATAAATACTACTAAAAAATTGTATTGAGAATGCAGTATGTGTTGCCTATTCTGACTCTGCGACGAATTCAATTTTAAATTAACTGGTCTGTATGTCTATTTGCGATTATAATCAGGTAATAAACAATATTTTGGAAAAATTATGCAAAACTCTGAGTCCCATAACCTTGATTACTAACGGATTTAACAAGATGCGAATAATTATCCGAATGCGAAAGAGGCGCTTCGTAATACGAATCCGATTCCACCTCAGCAATATCTTCAAATCTCCTGCTGCCCAAAAAATTGTTCCTGCTGACATTTCCATACCTGGCTTTGCTATAAATTGCACCCTTGCAGTCATTACCACTTACATACATAGACCTTCCGCTCAACGGCGATTTGTACTTAACTTTAGCATAAATATGCGAACTCAAGTAGTTAGTTGAATTCGATGAATAAAGAGACAGTTGTGATAAATCGTAATCTTCGGCAACAACAGGTGAAGTTGTTACCGAATTTTTTTCCTTATCGACCACGATTATTCGTTCATTCCCTTTGAGCAAATTTGGATTTCGCCGGATGCAGCAAAATACCGTAGTTCCGGCACAGAAAGCGGTACCCAACAAAACGATGATGGCGATTGCTGTAACCACCGGAATCGTTTTATTTTCGATCCAAGTCCTCTCGTCCCATTCTGGAGGAGTTGTTAACCCTCTGGCATTGTACGGCGAAATTTCTTGTTCACTTTTCTTTAATAGGCTGACCGTGTAAGTTGTGGCTCTTCTTAAATTGTTGATTACTGTATTTCCTTGAACTAATTCGGTAACACAACCGACATCGGATTTGTCGATGGTGCTTATCCAGATTAGGTGATAATCGGAAATGTTGCCGAAAATATTTGCTGCGACTGTAAACATTTCTTCATTAGTGTCGTAAAAATCAATAGCTATTGACTGGTTCTGAATTTTAAAATTCATGGTTGTTATGTGTAAATAATTCTCTGGGTTAAATATCGGGTGGGAAGTTGATTCGATGCATGAAATTACAATGTATTTGATGTATTCAGTTGTGGTCGTTAATGTTGCAGTTGTTGGTACGATTGTAGTTGTTGGCACGGTTTTAGTTGTTGGAACGGTTGTAGTTATTTGCACGGTTGTTGTTGTTGGTACGGTCGTGGTATTGTCACAACCAAAATCGACATCATCAAATGGTTCAGTTCCATTACATTTAGGAGGATTTAGCGTATCTACGCACTCGGAAAACGAATTAAATTCTTTTAGCCATTGCAAATTACAGGTACAATTCCAAGGATTATCTCCAAGATAAAATTTCCCTGAATTGCAGTGATTACTATCAAAAATGTGATTTGGAATTGTGGTAAGGCGGTTGTACGGTAGAAACAGCAGTTTAAATAATTTAAGGGAAGCAAATGTTCCTTTATCTAATTTCTCTAAAGCGTTATTGTTCAAGTAAATCGAAATTACATTAGGAGCGTTAACGAAAGATTTATCTGTCAATTCTTTCAAATAATTATAACCAAAATCGATTTTTTGAATCTGATCGAGTTGAACTGCATTCGTGCCGACTAAGTTATGAACGGTCTCAAAATCGTTCAAACACATTTTGATTTCTAAACTTTGTAGTTTGTTCTTCATACCTTCTAACACTTCCTTTTCTGCGGATATGTTAAAATCATTTTCGTACAAGCTGAACACAAAATAAATTAACGAGTTCAACCCCAAGAAGAAGTCCTTTTTTAAATGTTTTATTTTTGAATTGATGATTGATAGCTGGATGAGATCTTCAAAAGGATAATCGGCAAATGCACTTTTGCCTAAATCGTTTATACCATATTGTAGCGTCAATTTTGATACTCGTTGTGATGAGGAATTTAACCATCCTTGGCTCAATTTCTTCTCCGAAAAACAATTCTCGATGATTAATTCGAATATGGGTGTACAATTAACCTGAAAATGAAAGAAGCAATTAACTGACCCAGTAAAATAACAATAATTTAATTTAATATGTTAAATTTCACATTATAAATGTATATTTGGAAACAATTGAATTACAATTCTAATAAGTAAGTAAACAATAATTAAAATCACTTACTATTCCTGGGAGAGAATTTAAATTATCAGCTAAAGTATCAGGTTTCTGAAAATTAGAGCAAGTTACGATACATCTATTTCCTAGGATACAGTTCTCTGCACTATCTTCTAGAGATCTTGTAGACACATTTTGATTTACTGAATTCTTTCCAATAGCTGAACTCCGATTTAATTTTGAAATTTCGAACCACAAAAACCATAAAAACGAAAACATAACGAGCACCGTTATGATCATGCCGTACTTTTTAGTGCTGAAAATAAGAAACTTATAATTCCCGAAATAGATTAAAATATCACTTACCCCTCGTTTCTAAGCACCGAATTGTACTTGAAAATTTGAGATTTCATTGTTCAAAAAAGCGTCTAATAATAAAAACACTCGAATATAAAAAATCAACATACAAGCACTCTTGCATAAAATAAATAACCTCCCTCTTGGTGATAACGAACTCACCATATGCCACCAACCCGGGATTCACATGTCACAAATGGGATTCTAATTTTGCCGCTATCTTAATTCGGATTTGATTTTCGTAATTTTGAACAATGCACAATAGTGCAGCCACTCAAAAGACCAAACAAGAATTCGCTGTTATTTTTAATACAATTCTTTTTATCTATGGTCAATCTATTTGATCCAACTGAAACTGATAACTTCTGACGTTGCTTATTATTGTATTTGCAATTGAATTAAGGTAAAAATCAATAGAAACCAAATTTTATTCAGGTTTTACAAACAATACAAGATAAAGCCATGTTTTGAAATTGGATTAGTGAATGCAATTATTGCTTTTTCATGGGATGAGTGCAATAAGAACAAAAGTGATTTAGGCGCTACTGCATGAATTTGGACTGGATTCGCTTCGATTCCATCTGTCCATCGGATGACCCGGTGGCAGCGGCGGCGGCACCTCATCCAAATCCGGACGTTCAATCTGAACCGCCTCTTGAAATGTCGTTGGTCTCCCTTGATAAATGCTAGAAGTCGTCGAATGACTTCCATAATCCCTGATTCTGTCCAAAGTAGTTATGTAAGAATTGGAAGGTTGCGCATAATTGGATATGCTCTTAATCACTGGAAATTGGAATTTGGGCGCTGAATATATCCGATTATCAACCGGTTCTAAATAAGAGGAGGAATTGTTAGAGAAGACTGATCGAATTTCATAAGCCGGTTTGTCGTATTCTTTCGGAGTCTCTGATTTGTTCATGGTGTTGCCGGTTTGTTTTTGGACGATTATGACATTTTTATTGCCCTTTATCATATTTGGGTGTTGGCGAATGCAGAAAAATACCGTCAAACCTGTGAAAATGGAAATAAAAAACAACGTTAGAATTACTATGCCTATTGTTAGGCCTATCGATCTATTGTTGATCCAAGTCCTGTAACCCCATTCGGCTTGCGTGGTCAGTCCCATACAATGAAAAGGGGATACCAAATACTCCTCCTTGTGAATTACGCAAACCGTGTAGGTGGTATTTCTAGTCACATCTTCCATATATCCTATTTCTCTTCCATTCATAATGCAACTATTTTGACTGAAATTGTTGTTACTGTACCACATTATGTTATAACCAGTGGTATTGCCAGTAATCTTCACCTCAACTTTAAATCCTTCTTCTAGGACCACTTCTGAAAATTCAAAATGAAGGCTCTCAGGTTTGACTTCTATTGTATTATGTTGTAGTTGTTCTCTTGGAAATTGGTCAGAGATTTTCAGCGGAGTTTCAGCATAATTTCTGCATATAATGGGGATTAATTTTGGTTTATTTGGAGGCAAGGTTGGAGTTGTTTCTGACGTAGTCGTGTTGGGATTATTGGTCGTACTGGTGGTTGTTAATTTGGTTGTTGTTCTTGTTGTGCTAATTGTAGCAGCCGTCGTTGTGGTCGTTAATTCAGTTGTTGTTGGTGTACTAATTGTAATACCAGTCGTTGTGGTCGTTAATGGAGTTGTTGTTCTTGATGGAGTAATTGTAATAGCAGTCGTGGTCGTTAATGGGGTCGTTGTTGTATCTTCTGAAGTTGCAGTAGTGGTTTCATTACAACCAAAATCAACATACTCAAAACATTCGTCGTTATGATTACTGCAAACTAGAGGTGGATCTTTGTTGACGCAATCGTTTATATAATAATCTTGGAACCATTTCAAGCCACAGTTGCAAAACCAGGGATTGTTTGCAGCGTATAAACCACGACACTGCAATGTATCAAATATACCATCGGGAATGGTTTGCAGATTATTGTTATTTATATACAGTGAAGTTATAGATGTAATGCCTTGAAATGTATTCTTTTCCATCGTAGCTATTTTGTTAAGGTTTAAATACACGGAGATAACCCCTGGAGTGTTAACGAAAGATCCACTTTTTAATTCTGGTAAAAAATTTAAGCTGTAGTCAATTAGTTGAACGTATGGTAAAGGAACCCCATCCACACCGCTTATACTTAATAAGCTCTCTGCACTATCTAAGCAGTAATTGAATTGTAATGTCTGTATACTGTTTTCCATCCCTGATAAAGCTTGTTTCTCGACAGTGAGAGTTTTCTTCTTAGTAGGATCATCAAAACGAAATGCGAAATCTGTTATGCTTTTCATTCCCATGAAAGTTCCATTGCGTAAGAATCTAATTTCTGTATTAATAATCATTAATTTTTTAAGTTGTTGAAATGGACTTCCGTCAAAAACTTGTTGTCCCAATTCGGTTATAAAACAGTTTAGAATTGTTAATTCCATTATTGGCTTTACATTTGAACTTATCCATTGATTTTCTATTGTTGAATTTTTAAATTGGCCGTTTACTATTTTCAACTCGGTGATTATAGTGCATAAAGACTGAAATACAAAATAAATTTGAATTTTAGTCTTAAAAAAATAATTTAATTTAAAATGAAAAGCAAAGATAACGATGGCAACCAAAGTAACAGAGGTGTTAAGAATTATCCTCCAAATCGCTTTTATGAAGACAAAAAATTCATTTCATGAAATTTACAAATTAAGAACTTTTAAATTTTCGTATTTGATTAATTTCTAAAACTAACTGAATTGAAAAAAAAATCAAAATAGATACTCACACCTGCTAGCGCCAAATTGATATGATCCGTCAAAGAATCCGTTTCAGCAATTTCAGTACAAGTTACTGAACAACTAATTTTATGACATTTACTGCTCTTTATCGATGGATTGAAATTTCTTACTTCCTCCGTCTTGAATCTCCTCTTATAACATCCACCGCAGGCCCCATTCGTGTCGATTATGTTGTAAATAACATACACCATCAAACAAATAAAAGCAATTACGGCAAAAATCGTGGATAAAGTCCTGTTCCACCTTCGACACCATTCTCTAATAAAATTTCCTTATAATAAAATTATTTCTTCCCATTGCCGTCACACTTACTTCCCACTGCGAACGGGAGGCCTTCTTAAAGTCACCGGTTCCGGAAAAATTCTGAACCTCATCTTTATTTATGTGGAAATCATTTCGGATAATTTAAAAGCTCCAACCTCGGAACGGTTGAAGAAAGTAAGTTCCAAACGGAAAGTACAATTGGCATTTCCCCCTCTGATTATTTTTTTTTTGCCCGATAACACACGCCATATGCTGCAAAAGCTCAATGGTATTAAAGGTAATATTCGGGATTTGCAAATTTCATTTTATTAACAAATGTTATCTGAATTTCGTCTGATTTTGATTTTAGCCCAACGCAGTTCGAGTGAATGATGTACTACGTGACTTTCGCCACTAATTAACTGTAGTTTGTTAATTAGCGAGTTTAGTTTTTTATCTGATAAATATTTGAAAGTGGCGTTTTTAATATCGTGATGTTAAAACTGATAACGTTCGAGCTTTTATTATACTAATTACGAAGCTGCTGATAACTGTAATTTCGCAATTTACGCACTTATCAGATTCGCAGAAGTTTTATCGCGCAATAACATTGACAAAATTTTATAATTTGCCATTCGGTCCTTTTTATACAAAACTGATTTTGTTTGACATTTAAAAATTCGCATATCGCGAATGCAAATTATGTGTCGTTATCTATTCAGGATGTTGATGTTTATATCTGTTTTGTTTAGGATTTCGCTCTAATTGAAAATGTTGTTATTTAAATAATTTAGTTTATTGAACTTGATTGTTTTGAAGTATCTTGAGATAAAGATATATAAGCAAAAAACTTTCAATATCATTAAATTCCATTGTTCCGAAGTTGATTTATGTGCACAAATAATTCATAACTATGCGATGATAAATATTGTAAATTGAATCGTTTCAAGTTTTATTTATGAATGTCTTTATCTTACAGCTGACCTAAATGTTTTTGTAAACAGTATGTCTGTTAACAACACAATTTTGTAATTTCTTTGACGAAATAATAGTTAGGTTTTATTCAATTTCCATTTACTTTTTTAGATATAAATTTTAATTTCAAGCTATGTTTTTAGGGTTGAATCACATTTGAAAACAATGTTTAAAAAATTATAATAAATGCAAATAGCTACAACATGACCGTCGTTTGTAACAATGCCGTTGGTAACGACAAATCTTGCATAACGAGGACAAAATTTCAG
Source organism: Dascillus cervinus (assembly GCA_949768715.1). Lineage (NCBI taxonomy): Eukaryota > Metazoa > Arthropoda > Insecta > Coleoptera > Dascillidae > Dascillus > Dascillus cervinus. The sequence continues at coordinate 24,879,838 of OX458319.1, read as the reverse complement.
TCTCAGTTTTACATGTACAACCTAATGTAAAATGAAACCGGTTATAACAACAATTTTATTTTGATTCGGTGGGGACACTGGGGCAGAACAGAACTGTTAAGCGAAAAACACCCACAAAAAAGGAAATGATAACGTTTATTTAAAAAAAATATATATAACAAACTATTCCTTGTTCTCCGAGTTATTTAATTTAAAAAAATAATAATAACGCAATAATGTCGAAGATAACAATATTTCAGTAGCTCATTTAGTAGTCCGTTTTGACCCAAAATTGAAAAAAATAAGTAGCAAAAATATAAGTGACTAACCCTTTAGACGTTTCCTCGCTTTTCACGAATAGTTTTTTTTGTGAAACAAAGGGTGTAGCTACCGTACAATTTGTTTCGACGAATATGTTCTTCTTATTGTTAGAGTAGATTTGTATCGAGCAATAAACAATATTGTAAGGTAAAATGAAAACAGACCCGTTATGCTAGCTTTTTAGGAATTTAGAATACATTACATTGCGGGGTTTGTGCCACTTCAAACAATTTGTTGCCAATTTTAATAACAATATGGTGCAGAATGTATTTACCTACCTATTTACTTTATTCTATTGATTTATACCAGCTTACAACGCCGTCTTTAACCTATTGGAGGCCCTGGTCACTTTAAGAGAATGGGACCCATATGGCATAATATGCCAGAGGACTATTTTATTAATAACAGGCAAAAGGAGTAGATAAGCAAAATTCTAGATTTATCAGTAATATCGGTTATCAGTTGGTGATCTGGTGATCTGACAGGAAGTAGGGCCCCCCATGGATCGCATGGATGGAAAAGAGGGCGTTGGCAAGTTATTCATAAAAAAGCGTATCACTATCATATTTGAATAAGTAAAACAAAAAAAGTATTACTTCATTTAAAAATACGTTTCGGTAGTTTATACTGATAAACGCTGTCGTTGACAAGTGAACATTAGTATTTAGCGTAAGCAAATATCTTTAGTTTTACTGAACGTCTTCTGTTATCTTTCAGCTTTTTCTGTTCACTCCTGAATATAAACCTCCCCTTTCTTTACCACTTCATTCTATTTTATGCCATCTGCATTTATTTCTTGCCATCTCCTTAATATAATTATCCCATCTTCTAGGTGGCCTACCCACATTTCATCTATGTAATCAGGGTCTTCATCTCAATATGTAGTTTGTCCATTTCATAGGTTCTTGCCTTGCTGTATGTCCTGCCCAAATCAATTTTGCAATTTCGACATTTTCTAATTATGTTTGTCTCCGTTTTTGATCCGTTGTCTTAAGCGTACTCCAAGCATACTACGTTCGATAGTGAACACCTTTAACAAAAGCTTTACTTTTCTAAAGAGTTTGCAACCAGAAGAAGCTATTGCCCAGAAGGTTATCCCATGAAAGACACTCTACTATTCAATAGGTTCACATAGTCGTAGACACTCTTAACGAAGCTTTCAAAGAAAAACAATATTGAGCAGCTGCATTTCTTGAGGATAGTTTAAAGTTTGATAAGATCTAGCATTTAGGCCTTCCTTGTAAGGTAAAAAAATCTACCTCATTCCCACAAAGTCATTTTCAAATCGGGTCTGGAGAAAAAGTACTTTCAAGTAAAAACTGGCAAAATTAAATTGCACTTCATCCTAGGTGTTCCTCAAGGTCTATAAATCAGCATTTCCTCATTAAAATTTTTGCTGATGATAAAATTATTACGGGAAAACATAAAAATCCGGTGATGATCGCAAATCTCCATTAACAGTGTTTAACTCAACTTAGAAAAGTGCAGCAAAAAGTGGCGCATCAAACTAATTGATACAAAATCAAGCTATTTTCTTTACGCCAACAGTTTTCATCAATTGCGTGCCACTAACCAAGAGAACTGATGTGAAATACTGCACCTCGATAAAGGTTTCACTTGGACCCACCTTTTTAACAAAACATAAACAGCTTGATGTGGCGTTTAGCAAACGCTATATTGGCTAGAAAATCTAAACTATCTCTATGCAATAAACTGCACGTTTGTAATATATTGTATTTAAATCCGTGAGATTATATAGTATTTAATCCAGCAGCCAACACCAATCTAAAGCGCTTGTTACAATATGTGATGCTCCTTACTATCTTAAAAATTCAGATATCCTAAGTGACTTTAAAGTAACTATAAAAGATGTTTTAGTAAAGTTTGATCAAAACTGTTTAAGCAAGCTGCAACATCATTCTAACGTTTTGGCCATAAGCCTTTTAGACAGAGGTTTAGCTGGCATAAATCAAACCCTTAAACTTAACTTAGATTTAATTAATTAAGTTAACTTATCTACGCGTGGTAAATTGTTGGATTACAACCTCATGTAAATTGTTCGAAGCCATGTAACTCGCATCTACTAACATGTATGTTTCGCTTATTATTCGGGTAATGATTGCAAATAGTAATATAAATTTAATAAATAATAAATAATCAGAATCTTTTATTCGATTTCTTTCTTTGATTTCTTGTAAGCATGGTCATTGACCAAATCAAACTCAAGCTACTTTGCATTTTATTTCTATGGACTAGAAATTATTGACCTTATAGTAAGTTAACACAGTAAATGTCTTTACAATCGGAGACAAAAAAATAAACTCTGATTAATTAGTCTAGATAATTAATATCACTTAATGTGTAATAATTAAAGTTACAACTATTCATGAATCCTGTTATAACAACGGTAGTTGGTCTTCTTGCCATTATTACAACCGTATTTCACTGCAATAGAAATTTATAAAATATTATAATTTCAGTTTAAAAGATTAACTAATTTATTATTAACTTCCATTTTACTTTAAAAATAACCCGAACAATTTTTCCGTTAATAATATTTGTTTAAGATTGGAATCTATAAATTTCAATTTAAAAAATTGAATGTTTCATTCAATACCATCCTTATATGTACACAGATTAACTTGTTATCATAACAAACCTCTTGAATGGAAAAAATTTGATTATAAATAGAATCATTTCCAATCGCAATTTATACAACCCATTATATCCGACAGCAAGATATGTTGTATAATGAGTCGCATAAATCTTTTATTTTCGCGTTTATTCCGCCACTTATTTTTGGCAAACGAATGGCAAATTTCAAATTTGCAAAACTGTTTGTTAAATATGCAAAATTCTAAAAATGATCAATTTTCACGCGTCAGAAGTTTTCCTAATTAAAAAGTTCGATTATTAAATACCCTCCCATCATTAAATCAATTCGAACGGCCACAAAAGGGCAGCCCAGAATGGAAGTTTAATACCATAACAAGTCGAGAATAGTAAATAATGCTTCGTCACTAAATAAGATGAGCTAATAAATAAGATGCATGTAAGTAAATATAGTCGAGAGCCTGTAGATTACTGGACTAATAGTAATTTTTTTCTTGTAAAGAAACCGAGGGGGTTACAGAAAATGACTGATGAATGTTCAAAGCGAGTCACTTTACCTCGCTTTATACCCCGCTCTCATCACTAACCAAACCTATAAACAAAGAACTCAAAAAAGAAATATTAAAAGCTCAATGTTTGGTTTTGCTGAGACCCCTACCTGTGCGAGACTCGGTCGAACGCACCTCCAATCCACCAAATCTAAACCTGACATCAAAAAATTCCTCTTGAACAAATTCTTAAAAGATTCTTAAAAGCCACAATTAATTAGTTTGAACTGAAATCATTAAAATCAATTTTTGACGATTTTCTCAATTTCAGAAATTAAAAATAAATTACAGAAATTGGTGGAATTAGCTGTGGATTAAATATCAGTCTCGGGTTCCAGTTCGAGCTCTCAGGCGGTCTTAAAGAAAAACTACTAAAGTGCTCCAGAGATAGTCTTAATTGCTTCTGAACTTAATTGCCAATGAACAAACATAACATAACTTACAGTGCGCCAAATATCTTCGGGTTTTGTTTTTAGGGGGGAGTTTTTATAGTTCGGGCCAGAAATCCAGCCGAATATTTACATAAGGCAAACATGGAAAGAATGTATTAATTAAAAATATAACAAGAAATATAATCAGTGATAAAGTAGCAATACTGGTTTTTTTGCTGTCATATTAATTATAAGCCGGTGCTCGGACAAAGACTGCAAATCAAATAATTTCGAGGGGGGTTCGCGATCATTTTTTCCTTTTTGTTTTAATGCGAATTAATTGGAGATATTCTTAGAAGCTACGACTTAACAGTTTTTTATTTTTCGGATCGTTTGTTATCTCGAGATGAGCTAATGCGATAGCTCTGTACCTGTCGCTGGTCGCTCGATAAGTGTGTGATTAACTGCGTTTTCAACTTCCTTCGAGAAGGATGTCACTAGTTTGAGATGAAACACTAACATCCGTTTGGAATTCAATTTAAATATCATTGACGTTTTTGGTGGCCTTTTTTGCCGGAGCGGATTGAAATATATCAAGTGGACGAAAGGGACGGAACATTCGCGGAATTTTTGTTGAGCCATTAATTTTTATAAGCGGACTGTTAGAAAGTGAATGGCTCAATAAAGTAGTCGTTTTTAAAAAACAAGGATATTTGTTTAAACCTTATTAAATACTATCGTGGTTTCGATCATCTCTTTTTTTAAACAATTAACACACTTTTAAACATTTATCAATTATTAAATGTTTCCGGAAACTTGAACAAACATAAGAATTAAAATTACACGTTATTTACTAAAGTTGTTAATTTGTGTTTGTACTTATTTACTGTTGATCCGCATTGAAAATAAACGTAGATAATACATACCTAAGCGATTTGTGTTTAAAAGTAGCAGGTAACCTATTTATAATATTGTATTGCTTCAAGTACTTTGACTATTTGTATATGTTACAGCCAACTTATAAAATTTATACATTTAAACAATTATTATAAAGTACAGTATATTTCTATTTACCTTATAAAATATAGTATATATTATTTAAACAATTATTAACTATTGTTAACAATTAAGTATTCTTAAAAAATTATAAAATTATAACATATTAATAATTAAACTACAAAATACAAACTAAAAATTACGTTAAATTGAATAATTCGCCCAGAGAAGAAGAAATATGCACAGTTCCCAGAACGCTGGCTACGTTACCCCTCTGAATGGCAATTCGTTGTTTTAAGTATGTTTTCGCCTGAGGAATACCTGTGACGTCAATAATAAGTCTTCCCAAAGCATCCAACAACGACAGAGCGCTCATACTCCAAGGACCAAAGGTTTCAACAGCAAAGCCAACGAAAATGTAGTGATCTGCTAACGAACTATATTTTCTTCTTTTAATATTTTCTGCTTTGTTTGCAGCAGATCTAACAGATATGGACGACTCAGGTAAATGTGAAGGTGCAAGCGTATCTGTACAGGTGACATCCCAGACAAGGGATTTGCCTTCCTTCCAGGGAATAATGGTGATTCCATCTGGACGCTTGCCGTCATCTCTCAGAACCCCGTTGGGTTCAAGTAAACAAGGGATGTTGGCAGATGAGAAAACACGTTTTAAAATGTCTTTAATGCAGTTGTGTCTTGCGATTCTTCCTGCACTTTTTATCCAAAACAGTCCATGATGACTGTACGTGTCTACTGAAGAACCACAATTACATATGTGACGATGACAAATACTGATGCCTAATCTTAGAGAAACAGCAATTTGTAAAGTGTTTTTTTTTTAACAAAGTGCCTAATTTAGAAGAAGGTAAAGATTCAAGCCAAGCTCCATACACGGGTTCAGACACTGCCAATAAAATAGCTTTTTGAGTAACATTTGAGGAAGACAATAGCTTTTGAAAGTTATTTTCAATAATTGGCAAATCCCAATTTCGTTGAATGGAGGGAGATGTCGAGGGGAAAGACGAGGAATTAGATATAATTTTCCATTCTTCAATGGCTTCACTGGAGTAAAATGTCTCGAAGTTGGAAAAACGAGAAGGTAGAATATACTTAATGAGCCGAGAATTAGCAAAGATAGAAGATAAGAAGGCTGGAGTTGAAATATTTGCAACAGATCGAATACCTAGACCACCAAAACGAACAGGTAACTTGGTTTGAACCCATGACCTTTTTGTAAATTCTATGTTCAAAATTTTTTCCAGAGTTGAATGAATATTATTACCCAATTCTTGACATAAATTTTTAAATTTCCAAACAGGGCAGCATCTAAGGAGGTAGATGAAATTTGGCATCCAAAAACAAAGACGAAGCAAAAAGATACTGATGTGCGGGCTAACTTTATAAAGGTTTGTGGAAAGTAAAGAAAATGTCTCCACTTTTTTAGAAAAAGAAACGGGGATTGCTTCATCAAGAATGGGACAACCAAGTAGAACAAAATTTGGATTATCACAAATACGTATTCCTGGGGTTAAGGAATCAAATCTATCTAATAATATAGACCTATCAATTTGGGAAATGTTATCAAAAAAGTAAAGTTCGCATTTGTTAGAGTTGAGAACTAAACCAATTTTTTAAAACTCTAAAATTATGATTTCTAAGTCATATAAAACATCCGATGCTTTACCTCCTAAAGTACCATCATCCAAATAACAAATATTTAATTCTGAAGTTAGCTCTTTAATAAATCGATGAATAGCAAAACTGAAAATGGCTAGACCTAATGGATCACCTTGTTAACATCCTACTAAAGATTGAATCACGTTACCATTATAGAATAAATTAGATTGAAAAGCATAACATTGCTAGAGGTATGGGTAAAGATCTGGGATGATATCCTTGACGATAGAAAGGAGTGAGTCTCTTTCAACAGAATTAAAAGCATTTTTGACGTCAATTTTAAGAATTACCTCAGCATCAGATTGGTTTTTAATATACGATCTAATTGAATGAACTGCTGCCTCACAACCGCCTTTTATTCCAAATCCTAATTGGATAGGGTGGAAATGGGTAGATAACGTATCTTTTACATGAAGACTACATAATTTAGAAGTTAGGCGTCTACATTTTGAACCAATAGCGATTGGACGAATACCTCCATCTTTTTTTGAAAATGCACAAAGAGAGGCGCCATAAAGAAAAGGTCTTATTTCTGAATTTACTTTACGTGAAAGCATTAGGTTGCAAAGATTGGAAATAGCGTGTAATAACCGTTGTCCAGAGTCACCAGTATATTTGTTTAACAAATCTTTAAGATGTTGAGGTCTGAGTCCATCCATACCCGCAGCCGAACCATTAGGGAAAGATAAAATATCTTTAGAAACCTGGACTTCAGAAACAACTAGATGTTTAGCACTTTTTTCAAGTTGATGAGGGAACTGGTTTAATCTAGAAGGAATTGGATGTTTTGAGTTTAGTAACTCAAAAGTATCGACGTTATCGCTTGCAAAGGCATCATCAGACGACAAAATGCGGATAGCACCCTTAATATCGCCATCAGCTACTTTGTTTTCAGCTGATTTGAAACGAGAGAATTTAGAGAAATATGTTTTGGAGTAATATAGTGAATCCTTATTTCCTTCGGCATTTTTCTTCACACTTGAAGTCAAAGAATCGTTTTTATTCACATTTTTTGATGGAATATGAAGAACTCGAAAAGCGAAAAAGAAAAGGTCTTCACAGGCCAAGAGAGAATTGATAGAGACACAGTCACTTATAACTTTTGTAAGTTTGTTAGCCACAGATATTTTTGCACCACGAGGAACTCTTCTCAGGATGCAAACATTGCATTTGAGGTAACCAATTTTATCTGTAAAACTTTGTAACTGATCCGGATTTGAAGTAGAAATCAACGTATTTTTGTGGCATCTCGAGTTGTATATCTTTAAACCATTAATATTCTTAAAATATCTGGTTTCAGGACAAATGTGACACTGAATTAGACAGCTATCAAATTTCGGCAATTGAAATTGAGGATGGTATAATTTCTTCACTTTTCGAATCGCCATTGGAGGTTGACTGTGAACGTGTGATCATTGAGTTTGAGTTCAACTACTCTTCAAAATTGGTTCCGACAGAATACTCTCCTGTCAATGTCAATGTCAGTAACAGTTTCCAGAGCCACACTCTGACTATAGCTCGTCATTAAAGTTGACCGCCCACTTGACACGCATAATTAATCAATTGACATTAACGAAATGTCAAAGAAAAATTTCAAAATGTATTTAAACATGAAAAATGTGAAACGAACGAAACGAACCAGTCAATAACACAACCCGAACACTAGTTTAACAGAATTGAACACTTTATAACAAAAACTACGCCAAAATTAATCGAAATTTAAAAAATTTTTGGGACCGGACCTAACTTTTTTTTTTCGGTGGCTGCAAGTGTACATACTTGTGCGCAAATATGCACTATCGTCAGTTAAAACTAATAGCAGAAATGTTGGGCTACAAGTAGTAAAGACCAAAAACAACACAGAAGAGGAATTACTAACGCCTCAGCATTAGCAGCAATGTTCGAAGTGATTCAGGTCAAACCTGCATTGCATGGTGGCTGCACGTGGATCAGAAGCAAACATGGAGAAAGATGCGATTTTCAATTATTTGTCAAAAGTTATGTGTATCAAACTATGGAGGTTCCGGTACAGGCTTCTGTGCTGTTCACCCGAGGCAATATGTCTGCTAAATGGCTGTTTAAGACTTTTTACGATATTATCAAGTTAGTATTTTTTTTTTTGTTTTTGTAACCAAAGTGATTATGTGTAGTTTTTTGTTATATAATAAACATTGCATTTTTCATGTTGATCAGATGCAGTCGAGGTTCAATTTGAAACCTATTTTCGAGTGATACAGTCCACTATATTTATTTAATTCTTCTTGCTGCGACGGCATCAAATCAATTGGTGCAACGAAGAAGAAAATATTTGGTCCAAACGAGCCGGATATTTAAAACGGTGATTTTTTGGTCGGTCTGGTTTCTGCTGCTGCCGTATTCGCCTGCAAGGGTAAATCGTGAATTTGTTCAGCAGAGGTTAGTTATTTTGTTTTGGTATGCTTCCTTTAGTCCCCGTGCAGAATTTTGACCCTGCCGAAAGGACAATTTCTATTGGTAACGTACCACGGTCGACTCATTCTGAGCGATCCGTGTCGTCAAAATCACTAGCTGAATCCAAACGAGCGATTTCAGCATTTTGTTGTAGTGAAAAGCAGATTTTGCTGCCTATCTTCCCCGCGCAGAATTTTGACTCCGCCGTAAGGACAGATTCTACTGGTGGCGTATCACGGTCGACTCAATCGAAGCGATCCGTGTCGCCAGAGCCAGAAGGTGAACCCCAACATGAGATATCAGTAATTTGTCATAATGATATCCAGATTTTACCACCTATCATTCCCGTGCAGAATTCTGACGCTGCCGGAAAGATGGATCTAATTAGTGACATACCACGGTCGACTCATTCTGAGCGATTCGAGTCATCGAAAGGACAAGTTGAGCCCTCGCAAACTATTGAGCTGCAGATTTTGCTACCCAACGACTCCGCGCAGATTTTTGACCCTGCCGGAAGTTCAGCATCAATAAAAAATCTTATGGATTCTGGTTCACAATCCAATTTCTCTTGTTTCAATCTCGATAAGATCACTGCCAACATTCCCAGTTGCCAAGTTGATCAAGAGTTCATAACTCCAAGTAATATACACTTGTTTGATCTTCTTGTTAATCAACCGGAACAAATAATATTGGGTCCCGGTCATCTACGATTGCAGTTAATAAAGGATTACGAAGATCTAGGTCACGTATTATCTGATATGCCAGATTCCTCGGATTCTTCAAATTTGTTCCTCATCATGAGGTATTAACTAAACTTCGAGTGTCTTTTTAAAAATTGTTCAATGTTCACTTCCAGTGGGCATTTGCTCAATATTGGTCAAATTATGGGTCCTGTCAAACAGCAGGATTTATTTACAATTGCTGTTCGCTTTCGGCAGTATATCTATTCGATATCGTCCTATATTGATAGGACGTGCAGGCAGGTTCTAGTCGAGCCTAGCCAAAGGTCACTGCAACGAATCTTGTCGCGCACGGTTCCATCTGAATCTTTGCGCGTTTATAATTTAAATACTGTGACCTACGGTACTGCATCGGCCTCATTTTTGGCCATTCGTTCGTTGTTTCAATAGGTATTGAATGCGAAAATTCTCTGCCTAAAAATTGCTAGTATTATGAAGCAGGATTTTCTATATGAATGACCTCCTGACTAATTCATATGATTTGGCGCAAGCAATTGCCAAATACTTTGGAAGAGCTAGTTGCTTGAAATTATTTAATTGGATTCCGAATCGTCCACAGGTTCTGTCGGACATTCCAAAGAACGATTTGTACCCAGGTGTATTCGAGTTTGGCATTCACGACCACACTAGCACTCTTGGCCTAGTATGTATGTGTTGTCCAATTTGACCATCTCATGTACGCTATTAATAAAGCATCCGATCTGTCAATTACAAAGCACTTTATTCTTTCACAAAGGCATCCATCCAATCCAGAAGACCTCATTTCAAATTGATCCTTCGTCTTATTTTATACATCCATCAGTGGATACGGTGCTTGTATTTATTTATTTATTTATTCATGCTACAAGGATAAAAGATCCATGTCAGATTTTTGTGCACTAATGTCGGGTGGGTAACTTCCTTACGGCCTAACATTATACCTAAGATGGAGTTATCCGACACAATGTTTCCATCAAAATTATACAAGCAAGCTCTCAAGGCCCTCAATATCAAATTTTCTTGTCGTTTTCTTAAGACAGATTCATCTGTATTTGTATATGCGTCAGTAACGGAGTTGGGTGGTTGGATTTCCTCGCACCTAAAAGGACACTTGTTTTTTGGTTACAAATTCGTCATCATCTTCAGCTTTTCTTTTCGTATCTTGTGATTTTTCTGCAGGTTTCTAAAAAAATATGCTGCTAAGTAAACAAATATATCTGTAAAATATATTTACCTTAACTGCTTGCTTAATGGGAGTTTTAACGGTTGCTGCACTCTCTTCCTCTGAAGAGTACTAGTCTGAAACTTTCTGGCTTCTTTTGGTGAATTTGAGCTTTTATAACAAGCGTTTTTAAAGGTTTTTGAGTTAAATTATAGGCTATCTGAAGAATCTTCCGAACAACTTTCTTGCTGCACCTTACTGGCAGCAATTTTAGGTTTATTTTGACTTACCCCAGTAAGTTGGTTTTTGTGGAATCTTAGCGGGAGTTTCATATTCAGAACTTGAATCTTCCGATGAACTTTGTTTTTTAGGTGCCGGTTTTACTGGCTGTTTGGTGACAACTGCCTTTAATATTGGTTTCAACTTTTGCGCTGGTTCATCATCGCTGCTAGAATCGTCTGAGCTCGTTTGCTTTTTTTTGTGATATAAGTTTGTTTCACAGAACCATTCAATAAAGTTAGGAGCATCTTCTTCGCTGCTACTATCTTCTGAATCGACCGCACTGTTGTATTTCAACCTTTTTGCGTTTGCCTTAATTTTCAAATAATCACCAACAATTTCAAAAATAGTTGGAATCACTTTACAAGCGTCGGCTGTAATAAAGCCTATCATTTACTCAAAGAAAATAAAAACAAAAGAAAAGTTCTTTAAAATTTCAATGTAAATGGGGCACCACGTGGTTTCATTAAATTCGCCGAATTCTTTGATAGATCAAACAATTTAGTTTAACAAATGAAATTAATTACAGGAAAAGTATACGTACCACTTTGGCTTTCTTCTGAAAAATATCAGCTAAGTTTTTAACAGTTTTTTGTAAAAAATTAAAAATAACAGCACTGGTAGCGAACAAGACATTATCCGCCATTTTTGAGAAGGAATGCAGGACACATTAGTGGTGACCGTATCGCGGCCATTTTGTTGTCGTAGGTCAAGGTGCATTATCCAAACAAACTTCGGAATCGTGCATTAATGAAAAATCATTCATTAATGAGGGTCATTAATTAATGCACGATTTCCTATTCACTAAACCGGTCCGTAAATCAACGATCATCGGAAAAACATTTTTATTTCACAAATAATTTATTTTTTATACCCGAACAAAAAAAAAAAGAAACTTTAATTTGGTATTTCAACTATTTCTAATTCTAGTAGCGCCCTTTCTCGTTCCTGTCGCTCATTTTCATACTTAGTCTTCATTTTTTCGATTAACTTTAAATTTTTCTGAATTTTTCTGATTGCTGCTCTGAGTCTGTTGAATTCCGTAGATTTAATTTGTAACGCCGCCCTCTCCCGCCTCTTTAAAATATCCAACCTCGTAATATCTAAAACCAGAGATATTTTATTATTTTAAATCGAATTAGGTAAATTTATTCAAAAATTATTTACCTTGTTCCTTTTTAGTGGTGACCGTATCGCGGCCATTTTGTTGTCGTAGGTCTAGGTGTATCCAAACAAACTTACTTATTTAACACGTGAAATTTGCGAAATAGTGATATTTTTAAGTTATCTGGAGCTTTTAAGGGGAAAAAACACCAAGAACGGTAAGAATTCACTAAATGTGGTCCATAGAATGTTCATTCATGAAAAATGAATAATAATAACTGAAATATGGGTGTTAACTAAATGTAACATAACCTCATAATTGCCTCTTGTTGTAAATTTCTGATCAAAGGTCACTACAACGAATCTTGTTGCGCACGGTTCCATTTGAATCTTTGTGCGTTTATAATTTAAATACTGTGACCTACTGCATCGACCTCATTTTTGGCTCTTCGTTCGTTGTTTCAATAGGTATTGAATGCGAAAATTTTCTGCCTAAAAATTGCTAGCATTATGAAGCAGGATTTCTATATGAATGACTTCCTAACTAATTCATATGATTTGGCGCAAGCAATTGCCAAATATTTTGGAAGCTGGTTGCTTGAAATTATTTAATTGGATTCCGAATCGTCCACAGGTTCTGTCGGACACTCCAAAGAGCGATTGGCACTCAGGCGTTTTCGAGTTTGGCACTCACACGACCACACTCTAGCAGCACTCTTGGCCTAGTATGTGTTGTCCAATTTGACCATCTCATGTGTACGCTATTAATAAAGCGTCCGATCTGTCAATTACAAAGCGCTACATTCTTTCCCAGAGGCATCCAATTCAAAAGGCCTCATTTCAAATTGATCCTTCGTCTTATTTTATGCATCCATCAGTGGATACGGTGCTTGTATTTTATGCATGCTATAAAGGATTAAAGATCCATGTCAGACAATTTTGTGCAATAAGTCAAGGGTAACTTCCTTACGGCCTAACATTATACCTAAGATGGAGTTATTATCCGACACAGTGTTTCCATCAATATTTATACAAGCAAGCTAGGCCTCAAAGAGCTCTCAATATCAAATTTTCTTGTCGTCTTCTTTAAGACAGATTTCATCTGTCGTGTGTACATGATTGAAAATGTCACGACATGTTCCCACTAGATTGAACCCTCCCGAAATGGTTTCAAGGAGAAATAGCTTTTAGTTTTCTAGAATCTTTAATTTTATGGTGGTTTGGACCGCCCTTTTTACTCCAGCTTTCCAAGCTAAAGGTGGCAATTCAAAGTCTAGCTGTTTTAGCTACAGACTTATTTTTGTTCCTTAATTTTTCAAGTGTTTACACTATGTGTTATCGCGTCTTGGGAAACAATATTCTCACTTATGAGGAGGACATGTGCACTTTGCTCATGCAAATGTATAATTCATGATTATTTCTAAGTTCATGCCGAACACTTGCATTACCAAAACATACATTTTTTAATGCTGATATGACTGGAATATTGGAAGCTGAATAGTCTCGATAATCATTCTCGAGTAATGCAGACTTCATTTACATTTAAGACCACCTTAAGACCGCCTTGTTGTAAAAAAGTAGGATGCAATTATAGATAGCATCTTCAATCATCACACTTATTTGTGTCAAAGCAGACCTACGTATTACAGGTTCAAAATTATCAGTATTTAACAATTCCAAAACTTGATAAAGACTACTTGGCTAAAATACAATAGTTTTTTATTTCATGTATCTCATACTTCCCCACCTTACCTGATAAATAATGTTGATTGGCTTTAATTTTATTTAAATCAATTTTAAATTTGATATTAATACAAGCATTGCTAAAAGCTTTGTCTTGCAAATTGTTTAATCGCGGCAACAAGTCTAGTGAATTGCTTTGTGATGCCAAAATCCAACACAAACGTGAAACTGCTTCTTCTCGCACTAATGGATTGTCAACAAATAGAAGTAACAAATTTCCTTTTAAAACTTCTGAAGGTGGCAGCATCAAACTTTGAGCTCGATCAGGATCGAAAATGCTCACAATTGTCTTGCCTACTAATCTTGTGGATTTTCCAGAGTGACAGACTAATGCAGGAGTAATGAAAATAAAGACTTTGACCGCTTGATTCCAAATATCATCAGAAACCAAAATTTTACATTTTAAAATGTGTATGAAAATATCCGTCGCGTAACTTTGAATTTGGGTCTTTTCACTCGTGACGCCATGAAGAGTGATTTCATTTAAAACGTGACGTATTTAATTTCGAACCAATTCCTGCAATGACATGTTTTTGACACAATTGATACATCTCCTGCTTAATTTCATCATCATTATGAGCTAATAATGCTAATGTGGTGACATCTTTCAAAACGTTCTTTACATGGTAAACGTAATTTCTACATGAATTACTTACTTGAAATTTAATTTTTGCTAAAATGTTTTAAAAAAAGAAACCACGGTAAGTACACGTAATTACGATGCTTTATACATTGTTGATGTCTTCTACAAGCAAAACACCAAAGCTCCGGGTGGCCGGGATGGCGGGCCCGACATTTTGGGTTACGTTTAAAAATTATTCGACTTAAAGAGCTGCACATTTTGCGGTAATGTTTACGAAACCATGGGAACAAGAAACAATATTTTAAACTTAAGGATGTATCACCTATATGTATAAAATGATGAAAAAAATATGAAATTTATACCAGTTGAAGTTAAACCCCTTGTGAACGCACTTAGTAAATTTCAGAATTTTTTGGAGTTTCATTAAAGAGCAATTAAATTTTAAATTTAACATGGGTTCTTATGGAGATGGTGTCTCTGCTAGGCAAATATTCAGTTAATTAGGTAAGAATAAATGATGAGAAACGTTTACAATTTTCTGAGCAAATAGGCGAAGTTGCAACAAAAGCTAAGCTAAAGTTTTATTACTCCCTTGTGACTAGTTTTAAAAATTTTAATTAAAAACTATTGAAAAACGTACCTATCACTTGACAATGGCGGGTTGGACACCCGAAGTTTGGCAACGTTGCGCACAGCGCCCATGTGCGTCTTAGAAGAGAAACGTAAATTCGTCCAAACATATTTTCGCATAGAAAGAAGTGTCTTACAGCCACCAAATTTTGTACACCAGTGCATCTTAGTAGGGGGGTCTTAGTTTGCTGCCTGTCGTGGGGGGAATCGCCCAAAAAGATTTTCGCACAGAAAGAAGTGTCCTACAGCCACCAAATTTTGTACACAAGTGCATCTTAGTAGGGGGGCTTAATTTGCTGTCCGTCGCGGGGAGGGGCAAATAGAAGTGTCCTACAGCCGCCAAATTTTGTACACAAGTGCATCTTAGTAGGGGGGCTTAATTTGCTGTCCGTTGCGGGGAGGGGCAAATAGAAGTGTCCTACAGCCGCCAAATTTTGTACACCGAGCAAAGCCGGGTACTTCAGCTAGTATATAGTATAGTATATAGACCCTGCACTCGCTGGTGGTCTTAAAACCACATGTTTGGCATAACTGAACAACCGCAATAAAATATTCATACGATCAAAAGAACTTACCTGAAGTTCGATCGTGATTATATGAGGCGTCCGGTCCGAAGATATCACCATGTTTAACATGTAGTCCGTCTCTGTACTACTGCTACGCACACTATTTTAAAGACCCCCTGACCCCTCTCTGTCTCATGGCCACTGGGAACCTCATTTTGTTGAAATTACCCTTAATCGCAACTCCGGGCCGGAGAGCGCGGGTGGTGATATCTTCGGACCGGACGCCTCATATAATCACGATCGAACTTCAGGTAAGTTCTTTTGATCGTATGATTATATTTCGGCGTCCGGTCCGAAGATATCACCATGTTTAACATGTAGTTTTTTAGAGATGCTAGTTGCGATTGAAACAAGCACAATACCCAGACGACTGAGTTTTAATAAAAAGTATGATCCTATAAAGTATTACAATACTAATTGTAAGCAGAGAATAATACCAAAAGTAATAGAAATTACGGTAGCTAGGATGCGGAATTAAACCCTAAAATTGTCTTTGCGAAAGCCTCTTTTTGTGATAGTGGGCGATCATAAAATTGGGCAAATGTGGCCGAGCGTTGCGTCCAGCCGGCTGTGCTCCGAATAACATCAACAGAGAGACCCTGTCTAAAGGCTGCAGAGGTTGAGGCATGTCTTGTTGAATGGGGTTTAAAACTTGTTGTGTCGATTCCGGCCAGTTCCAAGGTTTCTTTTACCCAACGGCTTAAAGTTTGCTTTGTGGCAGCACTATATGGTTTTTTGCAGATTACGAATAAGGAATCCTTATCCGCTTGGCGCAAATTTTTAGTAGCGTTTAGGTATTCTTTGAGAGTAGTGGCTACACATAATTTGGGCTTTTCGCCAAAATATGGGATGTAAAGACATGGATAAATTTTGCTGGTTGCTGAAGTTTTAATTGGGTCGGTTATGAATATTTGCAAGCCCGATGAATTCTCGACAATGTTTGTTGTTCTTATTAATGAAATGGTCTGAAGTCGATGTCCGGTTATAAGGACTAGAAGAGTGACCAATTTCCTCGCCAAGAATGGTAGCGAGTTGGTGGTAACAGCCTTTTCGAAATAGTCCAGTACCCTTCCGGGGTCCCATGTACAATTGTATTTGGGGCCGGCCGGTCGTAACTTTGATACGCCCTTCATAAACCGTTTCAACCGCAGATCGTTTCCTATATCCCCTGGAAGAATCAAGGACAACGCCGATCGATGGGAGTTAAATGTCCCGTATAAATTTTTCTCCTTGTTGAGAATATCCTGAAGGAACGTAATTACAAGTTGCACGTCGCCCTGATACGGACAACTTTCGGATTTGAGGCAAAAGTTCCACCATAATCTGTACGTACTGTTATACTGTTTTAAAGTTGAGCTGCATATTGATGATAGAAGTGTATCAACGGCGCAGACCGGAACGCATTTTAGCTTGAAGGCTTCGCGGACAACCTCGCAGCAACCAGGGTAAGGTCCTCCGCCATAGGATGTTTGTTGCTGAAAGGTGATGACAATAAAAATTTATTCGGGTGTAAAAACACGAGGTCGGTGACCGCTAACTTTTCAAACAGTGGGTACCAAGATTGGGATCGCCACCAAGGTACCACTAAAATTCCCTCCGCCTTGTCCTTTATGATTTTTTGTAGACACCGCAAAATAAGGGAAAACGGAGGAAAAGCATAGAAATATAAGCGCTCCCAGCGGATTGTGAAAGCGTCCACGGCGACCGACCCCGGATCTTTCAACCAAGAAACATATTTTACGCATTTTGAATTACAGTTGGAAGCAAACAAGTCTATTTCTGGCCTTCCAAGATTCCCGGTTATTATTTCAAAAGCATAGGGGGCTAAGGACCATTCTGTGTCTCTAGGGAGCGTTTGAGATTCCCTATCTGCTTGCCAATTCCCTTGTGAACTTATGTATGATGCCGTTAACCAAATGTTTCTTTTTTGACACCATTGCCATATTGCTCTGGACAGAGCGTTTAGTTTTGGATATCGAACGCTCCCCATTCGATTTATATATGCCAACGCGGTTGTGTTATCGGTACGAACTAGTACGTTACTATCTCTGATGTGGCGTGCGAAACACCTGATACCGTAAAGGATTGCCCGAAGCTCTAGAGAATTTATATGGTCTTCCCTATTCCGACTCGACCACCACCCATGCGTTCCTTCTCCGTTCGCATATGCTCCCCATCCGGATAGGGAGGCGTCTGTAAAAATTTCGGTTACGAAGGAGTCTTGTTTTATGTCATTGAACGCATTACGAATGTTTCGAGCCCACCAATCTAAATCAGACAAAACGTTGCGCGAAAGAACCATTTTTGCGTTATAGTTTGAGTTGCTTTTGAGTAAAGCTAAATACTTTTCTCTTTCAAGTGTTTTCGTATACAGCCAACCGTATTTCACACCAGGGCATGCTGAAGCAAGTAAACCGATAAGCCTAGCAAATTCCCGAATTTTGCAATGTTTCCTGTTTTGAAAATACTTTGCCCGCTTTTCTATATTTTCCTTTTTCCGTTCTGTTAACTCAATTTTCAAATTCTCGCTATCAAACATAAAACCCAAGAATTTGCATTTTTTGCTAGGAATTAGGTTACTTTTTTCCCTGTTGATTACGAACCCTAGGGACTCTAATGTATTTATTGCAAAGCCTACTTTTTGGAGGCAGTCTTGAAAACTGTCTCCCATAAGCAGGAAGTCATCTAAATAGTTCACGCATAATATCCCCCGAGAACGGAGTACTTGAATAATCGGTCTCATCAACTTACTGAATGTGTAAGGAGCGGATGATAACCCGAATGGAAGACACGTAAACTCATAAACCTGTGTCTTAAACGAAAATCTCAAGTATTTCCTATGGTGTGGGTGGACAGACACCGCGAAATACGCGTCTTTTAAATCAATGGTTGCCAAAAAACAATCTCTTAATAATAACCTGGCTACTGTTCTTATGTCTTCCATTTTAAAGTGCGGAGACTTAACGAACATGTTAAGTTGTGTTAAATTCAGAATAAAACGTTTCCCGCCGTTCGGTTTGTCAGCAAGAAAGATTCTAGAAAGAAATTCGTTTTTTACTCTGATATTACATTTTTTCACCGCCCCTTGTGCTAACAATTGGTCTATGGTCGCACAGAGATCTTTAGCCTCCTTTGCTGAGAAACTAGATTTAGGGGGATTTTGTTGGAAGGGCTTTGCCAGAAGTGGTAACCTGTACCCCTTGACCCAGTTTAGAATTACTGGATTAGACGTAACTTTTATCCACTCCTGGAAGAAAAGCTTTAACCTTCCAGCAAAGGAGAAATTGCTCACCGGAATTATTTCCTTAGGGAGAGACGGTTGTTCTGCCTGGAGGGGCGCGCCCTTGCTGGTCTCGTCTCCCTCGGACGACGGACCGGGCGTTGCCGGTTTAAACCCGTTGTCGGGTACGAACCTTGCGAAGTGGAATATGTAGCCTGCGACCTAAATCCGCCTCTTTTGTAGGGTCTTTTTGTAAGAACCTGTACCGGTCTCATATCCTTTCCGGTTGCTTCCAACAATTTTGCCGCCTTGATTTTTTCGGACAGATCTGTTCCAAAAAGAAATTCTGTGGGTACCATTTTATCCAACACCTCCTTCACCCCTTTGGAAACTAGCGGGTTAATCAGAGCGCGGCGTGTGAAGGAGATATCGTGAAATAAGCTTAAAAGAACACGGCCCGAATCATTTAAGCAGGATAGTAACCTGTTTTTGGCTTCTCCCTGAACCCCCCCCTTGTCGTCAAGAAGAAGGTTGGCGGCTTTCCCAATTATTGCCACTGCTCTACCTATCTGGGTTTGGTACCCTAAATGTGTCGAATCCCTGATTTGGTGGGGGCCCGAGAGAATTGTTGTGATTTCGGGATTTAGATTTGGGGCCGTTATGTGTAAATTAGACGGAAGTGAATGGCGAGCGTTGATTTGCTCCACCTCGTCTGGCAGCAAACCATGCGCCACAATATGTCCCCACCGAGAACTTATTGCCTGGTGCAGCACATAATGCTCATTGGGACCTTTTCCCGGGTCCTGCCCTAAAATATTTAGAAGCTCCTCTGGTAACTCCTCGTCGTTGTGGATTACCAGATGATCATCATCCACGTGTGTGGGATTTGTGCCACCTTCTGATGACTCCGCGTCACTCGGATCGCGGCCGTCATCAGGCAACGGCATCCCCGACCCGCTCGGGGTGCGGCGGATGCGTGGGCTTCTCGACCTTATTAACACCGATGCAGTCCCGCTCGGAGTACTGCCATCGGTGGAGAACCCGTGATGCATACGCGGTTTAGTGTGTGACCTCGACCGCGCCCTGTCCGGGGAATCCCGGCGCTTTTGCTTACGAACTTTCCTCTCAACTCTTCGTAAACGTTTCAGAAGATCCCGATTCGAAAGTGAATCGGTATCTGATTCACTAGAGTGTCGATTTCTCTTTCCCATATCTACAAACTTCAAAAAAAGAAGAAAAACAAGTATGAAATGGTACTTACTTGTAGGTTAGATAGCGTGACGTGCGCGCGTCGAGCACACAGAAACGAATGAGGTTCCCAGTGGCCATGAGACAGAGAGGGGTCAGGGGGTCTTTAAAATAGTGTGCGTAGCAGTAGTACAGAGACGGACTACATGTTAAACATGGTGATATCTTCGGACCGGACGCCGAAATATAATTGATCGTGTAAATCATCGAGAAATTCATGAATAAATTTGTTCGGTACCCGTCGGATAACCGGAGTACCTCGACCTACTCTCCCTACCCTTGAAGGTGGGGGGTGCTCGTCTTTCAGTTAGCAACTTAGTTCGTAAGCGACTCTTCTCAAATAAATATGTAAAAACCATACAAGTCTATTTGTTTACTACTACTAAATGCAAATTACTACAAAATTCGAATTGATGAAAAAAATTTATTGCGAAAAAAAAATTACTTTAAATTTTCTTTTGTTGTTAATCCCAATTCCAATTCCATGATTTCGTTAATGTCCTCTAAATTCTGATTTTTAATTTCAATTTTTCGGCTTGCATTACTTTTTGTTCCAGTTTTCTGATTTCAACGCGAAGTTTGTTCTTTTCTATAATTTTGGCCGTTATTTCTTCCCTGTGCCTGGATATAATGATATCTATCCTCGTAATTTCTAAAACCAAATATATTTTATTATTTTAAATTAAATTAGGTAAATTTATTCAAAAATTATTTACCTTGTTCCTTTTGTCACTTTTAAATTTAAAATATTTAAAAAAGGAACAAGGTATTAAATAATTATTGAATAAATGTAACTCATGTGTGGACAATTAGTCCAAGCAAAATGTCACCAAAAGGGGGGTTTTACCCTGCAAAAGGTCGGTCAGGTTTGGCTTTTTAATATGTTCTATCATAAATGCTCCTAATGTTAATGTCGAGTTTTTGACATCGTGACTTTTCCGGAAGGTGTTGAAAATGGGGTTTGAACTTAAGAAAAACACGTTTTTGAGTACGCTGCGCATGTGATGAGAGAACTGTTCCTGCAACAGATGCCCAACAGCATGCCCAACAGCATGCCGACAGCAGACCCCGGAGCGCCCAAGGATAACGCACATGCTAGTATCACTATCAGTTGTTCAACCTTTTCCATTGATGCCCTTACTACGCGCCCAATCCCTACGACGATTCTAAAAACTACGGGACATTTATGATAATACCACACTGTGATAAAACATCAAAAAACCAAACATGACCGACCTTTTTCAGGATAAAAATACAAACATACCCATTGTAATTTTCGAAATAAAAACTAAATTAAAAAAACAATTTTCACCCCGTCAAACAAAAATTCTACAGACCGTCAGATGTTGCACGGCACTTGGGATTTGGATCAACACCACCTAACAGAATTCTGGATTTCTGATAATGACCGTTGGAGTCCAATGTCTTGACGTGTGCTGTGGACAAAAGCACCGCCACTTGATTTACAGAGTAATGACTCACTGTTTCGGTTTGATTATTGTTAGTGTTGCTAGGTTTGAAATGTAAAAGACTGTGGTGCTTATTACCGCAAGTTCTGCACATTCTCGACCGACAATATTTAGTTGTGTGCATATTATTGAAACAATTAACGCAAAATTCATTTATAAATGTTCCGTACAAAAAGAATTTAGGCAGTGAAAGCAATCTGCGCATTGCTTTGGAGTCGCCTGGCATATATCTGCCAACCAAAATCGAAATAAGGCTTCATTTTTTTTAAGTAGGAGAAATTGTCCTAAAACCATATATGCCTTGTCAAATCCTTTAGCAGAGAGCCTTTCCCCCAGGACAACCCCAATTCCCGCTAGCACAAAGCCGAATCGCCGAGCAACTCAATGCGTGATTATGTATGTTTGGAATTCAATTGTTTTTCGGCTACCTAGATTTATATATATTCACCTTAATAATGCACGGGATAACTTGTCATAATTCATGTTGGGATTGTATTTGCGTTCTCCCCATCGCCGTGATACTTCGTCAGGATCTTAGAACAGAGAATGGTAGGAAGGAGCATTATGCAAGGTTGCAGGGGAACGGGAAGGTTGATGCAAATGGTGGATCCTTGTCAGTGGCGTATCGAATAGGATTTCCATCGCATATTTTACGCCTGCAAGCAAAACTTTTTTCTCTCGTCTTGGGGAAAACTGAAAATTTAAAATTTTTATTATAGGCCAAATTAAGTTAAAACTAGTTTATTTTCACTCATAAAACAAAAAAAATCAATATTAAAACTTTGTAATTTTGTTCAAGAATTACCCACGCACGCCAATGAACCGGCTTGTCAATGTCAATGTCAACATAGACTCAAAATAATATTTTTGCCTGAATTTGAACCTAATTGAATTTTAAATAAAATAATAAACATTTACCGATGAAACGTGATCCCTTGAGAAGTAGTCTTGGGCGTTTTGGTGCAGCCACACGCAGCACAACTCACCATGTTACACAAATGTTTTAGTTCTAAGTTTCTTTCAACTATCAACTATTAACTATCACTAAAGTCTTAAAAACTATAAATACACTATACTCTACTCGATCCACCACAAAAATTACAAACTAAGGTCTTTAAATCACAAAAAAACACTCAAAAACCACTTGGCATAGAAAACATAACAAACGATGTGTCAAAACGAGGTTGATACAAATGGCCGACTTTGTTCCCCACCTGCCGTCTATAATCGGTAGCAAATGCTCCTTCCTCCCACTCTCTGTTCTAAGGTCAGGATCTATAAATTTAAATTCCCCATTGGTTCCTTCCCACGATATGTATGTATGCCGCGTTCGCCGAATCGCCGAGCAACTCAATGCATGATTATGTATGTTTGGAATTCAATTTTTTTTCGGCTACCTAGATTTATATATATATTCACCTTAATGCTTGACTTAATTTTTCATACGCACATGTGTTCTTTTGATTTTCTCTCTTCCCATTGGCGTGCTACTTCATGTGGGTCTAAAAATTTAAATTGCCCGTCGGCCCCTTCCCACGCTATATACCCGGCGTTGGCTGGATTGCCGAGCATCTCCAGCAAAAATTGCCATAGTTTAATGGGCCCTGATCGTTGCAACAGCAATCTGCTCAATGCTGCTCGTAATTGCTCGTATGGATCTGTAAAAAACGACCATATTTTATGAATGTCTAGAAATTTTTTTAGCCTCCTGGAAAATATCACAGAAAAAAATTGAAATGGTGATTGATTGTGCAATAACCGTTAGTCCGACAGAATCTGCTTGCAAAGTTTCAGTTCTTAAAATTAAAAAATATCGAAATTGTGAATTTTTTTAAAAACACTAAAATTTCCGGGTTTTCCGGGTTTTCTCCGGTTCTACTTATTCGATCGGGACATTCGACATCTCATTTCTCTTCGTAATTTAATTCTCTACAATTCGTCTATTGATATCATTAAGATTGCTTCATTAGTTTCCATTTTACAAGCAAAGAACTAAAAAAAAACGATTTTTTCTTCTAAATTGTTCATAACAAATTAAAAATTATGGTCCTCGAGTCTAAAATTATGCCAAATTGATCTACTAACTATCCTAAATGTAATCGCACAGTCGGTTTCCGGGTAGTATTTATGGCATGAAGAAATGCTTTATTGGTTGGCCTATGTGGATATTATTGAATATGTCAGGTGTAGACATGTTCCCACTAGATTCAACCCTGTCGAAATGGTTTCAAGGGGAAATAGCTTTAGTTTTGCTATAATCTTTAATTTTATGGTGGTATGGACTGCCCTTTTTACTCTAGCTTCCCAAGCTAAAGGTAACAATTCAAAGTCTAGCTGTTTTAGCCACCGACTTATTTTTGTTGTTAATTTTTATACAGATAAGACGTGTTATCGCATCTTGGGAAATAATATTATCACTTATGAGGACATGTGCACTCTGCTCGTGCAAAATTGAGGCTACCCTCAATTCTCCTCTCAGTTTTATATTGTAAACAAAATTCTACTTTATGATTATTTCTCATTGCTCCCAGCTGGAACGATTTGTATTGTCTCGCAGCCATCGGGCCCTTGAAGTAAAATTTCGTTGACACATTTCGCGAGTTTCCCAACAACCTACAGAAATTTAGGGGATGAATTCTGTAAATCAAGTATCAATAAAAGAAAATCTGAAAAGAAACTCTTACTTAACATTTCTCAAACAGCACCGCTCAAGATGACGACATTTCTTACCAATTTACGCAACCTTTTGCCAGAAATTAACTTAATGGTAGAAAACCCCCAACAGTTGAAAATTTCAATGTTCCTAAGTTTTTTATAATTTTTGGAAAGCTAAGAGAAAGTTGAAATTATATAAGTTTTATTTGGTTGATGAGGTTACCGCTGTCAGAATCTCATTGGTATCTCGTCGGTTGGTTATCTTAAAATATTTCAATGCTGTGGTCCGATTAATCCATTTAAGTAAGACATGTGAAGTCACCACGATTCGCTTCTACAGTTGATGTGTTTCACTTAATTGCAGAAAACTTCTCAGTCCGCTGGGCGCCTCTTCTGCTTCTGTGAACAAGTTCTCATCGTTGCACAAGTGCGATGTGCATCCGCTATCCAAACACCACCCGTCGTGGGCCGTGGAGTTCGCGGTTTGAAGTTTAGGGCTGGCGGAGTAGACTTCTTCCGCGTAGCCCGCTTTTTCTGCTTCTTTTTTCTTCCGCGAGAAGCAGTCGGCATATTTGTGGCCGGGTTTCTTGCAGAAACCGCATTTGAATCTCAGCTTACTCGATTTTTCTTGCTTCGACGACGTCCCCTCCTTCGGCCTGCTGTGGACCCGGTGAGGATTCACAAACATCGCTCCGTGCGCGTCGTCACCACTTTTCTGACTTCTTGCATCGTTTTCCTCGATGATCTTTATTTTTAATGCTTCTGCGGTCGGTAGATTGTCACGAGATTCGATGGCGCACCGGAAATTTTCAAAAGTGTTTGGAAGGCTGTACAGGAGCATGATCGTCGAAAGATTGCCATATATTGTCACGTCCATAGATTCCAGCTTGTCCACTGCGTCGAAAAACTTAGATAGGTGGTCCTGGACGTCCGCTCCTTCGGCCATTTTGTTTTGCGTTAACTCTTTTAACAGCGAGGCCTTGCGAGCTGGCCCTTTCGACGCTTAAATGGATTTGAGCTTGTCCCATACCTCCTTTGATGTGTTTCATTCTCGGATTTGTTTCGATTTCGAAGGTGCAATGGCCAAGATCAGATCGGATTTTGCTTTGCGATCCTGGATCGTCCACGTGTCGAGTGCTCTCTGAATCGATGCGAGGACTCTTCACCTTCTCCGCTAGCGGCTGGTCGCGGGTTCTCGCCGCTAACGTAGCCCCATGCGTCGTTTTTTTTTTTAAACCTATACAGTCCACTATATTTATTTATTTCTTCTTCCTGCGACGGCATCGAATAATCAATTGGTGCAACGAAGAAGAAAACAATGGCCATTGGGGAAGTAATAGAACCCCATGTCCTTCCTTCTTGCAGTAGCTGGAAAACCCTCTCTTCCAGCACGATAATGGCAACCACCAGCTCGCAAAGATTTGGTTAAACTTTTTTTCAGAAGTCAGTGCTAATCTTATGCTCGACTATCCATATCTCTTGACTTAATCGGAAGTGAGATTTATAAATTGTCTGTCGAAAGTAAATTCTAAAATGATTACATACAGTTGGGTCCTCCGTATTCGCGAAACTGAAAATCATAGATAGTATCGAAAGCTATAAATTTACGTCCCGTACGTAAGTTATCAATAATAAATTTTGTGTTTTAAATTTAATTTTAGAGTGCAATAGTGGTATTAAGTATGCAACATATTAATAAAGTTTACTTATAGACGAACTTTTGAGAAAAAATCTAACCACGAATAACGCCGATACGAGGGTACTAGTATGTAGTTTATAAACTATAAAAGTTGGCTGCAATATATACAACTGAAATGTTATTCAAAATATTCAACTGGAAATGAATTAGTAATTTGTTTTTACTACAATATGTACTGTAAATTGAGCTTATTCTACTGTTAGAGAAAACTACGTTGAATATGAATAAGATTTTATTAATAAATTATGAATATTTATAATTTAATATAAACTGGTACATACATACAGTAGGTAGTAGTTACATATCTTTTTTGTTTTGAAGTTTAACTGGGCATTGAGAATTTTTTAAATAAATAGTAATTAC
Source organism: Dascillus cervinus (assembly GCA_949768715.1). NCBI lineage: Eukaryota > Metazoa > Arthropoda > Insecta > Coleoptera > Dascillidae > Dascillus > Dascillus cervinus. Next base: position 24,853,463 of record OX458319.1, on the reverse strand, counting down.
CTACTTAAAATGTCCAGTAAACATTTCTGCTTAAAATGATATACAAATACCAGTAAGTACTTTAACATAAGATAACTTTTTTAACGAAAATAGGGGAAACTTTGTACCACAAAAAGAGTAAAGCAAATTATTCTCAGATAGCTTTATGTTTGATTGGGCCTAATTACAATCAGTGATGATAAAATTGTAATTCTTTAACTTTATTCAAATAATTAATCATTCGCTATCTACTACATAAAGATTTGGAGTTTGTTCATATGGAAATTGCGAAGATTTCTGACAGTTCATATAATGTGCATTTATCTTAATAAGTATGCAAAAATAATTAATGTTCTTACAGAAAGAAATTAATTCAATAAAAAAAGTTTAAAATTATAAATATGTTCAGTGCAACTATAGCCGGAACAAATTATAAAACAAGTACATGTTTAAGTTTAATTTATTTGAAATATTCAAAATTAAAACTAAAAGAAGAAGCAACAAAATTAAAATGACACTCTGCAGGTCATAACTACCGACAAGAAAATGAAAGATAGACATTTCTAGTACGCAATCTTTTTATATATAATTTTTCAGTGTCTTGGGGTGGTGTTGTTAGAAGGTTTTTTATGTGGTTTTAAATCATTTTTTGTTTGTTTTGTTGATTGTGGTTTTGGTGGACTTACCTCGGGAATGGCCACTTCTTTTTCTGGTGCTATTTTCTTATGGCTCCTTTTTTGGCACTGGTTCATCACCGTTTCAGCTAGTCTTGTTGTTGCTTAATAAACGATCACCAAATGATTAACACTGAACAAATCCAATATTAATCTATCAAACTACCACCACTTATCGTATTAAATCAGCAAATTCCCGGGATCGATGCACAAACACGTCAATCACTTTTCTCGCACTCGAGTGGTGCTACTCAATGAATTCAATTGTTTTTCGGCTACCTAGATTTATATATATTCACCTTAAAGCATGGCTTAGTTTTTCATACGTCATGCGTTTCGCGCCCCCCATTGGCGTGCCATCTCATGTCGGTCCAAAAGTTGGAATTGGCCGTCGGCCCCTTCCCACGTATGTATGCTATTTTTTTATGGCTCCTTTTTTTGGCACTGGTTCACATCACCGTTTCAGCTAGTCTTGTTGCTTCGGGAATGGCCACTTCTTTTTCTGGTGCTATTTTCTTATGGCTCCATTTTTTCGACACTGGTTCGTCACCGTTTTCAGCTGGTCTTGCTGCTTCGAGAATGGCCACTTCTTTTTCTGGCGTTATTTTCTTATGGCTCCTTTTCTTCGGCACTGCAGATGATGCAAGAAATCAAGCATCCTAGATCTAAATCAATGACTAATTTAAAACAGATAGGAGTGGAAAAGTCAACTTGGAAACCTTGCCCAAAAATGGATGCAATAAGTCCAAAAAAGCAAGAAAATCTTGCTCACCATTTGATCGAATTACTATTCCTATTATTCTAGAATGGTTTTAGACATGTCATGGTACAAATTAACAAATTTTCTTGTTAGTTCGCTGGAAAATTTTGATGACGTTATAAATCGCTTCGCATTGAAGTTGTAATACTCATCGTTGAAGATAATAATAGCCAAAAAAATAATATTCCTCTTTTCCTTAATTTAGGACTTAATGGTATGTTATCCAATGATTTCTATGGGTTTTGGCATCTTTTAAAAATTCATCATCATCTTTTAGTGGACATCTAGGCAATTTTCTGTAAATGAGTTTATATCTATTCACACTTCTCATCCTCTCTGTTTACGCGATCTTGCAACTACCTTCCTCTTCAGTCTACCAATAATAAGGCATTTTCGGAAAATATAAAATATGGTTCACATCAGATAACTTTCTTTAACAGCTCTCTGGATTTTTATTTACATGCTCTAATACTGGCATTAACATTTTAGTTGGTTCTTTGTGTAGTCTTGGAATTATCGATCAAAACACGATGATATGACGTTAGTATTATTTTCGCCTATTTTGAAATACTTCTAGTTTTAAATGCAATTAAGTTATGTTATGTTATTTACAATGACTGCGAACTTACTGTGCAATCAGAAATATGATGCACAACAAAACGAAATAGTTTCGACGGATAACTGGCGTTTTGATGCGAATTGAATTTGAACCAGGATATGCGTCACTGTGCAAAGTATGGGTGTATGGAGTGAACCAAATGTGTGTTTCACTTAGCGCCGAGGACACGGGATACCGTAGATACAGGTTGCTTCCGAAAAACACATATTTCTGTGAAAGTCCGAAATACAGCTGGAAAACAAACTTTACTACGTTTTCTTTTGTTATAACTGCAGACAGTTTACGTTTTCGAAAGCTTCGAAATATGTTTACAAATTTTGTGTACATTTTTAAAGCGAAAGTAATAAAGCAAAATCAATAGTTAGAAGATAATTTTCATTCTTTCGGGTGTTTGCCGCTTTAGATACTTTTTAATTGGCAAAATGATAATCTTAAAGTTTTGAAATGTTAATTTGAAATGAAACTAATTGGTAATACCAAGACAGGTAATAATTTTATTAAAAAAAGAAATTAAAATTTCGCCTGAAACAATGAGCTTGTTACGATTCTCTTTAATTTTATATTCAGTAAAACCGGTCGCAAGATCTCAAGCACTGCAAGCTGTAATGGACAGAATTTAAAATTCGCAAGAAGCATGTTAATTGCAAGTTACATGTACGTAACGGGCAAACTCTCCAAGCAATTTTACAGATGATTTTAATTACATGCTTGTAGTGTTTATTCTCTTAAAAGCCAAAATTTTATGTTTGGAATACATCTGTTGAATGGCTTCAATAAATAATAATAAACAGTAGCTTATACGTCTAAGCAGATAAAACTAGAAGTGCCCACATTTTATAGCTAAATTTAAATTACAAAAATTAATTACTATCAACAAAAAATTCAAGATAAAAAATTGATTCTTAATTAAATACAAACAGACTGGGAGTTCCCTTGAACCTCAAACACAATTTTAATTAAAGGGGAATAAAAACTCTACTTAAAGCACTTGATGAAAATGCAATGACAACAAACAAGAATTCAAGAGAATTTTATTTTAAATGATTAGCCATATTATTTTTCCATACTTCAAATAATTAGACGATTCAGAAAAATATTTCTCTTTCTAAAATATTTTTTCTCATCTCCGACTTGATTATCAATCAATTTTATTAATTAACGAATATAAATCAGAATTTGGTAAATTGCCAAGTCTCATTACGACAGCATTTTTTATCTAAAGCAAGCAATTTAAATTGCACATTAAAAATAAATTTCAGAGATTCTTCGCTTTTCATCATAAAACAGGTTTGGTGATAAAAAATAATGAACACAGAAATTAATTTTTAAAAAACCAACCTGACTTCGAAAGTCACAGTTTCTGCAAATCAATCATTCGTCACATATCAATAAATCATTGGGAGATTGAGATAAAATCGGATTGCACATAATTGCACGGAAAAAAATGGTCGAAGATCATCGATAGAGGGTTGGTGTTTTATTCAAATAGAGCTAAAAGAGGATTTCGGGAGGGGAGGGCACATAAGATAATGAAAAACAACAGGCAACATACCACAGTGAGTGGCAGTTTTTTGTCTCGCTTAAGTCGTTGAGAGAGACTCATCGGCCGAGTCGAATATACAGGCGCACACCAGTTGCGTTAGTTGATATTGGAAAGCGGAGTCGTGCGGTATAGGACTGCTCCACGCCGACCATTTTTTCCGCGAGTGAATCGAAACTTTGTAATTAGAAATCGTAACCGGTGCGAATTAAATTAAAGAAACAATAAGTAGTCGGACGGTGTAATTGAAATATACATTTAAAAAAAATAAAAAATTTAATTAGTAATTCAAGGATTAATGTAAAGTTCAAAAAGACCGACACGATGGTTTAAAGTGTGTATATACAACATAATTTATTTTTAATGAAACAGTGTTTGCTTTAGCTGGCGCCGAAATGCTCTTACTAAACATTGCTTGTTTGAAAACAGAACAAACTTTTAAAAATAAACACGGAGTGATTTTTTGAAAAGGCGCCCTTTAAACGCGTCTTGCAATCATGGTTTTGGGCCGCGAGTTCACCTCAACAGGTTTCAAGAACATTCGAAAACCTTTTATTTTTATCAGCACAGTGATAATATTCGCGATAAAGTCGACGGTCGCGCTGGAATCGTCGATAACTATAAATAAGCCGATCATGAGATCCTCTTCCTCGTCTGACCTACCCGGATGGGTTCACTTTTCTTCAGGTAATTTATTACGACCGTTTAATTATTAATTATTTATGATAAGCCCGAAAGAAAAGATGAGTAAAGCGAACGTTGAACTTCACCTGTGGTGAGAATATTTTATGATTATCGCTGTATGCCTACTTTACGGCTCTTGTATTATTGTACTTGAGGAACTGATGGACTCGCTTTTAACACTCTCCTGTTTGTTTTTTCAATTACGGCTCGACGGCCTTGCTTCGTGAACTCTAACTGCGCTTTCGAGTGCCAATCCGCTTCTTTTTTTTTTTTAGATTGTTTGGAATTTTTAGTATTTAGTGAGTGTATTAACGGTGCATTTTTTTGACGAAAAACGATTTTGGGAACGCGCGCCGCGCCGAAAATATGATCGGTATGTCGTTAATTGAACATCGTAAACGATGAATAGCAATCAGATCTAATTAAGATGCTTCGATAAAAAGAAAAGTTGCTCTCGATAATACGGCACTCTCGACTCCTTTTACAGATGCACTATGTGCGTCCTTTTCTGCACAAATTCCTAATAACGGGTAATGTTATACAGGGAGCTACAAATATATTGGAATTTATTTCATTTTTAATGCGCTTCTTGTGTAAGTAAAATTTAAACCGCAGCTATTTGTGTATTGTTGACATTTTTACATAATTCATAAATGAAATTGTATACATCTTTCTACCTTTCTAAAACACTTGTTTTTCGAACACAAATTCCATTGTTAGTTGATTTTTGCGGGAACTATAAAACTGTATTGTTCGACTATTGAATGGTTAGATAATAAGCTTTTGAACAAAGTACTGTGAAGCTTAGATAATAAGACATTGGTTTACTGCAGTCGCGTGCCATTTCAACAGAGTAGAAAGGAACGGACAATCGCTAGTGCAGGGTTGTAAGAACCACATACAAGAATAGAGAGTTATAGCAAGACGTATTTTTCATTGTCGTTATACGACACTTTGGCTGGGAAGCTCAAATAAAGTATTACGACAATGAAAAACACATCTTGCTATAACTCTCTAATGATAACGTTAGCTGAGAAAACGTTTTGCAAACCATGATGCGATTGTTATACCGGCTGCCCCTAAAAATCTGATCTCGGTAGTTATGGCATTATCTACACATAAATTGACATGCACTGTACTTAAAAACCCTTGACACATAAAAACACCAGATTATGAAAAAATGCAAGGTTATTTATCTGATTTTTATTGTTATAGGCTTTTTACAATAAATATTGACCATTTTGCTTTTGTGCAACATTTGCTGATCATTACTATTGCAACAGTCGATGACGACTTACCGCAACTCCTCTAGGTTGTTTATTTCTCTCTTACAAACATTTTGTTTCTTCTGCTTCCTCCTATAACGCCGTCTCCCTGCGATACAATTTGCTAGTGTAGCACCAGAAACTGCAGCCCTGAATATCTTGGTAGATGTTGGTCGAAACCATCCTGTAGATGTCTTACCCTGGACCGACCTGCTATTCATTTATTGCTGTCCAAATTATATTCAATTTAATCATAATTATATTAATTTCGATTATCTATTTCTCTCAGTGTATACATACCCTAGTGAACGTGCTGGGAAACGATGATTTGTTAATTTAGTAATAATTCTGTTACCAAATGTTTGCCTTATATACTCAAAATTTGATTTACTTGTATGCGCCGTTGCACTATCATGTTGCAAATCAAGTTTGTTAAAAAACATTGTTAATATTTCTCCCCGATGGCGTTCTCTATTATTAAAAAATATAGACCCAATGAGTCGTCTTCTAAGTTTTTCAGAATTAAGCGATGTTTTCACATAATAGTTCGGGTTTTCAGGACTTCAAAAGCAAAAATTCTGTAAATCATAATGTACACCAAGTTTCATTGCTGTAACTCTTAATTAAATGTTTCTTGGAAGAAATGGTAATAATTTAAGTGTGTGTTAAAGTCAGGAATTTCAGATACATAATAATATCCTTCGGGCCAGTTCTAGATACGTCTGCTTGAGCTACTAATTTTCGTGCCGAAATGTGAGGGTCTTGAGGAATTCTTTCCTCAATGTCATCCACAATTTCATCATTAATTTGGCGTCTACCTAAACTTTTTCTATTTGTACACCCTACCAGTTTCTGAAAAAGTACAACAGTTCTATTAATTTTCTGTCGCAGAACATGATCATCGTAGTGGTATGGAAATTGAGCTCGAAAATCTTCCAATGCATATATCCGCTCATTACTGCACACATTAGAACCAGCCTGTATATATAAGAGTACATTTGAAACAGAACTTTGTAATTTATTTTTGTTTGTTTTGTTCTTGGCAATAAGTTCTTATCTGGACGAGTTAGTATATTTATTCAATGGAATAAAGTATTAATCTACATTTTTTAAAATATTGTTGATTTTATTAAAAAATTGACAGCGGTTTCAATCACCTCACCATTACTATTTTGTCACCGCATTATGTGAGGATTACCACGTTTTTTCTTTCAACAAAAAAAGTTACTGTTAAACATGTTTATTCTCAAGAGACACTCAAGTCTGTGAAATGATTGTAATTTTAATGCATCTACAATGTACCCTGGATTATCCGGATTAACGACAGAAAGACGTTTCATGAATGATACAAATTTGTATGCTGGATTACCTACATTTTACGAATATAATGCACGTCACCATAGATTTATAGTGTTTGCAAATTAAGTGCATCATCGCCACCGGCGAATTTTACAAAGCATCGAGATTTCTAGAAAGTTGCTTTGAGTGACACTAATAAAATTTTATGGCCATCAATCAATAATCCAAGGTATGATTTATTATTGTATACACACTATTTATTTGAATATCTAGTGTCTTTTTTATTCTTTTTCAAAATCTTCAAAAATTAATTCCAAGTTAAATTGTTAGCAAAGAACAATTTTGTTTTAGGGCATTATTTTATGCAAACTTGTAAAACTTAAAAACGCTCCAATTCGACGTGCATAAACTGAACAATCGGCACCCGGGGAGAAAGTCGTATTTAACGGTCTTTCTTAATGCAGTTTATGTGTACCTACCAAACTTAAGACATTTGTTACGAACCAAATCTTTTCTCAACTCGGAAGGCTATTGTTGAAACTGTTTGTATTCAGGGTTCATAGTAACCCGATTGTAAATGATCTTTAGAGATGCCTTTAAAAATGTCTAGTTTATATGCTGCAATTAAGTATAGTGGAACCCCACTAAGCGTCATACTTTTTTGATACCAATGTTCTAGGAACTAAATTCGAGCTTCTGTTTAGGTTCAAGTTGCACGACGTTATCAAATTTTAAAACCCGCAATTGGCACTAATTTAAAAACTATTTGTCTAACCTTCCACTTAATTTGAGCATAATATTCATCTTTAATAATTAATTCCTCCTGTTTAATTTGAAACTCGAAAGTATCTCCACGATTTTCCATCTTTATCTAAATTAGATTCCTATTTGATTATAAAATTATAGTGATGTAAGGATAGGTTAATCACGTGGTAAAGGAATTTTCAGTTACCTATGTCGAGCCACTTAATTTTCATTAACGACACTCTTTAATTTTATCAACAAACCACTTTCCAAAATTATCTTGTGATACGTAACAACTTCTTTCATTTAACTTATAAAGAATGCACGACATTGTCCGTTTATCATCGACAACGTAGATAGACGCTGCCAAAAAGAATTAAGTTCGGTTTAGATATTCGAGATGCGACCAAATTTTCTGTCACATTATTTTAGCCCTCTCATAACACAGGATTCGAAACTAATGCAAACAGGGCCTTGTCATCACATGGCTAATCCCGTCCCGTGTTTGAGGGAGCATTACGACTTTATAGCAATAATTTCAAACTACGCCAGAACAACAAATTACAAATCACCAATAAAACTTATATTTGAAGGGGTTATTGCAAGAAATTAATAAGTACTTTTTCATGTTTTGAGATAATTAACTTTTCAATATTCAAAATCTAATTTAAATATGATCAATTATCATAAGTGCCTCATCTAGATATGCCACCTCCACGTATCATTTGAAGCTTCATCCCTCAGATTCGCTTAAATCAAAAACATGCAGAAGTAGTCATCCGCTGACTTACCGATTTGGGCGAAAACTACGCGCCCATAGACGAACGTTTTTAAAAGTTTTTTCAAGTTAAACGGTAATTAAGTTGCAAATAGTAATTTAATAACAACAAAACAAATTGTTAGTGTCTTCTACGCAGTTTTATAGTGTAAACAAAATTCTACTTTATGATTATTTCTCATTGCTCCCAACTGGAACGATTTGTATTGTCTCGCAGCCATCGGGCCCTTGAAGTAAAATTTCGTTGACACATTTCGCGAGTTTCCCAACAACCTACAGAAATTTAGGGGATACATTCTGTAAATTAAGTATCAAAAAAAGAAAATCTGAAAAGAAACTCTTACTTAACATTTCTCAAACAGCACCGCTCAAGATGACGACATTTCTTTACCAATTTACACAACCTTTGGCCAGAAATTAACTTAATGGTAGAAAACCCCCAACAGTTGAAAATTTCAATGTTCCTAAGTTTTTTACAATTTTTGGAAAGCTAAGAGAAAGTTGAAATTATATAACTTTTATTTGGTTGATGGGGTTACCGCTGTCAGAATCTTAAAATATCTTAAAATATTTTAATTCGGTGGCCCGATTAATCCATTTAAGTACGACTTGTGTTGGTGTGGTGTTCCCAGTCACCACGATTCGCTTCCATAGCTGAGGTGTTTCACTGAATTGTAGAAATTGGCGGCACACCGACCGCACATTATAGTCCAACTCCTTTGAATTGAAATTTTTGAATACCTCCAAGAGGACTTCATCGAGTAAATCTAAAATCCAACACGAGTTTGGATTATGCAAAAAACGTCAACCTGAAATCGTTTTATTGAAAATTTGAGCCTCTTTGACCGGCAATTGTCTTTTTCTGCCTCTCAGTTGGTGTGAGAATGTTGGAGTTTTCTCGGTCATTTTCAGATGAATTTAAATTTACAAAAAAATTATTGACATTGTTTCATATTTCAGCTCTTGCAATCTTGATCATTTTTTATTCGAACATTTTGAAATTGTTTATATTGGAATTCGTTATGTTTGTTATAATTAAATTGGATGCCATTACACACGGGATTAGAGCCATGTGATGACAGGGCCCTGTTTGCATTGGTTTCGAATCCTGTGTTATGAGAGGGCTAAAATAATGTGACAGAAAATTTGGTCGCATCTCGAATATCTAAACCGAACTTAATTCATTTTGGCAGCGTCTATCTACGTTCACAATGTCTTTTGGTACATTCTTTAAAAATTAAATGAAAGAAGTTGTTACATATCACAAGATAATTTTGGAAAGTGGTTTGTTAATAAAATTAAAGAGTGTCGTTAATGAAAATTAAGTGGCTCGACATAGGTAACTGAAAATTCCTTTACCACGTGATTAACCTATCCTTACATCACTATAATTTTATAATCAAATAGGAATCTAATTTAGATAAAGATGGAAAATCGTGGAGATACTTTCGAGTTTCAAATTAAACAGGAGGAATTAATTATTAAAGATGAATATGATTGCTCTTTTATTGTTTTAAAAATATGGATATATTATGTATAAACTGGCCGGTGCGCACTTACTGTAGAGGGATCATTAGGATAATTACCCATTAAACTAATTACCTCATGACGTCAGCAAATTCTACAATAGCCGAGTAGCCTTAGGTGGTGGCCCCGTACCGGCATTGCTTCTCTACTGACGCAGTTTCAAACAAAGAATCCTTTGTCGGAAACTGCGTATTGATACGGATCTCCTCATATAATGTGAAGTTATTTTTAACAAATTTATCAACAATTTGTGTCAAATTTTATAATGCATGCTTACCAATTCTCCTCAGATAGTCGAATAATTGGTACCCTACCTGAACAATGGAAAAAATGTGCGTGAAAGTGTAAATTAAAACTCACTAGTGGTGTTATGGTACACTAGTGTGTAATATTATCTTTACAACTGTTAAAATCAACACTGACATGGGGGTGATTACCTGTAGACGTTGGATAAATTCCTTTTACCTGTTTTCAATAAAATAAATATCGACCTGTTATTTTGAGCTCTTTTGAATTGTCTTTAAATTAATATCGAATTTTTGCAGGTTGTTTAAACGACCAATGTTTGCATGCTCTCAATGACAGTTTCCAAAAAAGGAACAGCGAGTTTTTTGTCGTCGATCGTTTTCAACAAAATTCAACTCATTAATGCGCCATCCAGCCGTGTCCACTCTGTATGTGGCGCGTTTATTAAATTCCCAGAGCAGTAATTAATTTTTTAATATGCGACTAGTAGAATCTTCATCACTGGTTATTTACGAGAAAAATGGGGAAATTCAGGAAGTGGCTTCGAAATGGAATGAAGAATGTGGTCAGGCAGTTAAACTACTAATCGTCGAAATTTATTATAATCGCTTTTTTTTCTCATCATTTACGGCTTAACACTCAATCGAATCGAATTTGTTACTTGTTGACATTTAAAACGCACAAGTCCACATAAATACGCGCCCAATTTATTTATGATATTTAATTAGATCCCCATTTTTTCATGGCCGTTTTTACTGCTTGTGTATAATGCAGCTGAAAATAAGTAACTTAAAACAAGCATAAATTTGTAAGTCTATTTTTAAAACGATATTAAGCGCCAGTCTTTGAAAATATCACTCGACAAAGACGACGCCATGAAAATCGGACCGAAACGGAGAGAGAGAGAAGACGAAGAGCACACTCCCGATTTTATAATAGACAAAGACATCTCTATAACGGCGCCAAGTGTCCCCTCTTGGTGTGTCTGTTTTTAAGTACTTCTGCATGTTAGTGCCTTAAGTGGTTTGTGTGGCTTTATCAGCAATACTATTTAAAATATCCGGTGTAATGTCTTTTCTTAGTCGTTTTTAATTGGTTTCCAGTCCGTTTTATTTGTTGTTATTCATTTATGCATTTTTCGTTATCGCGCGGCGTTAAAAACAGGATGAGAGTTATTTTAAAATCGAAAAAAAATTTAGTCGCTATTCCGTAATCTATTTACCACGAATTGCTTTTAAAATTTTTTCACCAAAAAAAGGGGACTGATTTTTCGATAAAGGCTTTTAAGGCTGGCTTCGAGTTGGTAACTGCGTGGGAGACCCAACAAGGACCGTAATTAGCATTGTTTATGCCGGCGACGATTTGTAAATAAACTGAGAAAATTTCAAAAGTACTGAAATTAGTGATTTCATTTCAAGACATTTCTTTACCGAGTGCGTCATTAAAGTCTTGTTCGAAGAAGAAAAATGTTGGGATCTCTTTTCAACTGTCTTTGTTGGGTCGGACCGATTTTGAGACACAATAGGAATGTCCACGAAAATAAAGTTTACCTCTTTGCGCTTTGGGAATGGATTTTTCGGGCCTCGCTTCGTTGGCCCGGTTCCTTTTCGAACAATTAAACTTGCAAATTCCCATTCGAAAAACAAACGTATAATTAAAATGACTCACAATACACATCCATAAAAAATTAGGACGTTTTTATTTTATAAATGACACATTGTTTTAATATTTAATTTCAAATTAAGATTGTCAACAAGAAACGATTACGTATCATTAAGCGCCTACGTACTGCTGTCGCTTAAAAAAAATAATCAATTTTCTTGTACGACATTATCGGTGGTTACTTTTGTTCTAATGAGGCCCACGTACGTCCACGGTTAGTCTATTTTCAGTCTTATCGCCGCATCAAGCCGGAATGAATCATCTCACGTAATTCGGTACAGTTATCGTACCAAAAATCGAATTGCGTTAGAATCGGCTTATCATGGTTCTTCACAAGTTTACTCCTGTTTGATCTCTTATCCAAATAAAAGATAAGGCGCGGAAAGTACAACAAAGAAATTTTATGCAAGACCTTAATCTTTATTATCTGGTTGTGAAATGTTTGCGCAACCAAAAATATTGATAGTGCACTTGACAATTGCAAACTTGAATGTCGGAGGCCTCCCGCCCGACGATAACATAAATACGCAATTAAACGTCTTCTTAAATTGTCAAAGCGTGTTATAGAGGGCCCCCGCTCGAAGAACTTGTTTAGTTACTTTTTTAGTAGGAGTTTTAAATTGTTTGTTTAGTAATTCTTTTCAAATTGTTTTGTCTTTGGTACAACAGATTTTTTGTGCTTTTGGTTTCTGCATTGTCATGTCTTATATTTGTTTTAATTTTTACTTGGAAATTTTATCCACTTTATTTTATATTGAGTTTTTAATCACAGTACTTTACCAATACTGGTTTCAGTGGCGAACAGCCACTCAAGTTTTACCTGTCTGTGCCTTGTAACCATCCAGATTTTTGAAAGAATTACTGTTGCACTAATTGTATAGAGATTCGATTGAGAGCTACAGAAAATAGGCTTCCTAGTCAATTTAATTGATTAGGTACAACTTAATAATGGTTTGGGGTATAAAAAAATAATCAGACGACTTTTACATTTTTTTAAATTTCAATTTTACCATTTTATTTGTGCGTGACTATTCGACACAAAGCTAAACAAACCCAAAACCTGATCTGAGCTTGTTAATGAGAAAGATTGGTCGTTAAGTAGGTTTACAGAAGAGCCCCTATTAAATTGATCATAACTTTCAAACCGTTTAGATATGAAAAAATGACAAAAATATTTTTAACTTTCCCCATATTTCCCACGAAATTTTTTGAAGAATAATCGAAAGAAATACAGTGCGACCTCGATAATCCGAATTAATTAAAACCGCGGTGATCCGGATTACTGAAGCGTGACAGTTTTTTTATTGAAAAGAAATATTTAATACCAAACAACTAGAAAATAGTACATAAACAAAAATTATTTAAAACAGAACATACTTATTAAATTTGTGTATTAGGTATTTTGTGAAGTACTTTCTAATTGTTGTTTGCTTGATCCTTTTCTGGTTCATTGTAAAAGGCGTTTCTTTTAATCTTTGAAGTACAAGAACATCTTGTAGTGGGATATTAGTTTCTGCTGTCCACTTCATGCACACATTGAAACTTTTAACTGCTGCATCATTCTTAACAGTTTGGTTTCTATTATTTAACTCCGAACTTTCACTGTCACCATCATGCTGTTCGTCTGCAGCATCTATGTCTTTCAGTGGTAATAAATCTTCATCATTTTGAAGCTAGTTACCTATTTCCACTTTCATGAGATTTTGCTCAGTGAAACATCTGTTAAATATTTATGGATTAACAAAAAAAAAATACTATACGAAAATTTTTTTGCTTAACAAATGTACGTTGTTTACCCGTCATCTCTTCAATCAAAGGAAGCAGATTGTGTCGCAATTGTCTCAGAGGAATTAGATCTTCATCGTCATCTTCAGTGTATAGTCGTTATTTGCCACATGAGCCATAATTTTGTGCCAGCAGTTCTACAAGACTTCGGGGCAGACTTTTTTCCAAGCACACGTCAAGTTATTGGTTTTTAATAACTTAACAACGTTCTCTTCGTTATTAGATAAAATATGGGCTAACAAACTTTTCCGATAAAATAATTTCGCCAGTCTGGTGTCATTTTGATTCATAGGTTGCAAAACTGCGGTATAATTTGGTGGAAATTGGGTGTTGTAAATTATCAATCCTCACTAATCAGCTCGTTCAGAAAAATTGAGACATCTTCAAAATGACGGAGACGTCTAAAAATGCAAGTGAAATGCCTGGCTGGATTATTGAAGAATTCAGTCTAATGAAGGTCCGGATTATCGGGGTCGTAATGTATAAATTAAGCAATTCCATGAAAGCCATATTTCATCTGTTTTAATTTTGCCATTGATTTTTACGTTTATGCTGTAAAAGTGATCTATTATTAGTGTATTTTCCAACTACTCTTAGGTTGACGGTTTCCGGTGGACCCAAGAATTTTCTTGGATCGGGCGACTGGATCGGAAACAAAGATTTATTGTTTTCACTCAAGATATACTTAAAAAAAAAGGAAAAAAAAGTGGACCCTGTGATGTTGATAATGAAAATAAAATTAAAACAAGAACCTTATAATCACAAAAAAAATTATATAAAATAAAATTACTCATATAGACGCATTTCGGTGGCTATGCCACCATCTTCAATACCGAAACTGAAGATGGTGGCATAGCCACCGAAACGCGTCTATGTGAGTAATTTTATTTTATATAAATTTTTTTTGTGATTATAAGGTTCTTGTTTTAATTTTATTTTCAAGATATACTGAACAATACAAAATGTGAGTGACCGCAATACGCAGATTAAAAGGCACCTATGATTTCAAGGTGTTTACAATTAAAATAATCAATAAATAATTAAATAATCAATTAGTAGTTGATGCACAATTTTAAAAATAAATTCTTCGAAACTAAAAGTTTGGGTTGCGACTCATCGGTGCAAGCTCATCATTGCTGAAAACGTGAGCGGAAATGCTCCCAGCGGAGGTTACGGTGAAGAAAAAGGGTAAACCACAATTCGTGTAAGTCGAGCTATCAAAATGAAACAAAACAACAATAATTAATAAGACTGTCCTAAACTTTTTTCTCCATTAAACCAAAACTCAATTAATAAATCAAAGTAAAATTTATTGTACTTACTATACAAAACATGACAACAACTTTTTTGTTATGTCTATTATCTCTTTATATTGATGCTAATCTTATATTAAGTTGAAATGAATTTCAAAGAATTTTATCAGAATTCTCTATTCCTGAATTTTGCACCTGCTTTTAATGACTTGCAAAAAAAGTAACAGCTAATTATGAGTACTAATAAAAATACTCAAAATAAAAAAATATAATTAGTTGCAAAATTACAGGAAAAAAAGTTAAAAATTGTCAACGTGCATACTTTATAATTTCGCTAAGCGACATCAATTAAAATAGCCAAAAATGATGATTTGCAACAAGATCTGGACACTTAAAATTTTGCCGGCAGTCATAAAAACAAAACCGTAGCTGCATTTAAAAGGTCATAAATTATCCATGAAGTATTTTCGTGGACATGTTTAGTTTAATTAACATCTTTTTACATTCGTTACCCGCGGAGCGAAATATTAAGTGCCTTTTCGTGTCATCGTTTTTGACTTTAAACACACATTAACTCTCGAGTAGCCTTTGAAAAAATTCCTCAAAATTTGCAAACAGAAACCGATCAACTCTCTTCCTTGGAGAAGGAATTATGATTTGACTATGCTCTATCCAGGAAGAGGGTAGAGTAATCAACGTGTCGACCAATTAATTCCCAGTAGGCTGGTTGCCAAACATGATTGAGGAGAGAAGAATGACGTATTTAAGGATCCATTAACACACAATAAATGATCGTTGTTTTTCTTCAAGAAATGATTTTAATGTTTTTATGAACATATTTATTTAGAAATTATTATATTTCAACAAAAATACACTTACTAAAAGGGCAACTTGGGGTTTAAGTTGATTTTTATCCGGGCATCTATTGTGTTCGTATTGTACAGGGTCACCCAACGTTAATGGGCATCCTTAGAAAAATCTCAATTCTGAAGTTATTACTATAAAAATTTGGCTATGTATTCAATTATTAATAAGCTACGATCTGATGTTAATTCAGTTTTTATCATCTGGCTTCGCGACGCTCGTTTATATCATTTTCACGAATTTTTTTAACTTTTCGTTTCATAAATCTTTTACTTATAATTTTTTTAATGTAAAAATATCAAAACCTTATCAGTTTTGTAATTGAAATTCACCGTTATCGCTTTCAGAAGCCGGTCATAAGCTATTTAAAATCGCAAATCTTTGTTGGATGTATTGTTGATTTGATTATTAATTTATTTTTAGGCTAAAACACGTTTAAAAAGATTAAACAAAAACATTCTTGAGACTTGCAAGACGAAATTAAACGCTGCAGGTAAATTTCACAAAAAAATAGTCTTAATCTTTAAAAAAATACACTTTGGTTTTTTACAACGTCTAGTTTATCATAAAAATAAAACTAATACCACCAGTTTGTAGTGAAATAAACAAAATTGGAGGACAATAATTTAATATTTGATACCAATTATGGAGGTGGCCATTAACGTTGGAATATCCGACACATTTAAAATGTTTTCTCTTAATTGTTTCGTTTTACTATTGGCAATTGTTGTCCGCGTCTGTGTGAATATCTGGCACTACAACCAGGGTTCACAGTAACCTGGAAAATCTAAAAAACCTGGAAATTTTCAGGAAATTTAGAAGCAAGTCAAAATGTCAGAAAAATCAGAAATCATGTATTTTATCAAAAAATCGGAGAATTTATTTTATGTGTCTGGAAAAAGTTTAAGACGTGATAGGAAGAAATTTCTTTCCTATCTCTATCGATATTTCTAGGTATTTCCACTATACAGGTTGTATTATATTAAGTGTCCACCATTGGTAACTTTGTTATTATTGGAGTTACAAAGTCGGTTAAATAATAATAAATAAATAATAAATAATAATAACAACATTGTTAAAAATTTTTCACTTATTACAAATTTAACACTTCACAAACATTTTAAAAACACATTTTTTAAAACATTGCCAATTACACATTATTAAACATTTTAAAAAATACATTGCCAATTCACAATGATTAACCACAAGTTGACATCAACGTTGCCAGCAGTTCTTCCTCCGTGCGGATTGGTGTCTCGTATACTAGGCTTTTAACATGGAAAGAAGTCTAGTGGAGTCAAATCTGGGGATTGCGTTTGGTGCAAATACCGATCGAAACCTCCATAATACGATGCCAACATTGCTGATGATGTCCAATACACGGCGAACCTTTTATTCACTGTACTGCTAAAACAACACATTTTTTGACAGTGATATCCCCCTCAATTTGACGCACCACTCGTAGGATACCCTCTATAACTTGAACTAAAATTTTTGACTAGTTAAGAGCGCAAAATACTAGAAAAAGGTCAGGAAAAATACTGGAAAAGTATCAGCCAAAATCTGACAAAATCAGGGAATTTCAAAATACAGAATTTCGGTGACCCCTGGTAACACTAATCACAAAATTTATTGCTCTACCGTTTTCCTGTACCGAGTATAGATTCATTTGAATGCAAATCATTTCCAAACGCTTCAAGGACTCTTCTGATCGGTATTTTTTCAAAGTTCGACAAGTGCCCGCATCCTGTTGTTTTTCAAAACGCGCTGCCCTGCAATTAAATCGGGGAGGAATTCGTGTCAGCCGAAAATAAGGCGCCCCGAAAGGTCCGAAGTTCAAAGCGGCGCAATTAAAAAAAACTGTTTACGAAGAGGTTGCATTTTATTATGCAACTTAATTAGCGCAGAAATAGAATAGGGCAATTAAAACAGGAAACGTTTTGCGTTTCTTTGTACGTCGTAAACCGATTTCATTACGGCTTTAAATGTTAAATAAACAACAGGAAACCGGGAGATAAAGGTACAACGTGCATCTCCGCCCATAATTTTATTATGAGCGCTTGTTTTAGAGTACACACATATTTATCACGTATTTATGTGTGCGCGCATTATAAACATGTTACTTAAACTTATCGTTCACGGGAAGCCGACCGAATAAAAATAGTCTGACCGCACAATGGAAATTCCTTTTGTGAACATGTCAACGAGGCTATTTAAGAAGCGGTTAACTTTTTATTTGTCAACGATTTGACTCGCGTTTTTTTTCCCGTTCGAAAAAACGGATCCACATAAATCGCGGGCCCGATTAGCCACGCTCCTTGAAGACGCGTTTACCTGCTTGAGTGCTTTACCTTGTCAGGTCTGCGCTTATCTGGGGCCGCATTTTCCAGATCGGAAGATTCGCGCCATTGAGGCAAAATCGAATGACAGAAATAACCGAAAGCTCACTTGTTGATCCCGTGCTGTAAATTACCGCTCTAGTGACTTTGCGTGCGGTTGTAATTGTAGACTTCAGGAAGTTTAATTGCACATAATGGTCTTCTGGCGCCGGCCCCCGTCTCGGGATGGCCCTGCTCGGCTCGGCTCACAGAGCTAACAATACTTGAGGGTTTCGCTCTGTGAGAATGCGAATTAATTACCATCCTGATGTTTGCTTTTCGCTGATTTATCGCCGCGATAAGGTTCCGCCGTTTTGCGAGTTACGTAATTGGTTATTACATTTTTTCGGGTTCGATTTTTTGGGTCACATTTCATTAAAATGTTAATTACGCAAATAATTTGCAAAAAACGGCCAGTCACCGGCGGAATAAAATTAACGTGAGCTAAAACGGGCTAACTTTGATATGTCGGTGTGTCATGTTTTGATTCAGTAATTAAAAGAGGCGAATTCTTTTGCAGCACGGTTTGCTCACGTGCCTCCGCTTTTTTCGAAATGATGAGAGGTCCAGAAGTTGCTGATAGTAATTACGCAAAATGTGCTTGCAGGAAACTGAATTAATTCTTATAATTGCTCCACTTTATGTACAATTTATTTTATTTATGTTTCTCAAACATGAACTTTATTTCTCGGTTTGTAAATTATTTTATCAGAATTGGACAACATTATGTGAATGATTTAATGATATTTAGACTGTCGTTAAGTGGAAATAAAATTATTTGAGTAATTAAATTAGTCGAGAGGTTCCAAAAATGCTTCATTATTTCTCACTAATTGAGCCATATTTTTATTCGTTGGTTTTATTTGTGACATTTGATATTTCAATATTTTGCCATTAGAAAGCATTTAAATGTAGTGAAAAGAAAGGCGACACAATTTTAACTTGCGCGAATTTACATATTTTTTTGTTTGAAAAGTGCTGGTCAAATTGTTTTGTCTTTGGTTTTTTGTTATCTAAATAACGTTTAATTATTTGCTATAAAAATGATTATTTAATCTTTTATTAATTTGTGTAATTTCGGTACAATTGAATTTGAAGCATTTCATTTTTAAATCAATTTTTCTTTTAATTTTGAATTAATAAATTTCATTAAAGAACATTAGAAGAAGAACTGGTAAAATTCACTTCCCTACAATAAAATTGTTGTTTTTTTTTCTGAGGGAGAAATAGGTACACTAAAACCTCGTTTAGCGCTCAGGATGCGTTCCTAGACGTCAAAGCGCTAAACGAAACAACATTAAACGAGGCCATTTTAACACAAAGTAAATAGGGACAGAGGAATACGAGACCGATCAAAAACAAAATGGTTCGTATAAGTGATAGAAACAGGCATATTTAATCCACCAGAGCTAACGCGAAATAAATTTTAATCGTCACTGGCACCTGTCTCAGAGACCAAGATTTTTTATAGTTTAATTATTATAAAAAAATATTATTTTATGTTAAATCTAAATTTATAGTATATTAGAAACTGCGTCCTTTCTCTATAATAAAACACAACTAGATTTAATATAACATTGTTTTTATTAAACTTAAACAGTGGGTATTTCATTGATATTAAAATTATGTCACTTTTTTCTAACACCTTTAAAAAAAACAAATCATTAGTTCTTTAAGTTTAGTGCTAAGTTTTAACATAATAAGCTATTAAATAGCTGACTACGCAAAACACAAACACAATATGTCTGCACACGTCGCTATCGTACCAAAGACTGATAATAGCGCTGAGCAAATGAGGCAGCTACCCGAAGAATCAGCCAAATTTATTAAAAGATTAAAAAGTTATTCAGTCGGTCTTTGAGACGTATGGCGCCAGCTCTGCTGGATTTTAGCGGTTCCAGTCGCCTCAGCACCCACATTTTAATATCGTTTGAAATGCTTTTTCGTGTCATTTTGGTTTTATTATTACACTTATTCATTCTGAATAATCTAAAAAATTATACGGATTTATTTTTAATAAACAAATAGAATTTTTATTGATTATCTTACACAATATATTGAGGATTACAGCACATAAATTAATAACTACAAATGAACAGGATGCGCGAAAATAAATGTACAAAAAAAAAACATAGACTTAGGGGAAGTACAACGCTTCGATAAATTAGCACCTTTCGCTGATTGTTCAGAAATAATTGTACTATGTATATACGAATCAATCAGCGTTAAACAAGGAAGCGCTAAACGAGGTCTTAGTGTAATATGGTATTTTATTCCCATTTTCTGAAGACTGAATCCCTCTAAATAAATATTTAGTTTGAAAAGTTTTTTTTTACGATAGGTACAGTTAACGAATTTAAATTTGGGACGATTTTTTTAACAGTAGGACATATATTTTCAACTTTTAGTTGTTACAATTATCTTTTCTCGATACATTCATAACCTTGAAAAGGTAGTGACGTTTTTCTAGGCATATCTAAGCAACGTTTACACCATTAAATTGTGTCGTCCCAAATTTAAATTCGTCCATAGTACATTAGTTATCCATTTCATCCTTCCTTTTTGTAAAGCATTTCTTTAATGTTTCTGAAAAGGCATAAACTAGGGTATGTAAATTATAACCTAACAGATAACCTATACGCCATGTGTGCAGTAATCAATGGCATACTTAAAACAAATGAGATATGGCTTACCGTAGAATTGTCAAAAGTTATAAAATAATGCTAAAATTTTAATTATTTTCGATTATTCTTGAAAAAATCTTGCGGTACCCCAAACGGCACAGCCACCACTACCAATCACTCTTTCAACTAGATGTATTCCAAAAATAGAATTTTATCATTCAAACAAGATAACATAAAGTGCTATCGTGAATGAAGGGGTCAGAAAAGTTTTACTTTTCAGTCCTAGGATTAAAAAGTAAACTTTTCTGATTCAATCGTTCCTATTTTTATTCTTTATCTGATAGATCAGCTTTTCTTAAACTTTCCTCACCAAGAAACACTGCACAAATCGTTATTACGTCAATTAGAACCACCCCAATGTTGGGGTTGCGCACTCTTAAGTGTCGTTACCCTACACCGAAACTTCTTAGGTGTCGTTACCTTACACCGAAACTTCTTAGTCCATCTTCATGTTTAATTAGTAATTGATTAGTTTCTTCTTCGCCAGCCACTTCTTCTTCAGTTAATGTAGGCACTGTCAATATCTCTCCTCGCATTGAATTTATGTTTTCAATTTCTCTTTTCTGGGCCTGTTTCCAATAACCGAAATTTCGGTTAAAACGGGGGTTACAAAAACTGGTAAAAGTTACATAACCTTGTATTAACAATAATTGTACATCTACATTTTATATTCTACCAACTTTGCCGTATTTAACTATTCTATTTGAAAAATTAATCTAATTTTAATTGTTTTGTTCTACATTGGTATAGTTTTTTAGCTGCAATGTCCTTCCTTGATCCACTTTATTTCATATATTTTCCTGTGACCTTATAACTTATTATAGTTGGTACCTTAATGTGTAGAGGGACTACGATCAATAGGGCTAGATTCTATGTTACTTACAACAAATTTGTGGAGATTTGAAAATCGCGTGTTGCAAAAGGGTGGCCCAGTTAACCATATTCCTCATATTCCTCAAAAACGGTAGCGACCATTTGATAATTCAACATCCTCTGTTATAAACTATTGTTTCGGTTATTCTCAGAAAAGTTAATTTTACGATGTTACAAAAAAATTGCACTGGTTGCTGACTTGCCAAAATAGACAAGGTTTACTGCTATGCTTTTGAAAAAGATATAACATGTGCAAATAATTTACAGCAAGTAAGAAAACGTGTTTTCATAGTACATATCTTTACTTAGAGTCAGGTAAGGCTTTTAAAATGTATAAAAAAATTTGAAGTGAATAGGTAATTGCTTTTACGGGCGATTAATGTTGTAGGACCCTGTATCTACAAGACGAAAACAAAATTTTTAAATTATTAAATTTACGACCAGTCAATTACAGCTTTTTGAAGCAGAATATTTTAAAAATTGCAGTTTAAAATAATCGTTGTTGTAAAGTTCTGCTTCGAATATCGATAAAATTGCTGCGCCTTTTTAAAGTAATGCATATAAATGAAGGCGCTGTTGTTTTCAAAATTACCTACAAAGTTTCACCAATTTGCGTTAAATTATAGTGTTTTGAAATTCCTCTCCGAAACCGGATATTCTAAAAACTAGAATAGTCGAAAATAAGCCAGTCAAACCCGCTGATTAAAAATAAAATTTTATGCAGTCCAGAACCAGCAATTCGAAAATATTCTCGCCACAAAAAAGTGCTGAAACCGTGCAACCTCCCGACAGCGTAACTTCCCAACAATTACACAGCCATTTTCAAAATTAGATCTCTCTACTTTTCCGAAATCTGTAGTTAGAAGCCGCCTGCTCTATAATTTCACATCCGTACCTGATTTTCAAGGGTCTTCGAGTTGTGTTATTATTTACCTGAGCGTACACCCTCCGGTACCGTCGTTAGACGGTAATTGCTCCACAATAACGTAATAACAGCTTCGCGATTTTTTCGACTTAATTAAAGAATTCCCTGCGCCCACATTCGACGCGGATATAACGTACATCGCATTTGATTGTGTTTATTTTGTTACAGAGAACGTGCGGTGCTTCTGCAATTTGCCGGTTTGCGTTTCGACGGGGTACATGTGCAAGTCTGGCGAGGGCGGCTGCTTTTCGGACCTACTGGATCCCGATCACGCCTCCGCACCCCACAACGTCTACCACGGAAGGCACGGATGTCTGGAGTCTCTCACCGACAAGTACGTTATTCTCCAAATTACACCAATTTTTTTCTCCTCACAAACTCTCGAGAGTGCTCTTAACGACGGGGCCCGACCGTATAATTTAATAATAATTACACACACACAAGAATTGCGCAAGAATTTCGGTTTTATTATTGAAGAAGGACCGAGCGTTCCAATTACACATCAAATTTTTACGTCGGCGCACGCTGTAATTTTTATAATTAGTTTTTCTAATTGTTATTATCCGCAAAGAGGAATTATAATGATGGACGAATGCAACTCTCTTCGGGTGTACGAGAGAAAGCAACGGGTTATATTTAGCTAAGGTCAAACAACATGCATACTTTAAGTTGAAGTCACGAATTCGCCTCCGGCGCCGCGTTATGTTTAAATAACAGGCACACCGCATCGACGTGCATAAATGCTGCATAATTAACATAAAACGCTTTATATGTGTGTTTTTGGGCGAAAGGAGTATCATACCGAGACTTAACTGTACCGCTCGGCGGTTGTGGCGCGCCGCGGGGGGCTGCATACAAAGGCCCCCCGTCGCTAAACGCTGAGCCGAGAACCCCTCCTTTTTAATCACATCAGAATTTACAAAAAACTTCATCGTAGTGATTTTTATACTCAAATTGGGGCCTACGGCCGGCCCGGAGAAAGTCGAGGCGCCTTTGACGCCCACGCTGTTGATACAGTTTCGATTGCGGTTTCCGCGTTCAATTAAAATCGTGGGATTAATTGGAAATTCCGATTTTTTGCCGTCTATTTTTGGACGGGAAAATGCTACCAGGAATTCCAACCATGAAATTGTCGGCGCGGATAAAAAATTGACGAAAGTGCGACGCGGAATCGAAATTTCGTGTTTGCTTGCCAGAAATTTTTGGAATTTAATGAATCTGATATGCGGCAAATTAAGCGTTTAATTTGGTCGTTAACTTGTGTTTCTTATGCTTACACGCGAATTAAATTTAACTCGAGTTTGCTCGATAAAAATTTTAAGGTAAATTTATGCTTTTGTTGATTTTGCAGTGGTGCAAATCGTGTAAAATTTTTTATTCGCAGGTTGGACTGAAATCTTTAAATATACTTGCAACTTGTTAAATCCGTCTTGACGTAAATTAAACAGAAAAAAAATGAAGTTGACTTGTTATTTACAAAGTGAAGTGTTGTGTGTGTAGTTATTTAATGAGCAAATATTTAAAAACTGTTTCAGGTTTAACATGGTAGTTTAATTTTTTCTGATTACTGAACCAAATTTTATTATAGTCACCGACTTGCCATTATTCCAACTTAATTAAATTAAGAACTTTTTCTTTTTTGAGAACTTATCTATGTCGGTGTTTTTTCGAAATCTTGTAATTCAAGAAGAAATTTCCAGCAATTTCCTACTCAGCACAAAGCAATTTATAATTACAAATTGCAAAGTAACAAAAAGTTGTACTAATCAAAATTTAAAAGTATGTACAGCGTGTCCCAAGAAGGAGGTGAAGAAATTTTTTTAAGTTTTCAACTTGCACAAAAATGGTATTCTTTATAGGCGAATTGTGTCTAATTTGGCATATTTAAGAGTTTTCAATTTTTATTAAATTAACCAGCACGATCAAGTCCTTTCGTTTGTTAATTTTACGAAAATGTAATGTAATGGACTATTTTTCACTGCTCCATCTAAGCGTTGCTGCCTCGGTCACTCAGTCTAGCAAAACTTGGCGCGCCTATGTCTTTTTCAACTTTCATAACTTTTGAATGAGTGACGAAACGAATATGATTAGTGAAGACTTAAACCATGTGATCGGCAAAATCTGATTGAGTTGGCAATACACCGAAAGGAACTTTTGTGTTTTTGGTTTTGGTTCGATAGTCAGCTAAGCGTAAATAAAGTGTGATTTCATAATTTGCCATAAATTAGGTTTATGAAGGAATTAAATAATAATGGCTAGGAAAGAGAAGTCCTGGAAATTACTGCTCTAAATGGTTACCGTCCTTTTTAACATATAAATTAACGCTTCGTTTCACGCTGTCAAACACAAAGATTAACATTTGAGGAGTAATGTTCCTGATCTACGTAACTGCAGCTTGCAATTCTTCAGTGAAGTGAAACACTACTGAACATAATATTATTCTTCAGGTGTCAAAATAAAAAAGTATAATGGGTCTGGTGATTGCTTTAAACTCCTTTACTAATAATTTGAAAAAGTAATCTTAATTTTAGTAAGCATTTGCTTCTATTAAGTACTGCCAACCGTTATTTTCATTTAGAAAATACGCCATTGCCAATAAAAGTTCCAATAAAAAACATTTTATTAATAAATTACGTTCAGATTGCAGTCTTGCCAATTGTAAATAAAATTTTGTATTGCCAAGTCAGAGTTCTCTTTAACAGCCCTTCTGCATCCACTCCTGGATATAGGCTTCCCCTTGAGTTTTCCAGTTGCTCCTATCTTGGACAACCTGGAACCAATCTCTTCCCAATCTTTCCTTAATGTTGTCCAAACAGCGTTTGTGTGGTCTTCCCATACTTCCCTAGTGTTCTCTTGGCCGCCGCTGTGCTGTATGCTTCGTCCACGTTTCGCTTTTCAGCCACAAGGTGATCTCTCAAAGAAACACCCAACAGCCCTCTGAGTTCTTAGCCAATTAGCGGAATGTACAATAAGTGTCACTGTTTCTATACCG
Organism: Dascillus cervinus; assembly: GCA_949768715.1. Classification (NCBI taxonomy): domain Eukaryota; kingdom Metazoa; phylum Arthropoda; class Insecta; order Coleoptera; family Dascillidae; genus Dascillus; species Dascillus cervinus. Next base: position 24,827,932 of record OX458319.1, on the reverse strand, counting down.
TACAACTGTTGGACACTTTTCTTTTTAGTTTTATTGGTATGTTAGGGTTTCTCAAAACTGCGTTTAGTTTCTTCTTCTCATTATCTCAGCTGTTTGATTTTGTTTGCCTAACTTGATCGAGTGGTCTAAATATATTATGTATTATATTATTTTATATTACTACTACTACTATTTCTCACTAATTAATTATTTGCAAAGATCTCCATCAAAATACAAATTTAGTTTTTCTGAATATCGCAGCTCACTATTGTTGATATCATAGTATACCACCCTATTCTTATAAGAACTGTGTCATCTTAGCTTCTATTCAAAAACCGCTATGTACTTTGTAGTATTTTAATAAAATGAAGTATCCATATTACAATTTAAAGATTAGTCAACATCACACTAAAACCAATTTTCATTATACCATGCTTGTTTGGTTTCATAATAACATAAATACTATGCAACAGTTAGAATACATTACGTACCGTAGCAGCAATTGACATTTTTAATGAGCGTTCTTATGAGATACTAATCAGAATAAACACAGGATACTAATAACCTCTCAGTCAACGAAGTAAGGTATCAAAAATGTTTGTATAATTTTCATGGATTTAGAAAAAACTACTATATCATCTTACCACAATGTGTCATCTCAGACACTGTTGGAAACAATCAAATGCTATTTACAAGCTGATTTTGTACGCAACACGTTTAAACTTTTACACGCTGGGATAAAAGCAGCCAGGAAATCAAAAATTGTTTGTAAAAACTTTATTTTTTCCAATGAGTCTACATTTATAACCAATGGAACAGTTACGACAGAAAATTGCAGATACATATTAGTCAAAAGAAATTCTAAATTTCAAAATTATACCCAATAAAGGTTTCGTACAGGGCGGAAACCTGTTGAAATTTATAAGTTTTGAAACAAGCAAACAATCTTTTGTAAACTTAAGAATAAAAAAGTTTTTATTTATTTTTCGCCACACGGTATACAACGCTTCAACTTTAACATTATTGTAAGAAGTACAAAAGTATTTTTATTGAAGTTCGAATTTTCCATTTTTTAAGATCAAGGTTTTATTGCAGTAAAGAAATCGGAACATTTCAGGTTTTTATATCAAACGTAAAAAATTAATTCTTTTATTGCAACCTAAGTTTAATTGCTTAATTGCCTCAAGTTCGAAATTTTGTGATTTAATTATCGTCGATAACGGATTCAAATCTCCAAAAAATTGCTTAAAAAAACAAATAATCTTGTGAAATTAAAGAAGAATAACGTTGTAGAAAAAAGGAAAAAAGTTGCAAATTAATAACACGAGTAATTATGCATAAATTGCTGTTTGTATAAGGCAGACTATTTATGGTTATACAAGGTAATTTCAGGCGCTATTCGTATAAATAGGATAGGAGTAAATAGATTCTCGAACGCCGTGAAAATAAAATCGATTAGGAATTTAAAATATTCGCCGGAATAATTTACAAGCCCACGGTGCGAAAATAAATTCTACACGGTTTGAATGTCGTTGGTGAGGAGTCACTGGCCCACAGGTGCAATAGCGGAAACCTGTCGGAAACTGGGACACGATTAGTACACGTACATTATAAATATCATTACGCAATGGAATGTTGCTCAAAAAAATACCAGCGAAAAGAATTAGGTCTCTTCCATCTCTCTTGACCAATCGACTTTTTAATTGATGATTGACATCAATCGAATTAACGATTAACGCCTCTCAATTATAAACACACTTTACAAAAAGAAATCTTTTTTCAGGGAACAAAAAACTTCGTGTCAGAACAGTCCCAATAACGCGAGGCCGCCATTCAAAAGGAAGGGCCATCCGAAGTCGATGTTGCTGTGCTGTTACCATGACATGTGCAACCACGTCGACAGTCCCGAGTCGAAATTTCTCTTCAACCACACCATGGAAAGTGAAAATAGGTTGCTGGAACAGGATACTTCGAAATTTACCAGTTCCGAAGTGTGGTTTCGGGCGGCGATCATAGCCGTTCCCATTTGTGGACTCGTCATCCTTTTGATCCTGCTGCTTCTTGCGTGCAGATTTTTACGTACCGAAACACTTGAGAACTCTCAACACAAACACAGAGGGTGAGATTCCAGTTATTTTTTTTTAAATTTATTTCAATGACTTTATTTTTAATTGCATTTTGGAAAAAGTATTTCATTTTCAAAAGATGGTTTTTTATTGTATTTTTATAACACAGTAGCTACAGATGTTTCAGAAATCTATTTACTTTTGTTGTAGGTACAAAAAAAAAGGGAACGATGGTTAGGCGGTGTGCAGTTGCTTTTTACAATGATGATCATGGCGTTCCCCTGCATATAAAAGATCCTTGTTTACAATCTATCTTATTTTTAATAATTTTTATCTTTAAAATTAATTATTCGGTTTCTGACATTGCTGAATATACAGGTTGTATTATATTAAGTGTCCACCATTGGTAACTTTGTTATTATTGGAGTTACAAAGTCGGTTAAATTAGCAAAGAATTAGTGTTTTTTCAGCTGATTACCATAATGAAAGCAGAAAAACAATCTAACGTCAACTGTTCAAGATATTCACGAAAATAACATTCTTTTAAATGGAATACCCCATCTTTTTTGCATACTTTGAAGGGATGTTTAATTCCGAGTAAAAAAGTCTTAATGCACTAGTACTATTAAGGGGGTATTCTAGTCTAGAGGCATAAATTTGAGGTGTTTTTTTGCGTGCTATAAATAAAAAACAAAAAATATTTTTACGATCCATTTTTTAACAAGATATTTATTCATGTTTTAACAATACATAAAAAATTAAAAAAACTGAAAAAACTGAAAACTCAAAATGTTATAAGCTGTTGAAGTGGGGGATTGGAAAAAAATGGCGCGCCAAGTCTGTCACGATTGCAACCCTCCAAATGATGTGAAACAAAAAAATAAAAAATATTATTTATCTAGATAAATGCTGCTATCGTACTAACTAAAAAAAAGTGAAAAAAATTTTTTTTCGCTAAATTGCGGATGTCCGAAAAAATAATAAATTTTTTTACTGTTTTTTTGACTTTTCTGAATTTTTTAAAAATAGTAAAAAAAATTAATTTGTTATAAATCATAGTTAGTACGATAGAGACATATATAGAGAAGACTCGCACCAAATTACAAGTAAATCGGTTAAGTAGAACTTGAGAAATCATGACAAACTTTTTGAAAAAAGTAGTTTCGAGAAAAACGCGTTTAAAGTTTCGGGTAAAATTACGCCCAGTGTTGTTCCGGCCCAGCCGGTTTGGATGTCGTGTCACTAAAATAGCTATATCTCCGGAAATAATTAAAATTTTGACAAATCCTTTTAAAGACATATTCTTGAAAGGTTAAGCTTTGAAAATATGAAAAAAAAAAATTGATTTTTTTCCAAATTTCTACACTTAGAATACCCCCTTAAATTAACTACTCTGAAGTTACAATCAATTGAAGTTTTTATTTCAATTAACTACAAAAATCATGTAGGCAATGAAAGTTAAAAATTGTATTTATTGAAACAGTTCTTCCGCGGCAAACTGAGAATGGAAGTTTATTAAAACAAATTTTATGACCAATAAATTATAATGGATGTTCGAAAATGCCACCCTCTCCCTCTCTCCCTCTTGGTCTACACATTTTTTAGTTCTTTTTTGAACATAGTGCGCCGCTGCTTTCAAAATTTTTCTACCATCATTAATTATTATTATTATTTTCAATTGTTTCAGTGCCTACGTGATTTTCTTAGTTAATTGAAATAAAAACTTCAATTGCTTGTAACTTCTTGGTAGTTAATTTAATAGTACTAGTGCATTAAGACTTTTTTACTCAAAATTAAACATTCCTTTGAAATAGGTAAAAAGTATAGCGCATTCCATTTAAAAAATGTTATTTTCGTGAATATCTCGAGCAGTTGACGTTCGATTGTTTTTTTGCTTTCATTATAGTAATCAGCGAATAAAACACCAATTCTTTGCTAATTTAACCGACTTTGTAACTCCAATAATAACAAAGTTACCAATGGTGGACACTTAATATAATACAACCTGTATAGACAGATATTAAAATTAAACGTGGACCTTACATTTATAGACAACCCTACGAACACCCGTGTAAAGCAAACTGCAAAATTCCCGAATATCGATTTCGTTTATTTTGTGTCAGATAGTGTACCCCTGGTCTATCTATTCATATTTTAAATTATTACAAGTATAAATAGAACTTATACAAGAACGCTTGTTCTTAATTTCACCACTGTTACTGCCAAAGTGAAGAGATCAATAAAATAGTGACTTATTTTTACCAAGAAATTATTAAAATAACTGAAATGTACTACATATATCTTGCTTTTCCGACGATGGCGCCAGATCTGCTAGACTTTTGTCTAAATAGCGCAAAAACTATAAACACCATCAATTCGATCTGTTTACTGTTGAATGTTAGCGTGATTCAAAGGGCACTTAGAAACGCATGTTTCTCGATTGCCTATTTTTCCAAAGTAATTAAAATAAACAAAACAACGGAGTTCAATAAAACGGGATAAAAATAAAAGCATGTAATTTTTTAATTGTACTTTTTTAATCGCAGATCTCCGTACGTGTTTCCAACAGATTGCGAAAAAAGACCCGGAGGGAACGACGAGCCACTCCTTCAGCACTTCACGAATCGCATCGATGATCTCAAACAAACGCAGCTTCCCCTGCTGGTTCAGCACAATGAAATTCCAAATTTTCACTGCGAGAAGAACATGGCCAACGCCAAGCTGAACTTTGAAAATGACTTTAAAACGTACTATTTGCCCAACGGAAGTGATTATCATAAAAGCAGTGATTTCATAAAAAACGTTAATTTTCACGAGGAGTTGAGCAGTGCGGACGAGAACGACGGCAAAATTTATAACAAGGAAGTTATAAATTCGTAAATTTTTAGAAAATTTGTAAATAACGTCCAGAAGATTACATTGTATTTATTATAAACAAACCTCAAACGTAATTGTGATAAAATGTACAGAAAAACGTAGATCTATAAGAACTTTTGCATGATTTACACCAACGTTGCAATAAAGTCTTCACTGGAAAGGCTGTGACTATAATTAATAATGAAACAGTTTGCCTTACCAAAAAAAATGTATTTTGCTATTTTTGTAGGCCTTTCAAAAACAAACATTCTTGAAAGACTATTATGTAACTGTAAAAATCTCATTTATTTCATACCATATAATTGAATATTACTTTAGCATTAATTAGGAACTTTTAAGTATGGTAATTACATTAAATAATAGTACAGTTCCCATATGCTTATTATTATTATTTATTATGTTTGTAATAATTTTATATTAAACATCTGCTTAATAAAGAGTTGAATTAAATTTGCAATTTCTTAGTAATTATGTTAATTGCTCGAAAAATGCAGATTTTCCGGGAAGAGTGTTTTACCTGACATTAATGAATTTACATTTATCATTGAAAAGAAAAAACAATAGTCTTCAAGGCAGCAATTAACTGTCAAAATGACTACCATTGTAGTTTGCAATAAACAATCTTACAACTTTCTCTTCTTGAATCGCCTGATTAACTTCTTTTCGGAAGACCTTTAAAGTTGAAATTTGACACACTGGTAGCTTTTAGGGCACAATTGATGAAATTGTTGTAAGTGATCAGACTTACTGCGATATTTCCACTAAACAAGAACCATTGCAGTGTGTTCATCAAAAGAGACCAAAACTCAATCTTCTCTTGGAAAACTGATAAGGTCAATTTGGTTAACTGGGCCTCCTTTTTACAACGCGCGATTTTCAAATCACCACAACTTTTGTTGTAAGTAATATAAAACCTAGCCCTATTCAACGTAGCCCCTCTACAGTTACAATTAATGACTACGCACGGGATTACAAAATAATTCATATCTCTTAATTAATAAAAAAAATACTCATTAATATTGGGCCAATTCGTAGAGAACATGTTTCCTAATAGAATAGTGAAAACTAATTTTTTTTTAAGAATAAAAGGGTAAATTATGCGAGAAAATAAATAAATCTAACTTCTAAACTATTAGTTTTTTTTTTTTTTGGTCTACTATTAAGCGAAATAGATTCTTATAACATATTCCATGCATCTCTTTCTTTCATTTATTGCTAAAAAGACAAATTTTAGGTTTAAACATATCAACGTTCTGAGGTAAGACTCGCCCTTAATCCATCTAATCCACCAGTAGAACCAGAGGGAAAAGACATTATTCCATGTAGAACCTGATCATCAGACACAACCAAAAAATCGTCGTTTATAGAGGGAGCAGACGGCAAATGTATAATGCGCGAAGGCAGAGGATGTTTCATTCGTAGCTGTTCAAGAGTAGCAGAATTATCTTTTGCATAACTGTCGGGGGTAGACAAAAGGCGAATGGCACCACGAATGTCTCCATCTACAATTTTACTTTCAATTAGTCTATAAACTGTCTTTGAAGTAGTCGGTTTTGAAAACTTGTCAATAAAATCAGGACAGTGATAATTTAGAAAATTGTATTTGACATTAGCAGTTAAAGATTTATCTTTATCATTCAACTTTGGTGTTATTGAAAGAATACGGTGGGAGAATAGAAAAACTTCTTCCCAAACATGCACAGTGTTTTAAGAAACACAAGAACGAAGGAGTGATGTCAATTTTGTAGCAACTTGAATTCGAGCGCCACGAGCGATCCATGTAAGAATCTCCAATTACTTATTCTGTCTTGAAAACTATTGTTATGATTCTGTTTATCAATAATTGAAGAAATATTCTTTTCTTTATGACACTTCGACATGTGGATTTTTAGACCATTCTCATTTTTAAACGTTTTTGAATTTGGATAAATTGTACATCGAAGTTGTTGTCAAACTATAACTGTTATTCTTATGACTTTTCCTAGGTGAACATTTAAACCACGTCTTGAAATAAAACTTTTCTTACATACGTGACATTCTTGAAAGAAATCAGCAGAATTTCCAAAGCTTCTGTCAAACTGAGAAGTTTCGTTACGATTTTTTGAAATATTAATATTTGAAGGTCCAGAATCAATGATGTCTTGTGATTGCTACTTGAAAGTGACGTAAAGCTTCAAGTACATCTTGTTTTGATGGACCAGAATCAACGAAGTCTTGTGATGATACTTGAAAGTGACGTAAAACTTCATTTTGAATTCTGTTTCGTGTTACTAGTAGCTTGACTACAATTTCCATATTTTATTCAGTTACAACTTAATTTTTTTAAAGAAATTTGTGACAAACGAACTGTCATCAATTATTGGTTATCAACGAGATTATAATAAAACACAAGACAAACAATAACACTAAACGGTGCGAGTACAAGTTAACCTTTCGGAGCTCGCGAGCACTTTTCGCGTCAGACTGTAGGTATGTTAAAACAGAAGTGTGGAACCTCTTACGTGTGATTTTGTTCAGTAAATTAAATTATTGTTTACGAGATTTAAACGTCGCCATTTCGTATGTATTCTGGAATCTCAAGGTATAAGTGGGGAATTTAGTTAATAATTTTGTCGCTCCTCGACAAGAAGCGGGCTATTGTTGGTTTGTTCGTTGAACGAGACGAACGTGCGAGCAGATAATATTAACCGTTGGTGTGTGACGTCATAGTATATTACATACCGAGGCGGAAAGTATTCCATTCCTGTCGAGAGAAGTTCTCGAGACACAGGATTGGTACTTTCGCTGAGGTCTGTATATTATTTTATTTGCAATCAATAAAAATAAAAAATAAATAAAAATCTACCTCCATAATATTATCGTTTATTTTGGCAAAATATTAACACTTCGTAGGCGCTGCACGATTGACATTTTATTAAATTGCTTAACAAAAGTCACACCAAATTTGTAAAAAAACATACAAAAATTTTCGCGACTGGTGCTCTAAAAAGGGGGTCCACGTGGCTAAGACTAAAAAACCATCCTCCATGGGGTCTCATTATTCTATGTTGAAGAGTACTGTCAACTTTAACGACAATGTTGATATTTCGAAATATGCTAAATGAATAGCATACTTAAAAAAGCAAAATGTGGGATATGAACCTAAAACATCAAGCATATATACCAAAGAAGATATTGAAAACTTTTTAAAAAACGCACCATTAGATTTCCTTCTACATAAGGTGTGAATCGTAGGTATCAATTTTTTGCATACCCTAGATATGTTAATTTGACATTTATAGTTTAAATCGATAGTAACGCCTTCACAGGTTTGAAATGGTTTTATTTCTGACCGATTACGCCTCATTACTGACTCCTTTTTTACTATTTCTGACTGGCTGATGTGTATTCATGAAATCGCTCACTTTCCAACTTTTAAGGGGTTAGAAAAGTTGGAAAGTGGTTGAATAGCCTTTCTGCATATATGCCTACCGTTGCAGGTAGAGTACACTTCAAACAAGTGTCGATGTGTCCGTTCAGCTCGTGACATGTGCAATGTTGAAACGATCCATTCTTGACAATGTGATATGGTTTTTGGTTTCAAAGTCCCGAGCAAAATAGAGAAATAGTTAATTTCCCGCTCAGGCTTTCTTTTCCGTCTTCTTGGGCAGGAGAACTGCCTGTATGTTCGGCAGGACGCCTCCTTGGGCGATCGTCACCCCGGAGAGCAGCTTGTTCAATTCCTCGTCGTTGCGTATCGCCAGCTGCAGATGACGGGGTATGATGCGAATCTTCTTGTTGATGCGGGCCGCGTTGTCGGCCAATTCGAGCACTTCGGCGGCCAAGTACTCCATCACCGCGGCCAGGTAGACCGGAGCGCCTGCACCGACCCTCTTGGCGTAGTTGCCCTTGCGAAACAAACGGTGAATTCTGCCGACTGGAAACTGCAAACCTGCCTTGTTCGACCTGGGCTTCGCTTTCCCTTTGACTTTGCCTCCTTTACCGCGACCTGGCATTGTATTGTAATATTATACTTGATCGATGAGAGACTGACTGACTGTTCGTTCGCTCCTTCGCGAGTGAAGGATAACAAATTTTAATTTCCCTTTTGATACGTGGAAATGATCTTTTAAATAGAACAGCCAGCTCTTCGGATCACACGATTATTTCATGAGTGAACTTGCTTGCTTTCGCGGTAAATAAATCAGGTATTATCGTTAATGATCCATGATATTCCTGCACCTCTTGTAACTGAGGAAAGTTATGGAGATAAATCACTTTTGAACGTGTGAAATAGTAGAGTATCGGTAGTGCCGCTACATAGCCATCTACGAAGATCAGCGCTGGCTTTGGTTTTGGTGGTAAAAACACCAATCTTCAAACTCTCCATGCTGCCTTTATTCATACCATGAAGTTTTTGCATTTTACGAACAAACTGTTGGGCAGCCACCATCCTGAGAATTTTACTGGTAATTTGCTTGTTCGGAGATTAACTTCTTGTAGACAATCGTTTTCATCAAAATCGGAAGTAAAAATTGTAACCGGTTACATTTGTTTTATAAAAAAAAACAATGTTTTGCTGACCTAATTTAATTCAAGTCTGTTTGCAAGATATTACGTAGTGACGTTTTTATTAAACACACAAACAAATAACAACTACTTGTTTCCAAGCACTATTGATGTCTTTTGAACGATCGATTGTGAATCGACCGGCATATCATAGAGGGCACTAACACTAACAAAGTCTTAAGGGGCAAAACGTTAAAAATGTACATGTATGTACCTAATATTATAATGGTATTATAACTAGCTCGAATTTTTGGGGCAACTGGACCATCGCTGTCTATTTTCCTATTAGAGTGCATTGTTTATAATTTGGGTAAACTGGGCCACGCTATTGTTTATTGCTTAAAATTTTTGACAAGTTTGATGTGGATATTTTGAAAAATAATATACAAGATGCGAATAAATCAGCCACAAGTTATTACCGGGGGGTAATATGTATTTCGTTTATTCACGATATTCGTTCGTTTTTCGCAATAATAATTCCACCCTTTTTTTGTACTTCAGATCTTGTTTTTCTCGTCGTCTTGATCACCGTATCCCAATCTCACGGCCACGCGTGACTGTCGTCTTTTAATCAGTTGGTAACATTTGCCCCCCTTTTAGAGAAGGCCGGCGGTCGCGGTGCGGGTCGTGAAACAGCCTCTCAACGAATGCCCTCTGAAGGTGGGTCGCCCCGGGGTGGTTTGAGCCTCTGAGGTACAGGGCGGATCCGCTTGATGTTGTAACGGACGTGGTGTCCCCCAACGTCCACCGTGTATATGGTGTCCGTAATCTTTTCAGCGATCTCGTAGGGGCCCAGCCAGGTTGGCCCAAAGCGCTGCCGGCCTGGTGGTTTCCTGGTGAGGACGAGGTCGCCTAGGTTATACGGCCTGGCTCGGGGTTGCTCGGGATGTCGACGGTCCAAGTATGCCCGTTGGTTGTCCCGGGCCTCCTGGCAGATGTCTTCCAGTTCCAGAGTGGGCGGACGTTCGACGTCTGAGTCCTAGGCACCTGGCAAATGGAGGTTGTATCCTAAGAGCGCTTCTCCAGGAGTTTTTCCCGTGGCGGCGTTGCGTCGCCTCCTCAAGCCGTACAACACCGGAGGAAGATGAAGGTCCCAGGTGGTAGGACGGCGGTTGGCCATGCGTACCCGTAGACCCTCCTTTACGTGTTGGTTCCTTCTCTCCGTCGGATTTGCTTGGGGGTGGTAGATCGCAGTAGCGAAGTGGTCCGCCTGCCACGACTGGCAACATTTTTCCCAGTACTGGGAAGTGAACTGGGAACCATTGTCAGTGATGATGGTGCGCGGAAACCCAAATCGACCGAAGACTTCCTTCTCGAGGAAGTCGCAGACAGTTTTGGACGTGGCTTTAGCCAGTGGAAATGCTTCCACCCAACGAGTAAACAGGTCCGTCACGACGAAGATGTAACGATGTCCTCGTGGTATGTTGAGGTACGGAGCCATTAGATCGCAGGCGACGGTTTCCCAAGGGTTGCGGGGTTGTCATGGCGTCTGCGGTGCTCCCTCTCGAGTTGGTTTTCGCGTGTACTGCGCGCAAAGCAAAGATATTTTCACATACTCACACACGTAACTCGTTATCTCGAGCCGAGGAAACTGAACGATCAATCCACCCATCGCCAAAATTTAGACAGTGGCCACAACTTCAAAACTTATGTTGGATTTCACTCAAGATGTAAATAAAAAGTTAGTAATATTTACTTTCCATATTTTATCGCAAATGTACTTATCAGAAAATTATTTCTACCAAGGGGTACAACAATGTTTTCAATCAAAACGTTCAACAAAATTAAAACGCTTTTATGCGACAACCTACACTCTTTTCACTGTCAATTGAGTTAGAAGGTTTGGTAACTAGTGGTATCAACAAATTTTTAAAAATTCGCTGCTGACTATAGGGAGGAAAATTCAAAGGGGGTGCCCAGATACCTCTATGGACCACTTAACCAAATTGACTAGTAGGGGAGACCGGGGCTAATTGTCACTGAATTTATGGTTGCCTTTTTTTCTCGCTTAATTTTGACATGTTGGGATATCTTTCTTTTTAGATATATACTTACATGTGTCGTGATTTATTTATGAACAGTTGGTTTTGTTATATCTAGTGATGCATGTGCAAAAAAATATTTTCTGTCTGCATGTAAAGTGTGACAACATACCTCGAGGCAGGGCATAATGTCACAATATATGGGGTAGTGAGTAGAATTTATATTCTATTCTATTGTGGAACAAGAAATGTATTCAAAACTAAACAAAACAAAATCTGGCCAATATCCTGTAGTGAACATCATATTCTTCTGCCGCTTTTCTAATTGAAAGAGGCAGATCTCTGATCCTAACTTCTCGTGCAGACATGATTAAAACATTCGTAGATGGAGTAGGCCGATTTGTTTTTCTTTTGTACGTTATAACTTTCTAAAATGGTACAGCAACATCGTTGATATTGTTTATTACACACCGGCGCAAATTATCACTGTGACAACTTGCCCCAAAAACAGTGTGACAACTAGCCCCAAGCCAATTTTTGAAATGAAAACCAGATGATTTATTTTAACTTTAAAAACTGACATTATATTTTTTTCATTAATTTGTAGCTAAATGATGAGGCTTTCATAAAAAAAAATTGATAGTTACTTTAAATCACATATCTACAGTCCAAACGACTCTAAAAGCAGCTATAAAATTTACTTACACTTATATCAAACACAAGATACCTGTAATGGTTATGTAGACTAGCCCGACCTACAGTCAAAGTGTTTATCATGGCTGTTATGGCGACTGTGCCAACTTGCCCCTGTCACAACTAGCCCCGGTCTCCCTTACCTAACCATTTTTAGAGATGTAAAAGTATTCAAGAGATCACTGAGCGGCAATCGAGAGAGAATTGGTACCCGTTATTTCTTCTTTAAATGTCTAAAAAATAGTTATTTATGTACCAAGTCAGTAAAGTGATTCTTTATCGAACTAGTCTGAGATTATGAGCCGATTATGAGATGAGTTCGATAAAGGCACTTTACTGAAGTGGTGCATACAAAATTTTATCGCCAGCCGTAAAAATTTATAATTAAAAAAAAATTGAGATATAACTACACATTTTATTACGACAAAGTAAACAGCGAATACAAAACAAATCTACTTATTAGTTGTATTAAACGTGAACGTATACCCTGACGCATTATAAAAATTAATTCCTGAAGTCGAAGGAGTTTGAATTGAAAATGTTAATAATTTGTAAATCTTTATTTGAATTGTCATTGGTAACAACTATGTTGTCAGTTTGATTTTCACCTAAAATCGTCTTTGCGATTTTTGTTTTATTGAGCACACATTCCTCAACATAGGACTCTGCAATCGTGTCGCTTTTCCACCCTCCATGGCGTTTTAAATTTTCCTTACTACCGCCTGCGTTGGCAAAGAGAATAGTGGACGTTCGGCAAAAACAATGTCCCGTATAAAGTGATGGTTCTGGCAAATGCAGATAGTTGGCAATTTTGCTTGGTACACTTCCAAAAGTATGGATTCCAACTGGCTGGACTGTGCATTTGTCATTTCTATAAGTTAGGAAAAATCGATCGTGGGGCGTCTGTTTAAGACGCAGAGTTAAATATTTGTTAAATAATTCTATGGATTTTACTTTTCCATCAAAATCTGAAGTGAATACATATAGTCGAGGCCTGTTGGTCTTGGTTTTAGGTATATGAACAACCAGAATTGTTTCTTTGTGCTCTATGTCACTTACTTTTAAATTCAAAAGTTATTCATTACGTAAAGCCCCAGCAATGCCAAACACAACACAAATCTAAAATAATTACTACATTTATATCAAATTAGTAAAAATTCAAGTATTTCTTCTTGTGAAAGAGTTTTGGACTTTTTTGGAATATGATTTCTTTCTTTTTGTTTCTAAAAAGCCGTAAGTTTTTTGTATTTACTAATATTAACGTCATTTTTTGCTGAAAGGTTGCTTTTACCATTGAATAATACGACCACATCGAAGAAGGAGAATACTCTTTCGATAAATCGAAAAAATACGCCAGTAAAACGTTTTCACTATATTTTCTAATTTCGTGTTTCTTGCACGATTCCATGAATATGTCATACTGGTGATTGTATTTTTCGACTGATTTTTGAGGCAGAATTTCCAAAGACGTCTCTAACGACTTCTTCTGAATTTCAGGCGGCGTGCACTGAAGGTCTTCATCCATTATTTTCTACAAATAATTCGTCACAAAACTTTTACTGCTGGAGCTGTGACAGTGACGAACGATTTCTGTTTAATGTCATACAGTTATGGCTATTTTGATAAATATTTGCGGCAGGTAAAATGCTTGATTTGTACAGTAGGATAAAGTGATTGTTTACTTCCGAAAAACGCTATGGTAATGCATGGCTTTATTGACGGTTGGCGATAATAGTTAGTTATGTACCAAGTCAGTAAAGTGGTTCTTTATCGAACTAGTCTGAGATGATGAGCCGAGCGAGCAAAGCGAGCTAGGCGAGTAACAGACGAGTTCGATAAAGGCACTTTACTGAAGTGTTGCACACAAAATTTTATCGCCAACCGTAAAAATTTATAATTAAAAAAAATGGAGATATAACTTTACACATTTTATTATGACAAAGTAAACAGCGAATACAAAATAAATCTACTTATTAGTTGTATTAAACGTGACGCATTATAAAAATTAATTCCTGAAGTTGAAGGAGTTTGAATTGAAAATGTTTGAGGATTATTATCTATGTTAATAATTTGTAAATCTTTATTTGAATTGTTATTGGTAACAACTATGTTGTCAGTTTGATTTTCACCTAAAATCGTCTTTGCGATTTTTGTTTTATTGAGCACAGATTCCTCAACAAAGGACTCTGCAATCGTGTCGCTTTTCCACCCTCCATGGCGTTTTAAATTTTCTTTATTACCGCCTGCGTTGGCAAAGAGAGTGGCGGACGTTCGGCGAAAACAATGTCCTGTATAAAGTGATGGTTCTGGCAAAAGTTCTCCATTACGTAAAGCTCCATCAATACCAAACACAACACAAATCTAAACTAATTACTACATTTATATCAAATTGGTTTTTCAAAAGTTGGCATAAATTACCTTCATCATTAAGCATATTTCATCAGGTGCATTTAGTAAATATTCAAGTGTTTCTTCTTGTGAAAGAGTTTTGAACTTTTTTGGAATATGATTTCTTCCTTTTTGTTTTAAAAAAAACCGTAAGTTTTTTGTATTTACTAATATCAACGTCATTTTTTGCTGAAAGGGTTGCTTTTACCATTGAATAATACGACCACATCGAAGAAGGAGAATACTCTTTCGATAAATCCAAAAAATACGCTAGTAAAACGTTTTCACTATATTTTTTAATTTCGTGTTTCTTGCACCACTCCACTGGCGATTGCATTTTTCGATTGATTTTTGAGGCAGAATTTCCAAAGACGTCTCTAACGACTTCACCTGAATTTCAGGCGGCGTGCACTGAAGGTCTTCTTCCATTATTTTCTACAAATAATTCGCCACAAAACTTTTACTGCTGGAGCTGTGACAGTGACAAACGATTTCTGTTTAATGTCATACAGTTATGGCTATTTTGATTAATTAATGTTAAATTTGCGCCAGGTAAAATGCTTGATTTGCACAGTAGGATAAAGTGTTTGTTTACTTCCGAAAAACGCTATGGTAATGCATGGCTTTATTGACGGTTGGCGATAAAAATAATAATGAGCTGAAAAGTGCTACAGACGACATTTTGAAGAAAATAATTATTTTCAATGCTCTGCCGGCCTTTTTTAATGGTTAAGTAGATTATATAAAAAATTGTATTGATTAATTTCAATTTTTGAATTTCAATTAATTAATTAACAATTTTTACTTTAAGCGGTTTCTGAAGGGAGTTCAAATTCTAATTTCAAGCTCTAAAAATGACTACCTGCTTTACATAATTCAAAAAAATTAAACACAGACCTAATTAATAACTCAGGCAACCGCACGTAGAATCTATAAAAACGTCAATTTTTTTCCCTTCAAAATGCCTCAAGAACAACACTTCACAGGAAGCGACCCCCATTTCATCGCCCCTTTCGAAGTCGTCATCCACAACCAACCAACGGATTGTTGGATATCCTTTTTGGGCAAAGTCCTGAACATAACCTCCTTGATAAAAAAACATGAAGGGGAACGTTGTATAGAACCACTTTTGGCGCACGCTGGAAAAGATTTAAGCCATTGGTTCGATGAAAGGGATGGCGATATTCGGCACTACATTCACCCCGTAACAGGAGCTAACGTCCCTTATTGTCCTTTCGGACTTATACCCGATGTGGATGTTCAAGTTCCTTCTGTGAATTGGAGACCCCTTGAGAGGAAACCTTGGTGGAAGGATGCAAAATACGAGGTGGGGCTTCTAACGAAAAGGGTTCGAACTTTAAGGGTCATTAACATGCTAATCGGAAAGGAAACTTATTTGAGTGTTTGCTGCGAGGATACCTTTAAGAGGATTATGGAAAGGTACTCGATTTTCAATAGCGACGCTGATAGTTACACTTGGATGTACGATAGGAAGAATTTGAATATGAATAAGAATATGGAAGACAACGGAATTATTGACGAGAGGGACACTTTGGCCGAATTGGGGCTTCCTCCAAATTTGTACATTCCGGCGGTTTTTCTTTATTATAACGACGATCTTAAGTGGGAGGCACAAGATTGTAATTTGTGATGTCAAAATAAAATTTTTAATTGATTGTTTTTTGTTGTGATCAAATTGGCTTGAGCATTGACAGATTCAAAATGGATAGAGTTCCATTAATTCCAAAAAGTAACGAAAAGGGAAACTGCAACACCTCTCACATAGTTCGCGAAGTCTTCCAAGAATTCTTCAATGAAAATGTGTACCCTGATAATACTCTCGAGTCGATCAACAAACACGATCATGAAAATGCCACCTTGAAGCAAACAGCGACCACTGTTGCAATAGTAAGTTAATCCTGAAAAAAAGCCAAAAACTCATGAAACACGTTTTCAGATTTACAATGAAGCGAAATTGTCGATTGTGGACGTGAATATAACCGAGGAGAAAATTATGTGCGGACATGGAAAATTCTTGATTGTAGACGACATCATAAAAAATGACGAACACTTAACTGAGACCATAAGGTTAAAACGTATGGAAATATTCGAGGACCTCACAAAAATTGAAGTGGAAAAATTCGGACTGGTCGAAAGACAGGACTTGCTCCCATCGAAGCCCGAACAGTCAATGGGTTGGTGTTGAACCTTCCAATCAATCCATAATTGAAATTTGCAGATTTCAGAATAAATTCTAATAGGCATCTCTGCGCACTTCCTTGCCCCCAACCGATCCCGAGCGATTTAGACGTTGTCCCTTCAAAATTACAATTAAGCAGTTGCGGGAGGAAAAGAAAATTAAAGACGAAAAAAATTTCACCCAGTGAAGTAGTCTTCAAACCATATCCTAGAAAGCTTATATTTTACAATTACGAACTGGACAAAGTTTACGAGGTTATTTAAAAAACAAAATGAAATAAAAATAAAATTTAAATTCCAGAAAAAAATAATGTTGAGGAACGAGACCAAAGTCACGCGTTCGTTCGTTCCCCCGATTCTTCCCAAGGGGTCTTTTTTTAAACTGGAGCTGATTTCGAAGACAACCAGAATTGCCCCTGGGATGTCTGCGGTATTCTTAGTTAAATTCCAAACCGACACTTACAAAGACGTCCAGGATGTTGTCAAATTTAAAACTTACACTCCTTTCGATGCTGAGGCTAAATTAGTAAGTTACAGGGATGCTCCGAGTTTGCGAGCTTACGTTTTTAAGACACTTAATAACATTGGTCACCAAGTGGAGCCAGAAGATGGCTCTCAAATTTTCGATTTTAACCGTTCGATTGCTGTAAATTCAACGATCGATTGTGGAAGCTGTCTTTTGGGCAATCGCATCAATCTGACTGTGGTTTTGAAGAATGAGGGTGGTAATGGGCACTTTTTTTTAATGAGCGAGGATGAATGGTACCTTTGTGATGTAGAGGTAAGTTGTTAATTAATATTATACCCTTTATACTTCTTCTTAGTATTCAATCTTGATTTGTTTGTTGCACCAGTTTTCCACGTGTATCTATCCTGGATCACCCATTTCGATTCTATATTTGTTAGTACTTATACTAGGTATATTATAACCTTGATTGTTTGGTAGATTTTTATCTTCTGTATCAGAGTTGGAGTGGGTCGAAAAATATTGGTTGCCGAGAAACAATGGGACCCTGACCAATCTTTCACTGAATATGTCTCTTGTTCCTTTATGTTCTTCCATAGTATTTCTTGTTCTTTCCAGTACTGCTTCGTTAGTGATCTTGTGTACCCGATCAACTTTCATCACCTGTTTATAGAACCATAATTCAAACGTTTCTAATTTTTTCCTTGCACTTTGGGATTTAAATGATGTATCAACCAAAACAATTTTGACTATTTGTTTGTTGCAGAATGTTAATACGAGTATGCAACTGACCGGTGGTCCATTTGATATACAACCAAGTTATTTTAAAATTGAAGAAGAGGAATTTGTTGAAGTTTCTCTGGAATTTTTTCCATTGGAATACGGGCTCCACATCGAGAAAATTTACTTGCTCTGTGATAATAACACTTTTGAAGAGCTCGAAATTATCGGAGATGGGATAATTTTCGAAAAAGACTTTCTCAAAGTTGATGTAAGTGCCAATTTTCATTTTTGTTGTTGCAGAAACTAAAATCGTTTTAGACACCTAAAAAATTGAAGAAACCTTCCAGCGATGAAGAAGCGGAATATTACCTAAATTTCGGAAATTGCCTTCCTTATTCGGAAACAACTCTTAAAATCACTGTTGAAAACAACAGGTAATCTTGGGAATAAAGTGTGCAAATATTTTAATAAAATTTAAAAAGTCCTTTAGACTTATCCTACTACTGGAAGATTAGGAAAAGTTACTCTTTTGCAGAAAATACCTGCATGGAACTAATGGATCCGCGGTGGATCGAAATTGGAAGGGTGGTTGACCATCTTGAAGCTGACACCACCACCGAATTCGATGTGATATTACAGTCTTACACGCACGAATTGGGTCTGTACAGTTTAGTGGCTATGTAAGTTTTACAAACAATTTTGAAGTAAATAAACAGAAAATGTTAGGCTTTATATAAAAGATATCCCAGAAGAAAGTCTCGGGGAAAACACAGATTTTTTAGTTGAGGAAAAATCGAAGACCTCACAAACGGATATTTTAGAACCTAAGGCAATTATAGTAGCATTCGATAAAATAATTATTAAATTATTTGTTTAGTATTTAGATGTGATTGTGGCAGAAATTGAAATCGCTTGCACTATTGTTCCCATCCACATAATGATAAATCCGGCTCAACTGCTCGTTCCAATAACTATGCATTACCAAAAGACAATGAACCAAAAAGTTCAGCTAAGAACAAATGGCGATTTTGCCTTACGGTGCAAATGGAAATTGATCAACAAGCAGAATCACAAAAGATGTTGCGTCCTTGTTAACCCGATTCAGTTCATTTTAGAGCCGCAGGAGGTTTTCTTTTGCGAAATTGCAATTAAAGCGCACGATTACGACGACATTCACGAAAAACTCATGTAAGTTACTTTTACCATAAGTTTTACCACTGGTGGCCCTTCAAAATAATTTGTCAATTCTCATAAATTGCATGAGTAATTTTAAATTATTAAAGAACATAGAAACAAGAAAAGAAATTATTATTTTAAATCAGGTAAAATCTTGGCTTTCTCTGAATTATTAGTTGTTCAATTTATTACTTTTTGTGATGTAGGAATAATAAAATATTTTCACACAATTTGGAGTATTTGAAATAATTTTACTAATTTACGTTTTTTAAATAAAGTCACTTTTATATTAGAAGGTATTTTTATAAATGATTTACGACATGAGCAGACCAATTCACCGAACAATGTTATTGATTTAGAGTACTTGACTGGTTATTTAGGGCGGTCACTAAACTTAAGTTAAGCATACGGGTCTGGCAACAATCGAAATGCTGCCTCCTCCAGTTTTATGAGTCGATCATAAATTATTGTTAGTGTAAAACCGCATTATCCATTGTTCGAAAGTCATAAATAAAAGAATTTTTTGTGCTTTATCTGAAATTTGATTCAACTTAAAAAATAATATTTTTTTAACGAATCGAATCGAAAATATTAATTTTCAAATAAAAAACTAAACATCGAAATTTTCTCAAAATAAAAATACTTTGGAAAATTTGTAGCACTAATCGAAAGTGTAAACTTCAACTGATGTAACATGTAAATTCCATACTTTCACCTTAAGTTTTAATTGGTATTATGACCGCAGTGGTAAAACTTAACTCACCCTGTATTTCTCTTTTAGTCTCGACGTCAACGAAGGGACTTTCAAAAAGGAATATAATATTATCGCTAAAGTGGAGAAGCCAAATGCGAAACTTTCGAAAAATTTGATAGATTTTGGTTACATCGCCAAGGGGAGAAGGGCAAGCGACACTTTTGATGTGGAAAATTTGGGACAGGAAGAAATTCAGTGGGAGATTTTGGAGTTCACTTACGATTTCAATTTGAAGAAGATAACGCAAATTAACGATTCACACAATTTGTCGATTAAAACTGGAATCTTGCAAAAGTTTGGAGATAAATGCACGGTTATTTACAGCGTCAACTCTGAGGTAAAAATAAACAATACCATAGGGATACAAACACTTTTCTCACTAGTGACAAAAATGGTTACTTCCTTCTTTAACTGAATTCAACTTGTATTATAATAGATATACCATTACAGGAAAACCATCGTTGGTTCTCTTTCCTCACTGTAATCTCAGTGCATCCTTCAAATCTTGCCATGAATTCTTTATGCCTGATTACCTATGAAATCTGTCAACCTAATGTGATTATCCACACCCCGTCATCAAGATGTTCAATCCTCTACCCAGGAAAATTACTATACCTTGGTACCCCAAGTTATCACCCCATATGTCTTCACAATGTAAGCAATTTACCAGGCTGTTTTATTTGGGGAGTTCCCGTTGGAGCTCAGGCCAAATCCGCCAGGATAAAATTCAGCCCCCGTTCTGGCATCATCCAACCTGGAATGTGTTACCACATTAAAGTCGAATTGACGCCTCTTGAATTGGGCATCCTGGAAGAAATGTATATCCCTTGCTTTGTTGGACGAATGGACGATCCAATCATATTAACAGTCCTTTGTGTAACTGAAAATATCTGTGTCAACTTCCACTTGCCAATTGATCAATGCAATTTTGAGAAACAATTTTGGCCGCCCAGAGTTCCTAGCGAGTTGGAAACTATTGGAAGCTTTTACGATATCTGTGAAGGCGAACAGGATTCTCAATTTGATCTTTTACATCAAGATGAAAGTAGGAGCCCAAAGCAAATCGCTAAAGATTATTGGAAGATTAGAAAACGGTTAGGATTAAAATCTCCTGGAAGTGGAAGTAGTCCAAAAGAGTCGATTGATAGTGTGGGCACAGCTTCAATACATTCTATTTTTATCGAAACTGGTGAGGAGCAGTTAGATGAAAATGAGGAATCAGAACAATCTTGGAAATCATTTGATGAATCGAGCATTAATATACAATCCTCTTTGGAAAGAAGCACTATGAAAATACCAGATATACCTTTAAATTCATATTTTGGGTCTGAACTACTTTTACAAAAACATGTGATCGAATTTAGAAGAGTTCCTCTTAGAACACGTAAGTATGGTTCTTTGAGTTTTTTCATCTAACTGAAAATTTCAGCTGTTAAGAAAACAATCATAATTGAAAACTTAACACCGATTATTGGATATTTTACTGCAGAGGCCATCAATTTTCACAGAATTAATGAAAACGACGAAAAAAATCATATTGACCAGGTCTTTATAAAAATGAAACTAAAAAAATCGAGTAATTATTTTAATCCTCAAATACACACATTTTGTCATAAGGCATGATTGCAGGTGAATGGGAGGATATGATTAATCCTTGTTATGGAATTGTAGTCAAACCGGCCCCGGAATTTAATAAATTACCAGCTTTGGAGTCAGTTGAAGTCGATTTGTGGGTTTATGCCAACACTTGGGGAGTTTATGCTGAAGAGATTGTGATCGACATCGACGATATTCAGCCATTCTGCTTCACTTTGCTGATTGGAGCTGTCGGTGTTCCTATTGAATTTCCAATTGCTCTCAACGCCGGGGAGGCGATTTTAAGATTCGGAACTGTTGCCTATTTATCAAACCCTTCAAAACGGAAAATGCTAATTAGTAACTTTAGCTCGATCCCTTTGTGCATTGTTTGGCACACTTTTGTCCCAGAGTTTAAAAGTGCCAAGAAAAATTTGCCATTCAATGTGATTTTTGACGTTTTTCCCGCCACTTCCACAGGGGGGGATTGGAGCGAACAAACCAATACTTCTACTGAGGGGTTGATGATGCTTACAGAAAATTATGGACATGAAGATCCACAATTATTTGAAGTAAGAAAAACGGTTATAAAACTCGAATTTAAATTGTTTAATCAATATCTCATAATAATACTGCCTTCCTTAAACTAAAGGTTCTATCCGCAATTTAATTGTTTTTAGGAAAATGAACTTTTGTTAACTTCTCTTGCCAACTTTTTATTATTCAGTTTATTGTTTTCAGTTGTTTGGCATTCAATGCATCAGTTCCTTAGGAGTATTGCCAATGTACCCTACAATATTAAAAATTGAAACTTTGATACAATTTGATCTTTGTTGTAGATAGGACAATATCACAAGTAAATGAAGTTTTTTTTTCTAAATCCAAGTGAACTAAGCAACAGAAATAATAATAACTATAAACTTTATTGAACTGACAACAATAAGCACAGTAGGTACTTTAATAATTGAATAATTGAAACTAAAGTACTTAGTAAAAAAAGTCCTATCTGCACCAAAATAATCAAATAGGGCATTATGTCTAAGCACTCATCACATAGGACTTTTCTAGTAAGTAATGTTTGCCAGTTTTGCATTTAGGACAAAACATTTAGAAGTGCTTTAGCATGTTAAAAATGCACATATGAGATTTGTTCTTTGTAGAGAGCTGTAGCAATTATAAGTGAATCCTTAGAACTTAAAATTGACAATTTTGCAGATAGTATCTTTTGTTTAAGGACGGTAGAATAGCAATATCAAGTGGGGCGTATACCACTGCGGGGCTAACGGACCAAAATGCAACCCATCATTCACATTTCACAACAATCTGTTAGGGGAGACTGGAGTTAGTTGATACATTTTTCACTTACGAATTTTTTCTTTTTTTCTATAGCAGTTGGAGACTCAGCAATTAGCGTTAGTTAAAGAGTCAACCTTCTAGTACAATTATATCTATTTAAAAATTAACAATTAACATGACTTTTGATAGAAAAAAAATAGTTTTAAAGCTGATCCTGAACGTAACAATTTGCCCCTGTATGGGGTTAGTTGTTACATACTGTGGGGTAATTTGTTACATGTATTTTATACACACAATTCAACTTGAAAGTTTTATTAAAATAAAATCAAAATTATTGGGTTTTTCTGTAACTTTTGCTATTTTCCATCACAGCTTGAAATATATCTGTAAGTATTTGACCCCTAGTCATTTTTCTATTATAAGTTCCCATTATGAGTGTCTAGAAGCAATATCTAAGTTTATAATAATTACCTCCACAAAAAGCATTTATATGGGGCAAATTGTTAGAGTAGCAACTAGCCCCAGCGGATTTGTAACAACTAACCCCATCACACACTTTGGAATATAACAATTAATTTGTTGTTATGTATGTATATTATGTATTCATTTGCAAATGTTTTAAACTGTGCTACACTATTGCTAAAACTGTCAACTTTATATTGTATAGATGCACCATAAATTTGTTAAAAACAAATTACGTCGGTTATTTAAAATTACTAAGACCAACGAAAAAGATTAAATATTTTTTACTTACCACACACGTGCTCGCAGAGAAATGAAACTACAGCTTGACAAACTTAGCTTGGCGTCATGGATGCGCCGTAGACTGAAAGACCGCCCCTTAGCGGAGCTCAGTTCTTTATTGGTGGTCGCTCGCCAATACTAGCTATATCCTTATCTTAAGACACTCTCTCGCTTCCTTTTCTGCGCCGGGTCATCCGCCAAGCTATTTCTGTCAAGCTGTACATGGAAACATGTGTAAAGAATTGCCCAGTCGTCTCCGAGCTATCAAGCATATAATTTGATTTTATAGGTTCTGTATCAACTAAACCCTGTGTATTTTTAACCCCAGTCTCCCGATGGATTGCATTTTGAATTCGTTAGATTGGTACAGATCTGTTAACTACACAAGTCCCTGGAGAAAAATACCCCATTTGACTGCTAATGCTTTGCTTGTGTGACTTAGAAAACTTAGGAAAAAGTAATTAAAGTAAATAGATTTAAATTGATTTTGATTTCATATTAAAAATATTAGATTCAACCAAGAGAGGCAAACATCAATGCCAAGTCGATAAGGACAATAGAAATCACTATGAACCCAAAGAACTATAACGCGCAATATAGTCCAACACAAATCGATGCATATCTAATTGGTCACATCCACCTATCAGAAGAACTGAAATATGAACCGCATATTTTCTGTCGGCCCACAGGAATTGATATACTTCCAGTACAAGCGAAATTACTTGCTACAATCGAATTGCCCCTGTTAAAAATTGAATATGTTTGGGGTGATGTTAAAATTAAAGCTTACGCACATGATATAATAGTGGCAGGAAGTGCCTATTTTAAGCGACATTTGCTGTTTAAAAATCCTGATAAGGCTGTTGCCGTTGTGTCAATGCACTCCCTATCCCCATTCACAGTTTTGGAGTTAAAAACGGCAGAAACCACCATACTGACAACAGCGGCTGAAGTAAGATCAAATCAATGTGTTGAGGTCTTTGTTGAATGTTCAATAACTGCTCAAAATATTATCGAATTATCGGGGATCTTATATAATGAAAATGTTACAAACTTTTCTGAAGTGTTGGATGCTGAAAATAATGCCATAGTAATAGAGAGATCTTTGAATATTCATCAAAGGGGATTATTGGAGCAGACCATTCCATTGCAGTTGGTGATTTATTATTCGGAATTAAAGGTAGCA
The DNA here is from genome assembly GCA_949768715.1 of Dascillus cervinus. Taxonomy (NCBI): domain Eukaryota; kingdom Metazoa; phylum Arthropoda; class Insecta; order Coleoptera; family Dascillidae; genus Dascillus; species Dascillus cervinus. Next base: position 24,803,280 of record OX458319.1, on the reverse strand, counting down.
CCCTTGATAGTAAAATTTGGAGTTATGTTTGTTGGGAATTCGAAAAAGATGGATATACACTTGATGAACTATTCAAGTGAGTTAATCTTTCATAAAAATTAAAAAAATAATTATTATTGTAGGTGCCAATGTTCCGTTCGAAATTGTGAAAGCAACAGAATTAATTATTGCTAGACCTGTCACGGGAGTAGTGCCTAAAGGACATCCGTCAGCTCCAGGAATTATTTCAGTCGATTTATATTTTTATCCAAAGTAATTTGATACTTTAATTGATTTTCTAATTTTAACAATTTGTTTTTAGCGAAAGTAAAGATTACAGGGAAGTTATTCGAGTGGGCACAAACATCCCTCATCAATTCATTGATGTTACATGCACTTGTACTGGTACACATAATGAGAAATTTTATATTGATGGAATGTAGTTTACATCGTTTTTATTTTAATAAAACAAGCAATAAAAAAGCCTACAGAATCAACTTCTTGTTCAGGCCCAAATCTTTGTACATAGTCGCAGTCTTCTTCGGTCAAGCCTGGTAGAGTTAAACCGGGGCCTGCTAAATGAGGCTCGGCCATTTTTAATTTCAAACAGTCAAATTTTTTTAAAGCCCAAGCCACTATCCCTTCATTTTCACTTAATGTTACAGTGCACGTGCTATACACTAAAGTTCCATCAATCTTCAACAAATCCACTGCCTAATGAAAATTTAAAAAAATTGAAATTATAAGGCTCAAAATCACCAAGGTGGAAAATTTGCTTTGCCTGCAAATTAATTACTTAAATCGTAACTTTATTGAGCAAAGAACATAATGAAACAATAAAATTAATTCGTTTTAACTGTACATCATACAATATACTTCAAAAGTAAAATAGATTTTATATTATTTCAATGTATATGTATATGTATGGAAAGTCATTTCAAGAACGCATTCTAAAGTACGATCTTCCAAAACAATCTTCAAGAAATCATATAAAATAAACGATATTTAACAGTTATCATTACTAAAACAAAACAAAACTTTACTTTTAAATAAAAATATGTTAAAATATTTTGTCCGACACCACACATGCGTCATTTTAGTGAACGCAGCTGTAATGGGGCAAAAATAATTAAAAGTGAACGCTGCCATAAGGTGCCAGACCACAGTAGTGGGTGAAAGCGATAACATAACCAGCTGTCAGTGTGTTTCTCGTAAATAAATTATAATTAAGTGACAAGTATCTTTCAATTCATTATTCACAGAGCATACATAAATAGTTCATCAACCCGGGAATGCGTTTATTAGTTTTAACTATTGATAAAATATTTTTTAACCGGGTCAGACCGCGTCTAAGATGACTGCTATAAAATCAATTAATCAATTAATTTGAAATCGTCATTTCGGCAACGTTCCCGGACATGATGACACGTTCTCGAAATGACGATGATATCTAAAAAGAACAGCCGACAGACACGTGTTGATGGGAAAGGATATTAAAACAGCCTCAGGCTTTGCTAATTTGTTCACAGACTCTACTATCAAAGTAAAATTATTCCCTGAAGAAGACGTGACTAAGGAAAAAAACAACGTTCCAAAATTTTGGATACCATAGCAGGTATTATGAATATCACAAAAATTTCTTGGCAAAGAAGGCCAGAAGTTTTAATGCATTTTCACAAGAAGTTAAAACTGTCCATGCTTTCTAGTCTTTTTAACGTAAGTTTGGTGGAACCTATGGATGTTTTTATGCCTTCGATAAAATCTCCTGTTACCAAAGAGCCAATGGTTACAGATGATTTATAAAACTATTTACAACTCATCTTCATCAGATGATGACGAAGATTTAATGGCAATTTCTGTTCGTCAGCAAATTAAAGAGAAATGCATTGGTGTTGAAGCAAGTTGTACGTCTTATGGTCAAGAAAACATATATCCAAATTTGATGTCCCCTGGGACATTCCTATTAATTAAAGTCACTACTCAAAAGACAAATACCTATTATAGATATGTTGCTACCTTAGTAAAATTTCTTGAGATCTGTGCGTAACAGTACCAGAAAATTCAAACTGGAATTAAATGATGTGTCTTATATTAACTTTGAGCAAATAATTAGTATAATTCACCATTCACCATTACTAAAAAAAAGAACAGAATCGAGAATATTATTATTTCGATACTGATATTGATGTTTTCGAAAAAATTTAAGAATTGTTTTTTGTTTTGTTTTCTGTCGTTCATTATTTAAATATCGATACCTTTTTACCAAAGTATCGTAAGCCACATCTGTAAAATTTTGCAGGAGACAACTTTCTTGTCCACAAGGTCATTGCATGTGACTATCTTGGTACTTACGACAGGTTTATTGTGTTCTTATCACCATAAAGAATAAACTGATGGGTATATTACTCTGCCAGAACAAGCATTTAGTCCGATATTTACGATATAATGCAAAATCTCAATTTCGCTCAAAATGTCACTTACGATACTTTGGAAAAAAGGTATCGATATACCCTTACTATACCCTATAATATCATTATCGTCATTCAGCAAACATTCTTGTTATTCCGGAAACGCCAGATAATTTTCGGGAACGCCTGATCATTTCCGGGAACGTTACTAATATTAAATAAAACACATACATACAATTTTAGTTATCTAAAGATTGTAGTTAGGTATATTAAAAAACCTTAATTCTGTGCATGTAATGTAAATTTAATTATAAAAGTTACTGATATTTTTATATTTCTTAAATTGTATGCATGAAAATAGCAACTAATCTTCGTTTTTGATGTATTTTGCTTCAAAAAGATTTTATGCGTATTATTGTTATTGTTTTTTTAGATAATATTGATGAATATATACCTAAGTCATTGAACAAAGCAAAAAAAACACACTTTTTTATTTTTTGGACATTTCATTAACTGTATAAAAACGTTCCAGAAATGACTGTTTTTAGCGAAGGCTCTGTTTCAAAGCAATATTACAAAAAAAGTAATGGATTATCTGCGCTGCCCTATCAAAGTATTGTTTAAACACAAATTTGGTGACAATATAAAGTAATTGTCATCATTATAGCTAGTAATATTTTTTGTCATAAAACTAATCTTGAAATTTTCCACCTTGGTAATTTTGAGCCATAAAATGATAAAAACTCACCGTTTCAAACAGTTTTCTCTGCAAGGGAACATATGAATTTAGAACCTTCTCAGAAATGTTATTGTAAAGTTGCGGTCTTTTCCCTAAAGCACTGCAAGGAGCATCCAATAAGATTTTATCAAAAGCTTCTTTCGGAAATGGGGGCCCCTTTAAAACTTCAATCCGGTCATCACAGATTTGAATAGAATTTGCCTGAAATATTTTGGCCTCAACTCCAAATTCACTGCATCTTTCTTCGAGTTGTTTAATTTTTGAGGGCGTCTTGTCTACGGCTACTAAAACCCCCTAAAGAAAATTAAGTTGGATGTCACAATTTATTTTCACACCTGATTTTTCATTAAAGCAGCAATGAGACTGGTTTTATTTCCGGGCGCTGCACACATGTCTAGAATAATATCGCCAGGTTTTGGGTCTAATACGTGAACACAGACAATCGAGGGCAAGTTTTGTAAGAGGACGAAACCGGGTGGAAAAATGTCACCAATTAAAGGACAGCCGGAAACTGACTCTGTAATTTCCACTGCAATGCCCCTACAAACAATGATTGTAAAGATTGTAGAAATTAAAAAAATGCTTACGTGGGGGTTAAATTTTCGCCATAAAGTTGATGTCGAACCATTCTAACAATTCCATTTCCAATAAATACCTTCTTTGGATCGTCGTAAAATTTCTGGAGGCCTTTTTTACACTTTCCAGAAACATCTGCATATATACTTACTTCATCATTGTATTTGGCGCCTGATGGCATGGCTAAGACTCCAGGGGCGAAAATGTGGGCCCCACGCAGCACACTTGCCGCACAATGTACATCAACAATGATTTCAGATTTACTAATTGGAACATTGCCTGTGATTTGGTGGTGCAAAATAATTACTTCTGGAAATGCCGTGTGTGTTTTAATGAAAATATCAAGCGCTGGAACCTGTTCATAATTAGATTGGGGAAAATGATCAATTTTAATGGTACCTTTTTTAAAATTAATGCTTCAATTTCTTGAACTGTAGATAATAGTGTATTAACTCTGTAGCAAGTTACTGAAGGGGTTGTACACAACCAAGGCAGCAGTTTTGCTAAATATTCGTTTTGAATCTGAAAGTGACATTTGGTTCAGAACGTCCAACATAAATGCAAAAAATAAGAAATAATTACGCCTGGTTCATCCGCATATCTTAGGATGGTTTCTGGATTGAATTCGTCGCTAAAAGGCGATAAAGGATACATCATTCGCGATCACAATCATCAAAAGATTATTTTGAAGTGAACGTGTGACACAAGTAAAACTATTGGTAATGCTGCGTCACATGATATAGAGATAACCAATAAAATTCTTTTTTGTACCGAGACGTGGCATGAAGTACGAACCTCTTCCACGTCCGCCATATTGACGTACGATAACTTCGGGAAGGATTAGTGAATGTGATAGCGTTTCTTTTGGATAATAGTTGTATTAGTGTGCGGGGTAAGTTGAATGGGGCTGCTTGCAATTCATGTAAAACTGGTGAACGCGAGGGTTATCGCAAAAACTCGTCAAATTACGCACTTGGCATTGTTTTCTGCGGGCATACATGGGGAGTTGGTTGAAGGTGACAACTGGTCAAGTCGGCATTTTTAAATTAATTCATCATTAAACTCCTAAATACGGTAATATCTCTGCTTTTGTAATCATTTGTCTGTGCCTTCGATTAATTTGCAGTTTTATGTGCAGAATTAAATGTCAAAAGGTTATAAACGTTTCCCAAATATTTAATCAATATGTCATTTTATTAACGGACCCAAAATCGTCTTTAATTAAATTCGCACTGAACTGTTTCATTTTGCAGGTACTTCAAATTAATTCGCCATCATGGGGAATATGTTCGCTAATTTATTTAAAGGCCTTTTCGGCAAAAAAGAAATGAGGATATTGATGGTGGGGTTAGATGCCGCTGGTAAAACTACAATTTTATACAAACTTAAATTAGGAGAAATTGTAACAACAATTCCTACCATTGGTGAGTTTAAATTAGAAAACCACATCTTTCCAGACTGCAATTAAATCTTGATGATTAATAAATGAGTCATAGTTCATTGTCCTTGAATTTCAAGATTTTTTTTCTGATTTTAGGGTTTAATGTCGAGACTGTAGAATACAAAAATATAAGCTTCACAGTGTGGGATGTCGGCGGTCAAGACAAAATTAGGCCTTTATGGAGACATTATTTCCAGAACACGCAGGTAATTTATTTTGCATTTTTGTCAAGTATGAGGGTTTTATCTTTTATTTTTCCATCTAGGGCCTAATATTTGTAGTAGACAGCAATGATAGAGAGCGTATTGGGGAAGCGAAGGATGAATTAATGCGCATGCTGGCCGAAGACGAACTGAGAGACGCCGTTTTACTTATATTTGCGAACAAACAGGACCTGCCTAATGCGATGAATGCAGCTGAAATAACAGACAAGCTAGGACTACATTCGTTACGGAACCGTAATTGGTATATTCAAGCGACTTGTGCGACTAGCGGCGATGGTTTATACGAAGGTCTCGATTGGCTGTCCAATCAGTTGAAGAATGCCAATCGTTAAGTGCAGTGTTATACCCAATGTGGTTGTATCTCAAGTACTGGATGAACTATAAGTGTTTTGTACCGTATGTTGCAATTATGATAATTTTTTTTCTCTTCTTTTGGAGTTTGTCTGATGTATGATTTATATGTCTTAAATAAATTTTTAAGATGATAAGTAGTGAATTTATAAAGCTAGATTTTTACACATTTTCATATGTTGGACAAACTGTTTGCGTACTATTTATTTAAAAAGAGAGTTTTCAGGATCTTACAGTTATTTATTGTGTTTTCTCTTTGTATTTGTTTTGCACACTGTACAGTAGCTGTTTATATAACGAATATTATTTTTGTAACATATGGTGATAGCACTCATTTCTTCATAGACCCTTTTTTTTAAGAGCTCGACTCGTGCATTTTTAATTAGTTTCACTGTGTTTTTTTTTCTCCTTTAGATGCATTATGATTTCACATTTTGGTTATTAGCACATAAAATGTAATTAATTTTTGGTTTTTTTAAAAGTGAAGAAAAACATTCCCTTCTGTTTATCAAATGAATTTATCGACTTATGTGTATAATTTTATACGAATTATTTTAATAAACAAGTTTGAATGGTGCAATGAACGTGTTTATTAAAATTGTATCAGAGACAATGAAAAAAACTCTAAATGTATTATACAAAAAACAAATTAACAAAAAACATGGTTGAAAAGGAACAGGCAGTTTTCTTTTCCTCTTTTTTGTTTGTTTCACTTCGCTAAATCTAGTTAGTTAATATTTAGATATCGCTTCTGCGATTATTGTATGAATGTCAATCATGTCAAATATACTGTATTGTGCTTGATTGGTAAATAAGTTTTTTTTATTTTGCGAAATAATTGCAACATATTCCTACAAAAATAGTGAAATCTAAAACTGGCAGATAATAAGGTCAGCGCTGCATTTTTATTATTTTCTAACAGTTTGTCTGATTATTCAGTTTTAATTATTACAGTTTACAGTTACAAGTTTCAAATCAATAAAGTATCGTCAGAATTTACTGGTCTTTAATTTATAATTTAATTAAAGTGTGAACAAAAATTATATTTAAGCGAAAAAAAATTAATGTAATTAACCAGTTCTCTAATTTTAAATACTAGAACAGTTCCATTCCTTTGTCAGTATTAAAATGGTCAATTTGAATTTTTGTACGCTTCATGGTTAAATAAAAGTAAGTTTCTATTGAGGATTTTATTTTTATTAGTCAATGGAAGTTTCAATAAAAAAGTGAAAATCTTGAAAAGTAAATATTTTATCACAATAAATTTGTAACACTAATTCTCTTGTTCCAAGGTTCTTTAATCAACTGAACAAATTTACTTGTGTAAATTTAATTAGCTATTGATAATTTTAATTTCGTCCAATTTGTTTGTTGAGATAATTTCATGTGGCTGAAGTTTTACTAGCTTTTCACTTTCTCTCCAAATTTTTTCACAGAAATCCTTATCTTGAGTTTTTGAGGGTGGACTACTAATCTGGCAGTCTGCAAAATGTTTTCCACTCACATTACTTAACTCATTGCTGACACAAACATGAATTGAAGTTTGGGCACCCTTTCGTGGGGTCTGAAATATGCAATTTTGACCTAGAAATTTTTAAATTTGTTTTTACCTTGGCCATTAGTTTTAAAACTGTGTCAAAATATAGCCGTATGAAAAAATCTTTTACATTAAAGTACTGTAAGGTTTTTTTGTGTATATTAGTGGACACAAATCCAGGATCCACTGAATTACAGACCACTTGTGTTCCTTCAAGCCTTTCAGCAAAACCATTAGCTGCTATTATTGCACACAATTTAGAATTGCCGTACAGTCGAAAATTGTTTGGGCACTCGTCAGAATTTTGACAATTTAAATTTCCCAGCGTTAAATTTTGGTAAAATGACAATATGGAACTCAGAAATATAATTCGACTGGGCGCCGATTTTTTCAGTAAATCTAAAAATTTTAAGCATAGTGAAGCATACCTATTTAGTTTGTAAGCTGGGTTTCCTCACCGATTAATAAGTGCGTCAATAAAAAATGCCCGAAGTAATTAATTTGCATCAATTTGGACAAACCATCTTCACTAAGTGCTTCAGTAACAACTCCAACTCCGGCATTATTGACCAAGATATCTAAACGACTCTCATTTTCTTTAATGTCCTCAGCGAATTTTCTAACTGAAGTTAGCGAATTTAAATCTAAAAATTTGGTGATGATGTTTGGATTATTGGTTTGGTCGGAAATTTCGTGTTTAGTTTTTTGTGCGTCTTCTACGTCTGCAATTATGACGTGACAGCCCCTCGTTGCTAAATCCAGGGCCAATTGATATCCAAGCCCTAAAAAATACTCCAAGTCAAATTGTTACTATTAAAACTAATATAATAATTACCGGAATTGCCTCCTGTTATAATTGCCGTTTTTCCGGCTAAGCAAACTTTGCTGGTACACTTTCCAGTTTTGGATTTAAAATAAACTATAATCAAGAACAAAATTGTTATAGTTGAAATAATGGCAGAGATGCATATTAATACAGGGGTGTTCATACTTGTGTGGATTGTGTGGAACTTGTTTTATGGAACTAATTGAAGTTGTGCTAATAATCGCTTACGAGTTCTATACCTGTTTTCTAGGTCTGGTGTGACAAGGACAAGGATGTTACAAGGAGGTTTACTCCAAATAATTAGTAATAAGGTTTTACAAGTTTTTATTCTAAAGGTTGTTTGCAATTAAAACACTTAAAAAAATATTAATAAAGGATGATATTTAATAAGTAGAAAATATGTATTGGCAATAATAATGAATTCAAATAACTGAAAATGTTACAAAATTTATTTATTATCATGCTGTTTTACCTGTTTCTTTTACTGGTTATTGTTACAAGTAATTTCAGTAATTAAAAATTATACAAAATTCAAATAAAAATATAAGTTCACTTCAGCTTTTCGCGTTTTCGAATTCTTCGATGGCCTTCCAAAGTTGTTCAGAGAAACTTCTAATAGGCCAAGCAATAAAGCATTTTTTCATAACATAAATACTACCTGGAAGCCGACTGTGCGATTTTGTCAACGCCAGTTAGTAGATGAATTCTGCATAATTTCCAACTCGAGAATCATAATTTTTAATTTGTTATAAACAATTTTCAACAAAAAATCGCGTTTTTTTTTAGTGTTTTGCTTGTAAAATGGAAACTAATGAAGCAATCTTAATGATGTCCATAGACAAATTGTAGAGAATTAAATTATGAAGAGAATGAGAGGTCGAATAGTCCGATCGGATAGCTAGAACCGGAGAAAATCCGGAAAACCCGGAAAATTCAGTGTTTTCTTAAAAAATTTGCAATTCCTTCATTTTTTAATTTTAAAAATTGAAACTTTGCACAACAATAACTATTTATATGTACTTTATGTGTGCAAAACCCCGACCCTGTCGGACTATCAGTTTTTGCACAATCACCACTTCGATATTTATTGAGATTTTTTCGCGGAGGACTGGATGCTCCTGTGATTGTCCGATTTAAATTTTAAAAGAAAATTGGAAACTAGACGTGCACAGCAACAAAAGGTGTATTTTGGTTTTTCCATAAAATGCAGCAAAATAGCTGAAAAACGATTGTGAATATGAGTAAAAACGGTCGAGCATGTCAAAATGATCGAGTAGTGAGGGAAGAATAAATAAATAAATTCATTATCTGAATTATTGCGCATAGTGAGAAAAATCCAGAAACACGTCATTTCTAGTCTATCACATGATATCCTGTAAAGTGAAAATTTCATCCCTAACCTCAATCCCCCTCGATGTGACAGTTGCAACCTCCAAATTTTTAAATGGGAAGGGGGGCTTGTGATACCTCATTTGAAAGGTCTCTTCACGCTCTATTCAAAAATGCTATAATTTAAAAACAAATTGTTTGGCCTATAATATTAGTCGGTTTTCTATTCATAAAATTCAATTTTTGCGATATTAATAACGGTGACTTCATATCAATCTTGTATATAGATATTACATAATTTCTTATCAGTGTTATTCAGGCGAACAAAGAGCACTTTTAAGTGACATTGATCAAATTTCCAAATGTCAAAATGAAAAGTAGATATGAGAATGATCTACAAACTCAAACAAGTTTTCGAGTTTTCTTGGTCTCTTAAGAATCCGATCAACAGCAAATTAAATTATAAACTATTTCTTTCTTCCAGTTTCATGGTTCCTGCCAGACTCTTCCGTTTCCCAAAAGTTTTTCCAATATGTTTGGTTTATCCAGCAATCTTGTTAAATACTTTCTCTTCACATTGCGAACTGTTTTGTGTCGCAAAATTTCTTTTATGGCTTACCTCTCAATTTCCATTGCTAACTCGGAAATTCTACCATTTTCTATTCTTTTTACATAACCGATTAATTGTCTTTGCTTTATCTGTTCTATTACGTCTTTCCTTACTCCCGTAATTTCCTTTTTTACGACCACTACTGAAAACTTGGTTTTCTTAATTGCCGCTTCACCACCACATAAAAGGCTACACTTTTATTAATCGTATGAAATATTTGCATTTTGGTTTATCTTTATTCATTGCCAAATCATTTATTTTCTAATGAAAAAGTAATTTCCATACATTTAAATTTAATTATAAAATACAATAATTACAAAATTGGCAAGCAAGTTTATGATGTAAGAATTTCATTATGGGCAAGTTTGCAATATCTTTCGCTTTCCTTCCACACCTGCTGACAAAATTTTTCATTTGTAACTTTCCTCGGTTGAATTGCCATTTGGCAATTTCCAAAAAAATTTCCTGTTGTGGTTCGAATCTGATCGGAAAGGCACAAATGTATTATCGATTGCGCAGCTTCTTCAGGACTCTAAAAATGATTTCTCGTTTGATTTCCATATTATTATAAACTAACAAACCCTTGCAAACAGTCCCTTAATTACAGCAAAAAGTGTAAACCAAAGTATGGAATTGTGATTTTGTACCCACTGGTCTAAAATTGCAGTTGTAGCCACTCCAGGGTGTAACGTGTTGCAAGTGACTTCGCTTGCTTTCAGTCTTTCAGCAAAACCTTTGGAAACTATTAAAACACCTAATTTGGAATTAGCATACATGCAGAAGTCATCCAGTGCTCTCACTTGCGGCATTTTTGGATAATTTAATGTTTCGATTTTTAAATTGCTGAAATAGCACGCTCCTGAACTAACAAATATAATTCTACTAGGGGATGATTTCTTAAGCAAATCTGCAAATTAAAATTAATTTTGTTTCTTTGATAATTACATATAAAACTACCAATTAGTAAGTGAGTTAGTAAAAATGGTCCAAAATAATTGATTTGCATGCCTTTGTTCAAGCCATCTTCACTGAATGCATTGCGAATTGCTGAAACTCCTGCATTGTTAACTAAAATGTCCAAACGTTCCTCAGTCTCGTTTATTTCTTGTGCGAACGCTCTGATTGAAGCAAATGAAGCCAAGTCTAAAAATTTCGAAATTACGTTAGGATTGTGAGTGAGTTCAACAATTTTTTCCTTAGTTTTCTGCGAATCATTTTTATCTGCTATTATCACTCGGCAGCCTCTCGAAGCAAGTGCTAATGCTGTTTCATAACCCAAACCTGAAAATGTAATATTGTAGGAGTATTTTTTTAATGATTTATATTAAAAAATATCTTACCTGCATTGCCACCGGTAATAATCGCAGTTTTACCATTCAGACAAACTTTGCTCTTACACCATTTCGTGCCATATTTATTATAAGCTTTAATTAAGACTATCGAGAGTAGTAACAAAATAAAGTAAGTCAGCATGTTTGTTTTTGTTGCGATAAGTTTTTTAAGTTTCGAGATAAGTAGATAAAGTAACCAGTCGTCAATTATTTTCATATATCCACACTAATTTTGCTTTTTTCTTTGGTAATTTTTGCGTACCTTTTGCAACACATTTTTCCCACCACCTAAACAAACGTAGTTGGTCACAGGCAGATGTCAAGGCTCAGAAATATCGCATGTGGCACAGAACGAAGGTGACGATTGCCTACTTATTTTCATTGTTGCCGATGTCTTGCTGATATTTGTAAAATGACTAATTAACAATATTACATATTTCATAAAAATAAAATTAAGATTAACATGTTGTGTTAACAGTAATTACAATTCAATATTGAAGTTAATTAGCCAGTCTAATGTACATCCTCTGGGTCTCCATTATAACGGTACATTCGACATTCAGTAACAATGTAGGTCATGGCTTGCTCCTTAGCTATGTATTCGCATTCTACAATCTCCATGTAGCCCCATTTGCATCCAATGTGTCCCAAAAATTTTTCATCTGTAGTTTTCCTCGGTTGAATTGTTATTTGCCGATTTCCAAAAAGTTGTGTTCCCAGTTGTGTTTCGATTTTTTTCATTCAATTTCGATATTATTATAAATTAATTAAAACGAAAAATGCGAACCAAAATAAGGAAGAGGTAGTGATTTTCTAACCACTGCTCTAAAATTGAAGTTGCAGGCATTCTACGGTGTAAGGTATTACAGGCGACTTTGCTCGGTTTTAGTCTCAGCAAAATTATTGGACGCTATTAAAACACCCAAATTGCAATTAGCGTACTACAGGATGATTTTTTAAGTAAACTACAAATTAAAAGAAATTTTGTTCTTACAAAACTACCAACTAAGTGAGTTAGCAACAAGGGAGATAAAAACAACCAGTTTTTAATTATTTTCAGTACATATTGTACACATTATAAAATCAACTTAAAACTAATTTTTCTTTTTTCCTTTGGTAACTTTTGCTAACTTTTTGCAACATATCTTGCGTACCACCCAAACAAACGCAGTTAGGGCAATTAACGAAACAGCTGCCAAGAAGATAAAAACATCAATCAAGAAATATTGATACCATTTCAAATCTAAAGCCGCTGATCGCAAGTGGTAGGCTCCACGATGTCTAATTACATATTCAACCCAATAAACAGCAGTGTCCAGCGGTTTGATGGCTCGGTCGTGCATTATCCGTGATCTGCTTTGCACATTTTCCCGATATCTAAAATTGGAACTGGTTATTATCGGCAGTGAAAGTTTTGAGGAAGGTACTTGGGATTATTTAAGATTTGATCAAGGGCCGCACTGAAATTTTCTTCCGTTAAGTCTTGATATGGAATTCCAATGGCAAATCCGTTATCAACGGCGATTTTTGTGTTCATCATTTGATCACCGAATACTGGAAAGGCGATTATTGGAACTCCGTGGTAAACAGTTTCGGTCGTGCTTAACAAACATCCGTGAGTGATGAATAACTTTACATTTGGATGAGCTAAAAAAAACAATTACTCTCTGGACTTGATTATGTTGGTTATTCACCTAAAATGTCCTGTTGCGGTAACCATGCGCCCAATTTGACATTATCTGGTTTACCTGGTAATTCGTCGTTTTCCCACTTCCATAGAATTTTCTGTTTCAACTTGGAAAAGGCCTTCAGGATTGCGTCAAGTTTTTCTGGTTCCATGTCCTTACATTTAATATTCGATCCCATACTGAAAAAAATCGCTCCATCCTTAGCTTCATCCAAATAATTCTTCAGATCTTCTGGTAATTTTTTCGGCGGTTTCACGTGAAATCCTCCAATCTCAATCATATTAGCCACAAGCGGCACCGGTTGATTCGTACTTACGTGTGAATTTAACAATATTAGGGAAGTGTTATACATGAGCTCGCTTAAATGGGGCGCGTCAGGCATGAATTTGTGCAAAATTTGATTCTGCTTCCAAAATGAGTATAAATGAGGAATAATTTCACTAATGGTAGCTACAAAAGTGTTGTGAACCCTTTCAAAAAATGTCATGTGTCCACTGTAACCCAAGAATAAGGTGGAAATGTAAGAGTAAGGAGCTGGATTTCCCACGATATGATTAACCCAAGAGCTAGCCCCAAGCGAGCTTAACAAAATTACGGGGGCCTTAAAACGGTATCCAAATCCAAAACAGGCTTCATTTAAAAACTGTGTTTGGATGACAAGATCGAATTCAGCGTCAGAATTTAATAAGTCTTGAACGTTAGAGTTGCCAAGAGCTCCTTCGGTGATAATTGGGCTGAACATGTTGAGCATGAAGAGCGTTGTGAACCAGCTACCTCCGGCCATTTGGAACATGTTTGTTTGCCTAGCTGTAAAATTAAAATTCTTAGATGTGACCACGGTTTTTTGAAATTTACCTTTCATTTCTTCTTCAAATCCGGTGACGATGACCTCAGTTAAATTATTTGTTGATGTTTTTTGCGGGAACGGAGTTATCATAGTGACTTGATGGCCCCTGTCGGCTAGTTCTTTCATTAAGGTGAAGCCTAATGAGTAGTGGCTGTAGGCGGGCATCGTAAACACACCTAAAATTCGAGCACATTTTGTCTCACAAATTAGAACAATTAAAAATAGATATTTTCACTTCATGATCGCTAAACTCGTGTGAATTGATACACTTGTGTGGAATGAGATAAACTGACTGCCAAAACTAATATAATAAATTGCGCAATGATGACAATCTGGTTTTAATTTTCCAGCAGTTATTATTCAACAATTTTTTTGGGTACCTTGAGAACTTGTTTTGGTTTTTACAAATGAGAATATTACCGACTCTCCGCATTTTTCTAGTACGATAAAAATAGTAAATTTTTCAATGCATTTGTAATTGATGTGGTTCACCCGGGAGTGATCGTTATATTGAAACTAACGCGATTGGTAGGGTATGAGAATTTGTCTCACACAAAAGATTACAATGAATTAAATGCTCTTATTTACAGCAAATAGAAACTATCATTATCAATTTAATAATAATTGCATGAAATAAATACAATAAAATATTTTAAATAAAAATTATTTACAAAAAAAGTCAAGTATATTAATCATCTATATTTTCTGGTATAGTTGAACAATTAAGGCAAGTATGAATAGCATCACAGAAAATAGCTTTTTAGCAAGAATTATATTTTTTTTAGCTTGTGGATTGTTGCTTTTTGAATTTCGAAAGTTAGGTGTAGAGTATGTTGTAGCGACATGGTTTTACAGATAAGATAGATAGATAGATAAGACTTCAGGAACGCTTGTCATCAATACAAATACTTTGACTTTAAATACTGGGTGCGGCAAGTTTTACGGTCATCCCTAAATTCGCGACTTGTAATTGAACAAAATCAACCAAATTTGGTGCACGTATTTAGATAGTGATAGAGTACACAACTATTTGTTTAAATTTTTTTGTTACTGCATATGGCCCGGGGTAGTTTATGTGATTTATCTAGCAGTAACTATTAATTCACTTATTAAATTTTGACCTATGTCAATGTTCATTTCTACAATCAGAATTATACATATTGACTTAGTTTGTTAAATAATTGCGTTTTTGAATTGCAAGAAAATTATTCGCATTATTTGTGGCATTTGGTAACAAAGAAATCCTTATCACCCTTTTGAAGTCTCTTATTTACAACTTTCGTCATGAATGGGCCAGGCTGTATTCCAAACATTTGTTACGATAGCTACTGCTTGTAAATTCTTCTCGCATTTACAGATCCTATTGTCGCCTTAATTTACAACTGTCCAAATACGGAGATCATAAATAAACTCAATTTTCAGATTTCCAACATAAAAGTGCGTTTTATTCAAAATCTAATCAATTTTTTTCTCGCTAATTTCGTAAATAAATTTTATAAGTGAAGCCTGATGAATCAGTGTAAAAATTAGAACTTGAAAATTTGGTGTAAAAATTATATTTACAGCTTTATTTATCAATGAAAAATTAAAAAAAAATTAATTGTGTGCTCTGTTACTAGACAATTACGTGTACTAAATTTGGTTAGGATTGTTGAATTAGAAATCGCGATTTTGGGGTTGACCATAAAACTTAAATTAAATTTAAAATGTTGTGTTAACAGTAATTACAATTCAATATTGAAGTTAATTAGCCAGTCTAATGGTGTTAAAGTATTTGTATCCATAGAGATATAACGGTACATTCGACATTCAGTAACAATGTGGGTCATGGTTTGCTCCTTAACTCTGTAGGCGCATTCTGCACTCTGTATGTAGTAGCATTTACATCTAACATGTCCCATACGAATCGTCTTTAACTTGATCCATAATTGTTGGCGCAATTCAAGACCAGGAGGTTTCTCCAATAATGTAATCTATACTATTCATGTTTCAAAGTGTGACTCTTGCTATTGTTTCCTCCACACTTCCTGAACATTTATTTTTTAATTGAAAGTGATAATAGAAATCGTCTTGATCTTAATCTAGAAATATTCATCATATTATCTTGTTGAATTGAATACGTGATATTGTTTTGTAATTTATTTTTTAGCTTTTTTAGTGCTCGAACTTGTAGTTGTGGCGCCGGAATATTGTTGAATTGCAAAGTGTGGGTAATCATTCTTTAGTAGGTAAGTTTATGATATAGCAATTTTAATATGGCAAGTTTGCAATATCATTCGCTTTATTTGACAATTTCCGAAAACTTTCCCAGTTGTGTTTCGAATACCATCGAAAAGACACAACTGTATTGTTGATTGGGCAGCTTCTTCAGGACTCTAAAGTACAAATCGATTTCGATATTATTATAGATTAACAAACCCTTTCGAATAGCCCTTTAATTGTGAAATAGTGATTTTGTACCCACTGCGTTAAAATTGGAGTTACAGCTCCTGCAATACCTTCCTAGAATGCAGGTGACTTTGCTTGGTTTCAGTCTCTCAGCAAAACTATTGGATGCTATTCAAACACCCAACTTGAAATTAGCACACATGCAGAACCCATTTAGTGTTTTTACTTGCGATATTTTTAAATAATTAAATGTTTCGATCTTTAAATTGCTGAAATAGCACGCTCCATAACTAACAAAAATATAATTCTAATTTAGAGGATGTCCTTTTTAAGTAAATCCACAAAGTAAAATAAATATTGTTTCTTACATAACTCCAACTAAAACTACCAACTAAGTGAGTTAGCAACAAGGGAGATAAAAACAACCAGTTTTTAATTATTTTCAGTACATATTGTACACATTATAAAATCAACTTAAAACTAATTTTTCTTTTTTCCTTTGGTAACTTTTGCTAACTTTTTGCAACATATCTTGCGTACCACCCAAACAAACGCAGTTAGGGCAATTAACGAAACAGCTGCCAAGAAGATAAAAACATCAATCAAGAAATATTGATACCATTTCAAATCTAAAGCCGCTGATCGCAAGTGGTAGGCTCCACGATGTCTAATTACATATTCAACCCAATAAACAGCAGTGTCCAGCGGTTTGATGGATCGGTCGTGCATTATTCGTGATCTGCTTTGCACATTTTTCCGATATCTAAAATTGGAACTGGTTATTATCGGCAGTGAAAGTTTTGAGGAAGGTACTTGGGATTATTTAAGATTTGATCAAGGGCCGCACTGAAATTTTCTTCCGTTAAGTCTTGATATGGAATTCCAATGGCAAATCCGTTATCAACGGCGATTTTTGTGTTCATCATTTGATCACCGAATACTGGAAAGGCGATTATTGGAACTCCGTGGTAAACAGTTTCGGTCGTGCTTAACAAACCTCCGTGAGTGATGAATAACTTTACATTTGGATGAGCTAAAAAAAACAATTACTCTCTGGACTTGATTATGTTGGTTATTCACCTAAAATGTCCTGTTGCGGTAACCATGCGCCCAATTTGACATTATCTGGTTTACCTGGTAATTCGTCGTTTTCCCACTTCCATAGAATTTTCTGTTTCAACTTGGAAAAGGCCTTCAGGATTGCGTCAAGTTTTTCTGGTTCCATGTCCTTACATTTAATATTCGATCCCATACTGAAAAAAATCGCTCCATCCTTAGCTTCATCCAAATAATTCTTCAGATCTTCTGGTAATTTTTTCGGCGGTTTCACGTGAAATCCTCCAATCTCAATCATATTAGCCACAAGCGGCACCGGTTGATTCGTACTTACGTGTGAATTTAACAATATCAGGGAAGTGTTATACATGAGCTCGCTTAAATGGGGCGCATCTGGCATGAATTTGTGCAAAATTTGATTCTGTTTCCAAAACGAGTATACATGAGGAATAATTTCACTAATGGTAGCTACAATAGTGTTATGAACCCTTTCAAAAAATGTCATGTGTCCACTGTAACCCAAGAATAAAGTGGAAATATAAGAGTAAGGAGCTGGATTTCCCACGATATGATTAACCCAAGAGCTAGCCCCAACCGGGCTTAACAAAATCACGGGGGCCTTAAAACGGTATGCAAATCCAAAACAGGCTTCATTTAAAAACTGTGATTGGATGACGAGATCGAATTGAGCGTCAGAATTTAATAATTTTTGAACGTTAGAGTTGCCAAGAACTGCTTCGGCGATGATTGGGCTGAACGTGTTGAGCATGAAGAGCGTTATGAACCAGCTACTCCCGGCCATTTGGAACATGTTTGTTCGCCTAGCTGTAAACTTAAAATTCTAAGATTTGACCGCGGTTTTTTGAAATTTACCTTTCATTTCTTCTTCAAATCCGGTGACGATGACCTCAGTTAAATTATTTGTTGGTGTGTTTTGCGGGAACGGAGTTATCATAGTGACTTGATGGCCCCTGTCGGCTAGTTCTTTCATTAAAGTGAAGCCTAATGAGTGGTGGCTGTAGGCGGGCATCGGAAACACACCTAAAATTCGAGCACATTTTGTCTCACAAATTAGCACAATTAAAAATAGAAATTTCCACTTCATGATCGGTTATTGTACACGCTAAACTTGTGTGAATTGATGCGCTTGTGCGGAATGAGATAAACTGACTGACAAAAACAATATTTAAGTTGCGCAATGATGACAATCTGATTTTAAGTTTCGAGTAGTAATTAGTCGGTCAATTTCTGAGAATTTGTTTTTGTTGTTACGAGAGTTTATCTCACACGAAAAATTTCAATGAAATAAATCATTTTATTTGTAGTAAATAAAAATTTTCATCAAGTTATTCGTAATGTTAGCAATAATAAATTATAATTGCATGAAATAAGTACAATAAAATATTTTGAATAAAAATTATTTAATTTCTGGAGTAGGTACGCCGAGTCACAAAAAAATCAAGTACATTAATCATCTATATTTTCTGCTATACTTAAATAATTAAGTTAATTGTGAATAGCAAGTTTACAGAAAATAGCCTTATAGCAAGAACTATTTTTTTTTCACTTTTCGATTGTTGCTTTTTGGACAAAGAAAGCAGTACTGAACTGCTTCGTTATGCAGTTGTGTAATGAAAAAATGCATGAACTCACAAAGTACTCTTGATAAATAGTTGTAGACCAAAAATAATATTCCACCCAATTGCAAAAAAAGGCAAATGTAAGTAAGTCGTTCGATAAGAGAACTTCTTACACAACGAGAGCTTGAACGAATTTCTGAAGTTGAGTGAGGACTATAGTGGTGTCAAGGTTTTCTAGATAAGATAGTCTTTCCAAGAACGCTCGCCATCAATACCAATATTTGTATTTTAAATACATTGATTCTCGTTGCTTTCAACGTAATCGAATCCTTATAAACGGATCAAATGCTGGTTGTTATTCAGGGCGTCCAAAGTGCTGTCGAAGAAATTAAATTTCACAAAAGTACAATGCTTAATCGCCATGGAGTCCATTACTACGTTTATGCTAGAATGCGTATTGGTCTGTTTTTATAATAGTCCAGTAAATTTGTGCACAAAAAAGGCTCAACCGTGCAAAAGATCGGTGTGTATAAATTCACTGGGCTCAGTGGCGACTCGTACATAAGTGCTGAAGAACTGCAGAACTGCCAAAAAAATTAACTTCGTTTGCATTTAATTTATAAAACGTAATATTGAAAAAATTGAATTTCGTCACAGAATTTTATTTTCTTAATCGCAACAACTTGCAGCATCTCGTAACTCCAAGCAATCAGTAAGTTTTGTCGTAGTTTCAGCGGTGCGGACCATTGTTTTTATACTGGGCCATTCGAGGCTTGAGACAGCCCCACTATCCCCCTCGCGTCCGGCACATATCCAGACTCTTTCGCTAGTTTAATGCTGTTAATGTGCTGCATTTGACGCAGTTCTGTTCCAGATTTCGGACGTCATGTTACGTGCGGTTTTTGGCTGAGAACAGAGTTGTCTGTAATTTATTCGAGGAATGATTGCAGAGAATTAAATGGCTCATCAAAAGAGGAGTTGTATTTAGAACTTATTCGTAGTACGTAGAACGTAGTACGCTGTTCACTGTAATGGATAGTTCATACAATGAAGTGTTAATACAACAGAACGTCATCTGTATTTAATTATTTACCAATAAACTTAAATTTTTACTGGATGTCATGAAAATGTGTTAATGTAAATTATTATGCACATTGCTGAGGTTAAATAATTCAGACATAAGGAAACGCACGCAATAAGAAAGTTTTAATGTGATCAACCTTAAATTAAATTTAAGAAAAATTAGTACCTTCTTAAATTTATTAAAAATGATATTCAACATTAATAAAAATAATAATAATAATAATAATAATAATAATAACAAAATGGAATTAATAGAAATCAGGAAAGAAAATTAATTATGTACAGTGGGACCGCCGTGTCCGCGGTATCAGTAATCGTGATTTCACTTATTCTCGGTTGAGTCGTTTTATCAAAAGTTCGTGTATATATAAATTTTATTGTTACTGTTACACACTACTATTATTATATTCCCAAATTAAATTTCAAACACATAACTTATTATTTATACGCATTGGAGGTAAATTTATGACGTTCGATATTGTCCGCGGTTTTCGGTATCCGCAGAAAGACTTGCAATCAATCATCCGTGGTAACGGTTAATTGAATCATTTTGCATTGGTTAACATTATTGATGCAAATATTATTTATATTATTTGATAGACATTTGTTATGAAAAGAAAAGTAAATGTTTCGTGAGGTACACCTCGATACTGCGGAAAAACTGCAGTAGTTTTGCATTAGATAATTTTTTCACAGAATTTGGCTGTCGTATTTACGTCAAGAGTGCTGTTAACCTTCAGAAAATTAATAATAACCAGAACTGTTCTATTTTGTTATAAATAGGAGAAGGAAAGGTATAGATATTTTTATATCAATTTTAATTACCAATTACTTAACAGTCCATAAGTATATTTTAACATCTCTGTGTATAATAAATGTAAACCTTCAGAAGATTCAATTATTTAAGAAAAGAACTTAATCGTAAACATTCGCTGTATTAAATTTATGCACCTCACTATGGGAACAGTTTTCAAGAAAACTACTGAATTTTTCAGTTTACTAAGGGAAGGCATTCGTTAAAAGTTTCATTCACCCAATTACTTCAAAATGTTTATATGTAGTTTTAACAAGCGTGTGTGAAACTGCCGCACCTTTCTCCTTTTATATCATCTGCACCTGCGCTTTTGTTACTATTCAGTTTCTGGATGGTTTGAACCACTTCACCAGGTTCCTCTTCTATTTGTGTGATGGGGGGGGGAGAGTTGGATCGTTACTTGATTTGGTAGTAGATATACTGTGTCGGTTTCGGGACACCTGAGATAGGGATTTTACATGGGGTTGAAAACGTGTGACATACGTAGCACGGGTTGCCTACATCACAGGCCTCCGCAGCACGGGTTGCATATATCACAGGCGTCTGCGCGGAATTTCCCGAATTTCCGGTTTATTGATTGTGGGATATCCGACGTGGGATATCTGATATTGGATAATTGGTGAAACCACAAATTTTCCGTTTAAACCCGACACCCCGCCTCCCCTCTGCAGCGAGTTTGAGCCGGTCAAGCGGACGCGGGCCTCGCCGTTTGAACGAAATATCAGCTAAAAATTTCCCCGCAAAAAACACGTGTGAGTGCCAGGTGTATTAAAAGCCGCGACACAACATCTAAAATACACACAATTTGTTAACATGAAGACCAATTGAGGTTAAACTCGCTTAATGTCTATCATTGGATAATTAAACATGGTGAGTTTTGCAAGTTGAACCAGCGCGTAGTGAATAAAATTACCAGAATTGCCATCTTTCTTACCCACGCATGTGTTTCTAGGCATCTCCCTTTATTGTCGCGCTCCACCGCAATTATAACTGCATGCGGGGTTTGAGCCTGCACTCCGAGGTCGCCGACGCAATTCCCGTGGAAAAAAGCACCTCACAAATTTTAGCCGTTTTGAAAATACACAAAAAAAAATGCGGTGTGAAATACCCGCAATCGTTTGAAAAAACACTGCGTGACGCCGCCATATTCATTGGCATTAAGGTCTCGGCATCTATACAAAATACACACAATTTGTTAACATGATTTAAGCCAAATTGAGGTTAAACTCGCTTAATGTCTATCATTGGATAATTAAACATGGTGAATTTTGCGAGTTGAATCCTGCGCATAGCGAATAAAATTACAGAATTGCCATCTTTCTCACCCACACATGTGTTTCTAGACATCTCGCTTTATTGTCGCGCTCCACCGCAATTATAACTGCATGCGGGGTTTGAGCCTGCACTCCGAGGTCGCCGGCGCAATTCCCTTGGAAAAAAGCACCTCACAAATTTTAGCCGTTTCGAAAATACGCGATATCCACAAAATTAAAAAATACCCGCAATCGTTTGAAAAAAACACTGCGTGACGCGCCATATTCATTACCCCTAAGGTCTCGGCATCTATACAAAATACACGCACACAATTTCCTAATTGAGGTTAAACTCGCTTAAATCTATACCAATCTAACTGATTACAAAATTATTGAACTAAAATTGCAAATTTAAAATGTGTGAAAACAAATTGAACACGGCTTTCAACTACTCATTTGTCGATTCAAATTAGTAAAAATCATCGAACATGTTTGACCGGTGTGGTTAAATAACCATAGCAAGATCGGACTAAGCTTAACCGAATGATTCCAATGCAACCCGATTGAATCAGATCAGACTCGTTAGCCTGCAGATTTCATTCGCGCGATTTATCGATTGCATGATTAATTATGATGATTTCCGGTTTTTTGGAATTTACATGGGTTCCCACACACGGTTTATTGATGCTAATGATTTGACGTCGGATTGTGGGATATCAGACGTCTGAATGTAGGAAACAATCGTGTTGAAAACCGAATTTTGCAGGGAGTGTTGAAAAAAAAAGAAGATAATTACATTAGTTTTATTAAATTACCACTAAATACATTATGGTTACAAATCGCACATTAAAAATCACATGGGATTAATGCTCAATCTTTGATTATCAAGCCTACACTCAGGTACATGTTGGTTGACACTCATCTTAGGAAATGCATCCAACTTCACGCAACGCGTTGATAATCGCCATGATTTCATTTGAATGACTTGGACTTCCAGATGCTTGTGATGTGTAGAGCATGTGCAGACGGTGTACAAGATCATTAGGGTCATCCCAGTAAGTGTACTGTACTCGTTCTTGCACATTCTCCGGTAGTATACAGCCTCCTTCACGCTTTGGTGGTTTAATCATTTTTACAATAAAGTGTTTAAATTTGAAACCGTTGTCACTACGAGTAGAACCATTTACAATGTAACGTTTCCGATGAGCGTTTGTTGCAATCACAATTTTTTCATATGCTTCCAAATCACTTTGGCTAAGCAGATCGGCATTAGGGACCTGCTTGAACAGCAGCTCAATCAATCCTTCAGTTCTGGGATAATTTGCGTCACCCACGTGAATAAGATTAGGGGTAAAATCAATCGGCGTATCACCAATCATTAGCCGATCTCCTACAAGTTTCCGTGTGCCATAGGTTGTGTCTAATCCTCGCTTACTATCAGCCATCAACATCTCGAGGTATTGGTCTAAGGAATCTTTCTTTATCACATTATCCGTGACAATATCTTCATACGCCACATCATCCATTCGACATTCTTCATGTGGTTCGACCTTTCCGCATTCATCAGATTTTGGTTTGACCTTTCCGCATTCTTCAGATTTTGGTTCAGTTTTTCCATATTCCATCGCTTCGGCCGTCGCTTTTTGTTGTACAAGTTGTTGTAGTGGAACTGTCACAGGTTTAAGTATTTCACTTAATTCCCTCTCAGCCATAGCTCTATTTAATTTTATCATTTTATGCTTACGCCGAATCGCATCGCTAGCTTTAACGATTTGACGCAGAACGTCTGCTTGCTTGGTGAATTGCTCACTCAGCATCTTCATGCAACTGAATCCAAAACGATACTGCATTTCAATAATGCCACACCGACTTATAAATTAAAAATGTTGAAAACTCGTAGCACCAACTTTGAAACTTAAAATTTCAACTTTGAAACTTATAGTACCAACTTTGAAACCCACATTTGAACTTTGAAACTCAGATTTGAACTTGGATTTGAACTTTGAAACTCAGATTTGAACTTTGAAACTAAGATTTGAACTTTGATTTGAACTTTGAAACTCAGATTCAAACTTAGATTTGAACGTTGAAACCCAGATTCAAACTTTGAAACTCAAATTCAAACTTAGATTCAAACTTTGAAACTCAGATTTGAACTTTGAACAACGGGACGATTATTTAGGTTGAGCAAAAATTTTCGTTAAAGATATTAGAAAATGGTTCGATTGTAAGTGGGTAGAAATGGATTATTTTTTAACACAATCCATGTCCGGACACGGAACTTTCGGGAAATATTTGAAATGGATAAAAAAAAAAAGGGCGGACGCTGATACTTGCTGGTTTTGCCAACAGGTAGACACGCCAGAACATACTATATTCATTTGTGACGAAAGGGAAAGCATCCGAAGAGATGCTAAGATTAAAATGGGCTGTAATATAGGCCAGAATAATATTTCTGAGTTATTATTGGATTCCGAGGAATCTTGGAAAACAGCAACCAACATGATGCGGGGCATTATGCGCGGAAAACAGCAAGAGGAATTTCGTAGGGTGGAACTCGTCAGAGATGATGTGATATCAGATTCTGATGAAGATTGATGGTTAAAGGTTGTGTGATTGAGAGAATGAATGTATATGATGTATTTTGAATAGTTTTTAGTAGTAGTTAGTAGATTTCAACTTTGAAACTCAAATTCAAACTTAGATGAGAATGATAGGTAAAGAGGGAAGTTCGAAAGATTTACCTCCTCTACAAAAAAAAAAAACAAAAAAAAAAGATTTCAACTTTGATGCTCCAGATTTGAACTTAGATTTGAACTTTGAAACTCAGCACCCTCAAAGTTCTATTATAAACAGAACTTAAAGAGTTGGTTTCAACGATATTGGCAATTGATGGATTGATAGGGTTGATGTATTATAAAACACTTTATGTTGAAAAAGCATGTATTTTGAGCTGGTCTAATTGCCCACTTTTAATATTTTACAAATAGTTATATAAATATACAAATATATTAAAATTACGTTTTTCCCAATCAAATTACATATAACCATGTTTAAACAAAAAAAATCTTACGGGTAAATTACATGTCTTTAAACAAATATTCAAGTCAATTTACATACAGATGGTAATATTGACAACAACACAAACAATTTAAAAAAAAAATATTTACAGATGCGAAACCTTAAAATGAATACTTATTATCTACAACAAAAAAAAAAAAAAATATTTATAGATGTGCGATCTTAAAAATAAACGCTTATTATCTGCAGATTAAAAAAAATATGTTTACAGGTGTAGCCTTAAAATAAACACTTATTATCTACTGATTAAAAAATAACTATAAATAATCTTACAACTACGCAATCACAACACTTCAATCCACATCCATAGTGTCATTTCGCACAAGTTTATAGTGTCCCCAGGGCAATGTGTCGGTGGTGTCCTGTTGCAGACAGCGCTTATCGTCATAGGGGCTAAGGGCCAATTTATGTTCGCGCACCGTTTGAACTTCATGACGCACTGATCTAAAGCGGTGTTGTGTTCGGTGGGTGGTTGAACTTCCGCGCAGGCACTCGATGTAATCATCAAACGTTATGGTGTTCCTAACCACAGCACTGCCCACCCCCTTGGCCTTTTTTACATGGTCCACACCTTCCACTCGCATGCTGTACATCTTGCTGCGCAACCCAACAAACTCGGTTACAATCTGACCGCTGCATTCATCCTTCATCAAGCCGACTATCTTTTTGTTGGCTTGCGGCATGTCAAATTGGTTTTCAGCTGGATAGTCGGAGGTGTCGAATAGGTGGATGTCTCGCCGCATCACCTCGTAAACATCTGGGCTGCGCAGTTCGTAGATAAGGCTGTCAGTATCGGTGTACAACAGCTTGCCGGAAAACTCCCGCACTATGTAATCATAGTGGAAGGTGTATACACATGTCTTGGATATGTCCAGAACACAAAACCCAACGTATGTCGGCTTATTCATCGTTACCTCAGTTTTAGCCAGTTGAATCGCAACAAGATTCTCGGCGAAAATTGAGTGGCTGTGGAAGTTTGGTCGGGATATCAGAGCTTCAGCCCCATACCGTCCACCCCACTTCGTCACCAATTTTACGTCGATTCTCTTGCGCACGTTCTCCATGGTCTTCCCAAACACCGCATTATTCATGAGCTTGAAAAGATTCTTTTCAAACTCATTGCGGGCTTCTTTACGCTTGCTGCTGTTAAGGTCAATATAGCCCTTCAACCATGGGGACTGGTTAAAACTGAGGACGCGATGAATTTGCGAGATACGCAGGCCGTACTTCACCGCCTGTCGTAAATTACGATAGTGAATCACATACCGCAATTTTGACGACAGGGTGGCGAGAAGTTTGTGCTCCTTCGATCCAGGTGGCGCCGCCTGTTCCGGGCACAAGGGGAGATCTTGATGTGCGTCATGAAGTTCCTCCGGATACGCCAAATCCACTTCAAGAATGTAGCCGATTGGTGAATCATCGGGAACATCCCAGCTGATGGTAGGATCGACCCACTTGAAGCCACCTGTCGGGAGATGCTGTGCCATAGCCCAACCATATAGGTTATTCACATCAAAATACATTATGTACGTTGAGGGATTATTCGGAT
Source organism: Dascillus cervinus (assembly GCA_949768715.1). NCBI lineage: Eukaryota > Metazoa > Arthropoda > Insecta > Coleoptera > Dascillidae > Dascillus > Dascillus cervinus. The sequence continues at coordinate 24,776,590 of OX458319.1, read as the reverse complement.
TGAACGTCGGCATATGTTTGTTGTTCGCGAGAGCATAACGGTTGCTGCACTGACTCAGACCGCCTCTGATCCCACGCTCAACAAACATTAGCATATCGATATCTGTAAGCAGTTCCAACTTGATCTCTGTATACTTTAACATCGCGCTCCAGGTGAAGCCCGGAAGTGTGTAATAGTGCGCAGGGTCGAGTTGATATGATTGCAAGCAGCTGTTTCGAAAGTTTTCGAAAACATCTGCGAGCAGGAGCACGTCTGTTTTCAGATACAAATCCGAATATTCACCCAAAGACGTAATGCCGAATTGCACCCATACAGATTTGGCGTGTTCATAATCAGCGTCGGTTATATTGCTTCCTGTTAGATTGCTGAAAAATTGTGCCTTCTCGGGCAACTCAGTTACCTCCAGCTTTTCCCAGCAATCTAAGAACTCGTAGGGGAACACACCCTTCCGCCTCAGCAAAGTTAAATTAGCGTCAGTTAAATTGGGAAATTGTGTTGGTAAAATTTTGAGAGCTGGCATATAAGATGCCAGCTTGTCCAAAGAAGAGGCCATGAATTTAAAAGAGTCGATAAATCTGAAGGAAATATCGCTCCCATCAATATTTTTCGTAAATGAAATATACCGCTCTTTATTCTGGGGCAAAAGGTTGATGCGCCCCGGGAAGCACGTAGCAACATCCTTGATGAGGAAGTGCCCGTCATAGCCACCGAGATTATGAAATACGACCGGGATTGCACGCGAATCTTGATAATTTACGTTGCAGGCGTTATGCGCAGCACCTCGATAATTACCGGTGAAGTGGCAGTGATCACGCACTCTATCGGTGTCGATGGGCTTCTCGCAGATGTGGCATGTGGTGGCGTTGGTGAATTGATGCTGCTGGTTCGGTGTAAGTGGGGTCATAGGAACTGGTGACTCGTATGCGCACTCCAAATCCTGTGCTAGCCGCTGTAGTTCAGCGGCAAACCATTTAGCCGGTTCTGTACCACGATGACTACGATAGTACGATCGTGTGTCATCATAGCTACAGGATGCGTAGTAACCGATGCTAAATGGTTCGTGCACTTGAACCACGTCGGTTTTATTAGCCTGATTCTAAAAAAAAATAATTAAAATCAATTTGCAAATCGTTGATGTGAACTTACCGGGTTGGGCGTCACACGTTTCAAGATGCACTCGAAATCTGCGTAGATTATGAATGGCACCCGCTCCTTATGACTCTGGTTGATGAATTTGATGATGTTGTTCCCGACTGTTGGTAGATTAACACGACACGTATTAATCAACTCACAATCGAGAAGGTGACTGTCCAGTTTTGCAAGCGTGTGGAAGTAATGCAGACAGCGATCGCAAATGTATTTCTTCAACTCATGTTTTGAGAGCTGACTGCCGACGAGTCGCGACAGGCCTTTGATCCACACATAGTGAAATGTCATCGGCTTGTCATCATCGGCACATTTAATTTGCTCATCATCATCAATGTAACTACTTTGGATGAGGAGTAAATTGATGTGAACATCCCTTTTATTCGTCGTGATATGGGCGGGTGAGACGGAAAACGTTGACTTCTTCTTACGCAGAATGTATATGTTGATTGACATATCATTCTGGCGTTCAAATTGCGGCACCGCTCGTGGCATTACGGGAAACTCGATTCCAGTAAAATTCAGCTCGTCTGCAAACCGTGTGTATTTGGCAACGCGGTGAGGTGCATTACCATGGGCTACTGGGTGTAGCGCCGAGAGCAGCGCCCACTTGAAGCACTCACTGTCTGCATTTTGAACATTGACGCAGGCTCGCTTCAGCTTGATTGGGTTGGGAAGTTCCAAGTAGGATCCAGCACGCAATGGGTTATACCTGTTTATATTTACAGTTAAATTTACGATTCGCCGCAAAGTCCAGCCGGATTCCTTTCCCTGAAACTCCTCCATCTCACGAAGAGTCGGCCTGACCACGCCATTGCAGAACCATGCTGATAAATCTGTAGTGTCACAGATCGCAACATTCCTCGTATTGAAGTACTTCACTTCGCGCACTTCTTCACCCGCCTTGATAATACTATACTCACATGTTAGTATGGCATTAACTTTGACATTATCGTGGCTGGCAACAGCATTTGTAACCCGCGCCTTAGTTAACATTTCAGCATCAGCCATAAATGAGTTTATATCGACGTGCTTTAAGTTGATTATGGCCCCGGTGCGAATCCTCGATTGAAATGCGGCTTCAATTTCAACCCATCTAACCCTGTTGGACCGCCGTTGACGTCGTTGCAAGCCGCCACCTTCTCGCCGCAGATTTTTAATTTTCAGCATTAAGCCTTTAATTTGGCCAATTGCTGCTATGAGACTCTGCTTCTGCCCGATGGATCCTTGGCCGCCCCGTAGTTTATTTAACGCGCGCAAGTGTTTTGAACCCTTGCGCATAAAATAATCGGCGTTGGTAGTATCACCGAGGGTGATTGTGTCCACGGCTTCCTGGAGCAGTTTGATCAAAGTTTTCGTTGATTCCATGACAAATCTATGCACACACACGAATGAAAATAACAATATGTTGAAAACAATTTAATTTCCCACCTTGAAAAATCACGTTGAAAAAAAAAAAAAAAAATATGAAGCGCCAACCGAACTGTATGATGAGCGGATGATAAATGACTGGTACAAGGGCTTCCGCCTCTTTATAAGCAAGCGGGCTAACGAGTCTGATCTGATTCAATCGGGTTGCATCGGAATCATTCGGTTAAGCTTAGTCCGATCTTGCTATGGTTATTTAACCACACCGGTCAAACATGTTCGATGATTTTTACTAATTTGAATCGACAAATGAGTAGTTGAAAGCCGTGTTCAATTTGTTTTCACACATTTTAAATTTGCAATTTTAGTTCAATAATTTTGTAATCAGTTAGATTGGTATAGATTTAAGCGAGTTTAACCTCAATTAGGAAATTGTGTGCGTGTATTTTGTATAGATGCCGAGACCTTAGGGGTAATGAATATGGCGCGTCACGCAGTGTTTTTTTCAAACGATTGCGGGTATTTTTTAATTTTGTGGATATCGCGTATTTTCGAAACGGCTAAAATTTGTGAGGTGCTTTTTTCCAAGGGAATTGCGCCGGCGACCTCGGAGTGCAGGCTCAAACCCCGCATGCAGTTATAATTGCGGTGGAGCGCGACAATAAAGGGAGATGCCTAGAAACACATGCGTGGGTAAGAAAGATGGCAATTCTGGTAATTTTATTCACTACGCGCTGGTTTCAACTTGCAAAACTCACCATGTTTAATTATCCAATGATAGACATTAAGCGAGTTTAACCTCAATTTGACATAAATCATGTTAAGAAATTGTGTGTATTTTGTATAGATGCAGCGACCTTTAAATGATTAATGAATATGGCGGCGTCACGCAGTGTTTTTTCAAACGATTGCGGGTTTTTCACACCGCATTTTTTTGTGCATTTTCAAAACGGCTAAAATTTGTGAGGTGCTTTTTTCCACGGGAATTGCGCCGGCGACCTCGGAGTGCAGGCTCAAACCCCGCATGCAGTTATAATTGCGGTGGAGCGCGACAATAAAGGGAGATGTCTAGAAACACATGTGTGGGTGAGAAAGATGGCAATTCTGTAATTTTATTCGCTATGCGCAGGATTCAACTCGCAAAATTCACCATGTTTAATTATCCAATGATAGACATTAAGCGAGTTTAACCTCAATTTGGCTTAAATCATGTTAACAAATTGTGTGTATTTTGTATAGATGCCGAGACCTTAATGCCAATGAATATGGCGGCGTCACGCAGTGTTTTTTCAAACGATTGCGGGTATTTCACACCGCATTTTTTTGTGTATTTTCAAAACGGCTAAAATTTGTGAGGTGCTTTTTTCCACGGGAATTGCGTCGGCGACCTCGGAGTGCAGGCTCAAACCCCGCATGCAGTTATAATTGCGGTGGAGCGCGACAATAAAGGGAGATGCCTAGAAACACATGCGTGGGTAAGAAAGATGGCAATTCTGGTAATTTTATTCACTACGCGCTGGTTTCAACTTGCAAAACTCACCATGTTTAATTATCCAATGATAGACATTAAGCGAGTTTAACCTCAATTGGTCTTCATGTTAACAAATTGTGTGTATTTTAGATGTTGTGTCGCGGCTTTTAATACACCTGGCACTCACACGTGTTTTTTGCGGGGAAATTTTTAGCTGATATTTCGTTCAAACGGCGAGGCCCGCGTCCGCTTGACCGGCTCAAACTCGCTGCAGAGGGGAGGCGGGGTGTCGGGTTTAAACGGAAAATTTGTGGTTTCGCCAATTATCCAATATCAGATATCCCACGTCGGATATCCCACAATCAATAAACCGGAAATTCGGGAAATTCCGCGCAGACGCCTGTGATATATGCAACCCGTGCTGCGGAGGCCTGTGATGTAGGCAACCCGTGCTACGTATGTCACACGTTTTCAACCCCATGTAAAATCCCTATCTCAGGTGTCCCGAAACCGACACAGTATATCTACTTTTGGTTTATCGTATACCTACGACTCAATTAATTTACATTTACATAATATTTGATTTGCATTTAAATTTTCGAAGCACAACACAATCATTATTATACAGTAATACCCCGGTTTGCGGGTCAATGATGTTTTTTAAATTGTCATATGAAGTATTTTAAATAAAAAAAGAATCCAAATACCATAAGGTTGAAAACAGTACTTAACAGTGAAGTACTGTTTTAATTTTGTATTATGTTGAAATATTAAAAAAAAAAAAATTAAATTGCAATAAGAGCGCAAGAGCGACTGAAGAAAATTACCACGTAAGCGCACTGTATCGTGCACCTGCGCCGTAATTAATTTAAAAAATGTGTTATAGCGAATCAACGTAAACCGGGGCAACGTAAACCGGGGTATTAGTGTATTCAACTTTTTGAAAGATGTTCCAAAAACAAGAAAATAACTAATATCTAAATTTTGCCCAACTTCAACAAGAACTTGAATTAAAAATTCACAATAAAAGAAAATATAAGTAGTAATTCATTAGTTTACAATAACTTACCTAACTTTTACTCTAATTTAGAACGCTCTTGTCTTTGGTTAAAACGCATGGTGTACTTCTCTGGTGATAAGGTAACACCTGGTAATCTCTTTCCTGATGGTGGTTTATTTCCAGGTACAATCGAAACGGTATATTTACTTAAGATTCCAATCAAAAATAAATATATAGCTTTTCGAGCTAAGGCTTCTCCTATGCACCTTCTCCTACCTGAAATTTTAAAACTGTGTAACACTCAAGAACCCATTTAAACTTTTAGCAATTACCTAAACCAAAAGGAATATGTTCATCGAAATTTTTTAGTTTTCTTTCGCTCTGCAAAAATCGTTCCGGCCTAAATGTATCCGGATCTCCCCAATATTCTTTGTTTGTATTCAACGCATAAAAGCTTGCGAGTATAGTGGCATCCTAAAAAGTGATCGAATGAAAATTTTAGCATAATTTTTTCTTGCATAAACTTACCTTCGGTATTGTATAGCCGGCTAATGTGGTATCGCTTATTACTCTTCTCGGTGCGATTATAGGTATCACATAATACAATCTTTCCACTTCTAAAATGAAGGCTTGGAGGTAAGGAAATCTACAATTAATGCATTATAATATTTTGTTAACATTTAAAAATGGTTGGAAATTACTTGTCTCGGGCTGAAAACAATACTGCTGGATTTTCTTCCAAAACTGTATCTATTTCTGACTGAACTTTTTTCTGCACTTCAGGATATAATATTAACAAGTGGAAGGCAAATCCCAAAGTATTGCTCGTTGTCTCTGAACCCGCCAAGTATAGATCAACGCACACCATTAATAATTGTTCATCTGAAATGTTACAGAAATTAATATTGAAGCAAATAGATAAAGAAATTCACTGAATATTAATTGACTAATTTAGGAAAAAAAATCGCATTTCAAAATATATTATGGCAATTTATTGTTAATTCTCAAAAATCGCTGAACTTTGTTATTATAAATTTAAATTAAATTGTTCTTCGAAGCACATCTACAAAAATTTGTAGAATATATTTCGAATTCCGAGGAACTACTAAATACTTCGTGATATTTATGTCCTTTTTAAACTTATCTTAAAAAGATTTTTTTAGTAATAAGTTTGAAGTATTTTGTGTTAATTGTAGAAAGAATGTTTAGTGTAAATATGAAAGTATATAAAAATTGTGGATACGTTATAACCTTCAGAATTATAGAAAACAACAATAACAACAACAACAACAACAAGAACAACAGAAATTAAAATTAATTGAATAACATTTACAAACAACGCAGTTTATGTTTGAGAATAAAAACAAATTAAATTGCGACTTAATGAAGAATTTAATAGCTCCCGAAAGAAGTTTAAGTTATGAATGTTAAAACCTTCATAATTACAGAAATTGAAAACAAAGTAAATTGGATAATATTGGCAAACAACATGTTTTTGTTTGAGAATAAAAATAAATTAAATTGCATCTCACTTAACAATTGAATAGCTGCCCAGAAAAATATGCAAAATAAATTGATTGGTAACTTTAGAGATTAAAAGTAAAAAAATCATAAAATTCGTCCGTTATGTATTTGCAATTATAAACGAATTGCACATAATATTAAGTTTTCAATAAAAAAATAAATTTGAATAAAATAATAGGTGAGTTATTTATTGTGGTACCAAGTGGTAACTATTTATGCACAGCTATTTATGATCGCAAAATTAACATATTAAAAATCCATCCTACTTACATGTAAACGTAGCGTGTGCGTCTCCTTTCCTCATTTCAGTTATGTAAGCATACATTAGGTCGTCATTATTTCCAGGCGTCCATAATTTAAAATGCTCATCCATTTCTTTACAAATAATTTTAGCAAATTCGTTGTTTAAACGATTGATTGCATTAAATCCTGATTTTTCAGGAATGATATGTCTCAACCATGGGTAGTAATTTAAAAGGCCTCCGGACATATCAAAAGCCTTAGAGCGAGAATTCATCAATTGAAATGTCTTCGTTAAATTTGGATCGTTTCGAGAGAATCGTTTACCAGCAATCAAGTTCCATAAAATATTTAACACCGATGGCGCTAGTGTTTCCGTGATTTCGAGATCTGGTCCTTGGCGTTGAATAATGTCCAACACTTCCTTCAACTCCTCTTTAATATGCAGTTCCATCGATTCCTTTCCGTATCCTAAGTATTTTAAATGTCGGAGAACGAAATTACGCTGAACTTGCCACACTTCTCCATCGGTGGCAGTTATTCCTTAAATATTTTCTTTTATCAATAATCGACCTTCCAAAATTTTATTTAACAGTCAATCATTTTTTGCAACAAATCTAGCGTTATTTATTATCAAGGTTTTTGCATAAAATTCATTTCATTCATAATTAGAACTTAACGTTTTATTTCGCAGGGAATAAAATTTGTTAAATGTTTAAAAAAATGTACCTTTTCTCGATCCAAAGCACCGCAATTTCATAAAAAAATTATTCGGTCTGCTGTTAAAATTGTCCTCGGTTAACACAGTTTTTATCAGGGGGTAAGCAGAAACTGCAACCACATATTGTTGTCCTAATTTTAAACCGACAATGTCACTTTTATATTCTTCTGCCAATTTTTTAAACGCAATGTGTTGCCCTCCTAAATTCTTTGATAATTTTTTTAATTGCAGCAAATTTCCTACTACGGGATACCAAACGGGACCTAATTCAAATAAAAATATTTATTTTTATATTTTACTTCAATATTAAAAGTAAAAAATCGATAAATTTATGTAATTCTATAATTATATTATTTAAAACATTACCTACCTGGCGGATAGTTACGTGGTTTTATCATAGACGTAATAATATAAACACACAGAGTCACTACTGCAAGTATTAAGAAAATCATTTTTGCAGTGTTATGTTTTGCAAAACTCGGCATTTAATTAAACATTTGCTTTTATATATACGTTCAGGAGGCGTAGGGATAAATTTTTTAAGAATCTCGTGGCAAGCAAGCTGCCAATGAAAACCGGTTAATTTGTACCATTCCTGCTCCAAAATATGGCAAAGCCAATTGTAAATGAAGATTAATTAACTACCAATTAAAATTTCCTGTTTCACGGTTTTAATAGATAATTTTGAAGGAAACAATTCGAGAAACATTGTCAGTGTTCTAAGATTGTAGTCGAAGTTGTTACTATTAAGGGTGTTATTGCTGCGTTCAATTCAATCATATAATTTTGTTGGAAAATAATTAACGAATTTTATTATATTGCAAGTAAACATTAAGTACAAATCCTACACAACCAAATGTTATGAATTAATACAATTAAATCATAATGATAAATTTAAAAAAGGTAAAGGATAAAGGCATAACATTTCCTTCAGTTATGAAATCGGTACCTGACTCGTTCACCTTCGATATTGTGATGATCAAGTTCCTTACCTCTCCCGTTAAATTTCTAATCGATTGGGATAAATACCAAAACTTTTTCTGTGATGTGCGTGCGGGTCAAATTGTACGAGTAAAATCAATCGAAACTGTGCAGATTGTTTATATCAACACTAGCTGCTACTCATACACCTTAACAGTGCAAGGGGGGAAAGGTAACGAAGCAATAAAAGTCGAAAATATTGAAAAATAATGTCTGTACAGCAAATCTAAAAATCCTTAAAATCGACAATATTTTTAGCAGTCGGCTTCCTCTTAAATGATGTCAAAAATTATTGGGAGATTTGAAAAACGAACCAGTTAGCGAGCTGTTCTGTAAAATATAATAATATAATAAAATAATATAAATACAAAAATTAAAAATAATCTACAAATTTGATGTTTTAATTAGTTCGATTTTACGAAACAAAAATTAAAGAGTAAATAAATTGTTTGTCAATTAATTTATTCATAATTAATTTATTTAGATTCGACATTTTAATGCATATTTATTTTATTGCATTTTAGCAGCTTTATTTGACGTCATCGCGTATTTTATATTCTAGTCGTAATTAAATTCATGGTTTTAGTTTTTAGGCCAAGCAATAAAGCATTTTTTCATAACGCAAATACACATTATACACAACAAAATACACATTTAATATTACATCAATGACAACATTTATAACTGGAAAAGTACAGTGATTTCAAAGAGAATTTAGTAATCTATATTTTCATTACACTTGTTTCGTATTGCCGAAGAGGACAACCAATTTTTTGAAGCCCATTGTAGTAGCAAACTCTATATTTTGAAATAAACTATAACAAAAAATGAATTCGTCGATTTAACAAACTTCAAATTTTCTTACGTATCTCCAATGAATAAGCATTTTACTTGGATCAGTGATTTTAAATTTTTCCGTTAGACATCCTCCAAACTTTTTGCTAGGTTTCTCCAAACGCACGGGAGTTTTCTTCACAAAATTTTCAATGGCCGTTTGCACAAATTCTGGACCTACAAAATTGTTAAGGGTAATATAATAAGTGGTACGCTTATTATCGGAAAAAATTGAAATGCCACGAATATCAATTCTAACGATGAAAATACAACGAGTGCGAAGCACGAGTGGTATTTTCTAAAGATTGGGGTGAATGAGTTGGCATTTCAAAAAAAATTATCGATTCTTAAGCGTACCACGAATTATATTTAGGAAAAGAATATAATGAGAGACCCACATTAATTAACAAAAATAAATTTATACTTTTATTTTAACGTTTATAAAAAATGATAGGTATAAACAATAAATTGGAACACAAAAAGAATTAGCAGTTGTTAAAATCATTACAATTAAAATAGAACCCGTGCTTCGTTTCTTGTTTTCATTTCGGATGAAACGTTGGAATTTACTGTTACTGAACCTTCAGCATCAACATTTTCTTGCATTAAAAGTTTTTTTGGCAGCGGTAAAATGCTTGAATTTGTAGTTACAGAACGTTCAGCTTCAAAGGTACTACTTCGCATCTTTTTTAAAATGTTTTTATGCTGCTCAGGGTGCATGTTCAAATATGGTTGAAGAGAATTGGCACTAATATGGCCTGTAATTTTCATCAATTGTTGCTCTGGAATGCCGGCATTTGCTAATTCGGTTACCGAGTTGATCTATGACTGTGATTAGTTGCCTTCTTATTTTCCACATCAATACCAATACGGATCGCTGTCTGTTTGGTCCATTTTGAGAGCTCATTTACGCCTACTGGAAGATTTTTGTACCATCCTCTAGATGAATGTGCTGTTCCAGATTTCGGACGTTATGTTACGTGCGGTTTTTGACTGAGAACAGAGTTGTCTGTAATTCATTGCAGAGAATTAAATGGCGCTTTACCTCTTTTGAAATTCATCATTCAAAATAATTTCAAAGAAACACTAAAAGAAACAAAAAAGTTATTAGAAATTATGTCAACATCTGAGGCCGAACGATGTTTCTCAACTTTAAAGCGAATTATGACTTTTCTTCGGAATACAATGTCCGAAGACCGTTTAACAGCGTTGTCCATGCTTTTTATTGAAAAGAAATTTATGTCCAAAATTAAAAATTTTAATGAAAAGGTCATTGATGAATTTGCCACTAAGAAAGACCGCAGGACCGATCTGATCTACAAAAAATAGGTAAGTTTAAATAAAAACACGACCCTGATTATATGAGATGCAAATTGCAGAACACCTGTTTTATTGATTTAAAATTATTTCCAAATTTAAGTTCCGTAAAGTGCATATTATTTACAATTGGATACAATAATAACGATAAATGTTTGAGTGCAAAATAACATTTCATCGTTGAGAAGGGAAAGTAAAAAATAATCCTAAATCCACTATTATTTACTTCATTAAAAATTTGTTTACGTGCCTTTGGACCCAAAAACTAAATAATGGTTCCCTTTCAGTTTAAGAAATATTTACAACATAACCCTTAACCCTATTTAGCTGTATCTTTTTACCTGTAATCTTTTGGTTTGCGTCGTTGTTGGACATTTACTATTGTATCGGAATCTGTCAATTCGGGCAACATGCAATTTTTATGAAACTCGATTAATTTTGGCAATATGCAGTTATCCGAAAATTCTATTTCTTTTTTAATTCTTATTACTTCCAAATCAACGTCAGTATCTACATAAAATCAGATCATACAAATTTCTTTTTAAAATATTTACTTGTCATTGAATTTAAAAGTAATAATTGTGATTTGTCATCTTTAATCAAACAGCAAATTGTTTTCAAATTGTTCTGGATGGTTTGGCATATATTTTGGTCCTTCGTTGAAAATAAACATTTTACTTCCAAGAACCAAACAATTGAACTCGCCCTTAAATACTGGTTTTCTTCCGAAATAAAGAAACCACAAGAATCTAGTTTTCCATTCATTTCGACCATAACTTATTGCAGCCAATAAATTTAAAATACCTACTTATTGTATAGCAAATTTTTTAGTCGTTTGATTTTTATTTGAAGGGAAAGTAAAATTTAGACTTGTGTGACAATTAATAAGATCAATGAACATTTCAATTGCATTTTATTAACGCAAGATTAAATGATTTCGTTGAACGGCAAATTAATTTTCGAATTTAATAAATTTGTATCCAACTTATTTCGTAGTCAAATTCGAATCAGTTATTTAACTTTCAAGATTTTTTCACAACAAATGAGAACATTGTTAACGCCAGCGATATTTGTTTAAACCATTAGTTCATAGTGTCCCCTTTAAGGGACGGTCATATTTTATGATAATAATCTAATAATAGAGATAATCTGAAAGCAAAAAATTACGAAATTCAAATATTTTAACTTCATGCACCAATGGGTTGAAACAGTTTTTTGCAGGACTAATAAAAACAATGACATACCTTTTCATTCAATTTTACAGAATTAGAAAAAAAATGCGTCGAATATAAATATAATGTTTCTTGTTAACAAACACGCGATTGCAAATTTTTTTATTTCACCAACAAAAATTTACGAAATTAAAAATTATTTTTTAAAGTTGATGAAAATTTGTTTAAAACATTTTTATTCATAAACTATGTATAAGAACTAATTATATAAAGTCGTTTCCGTAAACATTTTAAAACATTTCCAAACTTTTATTTCGGAGACGAACGATTTTCTCCAATATAGGGTAAACCCGATAGTTATTGGACACTTAAGAAAATAACTATCTTTGATATTATTTTATTTGACATAATAGGTCATTTCAGAGAATTAAATTTACAAAATGTAATCCTTAAAGTATTAGCCAAAGAATGGCATGATTAATTTTTATAGGATTTATTTATGTTCAAAATTATAATGTTTTTAAACAATTATTACACAAAAGGACAGTTATTGGACACACCTGTAAACATGTAAAATATTCACCGAGTATTAAAATATTGAATAGGTATAGCATAGATGTCGCTTTGAAGGGTAGCAAAAAAGTTTAACCTTTACAGAAATTTTATTTCTGTAATAAAAAAGTAGCTTGTCCAATAACTAGCGATGTCCAATAATTGTACGGTTTCCCCTACGTCAACTTTCCTGAACGCGCTCACCGTTTGAATTGTTTCCATAATTTGTTTATTTTTGATGGGGCCCTGACAATTTTACTGAGTACGGGCTTCAAATTTGTAGACAACCATCCAAACACCCTTGCAAAACCGCCTGCGAGCGTTCGAACGCCGTGTCTCATTTAATTTGTCCAATGGTGTACCACGAGCCGCCACTGTGGGCTACTATAAAACCAATTCTATTAATGCGCATTGAGTTAGCATTGACGTAGTAATAGCGCCGAAGCAGTAAAATTGGGATTGACAATGTTTACACTTAATAGATTTCTACAGGGTGCGGGTGGAATAACAATGTTGTGCGTACAATTTTGCCCGTACAATTTTAAAAACGGGTTTAAAATTGTACAGGATGCATGGGCATCATCGTCACTAACATCGTACAAGTGAGTGGGGCCCTTAAGAGGGAACTGCTGATTGCTTAAATAAAGATGTTATTAGTTCCAATTTTTCTCCCTTACGGGTAAGGCAATTGTATAAAAAAAAGGATCGTTTATTTGAAAGATTATTTAAGGTACTTACAAGGTCCAATTTAAAAAAAAAATTAGTTTTTTATATAAAAAATTGTGAATCTTGCTTAAATTTAACAACCGTCGAGGACGTTAACTGTTACATACAGTGAAAAGTTTCCATCGCAAGTACCTTTAATAAACATTATACTTCAATTTTATTTTTATTCGAACCAGATTGGACAACCCGTTTTTGAAAAAAATTGGAACAAGTTTTGTTAAATTTTCGAATACACCTTGCCTAACGTTTAGGCGTTACGCATCTATTTCTTAGGAGTTTAGAATCGTGGGCAGTTAACAGTCCTCGGCACCCCGAGACTAAATTCAATGGTTTTGTACGTTGTCCGTACGGTCTCATTTTCAAATTTGAAAAGAAGGTCGCTATCTTATACGACGAGTACACGCTAGCCAGACGACTACCATTTAATTACAGTTTGATATTATGTCAATTAAGCTTGTTATTAATTAAAATGTCCAAATTTCACCTAGTCGTACAACTTGCTGTACGCCTCCAATTTTCAACATTTTGCTTTAAAATTGTAATGGTCTTGTAGGTTATTCATTTATCGGCGGCCCTCACTATATCGTTTTTCTTCATATACTACCGTTTTTTAATTATTTCAATGTTTGTAAATTCATGTAAAAAAAAGTGCCGAGAAATTGTCAAGAAAAAGATCGCCTGAAGTCATCTGTCTTTTTAATTTATTGGGGGTACTCGAAATATTAATGTTTTGTGGTCTCTTGTGCTGCAGCAAGAGAATTCTAATTTTGGTATATGAAACATTCAATGACAAAGCTTGCACATTTTGTGTATATTCTAACTACCTGTTTCCGACCTTTTTTTATGTGAAAAACAAATATCTTGCCGACTTGTTGACTTATGTTCTTTTAGAAACGATGTTTTAAATATCATTACAACTTACAGTCGCAGTCATTTGCGATTTAAGCTGGTTAGATATGAAGAAATAAGGGTTATTGCAAGATTGTAAAACCCGTTTAAAATAATGAACTATAAAAGAAGGTCGCTGAATATACAGTGAGCGCCAGCCAAATGGAATAAATTCATTATCTCAATTATTGTGCATATTGAGAAAAAATCCCGAAACACGTCAATTTTAGTCTATCACATCATATCCTGTAAAGTGAAAATTTCATCCCTAACCTCAACCCCGTTCGAGTGACAGTTACGACCCCCAAATTTTTAAATGGGAAGGGGGGCTTGTGATACCTCATTTGAAAGGTCTCTTCATGCTCTATTCAAAAATGCTATGGTTAAAAATTTATTGCAAAAATGAAGAGTAAAAAAAAATTATTCTGTTTAACGAAATTCACTACAACACATTAAAAAATCAAAAATTAATAGCGTTTCGTTCTTAGTAATCTAATACAATAAAAAATATATCAATCAACGCTTTAAACTAAACTAACACTCAGCTAACGAAAAATGTTGATAAGTTTTTATGTCACTTTCTGAACATTTTAATTGTTTTTGCTTGCCTTCTCAGTATCAAGAACCAAACGCTATTAGTTTTTGATTTTCGTAGTGCGTCATAACGAATTTCGTTAAACAGGTTAATTGTTTTTTACTCTTCATTTTTGCAATAAATTTCTAAATTATATCATTTTTGTATAGAGCATGAAGAGACCTTTCAAACGAGGTATCACAAGCCCCCTCTTCCTATTTAAAAATTTGGCGGTTGCAACTGTCACTCGAAGGGGGTTGAGGTTAGGAATGAAATTTTCACTTTACAGGATATGATGTTATAGACTAAAAATAAAAATGACGTGTTTCGGAATTTTTTCTCAATATGCACAATAATTGAGATAATGAATTTATTCCATTTGACTGGCGCTCCCTGTATATCGGAGATATAAAAAAATGTTTCAAATAAAAATTTTGCGTGAATTAGTGTACATAAATGTAGCAAAAGTCATTTTTCCATTTGTAAATTAGAAATATTTCTGTTTCCCAAAATAAACAAAAACAACCAGTTATTTTTGAGTCCGCGCCCCGTTTGAAATAAAGCTGCACTGATCCAAGGGTGTCAGTAGAAAAAAATAATTTTGCACTTCTGTGCCCCATAAGCTGTCACGTATTCATGGAATGTAAAATTTTTGAGATTGGTTATAATGGGCAGGTTTTAGAGCACAATGAAACAATACTAAATATAGGCAGTTTTTTCAATAATTTTCCAAGTTTGACCAAACCTGACCGACCTTTTGCAGGGTAAAAATACATTTTTACTGGGCTAAATACATTGTTTTCAAATTTGAAATTTTGTTTTGAAAAAGCGGTTTTACCTCAAATCATAGACCCACGAAAACGTACGAGTGCAGAGATCGAAAAGCCGGAAGCAAATATTCAAGTAATCAATTAGTAAAAAACAAAAGTTGTTTTCCTATTTGCAATTCCTACCGATAGATACTATAGAGTTTACAAATATTTAAATAACGCTAGTTACATCACAACAAATTTTCGGTTTTTTATTTTGTTTTACTAATACAATTGGATCCGTTCGTTTCAAAAACCATTTAAGTCAACAAAAAAAACCCTCCTCCCTCTGTAAGTCCCATTCCGGTACAAATATTTTGCTACACATCTGGTATTTAAAAGAATAAAGAAGCCGAAACGCCCGAATACATATTGTGTCGACTGCATTTCGAATAAATGTAAGTCGTTTGAAAGAAGTTATTTATGGCTACTTCATCGAGTTCTATTATACAGAATGATTTATGACCGTGGTGGTAGCGTGGTTGCATATCATTTAGTACAACGCCGAATGTCGTAAAATTCAACTTTTACGAAAACAGGTCCTCTATTCCGAGAAGTCTTAAATTTGTTGCCCCTTAAAGGCTACACTCTAAAAATTCGAACTCCTACATACATATTTATAAAAGTAACATTTATGCACGTAAGTCTTTTATTGATTTATTTTTTAGAAATTGGGGATTGTCATTTCGGGCAGAAAGCACTTGTAAAAAAACCTTGTCAGTTGGTTTTCCATTTTTTCCTTCAAAAAAGTTTCATCTTTAAATATAATTTCGACGTTCATGCCTAAAGGAGTCCAAATAATAAAATAACAATATTTTCTATTAGTAATTTTTAATTGTCCCTGGATTTGGTAATAATATGAATGACTGGATTTTAGTTTAATCATGTTGTTATCAATTGTCGCAAAAGTTATTACTTTTCTTTCGACAGCTTCAATCGGTGAATATGATGCTGATTTAGCAGGACATTTAACTTCAACGATACCTTCCTCTAGCACCAAACCATCAGGTGACGCTGCCAAAAAGAAATTGTGATTGTCAATAAAAAGTCCACATTCCTCGACTTTTAAATTGTAGGCTTCTTCAAATTGCGCAATTGCTATTCTCTCGTGATCAGATCCCCAACGAGTTGCTAAGCAGCTTGAAAATGTATTATACAACAACCTTTTTACCAAATTTGTGCAATGAGTTCTTTTTCTCATTTTGCATATTGCTCCGAAATTTGATGCCGTTAATCGAAGATATCGTTGTTGTTTCTATAACATATTATTGTTTTGATCAATGGAATGAATTTGAATTTCTTTTATTTCTGACTCTGTCTTTGCTAGTGATGTCATATCGTCGGGTTACTGCAAGAACCAGATAACTCCATTTTATGCGTGGATTAGTTTAGTACATCTCTAGGTTTCATAATTGTCATCGAATGCACAACCAAGACAAGATAAGTGTTTGAAAGTGTGAAACATAGCACGTTTAACACTTTCGAACACTTGCCTTGTTTTGGCTATGCATTCAATGACAATTTTGATGCCTATAGACCTACTAAACTAATCCACGCATAAAATGGAGTTATCTTGTTCTTGCAGTAACCCGACGATATATGCTGCCACCCTCACGTTGTATGTACTCGTCAATGGTTAAATCTTCTTCCACTGCTCCGTATTCAACATCTGCAAGAATAATCGCAAATGTCTTTCTTTTGTAAGGAAATAACGTCCTTCTGCATATTCTATATTTCTTCCTTTTTTGCAAACTTGTTATGTACTTCTTAGTAAACTGTCCAGGGCTGCGATTTACCAATTTTTTGTGAATGTAATTTATTAATTGATCAGCTTCTGCGTTATAAACTATAGATGCAGCTTCGCATCGTGTTTGGTAGGAACCCCTCCCAGAAAAATTTATTCGTTTTCCCCCTACAAATTTTGTTTAAAATTGCATTATAATGCTCCGCTACGTTATTGTCCATATTTATGACTAAACTTTCTGCATTTTTGGCTACTCTAACCATTGCTATCATAATATCTTGATGTAAGCCCGAAGTTTTGAATTCAGGAATCCAATTTTTTTCGTGCTCTGATTTGGGGCCGACACAGAAATAGGCCGAACACTCTACATGTTCTCCAAATATATGTAGAGGACTATTCAATATATCTTTTTTAAGGTGTTGCACTTTTTTGGTGTGGCTGATGGTGCTGTTTTCGATTACAAACTTCATAGCACATTGCATTCCATTTCTAATTCGTTTAATCCCATTATTCAGAACATTTCTCTGAATAACGGGAACTAGTACTTTCTTCGAACTTATTTTTCGTTGCGTAACATCTCGTAATTTTGTGCATAAGATTCGCAGTAAGTGATTTCAACATTCGATTTTTTGTACAATATAGCTTCGGCTAATCTTATATGCATATTTTAAATTGTGCATTTCGACAGTTCTTCTAAATCCCTCCATAATTATGTCTGATTCCTTCACAAAACGGATTAAAAAAAGTCTGGACCTAGACTAACGTTTTAAATGTACATTTTTGTCACAATATTGTCATACACCATGTAACGGTCGCCAACCTTAAACCTTATATTGCAATATTGTTCCAAGAAAACAACCCCAATAAAAGCAAGGTCGAACCTGCTACATGTACATTAAACAATCCCATAAGTAGTAACCCGTTTCAATTTTTGTAAGAAATTGAAGCGTTATTTTTGAAAGTCATATTATAAGTCCATTTTTTTATACATCAAATTATTTAAGGGTTCGCGTTTGAATTAATTTAAAAATATTGGTAAACGTTAATCAATTATTTAACAGCTTTATAGTATTAAAAACCTCACCCGAATTGATTAACGTTTGCCAATATTTTTAAATTAATTCAAACGTAAACCTATAAATATCTCGATGTATGAAAAATAGATTTATATCACTTTTAAAAATAACGGCTCAATTATTGATTTGCAATAAAACTTTTAAAATGTAATATGATAAATCCCTTTTTAATGTGAAATTTAAAAAAATTAGATTTTATTTAAACTATTTACTACCATCCGTTTTTGGTACGAGTGTAAACTGTATGCGAATTTCGCATTAGTGCAATTTTGTTGACTTCACGTCAATATTATTTAGCTGCACGTCGCTGCCCCAGTTTACATAGGGCTGTCTCTTTTCGAACTTTTTGTGCCTTTTCGCCAATATTTTCATGGATTCGAGCAATGCCCTCTTAAGACTTCAATATACCATCGATACAAGAGGAATCGATTTGGGATAGTCGTATAACTAAATAGAGGATAATTGTTTTTATTTTTATTGTGAACGAATTTAAGTAACAATAAAATTTGCTACTGTTTCTTGTCGAAATTTAATTGGACTAATCGTTCACTTTCCTCCCAAACCTTTTTTGCAAGGGCACCATCTTTCGCGGCTGCAGCCATATCATCCTTCTTACAATCAGAGAAATATTCTCCAGAAACATTCTTCACCTCGTCCGAAACAGAAAGATAAACAGTAGTCTGCGCACCTTCTTCAGGCGTCTAAATAACAATAACAACAGTGAATGAATTAACAAACTGCTACTGAAATACCTTGAAGAAACAAGTCGCTACATAATGAAAAACCGTCTTCGCCGGTTCTGGCAGTCTCCGAAAAATCTCCGTATAAACACTTCCTGGATGTAAAGAATTTGTCGTGACACCCGATCCTTTCAATCTTCTAGCTAATTCGTTGGTAAATAAAACATTGCACAATTTAGTATTGCTGTAGATGGAAGTTCCTGACATGAATCCAACAGGATACTCATTTAAATTGTCTGGATTTAATTTCACTAAATATTTAGACATTATTGAAGATACGTTAACAATTCGACTAGGGGCAGATTTTTTTAATAGGCCAAGTAATAAATTAGTGAGCAGAAATGGCCCAAAATAGTTCACTTGCATCGTGGTTTGCAGTCCATCTTCAGACAACTTGTCTTCAAGTCCACCAACTCCCGCATTATTAACTAAAATGTCTAAACGATCTTCGGTAGAATTGATCTCTTCAGCAAATTGTCTGACTGATTTTAACGAGCTCATGTCGGTTATTTTAACGATCACATTTTGATTTCCACTTATCAGTACGATTTTTTGCCGTGCTTCCTCTGCTTTGACTCCATCACGGCACGCTAAAATCACTCTAGCGCCGCGTTTGGCAAAATTTAGTGCTGTGTAATAACCAATGCCTGCAAATTCATTGTAGCTTAATGGGATTATTACAAATTTGATTACCTACCTGTGTTGGCGCCTGTAACAACGGCAGTTTTGCCTAAAAGACACGTGTAACTTCGATCCCATCCTGTGATTAGCTTCAAATAAATTCTGAATATTACCAGTAAAATTATGAAAAAAAGCACTGCCGTCAGGAAGAGAGCCATTGTTAATATCGATATGAAAATGTAGTACTATTGTGTGCCACTAATTTATTACGGTGACATTATCATGGAATGGGTGTTTAAACATTGATAACGTCCAGTCAAGTTATCAACTGTTTTCGATTATCAACGGCGTACGTTTGTAAATCCAAGTAATTTGTAATCAGTTTATTTTTAAATTGAATAATTGACAATTTTCGAAAATTTTTTAGAATCCTCATCTAAATAAAAAATTCTAATGGCCACGCGTATATGCGTTAAGTTGATTAAAATTTAATTTTTTCTTAAATTACTAGAAAATATCAGAACAATACAAGTCGTAAATCATAGCGAGGTGTAAGCAATAATATGAACTGATAGCTAATAACAATGCTCAAAAATGATAAATAAGTTTTTAAGTGCGCTACCGATTAAATTCCATTTCACGAGGAGGGAATTTATAAATAGTAACCGAATTTTTTTTTCATGATATATGGCTATTTAAATTACAGTAGGCATATTTACGGTATGCACTACATTTTATTAAATACTAGCTGAAGTACCCAACTTCCCTCGATCTACAAAATTTGGTGACTGTAGGATACTTCTTTTTACGCGAAAATCTGTTTGGGCGACCCCCCCCCCCCAAACGATTTTCTTGTGTACAAAATTTGATATCTATAGGACATTTCCTTCTAGGCGAGAATATGTTTCGGTGATACCCCCCTACTAAAATGCACTTGTGTACAAAATTTGGTGCCTTTAGGACACTTCTTTCTATGCAAAAATCTTGTTTTGCGATAAACCCCCACCCCCCACCTCGATCGGCACCAAACTTCACAGGAACACTCTCCAGATTATGCTAGAGTTTTCCTGAAAATTTCATCAAAATCGGTTCAGCTGTTTCCGAGTCTATAGGCGACATACACATACATCCAATTTTATATATACAGGGTGTTCACGAAAAAACGCCCCAGCTCCTAGCGCTATTATTAGGAGTCCAATTGTAACAAACGATACGTCAAATTAAATGGTTCAAAAAGTACTACAATGTGTAGCTCAAACATAATTTTTACCTGTTTCTCCATTCAAAGGTCAAAGGTCAACTTCATTTTTTCAAATTACAACCTTATATTTTTCTTTGACAATTTGATAGAGATTTTTTTTCTGAATTCAACGATGTATCACAATCAATATTTCTGATTTATTTTAGGGTAATAAAGAAATTAGAATAATAAGTAATATTATTAGCAGTAGGCTTTGAAAAATAACTGAGACGTAGCGGTGGCTATGGAAACGACGTCTCACAAATAAAAATTACTATTACTATTGTTGCAACAATGGTAATAACCATGGTAACCGGGACATTTAACTGGAGAAATACGTTAACATCGCCGTCAGAAACTGGCTATTAGTTTGTTTACCTATTTTTTGTAATAAAAATGAATAATAGTGAACTAGTGAAATAGTGAACTAAACGATCCACTGGCGTAGAATAAATTTGTGTAATTTCTTTTTAAGCGAGTTAAGGCGAGATCAATCATTTTATACAAAAAATTTGTGGTCTGATGAGTGTCAATTTACAAACAACAGACATTTTAATCGTTTCAATCACCGCTGTTGGAGTGTAGAAAACCCACATATTACCATCGAACAAAATCCTCAGATAAAATTTTCGGTGAACGTTTGGTGCGGAATATTAGGCGCCAGGATACCTAATAGGACCAATTTTCATTGATGGAAATCTCAACCAAGAAAAATATCTTCAAATTTTGCCTGAAGACTTAGAAGAAATTTTAGATGACTTGCCGTTGCCATTGAATGGAATGAACTAGTATTTCAACAAGATGGCGCTGCACCACACAAAACGCTCTTATGATTAGGGACTATTTAAATATAGAATAATGAAGACAAATGGATTGGAGCATATGGACCTATACCATGGCCCGCCCGGTCTTGTGACCTCTAGAGTTTTTCTTTTGGGGATACATCCAAGATATTGTTTATGCTACGCGCCCGGAAACGGAGGAAATTTTGAGAGAGAGAATAGTCAACGCTTGTCGGGAAACACCAGCAGAAATTTTAATTAATGCTACACAAAGTGTAGGATCTAGATGTCGACGAAAATGTCTGGAAAGAAACGATGCCCAATTTGAACATTTTTGTTAATTTGCCATTTCTTTATTTAATTGTTTAGTTATTAAATGTTATCTGTTGTTGTTCATAAATTAATTCTTTAAAATACGTTGTTTCCGTACTGACACATCGTTTCCATAGCCACCGCTACGTCTCAGTTATTTTTCAAAGCCTACTGCTAATAATATTACTTATTATTCTAATTTCTTTATTACCCTAAAATAAATCAGAAATATTGATTGTGATACATCGTTGAATTCAGAAAAAAAATCTCTATCAAATTGTCAAAGAAAAATATAAGGTTGTAATTTGAAAAAATGAAGTTGACCTTTGACCTTTGAATGGAGAAACAGGTAAAAATTATGTTTGAGCTACACATTGTAGTACTTTTTGAACCATTTAATTTGACGTATCGTTTGTTACAATTGGACTCCTAATAATAGCGCTAGGAGCTGGGGCGTTTTTTCGTGAACACCCTGTATATATATAGATAGTTACACCGTGTTGGTTAGTTTTTAACAAAGTGGGGTTGAAACATTTTATCTTGTCGTTTAGATGTTTTTGGAAAATTAAAGATATAGTGCTTGATTATTTTGCATTCAAATTGCTATTGGAAAATACAGTAAAAACGCGGCTTCACCCAATCGTTTTAAAAAGAAAATGGAAACTAATCAAACTCAGTTAATTGTGTGAAACACGTAGAGTTTGGCTAAAGATATTCTGCGTTTATGACTGTGCCTTTTACAATACTATAAGTGATCCGGCCATAAAAGTAGGTAAGCCGTAATAATCAGCATGGGCAGAAGTGGCCAGGGCTGTATTTGGTAATTTTTTATAAATTTCTTGATGCTTAGATATAAATATGAGTAAACATTAAACCTCCTCTAATAATTAGGTAGGTATGTGGGGTTATTGATTAACTTAGATACTTGGTGAATTCTATGACTTGTATTTGATTATTTGTTCTGAACTTAACTAAAGTTGAAATATTTAAGTACGGGTCTGAAGTATCTACAAAAATATTTTTTAAAGCAACCACATTTGTGCCGCCCTGCAGTGAACCCTCATTATCATCAGTAAAAGTTGATTGCGGTTTAAAGTCATAAACGCAGAATATCTTTAGCCAAACTCTACAATCAACACACATATTTTTCCCACAGGATTGCGTTTACCTTATAAGAACTCAATTTTTAACAGAAACAGAAGCTTGAATTTTTTGACTGAAAATAATTATTAAAATTTGATTGTATTAATCAAATCTAACAGAATGATTGTGTTAATTAGGTCGTGCAAATAATTAAGCCATATAAATTTAACGAAATTCTCTAAATAGTTAAGCTAACACTTAAAGAAAATGCACTTACGGTTTTAGTATTCAATTTTAAAAGATCATTTCTTCATTTTAATAAAGAAAAACAAGATCTAAGATGTAGTGTATTGCTAGATGGATTTTTTCATGTAATTGCCTTTTCTAACTAAGGTGTGTTTTTTAATTTTAGAAACGATTAGAAGGTTATGAAAAAATATTGATTTTTACTTCATGTTGGTAGTAATCATTGTACTTAATAACTTAGCCAAAATATTGGCGCTATTTTTGTAGTGAGTCTGAGACGAGCTAAAATCCATTCATTCGGCTCGATTAGGCTTTTGCGGGAAATTTAATTTTAATTACATATACCTATCCTTCTCTTTCCGGTTTTAAAAATGTCTCACTCAAATCATTATTATTCTCTTATACCGTTAAAGTATAGAATATACCTAAATCGTGCAAATAATAAACAAAAAGTAAATAAAAATTAATCAATTATAACTAAATAAAATTAAAATTAAACAAATTAAAATTAATTTGCTACCTGAAATATTATAACAAACAATACAACAAAAGAACTGATTTCACCAACATCTGTTAAATTGTAATTATAGCAATGATTGTTTTAACTATCCGTTACGCTTAATTGAGGTTGGTAAAATCGGTTCTTATACTAATTTATAAGTAAAGCTGCATGACGGATTGTATGCGATATCATATTTAATAAATGAAAACCACGGCGTCGCGTCGTTCCAAATTTGAACTTGGCAGATTACTATTAAGCTACTTTGCATAAAATCGTTCGCTTCTAGGTATGTAATTATCACTAACACAATTATTTTAACGCCATTGTCTAAACAAGTGGTTGTCGTGTAGCTCGCCGCCATGTTGCACATCACGTCGTTACAGCTAGCGATTTCACGAATATTCACGAATATCATCAACGCCATTTACTGAGTCTGCAACGCCGAGATACGCTTACCTTCGGCTACCTACCTGAATAACATAACTTATACAATTTTGACAATCACTTAAATGTTACAGAACCGTTTTGTGCTATATTTTTTAATTTCAAAGCTTCATTACTGATATAACCTTAAACTGACAGAATTCCATTACTATCAATATAAAGTAAACAAAAACAAAAATTCACAACCTTCTAACCGTTTCTGAAATTAAAAAACACACTGTAGTAGCATTTTCTGTTTATTGGAACGGTACATTAGTATATTATTTTCAATAGAATCAGGTACTTGACATTCAACAGTTGTTAATAAACTTTTATAAGCTGTTTAACATTTGACCCTGGGGTATAAAATAGCAAATGACGATAACCAGTATCCGTTTTTTGAGTCGCTTTGAAAGTATGTAACAACAAAGGAGTTGAATTTATAAAACACATTGATTATTACGTTACTATCTGCCCGTGTTGCCATAAATATTCAAGCTAAAACGTGATCGTAATACTTAACAAGATTTAAGAAACGTTACTCAAAATACTTTAAAATTAAATTAAAAAAATTTAAATCGTTTATAATTTTTATTCCAGAAATTTATATTTTGCTTACAAAATAAAAAGCAGTGTTATAATTACGGGTTAAAGTTCTAACTGATTATAATGCACTAAAAAAAGACAATGACATTTTTATTTAAGACTCCAATTCGATTCAATTTCAAGCGGAGTTAATTTAACCAATTTTTCACTTTGTAGCCAGACTTCCTTCATCAGGGATGAATCTCTTCCTTTCTTGACCATTTCGGCTATTTTACAGTCCGAAAAATACTCTCCTGATGTATCTTTTACATCTTTTGAAACTGCTAAGTAAATTGAAGTTTGGGCGCCTTCTTCAGAAGTCTAACAAACGAATAAAAAAATATAAGATAATAGGTAATTGTTACATTATTACCTTCATGAAATATTTGAGAATACACTCAACAAATAATTTTACAGGCTTAGGCAACGCATTGAATATCTCAGTGTACACGACCCCTGGGTGTAGAGAATTGGTGGTAACTCCCGACCCCTTTAACCTTTTTGCTAGTTCATTTGTAAAGAGAACATTGCAAAGTTTTGTTTTGGCGTACTGTTGCTGAAGCTGTAAAACCCCGTCACCTGACAATATATTCAAATTTCCAATATTTGAAAACATTGAATGAAATGATGCCCGTGATGATATATTTACTACTCGGCTTGGGGCCGATTTCTTCAGTAAACCTGCAATTACAATATTAATTTTGAATATAACATCATAAATCGCACCAACCTATTAATAAATTAGTGAGAAGAAAATTGCTAAAGTGGTTCACTTGCATTAATAAGTCCAAACCATCCTTGGTTAAGATATTTTCAACTTGTATTGAGCCAGCATTGTTAACCAAGATATCCAATCTTTTTTCTGTGGCGTTAATATCTTTTGCAAAATCTCTAACCGACTGCAAGGACGTCATGTCAATGATTTTGACCACTACATTTTCATTTCCACTAGCTAAGATTATTTTGGTTTTCGCTTCTTCAGCTTTGTCCTTATTTCGACACGCTAAAATCACTCGAGCTCCCCTTTTGGCAAAATCGAGACCGGTATAATATCCAATACCTAATTAAAAAACAGATAGAACATGATTAGGTAAATTTATCTTCAAACCAGCGTTGGCGCCTGTGACGATTGCTGTCTTTCCCAGGAGGCAAGTGTAACTTCTGTTCCATCCTGTGGTTAATTTTAGGTAGATTTTTAGTATTACAGCTGAGATTAAAAGGAATGCCGCTACACAATAGCAACAGTGGCAATACAAAACCATTTTTTGTACAATGGATTTGCAACCAATTTAAGTCGGTATGTTCTACTAAACGAGTTATATAACGATTAGGTAGTTTAAAAAAAATGTCACGAATGTCACAAAATTGTATTGCTTTAATTACAAAGTACAAAGTTCAATTATGTGTTTCCTTTTGCAATTAAATTTCTTTAAATTAGGTGGAAGTACAGGGTATCCCATCACTTGTGGCCACCCCCAAAATTGAGCTTTAATTGAAAGTTATGTATTTGAAATTTGGTGCACGTATGACTCTGGTATAAGGCTAGAAATTTCCGGTTTTAAATGTTAATTGTCGGCGTTAGTTTTCGAGAAAAAAAATAAAAACTGATTATTTATAAAAATACTATCTCCCAATTTCGTCAAATTTCGCTTTGCAGGATCAGTATTATTGAGACAAAGATGTCCAAAGTAAAAAAATAAATCCAAAAGCTGTAATTAGCCTAAAATTCGCTTATATTCGAATCTTAACAGTAAATATAATGATTTGTGACTCTAAAGATCGTCAGGAAGTATCCACAAAGTTAAGTACAATTTAAATTTATGGTATTGTAAAAATTGGTCACTGTCGAGAAGAAGCCAGTCGAAGTAAACATCGGGAGCGTGCCTAAATCGAACCTTTTATACATTCTTGTAGATTTCTAAAAATTTGGAAGTCGTCTAATAAGTTACGATTATGAGAACGAACGTGATTTAAAGTATGGTTTTAGATCCTTGCGGAGCTTTCAATTAGCCCATTGGCAAAAATTTACGCGGCTATCGAAATCTCGATCATGCAGTTGCTGATGTAACTCTATGTGGTAAGGATGATATTTGTGCTTCTATAATATTCTCCCTACTGAAGATAGGCCAATTCCAGTGTCTCGACTGATTTCCCTAATGCTCAACTGGCGATTATTATCGGCGAGATTTAAAACTGCAGCTTGATTGACTTCATGCATGATCGTGGAATTCACTGTCGTTTTTTCTTTGCTCTTTTTCAAGGAATCAACAAGTCTTTGAAATATTTTTCTTTCTGGCGGAATTCTTCGCGGAAAACGTTGGGCGTAAATTTGAGCAGCTTGAACAGAATTTTGTCGTTGTTCGTAGTCAGTTACGCACGGGATTACAAAATAATTCATATCTCTTATTTAATAAAAAAATACGCATTAATATTGGGCCAATTCCTAGAGAACATGTTTCCTAATAGAATGGTGAAAACTATTTTTTTTTTTTTTAAGAATAAAAGGGTAAATTATGCGAGAAAATAAATAAATCTAACTTCTAAACTATTAGTAATAATTTGTTTTTTATCTACAATTAAGCGAAATAGGTTCTTATAACATATTCCATGCATCTCTTTCTTTCATTTATTGCTAAAAAGCCAAATTTTAGATTTAAACATATCAACGTTCTGAGAGTACTTAAGGACCTATTGTAAACTACGGGGTTAGGCCACAAGTAGCAGCGAACAAAATAAGCATATTTTGGGATTTTTTTCAGCGGAACAATGAACAATAAATCAAAATTGCCAAAAAGTCCTTTATTATACTACTAATGAACTGTAAACATTAATTTTTTAATCGTAATACTAAACAAAATGAGGGCAGTACAGCTTTTCTTCGGTGAAGCCTTTTTTCTTGATGGGTGTACGGCCGGACTTGCAGCACGTGAAATTGAAGTTACGATAAAAAAAAAAAATTTTCGATTACATACAGAAATTCGTAGGATGTTTTTGATATACTAATCTTTGTAACAATTGTGCATTTTAAAAAAAAGTTCAAAAGATAATCCGCATATTGTCAGGTTACGGATAATAATGGTTATACATTTTGAAAATTTTAGTATGTGTAAAATAAGTATGTAAATACTACATTTTTCAAGTCGTCTAAACCCAGAAATCGAAGAAATCTTCACCGTTCGCACCTGTATATTCAAAATTGCATTCTTTACAAAAGTACGTAGGATTTTTAAATTATATTGCATAGTTTATTTGTTATAAACAATCTTCCGGCAATATTTTTTGAAAATTTTGAACTGATTAAATTTTAAGTTGACAACCTGGTAATTAACAGAAAATATATTGTATCTTGCTACCCACAAATCCTCTCACGCTTTTTGGATTTAATTGTTTTATGACCTAGCGGCCATCCAAAAAGATGCTTCGAAACGCTCTATTTTGTGGTGCGATTACATTGGATTTGGAAAAGAAGTTTATGTTTGTTGAAATGATAATTTTAACGTCTCAAGTTGTATGCACCTGCCCGAAATTGTCCTTCGAGCGGCATCCGCCTTTGATTACTATAAATAGCTGCGTTGCTGGTTTTGTCGTTACATTTAATAATTGTGTATTTTTCATTTTATGTAAAGCTACACAACAAATTTATAATTTACAGGCACGCACCGTTCCTCGTGCCGTATCTGTTTTTGTAACATAACCCCTTCATCCATCTGCCCCTTCAATTATCTATCATAATTCGCTATACGCATGTAAGCACGCACGCTAAACTGTTTTTAAAATTTCTGAATTGTTTATAAATTATTACCTGTATGTTCAAAATTACATTCTTTACAGAAGTACATAGAATTTTTAAATTTATTTGTTATAAACAATTTTCCGGCAATATTTTTTGAAAATTTTGAACTTTTTTTTTAAAACGCACAATTTTTACAAAGATTGGTATATCAAAAACATTCTACGAATTTCTGTATGTAATCGAGAAATTTGTTTTTATCATAACTTTACACCCATCAAGAAAAAAGGCTTCACCGAAGAAAAGCTGTACTGCCCCTATTTTGTTTAGTATTACGATTAAAAACTTAATGTTTACAGTTCATTAGTAGTATAATAAATGACTTTCTTGGCAATTTTGATTTATGGTTCATTCCCAGCTAGCAGACGTACGTCATAATGACGTGATTTTTTGTCCTAATTATGACGTCATATAATGACGTCAGACAGTTCGTCAATATGACGTCATAATGACGTTATATATTCCTAATTTATAAATAATCGTGGAGTACTCTAATTATTCCGGTATTTTTAACAGATCCTTATTACAATTTAAAATATTTTATTATTTACATGAGGAACCGAATATTGTGTACACACTACTATAGCTTTATAAAAATTTATGTTGATTCATTTTTGGTAGTTTGATTTATTTAAATTCGTGATTTTAACAAAATAGACAATAATAAGTACAACAATTCACACACACAATTTGAATTAGGCGCCTCGCAACGAGGTATTGAAATCGTTCCCGAACCTCTGTCCCGAACTATCACGAAACCTAACCTAACCTATCCGTTAAAACCTTCATGTAATTCAGAGGTAGTGTGATTATAATTGCGAAGATAAGTTAAAATTGACCAACTTCATTGCTTTGGTGGAAAATGCACTGCTCGATATTCGAATAAATAACTTTCAGATGACTTATTTTGGTATTGAATTCGAGAACGACCAAGGCATTTCCTTAGTCCACAACACGTGGCTTACACCTTGAAGAAAAGAAGTTTATTGGGCCCCGATTAAAAATAAAACGAATTTCAACAAATTGCTACGATCTGGTGAAGAGCCTCCTGAAGACGGAAGCTAACAAATATATAAAGTGCATCGCATATTATTTACAACAGGTTTGTAGTTGTATTATTCAACAGAAAAATTGTTTCAATATTGCAAGGAATAATAAAATCATATTTTTGTGTATTATTTAAAGATGATTATGAAGAGGGCAACAAGAAAATTAAAAGTGCTGAGGACACCTCCAATTTAGACACCGATGATTTAAACAAGTGTCCTTTACCTCGAAAGACGGTAATAAAAGTACTTCA
This sequence comes from Dascillus cervinus, assembly GCA_949768715.1. Lineage (NCBI taxonomy): Eukaryota > Metazoa > Arthropoda > Insecta > Coleoptera > Dascillidae > Dascillus > Dascillus cervinus. The sequence continues at coordinate 24,746,823 of OX458319.1, read as the reverse complement.
ATATTCCAGTGACGAAGTGGATTCAGACTCATCAGATATTCCTAAAAAAAAAACAAAAACAGAAAGAAACTCTACTTAGGCCACCATCTCTAGATTCAACAGATAGGGTTAGCGTTAATTATTTAAATATGAATAGTTATACAGAATATGGAATTACAAATGATAAAATTAATTACTTCAGTTGCAGCTAGCAGTATCCCAGCAGCAGTAGCAGTATCAATCGTCTGCCTCGTTACATTCTGAAAACGTTTATTAAAATCAAGTACTAAGCCACTAGCACAAATTTATCGTAGAGTTTGTGAAATGGAAAATACTATATCAATAACTACGTGTAATCAAAATATTGTTTCACATCATTTAAATCATAGCTCAGGACCACTCGTAGAATGCGTTTCAAATAATACTGCTCAATTCAGAAAAATTCTATATCAAACCTTTGTTTTAATGTCATATAATTATTCCAAATCGGACAGCCATTGCCTTATTAATGGTAAATTGATTCGAATATTCAATTTTGTGTTACAAAGTAATGGTACTACTGCAATTATAGGCCAAGAATTTAAATATAAATCCTTATATAGTTACCCAATTGAATCCACTGCGCTGGATATTTATATTGTAAATAATTTAAGTAATGTAAATAAATGTTATAGTCTTACAATTAGTGATGTAAAATGCAAATGCATTTTATTCAAACTTGAGGGAGTATGTGTCATTTCCGTTGTTGCACACTTCCTGATTTGAACCAAATCGCAAAATACAATAAAATCGTTTTATAATAAATAGATTTCTTTTCATTATTCCCCAATATCAATACGTCCCGTAATGGTCCTAAAATGACGTAAATATGTCGTCATTTTTTGGTCATATTTACGTCCTAAAATGACGTCATATTAACGTCATATTTACGTCCTAAAATGACGTCATATTTACGTCCTAAAATGACGTCGTGAGGCTGTGACATAAGGACGTACTAAAGACGTAAATTTGACGTCATTTTCTTGGTCATATTGACGTAGTGCCTGACCAAAAAATGACGTCAAAATGACGTACGTCTGCTAGCTGGGTTGTTCCGCGGTCATCCAAAAAAATCCTTGGAAACGCTTTATTTTGTAATACGATTGCATTGGATTTGGAAAAGAACTTCATGTGTGCTGAAATAATAATTTCATGTGCAGCTGTCCGGAATTGCCCTTGATAACTTATCAAGGGCAAACCGAACGCCGGCCGCCTTTGAGTCAGTTGGAGTTCATGTTTATTATCTGTTTTGGCTTAAAGCGTGAAGTCATAAGTAAAACGGCGCAACACTGCAAAAGGAATCTACATTTCATTTGCTAATCCAATACGACTTCTTGTCAATACGAATCGCCACGTTACCGCACCACAGCTTACACCACACAGTCTTTTTTTCCCTCACCACCAAACTGAAAACTAAACGGGGACCTTAATAAATTTATATTTAATGTCTTCAGGTTAGATTAATCATTTATAATTTTTACTTCATAAGTTTATAGTTTGATTACAAAATAAAAAGCAGTGTTATAATTAAGGGTTTAAAGTTCTCATTGATGCACTAAAAAGGCTCCAATTTGATTCAATTTCAAGAGGAGTTAATTTAACTAATTTTTCACTTTGCAGCCAGACTTCCTTCATCAGGGTCGAATCTCTTCCTTTCTTGGCCATAGGGGCTACTTTACAATCCGAAAAATACTCTCCTGATATATCTTTTACATCTTTTGAAACTGCTACGTAAATTGAAGTTTGAGCGCCTTCTTCAGCAGTCTAACAAACGAATAAAAAAATATAAGATAATAGGTAATTATTACAATTACCTTCATGAAATATTTGAGAATACACTCAACAAGTAATTTTGAAGGATTAGGCAACGTATTGAATATCTCGGTATATACGCCCCCCGGGTTTAAAGAGTTGGTGGTAACTCCAGTCCCCCTTAACCTTGTCGCTAGTTCATTTGTAAAGAGAACATTGCAAAGTTTTGTTTTGGTGTATAGTTGCTGAATCTGGAAATATCCCTCTCCTCGTAGTATATTCAAATTTCCAATATCTGAAAACGTTGACTGAAATGATGCCAGAGAAGATACATTTACTACTCGGCTTGGGGCCGATTTCTTCAGTAAACCTGCAATTACAATATTAATTTTGGATATAACATCATAAATCGCACCAACCTATTAACAAATTAGTGAGGAGAAAATTGCTAAAGTGGTTCACTTGCATTAATAATTCCAAACCATCCTTGGTTAAGATATTTTCAAGCCTTACTGCGCCAGCTGACCAAGATATCCAATCTTTTTTCTGTGGCGTTAATATCTTTTGCAAAATCTCTAACCGACTGCATCGACGTCATGTCAATGATTTTGACCACTACATTTTCATTTCCACTAGCTAAGATTATTTTGGTTTTCGCTTCTTCAGCTTTGTCCCTATTTCGACACGCTAAAATCACTCGAGCCCCCCTTTTGGCAAAATCGAGAGCGGTATAATATCCTATACCTAATTAAAAAACAGATAGAGCATGATTAGGTAAATTTATCTGCAAACCTGCGTTGGCGCCTGTGACGATTGCTGTCTTTCCCAGGAGGCAAGTGTAACTTCTGTTCCACCCTGTGGTTAATTTTAGGTAGATTTTTAGTATTACAGCTGAGATTAAAAAGAATGCCGCTGCACAACAGCAACAGTAACAATATGAAGCCATTTTTTGTACAATAAATTTATAATCAGTTTAAAGCGGTATAAATTTAACTAATTATATTACGACTAATGTCACGAAGTTATATTGTTTTAATTACAAAGTACAAAGTTAAATTGCGTTGCTTTTTGCAATTAAGTCTGATTTGACAAATATTATTGCAATACTTAATAATAAACGAGGTCAACCGGACGTATTTCGGGTAGGGTGCACACAAGGCCATCGTGTTAATTCCGAGATCCTCTCTCGGTTCGAGCCATTCAAATGGCAGACAATTATCATTCCAATCACTACCTCGCAATGGACGATACAGCTTTGTGTACGACACCTGCGTTCAATATCGTGACTCTATGGGTGAAATGCGCCGTCTTGAGGATCGCTTCTCTTACTCTGCCGATATTTTCCCAGTGGTTTTATCTTCTAACAGGATCTAATCGTTTAGTGCTGATTCAATAAGGCAATTTGATTTGGGAAGTCCCTACGATGATCTGCATTAAAACGACGAGACGATGGAAGCGGTGCAACAATGAGTTCCAACTATGGATCGGTATAGCTTGACAGATTAAATACTTTTGGTTTCCGTGATGGACCCTGTGTAGTATGTTGTCCTACATTAATAATAATAGGTTTTTTTTAGTAATACTTATTATTGACAATTATAAATTCCAATTTTGTTAGCCAGTAAAACTAACAATTACAATCATCACTGAGGAGGACGAGAAAAAAATCTTCGGTGTAGATGTACCTAGGCCTCTAAATAACGTGCAACATGCAAGAATGAAAGGTTATTTGTCGTACACCCGAGACTACGGAGGAGAAGCAAAGAGGGATATTGAAGTGACAAAAACTACTGGAACAAATCTCATTAAAATATGGATATGTCACTACACTTCCAAGACCCTTAGTTCTTCCAGTAGCATCATATGAATCGGGCGCATGGACAATTAAGGCCACATGTCTTGGGGAAAATTGAAACATTTTGATGGTCTGCCGCAGGAAGTTAACAAGAATCACATTAATAACTCCAAAAGGCAATGCTTGAATTCTTAAAAAACTGATTATTCAAATCAATAACCGTATGTAAGTATAGGTACTCGTTTTTTTGGTCTTGTCACCAGAAGAATTGGTATTGAAATGTATACCGGGAGTTAAAAAATAATTGGTAATGGAAAAATAAAATAATGTCACAGCCTTGTTTTAATGTTAATTTATTTTTCAATAGATAGTCTTATGCAAGTGTCTCTTGAATTCAAAGTATGTTCTTTCTTGAAACTGTTTTCAGTTTTGTTATCTTATATTAATAATAAGTTTTCAATAACATTTTCTTGTTGGCAATTATAAATAAATTATAAATAAATGTTTAATAATAAAAAATAAAATACTGTTCTGTAAAGTGTCCAGTTCTTAACAGTACAATACATTATTGAATTCTTTCAGTGGTAGTTAATTTGACTAATTCTTCACTTTCCCTCCAAAGTTTTTTTTGCAAATATTCATCGAGTGCCATTATTATCATTGAGGCAAGGTTGCAGCCTTGAAAATCAGTTAATGTTACAAAATAGATTGCAGTTTGAGTCCCTGACCTTATAGCTTTCGAAACCAGTTTTTTTGTCCGTTAATTCGTTTGTCATTCGAAATGTTAAATTTGATAATAGGAATTAAGTTTCAAAAACCCGGAGAGGTATTTTAAAAAACTTTATTTATTTGTTAATTACAAGATACGAGCAAATTACAAACTAAGTAAAGAGCTGCGTTAAGACTACATGAAGACTGCGTGAAAACTATGTGAAGACTAAAGCTTAAGTGATTTTTGTATTATTTATAGTAGTTTATTGTTCAGCTAAACACACACGTGGCGGAGGACGGCACGTCGCTCAAGATGCATACGTTGCGCGACACGTGCTGTTATTGTCGAAGACGAACTCTTCAAATAACTGCCATGTGCGACACGTGTTGTTATTGTCGAAGATAAACTCTGCACATAACTTAGGGCTGTTGAAAAGAAACGCTTATTATCCTGCTGATTTTTTCAACAAAGCTAGAATAAGAAATAATAATTTTTGAAAAACATACCAAAGGGTTGTAAAAGCGATTAATAAAATTATGAGCAAGAAGCTTCCAAGATAGTTGACTTGTATCGTTAATGGTTAACCGTCTTCACTGATAAAATCGTGACGGTATGAAACTCCTGCGTTATTGATTAGAACGTCCAAGCTTTTTTCAGTATCTTCTGCAAAATTTCTAATTGATTTTAAAGAGGCGATATTTATTTTTTCTAATCATATTTAAGAATTTGCACATTTCTAATACGTTTTCCATTGAAAAAACTGTTCAGTCTTCAACTATTGAACTCTTTCTCCACGAGTACTGGCCAATGAAACGACGACAGTTGACTTTTCTCCACAGGTAGTTTTTTTCGTTAGCTTGACGATTATACGATTGTTTGTTATTTTCTCGAAAATTAATTAACTTTGACATCTGTCATCGAATTTGTGTTTGCTGTCTACAAAGTACCAAGAAATGATGGAACTTGTGGATGACATAGACAATTGTACCCCGCCAGACGTGCAAGAGAATGCTAAACTTGCAACAATGAATCTTTTGCCACTAAAATCGAGAAAGAAATACGAAGTAAGTTATAAAACTTTCATGAATTGGCGAAACACAAAGAATACGAATTCATTCTCCGAAAATATTCTTTTGGCATATTTCTCCGGACTAGTAGAAAAATATAAATCCTCTTCATTATGGCCTCAAATTCTATGATAGGATCTACTTTGAGCATACACAACAACATTAATATTGAAACCTATCCCAAGTTACGTGCATTTTTGAAAAGAAAATCTGAGGGCTATCAGGCTACAAAATCAAAAACATTCACTTGGAACGAAATTGATGAATTTTTGTGTAAAGCTCCAGATGAAATATATCTTGAAAACAAAGGTAACATAATTATGAACTTCTTAATAATATGCTGTCATGTATAACTATAATTAATGATATTTTTTAAGGTTGCTCTTATAATGGGCATTATGGGTGCTTGCAGGACCAATGAATTGCATGCCATGAAAGTTACTGATATTACTGACGTAAATAAAATAATGTTGGTCATTATTTTCGTCACAAAAACCAAAATTGCACGAAAATTCACCGTAATTGGTAAATTCTATGATGTTGTTCAAAAATATATGAATCTACGCCCGCAATACGTTCCAATCGATAATTTTCTTCTAAACTATCAAAAAGGCAAGTGCACTTATCAAAATATAGGTATCAACAAGATTTCCAAAACGGGGCGAGATATAGCTAATTATTTAAAACTTCCGGAAGCTGAAAAGTATACTGGACACAGTTTCCGAAGATCATCAGCTACAATACTAGTAGATGCAGGTGCAGATATAACTGCTTTGAAAAGACACGGAGGGTGGAAGTCCACATCAGTAGCCGAAGGTTATATAGACACTTCCATAAATAACAAGATGGACTCGGCCAACAAAATTATCAAAGCAGTCCAAGCTTCCAGCAGCAGCATGCACAATACAACAGAAAACTACATAACCAATAACAGAAACTTAAGTATGGATACTCGGGTAGATGTAAAATCGCCTCCATTTACTATCGTTAACTATGGTACGGTTAATGTATACAATGTTAATAATTAAAAGGATATATAAAAAAATAAATTACAATAATTATTACCAGTATTCATTATGAGTTAATTAATTAATATGATTAGAAAAAGTATAGTGTTAAACTCGTGAGAAATGGCCATTCCCACTCGAATGAATTACTCCACTCGCCTTCGGCTCGTGTCGCAAATTTCATTCTCATGGAAATGACCAACTTTCTCACTCATTGAACAATATACTATTACACAATAGAACTCGCTCAAGTAGCTATAAATAACTGTCTTGAAACGACTTACATTTACTTGAAACGCAGTTTACAATACTGTCGACACAATATGTATTTGGGTGGTTCCGCTCCTTTATTCTTTTAAATACCAGGAATCTTAGAAAACTTCGTCTTTAAAATCGTAGCTAGTTTTTGATACTTGAAAAAAAATATTTATATTTCCCGTCAATTTCCGAATGTGTATCCTATATCGTTTAATTGATACAAATTAATAACAAACAATTTTTCACTTCCATTCACTGTACGTACTTATACAGTGAGGACGCGTGGGTTGGAATAAATTCATTTAAAATTCATGGGTTTGGTTTTTGGAAAAACGCTCGGACACGTCGATTTTTGTTTTTACTACTGCATCTTTTTTGATATTTATACTGTTACGATCGTCTTTTGTTTTCGCACTATGACGTCATCAATATTTTTTTTAAATTGCACTCTATATTTTTGTTCACGAATTTGGATGCAGCGCATTTTTCTGAGTACAAAAATGTCAAATTCGTATGACCTTGAAGAGGAAAGTTTTTGACATAATCAGTCTTAAAGTTTCAAAAATTTATGATAAAATTGTTAGAGTAGACCACTAATAATATCATCAAGGAAGCGCTGGAAATCGAGCAAAACATTCAATTGTGTGTTTATTTTGTTTTTTTGATTGTTGGCACTTGTCAAGTACAGTTTCAAAGCTTGAAGAATGGCGCGTTTAACTGAGAAACAACGAATAGAAATGTTGATGATGGAAGGATATGACGATAATATTCGAACACAAGCTGAAGTTTGCGAATTTTTCAATGATAAGTACCCGGAGAAGCCTATTACACAATCAGTAGTTAGTAAGATGGAGAAAAAGTTTAGAGACTTTGGCCACGTAAGAGACAATTACAAAACCAACCATGGTACATTTCACGAAAGCACACAATTGAATGTATCGCTCGATTTACAAGAAAATCGTCACAAATCAAGTCGACAAGTAGCTGCAGAACAGTGACTAACAATAAGTAAATCTTCTGTTCTAAAATATTTACACAAGAACAAATAGCACCCATACAAAGTACATTTTGTTGAGGAACTTATTGAAGACGATCTCGACGGCAGATTAGAATTTTGCGAAATAATGATGGATAGATGCAATGCCAACCCGGAATTTTTACGTAAGATAATTTTTTCCGACGAGTCAACATTTTGTTTGAATGGTTCGGTAAACAGGCAAAATTTTCGATATTGGGCACAAGAAAACCCACATTGGAGAATGGAAAGTCATACACAATTCCCTCAGAAAGTAAACGTTTGGGCCGGAATTGTGGGTAACTCAATTGTGGGTCCCTTTTTTATTGAGGGAACACTTAATTCTGAAAAATATTTAGACTTGCTACAAAATGACATAATAACTAGTGTAAGTGCACTCTATCTGAATAATGAAAACCCAAATATACCGGCAGATTCAATATGGTTCCAACAGGATGGAGCTCCCCCACACTATTCGAGAACAATACGAGAATACCTTCATAATATTTTCCCAAACAGATGGATCGGAAGGATAGGTTTTATCGAATGGCCAGCTAGGTCTTCAGATTTAACCCCATTAGATTTTTATCTATGGGGTTATCTGAAATCTAAAGTCTACTTCAATAAAACGGAAAAATAAGCACGCAATTGAATGTTTTGCTCGATTTCCAGCGCTTTCTTGATGATATTATTAGTGGTCTACTCTATGGATTTTTTCATAAATTTTTGAAACTTTAGGACTTATTATTTCGAAAACTTTCCTCTTCAAGGTCATACGAATTTGACATTTCTGTACTCAGAAAAATGTGCTGCATCCAAATTCGTGAACAAAAATATGGGGTGCAATTTAAAAAAAATATTGATGACGCCATAGTGCGAAAACAAAAGACGATCGTAAAATTATAAATATCAAAAAAGATGCAGTTTTAAAAACAAAAATCGACGTGTCCGAGCGTTTTTCCAAAAACCAAACCCATAAATTTTAAATGAATTTATTCCAACCCACGCGTCCTCACTGTATAATTGACTAACGGTAACAATTTTCCCGCCGATTTGTATTGCCAGATGTGTAGCAAAACATTTGTTCTGGAATGGGACTTCAACTTCAATGGTCGCTTGGGTCTAGCCCTGTGACGTCACACGGCAATTCTTAATGTTTTAATATCTTCTAAAACATTTTTTTTTAAATAGTTTTGACTACAATAATTTAACATTAAATAATAATTTAAAAAGATTTTTTTTGTATATCGTGCTCCTTTAAACACAACGGCGGGTCCTACCTAATTTCTTGACGATCACGCGTTTATGGCCAATTTTTTTTTAATTTCGCGGTTTATTTCGATAAGTGTTGGATGTTAAAATATTTCGCAGCAAGTATGGGTCATTATACTTGTTACTGTAGCAGCCGGAAAGTGTATTGTTAAGACCGGCCATTACACAAAAGTGAATGATAGATGTCACCACGGTTCAAATGCATACCCCTCGTATAATGTAAATTACACTCATTTTATCAAACATATCGTTTATAAAGAAATATTATTAGTAAATTAATGCGTCAAACTTGGTCGGAATGGTATTCATGTTATAATTCATTGGCCGTGTAGTACTTTATTTGATGTTTTAACACAACCAAAAACCAATTATATGTTATCTTCAAATTCAATGATAGAGGTGTTAGGTCATAGAAAAATTTTCCGCCAACGGAGTTTACTCAATATTCTAGTTCAATTCCTAATATTTTCGATTCGAATTACATTTTTCGATTCAAGTTCACAGTTCCGTGAAAACATGGCCGACGCGTTAGCTGAGAAAGTTCGGATACCATCCACCAGAGGATACGATTATAAATTTACTAGGAGTTCGACGTCTTTCCCGGGTATTTAACCCTAGAGTGGGCGCGTGAATTTACATATGTAATCCAGTGTTCTTATTTTCATCAGTAATATCACAAGAGAGTGAGAATAAATTGAAAATAATTCGACAGATGTTTCTTTTGCTATTTTCGGGCCATCTATGAAGCAGAAAAATTATTACACTTTCTTAGCTTAGAAACATTTGGACTGTGGTATAAAATTGTCAAACCCCCACCATTTTTGGGCCGTCCTTAACCCTGAAAATATTGCCAATATCCAGAAAAGAGGAAGAAGTTAACCTAGCAACCCAGCGCACTCTTGAGAAAAGCAAATGATGGATTAAAGGAGTTGTCTAAGTTTAGCTATTATTACTCTTTAGTGAAGTAAACCTCGATGTGGGCTCCAATTGAATCAGGAGTTAAATTGATCAACTTTTAGCTTATTTCTGATGTAAAATCAAAATACAATTCATCATCTCATAAATTTATTTTTGCTTGAAATATGAATAATCCGATAACTGCAATCAATAAAATAAGTGAGCACGGTGTTTAAAATGGTCATTTAACTTTTAAGTGAATCACCAATTCATTTTAATTTCATCTGGAGTCAGTTTCACCAACTTTTCGCTGTGCTCCCAGACTTCTTTCATCAGAACCGGATTCCTTCCCTCCTTGGCCATTTTGGCCACCTTACAATCCGAAAAATATTCTGCCGTTGTATTCTTTACCTCTTCTGAAACTGCGAGGTAAATTGATGTTTGTGCACCCTCCTCGGATGTCTAATAAAAATATAAAATAAAACAAGAAATAAAAATAAAAATAGTACCTTCATGAAATGTTTGGCGACGTATTGTATAAATACTTCCAAGGCCTTAGGAAGATTTTTAAATATTTCGGTATCCACGACTCCGGGATGTAACGAATTGGTAGTGATTCCTGTTCCTTTTAGCCTCTTCGCAAGTTCATTGGTAAAGAGAACATTGCAAAGTTTCGTTTTCGCATACAGGTCATGACGTTCCTTGTAACCATCTCTTCGTAATTTATTTAACTCTCTAACATCTGAAAAATTTGAACGAGTGGATGCGACCGATGATACATTAACTATCCTGCTTGAAGTTGTTTTCTTAAGTAAACCTGCAGTTAAATTATTAGTTTTGGGTAAACCATTCAAATTAGTATTAACCGATTAATAAATTTGTCAACAGAAAATTGCTGAAATGGTTCACTTGCATCAATATCTGCAAACCATCCTTAGTGAAGTCATTGTCAAGTACTCCTGCACCGGCATTATTGACCAAAATATCCAATCTCTTTTCTGTGGTGTTAATGTCTGTTGCAAAATCTCTGACTGATTGCAGCGAGTTCATGTCTATTATTTTGACCACTACATTATCGTTTCCACTGGCTAAGGCAATTTTTGTTTTTGCTTCCTCAGCTTTTTCCCTGCTTCGACACGCTAAAATAACTCGAGCTCCCCTTTTGGCAAAATCTAGTGCGGTGTAATATCCAATGCCTGTTTAAAAAAAAATAGATAAAGCGTGATGAAGCAAATTTATGGACAAACCTGTGTTGGCTCCTGTGACGATTGCAGTCCTCCCCACGAGGCAGCTGTAACTTCTATTCCATCCCGTTGTTAATTTTAGGTAGATTTTTAGTATTGCAGCTGCGATTAAAAACAATACCGCTACACAACAGCAACAGTGACAACAACAGGCCATTTTTCGGCACAATTAATTTGTAATCGGTTTGAATCAATTTAGCAATTCTCACTGATATGGTTTATCAAAAGAATAAAGTGGATAACGTAACACAATGTTTTAGAGACTATTCGTTACTAAAAATGATAAGAATGTCTAATAAAATTATTATGCTGTAAGTTCCAACAGTCACCACGCTTAGAAACAAGCCGGTTGCTTAAACTTATATTTTATTTCAAACTAATGGTGTTATTTTATGACCTTTCTTTAAAAAAAAAATAAACATTGTTGTATCGGGTAGCTAATGACAAGAATGGTATTAAATTTGTTTTTCTTCACTCTTTTCGAAAAATTTTCAGTACCGTTTTCAGTATAGAAACCACTAAGCAATTTTTGGCAGCGATGGCACAAACGAAAATTTGATTGGCACACTTTTAAACTTCTTGTTAATTTTTCCCTTTTAGGAAATATTATTGTAAATTTTTGATACACGCACTTGAACACTTTGCGGAGTTAAATGCTCAATCGCTCATATTTGTTCTGAATAATATGTTGAATAAGTAATGAAATAATAAAATCATTAGATATGTAATCGCTATAATGGAAATATGATGAGGCCATGTAAAAGAAAAATGATATCAAAATGTTTCTTGATTATGTTATTGTAACTTAAAATTAATCGATAGGTATAATAGGTAAATTATATTTATACTTTTTTGGGATTGTGATAGCAAAAAAAATTAACAAAAAAATTAATAAACACATTGACGCTAAAAATTGTTTTTTCCACTTCTAGCCATACATCACATCATTTTGTTGTAAGTATAAATTAGAATGGTGTGAAATCTAATTTCACTACCGTTTGTTCAGTGACGAGTAAACAATTTTTATTATTAACCTAAGGTTAATAATGAACGAATTTACATATTTTGTTGATCCCATTACAACTATAAAGAGAAAATACTTACAGAACGATTTGCTACAATGGGAAAATATTATTTAATGCCATTTTCTACATTAAAACCCAAGTAACACCGTATATGCATAATACATTTCTCTAATATGCAGAAAATATTCCAATGTTTGCTAAATATATATCAGAAAACAAATATATATAACATATTTCACTAATATTTATTACTGCATGTTTAACATTTTATACACTTGTTTAAGATAGTTACATACTCCTTACATTGTCTAACAAGGCCTATGTTCCTTTAGTGATTAGCACTTTTTGCTTTATAAACTTTAAATTTTGAGAAATATTTGTTTATATGATATAAATATTTAGAATCACATATACAAATTCTAAACATGTAAGAAATATTTACTAAATATTTAAAACAAGCATTGTAGTGGTGTAGTGGAAGGAAGCGGTTGAAGAAGTGGGGTGGATGCACCTGTGTAAGAATTTTTGCAAATATGAGCATTATTTACAAACACGTGCTGAGAAACAAGTGCGATTATATTGTAACTTATCAGTTTGTTAAGAACAATTGCAAAACCAAGTAGGTATGTATCTAAAATTAGTTGCTTTAAACCCCTTTTAATATGTTTTTTTTTAAATATTTATGAGTTGATGTACATTTCTTGTGAAAATCATTGTTGTGTCCTTGTAAAATTCGTTAAATTATAGTGTGTGTAATTTCTTTTAGCAGACTTTGGAAAATAGGACAATTGCTTTAGCGGTGTCCTACAAAGGGCGGCGTTCCTTGTAAAAATGCCGCCTAACGTTATTTATGACTATACATATATTTGTTTTCCGTTCCTCTAACGGACTTTAGTACACATGTTTAAAAAATCATTCCATCTGTAACCTTCTTCGAGACAAGACCTTTTTTGCTCACGCGTAAACAATCATTCTTTATAGTTGTGGCGGTTCTCCAACGTGGATTAGATACTAGCAGAGGTAAGTGTTAACATCTCTTTTTACGATCGGTTATCATTAATAATATAGTTTACGTTCGTTCCTGTGATGATCTAAAATATATTTCATCAGGTGCCATTGATAGAGGATCATTTAAAATGCCAAATAATACAAATGCCCATTCCTGCAGCAAATATCGATTTATACAAAATCAACTGAACCCGCATAAAAATGAAAATAATATTCAAAGTGAAGTGGATTCGGACATAGCAAGCTGTGATTTTAAATACCAAACTCAAGCCAATGTGATGCCTGCAGCAAGCTAAGTTTGTATCTTGCCGCGAGCAAAAATCGTTTGTTGCCATCAAAAAGGTATACTTCAGTTATTTTTTTGTAACTGCATTTTATACTAATATATTTTGCAGGAATAGGTATACTATATAACTACATAATATGTAGCAATTGTATTTCCAAAGATGAAATAAATATTTAAAATAAAATCTAAATAAAAAATATTTAAAAAACATTCCCAAATAATATTACCTAAACATTCCCAAGTAATATAACCTCGTATTTTCACATTTTTCAATGGTACATGACAAACGTGGCGTCTGCCTGTCGGGACTTGACTGCGTAGAGCATGTCATACTGTTAGGCGAGTTACGGTTCTACCCATACCGACTCCGGGAAACATCGGACTACCGTCAAGTAATATAACCTAAATATGCCCAAGTAATATTATCTAAACATTCGAAAGCAATATTACCTAAACATTCCCAAGTCATATAACCTAAATATTCCCAAGGAATATTATCTAAACATTTCCAAGAAACATGTACGAAATATTTAAAATTCTGTCGATTCTCATATAAACTAAATATATAATTTCTCATATTTGCGAAATATTACTGTGCTGCTTGGGAATCGTCGTTTAACTAAATTAATTAATTTGAAAAACTAAATTTGAATGTCAATTGTGTCAAAGGTATCGTGACAGTTCTTCGTTAAACGATCCCTTAAATGCCAAAAGTACGAAAGGTGGTATTTTACATGTTTCATCATACGATCACCATCTGCAAGTATTTCACCTTCGCGAAAAATCTCGTTTTAGTTAAGGGCACTTTACTTTTAGGTAAATGATCTAATATTTTTCGAATTTTTGGCGGTGTAAATACAATACTTTTTCTGCTATTAATGGAAATGATCTTTAATGTAGAAATAAGTTCTTTTTTAGTGAACGATTTGTGAGGATCTTTGGTAAGAAATTAATTCCGCATATTTTCTACAAAACGCAGTTGTCTGCCTTGAATTTTGAAATAGGTAAAACCTGCTAATCTGCCTGCATTTCTCGCCGTTTTGTGTACCGTGAATGACCAGGAATCAGTCACAGCCTGGGCACTGTTTAGCAATAATGATTCAAGCCACATCACTGTAGTTTCCAGATAATCGCTGTTGAAGTTCATTGGGCCACTGAAAATCGATTTTTTTATGTTTTTGCTTTTGCGATTAGGTATTCACGTAGGTGTTTTACAACTTCAGTAGCCTGTAATGCTTTTGAAGGTTTCATTTATTTTATAAAGGTGTAGGAAATTAATGAAGTGGGTTGACTCATTTTTGGTTATTGCACTCTTATACTTTATTGGAAACAGCCCGTCGGGCGCAATCTCATTTGTGACATATTCAGGCGCCTTCCTGACCACCTCATTCCACATTTAAGCAAATCCTTGCGTTGTTTTAATAAAATAAACAAATTAAATTAGCAAAACATTAATTTATTTTTCAAAAATACGTCAAAACGGTAGCGGGAAAATGGGTAAAACGTCATCGCTGGATCTGTTAGATCCAATGCGCCCGACTGAGGGTTAATAAAAAGTGACACTAACAATAAATTATTATAAAACAATGCAATATTTTTTGTAATATGCAGTTTAAATTTATTATGTAGAATAATAACAATCAATACTGAAGTCGTTTACAGGTATGTGGACGTACAGTATAATTCCTTAATTGTCTATGAGATTTTTATTGGCAACGTTTCGAGGGCATTGCTATCCTCTTCATCAAGCCTGCAAATTCATTATAAAAGCACACAAGATTATTAGATGATTTTACAGACAATAAATGTACAAAAATGAATCAACCAAAACATGCAGAGGTTAACTCATTATTGCTAAATTCTTTCAACTATACAGTTTACGTTTGTGGGTTGGCACTATTTCGATTATAGGGCAGTAAACTTTATTTTATGGCTTGAATCATTTTTGCTTCGCGTATAATAGCTTAAGAACGATTCATAATGTTGGTTAACTCATTTTTTTATAAATTGTGGAACTCATTATTGCAGCATCCAGTTATGACAATACAAAAAAACCTTTGTGAATTGGAATTTCCGCGTGAAAGTAGTGCGAATGAAATTGTAAATATTGTTTATTATAGAATTTGTACAAGGCTTTTTATTTCTTGCGTTTGAACAAATAAAGACGCTATTTTATCAAAACGGTACAAGTCTCGGTTAAAAGTCCGAAAGATATGCTAACGACACTGAACTTGGTTGATATTGTACAACATAATTCTAAAGATAACATTGTGCTAGGTCAAAGTCAAAGTATTTTTAAAATTGAATTTGTAGATACGCTCAATAAAATTTAAACCACACCCAACGTGCTTCACATTATCCGTTCTCTTTTTATGCCAAAAAGTAAGAATCAATTTCTGTAGAGTTTATTAACATTTTACCATATTATGCTTTGATTTCGTAAGTACAAAACAAGGTTGCGAAAGTATTTTTTTTATTATTTAGATCTCCTAAATTTGACAGAGTATCAGACATTGGTACATACTTCATGTATTATCAGTCGTGCGGTAGATAACTCAAAATTGATAAACGTAATATTTCATTGAATCATCGTTAGTAAGACAAACCTACCAAAATGGTGTGCGTGTTGTGCGCCCTTGCTTACGTTGCCATTGGGGTAATAATCTTCGAAATTTATCTGAAATTATCAGCAGGAAAGAACGGAAGTTATACATGCTTGCTCGGCAAAACCGTAATTATAACAGGGGCCAATGCAGGTAATATACATTTTATTTCTTCCTTTTTTGATAGTTAATTTTTAGGGATTGGCTATTACACCGCCCTTGATTTTGCGAAACGAGGCGCGCGCGTCATCTTAGCCTGCCGCAGTAAAGAACGAGCGGATAAGGCGAAAGATAAGATCATAAAAGCTTCAGGGAATGAAAATGTGGTCGTCAAGATATTAGATTTGGCTTCATTAAAGTCCGTAAGGGAGTTTGCCAAAGATATTAACGCCACCGAAGACCGATTGGACATTTTGGTCAACAACGCCGGTGCCATGGGGCTCGATGATAAATTAACCGAGGACGGTTTGCAGTTGATGATGCAATCCAATCATTTCGGGGCGTTTCTACTGACTAATCTACTAATTACTCTGCTTAAAAAATCTGCTCCTAGCAGAATCGTAAATGTTTCTTCGGTGGCATCACTTGGGGCGAAATTTGATATCAACAAAATAAATTCATACCCAGAGGGACATTTTAAACATGTTCTGGCTTACTGCAACACAAAACTGTGTAACATTCTTTTCACTAATGAACTTGCTGAGAGATTGACAGGAACTGGAGTTACTGCAAATTCTTTACATCCTGGTGCAGTGCAATCTGAAATTCATAACGGAATTCGTGAACCGTTTCAAACAATAATGAATACCGTATCTAAACTGTTTTATAAGGTACTTACCTTTTGTTTGCTTATTTCTGATTGTCCCTATTTCATTTTATCTCCATTGATTTCACTTTTTGTTTAGAGTACTGCAGATGGCGCTGAAACTTCTATTTATGTATCCGTGTCAAATGATGTGAAAAACGTGTCTGGAAAATATTTTTCCGACTGCAACATTTCTTGCATGCAGCCAGCACAAACGCGCGATTTGTATTTGATGAAGAAATTATGGGAGAAAAGTGAAGAACTTGTGAAACTAACCGCTGAAGAAAAACAAATTTAATTTATTTACTTGCATGTATTATTTAGTAATTAATGGCAAATTATTTAAAATAAAACAGTTTTCAGAAATTTCTTTATATTCGATCGAAATGTATAGTTAAAGCGGTAAATAATTACGTCATAAGACTGTCTAGTCGTTTTGGCATGAGTGCTATTCGTTTTCATGATAACGGTGAAATTAATGTGTGGTATGTTCACTGTGAGTAATATCTCAATTATGTGCAGGCAGTGCTGGATTTACGTATAAGCTACACAAGCTATAGCTAAGCTAAATCCGTCCCTGTGTGCAGGGTTCTACAAAATTGGACCCAAATATTAAATTATTATCTTCAAACAGGTATTAGTATTAGTTTTTTTATGATAAATTAGACGCCGTAAAAAAACAAAAAAACATTGAAACAATTTTAAATTTTTAAAAGCGTTTTAGCCTAGTTTTCGATTAAAACAAACTCACCAAAACTTCCAAGAAAAGCTTACGATTTTAAATAACTTAGTGGTAAAATTATCTGACGGCAGATGATAACCGAATGAAATATATGGCGAGCTATAAATCAGACTCCACTGTAACCTGGGGTTATAAGGACCGGACTAAAAACCGCCTTGTTATTTTACAACGCTTGCCTGATTTATTGGTTATGTCTTGAAAGTTGTAAATAACATTTCTTACTGACATTACAGGATTTCTAATCGAAATAACGGTGAATTTCAATAAAAAGCTAATATTTTGATATTAAAAAAAGCATATGTGGGTAAAGATTTATGGAAAGAAGAGCACAAAATATTCATGAAAAATGACATCAATTTAGGTGACCATACGTCTCGAATTTCCAGAGAGTCCCGAATTTTCAGTCCCTGTCCCGATTTTTTAAAACTCGTTGTTTGGTCCCGAATTTATAGCATTTGTCCTGAATTACAGTAGTGTGAGAGCGTAAAAGTTTAAATGTATATATTTA
The DNA here is from genome assembly GCA_949768715.1 of Dascillus cervinus. Classification (NCBI taxonomy): domain Eukaryota; kingdom Metazoa; phylum Arthropoda; class Insecta; order Coleoptera; family Dascillidae; genus Dascillus; species Dascillus cervinus. The sequence continues at coordinate 24,728,809 of OX458319.1, read as the reverse complement.
TTTAAGTAGTGTAGATTGCAAACTGAGAATACAAGCGACGCACGCCGCACCGGCCGCATAAACATGGGATTCCCCCTTCGCCCAACCCCTATCATGCACGAAATTTTCGCTCACAGCTCAGTTGCAGTTTAGACTTTTTCAGGATTTTCTAAACATTTCAATCTAAAAGAAATAACATATTTCAACTTATGAAGTAATTTTCAGCATTTATTACATCTTCCATTGGTGAAATATTCTAATAATTAATTAACACTGGAGAATTATCGATACGTAAAATTTATACCTTGCTTGCATAGAATAAGTGACTTTAGTTGATATATTTTGAAACGTATTAAGTTACTTATAAATAACTGATAACGCGCTATAAACCAGTGCCTATCAAACAGGGCGCTAGCCGCGAATAAAATGTATTTCGCGTCAGCTCTGGCGGTTTAAATGCTGCGTTTGGAATTTTTGCTATCACTGTTTCGGATATATAATATAAATAAATAAATGCAAAATCAGCAGAAATTCACAACTCTTATCTGTAAACCGCAATATAATCAATATTGATTAAAGCCGAATATTCCTTGGCACCAACCTATTAACTCCAATGGCGATAGCGTTCTAGTGTTAAAAGATAACACAAAAAGATCCAAATTCGTATGAATAAAATATTTCGTTAGAAAAAAGATAGAAACGTGCGGTTCTCGGCATTCTTTTCGAAATTTGAATGCAAAAAAACATAGTGGGCATGAAAACAGTAGCTTTCTATTTAAATTGTTAGAAAAAATTAAGTAAATTGGTAATTATTCATAATGCAATGGTAATCTATCGATGGATATCAATTAAGTCATTCATTAGCTTTCAAATGAAACTAAATTTATCAAAATCAGTTAAGTATTGCCTAATTTGTCGTACTTTATTGAGTTACGGAAATGTGTCTCCCCCACCCCTCATTTAAAGAGATGGAGAACAATGTTTTTAACAAAAATATTAGAGTAGTTTTCGTAGACAAAGAAAATGTTGTTGGATACCTATCGTTACATTAGAATTTAAGAAGAAAATTGAGTTTTTGATTTTTATTTTTCTACTACGCCCCCTTGCGGTTGAAATTCGAAGCTAAAAATATTTTTAATGAACTTCTTTGGTACACTTTTGTTATAAGTTTTATTTTAAAAATTTTAGAGCCAACGGTTTCCGATATACAGCTGGTGTCTAACCTTATTGAGACACCCGGTATGTACATATAGCGTCCCGAATTTTAAACTTCGAAATCTGAAAACGAATTTAACATCAGATAGTTGGATACATAGCCAAAATTTCATAGTATATTTTCAAAATTGAGGTTTCCTGTGCGGACAACCGTCAACGTTGGAGGGCCCTGTACAATATGTGCAGGTGCTCGGGAGTCAATTTGCTAATAAATAGGTACAATTGCTCTTGTGGAATTCTACGCCTTTGTGTGTTATAATAAAGTTTTCTTTAATTTTTATTTTTTTAATTATTAATGTATAAAAGTGCGTCATATAATCGATGGTGTCTTATAATCGAGTACAAATTTAATAAAATTCGACTTACGACCGTTGTCCTGGAACCTATCTCGGTCGTAACTCGAGGAATACCTGTACATCAAATATATATTCGGAAATACTTTGAAGATGTTTCTTCACTAGGTCTTCTCAGTATTTCTGGATATCTTGGATGGTCTTGCAATACTACTACTGAATATTTTTATCTTTCCAATGTGCTGAAGAAGAAATGGAGCGGTCTTGTAAATTCTACTAAACTAGTTGTTGCTCAACTAAGTCTGCAGTATCTTTATCTTAAATTGTTTTTTATTGTATTATTTTAATGGAAAAAATAAACAGCAGATGCATTAGATGTTCTTGCTTAATAACAACCAGCTCTAGTAAAATGCATCTCATTTATTAAATCCTTTTAAGGCTCATTTCCATAGTTGATATTGCTTTATACACAAATATGTTTGATCGATGGGAATCACCCTTTTCAGCACGTTTTATATATTTTTTAATTACATTGTGCAACATATTCCATTGCAGCATATCTAAATCTTTAAATATGCTGTGTTTCGACTGCCTTCGTTTCAACTCGTTTTCTTTCTGTACAAAAGACTTGAGTTCCTCTAATGATCTGATTTTATCAATAGATAATAAAACTTTCTCATTATCTTCTGTATTTTTATCTGATATACTATCAAACTCAGCTTCTGACTTTATCGGCTCTGGTTGCTCAAACCCCACAAGATCTTCACTGGCATTAATCCAATCAACTTCTAACCATTCCGGTAAACTTTTTGGAAAAATATAATTTTCTGGTAGCCATTGCTGGCTGGTATTTTCCAACATTGTACGAAATGGTAAAATTTGTGAATAAAAGTGACAACAATACTGCGTAACACATTTGGCTAATAGTGAAATGCGAGAAATTGATCCAAATATTATAAATGCTACCTTCCAAAACTGTCCAGTTTCAATTCGATTATCCATAAACTGTGCAGCAATACGTGATGTATCAATTACTCGGCACAATAACTTCGATATTCCCTGAATCCTGACTAAAATATAATCTAACATGTTACGAGTTGGTAGGTACATTTCTCCTGAATATCTGACAGGAATTAAAGCGTAAAATTTTTCTACTATCGATTGCATGTCCAGTTGTAAGTATTGAAACAGAGCTTTATTACTTTTTGATATTTCTTTTACGCCCTTATCATGCCGGAATTTTAATTTCATGCGATAAATGCATCTTGCTAAAATTATGTATTCTCCGTTTAAGTGTTGTTGACGATTGAAGAAATCAACAGCTTCTTTAAATAGACTTCTTAAATTTGATGAATCTATAAAAATATTACGGCTTTAAAACAATAAATTAAAAAAACTTTTAAATTACTTACCAACATTATTAATCGCTTTATAAGTACTTATTGATGGTGGTTGAAGATCTTTATTATTCCACAATTCCATATTTAAAACAAAACAATTTTGTCGATATTTAAGGTTATAAACACGGTGAGTTATTTTCCCACGTGGTTACATCACAGATAGGTCACGCTGAGCAACACCACCTAGTGGTCTACTCTGATAACTTTATCATATATTTTTGAAACTTTAGGACTGATTATTCTAAAAATTTTCCTCAGAAAATTGTGCTATATCCAAATTCGTGAACAAAAATATGGGGTGTTTTTAAAAAAAGTTATTAATGACGTCATAGTGCGAAAACAAAAGACGGTCGTAAAATTATAATTATTAAAAAAGGTGCAGTTTTAAAAATTAAGGTAAGGTAAGACGGGTCTGAGGATTTTCTGTGAAAACTCTTCCAAAATGTTTTAACGAATTTATCCACTAGGTACTTTACGAAAGCACTGTATACTGGAAATTCAAATTAGTTTTACTGCGTGTCGATAATATAGGTAACTGTTGCGCTGTGACGTCACGGACAGGAGGGAAATTTTTAACGCCAGTGTTGCATTATGCATGTATTAATGAAAATTGGAAAAATTATGGGAAAATTATGTTACAAATTTGTCATCTGCCAAAATTGGATTTGAAAGATTAACAACAGCGCAAATAATCTGAAAAATGAGATAATTTTAGGAGACGATGGAAAACCTTTAAAGCTTCTCGACATAAAATGTTTGGGTCATGGCAACGCCATCTTTATTCACAAGCCATGAAGCCATGAAGCTTGGCAACACCACATTACCACCTATTTTTGCGTGGCGCGAAATGAGCAACAAAAGTGGTTCCGATGTTTAGCGATAATCGCATTTAATTGTTAAAATTACAGCGGAATTTAGATAGAATATAGATAGAAGTAGGTTGTAAGTCGGCCATCAACTAGTTTTAGTTGAATAATAATGTCGATTTATTATAAAACATGTATTTTAAAAAAAAACAAAATTTAAAAAAAAATCCCTGAAACTTCGTGATGACCCAGGTTAGATTATTTGTGAACTACATTACAGCCTTTAAAGTTCTTATATCTTATAACAACGCAGTAAAAGTCTAAAAACTTTGAAGGTTAAGAAAAGGTAGGTCCCCAAGGTTGTCAAAAGTGTGGCCATTATCAACGAGATGACGTTCCAGAATCAGAAGCCTGTCAAAACTTCGCGGGAAAATGTAATCATTGGCCTTGACCTTGCTATTTTGTTTCTGATGGGTATGCGGTAACCTTCCGTTACAATATAAGTGTTTAGAAGCCTTGCTCCCATCCCAGAAATTCTAAAAATAGATTTGATGTTTCATTTGGTACTTTCGGGCCATCTATGAACCAGAAAAATTACTACACTTTCTTAGCTTAGAAACATTTGGACTGTGGAATGAAATTGTCAAATCCCCACCATTGCCCCACCATTTCGTAGCGCGCTCTTAATGCACAGACGAAGGCCGGGTATCATTGCACGTCGGTTGCAATCGAAACTTATTAAAAAATGACTAACATGACTGATTTTCAATTAATGATCCATACTATACCATTATTCTGATAGTATTAAGAAATAAAACAAAAGTTAGCAAGGGCAGGAAATTGTATTTTAAGTGGTATTTATTAAACTTCAAAAACATTATTTACAAATAACATATTTTTAACGTTTATTTTTAGTGCTATTTGTTTCTTTTGAATATTTTGTGTAGTTATTCAACAGAATATTTGCAAAAACAGAATACAATGTTTTAAACAATCTGGAAACATCGTTGCCACACAGACAATGTAATTCAAATTGTTGAAAAAAGTTATTGGAATTTAAGCTTAACTGTGTCAGTTGAATTAAAATGCCTTTTTGACAGGAAGATTGCAAAAATTTTGTTTCCCACATGCTATTAGCTACAAAATATTCTAACAAAGTATACATATGAAAGAAAACACACTTAACATGATAATTCGGTACACTTAAGCCACCTCGCTGTAAAAAGTCAAAATATTCGTTGCCAACATTACTACCGCGCCCTTCCTCAAATAAAAACACATAGACAGTACATCCCAGTTTTTTGCAAACAGATCGTGGTCCATAGCCACAAACATATATGCCGCTTGATTTCTCCATTTCACATGATTCAAGATAATTTAAAGTTTTAATGGGGCGAAATTGATCAATGTCAACATTATATAAATTTGATTCAGTATTTTCATTAGCAAAGTTGCTGAAGCATGCTTCTTTGTTATTGATTATTTTCAAAATATGTCTTATCCGTAATTTGTTTTTTGATTCGATTACTTGTCTAACTGATACGTTATAGTTTGATTCAGATAGTCGTCTGTACATTGCAAACCGTTTCTTTAATTTGTCTGTTTGAAATTTCCCCAAGAGTACATAGGAAACGTTAAATTATGTTAAAGCATCGTTAGCAATTTTATATAATACGAGTATCTTTTACTGTTGTGTTATTCACAGGAACTAGTCGAATAACTTCACTAAAATTACCAAAAGCAGAAGAGATCATAAAAGTTTGAATAGTTTTTGCCAGATCCTTAGCATTATTTTCTGAACTGCCAACAATTCCATTGGCTTTAAAATCTAACTTAGATTTTACACAAATTTCATCAATTTGTAATATTGTATATTTTTCTCGAACAGTCAAGTTTTTTGAAATTTGCTTCAAATAGTGACTTGTATTTGAAAGATTTTTGTCTGGTTTTACATTAAATGCAGAAGATATTTGTTGTAAATATCGTTTACTAGGCAGCAGCAAATGATCTTGTAAGAGCATGTAACATAACGATGAATATGAATAAGCCATAAATGCAAACAAAATAGTTGCTGGGGAATATTTTCGTCTTTTTAACAATATCATGTTTAACTGATCAATTAAAAGTTCCAATTGTTTTTAATATTGATAGTCTTCCATTTCTTCAGCTTTTTCGTTACACGTAACTAAATTTTCATACGACTTTTGCAAGAAAAATTCAAAAGATCGAGTCCTTAAATTGCGTTGACTTACGTTGGCATACACTGAGAGAAATAGATTGCTACAAATAGATATTAGTGATTATTATTGCAATCACTAATATAAATACATTTATCTTAATCAACCGTGCTTTGCTAGCATTAATATATTATTTTATTTAGATATTATTGTGAATTTAAACATGGAAGATTGCTGTCTTAAAAATGATTAGTTTTAAAATAACACGTATTCGCTATTACGAATATTTGTTCCGACAGGTTGGCTGTACAAAATATCTGTTATATTAGCGCTTGCATTTTCGTCTGTCAACAAAAACTTCATAATGAAACGCAAAAATTCAAGATTGTTCTTGGAAATATTCAAGATGTGTGTTTTTTGCAACTAAACAAAATTTTATCGGCATTTTATGAACTCATAAGTGAGTTCGTGACTCATATTAGCCCACGCTTGATACCATTTGTACACGCGGTTCGTTTTGTGTATAGCGCCGAAATTAGGGAAAAATCAGTGATTCTGTTAAGGGTGCTTAAAGTGAAATGGCGGTGGTAAAGGACTTGCTAGAAGAATGGGGATTTGCACATTACGTGCAAACATTTGAAGGTAAGATGGTTATCATATTTTAACGGTTCGTTATTAATTTCCCTCCACCACCCACGTATATTTCTTAGTTACATTTACAAATTCTAGATAATGGAATAGATGACGAAGCCTTTACACTGTTGAACAACGACGCTCTGAAAGAGCTAATTCCTAAAATTGGAGATCGGTTAAAATTTGTGAACAAGTTCAACGCTTATAACGCAGCTCAGGTAGGTTGTACATTTTTGTTATTACTACAATTAAAAAATTTAAAATTAAAAACTATATCAGAGCCCAGTGCTTCCATTTTTACACGTTTTAAGGTGCCTTGATCTCCAACTGACGGGTTTCCCAATTGTTGTTAAATTTATTTCGAAATTTCATTCATACTTAAAAAACAACTTTTCTATGTATGTGTAGCTATTTGTTTCGTACTAAAATAATTATATTGTTGCTATAATCTATTACCTATAATTATCTAATTTTGATTTTTGGTCACAAACGCAGTGTAATACTTCATCAGGGAGTAGTTTCACATCAACAGCTTCTACGGTGACCTACGAAGACAGTGAAGTAGATGAAGTTTTAAATGATGTATTTTTGAAACCTCCCAAAAAAGTATGTATAATTTTTTATTTAATGTTATTATAGTATAAAGTTCAAATTTTTAAGACTTCCGTGTTTCGTTTTAGTTTGTATTTTATAAATGTTATTTTAGTTTAATGATCTTGTTATTTTTAAAATTTGTGTTTTTATATTTAAGGAAATTTATACGATATAAATTATATTATGCAACTGTAATTTGTAACTAATCTTAACAAAATAAAGATATTTAAAAATTACATCTCAAATATATTTTTAACAACCTGTAGTATTTGGTTCAGCAATGTTAGATAATAAACATTAAAATATGTTCTGTTACAACCAGCTATAATCTATTGTTAAGTCGACCTTGCAAGATATTTAAATTAACAATCTATGCTATATGGTTCAGCAGTTCTGCATACTACTGCTTAAAATGTGATATATTACGCTCAGTAAAATTTCATTATTCAGTTAACATTCTTGAGATTGCTAAATTAAATATATGATTATTACAATATCAATATATTTAAAACGACAATATATTTCCTAATATATAAATATTGCACCTTTAGCATTTCAGATTGCTGTCCATACAGGGTGGACCATCGTATGGCATTTTTAAAATTTAACCTATTTATAATGGTCAAAAAAGATGAAAATTGGAGGAAATGATCTTCAATTTTGATACTACAACATGGCAATATTATTATTTTTTAGAAAGCAAAATTGATGTGAAAGTTGACTTTGATAGTGATTTATTATCAAATTACTAAAGCTATCAGTTTGTATTTTCTTTCACTGCATCTACGTAATGCGTACATTATGATGATATGCAAAGCGGAATTTAGATAGTTATAGTGATTGAATAAATCGAAATATTAAATAATGTAAAGCAAAACACTCTTATTTATGACCGAATTCTTAAATGACAACCCTCGTTAACTGGTGTGAGGCTGATTTACAACTGTCCTCAGTAAAAGTGGTTCTGAGGTACAATCGACACGAGCTGTGAGTAGTAAAATCCAGGCCCGTACTTAAATCTTCTATGGAATGTAAAACTCGCTATTTTTAATTTTTGAAAGTGACTCATTGTTAAAACAACTTTGGTTACTCAGTCACTGCTAAGTCAAAATGCCTAATATTGACCTACTTCTGCTGCTAATAATTATTTTAAAAAATATTGAAATTCTCTTTAATTTAGGCATACAAAATTGAAAATTGGTTAATATTTACGTTTAATTTTAAGGAAAACTCGAACTGTGTACTATTCCGGCCACCGAAATGTAAACGATTTTTTTTAGCAACTTGATTTTTGCTTCATAGCATAGGCGTCCTAAAAGAATCAGACAAATGTCAATATTATTTTGTTTATGACAAATATTATTTCACCAAAGACACTGGATAAAGCAGCTTTAATCTATGGAAAAATACGGAAATTTGTGTCAGGTGTCGTGCACATTTCGGGGGCCGGAATGGAAGCGGCGGCCGGGGGGTAGGTATCCCTCTTAAGTGCTAGGAAATAGGATTTACTTGAAAATTTGCTTGCCTGCTGTTCTTTTAAGAATTCACCTGATTGTAACCAAATATTTCGTTTAGTCTTGAACTTCCAATAGTCTGATCGTGCTTTTGAGTTGTGTAGTTTTTGTTAAGTTTACCTGAAAGCTATTCTGAACAGTAATTATGCCTTTTCAATATTCATTTGAAGAAAAGACTGAAATGTTATTAATTTTTGGCGAATGTGGCAGAGACGCTACTCTGGCCGCCGACACTTACGCCGCGAGGTTTCCGCAAAATCGCGCTCCAAATCATCAAATTTTTAAATCGTTAGTGTCTTCTTTACGTGAAAGAGGAACTTTTCAACAAAATACCAGGTCGTTTATCAATCCAATTGTTACTCACGATGTCAACCAAGCCAGGGTGTTAAATTTAGTTGAAAATAATCCCCACATTGCTAGCAGAGAGATTAGCTCTCAAACTGGGATCAGCAAAAGTAGTGTGCTTCGAATTTTGAAAAAACACGCATATCACCCGTACCACCTGGAACTTCACCAAGAGTTGCATGGTGAAGATTTTGCAAATCGAGTGGCTTTTTGCGAATGGGCAGAGGAAAAAATCCGGAATGATGAACATTTTTTTGAAAGAGTTGTGTTTACCGACGAATGTTGTGTGAAAAGTAATGGTGCGGTAAATAAACACAATTTACACTATTGGGCAGTACAAAATCCGCACTGGATGAGAGAACAAGACATCCAAAATCGCTGGTCCCTTAATGTCTGGGGAGGTGTTGTGAACAATAGAATTGTGGGGCCGTTTTTTTTTGAAGGTCCATTGAATGGTGAGAGATACACCACCTTTTTGCAAGACGAGCTAAATGATTTGTTAGACGCAATTGTCCCAGTAAATCAAAGGTTTCGGTTGTGGTTCCAACAAGATGGTGCACCTCCACATTTTAGTCGAAGAGCCCGGGAAGAATTAACGCTCCAGTTTGGAGAAAATTGGATTGGTAGGGGCGGACCCATACCTTGGCCAGCGAGATCACCTGATCTTACACCACCAGATTTTTTCTTATGGGGTGCCATCAAAGAACGTGTTTTCCGGGAGAGACCGACAACAAGAGATAACATGAGGGAAAGACTAATTGCCGCCTTCCGCGAATTTAATGATGTGAATGTTGCGGCTACCGTTCACGCAAATTTTCAGAGACGCTTGCGACTTTGCATCGAACAGGAAGGTCATCATTTTGAACATCTAATGTAAAATAAAATAAATTAAAATTCAACTATTTGTTTCTTTTATCTAAATCTGATTAACGAAAAAAATTTAAGTCCGGTCCTGAAGTAAACACCAGCCTCGGCTCGTCAGAAATACCTTTTTTGATTTATGGTTGGTTTACAGCGGGCATTGTGAACGCACATTTCTTGCGGACAGAAGTTACAGCAATAAATCACTTATAATTTCCCGACAAAAATCACAAAATCTCAATTAATTTAAAATCAAAGGTTCCTATCAAATTGCAAATTTCGGGAATACATTCTCCATAATATTTTCAATGTAATTATTAAAAAAAAAAATTGGATTTCTGTTTTTTTTCACTTTATAGCGTCCCGACGCTGTTTAGAAACTTAATTCAAAAAAATAAAATTACCATGGTGTAGTGCTTTAATTGAAGATTGTTACCTGCAAGTTTGAATTTTTTTAACAAACAAGAAATAGGTTAAATCTCCAAAATGCCATACGATGGTCCAGCCTGTATATGAAATATAAATTATATTTAAGTTAAGAGGGATCCTCACCTAGCTCGAGGGATCTCTACCACCGGCCGCCGCTATCAATGTAGACGGTTCGAATTTCCCTTAAAATTAACCGTAAATATTAACTAATTTTAAATTTTTTTATACCAAATGAAAGAGAATTGCAATATCTACGTAAATCTGGAAATATGTTCTTAAATAGTTATTTAAAAAGTGTCAAAATTAGCAGCAGAAGTAGGTCACTATCAATATCAAAAATCATGCAAAAATCACTGCAAGCGTTTCGATTGCTCCTTAAAATCAACGTCAAATTTCAACCAATGTTATAAAGAAGTATGCCAAATTATAGAGAAAACACTAATCTACGCACGCTTAGTGTTAAAATTTTGAATTTCTTTTTATTTACTTCAACATAAATTCGACAAAATGCCTAATATTGACCTACTTCTGCTGCTAATTTTAACACTTTTTAAACAATTATTTAAAAAAATGTTACTAGGCAAGCGTAGATATTGAAGTTCTCTTTTATTTGGTATAAAAAAATTGAAAATTGGTTAATATTTACGGTTAATTCTAAGGGGTAATCAAACTATCTACAATGTTAGCGACGGCCGGGGGTGTGGATCCCTCTTAATCATAATTATATTAATTTTGACCATCTATTTCTCTCAGTGTACCTACCTAACTAATATATTTTCAAGTTGCGACCATCGAGATAATTTTAAATCACAAGGGAGAATCCAGTTCAAAACGTGAGCAGAAATTTCTTCTTTTCTAATAAAGAGTTTTAATGTTAAATCACTTTTCACAAGAACACTACATAAAATTTCGGCGGCATTTAATTCGGTTTCACTTTCAGAAGAACTATTAGAACACTCAATCTATCTATCTATCTATATATATAAAATTGGATGTATGTATGTGTGTATGTGTGTAGCTTATAGACTCGGAAACCGCTGAACCGATTTTGATGAAATTTTCAGGAATACTCTAACATAACCTGGAGAGTGTTCCTGTGAAGTTTGGTGCCGATCGGGGGGAGGGCGAAGTGTCATAAAGTCACAAAATTTTGTACACAAGTGCATCTTATCGTTAGTAGGGGGGACTTAATTTAATGCCGATTGGGGGGGGGTAAACAAAAATCGCACGGGGGGGTCACTGAAACTTATTTTCGCATAGAAAGAAGTGTCTTACAGCCAACAAATTTTGTACACAAGTGCATCTTCGTAGGGGGAACTTAGTTTGATGCCGATCGGGGGGGGGTCCAAACAAAAATCGCACGGGGGGGTCACTGAAACTTATTCGCATAGAAACAAGTGTCCTAAAGCCACCAAATTTTGTACCAAAGTGCACCTTAGTTGGGGGGGGGGAATCACCGAAACATATTTTCGCATAGAAAGACGTGTCCTAAAGCTACGAAATTTTGTACACAAGTGCATCTTAGTGAAGGGGATTTAATTTAATGCCGATTTGGGGGGGGGCAAACAAAAATGGCAGGGTGTGATCACTGAAACTTATTTTCGAATAGAAAGAAGTGTCCTACAGCCAACAAATTTTGTACACAAGTGCATCTTCGTAGGGGGAACTTAGTTTGAAGCCGATCGGGGGGGTCCAAACAAAAATCGCACGGTGGGGTCACTGAAACTTATTCGCATAGAAACAAGTGTCCTAAAGCCACCAAATTTTGTACCAAAGTGCACCTTAGTTGGGGGGGGAATCACCGAAACATATTTTCGCATAGAAAGACGTGTCCTAAAGCTACGAAATTTTGTACACAAGTGCATCTTAGTAAGGGGGACTTAATTTAATGCCGATTGGGGAGGGGCAAACAAAAATCGCACGGGGTGATCACGGAAACATATTTTCGCATAGAAAGAAGTGTCCTATAGCCAACAAATTTTGTACACACGTGCATCTTCGTAGGGAGGTCTTAGTTTGATGCCGATCGTGGGGGGGGGCAAACAAAAATCGCACGGGGTGATCACTGAAACTTATTCGCATAGAAACAAGTGTCCTAAAGACACCAAATGTTGTACCCAAGTGCACCTTAGTGGGGGGGGGATATCACGGAAACATATTTTCGCATAGAAAGACGTGTCCTACAGCTACGAAATTTTGTACACAAGTGCATCTTAGTAAGGGGGACTTAATTTAATGCCGATTGGGGGGGGGCAAACAAAAGTCGCACGGGGTGATCACTGAAACTTATTCGCATAGAAACAAGTGTCCTAAAGACACCAAATTTTGTACCCAAGTGCACCTTAGTGGGGGGGGGATATTACCGAAACATATTTTCGCATAGAAAGACGTGTCCTGCAGCTACTAAATTTTGTACACAAGTGAATCTTATGGAGGGGGGGATCGTCCAAACAGAGTTTTGCGCAGAAAGAAGTGTTTTACAGCCACCAAATTTTGTACACAACGGCATCTTAGTAGTAGGGGGGGGCTATCGCCCAAACAGATTTTCGCATAGATAGAAGTGTCCTACAGCCACCAAATTTTGTACACCGAGCGAAGCCGGGTATTTCAGCTAGTTTTAATAAATACAGCCAAACACCAAAGTTGCCCTTAATTTTAAAGTTCCACTTTGTTTCACTGTTTATACCATTTACTTTTGTTTGACAAGTGTCGAGAAAATTTGTAAAGTCATTTATAATATCAGATTTTACAAATTCTTCAATTTTTTCAGCTTCTTTTGATTGCAACGCTTTCCTTCCTACTTCAGGGTCTTTTCGTCTACCTACTGTTGCAGTTGAAGGCAGATAAACTGAAATATTTTGAAAAATTGTGGGTACAGCGTCTTCCTTTAGTTTGGGCTTTGTTAATAGCAACTTAGTAACAGTTGACCCGTTTTTGTATATCTAATCTAATATAACATCATTTTCGTTAAAATGTTTTATACAAACAGGTGAATACTTCGTAGGCTGCCAATTTTTCCTCGGGTTAGCTCGAAGCCATTTCTTTTTCCTTTCTTCACTTTTTGGAAATGAAAACGTAGTAACTGAAGGTTGTCCCTTTACGGATACACTTTCGTAATTTTACTTGCAGCTTGGGACACAACATTTTCTAGTCATCAAAAAAGTTTTCATGTGAAAAGCTTGAAACAATGTACGAGGTTAAGTGTACTTACATTGTATTGCTTTTAAGTAGTTTCTTTCTATATTGGCGAATATTAAATTATTGAGTTAAATATTCTGATAAATACACACAGGTTTGGAAATACCACAACTATCTAACTTTACTGTACTTTATAACAATAATTATTGAAACTCAATGATGAAATGCTGAACTGAAGAAAACAAAATGTACGCCTGCGGACACTGTTGCCAAATTTATTAGTTCACGGCTTGTAAAGTAAAGGTGGCGTTGGTTAAACTGTATTTTTTATGCTGTACTTTTTATTTAAACATTAAAAAATAATTTTCCGAATACCACTCGAGAGTGCGAATTAATTAGAAAATAATTCTCCAGTTATTTTTTCAAACTTGTTGCCATTTGGGAATAGCCACTCGAGCCCTACGGGTTCTCGTGTCTATTCCCTGGCAACAAGTTTTCGAAAGTCTGTCAAATTATATTCAATTTATTCTCACTCGCTTGTGATATTACTTATGATTATTTCCTTCATGCGCATAAAAAGTCGCAGTCACCATGGTTTTCCTCAGTTTTATAGCAATCAAATTTTTATGCTTCAAACGTGTCAAAATTTACCCGATTAAATTTTGACGTTTAATCGCTTCTGAATTTTTTTGCAATCATTTCAAAGATTTTTCGACAAGTAAATAAATAATTCGTTGTGAAATCTATTTATGCAGTAATAATCAGGAAATAATCATGCCGAATACCCCGCGTGCATGAAAATAGCCTGATTAAATTTTTACGTTTTTGTCGCAACGTTTTGTCATAAAAAAAATATTTCTCGTAAATTTTCCACCCAAAATCCCTCGTGCTGCGCACTCGAGATTTTGTTACGTGGCAAATTTGCTCGACATATTTCTAGGCAAAACATTTTGATAAAAAAGTCAAAATTGAATCGGCTATTTTGATGCACTTGGGATATTACTGTTGATAATTTGCACAATTTTGTGGTTATCAAACTTTATTTATCTGATTTAAAATTGAACTGCAAAATTTTTCATTACTTAAAAATATATGCCTGTTTGCGATAACCTTGCAATCTTGCAATGACCGTGTCAATTTCTTATCACAACTGTCCTTAGTTCAGTTATCTGAATTTATTAATTAAAATTTGGATAAAATTTGGCCCGGTCGCAATGGCTTGCAAAATATTCATCGATTTACCAAATGGCCGTAAAATGCCGGCTTTAGGCGTGGGAACTTGGCCGGTAAGTAATTTCAATAATCAATTAAATTAATTTGACACCATAAAATCAGTCCAAAGATGAAGAGGTGGAACTTGCTGTAAACGAAGCATTGGAAGCCGGCTATCGCCACATCGATACTGCATTTTTGTATGAAAATGAGCATGTAATCGGAAGAGTCCTTAAGAAATGGATATCCGAAAAAAAGGTGACTCGAGATGAATTGTTTATTACAACAAAATTACCAGGGATTGGGATGCACGCACAAAGAGTGGAGCAATTCCTAAAAAAATCATTAGAAAATTTGCAGCTGGATTATGTTGATTTATATTTAGTTCATTCCCCAATTGGTTTCAATTACCGAGAAGACAGCATTAGACCCGTAACTGAAAAAGGGGAGGCTGATCTTGATCTAACCACCGATCATATTGCTATTTGGAAGGTATTTTATACTCTTTAAAATTTTCTTGTCTTATTACTCTTATTTTAGCAAATGGAAACTCAATTCGATGCCGGAAGAGCTAAATCAATAGGACTTTCAAATTTCAATGCTCAACAAATACAAAAAATTTTAAATGTAGCAAGAATTAAGCCTGCAAATTTGCAAATTGAACTGCATGTCTATATGCAGCAACGTGAATTAGTTGATTTTTGCAAGGAAAACGATATTACAGTTGTTGCGTATTCCCCATTGGGATCGCCTGGAATGAATGTATTCTTGGCACGTTTTGGAAAATCGTAAGTAATTTTTTTTTTAAATTTATTCTTATTAAATTAAGATAATTACAGAAAAGCTATACCTGATATTTTGGGTAATCCTGTTGTTAAGAAAATTGCCAATAAACACTCGAAAAAGCCAGCTCATGTATTACTGAGACACATTTTACAGCGGGGAATAGCAGCCATTCCTAAAAGTGCTACCCCAGAAAGGATTAGGGGTAACATGGATGTGTTTGATTTTGTTTTAGATGATGATGATATAAAAGAATCAAATGCACTTGAAGTTGGACCATCAGCACGAGTTTGTGACCTTCAAGTCGTTCCTAAGTAAGTAAAATTCAATTTTTTGTTTATTCAACGGTAATATCACAAGTGCATCAAAACAGCCGATTAAATTTTGATGTTTCTGTCAAAATGTTTTACCTAGAAATATGTCAAGCAAATTTGCCACGTAACAAAATCTCGAGTGCGAAGCACGAGGGATTTTGGGTGGAAAATTTACGAAAAATATTTCTTTATGGCAAAACGTTGCAACAAAAACGTAAAAATTTAATCAGGCTATTTTCATGCACGCGGGGTATTCGGCATGATTATTTCCTGATTATTAATCTGAATAAATAGATTTTACAACGAATTATTTATTTACTTGTCGAGGAATCTTTGATAATGATTGCAAAAAAAAATTAAGAAGCTATTAAACGTCAAAATTTAATCGGGTAAATTTTGACACCTTTGAGACGTCAAAATTTAATTGGATAAATTTTGACACGTTTGAAACGTCAAAATTTAATTATATACAATATCATAAGTGTGATTATTTTGTCGGCAAAATTTAATTATTATTAAGAAAGTTTATTGCTTGGCAATTTCGCGAATGACAGTGACAGATAAAAACAACGAGCCCTCGGGCGAGTTGTTTTTTGACATTGGCATGAGCGAAATTGCCTAAAGCAATAAACTTGAGTGGAATAATCATTAAATTTTACCAGGCAAAATTATCTCACGAATGAAATTTGACATGACTATTTCATGAAACAGGCAAGACAAATCAATTTTATTTTAAATATTTTTCCTGGGCCATTAATGCTGTTGTATTCCACATTGATTTGACACTAGTTTCTTTGTAGTTTTCTCTGTTCTTTTGTAATATTTTTGCGATTTCATCAGGAGTTGTTGTTGAAAATAAATCATAACGCCGCTGTTTACAAAATTCGCTGAACTGCAACCATATTGAATTTTTAGTTTTAACAGTGTTGAGAGGGATAACGTTGGCAGTGAACGCTTTAATATTTGCGATTGATAAATCACCAAATCTATTTTTATTGTCACACATTTTTATAACTGACGTTTCAAAAATATTATAATAACAGCGACTTGATGAATCGGTTACTATGTTTGTCAAAAACAAAGGAAAAATTGCCGCTGAAAAACCGCTAGGTTGCTTCATTCTAGCTTTCCATTGGTTCAGCAGCACTGGCAAAATTTTTATTTTGAAATTTTGTCGGTACGAAACAATTTTTTCGTTAAAAAGATGGATTTTGATTGGACGAAATTTGCATGAATGAAATAGTCGCCATAAAACTGAGGAAAACCATGGTGACTGGGACTTTTTATGTGCATGAAGGAAATAATCGCTAGTAATACCATAAAAGCTTTGAATTTATTGATTAATTTACGATAACTTGTTGGGTAGCAACTTAAAAGAGAGTAAATTTTATGAGTATTAAGAACACGACAACGCAGTTGGAGTGTTTTTATCATAAAATTTACACGATTTAAAAGTTGCTACGCAGGAAGTTTGAGTTAATTAATCGTAGAAATTCAAAGCTTGAATGGTATTTGATTAGATTATTTTATGAATGTATAAAATTTGACACAAATAAAATTGTTTGAAAAAATTTTGTTGGTGGAAACTAGGCAACGTCGATATAAAGGAACTCGAAGTTTTATCAGAATATTATCGCTGTAAAACCGTGTTCCTTCCTCAAATAACGAACTGTGATTGGCTGTATTAGCCATGAATAAAATAATCAATTTAATTCGTTTCTAGAACTGAGATACATCCAGAATTTCCATTTAAATTAAATAAACTTTGAAGCTGATTGTTTACAGATTTATTTTTGGGAAAAATAAAGATTTTGCAGCTTAACAGTTTATGTTACTTTCACAATCCTTTCATTTTAATACATTCCTGATAATATGATCAGTTTATTGGATCAATTAAATTATCAATTAACGAAATTTGAAGTAATTTTGGTTTGAAAATGCGTACTAGTGCAAGGATATAATTACAGATGGCTCTGTCAAATCATAAGCGGCGTTAACAGTCCTCGGCGCCCCGAGACTAAATTCAATGGTTTTGTACGTTGTCTGTACGGTCTCACTTTCAAATTTGAAAAGAAGGTCGCTATCTTATACGACGAGTACACGCTAGCCAAACGACTTCCATTTAATTACAGTTTGATATTATGTCAATTAAGCTTGTTATTAATTAAAATGTTCAAATTTCACCTAGTCGTACAACTTGCTGTACGCCTCCAATTTTCAACATTTTGCTTTAAAATTGTAATGGTCTTGTAGCTTATACATTTATCGGCGGCCCTCACTATATCGTTTTTCTTCATATACTACCGTTTTTTAATTATTTCAATGTTTGTAAATTTATATAAAAAAAAGTGCCGAGAAATGGCAAAGAAAAAGATCGCCTGAAGGCATCCGTCATTTTAATTTACAACCGTACTTCAGAGTAATAATGGCATGCGGTGTGGCTTAACGCAGCAAGAGAATTCTAATTTTGGTATATGAAACGTTCAATGACAAAGCTGCACACATTTTCGGTATTTCTAACTACGTGCTTCGAACCCTCTTCTATGTGAAAAATAAATATCTTGCCGACTTGTTGACTTATGTTCTTTTTGAAACGAACGATTCAATTATTTATTTTGATGTTTTAAATATCATTACAACTTACAGTCGCAGTCATTTGCGATTTAAGCTGGTTAGATATAAAGAAATAAGGATTATTGCACTTACTTGGCGCTTACTGAATATACAGTGAGCGCCAGCCAAATAGAATAAATTCATTATCTCAATTATTGTGCATATTGAGAAAAAATTCCGAAACACGTCAATTTTAGTCTATCACATCATCTATCCTGTAAAGTGAAAATTTCATCCCTAACCTCAACCCCGTTCGAGTGACAGTTACGACCCCCAAATTTTTAAATGGGAAGAGGGCTTGTGATACCTCATTTGAAAGGTCTCTTCATGCTCTATTCAAAAATGCTATGGTTTAAAAATTTATTGCAAAAATGAAGAGTAAACAAAAATTATTCTGTTTAATGAAATTCGCTACAACACATTAAAAAATCAAAAATTAATAGCGTTTCGTCCTTAGTAAACTAATACAATAAAGAATATATCAAACAACGCTTTAAACTAAACTAACACTCAGCTAACGAAAAATGTTGATAAGTTTTTATGTCACTTTCTGAACATTTTAATTGTTTTTGCTTGCCTTCTCAGTATCAAGAACCAAACGCTATTAGTTTTTGATTTTCTTAGTGCGTCATAACGAATTTCGTTAAACAGATTAATTTTTTTTTACTCTTCATTTTTGCAATAAATTTTTAAATTATATCATTTTTGTATAGAGCATGAGGAGACCTTTCAAACGAGGTATCACAAACCCCCTCTTCCTATTTAAAAATTTGGCGGTTGCAACTGTCACTCGAAGGGGGTTGAGGTTAGGAATGAAATTTTCACTTTACAGGATATGATGTGATAGACTAAAAATGACGTGTTTCGGGATTTTTTCTCAATATGCACAATAATTGAGATAATGAATTTATTCCATTTGGCTGGCGCTCCCTGTATATCGGAGATATAAAAAAATGTTTCAAATGAAAATTTTGCGTGAATTAGTGTACATAAATGTAGCAAAAGTCATTTTTCCATTTGTAAATTAGAAATATTTCTGTTTCCCAAAATAAACAAAAACAACCAGTTATTTTTGAGTCCGCGCCCCGTTTGAAATAAAGCTGCACTGGTCCAAGGGTGTCAGTAGAAAAAAAAAAATTTGCACTTCTGTGCCCCATAAGCTGTCACGTATTCATGGAATGTAAAATTTTTGAGATTGGTTATAATGGGCAGATTTTAGAGCACCCTGAAGCAATACTAAATTTAGGCAGTTTTTTCAATAATTTTCCAAGTTTGATTGCTCGCCGTGTGGTCATTTTTCATCCAATTGGATCAAACAAAAAACCATAATAACGAGCATTTAATGCCCATTAGACTGACATTACATTTGTTTCGATGTAACCAGTGCATCAGCCTGGAGCGCACGAGACGTGAGATAACAGCAAAAACAGTTAATTTGCGGTTTAAGCAATTAAAGTGGTGAACTTCAAAAAATCGTAGCTCATAAACTATTGATCCTAGAGTAGCGGTCTCGATTCGATTCTGAGTGCCTATATCGTCAGGTATTTAAATGAATCAAAATTTTTTTTTTCCAAAAAGCCGTTTGCTTAGCGTACTCAAAAACGTGTTTTTTAAAAGTTCAACCCCCATTTTCAACACTTTCCGAAAAGGTCACGAGGTCAAAAACTTGACATTAACATTAGGGGCATTTATGATAAAACATATCAAAAAACCAAACCTGACCGACCTTTTGCAGGGTAAAAATACATTTTTACTGGACTAAATACATTGTTTTCAAATTTGAAATTATGTTTTGAAAAAGCGGTTTTACCTCAAATCATAGACCCACGAAAACGTAGGAGTGCAGAGATCGAAAAGCCGGAAGCAAATATTCAAGTAATCAATTAATAAAAACAAAAGTTGTTTTCCTATTTGCAATTCCTACCGATAGGTACTATAAAGTTTACAAATATTTAAATAACGCTAATTACATCACAACAAATTTTCGGTTTTTTATTTTGTTTTACTAATAACATGCAATTGAATCCGTTCGTTTCAAAAACCATTTAAGTCAACAAAAAAAAAACCTCCTCCCTCTGTAAGTCCCATTCCGGTACAAATATTTTGCTACACATCTGGTATTTAAAAGAATAAAGGAGCCGAAAAGCCCGAATACATATTGTGTCGACAGTATTGTGAACTGCATTTCGAGTAAATATAAGTCGTTTCAAGGAAGTTATTTATGGCTACTTGACTCGGTGTATTATACACAATGATTTATGACCGAGATGGTAGCGTGGTTGCCTATCATTTAGTGCAACGCCTAACGTCGTAAAATTCAACTTTTACAAAGACAGGTCCTCTATGCCGAGAAGTCTTAAATATTCAGGTTTCAAACTTAACTAACCCATCCAAGAATTGAGTTAGTCAATAAAAACGAATTTTCTAAATAATTCACCTCTTAAAATACTTAGGTCGCAAAAAGTTGAAATTTGGGAACGGCAAAAGTGCTTGTCACCGGTGCCATTTTGCCAATAAGTTAATTTGTGTTAATAATTAATTATCTTTTGCACAATGGCTTGTAAAATGTTTCTTGATCTACCAAACGGCTCCAAAATGCCAGCTTTAGGTTTGGGGACTTAGCAGGTGAGAAAATAATTCACTCAATTAAATTCATCTGAAAGTAATTGAATTATAGTCAAAAGATGAAGAGATTGAACTTGCTGTAAATGAAGCTTTGGAAGCTGGTTATCGTCACATTGACACAGCTTTTTTGTATGAAAACGAACATATAATTGGTCAAGTGCTGAAGCAATGGATAGCAGAAGGAAAATTAACGCGAGATGAGTTGTTTATCACGACAAAATTACCAGGGACTGGAATGCACGCAGATAAAGTGGGGCAATTTTTAACAAAATCACTGGAAAATCTGCAACTGGACTACGTTGATTTATACTTAATTAATTCCCCAATCGGTTTTCATTATCATGGAGATGGCAGCAAACTTGTGAATGAAAAGGGAGAGGCTGATATTGATCCAAAAACTGATCATGTGGAAGGTAAGATTTAATTTTAACCCCTTACCGCCCGATTTTTTTTATACCGTTCAATTAAATATATGTTATTAATTATCGTTATTGAACACTTGAAAAAATACTCAAAAAAAATTTTTATCGCAATTTTTTATAAAAAGTTCAAAATATTACTAGGCGTCAAATATGTCATATATTGCGGTGAGGACCACGTAATACCTTTTATGATGATCTTATAAAACATTTGAGTGTGCCAAATACGGGACAGATACTGTTAACAACAAAAATTTCACAATAACTTGAAAAAAAAAAACATTTTCATGGTGACCCATATTTGTCACAGGGGGCGGTAAGGGGTTAAAACTTTCAGAAATTAAATTGGCGTTTTTCTAGCAAATGGAAGCTGAATTTGATGCGGGAAGAGCGAAATCAATTGGACTTTCCAAATTCACCGTTGAACAGATACAGAAGGTCTTAGATGCAGCAAGAATTAAACCAGCAAACTTACAAATTTAGTTACACATCTACATGCAACAGCATGAATTGCTTGATTTCTGTAAAGAAAACGGCACTACAGTCGTTGCCTACTCCCCACTTTATGAAAATGTGGATCCTAACATAAGTCCAAAAAAAATTTGTCCTGGGCACACTTTATGAAAATGTATAGATACTGCAATTTGCATGGTTTTACCTAAGATAACCGACTTTTAAGATTCAACCCTTGTTGTAATCATTTGATAACAAGAAAATGGAAAAAACTTTTACCTTAACACACTTTATGAAAATGTGGATCCTAACATAAGTCGGAAAAAAAAATGACCTGAGCACACTTTATGAAAATGAACACTGCAATTTGCATGGTTTTACCTAGGAAAACCGACTTTTAAGATTCAACCCTTGTTGTAATCCAGGGGTGGCCAACCCAAATGATCTTGCGGGCCACTTTGGAAATGCATCATTACTCCGCGGGCCACATATAAAATTATATATCCCCATATTAGATTTAGACCCACTATAGACATTTTTTTGGAGTGAAAAATTGAAACATAATGAGTTATTATTATTGTGAATTATTTGTGTTTGTAAAAGTGTGATGAATCTCGCGGGCCAAAAAAATGGTCAAGGCGGGCTGCGGGTTGGCCACCCCTGGCCTATAAGAATACCAAAATTCAGTCATTTATGCATCAAGTTTTCGGCTGTTAGAAGTTTTTGATGACATGTTTACTGGATTCTGTTTAGTTGGCAAACATTTTTTCAATGTCTTGGAATGTGTCATCTTCTTCAGGATATGGCATTTGTGTTCGATCATTTCAAATATTTCTTTTTGAACGATACTCCACTGCTGGAAAATATTACAAAGGTTAAAGAAAGTATTCGTCTCTAATTCTTTCGCAAACGGAATATGTTAAAATTGGGGTCGTATACAACAATCGTAATCCAAGTTATGTATTAATTAATCACAGAACACGTCAAATTAATTCCGTTCAAAATTACTCACCATTTACCTAGTATTAATAAAAAAATTCAATTTAGCCATTAGGTTACCTTACCAAAAAATTTGAGTTGTGATTAGAAGATATATTTGAGATAAATATTTATCATGGACGAGAAACTACTTCTTTTTACATTTAAAAATCCATGTAAGAAATAAGCGATTTCTATCTATCGAATTGGGCTTGTTCTAAAATAGCGATTCAGTGCAGTGAAAACAATTAGCAAACATGGCAGTGAAAAATTTAACCAGCTTGTCCAAAGAAACGTTTATGCAATTTTTCGAAAGTTTTGAAACCATAATTTTTGATCTCGACGGTAAAAACTTTGATTATCAACAATTTAATTTTCTATATTAAATAATTTAGGAGTTTTATATACATCGGAAGCCGCTGTTCCTGGTGCAAAGGAGTCGATTGCTTGGTTGAGAAAATTAGGAAAGAAAATAAGATTCGCTTCGAATAATTCAGGTAGAGATCTGGAAGCCCTGGCCAGCAAGCTGAATGTGATGGGATATTCCGCAACGTCGGATGATTGTATTACCCCAGTGGTGGCCGTGATTGCTTATCTGAAGAAAATCGAGTTTAAGAAAAAAATATTCATCATCGGTCCTCAAAGTGCCAAAGACCAGCTTAACAACGCCGGAATTCAATTGGCTGATGACGGGGTAAGAATAACAAGAAGAACAAAATTACTAAAAATTAATTTTGTTCAATCCTGATCTTGAAACTCGTTGATTCTTACTAGGATACAGTACTTGAAACTCTTTGTTTTCTATATGACAACGGGTGAGCAAAAGTAGTGAGTGGAAGGTTTTGCTCACTGCTTTTGTCCATCTTAAAAATTACCACAGTAACATAACCCAAATGTTTGTAAGTATTACAAATTTCAGTATTTTTTTTTAACATTTCAAGAACAGGATGGAACCAAACGCTATACAGAACTCGCGATGAACCGATTTCGCTCACTTGTGTCTCTTTGTGCACTTGTGTGGCGTCTCGTGTGTGCAAAACTGATACACCTGTGAGCAAAATTCTTTGCTTCTTCACATGTATTGTAATATACTATTGTTCAATCCTGTTCTTGAAATAAGTTGTTTCTCACTTGGATCCACTATTAGAAATTGTTTGTTTTTTCACTCAAATTTTTTCCTCTGTTTTAACGGGTAAGAAACAGGAATGAGCGAAACGTTTTGCTCACTATTTTTGCTCACCCATTGCCAGAGAACACAGAAATAAACAACAATTACCATAATAACATAATCCAAGTTGTCGCAACTATTACAAATTTCAATATTTTGTTTAACATTTCAATAAAACGCTACACAGCACTTGTGAGGAACTAATTTCGCTCATTTCTGGCGACTTGTGTGAAAAAAACTGCTACAACCGAGAGCGAAATTCGTTGTTTCTTTACTTGTACTGTAATATGCTATTCTAATGCAGCCTACTACTATTGAAGACACTGCTGAAGCAGTTTCTAAGACAATCGTCGATGACGAAGCGATCGGAGCCGTGCTGATTGATTTCGATGTCAATTTGAATTACTCAAAAATACTTCGAGCAATAACGTACCTTTCCAGAGATGAAGTAGTTTTCTTGACGGGAATCAGTGACAAGAAGTTACCTTACTTTCCCAATGTTTCCATAATTGGTAAGTTACTTTGCTTTAACGTCTTCATCTTCATCCAATGTATTAGGCATGCTTGCCTGTTACCACTCAGAAAAAAAAACTTATAGGTAAGAAAATTCGGGCTTAAATTTAAAATTGCGCGTTTTTAATTTTCGCCCAAGAATTGGTCATTCTTGAATTTTAAGAATGTTCATTCTTGTTGTCAAATTTAAGAGTGGGTCATGCTTGATTCCAAGAATGCTTATTCTATTTGTCAAATTTAACAACGGGACATTCTCAATTTCAAGAACGTTGATTCTTCGTGACAAATTCAAGAAAGGGTCGCTCTAATTTTAAGAACTTTTGTAAGTTTTACATTTAAGAATAGGTCATGTTGATTTCAGGAACTTTTATTTAATTACTTAAGAATGTTCTTAATTAATGTGTTTTCTTATTTAAGAATTGAGGATGGCCTTTTTATTATATTAAATAAGCACTTCTAAATACAATTTTTTTTTCTATTTTTTATGAATTGCAGAGTGGAATGCTTGAATTGAAGGAATTTTAGAATATCAGTTATTTCTCATGCAAATTTTTAATAGTAGGTGAAAATTTAACATCACATCACATCCTGTTTAAAAATACGTTTTCAGTTTAAGAACCACATTATCATTTGGTAACAGATGTACGTATATGAAATGGAAGTTCGTTGAAGTCATTAGCCTCCTCAATTAATTTTGGCTGCCACACAAATAAATTTTTTTCCTCAAGAAATAATTGGCCAAAATCTACAGCAATCTAAAAACAAAGAAACAAAATGCTTACATTGTACCATGGATATATTATTATAATAATTTACCAATATAGATCAGTTTGAAAGCCTCAATAATGACCATTTCACTTTACGCAGATTTCCTTTCCGCAAAGCCGTGCTTGTGTTTTGTTAGATTCTTACAAAGAACTCTACATCCGCTAAAAAGTAAAATTTGTTATAAGATAGATAAATAACACTAAATGTATAAGACAAAATCAAAATTATGTCTTTACCTTCGTCGTTACTATTAATTCTGTTATAGAAGCAACTGGTTTTCATGTCCCTTTCTTTTTATCTCTTCTTACTTTTCGTTCCGACGGAAATAAACTAAAAACCAATTTGTTTAATAACCGTTACATTGAAAGAACTTGTAGAACTTGTAGAAAGTTTGGGAAAAATTATAATTACACCAAATTTACTTACATGCGAATTTATCACACACAGAATCAGAAAATCCCCATAATTTCAGTATCATTTTTAGAAATGGTCTTTGAAGCTGATCATTTTGTTAATCGACATTTATTAATATTGCATTGAATTAACATCTTCATCTCGGCACATTAAACCACTTGTAATATTTCCCATTTCTTCACAATTAAACATTCACTAATTATGTAAGTTACTAAAAATTCACTTTACAATAAAAATACAGAAAATGCACACCGTCATATGTATTTTCTTACTGCAAGCCGAGTTTGGTGTAACGTCTTTCAACTAAATATGTACGAAATCTATCTATTGTCAGTACACAGTCCTTTGCAGAAAAATGTCGGTCATAAAGCAATTTATAACATTCCGTACAATAATATCCGCCCAGCTGGACCCAGCGCAAGGCTTCTAAACAATTGTATTATAGAACCTTTGGACCTAACGTTCATCTCGAACAAAACCTTCAGTGAGGTCACCACAAATTGAGAAACCCCGTGCTTAATTCAAGACGGTGGTTTGCTTGATTTAATATTGTTCGTGCTCATAGCAAGCAGAACCGTACTAAATACGAGACTTTTATTAGTTCTTAATGTAAGAAATGGGTTTCTAAAAAATTCTTAGGTAGCAAATTATAGTCATATTTCGTCTTCCTATACATTTATAATTTTTACTTTTGGCAGGTCCAGAATTCGTCCAGAAAGCCATTGCAGAATTTGTGAAGAAACGCCCCGTGCATTTGGGAAAACCTAGCCTGAACTTTGGAGAATATGTAAAGGAAAAATTTAAAATCACAGATCCGAGTAAATGTTTATTCATCGGAGATTCGTATGAGAATTACTGTTTATTTTAAAAACAGCGAATAAAATGTTTCCTTGTAGTTTATATCAAGATATGAAATTTGCCACTACAATGGGTTTCAAAAAATTGATTGTGCTCACCGGTAATACGAAACTTACCGACCTGCAGACTGCTTATGAAGATAGGCTACCTGATTATTATGTTGAAAGTGTTGGCGACCTCCGTAAACTAGCTGGAGTTCAAAATTTAGCCAGTCTATCCAAAGCCGAGATTCTACAATTTCTCAAATCTTTTAAAACCATCATTTTTGATCTCGAAGGTGAAAGCTTTCAGTGTCATCAATTTAATTTCTTATCGTTAATATTTTAGGAGTTTTGTATATATCGGATGATGCTATCCCTGGCGCGAAGGAATCCGTGGAATGGTTGAGAACGTTAGGAATAGAAATATGGTTCGCTACGAATAATTCTAGCAGAAATCTGGAAGCCTTGACCCGCAAAATGTTTGAAATGGGATTTTACGCAACTGCGGACGAGTGTATTACCCCAGTGGTTGCCGTGATTGCTTATTTAAGAGAACTTAAGTTTGCGAAAAAAATTTACGTTATTGGTCCACAGAGCGTCAAAAACAAACTTCGCAAAGCCGGAATTCAAGTGGCTGATGAAGGGGTGAGAATAACTTAAAAAAAGGCCAAAAATAAATTTTTTATTGCAGCCCGAAACTATAGAAGACAGCGCCGAAGCAGTGGCAAAAGTCATCGTCGACGATGAAACGATCGGGGCCGTTCTGGTTGATTTCGATGTCAATTTGAATTACTCAAAAATACTTCGAGCAATAACGTACCTTTCCAGAGATGAAGTAATTTATTTGACGGGACTCAGCGACCAGAAATTACCTTATTTTCCCAATGTTTCTATAATTGGTAAGTTGCTTAGTTACTTAACAGATTGGCCCATTTTTACCGCAGATATTATTTACCGATAATAAATATGGCAATTTCGCAGGTCCAGAATTTGTGCAAACGGCCATTGAAAATTTTGTGAGGAAAACTCCCGTGCGTTTGGGGAAACCTAGCAAAAAGTTTGGAGGATATCTAACGGAAAAATTTAAAATCACTGATCCGAGTAAATGTTTATTCATTGGGGATACGTAAGAAAATTTGAAGCTTGCTAAATCGACGAATTCATTTTTTTGTTATAGTTTATTTCAAGATATAGAGTTTGCTACTACAATGGGCTTCAAAAAATTGGTTGTCCTCTCCGGCAATACGAAACTTGCTGACGTGCAGAACGCTTCTGGAAATATGTTACCTGATTATTACATTGAAAGTGTGGGCGTTCTCCAGAAATTAGCTCAAGTGTAATGAAAATATAGATTACTAAGTTTTCTTTGAAATCACTGTACTTTTCCAGTTTTAAATGTTGTCATTGATGTAATATTAAATATGTATTTGCAAATATAAGATAGTTATTTACTTGAGTGGTGTTACTTAAAACTTGAATCGAGACACAGGCACCGGTACTTTTTTTTTTTTTTTTTTTTTACTTCGGGAGAGAGGAAAATTTTTAAGAAAACGTCTGTCGGCCCAACTTCAACAGACGAGCCAGGTTTTCCACAAGGGATACAATATGCCAGCCCACCAACGGCCCGCTGCCGGCAGCATGTGCTGCCAGCAATGGGATATCAATAAGCCATCAGACCATACCCAGCGGGAACATGTTACTGACTAAAAACCCCTCTAGGCTTTGATGTTGTTTTGCCTGGAACTGGAAGCTTGGAATAATATTTATTCTATACTTATGACGCTGTGGGTGGCTGTTCAAAAGAACGGGAAGTGGACGCACAGAAAGAGCCGCGGGGGCAGGGATTATACGATGATGGACCTCTACACCGGTACTCCGTAAGCCGATAGGGATGAAATATCTTTCTTATGCTTATCGCGCGCGTGTCGCTTGTACAATTATTATATATTATAAATATATCGATTTAATACATTATAAGTAGGTAATGCTAATTATAACTTCTAAACATATTTCAAAATACACTTTAAACTTCCAATTTTAGAGGCTAAATATTACTATCACGTGTTCATCTCTATTTTGTGAAAGTTACGGAGTACCGGGAAGGGAGTCTCAAAACGGTTGTGCATAATCTAATTTAGTATTTTCTTCAATAGAGAACACAAAGAAAATATTTAGTTTAAGAAAGATTATAAGCACAATAAAATGTCGTTGACAATGAAGTTGACAATCTATGAAGCTTTTAATCCTAAAACAGCTCTTTCATACTTATTTTTAGCTGATAGGTCATTGAAATAACGCTAAAAATGACCCAAAATAACGTTGATATTGATATATTTTAGGATAAGAACCCCTCGGACATTAACCCCCGGACAATAATACCATGTGTAAAAGCTCTCGGGGCGTGAAACCTTATAAAATTATAAAAACTCTTAAATTTTGAAAACTATTTTCTTAACATAACAAAATCTTATTCCGTTTTAGATATTACCTGATCTTAAAACTGCCATTACTTTGCTTTTGCGTTCAACGTTAATACCCGAAGAAGAGAATAGAAAGTTATAGCAGAAACGTATTTTTTCATTGTCGTAATACGACATTTTGGCTAGGAAGCTCAAGCGCATGCATACGCCATAGAAACGTAAAAATAAAGTATTACGCCAATGAAAAACATCTTTGCTATAACTCTCTAATATTTCCATTCTGGATTATATTAATTTTTATATTATATCAAATGAAATTAAATAATAAATGTTGTTTTTTGCACGGGGGGTTTATGTCTGGCGGTTTTTTTTAACAATGGGTTATTGTCGGGGGGTTAATGTCCATTGTTCAAGGGGTTATTGTGTTGTTACGATATTTCAGTAATTCGCAATGAAATAAAATGAAATCGTGGACGTAATAAAAAATGAATGGTATCTTTCGTACCAGTGGGCCTCAGAGCCGTTATCGACCGATATTTATAAATCTAAAATCCTGAATAACCAGATTTAATTACGACTAGAACATAAAATATGCGATGACGTCAAATAAAGCTGCTAACATGCAATAAAATAAATATGTATTATTTTATTATATTTTACAGCAGAGTTCGCTAACTGGTTCGTTTTTCAAATCCCAATAATTTTTGACATCATTTAAGAGGAATCCGATCTCTAAAAATAGTGTCGATTTAAGGATTTTTAGATTTACAGTACATACTTTATTTTTCAATATTTTCGATTTTTTTTTCGCCATTGTCAACTACAGTATCTCTTCTACAATCTTTACTGTATTTTTTTTACATGATCGGCGGACCCCTTTTACTATTCTGATGTTATTTGCCTGTGATACGCCACGGATTCTAAACTTTTCAGTTTCGTTCCAGTAAAATCTATGAATTGTGCGGATGTCTCACTTGTAGTATTGGTAATAGCAGCTCATGACAAGCATTATCCAATACTTTTTGATAATCAATACAGCAGATGAATACGTTTTCTCTTAGATTTTTATTTTTTTTTACTGCATGGCGAAAACAAATTACAAACCGAGCACCCATAAAAGTTATTGTTTTGTTACCTTTCTCCCTTTGCACTGTTAAGGTGTCAAGATGTGTATAAGTAGCAGCTAGTTTGATATAAACAATCTGCACAGCTTCGATTAGATTTTACTTGCACAATTTGGCCCGTAGAGAAAGTTTTGGTATTTATCCCGATCGATCAGAAATTTAACGGAAAAGGTCATTAATTTTACCATCCCAATATCGAAGGTGAACGAGGTACCGATTTCATAACTGAAGGAAAAGTTATGCCTTTATCATTTACCGTTACCTCTTTTAAATTTATCATTATGATTTAACTTTATAAATTCATAACATTTGGTTGTGCAGCTTTGGTATTTAATGTTTAATTGCAATACAATAAAATTCGTTAATTAATTTCCAACAAAATTATATGATTTAATTGAACACCCTTAATAAAATATTAACAACTTCGACTACAATCTTAGAATACTGGCAATGTTTCTCGAATTGTTTTCTTCAAAATTATCTATTTAAACCGTGAACCAGGTCATTTTAATCGGTAGTTAATTAATCTTCATTTACAATTGGCTTTGCCATATTTTGGAGCAGGAATGGTGCAAATTAACCGGTTTTCATTGGCAACTTGCTTGCCACCTGAATTTTTTTTTAATTTGTCCCTAGGCCTCTTGAACTTATATATAAAAGCAAATGTTTAATTAAATGCAGAGTTTTGCAAAACATAGCACTGCAAAAATGATTTTTTTAATACTTGCAGTATTGACTCTGTGTATTTATATTATTACGTCTATGATAAAACCACGCAACTATCCGCCAGGTAGGTAATGTTATAAATAATGTAATTAAAGAATTGCATAAATTTATCCATTTTTTAGTTTTAATATTGAAGCAAAATATAAAAATAAATATTTTTATTTTAATTAGGTCCCGTTTGGTATCCAGTAGTAGGAAATTTGCTGCAATTAAAAACATTATCAAAGGATTTAGGAGGGCAACACATTGCGTTTAAAAAATTGGCAGAAGAATATAAAAGTGACATTGTCGGTTTAAAATTTGGACAACAATATGTGGTTGCAGTTTCTGCTTACCCCCTGATAAAAACTGTGTTAACCGAGGGCAATTTTAACAGCAGACCGAATAATTTTTTTATTAAATTGCGATGCCTTGGATCGAAAAAAGGTACATTTTTGAAAATTTAAAAATTTTTATTCCCTACGAAATGAAACGTTAAGTTCTAATTATGAATGAAATGAATTTTATGCAAAAACAATTGAATGTTAAATACAATTTTGAAAGGTTGAAAGGTTGATTATTGATAAAAGAAAATATTTAAGGAATATCTGCCAACGATGGAGAAGTGTGGCAAGTTCAGCGTCATTTCGTCCTCCGACATTTAAAATTCTTAGGATTCGGAAAGGAATCGATGGAACTGCATATTAAAGAAGAGTTGAAGGAAGTGTTGGACATAATTCAACGCCAAGGACCAGATCTCGAAATCACCGAATTACTAGCGCCATCGGTGTTGAATATTTTATGGAATTTGATTGCTGGTAAACGATTCTCTCGATACGATCCAAATTTAACGAAGACATTTCAATTGATGAATTCTCGCTCCAAGGCTTTTGATATGTCCGGAGGCTTTTTAAATTACTACCCATGGTTGAGACATATCATCCCTGAAAAATCAGGATTTAATGCAATCAATCGTTTAAATAACGAATTTGCTAAAATTATTTGCAAAGAAATGGATGAGCATTTTAAATTATGGACGCCTGGAAATAATGACGACCTAATATATACTTACATAACCGAAATGAGGAAAGGAGACGCACATGCTACGTTTACATGTAAGTAGGATGGATTTTTAATATGTTAATTTTGCGATCATAAATTGCTTTGCATAAATAGTTACCACTTCGTACCGCAATAAATAACTCACCTATTAATTTATTCAAATTTATTTTTTTATTAAGTAAAATACATCCCAACACCCCGGAGGTAGATCGAATAATCCCCCTCGAGTTGAACTATACGTGCATAGTACTTGAGATTTGTTGAGTCTATCTATTGAATAGAACTTAATATTTTGTGAAAATTCGTTTATTATACTTGCAAATTCATAACGGAGGCATTTTATGATTTCTTTACTTTTAACCTCTAAAGTTAAAGTTATTTACGACATTCATAACTTAAACTTCTTTCGGGAGCTATTAAATTCTTCATTGAGTAGCAATTTAATTTGTTTTTATTCTCAAACATAACCTGTGCTGTTTGCAAATATTATTCAATTAACTTTGTTTTCAATGTCTGTAATTCTGAAGGTTTCAACGTATCCACAATTTTTATATACTTTCTAATTCACACTAAACGTTCTTTTTACAATTAACACAAAATACTTCAAACTTATTACTAAAAACGTCTTTTTATGATAAGTTTAAAAATTAATTAATTAATTTAAATTTATAATAATAAAGTTCAGCGATTTTTGAGGATCAACAATAAATTGCCATAATATATTTTGAAATGCGATTTTTTCCCCTAAATTAGTCAATTAATATTCTTTATCTATTTGTTCCAATATTTATTTATGTAACATTTCAGATGAACAATTATTAATGGTTTGCGTTGATCTATACTTGGCGGGTTCAGAAACAACGAGCAATACTTTGGGATTTGCCTTCCATATGTTAATATTATATCCTGACCTGCAGAAAAAGGTTCAGTCAGAAATAGATACAGTTTTGGAAGAAAATCCAGCAATATTGTTTTCAGACCGAGCCAAGTAATTTCCAACCATTTTTTAATGTTAACAAAATATTTTAATGCATTAATTTTAGATTTCCTTACCTCCAAGCCTTCATTTTAGAAGTGGAAAGATTGTATAATGTGATACCTATAAACGCACCGAGAAGAGTAATAAGAGATACCACGTTAGCCGGCTATACAATACCGAACGTAAGTTTTTGTAAGGAAAAATTATACTAAAATTTTCATTCAATCACTTTTTAGGATGCCGTTATACTCACAAACTTTTATGCGTTGAACACGAACAAAGAATATTGGGGCGATCCGGATACATTCAGGCCGGAACGATTTTTGCAGGGCCAAAGTAAACTAAAAAAATTCGATGAATTTATTCCTTTCGGTTTAGGTAATTAGTAAAAGTTTAAATGAGTTCTTGAGTGTTACACAGTTTTAAAATTTCAGGTAGGAGAAGGTGCATAGGAGAAGTCTTAGCTCGAAAGGCTATATATTTATTTTTGATTGGAATCTTAAGTAAATATACCGTTTCGATTGTACCTGGAAATAAACCACCATCAGGAAAGAGATTACCAGGTGTTACCTTATCACCAGAGAAGTACACCATGCGTTTTAACCAAAGACAAGAGCGTTTTAAATTAGAGTAAAAATTAGGTAATTTTTTATAAACTAATGAGTTACTGCTTATATTTTCTCTTATTGTGAGTTTTTAATTCAAGTTCTTGTTGAAGTTGGTCAAAATTTAGGTATTAGTTATTTTCTTATGTTTTTGGAACATCTTTCAAAAAGTTGAATACACTAATACCCCGGTTTACGTTGCGCCGGTTTACGTTGATTCGCTATTACACCGTTTTTAAATCAATCACCGCGCAAGCGCACGATACAGTGCGCTACACGGTAATTTTCTTCAGTCGCTCTTGCGCTTTTATTGCAATTTAATTTAATTTTTTTTTAATATTTTACATAATACATAATTAAAACAGTATTTCACTGTTAAATACTGTTTTCAACCTTATGGTATTTGTATTCTTTTTTATTTCAAATACTTCATATGATTATTTTTTAATGATTTCATTCACCAATCGTTTAGCAGTATTTGGGCACACGTGTTTAATTCTGTCCAATCACAACATTATTATAGTGAGAATTTTCTACTGTAGAAAATTCCCGCGAGCATAATTTCTAGTATTTTGTTTACATATGTAACTTGACAGCACATTTTCTAGTTTTGACATCTGTCGCCAGTTTGATTTTAGTTTATAATGAATTAAACTGTATTTTTATGCTGTATTTTTTATTTAAACGTTAAAAAATAATCTTCCGAATACCACTCGAGAGTGCGAATTAATTAGAAAATAATTCTCCAGTTATTTTTTCAAACTTGTTGCCATTTGGGAATAGCCACTCGAGCCCTACGGGCTCTCGTGTCTATTCCCTGGCAACAAGTTTTCGAAAATCTGTCGAATTATTTTCAATTTATTCTCACTCTCTTGTGATATTACTTATGACAATTTTTAAAAAGTCATTGACCCTATAAACCGGGGTATTACTGTATAATAATGATTGTGTTGTGATTCGAAAATTGAAATGCAAATCAAATATTATGTAAATGTAAATTAATTGAGTCGTAGGTATACGATAAACCAAATCAAGTAACGATCCAACTCTCCCATCACACAGATAGAAGAAGAACCTGGTATAATGGGAGAGGAAGTGGTTCAAACCGTAGCCACGCCGAGAAGTTTATTTTTGAGTTTGAGAACTGTCCAGCTTTGTAGAATGTAAAAGAAATGGATTACAGCAATAGGGACGTAAAGGCCAAAATATGGGATGAAGTATGTGCGATAATGTACGAAGACTGGAAAGAATTCCCAAATCACGAAAAAACAAAATAGCTAAATATTACCATATTTATTATATGCATGTACTGTACAAGTGCAGCGTCTTCAAGAAAGGGTTGACTAATTTATTGTTGCGAATTGTATGCAAAAATGTAACTTATAATAAACAAGTCACAAAAATCAACAATATTTTTCTTCAATTGTGATTTACATGTAAAAGTTATTGTCAAACAAAATCTGCTGTAAAACCCTCGCAATAATAATAAAATAATTATATCGTTAAATATCTGAAAACTACAATTGTTTGACATACTGGACTTTAATGACATCTGTTATTTATTTCAAGGGAACAAACAAAGTGGAACTCATTACTAGATCAATTTATAAAAGCAATAAATACTATAAAATCCACAAAAAGTGGACAAAGCGCTACAAAAACAAAGTAGTACATACATATATGTATTTTGACGAGCTAATATTTTTATCTCCACTATATGAAACAAGGCGGACTGTTTTTTTTAAGTTTATGAATTTAAAGGAAAAACCATTTTTTTAAATTTTTTTCAACATCAAGTGTATGCTAACGGCGCAGAATAAGTTAGATTTTTTTATTAATTGACCGTCGATATATACTGTTTTTGTTGTTAGGGGTTGTTACTAATCTATCGCGTCGAGAGAATCGCCGTGTGGATTCCTGTCCTAAAGGGGAAATTTCAAGAAAAATGTTGCAATTTCAACTTTTATTTTTAACTTAATTTAACTACGCTTTCGTGAGGCTATTGCTTACTTACCTATTACGCTTGTTCTCGTCAAATTTCTTTATATTTTTCGCAGGTTTACTACGCTTTGCGTGTCTACAAGCGCTTCGTGGCATTTTAGATAGTCTGCAAAATCACAACTACGGACGTAACTTTCCAATCAAAAGATTGCGAAATGTAAGAGATGAAGTAGAAACAACACTTAGTTCACTTAGTTCATTATTTTATTAATATTTAGTCACAGTAACGTAATAAAGAAATAAAATAGAATTTAAAAAAATGACCCTTCGCACTTCGCGCTTGTCGTTATATAAGACGTAACTAGTATCGGTGATCCCCCGAACAGAAATAATGTAAAAATTTTGCTTGTCAGTGCCCCATCTAACAGCAAGTGGCTGATTTTTAAGTGATATAAACCTGAGATAAAATTTAATTCTAACATGGCAAATTTAGGGTTGCTGCGCCATCCCTCCGTTTAGACCTGTTTCAAGGACAAATGGGTCCTCTTAAAATTTGGGCATCTTGCTGCGGATCACTGCGGATTGGTTGTGGCAACAGCTGCTGTTGCGGAAGTTTATAAACGACAACAGGGGATTGCAATGCTTCATGGCGGTACAGTTGCGGCAACAGCTGCGGCAACTGCAGCGGACTAGTTTATAATTTATTTGGCAGTTGCGGTTATGGCTTCGGAGGAAGCCCTCTATGGAACTTGGCTTGAACTGTTGAATTAATTTAAATTTTTGAATTAAATATTTACTAACCAGATTTTCAGCTTTTAGGTAATTCAATTTGCAGTTCTGATAGTAATTTTTGGAAACAATAACTTTTTTAACAAAAATTATAGAACTTGGTAATAACTTTATGAAAAAAAGTAATTATCTATTCAAAATTTTTGAATTAAGAGGGGCCATTTTAGGCGTGGCGCGAAATGAACAATAAAACTGGTTCCGATGTTTCGAGTCTATCGCACTTAATTGTTAAAATTACAGCAAAATTTAGATAGAATGTAGATAGAAGTAGGTTGCAAGTCGGTCATAAACTAATTTTAGTTGAGAAATAATGTCGATTTATTATAAAACGTATTTCACAAAACACTAATTTAAAAAAAAAAATCACGTATTTTTCCCTGAAACTTCGGTGTGACCCAGGTTAGACTATTTGTAAACTATGTACATTCCAACCTTTAAAGATCTTATATAACAACTCAGTTTGACTGGAAAAACTATTTCAAGTTAAACAGGGTAGGTGCCCAAGGTTATCAAAAGTGTGGCCATTATCAACGAGATGGCGTTCCAGAATTTACATTTCCCGCTTGCCAAAATTTCCCTAAATCATTGACCTTGACTTTGCTATTTTTAAGGTGACCAGACGTACTGCTTTCGGCAGTACAGTACTTCTTTGAGTCTGTACTTCCCAATTTTTAGGCACTGCATTTGTACTGCCTTTCTTATAAGATGCACTGCTTGTACACTCTGCCGCACTTTAAATGCGACACGATGTTCGGCGCTTGCAGGCCACTTTACAAGGATGTTTGGATGGTTGTATACAAATTATTAGGTCCGTATACAAGATTTGTTATTGAGGATCAGTGTTATGAAGTCAAAAATCCAAATAAGTAAGTGAAACGACAGATACAACGAATAAAATACGTTCGTGTAATAGTCGAACAGTTTCAAGGAAACGAGCTCAAATTTGTTACTAAACAGTATTTATTATTAACAAAAGTAACAAATCATTAATTTGTTGTTATTAAATAGATAAGAAATATACACGCATTTAATAAAATGTTATTGTAACGCATCAAAAACCTTAATTGACATTCTTAGTGCTTCATTTACGAGAATATGGAAGATTTTGCCAATTTTTTTTTTAACGGCGTTAATCGATACTTAAATGTTTAATCTGATACGAAACAAATGCAGTTAATTAATTTACTGGAATAATTAGGAGATATCAAATGAGGAGTGATCATTCAAAACGAAACGTCTGTTTTCTTTTGAAATTTAGATTTTATGCGTTTTAGATTCTTTTCCAAAGTTTACATCGGTTTTCGTGTCTAGATTTAAACAAAACAAAATATAGACATATCCATTGTAATAGATTTAAAATTCATTTTAATTCAAAAATAAATATTTACGAAAAACATTTATTGTTCTATTAGTATTATTACTATTATTAGTATTATTATTATTATTATTATTATTATTATTATTATTATTATTATTATTATTATTATTATTACAAACAAGACATCCAAAATGTTTTATTTTTTTACCGTAAGTTTTCTTATTTTTTTTTCCTGCAATTCTTTGAAGTGAA
The DNA here is from genome assembly GCA_949768715.1 of Dascillus cervinus. Classification (NCBI taxonomy): domain Eukaryota; kingdom Metazoa; phylum Arthropoda; class Insecta; order Coleoptera; family Dascillidae; genus Dascillus; species Dascillus cervinus. Next base: position 24,691,131 of record OX458319.1, on the reverse strand, counting down.
ATAATGGTTTCACTTTCAATAAGTAACGCTCGGCAGGTATAATTCTCAGTTTAAACATTTTGCAGCTGACCGTAAATAAACTACTGAAGCATGATACAATAACTAAGAGATATGACGTTGCGCATGCTTCCCCCACTAGTCATTTGGTTAGTGACGTCAGGTGGTGACCTGATCGTTGTTTTGCTGCTTGTTTTAAGCGCGTAAACTATCAATTTTATATTATAAAAGGATTACTAAGGCATATAGAACGGTATCAAGTGATGAACTGAACATTACTGCTTGTATTAAGTCAATACAGATTATGATAAATGAAAAAGCAGTCATGCAGTTCATAAGAAAAAATACAAACAAACCTCTGGTACAACCTTACTTGGATGCAATGAAATTAAACATAAATCAAATAGAAAAAGATATAAATGACTACGAAATAAAAGATTTTGAAATCACAATAATAACATTTACCAAGACAGTTGATTCATCGGGGGCATTATTCGGAGTATATTACAACCACACAATAAAATGTAAAAAACAATATAATATATTACTTATGCACAAACACTCAAATTGAATTATGCTCTTGCTAAATGAAATTTTAATATACATACATCACATTAAACGATACAATAATTACAATAATATTAAATTATTTTGGAAAGATTAAACAACTAAAAAATAATAATCACCTATAATAACCTACTCAACAAACAAACAAATTCAAAACATTAAACAATTCCTTCATATGATAAAAAATTCTTCATCAATTATTTTAAAATTTCATATTCAAAAAATAAATGATCAATAATAATCAATTGTCATCTCGTAATTTCATTTAATAAAGCTACGTTATACGCAATAAATCAAAAATTTGAAAAAATATTAAATGAGTGGAAGACAATTTGAATAAAAAATGCAAACAAACAAACAAACAAAAAATTTTAGGTATTTTTGAGTAATTTTACAAAAACTAAACAAATTATTACAAATAAATTTAAATTTACATCAAAATATAGATTTTACACAAGACACAAAGAGTGAATTTGCTCTTCAAAAAAAATGTAACGTTCCAATTAAGGAACAAAAAATAAAAAACATTCTCTCGTGCCGATTAGATGCGCTTCTAATTATTTAACTTTATAGCTTTGCATTGTCGAAGAATTTTTTGAGTCTATTGTAAAAATGCATACGGTCCAGACTTTCGCTTTCTTGTGAGTGTTCATTTAATGTGACTTTCGAAAAAACGAAATCTCAGTAACAATGATGAAAGACCATTTTAGAGTAAACTATAGAAAGTCAGTCATAAAATGTTAAGGGAAAGAATTAAATAACGTTCACCCTTTCAACTTATGTATTTCGTTTTTGAAAAGTGAAATTTCAGTGTCAATAAATTGTAAATTACCCTTTCAGCAAACACAAACACAAATAGACACATTTATGTTCCAATCGGCTGGTTTAAAAAACGAATTGTTGGGTTTTTGTAGTTTTACAAATGCAGTTAATACTGCTTCTTTGGAAAGTAGTGGTATCCATAATAATCACTCGCTACCGGGTCCTTCTTCAAATGCTTTTTCTTTAGAAGGTGGTGGTAATAATAACATGCTTCTAGATACACGTGTTAGCAAGGGGTATGTCTTATTGTTATTGTAATATTGTTTCAGCTAATTTAATAGGTACATACCTACTTATCGAATTGTTACATTTTATTTTAGAGTAAATACGGAGTATGACGATAGGGATACAATAATAACTGATCTCAAAGCAAAATTAGAAGTGATCGAAAAAGAACAACACCTGTTGAAAAATATATTTAGCCCTCAGCAGATAAGAAAAATACAAAATCCTGATAAACGATTGACATGGTCAGTTAAGGATATTTCAAATGCTATTGCTATTCATGCTGCAGGACCTAAAGCTTATAGACTTATGTTAAAACGTGGATTTCCATTCCCAGCAGTTTCAACTCTTCGATCTTGGTTGAAAAAGATACAAATATCTCAAGGAATTATGAAGAAGATTTTTAATATTATCAAAACGTCTGATATGAGTGAAAGGGATAAAGTATGCGTTTTATCATTTGATGAAATGAAAATTAAAAAGCAGTTTCTGTATGATAAAGTAAATGATGAAACGATAAAACCATTTAGTTATGTACAAGTGATCATGTTAAGAGGGTTGTTTAAAAGTTGGAAACAACCAATATTTTTCGACTTTGACTGCAAACTTACCAAGGATAAAATATTTAATGTAATAAATTATGTCAAATCTGCAGGTAATAATGTTTTGTTGAAAAATATTGAAATTAATAGCTTTACTATTTAGGTTTTCATGTTGTGGCAATGACAAGCGATTTAGGAGGCACTAACCGTGCGTTACATGCCGAGCTAGGAATTAATAATTCACAAACGTGGTTCCTAAATCCTGCTAATAAAGAAAAAGTATTTGTATTTGCTGATGTTCCGCATCTAATAAAGCTGATACGAAATCATTTTGTGGATCAGGGTTTCACATTGGCAGGAAAGAAAATAAATAAAACCATTATTGAGGAATTAATTGACTTGACCGGTTCTTCAGATTTAAAAATTACTTACAAAATTAATAGGGAAATGCTGAATGTTAAGGGAGCAGCAAGGCAGAAAGTGAAATTTGCATCTAAATTATTTTTACACACAATTGCTTCCGCTATCTCTAGATGTGGAGTGCTAGGTCGTTTCAGGTCATCTACAAATTGGGCTCAGTGTTCCGAATTTTTCAAAGCAGTAAAATATTAACATTTACGTTATTTAAGGTTTAAACAAAAATTATAATTTTAGGTGAACGATTGGTTTGATGTTTTAAATGCGCGAGTACCTGAAACCGATTCACGAGCAAGAACGAAAGCATATGGCTTAGCTTTAAATGAACAAAATGTAATTCTGGATAAGATGAGTGAGACCATAACTTCTATGAAAATTACCAACAGAAAACAACAAGGTATAATTATTACGTAAATTACTGCTACGTCAACGTTAACTTACTAGCATTCATTTTTTAGGAATTCTAATCTCCAATACATCATTAAAGCTTCTCTTTCAAGAAATGCAAAAAAAATGTAAAATTAAATATTTATTAACATATAGGCTAAACCAAGATGTATTAGAAAACTTTTTCGGTGTAATTAGGGCCAAAGGAGGCCTCCATGACCACCCTACAGCTCTAGAATTTAAATATCGTTTAAGAAAATACATCTTAGGCAAAAATGATGGGTCGCTGTCATTAGGTGGTAACACAGAAGAAGATCAAACTCCAGATTTGGATCTTCAATTAGAAGAAAACGTGGGAAGCAGTGATTTATGTTCGAAATTATTGAGTGGTAAATACTGTAGAGATTTTAAAATAATGTTGAGGATGATCTAATCTACGATGGGCTTGAAAATTTAGGTGGCTATATCTGTCATAGGTTAAAACATGCTACTCATTTTCAATGCACTTCCATATCAACTTCATCATCCAGTTTTACATGGACTGATCATTTATCCGAAGGAGGATTGACAAAAGCGTCTCCAGAAATTATGGAAAAACTGGAACAACTGGAGAAAATCTTTCAAGGCATTAATAAAGATACCTTATTAATAGCCAAACATTACCTTCAGTATTTGATAAATCAAAGCAAACATGTAGATTGTCATGTGGATGTAAAAAAAATATTTTTTAGAAGTCGAATGTTTTTTAGAATAAGGGAATTAAATTATAATCTTCAACAAACACAAAAATTAAGAAAACGAAAACTTCAAAAAATTATACATTAAAGTGTTACTACATAATTATTTTTGTTTCATTAAACCCATTTTATTGTCCCATTTGAAGCCTGTAAGTAGATGCAAAACTTGATAAATGAAAATATGTGCCGTTATTTTTGAAAGTGGTATAAATCCATTTTTTTTTATACATCGAAATATTTAAAGGTTTGCGTTTGAATTAATTGAAAAATATTGGCAAATGTTAACCAATTCGGGTGATGTTGTTAACACTATAAACCTGTTAAATGATTGATTAACGTTTGCCAATGTTTTTAAACTAATTCAAACGCGAACCCTTAAATATTTCGATGTATGAAAAAATGGACTTACAATACTTACAAAAATAACGCCTCATATCACATATGAGTTACTACAAATCACGTTTGAAAATAACAAGACATGAGAATAATTGAAATTACATTTCAATTACCAAGTTTTGCATCAACTTGTCTCATTTTATCAACAGTTCAACAATAATGTCCAATTTTACGTATTAAACTCGCAGAGCCACGTTATTGGAGGTCACCACCTGACGTCATGCGCAAACTGAACGATTTTAGAACACGGGAATGTTATATCTCTTAGTTATTGTATCATGCTACTGAAGTGAGATTGATATAACTGAAGGGGTCGGAATAGTTAAATGTTTAAACTGATACAAATAATGAATTAATTCAGTTGAATAATTATTATATCAAATATGCACCTAATCTTACGTAAAGAAAAGGCAATTGGATATCTCGAAATTTTCAATTGGGCTGTTTGTTGTTAGATTATTCAATCTTCCAGGTAATCGCAATTTCTCTTTGCAACAAATTGAGACGAATTTAAATTTAACCAACAAAATTTAAAAATCTGCACTGGCCACTTAATAATTAGAGTATTATTGAGATTCTAAATAACTGTCACTTTACGAAATAATAATAAATAAAAGTAATTTTATTAAGTGATTTATTTTTTTAATTTATTTCAATGTATTTAAATGTGCTCTAAAAAGTTAAAATGTATAAATTTCATTAAAAATATGAAATCTATTTACAAAAGGGATCACTGACTCATGAATGTATAACGGCGTAGGTAATTATGAGATTTTCACGTTAGTTAGTGGATGGAATATGCCACTAAACGGTAGTTTTTTTTCAGGGTCTTCTTGATGTACAACACTATTTGGTTGGCAATAACTTTATGAAAAAAAGGAATTTTCGATTCAAACTTTTTTAATTAACTATAAAGATACAGAATATTAAGAGTAGTTAGAACATTATCTTTTAAATGATTTATTTTCTTCTCCTATTGATAATTATTTTTCTCATCACTTTGCAATAACACTTCATGTATAATTTATAAGAATACAATAAATCAATTATTTAAAAGTAAACTAGTAAATTAAATGCATATCTTCAACGTTGCATGTACAGATATTTAGCAAATCTTCAATTTTTCGTATAAAACTGAAAAAGTTTTTAATATTCTTCGAAGCACTTTACCATTTCGTTGGTCAAAAAATAATTAATTAAAAATAATTAATTAATTTTTCCACATTTTGGGAAAAGGGCAGTTTTAAAACTCAACGCCTCATTTGTTAGAAATAAACTAGATTCAAACATTTATAATAATGAAAAGACAACTTGCATGGGACATAAAACTTGACGGACACTAGGGTGACCAGATTATTCTCACCTGTCAATGCTGTACACATTCTCAATTTTGAACGTTATTGCTATCGGCATACCTAACTAATACACATACATATATCAATAATTAATAATATATACAGAGTGATTCCTAAAAAACGTCCCACGCTCTAACTCAGTTATGTATTGTCCGATTTCAGAAAAAAAAAAATTAGTCGAATAAGTACTACAAGAAGGTATTAATTTGGACTTCTTCCCAGATTAACTTCAATGAGAAGCGACAGTCAACTTTCTTTTTCAAATGGCAATGTTTAAATTTTTTTATTTATTGTGGTAGAAGACTTTTTTCTAAATCCAATGATATCTAATAACATGACCTTGAAGTAATATTAAGAAGAAAAAAAATGAAATATGTCTTCTATTCAGGCTCCCTCTTCAAATTTCAGTCCTTTATGAATCAACATGTGTCTTTTGGGTAAAACCTTTATTGCACTCTTGACATTTAAAAGGTTTATGTCTCTCATGAATTAACATGTGGGATATAAGACTGATTTTTTGGGTAAAACCTTTATTGCACTCTTGGCATTTAAAAGGTTGAAGTCCCTTATGAATCAACATGTGTCTTTTGAGACTGCTATTTTCGGTAAAACATTTATTGCACGTTGACATTTAAAAGGTTTAAGTCCCTTATGAATCAACATATGTCTTTTAAGACTGCCATTTTCGGTAAAACATTTATTGCACTGTTGACATTGAAAAGGTTTAAGTCCCTTATGAATCAACATGTGTTTTTTAAGATTCTGATTTAAGGTGAAACATTTATTGCACTCTTGACATTTAAAAGGTTTAATTCCCTTATGAATCAACATGTGTTTTTTAAGATTGCTATTTTCGGTAAAACATTTATTGCACTGTTGACATTGAAAAGGTTTAAGTCCCTTATGAATCAACATGTGGTTTTTAAGATGGCTATTTTGGGTAAAACCTTTATTGCACCCTTGACATTTAAAAGGTTTAACTCCCTTATGAATCAACATGTGGTTTTTAAGATGGCTATTTTGGGTAAAACCTTTATTGCACTCTTGACATTTAAAAGGTTTAACTCCCTTATGAATGAACATGTGTTTTTTAAGATTGACATTTTGAGAAAAACATCTATCACACTGTTGACATTTAAAAGGTTTAAGTCCCTTATGAATCAACATGTGTTTTTTAAGATTCTGATTTAAGGTGAAACATTTATTGCACTCTTGACATTTAAAAGGTTTAACTCCCTTATGAATCAACATGTGGTTTTTAAGATGGCTATTTTGGGTAAAACCTTTATTGCACTGTTGACATTTAAAAGGTTTAACTCCCTTATGAATGAACATGTGTTTTTTAAGATTGACATTTTGAGAAAAACACCTATCACACTGTTGACATTTAAAAGGTTTAAGTCCCTTATGAATCAACATGTGTTTTTTAAGATTCTGATTTAAGGTGAAACATTTATTGCACTCTTGACATTTAAAAGGTTTAACTCCCTTATGAATCAACATGTGGTTTTTAAGATGGCTATTTTGGGTAAAACCTTTATTGCACTCTTGACATTTAAAAGGTTTAACTCCCTTATGAATGAACATGTGTTTTTTAAGATTGACATTTTGAGAAAAACATCTATCACACTGTTGACATTTAAAAGGTTTAAGTCCCTTATGAATTAACATGTGTGATTTAAGATTGCTATTGTGAGTAAAACCTTTATTGCACTCTTGACATTTAAAAAGTTTATGCCTCTTATGAAGCAGCATGTGTCTCTTAAGATTGCTATTTTTGGTAAAACATCTATTGCACTGTCGGCATTTCAAAGATTTCTTATCAACATGAAACAAAATGTGTTTCTTGAATTCACCAGTGTGTTTAAAACTTTTCTTACAACGTTTGTATTTGAAACGTTTCTTGCTCTTGTGGTTATGTTTGTGCACTTTTAGATTTTTATTTTCACGGTCGTCGTCCTTGTGTTTAGTAATTTTGTGGTGTAACATGTGCCTTCTAAATAAAATTCGAGTAACCCGTTGTGTACATACTTGGCAACTAATAGTGTCTCCTTGGACCATACAATCTTCATCATCATAATTTGCTTCTGCTTTGTTTTGTAATGTAGTAGCAAGATACCGCTCCATTTTTGTGGTGAACACATGCTGCGAAATCCTAATAACTTCAACGGCACAAGTACAAATGTTAAGCAAATCTTCAATTCTATATATGGATGGGTCTACTTTGATCTAAAAATTAAAACAAGAAAGATTTAATTTAGATCTTCACATTGTAAATATAAAAAATTACCTGTGTATTTGTAATACGATCTCTAATACCAAGTATTAGAGGACTTGTGTCAAGCTTGATGATTTCAAGTGAGCTGGTTTCTTCAGCAACTTCTTCGGGTTCATCTTTTATTATTAGCTCTTCTTGTTTTAACTGAACTTCAAGTGCATCGTAATCAAGATTACCCAAATTTACCTGAAATGTGCAAGAATTTGATTTAACAAACACAATTAACCAAAGATATTTCTTTGCTAAACCCAGGTAGATAAATGGTAAACGTGACAAAGAGACCCCCTCAGAAATTGGGAGGTTAGAATTGATGAGACGCAACATCACATTGGTAGTTTATTTTATGCAATTTCTTATAAAAGTTTCAAGTGAAATGTGTTTAGTTTGTAACTGTAAAACTGTACCTGGGTATTCAGTAATGGATCCTTGATACCGGCTGTTGGAAAACTATTATCATATATGATATCACGTGAGCTGTTTTCTATGGCAACTTCTTCTGGCTCGTCTTTTATTATAAGTTCTGTTTGTTTTAATTTAATTTGAAATGAATTGAAATCATCGCCATTATCCATCTTTATCGGGAAATGAACCTTAATATTTGGCGATTGAGGTTATGGTTTCGGAGAATACCCTCTATGGAACTTGACTTGAACTGTTAAATTAATTTAAATTTTTGGATTAAGGTGGGGGACGCTCAATGTTAATTCTCCATAAGAAGAATTCGATAATTATCTGACACATTTCTTGAGACAATGGTTTGAAACTTTTCGTTCAGATCAGTTAAACTATATTTTAGTAGAAGAGGGTATTAAGAACAAAGACATATGTATGGAAACATCATTAAAAAAAATAAATAGTGACTGCGAAATTATCGTCATTATGTTCTAATTTATTTTAGACCTGAGATTGTGTTTTCTGCAATCTAAGTCATTTGTTCTAGTAGATAATCATTATTGAATGAAAGTGGTAAAAAAAATTTAAAAAAAAATGCTGTAATTAATGAGAAAAATACAATAAGTCAAAAATCCATAAGCCGCTCAAGTTTTGTCGGTAATTTTATGATGATTCCGATAATTTTGCTATAACCGTAGTTAAGCCACCATCGAATAGAGGACCCACGCAAAAATTTTTCAAGGTTCAATGAAATTAGATGCAACCATTTCCACCACGGGAGAAACTATTTCTTATCTGCCGTCGCGATAAGGCACGACACGAATTATATCACGGGCCAGTATTCTGTAAAGTTTTATTTATTGCAATAAAACTGCAACAATTGCTGTTTGTTATTGTTATTATATGTATAATGAAATACCAAATTAAGAATAAAATTTAAATAAACAAAACATTTCCGTGGTTAAAAATTCTTTTGTTTTACTGAACCAAGCTTTCTTTGGCATAAAACAATTTATACAAAACCGCCGGCGATATTTCATCTTTAGTTAATTGAACACATTCAATTTGCTTGTGATGTTTATTATTTGATAATAAAACAGCATGGCATAAACCCACATATTTTCTGCATCGTTGCCCGCTATCGGTGTTTCTAGGAAGAAAATGTTTATGAAACAAATAATATTCGACTGCACGTTCGATGCCGATGATTTTGATAAATTGGCTAAAGTGTTTTATGCTTTGGTGGGTACAGACCATTATCAAAGTCACTTTCCACTGTTATTAGTATTTTGTAATTGTTTTTGTTAATTGAGGGTGTGCGTGTTTAAAATACTTTCTTGAAGTTAGTGAATTTTTTTGTTTGTAAGTGTAAGTGATTTATCGGCTTGGTGAGACTGTTGCAATGGGAAAATCATCAGAAAATCGATAGAAAATAATTTGTAATAAATAAATCAATCAAACATCGAGTTAATTACTACACATTCTTTCATTTATTGCTAAAAAGCCAAATTTTAGATTTAAACATATCAACGTTCTAAGGGTACGACTCGCCTTTAATGGTTTTACATTTATTCTTCCCGCAATTTACGTTGAAAATATTTAAAATGCAGTTATTAATTTTATTAAAATTACAAATTCCATTTATTTTAGCACATTCGGTTAAATCTATGGAAAACATTGGAATTAATATGTTTTTAGACATGTCTACACTTTGCAAAGTTTTGTGATCGTGATTAGGTGGACAATTTTTTGTTTCATGACGCGAAATTGGAATCTGAAATAAACGACGTAGATGATAACAGTAACGAAAATGAAGAAGTAGAAGTAGAAGAAGACAGAGGCAAAGAAGTAGAAGAAAGCGACTCATAATGTAAGAAAACGCGCCTTGCATTCTACCTCACAGGTGGTGCAGAAACGAATCCATCGTAGCGCCCAAGTTTTCTCAGTCTCATATCTCGAAAACTATTGGTTCCATGTAAATTTTATATAGAACCTTTTTTGTGTAGATTTTGATAATAAACAAATTTTGTTATTATCAAACTTCACGTAAAACCAATATTTCACGAGATATTTGAGAGAAACTGATTTTCGCGATTTTCAACCTACGATAATTTTTTTAGCGGACACGATTTTGCAACAGACTTTTTACTCAGTGTTTCTTATAGCGATACAAAGAAAATCCCGAAGGAAAATTTTCACTTGAAATTTTTCAGAAGATTGTTTGTTTTTGTATAAAATGACTGGAGCCAACCGGATTTTAGTTACCAAAAATAAAACAGTTTACGCATAATTTTTGTTAATTTTCCTATTATTAGATTTTTTAAATTGTTTATGTTAATTTAGAGTGTGTATGATTAAATTCTTCTAAAGTTTTGATGAGTACATATTATTTTTTACCAACCAACATTGACGCTTGTCAGCAATCTCTGATACTGTTTATATAAATGAGCTGTAACTGATAAGAAAAAGTAAACATATTGTAAGTAAGCGTCCCGCGCTTCCGGAAAAATACAAATTGAACGACTTCGTAATGAAACATTTTTTACTCATGTAGATTTAAAGTATTAATATTTTTTAACTTTTTTATATAGTACCTATAAAATAATGTTACATGCAATTTTACGTTGCCACGCATGAATAATATTTACATTTTTCCGTGGTGGAATTGTGTTGTCCTGTACGGTATCTGCAGATTCCTACATGCCGGTAGCTACTTTACACGTCTTTGGTTGCCTAAACATTTTTTATTTTAAGGGGCAAAATTGGTGCCCTCTGAGCGGAAGAATTGTGCGAATACTTGGAAATTTCCCCCCCTTAAATATTTACTAACCAGTTTTCAAAACCATATTAGGTAATTCAATTCGCAGTTCTGATAGGAATTTTTTGAAACATTCAAAAGTGATAGAACTTGGCAATAACTTTATGAGAAAAGGGAATTCTCTATTCAAACTTTTTTATTTAACTATAAAGAGTAGTTAGAACATTATCTTTTAAATGATTTATTTTCTTCTCCTATTGATAATTATTTTTCTCATCACTTTGCAATAACACTTCATGTATAATTTATAGGAATACAATAAATCAATTATTTAAAAGTAAACTAGTAAATTAAATGCATAAACATTTAAAAAAATGAAAATAAAAACAAGAACCTTTAATCACAAAAAAAAAAAAAAAATTTATATAAAATAATATAAAATTACTCACATAGACGCGTTTCGGTGGCTATGCCACCATCTTCAGTACATCTACTAAATCTAATTTTACAAACTAAGCCTTATATACTATTATTTACGCATCCGTGAATTTAACACTTGAGTGAGTTTCACGGATGGTTAGTCAAATCTAGTAATCTATACAATGGGGTATTGGGAATGGGGCCCATATCACTATTTAATAATTTTTTCCTATTCTTATATATAATCAAACTTTCCCTACTATTTAAATTCCTATAATCTGATTCTGCCCTAACCAATTTTAAATTGTCTATACCTATTGTATGGTTGCATTCTAGTACATGCAGGGCAACACTAGATTTCTCTGGTCTATTGTATTTGATATGAGCCATATGCTCTTTGAATCTGGTAATGATAGAACGTCTAGTTTGCCCAATATATACCAAATCACAATCGCTACAACTAATCTGGTAAATACCTGACATATCCCTATCACTATTTTTGTCCTTCGGATTACCCAACAAACTACTTAATGATCTATTGTTATTACTGTGAACTATTTTAAGGTCAAATTTGTTAAAGATTCCACCAAGGCCATTTGTAACTCTTGGGTCGTAAGGAACTTTAACAAATCTGACCTTAGGATCGGTATCGCTGCTAAAAGTGGTACAATTTTGAATGGACAATTTGAATTGTTTCCTACGTATAATGTTATCTACTATGTTACAATTGAAACCATTACTTGTCGCAATATTCCTAATGGTTGTAAGTTCTTTCCAGTGCCTTTGCTTCGTTAAAGGAAAAGATAGCAGTCTATGAACCATAAATTGAAAACTAGCCATTTTATGTTGTTGGCAATGGCTCGAATCTTTGGTTATATAGCGACATGTACTGGGTTCCTTTCTGTATACATCTATTTCTATTTTCTTGTTCTTCCTGATCACCAATGCATCTAAAAACGGTAACTTTCCATCTTTTTCTATTTCATGTGTAAATTTAATAGTTGGATATTGGCTGTTGAGGTCGGCAATGAAATCGATTAGTATGATTTCATCTGTCAAAGAAACCATCAAACGATGCAAAACAATCATAACCCCTCAGGTCAAGTTTCGAATCAGTATCTCCAATCCATCCATTCCCAGAATGTACCGTCTTCCCAAAATCCACAAACCCGGGAATTCAATGAGACCCATTGTATCCAGCATAGGGGCACCGACTTCTGGAATTTCAAAATGGCTTGTGAATGAATTTAGCAATCTCACCATCCAACCTGCCAGTTTCTCGATTAAGAATTCATTGGAATTTATTCAGAAAATTAACAACATCTCATTGGAAGATGGTGAGTTGCTGGTTTCATTTGATGTGTCATCTTTATTTCCCAGTATTCCAATTCAACAAACACTTTCCTATCTTGAAGACTTACTGATCGCCAACGATCTGGAGAAAACGGTGGTCAAAGAATACATGTCATTAACGGAGTTGTGTATGCTGCAGAGTCAGTTTAAAATCGGGGGCAAATTCTATGAACAGACAAGTGGTACTTCCATGGGTAACTCGTTATCACCATTCTTCGCGGAAATTTTCATGGGCCGATTCGAAACTGATTTTAAATCCAACTCGGTTTATTTCCCAAGAATTTGGTTTAGGTACGTGGACGACATCTTCGCTATTTTCGATTGCCAAAACCATAATCTAATCGATTTCATTGCCGACCTCAACAGCCAATATCCAACTATTAAATTTACACATGAAATAGAAAAAGATGGAAAGTTACCGTTTTTAGATGCATTAGTGATCAGGAAGAACAAGAAAATAGAAATAGATGTATACAGGAAGGAAACCAGTACATGTCGCTATATAACCAAAGATTCGAGCCATTGCCAACAACATAAAATGGCTAGTTTTCAATTTATGGTTCATAGACTGCTATCTTTTCCTTTAACGAAGCAAAGGTACTGGAAAGAACTTACAACCATTAGGAATATTGCGACAAGTAATGGTTTCAATTGTAACATAGTAGATAACATTATACGTAGGAAACAATTCAAATTGTCCATTCAAAATTGTACCACTTTTAGCAGCGATACCGATCCTAAGGTCAGATTTGTTAAAGTTCCTTACGACCCAAGAGTTACAAATGGCCTTGGTGGAATCTTTAACAAATTTGACCTTAAAATAGTTCACAGTAATAACAATAGATCATTAAGTAGTTTGTTGGGTAATCCGAAGGACAAAAATAGTGATAGGGATATGTCAGGTATTTACCAGATTAGTTGTAGCGATTGTGATTTGGTATATATTGGGCAAACTAGACGTTCTATCATTACCAGATTCAAAGAGCATATGGCTCATATCAAATACAATAGACCAGAGAAATCTAGTGTTGCCCTGCATGTACTAGAATGCAACCATACAATAGGTATAGACAATTTAAAATTGGTTAGGGCAGAATCAGATTATAGGAATTTAAATAGTAGGGAAAGTTTGATTATATATAAGAATAGGAAAAAATTATTAAATAGTGATATGGGCCCCATTCCCAATACCCCATTGTATAGATTACTAGATTTGACTAACCATCCGTGAAACTCACTCAAGTGTTAAATTCACGGATGCGTAAATAATAGTATATAAGGCTTAGTTTGTAAAATTAGATTTAGTAGAAGTACTGAAGATGGTGGCATAGCCACCGAAACGCGTCTATGTGAGTAATTTTATATTATTTTATAGAAAAATTTTTTTTTTTTTTTGTGATTAAAGGTTCTTGTTTTTATTTTCATTATCGACATCACAGGGTCCACTATATATATTTTACTTAAAAAAATCATCATACAATTTATTCACTGTAAGAATTCATAAAAATAACTCAATAGATTTTTTCAGCAATAGTAACAATATTAAGAAATAAACAGGCAAATAAAATTAAATTGAAGAAAAACTATTCACTAAATGACTATTTCGGTTATATTTAATTGCTGTTAATTAAAGACTTAATGAAATCATAATTTCACAAAACTTATTAAATAATATCAGCGAATAAGCATTTCCAATCTGTTTAATAGTATTAAATTTGTTAAAAATCATAGGGTACAATAAATAAACAAGCAAAAATATTCTTCTTGCGTCTTCTATTCAGGCTCCCTCTTCAAATTTCAGTCCCTTATGAATCAACATGTGTTTTTTAAGATGGCCATTTTGGGTAAAACATTTATTGCACTGTTGACATTGAAAAGGTTTAAGTCCCTTATGAATCAACATGTGTTTTTTAAGATTCTGATTTAAGGTGAAACATTTATTGCACTCTTGGCATTTAAAAGGTTTAATTCCCTTATGAACGAGCATGTGTCTTTTGAGATCCCTATTTAAGATGAAACATTTATTGCACTCTTGACATTTAAAAGGTTTAATTCCCTTATGAATTAACATGTGTTTTTTAAGATTCTGATTTAAGGTGAAACATTTATTGCACTCTTGACATTTAAAAGGTTTCAGTCCCTTATGAATCAACAGGTGCGCTTTAAGACTGCCATTTTGGGTAAAACATTTATTGCACTGTTGACATTTAAAAGGTTTAATTCCCTTATGAATCAACATGTGTTTTTTAAGATTGCCATTTTCGGTAAAACATTTATTGCACTCTTGACATTTAAAAGGTTTATGTCCCTTATGAATCAACATGTGTTTTTTAAGATTCTGATTTAAGGTGAAACATTTATTGCACTCTTGACATTTAAAAGGTTTAACTCCCTTATGAATCAACATGTGGTTTTTAAGATGGCTATTTTGGGTAAAACCTTTATTGCACTGTTGACATTTAAAAAGTTTATACCTCTCATGAAGCAACATGTGTCTTTTAAGATTGCTATTTTCGGTAAAACAACTATTGCACTGTCGACATTTCAAAGATTTCTTATCAACATGAAACAACATGTGTTTCTTGAATTCGCCATTGTGTTTAAAACTTTTTTTGCAACGTTTACATTTGAAACGTTTCTTGCTCTTGTGGCTATGTTTGTGAACTTTTAGATTTTTATTTTCACGGTCGTCGCCCTTGTGTTTAGTAATTTTGTGGTGTAACATGTGCCTTCTAAATAAAATTCGAGTAACCCGTTGTGTACATACTTGGCAACTAATAGTGTCTCCTTGGACTATACAATCTTCGTCATCATAGTTTGCTTCTGCTTTGTTTTGTAATGTAGTAGCAAGATACTGCTCCATTTTTGTGGTGAACACATGCTGCGGAATCATAATAACTTCAACGGCGCATGTACAAATCTTAAGCAAATCTTCAGTTCTACATATGGATGGGTCTACTTTGATCTAAAAATTAACACAAGAAAAATGTAATTTAGGCCTTCACGTTGTAAATATGAAAATTTACCTGTGTATTTGCAAGACGATCTCTAATACCAAGTGTGACAGGAATTGTGTCAAACTGGATGATTTCAAGTGAGCTAGTATTTTCAATAACTTCTTCTGGTTCATCTTTTACTATCAGTTCATCTTGTTCTAATTTAACTTCAAGTGCATCGAAATCATAATTACCAACATTCATCTGAAATGTGCAAGAATTTGATTTAACGAACCCAATTAAACATTAACATATTAGATGAAAATATGGAAGCATTTTAGTGATTACCAAATCAAACGGGAATAAATTATCTTCAAATATTATGATGGAAACACAACAATGAATGGATTCAAATAGTTTTTATTATGTATGAACTACCAAACTTTCCACTATTCAAAAGTGTTGCAAATGAAAAACTATGAAAACTATTAGGAATATTTTGTGGTACATACGACGTAGATGCAAACTTTTGATTTTCTTTTGTAATAATGCACTAAAAAATAATTCTTTGATAAAACCAGGCAGATAAATGGAAAACGTGACAAAGAGACCCTCTCCGCAATTAGCAAATTACAATTGATGAGATGGTACATCATATTTGCAGTTTATTTTACATAAATTTCAATGAAAATTTTGATATCAGTTTTAATTTCTTATAAAAATTTCAAGTGAAAACAACCGCGTTACTTCAAACATTTTTCACACTTGTTTTTTTGGTGCTTCTTAAATATATTTAAATAAATTGAAATTGTTATAAAAATGTTATTATTTTAAATGACTCGGAACAGAACTTTGGCACTTGATTCTGTTTGTGAACTCCATCCAACGGTAAAACTGTACCTGGGTATTCAGTAGATTCTTGATATCAAGTTTTGGAAGACTTGTGTCGTATTCGTCATCCAGTGAGCTGTTTTCTACGGCAACTTCTTCTGGCTCGTCTTTTATTATAAGTTCTGTTTGCTCTAATTTAATTTGAAATGAATTCAAATCATCACAATTATCCATCTTTATCGGAAAATGAATTGAATGCAATTTAACAATTAATGCTTGGTTTATGCAAGCAAATTAATCCACATGCAAACCAGGTTAAAAATTCTAGATTTACCACTCACTGCCGCAGCTTACAATTGAGGTTATGGCATAGATCTAAACGTGTTACTCACTGCAAAATGGCGCAGTAAAAGGTAGAAGCAGCTCAGCTGATGAAACTTATAGTTACCACCCACACACTTTACGATAAATTTCTGGGAATCTTGCACGTTTCCTGCCGAAGTTCGACAATTCTCGTTTTGGCGGGGCCGTTGAAAGCGCCATCTTCCCACGAATGATTGCAATACATTTAATCACGAACATTCATATGTGAGTTACCAATCTATTTGTCTATGGTTATGGCACAGATAACAGATTGATGACTCTGTAGGGACCTGATTTAGTTCTTGACTAAACATCTCTATAGTACCGACTACCCACACGCGATGGCGCTGACTAACTTCCGTTAGCGCCCCTAGATAACATGAGGGTAGACAGTCTTCCGGCAACTACGAACCAGTAACCCTCGGTGTCTGTGCAATTCATAAATATATACATCATCAAATCTCAAAGTGCTTTATTTTCATTTCTCGTAACATCAGCGCTACATTGGTGACCCCGCAGAACAACGCATTTTTAAATTACAAATGATCAATAACGAGGAAACGGCAGCGACGTCGCAACTCCAGGTCGACCGCGTGGCAATCAAGCCACCACCATTCTGGAAGGCGAATCCAGAAGTCTGGTTCATACAGTTGGAGGCTCAATTCAAAATTGCGAACATCACCGCCGACGACACGCAGTACATCTACGTCCTCAGCGCCATAGAGACAGAGGTGTTAACGCAAATCATTGACCTCATCACCAGCCCGCCAGCGACAGGCAAGCACCAAGCCATTAAAGATAGATTGGTAGGAAGCTACGCAGATTCCGCGGACAGGAAATTGCGAAAACTTCTGTCCGATTTGGAAATCGGCGATAGGAGGCCGTCACAACTCTTAAATGAGATGTCCAGGTTAGGGGGCTCCGCAGTATCCAAGGAACTGCTAAAAACGCTTTGGATGCAACGCCTCCCCACACAAATGCAATCCGTCCTGGCCGCAAGCAACAGTGCCTCGGAACTGGACGACCTGGCCAAAATGGCCGACAAGATCGCGGAAATCCATAATCCGCAAACGCACGCAGTGGCCAGTACGAGCAATGCAACAGAGGCATTGCTGCAACGCATAATGGGAGAGCTAGCAGAACTAAAACTCCGGGTCGAAGGTGAACACCAATTTCGTTCAAGAAGTGCATCTAGGTCTAAAACACATTCGAAGCGTTCGCGATCAAAAACCCCCGCGAGGAATAGCGGTACATGCTGGTACCATTGGAAGTTCGGCAGCCGCGCTAAGAGGTGTGAAAGCCCGTGCGACCAGAGCACCCCAAAAAATGGTGCGGAAAACTAACAACTGCGCCGCAGCCGGCGACAAGCGACGCAGCAACTAATGATCGCCCAACAATCAACCTCGTCAAGGAATCTCCAAGGCTACTCGTTAAAGACAACATGACCGGCATTAAATTTCTTATTGACTCCGGTTCAGACGTTTCGATAATTCCACGGACAAACAAAAATTTGAAACCGTGCGATCAACAATTATACGCGGCAAACAACACCATCATCCCGACGTATGGCACCAAAACCCTCAACGTCACTTTAAATCTACGCAGAGAATTTACATGGCCATTTATTATTGCCGATACAAACAAAGCAATAATTGGCGCAGATTTCCTCCGTAAATTTCACCTACTCGTTGACATCACGCGACGCAGATTAATCGACGGCACAACAACCCTCTTCACTGAAGGAACGCACACTTCAACACCACACCAGGCAGTGACAGCCATCGATCCAAGCTGCAAATTCAACAACATACTGCAGCAGTTCCCATCTATCACCACCAAGGAGAAGTCCATCGCAGCACCACACGACACCAAACACTTCATCGAGACCAAAGGGCCACCGGTAGGCGTCAAGCCAAGACGTCTACCCGCGGACAAACTTCGGGATGCCAAGGCAGAAATCCAGCGAATGGTTCAAGAGGGAATCTGCCGACCATCCAGCAGTCCATGGTCCAGCCCACTGCACATGGTAAAGAAAAAAGACGGTGAGTGGAGACTGTGCGGCGACTACAGAAAACTAAATTCTGTAACCACTCATGACCAATATCCAATTCCCCATGTGCAGGATTTCGCTCATCTCCTAGCGGGCAAGAAAATTTTCAGTACAATAGACTTAGTCCGAGCTTACCACCAAATTCCTGTCGAAACCGAACACATTCCCAAAACCGCAATCACCACACCTTTTGGTTTGTTCGAGTTTACCCAAATGCCTTTCGGTCTAAGAAATGCTGCACAAACATTCCAACGTTTCATCAATGATATCCTCCATGATTTGGAATTTTGCTTTCCATACATAGACGATATTTTAATCGCATCGGTCGATGAGGAAGAGCACAAGACCCACCTAAAAATTATTTTCAATCGCCTTCAGCAAAAAGGTCTAAAAATTAATTTACAAAAATGCACTGTGGCGGCTCCGATCGACTCCTGGTGGTCCCAAGATTCTTTTCGACCACCAGCGATTTTAGCTGATCCGGAACGAATCGATTTCAAATTACGTCCGGCACAGCACGAACATTTACACATGTCAGATGACACATGATAAATGTAAATGTGCCACCCGCGCTGGACAGTACCGGAAATATCCTTCAGACCCTACAAGTCGACCTCCCGGAAGCTGGCATATATATACAAATTTTCAGTGGGCTTCAAAAGAAGTCCGTTCGAATCCTTCAACCGAACCAGTCGGTTTCACATGTTAAATTGTGCCATTATCGTGTAAATATTTTCCTTCAAACATCAAATAAAGTCTAGTCAAAATTGGTGTGTTATTTAAACCCCAACACACTAAAGCACCTTCGGCGAACCAGTGGTAACTTTCCTAGGCTACCAAGTTACAGGTCAGGGAACCCGGCCACTGCCAGAGAAAGTAGAAGCAATTTCAGAGTTCAAGCGCCCGGAAATGGTCAAACAACTCAGACGTTTTTTAGGCATGGTAAACTACTTCCGGAGATTCATGCCGCAAGCAGCGACCACCCAAAGCGAGCTAAACAAATATCTACAACAATCCGGGAAGAACGACAAGAGGCCAATTACGTGGACGCCCGAAGGTGAAACAGCATTCAAGCGGTGCAAAGATGAGCTTGTCAACGCGACACTCCTCACACACTCGATTCCAACCGCACCCATGGCACTGACAGTGGATGCATCAGATTACGCTGTCGGGAGCTGTCCTAGAACAGTGGGAAGATGAAGCATGGAGGCCATTAAGTTTTTTCTCAAAGACAATGTCGGAAACGCAAAAACGTTATAGCACTTACGATAGAGAGTTGCTCGCTGTCTACTCGGCCGTGAAGCACTTCAGACACTTTGTCGAAGGCCGCAAATTTGTCATTTTTACGGATCATAAACCTTTAACGTATGCGTTTCAACAAAAACCCGATAAAGCATCACCCCGTCAAGCTCGACAACTGGATTACATCAGTCAATTTTCTACGGAAATCTACCACATCACAGGGAGAAACAACATCGTCGCTGATACTTTGTCTCGAGTAGAAGCTTTAACATGTCCAGAGCCTATGGATTACACAAAATTAGCCGAACATCAGGCAACAGACGAAGAGCTACAACACGCTTTAAGCAATCCGCAACAGACGGCGTTAAAACTTCAAAAGTTCCAAGCTCCGGGCACAGAGATGGAAATATTTTGTGACACAAGCACCAAAAGGATCAGACCATTCATCCCGAAAAGCTTCCGCAAAATAGTTTTTCAATTATACCACACGCTGGCACACCCAGGCATCCGGGCCACAACAAAATTAATTAGTGACAGATTTGTTTGGCCTGCAATCAACAAAGACATCAGAGAATGGACCAGGGCATGCCTTAGTTGTCAAAAGGCAAAGACAACAAGACATAGCCGAGCTCCCCTTGAGACATTACAAACACCGGATCAACGATTCCAACACGTCCACATCGATCTAGTGGGACCACTGCCATCATCACAAGGTAAAACATATTGTTTAACTTGCATTGATAGATTTTCATGTTGGACAGAAGCCATCCCTATCGTGGACATAACGGCAGAAACGGTTGCTACAGCGCTGTACTCAGGTTGGATAGCGAGATTTGGAACACCCGAAAAGATCATCACTGATCAAGGCCGACAGTTCGAATCATCATTGTTCAAGGCTCTTGCACATCTTTTAGGAATACAACTCGCAAGAACAACTGCTTACCATCCGCAATCAAATGGAAAAATTGAACGCTGGCACCGTACATTGAAGAGCGCAATTTGCGCACATGCCACCGAACGCTGGGTGGAGATTTTACCAACCATTCTGTTAGGACTCCGCAATGTAACACGGCAGGACGCTTCAGCATCACCTGCAGAGATGTTATACGGCACCACTCTTAGACTACCAGGAGAGTTCTTTGAACCCACTGTAGTCGACAGGGATCCTGCACCAGCAGTCGAACACCTACGACAAACATTGCGAGACCTCAAAGCAACACCAACCGTACACAACAATACAAACAAATATTTTGTCGCTCCTAAACTTTTGGACTGCACCCATGTTTTTATACGTCAAGACTCAGTACGAAGACCCTTGCAGTCGCCATACAAAGGACCATTCCAAGTACTCGCTCGGAAGGACAAGTATTTCACCATCAACAACAACGGCAAACATGTAAATATTTCCATAGACAGATTGAAACCAGCATATTTGTTACAAGACGATCCTATTATCCACTACCATACGTACACTAGACCAGCAGCAACCTCAAACATACAACCAGCTGGGAATAAATCACGACGAATGACTTTCAATGTATAGTGTATAATTCAAAATACCTTTAATAACCTGTAAATAATCAACTTGTACATAACTGTAAAAATTTAGCATGTAACAATATAAACAAACACATCGTGACTAGGTCACTGGGGGGAGGTACTGTAGGGACCTGATTTAGTTCTTGACTAAAAATCTCTATAGTACCGACTACCCACACGCGATGGCGCCCTTAGATTACATGAGGGTAGACAGTTTTCCGGCAACTACGAACCAGTAACCCTCGGTGTCTGTGCAATTCATAAATACATACATCATCAAATCTCAAAGTGCTTTATTTTCATTCCTCGTAACATCAGCGCTACAACTCAATACAAATATTTGGCAATAACGACCTCAATGTTGGTTCAATTCAACTAAGCATGCGTACAGCGCCACCACAGCTGAATTTTGAACTAAAATATAATCGCGGGTTATTTGAAATGAATTTTATTCATATTTTTTACTTGTACAGATAGGTACTACGCAATTAAAAACTCTGTGAATTAAATATGTCTTTAATTGAGTCGTTCCATAGCAAAACTCGTCTTATCCAACTTAAACCATTTCTGGCTAATCAAGAAAAACGTCTCCAGAGTTTATTTTTATAGATAAAGTGTTAATGTTTAATATTTTATTTTTGCAATAATTGCTAAGATTTATTGGTCATTTTTAATTAAACGCAAATTCAATGCCATTCGTTATTTTTGAATTTGAAGTTTGGATAAGGCGACTTTTGCTGCGACATGTTGGATTTACATAAATTTGCAGCGTTAAATTGATTGTGAATTATTTATTTATTTTTATTGTTATTTGTTAGGGTTTAATTTGTATTAAAAGAACGCGATTACATTATAGAAATATATTTAAGTGATAATGATAACGCATAAACGAGATGCAGGTGTAGCGTGCAAATTCAGTTTGGCGCGTAAAAGCGTTACAGGCATTGGACGTGCTAAAAATACTCCTGATGAATACAATTTTGCTATTGGTCATTTGGATAAGACAAGTTTTGCAACAGCTATGCCAACGCCATCTTTATTTACAAGCCGTGAAGCCATGCTTGGCAACACCGCATTAATGCACAGAAGTAGGCCGGGTATCATTGCACGTCGGTTGCAATCGAAACTTATTAAAAAATAACTAACATGAAATGATCCATACTACATCATTATTCTGATAGTATTAAGAAATAAAACAAAAGTTAGTAAAGGCAGGAAATTTTATTTTGTGGTATTTATTAAACATTAAATAACATTATTTACAAATAACATATTTTTAACGTTTATTCTTCTCTTTTGTTAGCGTAGCTAATTTCCTTTTTTCTCTAAATTTTTAGTGCCATTTGTTTCTTTTGAATATTTTGTGTAGTTATTCAACAGAATATTTGCAAAAACAGAATACAATGTTTTAAACAATCTAGAAACATCGTTGCCACACAGACAATGTAATTCAAATTGTTGAAAAAAGTTATTGGAATTTAAGCTTAACTGTGTCAGTTGAATTAAAATGCCTTTTTGACAGGAAGATTGCAAAAATTTTGTTTCCCACACGCTATTAGCTACAATATATTCTAACAAAGCATACATATGAAAGAAAACACACTTAACATGGTAACTTGGTTCACTTAAGCCACCTCGCTGTAAAAAGTCAAAATATTCGTTGCAAACATTACTGCCGCGTCCTTCCTCAAATAAAAAAACACAGGCAGTACATTCCAGTTTTTTGCAAACAGATCGTGCTCCATAGCCACAAACATATATGCAGCTTGATTCCTCGATTTCACATAATTCAAGATAATTTGAAGTTATAATGGGGCGAAATTGATCAATGTCAACATTATATAAATTTGATTCAGTACTTTCATTAGCAAAGTTGCTAAAGCATGCTTCTCTTTTATTGATCATTTTCAAAATATGTCTTATTCGTAATTTGTTTTCTGATTCAATTACTTGCCTAACTGATACATTATAGTTTGATCCAGATAGTCGTCTGTACATTCCAAACCTTTTCTCTAACTTGTCTGTTTGAAATTTCCCCAAGAGTACATACGAAACATTAAATTTTGTTAAAGCATCGTTAGCAATTTTACATAACACTTGAGATGCTCTTCTTATTGCTTCAAATGTGTCGGAGCTTAAGCCAGCTTTGTCCTTGAAAGACTGCCATGCTTCTATCCAAGACAAAAAACGTTTCAAAAACAATAACTTTTCATCCTCAATACTACAAACTGGTCCTGCCCATTCATTTCTTTTTATTTTTCCTACGATAGGGTTTTTAGAATTTACAATATCCCACCAGATGCGGAAAATTTGTAAAAAATTTGCAGTATCTGTACATTTTTCTTCCGTTTGTAAAGCAGCAATAGTTGACATATGAAAAACATTATCCACTAACAAAACGTTTTGTCTCTCTAAATTCGAGGGATACAAAGTTTTATAACTCAACTTATATGCTTTTTTAATTAACTTATTTTGCTCGTCCTTGAAAAATAGTCGCAAATGTTCGAAACATGCATACCGTTTTATTGTATAATTTTCAAAATCAGGATATATTAAAGTGTGAAAAGTATCTTTTTTGTTCAACCAGTTATTCCTAACATTTTTAAAAATGTGAACAGTGTCATACGATAGGTAAGTATTAATATCAGGGAAGCATGGATTTGGCATAGATTCGTTTGAAGAAATTAAAGTGAACATATTCTGATTTATTCTATTGTTATCAGTTAGTATCGCAACTATAGGAAAACCACATTTTTGAACAAATTCAATTACCTCATTAACGAGTATCTTTAACTGATCTCCTGTTGTGTTATTCACAGGAACTAGTCGAATAACTTCACTAAAATTACCAAAAGCAGAAGAGATCATAAAAGTTTCAATAGTTTTTGCCAGATCCTTAGCATTATTTTCTGAACTGCCAACAATTCCATTGGCTTTAAAATCTAACTTAGATTTCACATAAATTTCATCAATTTGTAATATTGTATATTTTTCTCGAACAGTCAAGTTTTTGGAAATTTGTTTCAAATAGTGACTTGTATTTGAAAGATTTTTGTCTGGTTTTACATTAAATCTAGAAGATATTTGTTGTAAATATCGTTTACTAGGCAGCAGCAAATGATCTTGTAAGAGCATGTAACAAGACGATGAATATGAATAAGCCATAAATGCAAACAAAATAGTTGCTGGGGAATATTTTCGTCTTTTTAACAATATCATGTTTAACTGATCAATTAAAAGTTCCAATTGTTTTTTATGTTGATAGTCTTCCATTTCTTCAGCTTTTTCGTTACACGTAACTAAATTTTCATACGACTTTTGCAAGAAAAATTCAAAAGATCGAGTCCTTAAATTGTGTTGACTTACGTTGGCATACCTAACTAATATATTTTCAAGTTGCGACCATCGAGATAATTTTAAATCACAAGGGAGAATCCAGTTCAAATCGTGAGCAGAAATTTCTTCTTTTCCAATAAAGAGTTTTAATGTTAAATCACTTTTCACAAGAACACTACATAAAATTTCGGCGGCACTTAACTCAGTTTCACTTTCAGAAGAACTATTAGAACACTCAATATTTAATAAATACAGCCAAACACCAAAGTTGCTCTTAATTTTAAAGTTCCACTTTGTTTCACTGTTTATACCTTTAGTTTTGTTTGAAAAGTGTCAAGAAAATTTGTAAAGTCATTTATAATATCAGATTTTACAAATTCTTCAATTTTTCCAGCTTCTTTTGATTGCAACGCTTTCCTTCTTACTTCAGGGTCTTTTCGTCTAACTACTGTTGAAGTTGAAGACAGATAAACTGGAAGATTTTGAAAAATTGTGGGTACAGCGTCTTCCTTTCATTTTGGGTGTGCTAATAGCAACGTAGTAACAGTTGACCCGTTTTTGTATATCTGATCTAATATAACATCATTTTCGTTAAAATGTTTTATACAAACAGATGAATACTTCGTAGGCTGCCAATTTTTCCTCGGGATAGCTCGAAGCCATTTCTTTTTCGTTTCTTCATCTTATGGAAATGAAAACGTAGTAACTGCAGCTTGCCCCTTTACGGATACACTTTCGTAATTCGATTTGCAGCTTGGGACACAACATTTTCTAGTCATCTAAAAAGTTTTCATGTGAAAAGCATGAACCAAAGGTTAAATGTACTTACTTTCTATATTGTCGAATATCAAATTATTGAGTTAAATATTCTGATAAATACACACAGGTTTGGAAATACCACAACTATCTAACGTTAACTGCACTTTATAACAATATCAACAACAACTAAATGATGCAATGCTGAACTGAAGAACGCAAAATGTCCGCCTAGCAACACTGCTGCCAAATTTCTTAGTTCACGGCTTGTAAAATAAAGATGGCGTTGGCTATGCGCATGGATAAGACCAATTTTGAAACGGACCTTAATATTTGGGGTTGAATTTACAAGAGATAAGACCAGTTATGGTGCGTTGGACGTATAACGTTGATGGTCCTTTAAATTCTGATTCCAGTGACGTAGCTAACTCGATTTTTTTCAAAAATGGATAAGACGAGTTTTGCTATGGAACGACTCAATTAACACACATACATACATACATATATTACATATTGTGTAAATCAACATTATAACATATTTTGTAAAACACAATGTAGGTAAATCAACATAAATATAACATATTATACAAAAAACAACGTAAACAGACACATTTAACATATTATGTAACACATAATTTAAACCAAAACACAAAACAATAAATTATTACAACAATAAATAATGTAAGTAAAAGAAATGCATATTCAAATAATTAGAAATACAGGCATCAAAAGCTTGTATTCTAGGAAAAAGTTATTTGAATACTGGATTTTAATCTATATAGAACAAATTCATCTTCTTCTACAACCAAATTTTGAAACATTACTATTATTATTAAAATACAAAATATACTTTGTCACAACAAAATTTAAAGTAACTTCTAGCAATTTTGAATGCATTATGTTGTGATGAAGTTCACATGAAAACCAAGCAAAATTTATTTTGTTTAAAATAGTCAGAATTGTTTGTTTAACGTTTAAAATGTGTCCATGCAATTTCAAAAATTCGAAATCAGTCTTTTCTATATCAGCTACAAAATACACAAATTCTTTAGTAGGATAAGTTAATCGATTTTCTTCATTTTGTTCGAGAAATGAAATTAACAAATTGTGTGGTTCCATCCGATCTGATACCAAACAAGTTTGACAAATATTACAATTTAATAATTCTGATTTTTTCAATAAATACCCGGATACATAAGAAAAAGTTTGTGTATTGTGACCTATCTGCCAAATCTGATCTATTTACCGTGATAGGTTCAAAAATTTCAAATTCGTTACTGACCACTTGTATTGGTCGTAGAAAGATAACACAACGGAATGGGTTTTAATATGTTTATTGATTACGCTAATTACTGACTGAAGGTCTCTACATAAACACACCAGCAGCAGACTGCCCGTCTCACCTCAAGCCCACTACTTATACCTTAACAATAATGCTTACTCTACACTTATACTACTTATAACTAGATACACTACACACTATTGTTATGATATTTTCGGAATTTTGATTGCTATTGTCTAAAAATCGTAACGAATTATTGAAATTGGGACAATTTAGAACACAGCAACGAAATTGAACCCACTGTTCCATTGCAATAATTTCAAAAAAAAAAGATAAATTAGATAATAGATACCTGGTTTACACTTAAAACTTAAAAAAATTACAAGTTAAAATTATAAAGAATTCAAACAAAAGCTTATAAAATTGCACAACGTCTCGAGAACGAGACTTGTGAAGAATAAACAAAATCAAATACATTAGAGTTACCAATACGCGCAACTCCACAAGTTTATCACGTATTTGTAAGGATCAGAATTCATCTGCGCCATCTACCGCCTTGGGGTTTAATAATGGCGTTCTCATATAAGATGCTATGGAAAAGAACGTTTAAGAAATTTAAAAATGCCGCATTAATTGCGAGAAAAATCTTTAAATTTTTTTATTTTTGCCTTTTAGCATTCATTTTTCATTACATTCATTCACTTTTTGTATATAGGCTCTTATAAAAACACTAAAAAAGCGTATGTACAAAACGTGAATGAAAGCAGTGAAAAATTAATGTTAAAAAGCAAAAACAAAAAAATTTAAAAAATTTCTCACAATTAAAACGGCATTTTAAATTTTCCCAAACATCTTTCCCACAGCATCTCTTATATGAAGAAAATATAAAAGCGCTTTTCTATTATTTTATTAATTTTCCTAAATATTTCTTTCCATGGCATTAAAATTTTTTGTTTTCTATCTTTTCCCGAATAAAAATGCCCCTTCCACGTAATTTTGTACCCTTAAGACTTCGATGAACCTAATTAATTTAATTTAAAACATGCAATTCGCCAATGGCTAACTAAATTTATTTTTATTTTTTTTTAAGTGTTTTTATAAGAACCTATGTACAAAAGGTGAATGAATGTAATGAAAAATTAATGCTAAAAGGCAAAAATAAAAAAATTTAAAGATTTTTCTCGCAATTAATGCGGCATTTTTAAATTTCTCAAACGTTCTTTTCCATAGCATCTTATATGAGAACGCCATTATTAAACCCCACGGCGGTAGAGGCGCTGCTTATACGGGATCCCGTCGAGAGTGGGAGTTGCACGTATCTATATATATAAAGCAAAGTTGGGTGACTGATGACCATTGCAGAGCCTTTATGGGTTATCCGAGAGATCTGATTTTCGGAACTACTTTGCTTTTATGGCGTAGGCACTCGCTAAGAAAGGATTTTTGAAAATTCCGTTCATAAGGGCCTGAAATTAAATGGTAAAGTTTTTCAAATAAGCCGAAAAACCATTAAGGGCGTGGTTTGTTTTGTTGCATTCATTCACATAGGCGCACGCATAGAAATTACTTAACAGTCATATCTGAAATCTAACGAGCACGCCAATGATTAAAATGTTTAGTCTCAAGCGGCTGATTTATGATTATTGACGGTAATAATTCTCAAATTTCCATACGGCGAATTAAGTTACTCAAACTTAATAATGTGTTTTAAAAAAAAATTTAATTTTATTTAAATGGTTACAGTTCTTAATACTTATAATTATAACTTATTTTTAAAAGAAATACAGAACTAAAGTTACAACTACAACTAATCTAATTAAAAAAAAACTGATTTTCCATTATTTTTGTCTTTTATAACTTTAACATTATTGTTATGTACCTATATTAGTTAATCACACAATTATTAAGTACCTATATTAATTAATCACCTAACTATTAAGTTGTTTACTTATTATTAATCTGTTCACTTATTATCATGTTTATTTGCGGTTCATCTTATATTGGTTCTCATCCTGTTTATTTGTTATTGTATTTTTTAGTGGTTTGCATGCACTTGTTTTTCATCCTGTTTACAGATAAATTTCTTATATAAGGGATTCAAATTAATTACAGTCAAGAGTTTTGATAGTTTGATAGTTGCTACCAGTCTGTCGTTAGTCTCTACTACTCTCCTATTGTTAAGTCATAGTTTTAGTCACTTTTATTTTAAATTAAGTGTTATTTACGAATAATAAAGATTTGTACGAAGAAGTGTCGCTCTCTCGAGGTCCCATAACAAATTTTTGGTGTCAGGAGTGGGATAATTTGCTGAATAACTTGGACAAATCTTGGAAGATTCACAAACGTGACGATTTATCGAAGTCTCCAGATCTATTCCTTGGTAGATTCCCATCTTTAAAAATCAGCAACGAACTGGGATCCAATTGGACATGCACATCATCGTTCTTGTCATATCGTAAGTAACCACTCACAAATCAAACTCTAAATCTAAATTCAAACTCAAATCCTAAATCAATTAAAATAATCTCTCTTTTACAATGCCTACTGAACAATTAGAAGTACCTTTAAGCTTTTTATCAAAATATATAACACCATTTACGGGTGATCGCAATCAGCTAATATCATTTATACGAAATTGTCAGAACGCGTACGATTTAGCCACAGCAGCTCAAAAGCCAATTATTTTCTCTTATATCTTATCACAAATTCAAGGTCGAGCAGAAATTATAATTAGTAATCACAGTTTTACAAGTTGGAATGATTTGAAAAAGTTTCTCAAAGATACTCATTTAGAAGTTAAACACTTTTCGCAGTTACATTTAGAATTGCAAGCGTGTAAACAATATCATAATGAAACTGTAATACATTATACCCAAAGAGTTGAGACTTGCACAACGCAACTTCTGCAAGCCGCGAGAAATGATACGGTAGATCTCGTCGAACTTCGTGGAAAGTTCGAAATGATTAATAAAATGGGTTTACAAACATTCTTACTAGGTATATTACCCCAGTATTCAGTTATTTTACGGGCGCGTGACCCTGAAACACTCTCGGACGCATCGGATATCGCTTTAAATGAAGAACGCATCAATTCATATTTAAAAGAAAACATTTCACATACGTCAAAATTCTGTTCCTTTTGCAAAAAAACGGGTCATACAACATTTAATTGTTTTAAAAAATCAAACAACGTACAATCTCCTAAACCTAAACAGGAACCTAGAGTTTATAACGTACATTCACAAAACACAAATACTTTTCAAAAAACCCAAACTCCAAATTCAAAGTTCTGTAACTATTGCAAGAAAACCGGGCATGTAATAGGTGAATGTCGGAAAAGACAGTATAATCACGCGAAAAGACAATATCCTCAACAAAATACGAATCAAAATGCGAATTCTAACAATAATTTAAACTATCAACGTCCCTCAACCCCTGCCGTAACGAGGAACGTCAATCAAGTTTCGGCAGAATTTTCACAATTAACTCAACAGCCTTTGTAGAACTTCATATACCGGAGTCAAAAACAAAATTCCTAAAATTATTAATAGACACAGGTGCCGATGTTTCATTAGTTAAGTATCAATCAATAAAAGGCGAATTAGCATGTTACGAGGACGAAAAATTAAAATTAAAAGGTATCAATGATGAAATCATGGAAACATTCGGTTACTCAAATTTTCACATAAATATTGGTAATTCCATTATCGAACATAAAATGCATTTAATTAAAAATAGTAAAAATATACCATTTGACGGAATTTTAGGGATAGATTTTTATAGGAAAACAAATGCTGTGATTGATTACAAAAACAACAGTCTAACATTTAATCATCACACAATTCCTATTCTTTTTGAAAATAAACCTAATTCTAACGTAGAAACGAACTTTGTAAAATCTAACTCAACGCAAACTCCTAAATCTATCGAAAATCATAACATTATTCCAAATCTAAATCAAACTCGAAATCTTACAAACTCAAACTCTTTATTAAATCAAACGCGAAATCTTACAAACTCAAACTCTTTACTAAATCAAACTCAAATTCTTACAAACTCGAATCAAATTTCCAAATCTTCTATATCTCCAAATCGAAATTCAAAATCTTACATTATCCAAAATCTAAATCAAAGAGTAACTCATGAACCAATTTTTAAATCCTCTCAAGATCAAAACATTTTCAAACTCAAGCCACGAACAGAAACCTTAATTCAATTTAACGTACAAAATCCAGAAATTCAAGAAGGCTTAACTCCAAATATAGAAATTCTTGAAGGTGTATTTCTTTGTCGTTGCATCACAAAAGTCGATCAAAATCAAAAAGCTATCTCTACAATATTAAATACGACCAGTAATGAGGTCACTATCAAACAATTAGACTTAAATTTAGAGCCCTTAAACAATGACGAAATATTTTGCATCAATTCAATATTACAAGTAGAAAACGGGAATATTACAAATCGTAATGAAATCTTGAATAAAACTATTCGAACCGATCATTTAAATCAAGAAGAGCGCGAGTCTCTAATGAAAATTTGCCACGAATATAATTCTATATTTCAACTTGAATCCGATAATTTAACTAGGACAAATAGCATCCAACACACGATACCTACAATATCTCAAAATCCTATTTCTTCTAAAACCTATCGTTATCCGGAAATTCACAAACATGAAGTAAATACTCAAATTGATAAAATGTTAAAGCAGGGAATAATTGAACCTTCTACTTCACCTTGGTCTTCTCCTTTGTGGGTTGTTCCTAAGAAAAAGGACGCATCTGGTAAATGCAAATGGAGAATTGTAATAGATTATAGGAAGTTAAACGAAGTTACAATAGGTGATGCTTTTCCATTACCCAACATAACAGAGATATTAGATCAGTTAGGTCATTCTAAATACTTCACCACTTTAGACTTAGCTTCGGGATTTCATCAAATTCCCATGAATTCAGAAGATTCCCCAAAGACAGCATTTTCGACGCCATTAGGTCACTATCAATACACACGAATGCCTTTCGGTTTAAAAAATGCACCAGCAACCTTTCAACGGTTAATGAACAATGTACTATCAGGATTACAAGGGATCAAATGCTTTGTATATCTTGATGACATAGTTATCTATGCCGATTCCATTGAAACACATTCACGTAAATTAAAAGAAATTTTTGAACGACTAAAAAGTCACAATTTAAAGCTCCAACCCGATAAGTGTGAATTCATGCGTCATGAAGCAGCATACTTGGGACATGTCATATCTGAAAATGGAGTACGTCCAAATTCTGATAAAATTCAAACAATTCAAAATTTTCCAATTCCCAAAAATGCGAAAGATATCAAGTCATTTCTTGGATTAGCCGGGTACTATCGTAGATTCATAGAAAATTTTAGCAAAATTACCCGACCTCTTACTAGCTTATTAAAAAATGAAGTAGAATTTGATTGGTCATCAACTCAACAGGAAGCTTTCGATGTTCTTAGAAATAAATTAATCTCAGAACCTATCCTCCAATACCCAGATTTTTCTAAACCTTTTAATTTAACAACAGACGCTAGTGGGTATGCAATAGGCGCTATTCTTTCTCAGGATTTTAACAATAATAACTTACCAATTGCATATGCTTCTCGAACTATGAATCGTGCTGAAACAAATTATTCAACAACTGAAAGAGAATTATTAGCAATAGTATGGGCAACGAAACACTTCCGACCATACCTATATGGAAGGAAATTCAATATCATTACCGATCATAGACCATTGACTTGGTTAATGAACGTCAAAGACCCTGGTTCGCGATTAACTAGGTGGCGCTTAAAACTTGAAGAATATGAATACAACATTATTTTTAAACCAGGTAAACAAAATACTAATGCAGATTGTTTATCGCGAATTCAAATCGAAAATCCTCAAATTTTAAAGTTACAAATGTTGACTGATGACACGTATAACGATTTCTTGAAATTCCATTATATGGATCTAAAGCCAAATATTCACGATTTTCAAGAAACTGACTCATCTTTGTTAGATCAAGACAATAACATTGCACATATCATCTCCTCAGATTTTCGAAATTCTGAAGGATTGTCCTTAGAAAATAGTAAATTAATCACAAACTATGAATCTTTAAAACTAGAAACCTCAAAATTATACGACATTCTAATATCCCAATTCAAAAATAAATTCAGAGTATATCACTTGATAATCAAGCAAAACTTCTGGGATAAACCAACATACCAAGATTTATTTTATTGTCTTCAAAACTTAAGAAACATTTTAGAAAGAGATAAAATAAGCTCAATTTCATTTCCTTTATTCATTGATCAATTTATACAATTTAACCCTGAAAAATCAAAACAAATATTATTGTACGTATTTCGGAATTCAAAAATCAGTATCATATTATGTCATAATAAAATAATAAATCCAATTAGGGAAGACATACCTAAAATTTTAGCAGAAAATCATAATTCCCCAATATCAGGACATTCAGGTTATCATCGTACCCTAAATAGATTAAAATTTAAATATAAATGGAAGAACATGAAAAAAGATGTTAAATCCTATATCAAACAATGCGAAAGTTGTCAAAAAAACAAAGTAGTTCGTAAAACCTTCAAACAACCAATGGAAATTACCTCAACCTCAAACCACTCATTTGAAAAATTAGCAATGGACATTGTAGGTCCACTTCCATTGACTGAAGACGGCAACAAATTCATTTTGACAGTACAAGACGACCTTACTAAATTTTCTCAAGGTTATGCCATTCCAAATCATGAATCCTCCACGATCGCTGATATGTTAGTGAAACATTTTATCTGTAATTTCGGAATTCCCAAGCAAATCCTTACCGATCAAGGTAAAGACTTTACTTCCAACTTAATAAAAGACATTTCATCCTTATTCAAAATTAAACGAATTCAAACCACAGCGTATCATCCACAGTCAAACGGTGCACTAGAAAGGAGTCATGCAACTTTAGCTGATTACCTAAAACATTACATAAACGACAAACAAACTGACTGGGACAAATGGATTCCTTTTGCTATGTTTTCATACAACACAACTCCTCACAGCTCTACCAAATTCACACCTTTTGAATTAATCTTCGGACAAAAACCTGAATTACCTACTTCAATCATACAACCTCCTGAATTCAAATATACATACGATACTTATGTAGATCAATTAAAATTAAAATTAAGCAAATCACATGAAATTGCTCGCGAAAACTTAATCAATCAAAAACAAAAGTCTAAAGAACATTACGACAAACATGCAAATACTATTCAATACAATATAGGCGATTTAGTATATTTACGCAATGAACATACAAAACTCAATCAATCTCGGAAACTAACTCAAAATTATCTAGGGCCTTACGAAATCGTTAAGGTAAATTCGTCCGCAAACGTAGTAGTCAAAGTCAAAAATAAAAACGTAACAGTTCATGTCAATAGACTAAAACCAGCATTTATTTCAGGACCTTCATCATCGAAGGCCATGCCTCGAAGTATAATGTAACAAGGTTTGAAACATCACCAGGTTTATACTACGAAAATCTAGGAAAATTGCAATATTACGATAGCACATGGAACTTAATTGCACATGTTGATACTAACTTTTTAACTCAGAAACTCAATCTAGTAGTCCAAACTTATGAAAATACAAAACACATGTGTGAGAAGGTAACGTTTACTACAGACGCACATTTATGCAGACAATCGTTAAATTTTCTGGAAATCAAAATTCCTACAATTCGAACAAAACAGACAGCATTTTTAGACTTAGTAGGACACACAAGACAAAGACGAGGTTGGTTTGATGGTATCGGTTCCGTATTCAAGACCATTATCGGTACATTAGACGCCTCAGACGCAAAATATTACGAAGATTCGATCAGTAAAGTAATGAAAGACGATACGAATATTTTGAAACTATTAAAAGAACAAAATCAAATAATTAAGACAACAATTTCAAATTTCAATCATACCATTTCAAATTTGAAAAAGAATGAACAAGTATTTAACGACAATATTAATCAATATCATAATTTTACTCAGGCAACAACGCAAGAAATTAATCACATCCAATTTACTCAAATGATATTAGAACATATGTCTTTACTCACATATACAGTGAGGACGCGTGGGTTGGAATAAATTCATTTAAAATTCATGGGGTTGGTTTTTGGAAAAACGCTCGGACACGTCGATTTTTGTTTTTAAAACTGCATCTTTTTTGATATTTATAATTTTACGATCGTCTTTTGTTTTCGCACTATGACGTTATCAATAATTGTTTTAAATTGCACCCTATATTTTTGTTCACGAATTTGGATGCAGCACATTTTTCTGAGTGCAGAAACGTCAAATTCGAATGACCTTGAAGAGGAAAGTTTTCGAAATAATCAGTCCTAAAGTTTCAAAAATATATGATAAAATTATTAGAGTAGACCACTAATAATATCATCAAGGAAGCGCTGGAAATCGAGCAAAACATTCAATTGCGTGTTTATTTTTCCGGTTTATTGAAGTAGACTTTAGATTTCAGAAAACCCCATAGATAAAAAATTAATGGGGTTAAATCTGAAGACCTAGATGGCCATTCGATAAAACCTCTCCTTTCGATCCATCTATTTGGGAAAATATTATGAAGGTATTCTCGTAATGTTCTCGAATAGTGTGGGGGCGCTCCATCCTGTTGGAACCATATTGAATCTGCCGGTATATTTGGGTTTTCATTATTCAGGTAGAGCGCACTTACCCTGGGTATTATGTCATTTTGTAGTAAGTCTAAATATTTTTCAAAATTAAGTGTTCCTCAATAAAAGGGGACCCACAATTGAGGTATCCACAATTCCGGCCCAAACGTTTACTTTCTGAGGGAATTGTGTATGACTTTCCATTCTCCAATGTGGGTTTTCTGGTGCCCAATATTGAAAATTTTGCTTGTATACCGAACCATTCAAACAAAATGTTGCCTCGTCAGAAAAAACTATCTTACGTAAAAATTCCGGGTTGGCATTGCATCTATCCATCATTATTTCGCAAAATTCTGCGGTCGAGATCGTCTTCAATAAGTTCCTCAACAAAATGTACTTTGCATGTGTGCCACTTGTTCTTGTGTAAATATTTTAGAACAGAAGATTTACTTAGTGACTGTTCTGCAGCTACTTGTCGACTTGATTTGTGTTCAATTGTGTGCTTTCTGGAAATGTAACATGGTTGGTTTTGTAATTGTCTGTTACGTGGCCAAAGTCTCTAAACTTTTTCTCCACCTTACTAACTACTGATTGTGTAATAGGCTTCTCCGGGTACTTATCATTGAACAATTCGCAAACTTCAGCTTGTGTTCGAGTATTATCGTCATATCCTACCATCATCAACATTTTTATTCAATGTTTCTCAGTTAAACGCGCCATTCTTCAAGCTTTGAAACTGTACTTGACAAGTGTCAACAATCAAAAAAACAAAATAAACACACAATTGAATGTTTTGCTCGATTTCCAGCGCTTCCTTGATGATATTATTAGTGGTCTACTGTAACAATTTTATCATAAATTTTTGAAACTTTAGGACTGATTATTTCGAAAACTTTCCTCTTCAAGGTCATACGAATTTGACATTTTTGTACTCAGAGCAATGTGCTGCATCCAAATTCGTGAACAAAAATATGGGGTGCAATTTAAAAAAAACTATTGATGACGTCATAGTGCGAAAACAAAAGACGATCGTAAAAGTATAAATATAAAAAAAGATGCAGTTTTAAAAACAAAAATCGACGTGTCCGAGCGTTTTTCCAAAAACTAAAGCCAATAATTTTAAATGAATTTATTCCAACCCACGCGTCCTCACTGTATATCTAACGAACTAGTTTCAGATTATGATCAATTAATTAATTCCGTGTTATTTGCACAAAATAATCAAATTCATCCTTCTATAATAACTCCAAATCAAGTTTTATATGAATTAACCAATACCCTAAGTCAATTGCCAACAGGAACTCATTATCCTTTACCACTTAAGAGAGAAAGTATTCATAAATTATTGAGTATAGCTGAACTGAAAGTTTATTTTCTGAATTCAAAATAAATATACATCATTTCTAACCCTTTGGTTAAAGAAACAGTATTCACTTTGTTTCATATATTACCTCTTCCAACTCCAACGAGAGACCCAGCAAATTTTATATTCATTCAACCAACTCATCAATATCTAGCAATATCGATAAACAAGATTCAATATGATTCATTTGATTCGCTAGACGATTGTAAAAGAGTAGATGAATATTATAATGTATGTAAACAAACTGTTTTATTTATTTCTCATGTTAAACCAAATTGTGAGACAAGGTTACTTTCGGTAAATGGCATAATACCAGAAGAATGTAATACTTATGTTGTCAATAGTAAACTAGATCTCTGGCATAAACTTCAAAGTGGAAATCAATGGCTTTTTGTTCTTTCCAACTTAGATCTTGTAACAATAAATTGCAAGAATGGAAACCCTATCGATATCCGCCTAAATGGTACTGGAATACTTGGCCTGCATGAAGATTGTAAGGCGTACGCAAGATCAACTACCTTAGTTCCAATGAAGGGCTATAATAGCAACTACGTTCCAATCGTTCCAATAGCAAACATCCTTGAAGATGACTGTTGCAACGAAAAGAAGATCAACAGGACCTTGCCGAAAATTCAAATTCCTCATTTCGTCACAGCTAACGTCGATTTAGATGATTTAGCGTTTGTTTCTCATAAGTTAAATAACTTTGATAAACAAATTGATGATATGTTACACGAAGAAACAATCAAAAAACATATTAGTATATATACATATTTGGTTTATATAATTTCTTCAGTTTTAGCGACTTATGCTGTTTATAAATTGTATATATATTTCACTCAGAGGAAGAGACGAAATCAACCGCTTGAAATCGAATATCGTTCAGGACGTGTATGCTGTAATATTTTCAACATCTGCCGTGATTCCACCCGAATCCAGGATTTCAACAGCGACCCTGAAACATCCATTGAACTAACTGAGGGCATTCAAACACCAGCAAGAGGACAAGCTGTCCATCGCACCTCAACATTGAGAACAAACCTTTAGTGGAAATAAAACAAATTGTATTCCCACTCTTAAGGAGGGAAGTGTTATGTACCTATATTAGTTAATCACACAATTATTAAGTACCTATATTAATTAATCACCTAACTATTAAGTTGTTTACTTATTATTAATCTGTTCACTTATTATCATGTTTATTTGCGGTTCATCTTATATTGGTTCTCATCCTGTTTATTTGTTATTGTATTTTTTAGTGGTTTGCATGCACTTGTTTTTCATCCTGTTTACAGATAAATTTCTTATATAAGGGATTCAAATTAATTACAGTCAAGAGTTTTGATAGTTTGATAGTTGCTACCAGTCTGTCGTTAGTCTCTACTACTCTCCTATTGTTAAGTCATAGTTTTAGTCACTTTTATTTTAAATTAAGTGTTATTTACGAATAATAAAGATTTGTACGAAGAAGTGTCGCTCTCTCGAGGTCCCATAACATTATCACTAATAAAACAATGACTTATTCTAAACGTTAACTATTACTAATCATATTGTTTGTGTCCATGTTATTAATATCAATGTCCGTAGTTGAGTCACTAATATAACTATATCAATGTTCGTAGATGAATCACTAATATAACTCCTCCCTCCTTAGGTTGGAAAATAACACGGAAGGGTTGTTTTCCTCTTGGTTCTCGGGTTGTTTTTTGATTGAATCGGTGATCTTCTTTTTTAGGATTTTTCGTAATTTCCATATTGGCCATATTAAAAGGCTTATTACTATTGCAATAATTAGAAGGATAACGGTAGGTTTGGATACGTCGTATTTGGTTATGGTTACTGGATGAAATTGAACAGTTTCTTGTCGTAACCTTGTTATTTCTTCTAAGTCTAGATGCTGCAACTGTAGTGGTTGGATGTCGATCCTCTCGTTAGTGTGTGTGATTGGCATTTCGGGAAGGATAAATGGTTCACCTTTCACCAAATATTCTTCATTTGAAAACGTAGTTTCTTCACTTGAAATTTTACATTGATGGGGAATCTTGATTAGACTTGGCTGTTTTATAATTATGTAGCCAGAATTGGAACAGGTTTTCTTCAATTTTATTGGAGTCGTCGTAGGAATGGAAAGAACGTAATCTTGGCTGATTTGTTCTGTTATAGAGTAATCAATAGATATTGGCGTCAGGGTGCATTCTTTTACTTCGGTGTTTTCTATGAGCGATATCATACAGTCTTTGTTTGAAGTTAACTTATTGTCACAAATGTACAGGTCTTCACATAGTTTGCATTTTTCTTCTTCATACTGGTGACTATTAGAGCCGAGCAAAAGGTAGGGTTTTGGAGGTAATATAATAAGTTTATTTTGTGGAATAGGATATAGACGGTAATATTCAAAGTTTTTAGAATGAAAAATAGGTATACGGATTGTAAAAATTATTTTATCAGGAGTAAGGATAACATGAAGATTGGCTACTTCATAATATGAAAGAATATTATTGAAATTGGGGATTTGATCTTCTTTATATAATTCTGTCAATACTCTCAAAATAGTTTTAAAATCTTTTATGGAAATAATTGAATTATGTAATATATTTAGCCTAGCGAAAGCAATTGCATTTTCAAGGTTGTCAAAAAAGGTAATCAAATTTTGGCTATTTAATATGATTAAATCTAATGTATTTTGTATTCTAATAAATGCTGTAATTCCACTAATTTTCTTCTGGATGTTATGATAAAACGTGAAGCGTTGCTTTTGTTGGTCGGACAAAGGATAAGCTTTAAAGGGTTGTTGAATAGTTTCTGTGATACGAGAATTGGTGTTGTTATGAATTTCTACGAGAGCAATACCATCTTTGACTTCTGACAAAATTTCTGGTATGTAAAGTTTATTAATGTATTGTTCTGGAATAATTACATCTCCTTTTATTTGATCGACAGGGATTTTAGTTTGTATAACTTCATGGCTGTTGATGCTAATCGTACGAGATGACTCATACGGTTGTCTATAAAAGAAGGGTATTTGAACTTTATTGTTGGTTAATTTAGTGTTTTTCAAATCTATGATTAAATTTAAACGCGAAAGATCTTTAATTCCTTGAATTCCATCGAAGTACTCGTGGAAGTCATACAACAGGAATTCGAGTTCTCCTGATGACTTTAGTTCTTTAAATGCTGGAATGTTGGCTCTATAGCGGATCTCCGTTTCACCTATTGCTGTTTTGATTTGTGCGGGTTCGTGAATTATACTATCTGGGAAATACTGTTCAGCAATACCGGGTCTGAGAATGTTAGAAGAACATCCTGTATCTATTAATAATTTTATTGGTGGATTACTAATTTGGACATAGGGTAATGAATTATACTGAATTGTGTTTATCTCACAACTTACGTCGTTCCTAAACTCGGGTCGGTGGATGGAAAATTTTGAAAGTAATCGTTATCAATTTGTTGGGTATCGTCAGTGTTTACATTATTATAAGAAGGAAAATTTTCCGATTCTTCTGAGTCATTATTTGGATTATTAGTTTCGTTATAAAAATCCTGTGGTTCTTCGGTGTTTAAATCTTCTATTTCATTTAATTCTTCAGAGATAAAATTTCGAGGTCCGGAAGGTTGGAAATGGTTAAATCTATTATTGTAAGGGTTTCTTGAGGTTGAGGACATTGGTTGTTGGAAGTTGTTATAATTATTGAATGGTCGTTTCACGGTGGAATTTCTAGAGGTTGTAGACATAGGTGTAGGTTCATTGGTTGGAACCTGATTAGTTGGTCTAAAAACGTTTTTTGTTGGCCCGAATACCTGAGCTGCTGTTGGATATTTTTGAGTAAACGGTCGCGAATTTAAATTTGAAATGGGACCTCTAGGAAATGTATTGATATTGTTATTGAATGATGGATTTGGAAAATTATTGGGTGTTGGTTGAGCAAAATTGCTAACAAAATGATTTGGTTGTATAAATTTGTTAGTAAAATAACTTTGTTGAGGAGGTTGTGTAAAATTATTTGTAAAATGATTTTGTTGGGGCCTTTGTGAAAAGGTATAGTTAGGCAAATTAGGTTTTGATGGTTGTTTGTACTGATTTCCTTTTATTTGCATTAAGTTTGGTAAATTCTGAGTGTATTTAAAATTTTCTTCTTCTATCACATAACCGATCGCTTCTTCGAGGTTCGAAGGTTTCTGTATGCGAACAATACTTTGTACGTGTCCGACTAATCCTCGAATAAACGTATTTAATGCGACTTTATTATATTGGTTAATATAAATGTCTCTTGTAGTTGGTAGCATTTCGGGTTCTAACGCTAATTTTGCAAAAAGTCTACTACGTACTATTTGAATTCTCTCACCAAAATCTAAGGCTGACTCGTTTCGGTTAGGTTGCAAAGTGATTAAGTCTTGTT
This sequence comes from Dascillus cervinus, assembly GCA_949768715.1. Taxonomy (NCBI): domain Eukaryota; kingdom Metazoa; phylum Arthropoda; class Insecta; order Coleoptera; family Dascillidae; genus Dascillus; species Dascillus cervinus. The sequence goes on along the minus strand of OX458319.1, from coordinate 24,649,681 downwards.
CTAGGCAATCTAAATTTCTTTGGTCGCCAAAACTCAACTGAAGAGCCTCTTTAACTAATTTCCATGTATTTAGCTCACTCCTACTACCTATTAATATCTGGGCTTTACCCGTTAATTTCCCTATTACTACTCTAATTAGATAACTAAGCAATTGTGGATCTGCATTTACTGAATACGTACTCATCAGATAATCACATGCTGATATGAAAATTTGCAAGGTATTTGGATTTCCATCATAATGTGGAATTGTATCTACATATAATTTTAATAAACTAAAATTGATTTCTACATTAGGTGTTTCTTTAGGTGTTTCTCTAGGCATTTTGTTGGAAGTTAAATTGACAGAACTAAAAAGAGTGGTTAATTCGTCGATTTCAGGATTCATTAACAAAAAGGATAAGATGGAAAGCTCGACTCACCTTTGCGATGTCTTCAATAGACGCGAATTTGTCGCTTGGATGGCTCGAATTGATGTCCTTTGCGATGTCTTCAATAGACTTGTAGATATTTGTTGCTCGGATGGCTCGAATGATGTCCCCAATGGACGTGGTTCTTGTAGACAGCACTGAAGGAATTGGAATTCCAATCGCGCCAATTAAGTTACTCAAACTTAATAATGTGTTTTAAAAAAAAAATTTTATTTTATTTAAATGGTTACAGTTCTTAATACTTATAATTATAACTTATTTTTAAAAGAAATACAGAACTAAAGTTACAACTACAACTAATCTAATTAAAAAAAAAACTGATTTTCCATTATTTTTGTCTTTTATAACTTTAACATTATCACTAATAAAACAATGACTTATTCTAAACGTTAACTATTACTAATCATATTGTTTGTGTCCATGTTATTAATATCAATGTCCGTAGTTGAGTCACTAATATAACTATATCAATGTTCGTAGATGAATCACTAATATAACTGGCGTGTTAGATTTTGGGACCGATATTTACTCCAGAAACCCACAGTTGGTATATGGAATTTGTTTAGATATGACATTTGTCTACATTCTATTTCCGAAAGTTTATTAAAATTTAGCATTCAATTGTCTCATTTCATTAAATCGTATTTAATCGGTTTACACTTGGTACAGTGATTTCGTGTTTTTATTATTTTACGTGTCTCATTTAATGAAATCGTTCGGTTTACACTCGGTACAGTGTTTGTGTTCTTTAGTTGCGAGTTATTACTTTCAAAATGCAAGTTGAAGTTTTAAATATAGAGGGTGTCGTGATACCACATACGTTGGTACGAATCCAAGGTGATGGGGCGTGACTATTCCGGGCTCTCTCGCACCTCATGTATGGAAATGAAACAGCGCATAGCGAAGTACGAGAACGAATCGTCAATTATATCGTTCAAAACTGGGAACAATTTTCTGTTATGTCCCACGACAGTATCTAGTCTATATAAATAAAAATGAAATACCGTGTGTTGGTAACGCCATAACTTCAGAACTACTAGACAGATTTGGCTAATTCTTTTACTAAAATTTAAGTAATACTTCGAGCCAGGTTATGACGGAAAGATATTTTTTAAAAGTTGCTTTGAAAATAAAAACCATTTGGAATAATCAAACTGGGTCCATAGCTAAATAAAGTAAATAAAGATGGCGTTCGAATGACAGTCGACAACTGATTGTCAAGTGACTAACTTAACGCGCTAATACAAAGTGATTAATTCAGTTATTTACTTTCAATTCAATTGTGAATTTGGAGGAAGTTGTAATTAACACAATTTAATAATGCCCCCGATACGGAGAAACAAATTCGGGCGCAAAACTGGGAATGCCCAACGACAGACTCTTTATCGATCTCAGCAAACTGGAGAACAATCCGACCAGCGAAATGAAATTGAACGGAATCGATTATCACAAAATCGCTCGGCACGTACACAAGAAGAGAGACAAAATGCAAATGATCAGAATATGCATCAAATGAGACATAATCGGTTAATAGAAACCAATCGCGCGACAATGAATTTAAACGATCGTGTAAGAAGACAAGCAAATGTTGGGTTGAATACTCATCGAGCTGCATTCCGTTACAACGTGACAAATGATTACAGTGCAGACCAATCCGTTGCTATTGGATCGATGAGCGTTGTATGCCCGCATTGTAAGGCATTAAAATACAAAAATGAAGCTCCGGGATTGTGTTGCGCAAGTGGCAAGGTCAAATTGGTGCCATTGGTTCCGCCACCAGAGCCATTACGGTCATTTGTTTCTGGAACAGGACCAGATTCTATACATTTCCTGACACAAATACAGAAATACAACAGTTGCTTCCAAATGACTTCATTTGGCTCAACCAATGTTATTCGAGCCAATTTCATGCCCACCTTTAAGATAATTACAACACAATCACATACATAGAATTATTATTTATATAGGTTACTTTTACAGATTCAAGGTCAAATATATCACCGAGCAGGTTCGCTGTTGCCACTGCCAGATGCAGACTATAAATTTCTGCAGATTTATTTCATGGGCAATTCGCCACAAGAAGTAGATCGACGTTGTGCACAAAACAGTTCGGTGAAAAGACCAATTATCGAACAACTACAAACTCTTTTTCACCAAAACAATGCATTGATTGCATTGTTCAAAACTGCACTGGACCGAATGCCATCTGATAATCACAAAATTGTTATTAGAGCCGATAAGACGCCTACGGGAGAACATGCAAGACGTTTCAACGCGCCAACAATTGATGATGTAGCCATTGTTGTCGTAGGGGAAAATTTGGAATCCCGAGATATCGTTCTACATAGGCGGAACAATCAGCTGCAGCGAGTGTTTGAAACGCACCGATCATATGATGCGTTGCAATATCCCATCATATTTTGGCAAGGCGAAGATGGTTATCATTTCTCAATCAAGATGATAAATCCGCTTACAGGTGCTGAAGTGGACAAAAAGGTCAGTTCAATGAACTATTATTCATATCGACTGATGGTCCGTGAAAATGAGGAGAATCACATCTTGAAATGTCGACGTCTGTTTCACCAATATGCTGTCGATATGTACGTCAAAGTTGAAACTGAGCGATTAACATTCATCAGATTGAACCAGAGGAAACTCCGTTCCGAACAGTATATTCACCTTCGAGATGCCATCAATTCTGACGGAAACGCACAGAATGTTGGCCGAATTACGATTCTCCCAGCAACGTACATCGGTAGTCCGCGACATATGCATGAATACGCTCAAGATGCCATGTCGTATGTTCGCCATTATGGCACACCAGATTTGTTTATCACATTCACATGCAATCCGCAGTGGATAGAAATTCAACAAGAGTTATTTCCTCGCCAATCACCCATCGATCGCCATGACATCTCAGCGAGAGTCTTCAAACAGAAATTGAAATCGCTGATGGATTTCATTGTCAAGCATCGTGTGTTCGGCGAGACGCGCTGCTGGATGTATTCAGTGGAGTGGCAGAAACGCGGATTACCACACGCACATATTCTCATTTGGTTGATTGAGAAGATAAGACCAAATGAAATTGATGATGTGATATCATCGGAAATTCCCGATAAAGAAGAAGATCCAGGTTTGCATGAGGTTGTTACTAAGAACATGATTCATGGCCCCTGTGGAAAATTAAATAACAATGCTCCGTGTATGGTCGACGGAAAATGTTCCAAGCGTTATCCACGGGCATTAGTAGCAGAAACAATTACCGGAAATGACGGTTATCCACTGTATCGTCGTCGATCTACTGCGGACAATGGAAGATCAACGATTGTCAAAGTGAATCAACAGGACATTGAAGTTGATAATCGTTGGATTGTTCCATATTCGCCGTTACTCTCCAAGACTTTCAAAGCGCATATCAACGTCGAATCATGCCATTCCGTAAAATCCATCAAATACATCTGCAAGTATGTAACCAAAGGAAGTGACATGGCTGTGATAGGAGTTGGTGCGGAGAATTCCATCAATGAAATCACTGAATATCAAATGGGCCGCTATGTTAGTAGTAATGAAGCAATTTGGCGCATTTTTTTATTCGCCATTCATGAAAGACATCCCACTGTTGTTCACTTGGCCGTACATCTGGAAAATGGTCAGAGAGTATACTTCACTGCGGAAAATGCATTACAAGGAGCTGATCAACCACCACCTACAACATTGACCAATTTTTTTGAAATATGCCAGAATGATGACTTCGCCCGAACGCTCCTATACTCCGAAATGCCAAGATATTATACTTGGAATCAATCGTCAAAGAAATTTCAACGACGGAAACAAGGAAATTCAGTTCCAGGTTACCCACATGTATTTTCTAACGATGCATTAGGTCGCATTTACACAGTCCATCCAAACAACGACGAGTGTTTCTATTTGCGTTTGCTATTGGTCAACGTTCGTGGCCCAACATCATTCCTACATCTACGAACTGTTAATGGTGAATTATGTGACACATATAGAGAAGCCTGTCAACGTTTGGGATTGCTATACGGTACATTTTCCGGCACAATATCCAGGTTGCCTTACTCCAGGGGCCTTATAACTGTTGCCGTAATAACCGCTATTATGTACCTGGCCTCATGGGACTCCGCCTGATTGCAAACAACTCTACCCAATTCCGCTCTGCCATCCTAGTCAATGATTCTCACCTTGACATCCTCCATCTCCATCACTTGTCTTCTGAAAACCTTACCACCATCCTTATTTCCGCTGGCCCCCTACAACTTCACCTTATCAATGTGTACATTCCACCTTCATCCCTGATTGAAACTGACCTAATTGCGGTCCAGAATGCCCTTGTTGAGCTGCGAGGCAAATCTGTGTACCTCTGCGGAGATTTTAATGCCCGTTCTACAATCTGGCATGACCATCTCTGTGACCGGCGCTCGGAACATGTGGAAGAGATTATATTGACGCATGGTTTGTGCGTATTGAATGAACCGGGTAATCCACCGACGTTTGAGTCTAGGAATGGTAGCAGCCACATAGATCTAACGCTACGCACTCCTGACCTGGTTGGCCGTACTTTGGATTGGACCGTCTTAAATGGCATAAATTGTGCAGATCATCGTGCAATCTTCTTCCTGTATAAAGGTTACCAAACTGCTGTGCAAGGTTCCCTGGCTCCACTATACCACCTGGGCCAATCGACTATCCAGTTGAAGGATATTGCTGCCCCCCTGCAGAGCCTCGTGGATGGTATTGATTGTGATTGGCCAATCCTAAACTCATCTGTAGTTGTGGATGCGTGCCTTTCTACCCTCCTTGATGGTCTAAACGCTATCATTAAGCTGTATGCCCGCTGCAGAAGGAGGTTCCCTCACCGACCCGAATGGTGGACAGAGAAAGTTGACCGCTTCCGCCTTATATACCTGTATCGTAAGCGGTGTCTTTATAGAAACCGGATCTATAGTGAACGAGAGAGACTTGCTGCTGCGATGGCGTCTGCCAAGCTTGATTATAACAGGGTGCTTGTGCAGGCTAAGGAGACTTCATGGAGGAAGTTTGTTGAGGAGGATCTTGCCAAAAACCCCTGGGGTGTGGCCTATCGTTTGGCCACAAATAAGATCCATGCCCGTGGAGTTCTTGCTTCAATTCGGATCCCGGACCATGGCTATACTCTTACTATAAGGGATACCCTAAGTTGCATCTTACACTCCCTACTCCCAGATGACATTCCTGAGATTAACACTGCTCATCAGAGAATGCTCCATGGCAACCTGAGAGCTATTGTTGCTATCCCTGACTACTCTGAAGATGATGTCCGTGAGGAGGAACTTGCGGCTATTGTCTCCTGCCTCCAAAGCAAAAAGGCGCCTGGCCTAGACAACATCAGAGGTTGTTTTATCAAAATGATACACCCGGTGATAGGCCCTCTCCTAACCCGCCTAATGTCTTCTTGTCTGCGAATCCGCTATTTTCCAACCATCTGGAAGCATGGTAATCTAAAAGTGTTGCTGAAAGATCCAAGTGCTGATCCGGCACTAACAAAAAGCTATAGGCCAATCACACTTCTTCCGGAATATGGCAAGATTTTAGAGAAGATTATTCGCTGTCGCCTGCTGGATGCTGTCACCCCCTTCCATGCGCTGAATCAGTATGGCTTTGTTGCGGGGAAATCTACCACTGATGCCCTGCTTGCTTACCATCGTCTGATCTCTGTTGTTGGTCCCATGTACATTTTGTCTATCTTCATTGATATTGCTGGAGCCTTCAATGACCTTTGGTGGCCTGGGCTTATCCAAGCACTGAGGAACAAAGGAGTAACGGGAGCCCTCATTGCTACCATCGTCAGTTACCTGGATGGGCGGAAGGTGGAACTCTCTGCGAACAACATCACCGTTGGAAAGGTTTGCACGAAAGGTTGCCCCCAAGGTTCGGTGCTTAGTCCGACCCTTTGGAACTGCATTGTAGATGTGCTGTTGGAGGAACAGCTTCCTGAGGGCTGTGATGTCATTGCGTATGCAGACGACCTTACCTTTGTGGTGACGTCCACCACCAGGGCTGACTTGCGCCTGCGCTCCCAGCAGTGCCTTGATATCCTTCAGCAATGGGCCGCTTCACAGAAGCTTGTTATATCGTCCACTAAGTCCACCTTCATGGTAAACCGTTCGCCCCCACGCATTCACCACCGGGACCTCATGTTCTATATAGGCAATACCAGATTGAGCCAGTCCACAAGCGTAAGGTACTTAGGTGTTGTACTAGACCGGCGACTTACTTTTGAAAAGCATGCAGACCATGTGCAGAAGAAGGTGCGTGCTCTGATAAATGCTCTCCGATGTAAATGTAGGGCGTCTTGGGATATGGACGTTACTGCCTCCCTCCATAGGATCTATAAGTCTGTTATTGTCCCTATTGTGTCCCATGGTGCAGAATTGTGGCAGCACAGGCTCTGCGTGGTTAATATGAAAAGGAAATTTGATTCCATTTATGGAATGTGCTGCCGTGCTGTTTGCAAAGGGTACAGCTCCCTCTCTAATGACGCCGCGGGCATCCTGGCTGGCATCCCTCCCCTGGACCTTGAGATACAGAAGAGGACTTGCCTCAAAGGATTACGCAAATTTGGCTCCGCCCCATTTGAGGGTGATATCCTCCTTTTGGCTGATTTTCCCAGTCTCACCCATGCCAAGGAGTACCTGGCACTCCGCATCTTTGACCGCTGGCAGGATCGATGGGATTACTCCACTAAAGGTCGGATTACCTACTGCTTCTCGCCCCGGATTCCGGAGATACCTCGATTTCTCTCTTTCTATGTTACCCAGTTTTTGTCAGGCCATGGTAACTTTGCCGTTCATCTCCATCGAATTGGAAAACGTGACCATCCGAACTGCTCGGTGTGCCCTGATGATGTTGACGACCCTGTTCACCGCCTTCTTGCCTGTCCACTTTTTAATGAAGCTCGGACTGCCTTGCAGGCCCAGTTGCTAGTCTGGCCCCCGCCTCTAGAATCTGCGCTTTTTTGGGATCCTGCGTGGATCATTCCTTTTACGGTGGCAATAGAATGACCCACTTGCCACCTGCTCCTATGCCTTCCCTATATGCTTTGGCGCCATGGTGCTGTTACCTTTCCTGCACTTTACTGGTTCCCTAATGCGTCCTCGTCCTAGGCAATTCTGCCCCTATTGCTTTTTCAACAGTTTTTACTTAATTTTTAATATTTTTTTCGCTATAGTAACTGTAATTAATTAATTAACTGTAATATTGCGTTCAATTTAACGCTGGTCTGTGGAATATATGCGCTGTTGGGCGCCTTTTGTTGTTGTTGCTAGAGAATGACACTCATTGGGATTACACCCTTCAAGATGCTGTGATTTCGTCAAATGCTCATCAAATACGAACATTGTTTTCGATAATTATCTCAACATGCTTCCCATCGAAACCGATTGATTTGTGGACCAAATACAAAGATGACATGTCTGATGATATTTTGCATCAGATGCGTACTAGAACATCAAATCCAAATTTGCAACTAACCGAGGAAATGCACAACGAGGCATTGATATTAATTGAGGACATGTGCTTAGTGATATCAAACAAGGTATTACGTCAATTAGGGATGACAGCGCCCAATCGTCCGATGCATGATGTATTTGATCAAGAGTTGAGACGTGAAAAACAATACGATTGCGATGCAAATAGAGAATCAGTTCAAACGAACGTTCCGTTGTTGAATCGGCAACAAAAATGTGCATACGACACTCTCATGAAAGTTGTGAACGATGGAACTGGAGGGATTTTCTTCTTGGACGCTCCCGGTGGAACTGGAAAAACTTTTTTGATCGCATTGATTTTGGCAACCATTCGCTCGCAGAATGAAATTGCACTTGCACTAGCTTCGTCAGGAATCGCAGCTACGTTGTTGGAAGGTGGTCGAACAGCTCATTCAGCACTCAAGTTGCCGTTGAATTTGAATATCACTGAAACTCCAACGTGCAACCTTTCAAAGAACTGTGCGATGGCCAAAGTTTTGCAGCAATGCAAATTGATTGTTTGGGATGAATGTACGATGGCGCATAAAAAGTCTTTGGAGGCATTAGACCGAACGATGCAAGATCTACGAAGCAATCATAACCGGTTTGGTGGTGCGATGATTCTGTTGGCAGGTGATTTTCGCCAAACATTGCCAGTGATTCCACGGTCAACGTCAGCCGATGAACTTAATGCATGTTTGAAGTCGTCCGTTTTGTGGAAACACATCAAGACACTCAAATTAAGTATCAACATGCGTGTCGAGTTGCAGAACGACCAATCTGGAGAATTATTTTCAAAACAATTACTGGACATTGGCAATGGCAAAATCCCCGTTGACATTTCGACTGGCTGCATTACATTCCCCATCGATTTTTGCCAATTCACCAAATCAAAGACCGAACTCATTGGAAAGGTGTTCCCAAACATAGCCCAAAATCACAAAAATCATGATTGGTTGAGCGAACGTGCTATATTGGCTGCGAAAAACATTGATGTCAACGAATTGAATTTCAAGATTCAAGGTGAAATTGCTGGCGGATTGATGACTTACAAATCGGTGGATTCTGTTACTAACCAAGATGATGTCGTCAACTATCCAACAGAATTTTTAAACTCCCTGGAATTGCCCGGATTGCCGCCGCACAATCTCCAATTGAAAGTCGGATCGGTAATCATAATGTTGCGAAATATCAACCAACCACGTCTTTGTAATGGCACTCGGCTTGCGGTGAAGAAGCTGATGAACAACGTCATCGAAGCAACAATTCTTAAAGGAAAGTACAAAGGAGAAGATGTTTTGATACCACGCATCCCAATGATTCCGACCGACATGCCATTCGAATTTAAACGCTTGCAGTTTCCAGTGCGGCTTGCATTCGCAATGACAATAAACAAATCACAAGGGCAGTCATTAAGTGTTTGCGGTATTAATCTTGAAAATCCATGTTTCTCGCATGGTCAATTGTATGTCGCCTGTTCACGTGTCGGAAAACCATCAGTTTTGTTTATTTACGCTCCACACAACAAAACTAAAAATGTCGTGTATCAGAAAGCATTACAATGAACAAAATGGTGATTGCAATTTGGACAGGAGATGACAGATACTTTTGGTATCGACGAAGGTCTACATCTGACAATGGCTTCTTCATTGATATCAACGGTATGCAACTGGACAACCGCTGGATGGTACCTTACAATCCCGTTCCTAGCACCAGCAGAGACGACCATTAATGCAGTTTACAAGGAAGTTTTTTTTTAGAAAGCCCACATTAGTATTACTGTTAAGCAAAATTTTAGGGTCACTTCAACAACACCCGATCGCACTGAACACATCCGAGCACCGCCATCGATAAAGGGAAAAAACAAGTAAGACCTTGAGCCTCGGAAGTTCTTCCCTGTCCAGCCGATGACCGTCTCATCAGGAACGTTTCCGTATTGGAGCAGCCGAGAACGTCTGGAATACGAATTTATATCGAATTGCACTGACGTCACATCGGGGGCCAGGATAGCGATTCCGATTAACTTCATCGATGAACTCTCCAAAACCTAAGTTTAGATACGGCCATAAAAACAACGCTACTCATTTTATTTTTTTAAAGCTCTTTCCAAGCTGTCGGCGGTTCAGACTAAGTATTCTCAATTCGATAGGTATGTGGCGCTTGGGAAACCTGATATCAGATCGGGGGCCACGATAGCGATTCCGATTAACTTCATCGATGAACGCTCCAAAACCTAAGTTTAGATACGGCCATAAAAACAACGCTACTCATTTTATTTTTTTAAAGCTTATCTAAGTAAAAGCAGTAGCATAGTTTTTGTTGCCATGTGGCAACTTAGGCTCGGGAGGGTTAATGCGGTAAGTAAGGCTCTTTTCAAGCTGTCAGCGGTTCAGACTAAATATTATCAATTCGATAGGTATGTGGCGCTTGGGAAACCTGACATCAAATCGGGGGCCAGGATAGCGATTCCGATTAACGTCATCGATGAACCCTCCAAAACCTCCGTTTAGATATGGCCATAAAAACAACGCGACTCATTTTATTTTTTTATACTTATCTAAGTAAAAACAGTAGCATAGTTTTTGTTGCCATATGGCAACTTAGGCTCGGGAGGGTTAATATGGTAAGAATGCTCTTTCCAAGCTGTTAGCAGTTCCGACTAATTTTTCTCAATTCGATAGGTATGTGGCGCTTGGGAAACCCGACAATTTATGAAATTCGTGATGACATGCGTGCAGATTATTTAAAATAGCTTAAAGAAATGCACACAACTTTTAAACCTCAATTAGTATCGTGCGCTATTAGCAACATGATAGCGGATAGATAAGCTATGATTAAAAAGAGGTGATGTGTCCCACTCAAGTGATTCTCGCCAACAAACAGGAAGAAAGCCATGTCGATTGTAATAAAAATCGCCATTCAAAATAATTGTAGGGTCGTAGTGTTTCTTTCTTTCTTTTGTTAAGGGTTTTTGAGACAGATACTGTTTTACGAAAAAAATACAAGTTTTAGTGCATTTTAAAGCCAAAGTCCTTCAATTAATTGATATTGTTGTAATTTTATTGTTTGTTCCATTTTCAAAATTTCTATTTTGGTTCTCAAAAACCGAATTAATTGAGTATTGCTACAGTAACGTTAGTATAGCAAATTTGTGAACCCCAGTCTACAATATTATGCTGTAGATTTTTATTCACATATGTGATTGTTTCTAATAATTGATTTATTGGGTTGTAAATTGTAATTCTTAAAATTTTAAAATCAATAACCATCTATGGGTGTATGTGAATATTATAGGATTTAATTGCACAGATAATATAAAGAGTCGAATTGAAGATACTGGTTTTATTGAACCTCTTTACATCGGAGCTCGTTGCAGAGTGGGGGTTTCGTTCTCCCGCGTCTATCTACCTTTACCTCTTTCCGCTAGGTGGCGCGATTAACTATTGTGGTTTGACTATTCCGCCACACATCAATCACTTATTTTGATTGTTTAAGTTTTATTTTGAAAACAATTGGTTTCATGTTCAGTTTTGTTCGAACTTTTACTTGCAAAATTATAAGTTCGAGAACTTTTTGTCAATTTGCAATTTGGCAATATGTTCGAATATAATGGATTTATTTTCAGAGAATTAACAAACGATATCACGAAGAAAAACAGCAGATACGGCACGGTTAATGCGTCTACTCTTTTAAACACAAACTTCCTAAAAGAGGCACATCAATTTTATCGTACAACATATTGCACAATAATTATTAACAAGTGCCTATACACAGTGCAATACTTACTAGACTCCCGAAATTCTTCGAGTTAAGAAGTTCAAGGATGTTAAAGAAAGTTATTGTACTGAGTTTGTGGTTAAAAAATAGTGGGCGCCTTAATCGTGCCGTAACAGCTGTTTTACTTCGTGATATCGTTTGTTAATTCTCTGAAAATAAATCCATTATATTCGAACATATTGCCAAATTGCAAAATGACAAAAAGTTCTCGAACTTATAATTTTGCAAGTAAAAGTTCGAACAAAACTGAACATGAAACCAATTGTTTTCAAAATAAAACTTAAACAATCAAAATAAGTGATTGATGGTTATTGATTTTAAAATTTTAAGAATTACAATTTACAACCCAATAAATCAATTATTAGAAACAATCACATATGTGAATAAAAATCTACAGCATAATATTGTAGACTGGGGTTCACAAATTTGCTATACTAACGTTACTGTAGCAATACTCAATTAATTCGGTTATTGAGAACCAAAATAGAAATTTTGAACATGCAACAAACAATAAAATTAAAAAAAAAAAAATTATATTATATTGTCTAGCATCCTATTAAACGAGCACAAAATACCATGTTGCTCGGTTAACACAATTTATTATATTGCTATATCACCGCCGACAATGTTAACTTAAATCAAAAACAAAATGGTGATAAGTAATAGTTGAAGTTTGGAAAATAAAACAATATGTGGAAGAAACGCATTTAAACTATCTACTGATTCACTGGCACGCTGGTGATGTTCCACACCGTATTGCAAACAAGAAGAAAAATAAAACTATTATGTGGAAGAAACGCATTTACACTGGCTACACTGATTCAATTGCATGCTGATCAGGTTCCAGGCCGTAGTGCAAACAAGAAGAAAAATGAATTTAGAAGAAACGCATTTACACTGGCTACCGATTCATACGCATGCTGATGAGGTTCCAGACCGTAGTGCAAAAAGAAGATCTACGTACAAAAGTATAAACAATGAACCACTGCGCTGCACAGTTGAACAGTTAAAATATTAAAAAAAAAAAAAGTTTCGGTTCCACTATTGTCTTCAGTAAAAAAAGAGAAAACACTGCTTTCATTTGAATGGCGACTTTTGTTGCAATCGACATGGCGTTATTGGAGTAGAAATTATTGGTGAGAATCACGAGTGGGACATTGAATCCCTTCTTTTTAATCGCAGCATATCTATCGGCTTTGTTGTTGCTAACGGCGCACCTAATTGAGGCTTTAAAGTTGTGTACACCTCTTCCAGCTCTTCTAAATGAGCTCCAGGCAATTCATCACGATTCTCATAACACAGAAAATGGTCGATGTAATTATTAAATCTACATATATGAAGAAAAATTGACCGACTGATGATCAACGCACAGCTCATACCGTTTAAGCTAGAAATGTTGACTGTATAATTACCTATTTAAATAAAAAAATTGGAAAAAAATAATGTGCTTTTTATTGAAATTTGGACAGGACAACGTCTGTCGGGTCAGCTAGTACTTAATAAAATCATAATTTAAGGAAACTTATTAAATAATATCAGTGAATAAGCATTTCCAAACTGTTAATAAAATAAATATTTAATATATATTTAGTAGTATTTAAAGTGCTAATACCTTGCAATTGACACGTAGAGTGCCGTAATGAAAAGTTAATTTTACAATCAAATTAATTTATTTATTTACCATTTATTTTTGAGAATAGTGGACAACATTGACTACCAGCAGGAAACCAATTACAGACCAATATTGTTAAAAGCATTTTAATTCACTTTCTCTATGTTTAATACTTACTACCACGACCTAAACTGTAAAATTATCTGGTGGACAACATTAACTCACCACAACCAGAATAAATACAAAATTTGTTTCCCAATGGTCGACAATGTTGGTTGGCCCACCACAGCATTTAACAAGTTAATACAAAAACAAAAATATTGTTCTTCCTTCTTCACTTCAGGCTGACTCTTCAGATTCATCCTCGTCTTGCTCTAAGTCATCGAACAATTTTTTAAATGAATCAACATGTGTCTTTTAAGAGTGCTATTTTTGGTATAACATTTATTGCACTGTTGACTGATAAATCAACATGCGTCTTTTAAGATTGCTACTTTGAGAAAAGCATCTATCGCACTGTTGACATTTAAAAGGTTTCAGTCCCTTATGAATCAACATGTGGGATTTAAAACTGGTATTTTCGGTAAAACATTTATTTCACTTTTGACATTTAAAAGGTTTACCTCCCTTATGAATCAACATGTGTTTTTTAAGATTGCCATTTTGAAAAAAACATCTATCGCACATTTATTTCACTTTTGACATTTAAAAAGTTTAACTCCCTTATGAATCAACATGTGTGTTTTAAGATGTATATTTTGGGTAAAACATTTATTGCACTGTTGACATTTAAAAGGTTTAAGTGCCTTATGAATCAACATGTGTCTTATGAGATTGCCATTTCCAGAAAAACATTTATGGCACTGTTGACATTTAAAAGGTTGAAGTCCCTTATGAATTAACATGTGGGATTTAAGATTGCTATTTAGGGTAAAACATTTATTGCACTGTTGACATTTAAAAGGTTTAAGTTCTTTATGAATCAACATGTGTTTTTTAAGATTGTCATTTAAGATGAAGCATTTATCGCACTGTTGACATTTAAAAGGTTTCAGTCCCTTATGAATCAACATGTGTATTTTAAGATTGCTATTTTGAGAAAAACATCTATCGCACTGTTGACATTTAAAAGGTTTCAGTCCCTTATGAATCAACATGTGTTTATTAAGACTGCTATTTTGGGTGAAACATTTATTGCACTGTTGACATTTAAAAGGTTTAAGTCCCTTATGAATCAACATGTGTCTTTCAAGATGATTATTTAAGATGAAACATTTATCGCACTGTCGACATTTAAAAGATTTCAGTCCCTTATGAATCAACATGTGTGTTTTAAGATAGCTATTTTGGGCAAAACTGTTATTGCACTGTTGACATTTAAAAGGTTTAAGTCCCTTATGAATCAACATGTGTCTTTTAAGACTGCTATTTGCAGTATAACATTTATTGCACTGTCGACATTTAAAAGATTTCTTATCATCATGGAACAACATGTGTTTCTTGTATTTGCCATTGTGTTTAAAACTTTTTTTTAGATCTTTATTTTCACTAAAAACTTTTCCACAGTCGTCATCCTTCTGTTTAGTAATTTTGTGGTCTAACATATGCCTTCTAAATAAAATTCGAGAGACTCGTTGCGTACATACTTGGCAATTAATAGTACCTGCTTCAATTCCACGTATGGATGAGTCTGCTTTTATCTAAAGGTTAAAACAAGAAAAATGTAATTTAGGTCTTCACATTGTAAATATAAAAAATTACCTGCGTATTTGCAATATGATCTCTAATACCAAGTGTTAGAGGAGTCGTGTCAAACTTAATGATTTCAAGTGAGGTGGTTTCTTCAGTAACTTCTTCGGGTTAATCTTTTATTATCAGCTCTTTTTCTTTTAATTGTACTTCAAGTGCATCGAAATCAAGATTAGCCACATTTACCTGAAATATGCAAGAAGATCATTTAACAAGCACAATTAACCAATGTCTTTGTTAAAACCAGGTAGATAAATGATAAACGTGACAAAGAGATCCTCTCAGAAATTGGCAGCTTACATTGGTGAGATGCAACATCACATTTGTAGTTTATTTTATGCAAATTTCATTGAGAATGTTGATATTACTTTTAATTGCTTATAAAAGTTTCAAGTGGAATTGTTTAGTTTGTAACTGTACAACTGTACCTGCGTATTCGGTAACTGATCCTTGATACGAAATGTTGGTAAACTATTGTCGTATTTGATATCAAGTGAGCCGTTTTCTATGGCAACTTTTTCTGGCTCGTCTTTTATTATAAGTTCCGGTTGTTCTAATTTAATTTGAAATGAATTCAAATCATAGCAATTATCCATTTTTATCCGGAAATGAATTGAATTGCAAACCACGTGCAAAACATCTCCCTGCTTCAAACCCTGAAGTTATGGCAGAAAGGAACCAAGGCAGATACAAGATAACCTTAATATTTGGCGATTGAGGTTATAACACAGATAACAGATTGACGCGGGAATTCAAATATTTGGCAACACCGACCTCGAGGGCGGTAAATCGAACTATTTAGCCCAGTAACAAACCGTTGCTTATCTTTTGCCACAGTTTCCCACCAATAAAAGAAGCATGCGTACAGCGCCCCTACAGTTCAATTTTGAACTAAAAGTTAATAGCGGGTTATTTGAAATTAATCTTATTCATATTTTTTTACTTACACAGATAGGTCTACGCAATTAAAAACTGTGTGAATTAAATATTTCTTTAATTAACACACATATACTACATATACATACATACATACATATATATATATATATAACAATATAGGTAAATGAACATAAATATAACATATTATTCAAAAAACAACGTAAACCGACACATTTAACATATTACGTAAAAAACAATTTAAACCAACATACGTAACACATTGTGCAAAACACATAACAATAAATTATTACAACAATAAATAATGTAAGTAAAAGAAATGTATATTCAAATAATTAGAAATACAGGCATCAAAAGCTTGCATTCTAGGAAAAAGTTATTTGAATACTGGATTTTAATCTATATAGAACAAATTCATCTTATTCTACAACCAAATTTTGGAACATTACTATTATTAGTATTAAAATACAAAATATACTTTCTCACAACAAAATTTAAAGTAACTTCTAGCAATTTTGAATGCATTATGTTGTGATGAAGTTCACATGAAAACCAAGTAAAATTTATTTTATTTAAAATAGCCAGAATTGTTTGTTTAACGTTTAAAATGTGTCCATGCAATTTCAAAAATTCGGAAACTGTTTTTTCTATATCAGCTACAAAATACACAAATTCTTTAGTAGGATAATTTAATTCATTTTCTACATTTTGATCGAGAAATGAAATTAACAAATTGTGTGGTTCCATCCGATCTGATACCAAACAAGTTTGACAAATATTACAATTTAATAATTTTGCTTTTTTCAAAAGGTACCCGGATACATAAGAAAAAGTTTGTGTATTATGACTGTTATCTGCCAAATCTGATCTATTTACCGTGATAGGATCAAAATTTTCAAATTCGTTACTGACCACTATTGTAATGCTATTTTCGGAATTTTGATTGCTATTGTCTAAAAATCGTAACAAATTATCCAAAAGGGTTCCGTTGTCTTTTTCACAATTGAATCCTTTTGTATGAGATGTTACTAAATTATTGATTATTGATGATTTTACGGATGAAGTGAATTGGTAGGCATTGGGCATTGTATTGGCTGCTAAACACTGCCGAATTAAGCCGAATAAATTTTCTCACCCGTCCTGATTTAAATTTCTACTTTTTAAATATTCTAAACCAATTTGACAATTTGAAACACAGCAGCGAAAATTAATCTGTTCCATTGCAATAATTCAGAAAAAAAGATCAATTAAATATTACCTGGTTTGCACTTAAAACTTAAAAAATTAAAAGTTAAAAAAGTACAGTATTGCAACAAAGGCTTATAAAATTGCACAACGTCTCGAACACGAGACGTGTGAAGAATAAACAAAATTAATTGAACGCAATAAATAACGTATCGATTCTGCGAATTCAGCATTTTCAAGCAACTGTTCCGTCTGACATTGCGATGTCCTCTATTTGCCACGCTTTTACTAAATAGTTCATTTTACCGACCTCGAGGGCGGTGATGACAACTTTTCAAACCTTCCCGCCGATCCCATCCCTGGGTTATAGTTTCGGAGAATGCCCTCTATGGAACTTGACTTGAACTGTTAAATTAATTTAAATTTTTGGACTAAATATTTACTAACCAGTTTTCAAAACCATATTAGGTAATTCAATTCGCAGTTCTGATAGGAATTTTTTGAAACATTCAAAAGTGATAGAACTTGGCAATAACTTTATGAAAAAGGGAATTCTCTATTCAAACTTTTTTAATTAACTATAAAGATACAGAATATTAAGAGTAGTTAGAACATTATCTTTTAAATGATTTATTTTCTTCTCCTATTGATAATTATGTTTCTCGTCACTTTGCAATAACACTTCATGTATAATTTATAAGTATACAATAAATCAATTATTTAAAAGTAAAAGTAAATTAAATGCATAGACACTTAAAAAAAATCATCATACAATTTATTCACTGTAGGAATTCATAAAAATAACTCAATAGCACTTCTCAGCAATAGTAACAATATTAGGAAATAAACAGGCAAATAAAATTAAATTTAAAAAAAAACTATTCACTAAATTACTATTTCTGTTATATTTAATTGCTGTTAAATAAAAACTTAATGAAATCATAATTTAACGAAACATATTAAATAATATCAGTGAATAAGCATTTCCAATCTGTTTAATAGTATTAAATTTATTAAAAATCATAGGGTGCAATAAATAAACAAGCAAAAATATTCTTCTTGCATCTTCTATTCAGGCTCCCTCTTCAGATTTCAGTCTCTTATGAATCAACAGATGTCTTTTAAGATTGTGATTTAAGGTGAAACATTTATCGCACTGTTGACATTTAAAAGGTTGGAGTCTCTTATGAATTAACATGTGGGATTTAAGACTGATTTTTTGGGTAAAACCTTTATTGCACTCTTGACATTTAAAAGGTTTAAGTCCCTTATGAATCAACATGTGTTTTTTAAGACTGCTATTTTCGGTAAAAAATTTATTGCACTGTTCACATTGAAAAGGTTTAAGTCCCTTATGAATTAACATGTGGGATTTAAGATTGCTATTTTGGGTAAAACCTTTATTGCACTCTTGACATTTAAAAGGTTTAAGTCCCTTATGAATCAACATGTGTTTTTTAAGACTGCTATTTTCGGTAAAAAATTTATTGCACTGTTCACATTGAAAAGGTTTAAGTCCCTTATGAATTAACATGTGGGATTTAAGATTGCTATTTTGGGTAAAACCTTTATTGCACTCTTGACATTTAAAAGGTTTAAGTCCCTTATGAATCAACATGTGTCTTTTAAGACTGCTATTTTCGGTAAAAAATTTATTGCACTGTTGACATTGAAAAGGTTTAAGTCCCCTATGAATCAACATGTGCCTTTTAAGATTGTGATTTAAGGTGAAACATTTATTGCACTGTTGACATTTAAAAGGTTTATATCCCTTATGAATCAACATGTGTGTTTTAAGATGGCTATTTTGGATAAAACCTTTATTGCACTCTTGACATTTAAAAGGTTTATGTCCCTTATGAATGAACATGTGTCTTTTGAGATCGCTATTGTCAGGAAAACATTTATTGCACTGTTGACATTGAAAATGTTTAAGTCCCTTATGAATCAACATGTGCTTTTTAAGAATTTGATTTAAGGTGAAACATTTATCGCACTGTTGACATTTAAAAGGTTTAAGTCCCTTATGAATCAACATGTGGCATTTAAGAGTGTTATTTTGGGTAAAACATTTATTACACTGTTGACATTTAAAAGGTTTATGTCCCGTATGAATCAACATGTGACTTATAAGATTGCCATTTTCGGAAAAACCTTTATTGCACTCTTGACATTTAAAAGGTTTATGCTTCTTATGAATCAACATGTGTCTCTTAAGATTGCTATTTTCGGTAAAACATCTATTGCACTGTCGACATTTCAAAGATTTCTTATCAACATGAAACAAAATGTGTTTCTTGAATTCACCAGTGTGTTTAAAACTTTTCTTACAACGTTTGCATTTGAAACGTTTCTTGCTCTTGTGGCTATGTTCGTGCACTTTTAGATTTTTATTTTCACGGTCGTCACCCTTGTGTTTAGTAATTTTGTGGTGTAACATGTGCCTTCTAAATAAAATTCGAGTAACCCGTTGTGTACATACTTGGCAACTAATAGTGTCTCCTTGGACCATACAATCTTCATCATCATAGTTTGCTTCTGGTTTGTTTTGTAATGTAGTAGCAAGATACCGCTCCATTTTTGTGGTGAACATATGCTGCGGAATCCTAATAACTTCAACGGCACAAGTACAAATGTTAAGCAAATCTTCAATTCTATATATGCATGGGTCTGCTTTGATCTAAAAATTAAAACAAGAAAAATTTAATTTAAGTCATCATATTTTAAATATAAAAAATTACCTGTGTATTTGCAATACGATCTCTAATGCCAAGTGTCAGAGGACTTGTGTCAAACTTGATTATTTCAAGTGAGCTGCTTTCTTCAGTAATTTCTTCGGGTTCATCTTTTATTATCAGCTCTTCTTGTTTTAACTGAACTTCAAGTGCATCGAAATCAAGATTACCCACATTTACCTGAAATGTGCAAGAATTTGATTTAACAAACACAATTAACCAAAGATATGTCTTTGCTAAAACCAGGTAGATAAATGGTAAACGTGACAAAGAGACCCCCTCAGAAATTGGCATGTATAATTTATAGGAATACAATAAATCAATTATTTAAAAGTAAACTAGTAAATTAAATGCATAAACACTTAAAAAAATCATCATACAATTTATTCACTGTAAGAATTCATAAAAATAACTCAATAGATTTTTTCAGCAATAGTAACAATATTAAGAAATAAACAGGCAAATAAAATTAAATTGAAGAAAAACTATTCACTAAAAAAACATATTTTATAGGAAAATACAATTAATTCTTATTACTATTTAAAACATTATAAAATTAAAACATAAAAATTAAACTACAAAATACAAACTTAAAATTATATTAAATTAAATAATTCCTCCAGAGAAGAAGAAATAGGCACAGTTCCCAGAACGCTGGCTGCGTTGCCTCTCTGAATGGCAATACTAATTCGTTGTTTTAAGTATGTTTTCGCCTGAGGAATACCTGTGACGTCAATAATAAGTCTTCCCAAAGCATCCAACAACGATAGAGCGCTCGTACTCCAAGGACCAAAGGTTTCAACAGCAAAGCCAACGAAAATGTAGTGATCCGCTAACGAACTATATTTTCTTCGCTTAAGATTTTCTGCTTTGTTTGCAGCAGATCTAACAGATATGGACGACTCAGGTAAATGTGAAGGTGCAAGCGTATCTGTACAGGTGACATCCCAGACAAGGGATTTGCCTTCCTTCCAGGGAATAATGGTGATTCCATCTGGACGTTTGCCATCATCTCTCAGAACCCCGTTGGGTTCAAGTAAACAAGGGATGTTGGCAGATGAGAAAGCACGTTTTAAGATGTCGTTAATGCAGTTGTGTCTTGCGATTCTTCCTGCACTCTTTATGCAAGACAGTCCATGATGACTGTATGTGTCTACTGAAGAACCACATTTACATATATGAGGATGACAAATACTAATGCCTAATCTTAGAGAAACGGCAATTTGTAAAGTGGTTTTTTCTAACAAAGTGCCTAATTTAGAAGAAGGTAAAGATTCAAGCCAAGCTCCAGATTCGGGTTCAGACACTGCCAATAAAATAGCTTTTTGAGTTACATTTGAGGAAGACAATAGCTTTTGAAAGTTATTTTCAATAATTGGCAAATCCCAATTTCGTTGAATGGAGGGAGATGTCGAGGGTAAAGACGAGGAATTCGATATAATTTTCCATTCTTCAATGGCTTCACTGGAGTAAGATGTCTCGAAGTTGGAAAAACGAGAAGGTAGAATAGACTTAATGAGCCGAGAATTAGCAAAGATAGAAGATAAGAAGGCTGGAGTTGAAATATCTGCAACAGATCGAATACCTAGACCACCAAAACGGACAGGTAACTTGGTTTGATTCCATGACCTGTTTGTAAATTTTATGTTCAAAATTTTTTCCAGAGTCGAATGAGTATTATTATCCAATTCTTGACATAAATTTTTAAATTTCCAAACAGGGCAGCATCTAAGGAGGTAGATGAAATTTGGCATCCAAAAACAATGACGAAGCAAAAAGAAACTGATGTGCAGGCTAACTTTATAAAGGTTTGTGGAAAGTAAAGAAAATGTCTCCAATTTTTTAGAAAAAGAAACAGGGATTGCTTCATCAAGGATGGGACAACCGAGTAGAACAAAATTTGCATTATCACAAATAAATAAAAACAAGAACCTTTAATCACAAAAAATTTTATATAAAATAATATAAAATTACTCACATAGACGCGTTTCGGTGGCTATGCCACCATCTTCAGTACATCTACTCTATACACTATATATATTTTATTATCACAAATACGTATTCCTGGGGTTAAGGAATCAAGTCTATCTAATAATATAGACCTATCAATTTGTGAAATGTTATCAAAAAAGTAAAGTTCGCATTTCTTAGAGTTGAGAACTAAACCAATTTTTTTAAACACGGAAATTATGACTTCTAAGTCATGTAAAACATCCGATGCTTTACCTCCTAAAGTACCATCATCCAAATACCAAATATTTAATTCTGAAGTTAGCTCTTTAATAAAACGATGAATAGCAAGACTGAAAATGGCTGGTCCTAATGGATCACCTTGTTGACATCCTACTAAAGATTCAATCACGTTACTATTATAAAATAAATTAGATTGAAAAGCGTAACATTGCCAGAGGTATGGGTAAAGATCTGGGATGATATCCTTGACGATAGAAAGGAGTGGGTCTCTTTCAACAGAATTAAAAGCATTTTTGACGTCAATTTTAAGAATAACTTCAGCATCAGATTGGTTTTTAATATACGACCTAATTGAATGAACTGCTGCCTCACAACCGCCTTTTATTCCAAATCCTAATTGGATAGGGTGGAAATGGGTAGATAACGTATCTTTTACATGAAGACTACATAATTTAGAAGTTAGGCGTCTAAGTGTTGAACCAATAGCGATTGGACGAATACCTCCATCTTTTTTTGAAAGTGCACAAAGAGAAGCGCCATAAAGAAAAGGTCTTATTTCTGAATTAACTTTACCTGAAAGCATTAGGTTGCAAAGATTGGAAATAGCGTGTAATAACCGTTGTCCAGAGTCACCAGTACATTTGTTTAACAAATCTTTAAGATGTTGAGGTCTGAGTCCATCCATACCCGCAGCCGAACCATTAGGGAAAGATAAAATAGCTTTAGAAACCTGGACATCAGAAACAACTAGATGTTTAGCACTTTCTTCAAGTTGATGAGGGAACTGGTTTAATCTAGCAGGAATTGGATGTTTTGATTTCAGTAACTCAAAAGTATCGGCGTTATCGCTTGCAAAGGTATCATCAGACGACAAAATACGGACAGCTCCCTTAATATCGCCATCAGCTACTTTGTTTTCAGCTGATTTGAAACGAGAGAATTTAGAGAAATCTGTTTTGGAGTAATGTAGTGAATCCTCGTTTCCTTCGGCAATTTTCTTCACACTTGAAGTCAAAGAATCGTTTTTAGTCCCATTTTTTGATGGAATATGAAGAACTCGAAAAGCGAAAAAGAAAAGGTCTTCCCAGGCCAAAAGAGAATTGATAGAGACACAGTCATTAATAACTTTTGTAAGTTTGTTAGCCACAGATATTCTTGCACCACGAGGAACTCTTCTCAGGATGCAAACATTGGATTTGAGGTAACCAATTTTATCAGTAAAACTATGTAACTGATCCGGATTTGAAGTAGGAATCAACGTATTTTTGTGGCATCTCGAGTTGTGTATCTTTAAACCATTATTATTTTTAAAATATCTGGTTTCAGGACAAATGTGACACTGAATTAGACAACTGTCAAATTTCGGCAATTGCAATTCCAAATTAATATCGGAAGAATGTAGTTTCTTTGGAATTGAGGATGGTACAATTTCTTCACGTTCCGAATCGCCATTGGAGGTTGACTGTGAACGTGTGATCATTGAGTTTTAGTTCAAAATTGGTTCCGACGGGGAACTCTCCTGTCAATGTTAATGTCAGTGACAGTTTCCAAGCCGCACTCTACGACCATAGCTCGACGTTAAAGTTGACCGCCCACTTGACTCTAATGTCACACTAATGCCAATTTCACTTGCGTCACTTTCACAGCTTTCAATAGTATATTATTATACAAGTTTTATAAGACGATCTATTGTCGCACGAATAAGTTTGGGGCACGACGAGCGAAGCGAGGAGTGCTCCAATGTCATGAGTGCGACAATACGTCTTATAAACGCGTGTAATATACTATTTTTTCTACTTTGGCGCTCTCAGTTTCATGAAATTTTGAAAATTGTGCTTTCTAAATATTCTAGAGATTTTTAGGATTAGGTACTGCTTGGGTTGGTAATTTGTCATGTCATATGTCAACTAAAACTTCGAATTTAAAATCTCGAGTTTGATATTTTTGTGAAGAAGTCATGGAAGAATTAAGCTGCACACTTGGCTTGACCTTGACAGGAGCTCGGTAGAGATGCCCGACGCCGGCCAGCGTGCTATTACAGCAATACCAACGTAATTATTATCAAAAAAAACACCAAAAAGCCGTTTCACAAAAAGTTCCTTTGTGACACTACTTTTAGTTTCACAAAAACTCATTTATGATACCAAAGTAGAAAAAGTCACTTTCAGTTTGCGTCCCGAATCTAATCGCCTCTCACAGAAAAGTCAATGTATACTATCCACGACAACCAACTGTCAGAATAAATTATTTATTCCAACCAACGCCATCTTTATTTACAAGCCATGAAGCCATGCTTGGCAACACCGCATTAATGCACAGAAGTAGGCCGGGTATCATTGCACGTCGGTTGCAATCGAAACTTTTTAAAAAATAACTAACATGACTGACTTTCAATTAATGATCCATACTAACACCATTATTCTGATAGTATTAAGAAATAAAACAAAAGTTAGTAAGGGCAGGAAATTTTATTTTACAAATTTTGCACACAAATTTTATAAATAACATATTTTTAACGTTTCTTTTTCTCTTTTGTTAGCGTACCTAATTTCCTTTTTTTCTCTAAATTTTTAGTGCCATTTGTTTCTTTTGAATATTTTGTGTAGTTATTCAACAGAATATTTGCAAAAACAGAATACAATGTTTTAAACAATCTGGAAACATCCTTGCCACACAGACAATGTAATTCAAATTGTTGAAAAAAGTTATTGGAATTTAAGCTTAACTGTGTCAGTTGAATTAAAATGCCTTTTTGACAGGATGATTTCAAAAATTTTGTTTCCCACACGCTACTATCTACAATATATTCTAACAAAGCATACATATGAAAGAAAACACACTTAACATGGTAGGATAACTTGGTATACTTAAGCCACCTCGCTGTAAAAAGTCAAAATATTCGTTGCAAACATTGCTACCGTGCCCTTCCTCAAAAAAAAAAAACACAGGCAGTACATTCCAGTTTTTTGCAAACAGATCGTGAACCATAGCCACAAACATATATGCAGCTTGATTCCTCGATTTCACATAATTCAAGATAATTTGAAGTTATAATGGGGCGAAATTGATCAATGTCAACATCATATAAATTTGATTCAGTACTTTCATTAGCAAAGTTGCTAAAGCATGCTTCTTTTTTATTGATCATTTTCAAAATATGTCTTATTCGTAATTTGTTTTCTGATTCAATTACTTGCCTAACTGATACATTATAGTTTGATCCAGATAGTCGTCTGTACATTCCAAACCGTTTCTCTAACTTGTCTGTTTGAAATTTTCCCAAGAGTACATACCAAACATTAAATTTTGTTAAAGCATCGTTAGCAATTTTATATAACACTTGAGATGCTCTTCTAATTGCTTCAAATATGTCGGAGCTTAAGCCAGCTTTGTCCTTGAAAGACTGCCATGCTTCTATCCAAGACAAAAAACGTTTCAAAAACAATAATTTTTCATCCTCAATACTACAAACTGGTCGTGCCCATTCATTTCTTTTTATTTTTCCTACGACAGGGTTTTTAGAATTTATAATATCCCACCAGGTGCGTATAATTTGTAAAAAATTTGCAGTATCTGCACATTTTTCTTCCGTTTGTAAAGCAGCAATAGTTGACATATGAAAAACATTATCCACTAACAAAACGTTTTGTCTCTCTAAATTCGAGGGATACAAAGTTTTATAACTCAACTTATATGCTTTTTTAATTAACTTATTTTGCTCGTCCTTGAAAAATAGTCGCAAATGTTTGAAACATGCATACCGTTTTATTGTATAATTTTCAAAGTGTGAAAAGTATCTTTTTTGTTCAACCAGTTATTCCTAACATTTTTAAAAATGTGAACAGTGTCATATGATAGGTAAGTGTTAATATCAGGGAAGCATGGATTTTGCATAGATTCGCTTGAAGAAATTAAAGTGAACATATTCTGATTTATTCCATTGTTATCAGTTAGTATTGCAACTATAGGAAAACCACATTTTTGAACAAATTCAATTACCTCATGAACGAGTATCTTTAACTGATCTCCTGTTGTGTTATTCACAGGAACTAGTCGAATAACTTCACTAAAATTACCAAAAGCAGAAGAGATCATAAAAGTTAGAATAGTTTTTGCCAGATCCTTAGCATTATTTTCTGAACTGCCAACAATTCCATTGGCTTTAAAATCTAACTTAGATTTCACATAAATTTCATCAATTTGTAATATTGTATATTTTTCTCGAACAGTCAAGTTCTTGGAAATTTGTTTCAAATAGTGACTTGTATTTGAAAGATTTTTGTCTGGTTTTACATTAAATCTAGAAGATATTTGTTGTAAATATCGTTTACTAGGCAGCAGCAAATGATCTTGTAAGAGCATGTAACAAGACGATGAATATGAATAAGCCATAAATGCAAACAAAATAGTTGCTGGGGAATATTTTCGTCTTTTTAACAATATCATGTTTAACTGATCAATTAAAAGTTCCAATTGTTTTTTATGTTGATAGTCTTCCATTTCTTCAGCTTTTTTGTTACACGTAACTAAATTTTCATACGACTTTTGCAAGAAAAATTGAAAAGATCGAGTCCTTAAATTGTGTTGACTTACGTTGGCATACCTAACTAATATATTTTCAAGTTGCGACCATCGAGATAATTTTAAATCACAAGGGAGAATCCAGTTCAAATCGTGAGCAGAAATTTCTTCTTTTCCCATAAAGAGTTTTAATGTTAAATCACTTTTCGCAAGAACACTACATAAAATTTCGGCAGCACTTAACTCAGTTTCACTTTCAGAAGAACTATTAGAACACTCAATATTTAATAAATACAGCCAAACACCAAAGTTGCTCTTAATTTTAAAGTTCCACTTTGTTTCACTGTTTGTACCATTTACTTTTGTTTGAAAAGTGACAAGAAAATTTGTAAAGTCATTTATAATATCAGATTTTACAAATTCTTCAATTTTTCCAGCTTCTTTTGATTGCAACGCTTTCCTTCTTACTTCAGGGTCTTTTCGTCTAACTACTGTTGAAGTTGAAGACCGATAAACTGGAAGATTTTGAAAAATTGTGGGTACAGCGTCGTCTTCCTTTAATTTTGGGTGTGCTAATAGCAACTTAGTAACAGTTGACCCGTTTTTGTATATCTGATCTAATATAACATCATTTTCGTTAAAATGTTTTATACAAACAGATGAATACTTCGTAGGCTGCCAATTTTTCCTCGGGATAGCTCGAAGCCATTTCTTTTTCGTTTCTTCATCTTTTAGAAATGACAACGTAGTAACTGCAGCTTCCCCCTTTACGGATACACTTTCGTAATTCGATTTGCAGCTTGGGACACAACATTTTCTAGTCATCTAAAAAGTTTTCATGTGAAAAGCATCAACCAAAGGTTAAGTGTACTTACTTTCTATATTGTCGAATATCAAATTATTGAGTTAAATATTCTGATAAATACACACAGGTTTGGAAATACCACAACTATCTAACGTTAACTGCACTTTATAACAATATCAACAACAACTCAATGATGCAATGCTGAACTGAAGAACGCAAAATGTCCGCCTAGCAACACTGCTGCCAAATTTCTTAGTTCACGGCTTGTAAAATAAAGATGGCGTTGATTCCAACGGAACAAAAATGTCAAAATCACAGTAAAAGTACAAATCAACCTTACAAATCATACCTCATCGAACGAAAAACGTTCAAAAACACAACACAAACACTAACAGAACAATTCAGAAGCATTTCCAACTCTCAAATTTTCAAAATAAACCCAATTTTTGTACGACACACACGGAGCCGTCAAAAACACGTCTGACTATTTCGGTTATATTTAATTGCTGCTAATTAAAGACTTAATGAAATCATAATTTAACGAAACTTATTAAATAATATCAGCGAATAAGCATTTCCAATCTGTTTAATAGTATTAAATTTATTAAAAATCATAGGGTGCAATAAATAAACAAGCAAAAATATTCTTCTTGCGTCTTCTATTCAGGCTCCCTCTTCAGATTTCAGTCCCTTATGAATCAACATGTGTTTTTTAAGATTCTGATTTAAGGTGAAACATTTATTGCACTCTTGGCATTTAAAAGGTTTAATTCCCTTATGAATGAGCATGTGTCTTTTGGGATCCCTATTTAAGGTGAAACATTTATTGCACTCTTGACATTTAAAAGGTTTCAGTCCCTTATGAATCAACAGGTGTGCTTTAAGACTGCCATTTTGGGTAAAACATTTATTGCACTGTTGACATTTAAAAGGTTTAATTCCCTTATGAATCAACATGTGTTTTTTAAGATTGCTATTTTCGGTAAAACATTTATTGCACTCTTGACATTGAAAAGGTTTAAGTCCCTTATGAATCAACATGTGTTTTTTAAGATTCTGATTTAAGGTGAAACATTTATTGCACTCTTGACATTTAAAAGGTTTCAGTCCCTTATGAATCAACAGGTGTGCTTTAAGACTGCCATTTTGGGTAAAACATTTATTGCACTGTTGACATTTAAAAGGTTTAATTCCCTTATGAATCAACATGTGTTTTTTAAGATTGCTATTTTCGGTAAAACATTTATTGCACTCTTGACATTTAAAAGGTTTAACTCCCTTATGAATCAACATTTGGTTTTTAAGATGGCTATTTTGGGTAAAACCTTTATTGCACTGTTGACATTTAAAAAGTTTATACCTCTTATGAAGCAACATGTGTCTTTTAAGATTGCTATTTTCGGTAAAACAACTATTGCACTGTCGACATTTCAAAGATTTCTTATCAACATGAAACAACATGTGTTTCTTGAATTCGCCATTGTGTTTAAAACTTTTTTTGCAACGTTTACATTTGAAACGTTTCATGCTCTTGTGGCTATGTTTGTGAACTTTTAGATTTTTATTTTCACGGTCGTCGCCCTTGTGTTTAGTAATTTTGTGGTGTAACATGTGCCTTCTAAATAAAATTCGAGTAACCCGTTGTGTACATACTTGGCAACTAATAGTGTCTCCTTGGACTATACAATCTTCGTCATCATAGTTTGCTTCTGCTTTGTTTTGTAATGTAGTAGCAAGATACTGCTCCATTTTTGTGGTGAACACATGCTGCGGAATCATAATAACTTCAACGGCGCATGTACAAATCTTAAGCAAATCTTCAGTTCTACATATGGATGGGTCTACTTTGATCTAAAAATTAACACAAGAAAAATGTAATTTAGGCCTTCACGTTGTAAATATGAAAATTTACTTGTGTATTTGCAAGACGATCTCTAATACCAAGTGTGACAGGAATTGTGTCAAACTGGATGATTTCAAGTGAGCTAGTATTTTCAATAACTTCTTCTGGTTAATCTTTTATTATCAGTTCATCTTGTTCTAATTTAACTTCAAGTGCATCGAAATCATAATTACCAACATTCATCTGAAATGTGCAAGAATTTGATTTAACGAACCCAATTAAACATTAACATATTAGATGAAAATATGGAAGCATTTTAGTGATTACCAAATCAAACGGGAATAAATTATCTTCAAATATTATGATGGAAACACAACAATGAATGGATTCAAATAGTTTTTATTATGTATGAACTACCAAACTTTCCACTATTCAAAAGTGTTGCAAATGAAAAACTATGAAAACTATTAGGAATATTTTGTGGTACATACGACGTAGATGCAAACTTTTGATTTTCTTTTGTAATAATGCACTAAAAAATAATTCTTTGATAAAACCAGGCAGATAAATGGAAAACGTGACAAAGAGACCCTTTCCGCAATTAGCAAATTACAATTGATGAGATGGTACATTATTTTACATAAATTTCAATGAAAATTTTGATATCAGTTTTAATTTCTTATAAAAGTTTCAAGTGAAAACAACCGCGTTACTTCAAACATTTTTCACACTTGTTTTTTTGGTGCTTCTTAAATATATTTAAATAAATTGAAATTGTTATAAAAATGTTATTATTTTAAATGACTCGGAACAGAACTTTGGCACTTGATTCTGTTTGTGAACTCCATCCAACGGTAAAACTGTACCTGGGTATTCAGTAGATTCTTGATATCAAGTTTTGGAAGACTTGTGTCGTATTCGTCATCCAGTGAGCTGTTTTCTACGGCAACTTCTTCTGGCTCGTCTTTTATTATAAGTTCTGTTTGCTCTAATTTAATTTGAAATGAATTCAAATCATCACAATTATCCATCTTTATCGGAAAATGAATTGAATGCAATTTAACAATTAATGCTTGGTTTATGCAAGCAAATTAATCCACATGCAAACCAGGTTAAAAATTCTAGATTTACCACTCACTGCCGCAGCTTGCAATTGAGGTTATGGCACAGATAACAGATTGATGACTCAATACAAATATTTGGCAACAACGACCTCAATGTTGGTTCAATTCAACTAAGCATGCGTACAGCGCCACCACAGCTGAATTTTGAACTAAAATATAATCGGGGGTTATTTGAAATGAATTTTATTAATATTTTTTACTTATACAGATAGGTACTACGCAATTAAAAACTCTGTGAATTAAATGTCTTTAATTGAGTCGTTCCATAGCAAAACTCGTCTTATCCAACTTAAACCATTTCTGGCTAATCAAGAAAAACGTCTCCGGAGTTTATTTTTATAGATAAAGTGTTAATGTTTAATATTTTACTTTTGCAATAATTGCTAAGATTTATTGGTCATTTTTAATTAAACGCAAATTCAATGCCATTCGTTATTTTTGAATTTGAAGTTTGGATAAGGCGACTTTTGCTGCGACATGTTGGATTTACATAAATTTGCAGCGTTAAATTGATTGTGAATTATTTATTTATTTTTATTGTTATTTGTTAGGGTTTAATTTGTATTATAGAAAAATATTTAAGTGATAATGATAACGCATAAACGAGATGCAGGTGTAGCGTGCAAACTCAGTTTGGCGCTTAAAAGCGTTACAGGCATTGGACGTGCTAAAAATACTCCTGATGAATACAATTTTGCTATTGGTCATTTGGATAAGACAAGTTTTGCAACAGCCATGCGCATGGATAAGACCAATTTTGAAACGGACCTTAATATTTGGGGTTGAATTTACAAGAGATAAGACCAGTTATGGTGCGTTGGAGGTATAACGTTGATGGTCCTTTAAATTCTGATTCCAGTGACGTAGCTAACTCGATTTTTATCAAAAATGGATAAGACGAGTTTTGCTATGGAACGACTCAATTAACACACATACATACATACATATATAACATATTGTGTAAATCAACATTATAACATATTTTGTAAAACACAATGTAGGTAAATCAACATAAATATAACATATTATACAAAAAACAACGTAAACAGACACATTTAACATATTATGTAACACATAATTTAAACCAAAACACAAAACAATAAATTATTACAACAATAAATAATGTAAGTAAAAGAAATGCATATTCAAATAATTAGAAATACAGGCATCAAAAGCTTGTATTCTAGGAAAAAGTTATTTGAATACTGGATTTTAATCTATATAGAACAAATTCATCTTCTTCTACAACCAAATTTTGAAACATTACTATTATTATTAAAATACAAAATATACTTTGTCACAACAAAATTTAAAGTAACTTCTAGCAATTTTGAATGCATTATGTTGTGATGAAGTTCACATGAAAACCAAGTAAAATTTATTTTGTTTAAAATAGTCAGAATTGTTTGTTTAACGTTTAAAATGTGTCCATGCAATTTCAAAAATTCGAAATCAGTCTTTTCTATATCAGCTACAAAATACACAAATTCTTTAGTAGGATAAGTTAATCGATTTTCTTCATTTTGTTCGAGAAATGAAATTAACAAATTGTGTGGTTCCATCCGATCTGATACCAAACAAGTTTGACAAATATTACAATTTAATAATTCTGATTTTTTCAATAAATACCCGGATACATAAGAAAAAGTTTGTGTATTGTGACCTATCTGCCAAATCTGATCTATTTACCGTGATAGGTTCAAAAATTTCAAATTCGTTACTGACCACTATTGTTATGATATTTTCGGAATTTTGATTGCTATTGTCTAAAAATCGTAACAAATTATTGAAATTGGGACAATTTAGAACACAGCAACGAAATTGAACCCACTGTTCCATTGCAATAATTTAAAAAAAAAAGATAAATTAGATAATAGATACCTGGTTTACACTTAAAACTTAAAAAAATTACAAGTTAAAATTATACAGAATTCAAACAAAAGCTTATAAAATTGCACAACGTCTCGAGAACGAGACTTGTGAAGAATAAACAAAATCAAATACATTAGAGTTACCAATACGCGCAACTCCACAAGTTTATCACGTATTTGTAAGGATCTGTGGCGTTGCCTGCTACTGCCGCGGCACAGCGCGCAGTTCGAAAAAGTCAAGGCAACGAATAAACAAAAACAATTTAGTCAGCAGAAATATTTTCATTTGTAAAGATTAAAAACCAAACTGCAAAGTGATTCATTTTTATGTTAGCCGCTAAATACAATTAAGAACCATTAAAACCAAATTGGTGACCCCGACGTGATAGAACGTAAACGTGCAATTTTTAAAATATGACTTCAAATGGATCATTGAATTCAGGTAATGACTGCATAATTACGTTTGATGAGCCAACCAAATCTCAAATGAACCAAATTGAAGCGGTGGGAAACTGCAAGATACCACCATTCTGGAAGCATTGTCCAAACATGTGGTTCATCCAGTTGGAATCACAGTTTCAATGTAATCAAATTAAGTCCGAAAACGGCAAGTATCAGCATTTAGTCAGTGCCTTGGACGCAGAGACCATGCAGGAGGTATCAGATGTCTTGATGAACCCGCCAAAAAGCGACAGGTACTCGTTTCTTAAGACGCAAATTTTGAATCGCTTCACTGAATCAGCAGACAGGCAATTACACATGGCTCTCACAGAACTCCAACTAGGAGATAAGAAGCCTACGCAGCTGCTACGCCAAATGACAACCCTAGCGTGCAATAGGGCATCCGACGATGTGCTACGTGTCAGATGGTTGGCACTTCTTCCACCAAACGTTCAACGCTGTCTAAAACTTTTGCAATCTAACTCTCTAGAGGAACTAGCCAGAGTGGCAGATGAGCTGCTTGAAAACAATTCAACTCCATTTGTGATGGCTGCAGAAGTACACACCACCCGCCAAGCTTCACCAAACCGTGGATCGACAGAAACTGCCATCGCAGGTTTAACGAAGGAAGTAACAGTTCTCAGTCGATCAATAAATGAACTTATTTCCATCGTTACTAAACAGCAAAGAAGCAATTCACGTGGACGAAGCAGTGAGCGTTCAAGCTCTCGCCCAACTTCTCCTTCACCTTCAGGAGCTTGCTACTACCACCGTAGATTTGGTAATTATGCAAAACGTTGCGATGAGCCATGCTCATTCAAATCATCAGGCACATCGCCCCAAAAAAAAACTAAAACTGCTGTCGTCTACTCAGACGGTTGGCGACAGCACCAGCCCACACCTTTCAAAAGAATATCGCCTACACCTGCATGACTATGCTACAAACATGAAGTTTCTCATCGATTCAGGGTCGGTGATATCTCTGGTGCCGAAAACTGCCATTCGCAGGGAACTCAAACAAGATGAGCTACTGCTTTATGCTGCCAATGGGACGGTCATCCACACGTATGGCCAACAGCAAATCACACTAACCCTGAATCTACGGCGTGCTTTTAGATGGTCCTTCATTATCGCGGACGTCAAGTCGGCCATTATCGGTGCAGATTTCCTGGTTCATCATGCATTGCTACTGGATCTCAAGGGTGGATGCCTCATCGATCCACTTACAACTTTAACTTCCAAGGGCCAGCTGTCTGAGGCCATCATCCACGGAGTATCCACTATCTGTGTCCAACAAGAGCTTGGAGAATCATATGTGGAGCTACTCAACCGCTTCGTGGAAATCACAAGACCAAAGAATCCTCTCGCAACTGACACCAACAACCCCGTATCTCATCACATCGTGACCACAGGACCACCCGTTGTTGAGCGACCTCGTCGACTAACGGGAGAAAAACTCAATGTGGCCAAGGAAGACTTTGAAATGCTTCTTGATCACGGTGTTATTCGTCCTTCCAGCAGCCAATGGGCCAGTCCGATTCACATGGTACCCAAAAAACTTGGTGGTTGGCGCACTACTGGAGATTATAGGAAGCTTAATTCCCAAACTATCCCAGATCGCTATCCCGTACCTCATGGTGATGACATCCTCCAGCGTCCCCACGGATGCACAGTCTTCTCCACCATCGACTTAGTACGGGCCTACCATCAAATACCTGTCACTGAAGAGGACATTAAGAAAACTGCTGTAACAACACCTTTCGGACTCTTCGAGTTCTTAGGTATGCCACCTGGTCTACGCAACGCCACGCAGACTTTCCAGCGTCATATGGATAACATACTGAGGGGACTGGACTTCGTTGGATGTTACATTGATGATCTGATCGTATACTCCAAATCACACAAAGAGCATATTCAGCACCTCACAACAATCTTCAACATCCTACGAAATTATAAACTCACTATCAATCCTAAAAAGTGTCAATTTGGCAAGGATGAGGTGATTTATCTAGGCTTTACCATCAACGGCCGTGGTTATGAACCTCCAAAAGATAGAGTCCAAGCGATCGTAACGTACCCGAAACCAGACACAATCACCGATCTACGTCGCTTCTTAGGCATGGTTAATTATTATAGAAGGTCCATCCCTAAAGCTTCACAAATTCAAGCTCCATTAACTGAGTTTTTGAAGGATGCAAAAAAAAATGATAAAAGGAAGGTTCCCTGGACACCAACTGCTGAAAATGCTTTGGAAGCATGCAAGCAAGGTGTCCTGCAAGCCATTCAAACAACCTTTCTTTCTCAATCTGCCTCTCTTTCTCTGAAAACTGATGCCTCTGATTCTGCCATAGGTGCTGCTCTAGAACAACTGGAAGATGAAACTTGGAAACCACTTGGTTTTTTCTCCCGCAAGCTGAGCCCAGCAGAAACGCGTTACAGCACGTATGATCGTGAGCTTCTAGCCATTTTTGCTGCAGTAAAATTTTTCAAACACATCCTAGAAGGTCGACACTTCGTCATCCAAACAGATCATAAACCACTCGTTTATGCTTTCTCACAACGCGCAGAAAAAGCTTCACCACGACAGCTTCGCCAATTGGACTTAAT
This sequence comes from Dascillus cervinus, assembly GCA_949768715.1. Lineage (NCBI taxonomy): Eukaryota > Metazoa > Arthropoda > Insecta > Coleoptera > Dascillidae > Dascillus > Dascillus cervinus. The sequence continues at coordinate 24,614,367 of OX458319.1, read as the reverse complement.
ATCTCAATTTACCACAGAGATTGTCTACACCCAAGGGCCCGACAACGTAGTGGCTGATGCTCTCTCTCGCATCAACACAATCAACATGCCCACCTCTCTCGACTCAGAGACTATCAAGGTGAATCAGCAAGATGACGATGAGTTGATTCAAGTTCGGAAAAACAGCTCGCTGCAACTGCAACGACTCAAAGTTGACGGTCACGAAATTCAATGTGACATCTCGACCGGTGTCGTGAGACCCTACATCCCACGTAGCCTGAGGCAACAAGCCTTCAACATTATTCATGGATTATCTCATCCCAGCGGACGGACCACTGCGCGTCAACTGAAGGAGAAGTTCATTTGGCCCGGCATCAAGAAGGACGCTCTTCTCTGGGCTAGGCAATGTGTACCCTGCCAACGATCTAAAGTACAACGGCATAACCGTCTCATACCCAACCATATTGACGTACCGAGCAACAGATTCGACCACATTCATCTTGATTTAATCGAGCTGCCTCGGGTGGGCGAATGGAGATACTGCCTAACAATCATTGACCGTTTTACCAGATGGCCAGTTGCAATACCACTGACAAACATGCTAGCAGACACAGTCGCCTCAGCATTCTACGCACAGTGGGTATGCCAATTTGGCACACCAATCACCATTACCACGGATCAAGGTAAACAATTTGAATCAACCCTTTTTACCGCTCTGGCACGACTGATTGGAACTAATCGCATCAGAACAACACCATATCATCCAAAGGCAAATGGCATGGTAGAGCGATGGCACCGCACTCTCAAGGCCGCCCTTATGTGCAATTCTCAAATTCCTTGGCCTGAGCTTCTGCCGACCGTTTTGCTTGGCCTTCGCACAGCCTACAAAGAAGATTTAAAGGCCTCTCCTGCTGAGATGCTCTTCGGGTCTCCTCTTCGTATACCAGGCGAATTTTTTGTCGAAGCAAACATGCCAGCAGACCCACAAATCTTTGTCGAGAAATTCAGGGAATACATGCGCACGATTAGACCAACTCCGACGGCCCACCACACGAAATCTCGCCTCTTCATACTGAAAGATCTGTACAACTGTTCGCACGTCTTTAAGAGAGTTGATTCTGTTAAAACTCCCTTAGAACATCCATACACTGGACCGCATGAGGTGGTCAAGCGCATCAACGACAGGGTCTTCGTCATCAAAGTAAAGGGTGAAGACAAAACCGTCTCTGTAGACACACTAAAACCAGCATTTTTAATCAAGACCGATACAGAACAATCCAATCTGACAGAGGAAGACATCCAACGCTGCGTTTCGCATCCTAACCTTGCTACAGACATGGATAGACCACTGCGGACGTATGCCAATACAACCAAGCGCCAACGAAAAGTCTCGTTCCCTTCTCTTCCAGAGCAAGTCACTGGGGAGGGAGTGAATGTGGCGTTGCCTGCTACTGCCGCGGCACAGCGCGCAGTTCGAAAAAGTCAAGGCAACGAATAAACAAAAACAATTTAGTCAGCAGAAATATTTTCATTTGTAAAGATTAAAAACCAAACTGCAAAGTGATTCATTTTTATGTTAGCCGCTAAATACAATTAAGAACCATTAAAACCAAAGATCAGAATTCATCTGCGCCATCTACCGCCTTGGGGTTTAATAATGGCGTTCTCATATAAGATGCTATGGAAAAGAACGTTTAAGAAATTTAAAAATGCCGCATTAATTGCGAGAAAAATCTTTAAATTTTTTTATTTTTGCCTTTTAGCATTCATTTTTCATTACATTCATTCACTTTTTGTATATAGGCTCTTATAAAAACACTAAAAAAGCGTATGTACAAAACGTGAATGAAAGCAGTGAAAAATTAATGTTAAAAAGCAAAAACAAAAAAATTAAAAAAATTTCTCACAATTAAAACGGCATTTTAAATTTTCCCAAACATCTTTCCCACAGCATCTCTTATATGAAGAAAATATAAAAGCGCTTTTCTATTATTTTATTAATTTTCCTAAATATTTCTTTCCATAGCATTAAAATTTTTTGTTTTCTATCTTTTCCCAAATAAAAATGCCCCTTCCACGTAATTTTGTACCCTTAAGACTTCGATGAACCTAATTAATTTAATTTAAAACATGCAATTCGCTAATGGCAAACTAAATTTATTTTTATTTTTTTTAAAGTGTTTTTATAAGAACCTATGTACAAAAAGTGAATGAATGTAATGAAAAATTAATGCTAAAAGGCAAAAATAAAAAAATTTAAAGATTTTTCTCGCAATTAATGCGGCATTTTTAAATTTCTCAAACGTTCTTTTCCATAGCATCTTATATGAGAACGCCATTATTAAACCCCACGGCGGTAGAGGCGCTGCTTACACGGGATCCCGTCGAGAGTGGGAGTTGCACGTATTATTAATATAATGTATTTGACAAAATGAATTGAACGCAGTAGATAACGAATCGATTCTGCGAATTAAGCATTTTCATAACCGTTCACTCTGACCTTCTGATGTCCTCAACACTTCCCGCCTGTATATTAAATAGTTCCATTGAACCGATACTGAGGGCGGTGAGGACAACTTTTCAAATGTTACCGCTGCTACGGGTTTCCCGGCCGCGTAGAAATGTTTGCTTGGCTAAGCTCAAGTCGGCGAGGGGGTAGGTTGAAATTTAATCCTCGAGGTTACGTGGGAAGCGTTCTCTCATTCTTCTCCGGAGGTTGATAGGGCGCCACTGCTTTGGGGTGGTCGAAATATCTCGAGAGTAGACAAAGCAGAATTCTCTCTCGACAATGGGGTTACAGAAACAATCACGAACAAGATAACAAGTGTATTGACTAGTTAAGTGCTAAAACAATTTACAATTACTGATAAAGTTAGATTAAAAGTTAGGGTACCCAAAAGGCTGAAAGCCATCAATTTGCAACAATGCAACACAAATGCTCGAATAACATTAAATACAAGAAATGTTTGAATTACACGAAGCAACAAATTCGACAAGTATCAATACGGTCAACTTAACTACAACATCGACACGGCTCCATGCGCTGGCGGCTTTTCCTCAATCATCCCGCCCTGGAGAAGTCATCCGTGCAGATCGCCTGGACTGTTGGTATCCCGGTGGACCGGCAGATATTTACGGCACCGTATTTTCACTACTTGCACTGCGAATTCCCTTTAGGAATACCTCAACTTGTCGACGCTGAATCCACGCGTGACCATCATTCAACACACCCAGTCAGGTTCTGTCGCTCACTTTCAATTTTTGTCCAACTTCGCGCACTGACCTCAACGACCTTAAGATTCCCTGCTTGTCGAGAGAGAGAGAGAAATTGACTTCCGCGCGAATTTGAAATTAATTAATGAATCAGTACCGTAACACCGCTTCTCCCCTCCCTGGGTTATGGCTTCGGAGGAGGCCCTCTATGGAACTTGACTTGAACTGTTAAATTAATTTAAATTTTTGAATGGTGTTTATAACGAACGAACTGGAATGAAATCCACCAGGTGGCGAATCGATCGTGGGGACATTAGAGCGACGCGCGAAATTTTCTTCCATAAGATTACATGTAAAACTCGGTTATGTTAAATTTAAAATCACAAAGTTACAAAAGCATTAAGCGTTTCAAGAAAAATATGAAGAAAAGCCTAACAAAATGGGTACTATATTTTCTTGGGAAATAGGGATTTTTATCAATATGTACCATAAAATTGAGCAAATAAAAACTGCACGTAATATTTATTACGACTCATTCGAAATTCAATAGTTTCCACGTGGTTTCTGAAAATGAAGTTTTTGGTGCTGCACTAAAACGATCAAGATTGGAGGATCATACTGTAAATGATTTTAAAGATACAGAAATTTACCAGTTGGTGGACTAAAAAAAATCTGGTGAAAAGGCAGTTTATTTTATAGTTGTTATTTGTGCGAACAATTAATATTGTTTAAATCAAATTTTAGAATTCAAAACTGTATTGCTTATGAACAAGATAAAAATATGTTTGTTGGTATCGATGGAGGAGTATGGTACCAACGGAAGGTTTGCAGAAGTTCCTCTACTTCGAATGCTGGCAGTTCACTTGGACCCGATGACTTCAGCTATGTATGGAAAACATTTCTTTCAGTTCTAATCCCAAGGAGTTTTGCTTTGCCAATAATGCAATCGAATCACTGAATCGATCCATGGTTTTGGAAATCGAATAAAAAATACATCTTCTCCATAATACCTGCTGTCGAATTTACACAAAGCATAGCTGCGGTGTTTAGGCATTATCTGAATCTACTTTAAAATTATTTTGTCGACAACTGTTCACTTTAATACAATTTATGCTTTATTTTATTGACACTAACTGCTTAGTTAATTTTGAGGTTTCAAACCAGAGCCTATACCTTGCAATAAATTACTTGGTTAATTTATATTAAAATGTATCAAAAAATTTATGTTTATCAACGCTACGATATGCTATCATCATAGCTGCGTATTTCAGTTTTACGAAACGGACGCTAACTTTATGAACGTACTTGTAAATAAGCTGTAATTTTAAATTTCAAGAATTCATGTTTACCGTATGCTGCAATGGAAAAAAACGTTCGCGCCATATTTAATGTCCCTACCCTCTGGTGGTGGCTTAACAAACTAAAATTACCGATAAACACCATTAAATATTTACTAACCAGTTTTCAAAACCATATTAGGTAATTCAATTCGCAGTTCTGATAGTAATTTTTGGAAACATTCAAAAGTGATAGAACTTGGCAATAACTTTATGAAAAAAGGGAATTCTCTATTCAAACTTTTTTAATTAACTATAAAGATACAGAATATTAAGAGTAGTTAGAACATTATCTTTTAAATGATTTATTTTCTTCTCCTATTGATAATTATTTTTCTCATCACTTTGCAATAACACTTCATGTATAATTTATAGGAATACAATAAATCAATTATTTAAAAGTAAACCAGTAAATTAAATGCATATCTTCAACGGTGCATGTACAAATATTTAGCAAATCTTCAATTTTCGTATAAAACTGGAAAAAAAATTAATATTCTTCGAAGCACTTTACCATTTCGTTGGTCAAAAAATAATTAATTAAAAATAATTAATTAATTTTTCCATATTTTGGGAAAAGGGCAATTTTAAAACTCGACGCCTCACTTGTTAGAAATAAACTAGATTCAAACATTTATAATAATGAAAAGACAATTGCATGGGATATAAAAGTTGACGGACACTAGGGTGACCAGATTATTCTCACCTGTCAATGCTGTACACATTCTCAATTTTGAACGTTATTGCTATCGGCATACCTAACTAATACACATACATATATCAATAATTAATAATATATACAGGGTGATTCCTAAAAAACGTCCCACGCTCTAACTCAGTTATGTATTGTCCGATTTCAGAAAAAAAAAAAAAATTAGTCGAATAAGTACTACAAGAAGGTATTAATTTGGACTTCCTCCCAGATTAACTTCAATGCGAAGCGACAGTCAACTTTTTTTTCAAATAGCAATGTTTACATTTTTTTATTTATTGTGGTAGAAGACTTTTTTTTAAATTTAATGATATCTAATAACATGACCTTGAAGTAATATTAAGAAGAAAAAAAATGAAATATGTTATCAAAATAAGTCGGGGTTCTAATAGGAAAATTTAGAATGCCTTGGAAAACAATAAGTTCCTCACGTGATAAATGTCATTTAAGTGTCAATATACGAGTTTCATTCAAATTTTCTGCTATTTTATGATTCGAATTCATAATTTGTATGTAAAATAACACAGTGATCATGAATAATAATGAATTGACTGAAATATTTTATTCAAATAACAAGACCAGTTCAAACAAAACAAAAAAATGTCCTTCTAAATATTGTTCAAATTGACCACCATCTTGTTGAATGCACAACTGGCACCTTCTAGTCACTTCATAGGTTGCATTCAATATAAAATTAACAAACAACAACAACAAAAGGCGCCAAGCGGCGCATGTATTTGCAAAAATTGTAGCATCAAATTGGACGCTCAAAGACAGAAAATAAGGATTACAAAAATGAGAAGAAACTTAAATATATAGATGTAAAGCTAGTAAAAAGTATTATAATAAATTATGGCTGGGTTGCCCATCAAAAACGGAAAGGGCAGTCCTCTGGGTAGGAGAGTAGTAGTATGATGGCACCAGGGCTTCTTAAAGGTGCAATGAGTGTGTTGCAGGTCAAGTCATCTTTAAAGTGGTACCATCAGCGCTTCCAGGTAGTAGGCAATGTCGCAAGTGGCCGGCAAGTCATTCAATGGCCACCGTAAATGGTCGAAGTAAGGCCGGGTCCACCAGGAACAGGCGTTCCGCTGGCGGGGGCCAAGGTTGGAGTACAACCTGCAGATCAATTCGGGCTTCATTGAAAAGAGGGCAGGTAAAAAGGCGATGGGCTGGGTTGTCCACTTCCGTAGGACACACAGAGCAATTCGGGTGCTCCCATTTTCCAATTCTGTGAAGGTGGACGGCAAAGTTACCATGACCGGAGAGTAGCTGCGTTGTAATAAAGGATAGGTAACGAGCAGCATTTGGTACCAGTGGAAGGAAGCGCTGGGTAATCCGCCCCTTGGTAGAGACATCCCATCGCTCCTGCCACCGGTCTTGAATCCGTAACGTTAAATATTCACTAGCATGAGCGCAGCTAGGGAAGTCGACGCTAAGAAGGACATCGTCCTCAAACGGAGCAGATCCAAATCTGCAAAGACTTCGGAGACAAGTCCTCTTTTGGATCTCCAGGTCCAACGGAGGAATCCCGGCTAAGACACCCGCAGCATCATTGGATAGGGAGCTGTATCCTTTACATATAGCTCTACAGCAAAGTCCGTAGATGGAATCAATCTTTCGCCGTACCTTCACCATCCGAAGTCTGTGCTGCCACATCTCAGCACCATGACTGGCAATCGGTATAATGGCACATCGATAGATAGTGTGGAGGGAAGCAGAGACGTCCAGATCCCACAAGGTTCTGCACTTACGTTTCAGAGCGCCAATAAACACCCGAATTTTCCTTTGAAGATATCCAGCATGTATTTCGAAAGTTAAGCCACGATCAACCATAACGCCCAGGTACTTTACGCACATAGATTGCCGGATCCGAGAGTTACCAATCATTAGAACCAGGTCACGATGATGAACACGCGGTGGAGAGCGGTTAACCATGAATGTAGATTTAGCAGTCGAAATAGTCAACTTTTGAGACTCAGCCCAGCATTGCAGAATGTCCAGACACTGCTTAGAGCGGAGCCGCAGACCAGCTCTGGTATCAGGAGGAATTTCGCGACAAACATTGATAATCCTCTGTCTCAAAATTTCTACGTTTTCTGCATTGGTTAGATAAACTTGGTCTTGAACATAGCCCCAAAGCCAAAAATCGAGAGGCGTAAGGTTTGGCGAACGTGCCGACCTCCGAATTGGTCCATATGTTCCTAGCCATTTTTCAGCAAATTTAACTTCTAGCCAATTAGTATTAATTCTGGCGTTGTGTGGGGGTGCTGAAAATAGTCCATTGAGTTTCGCAAAAGGCACTTCGAATCATAAAATAGTTGAAAATTTGAATGAAACACTTATTTGCCACTTAAATGACAATTATCACGTGAGGATCTTATTGTTTTCCAAGGTATGCTAAATTTTTTTTTATAAAATTTTTCTTTTCTCGTTAATATTACTGCAAGGTCAAGTTATTAGATATCATTGGAATAAATAAAAAAATGTATACATTGCCATTTGAAAAAAAAGTTGACTATCGCTTCGCATTGAAGTTAATGTGGGAGAAATCAAAATTAATACCTTCTTGTAGTACTTACTCGACTAATCATTTATATACAGTGAGCGCCAGCCAACTGGAATAAATTCATTATCTCAATTACTGCGCATATTGAGAAAAAATCCAGAAACAAGTAATTTTCAGTCTATCACATGATATCCTGTAAAGTTAAAATTTCATCCCTAACCTCAACCCCCTTCGAGTGACAGTTGCAACCCCCAAATTTTTAAATGAGAAAGGGGGGCTTGTGATACCTCATTTGAAAGGTCTCTTCATGCTCTATTCAAAAATGCTATGGTTTAAAAATTTATTGCAAAAATGAAGAGCAAAAAAAAAATTAATCTGTTTAACGAAATTCGCTACAACGCATTAACAAATCAAAAATTAATAGCGCTTCGTTCTTAGTAATGTAATACAATAAAAAATATATCAATCAGCACTTTAAACTAAACTAACACTGTCAACTAACGAAAAGTATTGATAAGTTTTTATGTCACTTTATGAACATTTCAATTGTTTTTTTTCTTGCCTTCTCAGTATCAAGAACCAAACGCTATTAATTTTTGATTTTTTTAGTGTGTAGTAATGAATATCGTTAAACAGATTAATGTTTTTTTACTCTTCATTTTTGCAATAAAGTTTTAAACCATATCATTTTTGTATAGAGCATGAAGATACCTTTCAAATGAGGAATCACAAGCCCCCTCGTCCTATTTAAAAATTTGGTGGTTGCAACTGTCACTCGAAGGGGGTTGAAGTTAGGAATGAAATTTTCACTTTACAGAATATCACGTGATAGACTAAAACTGACGTGTTTCGGGATTTTTTTTCAATATGTACAATAATTGAGATAATGAATTTATTCTAGTTGGCTGGCGCTCCCTGTATATATTTTTCCAAAATCGAACAATAAATAACTGAGTTAGAGCGTGGGACGTTTTTTAGGAATCACCCTGTATGAGCTCGAAAAAAAAGATAGGTTTTTATTAGTAAAAATTTAATTATCATGCACTAATTTTCTTTTTTGTATTTTTTCCGTTATGGCAAACAGCGATTGCGGATGATGTTATAAACGAAAATGAGACGAATAAAATTAACGTTCATTCCAGTCGTTGCAGAAAGACTAAATATTTTAATTTATGTTTTAATATGTTTTTAATAGGTGTTGCAATATATGATGCGACAAATTTGTATAGTATTAGAAGTGCTCGTTATGCTTTTTTGAATAAAGAAGTTATGGGAAAAAATAAAATGTACGTAATATGTTAATATAAATATCTTTGATAGATATAAATATTTATGAAAGTAATAAAGTGTAATTAAATAAACATGATTTTTACAAATATTTTTCCGCCGATTGAACTTTCTTCAGCAATTTATTATTGTTTTCATTCTTAGACAAAAATTCATTAGCGCTTTTAGAGTTTCAACAGTTAATTTCGATTTCTCGTTGGTCCATATATTATTTACAGGGCCAGATTTAGACTTGATAAGACTCTAAGCTATTTGAGATATGGGGCCCTTTATAAGTCCAGATATTATATGTCAGTGCCAAATGTGAATTGGGGGCCCTAAGCGACAGCTTGTGTAGCTTATACGTAAATCTTGCACTGATTATTTATTATTGAAAAAACTCTTTCAGTTGGTGCATTTGTACCTGGCAAACACAATGAAAACTTAATTATTTTTCAAAGGTAATTAAAGGGAATATGCTGTTCTTTAAAATAATTAAAAATATCCAGCCACCTCAAATCAACTGCAACATTTCTGTTTTTCCAATCTATGACAACATTTTATGATTGCTGTACATTTGCTGTACACATCTGTATGCTGGTTGGTCTAACTGAATGCAGGAAAATACGTGGGAAAAACAGCCAAATTTCGTACGCCTGGTCACCCAACGGGCAGACATGGCTATACTTGGTATGTACAACATCAAGAACTTTGCATAATGAAATGAAACATTTACTCAGATTAATAATTAAACGTAACTTTTTCGAAAATTTAACACGATAGTTCGAATGCCCTGTTTAAAAACAGTTTAATGCAACTGGGAACCCCCGAATTTTCATAAAATTACAAACCGCATAATTTCAAAGCCGCATAATAAAAATGTACATGAAAAAAATCCATTAACATTAATTCCTCACAGTACAAGTGAAATTAATTTTTATCAGAATTACTCGTAATTTATTCTTTTCAAATTTTTTATTTTAGTGATTCATTTCTTTACCAAATAATTTGAGTTGCGATTAGAAGAGGTATTTGAAAAAAGAATATATTACGGACGAGATATAACCAGTTTTTACATTTACAATACAAATATCCAAGTAAGAAATAACCGATATATATCTATCGAATTGGGTTCAGTTTAAAATAACAATTCAGTGCGTTGCAAATAATCAGCAAACATGGAAGTTAAAAATTTAGCCAGCTTGCCCAAAGAAAAGTTTACGCAATTTCTTGAAACTTTTGAAACCATCATTTTTGATCTCGACGGTAAACACTTTGATTGTCAACAATTTAATTTCTCATCGTTAATATTTTAGGAGTTTTGTACACCTCGGAAACCGATATCCCTGGTGCAAAGGAATCGATTGCTTGGTTGAGAAAATTAGGAAAGAAAATAAGATTCGCTTCGAATAATTCAGGTAGAAATCTGGAAGCCCTGGCCCGCAAATTGAATGTAATGGGATATTCCGCAACTTCGGACGATTGCATTACCCCCGTGGTGGCCGTGATTGCTTATTTGAAGAAAATGAAGTTCGAGAAAAAGTTATTCGTCATTGGCCCCCAAAGTGCCAAAGACCAGCTTAGCAACGCCGGAATTCAATTGGCTGATGAAGGGGTAAGAATAACAAAATAATTAAACAAAATTATTAAAAATTAATTTTTGAACGCAGCCTGTTACTATCGAAGATACTGCTGAAGCAATTGCTAAAATAATCATCGACGACGAAGCGATCGGAGCCGTCTTGATTGATCACGATGTCAATTTGAATTACTCAAAAATACTTCGAGCAATAACGTACCTTTCCAGAGATGAAGTAATTTTCTTGACGGGAGTCAGCGACAAGAAGTTACCTTACTTTCCCAACGTTTCCATAATTGGCAAGTAACTTTGTTCTTAACGTTTATAAGATTCGCCCATCAAATTTTTGTTGCAAATTATTACATTTATTATATTATATAGCAGTACACTCGGGTTTTTTTTATGCGGTAGACAGTCTAGGGAATCCAATCCCACAAATGCTGGATCCCGCATGGTTTTTGCGGGATCAGTAATTCGGGACTACACATTCGGGATCCGCGGGACTTGCGGGACTGAATAAAAATATCCGAATTTGAAAAAATATGTATACCGAGCGCGCTTTTTTGTCGCTGGGCCCTTCTGCAATAAAATCAGGTCAAATTTACAAGATGAAACTTTGAATACTTTATCATTTCTCCGAAAATATTTCCAAAAGAAATCTCAATAAGTTTTCTTTTTTTTTATTAACAAATGCTACTTTCATTTTGAATTTAGTTCTCTTTTATTGCATAACTAACTTCTGGTGCTTAATTTTCTTAGCAACTGAAAAAAGCATCGTGATAGTTTGTAATCCCGCAAATCCTACGGATCCACGGGATTGATGAAGTTTTGATGCGGGATTGGAACCCCTAGTAGATACGTTCCACAGCAAACAGCATAAAAAAATCCCATTAAAAAGACATTGTTTACATGGTAAAAATAGGAATAGGTTCCATAATTTCCTAAAACCGCATAAAACCAAATCAACAAATTAAAAAATAAACAAAATTGCATAACAAAAATCAGAAAAATAACAATGACTAAAAAAAAATTGGTTCGAAATTCAGAAAGTTTGTATAAAACTAGAAATATGTTTGCTTTAAAATTTTATTTTTAACTGTTTTCAAAAGTAACAATTTATTTTATTTACAATTCAAACAATTACTGTTATCACTATCTGTCAATACTCGACAACTCTTGTGAACTGGTTCAAAATCACTTTCATCACTTGAATTAGGCTTCACTTCAGGTTCCTTTTTGGGTGTTTTTTCCCTATGACAGTATAATTAGTGATTAAACCTTGGGATGGTTTAACTAATCGTTTGTGCAGTTCACAATATCCAGCAATGCAATTCTTGAGGTTCCTTTGGAATTTGAAGGTTCGTTTTGAATTTGTGGTCATTGGCCAGAAAGTAATTTTCCAATTTATTACAAAGTTGAAGTACTTCTCGAATTACACTTGCAGTAAAGGGATTTAGTGTTTCTTCCACCTCTCTATCGGTTTCTGGATCTTTGACTATATCTGAAGTTAGATAAATAATATCATCGCAATTTATATATTTATCCATAACTATTTCTTCGATATTATTATTGTTAAAAGTATCAAAGCTTTCTCCACCAATTTCATTTGCTAAATTTCAATTGTTAAGGTCGATAATTCATTGGTTTTCATTTTTTGCAACACATGCAGGCCAAACTGCTTTCCAGCAGGCATTTAAAGTGGTTGGTCTTATTTTAATTAGAGCAGATGCTACATAACTTAAACAATCTAAAATAGAAAATTGTTTATCTAATATAAATTAAAAAGTAATAAGATTAAATATTAGTTTAAGATAATGTTGTTATTATAAAGTTACAAGTTTGAAAAAAAAGTGTGCTTAACATAATATTTTATAAAAGTAGCAATTATGCCCTGAATAATGCTTGTTGTATTGGGTGGAAAAAATACTAACTGTACATTTGGATGTTCTAAGTGTGGACGACCTCGTGAATTATTAACAATTAGAGATTGATTTACTACAAAGTAATAATGCTCGATCTTTGCCCGCTTTATATCCACTTGCTCTTTTGTCACAATTTGCTATGTAAGTGCGACTAGGCATTTTCTTCCAGATTAATCCCGCTTCGTTCGCATTGAAGAATTGATCTGCTTCAGATTCACCTTCTTCAATAATTCTGGAGAACCGCTCTAGAAAATTTTTGGGCACTTCTACATCTGTTGATGCAACCTCCCCTCGGATCTTGACGTTATGAAAAGCATTTCTTTTTAAAAAGCCAGTTAACCATCGTTTGCTAGCCAACAATGTTTTATTAGACTGGGCAGCGGAAGTAGACTTGTTGGATTGCTTCATCTATTCATAAAGTCGAACAGCTTTTGATGCAATTATTTACCCACTTACAGGAATTCTTCTTTCGGACAAATCCTCTATCCAACGAGGTTCCATTTTTTCTAACAATACATTTCTTGCGTACGATGAAAATTTGGCATTTAATCTTGTCCCAGAAATGACTGATTTTCGTATGGCGACTTCATTCCTTTTAATAGCTCTGGCAGCCTAAATTAAATTTTTTACCAATCGCTGTAGATCCTTCTCCTTTTAAAATTATAATTTTGATTTCCAAAGAAATTGTCTTTCTGTGGTGCATTTTTTCTCCATTGGTCCAAATTAAATCTTTACATTAAAAATTAACAAAACATGCTTACAATAATGAAAACATACTTGCATGGAAAATTATACTTTACGGACACCACTTATCCTTTGTACGTAAAACACTTGGTATAATAAAAAAATAATAATAATAATTTTTTGACGCTCGCACTGGCTTCGATACTACGGGGAAGCCCCGAATTTTTTTAAAATTACAGACCGACAACTTCTAATCCGCATTAAAAAAGACCCCAGTGTATTATAGTTCACTTCAATCTTCCAGGTCCAGAATTCGTTCAGAACGCCATTGCAGAATTTGTGAAGAGACATCCTGTGCATTTGGGGAAACCCAGTCCAAACTTTGGAGAATATGTAAAGGAAAAATTCAAAATCGAAGATTCAAGTAAATGCTTATTCATTGGAGATTCGTAAGAAAATTAATGCTTTAAAAACGGTGAATAAAATGTTTCCTCGTAGTTTATATCAAGATATGAAATTTGCCACTACAATGGGTTTCAAAAAATTGATTGTGCTCACCGGTAATACGAAACTTACCGACCTGAAGACTCTCTCTGAAGATGTACAACCTGATTATTATATTAAAAGCGTTGGCGACCTCCATAAACTAACTGGAGTGAAAAATTTAGCCAGTCTATCCAGAGTCGAGTATCTGCAATTCATCAAATCTTTTGAAACCATCATTTTTGATCTCGACGGTAAGAACTTTGATTATCAACAATGTAATTTCTTATATTTAATAATTTAGGAGTTTTGTATACATCGGAAGCCGCTGTCTCTGGTGCGAAGGAATCGGTTGCATGGTTGAGATCGTTAGGAAAGAAAATAAGATTCGCTTCAAATAATTCGGGCAGAAGTCTGGAAGCTTTAGCCCTAAAATTAACTGCCATGAGTTATTCTGCAACTGTAGATGATTGCATTACCCCGGTGGTAGCCATCATTGCTTATTTAAAGAAACTTAAGTTTGAGAAAAAGTTATTCGTTGTTGGTCCTCAAAGCGCCAAGGACCAGCTTAGCAAAGCCGGAATTCAATTAGCCGATGAAGGGGTAAGAATAGCCCAAACAAATTATCAAAAATTAATTTTGCATTGCAGCCCGTAACTATAGAAGACACCGCTGATGCAGTTGCAAAAGTCATCGTCGATGATGAAAAGATCGGGGCTGTCTTGATTGATCACGATGTTAACTTGAATTACTCAAAAATACTTCGAGCAATAACGTATCTTTCCAGAGATGGAGTACTTTTCTTGACAGGAGTCAGCGATAAGAGGTTACCTTACTTTCCTAAGGTGTCTATAATTGGTAAGTTCCTTACTTTCTTAACAGCTTGGCCCCTTTTTGCGGCAGATATTATTTACCGATAATAAATATGGTAATTTCGCAGGTCCAGAATTTGTGCAAACGGCCATTGAAAATTTTGTGAAGAAAAGTCCCGTGCGTTTGGGGAAACCTAGCCAGAAATTTGGAGAATATCTAAAGGAAAAATTTGAAATCACAGATCCGAGTAAATGTTTATTCATTGGGGATTCGTAAGAGAATTTAAGGCTTGTCAACTTGGTCAATACATTTTTTCTTGTAGTTTACTTCAAGATGTTGCGTTTGCTACTACAATGGGCTTCAAAAAATTGGTTGTCCTCTCCGGTAATACAAAACTTGCTGACGTTCATAGTGTTTCTGGAGCTATGGTACCTGATTATTACGTTGGAAGTGTGGGCGATCTCCATTTCTTAGCTCAAGCTTAATTAAGTTTTCTCTGCAATCAATGTTTTGTGTACTCTTATAGTTTTGAATGTTTTAATAAATGTAATATCAAGTTTGTATTTGAAAATATAAAAGTTATTCACTTCAGCGGTTATTAAATCGGAGAACAGTAAGCAGCTATCTACCTATTTTCAGCATCATTGTTGGTTCAGTGATAAATTAAAGATAACATTTATTTACTTGATTGTAGAAGTTTAAAAGTTAAATCTAGATCGTTAACGATGTCAGTTCAGATTAAAATAACAATTCAGTGCGTTGCAAATAATCAGCAAACATGGAAGTTAAAAATTTAGCCAGCTTGTCCAAAGAAAAGTTTATGCAATTTCTCGAAACTTTTGAAACCATCATTTTTGATCTCGACGGTAAACACTTTGATTGTCAACAATTTAATTTCTCATCGTTAATATTTTAGGAGTTTTGTACACCTACGAAACTGCTATCCCTGGTGCAAAGGAATCGATTGCTTGGTTGAGAAAATTAGGAAAGAAAATAAGATTTGCTTCGAATAATTCAGGTAGAAATCTGGAAGCCCTGGCCCGCAAATTGAATGTAATGGGATATTCCGCAACTTCGGACGATTGCATTACCCCCGTGGTGGCCGTGATTGCTTATTTGAAGAAAATGAAGTTCGAGAAAAAGTTATTCGTCATTGGCCCCCAAAGTGCCAAAGACCAGCTTAGCAACGCCGGAATTCAATTGGCTGATGAAGGGGTAAGAATAACATAATAATTAAACAAAATTATTAAAAATTAATTTTTGAATCCAGCCTGTTACTATTGAAGATACTGCTGAAGCAATTGCTAAGATAATCATTGACGACGAAGCGATTGGGGCCGTCTTGTTTGATCACGATTTCAACTTGAATTACTCAAAGATACTTCGAGCAATAACGTATCTTTCCAGAGATGAAGTAATTTTCTTGACGGGAGTCAGCGACAACAAGTTACCTTATTTTCCCAACGTATCCATAATTGGCAAGTAACTTTGTTTTTAACGTTTATAAGATTCGCCCATCAAATTTTTGTTGCAAATATTACATTTATTATATTATATAGCAGTACACTCGGGTCTTTTTTTTATGCGGTAGATAGTCTAGGGAATCCAATCCCACAAACGCTGGATCCCGCATGGTTTTTGGGGGATCAGTAATTCGGGACTACACATGCAAGATCTGCGGGACTTGCGGGACTGAATAAAAATATCCGAATTTGAAAAAATTTGTATACCGAGCGCGCGTTTTTTGTCGCTGGGACCCTTCTGCAATAAAATCAGGTCAAATTTACTAGATTAAACTTTGAATACTTTATCATTTCTCCGAAAATATTTCCAAAAGAAATCTCAATAAGTTTTCTTTTTTTTTATTAATAAATGCTACTTTCATTTTGAATTTAGTTGTCATTTATTGCATAACTAACTTCTGGTACTTAATTTTCTTAGCAACTGAAAAAAGCATTGTGATAGTTTGTAATCCCGCAAATCCTACGGATCCACGGAATTCATGAAATTTTGATGCGGGATTGGAACCCCTAGTAGATACGTTCCACAACAAACAGCTTAAAAAAAATCCCATCAAAAAGACATTGTTTACATGGTAAAAATAGGGATAGGTTCCATAATTTCTTAAAACCGCATAAAACCAAATCAACAAATTAAAAAATAAACAAAATTGCATAAAAAAAATCAGAAAAATAACAATGACTAAAAAAAAATTGGTTCGAAATTCAGAAAGTTTATATAAAACTAAAAATAGGTTTGCTTTAAAATTTTATTTTTAACTGTTTTCAAAAGTAACAATTTATTTTATTTACAATTCTAACAATTACTGTTATCACTATCTGTCAATACCCGACAACTCTTGTGAACTGGTCCAAAATCACTTTCATCACTTGAATTAGGCTTCACTTCAGGTTCGTTTTGGGTGGATTTTTCTCTATGACAGTATAATTGGTGATTAAACCTTGGGATGGTTTTATTAATCGTTTGTGCAGTTCACAATATCCAGCAATGCAATTCTTGAGGTTCCTTTGGAATTTGAAGGTTCGTTCTGAATTTGTGTCATTGGCCAGAAAGTAATTTTCCAATTTATTGCAAAGTTGAAGTACTTCTCGAATTACACTTGCAGTAAAGGGATTTAGTGTTTCTTCCACCTCACTATCGATTTCAATTGTTAAGGTCGATAATTCATTGGTTGCATTTTCTGCAACACATGCAGGCCAAAATGCTTTCCAACAGGCATTTAAAGTGATTGGTCTTATTTTAATTAGAGCAGAGGCCGCATAACTTAAACAATCTAAAATAGAAAATTGTTTCCAAACGTTCATGGTCCATTTTCTAATTTATGTAATAAACAAGGTTCCATTTTTTCTAACAATACATTTCTTGTGTACGATGAAAATTTGGCATTTAATCTTGTCCCAGAAATGACTGATTTTCATATGGCGACTTCATTCCTTTTAATAGCTCTGGCAGTAGATTCGCCTAAATTAAATTTTTTACCAATCGCTGTAGATCCTTCTCCGTTTACTAAGGGATTTAAAATTATAATTTTGGTTTCCAAAGAAATTGCCTTTCTGTGGTGCTTTTTTTCTCCATTGGTCCAAATTAAATTGTTACAATAAAAATTAACAAAACATGCTTACAATAATGAAAACATACTTGCATGGAAAATTATAGTTTACGGACACCACTTATCCTTTGTACGTAAAACACTTTGTATAATGAAAACAAAAAAAAACATTAATTTTTGACGCTCGCGCTGCTTTATGAAAGTTAAAAATGCACTGTTCATATACAATTTATCTATAACGAAGAATCACTGGCTTCGATACTACGGGGAAACCCCGAATTTTCTTGTAATTACAGACCGACAACTTCTAATCCGCATAAAAAAGGCCCCAATGTATTATAGTTCACTTCAATCTTCCAGGTCCAGAATTCGTTCAGAACGCCATTGCAGAATTTGTGAAGAGACATCCTGTGCATTTGGGGAAACCCAGCCCAAACTTTGGAGAATATGTAAAGGAAAAATTCAAAATCCAAGATCCAAGTAAATGCTTATTCATTGGAGATTCGTAAGAAAATGAATGCTTTAAAAACGGCAAATAAAATGTTTCCTTGTAGTTTATATCAAGATATGAAATTTGCCACTACAATGGGTTTCAAAAAATTGATTGTGCTCACCGGTAATACGAAACTTTACCGACCTTCAGACTCTCTCTGAAGATGTACAACCTGATTATTATATTAAAAGCGTTGGCGACCTCCATAAACTAACTGGAGTTAAAAATTTAGCCAGTCTATCCAGAGTCGAGTATCTGCAATTCATCAAATCTTTTGAAACCATCATTTTTGATCTCGACGGTAAGAACTTTGATTATCAACAATTTAATTTCCTATATTTAATAATTTACCAGTTTTGTATACATCGGAAGCCCCTGTCTCTGGTGCGAAGGAATCGGTTGCATGGTTGAGATCGTTAGGAAAGAAAATAAGATTCGCTTCAAATAATTCGGGCAGAAGTCTGGAAGCTTTAGCCCTAAAATTGACTGCCATGAGTTATTCTGCAACTGTAGATGATTGCATTACCCCGGTGGTAGCCATCATTGCTTATTTAAAGAAACTTAAGTTTGAGAAAAAGTTATTCGTTATTGGTCCTCAATGATGATGAAAAGATCGGGGCTGTCTTGATTGATCACGATGTTAATTTGAATTACTCAAAAATACTTCGAGCAATAACGTATCTTTCCAGAGATGAAGTAGTTTTCTTAACAGGGGTCAGCGATAAGAAGTTACCTTACTTTCCTAAGGTTTCTATAATTGGTAAGTTCCTTAGTTTCTTAACAGATTGGCCCATTTTTGCGGCAGATATTATTTGCCGATAATAAATATGGCAATTTCGCAGGTCCAGAATTTGTGCAAACGGCCATTGAAAATTTTGTGAAGAAAAGTCCCGTGCGTTTTGGGAAACCTAGCCAGAAATTTGGAGAATATCTAAAGGAAAAATTTGAAATCACAGATCCGAGTAAATGTTTATTCATTGGGGATTCGTAAGAGAATTTAAGGCTTG
Organism: Dascillus cervinus; assembly: GCA_949768715.1. Taxonomy (NCBI): domain Eukaryota; kingdom Metazoa; phylum Arthropoda; class Insecta; order Coleoptera; family Dascillidae; genus Dascillus; species Dascillus cervinus. Next base: position 24,595,303 of record OX458319.1, on the reverse strand, counting down.
TCAACTTGGTCAATACATTTTTTCTTGTAGTTTACTTCAAGATATTGCGTTTGCTACTACAATGGGCTTCAAAAAATTGGTTGTCCTCTCCGGTAATACAAAACTTGATGACGTTCAGAGTGTTTCTGGAGCTTTGGCACCTGATTATTACGTTGGAAGTGTGGGCGATCTCCATTTCTTAGCTCAAGCTTAATTAAAATATAAATTACTAAGTTTTCTCTGCAATCAATGTTTTGTGTACTGTTATAGTTTTAAATGTTTTAATAAATGTAACATCAAGTTTCCCTAGTAGCATGCAATATTTATTAAATATTTTTAAAATATTTTTAAAAAAAATTAAAAAATATTATTATGACAGATTTGTATATATTTTTAAAATATTTTTAAAAAACATTTAAAAAATATTATTATGACAGATTTGTATATATTTTTAAAATATTTTTAAAAAACATTTAAAAAATATTTTTAAGACATAAGAAACATATTTCAACTGAACAGCAGTTAACCGAATGTTACGTTATGCCTTTCCAATTATCACTAAAAATCGTAGAAATTTGTTATTTCATTTAATTCTCGAAAAAGTGAAAAGCACGAGGATTCACGCGTTTCGCTCGCGCATAATCTTGATATACCACTTTGGCTACAAGAATAATAAATCGTGAATCAATTTAAAAAAGTTCCATACAATGTGATCCCCTAGCAAAAACATGCATATTTGCGGAATCTTTATTACATAGCGGAGAGACTAGCCTCGAACCTTTTTGGTTCAAAAGAACCATTATTGTTTGGAGGGAACGCCAGCTACGAGGACACAATTGACGGAATGCTGTCAATTGGTTTATGAGCGACAATTTTTAAAGCTTTACTGACAATAGATATAAATTACTTTAGAATTTCTTAAAAGTTACCTCCGAACCATCAGACCTAATTCGGCTTGCAGTAAGTAAATGCATATTACGGTGTGCATTTTCTGTATTTTTAATGTAAAGTAAGTTTTAGTACTTTAAATAATTAGTGAATGTTTAATTATGAAGAAATGGGAAATATTACAAGTGGTTTAATGTGCTGAGATGAGGATGTTAATTTAATGCAATGTCGATCAACAAAATGATCAGTTTCAAAGATCATTTCTGTGTGTGATAAATTCGCATGTAAGTAAATTTGTTGTAATTTTAATTTTTCCCACACTTTACCTTACCGAATGAATTTCTTAAAAGTATTTTCGGTGTAATAGCTATTAAACAAATTGTTTTTTAGTTTCTTTCCGTCGGAACAAAAAGTAAGAAAAGATACTACAAGAAAGGAACATGCGAACCAGTTGCTTCCATAAGAGAAATTATAGTAACGAGGAAGGTAAAAAAAATTTTTGATTATCTTTTATACATTTAGTGTTATATCTATCTTATAACAAATTTTACTTTTTAGCGCATGTAGAGTTCTTTGTAAGAATTTAACAAAATACAAGTGTGCCTGAAGTACGTGAATTTGCGGAAAGGAAATCTGCATAAAATGGAATGACACCACGACTTTTTGTTTATAGACGGAAGGTCATTATTGAAACATTCAAACTGGTCTATATTGGTAAATTTTTATAATAATATATCCGTGGTACAATGTAAACATTTTGTTTCTTTGTTTTTAGATTGACGTAGATTTTGGCAATTTTGGTAGAAAAATAATTTATTTGCGTGGCGGCCAAAGTTCATTGAGAAGGCTAATGACTTCGAGGAGCTTCCATTTCATATACTTACATATGTTACTAATTATGTATTACTATACAGTATATTATTTTGAATATTATTTTTTATATTTTTAAAAAACATTTAAAAAATATTTCTTCAAAACATATTTCTTTAAAACATTAAAAACGTATTTCTTAAAAATATTTAAAAAATATTTTTATGACACTTTTGTTAATATTTTAGAAATATTTCTAAAATTTAAAAAATATCATTTTAAAACATTTAAATAATATTTCTGAAAAAACATTTAAAAAATATTATTATGACAGATTTGTTTATATTTTAAAAATATTTTTAAAAAACATTTTAGAAATATTTTTTGAAAAACATTTAAAAAACATTTCTTAAAAATATTTTTTTAATCTTTTTAAGAAATATTTTTTAAATGTTCTTTAATAGTTATTTAACCAACAAGTGCGTTAATGAGAGCGATTAATAATCGAGACAGTTTAACGTGTGAGCGTAGCGAGCACGTTAATTGTTGTCGAGATTATTAATCGCCGATTAACGCAAAAGTTGGTTACACTATTTTTCCGGTGATCGAAAGTTATGAAATTGAAGAGAATGTAATTTTTTCCGTGTAAAAAATTTCAATAGATATTGAAATCAAGCATGCCACGCAGTTTAAATTAACAAATCAAATTAATCAAATCAACGGTGCCATGACTTACAAATGTCAAAGCTGTAACATTCCAACTGAACTTTTTATAAAGTTTACTTATTTTATTGTTGTTAACTTTTATATAAATAGTATTACCAAACATAAAGTAAGTAATTAATTCAATTTGTAGTGCTTATTGGTATATTTTATTTTCATTTTGTCATAAATTGCAATTTTAAATTAATATTCAAATGCCAATTCTGAATGTCAACTGAAAAAAATAAAATTAACAATTCAAAAGATATAAACATTTAATGCCTATCAAATAGAACTTGAAAGTTCTCAACAGATCAACTCACTAACTAAACCAACTAAATGAAATACAAAATCTGACCGTTTCAGAAACAAGCGGCGCCTTAGTTACAAAACTCCTTCCGCATCCACGAAGATAGTTGCTTTGAATTTCCTAATTGAAAATTGAATTTTGCATTTTATTTGTGAAGGCAAACTCTTTACGTTGATACTTGTTAGAATAAAGGTTTGTTTTCACTTAACAGTAAAAGTCAAGACTTTTATTGCTGCAACAGTGTGACTTTTTTTTGGACGTTAATTTGAAATATAAATATTTAACAATATGGAATTGACTCCCCCCGAAATAGTAGAGACGGCGAAGACTGCAAGTCTGAGTTTGCTTCCCGCAAAAAGCAGAACAATTTACGAGAAAACCTATGATGAATTTGTTTCATGGTGTAAAGAAAAGCGGGCAGTGCACTATTCAGAAACGGTTCTGTTGGCATATTTCTGCAGTATAGTAGAAAGAGGCTTAATAGGCAGCTTATGGCCAAAATTTTCAATGCTGAAAGCCACATTAAACGTCAAAGAAAACATCGACATTGGCAAATATACTAAACTAATCCTGTATATCAAACGGCAAAAAGAAGGTTATGTGCCGAAAAAGTCACGGGTAATTGAAAAAGAACAATTACAAAAATTTATTTCCGATGCACCTAACAGCCTCTTTTTAATGATCAAGGTAGGTAAATCTACAAGTTAAAACTATTAAACATAATTATATTTGTATTCCCAAGGTTGCTCTAATTTTTGGAGTGGCTGGTGCACTAAGAAAGAAAGAATTATTAAAATTAGAAATTAACGATGTACAAGATTTAAATTCAAAATTTTTAATCACAATTAGGGCATCAAAAACAAAAACTAATCGAATATTCACGATAGTGGATAATGAAGAAAATACGCTTTTAAAATTGATTAGAGCTTACATCTCATTGAGACCATCACATACACCACACAAACGATTTTTTGTTTTTTTCAAAAATAATAAGTGTTCAACACAGCCTGTTGGAGTTAATACATTTTCCAAATTACCATTGCAAATAGCAGTCTTTTTAAAACTAGAACAACCGCATCTCTACACTGGGCATTGCTTTCGACGTTCTTCTGCTTCAATACTTTCCGATGCTGGTGCAGACTTTGCAGCCATTAAACGACATGGTGGTTGGAAATCCACTGCTGTGGCAGAAGGATACATAGAAAATTCAATCCAAAATAAGGTTAATATAGCTGAAAAAATCCTTTCAAACAACTTCATACAAACTCCCCAATCCTCAACCAATTCAGATGCACACAATTTAATATCTAATGATGTAAATTTAAATTTAAATTCAGAATATCATCGAACTGATAATCAATCTGCACCTACGATCAATTTTACTAGCTGCACTATCACGAACTTAAACATAAATAATATTACTAAGCACAATGCAAATAATTAGTTATTAATTAAATGTGTTGTATTTTTATGTTGTTTTCAGCTATATTAACCTTATTTTGGACATTACATCTTGTTTAATGGAAGTTACATTAATCTGACCTTGTGAATATATAACTTGTTCTGTTTTTTTGTTAAATTTTTTATAAAATGTATCAAATATTTTGTTCCGATCTTCTAATAAAAGTTTCTCGTAATAGTTCATATTGCACCTACAAGTAAATGAAAGCAATGTCTACCTCATATTTACGAAGGAAAATGTTTACTTACCTGCAAACCGGTCCTATTGTTTTTGCAACAACTTTTTTGGATTATCAATATAAAAAAGTGAGGTTAAGAACCAGTAAATGCAATCACAATTTTATTGTTGCAAGGCGTCATATCAGTGACTTATCCGCTTTCAACACTAAATAGTATGTAACAGTTGATTAAAAATCATCAGGAGCTAATCGGAGAAGATCCCTTTTTTGACATCAAGCTTCGTGTTTACATTGAAATATTAGAAATGCCTTATATATTTTTCCGATGATCGTTGATTTACGGACCGGTTTAGTGAATAGGAAATCGTGCATTAATGACCCTCATTAATGAATGATTTTTCATTAATGCACGATTCCGGTAACTAGGCAACCAAAAATATATAAGGCATTTCTAATATTTCAATGTAAACACGAAGCTTGATGTCAAAAAAGGGATCTTCTCCGATTAGCTCCTGATGATTTTTAATCAACTGTTACATACTATTTAGTGTTGAAAGCGGATAAGTCACTGATATGACGCCTTGCAACAATAAAATTGTGATTGCATTTACTGGTTCTTAACCTCACTTTTTTATATTGATAATCCAAAAAAGTTGTTGCAAAAACAATAGGACCGGTTTGCAGGTAAGTAAACATTTTCCTTCGTAAATATGAGGTAGACATTGCTTTCATTTACTTGTAGGTGCAATATGAACTATTACGAGAAACTTTTATTAGAAGATCGGAACAAAATATTTGATACATTTTATAAAAAATTTAACAAAAAAACAGAACAAGTTATATATTCACAAGGTCAGATTAATGTAACTTCCATTAAACAAGATGTAATGTCCAAAATAAGGTTAATATAGCTGAAAACAACATAAAAATACAACACATTTAATTAATAACTAATTATTTGCATTGTGCTTAGTAATATTATTTATGTTTAAGTTCGTGATAGTGCAGCTAGTAAAATTGATCGTAGGTGCAGATTGATTATCAGTTCGATGATATTCTGAATTTAAATTTAAATTTACATCATTAGATATTAAATTGTGTGCATCTGAATTGGTTGAGGATTGGGGAGTTTGTATGAAGTTGTTTGAAAGGATTTTTTCAGCTATATTAACCTTATTTTGGATTGAATTTTCTATGTATCCTTCTGCCACAGCAGTGGATTTCCAACCACCATGTCGTTTAATGGCTGCAAAGTCTGCACCAGCATCGGAAAGTATTGAAGCAGAAGAACGTCGAAAGCAATGCCCAGTGTAGAGATGCGGTTGTTCTAGTTTTAAAAAGACTGCTATTTGCAATGGTAATTTGGAAAATGTATTAACTCCAACAGGCTGTGTTGAACACTTATTATTTTTGAAAAAAACAAAAAATCGTTTGTGTGGTGTATGTGATGGTCTCAATGAGATGTAAGCTCTAATCAATTTTAAAAGCGTATTTTCTTCATTATCCACTATCGTGAATATTCGATTAGTTTTTGTTTTTGATGCCCTAATTGTGATTAAAAATTTTGAATTTAAACCTTGTACATCGTTAATTTCTAATTTTAATAATTCTTTCTTTCTTAGTGCACCAGCCACTCCAAAAATTAGAGCAACCTTGGGAATACAAATATAATTATGTTTAATAGTTTTAACTTGTAGATTTACCTACCTTGATCATTAAAAAGAGGCTGTTAGGTGCATCGGAAATAAATTTTTGTAATTGTTCTTTTTCAATTACCCGTGACTTTTTCGGCACATAACCTTCTTTTTGCCGTTTGATATACAGGATTAGTTTAGTATATTTGCCAATGTCGATGTTTTCTTTGACGTTTAATGTGGCTTTCAGCATTGAAAATTTTGGCCATAAGCTGCCTATTAAGCCTCTTTCTACTATACTGCAGAAATATGCCAACAGAACCGTTTCTGAATAGTGCACTGCCCGCTTTTCTTTACACCATGAAACAAATTCATCATAGGTTTTCTCGTAAATTGTTCTGCTTTTTGCGGGAAGCAAACTCAGACTTGCAGTCTTCGCCGTCTCTACTATTTCGGGGGGAGTCAATTCCATATTGTTAAATATTTATATTTCAAATTAACGTCCAAAAAAAAGTCACACTGTTGCAGCAATAAAAGTCTTGACTTTTACTGTTAAGTGAAAACAAACCTTTATTCTAACAAGTATCAACGTAAAGAGTTTGCCTTCACAAATAAAATGCAAAATTCAATTTTCAATTAGGAAATTCAAAGCAACTATCTTCGTGGATGCGGAAGGAGTTTTGTAACTAAGGCGCCGCTTGTTTCTGAAACGGTCAGATTTTGTATTTCATTTAGTTGGTTTAGTTAGTGAGTTGATCTGTTGAGAACTTTCAAGTTCTATTTGATAGGCATTAAATGTTTATATCTTTTGAATTGTTAATTTTATTTTTTTCAGTTGACATTCAGAATTGGCATTTGAATATTAATTTAAAATTGCAATTTATGACAAAATGAAAATAAAATATACCAATAAGCACTACAAATTGAATTAATTACTTACTTTATGTTTGGTAATACTATTTATATAAAAGTTAACAACAATAAAATAAGTAAACTTTATAAAAAGTTCAGTTGGAATGTTACAGCTTTGACATTTGTAAGTCATGGCACCGTTGATTTGATTAATTTGATTTGTTAATTTAAACTGCGTGGCATGCTTGATTTCAATATCTATTGAAATTTTTTACACGGAAAAAATTACATTCTCTTCAATTTCATAACTTTCGATCACCGGAAAAATAGTGTAACCAACTTTTGCGTTAATCGGCGATTAATAATCTCGACAACAATTAACGTGCTCGCTACGCTCACACGTTAAACTGTCTCGATTATTAATCGCTCTCATTAACGCACTTGTTGGTTAAATAACTATTTGGTTGCCTAGTTACCGGAATCGTGCATTAATGAAAAATCATTCATTAATGAGGGTCATTAATGCACGATTTCCTATTCACTAAACCGGTCCGTAAATCAACGATCATCGGAAAAAATATTTTTAAAATATAAACAAATCTGTCATAATAATATTTTTTAAATATTCAAAAAAAATATTTTAAAAATATTTCTTTGCTACTAGGGTTGTATTTGAAAATATAAAAGTTATTCACTTCAGCGGTTATTAAATCGAAGAATAGTAAGCAGCTATCTACCTACTTTCAACAGCATTGTTGGTTCAGCGATAAATTAAAAGATAACATTTATTTACTTGATTGTAGAAGTTTAAAAGTTAAATCTAGTTCGTTAACGGTGTCCACACAAGGGTATACCTGTCCACGTCCTGTTACGAAAGCGTCCTCACGACGGAGATGATTTTTTAAATAATTTTCACATACCCTGTACCGTTCCCGAAGAAGTGTCCTGTTATTAGAGCTGTCCTTTTATAGCTGTCCATTAAGAGAGCTTTTACTGCAATTGGATTATTAAAACGAGTCTGATAACTGCTTGTTAACGTCAACGTTAACAAAATGACATTCAGGTTATTCTTGAGTTAGAGATTCATCTTTTCTTACTAAAAACCACCGTCTTCTGTGTTTACGAGTTTGGTGGTCGAAATAAATAACAAATAAAGAAACGGTTCATTTTTGGACCCACTTTTATTAAGACTTTTCGACTTCTCTTATTATTAGTAGTTACTATTTGAACACCAAACAAAAACAAAAAACATCCTGTATATATAAAAAAAAATAAAGAAAATCTAAATAATCCAATTAATCAGAATTTAAAACTAAACAGATAATAATAAAATTGCAATTATTACGAACTTTAAACAAAACATTGAACATTCAATGTTACCTTGAATAGCAGTACCTACTTTGTTTCTGCAGTAATCACGATAATTGATACCTTAAAGTTGTTAACATAATGTAACTCGCTATGATCAATTTTTCTCTATTTCCAATGAAATGATTAATCAGTGTCTAATGTCGTCGTTAATTCCCTTGTAAAATAAATAGTTACAAAGGAAAGTTAATTATATATACTAATTACAATTTTTATTTTTATCCAAATTATCTTACTAGATACAGTAAATAACTTAAAAATTATTAATAAAACTAATTTAACTTAATTAAACCTTCGCTTGTTGCAAAGTAGATACCTATTGAGTACATAGACAGATATTACAACATCGTCAATCTCATACGTTCGAATCAATTTATCAATAAAATTTTAACAATTTTATCAAGTTTATTCTTCCAACAAAAAATATCCATAGAAAATAAAATCATGGTCAAATGGATAAAATTGGCTACTCCTTAATTTTCTTATGCAAATGTACGTCAGAGGTGACTTTGAAAATTGAGCCCAATGCGTCACAAATGTTATGTTAAGTCGGAAAACCTTCACAATGATTTCGAATAAAAACAATAAAATCAACTTGTTGTTTTTTCCAAGCTTTTTTTAATCGCTTTCAGTTATGTAGGTTAATCGATTGAGGACAACTTTTTCAAGAACAAATCAACTATTTCGTTGGAATTGACGATAAAGTTAATTTACAGTTTTGTTAATTCTGAAAACACTTTTAAACTGAAAATTATCAGAATTCTCATGCTTGTTGAATAGTGCACGGTATTACTAATTATTACGTTACACTTTTATTTATGTTTTGTTTACAGAATTAAATTTTTTATCCCTTTTCTTGTTTAAGAATAGTTATTTAAGTATCAAGGCCTAGCAAAGTTTTAAGGAGCGGGCAAGTTGTTTACTTGCGAAAATAAATTTCCAATTTTAAAAGAGCAACAAAAGTTTTTTAGGTTCTAGGCACTTAAAGTTTCACTTTTCGTTCAACAATAGCCAGCAAAACTTTAGAAAACACTATGGAAATAAATAATAAATTAACTGCAATTAGGTTCATGTTAAAATTTTGACGCTCAAAACTTTGAGTACACTCTGGAAATTTAAATTTTAAAATAGAATAGTATATGGAATTAATTTTTAATGAAATCAAAGCTTAATGAAATATTTTAACAGGGAAAAATGCAAAATAATTAAACTTTAGTTTAGTTAAGAAAATAACTAATATCTAAATTTTGCCCAGCTTCAACAACAACTTGAATTAAAAATTCACAATAAGAGAAAATATAAGCAGTAACTCATTAGTTTACAAAAACTTACCTAATTTTTATTCTAATTTAGAACGCTCTTGTCTTTGGTTAAAACGCATGGTGTACTTCTCTGGTGATAAGGTAACACCTGGCAATGCCTTTCCTGATGGTGGTTTATTTCCAGGTATAATCGAAACGGTATATTTACTTAAGATTCCTATCAAAAATAAATATATAGCCTTTCGAGCTAAGACTTCTCCTATGCACCTTCTCCTACCTGAAATTTTAAAACTGTAACACTCAAGAATTAATTCAAACTTTTACTAATTACCTAAACCGAAAGGAATAAATTCATCAAAATTTTTTAGTTTTCCTTTGCCCTGCAAAAATCGTTCTGGCCTGAATGTATCCGGATCGCCCCAATATTCTTTGTTCGTGTTCAACGCATAAAAGTTTGTTAGTATAACGGCATCCTAAAAAGTGATTGAATGAAAATGTTAGCATAATTTTTCCTTGCAAAAACTTACCTTCGGTATTGTATAGCCGGCTAATGTGGTATCTCTTATTACTCTTCTCGGTGCGTTTATAGGTATCACATCATACAATCTTTCCACTTCTAAAATGAAGGCTTGGAGGTAAGGAAATCTAAAATTAATACATTAAAATATTTTGTTAACATTAAAAAATGGTCGGAAATTACTTGGCTCGGTCTGAAAACAATACTGCTGGATTTTCTTCCAAAACTGTATCTATTTCTGACTGAACTTTTTTCTGCACGTCAGGATATAATATTAGCATATGGAACGCAAATCCCAAGGTATTGCTAGTTGTTTCTGAACCCGCCATATATAGATCAACGCAAACCATTAATAATTGTTCATCTGAAATGTTACATAAATAAATATTGAAACAAATAGAGAAAAAATTTGCATTTCAAAATATATTATGGCAATTTATTGTTAATTCTCAAAAATCGCTGAACTTTATTATTATAAATTTAAATTAAATTGTTCTTCGAAACACATCTAAAAATTTGTAAAGTATATTTTAAGCTTATCTTAAAAAGATTTTTTTAGTAATAAATTTGAAGTATTTTGTGTTAATTATAGAAAAAAATGTTTAGTGTGAATTAGAAGGTATATAAAAATTGCGGATACGTTAAAACCTTCAGAATTACAGAAATTGAAAACAAAGTTAATTAAACAATATTTACAAACAACATGTTTACTTACATGAAAATGTAGCGTTTGCGTTTTCTTTCCTCATTTCAGTTATGTAAGTATACATTAGGTCGTCATTATTTTCAGACGTCCATAATTTAAAATGCTCATCCATTTCTTTACAAATAATTTTAGCAAATTCGTTATTTAAACGATTGATTGCATTAAATCCTGATTTTTCAGGGATGATATGTCTCAACCATGGGTGGTAATTTAAAATGCCTCCGGACATATCGAAAGCCTTGGAGCGAGAATTCATCAATTTAAATGTCTTCGTTAAAATTGGATCGTATCGAGAGAATCGTTTGCCAGCAATCAAATTCCATAAAATATTCAACACCGATGGCGCTAGTAACTCGGTGATTTCGAGATCTGGTCCTCGGCGTTGAATAATGTCCAACACTTCCTTCAACTCCTCTTTAATATGCAGTTCCATCGATTCCTTTCCGTATCCTAAGTATTTTAAATGTCGGAGGACGAAATGACGCTGAACTTGCCACACTTCTCCATCGGTGGCAGTTATTCCTTAAATATTTTCTTTTATCAATAATCGACCTTCCAAAATTTTATTTAGCAATCAATCATTTTTCGCAACAAATCTAGCGTTATTTATTTTCAAGGTTTTTGCATAAAATTCATTTCATTCATGATTAAAACTTAAGGGCGAGTAGTACCCTCAGAACGTTGATATGTTTAAATCTAAAATTTGTTTTTTTAGCAATAAATGAAAGAAAGAGATGCATGGAATATGTTATAAGAGTCTATTTCGCTTAATTGTTTAGAAGTTAGATTTATTTATTTTCTCATATAATTTACCCTTTTATTCTTAAAAAAAAATATATTTAGTTTTCACCATTCACCATTCGTAGTCAGTTACGCACGGGATTACAAAATAATTCATATCTCTTAATTGATAAAAAAATGCGCATTAATATTGGGCCAATTCCTAGAGAACATGTTTCCTAATAGAATGGTGAAAACTAAATATTTTTTTTTTAAGAATAAAAAGGTAAATTATGTGAGAAAATAAATAAATCTAACTTCTAAACTATTAGTAATAAATTTTTTTTATCTACAATTAAGCGAAATAGATTCTTGTAACATATTCCATGCATCTCTTTCTTTCATTTATTGCTAAAAAGCCAAATTTTAGATTTAAACACAACAACGTTCTGAGGGTACTACACGTCCTTAACATTCCATTTCGCAGAAAATAAAAATTGTTAAATATTTTTAAAATGTACCTTTTCTCGATCCAAAGCACCGCAATTTAATAAAGAAATTGTTCGGTCTGCCGTCAAAATTGTCTCCGGTTAATACAGTTTTTATCAGAGGGTAAGCAGAAACTGTAACAATATATTGTTGTCCGAATTTTAAACCGACAATGTCACTTTTATATTCTTCTGCCAATTTTTTAAACGCAATGTGTTGCCCTCCTAAATCCTTTGATAATTTTTTTAATTGCAGCAAATTTCCTACTACTGGATACCAAACGGGACCTAATTAAAATAAAAATATTTATTTTTATATTTTGCTTCAATATTAAAAGTAAAAAATTGATAAATTTATGCAATTGCTTAATTACATTATTTAAAACATTACCTACCTGGCGGATAGTTACGTGGTTTTATCATAGACGTAATAATATAAAAACACAGAGTCACTACTGCAAGTATTAAGAAAATCATTTTTGCAGTGTTATGTTTTGCAAAACTCGGCATTTAATTAAACATTTGCTTTTATATATACGTGCAAGAGGCGTAGGGATAAATTTTTTTAAAATCTGGTGGCAAGCAAGCTGCCAATGAAAACCGGTTAATTTGCACCATTCCTGCTCCAAAATATGGCAAAGCCAATTGTAAATGAAAATTAATTAACTACCGATTAAAATTGCCTGGTTCACGGTTTCCACAGATAATTTTGAAGAAAACAATTTGGGAAACATTGCCAGTTTTCTAAGATTGTTGTTGAAGTTGTTAATCTTTCTATTAAGGGTGTTATTGCTGCGTTCAATTAAATCATATAATTTTGTTGAAAATTAATTAACGAATTTTATTATATTGCAAGTAAACATTAAGTACAAAAGCTACACAACCTTACGTTATGCATTAATAATATGAATTACTTAAAAAGGTAACTGTAAAGGATAAAAGCATTACTTTTCCTTCAGTTATAAAATTGGTACCTGACTCGATCACCTTCGACATTGTGATGATCAAGTTAATGACCTCCCCCGTTAAATTTCTAATCGATTGGGATAAATACCAAAACTTTCTCTGTAACGTGCGTGCGGGTCAAATTGTGCGTGTAAAATCAATCGAGACTGTGCAGATTGTTTATATCAACACTAGCTGTTACTCATACACATTTTGACACCTTAACAGTGTAAGGGGAGAAAGGTAACGAAACAATAAAATTCGAAAATATTGAAAAATAATGTCTGTACAGCAAATCCAAAAATCCTAAAAAGCAACATTATTTTTAGCAGTCGGCTTCCTCTTAAATAATGTGAATAATTATTGTGAGATTTGAAAAACGAACCAGTTAGCGAGCTGTTCTGTAAAATATAATAATATAATAAAATAACATAAATACAAAAATAAAAATTAGTTCGATATTACAAAAAAAAAGCAAAGAGTAAATAAACTGTTTATCGATTAATTTGTTGATTATTAATTTAGTTAGGTAACGATTATTGAAATTTTCGATTTCGAAGTTTGCTTAGTATTCAACATATTTATTTTATTGCATTTCAGCAGCTTTATTTGACGTCATCGTGAATTAAATCTGGTTTTTCAGGATTATTGGTTTTTTAAGTATGGGTCAATAACGACTCTGACGTCTTGAAATATGCATATGTGTCGCCAACTGAATAATTTTTTTTTACAATTTCATTTTATTTCATTGCGTACTGAAATATCGTAACAGCACAATAACCCCTTGAATATTGAACATTAGCCCCCTGGAAATAACCCTCTGTTAAAAAGAGAACTTGTAAAATCCCCCAGACATTAAACCCCCGTGCGAAAAACAACATTGATTATTTGATTTCATCTGATATAATGTCAACTTATAAAGTTACATTGACAAAAAAATAAATATAATCCAGAATGGAAATATTAGAGAGTTATAGCAAAGGCGTGTTTTTCATTGTCGTAATACTTTATTTTTACATTTCTATGGCGTACGCATGAGCTTGAGCTTCCCAGCCAAAATGTCGTATTACGACAATGAGAAAATACGTCTTTCTAAAACTTTCTATTTTCTTCTTCGGGTGTTAACTTTGAATGCAAAACCAAAGGTCAGGTAATTTCTAAAACGGAATAAGATTTTGTTATGTCAAAAAAATTGTTTTCAAAATTTAAGAATTTTTATTAGGTTTTCCCGGGAGCTTTTACACATGGTATTATTGTCCCGGAGTTAATTTCCGAGAGGTTCTTATCCTAAAATATATCAATATACATATCAACGTTATTTTGGGTCATTTTTAACGTTATTTCAATGACCTATCAGCTAACAGAGAAGTATGAAAGAGCTGTTTTAGAACTAAAAGCTTCATAGATTCTCAACTTCTAAACGACATTTTATTGTGCTTATAATTTTTCTTGGACTAAATATTTTCTTTGTGTTCTCTATTGAAGAAAACACTAAATTCGATTATGGAAAAAATAAAATTATAACAATAAACTCTTTAAAACAACATTGAAATTATAAGTTTACCTCCAAATACAACTTCAATGTACCGAATTATCAAAATCGATAGATTTCTTTTATTAAAAACGCTTGACATCAGGTTACACCAACAACAATAGAAAATTGTTTTTTAAAGGCCTATATAATAAAATGCAAATATTTGACCGATGTAACTTTACTTAAAATATATTATACGTGTTAGAATCTATTTTTATTAATCTTTCTTTTTAGTGTAGAAAAATTGGGGAAGCGTGAGCTTTCACTGTATTACATATTTCAGCGTATTCATTGGCAGACCTCGAATCTTTCAAAACCAACTTTTATAGTGGGCAACGTCGATGCCGTGGATTCACACAAACTTCCGTCACTTACCTATTTATCTTACGCAAAGTTTTAAACGGCCGACCATTTAAATGCAAATCTAACATACATAGTTTGTATTTTTAATTTTAGATCGTTATCTTGAAAACCACGTGGCGTAGAAAAGCGCGCGAGCCTATAATATTTATTAAAGTACAGAAAAAAGTTCAAATCGATGATCCGGAAAACCTCGACCCTGACCACTGAAAGTTTGTAGTATTTAAGTAGAGTAAGGTGGGTCAGTATCGCACACGCTTGTTAAAACTATAAACATTTTGAAGTAATTGGGCGAATTAAACTTTTAACGAACTGAAAAAATCAGTAGTTTTCTTGAAAACTATTCCCATAGTGAGTTGCATAAATTTAATACATTCAATGTTTACGATCAAGTTTTTTTCTACAATAATTGCATCTTCTGAAGGTTTACATTCATTATACACAGAGACATTAAAATATAATTATTGACTGTAAAATTGATGTAAAAATATCTATACCTTTTCTTCTCCTGTCTATAGCAGAATAGAATAGTTTTGTTTATTATTAATTTGCTGAAGGTTAACATTATTTTTGAGGTGATTCCTCTAAAAGTTCACCTAACGCAAAACTACTGCAGTTTTCCGCAGTTTCGAGGTGTACATCATTCTTTTCATTACAAACATTAAAAACACATTTAAAATGTCTATCAAGTAATATAAATAATTATTATTTTTAATTTTTGACTAATTACTGGTATTGCAAAAATACAGGAAAAAGCAGAAATGTTTGTATGCAAAAAGAGTGTCAACAGAAATAACACAATATTTGAATACACTCCAATCGTGGAACAGCATGAATAAAATTAAACAATAATTTCAAATTGTTGGTGAACATTTTATTCGATAGTATAACTCACACTAAATAAATTTAAAAACCTTTTACCTATGTATATCACATAAATAAACATTATTATTTAAATTAAAAAATCGAATGTCTGTTTAAAATTACACGAATCTTTTTAAATTCAAAAAGTATTGTCTTACAAAATTAAAATTTAACTTAAACGTTGAATTTATATCATAATTAATAAGCAATACAATTCTTTTCCAGTTAAATTCGTGGAATACCTTGACTTTGCAAATTTGATCCTTAGAAAGATGTTCTTGAAATCCTGTGTTCAAGAAAATTTGATATTGGAACTTAACAAAATTCAAATAAATATCACTTTAATTTTATTTTAACGAGAAATCTCATCGCGCAGCCGAAATATAAAAATGAGTGGAAAAGGTAAATGTTTCTTTGGCAGAATAAACAAACAATTAACTCGAATTAGTAATAGGGAATAAAATTTTGTATTAATTCTTTGAATTTCTTTAATCCCTTTGAAATTGAATAAAAAATTATGTATGCTACAGAGAAATATTTCGTTTTTCATATTTCATATTTTCATAATAACATAATTAAACATTACAGAACACATAAAATTTTAATTTTAGCTAGAAGGAAATTTCGATTGTAACGTAACAAACTCATTTAAATATCGAACGTTTTAACTTTCTCTCAGATTCTTCAGTGCTGAACGTAATAAATGTCAAGTTCGAACCAATGTCGAAATTAAATTAAACAAAAAAACGTTTATTCAAAAACATTTTATTGTAATTTTAATTACAAATAAGATTGTTTCCAGGGCAGTATTAGAAAAATAATTGATTGTTCAACATCAAATCGCTGTTACAAATTAACATACTCGACTACTTACCAATTTGTAAATTTTGAAGCTCTAGTTTAGGTGTAAGTTTAAGTTCACGGTTCAAATCGTTTTTCAGCCTGGTTTCAACTAAAAGTTGAGTCACCAACTGAGCTCAACGTTTACCTTTTCAGTTTAACTTAAAATATTGTCAATATGTATTTTTAAAAATTAGTTTTCATCTTCACTATTGTCCGAAAAATGTTTGTCCAAATTTTCGGGTTCATTATCTGTTTCCGCTAAAAAAAAAAGATTTTTTAAAAAACTTGGAGCTGCCTCCTTTTTGCACTGGGATCTTCAATTAATCAATGCTTTTAAAAAGATTTGAAACAGGAAGCTACATGGGAGTGTATTGTTTGACAACAACTGGTTATTATGAATTACGTTCAAGGCAAAAAATGAAACAAAAAACTGACTTAAGAAGTTAAAAAATCTCTTAAAAGGTCAATCAAATAAAAAGATAATTTTAATGTTGTGGCGTTGTAGGTCAGTTCCAGAAAGTTGTCTGTGCAAAGTTTACACTACCAGCATATTTTAGAAATATATTGTCAATTACGTCGATTATGTTAATAAAGATAATATCAAAAAAGGAAATACACTAAAAAGTTTCTAGACGCCGATTGCCATTTTTTAGATGCACTTTGACGTCATAGCTGCACAGTCGCATGACGTAAAACTCACAATCCTAACCACATTCAACAGTAGGCGTATTTCTCGTGCGTCATAATCGCAACTAGTTTAAGATTATCGCGCCATCCCGCCAATATAATAAATGTTAAGGTAAACTTGGAACAGAAATAGCATTAATAACAAACAACAAATTAAAGATAATGAATGGTTATTCAAATAATAATTTTTTACACATTAAATTGCTTTTACCATGATCAGCGAAAGTAAATAGTTATTAGTAATTAGTTTCAAACGAACATTTTATTTAATTTAAGAATTCCAAATTTTGTCGTCAAAGAAATAATTGCACCATAGAAATAGCACGAATATGCCGAATTCGAATCCCGAGGAGGTCGGATTTTTTCCGTTCCGTGCAAGGTCGGTACTCGATCTAGTCACCTTTTATCATTATGAATTCAATCAATGACGCTTCCCTTATCTGTACGCTTGGAAAAAATTACAAGTCGTTTAAGCAACACTGGCACATAAACACCGCTAACGTCAGCAAGGTCTCCACCAACTTTATAAATCGCATGCGGGTCAAGTTGTGCGTTCAATGACCAACACAGAGAGATAAAAGGAAACACATTCTATGCAGTGAGCGAATAAAAGTAAAAATATGAGGTTACTATTTTTTAAAAAAATGACGTCATTACTCAAAAACAAATTATGGTTGTCCTACCTATTCCTAAACATCATAATCCGCCTGTGTAGAAATACACCAAATTCTGCACCGTCACAATCTGAGCTCTGTGAAACTGACCTGAGCTCATGATACAGAAAAACGTGCAAATGTATGATAAAATTATTAGAGTAGGTAGACCAATCATAATACCATCAAGAAAGCGCTGGAAACAAAAGAGAGATGGCGAGATTTGGCACACTTTGATTACTTTTTCTGGGGATATTTAAAAAGGAAAGTAAGTAAGTAAGTAGTAAGTAAAGTAAGGTTAG
This sequence comes from Dascillus cervinus, assembly GCA_949768715.1. Lineage (NCBI taxonomy): Eukaryota > Metazoa > Arthropoda > Insecta > Coleoptera > Dascillidae > Dascillus > Dascillus cervinus. Next base: position 24,577,239 of record OX458319.1, on the reverse strand, counting down.
AGAATTTACTTACTTAAATTTAGTATTTTGAGATAGCTAAACCGTTTTCTTTATTTTTCCTATTAAAAAATACGCCACTAAAAATACAATTTGACGGATTCGAGCGTTTTCCCAATAAATTTTGTTGATGTCAAAACCGTCTTTTGTTTCCAGCGCTTCCTTGATGATATTATTATTGGTCTACTCCAATAATTTTATCACACATTTTCGAAATTGTATGACTGATTATTTCGAAAACTTTCCTCTTCAAGGTCATACGAATTTGACATTTCTGTACTCAGAAAAATATGCTGCATCCAAATTGGTGAACAAGAATATGGGGTGCAATTTAAAAACATTGTTAATGACGTCATAGTGCGAAAACAAAAGACGATCGTAAAATTATAAATATCAAGAAAAATGCAGTTTTAAAAACTAAAATCGATGTGTCCGTGCGTTTTTCCAAAAACCAAACCCATGAATTTTAAATGAAATTGTTTCAACCCACGCGTCATCACTGTATAAATGAAACAAATTCAGTATTTCAATAATTATTGTGCGTATTTATAAAAATTCCTGAAAGACGTCATTTTTAGTCTATCACATGATAACCTATAAAGTGAAAATTTCATCCCTAACCTCAACCCCCTTCCAGTGACAGTTGCCACCACCAAATTTTTAAATAGAAAGTGGTGGCTTGTAATACCTCATTTGAAAAGGTCTTGTCATGCTCTATTCAAAACTGCTATAAAAAAACAATTTGTTTAACGAAATTCGTTACAGCAAACTAAGAAATCAATGTATGTGTAGATAAAAAAAAAAATATTTCAATCTATTTTCATACAGGTGATTGCACGTGCCAACTTTCAGGAGTCTAGGAGAATTTTGAAGTTTTCGTTATTTTTGAGTCCGCGCCCCGTTTGGAATAAAGCGGCACTGGTCCACGGGTGTCAGTAGCAAAAAAACACCTGTTGCCCACTTCTGTGCCCCATAAGCTGTCGCGTATTCATGGAATGTAAAATTTTTGAGATTGGTTTTAATGGGCAGGTTTAAGAGCACAATGAAACAGTACTAAACATAGCCAATTTTTTCAATAATTTTCCAAGTTTGATTGCTCGCCGTGTGGTCATTTTTCATCCGATTGGATCAAACAAAAAACCATAATAAAGAGCATTTAATACCCATTACATTGCCATATCACTTGTTTCGATGTAGCCAGTACATCAGCCTGGAGCGCATGAAACGTGAGATAACAGCAAAAACAGCTCATTTGCGGTTTAAGCAATCAAAGTGTGGTGCACTTCAAAAAATCGTAGCTCATAAACTATTGGTCCTAGAGTAGCGGTCTCGGTTCGATTCTGAATGCCCATATCGTCAGGTATTTAAATGCGTCAAAATTAATTTTTTCGAAAAGCCGTTTGCGCAGCGTACTCAAAAACGTGTTTTTTTTTTAGTTCAACCCTCATTTTTAACCCTTTCTGGAAAGGTCACGAGGTCAAAAACTGAACATTTACATTAGGGGGCATTTATGATAAAACATATCAAGAAACCCAATCTGACCGACCTTTTGCAGAGTAACACCTCTTTTGGTGACATTTTGATCGGGCTATACTGTATACTGTACTGTTTCAAAAAATTTGTTTTTTTTCACAAAATATGGATTATTAAGCTCTACTACTAAAGATAAGTTACGGGAGTGATAACTTTACAACAGAAATGATTTTTTAATTTTTTATATTGAAATCAAAAAGGAACAGATTGGCGAGAATCACCCATATAGTACAAGGATATTCTGCAGTAGGTAACGAGGTTACCATGTAATAAAAGTAAACTGTGTTGATAATAACATTAAAATATTCTGCAGTTAATTATAACCTCGATAATTACTTAACTCAGTGTCAATATAACAGTACTTATTTGTACTTATTATTTATTGGATCATATTTGAGAACTCAGTAAAATGAAAAGATTCCGTAAATATGTTGCTCAAAATGTTTTTCTAGAGAAGTAATAAACTTTTTTTTTACACTTGCCAACGTATCAGTTCGATTTTAATCGAAAGTTGGAAAAATTAATATAATGAGTAAGGCACAACTAAAATGTACGTAATTATTTCAATTTCTATATTTATGAGGAGATTGGTAAGTGATGCTTTATACATTTAACTTTTTTACCATTTCTGATTTTACATGCTGAGGCACATACCTAACATTGACCATAAAAAAAGTATAATGCCAGCCTAAATTGAATAAAATGAATAGTTATCATAAAAGTATTGCAATAAAAAGCAAACTCAATTGCATTTAATTATAGCAATATCAACATAATGTTTAATTTAAGTGACTAATTTCGACATTTTGTAATGCAACTATCCGCAGATGCCACATAAATTTGAATTTACTCTAAAAAGTCACTACATAAATTTCTGTAAATGTTAAGTAAGGCTGATCTTACAGCCTTGGTAATTATAATGTAGGCTGTTGAATAACTTCAATGCAAGCTGATGTAATACAAGTTCAAGTCGTTTAAACTTGGTTAACCCTGTATCTACCCAGAACAAAATGTACCAACCTAAAGTTACTGACCGGCTCCAATCGATCCAACTAATTTTTGAATCATAATAACAATAACATACATCATCATAAAGGTCTTTCAGTGACGACTATTATTTATAACTTTCTCTTTATTGGAAAATTATTCGTTAAAAGCTTGTTTTATGATTTCTTGTAGTTTTCACATATTCTTTTTCGTTTTACCGCGTTGTAAACGATTCCATTGTTTTCATTTGTCATCACGGAGAAATGCTTCTTTCGATATACAATGTGTCCACGGATAGGGTTGACAAGAAGGAAAAAATATTTATTTTCCAAAAAATTATTTTGTTACTACATCTACCAAACTTTGTATTTAAGCTTTTCTTAAGTTTTGGAACAACTTTCTGAAAAAACGTTTTTTACAACAACCTTTCCAAGATAAGCAACACTTTTTATGAAGAATAACTTTTTGACGTAAAATTGAAAATAACAAGTTTTTTCCTCATGTCAACCCCATCCGTGCACTCATTGTGCATTTTTGGCGAAAATTACTTAGCATCAGTCGCAAACTAAAAGGAGTGGAAAAAGAATATAAACTCAACTCTACAGTCTTACATTTAAAAGAAGAAAACTCTCATATGTACCTACTTCATATAGCTTGTTCTTGCTCTACACGCTGTTTCCAACAATTATCAAAAATCAGTTTTTCCTTGTTTTCTGAAAACTATGTTGTTTTCACACAGCCGATTCTTGCACATTGTAGGATTCATACCGCAAATTTTCTACAGAAACATGAAATCCAAGGGATGGGGTGGCAGGTCATGAATCCAGACTTAAATCCAATTGAGAATGTATTGAATTTACTCGACGGGCGTATTAGCGAGTGTCCTGCTGAAAACACAGTCTTCAGGAGTTAGCCGAAACATTTTGAAAGAATAGCGAAATTTACCACAAGAAATCTTAAGACATGCAATTCGCAGCTGCCTCGACAATGTCAGGCTGTTATTGAAGTTAATGAAGGGCACACGAGGTACTAAAAATATCTATTAAGGCACTAACAGAATTTTTATTACAATTAAGTAATAAAAAACATATAATTATTGGTAATTTTCTCAATAGTTAAGTGTTTTCAAAGAAAACTGTTAAATCATAAAAATTTTATTATTTCCAATTTGTTAAGTACTGTTGAAAGAACAATATACAAGAGTTAATACTTGTGCCCGTCTTTAATCTGACAAATAGTGGATGGCTAAAAAAGTGTACCTGATACCAAAATAAAGGTTTCTAGAAAATTCACCATCAGTCCAAAATTTTATAACATATTTAAGAAATATGCAGATTTAAGGCCCCCAAACATTACAACAGACATTTTTTTTGTAAATTTTCAAAAACGTCGCTGCACCAAACAAGTCATGGGTATAAATAAGCTAGGTAATATGGCTAAACAAGCGGCTACCTTCTTTCATCCAAATCCAGAGTCTTACACCGGCCACTGCTTTAGACGAACATTTGCCACCATGTTGATAGATGCTGGGGCCAATATAGAAACTTTAAAAAGACGTGGTAGATGGAAATCTATTGAAGTGGCTGAAGGCTATATCGACAATTCCATTCAAAATCGCTTAAATGTTGCCAATAAAATATTAGAACATTTAGATATGGAACCTACACCAGGAAGTTCCATAAAGAATTCTACGATGTTGTCATCACATTCTTATGTGGCAAATACCACATCATCAAATGTTTGTAACTTACCAAATATTTCATTTAACCGTTGCCAAAATATTACTATTAACTTAGTAAGTAAAAAGGAATAAAATATATAAATATATAATTATTGTATATCACGTTATCATTATTTTTTAAAATTATTATTATTATTATTACTTTTTATTGTCACATACAGTCGTAGAGAAAGTATAGTCTGTAACATGTTTGAAATGGCTATTCCACACTCGTACACCGCCACCTTCGCTTTCGGTCGGGTGTCAAACTTCTATTCGTGTGGAATATGCTTCATTCCAAACTTGTTACAGAATATACTATTTCTCGATTGTTTTGAGCAATGTGTAATATGAAGTTATCATGTAAAATTAAGAGTTCTACAACCTCTTCGCCTTTGCACTTTAATCACTTGTACTTCGCTATTTTTATCATTTTTCTTATTGGTAATAGCTACAATCTGTTTGGTATTAGTATAGTGTCTGCGTTGACCCATCATTTGTAAAAATGTACAAAAGTTTAGTAGATAGCAGATTGAACAAAGGCAACAAACACCAATTGGAAGAAGCTCAGGGCGATTGCAGAAAGAATCGTAGCACTCAAAAGCATCTTGTTTGCAATAAAACAGTATTGAGAAAGCAGAATTATAAAGTGAATTTCTGAGCTACTTTCCGGTTTGTCATAAACTGAACCCTCATAATATCCATGAAACTTGAAGGAGTACCTGAATCTCTTTGTTGTTCGTAAAATATCCTCAGCGTAAAAGAGATAAACATTGAAGTGCTGAATGCTAGATGGAATTTAGATGCAGTGGAAATAAAAAGTTTTAAGTTTGCTTTTTAAACAAGGGAGAGCGGTTGCGTTAGTTTTGGACTTAGAACAGAGAGTGGGAGGAAGGAGCATTATGCAAGGTTGCAGGGGAACGGGATGGTTGATGCAAATGGCGGATCCTTGTCAGTGGCGTACCGAATAGGATTTCCATCGCATATTTTACGCCTGCAAGCAAAACTTTTTTCTCTCGTCTTGGGGAAAACTGAACATTTAAATTTTTTATTATAGGCCAAATTAAGTTAAAACTAGTTTATTTTCACTCATAAAACAAAAAAAATCAATATTAAAACTTTGTAATTTTGTTCAAGAATTACCCACGCACGCCAATGAACCGGCTTGTCAATGTCAACATAGATTCAAAATAATATTTTTGCCTGAATTTTAACCTAATTGAATTTTAAATAAAATAATAAACATTTACCGATGAAACGTGATCCCTTGAGAAGTAGTCTTGGGTGTTTTGGAGCAGCCACACGCAGCACAACTCACCATGTTACACAAATGTTTTAGTTCTAAGTTTCTTTCAACTATCAACTATTAACTATCACTAAAGTCTTAAAAACTATATATATACTATACTCTACTCGATCCACCACAAAAATTACAAACTAAGGTCTTTAAATCACAAAAAAAACACTCAAAAACCACTTGGCAAACAAACGTCAGTCAAACGTGGTTGATACAAATGGCCGAGTTTGTTCCCCATCTGCCGTCCATAATCGGTAGCAAATGCTCCTTCCTCCCACTCTCTGTTCTAAGGTTTTGGATAAACTGGTACCTGTCAAATCTTAATGACAAAACGGAAAGTAAGTGAGAAATGCACAATACCTACTTAGATTTGAAGAAAGCGTTTGATAAGATTTGACCTAGTAAATAGATGTTAAAAGAAATCAATTTAAATCATATATTTATTTATAAATTTCTTAGGAAATTACAAATAAATAAGTGCAACGATAATAGACACTCGAACATAGTAATTAATACCAGATACTAATTATTAATGAACATAATTTCTTTCAAAAAAGCGACAACTAAGAACAGTTTATATTTCTTGTACATACTAAAATTTCATACCATCAAATTTTACATTAGGTTTTTCCACATAACATTTCAAATTACAATCAAGTTACTACAACTAAGAAAATTCTTTATTCGCCTAAGAAATAACATTTCTCTTCTTCTAAGTCGGACTGTAGCGCATTCTAAGCCCAATCAAATTACATACTACAAATATTACTTGTATTTTCTTCTTATTGCTCTTATTCAGTTAGCTTAAAAGCAAACATCACTGTCTTTGCTAGGCGAACTATATCAGGTATTGGTAGTTAATCCTTCTTCCGGGACTTGAAACATCACATCATAAAAAATAAAAGTCACACAAAGCTTTGTTCATAAATGTACTACAACGTTTATGGATTATTTACAATTTTGAATACAATAAGTTTATTTTCTTTAAAAGCAGCTTGCGCATATGTGAAAAAATACAGATTAAAGATAAAATTCAAATGAAGCAAGCAAAAATTTAATAAATGTTGTAAATGTGATATCGAATTACGCAGAAACTGAATCAATTGTAGTAAAGGGTTTTAATACTGGATGTTGTAACCAAGTGGTCGTTTCTAATATGCGATATAACGACAGCGGTAATGCCGCAAAAGTTGTTACTATGAAATTTTGTAACTCGGAATCCGAATTAAAAATCACAGCGGTTTGTTTCTCAATACAAGATCTTATAAAACGAAGAAGACCTGTTGGTGTATCATCATCATTGACGGATGTTGCTTTTGGGAACTTCTTCTTTATAACTTGAACCCAACATCCTTTGATATTGTCTCTCAAGGCAATTGTATCGATTGACGTTTGCAAGTCGCTTAAGAGAATCGGTAACGGTCCTCCTTGAGGTCCTATCCCCGCGCAGGCTAGAATGAAACGCCATTTGCGATCCGAGGTCCAGAAGTATACGTGTCTGGAAATAATCAAATGTGCAATATCATCACAAAAATAATAACGACAATACGTACGATAATACTTGGTTAATATTAGGGCGTTCGCTGGAGTCGTATAAAAGCATCCAAGTAATCAAATCATGCAAATCGATGTCTGTGGTCGATAATTGGGGAACTGATTTTTCTAAATTTTTTAATATTTCGTCCATTTTTTCACCATACGGGTGTTTACCACCGGTTAAAACAAAATGTATTAACATCCCTTAAATAAATAAATAACGAATATAATAGCATATTATTTATCGAGCACATAATGTAGGCTATTATTAACGAAGATGAAAGTTTGTAAATAAAAGTCGAAGACGAATATTTTGCAAACATTGGAGTTCATTTTTTGTGTATTTTGTGAAGATAGATTTTTTTAAATTGGTGTACTAATTTGAGGACATTGTGAACAAACGGTAAATCCAGCATCGAGAGTAATGTGCGGAAAATCCAGCATTCATCTTTGCTTAATCCATTAAGGCCCAACACAACGCAAAAGATGCAAAAGACTCTTTGTAGAGTCGTTTGACATAAAAAAATGATTAAAGAAATGTTGCTTGGACGTTGGGTCTTATTTGGTGAACGAAGGAAGAAAACTGTTTCATGAGATATCACACTTCCTAATTGTAAAGCATAATAAAATTTGAATAAAATACATTGTTTTTTATGCCGTTTGACAATATTTTAACAAATGTATGTACCCTACAGCGCCCAAACGAAGCATTTTGAAAATGTGAAACTTGCACTAAAAATTTTCAAAAAAATCATATTTACATTGTTGTAAATTGCAGATTTTTTTCTTCAAAGGTGTTGATTCGTTACCGAGATGGTTAAAATATCGTTACAACAATCAGTTGGCATAGTAATTAGCGAACTTTAACTTTAAAGTCGCTTTTAAATTGATTATGAAATCGGGATTTCGGCTTGAATTACGGATTTCGTTCTATCTTGTTTATTTCTCCATCAAATTGAAAACAGTTTTCACAAAAAAAGTGTAAAAAGTAATAGTGAATATGTCTATCTAAATATTTTGTCTAAAATTAATAAAAAACATTTTTTATTTCTTTATTTGTGATTTAAAAAAATAAATAAATTAATACACAGATTGCATTAATTATTCTAGAATATTGTTACTGCATATCAAATATACAAAATGTTTCACAAATTATTAAAACCGAATTTACGATTTGCAAATTTTGACCTGGCGAGATGCTGCTCTCTGGTGACGACAAAATGAATGTCAACTATCGAAACTTATTTGGCATCGTTGCGATGCGTTTCATAAAATGTGATAGAGCTTTACTGGGATGTTTCGTAATACAGAGGCATAAAGAAACCAGCATAGGGGTCGTTCGAATTTGATTCTGCGAAAATTACCGTACATACTTCGCGAGTAGGGCACTGCGTATTTTTGTCTATCGCAAATCATAATTATTTTCACAGACTTGTGATATTTAACTGACTATTTATATTTTTAATAACATTAAAATAAATGACGTACATATTGGTATTTGAGGCACAAAAATTAAGGAGGAGAAGGAAAAGTATTGGGTGCATCTGTATAACTGTATAACGAACAATAGGGGCATTCAATGCAGTAATCGCAGTAATATTAGTCCTTTCGTATACGCAATTCAACACCTGTTCCGAACAGAATTTTTTAGAATAAGTAATAAAATTTTATGACGTTCGACAATACAATCTTTCTTCAGACAGGTTCTTTGATCTAAAATTTTAACTAGTCAGCTGCATTCCATTATCTGTTTGTTCGCATGTCTAACAAATTGACAAAAAATACAGTAACCGCAAAATTATTAAAAGAACGCGTACATTTCAAAATAAAGGTTCTGATATGGTGATATGGAAATAGATGATATTCCGGATGTCATTATTAGAATTTGAAATGGTTAAAAATCCGATGATGATATTGCATCTATTGAAATTGCGACCAGACACCAAAAAACTTCAAACATTTGGATGAATGAAAGGTCTCTTAGAATTACCGCGTCAAACTTTGGCAGAATATGCAAATTGCGTAAACACAATAAAAACCTTATTGTACAATTCCTTCCAAGGGAATCATCATACACGGTATGGCACTAAGAGCGAACCATTAGCGAAAGCTGCTTTTTTGGAGCGATATAAATTGGGAAAAATTCATGATTGTGGGTTTTTTATCGACAAGGAGAATTTCTACCTGGGAGCGAGTCCCGATGGAATAATCGGAGAACATCTTCTTGAAATAAAATACCCATCTATCACACAAAATATGGATCCTGCATTGGCCATTCATGAAAAAAAAATTAATTTTGCGACCATAGAAAATGGCGAATTAAAATTAAAACGCAATCATGACTATTACTTCCAAGTGCAAGGGCAATTGGCAGTAACCCAAAAAAGCATGTGCTATTTCGTTGTGTGGAGTAAGCATGGCATGTTAGTAGAAGAAGTAAGTACATTTTTGTGTCGGTGCAAGAGCAACATGTAAATATATATTTTTTAGATATGGAGAGATTTGGATTTTTTCAAAAATGTAATGCTTCCCAAACTTCAGGAATTCTACTATACTTGTTTACTCCCCGATTTGGTGGATCCTCGTCATACAAGAGGCGTTCCAATCATAAATCCCCCTAGAAACAAACTATAACGACCTAAAATTCGGACTTTTAGCTGTTTATTTTGATGTTCCTCGCAATGTGGCATACCTATTCAAGGCGTAGCCGCTTCTCTTTTATGTCTGTAGTGTGAGCATTGAGGACCTACTGTTTTATTTGCAATCTGAACCACGGAAACGCATTTTTTTTTTTTTAAATTATTTCAGAGAAATTTATTATGCAATACCTCGGTAGTTTGAAATTGCCTCCCGAGAAGAGACGGTTATGATTTTATTATGAAATTGCCGTCGCCCTGAAATCGAACCAGTGCTTAGTGATCCGCGAACAAATCGCTAAGCCATGACCATGTAACCAAATATAAATAGTCGTCTAAATATTCATTCAAATATCGCAATTCTTAGAAAATATTATGATTTGCGATAAACAAAAATATGCAACGCACTACTCGAGAAGTATGTAAGGTAATTTTCGCAAAACAGAATCAGATCCGAAGAACCCCATGCGCGCTCTTCGCTAGTTCATTTATGCCTCTGTATCACGAAACGTCTCTACTCCCACTCACTACAACAACCTCGCCGTTGCCAAATTGACCGATTTGTAACTTATGCGAGTAGTACAGTTGCACTCTGAAGGGAAGAGGGGTTAACGAGCCCCAAAATATTTGTACCATCCGGGGCGCTCTTAAAAAAGAAATAAAATCAATCAGTCAATGTATGCAACCAATCATACTCCAATGTATTGTTAAATTTATTTTTATACCAAGTCACAATATTAATTTCTTCTTGTTTTAAATAAATTTGAATAACTTGCAAACTTAAACTTTAGCAATAAAATTTTGAATTTCTAAATTGACATAGACGTGAAATCATTTTTATTATCAAGGATTGCTGGTATACAACGTGTCCCGGAAATAATGTCATTAATTTTAACCCGTAGTAGAACTCCTCAAAACAAACATTTTTTCTATGTACCATTTTTTCGAAATCACAATTTTATTTTGGATTTGACGAGTTCTATCACTGGTTAAAATTAATGACATTATTTCTGGGACACGTTGTATATTCTACCGATTGATTTCTTTTTTTTTAATTGAACATAGAGATATTTACATTGGATACTTAATTTAAGAAAAAGAGACGGTATACAAATTTGAGACCTTTACTTTAATAATTTCTTTCTCAGTAGAAAAGAATTATATTATGTAAGAGGCTAAAATTATTACACCGTTATTTTAACAGTAGAGTTTGTCTAAACTTATTCTGCGTTTATGACTGTGCCTTTTACAATACTATAAGTGATCCGGCCATAAAAGTAGGTAAGCCGTAATAATCAGCATGGGCAGAAGTGGCCAGGGCTGTATTTGGTAAATTTTTATAAATTTCTTGATGCTTAGATATAAATATGAGTAAACATTAAACCTCTTCTAATAATTACGTAGGTATGTGGGGTTATTGATTAACTTAAATACTTGATGAATTCTATGACTTGTATTTGATTATTTGTTCTGAACTTAACTAAAGTTGAAATATTTAAGTACGGTTCTGAAGTATCTACAAAAATATTTTTCAAAGCAACCAGATGTGTCGCACCCTGCAGTGAACCCTCATTATCATCACTAAAAGTTGATTGCGGTTTAAAGTCATAAACGCAGAATATTTTTAGTCAAACTCTACACACCTCTCAAAATTATGACAAAACATATTTTTGCTATTTAAAGAAGTGATGGTAGCGTACTTTCCTCGCCAACAAACACTCTGTTTATGAAATTGTTGTCTGATTTTAAAAATTTTTCAAAACTCATTAGTTTAAGATTTATCAAATAATTGCTTTATTGTTGTCGCTCACTATTCAATCTATTCAACGTTTTCCATGTGTAAGGGGTCAACATTTTGTAGTAGTGTGGTTTTGACAGTTAGAAGATCTATCAAAATCATGGCGAAGATATAAGGGGAGCTATTTAAAAAAGCCACTTTGACAAAAAACAGCCTGTGTATAAAAATTTTACGTCATAAAAATTTTAATTAAATTTAAAAATGACTCTATCGAAATGCTACCTTACTTTTGTCACTCACTCTATATGAAACTATAGGCAAGTTAAATCTCTATGATACATACCGGCAATTGCAAACGTACTATTATAAAAATCTCATCAATCGTTACATATTGGGATCAAAATTGGTATTTATAATGTATTTCTCAGTGCGATTGAAACTTACCTGCAACTTGGATATCCGATGCGCAAGTACATTCCATAGTGGCAAGCTGCTTAAAAATTTTGTAAGTTTCTCTAGAAAACCAAATAATTGATGAATTCGGCGCTTCGGTGAGTTTAAATAAAGCCTAATAACAACAATAATAATTTCCAAATATTACGAAACCAAACTTATTACCTTGTACATGCCAAATTCAGCTATGCGCACAGTGCCGCTGAAATCAATAAAAATATTCGACGGTTTTAGATTACCATGCACGATTGGATCTTCTCGGTCATGTAGAAAGAGCAACCCCTCTAACAATTGCTTTACGATTTCTATTGGTGATAGACATACGAGAGGTGTCTGTTTGATAAGCATTAGATATTGACCCATGTTATATTCACATAATGGAGTCGCCAATATTAATTCATTTTCTTCATAGTCACACGCGAAATAATGAAGAAGATTTTTATGGCGAAGTTCCAATAGCGGATTTAACATGCCCTTCACCAACTTACAGACGTAACTTTCTTTTGAGATTTGTTTTACAGCGATCGGTCGACTATTTCCATCCAAACCTAACTCAACAGAACTGAAATTTCCTCCGGATGCGATTATTAGAGTGGCGCGCTTTTCTTTACAACTGATGCGAACGTCGCCATTTAAAAGGAGTTGACAATTATTCATGGTAAGTAAGGTACTTATTAGAGAATACCATCTGCTTGGTATTTTTTCTTGCAGCAATTCATTACAACTCGCGGATTTTTGAAGTGTATCTCTCATCGACAGCGAGCAATGATTCGGGAAAACTGAAAGAGTTTCTTTTAAAGTTTGTCGTTTATGCAACATGGTTGATGTTGTCACACCACTTAATAAACTAGAAGTTGATAAAGACTCATGGAGTTCAGTTTTGAACGATGACGTAGAAGAAAATGTTTTGTTCTCTTCGCCATCATCTTCATCGCATATTGCCATTATGGAAGGGATTAAGTGGTATGCGTGTGCCATGGTTTGATTTTGGATTTCTTCCAACTTCTCTTTGTCCACAGGCTTTTGATTTATGGGCGGAAGCGCTAAAGTTTCTTGGATATACAAATAATCGGGATTTTCTCTGAATTCATAATTAACTATGTCAATTTCTTCATCGTTAACGTTATTATTAATTTCGATGTTTTCGTCTTTAGCGGAGGGGGATACGTCCACATTTACAACAACATTATCTAAAGATGACATTTGTGCATTTAAAAACTTTGTGACATATTCGGAAATTTCATTATTTTGACATGTGTATTCAATTTCTTCAAAATTCTGCATAAATAAATCGTCCATTTTTGTTGTTTCCATATTGGCATCTGTTCTTAGCAGCGTCTTCCCCCTGATTTCATGGTTAAGTAGCAGATTTTCCAGATTATAAATTGCGGCACGACATTCATAAAAATTATTTGATGCAGCAGTTTCAATAAATTGTACGAGACTGTCAAACTGAATTTGTAAATGTTCTAAATTTTCAGTTTCCAATTCGGCTACTTTATTTCTGATTTCAGTTGCATTTTGTTTATTGACAGTGTCTCCTGAAAATTCAATAAAACAAACTTATTTCATGGGAAACAATAGATAATATAGAGCGTGTTTTTTGATTGAGTTTCGAGTTGCTTTTTCATGTTTGGGGGAATCGGTCCTGCTTGTGCTAAGACTTACTTAAGAATAAGATATTACAAAAGCTAGTTTTAGTCATCAAATATTAGACGTAACCTAATTTGGCAATTTGGATCTCTTGCCCAGTAAAAATGTATTTTTACCCTGCAAAAGGTCGGTCAGGTTTGGTTTTTCGATATGTTTTATCATAAATGCCTCTAATGTTTTTGAGTACGCTGAGCAAACGGTTATTTGGAAAAATAATATTTTTGATTCATTTAAATACCTGACGATATGGGCATTCAGAATCGAACCGAGACTGCTACTCTAGGACCAATAGTTTATGAGCTACGATTTTTCGAAGTTCACCACTTTGATTGCTTAAACCGCAAATGAACTGTTTTTGCTGTTATCTCACGTCTCGTGCGCTCCTGTCTGATTCGCTAGTTACATCGAAACAAATAATATGGCACTGTAATGGGCATTAAATGCTCTTTACTATGGTTTTTTGTTTGATCCAATCGGATGAAAAATGACCACACGGCGAGCACATATCTACACATCTACACATACACGTAATTGCACGTGTATCTACACATACGCGTGATTACACGTGTATCTACACATACACGTGATTGCACGTGCCAATTTTCAGGAATCTAGGAGAATTTTGAAGTTTTCGTTATTTTTGAGTCCGCGCCCCGTTTGGAATAAAGCCGCACTGGTCCAAGGGTGTCAGTAGTAAAAAAAATAATTTTCGCACTTCTGTGCCCCATAAGCTGTCACGTATTCATGGAATGTTAAATTTTTGAGATTGGTTATAATGGGCAGGTTTGAGAGCACACTGAAACGGTACTAAAAATAGGGAGTTTTTTCAACAATTTTCCAAGTTTGATTACTCGCCGTGTGGTCATTTTTCATCCAATTGGATCAAACAAAAAACCATAGTAAAGAGCCTTTAATGCCCATTACAGTGCCATATTATTTGTTTCGATGTAACTAGCGAATCAGACAGGAGCGCACGAGACGTGAGATAACAGCAAAAACAGTTCATTTGCGGTTTAAGCAATCAAAGTGTGGTGCACTTCAAAAAAATCGTAGCTCATAAACTATTGGTCCTAGAGTAGCGGTCTCGGTTCGATTCTGAATGCCCATATCGTCAAGTATTTAAATGAATCAAAAATTATTTTTTTCAAAATAGCCGTTTGCGCAGCATACTCACGTGGTTTTCTTAAGCTCAAACCCCATTTACAACACCTTCCGGAAAGATCACGAGGTCAAAAACTGGACATTAACATTAGGGGCATTTATGATAAAACATATCAAAAAACCAAACCTGACCGACCTTTTGCAGGGTAACCCCCCTTTTGGTGACATTTTGCTTGGATTATCTCTAAACAACAGTTTTTGAAAATCGTGACGCGCTTTTTTTCAATATATTGAACCGATTCTTCCAACTACCTAACTAAAATAGATCTATTCGGTTCAATTAATCGGACCTTCCTATCGGACTATTTTAATTTATTTTAAATAGACGAGTTAAAAATTGTTCCATGAGCTTGCGAAAATAAATTGAACTTAGAACCGAATAAAGTTAATATTAAAAACTCGTTTTGTTTTTTCTTTGAAAGGTAATGGAAGAATACAATTTAAGTACCGATAAACCGTATGTCAATTTAGAAATAAAAAATTTGAAATTTAATTATTAAAATGTATCAAAAAGAAGGAAAAATTAATATTACGAATTAGTATAAAAATAACAATAGCTTCAGATAAATTAAGTTGACGTGAGAGTACGATTGGTTGAGTGCATTGACTGATTGACTTTTATTTTAAATATTGCTCATAAGTATACAGTCGATTCCGCTTAAGAGGGTCGCCGGTTAAGAGGGACAGCCGCCTATTTCGGACAAATTTTTAAAAACAAAAACCAAACTATTAAACTAATAGGTACATAATTTGAACCAATGTTGATCTATTTTCAGACATGAGCATAACTTATTCCTTACATTTTGTTATTATTCCCTACATTTTCACTCATGTTAGCTTTTCATGTAATTGCTCTTTCACAAATTTTCAATAAAACATTTAGCATTTAACCCATTTAACATATTTAACACTTTGTCACATACATTAAACACAATAAAAATTGCCAAAAAATTGTAAAAAATTGTTAAAAGATTTCTTCACACAGAGGCCGTGTTTCTCATTTATTCCACAAATTAAAAATTAAAAATTAAAAAATATAAATTAAAATTGTTAATGGAGGTATTTTAAACACACCTACTTTATCTGAACGTTACGTGCGTTTCGTTTCCATCTTCAGTAACCTACTTGAGGTATACCCAATCCGTCTACTACCGCTGCCCAGTCTGATAAAGCATTTTTAACTATCAAAGGATGGTTAACTGGCTTTTTAAAAAGAAACGCTTTCCATAACGTCGAGATCCGAGGGGAGGTTGCATAAACAGATGCAGAAGCGACCAAAAATTTTCCGGAGCAGTTAGCCAGAATTATTGAAGAAGGTGAATATTGTGCAGATAATGTCTTCAATGCGGACTAAACGGGATTATTCTGGAAGAAAATGCCTAGTCGAACTTACATAGCAAATTGTGAGAAAAGAGCAAGTGGATTTAAAGCAGGCAAAGATCGAGCATTATTACTTTGTAGTAATCGATCTCTAAGACCACGAGCTCTCAAAGGCAAAGATCTAAAACAGCTGCCGATGCATCAGACTGATAATACAAAGGCATGGATGACAACTGCTGTATTCACTGAATGGTTCAATAATTTCTTTGTACCAGAAGTGAAAACATATATGAAGCAAAAAACTTTCGATTTCAAAGTTCTATTAATTGTTAATAATTCACGAGGTCGCCCACATTTAGAACATCCAAATGTACAGTTGGTGTTTTTTCCACCCAATACAACAAGCATTATTCAGGACATAATTGCTACTTTTAAAAAATATTACGTTAAGCACACTTTTTAAATTATATTAGATAAATGAACGTTTGGAAACAATTTTCTATTTTAGATTGTTTAAGTTATGTGGGATCTGCTCTCATTAAAATAAAACCAACCACTTTAAATACCTGCTGGAAAGAAGTTTGGCCTGAATGTGTTGTAAAAAATGCAACCAATGAATTATCAATCTTAACAATTGAAATTACCAATTTAGCACATGAAATTGGTGGAGAATGCTTTAATACTTTTAAAAATAATAATATCGAAGAAATAGTTATGGATAAATATATAAGTTACGATGATATTATTGATCTTACTTCAGATATAGTCGAAGATCCAGAAACCGATAGTGAGGTGGAAGAAACACTAAATTCCCTTACTGCAAGTGTAATTCGAGAAGTACTTCAACTTTGTAATAAATTGGAAAATTACTTTCTGGGCAATGACACAAATTCAGAACGAATCTTCAAATTCCAAAGAAAACTCAAGAATTGCATTGCATCCCAAAGTTTAATCACTGATGGGGAAAAATTCACACAAAACGAATGTGAAGTTAAACCTAATTCAAGTGAGGACAGTGATTTTGAACCAGTTCACAAGAGTTGTCGGGTATTGACAGATAGTGATAACAGTAATTTGTTAGAATTGTAAATAAAATAAATTGTTACTTTTAAAAACAATTAAAAATGAAATTTTAAAGCAAACCTATTTTAAGTTTTATATAAACTTTTTGTTTTTTTGAACCAATTTACGTGATGTTCAGTCAGTGTTATTTTTCTGATTTTTTTATGCGATTTTTGTTCATTTTTTAATTTGTCGATTTGATTTTATGCGGTTTTAGGAAATTATGTAACCTATCCCTATTTTTACCATATTATTTTTTTATGCGAATTTCTTTTATGCTGGTTGCTGTGGAACGTATCTACCGCATAAGAAAAAACCGACTGTATTATAATATTATATTGCGTTCGCGCACATTTTCGTCCAGGCAAAACTCCATTACATAATCCGATTACTATACATCGTATGTTTAATTTTAAAAAAAAAACCGTATATTTGTTTCACCTTATTAAAAATACCTTACGGGATGATCGAAAATTAGTAATATTTTTTAAATGCAACTTATCTATCAATTTGCAAATTTACTAACCTAGATTTATAGAGAATATCGTTTCATTTTCCTTGCTCCAAAGATTCTTGTACTTTAATACAGTTTTCTCCAACAAGGTGAACAAATACTTAACAACGGGTTTAAACACAATAACCAAATCTTTGCCACTTAAACGTTCCCAATTTTCAGCTTTGTTTAAGTATAGTTTTAGGGAAGAAGTTTGGTGCAGTGGAACTGAACCATGATTTTCAATAATAGATTGTATCGGTATGTGTAAAATTTTGTCCTTCCAATCTGGAAACAAAAAAACTGGCATGGAATGTTTCAAAGCATGCGGCGATTCCTCCTTGTTCGCTTTATCATTGCCAATAGGAATTTTTTCTTTCAACTTATTTTCGCTATCACTGTCGTCAGAGCTCGATTCAAAGTTGCACGTGTTATCAGTCTGAGATTCTTCAGAATTGTCTGAGTTTTTGTGACAGCCACTTTCACATTCATTTTTTGACGATAATAAAACTACCGACTCGGCTGTTTGTTGTAACGGTTTCTTTCCATTTAAATTTAGTCTATCGGTCAAATTTGGATTCTTTATTTTCGAAATGTTTCCTTTAAGTGATTTTGTCCGTAGTTTGATTATTGTAGAATTAGACTGAATGTCGTTAGACGAAAGATTGCTTTCGTTCAAAGTGTTGCATTCTTGAGCTTCGTCGAAATGTTCTACGCCCGCTGAAGTTGTAACACTTACATTTACATTTTGACTTGCCTTATTTCTACTATCGTTTGTGAACATATTTATCAACTCTCTGAATCGTTTACTTTTTACTTTTATCTAAAACAATGTGATTAGTACAATAACTTAACCTGCATATTTCATTTGAAATCCATAAGCTTGGAAATAAAAATATGTAATCTGTTTACCAATTGCACGTGCGATTCGTCACTTTTACACATCGTAATGGTATGTTTCTTCAAAAAGTTCTCATAAAATGGCAATATATCTTTATAATTATTTTGTAGCCACAATTGGCATTTTTCATCGATTACACAAGCTTCAAATAAGGGACACAATGCTTCAGAAATTATGCCCGTTTCGTAATTGTCGCCATATCTAAACATAACATACAATAACATACAAAACAAATTTTACATTGCAAGCGGTTAATACTTTTTTAAAACGTCGAGGCACACGTCTGCGCCTCCTTCTGTTACAAAGCTCGTCATCATATTGTTGTCGGTTAGTAAATCATCTGAATCTAATGATTGACATCCACAGTAATGTGTTAATTCCGTCATAATGAAGAGAATAGTTTTCAAATATTCCGGATTTTCCATGTGGTTTACTGAAGCCTATAATTAATGGATCTTTCAGATATAAAAAATTGTACAGTGAAACCCCACAATTCGAACATAACGCTTTCCAGGCGACCGTTCGAATAGCGTATCAACTTTTTCCATAAAAAAAAACGTGACTGTCAAAGGAGAAAAATTTCAAAAAAAGACAATAGTAAAATGCCACTCCTGATAGAAATTTGGAAACAACTGGACCGGCACTACATAACTTTCAAAGACTAGACGAGCGATTGAGAAGACATATAGAGCAAACCTTGTTTCTTCGTTGCGCATTTAGGGATATTCGAGCTCAAGGAATTTTTAGTTATTTGAGCTAATTTAATAGATATATTACCACCTTCTGGTGGTAACTTCATTGCACGGTTCACCATAGAGATGAGAAGGTTCGATGAACTAACTTGACGTTTGTTTCCATCTGTTGGTATTTTTTTTTGTCCGGGGTGAGTCTAAACAAACAACCGTTTCGAAGGCACTTCAGCCAAATTGGCTTATTGTGCTCACCCTGATACATTTTTCACACTCTGTCCGTGATTCTACTATACTGTATCAATGTGTGCAGATCTCTCACACGCTGTGAATTAAACCCTTTCGGTCGCATTTGTGGAAATGCGAAAATGCATTGTCTTTTAGCTGCACAGGATGTGCATAGCGGTTTTTGATTTCCAATAAAATAATTTGATTCTCCTGATATGTCCCTTCATATTCGTGTATCCTGTGAGGAATCCCGTAACGGTTCTGAGCTGCATCCTGCTAAGACCAGTAGTTTGTACAAAGTTTCTTCGTGAAAACCTTGATATGATAGAGACCTGGCCTGTTGATCCAGTCACTTTTCTAATGTTCACATATCCATTCGCCAATATGAGTCCGGATTACGTTTCTTTACACTCCCAATGCGGGTTCCGGGCCATAATATGACCCAACCGATTTTCGTCTTCCGAATTCATCAGCTTTTTTCCTTCGATCCCACAATGACCTGGAACTCAAAGCAGTCTCGCAGTGTTTTGCTCTGCCAAATCATTGAGTCGCACATCCAAAGAAACATCTTTAGGCAGAACTTCTTTTAAGAACTGCAAATAAGATTCACCATTAAGTCGTGCTGGCAACTGCAAAGGCCCTATTAAAGTGTTTCTAACAATTCCAGCCCATAGATTCAAATTAAAACGTTGCTGAAGGTTACTCCCGCAAATCGTGTGTGAATTTTCATCAGCCCAGGATACAGTCTATCCACCTGCAACATGTCGCCTTAAGCTCTAGTTTCATAATGGTTGAGGTCGTGGAGTTAAAGAATCTAGTATCAAAAGCTCCTTCCTTGAACAAGAATGCCCTAAAAGCATTTCTGTTATCCGTAATTTTCTCCACTTTCCCAGTAAGTAGTAAAGTACTGTTTTTGATGATACCCCTACTCTATAGACAAACTGATCTCGGTGGAGAGGATTGCTTGGTAGTACCGATGAGCTTACCGCCCAGTTGATCTTACGGAATGTTATCGCTTTCTTACCAGGTCTTTCTTAGAAGGTCAATAAACACAATGTTTCATACACTCAGATCCAAAGAAAAATGTACCCGAAAGAATTTGGTTATTTCATTGTGGTGTCCACTTTGCAATCAAACATAAATACCATCTTGAACTCAAGAAAAAGTACGTTTGATTTAAAAATTAAATTCTGCGTTCTTATGGAACACTTTATTATCATACTCCTCAATATATACGATATAGATGTGTAATAAGACGTTTTCTGCACTATTTGAATAAAGCATTGTTAACATTTTGTTTTAGAGAAAAATGCCGCTTACGCCAGTCTGAAATTGGGAATTCAATCTCAATAGCTTCAGCGTGAGAAATTTTCTTAGGTTAATTTCGGATGTATTCATAGTTAATGTTAACACTGACACTTTAAATCTGGCCTACAACTTGATATCAAACAAATAAATTACAAATTAGTTCATTTCTTCTTTAGAATTATCGAAAACTAATCAAATTATTACAAAACTCGAACAATAACAAACGCACGTTGCACGAAGTGACGTCACAAGGAGTTCACTTAGTTGAATTTATTTACGCTAGAGTCGCATGCTTAGTTTGAATTGCCTATATGTGATTCAATTAGACTTTTCATCACAAAATGTTTAAATAAATTTGAGTATTTGGGAAGGAACTCTCAGTAAGGTTAGAACAAAGATACAAGAAACCATTCGGAATTAGCAAAACAGACGTTAAGGAAGAATTATTGTACTTATTTAAAATTATTTGTTATAAACACTTACGTTTTTCAGTCTGCTAAATATATTCAATTCATATAATATTGTTAATCCGTTTGATATGTAACGTATAATAAAAATCATATTGTGCAGCAACATATCCGCCATTACCAAAGCAGCTTTTTCACTTTTCACGGGTAAATTTACTATCATCTCAACTTTTCTCTGCAAATACCAGTAAAATAATCCAAACAGTATGTTAACACTAACAAATTTTTAATAAAATACTTGTAAATAATCCTTTAATGACAGTGAATGTTCACCGAGTTCGCTTAATAGTTTGTCTGCAATTAAATGTGGGGCCTCTAAATTTTTCACAATAGCTGATGACATCGCGAAACATAAAGCAATGCATCCGCGATTGTCTTCCTTCACTGCATCGGCCCCTGCAGTTAGCAATACGTCAACAAGGTTAATATCGTTACGAAAACTTGCTAGCATCAATGGAGTCACTCCATTGGCGTTTGCTATGTTAATGTTTGCCTAGAAACAATTAGAAAAAAGTCAATTTTTTGAGCAAATTCAAATGGTACGATTCGTATCCCAATTTAATATTCAAAAAAGCTCAATCAATTCAAAATATTAACAGCAACGCAATCTCAAAAAAATATTGTTTGGTGTCGGATTGTTTGTGTGTGTAAGAGAAATTTTCTCATTTTAATGGAAATATATGTTTTGAGATCTCCTCAATTATTTCAGAACATGGGCAAAACTTTAAAAATTTCATAAAACATTAACACCTATTTCTAAATTCTTTAGAGATTTTAATTGATAGAACTCTCTTTTCTTTTGAGCCTTATTCTATCCCCTTTATTTCTCCACTCCGCTCTGTCTTCGTCTGCACCTCATCTTATGCCTTTTTTTTCTTCTTCCACTTTTATGCTCCTATTGTCTCCAAATTATTATGAATTTGTTCCATCTATCATCCCTTTGTCAGTAGTTACGACCTGCAAAGTTCAGTTTCAATGTTGTTTCTTGTTCTCTAACATTTATCACTTTAATTTTGCCTTGGTTTTCAGCAGTTGAGTTTGACAAACGTAGTCCAAAGTAAGATAAATCATCATGTTCCTTCTATTGTTTGACATTCTGTATTCAGTTTACTTTTTTTTTTCATTTCTTATTCTCATTGGAACGTCGTAGTCTGTATTTGTCGTAACATCAGTTTTTATTGCTTCTGTGTCGAGTTCTTTGGGCATTTCTCTTTGTTCCGTTTTATTTTCCGGTATTAACATAACGTCATTCGCATACCTTAGGTGTAACGTGATGAGGACTCACCAAAGAGGAAGTTATGACACAACCTATAAAAACAAGCAGAACATCGAGATCCTAATGATGTTACGAGAAAAAATAAAGACTGAAGCACGAAGATAAAACTGAATTATATTTTGACTTACACGTTCGAAACCGTAACTGACACAACCATGACTAATATCATGCTGGAGGCATCATGAGAAAAACCAGACCGGACCTTATAAGTGACGAACCAATGCCATGTACAACCGATTAATGATTGGATCTAAATGAGAAGAAGAAAATGAAGTGACCATGTAACCAGAGCAGTAAAAATCACCCAAAGGGCGAACTAAGCTAAATGACAAAAATCACCTAAAAACTACTCAAGAAAATTAAGCTACAACGATGAAATTTCTCTATAAGATGCACCAAACTATCAGATAAAGATAATAAATTAAAAAAATAGCAATACCTCTTTACAAACATTAATGAATACATCATTATTGTTTAATCTTAGCTTAAGATCTTTAGTATTTTTCCGAAGAAGGCGATAAATTTATCGCCAAGATGTTGTTGAAAACCTGGAATATAACTACTTTTTAAGTAAAGTATTTGTCCAAATATCTGAAGTGTTTTCATTTAATAAAAAAATAATATACCGCTTTGGAACCAATTCTTTTTCACCGCAATTAGAAATAAAAAATAGTTAGCACCAAAAAAAAAATGCAAGAAGACCGTAATTTTAGCAAATTTCCAATTTCCAACATATCATTCCATGAAATTGGGTGACGCCTTGGGCAAAATCATAACACTATAATAAGATCTTTGGGTGCGTGGTCTACGTCGACGGCCCAGAAGAGGACATCCACATAAGTCAAATCTTCTAGTAAAACGTTTTCTTCGGCAAATTGCTACCGGGAAGTGATTTCAAATATCATCGCCGATTGGGATGGAACTGATGAACAAGGGTGGTGAAAGTTTTTTTAAGAAGAACTTATCGCCATGTAATGAGTAGTTACTTAGAATCTTTACCTCGCCCTCCAGACACAATAAATGAACTGTAACGCTCTCTACAGGTTGCCTAGAATAAGATCGCTCACGAATGCATCGTCTATCTGGTCAGTAGCATCCCCAGAAGGGTAGAAGAGTAAACTGCGATACGAGGTGATATGACGCGTTATTAAATGTTTCTGCAGTATGTGTTGTTTTTTTTTTCTTCCAAATTCTAATTGATCACTTCTTATTTAAAGGCAAAACTGTTGACAAAGTTTCATCACTGTAGCTCATTTTGCTTCTTGGTAGTGCTTTATTTTTGTCAAGATTTGGTGTAGTATTGGACACATTTGTAAAACATCATCTGAAAGGGCTACGGACTATGTAGAAGAGAGAAGAAGCATCCAACAATCATGTGTAGCTGCATTTATAGATTTTGTGCTTTATGGCGATTTAATTTGAGTTTGTAATAAGTAATAAGTAATAAGTGTAATAAGATATGCTACTACTAATTTTGTTAATAAAATGCATTAATTCTTAAAACCACAATTCATTAAAATAGTGATTAAGAGCATTGTTTTTTTGGTGCGTGTATTTCTCAAAACCATTTTTTTATGCAGTCATCCTCAATCAGTTACAGTAAAATACCTTTTCTGCAATCAGCATGTTGACGAATTCTCTCCATTCTCGGCGAACAGCCATATGTAACATGCTAAATCCATTTTTACTCATATAATCTACATCTACAAATGTTACTATTTTAATGCTGCTCCAAAGTGAAATGAACGATTGTTCGTCCCACAGTCTATTTTCTAAAGCTAATAAAAGTGCATGATCGCCGTTATCATTTTTCACTGTTGGATCTGCACCACGTGCTAAAAGTAAATCGATCACTTCTATATTTTTATATTTAATGGCCCACATTAATCCGGTCATATGATTCTATAACATTAATTACTTATCAATATAATTTAATTTCAAATCAACAATGTATGTTACTACTTGTCCAGTTTCGTTCACATTGTAACCCTGCTTTAACAGTTTCTTAAGGGTTTCAAATTTGTTTAGTATAACGGCTCCTATAATAAACGGCATGGATGACTAAAAATTGACAAAATTATAAATGTCGGTTATTAAAATTTGTCAAATCTACCAAGTCCTTAACTTCCAACACATTCTTCAATTCTTGCTGTTCTTCACTTTTAAAGCAACTTAACAGAGTTTCGGAACCTTTAATAGTTGTACGGGTATTGTCACTAGTCGTAGTAAGAATCTTATCGGTTTTACTTTTATTCTCATTGCACAATTTCTGGTTTGCGTTATCTTTTCGCTTACTCTTCTTATTTTTCGAAGGCATAAAAACTTACATAAATTAATAAATAGGTATAGTAAAAAACCACAAATTAAAAATGAATTTGTGGTTAGCTTTATATTTTTGTTATGACGTAAACAAAGTCTAATATATGTTTTTATTGCAACCAAAATTTTGGATATCTCGATTTCAATAAATTTTTATTGTGTTCACCTTATGTATGCGCGAAGACGGTGCTAAAAGTAACGGGAGAATCGTAAGTGAGCCCTGAAAATGTGAACCGTGTTGAAAGAAACGCGCAAACATATAAGGTGAAATAAAACTTTTTTCAGTAACATAACATACGGAAGAGAACTACCCATGATATTCATAGAAATAAATAAACATTGGACAGCCATGAAAGAGAGTGAAGTGGAAAAAGCCTATATAAACGCCCGACTATATAAAAATAATATCAGCAAAGTGAAGATTCGACAAAGGTACTCAAACACTGTTGGTCGTAATAGAAAAAAACAGCTCAAATGTCATGGGCATATGAGACACATTGCTAAATACATATTACCGCAAAGACGCTGGAGATGGAAACCAACACAGCGAAGAAAAAGGGGCAGGCCAAGGAAAAGATGGAACATAGGTATAATGGAAGCAATGCAAAAGTGAGAGCTAAAAGATGAAGACTACCTGGGCAAGAAAGCATGGACATTGGGATGCGGAAGACGGCCAAGATAACTGTAGAAATCGCTTATACAGGTTGTATTATATTAAGTGTTCACCATTGGCAACTTTGTTATTATTGCAGTTACACAGTCGGCTAAGTTAGCAAATAATTGGTGTTTTTTTCGCTGATTACCATAATGAAAGCAAAAAATCGGTCAAGAGCTAGTCAGGCTCGCACAATTAGGGTTCCGTACTAAAACAACAATTTTCCCGCAACTATTACATTGTTGAAAAAATATGCAGTTTTCCTATAATATACCGCTTAATATCTACCAACCCCATTAAAAACAAAATTTTAACTTTAGAAACCTAGGAGAACAGAAGGAGGGGGGGGGTCATTTTTTGCACATTCTTAGCTATATTATTAAGATCACTGAACTTAAAATTGTAAAAGAAATATTTTTAGAACCCTTTCAAATGATACCCCACACGATATGTTAATTTAAACTTTTTTTTATTGAAACCAAACTGACCCCCATATTAATCTAAAAAACAAATTTATCCAGTTATTGACGAGCGATACATGTGCGCGTCATCAAGGTCTCTCATTATGCCAAATTTCAAGTTTCTACGTTACTTAGTTTTCGAGAAAAACCTCTGTGACAGACGGACGGACACCGGAGTGATCTTATAAGACAGGGGTGGCCAAAGCGTCGACCGCGGTTGACCGGTCGACCGCAAGGCCTCTGGAAGTCGCCCGTGAATCTGACATGAACATGTCGTTGGATACATGTAACACCAAAAAAACACCAATTCGTAAGTATATTCTAAAAAACATAGTCGCCCTCAGGTATACTTTCATCAGAAAAGTCACCCTCAACATCTAAAAGTTTGGCCATCCCTGTTATAAGAGTTCCGTTTTGCCTTTTAAGGTACGGAACCCTAAAAACAATCGAATGTCAACTGTTCGAGATATTCACGAAAATAACATTTTTTAAAATGGAATGCCTTACCTTTTTTGTATATTTCAAAGGGATTTTTAATTCTGAGTAAAAAATCTTAATGCACCAGTATTATTAAATTAACTACTGACAATGAGAAGTTACAAGCAATTTAAGTTTTTATTTCATTTAACTAAGGTGACCAAATGTACTCCTTTAGGGAGTTTTGTACTCCTTTTTTGTGAACCGTACTCCTTTTAAAACGAGTACTCCAAAAGTACTCCTTTGCATTCTTTTGTACTCCTTTGTACTTCTAAAAATATAAAAACTTGGCATTTAACGTTAATCTTTAACCTTTAAAAAAAGAGTTTCCATTTATTATAGAAAACAAAGGAAATGATGATTCTATGGTTAAATGTACAATCTGCAAAGGAGAATTTTCTATTGCGATTGGTGGACGAAGTGCAATAACAAAGCACATTGATACTTGTAAACATAAAACATCTCTTAATGCAGCGGCTTCAACGTCTAAACTAAATACCTTTTTTAAAACTGATAGTTTTGAACCAACTGAAGATTGAAATAAAAAGTATTTCAAAGAAAAATAATCACTTCTATTCTTGGTTGATGAAATTTTCCATTTTCTTATTTTCAAATGATTACAACAAGGGTTGACTCTTAAGAGTCGGTTTGCCTAGGTGAAATCAAGCAACTTTTAAGATTCAACCCTTGTTGTAATCATTTGAAAACAAGAAAATGGAAAAAAAAAAACTTTATGAAAATATGGATCCTAACATAAGTCAAAAAAAAAAAAAAATGACCTGAGCACACTTTATGAAAATGTGCACTGCAATTTGCATGGTTTTACCTAGGAAAACCGACTTTTAAGATTCAACCCTAGTTGTAATCATTTGAAAACAAGAAAATGGAAAAAAAATTAACTTTATGAAAATGTGGATTCTAACATAAGCCGGAAAAAAAAAGACCTGAGTACACTTTATGACAATGTGCACTGCAATTTGCATGGTTTTACATAGGAAAACCGACTTTTATGATTATGATTACAACAAGGGTTTACTCTTAAGAGTCGGTTTGCCTAGGTGAAAGCATGCAACTTGCAGTGTGTTTGTTTTAACGTGTTTATACATATAATTTTTGAACTAATGAATTTTGAAATTATTTTAAAAACATATACAGTCGAACTCCTCTATAGTGACCTCCTCTATAATGATTTTTTCTCTATAATGATGTTTTTGTCAGGAACGTGCATTTTTGAACGTTTTGCATATAAAAATACCTCTATATTACGATGTTAGACCTCTATATAGTGATCATTCTTTACGGAAGGTTTACCAAAATTTTCGGGGAACGGAATTTTCGGTAATAGAAAATAGAATGGATGTATTGAACATCTGGTTCTTTACCCAAATTTCGACTACCTGAAAAATCCTTAGAAGAATTTCTTCCAAATTTCTTACTTATGGAAATTTTTATTTTTAAAAGTACTGCTTTGCAATCAACTTTGAGAAGATTGTTTCATCAATAAGTACATGTAATGTAAGTATTCAATTACATATTATGCAAATCTGTATTGTTTAGTAATAACTGTGCGTATTTGTATATAAACAAATATTTTTTCAAACATAATAAATCTTAATTTTTTGTTTCATTTTGAATATCAATTGGTTTTTAAAGTGACTGCCAAAACTGTAAAATTATACGTAAATTCTATATAGTGAAGTTTCTCTATAGTGATGTTTTTTCATGGCTTTTCGAACATCACTATAGAGGAGTTTGACTGTAGTTGAATGGAGAAGACTCGGTGTTTTTATTCAAACCGAATCACCATATCCAATGAAATTCATTTGTACTCCTTTTGTATAAAAAATAGTTGGTCACCTTAAATTAACTACAAAAATCACGTAGGCAATGAAACAGTTGAAAATGGTATTTATTGAAACAATTTCTTCCACGACAAACTGACAATGGAACTTTAGAAAAACAAATGTTATTATTTAAGACATTATAACAGATGTTCGAAAATGCCATCCTCTTGGTCTACACATTTTTGGGCTCTTTTTTGAACATGCAAGCCTTACAAAATTTTTCTACTATCCAATTTCATTCTGTAAAGGGTAACTGAGCGTATTAAGTATGCTACTGTAGCATAGGGTATCTGCTGGAAGATAGCCGGTACAAGTTTAAAAAAATATCTGGAGCCAGTTATCAAGAGGTGAACCATGTAATGTTCTTTAAACTTGCTTCATATTATATTACATAAATTAATTTTTGTAAATACGTATTAGTCTGATGCAGTAATAGATGAATATTGTAGTATGGAAATTATAGCACAGAGACAGACAGATAATAAAACAATATAATTATGAAAGAAATTATTTTATCATTTTTCGTGATTACAGTTATGGCATAATTATGTGACAAAATTAATAAATTCACTTTACATGTACAACGGAACAATAAAAAAAAACAAATTAAATGAAGTAAATTAATAAGTATTAATAGTAAATAACAGGAACTTTATGTAAATGTTAAGGTGGGTTTCGTAGGTCTAGAAGTGAGTTTAGAATTATTGAATTTTCAATCCAAGTTAATTTAAAATGTACAGTGCAGATAAGCTTCAAAAGGTAGAAATCGCAAACCACTGGCATGAAGGTATGATGACATATACTTTTCATAATTTATTATGTTATATTAAAATATTTTCAAGCGATTTTGCTCATTACCAAAATTTCTCAAGTATATCTCCTCATTCGGTATTAAGTAGGCTACAGTGTAACACTGAGAAAATGTTTGTTAAAATTGTAATATTTAAATTAACTTGGATTGAAAATTCAATAATTCTAACCTCACTTCTAGACCTACAAAACCCACCTTAACTTAAAATTATGCAAAATAAAAAATTAAGATCACGTATAAATTTCACTACAAACTGCATCTGCTGAAAAACATCGACAAGTACAAGGTGTAACTGGGCATTCTGAATGTTCCCTACAAGAAAAAAATAAAAACTAACTTTTAAAAAAAAAAATTGAAACTTACTTAAACCAGTGTATTATGTGAGATGCATGCCCTCCATGTCTACAAGACTGACACCATGCAAACCAATGAGAAAATTCTGTTAGTTTACTATTATCACTTTCAATTGGGGTTTGATCTCCCATAGCCGTACCGAGATGCATGAGACATATTGCACAGCGAGGTAATGGTTTGCGGCAATGAGGACATGAATTCATCTAAAAGTAAATAAGCTGTTGAAGTCAAATTTATTGAAGATATTTTTCAACTGCATACTTTGATTTTATTAGTTGTTCCAGTAATTCTAGAAAATGGTCCTCGCCCTCTGTTAAGGCCTTGCATATAAGCCGATATACTTTTACCACAAAAACTACAAGACACATAAACTTGTTGCATTGGTTTATCACCAGGCCTGTGTGCACTAAGCATAATATCAAAATGTGCACGTTCATTCCACAGTTTCCACGAATCTAAGAGATTTCTATAGCTAAAACAATAAAATGAAATAATTTTGTGGAATCAATTAATCGATTGATACCTTTGAATCCAATCTTTAATAGTGTCTGCAATAAGATCACCAGGAAATATTTGAACACCTATGAGAGCTGTAGTTTGAATGTCTCCTGTCGTGTCTAAGAACCTCTGAAGTAAACGTATACCGTCGCCACTATTACCTGGCAATTCATATTCAATAAATTCAAAAAATAATTTAAATTATCTATTACAATAGAGAATTATGGTAGAAAAAAAAATTTCACTTGCCCTATTTTTCTGATTACAATATCAATAAAATAGTGAAATTATTTTTAAAACTCAAAATTTTGTCATTCTCAGAAATATCAAATTAAAAGAAAATAACTAGACACAGAAGAATACTTTTAATGCAATTACCTGTTAACAATATTCCATCTAGATTTCCCTCATTTATCAGTTCCATCACCAAATTTTTTAAATATTCTTGAAGCTTTATGTCGGGTAAGAAAATACAAGCAAAGGCAACCCGATCAGCCACTGACATTCCATTTTCATTCTAGCACAGAACAAAATAAAATAAAAAAATTACACTTAAAATAAATTTGAACGTTACCAAAACATTATCGTAAATATAATTATCGGCTGTTAAAAACGCAAACATAGCTCTTAAATATGGATTTTTAAGTTGTGCTCGAGTGGTACCACATAACTGCCTCCACATGCTGCTTTTATCATCAGAAAATCCAGCTAAGGCCATTGCAACAATACTTAAATTAGAATCTGGTGAAATAAAATCTGATCCTCTATTTAATATCTCCAGGGCCAACTTAATTTTTAAATTGAAAACAGCTATCGTAGCCGCTCTGGCATATTCTTGTTCTTTTTCAAGTTGTTCCAGAAATTTCACCAATGCATTTGTGTCTTTTTCAAAATTCCAACCACATAAATGTAAAGCTTTTTCTCTATCTTCATGACTGAAAGGTGTAAATTTAAAGTAACTTTTAACTGTTAATTCTAGTAAGCTTACATATAGGTTCGTGCAGTACTGTAACAATTAGCATTGGCTATCTCTGACCATGATACAACCACCATATCTGATTTTATTGAAACTCCATCCATTTTTAGTATAGATCTCACACCGGGATGCTTAGAATTGTACCCTCGCAAAATGCCTTCAATTACCAATTTGTTACTTAAATATAACCAATGCCATGTTTTCATTAACTGCTCATCTTCAGATAATTCGCCATTTTTGAGAAAATCATTCTTGTAATCAAAAAAAAAACATCAATACTTTTTCAATAGCTAAAATAATTATTGAATGCTCTTGATTTTTTAACAAAAAAATAACAAAATAAAATGTAAGCACTAGCAATTTTTTTTTGCTTGCTTGCATCTCAAAACATTTTTAAATTATAGTCACTTACTTAACACTCCAGGCAAACAAATAAAAAGTGACTAAAGCTCAGTAATATACAGGCTGTATTATATGAAGTGTCCACGATTTGTAATTTTGTAATTATTGGAGTTACAAAATCGGTTAAATTAGCAAACAATTGGTGTTTTTTTCTGCTGATTACCATAATGAAAGCAAAAAAACAATCGAACATGAACTGTTCGAGATATTCACGAAAACAACATATACTTTTTTACATATTTCGAAAAAATGTTAATTCTGAGTGAAAAATTTTAATATACTAGTACCTAGGAGTTACATTGCAATAAAGGTTCGAAAATGCCATCCTCTTGTTCAACACATTTTTGGGCTCATTTTTGAACATTGCACGCTGCTTTCAAAAAATTTTTACCATCCAATCCATTAATTATTGTCAAAATTTTATTCTCCAATTCATTAACTGTTGCATATCTCTCCTTATAAACTACATTTGTCATATTCTTCAATATGAGGAAAAGCCATGTTGGGAACCAAAATTACTAAATCACACCAAAAGTAATGAAAAGTGAATATACCACGTTAATGTTCGATAAAAATATTAACTGGCACTTTATTCAATTGTTTTTGACATTCCAACAATTAAAATTTTCAACTGTTTCATTGCCTACGTGATTTTTGTAGTTAATTGAAATAAAAACTTCAATTGCTTGTAACTTCTCGGTAGTTAATTGAATAGTACAGTAAAACCTCGATATAACGGACCTCTATTTAACGGACTTCGGATATAACGGACAAAAAATCCGGTCAAATGTAAAAAAATTAAAAACGTCCTGTTAATATTATTCATGCTTAAATTCAAGTGTCGCCGCATGTAAACAATTTTTAGCGGCCATGATAATCACGTCATACGTGTAGCACTAAAATTTGAGACATAATGCTCGTGGACTGCAGCAACGTCACTTCACGACGAGTGTCCGAAGACAATTAAAGAGAATTTTGTTTGTGTTTTGTATTTTTTATTTATATCTAAATACAGCGTATTTAAAAAAAAAAGATTTTTGATTTGTTTTAAACCTATTTTTATATAACGGACTTTTGGCTTTAACGGACACCCTCTCCCCCCAATTAGTCCGTTATATCGAGGTTTTACTGTACTAGTGCATTAAAACTTTTTTATTCAGAATTACACATTCCTTCGAAATATGTAAAAAAGTATAGGGCATTCCATTAAAAAAAATTATATTTTCGTGAATATCTCGAGCAGTTGACGTTCGATTGTTTTTTTGCTTTCATTATAGTAATCAGCAGAAAAACACCAATTCTTTGCTAATTTAACTGACTTGTAGCTCTAATAATGACAAAGTTACCTATGGTGAACACTTAATATAATACAACCTGTATAGGCTGTATGTTAAAAATGGCACATAATATGTAAAACCAAGCTAGAATTATAATTTAAATTTAGTCTTAGACGAATATTTTTTAAATTATTAACAATTAAAAGTTTTTAAGTTTAACAATGCTCTGCAACTTGAACCTAAGTGGCTGTTGCATTTATTTACTCTTGATACTATACTGCAATTCTGCTTATAATACAGAGCCCGCCATAGAAACCTCCCCTATTACAAAAGATAGTTACAAGCTTGTTTTAAAAATGTGCTGTGGTGTCAATAAGGCTGTGTGGAGTATCAATAAAAAAGCTGATGTAAAATGGCATAATGTATGGTATTCAAAAATATTTAAAAAATTTCTGTCTTTCTGTTTGCTAGTAACTACTACCTTTTATAATAGGGAAGGTTTTTATGCCGGATCCTGTACAATGTTGCAATACTGAAATGGGACAATAGATTATTTATTGTACTTGATGAACTATGAATTATTGATGTATTTAAATGTATTTAGCAACCACAGTCCAAACAAATTATAAAGTTTAGCCATTAATAACTTCATAACCAAAAGATTAACAGAACTAAAAACTAAACAGATGTGCTTGGTTTCCAATTAGAAATCATGTGATGTAGATATTACAAACAAATTTTTCCCTGAATATCTGACTAAAGAGAAACAATATTTCAGTCACAACTACTAGATTCGGCAGTTAAAGAGTTAAGTTATTAGAATACAATTATTGCCATAAACCACAAATTCGTGGACGATACTTTTAAGTACACACCCTATACAATATTCGAAATAAAACTTACCTTTAAACCGTAACCAGACAACGCTCTGCGTTTAATTTTGTGAGAAATGTCTTCCCAAGATGCATGAACGTCTTTGCTATCATTAATACACTTCATGGTTTTACGGCCATAAGTCCACACCATATTGAAATTTGGCGCCCAATTTAAAGTAATTCTATCGAAAACTGTGTAATCAGTAACCATTCCTACAAATCCATCTTTATAAAAATTATTTCCAATCTAAATAATCTCTAACCAGTTAAAGATGTCGTTAACAAACGATTTTCATCAGATCCGTGCCAACAAAAGGAATTTAAAATACTGGAAGATCTTGGCGTCACGATTCTTTCCAACACTGAAGGTTCTACTTCTTCATTAGCGACAATAGTATGTTGAATATCATAAAGATTTATAGATGATGCCTCACGTTGAAGTGCCCCTAACAAATTGTGCCTAAGATTTCAATGTTTAACAATTTAGTTATCATAAATTATTTTGTTATCACCTTGTTGGACACCAGCCAATTTTAACTATCGGTTTGTTATGAGTAAGAATTACAATTGGTTTTTCAAAATTTCTAATATCCCATTCAAAGACTTGATTATCAATATATGAAGCTAAATGTTTATCATTAAAAGGATCTATACATAAACCAAAAACTGCTTTAGTCTGTGTTGAATTAACTGCTTTACTGGTATCTGAAAATGTTGGTAAATATTATACAGAGTATGACTAACAAAATTCGGTATTTTGTTGGAGGTCACTTTAAATGAAAAATATTCTTTAGTTCATTTAAAAACCCGGAGGAGTGGTAGAAGGCTACAAAATTTATTTTTTTTAAATTTATATTAGCAGGCACTCTCCATAACTTGAACAGTCACTTCCCAGCTATATTTGTTTGACTATTTCATTCATGCGAATTTCGTCCAATCAAAATCCATCTTTTTAACGACTATTTCATTCATACAAATTTCGTCCAATCAAAATCCATCTTTTTAACGAAAAAATTGTTTCGTACCGACAAAATTTCAAAATAAAAATTTTGCCAGTGCTGCTGAACCAATGGAAAGCTAGAATGAAGCAACCGAGCTGTTTATCAGCGGCAAATTTTCGTTTGTTTTTGACAAACATAGTAACCGATTTATCAAGTCGCTGTTATTATAATATTTTTGAAACGTCAGTTATAAAAATGTGTGAAAATAAAAATAGATTTGGTGATTTATCAATTGAAAATATTAAAGCGTTCACTGCCAACGTTATTCCTCTCAACACTGTTAAAACTAAAAATTCAATATGGTTGCAGTTCAGCGAATTTTGTAAACAGGGGCGTTATGATTTATTTTCGACAACAACTCCTGATGAAATCGCAAAAATATTACAAGATTGGTCTTTTAACATGAAAAGAAAAGAACAGAGAAAACTACAAAGAAACTAGTGTCAAATCAATGTGGAATACAACAGCATTAATGGCCCAGGAAAAATATTTAAAATAAAATTGATTTGTCTTGCCTGTTTCATGAAATAGTCATGTCAAATTTCATTCGTGAGATAATTTTGCCTGGCAAAATTTAATGATTATTCCACTCAAGTTTATTTCTTTAGGCAATTTCGCTCATGCCAATGTCAAAAAACAACTCGCCCAAGGGATCGTTGTTTTTTCTGTCACTGTCATTCGCGAAATTGCCAAGCAATAAACTTTCTTAATAATAATTAAATTTTGCCGGAAAAATAATCACACTTATGATATTGTATATGAAAAATTGTATTTTGTTAAACTATTGCCATGAGTTACTTTGCAAATTGTATGAGAATGTTCATATTCCTTACTGCCATGTAAAGAATTAATTCCCTTAAACTATCATACGTAAAATATCAATGTCACCTTTACTATATCACGTTTTTTAATTCCAGACGAAGTTAGAACACTGTGAAAAAATAGTTTTTTTACTTTATGTTGGTAGTAATCAGTACTTAATACCATAACCTATACAATGTTACAGAATATTAAAAATAAAGCTTTCACCATCAGAAGTTTCTTTCCAAATGGTCATATTTGACAGAAACGTTTTGTGCTATATTTTCTAATTTTAAAGCTACATTACTGATATAACCTTAAACTGACAGATGTGAAATGTTGTTAGTATCAACATAAAGTTAAAAAAAATATTTTTTTATAGCATACCAACTTTGTCTGGAATTAAAAAACATGGTATACCAAAATAAGTTAAAAAATAAATTTCATAGCCTTTTACTGCTCCTCCTGGTTTAAAAATTGAACTATATTGAACTACGCGAGTACAGCTTTACAAATATGGTAAAAAATGCATATGCCTAGTTATCATTGAAAAGACACGACAATCTATTAATAATTGTTTTCAATTACTTTTTGTTAAAAAAGGTAATACAGATAATGCAAATCCTTTAGATTTTTACCTTTCGAGTCACCTAAAGCTGCTGGTTTATCCATGAACAATTACTCCGAGCTATTATCGATGCAATCAATAAAATGCATAATGACAATGTGTTTGATTCGATACACAGCTAGCTTATGATTTGTTTTTACAACCGTAGGTATCTGCATACTAATAAAACTTTGATCTGTTAAAGTTTCGTAATCAATTAGAATTTGACTTTTGCTCTTGTGACATTTTTTGCTCAAAATGACTCACAACAACCTGCCAAAGTTTGTTGCACTGATTATAAATTACCCTGTATATGTCTATAATTTACCTCTAAAATCAACAAGTTTAATTGTTTTTAAATTTATTCCGCCTGCCATTAACTTGCTGTTGACATTACCAAACCATGCTAAACTATGAGCTGTCTCTGACAGTCCAAATTCAGCTACAGGTCTTGCTAATTCAACAGCACATGAAACTGAACTATTTGACAGACGAGTAGAACCATTGATATCTGCTTGCTGTGGACATTTTGTTATATCCCATAGTAATATTGAATGATCTGAACGGTATTTCTCTAATCCGGCTGCGATTATATTAGTTTCAACTGGATTCCACACAACTGCATTGCACTGCCTTGGATGACGGGGAACCAATTCTCTTCCAGGTAAACCCTGAGAATCAAACTGCGACGGTCCAAAGGTTGTGAGTGTAACCTTACCATTTGCCTGACCAATAGCTAACAATATATCATGATCAGATTTTGGATAAATATCCAAACATTTTATGTAATGATAATTTGAATTGGTGGCTAATAATTGAGCATTAGTCGTATCTGACAATCGAAGTGCTGCAACGGAATTATTTTTACAATACGTATTATGTTATTAGATAAACATACATGTTGTTGTTGTCTCTCTAAATGGTTCAATTTCATATAAACAAACTTCAGAACTCCATGTTATGAATTTATTGGTTATAGGTGTCCATTGTATTTCAGATCTAGCCGACATATTTCCATCGATAACTATTTGTAATTACACTGAAATAGCATTAGC
Organism: Dascillus cervinus; assembly: GCA_949768715.1. Taxonomy (NCBI): domain Eukaryota; kingdom Metazoa; phylum Arthropoda; class Insecta; order Coleoptera; family Dascillidae; genus Dascillus; species Dascillus cervinus. The sequence continues at coordinate 24,540,371 of OX458319.1, read as the reverse complement.
AACTGAAAACGATAACAATTAACCATCAAAATAATGATTTCGAAAGCTAGAGGGGGGAAGTGGGGGGCAACGCGAGTATGAGTAATGGAGGTGAGGTTTAACAGCAGTTCCTTCGTGATGTTTAGTGTGTTTTCGTGACTTCAAAACTTCGTTCGTAATTGAAAATTATATTAAATTTGTCTCAGGACCAATAATTCACAATACTGGTACGCTGTATATGGGCATTTGTACGTAAGTATTTTGTGATAAAAGGTCATTAACATTATGCGTATAATAAGAGGGTTATTGTTGGAGCAGGGAACCGCCTCATATTGTAAAATGAAATTTTAAAGCGTTTCTCGTCGTTTACAGTTCGAAAATGTCGAAAAAAGCCGCAGTTCAGCCAGCCCTCCACAAAGTCATAATGGTTGGAAGTGGAGGTGTGGGGAAATCGGCCCTCACACTGCAGTTCATGTATGATGAATTTGTGGAAGATTATGAACCCACAAAAGCCGATTCGTACAGAAAAAAAATTTTGTTGGACGGTGAAGAGGTACAAATTGATATTTTAGATACCGCCGGTCAAGAAGATTACGCTGCCATCAGGGATAACTATTTTAGAAGCGGCGAGGGTTTCCTTTGCATTTTTTCGATAACAGAAGATGAAAGTTTCCAAGCAACCCAGGATTTTAGGTGCATTTTGTAAAATTGCAAATTGTTCACATTTGTTATTTGAAATTTTTTAGGGAACAAATTTTAAGAGTGAAAAATGATGAAAACATTCCATTCCTGTTAGTAGGCAACAAATGTGATTTGGATGATCGAAGAAAAGTTACTTTTCAAGAAGCTAGCGACCGGGCAAAACAGTGGGGTGTGCCATATGTAGAAACCTCAGCTAAAACTAGAGAACATGTTGACAAGGTTGGCCCTTCAAATTTCGTAATTATACTTTAACTTGCCATATTTAAAACCTTCCCACTTGTTAATTATTACATAAAGTAAGCTGTGACATCGATGATTTTGAAAGTAATGTAAATTATAGTAATTTATCATATACATATGAAACATAATTATTTGATTAGAATGTAAATTTTAAGTTGAAATTCATAAAGGACTTACTTAAGTTTAAGCGGACACTTACAGTTGCCCATACCTCGAAAACGAGGTATAACCAGTGTCCACTTACACTTAAGTAAGTCCTTTATAAATTGCACCATAAAATTTACATTCTAGTGAAGTTGATTTTACCTTACAAATATGCAAAATTATTTCTGTTCGAGTAGTAAAGGATGAATGCAGATAACAGAACTTTACACTTGCAAGTTTTGTAAATTTATATGGAATTGTTACTGTTGTGTATCCTGTTGTTATACGTAAAATCAATAATTTATTAAACAGTTGTGACATCCAGTTTGCAAAATAGCATTTAATGTTTTTAAATATTTGTGAATTGCGAGAAAACTTGAATAATGTGAAATTTTTATTTAATGCAGGTATTCTTCGATCTAATGAGAGAAATTCGCGCTCGTAAAATGGAAGAAAACAAAACAAGCAATGGGCGAGGGAAAGATAAGGGAAAAAAGAAAAAGATTAGATGTACAATTTTGTAAGTGTAATTTACATTAATATTAATATTTAGCTTTACACTCCAGTATAAAGATATTAAAAAAATGGATCAAAATGACATTTATATTTTTTGTGTACAGTGATGTGACTGATAGAGTTGTGTATAATATTAATTGTGTAGAAGTTGTCCTGCAAATTAAAATTTTGGTGGCATCCTGGTATGTAAGGAACTTCTAATAATTTTTTCTAATGCAGAATTTAATTTACATTGCCACATTTTAAATTTATAATTTTCCAAATGGTCAAATTTCTCTACTTGCTGGTGAAATGTGTTTTTCATAATAACATAAGTTGTTTCTAGAATTTTGATATGGTATCAATGTAATCAACAGGTGTTTTATAATTTTAAGTGTTAATTTTTTCATATTTGTGGTAGCTAGAAATCCTGATTCTAGACTTGTAATTTTGCCTCACAAGTTCATCATTTATTTATTAAAAGCGTGCATCTTGTTCGTGAGACATTTTTTCATTTGAGTAATAAAAATCCCTCCATATAACAAAGTTGGAAACATTTCTGAACAAAATGCTGGATCTTATTTTGCAACAAGGAAGTTAAATTAACAATATCGAGTTATCTTTCAGACATGAGAATAATACTTTGCACTTACATTTTTTGTTTTCATTTCTTTTCACTCTTGTTGTACTTTAATAAATCCTTTCAAATTTACACGAACTATTTAATCACACAATAGCGCTTGGTCACACATATTAAAATACCATAAGGTTAAAAAGAGTATTTAACAGTAGAAATACTGTTTTCATTTTGTATTATGTAAAAATATTTTTTTTAAAAATAAATTAAATTGCAATAGGAGCGCAAGAGTGACTGAACAACTTAAACCGGGGTATTAATGTAATTAAAAATATTTAATCACAAAACAGTTTGTTACACATATTAAAATTAAATTAAAATTATTCGAGTTATTTTAAATAATCAATATAATTTAAATTCAAATACATCAAAATATATATATATATTTTGCTGAAAAGAAGCAGGTCGCAAAATTCCGATTCGCCAGGTGACCTGGTCGCCTCAAATGCCATCAAAGGCCATAAGAGCTCACAGCACATGATTTAAAAATGTATAAAAAAGTTATTTTCATGTATTTTAATTTAATTTTAATATGTGTGACTAAGCACTATTGAAATGAAATGAAAAACAAAAATGTAAGTACAAAGTTAAATTAAGGTTTCTTTATAGAAATAACCCATTTAATCTTTTAAAATGAGCTTCACTGATGTAACATTTTGAGATCTGTAGGTATATGTTTAAGAAACATATTTCGATAAATTTTATTTAATTCAAGTTTCCCTTGTTATGTATAATTGTTTAGTTACTTACAATAGTTTCCTTATTCCATAACAACTTTTTAAAAAAAAATTTTTCCACATATTACAAATTTATCACACACAAACATTTTAAAAACACATTTTTTAAAACATTGTCAATTACATACATTAAACATTTTAAGAAACACATTTTAAAATCAAACACAATGATTTTCTTTGCCTTCCAATCTGGGCGATCCCGGTGCAGGAGAAGGAGGACTGGAGATTCATCTCTGCTGTTCAGCAGCGGCTCGACGTTCGCTTCTTTCCGATTCATCGTCGGTGGCGTCTTCAACTGCATCGATGGAATCATTTGAATAATTACTTCCTCTCGTAGGTGCACTAGTGCACTATTGAACATTGCTAATCGTCGTAATGATCTATTATGCCTTGAACTGGAGACTTTTCTACTTCCATTATTGGAATCACTACAAAATATTGGATTAATAATCAGTTCATTATTAATCCAATAATTTTGTGGCGATTCCAATAATGGAAGTAGAAAAATCTCCAGTTGCAAAGCATAATAAATCATTACGACGATTAGCATTGTTCAATAGTGCACTAGTATCACCTACGAGAGGAAGTAATGATTCAAATGATTCCATCGAGGCAGTACAAGACGCCACCGATGCTGAATTGGAAAGAAGTTAACGTCGAGCCGCTGCTAAACAGCAGAGACGGAGATTGGAAGGCAAAGATAATCATTGTGTTTAACTTTAAAATGTGTTTTTTAAAATGTTTAATGTATGTAATTGGCAATGTTTTAAAAAATGTGTTTTTAAAATGTTTCTGTGTGATAAATTTGTAATATTTGGGAAAAAAAATTTTGAAAATTTGTTATGGAATAAGGAAACTACTTATTGTAAGTAACTAAATAAATATTTCGATAACTTTTATACCCTTACCATGTAAATATTCAATATTATCCTTAAATAAACACAAAAGTAATACTTTAATAATAGGCTTTGGATGTGTTTTATAGTGTTTGTACAAGTTTGTTGTATTCCAAGAATAATGTATTTTTTTAATATTTACATAACTGGATATTATTTTGCACCAATAAAATTAGCCATCAATTTATATATATTAAATGTGTCTAATGTATGAAATGCAATTTAATTTTTCACATTTATACCGCTAAAAGATACTCACAATTAGAATGTGTATGTATGTATACAATACTTTAAAATAATAATATATGTACAGTGAAGTTTTTTATTTATTGTGTAGCAGTACTAATTAGTAACCATTAACCCTACATGTTAAATTATAAGTAAAACATCAAATCGATAGAATCGATAATTTTATTTTACAGTGAAGCTTGTGGACCTTTAAAAAATAGTTGAATTTCTTTCTAAACAGTTGAGTACGTTGAACGCGACCATTGTAAACTAAATGGTAACTCATGCTAATTGTGAGCGGTTGTCGACCTTCGTCCCTACCACCACCTTACGAGCTCTAAACCCCACCTCAAATCATCCCGTTTCATTACCGGACCCTTTACCTATGATCTATTCTTGCATTTTCTAATTTTATTACTGTATCGTGTAGTTTTCTATAGAATTTCTGTTTCTTCAATAATTTCTGTTCTATCTCTTATTTCTTCCCCATTATCCTTCTGCATGTTGAGGATATGCTCCTCTTACAATTTCTCTACTTCTGATAGTGTTCTGACATACAAATAATAAAAATTGTTAATTACTTGTAGGTAAAAATCTTCAGGATTGAACACACTTAATACACACATACTAAGACATTAAGTTTACATCTCAGAAATGTTTTAAAATCAATTAACACCCAATTTATTTCAAAAAGTACTGGTAATACAATACATTTCATTTTATATACAAGCAAAAAGAAAATGTTTGAGTAGGTTAGGAAGTAATATTTTTTTATACTTTATAGAAGTTTGAAAAATCTATGAAAATACAAATGCTATTGTGATGAGATACTCCAATCGCCTACATTTAATAACAAAATAAGGTTGACTGCACATAAGAGAAAAACTGAACATTAAGAACCAATAACTAAAGATCGCACTGCATTTATTGAACATTCTTGAATTGTCTATAAATATCTAAGGTAACATACCTACAAGTTATATTATATTAAGTGTCCACCATCGGTAACTTTGTTATTATTGGAGCTACTAATGCCCAGTTTCTCAAAGCGATGTTAACTTATATCTCCAATTATTACCATGGTTACTATTGTTGCAACAATGAGTAACCGTGGTAACCGGGACATTTAACTGGAGATATAAGTTAACATCACTTTCAGAAACAGGGGATTAGTAGCTCCAATAATAAAGTTACCAATGGTGGACACTTAATATAATCGAGATATTTTAAGCCGATTAAAGCCTATAATCTGCTTACTCGCTCTGATACAAACGAGGTAACAGTAAATCACGAAAGTTTTCGTATACCTAGAATTAATTATGCATAGTTCAAAATGTAAACATTCAAATACAATAGAAAATATTTAATATATCGTTAAAATGTTAGAAAAATTAAATACATATAATATAATAAAATAATATTTATTACTTAAAATTATAAATATATGATATAAAAGAAAACTAATTCTAAACTTAAGTAAGATTTTTTCAATATTTAGTTTGACCACCATTAGGTTTTCTTACATCCTCTAATTTTCTCTAACGTTTGCTCGGAATTTTATTCCATTCTTCTTCTAATGCATTAATCTCAATGTTTCTTTATGTTTTCTAATTTTTTGTTCCAAATAATCCCATATTATGTGTTCAATAGGATTTAAATCCAACAACTGGGACGGTGAATGCAGTTGTTTGGGGACATTGTATAATAGCCATTCTCAAACAATGTTAGCAGTATGTTTCGAACAAGATCCTTACATCTCCTAGCAATAATTTTTCTGCATCACTACGTAAATGTTGTTCGGTAATGTTTAAATAAACCCATCGATCCATTACCTGCTCGATAAAGACTAAACTCCCCACATCAGTTGCCGCCATAATGGTTTAGGGAAACCATTACGGACCCACCTTCATGTTTCACAGAAGATGATAAATTTTAAATCTAAGCCACTTTCGTTTTCTCCATATTTTTTCTCTTCCATCACATCCAAAAATATTGAATTTACTTTCGTCTGTAAGCAATACTTTTCTCCATAAGTCAATGTCCTTATTTTCACGTGTTTTAACAAAGTTTAGTCTTTCTTGCAATTTGCATCACTAATGAAAGGTTTTTTACATGGCACCCTTCCATTATATCCGGTTTTTCTTAAAATTCTTTTTATATTTTCCGGATGTACTTTTTTTCCATTATCAAGTTCCACATGTGAGGCAAGTGTAGGTGCACTTGTTCGTAAATTATTCTTTAGTGCGTATTATGGTTTTTGTATCAAGGTTACTTAGAATTTTTGGACATCCAGAACGTAGTGCATTATTGATTGTTTCAAATTAAACTTTTTTATTACATATTGCACCTTAGAATGTGTTTTATTTCTCATTTTAGCTATTTCACTTAACGATTTGTTTTCTTTGTGCAATTTTATAATTAATTTGCAAAGTCCAAAGAAATGTGTTTCGTCTCGACTTTCATCTATACAATTTCACAATGATTCAATACGTGAAACTATGAAGGCGATTTACTGCCCTGTGTATGTAAACTTTTGCGACATTCGATATATAATTTTAAGTAATAACTATTATTTTATATTATATTTAATGTTTTTTAACATTTTAAAGGTATATTAAATTTTTTTTATTCCGATTGAATGTTTACGTTTTGAACTATGCATAATTAGAAGGTTGTACGAAAACTTTCATGACTGACTCTAAATTAAGGAAATAAAATAAAAAGGGAAAATTTTCTGTACACTCTACTACAGACTTCTCATTATTTGTTATCAAATAAACTAAATTTAACATTAGCTATATTCACATAAATGTCCACAACCTGTTGGACATGTTTTATTGATCATTATCCACTTTTGTATATGAGCTAAATGTCCTCCGTGTGAACATCCTTGACACCACACATAAAGACCTTTCACAACTTGATGGCACACACTGCACAGCCCGTACTCCGAAGAATGACAACGATCACAAAGCCAACCAGTTCTTTGTAAAGTTTTGCTGCAGTTACCACAATTTGTATTTACTCGAGTTGATTGCTGATTTAATTGGTTCACACTGGGAATCCATGATAATTTAATTACCTGTGTTGCTACATTCCATAAGCGATATCTACCTAATAAATCAATATATGCTAACAGCCAGTGTTCTTGAGTCGTTTCATCTAAATTTAGTAATAATTTCCGTTGATCACCAAGAACTATCAAAACACAAACAGCTGTCTGAATATCACCCATTGTTGCATGATACTTAAGAGCATCCACTACAATATTGCTGGGATCCCAGACAAGTTTTTTAAAATCAGATGATATTGTTAATAAACCTGGAGGTTGATCTTCAATGGTTACTGGTTGAGTCTCATCATTTATATCAGGTGAATTGTGATTGGGAAATTGCTCAGGAGGAGGAGAACGATCTTGAATTTCATGACGTATATTAAAAGCTTCATTAGGTAATATCCATTCCTGCGACGGTTCAGAAAATTGTTGACAATTTCGAAAACCATTTCGTAAATCTAAAATATGATATGAAAATAAAGCAACTAATAAAACAATTTAAAACTTACTTGAATTTAATCCTTCTAACTCGATATCAAGTTCATTTTCTCCAAAAGAAAAATCGCCTTTTGGAACACCTAGCTTCCTATAATTAACAAAACCATTAGTATAAATAGTTGAATGATCCACTTGATCTTCTGCTTCTGTTTCATCATCCCCACCACTGTACTGGGCTGCTGGTGTATCACCTCCTATTTAATAAAAGATACTTTTTATATAGTTCTATAAAATATAATAATATGTTACATTCTATAATAGAAAACTTACTAACCTTTAGATCGTTGATCATTATCGGTACTATGATCAATACCTATTGGAGCTGAATTTAGAGGTATACTACTGAAAGGAAGATTAATGTTTGATAGAACATCATCACTACTTAAAGAGTTAAATGAACTTTGGGCGTATTCTTCACCATAAATTGTCTTGACAATTTTCCAAATTGTGGCAATCTACAAAAAAAAAAAACACAAAATATTTTGGATGAACCAGTAGCAGTTAGGGATCGGAAGATGGCATCGATTGTTGTAAAACTGATATTAACAAATAAATTTACTTCTCTACCTACAACGTTCTTTCAGTGACAATCATTAATCTTTGAATGAAAAATTGTATATTGAATTTTTACCTGCACATTGAATTTTGAGCTCCTTCCAATTTGTTATAGCAAAGTAAATGAAATTATAAATTAAACTTACACAGTTTCGACCAGATTTTTTTGCTACTACTGCATTATGTTCACACATTTCTGTCAAACTTCGACCTGCCATAATATATGTTTTGGCAAGTTCACAGAAACAGTTAGTTTCCTCTGAAAATGTGGTTTGAAAATGGTTCATTAGGCTTGCTGCTATATGGAAATCATCATCACCAGTGGTCACATTTTTTCTGCATGATATTTAAAAACACTTTATAAAATAAAAATTAATTATTTAACTTGCTCAAACCTTAATGATAATGAATACATTTTAGGAGTAAATCTACAAGCATACAAAACATTTCCTTTGTTATTTAATGATATTCCTTGTGGATTTGCTTTACTAGCTGGTCTATTTGCATCTTTGAAAGCGTGTTGGTATAATGAACAGTCCTATGTAAAAAACATACAGGTACAAGATTTTTCACTAAAAGATTATCTATTCTTACACGACTAGTGCTAAGAAAAACTTGCGGATCGCCTTTCCATGCAACCCCGGTTGCGACATCCTTATGTTCATTGAATGCAGCATAAGGGATGTACGGTCTACGAATATCCCAAATATTAATACTGCAATCAACCACTAAAGCACAACTTGCTATATGATATTTATGATGAGGGCGCCATTTTACATGACCTATAGATGCAATAGTGTGTATTGTATATTCTAACGTTGGTTTATTTATTAAATCCCAAACCTAAAATTAACAGTGCTTGAAACAGTGCTTCTGAATTTTTCTAATCTTTACTTTAATAGTTTTATCACGACTTGCTGTTGCAAGCCAAATAGTATCAGGATGCCAATCACAAGCAAACACTGGGCCACTATGTGCTGTAAATTGTTGCTGACATTTATCAGTTCTTCGGATATCCCACAACTGAACACTGCCATTTTCTGAAACTGCAGCAAAAGTGTGAGGCATGTGTGGACTAAATTGTACATCTCGAACACTCTCGGTATTGCTGTAAAAATATTATTTTTAATAACGCCAAAGCTACACAATATTATGATACAACAAAGCACCAGTAAGATTTTTCATCTAAACTTATAGTTCCCATATAGTGTTTACAAAATTATTATTATTATAATATGGAAATGTGAATACATAAAAAGTTCATCCCAAATAATATGAAAATTTCAAGCAAATTTGATATAAGTATGCTTCCAAAAATGCCTCGTAAGACACTTTGCACCTATTTAAATTGAAGTGTTATTTTACAATTACCTATCCATCATTTATAATCATTATGATCCAAATTATGTTTAAATATTTATTTTCGATTTTAAGCAAAAAACTTCTTTTTTGGAGGTCCATTCGTGGGGATTTCGGTTATTTTAAGAGATTATTGTCAGTTACCATTGTGTCATGAATAGCACACATATTGAATATTTGTAAGATATGCTAAAAAAACTTGAAGAGATTATTTTACTTCTCTTGTAAAAAGCCTCTTAATATCACATTAATTAGCTAGTTGCAAATAAAATTTTTGAAAAAGGTACATTTGAACACACTTTCATTGTATTGAAATAAAAGAGACACAAGTTCAATGCAAAAATTGTATTTTTGGTTTTCTTGAAACTGCTAAATACTTTTACTGATTCTTAATCAACCAGAACTTAAAATTTCTAGTACATTTGAACCTAATCTCTAAAGATAACTACCATCCGGATGAGCCTGGAAAATTAAACACTTTGCATAAAAAAATGTTTAAAAATAAACGTAATAACTTTTTGACAAATTTAATTAAACTTACATTTTAAACTAAATAGTTAATAGCAATGTGTCTTCCAAGAAACATCACAAACTGTCAACCTGTGATTTTCATAATATTAATATCATTTTATAGATCTTGTGAAAACGTAATATAAAGTTTGCTGTCGAAGTTTCAATTTACTGCAGTTCAGAAGTTGAGATACTTTGATTGAATTACTTTACAATTTAGGTAAAAACTGCAACAGCATAACTAAAATGGTAAATTCTTTTGATTAGTTATGGTACAATAAAAGAAGTTCCACCTTTTGGTTAGCAATATTAAAAAACTTTCATCACAGTAATTAAACTGTTTAAGTACTACAATAGTTTATATGAGACCTACAGTATCAATTTTTCAAAATCAGAGGCAGACACTTTGTAAAGCATAATATTAAACATTAAGAAAATAAAAACAAAGATTTTGTTTGTCAAAAATAAATGGTACTAAAAAAATATTTGAGGTCTAAACAGAGTATAACAGGCCTTGCAAAAATGTAAAAGATACAATTTTGTGTTCATTTTTTAAAACTAAAATAACATTGCCACTACCACTGTCGGCACATGTACTTCAGAAATTTAAAAATTTACGATATCCCAAAACTAAATATTATAAAGACATAATCTTCTAGAACCTCATTCCAAATTAAGAATATATGGACTAAGTCTTAATAAGTAGTCATCGGCAAATTTGCTTTCTTGTAATACTTTCTCAATGGAAACATGGCAAAAAGCGTTTTAAGTTTAATGTGATTGCTTGACTTTATTCTTCCGCACTCACTATATTTGAAATTTTCAATAAATTTAATGATATTTTCCCGATATGGAAGTAATTATTTATTAACGACTTACGTTTCAATTGTTCCTTTTTTATTCCATATCTTCTTTTTCCTGTTTTTTCGGAATGTTCATCATCCCTCGTCACATCTTAACTTTTAATTATAAAAACTACATTTACAACATTTAATTTAAATTTAAACACAAACATTTTAAAACATTTTAACAACATTTTAAAAAACTGAATGAGTTTATTGTCATTTATATTATATTGTATTGTGCACAATATTGGAATAAAAAAGGAACAATTGAAACGTAAGTCGTTAATATTTGAAATTGATTATTTCCATTTTGAAATATTAAAAGTTATAGTTTCCCAAAGAGTTATCACAGTTTATGATAGTAGTCCTAAGCTTTCAACTATCCTAAATGTGATTTTAAATCAATATTCATTCGAATATATCTTTTTAAATTACATGATATATTATAAAATAATAACCTGTGAAAAGTAGCTACTGAGGCTTTACATCGAATATCGAAATATCTCATTGTTCCATCTTGTGAACCGGATATAAGTCTATTAGGTTCTGATGCATGAAAATTAACTTTGTTAACTGTCCGCTTGTGTTCTTGATAAACTTGCTCTTGCATGGCTTTACCCATTTTCGTTAAATTCCATACACAAACATGTCCATTTGTTGCTGCAGTGGCTAAGTAATGATCTAAAATTTTTAAAGTAAGAATGTGACATTTCATTTTGTTTTCAACATTACCATCGGTTAAACTCCATGATATATCATTACATGAAAAACTTAAATTTAGATGTTTGGAAGTTCGTAGATTGCAGACTTCTTTAAACTTATCTTCTTCAATTGCGAACACTTTGAATACTGAAGGAATTTCTTAATAATTTGGTTTACGATTTTATAACAATACTTACCATTGCGGCCACCTATAGCAACTTGAGTATAATCTCTGTTCAATGCAAGAGCATTTACTGGGCCTTCTTGGACTAAACTAAACGTTGCCATTGTGGGAATAAAATAATAACTCTTTAAATTTAAATATATTTAAGTACAATAACTTCTATTATTATAAATAAACAATAAGTAAAACATTAGTTAGCATAATATCATCACTTTAAATATTAGTCAATTAATTATTTTACAATGAAAACAATAACAAACAACAATTCTTTAGGTTAGTTCAAATTTTGACAGTGCCATAATATTCGCAGACTAAAAAAAAACAAAAATTCCTACTTTCCAGAGTGAGAGAGAGAGAGAGAGAGAGAAGAGCGCTAATGCTACATTATACAGAATGGATATAAATGAAGGGAAAAAGTTTAAGGCTGCGATATTTTCTTCTAAAAAAGGATCAGGCGTACTCTGTCGCTCACGTGCGTCAATATAGAAAAAACATACGAATATTTTATGGCCATTTTTTAAATAAGTAATGAATATTTTGGACAAATTTACAATTATTCTAAATCTACATACTTGACTATACGTCGTAAGTTGTTGTCAATCCGATATGAAAATGATTTACGTAGATACACCTTGTTAAATGTCAAATGAATTGTGAACGTTAATATTAACTCTTGTTTTAAGTCAATACTAATTTATTTCGTAACAAATTCGATCCAGAATAACTCATCCCGGAGAATAGAAAATTTGCTTTGTGATAAAAAAAAACGGCACTCAAAAATATTCTATATTTTTTGAGAAAATGGCCATAAAATATTCGTATGTGTTCCCTATATTGACGCACGTGAGCGACAGAGTACGCCTGATCCTTTTTTAGAAGAAAATATCGCAGCCTTAAGAACATCATTTTAACAATTCTCAGCTGTTAATTTTAAATTTAAATTTAACAATTTATGAGAGAGCGGAAAATTTCATAGCTCAGTCGACCCACATTAAAGTGATTAGGAGTCGATCCAGGTGAACTCATAAAATAAAGGAACTAATTTTTTTAAATATTTTTTTCCGTTATTCCTAATTGTCTGAGAACGTAGTTTTTTACCTATAAGGTCGCATTTAACGAGCAGCCCAGCCCAGCCAAGAATAATTCGTTAAATTTTCTATTTTTAATATTTACGTAGGTATTTTGCGATAAGATAAAAAAAGAGGTAGATTTAATATTGATTTATTAAATATTTTGTAGTTGAGTCATTCCGTATAAATCGAACCAAAAAAAGGAAAATATCACCGACCATACAATACAAAAAAAAGTTTCTAAGAGCGTCGATCCGAAAACGCTTTGTTACAAAATCACAGCCCTCTGAATTTATACCTATTGTTACAAACTCATTGAAACATTAAATAATAACTCACATGTAAACACAAATAAAATACGGAATAAAATGTAAAACACGTCTGGTCATTCCCTTTGTAAAAAAAGGTGACGTTTCTATTTATTTTATTTGCCCGTGGCAACAGTAAAACATGGCCAGCTACAACGTCCGTGCTCAGTCAAGCAGCCGCCGTGGCTGCATAAGACCGTTTAGGTAACACGCCCCTCCCTAAAGGCTGAGCACGGTGTTGGAAGTAGCTGTTGCCTTGGATTATTTATTTTATAAAGAAAATAGTTTATGGTTAGCTATTAGCTGCAGGTTCCTCGAAGTGACGCGGGTCTCGTACGCCGGCATCTTTCATGTCATGCCGAAAGGCGGGGAAGGCGGCGAAATGCGGCTCTTCGCGGCGCTGTTCGGTCGCTGACGATCCCGTTGTAGTTCGACGCTGTGCGTTGGGACTCCGGGAAGCAGGGTCATCAAAAGAGTAAGATTTTCCATAACACTATAATCAGATTCTAATTGGATAGTTCCGAAATCGGGCATCTATGACTCAGTTCAACTGGTTCGGCGTCATCCAAAACATCCAGGTTACAAATTAAATTCGGTTCAGGCACTTCTTGCACTTCCCCATTTTCTATTTCATGCTCTTCATCATTATCTTGAACCACTGGAGTTGTCGATTTGTACTGCAAAGCACTGTTTGACAAATCGACTTCTATCGGAAATAGCGGAGGTACTGACAGTAGTCCAAGAGTGTTTTTGTGCAATTCTGCGAGGCCTTTTATCAATTTGGATAAATGCCCACCGAGAGATTGCACGTGTTTGTTTTCGAGTACTAATTCCAGTTTGACCAAAACGTCAGAACGTAGTTTCTCAAAGCGGGTCTTGGCGACCTGGCGACATCGCAAAATCAACCTATATTCGTAATTTCCGGTTTCTACTCAACATAATGGTTCTTGCAGTGGTGTGTAGTTGCACTCTGTTACCGGGTCGGTACAGCGGTGGTCGGTTGCGTGGTTGCTTGCTACTTGTTCATACTTTGCTGCAGGCATCCATAGTCCCATGGAGTGACGCGGGTCTAGTACGCAGGCATCTTTCGTGTCATGCCGAAAGCGGGGAAGGCGGCGGAATGCAGCTCTTCGCGGCGCTGTTCGGTCGCTGACGATCCCCTTGTAGTTCGACGCTGTGCGTCGGAGCTCCGGGAAGTGGAGTCGCCTGTTGCAGCTGTTAGCGCTGAATCGTGTAGCGATCATCGGTTGCGGGCGCCACTGGAGGTTCCTGATGTTAGGATTTGATCCCCCTCCAGAAGGGCGTCGCGGCATCGCGGCATCGGGGTCGTTGGTGAAAGTTCGGTGGAAAAGCCCTTTTCCTTGTGCCCCACGTTGGGCGCCAAATGTTACAAACTCATTGAAACATTAAATAATAACTCACATGTAAACACAAATAAAATACGGAATAAAATGTAAAACACGTCTGGTCATTCCCTTTGTAAAAAAAGGTGACGTTTCTATTTATTTTATTTGCCCGTGGCAACAGTAAAACATGGCCAGCTACAACGTCCGTGCTCAGTCAAGCAGCCGCCGTGGCTGCATAAGACCGTTTAGGTAACACTATTCGATCAATTTGTTTATTTAAATTTTTGTGCCAAATTTTAGTTTTATTCACGGATCATAAGCGTTTTATAGAGGGGGTCGTACAAATACGTTTGTCAATATTTTTTTACATTTTTATAATGTATATAAATTTTTTACCATCCAGAAATACACAAGTTGTTGCAAGTTAATAAATGCAACCATTTCAGAAATATGTATTTCAATTTTTATTAAAACCGTAGTTGCCTTGAATATTTTAATTTTGTTTGTACAGGGTGTCCCATCACTTGTGGCCGCCCCCAAAATTAAGCTTTAATTGAAAGCTATGTATTTGAAATTTGATGCACGTTTGACTCTGGTATAAAGCTAGAAATTTCCGGTTTTAAATGTTAATTGTCGGCGTTAGCTTTCGAGATCAGTATTATTGTGACAAAGATGTCCAATATAAAAAAAATATCCAAAAGCTGTAATTAGCCTAAAATTCCCTTACCTGTACCTCTGTAACGGTACACTTTCAATTATTAATTAATTATCAATAAACCTACACAAATTTATTGTTAATGAACTGTTCAACATTTCATTGATTAAACAGGTACAAATCCAGAGAACTTTTCTCTTAAAATGAACTAATAAGAAGTCACCTTCCAAAGTTTGTCGGTTATTTTTAAACACCCGGTATAGTAGACTTTCATAAAATTTGGCATACTTTTTGACATGGTAAAACGATATTTTTAGTTATAATGAAACTTCAATTTAAGTAAAGTTGTGACCAGAACAAATTTTAATTCATCTGCATAAATGAACACCTATATTTTGTTTTGATAGATGGTTTATTTTAATTTCAAAAATATGTATAAAATGCAGTAATACTCACAATCAGTGGGATTCTAATAATTAGAACTATTACATTATTACATAAGCTTTATTAACGATTTAAAAAGAAACTGCAATTATAGAAGCAATATTTTTTAATAAGAAAATCACAAATAAAATTTTTACATCATAATAAATTGTTCAATAGAAAAATAGCATTTAGATAAGCATAATTTAAAATTTGAGCATAAAACTTGAGACCTAAAACTAAATTATTTTTGTAAACAATTAACATTTTAAAAGAATAAAGCTTTTGGTCACAAAAAAAATACTATTATAGGCTCAACAAATATAGGAAGCATATTGCAAGTCTCAACTGTTCGTAGTCTGTGTTTTGGTCATTCGCTTAGGACCGCGGCTTGGTGGTCCTTTGGGTTTCGCAAATTTTGGACGGTGTAAATTTTTAGTTGGATGAATTTCTTCTTTCAAATAATCTTCCGTCAATTCTGATCCAGAATCAATTTCCAACTGTAACAATACTTGTTTGCAGTGTTTCTAACATGCAAATCTTATAACACTTACTTTTTTTGTTATTTCGATGCCAAAATTAGTGATTACATCAGTCAGTGGATTCTTGCAACTAGAATACAGCATCCGCTCTTTAATGGAACATTTATACCCTGGCATAGAATAAATGAATACTAAAAATTATTTGTTTTAAATTATTGTAATTTTTTAAACAAATAAATTTACCTATACTTTCAATATAGTCGCCTTCATGCGTATGCTTAAAATTATAAAGATGATATCGTGCAGAATCATCTGGCACTTTCGATGGTAACGTCATTAGATTAATATTTTCAGCGGTTTCTAAGTGAATTTTTTCCTTTTCTAAATCTAAAAGAGTATAATTTATTAAACAAAAAATAAATTCATTTTTTATTTACCAATTCTAAATTGTAGGTAATCATAAGATCCTCTTGACATATCAACAATAGCCTGCTGTGCAGATTCTGTTATAGGAAAAGCTACCCCTGTCAATGTCTGATGTTTACTGTTCACACCATAATCAGTGTTAACTGAAGTTCGTTTAAGTTCTTGCAGTTCTTCTTCTCGCATTGTAAGTGGTGCTGGAGTTACAGCTGCATCTTTGTATTTGTTATATCCCCTTAATGTTATATCACTCTGCAAAATTATTTATTCTACATATTGTAAACAATTTCAATTAAATATTATTTTTACCAAAGTTGTGCCATGTAGTTCCTCTTTAATGTATGAAGTTCCAAATTCTTGCTTAAGTGTTGCTTTTGTGGATGCATACAACATTTTTTGACGAACTGGGGAAGTGTCTGGGGACCAACTAATAAATAACCATTCATATCCAAATGTGCTTTTTGTATCAAATCTATATAAAATGTAACATGGTTGATCTTCTTGTATTAATGGAACAATAAATTTGTCATAGTCTTTCTCCCAGCTGTGACTGACTTCAGCATGGTTCGATAAAACAAGTTCCTCTTAAACAAAAACAATTATGTTAAGCAAGCACAACGTTTTATTGTACATCCAGCATTATGTAATAGCAATAAATTTGTATAAATGTAAATGTACTAATTACATCTTTGAAGTGGATGTTATTTTACAAATGAATTAAAAACAAACTTTTATCTAATTTAACCAACACATTTTCAATATTATTCTAATGGCGCAACTACACGACATGAACTGCACACCAAATAGCTTTTATTCAGTAAATATCAGAAACTCAAACAAATGTAATATAACAATTTTTCTCCTATTTCCTCGTTCATAAAAATAATATCATGATAACTTCCAAAATTATAATTACAAAGACACAAATACCATCTGTTATTATTGATTTATAAGGATTGTCACTAAATAAATGCGAAAGTACATATTTTTACTTACCATTTTCAATTGAAATTTGAATAACCCGAACAGTTCCATCCTTGCATTGCCCAAAAAATTTCTTTAATGCATCAGTTGCTGTAATTAAAAACCCATTTTATAAAAATAAAAATTATAAAAATATACTGAACCTTGTATTCCAGTTTGATGTGACATTTTTAAAAATATCTTTAAATTTTGACCTAAAAAAATAAGACTGCTGCCACAACTCTGAAATTGTCCCCACCCACTCACTTCAAATCTGACACTTCGAAGTAATGTCTCATTAACGCTGTACCAACGTGTAAAAATAAAGTTTTTGCTTATTTCTACCAGGGAGGGAGGAAAAGTTTCGCGTATTAGGCACGAAAGAGGCATTAGATGGCGCTGTATGACGTTCTTAAACCAAATATTCTCAAATATCTGAATTTTGAGAACGTTTTGGAATATTTGATCTTTAAATCGCCAACTAAAATTTAGAGCGGAATGCAACATATCGGCGACTCACGTGGCAACCACTCACTCTCAATTGTAAATTGTACCCGTGTCTGAAATAAATTGCGTATTGTCTATGAATTCGCAGAAGTGAAAAATTGGTGCCATAAGTATAAGGTTCGTAAGCGTATTGCTCAAATCGTGCCTATGAATTTAGGCCTCAATCATATATTTTTTTTGTCAACTTCAAAGCAATGAAAACTAATGAATGACAATGGAAATAAATGAAACAAATACACCAGAACACTCCAAACAGAAATGCGTTTCGATTTAGATTAACAGTCATGGAATTGAATGACATGATGACAAAAATGATATTGTAGCGATGTAAACTTACCAACTCTCTAAAACAATCACACTCCGTGCATTTAATTGTCCTTGTTAAAGAGGTTCTACTGTATTGTGATTGTAATTTATAAATCATCTCGAAATTAAAAACCGTTTTCCATAATTTTCTTATTTTACTTACTTCCTTTTATTACGAATTCAAATTTCTATCTCTATCGTCTCTAGCGTCTATCTCCAATAAATTCTGCTCTTGGCGGAACTGGGAATTTTAAGGTTTTTTGGATTTTTAAGGTTGGTGACAGGCAAAGTTTCGATTTTTAATGTTTGGAATTAACAGAAAAAATAAATTATGAATTTTATACAAAATTGCAAAAGAAACAATAGCTACGAATACCAATTAGAATGGAATAATCCGCCATAGGTAATTGCATTTAAATTTTATAAAGTTTTAGACTGTCACGTATTATTGATTTATTATTTTTCTCAATATTTTTAGGTAAAATTATGATGGGAAGCAATACAATGACTTTTGTATGCGAAGACATTCCAACAATAATATTCCAAAAATTATTGGAACAAAAAAAATGCAATCGTTTTTGCGATCTCACATTACATGTAAATAACAAAATTATAAAAGCCCACCGCAACGTTTTAGCTTGTAGTTCACCTTATTTCGATTCGATATTGAAACATCATAAAATTATTAAAGAACAATTGGTTATAACATGTTTAGACACAGAAATTTTCAATTCAATGCTAAATTACATGTACACAGGAGAAATAACCATCGAACATAATAATGTCGAGGAACTTTTAAGATTAGCTGATCACTTTATTATGACAAAAATTATAGAATATTGTATAGAATTTTTAGGTACAAAGTTAAACATAGACAATTGTATATTTACTTATTATTTAACGCAACGTTTTAAATTAAAACATTTAGCCAATCTTGTTGAAAGTTGGATTGTTAATCGTTTAAATGATGTGTGCGAAGGTAGGGAAATTTTGAGTTTAAGTTTTAAAGAACTGCGAGATTTTTTAAATAACAAAACTTTTAATGTGCCCACTTTAAAAGCTTTGAATCTTATAACCGACTGGGTATTAAAAGATATTGAAAATAGAAAAAAAGACTTCAACAAAATGTTAATTTGCATTCAATGGAATACTGTTGAACCAAGTGATATATTTAGGCATTTAGAATTGTGCAATTTATATTCAAAACATGAATCTTGCTTGTACCAATTTCTGCATTATTTAGTACAAAATAATTTAATGATGCCAAATTTTAAAGTAAAATACGACGAGTTGCATATGAAATATGGCCAGGTATAGTTACTGCAAATTTAAATCCTTTCAATAATTCTCTAATATTACAGTCTATATTGGACGAAAATAAAAATTCTCACTTGGAAGAAAAATATGAAGGAAAAATTGTTGTAACCGAAACTAAAAATAAAATGTTAATTGTTAAAGCAAAACAAAACAATCGAAAGCAGCAGCTTTTAAAAAGACTCATGTTTCATGGTTTAAAACCAAGTTTAAGAATGGCAGCTTTAAAAACGCTTCTTTCAAAAAAAAAACGATTAAGTCTTGTTGATTTTGAGTTGGAACAAGGAGAAGGTATTTTGGAATTAATATTATTGCACAATGACATGAAAACATTTTTTTAGATGATGATTTAGAGGAGAAGGAGAAAAGTAATGTAAAGTGCCCAATATGTTTTACAATTATTAATGATTCACTGCTTTTGGAGCAACACCTGGCTTTAAGTCACGCCAAAGATGTAACATATAAGTGTGGAATATGTACATTTGTTTGTCAGTATTATGGAGATTATTTAAATCACATGAAAAATCATTTTCCTGGACCTCCTTTCAAATGTGATTACTGTAAGTTTTATTTACTTAGAACAGACGGCTTCCATAATCACAGGTTTAGGAATGGGTGGGTTCATCGGGGAATTGTAACAAGGGGGAAAATATCCCACTCGGCCTAAAGTTCTCATGGGCTCACTTTTCTCACTTGACTTGTTTGTATAACGCACTTGTTTTGTAAAATTATTGAATATATAGTAAAAGTCGTACTTATATAGCGATGGCGAAGGGACCGTCCAATTATGGTCATTTTATCCAGATATCGTTAAATCTGATGTGTGATTAAATAATTAAACTTAAGAAAAGTAATGTTTATTAAATTAAAATAATACAATAGAAGGCATATTCATAATAATGAAAATGATGTCAATATTACAAAAGTTTAGTTTTTCTTAAGGTAATCTGTAATTTTTGTTTGGACTACATATTTTTGTTGAAAATAGTCTTTCTATTTTTCTTTCGACTGTAGAAATATCTGTAACCAAGTTTTCTTCACTTTGGGCAAATTAAGCAAAAGTTTTCAAAATATTAATAGCTTCTAATGCCTGACAAATATTTGGTAGCCTAACTTTGTCATCCTCATCTGCTTCTTCATCTGTGGCTGCACCTTGATATTCACTTTCTTTACTTTCATTCACAGCTTCTACTATCTCAGAATCAACAAAATCTTCACAAGTTTCCAGTTGTTCATCTACTGATCTAACCACTATTCTCTTGAATCAATTTCGTTTTCACTTATTAATGTAAGCAATTCATGGTCGTTGTCTAAAACATTTAGTCCAAACAAAACAGATAAAGTAATATTATCTTCCTCAGTGAAAGGATTTTCTTCATTTACATCGTCAACACTGTCTGATCTTAAAAAAAATTCGGCGTGTTTAAAACAGTTAGTTATCGTTTCTGATGTTACCCTGTTGCAGGCAGTTGAAATCATGTTAACAGTTCAAACAGATTAGCTTTATATTCTTGATTTTCCTCAAAGTCTTTTAAAATTTTCATCAAGTGCAGCTTTCTATAATGTGACTTCAAAGTTTTAATAATGCCCTGATCTAATAGTTGCAAAATTGAAGTGGTATTTGGAGCCAAGAAATGTAAATTGATGAACTTTAAATTTTCAACAGTGTTGTGCAGTTATCCAGTAGAAGAAGAATTTTTTGATTTTTAAGCTCCAATTCTCTATCCCATTTTTGTATAACATCTTTAAAAATCTGTGAAGTCAGTCATCCAGGCTTTTCAATTATTCTAATATGATACGGGTAAAGATTTTATATTCTTGAAACGTCAATTTTCTTTTAAAAATTTCTTCATCTTTATAACCCCGTCTTATTTGAGGCCACACAGTTTTTAACTAGTTGTTACAATCCTCCACAGGCGCTAAACTGGCTTCTGCACCACGAGTTCTTTGTATCTTAAACCACTGCAGCAAGGATTTTTCAATTTTTATATGTTGGGATGGTTTTAATTTCTTTTTTCTCAACAGTGAATTAAAAGCATTTTTAATTTTTGCCCGATTTTTCCAGATTGTGGAAATCGCAGAGTGTGATAAATCGGATTCCTTTGCAATAGAAACATTGCTTTCTGCTTCTTCCAAATGAGCGATTATCAACCCCTTTTCTTCAATAGTTAAAATCTTTCGCTTTTTATACGACATAGCATGTAACACACTTTGTACTCTAGTAAATGCATCTACAGACTAAACAGTGATATCGAAAAGACTTAACAAAATGTGTCAATGTAGTGTTTACTACTTTTGAGAAGTGATTATTTTTTCAATTTCTTGGTTTCTGTCGCTATATGCAAACCTGACTCAATAAATTTCTGTCGTTGTAACCGACAGGATGTTATAACCGACGACGCTATACCCCGAAGGCACTCTCATAAGATTAACATAGAAGCCAACCAAATGTCCCGCACTACATTGTTATATCCAGAATGTTAAACCCAAAGTCGCTATGTATGACTTTTACTGTACCTTCAAAATTAAAAGAAATTCATTGACCTGCTAAAATTTCTTTACCAATAATTGATTTTTTTAGGTGATATTTCTACAGATCAAATAGCAAGATTAATATCACATCGATCAAAACATATGGAAGAATCTGTGTATCAATGCACGTTTTGTTCATTTAAATGTAGAATAAAACAGAATTTTTTATCTCATATGAAACTTCACGCTACTGATAAACAATTTAAATGTGATGTATGTACCAAAGCTTTTAAATTTAAACATAATTTAGAAAATCATATGGTGACACATTCTAGTGATAAAAATTTAACTTGTGAATCGTGTGGCTTTCATACTAAATTCTTAAGCCATATGATTGCACACAAGAGGATTCATGCAGGTACATCTTCTAACTTACGCAATTGTTAGTTGAAACATATCATTTCTTGTAGGGGATGTTTATAGGTGCTCTTATCCTCATTGTAAATTTTCGTCATCTAAAAAAAATCAATTGGTTAGTCATTCCAAAACACATAATGGTGTAAGACCACATTCCTGCGGGGTATGTGGCAGAGGTTTTATGGAAAAGTCGCATTTGGTTCGTCATGAAAGAATCCATTTAGAAGAAAAACCATTTAAGTGTACAAACTGTGATTATGCCAGCTCAAGACGGGATAAACTTAAGGAACATTTTACCAGGCATCACGGAGAGAACGCTTCTGCTAAAGTACCGTACAAGGCTAGACCAATGAGAAATTCTATTCCACCGAAATCAAAATTGCAACCAACGTCAGAACCAACCTCTTCAAATACAAACTCATTAAATTTTACTCCAACAACAAACACTGTTTCTTCAAGTATAACTCAACCGATTGGCAGTGAAATTCAAGATTTATTAATGCACCACCAAAACCTTCCTGGATCTGCTACAGGTATTTATTTTTAATGTTGCAATTTATTTACTTATTCTTTCTTTCTATATTTTAAGCAAACAATATTGCCGCTGTAAATTCTAATTATCATCATTTTGGGGATCCAAATGATTTCCATCATCATACTCATGCACATAATATTCAGCATCAGATTTTGTCGTCTGGTCATAATCAAAGGTCATCTCAACACCAAAATAATCCCGCAGTCAATCACCACATGCTCGCAAGAAGTAACCATACCACCGCAACATCTACCGCAGCTGCTATGGCAGCAGCTATGATGCTAGATCCACGGTTTCATCATAATTCTACAGTAAGCTATTATAAAAGTACGCGATTGTTTTTAATTTAAATTATGTTGAGGTACCTTATCATCCTGCTACAACTCCTGCCTCTATGGCCATGGCAGCCGCTGTTCAATCTTCACAGCAGATTCAGGGGGCAGGGCAACACGGGGATTATCCTCCTTTGCAGAATTGTATGACCTTATTTTAAGCTACAAAAACTTTTAAAGGAATGTAATGATGTCATTAAGATGAAAAATAATATTAATATGCGCTTTCAAAAAATCTGATGGTGAGTGGAGGCACTTATGCTGAAGGCATTACTTATAGGCAGTGCTTATAGATATAATTATGTTTTATATTTCGAAGGAGAAATGTAATGTTTATTCCGATTAAAACTATGATCAAATTATGCAAAAACAATATGATAGGTAATAGTATATTAATACAAAAGTACGAAACCTAAAATTAATCGCAAAGCTATTACAAAGCTGGTTAAATAGGCCAGACAATACTAGATGTAATTTTAGTTTTTTGCAAATCTTGCAATAATTATTGCAGCATTTATACGGCATTAATTTCTGATTCATCTATCGAAATGATATCTAATATCATAATTTTTTGAAATGAATGAATTAAAGTTAGGTAGTTCAGGAGAAAGATATAGTTGAAATTCTATTATTGCAATGGTATATAATAAGCATAAATTGCAACGATTTTTTGATTTGAATATTGAGTATAATCAAAATAGTTATGAAAGTGAGTGGTGGCACTGTGAAATGTAATTTTCAAAGTTTATTATGGTAATGTTAAATGTTTCTACTAGTTTCTTCTAGTTAAGATTATTAATCAAATGTATGCTGTATTTAATTTGATGTTGCATTTTTGTTTTTTGTAAAAACATATAATGTAGAAGTTTTTTCTAAAAATCATGTTTTATTTCCCTTGTCCACTGTTATTACGTACATATTCTTTCTTCAAAGTCTAAAGGATTTAGTAGTTGATGCAGAACAGGCTGATATACAATAATAATTAAAATATTTTTTTTCTAAATCATTTTAGAATGAAATTATGAAGTTAAAGTACCCTAAAATTCGTTCTAACAAAAAATGGGCATTTCATCGGATCATATGTAACTAACAAAAAATAAATTTCATGGATTTTGTGTATTTTCACCTGAAGAAATTAAGATTGATTTACGTAAGGTGTTTGGGGGTGGTAATTGTGGAAATATAAACTGTATTTTACTTGAGAAAATGGTAATTAAAAATGCAGTAGGTAAACATCTAGCACATTCTTAAGGCCACTGCACAATTGATAAGAAATGTTAAGGGGCCTTCAAAGAACTACGTCGTGTCGTGTGGTTGGCCAATCAGAACACGAGCTCAATTTCAAAATCCACTGTCGCTAGAACTTGGACCATGCTCAACTTTTGTGGCGACAACGTATCTTTGTCTCCCTTTAACCAAAGAGCATTCATTAATATAGAGACGACACCATTGTCTTTTTTTTATGACCTCGAAAGCTATTGGGGCGACTCACTGACTAGTGGCGTAGTTATTATACTTTAGTAAAGGGGTTAAAAATCGATAGTCATATTTTATTTGGTAATATAAAATATTTAACTTTTGATTATAAAATTCGTGTGTCATTTTAACAATCTGTTTTCGCTTTCGGTCGACCCATTATAAAACCGCAAACGCAACGTGGCACTGCACCTTAAGGCAATATTTGTTGCGTCGACTATGGTGCCAGCTGATACAGACAAAAGAAAAATGATGCAAGCAGTGAGTCTGCGCACTTTAACAAAACTGAGAGTGTCGTCTCTATATTAAAGAATACTCTTTGCTTTAAGCATCGTGTCATTGTATTTTAAATCATTCTCTTGCTGATTGTTATGTTTTATTATCTGTGCTGATTGGTGTTGCTGTCATGCAAATGAGGTTCTGTCAACGACAGAAAAAATTGCAGTAAATTTCTGAGCTGTCGCCGACGAGACGACGCAGTTCTGTGAAGATCCCTTCAGAGAATGATCTGAAACGGACATATCTGTCACGTTTGTCTATGACTTTAACATTCTACAAAGATCTGATAGCATAAAATTGGACAAAACAACGACAAAACTCAAATTTTGCAGATTGACGTTTACGATAAAACATAGCAATATCAGGATTTCGGTTGAATTAAAACTCGCGTTTATGATGATGATTTCGACTACTTTCAGCAAAGATGGACTTAAAATAATAACAGAATTGTATAATATATAAATTGTCGTAAACAACAATTTCGTTAAAAAAACAATTTTGTAAAATTTGTCGCTTGTGGTGTTTTGTCAAAGATCCATCGATATTTTGAAACATTCATTTATGTATTAGAGTTGGTACCTACACATAATTTACATGTTTTTGGCAAAAAAAGCTATAATTTCATGGATATAATTTTTTATTTTATTTGTGTCGTTTTATAAATTTTTAAAATTTTTATGTCAAATAATTTTTAAACTTGTGTAGTTGATAATTTTGTAAAATTTAAATTTCATATTATTAACGTTTGTTCGGGTAAATTGGGGTCAAATTGCGAGTTTTAAACTGCCGCCAAAAATTAAAATAAAAAGTACATTCCAATGTCGTGTGCTATTTTTGAACTAAATAAATATGGCGGCTGTTAAGTATTTTCGTTCATCAAAAATGCTTTGGAAATGCCTTTTAAAGAAATAAATATAATTTTGCAATGTATCGGCAGTGATAAAAACGGATTGTTTTGTTGAAAATAAGTGCTTTATAGTGTTATGTAAGTGTACACCTTAAAATTTTAAATAATAATCTTATTTAGAAGTGTGTTGTACTCGGAATTTATTTGAAAAATACGAAAATAGGTAAAAAACAGCATTTTTATTTTTACATTTTATTACGTTTTAAGTTATGAATTAACTGCTGTGCATGCTGTCATTTAGCCGAAGGTTCTATACGTCTATATATAATATTGGTTTATAATTAGGTTAGGAGACATTTAGGATAAGTACAATCCCTTTTGGTAATTATTACAAGTTAAACCTTTTTAAATCGTTCAATTTCGTGGAACACCGATCAAAGTGCACATGTATAAAATTACTGAGGCATTTGCAAAGGTTCTGAGTAAATGACTCATCTCCTATTTTTTATTTTTTTATTTCCTTTCCTTCATCTTAAAGTCTTTTTTGTAATAGACTATACTAGAAGTTTACGCCCACATGTACACTCTTAGCAATAGCACGTGGGCAATGTGGGTTTTTGACATTATTACTAATGAATTATTCATTACTAAATAATCATGTTTACCTTTTATGGAATCTTGCATTTGTTGCAATTGAATCCAACTTCGCTAGCGAAAGCGCATTGGAAAATTCGTACATGTTACGACTCTTTAATGAATGTATTTATTTACCTTGGTCGATATCGTAAACTGCACTATTAAAATGAATCATTGCAATTTCACTCATGAAACCAATTTACATGTTCAATTTATTGTAGTTTTTTATAAACCAAATACTATTGTATTTAGTAGAAATTTATTGCAACATGTTTTTGTATTCATATTATTTTATTATTCATTTTTAAATTTAAGGTTTATGTGACAACCAGATAGAGTGCCACACCCGCGTGTTGTTCACGTGTACCTTGCAACTTGAATTTCTATTGGTTACTATAAGTTTGGGGATTCCTCTTTCGCCCTTGCTCGCATGCGTAGACAGAGGTCGAAAGTACGTGTGCAGCACGTGAAACTATATCTGCACGTTGGTAGGATACACCTTAGACTAAAATCACTAAAATATAAATTATAAACAAACTGAACAAAAATGTAATTCGTTCTTAAAACAATAAATTAAAGTTAATTTGGCGTTAAATATGTGTAACACGTTTGACTACAATAAGAATAAATTATTGGCACAACCAATTCCATTTTACGTGCTTTTTTACCACTCGTATTTTAATTTTGCCGTAATAAAACAAATCGACAGGTGTTCATGGTTTATCGTACCGCATATTTTTATGTCGATAATGTAGATCGTTGGTAATTAATTTGCACACTCGTTGATGTCGATAAATTTAACCATAATCTTTACGAGGGTTTCATTTAAGGCTCCTGTCATAAATAATGTTATTATACAAATAGACGATATAAAAATTCGATTTTTTTCAGTTCATATTAACATCTAAATGCTAATTTGCCTGTTATTAAAATCTACACTGTAACAAAAGTGAGATTGCGAAAACAAACTCCCGATAGCTTTAATAGTTTGATAATAAATCACTACCAAAGTCAATTATCACATTGATTTAATTAAGAAAAAATCGGACGTTTTATACATATATTTTGTCAATTGAAGAATTTTGCTTCTAATTTTGATAATTTTGTGACTACCGGAAATAGGTTTTAACTCAAAAATGCTATACGATGGACCACTCTGTATGTTACAGAGTTCACAGCAACCTTGAAAATCTGGAAATGTCAGGGAATTTAGAAATAAATCAAAATATTAGGGAAGAGTCAGGGAATGCATGCATTTTATAAAAAAATCAAGGAATTTAGTTTATGTATCTGGAAAAACGTTTAAGATAGAAAAAAATTTTGATTGATTTAGTTAAGAGCACAAATTACTAGAAAAAGGTCAGGGAAAATACTTGAAAAGGGTCAGGGAAAACCTGGAAAAGTCAGGGGAATTTGATAATACACAATTACTGTGAACCCTGATGTAGAGAAATTCGTTATGCCGAAGCGGTTAGAAGAAGTGATAACTTTTCTAAATTCAATATTTTTCTAATTCTTCGTTTTAGAATTTGTGAAGAACATCTGGGAGATATTGGATGTTACACAATTAAGCAACGAATCAAAATCATAGAGCTCTATTTTGTGTATAATAATAATCCAGATCCAACGAGTCTATCGCCTTCATTTTAATGGGCAAGAGGCATCCTCTGAATCGTTCATCCAAAGCTCCGGAGGCCGTTTTCGCTAGCGAGGTGAAGTGCGAGATCATCTTTCAAGATCTGTAAGACCACGTTCTGTTCGAAGTGACGTGAATCGTGAGAAAAAAGTACAATTGACGCAATAATTGAAACCAAGAGATAACGAATGTCTGATGTACGGTGTTCGCTTAAAAAAATTGGTTCGAGAACATAACTTGATGGATCATCCCGATAATTAGCGATGAGACCCATTTTAACTTAAATTGTTTTGTAAACAAGCAAAATTATAAAATATTAGGGTACCAAGCATTATACTCAGCTGTGTGTATGGTCTGCTATAAATAACGTTGGATCTGGATTATTGAACAATAATGTTCAAAATAAAGATCTTTGATTTATCTTTGATTTTGGTTCGTTGGTGTAAAGTTCCATACTAAATCTGCTAGATATACATCACAAATTCGGAAAAAAAAAATTAGTACTTTTGCGCCATCCTGTAATATCTATAGAAACACATCTGTTACTGGGGAATTTGTTTGCGTTACCGTAGACACGGCAGGGTTGCCATATATACGATTATTGATAAAGACGCTGATAATTGTAGAACGAATGATATTTCATTGTCATTTTTTAATACTCAATTGAAATAGCTTTCAAATCTGGACCTCAGAGCCAAACAGTATTAAGTCACATATCCAGAAATGAGTTCCAACATGACTCCTTTGCAATTTAAAAATTTTGAGTCGATCCGTAGTACCATCTTTAAATTTGCCAAAACGGATCGATCGGCAAAAAATATAATTCAACTCGCAACTTAATTCGTTAAAAAACTAAAAGGAGGGCGAAGAAACTTCAGATCACACTGGATAACTGCATTTTTTATGAAACAGAAGAGAAAGATACAGAAATACAGAAAGACCGCAAAAAATATTTCGTCATTATCACCAACATTGCTCTCGTATTGTGTCTCGCAGTCACTGTTGGTTTGTAATTGCACAAATTGGCTCTAATACGGATTTTAAAGTTAGTGCAAGCCTTGTTGACGTTAATGATTTCTGTGGGAGACTTATTACTTTCTCCAATTGTTCCGAAATTTTACGGAAAGTGTCGTTAATTTGTATTCCCAATGACAAATGGTGACTGAGCCAGTAACCGATCTTATACAACTATGGCTGCACTGTTTGAGATTCGATCCTGACGTCTCCTAGCGGAGTTGTCTTATATCTCGTTTCTCATAGTACCTGACCTTTTCTATAAGTTTCTCTCCTTTTTTATTTACGCATTTCGTGGTCGAAGATGTCTGGAAGGGCCTATACTGTGGAACTGATAATTGAAATCATTAAAAAGAAATTCCCTATTCTTCCGATCTCGTTATCAGTTTTCTAAAAGTAATAATAATCGAAATAGATATAAAACGTTTTTGTACTTTTTTAAAAATTGATGAAGCGTAGACTTTATCTAGACCAAAAAGTGCAATATTTATGTCATAGCATGCTTTTAGAATTTGAGGCGCTTGCGCCGAGAGGTAAATTGCAAGCAGTGGCGTAGTACGTATGCTATTTTTTCAACTAACAAAGTAAACATATAATTGTTGAAAAAAAAAGAATCGTTTCGAACACTACTCTAACCATGCGCATATTTTGTGCTTTGTTTATTTGAGAAATGCTAACTGTTCTGGCTATGATACTTAATTAAGATCTTATCTTTGGAGTGTGGATGTGGCGCTTCTCAAACTGTTCCGCGCCATTGTTATATTTATATTTACGTACCCTACAAAATCAACAAGGTGTTAAAATTTTTAGATTTGTGAGTGTTCCATCGTAAGAAAGTTTAAATAAGATAACTACTTTTCAGTCCTGCTATTTTTAGTCCTAGGACTGAAAAGTATTTATGTTACTGTGATGAAAAGCACCATTTTTAGTTATCTTAAAACATGTAGTTAAGAAAAATAATTTTGAAATTCATGAGATACGTATCACTTACTTTAAGGACGAGTCACGTGACCACCCCATACGAGACCGGTGCAGTGGCGTAACATCAAGTAATAATACACGTGCTACGTGCAATTTATTTTCCACTTTGCATAAGTGGATTTGTCAAATTGGTATGGTTTTGTCAGTGCTATTTATCTTGTATACAAAGAGGCCACATAACAATATAATTCGCTATGGCTTTTTAGTCCCTAGGACGTTATGAACTGTCTTATACACCTCATATCCTTTATAAACAACAAATAATAAATAAGTGGCAAATACAATATACATCGTTTATTCCCATATTACGAAAAAGAAACAAAAACTTCAACGTATTTATAAATACTCATTTATTTGGCATTTAAAAATTTGTGGTTGTCAACATTTCAGCAATATTTAATCGATAATTTAAGCAACAGCTGTTATTGAATATATTTAGTTTTCTTTTCTTTTGTGCCTGCTGTTGTCCCAGCAATAAACATGAATGCTCTTTTATAAACCAGGAATTAAAACGGAATTATTTTTTTTTTCCCAATTGCAATATTTTTTTCACTTTAATAGCAAACTCGAGTGCCAACTTTCGAACATTTAAGTTAGTTTTGTTAACAAGACACCGATTTAACGCCAACAAAAACGCCATTGCTCGCGTTCCTGTTCATTTAAGTCATAAAATGAAATCAATGACCGGCGGTAAGTTGACGTAACAAAATTCACTTGAATATATGGCCTGCAAGATAAGTCCAACCATGATGGAAAGACAGGACAGGTTTATTTTAAGATTCGTATGTGGTAGTAGCTTTGGGCAGTTTATGTTACATTTATTTCTATGCAACAGCTTTATGAAGTTATTCTTTCATTAAATTTAAATAATCCATCGATTGACGTCAGTGATTATTTTTGTAAATTTAGAAACGAGAAAACTTTTCGCATCAAGTTGAAAAGGAAAGAAAACGTCTTGAGTTAATTAAGACATTATTAGTTTGATTTGTTCAAAAGCGATTTAGCTAATCAACCCGTCAGAGTTTACTTGAATTCTGTAAGCAACGCCTACTAAAAATTCCAAAAATATGCGAACTAGAAACAACTTTATATGTGTGATTCAAACGTAAAACCGTAAAATTCGGACATTGTTTTATGCCGATAGTTTTTCAATTGTCGCAATTTAACTATTTGTTTGCGAGAACCACCCATGTGCATCATGATCATGGTCTGCTTATTATTTTTGGTCGTTAATAGACCATTGTTTGAAATTCGAATTGTACATTGGTGTATGCAAATGCAAAATAAATTCGTCTGAGATCATTCTCATAAATGTTGCACATCTTTATGTGTAGTTATATAAATTTACAGTTGCTGACCTAATAAATAAAATATACATTTAAATTCGAAAATTAGTTGATGCAAACTATATTTTAAAGAACCAATAAGCCAAGAAATTTTTCTGCGCATTTTACACATGTTTGTGTACTCATCAATTATCAGATTCGCAAAAATAAATATTTCAGCATGTTAAAAGAAGTTCATATTTTAGCAGCTTGAAATAGGTATACCATTTACAGGATCAGTTGGGGCGATGTCGTTAAAGTACTTATCACGGATTAAAGTAATAAAACTGTTATTTAGGTGTGAATTGTTACCGGACGTATTCAGGTAAAAATTTGGATACTCAAAAATTTATACAAAATTATTTAAAATTTTATATTTGTATATTTACACATTGGGATTATAGTCACTATGTGAAACTGAAAGTTAAGTTTCATTTATTTCTTATCTCTAACTACATCGCCCCAACTGATCTTGAAAATGGTATACCTTTATGGAGTGTTACATTGATTAAGGCACATATATAAATAAGTCGCATAATGTATTTCAATTGTTCAGTTGGTGTTTAAAAAATACACCGATTTTTTCCAAATTTGTAATACTTTTTTTTCAACTGCTTCCTTCTGCCCTTTACGTAACATCAGAGATTGGTTTCCATTTGGGGAGTTTGTTTTCAAAACGCTGTAAGCGCTATCAACCTGAAATTTCATAAATCGGTATTTTCTATCCCCAATGTAGAGTGGCTTATGCTTTGGATTAAAAAAAATACAGGTGCAAGGGATCTCTAGAAAAAATATTGAAAAATATTGAAATATTGTTACTATGTTTACTCTTAATATCAATGTTGTTTTGAATATATTGCTTTTTGAAAATAAGCTCCTCATTTGTTCAATCCTTCATCCATCCTTTCCATGACTTCCGGTCCCTTGCCAGATGTTTCAACTCGTTCAAGGTATTCCGTCTATCTTTTCCCCATTCCACTACTTGCTGTATCCATATCTTCTTTCCTCGGTCTACTGACTTTCCCTTTTCCCGCTTTTCCCGCTTTAAAATGTTTAGTACTGAGAGTTTAAAATTTTGTACTCTGAAAAATTTGTCAAATTATGTTATTTTTTGCAAAATATCCAACCGTATTGGTTCCAGAACAAAGCAATTGAAAAATAAATAATATACCCGTTGGAAAATTACAATAAGATTGTGATGTTCCGCAGATTAATTTATGGAAGTAGTTTGCATGTTTTGTATTAGACAAACGTGAGAAAGAATTTGCGTTAAAAAGAACCAGAAACCACGCTCAATGTATTTACTTGCCTACTAGTTTAAATTTACCTTTATTCTTAAAACATTCACATTCCCATTTGAGAAGTTTATTGTTCCTATTGAAACATAAATTACACTGGAATCTGTAGGTAAAAATTATTAGAATCATGTTAGAAGTCGAATATAGCGGCTGTTCCGAAAAGTGTATTCCGTAATTATAAAATAGCATCTAAACGCACTAGGGAAATATCGCATGTAAGTTAAACCAATATTTTCATATAAATCTTGACCATGGTTAGGTTATTAAAAACAAAAAGGAATTGCAAACATTTTGAATATTTAGTTTAGAGGATCGCGACTACTATGGTGTGTTTTTAATTTCAGAAACGGTTAGAAGGCCGTGAAATATATTTTTTTACTTTATGTTCGTAGTAATCAGTGCTTAATACCTATTCAATTTTGACAGAATCACTTACATGTTACAGAATATTAAAAATAAAGTTTTCCTCGTCGGAAGTTTCTTTGAAAATAATCATACTGCCTCCTTCAACAGAACCGTTTTGTGCTATATTTTCTAATTTTAATGGAAACTTCAGATGTAAAATGTTATTACTATCAACATAAAATTTAAAAAACATATTTTTTCACAGCCTTCTAACCGTTTCTGGAAAAAAACACACTACAAAAGCGTAAGAACCGCTGTTCCAAAGTATAAACATTTTCGTTGATACTGCACTTTGTTTGAATGAATGGGCTGCCGGAAATGATGACTTCTATTTGAGTTCAAGAAAACTATTATGGCAAAGTTAATATGGAATTAATGTTGTGAATATGGGATTTCACTCCATTTTACAAGACAACGTAAAGGGACATTATACCTTAACTTATGTTTATTTCTAATAAATTTTTATTTGGCAACATTATAATTTACCTTCTTTCTTTGATAATGCATTAATGAATTAATTTTTAATTACAGCTTCATTTTGAATTGTGCTTTTTGAACTTGGATTCTGTTATCTTTTCTACTCCAATTATTATTATTATTCGATGCGAATTCACAGCCAATATCACATTACACATTGAAAAATGACAATAAAAGCGATAATTAGCTTAATTACAATTAGTCAATTTTTGACAAATTATCAAACTGCTGTTGATGCACGCCGTAGTCACAGGGTTAAAGTACGAAAAACAGCGGTGGTATTTGGCTACTATTTTATATATAATAAAAGTAATAAATCTACAGCTAAAAATATAATGCATATTTGATAGGATTCGTTTACTTTAAATAACGACCTGTCACGTGACCGATGACGTGTAACGTATTTCCCAATCGGACGAATTGAACTTGCCGATATAGGGGAGTCCACTTCCATTTATCATAGATGTCCGTTAAAAATAAGTTTTTCTGTCGCCAATTAGCATTCTTAACATTGGATTTAATATTTGTTACTTTATAAATAAAGATCCTAGTGCGGAAGCCCATGGACAAACATGGAAAAAAATTGAACCACTCTAGGGTTGCCCAAATATGATAATAATAGTCGAATAATAACATCCGCGATGATAATAAGCGGATTCCACTGTATTACCTATTCTATTATAATTGAATGTTGATTTTTTTTTACTAAAACGGTGATTTATAAATGTTTCAGAGCAAAATGGTTGTAGGTGAACCCAATATCAACAATATAATGGGTGGCCTGGAAAGTACAGGAGGGGTTAGACTTCATAATCATCGAAGGAAATTAAAACAGAGGTAAAATTATTATAGTCTTTAAAGATTTATTGGAAAACTTTACGCAAATGTGTCTTAAAATTAGCAATAAATACTTTTGGCTTGGTACATAGTTATATTTCATTACTTCAAACCACATGTATCTGAGTTTATACTATTGAATGTTTTTTATTTTCTTAATTATTTGGCAATCTTACTGCTAGTAGTTTGACTGGATTAACTCCAACAATTTATATGAAATCTTTTAGAATCAAGGGCATTTACCCACTTAAAAAAGTTTACATTTAAAACATTCATGTTTTAAATTACTTATTAGCTTACAATAATAAACTTTGATTTTCGCAGATTTGATATTATAAAAAAATTAGGACAAGGTACATATGGCAAAGTACAGTTAGGCATAAATAAGGAAACGGGACAAGAAGTGGCAATAAAAACAATAAAAAAGTCAAAGATTGAAACTGAAGCAGATCTAATCAGAATTAGGCGAGAAATTCAAATAATGTCTTCTGTTCAACATCCAAATATAATTCACATATATGAAGGTAACAAACGAATATGCACAATTTGTAGTTTATAATTGAAATAAAAATGACTTTAGTGTTTGAAAATCGAGAAAAAATGGTGCTTGTTATGGAATATGCAGCTGGAGGAGAATTGTATGATTATTTATCCGAACGAAAAGTATTATCAGAAGAAGAAGCAAGACGAATATTTAGACAAATAGCAACCGCCTCATACTATTGTCACAAACATAAGATCTGCCACAGAGATTTAAAGCTGGAAAATATTTTATTAGATGAAAATGGTAACGCCAAAATTGCTGATTTTGGACTCTCTAATGTGTTTGACGAGCAACGCTTACTCGCAACATTTTGTGGATCTCCTCTTTATGCCTCTCCAGAAATAGTGAAAGGAACTCCATACCATGGGCCTGAAGTTGATTGTTGGTCACTAGGTGTACTTTTGTACACACTAGTTTATGGTGCTATGCCCTTCGATGGTAGTAATTTTAAACGTTTGGTTAAACAAATTTCACAGGGAGATTATTTTGAACCGAAAAAACCTAGTCGTGCATCACCGTTAATAAGGGAGATGTTAACTGTAAACCCTAAGCATAGAGCAGATATTGAAAAAATATGTAGTCATTGGTGGGTCAATGAGGGATATGAAGAATCTTGTTTCGACATTTCAGAAGAGTTGGCCAATCAAACACCAGTTAGGCTTGATTTGCTGTTGTCTCTGGCACCTCCACCACCACAACTTGAAAGTGATAAATTAGTTGTTACTGGAGAAATTGCGTCGGAAGTTCCTATACCCTCTGAAGGCGTTGTACCAACAAGATCACAATCAGTTGGTAGCTTGATGGAAATTGCACATCCAGCTGAACGAAGGATAAAAGAATTATTGATGGATGACAATAAAGCGTCACCAAAACGTAAACTAGAGACAACAGTTAGTACTGATCAAATGAATCTGTCCAAGGAAGGTGTTAAAAGAAAAGACAAAATTATTAAAGAAAATACTGTAGCTGATATAACACTTCACGGTTTGCTAGAAGAAAATGCATCCTTAGAGGATGCTAGTATG
Source organism: Dascillus cervinus (assembly GCA_949768715.1). Classification (NCBI taxonomy): domain Eukaryota; kingdom Metazoa; phylum Arthropoda; class Insecta; order Coleoptera; family Dascillidae; genus Dascillus; species Dascillus cervinus. The sequence goes on along the minus strand of OX458319.1, from coordinate 24,504,272 downwards.
TCTGATGCAACAGCATTAAATAAAAGTTCAACATTTACTTCAAGGGAAATGGATGTTGAACAAAACGATGAAATTATTGATCCGTCCTTACAAGGAGCAGCCTGTACGGAAATCATCGAAGATTCAAAAAAGAATGAGATACGCAAACCTGTAAATAAAGTTAGGAAAACAACTAGTAGCATTAACAATAAAATTTTAGAAGAAATAAATGAAAATCCTAGTCTAGAAAATATATCTAATAACGTCGAGAAAGAAAACGCCAGTGAAAATGCAGAAAAGAAAATAGAAAAACCAAACGAAACCCCCGTTGAATCAAAAGTGAAGAGGAAACCTTTGAAAAAAAAAGTTGTGAGTGATAAAAATGACAAATCAAACCAAGAAAACCTTCCACCAGCCGAATCGACAACCGTTTCTGCTCCCAAAGAGGAAAAAGTTGAATCTGAAGTTGAAAATAAAGAGCAATGCAAAGTCGACGATCAAAAAGGTATCAATGAAACGCCAAGTGAAGTTAAAACTGAAGATACACAAACTCCCACAAAACCTATTGAACGAAGGCGGTCGCGCATTTTTGAGACAGCAGAAAAATTTCAGAATATGATTGCTTCCAGTGAAAGTAAACCTAAAGTTGTAGAAAAACCAAAAAAGATCGTCATACCCGGTGTTAGTGTAGATGGTTTTAAGAAGGAGTTTGAAAGAAAGGCAAGTCTTACATCAACTTCGCCTCCAAAGAGTAAAGAAATTTTAACAAAGAAAACTCTTGAGAAACAAAAAACAGTTGAAAAAGACGAGCCAGAAGAATCACAACCAATTGCTGAACCAAAACCTGAAAATAATGTGGAACAAAAGTTAGTTGGGGCTGGTGAACCTAAAGTTGAGGAAGAAAGGCTGGAAAAAGTTAAAAATGCTGTTAATATTATATCAACTGCTTTGGATAAGGAAGGAACAAGAAAATCAAAGTCCCGGCCTTGTATGGTTAGAAAACCTCCAGTTCCATTTGGGTCTGGTGGTCGATCTGCTTCTGGGAACATAACTTCACTTATATCTCCCATCTCACCTCCAGATAAAAATCTTTTCAAACAGGTAGTTTTTTTAATTCGCTCTTATTAATATTCGTGTGCCTTGTAGAATTTTATACTACAGATTGTAGGTATACAACAGAATGCTGGTTAAGTGACATGAAATTTGAGGACTTGTTAATTTTACTACATTTGATGAAGTCTTAAATTTTGCTAGGTTATACACTAATACTCCGGTTAACGTTGATTTACTACAACACTTTTTTTTAAATCAATTGCCGCGCATGCGCATTGCATCGTGCGCCTGTGCGGTAATCTTCAGTCGCTCTTGCTCTCTTATTACAATTTAATTTTTTTAAATGTTTTGACATGATATAAAATTGAAACAGTATTTCACTGTTAAATACTGTTTTCAACTTTATTGTTATTTGTATTATTTTTTTATCTAAAATACTTCATATGGCAATTTAAAAAAACTTAATTAACCCCGTTTGATTCGCTTAACGTTCTTATTTTTTAACGCATTAAACGCGTAAATCTGGGTATTACTGTATCATGAAAATCGTGTAATAAGAGAAAAACCAAAAGGCAATATTGCCTTAAAAAGACAGATTGTTTAATGTGAACGACCAAAAATAAAATGAAAAAATTGCAACATTTCAATTAGAGGAGAGCGAAAACAAAAGCTGGCGGCTGAAAATTGTCAAATGGCTTTTGTAAACTTTTTCTTGATGTGGATGAGGCGGCAAATTTCAATGGTCACATAACCCACATTCTTCGTGTACAAACTATACATTACGATTCATTTTCATTTGCAATATGTTAAAAGCAAAATACTTGTTTTTAAATTAACAAAAACTATTAATGGGAAATTTTGAAATTGGTGTTATCAAGTAAATTTCAATAATTCAAGTAAAGTGTTTCTTATAATAATGAATTATTCATTGTTTGTTCTAAGTCATGATCATGTTAATTAATGATTTTCCTTTATCAGTTTGCCAACCCCAATGATTAAAGTAATGTTACTTCTCGTTTTAGATTAGTCCTGTTGTAAATGATGTAAGACAAGCAACAATACAAAGATCAACTCCAGAACAGGTTCGAGAAGAAACACACGAAAATACTCCAGAAGAAAATAAAACATCTTCAGTTGAAATAACTCTAAAGTCTGCGACATTACCTCGTCGCAAGACAGCTAAAGCAGAAATTAAATTAGATTATCCAACACCAAAGCCTGCGACTATAGAATTTAAGACTGAAATGGCCCATCGTGTTGAAGGTGCTCCTAAATTAGCCACACAACGAAGCGAAATAACTGTTCCTGTTGCAAAAGCTCATAAAGAGTTGAGATCTACATCATTAGAACCTGAAACAAAAGCAAAACTGTCACCTCGTGAAAGAATTATTCCAATTGCTTTTGAAAAAGAAGCAAATGAGAAAGCAGAAGTTAGTTCTCCACCTCTTAAGCCCCCTACACCTAAACCATTCCAGAGCCAAAAGTCTACACAATCGCAAAAATCGAGCCTTTCTAGGCAATCAACTCAAGAATCAGATTCAGAAACAACTTCCACTGTAGGAGAACCAATACGCAAATCCCCTCGTGAATACATTATACCTATAGCTGTTGAAGGAGGTGGTTACGTTACACCACGAGCTGGTAGTTTGGAACCAAGTGAAACGGCCAGCACCATCACAAATAACAGTCGTAGATCAACTAGCAAATTTGGACACCCCAGAAGGATGAGGTATTCTTTAATTTTTTTTTAGAATTGTTTTTGATTGGTAATATTTATAGTTCGCTATTAAGTGACCGTGATGGATCAGAAGATGAATCTCCATTTACTGCATTGCATCGTCATAGTTCCTTTGGTAGAGATAGCGATACAGAAGATTCTAAACGTGATACCTTCCACATGCACCGGCTTAGGTGTGATTCTGTATTATTTTAAGCAATTCATTTAATCAGTTTTTTAACAGGAGTTCACGGCCTAGAAAAGCAACTCTTGAACACAATGATTCATTTAGTTCAGGTGAAGATGATGATGATGATGGTTTTGAGATCTTAACTGCTGAGAATTTGTTCTCAACTTTACTGTCAAGGGTACTACCATTATGCAAAACACATTAATTAAATTTAAAAAAAAAAAAATTGTAGGTGCGAGATTTAACTCAAAGATTGAACGTGGAAGATGGTGGGAGACCAGGATTCCCAAGTAGTCGTTTATTAAGTCATTTTGATCACGGAACTAATTTTTGGAACTTGCATAATCGATTAGACCCAATTGCAAGGTAACAATTAATTTACATTTTATTCAAAGTTTCAGTCTTTCATTTAGTTAGCGTTTAGATTTTTCTATTCAAAATAGTTGATAGTAAATTTATAAAATTCTATTTACAAGCACTCGTTATACGTTCACTTATAAGAAAGAAACAACAACTATTAAGTAAGTTGGGTTATTTTCATGTCGTAGGAGTTTCTTGTTTGAAAATCTTGAATAAAATTGTGACTCGGATTAATAAATCTTGTTCAGCAGGCACGCACCAGTAGGCCGTACGTTAAGTCGTGAAAGAAGTGCTGATAGTTCAGCATCTGGTCATTTTTCAACACCATGGCGCAGAAGTGTAAGTCGAGACTTAGCGACTGATATAGAAAGCGTGTTCAATGATTCTCATACCCCTACACATACGGCTACATTGCCTAGAGGAGGTAAATATGATGACAATGTCAATTAATAATGCAAAGTAATGAAGTAGTTTTTTTGTTGTGAAACAAACATGTTTTTGATGTGTTTTTGTAGTCACGTTTTTTTTTAAACTGCAGTTAATTTCCTGCAGGTTTTTTTGAAGGGCAGTCTTGATTGTTGAACTAACAAAATATTTACTGTTCAGTAAAAAATTTTAAAATTTCTAGACTACTTGAATTTTGTTAGTTCGACTTTACTGCATTTCTATTTGTCTTTAATGTTTCTTAGATACATAAATTGATCGATGAATATTTTGTTTAATTAATTGTTTAATTAATTAATATATGACTATTCTTTGTTTAAAACTTCATATTTTGATGTATCTTGCTTATGAAATATTGAATTGAACAGTGGATTGCACATAAATTACAATTAAAATTCTTAATGTTAGGTGAACATTATATTCATTCGAGAGCTGAAGGTTCAATAATTTCTTTGATTAGTAATATTGATATTGATGTTTTCTCAACGAAAATCAGTGGTTATTATACATAATTTGACTTTGAGAACATCTATGATTGTTTCCTTCACTGCATTTTTGTACTACATAGTATACTGTAGGTTGCCACTCTCTAAAATTTAAGAGACAGGAAAATGAATGAACCACAATCTCAACATAAATCAGTTGATTGCTATAACACTTATAGGTGAGTCTCAAAATAAATTTGTCTGTGATTCTGGATGTAAAAACAAAACAATTAAGCAAAAATAGCTTAGTTTGTAAATGTCCCCGTAGAAGGTTTCTTTTTTTCATTCAAGAATTTTGCGATAGTAATTTGAAATGCAGGATGTTGTATTTTTTCAAGAAGACCTCAACTTTTATAAAATAAAAAAATTAAATTACTAAAAATTTTGCCAAGTTTATTTGCCAGTAGTTATCAAAATTCCAAATTTGGGGATAGCCTGTACAAAGAGCATAGAAATTTTGAATTGTGGTAAAATGCAAAAAAATTCGTAATGTTAAATATTTTATTAATCTAATTTGTTTATTTTGATCAGTTAGAATCTCCCACTATTAATGCACGAGCTATAACTTTGTATTTATAATAAGTAATTGTTTTTTTATTTACATTAAAAATCGTTGGCTTAATTTATTTTGCGTCTTTCAGATTATCCATGTGCATATAACTACATACATAATCTGAAACCTATCTACCTTTCAGTGTATATAATATAACTATATAAATCAACAAATTTTACATTTATTGTTTATTTCGGAAATAATATAAATTTTTTGCATTGCCGAAAGTGTCAATTTACTGTAAAAGTAAAATTTTAGTTGTTTTATATGTGCAACCATACTGTATGTAGCAGAAGCAAATATAGTCAATTCATTGCATAAACTTTAAATAATTAATTTCCGATAATTTTTAATCATGTAATTCCAAAATTAGATTTTTAGTTCCATTGGAGTTCCATTCAATAACAAACTCATTTAGGCTAGGCTGTGATTTTATTATTATGTTGGCAACACTCAAATTGTAATGGCGTTATTTTATCATTAACATTATTTATGTCCCACCGGTATATTAATTGACTCTAATGACTCTATTTTAAGGGATGTTATATACGAAATAACGCCGTAGGGCAATTTTTTTTTTTTTTGATAACGGTAGTGTCTATAGTGTTGTTTTAACTCCAGAAACGGTTACGAGGCTAAAAAAACATTTTTTTTACTTTATGTTGGTAGTAATCAGTACTGAATACCATAACTTATACAATTTTTACAGAATCACTTAAATGTTACAGAATATTCAAGATAAAGTTTTCCTCAACGACAGAACCGTTTTGTACTATATTTTCTAATTTTAAAGCTACATTACTAATATAACCTTAAACTGACAGATGTAAAATACCATTACTATCAACATAAAGTAAAAAAAAAAATTTTTTTCACAGCCTTCTAATCGTTTCTGGAAAAATAAAAAATATAAAAAATATATAAATAAATAAAAATAAGCACTGTGCTTCCATGGATACCCAATGAAAATGAATGTCGCTTAGATCAGTTAACTAGATCATTCTTAAATATTATATCGTTACAATTAAACACAAATGAATTAAATTTTCTTTTTTGTATTTTTCCCGTTATGATAACTATGAATGAATAAATATGAATTAGATAAGAAAACTGGTAGGACATAAAACGTTGGGCATTATGAGATAAGTGCCCAAGATTGTTGTACACCGCTTGGGCCAAAGGCCCTTGTGTTGTGCACTAACAATCTTGGGCGTTTATTTTGCTCATAATATCCTTGGTACCTTAATAGCTATAAAATTTTGAATGCATTTAATAGGCGTTGCTAACTTAAAATTAAAATTGCAGCCAACCATAGTTAAGTTTTTATTGAAGGGTACTTGAAACTTCAATTAGTATTTTTCATTTCTTTCTGCAAATCAACCAGCTGAAATAAATATTTAATTTATAGTCTTGACACTTTTGTTAGGAACAAAAGTTAAACAACGGTTTGATTGACCATAAAGATTTTTATATTCTAATTTTGTTAACGTTTTTTATAAATATTATTGAATTAACTATAATTTGTTTATTTTGTTTAATTCTTCAACAGTTACATTTAAATTATATATTTAAGAAAATGTTGTAGAAGAAAAATGACTTTAAAAGTACATCAAGATATGTTGGGCAATGTAGAGCATGGTTGTGACAGTGTTGTGTGGTTGCAGCGCGAGTGCGCGTGACGGTGCATGTGCCCTGCGGATCCGCCACCCAGAAGGGCACCCACTAACTGCCTGGCTACCTGCTGCAGACACAGACTCGGTAGGCTGCATGCACTCACTAATTCTTCATAAAAAAAAAAACAAAATTTAATAACTTTGAAATTTCATGACTTATACAAACATTGGCTGAAGAAAAATAGAGTAAATCATGTGTTAAGTTTTCTGTTTACTGGTTTCAGTTTTTCGTTTTTTTTTTAAGTTAATAGTGGCGGTAGATATTTTGCATAATTTTATTTCTTAGCAGCAGTTTATATTTTTATTTCTTTTTTATTTCACCAAACTTATGAATACAATACGTACTGCTTTATTTACAGTAGACTTTGTTTACTAATTTATTATTGTTTTTTTGATTTTACTCCAAGCAGCTGAAGATGTTTTGTGCCAAAATCACTAACAATTTAAAGGTAAGTACCAAACTATAATTCAGCTCTGTGTTTTTAATTTTTGTGTATATAACTCGATATTTGAAATGACCACAATACTCATTTAATCAGTGGGTTCTTTTTTCAGATAAAATGAAGAAAGAAGACCTTAATTTATCAGATTTAAATTTAAAAAAATTAAAACTAACAGAAGAAGATGCCCTCGCATTGTCCTATTTGACACCAGGATTATCACGTAGAATTCAAAAACAACTCTTTGCACAATTGCCGCCATCTGAAGCAAGAAAGTTATCGAGAACTTTATCGTTACGAAATTCATCAGAAAATCATCGTTTTGTACCTGAAACTCCCGTAGAAAGATTTGAACGTAGATCTGTTGATAGAATTTCATCTTCACTCAAACGATACGGAAGTGCATCTGCTAGCACGGAAGACGAAAGAAACATTAGGGGAAGGTTTAGATCAACAGATAGAAAAATTTCTGACGATGACTCTAAAAGTACCAGATCTAATTTATCAAGAAAATCACCAACTCGAGAATACTCGAATATATTAAATCATGATTATCAAAATGTTAATCATAATGATGAATATTTTAAGACTGACCGCCCTTATTGCACTGAAAACAATAGATCCGACACAAATTATGATTATAATTCATTTGGTTCTGAATCTTCCTGTTTAAGCAAGTATCTGTCTCCCACCAGATACTCTTCATTGCCAGATACTGAAAATAAAAACGACTTAAACAAACGTTACACATCACCGAAAAGAATCTCTAGATTTTTACGTCCCGACTTTTTTGAAGCTCCTAAGGAGGCAAATGCCTTTGAAAAAGAAAAACGGGAAAGAGAAATGGAGACCCAAAAGGTTTTAAAAGAAATTCGTGATAAACGTATCAAGAATCGTTTAAATCTGCGTCGCGAGCGATCTGCTTCGCGAGAAGCTGAGAAATCGACAAATGAAGAACAAAATAAGATCACAGAAAATTCGAAAACTGTAAATTTGTTAGATGAAGTTTCGAATAATATCAAGAATTTAGAAGAAAACGTCCAGAATATCCACGATTATGTTAACGTCCCTGCTGAAAATGTCTTAAAAGAAGCTGACGTTATAAAAAAGGAACGTCCTTCTAAATTAATTCGTCCAAAGAGTTACCCAGCTGAAAATTGTGTTTCAGCGCCTGTTGCAGAAAAAGAATCAAAATCTAAGATAGGTAAGCTAAAAAAAGGATTTACATCACAAAAACATAAAGAGGAATCAAAGGAAAGTAATAAAGCAAAGAATGAATCTGAAAAGGTACCAACTAAAAACAAATTCCTACACAGCATCGAAAAGAAATTTGAAAAATTACGTTCACTAAATCACTCTTCAGATAATAAAGTGTCTGATAGCAATAAAGGAGCCTTAGATGAAAACAAATCAAATGTAGAAAATACAATCAAAAGATTGCGTGAACAAAGCTTACCTAGAAACATTGATCATTGCATTACTGAATCAGGTTTGATCAAACGGGCCGTGTCAGTTGAAGATCTTTCAACTCTTACAAGCACAAAAAATTTGCAGCCTTCACGCAAGTCGGTCACTAAAATACTTAATTTATTTAAAAAGTATGAAGAACGAGAAAACAAGAAAAATGACGTTGTTAAAACTAAAAAGGTGAAAGAGGGTGGTGAAGTTAAAACTTCAAAAAATAAAATAAGTCAATTAAATTCAGAAAAGACTGATAAGGATAGTGGGAAAACTAAAGGTGCTGATACTGTGATTTCAAAAAATTCTGATTTAAGAAGTAAAAATTTGGATGATACGCCAAAAAATAAGTTGAAGGAACTAAAGAATACAAAAAATGAAAATGAACGAAAAGAAATTAGGCCTAAATCTCTCTTGATGGAACATGTAAAGCGTTTTCAGAACTCTTACGCAGGTGCCAAAAGTGATACTGTAATTAACGATACTTTAAATAATGACAAAGATCTGCAAACGAAAGGTTCTAAACTACCGGTGAATTCGTTTAGACGCAGCTTGAACTTGGAAAACAGTCAGATTGAACCGCCAAAATTTTACAAGAACCCTGCAATCAAAATAAACAGCCAAACCGTGAAAACTAACGAAGATTTATTAAAAAGTGATGTAAACGGTATTAATGAATTGACTGATACCAAAAAACCAGATCGAAAAAATTTAAAATTGGATTTCACTAGAATTCCAGCCAATGCTGAGCCAAAAATATTGATTGAACCTAGTACAAGTTTAGTAGATGCTGTTCAAGATACGAAAAATAATCGTAATTCTATTGCAACCACTGATGACAGTTCTGCATTTTTATCACCCTGTGATGATAATATGAGTTGCGATTCTTGGTCAGTTTGTTCTGATTTTCATAGTCAAGATTTGTCGTCACCAGTATCACCAGGGGGTGGCCATATGTATTCTGGTGATGAAAATGAATCGGTTATTGATAGGATTAGAAGAAAAAGTTTCTACTCGCGTTTCAATGAAAAGAAAAAACCACGAAAAAGTTCCCTCGTTGGTAATTATAAAGATACAGATTTTTATAAAGATATCGAGCAGCGAAATTTGGGATATAAATCACCAACAGATTATGGTTCTAAAGATTATAAGTCACTTAATCGCAGATCTAGCTCCGTTACACCGACTGAAAGAAATAATTATAAAGCGTATACCCGCAGTTCATCGCTTTTAAATGATGGGTATATAAATTTGGCAAATCGATATCAGACTTATAATCCAAGATTGGACAGACGAATCAATTCATTGTGTTCTTCAGATTCTGAAGAAACAAATAATTTGGATGATGTACTTGCGACTGGAAAATCTAGAATGTGAGTCTTTTTTTGGTTCTTAATGTTAAATTCATTGTTTCCTTGTTTTAGGTACAGTTATCATAACCACCCATCCATTTATGGCAATAAATCGAGAGTTGCTTCTCCTCTTGGGGAACATTCTTATGTTAACCTTACAGCTCCTACCTTGAACAAAGCTTCAACAAACAGTCCTACCTCTCACAATCCTACATAATTTTGAAACCTGAAATTTTTTATGTCTATAAATTAATCTTTTGCACAATTTTTTTATGTTCATTTGTACGAAATAGAAGCAACTTCCATTGAACTAATCACTTCCTACAAGAAAAGAAAGGAAACACTGTTTCCTTAAATTGAATTAAATATTATTGCAATGACCAATTTTTGTCAAACAATTAATTATTCTTCATATTTGATAATCAAAAATTAATAAACATTCACTGGTATTTTCAGAGATCTTTTCGACAAAATTACGTTCAAAACATTTGACTATATAGAACTAAATTAGAACTATAGAGACAGTAATTAAGAAATTTAAATCAAGTACGATATTGTTTTCGTGAAAGTTTTAAGTACTTTTCAATTATACAAGCGTAATGAATTTTTTAAATATGTTCTGAGTTACAGGCAGGGGGGTCTTTTTAAATAATGACTACCGTTCTCTAGCATTGGTGCAACAAACTGGAGATTGTCGCTTGATAAGAATTTATTTTATCAGTTACTAATTTGTAACATAAAAGAATGTGCAAGTCCAATTAGTATTCTCATAGAATGTATGTATAAACATATCACATTTTCATTGATGGTAATGATTGAGAAGCGAGACAATACTAAAATTACATTTCTATTGATGTGCGCACTGACTTTGTAACGCATGCATTGTGCTGATGTTTTAAACTGTGTGATAAACACTAACAGATTTGGATTTAAAAAATCATTAAAAAAAAATTGGCAGTTATTGGGGACTGCCGACAGAAGTGAAGACTTAAAATTATGAAATAACAGTGGAATAATATTTTGATAAGGAAAATTTTGAGTATTTAGTTCATAATTTGTTATTATTGGCTCATGTAATTGTGGAACATAATTAATTTGAACTTGTGAAGGAATATCATTGTGAATTTCGTCATCATAATCTGAATGTATGGTTCATTCCGTGTTGATAGGTTCCCAGTACGAGTTGGTGGAACATATGGCACATTTCTCGTTGATGAGCCTCCAATTTGTAAATTATGAAAATTCTGACATTTAGAAACATGCTTTACAATTGTTTCTGAGGATTGATCTGTCGATAAATTAATCAAATTAGTGGCTCCGTGACGTAACTAGGTGCGAACTCGTAAGATTTACCCTATCCAAAAATCGTCTAATGCGCCTAAAGAAGTTTTCACTTCAAAATATTGCATTTGACTTGCAAATAGCATCTTAAAAAAAAATTGGCCATAATTTAAGACGAGAAGTTCGAACTTTTTTAGGTTGTATAGTTCATCTTTTCGCGAGCTGATTTTTGTCTTTTTGCGCAGATTCTTCCCAACTTAAATCGTCTCTAATGTCTGTATTACACTCGAATAGCAACACTCGTTTTGGATTTGTGTTCTAAAAGTTGCCGTCATTATTTATATGCTCGTTAATTAACTACAATTAACTACACTTCGACTATTGGAAGGAGCATATTATGAGCAAAGGCACAGATTACTTATGAGCTTCTTAGCTGCGAGTGAATAATTGCACGCGCACGTAGCCTTGTACTATACTTTGTCTTTGACTTGTCTGTTATTAACAAATTGCTAACGAAATAATTCCGTGAAATTATTGTTTTGACACATCAAGCACATATTAACAATACTAGCAATGAATGTAAATTCTCCAGATTACTGCCATGTAATAACTGCAAAATTGATTGAAATTCAAAAATTTGCCAGCTGTCAAGTGCTTCATTAGATTTTTTCATGAAATAACTTTCAATGTAACTGCAAAAAGTTGGTAGTGAAGGTAAAATATTGTCCAAATAATCTTCAGTGTTGTCTGACATGTTCAAGTAAGCAGCTAATGTGTACCAATATGTTACCACTTCAAGATACAACTGTGTTCTGGGCACCATTTTATCGACAAGTGGTAACTGTTCAACAACCTCTGCCAATGGAGATAATTTGATAATGCACTTCGAGTAGACGACTGAAAAGAATTATGGTACAGTTAATATCGTTCTCGTTTGAATCAAGTCAAAAGTCAATAATTTTAAAAAATCTCCATCAAAAAAGTCTGTCCACTTGGGTAGCAATCGTTCCTTAAAGAAAGCTCGAGCGGATTTATGCTTATCTTCAAAACCGCAATGAATAACGGTTTGGCGTTCCACAATTTTTAAACACTTGGGACCTACAATCGCCAATCTTTGAAATGTGATAAAAATCTCAAAAATGCTAATGCTAGTACTAAATTACTATAGAGCGGCAAAGTCAATTTTATAAAATGACCCTCTATATATTTTAAAAGACAATTTTATATGTAACACTTGTTTTATAACAATTTAAAAAGGAATTCATTGGAAATATAATGATTTAACAATGAAAACGTGAAACGCATTTATTAGTGACAATTTAAACGATGCAATTTTAATTTTTTTCAAGTATGCCCCTACTTGTGAGATTAAAAAGTATTTGAAACTTTTTCCTTGGATTACTGTTGGTATAAATGAAATAAGACTGAGACAAAAATTTCATTAAATTGAGTAAACTTTATCCTAAGGTAAATTATAGTAATATTTTCATAAAATGCATTATACGATTTTCCAAATTTATTTACTTGGTTTAAATTTCATTGTAACTTTAGCTTTAGTTTTTAAATGATAGTTTCATTGATCTGATTAATTGATATAATCGAATATTATTAAAAAGTTTAATCAAAAACTATGTGAGGGAAAATCCGTGCTAAATAATCTAAAGTTTTCAGCCACTTTACTTGTGTTCACATTAATAATCATAAAACAAAAATTGTATAAATTAAGGTCTACTTATTTATTATTGAATTTTCACGATGACTTTAGTTCACCTTAAGTTGGTGTTTTTATTATTACGTAAATATACCGACTTAATGTTTCTAGCATGTGCATTATTCTGTGTAAATGTCGTTTGCTTTACACTTTTCATTTATTTAGACTAGTTTGTTTGTTTAGCTTTAAATTAGTATTTATTTATTATCATTTTTGTTTTGAATTAACACAACAAAACTAACTTAACATTAGGATTTGATTGAACATTTGATGGTACAAGTTGTTTAAATTGTTTTAAAAAGTGAATTGTAAAATTGTTAGAGAGCGATTTAAAAAAAGTTGACAAAATATTTAGTACGTAGTTGTATGTTTTATGATGAAATAATAAAAAGTTTAATTTTTCTGTACGTCAGATCCCATTTATTATTACATTAATTACCAAATTTGTTAAAACCTAGTATATTTTAGGGTTGAGTTTGTGTGTACACTGTTATAGAATGTTGACATTTGTGATTTTATAGAAAAATAAAATTTCTTTATACTATTCTTTTAATTTCATTCTCACTGAACCAGGTTGTCGGTACTGTTAAGTACCAGTCACCCTTTGTATCAATAACATACCTTGACACCCTTCTAAATTCACCCTGACCTAACTTATATTGATTACACAAATTTTGTTTTCACATTCATTCGCGATGGGTGCAATTTTGTGTAAGCCATGTAATAAACGTAAAAAGAAAACGCTGCAAGGTGGTTCAATTTTGGATCGCGTTATCAGTCAAGCATCGAATCAAGATCAGTGTTTATTATATAAACTTGCAAATTATAAAAAAGGTTAAAAAACATTATTTTAGGCCGCCTTTAAATTACTGGTTGTTGTAGGTGGTGAATTGATAGACGCATATAACATGGGAGGAACAGTAGAAGTGGAAAAATTGATTCGCGAACAGTTTGGACAATTGATGTATCACGATGGTAAAGGCCAAATAATCAATCGAGCAGAGTATTTAAGATGGAAATACAGAGATTATGAACAAGTAGTTTTACCAATTGAAGCATCTTTAAGTCCACATGATCCGTTAGCTAAATGGCAAGATCATGAAGCATGTTGGCAAATGCAATATAGAGGTTCATTAGGTGAAACATTGCTACATGTTCTAATAATATGCGACACAAAAATACATACACGACTAGCAAGAACTCTGATTAAGTGTTTTCCAAAATTAGCACTAGATATTGTAGAAGGTGAAGAGTATTTAGGTGCCGGTGCATTGCACTTAGCCATTGCTTATAATAACAATGAATTAGTGCAGGATTTAGTTGAAGCAGGGGCGAATGTTAATCAAAGGGCCATTGGAAGTTTTTTTTTACCTAGAGATCAGCAAAAACCAAAACCAACTAAACACACTGAGTATGAAGGCTTAGCTTATTTAGGTGAATATCCACTAGCATGGGCTGCTTGCTGTGCTAATGAAAGTGTATATAATTTACTTTTGGACAGTGGTGCACATCCTGATCTTCAGGATAACTTTGGAAATATGATTTTACACATGGTTGTTGTGTGCGATAAATTGGTAAAGAATAATATTAAATTATTTTATTATTTTAATTGTTAATGTTAGGACATGTTTGGATATGCCTTGAGACATCCTAAATTACCTGCAAGTAATGGCATTGTAAATAAATCTGGTTTAACGCCACTAACATTGGCTTGTAAATTGGGTCGTGCTGAAGTGTTTCGTGAAATGTTGGAATTGTCGGCAAAGGAATTTTGGCGTTACAGTAATATTACCTGTTCAGCTTATCCATTGAATGCGTTAGATACATTACTGCCTAATGGAAAAACAAGTAAACTGATTTTGTAACGCAGCTATTGAATTTCTTTAAACAAATCTTTGTAGACTGGAATTCTGCATTGTTTATCATATTAAATGGCACGAAAGAAGAACATTTAGATATGTTAGACGGAGGAATTATTCAACGCTTGCTAGAAGAGAAATGGAAAACTTTTGCAAGAGTAAAGACAATTTCTTGTTTGATTGATGTTATTGTAAAAAATTTGCATTATATTTTTCAGAATCAGTTTTTGAAGCGATTATTGATTTTATTGACGCATTTATTGTGTTTATCGCTGGCTGTGTATTTAAGACCAGATGATCCAGATGAGCTGTTATTAGGATGGTCAGATGATTTGACAGTCATAGCTCGATATGTATGTGAAATTGGAACTGTTATCGGAGTATTAAGTTATTTAATATTTCAACAAGGTGATGAAATTAAGAATCAAGGAATATGGACATTTTTAAAACAGCAAGTAAATAGGTATATCTTCACATTTTTCATCACGGAAAATAATTTCTATTTTTGTATAGTCACATTCGCCACCGAAAACAATTTTTTTGGTCTCCAATTTGTTACTGTTGGCGTGTATACCATATCGCTTAGCTGGTGACAGAAACACAGAAGAAGCTATTCTTGTAGTTGCCGTACCAGGATCTTGGTTTTTGTTAATGTTTTTTGCGGGGTAAGTTAGATAGATGGTGTAACAATAAATTTATTAAACAGACAATTGCAGTGCTGTGCGTTTAACTGGACCATTTGTGACAATGATCTACAGTATGATTACTGGTGACATGTTGACTTTTGGAATTATTTATACAATTGTGCTGTTTGGATTCTCCCAATCGTTTTACTTTTTATATAAAGGTTTTCCTACTGATAAAGCAACTTTGTAT
Organism: Dascillus cervinus; assembly: GCA_949768715.1. Taxonomy (NCBI): domain Eukaryota; kingdom Metazoa; phylum Arthropoda; class Insecta; order Coleoptera; family Dascillidae; genus Dascillus; species Dascillus cervinus. Next base: position 24,488,841 of record OX458319.1, on the reverse strand, counting down.
AATAGTTACACGTCAACATGGATGGCTTTATTTCAAATTACAATGGGAAATTATGATGTAAGTTCTTCGGAGATTATTTTGTTACCTAAACAAATTAGAACGATTTTATCAAAGTTGAGAGCAAAAATTTAAGGTTGAAATTCATTGACTTAAATATAAGTGGACACTTACAGCTGTTTATAGCACCTCAAAACAATCCCTATGTAGGGATGGGGTAGAGAGGTATGATCAGCCATAAGTGTCCACTGATCTTTATGTAAGTGACTGTTGTTGTTTACAAACTTGGTTTATTTGAAGAAATGAAAATTTTTAAAATATGATTTGCTTGGAAATAAATCAGGCCTAACAACCATATTCTGTCGTCATCAAGTACAGTAATACTCCACTTAACACTGCTCCGCTTGACACTGTTTCAGTATTACGCGGTAGTATTGGGATTCCCTGAACTTGCATGCTGTATTGGTATTCCTCAAAATGACGCATGATTTTGTTGCTTTGATACTTGCATGCAGTCTCGCGGCGTTTTTGATATCATTACAGTACGAACGCATGTTTGCTGAGTCACAGTTGATTTATGATCGGGGAGGACCTCGTTCAACGCTGTTACGTTTAGTTCTGGTACGCATTGGAACATATTCCCCGCTTTAAGATTATATTAGAGGTCTCATTTTGATTATTTTCTTAAAACACTTTTCTTATAAAGCTACAAAGTGATTAATGCCATGCTTAATTTCTCTCAACCAAATAATATTAAAAGGATCAGAAAAAGTAGTAATCTGGTCTGGGACGTGAGGCATGACTTTCCAATATGATTTATAAATATTTTATTGATTATGGTCATCACAGAAATTATGGAGAAAAGTTCCTATCATATTTTTGATACATATTGATAAAATCCAGCATAACCAGAAATTAAAAACATGTAACCTTTTCAGTATCAAGAACTTTCCCTCACACCTTATCCGACAGTAAGTAAAACAGTTTTCGCAATTTTTATGGTTTTTGTGCCCATATTACTGTTGAACATGTTAATTGCAATGATGGGAAATACTTATGCACATGTGATTGAGCAGAGTGAGAAGGAATGGATGAAACAGGTAAATATTAATTTTAGTAATTAAGTACAGCACTATTGAAATAAATTATTACAGTGGGCAAAGATTGTTGTCACTTTAGAACGAGCTATCCCCCAAGCAGATGCACATCATTATTTACAGGAATATAGTATTTCATTAGGGCCAAGTGAAGATCCCAGCACTGAGCAAAGGGGAGTGATGGTGATTAAATCAAAAAATAAAACTAGAGCAAAGCAACGCAAAGGCGCCGTTGCTAATTGGAAAAGAGTCGGAAAAGTCACTATACATGCCTTACGTAAAAAAGGGTTAACAGGTGAAGAGTTAAGATGTTTAATGTGGGGTAGGGAATCGATTAGCACACCTGTAAAAGTAAAACGGTATGGTTTTTAATTTAGTTTTAATGCGATTATGTTAACAAAATACATTCAATAGACCTCCTGTGGATCCTTTAACAAATCCAGAAGGACCAAATGTTACTGGCGGTTTTGGAGAGGCATTAACAGCAGCATTAGATGTTATGGTTTTTACACACGACATTGATATAGTGAATGCATCACAGGGCTTAAATTTGGCAAGTAACGCTAAACCTCGCGAACAACAATCACAAAATACTGTTGAAATAAACAATAAAATTAACACAACTTTAACTGCTTCAAATCAGTCTAATGTACCTGTGGGTGGAGCAATGTTTGGTGCATTGGCACAATTAACAGATTCCAAAATACCCAATGATACGACTGTAAAAACAACACTGAAATCAAATGTTGTAAATCTTCAATCTGAAATTAAAAAAGTTAATGTGGAAGATCCCCTACGTGAATTAGTTTTGTGTTCAAAAATAAATGAACCGCAGAAGTTAAATGCGTTAGCTGTTCAAGCTGCAAATTTGCCCAATACCGAAGAAATATTATTGAAACCGCCAGCCAGTGTCAAAGCTTTAGCCGGAATATTTGCCGGAACTGAAACGTTTGTGAAAAAAATGGAAAATAATATTAAAAAGAAATATTCAGCATTGGATCCTAGTGATAGTGAAGGATTTGGTGGTATTAACTACTTCTTGTTTTGTTTGTTAACTGTTGACAATTGTTTGTTTTATTTTTAGAAATTCCACTGTTAGGTAAATTATCACGAATGCGCAGAGTAAAATCAGCAAATTTAAGAAACTTCTTGGCAAAAGGAAAAAAAGTGGACAAAAAACAATTAGTACGAGATTCTGATTCTAGTTCTGTGGATACAGTTATACACACCAGTTTCGATTTGTCTCGAAAAAATGATTTAGATTATGCAGAAGAAAGAATAAGACAAATAAAAGAATCTTTAAAAAATCAGATACCAAACGAATCAATAGAGAATTTGAGACCAATTAACATTGATGCTGCTGTGGAAAGTCAAGGAGTGTATGTTAGAAGTATTTTCTGTGAATTGTGTAACTAATTAAATTATTGCAGACCAACTGAAGTAATGATAATAACAGGGTTATCTGAAGGTGCAGAAGTACAATCATCAAATGTGCGATTAAAAAAGAAGAAACGAGCAAAAACAACTAAAGCTAATAGGTCTGGTGCACAATTAGAAAAGTAATAAAATTGTACTTATAATTTTTCATCATCAGGGTTGCTCCTTCGATAGAATTAGTGCAGAGGGAGTGTCAATCTGCTGGTTATCAAATTAATCCGGATTCTCCGCCTGATCCCCTGGAACCATGGAGTCTCAAAGGAATTGCAAACATGAATACAATATTGGCATGGGAAAACGAACATGATAGCATGTAATAAAGTATTCCCTTTGCTGGTTTACATGGTAAAACAAGCATTCATCATATGAAATTGTTTTAAATAAAATTCAATTTTCTTGTATTTATATTTCAATGAAAAACCTAGTGTGTTTTTAAAAGTAGCAACTAAACACCTTAAAAATTAATCTTAAAACTATTGAAAATTAAGTAAGAAATAAACCACCATTGCCATTTCACCTTCAATTTTTTGTCTATGATTTAATGTTTTTACTGTTCCTATACCGTATTTTTTAATTTGAGAAGAAGATTCAAACAGATCGCGCCAAGAGGTAGTAAATTGATAGATATAAATATTAAAATGGAATCGATTAAATATTTGTGTACTTACAATGTTACTTTGAGGGTGTTTACTGTAGTGGCGGTGGGTTGAACCTTGTACATCACCTTCGGTGTTGACAATCGTCACACCATTCTCTAGGGTTGTCTGGGTCCAAGCACAGATAATACAAATGCCATATTGCCATGATACTACAGCTGCATTGCTTGTGGACAAGATAAAAATATTTTTGTTTGTATCGATGGAGTTGCATGGTATGTACCAACGGAAGGTTTACAGAAGTTCTTCTACTTCTAATACTGGCGGTTCACTTGGACCCAGTGACTTTAGCTGTTTATGGAAAACATTTCCTTCAGTTCCAATCCCAAGGAGTTTTGCTTTGCCAATAATTCAATCCAACCACTAAATCCATCCATGGTTTTGAAAATCAAATAAAAAATACGTCATATCCAGAATACCTGCTGTCGGATTTACACAAAGCATAGCTGCAGTGGTTAGGCATTATTTAAATCTACTTTAAAATTATTTTGTCGACAACTGTTCACTTTAATACAACAATATGCTTTATTTTATTGAAAATTTTTTGTTTACCAACTAAGGAATCCAATCCCGCAAACGCTGAATCCCGCATGATTTTTGCGGGATCAGTAATGCGGGACTACACATGCGGGATCCGCGGGACTTGCGAGACTGAATATAAATATCCGAATTGGAAAAATTATATATGTCGAGCGCGCGTTTTCTGTCGCTGGGTACTTCTACAATAAAATCAGGTCAAATTTACAATATCAAACTTTGAATACTTTATCATTTCTCCGAAAATATTTCGAAAAGAAATCTCAATAATTTTTCTTAATTTTTTTTACTAATAAATGCTACTTTTATTTTGAATTTAGTTGTCTTTTCTTGCATAATTAACTTCTGGTACTTAATTTTCTTAGCAACTGAAAAAAGCATTGTTATAGTTTGTAATCCCGCAAATCCTGCGGATCCGCGGGATTGATGACCTTGGTTCCGCAGGCTTGCGGGATTGAAATTTTCACGCGGGATAAAATAATACAAAATTATATTATAATCATTAAGTTTCGTAAAGAGAATATAGATTCAGCAAGATATAGGCAATTCAAGCTAAGCATGCGACTCTAGCCTAAATAAATTCAACTAAGAGAACTCCTGGCCGTGACGTCACGTCGTGTGACGTGCGTGTGTTATTGTTCGAGTTTTGTAATAATTTGATTAGTTTTCGATAATTCTACAGAAGAAATTAACTAATACCTATGCAATTTGTTTGTTTGATATCAAGTTGAAGGTCAGATTTTAAGTGTCAGTGTTAACATTAACCATGAATACATCCGAAACTAACCTAAAAAAATTTCTCACGCTAAAGCTCAAATAGCTTCGGTTAGGGTCCATATTGAGAGGTCTAATCAGAGAATAAAAACGTTTAAAATATTGGCAAATCGCTTGCCAGCCAATCTAATACCAATTGCAGTTGATATTTATGTAATAGTATGTGCACTTGTAAACCTTTCAAACTCAATCCGAGTAGATGATAACTTTATTGAATGAAAACGAATACTACTTCTAGTAAAAAAATACTTTATTTCATTTACACAAAGATGATGCAACATTTTTGTTAAATAGTTTTAAAGCTTTAAAGGTTTTGCATCGTCTCCTCAAGTGATCCCATTTTTCAGATACTTTGCGTTGTTGTTAATCTTTCAAATCCAATTTTGGCAGTTGACAAATTTGTAACATAATTTTTCCAATTTTTATAATGCCAGATATTTACAAAAAGGTACTTTAACCGGCGACGTGCACTGGCGTTCAAAATATATTTCCTGGCTATGACGTCACAGCGCGGCAGTTACCTACATTATCGATACGCGGTAAAACTAATTTGAATTCCCAATTCCTAAACAAACCGATCTACACGCGACGACGGCGACCTTGCCGAAAATTTAGACGCCACACTTTTTATAAACAGGGGTGGCCAAATCATCGGCAGCGGTCGAGCGCGGGCCTTTGGAAGTCGCTCGCGAATCTGGCATGACATGTCGTTGCATACGTGCAACACCCAAAAACACCACTTCGTAAGTACATTCTAAAAAACATAGTCGCCTTCAGGTACACTTTCATCAGAAAAGTCGCGACAACATCTAAAAGTTTGGTCACCCCTGATATACAAGAAGTGCAACAAACATGTGCTTAAGAACCATGGCACAACTATCCATTAAAAATCTGATATACATAAGTATATGTTTAATACTTTTTTTTATTGTAAGTACCTATTGATTTTTATAAATAAGGTCCTGTTTGTTTCAAAACTAACCTCTAATTCTTAGTATTTAGTGCTGCCTTAGTTGATCTCCTTAAATCACCGATAAATGATAATCTTGCAGATTAAGAATAAAAACTAAGAGGAATCCAATTTTCCATATCAATTTTTAAATTTTAAACCAAAAAAAAAAAAAATAAAGGCGCGCATTTTAAGTTTTGCAGTACAGGTTGCGACCACGAAATAGTTTCCAGCCGTTTTTGTTCATTGTATATTAAATTATATTCATAGACTGCATAGTAACATATTTATAAATGTTTGTATCAAAAGATTTGAGGTAATTTTTTTTAAATTAGGTATAATCCCCACATTGTAGGATGTCGAGAGCGCAGAATGCGTTCAGATTAGAACGTCGGATGGATAATAATGATAGCCGGCTAATATTCAGCCGAGGGGCGAACCACTCCTCGAAGTAGGTGTCCATTTCACGTCGAAGTAGTAGAAGTATTCTCAAAAGTACACGAAGTATTAAAAAAAGTATTCAAAGTATATGTATAGAAGTTTATGTAAAATGTCATAATAGTAATTCGAAGTACTGGAAGTAAAGCCGAAGTAACACGAAGTAATATCGAATTATTCGAATTATAGTGAAGTGGGGATCACATAAATTCGGACAAGTATCACGATCGGTTTCGCTTAACTTTGTAAACCAATTCTTAGTGGTGACGAGTGTGCAATAAACAAGTAGCCGAATTTATGTAATCTTCACTCCACTGTAATTCGAATACTTCGATATTACTTCGTGTTACTTCAGCTTTACTTCCAGTACTTCGAATTGCATTATGGCATTTTACATAGACTTCTATGTACTTCCAATACTTTTTAATACTTCGTGTACTTCTGAGAATACTTCTACTACTTCGACATGAAATGAACACATACTTCGACGGGTGGTTCGCCCCCCTCGTATTGGATGTTCTGTAATCAGGGTACTAAACTTAACAGTGACCGACTACAACGAGTAAAGCAGCAAAAAAATGTTCTTCGCAGTAGTAGTTCAGAGTCAGAATTTACGGAAACCCAAATATTTTCAAAGCTTAATCTTGCGTGCTTTTAAAAGTAATTCAACGGCTACTGTTGGACGTATTATTTTCTTGCTTACGAGGGAAAAATGCACGGAAACGTCAATATTATTTTGATTCATCTCCTTTAAACCCCCCTAACAAATTGTGCAAAAAGAAAATTGTGTGTTTAAGATCCTGGTTAAAATTTGATGAGACAGGAAACCTTAGTCCAAATTCTGAATGTAGTAATAGTTTTATTGATATCATATGTTACATATCGTTGGGTTATTGCAAAAAGTCATTAACTGCATTTTCTTTATTTTGTAGTTTGTAGTAAGTGTTTGTTTTGATCATCTGTACCAGCGCAAAAAACTCTGACACCAACAAACTGACTAGTCTTTTATCATTAAGTGCAAATTGGAGTGATTTTACAGGTCAAAAATTGACTAACAATAAGTTACTCAGTGATTTCCAGTTCGTCAAATGTAACTTAATGAGTTTTTGCAATAACCCGACGATATGTACAAAAGAAAATTCGTTAATTTTAAATTCAAATGCTTTAAATACGATAATTTGTTTTGATATTATTTTTAGTGATGATACCTATTTAGTGCACTTTACTAGAATAAAATTTGAATTTTTATATGAAGCAATTAAGACCGTTGTTTTATTTATCTAATTTCGTTGTTATTTTGAGTTTATTGTATTAAACAGTTTTTCTGAGAAGTATTATACTAGTTGAAGTAGTGGAAGTCTTTGAGAAGTACTTGCATGTAACGAGAATAAACGAAGTAATTAAAGAAGTAACTGAAGTACTTGCGAAGTACTCGAAATATTTACAAATACAAAAATATTTCGAAAATATTCGAAGTAGATGTACCGTGTAACACCAGTGGTCCATCCCTCGTATTTAGCGGACAACTCACACGGCGACAACACAAATGTAGAGTTGTAATAAATAATGTGCTAAGTTCCAAAAAATCCAAATTTGAGTTATTACATTATAAATGTGATATGTGCTATTGCCGAATAACGCGTTTACTGTCACTGGTATTAGAACATTAGAACATGGAAAATTTAATTTTTAAAAGTTTAAAAAAAGAAATTGCGCTTTATCTCCAAACTGTGTAAAAGGCACTTAGCACATTAGTTGTGTGTTTTTCTACTATGCCCGTAACATATATACATATAATACGTAGGTACGTAGATGTCTGCTGTTACATTTACTTTATATTTATAGTTAACTGGGATAATAGGAATCGTATTAATTTCAATTGGAAAGCCATATTTTATGGACCAAAGAAATGTGCCGGTACCAGTGCCAGTAGTTTATGGGATAATAGTTACATCAATAGTTTTAATATTTGTTTTTAGTATTGTAGGATTTTATGTTCTTAAGAAAGACGTAAGAATTGTGTACCGAGTAGTAAGTAAAAAAACAAAAATCTTTATGTGCTAATTATTTAATTATTTTTTTGGTAGTATGGATTAGTGCTACTCGCCTTTGCTACAGTTTTAATTGTAATCGCATGGTTGGGAGTAAAAACTCAGAAACATGATATTTCCACACCTGCTTATAAAGAAAGATTGGAAGAAATACTTATTGCCATTGGAAATGATGAACTGCTCGTTCTACAGCAAGATGTCAGTGGATGGTTGCAATGACAATATCATTTGAAAATGTTTTAATAGTTTCAGTGCTGTGGAATTACTGGTCCTGAATATTGGAATATAATCCCTCCTGAATGTTGCAAAGACAAAAGTGAAAATTGCAATATCGACTCATCAGACTTTTTTAAAGAAAGTTGTCGCGATGCATGGGCTTTTAAAATTAAATGGGCGTTTAATGGAATTATATACTTAATTTTTGCTATGGGTTTGACAGGGGTAAGTTCTACTTTTTCTCTAATTGGAGTTTTGTATATGCACTGACAACTACTGCCTAAAGTGAGCTCAATACATTTTCACAAACATAATTTTAGTACATCACAGTAATTTACAGATTTTAACGATGCATATTATTTTTTCGATAACTATTATAGCGGAGATGAATTGCACCGAACCTTTGTTGATTTATAGGGCATTCACACGTGCATTGATTTAATAGCATCCTTAGCGACTTTGCAATCCATAACAATAATTTGGGAACTGGGTGCAAATCGGTAGCAAATTAACGAACGTATAACATCACATTATTCATAAATTGTACTGCACTCAGATGCAAAGTAAACAGGATTCCTGAAATCTTGCATACAAGCATTTAAACATTCAGTAATTTTGTGGAACACGGAAATAAATATCTATACTTTAAAAAAATGACCAAAACAATACGTCCGGAGGTTAATGTCCATGGGTTTTTGTCCATGGGATTATTGCCCTGTTATGAGTTATGTGCAGAGTTCATCCACAATAACAAAACGTGTCGCGCATGGTATGCAACGTCTGCATCTTGAGCCACGCGCTGTCTTCCGCCACGTGTGTGTTTATCTGGACAATAAGATACTATAAATATTACAAATATCGCTTAAGCTTTAGTCTTCACATAGTCTTCACATAGTTTTCACGCAGTCTTCATGTAGTCTTTACGCAGCTCTTTACTTAGTTTGTAATTTGCTCGTATCTTGTAATCAACAAATAAATAAAGTTTTTTTAAATACCTCTCCGGGTTTTTGAAACTTAATTTATGACTTGCATTAGCTACTTTACAAGTGAAAAACCTTTCACACGACATTTTTTCAGCGTTGTTTTCATTCCAAATGAAAGTAAATTTAATTTTTATTTTGAAAATTTTGTTTTATTCGTTTATTTCAAACACATTTTTTATAGATACTACTAGCATGTGCTGTGTTGTATATTCCGAAATTCATGCAACAACGGATGCGCAGAAACGTACCCAACCAACAAAATGAGAGAGAGTTGTAATATGAAAATGTTGGTGACTTGCTTGTTTGCTTATGTATATTGTACTATAATAACATATTGATTGAAAACCCTAAATGAGGTGTCCGGTGCAAGAACCGGGTATCTCCAAAACTCAAAATTTTTAAGGAGAGTCGAAAAAACTTTGTTATAGATTTATTCCATACTTTCGCCATACTTTTACTTCGAGATGATCTACGAAAAGGGGAAAATCGTGTGTTAATAAACTAAATAAAATCGAATTAAAAAATTTCATTGCATTTTGTGCAGAATATGTTTACGGTTTCATTTTCGTACATCACCCTGTATGCATTTCACATCTACATTTGCAAGTATGTTATTTTAAAAACTTATTATGAATTAACAACAGCGTTCAATAATATTTTTGTTAAAATTGAAGTAAAAAAATTATAACCGTCATTTTGAGAATTGAAAGGACCATAAAAATCATGAAAAAAATGGGATTGCTATTAAAAAAAAAAACAATAATGGTTGAGAATTGAATTTGGCATAAGAATGAATATTTTCATAAACTGAAATCGACCTGTTCGAATTTTTTTTTTCGAAATAGAACATGCAGTTAAAATTTTAATGAATTTAATAGTGCCAACAGAACACAGCCTTTGATAGTGCCACTGTACCTTTTTGGAGTACCAAAACCAATGAAAATTAGCGTTTACCTTAATAAATATGTCTATTTTTAGAAGTTAATATGTTCTGAAAGAATAATATTATGTTGTTTTATTAGGATTAAAAGCGTCATTAGCAAACAAATTAGCAAACTTTTAATTCAAGTGAAACATACTATTTTTTCTCCAACCAACAACAATACACCGCAAAGTACAAAATATACAAATTCTAATGAGCAAGGTGATATCTAATTAGTCGTAACTTTATTAAGTTATGTCATTGTTTTTTGGGAGAAAAATCAATCTGTCAACTAAAAAGATCTCCCACGAATGTGTGTATTTTGTGTGAATAAAGATAAATTATCTGTCAGCAATTGTTGTACGTTTGATTTTATATTTATATTAATAAAATTTTCAAACCAAAAATGGAAGACAATATTTTTCAAGTCTAGGATTAATAGTATATTCTGTAACAAGTTTGGAATGATGCATATTCCACACGAATGGAAGTTTGACACCCGAGCCGAAGGCGAGGGTGGCGGTCCACGAGTGTGGAATAGCCATTCCAAACGTGTTACAGACTATACTTTCTCTACGACTGTATGTGACAATAAAAAGTAATAATAATAATAATAATAAAATAATAACAATACAATAATACAATACAATGCAATAATTCTCTATTTATATATTTTCGTTTTTACTTACTAAATTAATAGTAATATTTTGGCAATGGTTAAATGAGATATTTGGTAAATTACAAATATTTGATGATGTGGTACTTGCCACATAAGAATGTGATGACAACATTGTAGAATTCTGTGTGGAACTTCCTGGTGTAGGTTCGATATATAAATGTTCTAATATTTTATTGACAACATTGAAGCAATTTTGAATGGAATTGTCGATGTAGCCTTCGGCCACTTCAGTAGATTTCCATCCACCATGTCTTTTTAAAGTTTCTATATTGGCACCTGCATCTATCAACATGGTGGCAGATGTCCGTCTAAAGCAGTGGCCGGTGTAAGACTCTGGATTTTGTAATTGCAAAAAGGTAGCCACTTGTTTAGCCATATTACCTAGCTTATTTATACCCATAACTTGTTTGGTGCAGCGACCTTTTTGATAATTTACAAAGAAATTGTCTGTTGTAATGTTTGGGGGCCTTAAATCTGCGTACTTCTTAAATATGTTATAAAATTCTGCAGTGATTGTGAATTTTCTAGAAACCTTTGTTTTGGTATCAGGTACACTAATTAATACTGCATTTTCTAAGTATTTTATATCTTGAGTCTTCATTAAATATAATTCATTTTTTCTGCATGCACCCATGACGCCGACAATTAAAACAATCTAAATAAAAAAGAACAATTAATAGCAACTCTTCATTTTCTGTATTTATTTAGTTACCTTTGTCCCTAAATATAGGTAATTGGGCGCTTCAGTGATAAATTTTTTTACTTGTTCAGCCGATAATGTTTGAGATTTCTTAGCATGGTAGCCATTTGACTGCCTTTTTAAATATGCACGTAGTCTTGAATATTGTGACAGATCAATTTTATGTTCAATATTAATCGTAGTTCGTAGCATTGAGTAAATTTTCCACAACGTAGAAGGTTTCATTTTTTCGGACAACTCAGTAAAGTAGGCAAGTATTACGTTCTCCGAAAAGGAATTGGCATTTTTCATTTTTTCTCCACTCCATAAACTTATTGAAGGTATGTTTATAAATGGTTTTTGATTTTTCCGGCAGTAAATTACCCGTGCATTTATTGGCAATTTCTCTTAATTCAGGTGGTGTGCCAGAGATACTTTCGTCGCTAGACATGTTATTGCTTATTAGTCTGTGTTACTTGAAACCTAAAAGATGTTGTTTTTAAACTTAAATCATTAATTTATTTAATTAAATTACACTTACACTTTGCACAAAAGGTATATTTAAATAGAGATGATCACCAAAAAGGCACAGAACAGTTCAAGTTGCTTAAATCGTGTGACGCGATTTTTTAACTCAAGCTTTGACAAATTGAAAAAAAAACAAATCTCATAATAATAATTTTTTTCTGCCTCCTTCGATTAAAAATAAAATAGTTGCAATCGAGGGCGCTGGTGGTAGTCATTCCATAACAAGTAATGGTATGAATATTCCGTAACAGGTGTAAAGAATAGCCCTATTCAATGTTCAAAAATGATCGCAGAATGCATGTATTTTAAAACAGTCGTAGAGAAAAGTATTTCTAAGGCTAGTTTTAAAAATGAATGTTGCTTTAGTGACGAAACACCGTAGCCGTCGTCGACGACGGCTACGGTCATATCCTTGGTAGCGAAAACATTTGAATTCCTAGCATATCAACAAACATGGACGGTGAGTGACTAGTACATAATTCAATTTAATAATAACTAACTTTCACGCTTTAGCTTTACAGCAGCAAAAATTTAAAGAGCATATTGCGGCAGCCAAAATTCATATGCGTGCATTGGAGGAAAAGATAAAAAGAGAAGAAAAAGTACTGGAAAAATTAGAATTGATGGTAAGGGAACTGAAAAAAGCGGAAAATAATGTTAGTATAATTCGTGTTCTGAATTAATTAATTAAAATCTTGTAGCAAAAGCTGAAAGAAGAGAACCATGGAACCCATGGAAGACGGAACGTTTTCGATTCTAAATTGTGATACACGTATTTCGTTTCGTGTGTTTCGTTTATTTTTATTATTTGTTATGAAAAAGATAATGTAAGTTACTCAATGAACGTGAGGGGTGCATTTAACCATAAAATTGTTTCTTTTTAGAGCATTCCGTGATCGAAAGATCTAATGTCAAATTTTTTGGCACTATTAGGACCACAGATTTCAACAACATGACACGAAGAATAAATTTTATTCTAGATGCTCTAGAATCTATTAGTTATGTTACATTATCTGTTATCTATTAGGTTAGAATTGAATGAGGTGGTGAACGAAATTAAATAAATAATACATGTGAATTCATAATTGGGTAAATTTTTTATTATGCACTTGTCTCCATTGATACAACTTACAGAGCGTGTACTGTAATTTTCAGTTCATCAAAATTAAATATAAATTAATTATCTCAATTTAACCAATGATTTTGGCAAATAGTTAGAAACGGTAATAATTAATAAAAATCAAGGTTTTGATAAACGTTTTATTATTTATAAATACCTAAGTATTTACATTATATACATTAAAAGAACACTAGTGTTTAATGAAAACGCATGCACGTACATTTGCGGCCACCCAAATGTGCACGTACCCGACACAAATTTTCCTATTTTTCCAAAGATTAAATCTGGCTTTATCCAGTGACTTTCGTGAAATAATATTTGTCATAAACAAAATAATATTGACATTTGGCTGATGCTTTTTAGGACGCCTATAATACAGGGTGATGAAAAAAAGGTGCCCATGATTGATATCGGGACAATGGTTTCTGTTGAAGCATTGTGGAAATCGCAACAAAAGTGGTCCAAGTAGATTGTTTAAAATTGAAACAGTTTCTCTAAGAGCACAATGTGGCAATGCTGCACATATTTCTTTTTCTAAAGAATTACTTTCAGGTAGGCCTACTTCTTGTATCTAAGCAACCAACACTGACAGATACTGTCACTTGCGTAAGATAAACAACTGTCACGTTGACAACTTTTTTGCATTCTTAAACAACTTGCAACCACGTCATTTCATGGTGCCGGCACATGCAAAATTGGTTTTCCTAGCGATAAGCAAGCTGTTGTCAATGAAAAATTACAGGTATATGGAGTAAAAAATTGAAGAGTGGCAGATGGTAGTGTGATACCTTCTACTACTTCGAATCATCCTTGTGCAACTATATTTATATGATTGGAGAACAAGTTTCAGATATGATAAAAATAGCATATAAACAAAAAATTACCGATTTTAAGTAGGAATTTTGATTTGAATTTGTGAACTTGCACATACTAAATAAATTCATATTTAGTTAAACCCGATATTTGCGTTTCTTTTTACTGTGCATGTTAAGAAATTTTCTAGCAATTGTTAATTAAAAATTTAATATAATAAAGGGTCCGGCAGTGAAACAGGATGATTTAAGGTGAAGTTGAGAGCTCGTAAGGTGGTGGTAAGGACACGGGTCGACAACCGCTCACCATCAGCATGAGGTACCATTTAGTATACATATAATGGTCGCGTACAGCGTACTCAACTGTTTAGACAGAACTTTAATTATTTTTTTAAAAATGAGTTTTTCTTAAATTTATCATATTAACTCTTGCTGATGGTGAGGGGTTGTCGACCTTCGTCCCTACCACTACCTTAGGAACTCTCAACCCCCACTTCAAATGATCCCGTTTCACTGCCGGACCCTTTACTATAATGTACACCGTTCTAAAGTGGAGGGATTTCAATGGTTCCTGTCTCATTTGATTTTTTTATACGTGGATCACACAAGTGGCACTATTTTAATGCAGACAAAAAAAAAAGATAAACATAAGTTGACCTCCTTACCTTATATGACGTAGCTAAATAGATCCTCAGTCACCCTGTAGACCACCATCAATGAAAGCATGCGTTTCAGTCTCCACACTACCAGATGAATTACTACAGGGATGAACGGCAACAGGTGGAGTATTATTACATTATCGAAAATTCAGTAATTAATCATTGGAAGTTGTTAACGCATTTGGTTTTTTACCATTTTATCAAACATAAAAAGCAGTCAATAACATTTTTACGTTTCGAAATTTACATTTATATCTGACTTTCTAACATAATATGAAACATATTATTCCATATATTGCTACATATTATGTTAATCAGTCAGTAGGTACTTGTATTTTACGATAAAAGTTAGCACAATCGTTTGGTGCAATAAATATTCTTGTCTTGTGTTGGCAAGGTGCAATTATGAAACTCTATATTCTCTTGGTGAACATTTATTTTATTAAAGTGATTATTTCCCAAGATAAATGTAGGATAAGATATTATGAACAATTGATTAATCAATCGGTAACGGCTGAATTTGATTATCAATTACCAACCAGTTCTGTATCTTACCTCAAACATTTCAGTACCGACGACTTTATTGGTAAAATTATCAGCAACTATTAAGTTATTGTTAAACCATATAGCATTTTTATTTAAAAGATTTTGGTACGTTTGATTTTATAATTGTTGGAATCGGATCAACTGGTACCGTAATTGCAAGTCGATTATCTGAAATTAGTGAATGGACAGTATTAGCCTTAGAAGCAGGAAAAAATGAAACCGATTTTAGTATTATACCAAGTGCGTCAATTGGTTTACGAATGACAGAAATGGATTGGGGCTACGGAACTACACCCCAAGATAATATTTGTCATGGTACGTAGTTTCATATAACACTCAACTTTAGATATAAATCATTCGAAAGAAAAAAATATTGCTTATTTGAAAAATATCTGCTTATAGCTTTTCTAATGTGTTTGTGGGACATCGGTTGGTCGGGTGCCAACATTTGACGGTGAGGTAGGTAGCTGTTAGATAATTTAACCAACTAAAATGAAAATTTTAACTAAAATATAATTCTGCTACAAAAATTAAATTAACAGTGGTAATTAACAATGACTCAGTAATAGGACTACCTTAAGAACAGAACCGATCGGTCACGCTTACCTTTCAATAAAGGGCTAACGCAGTGCTTATACGGTAAAAAAACACTTTGTAATAGGATTAGTGTTAGTAAGGTGTCGAACCTGCTGATACTATACTACTACAAAGTCAACTGGAAAGGAATCATATTACCACCTGCAGACTAACACTGTGTTGGGAGAGTAGGAGGTTCTAATTTGTGTCTTACACAGAGAGTTGCAGAGAAGTTGTTCGACTTACCCATACAATCGGAGAACAACCTAATTGACAAGCCAAAGGTCACCAGAAGACAAGTTTCCGATTTACGTCCGCTTTAAAACAAGTTTTTTAATTCGAAATTGTAAAACTACTTTATCTAAATAAATAATATAATTACAATAAATTGCAATAAACGCGTGGTCTCCGATTAAGTAATGTTTTCAAGAAATTTTCAACACAACATATTCAGTTTGTTATATCTGTAGATCTGTCATCAATTTTCATTATATTTTTACATTATTGTCATTAATATTATATTTTAGGGATGGAAGACAACATATGTGCATATATGACCGGAAAGGCGTTAGGAGGAACAAGTGCAAAAAATGCAATGTTCTATGGAAGAGGTAACCGTCACGATTTTGATCAATGGCTAGGTAGTGGCAATCAATTTTGGTCGTATAAAAGTGTATTACCGTATTTTCTGAAGTCAGAAAATTCGCAACTTAATGGCTATGGTGATATAGGTTATCACAATGTCGGAGGAATGCTAAATGTTGCATACCCAAATAAAATCAGTCCTCTTTTCCAAGTTTTCCTCGATGCAAACGCTGAATTAGGCAGAAAGAAAGTCGATTACAATGGCCGAAATCAAATAGGCGTTGCGATGATTCAGAATACTGCTATAAATGGAAGTAGAGATAGCGGAAACAGAGCTTTTCTAACACCGGCGAAAAATCGACGAAATATTCGTATCGTAACGGAAGCTCTGGTCTTAAAAATTTTAATAAACCCATCCACAAAAAAAACGGCGTACGGAGTTCAATTTATTTTAAATGGAAAAATGTATAAAGCCCAAGTTCGAAAAGAAGTCATACTTTCAGCGGGCGTCATAAACTCCCCACAGTTATTGATGTTGTCAGGAATTGGCGAAAGTAATCACCTTAAAGAAAAAGGAATTAAAGTCGTGCACAATTTGCCCGGCGTTGGAAAAAATTTTCACGATCATGTATGGTTTCAAGGATTCAATTTTGCACTCAATTATACTGAAACTACGGCATCGTTTCAAGAATTTGTCAAAGCTTATTTAAATGGAATATACAATCCCGCCGCGCAAGGTGTCAGTTATGTCCAAGTGCAATCTTCAGTTCATTCTGATTATCCTGACTTGGAATATTTATATTCATTTCCCACTATGTTTAGTATTCCGTTGCCAAATGTATTTAACTTCACTAATGCAACTATGGAAAATTATTTTGCTAGAATCGATTCCCAAAGTTCCATTTCCGTAATTATATCATTGTTACATGCGGAATCAGTTGGATCCGTTACTTTAAATAGCAGCTGCCCTTTTGATTATCCCATCATAAACTCAAATAATTTTGCCGATTCTAGGGATATGGAAACGTTGTATAAAGGTATTCAAGATAATCTTAGAATATTTAATACAGCGACTTTTCAAGGATACGAAGCAAAACTGTTGAAACATAATTTGGTGCCTTGTCAAATTTTTGAATATTTATCTAAAGATTATTGGTACTGCATTCTTAAACATCTTGCAACCACGTCATTTCATGGTGCCGGCACGTGCAAAATTGGTTTTCCTGATGACAAGCAAGCTGTTGTCAATGAAAGATTACAAGTATATGGAGTAAAGAATTTAAGAGTGGCAGATGGTAGTGTAATGCCTTCTACTACTTCGAGTCATCCTTGTGCAACTACATATATGATTGGAGAACAAGTTTCCGATATGATAAAAATAGCATATAAACAGAAAATTACCGAATTTAAGTAGGAATTGGATGATCAACAATACGCTTTAATTTTTAATCTGAATTTGTGAAACTTAAAAATACTAATTAAATTCATTTTTAATTATACCCGATTTTTGCGTTTCTTTTTTATTCTACGATGATTTTACTTTCTCTTCCACATATAAGTTTCGAAATTGTTAATCAGAGTAATTTGAACGAAACTGTACCTAACTGAAAGCAAAAAAACATTTTGGTTTATTACGAACTTCGTATATAGGGAATTCTTGATATTCGTCATAACCGGCATAGACAGTATTTATGTTATACGAACGAAATATGAAATAATAACTGTAATACATCATAGTAGCTAATGGGCTAGGAAAATTCTACTTTCGTGACTGGTTTGGCTTGGCTTGGTTTGGCCATGAAAATTCTGCTTTTGTGATCCAAAAAATTTCAGTAATTGATAAAATACTTATTCATTCTGTAAAATTGCCAATTCGGTATTTAGGTCATTTCAAATTTGCTGTAACAAAAATTGAAATTTCATCGGATCAAACATAAGTAATGTATTAGATGGTAGCGATTACTACTTAAAGTGACATATGCAAAATTGCGCAAAAAATAAATTTCGTTATATCCGATAGTTTGTTATATCTGAGTTCGTTATAAGGGGTCATCCATAAATTATGTAACACGTTAAGGGGGAGGGGATTAACGAAGTATGACATCGTGTGACGGGGGGGTTCATAAGCTTCGTGACGTCACATGTATAAATCTAAAGTATTAAAACTCGAAACTTCAACTCTAACAAAAAACTTTAAAATACTACCAACTCCAACTCTATCAATATTATTATAAGGTTTAAATTTGTTTGCATCACTTTTTGACACAGCGATTTATTGTTGATTTTATAAAAAAAGATTTTAAATAGAAATATATAAATAATTTTGGAAGTGCTGTTTTAATTTAATAATTTATAAATTTAAAATTGAAAATATGTGACGTCACACAAATGTGACCACCTGTGACAAGGACGGGGGGGGGGGTCCAAAAATCATGAAATTTGTGTGACGTAATTTATGGATGGCCCGTAACCGATGAATTTTTACATTGTTATATAGGGGAAAATTTCGGGACTTGCAATAAAGTTCGCTATAACCGGATTCTACTGTATTTCAACTCGTCATTCTTGGGACGAAGAACATATGCAAAATGCAATACAAGAAGAACTGGATAGTTGAATGGCTTACTTTATTTGTGATATTTGTTCATAATGGATATTTAATGTGACTATTTGACATAATAAACTGTATTTTCAGATAAGACATAAATATTGCTAACTTCCCATTTTGCCTGACAGCTTTTCAATTTTTGTTTTACTTTTCATGAATAAATGATATTTTCCATAATTCAAAGTTTCTGTTTTTAAAACACAATGTTCCTACTTGCCAATGGCATGCAAATATAATTGTTATCGTTGCCGTGTTAGAAAATATGCATATTTAAATGGTGCGTACCCCGCTTTACCCAACTATCCCCTAAAGCTTATTATCAGGAATTCCGTAGTTGTGAAACAATATAATTGAATTTCAATAACAAGTTTTAGACAAGTTTTATTGAAAAAGGGTATTTGTAAAAAACTGCTATTTAATCTTGTGTCACTGTGACACAGACTCACAGTCCGTGTTAACACGAGTTTATATGACTGTCAGCTCAAGTCACAGGACAATTTCAGTTATTTTTTTTTTTTTTTTTTTTTTTAAACTTATCAAAATTATATTTGTATAGTCAACATTGTATAATAATATATAGTAAAAAGTAACATGTATATAACAAACAAAGTAAAATAACATAACATAAGTAATAACTAGAATAAATAAAATAACTCATTAAGAGAAGAAGAAAGCGGGGCTGTGCCAAGAACACTAGCAACGTTGCCTCTTTGTATAGCCAAACTTATTCGTTGCTTCAAATATGTTTTGGCTTGACGAATTCCCGTTGTTTGCACAATACGCCTCCCCAAATCTTCAAGGAGAGAAAGGGCATCAGCACTCCAAGGATCCAAAGTTTCCACAGCGAAGGCGACAAAAAAATAATCATCAGAAATTGACTTATATTTCTTTTTCTTAAGATTTTCTGCCAAGTGGGCAGCAGATCTTGCAGAAAATGAAGAATCAGTTAAATGAGAAGGGGCAAGTGTATCCGTACAAGTAAAATCCCAAACTAAGGATTTACTTACTTTCCATGGAATAACTGTAATACCATCTGGACGTTTGCCATCATCCCTCAGAATACCATTAGGTTCAAGGATACAAGGAATGTTGGCAGAAGAGAAAGCACGTTTAATAATGTCATTAATACAGCTGTGACGAGAGAGTCTACCAGCACTTTTAATGCACGATAAACCATGATGACCCAACGAGTCTACAGAAGAACCGCACGAGCAGATATGAGGATGACAGAAATTGATCCCCAATCTAAGTGAAATAGCAATTTGTAAGATGTTTTTTTCTAAAAGAGTACCTAATTTACAAGATGGAAGAGCTTCAAGCCAAGCTCCAGATTCAAGTTCAGATCCAGCTAATAAGATAGCCTTTTTGTGATATTTGAGGAAGATAATAAATTTTGAAATATTTTCTCACAGATAGGTAAGTCCCAATTTCTTTGAATAGAAAGTTCTTTTGGAAGTAAAGACGAATTAGAAATTTCCTTCCAATAATCAACAGCCTCGTTAAGGGATGTAATTTCAAAATTAGAGAAACTAGAAGGTAGAATGGACATAATAAGTTCAGAATTAGAAAATATAGAAGACAAAAAGGCAGGCGAGGAAATATCAATTATAGACCTTATACCTAATCCACCAAAACGGATTGGTAATTTGGCTTGAGTCCAAGATCGAATTGTAAATTTAATATTCAAAATTTTTTCCAAAGAAGAAATAACAATATTATCCAATTCAAGACACTCATCTTTAAATTTCCAAAAAGGACAACATCTGAGATTATAAGTGAAATTAGGTATCCAAAAACAATGGCGGAGTAAAAATAAACTAATATGAGGATTAATTTTACATACATTTGAAGAAAGTAAAGAGAACGAATCAATTTTTTTAGAAATGAATGGAGGAATTGCTGCATCGAAAATAGGACAACCAAGAATAAAAAGGTCTTCAACATTACAAACGTGAATACAAGGAGCTAGTAATTCGAATCTTTCCAAAATTGAAGACTTGTCTAATTCCGAAACATTATTAAGGAAGAAAAGTTCGCATTTATTGAAATTAAGAACTAAACCAATTTTCTTAAATTCAGAAATTATCGTTTCTAAGTCTTGTAAGACATCCAAAGCCTTACCACCTAAAGAACCATCATCCAAGTACCAAACATTCAATTCTGAAATCAAATTCTTAATAATTTGATGAATCGATAAACTAAAAATCGCAGGACCGAGAGGGTCACCTTGTTGACAACCTACTGAGGATTCAATAACATTTCCATTAAAGAATAATTTTGATTGATAAGCATAACATTGCCAGAGATAAGGATATATATCTGGAGTAACAGCCTTGACAACAGAAAGAAGGGAGTCTCTTTCGATAGAATTGAAAGCATTTTTAACATCGATTTTAAGGAAAACCTCAGCATCAGACTGATTATTAATATAAGTTCTAATTGAATGAACAGCTCCCTCACAACCACCCTTAATTCCAAAACCTAATTGAATAGGATGAAAAAAGGAAGATAACGAATCCTTAATGTGGAAACTGCATAATTTAGAAGATAAACGTCTAAAAGTTGAACCTATTGCAATAGGGCGGATACCGCCATCTTTTTTAGAAAGGGCACAAAGAGAGGCACCATAAAGAATAGGTCTAATATCAGAAAGAACTTCACCAGCTAACATGAGATTGCAGAGACTACAGATGACTTTCAATAAGTGACGACCAGAGTCACCTGTACCATTACCTAATAAATCTTTGAGATGTTGTGGTCTTATTCCATCCATTCCAGCAGCAGAACCATTAGGGAATGACTTAATCGCTTTATAAACTTGATCTTCAGAGACAGTGAGATGTTCTACCATTTCTTCAGGTGGATCAGGAAACTGGAGTAATCTTGAAGGAATTGGATGTTTAGATTTCAACGATTCAAAAGTATCAGCATTATTGTTGGCAAATGAGTCATCAGAAGATAATAAGCGAACTGCACCCTTAATATCACCATCCGCAATTTTGTTCTCAACCGATTTATAAATTGAAAATTTTGAGAAATCGGTTTTGGAATAAAGTATGGAGTCCACGTTAGAGTCAGCATTCTTCTTAACTTTAGAAGTTAAAGATTCCTTTTCATAACCATTTTTAATAGGAACATGAAGAACACGAAAGGCAAAAAGAAAAAGGTCTTCCCAGGATGGTAAAGAATTAACGGAAACACATTCATTTATAATTTTGGCTAGTTTACTAGCCACGGATATTCTAGCTCCACGCGGAATTCTTCTAAGAATACAGACATTCGATTTTAGGTAACCAATTTTTTCTGTTAACAATTTCAGTTATTAAATACATATAATAGTAATTCAGATACAATAAATCGTTTTGCTTTCTTCACAATTTGGAATCAAAATTTAAAAAACTATTTTCTAATATTATTAAACAAACGATTTTTCATTTGATCTGTACTATTAACTAACTCTACCAATTATTGAAATTAAAATTATACGATACAAGTTTCTTTTGCTTCTTTATGGGCTCCGGAATTTCACTACTCGATCTAAAAGTTATAAAAATTTTAAAAATGCTACTTACAATACCTAACAACTTACTCTTTCAACACTTTAGGATTTATATACTTTCCAATACCACTCTTAAAAACTTTTAATGGTTTTTGTGCTTCAATTATCCGTTTACGCTCTTCCTCCGCTAATTTGACTTTCTTGAGCTCATCCTCTCGTTCTTTTTTTAACTGAAAGTACAATTTTATAAACACAATATGCCACTTTTACAGATTCTCACTTGTTCATCTGCTTCTTCAAAGGGATCTACAAAAATTTGAGCTTTTATAAAAATTATGTCGTGAATAGGTCGATCCTTGTTATCAACTTCAATGTGCTCCATTTCATTAAGAGTTTCTATTCCACCCACTACCTTTCCAAAAACGGTATGCTTCTTATCCAAATGCTTACATGATCTGTAGGTTATAAAGCTAGAAAATAAAGTTAAAAATTAGGCATTGCACTACACTTAGCAAAGTCGTACAATTGCGATCCGTTGGTATTTGGCCCAGAATTAGCCATTGAAAGCACTCCTCTGCCTGTGTGAGATAGTTGAGGTTTAAATTCATCTTCAAACTTTTTATCCCAAATAGATTTTCCTCCTCGTCCCGTATTGGTTGGATCACCTCCTTGAATCTAAACCACAAAATATGTAACAATTATTCGAAAGTTATTTAAAATTACCATAAAATTCCGAATGGATCGAAAAAAATTTGTACCATCGTAATATCCAGTTGTACAATGTTTTAAAAAATTTTCGCAAGTTTTTGGAACAATGTCACAATACAGTTCCAGATTTAATTGCCCCATATTGGTAACAAATCGTACATAGCCTTTTTTTGTCACTCTTTCATATCGAATAACATCTTCATGTATAATGGCCGGTTCATGGGTGAGTTCTACATCCATTGCTGTTGATGTAAAGCTAGCAGCTACAGCTCCTGTAGAATAATGTGCTGCATTAAATTTATCCGCTTTATCTGTACTTTTAACATGGGTCGAAAGAACTAGTTCAGAATGCTTATAGTCCCTTTCCAATTCTTCCAAAGTATGTTTTGTTTCTGGATTCATTTTTTTTATGCGTGCCTGGGGATCAGATCTTTCTGCAATTTCCTCTTCAGTCTCAACTCTTAAATGCTTTTGTACATGATGAAACAATGATATATTAAATTTTGTCAAATTTCCAGGATCCTGCAACGTTATTAAATCTTTCCTTTCGAAAGGTTCATCTGTAATCAAGTCTTTCCAATTTTTACTTTTAATATTTAATTGTTCAATGGCCTCCATGGAATACACATTACCACTGCATGAATTAACAACTATATGAGAATTTTTGGTAAACGGCTTAAAGATAACTGGACAGTGATAATCATCAGCTGGATTTTTATGAATATTTAGTTTCAATAAAGATTTCATTTCTAAAGGTTTCCCGCTTACTGGATTTATTTTGTATTTCTTCAGAAAAGGCAGTAGAGGTTCCAAATCAAAAATGTTACCATCAGTATCACAATAAGGATGTTTGAAAGGTTGTAACGATAAACAACAATGATCGAAGGGCAATCGTCGAAACGTAGATTCGTCCTGAACAGGAGGACCTGATTTTTTACCACCGTACAAAGTGGTCCATTCGGTGTACGTCAAGTACCTGCAATAGCAATATAATTTCAACAAACTCTTTCTATTAACAGTCACTTACATTTTGTCTTTTTGATGCTGCCGTTTCCCCATTTTGAGGGTTTAATTTAAAACACACGGTTAAAAGCAACAAAAACAATCACAATTTGTAGGTTACTCAATTGTCAGATGGACTGGTACCATCCTTACACGCACGGTGGGAAATTTAAATTTTATTTCTTTGTGTAATACATAAACACTTTAATAAATGTTATTGTCGTGATCTACATGAAAATTAAAGCGGAAATCTTTTTGGATTACACCGTACATTTGTGTTTTTACTAAAGTTGTTTTCGTTTTTTATTGTGCATCCCTGCAGCCCTTCATATTTCCACTGATGACTACGCCATGAGCCGAAAGTTGTGAAAAAGAAGAAGGTAGTTCGTGGTGTTTTAGGCTATAACAAACTAATAAAGTAATTGTAAGTAATGATTTTGGTGTTATTTTCAAGTCGGAGGGTCGTTTTTCAATTTGAAATATATTTTTGTCCACAATGGGGTGTACTTTGATGTTAAACAAAAGATAAAAAACCTATTAATCAGATGGGTGTATGACCAAACAAAAAGTGTTTAATTGACAGTGTTTGTGTGCAGTAATTGCTTTCTTTGAAGGGCTTAATAGTAATACCGGTATATTAGAGGGTTTCTGTTTTTGTAAGACCAAAATTAAAGACTTTATTTAGTTTAGAACACAAAATGGCCGACATGCTGACAGGGAATCAATTTTGATTTTGGCTGGGTCACATTCCTCATAAAAATCATTTCAGGGGCGCAGGGATTAGAACTACCCGACTGTTACTGGTTTTGTTGTTTCTTACATTCTTCGAATTTTGCACTGTAAGCTCGTCAGATTAACTAATTAATTAACTTTAAGTAATTAATCTTTTAAGGAAATTTTTTTAATAAACATTACAATTTTTGTTTAGTCTTTTTTACATTGCGTTTTTAGAAGAACTAACTGTATGTATGTATATATGTATGTATGTATATGGTATAACTTTTTGTGCAGTAAGATGTCGACTGCGGGTTCTAGCGGTTCTGGCCGAGGTAGAGGAGGACAAACAGTTGGCGATCAAAAGTCTGAAACAAAAGAAACCAAACCGAATCCTAAAATGTCTAAAGCCCTTGGCACATCGGCAAAACGAATTCAGAAGGAATTGGCTGAAATTACATTAGATCCCCCTCCTAACTGTAGTGCAGGCCCGAAAGGAGAAAACTTTTACGAATGGGTTTCAACAATTTTGGGACCGCCCGGTTCAGTATACGAAGGCGGAGTGTTCTTCCTCGACATTCATTTCTCACCAGAATATCCATTTAAACCTCCTAAAGTTACTTTCCGAACTAGAATTTACCACTGCAATATTAACAGTCAAGGTGTGATTTGTTTGGATATTTTAAAGGATAACTGGTCACCAGCTTTGACTATTTCTAAAGTTCTATTATCCATTTGTTCGTTACTTACCGACTGCAATCCAGGTAATTGTTCGTAATTGAAGACCTGAGAATGAAAGGTGGATAAAGACCGTAATCTTAACTTAACAGGGGAGACAAATTTAGCCACCTTATCACTTTCGCTTTAAGTCAACAGAGTAAGTAGCTCCTGTTGATATGTTGAAAACTGGTCAAAACCTAAAATCGAAAAAAATAGTTTTTATCCACTTTTTTCATGCCGTCAATTGTTGTTCATGTAACAGCTGATGTTTTAAAATATTTGTTATTTGGTAAATGAATTTTTTCAGCCGATCCTCTGGTAGGAAGTATAGCTACGCAATACTTACAAAATCGTGAGGAACACGATCGTATTGCAAGATTATGGACCAAGCGTTATGCTACGTGATTGAATTATATGAGCCCTTATATTTCAATGTTGTCCCCTTTCGCTCTGCTGTCAAAATTCGGTCCCTTCATCTCAACATTTCATCACCAGTAAAGTTTTATTGTGTTCTAAAGATGCAGTTTACAGTTTTTTTTTAAGTCTAGAATAGATCAATAAATTTCTTGTGTAAAAACAAACTTTTCTGTTTTTAATTGTAGTTTTCATGTGAGTTTTGTCGATGTTTGAATCATGAATTTATTTTTGAAGAATTGTGGCCAAAATATTTATTATGTAATCGTTCATTTGCATTAGGACAGAATAGAGGCAAAAGAGTCGTGCCATATGCAAATGAGACCCCCTAAATGTCCATTTTTCATAATTTTTGGTACACTTCATTTATTTTGTATATAATTTCGCTAATTTCATTTTCCCCTTTTTAATAGCAATTTAATTTAGTCCAACTTTTATCCATCCATATCAATATAAATTCGAATTATTTTAGATCGATTCTTAATTTTAAGATGTACTCTATAATCGTAACGTAATTTGTCTTTGTAAGTTTCTGCAGATAAGTTCCTGCAACTTTGTGCAATTAAAGAATAAGTAGATTGCTTGAGCAGAACTACATCAACTGCTTTTTTTTTTGTTTTATTTTCCTTGATTATGTTTCAAGAAAACTATACGTACAGTGGTTAACGTGGTTGACACTCGAAATGCTTGTGTATAATTTTTTTTACTAAATTTGAAATGAGAATATGGACTATTATCCTATTATATTAGTAATTATGTTTTTTAGTTGTAACTGTAATAATAAAAGTTTAGTACGTAAATGTAAATTGTCTTTGAGATTACCCTGATTTACGAGCCTGTAGATTTTTTGTTGAAATACTAACATTTCTAAAATAATATGCATTTAATATCGTAAACTAAAAAATAACAATCTTTTATTCAACATTAAAAAACAACTTCGGATATTCCATAGGACATATTTTTTTACCGCTTATAATGGAATTGGCTATAATCAGTGCTCTTTTTGCCATGGAACGATTGGGAACGGCGTTTCACCACCTGTTTTCGACGATTATTTTTTTTTTTTTT
Organism: Dascillus cervinus; assembly: GCA_949768715.1. NCBI lineage: Eukaryota > Metazoa > Arthropoda > Insecta > Coleoptera > Dascillidae > Dascillus > Dascillus cervinus. The sequence continues at coordinate 24,461,867 of OX458319.1, read as the reverse complement.
ATTGGTATAAATAAATTTTTTTTAGCGTTCCACCACCTTTTCTTTTACAAAAAGAGCACTGGCTATAATGAACTTCCTGTTAAAGTGAACCAAATTGTGTTAAATTAAGATAAAATGTTTATAGCAGCAGTTTCCCACCTGGGAGCCGCAAGCCATTGCCAATTTTTTAAAATTATTTATAACTTGTCTATAATCTATTAAAAAAAATAGAAGGTAGATTTAAGTAAATTATGCTTATTAAGTCTTCACTTTTTTGCCAATATTTTGCTTTTATGTGTGAACCAATTGCGTTAGTGATAGTACAAAAAGATAATCATCACAGGAATGGTTCTTAGAAAAAAACAATCAAAATTATGTTGTTTTGGGATATTAGTGACCCTTTCTTTTACAAAGCTTGTAGACAAAAATGACGACTTTGAGGGCCTCAATCTCAACATGACTGTATTTTTGGAGAAGGTGTAAAATCACTGATATAAATTATGCCACATCTTTTAGAATCGCCTATATAAATAAGAAGCATTCATGTAATGATGTTACAGAAACACAATATTTTAACACAAAAATCTATATTTAAAAGAACACATTTCACAACATATAACTTTATTAAATATTAATGCATTTAACGTACAACACCAATATAATAATTTATCATGTGTGTATTAACATTATTAGAAAGTTTATAGCATGTGTAACATTCCTCATAACAAGTTCTTTTTTTTTTTTGATAGAGCAGGACCCTCGTATCAGCGTTTGAATTCTTTCCTCAAATGTCCGTTTAAAGTGTCTTACACTTAATAGTGAAACGTTTGGAACAAATCGCATGGGGATACGAGGGTCCTACTGTAGCTAAATATGTCTCAAGTACGGCTTCTTTGTATTGCTGCAGTCTGTTTATTCAGGTATAAAACAGAAAAATAATAGGTTGGGCCCTTATTGAAATAAAAACTATAAAAATTGTTTACGAATAAACACACATGCTACATTTAAATACATATATAGATCGAGTCACCACATTTCCCCCTTTATAAAAAACTGCAAATAATCTCAAAACCTTTCATGATAAATGAAAAATATTTAACATTTGAATATTTAACAATTGTCTTATTAAATTTACATGAAAGCTAACAATAAACTGAACTTTCTTTTAACAAATTTTAAACTTTATAAATTCTATTTTATTGTAATGGCATCTTAAAATGGGATGTCAATCAAAATCTCTATAGAAATATTTAGTTGAAACTAAAATATTTTAAAAAAATATATAAAATTATACATAATACAACAATTAAACATCCGATAAAATAAAAGAAAGTGTCTCTAACGTGACTACAGAAAACAATGAAAAACTTTTTAATCAAAATCCTTAAAAATGCAGTGTCTAACTGATTTTATAATTATGTATACAGTAATCCTCCATTTACACAAATTTACTTTAACTTAGTGCCTAAAATGGTGTAATTTAAACAATGTGAACAATTAACATAAAGTTGTTAAAATTTAAATGTAATATGCTGGTAAAGGCGAATTTCATCGTTTACAATAAACTAGGAACCACAGTGATGCAAACACGTGATTTACTTGAGGTAATAGTTACCTTCAGTAACCTCTTTACAGTGGTCATCTGTTTGTCAACAACATTTAACACCAAAGTAACAGGATCAGATCAGTTCAAAAATTATCTTGTTTTATTGCAATGTAACATTTTGCATTTGTTTTGTTTCTGAAGAAAAACAAACTAATTGAATTTATTTAATTTATTCAAATTTCTTTTTCCCTTGTTATGTAAAATGTATGTTTACTTACAAATTTCGTTCCTTGTTCATAACAATTTTTTAAATTTTTTTAACACTTAACAAATCACAAACATTTTAAAAAACACATTCTTTAAAACATTGTCAATAAACATATTACATTTTAAAAAACATTTTTTTTAAAAAAGAGTCAACACAATGATTACAATGATTAATCATTGAGTTGAATCTTTTTAAAAAAATATGTTTTTAAAAATGTAATATGTGCATTTGACAATGTTTTAAAGAATGTGTTTTTTAAAATGTTTGTGATTTGTTGTGTTAAAAATTTTTAAAAAATTGTTATGAACAAGGAACGAAATTTGTAAGTAAATTAACTGAATATTCGGGGGGATTACTGTATCGATTTGTATCAACAAATTTCTATTTGAAGATTTTTCATTTTCTTTACAAATTTTGAGATATTTACTAAAATACTGAATTATCAGAAGGCAATCAATGTTGACTCATTCTATTTTTATAAGCTACATTTTGTAATGAAATTTTTTTCTCTTGTATATAATGCTACTGTTATTGGTAACTATACATATACAAATTCAGTTCGTTTAGTACAACATTTAGAAAGAGTCGTATATACTAAAATAAATATCGGTATATTAATATCAAAAAGTTATTGACTCCCAACAGTTACATTTATATGTAAGTTTTTTTTTTGTAAGTTTTAAATTCATCGATTAAGAAGGTGCAGTTTTAAATTAATATACGAACAAATACATTTACTAAAGCAACATTTAAGATAACAGTGAGTTATAGCTGCCTAGTAATATTTACATTATGAATCTGTCATCGTTTGCTCTGCATTCTCAAATGATGTATCTGAGCAGTGCTAAAAAAACATCTTGTCATATTTGGCGATTTGCGAATAAATGTATATAAAAATGTAACAATTAACAAATCAGTCTGTGTAAAGTGACATTAAATTAAATAAAGAATCATATTATACTTTTGAGATTCCACTTATGGCAGCATAAACAGATATCCAAAATGATATCAGTATAATACTAGTCTTTTTGTTAATAATAAAGTGAGATAGTGGACAGGATTCAAGTGTGTGCTTTAATGCACAAAAAATGAGAAATTGCCTTTTCCTTCTTTTAAACTGTTTCGTACTCTTTGCGAATTGAACGAGCCAATAAGCATGCAAATGCTACACCAATTAGCTAAAAATTGATGAAAATCAGATGATTTATAATAATGTTATGCTATATTTTAAACATACCTGCATCGACCCAATACCAACACCGACACCTCCAATTATAGCTGCATAACTTCTAAACATAGTTTTCAATTTACCCAAACAAGGATCAGTATAATGGTCGGGAGTTGTTATCGAACAACTGCCATCATCAGGAGTGTCTGGACAGCAGGTGTGAGGTAGCATATTGGTACCACTTACAACTACCCAATCCTTTGGTCCATTCATGCCACAACAATTCATCTAAAAAAATATATGACAATGTAACAAGAAATATTTTTTGTTTGTTTTAAAGATGGAACTGTTAGCTTTTGTTCTGAAGACGCTGAAGTCTGCACAGAGTAGCAAACAATAAAATCATTCAGGAAATCGTTATTTGCTAAATGAGTGCTAAAGGTGTCATTACACCTTACTTTATGGTTTATTGCAACCATTATGCTACGGTTACAAACATGATTGAAAACATTAAACTATTTTCAAGGCGTTCCTATGTTTGGTTTTCATTCAGATGCTGCTTTTTTGTTTTAAGTAATAAGAAGTGGTAATTTTATTTTACTGTAGCAGCTTAAATGATGATTCTAGAACTTCGTTTAAGTGGCTTTGACCAAGGCTGCAAAATTGTTATGTAAGAGGTCTGTTTTTAGTTTGTAATATTTCCAAAATATCTAGAGTAATGAACTACTAGCTACTTCAACATTCGGCCAAACTCAAAGCCGAGTAGCAGATAACTGCTACAGTAATTAAAAAAAATTCTTATCACTTTAAATAAGAAAACCAAAACATTTTTTTTCAAATTCTGCGTTTTTCTTTAAAAAAATAGATCTTTTTTTAAATAAAATTCTCGTGTTTCAATAATACTTCTACTATAAATTAACGAAACATTCGTAAATAAAAGTTTGTGTATTCATAAGTAAATTAAAAGAAAAAATTACTTGCAATACAAGTTATAAATGAAACAAATCAATATAACGTAGCAAAACAATCAATGCAAACAATTTTAAATTCACTAAAAAATTGAAGAAGAATACAGACTGTCCCAAAAGTCCTGTACCACCTTAAAGCTGCGCTTTTAAGGGATGTATCCGTTTTAGAAAAATGTTTAAAAAAATATTTGCCTCAAAATCAAGGAATTACAAGTAATTTAAATTTAGAAAAAGGTAGCATTGTTTAATACTCCAGACACTGTAGTGTGCTTTTTAATTCCAGAAATGGTTAGAAGGTTGTGAAACAATAATTTTTTTTGCTTTTACTTAATACCATAACCAATACAATTTTGACAGAATCACTTAAATGTATAAAATGCTACAGTATATTGTTGAGAGATAAAGTTTTCTTCATCGGAAGTTTCTTTGAAAATAATCACATTGCTTCCTTCGAAAGAACCGGTTTGTGATATATTTACTGATTTTAAAGTTACATTACTAATATAGCCTTAAACTGACAGATGTAAAACGGCATTATGATCAGCATAATGTAAAAAAAATCTTTCCACAGCCTTCTAACCGTTTTTGGAATTAAAAAACGCACTGTAGCAATCCTAATATGAATATGCTACATACATATTACAATTCCTTCGTGTGCTGGCTAGGTTTAATACATTTTTTAAATAAATTTTTTTGTAGCAATTTTAAATAATTTTAAATTAATTCATTTGTTTCTTTTTAAATCTCAAACCTTTCAAAGCAATGATACAAAACAATCGATGATTAAAAGAATTTTGTGGTCGCCTCTAAATTTGTAACTGATATTCTACCTCCTTTGAAGCCCCATACCTCAAAAAATAAAAGAACTAATTTTTTTAAATATTTTTTTCATTATTTCTGACAGCCTGAAAGCGTGCAAGGTGGTGAACGACTTTTGGAACATTTGTATTGTGCCATTATAAAATCAGTGCAAGGATACTATGAATATCAATAAAGTTGAAATAAAGAATAAAAAAGTTAATCTGGATATTTATAGATTTTTAAAAAAACTTGTCTGCAAATAAAATTAGCGAGTAAGTGTCAAAAAGTGTATGAGTCATGATATTGTCATCACTGTAAATGTAATAAAAATAATCTGAAAAAAGAAACCAAGTAATTAATAATGTTGCCCTCATTATTTTTCCCTTTTGTGTGCAGTTTTCTGTAAGCATCAAAAATAAAAAAATAGCTATTTACCTCATGCTGAGCAACATCCCAGGATTTTGTGACCTCAGTTTGATTGTAATATTCATACATGGTGTCATTAAGGCGGCGATCTAACATGTCTTCAACTTCAGTACGTCGCACATATCCTGCAATTCCTGCTGCTAATTCCAAACTGAAGATGATGAGTAACAAAGTTGAAAACTAATAAAAAAAAAAAGTTGATGTTTTGATGCATGATAAGAAACATAAACATACAGTGATAACCATGCAATGATTCTCTCGGACCGCTCCACAACATCCAAAGAAGGCAACAATAAAGACGATTACTCCAACTATCATTAACACAATTGGAGCAGACTGAAAGCTTGGGTCCACAAATGGGGAATAAGTAAAGTAAACTATATGTATTATCGTCCCAACTGCTAAAATTGCAACTCCAGATATCTAGAAATCATGAATTTACTAAAATGGCGAAATAATTATAGGGTACGTACAGCAAATATCAGGTTGAAGCAGAAAAGTAAATATTTGATACACGTCATTCCACCTGACACCATTTTGGTGGTAAATTGCTACAAAAAAAATACAAAACAAAAAAATTAATTAGGCCTATTATAAAAACAAAGCATGGATTAGTATTTACCTGCAACAATCGAGGTCACAAATTTGAAAAAAGACAAACAAATAATTAATTGTCTTGTTCTTATCGTAAATTTACATTGAATAAGTCGAGGAATGCATATACAATTCCACCACTCAACTCAAAACACTTTTCTCCCCACTACAAGATTCACCACTAAATGCAGTATTTTACAGAATCTGGTAGGAGAACAGGATAGACTCTGGTGAGAAGAGGTAAAAATAATTATCGATTTTTAATCGGTGCCCACCCTTTTCAAAAATTGAAAAATTTTTTATACATAATTATTTTATTTCAAATAGGTTATGGGTGTATGTGAATATTATAGGATTTAATTGCACAGATAATATAAAGAGTCGAATTGAAGATACTGGTTTTATTGAACCTCTTTACATCGGAGCTCGTTGCAGACTGGGGGTTTCGTTCTCCCGCGTCTATCTACCTTTACCTCTTTCCGCTAGGTGGCGCGATTAACTATTGTGGTTTGAATATTCCGCCACAAGGTAATTGCAAAAAATAAAATGTTTAATCAATCAACAAAATCACGTAATGTAAAATGTAAAGAATTTTGTTCATTTAATTCACTAGAAGTCTGTTCAAAAATCAGTTCTAATACAGTCAAACCTCAAACATTTTCATCTGAATGTGATAATTTTGGATTTTGTTCCTATACAATGAGATTATTGTCTTGTAAATTTACTGAGTCAAGAATGCGGTTTGAATTCATGAATATACATATAACATGAAGAAACTTTTTTATTTATCAGTAACACATTTTTAAGCACAAGTATTTATAAGTTTTATATATTTAAAAGCTATTTTTCGAAATTTTGTTTGTTATTTTTACATTAGGTACTTCAGCAGTTTAGTCCAATTTAATTATGACGCCCTGTACTTTCATATTAGTTACCTACTTAATAATAGCAAATAGTCATTTAATGAATAGTTTGCTTTTTTTCCATTTAATTTTATTTGCTTGTTTATTTCCTAATTATTTTGATTTGATGATTTGTTGTAAATAAATTCTATGATGATATTTTTTAAGTATCGATGCATAGTATACATTTAAATACTACTTAATTGATTTATTATATTCTTATAAATTATATAATTATGAAGTGTTATTTCAAAATGACGAGGAAAATAATTATAGGAGAATAAAATAAATCATTTAAAAGATAATGCCCTAACTACTCTTAATATTCTGTATCTTAATTAAAAAATTTTGAATAGAGAATTACTTTTTTTTCATAAAGTTATTGCCAAGTTCTATAATTTTTGTTAAAAAAGCTAATGTTACCAAAAAATTTCTAACCAAAATGCAAATTAAATTGCCTAATATAATTTATTAAAAGCTGAAAATCTAATTAAGACCCGGCTGATTGTTCTTCAAATCGCCCTGAAGGTTAGTATGTTGTACACTTGTGTATGTAGATGGAGCTATCAAAAGAAAATTTGAATAAATAGCTAAGAAATTAATCACTAACCACTGACCACTAGCTAAACTATTTTCCTGAAGAAGGCGCTGTATTTTGCGATACCTAACCGGGGCGTTCGCAGTATTAGTAAACAAATGTTTGAAGTGGGTCTAATTTATGGGTATTCGTTGCGCACTATTGGTTGAATCAATTGCAGACATGTGTCATTCAAATCCATGTGGACCGAATATCTTGAATTTACACAATAATAAAATTTTCTTTTTTAAGGTCGTAATGATCGCACCTGATTTTGCATTCTTACATACAACCAGCGCCTTCGCTCGCGTTGATTTTGAAATTAAAGTTGCTCTAAGAACAATGTTGGGAGAAGGTAATAACAGCCCAAGTAACACCGTATATGCATAATACATTTCTCTAATATGCAGAAAATATTCCAATGTTTGCTAAATATATATCAGAAAACAAATATATATAACATATTTCACTAATATTTATTACTGCATGTTTAACATTTTATGCACTTGTTCAAGATAGTTACATACTCCTTACATAGTCTAACAATGCCTATGTTCCTTTAGTGATTAGCACTTTTTGCATTATAAACTTTAAATTTTGAGAAATATTTGCTTATATGATATAAATATTTAGAATCACATATACAAATTCTAAACATGAAAGAAATATTTACTAAATATTTAAAACAAACATTGTAGTGGTGTAGTGGAAGGAAGCGGTAGAATAAGTGGGGTGGATGCACGTGCGTTCGTTGAGTCATGCGAATTTTGCTGTCGAAGCAGACCCGAAATTTTCGCTATCACAAGCATTCCGAATATATCGCATCGGTCTGTGCGATCCTTTACTCTAAATTCTAACGGCATTCGACTCGACTTGGTAAGTAACCTTTACATTTTTTATAATAATTTATGCTTAACAAGATATTACATGCCTTAAGTTTTGAAGTTTCTCTTTGGACGTCAAGATTAGACTTTAGCATTATTTTTTTCCATTTACAGGATTTTTAAGAACGAATTGTAAAACGCGTTAAAAAGTTTGAGTGGTAATAATTCTATTTGTTTCTTTCTGGCATATGATTTGTATTTTAATATAATATGTTTTTTGTGTAAAAACTCTTTTAATTTACTCAAACTGCTTATTATTATAGTTGTGGCGGTTCTCCAACGTGGACTAGATACTAGCAGAGGTAAGTGTTAACATCTCATTTTACGATCGGTTACCATTAATAATATAGTTTACGTTCGTTCCTGTGATGATCTAAAATATATTTCATCAGGTGCCATTCATAAAGGATCATTTAAAATGCCAATTAATAAAAATGCCCATTCCTGCAGCAAATATAGATTTATACAAAATCAAATGAACCCGCATAAAAATAAAAATGATATTCAAAGTGAAGCGGATTCGGACATAGCAGAATGTGATTTTAAATACCAAACTCAAGCCAATGTGATGCCTGCAGTAAGCTTAGTTGCTCCAGAGACTCATATTCTTGACTGCAAACAGTCTTCATTTTCTAATAATGCTTGGAGTGACAGCAATGCTGCTGATAATGATTATTGTCTTAGAGATTCCAAATTAAGAAGTTTTTTGAAAACTTGGGCTCTTGATACAGACGTAAATCATCATCAGTTGAATTGTTTGTTGAAAGGTCTAAAACAAATTTTACCCAACGTAGATTTGCCACATGATAGCCGCACATTATTGGGTACAAAACGAGATTTGAATATTGCTGTAATGCAATCTCAGAATGAAACACCAGGTCAATTTTGTTATTTTGGTATAAAGCAAAATTTAACATTACACCTGCAAGAGAGTGCTATTGTTACTAAAGTACAACAAATGAATAATACTCTTAACTTATCTTTTAATGTTGATGGTTTACCGTTATGGAAAAATTCTAGACAACAATTTTGGCCTATCTTATGTAAAATTATTTTACCAACTCTAAAAGTTAGTCCCTTTCCAGTTGCAATTTTTTCAGGTGATTCTAAACCATTTTCTGTGGATGAGTTTTTTAAGCAATGTATAGACGAACTAAATATGTTACTTGAATTTGGCATTCGTTTTGAGGGTAATACCTTTAAAATAAAATTAGTTTGCTTTTCCTGTGATGCCCCTGCACGAAGCTTTATAAAGTGTGTGAAGGGGCACAGCGGACACTATGCATGTGAGCGTTGCGTCCAAAAAGGTGAAACGTATAGACACAGAAGAATTTATTTAGAAACAGAATCGGAATCGCGTACTCATGAAAATTTTATTAATAATCAATTTAATAAGGAGCATCATTTGTCTGTAAGTCCTCTCGTTAGAATATCAAATATTAACATGATCAACTGTTTTGCATTGGACTATATGCATTTGTGTTGTCTTGGGGTCATGAAAAAATTGCTACTGTTTTGGTTAAAGGGAGCTGAAACTCGCGCAGTTCGCTTAAGCGTCAATAATAAAAAAACCATTTCAAAGTTGATACTTGTTTTTTCTAAATGTGTGCCTTCGGATTTTAATCGCAAACCTAGGTCCTTTGCGGATGTAGAGAGATTTAAGGCAACAGAATTTCGCTTTATCATGTTGTATTTGGGACCAGTTTTATTTAAAAATGTACTTAAACACGACTTGTACGAGCATTTTTTATTATTCCACTGTGCGATGAGAATATTAACAAACCCAACATTTGTGAACACCGAGTGGTTAAATACAAGCAAAAATATGTTGAAATATTTTGTTGAAAAATCGCCACATTATTATGGTCGTGAATCGTGTATTTTCAACGTGCATTGTCTTGTACATTTAACAGACGATGTGAAAAATTTAAATTATTCATTAGACGAATTAAGCTGCTTCCATTTTGAAAATCAGTTGGGTAAAATAAAAAAAATGTTGCGCGCAAAAAATTATCCACTAGCACAAATTTGTAAAAGACTTTCAGAACAACGTCCTAAAATTGTAAGTGATACAAGGCAGAATAACACAATTACAGCTAACAAATCGATGAAATTTGGAAAATCTTCCTGTTATGAACTGAAAATTAACAATAAAGATTGCTTTGCTTTCTTAACCGAAAATACAATTTTCAAAGTTGCTGAAATAGTTGACGATAACCATGTAAAAGGGTACATTTCTAGCGACCTTTCTTCATTTTATGATTATCCAATTCCATCTGAACATTTAGGTATATTTAAATTTATTGATTTCAAAAGTGACCTGGTGCTTCTTCACATTAATACTATTATGTCAAAAGCAATGGTGATTAAGTATAATGCATATTACGTGGCATTCAAATTATTGCATCTCAGTTAATGTACGTGTTTGCGCATAACGAATTTTTAAGTCCAAATTCATTTATGGTATGAAATATAAATTGCAAATTGTTTCTACTAACATTTTTCTCTTGTTTTGTTCTCATGATATTCTGATTTTCCATTTGCACATTAAATTTTAATAAATAAACATTAATTGAAAGGTTGTTTAGTCTATACTGTCGTTAACATATGACTGAATCTTCAAATACTTTGAAATAAAGTATTGGAATTTATTCTTGATGGTACGTGTGTATTTAAAATAATTCATTTGGATCTTACTTAAAACTTCTTTACAGCGTTGTACGGTAAACCTACGTCATGTGGGACATTATTGTCTGGGAACGAGAAGATGAAGTGGACTTTGTTCCAAGTTGTTGGGGAAATGCTGAGAAAAATGCATATAAATACCCCATTGACGCAAAGGACAGACATGTACGCACTATAATTTATGAGTGCAAAGATTTAAGAACCAACTACAAAGTATGTCCTGCTAGATGTATAAAAGAAGGAATAACAGATTTAAAAAAGGCGCAAGAATATTGCAAAAAAGGCGAATTTACGTCTAATGTTGAAAGCGAATCCGATGTTGCAACTAATAAGAATTCGTTTGGACGGAGGTCTAGGAAAAGACAAAATGATGATTATTCTTATGATAACGTTATTACTGAATCGGATGATGATGAATACTGTAGTGAACTGAATTTAAAAATTCTAATTTACGCCTGCACCGTCGGCAACCCGACACACGCACCGAGTTAAGTAGCCAGAGTCTTAAGCCAAGTTGAGTAGAGTAGAGGGCAGGACCGGTTTAGGAGAGCCGCGAAGGGTTGTGGGAGGAGAAGCTAGCGGGCCCTGAACCGAAGAAGACGCTTCGAGAAAAAGTGGTTGTTTTAATTTTATTTTAAAGTGTCTTGTTGTTTTGGGGGTGGTTTTTTAATTAGGGGAGCAATTTGTGCAGGATCTCTTAATCCGGGTATCGTATCTGGTAGTTTTTGTTAACGGTTACAGCGCGTGGGGTAGGTTAGTTAGCATGTTAGATTTAGTAGTATGAAACTGTAGTTAGATAACGAATCGGCCTAATCGCGCGTTAGTTTTGGTTAAGTACGGGGACGGCAAGGGTTAGCATGCGTTTTTTATCGCGGGGCGAAGAAACGCGGGGTTTTTCCGTTGTTTGTAAAGGGGACGCGGGTTACGTGTCGTTAAGACCGGCCATTACACTAAAGTGAATAATAGATGTCACCACGGTTCAAATGCATACCCCTCGTATAATGTAAATTACACTCGTTTTATCAAACATATCGTTTATAAAGAAATATTATTAGTAAATTAATGCGTCAAACTTGGTCAGAATGGTATTCATATTATAATTCATTGGCCGTGTAGTAGTTTATTTGATGTTTTAACACAACCAAAAACCAGTTATATGTTATCTTCAAATTCAATGATAGAGGTGTTAGGTCATAGAAAAAATTGCCGCCAACGGAGTTTACTCAATATTCCAGTTCAATTCCTAATATTTTCGATTCGAAGTACATTTTTCGATTCAAGTTTACAGTTCCGTGAAAACATGGCCGACGCATTAGCTGAGAAAGTTTGGATACCATCCACCAGAGGGTACGATTATAAATTTACTAGCAGTTCGACGTCTTTCCCGGGTATTTAACCCTAGAGTAGGCGCGTGAATTTACATATGTAATCCAGTGTTCTTATTTTCATCAGTAACATCACAAGAGAGTGAGAATAAATTGAAAATAATTCGACAGATTTTCGAGAACTTGTTGCCAGAGAATAGATACGAGAGCCCGTAGGGCTCGAGAATGGCAACAAGTTAGAGAAAATACTGGAAAATTATTTTCTAATTAATTCGCACTCTCAAGTGGTATTCAAAAGGTTATTTTATAATGTTTAAATAAAAAATACAGCTTTTTAATATTATTTCTTTTAATTGAACAGTTTCTCATTATAAACTTAGCAAAATGCGTTGTCAGTTCTTAAAATAAAAAAATGTGGGAATTGTGAATTTTTTTAAAAAACACTGAAATTTCCGGATTTTCCGGGTTCTCTCCGGTTCTAATTATTGGATCGGGACATTCGACCTCTCATTCTCTTCGTAATTTAATTCTCTACAATTCGTCTATTGACAACATTAAGATTGCTTCATTAGTTTCCATTTTACAAGCAAAAAACTAAAAAAAAACGATTTTTTCTTCTAAATTGTTCATAGCAAATTAAAAATTATGGTCCTCGAGTCTAAAATTATGCCAAATTGATCTACTAACTGTCCTTTATGTAATCGCACAGTCGGTTTCTGGGTAGTATTTATGGCATGAAAAAATGCTTTATTGCTTGGCCTACTAGTAATGCCACTAGAGGTTAAATTTTCGGATTTTAATTTAACGTCCAGTGGTATTTGGTAAGAAAATTTTGCACCTTTTTGCAATTTAATTTATATATTGACATATTATCTATAAACGTCACTCAACGCCATAAATAATATGATGAATCTTATTTTGTTGAACGATATTTGAAACATCTGGAATACAACTGTCGCAGGTAGGTAAGTTCGAATTCATTTATTTATGGGAGGTAATAAAGTACTTAAATCATGAAGCTTCTGGGAAAACTGTGTTTTGCATAATCGGTTGATACAAAAAAAATTTAGTCAAAGCAATAGTAAATCAGAAAGACTTTCTTCTCGCGGCTGCAGGATATGTAATTTTAAGTGGTGCACAGAAAAAAGAAAAGAAAAGATTTTGGATTTGCCCATTATTAAGGTCTCGAAAGCGATACAGTGGTAATGGGCAGCGACATCATCAACGATTTAAAAGCCGACGACATTGTTCCGTTTTGTAATTAACCCTTTGAGTGCCAAAGTGATTTTTAGAGAATTAGCTAAAATTGCCAATTCCAAAAACAATAAACAATAAACAAGAATCGATAAGTATGAAAGAGAGATCGATTGTATTAGTTAGTGTGGAAGCAAAAACGCGATCGCGCTCCTGGCATTTTCGGACAGTGTATTGACGAGCGCGATTGCGCTCCTTGTCACTCAAAGGGTTAATGATGAATTGCGGTGTGACGGAAATTTTAAAAATTTTGCCAGAATACCAAGCGCCGGTTTTGAATTTTTAATCAACGAAGTGGGACAAAATATGTAAAACGATTTTCAAACTAAAGTGTCAAATATGTAGTTCCTAAAGACGCAGTTAAAAGCTTTTAAAATAAGAAATTTATAACCATCATAAAATTTGTCGCAGCACAAAAGAATTAGAAAATTTGCGATATTCAAGGCTGGAGCCCGTCGCTCTAGGGACGATTTGTACGTCAATTCTGGTTGCTAGGGACCACTGACCTGCTTAAACAATGACAATTTTAAAATTTTCCTGTTCTGTTGATTTTCAATTATCTTAAATTTCAGCCTTTTATAATGTTGAGCTTGTGTTTGTTTTTTAACCCTTTAAAGACGTATGTCGCCCATACGCGTCACACTAGAAAAGAAGCAGTTTTCCCGAATGTCGCACATTCGCGACACAAATCTAACTACATCCCATGGGATCTGTAACCGAAAATAAATTTCGTCCTTAAAGGGTTAAAATGTTTAATTTGTGTGTCTAAATTGGTGTCTTCTTATGGTATTACTAGCGATTATTCTTTTTTGATTAGAGGAATACATTTTTTTCTAAAAAAATTCAACCATTCAAATTTAATTCAATTTTATGTGTAATTCAGTTCAATGGGTATTTGGATTTGTTCTACGAGTAACGTCACTGTGCAACAAGGACGCAAATACCCTGTCTCCCATCCCAGAAATTCTAAAAATAGATTTGATGTTTCTTTTGATATTGTCGGGCCATCTATGAAGCAGAAAAATTATTACACTTTCTTAGCTTAGAAACATTTGGACTGTGGAATAAAATTGTCAAACCCCCACCATTTTTGGGCCGCCCTTAAGGGTCAAAATCTCCGCGTGGCGTCATGTAGCCGCTCCGTTAGGGCGTGCCTTCCAGTGCCGGAGTATCGGGAGGGCCCGTTACTTAAGCGCGCACTCGGGAGCGCTTAAACCAGATTTGGACCGACGCAAGGTTTAAAGGGTTATGCGGAGGCGCCCAATTCTACACGAAGACCTCGTTGGGAACGACCGGTCGAACGTAATTATAGGCCGGTTCGTCGCATGCGTGTTCCTTGGTTAGATATTGTATGTTCTAATTGTAAACATGAGAAATCGTCCTTTTATTAATTTAAATTACCATCTGCGCGTAATGTGGTCATTTAGTTATCACCCCCGGGAACTGGTTGCAGCTCTTACCAGTGGCGGAGAGCAAGATTTTGTGTTTCCATTTCCGCGGTTGTGAGTATAACCCTAAAGGTTTTTGTATGTTATTATGCTGTGTATTGTGCTATTTATAATTGTTGTTGTTTTGTACTCGGTGGTGGGGAACCTAGCCAATAACAGGCGGGACATCATTTATAGGCCGAGATTGTTGTTTTTATGTGTGTCTAATTGCTGTGCCGTTCTCTCCTCCGTTCGAAAAAGGCATTAAGGTAGAGTTACGGACCGCCCTCTACGGCGCACTGTAGTGCTGGATCGTGGGCCTGGAAAGGCAACAGTTCGTAGCCCGGTTAATTTATCATAACAAATAGTTTTTGTTAGTTCATGCCTCAAGTGATAATAATGATGAAATCATGTCCATCATTCGTACTGCCTTGCCAATCGAAATTTATCCAGGTCTTCGGTGTTACCTCCGATATGTTTCAGATGATTCGACATTACAACCTAAATTATTTAACATGTGTTTTTTTATCACATACCACATCTCGTTTATGTTTTTATTGTGTATGTTTTTTTTTATAAAAAGGGACGATTTCTTATGTTGTGTATGTCGGTGGTATTAATTGCTTTCTTTGTTTGTGTATGCTTTGTTTTTTTTAACATGCCTGAGGAATCGGTTTGGGGAGGTTTCACCGGTTCCAAATTATTGCATGAGTTCTCCGCTTACTATTTACATTTAATTAAAAAGGCATCCTCCACTACGCTGTTGTTTTATTGAAGACACCTCTTCCCCTAAAAGTCTCACCGTTGCATCCAGAACGCTTGCCGCATTGTGTAAACGCAGCGAGGGGTCCTACCGACATTCTAGACGATCACAAATTTTTGGCCAATTTGAATTTCGCGGTTTATTTTTCGAGCGTTCGGGATATTTCGAATATTTAAATTATTTCGGCGGCAAGTTTGGGTCATTACAATACCAACCGCCAGCTCGAAAACAATTTTCATTTCCTTGTAAGTAACACTTTATTTCTGTTTATTATATTCATCATTGCAAAAAGCGTTGTTTTTTTTTAGATCGTACAATTGTTGCAACGAGTCCGTCTTACAGAAGTGCAAATAATCTCTCTCTATCCCAAAATGATGGAATTATTAGTAAGTAATCTTTTGTATTTACTATATTATTTTATTCATAAGTAAATTGTTTCTTTTCAGATGATACATCATCATGCATATCTGCAGCTTCTTCTTCTCATCGGACTAGTATCAGTAGTATGTATATAGTTTTTTTTTAATTTCCAACATTATTTTACTATTCTTTCCAGATAATCCACCTGAATCTGCTAGAAGTGGGACTCTTCACCAGAGTGGTACAATAATTAATAATAATATTATTTAATTCTTTACTCAGTGCATTTTTTGTTTTTAGATAGTGAAAAAATATTACGGGAGTTACTGGATATCAAATTCGAATTAAAACAGCTCCGCAATAAAATGGAGAAAATTGAAAACAATTGCGCAGCAACGATGTCTGTTGATGCTTCTACTCCTGATTACTTCCTTTCAAATATTCTTTGCGAAAATGAAGGAAGTATTAAAGAGCTAGAAGAAAGTTTGACTAATCCCGAGGCTTACAAGCAGCTGGTTGGTTTATTAAATATATAGGATACTTTTTAAATAACAAAATACTTTTTAGGTTACTGTGCTATATTTATGTGGAGGGGAAACTCTACACAAAAGTATTTATATAATGATGGGCAAATTATTAGGACGGGAAGTCAGTCTTGAATATTCCTGTCAAGGAAAAAAGAAAAAACGTGCTTTTTGTCACTTGACAATGTTTAAGGCATTAACTCGTTAGTATAATAATAGTATTCTCATTTTTCAACTCATTTTGCAAAATTGTAATTTACAGAAGCAATACGAAAAAGATATGAAACTGCAACTGAACAAACTATTAAAAAAGAAGTAAGTTTGTATCTTGCCGCGAGCAAAAATCGTTTGTTGCCGTCAAAACGGTATATTTCAGTTATTTTTTTGTAATTGCATTTTATACTAATATATTTTGCAGGAATCCTCAGAGCACCGAACATCCGGATGAAGTTAATAAATAGGCATTCTCTATAAATACATAATATGTAGCAATTTTTGTATTTTCAAAAATAAAATAAATATTTAAAATGAAATCTAAATCAAATATTTAAAAAACATTCCCAAATAATATTAGATTAACATTCCCAAGTAATATAACCTAAATATTCCCAAGTAATATAACCTAAATATTCCCAAGTAATATTATCTAAACATTCCAAAGCAATATTACCTAAACATTTCCAAGTCATATAACCTACATATTCCCAAGTAATATTATCTAAACATTTCCAAGCAACATGAAGGAAATATTTAAAATTCTGTCGGTTCTCATATAAAATAAACATATAATTTCTCATATTTGCGAAATATTACTGTGCTGCTTGGGAGCAGGAACCAAGCATTGTTCCCAAAGTTGAAATTTTGTTTCGAAAAAGCGGTGTTACCAGAAATTGTAGGCCCCCAAAAATGTAGAAGCATGAAGATTAGAGAGTCACAAGAAAATATTGAAGAATTAAAATAATAGAGGCGCGGAGTTCCAAAACTATTCTTATCCACACTGAAAATTCATGTTTTACAAAGTTAAAAAAATAAAATCTTTTTTTTCTATTTATAACTGTCGCAGCGAAACTGTATCATTTTTGTCGTACCGCACGTCCCACCACTCTTTTGTAAATAATAACGCCCAGCGGACTGTCGGTATGCGATTGTCAAAGGAAAATGCATTTTTCCGCTACGGCCGTTATTATCTAACGAAATTCAAAAATTTTTAAAAATTTGCCATTAAGAAATCGGTTCCAACATTTGCCGTTGAGCCGATTTTTTGTAATTTTGTTAATAACAAAATAAAGAACAATATCTTTTTTACCAAACCAAACTGCTGCGGGATAAGAATCTGAGTGGTCAGCAGGTTGATGTACGACAAAAACTATATCGTATGTGAGTAAAAATTACACTCAGTACCTTTCTAGGGTTAAGTATATTAAATCTATTTCTGCTTGATTGTAGAGAAAGGGCGTAGTTGCCAATATATAAATTTAGATTTAACATAAAATAATATTTTTCAATAATTAAACTAAAAAAATTCGGTCCCCGATATCGACGACATGGACAGAGAAAATTTATTTCGGAACATGACTCTTAATTTAATTTAATTTAATTATTGATATTTTTCTTTGATAGAAAATGATTTTCTTTTTTTAGAGTGTGACATAATTAATACACGAAGTAATTTTTGCTTGAAAAGTTGTCAAAGACTGAAAAAAATATGTAGACGTTACGGTTAGCAGGCAAAATACAATTCCGATAAAATTCTAGTTATCAAGACCCACGCGTGTCTTTATAAAATTTCTTGGAACTCCATCCGATTTATGTTCGAAATTTTTTTTAAATTTCTCGCTAAATTCTGGAGCGCCCTCTTATTAATAATGACCAAACTTTTGAAAATCTTGGACAACTACCTCGTGTAGGTTAGGGTGGGTCATTATAACCTAAAACTCGCTTTCACAGGGAGACTGCCTTATTATAGACAATTAGATCTTTAAACGATCGGATGTAGTTTACAAATAATTTAACCTCGGCCACCAAGAAATTTCAGGGAAAAATTCGTGATGTTTTTTTAAATAAGCGTTTTCTGAAATGCATTTTTTATAATAAATCGACATTATTTTTCAACTAAAACTATCTAATGGCCGACTTCCAACCTACTTCTATCCATATGCACAAAATTTCGTTATAATTTTAACAATTAAGTGCATCCGGCATCGATCGCGGAATCACTTTGTTGTTCTTTTCGCGCCATACCCAGAATGCGCCCTCTTAAAAAATTTAAATTAACTTAACAGTTTCAGTCAAGTTCCATAGAGGGCCTCCTCCAAAGCCATGCTGTAGGAACATACATTACCGACGCCTCGGTAATACCTACATTGCCGACCAGTCGATAAGGAAGAGAAATATATAACAGAGAGTTCCCGCGACAACAACGATAACAAGCTCGCGTCCTTCGACTTACTTTATGTATCATCACACGACATTAAATCATTAAATTATTAATAAACAAATCAAGTAGTGCTTATTCAACCTCAGTGAACCTAAGTACCTACAATTGGTGACCCCAGACTAACGCAACAAGAAAGAAACGATGTCGACCCCCGAACCATGTGCTAGTGACGCCAACCCGGCAGCATGCAAAAATGACGCCAGCCTAGAAGCGGTCCGAATGATTAAAATTCCGCCCTTCTGGCGTGACGAACCAGAATTGTGGTTCGCTCAAGTCGAGGCGCAATTCTTTTCTTTGCGTATAACTTCTGATGATCGCAAGTATTACACAGTCGTGAGCTCTTTAGAATCGCACGTTCTAAAAGAAGTAGCTGACATAGTCAGGTTACCTCCAGCAACAGGCAAGTTCGAGCTTCTAAAAAGTAAATTAATTAAATGCTTTGCAGAATCGGCCGAAAAAAAATTGCGCAACCTCCTAACAGGTTTAGACCTCGGTGACCGCAAGCCCTCTCAACTTCTACGCGAAATGAAAACACTCGCTAGCAATCAATTTGGCACAGACGTGCTAAAGACGCTATGGTTGCAGAGAATGCCTACAAAAGTCCAGATTGTACTTTCGGTATCAGACGAACCAACCGTTGATAAGCTTGCTGAAATGGCCGACAAGATTCTGGAAGTAGAAGATTCATCTTCGTCTACATGTACAGTGAGCAAACAGTCCTCAGCAGGGGATGAGTCACTCCGTGGCATGATCAACGAGCTCACGCTGCAGGTAGCACAGCTCACTAAAGAAGTACGAGGCCGATCCCCAGAGACATCCGATAGGAAGTACCACCAGAGATCCAGGTCAGCTTCGAAGAACCGAGGCGTGTGTTTCTATCACCGTTGCTTTGGTGACAAGGCAAGGAAGTGCCAATCACCATGTTCCCACAAGAAGTCGGAAAACTAGAACCATCGTCGCCAATTTGCGCGGTCAACGGCGATGGAAGTACACAGAGCCGCCTAATAATTACAGATCGCTCCTGTGGCACTCGTTTTCTAGTAGACACTGGCGCTGACATATCCGTACTACCACATAAGCCTGTAAGGTCAAAACCTCCACAAACTTTCCAACTATTTGCTGCGAATGGCTCAGTAATCGACACATTTGGCACTGTGAAGCGAAAGTTAGATTTCGGCTTACGTCGAACGTTCCAATGGGAATTTTGTCTTGCAAACGTAAAGCGACCCATCCTGGAAGCCGATTTCCTTCGCCATTATGGAATCCTAGTGGACCTCAAAAACCGAAGGTTGGTCGATGGCGTGACATCACTCACAGCTATTGGCAGCATCAGCAGAAGCAACTGCTCCAGTATCACCGCCTTACCAACAAACGACAAGTTCAGTAAAATTTTAAAACAATTCCCTGAGCTTACGTCTCTTGCAGGTTTTGGAAAAGAGAAACTCCACAACGTTCGACACCATATTGTGACACGCGGCCCTCCAGTGTCCGAACGGGTTCGCCGCCTGCCTCCTGAAAAATTAAGGGCAGCCAAGGCCGAATTCGAGTTCCTCCTGGAGCAGGGGATTTGCCGTCCTTCAAATAGCGAGTGGGCAAGCCCACTGCACCTCGTCCAAAAATCCTCAGGTGAGTGGAGACCCTGTGGGGATTATCGCCGGCTCAATGCCATTACAGCACCGGACAAGTATCCTATTGCTAACCTAGAAGACTTTGCAAACCAACTGCACGGGAAAACCATTTTTACAACACTCGATCTGGTCAGGGCATTTCACCAGATCCCGATTGCAGAGGAAGATATACCCAAGACAGCAATAATAACGCCATTTGGATTATTTGAATTTAGTAGGATGACGTTTGGTCTATGCAATGCCGCCCAATCTTTTCAACGATTTATGGATTCTGTGTTGCGAGGCCTGAAATACTGTTATTGCTACATCGATGATGTCCTCATTGCCTCAGCAAATTCTGAAGAACATGAGCAACACCTTCAAGAAGTATTTGAACGTTTAAAAGCATACGGTATTACAGTTAACGCTTCTAAGTGTGTTTTTGGCAGTACAGAGGTCAAATATCTAGGCTACCTGGTATCAAACGAAGGTACGAAACCACTACCAGAGAAAGTAGAGAACATAAGAAACTTCAAGGAACCGCAGACCATTGCAGAGTTAAGACGTTTTTTAGGAATGCTTAACTTTTACCGCAAATTTGTTAAAAACGCAGCTACACTACAAGCCCCGTTAAACGCATTTCTAAAAGACGCCAAAAAGAACGATAAAAGGCCCATCAATTGGACTCCTGAGACACAGCAGGCTTTCGAAAGCTGCAAAGACAGTCTGGCATCCGCTATATTTTTGACACATCCGGTCAGTGATGCACCACTCACCATCGTTACCGACGCTTCAGATACCGCAATGGGTGCAGTCCTTGAACAATTACAAGATTCGGTGTGGAAACCACTTGGTTTTTTTTCAAAAAAGTTCTCTCCAGCACAAACAAACTACAGCACTTTTGACAGGGAACTTACTGCAATCTATTACAGCATTAAGCATTTTCGCGACATCATTGAAGGTCGTCAAGTAAGTGTCCAGACAGATCACAAACCCTTAACTTATGCCTTTTCGCAACGAACCAGTAAAACCTCACCCAGGCAAACAAGACATCTTGAGTTCATATCGCAATTTACAACACAAATAACTCACATAGCAGGAGACCAGAATACCGTAGCCGATGCACTATCCCGCATAAATGCAATTTCCATGCCAGCTGCACTAGACATGCAGGAAATAGCACAAGCACAGGCTGATGACGATGAACTAAAAGCTCTTTTGGAAAACGACACAGCATTGAAATTGCAGCGTTTTTGTTTACAAGGTTCAGATCTTCCAGTTTACTGTGACACTTCCACAGAAGAAATTCGACCATTCATTCCCAGATCTCTCCGGAAACGCGTATTCCACATGATCCATAGGCTGTCCCATCCCAGCAGCAGAGCTACAAGCAAGCAGATAAGAACAAAATTTGTTTGGTACGGCATCAACAAGGATGTTGCAACATGGGTTAGAGCCTGTGAAGATTGCCAGAAATCTAAGACTGGCAGGCACAATAAGGTATTACCATTGCAATTCCCAGTCCCAGATAAACGCTTTGACCAAGTGCACATCGACATTGTAGGACCTCTACCAACCTCACAAGGTTACCGTTATGTTTTGACAATGATTGACAGATTTTCTCGGTGGCCCGAAGCAGTACCTATTGGAGACATACAAGCAGATACAGTAGCAACCGCATTCTACTCAGGCTGGGTAGCTCGCTTCGGTTCCCCCTGCACAGTCACAACTGACCAAGGAACCCAGTTCGAAGCATTGCTCTTCAAGGCCCTGACACACCTGACCGGCTGCAAACGTACGCGTACTACTCCATATCACCCAGCAGCAAACGGAATCATTGAACGGTGGCATCGCTCCTTGAAAGCTGCGCTCATGTGTCACAACACTGCACGGTGGGTGGAAATCCTTCCTACAGTGTTGCTCGGTCTGCGAACTTGTTTCAAAGCAGACATCAACTGTTCCGCCGCTGAAATGCTCTATGGAACTACCCTACGGGTACCGGGAGAACTATTTAGCAATGAAGACCTCCCAGCAAACCCACAAATCTTCGTCGAGCGTTTCCGGGAAGATATGGAGAGACTTCGTCCTACTCCAACTGCACATCACCGACGTAGTACTCCATTTGTGCATCAGGACCTATACACCTGTAAACATGTTTTTATTCGAAACGACGCCGTGAAGAAGCCACTCCAACGCCCGTACACTGGACCTTTTGCTGTAGTGGAACGGTGTAGTGATAGAGTGTTCACAGTGAGAATAAACAGTAGAAACGTAAACATATCGGTAGAAAGACTTAAACCAGCCTTCTTTGAAAATGAAGCCTCAGAAGCTGTTCATCCCTCCGACTGCTCCGAGAGCACAATCGCTCCCACGAGTGACTCAGTGCGTCCACCCAAAACATATGTGCGTAAAAAAGTGCAATTTAAGTTGTAGCAACACGGCAATCGCTTACGTTTTAGTACTTAAGATTGTAACCATAATTTCCTCTGTATATATTTTTGTTTTGATCATAACGCGTTGCAGCCAACTACGTTACTCGGAGGGGAGTACTGTAGGAACATACATTACCGACGCCTCGGTAATACCTACATTGCCGACCAGTCGATAAGGAAGAGAAATATATAACAGAGAGTTCCCGCGACAACAACGATAACAAGCTCGCGTCCTTCGACTTACTTTATGTATCATCACACGACATTAAATCATTAAATTATTAATAAACAAATCAAGTAGTGCTTATTCAACCTCAGTGAACCTAAGTACCTACAATGCCATAACCTCAATTGGAGAGGTTAAATTGTGGGTTAAATCTAAAATTTTGCACGCGCATTAATTTGCTTGTAATTGTTAAATTGCATTCAATTGACTCGATAAAGATGGATAATTGCGATAATTTGAATTCATTTCAAATGAAATTAGAGCAAGTAGAACTTGTAATAAAAGACGAGCCAGAAGAAGTTGCCATAGATAACAGCTTACTTGATATCAAAGTTGATAAAAGTCTTCCATCACTTGGTATCAAGGATGAGTTACTGAATACGGTGGTACAGTTTCCAACTAGAAAGAAATTGAGGTTGTTTATTTCACTTTTTAGGTTGAAGTTGGTCCGTTAATATGTCGAATTGAAGATTCAGATAGCATTCAAGCATATCAGATGGAAAGCTTTAATTCTAAATTTGAAATGAAGGTTGAAGAAGATTACGCAACTCGAGACACTTTAATAGCAGAAGACACATTGAAATCGAAGGTAGGTAAGCAATGCGTCATGCCAAATTTATGTAAAGAGCACAAGACAAGAGTGTTAGAAAATGTTTAAAATAAATCGGTTATTATCTAGTTTTCACTTGGAATTATTATAAAAAATTAAAAGTAAAATCACGATTCTCAATGAAAATTGCATAAAATGAACTAAAAATGTAATGTTCCTTCTCATCAATTGTAAGCTGCCAATTTCTGAGAGGGTCTCTTTGTCACATTTACCATTTGTCTACCTGGTTTTAGCAAAGAAATATTTTTGGTTATTTGTTTGTTAAATCAAATTCTTGCACATTTCAGATGAATGTTGGTAATTATGATTTCGATGCACTTGAAGTTATATTAGAACAAGATGAACCAGAAGAAGTTATTGAAAATACTAGCTCACTTGAAATCATCCAGTTTGGCACAATTCCTGTCACACTTGGTATTAGAGATCGTATTGTAAAAACACAGGTAAAATTTCTTATTTACAATGTGAAGGCCTAAATTACATTTTTCTTGTTTTAATTTTAGATCAAAGTAGATCCATCCATTTGTGGTATTGAAGATTTGCTTAAGATTTGTACATGCACTGTTGAAGTTATTATGATTCCGCAGCATGTGTTCACCACAAAAATGGAGCAGTATCGTGGTTCTAAATTACACAACATAGCAGAAGCAAACTATGATGATGAAGATTGTATGGTCCCAGAAGACACTATTAAATACAAAGGATGTACACAACAGGTCACTCAAGTTTTATTTAGAAAACATATGTTACACCACAAAATTAGTAAACACAAGGATGACGACTGTGCAAAAGTTTTTAGTAAAAATAAAGATCTAAAAGTGCACAAACATAGCCACAAGAGCAAGAGACATTTCAAATGCAAATATTGCAAAAAAAGTTTTAAACACAATGGTGAATTCAAGAAACACATGTTGTTTCATGTTGATAAGAAATCTTTTAAGTGTCAACAGTGCAATAAATGTTTTATGGAAAATGGCAATCTTAAAAGACACATGTTGATTCATAGGGGACTGAAACCTTTTAAATGTCAACCGTGCAATAAATATTTTACTGAAAATAGCAACCTTAAAAGACACATGCGGAGTCATAAGGGTCTTAAACCTTTTAAATGTCTCGAGTGTAATAAATGTTATTCCGATAATAGCACTCTTAAAAGACACATGTTGATTCATACAGGACTGAAACCTTTTAAATGTCCTGAGTGCAATAAATGTTATACCCAAAATAGCCATCTTAAAAGACACATGTTGATTCATAAGGGACGTAAACCTTTTAAATGTCAACAGTGCAATAAATGTTTTACCCAAAATGTCAGTCTTAAAAGACACATGTCGATTCATAAAGGGCTGACATCTGAATAGAAGAAGCAAGAAGAATATTTTTGTTTGTTTATTTATTGTACCCTATGATTTTAAATAAATATAATTCTATTAAACAGATTGGAAATGCTTATTCAGTGATATTATTTAATAAGGTTCATTCAATTATGATTTCATTAAGTATTTAATTAACAGCAATTAAATATAACCGAATTTCAAACTTATTGACTGAAAACTAATGTGAATTGTCAACGGTTAACTAATTAACTTATGAACATGAATCTAAATTAATTAAAATCGTTTTAAAGTTCCTAAAATCGACAAGAATATAGTTTGAGGTTTTTACTTTCATCTCAATGTGTTAATTTTCAGTTTTGTTACTTTATTATATCAAGTTCCTATGTAATGAGATTATTGTCTTATTTCGATGAAAAATAATAATTTATAATCGATAGCTGATTTTTTATGTTGTATTTCAGATATTACCATTTACTTTATAATAGAAAATAAATAGTTTTGTTTTTTATTTAATTTCATTTCCTTGTTTATTTCCTAATTATTCTGACTGTTGCTGAAGTAATTTTTATGTATTCATACAAGGAATAAATTGTATGATGATATGTTTTAAGTGTTCATGCATTTAATTTACTAGTTTACCCTTAAATAATTACTTTATTGCCTTCTTATAAATTAATAAATATGAAGTGTTATTTCAAAATGAGGAGAAAAATAATTATCAATAGGAAAATAAAATAAATCATTTAAAAAATAATGCCCTAATGACTTAATATTCTGTATCTTTATAGTTAATTAAAAAATTTGAATAGAGAATTCCTTGCTTTCATAAAGTTATTGCCAAGTTCTATAACTTTTGTTACAAAAGTTAATGTTTCCAAGAAATTACTATCAGAACTGCAAATTCAATTGCCCAATATCATTTATTAAAAGCTGAAATTTGTAAATATTTGATTCAAAAATTTAAATTAATTTAACAGTTCAAGTCAAGTTCCATAGAGGGCATTCTGCGAAGCCATAACCTCAATTGCAAGCCGCGGCAGTGAGTGGTAAATCCAGAATTTTCAACCTGGCTTGCACTTGCATTAATTTGCTTGCATAAACCAAGCATTAATTGTTAAATTGTATTCAATTCATTTCCCGATAAAGATGGATAATTGCGATGATTTCAATTCATTTCAAATTAAATTAGAGCAAACAGAACTTATAATAAAAGACGAGCCAGAAGAAGTTACCGTAGAAAACAGCTCACTGGATGACAAATACGATACAAGTCTTCCAAAACTTGGTATCAAGAATCTACTGAATACCCAGGTACAGTTTTACAGTTGGATGGAGTTCACAAACACAGAACCAAGTGCAAAAGTTCTGTTCCGAGTCATTTAAAATAATAACATTTTTATAACAATTTCAATTTATTTAAAAAGCACAAAAAAATTGTGGAAAATGTTTGAAGTAACCCAGTTGTTTTCATTTTTTATAAGAAATTAAAACTGATATCAAAATTTTCATAAGTAATATCACAAGAGAGTGAGAATAAATTGAAAATAATTCGACAGATTTTCGAAAACTTGTTGCCAGGGAATAGACACGAGAGCCCGTAGGGCTCGAGTGGCTATTCCCAAATGGCAACAAGTTTGAAAAAATAACTGGAGAATTATTTTCTAATTAATTCGCACTCTCGAGTGGTATTCGGAAGATTATTTTTTAACGTTTAAATAAAAAATACAGCATAAAAATACAGTTTAATTCATTATAAACTAAAATCAAACTGGCGACAGATGTCAAAACTAGAAAATGTGCTGTCAAGTTACATATGTAAACAAAATACTAGAAATTATGCTCGCGGGAATTTTCTACAGTAGAAAATTCTCACTATAATAATGTTGTGATTGGACAGAATTAAACACGTGTGCCCAAATACTGCTAAGCGATTGGTGAATGAAATCATTAAAAAATAATCATAAGTAATATCACAAGAGAGTGAGAATAAATTGAAAATAATTCGACAGATTTTCGAAAACTTGTTGCCAGGGAATAGACACGAGAGCCCGTAGGGCTCGAGTGGCTATTCCCAAATGGCAACAAGTTTGAAAAAATAACTGGAGAATTATTTTCTAATTAATTCGCACTCTCGAGTGGTATTCGGAAGATTATTTTTTAACGTTTAAATAAAAAATACAGCATAAAAATACAGTTTAATTCATTATAAACTAAAATCAAACTGGCGACAGATGTCAAAACTAGAAAATGTGCTGTCAAGTTACATATGTAAACAAAATACTAGAAATTATGCTCGCGGGAATTTTCTACAGTAGAAAATTCTCACTATAATAATGTTGTGATTGGACAGAATTAAACACGTGTGCCCAAATACTGCTAAACGATTGGTGAATGAAATCATTAAAAAATAATCATTGAAATTTATGTAAAATAAACTGCAAATGTAGATGTACAATCTCATCAATTGTAATTTACTAATTGCTGAGAAGGTCTCTTTGTCACGTTTTCCATTTATCTGCCTGGTTTTATCAAAGAATTATTTTTTAGTGCATTATTACCAAAGAAAATCAAAAGTTTGCATCTTTGTTGTACCACAAAATATTCCTAATAGTTTTCATAGTTTTTCATTTGCAACACTTGATAGTGGAAAGTTTGGCAGTTCATACATAATAAAAACTATTTGAATCCATTCTTTGTTGTGTTTCCATCATAATATTTGATGATAATTTATTCCCGTTTGATTTGGTAATCACTAAATTGCTTCCATATTTTCATCTAATATGTTAATTTTTAATTGAGCGTGTTAAATCAAATTCATGCACATTTCAGATGAATGATTTCGATGCACTTGAAGTTAAATTAGAACAAGATGAACTGATAATAAAAGATGAACCAGAAGAAGTTATTGAAAATACTAGCTCACTTGAAATCATTCAGTTCGACACAATTCCTGTCACACTGGGTATTAGAGATCGTATTGCAAATACACAGGTAAATTTTCATATTTACAATGTGAAGGCCTAAATTACATTTTTCTTGTTTTAATTTTTAGATCAAAGTAGACCCATCCATATGTAGAACTGAAGATTTGCTTAAGATTTGTACATGCACCGTTGAAGTTATTATGATTCCGCAGCATGTGTTCACCACAAAAATGGAGCAGTATCTTGTTTCTAAATTACACAACATAGGAGAAGCAAACTATAATGATGAAGATTGTATGGTCACAGAAGACACTATTAAATGCAAAGGATGTACACAACAGGTCACTCAAAGTTTATTTAGAAAACATATGTTACACCACAAAATTACTAAACACAAGGATGACGACTGTGGAAAAGTTTTTAGTGAAAAGAAAGATCTAAAAGTGCAC
Source organism: Dascillus cervinus (assembly GCA_949768715.1). NCBI lineage: Eukaryota > Metazoa > Arthropoda > Insecta > Coleoptera > Dascillidae > Dascillus > Dascillus cervinus. Next base: position 24,433,394 of record OX458319.1, on the reverse strand, counting down.
AAACATAGCCACAAGAGCAAGAAACGTTTCAGATGCAAACGTTGTAAGAAAAGTTTTAAACACACTGGCGAATTCAAGAAACACATGTTGTTTCATGTTGATAAGAAATCTTTTAAATGTCGACAGTGCAATAAACGTTTTTCCGAAAATGGCAATCTTATAAGACACATGTTGATTCATAAGGGACTGAAACCTTTTAAATGTCAACAATGCAATAAATGTTTTACCCAAAATAGCGATCTCAAAAGACACATGTTGATTCATAAGGGACTTAAACCTTTTAAATGCCAACAGTCAACGCCATCTTTATTTACAAGCCGTGAAGCCATGCTTGGCAACACCGCATTAATGCACAGAAGTAGGCCGGGTATCATTGCACGTCGGTTGCAATCGAAACTTATTAAAAAATAACTAACATGACTGATTTTCAATTAATGATCCATACTACACCATTATTCTGATAGTATTAAGAAATAAAACAAAAGTTAGTAAGGGCAGGAAATTTTATTTTACAAATAACATATTCTTAACGTTTATTTTTCTCTTTTGTTAGCGTAGCTAATTTCCTCTTTTTCTCTAAATTTTTAGTGCCATTTGTTTCTTTTGAATATTTTGTGTAGTTATTCAACAGAATATTTGCAAAAACAGAATACAATGTTTTAAACAATCTGGAAACATCGTTGCCACACAGACAATGTAATTCAAATTGTTGAAAAAAGTTATTGGAATTTAAGCTTAACTGTGTCAGTCGAATTAAAATGACTTTTTGATACTGATCTCCTGTTGTATTATTCACAGGAACTAGTCGAATAACTTCACTAAAATTACCAAAGGCAGAAGAGATCGTAAAAGTTTGAATAGTTTTTGCCAGATCCTTAGCATTATTTTCTGAACTGCCAACAATTCCATTGGCTTTAAAATCTAACTTAGATTTCACATAAATTTCATCAATTTGTAATATTGTATATTTTTCTCGAACAGTCCAGTTTTTGGAAATTTGTTTCAAATAGTGACTTGTATTTGAAAGATTTTTGTCTGGTTTTACATTAAATGTAGAAGATATTTGTTGTAAATATCGTTTACTAGGCAGCAGCAAATGATCTTGTAAGAGCATGTAACAAGACGATGAATATGAATAAGCCATAAATGCAAACAAAATAGTTGCTGGGGAATATTTTCGTCTTTTTAACAATATCATGTTTAACTGATCAATTAAAAGTTTCAATTGTTTTTTATATTGATAGTCTTCCATTTCTTCAGCGTTTTCGTTACACGTAACTAAATTTTCATACGACTTTTGCCAGAAAAATTCAAAAGATCGAGTCCTTAAATTGTGTTGACTTACGTTGGCATACCTAACTAATATATTTTCAAGTTGCGACCATCGAGGTAATTTTAAATCACAAGGGAGAATCCAGTTCAAATCGTGAGCAGAAATTTCTTCTTTTCCAATAAAGAGTTTTAATGTTGAATCACTTTTTACAAGAACACTACATAAAATTTCGGCGGCACTTAACTCAGTTTCACTTTCAGAAGAACTATTAGAACACTCAATATTTAATAAATACAGCCAAACACCAAAGTTGCTCTTAATTTTAAAGTTCCACTTTGTTTCACTGTTTATACCATTTACTTTTGTTTGAAAAGTGTCAAGAAAATTTGTAAAGTCATTTATAATATCAGATTTTACAAATTCTTCAATTTTTCCAGCTTCTTTTGATTGCAAGGCTTTCCTTCTTACTTCAGGGTCTTTTCGTCTAACTACTGTTGAAGTTGAAAACAGATAAACTGGAAGATTTTGAAAAGTTGTGGGTACAGCGTCTTCCTTTAATTTTGGGTGTGCTAATAGCAACGTAGTAGTAACAGTTGACCCGTTTTTGTATATCTGATCTAATATAAAATCATTTTCGTTAAAATATTTTATACAAACAGATGAATACTTCGTAGGCTGCCAATTTTTCCTCGGGATAGCTCGAAGCCATTTCTTTTTCGTTTCTTCATCTTTCGGAAATGAAAACGTAGTAACTGCAGCTTGCCCCTTTACGGATACATTTTTGTAATTCGATCTGCAGCTTGAGACACAACATTTTCTAGTCATCTAAAAAGTTTTCATGTGAAAAACATGAAAAAACAAGGTTAAGTGTACTTACATTGTATTGCTTTTAAATAGTTTCTTTCTATATTGTCGAATATCAAATTATTGAGTTAAATATTCTGATAAATACACACAGGTTTGGAAATACGGCAACTATCTAACGTTAACTGTACTTTATAACAATATCAACAACTCAACGATGAAATGCTGAACTGAAGAAAGCAAAATGTCGGCCTAGCGACACTGCTGCCAAATTTCTTAGTTCACGGCTTGTAAAGTAAAGGTGGCGTTGCAACAGTGCAATAAATGTTATTCCGAAAATGGCAGTCTTAAAAGACACATGCTGATTCATAAGGGATTTGAACCTTTTAAATGTCTACAGTGCGATAAATGTTTCACCTTAAATCACAATCTTAAAAGTCACATGTTGATTCATAAGGGACTTAAACCTTTTAAATGTCCTGAGTGCAATAAATGTTATACCCAAAATAGCCCTCTTAAAACACACATGTTGATTCATAAGGAACTTCAATCATTGAAATGTCAACAGTGCAATAAATATTTTACCGAAAATAGCAATCTGAAAAGACACATGTTGATTCATAAGAGGCATAAACCTTTTAAATGTCTTGAGTGCAATAAATGTTATACCAATAATAGCAATCTTAGAAGACATAGTTGATTCATAAGGGACTTAAACCTTTGAAATGTCGGGAGTGCAATAAATGTTATTCCGATAATAGCAGTCTTAAAAGACACATGTTGATTCATAAAGGACTGAAACCATTTAAATGTCAACAGTGCGATAAATGTTTCACCTTAGATCACAATCTTAAAAGACACAACTTGATTCATAAGGGACTTAAACCTTTTAAATGTCAACAATGCAATAAATGTTTTACCCAAAATAGCGATCTCAAAAGACACATGTTGATTCATAAGGGACTTAAACCTTTTAAATGCCAACAGTGCAATAAATGTTATTCCGATAATAGCAGTCTTAAAAGACATGTTGATTCATAAGGGACTGAAATCTGAGGAGGGAGCCTGAATAGAAGAAGCAAGAAGAATATTTTTGGTTGTTTATTTATTGTACCCTATGATGTTAAATAAATATAATTCTATTAAACAGATTGAAAATTCTTATTCACTGATATTATTTAATAAGTCCTTAAATTATGATTTCATTAACAGTCCTCGGCGCCCCGAGACTAAATTCAATGGTTTTGTACGTTGTCCGTACGGTCTCATTTTCAAATTTGAAAAGAAGGTCGCTATCTTATACGACGAGTACACGCTAGCCAGACGACTTCCATTTAATTACAGTTTGATATTATGTCAATTAAGCTTGTTATTAATTAAAATGTCTAAATTTCACCTAGTCGTACAACTTGCTGTACGCCTCCAATTTTCAACATTTTGCTTTAAAATTGTAATGGTCTTGTAGCTTACTCATTTATCGGCGGCCCTCACTATATCGTTTTTCTTCATATACTACCGTTTTTTAATTATTTCAATGTTTGTAAATTCATGTAAAAAAAACTGCCGAGAAATGACCAAGAAAAAGATCGCCTGAAGGCATCTGTCTTTTTAATTTATTGGGGGTACTTAAGATACTAATGTCTTGTTGTGGGGTCTGCTGCAGCAAGAGAATTCTAATTTTGGTATATGAAACATTCAATGACAAAGCTTGCACATTTTCGGTATATTCTATCTACCTGGTTCGAACCCTCTTTTATGTGAAAAATAAGTCACTTTGCAATTTTGTTGACTTATGTTCTTTTTGAAACGAACGATTTTGATGTTTTAAATATCATTACAACTTACAGTCGCAGTCATTTGCGATTTAAGCTGGTTAGATATCATTTAAGTTGGCACGTGCAATCACGTGTATGTGTAAATACAAAAACTAAATATTTCAATCTTCTATTTTCATTTGTTTTTGTTTTTTCGTTAAACAGATTAATTTTGTTTACTCTTCATTTTTGCAATAAATTTTTAAACCATAGCATTTTTGAATAGACCATGAAGAGACATTTCAAATGAGATATCACAAACCCCGCTTTCCATTTAAAAATTTGGGGGTTGCAACTGTAACTCGAAAAGGGTTGAGGTTAGGAATGAAACTTTCATTTTACAGGATATCATGTGATAGACTAAAAATTACGTGTTTCGGGATTTGTTTTCAATGTGCAGAATAATTTAGATAATGAATTTATTCCAGTTGGCTGGCGCTTACTGAATATATATCTGAGATATAAAAAAATGTTTCAAATGAAAATTTTGCGTGAATTAGTGTACATAAATGTAGCAAAAGTCATTTTTCCATTTGTAAATTAGAAATATTTCTGTTTCCCAAAATAAACAAAAACAACCAGTTATTTTTGAGTCCGCGCCCCGTTTGAAATAAAGCTGCACTGGTCCAAGGGTGTCAGTAGAAAAAAAATAATTTTGCACTTCTGTGCCCCATATTCATGTCACGTATTCATGGAATGTAAAATTTTTGAGATTGGTTATAATGGGCAGGTTTTAGAGCACACTGAAGCAATAGGCAGTTTTTTCAATAATTTTCCAAGTTTGATTGCTCGCCGTGTGGTCATTTTTCATCCAATTGAATCAAACAAAAAACCATAATAAAGAGCATTTAATGACCATTAGACTGACATATCATTTGTTTCGATGTAACCAGTGTATCAGCCTGGAGCGCACGAGACGTGAGATAATAGCAAAAACAGTTCATTTGCGGTTTAAGCAATCAAAGTGGTGAACTTCAAAAAATCGTAGCTCATAAACTATTGATCCTAGAGTAGCGGTCTCGATTCGATTCTCAGTGCCTATATCGTTAGGTATTTAAATGAATCAAAAATTTTTTTTTTCAAAAAGCCGTTTGCTTAGCGTACTCAAAAACGTGTGTTTTTAAAGTTCAACCCCCATTTTCAACACTTAGGTCACGAGGTCAAAAACTTGACATTAACATTAGGGGCATTTATGATAAAACATATCAAAAAACCAAACCTGACCGACCTTTTGCAAGGTAAAAATACATTTTTACTGGACTAAATACATTGTTTTCAAATTTGAAATTTTGTTTTGAAAAAGCGGTTTTACCTCAAATCATAGACCCACGAAAACGTAGGAGTGCAGAGATCGAAAAGCCGGAAGCAAATATTCAAGTAATCAATTAATAAAAACAAAAGTTGTTTTCCTATTTGCAATTCCTACCGATAGGTACTATAAAGTTTACAAATATTTAAATAACGCTAATTACATCACAACAAATTTTCGGTTTTTTATTTTGTTTTACTAATAACATGCAATTGGATCCGTTCGTTTCAAAAATCATTTAAGTAAACAAAAAAAAACCTCCTCCCTCTGTAAGTCCCATTCCGGTACAAATATTTTGCTACACATCTGGTATTTAAAAGAATAAAGGAGCCGAAAAGCCCGAATACATATTGTGTCGACAGTATTGTGAACTGCATTTCGAGTAAAATAAGTCGTTTCAAGGAAGTTATTTATGGCTACTTGACTCGGTCTATTATACACAATGATTTATGACCTAGATGGTAGCGTGGTTGCCTATCATTTAGTGCAACGCCTAACGTCGTAAAATTCAACTTTTACAAAGACAGGTCCTCTATGCCGAGAAGTCTTAAGTATTTAATTAACAGCAATTAAATATAACCGAATTTCAAACTTATTGACTGAAAACTAATGTAAATTGTCAACAGTTAACTAATTATTTTATGAACAAGGATTAATTAATTAATTAAATTAATTAAAATCATTGGAAAGTTGCTAAAATTGACAAGAATATAGTTTGAGGTGTTTACTTTCATCTGAATGTGTTAATTGTCGATTTTGTTACTTTATTATATCAAGTTGCTATGTAATGAGATTATTGTCTTATTTCGATGTAAAATTATAATTTATAATGGATTGCTGATTTTTTATGTTTTATTTCAGTTATTATCATTAGTTTATAATAGAAAATAGGCATTTAATGAATAGTTTTGTTTTTTATTTAATTTCATTTGCTTGTTTATTTCCTAATTATTATGACTGTTGCTGAAAAAAGCTATTGAGTTATTTTTATGTATTCATACAATGAATAAATTGTATGATCAGAAATGCTCATTCACTGTTATTAACTAATAAGTTCCCTTAAATTAAAATTTTATTAAGTATTTAATTAACCAAGTTGAATGTAACCAAATTTCAAATTTGTTGACTGAAAATGAAGATCAATTGTCAACGATAATATTAATTAACAAGCATCTAAATTAATTAAAATCTGAAAAATTCCCAATATAGATAATAATATAGTTTGAGGTTTTTACTTGCCGTTTGATATGGTAATGTGTTCATTTTCAATTTTGTTGCTTTATTAAATCAAGTTCGTATACATTGTATAGTTGTTGAGTCAAGAACGTGGTTTGAATTCATGAATAAATAATATTAAAGAATTTTTTATAATTATTGATAACACATTTTTAAGCACAATTTTCATTTCAAGTTCATTTTTGATGTTTAGTTATCTTTACTCGAAAAAAATCGGTGCTACTTTAGTTACCTATAGTTAATTTTTTAATTATGGGTGAAATTGAAAGAACAAATTACACAGGAATATTTCTAGGAAGTAGTTTTTGGCGGAATAGTTAAATTTTGCTATTTTTAACGCATGCGCAAGGCAATAGAACTGTCATTGCCAAATTGAAAATATGCAAATATATTGGGTATACTACCCACAATGGGTAAGACAAACGCTACATTATTTTTAAATATACATTCTGAAATTGCGGATAATTGAAATTTCATGAAATAATTTTTGATTGAGTGATACCTATGCTTGTATACCAATAATCTATAAAAAATACACTTGTGCAAGGATAAAAAATATAAAATATGTGATATATGCGTTATAAATTAGTTTATTTTTTTATTGCAATACCTTTACCAATTATGAATATTTAAAGTATACACAAAAATCACATTTTATACATATACAAATTTATTTTTTAAGCGTTGCTTTGATTTCACTGGAATCATTACAATTAGAGTAATGTTTTTGTTTGTAATGTACAGAACTTTAAAAGGTTAAAATATACAAACGGTAAAATATAAATATACAATAAATATTTCTCTGTACTACTAAAAACAATAAAAACAATTAGTTTACAGGTAAAATTGACAAAAATATAAAAACATTACTGTAATCAGCATGATTGTAATAACAAGTTTTTTTCTTACAAAAAGGACTGAATTTAATTTAAGTCTTTAAATAAATTTATAAAAAAGATTGTAGATATGATAAATTTTTTAAAATCGAGGTAACAAATTGATAATTTTAAAGTTACAACCAATACTTGAAATAATTATTGCATGACAAATTTAATTTAGTACATCAACAAATAAATGTAACTGATCCTGGACAGAATAAACAATTAAAAATTATTCCTAAAATCATCCAAAGTGCTAACCATTCTTTATAGCTTACTGGTTTCTATTCATTTTTCTAATACACAAGTTATAAATTTCATTAGATTTTACTTTCGCCTTACTAAGTTAAATATGTCTTCTAAAATATATTTATATAAAAATAAATATTTCAAGTATCAGTCATTATTATATCATGTGGGCAATAACTCCATGTGACATAACATCTGGAACTACATGAATACAGTCAAAAATGTTTAAAATGATATATAATTTTTTGATCGAGTCTCAGCACTTCATAAGTTGCCTCTGCATTATGTTTAAAAGTCACTTCTTGAAAATTGTAAACAGAAAATTCCACCTATAATCGTTAACAATGAAAATTTGTTACGTTAATTTAGGAAAGCTGTATTGTGTTAAGAAGTCTGAAAGCAATTTTTTTACATAATTGGTACGGATCTAATCCTGAGATATGATCGACCTACATAAAAGTAAATATATTTACATTTTTGACAATAAAATAAAAATAACTACACAAAGTGCTAATGGTGCTTAAGTAAAGAGTCGACTATGGATTACTAAACTGTCAAAGCTCTTTAAGTAATGCAGATTTAGCATTTTTTAACTTATCTAGACGTTTAAGTAAGTGGTTGTTTGAAGTTTCTAATTCTTCCGCCCTGTTTTGAGCTTCTCGTGCCTAAAATGTAAAAAGCATATTAATACAGCGAAATGAAATTTAAGTACATTAATTGTTACAAAAAATTTTAATATTTTGAACAAGTAGTTAATTTGATAAAGTAAAACTTAAGTACAGCTTTCACCATTTACAATCATGCCTTTTTGAATACCATCAAATGGAAATATTATTAAATTAAAAACTGTTGTTATTACATTACAATAATTATTAAGATGTTCAGAAGTTTGATTTGAAAGCTTTTAAAAATAGATGATAGCAAAAAGCTTTTTCGCTGAATTAGTTTCTTGAAATTGTTGCTCGTTAACCGAGTGAAGGTATGAAAAAAAAAGCAAAAATGGGAGTAAAAGGTTAAAATTTAAATTTTAAGATTAAAAAAATAGTAATCCTTCATATTTTATTTTCCTATAGTTTACCAAAGTAAAATAAAAATTACAGAAAATAAATTACAAATTTTCCAGAGATTAACTAAAACCTTAAAACTTCAATCTTAGAATTTTGAAGGCATTTTTTTTTAAATTTTGTTTGTGCATAATGCTTTGCAGAAACACTGAAGAGGATGAAATTTATGGCTTGTAATGTATAGTGCAATCACTCAATAATATTTAGAATAAATAAAATAACTAAAAATCATTTTTTCATGTAATTAAATTCTCAAGTACTGATAAGTTTAAGTTTCACTATTATCAAATCCAAAGAAAAATTAATTGGTGGAAATTAAAATTATTACTAAACTACAAAATATAAAACAATCAACAATCAGTCAATTCTTTGTTAAAGTAATTTAGTACTTTGTGAAAAGCTATATCACAAGTGAAGGGTACACGGAAGAACAATACAAGTTCATTTTTTTAAAATTTAACTTTTAATGCCATTTGGTACAAAAATTTTCAATTTTCAAAAATCTTATGAGAGAACTCTGCAAGTCCATCAAAACAACAAGTAAAGTTTAGAGTGTTTATAGAGTGTTTAAAACATTAAAATTCAATGATCTCAAAAAAACAGAAATGTGACTTATATTGTTCTTCTCATTAAATATCAATAGTGAGTAGGATTCCAAAAGACTAGTTTTTCTCTCAGTTGTAATAGATGCCTATATTTGTAGCATTTCTACTTCATACTTTCCACCTATTAATCTTACTTTTATTAATTAATTGAAAGTAATAATAAAGTTTGTTGTTATTAATTCAAATTAATCTTTCATACTAGTATCAAGTATTTCTGTGTAAAAGTTAAATATCTATCGACTGTGGTTAACCTTATTCAAACACAAAAACAGGAAGAAAAATAACATCGTTGCTTGTTTCATTTAGTTCTTAATATATCATTAATCTGTTTAGTTTAACATTGCAATATGACAATATCTGTAAGTTGACCATTTTTTAATTTCATTAAAGATCATTATAATTTGCATGATTTTAAGTGGTAAGAAATATTTGAAAAACAGGTATTGTTAGTGGCACTCGTCTGAATTATTGCTAATAATGTGCTGCAAGAAATAAAAAGCTAAAGAAAAGCAAAACTAACACCGATAAATAAAATAAAACTAAAATTCTAAAATATATTTTAAACAAAATTAATCAACATTCACCTCTCTTTGTAACTTTCTTTTTTCTTGCTTCAATGCCTCTTCTGACTTTTCAGACATTTCCGCAGATGATTTGTATCTAATAACTTGGCTTTCAAGTCTTGCTACTGTCGCTTGGAGTGTTGCTACATCTTGTTCAGCTTTTTGAGCTCTAAACTTAAAGTCAGCCAATTGCTTGAGAGCATCTTCTGTAAAAGAATTGGAATATAATGAAACGTAAATATTAAATTTAAAAAAAACATTACTTTGTAAATCAGAATCGCTGTCCACATCAGACGTGGGGCCGTTAAGTGTTGGTCCTATAGAATTTGATTTTTTTCTTTTACTCCTTTCTTCTTCTAATTCTAAGCGTAAGTGACTAATTTGGTCTTGAAGCTCTCTTTTTTCAGATGCAACTTTAGCCAATCGAACATCTAAAGATATCAAACATTTGAACATAATAATTTTTATGCAATAAAATCAGTCATACCTAAACTTCCTTCACCGACGGTTTCCAATAATTGTGCATTTTCAACGCTGACTAGCGCTTTTTTAGGGGAATTTACACAATTAACACTTGCATCAGCATCTCCTCCTTCATCTGGAGGTATATTTTCACCGACTATAACTAAACCCTTTTCAGCAATAAGCTTATCCCTTTCTTCTAATTCTGCTCTAGTCACAGCCAAATCTTCTTTAAGTCTATTTCCTAATCTTTTTAACTGGTCATGTTCTCTACATTTATCCCGATGTTCTCTCCGCAATTGAGAATGTTCTTCTTCTAATTCTTCTAATCTATCCTTTAACAATTCTAACTGATATGTTTGTGCACTTTTATCATTGTCGAGTTGAGCATTTGCTATCATGGCCTTGCGAAATTTTTCCTCTACATCTTTAAGTTCATGCTGAAACATTTCACATCAATTACATTAATTACTGGTTTTTTGTTTTAAATATATTGCATTGCAATCAACAATAGAATACACTACTTACGCGAATTTCCCTTAAGCTACCGCCATCTTCAAGGGAATCTTCAGAGCTACGTCTACTAGATAGATATCGACTACCAGCAGGAACTCTAGCTGTTCTAGGTGCAGGTTCGGACAGCATATCGAACTGCCTATCTGCATTCTCTTCTTGTTCCTTTTGTTGCCGTTCTAATTCCCGCATACGGATTTCTCTTGCTTCTGCTCTAGCTTGTCGTCTCGCTAAAAGACGTGCTTCTGCCTGCAATTAAGAATCAAATTAATAATGTTATACTTTCAAATCGCTTTCTGAATCTTATGCGTTAACCTACATCGTCACCACATTTGTCCAAAAAATTATTTATTATGTTAACATCAGAATTTTCATGTATTAAAGTAGAAGCCTTGCGTGATTTTGGAGTCGTAGCATCATCTTCATCTTCTTTAACTTTATTTAACTGTTTAGTTGTTAGTAAATCGTTTGTGCAAATTTCATTATTATTTAATTCCTCAATTGAACGACTTTCATTCTTTTCAAATGATTCTGAGGAGTTGTCGGTTTCTTCATGTTCTGAATTTTTGTCTGATATACAGTCTGCATTTGATGTGGCTAATGATTCATCTGTTACTTCTTTAGTTGGGCAACCGACATTCTCCACTTGTCCAGAAATTTGTTCATCAAGAGCATCTTGAAAAGTATCTTCTTCATCGTCTAAATTATTTAAAATATTTTCCAATGAATCTAAACTGTCACTTCTTTTCGATTCGTCAATTTCGGTAAATACCTGGGCGGTGCCTTCATCAACCGGTACACTCATTTTTAAGCAGAAATTTATTTAGCACATTTGTAAAAGTGGCAATATTTTTTAATAAAATATCTCAATATTTCGAAATGTTCAAAAAAGGTCTCAGCAACGCTTTAGGACTACTTAAATTAGAGAAACATTTATCTTATCTAATAGTCTGATAACTTTTTCCTAACGCATACCACGATATATTTTATTACTTTAACGATACGTAATCTAATTTAGCAACATAATCGTTACAGTTGGCACGCAGTTGGGTGCGAGACGAATTTGTACATTTTTCCAAATGAAGTTAGATAAAAACCACCATAAAACGTTTATGGATCAAAGTATTTGCAAAGTTTGTGCTTTATCATTGGGTAAACAATTACACCTTATCAGAAAAAAATTGTGTAACTTGATATGGAAATGTAAGCTAATAGCTACAATAATTTGCAGTTTCAACAATTGTTTTGTAAAATAAAGTAAAAACTTTTAAGCCGAGTAAATTGTAAATAATGCATTTTTCAATAGGTAAATTATCAACACAACTGTATATTAAACTACATCAAAAATCACTTGGCAAAGACACTAATCACTATCCTTCAACAAAGATTTTGTCACTGCGATTGCAGTCACGTTCAAATGTAACGAGGATCTAAACCAGGTCCTAAACACTAATATCAGAGATAACTACTGCTTGTTGAAATAGTTGTAAACACATTAGACTAGTAATCATGTATAATTTTATACAACACGTAACATTTTAACTATGTAAATAGGAAATTGTGAATAATGCACCGCCCACACTTTAATTAACAATTGTATTGTATTCGAAATTTGTATTGCCAAATCAGATAAAAATGCAGTACGTATCAGATATTATTTTGTATTAGTGATCGACCGTTAAAACTAGCAAAAATCAATTGGTTGCTGATAAAATGGTAAATCTTTCACTTTTCAAAAGGTGTGTAAATGTTAAACAAATACCTGACTAAATTGTTAAAAAATCTGTAACCGAAATGGTGACGTCAACGTTCGCATAGTTTATAAGAATGATATCATACTTAAAAAAAGAGTCATATGCGTACAGTTTTTCCTCTAAAAAGTTTAATGTCACCCAGATTGCAGTCGAGTGAGTTACTCTTTGATTTAAAACGCCCTATTAGGAAGCTTGCAAAACTGAATTCACTCAAAATACACCCCCGCAATTGAGTATGTTTTATTGCTGAACGCATCAGGCTAAACTATTCACACAATTTTAATATAAAAAACAGAAAAACAGGGGGCACAAGAAAACACCGGAAACCACCTAGCATCTCCGCAAAGATTACCACCAGGAAGCCTCTTATCGACATAAAGATAACAGCTTCCTGGCGCACTTACATTTTTTCTGCACGTGTTTATACTGGTGACCAGAAGGACATGAGGTGAACTTTCTGAATCCGTTAGGCAATCACTTAGGGATGGGCTTCTTCGCAACAATACAAAATTCGATAATAATCTCGGACCGGCAACCATTTTTCGATTTTAATTTCAACTACACAATAATGTTATAATTATTCCGTACGCACTAAGAATCGGCGACTACAAAACGATATTTAAAGTACATATTATTTCGCGCACTGTTATCATTTAAAATAAACAAAAATTTTGTGTAAGGATTCCGCTTTAACTGTATATAATAAAACACAACTAATGGCTTGTAAAAAATTTTAAACACAGATTTTATGCAATAATTTCTATGTTAATTAATTTAGAAATATCCAAGACATTGGGTATCTCAAAACACGTTCATGGAACACGTTTGGGAAGATAGAAACTCTCTGAAGTTTTCATACGTATAAATACTTTAAACTGAACCCCTCATAAGCTTTCTGAGTTCATTCGCCTAAAAATACCAATGAATTTCAAAAAGATGCATGCTTGCATCGAGGATGACATTATACTTACAATTCTTGTGCTCGGCCTTTTGTTTGTAATATTAAATAATTATTGTGCAACAAATGCGTTTCAATTTTAAGTAAAAAATATTAAAATATAAACATACTTAACGTTAAAAATTAATGAATAATTTAAAAACTTATTTTATTCATATACAATCAGATTTTACTATTTGAGAAAGAAACACGGTATTGCAGCGATAAAACTGATGAAACTTCTTGAATACAAAATACATATTTCAAATCGCCCGAAATATTCCCTATTGTTCTCCATTCATAAAATAATCTAATAAAATACTATTTTAACTTTTCTCGATTAATTTAAACTTCCTGCATCGCGAGATAAAACGGGGAAATTAGACAACGAAAATCCTCCAGCTGTTCCTGTCGAGTAGGTACTTAATACTTGTTCTTGCACTCTTTTTGTCCTTGTGCAACAAGTTATCGTAAATGAATCCAAAAATTCAAAGCTCTTATGGTATTACTACAGAAAAAAATTAAATAAACTTGTATCATTATGAGTACAGTACAACCTCACTAATCCGAACCTCGAATAATCCGAGTGACTTCTCCAAACATAGATCTTCCGACCTTTGGAAGTCTTAATCGTCAATTTTACTGAATCAGCTGTATTGTTACCACTAATCGTTTTAAATCTCGTTTAAATCTCCCATGGGTAGAATGAAATAAATCACAGTTAAAGATTTTTTCCCGTTTAAATTATGCCTATTATATTCCAATAATCTGAACACAGTGTCGTCTGAATTAGTTCGGATTAGTGAGGTTGTACAAAAATAAATATGGATTGTTGTCTCTGCGATGTTTTTGCGATTTGTGTGACGCTAATGGCGCTATTTGAACATTCACAGGCCACACCACAAGTAATAAATTAGAAGAAGTCTTGCTATTAATTTAACAAAAAATAATACAATGCACATCCTTGGTTTCGCCGACCGCAAAATTGTTATATTATGTTTTGTGAATCAGTTTCAAAAATAGAAAAAGGTAAAGGAAGTAGAATTTCTGGTTGCATTATACAGTGCGTAGGATAAACAGGTATACTACACTTAGTGGAAATTTATGTGAATCCCCGGAATAGATGACAATGTTGATTGAAATTAAATAATATAAGAATTGAAATTATTGCTCATTATTATTGTGGTCCAATGGTTCAATAGCGCCATGAGCATCACACAACAAAGCGCAAAAAGACCAGAGAGACAACAATCCATTCTCATTAATTTTTGTTTAAAATTATTTGAAAATTTAAAGAACGTAATTGTGTTAAAAGTAAACTTAGATTTGCAATTATCCAACAATCTCAAAGGAACAACTTTTCATTTAACAAAAACATGACTAGCTATGCATCACCAATCAGATGTAAGAACGATATTTTTCGGTACCAACACTGTCATTGTATCTAGGATTTACTGTATAACTATTACAGTCAAACCTGCATAATACGGAACTGCTTAGAACCGAAAAAAATCTACTCAAGCCAGGTCTCACGTTTAACCAGTGATTTGCCTTAACACGTTCAAACACCTGGGAAGTCCCTTGTATTCCTCGAAAAACCAACAAATATTGGCTCGCTGCAACGATCATTGAAAAATAAACGATTTCGAGAACTCGAACGTTCGTATACTCGATTTCACGACCATATACAGTGATCATGTGTTCAACACGCACTCTTCATCTCTCGGCACAAATTTATAGTAATCAATAGAAATTCAAGTTCCAAGTTACACGTGCTGATCTCGTCCAACGTCATTACATCGCCGTAACATAAATTATAGTGCATTTGTTCTGCAGAGGGTATTTTTTAAATAAGACGATTGAAAATTAAATGCAACTTCAAAAGTAACGAAATTGCCGAATTGACAGTTAACTCTTATGGGTCCAATTTTGTTTGACAGAACTCAAATTAGCTGCCATTCTGTCAACATTTTTAAATTGTTCTATACTGTGACTATACAAGCCGACTACATAGCTTTTGGCTTTTCAAAATTGATGCCATCTTAGTCGTTTTATTTTTAATTTTCGTGAAAATTAAAAAATAATTACCTCGTCATCCGACATATTTATCCATTTAAAATACACTAGGTATATCGTAAAATTTCCAAATTTGTTTTATGTATAAATCAGCGGTTTTCATACTTATATTTTGCCCATAAAAGCCAAATGCTATGATACCTAGTCAAGACGCGAAGTGTCACAGTTAGTTAAGTCCGGGGCCTAATGAAACTTTTCACAGCGGTATGTATACTATTTTATTTTCCGAAAACAGCTACAAATTTGAAATTTTAGTCAGTCAGTCTCTGCGCTATCTACTAAATTATTTCCAAATTTATAGGAGGTACATTTGCGGCCACCCAAATGTGCACGATACCTCCTGACACAAATTTCCCTATTTTTGCATAGATTAAATCTGGCTTTATCCAGTGACTTTCGTGAAATAATATTTGTCATAAACAAAATAGTATTCGCATTTGGCTGATGTTTTTTTAGGACGCCTATAATATAAAGCAAAAATCAAATTGCTAAAAAAATTCGTGCACATTTAGGTGGCCGCAAATATACATAATAGACAAGGAGGTTGGCAATAAAATGTCAGAAATTGCTAGACAAGAAGTAGTGTTTGTTCTCCGTGCGAAAGTGCCACGTTTTAAAGAATTAACCAAATTCAAGAATGCCCCAAAAACATCTTACAAAGTTTTTGTTGTAATAATAAATTTTTGAGTTCAAAATTGTATAATAAGAATAAAAAGAGTTTTTTTCGACATTTTCAATCATAAACAAAAGAAACAGAAATGACTCAATTGTACTAAAATCAAAAGCTAACATTTTTTTATTGTAAACGGTCGTTTTTCAGTCACGATTTACAGTATAAATATACCTGAGAGAGAAAATAAACAACTATTCAATTGTGTTGGCAATGCTGAAAATTTAAATCATTGTCAACTTCACTTCATAACCTCACTCGTTCGTGTCAATTTAAAACATAAAAAGCAATACATACTTTGATACATGAACACGTGGAATTATGAAGTGAAGTAGTAGACAATGATTCAAAACTGTTGTTTATAAAAAGAGATGATTATTTTTAGGTTATGTGCCGCTAGTTTAGAAAATAATTGTCGTTCAATGCATTAAGCGAATTCCTAATTATTCATCACAACACCGACTTTCGCTGGGTGCGTTGAACGTAGCTAATATATCACGATTTTGACGAAATGACAGTTGCAATAACCAAATCACAATATCCGGCAATCTCATTTTCCATCAACTTTTCAAGCATAAACAGCAGTCGTGTTTGACGGATATAATAAATCACGTCGGTTTCATAAAAAAAAAACTTTTCCAAAATTCATTTAATATTTTATACGCGAGTTGGCTCAAAATTATACTTTGAAATATTTATTGGTTAATAATGCAATTGTAGGAAACAGTCCCATAGCAAAGAGAACCTCTAAAACAAGTAACATTTGAAGTAACTATTTAAATAGCTAATTATATCTAACATAAAAACAAAACCTTGTTGCTACTAAATCTGGTTCGTCGTTATAAACAACGTTGTTATAAGAGCTTTTCTCCAAGTTTCCTGTTTAAAATTCGTATCTCACAAAAGTTAGTTACTAAAGAAATTACATGATTTTCTACAAATGCACAAATTTAATTTTTCATTTCTTAAAATTTTATAAAAATGCGTAAACCCGTCCCTCTATTCTTACTAATTCAATAGATTCGTGCATCTTGTGTGCATCCTTTACAACAGGAAGGGTTCGAGATGCGGAAGTGACCTATTCTTACCCCTATCTAGCAGTTTTTTGAGACTATAATAGCCTTATCGATTAAAAATTAATATCGTACATGTATAGGGTTTTCCAATAAGAGGTGTTATTTTGAATAGCCCGTTATTTCGGTAGATGTAACTTTTGGAGCTGTAATTTTTTGACATTTGACAAGTAGAAACTACGCCATTAATAAAAATGGAACGATACGCGCTTCAACAACGCATTGAAATTATTAAAATTCACTATAAAAATGGTGAAAATTTGGCAGAGACGGTTCGTAAAACTCGAACATTTTTGGGTCGTCGTGAAGCACCTTGTCGGACCGCAATACAGAAATTGGTGGAAAAATTCGAGCTGTTGGGACAAGTTAGTGATGTGAAGAATAAAACCCGTGCACGTCGCTCAAGAACAGCCGAGAATATTGCTGCTGTAGCCGAAAGTGTTGAAGAAAACCCAGGTTTGTCCATTCCTCGTCGTTCTTTGGAATTAGACATTCCAAAAACGTCATTACACCGTATTTTGCATAAAGATTTGGGTCTTAAGGCTTATAAAGTTCAGTTAACACAAGAACTCAAGCCGGCCGATCATCAACAACGTCGTATCTTTGCCGATTGGGTCCTTGAAATGCATGAAAATGATCCGGAATTCCATCGAAAAATCATCTTGAGTGATGAGGCCCATTTCCACCTGGATGGCTTCGTTTTTCAATAAGAGGTGTTATTATTATTATTATTATTTTCACCATTTTTATAGTGAATTTTAATAATTTCAATGCGTTGTTGAAGCGTGTATCGTTCCATTTTTATTAATGGCGTAGTTTCTACTTGTCAAATGTCAAAAAATTACAGCTCCAAAAGTGACATCTACCGAAATAACGGGCTATTCAAAATAACACCTCTTATTGGAAAACCCTATAGTTATATATATTTTTAAAATGACAATACAGCACTAATTAAAATATATTCATCGTTGTTTCAAATAAATATGTCTCTAAAAATAACTTTGCAATGCACTAAAATTATTTACGGAATCATTCTGTTTCAGAGTGGATAAATTCTAGTGTACCAATTTAGCTTAAGTTAATCATCTTATTTCATTCTTGCTGTCTAGCCGACAGCAATATCCGCCCCTTCAGGGAGAAACCCTCTTAATAATACTGTGTCTTTAAAGTCGAAGAGTAATTACCTATTAGCATTCCTACCTCTTTTGCAATTTGATCAAGTGCTTGGTCTTCTGCTGACGATTTGGATGCGGCTCTTCTACGACCACCACCACTGTCCATGGTGAGGGTAAGAAAAAACCAACACCACACCTAGGGCACAACACACGACATCACAAGGGGTTATTCACACAAAAACATATATAAAGCAAGCAATTTGAAATGCAAACGAGCTGATTGATTTTAAACAGCATTATCATCGGAAGAAAAGAACACAATAAGCAAACGATACAATTGGAATGTGTTGCTAATTACTTTTTAAATTGTTAATATTTGCTTCACGGTTAGACCAAACCTAAATGCAATCCTATATGTGTTGGCTTAACTAAATGTGTTTAAATAAATGATAAAAATAGATTCTATTTTGAAACTAGAACTGCTGTAATATTTTGGGAGACAATTAGTTGCACCCCTTTTGGTTATCGCTTTGTAACTGTGTTAATCGACTGGTACTTGTCAATGTGGGCATTAAACGTAAACATAGGAATACCAGAATTGATAAAATTATTGTTTATTTCGTAAAACAAATGAACAAATTGATTTCTGCAAGCAGGTGTTCGTGGGTGTGCTAGTGCGGGTTCGTTGGCGACCTGCCAAAAATTACAGAACCACCTAATACTTACTTAAAATTTTTGCGGTTCATCCAGTATCCCCTTGTTTCATAATCATTTTCTTATCATAACTGACTTGAATTTGACAAGATGTTATGTAAATTTAAACCGAAAAAATTGTTGATCGACCTTCAGAGACGACCGGGGGGTGTACTGTGAATTCTCCACGAATTTAGTTAAAAATGCACCAACACTAATACTTATAATACTCCAGTTATCACTTTGTTGATATTGTGCAATATCTTATTTATTGTATCACAAGGTTATTATTTAAAAAATGTTAGTTATTTGCAAAAATCTTCACATGTGTAATTTCGTGACGACATTACTTAGTTTGCGAGCAGAACTGACAATCTAATTACAATAAGGGGTGCCAACACTTGATACGCACTATTTTTTCTAACTTCATTATCATTTTTTTATTTACTTTTCAATTTTTTTAAATTTCATTTCACGAATGTGCAATAAATCTGATAAATGAGAATTCAGCATAACCTTATAATTTTAAATTCAAATTTTTATGTTCTTATGATTTTTATTTTTAAAACGTTATTTGTTCTAAATGGGGTAACTTGAATTCTAAATGAGGCATTTCCACCGATCTTCAATGAAAAACTGTTTGACTTAGGAGCTATTACAAAATTAATTCTCAGATAAAGCTAACAATGGTTAACCTCTTTCAAAGTTATGCAGCCAGAATTCATTTCTAAATATAAACAGATAACACAAAAAATACAAGTCATTATTCATTACAATGTCTGTTCAGGTAGTGCTATTCAATTTTAATTTACTTGTAATCTAATTATTTAATATTTTTGCAGGTTGATAAATTGGTTAAAACTTATCGAGCTTTAGCTCAGATACCTGCATTAACAGGTGCGCAGTTATTGGCAAATGGAAGTATAATCAATTCAGTGTGGAGTCAGCGGAATCTAGAACGTGGTAAAACCAATAAATATCTTCAGACACACATAATAACAACAAACTTGCAAAAATCGTTGGAATCAATTCCTATTGATATCACTAACGAGTAAATAATTTACCATTTTCAAATTCCTTTAAATTTTCTTTGTATTTTAGATTGTTATCAAAAATATCCTCGTCAGAAAAATTTAGAGCCGTTATTAGAGACGTTGAAAATAAAGATGGACATAAACAATATTTAGAGATATGGAAACATCAAAATTTGGCTAATATTGTAGATTTAGTTGCCTTGGATCTTCATGGAGATGTCTATACAGATGGTAAGCCACAATATATATTGTAATCAATACTTTTTTACTAAAGTATTTAAATTCAGGCGAATTTGGGGCCTTAGAATGGTCTCCTGATGAAACAAAGCTGCTTTACGTTGCTGAAAAGAAAACTACGAAATCTGAGCCATTTTATAAAAGAAAACCTATCAAGAAAGATGAACCAAAACCAGAAGATTCTATTGCAAGGGTAAAATTCCACATTTTAACTGCCATACAAAATAAAAAATCCTTAATGTTACAATAATCTGCAATGTTATTTTACTGTCTTCAGGAAATCTTGAAACCTCAGTATGTCCATTAATTATTATATATTTTTTTATGTGATAATGTTGGATTTTTCTAAATTTTACTAAAATTTTTCATCTACCATTAATTTATGTTTAGGGCGAAGAGTATTTATATCGTCAAGATTGGGGAGAACAGTTGACTGGAAAATTTAAATCGGTGGTTGTTGAATTTGATATTTCTATAGAAACGGTGACTGTTTTAACTGGAATTCCAGATGATGTATGCCCTGCACAACCTGTATGGGGTCCTGATGGAAAGCATATAGTAGGAATTGCTTTGAAAACTCTACCAAGAAAATTAGGTCTCATATACTGTTCTAATCGCCCCTCCAAAATCTTCTCTCTAGATTTCTCTGGAAACTATGGTTGGTACTATTTTGAAAAGTTGCATACAATGTTGTAATGATGTTGAAAAAAGAGTTAAATATGTATAGGGCACCAAACCAAAACTAGTTAAAAAGTATTAATATTAATGGTTTTCAAAATGAGCTGTTTTCTTTTTAGATTATTTTTCATAGTTTTTAATTATTTAAGGGGGTCAGGTATGCTAGGCAGCTTCCATAAGAATCAATGTATTACATAAGTACACTTTTCTCAAGAACCGTTCAACGGATTTCAACTAGATTTTGCACACATTTAATTTTAAGTCTTTCTGAGCTTCTGAATAAAGAATTCTCAAATTTTTTTATTTCTTATACTCAAAAGTCGTTATGCAAAACAAAAGAAACAAAATCACAGTCTAGTAGTTTTTTAAGCAAATACCAGAAATTATTTTGTAAATTCATCTATTCAATCGCTTCGGATACATATGTTTTACGACACAAAAAATTTCAAGGTTTTATCTTTATCCGTCTTGTAGAAAAACCTGGGAGCTTATTTAATTTGTTCGACAACTTTTTTCAATTTGCTATTGCAACTCTGCAAGATTATTTAAAAGTGTTGTCTATACTTAACTGTTTGAGTAACTTTAAATACGGAAGTCCAAAGGAGTTCAAGTCAAAAAATATTGAATATTGAAAAAGAAACCAGTTGCTATCTAAAAAATCGTTCACTTACCAACCCCTGTATATTAAGACTTTAACTTGTTTAGATTGTACTGTAGGCCCATTTTACAACACCTTGTATTTAATTTTTGCAGTTGAACTTGAATCGAGCAATAAATCCGTTAAATCCCCTCGAATCACTCCAAATGGGAAAAATTTGATTTGGCTACAGAGAGATGCAGGTGGTCCTCATGCCTGTTCCTTATCACTGATGAAAGCTGATCTACCTTTAACCAAATTAGTAAGTAAAAATGCTAACTGCAAGTAATGTGTGTGTTGTGATTTTGTTTTTTTCTAGACTGTGGCGAAAGTAATTGTTGATGCAGTTGAAATGCAAATAGCAATAAATAATGGACGTTTGTTTTATGGAATATATAGCACTAGTTTCCCAGGTAGATGTTGGGCATCTGAAAGTCGCTTGTTATTAACAACAAATCAAAAGAATTCAATGAATACATACGTTATTGATATTGGTAATTAATTCAATATCTACAACAGAAATTGTAATCTTATTGTTTTAGATTCTGGGCATATAACTGAATTGGAATATGATCTCGGAAGTCAAATTGTTTTGGATATTTACAAAGATGTTGTAATCGCTAATCGTCGTAATTTTTTTTGTCCAGATAAATTAATAGCAGGTAGATTACCTGCAAAAGGCCAAGAAAATAATATTGAATGGCAAGAAATCAGCGAACCATTGTCTGTTGATTCATTTGAAAATTACACCTATCATTATATGGATTTGGAACAAACTGGAACTGATGAAATTCGTCTGTACTTTGCACAATTATGTTATGTTATAATAGTTTGGCTTCATTTCAGATTCTTTCTCTGCAATTTATGTTGGACCCAAGTTTGGTGCTGAAAAGGAAGTTCCCCTTGTTGTATGGCCACACGGTGGACCACATTCGGCATTTTCCAATAATTTTGCATTGGAATTTTCTGTATTTGCATCAATTGGTTGTGCTATGTTACTAGTAAATTATCGTGGTTCGATTGGAGCTGGGAATGCTAATGTCAATTTTCTTCTTGGGAAAATTGGACAAAGTGACGTTTCTGATTGCGTATTAGCTACAAATCAGGCCCTGCAAAAATTTCCTTGGCTAGATCCAAATCGAGTGGTGCTGATGGGAGGATCTCATGGAGGATTTTTAGTAACACATCTTAGTGGACAATATCCTGATATGTTTAAAGCTGTTGTTGCCCGGAATCCAGTAATTGATGTTGCCTCTATGAGCATTATTTCAGATATTCCCGATTGGTAAGAATAATGTCCAACAATTTCAACAAATTAATTTTTTTTGTAGGAGTTTTGTTGAAGCTGGTTCAGAATATACTGAAATTGGTGAACCAAATGAACAATTAATGCATCAGATGCGCAAAATGTCACCTATAGAGCATGCCCATAAAGTGAAAGCGCCCACACTTTTACAGATTGGGTCAAAAGATTTGAGGGTGCCTGCACTACAAGGCTTTGCATATTATCATCGTTTAAAATCCAATGGGGTTTTAGTAAGGTATGGTCTTAAAATTGTTTATGAACCTCAGTAAACTGTAATATTGAAGCAACTTTACTTTATTGTCCCAAGTATTATTTGTACAAGTTGGTGTTAAAAGCAATATTTCAAATTTGCTCGGCAGTTAACTCATAATACAATGAAACATGGACGATCTTTTGTATGATTTCAGCATTGAAAGGCTTACTTAACTTTATTTTTAGAATGAACTTGTATGATGACAACCATCCTTTAGGAAGCGTCCCTAATGAGATGGACAATATCATCAACTCTACTTTGTGGATACTGGACCATATTAAGCAAGAGTAATATCATTTAGATTTTTTAATTTTATACTTTGTATGAATAGGAGAAATATTAAAATAAAATTGTTAAATTAAAGAAATTTATTTTTCAATGATAGAAAATCGTACAAATTAAACAACCACAAGATCTTCTTGCACTTTTTTCCATGCAGCGAGAGGACCATGTTCTGGTCTGTACTGAACATTGCAACCATCAGGAGCAAGTCGGCCATCGGCTTTCAATTGATTGTAAACGTCTCGGTCGTACTTTGTAAATCCCCACTTTTTGGAGATGTAAATTTTTTGACGACCTGGGAACTTAAATTTGGCACGACGAAGAGCTTCAACAACTTGCGCCTTAAAACGATCACTCGATCGTACACTCATAATTGGCTGGCCAATATGAACACGAGCTACCGTTCCTTGTGGTTTACCGAATGCCCCTCTCATTCCTGTCTGGAGCCTGTAAAATAACAAATTTGTATCGTGATGTTCTCATTTATAATTCATGTTGTACCTATCAGCTCCAGCACACGACAACATCTTATTAATACGAATAACATGGAAAGGATGTAGTCTCATACGAATATGGAATTGATCCTTGCCGCAGTTTTTAACGAGATATTTGTTGCAACAAATACGTCCAGCTTCCAAAGCTTCAGAGCTAAGTTGTTCATATTCATCGGAAACTAAATGAACGCAAAGTGGAAAATCTTCAACTGCTGCTTTTTTCTTTCCCAAATCAAAAATGCGGATTTTCGGATCTGGTACACCACGACAGAACCGAGATTTTGGATACGGCTTGTTTTTGCAGTAGCGATAACTGAAAAGTGAATGTCAAGCCTGAATTTCATAACCTTGCATTTATTGTACAAGACTTGTCATCAAGGAGAAAAGCAATTTAAGCATTAATTTTGATTAAAAGTATCTAATTACTATATTAGCATAATAAAAATAACAAAACTTACCATCTGGCTGGTCGTCTCCCCATTTTGGCCTAAAAATAAATAATTCAATATTACTAAAATAAACAAATTTATTAACGTTTTTCAAACAATTAATCAATTCGTTTTTAAATAATTTTTAAATTAATGTAACATATACACTGATTACTCCAATAATTAGAGATGAAAAAATAACACACACCTTACAAAATACGGCCGATGATAGAGAACCTAATGCCAACTTTATAACAAACAACCAAACAACACACAAGTTACTAAAACTTGCCCAACTTTTAAAAAAATAAGTAACATGTCGAAACTCAGTTTATTTTTTTAATTAACTAGACTGTTGATGAACCATTCGGAGTGACTTCAATTACACGTATATGAATTGTTATCTTTAATTAACGCTATATAAAACATAGAATGAGTATTCCATTGTGAATAAAAATTCTAGGTATAAATTCTATGTATGGACATATTTTTCAATTTTTAAGACGGCAGTTTACTGAAGTCGTTAACCATATTTGGGACTTATGCAACCCAACATTCTAAAGGGGGGAAACAATCTCTAAAGGGAGTGGAATCTTTTAGTTATTCCGTCGAGGAGAGAGTATACATGTTCGGTTGAGTTCGTGTTAATATGTTGATGACAAATTTTTAAATTATTTATTTATTTACCTTTCAGAAAAGGTTTCTTCATTTGTTATGCTTTCGACAGAAGATAATTTACTTGTTTGTGTATCGAATGCATTATCGAGAAACTGTAACTCGCTGTTATTTTCGGGTGGAACTTGATTAAGTTTAGATGTAGAAGGATTATTATCATCCCGACTCCTCATCTATGTAGCCAAATTTATTGCAAATTTATTGCAAGCTTGATTTTTTTTTTATTTGATCACATCACATCATGTTATTTGTTTTAATAACTAACAGCAACTTGACTAAGATAAATGTCATAAAATTATTTTTATGTGAAATTAACGAAATTATAATGGCAATTTTTGATGTGTTTATATTCAAAATTTTAGTCTTTGTTATGGATATTGGAATTATTTTTTTTAATATATTTACATTTTTCAAGTTAAAACAAGAACCGGACAAAACGTGCCAAAGTGTGCAAACTGAAACCGTAACACTTGAATTTCAAAATGCAAGTCAACAAACTTGTATTATTGGAGATGCTGACAGTGAACAAGTTGGTCAAGTTAGTGGACAAGAATCCTGCAATTGTAATAAAGAACAAAATACCAGTCAAACGAAACATGAACAAAAAAATACAGTGCACAAGAGAAGAATACTGCCCTCCTAAGAAAAACCCCCGTATCTACAAAAAAAAAAAACATTGAAATTTTAGTACTTATTCGATTCTGCTCGATTTATATGACATATTTACTTAATAAAAAGACTGTAAATGCAAGAAAGCATTGCATTTACGGTCTTTTTATTAAGTAAATATGTCATATAAATCGAGCAGAATCGATAAGTACTAAAATTAAAAAAAAAAAAAATTTCTGTAGATATGGGGGTCTTTCTTAGGAGGGCAGAATAGTACATTATACATCGAGGGAGAGAAATGCATGATTTTTCCAGAGGTGCATTTATGGCCAGAGGGCGCAGCCCGAGGGCCATAACGCACCGAGGGAAAAATAGCATTTTCTCCTGAGGTGTATATACTATTTTTTTCACGATCGTTAGTTCACAAATCAAATATTTTAAAAATAAAAATGTGACATTAGTGACAAATTGTGGAACAAAATTCATAAATTAAAGTAGGTTTTGAGATTGACACTATGACAATAGAAAATTGTTTACAAACAGTCAAATTTCTAAAATTTTATTGCAACCTGGTGCAAAATGGAATACCAAGAAAACAGGCAAGAACCACAAGAAATTACTGATGCAGCTTCTTTGGCGGTGCTAAACTTATTACCAATGAAATCTAGAAAATTATACGAGGCAGCGTATGATCGGTTCAGAGAATGGTGTACCGAAAAAAAAGTAAGAACTTATACTGAGAACGTCATGTTGGCGTATTTTACCGAAAAATCTAAAAAGTATAAATCGTCTACCTTGTGGGCGCAATATTCCATGGTAAAATCATGTCTATTTGTCAACGACAACACTGACATAGGTAAGTATCCAAAGTTGATGGCATTGCTCAAACGGAATTCGGACGGCTACCAAGCGAAAAAATCTAAAGTTTTGACCAGAGACCAGATAGAAACATTTTTGACGGAAGCAAATGACAATGAATATTTAATGATTAAGGTAAAATAAATAAAAAAACTGTATTAAATTGTAATTTTATTTATTTATTGTAGGTTGCTCTAATATTTGGCATTGCGGGCGCCTGCCGATCACACGAATTAACAACCATCACAGTCGACGATATTGAAGTCGCTAATTCTTTTTTAATTATAAAAATACCAAACACAAAAAATAAAATACCACGAACCTTTGTGGTTACTGAAAATGAGAAATAGATAGATTTTATTGGCTTATATAGGAAATATGCAGGACTTCGGCCACTTCAAGTTAATCATCGTCATTTTTTCTTATTTTACAAAACAGGAAAATGTACCAGTCAACCTGTGGGAAAGAACACATTTGGTAAGATACCAAGCATCATCGCAACTTATTTAAATTTACCAAACCCATCGACGTACACTGGGCACTGCCTGCGCAGAAGTTCAGCCACTCTGCTCGCAGATTCAGGAGCTGATATTACGACTATAAAAAGGCACGGTGGGTGGAAATCTACCACCGTAGCTGAAAGTTATATAGAAGAATCGGTGCAGAATAAAACAAATATTGCAAACCAAGTACTACAAGGTGGAAGTTGTAATACAAGCCAGAAAACTGTAAACCTAACTTCGAGTCAAACAGCTTTGTGCGAGTTTCCAGCTAATATTCACTTTGATAATTGCGCTTCAGTGTCGTTTACTGTTAATGTCAATAAATGAGATTACTATTTCTACTTTGATGTACTTTCATTGTAAACTGTCAAAATATAATAATAACTCCCTAGGGATTTTTTTTGACATTATTTTCTCCCTAGAGGCAAAATGTTTCACTTCTGCTATGATTTTGATGCCAGATAAATTGATTTCTACTCCCGGTCGTGAAAAAAAGCATATTTCTGTCAACTTTGTTTGAAGGATTTACATGATAAACAAAAATTTAAATAAATTTTGCGTTTAGAAATTATTTTATTTCTTGTACATCATTTATGTATATATTAGAACAATCACCACATGAATTATAAAAGCAATTATAAATTATGAAAAATAATCAGTTCATTATATTATAATACGATGAGTATATCTAACAAAATATTTAAAATTCGAAAAAATAATCTCAGAGAAGTAAATTGATTAATGAATGTAACTTCAAATATTCACAGATTTGTCTGCAGAGACATTGCCATCAATTGTTAACAATCGACGAGTGCTAGAACCACTAGTGTAACTGTCACCACTACTTCGAGCACTGACATGAGATAAAGGAGTACCAGGCAATCTTTGAGGAGTACTTTCCACTGAACTAGGGGCAGCAGTACTTTCATATAAAGGACTGGGATGAGTTGGAGCCGGTTCTTCTGGTGTGTAATAATCAGATTCATCGCCTCTTTCTTCAGCATTATTCCTAGCACTTTTCTTGGCTCCTTCTAAGTGCGGACTGCCTGAATGTTCCTCATGGTCAGTATCAATATCATCAATTGGTTCCACAACATCAGCCATGTTCAAAGCTAAACTATTGCCACGGTTCACTTCATCATTCTGCAAAAGAGGTGATAATTTTTCAGCTTCACTATCTTCATCTTGTGCCTGAAATAATTTACGTTCAACAAAATAATTCAACTGAACAATAAAAATAATACCTCATCCTTTTTCTCATTAACATGGCGGACATTATCACGAGGTCGATTGTGTTTGTTACCACGTGGATTGGTAATTTCAATTTGATTAGACAATAAAGGACATTTGGGAGTTTCTTTGTTATCATCATCACGTGAAAGTAAAATTGACATCCCAAACTCGGGAGTAGTAGAATCACTCTCCTTTCCACCTTTAACTGGTGTACGATCACCGGAACCTCGATTAAGAATTTGTGCAGCTTGAATTGCTGGTTCATTATCAGGAGTTTCAACTAAATCAGGCATTGCAGCAGGTGGTTGTCTGGGCATACAAGGCCCATTTAGTGCTTCAATTAACGATACAGCTTCATACCCTGGTGGAATATGCTCGCAACTTCCCTATTAAATAAAATAAAGTTGAGTGATTAGTAGATGATTGACTTGGATTGGAGTTAAGATTAAGAACGCAAAGAATTTAATTTAACCAAGTGTTGCAATTCAATTTGCTTTTAAAAAGGAAAGTATGTATTTTAATGATTTTTTGAAACAATTTGTATAAAAGTGCACCGGCACCATTCAGAATTTCTCACTGTATGCAGAATAAGTTCATTAATTGGCTTATTGAAATTAATGAATGATAAATAATGACTCTAGCTAAACTTATTAGTTCAAGCATTCTGTGACGGCCCAATGTTAAATTTGCAAAAATTGATACTTGGAAAAAAAAATATGACCGTATAGGAAATTAAATTTTAAATCTGTTTCTTTAAACTCGATCCAAGATGCCCAAAAAAAGTTCAATTTTTTCAGTCATTTTTTGATACTTGAAATTAATAAAATCGAGCAAATTATTAATTATTATTACGAAGAAAATAAGCCGAAAATCGTTACTGTAGAGTCATCCGCCGAGAAGATCTAATGAATTTTCGAGAAATAATTAATATTTTTTAATTTTTCAAAAAAGGACTTTTTTGGCTTGTCGCCGGCTATACTTACGGTAAATTGCAAGTACGGGAACGTTAATGTAAACGAGTTCTAGAGAACCCGATTTTTAACGGTTTTTTCGATTTATCTCGAAAAGTAACAAAGTAATCGAGATTCTTATTAATAATCAATTGATAGATCTTTTGAATACCTACAATTTTCCGATTTAACTTGTTTTGATCGGAGTTATACTTTTTTAGTTATTTAACAAAAACCGTTTTTTGCAACTTTGGCAATTTGTTTCGCAATGTTCGCCATCTTGGACCGAGTTTAAAGAAACAGAAACTATTTAAAATTTAATTTCCTATACGGTCATATTTTTTTTTCCAGGTATCAATTTTTGCACGCACTTCTCCCTAATGCTAGGACTATATTCAATTTTAAATAGGGTCAATCGGGGCTAATATGATACAGAAACTCGTACTTTTCATCATAACTCCTATACCATTTGTTGCAAACAAGTGAAAAAAACACTGAATTGTGTGCCTTTCAATACTAAAGCCACATTGAGAGTTAAAAAGAACTTAAGGTGTACCACAAATTATTAAAAAAATCAAAACTGTATCAAATTAACCTCGCCATATGGGGCTAATGAGATACATGTATGGGGCTAAAGTGATACAGCCTTATATCTCATTGGTTTAAAATCATAGAGGAAAGACGGGGCTACGTTGATACACCCCTGGGTTTGGTATCTCATCGATACCTTTTTAAAATTTTTATCTCTTACCAGGCCCGAGTTATGAGAGTTTGTTTCCGATGGTTCTGGCAGTTCAAAAATAAGGCTTCAAAATAAAATGAAATAAAACATTGTTTAAGTTCGTTTTAATAAAATCAATTGGTATTAAAAAATAGATCATACACTGTTTTTAATTAAATTTTACACAACTAAATAAAATATTCCGTTTCTTAGCGTATCAAATTAGCTCCGTCACACGTATCATATTAGCCCCACAAACTTATGTTTGTACATGTCATAGTTGATGTTTTTATAATCTTTCAACGTAAAAAGATAGATTAATACTTCTTGAATGAAAACCTCTCATTGAAAAGTTCCTACTTGAAAAAATAACGAAGTTACATCAAAAGTTTTCAATCATGACGGAAAAGTTTTTGATCGAAAAAAAAGGTTGATCCGGTTTTTTATTTTTTATGGTCAAATAGTGTCTCATTTTGAGTGATTGCTATATAGTCAACAAAAATGTAATATATTTCAAGTTAAAAAATGTTCTTTTCGTAAATTTTGTCCATTCTTAAGTTCACTACTATCCAATTATTTGCAGACAGGTGGTTGGGAACCAATCACCTGGGGAAAAAGAGGCCCTACTGTAATACTAAAATATCAACTCACATCTGCTGCATTAACCGGTTGTATGGCATTTGGAGACTTTTGCAATGCTCGCACTTGCAACAATGCACGAAATGGAGCCCTGCAAATGGGACAATTATTAGCTTGATAACGCAATGAATCTGCACATGAATTGCAAAGACATAAATGTCTGCAGGGCAAAATTAGAGTATCCCGAACGTCACACATGCAGATAACACATTCTGATCCGTTATCTTCCGATTCTTCGTCACTTATTTGCTGCAATTAAAAACAATTCAAAGACAACCTAACCAAATGCTATTAAGAATACCTTATCGTTATTTTTATTTTCAATGCCATAAATTTCCTGCAGCAAATAACAGAGCCCATCAACAAAAAGTTTCTGTTTCAGAGCTTTTAAAATGAACCCACCATCTGCACTTTTTTCCACCACCGCTACTGTTGTGTGTGATTGTCTCATATCATCAGGACCTTCTTCAGCTACACAATGAATGACAATTGGTATCATTTCTCTGTCAACATCATATAGTAATTCATCATCTGGAAAACGGGAGGGATCAAAAATATGTGACATTTGGCAAAATTGCTGATTTGCTCCACGTTTGTAATGGAATGATTCTGAATTTAAATTGACATCACGTGAATTATAACTGCAACAAATTAAGTTTCTTATTGCAGTAGTAACACCGTTAAAAAGAACCATACGTTACACCATTTGCTGTTAATTCTTCGGTGGCAAAATAATAAATTGTTATTGCACATCTTACATCACAATCAAAAGTAAACTCAATATTAAAAGGAGATCCTTTTCCAAGTTCAATATCTCTTTCTCTGTGGTCACCAATACTTCTGTCAATAGCTTTACCATAATCGGGAGGAGCTCGGACGAAACGCAATGATTCTTTTCTGATATTAACTAAACTTTTTAGGGTTTTAGTAGGTTCATTTGGTTGTGGTGGAGGATATGGAAACTACAAATGGTTTATACACAATTTAAATTTAAAAGATTACCCGTGAACTTACTGGGGTTGGTCTGCTGCCCAGAAAATTGAGATCCGAATTTTCGCCAAACAAATAAGATTCAGGCTGAGGAGTATCAAACCGTTCACCACCCATTATAAAGTGACTGCCAAAGTAATTACCTATACAAGAAAAAAGTTATCGTCACAAAATATGTTATTATGACTTTATATTTATACCAGATCTTGGAGGGTATTTATAAGCATGGTTTGATATAATATCGACTTCCTCGACACCAGCATGCTGCCTGCTTGTTATTGCACCCATTTAAATGATTTTTAAGTAAAACCAGAAAAAAAGTTACAAACTGTCATGTGTCAAATTCATATAACCTTAAGCATCTGTCAAAAATGGCATTTACATTTTAAAGAGGAAAAATGTGTCTTAAGTATGGACTCTTCTGAACAGATTTTAGATCCAAACAAGCGAATTACCGTGGAAGAATTAAATATTGAAATTTTGCCCGTGGTTTATGAAATCATCAGGAGGTTAGTAAAACGTCAAATAGAAATAACATTGCACGTCATATTAAAAATAGATGTAACCTTCAGTTGCAACCTTTTACTTTATAAATTGACAATTTTTCGTCACTTCAGCGTTGAAAAAGATCATCACGACAATGCAGCAAAAGTAAGAGAATCCCAAGACTGTTCTCAGAAGGTAATTGAATTGCAAAAAAGACTAGACCACGCGAGAGCGCAGGTACATCATCAATCGGTTATTAAATGTTGCCTAATTTTTTGCTGTTTAGATTCGTTTGTTGCCAGGAATAGAATACAGTAAGGAGCAACAGCTGAATCATTTGGAAGCATTAAAAACTCAGCTTCGCTTGAAACAGGAGCTGTTACATAAGTACCGTTGCATGTATCCATTTCAAATGCAAAAGTCTTAAATTATGGTAATTCGTTTACTACTTCGTTATTTAGCTAATAATGAGCATTTAGTTGAAAAGCTAAGTGAATCTTATCCTGTACGAAGAGCAGCACAAATTTTTGTGTCGTTTTTCAATCAAGGAAAAAGGTTATTACAACAAAAGGCCATTCAGGATAAGGTTATAACTCCGCAACAGTTTAAAAATATAATTAGGAAATTTTCAGAAAATATTAAAGACGAAATACAGCAAGCGAAAAATGAATTAAAAAAGAAAAATTAATTCATTGTAGTTGCACCATGTATTATGTAGTAAAATAAATCTCAAAAGATTGGATTTAATAGTTTATTAAAATTACTTTTTAAATATACATTGTTGATATTTAAATTTCAAAAAACACTTAATTTTTTTCCAAACGATTCAATTGTAATTTATTAAAGAATGAATTTAAAAAAATCGACAAACACGTTTTCTCAAAATATCAAACAATTATTTTGTATATATCCTAACAATTTACTTTCACGAATTGTAGCTTCATTTGTACCACCGTTTTTAAGAAGATATGAAAAGAATGACATTGATTTACTAGGACCTTCTCTAGCATTATTAATTCTTGCGGCAATATTAAATTATGGACAGAATGAAAAGATATTTCACACATCGCCAGTGCAATATTTATTGTTATATATGCTTTCAGTGCCCTTAATATGTTTCAGTTTGTGTAAATTAGGCCGGTCAGATATGTCATTACTTGAAATTATTTCATTACTGGGGTACGGGCTTTATAGTTATATTTTAATATTAACAATATCACTAATATTTTACGAAGACAACAGCACAAAATTTTTTCTTTCTTTAATTATATTTGGTGGTTTAAGTTCACTTAAAATAGCATTGGTGCTTTTAGAAACGATTCCTCTACCAATTGCAAGGCTCCTAGTATGCAGTATAGTGAGTGTGATACAAATATTGTTTTTGATGTTCTTGTACTTCACCTATGTACATCAAACATTTATATACGGCGAAAAGACTGTAATTGTACAAAATGGTCGATATTAAATGTCAGTGAAACCATGCGTTTGTTGTATACCTTATTGCACCTTGGTACGATTTTGGATTGAGACTGCCGTAATTGCAATATCAGTTAAACCTTTTGTACTACCAATGTTTCCTGATTTACTTCTGCCCCCACGTCTGCCTCTACCTTTCTTTCCACTCTGTTTTGGCGGAATATTTTCACGTTTATCATTGTTTCCTTCATAAGTTGCTTCATTAACGCCAACTTCAGTAATCTGTTGAACTTCTAATGAATTATTATTAGTAAGTGGCTGAACTGAGTGCTTTTGTGCATGTCGTTGCTGTTGTTTCACTGGTTTTGTACGGTTTCCAGAAAGTAAGTTTGAAGTATGCGGAATTATTCGCAGTACATTTCCTACAGCTTTTGTTCTACCTTCACGAAAAACCATCCTTTGCCCTGGAATTATATACTCAGGGTGTTTAATAAAACGAAAATGAACCAGTGCTTTATCTCCTGTTCTCAAGCAATCTTGTGACATTGTTAAAATACTGGCAGTTTGTCTAATACTACCACAATGAACTGTAACAAAAAAATTGCTGAACAATGTCAACTTTAAAGATAAATTTACTGACCCATTGCTTGGTATCTTGAACTTATGGTTGTAGGATGATGCAAAACCAAAATTTCACCCTCAAATTCCCAACAAGCCTGTGGATTGAGTCCTGGCGATACCATTACCATTCCTTTGCGAATTTGAGATCTTTTAATTTTTTTCAGTGCAAAACTTGCAGTCTGGCCAGCTCTTACTTCTCGAACTGCCATACGCTTGCGATGAATACTTTTAACTGCAATAGATTGAAAATGTCCTAAAGGATCAGGACCCAGTAAGAGGGTGTCATTTAGTTTAATAACACCCTTTAACGTTGTTCCAGACACAACGGTACCAACGCCCTAAAAATTCTAACAGTAGTCACACAAATTAACAAATTGTTACACTTACGGGAACAGAATAAGTA
This sequence comes from Dascillus cervinus, assembly GCA_949768715.1. Taxonomy (NCBI): domain Eukaryota; kingdom Metazoa; phylum Arthropoda; class Insecta; order Coleoptera; family Dascillidae; genus Dascillus; species Dascillus cervinus. Next base: position 24,398,853 of record OX458319.1, on the reverse strand, counting down.
TCATCAATTTGAAATTCTGCTGGTTCATTTTCGTGATATTCCATTCGTGTTGTTAATAAATTAAAGAAAATTTTAAGTAAATCTAAATTTTCACCGTTCACATTTGAAACTTGAAAAATTGGACAAAGCCTAAAAATAAATAAAATAATTATGGAAGTATGTAATATTTATCTTTTTTAATTGGAAACGCCAATTAAACTATGAAATTTGAATAAATAAATAGACATGCAATGTTTAGTAAACAAAATACAGGAGACAATCTAGCGTACTGAGTCGTTTTAAATTGATTGACAGTGTAACTACTGTAACAAAAATTGAAGAGATTATACCATTATGCATATGTACAAAGAGAAGTGTTTTCTTTTATATGATTCTGAACTAACAGCATTTCCCATTATTTTGAACTTTTTTTAAGAAATCGTTTTTATTACTTTAAATTACTGCTTCATTGAAAATTATTTTGTGCATAGATGTAGACAAATTTTATAGTTATTTAACCAACATGTGCGTTAATGAGAGCGATTAATAATCAAGACATTTAATTGTTAAGATTTAATTGTTGAGATTATTAATCGCCGATTAACGCAAAAGTTGGTTACAATATTTTTCCATTGATCGAATCTTACGAAATTGAAGAAAATGTAATTTTTTTCCGTGACAAAAATTCCAACAGATATTCGAATCACGCAAGCCAAACATTTTAAATCAATAGATATTCTAACCAACGGTGCTATGACTTACAAAAAAATGTCAAAAGTTTATCAATTTTACTGGCTGTACGGTTGCTAACTTCTATATAAATTGTAATACTATAAACATAACGTAAGTAATTAATTAAATTTGTAGTTTTTATTGGTATATTTTGAATTCATTTTGTCAGATTACATTTAAATAAAGGGACATTTTAATTTAATGGTATATTTCGTTGCGTAGATGCCGAAATCGTGCATTTATAAGAAATCATTCATTAAAAGGGGTCATAAATGCATGATTTCCTATTCATTAAATCAACGATCACCGGAAAAAATCTTAAATTACATTTAATTGGAAAATGAAACCAATAATAGGTTTGCATCTTAAAATACCATCATATACTCCGTACCTCTCGGAGACAAAATTAGTAGCACTAAGTACAACATCATCAGTAGTTTTAACCATAACAGGAACTTTACGGCAACCAGGTGATTTTAGAATTCTCATTAACAGTTTTAAAGTATCCTGTAGAACATTTGGTGGACACATGTCAATTTTAGTCACAACAACAAAAACTGGTACAGAAAGGGCAAGAGCTAAACCTAAGTGCTCTTTGGTCATTCCCACAATTCCAGCATTTGCACCAATCTTAAATATAACAAAATGGTAAGAAAGAGAAACTAGGATTTACGGTAAAATACCATCAACATTCCAAAATCTGGTGCATGTCCAGTCATGCCAAAAACTGTGGTTTTCAAGTATTTCTCATGACCGGCGAGGTCAATAAATGTGACAACTTTTGAACTCTTTTCACAAATCTTCACCCAATCAAGTGCACCATGTTCAGGTTTATTAACAACATTTCCTTCACTGTCAAATCCAAGAATATCATTTCCAACAGAGCTAGTTCTGCCCGATTCCATTTCATGCTTGTGCCTGAACAGTTTCTGACGAGCATGTCCCCTACCGTTGTCAAGTTCTCCATGAGTCAATACACCTAATAGTGTTGATTTGCCGGCATCAACATTGCCAACAACAGCAACTCTTATCTCCAAAAAATCTGTAATATTTATTGAGTGAATTAGTGTATGTTTTAATTCTTGCATTCAATTAATAGAATTCTTGTCATTTGATTAACTGTGTTTTTATTGCCAAGAAATCTGACTATAAATTCACTATTCACAAGTTTACATTAAAAATACTGTCAAAACATGTAAAGAAACGGCTTTAGGACTTTTACATGTGCACTGATTTGCTGCAGCCAGTAGCAACTTGCATGCTAGTTGCCAAATTATTGCAAGTGTAAACATATTATACTGGCATGCACTACTATGGAAACTGACGTGAAAGTTCCTACTAGTACCATCAAATCAGTACACTTGTAGACACCTAAGTAATTAATTATTGTGGCAAAAAAAGTTTCTTCCAGTCGGTTTGATATACAGTAAAACCTCTTTTAACCAACAACCACCAACACCATCAACAAAGGGTACCAAACTAAAACTTTATACTATAAAGACCCTCTGAACAATGGAAACCTCTCCACAACTGAACTTTCCAATAGCACTGTGCTTTTCAAAGATTATTGTAATTTGCCCTTTTAATTTAATGAGTTTTCTCCAAATTTCTGCATGGTGCAATAATTTTCAACAGCAGTTTAGTAATTACAGCTCAATAATTGCACAAAACGACAGACCGAAATTCAACAGTACAGTAATACCCCGGTTTACGCGATTAGTGCGTGAAAAAAAAAGTTAAGCGAATCAAACGTAAAACGGGGTCAATTATTTATTTATTTAATCAGTAATCCTTAATACCGTTAGGTGTCGGATCGGGGTCAATTACGTTTTTTAAATTGTCATATGAAGTATTTTAAATTAAAAAAGAATACAAATACCATAAGGTTGAAAACAGTATTATGTGAAAATATTAAAAAAAATTAAATTAAATTGCAATAAGAGAGCAAGAGCGACTGAAGAAAATTACTGTATCATGCGCCTGCGCGGTAATTGATTAAAAAAAAGAAGCGTTATAACAAATCAACGTAAAGCGGGGCAACGTAAACCGTGATATTAGTGTACAAAATATAATAATAAATTTTGTCAGTTCCAATTAAATATAACATACCACTTTGACCTAGAAGCCTTCGAATTAAGTATTGAACAATGACACCTCCGACTTCTTTGCGTTCCCTTAATAAAATACAACTACATTCTAGACTTGCCGCTAATGACTGCAGAGTGGCAATGGCAGCATCTTTTTCATCATCATTGAGACCATTTTCTGAACCATCAGTTGAACCACCAATCTTAATTACAAAAAAAATAATTAAAACACAACAATAAAAGAAATTTATGAAATACCTCCAAAATTACTTCACCCCGACCTTCGTCGAGCTGCTGTTTCAATCTTTTTTGAAGCAAAACAAATTGTTCTTCAGTAGGACTAACTAACACAGTTTTCCCCAAAATTTTATCAAATTCTGATGTTCTTTTATTATCAGAGAAGATATGTAACGGACTTGTTTTAATTTCACTCATTTTATTTGTTATAAATAAATTAATTAAACGTTAATGTTAAATATGTTGCTAAATGAAACGACAGCGACAAACTGGATTAATCCAAAACTTGAAACCAGTGTAATGTGCGTTCAAGTTAGTAATCATCCTTTTACTGATGCAACTGGGGGTGGTAAGTTGCACAACACAATTTGGTATTGCCTGATGTAGTTGCTCGATATGATGAAATTTTCTTCCTTTCCTGCAACATTTCCAGATAATAGTTAAAACTTGTTTATCTTTCGATTGATGGTATAGTAAACCATTGATTTTCAAAAAGCTAAAATAAGAAATAAGTAAATTAAAAACACACTTACTGACGAAGTTTCAGTTGAAGTCTTAAAATAAAAATAACAGAAAGGGCAGATAAAGGTGAACAAAGGGTAAATTTCTAATCACATATGGTGGAATGTCTGAACAGATTTTGCAATTCTTTTAATAAAAAAAAAACATATTTTGGATTACCTAATTGTATAAGTTGTACACTGAATATTTCAAACATCAACTACCATGTATTATTAGCTGTAAACACAACTTTATCAATATTTTGTAGTACAGGTGACAACTTGGCAAAAATAGATCTATATCATCAGATGTTATCTGTCAGCCTGACGGTGTGCAGTTTTATAAGCGAATTGTATTTACTGAAAATTACAATTTTCGAATGGAGAAAGTTGTGTTTTGTGTTATAGTTTAATCACCTCCGTACTTTTACTTTCCACGTTACAACTCCGTTATGCTCTAGTGGGTTTAAATAAATTTGACAAACCCACAAAAGTAACCTCAAAATATAGCGTTTATCGTTGTTCCATTTATTAAAAGCTTAAAAATGAACGAAGTTCAGAAACTCGAGCATTTATCGTTAGTTTCTAAAGTATGTACAGAATTGGAAAATCATTTAGGAATGAACGATAAAGACTTAGGTAAGAACGAAAGACATGCGATTTATCGAACAGTTAATTTTATTTTTATTTTAGCCGAATTTATAATACATCTATCTGAGACACACAACACATTAGAATCTTTTAAAACAGTTCTTGTAGAAAATGGTGCAGAATTTTCTGATTCATTTGTATCGAATTTACTACGGATAATACAACACATGCGACCAACTTTTTCTGCTCCAAAAGGACCGGTTGAAACAGACAATTTGGCAAAAAAATTTCCTGCTTTAGCAATGCCAAATGAACCTCAAAAGCCACTACCAGCAGTAGTTAAGGAAGAAAAGAAGGAGGTTAAATTGAAAGATGACCAAGTTATACACGATTTAATGGCAGAATTTGAAGCACAAGCGCCATCAAAACTTGGTTCAAAAAAAGATGAAGATTTGAAAGAAAAAAAACGAAAGGACAGAAGTCGCAGTAGAGATAGAGCCAGATCTCGATCAAAACACAGAGAAAGGACTGATCAGTCAAGAGGTTCAGAAAAATCGAGGGATTCTCGCAGAGATAGATCTAGAGATAGAAGGCGTCATCGAAGTAGATCTAGGTCTAGGCATCGAAACCGATCTCGAGAGAGAAGTAGAAGATCGCGATCGAGAGATAACCACAAAAGAAATAAAAGCACAGAAAGAAGTTTTGATAAAAAGGTCATGAAAAGGGAAAGTCCTGAACTTGATGATGATCCTGTACCTGGAAAAATTTATAACGGAAAGGTAGCTAACATAGTTCCTTTTGGTTGTTTCGTGCAATTGGAGGGATTACGAAGGCGTTGGGAGGGACTTGTTCATATATCACAATTGAGAGCAGAAGGCAGAGTAACTAATGTTTCTGAAGTAGTTTGTAGAGGCAACAAAGTTAGAATAAAAGTGTTGTCTGTGGCAGGTCAAAAAGTATCTTTATCCATGAAAGAAGTTTGTCAGCTGACTGGTAAAGATTTAAATCCACTTTCACATGCTCCTGTTGAAAGAGAAGATAAAGATCGAAATCCTGATCGACCCATGAATAACCCTACTTCTGTTTTAAGACTTCCATTGGGTGGCGACGAAGATGATGAAAGTTCTAGGAAGCGAGTTACAAGAATTTCAAGTCCTGAAAGATGGGAAATTAAACAGATGATATCATCTGGTTGTATCGATAAAAGTGAATTGCTTGATTTTGATGAAGAAACTGGACTCTTACCAAAAGATGATGACGGCGAAGCTGATATTGAAATTGAGTTGGTCGAAGAAGAACCCCCATTTCTTCAAGGCCACGGTCGTGCTTTACACGACCTTAGTCCTGTTCGTATTGTAAAAAATCCTGATGGGTCACTTGCACAGGCCGCCATGATGCAATCTGCTCTTGCTAAAGAACGGAGAGAACAAAAAATGTTACAGAGGGAACAAGAAATTGATTCATTACCATCAGGATTAAATAAAAACTGGATTGATCCATTACCAGATACTGATCGTACTTTGGTAGCTAATATGAGAGGAATCGGACTCCAATCCCAGGATTTGCCTGAATGGAAAAAACATGTAATTGGTGGGAAAAAGTCATCTTTTGGAAAGAAGACGAATCTCAGTATTTTAGAACAGAGACAGTCTCTTCCTATATATAAATTAAGGGAAGAACTAATTAAAGCCGTTACTGATAATCAGATTTTGATTGTTATTGGAGAAACCGGTTCAGGAAAAACAACGCAAATTACTCAGTATTTGGCAGAAGCCGGCTTCACATCTCGAGGAAAAATTGGTTGCACACAGCCACGTCGTGTTGCTGCGATGTCGGTAGCGAAACGAGTGGCAGAAGAATTTGGATGTCGACTGGGACAAGAAGTGGGTTACACAATTCGTTTTGAAGATTGTACTAGCCCAGAAACCGTTATAAAATACATGACAGATGGTATGTTACTGCGTGAGTGTCTGATGGACTTGGACTTAAAAAGTTATTCAGTAATTATGTTGGATGAAGCTCATGAACGTACAATACATACCGATGTGTTATTTGGTCTTTTAAAGTCGGCAGTAACAAAACGACCAGAATTAAAATTAATCGTCACTTCAGCTACTTTAGATGCCGTCAAATTTTCCCAATATTTTTTTGAAGCTCCTATATTTACAATTCCTGGACGAACATTCCCGGTGGAAGTGTTGTACACAAAAGAACCAGAAACTGATTATTTAGATGCTAGCCTCATAACTGTTATGCAGATTCATTTACGTGAACCACCAGGAGATATTCTGCTATTTTTAACTGGTCAAGAAGAGATTGATACAGCTTGTGAAATACTTTATGAGCGAATGAAATCATTGGGGCCCGACGTTCCAGATTTAATCATTTTACCGGTATATTCTGCACTTCCATCTGAAATGCAAACCAGAATATTTGAACCAGCTCCCCCCGGAAGTCGAAAAGTTGTAATAGCCACTAATATTGCTGAAACATCTTTAACAATTGACGGAATTTATTATGTTGTTGATCCTGGCTTTGTTAAGCAAAAAGTTTATAATTCCAAAACGGGAATGGATTCTCTTGTTGTTACACCAATTTCACAAGCACAAGCAAAGCAGAGAGCGGGACGGGCGGGTCGTACTGGTCCTGGTAAATGCTACCGACTATATACGGAACGTGCATATCGAGATGAAATGTTACCCACCCCAGTACCTGAAATACAACGAACAAATCTAGCCACAACAGTCTTGCAATTAAAAACTATGGGGATTAATGATCTGTTACATTTTGATTTTATGGATGCACCTCCTGTTGAATCTTTAATTATGGCTTTAGAGCAGTTACATTCCCTATCAGCCCTTGACGATGAAGGTTTGCTGACTCGTTTAGGCAGAAGAATGGCCGAATTTCCTTTGGAACCGAATTTATCGAAAATGTTAATAATGTCAGTAGCCTTGCAGTGTTCTGATGAAATTCTCACCATAGTCAGCATGCTTTCTGTACAAAATGTTTTTTATCGACCCAAAGACAAACAAGCGTTAGCTGATCAAAAAAAAGCTAAATTTAACCAACCTGAAGGAGATCACTTAACTTTGCTTGCAGTTTATAACAGTTGGAAAAATAATAAATTTTCCAATGCCTGGTGTTATGAGAATTTTGTTCAAATAAGAACATTAAAGCGAGCACAAGATGTCAGAAAACAACTTTTGGGTATAATGGATAGGCATAAGCTTGATGTTGTTTCGGCAGATAAAAATACAGTTCGAGTCCAGAAGGCAATTTGTTCTGGTTTCTTCAGGAATGCTGCCAAGAAAGATCCCCAAGAAGGATATCGAACGCTTGTGGATAGTCAAGTTGTTTATATTCATCCATCAAGTGCTTTGTTCAATCGGCAACCCGAATGGTAAATTATTTTTTTATTTTTTCACTTCGAATGCCAGGAAAATGTTTGTTGTTATAACCAAAATAATTTTAGTTTAGTTTAGTTTATTGACGTGAAAGTAAAATAATAACAAATATTTTGATTTCAGGGTTGTGTATCATGAGCTGGTTCAAACCACCAAAGAGTACATGAGGGAAGTAACAACTATAGATCCCAAGTGGTTGGTTGAATTTGCACCTGCCTTTTTCAAATTTTCTGACCCAACAAAATTAAGTAAATTCAAGAAGAATCAAAGACTGGAACCTCTATACAACAAATATGAAGAGCCCAATGCGTGGCGAATATCTCGTGTTAGAAGACGAAGAAATTAAGATTTATTTATATTTCAATTAATGTAAGTAGTTGATTTCAATTTCTCAAGTAAATTTACCATTGAAGAAATGTTATTCAATATTTAAAAGCATGTGTAATTTCAAAGTATACAATTTCTGGCTTACCAATAAAAAATGCAGAATTTTAGATGTTTGTATACAGTTTATCCTTTGCCAATCATGATAGTTCCTGAAAAATGCCGCAATTCTATGGTAAAATGTAGAATAGGGGGTTATGGGAAAATTGAAAACAATTTCGACATACACAAATATTTTCTTATTAGATAACATCAAAGTTATCGTTATTTTGGATTGAGGGGATTTCAAAGCATGTATCCTCATTGAAATGTTGTTATGGTTGTGGATCCTATAAAGCAGCGTTTCCCAAAGTGTGGGTCGCAGCAAAAATTGTAAAAAAAAAAAAAAAATTATTTTGCAATTTTCGGTTATGAAATAAACAAACAAATAACTTGATTTTTATTAAAAAATAAAATTTGTTTTTTAAATAAATGTTTTTTTTTCATAAGGTGGGTCGCGAAACATTTTAAAACCTCGTACGGGTCGCGGTCAAAAAAGTTTGGGAAACGCTGCTATAAAGGATTATCAGTTATAATACAACGAGTAGTCAAAGATTGTCGAATATTTTTATGAATGGTCATTCGCTTTATGAACACCATGAGTGCGCAGCACGAATGGTGTTCGGAAGCGTATAATGACCATGAATAAAAATATTGTACAATCTTTGACAACGAATTGTATTCAACAGACTATTCAATTCACCAAATCAATGATTAAAATGAAATATTTCAAAATCTAGTTCGAAAATTTGAGTTACACATGATGTCATTTCCATAGCAACCGGTAAAAAAAGTTGTTAAGGCTAACGAAATTAACGGAAGAAATACGATTTTCTGGACATTTCAATCTAAATGAAACAACATATTTCAACTTTCATAGTAATTTTCAACATTTATTACATCTTTCATTGGTGAAATATTCTAATAGTTAACTAAAAGATAACACAAAAAGATCCAAATTCGTATGAATAAAATATTTTGTTAAAAAAAAGATAGAAATGTGCGGTTTTCGGCATTCTTTTCGAAATTTTAATACAAACTACATAGTAACATGAAAACAGTAGCTTTCCATTTAAATTTTGTGAAAAAATTAAGTAATTCGGTAGTTATTCAAAAACTCCCCATCTGGCCGTTTTTCTTCATAATGCAATGATAATCTACGGATGGATATCAATTAAGCCATTCATTATCTTTCAAATGAGACTAAATTTAAGAAGAAAATTGAGTTTTTGATTTTTATTTTTCTACTATGCCCCTTGCGGCGAAATTCGAAGCTAAAAATCTTTTTAATGAACTTCTTTGGTCCACTTTTGTTATAAATTTTTTTTCAAAATTTTAGAGCCAACGGTTTTCGATAAACAGTCGGTGTCCAGCCTTATTGAGACACCCCGTATAAATGAATTAGGTATTCTTAAAACTTTATTTATCGTTTTCTGGAATAATTTAATTTAAAAAAAATTAATAAGACAACTTCCATGAATGATTTTCTACATACATAGAAGGTTGCTCTTCTTCATCATCGATATGTAGAGGTAAAATGATCAAGAAATACCTAATTAATATTTTAATTAATAAACAACTTCAATAGCACCCCAGTTATTCGAGTTCCGAATTAAACCCAGCCAAAATTCGTTTCAAAAAGATTCCGGATTATTCAAATTCGTTTGTCCAAATTATCAGAGCTTTAAATTGGGAGTCATACTTTGGTTATCCGCATTTTTACTTATCCTAGGAAGGTGTCGTCATCTGAATTACCTCGGATAATTGAAAAATAAAAAGTTAAAATTTTTTAAACTTTTTTATTTCTAAATGTCACAACACTTGGATCACAGATAAAACTTATCTTTAAAAAATATTGTAATGAATGAGAAATACAATGTCTTAAATTAAAACGTCAGCCGATCATTTTTAATTGCTGTTTAAGTGTGGGGTAGTCATCGCAACACTCGATCAACCCTATAAAACCTGCAAAAATTGCATATGTGAATGTATGTTCAAACATAATTGAAGTACAGAGAGATCTAAAATTAATTTGATTGCATATGAAAAATATGGCCAGTCTGCAGTCGTAACTGCACTTTATAAAATACATGTGACTAATAAAATCTACTATACCACGTTTTTTAAAGAGAGAAACGGTTAGGAGGCTGTAAAATAGTATTTTTTCACGGCCTTCTAATTGTTTCTCGAATTAAAAAACACACTATAAGCTAATTAAATTTGCAAAAAATATGCAATTTAAACCAAATTTATAAATTAAATTACAGGTGACATGGATTACTGCAATCAAGTGTATTTTTGATCCCACTGTATTAAAAACTTACACAGAATATCATGAACACGAATTTCATAGAAATTATTGTAATCCCTGAGACTTAGTTTGGAGTCATTGATTAAATGATCCAAAACCAACACTCGCTTACTGTTTATGGGCGGAATATATAAATTAGGTGTTTGAACTGTTGACGCATTTAACTGCAAACGACAGTCCTCTGGCGGCTCAATCACTTCAAATGCATCTGATGCAATGTTCCAAGCACAAATACAACTTGTCGAGTACAAGTGGGGTTTGCTACATAACTCGAAAGCTTGTAGGGCACATATTTTTATCACAGCTTTGCAAATTATGTGACCATTTAAAGGACAAACCTGTAAGGTAACATAGCTAATTACAAAATGTTTGTCTTTAATTTCTGAAATATGCCAAAGATGTATAAACTGCAGTTTATTTAAATAACTATTAGGTAGATGATGCTTAATTGATTCACTGAATTGAATAATTGAATCACCTGTGTTTAAACGTGATCCAATTAAGCGGCATCTACTATAGGTGATTTTTATTAATCATTTTTAGAAGTTGGCGAAGCTGTGCACAATATGTTTTATTCAAGTTTCACTACAGTAATTAAGACTTAAAATTGTTATTAACTAATAACATATTACTTACATGAATTATTTTTATGTCATAATCTTCACAATGAAGAAATTCTAACTTGGCTTCAGCACATAATTTTTGTGCTCTTCTTTGAACAAATTGTTCACAATCAAAAGTTCTTTGTGTGACAATCAGTTGAGTTTCATTAGTTTGATCGGGTTTAAATTCAGACACAATATCTAACTGCTGCTCAGTTAATGTTTGCACTAATATGGGTAACTCTATTGCTATGTTGTAATCATCTATAATTACAACAATGATTAAAAATGTACAATTAGATCAATATTACCTCTACTCTGTCCAGAAACCAGTGATCCATGCTCATAGTCACCACTTGAATATCGCCTAACAATTTTTTTAATCCATCTTGGTGCATCATCTTTCTTAGTATCAACTATAAGTAGACTTGAATGAGGTTTATCGTTACAATGCAGAGTAGGAATACTATTAACTTGACGTAATATTAATTTAGAATCATAATCTGAACAATCACTGCCAACTGGAGAATATACATTGAACTTTCGAGTAGCCTCTTTGGGACTAATAGGGGATTTGGAATGATAGGGTGAGTTACGTATAACAGGGCAATATAAATTTCGAGCGCCACCAGGAGAAAATTGGCCGTGCCTAGAATTTGGTGACTGCATTGGTGATCTGATGCCTGGTGACCGCGGGCCTAGAAACAAGGCATTAGCATAGTCAGGAGAGCGCAACGATTTGCTCTGCGCTTTATGCAAGCATCGCCTTTCGCGTCTTAACACGTTAAATGGAATTATATTTTCACTATTGTCTTCCGAAAATTCGTATTTTTTATCGGCTAACCGTTTTTTACGAAACGAACTTAGTTTTTCACATTTTTCAGTTTCCTCCGTGAATTCATAGGCTTTTTCGGCAATTTTTTTATCGATTTTCGTTTTTTCAACTGGTTTAGGCAACGCTGAAGTTTGTGGCATTGGGAATAAATAATCCTTACTTGTGCTTTGTATACGTTTAAGTCTTGGATCGACAATACTTTGAATAACAGTATTGTTGTAGTTTCTACCCGTAACATTTAATGGTTCGCAACTAATATTTAATTCATGAAATGGCTTATTACAGTCGTTACCTTCAAAGTCATATTCATTAAAATCTTCTAAAATTGAATCAACCGCACTTCCGGTACCAAAATATTCACTAGCAGATTCTGATATTTCACTAAGACTGTCTGTTAAATTGTTAGAGTTTGCATGAGTTGTTAATTTGCAGTCTAAATCTTTAACGAAATTTGATAACGTAATTAGAGGTGGTGGATGCTCATATGTAGATATATTTAATATGTGTACATAATGACCAGTATTGATTACCAGATGATCTGGAAATGCTAAGGAAATATCAGGATTAAAAGCAGGAGCAGGTTGTGACGTTGAAACCATGTAATGTAAAATAAAGCCATGTTTTAAACACCATCCTCGGGCAAGTTTATCTGAAAATAAAAAGAATTAAATAAATCATGTGACAGATTGAAAATATTGTATAATATCAATAGTCCAGTCAATCTATGACTTATAAGGGGGCATAGACGCAAAAGGTCGGGTAGTTCTGATTTTTTGGTATGTTGTACGTATAGGGGCAATGTTAAAAGTTTTCGACCTCGCCAGTGTGTCGGCGCCGACGTCGAAAAACGGCGAATTTTTGACCTTGTTCTAATTTTCTCGAATTTTTTGCATGAGTGGTTTGACAAAAAAAATCATTCAATCCTCTTTTAAAGTACACTAAATTTACAACAATTTAAAACAAAAATCATCTTCCTGAGAATACAGTCAAACTTCCCTATAACGAACTTCTATTTAACGAATTTCTCTATATGTGCCTTGGACAGTTAAAAGGGACCTATCGTTCGAAAACAAGATTTCGAGAAAACTCTATCTATTGATTTTTTAACGTTTTTAAGTTCTTGTGTTCTCTTTTAAAGTGCATTAGTAAAATAAATAATACAAATAAAAATCTGCAGTTTGTTTCATGAGAAAGAGTGTACTTTTTTCTATCAGACTCGCCAAAAAAGTAAAAATCGATTTTTTTAATTGTCCAAGGCATATGTAGCGAATTTTTTTGGGGAAGCTTCACCCTGGAGACGTTTTTAATGCATTTTATAGCCCTTAAAACGAAGTAAAAGTTTCCGTATGGAACCAAATATCGCAACCCTCATATAAGTATGCAACATTGAGGGAGGGTACAAGAGTTCATGGTAGTAACAAGTATTATTAATATTTTTTTCACCACATTTTAAATTCTTAGAAGTGCTATATGTAATTCTAAAAACTCCGCTTTGTTTTTGTAATTAGTCTGTTAATAAATATTTGTTTTAAGTTTTCTGCATTCATAGTATGAACTAAGCCTTATTTAAATATAATTATTCATTCTTTTTTTTTCATGTATCAAAATAACAATTTTGCAGGTGTCTAGGATTTAGCGGCCAGTAATGTATTATTCAGGGTGGTTACCGATATTAATTTTCAAAATTCCCTGACTTCCAGGTTTTCCAGATCAAAAATTGACAAATTCCAAGAAGGTCCAAATTAAGAAAAGTAACTTGCACATAGAGAACATTTTCGTATGGAAAAATCGAATCGACCGATGAGTACCTACCACTTGTACCTACTAACTTTCTAACGCAAATCAAATCAAAGTCAATGGCTCAAAAAATTCCCCGACTTTTTCGGGTTTTTGCAAAATTTTCCGACTTTTCCCCGACTTTCCAGACGAAACCAAATTCCCCGACTTTTCCAGGTTTTACCAGGTTTTCCAGAAAGTAACCACCCTGATTATTATTTTTTTAAAAATGGTAACAAATTTTGCGTGCTGATAATTAATCATAAAAGAGGTGAAAAAATAAAAAAAAATATATGTCTGCAAATGTCCCGTTTGGAAGATACTTACAATATAATAGAATATTGTACCTATTCAAAAATGCATTGTAAGACAATACCTTTCGAATCATAAAGCTATTGCAAGCCAACCCCTGATCTAAGTTCATTAATGAATAAAATAAGTCAGTAAATAGGGCTGCAAAACAGGCTCCAGAACATTATCACAAATGTCCAGAATGTGACGCTAAACATGTTAAATTTTCAGAAACAATTTGGCACAACGCTTCCAGGAAGCAATTTCTTCATGCATTTAAAGGATTAAATAACAAAGTAACTTGCTCACCATTTACAGGAGACCGATTTCCTTTACAGCTTTTGCAAATTTTTGGTGTTGGTAGTGTAAGAATTGTCAAAAATGCTACGTGATTTGCAACCCTAAAATGAATACCATTTTAAATTATTCCGATTAAATAAAAAATGTGATTACCCTAATGCATAACATATAACTTTATATGGATCGCTAGGAAATTGCATAAAACGGACTTCCTCCAATTCACCCGTTCCAGAAAGTAGTTTAAAAATTCGATGTTTTGTTATAAAATGAAGTTCTTTACTGGGTATAAATCGCCAAACATAAAGCTCATACTCGTATTCAGATAAAAATGCCATTTGCTCGTTAGAATGTGACTCGTTCATCGTGTAAGTTAAAAAAAATTGTCCACATATTGTAAAACCCATGAAAATATGATCCCTTTAAAAAAAATAATTAGCTACTTGGTTAAATGCAAAAAGAGACTTACATCGCACCAGGATGGGGTATAATATCACTAAAACTAAACCGACATTTACAATAAACACCGTCAAATATTCGTCCAGTCTTACTTCTCGGATTTTGAGTAATCCTTCCATAAATCTGAAATAGAAGATTTACTTTAATTTGAAAATTAAAAAATTATTTTTAGGTTAGATTGAGAGCAACTAACCTGTCTGTTAGTAAGTTTAGTTATCACATTCTGATTGCTTTTAGAAAGAATATGCACACAACAATCACTGAATGAATTAGTATCAGACACAGAATCTTGTGTTTTGATCGAATCTAAACTATCCTCTTCTTCCACGCTAGAAGCCATTACCACAATCTCGCCAGTTCAAACGGTTTGATTGTGGCGTTGCTTTTTGGTTATACATATGTATATCGTTCAGAAAAAAAGTGGTAGCCCTTGAATCAACCAAAACCATCAATATTTCTTAAATTGACGAACATAGCGCCCTTCGGGATTCTTTTGTTTTTAATGGACAAAGTTATCAATAATAACTTTATTATAGAAATATTATTTGTAAATATGTAATGAAATTTCAATACAAAAACTGCTTTTTAAATATGTAGATATCTGCTTATAATTTTAAACAAATTCTAAAGAAATAAACGTTTGTGTTTGAATGGAATTTAGGGGCCGTTCAAGTATTACGCATGGCTGAATTAGATAACAAGGTTTGTCCATGCGCATCCGGCCCTTTAGATCCGCCCCTTTATGACGTATTGTGGAGAAAAACCCTAGCCTGGGCTAATAAAAAAACAAAAATAAATAGAAGCAATATAATTCAATAGTTTTTATTTTTTGGAAATTAATTCCCAGTAGGGTAAAGAATAAGAGGCAAAAAATCCCACTCTTATCATAGATGAAACACGCCCTTTTGAACCAAAACTGTCTCCAAAGGCTAAACGATTTGGAGTTTTCCTCATTTATTTTCTAAACTGTTACTCGGACTAAAAAATTGTATAGAACTAAAATATTCTACATAAAATTTTGCATAAAAAGGATTTAATGCAACAAAGCTGATTCCCGTAGAACTCTTGGAATTAATGTGCAAATTACTTTTTAGGAAAACTTTATAGTATAGTTTTGATTTTTTGGTAATGAAATCTTAGTAGGGTTAAAAATAAGTGCCAAGAAATTGACACCTTTATCGCAATATTATGCCCTAATTTAGGAATTCAAACAATATGATATTTTTAAATATGTAGTATAAATTAATGTATTGTATTCAAAATCCATTATTATGTACAGTAGTGTAAATAGTAATATAAATTGTGGTGATTTAATTTTGTTATTATTATTAATTTATTGGATTTTACTAACATTAAAACTCCAGAAAAATTATATTACCCAGAAACTTTTCAACTGTACTTTAATGTCGATTTTGGCTTATTTTACCGATTATTTCAGCAAACAATTATTAGACAAACCTTTCTCGAGTCGTTAATCTGATAAACTTTGGCCACCTGCAGTATAGTAACATCAAAAATAAGGTGATAGAAACGATTATTTGCAATGCTTCTATTGCACTATGCGAGATTCTGTCTGTGACGTCATGCGCAAGAACAGACGAAAATGAACTACCGGATGATGCAACCTTGTTAAGTCAGCCATCCCTGTCTATAATTTGTGCTTTATTGTATATTACCATCATTGTTTTTGTTCTTGTTAGTAATTACGTTGTCTATACTCTACTCTGTTTTGTATGCATCCAAGTTGATGATGTAGGCCTGTACTTTCCTAAATATATGCGCCGTTGAGTCGTTGAATGTACCTACCATTGCCCGTTTTATATTTCTTACTTCGCCCTATGCATTTAATGGCATAGTGTTGTATAGTGTTTTGTAAAAAGAATATTTATACTATACGAAGCTACAAATATATTTGGCTAAAGAAACTAAAAAATATTAAGTCAAGGATAAATAAACTTAATTTAGACAAAATGCAGAAAATACAATAGCTAAGCGTTTGAGACTGCTCGATTAATGCTCAGGCGTTAACTGGCGTGTAGTATACATATGTAAATATGACGAAAATTAAATCCGACTCGCGCATTAGATGTCGTGATTAAATTAAAAATACGTTTAACAGTAGTGTAAACGGTTTTACTTATAGCAAATAATATTAATAAGCATTTGGAAACTAGCACTTCAAGTATAAGCAAAAAATTAGCTGCTTCAAGTAATAATTTTGTTGTTTTATAAAAATTTCAGGCGCATAAGAATGAGGCCCTTTTGTAGTATTTATCTGGTTTTGAATCCTGATAATGGGGAGGTGAGGAAACAAACTGTAAAAGCGACGTAATATGCCAAAATATATAAATCGAAATAGAAGAAAATTAAAAATTTTTAAGACCGCAATTAGACCAATTTGAGACCAGATTGAAAACAAAACAAACGCAACTTGTTTATTTAAATAATACCTGTTTATGAGGAAAAACGTTAAATGTGGCATTTTATGCATTCTTGACCCATATTGGACCAGGAATTTCCAGACATCCATTTTCTTTTACATTTTGGACATTTAACTCTCCGAAGCAACGTTGGCGGCCTCGATAGGGTGTTTTGCCTTCACTTTTTGGACGTGCCTAGAGACAAACAATAATTCCATAAATCAATGGTATCCGCGCGCTCATTGATATAATTTTGTTTTATTAAAAAATGATCGTCAGCAGCATCAGACAATACCAAGCCCGTCCGTTGCATGACAAAGCAAGGTAGTGAGTGTAATCAGTAGTCATTTCCTCAATCATCACATGCTGAATAAGGATCAGTAATAATCCCTACTGACGATACTTGCTTACTTGATCATTCAGTTTTCGTAGGAGCGCTATTTCTACAACCCGGTGAGAGGTTTAGCAGCGCCATCTAAATAACATCATCTCAATTACTTTACGCGCTAAATAAAATTTAAACTTCAACATTTTTATTGTTTCACCAATTATTATTTATTCTTAAAATACGCCATTTTTAATAACACGTTTGGAAGTGCATAAACTTTGACGTATCTCAATAAACAAGAATCCATGTTTTTCGTCACCGAAGGAAAACAAAACTCAATTTTCTTGTTAGAAAATTTACGGTAATTGAGGCGCTCAGAAGCAGAGTGGTCCAAGTGAAAAAAGCGAGTTTCGAGATTAAGCAAAATAAGAATTCGTGTCAAGGCAATATCTTGGCTTGGTCCAACTTTCAAACGTGTTCCATTTCGTAGTAAGCAACGGAATCTCACTTAGGTCACTAGAAAATAAAGAGGAGCAAATGTAGAATATGATATGCGACCTAACTCAAATAAGGCAAATTTGCAGTTGGGCCACTCTTGTTCTGAGCGACTCAATTATGGAATGTAAAAGTCGAACTAAAAATAAGTCAGAATTTTAAAAAAACTTTTGAAGCAAAACAACCACATTATTGGAGACAAAACGATTTGTTTTAGTGGAATGCGCAAGGTGCATTAATTGAAATCAAAACATGACTCAAGAATGTTGATTCACTGAGCTGTGACATCCACCTTACAGATCAGATTTAGCACCAAGCGATTTCTTTTTCTTTAAAAATCTGTTTCTTCGGTGGTATGAACTGAATATTTTTAAAACTTGCCAAATAAAGTTTTCGTGACGAAATGGAGCAGCAGAAGCTAGTTCAGCAAGGATCTATGTATATAATCCTTGATAGTTACGCACCTATGAAAGAAAGCACTGCACACACTGAAAAAAATGCCACCAAAGAATACATATTACGGTGTGCATTTTCTGTATTTTTATTGTAAAGTGAATTTTTAGTAACTTACATAATTAGTTAATGTGTAATGGTGAAGAAATGGGAAAAATTACAAGTGGTTTAATGTGCCGAGATGAAGATGTTAATTCAATGCAATATTAATAAATGTCGATCAACAAAATGATCAGTTTCAAAGACCATTTCTACAAATGGTACTGAAATTATGTGGATTTTCTGATTCTGTGTGTGATAAATTCGCATGTAAGTAAATTTGTTGTAATTATAATTTTCCCACACTTTTAGCTTACCGAATGAATTTTGTAAAAGTTTTACAAGTTGCCTCAATGTAACAGCTATTAAACAAATTGTTTTTTAGTTTATTTCCGTCGGAACGAAAAGCAAGAAGAGATATAAAAAGAAAGAGACATGCAAACCAGTTGTTTCTATAACAGAATTAATAGTAACGACGAAGGTAAAGAAATAATTTTGATTTTCTTTTACACATTTAGTGTTATTTATCTATCTTATAACAAATTTAACTTTTTAGCGGATGTAGAGTTCTTTGTAAGATTTTAACAAAACACAAGCGTGGTTGAAGTACGCGGATTTGCGGAAAGGAAATCTGCATAAAGTCGTTATTGAAGTCTTCAAATTGGTCTATATTGGTAAATTTTTATAATAATAAATCCATGGTACAATGTAAGCATTTTGTTTCTTTGTTTTTAGATTGCTGTAGATTTTGGCCAATTATTTCTTGAGAGAAAAACAATTTATTTGTGTGGCGGTCAAAATTAATTGAGAAGGCTAATGACTTCGACAAACTTCCATTTCATATACGTACATCTGTTACCAAATGATAATGTGGTTCTTAAACTGAAAATGTATTTTTAAACAAGATGTGATGTGATGTTAAATTTTTACCTACTAATAAAAATATGTATGAGAATTCCACTCCAAAATTCATAAAAATTAGAAAAAAATTATTGTATTTACAAGTGCTTATTTAATATCATAAGAAGGCCATCTTCAATTCTTCAATAAGAAAACACATTAATTAAGAACGTTCTTAAGTAATTAAATAAAAGTTATTGAAATCAACATGACCTATTCTTAAACGTAAAACTTATAAGCGACCCTTTCTTGAATTTGTCACGAAGAATCAACGTTGTTGAAATTGAGAATGTCCCGTTCTTAAATTTGAGAAATAGAATAAATATTCTTGAAATCAAGCATGACCCACTCTTAAATTTGACAACAAGAATGAACATTCTTAAAACTCAATTCTTGGGCCAAAATTAAGAACGCGAAATTTTAAATTTAAGCCTGAATTTTCTTACCTATAAGAATTTTTTTTTCTGAGACCCAAGTCATTTTGACGTGTTGGTCAGTGTGGGGATAAGTAGGTTATTAGATTAAAATCGTCAATATTTTAAATGAATCTATTTTTACTATAATTGTCAAGAAGTAAATATGTACAGTCGAACTCCTCTATAGTGACCTCCTCTATAATGATTTTTTCTCTATAGTGATGTTTTTGTCAGGAACGTGCATTTTTGAACGTTTTCCATGTAAAACTACCTCTATATTATGATGTTAAGCCTCTATATAGTGATTATTCTTTACGAAAGGTTTACCAAAATTCTCGAGGAACGAAATTTTCCGTAATAGAAAACCTGAAAAATCCTTAAAAGAATTTTTTTGCAAAATCCTTACTTATGCAATCAACTTTGGACAGATTTTTTCATCAATAAGTACATGTTATGTAAGTATTCAGATGAAAATTTGTATTGTTTATTGTTATTTTTTCAAATATAATAAATTTTAATTTTTTGTTTTGAATATCAATTGGTTTTTAAAGTGACTGCCAAAATTGTAAAATTATACTTGAATTCTATATAGTGAAGTTTCTCTATAGTGATGTTTTTTCATGGCTTTTCGAACATCACTATAGAGGAGTTCGACTGTATTTAAAAAATTGAAACATAATTTTTTGCTAATAAGAAAGTGCGTATCATATGCCCTCATTTTTCGGCAATATAATTCCATCAGAATATTTTTCATTCGGCACTATTATTTTTTAGTAATTACTAAAGATTGCGTTGAATGGATGTATAGATATAACAATACAACAATAGTTGCAAAAAAAGCTATCCGGAAGTTTAGAACCGGTCCTGAGGGTGTAGGAAAACTCGTAAAAGCTCGGAAAACGTCGGATTGGGAGGGGGTCGTAGAATAAGACGGGGTCGTTCTAAATTTAAATCAAGCCGTTTTAAACACATTTCACTTAATTATCAAATAATTAGGGGTTGGTTACAACGCCATAAGTGTTAGTTTGCTTCGTTAAGTTGAATTAAGTGCGTAGCAGTCGTTTTTACAAAGTGATCATTAAATTTCAGTGCTGTTTATGTGCCCGTCGACATTTTCATGCACCTTTTTTACTTCACCACAAACCAACCGGATTGTGTAAAACATTGGAGTTACTCTTCCGAAAGTATTTCTACTATACATTTCATTAAGTAACTGATCGAAAGTCAAATTTGACAATTTGCGAGTAGTAAATTTATGAGTTTGTGTGAAGTATAAGAGCATTCGCCTAGACTCTGTAATATTGATTAAGCCCTATAAACACTCGCACACTTCAAAAGACCTCGTTTCCATTGAAACGGATTACTCTAGTGGCCGAAAATGCAAGAAATTTTCTTCATGAAGCGATACCGGAAGATTTTGTGCAAAAAATATGAGAATAGGTGATCACGCTTTAAGACAGGTAAGAATATTTCATCTCCTTAAGTCAGTTACAAAATTTTGTATCCCAGGGTTTATTTAAATTTTCGTTAACAAGTTCAAAAAAGGTGCGATCTGGTTTAAGTTTAACTCAGCGGAAACGAACTTAAAATTTGTTGATGTAATATTTTTGCGATCTGATTAATTTATCATCCAAGGTAAAATTAATTGGATTGATGTCTGAAATTTAATAAAGGGATAATTACCGGTATAGTAATTAGCCATGATAAATCTTTTATAACGGATTTTTTTTATTGAAAAGCCTGACTTGCTAAAATTTTCTCCACAAAGACTGTCTCGTTACCATTCAGTTGCGGTAATGAAGTTCAAATATTATTCGATGAAAATCTTTCATCATTTTACCTTTGAACTTATTAACAACCATTTGATTGACAATTTTTATTAATATTTATTTATTGTTTATTTGTTTTCTTAAACATTTTAAAAATAGCAATAACAAAACTAAATTAAGTTTTTACTTCTTTTATAATTCTTTGTTTTCACTGCTGTACTTGTGCAAAAATTATAAATATTGTCCCAATTGACACGTGTTTTTATTTTCAACTGATTTCAGGCAGTTATCCCAGAGGTAATCTGGTATGCAGTGGCGGAAATTGGCGCGCTCTAAGATCACATCCGGTCGATCGCGCACGCGCAATATGCTCTGTTGCGGCCGCAGGAAGGTAAGATACAATTTTTGTTACTTACGTTTTACTCTAATTGATTTTGGGGATCAAAAGTCGTTACTATAATGACCTCTCAGTTTTACTACTTTATCTGCGATTGGATCAACCGTTCATTGGATTGATGAGGAACTTTGCGCGATTGGTTGATAAGAGTTACGTTTAACGTGGCTTTTTACGTTAATTACAGTAGCGTGTGTACTAGATTTTCGTAGTGGCTGTCACGTGAACGTACTCTACATTCATAACCGGCTTGCGAGGGTGTGAATATGAATGGCATATGTTGGGGGGGCTGTTTTTATTTTCTTCGTGACACAGGCGATAATTTATACATTTACGACTTTAATTTATCAATGTAGCCGGCGAATGGAGGAACGGGAAAGAGAGCCCGTTAGCGAGAAAAAGCAATTGCGCACGAAGTAACTTTTCGATATTTGCGGGTACTTGCCGTCGGTCGTTTGTCTTTTGGTTTATTTGCTGAGAGTTCTCTTCTCGCTGTGCAAAACTTAAATCGATATGTAGGAGGGGTTGCTGGGGGTTTTGGTGAGCTCATATTTCAAACTTTCCTTCCATGTGTGCATATTAATCTGATACATAAATAATACACAGATACTTGTATTGTTAAAAGGGGCAATACCAAGAGACGTTAATGCCACGAAGAAAGTTAATGTTATCTGTTAACGAAGATTGATTTATTTGGCACGAATCGGTAAAAAATTAAAAACTTAACATCACAAAAATAATTATACAAATAAATATCATATACAGGTAGCCCTCGATTTACGCTGGCTCAATTTACGTCGATTCACAATAACGCCGCTGTGGAATTCACTGTTTCGCCGTGTACATAATTGGGTAATTCACCGATTCTTCCTATGTTAGACTGATTTTCGTTTCAGTGTTGGGCCGTGACGTTGTGAATTCTTTTTTCCAAAAAATGTAAGAGATCCGAAACTTTAAAATTTCATTTGTTTTTGTTAATATTTTTTAATAAAAACATTTCACTTCATTTTATCTTAAAATACATTTTAAAAATTAAATTTATAATACACCTATCCCCCGATTTACATGATACTTTTTTACACGATTTCGCTTTTACACGGTTTTTAAAATAACGAATTCAAAATAAAATGGTAAAAATGAATATTTCAGATGAGTACATATTTCTACAATCATTTTAAAATTCCGTTCACTTGGTTATACATATCGGTGATTCCCCGTTTTGTATGCGCAATAAAACTTCCTACGTATTCACGTAAATTACTGCAGTAAATTTGTGCCAATAGAAAAGTGTACATCATTGTGTTTTTACTAATCAGAATTTTTTAAACTTCATATTTACTGGTTAGCGACAAACAATTATTTTTTGTAGCATTTTTACAATTTTTTTCGCAATAAAATTTTAAACCATAGCAGTTTTTAATGGAGCATGAAGAGACCTTTCAAATGAGGCATCACAAACCCCTACTTCCTATTTAAAAATTTGGAAGTTGAAATTGTCACTCGAACGGAGTTGAGGTTAGGGATGAAATTTTTACTTTGCAGGATATCATGTCATAAACGGGATTTTTTATAAATATGCACAATAATTGAGATACTGAATTTATTCCATTTGACTGGTTCGCACTGTATATTTGTTATTTTATGAATGAACTGTTATTTTAATTTTTCAAAATATCTTATTAAAAAAAATTACGTTAAATAAATGACGTTGTTTTCGATTTACACGGTTTTGCCTATAAAAAAACAATCTTCCGTGTAAATCGGGGGATAGGTGTATATGTATTTTGAATTATAATGTATTAATAAATAAAATGATTTGCTTCTTTTTCACTTATGTAGAACCTAACCCTATACATCACTGTATATATGGGTTCTTTTTACGCTGATTCGATTTGCGCCGACTTTTGCAAGAACGCAACTGCGGCGTAAACCGAGGGCTACCTGTACAGGGTTGTCCAAAGTTATTGATAACAAAACTCAATTTTGAAGATATTGATTTGAAAATTTGGTTATGCATTCAGTTATGTTAATTCCGTTTTCAGTTTTTATCATCTAGCGTGGCGACATTTATTTATGACATTTTTTATTTCATAAATCTTTTGTTTATAAATTTTTAATAAAAATATCAAAATCTTATCAGCTATTTATTGAAATTCGTCGTTATTTCGATTAGAAATACTGCGATGTCAGTAAAAAGTGTTAGAGTTATTGCCAAACTGGAAGAGGCCGGGAATAAAATTACGCAGAAACCATATTGTAGAGGCGAATATCGTCTGCGTTGTTTATTTAACCGTCTCACAGTTTCGAAGACTCGGTGTGTTTCCTGACCACCTTACATTTTTAAATATGTTACTGATCCAATGCACGTAAAATCACGATGCCACTGGTATCAAAATCCGCGCAGCCTAAGCTCCTCCTCTGGCCTCTTCCAGTGTAACAATCACTCTACTTATAACTTTTAAGTCATAACCAATAAATCAGGCAAGCGTTGTAAAATTATAAATTTTTTTGAAGTAGGAAGTTGTCCCGGAGATGCTAGGTAGTAGCGGTACGTGTTCATTGTCAGAGGCGTATTTTTTACTTTGAAGCTGCAGATTCAAAAAGAATCTCTCTCAGTCTACAATCTTTCGATTAGTTTGTTGCAACATTTTTTTCATACTCTATCCTCGGCCAATATTTTCAAATCTTTGTATGTTTGGCAGTTGACATCTTGTATGATTTGAGAGGTTTATTGTAACCTTGTTCTTCCTGGTACATGTCCAATCAGGATATCTCGTTTTTTCTTGATGTTCTTCCATAAAGTTTTTTGTTCTTGAATGTTTCCTAATATGTTCTTGCCTGTCCAACTATTTTATAACATCAGTCGATAGCACCATAGTTCAAAAGCTTTTAATGTATTCTTCTCTTTGAGATATCGTCCATGTTTCACAGTGCTATACTCCAGATATACAATTTTGGGGACTTTTTCTAGTTTTAAATAATTTGATATTTTAGTCGACTTTGTTCCTATTAAATGCGGTTCTTGCTGGAGCGATTGTTCATAATATAATCTTGTTACTACTCCATCCATCCTTTATAAGGACGCTTCCTAATGGTGTGTTTCTTTTAATTCCAGAAACAGTTAGAAGGCTGAAATAGTATATTATTACATGAGCAAGTAAAGAAGGTTTTTATCCATGAAAATGAAGTTTGCTGCACGAGCCAAAGGCGAGTGCATGTAATCATTTGAGTGGATAAAAACCTTTAGTTGCGAGTATAATACTATCCTTTATCTACGATTATCCATACAAAATAATAAAACAAATTCTTAGTTCAATATTTTTAATTTTTGAACATGACACTACGACAGTTGGTTTACATTGTCCAAAGAGAAGAAGATGAATATTTTTCTGCAAGCATCACACAATAACTTAATACAATATTTTCAGAAAAGGGAGTAGTATTTTTCTCTGCTCGCCATTTTAAAAAAGGTTTCATAAACACGTTCATATTTGTGCCGTGATTTTTGTGGTAGAAGATTCTCTATTGCAGTCGTTGCGATATTGCGTACAGGACATATCATTTTCTTCTTCCAACATTTAAAATTTTTCGGTCACGAAAAACTGCTTCACAAATCACGAATTTCACTATTAATATATTTTGGTACGTTTTGCAGTCAATTGCTTTAGTTTTGTTTGGTTATGTTGTTGCAATTAATGCAAACTGTTACCAACGTGGCAATGTTGTAAAATGAAAATCGCAATATTTTTAATTTTCATTGGTCCCGATGGATAAAAATTCTGTCAATTTTACCCACGGCTGGGAACCAATAAGAAGCTCTCTTTAATTTATCGATGGATAAAATGACAATTTAGAGTAGAGGTTTCACATCAATAATGTTTATATTGTATAATGATCGTAGATAAAAATATTTTCTTTTAATTTATGTTGATAGTAATGGCATTTTATATCATCTGTCAGCTTAAAGTTATGTTAGTAATGTACCTTTAAAATTAGAAAATATAGCACAAAACGATTTTGTCGAAGGAAGCAATATTGCTATTTTCAAAAAAAAAATCCGATGAGGAAAATTTTATCTTCAATAATCTGTAACACTGTGACTTTGTCAAAATTGTATAGGTTATGGCAATAAGTATTGATTACTACCAACATAAAGTAAAAAAAATGTTTTCACAGCTTTCTAACCGTTTCTGGAAATTGCTGCTCTTCAAGACATAGTATTATATTTTCCTGTCCGGTTTTTTCACGTACTATTACTGTAGTTTTGGCTTTATTTATCTTCATATTATATTTTTTGAGATCATTACTCACTTCATTAACTACATAATCTAATTCTTTGCACTAATATCTCAGCATGTATATTGTTGTTCCTCGTACCTTTATACCCGTGTTTAGTTTACTTATGAATTTATTAATTGCGTTCTCTATATAAACATTAAATCGAGATGGTGATAGGCCACAACCTTGTCTAACTCCTTTAAGAATGTTTGCTTTTTTGTATATCCCCTACCCCCTACCTATATTATCTTCATATCTTTCTCACGAACTCCAATTTTGTATAGTACCATCTCACATTATCGAAGACCTTTTCCATGTCTACAAGCACAAGATATGTTTCCTTTCCTTATTCTTTTTTCTATTAACAAACGTACTGCTAGTATTGCGTCTCGGGAGCCTAATTGTTTTCGGAACCCAAATTGGTCTCCAGATATGTACTCTTCTACCTTTTTCTCTATTCGTTTATGTATTATTTTATTGAGTATTTTCGCTGTGTGTGATATTAGACTTATTGTCCTGTAGTTTTGGCACTTGTCACTTTTTGCTTCCTTTAGTATCGGTATAATTATGTTGTTTTTAAAGTTTTTCGGTATGGCCCCTCTACCAAATATTTCATTTATTAATGTATATAGTACCTTCCGATATTTTTATATAATTCAGCTGGTATATTGACAATTCCAGTGGCCGTTTCATCCCAAAGCTCTTCGTATTTTTGTCTTTCGTCATTACCGTCCCGAAATTCAACAGAAATCTCTACCATTCCGTCGTTGTACAGCTCCTCTATGTAGTGTGTCGAGACTTCTGTTAGTTCTACTAGATCGAGGATTGCCTTTTCTTGTCATAGTTAAAAAACGTTTATTTTTAATCCCGGCTTGAAAATCCAAGAGGAAGCAAAGAGGCCAGGCTACAGCTGGTTCTGATTTACAGTCCCTCTATACATCAGTATTGGTCAATTCACAAAATTTTCATCTTTTTTAGTGCAGTCTTTAACGTTCCGAATAGTCGGCAATTATCGAGAGCAAAATCGGGTGAATGGGCAGAATTATCGAATTCTTTAATCGATATTTTGGGAAGAAAGTCTTTCATGGAAACGCATGATAGCTTAGTGCTTTGTCGCTACGCCGCATTTCAAGTTTTTCCTTTGAACAGAATCTCATAATCGGTTCAGCACCCTTAAATAGCATTTGACCGTTTTTCTCCAATTCCTTTTTGATCGAAAAAATACACCAATGCAGTTTTAAATTATTACGCCATTCAAGAATACTTTTGACTGTTAGATAACTACGTTTCATAAAAAGTTCCGACGTAGATTTTTACAATTTTTGCAATTCGCTTGGGTATACTCTGTACATGTTATATAATGTGTTAAGTATATCGTGAAAAGAAAATCTATTAGCAGCAAATTTATCATTTTTCTGAGATTCGTATGTTATGAACAGTAATACTCCGCTTAACGATGAAAAAATAATGATCACGTTTTTGCACTTGCAGTATAAATATTCATTATAGAACTCATCGTATTATTTACGTGCAGTAAGAAAATATCTAAACAGGAATTATTTATCGACAATTTTTGAAAATTATCTGTAATGAGTTGTTTTCGGTTTGTAGTTCGACGTCATTTGAACAATTAAAATAAAGGTTTTGTGTAAATTTGAAACGGTTCGTTGAGAAAACCATTAAGGGTAACTATCGATGAGTGAGAGATTATGAAATAGCACTATTTAAACCGCAATTAATAACAACGGGATTATCGCATTTAGAATGTTTAAAGATTCCAACTACTAACTATTACTAACTATTAACTACCCACTAAACTATTTAAAAAAAAAGTTAATTACCGGCTAACAAAAATGAAACATTAAAAAGCATATTCTCTTGCAGGATGTATTGAACTGGCTTATGTGGTTTTTGAGTTATTAAAATCGACCTATTAATAACAGCGTTTATAAAAGAAGGGGATACGAATTCAAATAACCGAAAGCAGCATCAGTTAATACAAATGGGTGTTACTGTAATTTTTTATTCACGAATTTTTCAAGGTTTATCATGAAGTCATGAATCGTATGTTTCAGAAACCCGGCAAATGACACTGATACTTTCAAGTAGACAAGTTCCGTTTTACGGATTTTTTCTAAATGTCGTATTAGAGGAGATTTTAAAAATTACAATAAATTGCTTGCTGATTAGACTTTTGCCTCTCTTGAACAATTTGGTTTAGCGTTTCTGAAATATGGAACTCATTTATAATCCATTTTAGGAATACTTATACTTTAAATTGAGAAATGATTTGATTTAATAAAGAATTATTATGTATTAAGTAACGAAAACCTTACGTTTGAATACTTGACGAAATCTATTAATCAATATATCTTCAGGTTCAGGATATAATCAACAATTAGTCAAACACTGCCACAATTATAAATACATTCTGATTATGATTATTAATTGATGTAAAGTCAGCGGAAATTATTTTAATAATAAATTCTGTTGAGATTATTAACCAATTGTAAACTAAAACTGTTATTGACACAATAGCAGGAGCATTTACCGAAGCTCTACAATGATATAAAATTCTCACGCGAACTATTTCCTGGTACATACATGATGATAGGAAAAACTTGTCCGTTGTCAACCTATGTAAACTGCTCTGATATGCCATGCATAATTAAAATTTTTCAGTGATCGGCTTTTTAAAGTGTAAGCATTTGTGTACGGAAACGTTATAGTGTTTCTAAGTAGACAATTAATACTTGTGCATAAATCGGCCACTTATTCCTGGACAGAGGGAGTATTTGAAATTTAATGAAATAACTTTTACAGTTTCATAAATGACCAGTGTCAGTAATAATGAAAGCTGTTAGGGTCACGCAGATTAGTAAATTACACTGCCCTTAGTTGTTCCCATAATAACACCCCTTATAATTAAATAAGTGTTAGTGGAGCCGTTACAAGTCGTTAAAACTATCTTCTGAACATAAAACTAAACTTTGTTGGTTAATAAGGATATAACTAAAATAAGTGAATTAGTATTGTGGCGCCGTACAGTTTTTATGGCAGCAAGTTGAAAGGTCTTTAACCAAATATTTGCTGTGTATTTAGTTTTGCAACCTCATGTAACCGATCGTTAACGTAAACTTTCTTTGGGCTCTATTGTTGAATAAATTTTACATTAACTGATTTTTACATACAAACGCTTTTATAATCTTACAGTTCAGGCATTTTATGATTTTGTAAAACAAATTATCTTATAATGGGTATTTCATTATTTGAGCGTTTAATTTTTAAAATCTCTTGAAAAAGATCTGTAATTTTATCTTGAAAGTTTAGTTTTCTTAAGACTTCTCGGCATAGAGGACCTGTCTTTGTAAAAGTTGAATTTTACGACGTTAGGCGTTGCACTAAATGATAGGCAACCACGCTACCATCTCGGTCATAAATCATTGTGTATAATACACCGAGTCAAGTAGCCATAAATAACTTCCTGGAAACGACTTATATTTACTCGAAATGCAGTTCACAATACTGTCGACACAATATGTATTCGGGCTTTTCGGCTCCTTTATTCTTTTAAATACCAGATGTGTAGCAAAATATTTGTACCGGAATGGGACTTACAGAGGGAGGAGGTTTTTTTTTTGTTGACTTAAATGGTTTTTGAAACGAACGGATTCAATTGCATGTTATTAGTAAAACAAAATAAAAAACCGAAAATTTGTTGTGATGTAATTAGCGTTATTTAAATATTTGTAAACTTTATAGTACCTATCGGTAGGAATTGCAAATAGGAAAACAACTTTTGTTTTTATTAATTGATTACTTGAATATTTGCTTCCGGCTTTTCGATCTCTGCACTCCTACGTTTTCGTGGGTCTATGATTTGAGGTAAAACCGCTTTTTCAAAACATAATTTCAAATTTGAAAACAATGTATTTAGTCCAGTAAAAATGTATTTTTACCCTGCAAAAGGTCGGTCAGGTTTGGTTTTTTGATATGTTTTATCATAAATGCCCCTAATGTTAATGTCAAGTTTTTGACCTCGTGACCTTTTCGGAAAGTGTTGAAAATGGGGGTTGAACTTTTAAAAAACACGTTTTTGAGTACGCTAAGCAAACGGCTTTTTGGAAAAAAAAATTTTTGATTCATTTAAATACCTGACGATATAGGCACTCAGAATCGAATCGAGACCGCTACTCTAGGATCAATAGTTTATGAGCTACGATTTTTTGAAGTTCACCACTTTAATTGCTTAAACCGCAAATGAACTGTTTTTGCTGTTATCTCACGTCTCGTGCGCTCCAGGCTGATGCACTGGTTACATCGAAACAAATGTAATGTCAGTCTAATGGGCATTAAATGCTCGTTATTATGGTTTTTTGTTTGATCCAATTGGATGAAAAATGACCACACGGCGAGCAATCAAACTTGGAAAATTATTGAAAAAACTGCCTATATTTAGTATTGCTTCAGGGTGCTCTAAAATCTGCCCATTATAACCAATCTCAAAAATTTTACATTCCATGAATACGTGACATGAATATGGGGCACAGAAGTGCAAAATTATTTTTTTTCTACTGACACCCTTGGACCAGTGCAGCTTTATTTCAAACGGGGCGCGGACTCAAAAATAACTGGTTGTTTTTGTTTATTTTGGGAAACAGAAATATTTCTAATTTACAAATAGAAAAATGACTTTTGCTACATTTATGTACACTAATTCACGCAAAATTTTCATTTGAAACATTTTTTTATATCTCCGATATACAGGGAGCGCCAGCCAAATGGAATAAATTCATTATCTCAATTATTGTGCATATTGAGAAAAAATCCCGAAACACGTCATTTTTAGTCTATCACATCATATCCTGTAAAGTGAAAATTTCATTCCTAACCTCAACCCCCTTCGAGTGACAGTTGCAACCGCCAAATTTTTAAATAGGAAGAGGGGGTTTGTGATACCTCGTTTGAAAGGTCTCCTCATGCTCTATACAAAAATGATATAATTTAAAAATTTATTGCAAAAATGAAGAGTAAAAAAAAATTAATCTGTTTAACGAAATTCGTTATGACGCACTAAGAAAATCAAAAACTAATAGCGTTTGGTTCTTGATACTGAGAAGGCAAGCAAAAACAATTAAAATGTTCAGAAAGTGACATAAAAACTTATCAACATTTTTCGTTAGCTGAGTGTTAGTTTAGTTTAAAGCGTTGTTTGATATATTTTTTATTGTATTAGTTTACTAAGAACGAAACGCTATTAATTTTTGATTTTTTAATGTGTTGTAGCGAATTTCATTAAACAGAATAATTTTTTTTTACTCTTCATTTTTGCAATAAATTTTTAAACCATAGCATTTTTGAATAGAGCATGAAGAGACCTTTCAAATGAGGTATCACAAGCCCTCTTCCCATTTAAACATTTGGGGGTCGTAACTGTCACTCGAACGGGGTTGAGGTTAGGGATGAAATTTTCACTTTATAGGATATGATGTGATAGACTAAAATTGAAGTGTTTCGGGATTTTTTCTCAATATGCACAATAATTGAGATAATGAATTTATTCTATTTGGCTGGCGCCCACTGTATATTCAGTAAGCGCCAAGTAAGTGCAATAATCTTTATTTCTTTATATCTAACCAGCTTAAATCGCAAATGACTGCGACTGTAAGTTGTAATGATATTTAAAACATCAAAATAAATAATTGAATCGTTCCTTTCAAAAAGAACATAAGTCAACAAGTCGGCAAGATATTTATTTTTCACATAGAAGAGGGTTCGAAGCAGGTAGTTAGAAATACCGAAAATGTGTGCAGCTTTGTCATTGAATGTTTCATATACCAAAATTAGAATTCTCTTGCTGCGTTAAGCCACACCGCATGCCATTATTACTCTGAAGTACGGTTGTAAATTAAAATGACGGATGCCTTCAGGCGATCTTTTTCTTTGCCATTTCTCGGCACTTTTTTTTATATAAATTTACAAACATTGAAATAATTAAAAAACGGTAGTATATGAAGAAAAACGATATAGTGAGGGCCGCCGATAAATGTATAAGCTACAAGACCATTACAATTTTAAAGCAAAATGTTGAAAATTGGAGGCGTACAGCAAGTTGTACGACTAGGTGAAATTTGGACATTTTAATTAATAACAAGCTTAATTGACATAATATCAAACTGTAATTAAATGGAAGTCGTTTGGCTAGCGTGTACTCGTCGTATAAGATAGCGACCTTCTTTTCAAATTTGAAAATGAGACCGTACAGACAACGTACAAAACCATTGAATTTAGTCTCGGGGCGCCGAGGACTGTTAATAGGATTTACAAAATGGATAAAACGTGAGACCAGTAAATAA
Organism: Dascillus cervinus; assembly: GCA_949768715.1. NCBI lineage: Eukaryota > Metazoa > Arthropoda > Insecta > Coleoptera > Dascillidae > Dascillus > Dascillus cervinus. The sequence goes on along the minus strand of OX458319.1, from coordinate 24,366,478 downwards.
CATAAATGTAAATTTTCTATCTTCTCATAAACGAAGCACCAAGAACATCAATTAAAGTTTGTGATAAGCTACAATAATATTTTATTAAATGCGTGTATATTTCTTATCTATTTAATAACAACAAATTAATAATTTATTACTTTCATTAATAATAAATACGGTTTAGTAACAAATTTGAGCTTGTTTCCTTGAAACTGTTCGACTGTTACACGAACGTATTTTATTTGTTGTTTCTCTCGATTCACTTTCTTATTTCGATTTTTGTATTTGTATACAACCATACAAACATTCTTCTAACATGGTCTGCAAGCGCCCGAACGTCGTGTGACATTTAATTTGCGGCAGAGTGTACATACAATGGTTAGTTCTACCGGTACATAAACGTTGATCGCTTACATCGCTTATGTAAGTAATAATAATGGTTGTTACAAATTTAAAATGTTCACTTTCTTCAGTAATCATAAACTTCTGTAAGCTTCCAAGTACATATAATTTTTTAAATTTATTATTTATTTATTCTTATTGATGAATTACATTATAAAGTACTTTATTTCGGTGTAAGTTGTTTCTTTAAAGTACCATATCCTATTTGTTGAAAAAAAATTAATCTGCTAAAAATAGATATCTGAAAATACACTCATGGAGAGTGGATAAATGCGTTTTATAAAGTTTTTTGTTAAACACATTTAACCACTTTTGACCAAAGACCCTCTGGTGTGTTTGTATGCTTGAGATCTCGTGAATAATTTAGCAGTACGTACACATCAAAGTAACATGTAAACACTTTTTATATGCATTACGAGAGTAAAATAAAATTGCTTTAAAAGATATTATCTATTCAAAAAGGCACCTTATTTGACTTCAATAAATTAAACTACAAAAGGAGACGCCTTAGTGGATTGATTAAATTTCATTCTGAACGATAGAAACTTGCGAAATGTGAAATTCTATTCGTTGTTTATTTTATGATGACATTTTATTTTATATTAAAGAACAAAACAACATTTGTAAATTACTTACATTTTTTTCTTTTATTTCTCCATCATTAAATTTATCAACCGAACACTTTGTATTATAATACAGTAATACCGCGGTTTACGCGATTCATGCGTCACAAAAAAAAACGTTAAGCGAATCAAACGTAAAACGGGGTCAATTACGTTTTTTAAATATTGTCATATGAAGCATTTTAAATAAAAAAGCGTACAAATACTATAAGGTTGAAAACAGTATTTAACAGTGAAATACTATTTTAATTTTGTGTTTTGTAAAAATTTGAAAACAAAAATTAAAATAAATTGCAATACGAGCGCAAAGCGACTGAAGAAAATTAGCGCGCAGGCGCACTGTATTGTGTGTGTTTAAAAAGAGCGTTATAGTGAATCAACGTAAACCGGGGCAACATAGACAGGGGTATTAGTGTATATACAATGTTGTCACACATATTAAAAACAATTAAAAAGGCTTTGGTTAATTCTGCAAACGATTAATAAATTTAGTTATGAAGATATAAAAGGAAAAAATGTGAGTATGCAATTTACAAATTTACCATAACAGAAAAATCAGAAAATTGAATTTAAAACAACATTTATCGAATCATAAAAAGAATGGTATTGTTTTGGTGCACATAGTTTATCCTTCTGATTTATTCTGGAAAATACATTTAGGTGCCCTCTACAAAATGTACATGTGTGTCGGTGTCAGTGTTATTTCATGTAGGCAATAAAATTTTGGTTGATACTGATTTCTTGACATTTTTTCTAAAACATTTGTTTGGAAATTACAAATTGAGTAAAAGTCTAAATTTGACGCTAATGTTAAAAAGTTACATAAATTTAAAAAAAAGTCTGCTTGTGTGTACATAATGAAAATAGCGGCGGATAGGTTTAAAACCTTACTTCAACGAATACTGTAGTGATCACTACATCTGTTGCCCGGCTGTAGTACAGTAGCCCAAAAATTCTGATCTACGCTGATGACTGGGGTAAATCGGTCAACAAATAAGACCAAAAAGAAACCTAACATTTAAATTAATCACAACTTAAAAATAGTTCCATTATGAATAAAGCAATAAGAGCAAAAATTATAGAATTGTAGAAAATGTCTTACTTTTAAGGTTTAATGTTTCAATTATTTTACCAATTTGTATTCTTCCACCGTCTATATTTTTCCACGAGAAACTTGATAGTAAAGTTTTTTTTTATTATGAATTTCACGTAATATCAAATAAAGGGTGATTTAACCTTCAAACGTTTAGCGATATAAATGAAATAAAATACAATACGTACAGAAATCTATCAGCACGTAATGCCATTATTTATTATCAAGTTAAGTTCAAATGCTCTTATAGCCTAAGCTGTACTAAGAGGAGCTTATTAATTGAGTTCGGTGTCAAAAGAAAAAGAGTTGATATTCAGCTTAAAATTCATTATTTAACTCATCAGGTGTTAGGTTTTAAGCATGAACCCTACAGGCAAAGATGTGGATTCAGAAGTACGACAAAAAAACAAATATATTTAAAATTGTTGTTTTGGTAAACGAAAAAAAAGGATGCTATAATTATATTAAACACTGATTGCATATTTCATGTCATCAATTCAAAAAAGGATATGATAGAATTATGGCACTTCTCATAATCTAAAATAGCAAAAGAAGGAATTAATAAAGTCTGTTGTTACCATGAGCTCAAACTCTCCCTCAAACAACGTTGCCTACTCAAATTGAGGTATTTGGTTCCCTTCTTCCCGAAGTGGCCCTCTTAAGTCATTCAAGGTCTCCGGCAGGAGTTGACGACGTCTCATCCTTTGGTCCAAAAAGTCCCACACGGGAAACACCTTATACCAAGCTGCAGTTCTAAATATTTAGCTTAGTGCGAATGGGTAGAATTCACGCTAATAAATTGCACATGGAGAACAATATGCGGATAACGAGAGTGTGCTGTTATTGTGTCCGTTATGTACACAAACAATTTCAGTGTACACCTCTAAACCATACGAGTCCACATCATAATGCTGCCTTCATAAAATACAGTCCCAGGAGCTACCTAGAACTGACTGTATTTCTCTCCTAGTGTTTGTTAGACTCGTTCGTGTCCTTCTAGCAATTTGAGACTAAATTTAGAATCATCTGTGGAGCAAATTGTGCTTTTCTATATCCTCTGCCTAGTGAAGGACCGGTAGCTCTTGCTTTTGAGACCAAACCGTATTCATTGAGTCTTCTCCGAATTGTTCTGGTTGAAACCACTAGTTACCTCACGAACATCAGCCAGTAAGAATATTTGATGATAATGAAATATGCGTAGGTAATTATTGAACGTTTAAAACCAAATCCGGCGCTTCTGATGAATCCCTGTGTTTCACGAAACCATGAAAGAGAGTTTTGTGCATTTCGGTCATCGTTGCTTAAAACAGCACTTTGATCAACAATGGTACCAAAATTGTATGAAGTTAGAATGTTGATACAAATGTAAAACAACCTGGTAAGATAATGATTTTGATGTTTTAAGAAAAGCCATAGAATGAGAATTTTTTGGTTTGCAAGTAAGCCACCTGTCGTTCCACCAAAAAGGTAGTGTCAGACTTCACTGACTAAACAACCGCGTCTCTGCCAAGATGTTATTTGGTCTGGAACAAGAAGCTTTGAAATTAGTATTGTATATTTTTGACTCTTGGATTTGTGTCCATTAATTAATCAATTACTTAATTGATTAATGAACGGGAAAAGGTACAAAGAAGGACGCCGCGGGGGCGGGAATGAATAGGCCTCGGACGACGATACCGGTACTTACTGTGGATCGGGATTGTAGTCCGTAGACGCCCGGATCAAAGGATTCGGGTAGACAGTGGCTCACGCAGAAAAATGCTTCGGCAAGGGTAACGATATGGTCGTAAAGCCACCTGATTTTGAGGTCTCTTTGAGAAAGAGAAGTGACTGCATTTGAGCAAACCAAATCAACAATAGATTTGTTTAAAAAATAGTTGTTTATAAGAAAGGTGAATTATAAAATGTTATATTTAGTGTAGATATAGTTTGTGATTAATTTTTTACAATTGTTTGTAATTAATTGAGTTCACGAAAAATTTGTATCCCTCGCTTCATATTATCAACCGGTTATTATTATCAAAAATGGCAAGTCACAGAGTGATCACAATAAACGGATTCTATTGATACACTTGTAATATACCTGAAGATATTAAAATATCAAAACAATTATTTTAAGCGTTTTTATGCTTTAGGGAAACCGATTATTATAAATTATTTATGTAGGTAAGTTTCAAGCAACGAAAACTATTTCCGTACGTAAAATTATAATTACTTCATAATTATAATGTTCTGTTCAATTCCTTGCCTTCATACTATAAGAATGAAAACGATTTAATTTTTTAATCAAATTAAATATTTAAAATGCTTGAAATCATGTTGAGTTTTCAAAGTCGTTGAAGTTTCATTGGCGACTGTTTAAACTACACATTTATTTATCAAGTCAGGAGTTCGATAAATCGAGTTCACCTTGTCGCTTTTTTGGAATCGGTATTGAATATAGCTTCTGTAATGGTTATTTTGTCGGTTCAATATTTAGAGCTTATTTTTATAAGCTGCATTAAAAGTTTGCTTTAGAAAATTGGCAACCAAAAGTTTTTTTAATTAAATTGAAATAGCTGCAGAGTGTTAAAAATTTTCGACAAACATTAAAGGCACCGAAACACATGTATTTTCATTAACACCAGAACTATTTTCCAGGAAAACATGACAATGAAAAGGCAATATGAATAGTTATGGTGCCTATGTTCTTTATTATATTTTTTAACTACGTACGTAAATTACAAATAAATTTAAAAGAATTAGATTGGTGTAGTTAAATTACACAGAAAACCCCACCACTGGTAACATTTAAATAAACCGCGGTTTTTCCCGCTGCGCATCCAAAGTTTTCTCTATTCTACAATATATAAACTATAGCTAAAACTCTAGTCACAAGAATTACTTTGGAAATATGCAACTCAAACGACTCTATACTTTATTTCACGACCGTATATAGTGATCATGTGCTGAACACGCACTCTCCACCCATGCGAATAAGCGAATGCGGATGGTGCCCTAAATTTATAGTAACGAATAGAAATTCAAGTTCCAAGTTACATGTACTAATCACGCCACTACGTCACTAGGCATCGTCCTGAGATAAACAATAATACCTTAATACTATATTTAGTTGTATTCATTTAGCAATAAACGTAATTTGGCCAGAAGCGCCAAAATTACAGTTGATCAAGAAAACAAACTAAATTAATTATTTAATTTTTTTAAACGAGGAAGCTAAATTCTGCAGTAATTTGTAATTTTGGTGGCACACGACTTAATTTATAATGCAAATTTAAGTGAATCACGCTGTATGTAATGTTTTTTTAAACTGTTGCGAATTGTACAATATTGGCATTTAATGCTAAGCAATGCCCCCTCTGGCGAAGACTACCCGCACTTACATCACGTGGTCCAATAGTGTGTTCTCGTATAATTTGAAAGTGAACAATTTAAAAAAAGCCAAATTCAGTGTAATTTACAATTGAAGAGCTCTATGCAAGAAGTACCTAAGTCACTTTTTCATATTTCATATTTTCAGATTTGATATTTTAATGTGATCTGTAAATCACATTGTTTTGATTTTGAATGATTTTTAAAAATTAAAATAAGCAATCTTTAGTAAAAAAAGATTAACACTAATCGACAATAGTAAGTTCGCACCGATCACAGTGTGTTCCCACTTACTGTCAAAAATGTCTGTTATTTGACAGCAAAACAGCGCGGGAAAGGGAAAGTTAAAGTGTCATACTTATACTTTTAAAAATCATACATATTACATTATTCTAAATACTTGGCGATTCACTTATAAATTCACGTAAGGTCATATTACACGCTTTTGCATGATATATTGCTTATTCATTTGTTAGTGGTTTTTGTAAGCCTAAAACTATAAAGTGCAACCTATTGTTACCGGGAGTTAAAATTTAAATTTTCGTGGCGAGTAGGTAAATAGTCACTCTTAAAACGTCTTTCCATTTATCTGACTATGTAAATACCTACTAGGGTATGTATAAAGCTTTTGAATAAGTTTTGAGGCAAAGTTTAGTCCCAAACGCTAATCTAAGTTTCATAATGAGGAAAATTTGTGATAAATACACCATGTCAAAAAGGCATAAAAATTTAAATTGTTTGAATATAACTTTAAAACTGTTTGAGTTACAATGATGTACAGATTTTTTTATCTGACTTTAATTTGTTTTGTATTGGGAATTCAAATTAGTTTTACCGCGTATCGATAATATAGATAACTGTCGCATTGTGACGTCATATCCAGGATAGAAACTTTTAACGCCAGTGCACGTCGCCGGTTAAAGTGACTTTTTGTAAATATGCGGCATTATCAAAATTGGAAAAATTATGGGAAAATTATCTTACAAATTTGTCATTTGCTATTTGCCAAAATTGGATTTGAAAGATTAACAACAGCGCAAAAATAGGATCACTTTAGGAGACGGTGTAAAACTTTTAAAGCTTCTCAACATAAAACTATTTAACAAAAATGCTGCATCATCTTTGTGTAAATGAAATAAAGTATTTTTTTTTACTAGAAGTAGGATTCGTTTTCATTCAATAAACTTATCATCTGCTCGGATTGGGTTTAAAAGGTTTACAAGTGTAAGTACATACCATTGACTGGCAAGCAATTTGCCAATATTTTAAACGTTTTTACTCTCTGATTAGACCTCTCAATATGGATCATAGCCGAAGATATTTGAGCAATCTTTATACATTCAGCGTGAGAAAATTTTTTAGGTTAGTTTCGGATGTATTCATGGTTAATGTTAACACTGACACTTTAAATCTGGCGTACAACTTGATATCAAACAAACAAATTACAAATTAGTTCATTTCTTCTTTAGAATTATCGAAAACTAATCAAATTATTACAAAACTCGAACAGTAACAAAGGCACGTGACTCGACGTGTCGTCACAACCAGGAATTTGCTTAGTTGAATTTATTTACGCTAGAGTCGCATGCTTAGCTGGAATTGCCTATTTTGTTCAGGAATTTAAGAAAGACTTAATACAGTAGAACTTCTCTATAACGAGCCCCGATTATAACAAAAAATTGTTATAACGAGTACATCGTCTGGTCGCTTGCCGTTACTACTTCTTGTAAATTTCCCCCTTTATAGCGAGTACATTTCTGATATTGAGTTAGATATAACGAGATTTTGTTTCGTCCCAAATCGGTAATAGCGAGAAATTCCGAGAAATTTCGAACGCAGATCGGATATTATGAGAGTTCCAGGAAGAAATAAAGACCACGTATGGGTCTCGATAACTAGAATTTTATCGGAAATATAATTTGCCTGCTAACCGTGGCGTCTGTATATTTCTTTTTTTCTTTGACAACTTTTCAAGCAGAGAACACTTTGTGTAATATCCCACAGATAATATAACATAAATAGATCTCCCACTCTTGCTAAATTGATAACTTTTTTTTCGTAAAGCGACATCTTCCTCTACCGCACGGTACTTTAAAATATAGGAAAGAAACCTGTATGATTTTTTAATGGCGCGGATTTCAAAATTGTTTTTCAGGCGGGAAATAAAATTAGTTCAAATTTAAGGTTACTTTTAATTAATATTTTCAAAGGATATAAAGAAATCAAATTATTCTTTGATTTACAAACATTTATTAAATGTCGTCATTAAATATTTACATAGTATTAAAATATACAAATCAACAAAACGTGGTTCAACATGGATGACATCCGGAACAGCAGGAGGAACTACAATAGGCGGAGTAAAAATTGTATCTTTTTGACCTTCGATAAATGATCTCAAATTGGAGATCTGCTGTGCCGATTGCTGTTGGATCTAGGTAATATTCCGACTGAGGATCTAACAACCGAGTACTGTTTTCCGAAAGTAAATGCATGGAAGTACCTACGGTGTGACTAAATACCTGAGTGGCATTTTTCACGTTCATTTTTTTAATTTTGGACGCGTAGACATGTTGATCGGTTAATTTCACAAATTGACTAAAGGGACCCCGATTTTTATCAAATTCGTACATTTGTACAATATGTTGCCACGAAGCAACTTTTTCTATTCCATTTTCCGTAACATGTAAATTTTTATTCAACATGCCATTTCGGATACCTTTCATGAGATGAGAATAATCATACAAGTGCACAATTTCCACATCATCAATTAGGTATCCTTAGGAACGGTTATCGATATTTAAACGTCTGCAATGATTTACCGTATCCTGCATTACACTGTTAATATCAGCCCGATTTGTAGCACCCTGATCTGAAATAATGGCTACAATATTGAATTCCGTTTGCCTGACTTGCCTAAATACTTTAACTAAAATAAATTTCAAATCGGTGGCCGAAGTTGTGCCTTCACAAAAAGTGACACAAACGGACATTTTCCACTTTTTGTGAAGACTTTTTATTAGGAAAACCAATGCATGGTCAGCAAATAACGCACACCTCTCAGCTAAACCTAGATCCACAAAGCCATCAATACAATCATTTTTGGCATTGTATGTCAGCCCTGGTGCTAATGAAATCTCATCAAACACCAGGACACAATTTCTGTTAATTAATGACATACTTTGAACGCGTTTTTTTAATGTGACTGAATATGGCCTCATTAATGCCAGAATTAAAAGGAATTTTATTTAATAATGAAGTTGAAACCTTTCGTTGCAACAAAATGGCTTGACGATAGAATCTCTTAGCCTGTGGTGTTAATTCCCTAGAAGTCGTAGCTCTGCAGTTACTAAGGTCTTTGAATGGTTTCTTCAACTTTTGTTGTCTCTGCTGCCGACCCAGTCTGATATTTAAAAATACAGCACTGATGTTCGTACTAATGTTTGTTGCTTTTAAACAGAAATGCAAATTAGGATTTGAAATTAATTACAACAAAAGCACATACCTTTACAGTCATCACTACCAAACAAAGAAACATTTACTCGCTTGTGCCGAGGTTCTTTTGTAGCATCTTTCGGGGTAACTCATGTCTTGCTATTTACGAAAACAAGTAGTAATTTTAATTGTGTAACACTAAGATTATTTAAAAGTATTTAACTTACCTCGGAACTGTTCTGTCCTCACAATTTAAAACAGAGCAGACACGCATCTTATGTATCTTGCTCGCCTTAGTTTAGCAAATTAAATTTAAAGAATTTGTGTTACTTATTGCAAAATGGCGCAGTGAGAACACAGATAATATAACATAAACAGTAAGAATGCAGCTGACGAAACTTACAACCCACGCAAGTTACGATAAATTTCTGGGAATCTTGCACGTTTCCTGCCGAAGTTCGAAATTCGACAATTCTCGTTTTGGCGGGGCCGTTGAAAGCGCCATCTTTTTACACCGCACGGCACTACATTTAATCACGAACATTCATATGTGAGTTTCGCCCCCATGGTAATATCCTGTACCATTATGTCGTTCTCTAAAACAAGAAAATCATTTTCTATAAAAAAAAAAACTATCAACAAATTAAAGAGTTGGGAAGTGGTAAAAAGCAAGTTGTAATCTGCAAAGAAAAACATTTGCCGGTGGATTACCTATCAAACAAAAGGGATTGGATGAGAAGTGATATTTTTGAAGAAGTGTTACGAGGATGGGACAGAAAATCAAATCGGAAAATCCTATTGCTCATAGACAATTGCAGTGCACATCTACAAATAAAAAATTTACAGAATATTCAACTGGAATTTTTGCCTCCTAATGCTACAGCCATTGGACCAAGGAATTATAAGAAATTAAAATCACAATATAGAAAACTTCTGGTGAAACGATTAGCACAGGACTTACAAAAAAAATCTGTCAAGAGCGAGTCAGACCCGCATAATTAGGGTTCTGTACTAAAACAACAATTTTCAACTATTACATTGTCGATATTCTACTCAGTTTTCCTGTAATATATGACTTAATATCTACTAACACTATTAAAATCACAATTTTAGCTTTATAAACTTAGGAGAACAGGGGGGAGGGAACGGTCATTTTTTGCACATTTTTAGCTATATCATTAAGACCACTGAACTTAAAATTGTAAAAAAATATGTTTGAAATGCTTACAGTTAGCTCTTTCAAATGATAACCTACACGATATGTTAAGTTAAACTTTTTTTTATTGGTACCAAACTGACCCCCCATATTAATTTAAAAATAAAATTTTATCTAGTTATGATGAGCGATATATGTGCGCGTCATCAAGATCTATCATTTCGCCAAATTTCAAGTGTCTACGTTACTTAGTTTTCGAGAAAAACCCCTATGACAAATAGACGGACACCAAAATGATCTTATAAGGGTTCCGTTTTTTCCTTTTAAGGCACGGAACCCTAAAAACGAAGTGCATTTAGCCTTCTGGATGCTGTAAACTACATACACAAAATGTGGTCACTTGTGGAGACAAAAACAATTAAAAACTGTTTTCAACATGCCAAATAGCGGCAAGATGATATCGATGAAGATGATTTTCTTCCATTGACGGAATGGATTAATATGCAAACGGTGAAGTTAGCAATAGAGAAGATAACGCATTCCTCAACTTCGACGAAAACATTGTCACTTGTCTCGCTTTAACAGATGAGGAAATTATTGAAGAAATTTGCGATGAAAATAAAAATAGCAGCGACAGGGAAAAACAAGAAGACGAAGGAGATCATGAAGAAGTATCAATAACAACTTTGCCACATATACATAATGTAGAACAATCTTTAAAAACGATTAGGGAGTTTTTGTTAATGGGAGCTTCCACACCTCACCACGATGCGCTTTTTAATAACTTATCATACTTAGAAAGTGCAATTGATAAAATTAAGTTACTTCGTTATCACAATCAAAAAAAAATTACAGATTTTTTTCACTAAATCTTGTCCCTATGTGTGTTTAACTTTCTTATAGGTGCATTTGCTTAACGATAATATAACATAAGTAATACCTAGAATAAATAAAATAACTCATTAAGAGAAGAAGAAAGCGGGGCTGTACCAAGAACACTAGCAACGTTGTCTCTCTGTATAGCCAAACTTATTCGTTGCTTCAAATATGTTTTGGCTTGAGGAATTCCCGTTGTTTGAACAATACGCCTCCCCAAATCTTCAAGGAGAGAAAGGGCATCAGCACTCCAAGGACCCAAAGTTTCCACAGCGAACGCGACGAAAAAATAATCATCAGAAATTGACTTATATTTTTTTTCTTAAGATTTTCTGCCAAGTGTGCAGCAGATCTTGCAGAAAATGAAGAATCAGTCAAATGAAAGTAAAATCCCAAACTAAAGATTTATCTACTTTCCATAGAATAACTGTAATACCATCTGGACGTTTGCGATTATCCCTCAGAATACCATTAGGTTCAAGGATACAAGCGATGTTGGCAGAAGAGAAAGCACGTTTAATAATGTCATTAATACAGCTGTGACGAGAGAGTCTACCAGCACTTTTAATGCACGATAAACCATGATGACCCAACGAGTCTACAGAAGAACCGCACGAGCAGATATGAGGATGACAGAAATTGATGCCCAATCTAAGTGAAATTGCAATTTGTAAAAAGTTTTTTCTAAAAGAGTACCTAATTTGCAAGATGGAAGAGCTTCAAACCAAGCTTCAGATTCAAGTTCAGATCCAGCTAATAAGATAACTTTTTGTGTGATATTTGAGGAAGATAATAAATTTTGAAATATTTTCTCACAGATAGGTAAGTCCCAATTTCTTTGAATAGAAAGCTCTTTTGGAAGTAAAGACGAATTAGAAATTTCCTTCCAATAATCAACAGTCTCGTTAAGAGATGTAATTTCAAAATTAGAAAAACTAAAAGGTAGAATAGACATAATAAGTTCAGATTTAGAAAATATAGAAGACAAAAAGGCAGGCGAGAAAATATCAATTGAAGACTTTGATGCAAAAAGGGGATAAGTCACAATATGAAAATTGGATTTATCGCCTTCTTGCATCAAAGACGAGTTATGGGACGAGTCAAAAGTAGTTTTAACTTCATTATGACATTATAACTTGTCCTATTCTTACATCAAACGACACCTAATTTACAATACATTCAAATGGCATACATAACTCGATATTATTCCCTTTTTGCACCAAGGTCCTCAATTATAGACCTTATACCTAATCCACCAAAACGAATTGGTAATTTGGCTTGAGTCCAAGATCTTATTGTAAATTTAATATTTTTCAATATAATTCAATTTTTTTTTCCATACATGTGTATAAACGTTCTCGTTATAAAGGGGTTCTACTGTACTAACATTTTTGTAGCATGAATGTTATGGAATGTCAAAGGAAATGATTACAAGAAAACTATGAGCCACGTTAATGAAGTCAATTCGAGTATAAATTGATCTAAATTCTGTGGCCGTTTGTCTTGGTATTTAAAAGAAATATTACGTGTCGTAATCTACGCAAGGTGTAGTGTTGATGCATGAGCGTATTACATTTACATAATTGAGTATTCATATTAGACATATTGTGGCAACGGTGAGTCAGTAGTTTTTTTGTGAGTGAATGTATGAGGGTGGAACAAAATTACTCATAAGTGAATCGGTTGCATTATGTTTTTTCTAATCAGAAATCGCATGTAGCATGAACTCGGTCATGAATAAGATGTAAAACCTGGCGCCAAGTTTTACTTTGACCAATCAAATTCGAATATTTTAAATTGCGCGCGCGCACATCCCTACTAGTAAGTGACGTCACGATCATGAAGGATCAATAACAAGGGAGGCCAAAATCAAGTTGGCGGCACAGTACGTTGATTTAGTTAATGTGCGATAAAAATGGCAAGGGCTGCTTTTTTACAAGAAAGGTAATTTTTTGCATGCGTTAAATCTGCTTGTGAATCGATGTTGGCGGGGTTTGATTTTTAAATTTGCCGGGAATTTTGATTAATCGAGTGCAAAATTGTGAGATGTGCTAGGGCAATGCACCGGATATTTTAAAGTAGTAATGTTCAAGGACGATTGGTATATTGGGTTACAACTTATAACTTGTTAAATTACCGGCACGAGTCTGAAAGGTACCATTTTTTAAGTCACGTTTTTTGATTAGTGTACAAATTACAGTTCGCTTTCATTGATAAATTTACGTTGGTATTACAATTGTATGCTAATTCGTTAATTCAACGTTTGCAAATTTTTTTGAACGAAAAAATCTGATTTCAAGTTTAAAAATGGCAGTTTCATTAAAAACGTTTAATTATCAACGAAAAGCTTACTTAAGAAAATCTGTAGTTTCCTGTGGCGGCTAGATTTCATATTTCATGTTATTTTACAACTAGAGATTAAAAAATCATTAAAAAGGGGACTGCTATTAAAATTCGTTGAAATTGCAGGAAACGTTTTGTTGAAAAATTTCTTCCACTTCCACCTGAAAGTTTGACGATTATTAATTTTATGGCATGACTTACTTACATTTTGCCTAAAGCATAAATCATAAACTGTCTATTTAAATTTGAAACAGTATCGGGTGATGTATTATTATTTATGTATTTCTCTGAAAGAGTAATAGAAAATTTTTGATCTAAAAAAGCAGTAGATTTGCAAGTATTTCATTTTCAGCAAGACGGGTTGAAAATCTCCGAACAATTAACTATGTTTTAAGACCCTTTCTTGACATTTATTAAAGTTTGGTTTGTTTCGTGATATGCCCACTTTTGCGAAATTAATGAACTTGGAGTTTGAGAATTTTATTACCTAAACTGATGGAAATAAAAATTCAGAGTATTCCAATCAGTTGGAAGTAATTAAATTTGTTTGAAAACGGAGGAATATTTCATACATCACATTGAAGACAAACATCAAATAATAAATTTCATGAAATGACAAGGACAAATGGAAGCAATTATTAGATAATTCGCTTACTATTTACGAAGGCAATTCGAATAATTTTCGGTAATCGTATTTAATCTTAAAATATTGGAATTTTTCCATTTCAGAAACATATGCGTCCCTTTATTACGAGCAAGCTAAATTCCCACTCGTCCAGTAAAATGTGTTTTCAAATCATATAACGGAATCATTGGTATTGAAACAATAATACGTTTTCGGAAACAAACAATTTATTAACGTTATTTTTTACTAAGCTGTACTTGCAACGGTCGATAATAATATACTGATCGTGCCAAAAGTCGCGGACAGGCTCTTAAATTTAGCTTGTAAGGACACATGAAGCACAAATTTGAAGGAAATTTTATTTATTATGAAAAAAATATGTAATTTATAATCATTACTGGTCAACTATTTTTTAACAGAAGATAAAGATGTGGTTGGTACCTTGGTAATATATAATTTTTACTGTTTTTAATTAATTTTTTTTGTTGTCTTGGACCTGAAAAAAACTTAATTTATTAATTCTCCCATTGAGGTTATATTTGTAACAAATTTCGACAAATAATACTGGATAGGGAAATCAACTTGAAATTAATAAATTTGTTAAGCAATGCTTCTACAAAGATGTCAGAATTTTTTCAGTTGGATACACAAATACGAATTTTCAGAATCTCAACTGAAAGTTAGAGTAAATTGTTGAAAGTTACTCTGATAGTATAACAACTAAAAAAAAAATCTGTAAATAATTAATGGACGAAGTAATCGAGTTGAAATTAAATTGTTTTATAAAGATGTCGGAATTTTTTCAGTAGGATACGCAAATGAGAATTTTCAGAATCAGCACTGTAAGTTACAGCGGAATGTTCCAAGTCTGAGATTGTTAGTGCAACAATTTTACAAAAATCTTTAAATGATACTGGATGGGGGAATCAACTTGAAATGAATAAATTTGATAAACAATGGTTCTACAAAGTTATCAGAATTCTTTCAGTCTGATACACCAATGCAGACTTTCAGAATCGCAACTGAAAGTTAGAGTAAAGTGTTCGAAGTTGCTCTGATAGTGCAACAATTTTAAAAAAACCTCTAAATAATACTGGATGGGGGAATCAACTTGAAATGAATAAATTTGATAAACAATGGTTCTACAAAGTTATCAGAATTCTTTCAGTCTGATACACCAATGCAGATTTTTAGAATCGCAACTGAAAGTTAGAGTAAAGTGTTCGAAGTTGCTCTGATAGTGCAACAATTTTAAAAAAATCTTTAAATGATACTGGATGGGGGAATCAACTTGAAATGAATAAATTTGATAAACAATGGTTCTACAAAGTTATCAGAATTCTTTCAGTCTGATACACCAATGCAGATTTTCAGAATCGCAACTGAAAGTTAGAGTAAAGTGTTCGAAGTTGCTCTGATAGTGCAACAATTTTAAAAAATCTTTAAATGATACTGGATGGGGGAATCAACTTGAAATGAATAAATTTGATAAACAATGGTTCTACAAAGTTATCAGAATTCTTTCAGTCTGATACACCAATGCAGATTTTCAGAATCGCAACTGAAAGTTAGAGTAAAGTGTTCGAAGTTGCTCTGATAGTGCAACAATTTTAAAAAAACCTCTAAATAATACTGGATGGGGGAATCAACTTGAAATGAATAAATTTGATAAACAATGGTTCTACAAAGTTATCAGAATTCTTTCAGTCTGATACACCAATGCAGACTTTCAGAATCGCAACTGAAAGTTAGAGTAAAGTGTTCGAAGTTGCTCTGATAGTGCAACAATTTTAAAAAAATCTTTAAATGATACTGGATGGGGGAATCAACTTGAAATGAATAAATTTGATAAACAATGGTTCTACAAAGTTATCAGAATTCTTTCAGTCTGATACACCAATGCAGATTTTTAGAATCGCAACTGAAAGTTAGAGTAAAGTGTTCGAAGTTGCTCTGATAGTGCAACAATTTTAAAAAAATCTTTAAATGATACTGGATGGGGGAATCAACTTGAAATGAATAAATTTGATAAACAATGGTTCTACAAAGTTATCAGAATTCTTTCAGACTGATACACCAATGCAGATTTTCAGAATCGCAACTGAAAGTTAGAGTAAAGTGTTCGAAGTTGCTCTGATAGCGCAACAATTTTAAAAAAACCTCTAAATAATACTGGATGGGGGAATCAACTTGAAATGAATAAATTTGATAAACAATGGTTCTACAAAGTTATCAGAATTCTTTCAGTCTGATACACCAATGCAGATTTTTAGAATCGCAACTGAAAGTTAGAGTAAAGTGTTCGAAGTTGCTCTGATAGTGCAACAATTTTAAAAAATCTTTAAATGATACTGGATGGGGGAATCAACTTGAAATGAATAAATTTGATAAACAATGGTTCTACAAAGTTATCAGAATTCTTTCAGTCTGATACACCAATGCAGATTTTCAGAATCGCAACTGAAAGTTAGAGTAAAGTGTTCGAAGTTGCTCTGATAGTGCAACAATTTAAAAAAAATCTCTAAATAATACTGGATGGGGGAATCAACTTGAAATTAACAAACATAGATGCAAAATGAGTTTAATAAAAAAATTAGTTCTTAAACTATTCTCGAATCTATTGCAATATTAATTTTATTTGCATAATAAGATTTTAATTATAATAGATTTTTCTTTTTACACTTGACGGTTTGTTGAATCGAAGACGAGCTGTAAAAGGAAAACTAACTAGGCACTGTATTAGTTACTAAGAATTATCCAGATTTAGGTTCTCAAAAGTTGTCTATGCCTCGTAACTCACTCTGTATATGTACCAGGTCATCTAACATTAACGGTCACTCCAAAAATTAGTCTCAAATTTTGTTTATTTCATGGAATAATGTACAACCACAAACTGGCGGTATTAGTTTTTTTAGTATGATTTTTTTAAAATTAAGACTAAAACGTTTTGTGGAATTTAGCTACAGCGTTTAATTTCATTTTGCAAGTAACCTAGGGTTATCAGGTCCGGACTGAGGATAAACGCCTTCTAGTCATAATTACTTCTTAGTATTTCTTAATAAGGGTTCGGTTAAACATTCTACCTGTTCTTTCACACTACGTTGTTTTCATATTAGTTGTGGCCAGTTATTTTAAGCGAGCAGCAACCAGTGCTTCTGTGACTTTCTGTAAATCTGAAATTTCAAAGCCTAAATCCGCCCCTGATACTAAACGCGTGCTGTTACTACCTGGGTTCTTCGGGACATCGTATATCTTCAAAAAGCTTTGTTTTACAATACTTGCCTGCTTTATTGGTCATGACTTGAAAGTTGAAATAACAATTTTTACTGATATTGCAGGATTTCTAATCGAAATAAGAACGAATTTCAATAACAAGCTGATCACGTTTTAATATTTTATATTAATAAATTTAAAATAAAAGATTCATGAAAAGAAAAGCTAAAAAGATATATAAAAAATTACATAAATAAGCGTCGCTACGCCAGATGATAAAAACTGAAAATAGAATTAACATCAGATGGTATGTTAGTAGTAACTAAATGCATCGTCAAATTTTCATAGTAATAATATCTTCAAAATTAATGTTTTTTTTTTACGGTTGCCATTAATGTTGGAGGACCCTATATTGTATAGATATAAATATCGTAGAGACAGAAAATGGCAACATCTTATTGGTAGAAACTATTGCAGCAACAAATTTTCAATTACGAAATGTGTTATGTTCGTATCATTTATCAGTTTTTCATGCCAACCAGTCATTGGACTGAAGTGCAAAATTGAATTTACCAAGGTTTTTATTATTTTGTAACTTGAGTTTTTTAATGAGAAGGTCATTTTATTTGTTTAAAATTTTTATATTATTTCTATTATTTTATTTTCGACCAACGTTTCGTTTCTGTTCGACTACATTTTCGCATTTATTACTGCTTTTTTTGCAGGGATTTAAATGATAATAAGCCCGTAGTCAATGAATGAGTTATTCAGCTCTGTTTGGTAAATTTTTTACTGTGGATGGAGAAAGTACGTGCAAACAATTGATTTTCAAATTTCAGCATAAATGCACGTTTGCATTCCCTTGAATGGAGTTTAATTGTATTCGAAATGATGACTGGATATGTTTGGTGGCCACGATAACTGTTGCAACAATTTATCAAAATGTCTCTCCACTTAAAGTTTTTATTAAACTGCCCAGATTTAATTATTTCTTTTTGTAAACGTGGAAGTTACTAAATATTGGTTTACTTCACATGTGCACTAAAATTCCTGCAAATATAGCTGTTATTTAACAGCGAAGCAACATCAACGAATTGTGATTATTTTTTGATAAACTAAATTTTGTTTTAATTTTGGTGAATATAACTCTAACTTCATAGTAGAACCTAAAATTTATGGATCTAAAAATCTGTTGAGCTATTTACTTATATAATTATTAAATAACATAAAAATATTGTTATGGTTGAAAAACGAATATTTTTACATTAATGAGAGTCATGCTTTAGATGTTTAAAAATGTCTAGTTTAAAATATTCAAGAAACAACCACCTTTGAGTAACTCGACTACGATTGAAATAGACACCTCACTTTTAGGGTTTTGTGGGTAGGTTTAAGTTAACTTAATAATTGTTTTTTATCGTAACTTCGAGCTATATGTAAATAATCACGTAAGTACTTTTTTATAGGAAACGTTTACAATTGGAAATGTAACATTGTCAATTTAGAACGGAAGCAAACTCTTGAAATATTAAGAACGTCCTCTTAAAATTTTATTATTTTTTGCTCATTTTGTCGTGACGTTTAATTACATTACGTTTGGCAAAATTGAAAATGGTTGTAGCGTGAGTTTTAATGGCCTAAGAGCACCGACGAAGTAGATAGTCGCACCCGTGGTTTTGTTCATTAACAACAAGATGGTATATTAAGGCTTCTATTGAAAATAATATTTTTTGAAATAATGGGTACTGTAAACAATTTTTATCTACCTAACTCGTATCGTAAATATTAAATAAGTGTAGCAAGTAGCTACATACCTAGTGTGTCAGAATTGCTTTTTTGTATCGTAGATGACATTTGGAATAGTCTTTAAAAATGATGTAGGTACTGGACCAATTTTTTGTAACTAAATATCAACACAAGTTTCAATATTTGTATGAATTTAAATGATTAGGTACGTTTATATGAATTCATTAACTTGAGTCTACTTATAAAATATCATGAATTATTATTGTAATAAATTTAATGAAAAAATTCAGAGCTTGAAACGAATTTTTGGGGCAACGTTGACATGGGATTCCTGTAAAGTCTCTGTTAAATTCGTAAATTAAGTAAAATAAGTTATCATTATTTAAGAATTGTTGGAGAAGAGCTGTAAAACATCATGATAGTACAACTGTACAAGATTTGATCATCCGGCGGACGAAAATGAGTTCGTTTCGCGCATGACGCATTAGGCGACAATCGTATTTGCCTACCTTATTAAACATATAGGGAAACGAGTAAAATACAGACAAATTAAAAATGGTCGTGCGAATAAACGGTAATGGAAATAAAAAATAAACGTATTTTTGTTTTGTTTTATTGGGAGTAATAGTTATATTATACACTTACCTGAAAATAAAATTACGTTAGTTAAAATAATTCAAAATGATATGCTGTCGCTGTCTACTAGAATAGTAGTGGAATAGGTTAACTAAGTTGTTGTTTTAATTAATTTTTGATTCCGTCCAGTATGTGGTTGATATAAATCTTTATTTAGAAATCTAATTCGAATTTAGGTAATATATAGTATGTCCACGGATGGGGTTGACAAGAGGGAAAAAAAATATTTTCAACTTTACGCTAAAAGTTATTTTTTATAAAAAGTTTTGCTTGTCTTGGATATACAGTGTTTTAAAAATTGCAAAATATGAAATTGACCTTAAGCAAAGTGGTCTTATTTTTTATTGTTGTAAAAAATGTTATTTCAGAAAGTTGTTTCAAAACTTAAGAAAAGTTTAAATACAAAGTTTGGTAGAGATATGAAGAAAATTTTGTATGTACAGTTGCGGTCGTGTGGTGTGGAATACTCTATGATAAAGTTATTGGCCCATATTTTATAGAAGGAAATTTGAATCAACATGTTTATATGTATATTTTGGAAACATTCGTCCTACTGTTTTAAACACCTTAGAATATTATTCGGCAGCAAGACCGATGTCCTGCGCATTCTATTCTTCTAGTGAAGGAATGGTTAACTCAACATTTCGGAGATAGGTGGATAGGAAGATTTGGTCCAGTTCCTTATCCCGCTTGACAAGACAAATTGTCACACATGCCGAAAAAACGAACCACAAGCATCTTTTCACTTATTTCCGCATAGTGATGCAAAAGTGAAATGTGTTTTTATTGAAAATGTTTTTGAATTTCAAAGACAAGGTAGAGAGATAAAAACGTGGGGGAAATGCGTTATTAATGGGGAAACATTAAACCAATTATATGAGGGTCTGTGAAAAAACATTTTAAGGAGGAAAACTACAATTGTAAGTTAAATGTTTTGAATGAATGAATTTTTTAGTGTCAACTTTACAAAGTAAGACACAATACACTTACTGTCTGATGTAACTTCCAAATACGCTAAAATTTTATGTAATTTTAAAAAAGCCATCACAAAAATCAAATTACAACACCGCAGCTCACGAGGTAAATACACAACGGTATGACTTACAGCTGATGTACAGTGGCGCCCTCAACGGTACCCGAAATCGCGAATTCTGTATGATAATTTTGTTGAATGACAACATTTTGCCCTATTTGTTTACGAATGTTGAATCTGAGACACTGGGAATAATGTTTCTGTCTGTATGTGCAAATTAAGCAACAAAAGTTTTACTAAATTGCTGATGTGTCATGCTCCCGTCATGCTAGTAGTGTGCGCTTAGAAAGGTTTGAGAATACAAGAGACGAATTACTTACGCAACACAGATTAGGTTTTTGTTTCCATTCGTACATAAAAATGTAAAAAAGGATTTTTGGTGATTATGTATGTAGCTTTTTTATTCATAATACGTCAAGTTTCTGCAATTGTTCTCTTTGCTCATTTTATGAACTGCGAACCTGTTCTATCTATTCCACGAAGCGAGAATTTTTTTTTTGTTGTACTTTTAATATAACTACTAGTTTTATGAATTGGTAAGATGAGTAAATATGAGTAGAGTAGATATGCCCATACTATGTTGTACGTTGCCACACTGGGAAAAATGAACTAAACTTGTAGAAATATTATTTATTTTAAGCAGGTAACAAATAAACTCATAACATATCGAAAGCTATAACTAATAATGATTAGAATATTAAACTAGAGCAATATTCTTTCAACAATTGGCTAGTTCGTGGAACAGACGCGATATTAATTCTCTAGTGTGCGAAGAAGTCATTATTATCTGATTCTCAAAATAGGTAGGCACAATTTGTTCATTTTCTGGAATGGGTCATTTAATAATTAATAACTGAAAAATTTGAAGTATGAAATTTGATTTAATTAAATACGTTTCCAAGCAACACAATGCGGGCCTGCAATTATCTTTCTTTATCTATCAATTGCAAATTTTATATATTTCACCATTGTTTAACTAGGGCTGTAATGAATTTTGAAAGTTCTGGGAGCCGTTATGGCCTAGGTTACAGTCATCATAGTGAAGTAGTAACGCTCACTTAACATGTTGAAGAGCGGAAAAAATTAAACTTCCTTATTCAGTGTTTTCTTATAACAACTGACAATAAAATTAGCAACTTCAAATAGAACTCTATAAAATATACAGTAAAGTACGAATTGCACAATTCAGAAAATATTACTGTCTAATTTGTTAATATGCTAGTGTCACCATATTCAGGACAATGTAACTTCAAAATTACGTATCGTAAATGTTGTGTACACCGTGTTCATAAAAGATTGTAACATTTTCAAACAATTTATTCTCGACAAGAGTAATAATATAAGCTCTACAAGAATTTTAGCGTAATATATTACGAAGACTCAACAGATGTAGCCGATTGAACAATTTTCTTCCCTTAATCGAATTTACATGTCTTCTTTAACAATAGCAAAAGCTTTACTAGACCTTGAAGCAATGGTAAAACCCCACAAGAAGAAATTGCATGAGGTGATGTTTGAGTTTTTGGGGGCATTCTTAATAACATTTCAACGCCACTATTATGTTGTGAGAGATGTTTATTGTGTTATTCACTCACTGCTTGGTGGTCATTTTCTTGGTTAAGTTGACATAGTGCCTGACCACAAATTGATGTCGGTTGGCTGGGATGTGTATGAAATATTGGTGAAATTAATGACCGATATTATCATTCATATGACAATGTGAACTTATCTGACACTTCTAAAACGCCAGTTCCACCGCTATGCGCATCCGGAACACTTTTTGCGAAAACCATGGTAATTTTTGTATATGGTTCTGGTAATTTTTTAAGTTATCAATCGCATCATGAACATTGCAGATAATGTTAAAAAAAATTGATGAGATTGTCTTACTTTTTATGTACTGTCTTTTATAGACAGGGTGTATATTTTAATATTCTACTTTCATCAGTATTATTTATTTGAGTATCATTTCATTAAAATAAGTACGGTTTAGTGCCGTTTTATTGTACTCCTAGCTGTTAACTTTTGTTACACAAGTAACATCCTTTTTAATTACAGGATAATGGGAGAGAGGCTCTGGATCTTACAGCCTCCCCCATGCGAGCTCCTCCCACAAATACAAGAACCAGCCATCCGCCGCCAATGGTTATTCAGGGTGACTTTCGAAAGGTACTTGAAATTGTTTTTACCTCTGCAATTAATGGTTTTTTCCACTTTAATTATTACACACGAAGTATAATTTGTTTAAAAATCCGATTATTATTGTTGCTATATTAGTGTGTTCAAGCAGGTTAAAATCATAAATTTCATCTATCGATATAAACGACTTCATGTTGACAATAATAAGTAAGCAACAGACTAACATTTAAACGAGTACATAAATTACATACAATTTGTGACATTTAATTTTGAATTAATTATACCTCAAATCAAGAAGATTGCTAACGTTAAGCACCTCTCCAGTTTGGTTTAATTATGTTTCATAACGATGAAATATTTAGTAATAATGAACGGTTTTTCAGTTATGCTTCGTTGTAGATGTACAATTAGAGTGGAAAAATTTTTAAATTGCAGAAAGTTAGTTTGTTTCAAATTTATTGCAAAATTTAAGTTAAGTAATTTAACGCAATTTATTAGACCATGCAACTGACAAAAGGTCGAGCTTAAAAATCCTCTCAACTTGCAGGTATCGGGAATTAGTACGGAAATTTTCAAGCAAATTGAAACGGTAGAAAATGATCACGATTCTTCAACTGCTGCTGCACTGGAGGTAAAAGCTTTCATAATAATTTATTCTTAAGTGGTTGTGTTAAAGAGATTATTCAACTTGGCGATACTTTTAATTAAATTGTTCGATAAAACACAAAACACAATTTCTGATATTTCAAACTTTCAAGGACACTTCACGAGGTTTAAGCTCGATAAGAAATTTTCTTCCACTTATTCAAATTGTACGCAAATGAATGCAAGTCAAGTGACCAATAACATTTGAGGACTTGTTAATTTCGCTGCTTCTCATAAATAGTTAGATGTGTCTAAAAGAACCCATACAACACAATAAAATCGCCGAGATAATTTCCTCCAATTCTTGATATTTCAATTTTCTGAAAATAAAAAAATATTTTAATTTTTAATATACTTTGTTAGAGATGTACTATTCCGGCCACCAAAATGTAAACGATTTTTTTTAGCAACTTGATTTTTGCTTCATATCATAGGCGTCCTAAAAAAATCAGCCAAATGTAAATATTATTTTGTTTATGACAAATATTATTTCACGAAAGTCACTGGATAAAGCCAGCTTTAATCTATGGAAAAAATAGGGAAATTTGTGTCAAGTATCGTGCACATTTCGGTGACCGGAATGGTACCTACGGCTAAGTAAATTTCTAGTATGTCATCCACGGATGAAATGTGCGGAGTTAAATATTCAGAACAAGGAAAATATTTCTATTGCCAAGTATTCCTACCTGCGTCAAGTTAACGCATTTGTTACGCACTTGTACGAAAATTTACCTGACAATGACAATGACCCCATTCCATTAGAAATTTTTAAGGAATTTTTAAAGAATGCCGTAATATAACTGCTTATTATTTATTAAGTAAATTTAAAATTTATTTAAATTTAAAATTTATTTAAATTTAAAATTTATTCAAATTTTCTCAACAAATTACGCTTTGTAAACTCTTATGGAATAACTACAATTTATTACTTTACAAATTAATTAGTAAAAAATTCTTTAATGTTAATTTATTTATATTTAAAATTATATTACCCAAAGGAACTGTATTTATTCGAATCAACAATCACAGGAAAACCAATAAATTCATTGTTATACTAATAACATAACCAACATTATTACTTACAAAATATTTAAATTGCTCAACTTTCACCGCAATATATTTTTTTTTAAATCTGCAAACATCGAACTGCACAAACACATTTAAAAAATGTTTGGTCATATTTAGTGTAAATATGACAAACCTTTTTTTTAATGTATGCTTAAAATGGAACAATTTAAATATTACAATATGAAAATTTAATTAGTTTAATTTAATACTATAAAATATTTTTAATACACGCAAAATACAAATATCGTATATTTTAAAAATTTAATTCAAATGTTGTAGTTATATAATTTTTAACTTTTCATAGATATAAATATAAATATATTAATTTGGAACATATTTCAAAACATATTTCCTGGATATAAAAATATGTATCTAGAGAATATCCACCTGATGTCTGTTTCGGATATCCACAGGAAATCTTTCAAAAATATCTGTTGGATATTGGGCGCCTTATGAGTGTTGTATAAGAAGAACAACCCAAAAGGCAATATTATCTTAAAAAAGACAAATGATTTAATTAATTAACTGAAAACTGGATAAAATAAGACGAGGGCGAAAACGAAAGATACCATCTCAGAATTTGTCAAATGATATTTAATAATTTTCTTTTTTTGTAATAATTTCTCGATGCAAATTGCAAAGCTCATTTGACCCACATTTTTTTGTATGCAATCTGTATGATATTATATTAGAACAGAACGTTTTCAAATTATACTAACAAATTTATTTCCTCCCATTCTTTTTCGTAGGCGGTGGAAAGACGCGGTGAGATGATAGTACGTATATTAGATCCACGCCATTTAGGAAGAAATGCGGGTGATGCTGCTAAACGCTTTCTGGCAATGCAAGATTCAAAACATTCGGTATATTTTGTTGAAATTGTTAAAAGGCCGGGTCAAACTCTTGGACTTTATATACGAGAAGGCAACGGGATTGATAGGAGTGACGGCGTTTTTATATCGAGAATCGCATTAGAATCCGCCGTATATAATAGTGGATGTTTGAAGGTATGACTTTTGCAAGTCGTTGAGAAATGTGAACAAAATTTGTAGTTCGTATTGTGTTTATAGGTAGGGGATGAAATCCTAGCTGTAAATTTGGTAGACGTGACACGAATGAGTTTAGATGATGTAGTCATTATTATGTCAATCCCTCGAAGACTGGTTCTTGCAACTAGGCAACGTAAAGGCAGTAAAGGAGGACAAGGATCTCCTAGCGTTCAACCTCGTTCCGAACATAAACCACCGCCTGTTGTCGTTATTAAGAGAGATTTACGTGAAGATGAAACTGACGAAGGAGAACTCAGTCAAAATAGGTAAATTACTTGTCTTTTGATCTTTTCGGTTTAAACCCCTTAGGATGGCCGGTGGATGACTTTTCACCAATTTACTTTCCGCAACAGCAGGGACACGAGTGGTGCTCAATTTCTTGTTCTTGTAGAGAATCAATTCGTCAAAGACACACGGGTGATGGCCGAGAGATGAGCGAATCGCGGTCTCGTTTAGGTCTAGGTCTGTCGACATTGGATGGCAGACGTTCATCTCAAGACAATTCGAACGGTCTCGATCTTTATTATAATTCAAGACCGCCGGATTCGAGTTCTTGGGGTTACCAACCGCCGCCTCCAGTAATAACGGAACAGCCTAAATCGAGCATGCAGCACTTTCAGCCTTACGAGAGAAACTATCCTAATACTCTCGAGAGTTTGGCTGAAAAAGTTCATTCTTTTGCTTTACCCGGTCGAAGAATGTCGGCCGGAACGCAACCCATGTCCTCCCGGTTAGTAGTTTTAAAACGATATCAATGAACTTTAAAATTTTTGTTCTTTTTTCCAGTTTGTCTTCACAACAGGGCCCCGCGTCACATTACTACGTTCAACATGCCGGAACAGGCACTAGACGTATTATGCCAAGATCTGGGTCTGATCAGCATCTTCCACACACGGAGTATTCAGATTACACTAGCATAACGCAAGCAGGGCGACACAGTTTGTTAAGGTCGAGTCTCAAATCTGGCTCTACACTCAGCCGATACAATCAAAGATATGTAGATCAAGCTTCGATTGCGTCCCAATTGGCACAGTCTAAATATGGTACTGCAGCCGCAAACCAATATGCAACATCTAGTACTCTTAGCAGAAGAAGCAGAACGTTAGATTATTCGAGCGATACTGAAGCAACGGTTGGACCGAGAAGTAGCTATTATTATTACAGGTATTGCAATATTTTCAATTATAAATTTCCAAATTCCATGAATCAATTCTTTTCAAAAATTTGACTTTATTCACGGGAAATTTAAAAACTTATCTGCAGTTGTTACATTATCATTTTGACGAATTATGCAAACGTTAAGTGAATCGTCGTCTTATTGTTTGTAGTAGAAACCAAGGTGTGATTCCTCACAGTACAATACCGACATTAGGGAGAAATAACACAATGGCATCGACTGACATTACCACAAAATTTAATTCGTTACCGAGAGATGCGAGAGGGTCGACAAGGTAAGGCGTTTTTGAGAAAGAAAAAGAAAAATGTGCGAATCTTAATATAATGGTCGCTTTTAGATTGGGCATGAATAAAAGATTCGGGGATAGAAGCGTAGCCCTTTTACAAGACGAATCTGACGGGGCATTGTCAGCTCCTGAAATGCCTTCAATAAGAAGGGATCGAGGTATGAAAATGTTTTTTTTAAGAATCTTCTATATTGCGCAGTTAGCTTAAGCGTTTTAGTAGGTATCTGAATGTGGCCAGTCACAGATTGCAGCTAATGCTGTTTTTTTTTTTGTTCTCTCTTGTGCGCTTTGTGCCCTTTTAAAGCTTCTTTGCGCACTCATAAATTTGGACTTCATTGTGCTGCAGTAAATTATGTTGCTTCTTCACATGCATCTTGTTTCATTTTTCATTCTAAGGGAGGATACCCTCGTCATCTAGTATATTCACTTCAGATGAGTACAGACAATGGCTTAGTCGCACGCCATCAACTTCAGCTATATACGAACAAATTAGAGCTTCGAGAGATGTTTTAAACCAACAAAGAGCTGCAAGATTTACCTATAGCGCTGAAAATATTCATCAAGCGCTTAAGAATGTAATTTACGCAAAACCCGTTAGAAAATAAAATAATTAACGGCTTTAAATTTTCAGGCGGAAAGTG
This sequence comes from Dascillus cervinus, assembly GCA_949768715.1. Taxonomy (NCBI): domain Eukaryota; kingdom Metazoa; phylum Arthropoda; class Insecta; order Coleoptera; family Dascillidae; genus Dascillus; species Dascillus cervinus. Next base: position 24,338,938 of record OX458319.1, on the reverse strand, counting down.
GATATTATAGCTCATACGGAAGTCGTCCTGGAGCCACGTCGACTTTGGATAGAAATTTTACTAGGACGCAACATCCTGCCATTCCTGCAAGATCGTTATCAACACAACACATTACCTCATCAACTTCAGGTACAAAAAATCATAATAAAATATTTTTAAGTTCATTAATGAATATTGTAGCTTTAAGCACGTCCAGATCGCCTTCGATGAGACGAATGAGACAACTTTTGGACCTGGATTCTGGGAGGTCAGGGGCAGCACCAAGTCCTGTTCCGACTCCTAGCGGAACTTTACCTAGAGGTCAACGACAGTTAGATATTAATCCAGCTGGTATGTGACAATTTTGAAAAACTAATTCGACTGAATCGTGTTTGTCCGCAGAATTTCTTAAATACAAACTTGATAAACCCGGCGCGTCATCAACAGGTACTTCTGGTTTGTCATTAGGGAGTGCTGGTACTATTCCTTTTGGTTCTCTAGGTGATGAGCCTGTCAGTGGCATGCTTTGGGTACATTTATTAGCCGGTAGAGGTTTAAGAGCATCTACTGGTTCTTCTGCTGCTACAACGCCCGTCACCCCAAGTGGCACTGCTCCAAGTATAGGTATTGTAAAAGAATAAAATTATCCTCTTTAGAGCTAATTCAATTTCCGTAGCTCCAACAGGACTGAGAGACTTGTATTGTGTTTTGGAATGTGATAGAGTGCACAAGGCGCGAACGGTTGTGAGGACGGGCGATTTAGTATTCGATTGGGATGAAAGTTTCGAATTAGATTTAGTCAATAACAGAGAATTAGATTTACTAATATATTCTTGGGACCCACAATACCGACATAAACTGTGTTATAAGGGTTCCGTTCATTTACCTTCATTGTTAAAAACTGGCCCCGTTCATCAATTAGCACTTAAAATTGAACCAAGGGGAACTCTGTATCTGCGACTGAGATATTCCGATTCTCATACTTTGTACAAAAGAAGAGGTCTTACTAGTATAGCACTTTCAAGAACAACGAACCCGCCACTGTTCGCCGTAGACTTGGAAACAATTGTATGTATTATTAATCTTAGTTTGAGTTTAATGTAAAGACAAATCTGTGTAGGTAAATAGAGAATCTAAAACAGGAGGTGTACCTGGAGGTGTGGCAACTACTTTAGTAACAAGTGGTCTTCAAGTTCCATTAATTATTAAACGATGTTTGGAGGAAATAGAAAGAAGAGGTTTAGATATAATAGGTAAACTACCGGCTCGGTTCTTTTCCTATAAGCTTCATATTATGTTTCCTGTAGGGTTGTATAGATTATGCGGATCAGCGACCAAAAAGCGAATACTGCGGGAGGCATTTGAACGAAACAGCCGATCGGTAGATTTAACCCCGGAAAACGTTCCCGACATAAATGTGATAACTGGAGTCTTAAAAGACTATTTACGAGAATTGCCCGAACCGTTATTTACAAAATGTTTGTATCAAATGATGGTGGATGCGTTAGGAGTGTGTCTACCGGATGATCCGGAAGGAAACGCTAAATTGATGTTTTCCATTTTGGACTGTTTACCGCGAGTAAATCGAGTGAGTCGGTGCATTTAAATACTTAGAGGATGGAAATAATAAACACAATTTCAGGCAACACTGATTTTCCTCATGGATCATTTAGCACTTGTTGTGTCTGCATCCGACCGTAATAAAATGTCAGCCCAGAATTTGGCGACGGCATTAGCACCTCCTTTAATGTTGCATTCGGCAGTTGATTCTTTAACGTCGGGGTCGCGTACTACTGAACTCGATTATAGTCAACCTATCGGTGTTCTAAAATATTTATTGCAAATTTGGCCCGTGTCAAAGCATCGCTCAGGTAATGTGTTATTTATCTATGTCGTTTGTAGATAGTACGTAATTGTAATGTAACGTTGAGTACCTAGTGCTTTGGGCATGATAAGCGTAGTTGGCATCTATGTGTTAAGGTGTTGTTGGTATTGAGAGTGGGACGTTTTCAGACAGGTCGACGCGCCAGGCCACCAGAGCCGCGTGGAGACAATCGCAATGTGTATCCTCCGGCGGTAGTGGTGCGCGCTCCATCTCGGCCCTCAGTGGCTCCGTATCTTCCTCCTCCTCGCTCAGTAGTCTCGGAACTTCGCGGCCCTGCGCAGCCGGCCCAATCACCCCAGATACTCGTAAGTGACACTTCGTTTACAATTGATAGCGTTACCTTAAGATGTTTCGGCAGGGCCCATCATCAGTAAGCAAAGGTCCTTACCGTCCGCTCTCTCCTCGAGTAGGCCCCTTGCCAGCGGGAGTGGGAGGCCTCAAGCCGCGACAAGTGATAGTGTCTTCTCCAGGTTCTCCAAGCAGCAGTAGCGGCGATTCTCAATCGGGTTCAGAGTCCGTTAAACACTGCCTACCCAACCGCGTGAGTTCGCCAGCCATGCGCGCTTCTCCGTCCTCAGGAATGCGCCATTCGCCATCAGTCGCAACCGCTGGCATTAGAAGCTCCCCATCGACGACAACTAGTTTGAGAAACTCCCCGTCTTCTGCTACAATCAGTTCTCCAGGCCCGAGACACTCACCATCAGTCACGAGTCTCAGCCGTGCTTCTCCCTCGTTACTCACTTCAGTTACTCGTTCAAGCTCGCCGGCCATGCAAGGCACTTCTGCTGGACTAGCGGTCACATTGAATACGAACACACCCGATTTTGCGACACTTTCCAACTTGCAACTGACAATTGCCAACATAAGCACAACTGCTAATAACATATTTAATATGACATACAGTCAACCAACCACCTACGCTAGTACCAATCCATTTTTAACTGGCGCTTACCTAAATTACACTCCAAGCGAGATGAGTTATACAGAAAAATATAATACGATCGGATCATCCAAAGACACAAAACCATTCTCATTCACGGATTCTGGATATTCTGATGCCGGTTCAAAATATAGCACTCTCAACATGAAATCAACGTACGACACAACCGACTCCATTTATTCGTCGGGCGATGTAAAAAGTTGGAAGTATCAAGAAAAATCGGGATATCTTGGAACAAGTCACGGAAATGAACTGAAATATAATCCAGGAAGTCGGAACGGTAAAACGTCTGGCAGCAGTTACGACACTAGTCCTAATGTAACACAAAGTAGCGGCTCTATGCTGTTAAGTGTTGAAGACACTCCAACTCCTACAAGCAGCATCGAAACTGAGGACAGTAATACCCGAGAAGTTGGCGAGAAAGACGTCGAAGGGGACGGAGAACAAAGCGATTAAGGTAAAATACGTCGCGCAATTAACTGGGCACAAATCACTGTTTAATGTGGCAGCACTAAATAAAAAAGACAAAATTAGGATAATTTCCTTTGCGTTAGTGTCACTCCTATTTTTAAATGTAAATTATCTGACCGTGTATCACATTTACAACCTTGAAATTATTATTGAGGAGTGAAACCAATGTGTGTCTGCTTTTTAGAGAATCAAATTGAGAGACTAGGATCGTTGTTATATAATTAAATTAATATACGAATTTAGTTAGTAGAATAATTATGAAAAGTATAGAAAAAATAGAAATTTAGTGATTGTTATATAAATGTGTTTGCACAATTTTTTTCAAAAGGAAAAGAGATCATGTGTTGTCTCGGAACTCTTCCGTTTGTCCCGATCTAGTTTAAATAAACTTGGTGTGATTTAATTCGTTTCAATAATTAAAAAACAAGAAACTGCACAAATAAGTACTCGTAATATCACTGCCATGATTCGTATATGTATAATTAGGCAGATTTCATCGGCATAGAATAATTAAAACAACTAGAACGATTTACAACACGTAAATTCTGTATTATAATCCTTACAAAAGGATTCATTTAAAAGTACTACATTTGTAATATCTACGCTCTTTCCATTTCAGTGTAGAAAGTCATCGAACTTATAAGTACCATGTCAGTATAAGTTTCATCGTAAATCATCATCACAATTATAAAACAAATCATGCTGAAGCGTAGATTTTTCTATTTTATTTTATACTTTTTGCATACTCGTAGTTGTGTAAATATATTAAGGATAACAATACCTACTTGATAGTTTTTCGTAATTAAATTTTATGTAATTTTATATGAATTAATTGTCGTAATTGTTGTATTTTTGTTTTTATAGAGAACTGTAAATTACATTAAAATGTGTACAGTAATTTATTAAAATTAATGTTTCGTTATATTTTTATTGCCATACAATCGTTTATTATTGTTGTTTGGATGTGCGCTTTTGTTGTTTAAAATTTTTATAAAAGTTGTTTATTATACTGAAGGACAATACGACAATGAATTTGAATTTCGAGTGTAAAATAATTTGTTCATTCGTTGCAAAAAGGGCAGTAGGTGGTAGTAAGGAAAAATTATTACTGCAAACTTGGTACTAACCAAAATAATTGCTTTCGATGTTTAAAGCTGTAAAGTAGGAGCTAGCGTGTTTAAGCAACAACCTGCAAATTATTTTACCATTTTACACATTCTCACTGTTGTCTGATAAGAGAACGGTTTATTATGACCTATACAACTTGAACAAAAAAATTTTTAATACAGCGATATTTGTGAATGATAATAAAACCAGCACGATCCGAATGCAACTAACAACACATATGGTTAGATGTATTGTTGGTTGCGTTTGCAACTTGATGGTTTCATTATCACTTGTAAATAACCCTGTATACTCAAAAGAGTTCATATATTGCAACAATGCAAAGATTTTCCATTATCATTCCATTAAATTGAATCCAATTGATTTATAATTAAGGAAATTTTAAAATCTAAAATGTTGCTGATGCACAACATCTAAGCCTTAATTCCAAACTGCTAATATTTGCAATATTGAATTCTTTAAACTTTTTCTTTCAGCAGTATATCACTCGTTAAAAATGTAAACACTAAAATTATTCATTCTTAATGGTTTTACATTTTTCTTAATGTAACAGCCGGCGATGTAAATTGTCAAATTGTTCTTCGGTTGGCTCTATGAATTGGGATTCAAGTGTATTTCGAAAATCCTAGATGTATGTCTAAGTCAAAGATACTACTTGTACTTTCAATAATAATGCTTGTATAGCAATAAGGTAAATAGCTAAAAATGCGAGGCACATAATGAGTTAATTTTTATTTTGGTGCTAAAATATCATACAGAAATAGTTTTTGATGGTCGCACGTGTTTGAGAGACTGCGCATAGGGGCATATCATTTATCCTTGATGCAACTGTTGCCTAAACAGCCTATCATAAGTGTGGCTAACTGAATGGCTGGATGTGTAATTGTGCTCTAGATAATACATGTCAAGTGAAAGATAAGAATATAACTCTCTAGTCAATTTTGAGTTTCGTCAATTTTAGAAAACGTAGTTCAAAGAAAATTATTAGAATGTTATATTGTATGCACTGGCTATAAAAAAATATAATTCAGGTCTATCTGATAAAATGACAAATTTAAGGGTGCGTGTTGTGTATTTTTTTAAATATGAAAATTTACATGCTTAAGTTTATGCCCGACATCACAATGATGCCTTTCTGGGACGCTATCACTAATTAATAGACTGATGGAAATGTCACCCATTGTTTGTAAAGATATCACTGTCATTATGAAGAGTTGCAAATTTTGTTTTGGTTGTTGTAACACATTAATTTTTAAAAATATAAAAAGGATATTATGATTACGTTTGAAAGTTTTTTGATGTGATAGTAATATGTATTTGGTTGATGGTTTCATCAAAAGCTAAAGATGGTTTGCATATCAAAATTAAAACATTGTAGATATCACTTCGAGGGTGTGAAATGTGATCGCGTTACTATAAATGTATAAAAAAATCATTTTATTGTAAATTTAGCAATAGTGTGTAGATAAAAGTAATCGTCTTCCGATGAAACAAATGGTGGGTGACATTTCAAAGCCATTGCAATTTTGGAATAACATCACTAAATTTAATGAATAAAAGTTCGTTTCGAAAATGATACCAATTTTTTTTCAAATTCATTTGGATTGTTTAAATTTAAATGTAATCAGTGAGTGGTTCCACTTTACATTAATAGAATATGAACTTAATATTTGCAAACTTGTTCGTGGAAAGGAGCATTTTTGTAAAAACCATTATTGCAATTAATATTAAAAATTTTTCTTTGATAGGACATTCGCATTCAATAGTTTTATTCATATATTTGGTTAAAGATACATTATTGTACTAATATGATTTTTGGTGCGATAAAAGCTACTTTTTAAGAATTTAGATACAAATGTTCATCAAATTTTTCTCTCAAAAAGTCTGAAGTTTTGTACAATCGTTAGGAAATTTATATGTAATAAAATGACTGACTTTTACTAAAATGCCGTTAATTGGATGCCATCTTTGTAAAGGGGGGACGATAGAGAGAAAAAGGCCTGTAAAAACAGGGTTTGCTGCTTATCATTTAATTATTTCTCTGTACAATAACTTTAATGTTCCTATCATGTACTGCATAGGCTTTTTTCATTTTATTGGATAAGACTGATGAATGAATAAATGTTAGGTAGGCGTAAGTCGGAATGATTGTGTGCACATATCATTACACTTTGTACTTTCCTACATAATTTGAACGCAAAGTAGCGTGTGAACAATAATAAAATAATGAAAATAATACATCACGCCTCGACCATTCCTTTTGATGAATGTTGTTTAAAACTGTGGAAGTTATTTCGGTGTCATTTTTGCGTTCACTAATTTTTATCTTTGGCGAAATTAACTTTTACATTTAAATAACTTTCAATGGTTTTTCTCTGGCTAAATAGACTTTATGACATTGTTATGTATACAAAAAAAAACTGTTACAGAAATATTACATCGTGACAATTTCAAACTGATTTTGATATGTAAAATTAATTAAATTTTAAATTACTCCTTTTGATCGATTAAATATTTCTGTAACATAAAATAGATGTTAAAAAAACTATAAATTATCAGTATTTATGATAGCTTTTCAAATGGCTAGACCCTCCTAAGATGTACTTACGATATAACGAATAAATCATTCAGTTGAACAATATTTACTGTTTACTGTTCTGTGATTCCATAAGAAAATATTTTATGGCGTAAAGAAATTTTATTATGCAATGAAGTGAATTAGTCAATATAATTTAATTCCAATCATTAATTTGTTAAATCATAGTACTTTGGTAGTACCTACTAATTATGTAGTTATCACATATTATTTTATTTATTCCCTGTTTCCATTGCGGCAACCAAAAACGGCAACGACAAAAATTAATATTATTCAGACAATTTTCTTGGTATAAAGTGTGTTCGATAACTGCAATGACTGAAAATCAATCTTTATAAATTGTATTATACCGAGTTTTTGTTATAAAAGTATACATTCTTATAAAAAGCGGTGTTTTGGTGTTAATTGAAGACATGAGTGAATGATGGTGTTATGTTACAATATATTTTTCTTTCGTTTTTGCATCAAACGAATTAAAAAAATTCTAAAAATATTTTAGCGTGAATTTTACAATATCGGCGTTTATCAAAAATGTCAATATTAGTGGGTGACGTAATCCAAGCAATGCCCACAGAATAGAAAACCTTCATACTCTTTGGCAAAATTCTAGATTGAACCCACAGAGCAAGAGAGTAGAAACTACTGTGAAATTAGAAAAATTATTGCCGTTGGATTAAGTTTGTGTGCCAAAATTTTAATTACAGCGGTTTGGAACGATTTCTTGAAGTGAGCTGCAAAAGAAAATATTTTTTGACGGGTTACCATTTAAAAAAAGCGACGATGGCGTCATTACATTGACAACAAACAACTTGTAAGTATATAAAAATGTAGTCTCAAGAGATGTGAAATTAAATCTTAAAATTGACCTGTTTTTTGGATTTTTCTCAAAACTCAGATTTATTGAATTCCTGCGCTACTTTTGTCGTTCACTTTTCAACAAATTAAAAGATGTGTAAATTGATTTACAAATTTAATTTTCTTTTAAAATTTTTTCAAAACGGGCATTTTGAAAAAATATTTTTGAACGTTTGTAACACATTAAACTACTTTTATTGCATTTTTTTACTTTAATAACCTACAAATGAGTGTCAATCTGCACCTTATTACATTTTACAAAACAATTTTTGTTTTTTGGACCGTTAGTGTGTTTCTTAATTCCAGAACAAGTTAGAAAGCTGTGAAAAATATTTTTTTATTTTATGTACTATTTTTATTACGGCCACCGAAATGTGCACGATACCTGACACAAATTTCCACATTTTTTCATAGATTAAAGCTGGCTTTATCCAGTGACTTTCGTGAAATAATATTTGCCATAAACAAAATAATATTGACATTTGGCTTATTTTTTTATAACGTCTGATATGAAGCAAAAATTAAGTTGCTAAAAAGAATCGTGCACATTTAGGTGGCCGTAATAGTACTACATAACCTATACAATTTTGACAGAATCACTAAAATGTTACAGAATATTGAAAATAAAGTATTTCTCATCGAAAGTTTTCTTTGAAAATAGTTCGACAGAACCGTTTTGTGCTATATTTTGTAATTTTAAAGCTGCATCACTAATATAACCTCAAACTGACATATTCCTATCAGTATAAAGAAAAAATATTTTTTTCACAGCCTGCTAATCGTTTCTGGAATTTAAAAACGTAATGTAGTAATTGGCTCGTTTTGCCAACAACAGTTTCGTTCCAACGAGGTTTGACGGTATCAAAGAATGTTCAGTCGTAGAACCGGTCCAGCCATGCATTTGTAAATAAATACTTGCAGAATGTTTATTTAAAAATAATATAACATTTGTCTTACCCAATGTACTTGCATACTTTCAATTTGGCAATTAAAATGTCAGTTATATTGGCTTGCGCATGCGTCATAATGTATAACTCCGTTAAAAATAACAAACTTCAAATTTTGTGCCAAAAACTGTTTCCTAGATATATTCCAGTGTTTCAATTTTGATCTTCCTAATTAAAAAATTAACTACTGGTAACTAAAGTAGCACCGAATTTTTTCCCCGTGAAAATGTTTAAACAAAAAAATGAACTTAAAATGAAAATCTGTATGCAAAAAGTTGCATTTGTTCTTAAGTAATGCAAAAATATTTGAAATTCTGGTGATTTGAAGACAATTTAAGTTTCAAGTTTTAGGTCATACAAAAAACGTAACACATTGGGGTAAGTCATAAAAAAGTTATTTAAAATTCCAAAAGGCAAAATATTCACGCAGTTTTTGTTACTGTAACGCAGCTTTAAGGGAACTTATTAGTTAATAACAGTGAATAGTAAGCATTTCCGATCTGTTTAATAGAATTATATTCATTTAAAATCATAATACAGTACAGTACAATTAATGCACAAACAAAAATATTCATTGTTTTTCTATTCAGACTCACTCTTCAGATTTATCTTCTCACTGTAAGTTACCGATCAACTTTTTAAAAGTTTATAACCTTTATGAATCAACATGTGTCTTTTAATATTGCTATTTCGGGTAAAGCATTTATTGTACTGTTGACATTAAAAAGGTTTCAGTTCCTTATGAATCAACATGTGTCTTTTAAGAGTGCCACTTTCGGTAAAACATTTATCACACTGCTGACATTTAAAAGGTTTCAGTCCCTTATGAATCAACATGTGCCTTTTAAGAGTGCAATTTTGGGTAAAACATTTATCACACTGCTGACATTTAAAAGGTTTCAGTCCCTTATGAATCAACATGTGATTTTTAATATGGCTATTTTGGGTAAAACATTTATTGCACTGTTGACATTTAAAAGGTGTAAGTTTCTTATGAATCAACAGGTGTGTTTTAAAAGTGTCATTGGTGGTAAAACATTTATTGCACTCTAGACATTTAAAAGGTTTCAGTTCCTTATGAATCAACATGTGTGTTTTAAGACTGCTATTTTGGGTATAACATTTATTGCACTGTTGACATTTAAAAGGTTTCAGTCCTGTATGAGACAACATGTGCCTTTTAAGATTGCTATTTTCGGCAAAACATTTATTACACTGTTGACATTTAAAAGGTTTCAGTCCCTTATGAATCAATAGGTGTTTATTGAGACCGCAATTTCGTGTAAAATATTTATCGCACTGTTGACATTTAAAAAGTTTCTTGCTCTCGTTGCTATGTTTGTGCACTTTTCGATCTTTATTTTCACTAGAAACTTTTCCAGGGTCGCCACTCTTGTGCTTAGTAATTTTATGGTGTAACATATGCTTTTTAAATAAAATTTGAGTGACCCGTTGTGTACATACTTTGCATATAATAGTATCTTCTTGGGCCATGCAATCTTCAACATCATACTTTGCTTCTGCTATGTTTTGTAATTTAGAAACAAGATACTGTTCCATTTTTGTGGTGAACAGATGCTGCGGAATCATAATAACTTCAACGGCGCATGTACAAATCTTAAGCAAATCTTCAGTTTTACATATGGATTGGTCTACTTTGATCTAACAATTAAAACAAGAAAAATTTAATTTAGGTCGTCACATTGTAAATATAAAAAATTACCAGTGTATTTGCAATATGATCTCTAATTCCAAGTGTTAGAGGATTTGTGTCAAACTTGATGATTTCAAGTGAGCTGGTTTCTTCACTAACTTCTTCTGATTCATCTTTTATGATCAATTCTTCTTGTTCTAATTTAACTTCAAGTGCATCAAAATCATAAATCTGAAATGTGCAAGAATTTAATTTAACAAACTCAATTGAAAATTAACTTAATATTAGATGAAAATATGGAAGCATTTTACTGATTGATATGGTATCAAACTGGATTAAAAAACTATTAGGAATATTTAGTGGTACAACAGAGATGCAAACTTTTGATTTTCTTTTCAATAATGCACCCAAAAATAATTCTTTGATAAAATCAGGTAGATAAATGGAGAACGTAACAAAGAGACCCTCTCGGAAATTGACAAATTAAAATTGATCACATTTGCAAGTTTATTTCACATAATTTTCATTGAAAATTTTGATATTAGTTTTAATTTATTATAAGAGTTTCAAGTGAAAACTACTTAACAACCCCGTTTTTCCACACTTGCTTTTTGTGCTTTTGAAATAAATTTCGGTTGACGCATTGTTTCTGTACCTTCGATTTCGATGTGTCTTCTGATGTGAAAATTTCTCGAGTTATGTTATCTTCTTCAACCTTCATTTCAAGTTTTGATTTCTGATATGCTTGAATGTTACTTGAATTTTCAATGCTACCTAATGGAACAACTGTAACCTAAAAAAATTGAAATAAAAAACCTCAATTTCTTTTTAAAGTCTATTTAATTGTTTAGTTTGTAACTGTAAAACTATACCTGGCTATTCAGTAACTGATCCTCTTTGCGTTTTATTATCTGTGACTGATCCTCGATACCAAATGTTGGAAGACTTTTATTGTATAAGATATCAAGTGAGCCGTTTTCTATGGCAACTTCTACTGGCTCGTCTTTTATTATAAGTTCCGTCGGTTCTAATTTAATTCGAAATGAATTCAAATCATCGCAATTATCCATCTTTATCGGGAATTGAAACGAATGCGATGCACTTGCAAACACGTGCAAAATACTAGATTGAACCCATGATACTATAACTAAAGTGCGCCATTCACTAGCAGTTTGCCGGAAGGCGAGATCGACAGTCGGCGCGGACTGTCGCCGGATTTTCACCACTCACCTACAGTTTATCGTCAGTCGACGCGGCCTCTCGCCGATTTTCACCACTCACCTACAGTTTATCGTCAGTCCGCGGCCTTCAGTTCGCGCAAAACCTTCGCTCTGGACTGACGATTTCCCACCGGCCAGATATTTAACTTGATTGAAAAATTTACGCGAGGCCAACGTTAAAATATTGCTATTATGGATGAACTTCTATAGTTATCTACTGATAATAACATTACAATAATACATAAATGTAAATTTTTAACATTTTGCCCCTTAAAACTCGAATGAAATTGGATCAGCAAAACATTGTTTTTTTTTTTTATAAAACAACTTAAAATGAGCCCAAATGTAAACCAATTTAAAAAATAGTTCAAAAATCTTTTTTTAAAAATAATTGGTATACTATACAAAACTTCCCAATTAACAAAAAATTAGAGAAGCAATAGATATTGATTTATTCAGTTAGGGTAAGAACACAATTAAATTTATGTTCATTGTAATGTGCTCCGGCTCTGAAGGGGAATGTTACTTACAGAATCGTCGAGGAATAGCCCATAGTTTACTTTCATTAGTTACCAATTATTCTTATTATTATTATAAAAGAAATATTATCTTGATATACAGACGCTGCAGCTCGGACCGAAGCGTTGCCGTGATCTTGACCTGCATTAAATTATTACTTCCGTCCTATCAGTTTTATGTTTACAAAATGATTTCGCTATTTTGCTAGCCTAGAAGACGTGATGTTGTATCATACAGTTTTTTACGATTTATCAATTTTAAATTCATAAGGTTTATTGTACGCGTGATCCTTGAATGAAAAAATATTTTTTAAAATTATTTCAAAAATGGCCAAAAAGAATGTACCATTTATTAGTGAATTTATAAATACATATAGACAATTGGAAGATAAAAGGGAAATCATATTCAAACAGTTATTAAAAGAGAAAGGATTAAATAAGTTACTCGAATTATATCAAACAATCGACAAGTTTCTGGTATTATTACGCCTAAAGCCTGGGGTGAAATTTATATTATAGTTGAATATTTCAAATTTTCAAAACTACGTCCTGTGGCCAGATATCGTAGAGTTGCTATTCATCTTTCTTCTGCACTGATTGCGTTTCTTATTCTTGTATTTTTTTTGTAATATATGGTTTCACCAATTTCAGTAAAGTTTTGAAACAATAAATTATCATTCATGCGCAGAAAATTTTTTAAATTTTAAAATTTTCTTAATTTTTGTACTAATCGCATATGTGAAATTTTTTGTCGTTCCAATAGCCAGTCTTTTACCCAAAACTTTTTCCTTGATTTCGTTTCACTTAACAACAACATTAGCATTAACAAGCACAATCTTTTTTTTTACCATTTTCAAAACCTAAACGCTTTAAGAATTGCCAAAAACCTGTGTGATTAGTGAAAAGATGATGGGGAATGAAGGCGATCTGCCGGCCGCCTGTTAAGTGTGTGGTGAATTTGAGGCCGCCGGCCGGCCGATGACGATGAGAGGCGGCCTTGGACGGCCTGCAGTCCCGGTCTGTTGCCTAGTGTGTGGCGCGCAACAGTCCGGGACTGCAGGTCGTCCAAGGCCACCTTTAATCGTCATCCATCGTCCGGCCAACTGCTAATGAATGGCGCACTTAAGTCATAGTATCATGGATTGAACCCACAGAGCAAGAGAGTAGAAACAAATGGGAAGCGTAGGCTCGACGCACTACGATTTCCGCTCCTTGAACTAAACACAACAGCGGGTTGTTTAAAATTAGTATTGCAACTGAATGTGACCGTGTCATTTTAAAATCTTCAAGGTAGACTACTGTGAAATTAGAAACATTATTGCCGTGGGATTAAGTTTTTGTGCCAAATTTTTAATTACAGCGGTCTGGAACAATTTCTTTAAGTCAGCTGCAAAAGAAAATATTTTTTGACGACCATAACCGTTTCTGGTATTAAAAACGCGGGTTGCCATTTAAAAAAACCGACGATGGCGTCATTACTTTGACAACAAACAACCTGTATATAAAAATGTTGTCTCAAAAGATGTGAAATTAAATCTTCAAATTGACCCGTTTTTTGGATTTTTCTCAAAACTCAGATTTATCGAATTCTTGCGCTACTTTTGTCGTTCACTTTTCAACAAATTAAAAGATGTGTCAATTGATTTACAAATCGAACCCACCTCCGCCAGAAAAGCCGAAAAGCCCGTACTTAATGAAGAAAACGACGTGACTTTGACGACGCGGGACGAAATCGAGCACAAAGTAGCGAGTGGTAAGAAACCTCCGAGCATAGAAGAAGGAAAATCGGACAAGAAAAATTCCAAACAGACGAAATCCGACGAGAATTTGGAACACTTTGAGTCGAATTTGACCATCCACACGGTTCCTAATGTTAAACAGAAGGACATTCCCAGCGACGGATAGGAGATCGAGCCGGCAATAAAGGAAAAGCGAAAAAAGGGCCGGCCAAAAAAGGCAATCATTCGAAAAAGAGAGAAGTTCAAAAGAAGGAGGAAGATGTGGTCAAACCGAAGCCCAATGCCACTGGCAACAGTCTCTTGGACAATTTTCCAGTTCAAAACGAGGTTAAGTTGTCGACGACTGTCCCTTTGTGTCACCTGAGAACCACCAGAAACGTGTCTATGAACGAATCAATATCTGAATTTGAACGGTTTCTGAAGAGGCAGAGAGAACTTGAAAAGGACCTGCCGATTAGGAAACGTTCGCAACCTAGATGTGAAACTACATTGTAACTGTTTAGTGTATAATATAGGAAAAGAAATGTGGATGTGTTTCATATACTACTAATTGTAAGACAAAAACAAATTAATGAATCGTTTTACTTTTCTTTTCAAATTTTAATTCCCAATTTCACATGTACATCTATGTAATTTATTATAATTGAGGAAATATAGTAAAATCTTTCCTTTTATTTTATTTAATGTCAAACATTCCTATGGGTGGTCTGAAAGTCGAGCAATGAATTTGGAAATAAATACTTGCAGAATGTATATTTGAAAATAATGTAACATTTGTCTTACCCAATATACTTGCATATTTTCAATTTGGTAATTAAAATGGGTTCTATTGACTTGCGCATGCGTCATAATGTATAACTTTGTTAAAAATAACAAATTTCAAATTTTGTGCCAAAAACTACTTCCTAGAAATATTCCAGTGTAATTCGGTCTTTCGATCCTCCTAATTAAAAAATTAACTATCTAGCACCGAATTTTAGTGATTTAAAGACAATTTAAGTTTCAAGTTTTAGGTAATACACTATATGAAAAAAGTTATTTAAAATTCTACAAAATATTCAGTTTTTGTTACTGTTTTGGGGGTGATTCAGGTTGAGTGAATTAAACACATTGAACACTTGTCTTGAATTAACTATGTATATTTAATAAGCGGACTGTAAATACTTATGTGTTGCCACTACGGCGTTCAAGATAAGAGTCTGTCACGACGAGTACAACCACTCGCACGTAGGTGGCCATTGCCAACTTAACAAAAATGTAATTTAAAAGAGCGGCGCCAACAGTTACTATAGTGTGCAGCTTTAAGAGAACTTAATAGTTAATAACAGTGAATAGTAAGCATTTCCGATCTGTTTAATAGAATTATATTCATTTAAAATCATAATACAGTACAGTACAATTAATGCACAAACAAAAATATTCATTGTTTTTCTATTCAGACTCACTCTTCAGATTTATCTTCTCGCTGTAAGTTACCAATCAACTTTTTAAAAGTTTATAACCTTTATGAATCAACATGTGTGTTTTAAGACTGCTATTTTGGGTAAAACATTTATCACACTGCTGACATTTAAAAGGTTTCAGTCCCTTATGAATCAACATGTGTCTTTTAAGATCGCTATTTTGAGTAAAACATTTATAGCACTGTTGACATTTAAAAGGTTTTAATCCCTTATGAAACAACAGGTGTCTTTTAAGATGGCTATTTTGGGTAAAACCTTTATTGCACTCTTGACATTTAAAAGGTTTCAGTTCCTTATGAATCAACATGTGTGTTTTAAGACTGCTATTTTGGGTAAAACATTTATCACACTGCTGACATTTAAAAGGTTTCAGTCCCTTATGAATCAACATGTGTCTTATAAGATTGCCATTTTCGGAAAATCCTTTATTGCACTCTTGACATTTAAAAGGTTTAAGTCCCTTATGAATCAACATGTGTCTTTTAAGACTGCTATTTTTGATAAAACATCTATTGCACTGCCGACATTTAAAAGATTTCTTATCAACATGAAACAACATGTGTTTCTTGAATTCGCCAGTGTGCTTAAAACTTTTCTTACAACGTTTGCATTTCAAACGTTTCTTGCTCTTGTGGCTATGTTTGTGCACTTTTAGATCTTTATTTTCACTAAAAACTTTTCCACAGTCGTCATCCTTGTGTTTAATGATTTTGTGGTGTAACATATGCTTTCTAAATAAAATTTGAGTGACCCGTTGTGTACATACTTTGCATTTGATAGTGTCTTCTTGGGCCATACAGTCTTCATCATCATAGTTTGTTTCTACTGTGTTTTGTAATTTAGAAACAAGATACTGCTCCATTTTTGTGGTGAATACATGCTGCGGAATCATAATAACTTCAACGGCGCATGTACAAATCTTAAGCAAATCTTCAGTTCTAAATATTGATCGGTCTACTTTGATCTAACAATTAAAACGAGAAAAATTTAATTTAGGTCGTCACATTGTAAATATAAAAAATTACCAGTGTATTTGCAATATGATCTCTAATTCCGAGTGTCAGAGGATTTGTGTCAAACTTGATGATTTCAAGTGAGCTGGTTTGTTCACTAACTTCTTCTGGTTCATCTTTTATGATCAATTCTTCTTGTTCTAATTTTACTTCAAGTCCACCGAAATCAAAAATCTGAAATGTGCAAGAATTTGATTTAACAAACTCAATTGAAAGTTAACTTAATATTAGATGAAAATATGGAAGAATTTTACTGATTGATATGGTATCAAACTGGAATAAAAACTATTAGGAATATTTTGTGGTACAACAGAGATGCAAACTTTTGATTTTCTTTTCAATAATGCACCCAAAAATAATTCTTTGATAAAACCAGGCAGATAAATGGAAAACAAGAAAAAGAGACTCTCTCGAAAATTGGCAAATAAAAATTGATCACATTTGCAAGTTTATTTCACATAATTTTCATTAAAAATTTTGATATTAGTTTTAATTTCTTATAAAAGTTTCAAGTGAAAACTACTTAACAACCCCATTATTTTAAACATTTTCCACACTTGCTTTTCGTGTTTTTGAAATAAATTTCGGATGACGCATTGTTTATGTACCTTTGAATTCGATGTGTCTTCTGATGTGGAGGTTTCTCGAGTTATGTGATCTTCTTCAACCTTCATTTCAAATTTAGATTTCTGATATGCTTGAATGTTACTTGAATTTTCAATTCTACCTAATGGAACAACTGTAACCTAAAAAAATTGAAATAAAAAACCTCAATTTCTTTTTAAACTCTATTTAATTGTTTAGTTTGTAACTGTAAAACTGTACCTGGCTATTCAGTAACTGATCCTCTTTGTGTTTTATAATCTGTGACTGATCCTCGATACCAAACACAGATGTTCACGGCTTGTAGATAAAATAAAGGTGGCGCCGGTGGCATTGGTCGAGCGCAATCTTCCCATTTCGATCTAGAATTTTGCACGTGTTTGCAAGTACATTGTATTCATTTCATTTTCCGATAAAGATGGATAATTGCGATGATTTGAATTCATTTCGAATTAAATTAGAACCGACGGAATTTATAATAAAAGACGAGCCAATAGAAGTTGCCATAGAAAACAGCTCACTTGATGTCACATACGATGAAAATCTTCCAACACTTGGTATCGAGTTACTGAATACCCAGGTACATTTTTAGAGTTTCAAACTAAATTAAATAGAGTTTAAAAAGAAATTGAGGTTTTTTATTTCAATTTTTAGGTTTCAGTTGTTCCATTAGGTAGAATTGAAAATTCAAATAACATTCAAGCATATCAGAAATCTAAATTTGAAATGAAGGTCGAAGATCACATAACTCGAGAAACCTACACATCGAAATCGAAGGTACGTAAACAATGCATCATCCGAAATTTAATTCACAAGCACAAAAAGCAAGTGTGGAAAATGTTTGAAATAACGGGGTTGTTACGTAGTTTTTACTTGAAACTTCTATAAGAAATTAAAACTAATATCAAAATTTTCAATGAAAATTATGTGATTTAATTTGCCAATTTCCGAGAGGGTCTTTTTGTCACGTTTTCCATTTATCAGCCTGGTTTTATCAAAGAATTATTTTTGGGTGCATTATTGCAAAAGAAAATCAAAAGTTTGCATCTCTGTTGTACCACAAAATATTCCTAATAGTTTTTTATTCCAGTTTGATATGGTAATCAGTAAAATGCTTCCATATTTTCATCTAATATTAAGTTAATTTTCAATTGAGTTTGTTAACTCAAATTCTTGTACATTTCAGATTTTTGATTTCGGTGGACTTGAAGTTAAATTAGAACAAGAAGAATTGATCATAAAAGATGAACCAGAAGAAGTTAGTGAAGAAACCAGCTCACTTGAAATCATCAAGTTTGACACAAATCCTCTAACACTTGGAATTAGAGATCATATTGCAAATACACTGGTAAATGGTTATATTTATAATGTGAAGACCTAAATTAAATTTTTCTTGTTTTCATTTTTAGATCAAAGTGGACCCATCCATATTTAGAACTGAAGATTTGCTTAAGATTTGTACATGCGCCGTTGAAGTTATTATGATTCCGCAGCATGTGTTCACCACAAAAATGGAACAGTATCTTGTTTCTAAATTACAAACCATAGCAGAAGAGAACCATGATGTTGAAGATTGTATGGCCCAGGAAGATACTATTATATGCATAGTATGTACACAACGGGTCACTCAAATTTTATTTAGAAAGCATATGTTACACCACAAAATTACTAAACACAAGGGTGGCGACCGTGAAAATAAAGATCTAAAAGTGCACAAACATAGCCACAAGAGCAAGAAACGTTTCAAATGCAAACGTTGTAAGAAAAGTTTTAAACACACTGGTGAATTCAAGAAACACATGTTGTTTCATGTTGATAAGAAATCTTTGAAATGTCGACAGTGCAATAGATATTTTACCGAAAATAGCAATCTTAAAAGACACATGTTGCTTCATAAGAGGCATAAACCTTTTAAATGCCAAGAGTGCGATAAATGTTTCACCTTAAATCACAATCTTAAAAAACACATGTTGATTCATAAGGGACTTAAACCTTTTAAATGTCAACAGTGCAATAAATGTTTCACCTTAAATAGCGATCTCAAAAGACACATGCTGATTCATAAGGGACTGAAACCTTTTAAATGTCAACAGTGCAGTAAACGTTTTACTGCAAGTAGCAGTCTTAAAAACCACATGTTGCTTCATAAGAGGCATAAACCTTTTAAATGCCAAGAGTGCAATAAAGGTTTTACCCAAAATAGCCATCTTAAAAGACACATGTTGATTCATAAGGGACTTAAACCTTTTAAATGTCAACAGTGCAGTAAATGTTTTACTGCAAGTAGCAGTCTTAAAAACCACATGTTGATTCATAAGGAACTTAGACCTTTTCAATGTCAACAGTGCAATAAATGTTTTACCCAAAATAGCCATCTTAAAACACACCTGTTGATTCATAAAGGAATTAAACCTTTTAAATGTCAACAGTGCAATAAATGTTTTACTGCAAGTAGCAGTCTTAAAAACCACATGTTGATTCATAAGGGACTTAAACCTTTTCAATGTCAACGGTGCAATAAATGTTTTACCCAAAATAGCAATCTTAAAACACACCTGTTGATTCATAAGGGACTTAAACCTTTTAAATGTCAACAGTGCAATAAATGTTTTACTGCAAGTAGCAGTCTTAAAAACCACATGTTGATTCATAAGGAACTGAAACCTTTTCAATGTCAACAGTGCAATAAATGCTTTACCAAATGTAGCAATCTTAAATCCCACATGTTGATTCATAAGGGACTTAAACCTTTTAAATGTGAACAGTGCAATAAATGTTTTACTGCAAGTAGCAGTCTTAAAACACACCTGTTGATTCATAAAGGACAGAAATCTGAAGAGGGAGCTTGAATAGAAGAAGCAAGAAGAATATTTTTGCTTGTTTATTTATTGCACCCTATGATTTTTAATAAATTTAATGGAAATGCTTATTCACTGATATTATTTAATAAGTTTTGTTAAATTATGATTTCATTAAGTCTTTAATTAATAGCAATTAAATATAACCGAAATATTCATTTAGTGAATAGTTTTCTTTTAATTTAATTTTATTTGCCTGTTTATTTCCTAATATTGTTAGAATACTATTGCTGAAAAGAGCTATTGAGTTATTTTTATGAATTCCTACAGTGAATAAATTGTATGATGATTTTTTGAAATGTCTTTTAAATAATTGATTTATTGTATTCTTATAAATTATACATGAAGTGTTATTGCAAAGTGATGAGAAAAATAATTATCAATAGGAGAAGAAAATAAATCATTTAAAAGATAATATTCTAACTACTCTTAATATTCTGTATCTTTATAGTTAATTAAAAAAGTTTTAATAGAGAATTCCTTTTTTTCATAAAGTTATTGCCAAGTTCTATCACTTTTGAATGTTTCCAAAAATTAGTAAATATTTAATTCAAAAATTTAAATTAATTTAACAGTTCAAGTCAAGTCCCATAGAGGGCATTCTCCGAAACCATATGTAGGAACCTACATTGCCGACCAGTCGATAAGGAAGAAAAAGATATAACCGAGAGTTCCCGCGACAACAACGATAACAAGCTCGCGTCCTTCGACTTACTTTATGTATCATCACACGACATTAAATCATTAAATTATTAATAAACAAATCAAGTAGTGTTTATTCAACCTCAGTGAACCTAAGTACCTACACATAACCCACAGATGCGGGACATTAGTGTGACGTAGTCGCGGCCATTTTGTTGATGTAGGTTAGTGTCAGGTTTCCATACAAGCCTACTTTAACACGTGAAATTTACGAAATAGTGTTATATTTAAGTTATCTGAAGCTTTTAAGGAAAGGAAACACCAAGAACGGTAAGAATTCACTAAATGTGGTCCACAGAAGCATTCATTCTTGAAAATTTAGTAATAATAACTGAAATATGGGTGTTATTTAAATATAACATAACCTCATAATTGTCTGTTGTTGTAATTTTCTGATCAAAGTCGTATTAGATAGATACTGTAGCTTTATTTTAATGTTTGTTTCAGTAAATTTAAACGACCTAATCCATTATGGTTATGTGCTGGGCTCCAGATTGCAAACATTACAGTCAACGAGTCACACTTACGTTGTGGTACACATAGATACAGAGAGCAGCCATGTGGTGGCAAATCACTTGCCTCCTAGGACACTCACACACAGCATCCACTATGCCACCTTCTAAATCGATAGAAATCTAAAAATAAGACAGTCTTCCAGAACCTCTTCAGCCATGCGGCGAAGTGGAACCCGAAGCCACATCTTCTGCCGCGTCCGCACTAGAGCAATTCACGCCGAACATTCAAATTCGGCCACTCAGTACCTATCCCCGCACACACATATGGCACACAGAACGCGCCAAATGCTATCCGTCGGTTGTCGGTAAACGGCACTTGCTCAAAGGAAAATTAATTGCTCATGTTGCTCAGTCCGGACGCATTTTTGTCACATGTGCTGTGTTCGCCGTTTAAAGTGGTCGTGATTTTCAAATTTTAAACAAATGGAGTGGAATAGAGAAAAATGTTTACAATTGTTGGACTACTATGAAGATTCTCCACTATTATGGAATCCACAGCACAGGCTGTATTACAATAAAATTTAAAAAAATGATGTTTGGACCAGCATTGCGGAAAAACTTGGCTGCTGTGCAGAAGAAGCTAAAAAAAAAATGGACAGTTTGTTGGGGAGTTTCAAACGAGAAAAAGCGAAGGGAAAGAAGGCTGTAGGAACAGGAAAAGGTAAGACATGCATTTTGTTAAAGTACGACGTTTATTATCATATTTTGTAAAAAACTGATAACATCTACCTATTTTTTATTACTTTGCTTGGCAGGAGCACATGAAATTTACGTATCAAAATGGTTTGCATTCACCAGGATGGCATTTCTGATGGACAGAGATGAACCACGCGGCACGTTGAGTTCTCTAGAGGTATGTATGTCGGTAAATAAACATAGGTACTTAATTGAATATATTTTAAAAAAGTCTATATCTCTATATAAAGCGAAAATTATTTAATACATTCTATTTATTATTATTTATGTATTTATTGGTGAAATACGTTGCAAAATTATTTCGAATTTCGTTTGCATTATTTGACGCCCTACGTGGAAGATTGACGAGTGGAAGAAAAGATGTTTCGGAATTGTTTTCTGATCTCCAACTTGCCGGAATAAAATTCCCATGCTCGTCTTCTTGGTCAAAAGTACCACGTGGTGTATATATACTTCTAGAACTTCGGCTTTTTCGTAGAGAATTGTGCAGGCAGGCCACTGTCATTACCACAGTTTGTGCTTTTTCTGGCTCTAGTAGCATTGGCTTTCTAAGCACTCTGAAAATTGAAGATGAAATGCCAAAAACATTTTCCACTATCCTTCTGGCACGACTAAGACTAAAATTGAAATTTCTTTCAATTGTACCCTTAGCATGCATTCCAGAATATGGCTTCATTATGCGGTGCGTTAAAGCAAATGCCTCGTCTGCTACAATAACGTATGGCATCATTTTATTAAGGTCACTGAATCTTGAGGTAACCCTAGACTATTCTCCTGCAATTTTTTATACAGTGATGTATTTTTAAAGACGCCACCATCCGAAATTCTGCCTTGACAACCCACATCCACAAATGTGAAGTTGTAATCAGCATCCACAAGTGCAAAGAGAACAATGCTAAAATTTGATTTATAATTGTAGAACTCGCTGCCACTATGAAATGGGGCCTGAAGTATTATATGTTTTCCATCCATTGCACCCACACAATGTGGAAACTGCCATTTTGTTTCAAATTCATTAGACACACGTAGCCACTCATCGGGTGTTACAGGCATCTGAAAAATAAACCAAAAATTAATTATTAAGTAATGCTAAAAGAGCCTATCCTGATCATATTGTAAGTAATTTTGTGTACGCAGATAACATGAAGTACATTTTTCAGAAAGAACCTGAGACATCATCGGTAGAACAGGAAGCTTCCGAAAACACTGAAAGTATTGAAGCAGATCCGGTGGCCTCGGAGACAGAATCTCTTGGGGCCACTGGAAGAAAGCGGACTTCGTCTACACCAACGAGAGGAAAACCAAAAAAAGTTTCGACGGAAGAGTCCGAAGTAGGCGAGGCTCTCGATGTCCTAAAGAACCTGGCAGAAATTGCCTCCGCGAAGCCGGATGAATGCGCTACTTTCGGGCAACATGTGGCAAATAAATTGCGGGCATACAATAATAAAAAAAACGAGAGATATTGTGCAACACCACATAAACACTATCCTCTTCAATGCTGACACGGGGCAGTATGATTATGGCGAAAACAGCCACCAAATTTATAATTATACTCAATAAATTATAAAAAAAATAATATTAATTTTATTTTACCTTTATTTGATCCTTTAGTTCCTGAATAAGTGCCTCGCATGTTTCCATCACTATGGCACTAATTTGTTGCTTAGATATCTTGAACAAATATTGTAAACTGGTATACGAGTCGCCTGTAGCTAAAAAACGCAATGTTACAGCTAGACGATCTTTAACAGGTATGGACATCCGGAAATTTGTATCTTGTTTAGCAATTCTCGGCCCCACAAGCATAGTTAATTTTTCAAAATCCTCGGCAGCCATCCTGGTAAAATTTTGTAAGTGCCCGTCATCCAAATTACGTATTACAGCCTTATTTTCACGATTTAAATAAAGACGCCTCATCCACATAGTCTTCTTCTTCGCATCCTTCTTTGCTTTATTCTTTTTTCTATTCGCCAAAATAATTAGAAAAGCACCTGCTGCCACTATAACATCCTCCATCGAAACACTCAAATATACTAAACTAAATGAAATTTATGGGAACGGTCCGAATACAGCAAATAACCCGAATACGCCGAGCTTTTTTTCGGCGTGTGTGTGCGGTTCGATCGGCGCGTTTGGTGTGTTCGGCGTGAATTGCTCAAGTGCGGACCCGGCATTCCAAATATAGTGAAACTATGCTTACTACCTCATCGGTTATGGTTGAAGCTGAAAATTACATACTAACAAAAAAAATTGAAGATCTGGAATACATGCAATATTTAAAACGTGTCTTATTTTTAGATTTCTATCGATTTAGAAGGTGGCATAGTGGATGCTCTGTGTGAGTGTCCTAGGAGGCAAGTGATTTGCCACCACATGGCTGCTCTCTGTATCTATGCGTACCACAACGTAAGTGTGACTCGTTGACTGTAATGTTTGCAATCTGGAGCCCAGCAGATAACCATAATGGATTAGGTCGTTTAAATTTACTGAAACAAACATTAAAATAAAGCTACAGTATCTATATAATACGACTTTGATCAGAAAATTACAACAACAGACAATTATGAGGTTATGTTATATTTAAATAACACCCATATTTCAGTTATTATTACTAATTTTTTCAAGAATGAATGCTTCTGTGGACCACATTTAGTGAATTCTTACCGTTTTTGGTGTTTTCTTTCCTTAAAAGTTTCAGATAACTTAAATATATCACTATTTCGTAAATTTCACATGTTAAAGTAGTGTAGGGACCTGATTTAGTTCTTGACTAAACATCTCTATAGTACCGACTACCCACACGCGATGGCGCTGACTAACTTCCGTTAGCGCCCCCCAGATTACATGAGGTTAGACAGTCTTCCGGCAACTACGAACCAGAAATCCTCGGTGTCTGTGCAGTTCATAAATACATACATCATCAAATCGCAAAGTGCTTTATTTTCATTCCTCGTAACCTCAGCACTACATTGGTGACCCCGCGAACAACGCATTTTTAAATTACAAATGAATAATAACGAGGAAACAGCAGCGACGTCGCAACTCCGGGTCGATCGCGTGGCGTGCGAATAAAACCCGCGAACAAATCAAGATGCCGAACGATACCACAGCAACGTGCTACAACTGACCTCATGACGACACCGGACACGACGAACCACCTGCTGTAACATCCCCAAGTCATCTTTCACCAGTTCAATGACCACAATCACGGAGCCTCCTTTCGCCTTACCGCTATCGCAAAGACGCCCACTGCTGCTCTTCTTCGGTAGGCAAAGTCATCACACTCCACAACCCGGTCACAGTTGGCTACATACGAGAGTCTTGGGGAACAAACAACGTTTCCACATGGCACCTAACGACAGCTCAACAGCATCCGAGATGAACAGTGCAGACGTAGGCACGAGACGCCACAGCCGCTCACCTATGCCTCGCACAACACCCATCTCTCGCTCAGCAAGCAGCTCAAGTCATGGAAACAACAGACCGACCACAGCACAGGTGAAACAAGTCAGTACACACATCAACACATTCATTATCAAGCAATCAAACGTCGACGCCGCTCCAGAATTCGCAACGCAACTCATTTCCAGTACCTATGGCCGCAACCACCTTAAGGGCCGGTGCCGATTAACGCGCGTCCAACGCGCGTCCATCCCGCGGTTATGTGCACCAAACGAGCGTCAAACGCGCGGTTGGGCACGTGGCTTCTGATAAGCGTAGAAACAGTACGTTTTTTCTGCCATCAAAAATGGATGTAGTAGGTACTGCTTAAAAAATCGTGTTGTTCTTGCTTATTTAGGGGCCGATTTCAAGTCAGAGTTGTAACGGTGCAAATCAAGGTTATCAATTTGCTACAAGTCACATTATAATTTCAAGATGAATTACCAGGGGGTCGATTCTCGAATTCTATGGAATTTATTTTCTTATGAAAGTGGCGAATTGTGTTGTTAGAATTTTTCCACCGCAAAACATTCACATGATGCGTTCTCAGTGGAATAGTTTTCGCCACTGTGTGTATTTGGTAACGGTAGTGACTGTTCTATATTTGAAAATAAATTTTCTCTTTAATGACAATAATTAATTATTTTCGGTAAGTAACTAAAATTAACTTGTTTCGAGCTGCGTTTTGGAATATTTTTTATTACTAACACATGAAATTTTGATAAAGTTTTGAGTGTTTTTGAGAATTTTGCAATAGGTAGGCCATATTTAAATTTAAACGTAAACATCGGATTGGCTAATTCGGTAAATTCATGTGAATCTATGAACAACTGAATGTATTCCACTGAAAACTGTTCCTACAACATTCGAAAATGCAATTCCGCTGTTCTGTAGGAAAATATCTCAGTGGAATCACTCTCATTGGAAAATATTCCAGCGAATTCGAGAAACGACTCGCTGCTAAACATTTTGTAAAAAAAGCAATAGGCGAAATCGTCGGTTAAGAAGATTATTTAAAATATATCGATATTCGTCAAACGAAACTTATCAATCAGTATTATAAACTGTTTTATCATAAATTATTAGTAGAAATCAACTTACAATTACTCGTTAATTGATTCCTTCATCCAGGTGTTTTCACTTTCCACAAATTCTTTTATATTTCTTATTTATTTAACATTTTATTTTACATTAGGATTTTTTATGTAATGTAAAATAAAATGTTAAATAAATAAGAAATATAAAAGAATTTGTGGAAAAGGGAAAACACCTGGATGAAGGAATCAATTAACGAGTAATTGTAAGTTGATTTCTACTAATAATTTATGATAAGCCCACAAAAGGAAAAGAATTTATAAGTTAATGTTTTATCATAAGCCAGAATGCTTGAATTACCTTTATGCAAATTCGCAAATGCTCAAATTGCATCTGTAAATAGAGTCACAAGAGGGGCCTGAATTATTTTTTTAAATAAAACCACCTGTTAGAACATCTAACAGTACGTAATCCCTACGAGTAGGCCATCCCACGAATCTAAAAATGTAATATTGGGGTAGTCGGGTACATTATTCTTATAAAATTCTGCGTTAACGCAGCGGTTATGTGCACCAACTCATTTGATTCAATGTACTATGAAAACGCGCGGCCACTTGCGTTGGACGCGCGTTTTCCACGGGAAGAGCGTTGCAAAAGGAACGCAGCGTCACCGCCGCGTCGACGCAGCGGTGACGCAAGTTATGTGCACCGACCGATTTGATTCCTAGTACTTCAGAACGCTAGGCGTTGGACGCGCGTTAATCGGCACCGGCACTAAGACTACCAGGAGAGTTCTTTGAACCCACTGTAGTTGACAGGGATCCTGCACCAGCAGTCGAACACTTCACGACCATACGTACACCAGACCAGCAGCAACCTTACACATACAACCAGCTGGGAACAAATCACGACGAGTGACTTTCAATGTATAGTGTATAATTCACGAATACCTTTAATAACCTGTAAAAATTTAGCATGTAACAATATAAACAAACACATCGTGACTAGGTCACTGGAGGGAGGTACTGTAGGGACCTGATTTAGTTCTTGACTAAACATCTCTATAGTACCGACTACCCACACGCGATGGCGCTGACTAACTTCCGTTAGCGCCCCCCAGATTACATGAGGTTAGACAGTCTTCCGGCAACTACGAACCAGAAACCCTCGGTGTCTGTGCAATTCATAAATACATCATCAAATCGCAAAGTGCTTTATTTTCATTCCTCGTAACCTCAGCACTACAGTAGGCTTGTATGGAAACCTGACACTAACCTACACCAAGAAAATGGCCGCGTCTACGTCACCACTAATGTCCCGCATTGGTCAAAACATGGGAATTCGTTGTTCTCCTGAAAAATATCAAGAGAAGTCGATTCTATCAATTTTTAAGAGAAGGGAGTATGATCACATTTTCAAGAATACGGATTCGTTCATTTCGAGAGAACCCCCACCACTTTTTTGCAATAGGGTATATGCATGCATTTTTTAAATTTTTTTAATTCACTGTTTACACCGTTATAACATAGTAAAAAATATAAATACTGTTTAAAAATGCTATAATCAAGTTGAAAAAAATGTTTAAAATAGCGAATAATTTTGAGCTGTTTAAACGCCGCCATTTTCGTGCGCTTTGTTGATGACGTCACATACTGTGTCAACAACAGTTCAGCCCACTGTTTCCTGCAGGTGCTTTCGTTCTTAATTTATTTCACCATGAAAAAAGCTCAAAAGCCCGTTTATAAGTATTGCATTGTGCCTTTATGCAAAAACACTATCAGAAGTGCACCTGATAAAGTGTTTTTTCAAGTCCCGATGGGTGCAAAAATACGTAAGAAATGGTGTGAGGTTATCAGAAGAGATAAAGTATCTGCAACAGCTCGCTTACATTGTTGTGGAGATCACTTTAATGTAAGTATGACGTATTTATTTATTTATTTATTTATTAAATTTTTTGAACTTAGAGCTTAAGCTCGCTAAAGGCCATTATTACAATGCATTTAAATGGTACATAATAAAGAAAATGAATGCTCATTTAAAAATGAAATGTAATTAGGATTTCCATACCTAGATAGAGGAGGATACAGGAAATTATGTTCAATACAACATAATGAAACAAGAAGGTGTAAATGTGACACTACGATTAAATAAAGGAGTTTTGCAGCACATATTCCATTGCCAAAATCGAAATATGCCACTACCCGTTATAAAAATGGGTGCTATCAAGAGAAAACGGTTATCACTGATAGAAGAAGCTCTCTCAGAGTCTACTGCCAGTAGTAGTGATGCTATGGAAGTATGTAAACCACCACAAACAAATAACGATGAAGTAGAATCCTGTTCTTCCCATATTGAAGAAATGAATTCACCGGAGAATGAAATGAAAGTACTTATTGATAAAGCTGTACAAGTGAATATTAAAGCTAAGTATAGGTGTTCATGTAAATTTCCCTATGGATAAGAAAAATGTAGCACTATCTCCACTAAAATGTCCTCTTTCATTAACAAGTACTGCGACATCACCAATAAAATCAGTTGCCAAAAATAAATTGCTTGCCGACAGCCCAGATCGTATGTCAATGTCTTCTCTTTCTTCAATGATATCTCAAGATTATGTATCAAGTTTTTCATCCGAATCAAGCTGGACGCAAGATGATGACTCAGAGAATGAAAAAGATTTTAAAAGTCAAATGCGTACTGGCATGTTAACCGCTGTAAAAAAAGAATCTAAAACGTTGTTAGGATTACCTAAAACATCATATCATCTAATAGAATTATTAAGTGAAAATGTCCCCCCTTTCTACCATAGATATACTAATTACGCTAAAGAAAAGAAAATTAAATGAGTCATTCAGCATATTGGGATTACATTTTGGATATTCACAGAGTACTATCAGCAGAATATTCTCTAAAAGTGTACCTTTTATTGCTGAAAAAATGAAAGACTTAATTGTATGGCCAACACCACCAGAGATTTACAAAAAATTACCCATATCGTTTAGGTCCAGGTATGCAAATGTTGTTTCAATCATCGACTGCCTTGAAATTCAGATTTAGAAACCATCTAATGCAGTCCACCAATCACTTACTTGGTCGCAGTACAAAAAATGCAATACCTTGAAGTATTTAATTTCATGCACACCTGATGGGTTGGTTAATTTTATCTCTGAAGGATATAGCGGAAGGGCTACAGATGTTACGATAGTTCAAGACTGGTTATTTGGAGTGTTTACCACCTAACCAAGTAGTGATGGCAGACAGAGGATTCAAAGATTTGTCATGTTTATTAAAAGCTAAAAGATGTACACTTATACGACCACCTTCAGTTTCAAAGTTGTCCCCAAGCACAAAAGAAGAAGTAAAGCTATCAAAACAGATTGCGACATTGAGGATACATGTTGAGCGTGTAATAAATAGATTAAGGGAGTTCCACATGCTGCTTCCTCATGCTTGTGTAGACCACAATTTAATTCCAATCATAGATGAAGTCATAATAATAGCTTGTGGTTTAATTAATATGCAGGCTGTTTCTAATAAAAAACTAAATCCAAATTAAGCTTTGTTTGTTACCTGTGAATTTCCCATGTAAAATAAAAATCATTTATAACCACTTTGAACATTTATTTACAAATCATTTAGCAATAAAATACAGTATATGTATGCAGCGTCGTTTAACAATAATCAAAAATTATAGGTTATGTTTACTGCTCATCATATTTAGGATTGTATTTATGTCTTAAATAACGTACATAATGTTATTATAGAATAATTATTAGTTATTAATTAATTACCTTGCAGCTTTCACTATTACTTCAGCGGACGTAAAATTTGGATTTGAAAGAAAATAAGACGACATCATGAATGCATCTATTCTCGGCAGATTATCCGATTGTGCTTTTACAAAACCACTTTCAGTCATTGTCTTAAATGATTTATAATATCACTAGGATGCTAAAATTGCACCTAAAGAATAAATGAATTCGCAACACACTAATTAAGGCCAGGTTCAAATTTATTCTCTTATGGGGGTTCTAATGTAACGTATCGGCAAAATAACTCCGTTATTCAACAAGCGATCAGACCGATTCAAAAATTAATCGAATTCTACAAATAGAATCTACAAATTGGCTTTAACAAAAAGTTAAAAAAGTTATTATTAAACGAATTGTAGACAAACAAATAAATAGGTTTTTGTACAAAATGTTTCAATCACTGTAAAATCTTTACAAAAAATTGAATTTAGAAAACTCCAAAGCCGTTTTGTACTTTTTTTTTTTTTGAAGAAGTAGATATGTTTACTTTTTTATAGACTTGATAATAATAAAGATATTTTGACTATACGATTATTAAAATTGCGATAGACTTCCAGAAATATTTCGCGGGTGATTTACAACAGATCATAAAAGTGAACCCGCAAACTATTTATGGCATGGGTACGAACCGGCCTTTTTTAACCTTCTTCGAACAAAACACGTTGGGAAAAATTTCTTAAAAGCATCAGTTATAAGACACTTCGTCGTGTTCGTGTGAGGATTGTGCTGTGCAATTTACGTTTTGACAATTTTAAAAGTGAAATGGCAAAAAGAAACGCGGAAGGTAGAACTTTATCAACGAAAAAGAAAAATAAGGGAAAAGCTATTTTTCTTCGCAAGTATCGACAGGTTAGTACTCATTATTCAACCTTTTGTTTATTTACATAGCAAAAGGCATGCATTTAATCTTTATTTGAATCCAAAAATAGTGCTACTTGGTTGACATTATACTAATTTTTAGAATTTATTGAAAAATCAATCTGCGGGATCACAGTCGATATCAACTAGTAGCGAATTACCTGAAGATGCAGTTTCGATAAATCCAATAGAGACCGATTTAAATGTTGATTTTTCTGATACCGTGACAACTTCCCATAATGATATCGGTATGTATCACCACTGTACCGTACTACATACATAAGTACTTCAATATTTTAAATTTAAAAAGTTGGTTTTGATTTTTTGCTTTCTTTTAGGATCAATTAAGATTATTGGTAATCGTATCACAAATTTAGGGTATTTATTCAAAAGTATTGCCACTATTGCTGCCCATGGTAGTATATTTGCGTGTACTTGGGAGAATATGCGTGTCATAAAAGAAGTGCGGAAAAGCCTATATTCTAAGTTTATTTTGAAATGCAACATGTGCAACGAAGAATTCATGTTGCATACACAAGACCCATATGGAAATAACAGAAGTTTAGACGAATGTGCAGTCAATGGGATAATTTCTATTGGAGGAGGTTACTATAACCTAGAAGAATTCCTTTCATGTCTGAATATCCCAATAATGTCATATCCCACTTATAAAAAATATGAAGACATAGTCTCATCTGACTTCGCCAAGGTAGCTACGTTGGCAATGAAAGAAGCAGCAGACGAAGAAATGGCCAATGCAAAAAAAATTGGAGCAATAGATGATGAAGGGTGTGCTTTAGTTCCTGTTGTCGCCGATGGAACTTGGGGTACACGCTCCAACAAGTCAAATTTCAATTCTTTAACTGGTGCAGCGGCCATAGTAGGAGTTCACACGGGAAAAGTACTGTACTTAGGAGTAAAAAATAAATTTTGTATTGTGTGTTCGCGATCAAAAGAAGGTTCTTCTGACGATCATTTTTGCCTGAAAAATCATGTTGGCAGCTCCAGCAGCATGGAATCAGACATTATTGTGCAAGGATTCCAAACAAGTGTCACCATGTACAATATGAAGTATAACATCCTAATTGGAGATGGAGATAGCAGCACGTATAAAAAAATTATTGAGGCTCGTCCATATAAAAATTTAACAGTGGAAAAGATTGAATGCCGAAACCATCTTTTGAGAAATTTTCGCGGAAAATTAAAAAATCTTGTAGGCGATAAACGATTTGCTATAGCTAATAGCTGTTAGATGGGAAAATTTTGCGGTTATCTACAGGAATAAGGGCGGCTATAACTTACAGAAAAATGGAAATTAATAAAGCTTCTGCATCAGGAAAATTGAGACGTGACATTTTGTGCTAAATATTTCTGCGAGCATAAATCAGAAAAAAATACATGGGAGTTGCTTTCAAATGAGTTAAAGAGTCAGATAGCAGATATTTTGCGAACTTTAGGGAGCCATTCTAGGAGTCTTCTCCATGATGTAGATAACAATGTTGTTGAAAGATATAATTCAATAGTCGCAAAATTTATTGGTGGGAAGAGAATTAATTATGGACTGGGGAAGTCCTACGAAACTAGGTGTCTGGGGTGCCGTAGTCTCCTTCAATACCAAATTCCCTCACACATTCTTAGGAAGAATCATCAAGAAGAACAACATTCAGCTGCTACAGAAAATGGAAATACGAAGGCGTAAAAAAGTTATACGTACATGGGAGGCAGCAAAAAATAAGATAAAGAAAACCCAAAATATAAGCATCCAAGAACGAAGTGAAAAAGATTATGGAGAGAGCTGTCAACGACCTGACATGCCTCCAGACGTATATAACGACAATAAAAAAGCATTTTTAAAACATTTGGAAAAGACCGACGCCGAACGATTACAACTACAAGAATCGACGAGACTCCAAGCTGGTTGTGGAATATGGCTTGAAGAACGTAGAAAGCTTTTAACTGCTTCAAATTTCGGTAAAGTTTGCAAAATGAACGCTAACACAAGCCCAGCAAGTACAATAAAGCGCTTGTTGTACGAAATAAGACAGTTAAATGTACCTTCCATAAACCACGAAAAAGCAAATGAAGAAAGGGTGATTCTACAACTAATGGACCACGAAAATTTGAGAATTATAAAATGTGGTCTTTTTATAAATAAACTGTGGAGTTTTTTAGGTGCTTCTCCAGATGGTCTAATTGTCGACTCAAATTCAATAGTTGAAATAAAATGTCCCTTTTCGGCGTACCAGAAAAAGATGACATTTGAAGAAGCTGTTGTTTCCAAAAGTCACTTTTTGGAAATATGAAAAACGGACAGGTATTATGACAATAAACCATAATCATGATTGGTACTATCAAATTCAAGGACAGTTGCAAATAGCTGACAAAGAATCATGTTTACTGTGTGTTTGGTTAGGGGATCATTGTCCACCGAAAACACAGTGGATATTGAGAGACAATAAATTTTGGAGCGAAAAAATGCTGCCGAAATTACAACGATTTTATTTTAATTGTGTACTTCCCGAATTAGTTGAACCGCGACACACTAGAAACATGCCACTACGCGAAGATAGGTAGATAAAATGTTTCTGCCCCTCAACATGATTAATTTTTGTTTTTATTGTATTAATTAAAAAATACTTCTGGTTGTAAGTTAAAATTCAGATTATACAAATATAAATTTATATTTTTTAATTTGTTTTATTTTCATTACCTTTCATTTTTAAATTTTTCTAAAACATAGTAGCAAATTATACGGAGCAATGATACGAGTGCTTTTTCAAAACTTGAACTCGTTGACACACTAAAATAAAATTCTGTCACAAAACACTGCAATTTTTGGCATAACAAGAAAACAGAAATTCAGGTTGAGAATGACTATTAGGCAAGTAATAAAGCCAGAACTACTGTATTGTGACCTAGCAAGGGACCGTCTCAGCAGGTGGTCCGCACTGGCAGTTTTATGACGAGTCTTCGAATTCGGTCCGCGAAAATTCTTTAACCTGGCCTTAAAAGCCTGCAATGCCATACATATGTGAACAGTACGCAGTACGACTTGTTGACACAGTATTTGACGTCACGTTTCGTTTAGCCAATGGTGTTGCGTTTTAGAAATTTGAATTAATTTGCACTTTTATTTATTAATTTTAAGTAATTAAAAAATTATTAATTACTAAAATAATGGTTTAGTTCAAATGTCCGGCCAATAAAGATTCGGAATAAAAATATTTGAACCAAATTTAAATTTCATGCATATTCCCTATTATATCACACGCTGGCACACCCAGGCATCCGGGCCACAACAAAATTAATTAGTGACAGATTTGTTTGGCCTGCAATCAACAAAGACATCAAAGAATGGACCAGGGCATGCCTTAATTGTCAAGAGGCAAAGACAACAAGACATAGCCGAGCTCCCCTTCAGACATTACAAACACCGGATCAACGATTCCAACATGTCCACATCGATCTAGTGGGACCACTGCCATCATCGCAAGGTAAAACATATTGTTTAACTTGCATTGATAGATTTTCATGTTGGACAGAAGCCATCCCTATCATGGACATCACGGCAGAAACGGTTGCTACGGCGCTGTACTCAGGTTGGATAGCGAGATTTGGAACACCCGAAAAGATCATCACTGATCAAGGCAGACAGTTCGAATCATCATTGTTCAAGCCTCTTGCACATCTTTTAGGAACACAACTCGCAAGAACAACGGCGTACCATCCACAATCCAATGGAAAAATCGAGCGCTGGCACCGCACATTGAAAAGCGCAATTCGCGCACATGCCACCGAACGCTGGGTGGAGATTTTACCAACCATTCTGTTAGGACTCCGCAATGTAACACGGCAGGACGCTTCAGCATCACCCGCAGAGATGCTATATGGCACCACTCTAAGACTACCAGGAGAGTTCTTTGAACCCACTGTAGTCGACAGGGACCCTGCACCAGCAGTCGAACACCTACGACAAACATTGCGAGACCTCAAAGCAACACCAACAGTACACAACAATACAAAAAAATATTTTGTCGCTCCTAAGCTATTCGACTGCACCCATGTTTTCATACGCCAAGACTCAGTACGAAGACCCCTGCAGCCTCCATACGAAGGACCATTCCAAGTACTTGCTCGGAAGGACAAGTATTTCACCGTCAACAACAACGGCAAACATGTAAACATTTCCATAGACAGATTGAAACCTGCATATTTGCTTCAAGACGATCCAATTATCCACGACCATACGTACACTAGACCAGCAGCAACCTCAAAGATACAACCAGCTGGGAACAAATCACGACGAGTGACTTTCAATGTATAGTGTATAATTCACAAATACCTTTAATAACCTGTAAATAATCAACTTGTACATAACTATAAAAAATTTAGCATGTAACAATATAAACAAACACATTGTGACTAGGTCACTGGGGGGAGGTACTGTAGGGACCTGATTTAGTTCTTGACTAAA
The DNA here is from genome assembly GCA_949768715.1 of Dascillus cervinus. Lineage (NCBI taxonomy): Eukaryota > Metazoa > Arthropoda > Insecta > Coleoptera > Dascillidae > Dascillus > Dascillus cervinus. The sequence goes on along the minus strand of OX458319.1, from coordinate 24,303,539 downwards.
CATCCCTATAGTACCGACTACCCACGCGCGATGGCGCTGGCTAACTTCCGTTAGCGCCCCTAGATAACATGAGGTTACACATTCTTCCGGCAACTACGAACTAGTAACCCTCGGTGTCTGTGCAATTCATAAATACATCCATCATCAAATCTCAAAGTGCTTTATTTTCATTCCTCGTAACATTAGCGCTACATGAGTTTTATCCATAAAATACGATGGTTGTTGAAAAGCGAAAAGCCGACGAATTTGCCTTGGTTCCTTTCTGCCATAACTTCAGGGTTTGAAGCAGGGAGAGGTTTTGCATGTGGTTTACAATTCAATTCATTTTCCGATAAAGATGGATAATGGCGATGATTTGAATTCATTTCAAATTAAATTAGAACAAACAGAACTTACAATAAAAGTCGAGCCAGAAGAAGTTACCATAGAAAACAGCTCACTCGATATCATATATGATAAAAGTGTTCCAACACCCGGTATCAAGGATCCATTACTGAATACCCAGGTACAGTTTTACAGTTACAAACTAAACACATTTCAATTGAAACTTTTATAAGAAATTGCATTGTTCCGTATCTGTGGTTCTGTCTAATCAATTCTAACCTGCCAATTTCTGAGGGGGTCTTTTTGTCACGTTTACCATTTATCTACCTGGTTTTAGCAAAGAAATATCTTTGGTTAATTGTATTTGTTAAATCAAATTCTTGCACATTTCAGGTAAATGTGGGTAATCTTGATTTCGATGCACTTGAAGTTCAGTTAAAACAAGAAGAGCTGATAATAAAAGATGAACCCGAACAAGTTACTGAAGAAACCAGCTCACTTGAAATCATCAAGTTTGACACAAGTCCTCTAACACTTGGCATTAGAGATTGTATTGTAAATACACAGGTAATTTTTGATATTTACAATGTGAAGATCTAAATTAAATCTTTCTTGTTTTAATTTTTAGATCAAAGTAGACCCATCCATATATAGAATTGAAGATTTGCTTAACATTTGTGCTAAACACAAGGATGACAACTGTGGAAAAGTTTTTAGTGAAAATAAAGATCGAAAAGTGCGCAAACATAGCGACGAGAGCAAGAAACCTTTTAAATGTCAAGAGTGCAATAAAGGTTTTTCCGAAAATGGCTATCTTATAAGACACATGTTGATTCATAAGGGACTGAAATCTTTTAAATGTCAACAGTGCGATAAATGTTTCACCTTAAATCACAATCTTAAAAGTCACATGTTGATTCATAAGGGACTTAAACCTTTTAAATGTCCTGAGTGCAATAAATGTTATACCCAAAATGGCCATCTTAAAAGTCACATGTTGATTCATAAGGGACTGAAACCTTTTAAATGTCAACAGTGCAATAAATGTTACACCTTAAATAACGACCTCAAAAGACACATGCTGATTCATAAGGGACTGAAACCTTTTAAATGCCGAGAGTGCAATAGAGGTTTTACCTTAAATCAGAATCTTAAAACACACATGTTGATTCATACGGGACATAAACCTTTTAAATGTCAACAGTGTAATAAATGTTTTACCCAAAATAACACTCTTAAATGTCACATGTTGATTCATAAGGGACTTAAACCTTTTAAATGTCAACAGTGCGATAAATGTTTCACCTTAAATCACATTCTTAAAAAACACATGTTGATTCATAAGGGGCTTAAACCTTTTCAATGTCAACAGTGCAATAAATGCTTTACCGACAATAGCGATCTCAAAAGACACATGTTGATTCATAAGGGACATAAACCTTTTAAATGTCAAGAGTGCAATAAAGGTTTTACCCAAAATAGCAATCTTAAATCCCACATGTTAATTCATAAGGGACTTCAACCTTTTAAATGTCAAGAGTGCAATAAAGGTTTTACCCATAAAATCAGTCTTATATCCCACATGTTAATTCATGAGGGACTTAAACCTTTTAAATGTCAAGAGTGCAATAAAGGTTTTACCAAAAATAGCCATCTTAAAACACACCTGTTGATTCATAAGGGACTTAAACCTTTTAAATGTGAACAGTGCGATAAATGTTTCACCTTAAATCACAATCTTAAAAAACACATGATGATTCATAAGGGACTGAAACCTTTTAAATGTCAACAGTGCGATAGATGTTTTTCTCGAAATGGCAATCTTAAAAAACACATGTTGATTCATAAGGAACTTAAACCTTTTAAATGTCAACAGTGCAATAAATGTTTTACCCTAAATAGCAATCTTAAATCCCACATGTTAATTCATAAGGGACTTCAACCTTTTAAATGTCAACAGTGCCATAAATGTTTTTCTGGAAATGGCAATCTTATAAGACACATGTTGATTCATAAGGGACTTAAACCTTTTAAATGTGAACAGTGCGATAAATGTTTCACCTTAAGTCACAATCTTAAAAGACACCTGTTGATTCATAAGAGACTGAAATCTGAAGAGGGACCCTGAATAGAAGATACAAGAAGAATATTTTTGCTTGTTTATTTATTGCACCCTATGATGTTTAATAAATTTAATACTATTAAACAGATTGGAAATGCTTATTCACTGATATTATTTAATAAGTTTCGTTAAATTATGATTTCATTAAGTTTTTAATTAACAGCAATTAAATATAACCGAAATAGTCATTTAGTGAATAGTTTTTTTTAAATTTAATTTTATTTGCCTGCTTATTTCCTAATATTGTTAATATTGCTGAAAAGAGCTATTGAGTTATTTTTATGAATTCCGACAGTGAATAAATTGTATGATGATATTTTTAAGTGCATTTAATTTGCTAGTTTACTTTTAAATAATTGATTTATTGTATTCTTATAAATTATACATGAAGTGTTATTGCAAAGTGATGAGAAAAATAATTATCAATAGGAGAAGAAAATAAATCATTTAAAAGATAATGTTCTAACTACTCTTAAAATTCATTAAAATCGATTACCTTTGAAGATTTCTATAATTTTCAAATCTTTGATTTCAATATTTTTCTTCGCACCTGACGTTTTCAGCTCCTCGAATACTTTTTTCATTTCAATTTTCTAAATTAGTTTTACAAACGCTGAAAAATAACAACAAATATAAAAACTGTGATTTTGTATCAAGGATTGATAATATACTTACTTGCTGCTTATTTTCTTCCATTTTTTCAGCTAATATACAACTTACCAATGCAACTAGAATTGAAAGTTAAAATATTTGCGATAGAATAACCTTTTACGATACAGATGTGACCGGTTTTATGTCACCAATTTAGTTAATTGCACCGCCTTTGTGTAAAAACCATTTGTACCGGCCTTTTATATTTCAAGGTTTAATTTTACAGTTTTTCCTCAGGGACATTTATAACGCAGAATTTGAACAATTTTTACCCCCTGCCCCCTTCAGTGCCCCTTTATTGTCATTTACTTACATAAATTCAAAATATGACTTTTGCTATAATTAATGACTTGTTGGTTAAATTCTCTATTAAAAATTCAACTGGTGCTATGAACAATGCCGGATTCTTATTCTTCCAAATTTTAAAAAATAAAGGTAAATTTGTAAATTTGATATGAATTAACCCCTTAACACACTGCGACATGTAAGTATGTCAAGTCTAACGTTTTCGTATGAAAATTCAATTCTAATGTTATATTAATTAAAAAATTGTCCGTGAAGGGGTTATTAACCTGTAAAAATATTGTTTTCAACTAAATAAATGATAAGCTTCAATTGTAATTTTTTTCGAAAAAAAATTGTTTGATTTTGTTATCATATATTAATAAAGAAAACCGTTCATTAAATTAAATTAAATTTCGATACTGGGACTTGGCTAAATTAGAATTATGGATGTGCTTTTTTTTTCATTGACGTTGGTTATAACGTAATATAAGAAATTCTGAATGAATACAATAAACACATACATATTATAAATAGAAGTGTTTTAGGAAATATTATATAAGCATACAATTTTTAATTCATTTATGAAAAAGCAAGAATACGAATCGTTGATTTGAATTTTGTTGATTTCATTAAAAAAAAATGCGTTCCACGTCTCAATTTTACATCGCCGAACGATCTACGAACGTTGCTGAGATACGTCGCAGCGCGACATTATTCCAACGTCGCTCAACGTTTTTTAAACGTTATGTGTTTAGTGGGATTACAAATTAAAAATATCAAATTTTAACTACAGCGTTCGAATAGGTTTGCCGTACGGACCAAACAATTTTGGCGTACTTGAAATTACCTATGATTTACAAATCAAAAGGTACCAGTACAGCTAAACAAAAATCACAAGAATAGCAGTTGGTAGTAACGATTCCCCTAGTGAACTCGATGTTCAATGAGAATCACTATTTCTACTCGATGTCGAATTCGGTCAAGTGTCGAGTGGCGAACTCGATACTCGAGTCGACTCGACTCGACTCGAATCGAATCGAGGAATCAGAATCCCAGGGCTGATTACATTTTACAAAACAATTTTTGTTTTTTGGACAGAGAGTGTGTTTCTTAATTCCCCCAACAAACACGATCTGCTGGTTCATCGTCGGCCGATTGCTGGCACTGCTGGCAAAGTGTTGGCATAGAAATGAGTCGTCTAACCGACGCACGGCCAGCGCTTGCATTTTACTGTTACCAATGAAGATATATTAGCAGCGATGGTAAAGCATTGGTCCAACGCCGGTTTTATGTGTATTTTACGCACTGTTGGCAATTCACTGGGCCAACGCTAGGAGATATGTGAAAACTTGATTTTTATTATGCATTCAAATGAAGATACCTATATCATACAGTATATCGCCATAATGCTGCCTTATTATTTTTTTAAATCTTAACATTTACTTTCTTATAAAAATTAAAAAGTTAATAAGTACATACTTTAAAAAAGTATCTACTTAAGGGGGAAATACTGCCGTAAATTTATAATATTATGCACTAACCATTATATAATCGAGTGAAGTAAACAGTAATTTGTTAATTAAAGTTGAATTGAAGTATCCGACATAAAAAGAAATGTTTCTATAAAATATTTCTATTTATCACGTTTGTTATTTATGGCAAATACTGATTGTCAGTACCTTCATGCATGTTATTTATATGAACCTATGTTTTTAAATACACATTGCCTAAATTCCAGGCTTTTAAAAGTAATAATAGTATAAAAAGTGTTGAGTTGTGAGTTGTGACATTGAACGCATTGTGTTTACAAAAAATACCGTCATTACGCAGTTACTGCCATTTCTATATAGACCGACTGGTCCTTCGAGATAATCAGGATTGTATTGGCCCAAATGTTTTTCCCAAAGCCACAATTTCTATACATATTTATTCTGTATTCTGTAAAATTGGAAAAAATGCCAAATGATGTGATAAGAAACTTCGTTTGTTGTAATTAAATTTGGTAAATGTCTTGTTAACAATTTTGCGTAGAAATCAATTTGTATTCTTAAGGACTGCTCTGAACTTCGGAATTTGTCACAGGCGCTTGCCGTTTAGTGTCATTTAAGTAGAGTAGGTAAAAACGGATGCGCCGATTTCGGAGAATCTACACTGTAAATGTTCAGATTTGTGTGGTGTTATTATTGGACAAAAAACTGGTAAAGTGTTGTTTATAGGCGAACGAAATAAATATTGTTGTGTATGTTCTCGTACCAAAACACTGAACCGCCATACCATGTTTTAAAAACTGGAGCAAGTCGTCTACAGGAATGGAATCTGATATTCATTACTAATTTCTTTTTTTTTTGTTGCATTGTAATATATTAGAAAGTTATTTAATGTTTCATTTTTCTAGGTTTATCTATGTATTTAATATAATTTGTTAACGTAATTTCTGATCAATTTTTGTATAAAAAAAACTATTTATAAGCAAAACTTTCAAATCAGTGTTATTAAATGTTACTAATATAACAATAAACAAAAAATAATTATGTAATGTACCTCCTTCATACCTATAATTCTTTTTACATTTTATGTTACAATTCTTTTACTATATTTTAATTGATTTAATTTTATTTTCCTTTGTTGTAAAAATGAATCATGCCACCATTCATCTATTAAATTTCCATTCAACCTTTGCGTAAGATATTGATAATGTTGTATTTACTGTCTGACTATTGAGTATTAATTTATTTGATTAAGGATATGTTATAAATAAGACAACACGTAAAAACGAGTCGTTCAATATTCAATATTCAATATATTCATTCATTCAATTCTACGCAATTCGTTGATTAATCTCGAAACAATTATATTCTGTATTTTAGTTAGTACATATGTTTAATTATTAATAAATAAGTAAAGGAAATGTTCAATTCTTATTCCACATCTACGAAATCTAAAAACTAGTGCGACAAGCCTTAAAGAAAATTCCGGGTCCATCACAATTACATTTTGTTTTAATGTGCCATTTTTTAAGTTATATTTTATCATTGCTAAACAAACTATAATGGGTAGTTTAAGATTAGTAGTTTACTGTTGAAATAATCAAAATGAATCCGCCGCAACCAACACTATCATTATTGTTAATTTAAAGAATGCAAAAGCAAGTGAGATAAATCAACGCAAGCGAAGCCGCTGGTAACTCGTCGCTTCAATACATATTATCGCACCTCAGCTGCAAGAGTGGTAGAACTCAAAATAACAAGTTTAGTGTAAATTGTAAAAGTAATCGATTTTCTTCTGTCAAAATCCACAATTTTTTTCTGTTAAAATTCATAATTTGGTACACAATTGTTTAGGTTACCATGTGCTATTTTTTAAATTATAAGAGTGCGGTAGAAATTATATTAAAACATTTTTGGGGACAAAAATGTTTTAAATTTTTTTAGTTGTCTTGCAGCAGAGGTGCGATTTGTTCAATATCCGTTAGAAACGAATTGGATATTGAACCCCATGCATTATAAGCATTGAGTTCACTATCCGTAGCGTGGAGTTACTGCCGAAATAGAAAGGCCTTTCCGAATAACAGTGTAGTTGTAAGTTTCAACGTGAACGAAAATAAACATCTGGCATTCTTTATCCCATAATGGTTAAACATCCCTAAAACTTTCCTACAAACCGTGCGATGTTTCTTTTTCTAATGCGTTCGGTTCATTTGTGATTTACTTGACCTCGACGATGTGGCTTGACCAAAAATTGTTTAGTGCCCCTTCAACTAATTCTTTTCCCTAGTAACCAACCTTCATTCTGCACACATATGTTGAAAAATTATCTGAAAAATACAGTCTTTCAGCCGCACCGGTTAGATACAGTCGAAAACAATAACGAGTGCTAAACTTCTAATTTAAATTTAATAATACAGACTTTGTAGTTTTACTTGTGAAACGTGCGTATGGGTAGTTGTATCTCAAATATTTCATGCAAGAGAAAAAAAAGTACGATTTTGTATACCAGTGATGTATTATTATTGTAATTTTTCTATTTTTTAATTGTAAATTTGTTTAAATAATTAATTATTGTATTGTCGCTTTCATTTAATTTTCTGTAGATATGTTTCGTTATCCATCATCAGTAAAATACCTAATTTATTATGTATTATTTAAGTGTTTTCAATAATGGAAAGTTTCATTCCTGGGTTATTATTATGTTCTCTGAATCTTGTGTAAAAATTTCTACCCGTTGTTAAGTGCCTTTAAACTTGGTATCAATGTTTAAGCTGATAATGATTCATGTACTTGCAGTTCAATTTCCAAAGATTGATTTATTTGTTAGGAAACAACCAAGGTCCGTATTTAATTTAATATGATCATTAGACTTTAAAACAATTACATTTTCAAAATTAGAATATATAAAGGACATTCGTTGTTACAAACAGCACAGTCAGTCAAGCACAGTCAAGATCAGTCAGTCAAGAGCAGTCAGTCAAGCTCAGTCAATTCCAGTCAAACTCTGTCAAAATTCAACTAAGTTCAGTTTAACTTAAATCAAAATCCATTAGTTAAGTCTTAATTATATATTATTGTAATTTGTGTTAAATATTAATGTTTTAAAATAATAAAGTAGTTTAAAATTTAAACTATTAAATTATTAAACCAAGTGAAGTGAAATAGTTTGGAGAACCATCCGTCGATCCGTCAGGCACACAACACCGTTTGTCGAATATATTTCATATCACATGTACCACAATTTAATGTATAAACTCCATTATACCTGTATTGTATCTAATTCTATATTGAAATTGGTTTTTGTCATAGGAATTGTATAAAGTTTGTGTATTAAATATCGAAATGCAGTTATTTTATGTCGATAAGGGTGGTTTGAAATAGCATGTATTATATGATCCGGTTGTGTTGGTTTTCTATGTATACATATATTATGAAGTAAATGATCATTGTATTTTGTAATAGTTATGCCCAAAAAATTTATTATATTGTTCACTTCTGTTTCCATAGTGAATTGTATATTTTGTTGTATTGGATTTAAGTATTTTAAAATTTCACTTGGATCATTATTTTCGGTTATAATAAACGTATCATCTACATATCTAATCCATTGTATGTATAACTTGGTACTTCGTTTGTAGTGTATGCATAAAATTTAAAATGAATAAATATTATGTTATTATATAATTACATTAATTTAATTTGTATCCCCGCCCCCCTCAATTACCGATAACAGTTACTAAATTTATTATGGTTCAATGCTGGCCGAACGTCGGCAAATCGTACAGGCTAGATGCAGGTCATATGCTGGCCGAACGTCGGCAAATTGTGCCGGCACCAGCTATCGGCCGCTGTGTCACCTCGATGCTGGGCCAACGTCGATTGCCAGCGTTGGCCCACCACTTCGGGTTTGGCAAGGAGGTACTGGTTCGGTAAAGGGCCGATACAGGCGTGTTTGTTGGGCCAGAACAAGTTAGAAAGCTGTAAAAAATATTTTTTTACTTTATGTACTATTTATTACGGCCAACGATATGTGCACGATACCTGACACAAATTTCCATATTTTTCCATAGATTAAAGCTGTGACTTTCGTGAAATAATATTCATCATAAACAAAATAATATTGACATTTGGTTGATTTTTTTAGAACGCCTATGATATGAAGCAAAAATCAAGTTGCTAAATAAAATCGTGCACATTTAGGTGGCCGTAATAGTACTACATAACCTATACAATTTTGACAGAATCACTAAAATGTTACAGAATATTGAAAATAAAGTTTTTCTCACGAAAGTTTTTTTTGAAAATAGTTCGACAGAACCGTTTTGTGCTATATTTTGGTAATTTTAAAGCTGCATCACTAATATATCCTCAAACTGACATATTACTATCTGTATAAAGAAAAAATATTTTTTTCACAGCCTGCTAATCGTTTTTGGAATTTAAAAACGTAATGTAGTAATTGGCTCGTTTTGCCAACAACAGTTTCGTTCCAGCGAGATTTGACGGTATCGAAGACGGTTCAGCCATTACACCGGTCCAGCGATAAATTTGTAAATACATACTTGCAGAATGTTTATTTACAAACAATATATCATTTGTCTTACCCAATGTACTTGCATACTTTCAATTTGGCAATTAAAATGACAGTTCTATTGGCTTGCGCATGCGTCATAATGCATAACTCCGCTGAAAATAACAAACTTCAAATTTTGTGCCAAAAATTACTTCCTAGAAATATTCCAGTGTTTCAATTTCGATTCTCCTAATTAAAAAATTAACTATAGGTAACTAAAGTAGCACCGAATTTTTTCCGACTGAAAATGTTTAAACAACAAAAATTAACTTAAAATGAAAATCTGTATGCAAAAAGTTGCATTTGCTCTTTAGTAATGCCAAAGATATTTGAAATTTTGATGATTTGAAGACAATTTAATTTTCAGTTTTAGGTCATACAGAAAATGTAACACAGTGCGGTACGTCATAAAAAAGTTATTTAAAATTCCAAAAGGCAAAATATTCACGCAGTTTTTGTTACTGTAACACAGCTTTAAGGGAACTTATTAGTTAATAACAGTGAATAGTAAGCATTTCCGATCTGTTTAATAGAATTATATTCATTTAAAATTAAATTTAAAATAATACAGTACAGTACAATTAACACAAAAACAAAAATATTCTTTTTCATTTTTCTATTCAGACTCACTCTTCAGATTTATCTTCTTCTCGCTGCAAGTTACCGATCAACTTTTAAAAGTTTATAACCTTTATGACTCAACATGTGTCTTTTAATATTGCTATTTCGGGTAAAGCATTTATTGCACTCTTGACATTTAAAAGGTTTCAGTTCCTTATGAATCGACATGTGTCTTTTAAGAGTGCCACTTTCGCTAAAACGTTTATCACACTGCTTACATTTAAAACGTTTCAGTCCCTTATGAATCAACATGTGTCTTTTAAGAGTGCCACTTTCGGTAAAACGTTTATCACACTGCTGACATTTAAAAGGTTTCAGTCCCTTATGATACAACATGTGATTTTTAAGATAGCCATTTTGGGTAAAACATTTATCACACTGCTGACATTTAAAAGGTTTCAGTCCCTTATGAATCAACAGGTGATTTTTAAGATTGCCATTTTGGGTAAAACATTTATTGCACTGTAGACATTTATAAGGTTTCAGTCCCTTATGAATCAACATGTGATTTTTAAGATTGCCATCTTGGGTAGAACATTTATTGCACTCTTGACATTTAAAAGCTTTATGTCCCTTATGAATCAACAAGTGCCTTTTAAAATGGCTATTTTGGGTAAAACATTTATTGCACTGTTGACATTTAAAAGGATTCAGTCTCTTATGAATCAACATGTGTGTTTTAAGATGGCTATTTAAGGTAAAACATTTATCGCACTGCTGACATTTAAAAGGTTTCTTGCTCTTGTGGCTATGTTTGTGCACTTTTCGATCTTTATTTTCACTAGACACTTTTCCAGGGTCGCCACTCTTGTGTTTAGTAATTTTATGGTGTAACATATGCTTTCTAACTAAAAGTTGAGTGACCCGTTGTGTACATACTTTGCATATAATAGTATCTTCTTGGGCCATACAATCTTCAACATCATAGTTTGCTTCTATGTTTTGTAATTTAGAAACAAGATACTGTTCCATTTTTGTGGTGAACACATGCTGCGGAATCATAATAACTTCAACGGCGCATGTACAAATCTTAAGCAAATCTTCAGTTCTAAATATGGATGGGTCCACTTTGATCTAAGAATTAAAAGAAAAATTTAATTTAGGTCTTCACATTATAAATATAACAATTTACCAGTGTATTTGCAATATGATCTCTAATTCCAAGTGTTAGAGGATTTGTGTCAAACTTGATGATTTCAAGTGAGCTGGTTTCTTCACTAACTTCTTCTGGTTCACCTTTTATGATCAATTCTTCTTTCAAGTGCATCGAAATCATAAATCTGAAATGTGCAAGAATTTGATTTAACAAACTCAATTGAAAATTAACTTAATATTAGATGTAAATATGGAAGCATTTTACTGATTACCATATCAAACTGGAATAAAAAACTATTAGGAATATTTAGTGGTACAACAGAGATGCAAACTTTTGATTTTCTTTTCAATAATGCACCCAAAAATAATTCTTTGATAAAACCAGGTAGATAAATGGAGAACGTAACAAAGAGACCCTCTCGGAAATTGACAAATTAAAATTGATCACATTTGCAAGTTTATTTCACATAATTTTCATTGAAAATTTTGATATCAGTTTTAATTTCTTATAAAAGTTTCAAGTGAAAACTACTTAACAACCCCGTTTTTCCACACTTGCTTTTTGTGCTTTTGAAATAAATTTCGGATGACGCATTGTTTATGTACCTTCGATTTCGATGTGTCTTCTGATGTGAAGGTTTCTCGAGTTATGTGATTTTCAACCTTCATTTCAAGTTTTGATTTCTGATATGCTTGAATGTTACTTGAATTTTCAATTCTACCTAATGGAACAACTGTAACCTAAAAAAATTGAAATAAAAAACGTCTTTCTTTTTAAAGTCTATTTAATTGTTTAGTTTGTAACTGTAAAACTATACCTGGCTATTCAGTAACTGATCCTCTTTGCGTTTTATTATCTGTGACTGATCCTCGATACGAAATGTTGGAAAACTTTTATTGTATAAGATATCAAGTGAGCCGTTTTCTATGGCAACTTCTACTGGCTCGTCTTTTATTATAAGTTCCGTCGGTTCTAATTTAATTCGAAATGAATTCAAATCATCGCAATTATCCATCTTTATCGGGAATTGAAATGAATGCAATGCACTTGCAAACACGTGCAAAATTCTAGATTGAATCCACAGAGCAAGAGAGTAGAAACAAATGAAAGGCGTGCTCTCGACGCACTACGATTTCCGCTCCTTGAACTAAACACAGCGGGTTGTTTAAAATTAGTATTGCAACTGAATGTGACCGTGTCATTTTAAAATCTTCAAGGTAGACTACTGTGAAATTAGAAAAATTATTGCCGTGCGATTAAGTTTTTGTGCCAAATTTTTAATTACAGCGGTCTGGAACAATTTCTTGAAGTCAGCTGCAAAAGAAAATATTTTTTGACGACCATAACCGTTTCTGGTATTAAAAACGCAGGTTGCCATTTAAAAAAACCGCCGATGGCGTCATTACTTTGACAACAAACAACCTGTATATAAAAATGTTGTCTCAAAAGATGTGAAATTAAATCTTCAAATTGACCTGTTTTTTGGATTTTTCTCAAAACTCAGATTTATCGAATTCTTTCTTGCGCTATTTTTGTCGTTCACTTTTCAACAAATTAAAAGATGTGTCAATTAATTTACAAATCGAACCCACCTCCGTCAGAAAAGCCGAAAAGCCCGTACTTACTGAAGAAAACGACGTGACTTCGACGACCCCGAACGAAATCGAGCACAAAGTAGCGAGCGGCAAGAAGAAGGAAAATCGGACAAGAACAATTCCAAACAGACGAAATCCGACGAGAATTTGGAACACTTTGAGTCGAATTTGACCATCCACACCAGTGGCGGCTCGTGGTAGTGACGAGTGAAGAGGCTAATATTTATGAAGAATAGGTACTCTACTTAGTCAACAAATTATTTTTGTATCACAAATTACCGTTCAGCAAGAACCATCTAGGAGGTGTAGAGTTATTTCTTGCCAGGACTGGATTAGGAGTTGAAGGAAATGCATAGGGTGGGGTGATGAGATATGAGCTTACAAATTGTATTTTCTCTTACTTAATAATGAGAATAACTAACTTTGATATTAAATTCCTCCATCTCGCGAGTTCGAGCAGTATCCAAAACCCTTGATATATTTTGATTTCCTTTACCAAATAACGTAAATTTACATGTTGATGAATTTAGGGGTACCAATCCCGCATCAAAACTTCAGTCCCGCAAGCTTGCGGGACTGACATCATCAATCCCGCGGATCCGCAGGATTTGCGGGATTACAAACTATCACAATGTTTTTTTTTAGTTGCTAAGAAAATTAAGTACATACCAAAAGTTAGTTATGCAATAAAAGACAACTAAATTCAAAATAAAAGTAGCATTTATTAGTAAAAAAAAATTAAGAAAAATTATTGAGATCTTTTTTGGAAATACTTTCAGAGAAATGATAAAGTATTCAAAGCTTGATCTTGTAAATTTGACCTGATTTTATTGCTGGGCGACAGAAAACGCGCGCTCGGCATACATATTTTTTTCAAATTCGGATATTTTTATTCAGTCCCGCAAGTCCCGCGGATCCCGCATGTGTAGTCCCGCATTACTGATCCCGCAAAAATCATGCGGGATCCAGCGTTTGCGGGATTGGTATCCCTATAAATGATGATATGTGACCTATCAATGAAACGCGGTAAATTTTTCAAATCATGATATCCCGTTGTTTTCCGCTGACAATGAGTATATTCGGTTTGTGACACCGATGAAAAAAGTAAGCATGGCCAACAAAACAATTTGCATTGCTTTGCACTTCCGGTAAGCCATCCGTATTTGTTATACCACGTTACATTAAAACCTCGATTTTGTGCCATTCCGGAATGTTTAAAAAAAATTAAATTTGGACAAGGCCTATTATAATTTTTATAAATAAATAATTTTGTATCATATAATCCAAAGACCTAAATGACGGTCTTAAAAGAAAATCTACAATATCCTGACAAGTTTTAGAAAATACATTTTTTAGTTCTACTTCTATATCGTCAGTCATGTTGAAACAATGAAACCCGCAAATACAAAATTTTATACCTGAATTCAATGATTGAAGTAGACCTGTCGCACCCACTGCTAAGGATAAATGGGATCTTTGTCCGACAAAACGCACTGGCCAGGGCGCGTGTTCGGGTGGGGGGTGGAGCCATAGCCTCTGCTGCAATAGTTTTATTCTTTCTTTTGCATCTCATTTCTTTTTACCGTTCAAGGTCAAAATCGTGCCATTCTATAGAATTAAAGGAGATACTCGGAGTCAAATGTAGCAAATTGTCTCCGGCCCGGTCTCGACCATATTTCTGGCGCTTACATTCAACCTTCAAGTCCCATATTGTAAATAGAAGATCCCCTTTAATAAGGCCGTTCTGGTATAGTGAAAGAAAGTTATCTACCAAATAACTATTACCATTTATTTAATTGAGTGCCTAATAATTGATGATTTCATACTGAAACTTTAATGAAAATCAAATTTGATTATGTAATTATTTATTTATTTCAATTATATCATGAGGAGGCTTAGCCTCCCTTGCCTCCTCTGACCAGCCGCCACTGATCCACACGGTTCCTAATGTTAAACAGAAGGACATTCCCAGCGACGGTTAGGAGATCGAGCTGGCAATAAAGGAAAAGCGAAAAAGGGGCCGGTCCAAAAAGGCGACCGGCAATCATTCGAAAAAAAGAAAAGTTCAAAAGAAGGAGGAAGATGTGGTGAGACCGAAGCCCAACGCCACTGCCAACAGTCTGTTGGACAATTTTCCAGTTCAAAACGAGACACCTGAGGACCACCAGGAACGTGTCTATGAACGAATCGATATCTGAATTCGAACGGTTTCTGAAGAGGCAGAGGGAACTTGAAAAGGACCTGCCGATTAGGAAACGTTCGCGACCTAGATGTGAAACTACATTGTAACTGTTTAGTGTATAATATAGGAAAAGAAATGTGGATGTGTTTTATATACTAAGACAAAAAAAATTTTAATGAATCGTTTTACTTTTTTTTCAAATTTTAATTCCCAATTTCACTGTGTACATCTATGTAATTTATTATAATTGAGGAAATATAGTAAAATCTTTTCCTTCTAATTTATTTAATGTCAAACATTCCTATGGGTGGTCTGAAAGTCGAGCAATGAATTTGGAAATAAATACTTGCAGAATGTATAGTTAAAAATAATGTAACATTTGTCTTACCCAATATACTTGCATATTTTCAATTTGGCAATTAAAATGGGTTCTATTGGCTTGCGCATGCGTCATAATGTATAACTCTGTTAAAAACAACAAACTTCAAATTTTGCGCCAAAAACTACTTCCTAGAAATATTCCAGTGTAATTCGGTCTTTCAATTTCGATCCTCCTAATTAAAAATTAACTATCTAGCACCAAATTTTAGTGATTTAAAGACAATTTAAGTTTCAAGTTTTAGGTAATACACTATATGAAAAAAGTTATTTAAAATTCCACATAATATTCAGTTTTTGTTACTATAGTGCAGCTTTAAGAGAACTTCTTAGTTAATAACAGTGAATAGTAAGCATTTCCGATCTGTTTAATAGAATTATATTCATTTAAAATCATAATACAGTACACAAACAAAAATATTCTTCTTCATTTTTCTATTCAACTCACTCTACAGATTTATCTTCTTCTCCCTGTAAGTTACCGATCAAGTTTTTAAAAGTTTATAACTTTTATGAATTGACATGTGTGTTTTAAGACTGCTATTTTGGGTAAAACATTTATTGCACTGTTGACATTTATAAGGTTTCAGTCCCTTATGAATCAACATGTGTCGTTTGAGATCGCCATTTAAGGTAAAACATTTATTACACTGTTGATACTACATGTACCGGTGGCTACAAATTTAAGACTGTGAATATATTACCAGAACAGGTTGAGTGGTTTTCAATTTTATTTTTTTATACCAAGCACAAAGCCTTAAGGGTGAATACAAACATTCATCTAAATATTATATAACCTCAAGACGGGACTTATTTTTACTGCAATTTGAGTTTGGCGTTGAAATTGAAAATTACATTTTTTCTAAATAAAGGCCCTTTTTTTAAAGAAAAATCGCAATGAAAGTAACTGTTATAAGGGTGAGTCCGCACTCAAACACGTCTGGGTTTAGACTGACTTTATTATAAATATGTACAAGGTTAAGTACAAGGTTGGTTATACGACATCTCCCTCTTTTTTTTTTTTTTTTTTTCTTTTTTTACAAACACATTTGATATTCTTAGATCTAACTTAAATTTATTTTTGAACATGATCGAAGAATTTTGGTTTTTTGATTTCACGTCCATATCGCGTAAACACTTTTCCAGTTTCCTCGTTGGCACTACACTCCCTTGTTGGTTCTGCTGTGTTTGCACTTCCGTTGTCTTCTGTTTCACTTAAATTGTTATGAACATACGTTGATTCAGGTTCTGGATGTTTTTCAAGTTTTTCTTGAGTTTCTCTTAAATACATTCTATTTCTAATGATAAACCTTCCATCTCCCTTTTCGATTTTGTACGTCCTATCCCTAACTTTCTCTACAACTCTGCCTAATTTCCAAGTACTCTTGGGTCTATCTTGGTACCTTACCATCGCACCTGGTTTTAAATCGAATCTTTCTTTTACACCCTTGCTGTCATAATGTTGTTTGTATTTTGATTGACTTTCGTCAATTTTCTTACTGAATTTCTTTCTGTCAATTACTTTCGGATTTAGTTTGTTATCTATAATAGGTAAATTGTCTCTCAAGTATCTAGACATTAAAATTTGACTTGGACTGTAAATACTATAAACAGGTGTATTTCTGAATGCTAACAAAGCTAAATTAAGATCTTCCTTATTTTCGGTACATTTCTTTATTAAATTTTTTATACTCTGAATTGTACGCTCAGCCATTCCATTCGACTGTTGGTGATGTGGGGACGCCGTTACCATTTGAAAATTCCACTGTTTTGCAAAATTTTGGTATTCCAGACTTTTTAGATTTGTGCCGCTATCTGTAACGACTATTCTTGGAATTCCGTGTCTGGCAAATATTTCTTTTAACTTATTGATTATATTTTGTGAAGTTAATTGCTTTCTTAAATTTATTACTTCAGGGTACTTTGAATAGTAGTCTACCACTAATAAGTAAATTTCGTCGTTTACTTGAAATAAATCAATACTTAATTTTTGCCATGGTTGTTTAATTATTTCGTGACATTTTAATGGTTCTTTTTTATTTGAATTTTGGTATTTGTTACACATTGAGCATTTACTAACTAAATCCTCTACATGTTTTGACATATAGGGCCAATATACGGTATTTTTTGCTCGTTGAAGACATTTGGTTATGCCAAAATGTCCTGTGTGAATGTTCCCTAAAACTTTGTTTCTCATTGAGGTTGGTATGATAATTCGTTGTGCTAAGAATAGTAAACCATTTTTACTTTCCGTGATTTCTGCCCTAAGTTTGTAGTATGGTTTCAATTCACTTTGCACTTTATTAATTGAATTTGGCCATCCGTTTCTAGTAAATTTTTTTATTTGAATCATTTCTGGATCTTTTTCTGTTTCGGTACTGAGTTGTCGAAGTGACTCATCAGTTGTTAGATTGCTTTCAATTATACAGACCTGAGCATCTAGGTTTAAATTGTCATTAAATTGTTTATTTATAAAAGCTCTCGATAAAGTGTCGGCAATAATTAAATCTTTACCTGGTTTAAATCTAACAGTAAAATCAAATCTTTGAAGAGAGAGCATCATTCTTTGAAGTCTTGCTGGACATTCATGTAATGGTTTTTTAAAAATTGAAATCAGTGGTTTATGATCCGTCTCTACTTCAAATTTAGTTCCGTACACGTATTGATGGAATTTATTTACACCAAAGCATATCGCTAATAATTCTTTTTCAATTTGCGCGTATCTTTGTTGCGTTTCTGTCATTGCGCGTGAAGCGTAAGCACATGACTTATTGTTTTGAACCAGTACTGCTCCTAACCCATTTTTCGATGCATCTACCGAAACTATGATTGGCTCATTTGGATTAAAATATTCTAATGTGCAATTTTGTGCAACTATTTGCTTTAAATCAGTGAACGCTTGCTCATGTTCTTTTTCCCACCTAAATATAGTGTCTTCTTTGATTAATCCTCTAAGAGGGTGCGTTTTATTTGATAGATTTTCAATAAATTTACCTACATAGGTAATCATACCTAAAAATCTCTGCACATCTTTCTTATTTTTTGGTCTAGGCATTTCGTTAATGGCTTCAATTTTATTTTCATCGATAGTAATGCCTTTGTCTGAAAATTTATACCCTAGGTACGTTACTTCATGAACACCTAATTTACATTTCTCTGAATTGAATTTTATATTATGTTTCGTTGCGGCTTCGAAAACTTTATTTAAAATTTTATCGTGTTCGTCTTTATCTTTTCCATGAATTAATATGTCATCAATATAAATTTCTACACCCGGAATCGCGAAGATTTCTTTAAAATTTTCTTGAAATACCTCACTTGCGGTTTTTATCCCGAAGGGCATTCTTAAAAACCGGTATCTTCCGAAGGGTGTTCCAAAAGTACATAACTTACTAGAACTTTTATCAAGTGGTATATTCCAAAAGCCACTTGCCGCATCAAGGGTAGAAAAGTATTTTGAATCTCTAAGTTTGGATGTAATATCGTCTATCGTAGGTAATTTATAAGTACGATTTTTCATGACTTTATTCAATTCTCGCGGATCAAGACAAATTCTTAATGAACCATCATTTTTTTGTACAATTACAAATGAATTAACCCAGTCAACACTTTCTCTTTCTCTAGTAATTATTTCACAATCTTCCATTTCTTTCAAACAATTTTTGAATTTAGTTTCAAGAGCAAAAGGGACTTTTCTTACCGGTTGTATAACTGGTACAGCTCCTCTTTGAATTTCTATGTGATACGGACTACCAATGTTACCTATTCCTTTGAACAAATGCTTGTACTTCCCAATTAATTTATTATAGTCATTTGAGTTATTATTGGATACAATATTGTCAATTTCTTTATGAATGGTAATGATACCTAATGCGGTTATGGTTGGTAAACCCAAGATAGACTCATGAGAATCCTTGTTCACATAAAAAACAGCATCTTGTATTTTATCTTTAAACGTTAACTTTAAATTACATTTACCTAATATTGGAATTTGTGTTTTGGTATATGTAACGAGTTTATCCTTCGTTGCATGAATACCTCCTAAATTAAATTTGAGCATTTTTAATTCATTTAATGAAATCAAGTTTGCACATGCTCCGGTATCTATTTTAAACTTAATTTTTCCTAATTTATTTGACAAAGTGTCTTTAACATCTAGAAACATTTGACATACCTGTACCTTAGTTTTTTCTACATTATCAATTACGAAAGAATTTGCGTCGACATCAATTTCATTTACGTGCCGGTTTTTACAACATTTTGCAAAATGATTTTGTTTAGAGCATTTTAGGCATTTCTTTCCATACGCGGGACATTCATTTATGGCATGATTTGAACCACACCGAGTACAGTTGTTTATTACTTTGCCGGTCCTTTTATCAGTTTGTTTGGGTTTAGTTCGAACTTCCTGCCTTTTCTTCGCACCGCTACATCTGCTGTTGGAAACGATTTCTTCGATACCACCTGCTCGCACATCCGGTTGAACCGTTCTCATGTCCTTGAGCTGCTTTCTGGCAGTTTCTGTTAGAATGCAGATTTCAATTGCTTTCTCTAACTCAATTTCTTGCTGTCCTAACAATTTTTCTCTAGTTGCGTCATCCTTTATTCCGGTGATCAGCATTGTCTTGATTAAATCGTCCTTCAGCTGACTGAATTCGCATTGATTTGCTTGATTTTTTAGTTCGGTTACAAATTGGTCTATCGATTCTCCGTTTTGTCGATATGTAAAGAATTTGTATCTCTCGTATGTCAAGTTCTTTTTTGGTACAAAGTATTCTTCGAATTTTTTCTTTATTTCTTCAATTTTATCTTTTTCAGCTGCCGCCAAATTAAAAGAATTGTACACACTAAGTGCCTCTTCTCCCATTAAATACAGAAGTTGGGCGCACTGTACTTTCTCGTCTTTTTTATTTAGTTCGTGTGCGATTGTATAAATTTCAAATCGTTGTTTCCATCTTTTCCAATTCTCCGCTAGGTTTCCTTGGAAATTCATTTTATCTATCGCCTTTTCCATTTTCACTTATTATTTATTGCACAACCACCTTATTTAATTATTTAATTATTTTCTGTAGGTTTTACGACTGCGCCATGTTATAAGGGTGAGTCCGCACTCAAACACGTCTGGGTTTAGACTGACTTTATTATAAATATGTACAAGGTTAAGTACAAGGTTGGTTATACGACAGTAACACATTTTTTTAGAAAAAATCATAAAGAAATCAACGTTCCTGTTACTATTCGATTAGGAAACCAGCAAAATTGTAGTCTCAAATTGACAGTCCCCTCCTAATCATATCCATTACGTTGTAATGCAAATATAAGAAAATTGTTGATGAACTCTTTCCACCAAGTTCCATATTATGTCTATAAATTTACTAGATGTCAATAGACAAGATCGTAAAGATTACAATAACAAAAAACAAAACAAAATTGAGTTAACAATTTTAAATCCTCAAATGTCTTTTTAATCAAATTTCTTACGTTTCTATATGCAACAAAATGTCATGAACAACACGTTATGAAAGCATCTTTTTCACTCGTTGTTTTAATCCATTCGGCTTCGCTTCCGGAACAAATCATTTCTTTTATAACTAGTTGTACAATATATGATGTTTAATGTTAAATAACTTCATTTTCTTTTCAGCTGATTATTTTATTCATAGCTAATATAGCTAATCAATCACATGTCGATAAAACGTTTAGTTCCTTTATGTCGACATTGCCTAGTTTCCACCAACAGTAGTTATTTATGATGCAAGTGTTAAAAGTAAGAATTTATTTTGAGTCAGGAAAATTGAAGGACGGCGTAGCGAGTTGATCAACCCCACTAACAAAATAAAATGACGAACATCATACACTATTTTTTCTATAAATACCATTGAAAGCATTTTAAAGTTTATTATTGAAAATTCCAACGATAAAGTAAAAAATTTAGTATTTTGTGATATTTACGGAAAAATCTAAAATGTGAATGTCAAAAGTGAAATTAGCAAGATGAGTTCCAATAAAATTGAAGAAAATCTGATCGAAATAAAAGAATCCGATAAATTGAGAATGCAATATGAACCGGTTTGAGGACTGGGACTATAAAAATGTTCCAGGAAAATGTTACAAAAGTATAATATTAGCATACTTCGAAGAACATTCTAAAATATGGAAGTCTTCTACACATTGGGCACATTTTTCGATGGTAAAGGCAATGTTAAATATCACTACAAATAAAGACATCTGTGTGTCTGTGAGTGCCCCAGTAATGAACACTCAAAATAAAATCTCAATTTCAAAAATTCTGAACAACTGTCATATTTTATTGAGACAAATAACGGGGAACGAAAAATATTCTTATTGAAATTCTATTAAATTCCAATAGAATTTCAATTTATATAACGGCACCTGATTAGTGTACTTCGGAAAACACTAAACTCCTATGCAACCTGTTTTTTACGAAGGCCACTTTCCTTCACAATTTCCTTGCATATTCTCATTAAAATATGAAAAAAATAATCTCTTTTTCCGATTCTTTGTAGAATTGGCCTGTTTTTTTTTTGTTTTGCTATTACTCACAAATAAAAAATCTGCGTGGGAACGAAGCGTTAGATAAAATTTTGTACGAATCGATTTTGGAAGCCAGAGCGCGTAATTTACCTGTATAGTCCAAGCAACAGAGCAAAATAAATGTCATAATTTGCCATAAATACTACCCGGAAACCGACTGTGCGATTACATAAAGGACAGTTAGTAGATCAATTTGGCATAATTTCCCACTCGAGGACCATAATTTTTAATTTGTTATGAACAATTTAGAAGAACAAATCGTTTTTTTTTAGTTCTTTGCTTGTAAAATGGAAACTAATGAAGCAAACTTAATGTTGTCAATAGACGAATTGTAGAGAATTAAATTACGAAAAGATTAAGAGGTCGAATGTCCCGATCGAATAATTAGAACCGGAGAAAACCCGGAAAACCCGAAAATTTCAGCGTTCTCTTAAAAAATTCACAATTCCAACATTTCTTAATTTTAAGAACTGAAACTTTGCACACAGATAGCTATTATATGTATTTTATGTGTGCACAACCCCGATTCTGTCGGACTAACGGTTATTGCACAATCACCATATCAATTTTTTTCTGCGATATTTTCCCAGAGGGCTGCTTGCTCCTGTGGTTGTTCGATTGAAATTTTAAAAACAGAATTGGAAACTAGACGTACACAGCAACAAAACGTTCATTTTCGATTTTCCATAAAATGCCGCGAAATAGGTGAAAACGGTCGTGGATATGAGTAAAAACGGCCGACCCCGCGGAAGTGGTCGAGTAATGGTGATTGTGCAATAACCGTTAGTCCGACAGAATCGGGGTTTTACACACATAAAGTACATATAAATAGCTATCTGTGTGCAAAGTTTCAGTTCTTAAAATTAGAAAATGTCGGAATTGTGAATTTTTTAAGAAAACACTGAAATTTCCGGGTTTTCCGGGTTTTCTCCGGTTCTAATTATTTGATCGGGACATTCGACCTCTCATTCTATTCGTAATTTAATTCTCTACAATTTGTCTATTGACAACATTAAGTTTGCTTCATTAGTTTCCATTTTACAAGCAAACAACTAAAAAAAACGATTGTTTTTTTCTGAATTGTTCATAACAAATTAAAAATTATGGTCCTCGAGTGGGAAATTATGCCAAATTGATCTACTAACTCTCCTTTATGTAATCGCACAGTCGGTTTCCGGGTAGTATTTATGGCAAATTGACATTTTTTTTGCTCTGTTGCTTGGTCTATTCATTCTTTCAGAGGTTTCGCGAATTTTTGATTCTCACGCAATTTTGAGTTCTTGCACTCTAGTTGCCAAATGCATATTGCAGAAGCTCTACCTGGAAAAAATACCTTGCGACGGTCTCGCCCCCAAAGGCATCCAAACCAGAAGGCCTCATTTTAAATTGATCCTTTGTCTTATTTTATGCATCCATCAGTGGATACGGTGCTTGTATTTATTTGTATTCATTCTACAAGGATAAAAGATCCATGTCAGACTTTGTGCACTAAGTCGAGGGTAACTTCCTCACGACCTAACACAATACCTAAGATGAAGTTATCCGACGCAGTGTTTCTATCAAAATTATATGAGCAAGCCCCTCAATATTAAATTTTCTCGTCGTTTTCTTTGGACAGATTCATCTGTCGTGCGTATACTATTGAAAATGTCACGTGTAAACATGTTCCCACTAGATTTAACCCTACCGAAATGGTTGCAAGGGGAAATAGTTTTAGTTTGCTAGAATCTTTAATTTTATGGTGGTATGGACCGCCCTTTTTACTCTAGCTTCCCAAGCTAAAGGCAACAATTCAAAGTCTAGCTGTTTTAGCTACGGACTTCTTTTTGTTCCTTAATTTTTCAAGTTTTTATACGTATAAGACGTGTCATCGCGTCTTGGGAAACAATATCCTCACTTATGAGGTCATGTGCACTTTGATCATGCAATTTGAGGCTACCCTCAATTCTCATCCCATTTCGTCTTTATCTGAAGATCCCAACGATCTTCAATAATAATAATTCCTGGTAATTTTTTCGTCGATCATTCTTTAACATCCTTTTCAGATCATATCTTAAATTACATTCATATTTATTGCTTATCATCATGTCAACAATTATACGAAGACATGTGAAGACAATGGAGCAAGGAATATTTGTCCGAGCTGCAGCAACAGAAGAAATGGAAAGCTCACACCTCGGACCTGGAAGTAAAGGATGCAGAACCAGCTGAGTTTCCAATGAAGCGGAATATCAGTTTTATTTATATTTTTAGTATTTTGAGCATTTGTTAATAATGTTTGTAATATTTGTTCCCTATTTTGTAAGGCTTTGAAAGCACTAATCTTTCAAGGCTGGGGGTATGTTTACGACTTTTTATTATTTATCAAGTCACTATTTTAGTTCTTTTTTTACTATTTTATTTCCTTGTAACCAAAGGGATATAAGTGTTTTTTTGTTATAAATAAACATTGCATTTTTCATGTTCATGAGATGCAGTCGAGGTTCAATTTGTAACCTTTATTTTCGAGTGATACAGTCCACTATATTTATATTTTCTTCTTCCTGCAACGGCATCATATCTATTGGTGCAACGAAGAAGAAACAATAGGTATAGCATGCGTTGATTGATTGAACAGGGACTCCCTCCGACCTTGTAATTCATTCGGATGGTGAATTTTGTTGCGATCGACATGGCGTTCGTGGAGTCGATTCTCTGCGAGAATCACTTGAGTGGAACACGGCACTTCTTCATAATCCCAGCATATCTATCTCCTTTGTTGTTGTTAACTGCACACAATATTAATAGAAACTTCAAAGTTGTGTAAACCTCTTCAAGCTGTTCCAAATAATCTCCAGACATGTCATCGCGAATTTCATGACACAGAAGATCGTCTATGCATACAACAACTGAACAAAGTTTCATTGCAATCGGTTGGGTGGTTTGGGAATGCATAAGGGACAAACAAGCAAACATTCATTTTTATATATACCGGGAGATTATCTTACATATCTCCTATGTTTACTTTTAAAAAAAACGCGTCAACATATTGATAACTATAGGCAACCAACATTACACCACAAATCACAAGGTTATTATTTTTCATTGTGAAAGGTTATATTCAAGTATCATGAATAGTATTATGAATAGAATCTAAAATCATTTGAATATCAAAATAATAACAATTTTAATAAAACTATTAAAGTTTGATAAGTTATTAACAGAAAGTACATAACAAAAAAAAAATAAACAAATAGCGTCATAGCAAGTGTTCAAAATGTCCACCTTCTACTTGTAAACAATATCCTAGCCGATCTTGGAACGCACGCACAGCATTTCTGAGAATGTCAGGATTCAGTTCGTTACATTCAGTTCGTATACGATCTTTTAATTCATCTAGATTTAAAATTTGGATATTGCGGTAAATTTTTGATTTTAGGTAACCCCAAAGGAAATAGTCATTGGGTGATAAATCTGGAGATCGTGGTGCCCATGGTATGGGGCCGTACCGTCCTATCCAATGTCCGGGAAACCTTTCGTTTAAACAATTTCTTATAACATTTGTGGAATGCGGAGGGGCTCCATCCATTTGAAACCATGGTTCGTTAATGTTTAAATTTTCTATTGCCGGAATGATGTTGTTTACCAACAGATCTAAAAATTTGGCCGAATTAAGGTTTCCATCAATAAAAAAAGGCCCGATAAGTGTAGCATTAACTATCCCTAACCACACATTCACCTTCTGCTGGTACTGAGTGTGGGTCAAATTTTGAATATGGTGATTAGTGCGGGACCAATATCTAAGGAAAACGAAGGAACAAGGTTAACAGAATAAATTGGATAAATAAGAAATTATGATGCACACCGGAAATTTTGGGAATTGACCTCTCCATTTAATGTGAACGTTGCTTCATCGGTGAAAACTATCTTCGCTAAAATTTCATCATGTTCGTTTAACAAATTAAATAAAGTTTCACAAAAATTTGTTCTTTTTGTTTTATCCTCCTCAAATAACTCTTGATGATTGGAAAATTTATAAGATTTGTACTTAAATTCTTTTAGTGTTTTAAATATTGACGTTTTTGATACAACGAAATATTCAGCTACTTCTCGCAAGGATACCATCGGATATTGCTCAACGTAGCATAAAATATTTAATTTTAATTCTTCGGTCAACACATGGTTGGTTTTAATCTTCTTTGTATGACCATTCACTATGCAGCCTTGTGAATTAAATTTTTTAACGATATTGTGCAGAGTTCTGATGCAAGGAATTGGTCTTTCAGGATATTTTATGGAAAATAAATCTCTCACGGTCCGCAAACTATTACCTTGCTGGTACCACATTAACAATTCAATTTTTTCGTCTTTGCTGTACATGATTATTACAGAAATTGCAATTTTATGTTAAACTGACACTGAAAAATTAATTGACTTTTGTTGAAAGAGCCAACTTTTCAAATGTTGAGAATTGTGGTGTATACTTGGTTGCCTACAGATCGCAATAAAGCAATGCGTTGACTCGTTTTTTTTAAAAGTATACATAGGATATGTTTACTTTTAAGAAAAGCTCCCGGTATATTTACATCATTCTATCAATCCTGCGTCCTTTCACCGAGCACCCTATGTTGCGTCCACCAGAAGGAGTCATATATATTTAACGTTGAAAACAGAGACAGCTCTATTTTGCGGCAGAGAATGCGAAAATCACCTTAATATTAAGATATCTTAAGAAATGAAGGAATTTCAACCATTGGTATGATAGGACGTCCTTTCATTATAAGCATAATGTTGCGTCCGCGTATATTCTCTTTTATCTTCCGCATTATGTTGCGTCCACCATGTATATTCACATTCATTTTACGACATCTACCGCGTCCGCAACGTTGCCATGTCAGTAGCTAACTATTTCAGAGGGAACAACTACTTTTAAAATTGAGAATATAACTTGTTTATGATTACCACAAGAAATTAATGATAAGTTGTCATTCCTATTATTTTCTTTCCAAATGTACATAATTCGTGCTATGAATACCTACTAATCGATAATTTGTTAGGTACTACTTAAAATTGAACGACAAATTAAGTTTCAGTTTTAACTCGGAAAAAATTATCGATAATAATCATAGCACTATTGTAATGAAACTCGGAATACAGCATCTGCAATGCTTCAAGCTCATATCTAAATCATTTGAAATATGGATGGATCAGTGAAGAATAAAAGTTAACCAAGGCAAATCAGTGCAGTTCACATTTACAACAAGACATCCAACATGTCCACCTGTCACTCTCAACAAAACACCCATACCACAATCAAAGGTAGTTAAGTACTTGGAAATTCAACTCGATAGGCGTTTAACTTGGAAAACTCATATAAGCAAAAAGCGTCAAGAAATGGATATTAAGTTACAAAACTATATTGTCTTATCGGGAAAAAATCTCCCATAACGCTAGAGAATAAAACTACTATATAAAAGTATAACCCGCCCAATTCAGACATATGGATGCCAGCTATGGGGATGCACCAGAAATTCCAATCTCGATAATTATCATAAAACGCTTTCAGTCAAAGACCCTACAAAATAGTATGTCAAATGCACCATGGTTTGTGTCAAACCGCCGCTTACATCTCGACCTAAATATTCCATTTGTGAGAGACATCATCAAACAGTACACCGCAAAGCGCAGCAAAACACACTATAAAACTACCCAAATGAAACTATGAAACCGCTGATAGTAGATGCAGTTAATAGGCGACTTCAGAGGAAATGACCAAAGGATCTGACGAATTGAAGGCGGAAGGACGCCGATGGAGATGCTCTCCAACATAGACCTAAGTTATAATAAATAAATGCATACTACTAGCTCAAAGAATTTATTTACTGTGATTCGTTGTTAAAATTAAATTTAAAAAACTGATTACTGATTATTATTTGTGATGAGGAAAATAATAACAAGTTGTCAAACTCGGTTTATCATTATACTCACTTTCCAAATATAATTCATGCTATAATTAATAATCGTTCAATTATCACAAACACATTATATCAAATGTGCGTATTCAACCAATCTAAAATGTTTATCTCGATTAAGATGGTTTGGACTTTTGATGTAACAATCAACCTAAGTTACGAATAAGGTAAAAGTAAATGAGAGAAAAGTAAAAACTTTACTATAAAAATTTTGAACCATTTATAAAAACCAAAGTTCCCATAAAGTGTTACAATTGTATAACATGTAATTAAGTAGTAAAAAAGAAAATATTGATATTAATATTGGGATATACATAAATTAATAGTTTCTGTGTAAATATTTTGTAGAAATACTTTAATCTGTGTCCAAGATTTATTATCAAAATGTCCGGGGTTTTTCGAACGGTTATTCTACTTCTAACATTTTAAGTGGATTTTTATTTTTTACATGGCTACTGAAGAATGATCCTGCTACTTATTTTTTCTTTTTGGCCCACGGCAGTAACTTAGGGTTTTATGTGTTCTTTGAACAACCTGGTTCATTCTTAACGTTTATATTCGGCAGTGAAGACAAATTAGTTTCTAGTTCAGTTGGTAGTTCAATTTCTTTATTAAGGTTTTTAACTTTAAATTCTGCCGCTTGTCCCTTTTCCCCTAAAAGGAATAGTTTTGAAATTTTTGTTGTTTGGCAAACATCATCTGGAATTTTATAGACTTGTTTTCGTATATCGCACATCTAGTTCAATAGTGCCATAACTGCAAACGCCTAAAATGTTGACGCTTCACTAAAACAGTTTATGCTAGATCGAATTTGTTGCCACATTGCGCCGAAAAATCTATTCAGTGTTATAAGGATGTATCTAAGTGACTGGTTAAACTAATTTAGATACAGTTATGACTTTATTGCAGTCTATGGGTGTATTTATATTTCTATAACTAACAATTAATTTTTTCTGCAGTTGTAGCCGTATTGAACTAGATGTGCGATATCTTGAATATAACCCATAAATGTTGCGAGTTGTTCAATTTCTTTATTTTTCATACTAAATAGCTATGGCAATGTAGCTATATGTTTTTTTAACCTAGTAGATGTTCAAGCGTTAGGATTTTTTGCTCCACATGTTTTGACATCTTTTTGCATTAACTTGTCGTATAGGATTAGAGGTATTTTTATGGGAAAATGAGAACAAATTATAGATTTTCACAAAATTATTTCTTAGCTTAATCAGTATGTTTCTGAGGTTTTAAACTAAAGAGACCTGGCACATCTCTTCCACGTTTTCCTCTAATAACCACTCTTTTCAATTTTGGAAACAATACTTTCTCCGTTGGAGTAACCGCTACTCAAAATTTTTCGTTATTCTGAGTTTTTAATTCATTAGAAGTGTATAAATGCAATGGCGTTCTTTGAATTCTTTAAATTAGTTTTCTATTTAGCAACAATAACCGTCAAAACATTGTTCTACCAAGTAACCATTTGATGTTTTATAAAAGAAGAGGGAACGTTTACACAGCAAATCTTATAAAACAATACAGCTGTCATCTCATTCGCTTCCATGCTTTAATGTGTTTTTAATTCCAGAAACGGTTGGAAGGTTGTAAAATAGTATATTCTGTAACAAGTTTGGAATGATGCATATTCCACACGAATGGAAGTTTGACACCCGAGCCGAAGGCGAGGGTGGCGGTCCACGAGTGTGGAATAGCCATTCCAAACGTGTTACAGACTATACTTTCTCTACGACTATATGTGACAATAAAAAGTAATAATAATAATAATAATAAAATAATAACAATACAATAATACAATACAATGCAATAATTCTCTATTTATATATTTTCGTTTTTACTTACTAAATTAATAGTAATATTTTGGCAATGGTTAAATGAGATATTTGGTAAATTACAAATATTTGATGATGTGGTACTTGCCACATAAGAATGTGATGACAACATTGTAGAATTCTGTGTGGAACTTCCTGGTGTAGGTTCGATATCTAAATGTTCTAATATTTTATTGGCAACATTTAAGCGATTTTTAATGGAATTGTCGGTATAGCCTTCGGTCACTTCAAAAGATTTCCATCCACCATGTCTTTTTAAAGTTTCTATATTGGCCCCAGCATCTATCAACATGGTGGCATATGTCCGTATAAAGCAGTGGCTGGTGTAAGACTCTGAATTTAGTAGTTGCAACAAGATAACCACTTGTTTAGCCATGTTACCTAGTTTATTTATACCCATGACTTGTTTGGTGCAGCGACCTTTTTGAAAATTTACAAAAAAATTGTCTGTTGTAATGTTTGGGGGCCTTAAATCTGCATATTTTTTAAATGTTATAAAATTCTGCATTGCTGGTGAATTTTCTAGAAACCTTTATTTTGGCATCAGGTACACTAATTAATACTGAATTTTCTAAGTATTTTATATCTTGAAAAAACAATTAATAGCAACTCTTCATTTTCTGTATTTATTTAGTTAACTTTGTTGAAAGATATTGTTTTTAAACTTAAATCATTAATTTATTAAATTATATTACACTTACACTGCACAAAAAGTATATTTAAACAGAGATAATCACCAAAAAGGCACAGGACAGTTCAAATTGCTTAAATCGTGTGACGCGATTTTTTAAATCTAGTTTTGACAAATTGAAAAAAAAACATCTCATAATAATAATTTTTTTTCACCTCCTTCGATTAAAAAAAAAAATAGTTGCAATCGAGGGCGCTGGTGGTAGTCATTCCATAACAAGTAATGGTATGAATATTCCGTAACAGGTGTAAAGAATAGCCCTATTCAATGTTCAAAAATGATCGCAGAGTGCATGTATTCTAAAACAGTCGTAGAGAATAGTATATTAAAATACAAGTAGCAGAAGGCATCTATTCAAGCACGAATTTGAAATTCCGAAACGAGCCGCAAGGCGAGTGGAGGAACAAATGAGTGCTTGAAGGACCTTCTGCTACGAGTGTTTTATACTGTTTTTTCTATTTTGTAGCTTTATATCATTTTATAAACTATAAAATACAAATTTTAAATCTAGGGAATTTCGTGGTGATTGCTGACATTTTTGTGGCGTAATTATAGGCGGTTGTGAAAAAATTTAATTTCAAACGTCAGTTTTTTTTTATTTTCGCGTTTAATGTTTAAAAATAAATGCTGAAGAAGGTTTATCACTAACGCCGCCGAAAATTAGGCAAATTGCACAAAAGACGTTAGAAAATTTACTACCGTTATAGGCAACATCAATGTTCATCAAAATACTGTGTCCGATCAGAATTTACATGGTGTCACTATAAATTCCCAAGATACATCACATGTAACTGCAAGTGTGTATAATAATTGTACTTTCCACGGTAATAATTTAGATTAAGCTTCTTTTTCATTGTTATTTATTAATTTGCTTTGTTTTTTGACGTGTCAGTTGACGTTGACAGTTCAACGCTACCAGGCTACCAACATCAAAACAGTAAATTTTCCTACTCTATTCTAGCACGCCAGCGACTTATTAAAGCACTCAAATGACGTCATTTGGGTGCTTAAATGGACTTATTTTAAACGCAAAATAGAAAAAAATATTTTTTTAACTTTATGTTGTCAGTGATAATATTTTACATCTGTCAGTTTAAGGTACCTAATATAATTTTAAAATTAGAAAATATAGCGCAAGACGGGCGGAAGGAAGCAATATGACTATTTTCAAAAACACTTCTGATGAGGAACATTTTATCTTCACTATTCTATAACATTTAAATGATTCTATCAAAATTGTATAAGTTATGGTGTTAAGTACTGATTACTGCCAACATAAAGTTACATTTTTTTTTTGTAGCCTTGCCGTTCCTGAAATTAAAAAACACACCACACATGTCTACTACCCCCTGTCTTTTATGAATGTGTATCCATCATCGAATCAGATTCTTGATTTAGATGCATTATTGGCTTGATTTGTTAGCTTTCTTATTTTCGTCATCACTTGATTCATGAGCAGTCCACTCATCTTGTAACATATCAGTTTCGTTACTTCTATGTGCACTTGACAAATTTGGAAATGTAGATGGCATATATTCAGAAACATTCGGACTGATGGGTTCTTCTATACTTTCGCTGATGTATGAACTTTTTCTGATAATTTATGGTTTTTCAATACAACACTTCAATCAATAATCACTTTGTAATTTTTTAGGAGGAAATCGTTATGACTGTTTGTAGAAAGAACGTCTCCCCCCAAAGCGCATTTAATAAACCGTACTAATAACAAATCTATAATTATTATGATAGGTATGACATTTGTTCTTGCTGTTTTACTAAAAACTGTTTATTGATTTTATTCGCAATTCTAAAATTAACACGGAGCCTTTTTGGACACATGTTTACAGGAACGGTTGTTACACCTTTGTTCCACATATTCAGTTGGTAAAGGTTGGTCAAGCAATTCAGATAGTTACGTGTTCCATTGCTTATCTTTTTTAGCTTTGTTGATACAAATCATCGAATCGGAGAATATCAGACCCCGGTCAAAATTTTCCCGCCGGAATAAATGGGTAACAACTAAGAAGCAAAATGTCAAACACATGTGAAGGGTATACGGTATACTATTTGGTAGAGAAATTTGTAAGCTTTCGAAATATAAGCCGCTGAAATCCAAAGTGGTATAAGTCTTTTTTTTGAAAAAAGGTGAGTTTTGCGTTTCATTTTGCCATAAATTACGGTCGATGCTCTTTGAAAAATAGTTAAATCACTTGGTCAGTTAATAGTTGTCAATTTAAAGAACTGGAAAGGTGATATAACTCAAAATCGACAATTTTTGACTTATCCCACTTTTGCTCTCATCGGATCATATGCTCGTGGATTTTATGAGAGAATACTGCAAGTCCATTAAAACAACAAGTAAAGTTTTGAACCGGAATATAGAGTATTTCAAATATTAAAATTCACATATCTCGAAAAAATGAAAATGTGACTGATATCGTTCTTCCCGTTAACTATTAGGCGAAGAATGACTAGATACAATCACATTTCTTAATACAAAATAAAGAAATATGACTTTTAGAGCATTTTGATCTTGACTGTTAATAAAAACAATAATTCGTAGGTATTTAATTTTTACTGCTGTCATTTTGTCCTACTGCTCCAAACCTTTTGGGCAATAATAACATTTGCCCTTTACATAAATCTAATATTTTTTTTTGATCCTGTGTGGCATCCAGTGCGATCAAGCGACTTGACCGCTTTAAGATAGTTATCTAAACTGCACTTGCGCAAATGTAAATCAATGTTGCCAGATTGAAGGACGCAGCAAGATGCTATCGATGTAAATCAATATATGGCAAGGACGCAGCATAATCGACAGAATGTAAGGAACATATACAAAAGATGTATATTGAAAAAATCCGCAGCGCCTCCTAGACCTCTATACGGTGAACTAAAATATTCATTGAATTTTTATGATTAGCATGATCGAGCGTCTCTCTAAAAATTTGATTTTAAACCCCTCTTACCCCCGAGAATCGAATTATATGGGTTAGACTTGCTGCGTCCGTATACGGACGCAGTATGGTCTAGGACGCAGTATTGTATGTAATTTGGCAATGTACGGACGCGGTATCATACCAATGGAAAATATATATATATATATAGATAATTTGTTAACTCGTCAAATTTACACTCTTTTAAGTTGCTACGCAACAAGTAATCGTAAATTAATCAATACATTCAAAGCTCATATGGTATTACTTGCGATAATTTGCAATAAAAAATATTTTAAATTCAATTACTAGCAGCAGAAAAAATTGTGTATACAGTGAAAACATTAATTTATTCAAACTGCGAGTTCCCCCTTAAAAAATTCAATATTTACAGTATAGTAGCATCTCGTATTCCAATTCCGCACAGGCAAGCTTGCATGGAATTTTCGACTTTTGCTCCAATTTCTAAAATTCTGCAGTCGAATAAGTCTACCAAATAGCACCTAAAACTATAATTTTCAGATACAATTTGGCTACGAAAGTAATTACCTTAGTATCCAATTAGCAGGAATATTTTTTGCCTCTTGTGCTACCAAATTTAGAATGTCTTCCAACTCCGTAGCTTCCACTTCAATTATTGAGGCATTTGTTTGATTTACAGCTTCTCCAGAATGGCACGTCACTTTTTTGAAGACGCCATTCAACTCTTGCACCAGCAACACTAGCGACAAATCTCCAGGTCCTTTGGTATAATTATACACCACAATTTTGTTGTTCACCTGGATGTCACAAGAAAACAAGTGATGGACGCATGCAGCGTCTAGATTTTTTTTAGTGATCAGGCAAGATGTGTATTTGTCGTGCATGTGCAGTTGCAAGCAATCGCAGGAGTCTTTTAAGGTTGGAACTTGCATTTCTTCAGACTCAACTGTTTTTGAATGGAGAAATTTCGTGAGTTGAACTTGTTGCTCGTTCAAATTGAACCATTCCTTGTCGACTCCTGTGTAGAAAAATGTTTGAAAGACTGTTGCGATTGGGTGGGTGTAAAGATAGGGCCAGAGGCTTCTCCAAAAAACGTTGTCCCGATTATGGAAGCGTTCTAGAATTGTCGTGGCCGGTTTTGGGGGGAGGGTTTCGTAGGTCCAGCCCTGCGCGAAAATTGCCATCGATAGATTGTGTTCGCGAATTTTTTCGGCGGCCTAAAGGGGGAAAAAATGGTGTAAACATGTAGACAAAATAAGCAAGAAGATATCAACTATGTTAGGAGCATTGCCTATATGTAAGAATTACTTTGATAATCAAAACAAATATTGGTATTATGTATAATTTAGCTCAATTTAGCAGGGTTCAAGTTTTGCAAAATAAAGTAATCAAGATTTTATTTAATCTGGACTTCAGAACGCTAACAGAAACTCTTTATGATCTTACAAATCTTGATAATCTGAGAAATATTCTGAAATTATGTACAAAATATTAAATAACGTTCAGAAGTCTAATATTAAACTGTATCAACGAAATCAAATTCACGAACAGTTGACAAACACAGAATCTTAATAGAGCTATCCACACTTATAATGAAATTCTATTAGACATAAGAAACTTGGCTATATGGCTCAAAATCACCAAGGTGGAAAATTTCAAGTTAGTTTTATGATAATGCAGAGCATATAATCCATTGCTTTTTTTTGTAATATTGCTTTGAAATAGAACCTTTGCTAAAAACGGTCATTTCGGGAACGTTTTTTTAAAATTAATGAAATGTCGTTTATTTTACTTTTCTTGGAGATTGTTTTTGAAGGTCGTACTTTAGGACGCGTTCTCGAAATGACTTTTCATTTGGTTAATAAAGATACGACTTAAATAATTAATTTGCTGGTGAAGGAAATCTTCCACCTTGGTGATTTTGAGCCATATAGGGAGTTCAAAAACGCAATCAAATATTAATGTACTTTATTTCTTGTACTTTGAATTATAAATATCTAAGTATGTTTTCCACACTTTATTTATATGTATATGTGTATTTAATTAACTAAATAATTTCAAAAAATTACTCGGATTATTAGCCTAGACCAGTACTTGATAGTGATGGCTAAACGATGTGATACTATACCGTGTCTTTATTTTAAAATTGAACATACAATGTAAATGGAAATGGAAAATTTAAAATTTTCATTTTGCGTTTCGTTTTTCATGTCCATTTATCATTTCCATTTTCCAATGGAAATAGAAATGGAAATGGAAAATTGAAAATGGATATGGTAAATAGAAAAGGTAAATGGATATGGAAAATGGAAATGTTAAGTTGAAAATGGAAAACGTAAATGGAAATAGTAGATGGATATGGAAATGGAAAATGGCAAGGGTAAATGCCAAATAGAAATGGTAAATGGAAAATAGAAATGGTAAATGGAAAATTGAAAATGGTAAATCGAAAATAGAAATGGTAAATGGAAATGAAAAATTGAAAATAGAAGATAGAAAATGGAAAATGTAAACGGAAATGGATATGGAAATAGAAAATGGAAATGATAAATGGATGTGGAAAATGGAAGTGGTAAATGGATATGGAAAATGGAATTAAAA
This sequence comes from Dascillus cervinus, assembly GCA_949768715.1. Classification (NCBI taxonomy): domain Eukaryota; kingdom Metazoa; phylum Arthropoda; class Insecta; order Coleoptera; family Dascillidae; genus Dascillus; species Dascillus cervinus. The sequence goes on along the minus strand of OX458319.1, from coordinate 24,267,665 downwards.
AATTGAAAATTGAAGATGGAAAACGTAAATGTAAATGGTAAATGGATATGAAAAATGCAAATGGAAAACTGGAAATGGAAGATGGAAAACATAAATGAAAATGGTAAATTGGTATGGAAAATGGAAAAGAAAAACTAAAAATGGAAATGGTAAATGAATATGGAAAGTGGAAATAAAAAATGGAAAATAGAAAACGTAAATGTAAATGGATATGAAAAAAGCAAATGGAAAACTGGAAATGGAAGATGGAGAACATAATTGAAAATGGACAATGGATATGGAAAATGAAAATGGTAAATGGATTTGGAAAATGGAAATAGTAAATCGAAAATGGAAATGGTAAATTGATATGGAAAATGGAAAGGAAAAATTGAAAATGGAAAACATAAATGGTCATGGAAAATGAAACGGAACATAAAAATTTTAAATTTTCCATTTCCATTTTCAAATATTTATTTTAAATAAATTGTTTAGACATAACCTAAAGTAAATTGACCAGTAGAGTATGCTTGATTGCAAAACATTGACTGAGTGACAAATGTTTTTAAAATTGAACATAGGGATATTTTCATTGTATGTTCAATGTTAAATTAAAAACCCGGTATATGATGTATTATTAAACTATAAAATTAAAAAACCAAAAAAAATAAATAAATAAGTAAAAAAATGTAATCATAAAAAGATAACTCACCAAATGAGTGTTAAAATTTCCTCCACCGAAACTATTCCGTCCGAAAACATCAACGCCCACATACACATCCAAAGCCCTATGACCAGCAGCCTCCACACTCCTCAACAAATTTTCCTCCTTCCAAGTGTAATTCAAAAAGATCCCATCACAAGAATCAAAATAGCACCGATTCTGCACGTTCAACTCGTTCTGCCAGCTCAACAGCCCCTCGCTAGTCACACTGTCATACCAGACAACCAAACTTCCAGGCTTTCGGTGATGCATTTCCTCACTCAACTGTTTCACAAACAGTTTTAGCATCCTAACATTTTTAATGGGGTTCTCAATATTCAACAGCCAACCATCAAGTTTAAACAAAAGACAAATATCAACCAGCTGCGAGACAAAAGCATAAGTCGATGCCAAATCCTTGAAAATCTCGTCGCAAATCGCCTCCCCTTGCACCCATTCGGTGATAAACGTCCCCAAAATTTTGACCCCATTCAAGTGAGCCACATTGATCCAAGAAAGAGGGGGAATTGTTATCAGATGATGACTGAAGTAGACAAAAGTGTCAATGTGGGCCCATCTGTAAAAAGTGTATCCATTTCCAATGTTAATGGGGCCTATGTATTTATCCTCCAAGTAGCCCCCTTTCATGTCATGACAAACCAGAGTTCTGGGGACAGACTTTGAATTAAAGCGGACAGTCGGAATAAGTTCTGTCACATGACAAGAAGGATTCTTGACCACCGATTGGCTCCTTTGTGTCAGGCTGATGATTTGATTGGTCCATTCTGGAGGCTGTTGCAGACAAGTTTTGACTTGTGCGAGGCAGGTAATTGGTGAGCAGATGTTTGGGTTGAGGATGTTACGTTTGGGACATTTATCTGAAAATGTTAAAATTGTGAATTGTGAATTTAAATAATTTTTTGTTACCTACCTTCTTTGTCGCCCATTTTGGTAGAGGAACTGCAAGTGCAATGAATCAGTTATCGATGCAACAGGAAACAAGTGCAGGAAGCTTTTGAAAAAAAATGTTGGAGATAAGAACGAGGAAACTCTATCATAATTGAGGCTTTGGTAAACAAATTTTATTACCGACTGTGGAATTTGAATTATCATCTTGTCCCACTTTCTTACTGATATGATAATTTTGTGGTTATAAAAATTGGTTATAAAAATTCGCACTGTTTGAGCGACTATTTCGCGTTAATTATTAAATGTAGGTGGCGCTGCGAAAAAAAGACAATGTTGCCAATGTTTGTTCTTGGTTCGGTGTCTTGATACTATAACTGTACAAGATATGATCATCGTTTCGCGCCTGACGTCACTAGGGGACAATCCAACGCCATCTTTATTTACAAGCCGTGAAGCCATGCTTGGCAACACCGCATTAATGCACAGAAGTAGGCCGGGTATCATTGCACGTCGGTTGCAATCGAAACTTATTAAAAAATAACTAACATGAAATGATCCATACTACATCATTATTCTGATAGTATTAAGAAATAAAACAAAAGTTAGTAAGGGCAGGAAATTTTATTTTGTGGTATTTATTAAACATTAAATGACATTATTTACAAATAACATATTTTTAACGTTTATTCTTCTCTTTTGTTAGCGTAGCTAATTTCCTTTTTTTCTCTAAATTTTTAGTGCCATTTGTTTCTTTTGAATATTTTGTGTAGTTATTCAACAGAATATTTGCAAAAACAGAATACAATGTTTTAAACAATCTAGAAACATCGTTGCCACACAGACAATGTAATTCAAATTGTTAAAAAAAGTTATTGGAATTTAAGCTTAACTGTGTCAGTTGAATTAAAATGCCTTTTTGACAGGAAGATTGCAAAAATTTTGTTTCCCACACGCTATTAGCTACAATATATTCTAACAAAGCATACATATGAAAGAAAACACACTTAACATGGTAACTTGGTACACTTAAGCCACCTCGCTGTAAAAAGTCAAAATATTCGTTGCAAACATTACTGCCGCGTCCTTCCTCAAATAAAAAAACACAGGCAGTACATTCCAGTTTTTTGCAAACAGATCGTGCTCCATAGCCACAAACATATATGCAGCTTGATTCCTCGATTTCACATAATTCAAGATAATTTAAAGTTATAATGGGGCGAAATTGATCAATGTCAACATTATATAAATTTGATTCAGTACTTTCATTAGCAAAGTTGCTAAAGCATGCTTCTTTTTTATTGATCATTTTCAAAATATGTCTTATTCGTAATTTGTTTTCTGATTCAATTACTTGCCTAACTGATACATTATAGTTTGATCCAGATAGTCGTCTGTACATTCCAAACCTTTTCTCTAACTTGTCTGTTTGAAATTTCCCCAAGAGTACATATGAAACATTAAATTTTGTTACAGCATCGTTAGCAATTTTACATAACACTTGAGATGCTCTTCTTATTGCTTCAAATGTGTCGGAGCTTAAGCCAGCTTTGTCCTTGAAAGACTGCCATGCTTCTATCCAAGACAAAAAACGTTTCAAAAACAATAACTTTTCATCCTCAATACTACAAACTGGTCCTGCCCATTCATTTCTTTTTATTTTTCCTACGATAGGGTTTTTAGAATTTACAATATCCCACCAGATGCGAAAAATTTGTAAAAAATTTGCAGTATCTGTACATTTTTCTTCCGTTTGTAAAGCAGCAATAGTTGACATATGAAAAACATTATCCACTAACAAAACGTTTTGTCTCTCTAAATTCGAGGGATACAAAGTTTTATAACTCAACTTATATGCTTTTTTAATTAACTTATTTTGCTCGTCCTTGAAAAATAGTCGCAAATGTTCGAAACATGCATACCGTTTTATTGTATAATTTTCAAAATCAGGATATATTAAAGTGTGAAAAGTATCTTTTTTGTTCAACCAGTTATTCCTAACATTTTTAAAAATGTGAACAGTGTCATACGATAGGTAAGTATTAATATCAGGGAAGCATGGATTTGGCATAGATTCGTTTGAAGAAATTAAAGTGAACATATTCTGATTTATTCTATTGTTATCAGTTAGTATCGCAACTATAGGAAAACCACATTTTTGAACAAATTCAATTACCTCATTAACGAGTATCTTTAACTGATCTCCTGTTGTGTTATTCACAGGAACTAGTCGAATAACTTCACAAAATTACCAAAAGCAGAAGAGATCATAAAAGTTTCAATAGTTTTTGCCAGATCCTTAGCATTATTTTCTGAACTGCCAACAATTCCATTGGCTTTAAAATCTAACTTAGATTTCACATAAATTTCATCAATTTGTAATATTGTATATTTTTCTCGAACAGTCAAGTTTTTGGAAATTTGTTTCAAATAGTGACTTGTATTTGAAAGATTTTTGTCTGGTTTTACATTAAATCTAGAAGATATTTGTTGTAAATATCGTTTACTAGGCAGCAGCAAATGATCTTGTAAGAGCATGTAACAAGACAATGAATATGAATAAGCCATAAATGCAAACAAAATAGTTGCTGGGGAATATTTTCATCTTTTTAACAATATCATGTTTAACTGATCAATTAAAAGTTCCAATTGTTTTTTATGTTGATAGTCTTCCATTTCTTCAGCTTTTTCGTTACACATAACTAAATTTTCATACGACTTTTGCAAGAAAAATTCAAAAGATCAAGTCCTTAAATTGTGTTGACTTACGTTGGCATACCTAACTAATATATTTTCAAGTTGCGACCATCGAGATAATTTTAAATCACAAGGGAGAATCCAGTTCAAATTGTGAGCAGAAATTTCTTCTTTTCCAATAAAGAGTTTTAATGTTAAATCACTTTTCACAAGAACACTACATAAAATTTCGGCGGCACTTAACTCAGTTTCACTTTCAGAAGAACTATTAGAACACTCAATATTTAATAAATACAGCCAAACACCAAAGTTGCTCTTAATTTTAAAGTTCCACTTTGTTTCACTGTTTATACCATTTAGTTTTGTTTGAAAAGTGTCAAGAAAATTTGTAAAGTCATTTATAATATCAGATTTTACATTTTCTTCAATTTTTCCAGCTTCTTTTGATTGCAACGCTTTCCTTCTTACTTCAGGGTCTTTTCGTCTAACTACTGTTGAAGTTGAAGACAGATAAACTGGAAGATTTTGAAAAATTGTGGGTACAGCGTCTTCCTTTAATTTTGGGTGTGCTAATAGCAACGTGGTAACAGTTGACCGTTTTTGTATATCTGATCTAATATAACATCATTTTCGTTAAAATGTTTTATACAAACAGATGAATACTTCGTAGGCCGCCAATTTTTCCTCGGGATAGCTCGAAGCCACTTCTTTTTCGTTTCTTCATCTTTTGGAAATGAAAACGTAGTAACTGCAGCTTGCCCCTTTACGGATACACTTTCGTAATTCGATTTGCAGCTTGGGACACAACATTTTCTAGTCATCTAAAAAGTTTTCATGTGAAAAGCATGAACCAAAGGTTAAATGTACTTACTTTCTATATTGTCGAATATCAAATTATTGAGTTAAATATTCTGATAAATACACACAGGTTTGGAAATACCACAACTATCTAACGTTAACTGCACTTTATAACAATATCAACAACAACTCAATGATGCAATACTGAACTGAAGAACGCAAAATGTCCGCCTAGCAACACTGCTGCCAAATTTCTTAGTTCACGGCTTGTAAAATAAAGATGGCGTTGGGACAATCGCATTCGTCAACCTTATTAAAGATATCGTGTTTTTATTTTAAAATTGAACATACAATGTAAATATTTCTATGTTCAATTTAAAACAAAAATTGTCACCCGGTCAATGTTTTCCAACCAAGCAAACTCTCACACGTCAACTTTTAGGTTATGTGTTATTAAATTGTAATGGTCAGACGTTAAAACAGTAAAACAATTTATTTAAAAGAAAATAAATACAAAATTGAAAATGGAAAACGAAAATGATACATGGATATGAAAAATATAAATGTTACATGGATATGGAAATGGAAAACGAAAATGGTACAGGGATATGGAAAACATAAATTGAAAATGGAAATGGTACATGGATATGGAAATTGAAAATGCGAAAATGGAATGAAAAACGGAAGTGGAAAATAGAAATGGTAAATGGATATGGAAATTGAAAATGAAAATGGTACATGGATATGGAAATTGCAAATGGAAATGGTACATGGATATGGAAATTGAAGTCGTACATGGATATAGAAAATGGAAATTTGAAAACAAAAGATGGAAAAAGTGGAAAATAGAAATGGTAAATGGATATGGAAATTGAAAATGTAAATGGTACATGGATATGGAAAATGGAAACAAACAAAACTTAATTTCAACGATTTCTATTAAAATTTTTTCAGACATTGCATTAAGAGACTTCTGAGTTGCATTCGTAACTTTTCATCACTGTTGCACAAAACATGGGTACAATTATCTTCAATTTGAATTAGAGCATCTTGATCTTGCTGAAATATACCAAATTATCAACAATTTATGCATCAAACAAGCCCTCACCAAATGTATCATCACCCCATTTCCACTTGGTTCCACTTTAGCATCAGCGATGCCATCCTGCGCCAATTTTTGCAAAAATTCAGTCACATTGACCGTCCCCCATTCATACTGGACTGTCTTGGCCATTTTACAATCGACCCCACTGGCTATCTCCATATTATGAACGTTATCCTTAACATTTAAGGCACCAGTGAATGAGGACAAACTAACTCCCGGCTTCACTTCAACAGGAACTATTTGAAGTGCCACTTCATTTTCAATAAAAACTTGACCTTGCTTTCGTTTCAGTGGTAAATTGATGACCTAAATTTATTTTTATTAAATCTATATACTTTTATGGCACACTGTTTTGCTTTTTAATGACATAATAGAAATTCGTCCAGAGAAAAAAGTTTCAAGAAAAAATTTTAAAAAACTTTAAATTTCACCTTTTTAAAAAATTTGAAATTACAGCATTTTTCTTGAAATTACGAAAATAGTTAGGACATGCAAAATATTTTAAAACTTGAAATTTCACCTTTTTTTAAAAAAGTTGAAATTTCAAGTTTTTTAAAAAGGTGAAATTTCAAGAAAAACGTTGAAATTTCAAGTTTTATTTAAATTTTTTTGCATGTCCTAACTATTTTCGTAACTTCCAATGTATTTTGAACAATTTTTGGAACTTTTTTCTCTGGATGAATTACGTCATTAGAAATCAAAACGCTGTGCCATATACTTTCTCAATTAATACATACTTCTCCCCACTTATACGGAATCAATGTGCGATCTGGATTACTTTCAATCACCAATTCGGTTAAATTTGGAGCCGTAACCGGAGGTTGGGTATAACATTCCGGAACGACCAGCGTCGACGGTTTCAGATCCTTAATCAGTTTATTGGCTTGCGTGAAATTCAACGAAGTGTCGATGGCACAATGCGCCACTTTCATCTGTAACGGTTGATATGGGGCCAACGCTTCAATGTAATCAAAATCTGGTTCTAAAGCAATTCAAATTAACAACCAACTTTAACACTGAAATGAATTTAACCTGTAAAAACTATGCAATTTCTAGGATTGTTGCCCCACAGTTCGATGAATTGAACCACATCGCCGAACCTCAAGCTGGGATGCCCGCAAAACACCACGCAAGGTTCCTGAAAATCGGTGCTAAACCCATCCGAATAGATATGCTTGAAGTGCTTCAGCTTGGAAGTTTTCACCAGCAATCCGTGAGGGAAAGGCTCATCGGGCACGTAAACCTTGTTCTGTTTCACGGAAGACAACCATTCAGCCAAAATGTTCGAATAAGCCAGGGAAACGTCGGCGACGGGTGAGATGAAAAACATGGGACAATTCGACACTCCCAGTTCTCCCATTTTAATCGACAAACATTCAAATAGGTCGTAGACAACCCCCGTTGGGTAACAGGGTATCAGGACGTTTCCTCCTCCGCGCAACGTCAACCCAACGACCACACACAAAACTCCCAACATTGCGTCAGGATTGCTTATCGGGGTTTGGGTCAGATCTGTCATTATTAGCACGTCTGCGTTCTTGAGGGCGTGGTGGTCCATCGGACGCGGATGGGTCGTAAGTGTGCTTGAACCGCTCAAATAAACAATTTTTTCGTGGTCTGAACTGATGATCCAGTTACTGGAACCTAAACAGTACCCAGAACTGGCGGGGATGACTTGTAGGGCTCCGTAAACGTCCTAAAAAAATTCTGTTAATTTGTGCAAGATCGCCTGTGAGCATTAAGGTTGAAAGGAGAAGTGAGGAATATGTTCATAGTAAATATACATTATTAAGAAGAATTAGATCAAATTCTGGATGAAGCACCAACTCGGAATATGACGATGACATTAGAGAATGTAAATGCCAAGGTAAATGGAAATGGTAAATGGATATGGAAATGGTAAATGGAAATGGAAAATTGAAAATGGAAAATTGATATGGAAAATTGAAAATGGAAAACGGAAATGATAAATGGATATGGAAAATGGAAATTGAACGTAAGTAGAAAATGGAAATGGTAAATGGATATGGAGAATGGAAAATTGAAAACGAAAATGGAAAATGGCAATGACAATTAGAAATGGAAAATGGAAAGGGTAAATGGACATGGAAAAAGGAAATGGAAAATGAAACTTAAAAATTTTTAATTTTCTTTTCCATTTTTATTTATTTATTGTAAATATATCGTTTACCTGTTTTAATGTCTGGCCATTACAATTTAATAACAAATAACCTAAAGTAAATTTACGTGTAGAGTATGCTTGACTGCAAAACATTAACTGAGCGATAAATTTTTTTTTAACATTGAACATAGGAATATTTACATCATATGTTCAACGTTAAAGTAAAAACCCGGTATACAAGAAGATTACAGGATTAGACAGTAAACATGAGGAAAGTAATGACAATGGCTAGAGGTTAATTGCACTAGCTTTAGAAAGGGAAATGAAAATAATAAGCAAGCAGTTTAAGCGAAAAGATATACAGGTTATATTATATTAAGTGTGCACCATTGGCAACTTTGTTATTATTGGAGTTACAAAGTCGGTTAAATTAGCAAAGAATTGGTGTTTTCTTCGCTGATTACTATAATCAAAACAAAACAAAAATCGAACGTCAACTCCTTGAGATATTCACGAAAATAACATTTTTTTAAATGGAATGCTCTATACTTTTTTACCTAGGAATGTTTAATTTTTAGTAAAAAAGTCTTAAAATGTGATTTTTCGTGATAAAAAGGCTTTGCACCAAAAATGTAAAATAACATGACAGAATTTCTATTGAAATTAAAAATTTCATTTGTAATTTAGATTGTACTAGTTTAATTATTTTTTTTAAGAGAAAAATAAATAAAGTAACTATACTTAGATTTGAAATAATTAAAATTCAAGATTACACGTGGAAATTCTAAGAGAAAGTTGAAGTTTGAAAAAAACTATTTTTTTGGACATCTGTTGAAAAAACTAATCTGATTTCATAATTGGCAGCGCATCTACTGAATATCTAACTAATTTTATCCAAATTTCGTCAAAAAAAATTTCATTTTAAAATTATAATTTTTTTCAAATTTTGAAATTTCGATAAATTCCATTTTCATTGAAACCAAAAATTGCTTCCAGAATCCGAGTAGTCCATTTTGGGTTTTTGAACATGCACAAACTGTTGGCAGATTTAGATTTTTCAAGAAATTGAAGATGAAAGTTTTTCCATATGGTGCGAACAATACGGCGGGCACTGTATATAATTTGTGAAAAAATTTAAATGCTACTTACAATTTTTTCATTGTATCCGACCATTTGGATACGAGACAAGCTTGCATTTACACTGGCCATATTGTAAATTCTCTTCCAAGATTTTGGCTTAAATGAATCATTGAGGGGATAAGGAAGTTTATGTACAAAATTCTTCCACTGGCTTGCAAAATTGGCCTTTGGACATTGCTCAATGTATAAAACCAATTCTTCTAACAACAAACTAAGAAATCAATTAGTTTAGCGACTTAATCAAGAATTAATTACCGGCCAATTTGTAGTGTCGGTTCTGTCGCATAAACCCTCCCTTGGAATCCGGTCCCTTCTGTTATAAACGGCAGGGCCATCATGCACAAATAATTTGAAATTAAAATCACATCCACCTGTGCAAAGTCTATCAGTTTATCCAAAGGTGGACAAAATTCTGGAGGTGAATCCACAAAAACCCTGTCATAGTTTTCTTTGATTTCCTGAAAAGCTTCGTGAGTAAAAAAAAGCTCTGAAACAAGACCACAAACTTACTCCTTCCAAATCGGAATCTGAAGCGTCCGGTGGTACCCAATTCGCCAGATTTAGAAGACGATTCGAAGGGACAAACGACAGTGGAAGGAAGCTTAACAGTGACTGCATTGATAATCCGCAGTCCAGCATGATTGTAATTTCTTTGAACGTGAGAACATGGCAAGGCTTATTTGGATCATTACTTAAACAATACTGGAAAAACATTTTATTAGATTTGATTCTAATTAAACTTATGCAACTTACCAATTTCATTTTGATTTAATTCTTAATCAAAAAGTAATAAAACTAACCTAAAATAACAATATGCATATACTACCCAACCGACAGCTTTCTTACAAAACAGCGGTCTCTACTGGAATGGCGCGAATTTAAAAATTGTTGCTTTTCAGGTGGGAAATAAAATTAGTTCAAATTTAAGGTTATTTGTAATTAATATTTTCAAAGCATATAAAGAAATAAAAATATTCTTTGATTTACAAACATTTATTAAATTGCGTCATTAAATATTTACATAGTATCCATTAAAATGTGTTGATAGTTGTTGATAGTTGATAGTCGTAACTTATTTTTGGGCCAGCCTTTGTACATGAATTTACCATTGACGTTTCCAACCGTTTTTCTAAAAACCAAACCCATAAATTTTAAATGAATTTGTTCCAACCCACGCGTTCTCACTGTATGTGCTTAGAACAGCGATTTGCAGAGCTGACGTCTATTTCTATAATTCAACAAAACTATATTGTAACCTTTCTCGTTGTTTCTCAGTTAAACACGCCATTCTTCAAACTTTGCAACTGTACTTGACAAGTGTCAACAATCAAAAAAACAAATTAAACACACAATTGAATGTTTTGCTCGATTTCCAGCGTTTCCTTGATGATATTATCATAAATTTTTCAAACTTTAGGACTGATTATTTCGAAAACTTTCCTCTTCAAGGTTACACGAATTTGACATTTCTGTACTCAGAAAAATGTGCTGCATCCAAATTCATGAACAAAAATATGGGGTGCACATTTAAAAAAATGATTGATGACGTCATAGTGCGAAAACAAAAGACGATCGTAAAATTATAAATATCAAAAAGATGCAGTTTTAAAAACAAAAATCGACATGTCCGAGCGGTTTTCCAAAAACCAAACCCAAAATGAATTTATTCCAACCCACGCGTCCTTACTGTATAAATAGGGCTTTAAGATATTGGAGAAAGAAACGTTATAGTATGGGAATTAAAATAGGAAACCGTCATTTCTATACATTGGACTTCACAGATAATGGATCTAAATTATATGTTACGAAAACTTGATGATGAATACAAAATATGGGGCCTTACAATAAATAAACCTAAAACCGAGTATATTGTTGTCAGCGGAACAAAACAAAATCTAGACCTCAATGGAGACACCATTAATAACACACCAGTCTTCAAATATTTAGGAGTAAAGATAACTCGTATAGGAACCAGTAATAGCGAAATTAGAGGTAGGATTGGGCAAAGTTAGAGCTGCTATAAAACGGCTGAATAGTGTACCGTGGAGTCGGGAAATTACAAATGCAGCAAAAATGAAAACTACAAAGCAATTGTGGAAAGCATCCCAACATACAGTCCGGAAGTATGGGACCTATATTAAATCCAACAAAAACAAAATGCTAGCCCTAGAAATGGACTACTGGCGAAGATGTTGCCCAATAACAAGACTGGACCGAATGCGAAATGTAGATGTACAAAACAGAATCGGATTCGACAAAGATATAACAGATACTATTTATTTTGTTGTATTGTTCGATTTAGGTATATTTGCTTAACGATAACATAAAATAACATAAGTAATAACTAGAATAAATAAAAGAACTCATTAAGAGAAGAAGAAAGCGAGGCTGTGCCAAGAACACTAGCAACGTTGCCTCTCTGTATAGCCAAACTTATTCGTTGCTTCAAATATGTTTTGGCTTGAGAACTTCCCGTTGTTTGAACAATACGCCTCCCCAAATCTTCAAGGAGAGAAAGGGCAGCAGCACTCCAAGGACCCAAAGTTTCTACAGTGAAGGCGACGAAAAAATAATCATGAGAAATTGACTTATATTTTTTTTTCTTAAGATTTTCTACCAAGAGTGCAGCAGATCTTGCAGAAAATAAAGAATCAGTCAAATGAGAAGGGGCAAGTGTATGCGTACAAGTAAAATCCCAAACTACAGATTTACCTATTTTCCATGGAATAACTGTAACACCATCTGGACTTTGCCATCATCCCTCAGAATACCAAGGATACAAGAGATGTTGGCAGAAGAGAAAGCACGTTTAATAATGTCATTAATACAGCTGTGACGAGAGAGTCTACCAGCACTTTTAATGCACGATAAACCATGATGATCCAACGAGTCTACAGAGCTCCAGATTCAAGTTCAGATCCAGCTAATAAGATAGCTTTTTGTGTGATATTTGAGGAAGATAATAAATTTTGAAATATTTTCTCACAGATAGGTAAGTCCCAATTTCTTTGAATAGAAAACTCTTTTGGAAGTAAAGACGAATTTTCCTTCCAATAATCAACCGCTTCATTAAGGGATCTAATTTCAAAATTAGAAAAACTAGAATGTAGAATGAACAAAATAAGTTCAGAATTAGAAAATATAGAAGACAAAAAGGCAGGCGAGGAAATATCAATTATAGACCTTATACCTAATCCACCAAAAAAGATTGGTAATTTGGGTTGAGTCCAAGATCTTATTGAAAGTAAACGACTGAGATGATATGGACACCCAAAAAGAATGAGTTAAGAATGTTAGGAGGAAGATGGGAATGGCAGTCGTCTCAAAGATGAGGGGTAAGTCCAAATTAATTTGGCGCAAAGGAGTAATGGAAGCTATGGATAGTAGAAACCTACTAGAAGTATAGATTGGAGAGACAGGAAGCTTTGGAATCTAGGATGTGGAAAACGACGATTGTAGTAAAAAAACACTTATATCAAGATTTTAGGACAAGTGGCACCCCTGGTAAAATTACTCTTATGTTTGCACGCTTTTGTAAATAAATTGCTTTCGCTAAAGTACACTCGCTTGCAATGAAAATCAAGTAACATGCTATAACGGTTTTTCCTATGAGAAACCGCGTTACTTGATTTTTGAAGTGTATGTGATTTACTGGTTAGCGAGTGTATCTACTTGCTTCAGTATTTGCCATCGCGTCTATACAGGCAGCTGTTTCTTAAGTAGTAAAGCCAATAACTATTAAAAAATATATGAAAAATTAATGATAATACAAAAGTGAAAAATAAAAAAGTAGGTTAATTTATTGCAGTCTGCACACAGCTCAAAATTTACTTCTTGAAAGTGAAAGTGGGAGAATTAACTTTTAATACGTTGCGATAGATTTGTTTTGTCGTATTTACTTCTATCGTGTCAGGTGGATAACTACGAGACAAATAAAAATAAACAGCTTGTTAATCTATCATCAATTCATGTGCAGTTAACAGTTTTAAATATTTGTGTCATTGTGCAACATGGAAATTATATAATCAATTATTAAGATGCTGTTTTCACATTTAACTGTTCTAGTTATTCTTACAATAAATTGCTTCATTTCGGCAGAACAGTTACGAAAATATAAAGTACTACCAATTCATCGTCATGCTTTAAAATTAAGGGACAAAATTATGAGAAGGCAGCCCGCAAGAATTTGTTACGGTAAATTTAAATTTAAATTATTTTGCTCAGAACTTTGATTGTCGGTGTTGGTTCTAGATTTAATAGGATGCTTCAATTTAACGCATAGACATGCCCCTCTACAAAAAATGCCAGAAGATCCTAAACTAATTGATACGAAATTTTATTTATTCCGCCGGAATGTTAACTTTTCGCAACCTGTAGTTATTTACTACGACGATAATGCTCAATCTCTTAAACAGTCCCCTTTCAACGCAACGCAGCCTATAAAAATTATAATTCACGGATATCTATCTCAATGGAACAGAAAAGGAGCTTTGGAGGGAGCAGACGCATTTTTAAAAATAGTAAATTTGTTAATCTTAATTTTAGAAAAAATCAAAATTATAACTTTTAGGCTGATTCCAATGTAATACTAGTAGATTGGGAAAGAGGCGCCAAAGGTCCACAATATGCAGTAGCAGCTGCAAATACGGAAGTTGTAGGGAGGCAATTGGGAATATTGCTATTGGAAATGATAAATTTAGGTCTGAATCCAAAAAGCATTCATTTAATCGGCTTTTCTCTCGGCGCACATGTTGCCGGTTGCGCTTCAGAGTTACTGAAATTTAAAGGATTTTTAATTGGACGAATTACAGGTAGAATGGTTTCATCTAACAGAACAATTTAAATTATAAAATTATTAGGTTTGGATGCGGCTAGTCCTCTATTCAAACACAATCACTTCAGGGAAAAAAGTAGAAAATTAGATGAATCTGATGCCGAATTTGTTGATGTTATCCACACAGACGGAAGTTCGGTAAATGTTTGATAATATTAAGCAATTTTTCTAATTTCCAATAACTAGATTTTTACGGACGGATTTGGGTTACTAGAACCAATTGGCCATGTTGATTATTTTCCGAATGGTGGTTTAGAGCAGCCGGGTTGTGTTGATGGACGTGGTTCGGTGGTTGTATCTCATTTTGGTACGCGGAAGTAATTTATTTAACTAATCTAATGCAATCCGTAAATATGTAATAGATAGGAATGTCAATCCAATTAGAGCATGCAGTCACGTCAGAGCGTGGGAATTGTTTTTGGAAACTCTGAAATACAAAGCATTTCCGAACAGCAAATCTTGCGAACTTAAGGCATATCATTGTTTCGGAGGTTTAACAGCATTTCAGGCAGGATTGTGCTTTCCTCGGATAGAAAAAAGTGATAATCCTCTTTTCAGAACAGATTTAGGAAAACTGGGCATAGAAGCGACCGGAAGAGGGATTATGTACTTAGTTACAACGGATACAGCACCATATTGTGGTAAACTATTTTTTTTGTTATTGGTTCCTCATGTTTTTTGTTTTGTTTAAAGCCCATCAGTTACTTGCTTCTGTGTTACTATCGTCTAAAAATGAGGAAGTGCTTGGAACTTTACAACTTGGCTTGCAGTATTCAAATTACAGCACAAACTTTGACATAAAATTCGAGTAAGGTTTCCTAACTGTTACTCATTTGCATTAATAACAGTTAATTTTCTAGAATGCCAAACTACATTCCTACAAATCGCGAAATGAAAGGATTAGGTGCTGCTCAATATAATTCATTTAACTTCAACTTAAAAGTTATGAGCGCAACATTGAATTATTTGCCCGTCGAAGTCGATAACCGAAACGTTACATACAATCCGCCAATTTACATTGAACGTATAGTGGTTACAGATATGTATGGAAATAGGTACGAATATACTTTGATTTGTATTTATTTGTTATTTTATTTAAAAATACTTTTTTTTAGTTGGAAACATTGCCAAAGTACCGTACTAAAAAGTTCATATAGTAATAATTATGATCTAGTATTAATTATGTTAAGTAAAGAAAATTGTTAGTGTATTATTGGCAATACTAACTTTATGTGAAACTTATTACAAAAGCCCTCATAATGCTTTATGAGTATTGTGATAATTACGTCACAAATTTTACTTGAAATAGATACATTTTAAACTTTTGGAGTTTGATGATCTATACCATGATCCATACTAGAAATTTTATAATGCATTTTTACCTATACAACCCATACTATAATCGTCCAATGCAGCAAAAACTCAACTTACGCAATTGATTCGGTTCAACAATTATGTATTCGTTTCAAAAGAAATTATTTAGAACGCCCATAAGTATAGCTCATTATTAACTTTCAAATGTATCCCAATTTTTGAGTAGGTAATTTATGACCACTGGCCGACCCCTCATAAAATGTTTGCATAATCCAGCTAAAATGTCACACTAACTGTTTTTCAAATTCATTACCATTTAAGCTCTCCTACATACTGGGTGAGTCAAGTTCTAATTGAACAAAATTTCTGAAAAAAATTGTAAGCGATTTTTTGGGGTAGAATTTACCTGCGACCCCGCGCGAATCCGCGACTTTTATCTTTGCAGATCAATAGTACAATCAAATCTAAGCATGACTGTGTGAAAAGTAATGTGGGTCGACACGTAATAATGCTACAATGATTAATTAAATTTAGCCATGATACACATGCGCATTACGACAGAATTTGGAATGCGGGAAATATTCAGATTAGAAAAATGAAGAGAATATCTTTTTATACAATAGAAATTCCCAGAAAATTGTCGGGTCCAATTATTCCGGAAAACATTTGAGTGTCGAAATGCAACCATAAAATTTTGCTTCACAAATCAGATTTAATTAAAATTGATCACCGCGTGCTAATAATTAATGCTGTGATTTAAAATTATGTTACATTTATATTATTGTTAACGAACTTTTCAATCGAATTCTCATGATCATTTCATTAAATTGCTGTCTATAGAATCAAAAAAAAAAAAAAAAAAAACTGTTGACAAGTACTATTACGGCCACCCAAATGTGCACGATCTTTTTTAGCAACTTGATTTTTGCTTCATATCATAGGCGTCCTAAAAAAATTAGCGAAATGTCAATATTATTTTGTTTATGACAAATATTATTTCACGAAGGTCACTGGGTAAAGCCAGCTTTAATCTATGGAAAAATAGGGATATTTGTGTCAGGTATCGTGCACATTTCGGTGGCCGCAATAGTACTATCCAGTAAAGAATTCGTTTGCAAAAAACATAGATCAGAAAAACTAAAAGGGACACT
The DNA here is from genome assembly GCA_949768715.1 of Dascillus cervinus. Taxonomy (NCBI): domain Eukaryota; kingdom Metazoa; phylum Arthropoda; class Insecta; order Coleoptera; family Dascillidae; genus Dascillus; species Dascillus cervinus. Next base: position 24,250,916 of record OX458319.1, on the reverse strand, counting down.
AATTTTGAAACTACAAAAAAATTAATAGTTTGTAGCTAAAATTCTTCCTACCTCAAAATTGAGGAGGTTTAATCCTCGTAAACGTTTACCAGAAATACTGTTCACAAGAAATTATAGTAAATCGTAAATAAAAAAATGCGCAAAAAAGTCATAACTTCAAATTGGTTAGGTTCAAAGTTATCAAAAAAATAGCTGGACTTTGCGGCTACATAGTAACGACTGTTTGCAATCATAAATCATTACTTTCACTCTTAAGATTCCAATATAAGACAATTTTAGACTAATTACAGCTTTTGGATTTTTTTCCAACCTTAAATACTTTTGTCTGAATCATACTGATCCTGAAAAGTGAAATTTGACGAAATTGGGAGATATAATTTTTATAAAAAATCAGTTTTTGTTTTTTTCTCGAAAACTAACGCCGACAATTAACATTTAAAACTGGAAATTTCTAGCCCTATACCAAAGTTATACGTGCACCAAATTTCAAATAAATAACTTTCAATTAAAGCCCAAATTTGGGGGTGGCTACAAGTAATGGGACACCTGTACTATGGCTGGTGGGTATTTTTTTTTAATCAAAAACTGAATCCAAATTTTACAGGAGACAACAATGTTTTTAATGTTCATCACTAATAGTTAATTTATTTTGTAAATTGACAGTGTTAAATTACATTTCGTTCAACATAATAAAGTATGTCAATATTTAAATATCGTTTTTATAAGGATAAAATTGTTATCAAAATAAAAATGTGTAAAAGTAAAAATTGAAACCTAACAAAAAAAAAAATTTATAAAAACTGCATCTATCATTCTATCCACCAATGCTTGTATAAGTAACATAATATTTTAGTTTAAACGAATTTATCTTTCATAAAAGAGTGTGATTTTAAATAATCGATGGATTCACTTAAAATATTGCAAGAGCTCGGGAGAGGAACATATGGGTAAAAAAATATTTGTAAAATTATATTGTCATGGATTGCATATGCTTTTTTAATAATATATTTGGACCTGTACTCATTAACGCTGACCATCATTTTCATTCAAAAATGATTTTTTGCAGTCGAGTGATGTTATGTGAAAGGAAGCATAATAAACAGAAAATAGTGGTGAAAGAAATGTATACCGACACAGAAGGTGATCAAATAGTCTTGGCCAAAAATGAAGTTTCAATTTTAAAGTCGCTACATCATCCCAATGTTATTCAGTATTATGATAGTTTTGTATCCAACAAAATGTTTTATATATTAATGGAGTTTGCAAACAAGGGAAATTTATATCAATACATCGCTCAACATAAATCAGAATATATAACGCCCAAAGTAATATAACACTATACAGTAGACGTGCGTTAGTGTGAACGTGAAAAATTTTAGCCTGTTCGCATAAGAAGTAAAATAAATTGAATTTCCTGTATAAATATGAAGGTTCTTCCTTTGTAAGTTATTTGAATGGCACAAGACACATCCATTGTTTGCAACGCAGAATAATTAGTTTGATGTTCATATTATTAAATAGTTTACATAAGTGATGTTCTTGCTTACGCGAGTCTACTGTATACATGAATTACTAACATACAACGGATAATAAATTCACATCATTTTTCAGGCAGTTTTAAATTATTTTTGTCAGATTTTAATGGGTCTGAATCACATCCATTCCAAAAACATTATTCATCGAGATTTGAAAAGTGAAAATATATTTCTCACTGGTTCTCAAGCAGATGTAATTAAAATTGGTGATTTTGGAATATCTAAAATATTACAAAAGTAAGTACAACTTTATTTTACTTTTTTAATCATCATGATTTTTAAATATAAAAAACATACGGAAGGTTTCTCAAAGTTCTAAATCTAAAAATCTTATCAGAAGGAAATTACAGTTGTAACATACACAATTTTTCATTTAATGTCCTATTAAGTCTTCCCTTTCTCAGTTGTCATTGTTTTGATATTCACAAACCTGACAATGAAAGAAACTTAGCTCATGTTGTTTCAAGAGACAAAATCTGTTGAATCAGAATTTTTGATAATTGTTGATTATTATCAAAATTGGATGCTTTGAATATAAACTTTGTTACACTCATCTTCCCGTTAAATTAAATAGTATACAAGTTGATTTTATTTGATGTGATTGTAGATATGCATTGTAACCCTCACACTTTGGACAGGGGTTATACACTTCAAAATATGTGAATCAATTTTATTTTACCATTTATAATATATTACAAACCTCTCATTGACATCATCTTTTTTTAACAAATTTTTAAGAAGTAATAGGTATACAAATTTAACTACTAAATCATGTTTTCAAATCTAGCTCTGGTAAAACAAACACAGTTATTGGCACAGCAAATTATATTGCACCAGAAATGTGTGATGAGCAGTCATATGATGTTAAATCCGATATTTGGGCTCTTGGTTGTATTTTATATGAACTTTGTGCACTGGAGCGTATGTTTGAAGGAACGGTAAGTACATTATAAATTAAACACTTGAAAGAAATAATTTATTTACTTTTTTACATTACTCAATTTAGATGACAAACATAGTTATGTCAATCAAAAGTGGAAAAATCAGACAAATCGATGTTATGCGTTATGGCTATGAAATGCAACAAATAATTGATGCTACTATGCAATTAAATCCAGCAGATCGACCTGATACATTCAAGCTGATGTCATTTCCACAAGTTTTTCCGGCTCTTAACATGCTTGGTGCTAATTTAGGATGTATTGGAATTTAAAAGACCTTTAAAAAAATTATTATACACAATGTTGCACTTTATTGTAATTCTGAAAAAATACATGAACGATTGTAAAAAATGTAATGAAATGGTATCTGTTCGCTTCTCAGACCCAATTAAAATAAAAAAATTCCAAATAAACTTAGTTTTACAAATTTTCAACCAAATTGTACAGTATAGTTTCTTATCAACTTAATAGTTTTATAAAACACTTAACAGTAAAGGGACAATTAAACCTTAGCTGAAATCAACTTACCTTAAGATATCTTAAATACCTTATTTAGTGACCACCTTCCGTTTCCATCGCCTCACTTTCACCTGCAACAACTCGAGGATATTACAAAATAATTCGAGATTCTACACTTACCGTTCTCAAATCCATTCTGTACATCATCCCCTGGAATATAACCTGACTGCAGAAGTTTTTGTAAACGTTCAACTTCTTCCAGTGAATTTGCTTTCGAAATGGCTTCTCGAATTTTACGAATCTCCTGATCAGTAAGCCCCTTCGCTTTAGTTGTGCTTGGTAAATTACTGCCAGGTACGAAAGTTTTAGCTTTTTTGCTAATTTCTTTCTGAATTTCTTTGCCTTTTTTACTTTTAAACAACATTCTGGCTTCCTCTCTTTCCTTCAGTTTAATTTTACGAAAATCTAACAAACGAAGTTGCGGAAATTTATACACAATGTAGAGTCTGTAATGCTGTTTGGCAGTTACTGGATTGTGCAATAAACTGATTGTTGTTAATTTTTCAAGTGGGATTAGAGGATCTAGATCGCCCAGTTCTTCAATGTGATTTCCTGTGAGTACCAGATTTTCCAAATTAGGTATATGATCTTCCAAATGTTCCCCAATGCGACTAAAAACTATTGTTAAAAGGCAATTCTTCTTTTAAGCCATTCACTGTCACAGAAATTGTTTTTACCAATGATATCAATTAATGATAGTTCCTACTCGACACTGAGTCTTTTCTTTTCATTCAGTTATGCCAAATTGGATTGTTTACCTTATAAGGCAACAATGTTCCAAAACATTTTGTCTTTAAACTAAGTTAAACAAATTTTTTCTGTCGATACTAAAGAGTTTACTAATTTATCAGTGGTTGAGGCAATAAGAACAATAGACGATAGAGAAGTCTGACACCGCAAATGTGAGATGAGTTAAGACGTTTAGAACTGAGGTAATAACTGGCTGTTCAATTATGTAGTGTTGGTTGTGGGTAGTACAATATTATTCTTAATGAAATATTCATTATAAAGTAACAAGGTTATACAAAAAATTCATAAATGGTTTCATTTTCAGTCTTCAAAATATAACTATTGTTTAATAGGCAACTTGAAAGAAAACTAAGTAAAAAATTAAACATCTTAAAAGTGGCAGATTTTGGTACATTTATCTTACTTACAATAAGTTCTCAATTTATGGAAACTTAAAGTGGACAACTTCAAGTTGCACAACTAACAATTACTTGTCAAATTAGAAATTATGTAGTGTTCAGTAAATGTATTCATGTAAATGGTTCAATTTATTTCTGTTTCCATTTGGGGGACAATTCCTGTATATGTGCCTTGCACAGTTAAAAGGGACCTATCGTCCGAAAAAATTGATTTTTACTTTTTTGGCGATTCTGATAGAAGAAAATACTCTTTTTAATGAAATAAACTGCAGATTTTTATTTGTATTATTTATTTTACGAATGCAATTTAAAAGAGAATACAAGAACTTAAAAAACGTTAAAAAATCAATAGATGGAAAGAGTTTTCTTGAAATCTTGTTTTCGGACGATAGGTCCCTTTTAACTGTCCAAGGCACATATGTGCGTAAGCATGCAGGGTTCATAGCAATTCTGCACTTTCAAATTCCCCGACTTTTCAAGGTTTTACATGACCTTTTTCTAGTAATTTGTGCCTTTAACTAAACCAGTCAAAATTTTCAGTTCAAATTGTATAGCATAGTTTCTATTGTTCTAGTGATGTACAAAACATAGTAGACATAGATATACAGTGTGTTCACAGATGGGGTGGTGCACTCTTGTAAACTTTCTTATCTGCCATTTGTCAAGAAAGTAACTCTTGATAAAAAGTTCTGCTTATCTTGGGAAATCACAAAAATGAAAAATAAGGGTTCTTTGTTTAAGCTCAATTTCATACTTTCTAATTTCTAGTACATTTCGTTATAAATTTGACAACTATTTATGATTTTCCAAAATAAGCAGAATGTTTTGTCAAGAATTTTTTGTCGTGAAATGAGAGATAAAAAAAGTTTACAAAAGTATGCAACTTCATCCATGGACACACTATATATTATAAGAATGAACATAACATAAAATCTGCTAAGAGATCTTTTTATTTCTATGCAGTCGAATAATACTCGGATGAGAACGAAGCACCTGAAAATAATTCCAGTGGCAAATAACTACAAATAATAATAAAGATAGCAAAGAAATTTTTTTCTATCGCATCTCAAACTTGTTTCCAGGCACATAAAATAAATTCCCCGATTTTTTGATAAAATACATAATTTCCCAGATTTTTCCCTGACATTTCGAAATTTACCAAGATTTGCTGTGAATCCTGGTATGTATAGCTTAGGTTTTAACTAGTACAGTAGGCACATAAGAAGCATAACCATTGCACACATGTATAATGTGACAGTGAAAGTACAATTTTGTTAAAAAAGCAGTCACTACTTACACAATTCTATTATTGTTCATTAATAAGCATTTCAATCGTTTCAAATATGGAAATCCATCCAACTTTCTGATATCATTATCTGAAAAATCTATTGTATCAAATTGATCTCCAGTGGCTCCTAAGTTTTCGATTTCTGGTATTTTGTATCCTAAAATTAAATGTAAGTAGAATTTAAAAGTTAGGTTAGAAAGGGAGTTAGTAACCTCGTAAATCCAATTCGCGATCTTTCACGGGATTAATATATTGCATTGAATTTTGGATTATCTCTGCAGTTAATTTGACCATTTTCGACTTGTATTAATGTCACAATACGCGAACAAATTTTAGAACATGCACACTTCAACATCAATTTTTTCGCTTTCGGCTTCAGTCAGGCTGCAAACGTTCCCAGGTCCAAAATTATAATTTCCCTAGTAAAATTCCAGAATAAGGAATAATCAGAATGCCAACACATTTAATAAATTTAAAGTTATAATCTGTTTTGAGAAAGTTTTCAAACTAAAATTTAAAGGGTTAAATATAAATTAAGTATAAGTATAACTTTACCTGGGGAAGAAAATAAAAGACTATAAAATTGTTCTAGCAATGCTGAAAATTTAAATCATTGTGTACTTCACTTCATAATTCCACACGTTCATGTGTCTTGTATTGTATTTTTTACATTTTAAATTGACACATGAGCAAGTGGGGTTATGAAATGAAGTTGGCAATATTTCAAATTTTCGGCATTGTCACCATGATAAGTTTATATTATAGTCGGAGACTTAACCGGTATTTGAACAACAGGTCCTAAGCCGTTAAGAATCAAATGAAACCTTTACTAATTTTTTCCCTCAAAATTACAACCCTTGTATTAAGCGTAGTGCCAACTTGAGATTCAAACACAATTTGTCAAAGTTTGATGTAAATGTTACATCTTTCACAATGGATATAAAGAGTTTGCCGCAATCTGTGAGAGATTATTTACGAAGTGGTGTAAATATAAATAGTGTCACGCAGTGTGTTACAGAATTGGTTCGCTCTCTAATTTACATATTTTTTAAAATTTTGCTTTCAATATTTTTACTTTAATTTCAGGTGCTAAACAGTTTAGATGCAAAATCTAATGCCATTGCTGTTCGCTTGAATTTAGTAACTCTAAGAGTGCAAGTTGTAGATAACGGCAATGGGGTATCAAAGGAGAATTTTAAATCTCTTGGTTTACGATATAGAACAAATAAATGTCATTCAGTTGAAGATTTAAAAAGAAAATTGAAACAGTATGGTTTTCGAGGTGAAGCTATTGCCAGTATCTGCAAGCAATCGCAAAAAGTTAATATTACATCTAGAGCTCGCGACACTGATAATACTTACTCCAAAAGTTTTGAAAATTCTAAATGGAATAAAGTAAATTCAGTTAATAAATCAAGACCTAGTTTTGGTACGACTGTTACAATTGAAAACTTTTTGTACAATATACCAGTTAGACAGAAAAAGGTAAATCAAAGTTTGGATTTGGAGGAAATAAAAAGAAGTATGATGTGTTTAGCAATTATTCACCCTAGCGTTTCGTTTAGTTTAAGAAACGATACCACTGGCAAAATTATATTGCAGAGTCATAAATGCAGTGATGTTGGTCAGGCCTTCAATAATTTATATCCTGAAATAAAACAAGATGAGTTTATTCGATTAAAAGTGTCTAAATGCCGTATTGCAGTTTCTGGACTAATTGCAACAAAAGCTTCAAAGAAAAATAAATTACAATTAATTTATGTTAATAGACGCCCTATACATTCTCCAAAAATTCAACAACTAATAGTGAATTTACTTACAAAGGGATCAATTTTTAATAAGGCAAATGAGAAGAAATCTGACCACTATAACAATTTCTTACCGTGCATTGAAAAGAATCAATACCCTGTGTATGTGATAAATATCACATGTCCATACTCTCACGTTGATTTAATGCTACATCCTTCAAAGACATTAGTTGAATTTAAGGATTGGAATATTGTGTTAACTTGCACTGAAAAATTAATAAAACATTTTTTGAAAAGAGAAAATGTTTCGCAAAAGAATTGTGGAGATGAAGTTGTAGGAAATGAAGAGGTAGTACTGAATGATTTTAGAAGTCAATTTGGTGTATCTCAAATACTTGGAGCCGTTAAAGGTTTACCTGTTAAACGTAAATTGGCTGAAGATTGTACCACACCCTCAAAAATGAATAAACTCGATAGTATCAATATTGAAAGTGTGAAACAAATGCCAGATGTTTGTGAAAAGGTCAACGCTGATACTTTTTTTGGTTTAAAACTTTTAAATGTAACAAAAAATGAGGAAGATAAATTGGATTTACCAGAAATTGAAAAAAACGATTTTCAGAATAACAGTGAATTTGTGAATGAATTTCCACATCAACAACCAAATGTTTTTGATAAGTATACGAACACTCAAAGCTTGCTGATAAATTCAGACATCGACGGAATAACTAATTCGGATTCAGACATTGAAAACCAAAAAAAGGGTAAAGATTTAATAATGGATATATTTTTAAAATCAACTCAACTTTATTCTAAAGATGACGACGATAAATCGTTACACACTAATGTAATTGTAAAAACTCAAAAAGGAGTAATTACTGGAAAACAAGATTATAACACAACAATGACAGTTTCTTATAAAATTAAAACTATTTTAAATCAAACAGTACAAAAAATCAATGACATTCCTCGTGAAAAAATGATTTCAAAATCAATTCAAGCGACAATAGGTACGACGACAGTTTCTAAAGGGTTACAAACAACTACGATTGCTGGCAAAGAATTTAAATTCAATGTAGGTAATAACCAGCTCACCAGCCCTTTTTTTGCAAAGCCTAATATCGTTAATGTTAGAAGAAAACACAAGCTTGATGAAACAGTTTCCAAGTATTTTTGTAAACCTGAAAAGTTTGAAACCAAAAAATTCAATCCAATAATCACATGCCATAACAATTATAAAGCTTTCACTTCAATGGTGGCTTTCGGTGAGAAACGATTAAATCAGCGAAAAGTAATACAGATGGATACTTCTAACTTTTTTCAAAATAATGCTTTTAAAGCTGATAATAAACGCAAAAGTTGTACTAAACACAAATGCAAAAATCAATTTTCGTGTGGCAATCCCAAAGAAACTGCTCAAAATTATGAATGTGCCAATGATTTTATTTATCCTAGAAAATCCATGACTCGTTATGTTTCTGATTATAATTTTGATTTTTCCAATGCTTATCAAAACACAAGGGTACCTAAACTACAAACTTACGATAATCCTCAGTATACAGAACATTTTATGTACGAACCAAATTACTTAAATCAAATGAATTCAAGAAACTGTAATGAAACTATACCAATTTTTAGCAGTTACAAATACAACAATTTTCACCATAAACAAAAATCAAATTTTGATTTTTTCAAACAACCTCAGGAGCTGTCTTTATTCCAGTTCGATAATAAAAAACATAATTTTGATAATTTTAACTCAGTACAAGATCAAAATTGTTTTTCCACTAATTTTGAAACAAATAATTATTTTGATTTTAATAATGAAAGAATAGATTGTGAAGTTACCGTACATTCACCACACACTGATGAGAAATTGTTTAATTACAACAATATTAATTTTACTACAACATCATTGGTTGGAAACAATAATAATGTTTTTATTGAAAGTTGTAAACAGCCCCCTTTAAAATTACACAGGGCTCAGAAAAAAATATCTCCAGAATTTCCTGTTGTAATCAAAAAACAATATTATCCATTGTTAAAAGATAAAAGAATTGGAAGAATTTCATCTAAAGAGGAGGTTCGAAGTGTACCTTTTCCATCACATATTGAAATAAAAGGTTGTGATCGACTGCCACACAAACCAAAAATTGATTTATTTCCTGATATTAAAGAAGTAAAGGAGGTAAAAAAAATAAATCGTTTATCTCTATTAAAAAAGGCACCAGAAAATCAATTTGCTTCTTCACGCAATGAAACAAAACGTTCTAATATGTTTACATACAAACCAAAAATTGATTTATTGCCTAATATTAAGAAAATAATGAAGGCAAGAAATCGATTAGCTTTATCAAAGAAGGCCCCAGAAAATAAATTTGCTTCTTCACACAATGAAACAAAACGTTCTATGTTTATATACAAACCAAAAATTGATTTAATGAAAAAATTTAGAAAAATGAAAAAGACAAAGAAATCACAATCAAACAAGAATCCACAACACAAATTTTCAAACCTGTTGAGCGATACATTTTCAAAAATGACGACATCACATAATTTAATTAATAAATCAAATATTCTGAAAAAAAAGGTACAAAACATTTCTAGTAATGTAAATGAAGCCAATTTGAAGATAGTGGATTTTAATGAAGATGAAAACGACATTACTTTAAATTTTGAAACTTTTCAACCGCAATTATCAAGCACTTTAATTGATCATGCAAATCTCATCCCAGGCAACCAGCTAGAGATGGATGCTTTAGAACAAGATAAAGAATGTGATAATTTGATAATAACTTTGAATGAAAGTAATAAAATGAAAATAATGGAAAAAGATTTAAAATTTGCTTGTAATGCTCCTGAAAGTATTACAAGTTTTGAAAATACATTGAAGCCAGTAATGGCTGAAGAAATGAATTCGGGTAATGGTTGGATACACAATATCAACAATTTAGGTAATCCGTTTTGGATTCATGCCAGAACAGGTATTTAAAATTTGTCTAGTACATTGAATAATTTAAATGTTGGCAATTTTAGGAATGACAACTTTTTTGGAACCAAATTACAACAATCATTTTAATTTGAAGAAGAGAAATGAAATGTTACCAAAAGGTTTATCACCATTTATACCGGAAATGAAAAAAGTTGATACTTCTTTAAGTCCTGCATCAAAAAGAAGTTTGTACTTAACGTTGTTACAGAGTTATGAAAATATTCTCTTAACTGTTAAATGGGAAAATTATATTCATTACACAGGTAATTTCTTGTATTTAAGAAATAAGTCAGCAAAATTGACCTGTTTTTCTAGATCCAAAATTTTTTTTTGATCAGTTGTACAAAGAGAAATGTAAATTATTTGAGCCACTAATTCCTAGCATTCTTGATTCACCGCTGTCTAAAGATGTTCATTTACATAAATTTGATAAAGATATTTTTACAAATGTAGATGTAATTGGACAGCTGGATAAAAAATTTATTGTGACTTTCGATAGAATGACTAAAATGATAGTAATTTTTGATCAACATGCAGTACATGAAAGAATTCGCTTGGAAAAGCTGTGTGAAGGTAAATATAGATATGAGGTAGCTTGACCAGAATGTCTTATTCACCTGATCAAAAGATTTGCTTCGTACATAACATTTAAATTTTATGCATTATCGATAAATAAATTTTTTGAACAAAAAAAATTTGATCGAGGAAATTTATGAATAATTAATGACGGGCAAAAAATAGTCAGCATAAAATCATGGAGAGCAGAAAATTTATTAATATCGGATTATTAATAAAACGTACCCCACTATAACTTCTTACTAATGCTCTAAAAGACAGGTTTGTAAACGGTACAAAAGAGCCTGATTTTATCCGTTAGATTTCCATGTTGTTGAGACAAAAACTTTAAATGTTCAAATTATAACTTGACGGATTTTGGAATAAATAAAGCTTCTTAAAGCATTGGTATTGCAGAAAAATCAGTTTAGATTCCTATTTAGTAGGTATGTGGTTTTGGAAATGTATACAATTTTTTTTAGGTAACCCATTTATTTTGCACCTGAGTGTATAAGCCTACTTTCTAAATCATATTGATTGGTGGCAATTAAATCACAGCAACCTACTAGGAATTCATTGTACAGAGTGAACATAAATGAACGTGACCGAAGTGAACTATAAAATTTGAGAACTTGTTAGTTTTGCCGCCTTTCATTAATTACAAAATTATGAAACCAACTAAAAATTAGCAGCTGAAAATTGATAAAATGGCGTTTCTTAGAATTTTTTGCATGATATAGAGCGGTGGTCCCCAACCCTATGCCCGCGGGCACCTTGGCGCCCGCCGACCGTTTTACGTGTGCCCGCCGCTGTGCGACCACGATAAAAAAATGGTATGTATTATTGACTATGTCCAACTATTTAAAAAAAAATGGTGCTCGCCGCCCGATTGGCATTCTAAAATGTGCTCTTGGGTGCAAAAAGGTTGGGGACCCCTGATATAGAGGAGGCAGCAAATTTCGTAGCTTACTTGACCCACATTCATTTATGCTCACTCTGTATTATTATTATTATTAGAAATAATTAAATATATCGGGTGGAAACCACAATGGGCGTTTTATCATTTGTTTGCTGCTTCTGTATATTGCAATGTTTCATAGTTAAACGTTTTCACGGGTCTAATTATTATTTTGATGGAAATCTGCTATGAATAAAAGATTAGCTAATATATATTATCTTTTTTCAATTTAGAATACATAGAACGTTCCAAATATACATCAGTTAATTGTGATGTGATCTCAATTTCATTATCTGAGGATGACTTGGCAGTTTTACATGATTATAAATCTACTTTTGAAAGTTTTGGATTAACTTTTGAAATTTATAAAAATAAAATTAGTGTAACGAAAATACCAACTTGTCTACACAATGAAATTACAAAATCTGTAAGTATACATTTACCATAAAATCTTGAATACAATTCGCATTTTTTTACTCAATTCTGTTCACTGAAACGAGGGGTCGTATTATACGCGTACACAAAAAATAGTACCGACGTTTTTTATGAATTTTTCAGTAGGTAATATTTAAGTATTTATGATTTTTTTCTTAATTTAAAATTTAGGTTTTGTTAACAGTTGGTTTATTCAAATTGCACATTTTTGCTTGTTTTTTTTATTAAACTTTTAAGTTTTATGGTTTATGAAAGTTAAAATACAGGGTGATGAAAAAAAGGTGCCCATGATTGATATTGGGACAATATTTTCTGTTGAAGCATTGTGGAAATCGCAACAAAAGTGGTCCAAGTAGATCTGTTTAAAATTTAAACAGTTTGTCTAAGAGCACAACGTGGCAATACTGTACATATTTCTTTTTCCAAAGAATTACTTTCAGGTAGGCCTACTTCTTGTATCTAAGCAACCAACACTGACAGATACTGTCACTTGCGTAAGACTAAACAACTGTCACGTTGACATAACTTTTTTTATTTCAAAAGAATTTAATGTAATAAAACAAGAATACACAACAAACAAGTAATTGAAGGGCTATATGCAAAAAGTCCCTAATTAACGTAGAGATTTTCAACTATTTGCGCCATTTCTGATAAGAATGGATGAACTTTCGGTCGCACTTATGAATTCCCGTTTAAAAGGCCCCTAACCATGCTATTTTGTAAAAACAGATCAATCAAAAACGAAACAATGTAATTTCCAGATCAAATTGAAACATAAAATCTCAAATATCTCAGAATATAAAAAAGTGTATCCTTCGTCCTGGTGCAGTTTCAATCGCTTCCACAACTACTTCCTTTAATGCTGGTGTGCGAACTTCACGAGGTGGTCCAGCATTTACAGAAATCGGCATTATTTTGCCATTTTCTCTTAATCTTTGCACCACTCTTCTAATTACGTTAGCATCTGGATGACGTCGATGTGGATACATTCTAGCATATTCTCTAGCAGCTTCTGATGCGTTATTATCTGTCTCACCCAAGCGGAGCAACATGTCTAGATATTCACTGAAATTGTATTCCATTTTAAGACTTTTTAGGACATTTGACTTGTATCGTTCAAATTTGACAAGAGAACTGACATTGGAAAGTGAATTATTGTGGGCAACATTTCCTAGGAGATTTGCGATGTTGCGACATTGATAAATTTACCTCGGAGCCAAGAAACCATATTTTAACATCGGTAATAAAGTTGGTTTCAATAGATTTTTTACACTTTTTTTTTAAAAAGCACCATCAACTGCATCAAATTTAAACTAACGATGAAATTATTACAAAATTGTTAATCGTATAGATTTTTATTGTCTGAATAGGAAACTTATAACTTGGTGAAGAGACAACAAATTCCATTCTGGTTTTCAAATTCGTGTTTCGTTAGAAATCGTCTCTAACATGTAGCTAATCATGGGCACCTTGTTTTCATCACTCTGTATATGCCAATTTCCATTTCACCAGAAACTTTATTGCTACATCAAGCGTGCGTATTATACATTGCCGCGTATCATATATTTAAGATTTTACGATATGTTATTTGCAAGTCCTTGAAAACAGTAGGTATTTATTGCTTCTATTCGAATCATTCCAACCATTAATTTTTTAGTAATAAGTAATTACATTTATCATCATGAGATTTTTTATTAGCATATGACATACATTGTATTTTATTGATATTACAGTAATGGAAACGATTGATATTTTTTTTTACATATAACAATTACAATTTCTCATTAAATTATTATCTTCTAATACTGGTGTGAGACACGTATAGCGTCTAACCTGACGTTTGCTGATGCATCCCAATTTACTTGTTACATGTGACCAGTATGCTGGGCTGCATTACCAAAATCATCAGGTCAGACACTATTTGTGCCTCACCTGGCATATTGGTTTGAAATATTTTGAATCCATTGTATTAACCATAAACATTAGGCGCATGTTAATTTGTCCTGAAAAGAATTTGTGACCATTACATATGCACTGCGCGTGTAAAGCCGTCTCATCTTTTTAAATTTTGAATATATCGTCCCCTATTTTTTTCTTTTTTTTGATATTTGTGTCATAAAAAAATTGTTCGACCAAACAATCAACAAGTAAAATACCCTTTTCATCGAAATCATTGAAAAGGTCGTTTATGTTAAAAATAAAGAGGCTGAATTGCATTTATATAATCTACTTATCCGCTTACTGGATGGTTAATATCATAGCATCTTTTCTTAATCACAGATTAATTCAAAAATGGAAGGAACAAATTTGACAGTTTCATTAATTCAAGAGACAATAGATCTATTAAGAACAACTAGGGGTGCTGCTGCAAGAAATTCTACAATATTGCAGAGTATTATCAATTCGGAAGCTTGTAGAGGTAACATAACGCACTTTTACCATTCATACCTAATTTATGATATTTGTCACATTTCAAGGTGCAATTAAATTTGGCGAAGAATTAACTAAAGAAAGGTGTGTAAATTATGTAAATGATGTTGGAAAATGCATCTTGCCATTTCAATGTGCACATGGAAGACCAACACTTGTTCCTATTTTAGATTTACATAAAGTTAAAAATTTTAATAAAAAGGTTTACCTATACATTTTTATTGTTGAGATGATACCTATTTTAACATTTGCCATTTTAGATTTCCAAGATCAATTATAACAGACTGCGAGTTTGAAGTATTGGCTTTGCTATCATGTATACAATCATTATTATTATTATTGGATTATTTAAAGATGTGTTGAGGTTATTATTTTATAAAGTATCAAAACGAAACTAAAATACATTTTTGATATGTTAATATTATATAAAAGTGATGCTTGCAAAAAGTATACCTTTAATGTATTTAAAAGTTGCACCATGCTTTTGATTTCTATGCACCATTTTACATTGTATTGAATTTTAATGAGGTCTGCGGTTATTTTTTAAGATTCAAATGAAATATTCATTTTGTTTTGATATTGAAATAGGTATTTAAATTTTTATATTCTACCTGTTGTTAATTTGAATTACTATTGTTTATTGATATTTTAATTATGATACTAATGTCTGTTATATTTTGTAATATTTTTTATTAAATAAATTATAGGAATGGATGGCTCGAAGAATTTTTATAATATTTACAAAGGAAAGAGAAATTGAAGTGATTTTGCCTACTATAATTTAGACACGTTCTTAAAGATCTGAATGTTATAAAAATTTTGTACAGCCTCGTAAGTAATAAACTTAATACCAAAGGAAACATATTTTTCTCCTTAATAGCTAGATTTTCCAACGAAAAAATTGTTATTATGTGGAAGATAGCTAGAAAGTGCAACATTCAATGTGAAACAGTCCATTATAAAATATTCAAAGAACTTAAAAACAATGAAAAAATTTCGGGAAATATTTATGACAAAATAATATGAAAGGAATTTATTACATTTTCCATATTAAAGTAGATCATGACATTGAAAAGAGGCGAAAAAAATATTTATGTATTATTATAATTTAGTTTTATGCATATTATGTTGTTAATTTCCATGAGAAAATTAATCACAGTTTATATGACGTCATGCTGATTAAAAAATGCAATAAATTACAGTATTTTTTTAAAAAATATTACGCAGTAATTTGTAATCTTGTACAAAAAGAATTTTCAACTTTTGCGCTTATAATGTTGAAGATTATAAAATATTTAAACTATTCAAAAATATACCTATAATCATTTCCAGTTGTACATGATAAATTTATTACTTCGCAAATGTCTTCTTTTTTATCCACAAGAAGGAGACATCTAATAATAAAAATATTTGCTTAACATTCATATAAATAATAATTTTTTTTTTATGTACATTATATAGTTTATTACATGAATTACATTTTCAAAATTTAAACCGAAGTAACAAAAAAAACTTCCCATCATAAAAGTTGTGATGAGAATTTGTTGAGTACCCCTCATATTTATCTACGGCCTTGACTAAAATATTTCAATTTACTCATTATTTGCTCACTACAAAGTTTCTTATTAATATATCCAACGGCGATGAAAATATTCGGGAAAACATTGTATTTTTGAAATACATCTACAGTGGAAACTCGATAATCCGAACTAATTAAAATTGCGGTTTTTGTTGAAAAGAGAAACATTTAATACAAACCAACTAGAAAATTGTACCTACCTAAACAAAAATTATTTAAAACAGAAACATACTTTATTTTATATTATTTTTTGAAGTATTTTTTAATAATTGTTGTTTGCTTGATCTTTTTCTGGTCCATTGTAAAAGTCGTTTCTTTTAATCTTTGAAGTGCAAGAACATTGTGTAGTGGGATGCTAGTTTCTTCTGTCCACTTTATGCACATATTGAAGCTTTTAACTGTCTCATTATTATTATTTAACTCTGGACCTTCATTGTTACTATCATGATGTTCGTCAGTTGCAAAAGTGCTGTACAATTTGTCCATCCTGACTAGTCAGCTCTTCTATAGTTCCATGGCTCGAGGCGTTATCGACGATTAACAGGGCTCGTTCAGGAAAATTGGAACTTCTTAAATGACGGAGACGTTTAAAAACGCAGATGCGAATTATCAATTATCAAATTCGAATTATAAAGTACACAATGCAACTGAAATGTTTGGCCGGATTATTGAAGAATCCGGTATAATGAAGATCCGGATTATCGAGGTCGCACTGTATCACCTTGTCATCCTACACGGAGCTGATCTTCATAAAATGACTCAAGGAACCACTCCTTCATTTTTGACCACGTCTTTAAGGGATACCTGTATATTGCTGGGATATTTAAACTATAATAGTAGGTAAGCCTTGTGATCGCTGTCGCAATTAACGCATTTTATGTGACAATATATCTTACGAATCGCTGCCCAACTAACAAAAACATCGCATTCTCTATCTGTTACATTAAACCTTCACTTAAGGACATCAACATATTTCTGAAACACGCGTGGTAACGTTATAATTCCGGTTACTTAAACGATAGTTCCACTCTATTCTAGTTTATTGAGTTATTGCTGTTAACAGTAGCTGTATAGTACAAATTTTGCATTCGAGAAGTACGTGATGGAAAAGTTTTAATTTTGTTAAGTAAAAATTATAGTACAAAAAAGTACATGATCTACAAAGTCATTAACCTAAAAAAATTGTTTACACCAATATTTAATGAGGTTTAGAAATTTTTGCGAATATCCTATGGAATGTTTTTTTTTTTTATACCATGAAATTAGTTTATTATTAGCTTCGATGATCCACATTATTCTTGTGTATAAGAAGTTATTTTCAACGCAAAATCGTTAAATACTGATTATTTAGGACCGTCAAAAAATACATTGCTTAAATGATACAGTCTGTAGAGTTATATTAAAAATCTTTTTATTCAAAACTTTACAGAAAAATCTTATTCACTATAAAGACTAAAATAGCTATTTGTATCATTAAGCCAGAAACTATATTTTTGCGAGTGCGAGTAAGGTTTGAGGGGAGAGGCCAAGGCCGAGACCCTCAACTGCGAGTACTCACAAAACAGTTTCTGGACATATGATACACATTTTTTAGCCCGACAAAAATATTTAAATAAAAAAATATAAATTTGTTGTTCAAATATCTCGGCTAGAGAATTTAGTTTTTCTTCTGTTGGCAATTCTTACCCGGAAAAATTAATTTGAGCTTAAAAATCAAGTATGTATTGCTTTTTGTCGTTTATGAGAAAGCAAGCTGCAATTATGCAATATTGTTAAATTAAAAGCCTCTTTTATTTTTATAACTAATAGGTAGTATAACTATTACTAAAGTTCTTGTCGATGTTGACAAACGGTGTAATTGACATTTAATTTTCGATTTGGTTTACAGATTCCGTGATATTAACCTACAAAATTAAAATTACACTATAGTTTTCATTTTCAGGCCTAGTCCTGAAAAACGAATTTTCTGGCCTATTTAGAGGACTTAAAAATCAGTCATTTTGGACGGAGGCAAAAGAAACAAAATAAAAAGATTGAATTTTCTAAACAAAATCCCGATATTCTCTGTAGAACTAACAAAAATGTAATTGCAATTTACAAAGTTGCTGTTACAATTAAATCAAAGTATCATGTTTGGCAAATGTCAGTATCGAAAGCTTTATAAAACGCACTTTAAATTTAGGGGACAACTTTTAGAAAAAAATATAACGTTTTCGTTGAGACTATAAGACACGCTCCAAAAGCCTATTTGTTTAAACAGAAAAATGCCTCTTACGGAGCTCTGATTAAACCAAAGCTGACTTTTTATAATAAAACTTTCTTAAAGGTTATATCTACCATAATGCTCCAACAAATTTACTCCAACGAAAGAATTAAATTCGACAACAAATTGAAGTCGTTGCACTGCATAATGAAAATCGTAAAGCATCGCTTGCAATGCTGCCAGCAGCGATAGAGGCGACAATTAGATGATTTAATTTTTTACATATACATTTTCAATAAAGTGATTTTAAGTCTAAATAAAGTTGTTGACAAACATTAGCGATAGCTGAGTTAAATCGCATAAAAACTGCAAAATGCTCTGAGCGACCCTCAAAAATTTGTGGGATCCTAGCTGTGATGTGAATGTGATGCATCAAGTTAAAAAATAAATATAATTAACAAACGTTCAAATTGTTTTTTGTTTTTTACCTTTCAGACGGGTTATTTCACGAATGTTGAATACAAGTTCCAAAAGTTCTGGGTATTTCCCTGTTATTACAAGTTGTTTTTTTTTTGCACGTGTAGAAATAGTACAATCTATAATTAATCTAAAAAAAAGTAGTTGGTAGTTGGTCGACTTCAATGACCCAGAAGAAAAAAGTTCCGCAAGGCGGATCGGTGTAGATTTGGAATTTTCCAGGACATTAATGAAAACAAAACAAATTGGTAAAGGGAATGTTATTAACGTATTTTTGCGGTCTTTAGCTTATGTTAATTTATAGTCTCCGATAAATAAAATTATGTATTTGAATCAAAATACATACTATACCATACTATACAGGTGTTTCAGAAGTCGCGTCCAAACTAAAACGGTAAAAAATGTGTTTTGCACAACTTTTTTGTCCGATTTTAAATCGATAAGATCTTTGTGCAACAATAATATAGCAAGGTGTTTCTGAAATAGTTTGCGGACTTCAAATGACTGATAAATATTGTTATATGGTCGTTATAAAAAAATTATTACTCGTAAAATGTCGTATTTAAAAATTTGTGAATGATTTATATGTAGCCTTATTTATGTCACATGATTCTGAAGTGAATACGACATATTAGTTTTAATTATAGCCAGGGAAATTTAGATATCACATTATTTTTTGAGGACATTGTAAGCGACTCGCCATTAATGGAAAGTTTTGTTACTTTTGGTCGCCTAAACAAACAAGTTGCGAGGGATTCCAACATCTTAATTTATCTCTGGCCGACATAATTTACCATTGACTTTTGCTCACAGTAATTTTAGTAATCTTCCGTTACGGTGACAAATTTTGTCGACAGCAACCTATAATTTTTACTGGATGTTTTGTTGTTTACAAACTGTGGCTTATTATAAACTATTTTTGTCTAAATGAGGTACAGTCAAACCTGGATAAGCCGGAAACTGGATAAGCCGGAATCCTGTTTATGACGGAACTTTTTTTCAGTCCCGAAACGATGTCGAAGTAACACTTTGGAAATTGTGACGAAACGGGCTTATTCTTTAAAGCTATTCCCGGTAAGACTTTAGCTCTCAAGAATGATTAATATGTAGGTGGAAAGCAACCTAAAGAAAGGCTAACTATGTTCTTATGTGCCTTACGGACGGAGATGTAGAAAAACTTTTAGTTATTGGCAAAAGTTTAAAGCCGCGTTGCTTCAAAAATTGAAATGTTCATGAACTTCTAATCACCTGGCGGACCAATCGAAAGACCTGGATGACTTCAAGCTTTAAATAAAAAAATGCAGGCACAAAAAAGAAACATTTTGCTTTTTTTAGATAATGCAGCCTGCAATTTTTTTTTTCTAAAATTAATAGTATATTATTTAACGAGCACATAATGTAGGCTATTATTAACGAAGATGAGTTCATAATAGCCATTATGTGAGAGAGAAAAATACAGCTGTTTATCTACAATCAAAATTTCATTCGATAAAACTTTAAAATGCTGATAAGTTCGGAAGCAAAATTGACACCGAAATTAAACCGAAATCAAAACGTGATTTTCACCGAGAAACCTTTGCTTCCAGTTGTCATGGGCGCGAAAAAAATAACAAGGATCTGTCAGTTAGCAAGAAAAATACGAACGTGTTTTTCTTTTCTTTATATTATATTTTGAAAGTGACGACTTACCACCTTCAAGTTGTGACGCTTCTCCGATTCTTGCGGTAGCTGAGGCCTCCCTAATGGATAATAGTGTTTTATTCGTTCCTAATTTTCTTTTTCCCGCAAGGGCGCCGTGCATTGGCACCGTCCGATAATTGTTTCGTCCCGTAACAGTTAAGTGCAAATATTCCCTCAGTAATAGAAGAAGGAAGAAGAAGAAGAAATTAGGCAGAATACCTCGGTGTTTTACCATTGCCTCGCGAGGAGACATGGTTCTGATTTTAATACGGTGTTACTGTCGCCCAGAATTGAACCCGAGACATTTGCTTAGGTAGCCTTAGGTGTGATTCAGAATATGAAAATGCATTATAGAAAAGTTGTACTACACTCAGAAAAAAACATTCTCGTAGGCAAGAAAATTCGGGCTTAAATTTAAACTTGCGCGTTCTTAATTTTGGCCCAAGAATTAGTCATTCTTGGGTTTTAAGAATGTTCATTCTTCTTGTCAAATTTAAGAATGGATCATTCTTGATTTTAAGAATGTTTATTCTACTTGCCGAATTTAAGAATGGGTAATTCTTGATTTTAAGAATGTTTATTCTACTTGCCAAATTTAAGAATGGACAATTCTCGATATCAAGAATGTTGATTCTATTTATCAAATTTAAGAACGGGTCATTCATAATTTCAAGAATTTTGATTCTTCTTGACAAATTCAAGAATGCGTCGTTCTAATTTTAAGAACTTTTATTATTTTTACGAATTTTAGAATGAGAAGGAGTTTTAAAATATGAAGTTATTTAACATACGTGCTTTTATTAAAAGTAGGCAAATACAGTACTAAAAGTAAAAATTTGACAACGTCACATCACATTCTTTTGTTGAGTAGCTCACTATATTTAATAATAATAAGTTCAATAAAACATGATATTAGAAATAATTGTATAACTACTAAAGTTCAGTGTAAAACGCAATAAAAAAATATTTGAGAAATTATTGTATAATGACATACTAAAGTTCACTTTAAAACGATAATAGGTTTTTTCTTTAGACCAAAAGTAAATTGTAATGTGTATCTATTATCTTACTATAAAAATAAACTTATCACAAAAAACTACACAGTCCAATACAGTTTTAATACATTTAGTTGCTAATTATAACAGTCACTTGATCTATCCTATTTTCTAAGTATTTATTGTTGAAAATAAGGATAAGTGTTAAGACGTTAAGTTAATGCTTAGTTTCCAATTTTTTTTGTTGCTTTTCCTACAAATCCTGCACTTTGGTTTATTTTCTTTCCATGGGAATAATTGGCCGAAATTTACATCAATCTAAAAAACATTAACAAAATAGTTACATTGTTCTACAGATATCACAAGAATTTACCAAAATTGAACACTTTGAATGTTTCAATAATGACCACTCGTCTATAAGTTGATCAATACTTTTATTTTTATATTCCTTTAGACGATAATTCGTGGTGTCTTTCCATTTTACGCAGATTTCTTCCCAGAAAACGCTCGCATCCGCGTATTTCAGCCACGCTTTTGTTTTGTTACATTCTTCCAAATAACTTATATCTACATCCGCTAAAATTGATGATTTGTAATAAGATAGATACAACACTAAAAGTATAATAGATAATCAAAATTATTTCTTTACCTTCTTCGTTACTATGATTTGTTACAGAAGCAACGGGTTTCGCACGTTCCTTCCTTTTTATAAGTCCTTCATTTACCATTTGATGCTTAATATTTCGAAGTTTGTCGTATAATTTTCCCTTCGGATTGCCATCAAATTTACGGGGAACGTAATAAATTTGCTAGAATTAACATTTATGAATATAATTTTTGTTTGTGACTACAGTGCATGCGTTTCTACCATGATTCATTATTCAGTGGACATGCGTTTTTCTCGCAAATGATTAACGAAAACGGTGTTGTGTAAAAAAATTAGGTGATAAATAAAAAATAATTTTGAAACTCCACTGTTCACATTTACTTTTTATTCCTTCTCTAATTTTCCGAGAAGATTCAGCAGAACGCAATACTTTTTACAGAATATAAGTAATTTTTATTAATCGTTGGCGAGAAAAATGCATGTCCTATGATAAATAAATTACGGCGTTCCAGATGCCCGCAAACTTACTTTTCGTTCGGATGGAAATAAACTCTCAATTTGTAGCGTTTCTAACGACTGGTCATTCTGTTCATCGACTAATTGCATTGAATTAGTATCATCATCATGTCACACTAAACCACTTATTACGAAAAATTATCAAAAATTCACTTTACGAAAACAATACCGAAAGCACACACCGTAATATGTACTTTGCTATTGCAAGCAGAGCGCATTTCAGTTAACTAAAAGGCTGCGGCCCGTTGCCGAAAAATAGTCGGCACTAAAATAATTTACACTCATCGCACCCCGCTATTTTTTGAGATTTTGCTCCCATTGTATGAATTGTCTGTTTTACAAGCCGTGTATAACGTAGTACATCTGGAGTTCTGACCCAAGTCACACAAAATACGCCTTTAAGTGATATGTGATTTAATACTGTATTGCTCTGAGGGGCCAGATTTATATTCTCCGAACTTTTCCTACAAATTTTTGTTAAGAACCGATAGTTTTATTGCAGGATCGAACTTAACGGTAAACTTTCTAAAGTAACCTTTACAAAACAGCGTATCTAATCTTATTATGTTATGTATGAGATTCTTTGATATTAATATTTACTTTATTAATAAAGCATTTTTGCAAATTTTATTGCGACCATGTTCAAAATGTATCCTTCTAGTAACTTCTATAAAGAAACAATATTTCGAAGAGTTATTATAAAAAGTTTTCATAAGTAATATCACAAGAGAGTGAGAATTATTTTCTAATTAATTTGCACTCTCGAGTGGTATTCGGAAGATTATTTTTTAACGTTTAAATAAAAAATACAGCATAAAAATACAGTTTAATTCATTATAAACTAAAATAAAACTGGCGACAGATGTCAAAACTAGAAAATGTGCTGTCAAGTAACATAAACAAAATACTAGAAATTATTCTCATAAGTAATATCACAAGAGAGTGAGAATAAATTGAAAATAATTCGACAGATTTTCGAAAACTTGTTGCCAGGGAATAGACACGAGAGCCCGTAGGGCTCGAGTGGCTATTCCCAAATGGCAACAAGTTTGAAAAAATAACTGGAGAATTATTTTCTAATTAATTCGCACTCTCGAGTGGTATTCGGAAGATTATTTTTTAACGTTTAAATAAAAAATACAGCATAAAAATACAGTTTAATTCATTATAAACTAAAATCAAACTGGCGACAGATGTCAAAACTAGAAAATGTGCTGTCAAGTTACATATGTAAACAAAATACTAGAAATTATGCCCGCGGGAATTTTCTACAGTAGAAAATTCTCACTATAATAATGTTGTGATTGGACAGAATTAAACACGTGTGCCCAAATACTGCTAAACGATTGGTGAATGAAATCATTAAAAAATAATCGGCAAAATATTTCCACCGAATGGAAACAAATAATTTCAACGTCGGTTAAAATATAAATAGTTATTTATTATACAAGACAATAAAGTTGAATTTATTCCATCGTTTAACGGCGAAATATACCACTTTAATTAATTACGATTATAAATTTTTTTAGCAATACACTCAGAAAAAAACATTCTTATAGGCAAGAAATTTCGGCCTTAATTTTAAAATTGCGCGTTATTAATTTTGGCCCAAGAATTGGTCATTGTTGATTTTAAGAATGTTCATTCTTGTTGTCAAATTTCAGAGTGGGTCATGCTCGATTTCAAGAATGTTTATTCTACTTGTTAAATTCATCTATTGTCAGTAAAACTTTAAACGCCCCTTCGAAAAAGAAAATATCGGCCATAAAGCAATAAACAGGATTCCATGCAATTGTAATTTAAAAAAACGTTCCACATCTGGCCGCAAACAATACCTCAGACTAGGGTCGTGAACAAGAATTACCATGCTAAATGTTAGAAGCAGATTCTTGGGCCATTCTAAGATGAATTTTTTTTGAGTGTACAATTGCTATGTGCAAACATGACAGCCTGCACCTCTGTGACCGAACTTTCCAAAAAATATCTGTCTTTGATGCTATTCGTTGGATTTCAGCTGGTACCAGATCTATTAAAAAGGACTGTGTAATAAAATGCTTCAGGCATGCAGGATTTAATTTTAAGGACGATATTGACGAAAAAATAAATGAAAACTGCGCACAGGATATGGAAGGGATACTAGAGTTAATGGAAGAACTCGGCGAAAACTCAGTCAGACCAGAAGATTGCGTAAAGATTGATGAGCAAGTTACAGCTGAAGGAGGATATCAGAGTTTAGAAGACCTTATGGAAGAAGCTATGCAGGGCGATCAGAGATAAGATGAAACTGAAGGAATAGGTTAAGGTGTGGATTGTCTGGACGCAAAATTATAATAATTATTTTATATTCACAAATATTACAAGCATTTATTTATTTAATATTGTTATATGGATTCCATTATTTCAGCTATGGAAATTGAAGAATGTGAATGTTACCTCTGCAGAAGCATTGAAAAAGCTGACAGCATTGGAACATTATTCAGACCGTATAAATTGTGGTGAAATGAAGAAAAAACTATTAGAATGACGCACTGCACTTGAAAGGAATGTTAGAGCGACTTGTACTAATGAAAAGCTAAAAACGCTGCAAGAGTTGTGGAGAAATATAATATCTTGAAGTCCTGTAATTTGTGTTTTTCAATTATATACGTTTTTCGTCTTAGGCAGGTTACTGGATAAGCCGGAAACCTGGCTAAGCCGGAACTTTTTTCAATCACAAGCGATTCCGTCTTATACAGGTTTGACTGTACTAACTTTAGTAACTTTCTTTTACTTGTTTTAGAAATAGATGAAAAAACTAAAACTGTTCAATAATTTTTTGCTCCCCGACCGGACTATTTTTGAATTGAATTGTTACTTTTAACTCTGTCTGTACCTTTTTTGTACCTACCAACTAGGTTAGTGTTGAAAAGCTCAATAATTTTCTTATTGAGAAAACAAAAAATTTTAAATTTTAAATTTATTAGTCATTAAGTAAATTTTTATATCACTGTTCAGAGAAAAAATTTAAATGTTTACTACCTGTCACTAAAACACTAATTTAAATTATTATTATTCTTTAAAAGTTTCAATTTATTGCAGTTGTTTTTTTCAACTTTCTCTGTTTTTTGTTTAACTTTTGCCTTTTTATCAACTTCATAATATGAAACGTAAAAATTTGGGAAGAAGAAAAATTAATATTCAAATTTTAATTTTGAAATGAAATTTTTTTTAGATTAGCAATACGCGCGACAAAAAAGCTTCCAAGTGTGAAGAGCTCTTCAATGACAACAGTAATTACATAGAACTATCAGAACTGGAGATAGAGCGGCCAAGTAAAATTTGCGATAGCTCACTTTAAGAATAATAAATCATTCAAAAATTATTGTAGCTTGGAACTTTAAACACGGAATTTAATTTTTTTTACAAGGCACTAATTTCATTGTAATAAAATGGATAATTTTTTTGGCTAATAAATTTTTTTACTTGGAATAAAAATACACGTCGCACAGCTGGCAAAGAAGTGTGTATTGCAGAGGAATCACTCTGATAGTACAGAAGGTTGTTCGTCGAGTTCATCTTTGAAAAAGCATCATGTAAACTCAAATTCTTGAGAGTTGTTATCAGCGGCGTGCGGTCCATGGATGCTGTGGATACGGTGAATCCCCTAAAATTTTGAAACGTCAAGAGTACTTTCATACCGTATGATATTTGAATTCGTGTGGCTTTACGAACGGTTTATTCCTTTGGACAGCATCCCCTGGTTGAAGAGCCACCGCCAGCCGCTGATTGCTATACAGAATTTTATTATGAATTACTGGAAGGTTAGGAATGTAGTATATATGTCACGGGCATAGTGGAAAAATGGCCAGTGCTCACAATGTTCGGGCATTGCTTAAAATGCCCCCATATGGAGGTAAAAGTAGGAAATTTGTGGAAATTTATCACAATAATCGGGTATTCTAAATAATGCCTGGTGTACCTTGGGCAAAGTGGATAATTACTTACCGATATAATTTTTATTATGGTTTTAATCGATAAATATCGAAGGTTACATCTCCGACAATCGGATAAGTGGTACGTTGAATGCGTGTATGATTGAAATTGATGTCAAACTAGTATTGGAAATGCCGGCAAAGTTTATATTTGAAGAGGTTGTTACTAAATTACCTATGATGGTAACCCTAGATGCGGAGACAGTGACGCCGGCGGTGGCGGTTCCCCGAGTGAGAAAGTGTGCATTGAGAGTGCAGAAGAGTGGTATCAAGCTTACTTGTGGAAAAAAAATGTTCTAGATATTTAGATGAGGTGTCCCCGCAGTCCCCGCAGCTCCTACTGACCCCATCGAGTTATTGTAATACACTGCATTAATTTCATTACTTTTCGGTTATACAAATGTTTCAATAGTAAAGGTGTTGTTCACACTCGATTTCTTCGCAAGTGAAAATATATTGTGCTGGCCGTTGGCAAGTCACTGTATTGCGGTCGAATTTGCGTCAAAGTACCACCTGTACACATTTCTTCAATATGAGAAACCTTATCATGTTGAGAAAGTTAGGTGTTACATTTCCTGTTCTCAACTTTGCCACACATGCTGTGGACAATGTATACAAAGCCCGAACATAGTAGGAAAACACGTGAATTACGGTAGTATTTTTAACTATGTCCGCGAACATTCGGTATTGTGAACAATGTCCGAGCATTGCTTACATTGTCACTCTTTTCTACTGTGCCCGTACCATATATACCTCTCAATGAAATCGAACGGCATCAAACCTTGCGTTCCTCTTATGAAACCTGTTTAGGTTGTCCATTTGCATGAGATGAATTTGTGCTAATCTGCTTAATGAGGCTTTGCTGTATTTCCTTGTAGATCCTTGCTTGAAAAATATTGAATCTTCAAAAATTAAATCTAATTTTTTGCCAATCAGATTTAGGTAATGAATTAAAAATAAAAAATATCAGTTGGGCTAGACGGCACTGCTTGAAGTGTTGAAATAATTTTTACGACAACGATGTTAAGTCATAATTATTTAATTATTCAGTTACCTAATGAAAATCTCAGAAGAAGCTTAGCAATGTACTTATAAGTATGTAGAAGAGGATTTAAGTAGTACGAATGCTTACTCATTATTTGCGAAAGGAATCGTAATTGCGTCTATTAAATATTAACGTCATCTACGAATAAATAAACGCCATATAGCACGAAAATCTGTTAATTTTAATTTGAACAAACATTTAATCGTAATGGCTAAATATTATGCGAAATTAATTTTTAATATAAACAAATTAATAAATAACTAGATTCATTGAAATTTTCTTCAATACTATCTATAACTGTACCTTGAGACTAAAGAACAAACCAGAGTTGGCGCTGAAATCTTCAAAAGTAAGTCTTTCATAAATGCACAGGCGCAGGATGTGATTGAAATCAATCGACGCGACGCAAACATCCCTGACGCATTCATTACAGCTAACAATCTGTAACGATCCATACCTGTGGATAAGCTTGCTTCAAATAATTTCTTACCCCGCGTGCGTAATGAGCTGGACAGCCATCATTTTGAATGAAGAATAAGAAAGATGAGAAAGATGTCAATACGACTTAGAACAACATAAAAGAGAGTAGCAATGAATGATTGAAGAAATTCTAACACTATGGAAAAGAGAACAGCACAAATGGAAAGAACTATAGATGTAGAGGAATCCCAAAACAAATAAAATGAAAAATTATAGAAGCCAAAGGAGCTTTTATCGAAAAAAAATGCAAAGAGATTGATGAGCTCGATCATTCATCTAACATGCAAAATAAAATAAATTACATTGGGAAGAAAAACAGGCTGAACTCATAAAGAACCTTAATGTAAATAGATTGGAAGCATTGACATGTGGAATTATCGTTGTATGTTCAAGATATCCTGGATGGACCACGTAATTAATGAAGAAGTCCTGCGAAGAATACAGAAAGAATAAAAAAACAAAAACTTGAATATTTGGAGCATATTATCCCAGGGGCAAAGTACTCAATCCTTCAACTAATTGTGCAAGGAGAAATACAGAGGAAGAGGTTCCGCGGTCGCCGCAAGGTCAAGAATCTGCAAGAATGACACAAAAAAACATCACACCAAATCTTTCTAGCCGCAGCCTCGAAAGTCTAAATTGACATAATAATTGCTAACCTCAGACGGAAGATGTCGCTCTTAAAGAGAAATGTATTGGTGTTTATGTATTTACTAACAATAAATTGATCGTTTATTACTTTTGCTAACAATAAATTCAATTTAACAACAAAGTGAGTTTATCTTGTTGGGAATATTCGAGTTCTATGCGAACTTTTCTTATTTGCTGTTTCTTCCGTTCAAATTGCTTATTGTGATTTTTCAGTTGTTAGAGTTCATCGCCCAACAAAGTATTGAACCTGATTTCAATCCTTTCAATACGGTTCACGAAAGGATTAGTCGCCGTGTGTCATTTAATGTGCCGACCATCGAACATATCTATTTAACTTTGTTGTACAATGGATATTTGGTAAATTTCCGTGAGATTAGTAATTGCAGTGAAAATAATAAAAACAATGATAATAATTTATACGGAAAATCAAAATTCAGTATGATACGAATAAATTTCGTTTTACAATAGTATATTACTATAAATTATTTATGTAGATCTCGATATTTTTTTCGTAGAATCTTAAATTTATTATTATTATTATTGAATAATTCCGCAAGTTTTGCTACCAAATATTTAGAATAAATCTATAAATATTTTCGCTAATGATAAAAAGGCAGATTTTAACTCGAATTTTGTTTTTTTCTGTAATTAATAAGTGTAGTAGGTTATCAATACAACGCCCCGGCATGGGATATGAGAGGACTCCAGAGTTATGATCATATAAAAAATGTCTATTGTCTATAAGTAACAGAGTTACTTTTTGTTGTTAGTGATATTATCGTGTAGTATTCTAAATTTTATATAATTGCGATTTTAAGTAATTTTTACTAATACAGGTAGCCCTCGATTTACGCCGGCTCAATTTACGCCGATTTACAATAACGCCGCTGTGGAATTCACTGTTTCGCCGTGTACATAATTGGCTAATTCGCCGATTCTTCCTATGTTAGACTGATTTTCGTGTCAGTGTTGAGTCGCAACGTTGTGAATTCCTTTTTCCAAAAAATGTAAGAGATCCGAAACTTTGAAATTTCCTTTGTTTTCGTTAATATTTTTTATTAAAAACATTTCACTTCATTTTATCTTAAAATACATTTTAAAAATTAAATTTATAATACACCTATCCTCCGATTTACACGATACTTTTTACACGATTTTGCTTTTACACGGGTTTTAAAATAACGAATTCAAAATAAAATGGTAAAAATGAATATTTCAGATAAGTACATATTTCTGCAATCATTTTTAGACTCCGTTCACTTGGTTATACATATTAGTGATTCCCCGTTTTGTATGCACAATAAAACTTCCTACGTATTCACGTAAATTACTGCAGTAAATTTGTGCCAGTAGAAAAGTGTACATCATTGTGTTTTTACTAATCAGAATTTTTTAAACTTCATATTTACTGGTTAGCAATAAACAATTATTTTTTGTAGCATTTTTACAATTTTTTTCGCAATAAAATTTTAAACCATAGCAGTTTTTAATGGAGCATGAAGAGACCTTTCAAATGAGGTATCACAAGCCCCTACTTCTTATTTAAAAATTTGGGGGTTGAAACTGTCACTCGAAGGGAGTTGAGGTTAGGGATGAAATTTTTACTTTGCAGAATATCATGTCATAAATGGGCTCTTTTATAAATATCCACAATAATTGAGATACTGAATTTATTCCATTTGATTGGTTCGCACTGTATATTTGTTATTTTATGAATGAACTGTTATTTTAGTTTTTCAAAATATCTCATTAAAAAAAATTACATTTAATAAATGACGTTATTTTCGATTTACACGGTTTTGCCTATAAAAAACAATCTTCCGTATAAATCGGGGGATAAGTGGATATGTTTTTTGCATTAATAATAATAATAATAATAAATAAAATGATTTGCTTCTTTTTCACTTATATAGAACCTAACCCTATACATCACTGTAAATATGGGTTCTTTTTACGCCGATTCGGTTTGCGCCGGCTTTTGTAAGAACGGAACTGCGGCGTAAACCGAGGGCTACCTGTATATCCTTTAAAACAATTTAAGAATTGTTTATTTATCTTATTTACGGTTATTGACCAATTAAATTATATTGACCTCTGGGAATTTTTATATTATGAAAAACTAGTTGTTGATTATATTTTAAATTTCGGTTCTTACACTACAAAGACAAAAATAACAACTATACATTTTCAATTACATCCAGGAAAAAACAATAACCTTGACAGCACCACTTTTGCGGTGCTAATTCTGCTAATTAATTAAAAAAAAGTAGCACAACATAAAACCACTGAAATATTTGCATGTGTAGGTTCTGCAGAAATGTTAGAGTTTATGCGTATGGTAATCCGGAAGAAAAGCGTCCTTCATTCAGGGTTAATATCCCGGAAGTTGTAAATCGACTTAACCTTACCTTGTTTAAATAAGATGTCGATAATACAAGATACCTAATATTTCAATATTCCGATTTGAAAAGTGTATTATTGTTTCGACGTAATGAATATATAATTCGAATTAGCATTAATTAGAAATATAAATACGAGCATGCTATGAATAAGCGTTTAGTTTCTTATCGAAGTCTGTAATAGAAAATACCGACTCGGTGCTTAAAGTAGAAAATTATTTTAATGTAAGCAACATTAAAGATGAGGCTTTGGGCAAACTTCACAAATTAGGTCAAATATTCATTTATGACATCGAGAAGTGAGAAACAAAACAGTTGTTATCTTTAATATAATTAATTATACATTTTAAGCCCATTTTTCATTTCGATTTTGATTAGCTTGAATTTTCCAAGTACCAGTTTATGATATGTCGAGGTCAGAGCTATAATTTGCGCAACATCTCAAGGTACAGCGTGTGATTTAAATATTTTCTACAAAAAATGTTCATTTTCTATAAAAGTATAAATGATGGGTTGCCATTTAATTATTAATTTGCAGGAACAGAAATACAAGATAAAGTAACAATGAGTAAAGTAATACAATGTCCAAAATATTTCTTAATTTGTTTTTAACTGTTTAGGATAGTTTATGATAGTTTAGCAATTTTATTTTGGTTAAATAAAAGCGAGGAATAACATTCTGTTGATGAAAATTTTTCTTCAATCAGTTGCGATCCGATTTTTTGTTTTTCTATAATGTGAGCATATTTGTTAGTACACAGTACGATTGAAATCGAGTAAATATTCCTATTATATAAAATTGTGAAAAAAAAAATGTAGCTGATCAGTATAATTATCATATCGTTTTCCTCGACTATTGTCATATAATTTTTGATCTCTGATACGACTATTTGTTGCGGGGGTTCCAGTGCGAGGATTTTGACCAATTTTAATAGGCGTTTTCCTTGCATTCTTAGCAATACTGCACCAAATTTCAACTTTCTCGAAGTTTTAATTTTGTAGGAGATGTTTGCACAGAACAAAAGATCAAAAGGTTATCCTTAAATTGGGAGGTTGCAGGAGGGGGATTTCAAACAATTTTCTTTGTCTTCCTTGTATTTTTAGAAATTTGGGTATAAAATTACAAATCTCTCTGACTCTCAGCTTTGAAAGAGATGTGCGCCAAGATGGATATGACTTCATCAATTCAGATTTGGAAACGGAACAGACGATATTGATGAAACTTTGCAGGTTAGTGTAGTGAGTCACATCACATCTGATGAATTTTCAACCGAAAATATCCTCAACTTTTTAATTTAAATGGAACACCTGCATATTCGTGCAGATTATAATAGACCTAGTTTTTCTGAATTTGTACACTTGTGGCCACTCCCAAAATTGAGCTTTGGTGCAAGTATGACTCTGGTATAAAGCCAGAAATTTCCAGTTTTAAATGTTAATTGTCGGCGTTAATTTTTGAGAAAAAAGATAAAAACTGATTTTTTTGTAAAAATGCTATCTCCCAATTTCGTCAAATTTCACTTTTTAGGATCAGTATGATTGAGGCAAAGATATCCAAAGTAAAAAAAAATTCCAAAAGCTGTAATTAGTCTAAAATTCCCTTATATTGGAATCTCAAGAGTAAAAGTATTGACTTATGACTGTAAATAGTCGTTAGTAGTTATCCGCAGAGGTAAGTGCGATTTAATTTTATAGCATTTGTCAATGTCGAGTGGAAGCCGGTCGACGTGAACAACAGGAGCGTACCTAAGTCGAGCCTTTTTACATTCTTGTAGATTTCCAAACTTTACGTAAATTGTAACTCCTCTAATAAATTACGATAATGAGTATGAAGATACTTTAAATTGTGGATGTTGAATTAGTTTTTTTAACTTGAAGACGACTTATTACATTTTTTTTTTGAAATATTTTTGATGCGGTTATGGATACCTCGAAAGGAAGTACCAGTTACCAACTTCCAGTAGTTTACACCAAAAAGTTATTTAAAAAGTTCTTGGATTTGACAATTGGTTAAAATTAATGACATTATTTCTGGGACACGTTGTATAAAACACTGTTTTTGAGATCTGTGCATATAAATTCACTTTTTAAAAATCATAAATATAACTTTTTTATAGATACGTGCTCAATACGGTGCTATTTTTGGGCATGTGAAATTCTAGATAAGTGTTAAATAAACAGTTAATAATCGATTGATAATTTCGCAGAATTTTACATAATACATTGCTGAACAAGTAAAGGAGAAGCTTCCAATTCTTGTAAAGTCAATTAATTCGTAAAAAAGTAAGCATATATTTACGTATAAATAACTATTATTTATCTAATGCAATTTTGTATATTCCATCTTTGTTTGCCCACGTGTCTTTCTAGTCTGTATTCACAGTTGCATTTGTGAATACGGTTCCTAGTTTATGACTTACAGCAGTACTGTTTCGGCACGTCCTTCAGGGCGGAAAATAATTTAAATATTTGTAATGGTACGGTAGTAGGCACATTAAACGATTCACGATTAAAAAGGTTTTTGAGGGATTGCCGATCTACTGTGAATATTTCACCTGGAAAGTCAAAAAAAGTCGAGCAGTTTCAACAACACAAACTTAAATTTGTTAATAATATGAAATAGAAAACAGGAATAAATAAGAATAAAGGTTGAATTTAAACTAACCAAACATTATTAGTTTTTGCGCGCCTGTTTGCATAAACATATTGACGTTTTTTTAAGTGCTTTTAATGACATTGTTAATGGAATGGTTAAATGTTTAATCTATAATATGCAACGAATGCAGCCCTATATTTTTTCCGTGATTGAAGAAAAATTATAATTTCAACTTGCAGAAAAATGGTTGTTGATTTAATTATATAAATCGATCAATCAATTAATTTATTCAGTTAAAGCTGGGTTTATGCAGCTGTTAATTTAATTTAATTTAATTTAATGTAATTTAAAAAAAGTTTAAACCTATGCTTTCAATAGAAGTGTTTATGCAGTTTAATTTAATTTAATTTAATATAATTTAAAATAAAACATGACCAACTTTTATCTTAAGAAAATTTACGCATGCGCCCTGTGTTGAAAGTGAACACAACCATGTCAGCTGTATGATCTGTCATCTGTGTCAATTTGTTTACAAGTGATTACATGCATTTTACGTAAAAGGTGGTGAGGTTATGTTTACTTGCATCTAGTTTTCATTTAAATTGAAATAACAAAATGAAAGATTTTCTGTTAATTGGAAATGTTTGACAGAAGTGCACGTGACAGAAGCATTAAAACACTATCCTTTGCGCATGCGTAAATAATATTAAACAATCTGCATAAACGCGTACAGTAAAATTAAATTATATTGCATTACATTATCTTACATTACATTAAATTAACAGCTGCATAAACCCGACTTCAATCAATCCTTTAACAATGCTATAAAGAAAACTTTAAACGTAAGTCGGGTTTATGCAGCTGTTAATTTAATGTAATGTAAGATAATGTAATGCAATATAATTTAATTTTACTGTACGCGTTTATGCAGATTGTTTAATATTATTTACGCATGCGCAAAGGATAGTGTTTTAATGCTTCTGTCACGTGCACTTCTGTCAAACATTTCCAATTAACAGAAAATCTTTCATTTTGTTATTTCAATTTAAATGAAAACTAGATGCAAGTAAACATAACCTCACCACCTTTTACGTAAAATGCATGTAATCACTTGTAAACAAATTGACACAGATGACAGATCATACAGCTGACATGGTTGTGTTCACTTTCAACACAGGGCGCATGCGTAAATTTTCTTAAGATAAAAGTTGGTCATGTTTTATTTTAAATTAAATTAAATTAAATTAAATTAAACTGCATAAACACTTCTATTGAAAGCATAGGTTTAAACTTTTTTTAAATTACATTAAATTAAATTAACAGCTGCATAAACCCAGCTGTAAACTTCTAAAATGAGTAAAGTATCGTTATAAAAATTAATTGTTTAAATGTTTTATAGTACCAATCTTTTTATTAAATGTGTTTATTTTTTAAATCTATCTATCTATCTGTAAAATGTTTTGCCAAACTCAAGAATATTATTTTATACCCTCAGGCAATTAAAAAAGTTTATATAAACATGCGTTTCGGCGTTGCGAACGGTTTTTGTATTAAAAATATCAAACTAAGTTAAACAAAACTAAACTTTATTAAACTTCTACCCTGAATAAGTAAGACAAACATACTGTAATTAACAGTTGTTATAAATTTAATTTTCTTGATACCCTGAATATAAAAATCCCGCATAACTCCGAAACACATGGTTTTCGGGCATATGTTTATATAGACCTTTTTAATTACTTGAATATGTAGAATAATATTCCGGAGTTTGGCGAAATATTTTACAGACACTCTGTATAATAACAACAAAATAATTGTTTCTTCCTTGTTCCTCTCCGGTTTTACGGCTAACTTCCTTATCACTAGAACATAATTAGGTAGCAAAATGTAACACACTGAAATGTAGCTTCTTTTCCTGTTCAACTTTCCACTTTCAATTATTACTTACTGACTTAATCGTACACTAAATATTAATTGAAAATTTCTTAATTTCTGTAGGTTTCGTGCAGTTATTCATTTATGGAAAATGCTTTTGATTTCTAAAATGTATGGAAATTATAGAAGGTTATAGAAACTTGATGAAACACTGAACTAAAATGCAAAAAAATTGAAACAAGGTATGTACCGAACTATCATTGCGGATTTCTAGTGGCTTTAGACTGAAATTCAAATAAGCCACCCGGAAGTGCATTCCTGTCTATCCACTCTCAGCAAAGTGTGTGTTCATTTGTGTTCGTCCATTATCCAAAAAGTATTATACAGTGAGCGCCAGCCAAATGGAATAAATTCATTATCTCAATTATTGTGCATATTGAGAAAAAATCCTGAAACACTTCATTTTTAGTCTATCACATGATATCTTGTAAGGTAAAAATTTCATCCGTAACCTCACCCCCTTCGAGTGACAGTTGCAACCCCCAAATTTTTAAATGGGAAGGGGGGCTTGTGATACCTCATTCATGCTCTATTCAAAAATGCTATGGTTTAAAAATTTATTGCAAAAATGAAGAGTGAAAAAAATTAATCTGTTTAACGAAATTCGCTACAACACATTAAAAAATCAAAAATTAAATCAGAAGTGCTACATAGAAAGTGAAAATTATCTTGTACATTGGAGAACCAGCGCCCATAGGAAGTAATTTAATTTTATATTAATTTTTTAAGTTTAGTCGTTTGTATTTAACATATTGCCTTATCTTACTGGTTGCCTTTTACGTACGCTATTTGATACTCTTGTATTTTTGTTTTAAATTAAATTGGGTGCTTTGTGAGGTTGTTTTGCATCATCACCTTGAACAAATCTGCTTTGAGGTGTATAAAGCTTTGTGTAGTAATTTTCAGCAATCTACAAGAGTTTGAATATATTTGTGTGTATCATTTTCTGCACATCTTTCAGTCTATATATAGTCGAGTTCGAATATAGTGAACACTATTTTAAGAACCGAAACGATAACGATAGTGATGTTAATTGTGTCGAACTAAGAAAAGAACAAAGCAAGTAGATGAAAAAAAAAAATCAGCGTCATTTCGGGATCGTACAAGAAGTATATTAGGTCATGAAGAAATGGAAAGGAACAAACATAACAAAAGGCGATGCATGACGACTCACATTGTAAGTCACTTTGAAATGAACATCGTTGTAGTAGTTGTGAAAAATGTAGTGAACCAGCATAATACGAGATCATTTTTTTTCTTGTGTTGTATTTATAAAGCCTTCCTTTTTATTGGCATTCGATTCTTTCAAACGACAAAAATTTAAAAAAAAATATGAAGGTAATGTTTACGTATGATTAATTTTAATGTGTGTTGAAATAACAGCAACTAATGTATTTACCTGCCTTTTGACCAAATTTAATATTAAATTAAAGATAAAATGATAATTTTACGATTATTACTTTTATAAAAATATGAAAGTAGCTATTTATACATACAGTATGTATACGCAATTGGCTATTTATACATACAGTATGTGTACCTGGTGTGTTAAGAATAAATTAGGGGTAAAAACCATTAATAATTTTTTCCGGTTTTGCCTAGTTTTAAAATTCTAACATGATAAAGTTGAAGCCATTAATGTGTTAATGAATTTGCAATAAACAAAGATTTGACCGCCGCACCAGTAACTTTCTTTAGAAAAATATACCTAATAATACTAATAATATAAACAAATAATACTGTAGTACTTGTAGCACCAAGTTAAACTGTCGTAACACTTTGAATTTCATAAAACCCTCTCGGCCACGAAGAGAAATTTACTACAACGTAAATATGATTTTTTTGAAAATTTTTAGTGTGAGTTTCACATGTTCAAAATGCTTCGTTTGGGCACTAGGTGTCCGCGAATGAGGACATCGTGAGCTAATGAAGTAAGAAAATATATACTTTTATTAAAAATATTGTCAAACGGCAAAAAAAACCATGTATCTTATTCAAAATTTATTAATTTTAATTTATTTAAATTAAGTTTCCCTTGTTATGTAATAATTGTTTTACTTACAATTGCTTTCCTTCTTGATAACAATATTTAAAAAAAAAATCACTTACTACAAATCACAAACATTTTAAAAATCACATTCTTTAAAACATCGTCAATTACACATATTACATTTTAAAAAACACATTTTAAAAAAGAGTCAACACAATGATTAAGCTCAAGCATTTACTTTTTTCAGTTTCGTGCGTCCATCGCCAGTAATCATTGCATTGCAGTCCCAAACTTTTATGGAGTCCGTTTTTTACATTTAGTTATTTTTAACTTTATATATCAACTTGAATAATCATTGTTTGTATAAATTTGTTCA
This sequence comes from Dascillus cervinus, assembly GCA_949768715.1. Classification (NCBI taxonomy): domain Eukaryota; kingdom Metazoa; phylum Arthropoda; class Insecta; order Coleoptera; family Dascillidae; genus Dascillus; species Dascillus cervinus. The sequence continues at coordinate 24,212,867 of OX458319.1, read as the reverse complement.
TTTAATATTTTCTCATCCTTTTTGGTTTTATATATAGTGTTTCAGCGATATTCATTTTGGATCCTTTTGGTATTAAGTTTTCAACTTTCATAACGTTTTGTATAGGTTTGTATTAGCTGTTTCATTCCTCTTGTTTATATGTTCTTTATACCTTGTATGAAAGCTTCTGCCAGTTTGTCCCACGTATTTCCGTTTGCATGTATCACATTTTAATGAGTAAATACTAGGAACAGTTTTTTCCTTCGTTAACCCGTTGAGGCCCAACGTTTGGGTTCACGCAACATTTCTTTAACCCTTCATTAGGCGCATGGTTGACACCTGTCACCCATCGTTTTGTTTTCACTCTTAATTTCTTATCAGCTACACTTATGCTTGTGAAAATTTTAATAACTTCCGTTTAAAGCATTTCAAACAGTATTGTACAATTATTTGCTTGTGTTGAAAAAATGGTTAAAAGTTTAAACCAAACCAAAGGAACAATTTTAAAAATGTATAAATTCGTTACATCAATAAATTCATGAAATAACTATGTAATTATGTAACTATTAGAAACATGCTGTGAAGTAAATAGTTTTTGTAAAACGTAGTATTGGATTGGGTGACCACTGTCACCCATGCGCCTAAACGCGTGATAAATTATAATGCGCCTGCTGTAGGGTTAATATTTTTTTTTATGTCAACGCAACGTTGGGCCTTAATGGGCTAAGAACAAAGAGGCCGAAAATGGCGAAATTACACACATCGCCATAATAATTATTAAAACTGGTGAAACTAAAAAATTAAATAGCGGAGCGAGCGTGTTAATATTATTGAGATTATTAATCGCCGATTAACACAAAAGTAGGTTATAATATTTTTCCGTTGATCGAATCTTACGAAATTGAAGAAAATCTAATTTTTTTCCATGACAAAAAATTCAATTTTAAACAAATAGATATTCAAATCAAAGATAACATGAATTTTAAATCAATAGACGATACGCAAATCAATGATACAATGAACAATTAATATTGTCAAAAGTTTGATAATTTATTTACGCCTTTTATCAATTGTGCTGGCTGCGCAACGCAAATAATTAATTAAATTTATAGCTCTTTTTGGTATATTAAATAGTGTCATGTCAATTTAATAGTACGAAATCGTTCATTAATAACGAGAAATCATTCATTAATAGGAGTCATTAATGCATGATTTCCTATTCATTAAACCGTTCTGTAAAATGTTTTTTAAGCCATTTCGTCATTATCGCTAAATACAAATTTGCCTAAAGTGGCCACAAATTATGCCTCTACCATAATGTTGATTAATATTGCACTTTACAATTAATTAAGATCGTGCTGTTTTAGGTCGATAACAAACCAATTTTATTGAATTCTTAGCAGATCTAATTAAATCCTGTTTTATTTTTTCAAGGATAATTATATTTTCGCACTGTTTCTAATTATATTAGTAGCAATTTTCAGAGCCTAATAATTTGCTTAGGACATTAATATGTTTACGTATTTGATTTTTCGCTTCAATTGAGTTAGATAACATGCGCTCAAAGAAATCCGTGCACAAGTTTGCTGTCCCAGTCTCAGTCTTCTTGTCAAAAATGTGTGATTACACAGTTATTGGCAGTTGTCAACTAATAAAATTTAAAAAAGTTTATTCCATTAGAAGTTGTCGAGAATTTGAGAATAATTAAAAAAATTATCTGCTTTTCAATAAAAAGGCTATAGGTATCTTAATAATTGACAACCAAAACTGCGTAATATTATAACAATTCTTAAAATATTTTCAAATTTTAACAAAAAAAATATATGGATTTCATATGTAAAACTTATGCAAAATGAATGTGGATCAAGTGAGCTCGTTTCCTCTATATGCTGAAGGAAAATTGAGAAACCACATTTTTGACAATTCTCAGCTATAAAGCTATAGAAAAAGACAGCTAATCGTAGAAATGCGGTTTGGCAGCATCACGAAATAAGTTTTGGTTTTTGAGTTGAGGGTTATGAGATTTGGCACGAGCGTTAAGACCGGCACGGGCCACATCCGTCAGAAAAGGTCATTTTGTCAAATTATGGAGCGATAATCTGTATTGAGCTAAAGTCTACAAAGAAAGAAGAAGACGAAACTAATTACGAACAGAGTTTTGCTAAATTTCGCTGAGAAATTGCAAAGATATATTCTCGATGGCTACAGGTCGAGTGTATTTATACAGGTGATTTTACAAGCATTGTTTTGGAACAAGTTATTAATGAGGTTCCGGTAAACGTATGGCCTAATATGACCTAATATGTGTTACCCCACGTTGGGCGCCAAAATGTCACAGGACAATCGATGATAAAATAAGAAACGGTTTTAACGTTCTGTTCCGTGTTTTTCCTGGAAGGAAAAACTGACGGACTGGTTATTTATTTTTCGTTCCCCCAGGCAACAACTCACATATGTATGTATGTAACATATGCTATACATGCATGACTGAGCTCCGTAATGCAGAAGAATTGTTGGAGAAACACTTTTCAAACCGATAGATTGGTCGCGATCTCATCTTATGGAGCGAGATCCCCCAATCTCAAAAGTTTTGTGTGGGGTTTTATCAAAAAACAAGTTTATACAACACATCCATCAAACTCTGATGAAGTTAAAAAGAATTAACGCGGCAATATTAGAACTTACACTGGAAAAACTGGAGAGAGTAATGCAAACGACATCACAAAGATTCCAATTATGTTTACGAACAGACGGTTTTCAATTCGAACAATTATTGACTGGTTCGCTAAGAAAATTTTGTGTTTTAATTGTCACTTTAAAGTTTCATTGGTGCTGCAGTGTTGGCAAATGTACGTTTCTTTCAAATGGTCAGTAAGAACACAGGTATAACATTTCAGTATATATAGGGTTTTCCAATAAGAGGTGTTATTTTGAATAGCCCGTTATTTCGGTAGATGTCACTTTTGGAGCTGTAATTTTTTGACATTTGACAAGTATAGGGTTTTCCAATAAGAGGTGTTATTTTGAATAGCCCGTTATTTCGGTAGATGTCACTTTTGGAGCTGTAATTTTTTGACATTTGACAAGTAGAAACTACGCCATTAATAAAAATGGAACGATACACGCTTCAACAACGCATTGAAATTATTAAAATTCACTATAAAAATGGTGAAAATTTGGCAGAGACGGTTCGTAAAACTCGAACATTTTTGGGTCGTCGTGAAGCACCTTGTCGGACCGCAATACAGAAATTGGTGGAAAAATTCGAGCTGTTGGAACAAGTTAGTGATGTGAAGAATAAAACCCGTGCACGTCGCTCAAGAACAGCCGAGAATATTGCTGCTGTAGCCGAAAGTGTTGAAGAAAACCCAGGTTTGTCCATTCCTCGTCGTTCTTTGGAATTAGACATTCCAAAAACGTCATTACACCGTATTTTGCATAAAGATTTGGGTCTTAAGGCTTATAAAGTTCAGTTAACACAAGAACTCAAGCCGGCCGATCATCAACAACGTCGTATCTTTGCCGATTGGGTCCTTGAAATGCATGAAAATGATCCGGAATTCCATCGAAAAATCATCTTGAGTGATGAGGCCCATTTCCACCTGGATGGCTTCGTCAACAAGCAAAATTGTCGCATCTGGGGCTCAGAAAACCCAAGAGTTATTGTTGAAAAGCCTCTCTATCCTCAACGTGTGACTGTTTGGTGCGGTTTATGGTCCGGTGGGGTCATTGGACCCAAAAATGTTCGAGTTTTACGAACCGTCTCTGCCAAATTTTCACCATTTTTATAGTGAATTTTAATAATTTCAATGCGTTGTTGAAGCGTGTATCGTTCCATTTTTATTAATGGCGTAGTTTCTACTTGTCAAATGTCAAAAAATTACAGCTCCAAAAGTGACATCTACCGAAATAACGGGCTATTCAAAATAACACCTCTTATTGGAAAACCCTATATTAAGATTTCAATTCGCATTGCAGGCTCAGCTTTTCCTAGATGTTGAACAGGTTAGGTAATAAACAGCATCCCTGCTTGTGACCCTTTGTTATTGAAAAAAAATATCAGCAAGTAGACTGTTGCATGCAGTAAATGATTTTTTTCACTTCCCCTTTTAAAGACAAACTGTAAAATTAACTCACAGTTTCAACGGTAATAGAGAAGTACCTTGTTGGCATTGTATAATTCCGCTATGCTCAAGTTATTAACTGTCCTAATGGGCAGTGATGCACAAACCATATTTGCTTCTTTAACAGTTGAAGTATTTTACAACTGTTATACAAGTTATGTAGCATACAGGGTGTTTTCAAGAAATAAAAGATTCTTCCAAAACTTTTTCACAATAAATTAATACTCAATTTTCTAGACGCTTACGATTGATTTGATGAGAAAAGTAATTTTCGGTAAGAAGCTTTACTTGTTATGTCATAAACTGGATGCGGATAATTCGTTCTCTGTGATTCGTTGTAACTCCTATGCTGATTGCAACACATCCCTCGACACCTAAAGAGGACAAAAATAGATAGAAACAGAAACCTAGGGTCACTAATGCTTGTATACCTTATTTTTTAATTTGAGAAGAAGATTCAAACAGATAGCGCCAAAAGGTAGCAGCAAACTGCAATTAAAAGTCAAATAAAAAAATGCGGTACACTGCTATTGAATGTACACCAAGAGTTTTTTTAAGTGCATGCAGCCGATATTGTAAAATTCACGTCAGAATTTTTTTTGTTTTATTAAAAATGCAATTAAAACTTCGCGGTCAATTATCTACAATCAGCGTACTACAACACAGCTGTTTGATTTTTTTATTATAATTCCATTCTCTTATTATTGCTTGAAGTAGACAAAAAATTGGTTAAAAAGCATAAATTGTTAAGTAATTTGGAAAAATACTGACAAAACATTTTTAACCTTTTGGTATTGCAAACGCTGTATTACTGTTTAGAAAATATAATTGCTTCTATTTTTGTTCAATTAAAATGTAGATCGACGTGATATATCAATTATCAACGATACAACTAATTGAAAGTGACAAAACTTTCTGAATTTCCTGTCCTTAAATTGAATAAGCTTCGTAAATATTGAATCTATTTGGCTTTCCAGTTAATTTTAATTGAGTAGTTCCTTTACCTTCATTAAAAATATTAAGTAGGAAGATTCAAATTTTGGCACACAAAAAGTTCTGAAACCAAACGTTTGCACTGTACAAACAACAATACAACCACAATATTGTTTTATAATAAAGATAAAAAAATATTTTTTAACAGTAAAAAAATATTTTTTTTAACACATCAAAAATTATTTTTTAACAGTGAAAAAATATTTTTTTTTAACACGTTAAAAAATAAATACATTTTTTTGGGTATTGGTTTCAATTCTATAATTTTGTTTCCATAAATCAATTTCTTTTTTTGATATTGTAGAAAAAATGTTTGTGTTTTGTGGCAAAATTTGTGTTTTTATGACGCGTTCGACCTCGACCTGACGGTCTCGGCCAAAATTGACTTCTCAAGCGCCATAACAAATTTTGCGCACTTAATACAAAAATAACTATTTCTTGTCTACATACTAATACTTTTTAGTATTCAATAAGAATGGTTATTATAGAATCTTTTTATTTACAATTGTTTAACATTCATTTCTAAAACCTAAAAAATTGAAAATGACGTATAAAGTATTCTAGAAATAAATAAATTATTCAAAAATACTTGCTGCTTAATGCAACTTAAATAAAAGACGTCAATTGTTCAAGTTCAAGTAGTATTCAGTCATCCTCTTATAGTACATGCTGATTTCTTCCATCAGACGTATTATTTATTTAATGAATGGATTTTTTTTAGTCTCATTGTCAGCACAATAGGAATTAGGTATTTCTTGAATGTTTCGTACGTATTGAAATTTAAACAATTTTTTTAAACACATTTAATTTCGATGACGATTAAGAAAGATAATATTACATGAATAGCTAATATAAAAGTAATACAGTCAAACCTGTATAAAACGGAATTGCTTGAAACAAAAAAAGGTCCGTCTTAACTAGGGTTCCAGCTTGTCTAGTGACCTGTCTAAGATGGAAAACGAAACTGTCTAAGCCGGAATACTAACGTAGGTATATTGAAAAATGCAAATAATAATTTGAGTACAATATACATATAGATATAATGTATTATTTTCTCACAACTCATACAGCGTTTTCTGCTTTTTATTAATAGAAGTCATGTATTTTAATATTTCGTTCCAGTTCAGTGCGACATTCTAATATCTTTCAAGCCAACAATCCGATGCTTTAAATTAATTAATTTCTTCCTTGTCGTTGGGCATTATTTTTTGTTTGTTCTTGTAAGATAGGTTCAGATACAGGTAAATTACGCGCTCTGGCTTCCAAAATCGATTCGTAAAAATTTGATCTAACGCTTCGTTCCCACGCAGATTATTTATTTGTGAGTAATAGCAAAACAAAAAAAAACAGGCCAATTCTACAAAGAATCGGAAAAAAAGATTTTTTTTTCATATTCTAATGAGAATATGCAAGGAAATTGTGAAGGAAAGAAGTGGCCTTCGGAAAAATCAGGCTGCATAGGAGTTTCGGTTTTCCGAAGTACACTAATCAAGTGCTGTATATGTATATAAATTGAAATCCTATTAGTCCAAGCAAAATGTCGCCAAAAGGGGGGTTACCCTGCAAAAGGTCGGTCAGGTTTGGTTTTTTGATATGTTTTATCACAAATGCCTCTAATGTTAATGTCCAGTTTTTGACCTCGTGATCTTTCCGGAAGGTGTTGAAAATGGGGTTTCAACTTAAGAAAAACACGTTTTTAAGTACGCTGCGCAAACGGCTATTTGGAAAAAAAATTTTTGATTCACTTAAATACCTGACGATATAGGCATTCAGAATCGTACCGGGGCCGCTACTCTAGGACCAATAGTTTATGAGCTACGATTTTTTGAAGTTCACCACTTTGATTGCTTAAACCGCAAATGAACTGTTTTTGCTGTTATCTCACGTCTTGTGCGCTCCTGTCTGATTCACTGGTTACATCGAAACAAATAATATGGCACTGTAATGGACATTAAAGGCTCTTTACTATGGTTTTTTGTTTGATCCAATTGGATGAAAAATGACCACACGGCGAGCAATCAAACTTGGAAAATTATTGAAAATACTCCCTATTTTTAGTACGGTTTCAGTGTGCTCTCAAACCTGCCCATTATAACCAATCTCAAAAATTTTACATTTCATGAATACGTGACAGCTTATGGGGCACTGAAATGCAAAAATTATTTTTTTTACTACTGACACCCTTGGACCAGTGCAGCTTTATTCCAAACGGAGCGCGGACTCAAAAATAACGAAAACGTTAAAATTCTCCTAGATTCCTGAAAGTTGGCACGTGCAATTACGTGTATCTACACATACATGTAATTGCACGTGCCAACTTTCAAGAGTTTAGGAGAATTTTGACGTTTTCGTTATTTTTGAGTCCGCGCCCCGTTTGGAATAAAATTGCACTGGCCCAAGGGTGTCAGTAGCAAAAAAAAAATTTTTGCACTTCTGTGCCCCATAAGCTGTCACGTATTCATGGAATGTAAATTTTTTTAGATTGATTATAATGGGCAGGTTTGAGAGCACACTGAAACCGTACTAAAAATAGGGAGTTTTTTCAATAATTTTCCAAGTTTGATTGCTCGCCGTGTGGTCATTTTTCATCCAATTGGATCAAACAAAAAACCATAGTAAAGAGCATTTAATGCCCATTACAGTGCCATATTATTTGTTTCGATGTAATCAGTGAATCAGCCAGGAGCGCACGAGACGTGAGATAACAGCAAAAACAGTTCATTTGCGGTTTAAGCAATCAAAGTGGTGAACTTCAAAAAATCGTAGCTCATAAACTATTGGTCCTAGAGTAGCGGCCTCGGTTCGATTCTGAATGCCCATATCGTCAGGTATTTAAATGAATCAAAAATGTTTTTTCCAACTAGCCGTTTGCGCAGCGTACTCAAAAACGTGTTTTTCTTAAGTTCAAACCCCATTTTCAACACCTTCCGGAAATGTCACGAGGTCAAAAACTGGACATTAACATTAGGGGCATTTATGATAAAACATATCAAGAAACCAAACCTGACCGACCTTTTGCAGGGTAAAAATACATTTTTACTGGGCTATATTGAAATTTAATAGAATTTCAATAGAATATTTTTCGTTCCCCCTCAATGGCTCAATAAAATATGACAGTTGTTCAGAATTTTTGAAATTGAGATTTTATTTTGAGTGTTCATTACTGGGGCAATCACAGACACACAGATGTCTTTATTTATAGTGATATTTAACATTGCCTTTACCATCGAAAAGTGTGCCCAATATGTAGAAGACTTTCATATTTTGGAATGTTCTTCGAAGTATGCTAACATTATACTTTTGTAACATTTTCCTGGAACATTTTTATAGTCCCAGTCCTCAAACCGGTTCATATTGCATTCTCAATTTATCGGATTCTTTTATTTCGATCAGATTTTCTTCAATTTTATTGGAACTCATCTTGCTAATTTCACTTTTGACAAGCATGTCACATTTTAGATTTTTCCGTAAATATCACAAAATACTAAATTTTTTACTTAATCTTTGGAATTTTCAATAATAAACTTTAAAATGCTTTCAATGGTATTTATAGAAAAAATAGTGTATGATGTTCGTCATTTTATTTTATTAGTGGGGTTGATCAACTCGCTACGCCGTCCCTCAATTTTCCTGACTCTCAAAATAAAATCTTACTTTTAACACTTGCATCATAAATAACTACTGTTGGTGAAAATTAGGCAATGTCGACATAAAGGAACTAAACGTTTTATCGACATGTTATTGATTAGCTATATTAGCTGTGAATAAAATAATCAGCTGAAAAGAAAATAAAGTTATTTAACATTAAACATCAAAATAGTATATTGTACAACTAGTTATAAAAGAAATAATTTGTTCCGGAAGCAAAGCTGAATGGATTAAAACAACGAGTGAAAAAGATAATTTCATAACGTGTTGTTCATGACATTTTGTTGCATATAGAAACGTAAGAAATTTGATTGAAAAGACATTTGAGAATTTAAAATTGTTAACTCAATTTTTTGTTGTTTTTTGTTATTGTAATCTTTAGGATCTTGTCTATTGACATCTAGTTTTTTTTTATTTTTTATAATAATGATTTATTTACAATCTGTTGCGCTTGAACAATAAGTAAATTGTATAACTCTTAACTAACTCACAAACTAATTACAATCATAGGCTTGCTTCGAATGATCCAATGATCATTCGAATCGAAAATTATCCGGACATCTAGTAAATTTATAGACATTATATGGAACTTGGTGGAAAGAGTTCATCAACAATTTTCTTATATTTGCATTACAACGTAATGGATATGACTAGGAGGGGACTGTCAATTTGAGACTACAATTTTGCTGGTTTCCTAATCAAATAGTAACAGGAACGTTGATTTCTTTATGATTTTTTCTAACAAAATGTGTTACTTTCATTGCGATTTTTCTTTAAAAAAAGGGCCTTTATTTAGAAAAAATGTAATTTTCAATTTCAACGCCAAACTCAAATTGCAGTAAAAATAAGTCCCGTCTTGAGGTTATATAATATTTAGATGAATGTTTGTATTCACCCTTAAGGCTTTGTGCTTGGTATAAAAAAATAAAATTGAAAACCACACAACCTGTTCTGGTAATATATTCACAGTCTTAAATTTGTAGCCACCGGTACATGTAGTATTAACCACCGTATTAATTTCATAACTGTATAAGTGTGTCGAATAGTGAAACAGATCCTGACCTTGAGTAGAAAAAAGTCTGTAATTAGGAAAGCAGTTTCCATTTATTGGTTTCTAATTAAAGATTTTACATAATGTCGAAAATTGTTTTGATTCTATTTTTAACCGGAATCATTGCTTAATTCTTCAACAGCTTTTATTAAATTGTGACCGCAACCTATTTAAAAACAATTTAATTATAGGTATATAAACATAATATTGCGGCAACAATTTTATGGTGATAACTTAATTCATGTACTTATTTATTTCATCCAGTTATCTAGCAACGAAATTTTCAGTAAAAACTGAAAATTGATCCGGATAAAAAGAAAGCTCTCCTACAATTACAAAGTGGTATACCTTTATATAAATACTACAATGTCTAAGAAAAATAATTTAATAAATATTGATGTAACATTTTAAACCTACAGGGGTCAACACTTGTATATTTGTTTAAGTTTTGGGACACTAAAAATAATGACAATATGCTCACGGGTTTTGGTAATCGACACATTTTACTCGCCCATATTAGAGTAACAGACTTTTTCAATCTAATTGACATTTTATGTATTATATTTTGTTGAATCGTCTGAATACGTATAAAGCGGCAATTACTAGTATATTTCCCCAGCACTAGAATGCAGTAAAGTCATTATTTAAAAATTATTCTTTACATGTTTAGGGGATATTCCGTCAATTTCTATCTTTCCCATGCCACTGGTTACTGAAATCAAATTCCGTAAATTTGTTCAAATTATATAGCTACAAAACAGACGTGTCTTCAAATTAAAACAATTTATATACTATATACGTTAAGTACACCTATCTAACGATATGAAAATAAACTACCTATCTAACTTACTTATCAGATGATTAATGAATGTTTAAGAACATGAGATGTATTGCATTTATTGCAAGTTAATAAGCAATTCAAATTTTCTTACGTATATTTAATATGAAATATACTAGCTTTCCATAATGAGCGCATTACTTCATATCCATAGAAATACACTATAATTACTGTGAAATTCCAGAATTCAGCTTATGAAGAAATTTTCCATTGCAATTGAATTAATTGTTGTCTATGCCATGGTGTTTTATGTCTAAACAATTACTTTTTAAAATGTTATGAATTATATTAACAATGTCAATGCAATTCATATTGACTTAATGTTTTACGGAACTATTAATTTAGATCCATAACATTTTAGTATAAAATTACACAGAAAAAGCATTTTACCTATTTTCTTCATACTTGAATAAAATACGCACATTAACTTTCTGGTTCATTTAAACCCAAAGACTATTCTACTTTCCTACTGGGATCATTATAAGAATTTAATTCTGAATGCAATTTGTAACTGCAAATTGCTTGAGTGTTAATAATATAAATGTACTTTTAATTACTTCTCCTACTCCCTATTACAGATAAGTGGTAAATTATAAGCATACTACGTAATGAAAGCAAAAGGGGGCACGTACAATGTAATAATTGGGGTAATATAGCGCGAGACTGGAAGGAAGTCTTTCACCGAAGTATTCACAATGCTTTATTTACAATCATCAAATTTCGATCGTGAAATTTGGCATTGAATAGTATCTGGACCATTTGATTTGCTATTTATGATGTCTACTGCATAAACAGGTATAACATTAATTATTACTGTAATATTTTTTAGCTTTAAAATCACTTGCGTAGCACCGCGTGTTCGTCGATATCTTCGCTGCCTAACGTATTATTTTCGTATTTTTTGTGAATTAGTAGTCCTAAACCTCCCTGAGCTTTTCTATCCTTCTCCACTCTGCTCTAAAATGGTGTGAATTTATCTGTATTAATGCTTCCTTTCTCTTTCTTCATCGTTTCGTTTAAGGTGCATATTTCGTTTTTCTTGAGGTTCCAATTTTTTTTCCTGATCCTTTCTCTTCCACTAAGCAATTCCTTCCCATCAACCTGTTTCTTGTTGTACTCGTTATTTTTGTGTCCATCCCTATTGACGACTTCTTTTCGATTCGATGGGAAATTTTGCCCCCCCCCCCGGGCGCCTTCGATTTATGACAGGCAACTCCACACGGAGTAATTGAAATAAATAATGTAAATAGTTTAGCAGTTAAAAGGTTATTGCTGGATATTATAGCCTAAAACAGACTGAAAATGTTGAGAGTTCGTAGGCCAGTAGAACCATTAACACTGCGCTGTAAAAAAGTTACTATAAAATATATAGTACAATCATCTCAAAATTTTAAATTAAATTTTCTTCACTGTTGACGATAATTATTGAAACATAATTGAAATGAGGTTGATTTTCCGCCTAAGAAAGTTATCGGCGTAACCACTGAAATACATTTTCAAAATTAGAATATAAACTTTTTGTAGCAAGATAAAAATTATCACAAGCAATACAACAACCGCTTTGAATATTGTCGATTATAATTCGACTTTGATAACGTTTCACACGCGTTGCATTTCCTGAGATCATTGCAATAAACTAAAATTTAGAAGAATTATAATTCGGCATTGTTCATGGTACGAATTGAATTTGATTGGAGAATTTAACAAATAAGTCATTAACGAGGAACCCATTTATTTAAATAAATGATTAATTTCAATCAGTTGCTTTTTGGTCGATGGTGTAATTCTGCATCTGGCAAAAGTCCACAAATTGACGTCACACGTAAGGCTTTGTTTAGTTGTTTCTTTAATTTTGTGTTTGATTTCCGAATTGCATACCACCATTCTCCATCTCAATTTATCAATTTTTACAACACCTTAACACAATTCACTTTACTTTGAAATGAATGACATTTATTTATTTAGTAAAAATTTGTCCGCAGGATGTGCACGGGTCGGAAAAGTTACTGACGCATAGATGTGGGGAAAAGGGGCTATAGAAAGTTGTAGTAAAAAAATAATCGCCTATTTATTTCTTAGGGGTCATGGTTTAAGTATAAGTATAAGTATAATCTGAGGGAGAAAATAAATAACTATGCGATTGTGTTGGTAATGCCGAAACTTGATTTATTGCAAAATTTACTTCATAATCCCGCTTGTTCATATGTTAATTTAAAACATAGAAAACAATACATACTTTGACACATGAACACGTGGAATTATGAAGTGAAGTTGACAATAATTAAAATTTCCGGCATTGCCAACAAAATTTTAAAGTTTTTTTTTCTTCTCCAGATATTTATATATTTAAATCGTGACTGAACAACAGGTCCTTATTGTAACAAATTATCACAAAAGAGTTTGTACATTTTTCATATGAAATCTAATTTGATTGGAGTTTAATGTAATGTGTTAAATTCCCATTAGAATGGATTTAACAGTCAACATATTTAAAAGGTTTTAAATTCTTTGGCGATTTCGTGATCAGATAATATGGAAATTCAATTGAAATGGATGGTACTTATAAAAACATTTTTTACTTTTGCAGTTAAAAATGTTTTCTTAAATTAACCCAAAAACCTTGCCATCATTTGTGTAGTCTAGCGACGTCAGGGTTTTTTTAATGGATCAGCTTTTGCGTGAATTAATTGCGGGAACTTGCATTTCAACTTAAACCGCAAATATTATTGTTCTGTTGATAGTTTCTGGTACAGAATAACACACATTTACGAGTTAAAAATTGCTTTGTTTGTATTCCACAAGGTAACGAAGTTGCTATTTTGAATTAATTAATTTTTCAATTTTGGAGTATTTTAGTTCCTTATTTGTTTCTGCGATGATTCGTAAATGTAATAACAAAGGATTTATTTATGATTTGCAGGTAGGTAAATTATTTGTTTGATTGAACTAAAATATGAAGAAACAGTAGACGTACGTTTTGCAGTTGCAATAGCTATTGAACGGCTGATATAATGAAGAAGTTACTACCACCGTACGTTTTAAGGCCGGAAAAAGCAAGAAAATAATGTAAGTGTATAAGGGCATAAAAAAGACACAAATAGTCACAAAAATTTGGATGAAAACAAGTCCGGTCGCACGAAAACCAAGTGCATCCCCGACACTCCTACATTTTTAGACCGAATTCAATGCAGTTTTTTCTACTTTTAATTCTTCTTTACCAACAAAGTTGTTTAACATGTTCCTCTCGAGAACCAATATAGTAATAATCAACTAGCACTTTTAGAACAAAACTGCGCGACAAATGAAGGGGTAGTGTGCTAAACTACTTTTCTTTCTTTAAGTTATTAAAATACTATAAAATCATTGAAAATAATTTTGATAATAAGCATGCAGTCACCGAACTAATCGTTGTGGCAAAATGTCACATGAATTAGTGCCGACTCTGCGTAATGAATAAAATCTGGTGTTGGTTGCCAAAATAAGCAAAAGAACTTACTTACAGGAAACACATTATTAACAAAAACAAAATTAACTTATATTAATATTTTGTTCTTTTTCTTTGATATTATAATCAATTATTACCTTGGAATAGTTATACGTTTCTGCCAGGTTTGGTAAAAAAGTTTGCACCCTTCCTTGGTGTTCCAATTTCCAAATCATGTAGTACAATTCGTACATTTTCAATTAGTGATAAATTTCCAGGAATCTTCTGCGGACCGGTACGGGTTGAAGAACACAGGCTTAGACCACTTTAATTTCTTCTTCTTACTCTCTTTCGTCAAATGTTACAGCATAATCAAGTTGTCCTGATAAGTTGTTATGAATTTATTTATTAAATCAAACTTATAATAGTAATAAAAATAGTGCAACGGATGACTGTACCGTAGTAACATTCGGGTCAATGATAACTTCTGAGATCGGGTCAGACAGGTTAATTAAAATGATTAATTATTGAAATGAGAAATTATAAAAGGAAGTGCGATATGCCAAAGTGGACATAAGAAGACGCCATTGCCTCAATTAATACAATACGGAATAGTACTAGCATGAGAGAGTGCAAAATCCCAAAAACTTTAATTTATTTAAAATCATTATTGAAAAGATTGAAGATTCATTCAATAAGTACTCATCACTTGGAACAGTTTCTAGAGGATCTTTTTTTATTTATCCACTTCAGTTTAGAGATCATTCATTCATTCGTGTCTTTTGTAATCGTTTCTGAGCATTTTTGATGTATTCGTTTTTATGATTCTCTGGAGAATATCCTATCTTAGTTTCAGTAAAATTTGAACATAAATGACATAATATCTTTTCAACTGACAAAATCTTAAATATTTACACTTAGCACTTTACTCTGATACGATAATAATAAAACACGTTTCTACAAAACAAATTTATTGTCTTCCAAAAAAATATTTATTACTTCCTCTTATTTCAGTTTTTTAAATTTGGCATTTCATCCCTTGCAATGACCATGTAATATTTTGTCTTCTCTAAGTTTGTCTAGTCCCCACTTTTCAACGTTCAATTTACTTATCGATAAATCACATGTATACTGTACTACTGACACTTTATCATCTCTAAAATTTATTAATGATAAATAAATTTAATTTGTTTGCATTAACTTTTCCACGTATTGGACAAGCTAAAAAATTCTTTTGGTCTCTTGAATTTGCTTTGGTCTCATTTCTCTGTCTGTGCTAATTTTCATTTCCATTTCCATTAATATCTTCCATGTTTCTAAATACTAAGTGAGTTTTTGAATTTACGGCTTATCGTTCTTTTCTGTTGTAAGTTTGCCTCTAAACGTTGTGACCTTCATATCCTTTGTGCAGATATGGCTCGCCATTATTCCCTGTCTACTACTTTTCTCATTATCATTGGTCAAGGCCATTATCTGATCATTGAACCTATTGGTGAGTCTACAGCATCTTAGTTTTCCATCAATTACCCTGGATCGTTAGTTTCTACCTTTGTCCTCTCTCCAAAAAATGAGTCCACTATAAACGTCTAATCCCACTGTTTACATATTTCAAAAACATTATGAAAATGTCTAGAATAAACTTCCTTCTTCATAAAATCTATTTTAATCAAAATATAATCGATCTTTAAACTGATTTTATGACTACTAAATTCGAATATTGTAGTTTTGAAGTTGTTCTAGTGTTTGAGATATCGCATTAATTTTTTTATCGACACAACACGTTTATACATTTACAAAATACAAAGAACAATTTTTCCATAAAAGCAATTAGTATGGGACAGTACTTTTCCGTCCCTGCTATACATTACAAAGTAAAAATCAATTAAGAAATAACAATACTGAATTTTATCATAATAAATTTTGATGTATAAATAAAATATTATTACTTATTTAATCCAGGGAACTCGTGGACCTTTCGGTGTGAAATATTATTGTCATTTTAAACAAATTAAAAAGTTAGATTTTAATTAGTAATTAGAAAGTTTATTTACATTTTAAATATATTTTAGTTTCGGAAAATTTTGTACAGATTTTATCGTTTCCAAATACCTGGGAATTTTTTTGTTCAAAATAATATTCAAATAAGCAACTTAATTATAAACAATTAAAAATACCAATTTTCCTCTGGATTCCAAGCTGATATACAAGCACGTGGAAACCTTTAATTGTTAAGTTAGGTTAGTTAAGTTGCGTCTTTCGATAAAGTGGGGGTTACCTATAAGAACCTGTTCAATCGCACTTTTGAAATATTGCCGGTATAAGCTTTTGCCAATCAAAAGCAGTCCAAAGTTTGATACAACAACAAGTTATCTGACTTTTTGGAATGATTTGATTCGTTTTACTTTACCAAGATCATAAGTTCTTAATTGTTCTGTTTCTGTGTTGAATTTAATTTGGATTCCTTGATTTTAAAGGTAAGTCTCAACCTCTTTATTACTTTCCGAAGGATTACTACTTTTTAATGTAAAATATTAAACAAACGTGTGCAGTTTAATTTGCACTTGGATAAATTTTTATTGTAGTCGCAGCAAATATGCACTATTATATGTTATTGTTTAACTGCAATAGAACGTGCTGAGTCAGATTAGTGTTACTATTAATTAATTAAAACAATTAAGGCCGATTGAGCATTACAGCAGTCAAGCAGCATGAAGAAGGACATTTCCAAAATAATTTAGAAACTGTCAAATAAAAATTGGTCAAAATTGATTTGAATTAAGAAATTAATTAATTTGTAAATGTTGAAAAGGTCAATTTTAAGACTAGTGCTTCAAAATGCAATATTTAAATGGGTAACTGTGCGTGCTAGAATATTGACAATGACATACATGAAGAATATTTCCTCTTTGGCTCTCTAGTGAAAGTTACATAACCAATTAATGCTCGGTTAACTTACCTATACGCAAACTATGTCAAGTTGCGATTCATATATAGTCATGAGAGAATAGTAAATGGAAAGTGCTATATCTTTACATTCTGTAGTAATATTACGTTTTTAATTTTTTACTTTATGCACTACTGGTTTTTCTTTTGAAATTATGCACTACTTTACAAACGTGTTTAAATCGAAATTGTTGCACTCAGATGTTGCAATGAAAGTGAGATTAAAAAAACGAAACCGCATCGTAAAATAAGAATACTGCATAAACGATTATGCAGTGAACCAATTTATAATTGTAATGATTTAATTTTGGGAAGAATGCCAGATTTTATTAAATTCATTGTTTATTTTGTTCAAAATTGTTTTGTTTAATTAAAATGTAATTCGGGAATGTTGGGTTTCAATAAAAAAAAAAAAGTGAGCGGTTGCATTTATCTTATATAATAAAGGACTGACACCATTGTAAGTAAAAAATTCCTCGCACTGTTTTTTTTACTTGGGTTATTATTGTTGATAACTTGCTAATTTATAGTTTCTAGCTATTTTTCGGATTTTGTTATTAAACTTTCTCAGTTTGTCAGTTACTTTAACTTTCCTTTAACGTTTTACTTCGTTTTTTTTTAATTGTTTTGCTACTTGTTCAACATTTTTTATTTGTATGTTAAGGTCATACATTATTTTCCATACAAGTTTCCATTTGTAATCGCCCGGTGATGCATTATCTCGTTAAGAGACCATATTAAAGTGGATGTGTAATTTAGGTAGACCCATTGCCACCTGAAACTTTCTTTGTTGTGAGACCGTATAAAACGTAGCACATTCTGTTATTTTTGCCAGACTACAACAGGGAAATATTTTTAAATTTAATTTATTCAGAGGCCACATACAATGATTTCATTAAATTCTACGGTCGTATGGCTATTTCTCGTTCGCATAAACGCGTAGTTAGCAGCATGTGTGGTCCACAATTGATTTAATATTAAAACTTTGTAGTTTTTTTCCAAATATAAATACCTTACAAATAAACACACCTAAAAATTGTTGATATTCTTTTCATAGTTTCACCAACACTGTAATATGTGTCCCATGACTTTAACCTTCTTCAAATTGTTGTTTCGCGGAAACAAGGAGAATTTTTTCTTAAAAAAGGTCGTACTTGGGATTATGCATAGCACGCAGTTTGAAATGTTTTTGTTTATGTCACAAAAAAAAAAACTGGTAATTATAGGAAGTATATGAAAAATAAAGTTAAATCTTGGTATCACAACAATAAATTTATATAAAAAATGTACAAACTTTATTTTTAATATGTCTATATCACAGGGTCCATTATTTTTTATAGGAAGTATAATCACAGATAGGACGTAATTAAAAATAAAAAATGCTAGTATCGTAATATTTATTTAAATAATTCTTGTTTTGCGAAATGGCATCCCAAGGTTTGGTAACCAGTAATAACATTAATGCTCTGCACAAGTAGTTTCACTATACTGTATATTTGTACACATTTATTGGCTATTTATAAACGTACGACACTGACAGCAGTACGATGGCTCAATTGTTCGTAAAGTGCGGTGGGACGTTCACAAAAAAAACGACACGCCATAAAAATCGATACAATTATTGCTTAAAAACAATAATTGCGCCCATGCTAACATATTTTTTTTGCAATTTCAATTAAATTTTATTACCAATTGTTCAATGAAAGAAAGATACTTGTCATATCAAATCACTTATCTTGTTAATTTAAGCAGCTCTTAAGTGCATCTGTGCAAATCGTGTTTGTTTAGTAGGTCCAAAGAAATATGTGTAAGTTCTTGTATTTACTAACACTTTATCCAAGAATCAATTATAGAAAACGTTTAAATAAATTTTAGTTGGTATTTAGCAAATTTTGAAAAAGAATCATTACGATAACCTTGAATTTAGTAGCCAATGAGGATTAAATCAAAATGTGAAGAATTGAAAGTAGTTGCAATAACGTACGGTGATGATAACGTCATTTTTATTATTAAGGTACGGACTTCGGTTTTAACATTATTTTTAAAGTATAATTACAATAGAGTTCCCGACATGCAACGGTTAAAAAAATAATTAATTAAAGTTGATAGTTATTTTTCGTTAAATTTTATATTTTTTATAGAAATTTAAACTTGATCACCTTGCATCAATTAAAAAAGTGTTTGTTGTGCTAAGATGTAATTATGCAAAAATAATTTTTCTTTTCTTGATAATAATAAACGTGCAATGTGATCAGTTATTTAGTTGAGAAAAGTACGCAGATGATTCAAAGATTTTATAAACAGTAACGTTGTGATTATGCGCCGTTGATAATCATTTCTAACGCACTCTTAATGCAAAAAATACACAGTTTTTAAATGCTCAAGGACGATTATGCGGAATACATTTAAAAAAAAAGTTCATAAATGCTAATTTATTCAGTCGCTTGTGAGTTAGTCTTATGAGAAAATAACACTTAACTATTTGATGCCTTTAACTAAACTTCAGCCAAGATAAGTAATACTTTGGCAGTGGAGGAAAATTATTTAGTTCAATTTTCTTGTAACACAATTGAAATGCTTGCAGCATACGATCCCGCCAATGATGGAATTTTCCCAGTTTTAACAAAAAAAAGAAAACAAAGAAATGACTCAAAGTTTCTATACTTACAGCATAAAAGTATGTAGTCGTATTTGGTAATAACGAAGTTGATTATCCCTGACATAAAATCATAAGTGCAAGAAAAGTTTGTAATGCGTGTTTATTGAGTACGCATTTAAGACAGAAAAAACAACTTTTCCGAATTGTAATTGAGGCAAACAACACATCAAGGTTAGAAAAACTACTGCACCAAACGAAGCAAGTGATAGCAGGTAAAGGATGAGACCGCCAATGACCTGCTTTTCGTCATAAATTAAGAATATTTCTTAAATGAAACATGACTCAATATGAATTATTGTTTGGAAATAAAAGGAGTATCACAAAAATTATTAATTAAGCTGAAACAATTTTTATTGTTTAACATTGCATGTAAATAAAATTGCATTAAATTGAATTGTAAAGGTTTTCTACTTTTCTCTTTGTCACAGTAGAAGGTCTTATCACAAAATTTTGATACTTTAAGGTATGTTTGAGTTTTGCTCTCATCCAGTGTTGTAGGTACACTACGTGAGAATTTAAAACGAAATCGACGCATAGTTGCTTTCAAAATTTTTACTCTTTAAATTGCAAATTTCAACTTTTCACTTCGTACGTTAGTCCAAAAACTTTGTATACGAACCTGGAAATTGACCGGCAACAACTTATACATGATTGTGAAATCAGTTGCAATCAACCATTTCCTATATAAATTAGTTTATATTGCACCTAAGAAAGTTCTTCCCTAATAAATGTTATTTGCATGTCTAAGCAAATCTCACAAGTCATTATTAACTTCTGTTTGCATTACAGAAGTTGTCGATCGCCCAAATTATATGCATACAATTTGATGTTAGCAACCTTGAATATCATATTAGCGGTGTTTGCACTAACGCCAGTCCTCTGTATTTTGATTAAATGTAATTTTGTGTACAAATAATTGATTTTACAGTGTGATCATAAAATACAATGAACAAATTGATGAATTCAACTATCTCATGTATTTTTAACGTTTCGTTTTGGTAGTTGAATTCATCATTTTCTTAAACCGTGGCTGATTAAAAAAGTAGACGATTACAAATGTTTGCGGTCCCCAGTACTGCATTAAATCAAAAAGTAAAACTGCAAAGCAATAAATTTAAATTGTGGTGATAATATTTACTATTACTACCAGTGTAAGTGAATAATTGACAAACATTTAAATTTGCAATTATGAAAACTACACAAAGTAATAACTTCTAACAACATTACATAATATTCAAACAATTATGAAAATCTTGTTAATTTGTAGTGACGACTGCAGTAATAAAGTAAAATTTTCCTAATTACTGACGTGGTTAAATTTCCCGTCTTTGTGGTTCTCACTGCAACATACTATTCCAATACTATTGTTACTAGTCGCGCCAAAATCAACTACTGCTTCTAAACTGTGTACACGAAAATACGTATTATTAACTGAGGTATGAAAAACGATTCTTTTAAAAGGTTAAGACACCAAAAAATCGTTTGAGAAATGAGCATTATTCAATCAAGTGAAGGTAATTGCGTGGTTGAGGATATGGTCTCACCTACACGCTACACATAATTGGAAATTATGGACATATTCAATGAAACCAATTTGCGGCTTCCCAAATTGAAATTTTAGTGTGTTCAATGACATTTTTAATAAGGTCAAATAAGTTTGTAAGAAACCACAATGATTTTAAACCAAAACCACCATAAAAAATGTATTCTGCCACTCTTTCAGTCTGATAATTCATTTCAAGAACAACAAAGAGCTGTTATTTTGCTGCAAAATAAAACAAAGATTATTAATTTACTGTTTCTTTCAATATTGATGTCTCAATTTTCGTTTTTGCATAAATTAATGCCACGTTATAACGAATTTCTCTGATAAAATAAATTAAAATCTTCTGCTGGAATTATAATTTTCTATTATATATCTATGCGACACAACATCTTGGACCCGGATCTTGGGGTTTTCCGTTTTCTGTAGCCATAATATGTGGCATAGAAAAGAGGAATCTTCAAAACAATTAAGAGAAAAAAAATGTGCAATTTCTTAATAAATGGAGAGGCCATCGAATGGCAATGAACTTGACTATTCACATTATAATATGTTCATAGTCATTCAGTTTTTTGTTGATGTTTGTGGGTTAGACTTGTCAAGAATTCACATGAACTTGGCACTACTTTTTATTAGAGTTATTAATAGCTGTGATATAGAATGTTATAAAGTAATATTGGACATTTCGATTGTTGTGGAGTACAATGATCATTACGATGTAGCAAAAAAAATTATAAATTATTTGCAAACATATTATTGTTGGTAAAATTTCGTAATAAGGCATTAATTAGATGAATGATTCTGATTGCAAACAAGAATCAATGCCAAAACACTTTTTTAAATCGAGGCTATTAAATATAAAAAAGAGGCTTTCAAGGATTTTCATATTTTTTTGGTATAATTATGTTGCCGATACAGTTTGTAAAAATACTTTTTTTTTTCTTATGAATTAAAACCAAATCAACATAGACACGTTATACATGGTTATTTTAGGAAATTAGTTTCTAACGTCCGATGCGGCATGATAAATTGATAAACAATAAATTATGATAATAGTTAGTCACTATCTGAAACTGATAGCAAGAAAAAGACATACTCTTTGTGGAAGTACACAAAGCTTATGGACTGCGCTTTTGCTTTAACTTTTGCTCTTAATAAGTTCATTTTCTTCGTCGTTTGCGACTTATAATTTACTCTTAAAAAAATACCGCTAATAGAATTTATTACCAACGGTACTTGCAATTATATTATGTTGGCTATTCTAATATAGCAAATTTAAGGACTAAAAGGAAACAGTAGTTCTGGGTCAATTATAAAGTTCTTCCATGATTTAAATTTGTTCTTCAAATATTGATGATGTTTCTGGTAACGAATGTTATCCATATTTGAAATTCCCCCTGTGTCGAATATTACTCACAAATTTACATGATTTAATTCCGCTAAAACAATGAGTACAGAAAAAATAACAAAGGGAGACAGTCTGGTCCCGGTGTTTGTTGCGTTGTTTCTTAGATCATCGAATTACTGATCTTTAACAACAAACAAACAAACTTCGTCGTTTATATGGGATGTCTATAATTGTATGTGGTTTAGTCGGGCAGGTACGAACTCCAGATTCACACCGAGAGTGATTGAAACTAATTAATCTTAAATATTAAATGCCATTTTCAAATG
Source organism: Dascillus cervinus (assembly GCA_949768715.1). Classification (NCBI taxonomy): domain Eukaryota; kingdom Metazoa; phylum Arthropoda; class Insecta; order Coleoptera; family Dascillidae; genus Dascillus; species Dascillus cervinus. The sequence goes on along the minus strand of OX458319.1, from coordinate 24,189,991 downwards.
TCAGCTTAGTATTATTTACGATATATGACAAGCTGTAACCTGACTTGAACCCCTTTGATGCATTTGAAGGATTGGAGGGTTGCTTACCTTGTTTAATAGACGTTGTAAATTGTTTGAATAAATTAAATTAAATCACCGTTGATATTCATTAAACACTAAGCTTCCCAAAGTTTTCCTTCCGGAATCGAATCAAATGTTTTTTCTCATCTGCGCAGGCTAAGTGGGTCGCCTCTCTGTTAATTTTTTTTTTGTAGTACTTGCTGCAATGAGAACAGGTTGCCAATATAGGAGCAACTCTGTAAAACCACCTTGGTTTTCGCCTATTTCATCAACAATAAATCATTACACAATTTATTTTAAAGAATTTTCTCATAAAGTTTACTGAACATACTGTTTATGCTCAGTCTCAGTCTCAGTCTCAGTCTCAGTCTCAGTCTCAGTATTTGTATTTTTTTTTTTCAATAAATATTTGCGATTATTGTTAAAAAATGGTTTATAGTTGCACAATTTTACTCGCATGTGGGTTAGAAGTTGGTGCAAACCGTGCTGACACTAATGGCGTTATGTGAGATACTTTGTTGCTACTATCCTCAAAAATTCTAAAATTTTCCTAATGATGAATAGTGACTAAACCAAGTTTCGACCTTGAGAATATATCTAAAAAAAAATCAAACTCTGACCATTAAATCCCAGTCGTCAGCATTTTTAATACACGCATAAAAGTCGATATGAAGATATTTCAAAGGAAAATTAAAAATATATTTACTGTTTTTTCGATAAAATAATGATCACAAACAAAATTTTATTTTGAAATCGCCATTCATAATGGACATAGAAAATTAAAAAAAATTCCAATTAAGTTACATGATTCTTCATGAGTTCCATTTCGGACTTGCAGCGAGTTCGGCTGTTAGAAATATTTGATCTGCAATGAGTTTAGTGATGCAATAAAATTAAAATTATCTCAAATTTCCTTTTCTTTTCTTTTTAAGGGTTTAAATTGTTTTCAAAATTTTCCAATGCACTTATTTATTAAAATAATACAAATTTTATTTGTAATTGACTGTTGGTTCTTGTTTGTTCCAGATACAAAAATGGCTCAATTGGTGCGTATTATACTAGACGGCTACAACGACCTGATGGAAAATAAAAGTGGTAAGTAATAAGTAAATTGATATTATGTTTGAGAATGATATAATTAAATTCGTAGTTAATATTGTCATGCACTATGCTTTACATTAAAAATAAAATTGGGAATTTAAATGACTTAAAACGGATTAACTTACTGAATTGAATTTTTCCATATAAATTTTCCTTTTTTCCCACAACACTTATTCTTTTTATATATTTTTAAATTATAACAAAGTATAATCACGTCACATTTTACATACTAAAATTTACATATTAAAATTTTTATTACTTTTACACACATTTTATATGTTATAGTCGAATTAACAAATGTCTAAAAACTGTTCACATGCAAGCAAAACCTTAGTTTTTCGCGGTCTAACCGCATCATCAGTAGACCTGTTAACTTTTTGAATTTTTCAAAACTAACAAACAAAAAAACACCCACAAAGGAAAAAACATCAATTAATTATTGTATTAAAAGGGATTAAGTATAAAAACTGGTTTATGTTTTTCTCTATTTGAATAAAGTATGATTTTTGTGGGATAATTTTTGGACAAGTTGTATGTTTTTTTATGTTATTTTAAGGTATGTTTTCTGTTATGCTGTAGACCGAGAGAGTAAATGTGAGAAAATATTTTCGTATTGTAATATCGTAAAAACAGTGAGATAACGAGAAACTTTGTGAGCTTATTAATCGTTTATTGAGAAATAGATATATTTGGTTGCGCAATCTGGTAAAGTAGTTGTCAACACAGGTCAATTTTAAAGAGTATAATTGTTATTTAAAGAAGCTGTCTGTCGTGCTCTACTAGAGGTTTTGGAATAGCCACTTTTGTAATGCTCGATCATTATCATGCTCCAAAATGATTAGATACCATTTTCCCAGTCTTTTTTCTTAAATTTTGACCTTAAGACGACGGGGCTCTTAACAATCTTAAACAGTTCCAAAGGACTCTTTTCTTGAAAATCAAAAACCCTACAAATTTATACACCAAATCATTTACATATTATTTATTTAGAAAAACTGTTTTTAATGGTTTATGATCAGCACAATTCGTTTGATGAATAACCTTTTCACCAATGCACCTTTTTATATACATATATTTAGTATATAGCTGTATCAGTGCAATCACCTGCATATATTATCTTAAGAAAAATAAAAATTTTCATGTTCTACGGTTTGGATTGTTGGTTAAATTATAAGACATAAATATAGTAGTTTTACTCAATTGGTGAATAGACATGGAAAGATTTGAATATTTTAGAAGAGGATTATTATGAACAAGTTTCAGAAAATAATTCTTCAAAAATATTATAATAAAAGTCGTTTGATATCGCTATTTTGCTAATGATGAAAGCAGTTGCAATTTTCGATAGCCATAACTACCAAGAAGTATTTATGTTGATCTATATAGACAGGCGTCTGTAAAACAATGAAACACTTAAATAGACGTAAAATTATTGTTTTTAGTAATCATAAAGACAATACTTTCAATTATTAAAAATATAACTTTTTAATATGCACAGGATTGGTCGAAAGTATGAAAGCGATTGAGTTAACAGAGTTGTAAGTAAAAATTTTAAATAAACGTAATTGTGAATCATTAACTTAAAATACAGTAGAATCCGTTAATTGCAACCATATTAGGACTTGTAATTTTTATAACAATAAACAGAGAATACAATTTTTTCATTATTAAACTAAATTAATTACGACAGTTATAAAATTTATTGTTAGTTTGCTTACATTTTTATTAAACCTTCAGAATATAATTCTCATAGTCACAAGATCACAATTTTCTACATTTTTGTTATGCAGTTATGTAAAAGTTGCAAGGTATGGTTCGATTAAAATTAAGTTTCAAAGAAAAAGTACATTATTAAGTAAGAATTTGCTAAAAATTCAATTATTCGTCCCTGCAATTGACAGTAATAAGCTGATTGATAACATTACAATAACCGAATTCCACTGTATTTAAAACCGTAAGCATATAGGTATTTACAGTACTGAAAGTTTAAATATTAAAAGATTAGAATTGGAGAGGCAAATTGAAGGAAAGGTTCAAGGATTTTAGTAACCATTATAGGCATATTTGTTGTCTATATAAAAAGAAGCTTCCAATAATGTTTAATGATTCAGGACTTTTCGGTACAAAAAAATTGAATACACCAAGCAAGTCATTAAGGTGATTATATGATTGAAGAGTGTATACTAATTCCGATTATCTACTTTTTGATTTTGTCAGTAAACATTCTTTGGAAATAATATCATGTTTATTGTTGAGTTGTATCTATTCGAGCATATGTATCGGTGTACTAAAAGTGTTCAGCCCCGGAGAGGCTATGAATTGAAGAGTACAGGGAAAAGGTAAGTCCACTCCAGATCGAAAATGAGATAACTATGCCATTTTGTAACAAAAATTTAGTACTATCCCATATCCCAAGCTTAAACTAAGAAAAGCAGTTAGTCAGGAGATATAGTTAATTTTGATATTTGTATTACACAGCAAGCATAGCAAGAATTTAGAAGTATGGACATACCTGCTTCTTTCCCTGTACCCTTCAATTTTACAATTTATATTTGTTTTTTCTTTATATTTTACTTAAATTTGACGCTTACCATATAAATTATAGTAAAGTGAAGACATTCGTTTTGCAATCCATAATCGCCTTTGACGTCATGACTTAGTGAACACTCGAATTTTGTATGTGTATGTATATTAACGCTAATGCCTAAAGATCATTAATTTGACAAGAGACCTAGAGGGACATGGCCCACAAGATGGGCTAATAGACTCAAGGAAATAAGGAATCACGCCTTATATGAATTAGTGCAGATAAGCCATGTCATGATGCTATCACTAAACCCTCACGAGGGTTAAAGGGCAGAGAAGAAGTAGAATAAAGTGAGAAATAGTGGTCATTGCAGTCAATGCATCAAATGGTTCATTTTTAAATTTAAAATAATTGCAGAGCACTTTAGGTAATATTATAATTCAGTAGAAAAAGCAATTTCCGGCAGTTTTCACCTAATACGTTATAAATTGGTCGTGAACAACAAGCCAGTAACCCAACTTATAAATTGTAATATTCAGCAATAGAAAGATCAAGCAAGAATGCAAAACACAATCAATCAATCAATAAAGCTGCAGCAGTATCCGGCTACCTATCGTAGTATCATACTAATGTTGCAATAAATATATGACTGTCGAAAGCCAAGTCCGTAGGTATCTATAAAGCACGTGTGAGGCGGATAATGACATACGTAGCGGAAACACGTGCAGAGTAGTAATATCTAAGTAAATCTTAAGATCGATATACGTAATTAAAAATGACAAACAAAACGTATCGTAGGAAGATCACCCAAAAAAAGGAAGATTGTTGGTCTATCAATAACCTAAAAATCACCACAGGTTTAAGAATTATAAATCGTAATAAACTGGATAACAAAAAGAAGAAGAATTGTTACTGTTTTGTAAATGTTGATAGAGCATTATTTGTTTCAAAATCGTAACAGTATGTTTTTTGGTTGGTTCATGTTACTGAAGAGGTTCAAAATTCACCCTCATTTAATTTTTTTCTTAACATAATCTACATTCATCATAGCTAATACCATGACAACTTGCAACTGGCAGTTTTATTAACGATAATGTTCCATGATGTTTCAAATTCGGAGGTGTAAAAACAGCTAAGAATCGTCCAGAATCGACGTGAAACTTGCCACTTGTCCAACGTCTGCTGTGAACTCCGGGCACATATTGAACTGATTTAGGTCAAGTTTCTTAAAGAAACGAAAGCGTTTCATCCTGCTTATTACAATGGGCTTCTTATAAAAGTTCAAGCGGTTATACGAATAAAAACAAGTGATTTCATAAGCAAGAGCGTTCCTTTTCTGCGCGACAACGGTCATTTACAACTGACCCACAATTATCGAATACCACACTGGCTGAATAGGGCTGAAAAATGTTGTTTTAGCTTTCATATAATCCATAATTTGTCTTGTGATTCTCATCTCTTTGGGTTACTCAAAAAATTATTGATAGACAAATGATTTAATGAGCAAGTGATGGATGAGGTACAAAATAGACCACTTTGTTAACCTAGTCTTTCAAGGGTATGCGGAAGCTTCCAAAGTGCAAAAACAATAAACCGCCTACCAAAACAATTTAAAAAAAGTGACAACATTGCAGACCCAGAATAAATTCGACCTTTACAAATAATTCAACAACTACACACTAGATATCAGACAGCGTCTATTAGTCTAGAATATAGCAATGCCACGACCAAATTAACTGTTTCTCTACAAAAATCATATTGAGAGATTTGTGAATAATCAACAGTAATATTACAAGTGCATCAAAATAGCCGATTAAATTTTGACGTTTCTGTCAAAATGTTTTGCCTAGAAATATGTCGAGCAAATTTGCCACGTAACAAAATCTCGAGTGCGCAGCACGAGGGATTTTGGGTGGAAAATTTACGAGAAATATTTCTTTATGGCAAAACGTTGCGACAAAAACGTAAAAATTTAATCAGGTTATTTTCATGCACGCGGGGTATTCGGCATGATTATTTCCTGATTATTAATCTGAATAAATAGATTTTACAACAAATTATTTATTTGCTTGTCGAAGAATCTTCGATAATGATTGGAAAAAAAAATCAGAAGCGATTAAACGTCAAAATTTAATCGGGTAAATTTTGACACATTTGAGACATCAAAATTTAATCGGGTAAATTTTGACACGTTTGAAACGTCAAAATTTAATCGCTATAAAACTGAGGAAAACCATGGCGACTGGGACTTTTTATGTGCATGAAGGAAATAATCAGTATTAAGGTGGGTTTGCTAGGTCTAGAAGTGAGGTTAGAATTATTGAATTTTCAATCCAAGTTAATTTAAATATTACAACTTTAAGAAACATTTACTCAGTGTTACACTGTAGCCTACTTAATACCGAATGAGGAGACATACTTGAGAAATTTAGGTAATGAGCAAAATCGCTTAAAAATAATAATAATAATAAATAATAATAATAATAATAAATTATGAAAAGTATATGTCATCATACCTTCATGCCAGTGGTTTACGATTTCTACCTTTTGAAGCTTATCTGCACTGTACATTTTAAATTAACTTGGATTGAAAATTCAATAATTCTAACCTCACTTCTAGACCTACCAAACCCACCTTAATGTAACGAGTGACATGGACATTGCCAATTATATTTCGACTGCATTTTACGAGTTTTATTTCTTAATATCATAGCAACTAGTTAAAATTCAGGACAAAAAATTTACCGGCGCATGTCCATGTCAAGAGTTGTATTTTACATGAGAATTTAACAAACCAGATATTTACGAAACAGTATTTATTAACATTAACATACACTTTGACATAACTTCATTTATTTGCTTACATTTTCATTGCAACTTTTATAATGACAAATTTAAACTGTCAAAGGCGAGGTTGTTGATTTGGTCACCATGTAGTGTTAGATGCAGAATAATCGTCTATTTATTTTGTACCTACAGAATAATCAAAAAAGCGCGGTAGTAGTAGTAGTAGTTTGTCTAGTTCTTATGTTCATTGGTTCTTTGACACTGCGTTGAATTCTCAAAATAAGTTTGTCTGGAAGTGGATAACATTAAGATTTTTTCCTTTGTTGTAAAAAATACAATGATATGTTCTAATGCTATAGGGCATGGATGAGCAACCGTTTCTTACAACGGACCAACTACAAAATTTTTCTAATTTGTTAAAAGTCAAAAATTAAAGCTTTAATGGGCTGCACGAAAAAATGAGCCGGGTCGCATGCGTTGCTCATCCCTGCTGTAGGGGATTATTAAGTGTGCTGTAATTTTTAAATAAATCTTGCAACAAAAAGTAAATGACTAACAATAAAAAAGAGAACGTGATTATTTTTTGTTTATTTACAAAGTCGCAGTCCATTTAAATCGATTAGATGCTGAGTCTTGCTACATCCTATAACTTTGTATTTCACTTAACCCTGACGACCTGTTTATTTTCGTTGCATAGTTTTTTGAATTCAAAGGCACCCAATGTTAAAAAGTCTGATTCTAAATGAGTTTATAAAAATATAAAATCAAGATTTTCGTCAATGACTTGGTAAATAAGCATAAATTAAATGCGAAACGATTAAAATATATTGCTTACGAACTAGAATTTTATTGAACTTGACTCTAAGTTTAAAAACTTGTAATAATTACGAAAAATTAAATTTAGAATTATATAGGCTACAGGCGGAAGAATACGATTTCGGTATTTAATTCTTGTTCAATGTTTCAGATCCAAGAGTAAACGATTGGTTTTTGATGAGTTCGCCTTTTCCAACACTTGGCATATGTCTTGCATATGTATATTTCGTCAAAGTGCTAGGACCAAAACTAATGGAAAATAGAAAACCTTTCAATCTTAAATATATTCTTATTTTTTACAATCTTGCTCAAGTATTACTTAGTACATGGTTATTTCACGAGGTAAGAATTTTTTGTTTTTAAGATGTCCCTAATATGCAAATTAGAACAATATTAAAATATTAATGATAATATGAAGAATTGTTACCGTTACTAATAAGAAATTAATTATTATAAAAAAAAAATAAAGAAATAGTTTGCCCTGAATTTATGTAACTGTAGCAATCTTATATTGACTATAACACTGCCCAACACAATGAAATTTTTGATTTGGTGCCGGAAAAGTAAGAACTGAATGAGGATATTTTTGATTTGCTGACTCCAAAAATATATGACCTTTTTTCGTAGCAGCTGAAGTTTTTGAGATGCAGTCTAATTGATTTTAGTTCCACTAAAAGGCAAAAATAATGACATAATGATATCTTCAGAAGCCAAAGTTTACGCCAAAATAACTGATAACATATCCTCATTTAAATTCACCAAAGAAACTTGTACTGCATTCTGAAGAATTACCCATTCCATTATTCAGCAGTGTGGCTGAAATGTATGTAATCAGAAAACGATAGTGATTTTGAAGATGATTCAGCAGGTCCCCAACGTTTCAATCAGCAACAACTGAATGATCTCATTAGATACCTGCACTTCTCAAAGGAGTCTTCCAATTACTTGTCTGCAGATTAAATGAAAAGAATTTACTTTATCCAGGTACTAATATTACATTTTGTCGTAAGAGAGATAAGGATTTGCTGCCATTTTCCTCTCGCGAAAATAACCTGGTATTCTGTAACGATATAAAAGGACTCTTAAATAAAAAAGGTTTGCCAAAATACCAGACGAATGGCACCTATTTATCGAAAGTTCAAAACGTAGTTTGAGAAGTGTCCTTTTAAACAACGGTAACAAATTTGGCTCAATACCAATTGGCCATTCTACCAGCATGAAAGATTAATATGTGGCCCTAAAAAAAATTACGTGTGAAGAACATCAGTGAATGATTTGCGTCGATCTAGAAATGGTAACTTTTCTCCTTGGACAGCAAAGTGGCTATACAAAATTACCTTGTTTTTTTATGTCTTTGGCACAGCTGAACTAAGGATCAGCACTGGGTGAACAGAAATTGGCCTTCCAGAAATCCAATGCTTCAAGGAAAACAAAACGTAATCAACAAACCTTTGGTTGCGAGAGAGAAAATCATATTTCCACCTTTTCGTATCATGTTAGGGCTTATGGAGCAATTTGTAAAAGCTGTAAATCGAGATGGACTTTGTTTTGACTACATAACACGTACATTCCTTTCGACTAGCACGAAAAAACTGAAAGCCGGAATATTTCAAGGCCCTCAGATAAGGCAGCTTATTTAAGATCCAAAATTTACCACATCAATGAACGAGATTGAATCTAATGCTTGGTGTTCATGTGTTCAAGTAGTCCAAATTTTTTTTGAAAATCATAAGCAAGCGAATTACATAGAACTTTCATGATCTCGGTTGTAACGTGAGCATAAAAGTTCATTAGCAAAACAGCCACTTAAATTTCCAGAAAACTTAGGTGATTTTAGTGAAGAACAGGGGGAAAAATTCCATCAGGATATTAAAACTATGGAAGATCGATATCAAGGAAGATGGGATAGACACATGATGAATGACCACTGTTGTAGTATTCAGCGAGACTGTCCTGGTAATCTCCATGCTAGAAAATCGTATAAAAGAAAATTTTTAAGTGATAAATGATGAATGCATACTTATCTACTTTGTAATTGTCTTTTTAACTGGCAGGGGAAGCAAATAGTAAAAGGAATAATGTGAAATAAGCATAAATTAAAAAATTAAATTATTTTATTCTAAAAGAGGTTAATACAGCGTAACTCAAAAAGTGGATTTGATAGACCAAATCTAACGATTACTTCGGATTCTACACCCAAAATACAGCTACAAACAGTTATAAAATCGCCGGCACCAAAATGTTATGTAATATCATCAATTAGGTATTAAATATAATTGAGTTAAACAGGACATGCGAATATGTAAATTTTTTTGCAATAACAATTACATATTTATGGTAATTCTTATGTTAATAGATTGAATATTTCTAAATTGAATAATCAAACTACTTTTCTGCATATTTCAACTACTTTTATTAAAAATTGATATTTTCAGAGTTCCGTATCAGGTTGGTTAACGAATTATAGCTACAGATGTCAACCTGTTGATTATTCCAGGAGTCCGGTGGCAATGAGGGTATGATAAACATTAAAAAAGTTTCCAATAAAAGTTTACAGTTATTCTTTGCAGATGGCGAACGGTTGTTGGTGGTATTACTTTTCCAAATTCACAGAATTTTTGGATACCGTAAGATAAACCTTATTGATTGTTATGACCGCTATTTTACAAAAACAATTTATTGCAGATATTTTTCGTATTACGCAAGAAGAATGATCATATTTCTACTCTTCACGTCATTCATCACGGAGTCATGCCGATGTCTGTTTGGTTTGGCGTTAAGTTCACACCCGGTGGTCATTCATCGTTTTTCGGCTTCTTGAACACATTCGTCCACATCATCATGTACACGTATTATCTCTTGGCCGCGTTTGGACCTAAATTCCAAAGGTACTTGTGGTGGAAAAAATATTTGACCGCTCTTCAAATGGTAATTAAAATACGATTTTATAATCCTCCACACAAATCAATTATTTCTTCCAGGTTCAATTTGTACTCGTTATGGTGCACGCCTTTCAGCTCTTGTTTACGGATTGCAATTATCCAAAAGCTTTCGTTTGGTGGATCGGACTTCACGCAGTCATGTTTTACTTTTTGTTCTCAAACTTTTACAAACAAACTTACGTTAAAAAGGGCAGTGATTCTAAAGTTCATGTAAGTTAGTGCCATCCGTGCTTTTATTTTGCAATTTACGGTTTTCTCAATTTTCAGGCAAATGGTAGTGTAAAATCGGATAAAAACAGAAATATCGGAATATGTTTCACTAGTCAAGCAGCTTTGTACGATACATCTGATACTGTGAAAGGGATTACGAAAGGATATACCACTTCTGATAGTGGTACAGCGTTGAGAAATAGGGCATTCATAGACAGCACGACATCATAGGTGTCATGGTTGTTTTCATTTCATTCATTCTTCATTATTTTGCTCACTTATTTCTTGGATTTACAATATTCAAAACATTTTATTCTCTATAAACGTCTTATTTACACGTTTAAATTTGATAATATAATATTTTGATAAAATTGCAATAATGTTTCGATTGTATATATTTGCTGTTACTCCCAAATGTTAAAGTTTTTCTTCAGCTTGAGATTTACTACTGAATAAGTGATATTGCAATTTGCCATTGTTTTGTTATCTAAATTAAATATAATTTATTTAAAATATTAGTTGTAGTGTATAATTTTTAGATATAAGAACTCCATTGAGATTGAATTGCATTTTACATTGTCGACTAGCGTAGCTATTGTATAAATGTAACAGAATTTTAAGACTGGAGAATTAACACCACCATCTACAAAGATTAAACCATATTGGTTTGTTCCGGTCTCATTGCTAATGTCATCGTTGGATCTATTCATTCAATTAATATTCTTAGTATGTTTCCTTTATTGCAAATGCAGATATTTGGTGTATCCTAAAAATATTGATCTCCACGATGGCGCGTGTAGTGTGAAAACAAACGGCTTACATTTTTGAAACGGTCTGTATATATCTTTCGCGACGAAATTTTGTTTTTGAACTGAAGGTCTTAACATTCTGCAAACTTTATAACAGTATTACACTGAATTATTTTGTTCTGCACTAAATTGTAAGTTGTCAAATAATAAAAGAGGACAAAAATTGTATTTGTTATTTTTGTTGTCATAATCGAGCTACAATTTGTTATCCAAAAAGCTGTACTTCGATTATCTTGTAATACTACTGCTGACAGCACTCATTACATTTTACACCAATGGAAATCAAAGATTTTTCTTAGCTACCAGAAAGTACAACGCGTATTCTCGTTGTTAAAGTGTACATAATGAAGAACGATTCCCATTATTAATTATTTTGTAATCCCGTTCGTAGTCAGTTACGCGCAGGATTACAAAATAATTCATATCTCCTAATTGATAAAAAAATACGTATTAATATTGGGCCAATTCCTAGAGAACATGTTTCGTAATAGAATGGTGAAAACTAAATTTTTTTTTTAAGAATAAAAGGGGTAACTTATGAGAGAAAATAAATAAATCTAACTTCTAAACTATTAGTAATATTTTTTTTAAATCTACAATTAAGCGAAATAGATTCTTTTAACTTATTCCATGCATCTCTTTCTTTCATTTATTACTAAATGCCAAATTTTTGATTTAAATATATCAACGTTCTGAGGGTACTATACGCCCTTAAGGCTTTTACTTGCAACAAAATTTTGCTTAAAAATGTTCAAAATTAATTGGTTTTAATTGTATAGTTTAATGAAATATTTTGGCGTATCTTACACTCCATTTGTGGAATTGATTGTTTCATGAAGTGATATAACTAATAAGCAAATTGATTGTCATTGCTGTTAACGCCGATCTATTCAATTGTCTTCTTATTAAAAAGCTTAAGGCTCTTACTTGCAACACAATTCTGCTTAAAAATGCTCAAAATTAATTGGTTTTAATTGTATAGTTTAATAAAATATTTTTTCGTATCTTACACTCCATTTGTGGAATTGATTGTTTCATGAAGTGGACAAAGTATTGCTCATTTAATAAGCTATCAATTTTGTTGTAATTTAATGACAATTAAAAATTTATTAGTTTTTTCAGCAATTGCCTGTTGATGAACCAGTCTGTATATCTGCTCCAGTTAGTTAATTAGACAATTATTTTCTTGATTCATGACTTCGAGAAATGTATAGTTCAAAAAATGGGGTGTGTATTCTTAAGTATGTAACCACCGTTTACTTATTTTTAAATTGTCGTTACGAAACTCCCTATGTGTGAAGAGTTTCTCAAGGTGAGTATTAATTCAATGACCTTATTTGGCCAAGACACAGTTAATATTATTAAAATTATTAATAATATTACCAACGAAAGTATATAAATATTATTTTAATACAAAAATATGGGTCACTTTCAATCTATCAACGTTTCTCAATATCGAGAATTACATTCTGTATTAACGCACTTTTAAATGTCATTACCTAGTTGTTTTGGATTTACCAATTCAAATACCAATACAAATATGGAAAATTATTTATATGGTAATTATTTCTGTTTTATTTAAAATACATTTTTACAATACAATATGCTCTAATTCTACAATTATATTCGCAAATTATAATAAGTTTTATGGGATGTTGTAAATTTTGTTCAGCGATGTGGCTCATTTTTCGTTGAATGGCTACGTCAACAAACACAATTGCCGCATTTTGAGCAACGAAAATTCACAGCCCATTATTGAGACGACGTTACATCCACAAAAAGTCACCGTTTAGTGTGCTTTATGGAATAGTAATATTTCTTTAAAAATAATACCGGCCAGACCGTAACAGTCAATGGAGAACGCTGCAGATCTATGATTTCCCAATTTAATGGCATTAATGTGAAAAGCTATGGTTTCAACAAGACGGCGAAATTGCCACACAGCGCGATGTGCGCATAATTTTGCGTAATGAACCTGGAAATTGGCCTCCAAGATCGTGTGATCTAACACCAAACAAAATTGTACTTTGATTGGAAAATAACAAAATTTGCTGTATGCAATATAAATAGAGGTAATTTACGGAACCTTCACTTACAACTTTTTATTCAATAAATTTACGTCAATGCATAATGACATAATTTGATGCGGTGATAAAAGTAAAACAAGGGGTTATACTTGAAACCCTGCGCGAACCCCAGACTTTTAGTTTTACAGATCGATAGTACAAACAAATCTAAGCATTACAATGTGAAAATTAATGTGGGCCAATACGTAACAAAACATTTACCAAACTTATTCCCACGGGCAAAACATTTTTAAATTTTACAGTACTGGCTTAACTTCACTGCTTACTATTACTAACTTTTTAAGTTCTATTTTTGAACTTTTAGCTACATTTTGTATAACCGTATAAACTTCAACTGATTCGAATGATACAGTTTCACTTTCTTCTTATTGGTTTGCGGGAACTTGACAATATTGAAGGAGTTTGTTAAGAAAATTAAAGTGAAATAGGGATCATCGAACTCGTGGTATAATACAATCTGTATCTGTTGCATCTGTGACAATGATAAAATGTATTAGTCGTTGTAATCTCAGATCAGATTATCTTTAAATATATCATACTTTCTAATGTTATTGGTGTGAAATTAAGATTATCCCGAAGGAATGGTTGCGCTATATGGAAATGGCAATACCTGCGTAATGACACTACCCAGCAAACCACAACTTATAACATTAAATGCTTACAAATTTGAAACACGGATAACTAGTGCAATGATTCGGGTCAGTTAGTTGTTACTTTGTGATTTAGGTAAATTAAAGAACATTAATTCTATTTACACTTATATTTACAAAGCAAAGGGAATATTAAATATAAATAGAAAAGAATTATTTTTATCGTTTCTTTCTGGTTATTGACGAATTGTTTCATTATGTCAAACTAAACATTAAATAAACACAATAAACAATTTCCAAACAAATTTTAAGATTTTAGAACTCAAAGAGAAAGTCGTTCGTTACAATTGAAACCAGATGGTCGTAAACAGCCCCTAAACGAACCCAAAGGAGTTGTTGAATAAAGTCACTGTAAAATTTCACATTATATAGAACAGTTAAAAGTATGTCAATTTCTTCCTGTTTTCTATAACATTCTAAAGTAGGTCAAGAATTTGGTTTTACTAGATTTTCTTACAGCTGTTCGCAATTTTTAGTTGGAAGTAATAATTTCGTGTATTTCACTTTTTCATAACAGAGTTGTTAAGCTAAATATTATAAAATGGATTTAACTTTAAGCCATTGATAGAAAATTTATTTTTTAAAATAGTTACAGGCCCACGTATTTAAAGAAATATTATTAAAGTAATATTGTGGTAAAGGAACTCCCAATATTATTTTTTTTGACAAAAGGAAAAAGCATTTGACATAAAGTGAAATTTGATACGTGGTGAAAATTAATCCGAAAACCCTGTAATGAGCTGTGTACAAAAATTTCCGCCAGAAAATAAAAACAGTGAACCATATGTCATATCGGCATGGAACTCAGTACAATTGTAAAAGTCTTACCTTATCTGAAAATATTCTACCTGCCTCCAGTATACGTACAACATTTCTGCAGTTCAAATGGTTGAATGATTTCCTTTAGGTAAGTTTAGTAAAATATCTTTAGTATATGCCTAACATTATTTTAAAACTAATATAAAATTGTTTTAGCTACAGATTAATCGATGGATATGGGAAAGCAATCCTTAGTATCGTTTGAATGTGCAAATTGGGGAGTAAGACAACGACAACAAGATTACAGTTTCCTATAAATATGAACACATAGTTTTGGCAAATTACGTACAAATAGGACTACAGTTCCTGGTGTGAGGTTGCATTTTTATTCAGGTAATTGATTTGTCATAATAAAATTAAATCAGTATTGGTTGTAATTAGTGTAGATAAAAATGAACTTTGAAATTATGATAATTCCCATTGTAGGTCTCACAATTATAGAGAAAATTAAAAACATTAAATTATATACATTTGTTACATCAGATTTCGTAATATATAATACATGCTGCACTATACTGATTTAAAATTGTTAAAATTAAAATACAAAAGTTGGAACTTACGAAAATGATTATATCTTGTTTTCGTAATGTTTTGCGATCGTAGCCCTGTTATATTAATGGACATTTGTATGCAACTTGAAAGAAATATGTGCATTTATAATAAATTAGAGAAAATTAAAGGCTCTCCTGTATAACAAAATTATAGTAATCTTAAAATGTATATTTCTAATTTTCAAAATTGATTCCAGAAACCACACTGACAACGTTTAATGAAACAGACTGCCACTACTCCTTATTTCAGCGAAATCAGGTATCTAAATAATCAAAAATTTTATTTAAGTCTACTTATGTATTACTTTATTTCTAAACAAATTTACAATTTGTTTAAAGTAGCGTAGGATATATTTGTCAATAATCATTGTAAAATTATGTAGAAAATATATTATGAAAGTCTAAATAAATAAATTGTGTTAGAAATATTTGTATTATTTACCTAGAGTTGACTATATAACATAATTGTAACAAAAGTGTGTTAAATTTACATTGCAACGTTATGTAAATGCAATATTTTAACATTTATGTCGCCAAGATATCTTCATCGTTACATGGATGTAACATAAATGGAACAAAATTTATATCTTTGCACGACGACGTTACATTTAAAGCGCGGACTACATAACATGCATATATCACAGTTACATATATGTTACATCAATATTTTTACATTTATATAACTGGATGGAACATTGTATGGTACATGGAACTTACATGTATGTTACTTGTTACATAACTGTATACATTCAAAGTACGGATGTTATACATGTTATTTTTTTACAAATTTTAAATTTCTTTGCCGTAAAAATATAATAGCCTAGATTTTGCATTTTTTACATTTCAATTACACGATTCTTGAAGAAAAGTAAAATATTTTTAATATTAAAAATAAATATTCATCGTCTGAACGATACACACCAATGAAATAAGAGTACATTGATAATAATACTGTTCGTTTGCAGAAACGCTTTCTTTAAAAAACTGTTGTAAATTGCATTTGAATGATGTTGAGCAATAATAAGTTAATCCACAATGTATAAGAAAATGAGTTAACAAACATTTATGAGTCGTAAAGCAAGAATGATTCAAACCATAAAATAAAGTGTACTGTCAACTCATAAATGTAAACTACAAGGTTGAACGAGTTAAACAATAATGAGTTACCCTCTACTCGAAAATATAGTGATGTGACTTGAACCATTATAACCATAGTTTCTTTGAGTATAAGATATATTTTATTTCTGGATCCTTTGAAGGCCTAGAAATGGCCGATATTATATTATATTCACTATAAATATAAAAAAAATAATTTTTTATAATAATTGTAACGTAATAAATATATTACAATACAATGTGACAAAATAACTATTTCCAGCATTAAAAGTTATGTTCTTGTAATGTTACAATGTAACGTAGCATTCACGTACAAATAGAATGTAACCCGTACATATCCATGAAGTATCAATAGTAACATAACAAGGACGTATAACTTGTAACATACATTTTACATAAATAAGTCATATCGTAATTATATCACTTCTTCAACAAAATTTTATGTACTAATGATAATATAGAAAGAACAAACTGATATAAATAAATAACTATAGAAACGTATATTTGCTGTAACCATTTTGGTATCATTAATGTAGCAGTGATGTTAGTAAAGTATTATAACAATGTTCTCTAGAAGATACGTAAATGTTGTATGTAAATCTAAAATGGTTTGCTGGGTATTCTTCATAGACAGGATGCATTAATGTCATAAAACCCATCTGAAAAAATCGATACTATAATACGATAGTCACCTATAACTATAGCATTCAATTTCTTACAAAACATCAACTCTAGGAATACATATGATTCTAATTTTGAATTGCAGCAGAGAGAATCAAAATAATGTAAAATCAATTTTTGCTCCTTATTTTATGCAATTTTTGTAATTTATATTTTGAACTTAAAATATAATTATAGTATAATTATATAATATTAATTTACAATATTACTATGAACTACGCCATTACACCTGCAGTAAATACAATATTTCATTGTCACAAGGTATTAAATATTAGAAAATCAATTTCTATGTCCAGAAGGTTTGAATTTACGTATTAGTTCTGGAAATTTTAATAATAGTCAAATATTGATAGAACAACTTCAAAACTAATATAAGCACAACGTCATTGCCATGAATATTATTTAAAATTTATCTTTAGCAGATATTCGCAGCAAAATAAAATAAATATATAGCTAATTTGTACTTACTTATTGACTATTTAATGAATACTTCACTTTTTACAGTTCCTAACACCGTGCGTATGTAGGCAACTTGAAGAACTAAGTGTTGACAAGTAAACAAACATTATTTTGTCATCCAAAAAGATTTTAAAAATGATTTCATTAACAAAATATTATGACACGTCAATGTTATTATTTGATAAAGCACTTATCACTACTACTGTAGCAGGGTTGGCAAACAAATCGCAGAAAACAAGCAAATATTACGAGATCCGGTAACAAATTCTTGTAAAATATGATGACGCGTTATGCTTTTATTAACTAAAATTACAAAAAGTTCCCGTTTGGTAAACAAATGTTTCATGAATCATTCAATCCGCATTCAAAAGCTCGGAAATACATATAATAATACAAGAGCAATAATGCACCCGTAATACGTTTTATGGCCTCCCGGGATTAAATATTATATTATATTATTATTATTATATTATTATATTATTATTAATATAAATATAATAAATTATCGCCATTTCATTTTTTTTCTGCAATATTTTCGCGGAGGGCTTCTTGCTCCTGTAGTTGTCCGATTTAAATTTTAAAAATAGAATTGGAAACTAGACATACACAGCAACAAAACGTTCATTTTCGATTTTCCATAAAATGCAGAAAATTAGCTGAAAAACGGTCGTGAATATGAGTAAAAACGGCCGACCCTGCGAAAGTGGTCGAGTAGTAGGGGAAGACCTGCCGCTGAGGGGAAGCTTTTTATATAGGAATAGAACCGGGCTGCGCTTCCCCTCACGGGCCTCAATAATGCCGGAGAAGAAGTAGCTGAGGAAGATGTTTTACAATGGCTAGAAGTAGATGAAGGTGGCCCTGAAAGTGAAATAGCAGATGAAGTTATGAACCTAAAAAATGGAAGTGAAGATAGCGAAGAAGAAGAAACAACACTGCCAAAAATGAAGTTATCAGTGATAAGATGACATCTCGACGATCTAATAACATTTATTGACTATTCGTCAGATAACGAAGTTCAACTATATTATACGCATTTTCGTAATTTTCGAGAGTTGATTATAAAAAAACAGCAAACTTCAAAAGTGCAAACAAAACTTGATTCCTTTTTCGAAGCAGGATTACCGAAAGCAAGCGCGTCGATATCGAACAGCAACGTCACTTCACGATGAGTGTCCGGAGACAATTAAATAGAATTGTGTTTGTGTTTTGTATTTTTTATTTATATCTAAACACAGTGTATTTAAAAAAAAAGTTTTTTGATTTATTTTAAACCTATTTTTATATAACGGACTTTCGGCTTTAACTGACCCCCCCCCCAATTAGTCCGTTATATCGAGGTTTTACTGTACTACTACTATTGTAAAAAGTTTCATTTGGTTATGATTCTATGTACCAATCTGATACAACGCATGATGTATTGCGTAACATGACATTTGGTATGATGCAGTTTTCACCAACACCTTGTGGAATTATTTATAATGCTGCATGTCCAGTTTCTTTGTGTTTTATTTACTAAAGTAACTTTTTAGGGGTTGAAAATACGTTTCTGGTATAATTCCCAATTGAGCTTTTATATTTTGTTTTGTACCTGAGTGAAATTAATACGGTCTACACCTAGTAATTACTCTTAGAAAGATTTAGTTGGTTAACTACATTGTGAGAAGAAGTAGGTGTGCAAGCCGGACTCGTGTAAATTTGGAATTTTAATGAACATTAATGCAGAAAAAATACCTAATTAGTAAACAGAACGTTTTGAATAGATTTTTGCGATCTCAAGGTGGCATTCTTATAAGTAGCCAACGAATAAGAAAAACTAATAGAAAAAATCTGAAATGTGGAGTAAATAATCCGCTCACAACATGTTATTTACTATTTTCTCAATAAATTTACAGTGATGCATTTAATTTGGAAATTACCTACGTTCGTTCATTTTATTCATAACAATTCTGTTTACAAAATCTTAATTATTACAATGAAAAATTCTACGATACATATACAGGATGTGTCAAAAATCGTGAAAACCTCTGATAACCTGAATTAATACCGCAGATAATTTCTTAATTTAGAATTTTCCTTTGATTCAATCGACCCTTAAAGGTAAAAGGAAGAACATATCATAACTAAAATCTCTCTCTATATATTCGGTTATAACGTCTTGTATCGTTGTCCGGTGTTTAACTTTCATACTAAACGGTTGAAACAGTGATCTTCTGTGAGTTTTCTTTCAGTTTAGTATCTGAAAATTCCTTGTACCTATACTTTTTGGGTTTTCCCCATTTTCGTTTGCCAGCGGATATCCATTCCATTGTTTCCTAAAATCTCAGGAAAGCTTCAAGACATGTTCGATGTTCTGAACATAATGTAGCATTTTTCCTCTTAGGTATTGTAACAAACGTGGACAACAGGCTTTGTTCTATAAATATCATTAAACCGCGTGAGTAATACGTTGATGTTATCCTCATCTACTTGCTTCAACAATACTACTGGGATTTCTTCCGGTCCCGTTGCCTTCTTCAGTCCCCTTTCTTCGTTGTCGTCCGTATCCCACTCTGATTCAGGTCTATTGCTCCGAAATGTACGACACATGGTCTATTATTATTCTTCCAGAGTTGGAAAAAATTGAAATTCTAAATTTTTCATTCTACCAAACCAAATTTAGACGCAAATAATAATTATTTTAAAAGCCTTAACAATCAATCTTCTATTAAAAATTATGTTAAGACGTTATCCTAAAAATGCAGGGAAATATGAAATCTCACCATTCATTTCGATCATTGTTTAAGACGAGGTCGATAGTTGTCCTATTTTGTTGCATTATTTCCAAAGTCAGGTATGTTGGCAAACTAATAAAATTAAATATTTAATAGAAAAGTATATGTCACTTGAATGGATTGGTTCAAGGCGCCCAATATATGTTGCTTTAGAGTGGATGTAAATGTTTCATTTTATGGCTTTAAAGGAATTCCATTCGCCCAATATCCATTAAGATAAGATAAGATCATAAATTAAGAAAAAAAAATTCTTCCCAACAACTTTGTTTGTTTTGGATGGCACAAAATCAAGAACTTCCTGATTACAAGTTTTCGATTTAGTTTTGTATTTATGAGGTAAAGAATATTTAAATTAGGTATCTAAATTGAAGGGATCTGTGCAAGAAGTACCCAACTCACTTTTCATATTCTGTGATATTTAAGATTTGATGTTTCAGTTTGATCTGGAAAATTCATTGTTTTGATTTTTATTGATCTTTTGTTACTAAAGAAAACTTACTTTAGTAAAAAAGATCATTCACAATCAAAACAATGTAATTTCCAGATAACATTGAAACATCAAATCTCAAAATGTGAAATATAAAAAAGTGACTTAGATACTTCTTGCATAGAGCCCTTCAATTAGTGTTTCTTTTGATTTTTATCACATATTATCTTTTAAAATGGAACCGCTCTAAAACCTGCAACGTACTGAATAATCGAAGGTGTTGACATTTTCAGTGGCAGCTTTATTTATGGTCCTGATTCTTTAATACTTGTCAATGTTATAATCGTAGTCACAAATTATTGTTTGGGTGCGCCAGGTTTCTTATTAACCGACTACGAAAACGCTGGAGGAAACAGTGGATTAAAAGATCAATTAGCCGGCTTGGAATGGGTCCATGATAATATTGCCCTTTTTGGTGGAGATCCCAACAGGGTTGCATTTGCAAGGAATAGTTTTTATTTATTTTAAGATCAATAAGCTTCATACAAATAAATTTACTATCTCAAAACGATTGATTTTTAATTATAAAAATGTTTTAATGTGAGAAACTAATCAAAACAATTACCACTTTCAGATTGCTTGACAGTTTACAAACCACTAACTTCCTCCCCCATACATCTTCCTCACCACGGGAACCACATTAACATTACGTCAAGTATTACTTCGAGATGAGTGACTGTTTAGTTCCATTTACATCTTATCATTAGATCACATCTTTTGGTAAGCTTTCACTCACACTTTTTCACCTTTCGTTTTCTTTCCCTTTTACCTATCATTCTCTCTCTATCACTCTCTCCCTCTATCATCAAAAAATTGCCTCTTATTAGTTTGCTTTCACACACACTTTTACTCATTTCATCTTCTTCCTCCTTTACCTATCATTCACACTCTCTATCACTCTCTCCCTCTTTGATCATCTTAGATTGAATTGTGAAGAAGGCATCCCTTGACTCCCCTTGGTAATGGACCCTTTGGCTGTCAAGGCTTCACATGAACTTGAATCTTTAATTCTTAATATCAAAATATACAAATTTTGTGAATAATAATAATTGTAGCGAAAAGACTACCTCCGAGCTTTAATTTTCTTCTAAAGTGATGTGAATTCGGAATTTAAAATAAGTATTGTTTGTTTAAATTTCGTTATCATTCCTTTGTTTATTGTAAAATTACTTCTTTTCATACATGTCCATGCATGTTTTAATCGCTTCTTGTAATATTTATATGTATCACATTAAATACTTATAGTCTCTTTTAAAATAGGACAAGGTCCTGCAAAGTTAATGGCCATTCCCAAAAAAACAACGTCAATTTTGAGAAGATTACTATAACGAGTTGGCTTTGCATTCAGTTTTTATGGATTCTTTGAGCATTTTCTTTCATAAATCTGTTATTTATCATTTTTTAATATAAAAATATTAAAATCTTATCAGCTCTCTATTGAGATTCGCCGTTACTTCGATTAGAAATTCTGTGATTTCGGTAAGAAATGTTATATACAACTTTCAAGTCATAACCAATAAATTCGGTAGGTGTTGTAAAATTACAAACCTTTTTGAAGAAACAAGATGTCCCGGAGATGCCAGGTAGTAATGTCACACGTTCAGTAGCATGGGTGTATTTAGGCTTTGCAATTACACATTTAGAAAAGTCATTGAAATGCTGGCTGATGTTTGCTGCAAATAACTGAACACAACTAATATGAAAACAACGTAATATGAAATCACAGGAAGAACGTTTAACCGAACCCTTTTTAAGAAATACTACGAAGTCATTATGGATAGAAAGCATTTATTTTTACTCCGGACCTGATAACCCCAGACTACAGTGAAGTCTAATATACAACCCCTATATACCTATATCATTCGGTCATTATTTGTCGTCGGGTACATTTATCACTCTAATACCTAACTAATACCATCAGTTTGTGGTTGTACATCGCAATTTAATATTTGAGATCAATTTTGAGGTTGACCATTAGTGTTGGAGAACCCTGTATAATAAAGAATTAAAAAAAAAAAATCACACAATGTGAAGGGAAATTTTATTATTTCTTTCATCGTTTGAATCAAAGCTTGTAAGTTAAAAGGAAACTTATAGAAGCAAGACTACGTCAATAAAATCAATGCAGCGGCAATATTCAAATGTAAAATTATCCGTTATAAAAATACCTACATTATTCAAACATCTACTTCTAGACTGTTAGTTTCAAATGCATATTTATATTTGCTTCAAATTTATGTAAAACATACGACCACATCAATTGGTAAATTTTTAATTAAGTGCTGGCAACTAATAGCAAATACTGAGAAATCAATAACAAGACGAATGTTTTTTTTAATTGCTTCCGTTTATTGGTATTAAATAATTAAATTCTTAACAAACGAAATACCATTTACGTATACCTACTACGCAAAAGCATGGTCATTAAACAGTAAATATTGAATTAGCGTGCCTATTACAAAGAATATCTTTCTTAAAATACTGTTTGATCTGCAAACACATCAATTCAATTTTTAAACTGTTTAAAAAACGGTAAGGAGAAATCGCTTAAAGATGTTATAAAATAAATTCCTTCGGTTTTTATTAATACGATAAAAGATTTAAATTATTGTTTTGGAAAAACTTTCAATCTCTTGATTTGAAGAACTTAATTAATGCTTTCTCGTTAAGCTATCTGTAGTTTTGGAAATACGTATTACCTGTACACGCAAGTTTTGTCAAAAGTTTAAAAACGTGGTGTCGTAGAAATGACGGAAAACGCTATTAATTTTTGATTTTTTTTAGTGTGTCGTAATGAATATCGTTAAACAGATTAATTTTTCTTTACTCTTCATTTTTGCAATAAATTTTTAAACCGTAACATTTTTGTATAGAGCATAAAGAGACCTTTCAAATGAGGTATCACAAGCCCCCTCTTCCTTTTAAAAATTTGAGGATTGCAACTGTCACTCGAAGGGGGTTGAGGTTAGGAATGAAATTTTCACTTTACAGGATATCACGTGATAGACTAAAAATGACGTGTTTCGGGAATTGTTTTCCAATATGCACAATAATTGAGATAATGAATTTATTCCAGTTGGCTGGCGCTCACTGTATAGTAGAGTTTTATTCTCTAGCGTTAAGAGAGATTTTTTCCGATAAGCTTGAAATATCTTCAGTAGATTTTCCGATATTCTGTAAAATACCTGAAGGGGGTAAGAAACCATTTGTTAAGCTTTCAAGTCTTTCCGAGTAGGTATATTATGTAATACGAGTTGCTTCATCATTGACGTTGAATTACTGTCAAAACTTGCTCTAGAAATGAAAGAAGTGCCATAATATCCAACTCTGCATTTCCAACCACTTTAAGTAACTAAACTTTTATCACGAAGAGTTATTATTTCTGTTCAACTTTATGAAAAATCAGTTTCCAATAGCTTCTAGGTGGAACCAAAAGTAAGCTTGGGAATAGTAAGTGAGACTTGAAAACATTGACATATTGGAAAAATAAAATAAAAGTTTGTGAAAGTTTCTGTAGTAAACTAAAACTCTCTAGTGGGGTTATGGTAAATCAACATTCATTTCTGTGTAATATTGTTTTTACAACAAATGTTAAAACTGATGCTGCTACAGGGGCGTATAATGAATTTGGAATGAAAACACTTGCTTTACAATAATGATCTTCTTTATGTAAATTAAAATATTATTAGCGATATCATAATTAGAAACAGTACAATCAATAAAACAAAAATAGCGTCTTTTAAAATCACACTTAACCTTTATGCCATTTAAAATACTAAAAAAATGAAAGTCACACTTAACTCTGCAGTATTGTCCCAACATTATTGCTGCACCAACAAGTTTGTGAAATAAAATAAACACTAAAATACAGTAGTTTCCTTGGGCCAATCACTTAAATTTAAAATAAATATTGGTGACTCGAAGGAAGTTTATTTTACTTTAACATAAATCTATACAAGTGGTATATTCAATATTGAATGAAAATTGTAAAAAATTTGATATTGTACTTACAATATTAGTACCTTGATAAAATATGTGTTAAATATTATTTAACAAAGCTGCCTCCAAACCTAAGACAAGTTCTGTTAATAAATAATTTTGCTCACTAAAACCATAGTTGTTTTTTTAATAAAATGGTAATCATTGTGCTGGGTAAAATTCCAATTTTCGATTGATCACCAACAGTAAAGAATTAATAAAAAGTAAATGAAGAGTACAGGGAGAGAAGGAGAGCACTTTTAGCGCTTGGACATACCATTCTTGCTGTGTAATGCAAATATCAAAGCTGACTATACCTCCTGACTAACTGCTTTCTTTAATTTAAGCTTGGAAGATTGGATAGTACACAATTTTTGCCACAAAATGGCATAGTTATCTCATTTTCAACCAGGGGCGGACATACCTCCTTCTTTCCCTGTACCCTTCAAATGTTTCGTGTCTCTTATTTGTGGTTTTTATTAATCAAACTCTGTAATTAAGCTATTTTCAGATTTCAAAATAACTTTGTTAATAACATTTTCCACGAAAGTAAAAAATAAGGTAATTTCCTAGGTTAATTTCATATTTCCTAATTTTTAGAATATCTTCATAAAAAGTTTGACAACTGCTTACGACTTCCCAAAACGAGCAAAAGTTGTTATCAAAGTTGACTTTTTTGTCCCACCACTCCATATTTCCACCATTCCAATTTGGCTTTAGACCTAAATACTCAACAGTATACCAGCTTGTTAGAATCGATGAAATTATCACTAAAGGCTTTGAAGACAAAAAATACAACTACCGTATTGTTCCTTTATATTGCTCAGGCGTTTGATAGAGTCTGGCCCAACGGTCTCCTCCATAAAATGATTCAACTGGAAATCCCTGAGTACATCATCAATATAACTTCGAACTTCCTTACCAAAAGAACGTTTGCAAGTAAAGTAAATGCAGCCATTTCAGGAACCAAGGACATTAAAGCAGGGGTCCCTCAAGGATCTGTTTTCGGCTCTCTGTTATTTAATATAGCTATGCATGATATTCCTATTCCCCCAGTTTGCTCGCTGGCCATGTTTGCTGACTATACGGCAATCATTACTCAAGAGCGCGACTTAAATGATGCAATATCAACGCTCCAAGGAGCAACAGATGAACTGCAGAACTGGTTTAACAGATGGAATATCACTCTAAACCCTACAAAATGTATCACCAAAATCTTTACCCTTAGAAGATACAACAATCCAAATCCGATTATTATAAATGGAAACCTAATTCCATGGAACCCAAAAGACAGCGGTGAAATACCTGGGAGTTAATCTGGACCAAAGACTGACATGGGGAATTCATATTAACACCAAAATTAGTGACTGCTATAACAAGATGAAACTTCTCTACCCAATATTGAATAGAATCTATTTTACGAGCAGCCCTTATGCATGCCTGCGTAGTGTGGGGAACGGCGTCTAATACCCACATAAACAAATCACAGGTACTTCAAAATAAAGTTCTCAGACTGGCAACAAATGCACCATGGTTTATACGCAACGACCAGCTACACCACGAATTAAACATACCTCACATCCAGGACTTTATAAAAGCCACTACTAAAATGTTTTTCAATAACCTAGGGACTTGCCCACTACATGATTGGACCAACCACCACCACCACCACCAACCTTCGTCTAAAGCCAAGGCTACCCCAAGACGTGCTTCTAAGTGATAGTGATTAATGCAGTGACCAACCCAACTTTATTACTTATCCAGTTACTTATCTGTCTCATTATAATTGTGTAACTAAATCCTAATTTAAAAGTACTGTGTATGGCCCTAGTGCGCCGATCCGGTGGTATTTTAATATAGAAACAGTGAAAACTAAGAAAATATTAAGAACATCGGAGATGAAGACGCTAAGATCAATTATAAAGGGTGTCACATTGCGAGACAAAGTGAGAAGTGAAATAATTAAGGAAGACTGCTGTGGGGGATGTGGTAAGATGGGTAACGATGAGGAGAAGAGGATGGAGGGATCATGTAGACCGCATGGAATTTTATAAATTCGCTTTTTGTAAAAGTATTTTTCCGGTGATCGTTGATTTACGGGTGGATTTAATGAATAGGAAATCATGCATTTATGACCCCTTTTAATGAATGATTTCTTATAAATGCATGATTTCAGTATCTAGGCAGTAAAATATACCATTAAATTGAAATGGCACTTTATTTAAATGTAAGATGGCAAAATGAATGCAAAATGTACCAATGCGAAAACAAATTTAATTAATTACTTGCGTTATGTTTATAGTAATACTATTCATATAGAAGTTAGCAACCGTACAGCCTCATTAACGCGCATGTTGGTTAAATACCTATAAAAAAGCTTAGATGGAAGTTTTACAATATCCTGTTGTGTATACTTTTCTTAAAAAAGCAATAGTTTTACACAGGCTAGACCTAAATATCTGTGTCGCATTACTTTAGGAATGAGCAAAATGATGAATTCAACTGCTCAAGATAAAATATCTTCAACAGGCGGTTGAATATATCGGTTTGCTAATGCCAAAGGTAGAGCAATCACAGATATTTAGAGCTACCCTGTACATCTATTAAAATTGGAAAAAGGAATTACGCAAAAACAGTACTTTCACTAACAATAAGTGGATATCATAAGGTACAATTAAAACACAGTTACTGTTATATCCTCTACGATGGTCATTAATTGAATTGTCATATGAACTACTAACAATTTCGACCATAAAATTATTCTTCGAAATAGTAATAAAAATTCCACGTATATTGTTGTTACCTGTGTTATCGTTATTATTTTTTTTGAATTGCAAACGATTTTAAAACTTTCTCTTGTAACACGATAATATCAAATGATATAAATATTTAATATCAAAACTTCCCAGTGAAATTAAAAAGATACAAAATCATAACATAAATTTCCAGAACAGTTTTCATAAATTATCTGAATGCTATTTTTCAGTGTTTTAAGTCTATTAAATTTATTCCTAATTTTAGGAAATTTACTTATATTGCATGTAAACTTCCTTTGATATTATTAGAGGTTTTTCCTATGTATTAAGTGGCCCAAACAACAGAATTTCTATGATTGTTGCAATAAAGTAGAGTTAAATTCCTAATTGCCGAATACATTATATTAATTGTTTCGAGTTGTGCAACTTGTTTGGCATAAGTTATGAGGTGATTAAAGAATTTTAATTGAAATTTCGAGTTTTTTAACTATAGGTAATAGTATTCCGAATTTATTTGAAATTAATGCCACTCTGAATGATGAATTTGCGATAAATAAACAACAATGATTGGCAAGAAAATGCAAACAATACGGAAAAGAATAGAAATTGTATGAACCGCTTTTCAGACATTGAATCATAATATGCTCAAGAAAAAACAAAAATATCACTATAAAGATGAAAGTGCAAGTGCTTGCATAATATACCAGTACTTACGATGATATTTAAACGTGAGCGTTCACACAGAAAACAATTCATAATTTTCTAGTTACGCAACGCCACATGGAAAGGGCAATACTAAACATCACCTCAAAGCACAACAAATTAATTAACCCTTTAACGCACAGCGACATGTATGTGACGTCCAACGGTTGCTTACGGCAATTCAACTACGTCATATTAATTAAAAAAATCGCGCGTTAAGGATTTTTTAAGCTCTATTTGTTTTTCAAATAAATGAATTACATTGAATTGTTTAAATTATAATTTTCTCCAAAAAAATTGTTCGTTCATTTTACCACACATTAGATAATAAAAAAATTCGTTCACAATGGGGTGAATTAAGCTGTAGAAAATACTGTGGGTTAAGGAGTTAAATGGATCCGTGAAACCATTCATTTTGGGAAGTAATTACATTTTACATTTTTGGTGCTTTTTATATTTTTATTGAAAGTTGGGTTCTATAAAATACAGTCGAACTCCTCTATAATGATTTTTTCTCTAGTGATGTTTGTCAGGGATGTTTAATTTTGCATATTTTGAATAGAAAAATACCTCAATATAATATAAATCTATCTTGTTGCACTCTTATAAAATAACAATGATCAGTGAATTTCGATAAACAATTGAGGCGCTTCTTACAAAAACGACCATAGTCCAAAAATGCGAATTCGCGGTTAGTATTGAGTTACAGAGTTTCTTGGACGCCCAATCGAATGGTGTGATCGGTTTCTGCAAGAAGATACATAATCCAACGTTATAGTTAAGTAAATATTTGCTTGTTCTGCAAAAACAGCCATTGCCCATTCGATATTCATAAGAAATATCACCAAAAAAAATTAGGACTATGGTTGTTTTTGTAAAAAACGCTTCAATTTGTAAAAAATTGACTAAAAAATTAATAAACAATCATTCCAAAAAAGATATTTAAAATCGTCTCAAAAAGACATTAGGAACAAATTTTATATTGTAAGGTAACGATACTTAAGAGTGCGCAACTTTATTATGTAATAGTTTCCATAACGTCCGCTTGGAACATAGACGAAAATTACCGAACGAATTAGCTTTATCAGCTTCATTATTGTTTATTTTTTACATCAATTGGAGATGAGTTTTGTTAATATTTCAAAAATGAGTATTTTTAGGTTAATGATGGTAATGAAACTAAATTAAACAATGAAGCACAATTGCATATACACAATGCACAATACGTTTTAAGTTTTTCGTTTCATTCTGAATATCGATTAGTTTTTAAAGCAACTGCCAAAATTGTAAAATTAAACGTGAATTCTATATAGTGAAGTTTTTATGTAGTGATGCTTCTTTGTGGCTTTTCGACCATCACTATAGAGGAGTTCGACTGTAGTAAGTATGGTACATTTGTATTTAGAGATGAGCAATCTATCATGAGAAAAGTAAAAGAGGAGCTCCAAGAATAGGGATATTAATGAAGACATCATAAGGGGACAATTCAAAGTCTAGCTCTCTTAGCTACCAACTTATTTTTGTTCCTTAATTTTTCAAGTTTTTACACGTATAAGACGTGTTATCGCGTCTTAGGAAACAATATCCTCATTTATGAGGACATGTGCACTCTACTCGTGCAAATTGAGGCTACCCTCAATTCTCATCCCATTTCGCATTTATTTCTGGTCATTTTTTCGTCGATCATTTTTTAACATCCTTTCCAGATCATAGTTTCATGCTTCTCGCTTATCATCATTCAAAAACAAATTCAACAATTACGCCAAGGCATGTGGAGACGATGGAGCAAGGAATATTTGTCCGAGCTGCAGCAACAGAACAAATGGAGCGCTCACAGCTCGGACCTGGAAGTAAAGGATGCAGAACCAGCTGAGTTTCCAATGAAGCGGAATATTAATTTTATTTGTTTTTTAGTTTTTTTGAGCATTATTTGTTAATTGTTTGTGGTATTTGTTCCCTATTTGTAAGGCTTTGAAAGAACTAATCTTTCAAGGCTTTTTTTTTTTTTTGAGGAGGTAAATCTTTCGAACTTCCTCCCCTTAACGTCTTCCTCACCCCGGGAACCACATTAACATTACAAATCTTTCAAGGCTGGGCGACTTTTTACGACTTTATCGGTCACTGTTTTTTTGTATTTTGTAGTCAAGTTAATGTATCGTGTTTTTTGTTTATAATAAACATTGCATTTTTTCATGTTAATGAATGCAGTCAGATTCAGATAGAATCGTGTAATTTTGTGAAATACAGTCCACTTTTAATTTTATTCTTCTTCAGCAATAGAAGAAGCAAACAATAATTGTTAAATGAAAGTCCAGAACGAAACCTGTGTGTACTCGTATCAAGCGTCATT
Source organism: Dascillus cervinus (assembly GCA_949768715.1). Lineage (NCBI taxonomy): Eukaryota > Metazoa > Arthropoda > Insecta > Coleoptera > Dascillidae > Dascillus > Dascillus cervinus. The sequence continues at coordinate 24,159,332 of OX458319.1, read as the reverse complement.
TATTCCAATTGGAATTGTTTATAATTATAAATACTTAATTGAAAATAATTTATGCCGTTTGATTAGTATCAGTTCCTTATTAATTCAAAATCAATCATTTTCTGTTCCTTGAAACTTATATCAATAATTAACATTCTTTAAAAGGTGTGTTAATAATAATACAGTAGAACCTCTATATAATGAGAACTCAATGGATCAACATATTTACTCATTATAACCGATTTTCGTTATAAACAGTCGTGAATAATTTTTTTTATTTTATACACATGTTTTATAAAATAAATTTATTTAATAAGAAAGTTAAACACATAGGAACAAGATTTAGTGAAAGAAATATGTAATTTTCGTTTGTTTTTGATAATGAAAACGTAACTTAATTTTATCAATTGCACTTTCTAAGTATGCTAAGTTATTAAAAAGAGCATCGTGGTGAGGTGCCTTGATCCATTGGCTGTAAAACTGAAGCAGCATTAGGAGGCAAAAATTCCAGTTGAATATTCTGTAAATTTTTTATTTGTGAATGTGCACTACAATTGTCTATGAGCAATAGGATTTTTCGATTTGATTTTCTGTCCCATTCTCGTAACACTTCCTCAAGAATAGCACTTCTCATCCAAGCCCTTTTGTTTGCTTGGCAATCCACCAGCAAATTTTTTATTCCTTTCCAATCACCAACAATTTACATTTTTCAGAACCCGTCATGTTTGCACCAACGAGTGCACTAATTCATTCTTTGGAAAGTTTACCGCCTTAGCGAGTCTCGTTTTTAAATTTGAGAGTAAGTTTGTAAAACAAACCTAATTCGTTGGCATTAAAAATGTCTTTATCTGTATATTCTTCACGCAATTTTGGCCAAACTTTTGATAACTAGTTTGCTACACTTTCTTTGAGGAACATTTTTTGATTCAACACATTTTTTACGGCACTTGATGCTATGTCTACTTTTAAAACGATTCAGTCACCCATTTGACCATTTTAATTTTGGACAATTTCCAATTTTTTCCGAAAACTGTTCAGCTTTTTCTTTTAACACATAAACACATTGAATTCTCGATTCCCTCTAAACCAAGTAAGAACAACTTCGTCTGGTTTATCATTTTTTGCACAATGAAATTTCATCACTTTCGACGAAAATTCACTAGTTGCACTCATAATCTTGTCCCCTGCTTTTCAAAATTGTTGCCAAATGTTTTTCTTTGCAGATTACAGCTTGCTTTTTACTACTTTTAAACCCATTACTTATTGATATATTTTCTTTAATAGAAAATGATTTTCCTGTTTTAGAGGACGACATAATGGCACAGAATATTACACGTGTTCTCTCCTTGAAAAGCTGTCGAAGACAGAAAAAAATAGGCAGACGTCACGGTTAACAGGAAAAATAATATTCTAGTTATTCTAGTGTTTTTATTTCTTTCAAGAAATCTCGTAATATCCGATCAACATTCGAAATTTCAAGAAATTTCTCACTATTACCAAATTTGGGAAGAAACAAAAATTTAGTTATATTCACCTCAATACTAGAAACGTACTCACTCGTTACAGCCGATTTTTCGTTATAACCTGGACTCATTTTAGAGGAGTTCTAGTGTATGTTAAGGCCTGTCCTGACTTAGTAATAAGTTATTGGAAACTTGTTTTCCTGTAACACTGGAAACTTTTTGGCGTGTATAGGATTCCTCGTTGACCCAAGAAAGACAGAAAAAAAATTATTCAGTGAGACATAAAATATGTAAAACGATTTCCAAACTAAACTACCAAATATGTAGTTCCTACAGACGCAGTTAAAAGATTTTAAAATAAGAAATTTATAACCATCATAAAATTTGTCACAGCACAAAAGAATTAGAAAATTTGCGATATTCAAGGCTGGAGCCGTTCGCTCTAGGGACCATTTGCACGTCAATTGTGGTTGCTGCGGACACTGCCTGCTTCAATAATGACAATTTTAAAATTTTCAGTTCTGTTGATTTTCAATTATCTTAAATTTCAGCCATTTATAATGTCGAGCTTGTGTTTGTTTTTTAACCCTTTAAGGACGTATGTCGTCCATACGTGTCACACTAGAAAAGAGGCAGTTTCCCGAATGCCGCACATTCGCGACACCCGCCTAACTACTTCAGAATAAATTCCGTCCCGTGGGATGTGTAACCGAAAATAAATTCCGTCCTTAAAGGGTTAAAATGTTTAATTTGTGTGTCCAAATTAATAATAATAAAGGAATTAACAATCACAATCAAATATTTTTGACCTTCTGCTAGTCTAATTAGGGACGGTTTATCGATTATTAGTTTATAAAACCAGTAAAATTTGCCAGTCGAATAATATTATTTTTATATAAAAATAATATTAATATAATATTTAAGGAACACTTCGATTCGCTGTCTATAAAGGATGAAAAAAAAGGTTATGATAAGGACACCTATCATTTTGATCTTACAAATGTGATTAGAAACGTTTACAAAAGTGAACTTATTGTTAAACTAGTAAAGCTGTTGTGAGATGCACTAAAAGGATGGAAATATTAAGATAAAAATAACTTGTTGCTCTTCGTCGAAATTTTGATAACATGTTAAATAACTTTGTTAATAACATTGTTTCCGATAAGTCTGGACGCCACTTTATATTGATTTGCTTATTGTCAACAAACTAATAGCTTACCTACTGTTAATGCGAATTTCAAATGATGTATGTACCATATAAATTTATACAATGTAAACTAAATTTGTGTGTTTGAACAAATATATAAAAAAACCTTTACAACGTCAAAGCGTTGCGTAGGGAATATTTTTATTATTATTTTAGTCAACAAATTATTAAAACGTCCTTTTTTAGAAATCAATCAATCAATTAATAATAAATTTAAAATGCGACGCCTCATATTTTTTCTTCAAAATTACTGCGCAGTTTCTTCGCTTTTTAATAATTCAAACTGCTCTTTAAACTTTTGTCTGGGGTTTATTCCACTTATGTCATAAAGTAATGGCAACGGAAATTTCTGCCAATTAACTTGTTACGTACAGGTGTCCGTAATTAAAGTAAAAATTGCAATCCATCAATGTCAATTTAATTTACTTTTATGGAATTTTTCAGTTACACGTAAATAAATTATTAAAGTATATTTTCCTAATAATAGTTTTTTTGTAGGTGATTTAAATTGCAATAGGTTAAGTAATTCAAACAAATGGACAAACCAAACAATAAATTTGAGTTTAAAAAAATCAGACAGGTCGGTGAATAATAGAAACGGAAACTACAAATTTAAAAACGTCCATCGATATTAGATAAAATATGCATCTCCAGCTGGTATTTCCCTCTATAAGTGAGAATCGTACCCAAAAGCTGCTTTTACACCGGCGCACGATCCGATTATTGTAGCGGTTTAAACCCAACTTCAATGTTAAAAGATAAGTCACCGGTTCGATCCTCTTCGTTCGCAGCCGACCCGAACAAACTATATAATATAAGCGGCGCTGGTTTATTCACAAATCCGATAGCGAAGTAAACCGAGTAGGTGAGAAATACGACCGCGTGGTGTTGCATGTATAACCGGCATATACGGCACGCCTTTTCCCTTTAATAAAACAAAACCATAAAATGTGTTCATATCGGTGATATCTTATCAATTAAAGTTTGACGCTTTTTGTGGAGAAACACGTGGGTTGCGACAATTTTAATAAATTGTTTCACGATTAGTTGGGATTCTAATTAATCTTTGAATTTTTCATCGGAACACTGCTACTAAATGTTGATTTTACGTGAGTTCAAGCTGTGATTTTTTAAAATTGTTTAGTGTGTGCAGAACTATTATATTGATCCACATTTTTGTTTTATGAACATCTTTTATTTTGGTAAGTGTTTCTAGTGTAAAGGCATGTGCTTGATTGTAAAAATAACTTAACTGACCCCACCCACTGTAAACGTTCTACTTCCTAAAATTAACGTTCTAAACAATCCCGGTAACTACAATAAAACTTCAATGTTATCGTTAGCGTTACAGCATCATACTCTAACGCACATTTACTGTCACACCGCAAATAGTGGTCGAAATTTGCGGAAATAGATTTCTCCTTGTTGCATAATTCGAAGGTTAATTTATGAAAAAGAAACATGTTTTTTTTGCTTCTTTCCAATTAGAAAAATAATATTAAAGATTTGTAAATCTAAAAAATTACCGGCTACCTGGTGTAGACCTACCTACCTAAATTTCTTTTCTGCACCGGTTTCTTTTTCGTGACATTCGTGGAATTTAAACATTAAAAAAGTGGCACCTTCATTATCGTGCTTTGCATTTATATATTATTTAGCTGTTGCAATCGATTTTTACATTTTTCAATTGAATGGCTTTTCATGTACTTGTTTTTCTTTACAAATGTTTCGAAATCCAGTACACTCAACTCTTTTTTTACAGGGTAGATACGTTTCTCAGAAATTCGTATAAAAAAGATAAGGTTTCTATAATAAAATTGAGGATATGTTCCGTGTTATCCGAAAGCCGTGTAAGATCAAAGAAAGCACTACAGTGAAACCCCGTTTTTATGTTTTTGAAAGGACTACCAAAAAAAAAAACGTAAATGGAGGGAAAATGTAAATTAAGGGCAATGAAAATTTGTCTTTAAAAAGTCATACAAATTAGTTTGGTGTAAATTTATTTCTTGTATACATACAACGTGTCCCGGAAATAATGTCATTAATTTTAACCCGTAGTAGAACTCCTCAAAACAAACATTTTTTCTATGTACCATTTTTTCGAAATCGCAAGATATGTGTGTTTTATAATAAATAATTTTGTTACTCACTTATTTAAACCACCCGCCGCACATCTAGTCTTTGTTATTCTGGTCTGTAAATGCTTGTAACAATTATTTTGAACATACCATTTTTGGTAGTAAAACTTTGACAAGGACTCAAATTATTTCATTTATGTATTACCATACCATTTTTCAATTTGCATTCCAGAACTTTACAATAACAGCAACGTCAAATTAATGAGTTGCTGCGTCGACAGAACTAAAAAGCAGGGAATGTTTTCTTGCATTGGTTTTTTGTTCTACGCTTATCGGTGTTTAACATTCAGCGTTATTATCCATAGGCGGGTAACGAAATAAGAGTCAAATCTGTCAACAATTTTAACTTTTTAATCAAAACATTTACACCAAAAGGTTATTTAAAAAAGTGCTTGGATTTGACGAGTTCTATCACTGGTTAAAATTAATGACATTATTTCTGGGACACGTTGTATATAGGTTTCTTTCAATACTGTAAATTCTTAGTAGAGTTTGTCTAAACTTATTCTGCGTTTATGACTGTGCCTTTTACAATACTATAAGTGATCCGGCCATAAAAGTAGGTAAGCCGTAATAATCAGCATGGGCAGAAGTGGCCAGGGCTGTATTTGGTAAATTTTTATAAATTTCTTGATGCTTAGATATAAATATGAGTAAACATTAAACCTCTTCTAATAATTAGGTAGGTATGTGGGGTTATTGATTAACTTAAATACTTGATGAATTCTATGACTTGCATTTTATTATTTGTTCTGAACTTAATTAAAGTTGAAATATTTAAGTACGGTTCTGAAGTATCTACAAAAATATTTTTCAAAGCAACCAGATGTGTCGCACCCTGCAGCGAACCCTCATTATCATCACTAAAAGTTGATTGCGGTTTAAAGTCATAAACGCAGAATATTTTTAGTCAAACTCTACTTTGAAATTCTTTTGTTCAGGGTGAGTTAAGTTTTACCGCCCGTGGCAAAATAGGCCTTTAAAATAATTTGTCAATTCTCATAAATTGCATGAGTAGTTTTATATTATTAAGGTACATAGAAACCAAGAAAAAATCTTTTTTTTTTAATCAGGTAAAATTTTGGCTTTCTTTCAATTACTAATTGCTCAATTTCTTAGTTTTTTTTTATGTACGAACAGTAAAATATTTTCACACAATTTAGTGTAATTGAAATAATTTTACTAATTTGCGTTCATTAAATAAAACCATTTCCGTATTAGAGGGTACTTTTTTAAATGATTTACGACATAAGCTGACCAATTCACCTAACAATGGTATTAGTTTTGGGTACTTGACTGATTCTTTATGACAGTCATAAAGTTAAGTTAAAAAGTACAACGTTACATTTTACAGGACCGGAATAAGGATCTTCGATATTTCTTTAAAAGTTCACAACATCGTAACTAACAGCTACACGGTAATTATAATCATAATAAAAAATAATTTTTGCAATATTAGATTTTAAACTTGATAAGAAAATCGGTTACCAACTTCTAATTTTCGTTAGTATATCTGTCTACAATTTTGTGTTTTAATTTTGCCGTCTGCAAAGTCAATATACTTATCGGTTATTGAACCTTCCCATTAAATAAATTGCTTAACTCACCCAAAGTTTAGAAACCCCGGTTACAACCCTAGGTCACTTTGTGAATAAAGAAACATTCACATTCGCAACAAATCTTCCAACACTTAAACATCGTTGGTTAGAAGTGAAAATTAATACTTTGTTTTGTGGAATAGTGAACATTTGTATCTAGTTCAGGTATAATTATGCCATTTCAATACTCAGTCGAGGAGAAGCTTGAAATGCTTTTAATTTATGGGTAATGGGGCATCACTTTGAGCATCGTTTATAAAATAACCTTAATATTTACTTATTAAAAACTTATTTTATTTTTCTCACAAATTCCAGAATACGGGTCTGGCAACAACTAAAACGCCGTGTCCTTCAGTTTTATGGGTCAATCATTAGGTATTGTTAGGTGGTAGACCGTATTATTCATTGTTGGAAAGTCATAAATAAAAGTATGTTTCGTGCTTTATGTTAAATTTGATTTAACTCAAAAGGTAATAATTTTTTAACGAATTAAATTGCAATTAACAATGCTACGAATAATTTGACAAATTTTGAAATAAATAACTAAACATGGAAATTTTACCCGAAACTCTTTGTTTTACTTTTTTGGCTTCAAATAAAAATGATGTGGAAAATTTGTAACACTAATTGAAAGTGTAAACTTCAACTGATGTAACATGTAAATTGCATACTTTTCCCTCAATCTTTAATAGGTATTATGGCCGGGGCGGTAAAACTTAACTCACCCTGTATGTGCGTTTTTTTGTCATGAAACCACATTGTATGGGACTGTTTTTAATTGATTCACGATTTTTTATTATCGTAGTCAAAGTGGTATATCAAAATTACGCGCAAGCGAAACGCGTGAGCCCTCGTGTTCGTTCACTTTTTCAAGAATCAATGCCGAATTAAATAAAAAATTGCCCACCTAATCACGATTACAAAACTTTACAAGGTGCATGGATTTAATCGATTGTGCTAAGATAAATGGAATTTTTAATTTTAATAAATTTAATAACTGCATTTTGAATATTTCCAACGTAAATTGCGGGAAAAATAAACGTAAAACCGGGTATTACCTACATTACAATGAAACGGGACTGCAAAAATTAGACGTAAATAACGGGAAAACATGAAATGCGGGGATGTAAAAACGGGGTTCCAATGTATATTTTAAAAACCCTGCACAGAAAAATGTTGAAATAATATTGTGAGTACCTTCAACAATTTTATGATACAGTATGTAATGCACACGTGATGTAATGCAAATTTCATACAAAATGTGTAGGTAACAGTTATCGAATAGGGGGATTCCCCAGTAACTACCACATTATAGCATTGCGCAGTGTTGCTTAATTTTTGAAGTGTGGTAAAAATGTGACTGCAGCGGTTATTTACATATAAGGCAATGCCTTTGAAATCGTGTATAACTTCAAATTCGTGTAAAAAAAGCGTGTAAACAGAGTTGGGTGTAATTAATGTAAACTCGGTCAAGAGCATGGACCTTAATTTTAATAAGGCAGGAAAGAAACGGTAAAATGCAGCAACTTGCATAATACCTACTACGGTAAAACCATCGTTTGAAATTTATATAAAAGTGATGATCTCGCTGTGTAATTAAATTTCGTATTGATTTATCAATTTTTTTTTACTTACAGTAGACTAGCGTTGGTGCGAATACGGTTAATGCGAACTGTTCAATAATACGAACATCAAAATGTATGCATTGACTATTCTGTAGTGTGAGCGAATGACAGCTTCTATAATACGAACAGTGTTGATTTTAATTGTGACTTGCAAATAAGGTTCCTTGGGGAAGAACCTGCTTATGCATAATACAGGTTGGTCTATCACATAGCATTTTTGAGATAACACTCTTTTTCAGTAGTTAAAAAATTTTAAAAATTGAACGCAATTGCCAAACTGCAAAATAGTCAGTTTATATATATATTTTTTAAATTAAATCTGTGAAAATTGACTTTGATATAGCGAACCTTTCATTACTTGCATTTTCCTTTATAATTGAAAATAACTTTGTTTCTGTAACGTAACTCACGTGGGGGAGGGTAACGATTGCTACAGTGTGACACCTTGTGAGATGGGGGTGGAGTGGGGGTCAAATTTTACGAAAAACCTGTGATTTCATTTATGGAAGCAGCCTAACGCGAGTTTACTGTATTTTGTTCAACACTTAATATTTTTTATATCTTTATCTAACGTTTATTATTTTTGTTATGTAACCAATTCATTCTTATCCGAACAAATATGTATGTTAAGATAGACAAATTTTGTTGTATACAGTGCGCACCAGCCACATGGAATAAATTCAGTATCTCTTATTATTGTGCATATTTATAAAAATCCCGAAACGTTATTTTTAGTTTATGGCATGTTATTATGCAAAGTGAAAGTTGGCCGAAGGTATTTGAACAATCTCAATAGCTTCAGTGTGAGAACATTTTTTAGGTTAGTTTCGGATATATCCATGATTAATGTTAACACTGACACTTTAAATCTGGCCTACAACTTGATATCAAACAAACATATTACAAATTAGTTCATTTCTGCTTTAGAATTATCGACAACTAATCAAATTATTACAAAACTCGAACAATAACAAACGCACGTGGCACGACGTTACGTCACAACAAGGAGTTCGCTTAGTTGAATTTATTTACGTTAGAGTCGCATGTTTAGTTTGAATTGCCTATAGTACTGTTACAAAATATTATACAATCTTTCCATTTTTCTCTTAATTGAATAATTCTGATAACAGCAAAAGCGTTGTATTTTGCCAAGGTTAGTTAACGTATGCAGTATAGAAAAGTACTACTGGGTTTTGGTAGATTTTAATAGAAATTCGTTTTTAGGTTTTCTCTGTGAAAATGACCATTAACAACAAATTTCTGTATGTGTGTCAGTGTGTTTATAATAATAATTTGGGGGCACGATCGGACAAAACCTAAAGAGAATTTAAAGATGCCACTTCATATTCAGCGGTGTTGTAGAACCAGGTTGAGGTTAATTAAATTTCAGTTGAAATTGGTGCACGAAAAATCTTCGAAACAATGCAAAATTAACTGCATAAAATTTAAATCTTTTGTGTAGTCAATCAATACTTTATAAAACATCATAAATTAATGCAGATATCAAAACAAGTGCACATAAAATGTACTTTTATGTTAAAGTCATTTGAATGGTTACATCATAGTTTTTGATATCGAATAAAAACAAAACTTGCTTTTTGTAACATTCAAATCGGATTAATCAATAAATTACGGCATTGCGCTTTCACCAAGTAAAAGAAGGAAAAACTCTGATGATTATTGCTTACTAATTGTTGTACTTGATCTATGAAGGTGTTTGTTAAGTTCTTATTAATAAGCTCAGTTTCTATTTTTACAGTTTCTCTTTTTCTTGGATTTTTTATATTACAATTTTGCGAGATGTTGTATGAATGCAATGTAAAATTTCTTTTTCTATGTTTTGATATGTAGTTTTAAATTAATTAATTATTTTGTAAATTAATGCTTATACTACATTTCATTTTTACTACTGCAACGAGAACAAAATCATTAAAAAAAATCGATATACCGCATTATGTCGTCAGTGTGATTGTATAAATAATTATTCCAAGAAATCTTAATTTGCGTGTTATTAAAAAATCGTCAGGATGTTTAGCCAATTTTAACGAAATCGGTTTAGCAGAGAATACACATAGGGAGATGATGTAGGTACTGTTTGGCTAAAGATATTTTGCGTTTATGACTTTAAACCGCAATCAACTTTTACTGATGATAATGAGGGTTCACTGTAGGGTGCCACAAATCTGGTTGCTTTAAAAAATATTTCAACTTTAGTTAAGTTCAGAACAAATAGTCAAATAAATAACGGTGTTAACTAACACAATTTGGTGACGTCACCACTGGGTAGCATCGCTGTTTGAACCAGAATGTTATTATTTATATTGGATAAGAACAGAAAGTTGCATAATGCGGAATTGTGCAGATCTCTGACTTTTAAATCTTCTTTCTTGGAAGTTTCTTTAATATAAGCGATCGATGAATTTATTTCGAAATTGTGCATGTTGAAATTAAAAATTATTGTATAAAAATTCTCTTAACCTTGCGGCGGTGGCGCCCTTTTTCAGGACACGAGAGGTGGCGCCAAGTCTCAGAGACCCATGCTTACGAAGTGCCCGCACGTGCAGTAATAAATGAGAAAATGGCAATTTATGTTGTTTAAAACTTGTTCATTCCTAACTAACGAACGTGCCAGGAATAAATATTGATAAAAAATGATTGTTTTTGTTTTGTTTTTAAAATTAAACGGAATATTATTTGCCGTTTAACAAGTAATGCTGATACAATAACAAGAGTGTTTAAAAATTATAAAATGGAAACTTCTCCAAATCAGTAAAATTTTATTAGATAAATCAATTAGTGAACAAATAGTATACATAATTATACAACATAACTTGTTGGAAGACCAGTGTTGTAAAGTGGTGTGACAAAGCTTAAAAATTGTACCAAAATCAACTCTTCTTCTTATTACACATATGTGAGTACAATATGTTTATAATAACTTCTAAACTTGTGAGCAAACGACTTTGAAAATTGAAACATTTATGTAGATTATTAATTCACAGCTCTGTTTAAATGTGTTAAAAAAAAAACATGAACCACTACATTTGGAAATCGTTCTCTAAACGCCAATAACCACGCAGTAGTAAGCCAGTGTCTGGATTTTAAGTTTTGTCTTTCTCCATTTCGAAAACTGATTTATCAAAACTTTTTGTTTTTGATTAATCATTATTTTTGTCTAATATCAAATCTGATAATTTAACTGTCATATTTAATATAAAATACATCAGAAGCAAATGTATTTTTTTGTATGCGCGACAGAACCATTACTCTTTCTCAGTCGGTGTTTCTTACCGTGCTATTTTCAACATTATTTCGTGCAAATTTAAGGACATACGGGAGGTGTCCTGAAAGTCAACGTCATCCCTTGGAGGGATGATAGACCAGTTCATGATTGACCAGAATATCAAAATACGATGTTAGTAAAAAGTCGTGCATGTAAAACGGACTTGGCGAGCGAGATTTTGTTTATTTGTGTCTATTTATTTTTACTAATTTCCTAGTTCAATATAATTAGTCAATTAAAATAATTTCGTATTCTAAAGGGTCCGGCAATGAAACAGGATGATTTGAGGTGAGGTTTAGAGCTCGTAAGGTGGTGGTAGGGACGAAGGTCAACAACCCCACACCATCAGCATGACTTACCATTTAGTTTACAATGGTCGCATTCAGCGCACTTAACTGTTTAGAAAGAAATTGAACTATTTTTTAAAGAATAATTTTTTTATTTATTTATCTTTTTCCGCTTTCATGCGGTATTTTACACAATTTTTTAGTTTCACTTTCAATTGCGTTAGAAGGTTTGGTACCAACAAAATTTTTAAAACTCACTACTGACTATAGGAAGGAAAATTCATAGGGAGTGCCCAGATGCCTCTATGGTCCAGTTAACCAAACTGACCTTACACATTTTTGTCTTTGAAACCAAGTGATTGTTTATAATTGAAGGGCCATCCGGAAATGGTGTTTCGAGAAAAGCCAGTTTGAAAGTTTTGTTTGCTCATATATATTTACCAAATATAGTTTGAACTACACAGCAAAGAAAGTTTTGAGAAACGATATTTACAAAAACAGTTTCTTAAAAAAACTTGATGAAATAACTGATTTTTGTAAGAAAATTATTGAAATTATGAAAGTATGTTATGGGTCCGTTTTCCGCCTAATAGTTTTTTTTTCCGAGAAAATTTTAGTTGCTAAGAAATGATTTACTGTTTGAAAATATGTTTTTGAAGAAAAATTAAAAAAACATTATATTTTAGCAATAAAAATGTAAAAAAGTAAGAAAAAAATAATAGTAGTAAAATGATTTCTCATCTTTGAGTAAATAAATGAAAACAAAAATACATTAGAAAGTAATAAGAGGCAAAACATAAACTTCACAAAATCGCAAAACCTTCCAAAACAAGTGACAACATACTATAGTTCATTTTTTAATTCGAGATAAAAAATAAAAATGAAGTAGCTTTTAAGTAAGCTATAAATAACGTTAAGTGTGATCATTGGAAGAACAGCATCCAGCATGTTATAAAGAATGTTCTAGTGTAATTTGTTCTTTTTATTTTTTATCTCAAATTAAAAAATGAACTATACATAAGTAGTCATAACTCGGCACAGTGTTGCCATCTTCACTTGAAAATTCTTAGGCATGTAGTTTAAAGTATAGCGGTTTATTTAAAATGAACTTCGCAAAAAGGGCCTATCGGTCGATAGGTCGATAGACCTTTTTTGCAGATAGGTCCTCAATTCTAAAATGTGATTGCATTATGAAACGTTACACGTACTTATAACAATTTTCATTAAAGGAATTCAGATCAATACAGGATAAAGTTTTGCATACACAATCAACTTAATTTAAGCAAATTTACTTATAGCACCTAACAATAAGTTACGGTATTTTACATGTGAAGAGGCGACTTTTCTAGTTTGATGAAGTCAGATTGAAATGTTTTCTGGAATTAGTGAACTGTTCGAAAAATGAAGAATTTGGTTTCATCATTTAATGTAAATTGTTTAGTTCAATCTTTTCTTACCGTCGCATCAATCTGAAATTACTGTTAGCATTTTTAATGAGTAGGTACTCGTCTAAAATTAATTACGTTGCTCTACTAACACACTTAAACCTTTTAAATGCAACAACACAATAAGAGTTGCGTTTGTGATAAATATAAACATGCTAAATGCGCAAAATTTAAATAAATAATTTGCGGAACGCCAATATTATTTAAAACCAACAGTAAATATATTTATATTATGTATGTATCAATGCATAACCTTGTTTCACTTGTAGTTGGACGAAATGCTGATCGGTCTAATTGATTAAGGAAACGCCTCCTATTAATTGTTATTAATTGACATCACTTAAAAAAACTAGAATATTTTATACGATACATAATCGCTTTCCAATTTTGGTTCAAAGTTTTTTTACGAGTAATTATTATTAGCTGTGTTTTAATTTTATAAGATATTCTTATTATAGTTGTTGGATGCATTTAACATTTAGACGTCTGAAACTGGTCAAAAGTGACCCATGCTTTCATTTAAAAAAAATAATTTTAGTGTTCTTAAAACCACCGTTTGAGAAGGTATTATGCAGAACAATAAATATTTACAAATTTTAGTTATTACGATTAAATACATTATCATATTACAGAAACTTTTATTACGATCAAGAACATTTTGGTGTTTTGAAATTGAAATATAAACAAGGAAATACGAGGTGGGTCTATTTTGGCCTGCTTCGGACGCCCACATTACTAAAATTATTCCAGGCGGGCGAAGGTTAAAATAATCATTCTCAATGTATTGATCGGCCGGTTGATAAATAAATTTGTGCATGACTCATATTACGATATATTTTAGCTATTGCGGCTTGAGTTATTTGGTAGACGTAATTTTATCTGTAACTAGTATACGATTTATTATTTTCACTAAAAATTCGTTGGTTTAATTTTTCGGTCTCTTGGTTTTTATTCTTCATTGGGTCCAATTAATTTTGCTGAATTTAGACTGAGAATTCAACACATTACATAAAACTCCAATCAAATTGGATTTCATTTTAAAAACGTCCAATCACTGCAACTCTTTCGTGATTATTTTACAGTAAGAAAAATGAAAAGACAAACGCCTTTACCCCGATGGTATTCACCGCCCACCCGGCGCAAGATCATTTAAAAACAGGCCAGACTTGGCGCTGAAATGTTCAAACGTAAATCTGTAATTTGGAGCTGTTGAAGATATTCACATTATATTAATTACCTTGTGCAATTACGAATCACGTAAACAAATTAATTCGATTTATTAATCAACTTTAGCTGGGTTAAACGTGGTAATTTCATTTAATTAATTCGTTACTTAAAGTAGTTGACAGTGGTAATTAATTATTGCACTTCAGCCATGAAATGAGTTGATTTATTTTTTCTACATATTTGAATCTGATTTAATTATCTTTATTTATTCGCCTAGAATTACTCTTTGGTTCCGATACATTGTAAAATTGGGTCTAGGATAACTAGCAGTTAGACTCCAAGGCCGACAACACTTAATTATCCAATTTAATTTCCGTAAATGCAGCAACCTTCTGTTTTATTCGTTCATTTCTTATTTTTTCTCTGGCATACTTTTTCCTTCTGATTCGTCTATTTCAGTAAATGTTTCTTTACTATTAGGGTAAATTTCGTGTAGTTGCCCCACTAGTGCAGACGGGGCGTCCAAAATGTCTAATTAAGCGAAGAATAATCTGAACAATATTATCATATAATATGAGCCGTTATTTTTGAAAGTGGTATAAGTCCATGTTTTCATACATCGAGATATTAAATTGAAGGGTTTGCGTTTGAATTAATTTAAAAATATTGGGAAACGTTAATCAATTTGGATGATGTTTTTAACATTACAAACCGGTTAAATTGTATTATGCAATAATAATTATTAAAATTGTTAAAGAAAATAAACGATTTTTTAGCTCCACTTAATATATTATTAGAAATAAAAGAAAGAGTAAATTTAAGTCCATAATTTTATAGACATGGCTTTACTGAAATGGATTTTGTAAAAAACAATAATTAAAATGAAGACACAAACAATCAAGTTTATTAAGAATTAATTATATTAAAAAAGAAGATATAAATAAACAAGTGTAAAATTAACTATTATTTTTGAAAGTGGTAATATGTATAAGTCAATTTTTTCATACATTGAGTGGTTGAATCTGTTGATTCCAAAATTCTAATCCTCTTTTTATTTTGGAGCAATCTTGAATTAATATTACTCAAACTGCTTTCACCGTCTGAATCACAATTTCGTCATAACATAACAGGGCTTGTTCAGGAAAATTGAGACTTCTTAAATGGCGGAGACGTCTAAAAACGCAGGTCCGGATTACCGAGTACTATCAAATCCGGATTATAAAGTACACAATGCAAGTGAAATGCTTGGCGGGATTGTTGAAAAATCGAGGTCGCACTGTATCAAATAGACACGTTAAAACCTTTGTTAAAATTATTTTTTTTCCAATATTTTGAAAAAAGTTTAAGACATGATCTATTGCAGTAGACATCCTTGTTTTTTGAGGGGATAGGATGCCCTTGGGGCATCTATTATTGTTAATTAGTAATAACACAATAACATGATTAAGTGGATAATATCACGGGAATAAATAAGTAGGTAAAACGGGAATCCAGACAAGTTGTACTTGGACGGAAGTCGATCTTGCTTCTGGCATACAGGAAATGAAAAAATAACGTCATGGATAACACCAAAATAGGCCGTACCTTTGGCATTCTATATGAAACACTACGACAACATTATCAGAAGAATAATTAAAGATGTTTCTATTATTTTCCATTACTTTTCAATTACATATACTACACATATACTATTTAGATTCATCAGAACAACATATACATACATATATGTTTTACGAAGTTTTTTCAACATTAGTGCCACTATCGAGGTTTCTAATTCTTTAAAATTGAATGTTTAAAACTATTAACTAATAACTAAACAATCAATATTCTTACATTTGATGACTCTGTATTAATTTAGATAATATAGAATAAAATTAAAAGGTGAGACAACTATACGGAATTTACCCTATTATTATTGTCTTAGATTGTAATCAACTTCACAACGTCTCTTAATTTCGTTGTAGTTTTATGTACCTAGTAATTTATTGCTCCATGCTTCAATCTTTATTATCATTGTTTCATTTTTAGTCTCGTTTATTTTTGCCATATAATCTCCCGTATGTAGATATATGCAAATAAAGTTTATATTCTTGAGATTACACAAACTGTTTGTTTTGCGATCAAGGTAAGCACAAATGATGATCACCTTAAACGCATTTCTATGTAACCTAGTTTCTTGCCTTACTACAAAGTCGTCCGGTACTATTGATTTGACCCGTGACGACCCATACAGACAACCTTCATCGTGTGAACTTCCTAGAATGCGTCTTCCGGATAAACGCCAAAAATGTTTTTTTTTTTAAAGGGGCCAAAAATTTAAATATCGCGCAAAAGCATAACTTCGTATTCACAATATTTTTAAAAGTTTAATCAATTTATCAATAAAAAATGTAATTTCTGATCATTTTTAAGTATTCTGAATAATATTGCTTGCTATTATTTTTTTAAAATCAATACTTTATTATTTTTATTAACTTTGTATCAACTAATTTTGTCGTTTGTGTTACAGATTTTCAAGATGGCACATTTAGTCACAAGTGTTATTCACAACTATCACGATATTCTCGATAATAAAAGTGGTAAGTTCAATGTTCTAACAATTCACGTACCTCATTGATGCATTGTATACCTACTACAAAAATAAAATTATTATCTATGAGATCATTTCTCTTAATGAAATCTTTTGATAATTATGACGTACTGCACTATTTACATCCATAAAACCGGCGAGAAACGTTTTGATGAGTTATTTTAATACCGTAAGTAGTACATTTTGTGCGTAATCCAATATGACTCATTTGGCCACCTATCGAATTCACGATTATATTTTTTGGATCAATAGGTGTCATACATCAGATTATTAAATAAGTAAAACATTTACTTTATTATTCTGATTCAACTAGCAATTACTATTCAATATTTTAAAATTTTCATAATTACTGTAGAAACAGTTTAGTATCCGAACAACTCAATATTATATTGCCGTACGTTATGCAATTTCTTGCTGTACGCCAAAAAGACTCACGTGTTTACTTTCACGCAACGGAGAAAGTGTTGCGAAAAATTTAAGAATTTCGATTACGTGTCCCTGAACCCGAAAAAAATGATATATTGCAACAGGTTTGTTAAGTTTCAAGTCCGTTTTTATGTCTCCACTTTCTTATTTATTTAACGTTTGTTTACGTTTTATAAAATTACCGTTTGTACGTTAGATATTATTAATTGTTTTACTGAATGCAGTCACTAATCCCGGTTAACTTTTAATTGAGGTATTGGAAAGTTCTATTAGCATACCTCTATTGAAATACAGCTCATATGATATTTATATGATAAAAAGGAGGAGGGCCCAAAGGTTCTTATATATTTGTTGAAATAGGTTTCATTTCAAAGAAATGTCTTAGTAACATTATGTGTATAGGAATATGTAAAAATCGATTAATAATAAAACCACCAAAATTTCAACAAATTTAATTAACTTAGGGTAGTAAATTTACCTGACCACAAATGATGACTGAATGATTATACGGGGGTTGTAAATCAGACCTCACTATAACCTGTTCTTTTACATTACGCTGTTTTCATATCAGTTGTGTTCAGTTATTTGAAGCAAACAGCAGTCAGCGTTTCAGTGATTTTTAGTCAATTTGAAATTTCAAAGTCTAAACACCCCTGATACTGCTATCTCCAGTACATCTTCAGAAAACTTTGTAATTTTACAACACTTGCCTGATTACCTCAGGCTTGAAAGTTGTAAATAGCATTTCTTACTGATATCACAAGACGTCTAATCGAAATAACGATGAATTTCAATAAAAAGCTGATAACGTCTTGATATTTTTATATTAAAAAATTATAAATAAAAAATTTATGAAAATAAAAGATCAAAAAATCCACGAAAACTGGCATAAATGAGCGTCGCGATGCCAGATGATAAAAACTTAAAGCGGAATTAACATCAGATCGTTGCTTATTAATAAATAAATACCTAGTCAAATTTCCATGGTAATATTTTCAAAATTGAGGTGTTATACGGTGACTATTAATGTTGGAAGACCCTGTACAATATAAACGCATTGGATTGCAGAGGACACGCAATTTATTGTGAAACAACACAAATTAATTAAATAAAGTCTCCCCGGGTGAAGAAGAGATGGAGAGAAGAGGAGAATTCAAAATGTATATCCGGAAGATTTGAAGAAAAGGCAAAAAAGATGACTGGAGCCAAATGGACGAAAGAAAGAAGAAAGCAACATGAAGAAAAGGCAAAAAAGATGACTGGAGCCAAATGGACGAATGAAAGAAGAAAGCAACATGAAGAAAGAATGAAAGAATATACTGGAAGAGAAGAAAGAAGCTCAAAATCGAAAAAAGTCTCCCCGGTGTTGTTCTACCTGTACATGTACTCGGAAACGATCTTCCAAAAAAGCACTACGAAATACTGAAGATGTTATTTAAGTCCACGGAAGATTTATAAATAAAATCTACGATGTGGACATAACTCGTTGTCAGTGGTACATACAAGTTAATAGTACAAACGGACTGCAACCCCTTACGGCTGTAATATGCAGTTGTCCTAAACAAACACCAACACAACAAAGACAATTCGGTTGCAAGATTGGCACAACTTAAAAATTTTCAAAAAATATATTAAAATATAATTACTACCACATTATTATAATTTTACGAAGTAGCAATTTTGTGCCAAATTGTGAATGTTGACAGAAAAAAGTAAATAACTTTTTTGAATATATTCTAAACTTGATATTTTGAGTTGTGTCACTCTTGCAGCCGATAAGCGATAGGTTACTCGCTGACTGAGATCAAAACACGTATAGAGATGGCAAGACTGACTTTCCTAAAAATGAAAAGAGTGCACACCGATTGTAGGGTCCACTTTAAAATTTGAGCTATGAATATTCCGAAGAATGTTACCAAATGTAATGAATCGAACACGTTACTGACGAAGAAGTACTGAAAAGGAACGGTAGGGACAAAGGCTGAGAAGAAAGAAAATGGCATACCTTGGAGACATTAATCGAATTAGAGCATAACCTCCCAATCGTAAAAGAAAATGCACGTGACTTATAATCATACAAGATTAGACCACCGGAATTAACACATAAATATGAATCATAAGTCGAAAAGAATTTGCTACAATTGTCGCCAGCCTTCACTGGTTAAGATTTAATAAGAGGAAATTGATAAACTTCTGAAAACGTCGATTGATAGTTTTTACATGTAACGCTCAAATTATTTAAATTCGTTTTACAACACGTTGGCAAGTAGTTCAGAAGTTTGCTCATTTGTTTCCTTAGTTCAGTCGTGCAGATTTGATCATTTATTACATTTTGAATTCTTTGATAGATTTAGATTGCTGCCATTGAATTGTTAGTTCATTGCCTCGACTTTTTGGCACCTGATTTGAGGTTAACTTATTAAAAAAGTACCTGATAGTGGAAATAATAGCCAAGCTTTATAGCCTTCTAAATAATGCTATAAAGGAGCCAATATGATGACTAAGACGGAGAATTTGTTGCGTGTATACAACGTGTCCCGGAAATAATGTCATTAATTTTAACCCGTAGTAGAACTCCTCAAAACAAACATTTTTTCGATATACCATTTTTTCGAAATCGCAATTTTGTTTTGGCATTTTACCCTCCCTGAAATTGACGAGCCGCCTTGATTTAATAAATCACTGACGGTGATCGTGAATATTAGTTTTTGATGGCTGCATAAAAAATTATCTGTCATTTGATATTCAAGGTATGTGCATTTTCTAATAAATAATTTTTTTACTCACTTATTTAACCACCCTCCGCACATCTAGTCTTTGTTATTGTGACTTGTAAATGCTTGTAACAGTTATTTTGAACATACCATTTTTGGTAGTAAAACTTTGACAAGGACTCAAATTATTTCATTTATGTATTACCATAGCATTTTTCAATTTGCATTCCAGAACTTTACAATAACAGCAACGGTCAAATTAATTAGTTGCTGCGTCGACAGAACTAAAAAGCAGGGAATGTTTTCTTGCATTGGTTTTTTGTTCTACGCTTATCGGTGTTTAACATTCAGCATTATTATCCATAGGCGGGTAACGAAATAAGAGTCAAATCTGTCGACAATTTTAACTTGTTAATCAAAACGTTTACACCAAAAAGTTATTTAAAAAAGTTCTTGGATTTGACGAGTTTTATCACTGGTTAAAATTAATGACATTATTTGTGGGACACGTTATATAGTAGCTGTTCCCAGACTCCTTTATTAGCAAAGCCGGCCCTTCACTTTTACGGAGTTACTGAAGCATTCGTTTACCGAATCATAATTTTCAATAATTTATTAATGAGGTCTTCCCGTAATAATTAGGTAAATAATTTCTATTTAATAACCGCGTCCTAATTTTATTACGTGTGCAAAGTTTGCTTCCACTTTCTTTTTCACTCTTGGTGGAGTGGTGTTATGCAATTTTCGGACGGGTACTTTGTAGCGAACCTTTTTTGTCGCGACGAGCTTCATGAAGAGTTGTATTGAAATGAAAGTCGGTCAACCAATGTATTCAATGATTGTCTGCGACGAGCATGTTACGTTTACAGCATTTTTAGCAACTTTTCCCAATTGAGATCGGCAAACATTCACGTAATTTAAATGTTACAATTGCTTATGATGGTTTCAATTGACGCACATTTTCACCTAATTTAAAACGCTAAAATTAAAGCTGTACGTAATAGCTCAGTTTCAATATTAAATTGGTCTTGACCTTCAACTTTGAATTTGGGGTCAACAATAAACACAATTGAAAAATAGGTAAAGATTTTTTTTTAAACGAGACGTGCTTGTGTTTGTGGTAAAATAAAGTTCATTAATGAAACTAGTGGACTCGAATCATAATTTATTGCAGCTCCTCGCGATTACCACCGAGAAAGTCGGCTTCAGCAAAAGGTGTTATGTGAATACATAGTTCTGATTTCTCTCGCTTACGGAACTACCATAATTTAAAATGCTATCAACTGCAAAATGCAAATGATACCAATAAAAATTTTAGTTTTTTGAAAAACTTCAGTGTTTAAATTGTTACTCATCATTTGCAACTTAATGCATCGATGGGAACTCATTTTGTCCATTATATGATAATAATATGATAATGATAATGATTATGATAAATGCAACAAGAAATAAATACAAACAACAATAAATAAAAATTTAAAAATTAATAAACCTAAATATTTTTTTATCGACTGTAAAAGATATTACTAGAGCAATATAATTTTAATCCGATTTTTTCAAATAAGCTCAGTTCTATTGTGTAATAGCTTACGTTTAAAAATGTCAAATTCTAAAAACATTAATTTATTCCAGAGATTTCAACAATTTTAATTTTAGTTCCATCTCTTATTAATGAATCAACTGGTACAAAACAATAACTTTCGATTGTTCGAAAATTAATTACTTTTTGTAAATTGCATTTAAATAAGTATACCTAATTCGGCGCATGAATCAAAACATAAGCAATTTAATTCAAAATCAAAATGAAATTGAATTATTAATCCAAAGTTTATGGTACTTTTAGTGGCCCATTCTGAGGCTGTTTTTTTCTAAGGTACTTTCCCAAAAGTGTATCTGCTTATCATGATAAATTTCCAAGACTAACTGAGTAATACATGTCTGTCTCGTAGATTACGAAACGGCCTTCGGTAGGTGACAACATTATAAGCTAATTGATCAGAAAGACATCCGGTTTATGGACAATTTGTATTGGAATCAGACAGCTTCGGTTAAAATTGATAACGAAATAACCAATGACATACAAATGTGTAGAGAAATTAGACAAGGAGAATATCTTTCTAGCAACACGTTCTGAAATACAAAAAGCCATAAACATTGGAGGCATACAGACGACACAATTATAATTACCGATAAAAGACTTGTACGAAAAACACAGTTCATAATAATTACCGATAATACCGATACAGATCTTCAACAATTTGCCAGTACGGTAGGAGAAGACATCAATCATGTATTAAATGTTCAAACTTGTACGGAAATCACAGCTTATGGTAATTACCCACAGACCCAGATATATTGCCAGAATAACATTTGACAGTACAATTGAAAAGAGTAAATAAGTTCAAATATCTTTGAATATGGCTGTGAGGACTAAACAACAGACATTGAAATAAAATGTTGATTAGAAAACATTTATAAAGTTTCGAGAAGTCTTCAACAAAACTTTGTTCTAAACTTTAGCATACGGTTTGTTAAATATTGTATTTGATCAATACGTTTATGTGGTATGTGCTGGACTGACTAGATAGAGGGATGTGGATTTATTGCAGAATATTTAGGTTCTCTAGACAACTAAAATTCCTAATGAAGTTCTGGGGAGAGTAAATATAGACTGAATTGCTAGTTGCGACAAAGAAAATAGGAAAACCATATATTTGGTCAATGTAAAGCATAACCAAAAATATCAATTATTACAGCTAACTGAAAACTTGTATTATATCTTTAGAAATCAAGATATACCAATAAATTTGAAAAGAAAGAAGTGTAATATGTGTGTTCTGCCAGTTGCAAGGCATGGATTGGAAACCATCTCACTGGCAAAAGCGTCGGCTGACAAACTAAGAGCAGCACAAAAAGCAATAAAGTTATCAATGATTGGGGTATCCCTGACACAGAATTACATAGAAATTATAACAACTAAATGGCGTTGGGCAAATTTTTGATCGCTTAAGATTACCAAGTGGCGCCCGAGAGAGACAAAACGTAACGCAGCCTAAAAATAATGGATAGACGACATTTGCACCAGAGCAGGGGAAAATTGCATAAGAGAGCTCCAAGACACGGAATATTGGAAGTTATTAGGAGAGTCCTTCATTCAGAACTGGATATATTATGGTTGCTAAAGAAGAAGAGATTCAAGATAAAATTGAGAAGAAAGCTGTCATGGTTTATAAATATAAGCCAATGGACCAAATTTACCCACTACAAAAAGTTCGATTCTTATTGCAAGAAATCCAGAAGAAATGGAAACTCTACAGAGCTACTTGCCTTTCAGCCCCAGGGGAAAGAAGAACATGCACCGAACATGTGGAAAGATTCAAACACCTTCGATGAACGGCATGTCCTATATGGAAGAGAACAATCAGAGAAAAGACTGAAGTCGCGAAAAAGTTTTCCTTTATGCGCCCATAGTCCCCCAGATACCTTTCCCGTAAAGAAACCTCCCTCAGCTAGTTTTAGCCTGGACTGGAAGACTTGGAAGACCCTAAATAGAATAAGAACTGGAGTCGCAACAGTAAAAACAAACAAATTTAAATGGGGGACAGAGGAGCATCAACAATGCCTCTGCGAATGTGGGGAGCTGCAGGATATGAACTATATTCTAAGATGCACTCTTTGTCCTGCAACGTGCTCCATCGATAATATGTGGATTGCCAATGAAAACGTTATTGCCGTAGCCCGCTACTGGGCTGAAAAACTCTGAATGGACGATTCGAACTCGCAAAAACAAAGAAAGAAGGTTAATTTATCATCATCAGGGCCACCACAAGACATTACAACATTTACAACATTGACCTTGTTCTTCGACACTCTTATCCTTGTTGCGAAATTACTGTAACCAAAGTTTAACTGCTTTGAGTCGAATACCGGGTTGATACTTCTTGCAGATTTATACACTGCTGATATGAATTTGAATGGTGTAAAAAAAATTTGACTAATAGGAATGATATAAGGAGCAAAATTTACACATTAAATTGACGTGTAATGCATATGGTTGTAAATAATAAAATTTATATTTGGGTCTTCTAATGGTGTAAGAAATTTATGATTATTATTATTATTATTATTATTCTTATTGCAAATAAACGATTGGTTAGAACTTTTCTGCTTTCAGTAGTAAAAGTAATTTATAAAAGTCATTATAAGAAGATGACCGTTGAATGGTGAAAGTATAACTAAAAAAATTTCACTTTTAGCATTTGTAGAATGATCTCAAATGATTTGCACTTGTATTGTTACAATTGTGAATCATTGGCGTGCTTTATACCTATTTAATATTACGTCAATAGCTGTTACATGCAATTATATTTCTGGTTGTACTTGTTTTATAAAATTGCCTATCTAACGTCTGCGTTAGCATAAAACGACAGTTTCTAATTCAGTTACGTAAATATTCATAATTAACGCACATAAAATTCTCAATAAACTAGGAACTAGAAATGAAATAATTTGCTTTCAAGGTTCAAGGTTTAACCATAATTTGTAAACCCTTGAAATATTATAATTTCTATGAATACATTAAAATAGTATTTCCATATTGTTCATCAATGCTTATTTGAGTGTAATTTGGATGCAAAATTTTACAATTAATGCCATGTTGCGATTAGCATGTCTATCTACCTGTTCTCACACACTGTTAGGATATACACAACGTTGTACCTACTTGAGTAATTACGTTTCTAAATCACCCACCTACGACTTAAGAAATTAATTGTATGAACTTAAAACTTACAATTAAAAATATTAAACTTTGATTTCTCTGATTCACTTGATTATTTTTTAAAATATGTTGAAAATTATGATTTAATTTAATTAGTGAATAATATGGTGGATAGACTTTAAAAAACGTTGCCAACAGTTTTATTTAGGTTCAACGACTGAAAATATTCAAAATATTAATTTTAAAATATAAAATTTTATGTCAGATTTCATGGAATGACGTAATTAAAATCGAATAGATTCATGACACTTTTCATGGCAAAAAGCATCATTTTGTGGAAAGAGCATTAAAATAATTTGTTGTTTTATTTTCAGATCCCAGAGTCCAGGGATGGTTGATGATGTCTAGTCCACTTCCAACTTTAGCAATATGTTTATTTTATGTATACTTTTCCAAAGTGCTGGGACCAAAACTAATGGAAAATAGAAAACCATTTAATCTAAGGAATATTCTAATTGTATATAATTTCATACAGACCATCTTTAGTGCCTGGATTTTTTATGAGGTATAGTAAATTTGTGATCGTATCTTATGATTAGGAACCGTTTAGAAATTTCTTGTTAGACATTAAACATTTTTTCATATTGTATTTGCAATGCAATTTTTTTTCCAGTACCTGATGAGCGGCTGGTGGGGCAGTTATAGCTTTAGATGCCAACCTGTTGATTATTCAAATCACCCTATGGCCTTGCGAGTAAGTAACATTCTAGTTCTAAGTTATATGTAATTATGATATTTTCCATCTTATCATATCAAGAGATAAAGTAATGTACCTAATTAATTACTTCTGATAAACTACTAAAAAATGTAAGAATACCCAAGTAATCAATTTGATAAATGCAATTACTGAATACATTCAATAAGCAATATAAAGTCAGTTAATGTTGATGACAAAAATACAATTGCAGTTTTTTGTAATATAATACAAAATTAATATGAATTTATAAAATACGGAATATATAGATACTTGTAATGATTCGACATTACTTCAATCGAAATTTGTTTAGTGTGGGTTTTCAACAATAAGAAATTTGAATACAAAAGAAATGAATGGACTGAACTTTCATCTGAAAACCCAACTCGATTATTAAAATATTGACAAAACAGTTTTACTTGCATAATCTTTACATTTCATACTTTTGGAAGTGAAATTATTATGGCAAAATCGAATTTCTCTCTTACACATATTGTTTGTTTGTTCGTCCAATATAGTCAGAGTCCAGCTTAGTTTTAATTTGTTTTCTTTTCTTTGTATTCATTTAAGCATATTTTTAGTTACTTAATGTATTCTGCAATAATAACAAAAGTATATTTTTAGATGGCAAGAACATGCTGGTGGTACTATTTCTCAAAGTTCACAGAATTTTTTGATACGTTATTCTTCATTCTAAGAAAGAAAAATAATCACGTATCTACACTTCATGTTATACATCACGGATGCATGCCTTTTTCCGTTTGGATGGGAATGAAATTTGCCCCAGGTAAGTCATTTCAAAAATATATAACGTCGTTAACGATATTTAACTGCCCACATCTAAAAGAATACTTCTTTCTAATAATATGTGAGCAAATTAAAAGAAATCAGGCTTGGCTTGACATTTGGAATAAATACGCACTAATACAGAAAACAATTTGCTCACGTGCATTTCAATCTCGTAGATTTACAATTTTCCTGTTCAAAAGAGAAGTTTCATTGATACTAATAATTTCAACACTACTCGCAACATGTCAAAAAGGCGATATATTCAGTACACAAATTAACTAAATCTGCAACATTTACAGAAAATATTACCAGAAATCTGGGAAAATTACTTTATGATGATCGGAGAAGCAGGGATCATAGTGAGGTCACTATTTAATGACTTGTCACTATTTTAGCTTTTAGGTCACTATTGGTCACTATTTCTAAAAATTGGTCACTAAAGTCACTTTTTTCACTATTTTGGCGCAAAGTTTTTCGACCGTCGGCGTCGTCACGAAATAAAAATATTTAAATTGTTTACAATTCCTTTTTAAAAGAATTATAAAAGTTTTCCAGTGAAGTAAGTGATTTTATCATTGCTCTGTATCATTTCCTTGATGGTTGGCCATTACGATTAGCAGACTGAGAAAATTTAGAGTAATCTAAAGTTATCTTCACACAAATTTAAAATGTGTTAGTACCAGGTGGTTAACGTTAGGTCCAGTTATCAGCCGTGTTTTAGAACAGTATTCAGCAATAAAGAACTATTTTCTGGAGTTTATTTCAAAGTACAGAAGTTCTTTAATCAAAACTAAATCTCACAAAGATATTATTATATTTTTAAAAAATACAACTTCTATAGTGGATCTTTATTTGATAGAATATGTTTCGTACATTTTTACAAAATTTACGGAATTTTTTCAAAAGGATGAACCGTTAATACAAGTATTATATTCAGAATTAAAAGAGTTACCTAAGACTATCTTACTCAAATTTTTGAAAAAGAAGCAGCTGTTGATTTTGATAATGTGCTTGCGAATACTAAAGATGTTTGTATCGTCACGAATTCTTTTTTCCATTAAATTGTGGAGTAAAAACTCAACAAGAACTTATTAGGAAGCTAAGGAACAATTAATTTTTTTAAAACGTCAACATTTTTATACGGAAGCTGTTCATCATTTAATAAATAAGTCTGCCTTAAAATTAGCGACGTTGAAATATTTTTCATGGTTATGCCCAAATAATGTTACTAAGGTACCTGATAGTGATTAACGTTTGTAATACTCTTCTCATAGACATTGCTGTGGATAAAGTATGTGATGAATTCAAATTACTGCAGTTGGTCTTATTAGAGGAGAAGAGAAATTTTGTTAGAAACCTAAGAGTAGACGAATTCTGGTTATCTTTCAAACACTATAAAGAATTATTTCAAGTCGTTAAAATGTGTCTATCTTTGGCACATGGAAGTGCATCAGTTGAAAGGGGATTTTCCTTTTGGGGCAAATTTTAACTCCACACAAGTCAAACATGAATCTACAAACATTGAATTCCAAGTTACACAAGAACTTCTAAATATGGGTAGTAGAGCTTATGATTCATATAAAAGTTATTTAGAGCTTGAAAAATCGAAAAAACAACAATCAGAAGTTGAAGAAAATCAAAGAAAGCAAGAGCTTGAAGAAGAGAAACAAAAAAGGAAGAGTTGGAAAACATAAAAAAAATGATGGTTCGGAAAGACAGTTGGAAGACAAAATTAAAGAGAAGTCATATGAAAAACTATTGGTAGCGAAGCTACTAGATGAAAGCCATAGAAAATTGAAACAAGCACTAGAAAAGAATAATATTACGGAAGCAGATATTGTTCAAGTCTTACTTGAAGGGTTGGTGACGAAGAGAAAAAAAGAAAAAGAGAAAAACAAAGAAGTTGACTTATTAAATAAAGATATTCTTTAAAGAAAGACTGTCATATTAGATAATTTTATTGCAAAAAAAATGTAAAAAATGATTTAATTATCATAGTCATTTCATTTTGTTTTGTTTATGTTTGTTAAGAATATTTAATTTTATTTTGGAGTTTATTATAAATTATTTTTCAACTAATTTTTATTATTTAAAATGCGTTAAATTTATTTTCAATATTTCAAGATAATAAACGCCAAAAAGTCACTATTTAGTCACTTTTTTTCTTCTGGTAAGTCACTAAAGTCACTATTTTTTGGCATTACAAGTGCTATGAACGCTGGAGAAGTTAAAACAACAATTTTATGGAATTGGCTTCAATTTTAACTTTGTAATTAAAAGAAATATGTAGTAAAACATTAATGTTAATAACAGAGATAAACAAAGTAATGCCATCACTAACAGATATACAAATATGCACATTATTTTGGTTAATAGATCATATTTGGTAACATTTAAATCAAATACAGTGGAACTCACCTATAGTAGACCCTCTTATAACGAATTCTCGTTTGTTATCAACCGACTACTAAACTTCCGACCAAATGAACTCGCGTATAATGTACTTTTACTTGTATTGGAGTAAAAATTCGTTGAAAGTCCATTGTGTCCGAACCGAATTCGGAGATTTCTCCAATAACGCGGAGGCGATTTCAGGATAAGTTTCTCCTGCATACAAAATGCAAGAAACGATAGACTTTTGTTAACCTCGCCAATTGTTAAATAAAGATTAATATAGCGAAAACCTTGCGAAAATGCAATCAACAACGGAATAATACCAGTGAAATTCTATCTCAATTATACAAAATACAAATTGTTGTAAATTAAATGCTTTTAAAGCAAAAAGTCATTCAAAATAAAAATTACAAATTTTTGTAACGTAATCTTGCATTTTTGTATTATTTTGAAACTTACATTTAATTTAGTTTTTGAATCTAAAAAGTTCCAATTTGAGTAAGATGGACACTGTTATGACGCACTCAAGTCCATTAGAAGCGAGATCTAATGTGCCTTACATTACAGTTATTAGGTACTAGATTAATATTAGTATTAATTGCTTTTTTTAAGAATTCTAATTTAATTAGTTTGAAATTGAAATGATGCATTTTACTCATTTCTGCAAATTGCTAAAATTGCGAATTTGTAACGTCATACATTTTTAATGAAAACAGTAAGTCATCCAAATCGTAGTTGTTGTTAGTTGTTGACCTTACCTATCCTCATATTGTTTAACCAGCTGCATGTACTATTACAGCCATCAAAATGTGCACGATTTTTTTTTAGCAACTTGATTTTTGCTTCATATCATAGGCGTCCTAAAAAAATCAGCCAAATGTCAATATTATTTTGTTTATGACAAATATTATTTCGCGAAAGTCACTGGATAAAGCCAGCTTTAATCTATGGAAAAATAGGGAAATTTATGTCAGGTATCGTGCACATTTCGGTGGCCGTAATAGTACATGCAGCTGGTTAAACAATATGAGGGTAGGTAAGGTCAACAACTAACAACAACTGCGATTTGGATGACTTACTGTTTTCATTAGTTTAGTTTAGTTCTATTATCACGTTTCAAATTTCACATAATAAATTATTTAAGCCGTAACTATAGAAATTAAAATTTTGAAAATTGGCGGCATGAGAATGAAAAGTGGTTAAATCCATTTTTTCCGACTTTAGGTTTTGACCAGTTTGCAACGTATCAAAAGGAGCTACATCGTTTAAAATGAAAACTGTACAAATTCGCTTATTCTATTGACCGACAGAGAGGTATTTGTTAAATTCAAACTGTACACAAATAACAAGTAAGGGTGACAAGTGACTAAATCCTGTCTCTCCTGTGAAGTTAAGATTATGGTCTTTGTCCACTTTTCATTCTCTGGTCTTCAATTGTTAAAACTTTTGACTCATTTTGATCTTCAAAACTGATCCAATATGCTTTATTCCATTTGGGAATTGTATTGATAATAAAATTAACTTGCCATTAGTGAAAAAAAGGTCAACATAATAAAACTATATTTATATCAGAAATAGCTTGAATAGTCATGCTACTTTAGTTTAATTCATATTTAATTGCAGTTTATTTCGGCGCAACATTCATGTAACGTCCAACAAGTGATTGAACAGCACAATTCCAGCACTTAAATGTTGTATAAAAACTAGTGGATTTACTAAATTACAATAAATTATTTCTTTATTGTTTAGTACTTACTTGATACTTAAGAAGGGTAATCTACTTTATGGCAGAAAAATTAAAGTACAGTAGAGCGTCGATTATCCGAACTAATTGGGACCGACTACCGTTCGTATAATCGAAAATTCGGATGACCGAACAGTCATAGTTTATGAGCACTAAAACGCTCAAAATGATAGAATATAAACATATATTGAACAACAAATAATATTTCAATCACATTATAATGTAATGTAATGGCAAAGTTAACGACGATTCGGATGATTGACGTTCGGATAAATCAAATCGTCATTCGGATGATTGACGTTTCGGATAATTGACGTTTCGGATAATTGACGTTCGGATAATCGACGCTCTACTGTAATTAGTTTTTCGAAAATCGGTAATATAATCCCCAATTCGTCATTTTCGCTGTAATTTTTTAATTCATTCTAAGAATCTTAAAAAATATTTATTCATTAGCTTGCCGTATCATTATTTCAGAGAATTGCTGAAATCGGTTAAAAAAGAATTGCTATTCAAATTCATATTATCATGAGAGGTTGTCATAGGTAGCTAGGAATTTCAAACGATAACAATTTTTTTCTTGAATTCGTTATTTGAAAACTTTAGACTTTGCTATTATATTTGCATTCTTTAACATATTTGCAAAATGGATTTACATAATTTACATATTTTTCGAGTGCTTTAATGTATTCTCGAATTTAATCCATTTCATTAGATTTGTTTTCTGATAAAAAATATCAGAATATCAATTAATTTTTGGCGTTATTAACGTTTATGTGCAAAGGTCTTGTTTTTAAAAGTTAAATATTTAATTAAAGTTTATTTCGGCGCAACATCTATTTAATGTCAAACAAGCGATAAAACCAATCATATTTTAGCACTTAAATAATGCTTACAAAGTAGTGGACTTGACTAAATCGCAAGAGGCTGCTGTAAGTAAATTATTTTTTATAATTTAGTACGTACTTTATACACGGGAACAGTAATCTACTTTATTGCAGATAAATTAAAGTTCTATATTTAAATTAATTTTTCAGCCTTGCAATTCCCAATTTATTATATTCGCAGTCATTTTGTAATTCATGCTAAGAATCTTAAAAAATATTGAATGATTACAGTGTCTATGGTAGGATGCGAAAATAAGCACAAAATATTTTGTTAGTTAATTTAAAAACTAACCGTTGATCTTGATCATTTATAAATGACTAATCCCCAGAGTGGGTTGCAAATTACAAACACGAAAAACTTGTCATTTTAATGTGAGAGTGTGAATGAGATGTGGCATATTTCAAGCCCCATTGTGATATTAAATTCATTTGTAATGACCCTGAAAAATGCAAGTTTGGTGTTAACAGGATATATATACAGGTTGTTTCAAAAGTAAACGTAAACCTTTCAGTTGCGTGTTCCACTTGTTAAAGATATGAAAACAGGTTGGTATAAATATGCATCTCAAGATTTAAAGGTCATGAAAGTAGATTTAGAAAATAAATTAAAAGTGACGTTGGCAGAGGTATTTTAAACATTGGTAACAGGTCTCACAGTAAATAGCGGTTAATATGGGATGTTTAAAAAGAATCGGAGAATCCTTTAAATCTGTTAAGATAGGATTATTCAAATTCATATTACTATGAGATGAGGGGTTGCCATAGTTAGTTAGGAATTCAAGTTCATTTCTTTCTAACAATAAAGATTTTTTCTTCAATCCGTTATAATGTGACATGTATTTGAAAAATTCAAAATATTTATTTGCGATAATTAAGATCACAAAATCAATTTACGGAATTTACACATTTTTATAGTGCTTTATGATAATTTCGAAGTTTTATAATGCAGTCATTCGCACAAAATTGTTGTCTGGAAATAAATTTCAATATCAATTAATTTTTTGCATTATTAACGTTTATGTGCAAAATTCTCGCTTTTATAAGTTAAATTTTAAATAAACAAACAGCAGCATCAGACGTGATAATTAACAACATTCATAACCAACTTCTCTATACCTACATAATACTTTTTGTTATTGTGTTGAAATATGCAGTTTCATTTCATTAAATTATTTATTACAAAAACAGTTTTACCAAAGAACACACGTACAGGAGATTTAAACCTGTTACAGTATGTGTAGATTATTAAGATTTGATGATAATATAGTTGAAACAGGATCAGGAGAAGTGGATTTCGGGGATTTTGGATCTAAATCAGCCTCAAGCCTCTCATGAATTTTTTTATTTATTCAATTTTGGTTGCTCGAATTCTAATTCACTGGGTTTTTTGTATTATCGTACTATTAATATTATAAGTGGCATTTAGAAATTATTCTATTTGGTTCTTTGAAATATTGTCCTACGTACATGTTTTAGAAGTAGTTATTTTGGATGAGGGAAGAGGCTTAAAAATTGTATAAGTAGTTAATCAAATTTTTCAAAGTCGAATTTTTCCTGTTCAATTTTCTTTCAATCTCCTACTTTTTCTAAGTTATACAGACGACTCGCGTTTATGCGAACACCTCTAATATGAAGTATTCAATAATGTAGTGCAAATAGCATTTGTGTGGGAATAACCTTATGTGCAATATTTTTATAAAGGCAATTCAATTTATTTTGCTTCTTATTTGCAGCTCAGTAGAGTGCGAACTTGAATTTAAATGCTTAATACATTTTTAACAACTTATTTATATATACGGCAATAATAATGATTGAAGACAATTTAGAGTTGTAGTATCTATTTAAACATTCTGTACAATATTGAGATTATTGTGTCCACTCTTCACAGTGCGAAAATTTCCCTTATACGAGCGGGCTAAAATTTTCCGTGTTCGCACTAACAGGAATATACTGTACATGTTTTTGTTAACCGCGTAAGTTAGAGTTACCGTCAAACTACCCTATGTTATAACTAAAAAATGTAAACTGTATTAAGAACCTTGGCCGATTTCACCACTTCCGAAAGGGATAAATTAGAAAATGTGTAAACAAGAAGAAAAACAGTCAAACTAAGCGCGGTTGGGAATTGGGCGTTTAACATCACGCTTTTTATAGCAAAAATGTAGCTCCTATCATTATTTAGCAAATACTTATTCATAGCAAATAATTATTAATGGTGATGTAACGAAGTGTAAAGAAGGCGGAATTCTTTAGAAGAAAGCAAGTGCGTTTTATAATGTACCAGGCCTTGAATAATTCCACGCAGATAACTTTAAAATTCCCATCAAGTATGGCGAAAGTGTCGCTACAAGCAGAGAGAAATCAGTAAACAGAATATTGTGAAAATTATGTACACGGAAAATAAATTACAAATCAGGGTGGAATGCTTAATTTTGTAGTTTTCTTTAACTTGATTTTATATTACTCGAATTTTCCTTTGAGTTTCAATTTAGAGAAGTTTTCATTAAAATCGAAAAATGTTTTTTTTGGGAAAACTACCTGCTTTCTTATACCGTGAATGACAAAGTAAAGATTGTCTGATAATTTTTATGTGATGTTAACTAACTTGATAATAAAAAACTGAATTTTCAATTAAACTTACTATACAATATTTGAATACAGCAAATTCTCAATTTTTTGTGCCGTAATTTTGCGGCACTTTTTATATTTGTACTAATGGTAGAAGACAATTAAATTTTTCTAAGAATCAAAAGAACAGGACAGATTATTTGACTCAAAAAAATATATATGACTGATGGGTTCTATCTTGCAAATTATCAAATTTTCTTTTGGCGACAACTGAAACTGTAAATACAGTACTGCTAAAGCAAAATTGTATCATCCGTGTTTTTCGAGAGTTTGTTGTTTTCGAATTGCTGCTAGACAAATTAATAAAAACAATAAAACTCTGGTTTTTTTGATTTGTAAAAAAAGATGTTTCCTTGTTTACGTCTCAAATATTGTTAAACTATTACCACAATATTTGAACTGGTCTAACTGCTGAAAAATAAATTTTTTATTAATTCAATATTGCTTCTTAAATTTCTTCTCGATGTGCATATTCGTTTCGGATGTTGGCTATTAGCTATCCTAATTTTATTGAAAAAATTGCACTGTACTTAAAAAGAAACATTAAAGGCATGTTTAAATCTTGACTGTTCCAAACAATGATGTAAGAACAAGAATTTCAATTCAATTTTAATTGTATCATTTCTGTTCGAAATGCAGCCAATATTATCAATTTTTCCATAATATGTTAAAAAAACTGATATTTAAGCAGTTTCTATGAAAAAATTTAAAAAAAACATTACATCTTGTATTTTTTTTTTTAGGTGGTCACAGTACATTTTTCGCCTTACTGAATACTTTTGTACACATAATTATGTACTTCTACTACATGGTTGCAGCTATGGGTCCTGAATATCAGAAGTTTATTTGGTGGAAGAAGTATTTGACAACTTTCCAAATGGTAAATTATAAATTTGTACATTTTCTCTGTAACTTGCTTATAATTTTTTTAGGTGCAGTTTGTACTTATCTTCACTCACCAGTTTCAAGTATTATTCACTGATTGTAACTATCCTAAAGGTTTCGTAATTTGGATCGCTTTTCATGGAGTTATGTTTTTGTTCTTATTCTCAGATTTTTATAAAATAAAATATACTGATGGAAGAATAAAAAGGAAATCGAACAATAACGGCGCTTGTATGGTTAGTACAGCAAACGGTCTTCTGGAGAATGTGTTATTAAATTTTTGTTCTGTTCAGCCCGTCTTGGAAGATGAAAAACAAGTTAATGGTAAAATTGCAAATGGCAACGCGAATGGAAGCCTTAAAAACAGTTATGTGGAAAGTGAACTTTTGGAAATTTACAAGGCCTGTTATTCAAACGGTGTCAACAAAGGTTTTGTTAGTCAGTCTAACCAAAGTGATGGCAAAAAAATTGATTAAAATTGGGTTTTGTTAATTTTTTAGTAGATTATATTTTATAATTTTCTACTTATTTGGGTACAAAGGCCGTCTTTGTATTAAGTGTATTTATTAATTGTTTAATAGTCTAAGCATTCATCTGTTTATAATTTCATTGAAAGATTGTACAAATCTAAGAGAACAAACAAGAAATGGAAATATGGTGCATCTTTTTTTTTGGTATTGTAAATATCAGGTAGGTTTTGGTGTTAAATCCTCAGGGCCAAGAAGTTTTTTATAAGCACAAGTTTTATTAAATAGGTTGTTACTTTATATCTGAGATGTTCAATTTAATAGAATAAAAATTTTCTGTACACATAGATACGAAAGCTTTAAACGTATTATTTGTTAATTATTGCTATGTTGCTAAAAATCTAGGCCAGTGTTATTGTTGTAGCAATACCATGAGTGCCTGAGTAATTTATGTGTTAGAGCTTTTATTTTTATTAAAATTTTAATGTAATTTAATGTTATCGAACTTGTTGCTGGTAATCAAATGTTCTTTAACTTCCATATCAGTACAGGTACTTTAAAAATAATAATATACACTCTTTTAACTTTTTTATTCAAAACTATTTATCTCGATTCCAAACAACATTTCATGCTTACATACGGCTTACTTCGAAAGTTTTATTATTTGTAAATACTATTACTGTAAGCAGAATTATTTGTGCATTAAAATGTATAGTATTTTTGTATATAGATGTGAGTATAAATTATGCATTTTTAAGTTTTTTTTACTTTCCTATTAATAAAAGTATCCCAAAAGTCGCGTAACACATTATAGTTACACTCTTATGCAATGTTAGAAGTATCAAAAAATATTAACTTCTTTATTTATGGACATAAGGGGCTTCACAGAGGTTACAATATCAATAATCGATCGACGGTGTACAGGTCTTCCCAGATATCTTGGACATCTTCTTATTTTCAAAATTAACACTTGTCTTAGATTTTGAAACAACTTTGTTGATAACATGTTTTACAGAAATAAGAGATTAAGGTACTGTGCCTAATTTTTAGAATAGTCTGTATATTTCATTAAAAGCATTTCCGACTCCAACTTTCCTTGTCAAAGCAAACATAAGAAAGTTTACAGGAGTATGAAACCTCATTCTCTCCATTGCTGTCCACGATATAAGTTTATTTTGTAAGCAATACACTCGGTAACACAGTTTCTCAAAAGAAAAACCGTAAAACCAAGTTACTTAATTTTTGAAGTGTATGCGATTTTACTGCACGCGAGTGTACATCAAAATGTAATAACCGCTTCATTAATTTCGGTAATTTTTGATGGATTTTATCTCATAAAATTGCTCAATTTTATTTTTATTTACAGTTTTCTGGGGTTTACTGTGATTAAATACTTGCCAGTATTTTGTATTCTTCGGCAATATTTTCTTCTTGACACCACTTTTTAGTTTTTTTAAATATCACGTTTTTATTTGCACTATAAAGACTTTTAAGTTGTCGCTTAACTTCTATTATTATTTTTTTAAATTGCAGCACCAAACAAGCGAAACAAGCATTTTAATCTCATCCGACGTAGGTGGTTTCCAGAAGCAATGTTTGAAAACTTTGTAAATTGATGATAACAAGGTGTGAATTTCTTGTGAAAATTCGAGTTATAGAGCTTTGCAAATCCTTTATTCGATAAATTTATTTCGAGTTATAGAAATTCTCGACTTATAAAGAGCGGAAAATCAATGAAAAACCCTTAGCAAGTGTAGGGGACAGCAAGCTACTTCGAGTTATAGAAAAATTTAAATTATAAGATTTAGAGTTATGGGGTTTTGACTGTATCTTTATATTCCCAAAACGAATTGGCCATTGAAGGTCTAATTATTTTTTATACACAAATAATTATTAATTTAAAATTCACAGCAGCGAATTATGAAATACAGTGGAACCCCGCTATTCGAACATAATTTGTTCCAAGAGCCCGTTCGAATAACGACTTGTACGAATATAGGGATTCAATTTTTTCCATAAAAAATAATTTAACTTGAATTGATCATTAATCCATTCTAGACTCGTAGGTAATTGCTTATTTATACATTTATCATACATAAAAGCTAAAACATCAAGAAATGTATTGTAATGTCGCTTTACCTGTACCACTGACAGTGAGTAAAGCTGATTGTGTTATTGAAGATAGAAAGGATGACTACACAGTTAATGAACTAGCATGCAAGTGGGAACGACAAGAATGCAAAATAACGAAGTATTTCTGCATGAAGGAAAACGCTGCCAAATTATGAATAATCATCACATTCGGTAGGTATATGATCATTTAAATCGACCCGAATAGCTGATCAAAACCGAAATAGGCTCAAAACCAGGCAGGTGAGCGAATATCGAGGTTTTACTGTATTGACTTCCAAGTTCTTATTGGTCAGACACAAGATGTTACTAGGCAACCGATTAACCGCGTGTTCCGATAACTTCTACGAAACGCTAGACGATAAAATATTTCGGCTACGCCTGCGCGACCTTATCGGACGATAAATTAGTTATCTTCTGTGAAGTTAGCGTTCATACGATACGAAAGCCGTCGATCGTGTTTTGTTTACCGTATGGTAGGTATGATCAAGGCTAATCCAGGTGCACAGAAAAATTTAAAGTTAAAACTGAGCGATGTATAAGAAAAAAGTAGAAAGAATGCGATATAGCCTAATTGAAGATGTAGATCTGCTAAAATTAGTAATTGCCGTCAATCCATTTGAGGATTCGATGAGGTGGTGTCACATACAAAAATGTTTGGTGGAAACGACTGGAAGAGAATTTAGTACAAGATCTGTGAGGGAAAGAACCGATCATTTGATACGATTATTTAAAAAGTCAGATAGGGTAAATATGCAAAGGTAAGTTCAAATATGGGTCTACAAAAATATACAGTACACATTTGCTTTTAAATTTAGGCCTGGCACAGAAGTGGAATATAATGAAAGAGAGAAATTGATGCAAGAAGTTCTTGATATATCAAGAAACTTTGTAGCAACCCGGAAAAAAGTCAGAAATACAGGAATAGCTCCCGCCAGTAAGATAGAAACAACATACAGTTCCTGTCAAGATAGTATGGAAGTGCCCCCAAGTCCTGTTGATGTATTCGAAATACAACAGGATACAAATATAGCAGAGGAAGCAATTTTAACACCTATTCTGACATACTTACAAGATCGAACAATGTCCACTACACAAATGCAAAAAAGACAGTTGGATTTGGAAGAACAAAAACTTGAATTAGACGAAAAGAGATTTAAACTGGAACAAGAAAAATTTTACTTAGAGAAACATGAAAGGGAGCAAAGGCTTCAAATGGAAATGAGGGAACGAGAGGCACGATTGAAATCGTGTGAAACGCAAAACAACATAATTGAACGATTACTAAAGTTGGTGGAGAAGTGAATTTATTTGACATGTAGAACTTGAAAACTGTCATGTGAATGATAACATATTGGTAATTACTAATATGCGTTTAGATGAATTGAACTTGCTGAATTAAGGGAGTCTGAGTCTATCAACTTCTAAAAAAAAAAAAAATTTTTTCTGTCACTATAAAAATTAAGAAATATTTCCACTTGAATTTCTGCCTTGACATCTGAACTTTTTCATCCAAGGGCCATATTTCACTGTTCCACAAGTTTACACATAATATTGTAACTTTTCTGAAACTAAGGCAGTGTCCATGGTGCTCACAGATCGAACTGATCCCGTGGACTGTAGGAGACCGCTAATTTAAAATATCAGATTTTTGCATTCCCAACTACAAAAAAAATTGTTACGTCACCACATTGGTTGTGCACAGTGTGGTTACATGACAAGTCCTTAATGTAATTTATCTACACATTCTTTTTTACTAATACATATTTCAAATGATTCTAATAAATATCTACCTATCGTTTAAATTTTTGTTAAGTTGTGAAGAATCTATTTGAAAGTAGTGTGAAATTTGATCTCTGGTCTGTTGGGAAATGTATACAGTTGAACTTCCATATAATGAAGTAGCTCAATAAGCCTTAAAAAAGTTTGTTATAAAGATTATGAAACGCATTAAAAATGTGTCAAAGGTTCTTCAGAAAATTCAATATACATTTTGTTTTAAATAGACAAAAGTTTGTTCCTAGAAATAATAAAATTATTTAGTGGATATAAATGAATGTTTCTTAAACTTGTTTTCATGATGTAAAGAAGGCAACAAATGTCGTAGCTCAGTTCGCCCACGTTCATTTATGTCCACTCTGCACGCCTTGCTTATTTAACTAAATTGTGCTTTGACTAGATAGTCCCATTTGATAAATTCGACTTGTAATTCATGGCAACCTGAAAAACCTGGAAAACCTGTAAATGTCGGGGAATTTAGAAATTAATCAAAATATCAGGGAAAATTCACGGAATTCATGCAATTTATAAAAAAATCGGGGAATTTAGTTTTATGTACCTGGAAAAACGTTTAAGACGAGATAGAAGAAACTTTGACTTGTTTAGTTAAGAGCACAAATTAGAAAAAGGTCAGGGAAAATACTTGAAAAGGGTCAGAGAAAATCTAAAAAATCAGCAAATTTAAAAATACATAATTACTGTGGACCCTGAAACTCCATCGGCAAACTCGGTAATATTTTAACAATTTAAAAAAAGACAGTTAGTCAACAAGTCAGAACAAGTTAGGAGGATGTGAACATTTTTTTTTTACTTTATGTAGGTAGTAATCAGTGCACAATTTTAACAGAATGTTTTAGAATATTAAAAATAAAATTCTCTTCATCGGAAGTTTCTTTGAAAACAGTCATATTACTTCCTTTGACAGAGGCGTTTTGTGCTATATTTTCTAATTTAAAGCTACACCTTACACCTTAAACTGACAGATGCAAAATGCCATTACTAACAACATAACTTATTCTGGAATTAAAAAACGTGGTATAGCAAAGATTTCAATTAATGGTTGATAATGATGGCAAACAAAAACGTTTTGCAAAATACATTTATTATCATAATGTACTCAATTCATTGTCACTAAAATAATTAGTATTAGTAATTTGTGTAACTGTTAAAGTATTTTGAATACTATTAGTCCAAGAACCAGTTGACAATCATTTTTTTTTAAACATTGTAGTTTATAAAAATTAAACCTAAAGCTGAAATTCATGGAATTCAATTACTTTAGTATAAGTGGATACTTATGGCTGCTCATACCTCAAAAATAATTTGTACATAGAGATGAGGTATAAGGAACAGTCGTAAATGTCTTCTTACACTTAGGTAAGTGACTGTTGTCATTGATGAATTCCAGTGTAAACTTTTATTATAAACAACAAACTAATTAAAATTCCATTAATCTATCTGTAACAGTTAATACTTCATTTGTATGTACTGACTTTTCAAGAATTGTATGATGGCTTCCAACCAAACATCCCTTTATTTGTGACCCACTTTCAATAACAGCACCATCACAAACTATGCAATTTTCCAATGCCACCCTGTGAAAGAACAACTAAAACAAGTTTTCTTTACAAACAATTCTGCTTACCTTTCCTTGATTACAACATTGTTCATTATAATCGAATTAAATACACGTGAAAAACTTTGCACTTCTGAGTTTGATCCAATGATACTATTTTTAAACGAAGTTTTTTCAAATAGCTTGCAAAAATCCCAAATAATGCATCTGTTATCAACTTGATTTGATTTTATATCAGCTTTTGGATCTATAAGAACCAGCTCTCTGCCATTAGATATTTTTTCCCATTTATCTACAATCTGTAAAATGTTTTGTTTATAACCGACAATAAATTGCTTAATAAAAATTATACATTAGCATTAATGGACCAATAAGCTGGGAGTGTATTGACACGAACTCCATACGTATCATCACTTGCAATTAATGCATAACAACGAATTAGATCATTGTGATAACAAGGCTGATTATCTCCATAATGGTCAATAAATGTTGAGGCTTCCCTAATTTGCAAGTCTAGTTCTGACTCCTTTGCAAAATGAAATATATCATTGATGTCGTTGGCATTAATAAGAGAAGGATTTGCTTCAACAACTTTCTTCGGTTTCAACAGTTGCTTTTTAACTATATGCGGAAGGAGTTCACCTTTAATGGTGGAAATGTTCTTTTCATGTTGCAAGTATTTTATGACCCAATTTTTCAATATGTAAACATGGGAGTCCACCAAATTAGTGTGAAGTTTTATATTCGGGTGCTTCTTAATCAGACATTTTGATATGCTAATGTTGGTTTCAAAATCACTTGCAGACGCTAGAAAAATCAATCTGTTTGTTTGAACATCAACGCCAACAATATCACGCTCTACAAAATAATTTATGCATAAAATATTACTTTACATTGTACAAACATACCAGGCTTATGTTTAACTTTAGGCCCGGGCACCACAATCTGTTCATTACACTTTGGATTAAAAAATAAACTACAAACTGAAGCATTGTGTTGTCGGAATAAATTTATAACACTATTCAAGTGAACATCCGAAATTAAATCACACGATAAAACAATAACATCCAATTTTATCTTGTCCTGAATCAGTCTTAAGGAATCAGCCGTGCCTAAATCTTCATTACTGGGAACGATGCAATAATCCAGTTTCAGTTGCAAATCAGTTTTATCCAATACATTTTGAATTTCAGCTTTCTGATTTTCTGCTACAATCACTATAACTTCTAAAAAGATATATAATAACTTAATACAGAATTTTATCGATTGTTATCAAATTACCGGTAAAACCAAGTTGCTGAAGTTTATTTAACAGATACCATATTAAAGGCTTGTTACCTACAGGTAATAAACATTTAGGCTTTCCTGCTGTGATTTCTGGAATTCGAGAACCTTTCCCGGCTGCCAAGACCACTGCCTGAAATTCGGGACGTAACATATTGTATGTTCCCAAACTAAATGTTTAACCTCAAAATTTGCAATTTTTTTATTATTTCACGCAAATACAATACCAAAAACTTGGTATACCAGAAAGTCTTAAAATAAAATACGGAAAAAATATAGCATCCAAGAATATCACGTAATATTCAAGTTTGACAGCACAAACATTTAAATTAACCTAATTCTCAAAATGTCAAATTTACGTCATTTGTCAACAAATTTAACCATTGTTTTGACTAACCCGAGTTTAGTAGCCGAAAAATACTGAGTTTTCGTTAAAATGGGCCGTCGTAAATCGAAAAGAAAGCCACCGCCGAAAAGAAAAGCGATCGAACCGTTGGATCAACAATTCAATTGCCCTTTTTGCAATCATGAAAAATCCTGTGACGTAAAAATGTATGTATTTTGCTTGCGACAAGAAATGTATTGAAGAAAATGTTTCTTTTAGGGATAAAGGTCGAAATACGGCACGGATATCGTGTAGAGTCTGCTTGGAGGATTTTCAAACAACAGTAAATTTTTTATCGGAACCTGTGGATGTGTATAATGACTGGATTGATGCATGTGAATCTGCAAATTAGTTTTTACGTAATTAAATAAGAAAATAAACAATTGGACTATCTAGATGGTGAATAAGATGTAAAACTTC
The DNA here is from genome assembly GCA_949768715.1 of Dascillus cervinus. Taxonomy (NCBI): domain Eukaryota; kingdom Metazoa; phylum Arthropoda; class Insecta; order Coleoptera; family Dascillidae; genus Dascillus; species Dascillus cervinus. Next base: position 24,116,568 of record OX458319.1, on the reverse strand, counting down.
ATTGTTTATTATTTTAATAATTGATCATTTTGGTTCTTGATTGGCGTGAGTAGTGATATGCAAGGTTCTTGTTTTAAAACAAGATCGTTCGCAAATACTGTAGATTTTATTGCACTTTGTTCTATTTTTCATTCATGTTCAATAAATTTAAATATTTATTTATTGAATAATGTTCAAGGGATAATATTTAAATAGCTAATGCAAAAGATCTATTAGCCAATTTCATGTATTTGCTTTAAAACGTAGTTGTGATTTAGGTATTTTCTTATAATTATAAACGACAAAACAAGGAGTTTTTTAATTAGGTTTTTAATTGTAAAACATCACTTTATTAATTTTTTCAAAATACTTAGCTATTTGTTTTTATTTTCAAATCACTAATATTGTTGTGAATAAGAAATAAAATGTTTAGTTCATTTACATGATTATTTATTTTGTATCATGTACCACAGTTCACCCAGCTTCAGAACAACATTTTTTGTACTGCTTTGCTAATTATTATTGGGTGCATTCAGTACACAAAACTGTTAACTATACACGTAAACTTTAGTTCAATTCTGGTTGCTCCTTTTTTCCATAACAAAATTTTTAAAACTTTTCACTATACATTTTAAAAGTTCGTCATTAATACATATTACAATTTAACAAATACACAATACATCTTAAAATGCCTTTTAAAACAATGATAATCATTGTGTAAATTGTTTCAAAATGTGTTTTAAGATGTATTGTGTATTTGTTAAATTATAATATGCATTAATGACGAACTTTTAAAATGTATAGTGAAAAGTTTTAAAAATTTTGTTATGAAAAAAAGGAACAACAAGAATTGTAACTAACAATATTAATTGCATAACAAGGAAAACTCGATTTAAACTTAGTTCAATTCAGTTGAGTAAACAATATGCTGGTTCCCTGAACAGTAAATGAAAATTTATGTTGCAAGTAACCACCAGTAAACGCATTCATTCTTTATTGACATGTTAACTAAACTGTTTACCATAAACAGCAGTGTTCAGCACCTAACGTTACTAAACTTTTTAAACTGTTGATTGCGCTGAACGGACTCGCCGATTTATGCTGCCTTCAACATATTGTAACTTTTGTTTAAATACTATTGAAACTACCTTGTTCCAGTTTTAATGCAGCATACTTAACATAACTTAATTTAATGAAAAACTGCTGGTTCACTAGTAGAAATTTGATTGAGATACATTCTTTTTGGAGTAACACAAATTATTTACCTTTTATTTTATTAGCATCGATTAAATATTAACGAGTACAGTCGATTCCGCTTAATGGGGATACATTGGGAAATTACATTTTGTCTCCATTAAGCGACTGCCCCTCTTAACCAGATTTCACATAAAAATTTTAATTTTTTAGTAGGGGAAAGTGGGGGAATTCCGCGCACCTAAGGAAAAATGCTCACAAAAAATTTTTATTTTCATTTGCTTTAGCGCACTGGTATACCAAACACCGCAGTTCTATTGGTACAATCCCAAAAAAACATATTTGACAATGTAATAACATGATTCGCTATAGCGGCTTCATGCAAACGACAATATAGTTATGTAGGTACTGTGAGAATAGATAGTACTAATTGAACTCACAAATTTTTGGTGTGTGATATTAATTTTTGCCCTCACGGGATTAAATTGTGAATTTATTCCCGTTTTCCCTTAGTTCACCAGCCGCGTGCCGATTTCGTAGTTTTGCGCAACGATCGGCGATATACTGAACTTGCTTGATGAAATAAATTTAATCCCTAATTAGTAGGATATAATCAATTTAATCTCTACAAATAAATATTTTATGGTTTTTGAAAATTCAAATTTTTATACCACAGGGCAGAAGTGTCATTTAATCCTTAGTGTGATTACTTTGCTTGCAAGCTCAGGCAATAAACTTTCACCCTCGGGATGAAATAACTAACATGTGTCCCTCATTTTATAATGTTTTTACTATTACGTATGTGGCATTACCTGTTTTTTCGTCCGCCTCCACAAATTTAAAACATTTAAGCGTTCGTCAAATTAGATATGTATCTGCAAGAAAAAAAATTTCTTTATCTATCTAGAGAAATTTTATATTATTTCATGTTTGTTTAACCAGGGCTGTAACGTATCTTACAAATTCTAGAGTCGTATCTTTTGATAAGAAAGCAGTAATGCTTTCTAGACGTGTTGAAAAGCAAAAAATAAAAGTTATTTGAACTATAAGAGTTTTATTCTGAATTAAAGTTAATTCACTAAATATGGAAATTTGGTACCATCTTTAAACTGATAAATATGTTACTAGAGTAACTTATTCGCTGATTATTGTTTGGATATTTTATGAAAGGAATATATTTTATGGAGAATATAATTTCGACAAAAATCAACAATGTAAATTCATTGTTGTTGTTTGTTATTAATAAGGGACAATACAATAATGTTGTATTGTCACTGTGGTACGTGCACTGCATACCCATTGCTATGACTACTTCCAATACAAAATAATATCCGTCACACGTCATCTTTTTTAATATTGTGACTAATTTTCAATTATGCAAGATAATTGTCAAAATAAACGCTGGGGAGAATGCAACAGTGAAAAGATAGATAAATTAATAACCAAAAATTTATCTTTGTTAATTAATGTGTGTGTATTATATTCTCAAGGATAATATAATAAGTGGTACGCTTATTATCGAAATTTTTTTTGAAATGCCACGAATATCAGTCCCAACGACGAAAATACAACGAGTGCGTAGCACGAGTTGTATTTTCTAAAGATTGGGGCTGAATGAGTTGGCATTTCAAAAAAATTATCGATTCTTAAGCGTACCACGAATTATATTTAGGAAGAGAATAATATTGAGACACACACATTAATTAACAAAGATACATTAAATGCATTCTCCCCAGCGTTTCTTTTGACAATTATTTTCCATAATTCAAAATTAAACCCGTCGCACACGAAGATTGAACCGTGATTTAAAACAGGCGCCCGCGTTTGTGATTGAACGTGACGTCATCGTTTATGGGCGGTGCAGGCTGCGCTGCATGTTTCAGCACGAATATTTTGGTTTGTATTGGAAGTAGTCATAACAACGGGGAGTAGTAGTGTACCACAGCGAAAATACAAAAGTGACAATACAACAGTGTTGTATTGTCACTTATTAATAACCAACAACATCACTGAATTTCAATGGTGATTTTAGTCGAAATTATATTCTCTTCCTAAATATAATTCGTGGTACGCTTAAGAATCGATAATTTTTTTGAAATGCCAACTCATCCAGCCTCAATCTTTGGAAAATACAACTCGTGCTTCGCACTCGTTGTATTTTCGTCGTTGGGACTGATATTCGTGGCATTTCAAAAAAAAATTCGATAATAAGCGTACCACTTATTATATTACCCTTGACAATAAATCAAAATGTTCAATAATGTTTTTATCATATCTTCTCAACTCTCTTTAGCATTAAATTGATATTTTATAGCTATGTGTCAGTAGTGTCAGAATATTTTCCATTCTCCAATAAACAATTCTTCAAGAAAAGTATTGATTATCAAAGACACCGATCATATAAGTAACAATAATATTAAGCAGCGGAAGACAGGGGCTGGCGATCACTTACGAATGGAATGAGACACTTATTGGCCAAAATAAACTTTATTTTGAACAATTATTACAAACGACTCTCTCCAAGATGTAGGGACTGGTTGCTGGGGGCGGAAATATAAACCTAACTAAGCTTCTGGTGTACAAAGTAATATTAAAACCAGTCTGGACATAGCCAATTAAAACATCCAAGGTAGTGGGCAAATGATCACGAATGCAGAATGATTCGTACCTAATGCTGTTATCAGAGGGAACTTCAAACACCAAGCGTCAAGGGTGAAATTCTTCAAGATAGCTTACAATACAGTGTCTCTATTTTGAAATATTTAAATTAACATGTGAAATTATGAATTGAAGTATACAGTGAATTAAATTTTCAGCATTTCCAACACAATTGTGTAGTTTTGTTTTTCCGGGTTTAGTAAAGCTTCGAGGAACAATGTATTACACTTTTCTCGAGAATGGTTCAACCAGATTTTGTACACATTTAATTTTAAGTATTATATTTAATAAAGGATTCTCAATTTTTTTAATTTCTTATACTCAAAAGTCGTTATGCAAAATAAAATAAAAAATCACACTGTAGAATTTTTTAAAGCAAATTCCAGAAATTATTTTTTAAATTTCTCTGTTCAATCGCTTCAGATAAATATGTTTTACGATACAAAAAAAATTCAAGACTATATCTTTATCCGTATTGTAGAAAAATGTATCCAAGTAGAAAAAAGTCTACTTTTCAGGGGAACCAAAAAAACTAACCGACTACTCTGTGTAAATCGCTCGACTTTGCTGTCTTTGTCCTCAAATTTTGGACACTTTTAGTTATTGTAAAACTCTCGAAATAGAATATATTTGCTCAGAAAATAATGCAGTTATTAAATGCGCAAAAATTAAAAAAATACGTTTTTTCCAATTTTTCGTATCCGACACCCTTACTGAACAACCGGTCATTAGTTTGTATGTCTTTTTGTCCCTAAGTCACTAATTACCTGTTTAAAATAACGAAAATTAGTTTTGCTGTAAGTAGATAAAAAAAAACAACTACCATCCTGTTGCGAAATAAAGGTATCTAATAGGAACACTACAATTATGGCTGAAAAGCGGAAATTAACAGTACCTTGAATATGACCGGAAATATTAATAAATCTAATTTTTATTGTGCAATGTTTGTTTATAAACTGTTTAATCATTTTCTGATAAACAAATCTATTTTCCTCTTTTTCTAGCTCTATTTGTCGAACACTCAATGTAACGATATAACTGCATCATTATCTTATAAAGCTAATAAGCGCAAACCTTTGGTATATCAACATAAATTATTGTCAATAATTATTAAAACAACTTTTGCATAAAACGTATTAAACGCGTTATCATCAAAAAATCTCAAAATAACTTTTATTTTAAAAATGAATGCCGCAATCACATTAAATTATTTTACAGTTAAGCATCGAAAAAGCACAGCGCAGTTGGAGTAAGATTTTAGGAACTAAATCAAATATGAAAGCGATTACTTACCAACATTTTCGTCATTTCCGATCTCTCATAAACTCTCGGAAGTTAAAATTGTTGATACAAATGAATTGGAACAAAAACCTCCTAAATTTTCGGGTGGAAGAGCATATTTTGCCGACTATCCGTGTTTTATCGACGGACGGGGTTCGAATTCGGGGAGAACTTTGGAACTTAGTTTGCTTGCAGCCCGCGTTCAGTTAAGAACACCGCAGGATAATTCGCGCTTATAATTACGAATTTTGCAGCTAAAACGCAAACAAGAAAATTAAAGTTCGTTTAGTTTTCAATTAAAAAGGAATACTTAAAATGAGTGCTACATGGTTATTGTTGGTCACTTTCGCGTGTGGCTTTTTTACTGCAACAATAGCCCTGAAATGTTTTCAATGTGGTCAGTACAATGATGGTGTGGGATCAATTACACCCTGCATAAATCATACAGCAATGCAATTAAAGGAATGCTCGCACCGAGACCATGCATTCTGCATTGTAAGTAGAAACTTTCATTTGTCCGCATTTGATTACTTTTGTGAGAAATTAAAGTCATTTTTACTGATCGGAATTTTTAAGGGCAACGTTACTTGTGTGTCAGTTAAATAAATTTAATTAATAGGAACGTCGAGATTTTTTTGTTCGCTAGCGTGAAACTAATGTAGGCATTAAAGGTTTTTTTTTTAGTTTTTGCGGGGCTTTTACAATTAAGCATATATGAAATTGTTTGCATTTAATTGCAGTAAAATTAAAGGTTTGTTTAATTTTTAAGTTTCATTTTATAATTATTCACTTTTAATATTGAATTTCTCAAATGAGGCGAATTAAAAAACTTATTACTTTTTCTTTTTAATTTGGTTCGTTCTTGACAATAATTATTTAATTTCATTGCTGCATTAATTATTGTTTACGTGTACTTTACATATTAATCTCAAGCTTGAACTTATTATAAATACTAGTTATAGGCTATTTATTAGTTTGTTCTTGACACAGATTTACATTAATTGCAATTGATAACCAATGTTGGTCTTATGATTGATATTAAATATAGTAGCTTAACACTTAGGTATGCATTACAAACAATAATTTAAACTGATTTGTTTTTAGATGTAGTATTAGAATGTTTTTTATTTTAATCACTTTACACTATTTATTTCCACAGAATCGCTAAGTTATCGTTGCATTTTTGAATTTCTGGTAAGGGGCCCATATTTTGTCCCCCGTTTGTTTATTTACCACTGTTTAAAGATCTTTCAGTTTATTAGCTTAAACATTAAAAAAACCTTTAATCATATTTGATAGATATTGAAAAACAAATAGTTTAAAAAAAATAAAATTAGAAAAATACAAGATGTCCCAATTCCAATTTTACAGAAAAAAAGTTATTCTTTACAAAAATTTTAAAACTAAACATAACATTATTTTTCTTCAGATAAACAATGGAAATTATGGAAAAATATATTATTTTGTTCAATTCAACACATTTTTCAGCTATGTACAAAAATTATGAATACCATTTTGTATGATAAAACTGTCTCCTCGTTTACCTTGCATCTTTTGCGTTAACGCAACGTTTAGACTTAACTCTTTGAGACACGGTGATATTAAAAGTGTCCCTCCTTTTATATATGCACGGTGGGATATTTTTTAACTATTTAAGTCCCCACCCTATAACAACAAACTTAATTGAATTATTAACATTTTTTTATGTTTTTATATTGTTATTCCTTTATTAATAAAAATAAACCAACTTTGTTCAATTTAAAATAAAATAAAATTTCTGTGCAACATGGGCCCCTTTATTTTCTAAAATTCCCTGCCTCAAAGGGTTAATGGGTTGAATACTGCATTTTCCACACATATTACTCTCGCTGTTCGTTTTACCGTTTGTTCACAATGTCCTCAAAGTAGTACGTCAATTTTTAAAAATCTATCCGCACAAAATACACAAAAAAACGCCAAATGCAATAAACGCATAAACAAAAAATAAAAAATACAGCTCTACACTTTCAGAAACCTATATTTTAAGTGAATTTATAATTTTGTCATGAATATAGATGGTAAAACATACAGTCAATTGAAAGAATAGGATGTCAGAACCGAGTGCAATATGATAGAAGGGCTAAAACAAGGTGAGCTTCATAAGAAGAAAATCAGTATAGGTTATCCTCAATTGAGACTCCAGTGACCGAGAGGGTTAATATGTACATAACATAGTAAATATGGATAAAGAAATATGCAACCAAAACTAAACAAGTTTTGCTTTGATTTTCAGTTATTTTAGATATCAATTTTGTGTTATCATCGTTACACACTCATTTTTAATAATTTTAAAAATTGAGAATTATTCATTTTAATGAAGAAACACAATTTTTGTTGATTTACCTACGCAGGACTCCAAATTGTATTGATATCTGTTTCATTGGCAATGACTATTTGATGCACGGAAAAAAACACACAAGACGAAAATATATTTAGGATTTACGGGAAATTTCTCTTGTTGGTTACAGTTCGAAAATACAATTATAACAAAATTTCGCACTTTTCTAAGTGTCAAGTAAAACAGCGTTCTATCGAATCATCGAATGTTTAGTGCTTTTTTAGGGTTTGGAGTAAACAATATTATAGCGAGTTGGTTAACGTTAACCCGTGTAGATAGCGTTAAACAAGGTACTTCTTTTCAATTCGACCGAGAAAATAAGCATCCGAATGAAGATTAAAGCATTTGAAGTTTTTTGTCATTTTTATATCTAGTCAAGTTTCATTAAAATTTTTCAATAAATATTGGGTGTTTTGTTGAAAAGCAGTTAGTGTAGGAAACGGTAAATTTATTGTTTAGTAAGTGCAAAAATTTTGATTTACAAAAAAAAAAAACAAAGAATAGGCATACCATTTATTTTCATTGTCTGCGAAGTTTTTTAACTTTGCACGAACTTACAAAAACACATTTATTTATCGAACGAATAAAAAAAGCTTCAAAACTGTTTTCGACAACATTATGTAATGACCATTTCCTTAATTTGTAATTAAAATTGAAAAACGTCCCAAATGCCACTTTTTTCCAGTAAAACTACGCAGAATGCAATTTTTTAACGTCTGCTTAAAGCACGGCAATCTATTTCTGGTTACGGTTCACACGTTTATTTTTATTTTTAAATTTCCGCTTTTCAAAGATTTACGTAGTTGCTGTTGTGGGATTAGGTATTTGCGAAATAGCAAACATTAAAAATCCTGATTTTACTAAACTAGTAAAACTTTCATTGCATTTAAAAGAAAACATGTTTTACTATCACTTAGTTATTGTTAGGAGAAAGAAATCTCATCTTAATGTGGGACGTGTTAAATTGCACACTCCTTTCGACGACAAAATATATTAAGCTTCGCCCCACTGATAATGGACGTCTGGAACTTTATGTATCTACAAAGAAAGCGTAATTTTATGAGCATTTCACTAAATATTCTACAGTAAATAAGTTAATTATTTCGTACATTTCAGAGAGGTGCATGTTCGTTCCTGTTTATGGTTTAAGAAAAGGTTAAATTTATAGTTGAACGTAAACTCACCTTATGTGTGTAACCGAAACTGTTTAAATATTGATATGACAAACTGCTTTCGAAACGAAAGATGACAAAGAAAAATTGGACAGAAAATTCAGTTGTCGTCCTTTTATTACAGTTACGCGTCTTTTCTTTCCTGATAGTCCCAATTACAAAAAAAAAACTAAATGTAGTAAACAATGAAGTACTTTAGAGATTGCAATTAAGTTGCATGTAATGAATATAAATATGCGCAGATTTAATCGCTTTACCGCAGGAATTTACTTGAAAGGATTTGTGGAAAATAACTAGTTTACAATTTTAAAAATTCCGGCGATAGAACTGAATAATTTGTCTTACTGTTTTGTTGGATGGTTCGCGCAATTAATCTTATTTAAATCCGTTTTAACGTTTAGCGGAGAGAAAAAACAAGATAATTTCGTAATTAACTTCTTACTCTAATTTTAAGTTATATATACAAACATTTTTTAATTAGACATGTATAGTATGTGACAAAAATAAACGCGAGTCTAAAGTTTAGAGAATTGAGAAAAGTTCATTTTCAGGTTTTCGAGTGGCGGATTATGGCCACTGACGCCTTAGGCACAATGCAGTTTTTATGCATATTATCGTTCATTTTTGTAACTTTCGGTGACGTTTGTTTTGGATCATACCATATTTCAAATTTTAACCATCCTGTTAGGGTACATTTTTACAGTTGTTGACATTTAATTAAATCATTATAAAATTTGCTGTGATAAGAGATTAAAAGTGTCAGTCAATATTAAGGCTGCACTATACAATATTCAGTTGTATGAATTACCAAAGGATTATTTTCCGCTCATGATGTCATTATTTTAATATTGTCTTGACACATGGGTTAATTAGTGGCACACTAAAAGTCGATTGATAAATTAAAATTTTAATAAACATGTATGTTTACAGTGTTTCTCTTAAGTTCGATACAATTTTGCTGCACAACATTTTCAACAAACTTTAAAAAAATGTGTAGGAATAACTTTTTCTTGCCACATACCCCTGTGCGAAACTATATTATGTTTAGTTGTTTTCATTTCTAAGCTAATTTACATTGATGACAATAGAATCAATGAATGATTTTTTCAATACTTTTCAGCAAATTTAAAGTCCGTTAGTGCGTAGATTTAAGTTATGTTAATCTTGTTATCTCGTGAATATCAAGCATTAATTACTGCCCTTTCACAATGATGTTAGTGGTAATTGAGGTGGTAGCGGTAATATGTTCACAATGGTGTTAATGATTTAATTTAAAGGTTAAAACATTCTGTTATTATGACAATCTTTTCCGTAATGTCAATTGTAAAATTACAAAAGAATCTGTTTTTATTGGCGGGTCCAAAAAAAAATTAAAAGTGAACATAGTTGTTACGTTAAAATTTAACAATTACATCATTGTGAACATCGAAGTGATTTTGAACTGTTTTATATGTAGCACTAACATTGCGTTAATATTGCCACCCCAATATTAACATCATTGTGAAAGGGTAGTTAGACATGAAAATTTGTGGCATATTGATACCAACGTCGGAGAGGCACATTAATACTAATGGTTAGAAAGGGTTTATCTGAATCGATAGGGAATATTAATGACGAAGAAATGCCAGTGCTTTTAAATGTGATTTTAAATGTTATAATCCAAAAAATATTTGTTTTATCCCTCTTAGCTGTATCAATCAATTTGCCTTACCTATGAGACGGTTTAATACCAAAGTCACGTTCTAAAATGAGAAAGTTTCTTTGAAACAACTTTTTGAGACCCTTATTTATTATTTATACATATTTATTTTATCATGCTGCGAACCAACAGCAACCAAGGACAAAATTTGTATAAATATGTACCTCTATTACATAATTACAGTTACACAATGATGCATATAATTATATCATTCAGGAAAAAAATATATTTCCTTATAATTAAAAAAGCGATTTTTTTCGATATTTGGGGAAGTCCCAAAGTGTCTAAAAATAATTGTCTGTAAATATTGTAAAATTGTCACCGCCATCAGTGCCACTAAATAAGTACTTTTCCAGGTACTTGTATTATTATAAAACAATGAAGTAAAGTAAAGTTGAATTCTTAAATTTTTCCTGGAGGGAAATAAATTGTTACCCTAGATCTTGTATAAATGAAAATTTAGAAATAACTTTTTATCGGTAATGATTATTTAAAAAAATTAAATGTTTTGTTGTTGCAACTCGTTAATTAAGAAATAAAATCCACGTTCATTTATTATGTGGTAATGCAGTTGTTGATAAATGATTTTTGCTGCGTTAACCAATTATTTACCTTCACATTTTCCATTTTCTTGCAGAAATTGTATTCACCGACAATAGATGTTCAGTTTTGATAAAGTAACGTGTTCTATTTTACAATAAAAGAAAGAAGAACGGCTCTCACGACCATTGCGAAACGTATTTTTTCAAATTAAAATATATTACTAATTTATTACAACAAATCAGTTTTATTTGGAATTCTGTAATAAGGCACCAGTTGGTCTCGGTTGAAAAATGTGACAAACGATTTTTTAAATTTTTCTAAGCTATTTAATATCGTAAATCTTTGTTGTCAGTTTTGGTAATTTCATTACTAATAGATTTTTAGGTTAAAAACGCGGTTCAATAATTTACACAAAAAGATTTTTTGTGGCTAACAAGATGAAATTCTAGAAAAATGTTTGTCTTGATTTTTCATAAATCATACTTTTTTGCTCTTTCACGTCTAGTTAATTATACAAAAAATAAACCACCATGAGTAAACAAGATTTGAAGATAATAATTTAATATTTGACACCAATTTTGGCGGTGGCCATTAACGTTGGAGGACCCTGTACATGAAACATTAAAAAGTTGGATAATTTCGGGCTAAATTCTTAATAATGAAGTGCAAACGGAACAATAATAGTTTATTAGTTACATGAAAGGGCCGAAAGTTTTTAAGTTTTAATTCAACATAATTAATATCAAACAAGCGAAATAATTCATTTACAAAATACAGAACTTGCAATCTGGAAATAAATTACAATTATTACAATTAAATTTTGAAGTTTCCTTTGAGAACATTCAAGAATTAATAAACACTGCTAAACCCTTTACTGGAGCTTTCGCATTTCTTCCGTAAAATAAAAAATTGATCTACGATTGGCATCAATCATTATTAATTAAAGATGCTAGACACAAATTGACAAATGGTCTTGTAAAATAAATGAATTTTAATTTTTTGTTTACAGTGAGAGAAGCAATTTTATAATTAAAATTTTAAATACTTACTTAAAAGTAAAAAAGTTCTTCTTTAAATATTTTAAATTTATCGGATTAGTATAAATGAAATTGAATAGTAAGTCTTTAAATTTAAATGCATACCACATTATTCATGCTATGAACAACATTGGGTATGACATTTTAAATTTCAGGCTAAGAAAAAAGTTGAGAGTCATAATTTCCCGTTCATTAAGTGAAATGAAAATGTGTGATACAAAATCAATACTTTTGTTAATGTTAGCTCATGTTGGTTTACCATAACATTTATTTTAATCATTTAATTTACTAGAGCTGCGAATATAAATAAAAAGCTGCAAATAGGTCGATGCAACAAATTCGCAACTAAGCAATTCTTCTCTATTCGGTAATGCTTCCGTTCAGTGCAGTAAATCGATTGCCTGTCGATATTATTACCGTACGTAACTACTAACTTTATGCATATCAAAAAGTTTTGCAATAATTTGTACTATTAAGGAGTGAAATTAGGACGATTGAGTTTATACTTAACCAAATTTCATTTATTACTCGAATTGTTACATAGAAACTTCAAAACCAAATCTGCGCGGTTAATACCCCCCGACTAGACAAAACGTTTACAGAATAACAGAATCAATTAAGGGTAAAAAAGACAGCACAGCAAACTTTCTAACAAATGCTATGGTTGAAGGCGGTTTTCATTAAATAACCGCGCACTTTTCATCAGAAAGTTTGAAAATTCAAGTAAATATTAACGCAGCTTTCTTCGTGAAAGCAGCGTTTATTATTGTAAATATATTCGTAAGGAAAATTAATTATTTTGATGGATTTGAAAACCGTTTTATTAACTTTAATCAAAATATTTGGGGGATGAAAAATGAAACCTCGACAAACGTTACAAATGTGGTTTTTGCTAGAATTTATCGAGTTCTAGATATGTACTTGCATTAAGAAGAAGAGTGTGATAAAGGTAAATTTCTTGTTTGCAGTATGATTTTCTAGAACTAAGACATCAATGGATAAAATGTCTTTTGATAAAAGGTGGAAATACATTCAACATTTTATTGATTGAACGCAAACTGTACCTGTTATTTATATAGTACAATGAAGTCAATTTTTGATAACATTTTAATAAAAATGAAAACTGTTTATTGTATAAATTAATTAGATTTCATTTTTAGAATACAGTGGAATCTCGCTATTCCGACTTAATTCGTTCCAAGAACTGTTCAACTGGTGAATGAAATTTTCCCATAAGAAACAATGTAAATTGGATTAATCCGTTGCAGAACCCCAGATAGTTGCTTAATTAACAATGTATTATAATACGTAACGCATGAAACCATACCTCTCTCCCTCTGTCTCTCTATAGCCGTATACTTCATAAAGGGAGTGTTATGATCCCATGCTTGTAGTTTATGTTGTAGTTTGAGCGATGCCCCTCCATTTACCTCAGTCTGAAGCATGCCTAATATTTTCCTAAAATAATGTTCCAGTGAATTCTCTGACTTGGTCGATCCAGCGCTTTGAGGAGCATCCATGGGACGTTTCTCGAATAACACGTTTTTCTAGATTATCACACTTCGTTCTATTGACGTGTCCAAAATATTTTAAAATTCTCTGTTCTACCGCGCTGGATAATCTTTCTTGAATTTCTAGTTCTTCTAATATGACCACTTAGATTCTGTGTAACTATCCAAGGCTCCTTTAAGGTCTACATCTCGAATCCGTTTATTTTATTGAAGTCAGCTGCTTTCTTCTCCGTATGTGGCAATAGGAAACAAGTCACAAACACAAGTGATCTTTCCAGATTGTAGTTGACGTAGTCATCACCGTTTTGTCAAACGCAATTTTTCGATTTATGTGGGAGCTTCTTTGACGTTTTTCATACTACGAATGTTAGATTAGCGTTCAATTTTGATGGCGAGGTCTATTACCATGAGTTTTGTTTTTTCTCAATTAAGTTAAACGTGAACTTTCCAATTTCAATGAGCTCTGACATCTTCTGTTCCTCATTGCATATCGCAAATTGTTTTTGTCCTTCCGTCAATGACTATTCCACATTTCCAGCCTTTTAGAGATTTCCTTGTTCAATGGCAAAACCTTCCTGGTTTGAAGTTTCTTAGAACTATGTTGGAGGAAAATATTATGCAGTTGGATGAGCCGGAAGAAGCTGAATTATGTAGTTGTATTGGAGAAGACATGTTTTGCGTTTTTATTTTATGCAACTGAATCCAAACATATCCCACATAAGTTCAAAGAAAATTAGTCTTATCTGTGGAGATTATGCAAAAACAGCCATATCCATTTTTCTTTATAAAAAATATCTTATTTTGATTTGTTTTGAGAAATGAGTAGTTGAAAAAATTATGTTAACTAAAACGTCCTTTTAAGTAAAGGTTCTTGTTATTTGGATAAAGCCTCCTCATATAACCTGAGTTTCAACTACCGATTGTGAAGACTGTGCAATATTGCATTTAAAGAAAATTTAAGGCAATTTTGATTTGTGCAAAATTAGAATTCACAATTTTAGAATTAATAGGTAATTATTGCAAATGTTAGATTTTGGTTGCTGTTGAGGTTTCAGTAGTTGATACTGAAGTTTGTTCAGCTATAAATAATTTTTTTTCTTAATATTTCATAATATATTACTTTTGTCAAAAGTCGCAATTTTTAAGGATTCAAGTCTAAAATATCAGTTTGAGATATTGTCCGGATTATGTATTTGTACTTTTTCATTTTTCCCATAAGATATAATTTATTATTCTTATTTTAAGTACATGTGTATTTATTTTTAATATAAATCCTTACTGGAGTGACACTTCTGGCCGCTTTTTTAATCTTTAAGTCCAAGTGTTAGTGATTTTGAAATTGCAGAATCGAAGACGAGTGTTGTACAAGTTATTCGTGTAATATATGCAGGTGATTACATTCAATCGTGGTTCACATATAAAAGTTATTGTTAAATAAAATCTGCTTCAAAACCTTCATGCGAACTTTTTTCATAATACGAAGTTAAGAATTGCCTCCTGCAGTTTGTCGGTGTTATTAGCACTCTGTAGTATGTACCAAATTGCCTTTTTGTCGCAATAAGTTTTTTAAAGTTAATGTAACTTGGATATAACATATTGGTATTGTACAATCAAAGTTATTAGATGTCACGGAATGTACAAAAATCGGTACTTAAATAGATTGTCCTTGTTGCTTTATCGAATAAGATCAATTGTTGTTTTTTAGGACTATTTTTATTTACATATTTTTTGTCCATTTCGTCGCTGTACAAATATATTCAAGTAACCAGATAGTACATTTACTTTACAGATTTGATTTTACACGTGGCACTTGTCAAATGGTCCAGACATACAAGATTATCTTGAGAGCTCGTATCGATTGTAACAACGTAGAATTTAACAGGATATTCGCTTCGCAGTGTTCAACAATATGAAACATTGGTGTTATAAGATAAAAAGTTTTGAACAACTCAAGTATATCGTCTGATATTAATGTGGCTGTATAAAAAATAGATGAAAATACAATAAATAAATTTATCTGTTGTTTTATAGCTAACATAAAAGTGTACGGTTTAACTATTTAAGATGTTCCGGTAAAAACATAAACTCCAATAATGCGAAAATTTTTAATTTAAGTCAATAAACAATTTTTACGAATTATTAACGATTGCTGTAAAGGTTGGGTCTAACTTTATGATCTCCGATATAAGTGCTTTTTATTCCAGTAATAGACCCCTAATATTTTCTAAATAATTTACATAGATTCATTATCACTAGTAGAAATTAATTAATATTGAAGCTAAAATTGCACATTTGAATTAAAACGCGTTTCATTTTTAATTCTCATAAAAAAATTAACTTGAAAATCGCAAGTTGCGCGAAAAATAATCAGATTTGCCGATCTTTATGGAAATTTTATTTTGCTAATGCTTTTCCATAAAAGATAACAACCACTATATTCCAAGGTAAAAATTGAACTTTACTATATGCTTGCATTGCCTATAAAATTGTAAATAAACCTGAGAGCATTTGTAAAATTTTATCTTAATAATGCCTGTAGCTATATCGTTTAATTTCTAAAACGAGTGAATAGTTCATTTAATGTGTTCAAACCCGGAGTGTCTAACTCAAAATGTAAAAGGAGAAGGAATGAGGTCACTATCCACTAGAAACATTGCAAATTAATCTCCTGGATTTTAAAAGACTTATATCCACTTATGTTCTAGCTATACATACATAGCCTAGAGACATCCAGTGTTGTATGGGTTGAAGACGAAGGACGAACTCCACTGCGGTGCTAACAATGGCAGACTTATCCTTTTTACACGTTTTTTTCTAAATCTAAACCTATAAAAATCAAATTTAATTAATCATTAATAAATTTAAATGATTGCACTGGACAAACAATTCTTCAAGAACGCAATCTTCTCTTAACATAATTAACCATTATTCATTTTCTGCGGTAATGTTTTCATCTTGAGACATGGTGCATCACGACCGCGTTATTCTCAGGAGAAATACGTGCCTTGCCCCAATTCACTTAATTACAACTTTTCATTACAATTAGTAACTTAAAAATTATTAGCAAGAGTGCTTTTTTACATTAAACTTGTTAAACAAACGTTGATAAAAGGATTTAATATTTGATAACTTTGCTTTCATGACATTATTAGTAAAGATTCAAAAATTCATACAAACCTTTTAGAAGCAGTACATTTGACGATTGATTGTTAGCAAATTATTCTACAGATTCTCCAAACATATTCGGAAATCCGGGAAACCTACATTTACAAGTGGGAATGAGAACCAACGCAACCGCAAACTGAGAAAATGCATTAATAGAATTTGCAAGCTTTAGCCTTCAAATAAACTAGAGAAGGTATTCTGTCATGGAATAATCTCATAGCAACTGGTGTAACTAGAATTTACGTGTAAATTCTTGGCTTTAATATTAATTGCACGCTTAATACCATTGCATCAAATGCATATACACAATGAAATAAGTTAATTGAATTAAACAATTATTAAACGCCACCGAGATTAATTTAACGTTTGCAAGTAGGAGAATAAATGTATTCCATTTAATAAGCACTGCTGTTACAAGGATTCTAAAAATATTTAAATATTTTTCATAAACTGTTTTATTTGCACTATCAAAAAATGTAAGTAGTTTCTGTAAAATAAAGTCGACAGCATTTAGCATGAATTTGAAAGGGAGTGAGACATGACGTTCAAGGTTTTTAAGTATGTTCCTAATAAAATTCAATCAATTATAAATTGATATAAATCGCTTACCGTTTAGCAAGAAAAATTGAAATTCTGTTGCTATTTGAAACTGTCGAGTGGCACTGTTTTTCTGAGTTATCGTAGAATGGGGCTAAATTGATCACACAATGGATTTTAAATTTCCTACAGCGTTTTACTTTGCCTACAAATTTGTTGTGATAATTAGTTGTAAGCATGTTTTACTTAATGATTTGTGGTGAAGAAAATTTGATTGCTCTTTTCTAAATTAAAATATAATTAACATAATAATCAACTTCATACTTAAAATGGGGTCAATTTGATCGTAGTGGTTTTTATTATGTACGGACATGTAAGCTGAATGGTTTTGATCAATTTCAATTTCTCAAATTAATTAGTGACAGAATCAAACAACTTGTTGGTTTTTAAACACCATAAAGGCAAATTTGATCAAAAATTTATTAATAGGTAATTGAAACTAAACAAATGTTAGAAAAAATATGATAAAATTATTAAATAAAAACAATTTCACCTCTCATTTACATCGATTTGCTTGTCAAAAGTATATGTGACTATTTCTTCGAAGCTAGTTAATTGTAGATTGGGGAAAATAGCTATAATATCCATAAAATTAACCGCAAACTTGTCTTGCACCATTTTAGATACTTTTTTGCTTTGATTTATATACTTTAAGTCTATTACTTCTATAGTTAGTTTTATCTTTCGCATTCTGACGGAAATGTCGGGAAAGAAGCAATACGTCACTCTACCTGTCTGAACCGAATCCCAACGAATTTGCCAGAGATCATTGTATGTATTCATTAATAATTGACACACAAGTCGAGAACGAAATACAAATGTCTGTGTTCAAGATGCCTCCATCTACAAAATGCAGGGGAACTTCTGGAGGAAAGGCATTATTTACCAAAAGGTTAAAAAGAGACGAGGTTGCTAACCGATATTTAAAATTGACAGATCTCTTTAACATCAAAAAGTCCAGGGGAAAAGCCGTACTAAAACCGATACAGTGCAGTAAGCACTTGCAATGCCCAATAGTAACTTTCATTGAAAGTATTTTGTTCCTTGAGCAGACTTTACCCTTACTACAATAAACTGAAACGCAGACTGTTCCTTTATATAGAATTATACCGTTATTGAAAGTATAACCCAACAGTTGCAAAAAAATATTCAAAAGCAGGTACAGTTATCGAAATGTTGTACTTGGATACCATTATCTTGTGTTGTGTTATTTATTGAAAAAGAATACTACGTTGGTCACGTAAGATGACGGAGTAGACCAAAATGCCTTTCGTCCTGCCTGTAAATTAAGGGGAAGTACATCATTTGCTACCCCGTGATCATACGTGACTAACCCCATAGGTACGGCTAGAATTTAAAAACCTACATACATCAACATAAAAAATTCCTTTCGACATTGAGAATTTACGATTCAATTTATGATGCCCTATATCCTAAAAGCGCGAGTGAGAAAATAGAAATAAATTACCGCGCATAAATACAAGACACACAAGCAGCAATGTCATTAATCCATTTCTTCATACATTTTCAATTAACACAAAATACCGTTTTTGAAGGCGCAGCTATTAAATTTTCGTTTCATCTTTAAAATATTTCGCCGTTAAAAATAAAGTTTTCATTATTCATTTTAAAAGATTCGATGAAAACTGTTTTTCTGAAGTTAAATTTTTACAAGAGAAAAGATAATAAATGTGTCGTTTGCTCTTTTGTTCTAGAAATACATTAGCGAGGGTTCTCTCGTCAAAGATTGTGTACCCCAATGCACGGAAGCAGGTAAGTGTTTCTCTTAAAAAATAAGAATATGAAGTCGATTTTGAGATAGGTTGGAGTCTAGTTGATGGTTTTATTTTGTGTTCTGTTTATTGTGGTAAAACGTTACAAGAAGCAACATAAATATTGCCATTGAGCTTACACGACCCTCACTGTGAGGTAAATACGTTTTACCTTATGTATCTATTCTCATTCCATTTCCCGTTAACCTGGTAGAAATACTAGGTATATTCCAATCGATTAAAACGAAATGATTGAGTTGCTTTACAAAGCAATTAAACAGGATTGAACTTTTATCAAATACAAAAACGTCAATATTGGCAATTATTATAATTAACATTTTTGTTTAAAAAAAAATCGGTCAAAAGCGAGTCAGGCTCGCACAATTAGGGTTCCGTACTAAAACAGCAAAAAGTAGTAGATAGGCCAAATTAAACTTTTTAATGTACATTTAAATCTTATCCAAATTTGCTTGTAGTAATCGATAAGGATTGAAGCAAAAGATTATAATTTTTCTTATCATTCAAAATAAATAATGTTTTGGATTGAAATATTACTAGTAGCAGAAAAAAATGTATTTTCACCACGCTAGAGAAGTCTCATTATAGTCTTCGGGCGTCACATCCTAAGACTCTTTGTGCTTCAAGATCTAAACTCAGTTCTCATGCAATAAAAATATACATCTCCACTTAAGTGTATAATATGCTATTAAATTATTTAAACAATTTATGATAGAAAAAATTAACATTAAAGTTACTCCTACTTAGTAACTTTAAGACACACCGAGCCATAAAGGTTAATTTCGTTATCGAAGGCCAATAAACAAGATTATGATTGCAAAGTTAAATAAAATAAATTTTGTAACAATATAATATTATACCTTCTTGTTATGAAAAATAATGTTGAATACGACAGTAGAACAAATGTGTTTCATTAAATAAATAAAATTTACTTATCAACACTGAATGAATCAATCGTCAGAAATTAGTTTTCAACCTCAACACTGCTATTACGGAAATTTGCACACGGTGAATGTGAAATAACATCCATTCAGTAAGTGAATTATCTTAGGTACATTTTGTAGATTGTAGGTACTACGATAATTAGAGTTGCAGAATCGGATATCGTTCCAAAAATTGTTATTCCAGTAATTTAACTTTCTGAATTATATAGTGACCGACAGACTGGATTTAGCATGATATTAAAATAGTAGGTAATTAAATTTCGAAGCTTTTCTGCATTCTTAATTACGAATTTAATAAAACAAATTACAAATTGAGGAGTTCGCAGCAACAAGGAGGCAGCTCCATTTTTGAGTAAAATTGCACTTCATTTAGTTTTTTTATAAGAAAAATATACTCTATCTGATGATGCAAGAACGAAGCAGCTTCAGGTATTAGTTCCGTGTTATACTGCTAGCTAACGGCAGCTCCACTCATGAAACAGGAGCAAGAAATTTTGTAAAACGTTTTTTTGAGTTTGCAACATAAACACCAACTTAAAACTTGCAGACTAAGTAAGGGTAAAATATCCTGAAGGGTTATAAAAAATAAGTTAAATAAATTTAAAACAAACTGTGAAAAGTATAACATAAGAATGTCTACAGAAACAAAAACGATAACCAAATAAAAAGAACCAATAATAAGATGCAACAAAAACCATAGAACAAGTCATGAATACAAAATACCGAGGGTAAAAATTACCTACTAGCTATAAACAAGCAGAAGTGAGAGAACAAGTAAACAGCGCCAACAAAACAGCAGAACTTCTTAATTAAACGACATGCCAAAACAAACATCTAAGAATAGAAATGAAGTCAAGAATATTTGTTAGCCATATACATAACGTACACTGCTGTAATAAGACCAGAAGCACCGAAAACTGAACAACAACAATAACAACGGAAAACATTATGGAAGATGAGAAACAGCATTTTGCAAGATGAAATAGAAAGAGTGAGAAATACAACCATTACTGACTTGGGTAGACAAGAAGAGTAAAACAATGAACGACAAGACATTACTAAAAAGTAGTGTAACAATTAAATAAAGCATAATTGTATTACACCCATCGTTTAATTATATTGTTATCCATCGAATTAAATTGAAACATCAGGTAAGCGAAGGTAAGAAAATCCCAACTTCTGTGGTGGACTTCGAAACTTCCAACAAATATTTAAATAAATAAGTAACATCAGAAACTGTTAAAATATGATCATGAAGTTGTCACATTTCTGTTCCAATCCAAGAAGTATAGATTCCGATTTACTCGATACTTTCTCAAGACCGTAGCCTACGTTCGATAACTGTCGAAAACAATAGTATTTAATGAAGGTTTTTATTGAAAACATCTTTTAATGTCAGTGTTCTAAGATTTAGTGACGATTTTTGTTGCTTGGTTGTTTGTTTTCATGCCAAATTGTACAATATCAGTATAATGATGACCTAAGGATCCATGCTAAAGAAACATTGAAAACGTGTAAATGAAAATCAAGAAAATTGATAATTTTCTAAATGGTTGATATGTCTTTCAAAATTTACTAAAACATTGTTTTGTAATTATAAATCAGACGAAACATTTACCAAATATATGAAGCAGGCACAATCTCGCAGATCCGACAAAATAAACGATTTTATTAACTCAGCGAAAAATGTGTACACCAGAGGCATGAATATTCAATATTAAACTTTCTCTGTTAGATTACCCCATATCTAATATTTCCACTTTTTGAAAAAACTTATTTCGAGACAGTTTAATAAATATGCCGTTAAGAATCACAGTGGTGTAAGTCAAAAATTGTCAATTTTTAGTTATAGCACTTTTACAATGCTTTAAGTTGAAACTTAACTGACCAAGTGATTTAAGTGTAGGTCAACTATTTTCCAGAAGAGAACATTGTCAGTGCAGAATCAGAACCTCGTAATTTATAAGAAAGCAAAACTCAACTTTTCTCAAAAAAAATGACTTACACCACTCTGGTTCTCAACGGCTCAAATGCAAATCATATTTATTAATAATTGCTAAGTACATTTAAGAATGTCAAAATGATATATCTCTTAACTTTAATTCTCAGCTCTTAAAATGCAGTCCCCTTGGTTCTGTATTTATGGCTGATTTTCTTAAGTAAACTTTTGCCGGCACTTTATATGCTGATGATATTACAAACAATATCCGGTGTCATGAAACTTTCTAAAAAATTTTGTTAGTAACTTGAAACACGAAAATTTACTAAATTAATTCAAAATATTTACTTCTAAACTTAATTATCAAACAAAATTTTTGAAATCTTCCCCTCTGCTTACTCTTCATCCTTTTTAATAGTAATCTTTTAACAACGAACAGAAGTAAATACAGTAGAACCCCGATTAACCGTCACTCTTTTAACCGTCACTCTCTGTTATCCGTCAGCGTCAAAAAAAAAACGTGAACGCGACGAGCGCGGTCAAAGCGATGCGATGTCTTTATACCATCCTCAGGGTGGTCGGTCTTTCGTTTGAATGGCAGTTTCCTCTTGTAACCTATTTTGGTAAATATAAATGTATTTAGGATGCACTTGCACGCGTTTTCAGTTACATCTCGTCAGAAACCAGCATTGAAATTTCATTACTGTACACGTTTATTGCAAAATTTCTGTTAACCGTCTATTCGCTTAACCGTCATAGTCCCGGTCCCGACGGTGACGGTTAATCGAGGTTCTACTGTATACTATCAAGTGATGAAATAGCCGTGACGTTATGAGCGACTTGATTATAAAACGTATGTCTGTTATTTCTTAATATTTTAGTCAAATTTGACTTTTGTCATATTAATTATAGTACAGTAAAAAACACTTTCCCTCAACCTATGTTCAGATCTTCTAAAAACTTGGCCTCCACTAGATTTCTATCTCTAGGAATATTTAAAACACTTGGTTTATATGACTTTAATTGAAAATGCGGAGGACTTGCAGAATCATATTATCGCGTCTTGTGAAACAATTCGACATACACCGGGTATATTGGAACGTGTTCGCTAATCTATGCGTCACAGGATAGAAGCTTGCTGCAGGTGACTATTTCCAACAGTTTCTGTATATTGTTATTATGTGTGAAACTATGCATTTCGGAAACGAATCGTTTTCGCATACATGTTTATAGGAACTTTTGTTTTTCTTATTTATGTCCAACAAATTCTTCGCAATATTAAAGCATCACCCTGTATATAATATAATATAATATGAAATAGTATTTATTATTTGAAATTAATGTCAGTAGGTAGTAATGCAAACTTTGCACATAATAAGTTATTTTACCTAAGATAACGCATTTTAAGATTGATTAACTTCAACCGTGAATCTTTGCAGTCAATCTCGTTATTGTTCGATTGCTCGTGAAAACATATCAGTTGATGTGACGGTTTACTATCAGCGAGAGTCGACACAAATTGTTACCGATTTCTATCACATCACGCTGTATTTAAAGTTAGACTGTAACGTGGAAACTTTCGTTCCTTGCCTGACATTCACAGTTAGATAAATACATAATATCTCATTAATCAATTATTATTTCAATACTGAAGTAATGCACTTCTTGCTTTAAAGCAATTACTTATTATTAGATTAAAAACATTGTTAGGACAGAAAGCAAATTTTTCTCTTTTTTCTGTAAGTAATTCCCTGCAATGTTCTTCCTATTTTTTTCACTATCTTCCAGCCTTCCGACACTTTCGGTCCTCTCATGTATCCATATATTTCTGTACACTTCTTCTCCCACATAGCGTTTTTGTTTAAACTTGTGTATAATTTTCTGTCTTCCAGATCTTTTGTGTTTAGCCAATTATTGTATGACCATTTTTTCAAACGTATTTTTTCGTTCAATTCGGTTGTTCACCATTCTGGTGCCTTTCCCTGTTTTGCAGTACTGTGAATTTTTCTCTTAATGCATTCATAAACTTCTTTCGCATTTCCCTTCAATGGTTTTCGTAGTTTTTTTGCTAGTCTGAATTTACTTGCTGCTGCATGTTATTCAAATTATATTTTACAGGTTATTCTCATTAAAACTCTTATACATAGTTGATATCATTGAAGCTCTTGCTAAGAAGCGGTCAGATTCACACTTTGCTCCCTTATGAACCCTAAAATATTTGTCTAAATATTAGATTTTTGAAGTTAAATAACGTAATCTATGATGGACAGCAGCTCCCTAGTAATTGCAGACACTTTTCCACTATTAGTGTATTGAACCGATTACATCACTCATAATGCTTTTTTTCTTCATCCTAATGACCGCCTAATAAATGATCATCAAACTCGAATTTGACTAATAAGCAATAATCACGCGTGGTACTCAGCACATCTGGTTTGCTATGCTGTCTAAAATTTCAAAGTTAGAAAATATGTTGCGGTGATTCTTCCTTAAAAAGTATTGACGAAAACGTACAAAACCGTATAACTGTAAGGTCTCTAAAATATATTTGGGCCCAATTTACCGAGTTTTGCGACTCTCAGAATTATATTTTGTCTGAAAAAGTATTAAATTGTTAATTCGTGTTATAATCTGACGAATACAATTCGTGAAATCGTGACAATTAATAATCGCATGGGTTCATGTACTCAACATGTTGTCAAATAATTTCACACGTCTTCCAAACTCGTGAAATTAATTTTTGACATGTTTCGTGTCCCAACTCATGCAATATCCATAGTGACGATTCCACTCGTTGTATTATACAGGGTGGAACAACAAGAACCGTTATGAAAATTGAACAACCTAGAAGGCGCCCAGGTCGCCTATTGACAACCTGGATGGGAACCATTTCCAACGACATGAATACGATGGATTTAAAACCGGAAATGGCACAACAACGTCCAGAACGGCGCAAAAGGATTAGGAGAGCCGACTCCAAAAGAAATGGGATATAGGCTTGGGAGAAGAAGAAGAAGAATTGAAGCTGTGCTATGAACTGATTACATAAATAATCACAAGTAAAAGTACATTAAACATTGCCCTTAAAAAAATTAATCGAATTTACTGTTATTCAAAACTTGAACCCTTAAGTAAATTTTAATATTAATCAATTTCATTATTTAGGTTGATTTTTAATTATTATTCAGATCGCAAATTTAAATTTTTTATCCAATATAAATTACTAAAACCTACATAAAAATGAAGAGGAATGAAATTTGAGATTTTAACATTTTTTTTGATATGCGATGTGAAAAGAAGACGGATACATGCACGTCACATTAGTGAAATTTACGAAAAACAAGATAATGCACGATTTCAGCTGAAATAGTAGTGACTGAAACACTGATACGTACGTACTACCGACCAACGTTATCTTTCCGTTATACCCCTTGTTCTACATACATTATTGTACTTTATCATGTGCGATACATTGCTGTATGTGTGTAATAACTCACATTTAAAGCACCACTTCGACGTTGAGGTTTTGTTGACTTTTAGATTAACCAACAGAACGTAGGTAAGAACCAATATAATATATCTTTGTGTGGCTCAAGAAAAAATCCATTACCTAAATGAACTTGTCAAATGAATACTTATAAGCAACAAGATTAATGATGGTAGAAATCTGGCAAAAAAAAGAAACGAAGTAAAAAATGGACGTTTATTTATAAATCTGAAGTTGACGCTCTATATTTCGTGGTCGTAATTTCATCTTATTTTCTGAAATCTGCTCCATTAAATAGTAATTGATCGAGACAAATACGTTCCCATCAGACTGGCTGTTCGAGAAATGCTTTTTCTCTGTCGCTTGATTATTTGATCACAATTCGCAAATTGCCCCAATTTATTTTCGTGCTTTCTTATTTCAAATGCTGATTTTACATTTTAAATATGCAAATTACAGTTTTTGAAAGATTGGAGTTCTGTGAAATTGATGTTACCTTGCGAAGAACCCGAGCAGTCATTTTTCATATTCGTAGAATCTTTCAATCACGTCGATTTTCAATGTCCGTCAGGAATGGACAATAAAGTCCACTTCTGTTGCAATCTAACTTCAGCGTAAGTTTTTAGAGAGAAGAGTGGAAACAGACTGAAATGGCGGTAGATTGAAATCTTTGCCCGAGGATTCCATACGTCGAACATATTGGCTGACCATTCTTCACAACAACTCGAAAAGGGTCGAAGTTTACTTTTTTACATTGGAGCTCTTTTGCTTTGTATTGACTTAATTTGAAATTTTAAGTACCAGTAACGTAGAAAGATGTAAATGTTGAAGTTTACTACAAAAGTAGTTAGGACGTCAATTTGCTAAATGTCTTCGGTGATGAGAGATATTTTGTTTGAGCTTTTACCGAAATATATAGTTTATGTGTTTTGATTTCATATCGGGCAGTTCTTATTTGTGGTTAATGTTTTTATTAGTTACATCATGAACTATACTAATAATATGTTAAAAGAGAAACCAGTATTCATTTTTAATTGAGCACAATTCCTTAATGACTTAAAACAAGTTCAAAGTAAAAGGAAATGTCTAATATGAATAATTAAAACATTTCAAAAGTCCACTTTTATTTTAAACTTGAGCTTAATTGAAAATTAATTAGTTTACCACCGGAAGAAATGAAAGTTATTGAAGTTTTGTGGTTCATATTTTTTAGCAACCCACTATCCCACACATGTTTTAGTAGCCAAAGTCAAAACCAATACAATCAACAAGACTCAATAAAAACGTATCAAATTCATTAATAATTTTAATTTTCAGGGGTATGTTCAACAACGTTTCGCCCTAACAATTTTATTTGTATGCAACTAATGTGGCTTTTTATTCTTCGGCAAAAACTTGGTTTTGAATGATGGAGGGAAGCTTTTGCACGAACCTTTTAAAGGTCACATTTTCAACTTTTTGCACGGCAAATTTGTTTAACTGTCAAGTGTAAGAACCACAAATTTATTTAATATAATCACGGAAAAAAATCTTGCCCGTTTTTTAAAAGAGAACAACTCAAAAATGTTCTTGTAAGGAAGTCTTAATAATATATCGGCACACATCTGAGACCGCCGATTTAATTTCATCACGTAAGTGTTGTCATTTATATAAGTTCATGTTAGAAGGGTTGACAATGAATAATGTGCGTGAAATCCTTCCAAAAACAAGGGCTTTTATTGTTTCCAAAGTAGTTTTAAAAACTTTATGGATAGGTAGTGAACATTAGAATTATTTTTTATTATGTATATGAATGATGTATTGCGAAAAATTTTTTAACTTCAAGTTTTTTCTTTCTTTTTTGTACAGGTAACCCCAGCTCAACGCGCCCCCGGCGAACGCGAATTCGTTATACCGCGAATTTTTTTTTTTTAAATTTGTGTAAAAGGCTGATCCATTTTAACGGTTGGCAGTTCTAGAATCGGTAGGTTTTTATTA
Organism: Dascillus cervinus; assembly: GCA_949768715.1. Taxonomy (NCBI): domain Eukaryota; kingdom Metazoa; phylum Arthropoda; class Insecta; order Coleoptera; family Dascillidae; genus Dascillus; species Dascillus cervinus. The sequence goes on along the minus strand of OX458319.1, from coordinate 24,089,218 downwards.
TATTTATTAAACGACAGTTTCACTTTTATTGCAGTATTCTTCGCCCAGACGTTTAATGCGTTTCATTTATGACTTCACGCTTTAAGCAGTGTACACAATGAAAATTTGCTTACCTGCAGATCTTTAAGTAAAGCTACACAATAAATTTAGAATTTACAGGTACGCGCTGCTCCTTGTGATAATAAACAGATTTTAAACCCAAAATCCATTCCCTAAAAAATACTGTGGGACTATATACAAATCTTCGTCAGTGCAGTGTCAAATGCATGCAAATTAAATTGACTACATATTTTTTATCCCTTCGTGACAATTCGAGTAAGAAAATTCGTAATGTAGTGACTTTAGAAAAGAGACTAAAAATGATAGAAAGTGTAGAAAGTGGTGGTGAATTTACAGCTGTAGGAAGAAATTTCAAATTGTTCGAGTCTACATTGTCCAACAAAAATATAAAATTAAAAAAGCTGCTGGAGTTGTTCGAAGAAAACGACGAAAATTACGAGAGAGTGAGTGCTATAAAACATGGTTGCAAATTTTGCATAATAAACGTAGAGGCCAAACAAGGGAATCTTGATTCATTCTTGCAACGTAGAACAAAATGAATGAATTATAAGTAATTATGTTTTGTATGACATTTATTTCTTTTATTTTGTTATGCATAAGATTTTTTATATTAATAATATGTATTTATTTTATTAAGCGTTTTGTTTGCAGAATTTTAATATGATTTTGCTTAACGCGACCAGGTCCTGAACGTATCCTTCGCATTGAGCGTGGGTTACCTGTATACGAATTGTAAATGTAACAGTTTCATCGTTTGTGTTTAAGAACACATTGTTTTAGTGTTGCTGGCAGATACTGAAATAATTACGAACACAAAAGCCCCGGAAAATATGTCAACTAATTGTTGAATTTTTGGGGCTAAAACTAAACAACCAACAGGAAGCAAGCTACAAATAAGTGTCACTTTGCCATTGCCATTGCTTTATTTTTATTTCAATTTGAAAGTACAGTAGACCCACGATGATCGGGAATGATTCGGAGTTGGCCCATTCCGGATAATCAGGAGAGTTCAAACTTCATATGTTGGTTGCCTACGCACGCGATAGAATGACAGTTTTCACAGTTTGTCGTGTCGTGTCTTTAAAATTCGTATTTAATTATAACATGAAATATGCAATAAGTAACTTAACTTACATTTATTGTTTATTTGTTATCCACAACACTTTAGGACAACTAATAAATACCTGGTGCAAATACTGGCGCGGGCGGGTACGGTTTCAGCGGATTGGATCCCGGGCAAAATCATAGCAGGTGTGTTGTAACAAATATTTTGAAAAATTAAGAAGCTGCACAAATTTTGTGTTGAATTTTTTTATAGCATGGTGTGATTTTTGAATATTGGGTTGCGTGCGTTGGGCGTATGGCTCGGAAAGTTACGTCAATCACGGTGTATAATGAATTATCGAATTATCGAAGAAAAATGTATTACTACTTTTTACCCAATACCAAAAACTAGAATGCCTATCTTGTGATAATTTCTCGCGTTAAACAGCATTCAATGTCGATGTGTTGTTCAGTGTTAAATGTAATTTAGTTATGTTAATAGTTCGCCAAAGTTGTTGTTTATTTTTTTAACATGTTTCTTATCTGAAAACATTGTTAAATAAATTTTTACTAATCACTAATATAGAAGAGAAATAAAAGTAGTCTTATTTGGTGAGTTGCTTAATTGTCCATCTAATTTAATACTTACCTACTATCGGTTTATCTCCTTTTAGCACTAAAAAAGATAATTTCATTGCCGCTAACGTTAAAACTATAATGACTTGGACAAAATCTGATGCGGATGATTTTTATAAAATGCTAACATATGGTCCGAGGGAAATAATGTGATGGGTACCGTCCAGACGGATACAGATTACAATGCCCCTGGTCCTTCCAATTCAACTTGTACTTCAGGTACATCTAAATGTAATGATTTAGGGTATCTTCTAGAAGATGCGCAAAAAAATGCGATAACTGCCGTCGAGACGGATAAGAGGTTCTCTAAAAATGCTATACTCAAAAGTCAAATATCATCATATCATCATATCAAAGAGAAGAATTTTAAGTACAGCCATTGTGATAAACGTTTTGACCTAAACAAGCAACTCACAAAGCATATGCCCACTCATAGGGAAGAAAACCCATTTGAATGTATGATCTGTAAGAAGAAATTTTCGAGATCAGACACCCTAAATGTGCACATGAGAACTCATACTGAAAAGAGATCATTTGAATGTAAGGTTTGTATGAAGAAATTCTTGAAGTCAGGCAACCTGAATGTGCACATGAGAATTCATACCGGAGAGAGACCATTTGAATGTAACGTCTGTACGAAGAAATTTTCGACAAAGTGGGAGTTGAATGTGCACATGAGGATTCATACCGGAGAGAGACCATATGAATGTAAGGTCTGTCAGAATAGATTTCCGACTAAAAGTAACCTGAATGTTCACATGAGAACTCATACTGGAGAGAGACCATTTGAATGTAATGACTGTACGAAGAAATTTTCGACAAAACGGGATCTGAACGTGCACTTGAGGACTCATACAGGAGAGAGACCATTTGAATGTATGGTCTGTCAAAATAGATTTTCGGCTAAGAGCTACCTGAATGTGCACATGAGAACTCATACGGGAGCGACGCTATTTGAATGTAAGGTCTGTCAGAATAGATTTTCGACTAAAAGTAACCTGAATGTGCATATCAGAACTCATACTGGGGAGAGACCATTTGAATGTAATGTATGTACGAAGAATTTTTCGACAAAGGGGAGGCTGAATGTGCACATGAGGATTCATACCGGAGAGAGACCATTTGAATGTAAGGTCTGTCAGAATAGATTTTCGACTAAGGGTCACCTGAATGTGCACACGAGAACTCATACTGGAGAAAGACTATTTGAATGTAATGTTTGTTGGAAGAAATTTTCGAGAGAGGGGAAGTTGATTGTGCACATGAGGACTCATGCCGGAGAGAGACGATTTGAGTGTAAGGTCTGTATGAAGAGATTTTCGAAGTCAAGCAATCTGAGTGTGCACATGAGAACTCATACTGGAGAGAGACCATTTGAATGTAAGATTTGTATGAAGAAATTTTCGAGAAAGGGGGAGTTGAATGTACACATGAGAACTCACACCGGAAAGAGACCATTTGAATGTAAAGTTTGTACGAAGAAATTTTCGACAAAGGGGCAGTTGATTGCGCACATAAGAACTCATACCGGAGAGAGATCATTTGAATGTAAGGTCTGTATGAAGAGATTTTCGACTAAGGGCCACCTGAATGTGCATATGAGAACTCATACTGGAGAGAGACCATTTGAATGTACGATCTGTATGAAGAAATTCTTGAGGTCAGACCACCTGAGTGTGCACATGAGAACTCATACTGGAGAGAGACCATTTGAATGTAATGTTTGTATGAAAAATTTTTCGAGGACACGGGACCTGCATGCGCACATGAAGACTCATACCGGAGAGAAGCCATTTGAATGTAAAGTTTGTACGAAGAAATTTTCGACAAGGAGGGAGCTGAACGTGCACATGATGATGCATACCGGAGAAAGACCATATGAATGTAAGGTCTGTCAGAATAGATTTTCGACTAATAGTCACCTGAATGTGCACATGAGAAGACATACTGGCGAGAGGCTATTTGAATGTGATGTCTGTACGAAGAAATTTTCGACAAGGAGGGAGCTGAACGTGCACATGAGGACTCATACCGGAGAAAGACCATATGAATGTAAGGTCTGTCAGAATAGATTTTCGACTAATAGTCACCTGAATGTGCACATGAGAAGACATACTGGAGAGAGGCTATTTGAATGTGATGTGTGTACGAAGAAATTTTATACACAGTGGAACCTGAATGTGCACATAAGGACTCATACCGGAGAGAGACAATTTAAATGTAACGTCTGTACGACGAAATTTTGGACCAAGTGGGAGCTGAATGTGCACATGAGGACTCATACCGGAGAGACCATTTGAATGTGATGTCTGTATAAGGAGATTTTCCACTAACAATAAGCGCAATCTTAAGGTTCACATGAACACACATACCGGAGAAAAACAATATATTTGGAACCAGTGTAAAATTGGTTTCGTTCAAAAGAATCATTTCGTTTATCACACCACGGAAAGGAATTCTTAATGCTACCTTTGTGCAGAAGTTTTTTTTAATGGATGTCAATTTTACCAATCATATAATACAAATTCGTAAAACCGAGAGACTTCATAAATGCAATAAACCGGCACGTGATAAAACACAATGCTATTTATAGCAGAGATTGATTGTTAAAAACGTTTGAGCTGCAAAGTTTTTAGATTTAATCCGAATCCACATAGAATCTGTTTCCATATTAAATGCAATTTCGGTATGACATGGCTAAATAGGTTTTTCACAAAACAATTATCTTAAGATATTAATGTTTATGTGAACATAATTGTAACATGCATGAAAGTGTATTATATGTATTGAAAATGAAATGTTTTAACAATTTGTATTGTACGGTTTATAATAATATAACAATGAATTACAGAAAAAGAATTTTGTTGTTATTTCCTATTATTTCACTGCCAAATTCCTATGGATATATACTTTTCCAATAGTCAATTTTAAAAATTATGATAAGGAGTTGGCGAATAGACGCAACCACCAACAGAAAACCTACTGAAAAATTAGTAAAAAAATTGAAATCAGATTCGGAAGCAAATTTTTACAGAGTGGAAAAAATAAAGTGCCAAAATATAGTCCAACCGAAAGATTCCATTTCGTCAACAACATACACAGTAACAACAACACAGTTTTTCAATAATTTAGAACATGGTACGGTATAAACAAATTCGGCTGTATTCGCATTATTGATTGATTACTACAACAGTTCAACATCTTTTTCTTCGGAACCAGGCAAATCAAAAAAGCGAGGCTTGTATATTTTTATTTTCCAAATATTCACAACCTCGATGTCCGTTATTTTCAGATTTACCAGCTCATCACATGGACAACCAACCATCTTCATCATTAAGAACACCTCATCGAGAGCTTCATTAATTTGCTTGCCTTTCTGATCCAAAGTCTTTGCTTTCTTCAGTCGATATCCCCTGGATTTACCTTTTTTAAATACAAAGATCTTAAACCTACAAATTAATTATTCGATTACATTCACTAATTTATTTTGTGTTAGAGGAATATGAAACTTACATTATAATATCAAATTTTCGTAAACAAATATTGTTGTTTGAATTGGAATTTTAATTGAGGTTTCCATTAAAAAAATTAGGACCTACGATTTTGTGATGCAGCATGCCGTATCAAGTATTTTTATTTTTTTAATTTTTTTTTACCATTTGAAAATTAGGATTTTGCTGAGCCGAGTGCCTGCAGTTTTGTTAAGAGTGAAGAGTGAAGAATCGTAAAAGTTGACTCGCCCGCGAATAAAACGTTGCAAGAAAAGAATCGATTTGTCAACTCAAAATTTTCAAGCTTTTCTTACATGTTGGATTGACTTTGTAAAATAATATTTTTTTCGATTTCGTACTAACTAATTTTTAGAGCGCGTGTACTTTTCATTAGAAATTGGCCAACTGTTTATGATTTCCCAAGAGAAGTGGAACTTCTTATCAAGACTGATACTTTTTCTCGCCAAATGACACATAAAAAAGTACACAAGAGTATGTAACCCCATCTGTTGACACACTGTATATAGATTTTGGTAAAATTGTTTCTACCGCTGCTTTAGTTTCTAATGTACCATGGGCTGTTGTCCTCTCTACGTTTTTTAATTTAATAATTTCTTTTTGTATTCCTTTTAAATACTTTTACAACCCTGTTCTCTACTAGTGTTTTCCTTGCCAACTTGATGCAATGTTGTCTTATATCTTGTTTTGTAATTTTTCTGACTACATTGTACACCGTGAATCAATTATGGTCTACTTCTGAATTTTTCTTAGACGCAACCAAACATACTAATTGAAACAAGCACTAGATCTCTAATTTTTTAAAAATTAAAAAATACATCTAGCATTCCATTGTTTTGAGTGTATGGCCATAACACCAGAAACATTACAACGCGTTCAAAGGTCGATTTTAAACCGGGTCGAAGTTTGTTTGCTCTACAATGGAATGCATTTTGAACAATTTTTGCGTTAGTTTTTAAGTCCCTTTACGTAATTTTGCTGATTAAATTTCTTACATTGTCATTTTGACGTTTGTAGCCAATAAAGCAATTTTGATTCCATTTATAATTTAATTCAAAGGCAGTGTCAAGTGGTAAGTGGAATTAGTATGTTTGGTTGCAACTAAGAAAATTTCAGAAGTAGCCCATAATTGATTCACGGTGTATATTCCATTGTTTGTCTTTCGTTTTCTTAAATCGCCCGTTTCCTTTTTTCTTGGTTTGGTTTGAAATTTTGTCCCTTTTCATGATTTCACTAATTCTTGTAGAACTGTCACCAGTTCTCAATTAATAGTATCAAGAGTGTTTTCTGATATTCATCCTCATTGTCCTCCTCCTCCGATATGTTCTTTATTTACTTTTTTAACACTTACTTCGAGTGTGCCGTAATATACAACTTTTTAATAGGATAAGTGGTACTTTGGCATTGCCGTTAATTTATTTTGAACTCAAATTGAAAGTACAATAGACTCTCGATTATCGGGAATGATCCGGGGTTGGCCCATTCCGGATAATCCGATAGAAGGACAATTTTCACAGATTGTTGTTTCTTGTCTTTAAAATTCGTATTCAATTATAACATGAAATATGATGACAGCTAATAAATACCTGTCATTATACTAGCTGGTGCAAATACTGGCGCGGGCGGGAACGGTTTTAGTGGATTGGATTCCGGGAAAAATAATAGCAGGTGTGTTGTAATAAATATGTTGAAAAGTTGAGAAGCAACACAAATTTTGTGGTGAATTTTTTTATTATTTTAGTAATTTTAACTTTAATTTATACTCAAAATAAAATACCAGTCTATGCTAGTTTCAAAATAATGACAAATAATGAGATATTATTTGTGGTCAGAATTGTCACAGTAACTTGTAACATATATGAGTATAACAGATTGGTGTCACATATCGCAACAATAGCTCCGCATTTGACACTAAAGTTCAGAGGTCGGCCTATAATTAACAATGGCGATGTCAACTACCCACCGAAATCGTATGATTTTGATGCAGTTTAAATATTTTCTTATATGCGTGACATTAACATCAACAATCTCACGGCTAATTAAGTATAAATATAAATACATTCTGGGGAGACTATAAAAAACTATGCAATTGTGTTGGTAATGCTGAAAATTTGACTTATTGTCAACTTCACTCCATTACACCACTTGTTCATACGAAAATTTAAAACGTAACAACCAATACATACTTTGAATAACAACCTCTAAAAATTTAATTTTGATGCATCATTGGTAAGAATTAATCCCGAAAAACATATTAAAGTTCTTATTAACAATCATTTCCAGAATATCACATAGTTTTCGTTTTCATTTATTTTTAATTAATTAACAATTACAATACATTTTGCAAATTTAAATTGTCAGTTTGCCAGTTATTTCTGTCAAGGGCTTCCAAACATACGAAACAGAAATATATGTCTTTTGTATCATAGCATGTTGTGATTTTTTAATATTGGGTTGCGCGCATTGGGTGTTTGCCTCGGAAAGTTACGTGAATCACGGTGTATAATAGATTATTGAAATTACTGGAAACAATTTTTATTTCATTTATTTATATCGACGATAGGCAGAGAATTGTTTTACTACTTTTTACCGAATACCAAAAACTAGAATACTTATCTTGTGATAATATCTCGCGATAGGCAGCATTCAATGTCGATGTGTTGTCCAGTATTAAATGTAATTTAATAATGTTCATGGTTCGCCAAAGTTGTTGTTTACTTTTTTAATATGTTTCTTATCTGAAAAAATTGTTAAATAAATTTTTACTAATCACTAATATAGAAGAGTAATAAAATTAGTCTTATTTGGTGAGTTGCTTAATTTTCTCTCTAATTTAATACTTATCAACAATCGGTTTATCTCCTTTTAGCTCAAAAAAAGATAATTTTATTGCCACTAACGTTAAAACTATAATGGCTTGGACAAAATCTGGACGGATGATTTTTATAAAATGTTAACATATGGTTCAATGGAAATAACGTGATGGGTGCCGTCCAGACGGATACAGATTACAATGCCCCCGGACCTTCCAATTCAACTTGTACTTCAGGTACATCTAAATGTAATCATTTAGGGTATCTTCTAGAAGATGTGCAAAATAATTCGACAACTACCGTCGAGGCGGATAAGAAGTTCTCTAGAAATGCTAAACTTAAAAGTAAAATGGTAGCTCATATCAATGGGAAGAATTTTAAGTACAACTATTGTAATAAAAGTTTTGACCTAAACCAGCAACTCACAACATACATGTCTACTCATAAGGAAGAGAACCCATTTGAATGTATGGTATGTAAGAAGAAATTTTCGGGATCAGACAACCTGAATGTTCACATGAGAACTCCTACTGGAGACAGATCATTTGAATGTAAGGTCTGTCAGAATAGATTTTCGACTAAAAGTAACCTGAATGTTCACATGAGAACTCATACTGGAGAGAAACCATTTGAATGTAATGTCTGTACGAAAAAATTTTCGACAAAGTGGGAGTTGAATGTGCACATGAGGATGCATACCGGAGAGAGACCATATGCATGTAAGGTCTGTCAGAATAGATTTTCGATTACAAGTAACCTGAATGTCCACATGAGAACTCATACTGGAGAGAGACCATTTGAATGTAACGTCTGTACGAAGAAATTTTCGACAAAACGGGAGCTGAATGTGCACTTGTTAACTCATACCGGAGAGAGACCATATGAATGTAAGGTCTGTCAGAATAGATTTTCGACTAAAAGTCACCTGAATGTGCATATGAGAACTCATACTGGAGAGAAACCATTTGATTGTAAGGTTTGTATAAAGAAATTCTTCTGGTCAGGCAACTTGAATGTGCACATGAGAAGACATACTGGGGAGAGACCATTTGAATGTGATGTCTGTACGAAGAAATTTTATACACAGTGGGACCTGAATGTGCACATAAGGACTCATACCGGAGAGAGACAATTTAAATGTAACGTCTGTACGACGAAATTTTGGACCAAGTGGGAGCTGAATGTGCACATGAGGACTCATACCGGAGAAACCATTTGAATGTGATGTCTGTATAAGGAGATTTCCCACTAACAATAAGCGCAATCTTAAGGTCCACATGAACACATACCGGAGAAAAACAATATATTTGGAAGCAGTGTAAAATTGGTTTCGTTCAAAAGAATCATTTCGTTTATCACACCACGGAGAAGAATTCTTAATGCTACCTTTGTGCAGAAGTTTTTTTTAATGGATGTCAATTTTACCAATCATATAATACAAATTCGTAAAACCGAGAGACTTCATAAATGCAATAAACCGGCACGTGATAAAACACAATGATGTTTATAGCAGAGATTGGTTGTTAAAAGCGTTTGAGCTGCAAGGTTTTTAGATTTAATTCTAATCCTACATAGAATCTCTTTGCATATTAAATGCAATTTCGGTATGACATGGCTAAATAGGTTTTTCACAAAACAATTATCTTACGATATTAATGTTTATGTGAACATAATTGTAACGGTCATGAAAAGTGTATTATATGTATTGAAAATGAAATGATTTAACAATTTGTATTGTACGTTTTATAATAATACAACAATGAATTACAGAAAAAGAATTTTGTTGTTATTTCATATTATTTCACTGCCAAATTCCTATGTATATAGACTTTTGCAATAGGGCTCTAATGGTCAATTTTTAAAAAGATGATTGTATTAAAGAGTTGGCAAAGAGACGTAACCACCATCAGAAAACCTACTGAAAAATTAGTAAAAAAAAATTGAAATCAGATTCGGAAGCAAATTTTTACAGAGTGGAAAAATAAAGTGCCAAAATATAGTCGACTCGAAACAACATACACAGTAACAACGGTTCGTTTAACTGCATTTTACATTTGTTTTTTAATAATTTAGAACTTGGTACGTTATAAAGGAATTTGACTGTATTTGCGTCGATGATTGATTACTACAACAGGTCAAAATCTTTTTCTTCGGAACCAGGCAAATCAAAAAGGCGAGGCTTGCATATTTTTATTTTCCAAATATTCACTACCTCGATGTCCGTTATTTCCAGATTTACCAGTTAATCGCATTGACAACCAACCATCTTTCTCATTAAGAACAAATCATCGAGAGCTTCATTCATTTTCTCCACGCCTTTCTGATCCAAAGTCTGCTTTCTTCGGGTGGAATCCCCTGGATTTGCCTTTGTCAAATACAAAGGTCTTAAACCTACAAATTAATTATGCGGTTACATTCACTAATTTAAAAATATAGGAATATAAAACTTACTTGCTAATATCTAATTTTTCGTAAACAAATATTTTTGTCTGAATAGGAATTTCGATTGAGGTTTCCAAGTGATGCAGCATTTCCTATCAAGCATTTTTACTTTTTTAATTTTTTTTTACAATCTGAAAATTAGGATTTTGCTGAACCGATTGGCTGCAGTTTTGTGAAGAGCGAAGAGTGAAGAGTCGTAAAAGTTGACTCGCCCCTGAATAAAACGTTTCGAGAAAAGAATCGATTTGTTAACGCAAAATTTTCAAGCTTTTCTTACATGTTCGATTGACTTAATAACCTTTTTTGCAAAAATGAAAATTAAGGGTGCTTTGCTTAAGGTCGATTTCCTACTAACTAATTTTTAGAGAGCGTGTACTTTTCATTGGAAATTGGCCAACTGTTTATGATTTCCCTAGAGAAGTGGAACTTCTTATCAAGAATGATATTTTTTCTCACCAAATGACACATAAAACATTCACAAGAGTATGTAACCCCATCTGTTTTAAATGACACCCCATATTTGTTTTCACGAATTTGGATGCTGCACATTTTTCTGATTACGGTTTTGTCAAATTCGTATGACCTCGAAGAGGAAAGTTTTCGAAATAATCAGTCCTAAAGTTTCAAAAATGTATCTATGGTGAGTAAACCATTAATAATTATCAAGGAAGCGCTGGAAACAAACGACGGTCTTGACAGTTGTTTGGAATTATTTCTTGAAAGTGTTTGTGGTCATTTCATAAAATATGATTAAATTAACTGGACGAGAAAGAATTGAAATTCTTTGCATGATCGCAGTTGGAAACTTGATGCGCACCCAAATGGAAGTAGTTGGATTGTTGAATGCAACCCATCCTGACGGGAACCCATTAACCAAAGCACGGTAAGCAAAGTTGAGTCTAAATATCGTGAATTTGGACATGTTCGTAATTTTCCTAAATCTGGTCGACCCTCACAACCAGAAGACGATCAGCTTAATGTTTTGTTGGCAGTGCACGAAAATCATCATTTAGCACTTACAATTAATCAATTGGCTTCAACTTTCAATATGGCATCGTCTACAATTTACAAAATTATGAAAAACGCCAAGTATCATCTTTACAAGGTATTCCTTAGTCATGAGTTGTCTGAAGACGACTTTGATCGGCAAAATCAATTCTGTGAAATAATAATAATAATTTTGTAAAAACAAATATTTTTTCTGACGAGGCTACCTTTGTTTTGAACGGCCATGTCAATAGGCAAAACTGCCGTTATTGGGCTGTCGAGAACCCCCATTGAATGATGGAGTATCGCACTCAATATCTCCAGAAAGTGAATGTGTGGTGCGGCATAGTCGACGGAAAAATTCTGGGTCCCTATTTCTTTGACGTGAACCTAACCGGTACAAAGTATTTGGATTTTCTTCGGAACTTATTCCTGCACTAGTAGCATTGTATCTGTTAGGCTCAAAGCCCGAAAACTGAGACTGAGCAAATAAATCGCACAGAACTAGTTCTGCCAAAACAAAAACGACCACAACCCGAAATTCGGCTTGTGACTGTTTTAAAACTGCTCAGAACTAGTTTTGGTAAATTGAAAGTTACCACAACCCGAAATTCGAATTGATTCATTTAATAATTGCACAGAACATTATTAACATTCAACGTTCAAATATAAAAAATGTTGATAAACTGCTAAAATATTATTTTAAAACATTTAGTTCGACATTGGGTAATATAAATCCAACACAATAGGCAATGTCTAAAGATTATCCATTATTAATTTCAGTTAGGTTGGTATGATTATTGAAAAGTACCAAGAATTTTTTTGTAATTATTAGCGAAAAAGTATTGCCGAAATTACAGAAGCTTTATTCTAAGAATTACACGATTAATAGACCAACTTATTTTGTATTATTTTTATTTATTATTTTTCATACAACGCGCTCTATACGATTATTAAAAGAATCAATTCGAATTTCGGGTTGTGGTAGTTTTCAATTTACCAAAACTAATTCTGAGCAGTTTTAAAATAGCCACAAGCCGAATTTCGGGTTGTGATCGTTTTTGTTTTGCCAGAACTAGTTCTGTGCAATTTATTCGCTCAGTGACAGTTTTCGGGCTTTGATCCTAACATGTCCAGATCAAGAGGAACCTGATCTTCCGAGAAACGACTTTTTGTTTCAACAAGACGGTGCACCTTTGCATTATGCCATACCACTGCGCGCTTATTTAGATGAGACGTTTCCGAATCGTTGGATAGGGAGAAGGGGACCGATTGAATGGGCAACCACATCGCCAGATTTGACACCCCTAGATTACTTTTTGTAGGGATACTTAAAAAGTAAAGTGTACGTTAGTAGGCTGGAGAATTCAGAAGATTTTAAAACGAGAATACGTCACGCGATACGGCGTATACCTCCTGAAGTTATTGACAATGTTCAAATGTTGTTTTTCGAATTTAACATTAAATTCAGTATTTTGAAATAGTTAAATCGTTTTTCTCTATTTCTTTTGTAATCACTCTGTTGGTACTAATACAAATTTAAAAAATGCGCAACTAAAAGTAAAATTTAACGGATCCGAGGTGTTGCTCCCAATAAAAATGTTGTTGATGTCTAAACCGTCTTTTGTTTGTGCCATTTTAAAAAATTGTTAATGACATCATAGTGCGAAAACAAAAGGCGATCGTAAAATTATGAATATTAAAACAGATGCAGTTTTAAAAACTAAAGTTGACGGGCCCGAGAATTTTTTGTAGAAATTCTTCTAAAATGTTTTATCGAATTTATTCTTTACTTTACGAACGCACTGTATGATTATCACAGATTGGTGTCACATATCGCAAAAATAGCTCCACATTTGACACTAAAGTTCAGAGGTCGGCCTATATTTTACAATCGCAATGTCAATTACCCACTGAAATCGTATGATTTTGATGCAGTTTAAATATTTTCTTATATACATCAACAATCTCACGGCTAATTAAGTATAAATATAAATACATTCTGGGGAGACTATAAAAAACTATGCAATTGTGTTGGTAATGCTGAAAATTTGACTTATTGTCAACTTCACTCCATTGCACCACTTGTTCATACGTCAATTTAAAACGTAACAAACAATAGATACTTTGAATAACGACCTCTAAAAAATTCAATTTGATACATCATTGGTAACAATTAATCCCGAAAAACATATTAAAGTTACGTGAATCACGGTGTATAATGGATTGTCGAAATTACTGAAAACAATTTTTATTTCGTTTATTTATATCGTCGACAGACTACTTTTTATCGAATACCAAGAACTAGAATACCTATCTTGTGATAATTTCTCGCGATAAGCAGCATTCAATGTCGATGTGTTGTCTAGTATTAAATGTAATTTAGTAATGTCAAAGGTTCGCCAAAGTTATTGTTTACTTTTTTAACATGTTTCTTATTTGAAAATATTGTTAAATAAATTTTTACTAATCACTAATATAGAAGAGTAATAAAATTAGTCTTATTTGGTGAGTTGCTTAATTTTCTCGCTAATTTAATACTTACCCACTATCGGTTTATCTCTTTTTAGCACTAAAGGAGATAGTTTCATTGCCGCTAACGTTAATACTATAATGGATTGGTCAAAATCTGATACGGATGATTTTTATAAAATGTTAACATATGGTTCGATGGAAATAATGTGATGAGTGACGCCCCGACGGATACAGATTACAATTCCCCTGGTACTTGTACTTCAGGTACATCTAAATGTAATGAAGATGTGCAAAATAATTCGACAACTACCGTCGAGGCGGATAAGAGGTTCTCTAGAAATGCTAAACTCAAAAGTAAAATGGTAGCTCATATCAATGAGAAGAATTTTAAGTACAACCATTGTGATAAACGTTTTGACCTAAACAAGCAACTCACAAAGCATATGCCCACTCATAAGGAAGAAAACCCATTTGAATGTATGGTCAGTAAGAAGACATTTTCGAGTTCAGACACCCTGAATGTGCACATGAGAACTCATACTGAAAAGAGAACATTTGAATGTAAGGTTTGTATGAAGAAATTCTTGAGGTCAGGCAACCTGAATGTGCACATGAGAACTCATACGGGAGAGAGGCTATTTGAATGTAAGGTCTGTCAGAATAGATTTTCGACTAAGAGTGACCTGAATGTGCACATGAAAACACATATCGGAGAGAGACCATTTGAATGTAATCTCTGTACGAAGAAATTTTCGAAAAAGGGTTACCTGAATGTGCACATGAGGACTCATACTGGAGAGAGACCATTTGAATGTAATGTCTGTACGAAGAAATGTTCGACAAAGTGGGTCCTGAATGTGCACATAAGGACTCATACCGGAGAGAGGCCATTTGAATGTAAGGTCTGTACAAAAAGATTTTCTACAAAATGTGATCTGAATGTGCACATGAGGATTCATACCGGAGAGAGACCATATGAATGTACAGTCTGTCAGAATAGATTTTTGACTAAGGGTCACCTGAATGTGCACATGAGAACTCATACTGGAGAGAGACCATTTGAATGTAATGTGTGTACGAAGAAATGTTCGACAAAGGGGGACCTGAATGTGCACATGAGAACTCATACTGGAGAGAGACCATTTGAATGTAAGGTCTGTCAGAATAGATTTTCAACTAATAGTTACCTGATTGTGCACATGAGAACTCATACTGGAGAGAGACCATTTGAATGTAATGTGTGTACGAAGAAATGTTCGACAAAGCGGGTCCTGAATGTGCACATGAGGACTCATACTGGAGAGAGACCATTTGAATGTAATGTGTGTACGAAGAAATGTTCGACAAAGGGGTACCTGATTGAGCACATGAGGACTCATACCGGAGAGAGACCATTTGAATGTAATGCCTGTACGAAGAAATTTTGGAGGATAGGGCACCTGAATGTGCACATAAGGACTCATACCGGAAAGAGACTATTTGAATGTAACGTCTGTACGACGAAATTTTGGACCAATTGGGAGCTGAATGTGCACATGAGGACTCATACCGGTGAGACCATTTGAATATGATATCTGTATAAGGAGATTTTCCACTAACAATAAGCGCAATCTTAAGGTTCACATGAACAAATATACCTGAGAAAAACAATATATTTGGGGCCGTTGTAAAATTGGTTTCACTCAGAAGAATCATTTCGTTTATCACATGGTTAGTCGCACGGCGGAGAGGAATTCTTAATGCTACTTTTGTGCAGAAGTTTTTTTCAACGGATTTCAATTTTACCAACCATATAATACAAATTCGTAAAACCGAGAGACTTCGTAAATGTTATAAACCAGCACCTGATAAAACACAATGCTGTTTATAGCAGAGGTTGATTGTTAAAAGCGTTTGAGCTGCAAAGTTTTTAGATTTAGTTCTAATCCTACATAGAATCGGTTTACATAATAAGTGCAATTTCGTTATGACATGGCTAAATATGTTTTTCACAAAACAATTATCTTAAAATATTAATGTTTATGTGAACATAATTGGACCGATCATGAAAAGTGTATTATATGTATGGAAAATTTAATGTTTTAACAATTTGTATTGTACGTTTTGTAATAATATAACAATTACAGAATTTTTTTTTTTGTATTTCATATTATTTCACCGCTACATTCCTATGGATATATACTTTTCCAAGAGGGCTATAATAGTCAATTTTTAAAAGGATGATTGTATTAAAGAGTTGGCAAAGAGACGTAACCACCATCAGAAAACCTACTGAAAAATTAGTAAAAAAAAAATTGAAATCAGATTCGGAAGCAAATTTTTACAGAGTGGAAAAATAAAGTGCCAAAATATAGTCGAATCGAAACAACATACACAGTAGCAACGGTTCGTTTAACTGCATTTTACATTTGTTTTTCAATAATTTAGAACATGGTACGTTATAACCGAATTCGACTGTATTTGCATCGATGATTGATTACAACAACAGGTCAAAATCTTTTTCTTCGGAACCAGGCAATTCAAAAAAGCGAGGCTTGCATATTTTTATTTTCCAAATATTCACAACCTCGATGTCCGTTATTACCAGCTTATCGCATTGACAACCAACTATCTTCATCACTAAGAACACCTTATCGAGAGCTTCATTCATTTTCTCCGCGCCTTTCTGATCCAAAGTCTGCTTTCTTCGGCTGGTATCCCCTGGATTTGCCTTTTTTAAATACAAAGGTCTTAAACCTACAAATTAATTATGCGGTTACATTTACTAATTTAAAAATGTAGGAATATGAAACTTACTTGCTAATATCTAATTTTTCCTAAACAAATATTGTTGTCCTTAACACTGAGTACACAGACAACAAAATTTAGGGCTTGTATGTACTTTTGACCCAATTGGTTGAAGAACCGTACGCTACCCTAGCTTCCTCCATTACAACTTGCATGCTTCGTGACTTCATCCACTCTCGGAATTTTCCCATTTCATTTAAATACCTTGCTTTCGATTTCTCAGTCAATAGATGAAATGTGGCACAGTGGCATCGTCATGTTCTTCCATATTTAAAAATTTATGAATGATTTTGACGACGCGACGTATAAAATATTTTTTTTTTTTTTTGACAAGAATATTTTATTTAGACAAGCCATAGTAACCCAAGTCGTAAACATTACAAATTTGTATGTATTTGTATCTTGCCAATCAGTTCTCGTTATGTCAAGCAACGTGACCCACCCAGTTCCATTTCAAGCATGCTATTGTTTTAGCACCAGCTTCTTCTCTTATGCAAACTTTGGCCATGGTAAAGGTCCAAGTTTCGGCTCCGTAGGTGGTAATAATGGTTATATAATTTGCTCTTTAATAACGTCTTTCAGTTTGGCATATACCGTCCAGGTAAGTTACAGTCTTCATTTAGTTTTATTTTCTTGATTGAGCTTTCCTATAGGCAATTCTTGTGGTCGACTTTCTCGATATCTCTGTTTTCTTACTTGATCGCTCTTTTATGTTAGTTTGGTAGGTCATGTAATTGGTACTCTCAACGTTTAACTGTAATTCAATTCTATGTCTCCAACATCGTTTCGAACTTTTTCTTGGTATTTGCAAAGATTACGTCATCGTCTTCAAATCTCAGATTATGGAATCGCTCTCCAGCTATATTGATTCCCATATTCTTCGAACCGATACGTTTTAAAGCTACTTCTAAGAATAATGTCAATAACTTTGGCAACATGTTATTCACCTCTTTTGATTTCATTACGGTACTAATTTTACCGGATTTGAAAAGTATCATTCTTATAAATTTGCTTTATGATATTGCCGTATATTGAGTCCATTCTGGCGTTATTTAAAGCCTCTATCACTGTCTATAGTTCCATTGCGTTGTAGGGATTTTATAATCCAGAAATGCAATCGGAAGAGGAATTTCGTATTCTGTTGTTTTTGCAATAACTGCACTCAAGGTTTGGAGAAGTTCCGTGTATTATGTATTATGTATTGTTCGTGTGGTTGGTGGAAATCTAGCTTCGGCATGAGTCTGTTAATTATTATTCTACAAAATAACTTAAACATTTGTGCAAATAAGGTAATTGGTCTTTAGTTTTGAAGGTTTTCTGTATCGCTTTTCTTTTAATGTTTTAATCTGACGACAGCATTTGTCCAGTCTGATGGTACGTCCTCAAAGTCAATGCATTTATAAGGCAATATTTCAAGTAGTTTTGTTAACCTCTTTCCTTCTATATTTAAGCATCTCTGCTAATATGGCATCTTCCCCAGGTGCCTTTCATTTCTCATACCCTTTAGAGCAAGTTGAATCTGAGTTTCCGTTATTGGCAATTTCTCTTCAGAATTTAAGCCAGTAATTTTTGTTGTTTTTTCTTTGGGATCTACTTGTGGATCATACGGTGTGTCTAAGTATGGGGTTCAGCAAACTTGTAAACATTCTTAGCTACCATTTGGCAAGAAAAAGTTATTCTTGATAAAAAGTTTTGCTTATCTTGGGAAATCATAAACAGTTGTCAAATTTCTATTGAAATGTACAGGGCGTTTAAAAATTAAAAAGCACAAAATCGATAATCAAAGTCCCTTATTTTCCATTTTTGTTAAATTGGTAGGTGAAGTTGTTTCAGAATGTAACAAACGCTTAAAATACAAATTATGGGTTAAAAAATAACAAAAATACATTTGCACTAAAAATGGTATTTTATTTATGTCAAGAACTAACTATTCGACGTGAAAACCTCCCACTTCATTTGTGATAGCAACAATTATGACTGGTGTATTCAAACACCAGCCTTTATGAACGCGCGTTGCCACTCATGGTGAAGTATAATTTGTTTTTTTAATTTAAGAAACCCAACTAAATAATGTAAACCAATATGAGTTTGTTTTTGTTAACATTGTACAACTAAAAACGTGCATAACGCAAGCCATAATATTTGCATAATTTTCAGTAAAGCTTTTATTTTGCATCTAGATAAGTTTAACACAACCGCCACAGTGTTCTGATAAACATTAGATAACCTCACGTATACATATAATTCATATTTAAAAAATTCAATTTATCCAAGCAAACAGATCTCGTGGAACGTAGCGTATATTATGCAAGGGATAAGTGGTGGATTCAAGTAGTCTCCAAGTAAATTTAATCAAAACACACTTGAAGAAAAAAAACGTATGAAAAAGTAATGACAATTCGTCTTTGTTAATTCAAAAGCAGGATAAGATCAAAATTATCATTTGTCTTTTTCTGGAGGTGCACACTCATCCGAAAAATTGGATTAGCTTTTTTTGCACTAGCCAATTTTGCGAAGAGTTCTGACACGTCAGATTACTTACTTTAATTTCAAAGTCAATTTTAGCAGGACGCTTAACGTAGAGATGCTAATTAAAAATTACGTAATGTTGATTTGGCAACCATTTGCACTTTTGTGCCTAATTTCAGTTGTCCTTGTGTAATTCCTTAGTGAGCGGTTTGTATCCCATCAAGAACACCAACTCAAGTGAATTGCAGTTGATTGCCGCTTAACTTTACTTCTTTAAAAGTTTAGCCTATTTTCTCCGTGACGAAATGTTTCAGGAAATTGAAGTGCGTTTTACGACAAGATTTAAATCGTTTTCGTGTAGCACGTACATACAAGAACTAGTTTTCTTGGCATTCGATTTTAATTTTAAAGCAAGTCCCACAAAAAAAAACAAAGGTCATCGGAATTGAGTAATGCAAGTAAAATATGTTCCAAAACGGTGTGTGGTAATCGTTCAATTCCGTTCACTTCTAAGAATATGAGAAATTAACGACACCGTCTCTAAATATTTCAGTGAGTACAATATCTTTTAAAGTAAATACGATTTTAATCCACGCCCTCCACACTTTAATTATAAGGTATTACAAAGGCGTTAAGTGAACGTTCAAGACTAAAAACCGTCAGGATTAATTACTTAAATGTTAGGATCTGCTTGGAGCGACACTTTTACTACTTTTACGTGAGATAACTAACATTTTTAAACTTAAAAATAGTCACGTTTCAAGCTTCCTAAATTAAAAAAAGTTTTATTTTTTTATTGCGGCGGTACGTTTCTCATATCTCGTTTTATTAATTTTCTAGAAGGAAGTAACATTTGTTTTCAAAGTAAGTTCATTATGGTTTAACAAAATGTCTACATGTTCAAGTTATGCGGCTCAAACGAATCCCAGACCGACCAAACTATCTCTTTGACCTCATCTGCTGAATCTAAAACAAGAAATGACAGGTCAATAGAGTGAAGTCAGAATTGCTTCGAAATAATCAGTAGTCGAATATATGGGGTTGCATCACTTGTGAAAAAAAATTGAGCTTTAATTGAAAACTATGTATTTGAAATTTGATGCACGTATGACTGTTATATAAAGCTAGAAATTTCCGGTTTTAAATGTTAATTGTCGGCGTTAGTTTTCGAGAAAAAAAATAAAAACAGATTTTTTATAAAAATACTATCTTCCAATTTCGTCAAGTTTCGCTTTTCAGGATCAGTATTATTGAAACAAAGATGTCCAAAGAAAAAAAAATCAAAAAGGTGTAATTAGCCTAAAATTCCCTTATATGCGAATCTTAACAGTAAATGTAATGATTTATCATTCTAAAGAGAAGTTTTTATCTGTGTTTTATTTGTGTGCTTTAATTAGTTTTTGTTTATAATGCCGGTTACCTTTACCTTCGAAGAAAAGACTGAGATGATATGGAGAAGCACGGCAAAATTCTGTTCAAGCTGTTCAGATTTACGCCCAACGTTTTCCGAGAAGAATTCCGCCAGAAAGAAAAATATTTCAAAGACTTGTTGATTTCTTGAAATAAAACGGAAGTTTAAAGGGCAAAGAAAAAACGACAGTGAATCTCACGGTCAATCCAGCTGCAGTTTTAAATCTCGCCGATAATAATCCCCCATTGAGCATTAGGGAAATCAGTTAATACCTGGAATTAGTCGATCTTCAGTAGGGAGGATATTAAAAAAGCACAAATATCATCCTTACCACATAGAGTTACATCAGTAACTGCATGATCGAGATTTCGAAAGTCGCGTAAATTTTAGTCTCGAACAAGTTCCGAAATCATTCAGTTCAGTACTCATTATGAGCCAGTTATTCAAAATTTTTCGCATTCATCTTTAAACTCAAACATTAATTCAAAATGTAATAAGTCCTCTTCAACTTAAAAAAAAAATTCAACATCCATACTTTCAATCACGTTCGTTCTCAAAATCGTAATTTATTAGAGAACTTACAAAAATTTTAGAAATCTACAAGAATGCAAAAAGGTTCGATTAACTTTACATTTACTGTTAAGATTCGAATATAAGGGAATTTTAGGCTAATTACAGCTTTTGGATTTTTTTTACTATGGACATATTTGTCTCAATAATACTGATCCTGAAAAGTGAAATTTGACGAAATTGGGAGATAGTATTTTTATAAAATATCAGTTTTTATTTTTTTTCGCGAAAACTAACGCCGACAATTAACATTTAAAACCGGAAATTTCTAGCCTTATACCAGAGTCATACATGCACCAAATTTCAAATACATAGCTTTCAATTAAAGCTCAATTTTGGGGTTGGCCACAAGTGATGGGACACCCTGTACAATAGATTTGACACTATTAAAAAGTTGTATATTACAATACACTCGAAGAAAGTGTTAAAAAAGTAAATAAAGAACATATCGGAGAGAATAAATAGAGATTTACTTGTGGAAAATGTGGATAAATATCAGAAAGCACTCTTGATACTATTAATTCGGAACTGATGACCGTTCTACAACAATCAGTGAATTTTATTATTTTGAGACCATCTAATCGGGTTAACATATTTTACCTTATTACCATAATGAGTATAAATGCTAAGGTGAATGGTTCTCCTTTCACGTGTTACGTCACTGTAACCAACCACCCTAAAATAAAATTTTTCAGGAAATTTTGTGGTACCCAGATACCCTTTTCTGCTAGAAGGTAGTCTGTACAATTTTCACGCAATATCTGGAGCCACTTATCAAGTAAATATTTTAGAAACTTTGTTTATAGTTTATGTTATATGAAAGCATACGTTACAAAATGCATTCTTTTCTTAGTTGAAAATTAAGTCTCTATATTCACTCGTCCTATTTACAGCGTTTACTTGTTCTTTAGTTTAACCTATTGACTTTTTTGCAGTGAAACGGATAGACCGTTAAGGCAATGTGTCAGGAAACGCGTTTGATCACACAACGATTTAACATTTGTCTTCTCCACAGTCCTCGCTTGTTCCAACCAGATCACGTTCATTGTGTCGTGACAAGAAGCAAAACAATTCATAACGCGTTATGGTATTTAAGTATCTAGTCTATTGTGGTTCTAAACTCATAAGGCACATAGCGAAATGAATCTTGTTTCTCGTTCAGCAGTTTCCAATTTGTCAACATCAAGCAATGGTTAAAAATATTATTATAAATTAGCGCGCGTTACATTCATTTATGGCCTGTCAAGAATGTTCAGCGAAATTCGTTTAATGAATTTAATGATCCAAATAGTTTTAATATTCCTTTAATTGTTTTTTGTTGAATATGTGGATAGTTTCTGACAAACCAATATTTATGTAGATGAAGTTACTAATTACCTTAAATTCATGGGCGCTTGAAATTTTAATATGCATTCGTAAATTTTGCCTGATTCGTACATTAAACTGTTTAAAATGTATTTAGGTGTATGTCGCTGCAATACCAATCATGAAAATCTGCATAAGTCAGTACTGGCCACATTGTTTTAAAATGTGGCCAGTAAAATGTGTGAAATATGAACGAATTTGATGGTTGAAAAATCGAGGTATAGAACCACAAAAATCCTTGTAACAAAATATTGTAATTGTTGTTTACGTTTGTAGTCACATGGGGACACAAAATCTCTTTTTGTTTGTAATAACGTAACTTTTTCATAACACACAAAGGCGGCTCACACAAATCTAATAAAAGTTTCAAAAAGGTTTTCGCATCGACCAGTGGTTTTAAACGTGTGTCCTGAATTGCAATCGAATTTGGAATTATACCACAATCTAAATTCTAAGAACGAACATTTCATTTTAATAACTTTCAAAAAGATTAATTCTTATATTTTTACATGCAAACGAAATTCGCAATATTTATTACCGCGTTGTTCTCAGTAAACTCATTAATCATTCAAACTGTATAAATACGATTTGACAATGGAGGAATAGCAGAGATACATAAAATGGGCAGCTAAACCACAAAGGCAAGGCTTTGTAAAAAAAATTGAATTTATTGTTCTATAGTTACAGAATTGGTCAATACTAACAGATTTTATTCACTCCCATCTTAAACACTCGTCTTTACTATTGTGTAATGTTTGAGTTGGCAGTTTTATGATAGCATTGTTTCACCAATTACCTCCGTAGCATTATTAGAAAGTGATAACTATTGAAAAATGATTTTTAAAATGTAAAAAAATTCACTTTAATCA
Organism: Dascillus cervinus; assembly: GCA_949768715.1. Taxonomy (NCBI): domain Eukaryota; kingdom Metazoa; phylum Arthropoda; class Insecta; order Coleoptera; family Dascillidae; genus Dascillus; species Dascillus cervinus. Next base: position 24,065,781 of record OX458319.1, on the reverse strand, counting down.
ACTGAAATCAATTCGTAATAATTCATAATTTGCAGAGAAGAGCCATATAAAACCTGCATGAAATATTTTTGTTTTTGGGAAGTGTATCTTTATGTGAATGTCCTATAAAAAGTATATCCCCGTAAAATATAATAAAATGTTATGGACACACATACATTTCGCTGGGAGACGACGGCCTACTGTTCATGAATTCCAGTCAGTAACAGATCAGATCAGATCATCCCGTTTCCTTTAAAGGTATGCGTACTACAGATGATACATAAAATGTAGCTTTCCTCCCTGAATCGTAAGTGAGGATTTATTTTTATTTTTTCGGATTAACGCGTTTACTGTGTTATATACAACACTTTCCGTGTTTAGGTTTTGTTATTAATCTTCGGCCGGCCGAAATTATTTCAGTTGATGTTTCAAAACACCAAAATAATTCTGTTCCTAATAAAAGTTTGTGATAACGCAATCTTAATACTTTCGTACTTTCGTGTACAACACCGATTTGAGGATATTTATTTACCCGCTAACTAAAAACAATTTTTTTCACAAAATTTATTCTGATGAATCATCATAACACTTTTGAAGAATACACAAAGTTCGAAGCGATAATTTGAAGAGCAGTGAAATTATAAAAACAAAAAATAAAGCGTGGATTCAAGTGGCGCAAAGTAACAATTAAAATATATTAGGTTAATATGTGGGTTAATAAATTTTGTCACATCAGTTAATTCATATTTATATGAACGGATCTTAGGCTATTTGTTTTGTATAATGAACGGCAAACGTAACGCAATAATTCGATAAATTTTCGACTGTTGAGTTTGAAAAAAAATACAAAAATAGATCAATTTTTAAACTCAATTTAAATTTATTGTTTTAATGTAACATTTGGGTATACAGACCATCAACTTTTCTGAACAACAACTCATATTTTTTCATCGTTTAATTGAAGGGGTTAGAATAAAGAGGATATAAGTAACATTTAGATAGTTTGGATATATTTTTTTTAATAAAATCTCATTTTATATATGTTAATGCCACAAGATGCATTAAAAATCACTTATATCTTTTTTATTCCAATAAATAGGCACTTCACCTTTAACAAAACACATTTATCCCATAATTTAAAAAAATGCACTTATACCCCTGCAATTGTCAAAATGACAGTTCAAAAATATTAGTGCCTTACATAAAAAAAAATGAGAAAAAGATTGTTGCAAAGTTAGAGGCAAAATAAAAATAACAGAAGAATTCGATAAAACTGACACTGCATTTTTGAAAGAATTCACAAACCGGTCAATTGTTAAATTTAATTACAATTTTTTTGACATTTTTATGTACAGGATGATTCTTGTCAAAGTTATGACGTCATAGATTCTTTTTTAAATAGCATAATATTCATATTTTTCAATATAGGTTTTTAATTGTCAAAGTGATCAAAGTGTCAAAGTGTCAAAGACAGTACAATGTTTTAGTTTCTAACGTAGGAGAAATATGGACAAATGCACAAAAAATTACCAGTGCAATGGTATACAGTACGACCTCGATAATCCGGACCTTCATTATACCGGATTCTTCAATAATTCGACCATTGTGTACTTTATAATCTGGATTTGATAGTACCTACCCGGTAATCCGGACTTGCGGTTTTAGACGTCTCCATCATTTAAGGAGTCTCAATTTGCTTGAACGAGCCCTGTTAATTGTCGATTGATTCATTAATTTATTCAAAAGAGCACTACATCAACGTTTTATGGCACGTCTGAGCTATTTAAGTGAACATATAAAGTAATGTTATAGGACCATGGTCTTTAATGCCACGCAGATTTTGTCTAAAATGTTCCATCTGGTTTTGGATTCAACATTAAAAACCATGATGATGGTATTAATAAGATATTGATAAGAACAGCAAAAAATAGAAGTGGCATCGTTGAGAAGAAAAACTTGAAGTCAATATTACAAAACAAGTTAATTTTTTCAATGAAAATGTTAATAAATACCTACATATTTCACTTCACTTCAAAAAATTGTATTATCCTCTACAAGAGACGAAGTTGTGGAAAAAGATTGTTTTTAACAAGATGGATGTCCTGACCATTCTACAATACTGGTGCGAAATTCTATGAAACAAAATTTTCCAAACAAATGGAATGATCATTAAGCACCAGCAATCTGATCAGTTCATTCGCCGAATTTAAATCGAGGCAAAACTTTACACGGTTGTTCTAATGACCTTGAATTGTTCAAATGCTTCCGTAGACCACTAAAAAAAAAATCCATTCCCTAAACCCATTGATCTAATAGGATCAAATGTTTGTAAACTACGGATCACATAGAATTCCGCTAAATTTTAACATCCACCCAGAGGCGCAATAGCCCAAATAAACAACGTTCATTAATTCAATCTGGTAACTGGAATTATTAGTTATTTACTGCCTACTACAAAAAATAGCTGTAAATTTTGCAAAAATAGGTAGTTTGAAAAATGTATATTAAAATTTTTTCTATTTAACGTGTAACGACAACGAATAAATTTAAACGTTAAATTTCACAATGTATGTTCATTCTATACAAAGGCATTGTTCGGAACACCCCTATCCCAATTTATTTGCTTATAAATTAACTTCCAAGCAAAGCTATTGCAGTAACGCTGCCTCATCCAATACCGCTCCTACCGAGATGCGATGTAGTCTATCCACATTGCTACTACGAAACTGTGGTGATGGAATTGAGGCGGTACAACATTAATTTGCATCGACTAGTCGTACCTTGATAAAACTTCCTTTGGAGAATATTAATTGTGTTAACAAAGGATTGCAGAGAGTGAGCAAATGAAAATATAACGAGCATCAAGATAGTGTTTTCCTTTGAAGTAAGCAAACGTTGCAAATAAATTTTGCTTTGAGTAAAAACATGTCAGCACTTTGTAAACAAGAGCATCAATAAAAATTTTATTTAAAAGTGTTAGTATTGGCCGTTTCTAGACAAATTATTAATATTCAATTCATTACAGCATGTTTTGTTACAATTTTATTTTAGACATTTTAAGTTGAAAATAAAAACAAGAACCTTTAATCACAAAAAAAATTTATATAAAATAATATAAAATTACTCACATAGACGCGTTTCGGTGGCTATGCCACCATCTTCAGTACATCTACTAAATCTAATTTTACAAACTAAGCCTTATATACTATTATTTACGCATCCGTGAATTTAACACTTGAGTGAGTTTCACGGATGGTTAGTCAAATCTAGTAATCTATACAATGGGGTATTGGGAATGGGGCCCATATAACTATTTAATAATTTTTTCCTATTCTTATATATAATCAAACTTTCCCTACTATTTAAATTCCTATAATCTGATTCTGCCCTAACCAATTTTAAATTGTCTATACCTATTCTATGGTTGCATTCTAGTACATGCAGGGCAACACTAGATTTCTCTAGTCTATTGTATTTGATATGAGCCATATGCTCTTTGACTCTGGTAATGATAGAACGTCTAGTTTGCCCAATATATACCAAATCACAATCACTACAACTAATCTGGTAAATACCTGACATATCCCTATCACTATTTTTGTCCTTCGGATTACCCAACAAACTACTTAATGATCTATTGTTATTACTGTGAACTATTTTAAGGTCAAATTTGTTAAAGATTCCACCAAGGCCATTTGTAACTCTTGGGTCGTAAGGAACTTTAACAAATCTGACCTTAGGATCGGTATCGCTGCTAAAAGTGGTACAATTTTGAATGGACAATTTGAATTGTTTCCTACGTATAATGTTATCTACTATGTTACAATTGAAACCATTACTTGTCGCAATATTCCTAATGGTTGTAAGTTCTTCCCAGTACCTTTGCTTCGTTAAAGGAAAAGATAGCAGTCTATGAACCATAAATTGAAAACTAGCCATTTTATGTTGTTGGCAATGGCTCGAATCTTTGGTTATATAGCGACATGTACTGGTTTCCTTTCTGTATACATCTATTTCTATTTTCTTGTTCTTCCTGATCACCAATGCATCTAAAAACGGTAACTTTCCATCTTTTTCTATTTCATGTGTAAATTTAATAGTTGGATATTGGCTGTTGAGGTCGGCAATGAAATCGATTAGATTATGGTTTTGGCAATCGAAAATAGCGAAGATGTCGTCCACGTACCTAAACCAAATTCTTGGGAAATAAACCGAGTTGGATTTAAAATCAGTTTCGAATCGGCCCATGAAAATTTCCGCGAAGAATGGTGATAACGAGTTACCCATGGAAGTACCACTTGTCTGTTCATAGAATTTGCCCCCGATTTTAAACTGACTCTGCAGCATACACAACTCCGTTAATGACATGTATTCTTTGACCACCGTTTTCTCCAGATCGTTGGCGATCAGTAAGTCTTTAAGATAGGAAAGTGTTTGTTGAATTGGAATACTGGGAAACAAAGATGACACATCAAATGAAACCAGCAACTCACCATCTTCCAATGAGATGTTGTTAATTTTCTGAATAAATTCCAATGAATTCTTAATCGAGAAACTGGCAGGTTGGATGGTGAGATTGCTAAATTCATTCACAAGCCATTTAGAAATTCCAGAAGTCGGTGCCCCTATGCTGGATACAATGGGTCTCATTGAATTCCCGGGTTTGTGGATTTTGGGAAGACAGTACATTCTGGGAATGGATGGATTGGAGATACTGATTCGAAACTTGACCTGAGGGGTTATGATTGTTTTGCATCGTTTGATGGTTTCTTTGACAGATGAAATCATACTAGGCAAAGGAATTTAAATAGTAGGGAAAGTTTGATTATATATAAGAATAGGAAAAAATTATTAAATAGTGATATGGGCCCCATTCCCAATACCCCATTGTATAGATTACTAGATTTGACTAACCATCCGTGAAACTCACTCAAGTGTTAAATTCACGGATGCGTAAATAATAGTATATAAGGCTTAGTTTGTAAAATTAGATTTAGTAGATGTACTGAAGATGGTGGCATAGCCACTGAAACGCGTCTATGTGAGTAATTTTATATTATTTTATATAAAATTTTTTTGTGATTAAAGGTTCTTGTTTTTATTTTCATTATCGACATCACAGGGTCCACTATATATATTTTATTTTAAGTTGACGTAAAAAATCTTTACACAATCTTTCTCGTGCCACGATGAAAACTGGACAGCCTATTTGTCATTCTAGATATAAAAAATCGGTGCAATTTTCGTTCGTTTCACATTTGCTCGAGAAATTTATTAGATAATATTTTTTATTTAGCAAAGAAATAACAGTACTTATTGTCATATGTGACACAAATTACAGAAAGATCAACAGGGATTTAGATTAGAATCGAATAAGCCGATTGTGTGCGGCTACATTAAGAACTCAGATCCGAAAGCGTACCACAAAAGCCACTAACATAACGACTATAAATCAGCAACAGTATGCAAGTGCCTTCACCTTACACACGCTAATTACCCTTAATTAATGATTGAAAATTAATTAGTACCATTTTAGGAGACTACTTTTTATAAAGTGGCAAAAAGGTCAAATATCTAAAATCAGTCACTATTTTAACTACAAAATTAACACATTGATAAGTACATATTTTTCTCAAAGTTGAATATACAGTGCTTTCGTAAAGTAACGGATAAATTCGATAAAACATTTTAGAAGAGTTTTCACAGAAAATCCTCGGACCCGTCAACTTTAGTTTATAAAACTGCATCTTTTTTATATTTATAATTTTACGATCGTCTTTTCTTTTCGCACTATGACGTCATCAACAAGTTTTTTTAAATGACACCCCATATTTTTCTTCAGGAATTTGGATGCAGCACATTTTTCTGAGTATGGAAATGTAAAATTCGTATGACCTTGAAAAGGAAAGTTTTCGAAATAATCAGTCCTAAAGTTTCAAAAATGTATGGTAAAATTATTAGAATGGACCAATAATAATATCATCAAGAAAAAAGTTAGTATTACAGTAGACACGAATTAAAGCGAACACGAAAATTTTTAACCTGTTGGTATGAGCGAAATTTTCAAACGATAGAGAAGTGTATACAATAATCTCAATATTGGCAAGAATCTAACACCCTAAAGTGTTTTTATTCCTTTATTATTGCTATACGGATATCACACTGCGTAGTATTTATTTAAAATATGATGTTAAAAATTAATTAAACATTTATAGTCAAGTTCGCATTCACAGACGTTTGTACAGGGTTAATGGTCATCTCCAAAATTGAACTCAAATATTAAATCATTATCTTCAAATTTTGTTTATTTTATGAAGCGACCACAAACTGGTGGTGTTAATTTTTGTTATTATAAACAAACATAAAACAGCAAAAACGTATAATTTTTGAAAAATCAAGACTAAAATTTTTTGTGAAATTTACTTACAGCATATAATTAATTTATGTTGCAAGTCACAATCATGTTTTTGTTTAATGTTTTAAAATTTGGTTTACCCTAAAAATTGATTAATAATAAAACCATCAAAACGTCCAACAAAGATTTACAATTTTAAATAACTTAGAGTGGTAAATTTACCCGACCTCAAATGATGACCGAATGATTTATAAGGGGTGGGGGTGTAACTCAGGCTCCACTGGAACCTAGGGTTATCAGGTCCAGACTAAAAATAAATGCTTTCTACCCATAATCGCTTCTTAGTATTTCTTAATAAGGGCTCGGTTACACATTTTACCTGTTCTTTCACATTACGGTGTTTTCATATTAGTTGTGTTCAGATATTTGATGCAAACAACAGCCGGTGTTTTAGTGACTTTTTCTAAATGTGTAATTTCAAAGCCGAAATATGACCCTGATACTGAACACGTGCCGTTGCTACCTGGCACTTCCGGGACATCTTATTTCTTCAAAAATCTTTATAATTTTACATTTGCCTGATTTATTGGTTATGACTTGAAAATTGTAACTATCATTTCTTACTAACATCACAAGGTTTTAATATTTCTAAATTTAAAAAATTAGAAAAACAAGAAAGCTCAAAAAGCCATGAAAATTAGCATAATTAAGCGTTGCGACGCCAGATGATAAAACTGAAAATGGAATAACACCAGATCGCAGCTTATTAATAACTGAACACAGTCAAATTTTTATCTTACTATCTTCAAAGTTGATTTTTTTGGGGAGAGGTGACTATTAACGTTGGGAACCCTGTACACATCTTTATATGAGAAGTAAAATAAATTGAACTTCCGGTATAAATACAGCTTGTTTCACCGGTGATAATGAGCCTAAATATTTGGAGGATGCAACCAATCATGCATTGCATAGGTAACGTGGCTTTTGCTTTTGATTTTCAAAAGCATGATACATATTAAGCTGCAGTCTTGTAATTGTTGATGTAAGTTTCATGACAAAATTGTTAAAAAAACCCAATAACAGGCTTCTGAATCCGTGCCAAAAACGTTCTCTTCACACGAGTTAATATTTCTGGAGTGATAGATCTGCTTGCATTTCGTATTTTATTTTCTAAATGTTCATAATTATTAATTGGTGTCTGATACACTTGATTTTTTACCATCCTCCCACAGAAAAAAAACTAAAAGTGTAAGATCTGGGCTTCTTCAAATCTTTCAAAGCGCGTTTGTACAAAAACCACGTTACCTATGCAATGTATTATGGGTTGCATCCTACAAATATTTAGGCCCATTGTCACTGGTGAAACAAGCTGTATATGAGGAGGGTTCATGCAAAAGCAGACATGTCCATATTAACAAGTTTCGAGAAACACAGCAAAAACCTTTATTTCAATTTTAGTTTTGCATGGGATATGTCTGATTTTAGCTGAACTTTATATTTTTAGATGATTTTGAGAGATTCTGAGTAATGCAAATCATAAAAACCATACCAAGTAACGTAAAACTGATAAAAAATTAATTTAGGTGTAAAATAGACATGTCAGCTTTTGCGTGAACCCTCCTCATATGGTACAAATGAAAATGTGTCAGTTATCAACGTTATGTGCATGTCTAAACAAATTTCACTAGTCAAATTATTAGTGAATACTGTTACAAACTCATTGAAACATTAAATAATAACTCACATGTAAACACAAATAAAATACGGAATAAAATGTAAAACACGTCTGGTCATTCCCTTTGTAAAAAAAGGTGACGTTTCTATTTATTTTATTTGCCCGTGGCAACAGTAAAACATGGCCAGCTACAACGTCCGTGCTCAGTCAAGCAGCCGCCGTGGCTGCATAAGACCGTTTAGGTAACACGCCCCTCCCTAAAGGCTGAGCACGGTGTTGGAAGTAGCTGTTGCCTTGGATTATTTATATTATAAAGAAAATAGTTTATGGTTAGCTATTAGCTGCAGGTTCCTCGAAGTGACGCGGGTCTCGTACGCCGGCATCTTTCATGTCATGCCGAAAGCGGGGAAGGCGGCGAAATGCGGCTCTTCGCGGCACTGTTCGGTCGCTGACGATCCCGTTGTAGTTCGACGCTGTGCGTTGGGACTCCGGGAAGCAGGGTCGTCAAAAGAGTAAGATTATCCATAACACTATAATCAGATTCTAATTGGATAGTTCCGAAATCGGGCATCGATGACTCAGTTCAACTGGTTCGGCGTCATCCAAAACATCCAGGTTACAAATTAAATTCGGTTCAGGCACTTCTTGCACTTCCCCATTTTCTATTTCATGCTCTTCATCATTATCTTGAACCACTGGAGTTGTCGATTTGTACTGCAAAGCACTGTTTGACAAATCGACTTCTATCGGAAATAGCGGAGGTACTGACAGTAGTCCAAGAGTGTTTTTGTGCAATTCTGCGAGGCCTTTTATCAATTTGGATAAATGCCCACCGAGAGATTGCACGTGTTTGTTTTCGAGTACTAATTCCAGTTTGACCAAAACGTCAGAACGTAGTTTCTCAAAGCGGGTCTTGGCGACCTGGCGACATCGCAAAATCAACCTATATTCGTAATTTCCGGTTTCTACTCAACATAATGGTTCTTGCAGTGGTGCGTAGTTGCACTCTGTTACCGGGTCGGTACAGCGGTGGTCGGTTGCGTGGTTGCTTGCTACTTGTTCATACTTTGCTGCAGGCATCCATAGTCCCATGGAGTGACGCGGGTCTAGTACGCAGGCATCTTTCGTGTCATGCCGAAAGCGGGGAAGGCGGCGGAATGCAGCTCTTCGCGGCGCTGTTCGGTCGCTGACGATCCCCTTGTAGTTCGACGCTGTGCGTCGGAGCTCCGGGAAGTGGAGTCGCCTGTTGCAGCTGTTAGCGCTGAATCGTGTAGCGATCATCGGTTGCGGGCGCCACTGGAGGTTCCTGATGTTAGGATTTGATCCCCCTCCAGAAGGGCGTCGCGGCATCGCGGCATCGGAGTCGTTGGTGAAAGTTCGGTGAAAAAGCCATTTTCCTTGTGCCCCACGTTGGGCCGTCAAATGTTACAAACTCATTGAAACATTAAATAATAACTCACATGTAAACACAAATAAAATACGGAATAAAATGTAAAACACGTCTGGTCATTCCCTTTGTAAAAAAAGGTGACGTTTCTATTTATTTTATTTGCCCGTGGCAACAGTAAAACATGGCCAGCTACAACGTCCGTGCTCAGTCAAGCAGCCGCCGTGGCTGCATAAGACCGTTTAGGTAACAATACGTACATTTTGATGTTGGTATTATTGAATAGTTTGTTGTAGCGGAGTTCACAATAACGCGAGTCTACTGTACTTACTGATTTCAGTATAGATTATTTTTTTACAAAACATTCTTGTATGTAAAAATATAATATGTGTTTGGAACAATATCAAAATGACAAAGCAGTTTTTAAATAGACATCCTATTTGTTGTGGTAGAAAATGGTAGAATTTTTTTACTGATCAAATAATACCGAATGGTTTTTCAGCAAAGGTTAAATATGATATTTTGTCATGAATGTGAATGATACTGATTTTATAGTGTATTAATTATTTTGGTAATTAGATAAAAGGTAGCGATAATGGTTACTCCAGAAAATCGAAATTTTTTTTTCAATCAATTTTTCTTTAGTTCCTTTTTTTCTTTATAAAGTTTGAAAAAGAATTCAATGATATTTGGTAAGAGTTGTATTTTGTTTTGTCACATTTAAGTGCTTCAATCGATTTGAAAAATATTTAGTTCAAGTAGTTGATGACACAGTTACAGAAATTTGCTTTCCCTTTTAGATCATCGCATTGTCTGGAATTTATTCGCACTAAAAAGTTATGAACGCAAAAGGGAAGAAATCGATACTGAGAATCTGTAGTGTGCACTTTCATTTAAAACCTAGTTTAACTGTTTTAAATTATTGGTTTATATTTTGTAATAGGTTAATTAAAATAGATTAAAAAATTGGTGTAAGAGCACATCAGAAATCATTTATGGAAATAACGAGTTTTATTGGGAGAGAAGGTCTCGAAGGTAACGGTGATTCGTCAAGGTAACGTAAATAAGTGCAGACGATTTCATAAGCAGTCTACGTGAAAAGTCCACTCTCGGAATTATAACTCTCTAATTGAATCACTGCTTTGTACACATGTGTGTATACACGTTCATTATATACCACTGCGGAACTACACGATTGCGACGGGAATCGCCGTGCGCTAACTTGCAGGAAGTGATAAATATATTTGTATAAGTATGTGTCAAACTTAATTGCAAATTTCACGATTTTATGCAAAAATATGCAAAAACTGGCGAAGGTCAATTAAATATTCAATTTTTGAACGAAATAATAAAAAGCGATAATATCAGAATACATTTTCGTAGTTATTTAAATTTCGAATTTATAACTTCACTGTTAATCAGATTAATAGGACATCAATCGACGGTATTATAATGACACATCCAAATAACTTTGATGTAATTCAAGCAATGTACATTTTCCGATACCAAATTATCGTTTCGTCTAATTCTTAGAATATTCGGATCCCATGTCCCAATTTTTTTTTTAAGAGAAAGACTTTTTGAATTTACTAAACACGTATCGTGAAATTACAGGTACCCACTCACGAACATACCATAATTTTTGGGTATTGCATAGTAGAAATTATTAACTTTTTTAATTTGTAGTGTTATTAAGTAACGCCATGTTTTAGTTCACTACTTACAACTTATTTTTTCATGAATATGATTTAACAAAGGTTTGTGCGAATAAATGAGCTAAAAAGTGCTGTTGTTGTTACTCTAGATTTCGTAAATTAGGACAGCACGTTTCCTTTCTTTTATCCCTTTGGTATGAGATTGTTGACCTGCCATTAAGTTTCTTTTTATTTCCTCGCAAGCTGTGTAACAATTAACTAGCCGCACTCGAAAGAAAAAATAAAAAATTACAGGAAAGAGTAAAATGACAGGATTACGCTACAATTTAGTTCCAAGATGTTTGCACATGGAGTTTCATGGTTGTTATAGTGATTTACAGAAGATTTAATTTAGATCAAAACGGAAAACTGTTCCCGATATCACAAATTAGCTTGCAATATTTTATTTTATGCAACTTTATAATTCAATTCAGTTAAATAATGGACCAGTTGTTAATAATAATTAATAGTAATAAAAACAATAAAATTACAGTAGACTGGAGTTTGTCCAAACGTCGCGCGTCGTTCATACGAACTATACAATAACGTGTACATCAAAATATATCGATTGACAATTTTTTAGTGCTAACGAACAAGACCTGCTATAATGCGAACATTGGTAATTTAATTTTAAAGAAGTAGTAGAAATTGTGATACCTCATTTAAAAGGTCTCTTCATGTTCTATTCAAAAATGCTATGGTTTAAAAATTTATTCCACAACTGTAGAGTAACGTAATACAATTAAAAATATAAATAAATGTTTTTGCTTGCCTCATCAGTATTAAGAAGGAAGCGCCATCAGTATTTGACTTTTTAGTTGTATCGAATTTCGTCAAACGGATTATTTTTTTACTGTTAATTTTTGCAACATTTTTTTACATCATAGCACTTTTGAATAGGGCATGAAGAGACCTTTCAAGATATCACAAGCCCCTATTTAAATTTTTTTTGACATAACACTTGCATATACAGAGTGTTTTTGAGTGTTATGACTTCATCCTTAATTTTTTTTAATAGCAACTTATATTTTTTTGTCATAATTTTATTAGGTCTATTAACTATCAAAATGATGGCTTTCAAATTAGAAAACTTTGGAGAAAATTATTTTTGAAATGTACCGGTAGCTCAAAAATTCAATAAATCTGAAACGGTTTTGTACGAAAAATTCAAAAACAAAGCAGTTTATAAATTTAATTTCACATCTTGTGCCAACTTTTTTATATACAGAATGGTCCTTGTTAAAATAATGACGCCATCGTCGATTTTTTTAAATAGCAACCAATATTTTTTTGCCATGATTTTAATAGCTCTTTTAATTATCAAAATAATTTATGCCCTATTAGTAATAATTTCTTTCACAGAATTGAGACAATAATTGTATGTAAAGGGTTAAAATCCATTTTATTAATTAAAAAATATGTTAAAATTATGACGAAAAATTATATGTTGATGTTTAAGGAATTGTTGACGTAACCTGACGCAGAAGAAGCACCCTGTATATCAATATGTTAAGCTAAAAAAATTTAAAATTCAATTTCAAAATTAACTGTCTGAATTTTTTTCAAAACTCAATAGTTAACAGTTATTTTTAAATTATCGAATTATTGTTTTATTTTTGTCGGTGAATTTTCAATTTTCCAATGTTTTTCTGAACTTGTTTCTTATGTAAGGGGCATACATTTTTGTAGTGGTATTTTTATTGCTATTTACGCAAACATTTTATCTCTGCGAACAGGCTAAAATTTTTCATGTTCGCACTAACGAGTGTACTGTTTCGAGTGTACAGTAATAGGAAGGAAGATTAATTAAATGTTACATTACATTACATTATGAGATAAGCATTCCGATCAACAGTTCCACTTTCATTTAATTTAATCTCATTTGGTCTTTAAATTCCATAGGTATACTTTAATTAACACAATCAACGATCAATAAAAGCTTGTAATGAATCTGATTTGTGCCGAACAACCGGTTGAAACGATTAGATAATTAAAAATAATTGCATGACTTCATGTCAATCTCTAAGAGAACGTTAATAATTAAAACGTAAGTTACAAATTGATAATAAATAATTTAAATGAAATGTTTTAGCGGAAACCTCTGTATAATAAACCCACGCCAGCTGTGCTTTATATGCTTATTTATTGAAGGGTAGAGCGGGAGCAGTGTAGAGATTTTGTTTTGTACAAGAACCATAAGCTCTTAACCCAGTGTCATCTGTCATAATTAATGATTTATGAAGGTGTTTTCTGAAGCGTGTGCAAGCTATTTTCCCCAAATTTATTTTATTGGAGCTTAATTTTTCAGTCAACGAAATCAATAAATTAATTCGTTTCCCAATCCTATCTCAATATGATTTATATTTTTATGGTGCAGTAGAAAAAATAAATAATGATTTCGATGAAATCATTAATGACTTATGAATTTATAAATTGAGTTAATTGTCATCTTTTTGAAATTCGGTGAATGCAAGCATGTGTGTCAATTTTAATTGCATTGATTTATTGCATTAGTCATTAATACGGTTTAAATGTCAAGATGAAACCACTTAAATAAATTTAAACAGCTGTTAACTTCTAACACTTTTTCCTAATCAAAATCATAAATATTTTTATTACACTCTTGAACGTTTTCGTAAGGTTCAAAACAGTCACACATTTTGTATCGCAAGAATAATCAACAAGATTTATCGCTTTACTTTCTTACAATTACTGATAATTTCTGTTTGCTTGTTGTCTCTATTTTACGCTGCTTTTCAACGTTCGAGATCTTCCATTTAACAAGCAGCGAAACCGAATTTTGCTCTTGATTAATTACCTATATCTATTTCATGAACAACTGTTATAACAGAATTTACTCAATTCGTCCTTCGAATATTTTAAAAAGCAACATCAAAACGTTACAGTTTACGTAACAGAAACTTGTTTGATCTCTTCAATTAAGAAACAAAAAAAAAGAAATCTAAAATTGCGTCAATCTGATAGTTACATTGACAACGATTTTGAATATTAATAAATGCATTTAAAAGTTCGTTTTAAAAGCGCATTCTCATTCTATACACAAATAAATCACGGCTTGAAAAAGCTCGCAGGCTTAAGTAATTGGCAATATTCTTTGACAATGTGGGTGGAAGGGGAAATACAACATCTACATTGTGCTAACAAAACGTGAAGGAACAGATGCTTCCAAGATAAATGCTCCTCCAGTTCTTTCTAAAAATGACGAAAATATAAATGTGCCGCCGATATTACATAACGTAGGAAATTGAAGTTGACTAAAAAAGCGAAGAGTTATTTGCACTAAAAAAATTACACGGAAATGAACAGTGCATAGGTGGTTCCGCAGGTGTGTCTCGGCGAAAGTGAAATTGGACGACATAATTCTTACGCATATTAAGTAACGTAAGTATTTTATGATTGTGAATAAAGCGGTATAGCTCAGAAAAAAAAAGTTGCATGTACCCAAAAATATAGTCCCTTCACTTTTAACGCGTTTTTTCTAAAGATGACCAAGATGAAGACATCAACATTTTTGAATTTCATCATTTGAAAATTTTATTTACTTAATAAATTTTGAAAATCGGCAATCGCAAAATTAATTTATCGGTCGAGAATAACGGATTGCTAAATAATAAATTGGTAGAAAGTTTGTTATGACAAAGCACAATAACAACAATTTATGCGACCGCCACACCAGAATTCATTCATATTCATCAGGAACAATTTCTTTTAAGGTGTAACTTATAGAGATCAGCAAATTGTTATGGGAAATGAGATGTGAAATTATTTTAAGGTACAAATTAACTAAAATATTTTTTTTTAAATATTATTTAATAATATGAAGATTGATGAAGACATTATTTACAAGTTATGTAAAATTCAATCTTACAAAAGTAATCTTAAATATCTACATTTATGTACACAGCAAATTCATTTTACTTTATCGCCACCCAGAGGCGTAATCAGCAACTCCGTGGATACCACCTTGAACACTTGGAACGTATTTTCCACCGTAGCTACCTGCGTTTATGTAATTATAGTTGTTGTTGTAACTGTAATTATCTGTAGCAGTAACACCTTGCCATGGTTGATGAACAGGTACTCCGTAACTATGAGTTTTTACAGCATATGGCACATGACGTACAACTTCAACAGGATACGGCCTGGGTACTTCAACTGGTACTTTGACATGTACAGGAACCGCAAAAGGTTTTGGTACCTCAACTGGATACGGTTGTGGAACCGCAACTTTCTCAGTAACCTTTACTGGATAAGGTTGAGGGACTCGTACTTCGTACGGAACTTTAACGTGCTTGACAACTTCAACGGGGTAAGGTTGTGGCACGGCTACTTTATGGGTAACGTGAACAGGGTAAGGTTGGGGAACGGGATACGGTTGTGGTACTGGAACTTTTACTTCTACGCGTACAGGTTTAGGTACTTCAACGGGATAAGGCTGTGGATATGGAACTTGAACTTTTTCAACTACTCTGACAGGATATGGCTGAGGTACAGGTACTTTTACTTCATATGGTACTTTTACTTCAACGGGATAAGGTTGTGGTACAGCAACTTTTTGAGTGATATGTACTGGATACGGTTGTGGAACTGGAACTTTTACTTCAACTCGATAGGGTTTTGGAACCTCAACTGGATATGGTTGTGGAACTGGTACTTGAACTTTTTGCACTACGTGAACGGGGTATGGTTGTGGTACGTTCACATGTTTAACTACCTCGTAAGGTACTTTTACATGAACAGGATAAGGTTTAGGCACTTCGACAGGATAAGGTTGTGGGACTGGTACTTGCACTTTTTCTACAACTCTAACAGGATAGGGTTGTGGTACTGGAACTTTTACTTCCACACGTACGGGTTTGGGTACTTCAACAGGGTATGGTTGTGGAACAGGTACTTCTACTTTATGATGTACGTGAACAGCATACGGTTGTGGAACTGGTACTTTTACTTCATATGGTACCTTGACTTCTACAGGATATGGTTGTGGAACATTCACGTGCTTCGTTATATGTACTGGGTACGGTTGGGGAACTGGAACTTTTACTTCAACTCGATAGGGTTTTGGAACTTCAACTGGATACGGTTGAGGTACTGGCACTTGCACCTTTTCAACAACTTTAACTGGGTATGGTTGGGGGACTCGTACTTCGTATGGAACCTTAACGTGCTTAACAACTTCAACGGGATACGGTTGTGGTACATTAACTTTATGATGTACGTGAACAGCGTACGGTTGTGGAACGGGAACTTTTACTTCAACTCGATAGGGCTTTGGAACTTCAACTGGATACGGTTGTGGTACCGGCACCTGTACTTTTTCAACTACTCTAACTGGATAAGGTTGAGGTACTCGTACTTCGTATGGAACTCTAACGTGCTTGATAACCTCAACTGGATAAGGTTGAGGAACGGGTACCTGAACCTTTTGAATATATTTAACTGGATATGGTTGAGGTACTGGCACGTGCTTGATAACTTCATAAGGTACTTTAACGGGAACATGTACAGCTCTAGGCACTTCAACAGGATAAGGTACATTTCTTATCACTTCAACAGGATATGGTTGTGGTACATGTTTGTATACTGTATGCACAGAGGGGCCGTATCCATTCCAAATTGCTTCACCATGAATGAGGCTGCGTTTGTATAAGGGTTTGAGAGAACTCTCTGAAGCCCCTAGGGTGGTGCTTAAGCAGCACAATAGTGCTGCATACTGTAAATTAAAACAAAATAAATGTAACAATTAAATTAATTAGTGAAAAATTAATTATCAGTTAAATAATCAACCAAATCTTTTATTACAAAAAATAGAATTTTTTTTAAACAAATCAATTAATTATAAGCTATTAATTAAAGACAAATTAAATAAAAGTACATACCATAAACGTACGCATAGTAGATGTACGCACTTCACTAACTCATCCAAAAATAACGAACCTGTTGCTAAAATTCTGCTTTTATACGAACCACCATCGGTTACGAAACTCTTCAGGTTGCGATAAATAATATAATACAGTTCTGAAAGGTGTAATATTACATCTCACTCACTCTCTTAATACTGACCTAAGAGAATGTTACAGAAAGAGGTGCGGTTAAAAAATCATTAATTCACTAATCCGGGAGATATGTGTTTTATTTTATTCTAAAAAAAATAATGAAATCAAAGGATCATTATTTCATAATAACTTTTTTTAGAAAATTTTAAAAATGCAAAATGAACAAAACTGTTTTAAGTAACCATATAACCAAGTTATGTGGAGAAAGGGGTTTAATCGGTGGGCTTAAATTAATATTAATATATTTTGCTTGAAAGCATATCTCTTAAGATCAATCACGTTTTGATGTTGCTTGTATTGGACATTGAACAAATTTCTCTTCGGTAACTTACTTTTCGCATCGTTTAAAAAATACATATCAGTTACTTCCAGGAAAGAGAAAACATTGTTTAAAAATTTTAAAAAACAAATAAGCTGTAACAATCTGATATAATGGTGGCGCTTAGGAAACGGATAAAAAATTTAAATAAATTCTGAAATAAATTAAACAAACAACATTATTAAAGTAGGTTATTACCTTTTTACCTTTAGTCTATTGGCATTTTTGATTTCATTTGCAGCCATTAATTTTACATCATCGACGATGTTTTAAACCCTACTTTAACATTAATAATATTTGCGCTATTAATATTTCGCCTTGCTTGAAAATCTTCTTTTTATTTGAATGTTCATTTGAACTTTATGATTCGTCAAGGCGATCAAAAGTTGTTTTTCTGCAATTTTTTCTAAATTCGTGGAGCGTCCTTCTTCGTTTTGACGTCCACGCCATGTCAAAAGGTCAGTTGCGGCTTAGAAATCTCCCTATTATATCATTTTTGCGAATAATTACCTTTATCGAACGATGTTAACGCGGTTGCATGTGGTTGTTCAACAATGAAGGTGCGGTACTTTGTTATTTATTAGCTTAGCGCGGATAAAATTTGATGGTAACTAAATTTTTGGGGTCAAATTTGCATAAATACGGAATAAAGTTGAAATCTGTAAAACTTTTGGGCGACAACGTGTGCATTTAAATTTGGTTGGTTTCTAAGTTGATATTGCCAGCAAACACAACTTTAGTACTTATTGTGAAAATCGTAATCGGTGATACTTTCTCTCTTCGTTATATGTAGCGGATTTTCCCAAATCTTTAAAAAGGAAAATCTTGTAGATCCGCATTGTTTCAAGGCTTGATGTCACCCAAAAGTATCTTAGGAATTTAACATTTAGCTACGCATATTTCGATAAAAATTGGCTAAAACGAGTTTTTATTTTACAATTCACATTTCCCTTGCTACTTTTACTTTTAAATAAGGTGACTTAATTGATAGTCGACAAATGTTTGTGTTAAAAATTAAAAGGTTTTTACAAATCCACACGAAACAATGGACGTTATTCAAATTGACCTAACTTGTAAGTCGTGAATCGTGAATGTGAATTTTTTCACAATTGTTCTTTCTTTAAAAAGTGGCTTATTACAAATTGCAAAATATTGAACATTTTAACTATTAAAGTCAAATAAATAATAACCTATTTTGCTTATTTATGTTAAAATATGTTAAAATAGTTGTTTCATTTTCAGAAAACTGGAATTCAGAAACGTACTGCTGCAATGAAGATGGATGTAACGGAACCGTCACAACACGAGCGGGCGGTTTGGTCGTCATTTTATCTGCAATCATCTTTATTATAATCCACTGAGATAAAGAACACAACATCAATGCGTTTTCTTAGTTTAAGCACCACTCCTAAAGAGAGAAAAAATATATTCTAAATCGTTTTCTATAGTCTTCCTCGATCACGAATTTTTTGATTTATTACCAAGTTTTCTTAACGAAAAAATTGGATGAGGTATATTCAGGTAAAACGTAATTAAATGGTGTAACCGAAATTAATTTACGAACGACAAAATTAAGTTTTTAACGTCCCCTTTTCAATCTGTTTCGAAAACAGCAACTTTTTTGATAAATTGATAAAAGTTTTGATTTTCACGTTCTAATTTTTCCGTTGTTGGAACACTTTTCCAAGTATTCAAACTTCAAATTAATAAAATATTCATTATGCGATTCCGTAATGAAGAAAACCACAAAAGCAGGTTTTGGTTTCAAATTAAAAAATTCGGTTCTGCCTTAGAGTAATTACTGCTAATTTGCTTACTTTTATGCATTCATTGATTAAAGTTTGAGTGAATTGTAACCGTAAAATAGTAGGGGACACACATATATTCTAAAATAAATTTTTAATGACCCATGAGCGCTTAATAGTTCTCATTAGAGACAAAAGTGCTAAATTACTTGTATTAAAACTATCATATTATGAAACTATCCAGTTATGTAAACTATAATATAGACGGTCACGTTTTTGTACATCGCACATAATACTATAAGGGAAAAAAGTTATTCGCCTTTGAATTGTCACGAATATTAAGAGATGGCTCGTTTTTTATTTAGAAAGCGTTTGGGTTATAATTGCATGTAATAGGAATAGTAATTTTACTGTTACATTTTGGAATGGTGTGACATTTTAAATGCAATAATTCCAAATTTGAAAAAAAATCATAATAGACCTAGAAAATTTATTCATTCATATTGCTTGAAGTGTTAGAAATGACTAATTAATGGTATCTAATTGCAGCATCAGCAATATGGGAAATATTTGCACTACCGTAATTTAAAACCAAACGCAATACAAGATTATTCACTTCGACCCATTAATAATAAAATTTCTCTTTATTGTTCTACAAGACAATTTATAGACGTTACAACAAATTCAACATTTCACTTGATAAAAGTTGTTCACATAAATTTAGACTTAGCAGAATAGTTCCGCACGGTTTTTACATTAATTTTATCTCTCATATTTTTTGCGGAAATTCAAATCAACTAATTATATAATAAAAATGTTTCTTGTTTTTTTATTTTACATAAACTTTATCTATATCTATTTGTAATTCTGTATCCAGCATTTAATAATATGGGAAGTGCACATTTATTATCCTTTATGTGGAATTATCGTTTATTATCGAAAATAATTTGATACATTACTGTTTCGTAACTGACAGGACTGGCAAGAGACTACAAATGACAAGATTTAAGTTACCCAACCACTTATCAAATTACTTAATGATTATAACTGCACGCAAGATATTCGGTAATATTACAATTATCATGTAAACCCAAAAAAAATTTACAGGAAAGAGTTTAATTAGTGCAGAAATAACCAATATTTTCAATGGTTGCTATTTTAAAAATATTTTGATTTCATTGACTGATATGTACGAGGGTGCGAAGATAAATGGTTAGCATAGCAATGAAAGAGAGATTTTATGTTTTCAAAATCAGTTTTAGGGTTCCACGCGTTCAATACATTTTGTTCAGTGAGCTTTGATACCACCATAGAAGGTATTTTCGTCAGTCTGCAAAATAAACGCCAGCAGCGGTTGTGTCCTCTTCATTGGATGACAATCGGTGTTCGTTTAGAAAACTTTTTAGCTTAGGGGATAAATGAAAGTTAGGAGAAGCCCAGTAAGGTGAGTACGGAGGGAAATCCTACTTCGTTTCATTGATTTTGACCATTTTGATCATAGTCCTGGTAAACAATGACCCCTCTGTTTTTCATCTGGCCCTATTTGACGAATATGTAAGTCCAGTAGTTCTTTTAAGAAAATAATCAATCATCAAAATTCCTTTTACATCCAAGAAACTGATGCCTGTTTATTGAACGGTCATTGTCAGCTTTGGAGCCAAGCCACCAGGTTGTGTCACGTGTATTAGTCGTAGGTGGCAACAAACTCAATTGAATTTTTCTTAAAACGTTCCGCCTTTCGTTCAATTTTTTTGGTAAACACAATTCTTGGGTCAAATTATTGAGCATCCGATTTCTTGGAATGCTCACTATATTTTTGCGTGACCATCTCTAGTTTGGTCGTTCAAAACGTTGTCCATGTTGGCTGTTTGTACGACCCCCTTTAAACTCATCTACTTACTCAATTTTGTACGATAGAACATTTTCAGCCAAAACAATTTTCATCTTTTTACAAGTATCTGCACCCTTTAAGCCTTTCATATACAAAATTTTACTAACAGCGCGATAAGCAATATTTTTCGCTGTGTTCTTTGAGCAATTGTTAACAGCAAACTGGGTTTCCCTCATGTTCTTCTAATTTTCATGGTTTTGCGTGACTTCATACAAGTTTGAGTCTCCTGTTATTTTATCGTTGCCGCTAGATGTCTTCACTCCATCCTTCATTCATATCATTATGCGTTATCTATAACTCAGATTTTAAGAAGATGGGCATCGTCATTCATTTCTCATACGTTTCACGACAAAGTGTAATCCTTTTAAGTATTTCTAATTTGCTTTCCTAATTATTGGCATTTGCGCGGATTGTTGAATACTCATTCTGTTTGGTCGTTTCCCATTTTAATTTGCTCATCTTCCTTTTATTATTCTCATACATTCGTCAACTAGTTTGCATTTTGAAAATTTATTTAAGGCCAATGCTTAATGAAGCTGTCTGGACATATTTCTGCATACCATTCGGTTGATCACTTTGCTAAAATCATATCCTCGTCAAATCTTAGACAATGGCAAGGGGTTTGAAAAAAGATTAAATATATTTGAGATAAAATACTTACCGCTGAACTTCTGCACAACGAACTTCCATAAGATAAATTTCCCCTATTCGCCATTTAGGGTACCGATGAGGCGCTACTTTATTGCAGATGTCAGCTAATTCAAAGTCATACTCGCCCCCAATTTTCGCTTATGAACTGCTTGTTAAATTCGTTTTTGCGATAGTCCTTTTAAAGTTGTTCCAAATTTTAGCATATTTAGAGGGAACACCAGAAATTAGATGAGTTGTGGAAGAAGTACTTACTGCGTGCATTTATTAATTTTATGTGGTTGTTAGATGAAGATATCTCCATTGATAGCGCATTGTCCCGTGCTTTCTGCTTCACTTTAAATTATTTTGGTAATGTATTTCAAATAACTTTCGTTACAGAACTTGCTTCATAAAATTCACACCAGATGTCCACTGTTAAATAGATTTGAAAATATTTGGAATTTTTTGAGAGAACCTTCACCCTGAACACATTTTTAATGCACTTTCTACTACTTATAATGAACTAACAGTTTCCGTCTAACGAATTTTTTAACTAAATTTTTTCAATTTGTTTTTAATTAATAGTTAATACCACCGGTTGATGAAATAAGCAAAATTTGAAGATAATAATTGAATATTTGAGACAGTTTTGGGAGTGACCATTAACGTTAGAGGACCCTGTACACATAATTTACTTTCTGAAATTTTACATTTTATCAAGCTTTGTAACAAATTCTAGCGATGGAAAAACACGGTAATTCGAAATTTTTACCATCACGAATTTATCCATAAGGCCTGTATTACAAGGATGCTTATTTCACAACTGAAATTGCGCGCGCTGATTCACCTTAAAATTTAGTATGAAATACAGAATCTCTGTCCTACACAACTTCAACCGCGAGAAATGAATAAATAAATAAATGATAATAAACAAAATTATCAAACAAATTCATGATATCAAAATTATATTGAATTCTACCTGCCCTCAAAGCTTTCGATCACAAAGAGCAATGCGATTTCAATTTTTTTGTAAGTTAGCCGTGTGAATTGGCACGCTCAAGTTCAGTCCTGAATTTAGTACTGAAATAAGCATCGTGCAACACAGGCGTAATAATTTCGTTATATAGAAGTTCAACTGTATTTTATTACACTATTCTCACACCCAAAACAATAAATTGATTCAGATAAAAGTAATGCTAAAGTAAAGTTATCGATTGTGACTAATTTTAAAAATACTGTGTATTACATTGTAATTCCCTAAATCGACACGGTAATCCTATATGGATAAAGGTGGAGTAATGTAACTACACTTTCACGTTCGATAGATAATTGATTTTCATTACTCCATAATTACTCCAATAAAGGATATTAAAAGTACGATATTGCTGTTTTTATTGGTATCGAAGAAACAAATAAAAGCGTCACCTGAAGTGCACCAAATTTAAAAGCCTCCATAAAATCAGGACAAATACCTTGTTAACAAAAAAGCAGAAAATTGCTTTTTTAACATAATCACCTTCGGAAGAGGGGAAAGAATCCATTATACACATACTACACTCGGATGTCCAATTTTATCCGTTTCAATTCTATTTTTTACTCTTGTATAGAGCAGCTCCCCTGGCAATTTTGTAACTCTGCGGCTTTACCACATCCATGCCAAAAATCATCTTCTATTCAAAAGGTTGAATTATGGTAGTGCAAAAGTTAGTTTTACCTCAACTAATAATACTTACAATGCACAATAATAGTCGGCATATTATAACGACTTTAATGAAACAAATGTAATTACATTTAAAATTTAATCTTCACAAAAAAGTTACAATTTATTGTTGTGGTTTGATTTAGTAGTTACAGTAATTTCAGTGTGTAGTTGTAGCTATGAACTTAACTAGCATATTAGCAAAGTTCAAATTTTTTTTCTAACAATTTTTATTTAAGAATAATTAGAAGACCTGAAATGTTTAGTGCATGACATAATCTACTCAGATTTAAGTTTGCTGAAATTCACATTCCACTTTGATAACTTAGAAGGTTTGTAAAAAAATTTGTGATTGCTATTTTTTTTAAATTTCACATCAGATAAATTTGCATTTAGCAAGATGTCATGTAAAAGTGGCAGCTGCAATAGAAGTTAAATCGACGATTTTGCAATAAACCCGACAATCGAGGAATACGCTCCTAGAAATTATTTATTCACCAAGGAAATGTTTGCGTAATTTTTTTATTAAGATATTACCTACTGTAACAGTTGTCACTTGATATTTTACAATGTTATATATGTTTAGATAGTTTACTTGTAGTGCATATTTTCTGTCATCTCGCATTGAATTGTTATAAAAATACAGAAAGTATAAAAACGATAATAAATTCTCCTTTTTACCTTTATTTTTTTAAAATTCGTGCAGTAATATTTTATCTTCTTCACTGTACTTAAACGCATGACGTACTGTCGACTCTTTCATAAAAAGTGAATGAAAAAGAACGCGCTGAGAAATGGAAGAGATACCGTTAGTAAGTAAATATTAATTGTGTCTTAGAAATCTTAAAAAAAATCGCATGAATCGCTGGAATCCTAAATCAGTGTTGCTTCAATTCGAAAAATGCGAATGAATTTCTTCTACGAAGGCCAATTCGTTGTATAAATTGGACATTTTCAAGATAAAATCTAAACGAGATTTAAAGGAAATTAAAGTGGCCGTACAATTGCAGCTATTCGTAGGAAACCTTTTTTAAGCTTAATAATGAAGGTAAGGGAAAATGTTACGTTCTCAAGGAAACCGTAATGCTTCTATTTGATTCGTATAATTTAATTTGGTGTCCGGATGTGAACTGACGCAGTTAACAGAATAATGCAGTCTGCCTCAAAAAAATGCTGCATTTTAAGAAGTCGTCAAACCAGAATTTCTATTTGAATTGGCCGAACTCATCGTTAGTAGACAAGAAATTATTATTAAAGGTTTAATTGGAACTAAATTATGATTATCTGGATAATTAGGTAAAATAGACAAACAATTTTCAAGATACACTGGGATTTGAAAATTACAAATTATACAGTCTTTTAAATAAAATCCAGCGAGTTACTAACATTTGTATTCAAAAGTTTCAGTTTATAAGATATTTCATAAAATTGTGTTTTTTAATGGAACAACACTATTACACCGATAAATAACGTTACATTTGTCTATCCTGTAAATAAGATTATATTTGTATTGAAAAAGTCAATGAAATTTTGCAAAATAATATATTTTTGTCCTACACTACTGTACGTTAAATTAAAATTGATTTCACAATTTGTAAAATACTTTAAATATCTTGTGAATTGGCAGAAAAAAAAAAATTGGTCTAAGAATCATGTACCAACCTAAAGAAGTTCGCGGGTCGCAACTTACTTGTGAACAGCTAGGATCTGATGTAACTTTCGTTTTCAGTTTTTATCTGGCGTCGCGACGTTTATTTATATCATTTTTCAAGGATTTTGGAGCTTTTCTTTTCCCAAATCTTTACTAATAATTTTTGTAATAAAAAAAATTCAACACCTTATCAGCTTTTTATTGAAGTTCGGCTCTATTTCGATTAGAAATCCTGTGATGTCAGTAAGAAATTTATTTACAACTTTCAAGTCATAACCAATAAATTAGGCAAGTGTAAAATTACAAAGCTTTTTGAAGAAACAAGATGTCCCGGAGACGGCACGTAGTAAGCGGTACGCGTTCAGTATCAACGGCATATTTAAACTTTCAAATTTCAGATTTACAACCCTCCATGTTCATTTGATCATCAGCGGGCGGATAAATTTACCACTTTAACTTATTTAAAATCGTAAATCTTTGTTGAAAGTTTTGGTAATTTTATTTTATTATTAATCGATTTTTATACCAAAAAACGTTTGAACAATTTAAAGAAAAACGGTTTTGAAATTAAACGCTGTAGGTAGGTAAATTTCACAAAAATTTTTAGTTTTCATTTTATTAAAATAACACTTTTTTGCTATTTTAAGACTTCTAGTTTATCATAAAGAAAGCTAATACCACCAATTGATGAAATAAACAAAAATTGAAGATAATAATTTAATATTTGAGATCAGTTTTGGGGGTGACCATTAATGTTACAGGACCCTGTATACATTTACTTTCTGGAATTTTATCTGAATCACATAATTTTAGTTTTACATATCAAGATTATAAATTCGTCTCTGATTTATGTCCATTTTTGAATTTTTTGATTTCCCCCAATTTTGCATACTGCATCTGCACTAGGTACCGAACCGCTATTACTTTACTTTTAAAAATGTGACTTATCCATCGACCCGGAACGACCTCTAGTGTTCCTTTAAAAATTCCAATTATTTTCAGGGGTCTATGCTGACCCCACTGGAAAATTCGCTTATTTGAAACCTTCTTTAGAAACTTCACTTGATTATCCACAACTATAATCTTTGAAATTATAATAATAATAATAATAATAATAATATGCGAAATATCAACTGTAATCGCAAATGTTGAAAGCATAACGAGTTCTAAAAAAAATTATGTCGCGATTGAACCCACGTCAAAAAATATTGATTCAATATTGGGTAGTCAGAATATCTGTAGCTAATCCAATTATCCAAGTATCCATCATTTAGTTAAAATGTAACCCATCATAAAACACAATTAAAATTACACGAACTACTAATTATATAAAAAATCTTTAAATGTCTTTTCTAAATGTAAAGAATTTGTTCGAATTATTTTTAATTATTTTTAAATTAAATCAGTAATATTTCTTTTGTAAGTTGACCTTAAAAGTATCTTGGAATTTTAATGTTGTGAAATATGCACTATTGGTTTTAGAATCTGTACGCTTTGTTGTTACGTTAAAATCACAGGGCATATGGATTCTGGTACTGATTTTGTATATCTAAATCATCTCATAAATTGCGTCACAATTTGCATATTGCAAAATATTAATCTCAAAATTATTATTAATTATCGTTATTATTATTTTTTTCTTCACTTGCTAACACTTTTACAGCTAAAAAAATAAATTACCTCATGTCAACATTTACTACAACCTTTCACATTCACTCGAGAGTGGATGCATCTGCGTAAAATCAATAATCAGTTCCGTAACTTATCTACCCTTTAGGGACATACGTTTCGGAACATCACTTTCATTTAAAAAAAAAGTACCAATCATCAGAACAATCCTCTTTTTATTGCAGACCGAAAGAAACGGTTAGCGACTTTCATTAAAACGTCACAATACAGCCACACGAAAACAGCTTGAGATGTTATTAAGGCGTAACTGAAACATTCAAGAGGTAATCATCAAAGTGGTGCAAGCATAACTGCAAATAACTATCGGAAAAACAGGTTCATTTATTACACAAGAAGTAAGAGTACGTCGATTAGCGCAAGAAGCACTAGAATTACACTTGACGTCTCTGGCCTTCCCATTTGGAACGTGTCCAACTATATCACAGGTTTTCTAATACTTCAGCGGGATAAGGGAAACTTTTTCCCTTTATTTTGTTTTGGCAGTGACATCGTCGTAAATTTCAATTTTATGCTAGAAAATTTTCCACTTTAAATTCGATTTTAACGAAATTTATGAAATAACTGTAATTCGATTTGCACAATAAAAATTGAGATTGCAGGCCATTTTCAGCATTTATTCTATTTCCTGCAAATAAAATAAAAGTTATCTAAGTTAAGTCAGTTCATTTTTTGTCAATTAAGAAGTATAATTTTAGATTAGAACTCGTTTTTGACTCACTTCTGCATAAAAACTGATAATATTTACATAAATTGTCTACATATGTTATGTAATGAGTTCAAAGATTTATTAATCGTTAAATTAAAACTGCTCTCTTCATTGCATACATTACCAGTTGACGTACAGATGTTATAAAATAATGAAAGTCGATCACCGCGTGCGTACTTTCTAGCGGAAATAATGTGAATCCTCGAAGGGATCCCACCGCAAAAGTAAACTTTTAAGAAGTCATTCATTTCCGAGTGAATTTTATAAAGTGAAATAAAAAGAAGCCTGTAATTGCCGAGCGGCGATGAGAACTTAAAAGTACGCAAAAAAATCAATACGAAACTGTTATTATAGGAATACTACTTGGGAGAAAATACTCAAAGCGTAAAAGTACTCCTGATCGAAACCCTATTTCACCGAAACAGCTGAACCACCTCCAGTAATAAAACTTTATCAGCTGTATTTTATCCTACCTTTAAGTGCACTTTAATTCATATTTTATGGCTCTTTATTGTTCTTTTTAGGTCGAAAAAATCCATTGTGTGCGAATGTTTGAACTGAAAAAACTGAAGAAAAAGTGGATCAAGGATTAACTTTTTATGCCGAGAACTTTGCGAGTTTTACAATCACAATTAAACGTGTTGACATTAAAATCCAGAAACTACAGGCAAAATGAAGAGGTAAGCACAACGCGGAAGTAGATCAAAACAGCAATATTGCATATCTCGCGCTCTAAAACAAAATTAGCTGGTAGGTAATCTAATAACTTCAACTCAGATGGGGTAAATAGTAGGTTCAAGATAATGTTCGCCATTGAATAAGTTGACTTTGCAGGTTTTGATGTAATTGCACTGACAACATCAAAAGAGATTTATTTATCAGATTGGTTTGGCAATATCTCAAGCATTGGCTATGCGATTGCTCGCTTTATTAAAACTTCGTTATAATAAAGAATGAAGTTGAAGGCAAAAGTAGATTTCAGATAAGCTCGAACGGGCAGATGTCAGTAAATTGACCGATTTTAAAGTAGTGCATCACAAAAGTTATTGTCAAGTTAGTAATATCAATACTGGAAATACATGTAATTAAACTTTAAGCAAATAGGTCATCTTGAATGTACCGAATATTGTTTTTTTTTCATTCACCTTGACATTCAAGTACTTTCTTTAAACTTAATATTTTTGCAGGCGTAAGGTAACTTGTAATTAGTTCAAGATGACAGGTAGAAGAAAATGTAAGTTTTGCTATCATGCTATTATCAGTAAGTTGTAGCATCGATGAACGATTTTATGTTTATTTTTTTGTACATGCTAATCAGTTAGAACGCTTTTTAATTTTTTAAATTTAGACTTAACGTTGGAGTCAAAAAACAACACTAATAATCTGAAACAATGAGCATCAACAATTTCATTACATTTATCGCCGACAACAGCAGGTTGTACTTATGGTTTAGCTCAAATTGAGCCTTCCGCCGTTTGGTCTTATGAAAACTATTTCATAATGTAAAACACTAATTTCTATCTTTTATGAATTTCATAGTATTGTATAGTGAGCGACTAAAGTATGTAATAAATTCATTAGCATCAAGACTATTATTTTTTCAGAAAATCCTGAATCAGATCGATTTTAATTTATAAGAGTACACATTCTTACATCAAATTGAATTCCTAATTAACGTTTGTTGTCGAGATATCAAAATTTCTGTGCTGTCATTTTGAGAATTTAAAGGGCATAGAAATCATGAAAAACAATACCAATGACGTTATTACTCGAAAATAAATAGTGGTTGGGAATTGCATATGATATTACAGTATGTATTTTTATAAATTAAAGGAGCACGATACACAAAAAAATATTTTTTAAATTATTATTTAATGTTAAATTATTGTAGTCAGAACTATTAAAAACTATTTGGTAAAAATGCAATGTAAAAAACAAAATTGTTTTAGAAGATATTAAGACATTTAGAATTACCATGTGATGTCACTGGCCCCTACGCAAGTGACCGGTATATCTTTTACGTGTAAAAGCTACTCGCTTCACACAATGATTTATCTACCTAAAAATTATATTTTTAATGCTTAATTTATATGAGACTGTGTGAATGGTTGTGCCAAAAACGATTAAAAAATCAGAATTTCAATACGGCGTTTAGTTATTTTTTTAAATACTAACAAGAACAGCGTTCCGTCTCTATGTTATTTAAGTGTGCGTATAAACGGTCGTAGCTCACAGAATATAATATTTTTTTTAAAAAACCTACACACTATATTAAAATTTTGGTTGCACTATCGTCTTCAGTACAAAAGAAAACAGTCTAAATACTATTAACAGCGAGGAGTGACTTCACGCGCCTATTTTAAATTTATTATAACTCATCAAATAACCTAAGTAGAAACAAAATACATATACCATTTTTCTTAAAATTAAACGTACTTTTAAATTAAACGTACTTTTAAATTAAACGTACTTTTAAATTAAACGAACTTGTTTTTTGTGTATTGTGTCCCTTTAAAATCGACCTGTCTAAGGATTCTTTTCAGAAAATAATAGTTTCCATTTTAATGAATTTATTCCATACTTTAGCGCCCAAGGATTATTATTTTATTGTGTACTAATGGCAATAAAGAGAACTTCAGTGGAAACGGCGTTCAACTAAATTGTTTGCGACAACAGGAAAAATAGAACAGTTTATCGAGTTTTGCAAGTAATGAAGTGTAAGTTAGAAAATAACGACTATATTGATTTTTGGGTGGTTTATAGCGCAAATGTTTACAACAAGAAAGATGCAATTAGAACTTTGAGCAACCCGTTACATATAAGCTATAACGTATGACATACAGTAAAGTTGATAAGTTAGCAGTAGAAGGTCATAGACTTGGAGCAATTGATAATTGCAATTAATATTCCCCCCCCCACAATTCTGGGAGAATATCAATTGAGTTAATAAATTAGAATTGATCAAAACATTTATTTATTTACAAAAATTTTCAACATTTCAATAATTTGTGCTGAAATTTGAATTTGAGACGCTAGTAGTTAATTACTGGTAGAAGCCATACATGAGCCATACATATAATAAGAATTACAAATCAACAAATCTAGCAGTTTTGACGTGTAACTTATAATTATAAACTATAAGTCTTAAGTTATATATCGTGCATTTATGCAAAGCGTTGCTCCAGGTCTCTATTGTGACTACCTGCATAAGTACAATAACTGTGATTAGTGCATGTGCACTGAATTATGTATCAATAAAATGTAACTAATGTGCAATGTAATCCAGATTGACAATTCCAATATCCATAAGAATTTTCAGCTTTTGTGTAACAAAATATGAACATTTATCTTATTAGAAACGTTACAATAATACTCATATCTATTATATTACTAGCTTTTGAATTTTCAACCAAATCTGAAATGCCCGTTTGCGCATCACCCGAAATATTTGGGATCACTCGAAGTTTTTAGTGGGCAATACCACTTTTTGGCATAAGTGTCATATCTGGATCACATTATGCTTTAGACCCAGTGACAATTTTGTTACACCTATTTTGGGTGCAGCTGAGACAGAGACAAATACAAATAGATAGGTACTGAAGGTATATATTTGTAAATAATTAGTTCAACCATTTAATTTATATCTCAAATTATTTTTTTAACAGAATGAATAAATTGATTGATTTGAAATAAAATATATGACATGCAATCATGTAAATCAACAAAAAAAAACGAACAACCTTACATTGAAAACTCGAAAGCTACTTAGATGCAACAACGTAATGTAATTTTTTATATTCTTAACCCTTTCCAATGTTTGATAGATACAACAAGTTACCTTAATTAATAATCTCATTATAATTCAACAAATTTTATAATCCGGGTATTATTCGCCAAATGCAATTGATAAGTAATTGTAATAAAATGTTTTTTTTGTTAATAACAAAACTTTTAAAATTCAATTATATTTTCAATCCTTAAACTTACAAGCGATACCGTATCAAAACAAAATTGGAGCAGGACATCACTAAGCTATCTTTCGCCAACGCCTTAGTATTTGGAAATGGTAATAATTGCAATAAGCTCCCTTATTTTAGAGATTAAATTGGCATTCTTAAAAAAACGATTTGTTTTATTGATCTAAAATTAACACTTAACCAGATACGACAGCACAATTTGTGTTACAAAATTAATTATAGTAATAAGTATAAAAAAATTCAGATCAGATAAAATCTCCAACAGCACCGAAATAGCGTGTGATTTTTTCCTTTTTTTGATTTAATATCAAAATATGTATTGTTACGGAAATTTTTAGTTTCACCCTATTCTGCTTTATTGAAATTATCCAACATTAAAATTGTATTGTATGTGTGTCTTTCAACACATGAACGTTTTATGTCATAGAATTATTAAACACGGTTGTCATTACAGTATATGGAACCGGACAGGCTCCCCGTGGCGATGAAATATTTAACGCCAATATTGACAGTAACACATCCGCGTGAATTAAAGAATACTAAATGCAATAAAAGTTTGCGCCAAGCATAAAATAGTCAACTTGGTTTTGCTCCGGCTCCAGTCGGACAGCACTTAGTTTGTATTCTATAAGCGCGTCGCTTAAAAAATTCTAAAAATATACGTAAAAGTTGCATGGATAATAAATGAATCACGAGAGGAGAGGGATATAAATAATCTTTTGTGTCGCATGAGAATGTGACGAGCAAATATTCAGATGAACCAGCCAGTTACCTGATAAAATGCGAATGATAAGTTGTTTTGATTTTGAAGGAGGTTCTAACCGGATGCTGTAAAATTATGTGCAAAAAATGTCAAGGCACCAATATAAATTTCGTCAATAATTATCACTATAATCGGATAAAAGAAATATTTGTAAATTGTGGAATTTAAATTTAGAAAATGCGAATTTTTAATCGTTCCATTCCATTTCAGGAATTATCGGCAAAATGTCAACGAATTTGGTAAATATTTGGTAGAGCGGCAATTGAATTTATTTATAAGCTGTTCAAATGGATTTTCATGGTACTCGTTTAATTAATCCGCTTGATATTAATATGCTATCTATCAGCGTACCACTGACCTATAACGATAAAAAATTAAGCTAGGTTGAATCGTAGACAGATGAATTTCATAATACACCAAAAGGCACCGTTACATTTCATTTGTGTGGGCGCTCGGTTACATACTTTCATTCACTTTCGTTAAAATTAATTTTACTCTTAAAAAATGCAAAAATAAACCTTCCGAAGCATAAAAATTCCGGAAAGCGCAAAGCGAATTTAGCAATACAATAAAAAAAGTTAACGTATCTTTCCTTATTTTAATGTGCAAGTTCTCTGCAGTTCTACCGTATAAAACGTGGTTTTTGTTAAGAACTAGACCAAACGAAAGAAATAAGTTAATCATAAAAAACATCAAATAAAGAAAGAACGCGAAGTTTATATTCGTTTTTAAAGCATCCCTTTTCTTTACCACTAGTCATTTACCCTCCTTTTTATATCGGTCACAAATATTTTGCTTTTTGTTAATGAAACAGATTGCTGCAATCAACAACTATTCGTGTGAAAACAGAAACCTTATTCCTTTCATACTTATGTGTAGTAAATAACTGAATATATTTGAGATTGGAGTATGCAAGGGTCAGACAGCGGTCATAAATTACTCAATCAATTGTGTTGGTATTCCAAATAGTGCAAAAAGCAAACTGCCTACTAAAGTTCTTTAGATAAAAGAAAAATGTATTATAATAATTATGCGTATATGTTAATTAAAAGATCCTGTTGGGATTATGTTAATGCTAATTTTTAATACCTCACTTAACAGTGATGTAACTTTTAATCAGTTGTAATTTAAGTGTTTTCAGTGTATATTATTATATAGCTTTCACTGCGTGTTTGTTTTTTATACATTTTTGTCAAATTACACATAATTCGTTGATTTTAAATTTTTAAATTATAATTTTCGCAATGTTACTTTTTAATATCGATTATCTTTAAAAATTGCGATAATGATTTATAAGTAATAATTATCAACAGCAAAAAACAAACCCATAAACCTCCTGGTAACTGTTAATAGTGTATGTTTTCCTCAAGTCTTAATTACATCGTCGTACTGCCTTAATCACTGTTATGGGCTCCACACACTCTCGATGTTGTACGACGTGCTTGTACGTACGTACAAAATCGTACGTTCAAACACGAGAGTGTATGGTGACAACCACGACGAACAAAATCGTACCAGCAACATCGTACGAAACCAGTTTTTGACGACTTTTGCATGCCGATTTTGAACTCGAAGCTATCCATATTCGTAAACTTTATTTACTTTATTTTTATTAAATATTGCAGCTAGAGGGAGATTTTTAAGCTAAAATTTAAAATAAAAGTAAACATTTTGAATGATTTTACCTTTATGAATCTGTTGTATTTGGAAAAAAAATTATTTATTTAAATTTATAGTTATTTGATCAAGAAGTGCGTTAATCGCCGATTAACGCAAAAGTTGGTTACAATATCTTATTGAACTCAAAAATCAATAAATGCAATATTTATGCAGTTCCTTTGTAAAACAATTTATGCACTTTAGAATTCGTCATTCAAAATATTCTTTTACTTCTAAAGTGTGTCATTAAAGCCAGGTGAAACAAATTACAGGGACCGAATTCCAGAACTGATCATAAAATGATAATGCGGACAACCTTGCTGAGGCGATTATTTAGTTAAAATACAATATAGTGAAATTACTTTATTGCTTGCCCATTTGACCATTCCTCTGATACGCCGAAAAAGGACATTTGCTGCAATAAATTCTAAAAATCAATCTAATACTATCTATTTGGTATGTAGCGCTAATAGCTCGTGATTTAAATAAAGTTTGTATGCATACTCTTTGTCATTCAAATAAACAAGAAGTTGAATAATGTGTATTGACCTATCGATAATTGCGAACAAAAACAGCGTTTTCCTTATTTTTCTTTTTGGTTTATAAGGTTCTACTTTCGGTGTGTCTTTTTGGCATTTCCATTTGCAAAAAGTCAAAATGTAATTTGTTCTTCAAATGAAAGAGCTTTGCGGGTAATAAACATTTAAAAAATAAGCCGGTCTCGTCAGCACAGTATTTTTTCTTATGACCGCGACTGTAACGGCTAATAATTGAAGATTACGCTTCGACATCTTCGCGAATACTAACAAAATCACAAAAAAGTGAATCCCTTTAAAACATCGTTGAAAATTGAACGTACGAGCAAAACCGAAGGTGTGTGGGCAAGCGGAACGTACGAACAAAATCGCACGATTTTGTACGTACGTACAAGCACGTCGTACAACATCGAGAGTGTGTGGAGCCCATTAAGCAAATCTACAGCACTGCTTCAAATGCTTTTTGGAAAACCAATATTAAATGACTCATGAAGAGTCTCAGGTGAGATTAGACGACGACAAATACGCCTCTGGAGCTGATCCCAAAGAGGCTCAATCGGATTAAAATCCGGGATGCATGCTGGCTCATCAAGTCGTTGATTCCGGACCTCCAGGTATTCAATTATAATTTCCTTATGTACTGCGTAACTTAGTGTACTTCTGGTTTACTTTATATTTTTGAAAGTAAAAACTCTCATGTAGCGCTGACATTAAATTATTAAGGTTGTTACAGAACACTACTCGGGCTTGTTTCTGCTTTGCTGAATTTAATTAATTTCAGAACGTTTTGTTTGCTTGAGTTCAACAAAGCGATAGAAAAAAACTATTATAAAATAATTATGTAGTAAAATATGCAACAAATTGAAATTTTTAAACCGTATATAAAACATTTTAGTTACAATAATTTTCAAAGTTTGAAAGTTGTTGCAACTTTAGTTTTCAATCTTTTTTGAGTTGGTAGGTTTTTCAGAATAGTGTTTTAATAAATACACAGTTTCGAATAAACTGCTTACAATTATTACAACACTTGTTGTTTTTTATTTGACTTTCCGAGATAAAATTTCAACAAATTCGTGTTTTCCTTCGCTAGTTAGGAAGTATTATTTGGCAAGAGAATCTCGTCTGAATAATAAGTATTGAATCACAATAACATTGTGAGATCGATGTTTCGAGAAGGTTGTGGCAGGAATCACTTACATCTGAATAGAATTGACATGCTCAATATTGTTTAATTATTCATTTACCAAACGAATTTTAATATACAAAAATATGCGATAAACCGAATTCAAAATCTCTGACGGTCACAAGAGGGTGTCTCTGTGAACAATGCGAGACAAGTCATTCATAAATTTCAGGAACTTTTCCCAAATCAATTGTCCGGCACGCTTGGGGTTCTTTGACCGATAACAAACTTCAATCCAATAGATTTGTTTTTTCAGAGAAATAATATTTTTAGATCAATTTTAATTTTAATGCTCACAAAAAATATTTGATGAGGGATCACTTAAAAAAAACATGTAAACCTGGGTATGAAAGAAAAATATGAATATTGTACAATTGGTAAATTATAAGTTACTAGCAGACCTACAGGTAATTGTTTATTTTAAATATTGAATTGCAAATTTACGAAATCAATAACTAATTCAGTAGAATAAATTATATTGTTAAACCAAGTGAAATATGACAGCACTTAGGATTAAGTTTTTATTAAAGTAGAATAATTATTTTATAAAATATACAGGATGTTAAAAAGCGAGTGTACCTACAGTAGAAACCAAAATTTGTGAAAAAGTCTGAACATACATGAGCTCGAAAATAAATATAGAATAATACTTACTTGAACATCTTTATCAATAAATGTAGAGCCTTCTTGCCAGAATTAATGTTTCATTTTTTATTACTAAAAACACAACCTTCTTCACATATAAATTTGGTGGTTAAGCTATGAAAAAGCAAGAACCTACCTATATTTGAAAAACTGTTTTTTTTTATTATTAAGACTTTTCGACATATTTAGGTTTCTACCATACCTGAACAAGTACAGGCTACTCCAACGTTAATGGTCACCCTAAAAAAACGAAATTTTAAAAATATTACAATAAAAATTAGGCTATGTATTCAGTTATTAATAAGCTATACTGGAGGACGCTAGTGGATTGTAGCAAAAGTTTCTTTAGCTGACCATCTTTGATTCAGAAATTTTTCATCATAAAGCCATCGAGTCAAATTACAGTTACCGGTTGCTCGCCCATACGTGAAATACATGTCTGCCATTTCTCTGTTAGTAAAATTCATAAATAACTTTAAAATTAATTGTTAAAAAATAAAATAATTTCATATTTGAGGTCAATGCTTGAGGTGACCATTAACGATGCAGGACCCTGCACAACATTCTAAGATTCCCAAAAATTATTCATTTAAACAAAGCCTCTCGAAAGCCATCGCCTTTCCAAGAACTATTCTAGTTTCAAAATAAAAGCTCTTGTTAAAAAACTAGTTATTCGAATGCTGAATGCACTGCGATGTTATGTAATTACGTAGGTATAATGAAGTAATTATAACTGATGTAATAAACCGGTGATAATGACATTTTCTTGGTCAGTTACTGGAGTAAATTTCGGAATCCTTTAAATCTTTGATAATGAGGAATCTAGACGTCACTAAATTGGAAATTTCCACTGAACCTTAAATTATTCTAACAGTTATAACTCATTTATAAGTATTTTCCACCCAACGAGAGATTGATACGTCAATCTAATTAAAATAAGTAAATGCAATTAAGAAAGTACATCTCCCTAATGGATTTGGTTAATTATCTTTTATGTTTCGCATTATAATTGAAAATTGTGTGACAATAATATTTTTAATTGATAAGGGTTAAAAATTAATCATTTTGGTTTAATGAAATTAAAAAGTTTTAAAAGCACTTGATTTTTTTATTACAATTAAAACCATTGTTTAATTTTTTTAAATCAATAAATTTTTCAATTGTCTCTGTAAGAATTGATTTCTTAGAAAATCCTTTAAGAAGTTGGGAAAGTTTTAAAGCGTCAGCTTTCGCATAATTTATCGCATCGCAAATCAATTCTTTATTAAAGGTAAAGTTAATTAGGTTCTTCAATTTTCGTTTTAATGCCCTTTACAGTTGAGACTTTTCGTAACATAAAAAAGCTTATTTAGCATCAATGCTAATTTTTGGCAAACTTTTATTACTGCACCCTTTCTAAAGAAGCTTCAGTTATTAATTATTCCCGGAAGCGCTCTTTTATGTGACAACATTCAAATTACACCTGCAGGAATTGTGCGTAGCCAAATTGTAACCTAAATAATCCAAAATCACATTAAAATTAATTTTGAACAAAACAACACCCAATCTTAATTTACATTCATTAATTTATGAGCTTCTTAAATGTGAAATAGCTCACTGTTGTAATTTTAAATTTACTTTCGTATATGTAGGTATAACTTGTGAAATGGCATGTTTTGGAACGAGTTTCAAAACAAACTTAAGCAACGGTTTGATGGTAAATTTAAAGAAAATTTTATATTACCGACACGCGTTGAAATTAGAAAGATAGATGCGTATTTCTTTTCCTTTTCGTCTTCTTCATCGCGGCTTCCACGTAAATGCAGTTTATAAAATTAAGTTTGCGCATTGCGGTTTTTGTGTGTGTTTCCGTAGTACATGACCCTATAAAAATTATATTCGTTCTTCAACTGAATACCTTATAACCAGAGTGTGCTCAAAACCGTCGGAAATACGGTACAATTTACCTCGTCTCGCAAATTTTCAGGAAGGATATCTTATTTAATAAGGAACTAAAAAGGAATGTTAATATAATGTACAAGCACGCGCAGTATGTATGTGCATACAAACAGTTTACAACACAATTTTTGTGTCAAAGGGAAATGTTGTGTTAAATTAATCTGCTGCAAATAGAAATGCAACCAATTTGAACACCAAATAAAATTGAATGAATCATTTTGAATTTCTCGCAGTAATAAACAAAAACTTATAATTTTAATTGATAGTAATTTGGACAGTTTCACTGCATACTTGGTGCAAAATATGCAAAGGACCTAACACTCACCACGGCTTGTTACATTGCAATTCTAAGGACACTGAGACGTGATGCTTACTTATCCGAGTGGTTCAATTCGATAGTGAGTAATCAATTTGGAATGATTGAAGCAGAATTAATTGATGAAGTTCAGCTTACATAACACTTATGCAAACCAAATGTAATTTTTTGTAACTTTGATGTTGCACCTGTAGAAATACGCTAAACTATAAAAAATAGGGGTATTACACCGGGTGATTTTTTAAATTTCACTTCTCGACAGCGATTACTTCTTGTCAGCAAAAATGTAGATATAACTTTATAACAGTTTTGACGCAATACAGCTTCTGCAGCCTTTTGTATTCTTCAATTTCGGTTCACTAATTAAAAAAAGAAGCTAGAAATGAAAATGAACTGAACACTGTAACTAGCTCAGTTAAACAACGAACAACGATCTTCCAGATGCAAAAATATCAATTTCTTTTTAATCTGGAAATCAATAACTGGAAATAATTGCAAAACAACAAAAGTATTGTTAAACAAGCTTTTATTAGAAAGAAAGATACATTTTGGACCTTCAAAATTGATATAAAAACCCAAAAATATGAACTGAGTCAATGGAAATTCGATTTATGCCTTCTGCACAATTGAAAGAGTTAATTAATAAACCTTACCCTTACTCATCAGTCACATGATGGTTATTTTTTACAAAGTTTATATAAAAATTGAATGTTTTTATCCATGATCATAACATAATACGTTTGTTGTGTACCCTAACTTTCATTATTCACAGGACACGTCCGGCTGCTACCTGTTCGCGGCCTATTCAAATACGATTGTATTAATTAATATTTTACGTGGAACCAAGGACACCATAGAAAACGTAAAAGAATACATAATTATATTTAGGCCACACGATAAACATTGAAAGGATTAGAATATAGATTAAAATATTTAAGAACTCCCATAAAGAAGAACTTATGACATGGAATTATGACACTAACTCTTAGGTCAGACAACAAATTGTGGTAAACTTAAGACAATTAGAAAACAATCAAAAGTAGACGATATCATGGAGAAAATTACAAAATCAAAATGGATTTGGGCAGGATATATAGCAAGACAAAAATCTAGAAAATAGACAAACTGCATAATTAGATGGAGTACAAGTTTACACAGACGAAGTGTGGGTAGACCACGTAGAAGATGGGAGGATGACATTAGGCAGTATGCAAATACATCGCTTAGCAAACCAATGGATTGGGAAGTCGGTAGAGAGTTCCGTTTGACATTGGAGTACAGCTAAAAAAATATCCGAACTCAAACAAAAAATTTTCTACCTGCTTTTTCCAAAGCGCTTGGCCATTGCTTTTCTAAGCGAAAAGAACTGGGTGCAGATGGTATGACATAAAATAGTGTGGAAAAGAAAAGGGGAGACTTATGTTTAAGATTGGACAGAAAAAGACTGAAAAAGAAGAGGAAGAAGAGAAGAAAAATCAAGGACTGCAACGCGTTATAATGTTCTCTGATATGTGCATACTGTTTAATAAGCAATGCGTGAATGTCGGACCAAAATACACCATCCGGTTGACCACCGGTGCATCATGTATTTACTGATAAATAAATAGGTCTTAAATTGGAAACTTGAGAATACGGTATTTCGATGCATTATCATAAGTACTAAAAGACTATTCAATTTATCTTATTTCATACATGATATTTCATTAAATGCAACTGTTTACCATATATGATTACTGTAATTTCAAACTTCAGTTAAATCTCTGACAACAGGTGCATTCACTCTAGTATAGAAATAAAAATATCCAGGAGAAAGATTTCAAAGATCTGCAACTTCAGCTACTGAAAAATCTGTTAAAATGTCTACCCAAATTTGTAATTTCTGTACTCAAGCGACATGATATAATTACAGATGGTAATCGTTACTCGTGCAACATTTTCTTAAAATCACTAGCATTCTTGTTTATAAATCTGAAAACGTTTTGAAATAAGCATCGTTACTTAATCTTTTTGAAACTTGATCATTTTTGGAATGCAATATGTGTTGTTTATTTTGACTTTACAAGGCGTTCATTTTTCAAAAAAACACTTGTATATCGAAAAGCCCTAAGGCTAGAATTACATTTCTTTCGAAATGTACCTATTACATCAGCAGAAGTATAAACATCACAAATATTCAAAATATTAACAATGAGAAATTGTGACAATTAATTTTATCCCACAAATAAATAATTACTTTTGAAAAAAATGTATTTTCATTTAGGACCTAAAATTTTACAATTTTACATTTTACCCGATGTTGAAGGAATATTTAATAAAACAAAATCCAATGTAATATGTTGGTTTATAAAGGACACACTTGGTGCGTACATATTATACTTTATTATTTCCAAGAGAATCCTATTTCTTTTCTAAATCCGTAGAAATATACACGCTGGATCTACGATATTATAAAATTTATGTGTTTACGTGAGAGCTGGGTAGGAACTATGCATGATAAACCGAGAGGGAATGTCTAACAGCTTTGTTACAATTCTCACTTTTTTTTCTTTTCATTTTATTTTAAATTATTTAACACTCGCTAATTATTATAGCAAAGGGTGATTTTTGTATATAAATGTGTGTAAATCTATGTAAATATATCAAAAATAACTTGACCGTTGTCCACTTGAAATATAAAGAAGTCAATTACATTGTAACAAATCGGAATACCTCGCCTTATTTGCATCGTGTCGGTGGTACTTGACTTAATCTATAAAAAACTAATAAAGTTAACAAACAATATTTTTAAATGGATTCAATTATTGTATAATCATGTCGAATTGCTCACTTCAATATTGCTTTTAATTTCACGAATATTTTCTACGCTATTACGAGTAATGTGAATCGATGCAAAAACTAGTTTTACCTATTTTACGATTTTCGCAATGTACCTACCACTTCTGAACGTATGTATGAATCCACTTTACCCCAAATACCAGAAGAATTAAAAATAATACCGCATCTTAACAGATTATGATGATCGTAACTTTTTTAATAATTTGTAAATCTTTTTTGCCACTCTGTAATACACTGCTTTACGGAAAACTTTTTACATGATGCCATAACAAGATAATTTCAGAAGCAACCAATAAATCAAGTCGTTTGTAGAAATGTTGTGGAAAACGTTAATAACATTTCACTCAACTACAGAAATATGATACTTTTAAAGATCTCAAATATATCATTAATTTTATTTTACTCGGCCTTATAAATGCGTTAGTTTTCATATTAGTATTTAAATAATAAACTGTTACTATTACATAGAGTTAAGTAAACTTACTTTTTATTTGGGTCCTTAGATTTCCACATAATTTTTATTTTAAACACCTGAACTAATCAGGATATGTCCAGTTTTTCCAGTTTTTACACTTTAAAAAACGCACTTCACCTACATTTAACATTTTTAAAAATTTTAAAAATTTTAAAAAGTTTTCAAAAAATTTTTAAAATGTTAAATGTAGGTGAAGTGCGTTTTTTAAAGTGTAAAAACTGGAAAAACTGGACATATCCTGATTAGTTCAGGTGTTTAAAATAAAAATTATGTGGAAATCTAAGGACCCAAATAAAAAAAAAGTAAGTTTACTTAACTCTATATATTTATATGTCCACATAAAGGAAATTAAAAAATGAAAAAGTTGTTACTATTACGGCAACATTTCACTGCTTTCAACTGTATTATCTATACCATACAACTTCATCCTATCTATATTTAATGCAATTCAGTGAACATGAAAAGGTTTTTACTAGATTCAAATTTCCTCTTATAATCCAATATCACATCTAATGAAGCGCGCTAATGGTAACAATGACTAAATAAACATAATAATGGACTGCTAATTGGTTAGTAATTTAACAGCATAAAAGCATTAAATTTAATTATAGCAGTTTACTTATCGAATTATCGATTAAAATGCCAGTACCAAAACGTTTACAACAGATTTCTGAGAAACAGCAAAACGTCTTCACCGAAGAAGTAACTGGGTATATTTAGGAAACCGTATCTAGTATTCGCAGTTATTCAAAATTTTTTGTTCCACAATTACATACTAAATACAGGTGGACTATTTTATTCCTTTACGTTTAAAGAACCGCAAATAGGCAACACATTAAACACAGCGGCGTTACTATACACCGTGATTCACGTAAGTTTCCGAGGAGTACAAAAATTACACAAATTAATACGCTGTGCATAGTCAGTTTCCTTTAATTCTTGCACTAAGGTCAAAAGGTAGACATTAAATTTATTTCCTTTTATAATTCTACATACTGACGACAGACTGATTCCAGTTTGCCGAGATATCTGGCGTTGGTTTACGTGGTGGTTATCGTTTATTACTTCGATTACACAAACTTCGTTGTCCATGTTTGTCGCTGTTCGACGCCTATGTCGTTTTGGTTTTGGCCAATTCTCCATTAATTCATTTTCAAGCTGTTTAAATATTTTGTCGGGTAACGATATCTGTATAATCTGGCTGCAACAACTACATTTTTGTGACACTTGCCGTAGATTATAAGCATATTCACTCGTTCATCGTTTCAATACATTTTGCAAATTTAAATTGTCAGTTTGACAGTTGTTTCTGTCAGGGGTTTTTAAAAATATGAAATTTAAATATACGATATACTTACGTGAATCACGGTGTATAGTAATATTAAAGGGCATGTGGGGTTAGTCAACAAAAATACAGTAGAATCCGGTTATAGCGAACCTTAAGGGACCGTCAAAATCGGTTCGTTATATCCGAAATTCGTTATAAGCGTTAATGAAAGAATAAATGCAAGAGTGTTTTATGAGACCGTTAT
The DNA here is from genome assembly GCA_949768715.1 of Dascillus cervinus. Taxonomy (NCBI): domain Eukaryota; kingdom Metazoa; phylum Arthropoda; class Insecta; order Coleoptera; family Dascillidae; genus Dascillus; species Dascillus cervinus. The sequence continues at coordinate 24,022,425 of OX458319.1, read as the reverse complement.
TGTCTAATGTAAATATGCATATGTATAAAACCATTATAAATATAAGGACTAAAGTTAAGTGAAACAAAGTAAAATGCAATAAGTAATTTTATTTGAAAAAAATTGTTATTTTCGACTGAACTGTTGCATTTTTAAATTATAAATTGTTCACACATTTTTAATAATCGGCGCACCATAATTCTGTAAAAAATTACGAATGTTGTTAATACTTCTCACAGCTTCCTCTGTACATAAAATCTGTAATGCTGGTGGTTCCGGCTCGTTCTTATTGGTTTCTTCGTGGTCACTTTTGTCTACCACAAATACCCAAATATTCTAGTTGTAAGTTTTCGGAAAAATTTGAATTTTTCAATTGCTGAAATTCACGTTCCCTTTGTTTATCTTTTTGTAACCACTCATTTAATGACAAGTCATCATCAGATTCAAAGGTTATTACGCATTATATACCATGGAAAGTTCGTTATAGACGATTAAAATTTCATTAATTTTGTCTTTTCAGGTTCGCTATATCCGATAGTTCGTTATATCCGAGTTCGTTATAACCGATTGCTTTTTACATTGTTACATAGGGAAAAATGTCGGGACTTAGAATAAAGTTCGTTATAACCGGTGGTTCGCTATACCCGGAGCCGTTATAACCGGATTCTACTGTACAAAAATAATGGAGGAAAGAAATTCCAATAAATAATAGTAAACATATTGGCGGCAACAGCAAAAAAAAAATTGTGAATACTTGTCGGCCTAAAAAAATTTCGCGGCACAGTTTGCATACTAAGGAAAGGAAAGCAATGCAATTTAATGTTCAGTTGTCATTAATTTCCTTTATGTTTATGGGAAGTTTAGTTGATTTTACCCTCAAATCACTTCACCCAGAAAGTTTGCTCCCGTATCTGCTTTTTATGTAAGCATACGATGAGAATGCAGACTCACAAAGATAAGTTGAAGTAAAACGCACAAGTCTTTTCAATGCAGCTTTGCCAACAGCATTGTCTTCTGAATACATCTGCATCCAGTACTCTTCTTGGCTTCCTTTACGGTAATTCCAGTAGGTTTATGTTTCGGGTCGCAGGAAAACGGGTTCACCATCCAGCTGTAGATGTCAACAGAGTCCTTCTTTCGAATCCTTGCAAGTAGGCAATACCAATTTGAAGCAAGTTGGTTTGAATGTCAATCTCATTTATTTTGATAAATTCTTGCAACCGAGGAAAGTTGGAGATGTCTCAACACCCGCTTTAAAAAAGGTAATTATTTTCCGCAAATCTTTGATTTTCTCTAATTGTGCTCCTCATTTTCCCTGAAGAGAAGTGGTGATTTAATTTAGCTTTTCAAAGATGTCAGTCAGAAAGGTATCCCAATTTAAGCAGTCAATCGACATCGACATTGTTGGATAACAGACTCCTCTGTAAGTGCGACCATCAGTGCATGTTTGTGAAGCAAAAGGTGGAAGTGATTCATACCCATATCTTCGGCAGTAAGTTTTAATGGGCGTGCTTGGAGTGGGCGGTTGATTAATTATCTTCACATCCATTCTAGTTGCCAAATAATGTCGATCGACGGCACAGTGGCTGCTGGTGACATTTCCAGCCACTTGCTTCATCCTAAACACGTCTCCCTTCAATTTTCCAACCGTTGCAGTCGCTTCATCGCTGCCAATATCCACACAGCAAATTCCGCAATGTCGATACCTACTTTCATCAAGCTGTAAACTAAAAAATTCACAAGTTTTCAATCTTCTTATAAGCTCGTTCTTCACAGACTCTGAAATTGTGTAAATTAGCTTGCTTATAGTGCTATTTCACAGCTGCAGTCTGGACCTAACAAGTTACAACATCCTTCACGCAACTTTTGATCAGTGTCTTGGCAATACTACGGGGCTTTCCAGTTTTTGCAATGTGTAAACTGACCATAAATGAGGCTTCAGTTGCGCTTTCATTTTCATTTTTAGTTTCTTTTAGAAACGAAGAACAAAAAAATATTTAGACGTGATAAAAAACAAGAAGTGGTAAACATGTTATTTGTGGTATTTTTAAAACATTGTACACAGGAAAAGCTAATCAGAAAATACATAAAACAGCGGAGTATAAAAGCCCGTTGCTACCAGCGTATTTTATTTTTTCAAATTGAATCCAAATCGTATCAATACAAATACAACATACTGTGGGTGAAAGACCAGCATCATGCCAGCACCTCTTCGTAAGTATTCATTTGTATAATACATTCTATTTAAAAATAACCTATTTAAATTTATAAATGACTGAAGCAATAATAATAAAATTAGCGACAATTGATAAGATGAACTTAATTTTTGCAAATAAATTAACGTGTTGTTTATATTTTTTTTACATAGTAAAGTTTTATTAGAAATATTGCTGTTTGTTTAGAAATAACTACCACAAGTCGTGAAGAATATTGCTACTTTCCGAACAACTCAGGTTTATGTCGATTTCGTGTTCGTGCTGAAAAGGACGCATACATTGCTTTGTCTACAAGCGCTAGTGCAATAGAACCAATGTATCAAATTTACATTGGAGGGTGGTCAAATACTAAAACCGCTATTCGAAAAGAATTCATAGGACCTGAAAAAGTTTCAGTAGGCGCTCCGGGACTTCTTAAAAGCGACGAATTCAGAGGATTTTGGGTTCGATGGAGTTACCGCAATGTTTCAGTAGGACGAGAAGGGGAATACTATCCATTTATTAATTGGAATGATTCCGAAGACGTTCCTATTAACTATGTTGGTATTTGTACTGGACGGGGTGTAACTGGCACGTGGATAATTGAACCGCCCTACACAAATTAACAATTACGAATATCACATATTTTTACTAATAAAACAGATTTTTGCAGAAGAATATTTTCATTTTTGGTTTGTACGTTATTGTTCTAAGTAAATGTTAGAGTAAGCCAATTATAATTTACTAGTAATGTACATGCATTGATAAACTTATTTTAATATTTTTAAATAAGGGAATGGACATACCTTCAATTTTGCCGAGACTAACCAAAAAATATGCAATATACAATATACAAATGGATTTTATTATTACACTTTGAGTGAAGCAAGTCAATGATTCAATTAACCATCGATCCAAATAAGCGTAATCTACTAATAGCAATATTTTAACTTCTTTGAAGAAGTTAGTCAAATATACAAACCAAACAGCGACACTTATCTACTTATTTTAATCTTCTTCGCCGTTCGTTTCTTAATATTCGAAACGTTCATAATTTTTATAAAACTTTTAATAAATCGACTTTCTAGCAAATAACTTGCATGTCATTTTTCTTTCGATATATTCTGTATGCATTATCACAAAGTTACATTCTTTATTGGAAAATCTGTTGTCAGTAAATAGAAAAGCTCTACCTTTCCTGTAAGTGATTGATGCACAGCTAAGAAGATTTTGATAAAAATTGAAGTCGCAACTGAGTACAATACTATCACGCTTTCCATTTATGTCAGAAAGAAAACGTAGATGGGTAGGTATTGTAGCTGAGTTGAAAAATCGAAATCAAGTTAAGGTCGGTTCATTACGTTTCGCGCGTTCTTGTTAAAACCATTAACGCACTGCATTATTTAGTTTACCAGGTATTCAGGCTTAATAAAACCTTCTGTTGAATTATAAATAAGGCGAATAAAAGCAAAAACCTTTCTATTTTTGGTGGATATTAAATATTTAAATACAGTCATCAGAATTTTTAATTTTTCATTGAATAATTTATTTCATGTAGCAACGGGAGAGTTTCGAGTCTTTACTGGAATCTTAGTTGTTTGCTTCAAAATTAGAAAAAAAATCTAGACGTAGGTACGTTTAAGATTATTGGCGTTTTCAAGAGAGAATTTAAGGCAAAAATAAAGAGAACACGAGAAAAATATAACTTTATCAACATCCAGTTCTAGGAAATAATTGCAAACTTTATTTTGAATTTTGTAAGATTCTAAAGCAACCTGTAGTTGGTCAATTTCAAAAGTCTCCAGTATTATTGGAATATGATCGCTTACTTATATAAGACCCTGTATAAACCTAGATATTGTTTGTGATAATAATAATACTATCACAACATTAAAAAATTTACTTTGACTTTTCTGCATCTTGGACTTGGCAGATTTTAGACTTCTTACATAGTAGGTACAGGTGGCCCCCGTATAACACGGTGGTTAGGTTCCTAAAAATGCCGTGTTACGCGAATTCGTGTTATACCAAACAAAAAACTAGTGCCAAAAATAGAGTTAGGTTCCAAAGATGAATACAAGGAAAGTATTTTTTTTTGTATTGTCTAATACCGTATTTTTTAATTTGAGAAGAAGATTCAAGCAGATCACGCCAAAAGGTAGATCTATGATTGGCTGCAGGCATTTTTTACATCTAAATATTTTTTTAATCTTCGATTTTAAAAAACAATAATACGTTGCCTATTCGAACTTCTACTTATTTTATAGTCAATTTCGCTCGAACATTCCAAGCAGTAGTAAATATAAAACACGGATCAAATTAGTTAATATTGTCTTTAGACTTAAAATTACCTAATTTTAGAAACGCCATTGGTCCTTTTGATTTTGTGTTTAAGAGTAGCACTCAAAAAAAATGAAATTCGTATTCTTGATTTTTGAATTTTTTATTATTGCACCTGTCTCATAGTGGCAGTTATAATCATCATAAAATTTAAAACACTGATTGGTTTTTTACACGAGGAGTTAATATGCCGTAAGTTTTTTCTATGAGGGTTTTTCTTTAACAGGCAGTAATTGTCCGGGGGGAATTTTTGTCCTGGAGATTATACCTTAAAATTAACTTCCACTTGTAAAGGGCGCAGAAACTACATATAGTTTGTTTAATTTCTTCATTTTAGAAACAACATGATTGCTATTAATGTATTTTCGATTTGGGATGAGAAAACAATAAGTCATGATTTTTTTTAATCGTTTGTCTATAAAACAAATAATGAAGAAATAGAACGAAAACCTTTTATTTTCAGTAGAAATCAATCGCTGTCGCTTTGGTCCATTAACTTCATTTATACACTTTAAAACAACTTCCACTCTAAAAAAGTAGATTCTTTCCTGCAAAACACTTTACAGGCAATATAAATCTATAAAAAAAATCGTAACTGGCATAAAAATTAATATCTGTATCAAAATTAATAATTGGAAGTATCAACACTATAAACCACTAAAATTAATGGAATATATAATTTTTCCATCAACCTTGATTTATTCCGCTCAACCGACAACTGGTATGAGAGGGTAATCATAACTTTCTGCAAAGCATTGTCCTAATTATTAAATAATTGTTTGGCCCAGTTATATCATTCGTAAAACTTGTTTCAAAATATACAGCACAAAAGCTGCACGATGGCATTGTGTAATTAACAAACTTTCAATTACTTCTTACATAAGTGTAATTAATAACTTAAAGGCAATTAACAAACATACCGTTCTTTTTAAATTGAACATGCAGTGTAAATATCCCTATGTTCACTTTTTTAAAAAATGTCAATCAGTAGGGATCCGTGAAGTTGACACCTGATGTGGAGGTACACTCTGCCGCAAATTAAATGTCACACGACGTTCGGGCGCTTTTTCGGGCCATGTTACTAGGATGTTTGCATGGTTTTATTCAAATTATCAGGTCCGTATGCTATATTTGATATTGGCCATCAGTGTTATCGAAACAAAAATTGAAATAAGTTAGTTAATCGAGAGAAACAACGAATAAAATACGTTCGTGTAACAGAAAACAAACTCAAATTTGTTACTAAACCGTATTTATTATTAATGAAAGTAATAAATCATTAATTTGTTGTTATTAAATACATAAGAAAGTCATTGATATTCTTGGTGCTTCGTCTATGAGAAGATATAAGATTTTCGCCGATTTTTTTTTTACAGCGTTAATCGATACTTAAATAATGTTTAATCTGATACGAAACAAATCTAATTAATTAATTTACTAGAATAATTAGCATATAAAATGAGTAGTGACCATTCAAAACGATGCATGTTCATATTTTTTTAAATTGAGTTTTATGCGTTTTACATTCTCTTTAAAGGTTTACATCGGTTTCCCCGTCTAGATTTAAACACAGCAAAATATGAACCATAAAAAATACTACCTAAAACTGCTGTTTTCAGCAAAACGGGACATATCCATTGTGATAGATTTAAAATTTATTTTCTTTAAAAATAAACATTTACGACCATTTTTATTATTATTATTATTTTATTATTATTATATACTGGGTATAAACTGGGCATGTGTATTAATAGTTTTCACGCAAAACAAGACATCCATTTATTTTGTTTTTATTATACACGTTTCCCGATCCCCTTGATACAACTTACTAAAAGAGCTGCAATTTTTAGTTCATCAAAATTAAATATAAATTAATTAGATATCAAATTGATCAATGATCATCTGGGCAAATATTTAGGAACAAGAATAAATAAAAAGCAAAGTTTCATCATATTTTACTATTTATAAACACCAATTACCTACATATACATTATAATTCATTAAAAGGAACATTTCTGTTCAATAAAAACGCGTGCACATACATATTATTCTTCAACTAAGGAAACAAACGGGCGGTAAATTTATTCAGCTGAAAATTGCTTAAACCGTTCTTAAGATTTGTATGCGTTTTCATTGAACGGTAGTGCAATTCAAAATTAAATTGTATGCACTTTCTAATCATAGTAGATCGGAACTTGCAACGCAATAATGTCTGCGATTACACGAGGCACTTCAAGCTGTTCGACATATCTACGGTAAAATGAAGGTTCCTTCTTAGGAAATTTCTGCCCAATCGCTCCTCTCACCTTATTTCTACTTAATTCTACCAAACTGGGAACGATTGACGTTTTATTAATTATATTAATTATATTCGTTGTACGTTCAGAATTGTTCAGTTTTAGAACATGTTGCCGTAACGAAAAAAATCTAGTTACTGATATAATTCGTCGTTCCCAATTTTCACAATGATAATCCATGTCATCCAATGCTTCAAATTCTAAATGGATGTATTTATTCAGTAAGCACTTCCATTGATCATTAGCAAATGTGTCAAAATATATTATTAACATAACCATAGGTTTACTCATCATACCATCATACAACATTTCGACGGTTATATGATCAATGGCACAACTGTTACATGGCATTTTCAATAATAATAAAAATTCACCAACCATACCATAGCGCAAATAAATACTATAAAGTTCATTTAAATAGATTGGAATTTTCCTTTCTAATAGCATTTTTAATGTTTTAATTCTATCTTCTCGTCTTACTTTTCTTTCATCGAAGGCCCGTATTAAAGTTATGTACAATGTACCGGCAGGATCCCAAAGCAAGTATTCCTTTTTCATTAGTGAATGTAAATTCTCGCCAAATTTCGATCTGAGCAACAAATATAAGTAGTTAATCCACTCATCTGTTGGGAAACTGGATTTTCTTAAATATGCATAAAAAAAGCTCAAATTTAATAGTTCCTTCTTGCAGTTTGGAAGAATTAGTTTAAACAATTCCATTTGGTTGGTAGCTTTCACAGCTAGATGAATGGGAGTCTCGCCAGCTGCATTTTGTGCATTAATATTGCAACCACGACGTATCAGCCAATGAGCCATTTCATTCCTCTCAGACGTTACAGCATGGTGCAAAGCTGTATTGCCTTTAATGTCTTCAGCATTGATTTCAGCTCCACATTCCAACACTAGATAGAAAACATCAAACAAGTTGCATTTGATGGCTCTATGAAGAAGGGTGCAACGACCAGGATACATTTCTTCGACGTTACCACCATGTTGCAGCAACCAGTACAAAACAGCAGGTTTATGTATAGCTCTATACATACCAGCATACATTAAATTCACAGTCGTAATTGAATAATTACGTCTATTTAAATGTTCTAATGTTTCCAAAATATTGTCTTGAAAGTACAATAATGTGAATTTTTTATCACTGGTGGTATTATCAGAAATATATACTAACTCTTGGTTGATAAGCCATTGCACTACGTCCAATCTGCAAAAAATAAAGGGCATACAGTTTCGAAAAATAATACAAAACATTCGTCTAAAATTAATAGAATTTATTTTTGAGTTAATGCATGTCGATCCCCACTATCACGACCTCTTGCTAGAGAACATTTCTTTTAATCGTGATAATATAATTCATATATAAAAAATCCCATCAGTTAAAATGTTAAAAGTTAAAATATGTTTAAACCTTCAGTTATCCTGGCGATAATATACACTGCCCGTCATATTGTTCGCACCGTATGGGAAAAACTTTTATCTTCGATTTCTTTAAAAGTCTAAATCTGCCAAAAGTTTGTGCAAGTTCAAAAACTCAAAATGAACTACTCGGATTCTGCAAACGATTTTTGGTTTCAGAGAAAATAGAAATTATCGAAACCTCAAAAACTGAAAAAAAATCAAAATTTTAAAATGAAAATTATTTTTGATGAAATTTGGGTAACATTAGTTAGATATTCATTAGATGCGATACTAATTATGAAATCAGATGAGTTTCTTCAACCGATGTCCAAAAAAATTGTTATTTTTCAAATTTCAACTTTCTCTAAGAATTTCCACATGTAATCGTGAATTTTAATTATTTCAAATCTAAGTATAATTAGTTTATTGATTTTTGTCTTAAAAAAATGAACTAAACTAGTACAATCTAAATTACAAATAAAATTTTTAATTTCAAAAGAAATTTTGTGACGTTATTTTACATTTTTGGTGCAAATCCTTTTTATCACGAAAAACCACATTTTAAGTTTCAGCTTGTTTTCTAATTTACTCAAAATACATGTAACTTAACAATTTACGTGAATAAATACAAAAAGAAGTGTATTTTTTCGTTAAACGCAGTAGAAAGTTATAATAATAAGACCATCGTCATATTTTATACAAATTCGTAGATAGCCATGGATTTAAAATTTAAAATTACGGGAACCATTGCAAATAGATTTAAACAACCACACTGACAAAGAAAACCAGCTGCAAAATTTGCGAACAGTTTCTTCCAATGGAATTGTAAACTCGTAGAATACCCGTTGTTGAGCAGATAAAAATTCAGCTTTTCAAATAGATGCACGGAATCAATACGAATGTGTGGTGTGAAATCTTTAATAATCAAATATTTGGACCACACTTGAGGCGTGTAGGATCAAAACATGAAATCTCCACTCTTCCTTGTTTTTGACAAATCGCAAAAAACTGCTACTATATTTCTGTTTGCCGTACAAATTCAAATAAATGATCAGTAGACAGCATTGAATCAATTTTATCAAAAAAACATAATGCATTGCAAATGCGAATAGTATTTATAATGTAATTAACATAAACATTATGGAGATTGCATCGTTTGATCCTGACCATTGGATTTTACTACTTTTGATCCTAACAACTTTGGAGATTGCAGGTTTTGTTAAGACTTTTTCCTTTACTATTACCATATTATTATTTTCTTGAGGGTAGACAGCAAATAAAAATTTTTTTTTTTAAATTGCACTTTAATCGCAATATGCATAATAAAAAAAGTTAAAACAGAAATTTACAAAAAAAGAAAACATTTTCTCAAGCATATTTATGAAGACAAAGATAAAAAACATGCGTAGTTACTAAGTTTATTAATACAAAAAGTTTAAATAAATAGGTAATATTTTATACAGTCACATTAGGTTCTTCTTCCATTCGGACACAATGACCATCTACTGCATTATCATTTTCTTCATAATTCACATTTTCAGTTATTTCGTTGCAAATTAGCCTAGAATAATATTGTAAATCTTGGTCGTTCCTCCATTGAGCACCATAATGTTTTATTAACAAATTTTGCACATATTTTAATTTAGCGAGCTTGACTGCACACCCTTCTGGAAGTACTTCAGGATTAACCATACTAACAGTGTGATTTTTCTTAGTTACAGTCTTGTAAGCACCAAGATAAGTTTTGTAATGACATTTTCCTCTTATCAGTACGTTTGTTTTCGTGCAGTTTTGTTTAATAAAATATTTTGTCGCCTTTGCAAAAGGAAAGTGCCAAGAACCAGGGAGTTTAAAGTGCTGTGCTGCTTCCTGTTTCCAATTTAAAACATTACATTCGCCACCTACTTGTATTACAGTTGCGGACTGCTTGAAAATATCAATATACAAATCTGGCTTGACAATTACTTCAATATTTTTAATCCGCTTTTCAATATTGGCAAACACCCTGTCTGGTGGGAGAAAACTGTGTCCAACAACGGGGAACACTAATTCTATCTCTTTAATGTGTTGAGGTGCTTTTTTAGTTAACCAAGCAGAACACATGCATATTAACGTCGAATTTTTATTTTGTCATCCGCATCCATCTGCCACTAACCGGACAATTTTAACATGATCATTAAATCTTGTGTTTACTAGGCGATGATAAACAGCGCTTGCTATTAAATTGGAATCTTTTGGAAATTGGTCTTCAGTCCAGGAGTAGGTAAAAACGTTCTCTGTTGTAAGTGGCTGATTTGAGGTACCTTGCACTATAGTGAAATTATGCATGTATAGCTGTCTGCTATAATACACAGACTGATCTGGTAATTTTGGAAGAGTTTGATTTTTTTGGCAATCGAATGAAAATGTACATATGTATATGTTCCTTCTCTTCTTTTAGTAAAGAGTAAAATGCTTTAGCTTTAAGTTTGTGAATTCGCTGTTCCACCATGATGTTTAGTTTCTCAGCTGATTCGGCCTTTTTAATCCTTTCCTTCAATTCACAACATGTTGAGCACACGTCGGTTTGCAGTGTTTTAAAAGTTAAATTGAATTTACGGTTGAAAACAAATCGAAACAACCACTTTTTAATCGACTAATTTCCCTCAATTTGAATGAACATTCTATAAAGCTTGTTGATGTTAAGCTCGGATGGAAGATACATTCTGGCAGACACCTTATTTAGACAGTAGTGCGATTCACTGCATTTCAAAGTTTTTATATGGGCAATTATGGCATCAACTTTTTCAGCATTTCTTAAAGTCTTATGGTCACCACCGCGCCTTTCCATAGGGGAAGCGTGTGTTTCATAAAATTGCTTTACAACATTGTGTGTCCTTGTTCTCGAGATATGAAGAATTGTTTCGAAACTTTTTTGGCATACAGGGACTAGTCGCTTATTGCTATTATTGGGGACAAAACATTTTACCTGGAACTGTTTGGCAGTTTTAACCCACATAGCGCCACCGTCCTTTTAAAAGAACACTTCATAAATACCCCCAGAAAAAAAAAGTTGTTTATTATTTTCAAAACGTGAACATATATACATTAGAAAAATTATCTTAGTTTCAATCGTACACGTGCAGCTTCAGTTTACGTTATTATTTGTGTTTTTATTTCAATCCTGTGGACGTTGAGCAACATGAGTGACTGGAAGTAAGTATTGTTTTTTTGTACCTTTGTAAATCAGCGAATCCTTTCATCATTTAAATATAAAAATGGTTCAGTTTCCCCATGCTAATATAAATTTGTTACAATTATCTCATATTTTTAGTGTTTTTGTAGCATAAATGGAACCGTCCTTTATAAAGAACAATGGCACAATGTACTACTATAACAATTTTTTTGATTTCTTCTTTTAAAGTTACTCGAAGAGATCTCTCACGCTGCATGAACTCTTAGATGAAGTGGAAAATTTAGAAAACGATGCTGATATACCACAAAATATCGTTATTTTTCCGCCAGATAATTGCAACAACGAAAATACCGACGAAGATAGTGGTGAAGAAGATAATGTTGTAATAAATAACCTTCCTGGAGCACAATTAAGAGCAACAGCAGAAATATTAGAGAAATCAACAGTTGAAGATGTTTCTTATAGCAGTGACAGCGAAGACGACTTACCCTTGTCTCAATTTGTAAAAAGCAAGAGACGAAAGGTGGAGACAAAAAAAATTATTGAGTGGAATAAAAATGACATTATTTCAACCTTGCCAACCTGGTGTAACGTGAATGGACCTCGAAACCAACTGCTTTCTCCAGTAGAATACTTTTTCTACTTTTTTGATGAAGAGGCTATTGATTTACTGGTTCATTTTTCAAATATGTATGCTACATCACATAATCGTGAAGGCGATATTTCCACCAATGAAATGCGCTGTTTTTTGGGTATTCTTTTATTGAGTGGATATATATGTTTACCTAGACGTGAAATGTACTGGGAGAATTCACATGATTCAAACAACCTTCTTGTATCTAACGCTATGTCACGAAATCGTTTCAGATACATAATGCAAAATATTCACTGCAACGATAATTCAAATCTGAACAAGGATGATAAATTTTCAAAGATTCGTCCTTTACTTGATATAGTAAATAGAAAGTTTCTAGATTTTGCACCCACTGAAGAAGTTCATAGCCTCGATGAATCCATGGTACCCTATTATGGTAAACACGGTACGAAGCAGTTTATTCGTGGAAAGCCAATCAGATGGGGGTACAAGCTATGGACGGGAACGACAAGACTTGGTTACATAGAATGGTTTGAACCATATCAAGGATCTTCCACAAGACTACCAGAAATATATAAAACACTTGGTCTAGGCTCCAGTGTTGTATTACAATTTCTGGACACGCTTCAATCCAGAAATCCAAATATCCCCTATGATTTATACTTTGACAACTTTTTCACTAGTCTGCCGTTACTCGATGAATTGACATCCAGAGAGTGCAAAGGAACGGGTACACTGAGAGAAAACAGGTTGGCAAAAAACTGCACCATTTTAGACCCGAAAACCATGAAAAAAAAAGAAAGAGGAACTTTTGACTTTGCGTCTGTAAAAAATAAAGAAATGGTAATCTGCAGATGGCATGATAATAGTGTGGTCACTATTGCCTCCAATAGCAATTCAGTACTCCCAACAGCACCTGTGAAGCGGTTTTCCCGAAAAGAAAAAAAATCCATCCAAGTACAGCAACCACACATTATAAAAAGATATAATGAAAACATGGGGGGAGTAGACCGAGCTGATGAAAATATAAGTTTATATAGGGTGTCAATCAGAGGGAAAAAATGGTACTTTCCTCTTATAAGCCATTGTGTCGACATGGCAGAGCAAAATGCGTGGCAATTGTACAGGCTTGATGGTGGTACACTTGACCATCTGGCTTTTCGGAGAAGAGTTGCTGTCGCTATTTTAGAGTCATTCAAAAAAAGTACGAAGCGAGGGCCCGCTAGGTCATCAGCACAACTGCATGAATTCTCCAGATTTGATGGACGAGAACATTTTGTAATGTATAAAGAAAATCAAACTCGTTGTGGCCAGTGTCATAAAAAATGTAATTTTTTGTGTTCCAAATGCAGTGTTGCATTGCACCCTAAAGATTGTTTTTTAACCTATCATACTAAGTAAATAAATATGTCTTTAGATTTGTTTGTTTTATTATAATAAAGTGTTTTTAGAAACAAAGTGAAGTTACTATGGTAGTTTATAACGCCACCGTCCTTTTTAAAGGACACCGGTTTTTGCAAAAACTAAAAACTTTACAAATTTTTTTTTTTAATAAAGTATGGATCTAACACGGTTCTAAAAACAATTTTACAAAAAAAATACTTTTTTTTTAGAAAAAAAAAGTTTCGGCACTATGTGGGTTAATGCCACTTTTTGGCCGACGTCTCTGAATAGGAACAGCTTGTGTGTATTTTATTATTAAAGTATCTTGGCTGGTTTTAATATTGGATGAATAAAACGATGAGTGAAATTTTTGTATATCTTTCATAGTCAAGGTTTTGCATTGGAAAGCTCCTTTAAGATGATTACAGGTAGGATATGCAGGCATTTCTTTTGCTGTATACCTGACATATCGAAAAAGATCAGTTACCAGGGAGTACACAGTCTTCACTATATACATTTTTTTGTTAATAAACAAATTATAATTTATTCAGACACAAAACAAATCATGTCTTTAGAATAAGAATTTTACGTACCTTGTTGCCTTCAAGATATTACGTTTCCACTTGGTAGGTTGTGCAATTCTTTTTCTTGCTTTAGTAGGCGTCACTACAATAGGGTTAGTTTCCATATTACTAAACCTTTGTATAAAGTTTAATTATATAAGATTGAACTTGAAACTAATTAGAAACACTATATTCAAGAATCAAAATAACGAAACACGTGTACAAGCCTGTTTAACGTAAAAACTAAGGTTAGGTCCAATGAACGCTCCTCATTGGCTGCATGGAGATTGCATTCTTTGATATGGAACGACTATTGGAGATTGCATGTTTTGAACCGAACGCACATTTTTGTTAAGCAATTTCTCAGGAATTAACTGGTTTTGATACTAACTCCATAAACCTAAGGAAGGGAACATTTCTTGACAATCTATCTCAACTTTTAACTCAATTTTAGCAAAAAATGGAGATTGCATGTTTTGATCCTACACGCCTCACTTAGCAATAATTTAAATACAAAACAATCTTTGCTATAACTACAACAATTGTTACAATGAAATTAATCTGGGCTTAACTGATACTGTCAAGTATCCATGGCTACCCACGAATTTGTATAAAATTATGACGATGATCTTATTATTATAACTTTCTACTGCGTTTAACGGAAAAATACACTTTTTCTTTATTTATTCGCATAAAAAGTAAATTAGAAAACAAACTGAAACTTAAAATGTGGTTTTTCGTGATAAAAAGGCTTTGCACCAAAAATGTAAAATAACATCACAAAATTTCTTTTGAAATTAAAAATTTCATTTGTAATATTAGATTGTACCAGTTTAGTTCATTCTGTTAAGACAAAAATAAACAAATCAACTATACTTAGATTTGAAATAAGTAATTAAAATTTAATATTACACGTGGAAATTGTAAGAGAAAGTTGAAATTTGAAAAATAACAATTTTTTTGGACATCTGTTAAAGAAACTCATCTGATTTCATAATTGGCATCCCATCTGCTGAATATCTAACTAATGTTACCCAAATTTCATCAAAAATAATTTTCATTTTAAAATTATAATTTTTTTTTCAGTTTTTGAAGTTTGGATAATTTCTATTTTCTCTGAAACCAAAAATCGTTTGCAGAATCCGAATAGTCCATTTTGAGTTTTTGAACATGCACAAACTTTTGGCAGATTTAGATTTTTAAAGAAATCGAAGATGAAAGTTTTTCCCATATGGTGCGAACAATATGGCGCGCACTGTATAAATGCCGACTTTAAAAACCTGCATTTATTTACATCGTTGTCATTATTTTCCATTAAATTAGCTTACCAAATTGCATTCGCGCTTCCTTTTTAATCCTGATAAATTTACACTTTTAAACTCAAATTTAGTTACTGATTGTAATGAAACGTATTTATTCTTGTCTCATTTTCGTTTTTACATCTTCAGCAATCGCCGCATATTAGCTCATAATATCACAAATTTTTAACTTATATATTCCAATTTTTTATGACATCCTTTTCTCCCTTTTTAGTTATTGGTGTAAATGGTTTTAATGTGTGAATTTTATGTAATCGACTAAAGTTTCAGAACGGTTTGAATATGTGTTGTTTAATTTTTTTGCGACGACGTTATTAAATAATAATTGATAGTTAATAATAAATGAATTGAGTTATGGAGAAATAATAGAAAAATATATGTAACTAATAAGTTTACCATAACATGAAAAGTGTAAAAATAAAATTAAAAACCTAAATTTTAGTTAAAAACTTCAATTTATCCGAATAAAAAGAAAGCTCTCGATCAATTACAAGTGATTGCTGTTTTTCAATAATGAGTTAACCCACAATGTATAAGAAAATGAGTTAACAAACATTATAACATCGTTCTTAAGCTGCTAAATGATTCAAGCCATAAAATAAAGTGTACTGTTCACTAATCGAAATAATGTCAACCCACAAACATAAACTTCAAGGTTGAAAGAGTTTAAGGTGGGGGACGCTCAATGTTAATTCTCCATAAGAAGAATTCGATAATTATCTGACACATTTCTTGAGACAATGGTTTGAAACTTTTCGTTCAGATCAGTTAAGCTATATTTTAGTAGAAGGGGGTATTAAGAACAAAGACATATGTATGGAAACATCATTAAAAAAAATAAATAGTGACTGCGAAATTATCGTCATTATGTTCTAATTTATTTTAGACCTGAGATTGTGTTTTCTGCAATCTAAGTCATTTGTTCTAGTAGATAATCATTATTGAATGAAAGTGGTAAAAAAAACTTTAAAAAAAATGCTGTAATTAATGAGAAAAATACAATAAGTCAAAAATCCATAAGCCGCTCAAGTTTTGTCGGTAATTTTATGATGATTCCGATAATTTTGCTATAACCGTAGTTAAGCCACCATCGAATAGAGGACCCCCACAAAAAATTTTCAAGGTTCAATGAAATTAGATGCAACCATTTCCACCACGGGAGAAACTATTTCTTATCTGCCGTCGCGATAAGGCACGACACGAATTATATCACGGGCCAGTATTCTGTAAAGTTTTATTTATTGCAATAAAACTGCAACAATTGCTGTTTGTTATTGTTATTATATGTATAATGAAATACCAAATTAAGAATAAAATTTAAATAAACAAAACATTTCCGTGGTTAAAAATTCTTTTGTTTTACTGAACCAAGCTTTCTTTGGCATAAAACAATTTATACAAAACCGCCGGCGATATTTCATCTTTAGTTAATTGATCACATTCAATTTGCTTGTGATGTTTATTATTTGATAATAAAACAGCATGGCATAATTAAACCCACATATTTTCTGCATCGTTGCCCGCTATCGGTGTTTCTAGGAAGAAAATGTTTATGAAACAAATAATATTCGACTGCACGTTCGACGCCGATGATTTTGATAAATTGGCTAAAGTGTTTTATGCTTTGGTCGGTACAGACCATTATCAAAGTCACTTTGCACTGTTATTAGTATTTTGTAATTGTTTTTGTTAATTGAGGGTGTGCGTGTTTAAAATACTTTCTTGAAGTTAGTGAATTTTTTTGTTTGTAAGTGTAAGTGATTTATCGGCTTGGTGAGACTGTTGCAATGGGAAAATCATCAGAAAATCGATAGAAAATAATTTGTAATAAATAAATCAATCAAACATCGAGTTAATTACTACACATTCTTTCATTTATTGCTAAAAAGCCAAATTTTAGATTTAAACATATCAACGTTCTAAGGGTACGACTCGCCTTTAATGGTTTTACATTTATTCTTCCCGCAATTTACGTTGAAAATATTTAAAATATTAATTTTATTAAAATTACAAATTCCATTTATTTTAGCACATTCGGTTAAATCTATGGAAAACATTGGAATTAATATGTTTTTAGACATGTCTACACTTTGCAAAGTTTTGTGATCGTGATTAGGTGGACAATTTTTTGTTTCATGACGCGAAATTGGAATCTGAAATAAACGACGACAAAATGTATCCTATTACTATGTTATCCCTTGAAATAATTGTAGATGATAACAGTAACGAAAATGAAGAAGTAGAAGTAGAAGAAGACAGAGGCAAAGAAGTAGAAGAAAGCGGCTCATAATGTAAGAAAACGCGCCTTGCATTCTACCTCACAGGTGGTGCAGAAACGAATCCATCGTAGCGCCCAAGTTTTCTCAGTCTCATATCTCGAAAACTATTGGTTCCATGTAAATTTTATATAGAACCTTTTTTGTGTAGATTTTGATTATAAACAAATTTTGTTATTATCAAACTTCACGTAAAACCAATATTTCACGAGATATTTGAGAGAAACTGATTTTCGCGATTTTCAACCTACGATAATTTTTTTAGCGGACACGATTTTGCAACAGACTTTTTACTCAGTGTTTCTTATAGCGATACAAAGAAAATCCCGAAGGAAAATCTTCACTTGAAATTTTTTAGAAGATTGTTTTTTTTGTATAAAATGACTGGAGCCAACCGGATTTTAGTTACCAAAAATAAAACAGTTTACGCATAATTATCTGATTTTCTTAATTTTTGTTAATTTTCCTATTATTAGATTTTTTAAATTGTTTATGTTAATTTAGAGTGTATGATTAAATTCTTCTAAAGTTTTGATGAGTACATATTATTTTTTACCAACCAACATTGACGCTTGTCAGCAATCTCTGATACTGTTTATATAAATGAGCTGTAACTGATAAGAAAAAGTAAACATATTGTAAGTAAGCGTCCCGCGCTTCCGGAAAACTACAAATTGAACGACTTCGTAATGAAACATTTTTTACTCATGTAGATTTAAAGTATTAATATTTTTTAACTTTTTATCTTTATGTAGTACCTAATGTTACATGCAATTTTACGTTTCCACGCATGAATAATATTTACATTTTTCCGTGGTGGAATTGTGTTGTCCTGTACGGTATCTGCAGATTCCTACATGCCGGTAGCTACTTCACACGTCTTTGGTTGCCTAAACATTTTTTATTTTAAGGGGCAAAATTGGTGCCCTCTGAGCGGAAGAATTGTGCGAATACTTGGAAATTTCCCCCCCTTAACCAAATACGTTATATAATAATACGTGCAACTCCACATGTTTATCACGTATTTGTAAGGATCCAAATTCATCTGCGCCATCTACTGCCTTGGGGTTTAATAATGGCGTTCTCATATAAGATGGTATGGAAAAGAAATTTTAAAATGCCGCATTAATTGCGAGAAAAATCTTTCAATTTTTTTATTTTTGCCTTTTAGCATTCATTTTTCATTGCATTCATTCACTTTTTGTACATAGGCTCTTATAAAAACACTAAAAAAATTTAAAATAAATTTAGTTTGCCATTAGCAAATTGCATGTTTTAAATTAAATTAATTAGGTTCATCGAAGTCCTTAAGGGTACAAAATTACGGGGAAGGGGAATTTATTTCGGAAAAGGTAGAAAACAAAAAATTTTAATGCTATAGAAAGGAATGTTTAGAAAAATTAATAAAATAATAGAAATGCTCTTTTATATTTTTGTCATATAAGAGATGTTATTTGTTTTCTACCAAAATTAAAATAAAAATGAAAAAATTTCTAATAGTTTTATTAAATTGGATGAATTTTTTTCAAAGAACTGTAAACCAAAAACATTACAGTTTTCCATTTAGTAGATTTTGAGATGTACAAACATTCGTAACATTTCACCGAATTAGGTGCTTATTTCCTTTATACAAACCCCTTTCTATTAAAACTACTTAATTAATTACATTGAAACTTTATTGCCCTATGACTGAAAAAATTGCGCTTAAGACCAACTTTGATAAGATTAACCCAAATAGCCGCTGAATATGCAGTTATAAAGGCACGCTACGGTGTTTTTATAACTAATTGCATGCGTTGAAAACCGCAATTTCATTCAAATACTGAATTTACTAATTGTAAAATTCAAATCAATCACAGCTTGTTTAAATTTCAAATTAGCCCAATGAGGGTATGTTTTGCAGCTCGTGTTTGCAGTCATTCTGTTTATGTTGGTATGTTATGCCATGTTACCTTAAATAATCTACCAGCTAACGCAGTACATACTGCTAATTTTTTAAAGAACGTAGACACTCTTTTTGATACTTTTAATTCTTGCAAAATTTAAAGATAAAAAATATAAAAGACCAATTTCTGTCAAATCCGATCATTTTGTTGAATTGGTAAAATTAAAACAACTTCTCAGCAATTTAAAAATTTTAAATAAAATGTCATTCAATCCACCTTGCATTAATGGTTGGATAGCAAATATAAATGGATTAAACTTATTATTTGAAGATTTAACACATAATTTTAATTTTCAATTTTTATTTTCTCGAAGATTGAGCCAAGACTGTGCCGAAAACATATTTTCAATGATTAGAGCAAAAAATGGCAACAATATTACACCTGATTGTGTGAAATTTCGATGCAGTCTACGATCAATTATGGCTAATCAATTGCTGCAGCCGTCTGCAGATAGCAATAGTGAAAGTGATGCTTCAAAATTTCTCCTTCAAAAACAACTTATGTTACGAAATTGTGTTAAAATCGAAATTCCACCTAAATCTTCAAATAATCGATTTGATAATAACGTTGAAGGTCTAGTATATGATTTGGCCGAAAAAAACTCTGAAGTTTATGTTTTGGGTTGGGTTTGTAGTAAATTACTACATGAGAGCTGCAGAAATAGTGTATATGGTCCTTACAACAATTACGAAAATTGAATTAAAAAAATACACGGATAGTTCAAGACTTTTCTTTCCGAATACTTCGGCAAAACTAGCTTCAGAAATTTTAAACAATGATTTCAAAAGTTTTATTAATATATACCTAAAAGAAAGCTTGAATAATGTCAAATTTAAATTAATTCATAACTGTAAAATTAGTGTTAAAGAAAAACTTGAGAACGTTTGTGACAATTGCATTGACTTATTTTTAAACAAGTATTTCAATGTATTTATAAAAGCGTACCTATGTACAAAACGTGAATGAAAGCAGTGAAAAATTAATGTTAAAAAGCAAAAACAAAAAAATTTAAAAAATTTCTCACAATTAAAACGGCATTTTGAATTTTCCCAAACATCTTTCCCATATCATCTCTTATATGAAGAAAATATGAAAGCGCTTTTCTATTATTTTATTAATTTTCCTAAATATTCCTTTCCATAGCATTAAAAAATTTTATTTTCTATCTTTTCCCAAATAATAATGCCTCTTCTACGTAATTTTGTACCCTTAAGGACTTCGATGAACCTAATTAATATAATTTAAAACATGCAATTCGCTAATAGCAAACTAAATTTATTTTTATTTTTTTTAAGCGTTTTTATAAGAGCCTATGTACAAAAAGTGAATGAATATGTAATGAAAAATTAATGCTAAAAGGCAAAAATAAAAAAATTTAAAGATTTTTCTCGCAATTTATGCGGCATTTTTAAATTTCTTAAACGTTCTTTTCCATAGCATCTTATATGAGAACGCCATTATTAAACCCCAAGGCGGTAGATGGCGCTGCTTACACGGGATCCCGTCGAGAGTGGAAGTTGCACGTATTATTATATAACGTATTTGGTTTAACCGTAATGAGTTATCCTCTACTCGAAACTATAGTGATGTGGCCTGCACCATTATTGCTAAACAGCATTCATGTGACAATACAAACGGTTGTAACAACGCCATCTTTATTTTACAAGCCGTGAACTAAGAAATTTGGCAGCAGTGTTGCTAGGCGGACATTTTGCGTTCTTCAGTTCAGCATTGCATCATTGAGTTGTTGTTGATATTGTTATAAAGTGCAGTTAACGTTAGATAGTTGTGGTATTTCCAAACCTGTGTGTATTTATCAGAATATTTAACTTAATAATTTGATATTCGACAATATAGAAAGTAAGTACATTTAACCTTTGGTTCATGCTTTTCACATGAAAACTTTTTAGATGACTAGAAAATGTTGTGTCCCAAGCTGCAAATCGAATTACGAAAGTGTATCCGTAAAGGGGCAAGCTGCAGTTACTACGTTTTCATTTCCAAAAGATGAAGAAACGAAAAAGAAATGGCTTCGAGCTATCCCGAGGAAAAATTGGCAGCCTACGAAGTATTCATCTGTTTGTATAAAACATTTTAACGAAAATGATGTTATATTAGATCAGATATACAAAAACGGGTCAACTGTTACTACGTTGCTATTAGCACACCCAAAATTAAAGGAAGACGCTGTACCCACAATTTTTCAAAATCTTCCAGTTTATCTGTCTTCAACTTCAACAGTAGTTAGACGAAAAGACCCTGAAGTAAGAAGGAAAGCGTTGCAATCAAAAGAAGCTGGAAAAATTGAAGAATTT
Organism: Dascillus cervinus; assembly: GCA_949768715.1. Classification (NCBI taxonomy): domain Eukaryota; kingdom Metazoa; phylum Arthropoda; class Insecta; order Coleoptera; family Dascillidae; genus Dascillus; species Dascillus cervinus. The sequence continues at coordinate 24,000,635 of OX458319.1, read as the reverse complement.
GTAAAATCTGATATTATAAATGACTTTACAAATTTTCTTGACACTTTTCAAACAAAACTAAATGGTATAAACAGTGAAACAAAGTGGAACTTTAAAATTAAGAGCAACTTTGGTGTTTGGCTGTATTTATTAAATATTGAGTGTTCTAATAGTTCTTCTGAAAGTGAAACTGAGTTAAGTGCCGCCGAAATTTTATGTAGTGTTCTTGTGAAAAGTGATTTAACATTAAAACTCTTTATTGGAAAAGAAGAAATTTCTGCTCATGATTTGAACTGGATTCTCCCTTGTGATTTAAAATTATCTCGATGGTCGCAACTTGAAAATATATTAGTTAGGTATGCCAACGTAAGTCAACACAATTTAAGGACTCGATCTTTTGAATTTTTCTTGCAAAAGTCGTATGAAAATTTAGTTACGTGTAACGAAAAAGCTGAAGAAATGGAAGACTATCAACATAAAAAACAATTGGAACTTTTAATTGATCAGTTAAACATGATATTGTTAAAAAGATGAAAATATTCCCCAGCAACTATTTTGTTTGCATTTATGGCATATTCATATTCATCGTCTTGTTACATGCTCTTACAAGATCATTTGCTGCTGCCTAGTAAACGATATTTACAACAAATATCTTCTAGATTTAATGTAAAACCAGACAAAAATCTTTGAAATACAAGTCACTATTTGAAACAAATTTCCAAAAACTTGACTGTTCGAGAAAAATATACAATATTACAAATTGATGAAATTTATGTGAAATCTAAGTTAGATTTTAAAGCCAATGGAATTGTTGGCAGTTCAGAAAATAATGCTAAGGATCTGGCAAAAACTATTCAAACTTTTATGATCTCTTCTGCTTTTGGTAATTTTAGTGAAGTTATTCGACTAGTTCCTGTGAATAACACAACAGGAGATCAGTTAAAGATACTCGTTAATGAGGTAATTGAATTTGTTCAAAAATGTGGTTTTCCTATAGTTGCGATACTAACTGATAACAATAGAATAAATCAGAATATGTTCACTTTAATTTCTTCAAACGAATCTATGCCAAATCCATGCTTCCCTGATATTAATACTTACCTATCGTATGACACTGTTCACATTTTTAAAAATGTTACGAATAACTGGTTGAACAAAAAAGATACTTTTCACACTTTAATATATCCTGATTTTGAAAATTATACAATAAAACGGTATGCATGTTTCGAACATTTGCGACTATTTTTCAAGGACGAGCAAAATAAGTTAATTAAAAAAGCATATAAGTTGAGTTATAAAACTTTGTATCCCTCAAATTTAGAGAGACAAAACGTTTTGTTAGTGGATAATGTTTTTCATGTCAACTATTGCTGCTTTACAAACGGAAGAAAAATGTACAGATACTGCAAATTTTTTACAAATTTTCCGCATCTGGTGGGATATTGTAAATTCTAAAAACCCTATCGTAGGAAAAATAAAAAGAAATGAATGGGCAGGACCAGTTTGTAGTATTGAGGATGAAAAGTTATTGTTTTTGAAACGTTTTTTGTCTTGGATAGAAGCATGGCAGTCTTTCAAGGACAAAGCTGGCTTAAGCTCCGACACATTTGAAGCAATAAGAAGAGCATCTCAAGTGTTATGTAAAATTGCTAACGATGCTTTAACAAAATTTAATGTTTCGTATGTACTCTTGGGGAAATTTCAAACAGACAAGTTAGAGAAAAGGTTTGGAATGTACAGACGACTATCTGGATCAAACTATAATGTATCAGTTAGGCAAGTAATTGAATCAGAAAACAAATTACGAATAAGACATATTTTGAAAATGATCAATAAAAAAGAAGCATGCTTTAGCAACTTTGCTAATGAAAGTACTGAATCAAATTTATATAATGTTGACATTGATCAATTTCGCCCCATTATGACTTCAAATTATCTTGAATTATGTGAAATCGAGGAATCAAGCTGCATATATGTTTGTGGCTATGGAGCACGATCTGTTTGCAAAAAACTGGAATGTACTGCCTGTGTTTTTTTATTTGAGGAAGGACGCGGTAGTAATGTTTGCAACGAATATTTTGACTTTTTACAGCGAGGTGCCTTAAGTGTACCATGTTACCATGTTAAGTGTGTTTTCTCTCATATGTATGCTTTGTTAGAATATATTGTAGCTAATAGCGTGTGGGAAACAAAATTTTTGCAATCTTTTGCAATCAAAAGGTATTTTAATTCAACTGACACAGTTAAGCTTAAATTCCAATAACTTTTTTCAACAATTTGAATTACATTGTCTGTGTGGCAACGATGTTTCTAGATTGTTTAAAACATTGTATTCTGTTTTTGCAAATATCCTGTTGAATAACTACACAAAATATTCAAAAGAAACAAATGGCACTAAAAATTTAGAGAAAAAAAGGAAATTAGCTACGCTAACAAAAGAGAAGAATAAACGTTAAAAATATGTTATTTGTAAATAATGTTATTTAATGTTTAATAAATACCACAAAATAAAATTTCCTGCCCTTACTAACTTTTGTTTTATTTCTTAATACTATCAGAATAATGATGTAGTATGGATCATTTCATGTTAGTTATTTTTTAATAAGTTTCGATTGCAACCGACGTGCAATGATACCCGGCCTACTTCTGTGCATTAATGCGGTGTTGCCAAGCATGGCTTCACGGCTTGTAAATAAAGATGGCGTTGGTTGTAATCATAATGACGCACAAGATGGCGACTGTAGTAAATGTTGCCTATACCAGTAAAGTTACAGCGCAACCTCAAACTTTCTAATCTTGATGCCGGGTAGTTTACCGTTGTAAAAAGTTAATTAATACCGATAAGAAATATTTTTGAACGAAAAAATCAATTTTATTTACTGACCTTTTATCTTTAACCGCCTGCTGTATTATCGTTGAATCCATCAAATCGGCCGGAAGTCGTAATGTCGGACCCCACAAAATTTCAGAAAGTTGGTCCATCTTCAGCTGAATTTAATCATAAAATTGCCAGAATTGATAAATTTGTACTGTTAATTGTTGATGCAACACTAATTCTTACCTTTTTTGGAAAAACTGTAGACAATTTAATGAATATTCTAAATTTAATACACCCAAGCGTCTTACTACTTAAGTAGGCAAGTATGCACTAAAGTTAGTTTTAACCGTTCTGTGATTTACACAAAAATGTCACCCCATTAACCCCACCAATATTGTTATCAGGGAAAGTTGATCAGGTACCTGCACCTGCACGACCCGAACGCGTGGCTTTTCGGCAACTTCAGCACACGGTTTTCAGATCAATTTAATACCATATAAATTCCTATGGTGCATTAAGGGTGTAATGCACAGCCAACAAAATTTTTGTTAGAGAGAGCGCGTAAAGTTGTAACGAAGATGTTAAATGCAAATCGTTCCTGAGGTGTGAGTAAAAATATATTGACGTAGCGAAAATATTTAGTGTCATTGAGATGGAGATTAACCATTAATCTATCATTTTACACTGTTATCAAAGAGGCGACACTGAGAAAGAGAAACTAAATTTAGACAGGGATAGAAACTTATCTAATTTAAACGGCCCATCGGACATTCTCGTTTTACTTCGTGCTTTTTCCGTGAAACTATTCATTCTATTTGCTAATTCAAAATTGCGGCCCTTTCAATTTGGCCTATGAGATGAACCAACGCCATCTTTATTTTACAAGCCGTGAACTAAGAAATTTGGCAGCAGTGTTGCTAGGCGGACATTTTGCGTTCTTCAGTTCAGTATTGCATCATTTAGTTGTTGTTGATATTGTTATAAAGTGCAGTTAACGTTAGATAGTTGTGGTATTTCCAAACCTGTGTGTATTTATCAGAATATTTAACTCAATAATTTGATATTCGACAATATAGAAAGTAAGTACATTTAACCTTTGGTTCATGCTTTTCACATGAAAACTTTTTAGATGACTAGAAAATGTTGTGTCCCAAGCTGCAAATCGAATTACGAAAGTGTATCCGTAAAGGGGCAAGCTGCAGTTACTACGTTTTCATTTCCAAAAGATGAAGAAACGAAAAAGAAATGGCTTCGAGCTATCCCGAGGAAAAATTGGCGGCCTACGAAGTATTCATCTGTTTGTATAAAACATTTTAACGAAAATGATGTTATATTAGATCAGATATACAAAAACGGTCAACTGTTACTACGTTGCTATTAGCACACCCAAAATTAAAGGAAGACGCTGTACCCACAATTTTTCAAAATCTTCCAGTTTATCTGTCTTCAACTTCAACAGTAGTTAGACGAAAAGACCCTGAAGTAAGAAGGAAAGCGTTGCAATCAAAAGAAGCTGGAAAAATTGAAGAAAATGTAAAATCTGATATTATAAATGACTTTACAAATTTTCTTGACACTTTTCAAACAAAACTAAATGGTATAAACAGTGAAACAAAGTGGAACTTTAAAATTAAGAGCAACTTTGGTGTTTGGCTGTATTTATTAAATATTGAGTGTTCTAATAGTTCTTCTGAAAGTGAAACTGAGTTAAGTGTCGCCGAAATTTTATGTAGATTTAATGTAAAACCAGACAAAAATCTTTCAAATACAAGTCACTATTTGAAACAAATTTCCAAAAACTTGACTGTTCGAGAAAAATATACAATATTACAAATTGATGAAATTTATGTGAAATCTAAGTTAGATTTTAAAGCCAATGGAATTGTTGGCAGTTCAGAAAATAATGCTAAGGATCTGGCAAAAACTATTCAAACTTTTATGATCTCTTCTGCTTTTGGTAATTTTAGTGAAGTTATTCGACTAGTTCCTGTGAATAACACAACAGGAGATCAGTTAAAGATACTCGTTAATGAGGTAATTGAATTTGTTCAAAAATGTGGTTTTCCTATAGTTGCGATACTAACTGATAACAATAGAATAAATCAGAATATGTTCACTTTAATTTCTTCAAACGAATCTATGCCAAATCCATGCTTCCCTGATATTAATACTTACCTATCGTATGACACTGTTCACATTTTTAAAAATGTTAGGAATAACTGGTTGAACAAAAAAGATACTTTTCACACTTTAATATATCCTGATTTTGAAAATTATACAATAAAACGGTATGCATGTTTCGAACATTTGCGACTATTTTTCAAGGACGAGCAAAATAAGTTAATTAAAAAAGCATATAAGTTGAGTTATAAAACTTTGTATCCCTCGAATTTAGAGAGACAAAACGTTTTGTTAGTGGATAATGTTTTTCATATGTCAACTATTGCTGCTTTACAAACGGAAGAAAAATGTACAGATACTGCAAATTTTTTACAAATTTTTCGCATCTGGTGGGATATTGTAAATTCTAAAAACCCTATCGTAGGAAAAATAAAAAGAAATGAATGGGCAGGACCAGTTTGTAGTATTGAGGATGAAAAGTTATTGTTTTTGAAACGTTTTTTGTCTTGGATAGAAGCATGGCAGTCTTTCAAGGACAAAGCTGGCTTAAGCTCCGACACATTTGAAGCAATAAGAAGAGCCTCTCAAGTGTTATGTAAAATTGCTAACGATGCTGTAACAAAATTTAATGTTTCATATGTACTCTTGGGGAAATTTCAAACAGACAAGTTAGAGAAAAGGTTTGGAATGTACAGACGACTATCTGGATCAAACTATAATGTATCAGTTAGGCAAGTAATTGAATCAGAAAACAAATTACGAATAAGACATATTTTGAAAATGATCAATAAAAAAGAAGCATGCTTTAGCAACTTTGCTAATGAAAGTACTGAATCAAATTTATATAATGTTGACATTGATCAATTTCGCCCCATTATAACTTTAAATTATCTTGAATTATGTGAAATCGAGGAATCAAGCTGCATATATGTTTGTGGCTATGGAGCACGATCTGTTTGCAAAAAACTGGAATGTACTGCCTGTGTTTTTTTATTTGAGGAAGGACGCGGCAGTAATGTTTGCAACGAATATTTTGACTTTTTACAGCGAGGTGGCTTAAGTGTACCAAGTTACCATGTTAAGTGTGTTTTCTTTCATATGTATGCTTTGTTAGAATATATTGTAGCTAATAGCGTGTGGGAAACAAAATTTTTGCAATCTTCCTGTCAAAAAGGCATTTTAATTCAACTGACACAGTTAAGCTTAAATTCCAATAACTTTTTTTAACAATTTGAATTACATTGTCTGTGTGGCAACGATGTTTCTAGATTGTTTAAAACATTGTATTCTGTTTTTGCAAATATTCTGTTGAATAACTACACAAAATATTCAAAAGAAACAAATGGCACTAAAAATTTAGAGAAAAAAAGGAAATTAGCTACGCTAACAAAAGAGAAGAATAAACGTTAAAAATATGTTATTTGTAAATAATGTCATTTAATGTTTAATAAATACCACAAAATAAAATTTCCTGCCCTTACTAACTTTTGTTTTATTTCTTAATACTATCAGAATAATGATGTAGTATGGATCATTTCATGTTAGTTATTTTTTAATAAGTTTCGATTGCAACCGACGTGCAATGATACCCGGCCTACTTCTGTGCATTAATGCGGTGTTGCCAAGCATAGCTTCACGGCTTGTAAATAAAGATGGCGTTGGATGAACGCTCTCGTGCACCTGCTATCTCACTGCACCTGCTACTATAAGACGTGCACTTTGTAGCCGTTCAGTTATACGTTTAAGAATATTTTATTTAGTTAAAAAATATAAATTGTAAGTGTACTCGAAAAAAAAATAGAAGATTGTCTATATTTCAACATTTATAAAAATGTACACTATTGTTAGCGCCGCTGATAGCGGGAGATAAATTTGTGCAGCTTCTTTTTATTGTTGTTGTTATATTATTGCTTAATATTGAATTAACGTAATTTCATTTCATTGTGAATTTGAATTATTTGATTGATAAATTCAGTGGTGTAAAGTGTGAAATTAGTGACTATTGTGTGCCACGCCGTTTTTGTATTCGTCTTTTTAATTGTTTTCGAAAAATTCAAAAACTCCAACACTATAATAAAATTCATCTTGTTAGAATTAGTTTGTTTCATTTTTTAACAAAATAACTAATAAGGTTTTCTTTACCCGTTTCATGCTTTAAAATACTATCTTGTGATTAATATTGTGCGATAAAATTGAACATTTGTGCATCCGCTACACGGAATTAAAGGGACTGGAATTTCGAGGTCACGAAAAGTTGAGCCTAGACATCAAAGGAACCGACAGAAGTGTCCCTTCTGTAAGGTTTTCTATTGTGTGCTGTTATTTTGAACGTTGAAATTGTAGTCCGGAGGGGCTTTTGTTTTGACGGCAAATGCTTAAAGATTAGAAGTTAATTTTACAATCAAGTACAAGGTTTGTGTAACAAAAAAAAACAATTTTGTTTAAACGGAAACCTATTTATAATAAGAAATGTGTCAAAACAACCTAAAGTTAAAACAAAACAAAACAACAAAATAAAAATAACGTTATTATTGTAACTAACGAAATACTGTTTAGAAATACTGCGTCTTACAAATAATGTACACACCAATCCTATACGTTGTACAGTTTTGCTTATCCAGGGTTTTAAACATTGAGCTGACAATTTTGACATGTTTTAGCTCTATGTTCCATACAATATGGTTTACGACAAGAGAGGCATGCAAAATTTGTTTTTCTGTCCTTCCCCCTTAGTAGTATAGCAGTAGGAGTTCTGGCGCAGTCGCCATCTTGAATTTTTGGACAGACATTCCTTGACGTTATTGATGAGGTAATTAGCTTAATGAGTAATTAGCTTAAAGGTAACCGGGTTTTTGTAATGACCCTTCTAATGGCTTCGTAATACTCTTTGATCAGTGAGTGTGTACCCAATGCTTCTTAATGTCCTTTTGACTTCAAGGTCACCGAGTGCATTCTTCCATAATGTAATTGTAAAGGTTCATTAGAGTGCGCAAGATGAAAATCATGCCGACTGACAGATAACTGATAAACAACTATGTGCGATCCAACGATAGGTTAGCACCTCATACCTCATGTTGGATATTTAATTATCTAATTATCTGATATCTAACATCTAATTATCTGATATCTAACATCTGGTCATCTGGAGTATCATTGACACGCTCAATAATATACTTGAGTTAAAAGTTGGAAATTTCTCAAACCTAAAAACCTGTGATACCGATTTTCTGATAATAAATTTTAAAAGTAGTTACTCAATAAAGGAAAATTCCAGGAATGCCATTAGGAATTTGGTTGCCAACCTCATTAGAAAGTTTTCTTGTTGTAATGAGTAACTAATTGATAAGAACTCTTTAAACATGAGTATAAATTCATCCAAAGCTCAGTCGAACTATTCGTCTTGAAACAAATAGTAATTATTAGGTTCATTATTCATTTGGTAATAATAATGAGTAGTCCAGTAGAAGAGAATTGGGATGGAGATGATTCACCGACACACATCCCATCATCAATATCAGTGCCACCACCGTTTCACCTAAGCAAAAAACAACGTAAGACGTGGAGGCAGGAAAGGTGGAGTGCGGCAGCAACAGCAGCAACAGCCGAAGCAACTGCTTCCAACGTGGGAAAAAAAATTTTAAAAAATGAAGTAGTTAGGAAATTATTTGTTATATTGGTTATTATAATTAAATGTATTTATCTACAATCATGACGTAATACGTTCATTTCATATGCTAGCCATGGATACATAACAAGGCTCCTTATCCACAGGTCACGCCCCTTCAGTTTCATTTTCATTATTAAGCGGTGCGTATTGTTGGTTGCCTATTTATTTCCATTATTAAACGGAGCGTAATGTTGGTTGCCTACGCGCGCGGTAGAATGATTAGTTTTTACGAGGGTACCTAAGCAAATGTCCCGGGTTCAATTCTGGCCGACAGTAACACCTTATTAAAATCAGAACCGTGTCTCCTCGCGAGACATTGGTAAAACACCGAGGTATTCTGCCTAATCTCTTCTTCTTCTTCCTTCTTCTATTACTGAGGGAATATTTGCACTTAATTGTTACGGGACGGAACAAATATCGGACGGTGCCAATGCATGACGCCCTTGCGGGAAAAAGAAAATTAGGTACGAATAAGACACTATTATCCATTAGGGAAACCTCGGCTACCGCGAGAATCGGAAAAGCGTCACAACTTGAAGGTGGTTAAGTCGTTACTTTCAAAATATAATATAAGGAAAAGAAAAAGACGTTTGTATTTTTCTTGCTAACTGACAGATTCTTGTTATTTTTTCGCGCCTATGACAACTGGAAGCAAAGGTTTCTCGATGAAAATCACGTTTTGGTTTCGGTTTAATTTCGGTGTCAATTTTGCTTCGGAACTTATCAGCATTTGAAAGTTTTATCGGATGAAATTTTGATTGTAGATAAACAGCTGTATTTTTCTCGCACATAATGGCTATTATGAACTCAGATGTTTGTAAATACTCGTCTTCGACTAGTATTTACAAACTTTCATCTTCGTTAATAATAGCCTACATTATATGCTCGTTAAATAATATACTATTGTTCACATATTCGAAATAAATAATGTATATTATAAAATAATTTAACTCCACTATTCATTAGTAAATGTAGTTAGCTTTACGTAATTTATCAATAATCGATTGGATGCCATTCGAATGACTTGAATTTCCTGCATCCTGTGATGTAAGAAGTATGCGCAGACAATGGACCAATATGTTCGGATCTCAGCAGTCCCCATTTTCACTCTCTTGAACAACCACTGGTGACAGTGATGATTATGATGGTGATATAATTTTTACAATAAAGTGTTTTAATTTAAAACTGTTATCTTCACGAATCGGTTGATCTTTATTATAACGTTTCCGATAAGTATTTGTTATAACCACAATTTTTTCATAAGTTTTCAAATCATTTTGATTCACGACATTCATATCGGGGAACTTTTTGAATAGTAACTCGAACAAACCTTCGGTTGTGAGATAATTTACATCACTCACATGAATACGATTGGTAGTAAAAATTAATCGGTGTATCACCAATTATCAAAAAATCTCCGGTAAGCCTCCGTACACCATATACGACGTCTAATCTTCGTTTATTATCAGTCATCAACATCCCAAGATACTATTTGAGAGAATCATCCTCAATCATATTATCCATTTCTCCACCATCATCTGTCTGATTCGATATAACGCTGTATCCTCGAAGTTTAAAAAAAACATTACGCTGATTTAAATTATTTCGGCATTTCGTTGATTCGTATATAGCTACATAGTAGGATTATTTCTGAACAATCAGCGAAAGGTGGCAATTTATCGTCGCGTTGTACTTCCCCTAAATCTATATTTGCTTGGCACGTTTATTTTCGCGCATACTGTTCATTAGCAGTTATTAATTTATGTACTGTAATCCTCGATATTATTGTGTAAGAAAATCACTAAAAATTCTATTTGTTCATTAAAATTAAATCCATACAATTTTTTAGATTATTCAGAATGAATAAGTGTAGTAATAAAACCAAAATGACACGAAAAAGCATTTCGAACGATATTAAAAAGTAGGTGCTGAGGAGACTGGAACACGATGAATGTCAAGTCTATATTGGAACCGCTTTAACCCGATAGAGCTGGTGCCATATGTCTCAGAGACCGACTTTTTGGAAACGCTGAATAATATTTTAATCTTTTAATAAATTTGGCTGATTCTTCGGGTAGCTGCCTCATTTGGTCAGCACTATCATCAGTCTTCGTATGATAATGACATGTGGAGACATATAATTTTTGTGTTTTGCGTAGTGTTTGTAAGTAAAATAAGTTGAATGCAATTTTCCTTTAAAAAATTTTTTTAATTATTTTTTTTCATTTCGTTTAATAGCTTATTGTGTTAAAACTTAGCACTAAACTCATTTTGGAAAAAAAGTCTAATAATTTGTTTTTCTCCTTCTGTTACAGTTAAATCTGTAGTGTTGTCACGGTCCATGCCTGCAAAGTAGTGTTTTCCTCACGATTTCTAATGAAATTATATAAAACACAACAGGTTAATGTTATATTTTGCACTTTTTCTACACCCGTTGCTCTATAGCTCAATATTATTTGCAGCTTTGTTGAACTTGGGATTGCCAGTCGCATGTTTGCGTCTTGCGTCTTGATCAAGGGATGAACCATACGCAATAAAAGAAATTGGGTCTCATCCATTGTCATCATATTGCAGTAGCCTTTAGGATCTTACAACTATTGTGTAGGCATCAGGATAATGTTTGGCAACTATTTTTGCATTGTACGGCTTAAACATTAAAACATCTTTAAAACATGTGTTCAGTGCATGGGCCGGTGGTGGCAGTGGTTCTCCGTTTTTTCTGCAAAATTCGACAAACCAATTGCAGTACGATTTGGGGGTGGCAGGTAATGGTTTCACATCATTAATCTCAAATGAGCTGGGGCAAATCTGTAAAATACACTATTTGGTAAATACGCGTGAAGTCTCTCTAAAAAATCAGTTGCATGCATTCTGTTATCATCAAAAATTTATTGTTTACTTACTATTTTCCAAATTAAGATTCGCTCATTTTTCTTGCTGTTGCGTGGTCAAATTTATAGGTGGCGTTGGTCATTTCTTTCTTTGCGTCATAGCCTTGGTAGCGAAAACATTTGAATTCCTAGCATATCAACAAACATGGACCGTGGCGGTGAGTGATTAGTACATAATTCAATTTAATAATAACTAACTTTCACGCTTTAGCAAGACATCAAAAACTTAAATCGCAACTTGCGGCAACCGAAATTTATATACGTGCATTGGAGGCAAAGCTAAAAAGAGAGAAAAAAGTACTGGAAAAATTAGAATTGATGGTAAGGGAACTGCAAAAAGCGGAAAATAATGTTAGTATAATTCGCGTTCTGAATTCATTAATTAAAATCTTGTAGTGCGCTGGGGGCCAAAAGGTAAAAGAAGAGAATCCTGGAACTCTTGGAAGATGGAACGTTTTCGATTGTAAATTGTGATACACGTGTTTCGTTTCGTGTGTTTCGTTTATTTTTATTATTTGTTATGAAAAAGATAATGTAAGTTACTCAATGAACGTGAGGGGTGCATTTAACCACAAAATTGTTTCTTTTTAGAGCATTCCGTGATCGAAAGACCAAATGTCAAATTTTTTGGCACTATTAGGACCACAGATTCGAACAACATGTGTGTATGACACGAAGAATAAATTTTATTTCGATTAGATGCTCTAGAATCTACTTATTAGTTATGTTACATTATCTGTTATCTATTAGGTTAGAATTGAATGAGTTGGTGGTGAGGTGGTGGACGAAATTAAATAAATAATACATGTGAATTCATAATTGGGTAATTTTTTTATTATGCACTTGTCTCCATTGATACAACTTACAGAGCGTTTACTAAAAGAACTGTAATTTTCAGTTCATCAAAATTAAATATAAATTAATTATATCTCAATTTGACCCATGATCTTGGCAAATATTTAGAAACGGTAATAATTAATAAAAATCAAGGTTTTGATAAACGTTTTATTATTTATAAATACCTAAGTATTTACATTATATACATTAAAAGAACACTTGTGTTCAATGAAAACGCATGCACGTACATTTGCGGCTATCCAAATATGCACGATACCCGACACAAATTTTCCTATTTTTCCAAAGATTAAATCTGTCTTTATCCAGTGACTTTCGTGAAATAATATTTGTCATAAACAAAATAATATTGACATTTGGCTGATGCTTTTTAGGACGCCTATAATACAGGGTGATGAAAAAAAGGTGCCCATGATTGATATCGGGACAATGCTTTCTGTTGAAGCATTATGGAAATCGCAACAAAAGTGGTCCAAGTAGATTGTTTGAAATTGAAACAGTTTCTCTAAGAGCACAACGTGGCAATGCTGCACATATTTCTTTTTCTAAAGAATTACTTTCAGGTAGGCCCACTTCTTGTATCTAAGCAACCAACACTGACAGATACTGTCACTTGCGTAAGATAAACAACTGTCACGTTGACAACTTTCTTTATTTCAAAAGAATTTAATGTAATTAAACAATAATACCACAACAAACAGGTAATTGAAGGGCTGTATGCAAAGAGTCCTTAAGTGACGTAGGAATTTTCTACTATTTGCGCTATTTCTGATAAGAATGGATGAACTTTCGATCGCACTTACTGATTTCCGTTTAAAAGACCCCTAACCATGTTATTTAGTAAAAAAAATATCAATCAAAATCGAAATAATATAATTTCCAAATCAAATTGAAACAAAATTTAAATATCTCAAAATACGAAAAAGTGGCTTAAGAATCTTCTTGCATAGAGCCCTTCGTTTGGATTAAATTTTATAGCAACTGCTCGAAATGTCTCCCTTCAACTTCAATGCGCAGTATTGCTCTTCGAATTAAGTTTTCCTTTACTCTTTGAAGCATAGGGGCATTTATTGTACCAACCGCTGCGTTTATCCTTATAGTCTTAACTCTTCTATGTTGCTTATCGGAGTGGCATATACAAAATTTTTGAGGTGACCCCAGAGAAAGAAATTGCAAGGATTAAGATCAGGTGATTGAGGAGGCCATATAATTGCACCAACTCTACCAATCCATCTATTTGGATAAGCCTCATCACACCAGTCCCGTACTATCCTATCGAAATGAGGAGGTGCGCCATCCATTTGTAACCACATTTGTCTGAAAATAGCAAGGGGCAAATCCTCGAGCAAAATTTGAAAATCATTTTGCAAAAATTGTAGAAAAATGTCTGCATTCAATCTTGCAGGTAACGTAATTGGTCCTAGGAGGTTACTATTAATGATGCCACCCCACAAATTTACTCCATAGCGTTGCTGATGTGCACGAGGATACAATGCGAAGGGATTTTCGGTTGCCCATATCTGATTATTATGCTGATTGAATATGCTGTCTTGAGAGAAATAGCACTCATCTGTCCATAAAATGTTGGATTGATTTGTCAGTCAAAATTGACCTTACATCTGCTGGGCGCCAAAGTAATTTTGCACAGCTATTAAATGTTTTATTAAATTTCTTAATGGACACTCTACAACACTAAACTAACACAAACAAACTTCTTTACAAACAAAAAGAATTATTCAATGAATTAAATGCAAAATGTGACAATGTACGTGGTGCTTCTTTCGAGGTTGAAAACAAGAAGCCGAATGATTTTTTCCCTCGCCTTTCGAGTGTGGTTGGTCGAGTCTGTTCGGCCCACGCTGAGTCATAACTTGCACCTGCTTTTCTTACGGCGTAACAAATGTTCTCTATAAACTTAGGGTTGTTACCGTGACGCTCAAGTAACCATTGGCAAAATTGCACTCTAGAAAGATAGTCGCCTGGACGAAGAGCTTGCACCATAATGTAGTAACCCCTACAGCACGATATATTGCAGCAACATTGCAGCAACATTGCCCGGCAATCTTGCAATGTTGCGTGTAATATTGCTGCAATGTTGCTGCAATCTATCTATGTCCGCCCTACGTAATATTGCAGCAATGTTGCAGATACATTGCAGCAATATTGCAGATACATTGCGGCAATATTGCAGATACATTGCGGCAATATTGCAGATATATTGCAGCAATATTGCTGATACATTGCAGATATATTGCAGCAATGTTGCAGATACATTGCAGCAATATTGCTGATACATTGCAGATATATTGCAGCAATATTGCATAGTATTATTATTTATTTTGGTTATTTATTAAAAAACTCTGGTAAACACAATTAAAGAATTTATTATATTAACCAATAATACATTCTATTATATACATAAATATATTTTATTATTTAAACGACATTAATACTAACTTAAAATGAATTTACAAAAAACGCACTAAAATTAATTTTATTGACATTAACAAATTAACAAATAATTAACATTGCAATTGAAGGGGTTTGAATAAAAAGGGTAGGTGCTTTTTTAAAAATTATGGAATACGGTGTGTTTTGTTAAAGCTGGCATTCGTATTTATACTGGAATTAAAATATGTAAGTGATTTTTAATACATCTTTTGTGGCATTTGTATTAAAAAACACTTTTTTTTATTCCAAAATAAATACGCATGTCACCTTTAACAAAACGCACGTATTCCATACTTTTAAAAAATGCACTTATACCCTTTTTATTCTAACCCCTTCAATTAAAAAAAAAACAACATAAATTAACGTACTTCTTGTTCGATGCCGTTGTTGTTGCCATTTGCCTTTCTGATTAAGCGAGTTTTCGCTTGCGCCAACCATTGCATTGCAAATTTTTTTATTTGGGAATCGGTGCAGTCTGGTTGGCACATACTGTGAACTGCTCCTGAAAACAAAGAGAACAATCGTTAGTGCTGTTTTAAGGAAACTTGTCAAAAGTTGCAATAAAAAGATTCCATAATTATGGAAATGTAGTATACTAACTTTTCAAGACATTTGCTGTTAAGAGAATTTTAAATTCCCTTTTTTGTTTTTTACCATCCCAACTGAACTGGTCGGCAAGTCAATCGTCGAACAAAACTTTTAATACTGCCCTTGATGCAGAACTAACGTCTCCTCCGCCACTTTTTTTCACATAATTAACCTACGTAAAAAATAAAATATAATATTACTCATTTTTAAATATTGGGCCTCAGTGGGTGTTATTAGCTTTTGCAACTGACTAATTAGAATAAACAAATAATTGTTGTTTTCCTTATTCAGGGGTATTCGTGTAAAACAACGGGCCCCGTCAGATACCTGAAAAGCGTACATTATATTTTCATATTTAAAAATTAATTTACACTGTAGTTTTAATTTTGAAATATGAAAATATAATATCAGGGGTCCCACTTGTCCTAAAATCCTAAAATTTCCTAAAATTTTGAGTGTGTCCTAAATTGTCCTAAAAAGTCCTAAAAATTTGTTTCATGTCCTAAAATTTTTTGTCAGCTACTGTAAGGTGTTACTTTGCAACCACATTGAAATTGCTAATATACTGATCTTATTTAACTTTTTCAATCATGAGATTATTTTTAATTTATTACCTTATATTTGTCTTTTTCCATCTTGCCCACGCTGCTAATATGCTGATACAGCTAATTATTAAACCTACCACCGAAGCCACCCTCAAACAATTTTTAATCGTATTTTACGTTCGCAATTTCTGTTACTGTTGCGATTTGGTAACGTTCGGTTCGATCATTTGTGTTAATTTAGTGTGAAGTAAATGATAAAGGAAGAGCTTCTAAATATCTCAGAAAAAACAAAACAACAGAAGGAACCCAATTTTTTTTTTAAGATCCATGATGTGAGCATTCATTTAAAATGGCCAGATAAACAAAATATTGTAAATTATGGGAAGAAACATTTTCGTGGTTAAAGCAAACGAACGATCCATTCAAAGCACGACATTCAAGATTGACAGTGGTGGCTCCAGTCAAGTAAGCAGTCACAGCAAAAGCAAGAAACATATTCACTTAGAATCTAACCGTAAGAAAAATTCGATTCAACAAATTTGTGCAAGTCAGTCTGTTCCAACTGTTAATGCAAATTTAAATATACTGAGTAAAGAGGAAGAAATATTAAGATCTGAAATTTTGTGGTGTCTGAAATGTGTTGAATCAAATTTCTCATTCAACAGCAATGCAAATATCAGACAATTATTTAAGAATATGTTCCCGGATTCTGAAATTGCTAAGAATTTTTCCATGGACTGTACAAAATTAAAATATGTGGCCCAATTTGGGATTGCTCCATACATCAAACATCAAATTAAAGAAAAGTTGTATGGAAACCCTTATACTTTTTTTTTTATGAAACTACAACGTCTCAGGTAAAGAAGCAATTAGATGGGTATCTACAATATTTTTCATTAAAAGAAAACGAGAGGATTCCAGCCATGTATTGTGGATCAATGTTTTTGGGGCATTGTAATTCAGAAGATCTTAAAGCACACGCTATGAAATTCATCTATGTGGGAATGGACGGACCTAATGTAAATAAGAAATTTTACAGACTTTTAATGAATGAATTAAAGGAGGTGCATCATACTTCTTTGTTGAATATAGGAACATGTACTTTGCATCAGATACATACGGCGTTTAAGAAAGGTTTAGAGAAGCTGGATTTCGATTGTGACTTGTTTATCAATAATTTGAATTTCTTCTAGCGCTTGAAGAGCAGATTTCCTAGAGGTAGAAGAGATTACCAATGTGACAGTAGAGTATCTTCTCAAACACGTCAGTACAAGGTGGTTGAGTTTACAAGTAGCTTTACAAAGAATCAAGAAACAGTATGTCAACATAAAAACATATTTCTTCGAAATCTTGCCCAAGTCCAAGAACTTCAAAGAAACTGATCGATATAAAAGTATTGTAAAATTTTTAAAGGACCCTGCCTAGTTTACATTAATATTGTTATTGATGCTGCATTAATTTTGGATTTTTTTCTGAAAAAATACCAGTCGGATGCAAATGCTAATTCAGTGCTTATACGATGATGGTGCTTTATTGTTATATAAGTTGATGTCAAGATTTATCAATGATAATTTATTAAATTATGATATTAACAAGAAAAAAAGACCCAAAGACGGCTGGCTCAGAATTGTTGGATGTAGATCTTAACGCAGTAAATAACCATTGTGAGATGGTTGAATTAAATGTGGATACAAAATTGGCACTTGGCATAGCAAGTCGAGATTATATTTACATACTGAGTTTTTAAAATTTTTCATCAAAGCAACAATATATAACAACATTTTAGAGAATTGATAATTGTATTTTATAATTGTTGTTATTTTGTATTAGATCATAATAAAAAGTAGACATGTATTTCTTCAAGCTTTTTTTGTTGTGGGTGATGTGATGGTCTGATCAAATGTCCTAAAATTTTAAGCGATTGTCCTAAAATTTATTAAAAAATGCCCTAAAATCATAAAAAAAATTGGTAAATTATTGGTGGGACCCCTGTAATATGTAGGCTTTTCATACTGTATTTTGTAATATATATTTATAACTGGTGGGGATCGTCATTTGTGAATAAGCACATAATTATGAATGTTTAAATGTTACATACCACTTTCGTCAAGAATATTTTATTTTTTAGTTTCTCTTCAAACTCCTCCAATTGCCCGATTGTTTGAAGAGGTAAATCAATGTCTCCTTCCTGATCCATATGATCAGGAAGGGCTCTTTGTGACTGAATATTGAGTTCCAATCGGCTCATTCTGCTTTCCATATTTGATAATTTAGTGATGATGGTGTTCAATTTTCGTACAACCAGTTCATTGAACCCTAGGAAACAAATGGAAGTTTGATACTGTTAAATTAATTGAAAACAAACTAAATTTTTACTACCATTGCCATCAGTTCGTTCTTGTTGTGAAGGAAACAATGTAGGGGAAGATAACGGGGTAGATGTAGTTTGCGGATGATTTGTTGGCAGGTCTGATGTATAAGGTGGCTCCGACACGGTAGGTGCTGTTGATGATTTTTCTGAAATAAACCATTCACGTTACAAATGATACAAATGTGATTCAAAATACAACCTTGAAAAGAAAATCGTTTTAAGCTTATTTCCTCATCTTCATCGTTTTCTTCGTCCGTACTAACTGGCACTCGCTTTCTTTCCTGGCGCATTTTTCTTTTTTCAGCCATTTCCCTTGTAGAATTGAAATCGGTCCTGTCTAATATTGAAAAATCTTCCGCTTGCGAAAGTTTCTCTAGCGCCCTGACGTAATCATCTGTAAATTCAAATTATCATGTGATGAAGAAAATACGCTACTATACTATCACTTTATAGTCTACACATAGGTACTATAAACGATGCATACAAGCAGCAGCACTTACCTGAACTCCCAAAGATTTTTTTTATTTGGCAAGTCGACCATTGTTCGCTTTTTATGGGCATTGTTTCCGTATGGATTGCCCGATTTATTTTTGATTTGAAAATTAAGTGGCCTGGCCACCAGCAACTCTTGTTGCCCTTGTGAATCCAGCACGATGGAACAACTTGTAATCCATCATTGAATTCTGCAATCAAAAATTTTTTGTGGACTGCCATCTGAAATTAATAACTTATGCACAGAAAACACACTTTTACGTGGTTACTGGTTGAGTGGTACAAGAATGTGAAAGTCTGGAAATCAGGAGGAAATCACCCCACAACTTCACCCCCACTACAGTTCCCACCGACAAGTGAGTGCAGGGTACTATTTGCTATGCGCGCAACAGAAATAGTATGTATGGTCCGGTCGGGCCGGAAATGTGTAAATCAATCACAGATAATATATAAATCAATTACAAGACAAGCGTGACATTTCTCGAAAGGATGGACAGATTTATTGAAGAGTTGGAACAAGTCAATTCTTTACAGCTTCCAAACTAACCCATTCATTCAGTCATAAACGCACTAAACTTATTTATTAACTTGAAAATGGTTTTAAAAGCAATTATCGGGACAACTTTGCAAAAGAACGGGTGTAGAGTAACACTGGCAAAACATAATATTAATTAGAAGTTTTAATTAAAGGATAATGTAATTTAAATGCAGTACAGTAAAATAAGTTTCATAATACTTACCGCTTGACAGAAAGTCCCACAAAAAACACCGTTTTCACCGATAATTAAACCGTAATTGATGTCTTTGCACAGTTACTGTTTCTACCGATATACACCGTAATTGTTACAAATACACGTGAACTTCTAACGCTTTGTTTTACACTTTAGTGAGGTCTTGTCTCAAATAAGGTTACAGAATCAATAATTTTTAAACATCTGTTCGTTAGAGAAACAGAAAACAAAATAGTCATAAATAATGTTAAGGCTGCGCCATCCAAAAAATTGTTCCCAAAGTCCATTTGCTTTAATTGCTTTAGCGTACGCCTAAATATAGGCAAGACCCAGACTTTTTTATAACCCATACATCACCTCAAGTTCAGTGGATAATGGGTCTATGTATAACAATAGAAACGACTTCCGACCGGCTGCATTCCTGTACCTGTACCTGTTCAACAGATGCGAAATTTTTCTTTCTTCAATAAATTTAGAGCGATATTTTGTAATCGTGGAGTGCTATATCGTATTAAAAGTAACTTCTGTGGAGGAATTAGTCACAAGCTGACACTTTCACTGATTGAAGCTCATATCATAATAAATCTAAATCCAAAAGTAATCACTAATCAGAACGGGCAAAACGGCACTATGATTAAAAATTGAGATAACCACACCATCGTGTAGAAGAGAACACGGTGATCATTTTGTGTTAAGGACATTGAAAGTTTTGTACGAATTATATTTTATTTCATTTTTCAAAGTTTCAAAAATGTATGGAGTTTTATGGGAGAAAAAAACTAAATAATTCAATATCTCGGTTAGGGCTTAACAAAAATCTTTAGCAAATTTGAAAGTTTTCACCTTTACACCGATTTTTCTTCCAAACGGTTGCGTAAATCGAAAAATTTTGTTCTTTAAAAAATGTTTGTATGTGTTTTTAAAAGGTATTCATGTGTTATCTATAATTTTTACATAAATAATAAACAAGATATGAGTTTAAATGTAAGACAAATGCATTTTCGACAATAATCGAGTTACTGCCTAGTAGGCGTCCCCGCTCCGCAGTCGTATCTCGCATCTCTACTATCTCCATAGCTCCATCTCTTTTCACTTACAATAAGGCAAATATTTTTTGAAATGTAACAAAATAAAATATTAAAATGTAAATTTTTATAAAAAACAGTTTACGGGTCCAAAAATCTTATTATAAAAACGAATTTAATTGAAACTTTCGCTCACAATGTCTTAATTTACGCCAAAACGGGTTATTATGTTGATCGGGGGTATTTTTTTCAACGTCATTTATATTTATATCGTAAATCGTTTTTAAAAATTCATTTTTAGCCGTTTCACATTCTATTAATGACATATCCGGAGTATCATCTATCTCCACATCACCATAATCAGAATCTTTATTTTGAAATGTACGCGTTTAATAATTTTGCGGTTACAGTATTTTTTGACAATTTGTTAGATATTCGAACAAGCAGATAATGGAATGCAGCTGACTGTAGTTAAAATTTTAGACCAAATTACCTGTCTGAAGAAAGGTTGTATTGTCGAACGTCATAAAATTTTATTACTTATTCTAGAAAATTCTGTTCAGAACTCAGAAGAGATGTTGAATTTCTTATTCGAAACACAATACGTAAAAGATTAACCTCTTAAGACGCAGTTTATGTTTACAGAAAATTGGACCGCGTTTGCCTTAGAATTTTATGTATAACTGGTATATACAATAAAGTTACACATTTCTTCGAAAAAATACCGTTGAGATTCCGGAACACTAATAATTGTTACTAATTTAAAACGCAACGAGTAATGCACAGTGTTTTTTTTACAGAAAATTGTAGTTTTAGCTTATTATAAGTTATTACCACTACAGCTTATTTTTTTTAATTAATGTGGGATAAAAAAGCCAAACAATTTTTTTGGAAAGAAATTATAATTTAAGCTTATTCGCATTCATTTGTTTAAAGGGGTCTTCACGAGCGATTTTAAAAATTAATATGACCTCAGAGTTGAATTTATATCCTATTAAGTTAATGTAGATAATAAATATTAAAATTGTCCAAGACTAAAAAATAATTTATAGTAAAATAACTTTTTCAATAAAACAAGCTTTTATTAAAATGTACGCTTTTATTTTTAATCATTTAGGTCAATATCAAAATTGATTTTAAAGTTCTTTAAAAAGTCTTCTTGCTATAACTTATTTCAAATATGTTATTTGAAAACGAACCCTGGCTTTAAAAACATTTCGGATATTATTTCCGTTAATGTATCTTCCCTGTGGCCAATATAATGACCTGCTGAGAAGATTGTAAATCTTCTTGACGTGGCTCGAAAATCGGCAAAAATTAGCTATTTCAATTTCGGTTCTGATCTAAAGAACATTGAATAAATCAAAAACTATTGAGTTGTTTAAAGCAGCTAGGGGTCAGCTCAAAAGAAAACAGTCTAATCTACGAGTCCACAAAATTTTAATACAAAATTTTGATAACTGAAGGCAAAAAAACGAATTTCGGAATTTGATGTTTTAATTAATAACTTGGTTAATTATGATTATTTAATGATGGCTTGGCGTCAGCTCAAAGTAGATTGGTATTCTCTGTAAGATGAAGTATCGACCTCCTTTTCAAAATTAAAAATGAAGGCTTAAACGCGAACGTCGTTTTACATGTATTCAAAATCTACAGGTCGAATGCCGTTAAACGGCCTTTTTACAAGGAACGCCGCCCTTCGTAGAACACCGCTAAAGCAATTGCCCTATTTTACCAAAGTCTGCTAAAAGAAATTACATTTAAGGGGGCCACTTGAGAAGCAAGATTCACAAGATAGCGCCACCGTAGAAAAAGGTGTCAATTTTGTAAAATGCTTTTTTCATTAACAAGCTTTTTTATATAAAAAACTAGTGGTGGATATAAAAGATAAAAAAATGATCTTGGTATAGACATAAATTTGCCATGGAAAAAGTTGAGAAAAGTATTTATTCAAAAATGTCAAACTTTCAATAATATTTGAATTTTTTGTTAAAAGTAAAGAAAATCTTGCTGATCACACCCTGGAATCATTAATCATAAGTATACTCGTACGTTATGTAATCACATTTGTCAGTATTTAAGTCAAAAAGCATCGGAAAGTGTGACATTTTTGAATAAATACTTTTTTCAAGTTTTTCCATGGCAAATTTATGTCTATATCTGGATCATTTTTTGTTAATGTTTATTTGTTGTCTTGTTAATGAAAAGAGCTTTCACAAAATTGACATTTTTCTACGGTGGCGCCATCTTGCGAATCTTGCTTCTCAAGTGGCCCCCTTAACGAATTTTACAGGGACATAACACCTGTTATTACAATTGCACAACGGTCGATGCATATTTTGGCGTGCAAATTTTCTGAATTTACTGAATTTTTATAATTACACTAACATTTTTCTTTCTTTTACTTTTTAGCAATATTATAACACGATGTAAACATAATGTAATATTAAATTATGCAGTACAGTACAATAATTACAAATATCTTGAGAGTACTTTTGATTGGTAATTTGCAAACAAAATATTGTTTTCTGACAATTTTCTTTTGACTTCATTCAAGAAGCTAAATCTCGTAAAATATAAGTGAACTAATCACCTAATAAAGACGACAATTGACGTCATATTTGGACGTTATTAAAACGTCTTTCCCGGACGTCATTTTTGGTGTCCTGGTGACTTTTGATGTGATATCACGTCATTTCGACGTAATAGTGACGAGTCTTGCTACCTGGGTTATTTCTTATATCTTACCCGCCGCTTATTTGACCGCCCAACTCATATCATATTGGAAAAGTGTAGAAACAAGTATTTTAACTCTTTTATTTTAATGTTGTTGTATATTCGTAAAATCATTCATTGTAATTAATGATAATTGTTGTTGTTTTGACGGAGCATTTAAAGATTTTACTGAAAAACATTTTTTTTAAATGTTAATTACTCATGTTAATCCGTTTAATGGTAATACAAATGTACATCATTATTTGATGCAATAAATTCATAATTGTGTTAACCAGAGTGTTTTCATACCTTTTAAATACAACACAACAATACTAGACAATATTGCAGAAATATTGCATGGCAATATTGCAGCAATGTTGCAGCAATATTGCGCTGCAATTGCAATGTGGAAATATTGCTGCAATGTTGCTGCAATATATCGTGCTGTAGGGGAATAAGGATGATAATATTCATCGACGAGTATACTTTGTATTGTTCGATAATCTACTTGAAACTGTCGCGCTAATCCTCATATACTTTGTCCTGGTTCATTCTCTACCGCTTCCACAACTACTTCTTCCAACGCTGGTGTACGAACTTCACGAGGTCGTCCACGATTTACAGAAATCGGCATTACTTGTTCATTTTCCCTTAATATTTGCTCCACTCTTCTAATTACTTTAGCATCTGGATGTCGTCGATTTGGATACAATCTAGCATATTCCCTAGCAGCTTCTGAAGCGTTATTATCGGCTGCACCCAAGCTGAGCAACATGTCTAAATATTCGCTGAAATTGTATTCCATTTTATGAATTTAGAGCACTTAACTTGTATCGTTCAAATTTGATAAGAGAACTGACATTAAAAAGTGAATTATTGTTGCCAACGTTTCCTAGGAGATTTACGATGTGACATTGATAAATTTTCCTCGGAGCCAAGAAACCGTACTTTTGACATCGGGAATAAAGTTGGTTTCAATAGATTTTTTACAATTTTTTTTTAAAGCGCCATCAACTGCATCAAATTTAGACTCTAATAATGAAATTATTACAAAATTGTTAATCGTATAGATTTTTATTGTCTGAATAGGAAAGCTTATATCTTGGTAAAGAGACAACAAATTTTGTTTTGACTTTCAAATTCGTGTTTCGTTAGAAATCGTCTATAACATGTCGCTATGCACGGGCACCTTTATTTCATCACCCTGTATAATTCATGAAAACGCACAAAATTCCAGATTTATCGCTAACAACAATACAAGTCCAAAAGTTCAATTTGCGAAGGGTTAAATGACATATGTCGCATATAAAATGAGATAATTGTGAATAACCGACTTTCTTGACCTTTAACCTTCAACATTTTGTGACGCGGACACGAGACTCTTCAGCCAGTCTTCAGAACGTTAATACAAAGGTTTATGCAAAAATATAGCTTGGTTCCTTTCATTCGGAAGTTGAATCCTTATTTATTTATTTTACTGGAGTAATTCTAAGTTAGCGAAACGATACATGTAAATTCACAATATTGGATAATTTTTTTATTATGCACGTTTCCCCCGATCTCCTTGATACAACTTACTAAAACCAACGGCGTAGCTAGCATGGGTGGCACCCGGTGCGGATATTGAGGTGTCACCCCAAGAATTAAAATTATTAAAATTATTAAAAATCCGATAAACGTAAAGTATGATTTTGAATGAATACAAATGAGAGTCGTTAATAATTAATTATGATAGTAATAATACTGTTTTATTATATCTTTGACATTCATGTATAAAATTAAAAAACAGGTATAACAAAAAAAGAATAAGAGTAGAATTAACATACTCTCATATCGTCGGGTTACTGCAAGAACCAGATAACTCCATTTAAGCATGGATTAGTTTAGTACATCTCTAGGTTTCATAATTGTCATCGAATGCACAACCAAGACAAGATAAGTGTTTGAAAGCGTGAAACATAGCACGTTTAACACTTTCGAACACTTGCCTTGTTTTGGCTGTGCATTCAATGACAATTTTGAGGCCTAGAGAACCACTAAACTAATCCATGCATAAAATGGAGTTATCTTGTTCTTGCAGTAACCCGACGATATACATGTTACATACAAACACTTAAAATTTCTTCTTTCTAGCTTTAACAGCTGCAAACTCGGAAATCACCTCTTCAAAATTTATATTTTGTGTTGCCTGGTGTTCTATCGTTAATATGCCAAGATTGTTAAGTCTCATTTCGGTCATTGTAGCTCGCAAGTAATTTTTAATTAATTTTAATTTGCTGAAACTCCGCTCACAAGAAGCAACTGATACGCAAATTGTCAAAAATAACTTTAGTGCGATCATTAGATTCGGAAGAGATTCTGTAAAATCCCATTCCACGATGAATTTCAAAAAATCTAGAGACACCCAATTAGAAATTGTAACATTGACTGCTTTTAAATGCCTTCTCAACCTTGGTATCTCTAAGAGAAGTTCTGTTTCTGATACCTCATCATAAAAAGAAGTAAATTTTGATACAGCTAATTTCAACTCTTCAATGTTTGCCAAAAGCAAAGTATTTGTTTGCACAACCTCAAACAATGAAGCCACATCTTGAACGGATTTTGATCTAGTTCGGAGTTCAATATTGAATCGGTCAAGACATTCCAACATATCCTTTTGAAGTTCGGCTCTCAGTGTCAGACCTGCATCGGTGGCCAACTCACCGGTCATTCGTTTTTTAGGACGAATTCGTCTTTCCATTGGAATGTCGTAATCGTTTGATTTTTTTACAGCAAGATCTATTGCCTCTTCTACAATGCGACTGCGTTTTTCTTCAATATAATGACGAAGTGCCTCTATTTTGATAGCTGATTGATCAACACTCAAGCCTTTACTTTGCAATGCAATCTGAGCACAATTTAATTCCCTTAGTACATCAGTCCAAAAGAAAAGAAAGCAAAGAAATGTGAAATTACACACAGCAGGCAGAAGGTTCTGTGCAGCACCTCTGGTGTCTAAATTTTCTTGTTGATCACATAATTCCTCAACTGCAGCCACAATCCCATCGAAATTTTCAGCCAACACTTTTACTGCAGCATAATGAGCACTCCAACGCGTTGTTGAGAGTCTTTTAACTGATGCTTTGCTGTGTTTAAGAAGCACTCCCCAGCGGCCAGTGGAAGCAGAAAAAAATTTAAAAATTGTATCTACTGTTCCGAAAAATGTTACACATGATATATTTTGTGCAAATGAGTGTTGGCCACATAAATTAATTGAGTGATCTATACACCCAACAAAAATTGCTTTGTTATTTTTTTCTTTAATAATAGCTTGCACTCCACCATGTATGCCGCTCATAACAGCTGCATTATCATAACCCTGGGAACGACACAGCATAATATCTAAACAGTCCTTTTCGAGCATCTTGAAAATTTCATCACATAAATCAGAAGGTTTTTTTCCATGTAAAGGAAAAAATCTAAGGAATACTTCTTTGACTTCCACTTTTCTATTATCAATTTTCACATAACGAATCACTTCCGACATTTGATCAATATGTGAAATGTCAGGTGTGCTATCAAACATAATTCCAAAATATTTAGCAGATTTAATTTCATTAACAAGCTTAAATTTTACGTGGTTCGCTAAAACGTTTATGAATTCATTTTGTATATCTGGCGATAAATATGACACTTTTGGTGATTTAACATGCTCCAAATTCAAGATGTGTTCTTTCAACACTACATCATATTTTGACAGTAGTTGAACTAGTTCTAAGAAGTTACCTTTATTTAAAGAGACTTGTCCTTCATCATGTCCACGAAATGCTAGGTTTTGTTTAGCCAGAAACAAACTTATATCTAATAATCTAAATAAAAGATGCTTCCACTTCTGTTTTTCAGTATCGATTAATTGCAAGGCTTCGTCATCTATTGTTTTATGCAATTTTAGCCTCATTCCCAAAGTTTTCCACTTTTCAAAATTTTCTAGATGTTCACTTGACGTTTCATGATCGGATACTTTTGGATTTAGTTTCCACCACATCCGAGATCCAGTCGTAAATGCTGTTTTTGTATAAGCGGTGACAGCAAATAAACGACAGCAGAAGCAGTACAGGTTATTAGTTACAGGAGAATAAATCATCCATGAGCGCAGAATTTTTACACCATCAGGCATTACTTTGTAAAACCATTCTTTTGAAAGACAGCGAACATCACCTTTTATTTTTAACCCGTGTCTAGATACAGTGGTAAATGGTCCTTCTTTATTTTGGAAATGTGCACTTCCTCTTTTTATTATCTCGATGCGAATATTATCAGGAACGGGTATACTCCAATGTGAGACATCTCTTAAGTCCTGAAGTGATTTATCCATGCACATACTGTCTTCGATAGTAGAAGCATTATTAGTACTACCACTGTCATTTTCAGAATTTATTTCAGATTTGTCTTTTTCATGGGTTATCATAATTAATTCCGTATTGTCGCCGTTGCTTCCTGAAGTTGAGCTAATATTATCAGAATCGCTCCTTATATCAGAATCAATTTCTTTTGATGAACTTTGGGTGTCATCATTTTTTTTTTCGCATATTTAAAGATGGATCCAGACATGCTCCGAACTACATCCATTTTAGCCTGTTTGGCTTTTCTCTGCTGAAACCCACTTTTTCTTTTATGTGTATGAACTCCTCGTGGCATATTTGTGGCGGAATATTCAAACCACAATAGTTAATCGCGCCACCTAGCGGAAAGAGGTAAAGGTAGATAGACGCGGGAGAACGAAACCCCCAGTCTGCAACGAGCTCCGATGTAAAGAGGTTCAATAAAACCAGTATCTCCAATTCGACTCTTTATATTATCTGTGCAATTAAATCCTATAATATTCACATACACCCATAACTGGTGACCCCGACGTGATAAAAAATTATTTACGCGATTTAAACGGTGGATGATGAATATTACAGCGGATTCAAAAAACGGACGCGTAAGCCACGTGTGCTGAGTGTTATCGGTTTCGGCGCCATCACGACCACAGAGATTTGGGTAACAGTGCAATTACACCATCAACATCGCCACCATGCTCAACGGAACCATCTCGTCCGTGCTGGAGACCCGAACCGAGGATGTAATTGCTACCTTGGTGAGGAAGATCGACGAGCTAATCCAGGTCAGCGAAAACCGTCGGTCTGACCGGGGTGACGACAATGGACACTTCCGCAACCGCAGTAGAAACCGAGGCTACAGAGGAAATAGGAACCGTAGTAGCAGTCGACCCAGCGGCAACAGGAACTACTGCTGGTACCACTATAAATTTGGGGATCAAGCAAAAAAGTGCCAACAGCCGTGCACTTATTCAAAAAACTTGACCGGGGAACAGAGGTAGCGGCCACCTCTGGAACCCCACCTATTTCGAGCAGACTTTTTGTGAGCGACAAAGACTCAAAAGTGCGATTTTTAATAGACACAGGGGCAGATTTAAGTATTTTACCAAAAAAGTTCAAATTGCACAATATGCCCCCCCCCCGCGCGCGTTTTTGTCTTCAAACAGCCGACGGTTCGGCAATTACAGTGTTTGGTGAACGAACAATTAATGTAAATATAGGATTAAGACGTACATTCACCTGGACATTTATCGTGGCGGATGTGACCGATGCGATCATAGGCGCAGATTTCCTCTCACATTTCGGGATAGGTGTAAATTTAAAAAACAAACAGTTAACCGACCTCCAGACATCTGTAACAGTGGCCGCTAGTGTTAATATCGCACATGAAATCGGCATCCATGCTGTGTTCGATGATGTGGCAACGCCATATCAAGATATCCTGCGGAAATTCCCAGACATTTTGCGGCCAACGGCGGTCATCAGAGAGCCGAAACACAGCGTGGTCCACTACATTCTAACAAAGGGTCCGCCTGTCCATACCAGGCCACGAAGACTAAGAACGGACAAATATGGGAAAGCGAAAGAAGAGTTTGAGCTCATGATGAAAATGGGAGTGATCCAACCTTCACGTTCACCCTGGGCCAGTCCTCTACATATGGTACCAAAGAGTGACAGCACGTGGCGACCTTGCGGCGATTACCGTAACCTAAATGCTGTCACCATCCCAGACCGGTATCCCATTCCACACATCCAGGACTTTAGTGCGGGCCTAACAGGTAAAAAAATTTTTACATCAATCGACCTTGTAAAAGCATATTTCCAAATACCTGTAAACGCACCTGACCGACCAAAAACAGCAATTACGACTCCTTTTGGTTTATACGAGTTCGCCAGAATGCCATTTGGATTACGAAATGCCGCTCAGACATTCCAAAGGTTCTTGGACCAGGTACTCCAAGGGTTAGATTTTGTCTACGCTTACATTGACGACATCCTCATAGCGTCAGTCACCCCTGAGGAACACCTTGAGCACGTAGAACAGGTACTGCAAAGGTTAAGCAATCACGGTATCGTCATAAACCCAAAGAAGTGCACGTGGGGAGAAGAGCGACTCAATTTCCTGGGAGTTAAAATTTCCCCTGATGGGATCGAACCACTCCCAACAAAAGTGGAAGCGGTAAGAGACTTTCCACAACCGAAAACTTCCAAGGAACTGCAGAGGTTCTTAGGGATGATAAATTTTTACAGAAGATGGCTACCAAACGCAGCCACCACCCAAGCACCGTTAAATGCACTCCTAAATGGTTGCACACGGAAAAACACTAATATCACCCTGAATGAACAAGCCATAAGCGCATTTAACAAATGTAAAGCAGACTTGGCAGATACGGCAACATTGACGTACCCAGACTCTCGCCTAGAGCTAAACTTGACGGTAGATGCGTCCGAAACAGCAATAGGGGGAGTCCTACAACAATTGGAACATGGCGTACCAAAACCAATAGCCTTTTTCTCTCAGAAGTTAAAACCGTCTGAACAAAAATACAGTGCCTACGATCGAGAGTTGTTAGCAATATATCGCAACGTCTTGCACTTTCGACATTTCATAGAAGGTCGTGAATTCGTGATATACACTGACCACAAACCGTTAATCTTCGCTTTCCAACAAAAAGCCGACAAATGCAGTCCACGGCAGTGTCGACACTTGGACATCATTTCCCAATTTTCCACTGACATCAGGCACATCGAAGGCACGGATAACATCCCAGCTGACACCTTGTCACGCATCGAGGCAGTCACAAAGTGCGATTTCAATGACGACTCTTTCGCACAGGAACAACAAGAAGACCAGGAACTCCACAGGCTACAACAAAACCCCAAGTTCAACTTCATAGCAATCCAGCTACCAACAGCGAACAAACCTCTATGGTATGAAACCAGCCATGGAAACCGCCTGTATGTACCACAAGCATTCCGGAGGAACATTTTCGATGCCACACATAACCTCGCACATCCAGGCATAAGGACTTCCGTCAAACAATTATCCAGCAAGTATTTCTGGCCCAATATGAGGAAGGACACAGCCACCTGGGCAAAATGTTGCACTCCATGCCAGCGAGCCAAAATTCATAAGCACACAAGAGCACCAATCGGAACCTTTTCAAACCCCGATGCACGTTTCTCTCACATCCATCTCGACATTGTGGGACCGCTACCAATATCCGAAGGTAAACAATACATTCTAACGATAATCGATCGTTTTAGCAGATGGCCCGAGGCACTCCCCATTGAGAACATCACTGCAGAAACCTGTGCTCAAGCATTCTTCCTAAACTGGATTCCTAGATTTGGCGTTCCGTCTGTGATAACTACGGACCGAGGCACACAGTTCGAATCAGCACTACTGACATCTCTCAGACAATTAGCTGGAATTAACAGAATCCGAACCACGGCATACCATCCATGCAGTAATGGTTTAGTAGAGAGGTTGCACAGACAGCTGAAGGCAGCGCTTAAATGCCACGACACCAGCTGGACGCAAGCTCTTCCATTGGTACTGCTGGGAATCAGAAATACAGTGAAGGAAAACATACAAGCATCACCTACCGAACTAGTTTACGGAACCACATTAAGGCTACCGGCTGATTTAGTCGAACCGCCACCACTGCTGATTCAACAAACAGCCAATGATTTTGCAGCTCAAATCAAAAATAAAATGCAACAGATTCAATTCCAAAAGACAACCTGGAACAACCAGCAATTTACTCACATCCCAAAGGATCTTAAATCAGCAAAGTTTGTTTACGTCAGAGTCGATCTGATCCGAAAGCCACTTCAACCACCATATGATGGCCCCTACAAGGTGTTGCGAACGGGGAGTAAACATTTCGCCTTGCTCATTAAAGGAAAGGAGCAGACGATTTCAATCGATAGATTAAAACCCGCTTACACGGAGATAGCTAGCCAGCAGGACGATACCACACAAAATGACAACATCCGTCATCCTCCAAATGTTGAACCAACGCGTACCAAAAGTGGAAGAACAGTCCGATTCCCGCAACGGTATGCAGACCTGCTACAAGTACATATTTTTTAATGTAAATATAATGTAAATATGATGTAAATATTAATGTAAACATAACCTCAAATTTCGCTCGACCGTCTCACTGGCGAGGGGGTACTTGTGGCGGAATATTCAAACCACAATAGTTAATCGCGCCACCTAGCGGAAAGAGGTAAAGGTAGATAGACGCGGGAGAACGAAACCCCCAGTCTGCAACGAGCTCCGATGTAAAGAGGTTCAATAAAACCAGTATCTCCAATTCGACTCTTTATATTATCTGTGCAATTAAATCCTATAATATTCACATACACCCATATATTTATTCTAAAAAATATTTTCGATTAGTAGATACTGTCGTTGTCATAAATTATATATATAAATATATGTATTTGTACGGAATGTAGGCGGAAAAAAGAATTGAACGGGACAATCCACTTACCTTGGTTTTTTTCTTTTCAATCACTTTTCAACTCTTTCATAAAACACTATTAAAACAGCAACGATTCACTTCACGTTAATTACAATCAACGTAGTACCGAATCTACGAAAGAAATGAGCAATGACAAAGGGGAATCCCCAACCGAGCAATCGTTAAAGCTAACAACGAAAATAAAAGCAACAAAATTTTTGGGGAATCCCCGACCGACCGAGTTATCACAAGTGATAAATTAATTTATATAGTATGAAACCTTGATTAAAGTGGCTTCAAACCTAAGTGATTTATCGTTGAAAAGCATTGTGATGGTTTGCGTAAGTTTTTTTTTTTTTTCACGGTCGGGTGTCACCCCAAACGGGTGGCACCCGGTGCGGGCCGCCCCTGCCGCCCCCCCCCTAGCTACGCCGTTGCTAAAACGGCTGCAATTTTTAGTTCATCATAATTAAATATAAATTAATTAGATTTCAATTTGATCAATGATCATCTTGGCAAATATTTAGGAACAAGAATAAATAAAAAGCAACGTTTGATAATATTTTACTATTTATAAATACCAATTACCTACATATACATTATAATTCATTAAAAGGAACATTTCTGTTCAATAAAAACGCGTGCACATACATATTATTCTTCAACTGAAGAAACAAACGGGTGATAAATTTATGCAGCTGAAAATTGCCTAAACCGTTCTCAAGCTTGTATGCGTTTTCATTGAACGGTAGTGCAATTCAAAATTAAATTGTATGCACTTTCTAATCATAGTAGATCGGAACTTGCAACGCAATAATGTCTGCGATTATACGAGGCACTTCAAGCTGCTTGACATATCTACGGTAAAATGAAGGTTCCTTCTTAGGAAATTTCTGCCCAATCGCTCCTCTCACCTTATTTCTACTTAATTCTATCAAACTGGGAACGATTGACGTTTTATTAATTATATTAATTATATTCGTTGCACCTTCAAAATTGTTCAGTTTTAAAACATGTTGCCGTAACGAAAAAAATCTAGTTACTGACATAATTCGTTTTTCCCAATTTTCACATTGATAATCCATGTCATCCAATGCTTTAAATTCTAAATGGATGTATTTATTCAGTAAGCACTTCCATTGATCATTAGCAAATGTGTCAAAATATAATATTAACATGACCATAGGTTTACTCACCATACAATTATATAATATTTCAACGGTTCTATGATTAATGGCACAAATGTTACATGGCATTTTCAATAATAATAAGAATTCACCAACCATACCATTGCACAAATAAATATTACAAAGTTCATTTAAATAGATTGGAATTTTCCTTTCTAATAGCATTTTTAATATTTTAGTTCTATCTTCTCGTCTTACTTTTCTTTCATCGAAGGCACGTATTAAAGATATGTAGAATGCACCGACAGGATTCCAAAGCAAGTATTCCTCTTTCATTAGTGAAAGTAAATTCTTGCCAAATTTTGATCTGAGCAACAAATATAAGTAGTTAATCCACTCATCTGTTGGGAGACTGGATCTTCTTAAATATGCATAAAAAAAGGTCAAATTTAATAGTTCCTTCTTGCATTTTGGAAGAATTAGTTTAAACAATTCCATTTGGTTGGTAGCTTTCACAGCTAGATGAAGGGGAGTCTGGCCAGCTGCATTTTGTGCATTAATATTGCAACCACTGCGTATCAGCCAATGAGCCATTTCTTTCCTCTCAGACTCTACAGCATGGTGCAAGGCTGTATTGCCATCAAGGTCCTCAGCATTGATTTCAGCTCCACATTCCAACACTAGATAGAAAACATCAAACAAGTTGCATTTGATGGCTCTATGAAGAAGGGTGTAACAACCAGGATACAATTCTTCAACGTTACCACCATGTTGCAGCAACCAGTATAAAACATCAGGTTTAAATATAGCTCTATGCATATTAGCATACATTAAATTCACAGTCGTAATTGAATAATTACGTCTATTTAAATGTTCTAATGTTTCCAAAATATTGTCTTGAAAGTACAATAATGTGAATTTTTTATCACTGGTGGTATTATCAGAAATATATACTAACTCTTGGTTGATAAGCCATTGCACTACGTCCAATCTGCAAAAAATAAAGGGCATACAGTTTGGAAAAATAATACAAAACATTCGTCTAAAATTAATAGAATTTATTTTTGAGTTAATGCATGTCGATCCCCACTATCACGACCTCTTGCTAGAGAACATTTCTTTTAATCGTGATAATTTAATTCATATATAAAAAATCCCATCAGCCAGGATTGTTTTGCCATATTGACAGCGGATAAAGTTATCCCTTAAGTTAAAATGTGTTTATACTTTCAGTTGTCCTGGCGATAATATACAGTGCCCGCCATATTTCATCTTCGATTTCTTTAAAAATCTAATTCTGCCAAAAGTTTGTGCATGTTCAAAAACTCAAAATGGACTACTCGGATTCTGCAAACGATTTTTAGTTTCAGAGAAAATAGAAATTATCGAAACGTCAAAAACTGAAAAAAAATCATAATTTTAAAATGAAAATTATTTTTGATGAAATTTGGGTAACTTTAGTTAGATATTCAGTAGATGCGATACTAATTATGAAATCAGATGAGTTTCTTCAACAAATGTTCAAAATAATAATTATTTTTCAAATTTCAACTTTCGTTTGCAATTTCCACATATAATCGTGAATTTTAATTATTTCAAATTTAAGTTAAAATGTGTTTTTTCGTGATAAAAAGGCTTTGCACCAAAAATGTAAAATAACCACAAAAATTTCATTTGCAATATTAGATTGTACCTACCAGTTTAGTTCATTTTGTTAAGACAAAAATAAACAAATCAACTATACTTAGATTTGAAATAAGTAATTAAAATTCAATATTACACGTGGAAATTGTAAGAGAAAGTTGAAATTTGAAAAATAACAATTTTTTTGGACATCTGTTAAAGAAACTCATCTGATTTCATAATTGGCATCGCATCTGCTGAATATCTAACTAATGTTACCCAAATTTCATCAAAAATAATTTTCATTTTAAAATTATAAATTTTTTTTCAGTTTTTGAAGTTTGGATAATTTCTATTTTCTCTGAAACCAAAAATCGTTTGCAAAATCCGAATAGTCCATTTTGAGTTTTTGAACATGCACAAACTTTTGGCAGATTTAGATTTTTAAAGAAATCGAAGATGAAAGTTTTTCCCATATGGTGCGAACAATATGGCGCGCACTGTATAAATGCCGACTTTAAAAACCTGCATTTATTTACATCGTTGTCATTATTTTCCATTAAATTAGCTTACCAAATTGCATTCGCGCTTCCTTTTTAATCCTAATAAATTTACACTTTTAAACTCAAATTTAGTTACTGACTGCAACTGATTGTAATGAAACGTATTTATTCTTGTCTCATTTTCGTTTTTACATCTTCAGCAATCGCCGCATATTAGCTCATAATATCACAAAATTTTAACTTTTATATTCCAATTTTTTATGACATCCTTTTTTCCCTTTTTAGTTATTGGGTGTAAATGGTTTTAATGTGTGTCTAATTTTATGTAATCGACTAAAGTTTCAGAACGGTTTGAATATGTGATGTTTAATTTTTTTGCGACGACGTTGTTAAATAATAATTGATAGTTAATAATAAATGAAGTGAGTTATGGAGAAATAATAGAAAAATATATATAACTAATAAGTTTACCATAACATGAAAAGTATAAAAATAAAATTAAGAACCTAAATTTTAGTTACAAACTGCAATTTATCGGGATAAAAAGAAAGCTCTCGATCAATTATAAGTGATTGCTGTTTAGCAATAATGAGTTAACCCACAATGTATAAGAAAATGGGTTAACAAACATTATAACATCGTTCTTAAGCTGCTAAATTATTCAAGCCATAAAATAAAGTGTATTGTCCACTAATCGAAATAATGTCAACCCACAAACATAGACTTCAAGGTTGAAAGAGTTTAACCGTAATGAGTTATCCTCTACTCTAAATTATAGTGATGTGGCCTGCACCACTATTGCTAAACAGCATTCAAGTGACAATACAAACGGTTGTAATCATGATGACGCACAAGATGGCGACTGTAGTAAATGTTGCCTATACCAGTAAAGTTACAGCGCAACCTCAAACTTTCTAAATCTTGATGCGCGGTAGTTTACCGTTGTAAAAAATAAATTAATTCCGATAAGAAATATTTTTGAACGAAAAAATCAATTTTATTTACTGACCTTTTCTCTTTAACTGCCTGCTGTATTATCGTTGAATCCATGAAATCGGTCGATAGCCGTAATGTCGGACCCCACAAAATTTCAGATAGCTGGTCCATCTTCAGCTGAATCTAATCATAAAATTGCCAGAATTGATAAATTTGTACTGTTAATTATTGATGCAACACTAATTCTTACCTTTTTTGGAAAAACTGTAGACAATTTAATGAATATTCTAAATTTAATACACCCAAGCGTCTTACTACTTAAGTAGGCAAGTATGCACTAAAGTTAGTTTTAACCGTCCTTGGTTTACACAAAAATTTTACCCCATTAACCCCACCAATATTGTTATCAGGTAAAGTTGACCGTTCCTAACATTTTCAGGTACCTGCACCCGTACGAACCCGAGCGCGTGGTTTTTCGGTAACGTCAGCACACGGTTTTCAGATTAATACCATATAAATTTCTATGGTGCATTAATAGAAAGATGCATGGTATAGAATAGATAATACAACAAAATAGTCTTATAGATATAACAATCCCAGCTAGCAGACGTACGTCATTTTGACGTCATTTTTTGGTCAGGCACTACGTCAATATGACCAAGAAAATGACGTCAAATTTACGTCTTTAGTACGTCCTTATGTCACAGCCTCACGACGTCATTTTAGGACGTAAATATGACGTCATTTTAGGACCATTGCGGGACGTATTGATATTGGGGAATAATGAAAAGAAATCTATTTATTAAAAAACGATTTTATAGTATTTTGCGATTTGGTTCAAATCAGGAAGTGTGCAACAACGGAAATGACACATACTCCCTTAAGTTTGAATAAAATGCATTTGCATTTTACATCACTAATTGTAAGACTATAACATTTATTTACATTACTTAAATTATTTACAATATAAATATCCAGCGCAGTGGATTCAATTGGGT
Organism: Dascillus cervinus; assembly: GCA_949768715.1. Taxonomy (NCBI): domain Eukaryota; kingdom Metazoa; phylum Arthropoda; class Insecta; order Coleoptera; family Dascillidae; genus Dascillus; species Dascillus cervinus. The sequence continues at coordinate 23,963,363 of OX458319.1, read as the reverse complement.
AACTATATAAGGATTTATATTTAAATTCTTTGCCTATAATTGCAGTAGTACCATTACTTTGTAACACAAAATTGAATATTCGAATCAATTTACCATTAATAAGGCAACGGCTGTCCGATTTGGAATAATTATATGACATTAAAACAAAATTTTGATATAGAATTTTTCTGAATTGAGCAGTATTATTTGAAACGCATTCTACGAGTGGTCCTGAGCTATGATTTAAATGATGTGAAACAATATTTTGATTACACGTAGTTATTGATATAGTATTTTCCATTTCATAAACTCTACGATAAATTTGTGCTAGTGGCTTAGTACTTGATTTTAGTAAACGTTTTCAGAATGTAACGAGGCAGACGATTGATACTGCTACTGCTGCTGGGATACTGCTAGCTGCAACTGAAGTAATTAATTTTATCATTTGTAATTCCATATTCTGTATAACTATTCATATTTAAATAATTAACGCTAACCCTATCTGTTGAATCTAGAGATGGTGGCCTAAGGAGAATTTCTTTCTGTTTTTGTTTTTTTTTTTAGGAATGTCTGATGAGTCTGAATCCACTTCGTCACTGGAATATTGAAGTACTTTTCTTATCGTCTTTCGAGGTAAAGGACACTTGTTTAAATTGGAGGTGTCCTCAGCCCTTTTAATTTTCTTGTTGCCCTCTTCATAATCATCTTTAAATAATACACAAAAATATGATTTTATTATTCCTTGCAATATTGAAACAATTTTTCTGTTGAATAATACAACTACAAACCTGTTGTAAATAATATGCGATGCACTTTATATATTTGCCAGCTTCCGTCTTCAGGAGGCTCTTCACCAGATCGTAGCAATTTGTTGAAATTCGTTTTATTTTTAATCGGGGCCCAATAAACTTCTTTTCTTAAAGGTGTAGGTAAGCCACGTGTTGTGGACTAAGGAAATGCCTTGGTCGTTCTCGAATTCAATACCAAAATAAGTAATCTGAAAGTTATTTATTCGAATATTGAGCAGTGCATTTTCCACCAAAGCAATCAAGTTGGTCAATTTTAACTTATCTTCGCAATTATAATCACACTATCGTGAACCGTCCAGTGAATGAACACCACCCAGTGAATGAACACTGCTCAAATAAATTGAATTATTAAGAACAGTGGGGCATTTTCGAACTATCTTGAGTGCGAAATAGTTCCATTAGGTCTCTACAGATATGATCCAATTATTGTTTTTTTCTTATCAGTTTATTCCAAAAAAAGACATTGCTCAAATCAACAGTTGGTTGCGAGTTGCAGTCAAATGTAGAGGCAGGTCCTATTTCATGGTATCTTTGAACATAATTTATAATTTATAACAAAGAAACAAATTTTTCTTTATTACAAATACGTTTGAAGTTAATGTATTGTCATCCATATTGGGTGTTCATTTATTGGATGTCGCTGTTCATTCACTTGGTTTTGGTGTTCATTCACTAGGTATTTTGTACATCTTGTATTTAAATGTCTTTTAATAAATTGATTTGTACCAAGTCTTCCAAATGATGCAATAATGTTGTGCTCTAACAAAATATCTGTCGATACAACAAGTTATTAGCAACAAAAGTGATATTGGGGACTAAGAAAATAATTCTGTGAACGCAAATATGACAGCCTAAATGCAAAGTGTTCATTCACTGGCAAGGTCACCCTACCTCTGAATTACATGAAGGTTTTAACGGATAGGTTAGGTTAGGTTTCGTGATAGTTCGGGACAGAGGTTCGGGAACGATTTCAATACCTCGTTGCGAGGCGCCTAATTCAAATTGTGTGTGTGAATTGTTGTACTTATTATTGTCTATTTTGTTAAAATCACGAATTTAAATAAATCAAACTACCAAAAATGAATCAACACAAATTTTTATAAAGCTATAGTAGTGTGTACACAATATGCGGTTCCTCATGTAAATAATAAAATATTTTAAATTGTAATAAGGATCTGTTAAAAATACCGGAATAATTAGAGTACTCCACGATTATTTATAAATTAGGAATATATAACGTCATTATGACGTCATATTGACGAACTGTCTGACGTCATAATTAGGACAAAAAATCACGTCATTATGACGTCCTTTTTGGACGTAAAGACGTCAATGACCAAAGATGACCAAAAAATGACGTCAAAATGACGTACGTCTGCTAGCTGGGATATTAAGTGCCCTGATATGTTTCAAGGTTCTGTTAAATAGTATTACAATCACTGGAATGCATCAAAGTTCATTATTAAAATCAACACTAAAACTTTTTAATAGTTAAAAACAAATTTCCCAAATTATTTATTAATATTTATATTACCATTAAGTATAAAATTTCCAAATTTATTAACCCAAATAACTTGTTTTGCTGCCCTTTACAACCCCTCTCAGTTTGATGCACCACTCGAGGGACATGTTGTATAAATATATGACAAATATTTAACTTTTCAAATGAGTTTTTTTTAATTTAAGTAAGTTGGGGTATGTCTGTATATAAAAAAGGTTATTTAAAGAAACCTATGCATAATTTTCTAATGTATTGTTGCAATACATGGTACATAATTTTGACAATAAATAAATATCCAGCATCTATAACAAAAAATTATTTAAAAACCACTAAAAATTAATTAATCAGGCAAATTTACTGTAACATTACAACAGATTTTTATTATAAACATAAACATGTTGCCAAAATAAATGAAAAGCTTATGATAATCATGATTCACAAAAGGGCAGTACATAATAAATAAGTAAAGTATCGTTAACTTTTCGTTTTTATTTAGTACAATATCAACAATTTACCAACAAAATCATAACCAAATCATTTCTTACAAAGTGGAATCTTATTACTAATTTACTAAAGAAAATTACCGTTTTCAATCATATATCCTGTTCTCTGCATATAATTTGGTTACAATACGTTGATTTATGTTACAGATACATAAGCCCACTTGCTGCAGCATGAGCCATAAGTGTATTTGCTGCCTGTTGAGTTTCTAATAAAATTTTTGTTTCTTCCATCCACTGTCTTGCAGCACATCTTGATGCACCCTTTAGTAAATTCATATATCTCAATGTTTGCGCAAAATCACCACGATCCAACCAGTACCTAAAGTATTACGCACAATCAAAATCTTGCAAGTACAAAATATTTACTTGGACTAACCTAGCTCTTTGTAAAATTTCATTCGTATTCAGTGTCCTAAAGTCAACTTTTTCGTCATTAAGCTCAGCTTGTGGAATTGGACTAGCAGCTTTAAGTAACAACATAGACTGGATATAAGATAAAATATAAATAGGTAATCTGGCGCCGCCTTCAGGAACTAATGCTAATGATCTTGCAACTTTTTCTACTTTTAAAAACCTTTCCCTAAGAGCATCTTCTGGAAATACGCCCCTTTCTTTTGCTTCCTTGGGTATGCCCGCTATAACAGCATTGACCAACTCATCACCACCAGCTGTAAACTTGCATTTTTAGTATAGATTATAATTGAAAATTAACAATAATACCTGCTGCTTTAGTAACAGCTGCAATTTCCGGTTCCAATGGTCTCAACTGTTCCGTCCAAGGCAAACCAGGACATCCTGCTTTTATAGACCGGAATAGAGCTTGACAGGCACTCCACAACACTTGAGCTTGATGAGCTGTTTTATCTGCTTCTGCTCGAACTGTAAAAATAAAAAGTAATGCATGTTCTATTTTCAATTTAATTATACAGGGTGTTCACGAAAAAACGCCCCAGCTTCTAGCGCTATTATTAGGAGTCCAATTGTAACAAACGATACGTCAAATTAAATGGTTTAAAAAGTACTACAAAGTGTAGCTCAAACATAATTTTTAGCTGTTTCTCCATTCATAGGCCAAAGGTCAACTTAATTTTTTAAAATTACACCCTTATATTTTTCTTTGACAATTTGATAGAGATTTTTTTTCTGAATTCAACGATGTATCACAATCAATATTTCTGATTTATTTTAGGGTAATAAAAACATTAAAATAATAACTGATATTATTAGCAGTTGGCTTTGAAAAATAACTGAGACGTAGAGGTGGCTATGGAAACGACGTGTCACAAATAAAAATTACTATTACTATTGTTGCAACAATGGTAACCATGGTAACCGGGACATTTAACTGGAGAAATACGTTAACAGCACTTGTCAGGAAACACCAGCAGAAATTTTAATTAATACTACACAAAGTGTAGGATCTAGATGTCGACAATGTCTGGAAAGAAACGGTGCTCAATTTGAACATTATCGTTAATTTGGCATTTCTTTATTTAATTGTTTAGTTACTAAATGTTAACTTTTCTTGTTCGTAAATTAATCATTTAAAATACGTTGTTTCCGTACTGATACATCGTTTCCATAGCCACCGCTACCTCTCAGTTATTTTTCAAAGCTTACTGCTAATAATATCAGTTATTATTTTAATTTTTTTATTACCCTAAAATAAATCCGAAATATTGATTGTGATACATCGTTGAATTCAGAAAAAAAATCTCTATCAAATTGTCAAAGAAAAATATAAGGTTGTAATTTAAATAAATGAAGTTGACCTTTGGCCTTTGAATGGAGAAACAGCTAAAAGTTATGTTTGAGCTGCACTTTGTAGTACTTTTTAAACCATTTAATTTGACGTATCGTTTGTTACAATTGGACTCCTAATAATAGCGCTAGGAGCTGGGGCGTTTTTTCGTGAACACCCTGTATATATATTCCTTCAAAACTGAGAACATCAAATCAAGAGATTTGGATAATGAAGTGTTCAAGGCGTCCTGTTCTAAAAATTAGAAAATATGAAATTATTCGAAACTTATGAAAAGCTTCAATACTTACAAAGTTTCGTTAATAAATAGCATTAGCCCAGTGGCCAGGTCGTAAAAAGAGGCGATTACCTAACAATTGATCATGTAGTTTTGGATATGTTGTATATATGTACTTTGCTGAAGGTCGATTTCATATTTTCTAATTTTCAGAACACTTGTATACTTCGTCAGAAGTTTGACCACTGCTTACGAGTTCCCATGACAAACAAGTTTTTATCAAGAATGAATTTTTGTTGTCAAATCAAACATAAGAAAGTTTACAAGATTACGAAATTTCCATCTGGAGACTGTATGCTATCATATAAATGTTTCTATTACAATACTAGCAGCTCGCCCTGGCTTCATTAGTTTAACAATAACAGTCTACGAATTTTTATTTCTAATTGTTAAAGTGGTAAAAAAGGTTACTTTTTGCAATTGAGATTTTTCTCGAAATATAGACGTTATTTTCTACCAGTATGTCAAATTTCAACTTAGTGGCTTTACTGGACGTGGGTCATCTTTTCCAAACATAGATCCAGATTTGCTTTTTGAATATATACAGTGTGCACCAGCCAAATGGAATAAATTCAGTATCACAATTATATTTTTTTTTTGGTAAAAAAGCAGCAATCAGAATAACAAAGCATTCTATAGGCTAATTTAACGACTTCTGAACTGACACAGTGAGGACCCGTCCAGCGATTGATCCTTTTGATTGCAAATCAGTGGGCTAGTGTCTCTTCAGTCTTCTGATAACTTCGTGGTGGGAGGTCAGACAACAGGTGATCGGTATGGACTGAGATCATGTCAAGGTGTTTTTAGGGTTCCGTACCTTAAAAGGAAAAAAACGAAACCCTTATAAGATCACTCCCATGTCCGTCCGTCTGTCACAGCGGTTTTTCTCGAAAACTAAGTAACGTAGAAACTTGAAATTTGGCATAATGTTAGATCTTGACGACGCACATATATCGCCTGTCAATAACTGGATAACAACTCTTTTTAGATTAATATGGGCGTCAGTTTGGTACCAATAAAAAAAGTTTAAATTAACATATCGTGTGGGGTATCAATTGAGAGAACTAACTGTAAAGATTCTAAAAATATTTTGTTTACAATTTTAAGTTCAGTGGTCTTAATGATATAGCTAAAAATGTGCAAAAATGACCGTTTCTCCAGCTGTTCTTCTAGGTTTCTGAAGCTAAAATTTTGATTTTAATAGGGGTTAGGGTAATAGGGTTAGTAGATATTAAGCCATAGATTGCAGGAAAACTGCGTATTTTTTTGACAATGTAATAATTGCGGGAAAATTGTTGTTTTAGTACGGAACCCTAATTGTGAGCCTGACTCGCTTTTGAACGATTTTTTCTTATTTTGTTCTATCCTATATGACTTGTGTTATAAACGGAATAGTAACTTGTGGAATGAAGAGGGTAGGGTTTGTTAGATTTTGTGGATAAGCCCTTGTTACGGTACTGATTCATTAATTAATTTCAAATTCGCGCGGAAGTCAATTTCTCTCTCTCTCTCGACAAGCAGGGAATCTTAAGGTCGTTGAGGTCAGTGCGCGAAGTTCGACAAAAATTAAAAGTGAGCGACAGAACCTGACTGGGTGTGTTGAATGATGGTCACGCGTGGATTCAGCGTCGACAAGTTGAGGTATTCCTAAAGGGAATTCGCAGTGCAAGTAGTGAAAATACGGTGCCGTAAATATCTGCCGGTCCACCGGGATACCAACAGTCCAGGCGATCTGCACGGATGACTTCTCCAGGGCGGGATGATTGAGGAAAAGCCGCCAGCGCATGGAGCCGTGTCGATGTTGTAGTTAAGTTGACCGTATTGATACTTGTCGAATTTGTTGCTTCGTGTAATTCAAACATTTCTTGTATTTAATGTTATTCGAGCATTTGTGTTGCATTGTTGCAAATTGATGGCTTTCAGCCTTTTGGGTACCCTAACTTTTAATCTAACTTTATCAGTAATTGTAAATTGTTTTAGCACTTAACTAGTCAATACACTTGTTATCTTGTTCGTGATTGTTTCTGTAACCCCATTGTCGAGAGAGAATTCTGCTTTGTCTACTCTCGAGATATTTCGACCACCCCAAAGCAGTGGCGCCCTATCAACCTCCGGAGAAGAATGAGAGAACGCTTCCCACATAACCTCGAGGATTAAATTTCAACCTACCCCCTCGCCGACTTGAGCTTAGCCAAGCAAACATTTCTACGCGGCCGGGAAACCCGTAGTACCCTTTATGCCAGACCTTATCGAATGCCTGGCTAGCATCTAGAATAATGGCTGTGCAGTAAGATTTTCCTCAAAAGCAGTGTTTATTACTTGAGCGATCTGACGACACTGTTGGATTGTTGAGTGCGATTTACAAAAACCAAATTGGTAGTCTGGCATCCAGTTTATTGGTGTGAATTCGGGGTCTAGGATTCGTAGCACAAGCCTTTCGATAAGTTTGGAGATCACTGATAAGGGCAATATGATGTTACGTAGCTGAGGTCTTCACCGGGTTTGGGAATGAGTATTATATCAGCTTTTTTAAACTCTGCAGGCCAATGTTAAAGTCTCAGGATAGCGTTGAATATGTATGTCTTGGTAGTTCTAGCAGCATTTTGGGTGTAATTTGATCCAGCCCTGGCTTTTGTTTTAATTTTAGATGTTGTACCTCAGATTTATGTCCTTCGGTGCAACTAGTGGAGTGGGACAGGGGGAGCTACAGGTGGTATAAAGTCTTCTGGATTTCAGTGTGTATTCATAAGGTTGGAAAATACCGGAGAGATGGTAAGCGAACATGTCCTAAACTAAAAATGACGTGTTTCGGGATATTTTCTAAATTTGCAAAATAATTGAGATACTGAATTTATTCCATTTGGCTGGTGTGCACTGTATAGATTAATAAATTTATCTATTCAATTCAGCTGTTTAAAAGCTTTGTGATTTAGTCAAACTTAAATAAAAATGTTCTACCTGGTGATAACATTCCATCTTCAAGCAGCACAAAATAATAATCTTATATTAAAAGAATTAAAATATTAACATCAAAAGAACCTGAACAACAATTATAATCTTGTTTTTCTAAAATAGAATTTCAGTACTTTAGTTTATAATTAGTTCAACAACAAAACTATGCCATTATGTTGTGATTCATTAAAATAGAATAAATATGATGGGAACGAAGATTAGAAACAACTAAAAAAATTCAAAACAATTCAAAATGTATTGCACTTAATGGATAAATGGATTTTGAAAGACTTTACATTGCAGGTAATCATATTGTGCCATATTTACTTCAGCTGCCTGAAAGGGAACACGTAAAAAACTTCATTCGCCATTTTCATTCACTAATATTATTAACTTAAATAAATTAAAGTTCCACTTTCAGAAACATCTACCATATTCCATGGGCTATAATTCATAGCAGTTGATAAGACACATCCTCAATTTATTAATGAATTTTTATAAAAATATATCGTTTTCATTCTGGCTATAAAAAGAACATCCCTAATTTCCCAATTTATTAACGAATTTTTATAAAAATTTGCTATTTTTATTTTAGCTAGAAAAGGCACCTTAATTTTAAGCCTATTTTTTTAGCAATAATCAAATTATGATCAAAATGTTGTTCGGATTCTTTGGATTCTGTAAATAATATAAAGTAAAATAAAACCTTTTGATGGTGAAGCTAAGTAATGTTGTAGGTTTTCTTCGTCATACAATATCTTTCGTGCCGACAACATAATTAACAAAATTTTGCATCAACGAAACTAATTACATAAAATGATTAAAACAAACATTACAACATATCACATTTTGGCAGTTAACCTAAAATGAATTTTTAATCTACACCATTGTTTCCGCAAAAAAGAACATTTGATTTTGTCTTAATTTTTTTGAGAGCAAATTTTCTTTATAAAAGTATTAATTTTAAACTTAACTAACCTTTTAATGCCTCATCCATTCCTCGCAATCGTCCAACCATTGCAGATAACTGAAGCTTAAATTTACACCTTTCCGCAGTTATTTTTTCATCAAGTTGACGATTAAACGCTCGCTCTAACTCCAGTTCCCTTGTTTTAAGTGCTTCATCCAAATGATCCGAAAAGGCAACCGACTGTGTTTTCAACTGAAACCGCAAATCTTTTTCTGAATCGTTTCGTAAGCTCAGGCACTAAAAGAAAACAAAATTTAAAATTACTCTTAAAGTAACGAACAACATACTCTCTTGTGGAAATCCAGAGCTAAGTCTCGTTTTACGGTATCGACTTCTTGTTCAATTTGCTCATTAGACAACACATCTTTACCTCCCCTTCTAGAAAGTTCAAGTGCTGATTTTAACTTTTCATCATTGACTGTTTCCACTTTTGAAAGCTCCTTCTGATAAAAAAGCACATTTGAGAACGCATGCAAAATAAATAAATCTAAATCTCCTTCGGTAAGTGTAAGTTTTTTGTCTTTAACGTTAACTGAAGGAAATAAAATGTGAAGTTCTTCGCTAAAGTGATCTCGAGCAGCTTCCACTTTTTTCCAATATTTTTCAGTAACATTAGACATATTGCGCTCTTTTTCTAATTCCTTTCTAGCGGCATCAATATCTTTAGTTAATTGCTCAATGTTGTATAAAGCCTGCTGTTTTAGAGCATCAGGTGCAGCAAAATCAGGCTTACTCATTATTTCTTTTAATTTGTGCAAATCTGTTTTTGCATTTGCTGCAAATTTTTCTGCTTGACTAATGGCCTCATCTTTAGCTTCTGTTTTTGCCTTTAAAGAAGACCAGACACCTGGATCTAGTCTTTCAACAGAGTCTTCAATAACAGCCTGAATATCTTGATTATAATTTTTTAATGCATAAACTGCTGTATTATAAGCCTGCACTGCAGCTGCCGCTGCTAATCCAATTTTCGCTTCTAATTCAGCTATCATAACAGGATGGGTGTCTGGTAATACTGATTCCAGATCCTTTTTCAATTCACCAGCTGCGAGTTAAAAAATAAATAAATTTCTTAGTAGGATAAAGAGGCAAAACTTACCTATTTCAACAATCGGGTCACTGATCCCTTTTTCGATTCTTTCTATTCGTATTTCAGCATAATTTTCTTCTTTTGGTATGTTTTCCTTTGCCAATGAGGAAAATGCTGGACTGGGTGCTGTTTATATTAGTAGCATTAAAATATAAAACATGTTTACGACAAAACATTACTCACGATGATAATCCTTTGGTACTTCCAGTATTGGTTCTCGTTTTGATTTATCTACTGATTTGCCGCCCATTAACCCAATTATGGATCCTTTCAAATTGGCATAAAAAGTATATAAACTGTCCAGAAATGACTGATCTTCTTGAAATACAAATTTAATTACATCATCTGTAAAGGGTGCCGTAGTTGTCAACCATTCGCGAAAATCCGGATCATACTTTGCATATCCCAATGTGGCACCTCCCAGTAAAACAAATGCCCCAATTGTGTACACTGTTCCACTGCCTGATTTTGGTTTTGATGGGGGGCACAAGTCATTTTTTTTGCCCTGCGAGTAGTAGCGAATAGTTTTGTATAATCTTGAAGAATTATCATAACATCTCTAGCGAAAAATATAAAAATTAATTAATAATGGAAAGGGTAAAAGTGAGACAAGATAGTAATATTACATGTCAAAGATAAATTTAGCACTATTTATAAAATAGTGGTTAGAATCATTATAGATGACATAACAGGGCAAAGTCACGGGATTTTCAATTTGTGATATATAATTGCAGAAATCAAGAGAAAACTTACCCTCGTTAACCTCTCTGACGGCACTTTTGTCAGCACAATTCTAAACATTTTTTAATAGACCCAGTTTGGTGCGGGATAAACAAAGTTAAATCAACAGAAATCCACCTGTGATCAAGAAGTGTGGGTAGAACAGACGCTGCGGGATGTTACGAATATTAGTTGGAGGTGAGTACTTTGACGGATTTTGACAAATATTTACAAGGATTTTGACGTATGTTCTTAGTTTGCTTGAAATTAACAATAATTATAACGATAAATGAAAATCACACATGCGTTCTGTCAAATTTTGGGTCCTAATTCATGCATTTGTTTTCAATGGCGAAAAGTATAGGTTAGAATTTAGTTATAATGTTTGCAGGTTTTCAGAACTGGCTCCATTAAATGGGCATCAGTCATCTAAACACATATTTTCTTCATTCTGGAAATGTCTGAACATAGCATTCATATAATTTTTAAAAATCAATAATTTTTACTTTGTAGTCATGATAACTCAAACAGTAATTTGCCATAATTTTTCAAACTCGATATAATTCTATTGGATATCTAGACCTGACTATTTTTTGATAGAATTTTTGGTGCAAATGTACCGGGTTTGAGTGTATTTTGTATAATTGAGTTTTTAGTTTAGATTAAGTCAACCCCGAGTCATATCCATTACGTTGTAATGCAAATATAAGGAAATTATTGATAAACTTTTTCCACCAAGTTCCATATTATGTCTATAAATTTACTAAATGTCAATAGACAAGATTACAATAAAAAAAGAAAACAAATGTACCGAAATTGACAAAATTCATTAAATAATAGTTCTAATTACACACCCAGAGCAATTATGAACACATACAATAATTCTAACAAATATGCACTGAAATTTAATTTAATTGCGTTGTCCAAACCTTTATGTCAATTTTAGCGAAACAATAGTTATTTATGATACAAGTGTTAAAAGTGAGATTTTATTTTGTTCATAGGGTTGCTTCACTCGCTGCGCTCGTTGCGCAATCTTCCATACTAACAAAATAAAATCACTTTTGACACGTATGTATATCAAACACTAAAGCCTCTTATTAAAGATTCCAAAAATTACCTAAAAAATCTGGTAGTCCGTGACATCTTTAATTGTTTGACATATGCTTGTCAAAAGCAAATACAAATACAAATAGAAGAAGCAGCTAGTAGGACAGGACAACATTAAGTTTGTTGTCCACAAAATCCAAGCAACAATATGAACTAGCATTTAATCGGTTTGAAGAACTGCTGTTAACTGTTACGTTGGCATATTTCGAAGAGCATTCCAAAAGATGGAGGTTTTCTACGCTTTGGACACATTTTTCAATGATAAAAGCAATGTTAAATGTTAAGACCAATTTGCTGGCCATCTGCCAAATAATCATCCTTCCAACAGTTCTGACCTATCGTTTAATCTTAATAACGATATTTTGTCCACTGCTGTCCATTTTTCCAATAAGCGCCCTTCCAACAGCTCTGACTTGCAGCTCCAGAATTATATTTCTTCTACTGGGCTAACTGTTACCAATTGGTTCAACCAGACCCAGGAAGAGGAAGGGGGGTCTTTTGACATGGGCCTCTTAATTCAGGGGCCCTCCTAATAATTTTTATTTTTTTTTCATGATATAGGAGGCCACGTATGTTACTTGACCTGGGCCCCAAGTGGCTCTTACAGGCCCTGGGTACAACTGTACAGGGTGCACCAAGTTAACTTTTCTAATTTAAAGTTTTGAATATTAGACGGTCACCTATCCTTTTTGGCATTTCGTCTATCTGTTTATTATATAATTTTGTTAGGCTGAAGTCTGCCTAGACGCCGACCAGTTTTAAAAATGTGTTAAATTGTATCTTAACTATTTGCGATCAAACAGGGGAATTCTCCAGTTGAATGAGCAACAATTTCGTCGCATTACATCATGGGGTCCAACTGGACCTCGGCTTGTCTGTTTCGTAACTTTTTACATCCCGTCCCTTGAAGGTTAAAGCGATACTAGGTTTTTTCATTTGTAATTAAAACTACATTTTATCTACTGGGTGTAGCTAATACTGGTTTTCCTGTCAGTTTGTTTAGAGATTTTTTATGGTATATATTTCGTTAAAAAATCGAGGATAGTCTAGCAGATCATTAATTTTTTTGACATGTTGTAAACATTTTTTTCGATCACCGATACTTGCCAATTTAATTACCTCACTAAACACGGGTAAGAAATAAATAAAAAAATAAAATCTTAATTTATAAATTGGTTTTCACCATGTTAAGTTCTACTTTTGCTTTTTCAAGACTAAATACTGTCATAATGCCAACAATTAGCAATAAATATTAATAGTGCAATAAAATAAAGAACAAAAATAACAATAAAATAATTACTTTTTACAGCTCTTGGGACGTCATCTCGTTCGTTGTTAAATTTGGCGACACAGTCAACTTCCAACGTTATAAGTAAACAAACTGTTCAACCGACAGCAATATGGAGAAATTATTCATCATTTTTATTTCAACCATCTGTATGCAACAACTCTTCAAGTCTACTTGCACATTCTCAAGTTGAACAAATTGCTAATAACATAACTCGATCGGTGACAAAATTTTCTATACGAAAAGGTCAAAGAAAATCAGTCAAACCTGTATTGAAGCGTTTCTACCGCCTAAATTGGGGTATTTGGATACGAACAAAATGTGGACGAAACAAAAGGAAATGGACGAAAAGCTCAGCAAGATTGCGTCGCCTTCGGCAACACGTTTTTTGTAATGCGACACAGTCTAAATTGCTAGATAAAATGGTGTCTAAATTTTGGAAAAAGCCAAAGTATTATGTTGAAGACCCGTATGAACCATATCATACTAGAGAAGAATTTAAGTACACTTATAAAAAACCTAAACCCTATTTCCCCCCTGAAAATGTTTGATTATTCTGTAATCTAATTTAACCGTGTTTCTATAAAATGTAATAAAATGCCTTTCAGTTTAATTTATTATATCTTTCGTTTTTATTAACTCCCATCAATCTAAATTTTAATCTCATAGTTTACTGCTGGTATTTTCATGATTAAAGGATTTTGTTATTTGAAATATAAAAACCACATTTAGGATAAAATGTATTTTGTAAAAGAATATAGAATACAAATAAAATAAACTGCATAAAATTTCATAAAAAAAAATATTGCTAGTAAGATGTTAAATAACCACGTTTCTCAGTTTACCAATACCTTGAATTTCACTTTCGAGCACATCCCCAGGTTTTAAAAACTCCTGTGGATTCCTGTGCATTCCCACACCCGAAGGAGTTCCTGTAAGAATTACATCCCCAGGATACAGTGTCACAATTCTAAAATAATATATAATTAGTGATTTGATGAAAAGTACATGAAAATATTGTCTTACTGAGATAAATAGGAGACTAAAAAGTCTGCTTTAAAAATCATGTCAGAGGTATTGGAATCTTGTTTTAATTTACCATTGACCCATGACTTAATATCTAGATCATCACAATCAACGGTCCCTTTCGTAACCACTGCAGGACCCAAAGGGCAAAATGTGTCCATGGTTTTGCCCAATAAAAATTGACCGCCATTTCTTTCTTTTTGCCAATCACGTGCACTTATATCTTGTGCAATTGTGTAACCAAAAATGTGATCTTTAGCTCTATCAGGACTTATAGACTTCCCAACTTTACCAATTACAACAGCTAATTCCACTTCCCAATCGACACTCTGTTAACAAAAAAATCTACGACTAACTTGAATGTAAATATAAATTGTACTGACATGACTAATTTTTGGAAGTTGTATATCATCGTAAGGACCAACAATACTTGAAGCAAATTTACAGAAAAACACTGGTTCTTTCGGATAAGATTTCTTTTGTTCATCACAGTGTCCTTTGTAGTTAAGACCGACACATGCAACCTTGTCTGGTCTTGTTATAGGTGCTAGCAGAACTACATCCTCTAATTGGTGTACAGACTTTCCAGCAGCAATTATTCTGTAATAAAAAATATTATATTAATATCTACAAGTCAGGGAAAAAAAGAACAACTCTTAATTTTTTATTAAGCATTAAAAAGCTAAACGTGGGATAAATTGAGTTAATTCTTTACATTAAAAAAAATATATATTTTATAATCGCTTATATTTGCTCATTACTTTGAAAGTGGCATTACTAGCGAAAGCCAAAAATAAGTAATAAGTATAGTAGACCAAGTTGCATCTCACGGTCCAAGATCGGCCTACTACGCAACTCAATAACGTTTCCACTTCACAGCTCACTTTTAAGAAGTTTACGTCGTACTTTCTCCAACATGGTCAACGTTGTTTAGGTCTTACTCTACAAATACAATTGGCGATTGCTAGTGACGTGAGATAGTTTGCACCTTTGGGGCAAGGATTCATCTATTGAAAAAGAAAAAAATAAATCGTCGCTAGTGGGTTCATCTTATACATAATTCGAAACTACTTTTTGACAAACTTTATCTTCAACATATAGGTGATTCTGGTTATGGTATTAAGTACTGATTACTACGAACCTAAAGTCAATAAAAATATCTTCCCAGTTCGCTTTACTTCAGTTCTTAAGAAAACGAACTTTATAGCAAGCATAGTAATTTTTGGTGAACGTCCGAGTGTACTGGTACACAATTACCGGCTACTGCATTTCACCAATAGCATTGCAAGCTAGCAAATCATCTATTATTAAGAAGTTATTAGTAAAGTTACTTCCCTTATTTTGCAATGTCTGTTACGGCGTTAAAATTTTAACGTCCAATCATCTATCTATGTACTGATGATGGTGGCATAGATTCCGAAACGCGTCTATGTGAGTATTTATTTTTATACAAATTTATTTGTTGTGATTTCAAGGTTTATTTAACTTTATTTTTCAAATTTTGATAAGATCTTATTTCCCTAAGAAAAATTATTGAGCTAGTCGTTATTTGAGGAGGATTCATGCAAAAACAGACATGTCCATTTTTCACCTAAATTAATTTTTTGTCCGTTTTGCATTATTTGATATGGTTTCTATGACTTGCATTACTCAGAATCTCTCAAAATCATACAGATCTCACAGTATTTTTTATCTAAAAACATACAGTTCAGTCAAAACTAGACATATCCCAAGCAAAACTAATATTGAGTAAAACGAGACAAATCCCAGTGAACAGTAGTGGTTTAACACATACATAGCGGAGTGTCCTCTCACAACAATACGGAGAGTTTAACATTGGATTCTCTTTTCCAGCTGCAAAAATGCAATAAAACAAAAGGATCCGAACAAAGCTCAACTAATTGCAGAATTACGAATTCACAAAGTTAGAGCAAAATGTTTCTATACTCTGATAAATGAAACACCTGAAAAAAGTGTTACATTTTGTTCTGACCTCCAACAAATACATCCACTACCAAAAACACCTATTCAGGATGCATTTAATTTGCGGCAAATTAGCTTTTACAGTTTCTGTTGTGTTGGCATCCAATCAAAACATCCTATTTTCTATACTTGGTCTGAAAACCAGGCGAGCCGTGGTTCAACAGAAGTAGGATCCGCATTAGTAACCCATCTTAGATCTCTTGAAATCACCGACATAGAACTAATAAGACTGTTTTGTGATGGTTGTGGGGACCAAAATAAAAATTCCCATATTGCGCATATATTGGCTTATTGGTTAAGACATGAAGCACCAGAAAATGTAAAGGAAATTATAATTTATTTTCCAGTAAGAGGACACTCATACCTGCCGGCGGAACGTGTTTTTGGCCGTACCGAAAAAATACTGAAGAAGTATAGTGCAATTCTTAATCCTGAAGAATATAATGGTTTTTATAGTAAAGTTGGAAAAGTTCGTGAATTAGGCAAAGATTGGAATCTGTACAATATCAGTAACCTATAACAAGTTGACAAGATTTGAAGAAAATTTAAAAAAAAAAATTATTTCAAAGAATACTAAAATACAAAGGGTGTCAATTTTTTTGTTTTGAAAATAATAACGAAAAATATGTCTCCTTGATAAAAAAGGACGTACCGAAAGTAATTGCATATTAGAAGAGCTGCCATTGGGAAAAACACTTTCTCCGGAAAAAAAAATGTTTTGACTCTATTGGAAAAGCAATTTAATAAAGACGATGTTCAATGGCACAACCTTCCTGAATTGAAGTTTTTTAAAAATATTTTAGATGAAAATGGCATACAGTTGGATGAACCAGAAGAAGCTGAAATATGCGATTGTATTGAAGAGGACAAAGGAATCCACATAATAATAATATTTTCGTTTACGCAACTGAATCTTAACAAACCCAGACATATCCCAACATGAGTTCAAACAAAACCAGACTTATCTGTGGGGATCATGCAAAAAAATGCGTTAAGGGATCACTTCTAGATCGATGTATTAAAAAAAAATTTTGTTAACTAAAACGTTCTTTGAAATACAGGTTTTTGCTGTTTTTCTCGAAACTTGTTAATATGGGCATGCCTGCTTTTACATGAACCCTCATCATTTGCACTAAAACTGACATATTCGAATAATTTTAGCGACAAACAACTACGCTTGTTTGCATGTGAATGTCTGTATAACCCAGAAAATAACTTATAACAGAATAAAGCTATCGTAACGAGTTTCGACAGAAAACCAGCCCCAAACTGAAATTTCAATTCGGTGATGAGCAAAATCGGTCGGTAAATAGAGCTCCTAAATGACTGGTGAATGACGAATTTAAATACAAAAAAGTAGTAAAAATTATAATTTATAGGCTGTGTTAGTACCTGAAACTTCTATTGTATCATTATTTTTGTAAATTGAAAGATAATGCATTTTACTACGTGAATATAAGCGTGAATTACACATAATGCATATAACAGTTGTATACACTGATTTAATCTCGTAATGTTTATAACTACTATAAAATAATACAAAATCTGCTACTCCCCTCCCTCCTTGTATAATAAATAACTATTAAATTATGTTCATAACAATTGACCTTAGTTGAAGAAAACATTATTTTTGTCATAGTTAACTGGATAATACTGCTATTATTTTATTTCTATTATTTTTAATCTCATTTACGAGTGTTTCAAGTTTTTGCAAAGAGAAATATTTATGTGGTTTATAACACAAAAGGTCGAGGACAATATTTTGCCAATATGAGTTTTATGGCTCTTTTTATGATTAGTAAAATTTGCCTAATGCTTAATAATCTAAAAATGACCACTGGAAAAAACGGTCTAGAAATACTTAAAACCTATTTTTTGCCATAACTAATGTCACATAATTTTTGAATTTTTTTTAAACACTTCAACTTTTCAAATAATGAGATATTTGTGCGTGAAGATATTCCTTAAGCAATTACACTAAACAATATCACCAATTCTGAAAAACATCTTTTCAAATCATCAATCTGAAGAAATCAACAAATCTTATAACAAAACTTAAACTTTTTAACTTTGTCCTTTCTTGTTTCAAGCCACAGTAACGTCCTTCATTATAGTTGTATGTAAAGATATAGTAACATTTTTAAACAGTTATATATCAGTGGTCAGTGCAAAAACAACTCAAAAATTGGCATTTGGAGTTTTTTTTTTTTAATGGGAAAAAAATTGTTTGGAAACATTGTGCAATACAGTAACAATTCAAAATGATACTATTTTTAGCAGAAATTAGTAAATGTCGAGCACGATACAAACCAACATAATGTATGGTGCAAATCTTTGAACTCAATTTTCTCAAATAATAGTGATTTTGAGTTGTTAGTCTTGCACTGACACAGCGATATTTACTTGCATAACTAACATAAATACTGCATTTGCAATTATATAAAATACACCACTTTACTGTAAAATTGCGGATCAGGTGATTTGCGTCATACAACAAAAAGTGTTGTAAAATTGATGGATGGGATCAGGGACAGATAAGTCATGCCACAGCGTGTATGACTAAATCATCGTTAAGTGAAAAATATCACGCACAATATAAACTACTTAAATTTGAAGCTTTTCGAATTAAAGTGATACCTACTACAGAAAAATATAAAACATAATCAATGGGTTTACATTTTCTGTGATTTTCAAAAAATAGGGAAAATGGTAAAACAAAATACAACCATGCTACAAGTCATGTAGATAGACCATATTAGTTGTTTTACTCAAATTAATTTGTCAACTTATTCAATATTTTTTGCACTTAGAGCATTGAACTGTTTTAATTTTCAATATATTTAAATGTTTGCAACAACTTCTTTTGAGCAAATTCGGCTTTCTTTGATGCCTTGAATTTAAAACAAGTTATACAAAAATAGCTGCATGCATTCAAAAATATACGAGGGTTAATTTAAATTTGATATACACTAGTTTTCTTCGGGAGTGAAAAATTCTTTTAGTTGACTGAACGCGAGGGCTCATTCGGGCCGTAACGTCTAGCCCAACTTTTTAGATTTTCTTCGTCAACAAAAATTTGTCAAGTGCCGTACTACTGCAAAATAATCTATATTACCAACATCTAATTGTAAGTATGGAGAATAACGGGCCAGACGTTCTGTTTTCCCAGTAAGGAATATCTGAGCCCACGGGAACAAAGTCTATGTTCCTCTAAATGAAACATGCACTTGAGATATTGTATTGGGCAATTGGCAATAAACAGAAAAATGTAAGCAAAATACGTGTATAGTAAAGAACAATCACCTAAAGGAGAGTTAAAATCAAGCAGGAGTAAGCGAAGATCCTCTGCCATTTACCTCTTGAACCTAAACCTAAATTGAAGAACCTGGAAGACTTTCAACAAAATGCAGTGTAGCTCCAGTAAAAAGCAACCTAGTCAAGTGGGGTCTTAAAAATCATTCTGAACAGCTTTGTAAATCTGACAATTTGTTCCCCCGAGGATTTATAAAAAGTGACTTCAAACACAATTGACGTAACCCATCACGAGGCTCAAAGAATCGGATGTGTCCGGACACGA
Organism: Dascillus cervinus; assembly: GCA_949768715.1. Taxonomy (NCBI): domain Eukaryota; kingdom Metazoa; phylum Arthropoda; class Insecta; order Coleoptera; family Dascillidae; genus Dascillus; species Dascillus cervinus. The sequence continues at coordinate 23,943,819 of OX458319.1, read as the reverse complement.
AAAATTAAAGTAAAGTAATTACCAATGACTATAATTCTTAAACAAAATAACAGGAACTTAACAACTTCGAGAATCGCATGCAATCCGTGGACCTGGATCATGACGTATTTCGCAAAACTTCAGTTCTTCATTTCCAATAAAACATAAAATAAAGTTCAAGTCAAATTTGAATACACCTCGTACATTTCATCAACAAATCGGGCATTTCTGACTAAACATTCCACAGTCGATTACAAAGCACGGTATTAGTAAACAGTAAACAACTTTTACTCGTGCTTTTTTTTACTGGTTGCAAATACATAGCTCAGTTCATCGAAAACTTTGGAACTTTTTGCAGATTTGATTAAAAATAGGTTCTGTCGAATGTAGGTAAATGTAAATGTAAATGATTTTCTTTCTTTCTGAGATTCGACGACTTCAGCAAGAAAGCGAATATGTCATACATCTCAGTATACAAGAACAACAATATTTGAAAGTTTCATGGTCAGCAGTTTCACTAGAACTTGGTCCTATACAGCAGGAGTCGCGAACCTATGGCACGCATACCAAAGGTAGCACCTGTGAAAATTTTGCTGGAAGGTGATTTTTTTAAAAATTAATTTCTTTCTCTATTGAAAACAGCTCGGCACATCAGCAACTCGATAAATACAGAGTGATCCATCGTATAGCATTTTGAGGTAAAACCTTTTTTCAGTAGGGAGTCGGAAAATTCTGAAAATTGTAAGTAATAATATTCTATTGCCCAACTACAAAATGACCGAATTATTTTTTTGAAATTAAATCAGTGTGAAGATTGACTTTGATAGCGATTCAAAGTAGTAATATTAGGAATTTGTTTTCGCTACTTCACCTACGTTACAAGGTAGACTATAATAATAGGTCAATTGGTATTTAGATTTTAATAGTAACTAAATAAATCGCATTCTAATATCGTCTAGTGTATAATACCACTATTTATTGCAGAAGCTTTAAACGACACGCTCGTAAAGCTTGTGATAACATTTGTGAAGGTGATTTAAAAGCGTCTGCAATACAAACTACTGCAGAAGGACACCTGGTACAAAGTGGTCTCATCGACAATGACAATGACAATTACAAGCAACAATATCCAGAGCTGTATGGCAAGTATTCTATGGAATTTAAAACCATCAGTACGAGTGAGATTCGTATGAAATTTGATTTGAATTTGAACGCACTGACTATTCTGTAGTGCGAATTAACGACACCTTCTATAGTGCAAACAATAATACATAATTTGACCTGTGAAACTTGCTTAGACATGCAAACAATGTTTTGGCGGAAGAACCTTCTAATGTGCAATAAATTTACAGAGGAAATTCAATTTATTTTACTTTTTATTGGCAGTTCATATGAAATTGTGCTTAATATATTTTTAACATATTTTAAATAATTACACACAATGTGATGTTCATACAGCAATAATAAAGAATGAATACACGTCAGGATTCCAAGATACTGTACAATGTTGAGATTATTGTTTATACTCCCTGTAGTACGAAAATTTCGCTTATGCGAACAGTGTAAAAATTTTCGTGTTCACAGTAACGTGAGGCTACTGTATATGAGCGACTTAAATAAAGTTCTTGTGGTTTAGTGGAAAAGTAATTGCTTAGAAAATTGTTACTAATATAAGCAGCCTGAATGCAAGCCACGTTAATTTCGAAGGTCACTTGCGCCGCAATATTGTTTTCATTTCTAAATAAAATTACACTTAAAATAAAAAACGTGAATTGAACGTAAGTTCGACTTTTTATATTTAGATACGAATATTTGGGAATTGCGCACGTGTAAATGCGACTTTGTGAAAAACAAGAATCAATGAGAAAGATATTCTACCTAACAAATTGAACCCCAATAAATAACCATCTTTGGACAGGTACTAAAATTTCTTAATATCATTTAATCCCAATAAAATATAAATTAAGAATGCAATTAACCGGTTTTTTGGCATGTTTTTAGTAGGTTACCTTCTGAAGGTTACGTAAGACGTAATTTGAATTATTGGACATATGTATACTTTTAAAAGCTAATACTTATGTACATAACATTTTTAATAAGAAACAGATTTATTAAGTGCAAATCAGATAATTTTTATCTTTCGCAGACAGAAAGTTCAGCACACCCAAACAACTCTTTCAAACCATAACCCGAATTTAAAATATCAAAGTTTGCATAAGTAATAAGTGTAAAAAACTGACCTTTTAGCCTTATCTACAACGCCATTTCCCGTGCGTAAAAATTTTAATAAATCATTCGGAATCGAAGAATCAACTCCACTTATGTCGAAAACGTCTCCTTCCGGCGATAATTGCGCCCCGATGTGTTGTGGGCCCCCGGTTTTAGGCTTAAACTGTACGAAACGCATATTTGTGCTGCAAGATACACTAAAACACTTGTTATCACGAGACTTTTTAACCAATTCAGGGACTATTTGTTTATTAAATAATTTTTTTGACGCATTAAAGAGAGCAAAAGTTATTTTTGAAGGCATTATTTCACGTTCACTTTTATCAACGTAATAAAAGAATTAGAATTTTTTTTATAAAAATATTTGTTTATCAGTTTTACTGGGAAATGCTAATCATTTCTTATGAATCTAAAACGATAAAATAACAATATCGTAAACTTCAGTAACACGTCTGTACCCTTCGAGGTTCGGGTTTATAAAGAGTGAAAATTGTATAGAACTGGTTCTGCATATTTGTATACTTTTTCTTTTTTAAAAAAGAGTACATGTGAGTCAGATCACATTATTTGAATCGTGTACAATCATGTGGACATTACATCACAATTAACCTCTTTCTCTTGTACACTGGATCTCACTATCTTGTGTACATACCTAATTTAGTGGCGTAAACAAAACTTATTGATGTTCTATTATGTATTTTTATTGATGCTTGCCTAAAACCCTACCGATAATGTAGAACGTTGGTAATTTTAGCAGATGCCATGAATACGTAGTACATAATTCTACTATAAAGTGGCTAACATTGGACGAGTTTGACCATAGTTAATCTACCAAGCGCTATGTGTCACATATTTAGAACGTTGTTGATTTTAATAGATGTCATGAAAACATAGTACATAATTCTACTGTACAGTGGATAAAATTTGAATAGTTTGACTATAGTTAATCTAACAAATGCTAGATGTCACATATTTACAGGAATACGCAATAACAACAGTATTATTACAATTTACTTGTTAGACGCTTACAAATAACTAAGATAATCTTACGACAGAGGGCAATACTTGTAATGAATAATATAATATAAATCACATTTATAGAAAATTAACTTTATAAAAGATTATCGTAAAACTGAAAATCATTACAATCGGTTCCATAATGTATGTATGTGATAACTCAAAATTACTGAGAATAAGGAATACGGTTAATATTTTATTTTATTTTAAATAATTAGTTGTGCCTAAAGTTATTCCATTTAACAATAATGTTCTACATTAATTCGTTCGTTTCACTGCTTTACCACCCCCAAAAACTTGTTTCAATGCAATCGGCACTTTATAAGTGTGCCTTTTGCATTTTTGCAATTTTGCATTCATTTTGTCATCTTACATTTAAATAAAGTACCATTTCAATTTAATCGTATATGTTGGTACCTAGATACCGAAATCATGCATTTATAAGAAATCATTCATCAAAATGGGGTATTAATGAATGATTTCCTATTCATTAAATTGACCCGTAAATTAACGATCACCGGAAAATTAACTTTTGTTTGCTATGCCAGATTTTATATTCTTAGTGTACCACGTATAAACATAGTTTTGCTTTTATATGTATGTGCAAACACATTTTTTAACTGCATATTTTTTTATTTTAAATGTCGTCCCTTCCAACTATACGGTCAAATTTTCCGATAACGAGCTTATAAGTACATATTCGGATTATAGAATTCGGAATAATTTTGGTCGGATTACAGAGGCATTTATTTTTGGAGTGGCTGTTCGGATTGGTACACGTTCGGCTTAGCGGGATTTTACTGTACACCCATGCCTCGATATACGTACTGCCCTCCTAAGAAAGACCCCCGTATCTACAGAAATTTTTTTTTTTTTTAATTTTAGTACTTATCGATTCTGCTCGATTTATATGACATATTTACTTAATAAAAAGACCGTAAATGCAATGCTTTCTTGCATTTACAGTCTTTTTATTAAGTAAATATGTCATATAAATCGAGCAGAATCGAATAAGTACTAAAATTTCAATGTTTTTTTTTTTGTAGATACGGGGGTTTTTCTTAGGAGGGCAGCGTAGTAGTTCGGTTCCCGAGAATTGCTACTTATATCGAAACGACGGATAACGAATATATTTTAACATTATGTCATATGGGTTTGGGAATTTTGTGCTAAAAGTTGTATACCTATTAAAAAAAAACATGTCAGTTTAATTAAATTTATGTATTTATTTATTTTTACAAAATTAATCAAAAGAAATATCCCAAGTGCATCAAAATAGCCGAATAAATTTTGACGTTTTTGTTAAAATGTTTTGCCTAGAAATATGTCGAGTAAATTTACCACGTAACAAAATCTCGGGTGCGAAGCACGAGGGATTTTGGGTGGAAAATTTACGAGAAATATTTCTTTATGGCAAAACGTTGCGACAAAAACGTAAAAATTTAATCAGGCTATTTTCATGCACGCGGGGTATTCGGCATGATTATTTCCTGATTATTAATTTGAATAAATAGATTTACCAACGAATTATTTACTTACTTGTCGAGGAATCTTTGATAATGATTGCAAAAAAAATTCAGAAGCTATTAAACGTCAAAATTTAATCGGGTAAATTTTGACACGTTTGGAACGTCAACATTTAATCGCTATAAAACTGAGGAAAACCATGGTGACTGGGACTTTTTATGTGCATGAAGGAAATAATCAACAGTAATATCACAAGTGCATCAAAATAGCCGATTAAATTTTGACGTTTCTGTCAAAATGTTTTGCCTAGAAATATGTCGAGCAAATTTGCCACGTAACAAAATCTCGGGTGCGAAGCGCGAGGGATTTTGGGTGGAAAATTTAGGAGAAATATTTCTTTATGGCAAAACGTTGCGACAAAAACGTAAAAATTTAATCAGGCTATTTTCATGCACGCGGGGTATTCGGCATGATTATTTCCTGATTATTAATTTGAATAAATAGATATACCAACGAATTATTTACTTACTTGTCGAGGAATCTTTGATAATGATTGCAAAAAAAATTCAGAAGCTATTAAACGTCAAAATTTAATCGGGTAAATTTTGACACCTTTGAGACGTCAAAATTTAATCGGGTAAATTTTGACACGTTTGGAGCGTCAACATTTAATCGCTATAAAACTGAGGAAAACCATAGTGACTGGGACTTTTTATGTGCATGAAGGAAATAATCAACAGTAATATCACAAGTGCATCAAAATAGCCGATTAAATTTTGACGTTTCTGTCAAAATGTTTTGCCTAGAAATATGTCGAGCAAATTTGCCACGTAACAAAATCTCGGGTGCGAAGCGCGAGGGATTTTGGGTGGAAAATTTACGAGAAATATTTCTTTATGGCAAAACGTTGCGACAAAAACGTAAAAATTTAATCAGGCTATTTTCATGCACGCGGGGTATTCGGCATGATTATTTCCTAATTATTAATTTGAATAAATAGATTTTACAACGAATTATTTATTTACTTGTCGAGGAATCTTTGATAATGATTGCAAAAAAAATTCAGAAGCTATTAAACGTCAAAATTTAATCGGGTAAATTTTGACACCTTTGAGACGTCAAAATTTAATCGGGTAAATTTTGACACGTTTGGAACGTCAAAATTTAATCGCTATAAAACTGAGGAAAACCATGGTGACTGGGACTTTTTATGTGCATGAAGGAAATAATCAACAGTAATATCACAAGTGCATCAAAATAGCCGAATAAATTTTGACGTTTTTGTTAAAATGTTTTGCCTAGAAATATGTCGAGTAAATTTACCACGTAACAAAATCTCGAGTGCGAAGCGCGAGGGATTTTGGGTGGAAAATTTAGGAGAAATATTTCTTTATGGCAAAACGTTGCGACAAAAACGTAAAAATTTAATCAGGCTATTTTCATGCACGCGGGGTATTCGGCATGATTATTTCCTGATTATTAATTTGAATAAATAGATATACCAACGAATTATTTACATACTTGTCGAGGAATCTTTGATAATGATTGCAAAAAAAATTCAGAAGCTATTAAACGTCAAAATTTAATCGGGTAAATTTTGACACCTTTGAGACGTCAAAATTTAATCGGGTAAATTTTGACACGTTTGGAACGTCAACATTTAATCGCTATAAAACTGAGGAAAACCATAGTGACTGGGACTTTTTATGTGCATGAAGGAAATAATCAACAGTAATATCACAAGTGCATCAAAATAGCCGATTAAATTTTGACGTTTCTGTCAAAATGTTTTGCCTAGAAATATGTCGAGCAAATTTGCCACGTAACAAAATCTCGAGTGCGAAGCGCGAGGGATTTTGGGTGGAAAATTTAGGAGAAATATTTCTTTATGGCAAAACGTTGCGACGAAAACGTAAAAATTTAATCAGGCTATTTTCATGCACGCGGGGTATTCGGCATGATTATTTCCTAATTATTAATTTGAATAAATAGATTTTACAACGAATTATTTATTTACTTGTCGAGGAATCTTTGATAATGATTGCAAAAAAAATTCAGAAGCTATTAAACGTCAAAATTTAATCGGGTAAATTTTGACACCTTTGAGACGTCAAAATTTAATCGGGTAAATTTTGACACGTTTGAAACGTCAAAATTTAATCGCTATAAAACTGAGGAAAACCATGGTGACTGGGACTTTTTATGTGCATGAAGGAAATAATCAACAGTAATATCACAAGTGCATCAAAATAGCCGAATAAATTTTGACGTTTTTGTTAAAATGTTTTGCCTAGAAATATGTCGAGTAAATTTACAACGTAACAAAATCTCGGGTGCGAAGCGCGAGGGATTTTGGGTGGAAAATTTACGAGAAATATTTCTTTATGGCAAAACGTTGCGACAAAAACGTAAAAATTTAATCAGGCTATTTTCATGCGCGCGGGGTATTCGGCATGATTATTTCCTAATTATTAATTTGAATAAATAGATTTTACAACGAATTATTTATTTACTTGTCGAGGAATCTTTGATAATGATTGCAAAAAAAATTCAGAAGCTATTAAACGTCAAAATTTAATCGGGTAAATTTTGACACCTTTGAGACGTCAAAATTTAATCGGGTAAATTTTGACACGTTTGAAACGTCAAAATTTAATCGCTATAAAACTGAGGAAAACCATGGTGACTGGGACTTTTTATGTGCATGAAGGAAATAATCAACAGTAATATCACAAGTGCATCAAAATAGCCGAATAAATTTTGACGTTTTTGTTAAAATGTTTTGCCTAGAAATATGTCGAGTAAATTTACAACGTAACAAAATCTCGGGTGCGAAGCGCGAGGGATTTTGGGTGGAAAATTTACGAGAAATATTTCTTTATGGCAAAACGTTGCGACAAAAACGTAAAAATTTAATCAGGCTATTTTCATGCGCGCGGGGTATTCGGCATGATTATTTCCTAATTATTAATTTGAATAAATAGATTTTACAACGAATTATTTATTTACTTGTCGAGGAATCTTTGATAATGATTGCAAAAAAAATTCAGAAGCTATTAAACGTCAAAATTTAATCGGGTAAATTTTGACACCTTTGAGACGTCAAAATTTAATCGGGTAAATTTTGACACGTTTGAAACGTCAAAATTTAATCGCTATAAAACTGAGGAAAACCATGGTGACTGGGACTTTTTATGTGCATGAAGGAAATAATCAACAGTAATATCACAAGTGCATCAAAATAGCCGAATAAATTTTGACGTTTTTGTTAAAATGTTTTGCCTAGAAATATGTCGAGTAAATTTACAACGTAACAAAATCTCGGGTGCGAAGCGCGAGGGATTTTGGGTGGAAAATTTACGAGAAATATTTCTTTATGGCAAAACGTTGCGACAAAAACGTAAAAATTTAATCAGGCTATTTTCATGCACGCGGGGTATTCGGCATGATTATTTCCTAATTATTAATTTGAATAAATAGATTTTACAACGAATTATTTATTTACTTGTCGAGGAATCTTTGATAATGATTGCAAAAAAAATTCAGAAGCTATTAAACGTCAAAATTTAATCGGGTAAATTTTGACACCTTTGAGACGTCAAAATTTAATCGCTAGTAATACCATAAAAGCTTTGAATTTATTGATTAATTTACGATAACTTGTTGCGTAGTAACTTGAAAGAGTGTAAATTTGATGAGTATTAAAAACACGACAACGCAGTTGGAGTGTTTTTATCATCAAATTTGCACGATTTGAAAGTTGCTACGCAGGAAGTTTGAGTTAATTAATCGAAGAAATTCAAAGCTTGAATGGTATTTTATTAGATTATTTTATGAATGTATAAATTTTAACACAAATAAAATTGTTTGAAATTTTGTTGTTGATGGAAACTAGGCAACGTCAAGATAAAGGAACTCGAAGTTTTATCAGAATATTATCGCTGTAAAACCGTGTTCCTTCCTCAAATAACGAACTGTGATTGGCTATATTAGTCATGAATAAAATAATCATTTTTAAATTTTAAATGACACAAGCAATGGTGTCTACGTATGTTAATATTAAATTTTTAAGTCAAATGTTCTGTATTATCAGGGATACTATTAAGGTAGAAACAGTAACAGAAACGATTTTAATGTTAGCTACTTTACTCGACTTTTTTTGTTTATAGTATTGTTTGTAGCAATCTATTTCACGATTGACACCACGCGAAACTCTAAACTTCGTTCCTTCAGCGGATCTTTCTCGTGTAAAATTTGTAAACCTTTCTCGAATTAAACAAGAACTTTTCATAAATCATTCGTGGTTAACTGCCTCTGATTATTATTTATGTTTGTATATTCACGTTCGAATATAATAAGTTTCAACGTCTCAATAAATTGTCCGATAGGAATGATAACATATTAGCAAAGTCAGAATGTAGGCATATTTTTGGAACGTATATCAAAACTTTACTACATAAAAGGAGACTGTTGAATATACAGTAGAATCCGGTTATAACGACTCCGGTTATAGCGAACCACCGGTTATAACGAACTTTATTCCAAGACCCGACATTTTCCTCTATGTAACAATGTAAAAAACAATCGGTTATAACGAACTCGGATATAACGAACTATCGGATATAGCGAACCTGAAAAGCCGAAATTAATAAAATTTTAATCAGCTATAACGAACTTTGTATTGCATATAACGCGTAATAACCTTTGAATCTGATGATGATTTGTCATTAAATGAGTAGTAGTTAAATAGAAACAAAGGAAAGTGAATTTCAGCAATTGTTTCTCTTTCGGGGATATTTTAGAATTTTTACACTGTTGAGGTTGTATTGTGATTATTTACCTGTCCTAAATAAACAATTGCACTGTTAAAAAAGAAAAAAAAAGTGAGTCTTCTGTAGTAAAAAAAGATCAGTCAAAATCAAAACAATGTGATTTCCAGATCAAACAGAAATATAAATCTCAAATATCACAGAATATGAAAAGTGACTTAGGTACTTCTTGCATAGAGCCCTTCAATTATAAAATTCAAATTTTTTCGAAAACCTAAACATGAATGACAATTTATTAGTTACAACAGAATATTTGTGTATTTGTGGTAGACAAAAGTAGCCAAGAAGAAGCCAATGAGGAATGAGGATGAGCCGGAAGCACCAGCATTGCAGATTTTATCTACACAGGAAGCTGTGAGAAGTATTAACAACATTCGTAATTTTTTACAGTTTTACAGTGTGCCGAACTCAATTATTGAAAATCTTAGTGACGTTGAAACGTGTGTGGACAATTTATACTTTAAAAATGCGACAGTTCAGTCGAAAATAACAAATTTTTTGAAATAAAATTACTTGTTGCATTATGCTTTGTTTCACTTAAGTTTAATGCTTATATTCTTAATGGTTTTATACATATGCATATTTATATTAGACTAATAAAGGTCTCATAAAACACTCTTGCGTTTATTCTTACAATAGCGTTTATAACGAACTTCGGATATAACGAACCGATTTTGACGGTCCCTTGAGGTTCGTTATAACCGGATTCTACTGTATTTGAGAAGCTACTTAAATCAAAATGACGTAAAGCGAGACTACGTATAACGAGGGATGGGTGTACTCAATTCATAAAATTGTACAGGGTGTCCCATCACTTCTGGCCACCCCCCAAATTGAGCTTTAATTGAAATTTATTTATTTGAAATTTCCAGTTTTAAATGTTAATTGTCGGCGTTAGTTTTCGACAAAAAAAATAAAAACTGATTTTTTATTAAAATAATATCTCCCAATTTAGGTGGCCTAAAATCTGAATAGCGCCAAAATAAATGTTTTTAAATTTTTTTTTTCTGCACTTAAGCCATCGATATCATTTGTTACTTTCAACAATTCCATGTTACAAATACGTGCTGTTGAAACATTGAGCGCAAGTTAACCTTTGTTTAAATTCAACACCGTATCGAATTGATATACAGAATTAACTGATAACCAGTCTTACAAATGAACCAAACGTAATTAATTTTGATTTCATTTACAAATGGAAATTTTGTAAAATTGGTTACTGGAGAACCTACCTACTCCATAACACCAAGATTTTTAATTCACAGTGTAATTATCGTCGGTAGAAAATTTTTGAAGTTTTAATGCAAACCTACAAAAATATAAAATCTAAATCTGAGCCCAACTAAGAGCTACTTACTCCATCAGGTGAACATATTATGGTTGTGTCGACATTTAACTCGGAATTTACATTGCCGTTTTTATTAGCTGCTTGAGTTCCTGTTATGTTAAAAAAAAAAACAACAATAAAAACATCTTGACCGTTTTATATTTAAACCTAAAAAAGCAAAAGAGAACAGCATCCACTACACAAATGATCGTTTAAACATCTGATAAGCAAGTTGTATGACAACATTTCATAAGAGGGTCGGCTTAAACAATTGACGTGTGCTTCACTTTTATATTTTTAGAGATTCGGGACCGATAATTAACAGAGACGGATTTAAAATAAAACTAAAACAAACCGTTTACGGTTGGATCGTAAAAAATAATGATAATTTCATGTCAATACTTATTATGCGCATTATTTATTTTTCGGGCAGTAATTATATCTTCAACTGGCACTGAATAAAATCGATATGAAAACAGCACAACCGATTTCACGTTTAAGTTAATCTCTGTTATTTTGAAATACGGTTCTGATTATTTGTCATTTTTGTGTTATTGATGGCTGTAGCCGGATGACACCGAGATGGTATCAGAAGCCTTTTGTTTCGACAATCAATTATCTCTAAACTTGACTGCGGCATTTTAATTTAATTAGGGTGTATTATATGGCGCATTTCTTTAAAACTATCCAAGCATTTAGTTACCTGATTAGATAAATAATAGAACGATCATTTTAAAAAGAAGATGTTGGGTATTTTATACTGGTAATAAAACGATTTTTTAACTTCTATGTTTTTAATTCTTTTTTTGTATTTCTATCTGAAGAATACATTCTATACATTTATTATATTATTAAATATTATTATTATTATTATTATTATTTTATGATTGGCTAAATTAATCATTATGCCTATAATAAATTTTTAGTCGCATTTGAGTAAGTTTATGAAGTACCATTGTGTAATTTTTGACGATACTGTCGTTTGGGGTGACACATGACTCTAAGGAGCTTTTGTAACCTTTAGTTACTCTATTCTACGTTATACAAGGTGTTCCACCAGTGGTAGTGAGCCTAAATATTTGGAGGACGCAACCCATAATACATTGCTAGGTAACGTGGTTTTTGTTTCTGATTTTAAAAAGCATGAAACTTATTAAACTGCATTACGTGTCATGATAAAATTGTTAAAAAAATTGAAAAATTATGCGGAAAATATTTGTTCACTGGCAGTTCGACCCGCCGAAGACGGGTATATAACTGATGCCAAACTCTGTAAAACACACAGCTCAAATCTAATTATTTTTGCAAAGAAATTGTTAAGGTCAAACTTTTCTTTCTGTTTTTTAACTTGTAGGATTGTTAACCGCCAATCTGTAACTCAGTTAATTATGATTTTTATTTCGGTTTTTCACGGCGGTTCTTGACGTTTGTGAAATTTTTGCCGCCATCTACATATGCCAGCCAATCAGCAAATGACGGTATCGTTATACACAGAACTTTTCTTATATGAAGGATTAATGTAACAAATGCTCAAGATGTTGTCCCCCTGCTCTCTCCAGCCGCCTGAATCCCAAAACGATCTCTTCACACTTGTTAATATTTGTGAAGTGATATACCTGCATGCATCTCGTATTTTATATTCTAAATGTTCCAAATTATCAATTGGTGTCTGATACACTTGGTCTTTTACCATCTCCCACAGAAAAAAATCTAAAGGTGTAAGATCTGGGTTAATTGAACCCCTTCCTATCCATCGATTAGGCAAAATTAAATCAAGGTAATTCCGCACAATTCTATGGTAATGAGCCGGGGCGTCGTCTTGCTGAAACCATAGATCTTGTCTTATTTGTAAATTTACATCTTCAAGCAGCAGTGATATAATGTGTCTTAAAAAATTCAAATAAACATTTCCGCTTAAGCTAGTTCGAAAAAAATAAGGTACAAATATTGTGGTTTCCCAATATTCAACACCAAACATTAGTGGAATAGATGGTTTGAAAATGCCCTTCCCGAATCCAACGAGGATTTTCTTCAGCATAATAGCGCATGTTATGTTTGTTAACTCCACCATGATTGGAGAAGGTGGCTTCATCAGAAAACAGAACTTGATCATAGAAACTGATATCCATATTTTCCTTCTCTCGAAAAATGTTGCATAATGCCGGTCTTTTAGAATAACCTGTCTCCTGTGCATGAAATTTATTTCCAGTAATTATGCGGTGTACAGAAGTTAAACTAATGCCAGTTGCTCTTGAAATAATACGTTGACTGATGTGAGGATTTCCAATACGCTGATTTCGTTTCCTTGACTTGTAACTGTTCTCTCCCTTGTTTTCTTCAAAGGAGGCCAGTTTTCCTTTAAGGTGAGCTCAAGTCTTTTGAATATCGTGTCAACAGGTCTTCTGTTCGGAAAACAATGTCTGTACAAACGTGCAGAGGCAGAAGTATTTTTCTTGCACTCACCGTAAATCAGAACCATGCCTGTTTCTTCATTATCAGAATACATTTTTGGTAAATGTCAGGTGTGACGGTTGTGACAATTGTTATTAAAATATGAGCACAGCCATCATGGATTAATTATTTGTTCAAAAAAAAAACACGATATATAAAATAAATACGTTACCTATGCAATGTATTATGGGTTGCATTCACAAAATATTTAGGCTCATTATCACTGGTGGAACACCTTATATAGCAAGGAAAAAAATCAATATAAGGTATTTTTTCTAACGTTTATCAATAAAATATGTTAAGACCACGGTTTTTGTTTCCTCAATAATACTCAGAAATTTCTTAAAGAAAATAATGTAGAAGAAAATGTGGGAAAAATCGAGATATTTTACAAAAATATAGATTGAACAAAATAAAATAAATAGAAAAGCCTAAAAGCAGAATAAATAGTAGCACAGATCTGTACAAGGTCTGCAGCAGTTGTTGACAGATTGCTCATACCGGGTGTATAATTATATGTAATGACTTTTATGATTTACGTTCAAGTAGGTATTAGTCTCTGTTATAATACTCATTTTATAATGACTATAAAAAATATTATTCATAAAAGTTAGATTAGATAACGAATTAGTTACAAATTATTGGTTCCACAGTAATTACTATAATCAATAATTTTAAATCCCGGACAACGGTGTGTTGCATCTACAGATTTTAAGAGGTATTCATTTTATACACATTTTTTCCTCCATAAATAAATAACGGCATTGAAGTTTAAATACTAATGAAGATGGTATTGAAACAAAAACTTGAAATGGGATCCAAAGTTGGGAAATAAATCGGTTGAATTACCTTCGCTTAAAAAAAGTAAAAACATAAAATAAATTAAAAAATATAAAAAGCAATATAATTTGCATTTGTCTCCAACATAATATAAAAGGTCTTTATGTATTCTTTAATTCAGTTTGTATTATTTCAGGACGTTTCAAAATGTATATTTAAATTTCTAAATATTGATGTATTTTGCGTTTTAATTGTTCTTATTACGAATGAAAACCTGAATCGTATTTACTTACTACCAATGATATGTTGTTTGTTCTTACGGAAGGTTAAGAGAGCGCCTCGTTTATCATAAATCATTGTTCAACAGGAAAACATCAACAACCTGCAGACACGATTTTAAAGGTACGATGAGGTATGACTATTAGTTGATTAATAAATTCCTAATGATGTGCGCCGAAAGTCATAAATATTAAGTGTATAAATTTACACAATTGTTAAGAAGTGATAAAATATAAGAATGTTAATTGCATCAATATTTATAACAACAATTAATTAACAGAGTACTTCCAAGAGCAGTAAATTCAAGCTAATTAGCCTTACAAATGAAAATCCCTTTAACGCAAAAAAGACATAAATTTTGATACATTTCATTTGCATGCAGCTATCAATAATTTCAAACTAATTAACTTGGACTTATGAAACTCACGTAAATAAATAAATTGCGCTCATTTGAATTATAAAATTTAAAAGCAACAACTTATGTAAACCGGTTTAAGGTGGGTAAAAGGTAAAAATTGCAAATTATCATTTAAATCAATACAGACATAAGTTCCTTCATACGTTCAATCTTGCTAAAGTAATTGCATATTTTTTCTTGATACCATTTGTTTTGTTCTTCTACGTTTGTCAGAATAAAGATGTAGGCTTCATGAAATCTTGTTACGAAGAAAATTACATAGTTATATACGCGCTTATAAAAAAAATCCCCTGGAGCTTTTATGGCGTTACAGTCTGGGGCATGATGTACAATTATTATAGACTCTTTTAAGTATGTGTAAACATATTGAAGGCAGGATGCACTAATGCTACCTACCTTGCAATTTTTATTTTGTTGAAACTCTCTTAATCTAAATCAATGTATCAATTTGGTGTAAACAAACTTAAAAATAACACAGTGAAGACTCTACTAAATTACAATTTTAAATACACTATTCGGATAATATTTGTTCCCGGAGATTAAAGCGCTAGTTTCGAAGCCAATCGCAAACGGAATAGTACTTTTTTTAAGTATTGCCACACACTATTGTTTTTCCCATTATAGGCAAATTCCTTTTTGAAATTAGGATATAAAACTTTATCACGGCAGTGACAGTTATTACGTTGTGTAAGTATAACACAAAAAACGTGAAAATCGCTGCCAAAATAACGGAATCGAAATAATTAGTGTTCCTGATGATTGTATATTTAACACCTACAATGCAATCAACAATAAAATTTCTTATTTATGTTTGTTTGTCTTGTCTTTTTGTTTATTGGTGTACAGAAACAGTAATTTTCATTACATGTGTTGCAAGTGACAATTATCGTGCGAGGGTAATTTTGCGAGACGAGGTAGTACATCGCAGACGAATAAAAGTTGTATTCATAACCTCCTCGAAACTATCATATTGAAGTTCGTGTGTAGATTGAAGAAGATTTGTCAGTTTGCTATGGGCACATAGAATATGTAGACCTGAACCAGTCGATTTTTCGTATTCACATAGTACAGTAGTGTCAGTAATCATGTAACAAAAAGACAACATCAATCGATTAACCACTAGAAACTCTGCTGGTATATAAAGTGTTATTGCCTTCCTCTATTCAGCGTTGGATAAAAAGTAATTTTTGATTTAGCATATGCAACTATATTTTCTTTGAGGGCACACATTTTCGTTGTTTGACTTTGTTCACATATTTTACTATCTGTTCTAATAGTATATTACAAGTGAAGAAGCAAAAAAGTGTCTCTCACGGATGTACCAGTTTTGCACACGATACGAATTCCACAAGTGAGCAAAATCGGTGCTTCACGAGTGCTGTATAGCGTTTTGTTCAATCGTGCTCTTGAAATGTTAAAAAAAAATACTGAAATTTGTAATACCTGCAACAACTTGGTTTATATTATTATGTTGTAGTTTATTTCCTTGTTCTGCAATTTCTATAACAAAAGTAGTGAGCGAAATGTTTTGCTCGCTGCTTTTGCCCAAGTGCTGTATCCTAGTAAGAAACAACGTATTTCAAGAGCAGGATTGAAGAAATGAATATATTTATCTACAAATTCTTCCATGATGTTTGTTTATTAATATATTTCTGTTTTCTTTATGGTTAGTCATCTTTTTTTTATTACTAGTCACAGTAAGTCCTGTTTTTCAGATTTCATTTTCTTCTATTAATATTTATTCCTTCTTTGCTCTATTCTTCTTAAATACGTCTTTAAGTGTTCGCCTTGTCTCATCCCTCTGTAAATTTGAATAGGTTGCGTTTTATCATATAATGTAACTGAACTATCATCAAAGAGTGGCAAGTAGCAGGTTATATATATTCTGTTTGTTTATAAATGGAACTGATTAGTTCTATACATATAATCTGAATCTGCACTAGTGTTTTGCCCATAATTAAATAGTTTCGTACTATCCAAGACCTTTTGATAGTTTACGAAGACCAAATATAACTGTAAATTATACACCGCCGATTTTTCCAACAAAGTATAGTAGGTGATCTGATGTAGGTATTAAATTATTTGCCAAAACCTGCTTGTTCAAACGCTTGGTAGAATTCTAATTTATTACTGAATTTAGTAATTATTATCCGGGCAAACAGTTTGTACATTTGAGAGTGAAATTGAAAAGATACTGCTAATTAGAGTATCACAGCCTAACAAAAAAATATTTTGAAGCGCTAACATAAGTAACATTCTTCATACACGAAGTCTACACTTTTTATGTCGTTAGGAGTCACTCAATTTGATAAGTAAATTCGAATTTTACAGTTTCACTTCATTTTCCTTTACTTTTTAATATTTAGGAGGAAGGTAAAAGGTAATTTAAAATATTCATAACTGTTGAAATTTATGGAAAAACAGTAAATTTATTTTTACTAACATGTTATAAATCAAATTACAAAATACAAACTAAAAATTACGTTAAATTAAATAATTCGTCCAGAGAAGAAGAAATAGGCACAGTTCCCAGAACGCTGACTGCGTTACCTCTGTGAATGGCACAACTAATTCGTTGTTTTAAGTATGTTTTCGCCTGAGGAATACCTGTGACGTCAATAATAAGTCTTCCCAAAGCATCTAACAACAATAAAGCGCTCATACTCCAAGGACCAAAGGTTTCAACAGCAAAGATTTTCTGCTTTGTTTGCAGCAGATCTAACAGATATGGACGACTCAGATAAATGTGAAGGTGCAAGCGTATCTGTACAGGTGACATCCCAAATAAGGGATTTGCCTTCCTTCCAGGGAATAATGGCGATTCCATCCGGACGTTTGCCGTCATCTCTCAGAACCCCATTGGGTTCAAGTAAACTAGGGATGTTGGCAGATGAGAAAGCACGTTCTAAGATGTCGTTAATACAGTTGTGTCTTGGAATCCTTCCTGCACTTTTTATGCAAGACAGTCCATGATGACCGTACGTGTCTACTGAAGAACCACAATTACATATATGAGGATGACAAATACTGGTGCCTAATCTTAGAGAAACAGCAATTTGTAAAGTGGCTTTTTCTAACAAAGTGCCTAATTTAGAAGAAGGTAAAGATTCAAGCCAAGCTCTTGATTCGGATTCAGACACTGCTAATAAAATAACTTTTTGAGTAACATTTGAGGAAGACAATAGCTTTTGAAAGTTATTTTCAATAATTGGCAAATCCCAATTTCGTTGAATGGAGGGAGATGTGGAGGGTAAAGATGAGGAATTAGATATAATTTTCCATTTTTCAATGGCTTTACTGGAGTAAGATGTCTCGAAGTTGAAAAAACGAGAAGGTAGAATAGACTTAATAAGCCGAGAATTAGCAAAGATAGAAGATAAGAAAACTGGAGTTAAAATATCTGCAACAGATCGAATTCGTAGACCACCAAGACGGACAGATAACTTGGTTTGATTCCATGACCTGTTTGTAAATTTTATGTTCAAAATTTTTTATTTATATATTTCGGATAAACATAGTGGCCCAATGGCCTCCTTCGTCATAATGCAAATTTGGATCCGTTCCTAGGCATTTTCAATAATTTTTCGAAAAACTTCTGGCATTATCTGATCTATTTCAACGTCTCCAGAAACCGTAGCTTGAAATAGTCCCAGTGAAATAGTCTGGAACAGCCATATCAGGTAAGTGTTACTGGTCGCTAAAAGTCGTCAAAACAAGAGATCACGCGTCCAGAGAAAGCGTGGATGTGATGGGACCGTCGTACTGGCATGTTCCAACTCCAACCTGTTAAACTAGGCTATCAAAAATCCAGTTACAGCACAGCACCAAACAGTGACTTTGACGAGGATGTAACGCTGCTCGTTAATGATGTGTAGGTTTTCAGTTTCGCAAAACCAATAATTTTGTTGAGTTGCATATCCAGTTACAGTTAGATGCAAATGCGCCTTGTTCTTCATAATTAAAAGTCCTCAACTTCGCATTAACGCTGCAGGAAGACATTTGGCCGATATCACTTTCTGTACTTGATGAAATCAAATTTAAAACTAAAATTAATGTTTCTTCAACTACACTAAGACCTCGTTTAGCACTCAGGATGTGTTCCTCGACGTCAAAGCGCTAAACGAGACAGCGTTAAGCGGGGTCATTTTAACACATAGTAAATAGGGAAAGGGAAACACGAGACCGAAAATAAACAAATTTTATTTCTAAAATGGTTCGTATTGTAAAAACAGGCATATTTAATCCACCAGAGCTAACGCAAAATAAATTTTAATCGTCACTGGCGCGTGTCTCAGAGATCGAGAGTTTTTATAGTTTAATTATTATTGAAAAATATTATTTTATGTTAAATCTAAATTTATAGTATATTGGAAACTGCGTCCTTTCTCTACAATAAATCACAACTAGATTTAATATAAGATTATTTTTGTTAAACTTAAACAGTGGGTACTTATTCCATTAATATGAAAATTATATCACTTATTTGTAACACCTCTAAAAAAAAAAATCATTAGACTTTCTTTCCAAAATGAAAAAAAAAATTAAAAAAATGTTTTACTTACATACCGACTGGCGTCGGGTCCCACAGCCGGTGACTACGCAAAACTCAAAAACAATATGTCTGCACACGTCGCTATCATACGAAAGACTGATGATAGCACTGACCAAATGAGGCAGCTACCCGAAGAATCAGCCAAATTTATTAAAAGATTAAAATATTATTCAGCGTTTGCAAAAAAAGTCGGTCTCTGAGACGTATGGTCCCAGCTCTGTCGGGTTAAAGCGGTTCCAATGTCGACTTGACGTTCATCGTGTTCCAGTCTCCTCAGCACCTACATTTTAATATCGTTCGAAATGCTTTTTCGTGTAATTTTCGTTTTATTACTACACTTATTCATTCTGAGTAATTTAAAAATTGTACGGATTTATTTTTAATGAACAAATAGAATTTTTATTGGTTTTCTTACACAATAATATCGAGGATTACAGCACATAGCTTTAGGGGAAGTACAGCGCTACGATGAATTGCCACCTTTCGCTGATTGTTCAGATATAATCGTACTATGTAGCTATATACGAATCAATGAAGTGCCGAAATAATTTGAATTAGCTTAATGTTTTTTTTAGACTTCGAACAGACAGCGTTATATCGAATCAGCGTTAAACGAGGAAGCGTTAAACGAGGTCTTAGTGTATTTGAAAAGTTACAGACATTTTATTCCTTTATTAAATAATTTTTATTTCTGCAACAAACTGAAAATAATTTAAATTTTACACACCGTGAAATTGTGTTCGTAATTACATAAGTGATCACAAAACAATTTTGTCTATGACCTATTAAATGTGGGCCGCTTCTACGAAATTGTGGATGAAACTAAAGCATAATTGACAGAAAATTGCTATAATTTCTTATGACTTTATAACATATAATGGACATTTAATTTCTACCTGCCCCGAGACTTATATTTTTACCTGTTTTTATGAAGCGAAACGTGTTCGAACATCTCATGCATAATTTCCCAGTAATATCATTAAATTGGTACTACTTGTTCGTTAATTAATAATTGTGTAACCAGTTGAAGTAGGGGAATTTAAAAATCCATTGCGAAAGTTTGCGAATATATTTATGTCTGTGGTGTTTTCAAGTTAGATTTATTAATAACAATAAAGTGACTACTTTACAGGGAACTGCTACACTGAATGCAGAAATTACACGGCAATTTCAAAATAAAAAGAAGAAAGTAAGAAATACAAACCTAGACGAAATGTAAAACTTTTTAACGACATTTTATACGACTACCTATATGAACTTCAGAAGCATAAAATTTAAAATTTCGCAATAAAACCAGAAAATAATAAGGGAACTGAAAGAAAGAAAATAATGCAGAATTTATTAATGAGGCGTAGATGGCGATGGAATTCGAATAGTGAACCGTATTATAATTACATAGATTAAGAAAAGTTGAGAAAACTACCTAACTAATATACCTTAATATGGGGGTTGGATCAGAATGTGCACTTGTCTTCAAGTCCTTCGGAGGCATCGCCACAGTCTCAGGATCCGATAATAAATCGGAGACTGGTTTCTGATATTTTGAAAATATAATTACATGTTTTCATTTTGTAATGGAATACTGTGGACGGGGTTATGTGTAAGGTTATCGTCGAGAAATATGGGTACGCGTGAATTATTATATCCATTAATAAAGGCGTTTGCTGCTTGTAAATAGATTTTTTTAATAACGGCACAATATATTAATTTAATTCAACTCTTCTGCCTACTGTAACCGGAATTTCAAAAACGGCAATGGAATAATTGGCAAGGAATTGGTTTTGAAATAAAATTTTTCCGATTTTTTCGAAAGGTGGTGTTAAAATCGCTAAAAAATAAAGTTGGCCTTATATGTCATAAGTCCATCCACGTCAGCATATTCAAACATCACGAATCGAACCTTAACGCTAATGATAGGAATTAGCCGGCCGTTCGATCCACCGCTAATACGTAGTTTAGTTACAAATTCAGCCTTCAGGGGGATAATTTACAAAATTACCCGCCATAACACTTCAAAATAAACAAGAAAACAAGCCACAATCGCTGCCATGATCGTGTTCTGTTTATTTAAATAACTGAGATCACCGTTTCCAACATTAAGTTACAGCGTACGCTCAGACTGTCGGTCATGCTCTTTACTGATTATTTATAGTGGGACACATTACCGGTTACCGAGCTATGATCTGGTAGCTCCCTTGTTAGCACCTAAAGTTTTTCTACTTGAATCTTATTTCAAAAACGCACGGATATTTTGATTTCTTTCAATTTAATTGATGTAATCTTTTAAGTGCAGTACATAGGGTGTACTTAAAGTAATTTCATAATTTCACGAGCGCCCGAAAAGATGTCTTGCCACTTTGAATTATGAGTACTATATAGGAGTTGAAACAGATAATTAATTGGCTGCGCTTGTTGTAATGGCGTATTGTTGACGTACATAAATAAAAATTATAACTTTGATTACGCAGCATAACCCACTTTTAACGAAGAGTAATAACAGATAATATGGAAGTAGACAGTCTTGGTAACAAAACAAAGCGATTGACAACACTATTCTATGAGCCAGCATGACAAACGGAAGCATGAGCGATTGTTGACTGTCAGTGCCGCTGCAGGTGGCGATAAACCCAGCTAATTGAGTGACCAATGTAAAATATGACAATGGGCCGCACATTCCCAGGTTCAGATACGGCACAGAAACTAGGAGGAGTATAAAGACTGAAACAGTGCATCAATTTAAAATATTTGTTAATATAATAATATAATAATAGTATATTATACATTAAGGTGGAGAAGTGTATTTTCATAACCTAAGGCCGCCCGAAGGTTATGATATACTTCTCCACCGTGGTGTATATACAGGGTGTCCCATCATTTGTGGCGACCCCCAAAATTGAGTTCAATTGAAAGTTATTTATTTGAAATTTGGTGCACGTATGACTCTGGTATAAGGCTAGAAATTTCCAGTTTTACATGTTAATTATCAGCGTTAGTTTTCGAAAAAAAAAAAACTGATTTTTTATAAAAATACTATTTCCCAATTTCGTCAAATTTCACTTTTCAGGATCACTATGATTAAGACAAAGATATCCAAAGTAAAAAAAATAATTCAAAAGCTGTAATTAGTCTAAAATTCCTTTACATTGGAATCTCAAGGGTAAAGATACTAATTTATGACTGTAAATAGTCGTTAGTTACTTTCCGCAGAGGTAAGTGTGATTTAAATTTATGATATTGTAAAAATTTGTCACTGTCGAGTGGAAGTCGGTCGATGTGAACAGCAGAAGCGTACCTTTTTACCTTTTTACATTCTTGTAGATTTCTAAAATTTACGTAAATTGCAAGTCTAATAAATTACGATTATGAGTACGAAGATACTTTAAAGTGTGAATGTTGAATTTTTTTTTAACTCGAAGACGACTTATTACATTTTTGGTTTGCAATATTTTCGGGGCGCTTATGGAAAAGGGACAGACCATTGGAGGTACCAGTTACCTACTTCTAGTTTCGGAGAAAATTTTACAATGCCATACATTTAAACCGTACTTAACTTTACGGATAGGTACTAAGGACTATTCATAGTCATACATTATTACTTTTGCTTTTAAGATTCCAATATAAGGGAATTTTAGACTAATTACAGCTTTTGGATTTTTTTTTTACTTTGGATATCTTTGCCTTAATAATACTGATCTTGAAAAGTGAAATTTAACAAAATTGGGAGATACAGTAAAACCCCTCATAGTGGACACTCCTCTAATACGGACACCCCTCTTAATGGACACTTTTTTATCAGTCCTCCATAAGATTACTATATACAAACACCCCTCTAATGTGGACACCCCTCTATAGTGGACAGTTTTGTCCAGTCCCTTGAGTGTCCACTATGGAGGGGTTTTACTGTATTATTTTTATAAAAAATCAGTTTTTCTTTTTTTTGTCGAACACTAACGCCGACAATTAACATTTAAAACTGGAAATTTCTAACCTTATACCAGAGGCATGCGTGCAATTAAAGCTCAATTTTGGAGGTTTCCACAAGTGATGGGACAGACACCCTGTACAATGTTTTCTCCTACTAGTAATATTTGAATTTAAAATATTTTTTATTGCAAATTATCAAAAAAATTGTTATTTTTGTTTCCATGGCACGGCAGTTATTTGCAAATATGTCATTTCTTGACATAAAAGTTAAATCTAGTTCTTTGTTTGGCCCTTTGCACAAGGTTTTTGAAGCTGCTTACCAAAAATGATGAGTGAAGGTATAAATTTTACACTGTCAAAAATTTGAAAAATTGTAGATAATTTATTTAAAAGTAAAGAGACGTTAACTAAAATTAG
Source organism: Dascillus cervinus (assembly GCA_949768715.1). Taxonomy (NCBI): domain Eukaryota; kingdom Metazoa; phylum Arthropoda; class Insecta; order Coleoptera; family Dascillidae; genus Dascillus; species Dascillus cervinus. Next base: position 23,920,150 of record OX458319.1, on the reverse strand, counting down.
ATTTGCCGCGAAGGTGAAATACTTGCTGATGGTGTATTGTTTGAATGTAAAATTCCACATTTCGTTCTTTTGGCATTTAAGGGAACGTTTACGGAAGAACTGCTAAAACACTCACTTTTGACAGAATTGACATTCAAATGTAGGTCAATTTTTAAAATACATTAATTTAGTTAAACAACGATTTTAATGCATAAAATGCCATTAAATTGTATTTTCTTTCTAAAATTGTAATAGAAACGCCAAAAAATGTATATTTGTTCATTATTGACCACTGGTCAATAACAAAAAAATTCTTACCTGGCATTGAACAAATTGTAGTGAAACTAAACTCCACGGCAATCTAATATAAATCGAAATGATATGCTGTACGGCTAGTGGTGGAAAAATATCTTTTCACCTAGTTCTCCGTTGAACATTGATTGTAGAACCATTTTAACCAATTCAAATTTAGTGCCGGTTACTTGAAGTCAAAATTATGTTTTGTGGGTAGATTATTTTGCTTTTACAGTTGGTAGCTGTTTGAACCGAGTATGATTTTTCAAGGTAGTAAGCAGGTATTTTCCTAAAGCTTTCTGTGTAGACTGGTTTCGAAAGTTCAAGCGAATTAATAAAATTTAAAAAAGGAACAATTGACACGTAAGTCGTTAATAAATTCAAGCGAATTATTCTCATTTTTAAGTGCATATTCGACCAGTGCAGTTGTGAAAGCAAGGTAAAAAAAATTCTAAAGAAAATGGGAACAGTCTGAATAACATTTATATTAATTGTAATTGTAACATAAATGAGATGGTCCAAATCAGAACGCAGTTATAAACAACGAGTCACTTGCAGAAAACTGCATTTTGATACTGAGCACTACTATTACAGTCAGCAGTCACATCAATTTCTTATGGAGAGTAATATGATGTTCTCAATAAATTTAACAAAAATTTGTGTCAAATTTTATAATGAATGAAAAGGTGACCTTGCCTGCAAATTCTCTTAAAGTAATTAAACAATTGGTATTTTACCAGAGCAAAAGAAAGTGTGAAAGTTTTTGTAAGTTGAAACTCACTGCCTGTGTTATGGTAAACCAAAACTCAGTAATGTTCAATATTCTCTTTACAAACTGTCAACATCGACAATGTTATGTGGGCGTTTACTTGTAGGCTTTAGATAAAATTCTCCATAACAAAGTTCTTAACACTTGGCTTCAAAATTGTATTACTTATTATTGTAAAGCGACACCCTTATCGGACGACCCTGGGTTAGCAGACTACGACGTCACGACTTAAAACATCCCCCGTCTTAAGTGTTTTGACCGACAACCCAGAGCCATAAAGTGATTACGGTGACAAAAGACAGTTGGTTTCGGTCCATCAATAGATGAAGGACTGTTTTGCTTATTTCTTTGTATTGTATGGTTTAAAATTGTTCTTGTTAACTTCTTTCTTTTTCGTGTGTTGATTTGTTTAATAAAACAACGGTGGAGGACGAACCCCTCGTGAAATTGCATTGTTTCAATTACACACCCCCTTGAAGAGTTACACAAGCGCTACATTATTAGTTTTACTACTGTTTGCCACATTCCAATCTCCAGGATTTCCTATTTCTGACATGCTATTTTCTAGACAGTGTTAGAGATCTCCATATTATAACTTCTTCATGAACATCCTTTTTTTTTCTCTCTGGTGGTTTCTATTCGCAACTTTTTTTCTCTTTAATGGTTTCAATTAATCTTTTCTCTATCTTCATTTGATGTAGACGCTCCTTATCTCTAACTACGTCCCATAGGGATTTTTCACAGCATTTTCTCATCTTCTCTTCAATTTTTCTATAAGGTCTTTGGTATTGCACAGACATCTGACTTGATGTAATCATGTTATGACCGTTTTGCCTCTTCTGATCTTATTTTGCATGTCCACATCATTTCTTCCAACCGCTGTTATCGTCATTCCCACGTATTTGTAATATTTGATCATTTCTCTATCTGTGTGTAAGCCATGTCCCTGTGCTCCAATCACTATGTATTGTGTGTTTTCCATCTTTATCTCAAGACTCCATTTCTCACTTTCGTCCAACAGTTTCCTGAGCATGCACTTCACATCGCCAGTCTAATTTAGTCCCCAGCAAGTAACAGACTCTAGATTGGTTCTTCCCCGACCAATATACTCATTCTATTAAATTTATTTTTAAATTCTTGTAAAACTTAACGAAAGAGTAGAAATGCAATAACTCTTACCATTCTCATGAAGACTTGTCACAACATTTATATGTATATTCTGTTGATGTTTTCTTATTTTTAATAGTCCCCCCATAGCTTATTCACTGAATCAGTACCACAGCCCTTCTCCAGATGAATGAATATAAGATGCAACTCTCTTGAACATGCGATAGTCTATTCGGCTGGTTGTTTTAGATAGTATATTCTCTGTGCACGATCGATCAGGCCGAAATCCGCTCTGCTTTTCTAGTTCTAGTGCTTGTTCTTTTCGGTACAGGCTACCAATAGAAGATGTAACGCTTATTCCTCTGTAATTTTCGCATAACTTTTTATTTCCTTGAGTATGAATGGAACTTATGTGAAATATTTCATATATCCATCTACAATTTTTCCTCCATTAAGACAGCTGTTGAATATTGCTGTTACTTTTTCTAAGACAGTTGATGAAAGATCCATTATAAGTTATATTGCCATGCCTTCTGGACCGGCAACTTATCATCGATTCATCGATTATCATGCCATCGATTTCAGTGCAAACTCTATATTTGTCAGTGTTATATCCGACTCCTCTACGCCTGTATGCTCTCTTTCATGACTTTAATTTTAATTTTATTTCTGCCAACAGATTCTCATAATACTCCTTCCAATTATTAATTCCAGTTGAGCCTCTTTATTATTTGTTTCACTATTCGAAGAGTTTGCCATGCTAATCTTGATTTAGAACTTCCTCTGGTTTCATCAATTTCGTCATATCTAACCTCCCATGATTAACTTTTAACTTCTTATTTCATTCTGCTTCAGTACTTTTTGTGTTCTGGTTTTTTTGTTGATAACTGTTTAAGTACTCCGTTTTTTCTAAATCCACTGAACACCAGATTACACTAGAAAAAAGTGCGTTACTTTTAAATATGGAAAAGGAGACAAAAATGGTTTTAAAATGATGTCTTTGATATCACGAAAAACGTTTTGGTTTTTGGCAAGGACTCTATAACATACATACATTGCACTGGGTTCTTGATTAACTTTAATTTAATCGATTATTAATGTGTTCTGGAAGTCACTAACAGAAATGTGGATATAGTGAAATGTAGTGAAAATCGTTTTGGAAATTATTATAATGTTTAATATCAAAGAATAAAAAAGCAACGATTAATATTTTTGAAAAAGTAATACGTTACATGCACCTGCAATTACATAAAAGGCGTACAATTTTAGATACCTACAATCGGTTATTGTTATCATAATCAGTCGATGCCAAAATGGTTCTATGTAAAATTAATTAAAATAATTCTCTTATTATAATAAAACTTCGTCTATTTTTATCAATTGTGTGAACAAACGTTAACAATTAACAAATTCGCCCTAAATGAACCGTCCCAAGGTAATCATAATAAGCGGATTCCACTGTACCTTCTTTATGAAACTCGGAATATAATTTTTTTAAATTATTTAATATGCACATGCATATGGTCATAGAAGCAGGCGTACCAGCATAATAACAATGATGAAGCATCACGAAAGATATGCTGAAGTTTTCTAACGCAAGACTTTTCTACTTCACCTCAAATGCCGAAGGGTATCCAAATAATTCTATTATGTTCGTGGTTAAATCGGTTAGGTGGTAGGCGTTTTCTTCGAAAAATGTCACAGTTGTATTTTTTGTCGTGTTTTTTTGTTTCGAAAAGAATTTAAGGGGTGATTTTTGTGTTAATGTGACTTTTTAACTGCAGGGGGTGCATCTCAAAATATTTCTATTATTCTCACGATATTTATTATTTTCCGTTGCGAGAAATTTATACGTTTGTGCACCTTCACGGTAGTGTCATAATTTACATCAAGAATTATGAAAGGCTCATTTATTTTGTGAAACAGTAGTAGTAATTTAATAATTTATTTTCACTAACCGCTTTTAATTTTATACGCTTAAAGTCCTGCTATAATTACCGAGCTGCTTCTGCTCGTAACTTTTTACGCAATTTGATAGATGTGATTATAACGCGAATTTATTAAGCATAATCTTGATGAAAGTAAATACGAACTGCTATAAACTTCATAAACTAGGTGAGGCGAGGCGCGGTATATTTTTTGAAAATGATTTTTATCATTCGGATGACATTCCACCGCCGGTTCTCTTTGGAATTTGAACATAATTATTTATTACTCTGCGTTTTCGTTTACAGTAATTGCCGGAGCCGTGAACACTTGTTTGTTTTAAGCCGAAATGCTGTCGATTAATCAAACGATTTTTAAAGATTGCAGTTAATCGTTTAAAACGTGCGAACACGTCCAAATCAGTTTAATTAACTTATTAAATACCTCTACGAAATGTAGGCCAAAAAAAACGTTTTTTTTTTAATTAAAACTACTTTATTAACACAAAAATACAGTAAGTGCTCGGTTATGTGAACTAATAGAAAAATTAAACATACATATTACATATTTTATTGATATTGAACGGTCGCTGGCAGTCAAAAAATTCTGCAATGCTTCTTTCTACATTTTCGCAATACCAATAAGTCATCAATATTAAAAATATTTTTATCGCTCCAGAGAATAACCTTATTAAAGGTATTTACAGCCTCTGATGAACTTATTTCAGTGTTTCGAGTAACATTTTCATCTTCACTTATAATATCATTGTCATCACTAATTGTTTGTTCATTTACCAGGTCTTGATTCCACTTTTCAATATCCTCTTTTGAATATTCAGACTGACTATACTATACACTTCTTTTAATAAGTTTGTGACATTGTTTACAGTTTCTGTTTCACTTCTACACATTTCTTGCACCGCGCTAAGAGGAATGTCATCATCGTGATCAGAATCATGCGTTTCATCATTTTTCGTAAAGTTCAAAAAATTTTGCCAGCTTATTTGAAGCTTATTCCATGCCAAAAAAGGTTTATTACATCTTTTATTGTTAACTCCTTTAAAAGTTTTGACAGATCTTCAGATTTGGAAGATACAATTGATAACAACATTTGTAATAAGGTTCTGATCCACTAATGCATTGGTTGAATCAAGGGTGTTACATTTGGAGGCATATATGTATACAACAAAAATATTTCCATTTTCTGAACCTAAATTTTTCATGCAGTTGCATTTGTGCAAGCAAGAAAAGTTAGCCTAGTTTTTTCAACTTTCCTCCCTGGAGCTGTCCTTTCATCAATTTTGGTCATTTGTTAGATTTAATATGTCTATAGTTGAGCGCAGATCTTGTTTGAAAGTAACTACAGGCTCAGGATTAGTTAACAGTTTTTCACCAGCTATATTTAAGAATCGGATGCCAAATCTGCATTTAAATTTTTGTAGCCACCCATCACTTGCAAAAAAATCATCTTTTTCTTTCAGAACTTCATGTAAAACCTTTGCTTCAATTTTCACTGATTCGCTAGTAATTGGAAGGTTCCATACTCTTTGTTTGCAGAATCATTTATACAGTTTATTTTCCATTCTAGGAATTTCTCCAGCTTTTAAAGTTTTTCTTGTTATTTTTACCTCACATTTCGCTGTAAACTTTAAAGCATTCGTCTTATTTTTTTTATCGCACAAACCGTTGATTTTGCAATCCAATACTTTTGTGAAATATTTGTTACACTGACTCCGTTTTCCAAACTTTTGATAATATCAGTTTTGTCCGATACAGTTAACACTTTTTGTTTCATATTTAAACATTAACATGCAAACGTGACACTACAGGCAAACAACTAAACTGCTACCGCTGAATCGGTGTCTCAGAGGATGGAAACTGAACCAGGGAATACTCTACATCTGTACCAACAAGATGTGAGAATGTTCACTTAATCGAGATTGAGCTTGTTCACTCTATAGAACCTGGTGTATAAAATTTTTTACTGTTCACTGTTATGGATCGTTCATGTAATGAAGTGTTCATATAACCGAGAGCCTCCTGTACGTACATTTTGCCAATATTGCGATTTTGCAATCATGGAATTACATAAACGAATATATACTGCTAAACGGTAAACTGAAGCATATTTTTTGATACCTACCCCATTGATACATCCAGAAGCTGTGTTTTAAATTTCCAAATTAAAAAAATATACAGAAAATATGTTGGTGATGCAAGAAGCGTTAAAATTGACAAGAAGTAAACTTGAAAAAAAAGAAACGAATATCACTGTTTTTTAATAACAAACTTATTTTTCATAATTACAATTCTTTGGCTATTGACGTCTGTTTTTAGTCTCAACTTTCATCAAAATTAACATGATGAAAAAAATTGGTAATTAATACATAGCGGAAACGCAATATTGGCAAAAGATGGGTTAAAAGAAAATTGAAAGAAAAAATATAAAACGCCATCATTAAACAGTTTTTCACTTGTTGCTCAAATTAGTTTTAATTTATGCTAAATAAATTGATGTAGAAAGGAGATAAACACAAGCTATTATATTAATAGCAATATATCCTATATAATAAAGCTGAAAATGGCTCTAAACGAGCTCCCAAATTTAACCTATTAAAGGCAGTCTCCTTTCTTTTATAAGTGGACACTTTTAATGTTTTTCACCTGTTATGAGCAAAAGGTGCATGCGTAGGTTGTGGATATTAATTTGTCCAGAATCTTGAAGCGCAGTTTAATTCGACTTTGTTAATTAATTTCAAAAACTTCCTACCATTTTCAACCCGCGTTAATATCGTTGTGAAAGAGCAAAAATCATTGTTAAAGTGTTTCTGTTAATAATTTAATTACGTCCGCACTACCGTTGGTAGGGAGCGGCGATTTCGTTTTCGTTGCTGGAGAGAATATCCAAGCTAACGATATTATTATTATAATAATAATGATAAGATGAGAAAGAACAGTTGAGTAACCTAGAACAGTCATTAGAAAGGCAATGAGAGTTCGTGCAAGTCAGCCTTGCTTAAACAACGTTTAACACTAATTAGAGAGAGACGCACGATCGAACCCGACTTTCCGCTGCTTGACAGCGTATAATTTGGCCGCGAGTCCCGTGTTTCCTTCATCTTTGGAATCCACCGACGGCTATTTAGTGCTTAACACTGGCATTTGTTTAAATTAAACGTTTAATTATTTATTGATTGCCCAAAAGTCACGTTCATGCACAAAGAGGAAACGCGGCCCCACAGCTGAAGGTTATTTAACGTTAGATAAAAAGAAGTAAGTAATTATAATCAACGGGTTCCGAACTGAATTCATGTTTGACACCGTTGTATTCGTGTCTGATATAATTTTTTCGTGGAATTGAAACACCTCCGACATTATTTAATAAAAAATTTGCATTTTTAAATATTCATTTTTAATGAAGATGATGTGCAATTTGAAAACGATATACAACATATTATATAATTTATTTTTTTGTAAGAAAATTGCTAATATGAATTCATAAAGAAAAAATACAGTTGGACCTGATTATAGCGACTTTTTTTAAACATTTATTTTTTAGGTTTTTTTTACAATCTCTCTTTTTTAACATTGAACATAAACGTTCAATGAGTGCGTTTATGTCGTGTCAATTCCATCCTTGTTTCAAATCGCTGCGTTTATATCGTGTTTTATGTTAACGGATTGTACAGATGAACAAAGACAAAAGATATATTAGAAAAAGATAACTTTGGAAGATTTGACGTGAACGCATGCGTCTTGTTATACTTTATAAAAGCTGACTTCCTTCATTTCACTGTAAATCCAATCGCGTCTTTATCATTAAAATGCGACGCTCGATCCGGGTCACTCCATCCAAGCCAGCAATTTTCTAGGATTAAATTTACGTGTTGCATCGGATCGAGAGTTCGGGCCCGCTCCACATAAACTCAGTCAATAGCTATTATGTAGTACCAGTGCAACAGAGCAGAAAAATCAATCAAAAACAATCACTCAGTAGGTGTTTCAGATTGAATTTTTATTATTTGATAATTGGTTATTTCTGTAGGGGAAGGTGGGGCAAAACCACCTAGTTGGTTCCCATCTAGTAGTAAGAAGCATTGTCAGTAGAGGAGGTCTCGTGAGGTAGGTCGCCATATGGGCAGAAAAGTTCAAAAACTGAACAATTAATAAAGAGATGCAAATGTATTGTTTACGTCGATGTTTGAGACCGGTCATCTTTTACCAACACAATTACATAGTTATCGCCTGAAATTTTGGGAAGTAACTGATTCTTATGAGATAATGATTGTAACAGCATAAAGTGTGCTAATAACCAAGTGTTAATAGCCGCCCCAAGGCAAAGTCTGTAAAAAAGGTTTGCTTTTCGGAAAAAGGAATCAAACGCAAGAAATAAAAAATTTCTGATCCTGATAGTGACAGTTATTGTGAAGTAAAGATGAGCTAGAAGATTCCCCTGCTTGTATTGCGGAAAACGTAGTGCCGAAAGGGTAGAAAATGGGCTCATGAAGTATGCACTAGATGTGTAGAAGACGATTTTTATTTAAAGTTTGGTTTTGTTTTTAATTTTTTTTTGTTAATAAATATTTGTTTAATTATGATATAAATAAAATGATTAATGATGATAAGTCTATAAGCAATTTGTTCCGATATTTTATTTAACAAATTTTTATGCAACAACCTAGAAATCATAGGTCAAAACTTAAGTAGGCGGTTTTGCCCCATCCTTCCCTACCTATGTTGGAACTATACTTATACTTTAATCAAGTCCACAAATATGTAGATAACAATTTAAAGATTTATTATTTCCTTAACACAATATTTATAAAATATATATAGTGGACCCTGTGATGTCGATAATGAAAATAAAAACAAGAACCTTTAATCACAAAAAAATTTTTATATAAAATAATATAAAATTACTCACATAGACGCGTTTCGGTGGCTATGCCAGATGTACTGAAGATGGTGGCATAGCCACCGAAACGCGTCTATGTGAGTAATTTTATATTATTTTATATAAAAATTTTTTTGTGATTAAAGGTTCTTGTTTTTATTTTCACAATATTTATATTTGCAAGAAACTTTTACAGCCTAATGTAAAAATAAATATTTTATATTTGATTTACACAGTCAAGTTGTAAGTATAGTTACTTTTAGTAGCTTGTATATTCATTAACGATTCTTTAGGTACACGCATGCATGCATACATGCAAATAAAGTGAAATGATAAGGCTACTGCGTGTTTGCAAAAAAACATTTTTGCAGTGCCAAATTTTTCTCAACAATAATTTCTTTCAAATATGTAACAATAACAATTCTTAATTTAATAAGAAATGCGCAGTTAAATAATATTTGTAAATTGCATATTAAAATAACTGGATTTTGTACACAGCAAAACCGATTTAATGAATACCTACTTTATAACACTTCTTAGCATAACATTTAACGCTATAAGGAACAAGTCACAGAACAGTTGAAGCAAAATAACTGCGAGTAGATAAATTCTCCCCTGTGTGTAATTTATAATGAAAGCGAACTCCAGGAAATCTCATTTGTTACAAGAATTATTTTTTTGACATTGTTACTTACGGCTAATTAGTAAGATAAATGCCAACAGTTTAAAGCGTCAATTAAAAATATTTAGGTACAGGAAATTTTTTAAATAGTAAAACAAAATTAGAGAGTATTAAATGAGCAAAGTTAGAAATTTTTACTTTAAAGTGGCTTTCAACGCAAAGTTACACAATTTAAATTTGTAATTTATGTGGTAATATCACTCAGTCATGACTAACGTACAAGATCATTACGGCGACCCTCATTAACATTAATATGATGTAAAATAGTAAATTGTATTTAACTTAGCAACAAAACTGTATCTCTCTGGCCTACCTTAAATATAAGAATTGTTTAAAGCATATTGAACATTTAAAATTTAGTGTAAAAAACACTTGTAATTAATCTTGCAGAGTTGCAACACTGAATTGAAGACATTATCAAACAAATCGAGTCAGCCAGTCTTTTTAGAAGAGTTCAAAGTCCAAAAGTCCAAAGGCGGCCCAAAAATCCAAAAACAGTACAAAAAAGTGTACCGCAGGTCATTTCGAACACTTTCTTTGATACACATCATCGTCATTATCAAGGAGCCAGCGGCGCCTTTTCATTTATCTGACTATAAGCGTCAAATTGAACAGATATACAGGGTGACATAAGTTTTACCGCCGGAGCAATAATACTTATTACAAAGTGAGGGAAAGTATGCAATTCAGATGTTATATCAGTTCAAATGTACACTTTCGACGAGTGCTATAAATTTTTTAATATATTTTTATTTGAAGCCAAAAAGGTAAAACAAAAGGTTTTGGGAAAAATTTCGTTGGTTAGTTTCCTATTTCAGAATTTGGCAAATCATTCATAGCCTTAATATCTGCAATTTTGTTTGCAAAAACATTATTACTTTTTGAGTTAAATCAATTTCAATGTAAACATACGAAAAATTCTATTATTTACGACTTGAAAGTATAATCAACCGGCAGCACCATTGTGCACCATTGTTTATGGTCAACCCATCAAACTGGAGCGGGACAGCATTTCGGCTTTTACCAGAACTGTATTCTTAAATTACCTTGGAAAGAAAAAATAGAAGAAATTTTTATTACTAACTTTATTTTTTTACAAAAGATGCTCAAAATGTTGCCCCTCTTGTTCAATGCATGCACGGATGCATCTTCGAAAACTGCCATGAACCCTATTTGCCAAGACTACTTCATTAATTGATTTTGACAGCTTGTTTTATTGAAAATAAAGTGCAGATGCTGTACTTATTTAGGGGCAGTTTAAGTTCAGGGCACTAGCCATATTTATAGCCTTCACCGTAAAAGTATTACAGGTTAGTTCATAACTCTGTAACACCCAAAAGAAAGTCTCTTCGATATGACAAATATACCCATTATTGCTCAGGATCAAAATCTCAACTATTCCAAAGAAACAGATTAATTGTTAACTTTGTTAAATTTGCGAAAAAATGTTATTAAAATTTCTTCATAACATAGAGTTTTGTTGCCCTTTTTGTGAGCCACTCTGTATATACGTTCATTTATACAAAAATACATTTCGAATTCCTACCTTTATACGACGTTAGTTATAAAGTCATCACTTGTTTGCGATCTATTATTATAAATGCTTTTAAGGTGCTTGTATTCAAAAGTACCCTGCGGTGTTACTTTACGCTTTACAGATAAATTATGATAAATTCTTTAACGTATAAAAAACAGATAGGTGGATGTTTAAAGGTGAATGGTGCATGAGATAAAAATGTACCTTAAAATAATACCAATTCAAACATATAATGTATCAAAAAAGCACTTAATTTTGCACCAAAGATTTGTTCACTGCCTCCCTGTAACATCTTTTTATCTGCATACATTATGCCACGATAATAATCACCAAACTAAATAAATTCAGATTTAGATAGGTGCTCTTTATTTGCTTCTCAAAAATATCTCTGATTCTACCAAAATAAATTTATTATTTTCTCATAAATAAAGTTTATGGCTTACTAGCACGTAACATTTTTCGTGCAGGATGATTTCATTCGGATACATAAGCACGTTTTTTATTTTGTAATGTCTAATTGTCTAACGATGAGTACTATATTCTTAGAAAATATGTGCTGGTATGTACAATTATTACTTTGTTTGTAGGTAAGTTCAATTAGGAGAGACTGGGGTTAGTTGTTACATTTTTCACTTGTAATTTTTTTTCTTTTTTCTATAATAGTTGGAGATTCAACAATTACCGTTAGTTATAGAGTGAACCTTCTAGTATAAGAATATATATTTTAAAATTAGCAATTAACATGGCAATTGATAGAAACAAAATAGTTTTTAAGCTGATGCAGAACGTAACAATTTGCCCCCGTATGGGGTTAGTTGTTGCATACTGTGGGGTAAGTAGGTACATAACGAATTACACTTGAAAGTAAAATTAAACTGTGCTACACTATTGCTAAAACTGTCAGCTTTATATTGTATAGATCGATAATTCATTATCATGCATCATAAATTTGGTAAAAACAAATTAGGTACTTCGGTTATTTAAAATTACTAATACCAACGAAAAACGTTAAATATTTTTTATTTACCATACACTTGCTCGTAGAGAACTGAAACTACATGGACCCATGTATAAAGAGTTGCCTGTCTTTTTGGGTCAGTTGTCTCCGTGCTATCAATCATATATTTGATTTTATAGGCTTTATACAACTAGCCCCTGTGTTCTCTTAACCCCAGTCTCCCCTACTTTAACCAAACAGCCAATTGATTTATTTGAATTCTCTTTTCTTAATTGGGATACATCCAATAATTATTTTTTTTATTGATACAGTGTTTTACAATTTTAGTTATATCTATAACTCCCGGCTTCAATTTTGCGGATATTTAGCTTCTTCAGAAAAAATAATTGCCATATTATCAAATTGTAGAGGCTATAACCTCCTCAAAATGACCATAAATTGGTGAAGTTCCTTTGCTAGAGAAATTTGCAAGTACATATTTAGATATACAGTGGTCTGTTTTGTTTAAATAAATAATTTTCTTAAAACATGTGACTGACCTGACACTATTTTACAAAATGGAAAGATAAACGACTATTACCAAAGTTGTTTTATAAAACACTATAATTAACCAGTTTTATTGGTAGTAAATTTATTGACAAGAGATCGTAGATTATCTCTGTGTAAATGTTCTCACGATAAAATACACATCTTCTTTGTTTGGCTGTGACGTTTTGTTATTTGATAATTGACAAAAAAAAATATTATTAAAACTCATATTTTTGGTGATGTTTGTTTCAAAGTAAAAAATAAGTCAATAAAACTTTCTCGCAGCAGTTAAAAAAATTGTTGAAAATTTGAGTTACACTTTATTTATTTATGCAATTATACATAAAACCAACAACGCATTGAAAGAGTAAAATTGGTGTAATAAAAGCTAGCGTTTACTGATGCGTGCAACTATGAAAATTGCGGGTAAGTTACACAACTTGAGAAATAATTGGCATTAAACTACATTAGAAATTGTTAGTGTGTTTTTATTTTTCCATTATTTATGTATAGAATGCGATTGTTAAAAGCATTGTTCCAAACTTATTGTATCACGCGAAAAATTTAAAAATGAATTATTTGCTCCAATAATTATTGTATTTTATTTTTTCTGAAATATTATCAACGTAAACAATAAAGACTATGACAAATTTAGACATTGTTGAATTAAGTGGAACGCATTTATCAAGTAAAACTGCTACAAAAACATTTATAAACAATTTTGAACAATTGAATTTATAATAATGCATTATTCTTCGCGAAATAATAAACGTTAAATCGATAGTATAATAGTTATGATACAATACTGCTGTACCGATATTACCTATGTCAAAAGCATAAACAATAATTTGATTGTACATAATTCTTTTAGTTTCGAAGTAAAATTTCAGGCATTGATTATTATCGTATTTCTTCGATTCGAAGACGCAATCGATTGTAAAGGTCTTCATTTTCGTTCGTACATATAATCATTAACTAACAGAAAATCGACAAAAGACAGCGCTTCTAAGAAATACAGTATTTCAAGCTTAAAAAGTAAATGATTTATTTCGCTACTATTCAGTGTACATTGTTTTCTAATTTTATATGTATCAGGCTCCTGAGAGGCAATACCATAAGTCTATTATTAGAAAAACGAATAAGGAAAAGGTCTTCAATAATGTGACATGGTTCACACTGTTTGAAGTGCTATCCAACACTGGAATTAGTGACAAAGATATGAAAATAATATATGCTTTTTATAAACAACAATCTGCCACAATCTATAATGTGGATATATAAAAAGAAGCAAAGAATTAGAATATGCGGTTAATGAAGTAAGTAAAGATCTCAAAAAATATAGCATGAAGATAAATAAAGTCGAAACTAAAGTAATGGTATGTGAAAAAACAGAACTACAACACGTAACAGTATGTCTTGAAGGGCAGCAACTTCAAGAAGTAGAAGTGTTCTGTTACCTAGGAAGCGCTATTACAAAGGATGGAAGGAGTTGTAAAGAAATTATAGGAAGCATCGTTCAAGCAATAACAGCATTCTGCTAATATCAAATAAACTATCACTTGATACTAGAAAGAAGTTCCTAAAATTACAATATGTCTGGTTGTGAAACATGGACCATATCTCAAAGAGAGAAGAAAAAATTAAAAGCTTCTGAATTATGTTGCTATCGATGGATGTTCATAATTAGTAGGGCGTAGAAGGTTACCAATGAAGACGTATTAGGAAGAATCCAAGAGCAAAAAACTATAGAAGAACATCAAGAAAAGACGGAATGCTGAGGCATAACGGAATTCTTAAAACAATACAAGTGAAAACAGTAGAGGGTAAAATCCCTGACGATGACCAAGATTATACCTATTAAATAATAAGATGTCAACTGCCAAACATACAAAGATTTGAAAAGGTTGGCCTGGGATAAAGAAAAATGGAAAAGTGTTGCAACAAACCAATCGAAAGATTGTAAACTGAAAAAGAGAGAGATAGTAGGTACAATGTGGTCGAAAATAAATAGAGGCTCGTCATTCTACTACGGTCGCAATATTATCGATGATATTTATCAAAACTCAGAGGTGTATGTAATTTATCAAAATGTTCATCTCAAATGTTCGTAAATTAAGTAATACGCAACCCAAAATGCACAGTGGTACCATCATAACATGATTTTCAGGTCATGCTTTCGTACTTCCCTATCTATAGTCCTTCAATGTAGGAGTGGCTCGTTATTTTCTTGTGTTTATCAGCCCATCTCTCGGGTGATCTCCTTCTCGGCCTCTTGCATTCTGTGTTTCTTTCTACAACTCCTTTTTCCATTTTTCCTGTTCCTTGTTATATGCCCAAAGTAGCTGAAGTATTTTCAATAGTAACTTCTTTTATATTTAATTTATTTGGTATGGAAATGTTGGTTCTATGTTTTGTCATGAGACTTTCAGAACTCGTCTATACAGGCAGTTTCACCAGTCATAGTGAGCCTAAATATATGGAGGATGCAACCCATAATACATTGCATAGGTAACGGGACTTTTCTTTCTGATTTTAAAAAGCATGGAACATATTAAACTGCAGTCTTGTAATTGTTGACGTAAGTGTCATAATAAAATTGTAAAAAAACGGACAACAAGAGTTTGAATTCGCACCTAAAACGTTCTCTTCGCACGTCTTAATATTTCTAGAGTGATAGATGATAGATGCATCTCCTATTTTAGTTTCTAGTACACTTGGTATTTTACCATCCCCTGCAGAAAAAAATTTAAAAGTGTAAAATCTGGGCTTCTCGGTGGCCAAGGATTAATTGAACCCCTTCCTATCCTTCGATTAAGCAAAATCCAAAGTGCGAGATACCTGGGATACCTGGGATACCTTGGGGATGAATCAACTTCGTCGTCAGCCAATTGAAAACTAACTCGACGCGCGAGATTTTTTGGTGTATGTTGTTAATTTAACATTTTATGTACATATTTATTTAAACTAATTTCAAAGTTTGATTATTCCACTAAAAGAAAAATTTAACGATTTCATTAATAATTTTATTAAAATCGAACGCGGTGAGTCAGCTATAAATTGACTCACAGTTACATTATAACGTACAAAGAAGTGAAAATGCTAAAATGGGAGAACCAAATATGGCATTTGTGTCAATAAAGTGGCATTTTAAATTTGGCGGATAATTCATTTCACACGTTTTAATAACGAACGCCTTGCAGAGTCAGAATAGACAACACGTATTGCAGTTCCAATATCTCTTTTCATTAATTATATTAATGCCCGGTTCCCAGAAAGAACTTATGTATAGAATGCTTGCATAAAAACGTTTATAAAACATTACACCAAGAATAGATATCCCTCGAATACTTTTTTCCGCCTAATAAACTCGGCATAGCTGATACGAAGTGTCAAACTATTTATCCTCCCAACCTACCGTGTTATAATGCTTTTTAAATCAATTAAGCTTGGTGATCTTTTGAATGGAAGAAGTGTTGCCGATTGTGAGATAGTAAGGCATTCGTTTATGAAAAGAACTCCCTAGCGGCACTTCTAAAGCGACAATAGTATGTGACACCAGTGCTGGAAAGCGGCAAATCACAACTGTTTTATCGTCGTTCGACAACTATTAACTTTGACAAATATTTTAATCATGGATTCATAATTAATTTTTAAAATACCATACTCGATATTAAACAAACTTGCCGATTATGTACAAAAATCTATTGTCTATTTACTGTATACAGGGTGAGTTAAGTTTTACCGCCCAGGCCATAATATCTATTAAAGATTGAGGGGAAAGTATGCAATTTACATGTTACATCAGTTGAAGTTTACGCTTTCGATTAGTGCTACAAATTTTCCAAAATATTTTTATTTGAAGCCAAAAAAGTAAAACAAAGAGTTTCGGGTAAAATTTCTATGTTTGGTTTTTTATTTCAAAATTTGTCAAATTATTCGTACCATTAATATCTGCAATTTGATTCGTAAAAAAATGATTACTTTTTGAGTTAAATCAAATTTAAGATATAGCACAAAAAATGCTTCTATTTATGACTTTCTAACGATAGATAAAGCGGTTTACCATCCTAACAATAGTTTATGGTCGACCCATCAAACTGGACGAGACAGCTTTTCAGTTGCCGATAGAGCTGCATTCTTAAGTTCAGTTTAGTGACCGCCATAAATAATCTTTCAAGCACTCCTACATCAATACCATTGTCTGGTAAATTAGTCTACTTATGTCGTAAATCATTTAAAAAATACCTTCTAATACGGAAATAGCTTTATTTAATAAACGCAAATTACTAAAATTATTTCAATTACACTAAATTGTGCGAAAATATTTTACTGTTCGTACATCAAAAAAATTGAACAATTAGTAATTGAAAAAAAGCCAAAATTTTACTTGATTAAAAAATTTTTTTTTCTTGGTTTCTGTGTACCTTAATAATATAAAATTACTCATGCAATTTATGAGAATTGACAAATTATTTTAAAGGCCTATTTTGCCACGGGTGGTAAAACTTAACTCACCCTGTACAGTAATCGCTACTAGTCCCAGTAGTGTTGAAACGGGTATTAATGATTGGTCTAACCTAAAAAAGAAAGTAATTTGGTTACAAACCAAGCAATCAAATGTGTATAAAATATGTATGAACAAAATTAATTTTACTTGAAGTACAGAACGAATTACAAGATAAATTTCGACAACACAAACGTCAAAACTAACAATTAACCACCATATCTGCACTTTTTGGTGTCTCAATGTCAACTGAGCTAAAAGTAGTTCATTTAGATTGCCAGTTTGCGTGATAAGTGTAGGGCCGTCGTGATTGAAGTTAGGGATGACAGTCTGACTATTCATTTAGACTGTCATTCCTGATTGACCGTGTAAGGCTCGCATATTGTTGAGTAGTGCTCTACATTTCACGTGGGTTGTCAAAAAGGTTAGGCATAAAAAATTGGTACGAGGAGATCATTCACTTTGAGTTAGGTTTAAGGTATATAGTAATTATTTTCATATTATTCGTTATGATATAAAAAACAAATTCTGATTACTTATTAGTGACGTTATTTATTCTTGAAAGTTTTGGTAGTTAAAGGTTTGATATCATTTCTTTTGACCCAGAGAACGATAAAGTTACTTGGCGGAATAATAATTTTTTATAAAAATAAATACAAAAATAATGCTACAAAAGCATTAATTTTTCTATGAATTTGTATAGGCGGTTAATAAGCGACCCCATCATATTCAACTAACCCACTTACTTGTGAGAAAGCTCTTAAAGCCTCCAATAAAAGTTCACTGAATCTTAACGTGACTTTATTGATCCAGAGAACTTCTAATACTTGCACACTTAAATATTTTACCAAATAGTAACCATAGGCCTACCGATGAATAGATTCTAGAAAATTATTAATTGCCTATTAGACAATCTAATTTTGGTAACATAACACATTAGCATTACATAATAAATCTCTTAATTCTTTTCCGAAAAGAAGTCTAATTAACAATGATAAAATCTTAAATTAAATTGTATAATTCTTTTAGTAGTCGACTAATTAAAGAATCAAACTTAGAAATTTTTTAGTTCAAGACTTGGGTCATTTTATTTCCCGTTCGTTCAGTTTGTCGAAACGAATATTCGAAGGAATTCGCTCATCTTCAAGATCGACTGATTTTAACACCTCGAAAGTGAATAATTAAATAATAGTTAGATAAATAATTGTAGAGACACGAATTCACCGCAATTTTTATTATAAATAATATTTTTACCTAAAACGGTTTTACAGTTATATCGAAACGGATATTCAAAGAAATTAGCTCATCTTCGAAATGGAATAATTTTAAGACATCGAAATTGAGTAATCTTTTAAGTAACTAAAAAATAGTTTGATAAATAATTGTAGAGACATGAATTTTCTGTAATTTTTATTATAAATTTTTTTTCTTTTTCTGAAATGGTTTTTAAGTTATGAATTTTTAAGTTTGTCGAAGCAAATATTCAAAGAAATTAGCTCATCTTCGAAATGGAATAATTTGAAGACATCGAAATTGAGTAATCTTTTAAGTAACTAAAAAATAGTTTGATAAATAATTGTAGAGACATGAATTTTCTGTAATTTTTATTATAAATTTTTTTTCTTTTTCTGAAATGGTTTTTAAGCTATGAATTTTTAAGTTTGTCGATGCAAATATTCAAAGAAATTAGCTCATCTTCGAAATGGAATAATTTTAAGACATCGAAAGTGAGTAATCTTTTAAGTAACTAAAAAATAGTTTGATAAATAATTGTAGAGACATGAATTTTCTGTAATTTTTATTATAATTTTGTTTTTTTCTGAAATGGTTTTTAAGTTATGAATTTTTAAGTTTGTCGAAGCAAATATTCAAAGAAATTAGCTCATCTTCGAAATGGAATAATTTTAAGACATCGAAATTGAGTAATCTTTTAAGTAACTAAAAAATAGTTTGATAAATAATTGTAGAGACATGAATTTTCTGTAATTTTTATTATAAATTTTTTTTCTTTTTCTGAAATGGTTTTTAAGTTATGAATTTTTAAGTTTGTCGATGCAAATATTCAAAGAAATTAGCTCATCTTCGAAATGGAATAATTTTAAGACATCGAAATTGAGTAATCTTTTAAGTGACTAAAAAATAGTTTGATAAATAATTGTACAGACATGAATTTTCTGTAATTTTTATTATAAATTATTTTATTTTTTTCTGAAATGGTTTTTAAGTTATGAATTTTTAAGTTTGTCGATGCAAATATTCAAAGAAATTAGCTCATCTTCGAAATGGAATAATTTTAAGACATCGAAAGTGAGTAATCTTTTAAGTAACTAAAAAATAGTTTGATAAATAATTGTAGAGACATGAATTTTCTGTAATTTTTATTATAAATTATTTTATTTTTTTCTGAAATGGTTTTTAAGTTATGAATTTTTAAGTTTGTCGATGCAAATATTCAAAGAAATTAGCTCATCTTCGAAATGGAATAATTTTAAGACATCGAAATTGAGTAATCTTTTAAGTAACTAAAAAATAGTTTGATAAATAATTGTAGAGACATTAATTTTCTGTAATTTTTATTATAATTTTGTTTTTTTCTGAAATGGTTTTTAAGTTATGAATTTTTAAGTTTGTCGAAGCAAATATTCAAAGAAATTAGCTCATCTTCGAAATGGAATAATTTTAAGACATCGAAATTGAGTAATCTTTTAAGTAACTAAAAAATAGTTTGATAAATAATTGTAGAGACATGAATTTTCTGTAATTTTTATTATAATTTTGTTTTTTTCTGAAATGGTTTTTAAGTTATGAATTTTTAAGTTTGTCGAAGCAAATATTCAAAGAAATTAGCTCATCTTCGAAATGGAATAATTTTAAGACATCGAAATTGAGTAATCTTTTAAGTAACTAAAAAATAGTTTGATAAATAATTGTAGAGACATGACTTTTCTGTAATTTTTATTCCAAATTATTTTTTTTTCTGAATTGGTTTTTAAGTTATGAATTTTTAAGTGTGTCGAAGCAAATATTCAAAAAATTTTCAAAACGGGCATTTTCTAGGACCTTGAAAGTGACAAACAAGACAAAAATGATCTTAATTTGTAAAATACACATGTTCAACTTTGGTGTATCATCGAGAAGAAAATATTATTTTGCTATTATTTTCTATTCAACGAATTAAGCATTATAGGTAGGGTTGGTAGGATCTTATTATAAACCAATTTTGAATCATTCTTAAAAAAAATTTAAAAGCGCTGAAAAAGATAAAACAATATCTGATAAAAAAGCAATAGGTGATTCTGCAATTTCTGTCGACGGTAAAAGTGACTATTACCCCTATCATAATTGTTTCTCAAAGCGCAGCCAATTTATTGAAAATTGAAAATTCACAAAAAATGAAAGATTGCAAATTGAAAGCAACAACAATTTTTCAGCGACAAAATCACAGTCCATTACTGATTATGCCACAGTAAATTTATACGAGCCTGGCAAAACATTCCCTTAATCAATAATAATCCAGACAATAAAATGCGGCAAAGACGCGTGAAATAAGTTGAAACAAGAGGGGAGAGGTATGTGTCGCAAACTCTAAAAAAATGGCAATAAAACTGAGAAAGTAATGTCTTTGACACCTCAATTAAACGAATTAAGGCAGTTTAAACGCGCGAACCGCCCCTCGAGCGCGCGCGCACTACAAGGGCGTGCCCCTAACTTAAATATCAATCTAAACAAAAAAACAAAAAAAAGCCACCATCAACTAAACTACCCGATCGAGTAAAAAGGCTGCTCGCTTAACAATCTTCTCGTTTGTTTCGAGGAAAGGTCATCAGGCAAGTTTAAACTGTATTTTGAGCGCACTGTAACGTTCACCGGAGGTAGAAATAATTTCTTGCTCATCTTTTTCATCGACGTGGAAGGTGTCAACCGAGGGTCGGGTTTTAAGTTGTAATTCCATTTCTTTGAACGGCGCGTCCAATGGCGGCAATCTATTATGTCGGCGGCGACGGGGATGGCCCTCCAATGGCGCGCTGGAAGGCCCCCCCTTAAAAACAAACCATTTAATCTCTGCCCCCACTTAGATCAAAAGTCGAGTGGTTCATCAAGTTATTAGCTCTAGAGAGTTGCTGTCGGTAGCACGCATCTAACAACTGTTTAGTGCTAAATAGTGTTTAATTTGACACCCACACTTCACCTTCTTAATTAACGCAATTTTTTCTTCCCGAGTTTGTGCGTCTAGTTTTTCTTGCCGACTGGACGACGACCGCATGTGTCGCAGCGTGCAGACTTTTAGTGCCCCGAAATCATGTGGACATTGCGAGTGTTGCACGAGGAGACTTCCACGAGGAGGTTGTAAAGCTGCAATGATCACCGGAATGGTGAATCGGGCCGAGATAAGAGACCAACTGACAGCTGAATCGCATTGCCGTCGGATCAGGCGCGTGGTATTGGATTTCTTCATTCTGACCAGATGTGAGAGGCCGATTTGCCACTAAATTGGTTTTCGTGTTTTAAAATAAAAGTTCGTTTCCGACAGTCGTCGAATTCGTTTAGTTAGTATTTTTATAAAAAATTGATTTATGCGTTTTCCTCAACAAGATCAGTTCGTTTGGTGCTTTTAATAAATCGGATTTTTGGAAGTAAGTGACATTTGCATGAACTTAAGTTTGGGAAGAATAATGTAACGTTTCTTGCGTTTTGCGTTTCGATAACTGTTGGCTAAAATTAAAACATGATGCCTCTCGCACCGACGCCTATTGTACAAGTGCCTTCCAAACCAAAAATTGGATTTTCGATAGACTCGATTGTGGGTGGAGCGAATCAGACGAGTCCCCAGCAGTCCCCGATACACTTATCGGAAAGTTCGGCTCCGCTTTCGCCATCCAGCGATGTCGACAATCGCATCAACAATTCGCCCAGGCAATATTCCCCGCAGAGATCGCCGGTGTCGTCTCCGACGCCGAAACCGCCGATAATGGTTCCGGGTATTCCGGCGCATACGCTGATACGGCCGAACCCTACCTACGATCCAACACTCGTGGCGAAAAATGGATTCCTTCAACCCGAAATGATCCACAACCATGGGGGACATTCGTTCGCATTAGCGGCCCATTTTCAGGGAGCCGCTCTAGCGGCGGCGTTGAGTTCGGGACAACCTGGCTTTCCGCAACCCTCCCAGTTAAGCCACACACCTCCCAGAGACAGCTATCCCCTGTATCCGTGGCTACTTTCGAGACATGGACGAATATTTCCCCATCGGTTTCCTGGAGGTAAGAAAATCAAAACCGATATAATAATAATAATAGTTATACTAAACGCAGCCAAGTGGTCTTCTTAGAGGCTGGTCTGTAGTTGATTTTTAAATGAGAGGAACAGGCTGAGAAAAATATTTTTGTTTTATTTTTCTGCAACTACTGAAAATAATCAATATAGTACACAATAAACTAAGTAAGCCTATCCTTACGCACGCCGTGTGTTATAAAGTAAAACCGCAGTTAGGGACTTTTATCAACATTGTATTGGTAGCGTAATTGATAGTGACAGTGACAATTCGGTTTAATTCTGACACTTGTTTGCTTACTTTCTATGAACAATTGTCATTCATAATTTTGATAAGTAATGAATCAAAGACATTTTGATTTTTACGTTAGGTAGTCCGATTCATCATCTCCACATAATGTTGCTAAACTAAAAAAACAATTCACTTTTTTGTAATCCCCTGGAATTAATGTGGCCGAAGAAAAAATACGGTACACAACTTCAGTTGAAAAATAATTGCACCGCTTCGTGACGTCGTGCGTAACTTTTTTAACTCGTGCGTAATACGTTTCTTACAAGTTTCGATATGTAATATACTATTATGTTGATAGGAATGCACTGATAGTGGCATTTTACATTGCCAGTTTCAGGTTGAAAATTAGAAATTATAGCACAAAACGCTTTTGTCGAAAGAAGCAATGTGACCATTTCGAAAGAAATTTCTGATGAGGAAAGCTTTATCTTTAATAATGATTCTGAAAAATAAGTTATGTTATTAAGGCGTCTTCCATAAATGATGTCACAGGTTTGCCGGGGGAGGGAGTTAGCGGAATTGTGACAATCCATGACGGTCAGTTACGTCACAAAGGGTATTTTCGAAAAAAGAAAATTTTAGCAACTATAAATTCGGCAAATGGTATAGGGAACCACTCATTAATTGAAGACTTCCCCGAAGAAGGGTATATGTATAATTTAACGGCTTGAGGCAACTTGAAGTTAGTTTTGAGATATTAATTGTTAAAGATTCGGTTAAATCCCAAAATCAAATCTAATGATTTCTACAACATTTTTAATGAGGGTAGATTTAACTATGCTGGGTTGATTTTTAGTATAAATGAAATTAAAAACTGTAATTTTAATTATTTATTACAAAAATTGTGGCTTGTACTCTTTTTGATAAAAAAATGACATTATTTTTTTTACAAATTAGTTTTCATCTTCACTATTGTCTGAAAAATTGTTGTCCAAATTTTCGAGTTCATTATCTGTTACCTCCTCAGTGGTATTTCCTGGTACAGCTGTATCAACCTCTATTTGTTGATAATTAGTGTGTTACACTGTAGGAATGTAGGGAATCAGTTGTGACAGATTTTCTAATTCGTTTAAATTCAGTGAAATTGAATTATTATAGTTACACATTCAATGATGGTAGAGATATGCAATATGACCGATAAAATGTACAATAAAATATTTTCAGAAAAACGATAGATGCCGCATAAAAAGTTTAAATTACCTGTTCAGACTCATCTGATGAATGTTCTTCACTACTTTCAGATTAGACATAATCCTTGTCTAACACACAATCATCAGAGTCGAAATTACAATGTTCATTGCTGTTTTCAATATTAAAATCTAATTTTCTCTTGGCAGAAACATGTCGCACCTCGGCTGCAAGACTGGCACAAATCAAAAATTTTAAAATTATCTTGTCCCCAAAAATATATTAAAATATAATTACTACCACACTCTTATAATTTCAAAAAGTACCACATATGGTAACCTAAACAGTTTTGTACCAAATTATGAATTTTAACAGAAGAAAATTGTGGATTTTGACCGAAGAAAATCGATTACTTTTTCAATTTACACTAAACTTGTTATTTTGAGTTGTGCCACTCTTGCAGCCGAGATGTGATGTGAGTACTATGGCGCCATGATGAATTTACTTGTGGCTTGTGCTGTTATTACACAAATATTTTTGCATATTCAGTGACTTAATTCTTGGGAGAATAGCTATCACAAATATGGGAGACCCGCAGAACAACACACAGTGATGTGTAGCATTGATAATTAAAATTTGCTAAAATTGTGGCAAGTTGCCCCAAGTCCTTCAATTGACAAGATTTTAGAAATTAAAAACATTTATTTTTTTACTCTTGAACACGAATTTCGCTGCTTCATTGTAGTTAGTTTTCAAGTAGGGGAAACTGGGGTTAAAAGTACACAGGGGCCAGTTGATACAGAGCCTATAAAATCAAATATATGCTTGATAGCACGGAAACGACTGACCGTAAAAGATGAGCAATTCTTTATACACGTGTTCATGCAGTTTCAGTTCTCTGCGAGCACGTGTGTGGCAACTAAAAAATATTTAACGTTTTTCGTTGGTCTTAGAAATTTTAAATAACCGAGGTAATTTGTTTTTAACAAATTCATGATTCATGATAATAAATTATCGATCTATACAATATAAAGCTGACAGTTTTAGCAAGTGTAGCACAGTTTAAAAAATTTTCCTTTAAAATGAAAATTGCTTCTGGAACATGACTCACGTGGGGGAGGGGGTGGTTGGCACAGTGTGACATGGGGGTGAGATGGGCGTCAAATTTGACGAAAAACCTGTGACATCATTTATGGAAGCACTCATTACTCCCAACATAAAGTAAAAAACATTCGTTCACAGTTTTCTAACTGTCCCTCTGATTTAAAAATCAACTATAGTCGAAGCATAATTAGATACTCTATTTCTCCTTTGCGTTTAGTATAGTTGAGAAAATTCACGATTATATTGAATCTGATTATTAGAGATTAGACTAATGAGACGTTTGGATCGAAAAAGGGCCGCTTTGAAATTATAAATTTTTGCATGGGTTGAACACCTAAATAATTAAAATGATGTGATCGTTTAAATTGTTTAACGGGATTAGGCGAATGAGCAGAAGCTTAAAGTTTACATTTTCGCATTAACAATTTAAAGCGCTCACGTATTGCTTGTCTTTTATTCAAAGCAGATAAAAGACAAAAAAGCCCGTGTCATTGTAAGAACGAAGTGGGCGATTGGAGTAACGTTTCGGGCGATTAATTTGGTTGGTTTGTAGGCACGTTTTACAAGAGGTACATCTCGCTTACAAAGTATCTAATAATGTTACGAAAAGGAAAAACAATTTGGTGGGTCTTTACGTAATTACTAATTAGAGGCGAAAAATGTGTTACATATTCTGCTTATCATTTATTGTCATCGAGGCGTCAAGTGTGATTGCTTAATTGCTGCGATAAAAATGTACACTGTAATTTTCAAATAGATTCACAGTTCAATGAAATGATAACTGTGAAATTTCGTCATAATAAACGCTACAAAAAAATGGAGCTAATTTCATTGAGAATAAACAGTGACCTTTCATTCATTCGTAATGATATGTTTAACTCTTCTAATAAATTAATGACCGTTTTTATGTTGTAAAATAACTGATTGCAGACTACTCTTGCGGCTCGGAAATTTATACGAAAAAACGTCAATATATATTAGCTCTAATTAAGGCGATTTAATTGTACAAATAGGAAGAAATTATTGCTTTGGCGACAAAGTTTGGAATGTCAATGTTTCGTTAGTTTAGTGATAGAAAGATATGATCTTTTTCGCCTCTTGAGCTTTACCTACCTAATTTGTGATCTCACCATTTTTGTCCAGATGTGAGTTTGATTCAGTTTAAAAACTTGATCTTCGCAAATTTCATACTTATACCTAAATTCAATTCAATCTATCAGTCATAAAAAATTAAATAAATTATCAAACAATATTTTTGATATTTATTTTAACTTCATTAATATAACAGTTACCTTGATTCACTTAATTCAATATTT
Organism: Dascillus cervinus; assembly: GCA_949768715.1. NCBI lineage: Eukaryota > Metazoa > Arthropoda > Insecta > Coleoptera > Dascillidae > Dascillus > Dascillus cervinus. The sequence goes on along the minus strand of OX458319.1, from coordinate 23,893,859 downwards.
CTAGAATGATTTTGTAATTTTTAAATCAGGAATGTTTTAATAATTCTTCTATCTTAAGCAACTGATCGCCTTTTTAATTTGATCATTTTTGTTTGCGATGTGGAATTTATTTTAATATATGAAGTGCTAAAATTAGTAGGTATCCATTTAAAAAATTCAAATATTTAGATGATAACAGATCAGTTTTGATACCGAAATGTAATAAATCAACGTTTTTGCAGCAGTGTAGATACATTCCATTAGATGCGCGTTTATTCGGTCTGACGATTGTGATGTTTGCAATTTAAAGGTGCGGTCATATTAGCGATCCGTATAAATCGTTGCACTTTTAAAACACAATTACGGTGCAATTTCTCTGTCGATCACCCGGTATGTTCGATAACGATTACGGCACGAAAAAGAGTTCTAATTTAGAAGAATTAGTTTAATGATAGTGGTGTATAAGCAACCAGATGTAATTACCGACACTGCTAATGTGTAAATAATTACTCTCCCCGGTTCAAGGTATTTCACGATCTGTATCAACAAGTAACCAGCAACAGCTACAAGAAAAAAAGTACCTACCCTATAATATTAATGCTGTTAATACGTTCACAAATTATCATAATTCGGGTTTTGATCTAACATTAACATTTTCCTGCGTGCTTAATTTACTGTGGCTCACCAATTCTTAGGAAACATTTACATGTTAGATTGCTCTCTTGCATGTAGACACTATTATTAAAAGTTTCAATTTTTGGGTTCGGCTAATAATTTACTTTAAGCGTTTTATTATTTTTTTTTGTGATCAGTGACCAGTGAAAGTAATTAAAATAATTTGTATTATAATTAATCACAAATTTAACAATGTTCGAATTAATTCTATACTATTGAAGGTATTTTATTTGGGGTACACCACTGAAGTGTTTTCATTCAGTTACATAATTTTATTTAATTGAAACATGAATTCAAAATTTGAAGGTAATTTAAAACCAACTAACCTTTGAAGTTTTATTAAACTAAACTTTATAATGCCATTTTTATACCTAATATGTCTGCAAATTTCTTAAAATTATTCATGAACACGAAACTGTTAAACTGATTTAAATCTGGATAATTTAACACTAATAACAAAGAGATTGATTGCAAAGTTATTTTTAATGTCCTTTGCACTATTACAGTTATGCAATGCCTCACCTTTCGGTATAGCAACAAAATTTATAAAAAATTTATATGAATTGTGTGAACTCATACAAAAAGTATTATTACTATTATTATTTATTTTTTGCTACTATTAAAGCCTCTATAAATAAATATTTCTGTTGAGTTGAATTATTAAATGTTAAGTTAATAAATACAGTCTTAAGTTCCTATAATGAAATTTATAACGAATTTCTTTATACATTGAATTGTTTTATGGAACCTTCACCCTAAACACGTTTTTTATACTTAGTCCTGACAGTAAAGTGAAAGTTCCCGTATAAAATTTTTTTTACTAAATTTAGCGAAATTTTCGACACCAATACGAATCTCTACTACTGTACTAAGTAGTTAAATTTTTCGAAAACAATTGGGTAAGGCTTTTACAAGTTGTAATTTTTCACACGGCGACGACGAAGCAAAAGATATTACTAAAAAGATAATTCACACATGAATTTGTTCTTAATAAATCATAGTATTGCCCTGATTGGATACATTTGACAATACAGTAATATCTCGTCTTACTTGAACTCGAAGTTACTCAATTTGTGGCTTTCCCTCCTCCTTCACCACTCACCCTCGCTGTAGGCGTTTCCACCAGGTTTTCTAGTAATGTGTTTGTACGGACGTGTCGCAAAATAAACTTTTAGTTCGCAGGGGTTATTTTTAAAATTTTGTGTCATAAACAAATCTTCAATTGATTATTTCGTTACTTATTGATTGTTTTAGTTGTAGGCAGCAAATTGTTTTAACATATTTTCTGTCATCGCCATCGTTTCGGTCACTCGCATTTTGTATTGTATAGCGTTGTTAAAAAGTCGTAAAAGAATCGGTTTGCTTGTTACAGAGAGACCATCCACTTTAAGTTAAGTGCGACATTGTTTTGACACAAACAATTATTAGTTCAAATAAAATCGCACTTTACTTATTGTCACCGGTTCCACGTAGTGCGTAACTTTGGGGTATTACTGTATTAATCTTAATCTTTTTCGATTTTCGAAAATACGTTATAAATTTCAAATCGCGTAAATTTTGTCCTTCTTGTGCCCAGTCAGATTTGCTAATTAGTCAACTAATGGCATTATACACTACGTGCTGTTAAACTCAATATATACAGTGTGTCATTTTATCTTATTATGTCATTTGAAGCATCTTTCCCCTAATCACTTATCTTTGCTCTTACGTACGCGTAATGAAAGTAAGAGCAAAAGAAAATAATACAGCTAAATAACATTTTAAAGTAGCTACTTATAAAATATAAATTTTAAGTGTATTACGTGCAGGTTTAAATTTCGTACACATTCGTTTAAGTAACATAACGGTTTTAAAAAATTGGCTTTATAAGTTCAAAGCGATAAACAAGATTTCATTACATATCGCTTACAATTTCAACGAAACAAGCACAACTTAATATAACGGCAGTGGCCTAATAGTGGCTGGTACCTACCTAAACCGTATACCGGTTAAATCAAAAGCATTGTCTGAAACTGCCTTCATTACGTGAAATACAAAAACGGTAGACATAAAAGATTTAAAATAGATGGCCTAGGATAGACAAACATGGAAAACAGTGTTGCAACAAACCAATCAATAAGATTTCAGTTGAAGGCGGTGCGGTAAGAAGGCGTAAAGTACACATTACACATTCTGGGTGTTTAACTTTTATATTTCGTTGATAGTCGCAAATACCTACCGAAATCGCATTAATACAAAATTTGCACTGCAATAAATAAATTTCTTACATTTGCCTTCCTGTTTTATTGTTGAAACTAAAAGTATACAAGTACAGCGATTTTTTATTAGATTGTAACCTGTAACAGGCAACTTATTTAATTTAGTATCTAGTCATTATCTAGATTATCCAATTTGCAAAACTGAGATTTTTATAAGTTGTTCAGGCAAGTTGTTAAGTGACTCAAATAACTTATTTAAGGTAGGTATAGTGTGTTTTTCAAATAGTTGCCAGTTTGTAATGAACCTACTCTGGTGTTGACAGCTTCCAGTGTCCCCAAAACTTTCTTGAATTAGGCGGCTGGTTCTTACCACTTTTAAAAGTAAACACACTTCAAACTTATTTCCACTGATTCTGCTTTCCATCCAGTAGGTATTTGAAAGCTCTAACTTTGGGTGTTAATTTTTTTATTGTAAGGATATTAAAAAAAAATTATATGTCCTATCATTGTTAGGATAGCGAGTACTTTTTACAGTAAAACTAAGATAATCTCTCCAACAATATGTACCTACATCCTTGGTGTCACGGCAGATACCTATCTAGGTGGTCGATATTTCATTGGTTCCCAAACTCGAATCATGTTTTTTGTAATAGCAGTAAAAACTCGAATGATCTGCTCTCTCAGCTTCGCCAGATCGCGAGGCAAAGTTATTTGACAACATGTTGAGTGCATCAACCCATGCGATTATTAATAGTCACGATTCCACGAATTGTATTCGTCAGATTATATCACGAATGAACAATTTAATACTTTTTCGGGCAAAATATAATTCCGAGAGTTGCAGAACTTGGTAAATTGGACCCAAATATACTTGTGAGACTTTACAGTGTTAGATGGTTTATGGTTTTGTATTTTCTCTTCAATACTTTTTAAGGAAGAATTACCAAAACGCGTTATTTTTTCTAACTGTGACATTTCAGTTGACAGCACGGTACACTAGATTTGCGAAGCAGCACGCGGGCTTATCACTTATTAATCACATTCGAATCAATATGGCACGCTAGATGTGCGGAGCAGCACGCAGGATTATCACTTATAAATCATTCTCTAGTGCTGATTATTATTTACTAACCGGTCGTTAGGATAGGGAAAAATAGCACTATGAGTGGTATAATCATCAGAACACACACTGCACATGACTTTAAAAGCTCACAACTTCTATTTTCTTCTGTCCATTGTTCACGGATGGTACCATAACATTTTCCAATATTTCTCTATAATGTTCCCCCGTTAAACGTCCATCTATTTTCTAGCGTACTCCAGGTCCATGAGCACTTCTCCATTCCCAAAAATTAACAGCAAAGCAGTCAGAATTTGCTATCGAATGTAAGTTTCATGAAATCTAGAATTTCTTGGTCTATAAATGCGTAATTTTTCGTTGTTACAAAATTGGAAAAACTACAAAAATCAAAAATTCTTCATTGGCTATTACTGATTAGCAAATTGTAGTCGGTTTGCTTTGTTTTCATCATTCAAATATGGTTCTTTCGTAGCTGCATAATTCTTTAAACCGTTCTGTTTAATTCGATGCCTTGACGTTCCAAAGGAACCCAGAAAATGAGTTTCCTCACGAGCTTTTACTGCTATAGAAAATGAATTCTGTCTGATAAAATTTACCAAATCTTCATCTTTATGAAGTTCAGATACTCTTCCAATTTCTATCCTAACTGGTCGTTGCAGTCTATTTTCCTGCCAATTTAATTGAAAAATGCAATTTTTGCTTACGTTTAAATCTGCAGCTACAGCAGCTAACGACCCTAATTTCGCAACGGCTCTACTTGTTTGATCTCACGAAAGGTGTCTTGCCATTTTTTACAAAATACAGTTTCCTTGTCAAATAATTTTTGTCACAATAAACAAATAATATTGACATTTTATTGATGTTTTTTAGGACGCCGATGATTTAAAGCAAAAATCAAATTATTAAATAAAATCGTGCACATTTTGGTGACCGCAAGTGTACCTATTATTGCAATTAATTCGAAAAATGAAGTATTCAAATAAGTTTGGAATTACTGATTTTATTCGACCGTTAATGTTCAAATAAAATTCATTAGTCAATCTGTTGGTACCTAATCGAATCTAATATAATCGTTTCACGTTTTACAATAAAAAATTTAAAAAAGCGTTTCGACAGTAATTCCAAATTAGCATCTAAAAGATTAATGGTCGGCGATATTACCACCTGCAAATTTAGAAACAATATGGAACTTAAACATATTCAGAATACTTGACGGGGCACTGTACCTAATACTTTGTTAGATCATGAATATTATATGCGCGCGGTGCGAGCGGTTAAGGCGTTTCTTCAACTGTGATGCCCGAGATAAACATAAAAACGTTTAAAACGTGCCCTCGAAAAAGCGTCACGTTACTTGTAACTCGGAGTTTTTATTTAACTTCCGCTGCATTTTCTAGTTTTATCAAGTAACGACCATTATACCTGACCATTTAGGTGCGTTGTAATCGTAACATAAAAAAGGTAACGGCTCTGATATTATAATAATATATTTCTCGGCATTTATTTAACAATTAAGAATGATATACCTAAGTAGTTTTTAAGAACACCTTTTCTTGATGTTCTTTCGGGGAATAATTAACCGTAATTACGGCTTGATTCTCTCATTAATACCGGAAGAGATATGATATTACACTGGATAATTTAACAAAAATTAAGCATCGTATAAATTAAAAGATCATTATGAATGGCGATACGTGTCTCAGTCTGCTAGGATCCTACAGTGAATTAAGTGCTAGTTTTTTTGTTACATCAAAGTTTAGAAGGCTAACACTTAACTTTGGAGTTTATAGTGAAAGATAAATGATTAACCTTTTGTGCGCTTGTCAAAACATATTAATAACCGAATAAATTTAATACAATAATCGTCGAGAGATTTTTTAGATACGCCACAAGTGCCTACTTTTATAATCATAGGCATATAATTAATGGACGAATTTATTACATATATGTTCATGCAAGGTTTATCTCAATAGGTACTTCACGATTGGGCTTGTTTAAATATATACATATTTAATGTGTTTCAAATCGATTTTTTTCGTTCCTATTTTTAATTGGTTTAATTTGTAGGTACACGAAATATTAAATTAATTATTGTTTCAAGTCCTCCCGGTGCAATGGAGTTTTTAATTTCATGTGGTGCGAATGGATCGGCAATTATGAAACGCCAATCCATTATGTATAATTTATACCCAAAATAAACCGAGGGCGATTGATCATATCAAATTATTAAAACGGATGTTTAAAACGTTGGGAGAGTTCTCTAATTTGCAATGAAATATGATACGTTCTGGAATTTTTTGATGCAGATATAACCCGGCAATTTATTTACCTAGAAGTGTTTAATATTCGCGGAGCGTTTCTTTCTTCTAGGAACACAATAAAGTTTTGATAGTTATATTAGTTCGACCAGCTATTCATAAGGCAATAAAAAACGTTAGGCAATAGCTTTGAAATCGAAGAAGTATCCCATTGTTGTATTTAAAATTATGAGGCGGAAGGAGTTGTACCACGAAAAGCGAAGAAAACTATTAGTAAACAAATTTATTAGGCACATGTTGGCAATAAAAATCATTTGTGATTCGAAACTTGCAACATTTAGCAATGAGTGATTCTGTTGTGATTAACATTCACAAAGCGGGTGGTCGTTAACATAAGCGAGTGTAGCATTTTTCGCATGAACATTAGCGATTGTTTTAAATGCCAAATGTTGATGCAAATGGAATATAAATTGACAAAAGTAGCGAAAATTGATCGTTTAATTTGTATAATTACACAGTTAGATTAATTTCGCACAATTGTATTTCTACGTGGTGGCCTAATAACGTCTGTATGTAATTCTTTAATGTGCTAGAGCTACCGTGAATTTCAATAGTTGAACTCTGATGACAAATCCAATATGACCGATAAACATCTAGCGAAAATAGACACTCTCATATAAAGAAGAGTATTATTAACAACTTGCGTCACGTTAAAATCTGCTTGGTATTTAAAAATTGGGGGAAAGTTTATTACTGCCGAATATGTAGACATAAAAGTTTTTTACTAAAGGTACTCTTAATAGAAGAATACACAACGAATTTACATCTCATTTAATTTTAATTTATTTTAATGCCATTGAACTTATTATATTCGGTGTTGGATAGATGCGTCATGAGGCGCTATATTTTTGCGGTTAATTTTTAATTTATATGGAAGTGGAACAAAATTTTGTTACAGGATTTTATTTTCTCTTCACCAAAATAAGAATGAGCTGGATTACTAATCTGCAGCACGCCATTGTTAAATTTATTAAGTACGTAGCCACCCCATGTTGTATGAAACATGGCCGGAATCAGTTGACAGTACTTTAAATATTTACAATTATTAATACTTTTTCATACTTTATAAGCATCCGATTAATTTTTTATTCTTATATCATGTTTAGTCGTTTCTCATGTGTAAATAAGTAGTTGAAGAAAGCCATATATGAAATAACAAAGATTCAATGCCAAATTATTCTTTAAGTCTTGCTCTACGACATGCATATTCATATCTGAGAGTAAAAGCGGAAAATTTTAATTTTGATGTTTCAAAAATTATGCTTTTTTGCTTTTTTACGACGTCTGGTTTATCATAAGAAAGTACCAGTTTGTGGTCGCATTACTCCATAAAGTAAACAAAATCTGAAGATAATTATTTAACATATAGAGTTACTGAATTTAAAGTTTTCCTGAAACATATTCATTAATCTTCAGCTACGTCCTATTATTTTTGGATGAATTGAAAGTTAGTAATGGAAATTAACGCTGCATTTAAAAATAAGAATAGCTAATTGTGTTATACCTAATTACCTAATCTAAGGAGATGACACCAGTTATTCACAAGTTTACATTTTTACTTCAAACAAAATGAACGAAAACAACCTATTTTTAACCTAATCATTATACAGTAAAATCGCGATGTAGTGAACTAATTCTGGCCAAGCCAGTTCACTGTTTAGGGGTGTCCACTCTTTCGGGGTTCTTGGGTAAATGGATTACATATTTTGAGAAACAACTTTTATTTTAGGTAGATCAACATAATTATGTATGTATATTTAATACAATATATAAAATATATATCACATAATACCTATATGTGTAGCTTATTGTGTAGTAGGTAGGCGCAAAAAATGAAGTAATTTTGGATTGTTTGCGCTTCTTGTTTAAACTAATTTGTACTAATTTTTCTCTCAAATCATGCAACAAGAGCAAACTGCAATATTCTACTTCATCTCCGTTTTCCTCAGCCAACTGGAGGAGAACTTCATTTATAGATTTTAAAGCTTGCCTTGTTGAAATTAATTTTTCTTCTACGTTTAGCATGTTATCCTGTTCTTTTTTCTTTTCGGATTCGGAATCAATTTTTAATTCATTCTTCAACGGATCTGTACCTTCTTGTTTTATATATTTATTCCATTCCTCAATGTCACTCATCTCGCATACTACCTAGAACATGCAGAGATGTTGAAATAAACATCAATATGTACATGTGTACGTTCTAACATAGAATTGGACTAACATGGTTAGCATTATGTGCTTCATCGTTGAGTAATCGTGTTTGTAAAACACTCAATTGAAGAATGTCTTCTTCATCATCCAAATCTATAGCAAAACAATTCGTCCAACATTTCACAATAATTGTGTCAATACATTTTTACGATAGAATAACTTCGTTATTCTAATAGCATTCTGATCCATGGGTTGGATTGGAGGTGTTATATTTGGTGGCATATAGTAACAATCGAGCTATCAGGACTTGTTAGCTCCATTTCAAGTGAATGGCAGTAGCGCTCTGATTGATAAGTTTCTACTGTTTAAAAATGTTGTTACCTAAAAATCTTATTGTATTGTTTATCAGGTGGTTATTTTAACACATTTTATTTACTTTCGGAATAAACATATCATGAAACCATTCTCTACAAATTTGCATTGTCTGTAATGAATGGGACAATATTGAAATTTGAAAAAACTTATCATTTCCTGTTGCATTTGCTCACTCCAAAAATATAATTCATTATTTAGAAGTTTTTCTGTCTGGTACAGTTTTCTCGTAATGTGAAACTTAGTTTCCAATAAAGTCATCATTTGTCTTACCTTTTCTTTAAACGGATCAACTAATTCAGGTTGAGAAGACCATTTTTCTTCACTTATCTGTAAAAGTCGTACATCATAACGTTTTTTAAATCTGTTTAGCCAGCCATTACTAGCAGTAAATGAAATCTCCTCAACTGATTTCTGCAAAATCTTAGCCTTTTCTTGCATCGTTAGTTAAACTAACAGGTACATTTCTTTCTCTCAAGTTCAGAAAATATTTATGCAAAGCTTTTTCCATTGTCGCTTCAAATTTTGTGAAACTCTCTTCAAAATCATTACTTTTTTTTTTCTTATTTCGCATACTGTAGACTTTGCTATTCCATACCTTTTAGCAAACACAGTCACACATTCTCCTTTACTCAAACATTTTAGCACTTCCTTTTTTTGTTGTAAATCAAAGCATTTCGTTTGTGTGTGTGACATCTTGAGTTAAAAACATTGGAAAACAAAAACGAACGTCTTTCTGTGTCGATATTTACCACTAAATAAGATGTGAATGTATTTACATACAATCAGCAATATGAAAACCACGCATTTAGGGGCATCCCTGCAGAAGTAACGCCAATAAATAACACAGTTTACTGTACCGGGGTTTACTGTTTTTCACTATACCGCAACGCAATGATTAAATTTGAGTATTTCCTCGAACGGGTATTCACTAAATCGCGATTGTACTGTAATAATACTGTAATTTTGGCGAGTTTCCTGAAGTATGGTTATATTAAACAAGTAGCCAATTAAGGGAAGCGACTACAACTGAAAAAGATAATTTTTATTCAACAGGTTTGGACATCTTCGTTGTGAAATGTAACTATAGCACATAAAATTATTTTATGTATAATAAAAAAACTTGATTGTTCTCCATATCGGTGCAGTTAATCTAAAATAGCGCCACCGGTGATCGTAGCAATAGTAAATGGTCGCAGCATTCACATAAGTATTAATAAAAATAACACTTCCTTGTAACGCACTCCTAAGGGTGAAATCGTGAGAGAGATAATTACGTCCCCTTGAGCTTCCCTACATTTATTATACTGTTTCTGAATATTAATTAATACCTAACAGGTATGTAACAATTATTAAGCCAACACGCATTTAACTTCTATTTCGTGTCACAAAAGAAAGTACTAATCACAGTAGTTGGGTAGGTATATACGTCTCGTTTGACATTTATCTAAGAATATCGCAAAAAAGATCAATTAAGTTGGAAATGTCTATTGCTAATCATAAGTTAATAAATACGTTAGCAGGTGCAGCTTCATGCATGTAATCAATTATGAATTCGATTGACAGTAATTAATAAAAATATATGTGTAAGAATTAATGGATATCATTAAAGAAAATGCGAACTAAAAGAATATTGCAAATGCTTTCACTCTTTACATGCGTGATTTAATGAGCGTTCGCGTTGTAAATAAAAAACGTCTGTAATTACAATAACAGATATAAAATTCTAATTCTAATATTCTAATGACCGGTAATTATTAGTTATTTTTTAATTAATGCAAATTATTGTTTCCATAAAAAATTACTTATTGCACCTATTTAAGGAATTTGCTAGAGAAAATTAGCATTAAACCGCATTCTACGGACTGCATTTACAGTGCGTGCAAGGCAGAAGCATTCTTTATATGCAAAGTGGCGTAGCTGAACAAAAAAAACTTCAAACAAATCGTTACAAATTGTTCCGTACTCGTTTTACATCTTTATGTAGTTACTTCTTTTTGGGTGTTTTCAATCGTTCCATTATAACAGTATTTTTTGCTTGCAAAAAGTTAATTAAAATTAGGGCGCCTAATTTCTTTGCACATGACTAACCACTTTTATCTACTTAGCAAATTTAAGTTGATAATTTGTTACATGTAAACTATGCTAAATAATTAAAATTTGCATTCTTTTCATATTTCAAATGCTGATAAAATATGTAAGATCACGTGATAAGCAGCTTAATTGATATTTAAGAAGTTGCTGTAATTTGGTGCTTGTAAAATAATGAATAATACAACTGCGTGTTTTTATTTTACATAATAAGTATATTGAAATTAGGTTAATGGAGACGGATACCGCAAAGATACGTTTGTGTAGTTTATTAATAAATTGTGGGAAATAAATATAGTACACATTACCGTTTTTTATAATTAAGTTTTTGAATTTTGCTTTCTTTAAAATTCTTGAATTTTTGTCCGGTAATGCATTGAATGCATTGCCATTTAAATATTACAATTTATTAAAGTTAACATAACATCTTGGAAAATTTCCATTTCTCTCAAAATTATTGTTCTACTCTCTAACACAAATATTACCAAATTACAATCTGAGTAGTTGTAACTAAAGAAAAAAATAACTTCTTGTGTAAAGAAAGGGGTTGTTCTTTGCTTCTCATGTAAGCTCTACATTTTTGAAGTATGAAAATGTAATAGAACCAAATATTTAAAAAAATGCAATAATTACAAAATGTACTTACATAACAGCAACACAAATTAAGTGTAAATTAGGTTACATGATTAAAAAAGGTTGATTGTTATCATTGCTTACATATATAGAAATACTTCTTTTCTATGGGTCAAGCAAGAAATGTAAAGTTATTGCCAAACACATACCTATCAGTCCGTAGCAACTGCTTTAAAGTACAGCTCAATTATCATGTATTTATTTTTCTGCCCAAAAATAAACTCTTGGGGTTATTAGATTGCTTTACAAAATTACTAAACTTTATAGGTGTTCCAAAACTTCCTCATATGTAAAAATGCTACTATAAATATAATCTCAAAAATGCAACAAATGCAAATTTTTCATTGTTATTATTTTTATTGATTAAGAGATAGGCTACAAAAAAAACGAGATTCAAACGTAAAATGAATGACAAAAAGGAAATGAAAATTTTTACACAAAAATAAGAATTTGGTTTGAATTACGCAGGGTGTTTTCTTAACACATAACTAACTTTCAGAAGGTGCTTACATTATTACATCAATTTGTAACTACCAAAAATACTACACAACTTCAGTTTAATACAATAATTCATCCGATGCATTTACAATATCACTAAGAGCTTACCCGAATTAGTAAGTAGATTATGATAGGTAGTAAAAAATCATTTCATTTTAGGAAATTTTATCGTTTCTTTGTAGAATAACCTACCTTTTGAAATAATATAAAAGGTTTATTGTAAAGATGGCATTATTAATATCAAACATTTTTGAAGTGTTTCAACAATTATTGGAATTATTAGTTATTGGTAAATCAATATTATTGAATTTAATTTTCAATTCCATACAACATTGTTAACATAACTTTTGCTGTTATCCTTGATACAATTAAAATGCACATTATTAAATTCTTGTCATAATTTATTAATATGATATAGTCATTAGGTTATAAATCACCATTTGTTAACCTTTAACTCTTCAAGTAACATTTACACAATAATTTAATTCTCAGAATTGTAACGAATAGTTTCTTTGTGTAAATATACGAAATAATAAAATACTAAAATAAATAAATATTTTATTATTGCTGTTATTAAAATTAATACAAAATAAGGATCAAAAATCTTTTCTAAATTATTATTTTCAATTAATTAATTATTAACAATAAATTTTAAAGCCTTCATAAAAAGCGTGGCCAGAAATGACCCATTCATCTAATTGTGAGTTAAATTTAAAAATGTGCGTTCAGACCTCAATAAATGAACTGAAACATGAGAACACAACGGTGTGACATTGAATTTAATTATTGAAGAGATGGTACATTGTTAAAAAACGAAACGTCATTGTAAAGTGTCACCTAATAAATAAATAAAAAACGTTTCTTGACATTCGTCAGTGAATCAAGTTTTTTTAGCATGGTCGATTTTTGCGAGCTGACAGGCCAACCCCTAACTAGGGAATGATTGACTCCTGAATGCTTTAATTTAATAATAGGGGCTAACAATACACTTAATCTAGTTTCACGCCCCGATAAAAAGGGATCCATTATTATAAATGCTCCAGAACCACCAGACCGTAAATTTTCAGGGAAATAAAAAAATGCAGTTTATACAATTCTCCTGTTAACTTTTTTACAGCTTACTAAATTATTTCATAACATGGTGGTCGTTAAATTCAATGGCACATGGAAGTAGATCGGCCCGCCTGAAATTCATTTCGTTGACGCAAATGATCAAACAGCATCGACCTTACAAATTTTTCAAAGCGGCGACGTTTAGGTATGAGTTTTCGCATAAATTACAGACAGAAAAAACCACAAAGCAAGTCGTAAATTTGTTGTTGTAAATATTTACTTTTACCGCCTATGGTTGAGATTCATTATAATGCACCAAGCGAAACTATTTTACTTTAAAAACACCGCGCATGGATAATGGTTGTTTCAGAAAATTATGAGTGTCTTGTCATTATGAAAAGGTAAAATATGTTCTTCCAGGATCAAAAAAAATAACGCTAGAAAAATGTAAAAATTTTAACTTGGAAGAAAATACCGCCGAGAATTTCTAGGTATGTAAGTGTAGTACCTACTTAGGTAAATCTGCATGTCGCAATAAGAAAGAAATTAAAGTTGTGGACGAGTTTCGAGACGCTTCTCTAACTTATAAAAGCAGTAAAGGAAACAGTTCCTATTCAAACTACCTAGCGGATTAATAAATTATCAACGTTATGAATTTACGTGGGGCAAAGAAAAAGTTTTAAGTCTAATAATGCAGTGGCCGTTTTCTTCAAAAAACTCTTACATTTTTCCATAATTTTATTGAATTCTACCCCAAAACTTACAGCTAAAAAAAGGCATGTTTGTTTTTGTCCATGGAGTTGCAAACACCCGTGTTCAGTTGCACTTCCGGCCAAACAGTATTCCAGTATTTCTTTTTGAGACATAAAACAAAGTTGGTGAGCTGCATGAGCTGACGATTGATTTATGCAAGATCACTATTTACTTTTGGAAGTCTTTTCTCAACAATTACTTTTATCTTATGTGACAATTAAATAACTATAAAATCATAAATATATCGCCATAATCTTGTTAGTGCTGACATACAGATTTTGACTATTTGTTTAATTATTTTCTGTGCATAGTAAAACAATCCAGTTAAAGCAGTTTTATCAAAATTAGTTTTGAAAGATTTCGAAAAATTCCTATCGTTGCGTTTTATACAATATACAGTGTGTCCCCAGTCAAACTAAAAATAACAAAATCCAGATATTATCTTTCATAAGTAACTAACATACAAGAAAAATCTAAAAAATGGATTTATCTTGTTCAGTGTTACGGGACTCGAAAATATTCAAAAGTTTGACAGAATGAAGGATTCTTCAACGTTAATGGTCATTCCAAAAAAAAGCAATTTTGAAGATATTACCACCGGTAGATTACTGTTACATTTGTAGTAAAATACTACAAATACGAATCGATTTGCCATTCTACTAATGTGCCCAAACAAACCTATGGTCGACAGCTCTTGGCCTTCTTGCTTTGTCTAAATTTAGTTGCTTATATTTTTATTTACCATATTAAGTCGTCGTTGTTCAGTCACGATTTAAGTATAAGTATAATTATACCTAGGAAAAGAAAAACTAAAATTGTGTTGCTAATGATGAAAATTTGAATTAGTGCATACTTTACTTTATAATTCCGCGTGTTCATGTGTCAAAGTATATATTGTTTTAAATTGACACATGCACACGTGGGGTTATAAATTATACTTATACTTAAACCGTGACTGAGCATGGCCCCTAAGTATGGGATGGTTGTGTAAAATGACATATATTTTTGGAAATAAACTGATTCCCGGTGTATCGTATTTACTTGTCCATTATCGTCAGTTTTTGCAAATTTTAAACCATCAAAATGCGGGTGGGGCTTTTACTCAAAGTCTTTAATGTTTATTACCACAGTGGAATTTCTGTAAATGAATATTGCTGTTGAGCTAGACTTGAATCAAATAATTAAATATTAACTAATTTTTCCAAAAAAGTTTAAACGAGAACACGGTATGTCATTTTACACACAACATCAATGCAAAAAAAAGCTTTGGATACTAATCAAATAGTAGAATAATACAAAATTCGTTCGCGTAAAAAATATTTACGATTGTCCTCATCAGACAAATAAATATCATATGTAAGAAAAATATTTTATCAATTGATTTTCAAAAATACGTTTGAATTGAAGCTTTCGCTTTTTTGCCATGTAGCGTTGAAAATTAGTCAGCTAATGACAGACACTGAGCAATAATGGACTATCAAGAAATATAGGATACGTTATTTTATCAACTGCATCATTTTACACATCTCTCCCCTACCTGAAGTAATTTATGCATAGATTAAATTATCTTTATACTTTGTGATATGTATTGGTTTTAAAAGTTGTTTGTAAGAGAGTTCAATAATGTGCCAATTAAATCGTTTCCACGTGATTTTTCACATATTTGTTTGGTCACTTCTTATCGCACCAGTAACCCACTTGCACTGTTTTTCATGGCCAATATGTAACTTTGTAATGCAATTTTAAAATATCATTTTCACTTCCTTAGTTAGTGTTGATGGGAAATTGTCGCGTTTGTTTTGTTGTCTCATTAAAGTAAACTATTTTTCCATTCATTAGTATAACTATTAAGTACTTAGGTAATACTTGATAGTTTAAAGAGATTGCTATTCAAAGACACTTGCTTTAGTTATTTATTTTATGTGATTAATATAAAAACGGATAGTTAGTACCGTAAAAATTTGTTTTCTACCTAGTTAGGGCAATGTTTAATTAATTACTTCCACTATTAGCAGCAATCGGATCATTCCTTTTTGCTCCTTTTTGCTTGCAAAAAATATGCATCTAGATTTTATTAGTTTTAAAGTCAGGTTTACTAGAAAATCATTATAGGTAACGATGAACACATTATTTTCAATCACCTCCACTGTTGATTGAATGGATTTGAATCGATTAAACAGGCGATAACCCATATTTGTAAAAATTAGCATAATCAATGCCAGCAAAATTTGCTTGTAGGTTTGCGTGAAAAATTATGCAGCGGTGCAGCGTGCATACGTTCCCGTAGCGTAGGATGACTAACTCACTCGCCCATGTTTGTTGATTAGATGTCTTTAATTAATTTCTTCACGATACAAAAATAATAAGCACGTCATTAAATTTCTTTAATTATACAACTTGCGTCTTTTTTCGATTCGGATACGATTTAACCGCAACGGACTTGTGGATATCTCTTCATAATTGCGATGCTGAAGAAACGAAATAAAATCGATCGGAATAAAAAACGCGTTTATAATAATCCGAAGGAGGAAAGCCAATAAACAAGCATCTAACTAAGTAATAATATAATAATAAGGCATACAGAGGTATAATATTTCCTGAGCGGACCCGGGTTCTCACGTAATGAATACATTCCCCGGTATCGCGGTGGAATCGCGCGCTCTCGGTTCTCCTAATGGCGTGTACTCACGCGAACACCTCTAATTGACTTGTGAAATCACCAACACCACAACACCAACACTAACACCCCAGTGAAATATGCTTATTGTTTCTTAAATTATATTTCTCGAGGTTCAGATCGATTTAAAAGTGTTATATTACAAGCCGCATACGTTATGGGTTATAGCCAATCGACTTCATAAAAGTGATGCTTTAATGTTCCTAACGGCTGTATAATAAAACACATGGGGTATCTTATTTAGTTATCTGAAATGATGTTATTAAATCCACTGCCACGGTGAACAATTTATTTAGCGTTAATTTTGATATATTGCCACTTTAAAACTGGACTTTAATATCCACAAAAATATGATCTGATACTATCTTTCGCTTTTAAATTTCACCATTTCTGAATATCGATTTTATTTTCGGGACAAGTAATTTTATACCTTTGTAATTTTTTTTATCCATCGCTAAAAAACGCCCCCATAACAGTGTCGATTTTAATAGGTAATATTACACACTAGTGAGTTTTATTATACTGATTATACAGCGCAGCATAAATTCGACCAATAACGATCAATGATGTGCAATACCGATGCTGCCCTAGGAATTCAACCAATGTGTTGTCTTCATCCTCCTCGGACTTTTTGAGTCTTCCAGAGCCGACGCCGCTCGTCATATGATTTGTTATGTTGAATTATATTGTCCTTTACTAAAAATACTAAATAGAAAATTACATATTCATTTTAAGTTTTGCGTTTTTTTTTTAATACTGTCAAGTTAATTAATAGAAAAACGTGACTACCTTTTCAAGTTTATGAATGTATCCAGAAAAGATAATTCTAACAACTAATATTTGAAAATATATGGCCCACTGTTAAAAAAATCGTCCCAAATTTAAATTCGTTAACTGTACCTACCGATAAGCGATAATTTTTCTTGACGACGTTTAAGTATGGAAAAGGTGTTTCAGCTGATCCAACAATATGAATGCTGTCTTAATTACACATATTTTGACATTCAGCAACAGTTGTAAATCAGCTGTCGATTTCTTGTATAATACTAATAAATACCACTTGAACAATCGAAAATTAAAACACTAACTCAATCTCCGGTCTCGAGGCGTTTCGCAGAATAATTTTCCTAACTCGACCGCATGATCGATAATTTTCAATGCTCTTGTGGTATTATTATTTTTCGTACGAAATGAGTATTAATATTGACTGTATCTGAGAAGTTCGGTGTCTAAACGCAGTTTTCGACAAATTATTCTTTGTTTAAAGGTGAATTTTGATTTGGACCTCTTCATTTATGTCACAATTAAAATTAACATCGACATTTTTCAGTTACTTCACGCCAAGAATGACGATGCTTTCTGTTCCCATCTTTTTGAAATTTAATTATTAATTAATTCCATCATTTTGTGAAGAAATGCTTGCTCATTGCACCGGTCGAATATGCACTTAAAAATGAGAATAATGCGCTTGATCTTCTCGAAACTAGTTTATACAGAAAGGTTGCGGAGAGTTTGCATGCATCTCTAAATAAAACTATCGGACAATACCCTTGGTACCTACGTAACTAACATCTTGAACATTTTATACTCGGTTCAAACAGTTGCCAACTGTAAAAATAAATGAATCTATTTTCAAAACATAATTTTGATTTTAATTAATTGGCGATTATAGAGGTGTGAGATAAAACGCTGTAGTACATCACGCATGCTGTTACTAAATACTATACGTTCAAGAAACTACAACACGCGCCCTAATGAGATTTTGTTGCAACAGGTTTCTATAATAAATAAGTCTTAAAAGGATCGTTTGTCCAAATTATTTAATAATTAAAATCAACTTTTGCAACTTATGATTCTGATTTAGGTCTTATTTCAGGGTGAAAACCAATTTGTGGTAGTAACTGCAAATTGTACATTGCTTACTTTAACTTTGTTATTACGAATTGAAGAAATTAATATGTTTCATTTATCTAAAGTGTTAACGTAAAATTACCTACTATTTAAAAAACACCTTTATTCACATGAATATTTACAATTAAATAGATATAATCTATAATAGGGAACCTAAAATTTTTTTCATTGATTTCTTCATTGGTAGTACAATATTGTAAATTTTATATTTTTGCAAGAGTGAATTAAAAACTAATCGCAAAAGTAATATTTAATTAATTTGCGATAAGACTGGTTCAAATAATTGACAATCTGGATAACCAGATTGAAGAAAATGCTATTTTGATGAAATTAATATTTCATTTCTGATGGAACTACCTTATATTATTTTTCCTGTCTTAATATATTCAAACTTACCGTATCATGCAAATTATTTGCATAGTTGAGTGTAACCACTTACACATCCATTTTCTTCTGAAATGATTGCCATCGATAAAAAGTTGTTCATTAATTGAACACAAATCATTGTTTTACTTTATAAATAATGGCCTTCCTGCCTGAAAAATATTTGCCTGTCGTCTCTGAATATCTAAATAATTGCTTCATTATTAGCAATTCTTAAAAAGTAACGGTTCTTTTCGCTTTTTCGTTTTGAAGTAGAAAATTTCAGTAGGTGTATGATTTAGTTAATTGTGCATAGTTGAGAAATACTATTAGCTAACTTGTGCAATACGGTATGATCGAATATTTTTATTCTCTACGTCTGTTTTTAACATTTGCAAATTTATCGAAATGATTTGATCATTGATTCTATTTTCGTGGACTAACTAAACTACAAAATTAATATAAAGAAATAAACATGCAAGTTTAAACAAATGAACTACCTCAGAAAATTTCTTGCGTCGGGTACGTTCTGTGCTAGCGGAAAGTGTACATACAGTGTGTCCTCGATTGAACTGAAAGAGAGCAAATACTTTTTTATTTTCAACTTTACAGAAATATGTTCTAATAAGAAGCTCTGCTCTAGAAAACGGTTAAATTTTCTTTTTTTAACTAAAAAACAAATTCGAAAATGTTACAGGAAATTCTTCTAAGCTGTGAGGAATACCTACAACCATTTACCAACTTTATACCATTTTGAAAGTATGTAACTTTCGATAGAGAAAATTTTGTGTTCAGTGATTTTGTGAGAATTGTAGAGGTTATGTTATTAAGTACCCATCACTGCTAACATAAATTTACAAAAATGAATCGACGACCTTGTATAAAGATATATATTTTTGATCATACGGTAGTACTAAAAATATTTGCCTTCGATATGGACCAATTTTTTAGAAAAAAATTTTTTTCAATATTTTTTCTTCTTTTCCTTTCATATATTTTTTTTCTTTACACTTCTAAGTAAGATCAGTACTATACCTGGATGAAACTTCAATTTGATCACAAAACCAATATTTTTTGTATTTAACAATATTATTAATTATTGTGCACTTAACAACTTTCTATCAATTCTATTCATTGTCTATTTGTAATTGAAACAATTTAGAAACTAAACAATTGTTCTAAATGTGGCAATAATTTTACTGTTTTTATGAGTAAAGTTTCAAAACAGTTCGATTCCAAAAATTTTTGCAGTTCCCGGGAATATTAGTAAACGACAAAAATAAATTCGTTATCGAACTCTAATAACATTAAAATCGATTAGAGAAATTTGAAAACCTTTGTAGTCGTCTCTAACCATAAATTATCGAAAGTGGCAATAAAATTGTTCTCAATATAATCTGCACGACAAATCGACAAAAACATTTCATTTAGCATACCTATTTGGTTTTACTTTTTTAATGTCTACTAATTAAAGCGTTTAAAATTAGCCTCGACTGTAATTATGGAAAAAACTGGAGGCAGCTTAAAAAGTAATAAAACATGCTCAAATAAATTGTCGAATATTAGTCGTGGAAAGCTATTTAAAATGAAAAAATATGTAATAAATCAAAAGAAATGAAAGTGAAACCGTCACTATAATTATTACACTTTTAGCCAAAACCTACCTTACAACGGTCAGATAAAATATGATTATGGTACTCGGCGTCATTTAACTTTCGTGTTCAACAGTTTGTGCAAACCTTGAAAATTAAAAGAAACTCATTTATTTACTTTGAGTAACATTAAAGTTTCATTGGTTAAGAAGGCGTTTCTGTTTTAAGGTTTTTTTTCAAAAACCTTGTCAGGTTGGTTAATAAATGTATAAATGTTGCGCCGTTTAAAACATATTTCGAGTTAACTTTTTATAAAAGTCTTTGATTACTATAATTAATATGAAAATGGAACCAATAATTTTAACTACTTTATTTGAAATTAATACCTGCAAGATTTTCATTCGTCGTTACCTTGCTGAAATTTATTGTTGCGCATTATTATTGTTTTAATTTTAGGTCCAGACATTCCGGGATTTCTCCTCCAGCCATTCAGAAAACCAAAAAGGATCAGAACGGCGTTCAGTCCATCGCAACTATTAAAATTAGAGCACGCTTTTGAAAAAAACCACTACGTTGTCGGTGCAGAACGAAAACAACTAGCGCAATCTTTATCACTTACGGAAACACAGGTATGTAATTAATTCCATTACTTTTTTATAACCTTAATTTTCTGATGCTTGTTGGTAAGCACAGTAAACCCTTGCTCATCATAAAATTTAAAGCTCGGAACCGATGTTAGTTGTTACAATTATATAAAAAAACTCTGTCGTCAATTTAACAAACATTAACCTACATAATTAAGAACACTGTGATTTAATCATTCCAGTCGTTGAATTTCGGACGGAAAAACCCGAATTTTGCGAAATTATTTAAGGAGAGTTAATCGAATGAGCAGGTGTGCACGCATAAAAACCTCTGAAAGATTAAAATGAAGGGTGGTCGTTAATTTCAATGTATTATTTCAGGAATTAAATTTGTCCCGACAGTTGAATGTTTGTATAAGTAATTGAAAACGTGTGGGATATGCTGAATTTTCTACGCTTATTTTAATGAAATCTAAACAGTTCATATGTATTGATATTGAGAGATTATAATTTGAGTTTTTAATCGTTCTCATGTATAATCAATTAAACACGTCGTATTTTCACTGCACTATCTTAACGGGTGTGATTTCGAATCCTTCATCCCTAAAATAACACACTAACAATTAATTCAACAGTATTTTTTGTTGATATTTATGCTTGACAGGGTGTGTTGTGATCAATATCAATTATTATTAATCTTATACTAATATATGTACCTTACTTTATCTATGCAAATAAAAAGATTTATGGTCTTCTTACTAGAAAAAGAAATAATGTATGTGTATGCGTGGAAACTCTTACACACTTATTTTTGTTAACATACCGTTTACTAAGCCATTTTTCTAACCTAAACATATATTCTTCTCATTTACTTCTTCTTCTTTATTTATTTTCCATTGATTTTATTTTTTTCTTTTTTCCTTATTGAATCTTTATTTCTATACCTTGTCCGTTTATTTGCAATATGGTTTTGTTTAATGGTTGCCGCTTGTTCTGTAGTCAAATGTATAAAATTAGTAGCGTTTGCTCCCCAACGTTTTCACCCGATCTGATTATTAATAATCTTCAGTATTCTAATTTCTGAAAATAGAAAACGGAATACTGAAGTTGGTAGCTTTAGATATTGCAAAGTACTTAATACTCCCTCCGTCTAGAAATAAGTGAGTGATTTCTTTTTGTTCATGGGGTTCTTTGTATTTTGAATTGAGTATAATTTAATTTCCTGAAGTAACCGTTTTGTGGCTAACGGTGAATATGTTTCAAATTTTGTAAGACATGAAATAATTCTGTAATAAGTTTGTAGGTATTTGTTTTAGATATCTTCACTATCTGCCTTATCTATCTTCAATATTACTTGAGCACTACCACTACCTATTTATTTCTCAATTTTTTTTGTGACCTTCAATAAAACGAGCTTAATAAAATGATTGCAATTATTCAATTATATTATACTATAAAAACGTAGGTATTTATTTGATTTATTCGAAATTATTGCGAATGTAAACCTAAAGACAAAAACATAATCTGCTAACTTAATCTGGACATGAATGCAATTGATTTATTGTTATTTCCGACATTTCATAATTACCAATGTTTTCAAATTGTAAATGAATTCAAAGAACAGTGAAACATAAATGTTATTACGTGCGACAATGAAGTATTTTACTTCAAATCAACTGCAGTTTGAAAATAGTTTCGTTACAAATGGGTGCTAAAAATTAATTTCAGTGTAGCTAATAAAGGCGCCTATTTATAATTTAATGTTTATAAAGGTGAATGACATGAAAAGGTAGTATCCTGAAATGCCTTATTTTGACAATTGATTACATCCTAACTATTTTCTTAGATATGGGCCTTTTGCTGGAATACCGCGAGGGTGCTAAACAAAGTGTGGAAAAGTTATCTGTAACTGTTTCTATTGAATATCAGGCATTGGTACTTTAGTAAGAAAAATCAGAATAGTATTTTTTTTAAATGTTGCCCAATTATGAACCAAATATTAATATTCATTTAAAATATTTCAAATGAAAGATGAATGTGATAGAATCATTGCAAAAGCAATTATTTATTTTTATTTATATTCCAATGATATTTTATTTTATAAACTGTGAAGTAATGTAAAAATACAAATGGCCGGATGCGGCCCGCGGATAATCAATTGAACACCTCTGCCTTACAGGGCAATAGTAATGAAAACCTAACTTAAAAAAGATGGAACACTATTCGTGTATCTGTACCAGAGAAGCAGAACGATGTATGTCCAAAAGTGACAATGTTCCGAAAATTCAAATTATAGACTTGATATCTTTGATGTTGCCTTAAAGTAATGCTTGGAGATAATGCAACACAAATTCTAAGTTTGGACATAAGTTCCCCTGTAATGTGTAGATGGGACATATTTTAATCAATATACATCAAAATTTCATGGTTGGAAAAAGTGGACATACATCTTTTTGCTTCTCTGGTACAGGTATTATGAAATTTAAAAAAAGTAATTGGAAGTAATTATTGATTGAAATATTGTATAATGAACATTCAGCTGAGATCTGCATTCAACTACCTAGTACATCTACATACAATTATTTAGGGACTAATATTAAATAAGTTACTATTAAAAAATAAGTAGGTAATTACCCCATATTTTTTATTTATAAACTTGATATATAAAAACAAAATAATGTGATTCTGAATGATAAGTTGGACAAGCGAACATAGTTGAGCTTATACAAATTTTGATTTGTCTGATACTTATTTATGCATATTTGTATCCAAGGTAATATTATAATAATTCATGCAAGTCAGTTTAAAATTTCTCAATCTGTTATTTTCAAATAAACATGTAGCCAGTTAAATTTGTACCATCAGTTTCTAATACAGTGAAACTTCCCTAACTCGAATTATTCTTTAAGTCGAATGTTTATCATGGATCTTAAAGTTAACGGATTTTTATGCATAAAATTTTCTCGCTAAGCTGACTTTGCTAACTTCCATAAGTCGAACATTTCTAAATCTTGAATCGATAATTTAATCTTAACTCGAATTCTTGGAAGATTTCTGTTGAAAAACGCTTCGACTGACATATTATTTAACAAAATTTCATTCGTAATACGAATTCTAAAATGGAGCAAACACAATATAATACAACCTTCCATTGTACAAGTAAAGTTTTGCTATAGTTTCTGTATTTCGAAGTATCTCTAACTCGAACTTTTTTGACAGTTTCTTGGAGATTTGACTTACAATTAGAGAAGTTTCACTGCACCTGTTTGTTCATTTACTTTCTAAATTGCACTTTCAAATGCAGTATCATAAAAATTGGATTATTTGCCACATATTACGATTTGTTAGAATCTATAAGTTACATAACAAAATTGCGGAAACCTATCACGCAAATTTGAAAAGTGAAATTACATCCACTAATTTATTTATAGAACGTCGCTAAATCCTTTAATAACTGTACTTATATGTTTTACCTGAAAGAAGGCAGTGATAAAAAAATCTTAAATGGACTGTCGATCAAAAGTGTAATTGATAACGAGAGCAATGGTATAAAACACATTTAATCCGGGCGCAGTTAACTTGTAGAACGTAAATACACACCTCGTCGACATAAAGTCAAACAGATGTTCATTGCGGCAAGAACATTTAAATAAAAAACTGAACAAGGCATGTTTCGAACAAGATGGCTTCCCTTTATAACGTTTACTACTCGCGCAACGTGTTTCAAAGCCAATCACAATTTGACTTTCCCCTTATAATATTATTTACCAACAATGCATCTCAGCGTTATTTTTTGCGACCCTTTTTTGAAATGTTAATCGGTTCTTCGAGTGTGAAATTGATAGTTTATTTGACTTGCGTGCACACCGAATAATCGTCCGAACAAACGGTGCGCATTTTTCAAATTTGACGGAGTTTGTAACCTCGGTAACATATGATTGTACGTTTGCATCACGCTGTGAGTTTAGTTTTAATCAGGGATCAGTTAATCTTTTGTTAGTTGACAGTTTTGGATGAATTAAATGGGTGGTTTTATTTTAATCGCACTGATAAATAGATTTCGATTTAAATTATTAATGGTATGATTAATCAGATGAGTGGGAAGGCCTGCGGAGTCTGTAGTCTATCAGAAGTGGGATCTTGCTTTATTAATCTTTCTCTCTCTCCTGCCATTATCTGATATTAATTGAAGCCAGATTATATAGAGTGTATAACAGTTGAATTAGTATATGGCAATTATTAATTAGCATTTTTAACGTGCAATTAAAAGACCTTTTTTACAATCTGATTATTAAAGTCGATACTGTCCTGGACATATTGTGTTAATTCGTGGAATTCTAATATTCAATTGAAGTGAGATAATGTGGTAATTAAAGAGATAGACATCTCAAATTAAAATATGTTTGTTTCAATATTGGTGAGAACTGATGGCTTTAAACAAAACCTCTCCTGTTTGAATAATTAACTGAACATTACAGCAGCAAAGGAAAAATTAGTAATACTGACATATGCAGTAAAGCATTCGGTGATAAATGTAGCAATCAACAGTGTTAATGAAGAAAGTAAATTAACGTCTTAATAAACTTAAAGAACATCGATGCTAATTGCATGTTTACAAAAATTTATCACTGAAAAAGGCATTGAACTGTTGCAGAATAATACTTATGGGCATAAAAGATAAGAAATGCCTGTGGGAATATTCTCAATCTATTTACCTTTGCAATAACGAATGATTTACTGTAAATAATGTGAAATACGCTCAACTGCAAACGACATATTTTCTTTCCCTCTAATTGTAACTATTGTGTGTTACCATGTATTTTGCTAATGTACCGTTTCATTTTTCCCATTTCATATCATAAGCTAGTGTTTTTAGTAAAGGTGTCTGTTATAAATAAGAATTATGATAATGACTTATTTAAAACAATGTAAGTAATAATAAGATCTTGATGATGACTGCAACGTTACAATTATTTAAACTAAATTATCAAAAGTTTTAGACAAGAAGTTAACCACATTGTCATTAATCGTTTACTGAACTTCAAATATAAGTAGTTATCTTATTAATTACCACATTTAATGAGACAAATTATCCTTTAATAACATTTATTACTTTTAAGTTAATTAAATATTTATTAAGATATATTTTATTTAAGATACTAGTTATGCTTAATTTTGTGCATCAATTTTAACTGCATTTATTAAATACTAATCCAAGATAACAAATAATATCTACCACATTCATATAGAACCTTTATTGTGTGATATAAAGGTTTTAAAACTTGAGTCTTAAAAATTTGAAGACTTGTTTTGTATTGACGATATTTTATAGCGTTAAAATTCTCCAAATATCTGCAAATATCGCTGTCGACGTTAGGTAGGTATTAGGTATTAGGTATTAGGTATTAGGTATTAGGTATTAAACTGGTTTCACAAAAATGTTCTGAAGCACTGATTAGTTTACAATGGTAATATCAACTTAACATGTTTTTTATGGATTCAAAGTTCTACACATACCTGAAAATCTTGAAATGGTCATTAAAAAATATTTTACTGGATTTGTTCTCAGTTATTTCTGAGAGACTTGTTTGAAACATAAATTAAAAATTTATTGTAGCAATGGAAATATTTAAACAAGTTAAATTTGACATCTTTTGGAAATTATGTGTTTATACGTTTGCTTCAAAAGTAGTGTATTGGTTAATTCTACAAATGATCTGATATGGATAGTTCTCAAACGAGAGTGGTTGGAGGAATTGTAGAGGACATCCTATGGCCCTTGAATTCCCCATTATTAGGGCCCTCAATTGCCAAAAATAAAGTGTTTTTTAGTTTTCAACAATCACATTTTGTTTAAACAGTCAAAGTTCCATTATACAAATCAAAGAGAAATAAAATATATTTAAGGACAACAATGTTTTTTTTTTAAATTTCTTAGATAACGAGCATTAATTTATTCCCATCTACCTTTTGTTGGTTAAACGTAAAAACAGATTATGGTGTCCTTCCAAATGTTTAATTTTAGTTTCATGAAAATGCTATTTTACAAACTTTTGGATTTAGTAGGAATTTATAACGGCCATTTCCTCACCACAATTAGCCAGCTAAATTAATTATTGGGCGCCCGTCCAAAATTACTGATTTTGCATAAATTAATGTAAATGGTCCAAAGACCTCGACTTTTTCTGCCGCCGGCTTCCTACAAAGTAACTAACAGTTACAATAGCACTGATTCGTGACTGCATGCATGACCGCTAATAACAACTACTGTCAAATGCTTCTTAAATTTTCTACATCAACCATAAGAAGTATAAATTAGCTAGCATCGAAGTTTTCAAAATTGAATTTGGTTTTTAATAAATTTAAATATTTTTCTGCCTAAAAAATCGTCTTGGTCTGCAAACCGTACTCGCATTTAGTTTTACAATAATAAAGTAGTAACTAAAATTAATGGACAAACTTCTAGCACTTTAGCTTCTTTCCATGTTAATGTCTCGAGTTAAATCCGATGATGTCTTGTAATGAAGCTAACATAAGAGAAAGAGTAATATGACTATGTAAACCTTTTACCGGCTTATGAAAAACCGATAATCAAATTGACTGCCTTTTTAACATCGATATTGCTCGAGCAGTACCTATTGTTCAGGATGGTCAAAATCAATATTTCTTCTAATTTCTTTGAGATATCATAAACAATCATTCTCAGGATCATAACAAGATTCATTCAATGTAATTTGGTCAACATCAATCCGGGATGCTCAATTTTACGACTGTTCTCAAAAATAGGGCAGCGACAGAGACTGAAACCAGGTATCGCCTGAAATAAGTTAGAAGTGGCTGTGGTAGTGACTGAACAGTAAGAAGATGGTTAGGGGATGCTGGATTGATGCGAACCTGGTAATGGTTCAGAACTTTTCCAGTATTATTCAATAGCTTGCCTTACATTATTTCAAGAATACTTGAGTTGGAATTTTGATGAGTCACTGATGAGTCAAGATTTTGCTGACACTCGCCTGGTGGCAACCAGAGAGTATACAAAAAGTCTTAACTCATTAATTAAGAGTCTTGGTACCATTGGTCAAAAGTATAATTCAAGAGTTCTAAACTAATTTAACACTTCGTAACTTTTCCCTTATTATTCTCTCAATCACCCCGGCAGTTCTAATTTTTTCCGGTCGATTACTGGCTTATTTTTGAGAACAGTCAACCATAAAAATATCATCCAGTAATGGTAGGTAATTGAAAAAAGAAATGTCATCGATCCATTGTTTCGAATCTACAAATCTGACAATGATTCCAAATGCATATAAACTAATTACTTGCTTAAAACGCCGATAATTTTTGATTGTAGGTTTTTATTGAGTTCATAGTCGCATTGCTCTTTTTCTATGGTTACGATATACCATCGGGTTTAGCTAAAACAAAAAGATAATTACAATTTCACTGAAATCTGTCAGTGATTTAATTTTTGTGCTACTCAGTTAGTTTTTTTTTCTATATTAATACTACATACTTGTCCCTTTTAGTAATCTCACTTCGATATAGCAACTCAGGGAAGTATAATCTTATCTAGATAGAACCAATTTTGTCTTATTGCTGATTTCTTATTTCTTCATGATATAATACCATCTTATGGTTACTGCTACTTTGTTGTAAATCACTTCTAACTTTCCTGGCTTATATATTGTTCTTCCCAAGTATCAGTCTTGTCTACTGTTCTTCCGTTTATTTGCAAGTTGAATTTCTTCTGTTCATTTGATATTGTAGTTATTGTCATTCCTTTAATTTGTAATATTTTTTTTTGCGCTTTTCAATTACGGCAGATACCATTTGTTAATAAACTGTATTTTTCAGTGCACTCTTTAATTACTTCATTCACGTACAGGATAGACAACAATGGGATAAGTACTCCACCCTATCTTAATCCCTTTATTGTGGTAAATCTCTAGTTTTCTCATTTAAGGCTCTTAGTGTATTGGCACTATTTCAATAAAATAACTTTTTCTCAATATTCAATGCGTCTAATGCAAATATTATCAACCATGTTTATCAAAATTAATGGGAAAAAATTAAGTTTCGCATGAAATAAATATTAAACATTCTTCACAAAATTGGCAGCGTCAAAAAACAACATCTACACATATCAGTTCAAGGTCCTCGTAGTTTGTTTAATTGCACGATACAATACACCTCTGAAATCTTAATAGCAAGTACTTTCGTGCATTTAAACGTAAATTGCCGGTAGGTGTTTTATAAAATATGTGAGGGTGGTGAATTAATTTATGGTTCAGTTGAATTATTACACATAAAATGCATGGTAGTAAAACAACAATTTTGAGACAACTCCTTTGTTATTCAGTACTGATTAAACCAACGGCGTTATTAATCGTTTTGATATAATCGCATCCATCTATTACCGCAACATTCTGCAATCAAAAATTATGTTGTTTAATGAACCGAACATTGTCATTATGAATTTTATGGAGTGTAAATAAAAGGAACAGTAATTTCTTATCTTGTTGGAAAATAGGCCACAGTTACAGAAATTTACTGTGAAGCTTAGCATCTTGTTTCCTTATTTCAATCTCAACTTGCTTATTTTTAAATATACCATAGTAAATTATCAGGCAATAACTTGGTTTTTATCTGTTTAATTATTTTACTGAAGTACCTTTTAAGGAAGTGTTGGATTATTCTTTGTATAAAGGTGCGAAATTGCTTACAATCAGTTGTTTATATCAGAATTATCGATATAGCAATGAATGAAATTGAGGAAGCAGTTGATGTGAAAATTCAAGAGATGCACTTCAAGTAGCTTTATGAATTTTCAGAGGGTCATTGTGAAAGTACAGGCTGAATCAATGTAAGGAAACCATTTCATATCTCAATTACATATCGCCAGTTATCCGAACCGGTGTTAGGGGGACAAAAATTAAATATATAACTTTTTAAAAGATACAATGTGCTCAAAAACTAACAATCTTCGCTCGACGAAAAAATGAGTAGTGTTAGCGCATAGGCAGGCGGTGAATCACGCGACTGTGCAACTGCAATAGTCAATCGTTCTGTATTCTCGTTTTGTGTGTGTGTTTTACTGTTCAGTTCAAAAATTATCCAATTATTCGAATATTTGATTATCTGAATAGGGTCCACTACTACCACTAGCTTTGAAGAAATATATTTACTTACTTAAGTATGCAGAAGAAAAGCTGCATTCCATTGTTGTTGATCGGTCAGTCGGTCTGTTTTTATGTTCCTGTGTCTGAAAACTGGGCAAAAACATTTAAACGCTGGAGTTCCCGAGTTTGAATCCCGGAGAGGCCGGAAATTATTCCGTTCTGCTCGGGATTGGTACTCGGTCCAGTCACCATTCATCATTGGGAATGCAACACTAACGACGTTTCTCTTAACATATCTGGACGTTTGTTGTAAGTACCAAGTCCTGTACACAACCCTTACACAGAAATAACATTAGCGTCAGCGAGAGAGAGAGACACGAAAAGTCTTAACTTAATAGTAGAAAAACTCAGGTTTAAACCAACACACATTTTATAGCTAAGCTTCTTCTGAACTTAATTGGTGGTGAGACTATTGTTTCTTTTGCAGTGTGATGCATATAAAACTATGGTCGCCAGAGGAATAAAAAATGTAAGGGTAACTTTCGAATATGATTTCAAAACAATTTCGTCACTTGTGTAGTTACAAAACAGTGAAAATTCACAAGCCATTAACTATTTGATAAATGGCATATCTGAAATCCCCCTTCCTATTCAAACAAACTACTTTTATGATTTTGCCTACACAAAAATTACAAATGATACAGTCGACATTGATGTTTTTATTTGCGTTTTTTCTTTCTACAGCATTTTTGTTGGCGTTTCCTCTATAGTTTCACAAGCGAATCGTCTACTTCCGGCGCGGGGACAGTCATTTGTTTCGGGTTTAGGCTCCATTTGAGATAAATGCCAGCGTAAAGCGATCCGATGTCTGCATTTTATTGGCCATTTTGATATTTTGCCAACTTTTCAGACTTTTACGTTTGGAACGTGTTTACGGCATTACGTAACGTGTCGACGGTTTTACATGTTCTTTTAAAGCGTAGACCGAAGGTGTAATTACTGCAGAGTCGTGGCTACGTATTTACGCTGTCTTATTTTAATACCGATAATTAGTTACAAACGTAAACTTTATGATTATCATAATTTGCGGTAATTAACGGTCGACATAAAACAACCGGGAAAATATAATGACCATTGACTCGTTGCTACAAAATTGTAATTCAAAATTTCAATGGGCGAATAAATAAATATTTGTTTTCGCATTTGGAAAACGCGAGTCTGCATTTTACAATGAGCACAAACGCGTGCAGAATATAAATCGTACGTTGTAAGTGCAGTGGCGCCAAGTAAACGGAACTGCATTTACAACAACGCCGATGCACTAATTATAAAACGCATTACCAGTAGGTAGATAAGGCTCTTGATAATTGTTTTTTTTTTCATACAATGTAATTATGAAATTGCAATAAAAGTCCGGAAATGGCAACATTAATAAATATTTAATTATAGGTATTAGTTAGGCATCCACAGATTTTGTTCGACTTGTTCAGCGTTTCTTTTCGTAGTAGTGAATTGTGCTGTCAATTTTCACTCGTCTGTGTGGTTGTGTGTGGGTGAAATTTTGCAAAGAAGTCGAGTCCGAAAGTTATCGGCGGCTAATGAGCAAAATCAGATGATAAATGGAGGCTGAAAAAGGACTCTCAAATATCTAAATTGATCGTAATTTAATCTTGATACGCCCAGTGCTTTAACGCTAGACCAGAGATTGGGGGTCTTTGTTGCCCAGAGGTTTAAATCATGAAAGCGCTTCTTTCTTATTTAACTTTTTCTAAAGCTTCGTTTTCTTTATTTGACTTCAAGCACTTAAAAATGTTTGATCAATATGAACCAGTTATTTTCTTGGCTTGAGATATCTTTTCAAGTTACTTCAACTTTTATTTGCCTTGAAAAACCAATATAATTAGTAAAATCGCGTTCACATTAGTTAAGTTACTTGATTTTAAATACCTAAACGCCAGTAACTTGCCACGGCTAATCCAATACGATTCAGTTTTTTTTTTGACTTCAAACATTTTTCTAAGTTTCAGCTCTTTACCTATCTTGAAAATGTTTTGAACATTATTTGTTTTCAAATAATTTAAAGTCAAGTAATTTGATTAATTCGAACAAGGTTTTACTGCAAGTGATTTCATGTCAATTAATTTAAATAATGAAAACGAGACTTAAGTTGTATGAACATCAACCGTTGTACAAAATGCTTGAAGCCCATTAAGAAGAATTTGTGTAGGTATGTCATTTGCTTGAACTGACATCACAACGTTAGGTTGTTTACGTAGAAACTGAAGTAAAACGTTTTATCATGAAATGGGTATTGCATTGCAGAGGCCCGTAGGGTCGAAGCAAAAAAAAAACGATAAGCCATAAATAAGGATCACAAAGTTATTTCTTAAATCGGAAAATTAGAAAAATGTATTTTTCATCTGGGTGTATAAATTTGTCAACAGTAAGATCATAAGTGGTGAACTCTTGTCGATAAGATTTTTATTTTGCATAAGCAATTACATGAAATTAATTTAACAAAAAGACCAGAGCGCGAGCTCGAGGGTCTTTTCCCAACAAATTGATTGAGTTTAATTGCCTTTTGACAAACAATGTGAATAAAAAAATTTAAATCTTCCCAGACAAGAATTGAGTACGAATGATCTTCGGTAGATAATTAATCGAATCTATTTATAGAAAAAGATCATACGTCAAATTTTAACGTTAAAGCTTCTGAAATCGTCAGTGCGGAGTCAAAATCTCGTATCTCAAAATTATTTGGTTTTTAGGAGAGCTTAAAAACATTTTTTTATTTAAACCGGTTTTTGGGAGTTTGCGCATACGTATTGACGAGATAGAGGGTCTTTTAACTTATCTGAAATTGAATTTTCCACTGCAAAAACCTTTTAACTCCAAATCGTTGAAAAGTCAGATACAAGGTTTTGACTACGCACCGACAAAATGCGACATTTGTACATTTGTCACAATAACAGATTTTACTTATTTTCTAAATATCGAAGGTTACTAATGGCAAACAATACCGTAGCGACAAGAAAAGCACCATGCAAATCTTGCCGCCATAAGATTTCTCTCAAATTTTAATTTGACAATATTATATCATGTGAATTATCACTTCAATAATGTAGCGGGGTTTGTGACACCCTAAATCCAATTATCGACAATATTTTACAATATGTTATAATTTATTTAACTTATTTCTAAATACAAAAAAAATTCTATGAAATTATTTATACTGGGTCATTTACAAGTAATAACGAAATCAGCAAGTTCCAGACAATAAACATGTCACTCTTAACTATGACACCTACTATATTGTTTCAGAAACTAATGATAAAAACTGAGATTTAGATATGTGGTAAATGTAAAAAAAACTACTTCTGCCGCTGCTCTTTTCCAATGAGAATGTTCTCTCAATAGAGGAGCTTCTGCGAATATAATTTTCAAAAGGCTAAAAGTACTGATGGCAAGTTAACGTGGATTTATAATTAGAGATGTACCTATATTTGGAGTGAGAATGAGCAGAAACCAAAATTGGTTTGGGACAAGTGCCTTTGTTAAAATAGAAGAAGCAATAACAAATTCTTGTTCTCGGGACAGCATATTTTCAATTACTTTTTCAATGGTTACTTTACTAGCAAATCACTTGATAAATTAATTTGCGCCATTTAAGCCACGCCCCTATGTACATCTATTCTTACGCTGATTCTAAGTACTTTTTGAAAGAATATGAGTGAGATATCTATGAAATGTGTACGGTTGATTCCTTTTTGAACTTGCTGATCTTGCCATCAGTCATAAATTACCCTGTATATCTATTTCATATACTAGTTTGATCATTTTTTGTTTTGTGTGAAAGCCAGTTTTATGCTAATTTATTCTTAGGTCGTATTTTCATATTAGTATCATTAACATGGTCTTATAGCCCTCTTTACTGTTAGGTGTCGAACAGTGGATATGCATTGCCTATAAATATTTTGCAGCACTGAAAAATTTTAGTTTCACTATTATAGTTTACTCGCGTTACAAGTTCTGCCTTTAGGCAGATATTGAACTTCCTCTGGTTGCTAAGATTAAATCAAGATCTAATTGAACCGTTCTGCATTTCTTTGCAGGTAAACTGGTCCCAGTAGGAAATAATAATGTGTAATCATATTCCCTTTTATCCAGTCGGTGTCGGAATGAACAGCAATATTTATCATATTAACAATTCGCTTTTTTAATAGTACTGCTTCATAAATCTTACAATAGTATTTTTAGCAATTTTTTCGAAATGAAATACAGGTGTCCCCCGTATAACATATGGGTTACCGTACTGAAACTATTATGTTACGTAAATCAGTGTTATATGAAACAAAGAACATTAAAAAAACAGATTTAGGTTCCAAAAACATTAACAAAAACGTAGGCGCTGATTTTTTTCTACAAACCTACTCAAACTTGATTTTTTCTAAAAACACTAATATAAATTGAATTTTTAACGCGACATGCTGGAATGAAAAATCAAGTATTAAATTACGGCGTGTTAAAATTAAATCACGTGGTTTACTTTTAGCACTAGTGTTAAAAATAAAATGACAGCAGCTGTAATAATGCCAATTTTGGTGTAAATAAAAAATTAATCAAAAATTGGTATTGATTTAACTCAATAATACCACAGTGATAATACCTACATAATCGATGAACAGACACTCAGCCCTCAGGCAATAAAAATAGACTTCTGTACCTAAGTGTATACTATTTTATAAATTATTGTAACACACTGGTGACAATATTTTTAGAAATCCACTTATCAAATTGCATTTTCTTTAAATTTATGTTATCAGTAACACGATATAGGCATTTTATGTTGATCAGTTTAAGTTTATGTTGGTAATGTCACAGCAAAATTTCGGAAATGTGGTGCGAAATTCTTATGTATGGCAGTGTTGACCACGACTACTCTGCATTTTCTAAATTTATACCGTTTCGAAAAACTAAAAATATCAATATTAAATATTTTGTAAAGGTTCAGTGATTTTGCCAAAATTCTAATGTTTCTCTCGGTTTCCAAATAGACTGTAAGTATTGCAATTATGGAGAACACATGGTGATTAAAAATGCATGTCACAACAAGCAATACAGATGAAATAATACTGTTTCAGTTTTCGCAAACAACGCTTCAATTGAAGGACTTAGGCAACAAGGCTACATGCCACACATTTAGCAAATTTAAGTTATCTATGCTACACAATGTGTGATGTTCTACACATCTTCTATTTTTGTAATAGCTATTCTCCCAAGAATGAAGTCATTGTCGCCCCATAGTGTTATTAATTTTGCAAAATATGCAAAAATATTTGTGTATTAACAGCACAAGCCACAAGTAAATTCATCATTAGATTTTAATATTGAAAACAGCAATGAACATTGTGATTCCGACTCTGATGCAAGTTAGATGAGTCTAAACAAGTAATTTAAACTTTTTATGTGTCATCTATCGTTTTTCTCAAAATATTTTATTGTCAATTTCATTGGTCATATTGCATATCACACTTATTATCAAGAAATAGGGATTGCTACAGCTATACCAGGAAATACCACTAAGGAGGTAACCCAAAAATTTGGACAACAATTTTCTAGACAATAGTGAAGGTGAAAGCTAATTTGTAAAAAAACTTAATGTTGTTTTTTTATCAAAAAGAGTACAAGCCACAATCTTTGTAAAAAATAATTAAAATTACAGTTTTTTATTTCATTTAGACTAAAAATCAACTCAGCACAGTTAAATATACCCTCATTACAAATTGCATATGATAGATCTAGTTAACGCTCTGTTAGCTGACACCGTTGTTAACTTCGTTTTTGCAACTGGCCCTAAATGTTATAGAAATCATCAGGTTTGATTTTGGGATTTAACTGAATCCTTGTTGCCCCGAGCCCTTCAATTATACTACAACTACGAACCAATAGATAATTCGATTGCACAATTCCACGATTTTTGAAATCTTGACCTTAGCGTATTAACTAGCCAATCAATCTTATTCGCAGTCAAATTCAATTGTCAAAAAAACCGTGCCCGAAATTTTTATACACGTTGTATGTACAATACACGTCTGCTCCACTAGCATGTCAATCAGTTATAAACGACTGCACGTTTTGCAGTACCGCATAAACATAATCATAACCACCACATAACAATAGTTAACAAGTTTAGTTATTTTGCTTCATTCCATCAGCATTTATAGTGTCTCATTGTTCATTAAATGTGTACGTTCTACTTGAAACAGTACCGTCTATATAGAAATTATATGGCGCCCATATTCAATTATCGGCGAATAAAATTAATCTAATTAAGCCTAAATAACAAATAAATTAGTGTTTACTATGCGTGCAATTAATGCACGTAGACGTATTATAATATAAATCGAAAACCATTTAATTACTCCGTCGCCGTGCGCAAGGGAATGAAACTATTGTCAAAACTAAGTGGGACATCTTTATGACTGATTCTTTTACTGTGATTTATATTATTTTAACTGCCATTATATATTATTTATGCAGCAACGCACCGAAGGTTCGTATCCCACACTCACCTACTTATTGGCTATTAATTTTCAAGACAAATAATTAATTAATTTTTGAATTTCAATAAACTCGACTATGTCACTTTAAACATGTATTCACCATGAAACTGAACAAAAACATCCGCGAAGATTTATTGACGATTCAATCGTTTTCACGGAGCGAGGGAAATGCTATGTTTAAAAATTACCCTTTGTATTGTAATATTTTATTATGATGTCCATTTCATACGAAACAACTGGTACGGATCGGTGTATTATATTACTTCTTCACAAGTCATTAATTCCGAATTCATAAGTGTTCTTTTTTAGCGTCTATTAAACAATAGATTTCATTAATTACTGCCACTTACCGATAAGTAAATCGTTGTTAAAAAGCGTCAGTCGTTGGTTATTTTAAGTGGTGAATAATTAAATTACTTCTCTAACAACATTTGTTGTATAGAATTGCCACTTTCGATTCTAGTTACCGAAATGAAATGAAAGGATTTGAACTTGGCAAAATAAACAAAAGGATTAGGATAACTGTTATACGGTACAGTTACCAAATCAGATATAACATTCATTTTAGTTTCATCTGTCTATTGAACGTTAATTGTCACCCCCAAAAATAATCTCAATTTTGAAAATTTAGCTATATCTATATTCAGTATAAGCTACAGTCGGATGTTAATTCCGTTTTTAGTTTTTATCATCTGGCGTCGCGACGCTCATTTAAGTAATTTTTCACCGATTTTTGGGTTTCTCTTTTCATAAATCTTTTGTTCATAATTTTCTTAATATCAAAACCTTATAAGCTTTTTATTTAAATTATATTGTAAAATTACAAAGCTTTTTGGAGAAATAAGATGACCCGGAGATGCCAGGTAGTGTGACATACGTTTAGTATTAGGGGCTTTGAAATTTCAGATTCATAAAAAGTTGTTTGTTTCAAATAATTGAACAAAAATAAAATGAAAATAGTGTAATATGAAAGCACAGGTAGGGTATTTAACTGAACCTTTATTAAGAAATGCTAAGAAAGCGTCGATTAGTTGTCCGGACCTGATAACCCCAGGTTACAATGGAGTCTGATTTACAACCTCCTCATATTTATCATACAGTCATCATTTACGGTCGGACAAATTTACCATTTTGAGCTATTTAAAATTGTTAATCTTTTTTGGAAGTTTTGGTTATGGTTTTTTAGGCTAAAACGCCTTTTAAAAAATTAAACAGAAATATTTTGATGACATTCGAGGTGAAATTAAACGCAGTCGTTAAATTCCACAATTTTTTTAAATCCCCAGTTTTCAAAAATTATACTTTTTTGCTATTTAAGACGTTTAATTTATTACGAAACACCTAATACCACCTTTATGGTCGCCCATCACTCCTTGAAAATAAACAAAATTTGAAGATAATAGTTTAAAATTTGAGAGCAATTTTGAAGGACCCTGTACCGTACAACCTCCTTTATTTAAACTAATTAGAATCGGGCTATCGGAAAAAGGTATCTGTTTGGACGTGTAATAACATGTAGAAAATCATAATGAGTGTTTGTTATGACTGCGATAACGACTAAAAAGCAATAATTTTTATTAAAATCATTATTTTATTATTTAAATTATTATCTAAAAATTGAATAACCAAATACTGTTTTAAGAGGAGCCTATTTGGGCGTGGCGCGAAATGAGCTACAAAAGTGGTTCCGATGTTTAGCGATAATCGCATTTAATTGTTAAAATTACAGCGGAATTTAGATAGAATATAGATAGAAGTAGGTTGGAAGTCGGCCGTCAGATAGTTTTAGTTGAGAAATAATGCCGATTTATAATAAAACATGTATTTAAAAAAAAACAAAATTTAAAAAAAAATCCCTGAAACTTCGTGATGACCCAGGTTAGATTATTTGTAAACTACATTAGAGCCTTTAAAGTTCTTATATCTTATAACAACGCAGTAAAAGACTAAAAACTTTTAAGATTAAGAAAAGGTAGGTCCCCAAGGTTGCCAAAAGTGTGGCCATTATCAACGAGATGACGTTCCAGAATCAGAAGCCCGTCAAAACTTCGCGGCAAAATGTAATCATTGGCCTTGACCTTGCTATTTTGTTTCTGATGGGTATGCGGTAACCTTCCGTTACAATATAAGTGTTTAGAAGCCTTGCTCCTATCCCAGAAATTCTAAAAATAGATTTGATGTTTCATTTGGTATTGTCGGGCCATCTATGAAGCAGAAAAATTATTACACTTCCTTAGCTTAGAAACATTTGGACTGTGGAATAAAATTGTCAAACCCCCACCATTTCGTGGGGCGCTCTTAAATTAGAAAGTAATGTCAATGCTGTGTTATTAGGATTTAATTCTAATATTAAATTAGTCAAGTTTATTTAACACAGACAGTTGTAGGTTGCACTGTAAAATGTACTGAAATACTCGGTCAATCGAATTTGTTTTTGCGATTACTAATTAATGATAATAAGCTTTTAGCCTAGCAATAAGGCATCCGTTTTTGGTTTCCTCGACAAATTTTAACAATTCGATTTTTACGATTTACTTTTTCTTCATGAAACTAGCAGCAGTCGTCTTGAATAGTTGAAGGCGACTGCGCTTAGTGATTATTACTATCTTCTCTCTCAAACATCCTATTTTTCAATTGACTTTGTTTATATCTTCAGACAGAACGAAATGCGTTGGAGTTCAGATGGATAGTTGAACTTAATGTAATGGTATAACGGATTGTTTTGACAAGTAAAAACAGAAAGAAAACTTTGTTTCAGCTTTCGAAATCTCATAATTGGCTTATCGCAATTAATACATTAGTTTTGGCTATTATGTGTCAAGTAACCAATTATAAAAACTTCATAGGCAAGTCTACAAGATTTCGTAATGATCCAATACGTACAGTAGGTACCTACTGTTGAATTTTGAACATGACTTGCGTTTGTTTACTTCTTTTGATTCTTTCCGCTTGCTGGAGTGCCAGGGTGGATAGGGGAGACAACACCTAAATTATTTCAGTTGTCACACATGTTCTAAATAAAGTTATTGATCAAAATGTATGTTATGTAGCTGATCCTGTTAGTAGATAGACAACAGGGCTCCGGGGACACTTGAGATAGGGATTTTACATAGGGTGAAAACGTGTGACATACGTAGCACGGGTTGCCTACATCACAGGCCTCCGCAGCACGGGTTGCATATATCACAGGCGTCTGCGCGGAATTTTCCCGCTAATTTCCGGTTTATTGATTGTGGGATATCCGACGTGGGATATCTGATATTGGATAATTGGTGAAACAACAAATTTTGAAATCCGTTTAAACCCGGCAAATTATCCCCGCCACCCCTCTACCCATGTGTAGCGAGTTTGAGCCGGTCAAGCAGCCGGACGCGGGCCTCGTCGTTTGAACGAAATATCAGCTAAAAATTCCCCCGCAAAGAAAAAAAAACACGCGCGAGTGCCAGACGTATTAAAAGTCACGACATAACATCTAAAATACATGAATTGTTTAACAATTTGTTAACATGAAGACCAATTGAGGTTAAACTCGCTTAATGTCCATCATTGGATAATTAAACATAAGTTAATGTTGAAAACCGTATTTTTAACCAAATTTTGCAGGTTGAAACCCGCGCGTTTAAACCACTCAGCAGAATTACCAGAATCCGCCACTATCTGGCTCTCTTTCTTACCCATGTGTAGGCATCTCTGTATTGCGATTCTTAGGTCCGAAATGCAAGGGCTCGGCCACGCTGCCCCGGTGCAATTCGCCCGCTACCGCGGTAAAAAGCGACTCACAAAAATTTAGTTTGAAAATCGCGAAATATCCACTGGAGACCCCTAAAAATTTCCCCACACAAAGAAAAAACACTTATGCGTTCGACGTGTGTGTGTGTGTGTGTGTGCCATATTAATCCTTTAAAGGCCTCGGCATAACATCTATACAAAATAAATAGGGGTTGTTGAAAAAATTGATAATTACATTAGTTTTATTAAATTACTACTAAATACATTATGGCTACAAATCGCAACTACATTAAAAATCACACGAGATTAAGGACCAATCTTTGATTATCAAGCCTGCACTCAACCCCAATCACTACGTACATCATATGAGTATAAATTTTAATGCTCCAACATGAAGCGAGTTGGTGTGTGTTGAGGCCTACCACTGATCGAAATAGCTCTAACAATGTTAAACTGGCAATAGTAAATCGCAAACCGCACTTACGTAAATAAAGCATTTTGCAAACATGTGGACATTTTAACCTAAAAATACCCATGTGGGTGTTCGATATAGCACTGCAAATCGTATAAAATTATCACATCACGCATGTATACAAGTACATATCGGTAATTTTACAAGTTAAACAACAACATCTGGTAGCATCACTTAAGCCTCGGCTAGATCATGTGAACAAATCAAACGCGGCAGTCAACTTCGATGCGCACGCAGCATTGACTTACGGTGAAACCGCATTATAGTAATCTTTCAAAAATCTAGCCGCAAACTAAATAAATTTGCGATTTTAATAGTAAAAATGAGGTTAAACATGTGAATGGTCACCCCGGATTCACACCAAACAAAACGTATGCGCTACAGTCGGTAAGGACCGCTCAGGATCAAACGGCCCATAGATGATGTATTTATAACCGGTCACAGTGGCGAAGCAATCGGTTTTGGGGTATAACAAATGCATCGAAGATGTTTGCAAATGATTTTCCTAAGGCAGAAAATGATTTCTCCAACCCAGAATATGATTTTCAAAGTTTAAATTTAAAGTTAAACGTATGCATGCGACCCATCATGCACAGCGCAGGATAGCTTAGAATGTTTGTCCGGTTGGGGAAGCTGCCTGCAATACCTGAGATCGAATTATTTAATTTATTTAAGACTGCGCAAAATTTGTTTAATACACATTTCGTGTCTACTATCACGATGTGCAGAATATAATTTTTCTAAGACAAAATATAATTTTTAGAATCTAATTATTTTTTATTGTTTAATTTGACAAGCCGATGTCACATATTTAACGAGTTGTTTAATCAGAATTTTGTTCAAAATTAGGTTAGGTTGGAGAAAAAGAGCAATAATTACAGATTTTTTTATTGAAAAATATAAATGTTACAAAAACATAATAAATTGACACTTCAATAGTAGGTACGCATGTTGGCACCCATCTTAGGAAATGTATCCGGCTTCACGCAATGCGTTGATAATCGCCATGATTTCATTTGAATGACTTGGATTTCCAGCGGCCTGTGATGCGTATAGCATGCGCAGACGGTCCACAAGCTCATTAGGGTCATCCCAGTAAGTGTACTGTACTAGTTCATCCTTTTGCACATTCTCCGGTAGTATACAGCCTCCTTCACGCTTTGGTGGTTGACCAATCATTTTTACAATAAAGTGTTTAAATTTGAAACTGTTATCACTACGAGTAGAACCATCTACAATGTAACGTTTTCGGTGAGCGTTTGTTGCAATCACAATTTTTTCATATGCTTCCAAATCACTTTGACCAATCAGATCAGCACTAGGGACTTGCTTGAACAACAACTCAATCAACCCTTCAGTTCTGGGGTAATTTGCATCGCCCACATGAATATGATTAGCAGTAAAGTCAATCGGCGTATCACCAATCATTAGCTTATCTCCGACAAGTTTCCGCACACCATAGGTTGCGTCTAATCCTCGCTTGCTATCAGCCATCAACATTCCAAGGTATTGGTCTAAGGAATCTTTCTTTATCATGGCGATATCTTCATTCGCCACATCATCTATTCCACTTTCTTCTTGCGATTTTGGTTCGACCTTTCCGCATTCATCATGTGGTTCGACCTTTCTGCATTTTTCATGTGGTTCAATCTTTCAATATTCCACCGCTTCGGCCCTCGCTTTTTGTTGTACAAGTTGTTGCAGTGGAACTGTCACAGGTTTAAGTATTTCACTTAATTCCCTCTCAGCCATAGCTCTATTTAATTTTATCATTTTATGCTTGCGCCGAATCACATCGCTAGCTTTAACGATTTGACGCAGAACGTCTGCTTGCTTGGTGAATTGCTCACTCTGCATCCTCATTCAACCGAATCCAAAAC
Organism: Dascillus cervinus; assembly: GCA_949768715.1. Lineage (NCBI taxonomy): Eukaryota > Metazoa > Arthropoda > Insecta > Coleoptera > Dascillidae > Dascillus > Dascillus cervinus. The sequence goes on along the minus strand of OX458319.1, from coordinate 23,851,167 downwards.
GATACTGCATTTCAATAATGTCACAACAACTTATAATTGAAAATGTTGAAAACTCATAGTACCAACTTTGAAACTCAAAATTTCTACTTTGAAACTCATAGTACCAAATTTCAAACCCACATTTGAACTTTGAAACTCAGATTTGACCTTAGATTTGAACTTTGAAACCCAGATTCAAACTTTGATTCAAACTTTGAAACTCAGATTCAAACTTTGAAACTCAGATTCAAACTTTGAAATTCAGATTCAAACTTTGAAACTCAGATTCAAACTTTGAAACTCAGATTCAAACTTTGAAACTCAGATTCAAACTGCTAATCTTATTCATGTGGGCGATGCAAATTACCCCAGAACTGAAGGGTTGATTGAGTTGTTGTTCAAGCAAGTCCCTAGTGCTGATCTGACTGGTCAAAGTGATTTGGAAGCATATGAAAAAATTGTGATTGCAGCAAACGCTCACCGAAAACGTTACATTGTAGATGGTTCTACTCGTAGTGATAACAGTTTCAAATTTAAACACTTTATTGTAAAAATGATTGGTCAACCACCAAAGCGTGAAGGAGGCTGTATACTACCGGAGAATGTGCAAAAGGATGAACTAGTACAGTACTCTTACTGGGATGACCCTAATGAGCTTGTGGACCGTCTGCGCATGCTATACGCATCACAGGCCGCTGGAAATCCAAGTCATTCAAATGAAATCATGGCGATTATCAACGCATTGCGTGAAGCCGGATACATTTCCTAAGATGGGTGCCAACATGCGTACCTACTATTGAAGTGTCAATTTATTATGTTTTTGTAACATTTATATTTTTCAATAAAAAAATCTGTAATTATTGCTCTTTTTCTCCAACCTAACCTAATTTTGAACAAAATTCTGATTAAACAACTCGTTAAATATGTGACATCGGCTTGTCAAATTAAACAATAAAAAATAATTAGATTCTAAAAATTATATTTTGTCTTAGAAAAATTATATTCTGCACATCGTGATAGTAGACACGAAATGTGTATTAAACAAATTTTGCGCAGTCTTAAATAAATTAAATAATTCGATCTCAGGTATTGCAGGCAGCTTCCCCAACCGGACAAACATTCTAAGCTATCCTGCGCTGTGCATGATGGGTCGCATGCATACGTTTAACTTTAAATTTAAACTTTGAAAATCATATTCTGGGTTGGAGAAATCATTTTCTGCCTTAGGAAAATCATTTGCAAACATCTTCGATGCATTTGTTATACCCCAAAACCGATTGCTTCGCCACTGTGACCGGTTATAAATACATCATCTATGGGCCGTTTGATCCTGAGCGGTCCTTACCGACTGTAGCGCATACGTTTTGTTTGGTGTGAATCCGGGGTGACCATTCACATGTTTAACCTCATTTTTACTATTAAAATCGCAAATTTATTTAGTTTGCGGCTAGATTTTTGAAAGATTACTATAATGCGGTTTCACCGTAAGTCAATGCTGCGTGCGCATCGAAGTTGACTGCCGCGTTTGATTTGTTCACATGATCTAGCCGAGGCTTAAGTGATGCTACCAGATGTTGTTGTTTAACTTGTAAAATTACCGATATGTACTTGTATACATGCGTGATGTGATAATTTTATACGATTTGCAGTGCTATATCGAACACCCACATGGGTATTTTTAGGTTAAAATGTCCACATGTTTGCAAAATGCTTTATTTACGTAAGTGCGGTTTGCGATTTACTATTGCCAGTTTAACATTGTTAGAGCTATTTCGATCAGTGGTAGGCCTCAACACACACCAACTCGCTTCATGTTGGAGCATTAAAATTTATACTCATATGATGTACGTAGTGATTGGGGTTGAGTGCAGGCTTGATAATCAAAGATTGGTCCTTAATCTCGTGTGATTTTTAATGTAGTTGCGATTTGTAGCCATAATGTATTTAGTAGTAATTTAATAAAACTAATGTAATTATCAATTTTTTCAACAACCCCTATTTATTTTGTATAGATGTTATGCCGAGGCCTTTAAAGGATTAATATGGCACACACACACACACACACACGTCGAACGCATAAGTGTTTTTTCTTTGTGTGGGGAAATTTTTAGGGGTCTCCAGTGGATATTTCGCGATTTTCAAACTAAATTTTTGTGAGTCGCTTTTTACCGCGGTAGCGGGCGAATTGCACCGGGGCAGCGTGGCCGAGCCCTTGCATTTCGGACCTAAGAATCGCAATACAGAGATGCCTACACATGGGTAAGAAAGAGAGCCAGATAGTGGCGGATTCTGGTAATTCTGCGGAGTGGTTTAAACGCGCGGGTTTCAACCTGCAAAATTTGGTTAAAAATACGGTTTTCAACATTAACTTATGTTTAATTATCCAATGATGGACATTAAGCGAGTTTAACCTCAATTGGTCTTCATGTTAACAAATTGTTAAACAATTCATGTATTTTAGATGTTATGTCGTGACTTTTAATACGTCTGGCACTCGCGCGTGTTTTTTTTTCTTTGCGGGGGAATTTTTAGCTGATATTTCGTTCAAACGACGAGGCCCGCGTCCGGCTGCTTGACCGGCTCAAACTCGCTACACATGGGTAGAGGGGTGGCGGGGATAATTTGCCGGGTTTAAACGGATTTCAAAATTTGTTGTTTCACCAATTATCCAATATCAGATATCCCACGTCGGATATCCCACAATCAATAAACCGGAAATTAGCGGGAAAATTCCGCGCAGACGCCTGTGATATATGCAACCCGTGCTGCGGAGGCCTGTGATGTAGGCAACCCGTGCTACGTATGTCACACGTTTTCACCCTATGTAAAATCTCTATCTCAAGTGTCCCCGGAGCCCTGTTGTCTATCTACTCCTGTTACTACTAATTTTTATTTTTATCATATTGTTGCAACAAAATTAATTAAAAAAAGTTGAATTTAATCCATTTGTCTTTAAGTTGCGTAAGCTTTACCTAACTGTTTACTCCACTATAAAAGTGGAGGTTGTGTATTCTACTTATTCATTATAAATGGTTTGAAGAAGAATGTCGCAAGTTTCTATAATGTTTTGTTAGTATTAGCTATACAGGTTGCGCCGAGTTTTGCCGCCACTACGAAAATCGAAACTGCTAATTATATGAAGGAACCCAAATTTTACATACTTAATGAATGAGGCTTATTTCGAAATTTTATTTATATTTAATAATTTTTAGAGCCATTACGACTTTTTTCGTTTTGTAGAAGCAGTTAATACTTTTATATATTTATTTTTGGCTACAATGTTCATTATGCAATTTCGCACCACGCCATTAAATTTAAATTCAAAAATATTTTTTAATTTCTCAAGAAGCACTGAATATTTGATGAATTTGTGACAATTTCTCGACAATGGAGCGGTTAGTTTCGGTTGGGAACTTCTCCCGTCAATTATTTATGATCTTCCATAGAACGAATTCATCGCAAATGCAGACAAGTTTTACAGCGTCGGAATAGTGTTTTCTTCACATCTTATTAACCATGGTACCTTACCTATTCAAATTATTTATAGCAGTAAAATTTGTAGTACTGATTTACCGGATAACAAAACGGTTTGAAGTTAATCAGTGGATATTTCACTATTCAAATTGTAAAAATAATGTTGCTTTCCTGGAAACCTTTACCTACTGCAGCACTAGATACTTCAATTGCGAGAAAGTCAGTCATAAAAGCCTCGGTTTTCACTGTCCACAGTCTATTGTCCGCAAAATTTATGATTGTTGAATCGAGAGGCTGTAAATAAAACGATATTTGTATTTGTCGCATAAAACTGCAATTTACTTGAAATCTAATTAATATTTTTCAATTCTTCAGTTCCAGGAATTGAAATGGAGAATAAAATTTGCAAATCTAATGTAAATGAGGTTTTCTTTTGTAATTTTAATAATTAATATACACTCTCTAAAGGCTAATATCTAATACGTATGCTGTATAAATTTCATTTTTTTCCTATAATATTTAAAACCAAAAAGTGGGGAGGAGGCAAAACTCGGCGCACATATGAATATTATTTAAGTCATGATTATTTCTCCATATGCAAATACTTTCTTTAAATAACCGTTATTTTCCAACAAATCTAGGGAAACGTTAGGCGCGACGGTAATTAATTATCATCTTTAATTGACTTTAAAAGTTTGATTTATGATTAACGATTGGTAAGAATGCGAAGCACGGAATTTTATAAAAACCGTATTTAATTAATTAATCAATGTTAAAACACTTCTAATAAATAATTAATAATAAATAATTATTAATCACTGATAATTATTTGCGTATTAATAATACCAACGACAATTAGTTTAATTAAACGTGACACAGCAAAAGTTATTCAAAAATGATGTAAATAAGTATGAACTGATGCAAGTTGCGTAGAAAATGATTAGGAATTATTATCTTGTTTATTTTAATTTCCGAAGTTGTTATGTTACTACAATGTATTCTTCTCTTATTACAGGTAAAAGTTTGGTTTCAAAACCGGCGGACGAAACATAAACGAATGCAGCAAGAAGAGGAAGCGAAATCAAATCAGAACGGCAATAAATCCAATTCCCAGAATTCTCAAAACAACGCACACCACGTTACGAAATGGAAACAAGAAACTACCGAAGATAATCAGTACGGTGAATACATAGACATGGAAATGGACGATGACTGTGTCAGTGATGTTGAAAGTGAAACGTAAACGGTTTTTAACTATTTCTCCTGAAAAAAACGATTTTAGTGACTTTATATTTTCCTTTTAAAGGCTTGTTTGCCATAATAGAGTGTAGAAATAAACCTAGTGGTGCCAAGTTAAACGTGCCAAATTGTTATGTTGCATTTTTCCTCAAAACCAGCATAACGCGTATTGTTATTGAAAAATTAAATTGTGCAGACTGTAAATATATGAAAAAATTATTTATTTGAGAATTTTAACAAGTTTAATATTTATTTTATGTAAATACAACTGCGGTGTCCAAATCTTTTTTGTTCCGTGATTATATTTTTGACAGGTAACTTTGTATTTTTACGCCGAGTACAATGAAGTGCAGTCATCGAGGTATACATACGCGTTTTGAATAATCATGGTGTTACAACACTTCTTGCAATAATAATAACAACGAAAAGTCGCCTCTGTAAAAATACAAGATTTTTTCTAAAAGTGATTACCAACATCCGAAAACGAATGCGACGCTTAAAAATCTAGTGATTAAATTTGGAATGTTCGTATCAAAAACACAGTACCTAATCGACAAGTTTAACATATTCAGAAATTTTAAAGAAAGCTGAAAGCACCAAATAAAAATATAAAGCTAAGTACAGTGGATTCTCGTTAGTCGGGACCACTTGCATTGACAGGAGCTAAATAGAAAATTACCCAAAATCCATAATAATGTAAAATCTGTATAAGTAGGAAGTCTTACGAGACAACGACAATCTTAAGATGGCGAATTGTTAATTTTTTTAATCTTTCACTAGATAAACTCATTATTTTTTATAAACAGATTCAAATTTATTATAACGTTAATTCCTTTATCGATTTCATTTCTTTATTTTTCGTTTGGAATTTCATGTAACTTCATGAAAATTAATGTCTTTCTAAACTAAATCAATATAACGAAGTTTCTATCTCAAATAAATTGTTGATAAACGTTATTATAAATATTTTTGGCGTTATATTATAAAGAATCATTTTCAAATCAAGCTTCTCAACCATTTTATTTTTGTTTGAAACAAATTTATTCAGTCTATACGAACATTGCCTGTTTGTCTAAGTCCGAATAAACTGTAACCAGATTAAGGAGAGTTTACTGTAGGTAGCTATATTAGATATGTGCCAAGTCATTCCATTTTGATCGCCATTATACTGTGAAACCATGTTTCTCGGTAGAAGTGTAGTCAATACCAACTATATCTGAAACTTGGATATACAAGAATTTTCTTACTTTTTTGAGAGGTCAAAAACGGTCCGTACTAAACAATTTATTTTGAAGCGAACACATTACATCAAAATTGTCGAACGAATTAATCTCGTAAGTTGAGAATTTACTGTATTGGCAGATTATAATATTGGTTATAATTCCAAAAATTTAAAATGTACCTACTTACTTCATGTAAGATTCATGACAATTACCACAAGACTCCTAAATAATTGTGAAGTCTAGTGAGGAGCAGTCGGCTTAAGGATGATCATGCTGGAGCGGTGATAGAGACTGAGATTGGCACTAAAAATAACAACAAAGGTTGAGAAACCTATTTTTCTTTGTTATGTTGAAGTAGTGATAGATGTGCTATGCAAGCGACATGTATCGGCTGTGATCGCAGTTCTAATATAAACATCCCCTTATTCTATAATGAGTTTCTGATATAGTTAGTATTCACTATAAGTTGAAAGTTGCGCACTAAAAACTTGCAGTAGAATAATTCTGTACCAGAGACGCAGAACGATGTATGTCCAGAAGTTAAAATGCTTAACCCATTATTAATCAAACGCGTGCGAATAAATTTGCTTTACAACAGAACAGGCTGTATCTTTTGACAAATGTAACGCACTAGAATCCGTCAGAAATGTAACCACATAACAAAAAAGGAGTTAGAATGTACGTGTGTCTGTGTGTATGTGCATAGTACTGTACATTTAATATTATAGACGTGAAGCTGTTAACTTAACCATTTTGTACTTGTACATTTTAAAATTTTAATTGAAGACAAGAAATCAATTTCCATTGGACAATTAATTTGTTGTCAAAATTAAAAAGTTTCGTTATCATATGAAATGTAGAAGATTTAATGTACTTAAACTTGTAAAAATGAGTAAAACCATATTAAAAAACAATTCAAACCGACGACATCGTTTTATTTCAATTGCAGTTAAGTGTGGAAAATAAAGTATTTATATTTATAGCATTTTTGAGATAAAACCTTTTTCAGTAGTCGAGAAATTCTGAAAATTCCGAATTATTTAAAAAAAATTAACTTACTGTGAAAATTGACTTTGATGGCGATTTATTATCAAATTATTAAAACTATCAGGAATTTATTTTCGCAATCTTACTTACGCTGCAGTGCACATTTTAATAATAGCCAAATTGGCATTTAGATTTTAATAGTAACTAAATAAATCGTATTCTAAAATCGTCTAGTGTATAATACCAATGTGAATGCCTGGAGCCTTAAATAACACGCTCGTAAATCTATGACAAAACTTGTCAGGGCGATTTAAAAATATTTGCAGAAGAACATATAAGCAACAATTTCCAGAGCCGCATGGCAGGTATGGAATTTGAAACTATCAGGGCGAATGAGGCTCATTTTAATGAAACTGATTTGAATTTGAGTCATTTGTGGTGCAATTAGACGTACATTTTGTGGAAACTTTTAAAAATTAAATTAAAGAGAATTGTTTTCTAGTTAATTTTTTTTTGACGGCACCTTCAAAATGTTAAATTTCGGCAACGTGTTCTCTGTGATGTTTTAAACGTAATGACCTAATGAAGCTGTTGGAATAATTAAATTTAAAAAAAATAAATCACCCATTTATAGTACAGTAGTTGTTGAATATTGGCCGCAGGTTTTCAATTTTTTAGGGGAATTAGAAAAATACTTTTTTGCGAAAATACTATACGATGAACCACGCTGTATAATGACAGCGACAGAGGCAATATTTGACAGTGATTTTAAAATATTAAAAGTATACCAATCTGTAGAAAATTTGTTCTTGTCTGTATTTCTTTGTTTGTCTGTTTTGGTCACTAACACTCATAAGCCATACATGATATGCAAATAACAACAAACGTCCTGTAGGTCGCTTTTCTATTTAGTTCCGTACTCCTTGATTTCGCGGAACTACATAGCAGCACTGAATCGTTTAGATTCTAGGCAAGTTTGTCTCCTTTCGACCCAGTTCCGAACCTGTCGATTTGCCGAAACCAATTCACGCTACTATGAGTACTGTTAAGTACTGAAGAACTTCAAATATTGTGAACAAAAGATACCAAAAAGCTCCGGTAAACACTTAATAAATATTGCAGTGTTATTCCAATCCTTTGTTTACAATTATAGAATTATAACTAAAAAATCGAATAAAGTGAATGCAATGTTTCTGAATTGTTTTTTTGAGCAAAATAACATCCAATAAAATTGAAGAACTAATCGTCATGATGAAAAGATTGAAACGTCTTCCCGACTACCTGATCGTAACATAGATGAAATTGCAGGAGTGCAACATCTGAATAATTTATTCGGATTACAAGTTTTTGTACATCATTTCTTTTTTTAAAGTTTAACAAAAACAGAACCTGAACCAAATGCAGTAATTTATATTAATGATAAGCTCATTAGGTGGAAAGCCGACTTTATTATACCATTTATAACGTTTTAACATTCGCCACAAAAAGGTGAAATAAAATTGCAAAAAGAAATTGGAAACGTGTATCTTGATGGTGCAAAAGGACGACAAAGTACAAAACGCTTTGGTCAAGATAGGTACGAGAATTACTTAAGCACATGTAACGACGTTAATGGTGGATATGTAACGAGGAATACCAACATAAACGTCTCAAATACCCCCAATATCGTTAACAAATGTCCGTGCACGTAGAGAGGTGGTTATAATAGCGACGAGTCAACAATTACAGCGTGACGTCAGTCATTAATTATAACTTAACCTGTGGTTAGGACTTAACAAGCTGTCACTAGCAGATTGTTAGCGGGTTATTTATGAGAATTTAAACGCGGACTGCTTAGTCCGTCCTACAAACTGGCGTGAGCGGAAAACAATATATTCCAATATAATCAGCCTCAGGTATTTTTTATTTCTCGAGCCTGTTTTTTTAAGAATCGTGTTTACAGTCAGTGCATTTTGTAATGTGATTAGATGAATATTTTAAGGAAGTTTTTAAACCTCTTTCACCGGGCAATTAATTTCAAATTTTATAAGAGCTGGTGTTTTTTCACGCCCCCTTTTCAATAAATTTCAATGAAGTCTAAATTTTATGTGTAAATTTAATGCTTTTAAGATAAAATTACAAAAAATAATGAGTCATCTTCATCCATAATTCTAATCTAATCTATAAAACAATCCAAATTCAAATACGTTTGAATGTTTTCTTTTCTTAAACTTATTTTTGTGGTAACATTAGGCCACCACCGTTGTCAGTAATGAGAGGAAGTTAAAAAATATAATAGACGATGCAGTTTTTTATAGCGAACTAAAATGTCGATTTTTTGTATAATTAACCAGTTCCAGAAATTTAGAAAAATATCATGTCATTCATGTGACATCGACACGACACACCCTTTTGCAATTAGAACCCCCTCCCCCGAATAAACCATTTCCTCTTTTTATGCGCCAAACAATTGTTTACAAGACCCAATATCTTCGAATGCTTGCGGTTGAATGCAACCTCTCCTTTCAGGATAAAGACAGAAAAGCAAGATTTTCGTGTTCTGTCTGTAAAACTTGTTTTCGATATTTAAACAGACGTGAATTCAGACAATATTATTATCTCAATTGCGGCGATGTCACACCTGTTGGATTATCATGAACAATTAGTGTCTTGCCCTAAATTGGAATGTGTTGAATTTTGATTTGTTTTAATATTATTTTAAGTCGTCCCTTTGTTGGAAAACGTTGAATAATGAGAGCTGTTTATGCAGTATGTGCTTACTTCATTATAACACATAATGTAACTGTCGTACAAGAAGTTTCCGGCTCAGTGCCTCCAGTTTATTATTTAACTTGGCCACAAAAGGGTTAAGGGGGCGTTTAGATAATTAGATGTTTCGTATCGTGAGTGATTGTTACAGTAAAAATGCAGTTACTTTTATACAGAATTCATTCCATCACGATTCGTCCAAAATACTTATGCGAATTGAAATAGCTTTGTGCACAATATTCTACAAAAATTTCAAAAATTTATACGATAAATAAAATAATTATAACAATACAATTACCGATTTATCAATAGAAATTGCATAGCTATTCAAATGTCTAAATTTTTAATTTCTGGATCTCCTGACATACCTCAACAAATTTTTCTTTCGGCGTCAAACAGCAGGTATTTAACAATTTAATGCCCATTTGCCTATGTTTGTGTTTTTTCAAAAACTTTATGTAATTACTTCTTGAGACTGAATATCTTTGAAACTTTTAAACAGTACGATTAAATTTAAAACAGTAAGTAAAATAAAATATAGTCGAACCACGATCTATCGTTTTATTGGCGAGATTTCTGGAACGTCAAAAAAATTAATTTTTGGGTGTCCATCGAAAAGTTACTGATTTTGCATACGTGTAAATCGGCCACAAACCTGACTCGCCGGCCTGGAACTAAATGTAACCAACAGTTGGCATTGTCACTGATTTATGATTGCACTCATGTTGGCTAATAACAACTGTCAAATTCTTGTCAAAATTTCTATTGGTTGCCAACCATAAGAAGTGTAAATTGTCCAGCATTAAAGTTTTTAATAAATTTTAGTACATACCTATTTGTCCCGCCAAACAATCGTGTATGACACAGTTAGTACATACCGCACTCTCTTTCATAAAAGACCAGTTTCCTGGCTTAGTGTTACAAATAATTATTGCAACGCTGGATAAGCGAAAATAATATTCAATCTTAAAATGAAAAAATTGTTTGCATTAAAACCATTCTTACAGTGATCACTTACTTGATCCACGTGCATTTTAATAGGTAGTGTTTATTTCGACGCATACTATAGGTATGTAGGGTGAACTGCCCAGTGCATGAACACTTTACATTTAGACCAATGGTGTCAAACTCAAAGGCTAACTTGGGCCAAACAAACAAGGTTTAACTTTAGGTTCACTGGACAGTTCACCCTATGTATCCAAATCTGTGAAAGTGAAGAGATCCGCCTCTTTCGGGTATTATGTTGGGTGCAATACCTCAGTATCTTAAATGTATCGTGTCACAAATAATACAATATAACAATAATAAATCTCGACGGCCCTTAACTTCATTAAATTAAAAGGATGAGTAGAAGAGGAATATAAAATGAATTGAAAAAATTCTACGCTTTACGTGCATAAAAGGCATGGTTGAGGAATAATTATTGTAAGTGTCTATTCGTAACTTACTGTTAGTAATAGATTGTAAAATTTGTAGTCATCAATTTAAAAACAACGTTCAAATATAATAGAATAGATACCACAAAAGAATAGGTGGAGACATACACATGTGTTTTATTAATATGGAAAAAGTCTTCGAAAGGGTTAGAAGAGAGGACATTATGGAGAATTCCGAAAACGATAAATGTCAATGGTGAACTGATAGGAAATAAAAATGCCTCTATAACGATACAGACAGCTACTATGTAAGAATTATAGTGAAAAATCAGAAAAGTTTAAATATGGGAAAAACTTGAGAGAGTATAATATATTTAAATTTTTTCCCTTGTTATGTAAAATGTATATTTACTTACAAATTTCGTTCCTTGTTCATAACAATATTTTTAAAATTTTTTTTAACACTTATTACAAATCACAAACATTTTAAAACACATTCTTTAAAACATCGTCAAATACACATATTACATTTTAAAAATATGTTTTTTAAAATGTAATATGTGTATTTAATTATTAAAAATATGTTTTTTAAAATGTAATATGTGTACTTGACGATGTTTTAAAGAATGTGTTTTAAAATGTTTGTGATTTGTAATCAGTGTTAAATTTTTTTTTTAAAATATTGTTATGAACAAGGAACGAAATTTGTAAGTAAACATTGAGGGCGTATCTTAAAACCACTACCGTTATTAAAAAGTATTATTAAAGTTATTAAAAATGCAAATAACGATTTAAGACTTATAAGGTTGGATCTCTGAAGATGGAGATGGTAGAACTTGTAGAACTATGCTATGCTGATGATATGTTAATAATTTCAGAAACGTAAAGAAAATTACAACACAACATGGAAAAGCTTAACGAATAACATTTAAAAAACAAAAAAAATGGTGTTAGGAAAATTGAAATGAATGATAAGTATATACTTAGAACAAGCATGTAAATACTTAGGAATGAAGGAAAAGTGAATGAAAAAGTGAAAGATTGAATAGCAAAAACAGGAAGGCTATTGAATAGTATCAAGAATAGTGTACTAGAGAAAAATGGAAACATGAAACCATAAAAGCAGAAGTAGTTAGAAAAGTCGTTAATGAATCGTGGACAATAACGGAGAAACAGGAAAAGACAACTAACAAGTGTAGAAATGAGACTTTTAAGCGGCTGAATTAAGAGTTGTAAAGTGGACAGAACTATCTTTATAAACAAAAAATAGAAGAAGGTAGAGAAAAGTGTGGAGAAAGATGGCTTCGAAGCTCAACTCACTCCATAACCTTACAACGAAAAGTAAAAAGGGTTAAGTAAGTTAGTACCATACATACAAAGAAAAGTCTATTAAGTGTAGATTGTGTCAATGCATATTGTGTTGCCACAACAAGTTGACTCGACAACAGCAAGATCGCATATTTGGAATGTTTCCGTTTTGCAAGATCTTTACAGTTCGTCGTTTTAAGTATTTTAACGATGCACGCTCAGGGCGACTAAAATTGACCTTACATGAACTGGCGTATCATCCTGCTTCTTCGGTTATGAGGGTTATTACATTTTCAGTCTAATGATCAGTTGATTCAATTAACCAGTAAATCAAATAAACGGTATGTGTTGTTTAATAAATACTTGGAAAGTACTATGACTTCAATACATGCGAATTGTAATGGCAGCTATCGTAACATTTTTCAAATTTTGAATGGTCGGTGCCAACTTAAAATGAAAATCACAACTTACCCTAATACCTTTTTTATTGAAGGCATGGTATTTTGCATTGAAATAAAAGTAGCAAAAATTGTATCTATGAAAGCAGCATTTTGTTGGTTTGAATAAAATCTTCAATGTTATGTTACATACCTGTTTCTGTTTCTTTGGGGATTTAGTTCTGAGAATTAATTATCATGTTGGAAATTTAAGTGGACGTGTACTGGTTAAAGGAAGCGTCGCACATACATATTTTAAAAACTTCCCCCCCATAAATTTTTAGTTTGATTTATCGGTGTCAAATTCTCTTTCTGGTAATTTAAATTTTTGACTTGTTAATGGACTAAACGATGCTATAGCTTATTACACAGCCGTACAGTGCCGTGATTAATTGTTGTGAGAAAATTATACATTTTTAATTTCTCGCATGTTTACCTTTCTTAAAATAGTAGTAGAATGTTTTTATTTCGTAGTTATTCATCCATATTTATCTGTTTCAAAGTCAATAGATTATTTTTAACAGCTTATTTATTTTAGACATCTTCATTTATTAATTAATGATTCATTGAGTGTTTCACGGCCTATTAAGCTACCATTATCAAGCCCAAATAAAAAATAAATAAAAAATATCGAAATTCACTTATTGCTTGCTTTAAGATATTTTCTATATTAGATAATTAACAAACTTTTCGAAACATTGTTCTCATGTTAATACTTTGCACCTTGTAGTCAATTAAGAGATAAAAATCAGTACGTAAAAGCTTGAAAATTGCCTGTTCGAAATTAACTCTACTTAATTACATCTGATATGGTCTCGAGCAAGTGGTGAAAGCTAAAGGAAGCCTTCCTAAGCATCTGTTTTAATACTAGATATACCACTTCCATATTTCTTCCGAACGTTAAACCAACATTGCCATATTCACGTCGTGCAAAGCTATGTTCAAAAGTAAATGATGATTTTTGATGCGGCGAGAAATGACTTAAATGCGCAATAACTCCCGTTTTTTTTTTTTTGTTAAAGACAGTGATTTATTAATATTTATTTGTACAATACTAATTTTGCCATTATAACCGGTTCGTTTTACATAAACAAAGGAGTATCTTCGGAGTATTGAATTTCTAAATTATTGGTGCTATTAGTAACATGAAAACGTCCAGACAAATGTTATGCAATGCATATTCATATTAATCCTTTTCAAGTTGTCGTTATCTATAAAGCACTGATCATAACGATGCCTCACTACAAAAACGAAATATATTAACAATAAAACTGTTAGTTTGTCTCATTTATAATAAATGTATTATTCAGTAAACACCTACTATCAAAATTCTTTTGAAATTTTCGCACATTGTAATTAATTATAGTCTAAAGAAGTTATTTGAATGTTGAATGTTATACAGGCGCGAAATAATTAAGAATTCTGAAATATTGTGATATTCCGCGCCTCCTTTTAAACTATAAATCTTTTAAATAACATCTACTGATCCTAAAATCTTAGGAAGTCATTCTCATCTTTCTGTGCCGATTCGGCAAGCTCCTTAAACGTAGCAGAAAGATGACTACGAGATCGTAACTGTCGATCAAGTTTCTCTTAAACATATTTAGTATAATTACAATTTGTTTATAGCACGCATTTTCCATTATGGATAAAATTCAACTTTATCGTCTTGTGTAATAAGAAACTACTGTATGCAGATAGTTTTTGTTGACCTGAAATTTGAGAAAGATTTTTGTATTACGTTATTACTTCTTGTAATAAATAATTATAACAAAACAACTACAGCGCTCCCTTAAGAGTAATTTATGATGTTACATGTTACGATGCTTTTTATAAAGAATAATTTTGATAATAATTTGAAATTTTGATCCGTTTAATAATTTATACTAAAATTTAGGCTCACTTATTTACAAAAACATTCATTTGCAAATTTCAACTAAAAATTAATTTTCAAATTTTTATTACTTATCACATAAATCTTCTTATTTTTCGCAAAGGTTTTGCCAATTTCGAAAATTTTGAATACCGATTGGCATTTCTGTGTGTGTGTATTTAAAACAATAAATCAATTCAGTTAATTTAATATTTTAATTAGGCTTGTATTTATAACATAAACAAAACTATTTTAAAAATTTTAATTCTACGCGAATTTCGCATCTTATTTTTAAAGCAAGCGCTGTGAATTTGGGTTTTTCATTGACTGGTGTTCTGTTTTATCCAAACCCGTTCCAAATGTTTAGAGTTTGCAGGCACTAAAATCGCCATCTGAACACGCATTAAGTCATTGTAAAGGGTCAGCTTGAAACGTACATTCCAATTTTCTCAGTATTGGGAATTCAAATTAGTTTTACCGCGTATCGATAATATAGGTAACTGTCGCATTGTGACGTCATATTCAGGATAGAAATTTTTAACACCAGTGCACGTCGCACTTTTTGTAAATATGTGGCATTATAAAAATTGGGAAAATTATGAGAAAATCGTCTTTTGTTTTCGCACTATGACGTCATCAATAATTTTTTTTAAATGACACTCCATATTTTTTTTCACGAATTTGGATTCAGCACATTTTTCTGAGTACGGCAATGTCAAATTCGTATGACCTTGAAGAGAAAAGTCTTCGAAATAATCAGTTCTAAAGTTTCAAAAATGTAAGAGAGTAAATCATTAATACTTATCAAGGAAGCGCTGGAAATAAAAGAGGGATCTCCAGTTTTGACACACTTTGATTATTATTTGTGGGGATACATAAAAAATAAAGTGTACGTTGGTAGCTTAGAGAATTTAGCAGATTTAAAGCAAGAATTTGTCATGAGATATGACGAATCCCTCCTGAAGTTATTGACAATGTTCAAAAATAATTTATTCATCGTATTGGTTGCTGTCAGGAAATCAACAGTGCACAATAATTTAGTTGTTTTTTGAATTTAACCGTTACTTAAAATTAGTATTTTGAGATAACTAAACTGTTTTCTTTATATTTTTTTGTAATCATTGGGTTTGTACCAATCCTATTTGAAAAAGTATGCTACTAAAAATAAAATATGACGGATTCGAGCGTTTTTCTAATAAATTTCGTTGATGTCAAAACCGTCTTTTGTTTACAGCGCTTCCTTGATGATATTATTATTGGTCTACTCTAATAATTTTACCATACATTTTCGAAACTTTAGGACTGATTATTTTGAAAACTTTCTTCTTCAAGGTTATACGAATTTGACATTTCCATACTCAGAAAAATGTGCTGCATCCAAATTCATGAAAAAAAATATGGGTGCAATTTAAAAAAATTATTGATGACGTCATAGTGCGAAAACAAAAGACAATCGTAAAATTATGAACATTAAAAAAGATGCAGATTCGAGGATTTTTGGTGAAAATTCTTCTAAAATGTTTTATCGAATTTATTCCTTACCTTACGAAAGCACTGTATGTTATTATTGAATGCAATGCAATGCAATGCAAAACTAATTGATCCATTTTTCCTATTATCAAAGAGAAATTTGCAACTTTGACTAAACCGTTAAATAGAAAACTGAATGCAGATTCACATGATGGCGCACTTGTTACGATATTTGTTTCTTACTCGAAGCTATTGGGAATTCAAATTAGTTTTACCGCGTATCGATAATATAGGTAACTGTCGCATTGTGACGTCATATCCAGGATAGCAATTTTTAACGCCAATGCACGTCGCCGGTTAAAGTGACTTTTTGTAAATATGAGGCATTATAAAAATTGGGAAAATTATGGGAAAATTATGTTACAAATTTATCATCTGCCAAAATTGGATTTGAAAGATTAACAACAGCGCAAACTATCTGAAAAATGGAATCACTTTAGGAGACGATGCAAAACTTTTAAAGCTTCTCGACATAAAACTATTTAACAAAAATGTTGCATCATCTTTGTGTAAATGAAATAAAGTAATTTTTTTACTAGAAGTAGGATTCGTTTTCATTCAATGAACTTATCATCTGCTCGGATTGGGTTTGAAAGGTTTACAAGTGCACATACCATTACAAAAATATCATCTGCCATTGGTACTAGATTGGCTAGCAAGCCAATATTTTGAACGTTTTTATTCTCTAATTAAACCTCTCAATATGAACCATAGCCGAAGCTATTTGAGCAATCTCAATAGCTACAGCGTGAGAATTTTTTTTACGTTAGTTTCGGATGTATTCATGGTTAATGTTAACACTGACACTTTAAATCTGGCCTACAATTTGATATCAAACAAACAAATTACAAATTAGTTCATTTCTTCTTTAGAATTATCGAAAACTAATCAAATTATTATAAAACTCGAACAATAACCAACGCACGTGGCACGACGTGACGTCACAACAAGGAGTTTACTTAATTGAATTTATTTACGCTAGAGTCGCATGCCTAGTTTGAATTGCCTATTGCGGCATGTACAGTACAACTGCATGAAAGTGGTTGTAAATGAGCCTTATTAAATGTACTTGCAAGCAGGTAATTGAGAGAACCATGTCCAAAAAAAATGTATAGTCAGGAAACTCAACGAAGGGACTAACAACCGAGAACTAGAGGACGTCGAAAAACTCTATGAAACCTTACATATATGTACATCTTTGTAATAAATAAAATTACAGACATTTACCTGAATTTGTTGTTAGTTGGGAAGAAATTATTCGTTTGGAATCATTCTCGACATATTATATGCGGTTTCATTTTATTACAATAGTAGTAGTTGTCCAATATCAAAGTAACGTTTTAGTAATAAATATATTTTAATTGTTGACCAAAATCAAAGTAACGTTTTTCTAATAAACAGAATTTAATAGTTGTCTGATAACAAAATAATGTTTTAGTAATAAATATATTTTAATACTTGTCCAATATCAAAGTAACGTTTTGATAACTAATTCGGGCGCTTCCTTAAAATTCAGATAAAACTAGAATGACGATATTAAATTATATCACAATGTTGCATAATATAAAATTGTATTTATTTTTTTGATCAAAAAATTAAATTTACTAATATCATTTTTATTGCTGGAAATTGTCACATATTCCAAGGAATTTCTGGACATAGACTTGTTTAGGAAACCGTTCCCAATCGAAAATTTTCAATCAACCTATGGTTTCAATATAGATACAGTATGACCCCCGTATCCGCAAATACCGTGCCACAAGTAAAATTCTCCTTCTGTTTGATAAGATGTAATGCGAGGGGTGAGGAGAAGTTAAAATTTTGGCTTGCATTTCGTAACCATTAATGAGGTGGGAACCGTCCTTCGGTGGAAACCGCGAGGGCCACTTAAAGAGTGCTGAGGTTCCGCTGTATAAATTTGTAAAATCCGTATCTGCAATATTTTATTAGTTGGTAGGTATTATCAATGTTAAAAATATAAAATTATTCCAAATAAAATAAGTGAATTTCTTTTTTTATGACTAGGTACGTACCTAAATGAAATTTTAATTTTAAAATCGTGGCCTTATCTAAATTTTCAAGAATAGCATGCAGCACGATTTACATTTATTACCGAAAAATAATAAACTGGAACCATATATAAGTCGACAACGATTCTAGATGAATATTGTCTTCTCATCAAACAACAAGTTTAGGTAAGTATTTCTGTTGTTTAATTATAATAGACAAATAGTTTAAATTTAGGTAAACATGAAGTTTGTGATCGTTGCGGTAGTTACAATTATTTCTTGGCAAATTGTGGCCTGTTCTTACGATGATGAGTGGGAAAAATTTAAGGTTCGTTCTCAAAGTTATGTTTCGATCAGATAATAATTTCAGTCATTAATAGCTCCAACATGGCAAACAATATTCAGATGAAAACGAAGAATCACGGCGTAAACGCACTTTTATCGAAAATTTCAAATATACAGAGGAACATAATGAAATGTATGAACGTGGAGAGCATGATAATTAATTATTTCTCTGATATGGATCCCTCAGAAGTTTCTAGATTACGTACAGGATACAGATACGATCCTGAGCATAATGATAGTTCAGGAATTTATGTAAAAACAAATGAGCCTGTGCCAGATGAGATTGATTGGCGAGAAAAGGGAGCTGTAACTCCTGTTAAAGATCGAGCCCTTTGTGGTTCATGCTGGGCATTTAGTGCGGCAAGTATTTACTTCTACACATAAACTCACTTTATAATGTAATTAAATCATTGCAGACCGGTGCTTTGGAAGGTCAAACATTCATTAAAACTCAAAATCTCGTTTCACTTAGTGAGCAAGATCTTGTGGATTGCGTGCCCGACACTAATTGTAAGAAGGGTGGTAGCCAGAATGAAGCATTTATAAGTGTTCAATCTTCCGGTGGAATTGATACCGAGGAATCATACCCTTATGTAGGTTACCAAAATTCTAATTGTGGATTTAATCCCAACACCATCGGTGCCACTTGTAAAGGATATAAAAATCTTCCCATTGGAGATGAGGAGGCACTTAAAGAAGCAGTTGCTACTATTGGGCCAATTTCGGTTAGCATATTTGCTAGTTTCAAATTTCAGTTCCATCACGTTGGAATTTTCCATGATGAAAATTGTACCGCTGCTACTCCACCGGATCATGCCGTTCTCGTCGTCGGCTATGGTTCAGACAATGGAACTGATTACTGGATCGTAAAAAATTCATGGGGAACAGAGTGGGCCGAGGAAGGTTATATTAGAATGATACGCCATCAGAACATATGTGGAATTGCTTCAAATGCATTGTACCCTTTGATGTAATTATAGATTTCTTACTGAACTATATTACTGGATGAATAAACTCTAAGAAATTATTTGATTTTATTTAATTGTCAACTAGGTTAAACCCGCGGGCGTACAGCCCTCTTCTTTGATGCCGGTATGTAAAATACTAAAGTGACTTATGCTGGAAAATTGTTTTCGTTGGCTGGTTCATTTAACACTTTTTTTACTGTTTTACTTTTTGGCCACTTTACGAAAATAGAGTTTTGGAAATGTCATCAATTTTAAATTTTCTTGATTTTCGATAAATATGTGAAATGTTCAATGTTAATCTTTTTCAAACTTTTTTATTAATCGCTAGGTTACTCTAGTGTATTATACAGTGCGCACCAGTCAAATGGAACAAATTCAGTAACTCAATTATTTGTGTATATTGAGAAAAAAATCCCGAAACTCGTAATTTTAATCTATCATATGATATCCTGTAAAGTGACAATTTCATCCCTAACCTCAATCCCCTTCGGGTGACAGTTGTAACCCCAAATTTTTAAATGACGGGTGGAGACTTGTGATACCTCATTTGAAAGGTCTCTTCATGCTCTACTCGAAAATGCTAATAAGACCTGTGAGAGTGAGTGATAGGCATGGGCATTAACCGTAGCAAACTAAGAAGGACTTACAGATTTTTTTTTTTTTTTTTTTTTTTTGTTTGGATAGATCCAAATTGTTAAAACTGGTCTGTACGACCAACCATCAACTTATCACTAATGATTCTTAATACTAAATAATTAACACCTAAATTCAGTCCAATGACTTCCTTTAGTTAGTTCAGTCGTTTTTAAAAGAACTAAACACTGTCACCCGCGCACAATGCTCCACTACACGAGTTCAAATGGTTTGGTTCTCTTCAGTCTTCGGAACAGATGTTGATTTTCCAGTAGCTGAAGAACTTCTGCGTTGTCATGTAGGTGAAGCCTATCGTCATGTTTTTTAGCACACCTTTTAATTTCTTCCTTAACTGTTGGTATTTTGAGGTCCCTGTGGATATCTTGATTTCTTACATACCATGGAGCATTTACCACGGCACGCAGCACTTTGTTTTGGAATGACTGTATAATTTTTACATTACTTTCTTTGGCACACCCCCATAGTTGTATGCCATACAACCAAACCGGTTTAAACACCTGATTGTAAATTAATATTTTATTGTACAGTGACAGATTGGAGTTTCTTCCCAAAATCCATCTGTATTGCGTATATTTTAAGTTAAGTTCGGTTTTTTTTTGTGACGTGTTCTTTCCACCTAAGCTTGGTATCTAACGTCATGCCTAGATATTTTGCATTATTCACATAAGACACTGCTGTGCCGTTAATTTTTAAGTGTATTACATCTTTGATCTTCTTGTTAGTGAAATGAATGTACATGGATTTGGCCTCATTCAATTGTATTTTCCATTGCCGAGTCCAGCCGTAAACCACTTCGCTGGCTTTTTGCAATGACTCAGTGGATGTTTTTTGGTCTAGTCCCGTAGCAAGTAAAGCTGTGTCATCTGCAAAAGTTGCCAACGTGACTTGATCTAGATCTGGTATATCATGTGTATATAGCAGGTAGAGGATAGGTCCGAGGACACTTCCTTGTGGGACTCCTGCTTTGATTTCTTGCAGGTCAGAATATTGATCTTCTTGCTTTATCCGAAATAATCTATCTGCGATGTAGGAAGTCAGGATTTCTACATATTGTTTTGGAAGTGTTTTATTTAATTTATAAATTAAACCTTCATGCCACACCTTATCGAAGGCCTGTGCGATGTCAAGGAATAAAGCTGTACATACTTGTTTTTCTTCTAGCGCTTGTTCTATTACATCCGTAATACGATGCACTTGATCAATTGTTGAATGCCTTTGTCTAAAACCGAATTGGTGGTCCGGGATTATTTTAGCTTTTTCGATAATTGGTTTTAGCCTCTTTAGAATTAGTTTTTCAAATAATTTTGAGATAATTGGTAATAGCGAAATCGGTCTATACGATTTCACATCATTAGGAGGCTTGCCTGGCTTTAGTAACATGATCACTTCAGCTACTTTCCAGCTAGATGGTACATGTCTAAGTCGGATTGCCGCATTGTATAGATACGTGAGCATAACTATTCCTTTTCTGGGTAGGTTTTTAAAAATTTCACCGGTGATTAGATCAAATCCTGGCGCTTTCTTTACATTTAGATTTGTTCTTATTTCCTTTGTTACTTCTCTTGGTGTGACAAGTGGAATGTTTTCTGTTTTTTGGTTTACATTTTCTTCTAATACATTGTCGGTTTGTATTTGGTTTTGTGTGAAAGCTTCAGCTAGATGCTCTGCAAAAATGGTTGCTTTTTGTTTATTATCTCTGGCCCAATCTCCTTGTCCTTTTCTAATAGGAGGAGTTGTCATCATAGGTCTTTTAATATGTCTTGTCGCTTTCCACAAAGAATAGTCTGTTTCTTTCTCTGCTGAGAGATTTTCTAGATGTGTTTTTATTGATTCTTGTTTTATTTTCTGTATTTCTCTTTTTAGAGTTTGCGTTTTATTGTTGAGAATGGTTTTGTGAGCGGGGTCTCTCGTTTGCTGCCATCGTCTTCTTGCTTTTCTTTTTTCTCGGACCAAATTTCGGATTTCAATTGGATAGTTTATGCCTTTTGTAATATGAGTGATTTCTTTCGTATTTTCATAAGTTGTTTTTTGTAGTAGCTTAATAAAATTTTCAGTTTCTGTTTCTAATTGCTCTGTTGTTCTCAGATTGATCTTTAGGTTAATTCGTTCTTGCAGGTTTATTTTAAAGCTCTCCCAGTCTGTGGTTTTATTTACCAGTGCTGGTCTTGCTACTTTTTTTATTATTTTTTCACTCAGCGTTAGTATCACCGCCGAGTGATCGGAATTCAGATCAAAATTTTCTTCCACTTCAATAAAGTTTGGTGAAACTTTTCTTGAGATAAAAAAGTCTAACAGGTCTGGTATTTTATTTCTATCTGTTGGCCAGTATGTGGGTTTACCTGTCGAATGAAAATTTCCCCCAACTTCTCTGATGGCTCTTTTTAGTTCCCTACCTTTAGTAGTGATTAGTCTGGAGCCCCAATCCGTATGTTTAGCATTGAAATCGCCTCCTATAATGAATCTTTCTCCAGAGTGTTGTAGGAAAGTTTTATAGTCTTCGCTTTTAAGATTATGTTTTGGCGGACAGTAGACTGCTCCTATCATAAGGTCTTGTTTGACACTTCTGATTCCTACCATGGTAAACTGAATTTTTGTGCCTTGTATAGGAAGTTCTTCATAATGATTAATAGAATCTTTGATGATGATCGCGCTTCCACCCTTAGTATCATTATCTGGGTGACTAGTGTGATATATCTTAAAGCCTTTTATTTTAATATACGATTCTTTTGTCAGATGCGTTTCCGAGATAAGACACACATCTATATGTTGCGTATTTAAGAATACTTCTAATTCCTGTCTTTTATTTAGAATGCCATTGACATTCCATGTTGCTATTCTTAAATCTTTCTTATTCATTATTTTGTTTTTATGACCGTACCTGTCGCTTTAGCCTCTAAGCGATCTAATCTTGCACCAAATTGGTTTAACATTTGCATCATTTGTTGCATCACCTTATGCAACGATGTGTCTTTATTTGGTTCAGGTTGTTGTGGCAAGTTATTTCCTTGTGCAGCCAAATTATATGGAATTTGTGCAGATGTCTGTTTAGATGTAAATGTTCTTGGTTCGGGCATCACTTTCTTTTGTTTCTGCTGCTCCCTTCTTTTTTGCAGTTCTTTAGCAATAACACATCCCCTATAATTTGCTGGATGATTTTCAGCACAATTAGCACATTTTGCTGGTGTATTTTTTAATTTTGTGCACCCTGAAGTCAGATGATTTCCCGCGCACTTTACGCATACTGGATGTTTCTGACAAAATTTTTGGGTATGACCGAAGGTTTGGCATTTTTTACATTGGGGAATCAATTTCCCAGTCCTGAACATTTCTGTTTTAATTTTCATGTTAGCCAAATATTGTATTTTATGAATTTTGTTTATATCTTCAGTCCTATCAAACGTTAGCATAAATAATGGAAGTTTAATGTACTTATATTCGTCATTTTCTTTGATTCTTTTTTGTTTATTTTCTACTGATATTATTTTAAACCCTTTATGTTCAAGTTCAGCTTTAATTTCTGCTATGTCACATGTTGGGTGCAGATTTCTTACCATGATTCTAATTGGTTTTTCTTGTTTATTTTCATAGGTGTGCCATTCCTGATTAAGTTCGTTCATATGCTTCGTGAGGTTCCTATGTTCTTCTGGTGTCTGAACGTTAATTTTTAGTTGGTTGTTATTAAGCAACGGACTTACAGATGTGAAAGAAAAGCACTAAATTTAAAGATTTCGCCATGATGCGTTTGGGACTGACTTATTTGTCTTTTGACCTCCATTTTAGAACCTCTAGAGTTAAGCGACAGAAATTTTGGACCCAGATTTTGATTTTCTGTTTTCACTCAGTATAAAAGCAACAATACATATATTTTAAGTTCTTTTCAATTAAAACTCAATTCTGAAATAATGTAAATTTGGCTGAATTTTTTATATATCGCAGTCCACATTACTCTGAATCAAAATTCTTATTGACAAATTTTTCGTATTGAACCGTAAAAAGCATTGGCTTCGAAAAATTGAAATGTGCCGAATTGATTGGAACAAAATAAATAAAAATTTGTATAAATATTTGCTTCTTCATATTTCTTCATATTTCAAATCGGTCTCTTAGAAAAAGCAAAAAACCATAAGAAAGAAAAAGATAGTTTTGAGAGATCCTGGCAGTAAAATTTGGATTACAACATATCAAAAATTAAGCCACTGTGACGGGAGCCAAATTTTAATGCAACAGTGTGAATTAATTTAATTTAATTTTATTACTTTTGAATGTTTTCCACGCTGATTTTCGTTTTTGTTGTACTTTTTAATTATTTTACTTTCAAGATGAATTTCGATTAGGGACTATTGCGATGTGAAGCCCGGTTTCGTAGTGCGTTTAGCGAGGAATCCCCATCCAAAACAACAATTTATAATTGGTGCAGTAAATTCAAAAGGAATCTACATTTTGTTGGTGATAAATTTTGAGAAGAACTGCTGTTACCGAAGAAAAATAACTGCAGTTCAGATAATGCTTAAGGCGAATCGATGGACCTGCCATGAATGTATTCAGGCGACATTGGACATTGATATGAATTAACTTCAAAACATTTTATACGAGTTAGAAAATTTTACTTTCGTTAGATGCCACATAAACTAACTCCAGATAAAAAAGTATAACGCACCCAACTGAGTATCTGGGTGCCCTAAAAATTAACCACTGTAAAACCTCCACCCTTCCTTACTTTTTTGTCATAAGATGGACCAATGGAACATTATAAAAACCCGAGGTACGAAATGTGTGCGGAGAACCCGGCAGTCAGTGTCAGTGAGAAGTCGTGCGCTAAAAGTCGAAATGGACAGAAGTGGTTGACTTAACCAGAATTTCACGTGGAAGCGGTAATTTTCCCCAAATAGTCAACCAATGGAAAAATAATGGGCTACAAATAACCGACGGCTCTCCGCGCCAACTTTAATAAGCGATTTATATATGGATGATTTCACCACATGGAAATAAATCTGGATGGAGAGTTGCGACGACCGGAACAACCTTACAATAAAGCGTAGATAGGTTGTACTCTTACTGTTCTACTTGATTTTAATGTGTATTTGTAATTTGTACTGTTCGTAAGTGTAGGCCTTCAGCTGTGTGTGGGTACCCTTTAGTTTTTTTTTTTTTTTGATTATTAATATTTTGCATTGGCTCATGTACTGAACCATCTTATCATATTAATAGACATTGTGTGAAGTTGAATCGTGTTTTCTTTTTTTGTAACCTTGCATCGACGAGAGAGTTCTGCTTTTCTCTTTCGTTGTTCGTTGACCACCAAAAAGCAGTGGCGCCCTATCAACCTCCGGAGCAGTAGGAGAGAACGCCTCACAGGTAACCTCGAGAGATATTTCGACCCATCCCTTCGCCGGCTTTTGAGCCCAGCGGGACAAATATAACTACGCGACCGTAAACCCGTTGTTAATTCCCTAAAAACTTTCAGTGTTATCTACGTATACGTGCCCGAAAAACCGTAATGTCCGTTGAAGGCAGTAGAGAGTAGTCGTTTCCGTACATTCAATGTTTCAAGAATATACTTCCCCATTATATAGAGAGCTTTCATCTTCAGTGCCGCATCTATCTTTTTCCACCTGGATGATCGACCTGTTCATGTTTTTGCACCGTACAAATGAGCGGAAAAATCAGAGTGCTGTCCAAACCATTTTCAATTTACTAAATTTAAAGATTTCGCCATGATGCGTTTGGGACATACTTATTTTTCTTTTGACCTCCGTTTTAGAACCTCTATAGAGCTGTAGCTTAACTCTATAGAGTTAAGCTACAGAAATTGATCTGTCCTCTCAAAAATTTCCAATGCGTTGGTTGTCATTACCTTTGTTTCCCATTTGTTGATTTTTGGATCCAGATTTTGACTTTCTGTTTCCACTCAGTATAAAAACAACGATACATATATTTAAGTTGAGTTTTTTTCAATTAAAACTGTGCTTTATTCTTAAATAATATTTAAAATAATTATAAATATGAGAAATAAAATTATAACATATTATAAATTAAATATTAAAATACAAACTAAAAATTACGTTAAATTAAATAATTCGTCAAGAGAAGAAGAAAGTGGCACAGTTCCCAGAACGCTGGCTGCGTTACCCCTCTGAATGGCAATACTAATTCGTTGTTTTAAGTATGTTTTCGCCTGAGGAATACCTGTGACGTCAATAATAAGTCCACCCAAAGCAGCCAACAACGATAGAGCGCTCATAATCCAAGGACCAAAGGTTTCAACAGCAAAGCCAAGGAAAATGTAGTGATCTGATAACGAACTATATTTTCTTGTTTTAAGATTTTCTGCTTTGTTTGCAGCAGATCTAACAGATATGGACGACTCAGGTAAATGTGAAGGTGCAAGCGTATCTGTACAGGTGACATCTCAGACAAGGAATTTGCCTTCCTTCCAGGGAATAATGGTGATTCCATCGGGACGTTTACCGTCATCTCTCAGAACCCCGTTGGGTACAAGTAAACAAGGGATGTTGGCAGATGAGAAAGCACGTTTTAAGATGTCGTTAATGCAGTTGTGTCTTGCGATTCTTCCTGCACTTTTTATGCAAGACAGTCCATGATGACTGTACGTGTCTACGGAAGAACTACAATTACATATATGAGAATGACAAATACTGAAGCCTAATCTTAGAGAAACAGCAATTTATAAAGTGTATTTTTTTTAAGAAAGTGCCTAATTTAAAAGAAGGTAAAGATTCAAGCCAAGCTTCATATTCGGATTCAGACACTGCTAATAAAATAGCTTTTTGAGTAACATTTGAGGAAGATAATAGCTTTTGAAAGTTATTTTCAAAAATTGGCAAATCCCAATTTCATTGAATGGAAGGAGATGTCGAGGGTAAAGACGAAGAATTAGATATAATTTTCCATTCTTCAATGGCTTCACTGGAGTAAGATGTCTCGAAGTTGGAAAAACGAGAAGGTAGAATAGACTTAATGAGCCGAGAATTAGCAAAGATAGAAGATAAGAAGGCTGGAGTTGAAATATCTGCAACAGATCGAATACCTAGACCACCAAAACGGACAGGTAACTTAATTCTGAAATAATTTAAATTTTGAGAACATTCATAGAATTTGCCCCAAAATAGAAATGGACTTTTGAAACTAATATAGTTTGTGCCCAAAATTAGTTACTACTTGAACACCATTTGACGGTATTTAGTCACCATGTACTTGGTGTTATGTGATAACCGACTGAGAAGTTTTAAAAATAAAGTAATTATAATTAAATGCAATTCTTGTTAAAAACATGATATAGGTACCGTTGTTAAATAAATCGCCAAAATTAATTAAAGGCATGTAAAATGTAATTACTAAAAGAAACCAAAATTTGAAAGCGTCGATTAGAATCATCATGTTTTAAAGAACAGTTAATTTTCAGTCTCCACATAACTGCACGAGTAAGAGGTTATTAAAGTTTTAAAACACATAATTTACACGCATATTCAGAAAGAAAGACAAATAATTAGTTTTGAAAAGGAGTGTACCTCCATGAGTAATTTGTTGGCTATTCTGAAAGGTTTGCTTAACCCAAGATTAAAACTAACTGATAATTACATAATAACCACGTTCGAATAGCTGGCAACTGTTGTGGAATCATTAATAATAGCGAAAGAGACCGTTTAGTAATTTATTTGTTTAATTACTGATCCATAACAATTAAAAAAACCAGGCGAAGAGTAGGCGATACCTTTCGACGCTCTTTTTAATTCTGTTTTTATCAAACAAACTGTTACAAAATAATTCTTTAAGAGTACACTTTTGGTATGATTTGATTTATTGATTCAACGATTCGATCGAATCCCGTTTTCGTTCCATCGGCAGGTACAGCAACTGTCTGAATTCATTATCGTTTCTTGTTGTGCTCGTTGTTTTACAGATTACAGGTCTCGAGTTAAAAGCGCGCAATATTTGACATTTTTTATTTTATTATTTTTTATTTTCTGTAATCGTTGCTCTCTTTAAATGATTTATCGATTTCACTCATTTAAAGAGCGACTCTTGCTTTCGCATTCGTGTTGCATTACCCAGAATTAATTTTTCGAATTACATTCGATTTGATTTGAATACAGTTCATGTAATTGATTTTTATTCTGTGTAAGGTGACCAATTGTAAAGCCACAACGCACGAGAATTGTATATTTTATAGTGTATCGGGTTACATCTGCCTTGTTTCGTAAGTTTTATGTAGTGAAAATAAATTAACACGACAAATGGATGTCTGTGTTTGGAACCAAACATATATGTAAGCAGGTACTTTTTATTCGGTAAAACAAAAACACCTTCGATAAAACCTTGTCGAATGGAAACATTTAGAACTTGCACATTGTCACAAATTAATGTAATTACTTGAATAAAATGTTTTTATACCTGTACAGGTTTAAGGTGTGGTAACAAAATTGTTGTTGTTGGATATTGAATTACGATAGTACTAGATTTCACAAAACGAACGAAATGTCCAAACTTTACCTTTCTTGGTGTTCTTGTTTGCAATAATTTAGAAGTCACGTAAAAAACAATAATCGAATGTCTCAAAGACTGTCCTATTCATTAGAAATTTAGACATCTCACAAAATAAGAATGCTGAGAATTTTAAAAGTCGAAATTAAAACATTGTAGTAAGATCTAGCGCCTTGGTAAAATGTCAATGTTTGGTAAGCAATATTAGTCGATCTAATAAACCAGGATAGCAAAACGTCGATGTTGTATCCTGATAGAACACACCGAATGGAACGAACAACAAAATACTCCACCTGCTGAGGCTCCAAAATTCATTATCGCGCATTTAGACTTTTAAGTGTTAATTAAGTACACGAAACCCTCTTTTAGTTGACACTCCCCAGTAAAGACGCTTCTATTAGTGAACATATTTTTCGCAGTTCCAACATTTTTACATATAAATGGACTCAAACTAAACCTATCTAGTACGGATACCCTATACAGATGTCCCGCAAGTGGTGCATCAAATTAACAAGGGTTCTAGAGAGAAGCAAAACAAGTAACTGAGATTAATAAATTTCTCCAAAAAAATGTGCCGTTTGGGCAGTACAGTGAAGATAATGTTTATATCATTTATTGCAAAACATTCAAGGTAACTGTTCAAAATGGCGTTCATATTGCTGAATTTACAAGTTGACGCGGTGATGCATTGACTTATGGACCTCCTAGAATATTTCCGGCTTACTTTGCAAGCGGCCATCAACCTTGCCAGCAGTCCTTCCTCCGTGCGGACAGATGTCTTATATACCAGGCATTTAACGTAGCCCCATAGGAAGAAGGAGTGAAATCTGGGAATCGTGTGAAGTGGGCAGTAGCTCCATCGTGCTGGAACCACATATGTTACCTGATGTTAAGCTGAACATCTTTCAACATCTCTGGTAGAAAAATTCTCAAAATAGGGCCCGAAAAGATGGTCTCTATACCTCCGGTCCACATGTTAAACGCAAACTAATGTTGATTTTTGTGTAGAGCGATTGCATGGGGATTGTCGTAGTTCCAGATATGACTATTGCGGCTGTTAAACATGAAACATGAAACATGAAACATGAAAAAAATGATCTGGCCAAAATTCGGTTCGCGCCAATGTTGCTGTAACCATCTGGAGAAACGAGGGGGATAGTCTGGCGGCTACATCGCTTGGGCTTTCTGTAGATGGTATGGGTACACTTCTTGATCATGGAGAACACAATAAACAGTTGATCGCGCGGCTCTCATATTATGTGCAATGGCACGAACACTTGTGGACGATTCTTCACGTACTCGTTGGCACACATCTACCTCAAACTGTGGAGTGCGTATAGTGTAAGGTCGAGCAACATCTGCGTGGCGTTGTAGGTGGCCAGTTTCCTGAAGGCAACGATGAGCACGAAGAAATATGACATGAGATGGTTGAATTGCCAACTGAACATAGAGTGAGTTGACTGTATTATTATTTCTTAGCAGTAATTTAACCTTAAGATTAGTAAATATTTGAAGGTCATATTTGAATATCAGACAAGCTTTACGTATGAGCTATCATTTACAGTTATTGCAGAAAACCACAAATTCTTGAAAGTGACTATTTTCTACTTACAGTATGTGTACTTGGTCAGGTTTTATAAGGTTTGATTCTGGTTAGATACTTTAGATGTTGCTCACAGCCCAAGAACTTGGAGGCCTCCAACCTTTCATTAGTAGAGTCGGTATTTCCACAGAAGCAAAAGTCATTATCGTCCAAGAACCCTATATCCGGACAATACTTGTGTTAACAGATGGTCAAACTCCTTCCATCTCATTTGGCACCAAACACGTATGTCTGGCACAAAAAATTTCGCACATCCATTGTACCTGTTCCAGTCCTCCTGCCAGTCAGGGAAAGAAGCATTTCATGAAATACCTCGGTATTTCATATATTAACGCTATTATATACTTTAACGATAACATATACTTATAATATGTAATAAAGAACCATTTTATTTTTTCAACATTCACCGGTGTAAGTTAAAATAATACAATTTTTGGTAGTATCTCGAAGATACACCGAATAACTTGGTTTATGTTGATATCCACCGGTAAATGTTGACATTCGCGCGTTTTCAATCATTCACAGTAACACATATACAGTCAGTTTGTGTAAATAGCCAATTGCCTATACATACTGTATGTATAAATAGCCAATTGTATATACATATTGTATGTATAAATAGTCCAATGCGTATACATACTGTATGTATAAATATCAAATTGCGTATACATACTGCATGTATACATAATAATAATAATTATGTATACATAGCCAATTGGATATACATACTGTATGTCAGCGGCGGCTCGTGGTACAATAAAACAGGTGTCCTGCAATTAACATCTCATATAATTTCTTCGTGAGAAACCTCAAGCATGCAGTTCAAAAGATCGTTCTATATTTCCTTAGACGTCCCTTTAAATACAGAAGCATTTTGTAAATGTTCGCCTAAAGCTACATCAAGTTCAGCAGAAATGATTATCAACCCATGAAATATACCCGAATTTTGAGAAGTCTCGGTTTCATCATGTTCGCGAAATGCCAACTCCACAAAATTGTATACAGTTTATAATTTTTGATAGAACGTATCTATTTGTTGTCACATTTTCATTATGCTGCTGCATGTGTTTCCAATATGCTGAATTTAACTGACAATGAGATTGGTTGTTGATTGTTCCTGATATTGCTAACTCCATTGAATTGTGAAGATGACGTTTGGAGTTTTCATACTTTTTTATTTTTTTTACTCAAGTGTATTAAATTAGTCACTCATATATGTGTCCATGCTTTATTTCCACCAAAAAGCAAACGTGGGAAGCAAAAAAGACAATTTTTCTTGTTGCAGCCACAAATCCAGTTATTCCTTGTATAAATTTCTTTGTTGAAGTGACGTTTATATGGCTTTCCACGACTAATACTGCTTGTTTCAATAATAATGTCCGGCAGCGGTCGACCTTTATTTTTCAAATCTATTTTTTCTCCATAACTATACTTCACAAATCGCTTAAAGTTAATCAAATTGTCCACAACATTCATTGTCAAAAAAACTTTAATACAATACACGAACACGAAAGTATAAAATCAAAGTTTACAACGACAAAGCCACAACGTCCGAAATCTGAAACAGAACTGGGTGAAATGCAGCACATAAAGAGCATTAAACTAGCGAAAAAGCGCTGGTATGTGCAGGACACGAGGGGAATAGTGGGGGTGTCTCAAGCAGTTTTGTGCACTGCCTCGAATGACCCAGTATAAAAACAAGGGTCCGCTCCGCTGAAACCACGACAAAACTTAACTGTTTTGTTGGAATGTTGGATTCTCGATTGCATGGAGACATGGAGTTACGAGATGGTGCGAGTTGTTGCGATTAAGAAAATAAAATTCTGTGACAAAATTCAATTTTTTCAATATTACGTTTTGTAAATTAAATAGAAACGAATTTAATTTTTTTGGCGTTAATTTTTTGGCAGTTCTACAGCTCTGCAGTACTTATGTACGAGCCGCCACTGCTGTATGTATAAATGAGTCGCTCAGAAGAAGAGTGGTCCAACTGCAAATTTGCCTTATTTGAGTAAGGTGGCACATCATATTCTGCATTTGCTCCTCTTTAAATTCCTAGTGACCCAAGTGAGATTCTCTTGATCACTACGAAATGGGACACGTTTGAAAGTTGGACCAAGCTATGTTATTGCCTTGAAACAAATTCTTATTTCGCTTATATCTCGAAACTCGTTTTTTTTCACATGGACCACTCTGCTTCTGAGCGCCTCAAATATTCCGATCCCAATTTTTTGCAGTGAATTTATTGATTTTTTATGGCTAACCAACTAGCTTGGCACAGCAGTAGAAAAAATAAAAAATTTATGCAAATTGTTTTTTTGCACACATCCAAATCTGTTGCCAGTCCGTCTCTGGCAGTGACTTAACAATTCAGAAGTGGTTTTGCGTATCATCCTAGCCACTGGTTATTCGCGGAAATAATTTTTTGCCACGCAGAAACTGTCATTTCTCAATTTCCTTATCGCGACGTTATCATAGAGATGAAAAGAGTTCATCTAAAACATGTCCATATACATTAATTTTACCTATTAGAGAGATCAATAAAATTTGCATAGATTAAAAATGATTTCTGGCAATTGTTATGATCTTTACATTGTAAATTATCACTCGCCCTATCTGCCCATCTGATGAAACAGTACCATATGCAGCCAATTTAACGGTACACCTTCAATCACGCCATCGGACGACAATTATTATGAGTGATAAAATCATCACATTTGAAGCAAACATCTTCTGCGCGATGAGGTGTTCTGTTTTAATTTAATCATGAAAATAAATAATACGGCGGTTGACTGGTAGTTAGTTACTGTGTAATTGCTTTCAGAAAATCAATTTGAATCGTCATCGGTTTGAAATATTCCTCCACTTCATCGAACACCAATCATTTTTGCTAATAACGAATAATTATGATGCACACAAAATATATTCGCTTCATTAATCAAACCAGCATGCAAAGTTGGTAAACAATACGCTATCTACAAAAAGAAAAAACATTTGCCGTGTAAAATGTGAGGGTAACGTGTGTCCATAAATTCCAAAAGTCATATTTCCATTTCGCAACACGCATTTAGTTTATGAAAGTGCCCATATTCTGTGCAAGCGCATCTAAAAATAAATGAACGTCGACAATAATGGAAGTTGAAATACAGGTTATCAAACATTTGCACATAGTTTGTGTCAATTGTTTAAAACAAACGACTGCGCTGTTTATGCGCTTATCTGATCGAAGATGGCAGCGTTCACTGATTGTTGCTAATTGACGATCATTCCACTCATATACATGGGCTGCGGTGGAATGATTTATCCATTAATGTTCTAATACTCGGTTGTTTATGTTATTGCAGTTTTAGAAGGTTTATTAGATTAGATTAACCGGATTATGAATCAGCGGTGATAAAATTTCCGGACGTGGGAATTAAATTAAGAAAATCAATTAAATCGTTTTACGATTTTAAAAATCTCAAAAGTTATGGTTAATTACCTTTGTTCATTTAAGGTTAATTGAGTTATTAATTGGTTTACCTTTACGGACACCACTAAGTCTAGACATGTGAATTAAAATATAGGGAAATTCACTTCAACTTTGACCATAACACAAACATAACTCTTACGGCGAAACTAAAACAAACATCACTTACCAGCACTTACAGTAGAACCCATCTATAACGAGAACTCAAGGAACCAACATATTTACTCGTTATAACCGATTTTCGTTATAAACAGCCGCTTCCGTCAGTTCATTTCTCAAGTGGGCGTTTCACTGTTTTCGGTATAAAGTTTAAGTTACGACAAACGTATGCTAAACTTGTCAATATTAAAGGGAGATCGACGATTTTAGGCTTTCTTAACTCGCTCATTTCTCAGTAATCATGGTTGCGATACTATGACGACGCTCGACACCATGTGCAATCGCGCCACATATCATAATTTGATTTCAGTACATTTTTTCCGAATATCTAAATTTTATTTTTAATTTTGCGATCTTATTTTTTGAAATTTTTGTATTGTTGTTGAGTGTTACGAAATTTCTTGTACAGCAATGTTCATTTGAATTTTTTTAATTTATATTTTTCCTGCGGGCCCTTCAGACAATTTTGAAAAAAAGGCGATGTACCTATTGAAAGCTATCTTTTTTAGGAATTTCGTACAAATTTGGAAAGATTTTAATAAAAAATAAGCTTAGGAAATTAAAAAATCGATTTCGTGTCTGGGAGTCTAGCTTAAGAGGAATCCTTACACAGATTTCTTATGGAAAACTGTCACTATAAGCAATTCAAACTAAGCATACGACTCTAGCGTAAATAAATTCAACTAAGCGAATTCCTTGTTGTGACGTCACGTCGTGCCACGTGCGTTTGTTATTGTTCGAATTTTGTAATAATTTGATTAGTTGTTGATAATTCTAAAGAAGAAATGAACTAATTTGTAATTTGTTTGTTTGATATCAAGTTGTAGGCCAGATTTAAAGTGTCAGTGTTAACATTAACCATGAATACATCCAAAACTAACCTAAAAAAATTTCTCACGCTGAAGCTATTGAGATTGCTCAAATAACTTCGGCTATTGTACATATTGAGAGGTCTAATTAGAGAATAAAAACGTTTAAAATATTGGCTTGCTAGCCAATCTAGTACCAATGGCAGATGATATTTTTGTAATGGTATGTGCACTTGTAAATCTTTCAAACCCAATCCGAGCATATGATAAGTTCATTGAATGAAAACGAATCCTACTTCTAGTAAAACAATTACTTTATTTCATTTACACAAAGACGGTGCAACATTTTTTGTTAAACAGTTTTATGTCGAAAAGATTTTGCATCGTCTCCTAAAGTGATTCCATTTTTCAGATAGTTTGCGCTATTGTTAATCTTTCAAATCCAATTTTAGCAGATGACAAATTTGTAACATAATTTTCCCATAATTTTCCCAATTTTTATAATGCCATATATTTACAAAAAGTCGCTTTAGCCGGCAACGTGCATTGGCATTAAAAATTGCTATCCTGTCTATGACGTCACAACGCGACAGTTACCTATATTATCGATACGCGGTAAAACTAATTTGAATTCCCAATAGCTTCGAGTAAGAAACAAATATAGTAACAAGTGCGCTTTCATGTGAATCTGTATTCAATTTTCTATTTAACGGTTTAGTCAAAGTTGCAAATTTCTCTTTGATAATAGGAAAAATGGAACAATTAGGTTTGCATTGCAATGCCAATATCATGCACAACTGATCATGCATCTTCAATTATAACATATAACAACAATTAAATCCCAATTTTGCTTTAAACCGAAATGTAGATATTACATTTTTAATGGTATAACTTAAAACATATTGTTTGGGGGGTGATTCAGGTTGAGTGAATTAAACACATTGAACACTTGTCTTGAATTAACTATGTATAGGGTTTTCCAATAAGAGGTGTTATTTTGAATAGCCCGTTATTTCGGTAGATGCCACTTTTGGAGCTGTAATTTTTTGACATTTGACAAGTAGAAACTACGCCATTAATAAAAATGGAACGATACACGCTTCAACAACGCATTGAAATTATTAAAATTCACTATAAAAATGGTGAAAATTTGGCAGAGACGGTTCGTAAAACTCGAACATTTTTGGGTCGTCGTGAAGCACCTTGTCGGACCGCAATACAGAAATTGGTGGAAAAATTCGAGCTGTTGGGACAAGTTAGTGATGTGAAGAATAAAACCCGTGCACGTCGCTCAAGAACAGCCGAGAATATTGCTGCTGTAGCCGAAAGTGTTGAAGAAAACCCAGGTTTGTCTATTCCTCGTCGTTCTTTGGAATTAGACATTCCAAAAACGTCATTACACCGTATTTTGCATAAAGATTTGGGTCTTAAGGCTTATAAAGTTCAGTTAACACAAGAACTCAAGCCGGCCGATCATCAACAACGTCGTATCTTTGCCGATTGGGTCCTTGAAATGCATGAAAATGATCCGGAATTCCATCGAAAAATCATCTTGAGTGATGAGGCCCATTTCCACCTGGATGGCTTCGTTTTCCAATAAGAGGTGTTATTATTATTATTATTATTTTCACCATTTTTATAGTGAATTTTAATAATTTCAATGCGTTGTTGAAGCGTGTATCGTTCCATTTTTATTAATGGCGTAGTTTCTACTTGTCAAATGTCAAAAAATTACAGCTCCAAAAGTGACATCTACCGAAATAACGGGCTATTCAAAATAACACCTCTTATTGGAAAACCCTATATATTTAATAAGCGGACTGTATAATACTTATGTGTTGCCATTACGGCGTTCAAGATAAGAGTCTGTCACGACGAGTACAACCACTCGCACGTAGGTGGCCATTGCCAACTTAACAAAAATGTAATTTAAAAGAGCGGCGCCAACATGCCCCCGCACGTTGAAAGCACAAGCTTTCAACAAAACATTTATAAATATAAGCAAACGTTAAAGAAAAGTAGGTATAAAGAACAATTTGAAATAAATACATGGAAGTGAAAGAAAAGAAAACACTAAAACGCAAACGAAGTTCCTGTCGAGCCACTTTCACAAGATTGACCGTTGCACACACTAGTCCAAAAACCTAATTCCTTCACTGCAATGGAAGGGGGCACAATTTGGAGAACGCACGTTTTAGGAGACCTGAAGAAGTTCGGACAGTAGCAACTCGGCTTATACCATCCTTTCCAGGGTGAAGATTAACGATTTTTCCTAGCTTCCAGGAGAGAGGTGGTTGATTGTCAGCCTTTAGTACGACCATATCGCCTTCTTGCAATGAGCCTTTGCTAGAATGCCACTTAGCGCGAGTTTGAAGTTCTGCGAGGTACTCGTGATGCCAACGGCGCCAAAAATGTTGACTCAATTGCTGGATTCTCTGGAACTGATTCAAGCGAGCCATGGGAATCGCAGAGACGTCAGGATCAGGTATTGATACCAGAGGCCTCCCAATCAGAAAGTGTCCAGGGGTAAGGGGTTCAAGGTCGTTAGGATCGGAAGATAAGGGACACAAAGGACGTGAATTTAAAACTGATTCTATCTGTACAAGGAGAGTATACATTTCTTCAAAAGTAAGTAGAGCATTTCCCGCTACCCTCCGCAAATGATGCTTTACAGATTTTACACTTGATTCCCAAATTCCTCCAAAGTGAGGTGAACCCGGTGGGACAAAATGAAAGTTAACTTCATGATTAGAAGCTAACTCACTTATTGATTCAGAGTTTTTCCCCAAAAATGAGGACAACTCTCGTAGTTCTGACTTAGCACCTACAAAATTTAAACCATTGTCAGAGTAAATATCATGTGATTTACCTCTGCGAGCACAGAATCTTCGCAGAGCCAAAATAAAGGAGTCCGTTGATAGTTCGGTCACCAGCTCAATATGTATAGCCTTTGTCGAAAAGCATACGAAAACTGCTACATAAGCCTTTGTACCTTTACAGCCGCGCCCCTTTTTATTCTTTATTAACATGGGGCCAGCATAATCAACGCCTGTGACAAAGAATGGAGGAGATGGTTTTATTCTGGCTTGTGGTAAATTACCCATAATCGGAAATACAGGTTTTGGGGATGCACGAAAACACTTTATGCAGTTGTGCACAGTACGACGAGCTAAATCTCTACCGCCTAGAGGCCAAAAACTATTACGAATTGTTGCCAACAACAGTTGAGGACCCGCGTGAAGCAATCTTTGATGTTCACGCAAAAATAGCAATTTGGTGAAACGATGTTTGGCAGACAAAAGCAAAGGGTGTTTCTTATTATAATTAAAGCTGGAGTTTACCAGGCGACCTCCGACTCTAAGAAACCCTTTTGAATCTAGAAAGGGGTTGAGATTCAGTATTATGGCGCTGCGGAGGGATTTGTGATCTCTTAGTAAAGTAATTTCAGAGCAGAACGATTCTCTCTGTGAAATTTTTATTAACGTAGCTTGAGCGTTCTGAATCTCAAGAAGCGAAAGTGGCCCAAGACACCTGTCATTTGGAGCCTTACAAGAATTTACCTTGAATCGAATACAGTAAGCAACTATGCGTTCCAATCTACTTAAATCTGAAAACTTCGCGAAAGGAAATTCAGGAATGTCAATATTTATCATTGATGTAGATTCACCCTTCAAATCAGGTAGGTTTGACGAATCTGAAACCTGTTTCGGCCAAGAATTTTCAGCTAATGATAGCCAAGAAGGTCCATGCCACCATAAAGATGATTCTACGAGTTGACTAAGAGGAACACCTCTTGAAAGTAAATCTGCGGGATTGCTCTTGGTAGGTACGTGTCTCCATTTGGAGAAAGAAGTTGTGTCTTGAATCTCAGACACTCTATTGCATACAAATGTTTTAAGAAGGTTCGGCGTGGTTTTCAGCCAACCAAGAACAATTGTCGAATCTGACCATAGAAAACACTTGTCGAACTTAATTTGAATTGATCTCATGACAATTGAAGTGAGACGAGAAAGAATTAGTGCGGCGCACAATTCAAGACGAGGTATTGTCAATGCCTTAAGGGGTGCTACCTTTGTCTTAGCGGAGAGTAACCGGGTCAGAATTTGACCGGAAGAATTAATGGAGCGAATATATAGACAACCACCATATGCTAAAGTACTGGCATCAGCAAATCCATGTAGCTCAACATATTGAGGGTTTTTGCATAGTGCATGCCTCGGAATGTTCAGCTCGGGTAAATGTTCCATCTCAGAGCAGAATGACAACCATCTAGTTCTAAGTCTTTGGGACAATGGTTCGTCCCAAGACACTTTTTCCAGCCACAGCTGCTGGAGAAGCATCTTTGCTATAATTGTATACGGACTGAGAAGTCCGAGAGGGTCAAAAATTTGAGAGGTCTCTGACAGTATTGACCGCTTTGACACAATACTAGAAGAAGAAGATAAACTTGTGTACAAAAAATTATCTTTCTTGAAAGCCCAAACGAGTCCTAAAGTTTTGGTATGTTCGTCTGCACCGAAGGCTAGTAGATTTGGATGTATATCAGATGGATCTAAATTTGAAAGGACTGATGGCTCGTTGGAAATCCATTTTCTTAGTTTGAAACAACCACTATCAAGAATCTGTGAAATGTTTTCGCAGATATGTCTAGCATTTTCAACTGTGTCTGTTCCAGTAAGTAGATCATCGACGTAGAAGTCTTCCAGGATTATTTTTGAAATTTCAGGATGAGAAGCCTGACAGTCATTGCCAATTTGAGTAAGGCATCGTATAGCGAGAAACGGAGCGGAAGCAGTACCATAGGTGACCGTTGATAGATCATATGTTTGGAGGACTTCAGAAGGTTTTTTGCGCCAAAGAATGCGCTGAAGGGGTCGTTGATTGGGCTCTATCAGCACCTGACGGTACATTTTCGCTATGTCTGCGGAAATGGCAATTGAATTTTTTCGAAACCTCAGTAAAAGGGAAAATAAATCTGATTGAATGGTTGGACCTACCATTTGAATATCGTTTAGAGAAAAGCCACTTGTAGTAGTCGCTGACCCGTCGAACACCACGCGAAGAGAAGTAGTTAGCGAAGATTCTTTCAACACACCGTGATGTGGGAGAAAAAATGAATTTCCGACAGGCTGTTGACCAGCTGGCGACATGTGTCCTAACTGTTGGTATTCCTGCATGAACCTATGATATCGATCACTCAACACCGAGTTTGATTGTAATTTTCGTTCTAGATTGAGAAAACGTTTTTTAGCATTTTCAAAAGAGTCACCAAGTTTGCTAACTGGTTCCTTAAAGGGTATAGAAACGATAAATCTTCCGTCATTGTTGCGACGGTGAGTTTGCAGAAAATGAGTTTCGCATTTATTTTCTTCTTCAGACAGTACCTTTGTCTCAGGAATATCCTCTATTTCCCAAAATTTACACAATTGTTCTGAAATTTGTACAGTTTGAGAAAAACCACAAGAAATTGACGAAAAATTACTATGTTGTTGGGTGTTACCGATGACAACCCAACCTAATCTAGTGTTTTGCAACATGGGTTTTCCTGCTCCCAACGATCGTT
This sequence comes from Dascillus cervinus, assembly GCA_949768715.1. Taxonomy (NCBI): domain Eukaryota; kingdom Metazoa; phylum Arthropoda; class Insecta; order Coleoptera; family Dascillidae; genus Dascillus; species Dascillus cervinus. The sequence goes on along the minus strand of OX458319.1, from coordinate 23,810,912 downwards.
GACCAACGCATATCGTTTCCCAAAAATAATTAGCTCCAAGCAAAATATCGATTTTACCAGGAACGTTGAAATCTTTATCAGCAAGTTTAATATTGTGTGGTATATCCCATTCACGTTTATCCACTTTGAAACCTGGGATAATGCCCGTGATATGAGGGATGACTAAGCAGTCAGCTTCTAAATGAAACTGCGAACAGTTAGAATGTAGTTTGATTCTACATCTTGAGCTAATTTTTGTAGCATTATTGCTGATTCCAAGGATCTGCAAATCGATAGGAGAACGACTTAATTTGAGACGCTTACATAAGTTTTCAGTTATAAAACTAGACATGCTCCCAGAATCCAACAAAACCCTAGCAGAGTGCAACTTGCCATTTATATCTTGAACCTGAACAGTTGCAGTAGATAGCAAAACTGTACTTTGACTAGAGGCGAAAGCAGAAAGAGTGACATTTGCTTCTGTTGAAGCAGTTGCTGCTTCCGTAGAAGGTTTATCAAAATGCAAGAGAGTATGGTGCTTCGATTTGCACTGCTGACATGTATACTTCGATTTACATTTATTTATGAAGTGGCCCTTAGCCAGACAATTTAAGCAAACCTTTAGTTCTTTGGCCTTCTCAAGGCGCTGTTTTGCGTCAAGTTGTTTAAACTTCTCGCATGCATTTAAATAATGAGACGAGAGAGAACAAAGAGGACATATGACAGGTGTAGAAACCAATGATTTTGACGTATGACGTTCAATATTGGTTTTTTGATTTCTTTGTTCAATAGTTTCAAGCATTGACGCCTTTTTCTCAAGAAATGCCATTAAATCTTCGAGACTAGACAAATTATCAGAATTATTCAAATTCTCAAATTCACGAACTGTGATAGGATCTAACCTTGAATTTATCAAATACACTAGAAAAGATTCTCTCTGATCCTCCACATTTACTAACGAGTCTAGTGAACGAAGGTTTTTCTTCACGTTATCAATTAAATGGCGAAGTCTTGAAAAGGACTCTTTAGATATACTTTCTATGTTAAACAATGCCTTGATATGATGATATATTAATACCTTTGAATTGTTGAATCTATCATTGATGCTATCCCAGGCAATTTGATAATTCCCTGAGCTAATAGTTAAATTTTTAATGGCGTCAGCAGCTTTGTCTGTGCATGAAGCGCGAAGATAATGTAATTTATGGACTTCTGTGAGACCATCATTTTCGTGAATAAGGCTGGTAAATAGATCTCTGAAATTTAACCAATCTTCAGAGTTACCATTGAAAGTAGGCAGCTTTATGGTCGGAAGCTTCACAAAACTTGAAGGTGACCTACTATTTGCAGATCGCTGTGACAAATTAGTAATACTAGGTGGAAATTGCGACTCTGGTAAAATAACAGGAGGATTGCATTTATTTAAAATATGTGTTGCTAAAGAAATTGCCTTATAAAACCGCCGTTCGAAATCATCGATATGCTCACGTTCGGCATCTACGTCAGTGCTATCATTTTCTATTTTACTTTGTATATCATCAAATGATTCTAATAATCCGCGTATCACAGGAAGCCTTTCTGTTAGTTCAGTGACGTCATTTTCGGGCAAAGATCCTGTGCTCTCAAAAACCACGTTAATTTCACGCAAATAATTTTCAAAACGTGTGAGACGGCCTTTAACAGCTCCTCTCTTTTTAACGTTGTGTTCGTTGTCCATATTTTAAAAATATAACTCGAAATAAGAACACACAAAACACCTGTAACTTACTCAAATAGATTTGGAGACGCCACTGTCTCCGCGTTACCAAGTTACTTTCTACGAAATACACGAAATTGTACACACCTCTGTACAAAGAACAATGAATCAATTCAATATAAATGTTTTAAATGGCAAATCTGTAAAGCGACACTTGCGGAATGCTCACGTAGAAAATTGTGCTATGTCAGCACGACAACATGAATGCAAGCAAATAGAATCAATTTTAATTCAGGTATCAAAAGAGAAATGAAAGGACGTATAAATACCTTGCAGTTTCTGATTGAGAGACCTACCAGACCGATACACAATATCCAAGAATCGCCTGGGTCGGTCTAAAGCGACATGAAAAAGATGGCGGGCGAAGAATCCCTACTCGTGGCGTTGAATCCACAAAATCTTCAATGATTTCACTCAATCCGGCTCGAAGGACCAATGTTTGGGGGGTGATTCAGGTTGAGTGAATTAAACACATTGAACATTTGTCTTGAATTAACTATGTATATTTAATAAGCGGACTGTATAATACTTATGTGTTGCCATTACGGCGTTCAAGATAAGAGTCTGTCACGACGAGTACAACCACTCGCACGTAGGTGGCCATTGCCAACTTAACAAAAATGTAATTTAAAAGAGCGGCGCCAACACATATCGAAAAAAATTCAATAAATATGAAAATTATAATGGCAGAACTATTTTTTTCTTGAGATGGGAATAGCGATAAAAGATTTACAAAAGGCTATTATTTTATTATTTTATTTTATTTTATTATTATTTTATGATGAAACGAAAAGGGTGTATATAATCCCCATCAGGTTCTGTTTTCATGTCGATAAGATCGACTTGTTCGTGAGAATTCATCAAACTGTACCTTTTCCCCAAAGTTTGTTTTTCAAGCGGCACAGAGAGATAATTAAACTACAACAAAAACCACAACATAAAACTGATTTACATTTGAGTGATTTGATAATTGATCCTGAGCTGACTGTAACAACACAATGATGCAGTGCTGCCACCCTACATTTCTTTGAAATAAATGTTGTTTCACGACTGAGCACTTTTAATACGCACTCTCGTAGGATTGATTGTGCATGCTCCAAATCGAAATGCGCAATCTTCGAATTGAGCATTTATTTCGACCAATGGCCGTTTTCGTGTACTGGGTCTAACATATCCACCTCAAAATTTACAAGGAGTAGTATACAAAACGACAAGGGACCGGACGATTTACTCGTTATAGCCGATTTTTCGTTATAACCGCGAATCATGTTAGAGGGGTTCTACTGTACTTGCATGGATCGAATAAGACGAGCCTCAACCGATGATTTGCTGCAAAGTGAACAATCTCGCTAAAAATAATAAATCCGACAATTTAATTTCCAATAGCGCCACTTTAAAGAAATATTTGCGTCTTAAATCAGAGACGCACAATCATTGAACAAGAAACTAATCATTATTAAGCATTGTTAAGTTAAAATAGTGTCAGAAGAGTTGGTAGCCTGTTTATAATAGTTGAATACCGCACCGCGGGAGGCGACACTTACACTGCCTTTGCCTGGCCAGTTTAGATACCATCTCGAGCACGTCTGGAGAATTTTGACGTGCGTTATTATGATGAACATGTTTATAAAGTACGAGATGAGAAATGCTTGAATACGAGTTAAAATTTTACGAAATTTAAAATTTACATATCCGATTATAGGCCGTTTAATTAAATAGTTATAGAGCCCGAAAATGAAACGAAAATATGATCAGTCGACTAGCGACCGGCAATGTAAATATTTAAATGAAGTGTCAAATTGCGTTAAAGTCCATAACACACAATACAGGTCCGTGTAAATCAGCTCTGTAACAGCCATTCCAGGTGTGTCGGACACCCCTTGCTTGTTTTGCTTCATAACTTCACACACCCGTCCCTTTTCAATGCGCATCTGTTGCGAAGAAGTGAAAGAGAAACGGTCTTGCGATGTAGATAGTAAATATGACAGAATTATATCGCGGTTATGACCAATAAAAGCGCTCTGAAAAAGAGTCAAGTGTAAATTGTAGCGTTTTCATGACTTTAACATAAATTACATACGTTTATTTTCTGCGAGCAAAGTGTTAGTGGGATACTAACAAATATTTATGAATTGGATGTTTAGGTGTGTATATTGAAGCATATGACAGCTAGTTATATGTTAAGCGCTGCAGTAAAGTGTAATTTTATATCTGTTAATTCATTTTAATTTTATTACCCGCAAAGATGATTAAGCGTGTAAGTAAGAGAAGATTATTTTTGCTCGTTTTGAAATTATCTTAATCTACAACGTTTGAAACACTACACTATTTAAAAGTGCGCATATGGTTTTTTCAGTTGTGAAGCTAATTCATCAACGACATTGAAAAGTGATTTTTAAAGTTGAATAACAACGATTACTTTTCCAATCTATTACACTTACTTTGATTACACCTATCTACGATCATCATATAATATTGTTATAGACAAATTTATTATTGCGCCCTTTAAATACAGTAGAATCCGGTTATAACGAACCTAAAGGGACCGTCAAAATCGGTTCGTTATATCCGAAGTTCGTTATAAGCGCTATTGAAAGAATAAATGCAAGAGTGTTTTATGAGACTTTTATTGGCCTAATATAAATATGCATATGTATACAACCATTAAGAATATAAGAACTAAAATTATGTGAAACAAAGCCTAATGCAACAAGTAATTTTATTTGAAAAAATTTGTTATTTTCGACTGAACTGTCGCATTGTTAAAGTATAAATTGTCCACACACGTTTCAACGTCACTAAGATTTTCAATAATTGAGTTAATACTTCTCACAGCTTCCTGTGTAGATAAAATCTGTAATGCTGGTGCTTCCGGCTCATCCTCATTCCTCATTGGCTTCTTTTTGGTCACTTTTGTCTACCACAAATACCCAAATATTCTGTTGTAACTAATAAATTGTCATTCATATTTAAGTTTTCGAAAAAATTTGAATTTTCTAATTGAATGGTTCTATGCAAGAAGTACCTAAATCACTTTTCATATTCTGTGATATTTGAGATTTATATTTCTGTTTGATCTGGAAATCACGTTGTTTTGATGTTGACTGATCTTTTTTTACTAAAGAAGACTTACTTTAGTAAAAAAAGATCATTGAATATTGAAACACCAAATCTCAAATATCAAAGAATATGAAAGTGACTAAGGTACTTCTTCAATTGCTGAAATTCACGTTCCCTTTGTTTCTATTTTTGTAACTACTACTCATTTAATGACAAGTCATCATCAGATTCAAAGGTTATAACCCGTTATATACAATGCAAAGTTCGTTATAGTCGATTGAAATTTGATTAATTTCGGTTTTTTTAGGTTCGATATATCCGATAGTTCGTTATATCGGAGTTCGTTATAACCAATTAATTTTTACATTGTTACATAGCGAAAAATGTCGGGACTTGGAATAAAGTTTGTTATAACCGGTGGTTCGCTATAACCAAAGCCGTTACAACCGAATTCTATTGTTCGCACCATATGGAAGAAACTTTCATCTTCGATTTCTTTAAAAATCTAAATCTTCCAAAAGTTTGTGCATGATCAAAAACTCAAAATGGACTACTCGGATTCTGCAAGCGATTTTTTGTTTCAGAGAAAATTGTATTTATCGAAACTTCAAAAACTGAAACAAAATCATAATTTTAAAATGAAAATTATTTTTGATGAAATTTGGGTAACATTTTCAGTTTCAGTTTCAATAAATGCCATTTTCTCAAAAACAAAAAATCCCTTGCCCAATCCGAGTAGCCCATTTTGTGATTTTGAACATGCACAAACTTATGGCAGATGTAGATTTTTAAAGAAATCGAAGATTAAAGTTTTTCCCATATGGCGCGAACAATATGGCAGGCACTGTATTTCAACACACACTTCATCGGATGTTACGCTTTCCAAATTAATACTAAGACCTTCTTAAGAATTGACCCTGTCGAACACGCGTAAACCACTTGAACACACGTCCATTATTTCAAAAGCCCAGAGTTTTACTTCAACGCAAAAATCAGTTCAATATAAACCAGCGTGTAAATAACAAGTTCTAGAAAATCTATTCGAACTAAATCTCTACTAAATTTATCAAACCAAAAACCTAAATCTCACCATTTACAATAATAAAATATTGTAATGTTATTAGAATAAAAAATAAGTGTAAATATTACGAGTTGTGTTAACGGCTCTCGGCACAGAAACTTGTTTACTTCAATACTACAATTTTACGAGATCGTTCTTCTACTAAATGATAGGCAACCACGGTACCACCTTGGTCATAAATAATTATGCACAATAGAGCGCCGTCAAGTAGCTATAAATCACTCTCTTGAAACGACTTATATCTCAACATTTACAGAATTTACAACGCCCGAGACGTGTTTGGTCGCCTCTTTTATTCTTACAAAAATTCGTCTTTAAAATCGTAGGGTGACCTTGCCAGTGAATGAACACTTTGCATTTAGGCTGTTACATTTGCGTTCAGAGAATTATTTTCTCCGTCCCCAATATCACTTTTGCTGCTAATCACTTGCTGTATCGACAGATATTTTGTTAGAGCACAAGATTATTGCATCATTTGGAAGACTCAGTACAAATCAATTTATATAATAATAATATAATATAATCATGATAATAACGATAATAATCACTGTACTGATAGGCAAATGTTCGAATTATGTGGGCGTCGTATTTATATTTCCCGTCAATTTCCGAATGTGTATCCTATATCGTTTAATTGATACAAATTAATAACAAACCATTTTTCACTTCCATTCACTGTACGTACTTGAAGTTTTATGTGAGCAGGATATTTTTTTATTACATAATTGACTAACGGTAACAATTTTCCCGCTCCGATAAAAATTAATGTACCGAAAATATGTGATTATTGTTAATCTGGCGCGCGAGTTGGAGCGGCGTCGTCAAAACGGGGCAACGTCAAAATCGCATCGAGGGCCCGATGGCGGTGCATGTGACGCACAGGACCGAATGTGACAGTCGACTATTAAGTTTGTAAATGCGTTAGTGTGGAGGTAATTATCGTCATTCGATGCGTCAATATAATCGGAAACTCTATTCGATTTTTGAAATTGAGATTTAGAGGTGCGTTTAATGCGATCATCGATTTTACACGTTGGCTAATAACCAGGCAACTGTCAGAGTGACACTGATTGTTTTCAAAATGCGAAAATGCCGTTGCTTGGTAACTGACAGTTTTCAAAAAGAATTTGAAACATTGGTAACCAATCATTTTGAAAAACATTGTCACTTGATTATTTTGAAAAACAATCGAAAAATTTGTTGCCCTGGTTACTAATTATTGCTTACGAAAACAGCCAGAGTAAAGTTTATAATTCTAACATTTCCACAACATTAAAAAAAAAACACTTTGAAACATTAATAGGGAGCTAATAGTTTTGAAAAAAAAAATGTTATTTAGTAACATTGACAGTGACAATTTTGACAAACAGTTTGTGACACAGTCGCCTCGGTAACTAATAATTTTGGAAACAAAAACCGTTCGTTTGCTTAAACATTGTTACCCAGTAACAGCCAGAGTGAGACTTGAAATTTCAACACTTTTGAAAATGACTCTTTGAAACATTGGTAAGTAGCTAATAATTTTGAAAAAAAAACAACTGTAACCTTAGCTATGAAAACAGTTTTATTTAGTGACATTGCTAATTTTGACAAACAATTGGTAAGTAATAATTTTAAAAACAAAAACCGTTTTCTATGATTTCAGGTAAATCCGCTTTTTTAAAACAAAATTTCAAATTTGGAAACAATGTATTGTTCCAAAAGTGGGTGTTCATACAATCAAGTCATTTTAAATGAAGTTGAAACATTATCTAGCCATAAATGTAACAAGAAAAGAAGCTAGGTTCGTTTCTTTCGGTTAGTTTTTATTACAGGCGGTAAGGTAGTACATAAGTTTCCTGGAATTGCAAATTCCACAGTGCACTGTGTTTTGTTTGTATCAAATAAAAATTGCTTAAATATTGGGAAATATAGCTTAAACGCAACCGTTAACTACTTTTTAATTTTTCTTTGTAATTAAAAAAAAAATAAAGAGAAAAAATACGATAAAGTAAAATGTTGCCAAAGGTTTGATTATTGTTTTCAATACGATACATTGAAATAATCAAAATGTTGAAGATTTGGACATTTTAATTAATAACAAGTTTAATTGACATAATATCAAACTGTAAGTAAGCGAAAACCGCCCGGATAGCGACCTTCTTTTAAAATTTGAAAATGCAGTCAAAGGCGCCGAGGGAGGGTCTTACGACGTTTACTGTTAAAGCAACCGTAGTGGTTCATTTTATTTAGTTTTTTTCGCCTATTTCGTTTTGTTGACTTAAATTGTTTTTGAAACGAACGGATTCAATTGCATGTTATTAGTAAAAGAAAAGAAAAAAACGAAAGTTTGTTGTGATGTAATTAGCGTTATTTAAATATTGTCATTAGATTGAATAAAACTTAAGTTATACCCTCACATGTATTTATTATTATCCTTTAAAGTTTATCGAAATAAAAAACGAGAGAATATTGACGTTTAAAATAAACTTTCATTTTTCGCCAAGATATTTCTTTTCCACATAAAAGGTCGAAAACAGGTAGTTAGAAATACCGAAAATGTGTGCAGCTTTGTCATTGAATGTTTCATATACCAAAATTAGAATTCACTTGCTGCATTCGACCACACCGCATGCCATTATTACTCTGAAGTACGGTTGTAAATTAAACTGACGGATGACTTCAGGCGATCTTTTTCTTGACCATTTCTCGGCACTTTTTTTTACATCAATTTACAAACATTGAAATAATTAAAAAACGGTAGTATATGAAGAAAAACGATATAGTGAGGGCCGCCGATAAATGAGTAAGCTACAAGACCATTACAATTTTAAAGCAAAATGTTGAAAATTGGAGCCGTACAGGAAGTTGTGAGACTAGGTGAATTTGGACATTTTAATTAATAACAAGCTTAATTGACATAATATCAAACTGTAATTAAATGGAAGTCGTCTGGCTAGCGTGTACTCGTCGTATAAGATAGCGACCTTCTTTTCAAATTTGAAAATGCGACTGTACGGACAACGTACAAAACCATTGAATTTAGTCTCGTGGCGCCGAGCCACCTTAATAAACAGTACTTAAAACAATATTAGTTATTTATTCGAAATCCGATCAAAATCGTGAAAGTTCCTCCAAGTTCCATACCAATATAACTAATATTAATGTGAGAGCTCTACTTCAAATTGTCATTTTATCCATCGATAAATTAAAGGGGGGTTTTTATTGGTTCCCAGCCATGAATAAAATTGACAGAATTTTTTATATATCGAAATTTATTTTTCAAAGTGGGACTGCCTTAGTTTTGGATGAACTGGTACCTGTCCAAGCCACAGAAGGTTAATGACGAAACGGAAAGTATCTCAGATATGCACTGTAGTTTGTGTTACTAAAGGTAATAAAAATTTGAGGGCTGCAATTTTCACTTTGCAGGATATCATGCCAGAAACTAAAAATTACGTGTTTCGGGATTTTTTCTAAATATGCACAATAATTGAGATACTGAATTTATTCCATTTGGCTGGTGCGCACTGTATAGGTGGACGTATGGTCAGAGTAAGCAAACTCAAATCTGACACATGGCGTCAATTGGAAATTGACGTAAATCTGAATTAATGTACTGTAAAATTAACACTCTGTTTACGATAGTTCATTTTGCAATGATTCAAATGCAATGAAGTCAACTGAATATGAAGATATTGGCAAAAAGTTGCTGAATGGCAAGAATTCTTGGTTTTCAAGCATATTAAAGTAAATGTACAAAATTTAATTTCCTTAATATGAACATGCTGTGTCTCAAGAGTACTTTTGAGAGGTTGTTTACAAATATCAGCTCCATATTCCATAGACGACAGTCGTCAATTTGTGCTAAAAAGTTAGGAATCGAAGTAACCAATTGAACACAACCTTGCGAAGCCCTTGAACATTCTGTCCAATTTAACACGTCGAATACCGTACATACAGCTAAATACAGTCGAACTTCTCTATAGTGGTGTTCGAAAAGCCATGGAAAAACATCACTATAGAAAAACTTCACTATATAGAATTCACCTATAATTTTACAGTTCTGGCAGTCACGTTAAAAACCAATCGATATGCAAAATAAAACAAAAAATTAAGATTTATTATGTTTAAAAAAATATTTGCTTATTTAGAAATACACAGTTATTGATGAAAAAATCTGTCCAAAGTTGTTTGCACAGCAGTATTTATTTTAAAAATGGAAATTCCCATAAGTAAGGAATTTGCAAGAAATTCTTCTAAGAATAATCACTATATAGAGGCTTAACATCGTAATATAGAGGTATTTTTATATGCAAAACGTGCAAAAATGCACGTTCGAAACAAAAACATCACTACAGAGAAAAAATCATTATAGAGGAGGTCACTGTAGAGGAGTTCGACTGTATTTATCAACGGCGTATAACCTAATTTAATGATCGCCATTATAATTGCATTCATTTTACGCCGATTTGGGAACGAAAATGCCTTCTAAACCGACTCCAAACAATATATTAATGCACGTTTGTAAAATACTTACAATGATCTAATAACAAATTGCCTATTGAATGTTATATTTCGAAGCAACCTCATAAGCATCCTAGTAAAACCAGCTGCAAGACACTCGATCATCAAGTCTGTTTTATACTGTCGTTAAGTATACTTGAACAACACAAAAATATAAATTCTGAATCTGTTGAATTGACGTTGTGAAAAAGACGCATGTATTTATACACAAATCAAACAATACCATTGATTAATTTCGAGTGTCCGGATGGTAACGTAAACTTAACAACGGTGTTAGCTAACATTGTGTTAACTTTTCTTTTTTGTCTAACAAAATTTTTTACTTACGAAACCACTTTTTACTTGTTATATTGTGATATTTTATTTAACATTTAACAGTTTTTAGTGAGTATTATTAGTCGTTTATTGTTTATTTGTTTGAAAAATTGGCAATGAATAGTAATAAATAAATCCCCTGAGTTAACCGTCAATGATTACAGGCATGCTTGGAAATATGATCGTTCCTTAAACCACCAATACGTGACTACTGGATTTGGTACGCCACTGGGTTATTTCGATCGCGTAGTTTTCCCCATAAACGTATCTTTACAAATTTCCCACACTCTAACTGCTTTACAAATTTCAGGTTAACTAATCTATAGGCGAAAATGACACTAATTTAGTATGCATAAAAAATACTTTTATTTCAGTAATGAAGAAACCCAATTACTCACAGAAATTCTACAATACCATCAATAAATTTGATAACATACGTCGAAAAAGGTTACATTAGTAATGCAGGGTTAATGATTGTCCTGGACTATTGCGAATAAATAACAAAGGAGATTGGACTTGGCGTTACTTGTAATTTATGACACTAAAGTGCATGTGCTTTCACAAGTTTTTCTATTTTGTAACAATAATTCAAACCAGATACGGTCAAAATATATCACTTAATACTTTCGCTGTTTTATTACGCAAGATTACTTGAAATTGCCTTTCAACAACCACCATCCTAATCGGCTAACAGTTTTAAATGTCAGTTATAAACAATTTAGTTAGTCTAGATTTGAATTGGTATAAATTAATATTAAAAATTATAAACAAGCCTAGTTCGACTGTAGTAATACGTTTTTAGTGGTATTACGTCCCGATTGTTCAAGTTGAAACGCAAAATGAAAGTTGAATAGGGCATACTACATAAAGCGTGTTCCTAAAATGTCACATATCATATGAAAGAAAGTTTACCTGAAACTTTGACAATACCTTAATGAAATATTGTCCTTGATAACGCATGTTTCAGGTAAAAATAAATTATGAAGAAAAGATGTCAGCCATAGTCTTAAAACACGTGTAGAATCCGACTAATGATTCTGCAAAATTTGAGAATAATTCTGAAAAAAAAATTGAGGTAATTTACCCGAATAGAAAAAATATTTTATGATGATAGTGAAAAATTGAAGTGTAAGTTTCGTTAAAAATGATCGACATACGCATCTTCATTATCACTCGCACGTCCTAAACTAGGCGTTTGTTATCCCACATGATCTTGATCCTTCCAGCGCTTTCTCGGTCAACGTTGCGTTTCCGCATACCAACTACCAACTATAGCTATTTTCATAAAGTATTTTTTATTCACAATAAGTACTCATACAATTATGAAAAATAATTTAGCAATTAAAATGAATGTCAAAACAAATCTTTGCACACATCTTAAACTGTGATAAAACCTGATTCAGAATATTGATATTTTATAATTCATATGTACAATACTATATATTCGTGACTAGTTTAATGTTTAACTGGTTCGGCAAGATGGAAAAAAGTTGCTGTTCGATTAATTTACGAAGTATCAGTAGTAATAATATTTTAAAATTTGCATTGCATGAAATATATTCTCAGAATGTAACGTGTTCAGTTTCAAATTACGTTATTTTTTAAATAGATACGTGGTAGTATGTTCGCGTACGTGTAACCGTGTGTGGCCATACCTACTGCTCATAATTTAATCAAAGTTTAACCGGAAGTTGGTTTGTAACTTTAATCGCAAGGAGTTATTTAGACAATGTAAAAGACAAACGCCGCAGGAAATTTAAATCTGAAACGTTTTTTTTTCTTCATATTTGTGCATTATTTATTTGTCGCAATATATATTGCTTTTTAAATCTAAATAGTGAAAACACCTAACAAAACAAAAATTTACAACACATAGATTTTGTAATAATAAATAATAATAAATCTTACAAAGGCAACGAGGTAGTAAAGAAGTTTATTTTTTACCGTGGCAATTTCAGTCCGGTAGGTAGCACTTTACAGTGCTGATGTGAGTCCAGTAAATGGTGGCTAAAACAACTTACAGGGCTCAGCAGTCGATACTGTAATGATTTCACTTACCCGACCGAAATCGTCACTGAAAACAATTTATTGCTACCGTTACTGAGGCAATCAGATTGTCCTTAATCATTTGGTTTATTAAAATCAACATTTATTTAAAAATCGAACAATGCAACACGGTATGAAATAAAATGTCTAGAAATGATTCTTAACAGTAGGTAAATAAAATCATTTCGAAATTCTGGACTCGACTCTTCCGTCGCCACGTTGTTACACATCTTGTAATGTAAAAACTCACTAACCTGCCTTCTAACTTATGCGGATGAGATAAGGTTCATAGAAAACAATTTGAATCTATTATAAAACGTTACATAAGATTATTATTTTTTATAAAGTAAAATGGAAAATAATGGATAATAATATTGTAAGTAACATTTGTTGCCACTATGTATTAACGCAAGTCTGGCAACTTCTTCAGTTTAGAACATTAATGAGGAGATACTCCACTTGCAATCTTAATAGAAAGGTTGAGCAGTAATTAATAACTGGAGCGGGATGTAAAAATTTTACAACAAACCAAATAATATGCAAGCTTCAACTGAAAAAATAAACATGCGACTACTACAATAGCAAATATGCGTACTGATTTTGATGACCACCAGGAAAGTAATTTTACGTTAATAATAATGACCAGCAAGTGCACTCTTTACCACATTCAAGCTAGTAACATATATTTCTAACATTCTATAGTGTATTATTTTGAATTTCCATGTTTAATAGCAGGTATGTGAGGTGGCTATTGCAACTTGGTGAAACTATACGTTCCTTATGTACCCTGCAGTTGTCATGCAAGGCAATTTTTCTTCTAAGACTTTCCTCAACTTCGGAATTAATATTGTAGTCTAATTCTGGATGCATTCAACAAAAAATAGTGAATTTTATTCTGTTACGATGCCGGTGAACTCTTATAAACCCATTGCATAATTGTTTCCAATAACAAACCAATTTTTTTAATTTACGACGAAATTTTCTAGTGTTTAATTGGTACTCATGACAGCATATTAAGAAAAATGGTAATAATAAATAACAATTAATTTTTTTTTATCTTAATTATTTTACAGTATTTCATTACCCAGAATAATATTAATTGTAAAATGTAAGTCAATGAGCTTTTCAGACCATTAAATTGACCACATTGTTATCTAACGAGAAATGAATAATAGATAACTGATTGTGAGATCTCATTAAAGAAATAATAATTTTCAATTACTGCTGATGTATTATTTTGCACTTCCGCCCAATGAATCAATATATTACAATAACTGTAAACAAAGTTTGATTACCAGTTACAAGTGTAATATTATGATGAGTTTCAAAAAAAATTATCAGTGTTTATGCTGCTATTGTTTCAAATGAAGCGAATACATGACACGGACACAATAGTGAAACTTAACTGTAACACATAATTGATAATTGTTCAGACTTTACAAATAAATTACTAATGTATAATTAGTGGAAAATTAAAAGTAATAATTTATTTGTTAATTAAATATTTCAGTCCACATGACAGCGTAAGGACTAATGAAAAATAAAAGAGAAAACCGTCTTGTGAGAAAGAAAGCGCATAAAAATTAATTACAAATCTTATAAATTATTAGTAGTAACAATAGTTTTTAAATTATTAATATTATGGGTAATAGGTGTAAACAACAATCTTTCAGGGGCCGAAGTTGTCAGCTGTAATATTACAAAAAACTTAGTGGAGATGAAATAATGCTGAAAGTTGCCTTGTATATTAATTGTCTGCAATATTTAAAATCGGTTTCCAGCAACTAATAATAAATCATGCATTAACTGTATATTCTCAGTAGTACAATTTCGATTATTATTGAGGGGCCATCCGGAAAAAGCACCCATATCAAAAAATGGTGTTTCGAGACAAGCCAGTTTGAAAGTTTTGTTTGCTCGTATCTATTTACCAAAAATAGTTTGAACTACATAGCAAAGAAAGTTTTGAGGGACGATATTTAAAAAAACAGTTTATTAAATAAAGTTGATGAAATAACTTATTTTTGTAAGAAAATTATCGAAATTATGAAAGTATGTTATGGGCCCTTTTTCCGGCTGATAGTTTTTTTCCAAGAAATAGGTGGGTTTAAAATAAAGAAAAATAAACAAACATCTCAGTTGCTAAGAAATGATTTACTGTTTAAGAACTTGTTTTTGAAGAAAAATTAAAAAGATTTTATATTTTAGCAATAAAAATTTAAAAAGTAAGAGTAACAAGAATATTAGTAAAACGATTCATCTTTGAGTAAATAAATGAAAACCAAAATACACTAAAAAGAAATAAGAAGCAGAGCATAAACTTCACAAAATCGCAAAACCTTCCAAAACAGATTACAACATACTATAGTTCATTTTTTAATTTGAGATAAAAAATAAAAAATGAGGTAGCTTCGAAAAACAAAACTTTTAAGTAAGCTACGTGTGATCATTGGTAGAACAGCATCCAGCATGTTATAACGAATGTTCTGGTGTAATTTGTTCTTTTTATTTTTTATCTCGAATTAAAAATTGAACTAAGTATACATAAGCAGCCATAACTCAGCACAGTGTTGTCATTTTGACTTGAAATTTCTTGAGCATGTAGTTAAAAGTATGACGGTTCATTTAAAATGAACTCCGCAAAAAGGGCCTATCGAATAACTGTCTTATGAGTGTTTATATACATAGGTAATAATAAAACTGTAAAGTACCATGGGTGGCATAAAAAATACATATCCCTAAACTGCTGTGTTGTTAATGAGGGTTGTTATGATAATGAAAATCGAATCGTCTTAATTATTGGCACTGAGATGAGTATACAATGCTTCGATTGAACCAATATTGTAAAGTCTGTTTGTCTGTTTGTGGTTTTTCTGTCACTAATTGTGCAACTTTGGGCCCTTTTACAACTTTTATATTATCCATTTATACATTTATCAGTTATACGGTTAGCTTGGTAGTTAGGTACTTCTTTTTTAAAATTTCATTCAAAGTAAACTTCCTGAAGTATAATAAAAGTAGTTTCTACTACTACGAATTGATGGAAATTTGTTCGAAATACAATTTTAACGAATATAATATATTCATACAGCACATGTACAACAAGTGAGAGAAGTCGATTCTTCTTCTACTTAATTTTTATTTTTAGAAACACTCTGTACAGTTAATATAACTTAAGGTTTCTACCATTGATTCATGACGCTATTTACTTAATAATAACTAATTTTTGGTAATATTAAAATAAAAAAATTTCTGCAGCAATAGTGATAAAAAGCTATTTGCTTGAAAAGGTTTCAATTGTGAAACATTTGTGTCTAAAATCGGGTAACTTCCACAGTTTTTTTGTTTTACAGTTCTTGAATAGTCTCGAGCATTCAAAAATGGAATTGCGGCAGTAAAGTGATTACCTACTTTTAAAATTATGCAGTGGTTTTAATGAAAAACTTAAATTCCCTAAATCTACTTCTATCACAGTTCCACGAAACTTTGTCAAGTGCTGTAATTCTCCTATAATAAATTTTCTGCATGGATCATTAATTTTCCAGCATCGAAAAAGCTGACATGTCGATTATGAATTTTCTGAATATTACTGAAAGCTTCCTAATCCATTATCAGAACTTGCCATTCGATATATTTATTTTGAAGGATTGTCCGAGGTATGAGGTACTTACTACTAGTCGCTTCTCCGTAATTTCGATAAGTGCCATTTTTCAATAATTTCATACTCTCTCAATAACATTTTGATAATAATTTGTAAATTTTGTTAACGTAATCATTATACAACCATTTTCCCTGAAGGCAAACTCAAACAAATTCCACCGAAATTGATGGTATGGACTGCTTTGAAACTTACCTGTGTCGTAAATTAGTTTTAAATATCGTTGACAAACCACTTTATTAACAGTTGTTTTTCAAATATCGGATTTTACAATATTAGTAATATTATTTCAAGCATTATTATCGAAAGTGGTGTCTACTTAATTAAAGCACCAATGAAATTACGTAGAAGCATACAATACAATTTTTCCATAATATAGAACACAAAGTTTTCCTTATTAGAAGTTTTCTATAACGTTGAAAGATTCCTATTATAACCCTTAACTAACAGATGTAAATTGCTGAGACTTTTGCTACCAACACAAATTAAAATAATATTTTCATAACCTTTTAAGGTCTAGAATTTTTTGATCGCATGGTATGTGCATACGTTAACACCCAATAAAAGAATATGGTGGCATTTTTCTTTAAATGTTCTTCCAAATATTATAAAAAACAATAATTTTTCTTTATGTGTCCAATAAACGTGAATAAACGATACAACGTAAAAAGTTTAAAAATACGAGATGTTAATTTTCCGACTGTCACAATAAATTGGTAGTCGTACTGTTGGTATTCCTATCATGAATAGGTACCAGCATAAATTATGATTTAATCAATTTAATACAAAACTTTTCAATTTCTCAACAATTTAAAATAAATGTTAATAAAAAATACACTTTATCTGAATCACTTATAGTTAGAACATAAAACAAAACTAATCATAAAATAAGAAGTGTAAACGAAAAGCATCCAGCTGCACCCAATAAAATAATAATTCGCAGGAGTTCATAAAATATTCGCACAACATAAAACATCATTTATATGAACCATACACAAAGGTTGAAAAGCATAATGCATAAATAGTATAAACGATACTATAGAGATAACATATACATCTAAACCTCCCACGCACGCATTCTTCAGAATAGCCTCTGAAAAACTTAACAAGCAATATCTTTGTGTTATGTTATGCTCGTCTTATTTATAATTCTCCTGCCACGTTCTGATGAAGATGTCTACCGGCCAGGTTACCATAGCGACAGCTGTTTAAAACGCAGCAGGCGTTCGTTAGGCTGAACGCCCGCTGTTTGGGACACTCTTGGTATACAAGAAGACCATATCAAGTCGTTTTGGCGGGAAGATTTTAAAGATTTTTTTTCGAAATGTGCCGCTATAAATTTGATGAGTTAAACGATTTTTAAATAACCATAATGAAATTTTTTAAATGTGCGTACATGGCCAGTGATGAAGGCATCCATAATACATTCCATTATAATTCAATTTATATTTTAATGAACTATTTATGTAAATAAGGTCTCCGCGTTTAAAATAAAATAACATAATTCTAGTTAAAACGACTCGCATTAATAATTAAATTTATTTATAAATTTGCATGTATCATAATTTCACCGTTCATTGACAATTAATTAACTTTTAAGCTGTTTTCGATTAGAGTTATAATACTTCTTTAAACTGAGAAATAAATAACTGTTATCTTATTTCCTTTAGTCCTTTTTCACACATGCAACTCTTTAATTAAGATTTGTAATGTGAAAAAAATACTATTCTGTTAAAATTGTTTATGCTGAAACGAAGATTGCATCATTAAATTGTTAAAATAAAAGAAGATAATGTGTGAGTATATATGTATGCATTGATTAGTTTAAAAATAACTTAGTAAAGTTATGAAGCTGAACTTTTTCTTATTTTGTTGTAAAACCCAATCATGACTTGTTCTAATTCTACTTTTATTCGATCGTACGGTATGCGCATGCAATTTTTACCTAACATAATAGCGTATAAGCTTCAAACTTAACTTTTTTCCTTAGCTTTGATATCAATTGGTACATGAACCAGTGGGCAGTCAAATTCAACACCTACGTTTACGGCACGGAGATAGGAAGAATTACTGACAACAGACACCTCTGAATAATACAAACAAACGCATGGTGGCCAGGAAGAAATAATAAGATTAAGACATTTATAGACAACTACCAACTTCTTTTACATACCGACTGTCACATAACTGGCGATGGAGCTCTTAACCGAAAATTATTCTATCACGCCAAGTTTTCAATCCTCGGCTCGGATTAAAAATTTCTCACTAGTTTGTTGTGATTTCGAAGTCACGTTATATCGCTGGACCCACTGGGTTAGTGCTAGTCTCGGTACAAATGGAGTTGCAGAGAGAAATGGTTCCAACTCGGAAGGAAGCTATGTTGTAGAACCGTGTCAGCAATGTACCCAAGACGTACCCTAACATCAGTCTGTTTCTTTTGAAACGGTACATAATTTCAAATTCGATAATAGAGAAGAGGTGAACAAAAGTTTTAATCGACAGAAAGCTGCAACATTTTTGCAATGTCACAGCATCAGTTTAGTCACTAGGCTAGCAGACTATTTTATTTTTGCCAGAGGTTTTGCTGTAAGCGGCTGCCATGAACGATGTCGAGAGTAGTATTAGTAGTAATGATGAGGTGTTCCACAAATATGTCGATCACATGCCCCAATGTCACGACGAGCACAGATGCAATGGAAGTGTTAATTTTGATTTGCCCACAAGTAAAGTATCAGTGGGCTGTAATGAACACTATCTTGAACATGCACAGCAATCTCTAACATACAACAATACAATGTAAAGTCAAAGATGAAGAAGATCCAAAATATAGCATATTTTTTAACAAAAAAGTGAAATCTACTGATTCAAATTTTTCGTCTCAATTTTATCAATCAAAAGAATTTCTTGAACCTCCACTTGATTCTTCAGCAGAAGGTGTGATATTGGAAAAAATGACGGTCTTAGTTTATTGGGTAACCTATTATTATTCTTAGAAACACATGAAGCAGTTTCTTCTATTAAAACATAGTATTGCTTTAGCTACACTTCATTATTTATTACAAAGGTCGCCTTTATGCCAAATTCTTAATATTCGAATGTCAGCCAGTAATTGACTGCAAGCTTTCCTTAACTGTTAATAATAGAAGTTTTGGTTTCAAGATCTGAAGTTGCTGTAGTCTTGTCATGTATTATCTCATCTTGAAAATCATGTACTGATCTCCTTTCTACTTTATCACCATGATATAAGTTTACGAGATGCAGAAACAGCAATTAATTTTTTGAAAGCTGGAACAAACTTTATCAGTCCTTCAAGCATCTTCGAAACAAATGGCCACAAACCTTGTCTTCAAAAACACCATTGATATGAAAGATCCAGTGAGATTAGCATCTCTTTCATATCAATATATAAGCCAAGTGAAGTGTTTGTCAGAAATCAAACGATAGGAGAGTATTGATGTATAGTTGGAAATAAAATGAATACAGTATTTACAGCTGAAGTGGGACATGGATGGACATTACTGAACTAGCCAATTGGGAGAAGAAAGAATTAGCAGTAACAAGAATAAGCTACGAAAATCTCGAGAAATCTATAGTAAACGATAAGATGTTGAAAAAGAAGAAAACGCACGAACTCGATAAAAGTGGAAGTGAAAGTGGAAAATCAGCATACATAATGAGACATCTATATGGTGTATAAATCTAAACGAAGTAACTAAGTTAGTTTAGGACACAAACGCCATAAACATAAACAATGAAGAAAGACGTGAATGTAGTTGATATTCGAAAAGTCACAGGCAAAGGGGAAAAGACAATTTCAAAAAGAATTTTTAGGGGTTAATTGATATGAAAAAGAACTAAAGGTTGCCCACGAGCACGCTAGTTAAACGGAGCGGAAAACGATTCGGAAGCAATAGGGGTACGAAACTGAACGAAGGCTGCAAAAACAACAATGAATGGCGTGCATAAGGAGAAAACGCGGATGCTGCAGGATTCCCTCAATGACCTGTTATGAGTGGAAGATAATAATGGTCCCGTTTATTTTCTTCTCTTACCTCTTCGGTTGTTTCATTGGGTTGCTCCATTTTTCCACTTAGATTGCTTTAATTGAGGACTTTGTTATTTTATCTTACAATTAGTGACTAGTCTAATGTTCTGATATGATCTAGAAGTCTGCATTAACCGTAATAGCATTGTATAATAGCACCATTCAAAAGTATATTTTCATCTTACTTATGTACCTATATCTGCATCTAAATACCAAAAAGATAAATTACTTATTTAAACTAATACACACAGCTATCGTTTTAAGTGCTAAGTCTAAACATATTTACATATATTACCATATTTTAAACATGATTAAAAAGTCTTCAGTTTATCTGACGTCTTCATTCGTTTATTTCTCGCCTGAACTTTATTATATGGAGAATATCCCATTTGTTCGACTAAATCTCTGTAATTTTTAATATAGTCATTCCTAAACGATGGCTCACTGTAAGTTGTCACTTTCTACACAGTTGACTTTAAACAGCATTTGCACCCACCGATTTTATCTACATTTTGCGCATTTCAACTGACGTTTTATGTGTAACTTAAACGGTGCTGAGGTAAAACATATCCGCGATTAAATCGTATAAATTTATTTCAAACATAAAACCAAATTTTTTACAAACTATAAACAGGTAGGAATTAAATTGACACGTTTAACGCAGGTATTCACCCTAACGTTGGTTCGGTACCGTATTTATTTTGGGCCCCCTGTTGTCACCCGTGAGGTGATAATATAATTTTTTCCTTCTCTATAGACCATCTTATATGGGAGTGGCAGCTTGTTGTATACACATTAAAATATTTAATTTCGATTTAATCGAGATTTTACATCAATAAAAAACGCATAAATCGGTTTGATATATGTACGTTTCACTCGTAGAATACAAGGAATTTTTTTATTACAGAATTACCATATTTCGAGTGTTACAATAGCCATTTATTGCTGCACGAAAAATAAATAGGTTGAAATGATTTTCTTTCAATAATATCGTGGAAGTTTTTCAGGCCATTTCTCTCCGATATCTTTCCATGGCTATTATTCTACGCTTTTCTATCGTTGTAAATAACGCAACACCTCCTTATTTCTCTTAAATTGTTTAGAAATAAATTATGTATTTGTTATTCCAAGTTTATAGCTGGAATTAAGTTATTAAATTTTTATAGAGACAAATTTCGAGATAAACCAATGACAGTTTTTAGTGAAGGCTAGCTCAACATAAAAAATTAGGAAATTTTTATTTTTATTGAGATTAGTGTAATAATACATAGTAGGTGTAATATAATAAATCAGGTGGAAAGATAGCAATAATAATTACAATACGCTTACAACTTTTTTAATTTCTTATATAACGCAGTTCGCTAATTGTATTGATTATTATCATGTTTTGGTTATTTCCGGTGACTTATGAATAAAATGTATAATTTAATTTTTTAAATTTACTTATTTGAAGCTTGCACTGATATGTTTTAATCATCCAAGTTTATTTAATATTTTTCTCCAATACAAATTAAATTGCGATTTTATTAGGTACAGATTCAGTTTCACCTGAAATTGATAACTAACTTACCTTTACTTTACCGCTCATGTATGATCACGTTGCATTTAAGCAATTGAAAATCCAATGTTTAATTTATTAGATTGACAATTACTTTTATCAATAATGGCTTTGTACGCCATTGTGTTAGGATAACTGCAAAGTAATTAATAACTTAACAATTTTTATTCCGAGATTATTCAATAAATTCGGTTATCCGTCGGTTCCTTTTACATTAGATAATTGCACTTGCAACTGCTTTATTTATCGCAAAAATTTTGTAGAAAATATTACAACATAACTATAGTCAATAGTTAATTATGAGACAAGTCAGTTATTGTATTTCATATTCTCTTTAAAAATAGAAAAAAACAATAATTTGTACAATTCTATATAACATAATGTAAATTTTGAAAATCTTGTACAATGTAGAAGAAGTTGATAATTTAAAGACAAAACTAAATTATTGTCCCAAAAAAGTACTAATAGTTGAGAAGCCTTTGGATTTGAATTTAAATAATGTTTGGTTTTGAAATGTTCAATGAATTTTGAAATATATAAATTTGAAATTTAGGCTTTAAATTAAGTTCCTTTCTCGACTAAGGTTACTCATGTTAACTCACGGTTACGAATATTGTAAAGCACTTGAAAAGGAATCATTTAAAATTTTGTATACTTAACAAAGCTAATTGTCAGCCAAAATAATGTTAAACAAATTTGATTTTTCGGTACAAAATTGCCTTACTGCAACCACATAAAAATAATTGTTACCGCAACAACTTGATAGCGTTCATCTGGCCCATCAGTCCTTGTACAGAACCGTAACAGAACAATAACAGGGGGTTACTGTCCGGGGGTTAATGCTCGGGGTGCTTTAGTCCAGTTCCTAGAACTGTGCAGAAAGCATTGATTGACGAAAAATTATTTATTTTCATAAAAACGACTATGTACTTTCTTCTCCAAATTAAATGGCAATAAATGTCACTTAGACATGGCTCACGATTAATTTTAATCTCAAATTGTGAATAATATTAGGTATATTATTTAACAAGTATTATTCCGGCCACCGAAATGCGCACGATTTCCCTACTTTTTCCATAGATTAAAACTAGCTTTATCCAGTGACTTTCGTGAAATAGTATTTGTTATAAACAATATAATATTGCTAAAAAAAATTGTGTACATTTCGGTGGCCGTAATAGTACATAATGTAGGCTGTTATTAACCAAGATGAAAATTTGTAAAGACGAATCGAAGACATCTGAGGTAATAATATCCATTATGTGCGAGTAAAATACAGCTATTTATCTATAATCAATTCGTTACTCCATAATCCTTAAAACTGTAAGATGCCCGTTGGGTATGCAACGAACATCACGTGACAATTATTTTGTCTCTAACCTTCAAAAAATTGACACCGAAATTTAACCGATTGACAAATATATCACCACAACTGGAGATGGATTCTATTTGTATTTTATTAACTAAAATTTCATCCGATGTTTCTATTGCTCGGTGACAGGTATTTATTTACTGTTCAAAGGTGTTATGGATAACAAAGAAACAATAAATACAAGTAACGTTCTCTTCACAATGCGACGTATCTTATTTAGGACGAAACCGCTTCTCTCCTATGATTGCAGTGTAGGCTGAAAATGAAGAGAAACTTATAGATTTTCAACACATCAGTAAGAGAAAAACTAAATGTATGAAAACTTGAAATAAATCAGAATTTTATTCTACAGGTGATGCCATTTAGGTATTTAGGAATCGAACAATCGAGTTATGGTGATATTGAAAATGAAGTATTCAAACACCTAATAAAAACTAATAAAATTGTAGGTTGTCTAAATGGTACCATTTGGAGAAATAAATACCTGGATATAAAAGCAAACTCAAAAATTTATAAAGGCACAATACGACTGATTATGAAACCAGATCCGACACCTCTAAAGCAAAACAATCATTAGAAACAGCAGAAAAGACAATTACTTTATTTGATAAAGAAAGAAGTGAAAAGATAAGTAGAACGTGTGAAGTAGAAAACATAGGAGGACGGACGCATGAAAGGAAAAAAGGAGTGGAATGTGCATATTGAAAGAATCGGACGAAATGGAATTGTAAGAATCGCAAGAAATAAATTACCTTTGGGCAAGAGAAGTATAGGAAGTCCGAGAAAACGATAGAGGGATAATTTAGAACCAGTTCGAGGAAAGAAAAAGATACCGACTTAGGCAAAGTACCTCAGTGTTTTGTCACTGCCTCCGAGGCGAGACCGTTATAATTTTACTACGATATTGCTGTCGCCCGGAATTGAATCTGGACCGGAACGGCGCACAAACTGCTAAATCTACGACCGTCTCTAAATTAAGTTACTACCTATTACACATTACAACTCAATCTGAATTTTAAAGACGAGATATGATTTTTACGGAAAAGCAACCAACATTACAGCCCGTTTAATAAGTAAAATAAAACTGAAGGGACGTGACCTATGGATTAGGAGCATATGAAAATAATGTATTATGTCATGATTGTATATAAATGCTTTTCTTCAATTTTTGCGAATCTACTAATTACCCTTTTTGAACGGATTGTTTCTGACAAACCAAACTAGCGCCAACCTTATCCACCCAAATAGTATAATTATGTGGTCGGTAGATCTGTAGACGCTTTACACCCTCTTTGTAAAATACTAGAACTGCAACAGCTCAACGAATTGACTTCGTGACAATATATTTTATCACGATTGAAAATTCCGAAATAGGCAATAGGCAATTTTACTTTTCACACTAGAATTGTGACCTCATTTCAGTCCAATATGGTTGTTAATACCTCTAAATGTATAGTGTGTATCCTGTGTCCAAATCATCAGATGTGAACAGATACAATAGGCACCCTGTATAGCAAATGTAAACAGAAAATTGCAATATTAGTATACAACTTTTTTTAAATTTACTATAGAAGTAATCACATATATTAACGAAAGCAGGTAAAAATGTATAAGAAACTGTCGAAGTTAATTACTATTTCCCTTATCAATCGAAAATGAATTGACTTCCGAACACCCATGCACAAAATTGTTCTTTTCTTTACAAACAGAAAATGAGTTAAATAGTCATATTTCATAGTGAATTTTGCATGGCAATATTATGAACACCCAGGTTCTGCATTAGTGTCGGTCATTTTTATAGCAGTTCTCAGGAACGACTCAATTGTCCACAATCGGATTTGTTTAAGTCTACTTCGCTTGTTAGACACTTTTCTAATAACCACCTTAAACTATGAATTGCTGTGTGGTCAGCAAATATAAATGTAAATCGGTTCAAATGTAAATATATAATTGAACTTCAGAAAATCAAATGACCGATATCATAATATTATTCTTACTTGGGTTAGATGATTTCTTTACATGTAAATCCAAATTGTATCAGAATCGGATTAAAACATTTCGATGAGAACGTTTTATACGACAATCTGGTTATATTATTATATCAGAGTCACCATAAATTCACTACGGCACTACGGCACACATATAGGTTACACACATAAAGAGCGGATAATTTTAAAGCCGCAGATTCTTTAGAAATGTTATGGACACGCATTTGAAGTAAGTAGCTGAAGCACTCCATCAAAGAGGAAAGTTCAATCATACTTAAGTAACTTACAAGATTAACAAATGCACCAAAATATACATCATAATCAAGGAGAATGGCGCGAGTACAATAAGATATATTTATATGAATATTATGAGCGCGCTAAGAAGGCTTCACAACAATAAGTTACGAATGGTCTAAACGGATTTCGAAAATTAATTTCAGGGGTTCAGGTGCCGCGTGCAATGTAGGTGTATTGATAAATAGCTGAGATAAGCGACGGGGTACAATATGGACAAATAAAATATTACGTGGCTTGAAATAAGATATGTACAAGAGATTATATAAAAATAAAGTTGTCAGACGCTTTTTACCTTATGAGAAATTTTAAGAAACGGTTCACAGCTTCAGCAGTGTGCGTGATAACAATCGTTCGGCTCGCCCTTCTTGTTATTCATCGATTTCGGTAATAACAATTATGATCCACAATTGAACGATGAGTAATAATCAACGGGTGATTCGCGCAAGTAGCGAAATTTTAATTGCAATGATTTACGTCAGCGGAAGTGACGCCAATTGTAAATTAGCACAAAATTTATGCAAACCAAATTTATAACTAATTAGCTATTAATTAATTAATTTCATAATATTTTATTGTTCGATAATGCTTGAATGCTAATTGGTACAAGGTAATGCAGGCATCCACAAAATTTGTAAAAGTTGATGTAATATATTGTTTTAAATCAAAACATTAAAATTGAACGATACTCATCGAAAATTAAACTGACATTAACGGTCTTAACTGATTGATTATGTCAGTGTAAAAGGCAAGGTTTAATTTATCCAGGACATAAACATACCTAATTCTTTTGAATGTAATCAACATCTAAAATCTAGATCTAAATAATAACAGCGTGTGGATGGAGAACAATAATAAAGATTTCACTTGGATCAAAACTACTTTTAAAATTTAATTCTGTCGAGACACATCTGATATAAATACGTATTTATTCATGAGCAACTCACTTTTATAAAGCGAGGGATTATTGATAAGTTATGAAAAAGAAACTAAAAAAAATCTTGTCAAAATTACAAGCAGTAATACTTCCGACCGACTGTCGTCGGACTATCGATATTTTTAACGTTTAACTGTATCAAGATATGCCGATCTAGAACTGCGTTTGTTAACTTGGATTCAACAAGTAACGAATACTTATTTGCTATTTTTTTGTGTGTAGAGTGAATGCACCCGCTGTTTGCTATTTAATTGAGTTTTGAGGTGACAATATAACTATCTGACGAACAATTATGTTTAATTAGGTTTTGGAATTAAAGGTGGTTGTGAGGGAGCTGTTCATTCAATTAGAACTTCTGTTAATAATCAGTCTGATGCTGAAGTTTTTCTTAAGGTGGCTCGGCGCCACGAGACTAAATTCAATGGTTTTGTACGTTGTCCGTACAGTCGCATTTTCAAATTTGAAAAGAAGGTCGCTATCTTATACGACGAGTACACGCTAGCCAGACGACTTCCATTTAATTACAGTTTGATATTATGTCAATTAAGCTTGTTATTAATTAAAATGTCCAAATTCACCTAGTCTCACAACTTCCTGTACGGCTCCAATTTTCAACATTTTGCTTTAAAATTGTAATGGTCTTGTAGCTTACTCATTTATCGGCGGCCCTCACTATATCGTTTTTCTTCATATACTACCGTTTTTTAATTATTTCAATGTTTGTAAATTGATGTAAAAAAAAGTGCCGAGAAATGGTCAAGAAAAAGATCGCCTGAAGTCATCCGTCAGTTTAATTTACAACCGTACTTCAGAGTAATAATGGCATGCGGTGTGGTCGAATGCAGCAAGTGAATTCTAATTTTGGTATATGAAACATTCAATGACAAAGCTGCACACATTTTCGGTATTTCTAACTACCTGTTTTCGACCTTTTATGTGGAAAAGAAATATCTTGGCGAAAAATGAAAGTTTATTTTAAACGTCAATATTCTCTCGTTTTTTATTTCGATAAACTTTAAAGGATAATAATAAATACATGTGAGGGTATAACTTAAGTTTTATTCAATCTAATGACTATTTAAATAACGCTAATTACATCACAACAAATTTTCGTTTTTTTCTTTTCTTTTACTAATAACATGCAATTAAATCCGTTCGTTTCAAAAACAATTTAAGTCAACAAAACGAAATAGGCGAAAAAAACTAAATAAAATGAACCACTACGGTTGCTTTAACAGTAAACGTCGTAAGACCCTCCCTCGGCGCCTTTGACTGCATTTTCAAATTTTAAAAGAAGGTCGCTATCCGGGCGGTTTTCGCTTACTTACAGTTTGATATTATGTCAATTAAACTTGTTATTAATTAAAATGTCCAAATCTTCAACATTTTGATTATTTCAATGTATCGTATTGAAAACAATAATCAAACCTTTGGCAACATTTTACTTTATCGTATTTTTTCTCTTTATTTTTTTTTTAATTACAAAGAAAAATTAAAAAGTAGTTAACGGTTGCGTTTAAGCTATATTTCCCAATATTTAAGCAATTTTTATTTGATACAAACAAAACACAGTGCACTGTGGAATTTGCAATTCCAGGAAACTTATGTACTACCTTACCGCCTGTAATAAAAACTAACCGAAAGAAACGAACCTAGCTTCTTTTCTTGTTACATTTATGGCTAGATAATGTTTCATTTAAAATGACTTGATTGTATGAACACCCACTTTTGGAACAATACATTGTTTCCAAATTTGAAATTTTGTTTTAAAAAAGCGGATTTACCTGAAATCATAGAAAACGGTTTTTGTTTTTAAAATTATTACTTACCAATTGTTTGTCAAAATTAGCAATGTCACTAAATAGAACTGTTTTCATAGCTAAGGTTACAGTTGTTTTTTTTCAAAATTATTAGCTACTTACCAATGTTTCAAAGAGTCATTTTCAAAAGTGTTGAAATTTCAAGTCTCACTCTGGCTGTTACTGGGTAACAATGTTTAAGCAAACGAACGGTTTTTGTTTCCAAAATTATTAGTTACCGAGGCGACTGTGTCACAAACTGTTTGTCAAAATTGTCACTGTCAATGTTACTAAATAACATTTTTTTTTTCAAAACTATTAGCTCCCTATTAATGTTTCAAAGTGTTTTTTTTTTAATGTTGTGGAAATGTTAGAATTATAAACCTTACTCTGGCTGTTTTCGTAAGCAATAATTAGTAACCAGGGCAACAAATTTTTCGATTGTTTTTCAAAATAATCAAGTGACAATGTTTTTCAAAATGATTGGTTACCAATGTTTCAAATTCTTTTTGAAAACTGTCAGTTACCAAGCAACGGCATTTTCGCATTTTGAAAACAATCAGTGTCACTCTGACAGTTGCCTGGTTATTAGCCAACGTGTAAAATCGATGATCGCATTAAACGCACCTCTAAATCTCAATTTCAAAAATCGAATAGAGTTTCCGATTATATTGACGCATCGAATGACGATAATTACCTCCACACTAACGCATTTACAAACTTAATAGTCGACTGTCACATTCGGTCCTGTGCGTCACATGCACCGCCATCGGGCCCTCGATGCGATTTTGACGTTGCCCCGTTTTGACGACGCCGCTCCAACTCGCGCGCCAGATTAACAATAATCACATATTTTCGGTACATTAATTTTTATCGGAGCGGGAAAATTGTTACCGTTAGTCAATTATGTAATAAAAAAATATCCTGCTCACATAAAACTTCAAGTACGTACAGTGAATGGAAGTGAAAAATGGTTTGTTATTAATTTGTATCAATTAAACGATATAGGATACACATTCGGAAATTGACGGGAAATATAAATACGACGCCCACATAATTCGAACATTTGCCTATCAGTACAGTGATTATTATCGTTATTATCATTATTATATTATATTATTATTATATAAATTGATTTGTACTGAGTCTTCCAAATGATGCAATAATCTTGTGCTCTAACAAAATATCTGTCGATACAGCAAGTGATTAGCAGCAAAAGTGATATTGGGGACGGAGAAAATAATTCTCTGAACGCAAATGTAACAGCCTAAATGCAAAGTGTACATTCACTGGCAAGGTCACCCTACGATTTTAAAGACGAATTTTTGTAAGAATAAAAGAGGCGACCCAAACACGTCTCGGGCGTTGTAAATTCTGTAAATGTTGAGATATAAGTCGTTTCAAGAGAGTGATTTATAGCTACTTGACGGCGCTCTATTGTGCATAATTATTTATGACCAAGGTGGTACCGTGGTTGCCTATCATTTAGTAGAAGAACGATCTCGTAAAATTGTAGTATTGAAGTAAACAAGTTTCTGTGCCGAGAGCCGTTAAAATCGATGTTAAAAATGCTTTCAATTCTATCGAAAGAGACTCCCTTCTTTCTGTTGTCAAGGCTGTTACTCCAGATATATATCCTTATCTCTGGCAATGTTATGCTTATCAATCAAAATTATTCTTTAATGGAAATGTTATTGAATCCTCAGTAGGTTGTCAACAAGGTGGCCCTCTCGGTCTATTCATCAAATTATTAAGAATTTGATTTCAGAATTAAATGTTTGGTACTTAGATGATGGTTCTTGAGGTGGTAAGGCTTTTGATGTCTTATAAGACTTAGAAACGATAATTTTCGAATTTACAAAAATTGGTTTGGTTCTTAATTTTAATAAACGCGAACTTTTCTTCCTTAATAATGTTTAGGAATTAGACAAGTCTTCAATTTTGAAGAGATTCGAATTATTAGTTCCTTGTATTCACGTTTGTAATGTTGAAGACCTTTTTATTCTTGGTTGTCCTATTTTCGATGCAGCAATTCTTCCATTTACTTCTAAAAAAATTTATTCATTCTCTTTAATTTCTTCAAATCTATGTAAAATTAATCCTCATATTAGTTTATTTTTACTCCGCCATTGCTTTTGGATACCTAATTTCACTTATATCTTAGATGTTGTCCTTTTTGGAAATTTAAAAATGAGTGTCTTGAATTAGATAATATTGTTATTTCTTCTTTGGAAAAAATCTTGAATATTAAATTTACAATAAGATTTTGAACTCAAGCCAAATTACCAATCCGTTTTGGTGAATTAGGTATGAGGTCTATAATTGATATTTCCTCGCCTGCCTTTTTGTCTTCTATATTTTCTAATTCTGAACTTATTATGTCCATTCTACCTTCTAGTTTTTCTAATTTTGAAATTACGTCCCTTAACAAAGCTGTTGTATATTGGAAGGAAATTTCTAATTCGTCTTTACTTCCAAAAGAGCTTTCTATTCAAAGAAATTGGGACTTAGCTATCTGTGAGAAAGTATTTCAAAATTTATTATCTTCCTCAAATATCACACAAAAAGCTATCTTATTAGCTGGATCTGAACTTGAATCTGGAGCTTGGCTTGAAGCTCTTCCATCTTGTAAATTAGGTACTGTTTTAGAAAAAAGCATCTTACAGATTGCAATTTCACTTAGATTGGGCATCAATTTCTGTCATCCTCATATCTGCTCGTGCGGTTCTTCTGTAGACTCGTTGGGTCATCATGGTTTATCGTGCATTAAAAGTGCAGATAGACTCTCTCGTTACAGCTGTATTAATGATATTATTAAACGGGCTTTCTCTTCTGCCAACATTCCTTGTATCCTTGAACCTAATGGTATTCTGAGGGATGATGGCAAACGTCCAGATGGTATTACAGTTATTGCATGGAAAGTAGGTAAATCCTTAGTTTGAGAAGGACAACATCTGAGATTATAAGTGAAATTAGGTATCCAAAAACAATGGCGGAGTAAAAATAAACTAATATGAGGATTAATTTTACATAGATTTGAAGAAAGTAAAGGGAATGAATCAATTTTTTTAGAAATGAATGGAGGAATTGCTGCATCGAAAATAGGACAACCAAGAATAAAAAGGTCTTCAACATTACAAACGTGAATACAAGGAGCTAATAATTCGAATCTTTTCAAAATTGAAGACTTGTCTAATTCCGAAACATTATTAAGGAAGAAAAGTTTGCATTTATTGAAATTAAGAACCAAACCAATTTTCTTAAATTCGGAAATTATCGTTTCTAAGTCTTGTAAGACATCCAAAACCTTACCACCTAAAAAAAACTGAATGATCTATTATTATAAAAATTCATCAGCAATGCTGTATACTAAAGTTTACGATTTTATAAATATTTATTTACCTGTTGTCGCCCGGGGAGATCATTTTTATTATTATCAAACAGTATACACATATCAGAGATCATTATAACACGTTGTTGTCCTTAGTTAAATACAAAATATTGTTAATATAATATTTTTTGAAAAGACCGCGATCAGGTAGCGGTCAGACAAGAGTTACGCTCACCCCATTAAGTTACAGCAAAAGCGGTTTATAAAACAAATGTGCGAGTTGTATTAGTTCACTGATAGTATGTATTGTATAAATTGAATTTAAGGAATTTCCAACTGTTCTTTTTGATCATTTTAAATTATTTTACAATAATTCTAAAATTACGGTTCTACTGAGGTGCGCAATAACTTAGAGGTGCATGCGTTATGTACAGTTGAGGCCACCGAAATGTGCACGATACCTGAGACAGATTTCCCTATTTTCCATACATTAAATCTGGTTTTATCCAGTGACTTTCTTGAAAACGGGCAAATGTTTTTTATTTTGTAAAATATAAATAATTACATAAATTAAACATTACAAAATCAAAAGAAATAAATTAGCCGCAATACTAAATTCAAATTAGTTAAAAAATTTATTAAAAAAATTAGAAACCAAGTAAATTTTTAATTAAAAATTTGAAATCAAAAAAATTAACAATTATTTTTTTAATAACCTATAGCAGCGCCATTAGATGCAATCACAATCTCTAGTCGTCTTCCCATAGATAAAATTAGTGTCCTCATGTCATATTCCTCCATAAGGTTCTCCCAGGTGTTTTCAATAGTGTCCTAAAGTTTCAGCGCATTTCTAAGCGTCTAATCCGCAGAATATATTTTTTTTGTCATATTTTCCCAAATGTTTTTAAACGCATTTAGATCCCCGGACTTATGGAAGGCCAAGGTAGTAAATAAATTTAATTTGCATCCACCCACTGTCTTATAATCCCTGCAGTGTGAACTGGGCAATTGTCCTGTGAGAGAAAAAAGTGTTTTGTAAGATAAAAATTAAATTATTTTTCTTGCCTGTTGAAAAACTAAATTGTTGGAAAAAGTATAATTCTCGCGGATGGTAACGTAACGTTTTCCAATATTTCCCTACAGTGTTCCCCCGTTAAACGTCTATCTATTTCCTAACATACTCCAGGTCCATGAACACTTATCCATTCCCAAAAATTAACCGAAAAGCGACCAGAATTTACTGTCGAATGTGTGTGAGTTTCATGAAATCTAGAATTTCTTGGTCCATAAACGCGTAATTTTTCATCTGAAAAACTACGCAATTCCAAAATTCATCGGCCTTTAAAAACTGATTAGCAAATTGTAGTCGGTTTGCTTTGCGTTTATCAGTCAAATATGTTTTTTTGGCTGCTGCATAATTCTTGAAACCGCTCTGTTTAATTCGACGCCTTGATGTTCGAATTTGTTTGCAATTTGTTAATAACATGCAAGTCGAAGAAAAAATATAGTACGAGACTCTCGTTGTAAAGCAATCGAGACATCCCATTAATGTTAATTTTAAATTGCAGCGATGACACAATACGGCAAAGTGTGCGACAAATCATTTTGACATTTTCAGTAGAACCGATAACACATACAAGATCAAAGCGGTTATCATTGTGTACGTGCGCGTGCAATTAGTCACTCCCTGTTACAAACCTCGTGAGTAATCTTTGACCTTAAACGTAATATGGTTCTTACAACGGTTAAAATGTAGCATTCTATTACACATCAATATGTCAACTACCACGACCACTAAAATTGAAGTGTCAATTTTACATCAATAGAATCCAATCCTAAATGAAGTAGATAAATACTTGTTTAAAACGGCGAAATCGATTATAACGAAGAATTCTTTTAATTCTCTTTTTGGATAAAAATTGGATGGTACGGTGGCTATTCTACAAAAGTCCTCTCATGGTTCAGAGGTTGATTACAATTAAATTTTATTAAATCTATTCAGCAAACAATATAAAACTTCGGAGGGGAACCATAACTCACCAACGGCATCTAAGGCAGAAATGCGTTGATGAGGTTTGCAGCTTTTTCTTATCGATTCAAATATCCGCACTCCCATAACGCACTGTCAAACTGCTGACTCAATTTTTTAAGTCAGTAAATTACTTCCCGTAGCATATGTAACAAATTATTTCAAAAGTTCTGAGAAATGTTAAATTCCAAGAAAAGTAAAAATTCGTTTCTGTGACAATTTGGCTGGTTAGCTTCCTCTTTGCTCCGCCAGACTATTTCTTCAACCAATATTAAATTTCTTTTATTATTTATGCATTACTACGTTTTGTTGAACTCAATGCGTATAAGCAGAATGCGCATTTGTCTGGTTTTATAGTAGCCCAGTCAATTTATAAACCGCAAGGTTAAACCCTTTTTTGTGTACAAATTGACTGGGCTACCTATAAAACTAGGCCAATTCACATTCTATGAATGCGCATTGAGTTTAACGTAAACGCAGTATATGTTTGTTTATTTTAAATAAAAGTTCAACCGAATCACGAAAACTTGCTTGTATGTATGGGGTGTAAAAAAATGGCTGAGGTGGAACGATAGGTAACTGATTATAAAAATTGGTATTACATAAAAAAAAATTATTGTTCAAATGTAAAACTGAAACATCTAATATTAGTCAAATTGTTTTCTTAACAACCTAAATTGTCAATGTTGTGAGCATATTATGCATTGGCAAGGTCATTATGAAAACCAAAATTTAAAAAAATGTATAGTTTACCCTGATTGAACACTTCATTTTGAATAAAAACATTCAATTAGACTGGCTCCCAAATGTGTATACTAAAACACACTACACTAGCAGACTTTCATAATGATGTATCGACACTGTTCGACGAAACAGCAGAATCACTGTTTCTGCATACCATACCTGTTTTTCATCGTTCGAATATATTTTGAGAACTGTCAATTTTGTCAAGTATTAAACACAAGCTATTATAAATTCATTATTATATTTATTTCTTTAAATGAAATACATATCTATTAAACGTTGGTATTGTGGTGGAGTTGGTGTTGGTGCTATATGGAACTTGCTGGGTATTTTTAAATTATTTTAAATTTTATCTCCTAACTAACTTCCTGTAAATGATCTTTACTGTGCATTTTATTGGTTGTAGTTTTTAGAACTTGTCTAAAAATTGTAATATAAATTATTTTCCAATCAGCTAAAGTAAAATAGGTTTACCGCTAGTAACTTAATTAATTAAGTTTAAAACAATTATTATTGAAATGTCTTCTTTATGGCTAATATTTCTTGATGCTTCTGATTAATAGCACATATTGTCTTAAACATTTAAAACAATCATTAGTTATAAGCCAGATTATATCTTTGTTTAGTGAACTAAAAAAGCCTTGATTCAAAACACAGCGCCCAATGAGAGTTTACCGATAAATTAATTTTGACAATTATTGTGGTGTGATATTAGTAAGCCATGCTAATTTTGTCTAATATATGATTTTAGCATTACCTACAAAGTTTCATTTTCTACCAAAAATATTGCTGTTTAGTCGATTGAATTGAACAATTAATGCTACCCATGATAATACTAGCTACTTCCCTACCTAATAACGAATCAATCTGAAACTTTATCAAAACCTCTCATGTTGCATTTTAACACCCAGCATAAACTATTCTAAAATAGTATTTAATCGCTAATACGTACACTTACCTATAAGTCGATAGTGATTTATGAAATTTGTTTGCATAATCAATTTAAAAAGTTGTTTATTGCCAATAAAACAAAGTAAAGGAAAATATTTACTGAAAGTAAAAAGTTGATGGTAAATAAAATCTCTAAATACCCTATTCAACAATTTCCAGACGACCAAAGCCCATTACATATTAACAAGGTATTCTTGTGTATATTAACATTAAAGCTGTCAGAAGAGACACCGTATAATTGGTTAGCTAGAGCAGCAGGTAATAAACTTTCCATCCATCTCTTTCTTTAACCCCAAAATTATTTGTTTTTCGTCTCTGTCGCTGTCAATTTACATTTTCAAACAGTATACGCCTTTTGCATTACCATAATAATTCAAAAATATTCTCAGAATGTGCGTACCTGTAGCTGGCAAGAAAATCAACTCGTCACAGTCTAAGTTTCGTTTAACTTGTTAAAACAAACTAATTTTTGTAACGGGGTAAGAAAAAAGTGATTTAAAATTGAACGTTGGGTAAATGAGAAAAAACTTTTTGATGGGGCCAATTATCACCGGAACACCATTATCTTATGAATTTATTTCAGAAACAATAACTACGCACATAAAATTGTCTTTTAATTTAACAAAATGTTTTGCTCGTTAATGGGTTGTAACCAAGATAATAGCTCCGCTGTGTGGGTCGTATGTGTCTGCGTTCAAAATTGAATATCATTTATAATTCTTTTTTGTAGTGTAATTAAAATTTATTAATGTTTTATTGCAAGCACGTGACCAGTTTCATTCGCCAATTGATTGTTAAAATCCAAACTACTACCTTCACAAAATTATACGTTAATTGAAAATCGGTCAATAGGAAATTTTTTATTTGAAAACGTGATAAGCGGCTAAATTTTAGCATATTGCGTGGGGTACATATAGGTGCATCCGAAGTTATTATACCATTGCCTATAATTGAAGGGCTTGGAGCAACAAGGTTACATGCCACACTTTTAGCAAATTTGACTTTGAGTTTGAGTGTGACATTCTACAGGTCTCCTATTTTTGTGATAGCTATTCTCGCAAGAATTACTGGTCGCTCCATAGCGTTATTAATTTTGTAAAATATGCAAAAATATTTGTGTAGTAACAGCACAAGCCACAAGTAAATTCATCATGGCGCCATCGTACTCGCATATTTCTGCCAAGAGAAAATGAGATTTTAATATTGAAAACAGCAATGAACACTGTGATTTCGCCTCTGATGATTGTGTATTAGACAAGGATTATGTGCAACAGGTAATTTAAACTTTTTATGTGACAAGTATTGTTGTTTTCAAAATATTTTATTGTACATTTCATCGGTCACATTGCATATATCCTACCATCATTAAATGTGTAAGTATAATAATCCGATTTCACTGAATCCAAAAACATTAGAAAATCTGGCACAGGTGATTTCCTACATTCCTTCACTGTATCACACTTATTATCAAGCAATAGGGGCTGCTATCTGTACCCAGAAATGCCACTGAGAAGGTAACAGATAATGAACCCTAAAATTTGGACAACAACCTTTAAGACAATAGTAAAGATGAAAGCTAATTTGCAAAAAGACCTAATATTATTTTTTATTAATAAGGGTTCAAGCCACAATTTTTGTAATAAACAATTAAAATTACAGTTTCTTATTTTATTTATACTAACAATCAACTCAGCATAGTTAAAGATGCCCTCATAACAAATTTCTTATGACATTAAATGTTATAAAAATCATCAAGTTTGATTTTTGGATTTAACCGAATTTTTAACAATTAATATCTCAAAACTAACTTCATGTGGTATGTAGTCTTATTGTCCCAAAACCTTTAATTTACACTCCTTTTAAACTGCGATTATTTTTTAAAATAACTTCATCAACAACCACATAACTGCTGCTTTCAAAAATAAAACAAAAATTAGTGAAACATTTATATTAGTATAGTTGCCACACTAGGAAAGATGTCCCACATTAAAAAAAAATTCGATTAAACCAAAAATAATTTCAACAATCTTATCACATTATATTGGTAGTATTTTGCCTTTTAACCCACAGTGCACTAAGAATTCGAAAGTTTTTTTAGGTGTAATTTGATCTTTAAGAATTTCAGTTGTGCTGGCTGCAAAAATCTCCCAACAAGACGAAACTTTTCTTGTGATCAATAAATATTTTTTGTATATGTTTTCATATATCAAATTGAATGTAAACTACACGTTAAAATACTTTCTAAAATCGAAAATATTTCCTAAAATTTTCAAATAATTAGGGCATGTAGCCCACCAGGGTATTCTGGCGCAATAACTAAGGCTTTTCTAAATTAGTGTCACTATCAATATTTCTAATTCTTTTTAAAATTTAATCTTTAAAATCGCTAACTAATAAATAAACAATCCTTATTCTTAAGTTTAGTAACTTTTTACTTATTAATTTAGGTAATATAAAATAAAATCAAGAGGTGGGTCATTTATACGGATTTTACCCTACAACCGTATATTTCGAAACTAACTTTTTGTTACTTGGGCGGTTTCAGCTCTAATCTCTTCATTTACTTTATCCTATTAAAGTAAGAAGAAACTTCTTCTTAATCTTGCCGACACTTTGAAAAATGTTCTTTATTGTATATTTTGCCGTCACTTGTCATTACTCAATGTCGTTGCCTATTTAAGCATGTTTAGCACATTCTTTGAAGATTACTACAGTCCATCGCCGGCGAACAAGAAAAGCAGAGATTTGCGGTGCTTAAATACATTTTTTCAGAGTATTAGTATAATTCAAAAGAGATTGAAACGGAGATGTCAATGGGACGCTTCAGTATAAAAATAAGACGCACAGAATTCATATTGGATATTAACTATAACAGTTGCTGTGCATTATAAAGAAGGTGTCATGAAATTACCGCCCTTAAAAAATATTTTACTCTAAGTTCCTAACAATTTGCTAAAATCGCTGCCTTTCGGATGCGGTGAACTCCTGGATTTTGGTGTCTTGAAGATCTATCATCCACATTTTACAATTAAAGTAAATCCGTCTTAGCCAGGTTTATGACTCAGCCAGCGGTTTGTGTACGACGATCCGTAAATCGAGACCGAAAAAAAGTTTCGTCATAAACAAGATTTCAGTTTATCCAGTTTCCTGCTTACATAATATACATTTAGCTGTATTGACCAGTTAATAAGTTTTTCCATTTATCTTACACTGTTCATAGATAGTTCTTACTAGTTCATTTGGTTCTTTAAGATTAAGTTAGACAAGAAAATGGGAACTGTTTTAGATGAAGACACTTTATTGGTATTTTTCATACAATAATCTAATTGTTACCTTTCGAAAATTTATACAAATTATGCCGAAAATTATTCTCAATATACAAAATTTACGAATGTAACAAAGAGGACAAATAAAATAAATGGCACGGAAAAAGATACAACGCAATCATTTCTTCGTTCTTCGTTCAGATTAAATAATCACTTTTATACATTTCATTCCGGCTATCTGAAATCGTAGAATGCATATGTTGATATTGCACGGGGTTTAACAAAGTATGAATAATAAGTTGTTAACGTACTCTGTTCAGAATAAAAAAGGCCTAGAGATTTTCTTAATCAGAAGTTCAGCTTCGAGAAAATTTTATATCTTAAAAACTATTGCCTAATGTCAAATACAATTGATTGAAAATAAAACCCAAAATTTGTCCAATGTTTATACTAAGTAGTTGATGAACAATAGACTGGTGAATAACCTTGTAAAAGGTTTCGAGTTACTCCTGAAACATCCTGTATATGTATATGTTTCAATGTCGATATTTTCTGGGCCAGTATTGGAGGAATTGCATCTTCTGAATCGAATTTATCAGTCGTTATAGGCGTTTCTCTTGAATTCTGGTTTTCTTTCACTTTTTTCATTTAGTTTACAGCATCCACAACGCTAATTGGTTTTTCAAGTACTTGTA
The DNA here is from genome assembly GCA_949768715.1 of Dascillus cervinus. Classification (NCBI taxonomy): domain Eukaryota; kingdom Metazoa; phylum Arthropoda; class Insecta; order Coleoptera; family Dascillidae; genus Dascillus; species Dascillus cervinus. The sequence goes on along the minus strand of OX458319.1, from coordinate 23,771,502 downwards.
TTAATTCACTGCAAACAAGCTGATACAGTATAATTGGATGACTGAAACTTTCGAAATCCTTTGGTCAAATGGTTGATGTAATATTTGGAGATGAAAATGTTAAATTGATGTTTCGGAATATAAAAAAGTCAATAGGTTTTCGTTTCTGCCCTGTCAAAATTCTGAAGCCATTCCACCAAATTCAATCTTCTTGAGAGAAGAGAAGATTTTCGTTTTGTCCTAACAGACTTGAATAGAAGAAAATAGCATGTCAATCCTTTACTAGTTTCCTATTAACACATGTGTCTTTCAGATTGAAAATGTCCTAAAGTAAACACCTGTCTTGCTAGCATTGTAAATATCATTTAGGTTGTGGCCGGGGATAATTGTCCGAAAATTAGTAATTTCCCGCGTGTTCATTAATCATTACAAATTCTCTGCTAATTGTATAGAAAGACATGCTGTGACAAATCACGATTTTTCGCCTAGCACCCATTCTGTCGCCTTTTCTTTAAAAATTGAGTTTAATCCAAAATTTTGTGAATCAGTCATACAAAATACTTAGTGTGCATAATTAGACTGGACGTTTTGTGATAATTATTGTGAATTTTTCGCCATTGTTTTCCCAAATAGAAATACAATTACATTATGGTATGAAACCTCCATATAGTGAAGCTTCTTTAACAAAGGTTTACCGAAATTCCCAGGGAACAGAAATGTAGGATTTTGAATGTCGATTGGTTTTTAAAGCGACTGCTAAAACTTTACAATTAAGCATGAACCCAATTAGCCACTGTTTAGAGTCTAGTGATTTAAAGAAGTCCATATGCGTAGAAGACAAAAATATGTAATTATATGTAAAAAGGTGTCCGTCAACAGAGGATTTACTGTATTAAATATATTTCAAATTTTCTTCAACAGAAGGTTAAGTTTAGAAAGCGAAATTAGCTTTAATTAAATTTACTTGTAGCTATAAAAATCCGCATAGAAGAACTGTAAATATTTGGTATATAATTGCGACCTAAGTAAATATAACGAAGACGAAAGAAATTACAATTAACTAACCCACAGGTTTAAAGGCTCCCAACTATATTTTGAATAAACTCCCCGGGGGCCTTAACTCGATGAATACACCGCTTCCAAGAACCCCCGTTTACTGCAAATTGTGGGGTTATACCACACCTACCGCCCATACTTATCTACCTTTAGTTAAACGATGTTTAACTAAAGACACAGTGGTGTAGTTTATAAATCATCGCACTTTAATAATATACGTTCGAAAGTACTTAATCCATATACGTTTCGAGATTATTATTTATTACTAGCTGTTGATACTTGCAGGAACATATTTCAATTCAACAAGTAGAAAAAAGACAAATTTATCTTAGTGACTTCAACTTAATTAATCAAAATTTGCATTGCATTTCAAAAGTAATCACAAAAGGCAGTTACCGATTTAGCAAGCCTCGCACAGAATGCTCTTATCTGAAGATTTTAACGGCATTCCCAATGGTGGCAAGAAAACCCCAAAGTACAACCACTGCACTGTCCCAAATCGGTTAGATTTATGATCGGTTTGGGCGTTTCGTTAGCAGTATTTTAACATAATTTTAATAGCTATGAAACCAAGTCTGTTGTTAAAAGAGGCCGTAATATATTTGGTTTTTAATGATTTTATAATATATATCTATTTGGGCTCGTATTCACTAAAATGGTTGTTAAGAATAGCCTGTTAGAAGGTTTTATTAACGATTAACTTTTTACGGCTATTAATGTCTTGTTGCTTTTTTGGCTGCGGTCATTTCATGGGATTTGGTTTTTTCACGACTCCTTCGAAATTTTCAATCTGCAATTATAATTTTAGCTTAATCAAAAAACCTTTAATTGTAATGTATTCTACTTCCATTAATGTGAGTTGATAATTTGAAAATCCAACTGCCATTTTTATTGTAAGATAAGATGAATACCTACTATTAATTTTAAGCAATTTTACTAATTTTATAAGTAATAATGTAGTTATTATTATGTAATAATGTAGTGGCCCACTGTACTGTCTCTATTGTGGCTGATGACTTCCAATAACTTTGGATGTCCATAAAAAGAAAAAACTTTCAAGAATTCGAACGGCAGCAAAACACAATAAGAAACATCAAAATGATCTCCTCACAATCCGACAAAAGCGTTTAAGCTTTTAAATACATCATAAATCATATTATAAATGTCATATTAAAATCCAAAAAAAATGTTAAAGTCGTTTAGTATCTATTATACCCAGTGGAACCGCTTTAAATGCACTAATAGACAAAAATATTTGAAATCATGCGTTACAAGGAATAATAAGTTAAACTTACTAGCAGCACCCATAACTGATTGTAACATCCCTGGGTGGTTTGTTAATTACATGTAGCTATTATTTAAACAACCATTGTCTGCATTATTCCGCATTTGACCAAAAAGGATTACGATGACAACTAACGTTATGAAAGACTATTAATGATACATAGTTCGTCCATATGCTGTTCATTGATTTATTGTTGCGTTTAACGATGTGCAACTGTAACCGACTTTTTAAGTTTTTTATTTTTACCTGCGTGCATGCGTTCGTGAGCGCGTATATGAGTGCGTGCCTGCATGTATAGGCGTGCAGATTCAGTCAATAAGTTTTGAAAAAATAAAGCTATTACAACGAAATTTGATGTAACTGAACACATCCTCAAACCCTGAACTAATTTTATTAATAAGCGAAGTCTGTGGGGAAATAGGGCTTCAAAACTGGCACTAAAAGGGCCCAGCACGAGAAATAGATTACAGTCAAACCTGTATAATACGGAATTGCTTGAGTTGAAGAAATAAATCCTTTCCAGTTAGGTTTCCGGGTTACGACGGTAAGTAGTATTCCGGCTTATGCAGTTTCTAACTTACACACGTTTGACTGTATAATGTAGAAAACAGTAAAAAGCGTAATTATACAGTCAATACACAACATGCTTACAAACATTTCAGAGATTACCTGCCTAAAACACGAAAATCGCTAATAAGTGCACTACTCAAACTGAAAACGATCGGACTTTTCATCTTACTTTAAGTCGCTAAAGCCAAGTGTTTCTGTTACACCGTCAAAGTTCAATGGTCTAATCTTTGCTTTCGAAACAAAAGTTTACGTTCGTTCATTTAAGTGACCACTCCGTTTTTTAAAATATGTTAAATTAATGTAACCAACGATTGTTTACTAACGTGTTGGTGCATACAGAAAAAAGTGCGCTGTTACTGTGGTAATTATAGGATACCAGTAAGAGAAATAGTCCTTATTTCATTAGTGACTTACAACCAAACCCATCTATATATCACCGGTGACTTTTAAAAACCACATTATTTATATATTTCAAATTTGTGTACGAAGTTATATCGCAATTGTCGCAACCGCAAATTTTTAAAACGTCCAGTCTAATTGTGGACACCAAGTATTTTCTATGACTGATTCAAAAAATTTCGGATTACATTCAATTTTTAAAGAAAAAACGACAGAGTGGGTGGTAGGCAAAAAATCGTGTTTGGTCACAGCATGTCTTTCTATACAATTAGCAGAGAATTTGTAATGATTGATGAACAAGTGGGAAATTATTAATTTCGGCCAATTATCCCCGACCACAACCCAAATGATATTTACAATGCTAGCAAGACAGGTGTTTATTTTAGGACATTTTCAACCTGAAAGACACATGTGTTAATAGGAAACTAGTAAAGGATTGACATGCTATTTTCTTCTATTCAAGTCTGTTAGGACAAAACGAAAATCTTCTCTTCTCTCAAGAAGATTGAATTTGGTGAAATGGCTTCAGAATTTTGACAGGGCAGAAACGAAAAACTATTGACTTTTTTGTATTCCGAAACATCAATTTAACATTTTCATCTCCAAATATTACATCAACTATTTGACCAAAGGATTTCGAAAGTTTCAGTCATCCAATTATACTGTATCAGCTTGTTTGCAGTAAATTAATACAAGTACTTGAAAAACCAATTAGCGTTGTGGATGCTGTAAACTAAATGGAAAAAGTGAAAGAAAACCAGAATTCAAGAAAAACGCCGATAACGACTGATAAATTCGATGCAGAAGATGAAATTCCTCCAATACTGGCCCAGAAAATATCGACATTGAAATATATACATATACAGGATGTTTCAGGAGTAACTCGAAATGTCTTACAAGGTTATTCATCAGTCTAGTGTTCATCAACTAGTATAAACATTGGACAAATTTTGGGTTTTATTTTCAAGCAATTGTATTTGACATTAAGCAATAGTTTTTACGATATTAAATTTTTTCGAAGCTGAACTTCTGACTAAAAAAATCTGCAAGTCTTTTTTATTCTGAACAGAGTACGTTAACAACTTATTATTCATACTTTGTCAAACCCCCTGCAATATCAACATGTGCATTCTACGATTTCAGATAGCGGGAATGAAATGTATAAAAGTTATTATTTAATCTGAAAGAAGAACGAAGAAACGATGGCGTTATATCGTTCTTCGTGTCTTTTATTTTATTTTTCCTGTATAAATTTCCGTAAGGTAAACAATTAGATTATTGTATGAAAGGTGTCTTCATCTAAAACAGTTCCTATTTTCTTGTCTAATTTAATATTAAAGAACGGAACAAACTAGTAAAAACATTTACCAAATATTGTTCTAGAATGACGTTTATCAATAAATCAAGCACAATGGTAAATTCTCAAGCAGAAAAATAATTTTAATGATGTTTGAAGGTTGACACTAGACAACAACTACCTACGACACATGATAGCACTGGCATTATACACTGTACTACCACCAGATTGTTTTTGAACGCACGTTAAGTTATTGTTACTCGAACAAACCGCAAGAATCAATAATATTGACCGTGTCATAAATTGTATTCATAAATTATTTAAATTTATTTAAATAATAAACGCAATTAGTGTCAAACGCGAGATTCTTAATTGCGACTTTACTTGTCCAAATTTTGCCTTCTTTGTATGGTACTTTTTCTAATCCATACGTTATTAACTTGTACAGGGTGGGTTAAGTTTTACTGCCCGTGGCAAAATAGGCCTTTAAAATAATTTGTCAATTCTCATAAATTGCATGAGTAATTTTATATTATTAAGGTACATAGACACCAAGAAAAAATCTTTTTTTTTAATCAGGTAAAATTTTGGCTTTCTTTCAATTACTAATTTTTCAATTTATTAGTTTTTTTTATGTACTGACAGTAAAATATTTTCACACAATTTAGTGTAATTTAAATAATTTTACTAATTTGGGTTCATTAAATAAAGCAATTTCCGTATTAGAGGGTATTTTTTTAAATGATTTACGACATAAGCTGACCAATTCACCTAACAATGGTATTGGTTTTGGGTACTTGGCTGATTATTTATGACAGTCATAAAGTTAAGTAAAAAAGTGCAACGTTACATTTTACAGGACCGGAATAAGGGTCTTCGATATTTCTTTAAAAGTTCACAACATCATAACTAACAGCTACACGGTAATTATAATCATAATAAAAAATAATTTTTGCAATATTAGATTAAACTTGATAAGAAAATTGCTTACCAACTTCTAATTTTCGTTAGTATATCTGTCTACAATTATGTGTTTTAATTTTGCCGTCTGCAAAGTCAATATACCTATCGGTTATTGAACCTTCCCATAAAATAAATTGCTTAATTTACCCAAAGTTTAAAAACCCTGGTCACAACCCTAGATCACTTTGTGAATAAAGAAACATTCACATTTGTAACAAATCTTCCAACACTTAAACATCGTTGGTAAAAAGTGAAAATTAAAACTTTGTTTTGTGGAATAGTGAACATTTGTGTTTAGTTCAGGTATAATCATTCCAGTTCAATACTCAGTCGAGGAGAAGCTTGAAATGCTTTTAATTTATGGGTAATGAGGCATCACTTTGAGTATCTTTTATAAAATAAACTTAATATTTACCTATTAAAAACTTATTTTATTTTTCTCACAAATTCCAGAATACGGGTCTGGCAACAACTAAAACGTCGTTCCCTTCAGTTTTATGGGTCGATTATCAGGTATTGTTACGTGTTAGACCGTATTATCCATTGTTGGAAAGTCATAAATAACAGTATTTTTCGTGCTTTACGTGAAATATGATTTATCTCAAAAAGTAATAATTTTTTAACGAATTAAATTGCAATTAACAATGCTACGAATAATTTGACAAATTTTGAAATAAAAAACCAAACATGTAAATTTTACCCGAAACTTACTTTTTTGGCTTCAAATAAAAATTATTTGGAAAACTTGTAGCACTAATCGAAAGTGTAAACTTCAACTGATGTAACATGTAAATTGCATACTTTCTTCTCAATCTTTAATAGGTATTATGGCCGGGGCGGTAAAACTTAACTCACCCTGTATGCATCTACAGTCTGTTTATAAATGACTGTTGATCAAGTGGCCTAAAAAATCTACTATGTCCAAGAAACATAGTTTAAGAAACTCCATATCGACACTAACAGGTTTTGTTTTTGCTCTTAACTTATTGAAGTTTTGTTGCAGTTTCTTATCTTGTTTTCGGTTATTTATCTTAAACAATTTGTCTTTTTTAGGTTGCTTTAATGAGCCCAAAAGTTTGGCCTAGCTCACTTGACCCACAGAACTTTATAAACACTCTGTAGTATATCACAGTGTAATTTTAAGCTCATGTAACATTTTCATTTTCATTTCAATAACGAGTTGTAGTGTGTCTTCTTACGGGTTTCAACTGCAAATTGGAATTTAAACTTACACCTCAAATATAAGAAATAGGAAAATCAAATAGTAACGTGAGAAACACAATAAGTTAATATATCAAAATTTACATTATAGGGTGACCATGCCAGTGAATGAACACTTTGCATTTCGGTTGTCACATTTGCGTTCACAGAATTATTTTCTCCGTCCCCAATATCACTTTTGTTGCTAATAACTTGTTGTATCGATAGATATTTTGTTAGAGCACAAGATTATTGCATCATTTGGAAGACTCGCTACAAATCAATTTATTAAAAGACATTTAAATACAAGACGTACTAAATACCCAGTGAATGAACACCAAAACCAAAAACCAAAACAGCGACGTCCAGTAAATGAACACCCAATATGGATGACAATACATTAACTTCAAACGTATTTGTAATAAAGAAAATTTTGTTTCTTTGTTATAAATTATAAATTATGTTCAAAGATACGATGAAATAGGACCTGCCTCTACATTTGACTGCAACTCGCAACCAACTGTTGATTTGAGCAATGTCTTTTTTTGGAATAAACTGATAAGAAAAAAACAATAATTGGATCATATCTGTAGAGACCTAATGGAACTATTTCGCACTCAAGATAGTTCGAAAATGCCCCACTGTTCTTAATAATTCAGTTTATTTGAGCAGTGTTCATTCACTGGGTGGTGTTCATTCACTGGACGGTTCACCCTAACAAGCATATGGTGTCTGATATATTCCAAATATATTCATCGCCACAAAATAAATACCCACGTTTTTTTTACTATTTTTCACAGGCTGGAAACACCTATTGAGTTTGAAAATTTATTTAATGAGCTAAAAAAACAATATTTCAACCGACCGTATTGGTTAGTGATAATTTATTACCCGCGCGATAAGGAGACTGCACATTACGAAAGCAAAAGAATGACAAAGATGGTAACAGTATAGGAATGCCAATGATTCATGAACGACGAAAGGCAATGTTCGGATGTTTAAGGTGGTTTTTTTGTTGGATCGTGTTGTTCTGTTTCGACACGAACAAATGGACGTTACACATTTCTCGCACTCCCGATGTTCCCGCTTGTTTATGACCCGACCTTAAGAGGTATTTTTTAAACCTCCGAATTTGTATTGTACCCTTGTTTTGCACTTAATAGACGATAATTGGATTTTTTCACTTCGCACGGCGGACGCCACCTGTTCCGTCCGGATCGTCACGATTCCATTAAATCGGAGAAAGTTTCAATCGAACGGTGAAGAAAAATAGCAATATCCTGCGCAAAGCATCATTAAATTGACAGTATGCCGGATAATGGTGGCGTTTCGAAATATAATTAAAGAAAAATATTTATTTTCCAAACACAATTTCTACGCCAACGGTTTTCAATTGTAACCATGTTATATCGCTTTCATTTATCCCCTGTTTCACGCGTCAAGTGACAATTGGCGAGTCCCTTTTCGCCATATTTTTTCTGCCATTGTTCCGGTCGGTTAAACCATTGTACGGTGATCAGGTAAAAATCAAATCTTCAGGAATGCTTTATAATGCGTTTTTAAGATATATGATCCTGTTTTTGAGCTTTAAACTAAATATATTATTATTTTCTTGGCTAATCTAAAATCAGTTGTTGTGTGTATTGGGATATTTTATGGTGTGTAAACTTTATAAATTGATTTTATGGTGGTAGCCTTGTATTTTCTGCTCGTTTATATAAATCGTAACTTGCGATTCTTTATATGTTGAAAGAAAAAAAGGCTCTCGACTTGGTTCTTTTGCACGTACCAAATTTCATTGTCAAGCTGGTTATAAATTGATTTTAAACGGCGGAACAGAACTGGAAAATATTCAGACTGAATTTATGCGTCGGTTGCAGATTTATTACATTTAAAATGCATAACCCTCGTCAACTTAGAACTTTTATTATTAAATTAATTTTTTTAAGTTTTAATATTAGATAATGTAATCTTATACATATTTATCAGTAAATGATAGAGTAGCACTCGTAACGAGTAGAAATTTTAATTGTTACTAAAATTTAAGAACTTGTTGCTCACTTTTCTTAATTTTTTGTAACAAAAGAAAACATTCTATCTGATTTTTTAAAGTAGAAAAAATTTGATGCTACAGTTTCTGCACTTAAAAGATATAATCAATATTTACTTAAAAAAATAAGTAAAAATAAAAGTTGTTTTCATTTCTTCCCTGTACAAGTAACCCCCGCTCAACGCGAACGATACGTTCTGGACCTGGTCACGTTAAGGGGGCCACTTGAGAAGCAAGATTCACAAGATGGCGCCACCGTAGTAAAAGTGTCAATTTTGTAAAAGCTCTTTTCATTAACAAGCTTTTTTATATAAAAAACTAGTGGTGGATATAAAAGATAAAAAATGATCTAGGTATAGACATAAATTTGCCATGGAAAAACTTGAAAAAAGTATTTATTCAAAAATGTCACACTTTCCGATGCCTTTTGACTTAAATATAAGTACTGACAAATGTGATTAGATAATGTACGAGTATACTAATGATTAATGCTTCTAGGGTGTGATCAGCAAGATTTTCTTTACTTTTAACAAAAAATTCAAATATTATTGAAAGTTTGACATTTTTGAATAAATACTTTTTTCAAGTTTTTCCATGGCAAATTTATGTCTATACCTAGATCATTTTTTTTATCTTTTATATCCGCCACTAGTTTTTTATATAAAAAAGCTTGTTAATGAAAAAAGCATTTTACAAAATTGACACCTTTTTATACGGTGACGCCATCTTGTGAATCTTGCTTCTCAAGTGGCCCCCTTAAGCGAAATTTTCCGTTCAACGGGGGATTTATAAAAAATCATATTAAAATTCTGAAAAAAAAACTTAATAACATAAATACATATTATTAATATAAAAAATCTCATACATAACAAAATAAAAGAAATAAATGTCATACAAAACATAATTATTTATAATTCATTCATTTTGTTCTACGTTGCAAAAATGAATCAAGATTCCCTTGTTTGACCTCTACGTTTATTATGCAAAATTTGCAACCATGTTTTATAGCACTCATTCTCTCGTAATTTTCGTCGTTTTCTTCAAACAACTCCAGCAGCTTTTTTAATTTTGTATTTTTGTTGGACACTGTAGACTCGGGCAATTTAAAATTTCTTCCTACAGCTGTAAATTTACCACTTTCTACACTTTCTATCATTTTTAGTTTCTTTTCTAAAGTCACTACATTGCGAATTTTCTTACTCAAATTTTCACGAAGGGATAAAAAATATGTAGTTAATTTAATTTGCATGCATTTGACACTGCAGCTAAGTTTACATAGACTGACGAAAATTTGTATATACTTCCACAGTATTTTTTAGGGGATGGATTTTGGGTTTAAAATCTGTTTATTATCACAAGGAGCTGTGCGTACCTGTAAATTCTAAATTTATTGTGTAGCTTTACTTAAAGATCTGCAGTTAAGCAAATTTTCACTGTGTACACTGCTTAAAGCGTGAAGTCACAAATGAAATGCACTAAATGTCTGGACCAAGAATACTGCAATAAAAGTGTAATCTACCGATTCTAGAACTGCCAACCGTTAAAAGGGATCAGCCTTTTGCACAAATTTAAAAAAATAGCAATTCGCGATATAACGAATTCGCGTTCGCCGGGGGCGCGTTGAGCGGGGGTTACCTGTATATGAAACATCCAGTTTGCGCTGATTTGAAGCTATGTTTGCTACTTCTAAAATGAGATTTTGTGCTTCGATTTATCCCATCTGAGCTGAAAATAATAGCTTGCCTACATATACCCCCAAAAAACACATTTTTTGGGGTAAATGGATACATACTACAGAGGTATATGTAGACAATCGCATATAACACTGTGTTAGCCATCAAGTCTTAAATGTAGAAACTTAAACAATAAGTTTATAATATATATATGTTTTTATAACTAAATTTAAAAGAATAAAAGTTTATTTGGTTTAAGTGAATTTCTTGTCTATTATTTAGAATTATCGGTAGACATCAAGCATTTGGGTGTGTAGAGTAAGATATATACTTTTCCGATGATCGTTGATTTACGGACCGGTTTAGTGAATAGGAAATCGTGCATTAATGACCCTCATTAATGAATGATTTTTCATTAATGCACGATTCCGGTAACTAGGCAACCAAAAATATTTTAAGGTATTTCTAATATTTCAATGTAAACACGAAGCTTGATGTCAAAAAAGGGATCTTCTCCGATTAGCTCCTGATGATTTTTAATCAACTGTTACATACTATTTAGTGTTGAAAGCGGATAAGTCACTGAGATGACGCCTTGCAACAATAAAATTGTGATTGCATTTACTGGGTAACCTCACTTTTTTATGTTGATAATCCAAAAAAGTTGTTGCAAAAACAATAGGACCGGTTTGCAGGTAAGTAAACATTTTCCTTCGTAAATTGCATTGTATGACAAAATGAAAATAAAATATACCAATAAGCACTACAAATTGAATTAATTACTTACTTTATGTTTGGTAATACTATTTATATAAAAGTTAGCAACAATAAAATAAGTAAACTTTATAAAAAGTTCAGTTGGAATGTCACAGCTTTGACATTTTTGTAAGTCATGGCACCGTTGATTTGATTAATTTGATTTGTTAATTTAAACTGCGTGGCATGCTTGATTTCAATATCTATTGAAATTTTTTACACGGAAAAAATTACATTCTCTTCAATTTCATAACTTTCGATCACCGGAAAAATAGTGTAACCAACTTTTGCGTTAATCGCTCTCATTAACGCACTTGTTGGTTAAATAACTATTTATCTACGATCATTATATAATATAAACATTATTGATGTGAAACCTCTACTCTAAATTGTCATTTTATCCATCGATAAATTAAAGAGAGCATCCTATTGGTTCCCAGCCATGAGTAAAATTGACAGAATTTTTATCCATCGGGACTTCGACCAATGAAAATTAAAAATATTGGGATTTTTATTTTACAACATTGCCACGTTGGTAACAGTTTGCATTAATTGCAACAACATAACCAAGCAAAACTAAAGCAATTGACAGCAAAACGTACCCAAGTGTGTTAATAATAAAATTCGTGGTTTGTGAAGCAGTTTTTTGTGACCGCAAGTTTAAAATGTTGGACGAAGAAAATGGAATGTCCTGTACGCCCCCTGACATTCGCAATATCGCAACGACTGCAATAGAAAATCTTCTACCACAAAAATCACGGCACAAATATGAATCTGTTTATGAAACTTTTTTAAAGTGGCGAACAGAGAAAAATACTACTTCCTTTTCTGAAAATGTTGTGTTAAGTTATTTTGTGATGCTTGCAGAAAAATATTCATCTTCTTCTCTTTGGAGTTACTATTCAATGCTTAAGAGTACCTTAATCATTCATCACGATATACATATTGAAAATTATAAAAAACTTCAAGCATTTTTGAAACGCAAATCTGAGGGATTTATACCTCTGGAAGTAATGCTACAAATGCAAGTGCAAATGTTAACAGTACCACAACTATAACGAAGAACAATTGTGACATTAATCTTGTCAAGAATCCACCTTTTAGTTTCAATAGTTGTTCAAACTTTACGATTAACATTTACAATAAAAATGACAATGTAAACTAACTGTCATAGTATCACGTTCAAAAATTAAAAAATATTTAATTAAGAATTTGTTTTATTATTTTGTATGGATGATCGTAGATAAAGTATAGTATTATACTCGCAAGTAAAGGTTTTTATCCACTCAAATGATTACATGCACTCGCCTTCGGCTCGTGCAGCAAACTTCATTTTCATGGATAAAAACCTTCTTTACTTGCTCATGTAATAATATACTATAGTCTACACTTACTACTTTACGTATATCGTAGACAAATATGAAAAATAAAGGCTTGTCTCCATTTACCCCTAACTGTGGGATAAGCGGAAACAGTGGTAGGATTAAAAATACAAACGTAGCGCTATAACGGCACTACATATTGGTTTCATATTTATCACATCAATAAACCAATGATCACTCTTAATGCTGATATACCATTAAATCCTATACCCATTTCCATGGTTAGGAAAATTTGTGTTGAAAAAGAAACGTCATATTTCGCATACACTTACCTCACCGCACCCTAACAGCGTGACGTTCACATGCAACTTTTAACTTTAAATAATATTGATTGAAAGAATTTGAACGGTTCCTGGCGGTTTTCACCGAATGTTTCGTTTACTAAGGTACAAACGGCAAGCATGCACATTTTGAAACTCAGGGCAATATTTAGCAATATAATGTTCCTCATTATTCCTTTATGCATATATATTTATATGTTTTTATTTTTACTTCCGTTTTAAAGATGTTACCTTTTGATATTCATGTGTATTAGAAAAATAAAATTTTCGGCACTTATTAATAGTTTTTTTAACAATCAAATTAATGAAGTTGGTTACTTATTTCTACTCTGAGCAGTGAAAATCGCGTTTTCACGCAACTGCAAAAATGTTCACGTAAACACTACGTGCTGAGAACATGATTACGATATTTTCTTGATTAATGCAGCATAGTAACACTTTCCTTGCTATGTATATATTTCATTTTAAGATAAAACATAAAATGTACAGTCAAACTTCGTTGTAATGAACATCATGAAACTGAACAGTATTGTCAGTTATTGCTGAAGAGTTGGCAGAATTTCTTCAATGCATTTAATGTTTAAGTACACCCAGAAAAAAGTATGACACATAGGGTAAGCTAGACAGTCATCAGCCACCCTATAGTGATTGGCATAGGATTAGTTTTTAATTATTTATAGTATTTCAGTGCCGCTTTAGGAATATTTGACTTCAAAAATGTATAGCATCAACATTGTTAACCTTGCAACCCACTTCTCAGTCAATAGCTCATAACGTCAATCAGCTGTTTCCCGGTTATTTCGTTGTGTACTCTGTTGTGCTGTTTTTTTAGTGAAAATTGACAACTTTTGTTAAGAATCAACAAATTCAAAGTGAGATTAAACCATAACGTAAGTATCTTTTTATATCAATCTTGGTTTAGGCATGCTTAACCATATTGAAAGGGGGTAGATTTTAAGCGGGAACTAATTTTTTAGGTTATTATCTAGTAAAAATATCTATGCCAATCACTGACTAGCAATTTTGAATTAAAAACAGTTATTGGCCATGTGGCCAATAACTATGTGAATTGATATTTTGTTTGTCACAAATTATTTGCTTATTTTTAGTATGTTATTAATAAACAATTCCTTAAAAGTATCAATTTCCTTAAAATTTTTATCCTGGTTAGTGGTTGGCCACGTGCCAATCATTGGTATATGTTAGTGGCCAATAACTATCTTTCTGCTCTCGTAGATGCCGAAAGTGCAGGAAGGGGCCAAATATCAGAAAAAATATTCTGAAGCAAATGTTTCAGCGGCATTGGATGCTCTTAGTAATGGAATGTCTCAAAGGCAAGCGGCTGCCACATTCGGGGTACCGCGTCAAACCCTACAATTTAGAAAAAGTGAAAAGTTTCAGGATAAAATTAACTTAGGGCCAAATCCAATACTGACTAAAGAGGAGGAAAGTATTTTAGAAGAATGGATACTAGCGGGCTATAGAAAAGGTTCCCCAGTGAGAAAAATTGACATACAAGTATCTGTAAAAGAATTTCTAGACGAAAACCCACGTGACAACCCATTTCATCACAATCTGCCAGGAGATGGTTGGTACAGGGCCTTTCTTAAACGTCATCCTGCTCTTACTCACCGAACACCAGAGGCAGTTACAGCAGCTAGTTCTGTTGTGGCTGAAAAAGATATCAGGGGTTGGTTTCATTCGGTAGAAACATACTTGTCAGAAAAGGGTTTGGTTGACATATTACAAGATCCAACAAGGATATTTAATGGTGATGAAACTTGCTTTTACCTATGTCCCAAAAATTCCAAAGTGGTTGCACCTAGAGGTGCAAGAAACGTGTACGAAATAGATACTGCACAAGCAAAAACCAATATCACGGTGATGTTTACGTTTTCAGCCAGTGGACAAGTAACTGAACCTATGGTAATATATCCTTACAAACGACTGCCAGCTACGATAATAGAATCGGTACCTACCACTTGGGGCATCGGCCATAGCGAGAATGGATGGATGAAAGCAGAGCTGTTTTATGAATACATTGGAAATGTATTGTATGCAAACTTGAAAAACAATAATGTTAAGTTTCCTGTAATCCTTTTTGTCGACGGACATTCTACCCATCAGACGCTTAAGTTAAGTCAACTGTGTACAAAATTAGAAATAGTTTTAATATCGTTATATCCTAATGCAACGAGGATAATGCAGCCCGCGGATGTAGCTGCTTTTAAACCGATGAAAATGGGATGGAAAAAAGCTGTTTTAGAATTTAAACGAAAAAATAAAAGTGTAACGATCAATAAAGAAAAATTTGCGGGGATACTAAAAGCAGTCATAGATGATTGTGGTAAATCAGGCACAATCAAAAATGGGTTTCGAGCCAGTGGTTTGTTTCCGTGGGATGCATGCGCCATCGACTACACTAAATGTCTTGGAGCAGGAAACATTGAGACTAAAGAAATGCAAAGCATAAACGAATCCGAATCATATGTAAGCTATTCCCAATTTCGAAGTATTGTTGGTGAAGATAGAATAAAACTATTTCAGCAAATAGATAGCTATGATAGCCAAAACAATGATGAATTTATTATATTATACAAAATGTACAAAGCGTTTAAAAAAATTGATAATGGTTTAAATACACCCAATACAGACGAGAATCAAATTGGAGATGTAGATATAAACAATCTTGATATAATATTCAATAACAATGCAATCGAGACTTCGGCAGATGTTGAAGACATGAAAGTATCTGCGAAAAATGTAACGAATGACGTGGAAGGATTAATTATATTTGAAAATGGTCATAATATACCAGAATTAGAAACAGCAGTAGGGTCAGTGATAGAAGATCAAAACGAGCAAAATGAGTGTAAAAAAGATCAAAATGGAAACAAAGAGATTCCAGTAGAACCCAACGAATCTAATAATATTAATTTAAGTCTTCGAGATTATGTGACTTGGCCAAAGACTCCTGAAAGAAAGGGTAAAAAAAACTGTGAAAGATTACCTTTTGTTCTAACAAGCACGCAGTGGAAAAAGATTAAAATGGAAAAATTAGAGTCAAAGAAACAGGAGCAAGAAAGAAAAGAAAATCTTAAAATAGAGAGAGCTTTGAAAAAAATAGAAAAAGAAAACAAACAATTATTGAAACGGACCACAATGAAGAGAAGAAAGACGACTGAAAAAGGTGATAAAGAAAAAATGAAAAACCAAAAACAGGAAAGTAGCATTCAGAAAGAGCTAACATCTCCAGAATGTCCTATTAATTTTCTTGATAACGATTCATCCCAGCAAATATGCTATGATCCTTCTGAACCTAGCACAAGCCGAGTGAATATTTTATCATGTGTAAAACGACAAATATTTGGTGTAAAAGAGGATAAAAATTTTATGTAAAACGTGTTAATAAAATAAAATTCCAATTTCGAAGTGTTTTTTCTTATGGTGCCAATGACTGATATTAGGATGGCCAATACCACAAATGTGGTGGCCAATGATTGTGAATTTAGAAAACAAAAATTAATTCATATGTTTAGCTAATTTGACTTAATAATTTAAGAAGAATTATGAATTTTATTTGATTTTTGATTTATCGACTCTATGTTAAGAACTGTGTCATATCTTTAATATTTACTTTTACTGAATAATTGAATAAAAACTGTAGAGCGTTCCTTAAGTGGCCAATCACTATACAGTTTACCCTACCTAGTTTTATTAAAATGATCCCACGATTTTTGATTTAGGGCAAAACTTTAAAGCCTCCATGAGTTAAAGGACCGATTATGAAGCCGTGAGTAAGAAACATTGAACATACCCTTGGTTTTCTGAAAGGTGAATTCAGCCAGCCTTGACTAGTTATTATATACATGAAGTTATTGCTAACAAAATCATATAATTAAGCGCTTTTTAAAATAACTTATTTAAGCAAATTTCACTTGGGCAGCAGTTCCTTAAAAACGAAAGTTAGACTTTGTTTGTATTTGTAATATTCAAACTTTAGAAAATCCACGTGTCCGTCGTAATCAAGGAATAATCGACGGACGTGACTAGCTACTGTCGGCAATAAAGCGTCGAAGTCTAGACGCGTGGTTTTGATATACCATTCATAACCATTTTTATTCCTAGGCACACCTATAACTTCATTATATACAAAATAATAAAATGAGTGTGTCGTTAACTATAAAACGTTACAAATTACAGTGAGGTGTATGGAGTGGACATGAATAAAGCATGAGAATCGCGGAATAAACCGTCCTTGCATACTAAAAACCACAGGAAAAATACGTCATAACTGACAGGGTCGTAAACATCGGGTGAGGGTGGTTAATTTATTATTATTGGCATCATTGTTAACGATCCCACTTTTTGGAATACTGAAATGGACCTCAAAACTGTCATAAAACTTACCTACTTTTTGGTGATTAATACATTTTATTTATGTTTTTAATATTATCCATGAATCACAGGTATTTCCGAATTTTTGTTTTTGGCAATTTTACTAACTTGTGCAAAGGGCAAAATTGTAAACGAACTGAAAGAAAACTTGGTTTACAGCTCAATTTTCATGTTTATTCACTTACTCTAATTATCAATATTTTTTTTATTTTGTACAGGGTGTCGCATCATTAGTGGTCACCCCCAAAATTGAGGTTTAGTTGAAAGTTATTTATTTGATAAAGCTACCAATTTTCGGTCTTAATTGTTTACTGTCAGCGTTCATTTTCAACGGAGACAATGAAAACTAATTTTTTTCGAAAATAATAAATCTAGATTTCGTCAAATTTTAGTTTTTAGGATCACTATGATTGATAAAAACATAACAGAACTATCAAAAAATCTTTCCCGGTGATCGTTGATTTACGGGTCGATTTAATGAATAGGAAATCATGCATTTATGACCACTTTTAATGAATGATTTCTTATAAATGCATAATTTCGGTATCTAGGTAACAAAATATACCATTAAATTAAAATGGTACTTTATTTAAACGTAAGATGACAAAATGAATGCAAAATATACCAATGAGAAATACAAATTGAATTAATTACTTACGTTATGTTTATATTAATACTATTTATATAGAAGTTAGCAACCGTACAGCTAGTAAAATTGATAAAAAGTGCAGATGGATTGTCAAACTTTTGACACTTTTTGTCAGTCATGGCACCGTTGGTTTGAATATATATTTATTTAAAATGTTTGGCATTCGAATATCTATTGGAATTTTTGTCACGGAAAAAAATTACGTTTTCTTTAACTTCGTAAGATTCGATCAACAGAAAAATGTTGTAATAATCTCAACAATATTAACAACAACAACAACAATACAACAATATAAACTGTCTCGATTCTTAATCGCTCTCATTAACGCGCATGTTGGTTAAATAATTAAAAATAAATAATCTAAAATTTATGAAAAGGAATAATTTATAGTGGTAAACAGCGATTAGGTACTAGACGCAAATTCTAGAGCGGTTAAAATATATGTCATTATAAAAACTTGTCTCACTGTTCGACGGTCCTGTTATTCAAAGGAAACAACAGAGGAACAAGTTTTTACAATGACAAAAAATATAAACTGTACTAGTTATAATGACTGTCACCCCCATAAATATTTCCTTCTAATTTTACGTTCAAATATAAGTGAACGTCAGGCTAATATTACAGGTTTTGTTTGTGATGTATCTTAATGACATGATACTGATCCTAAAAACTAAAATTTGACGAAATTCGGGAATATTATATTTCCAAAAAATCAGTTTTTATTGTTTCTCTCAAAAACTAACGCTGATAATGAACAATTAGAACCGGAAATTAGTAGCCTAATAGTAGAGTCGTATGTGCACCGAATTTCACATAAGTAGATTTCCATAAAAGCTTAATTTTGATGCTGACCACTAGTGATAGGACTCCCTATACATATATACTTATTTCTTTAGAACAGACATACTGGATTTTCAAATTCACTTCTGAAATTGAAATAAATACTTTCAAATAAATAGTCGTCAAAGCATAAAATTCTTGATTAGTTCTAAATTTTTACTTCACGACTGTCAGATAACGAAATGGAATGTTTGAAAAGATTCCAGAAAGTTTGTAATAAAATTTGTAACACTTCTTACTACGCCACAAACAATTTACCATTAACTTGAATAAAGACGTTAGCAACTTATGTACAAAAGAGCAACTGACTCTATTGATGGGGTCCCCAAAACAATTTATTATAAACTATAAACTATAAACTAAGAAACATTATGCATGCAAACACCACATTTAAATTTGATTAATGACTTAGAAAAAAATTCCGCAATGATATTTTCGTTTCACAAATTATACTCTTTACAAAGCAAATAGCACTATTGTAGAACGCTTAAAACGAAAGATTAGTAACATGAAACATTACACGAAGTAAACGTTACAATTTTTGTGTTGATATCGATGATGATCAAATTGAGTAATTGCCAAAATAATTAACTTTTGTTCACTGTTTGCCTTAATAAATAAATAAAGTACTTAACTGTTTTAACTTTGTAACAAATAATTTTTCAAAAAAGTTAAACCTGTAAGTTTAAAATTTATTTTTTAGTTCTCATTAAATTTTGAGTGATGGCTTAACAGAACCCGAGCTTTTTACAGAATATAGTTTCCACTAGCCATTTACTAGAAAAACGTATGCCCTTGATAAATAAATCACAGTGTAGGTTAGTAAATAAGTACTTTTCATTAAAAAAATATGCATGTTTTTAAATTTATTAACGACTACTTTTATTTCAGTAAGTGAATCAATAATGCCATAAAAATGCTGTAGTAGTGATCAATAGTGGAATTTTTAACTGATGTGGAAATACCAAGGAAAATTTTATTTCACGTTTGAAATGTGTCATTCAGAATAATAAATAGATTGTGATTATTTAACTTCATAATATTCTAAAATACTTCTAAAAATTTCTACGAAGAATAAAGTGGTTTACCTTAAATATTAAAAATCAAACGGCTCATTTAAATCAAAATAATTAGGGTTTTGAGTTTGACATTGAAGATGAAATTAATCATAATTTCATAATTTTGGTCCACCTTCTGTTGTTCAGTTTGACATCTGTGGGCAGTTGCCTAAATATTAATGGAAGGAGCGGCGCCAATTTTATAGTTGTCATTATTATGTTGTGAAGATACCATATAATTATGGAAGAAATATGATTAAGTTTTGCACAACGCTATTTCACAGTATCATTCTAGTTATTTGTAATTTATTAATTGGAAGCTAACTATTTCTTTAATTCTACCGTACTAAGGCAGAACAGTGTACTTGCAAAAATGCCCATTTTACGTTTTGGAAATATATGAGTAGATCTTTTCAAACACGATCTATATATGTATATAAAGCTGAGATATTGTTATAACAAAATGATGTACTCGTTCCGTAGGTCTGGTCAAACTCTGGCAAAGTAATAAGGGCATAATAATTTAACGAAAATATTTTTATCATAAATAGTGGTGCTTTTTTGATAATGAAACAATACACATTTCTTAGCCTAAAAAAGTACCCGAAGATGTTAATGTAAGTAATATGCACAATTCCTTTATTTGGTAAAACCAAACTTTAGACTCGATTTTCTCGAAACTTACTTTTTACGAGTACGTTGTTTTGCGATTGCACGGTAGAATTGTGGAAACATTTCAATATTTTATTCATTGTATTACTTCTAATTGTTATCATAGTAATAATTCGACACGGAATATTTATACGTATATTTTGTTATTTATTTATAAATCTTTAATAAAGTAATTCTGTACAGATGTGGTACCTTGATTATTTTGTGTACTTCTGGAAAGATTAAGTTTCATTATTTTGGTGTAAGAGAGTGGGAAAATGATGCTATGTCAAAACCAACTACAAAATTTAGGTAAACTAGCTTTCCATATTTTATTAACTTTTACGGATTAATAGTTCATGTATTGGTAAAAGATATGTAAGTGCACAAGTCGTTTTTAATTGCAATTAGCTCTCAATCTTGCAGTTGCTTTCATTTTAAGCCACATTACCTCCCACAACACATATAAGTGAAATTATATGATCTGCAAAGCCCAGAAAGCAGTACCAAAATTAAGTGAAACATTGCATCATTCACAAATTCAGCAGCACATGCAACACAATAATTTTCTAAATCTGAACAAAAACAATAATGGGATTGTATTAGTTCTATTGGGAAATCATTTACATTATCGCTCTATTGTTAACATATTTTTTGGAATAAATTACAGCGCTAAACAGAGAAAGCTTACATTTAGGCTGTTTTATATAATCACTACATTGATGCAAAGAAAGCAACAGTAATATACCTGAGTGTGATACATCGTTTCTTTTCTTATGTAATTTTACAATAAAAATTTTGATGCCATTATTCAAAGACTATTGTTTTATTATTGCATAATTTACGAACTTTCATGACTTTTTTGTAAATACTATTTTAATGAGTTTTGTTGCGGTATTAGCAGATTTTCATATCTACCTCGTTACCGACAAATGTCGAATTGTTTCACCATAAACCATGTTCTTTAAGTAACTAAATACCTGAGACACAGAATAGGTGATACATTAACAGATTATTTTATGCTAAACGTTCTTAATGCATGTACTTATTAATTATTGTTACACAACTTTAAACTATCTGATCGTTTACATACCAACCGTTACCTGCTACCAAAATAAATAAAAGTACCTAATAGTAAGTTCCACATCTAAGAATTCTATTTAGATGCATTAATGAAAATTATTCAAACTGTGTTTCTTGTAAACCATTTTCGTTCTTCCACCAAAAACATTATAAAATAATAAATTCTATAAAGCACTTGATAATTCAGAGATGCAATTCTAGATTTTCATAAACGTATTTACCGTCTGCATTTTAAGTGCTTTAAAATTTAAAATGCACTCCGTTTCTAATATGCAGGTCGCGCATTGAATAAATAAAACTCAAGTGTTTTGGGCAATTTTTGATCTTTCTTAAAAACATTTTAAACACCTTTCGGTTTCACAGGAGTTATAGAAAACGGTGCGTACAAAGATTAAACGGTAAAGTGGTTTGAACAAATATTTACCATATTTGTGTCCACTTAAATAAATACCCTTGACTTTTTCGACAAGGGAATCCGAAAATAAACCTTTTCAGATCAATTTCCTGATATTATTCTTATGAATTTAAAAGGCCCCATTTTAATTTTTCGCTAGACCAATTTTACTGAAAACGATAAAGCGATCCAGGTGTTGAAATATCAGTTTCTATTTCGTTTTACGCATTTTGAATGTTTCTAATCTGAAGACCACCCACATTGAAGTGGGTGCTGTTAATATTTTAGGGCGCGATTTAATGCAGCAGTTCACAAACGATTCGCCTGCCACGTTTTCGAGATAGTTCTCGTCAACACAGTTTTGAAGTTGCTGAACTGTTAATTTGAGTTCGTATACGATTGACTTACCAATTTCCCAGAGTGTCATTTGTGTGCTGGCTTCTTCTAATCGAATTCTTTTCTTTAACTACGTGTTTCTGTTAGTGATGGACATTTTCTCTGGTAAATTACCCTTTTTCACCCTTTGGTAATCAAATCACGCTCCACTTAACATTCCCAATTCCAGTTGATATTCAATCGAAGTTAATAACTTCTAATCTAGTCGATCTCCCATAGCTAGTTAGTCGAATTGGTATTCATACAGAACTTGGATGTACTGATAGGTGGAGAATGTTCCAGGAAACTGTAAAGTACCTATGTGAATGCAACAGCTATGAATGAGGTAGCAGCGTCTGCGATTTAAATATTATGTACGCAACATTCAGAATTATTGTTTAAATTACCGTTCATGCATAACAATTCAACTTAAATGCTTTATAGTTTCTTATAATATTACTTTTAATATCCGGCGATGTTGAAGAATTAACAATACAGCTTGTTTGATATGAATTATAATATACAATTATATAAAGTTAAAGCAAAAAATCAGGAAAAAGATAAATACAATCTAATGATTAACAATACCTGGTGCTACCTGCTATCGGCACTGACAATATTGAATGACTTGTAACTGAGATAATCAGGCTAGGAATTATTATTATCATTTCATGTACACCAGTTTATTTGTTTTTATTTGAACGTTGTAGTCGTTGCACTTGGTAATTACCATCGACATAACACTGAGGTTGAAATTATCGAACTAATAAAACCTATTGGTGTATTGGCTATCTGGATTTAGTCCCTTAAATACTTCCACAAGGTTCTGTTTTGCACTTCATGCAGATAGCTGGTTTTATAAGTTTTAAATAATTAATTCATCGTCCTCTGTTTATAAATGCTTCAGATCGGGGCTTCCATTCAAGGATTGGTTTTGTCCACCTGTTATCAACATCTTTCTCAAAACGAAGGAAAGTTTATGCACTTGAAAGAAAATCAAATCAATATGATATCAAAATTTGTAACGAAATTATGTGCTTATTCGTAGATTCACCAAGGTCGCTTCATTATTTCTTTCTTTTTTAAAATAGCACCCTGAACTGAAATAATACAAGTCGGGATAACATTTTCTATTGATATGTAGAAGAAGTTGATTAGGCTTAAAAGTGCCACTTTTTAGTGAGCAAATTTTGTGTTTGCGCGACGGGTCGTATGCTAAGCCCAGCGAATACAAAATTGCGAGTAGAAAAATTAACTTTTAATTCGAATGAAACATGCAATTTTTTCTGCAGCCAACAATACACAAAGTAAAGATAATTTTGGAAAGTGGTTTGTTAATAAAATTAAAGAGTGTCGTTAATGAAAATTAAGTGGCTCGACATAGGTAACTGAAAATTTCTTTACCACATGATTAACCTATCCTTACATCACTATAATTTTATAACCAAATAGGAATCTAATTTAGATAAAGATGGAAAATCGTGGAGATACTTTCGAGTTTCAAATTAAACAGGAGGAATTAATTATTAATTAATTATTTTTGGTAGTATCATTGTTTTAAAAATATGAATATATTATGTGATATATTTATTTGAGAAACATGCGTACAAACTGGCCGGTGCGCACTTGCTGTAGAGGGATCATACATAGCAAGCGGCGGGATCTGCACCCACAATTTTCCCGGATTCAATGAATTTTGTCAAGGGTGCCATACTAAAGCTATTATGTTGTGCCCTGATAGTTGTTTTCAACTGTTGTTCGCTTTGCAGGGGCGGGCGGTTGCAAAAGCGGTATTTTCACTGCCGCTTTTTAACTAGAGGAGGTTGCAACATATCTTATTATATGCGAAATTGGAATCGCATGAAGTAATTTGTTGTGCTGGTGGTTCGGCGGTACATGAGTATGGTTCAATCCATAGAATTAATTCTCTTTAATTTATTAATTTTTTTAAATAAAATTGTGTTCGTTTTACCATGAATAAAAGTAGAATTCTCTACAACATTTGACGTCTATTCTACTACAATATACAGAGTGATCAAAAATTATAGCGGGGTTCACTAAGAAACCGATGAATTTCTTATTCATAGTCCAAGATATTTTAATCACCCAGTATATTATCAATAACTTTCTAACAAGACGTCAGTTAATTCCCAACTCAAACCAAAGGGGGTATACTTTAGATGTTAGATCTCATATGTCAGAATTCAACTGT
Source organism: Dascillus cervinus (assembly GCA_949768715.1). Taxonomy (NCBI): domain Eukaryota; kingdom Metazoa; phylum Arthropoda; class Insecta; order Coleoptera; family Dascillidae; genus Dascillus; species Dascillus cervinus. The sequence continues at coordinate 23,746,951 of OX458319.1, read as the reverse complement.
CAGATATTATACTTCAGATGTCATGCATGAGGTTGTAGAGTTCACACACTTACGAGTTTTCAACCACTCATTGGATCACACACCTGTAAGGTTGGTTGCCTATCGGTTGTCTGTCAGTTGGTTTGTCGGATTCCATTATGATTTTCAGATTTATTTCAGTAACAGCTTCACATGTCAGAACGTAAATAAACTCACAATTTAAATTTCGTATTAATCCTACTACAACTAGCACCATCTCATGATAATTGAATGAACAATATTTTTTCTAAATTTAGCGCCTATACGCCATCCTTTTGACGCCATGGAATTTACCAACGCCATCTCATAACAATTGAATCAACCATATTTTTAAATTTGGCGTCTATATGTCATCTTGTTACGTTAATCCGCAATCTTGTTTTGTAACACCCTAATCTTATTACGTCTTCATCTCAGTTAAATCATCCCGAAGCGTCATCTCATGAAATCAATCAGCCATCTTGAAGCCAAAAGGGTACTAAGAAGCCATTAGGGGTCATTAAAAATTTCATTAGGATAATTACCCATTACACTAATTGTCTCATGACGTCAGCAAATTCTACAATAGCCGAGTAGCCTTAGGTGGTGGCCCCGTACCGGCATTGCTTCTCTACTAAAGTAGGTATTACTATTTTTATCAATTTTGATTTACAGCAGCGAATGGCTATTTAGGTTTAGAAAAAAATGAACGGTAGTGTTCACCATTTAGAGGATAGTTTGAATAATTTTATAAAATTCTAGCAACATGATATGTACAGTGAGAAAAGAGTAATTTTCACTGAAAGTGTAAGTGATCAAGAAAATGTATGGTTTGGTGGTTTGTAGTTTACAGTCTTGTCAATGTTTTGTCATACAAGGTTTCTCAAAACAGTGTAATACCTTGTAGAAAGCTGTAACATAGGAGTTTTTGCTAATACCACTGATTTGTTTTATGCATTGTTATGATTACCTCATGCCATATGTTTATATGATATTTAGTAAAAATGAGATCATTGATCAGGTGCACACCGAGCGTTTATCGTACAGGTTATATCTGGTAATGGAATCATTATTCCTCATTTCTGTGATCATAAAGCTGGTACCACGTTTACTCCAACATGTACTCTTTAACAGAAAATATTAATCAGTTTTGGTAATCGCGAGGTACGACATTTTCAAGCGAATTTTTTATTTCAGCAGGGAGTAGCTACTGCTCATATAGCTGGAAACAACATAAATTTGTTACGTGAAAAGGGAAGTTTGTATAACTCGCCCTCAAAATATTCACGATTAAAAAAACAAATTCTACAAATGACTAACTAATTACAAAGCCGTCGATTGGGAGAAATGACACAGTGCATACGTTAATGTTAATAAGATATAATTGATATACCCCAATTTATAATTTAGTTATAGCGTTTTGAAAAGTGACATCATTTTGCCTAACCTTGTATAATTATTTTTGACGAATCACTTTTACAATTTTTACCTTTCAAAAATAAAATTCTTGACCTGTAGCTTTGGGTAAAATTGTTTTTCATCTTTCACAGCTTTCACCGTAGGATACAATATAAATTAAGTAGTTTAAAATGTGTTGTGAATAAAAAATATATAATGTTTTGATGGTTCACCTACGTAGGTACAAACAATATCTACATACGATTTTCGTGGCGAAATTAAAAATTCAAGATAACTTGTTAATTGCTCCATACACGGATAAATAAAATTCAACGTATATTTATCGCGATTCACAAGTTTTCTAATTCTACCTGCAAAGAATCGATTGTTCCCAAATACACATGCATCGTTTCATCGCCACTGGCAAATCTTTGTCCACGCACAACTTCTTGTAGTGGTCTAAACATATCATTATCTGGTGAATTAAGGTTGGGTAGTTGTTCAAACTTTAGTTGCTCAATTGCTAAATTACTCTTCTAATTAATCAAAACTGTTACCTTAGGGATATTGAAATTATAGGTACAAGCGACAAAGCTATTTTGAAAATTAGTTTTTTTAAGAAAAAATAGCGAAAGACTATTGGTTTTATGTTGTTTCCTTTAAATGGTTTATTTTGATACTGTGCTGAATTATTGACACTGTAGCACCAATCTGAAATAACATTTTTAAAATTGTAAAAAAGAATTTTTGGATTTATTTTAATAATAATAATCAACAATATTTTCTACAGTTTCACAAAATTAAATTCATATTTTCCACAATTTCACTAAACGGGGCAATATTTTCCACATTTTGACGAACCGGAAAAATGCTGTACCGATATATTTTAAGCCTTGATTGTAAACGAATTGTAAATAAAATTTAACTACGCAGATGTTTAAAGAAACATTTCCACGAGGTTATTGGGTAAGTACCTATTAACATGCGTGTCAAAATGAAGAATGAATGTTGCAAGTGGCCCTCGGTTTGTGACGATTCGTTCTGCAACGATTTAAAACAACGATATTTCTGAAAGCAATTCACAAAATTAAACAGTGATGAGCTTTAATTAAAAACTCCAAATTGAATTTATAAAATTAGAAGCGCCACCATGTAAGTACAGTGGGAGATATACTATATGAAGCCAACTGAACGCGAAAATTGTCTTTCTATAATTTCTTAATAATTGCAAATTATCTGCGGAAGGTTATAAATCATCTTCACTCTAAAACAGTCAAGTTGTTAAACTTAAAATAAAATTGCTCTAATTTTAGAACTCAATTAATGGCCCAAATTATATTTACTTCAGTAGGTGCGTAAAACTTATTATTTTTTAGCTGTAAGCATAACTGAAGCAATAAATCTTGCATCGACTGTAAAATACCAGAACCTTAAAACACAATTTAAATAATAATTAATAATGTTTCTTGAGGGCTGCCGTTTGTACATACACGATCGTTAAATACATGTTAAATACATATGAATACTAATAGTGAGGGCCGGGTTCCATTTAAGTCTAACTAAACACACAGATTACGATGGCGCTGATTTTTTAATTTATTTATACTGAAACGGTAACAATATTAGGGTGTTAAAATGTTCTTTATTTATGGGACAACTTTTCCCGAGCCGAATATCAAAAGATGAGAGATAGTTTCGAGTCTGATCACAAAAAACTTGCCAGGACGATGCACACACATACTGTCGAAGCTTCAATTTGGTCGCTGCAAGCAAATCGAAATTTTTTATAACAAGCACAAGAGGCGTGTTTAATAAATTCTCATAAAAAGTTGATTCATTTCGAATAAATTGTTTGTAATGCTTTTTTACCATGAGGCCAATAAGTAATCCATGGTGTCTGGGATGCCCTTTTAATGCAAATCGCGTTTGCGTCGCCTTAAATCATATTTTTAAACGAAAATAATGTGTAATGCTGGTTTATGAATATTTAATTAATTCAAATGTGGCGCCCTTAATTAATTCAGCCACCGGCTTTTACACTCGACAAGTACTACACAGTCGACTGATAAAGGCAAGATTTATTAAGGGCCCGACGAAATGAATTTAAAAATGATTAAATCAAAATCAGAAAAAGTTCGAAGGCAGGGTAATAATAACACGTGAGCGAACGCCTCTTAAATCAACAGAGCGAAACGACGATAAGAAATCGTTAGTAAATCGAAGCACAATTAACCAAAACTAATCATCTGAATGTCATTCCGTTTCACAAAAGCATATAATTGAAACTGATAAACTAAATTTATTAACTTTCGTGTACTTTACGACTAAAAGAATTAACTCGAGTTCCTGAAAGGGAGTGTATATTGGTAGAGTTCCCCGAAGAAGCGAAGACTGTGTTCTTGTGTATTTATGTTCGATAATGATACGCTGCCCACGGCTTGATATATTGGACAGCTTTACCTCACTTGTTTATACCCTAACACTATATGCTCTCTGTTAATACAACAGTTTGCCAGCCTTTGGCTGTGCACACGATTGTTTTACTTATTATTAATTAAAGCGTTCGATCAAAAATGCGCGGTCGCACGAAAATTCCTTTCTGGGAGGAACCCTCTTCCCAGGTACTGCTAATTCCCCCGCAGTTATAGCTTCGTTCCGCTTACCTAAATATAGGCATGCAGAACAGAAATTAATACCCTTGGAATTCAGGTAAAATAATTTGTAACAAACGTCGGGTGTCCCGCAGTCAAGCTGAAAAGCAACACCATTTGTGTCAGCCGTCATGACTTCATTTAATCTATTTTTCAAAAAATGGGACAAAATTGAAAATCAGCTCTATTCAGTAATAATGAGCGTGCAACAAATAAGAAACGATCAATGCGACCGTCCTCGACACTACAAATGGAGAAATAAGTGATCCCATTATTGTTAAAGTTGATTACAGCTTAGCTCGGGTTTTTGTTGGAATAAGTGTGCCCGAAAAACATCTTAGAATGGGGCATTAATCGTTCAATTGATGTGTTCTGCTTAGGTTTCTCAATTATTAATTATTGTTCAACAAACATTCCAAAGTTTTTCATTAATCAAATTTTAATGAGAAGGTCAAGTCGATATAAAATTTCTGCACGGTTAATTAGTCGATTAAATTTATGACATTTCAATTCTTCGATAAATCATTATTTTAGTAATAACCATGCGAAGCGGGCCGGATACCTAAAATAACCGAAACCCAATAATAAAACGTTGTTAATTAGCACTAAAATAAATTAAGTGCTTATTACAGAACACATTGTATCTCAACAATTAACCAGCTGTTAGCGTATTTAGTGGAGTTTAGCATATAAATAACCAAACGTGTTGTTAAAAACTTTAATTCTCGACAATGATTTAATGTTATAGCCTCGGAACTGGTTCTATTAAATATTAAACAGATATTATTTTATAATGTTCGACCCGTGTTTATTTTTCGTGGTTTTAACTGGTTGTAAGTTAGGCGATGCGAACAGAAGTGGTGCAAGGATTGTAAAATATGTCCATTCTTATTACTTGTTTTCTCTTTGTAATTTATTTTATGTAGGAATTTATGAAATGAACCCGCGACACCAGTAGATCGAAAACAAATAAATAAAATAATCATCTGCTTTTCTTTCAAAACCGACATATTTCGATTAATAAAAACAATTAAGAATACACACTTCATTTTGATATGTATAAATAAAACACGCAAACTAAGTTAGCTCTACATTTTATCAGCTAGAGATAATGTTATTATAGTCTATTTGAAAACAACAAAAAAATAACATTTTTTATGTTTTACAAAAATTTCAATTTGTTATGGGCATATTTTATTAACCAGAGATGTGTTGCTAGAGGAAACAAATAAACAAAACAACACTCCTATATCTGTTATGTGGGTACTTTTTTGGGCAGTGATATTAAAAAGAAAACTTGCCATTTATTTATTATAGGCAACCATTCACGTTGTAGCTCAAATTATTACCTAAAAATAACCTTTATAGCATACACACAAAAATCAACTCAATCAAGTACACCCAGCATTACTAATAACAACAAACTACTGTTACTAACACGTTCGTTTAACTGACATTATTAGTACTAAAGGATATTGAGCTTGCGCACTCTTAGGGACTGCGTACTCTTAGCTATCTTTACCTTATTTAAAAATACATTCTAAACCTGGGGTGGCCAACCGGCGGCCCGCGGGCTACATGTGGCCCGCCGTGACCATTTTTCTGGCCCGCGAGATTCATCACACTTTTACAAACACAAATAATACACAATAATAATAACTCATTATGTTTCAATTTTTCACTCCAAAAAAATGTCTATAGTGGGTCTAAATCTAATATATATAATTTTATATGTGGCCCGCGGAGTTATGATGCATTTCCAAAGTGGCCCGCAAGATCATTTGGGTTGGCCACCCCTGTTCTAAACGCATATTGTTTTTAGTAATTACTATGGGGAAATATTCTTGGCACTACAAAATCGATCGTTTGCACGACAGGAAGTAGACAAAATATGATAAACGAACTTCATTACCTACATCTTTTCCACGTTAGAATAAAATACAACGCACTACCAAGAAGGGTTCTTCTTCCTTTCAGATGTTGGCGATTAGCAACGATATTCTGACTTTATTTGCTGCTGTTCGGAAAACTGGGTAATGGTTAAGGAGACCATTTTCTCAAGTTTTGCAGCCAAAATATTCTCCGCCTTCCTGGGCCTCTTGGTCCTTATATTTTTCCTTGCGGAATGAGCTGTAATACGCATAATACGCATTATGTAACCTAGCTATTCAAGTTTTCTGCATTTCACATTATTTAGGATTGACAGTTCTTTATTCATTATTCGCAATACTTGCTGATATGTAATGTGGCCAACCCGTGAAATCCTTAATATTCTTCTATAGCACCACATCAAAAATGCCTCTAGTTTTTTCATAGATGCTTCTTCTGTCAGTGCCATAGGACTACTGAGAATACGTAACGTCTCAATCTGTGTTGGTATGGGGCAGAGCAGTGGTTGATCTGTAAAATAGAATATTGCTCAACAAATATCACTGGCTGAAAAGTTTGCGGGGCATCGGAAAAAGTTATTGGGATCCAGGTATTAAGTCAGTTCACACCGATTCGATAAGAGAGCTTCTGAAGAGTATTGTTGTTTGACGAAGGGGTATAATATGAAATAGTAAACTGTTTATCCGTCAGTAGCACAGTAAATCTTTTTCTAAATTATTGCTATCAGAGTTTCTTAGAAATTTTGAGGTGCAGGGCTCTTATGAGCATATGCCCTAATTTGGGGCTCAAAAAATTGACGTCTAACCCGGATAACAAATGTATGAACGGATATTCACTATTACAAGGTTGTAAAAGCAAAATACAAAAATGACGACTATACTCATATGCGAATCGAACCCGACAGTTCCTTACAACTGCAGTTCTTTTATTGTTAACTACTTAATGTTTCAATTTGACAACGCTATACAACTTGAGCCTAAACGGGCAGATACATTTCGTTATCCTTCAACGTATACTGCAATATTCTGCTTATAATACAATTTTGTTTTGATCGAGATTCCATTCTTATTTATGTAAATTGCTAAAATATGTATCGGTGGCTTAAGTGAAGAACATTGTAACCCACAAAATCAAAAAATCTCAAAAAACAAGATTCATCAAGTCCTAAAAGGCTAAATGGCGCCAAAAATGTTCTTAAATTTTACAACGTTCTGCACTTATAACATAACATATAACATTCAAACAACAACATTCAAATGAATTTCGCAACCATAGTCAAAAGAAATCATAATGCGTGATTATTAAAACACCAAATTAGTTTATAGTTTATTCAGATTAAGACTACAACTAAAAGTGTCTATTTGTGATAAGTTTAGAGAAAGGGCCAGTTTAAATCACCACAACATTATTGTTCATATACATCATCTTCCAGCACCAGTGAACCAATTACTTAATACTAAAAGTAGAGAGGTGAAAATTGTGCAGTGTGAATTGCATGTTATAAACTTTGCCCTTCACTGCAGTCTACACACGAACGAATTATACAGAGTGTGCATATTATACATTTTCTATTCTACAGTGCATGTCATGTTATTGCTAATATATTTTTCCCGCACAATTTAAATAACTGTCGTGTAACATAAGATGTTTTATTACCGTTCAACATATTATTATCTTTGTGATGCAGTACTATTTTCGTTTATACCTTCCCGTTAGCTTTTCTAGGTTTGCCTCCTTTCCTCGAGAACCACCGTAGTATCTGTTTTGGTAGCCTCTGCTACGTCATACCTCTGTCCGTACCACATTAGCTGTTTCGGTTTAGCTTCATCTACTACTGGAGTTTGCATTCACTATTTCTCATATTCTTTTATTTCTAACTCATGGAACATGGAACATAGAAAAGAAACATACTGAGGAAAACAGGTTTGACTATAGAAAAAATGGAATGCACAACAAAAGAAAGAAAACAATGCAAAGAAGTACTCTTCACCTCCATACGTCCTAAATGGACGAACGAGATGTATATATATGCTGCGCAGCATTGAATCTTCCTTCCATTTTCCAACACTATATCCTCTTCCACTCCTTCTATACTCATTTTGTCACCTTTGTCTAAGTTCAAGGCCCCACTTTTTATATTCCTCTATTAGTTTTCTAGTCATGGTTTTGTGCTAAAAGCACTTGGTCATTAACTAAACATAATGTGAATAAGCAACTGTTGTTTTTTAACAGGGTTCTAATTGATTTTTTTTAAATCCGTGTTCTAAATATACTTTAAAGATAGTTGTTGAGAGGCAGCACCCCTGCTTAACCCCCTTATTTGCCTCAAAGCCACTGGATAATCTTCCTTGTAGTTTTACTTAGCAATTGTTTGTTTGTATTTTTTTATTGCTTTAATGATACCACTACAGATGTTTGTTCTTTAGAATGTTTCCCAAAACTTATTTAAGGGTATGTTGTCATATGCTTTTTGTAAGTCGACAAGCATGTGAATCTTCTGATCAAAGTCTATCTCTTTTCAATTATTTCGGTGACACAGTATAGGTGGCCAACTATAGATCTACCAACTCGGAAATCAGCCTGTTCTTCTGCCTCTAAGTCTTTACATTCTTCTTCCACATATTCTACTTAGCGTGCTAGTAGCAAACAGACTTCGATAGTTTCCAGAGTCCTCTTTATTGCCCTTTTGTTTATGGTAGATATCCAAGATATTTTCCATTCTTTTGGGACTTTATCGCCATTATTCATCGCCTTATTGGTAATTTTACAATGTTTCTTATATTTTATTTCGTTTCATTGTTTTGAAATTCGCTTCTATTTTCCTTCAGGAAGTTTTCAAAATGTTTTTCTAATTTTTTAAATTAAATTATGAAATTAAATCTGCTTGTTTGTTGCGCGATAGGTTCTTCAACATTTCCCAACTCTGAGCTTTTTATAGCACCTAAATATTGTTGAAGACATTTAAAAAATTAGATTATTTTTTATAGTAATAATTTTAATTATAATTCATTATTTTCGTTAATATAAACAATTAACCTGCTGTGGCACTTAAATATAATTGAGGTAATCAACCTCATTGTGTTAAAAAAAATCTGTCAGATATATAGTCAGTCATACATCGCATCTTAATTAAATCATTGAAAAAAAATTCTGGTGTAACATACTTAAAAGCAATCAATGTTCGTAGAATGTGAGCAAAGAACCGAATAGTAACAAAAAAATCTTAATTGCCTTAAAAGATAATCTCGGCGATCTGATATAGTCTATCAAGACGTCAAATAATAAGAAAAATATGACCCCAGACAGCCAAGCAGCGAAACAGCCCTACACAAAAAAAGAAACTAAAAAATTCCCGTCCGGAGTAGCGTCCAAAGAGAGATGTATTATGCAGATCCCCGGCAGGGGGTCAAACCATGAATAAATAAACGCGTGAATTTTACACAATTAACAAGTAAAATAAACAAAAAACCCTATTAATTTCCGAACCAACAACCAATCAAGAAAGAATTTGACGGGCAACTCGGTCTTTTTTTCCTTCTTCATTCGGTTACGTTGTTTGATTGATGCGTTAACTGATTGTTGAGCTTATTAACTTGTTAAACAAGCGACCGTTACAAAAAAAGGACTTCGCTTCAATTCATCATTGTTGGTTTACAAATGAAGGCTCGCCTATTGTTGATTAACAATTCGCTACTTAACTTCGATTCAATAAAGTATATTGTTGTTTATGGCTCATAATGGACCAGCTATTTAGGACCGTTTATGTTTATTTCATGAAAGGCTCTTAATCTTCGATAATTGGATAGAACTGTTTAGATATCATGGGATTTCTATGGCCGTAAAAAAATTTTGACAGTCACGCCCATAGGGTATTTAGTTTTGGAGATAATACGAGTTCGATTATAAAACGCGCGTCCCGTGAAAAATCGTTTTTTTTTCTTCGTCTCCGTTCCGAGTACAAAGACCCCAAGCTTATTTATTACAATTAAATAAATATTATAAAAATAAATTGGGTTTAATTAATTTTTAAAATGATTTTTAATTTCCAGGAAGTTGTCTTTTATCACGCTCCGTAACAGGAATAAATTAGCTACTTTAAACTCGTTTTCTTTCAAAGTTACGACTGACTAAACTTAATATAAAAATATTAATTAGGTGTGTACTTAATATAAAATTTATCGGCGGTGTGAGAAGAACCGAGTAAATTACGTTTTTAAATTGATGTGAGGTCAATGATTTTAGGACTATTTATCATTAATCAATTTGCATTTAAAGTGCTAATGGGCACATCAAAATAATCAGTTAAAGAAAAAGCATTTATGTAATCAGTTTCAATTTGATGAGTAGTACAAGTCGAATTTTAATTATCTTCCTATTCAATGTGTCATCATGAGATTTTCGTGAACAACTATGCGGACAGAATAGCATTCACAGCAAACTGTTAGCATTTGAAGAATAGTTCGTTGCAAGTCCCAAAACTGACACTTATCGGGCGAGGAGTGGATTTTGAGAAATGAGGCGGTGAAATGCAAAGACGAGTAAACAAAATTTGCAAGAGCATCGATGTAACACTTTCGAACGAGTTGTAAACACTATTTTTCAGACGATACAACAAAATAATATAAATGCGATCCAGATTGGAAAAGATTGTATACTCTACTATCGGCGCGTAAAATGTATAAATTTACAAAGGTCATATTGGTGTTTCCAGCAATCAATCGTAAAAAAGTGCATTAGGAACGGCCGCCTGTCCGCGGTGTCCGATATCGAACGACTAGCACCCAAATGTGAAGTTTGGGAATCAGGAATGAGGATCAAGATAACATATGCACATGTACTTACAGAAAAAGCATTTGTCTAGATAAATATTACCTGTTTTCTTAAATATTCTTTCTTTGTCCCGTAACACCTGACAACCCCAACAAAATAATTTTTCATTAAACAAAAAAATAAATTAACTGATTTATTTACAAAACCCCAACAGCCTTAGGCTGTAACACATATTTTCATAGATTTAGTAATTATTTAATTACTTTCACCGGGTTTGAATAAGTTCAGATATAAAATTAATCCCACTTTAACCGCCAGTAATCTACAATATCTTTGAAATATTACTAATTATATTTTGATACCTACCTATCAGTATTTTCATAAAAAATATTGTTTTGTTCTCTTTTCTTAAATATTAAAGGAAATAGAACGTGCAAACCAATTATTAGCTTTATTGCAATTTTATTACTTTATCGAAATCCATTAAGCTTATAAGTAGATAGTTAAATTAATTAAACTTATGTTTTAATGAATCAATGTAAATAATAATTTATGTAAGTATGATACAGGGGTTTCCAATAAGAGGTGTTATTTTGAATAGCCCGTTATTTCGGTAGATGTCACTTTTGGAGCTGTAATTTTTTGACATTTGACAAGTAGAAACTACGCCATTAATAAAAATGGAACGATACACGCTTCAACAACGCATTGAAATTATTAAAATTCACTATAAAAATGGTGAAAATTTGGCAGAGACGGTTCGTAAAACTCGAACATTTTTGGGTCGTCGTGAAGCACCTTGTCGGACCGCAATACAGAAATTGGTGGAAAAATTCGAGCTGTTGGGACAAGTTAGTGATGTGAAGAATAAAACCCGTGCACGTCGCTCAAGAACAGCCGAGAATATTGCTGCTGTAGCCGAAAGTGTTGAAGAAAACCCAGGTTTGTCCATTCCTCGTCGTTCTTTGGAATTAGACATTCCAAAAACGTCATTACACCGTATTTTGCATAAAGATTTGGGTCTTAAGGCTTATAAAGTTCAGTTAACACAAGAACTCAAGCCGGCCGATCATCAACAACGTCGTATCTTTGCCGATTGGGTCCTTGAAATGCATGAAAATGATCCGGAATTCCATCGAAAAATCATCTTGAGTGATGAGGCCCATTTCCACCTGGATGGCTTCGTCAACAAGCAAAATTGTCGCATCTGGGGCTCAGAAAACCCAAGAGTTATTGTTGAAAAGCCTCTCTATCCTCAACGTGTGACTGTTTGGTGCGGTTTATGGTCCGGCGGGGTCATTGGACCTTACTTTTTCGAAAATGAGGCTGGAGCACCAGTTACGGTTAATGGATTGCGCTATTTTTTAATAATTTCAATGCGTTGTTGAAGCGTGTATCGTTCCATTTTTATTAATGGCGTAGTTTCTACTTGTCAAATGTCAAAAAATTACAGCTCCAAAAGTGACATCTACCGAAATAACGGGCTATTCAAAATAACACCTCTTATTGGAAAACCCTATACATGTATAAAAATTGATTTATAAAATTATAAAGTCACTGTTAAGAATAATTAATTGTGGAATATAAGATAATAATATTTGTATTCATTAAAGCTTTACATTATGTATGTATTTAATAATAATAAAACTATTATATATTTAAATTTAATTACTAATGAATAAAGCACAGCTGTCCATTAGTTAGTTCAGTATAACAGTCGTTTACATTATTATAACTAAAAGCTAAAATATTTGGCAGCGAAACAGTTTTTGGTTGACACTTATACAGTGAGCGGCAAAAGTAAAGCAACAATTCAATAAATCTGAAAATGTCGAGTTTTGAAAGCAATCCAAAAACAAGCCAATTTTTAAATTTAATGTCAAATCTTTTAAGATAACATTTTTATACATCTTGGCAACGTCATGACATCATCGTCGATTTTTTTAAATAGCAATCAATACATTCTCGCCATTATTTTGATAAATAGTTTAATTGTTAAAATGACAGTTTAAATATTGTAACCCCTTCCTTGCAATAATTTATCTCTCAGTATCGAGAAAAGAATTGTATGTAAGCGACTAAAAATTTATTAAAAAAACTTTAAAAATCATGATGTAACGATGATGATAACGTTATTTCTTTAACAAAAAACGACCCGTATATCAAACTGTAATGTCGAAAAATGTAAAATTAAATTAATAAATTAACCTATTTTTGAATTTTTTCCAAACTCGATACTTTTTTTGCACGACACAAGTGAATAGGTCCGCCCGTTTTAAGAAATATATAGTGAGTCATCTGCGCAAAACGCAAAATTAGAATCAAACGCGTACACTTTCAATTTGAGGGGAAGAATGTGTCGACCGCGTCACTTAGCTGCTCAGCGGCGTACGATTTCTTGACTCCTGTGTTTCATTAAATCAGAACACTGTTTTCGTCTTCGTTTTAGTGAGGTTGGTATAATTAATTTAGGCAATTTATAAATAATAGTGTTTCTGTAGATTCAAAATCGCAGAATTGTTAGTTTTAGATCACTATCGGCATCATGCCGGCCAGAACTTGATTGGAATTAGGGGTAAAATCATACATAGCCCAAATCAAGGGTTAATTACAGATGTATTGCCATTCAAATAAGCTTATTTTCGATGTCCTCATTTGAGAATGTAAATGATACGTCACTGGTCGCAAGCTCAGTGACAGATGTATTTCATAAAACTTTTTGAGTGCATTCCCTTACCTACAATGTTACAAGGCAGTTTTGGTTTTCACTACTGTCTATAATTACTGTTGGGTTTTGAAAACAATCCAAAAAACAGGTCAATTTTTAAATTGAATTTTGCGTAGTTCAACATAACCGATTCTTTTATTTTTTTTAATGGCAACCAAAATTTTTTTGTCGTGATTTTGATAGGCCTCTTAACTGTCAACAGAACGGTATAAAAAGACGAGAACCAAATGAGAAAAAAATGAATTAGATAAATATAAAGCTATTGAGTTTTGGGAAAAATACAAAAATATGTTAATTAGAAGATTTAATTTCACACCCCTTTTTTATATGCAGGGCGCAGAATGAGCAAGAGTGCAATTTTATTGGTCCATCTCTCCTACATATTGAAGGAACGTTAGACCACTGTGAGTACAATGTTTTAATTTTTTGGTTTAATAATTTCATTTTATATCATCCTACCTACCATATGAAAAAATATTGTAATATTTAATATTACAAATTATTGAAAGTAAAAAAGGTAAAAAAAGGTGGTTCAACCCACCTCTCTTTATCCGATTGCTTTATCAATCAACTCATTTCAAATTTCACTCTTCTCTTTATTGGAAAGAAAATTGCAAAAAAATCTGATAATTTATATTTGATATTGTCAAAACTTTACTGAATTTTATCACTTCGGATCTGTACGAAAGATCTTGTGAAATAGTAATCAAAAGATGCAACTTTGACCCAGAAGCGACCCAAAAAGTTGCCAGTCGCTGATAACTGAACATTTTTGTGAATAAGTTCCACAAACTAATTGCCTGCTACTTCTCTGATCTATTGAATATTGTACAGGGTGTCATATCACTTGTGGCCACCCTCAAAATTGAGCTTCAATTGAAAGCTATGTATTTGAAATTTGGTGCACTTATGACTCTGGTATAAGGCTAGAAATTTCCGGTTTTAATTGTTAATTTTCGGCGTTAATTTTCGAGAGAAAAAATAAAAATTGATTTTTTATAAAAATACTATCTCCCAAAGGTAAGTACGATTTAAATTTATGGCATTGTAAAAATTTGTCACTGTCGCGTGGAAGCCAATCGAAGTGAACATCAGGAGCGCACCTAAATCGAACCTTTTTGCATTCTTGTAGATTTCTAAAATTTTGTAAGTCCTCTAATAAATTACGATTATGAGAACGAACATGTTTTAAAGTATGGATGTTGAGTTATTTTATTCCTGCGGAGTTTTCCATTAGCCCATTGACAAAAATTTACGCGCCTTTTGAAATCTCGATCATGCAGTTGCTGATGTAATTCTATGTGGTAAGGATGATATTTGTGCTTTTTTAATATCCTCCCTACTGAAGATAGGCTAATTCCAGTGTTTTTACTGATTTCCCTAATGCTCAATTGAGGATTATTATCGGGGAGATTTAAAACTGCAGCTTGATTGACTTCATGCATGATCGTGGGATTCACTATCGTTTTTTCTTTTCCCTTTAAATTTCCGTTTTGTTTCAAGGAATCAACAAGTCTTTGAAATATTTTTCTTTCTGGCGGAATTCTTCGCGGAAAACGTTGGGCGTAAATTTTGTCGTGCTTCTCCATAAATTAATATCACATCAGTCTTTTCTTTGAAGGTAAAATAACCGGTATTATAAACGAAAACTAATTAAATCACGTACAAATAAAACGCACGGATAAAAACTTTTTGAACAAAGTTACTCTTCAAAAGCTAAAGTTGAACTGATGACAAAAGTAATACACCAACCCTACGTTTATAACTGACAGTTGATTTTTACGACTACCTACGTTTACTATTGTAAAATGGAATTCCGGAGCAACTTTAGCAATAAAGTCATTAAATATTTATGGATGAGACTTGCTTTTGAACAGGTTCTCACGAAAGACTCGAGCAGCACCTTACGACGACAATGATCCGTGAAACTAATTTCTAAATTTACAGGAATGACAAAGTTAGTCTCGAATGAGTTCCGAAATTATTCAATTCGATACTCATTATCAGCCCGTTATTCAAAATCTTTCGCATTCATCTTTGAACTCAAACATTAATTCAAAATGTAATGAGTCCTCTTCGACTTAAAAAAA
The DNA here is from genome assembly GCA_949768715.1 of Dascillus cervinus. Taxonomy (NCBI): domain Eukaryota; kingdom Metazoa; phylum Arthropoda; class Insecta; order Coleoptera; family Dascillidae; genus Dascillus; species Dascillus cervinus. The sequence continues at coordinate 23,731,427 of OX458319.1, read as the reverse complement.
TAATTCAACATCTATACTTTAAATCATGTTCGTTTTCATAACCGTAATTTATTAGAGGACTTACAAAAATTTTAGAAATCTACAAGAATTTAAAAAGATTCGATTTAGGTACGATCCTGATGTTCACTTCGACTGGCTTCCACGCGACAGTGACAAATTTTTACAATGCCATAAATTTAAATCGTACTTAACTTTGCGGATCTTTACAGTCATAAATCATTACATTTACTGTTAAAATTCGAATATAAGGGAATTTTAGGCTAATTTCAAGCTTTTGGATTTTTTTTTACTTTGGACATCTTTGTCTCAATAATACTGATCCTGAAAAGTAAAATTTGACGAAATTGGGAGATAGTATTTTTATAAAAAATCAGTTTTTATTTTTTTTCTCGAAAACTATCGCCGACAGTTAACATTTAAAACCGGAAATTTCTAGCCTTACACCAGAGTCATACGTGCACCAAATTTCAAATACATAGAGTTTCAGTTAAAGCTCAATTTTGGAGATGGCCACAAGTGATGGGACACCCTGTACAGTATTCAAAGTGATTTCAACTTTTTCATAATTCGTGCATTACTTCATTAGTATTCGAATTGTGGTAATAATGGCAAAATTAAATTCATATTTTTGTTTTGTTTATCCAAAAATTGTTTTAGCTCAGTTTTGAGTAACTGAGTTACGGTTAGGACTACCTATAGAATTTAATAATAGTTCACACTAAAAAAAAACTTTTTGCTTCTAATATTACCGTGATGATTATGACATTTCTATTATGCATTGTAAAAAATAGTTCATAAGTAGACATGATCTCAATATCCAAATTCAATAATAATGGTAACACACGTTTCCAACTGTTACATTAACCAGAGAAATCTAGACATATCAATGTTAACCAGGCAATGTCAGATTAAAATTCTGTTGCAACGTGTTGTACGCAGGCATAGGTACTACATACAAGATACTGATTACTACAATCGATCGCATCTCATGCTCACTGATATTATGCTTAATTTTAGCCCATACAAGGTACCTTATTCCCCCAAGGATATTTCGAAATCGTAAATGTGCTACAATTACATTAACTGATAATACTCATTATCACCTTGCGCCTGTACGCGAATTTACATAACGGCAATATTACGTTAACTGTATTTTCTGCAAGCCAAAAGGTAAAATGAAATTTTCTTAAAAAAGAACAAATCCTTAATTCGTTTTTATTTATGCATAAATTCAAATGAACAGCAACTCCTGGGGTTAAAGGACACTGGTGACCCATGAAATTGTATGTACGGGCCAGACCTAGAATACTAACACGGCGTCGCCACTGATTCGAAACCTGACATGATTTATGGCAATTTGGACACGGCGACCACTGCGACAGCTCAATTATTAACCGCCACTGTATAGTAATCTAATACCTCTTACGACGTGAATAGAGCGTAAAAAACTCACTACTTATTTTTATTACAAGGTAAATACATTTTGTAGTCTACAGAAGAGGTTGTTATTCACACTGTAATAAGAGCAACTTTGAATATAGGGTCGAGACACCGTCTGTAGCCAGTAGGTGTAGTGATGGTGATTTTTAGTACGTATTTATAAGGTTTTCGGTAAGTGAACAACCAAGAATGTGCTTGATTAGTGTTCGTAAATACATCACCAAAATTATTTTATTTGACGCTGAGCTATAGGTAAATGATAGTGTGCTTAGTGATTTTGTTAAGAAACAAGATAGGATTAATTAATTAATGAAATACATGTTTCAATATAAGTTTCGATAGTTGTTACAATAATGACGGATCATATGTCATATGTTGAATTCGTTTCTTTAAGTAGGGTGGCCGAAGATGGAACAAAAATTATCCATTTTTCCCATCTTTGGCCACAAATTGGCCACTAATTGAACAACAGGTTCTATTTCTGGTCACTAAATGGGGACTAATAAAAACACCGTTTTTTAATCCTTACATCTTCATACATTTAGGAAAGCGCCTAAATAACTACCTTGAGATAAATAATTATTTTCAGATAATGCTGTCAAAACGGAAAAATGTGTAAAAACAGAAGTAACTGCAAAAAAAAATTATTTCCCTACCAACCTACCAACCCTACCACGTTACCAATGCCCTGGCTACCATTGGAAACTATGACTGAAAGTGGTAACCGCATCTAAATTGCACGGAGTTCCGCGACCAACAATGCGAAGGACCTATTTACTCTGTCAAAAAGTTGGTATAAAAGGCAAATTTGTGAACTCCTTTTATTAAAAAAAGTAGTTTTATTTATTTATGACACGTTACCAAGAAATATCACAAAAACATAGAAATTTAGGCGTAGTCTACTAGAAATAGGGGCTGATTAAAAGTGGCCACTGTGGGGACAAAGTGGCCGAAGATGGGAAAATTGCATATATCGTCTAAATAATTAAATTACCAAGAATTACATCGTTTCAGCTCAAAAACTGTAGCATACCTAAAAAATATAAAGACTTCGTGCAAGATATAAATGAAGGGCTTGAGGCAATAAGCTACATGCTACACTTTTAACAAATTTTAGTTATTTATGCTTCAGTTCCCCTAATTTTGTGATAGCTATTCTCCCACCCATAGCGTTATTAATTTTGCAAAATATGCAAAAATATTTGTGTAGAACAGCACAAACTACAAGTAAATTCATCATGCTCACATCTTTGAGACAAACGAAAATTTAATTTTAATACTGAAAACAGCAATGAACACTATGATTTTGACTCTGATGATTGTAAGATTTGAAAAGATTTTATTGTAAATTTCATCGGTCATATTGTATATCTCCACCATAATTGAATGTGTAAGTACAATAATCCGATTTCACTGAATTAAAAAAAAATAGAAAATCTGGCACAACTGATTCCTTACATTTCTTCAGTGTATCACACTTAATATCATGAAATAGGAGCTGCTATAGCTGCACGAGGAAATACCACTGAAAAGGTAACAGATAACGAACCCGAAAATTTGGACAACAATGTTTCAGACAATAGTGAAGATAAGAGCTAATTTGTAAAAAACATAATGCTATTTTTTTATCAAAAAGGGTACGAGACACAATTCTTGTAATAAATAATTAGAAAACAGTTTTTTATTTCATTTAAATGCCCACATTACAAATTTCTTATGACATTAAATGTTACAAAAATCATCAGATTTGATTTTGGGATTTAATCGAATATTTATCAATTAATATCTCAAAACTAACCTCATGTGGCATGTAGCCTTGTTGCCCCAAGCTCTTCAAATAGAGTAATGTGGTTTGCGGTTATTCATAGTAATTTGTTAATATTTTCAATCAAATTTGCTATAAGTTACTTACAATTTTTAAGTTCTGTAGCTTGATACTTTTAAAATTTCATTTAAAAACTATTATTAATATGAATCGAAATTTATGTTTAAAAGTATTGCACCAAATGCAGAAAAAAAATTATAACAAGTTATTGCATTACAGTAAATTGCTTATACCTTAGAATCTCACAAAGTAGTAATGGTAGTAATGAAAATTTCATAGAGGTGGTATTAGCTGATGTTTTCCAAATGCCATATAAAGCGAATGAATGAAATGAAGTTGAAAGTAAGCATATCAATTGACATTTTAGGTGTTTCTCACAACCCACCAGCAATATCCCAGACTAGTAATCAGAGAGCAATCAGCGTGTCAATACACGATCTTAATTGTCGTCTTGTGAAAACACTAATTTCATTATAATTTCTATTACGATTATTACAGTTTTGTAATTCGAACGAACGATTAAGTCATGCCATTCGAACGAAGAAAAGACGTGCGTTAGCGTGTAATTGAGGTGTGCTAACCAACTTCTAAAATACCATTACACAAGTGAACTTTGAACTTGCTTCTAATTGTTTGTCGCTTATGCGTGCATTTAGATCGACAGAAAATTTAACGCACATTCTTAACTTTACAATTTGAATACACAATTACATATTAGAAGTGGCAACATCGGCCATTTGTTGACCTAATTCGTCTCATTTCGTTTATTATATACAAATTGCTTGAAAATAAAAATAAAAACTACCGTCAACAAGAACACAATGAAATAGAAAAGCCGCTTGATGGTTATTATCAATTACTTTGTTTGTAATTTGTATTAGTGGATCGAAAATAACAGACCGATTACTTACTGCAAGTCATTCGAGGGAGATTAATATCCCTTTCTGATTCCAATAAGGTTGGCATTGTTTACGAAGTATAAAAGGTGCGAAATTCGGAGAAGCACTAAATTGGCAATGTATTATGAATGAGGCCGTATAAGTTAATTGGTGTTTAGAGCAGGTAATTGATAATTAGTTCACAGCCACTGCTTATGGCTGTTACTAATTGGAGATTGCGGTTTATGGCAATTCGTCAATTACCCTCATCTTAATGATTTTTGTTCGAGATATGCAAACAGCCAGTTTTTATCGCTTTTACTGCTGATTATTGCTGCAAACAAAAATCGTTATCCAGTTACATACGGTGATTTTATTTCTAATTTACTTAAAGATATGCATACAGGGCAGTCGATTGAAATTAAATGCACTAACGACAGTATTATTTAGAGAGACGATGTACTTATTGTAAATCTTTACTTAGGCCAATATTAAGTTTAATAATGCATCCCTTTAACATACATTAAAAAAACAGATTAAGTTACATTACACAGTGGTCACAAGCCGAAAAAATTACTTAAGACTAAAAATAATATAGTCATTCATAAGCTATGACAAATATTTATGTAATCTTCCTAATCAGAAATCAAGTGAATGCCAATATATATTAATTGCGATAACATTTCTCTACGTGTGTAACAAAGATTCATGTTTTGAAAATTGTAAAGTTTTTATCTCCAATTTTTATGTGCCGTGTCAAAATATGTATTATTACTATACAGGGTGATGAGAAAAAGGTGCCCGTGATTGATATCGGGACAATGCTTTCTATTGAAGCATTGTGGAAATCGCGACAAAAGTGGTCCAAGTAGATTCTGTTTAAAATTGAAACAGTTTCTCTAAGAGCACAACGTGGCAATACTGCACATATTTCTTGTTCTAAAGAATTACTTTCAGGTAGGCCCACTTCTTGTATCTAAGCAACCAACACTGACAGATACTGTCACTTGCGTAAGATAAACAACTGTCACGTTGACATAACTTTTTTTATTTCAAAAGAATTTAATGTAATTAAACAATAATACACAACAAACAGGTAATTGAAGGGCTGTATGCAAAAAGTCCCTAAGTGACGTAGAAATTTTCTACTATTTGCGCTATTTCTGATAAGAATGGATAAACTTTCGATTGCACTTACTGATTTCCGTTTAAAAAAATTATATAATAATATAATTTCCAAATCAAATTGAAACAAAATTTAAATATCTCAAAATACGAAAAAGTGGCTTAAGAGACTTCTTGCATAGAGCCCTTCGTTTGGAGTAAATTTCATAGCAACTGCTCGATATGTCTTCCTTCAACTTCAATGCACAGTATTGCTCTTCGAATTAAGTTTTCCTTTACTCTTTGAAGCATAGGGGCATTTATTGTACCAACCGCTGCGTTTATCCTTAGTCTTAACTCTTCTATGGTGCTTATCGGAGTGGCATATACAAAATTTTTGAGGTGACCCCAGAGAAAGAAATCGCAAGGATTAAGATCAGGTGTTCGGGGAGGCCATGCAATTGCACCACCTCTACCAATCCATCTATGTGGATAAGCCTCATCACACCAGTTCCGTACTATCCTACCGAAATGAGGAGGTGCGCCATCCATTTATAACCACATTTGTCTGAAAATAGCAAGGGGCAAATCCTCAAGCAAAATTTGAAAATCATTTTGCAAAAATTGTAGAAAATTGTCTGCATTCAATCTTGCAGGTAACGTAATTGGTCCTAGGAGGTTACTATTAATGATGCCACCCCACAAATTTACTCCATAGCGTTGCTGATGTGCACGAGGATGCAATGCGAAGGGATTTTCGGTTGCCCATACGTAATTATTATGCTGATTGAATATGCCGTTTAGAGAGAAATATCACTCATCTGTCCATAAAATGTTCTCTATAAACCTAGGGTTGTTACCGTGACGCTCAAGTAACCATTGGCAAAATTGCACTCTAGAAAGATAGTCGCCTGGACGAGGAGCTTGCACCTTAATGTAGTGATAAGGATGATAATGTTCATCAACGAGTATACTTTGTATTGTTCGATAATCTACTTGAAACTGTCGCGCTAATCCTCATATACTTTGTCCTGGTACATACATTCTCTACCGCTTCCACAACTGCTTCTTCCAACGCTGGTGTACGAACTTCACGAGGTCGTCCACGATTTACAGAAATCGGCAATACTTGTCCATTTTCCCTTAATCTTTGCTCCACTCTTCTAATTACTTTAGCATCTGGATGTCGTCGATATGGATAAAATCTAGCATATTCCCTAGCAGCTTCTGATGCGTTATTATCGGCTGCACCCAAGCTGAGCAACATTTCTAAATATTCGCTGAAATTGTATTCCATTTTAAGACTTTAGAGCACTTAATCGCTTATCGTTCAAATTTGACAAGAGAACTGACATTGAAAAGTGAATTATTGTTGCCAACGTTTCCTAGGAGATTTACGATGTTGCGACATTGATAAATTTTCCTCTGGGCCAAGAAACCGTACTTTTGTCATCGGTAATAAAGTTGGTTTCAATAGATTTTTACAATCTTTTTTTTAAAAGCACCATCAACTGCATCAAATTTAGACCCTAATAATGAAATTATTACAAAATTGTTAATCGTATAGATTTTTATTGTCTGAATAGGAAAGCAAGGATATCTTGGTGAAGAGACAACAAATTTTGTTTTGGCTTTCAAATTCGTGTTTCGTTAGAACTCGTCTATAATATGTCGCTACGCACGGGCACTTTCATTTCATCACCCTGTATAAATATTATTCAATATGCTTAATAACAATACACTTCAGATTTGTCCTTATACTGATTGAAATTGTGGTTCCGTCCTCATGCGAAAATCTACTCCGTAAGTTCTTTAAACCATTGCCGCAGGTTGCAGATGATTAAATCGCTATAGAAAGCTAATATGTAGGGTAAATGTACCTATTGCTGACCATTTAACAAACTTTTGAAATTACAGTAATTATTTAATGAGATGTTATGTATGAAATAAGATAAATTGAATTGCTTTTTGCTATACAAATGCATCTGAAATGCTGCATTTTCACGTTTAATTTTTTTTAACGATTTATTTGCTAGTATTATTTCAGCCACCCACGTGTTTCTTACCAAACAATATGCACTTATCAAAGAACAATATAACACGTTCTATTAATATAATCGTAAATTATTTTAAAAGGCCGCCAACAGGCACACTTACCACACATAAGTTTCGTGTATCGTTACTACTTTGGAAAAACATCAGTGATACGCGGATGTCAGGAGTACATCGCCTTCCGTTACTGCAATAATAATTACCTACACAAAATTGCACGAACGAAATTCACAATATTTTGCGGTAGTCCACGCTTGAGACCTCTGATGCGTAAATAAAGAAGAAAGCTGTAAAAAATAATTTTAGTGTCTGCATCAAAGTTCATGAGATGTGGAACGAGCTATAAAAACGTCGATCTAGTTTCTTTCAATCGTCAGCCGCCGAAGCTTCATGAATGCTACCCATTGTTTCTTAGGCGCTAAACTATATAAAGCAAATTGCTCGCTTCCGAAAAATTAATCTAACCCTATAATATCTCACCTTGAGAAACTATAAGATAGCAATCGCATTATGAGATGGAGTTTTGCGTGGAGGAAAATCTGCATGAACGCAATATCCTTCATATAAGAATATCGCTATCGTCATTGGCTGATTGGCTGACACATTAATTTTACAAACGTCAAAAAACGTCGTCAAAAATCTTAATAAAAATCACAATTAACTGAGTTACAGATTAGGACGGGTAACGACCCTATAAGATAAAAAACACATAAAGAAAAGTTTAACGTTTAAGGTCTATTTAAGGTAGAATCGTCCCGTTTAGGATTTACAAAAATAACTGTATTTGAGCTGTCTTACAGAATCGCATATCAGTTGAATACCCGGCGAAACCGGGTCGAATTGCTAGTAATAATAATATCCAAGATATGAACTGAATCAATTCAAATCAGTCCGTGCGCACACCCACGCAAAACTCCATCTCATTTTGCAATTTGTTTAATAGGGATGTAAAGACATATATTGACAATATATATACAGGCTGGCCACTTAGTACGTGGACGGTCCATATCTCTGTTGTTAAAAGAACCATGAAAAAATATTATATACAAAAGTTATAGGATCTGTGGAGATGCACATTCGTAAAATATTTTCTAGTATACCGAGTGTCCCAAAAAAGCAGGGCGGCAGAAAGGAATTTTTTTTTAAATGGCAACCCCAATTTTTTAGAATAGAATAGAATAGAATAGAATTCAGCATAAAATTCTACGTATAGTACAGTATTTTAATGTAAGGTTCGTTGCGGTGTTGCCAAGTTATATGTAATTTACAAAAAAATGTGGAAAAAACAACCTATCCAAAAAGTCGTTAAAAAAATCACTAGTTTAAATGTAATAATGCGGTGTTACGCTTTTATAAACATCAGAAATGTCGGAATAATTCTACAAAAGAAAATTGGTTATAACTTATACAAAGCATTTTTTACGGCGGTGCCAATATTGAAATTTTTAAAGTAGCAAAACTTATTTTTTTTAAATGGATCACTATGTATTTTAATCCGGAATGTTATGCAGTATGGTGTGCTCTATAAATTTGCAATTACAACTAATGTTGTGAAATGAAATGAATTTTAGATTTTATTTTAAAATGTACTAAAATATCGCTGCTTTTTGTTGTTTTATTCTCGTGGTATGCCATGACTTGAGCAAAAACGGTCATTATCAGACGTTAAAAGTGTACTTTTAATTGCATTTCTATTACTTCGTGTTTATAATATTATTAAAAAATTTCTTCCTAAAAAACGGACTAACGGAAATGGAAAACTTGATCATAGAAGAATGAACAAGACTTAGTGTTACAAACTAGAAATAAATACGGTACGTTAACTTTTTACGTATAAAGAATTTTTGAAGAAAAGGTATAAAAATTTGACGTCTAAATAAAAATGTTTAGTTTTTTTGTAAGAAAAACAGTCACTCGTAGTAGGAAAGAAATAACATTAAACTGAAAATAATCAAAACTTTTTTTGAAACAATGCTATAAGGGAATCAAAACAAAAGTAAATAGGTACTTGTCAGTTTTACTGTTACTATTGCAACTTATAATTTAGTGAGTTTAGCTATTTCTTTATTTAAAATGCAATTTCCAAGAGAAGAGTTATTAGATATGGTTTTTATTTTGGGAGAGTGTACTAAAAATTGTTTGCTAGCTAGCAGAGTTTATAAAACAAGATATCCCAATAAGGAAAGGCATTCTAGGGAAGAGTCATTCAGAAATCTTTTAGAACGGTTTGAAAGAACTGGAAACGTTTCATATGAAAAACATGAAAGAACAAAAACTATAACCAATGAAGAAAATGAGTTCCGTGTGATGAGAGCAATTGTTGAAAATCCTCATATTGGTAGTCGTGATTTAAGCAAAACTTTAGAAATCTGTCGGACATCTGTTCAAAAAATGATCAAGAAGAATAAGTTTCACCCATACCATATTCAACTCAATGAGCAAGTTTTCCATTTCCGTTAGTCTGTTTTTTAGGAAGAAATATTTTAGTAGCATTATAAACACGAAGTAATAGAAATGCAATTAAAAGCACACTTTTAACGTCTGATAATGACCGTTTTTGCTCAAGTCATGGCATACCACGAGAATAAAACAACAAGAAACAGCGATATTTTAATGTATTTTTAAATAAAATCTAAAATTGTGGTAAAACGGCCCATTTCAGAAAATTAGTTGTAATTGCAAATGTATAGAGCATACCATACTGCATAACATTCCGGATTAAAATACATAGTGATCCATTTAGAAAAATTAAGTTTTGCTACTTTAAAAATTTCAATATTGGCACCGCCGTAAAAAAATGCCTTGTATAAGTTATAACCAATTTTCTTTTGCAGAATTATTCCGACATTTCTGATGTTTATAAAATCGTAACACCGCATTATTACATTTAAACTAGTGATTTTTTTAACGACTTTTTGGATAGGTTGTTTTTTCCACATTTTTTTGTAAATTACATATAACTTGGCAACACCGCAACGACGCTTACATTAAAATACTGTACTATACGTAGAATTTTATGCTGAATTCTATTCTATTCTATTCTATTCTAAAAAATTGGGGTTGCCATTTAAAAAAAAATTCCTTTCTGCCGCCCTGCTTTTTTGGGACACTCGGTATACTAGAAAATATTTTACGAATATGCATCTCCACGGATTCTATAACTTTTATATATAATATTTTTCCAGGTTTCTTTTAACAACAGAGGTATGGACCGTCCACGTACTAAGTGGCCACCCTGTATACAGTCGAACTTCTCTATAGTGACCATCTCTATAATGATTTTTTCTCTACAGTAATGTTTTTGTCAGGAACGTACATTTTTGCAAGTTTTGCATATAAAAATACAGTCGAACTCCTCTATAGTGATGTTGGAAAAGCCATGGAATAACAGCACTATGAAGAAACTTCACTATATAGAATTCATGTATAATTTTACAGTTTTGACAGTCACTTTAAAAACCAATCGATATTCAAAGTGAAACAAAACAATTAAGATTTATTATGTTTGAAAAAATATTTGTTTATTTAGAAATACACAGTTATTTATAAACAATACATGCACTTTTCATAAAAAATCTGTCCAAGTTGATTGCACAGCAGTACTTTTAAAAATGGAAATTCCCATAAGTATGGAATTTGCAAGAAATTCTTCTAAGGATTTTTCAAGTAGTCGAAATTTGGGAAAAAACTAGATGTTCAATACATCCATTGTATTTTCTATTTCCGAAAATTCCGTTCCCCGAGAATTTTGGTACTTTCTTAAAGAATAATCACCATATAGAGGCTTAACATCATAATATAGAGGTATTTTTATATGCAAAACGTGCAAAAATGCACGTTCTTGACAAAAACATCACTATAGAGAAAAAATCATTATAGAGGAGGTCACTATAGAGGAGTTCGACTGTACCTCTCTATTATGATCGTACTTCTCTATACAACGTGTCCCAGAAATATTGTTATTAATTTTAAACTGATAGAACTCGTCAAATCCAAGAACTTTTTTAAATAACTTTTTGGTGTAAACGTTTTGATTAACAAATTAAAATTGTTGACAGATTTGACTCTTATTTTGTTAACCGCCTATGGATAATAATACTGAATGCTAAACACCGATAAACGTAGAACAAAAAACCAATGCAAGAAAACATTCCCTGCTTTTTAGTTCTGTCGACGCAGCAACTCATTAATTTGACCGTTTCTGTTATTGCAAAGTTCTGGAATGCAAATTGAAAAATGCTATGGTAATACATAAATGAAATAATTTGAGTCAAAGTTTTACTTCCAAAAATGGTATGTTGAAAATAATTGTTACAAGCATTTACAAGTCACAATAACAAAGACTAGATGTGCGGCGGGTGGTTTAAATAAGTGAGTAACAAAATTATTTATTATAAAACGTACATACCTTGAATATCCAATGAAAGATCATTTTTTATGCAGTCAGCAAAAACTAATATTCACGATCACCGTCAGTGATTTATCAAATCAAGGCGGCTCGTCAATTTCAGGGAGGGTAAAATGCCAAAACAAAATTGCGATTTCGAAAAAATGGTACATAGAAAAAATGTTTGTTTTGAGGAATTCTACTACGAGTTAAAATTAATGACATTATTTCCGGGACACGTTGTATAGTGAAACTGATGAACCGATTTTGATGAAATTTTCAGGAAAACTCTTACATAATCTGGAGAGTATTTCTGTGAAGTTTGGTGCCGATCGGGCGGGGGGGTATCGCCCAACAAGAGTTTCGCACAGAAAGAAGTGTCCTACAGCCACCAAATTTTGTACGCAAGTGCATCTCAGTGGGGGGAGGGACTGAAAATTATTTTCGCATAGAAAGAAGTGTCCTACAGCCACCATATTTTCTACACCGAGCGAAGCCGGGTACTTCAGCTAGTAGAAAATACAATACAAATTCCGATTCCATACTTATGGGAATTTCCATTTTGTTTAATAATTCTGTGCAATCAACTTTGGACAGATCTTTTCATCAATAAGTACATGTTATGTAAGTATTCAATTACATATGTTGAAAACTTGTATTGTTTATTAATAACTGTGTGTACCTATTTCTAAATAAACAAATATTTCTTTAAACGCAATAAATCTTAATTTTTTGTTTCATTTTTAATATCGGTTGGTTTCTAAAGTGTAAATGTAAAATTATACGTGAATTCTATATAGTAAAGTTCCTCGATAGTGATGTTTCCATGTTTTTCCGAACATCACTATAGTTCATTTATTAATTCGAGAATTAAAATAAAAAGAACAAATTACACTGGAACATTTCTGGTAAATATTTTTTGGCGGCGAATTTGAATTTTAGTATTTTTAATTAACAAAATTATATTACATTGTAGATTATATTAAAACAACATTTGTATTTCAAATATAACACATGTTGGTAAAAAGTTAGGAAAATTACATACAAATAATCTATATTCATTGTTTTGTTAGTTTTTGCGATTTTTTTGAAAAACAATAAAGGAGAACGAATACAAAAAGAGTGTGGCACACAATATTCAGTAATTTCACACTTTACACCACTGCATTTATTAATCAAATAATTCAAATTCATTATCGTCACAGTCACTTTCCGTTGTGCTTGTGTCGCCATCTGGCCCGATTGCAATGACAGCACAAACTTTCGTAAAGTGGACACAACACGTGCGAATAATAATATGTTTGTAATAGAACCAAAAATGGAAAAAAATATAAATGAAGCCAAACGAAATAAAAGCACACAACAGAAGCCACTCAGTTCCGATAAGAACTTCTTTAATTTAATGAAACACACAGCTACAATCATCTGTTTCGGCAATATGCTGACTGCCCATTTTCCATAATTTCATCAGTGTAAAAAAAGCTTTCCAAGAGCCAATCACACATCTACCTTTTGGCGGGATCTAATTGAATCTGCTTCTCGAATTAATAAATGAACTATGTAGAGGAATTTGACTGTATATATTGACGGTCTGAACCCGGCTTTATAGTTGTTCCGTAGTGCCATAAACAAGGTAAGAATAGCAATGATGGTCGCCAGTGTCCGGACCGAATAGGGCAATAGAAGAAAAAATAAATTTGATAACTGTTTTTTCATTAATTTAGACAATATCCAATAAAATCAAAAGGTGGGGCACCAACACGTAATTTACCCTATCTAATTATTCACGTTTTTCTATTTCATTTAATGTAAATTTTTAGTAAAGACTTATCCATCAACATTTTAAAGAATCACGTAATGGTTACACATCTGTTTCTCACCCTTTATTTATTTTAAGCTACCCGTTTATTAATCCAGATCATGCTTTTTTATCATTTCGCACCCTCATATAAGTACAATATACTTTGAAGTAAAATAAATTGCAATGGAATTTAAAAGATCAATTAAAAAGAACGAAATTAATTTATGTACTTGGTAGGTAAATAAAGAAATAAGTATGTGCGTACCAATGGAAATCGTGAGTTCATATATTACTAACAAACATTCACCAGTGCCGGCATAAAATGGCGCTCGCTAATCCAATCTGATACAAATTAATAATCTTAATAATTATAAAGCGGATTTTATTACATTCTGAGGCCATTTTGTAAAATGGCCGCTAACAAACCAATGCGCTCATTAAATACATACGTGTTTTATACACGAGATGCTCAGTAATGTGATGCGTGTAATTGCCGCACTTAAATCATTGAATAAATCTTTATTCTGTCGTTGTATGATTTCTGAGACTTCATATTACCTACCTAAATTACAGATTCCGTACGGAGCGAGTTCTCATGTATTCTATTCGTCAATTTAAATGCGTGAAATGAGCGCTAAATTGATTTTAAGCTGCTACCTGCATCAAGTAAACAAGTTTCTGAAACGAGATGTTCTATCCTTTTTTTAACGAATCTTTTCGTTAAATAAAAAAAAATGAGTAACAAAATTTGGGTTATGTTTTTATTACATTCTATTTGTCAGTTTTAATGCGTTAATGAATAATTAATTGTACAAGGAACAATGCGATAATGACGTACGAACCCGTCAATGATGATGTGTGAAGGTGGAGAATATCTTCTAAGACTGACAATAGACATTATATTCTTAATATGGTAATCAGAGGCGTATTAAAATAAATTTTGCGTTAGTACCTATGATCTCAACGATTATTCCTTATAAGAATAAAATGAAGAAATACCCAGTGCAATAATTAATAATATGTATACGGTGTGTCGCAACTTAAAAAGTTTCATTATATTTATAGTAACTAAATATATGAATTTAACCAGTTAGCTGAAGAAATCAAAATTTGCACATTTATTTTTTCGTCAAAGAGATTCTGAAAATTCTCCAACATATCCAGATCTCGAAGGCCTGTTCTTTGCTTTCCATAGCTTCCGTCGTGATCTAACTTTCAATGCAGTATAAAAGTGTGGAGTGATGTAACATTTCATGATTCTTTTTGTCAGATTCATATTGATGTTTCCGCAGCACAGATCTAAAAAGTTTGCTTCTATGTTTTTATAGCATACCTGTCGTAACGTTGGTAACTTTTGAACGAATTAAAGGAACCATGTTTCGATGATTGGTTGGAGCCTGAAAATTCCAAGTTCATAGCAAAAGTGTCCTGCTATCTAGTAACTCAAAATTTTCAAATTGCAAGGGGGTCATGTTACACTACGTTTAAAATGTAGTTCAATTCTCCGTACGTTTGTTTTGAAAAAATGAAAATTTAATTATAGATAAGAAAGGAATCTGATATCGATTAATGGCTGATACAACGCTTTATCGAAATATCACTAGAAAACGACAACAGAATTTTCCTGAAAAGCGTAATTGTTAACCCGGCGTTGGTAAGGTAGGAAAATGTAACAAAAACCGAATTAACCGGGAATTGATGGGGTGGGGTACGAGAAACCACAATTACGTTTCTATTGGGTAATGTGGAGGTCTGCTCACTAAAATCACTTCAGTCTATCTGCCGGTCGTCCACGGAGTCGGGGTTACGATTGAAAAAGCTACCACACATTGTTAAAAAGTAACAGAATATTTAAAATCTTTGGGGTTTGTGACACCTCACCTTACTAACGTTACACTGAAAAAAAAAAGTAGTAAATAAAACTACAATTGTACAAATTTTTACCACAAATTGTATTAAAAATACGACTAGTTACAAATTGTCTCATTTTTTTCTAAACAATTGTAGCAACTTGATTGTAGCTACATTTACAATAATTTGTGGCATATAGTACTAACGTGTATAGCGAGATTTTCGACAAATATAATAGTAAAGTGTACTACACAGTCATTGCAAAATTTACTAAAATAAAGACTAATGTGTTCCAAATCTTTACAGTAAAAAGTATAAGATTTTATACTAAAAATTACTATTTTAGAGATTAAATTTTGCGACAAAAAAGAGAAACAGTTACCATATACACATATCTTTTTCTATTATTATTGCCGTTATTTTTACTACAGGTTTTGCAGCATATTTTGCAACAATTAACAGACTTCTGCGCCTAATTAATGTAGTAAAAAGTAATATGTATATTCGTTGCAAAATACTACATTTTTTATGAATCACAATTTACTACTTTTTTTTGGAATGGAATTAGTGGTAAAATGAACCAGGTAAAATGAAACGCAAGAATTAATTATAACAGGATTGTTTCTTATATATTTTAAACAACATCTACAGTAATAATACAAGTAAATACAAAAAGAGCTTTTACTTACAAATTATGTTCCTTGTTCATAACAATTTTTAAAATTTTTTAACACTTATTACAAATCACAAACATTTTAAAAAACACATTCTTTAAAACATTGTCAAATACACAAATTACATTTTAAAAACATATTTTTTAAAAACATATTTTTTAAAATGTAATCAATATACATCAAATTTTCATGATTGGAAAAAGTGGACATACATCATTCTGCTTCTCTGGTACAGATTTTATAAATTAATTCTGAACAAAACTATTTTTACTTGATGCTCAATTTTTAATTTCTCTAATTTTTGGCCAAACAGTTTCCGCGTGCTCAAAATTGGAATTAATTCCTTGAGATCTTCTCGATCAAGATTGAGTAAGGTCTGTTTGTCGACTTCGTTTACTGTAAAACAAATTTCATAATTAATAGTTACTGTCAAATAAAACGCGGTAAAACAATAGAGGTATGTTGCAACGATGGACTTTATGAATACTTTATTAATGTATAGTAAAAACTGTTTCGATAGTACTTACCGTCAAAGCTCACCCTCAACCGGTCTAACAAGCCCCAGCTTTCTAAGGTTGTCTTAACGAAGTCATCCATACCTAACTCACACAAAATCACAACGCAAAACTAATAATTATTAATAAACTTATCGCACTTATAGTCAGTAAGTTAAGACTTTATTAATTTCACTTTACTAACTAATTATAATTAAAAAGATTGATACAAAATTATGCGTATTAAAAAGAAGTTGTTCGTAAGCTCTCGAAAGAATGAATGACCGTTTTTAATCAGTTTGTTTATATTGCGAGGTTGTTTATCACTCCAATTGCTGGAAGGCGCTCTTCACCGGCTCCACCGACCAGCCACAACATCCTCCTTCACGCATATCGACTACACACTGTTTCGGATGTATAATATAAATAAATAAATGCAAAATCAGCAGAAATTCACAACTCTTATCTGTAAACCGCAATATAATCAATATTGATTAAAGCCCAATTTTCCGTGGCATTAACCTATTAACTCCAATGACGGTAGCGTTCTAGTGTTAAAGGCGTATTTTGTGTGACTTAATACTGTTTGGGTCAGAAGTCCAAATATACGTTATACACGGCTTGTAAAACAGACAATGAGAGCAAAATCTCAAAAAATAATTTTGTTACGATATTTTTCCCTGGTATCCTATTTCCTAGCGGGGTGCGATCAGTGTAAATTATTTTATTGTCGGCAATTTTTCGGCAACGGGCCGCGTCCGCAAATCTGTTCCTTCCCTCTCGATCACTTTCAATAAAATACATTCGGCAAGCACGTGCCAACAATTATGAATTTGTATTGGCCAGAAATTTTCGAAAAATATGCAACAATTGTAGTGACGTTAATCCATTTATTTTATAGTAAAACTCACTCAAAATATAATGTAAGTTGCAACAATCTTATAGCAAATATTAAAACAAAAGTAATACCATAATTGTTTTGAAAAAGTAATACACTTTGTAGATAAGATTGCTACAAAGTTTTCACTACAAATGCTTTAAAAATTGTATTACAATTTTAAGTAACAAATGCTCTCTTTGTAGCAAAAATTGTTACAAAATATGTGCTACATTATTGTAGTAATTTGTAACATACGATTTTTTTCAGTGTAACTTAAATATGTACTTATGCATACCAATGTTATATGAGTAGGTATGTATTTGATTTATTTGATGGGTTATTCAGACAGGTTTGCACATTCCTGTTTAAAGTGCTCTACAGGGTAATTGTTTTAACTAAAAATAAACTAGATTACGTTTATACTATATTTTTAACGTATTTCAAGATATCTTAACCGGAAATAGACATAACTAAGGTTACGAAAGAGTAGGTACAACAAACTGAAAATTACAAATGATGCAACTTTACATTTTTTCCTACACTAAACAAAATTGGTAATTTAAAATTAATTAGTGCGAAAATTGTCTTTCAAAGAAAACTGATTCTTGTTGTTTGTAGCAATTTAGAAAAATATTTATTAGCTTTTTCTTATCAATAAACGGAGGATAACGATTTTGATTTTGCGATTACACACTAGTGAGTTATAATCTGTACAATCTGTGTCAATGGTATCGAGACATCCCAATGCTAGACTAGTTTAACGTCCGAAACTAAGCATGCCCTTCGCTAACTTGCTGTGCATCGTTACGTTTTAGTCATAGTGTTCCTTCGCTAAGAATTTTTACCTTCTTTAACTTGTTGAAACGATAATGAATTAATAATTTCTTTTAAGTCTTCAAATATTGTTGCAACAATAAGTTGACAAAGTAATTAGTGAACGAAGTCTAAATTTAACTACATTTTAAAATGCCCAGTATTAACGAAAATTTCATTTAATCTAAAATAATTTTGAAGTTATTTGTTAGTAAGGTACACTACCCGGCAATTTATAAATGACTTGACCTGTGCCATTTGCTGGTATACTTCCTTTTTCTAAGATTCTATGCCTATTTATTTAACTGATGTAATAGTTTAATTAGCCTACTCAAATAATTTCACATTCTTGACTTGAAACTCTTAACTATTTCGTCAATAATTTTATTAAAAACTTGTGCATGCCGTCCAATTTATGTTAACTAACAGTGTAGAGTTAGGCTAAAGATATTCTGCGTTTATGACTTTAAACCGCAATCAACTTTTACTGATAATAATGAGGATTCACTGCAGGGTGCCACAAATGTGGTTGCTTTAAAAAATATTTTTTTAGATACTTCAGAACCGTACTTAAATATTTCAACTTTAGTTAAGTTCAGAAAAAATAATGAAATACAAGTCATAGAATTCGTCAAGTATCTAAGTTAATCAATAACCCCACATACCTACCTAATTATTAGAAGAGGTTTAATGTTTACTCATATTTATATCTAAGCATCAAGAAATTTATAAAAATTTACCAAATACAGCCCTGGCCACTTCTGCCCATGTTAATTATTACGGCTTACCTACTTTCATGGCTGGATCACTTATAGTATTGTAAAAGCACAGTCATAAACGCAGAATATCTTTAGCCAGCCTCTACTCATATCACTTGTTCAAGAAGTCGCGACATCCTGCGCGACTGTGGAGTGTAAAGCCGATAGTAAATTAATAACAAACCATAGGTATACCACAGCCATTATAAGAATCATCGTCGCCGTTGAAAAATATTGTAACCTTAAAAGATGTTAATTAATGAGATTCTTTTAAAAATTGCCAAATCGCTAAACCACTAATTAATAGAGTAACTAATATTTATAATATGTTTATAATATAAAGAGCTGCATCCACATTTTCAGTTGAAAAATTTTTTTTTTTAAATTCTTGATTCTACCAAAATTAAAAAGTTCCATTGCAAAATATAAATAATTAAATCAAGGAAAAGGTAACAAAAAAATAAAGGATTGCGCACTACTATGCTAGATTACAGATAATGAAAGAATAACATTAAGAATAACATCCTTCAAAGATCTTTAATAAACACTGTTTTTCGTTCCATATTATAATTCCCCGCGGGCCTCAAATATCGCATCAAAGCGGTAATATGTTTTTTTGCCCAATAATTTAAAAACATCTCATTTAGACCTTTAAGCCGGTCCTTATTATAATTTAATTAAGGCAATTTTTTTATTACGTCACATTTAAAAATAGGCGCTTACATCAGTTGACCAGTGCTAAATTAAGAGTAGATATTCGATGAAGTTTCGGCAACGACATTTAAAACAATAAAACAAGAACAATCCTCTTTTAAGCCAAAGGTCAAGACAATAACCAACACAATGCTTGTTAGCTGCAGTATATGTTAATAATATGACACAGTTGCGGCGAAAATGACAAGCACAAATTTCTAAGAATAATAACAGTGACAAATTATACAAAACTTTTATCTATCTTCTTAATAAGAATAAAAATTTCGTTGAATCTCCATAATTCGTCAAAACAAGAAAATCAACTCTTATAATAGAACCATTTACATTGTCCACAACACTGAAACTAAACCCACAAATTCTAGTTTAATAAAAAATAAGCAGAAAAAACGTTATTCTCGTAGTCGTTTATTACGCCAGTTTTGTTTTATTGTCGACGTTTATTCGGATGTTGCACCGACATTTGTTATATCCGTGATCGTCTCTTATGCAGATAAGATTAAATTAAATTAAACTTGATTTATAAAAAGAAATTTGACGAAAGTCAAAATGAATGCTCCTTTTTACCGGTTACGTTTTAAAAATAGCATCGTGTTAACTGACCATAAATATTTTCTTAAGCAAAATCACGATGAAAAGAAGAAAAGGTTCGGTTCATTCTAATAGAATTTACGATTGTTTCATTTATTTGAGAAATGGAAGTAACTTCTAGGGAAAGGAACTCTTTAACATACCTGCTGAGAGTTTGACCAACCAATTCAATTTCGAATTTGTTGAAACATATTGCGGCACTAATCTTCTATATTGCTAAATTACCTGTGTCTAAAATGTGTAACCTTTCCGAAACTTGAAAAATTTTGTTCTTGAACGTGCGAGTTTTTCAGAACAATATTTCAATAAACCTGTCGTGCATTGCAAATTTGCCAAATTATTTTACCATTAACCAAATTGTAAGATTTGCCTCTTTGATTTGCCTCGCATCGTCAATACTTAATAATTTAAGGACTGCTGATCATAACAATAAATTTGACGTATTGTAATTGAATTTTGGTGGTCTCCCATTAAAATACAAAT
Source organism: Dascillus cervinus (assembly GCA_949768715.1). Taxonomy (NCBI): domain Eukaryota; kingdom Metazoa; phylum Arthropoda; class Insecta; order Coleoptera; family Dascillidae; genus Dascillus; species Dascillus cervinus. The sequence continues at coordinate 23,710,685 of OX458319.1, read as the reverse complement.
AACCTGTAGGTATATACCATTTGAAGCGGTCATGCTAGAGAAAATGTTAATGTTCCTCATCCTTCAAAATGAAACTTGACACTTTAAAGCTCATAATGGTTTCACGGGATAATTTTATTGGTTAGTCCAAATAAACTTAAAATATATCTTGTATCCATAAAATTTCAAATAACGTGAGGTCGAACAGAAAAATTAAGATTTTAAAGGCTACATAAAAAGTGAATAAACTTTTTAAAATTGCATTCACTGAGCTCTTCTATTATCAATACAACGCGTTTCTGGAAACAATAACGTAACTTGAATTGTTTTAAATAGGAGTATGTGCTTTTTCCAAACGTATAACTACATGATTTCGAAATTGCAACACCATAAAGGGGTACAATTTTTCTGACCAAACTTGGCAGAAACGTTTTCAAAGGTTATAATTTCAAATTTAATTTTTATTAATAAGGTGTTGGAGCGCCCCTATTAGTTTCACACTCCCTCGCTCTTCGGGTCATTGATACCAGTAGATGGGATATGGTGTCCCAAGCAACTTGCAATTCATGCCGGAAAGCTTCTAGTGTTTGCGGGGGATTCGCTAAGTTCATCAGTTACTTTCCTATAAAGTCCCGCACATACTCTTATTGGCGGGAGGTCGGGAGATACGATTTTGAAAAGTTCTCGCTACGTGGAGGGGGACATTATCCTGGTAGAAGAGTGGATTTTCGAGCCGCTGAAGATATGAAGGAATATGGGGTTCAACCACTTCATCAACGTAACGCTGGGCATTTGTGATGCCTCGAATAAACACCAACGGAGACCTATTCCCGTATAGCACCCCATACCATAACTACCGCGGCTCGGTGCACACTCCTTTTAACAGAAAATTTAATATCGAGATGCTTCCCTTGACAGCAACATTTGGAGTGGTGTAGGTTGTGAATGCACTGGAACGTGGAGTGGCATAGGGTGGTTTTCAGTGATGAACTTCGATATTGTTTAGGGAAGCATGATGGCCACATGAGGGTCAGACCAAGACGTGTTTGACCATTGTTGTTATGTTTTATTAACTTTTTATTATCAATATTATTATTACCTACTAATCAAAAACGAGTTTGGTCAATTAGAGCCAGTCAATAGTGCCAGCTTATTTTTCTCAGTTAAGTGTGTGTATTTGTAAAAAAAATAAAATTAATATGTATAAAAATATAAATACCAACTGAATGCACAATGCAATAAGTAGATATGGTGCAAAAACGCAATTGATGTAACTGCGAAAAAATCTTCTCTAGAGTAAACGTAAATCGAGGTAACATTGAATTTCTATGACCAAATTGATTTTCTGCATAAATAAAAAGCAAAGCCAAGAAATAAAAAGAAACGTTAAGAAGTCTTGGACGCTGCTTGGAAGTCTAATTTTTATATTTAAAAATAAGAACATTCCTCTTTACCTCAAAGCAAAAATATTTAATACATGTGCCATATGTTACGGTTGTTAAGGTTGACCATAATCAAAAAGAACTTGAACAGACTTCAGGTTACGCAAAGAGCAACGGAATGGACAATGATAGAAATGATGAAAATCTCCTCGATAGCTTGAAAAACCAATGAATATATTAGAAGCAGAACCAGTGTTTGATGTAGCCGAATACGCTGCTAAACTTAAGTGGTCATTTGCTAATTATGTTAGAATTGTTGAAGGTAAATCGCATAAGCAGATTCTATCCTGAGAACTGTACAACCGCCGTAGACCAAGAGGATGTCCTAAGATGAGATTGGATGTATTTGATGGGAGTAAGAACATACAAATATGGAAACAAATATTGAAGAGATGTATATCCAAAAATGAATTAAAAGATAATGATAACACAGAATGATTTGCGCAAATCTCAACTGTTGCAACCTATCTATATTTTCCATAAATGGTTAGAGAAAATTCAAAAAACCAGTCGCGTGCCAGTTCGGTGTGTTGTAATAAGCAGACTATTATCTGTATTACTAGTTCTTACATTATTATGATGGGTTAAACAAAATTAAGAAATATATTTAACCCTAAGATTAATCATTTTGTTGTTGTTCTGTGTTTTTTGTTGTTTAAATGAAACGAATCCCAATAAAACCGAACCAACTTAAAAGGAAGGAATCATTGTGTTGACTCTTTTTTAAAATGTGTTTTTTAAAATGTAATATGTGTAATTGACGATGTTTTAAAGAATGTGTTTTTTAAAATGTTTGTGATTTGTAATAAGTGAAAAAAATTAAAAAATATTGTTATGAAGAAGGAAAGCAAATGTAAGTAAAGCAATTAAAAGGAAGGTTTTTATAAGTGAAAGAAATTTTTCTGTCAAGACACCTATGATTTACAAGAGCTTTTTTAACTTTTTAGTAGATAGTTAACACTTTTTGTTGTTGGTTACAATGAGAACAGTTATTTTTTATGCAAATAGAATGGATGAGAACATACTGCTCAGTGTTGAATGACATAATAAACATATCGATAATTCCGTCTGAATATCCGCCAAAAGGAAGGTGTCAAACCTAACCATCCTTATCTCCAAGAAACATCGAATAAAACAGAACCAAGTTCTAAACAAAGAAGAAGCAACCACGATCATCTAAACCTAAAGAATGATGCCAACATTCCAACCTAATGGTTGCCTTTTCAGGGCCTAAATTGTCACACTTCGTACATACATTCATATTCTATGATATAATTCCATCATCAATTCCATCACGAAAGCCGAATACAACGGAAAAAAAGGAAATACATTGTTCGAATCTATTTGAATAAAATCATTTGTAATACTCACTCTAGTTTTTTAACCTTGTATAATCGCTAAAAAGTGAAGTGATTTTGCAGTCGAACACGATTAAAAATGAAGATTTACATAATAGTTTATAGTTACTCATAATTACTTCATGATGCGTATTTATTTCAACCATTTGACATATTATTGATGCAATTCCATCTAGTTAAAATTTCAAATTAATACTTCTCTTCTACCTGCAAATTAGCTTCCAGTACTTCGTGAGTAGTATGTATAGGAAGACGGTAATTTCATTAACATTTTACATGGTTTATAATTTTTGATTGAATAAAAATATCAGATTATGTGTAAAAAGCATCTCTTGAAACTAGTTTTGTACTTGAAATAAAAAAATAACTTTCCTGCTTTTCATGTAAATGCTTAATGTTTCTGAGAAATGACACCGATAAGCTATAATTATACTTCAGGTACATAAAGACAGTCATTACCAATAATTGCACTTTTAATTAAGAAAAATGGTGCTTAAGTTGTTGCAATATTGCTGGAACAAAATAAAACCACTGATTAGAGTATTACTGACAATAACTTAAGAACAAGTTTGCTGCTTGCGTTGTACTCACAATTGAATCATGAGAAAAATCCCAGCAATAAATTTTTATTACCGATGAAACGTCGAGAAAAAGCCTAAATTAAGTGGTAACATTTTGGAAAATTCCAATTAACACGTCAGCTTGACATTTAAAGATTTTATTACGATTTATATGGACTTTCTTCCTGCAAACAAATAAATTTTATTGGTTTCTAATCAAATAAAGTAGGTGGTGCCAATGACAGCTTGGAAAATCTAAAAATTAATGTCCCCTAAAGTGGATTTTTATGGATCGTAGGTGTTCTAATCACTGGAAATAACTATTCGGTGTTTATATTCGTTCATTTAACTACCTTTTATATCCATTTTGTAGGATTGTGTACTGTAGAACGAGGTCATTTTTAACGACTTTATGTAAAAAGATTTTTATGAAGGCAGGTACTTAAAATTAGATACCAAAAGGTCATAGATGTTATGTTTTCTAATCTTTAGATCGTATATTATTATTTCGACATTTTTATTCCAATAAAGCACTCATTTCTTCGAGGACATTAAGAAATTGTCAAGCATTGTAAATGAAACATCAAGAATTAAATTTTAGATTGATAACAATGGCAACAATTGAAGGGCTCGGGGGAGGAAGGACCCTCAGCCACATTTTGTTACTTTAGAGACAAACAACTTTGTAAATTAAGTATCTTCAGGGAACTTGTGTTGCTCAAGAAGTTCACGTTACTGCTATGATTTCATCTTGCGTCAGAAAATCCCAATATTTCCTATTTTTTTTAAAAACGTGGCTTAGGTCCCTTTTTCCCCCGAGCCCTTCAATTATCAAAAGATATTTAACAAACTAATTTTAACTTATAATTAGCATGTATGCGAACATAATACTTCATTTTCTTTGACAACAAATTGCTCAATAATTATTTCTGAAACTTATAAAAGTTTATGTAATCCACAACTTCGTTTGTTTGGACAAGAAGTACAAATTCCTCCATAAACTTCTTCATTTCCTATAATCACCTAACACAACAACTCAGATGAAAACCTTGTTATTTTACCCCTTTAACTTATTTTGTGCTTTTTCTTCATTTTTCATAAACCTTGTGCTTTCTTGACTGAAAATTCAACAACACCAAGGTTTGTTTTATTAATTAAAGAACAGAGTTAAAGTTACACAAGACATAAATAATATATCTTTCAAAAATAATAGTAATTTCAGTTGCTATTAGTTTATTAACTGATTAATGGTACAATTATAAAGGGTTTTCCAATAAGAGGTGTTATTTTGAATAGCCCGTTATTTCGGTAGATGTAACTTTTGGAGCTGTAATTTTTTGACATTTGACAAGTAGAAACTACGCCATTAATAAAAATGGAACGATACACGCTTCAACAACGCATTGAAATTATTAAAATTCACTATAAAAATGGTGAAAATTTGGCAGAGACGGTTCGTAAAACTCGAACATTTTTGGGTCGTCGTGAAGCACCTTGTCGGACCGCAATACAGAAATTGGTGGAAAAATTCGAGCTGTTGGGACAAGTTAGTGATGTGAAGAATAAAACCCGTGCACGTCGCTCAAGAACAGCCGAGAATATTGCTGCTGTAGCCGAAAGTGTTGAAGAAAACCCAGGTTTGTCCATTCCTCGTCGTTCTTTGGAATTAGACATTCCAAAAACGTCATTACACCGTATTTTGCATAAAGATTTGGGTCTTAAGGCTTATAAAGTTCAGTTAACACAAGAACTCAAGCCGGCCGATCATCGACAACGTCGTATCTTTGCCGATTGGGTCCTTGAAATGCATGAAAATGATCCGGAATTCCATCGAAAAATCATCTTGAGTGATGAGGCCCATTTCCACCTGGATGGCTTCGTCAACAAGCAAAATTGTCGCATCTGGGGCTCAGAAAATCCAAGAGTTATTGTTGAAAAGCCTCTCTATCCTCAACGTGTGACTGTTTGGTGCGGTTTATGGTCCGGCGGGGTCATTGGACCTTACTTTTTCGAAAATGAGGCTGGAGCACCAGTTACGGTTAATGGATTGCGCTATTTTTTAATAATTTCAATGCGTTGTTGAAGCGTGTATCGTTCCATTTTTATTAATGGCGTAGTTTCTACTTGTGAAATGTCAAAAAATTACAGCTCCAAAAGTGACATCTACCGAAATAACGGGCCATTCAAAATAACACCTCTTATTGGAAAACCCTGTATAATAAATAACTTTTTTGCCAATTCAAATACTTAACGTTTCGTTTTTCCCTTTTAAGTCATTTGACACGCAGTAAAATACTAATTTATTGGGAGAAATGTTTTATCGAATTAAGTCATTAAAGTAATCTTCTAAATGGCACTCAAACTGAAGAGTTCTTTGCAATATCATCACTCCGGTTTGAAACACTTGTAATTGTAAATTAAACAGAAAGCTCAATTTTTATTGAATTCTTATGGTACGCTGTTAATTTCACTGAACATTCAATTTATAACCAGCTGATTTGCTTTTACATTGTTTGTTATATAAAAGTATGAATATAAATGTTTTTTAATTAAAAAAGAAACATGAAACCAAAAATTAATTTAAATCATCTTGTTTCTATTAATGTAAATGTTGATATGTTTGTGAAATTAAAAATCGCATATAATTTATTTAATCGTGAAACGCGCAAACGGCAGTGGAAGCTAATTAAGTACTACTCCAAAAGAATTTTATGCATCGTAGAGTAATTTAAAATCCATAAAAACGAAATTAACTTCATATCTCTCGTTGTTTTATGCGGTAATTAATTATCTAGCGTGTAGATGAAGAAGACATTTATAAACAATTTAATTTCCGCGAGATGAAAAACACTAAATTTTTATACGAATCGAGAAAAATAAAACAAAGACGACATTTAATTTCGATTTTATGGCGGCATTAAAATAGCGTTATAAGCGGTTTAGAAAGGCATAGAAATCATCAGCATTTGAATATCGCTTACAATCTTAATCTTCCTACTTGAGAAGTACATTTAGATTCGATTCGAATTGACACGACTTGAGAAACAACATTTTTGGATTTTTATTGCTCTTTTATGGCCATCGGTGGTAACCACCATAAGTGGGTGTATATTTTGATTCCTACAGATACAAAACAAAAATAAATCGACCGTCCGCCCGCGTCAAATTAATTCAGTGAGGTATAATAAAATTTAAATTGTTTGTAATACGATACACTCTGTTCGAATCAGTAAAATTAACTCGATAAGGATTAATTGCCACTAAAAAACTTATAAATATCCAATTACTAATTATATTTAGACGTATAATGGCGCTATAAACAAATTTTGATTAAAGCTAGTTGGCTTCTGGATTAAAATTAACGAAGTAATTGCGTTCAACAATAGAATTTTTTGTATACTTGGGGAATGTGGAATATGTATCGAAAATAACAAAATATAAAGCTCATAGCAGTGTTAAATATAGCGTCGATTTCATTTCCGTTGCAATTTACGTTGAATGAGAATATAATGCATCTAATCCTATTGAACACTAAACATTTCATCATATTTGCTATTGATCTGACACAAACTTCATATTTCCTTAGGGAAAATTATGTCTAAATCTATAACCATTACATATTTTATAGATACACATAAATTTATAAAGGACTGGAATGAATAGTTTGGTTAAAATACAAAACTAAATAGGTACGAGTTAGGTCGATGAATGAATTAAAATTAAAGAGGCTCGCAAATTTACAATTTATTTCAGTTATACCACAATACAGAAAGTGTTGTTGCTAGCTAGGAAATATGCCCAATAAAACAGGGAGTCGGGCAATTAAGAAGTTTTAGGAGAAATGCGAAACTGTAAAGTATTCAAGAAATAAACTGCATAAAAGCCAGGACAATAGAATAGTTAAGTGCATATTATGAGAAATGGAATCAGTAGCACAATCAAGTTTATAATAGATTGGATGCCAAGAGGAGATAGGGCAAATGTGTGATAGATAACCAAGCGAAATGTGAAAGTGAAGAACAAAAAGAAGGGGAAAGATAGCAAAATTGGGAAAGGCGTTTACCACCTAGAAGTGCGAACATGTCCAGGTAAAACAAGACGATTAGTCCACCCTGCCAAACGAATTGGGAAGCCTGTTAGGCTGACTATATCCACTCAGGGATGGTAAGAAAAGTACATTGATCACCATCATCATCATCATCAACAATTACAAATTTCCTCGTACTACCTGCTTTCGTTTGACTTCATAATATTATAATGTATTATAATGTATTTCACGTTCAACTCAACTCAACTCCAACGTTCACGTGCTACGCACGCACTGCCCATATCATTTGTATATACTATTAGTGGTAAAAACTCGATTTACAATGCTCAGCTGACTACCACAAAATAAAACGAGACGGAACTGTCTGGCAATTTGTGGACATTTTAGTGTAAACGGGCGTTCATGAAAAACGACTAACACCCCAAATTTAAGATAACTAATAGAAATTCAGTGGTTACCGAAAATCATTATCGATATGTATCCAAGACGCTACAGTAATATCTCGAAGTTATGCGATAGATGAAACCGTTGAAGATGGCTCAAGTCAAAAGAACATAAGTTAGGGTACACATTTCTATATAAACCTGTACAATGCGGGGTAATCAGTTCGTCGATAGAAAAGTCTATAACTGCTAATTGTTTTTGTTTTTTTAGTGTGTTGTAGCGAATTTCGTTAAAAAGATTGATTTTTTTACCCTTCATTTTCGGAATAAATTTCTAAACCATTTTTGAATAGAGCATGAAGAGACCTTTCAAATGAGATATCACAAGCCCCCCCTTCCCATTTAAAAATTTGGGGGTTGCAACTGTTACTCGAAGGGAGTTGAGGTTAGGCATGAAATTTTCACTTTTCAGAATATCATATGATAGACTAAAAATGATGTGTTTCGGGATTTTTTTTCAATATGCACAATAACTGAGATAATTAATTTCTTCCAATCTGCTGGCGCTCCCTGTATATTCCGTCTTTGTTTTATATGTATGTGATAATTAATGTTTACGACTTTGATAATAAAGCGGTATTGCTCTCTTAATTTACTATTACCTAAAGTTTACCTCTGACAACTACTATATTAGAAAACTATAATTTAATAGTTATTATAAATATTAATTCAGTAGGCAATTAAAAAATATCATAAATTAGCCGAAAGCTTCAAAAATATTTCTTTTTGTACAGTAAAATGGTTTACCGTAGTTTATACTACCGCTACGTCTAATGAACATGCAACATTTTAAATGTCCATTGTTGTCACTTTCGTAAAATAAAGCTTGATGAACTTTGTGTAAACTTAAACATGTTATCAAAACAATAACACACCAACAGTAAGCATTTTAAGCTCATTAAGAGGACCAACATCATAAATTCCTTGATATTAATTAAATAAAATGAAAACAGGCGTAAAATAAAACGTTAATTAAAAGTATTAAAGAAATGCCCGAGTCTTAAAAAAGAATGACAATTTTATTAAATCGTCAAGAGTTAACCAGCCTTCTCCAACAGATGTTCTTACATTTGTACCTGTTTTAAAAAATTCCAAAAATCCATTCCCGGAATACCAGAAGAAAACATCGAGTCGGAGACGATCGCTTCATTTACATAAAACAATTCAAACGAATATCAAAACTACACGTCTCCGGTTTTGTTGCTATTAAATGATGTGTTGTCTCTACACACTGTTATTTTTACTGTCCATACAATGAACGTAGATTAAACCAATTTGATGCGGATTAACTTAAATATTGTTGTTTTTTTAATTTCGCTTAATAATTTACATCTTTTTACGGATGTTGTTTAATTAATTTTATTGACCGCGAACTAATGAAGTGGCCTTCCATGAGAATACATCATTAAATATATTTAAGACGTTGTCGAAATGAAAATTAAGAGGATTACCGTACCTGTCGGCCACATAACGAAAGCTCATTGTTGACTGCTGTTATTTCGAATTATGAAATATTAATGAACGCTTAATTACGTTATTATATTGAAACATAAACCGAAGAACGATTCGTTGTAACAGTGTATTCTTAAGTGTCCATTAAATTAGTGGTCAGATTTAAAGAAATGATTAGCGTGTTAGTAAATGTGCTTGTTTAGTTCTTGTCTCGTAATTAACTAAAGTCCCAATTGCCGTATTAATTATCTGCGGCCGTCAACCGTGTCACTTATCAACCGATACATCGATGCGCTTGTATAATTGGAGCATTCAAAATAAATTTGTGATTAAATCTGATGTACAAATGTTAATTGCTTTTAACGTTTCTCTGCGGAATTTAACCGTTTCTCAGTATTCAGTTTAATAAAAATATTATTTTATACAGTAGAGTCCGGATATAATGAACCCGGTTTTAGTGAACTTCCGGTTATAGTGAACGCTATTTGAAATACCAAAAAATCTTCCCATAATAAACATAAAGCATTTTGTGTTTCGTTTATAATGAACCTCGGATAAAGTGAACCAATTTTGATGCATTTTTCAAGTTCACTTAATCCGGACTTCACTGTATATCAATTACAAATTTGTTTACTGGGTGTTTTTTAAATTTTCTACCTAGTCAGCAATTATTACTTTTTTGTCTGAAAAACGCGTTTAGCTTTCATCACAAACTGATTCAAAGTGTTGCATAAGATCTCCGTGAGTTTTGACAAAACTTTGTTTTCTAGAATTTCGTTTCGCTAGTTATTTTCTCGGTTGAGACGTCATCAGCTGTAGAATATTAACCCTTGAGAATATTTTAATATTTAATTTTTTAATCATCTGTTCTATAGTTCATTTATTAATTCGAGAAGCAGATTCAAATAGATCCCGCCAAAAGGTAGATGTGTGATTGGCTCTTGGAAAGCTTTTTTTACACTGATGAAATTATGGAAAATGGGCAGTCACCATATTGCCGAAACAGCTGATTGTAGCTGTGTGTTTCATTAAATTAAAGAAGTTCTTATCGGAACTGAGTGGCTTCATTTATATTTTTTTCGATTTTTGGTTTTATTACAAACATATTATTGTTCGCACGTGTTGTGTCCACTTTACGAAAGTTTGTGCTGTCATTGCAATCGGGCCAGATGACGACACAAGCACAACAGAAAGTGACTGTAACGACAATGAATTTGAATTATTTGATTAATAAATGCAGTGGTGTAAAGTGTGAAATTACTGAATATTGTGTGCCACACTCTTTTTGTATTTGTTCTCTTTTATTGTTTTTCAAAAAAATTGCAAAAACTAACAATACAATGAATATAAATTATTTGTATGTAATTTTCCTAACTTTTTACCAACATGTGTTATATTTGAAATACAAATGTTGTTTTAATATAATCTACAATGTAATATAATTTTGTGAATTAACAATACTAAAATTCAAATTTGCCGCCAAAAAATATTTACTAGAAATGTTCCAGTGTAATGTGTTCTTTTTATTTTAGTTCTCGAATTAATAAATGAACTATAGAATTTCGTTTCGCTAGTTATTTCCTCGGTTGTGACGTCATCAGCTGTAGAATATTAACCCTTGAGAATATCTTAATGTTTAATTTTTTAATCATCTGATCTAGTGGGACAGGATCTCAGATTTGCACCGACGATGGTGATTCGAAGTAATTAATCTTAAATGTTACAAATCATTTTCAAATGTCAGTTTTAATAAAAGTACGGCCTTGGCTTTTATTCAAAATAACTAACCTTTTGTAGAAGTTTTGACAAAAATTCAAATCACCAACTGTAATATTTATCCAATGTTAAAATAATACATACTAAAAAAATTTAATACTAAAGCGTGTGTGCTCTATTGTAACATCAAACCTTATACTACAGATAGGTACCACAAACTTTCAAAATTGGTATAAAGAATTGATTTAATTTAAAGATAAATGTAACGCCACGCCGTCACCTCTTTTCAGTAACAAATTTGATTTCAAAATCAAACATCAACCAAGGATGAAGTCCCTGATACTGAACGCGCGTCGTTACTACCTGGCATCTCCGGGACATCTTGTTTCTTCAAAACGTTTTGTAATTTTACAACACTTCTTTGATTTATTAGTTATTACTTCAAAGTTGTAACTAACATTTCTTTCTGTGAATCAAAATCGAAATCGGCGAATTTGAATAAAAACCTTGAGAAGGTTTTGATATTTTTATATTAAAAAAATGATAAAGAAAAGCTCAAAAAAATTTATGGAAAAAAAATAAATGAGCGTCACGACGGTAGATCATAGAACCTGATAACGGAATTAAGATCAGATCTTAGCTTATTAATCGTAGTGACAAATTGTTTAATTTTCATAGCGTGGAAATTAGCGCCAGAAGAGTTTTTTAACGCAGATCAATGGTAGATGCAAACTCCCCTGATTCAACAAGTTCAACTCATCTTAACTGCGCAATACATGTTGTCGGTTATGTGTCAGGTCCTTCTTAAAGTAAACGAACCCTACAATAATGAGACTATAAACATCAACTGCTTTGATACTTTATCGAACTAAGATGTTGTTGACTGCCTCGTGCAGGTCATTAAATTGATTCGATTTTACATTGAATTAAACAGTTGTAAGGGTTTGTATAAAGGTAAAAAGCTATTATGTAAATAAAGCTGTAGACGATAAGAAAAGTTTTAAATATTATCAATAACAAAGAAAAATTAGTTAAGTGAAATAATAAATTACTGAAATAAAAAAAGCAGAAAACTTAAATATTTTTAAAATTAGTTTACGGTTATTAAATAACTTTAATAATTAGGCCTATTAATCAACTATTTAAATAACTTTAAAGTGATAATTACAAAGTAACGCAAACATCTCTACATTTAAATTGTGAACGTTTAAATAATATTCAAGTAATAAAGTTTATCAAACTAGATTTCACTAAACGGATTATACGATGAAGCTAATAGCGCAGAGCAATTACTTAAATAATAGCAACCCGCTAGAAAATGGCTACCGGATCTTATTTCCTCAGGGGAAAATCACCAGTAAACATCTACCCTCGTCGTCCTTAGACTGTGAAAATTCACCCCAAAACAAATCGCAATCAGAGAGAAAATTCACATTCTCGCCAATTGCTTAGGATAGTTTAACAAAGGGGTTCCTAACGATCTATTACAAGAAAACTTAGACTGTGAATTGAGAGTTTTTTGATTCGTCGGTTTTACTCGAGGATTGCAAGAAATCGGCACAGTCTTGTTAAAAGGGGCAAATTGCACGCTGTTCGCTTAATATTATAGGGTGATTTTGTAACAGAGCTTTTACTAACGATATAATAAAGTTATTGGTGAGAGAATTACGGATCCACCATAACAAGATGCTCTGATTATGCAACCATATTAAAGTTTCTATTTCCGGCACATAAATAAAATTCATAATTATTATATTTCATGATATTGTGAGATTGTAAAACTGGCTAATAATGAAGAACTGTTGCCGATGTTCATCTCTTAACATTAGCAAAGGTTGAAAAAAATTCCAGTCACACGGGACAATATATTGATAGGTATATACATACCTATCCACAGTCTCAGGGGATCAGTTCTGTTATTGTAAGGAATTTGACCATTTTTGAATTTTAAAATGAGCCCTGCTTTACAATATGCCTAGAACCATCAATCAATGCAAATGCATAAATTGATCTTGGGTAATTAGAACTTATTTCATATTTTGTTATTTATTGCTTATTTGAACAGACAATATTTCAATCCTAATTAGTAATTTGTATTTACAGTGATAGTTTTGGAGTCTTATTTTATTTATTAATACAACTCGCATTAAAATCATTAAATTTTCAGCAAACACAGCTTGTGATTAGTTGAGAAAATTGAATGTATCTACAGGATCTTTCAACGTTAATGGTCATCCCCCCAAAAAAATGTCAACGTTAAAGATGTTACTACACTCAGGTGCAAGAAAAACGGGCCACAAAAAAAATTTATAATATCGTTGCAATATTTCGAATAAAACTTTTGATATTTTACGATAAAAGAGACTATCAGTTATTTTCCTGGTATTATTATGTACACTTATCTGAAAATTGTAATATTGAGATCCCTAGCTGCAAATTTTATTCTGGTTGTTTATAAAAATAATTAGTTACAATTTACAGGTTACAATAAGTAAGGAATATGTCGTATCGCATCTATTCAATTTCCATTCAAATTGATATCGCCTTAAATATTTAATGCAGTAGAAGATACAATTTTACCAATGAAATGCAAAACTAAATGCAAGTTGCTTTTATTCGTAACTTTTTAAGCATTAAAAATATAAATTGTAATTGCGTCAAAATACAGTCAAACTCCCCTAGTATGAACTTCTTTTCATATCAAATTTTGTATTGCATTTTTTACCTTTTATAATGCATTTTCTATGGCAGCTTTCATATAATGATGTCACAGGTTTTCCGACAAATTTGACTCCCACCCAACCTCCCATATCACAAGGTGTCACACTGTGCCAAACATCACCCTCCTCCACGTGACTGACGTCACATCAGCAAAATTATTTTCGTTTATAAAGGAAGATACAATAATTAATGTAAGGTCTACTATAATTCATTTTTAAATTCGTGATAAAAAATAAAAAGAACAAATTACACTAGAACATTCTTTATAACATACTGGATGATACAATGATCGCAAGTAACGTTATTTATAGCTTGCAAGAGGAGTGGTTTAACTTGAGCTAACTTAAAAGTTTTGTTCTTCGAAGCTACCTCATTTTTTATTTTTTATCTCGAATTAAAAAATGACCTATAGACCTATATCAGTTACCGAATTTGTATTGATCATTTACCAATAGTTGCTAAAATTTTACTTTTTCAAAAGTACCCTTTATGATGTCACCTTTAAAACAAACCCTAACCTCTTGTTAAGGACTGTCACAATTGTGCAAAACCCCTCCCCCAGCTAAACTTGTGACATCATTTATAGAAAGCGCTTATATATGTAACGAATTTTTTTTAATAATCACTTTGTTATACAGAAGATGCAGAATTTCTATAAATTAAGAAATAATGTAAGTAGCAATTTTTTGAAAAACATTTAAATCGGCTCACCCTTATTAGGGCTTTTTGTGAAAAAAGCAGAACATCGTACACCCATTTTGTACTCACGGTTTGCTTAATTTTACTTACAACTTATTAATTTAATGTTGGACAACTTTTCTTGTCACGTGCACACATAAAACGAACCTTGAATTTGATATGTCGATGACTATCAAAGATTAGGTCCATTTACATACATATCTATTTCTGTGACCATTAAAAATTGAAATAATAAACATTTATTTCCATTGTTACACATTTTTTAATGGTTTCCTTATTAAGTATACTTTATACGTCCGACCGATAAAAATCAAGAGATCCGAAAAATTCAGGACAATTATGACACTCCTAAGTTACTGTCTCGAAAAGGAGTACCATAAATTAGATAGTATCAAGACACCTGCGTAAAACAATTGATGATCGTAGAGACAAAAGGTATAAACACGGGAAAGGGCCGTCTGAAACGGCGTGGATGGCGTAAAAACAAATGTCAGCGGCACCTTCTACCGTTTTTGCGCTCTTCTTTCTATTTTAAATAAAAGCGCAAAATGCTGTTAATTCCGTTTTCGTAGCACAGACCGCGATCAACCGGGACGTTTAGCCGCGATCTCCGAAGGGCCAAGGCTGGCGAACGGTTACAGTCTATTTCCAAACCAGTTCAACTTAACGAATAAATCGTTTTTTATCCGATTTTGCACTGACACGAATTTATGTGTTCGCTTTAACGCAGATTGACAGAAATCTGGTGTTACGACTGTGACGCTGTCGCGTTTATAACTCAAACCGGGTAGACACATTCTCCGCGACAAAATGGCGGCAAAAACAAACGGAAAACTGCATATAAATGCGAAATTTAAATAAGACACTTATGTACAATACAATCGTCCAACAGAATGTTTCGGTCGAGAGATCTGATTTCGCCGTGTCACTGATACCTTACCGACACATTTGTACCACATTTGCTGAGTCAATTGCTTCGGTTATTCACTTGTTCTCGATTTTGTTGTAGACTCGTGAGAAAACTCATGTTTCTGTCCGTATTATAATAATGATGCCTGACAACCGCACGTGTTTTCTTTATAACGCTACTATAAATTCGCGATAGTTACGACCGCTCTGTTCGTTAGACTTCTGACTTGAAAGCGCATTTATAATTAAATAGGGACTTGATCGACATCTAAAACTGTTACAGGGTCAATCGGAATTAATTTAACAACTGTTTTACGTTATGGTTTTCAAAATTTGTTTCGCTCAAATTCTTCACTTAAACCTAACGTTGGGACGTAATCGGTCAAGTTACGTACTGCTGAGCCTAAATGTTTGTTATTGCGTTACCTTTGGAATGAACAACGCTTTATGAAAATGATGTATCCAACTTTCGTCAGATACTTAGTTAAATTCATTTTACTCATTCCATAGGTAACGCGATCACAGTTATTTACGACCATTCTGGATATTACAATAACTATCACACATATTTTAAGGGTTGTTGTTGTCAATTTTCGGAATAAATTTAACAACTGTTTTCCGTTATGGTTTTCAAAGTTTGTTTCGGTAAAATTCTTTACTTAAACCTACCGCTGCGACGTAATCGGTCAAGTTATGTACTGCTGACTCTAAATGTTTGTTATCGCGTTACCTTTGGAATGAACAACGCTTTATGAAAATGATGTATCCAACTTTCCTCAGATACTTAGTTAGATTAATTTTTCTCATTCCATAGGTAACGCAATCACAGTTATTTAAGACCATTCTATATATTACAATAACTAGCACACATATTTTAAGGGTCGTTGTTGTCAATTTTCGGAATAAATTTAACAACTGTTTTACGTTATGGTTTTCATAATTTGTTTCGGTCAAATTCTTCACTCAAACCTAACGCTCGCACGTAATCGGTTAAGTTATGTACTGCTGGCCCTAAATGTTTGTTATCGCGTTACCTTTGGAATGAACAACGCGTTATGAAAATCATGAATCCAACTTTCCTCAGATACTTAGTTAGATTCATTTTGCTCATTCGATAGGTAACGCAATCACAGTTATTTAAGACCATTCTGTATATTACAATAACTTTGCACACATATTTTAAGGGTTGTTGTTGTCAATTTTCGGAATAAATTTAACAACTGTTTTACCTTATGGTTTTCAAAATTTGTTTCGGTCAAATTCTTCACTCAAACCTAACGCTCGCACGTAATCGGTTAAGTTATGTACTGCTGGCCCTAAATGTTTGTTATCGCGTTACCTTTGGAATGAACAACGCGTTATGAAAATCATGAATCCAACTTTCCTCAGATACTTAGTTAGATTCATTTTGCTCATTCGATAGGTAACGCAATCACAGTTATTTAAGACCATTCTGTATATTACAATAACTTTGCACACATATTTTAAGGGTTGTTGTTGTCAATTTTCGGAATAAATTTAACAACTGTTTTACCTTATGGTTTTCAAAATTTGTTTCGGTCAAATTCTTCACTTAAACCTAACGTTGGGACGTAATCGGTCAAGTTACGTACTGCTGAGCCTAAATGTTTGTTATTGCGTTACCTTTGGAATGAACAACGCTTTATGAAAATGATGTATCCAACTTTCCTCAGATACTTAGTTAGATTAATTTTTCTCATTCCATAGGTAACGCAATCACAGTTATTTAAGACCATTCTATATATTACAATAACTAGCACACATATTTTAAGGGTCGTTGTTGTCAATTTTCGGAATAAATTTAACAACTGTTTTACGTTATGGTTTTCATAATTTGTTTCGGTCAAATTCTTCACTCAAACCTAACGCTCGCACGTAATCGGTTAAGTTATGTACTGCTGGCCCTAAATGTTTGTTATCGCGTTACCTTTGGAATGAACAACGCGTTATGAAAATCATGAATCCAACTTTCCTCAGATACTTAGTTAGATTCATTTTGCTCATTCGATAGGTAACGCAATCACAGTTATTTAAGACCATTCTGTATATTACAATAACTTTGCACACATATTTTAAGGGTTGTTGTTGTCAATTTTCGGAATAAATTTAACAACTGTTTTACCTTATGGTTTTCAAAATTTGTTTCGGTCAAATTCTTCACTCAAACCTAACGCTCGGACGTAATCGGTTAAGTTATGTACTGCTGACTCTAAATGTTTGTTATCGCGTTACCTTTCGAATGAACAACGCGTTATGAAAATGATGAATCCAACTTTCGTCAGATACTTAGTTGGATTCATTTTGCTCATTCCATAGGTAACGCGATCACAGTTATTTAAGACCATTCTGTATATTACAATAACTATCACACATATTTTAAGGGTTGTTGTTGTCAATTTTCGGAATAAATTTAACAACTGTTTTACCTTATGGTTTTCAAAATTTGTTTCGGTCAAATTCTTCACTCAAACCTAACGCTCGCACGTAATCGGTTAAGTTATGTACTGCTGGCCCTAAATGTTTGTTATCGCGTTACCTTTGGAATGAACAACGCTTTATGAAAATGAGGAATCTAACTTTCGTCAGATACTTAGTTAGATTCATGAAAATGAGGAATCCGACTTTCGTCAGATACTTAGTTAGATTAATTTTGCTCATTCCATAGGTAACGTAATCACAGTTATTTAAGACCATTCTGTATATTACAATAACTAGCACACATATTTTAACGGTTGTTGTTGTCAATTTTCGGAATAAATTTAACAACTGTTTTACGTTATCGTTTTCAAAATTTGTTTCGCTCAAATTCTTAACTCAAACCTAACGCTGGGACGTAATCGGTTAAGTTATGTACTGCTGGCCCTAAATGTTTGTTATCGCGTTACCTTTGGAATGAACAACGCGTTATGAAAATGATGAATCCAACTTTCGTCAGATACTTAGTTAGATTAATTTTGCTCATTCCATAGGTAACGTAATCACAGTTATTTAAGACCATTCTGTATATTACAATAACTTTGCACACATATTTTAAGGGTTGTTGTTGTCAATTTTCGGAATAAATTTAACAACTGTTTTACGTTATGGTTTTCAAAATTTGTTTTGGTCAAATTCTTCACTCAAACCTAACTCTGGGACGTAATCGATCAAGTTATGTGCTGCTGACCCTAAATGTTTGTTATCGCGTTACCTTTGGAATGATCAACGCTTTATGAAAATGATGAATCCAACTTTCGTCAGATACTTAGTTGGATTCATTTTGCTCATTCCATAGGTAACGCGATTACAGTTATTTAAGACCATTCTGTATATTACAATAACTAGCACAAATATTTTAAGGGTAGTTGTTGTCAATTTTCGGAACTATTAAAAGAGGTAATTACAACTACCACTTCACACACACACTTCATGTTTTGTTTGTACAGCGTGTCATAAATCGTACATTATTTTCTGCAAACATACAAGAAAACCAGCAATAACTTCATTTTTTAAATTTATTTATTTATGGAAACAGTATCTTCAAATATTCACACATATTCACGCCGAAAAGCACGTTCGTATTTATTCACTTCTTGAAATCTCAGTTTATAAAACCGACCTGATTTTTGTGCGTTTTATTAAAAAAGCATCATTTGTAGCAGTGAAAAAAATGTATATTAACCACGGTTATGAATACTATTATAGCCCACGCGCCTTTTAGCCCTCGGCGCTAGGGCTAAAAATAATTGGCACATAACATACTAAAGTGCTTTTTCAGCAACCGACTGTCAATTATTAAACAGTTGATATGATTTTGTTTTTTAAATGGTAACTTGATGTATTCGGTCTCAAGAAACAGATTGTGAACTTGTGTTCTAATAAATGTGAGATAATAATATCTCTTGTTTTCAAATTGCATGCTAATTTTGTTTTATTTTCTGAAATGTAACTAAGTATTATATGTACTTGTTTACTGTTGCACTAATAAAATCTTAATCTGTTGTAAGTAATTGGAATAACTAATACCTACAATCGGATTTACAAGCTATGAATTTTCTCTACACTTATCTACACTTGCGAATCAGCCTGTGTAGAAAATAAAAATATGTTAACTTTGCAACTGTAGTAGGTTTGTTAACAAATGTTGAGTATTTTAAATTAAACGTACATTTACCCAAATTAGAAAGAAGTTGTCGAACTAGAGTTATGTAGGTATGGTTTTTATATTTTTGTGTTATTTTGATTTTCATGCCTGAGATGTATGCAGGAAAGTTATTTAATTCTAAATAGCGTACCTACATCTAACTTTTTGATAAATATCAGTATCACGGATAATATCTACAATATTTTCAGATAATTTACTTTGTTTACAATCAAGACATAACGCGTTTATTCCATATCCACAGGTCACGCCCCTTCAGTTTTATTTTCATTATTAAACAGGGCGTAATGTTGGTTGCCTACGCACGCGATAAATTGAGCGGTTTGTGCGCGGTTTCCTAAGCAAATGACCCGCGCAATAAATAACTGAGTTAGAGCGTGGGGCGTTTTTTAGGAATCACCCTGTATGTATAGGTAGCTACAAATTTACGATGTTTACCTATCGAAATAGTTTTAGATTTACTGTGAGTAATTAAATTTTTTAGACATAGGTAGACGAAATTCCCCATCATAAATTTTAACATGGCAAAATAATGTGAGGAATAATGACATTGAATTCCAAATACCACATCTATTGTAGTTAATTTCTGATACAACAACCAACCAATATAATTATCTGATGTTTACATTTAGGTATCCTAAACGACTAAAGCTGCTAATTAAAGTGAGAATGCTAATATGGTCGGTATGTGGTTGTTTCGGAACTTTATAAAGTGTCAGGTTACGACGATAAAAGATTGCAAAAAAGGCAAAGAAACTTCAAATTACGTTATCAAGATCGGATCGAAATATTTTAAAAATAGTTTCGAAAAAATGCGACATAACATTGGAATCCTAATACCCCGCTTTTATAATTCCTAAAAACTGGCTGAATACAATAGTAAAAATAAAGAAAAGTGCGGAGAAATCAAGTCCCGTAAAAAAGGCAAAACGAAATTTTACATTCTTGCGGCATTCGTTTGTTTCAGGGAACGACATTCACTTTTTTACAGTGTCGTCTGTTTTGTATCAATCAAAACCCACAGCCCCAGTTCGAGTTTTGTTCGTATATCTTTTTTTATCGATGTCAACTCGTTTGTTTCACAACAAAGAAATCATCAAAGACGCTATTCTGACATTAATTAACTGTCTAATGGGCATATGTTAGATTTTTGATGCTTTTTAACGCAGTCATAATTTCAAGCGGAAATAAAAACCGGCGAACATATTTTATTCGCTTGTAAAAATTTTAATCGGCCCGCGACACGTCTACTCCACTCATTTTGGACAAAAAAAACACCCAATCTTCTCAAAAATTCCAAATGAAGACTTTCCTTCAGGATTTTCTTTGTATCTCTATAGGAAACGCTGTGTGAAAAGTCCGTTGAAAAATCGTGTCCGCCAAAGAAATTATTGAAGGTCCAAGGTCGCGAAAATCAGTTTCTCTCAAATATCTCGTAAAGTATTCGTTTTATATGAATTTTTGTTATTATAAAATTTCTTTATTATCAAAATCTGCATAAAAGAGGTTCTATACAAAATTTACGTGGGATTAATAATTTTCACGATATGAGGCTAAGAAAGTTTGATGGTGTATTATACAAATAATTGCAGACGAACGTCACCAAGCCACCATAACTCAAAATTCAACGATTTTAACATTTTTCCGTCATAGGCCAAGCAACAGAGTAAAATAAATGTCATAATTTAACATAAATACTACCCGGAAACCGACTGTGCGGTTACATAAAGGACAGTAAGTAGATCAATTTGGCATAATTTCCCACTCGAGGACCATAATTTTTAATTTGGTGTAAACAATTTACAAGAAAAAAACACGTTTTTTTTAGTTCCTTGCTTGTAAAATGGAAACTAATGAAGCAATCTTAATGTTGTCAATAGACGAATTGTAGAGAATTAAATTACGAAGAGAACGAGAGGTCAAATGTCCCGATCTAATAAGTAAAACCGGAGAAAACCCGAAAAACCCGGAAAATTCAGTGTTCTCTTAAAAAATTCACAATTCCGCCATTCTTTAATTCTAAGAACTGAAACATTGAACACAGATAGCTATTTATAGGTATTTTGTGTGTGCAAAGCCACAATTCTATGGGACTAAGCGTTATTGCACAATCACCATTTCAATTTCTTTCTGCGATATTTTCGCGGCGGGCTGGATGCTCCTGTAGTTGTCCGATTTAAATTTTAAAAACAGAATTGAAAACTAGACGTGTACGACAACAAAACGTTTATTCTGGTTTTCCATAAAATGCAGCGAAATAAGTGAAAAACGGTCGTGAATATGAGTAAAAACGGCCGAGCACAAGAAAGTAGTGTAGAGTAGTGGGGGAAGACCGGCCGCTGAGGGGAAGCACTTTATATAGGAATAGAACCGGGCTGCGCTTTCCCTTTTGGACTGTCACCCCCCACTACTCGACCCCTTTCGCGGGGTTGGCCGTTTTTACTCATATTCACGACCGTTTTTCACCTATTTCACTGCATTTTATATAAAAACGAAAATGAACGTTTTGTTGCTGTGCATGTCTAGTTTCCAATTCTGGTTTAAATTTTAAATCGGACAACTACAGGAGCATCCAGCCTTCCGCGAAAATATCGCAGAAAAAAATTGAAATGGTAATTGTGCAATAACTCTTAGTCCGACAAAATCGAAGTTTTGTACACACAAAGTACGTATAAGTAGCTATATGTGTGCAAAGTTTCAGTTCTTAGAATTAAAGAATGGCGGAATTGCAAATTTTTTAAGAAAACACGGAATTTTGCGGGTTTGCCGGGTTTTCTACGGTTCTAATTATTCGATCGGGACATTCGACATCTCATTCTCTTCGCAATTTAGTTCTCTACAATTCGTCTATTGACAACATTACGATTGCTTCATTAATTTCCATTTTACAAGCAAAGAACTAAAAAAAACGCAATTTTTTCTTGTAAATTGTTAATAACAAATTAGAAATTATGGTCCTCGAGTGGGAAATTATGCCAAATTGATCTACTTACTGTCTTTTATGTAATCGCATAGTCGGTTTCCGAGTAGTATTTATGTTAAATTATGACATTTATTTTACTCGGTTGTTTGGCCTATACGTCCAATGATGCGACAGTGGAATCTAAAATAAACGACGACGAAATAGACCTTATTACTATGTTATCCGCTGAAATAATTGTAGATGATAATAGTAACGAAAATGATGAAGAAGAAGTAGAAGAAGAAGAAGGAGACAGGCGAAGAAGTAGAAGAAGAAGAAGAAGAAGGAGCCAGGCGAAGAAGTAGAAGAAGGCGACTCATAATAAACCTAATGAAAATACCACGTAAAAAAAACGCGCCTTGCATTCTACCTCAAAAGTGGTGCGGAAACGAATACATCGCAGTGCCCAAGTTTTCTCATTCTCATATCCTGAAAATCATTGGTTTCACATAAACTTTGTATAGAACCTTTTTTGTGCAGATTTTGATAATAAACATATTTTGTAATAACCAAAATTCAGGCAAAACCAATATTGCCCGAGATATTTGAGAAAAACTGATTTTCGCGACCTTCGACCTTCAACAATTTCTTTGGCGAACTTTTTACACAGTGTTTCTTACAGCGATACAAAGAAAATCCTGAAGGAAAATATTCACTTGAAATTTTTTAGAAGATGAATCCTAAAATGACTGGACTACGTCTTGCGACAGTAAAAAGCGCGATTTTCGGTTCGAATAAATTTCATTAACTCATCCGACCGCGGTCGCATTATTTAATGTTTTGATATCGGATCCAATATCGCGTAAAGCAAAACAGACCCTCTAAGAAATTTTCCGCGCAATATGCCGCCATAAACAAGCCCGATAAACTAAACAAAAATCATCGACCGAACGATATTGTTGCGAGCGTAAGCTCCCCGAGCGACTCGCTCTCGCCGTATCAAAATAAAAACGCACCGTTCAATGGGAAAATTGTTAGGGACTCGTGCGGAAATCGGAAAATGAAACGGCGGAGCCGAGTATTTCTTATTTTATTTCTCCCAAAACAATACTTGTGCAAAATCGAACGGTATAAATTGAATGCATCAGTCGGACGAGCGGCTCGGGACCGATTGGTTCTATTGTCGAAACAAATACACGACGAAACAAAACACGGTGACAATTATTTTCAATCGGCCATCTTCTTTCTTGCGAGCCAAGATCCGGTTTCCACTTTCTATCAGGCGGAAATGGGACCCCGGAGCCGATTTTACGCTTTTAAAATAAATTCGGACCGCTTTAAAACGTTTTTCAATTTGGTTTTATATCCCCGATCTACAATCTAAAGCCGTAAAATAGCACTACGGTTTCAACTTTCAACAAAATGTAGTCGTCTTTATGCAATATATTGCAACTTATATTCATTCCCATTTTTACTCATTGCTAAATGGGAACTTTAGTTATTATAAAATTGTCTGTGTGTTTGCATGTATTTGAGTGTGTAAGTGTGCTTGTCTGTCCGTTCAGACCATATTTAGAGGATCAATTTAAACAAATGAGGAGCTTACATTCAAAAGGGATATTATCCAAAAATTTTGTTTATGTGTTAAAGATGGTATCATATACAGGCTGTTCACGAAAAAACGCCCCAACTCCTAGCGCTATTATTAGGAGTCCAATTGTAACAAACGATACGTCAAATTAAATGGTTTAGAAAGTACTACAAAGTGTAGCTCAAACATAATTTTTACCTGTTTCTCCATTCAAAGGCCAAAGGTCAACTTCATTTTTTCAAATTACAACCTTATATTTTTCTTTGACAATTTGATAGAGATTTTTTTTCTGAATTCAACGATGTACACAATCAATATTTCTGATTTATTTCTGATTTTATTACACTCAAAATAAACTTGCAGCATGTCGACAAGCTCACTATTATTCATTTTTATTGCAAAAAAAACTAATAGCCAGACAGCGATGTTAACATATTTCTCCAGTTAAATGTCCCGGTTACCATGGTTACCAATGCTTGCAACAATCGTAACCATGATAATACAGCGAAATCTCCCTTGAGCGGGCACTTTCGGACTGTACAAAATTGTCCGTTTAAAGGAGGTGCTCGTTTATGGGAGAACATTAAAACCAAATGTCACATTTGTTGAATATGTAATTTATAGGTATACAAGACAATACCTTCATTGCTTTGAAATCACCTAGATTTTTAAAGAAGTTTTGTAAATTTTTTACCATGCCAACGGCTTGTTGATTATTTGCTACATTATTGATTTCTGATTCCTCATCTGATTCATCAGAAACCTCCTCAGTTTCTACTTGCATTGTATAATTACCAGAAAGTGTCATCTACGTCCTCTATTATTAAATTGAAGTCTATATTAACCCTACAGTACTAACAATCTTGAATTTGACGCCTTGTTTGCATACAATAAGCGACTTTAGTTGATATGTTTTGAATCATATTGAGTTATAGATAAGAAGCTGTTAACTCGCTGTAAACCAGTGCCCATCAAACAATCTTTTACTTCCTTCAATAGAGTCAACCTATCTTCAGTATATGGTCTGAATTTTTGTCGGAAAGCTTTGAAGCCATATTTATTTCAAGAAAATTAAACATCTGTACATTCAAATTTAGGTATCAGCATCGACGAACTTAACTAACAATATTAAATGCGACGTATGGAATTTTTACTACCACTGTTTCGGATTTATAATATAAATAAGAAAATGCAAAATGAGCAGGAACTCCTAGCTCTTATTTGTAAACCGTAATATCGGCAATATCGGCCACAGTTGAATTTTGCTTAACAGTAAACTATTAATTCCAGTAACATTAGTACTCTACGGTTAAAAATAGAATTGGAAGTGTGAGTAGTCAAGGAAGTAGGAAAAGACAACGGGCGAATATAGAACACTTAATATTTTTTTGTAATCAACAACTATTTTAGTTTATTTCCTACATTTATCAATGTTTTTCGATAAAGTTTAATTTTGTAATCCATAATCGCTCCACAATTTACCTATACCAACACTTTTTCACGGTTCAATTTCTATTCAAATGGAGTTTTATCCTGGTTTTTACTTCAAAAAGAATTTTATCCAATTCTTTCCAATTTCTGTTAAAAGTACTATTATATCCTGAAATTCAATGGAGTAGTTCCTTGCATGTATTTGTTTTTGACGATTTTCAGTATTGCTGCTATTAAAAAAACTTTGTGTTCTCCAATAAGTTAAAAATGAATATTATTCCTTTTAAATTTAAGCTCCTCAAATGAAGATATCGCAATGGGATAGGGTAAACCGGGGCTAATTGTCACATAATTTATGTTTGCCTTTTTTTTCGCTTAATTTTGACATGTTGGGATGTGTTTCTTTTTAGATATATACTTACATGCACTGAAAAAAATCGTATGTTACAAATTACTACAATAATGTAACACATATTTTGTAACAATTTTTGCTACAAAGAGAGCATTTGTTACTTAAAATTGTAATACAATTTTTAAAACATTTGTAGTGAAAACTTTGTAGCAATCTTATCTACAAAGTGTATTACTTTTTCAAAACAATTATGGTATTACTTTTGTTTTAATATTTGCTATAAGATTGTTGCAACTTACATTATATTTTGAGTGAGTTTTACTATAAAATAAATGGATTAACGTCACTACAATTGTTGCATATTTTTCGAAAATTTCTGGCCAATACAAATTCATAATTGTTGGCACGTGCTTGCCGAATGTATTTTATTGAAAGTGATCGAGAGGGAAGGAACAGATTTGCGGACGCGGCCCGTTGCCGAAAAATTGCCGACAATAAAATAATTTACACTGATCGCACCCCGCTAGGAAATATGATACAAGGGAAAAATATCGTAACAAAACTATTTTTTGAGATTTTGCTCTCATTGTCTGTTTTACAAGCCGTGTATAACGTATATTTGGACTTCTGACCCAAACAGTATTAAGTCACACAAAATACGCCTTTAACACTAGAACGCTACCGTCATTGGAGTTAATAGGTTAATGCCACGGAAAATTGGGCTTTAATCAATATTGATTATATTGCGGTTTACAGATAAGAGTTGTGAATTTCTGCTGATTTTGCATTTATTTATTTATATTATACATCCGAAACAGTGTGTAGTCGATATGCGTGAAGGAGGATGTTGTGGCTGGTCGGTGGAGCCGGTGAAGAGCGCCTTCCAGCAATTGGAGTGATAAACAACCTCGCAATATAAACAAACTGATTAAAAACGGTCATTCATTCTTTCGAGAGCTTACGAACAACTTCTTTTTAATACGCATAATTTTGTATCAATCTTTTTAATTATAATTAGTTAGTAAAGTGAAATTAATAAAGTCTTAACTTACTGACTATAAGTGCGATAAGTTTATTAATAATTATTAGTTTTGCGTTGTGATTTTGTGTGAGTTAGGTATGGATGACTTCGTTAAGACAACCTTAGAAAGCTGGGGCTTGTTAGACCGGTTGAGGGTGAGCTTTGACGGTAAGTACTATCGAAACAGTTTTTACTATTCATTAATAAAGTATTCATAAAGTCCATCGTTGCAACATACCTCTATTGTTTTACCGCGTTTTATTTGACAGTAACTATTAATTATGAAATTTGTTTTACAGTAAACGACGTCGACAAACAGACCTTACTCAATCTTGATCGAGAAGATCTCAAGGAATTAATTCCAATTTACTAGCAAGGTGGCAAATAAAATTATATTATTTAACGATTTACATGATTACATAACATGCTTAAAAAAGAAAATGAATGAAAAAACTTTCGTTTCTATTAAATATTGTTGTTAAATGTGTTACAATTGTAAGTTATGTATTATCCATGCTCTTTTTGTTTATTTAATTTATTAAATTTTTCCCTTATGTTTTTAAAAAATATGTTTTTAAAATGTAATTTGTGTATTTGACAATGTTTTAAAGAATGTGTTTTTTAAAATGTTTGTGATTTGTAATAAGTGTTAAAAAATTTTAAAAATTGTTATGAACAAGGAACATAATTTGTAAGTAAAAGCTCTTTTTGTATTTACTTGTATTATTACTGTAGATGTTGTTTAAAATATATAAGAAACAATCCTGTTATAATTAATTCTTGCGTTTCATTTTACCTGGTTCATTTTACCACTAATTCCATTCCAAAAAAAAGTAGTAAATTGTGATTCATAAAAAATGTAGTATTTTGCAACGAATATACATATTACTTTTTACTACATTAATTAGGCGCAGAAGTCTGTTAATTGTTGCAAAATATGCTGCAAAACCTGTAGTAAAAATAACGGCAATAATAATAGAAAAAGATATGTGTATATGGTAACTGTTTCTCTTTTTTGTCGCAAAATTTAATCTCTAAAATAGTAATTTTTAGTATAAAATCTTATACTTTTTACTGTAAAGATTTGGAACACATTAGTCTTTATTTTAGTAAATTTTGCAATGACTGTGTAGTACACTTTACTATTATATTTGTCGAAAATCTCGCTATACACGTTAGTACTATATGCCACAAATTATTGTAAATGTAGCTACAACCAAGTTACTACAATTGTTTAGAAAAAAATGATACAATTTGTAACTAGTCGTATTTTTAATACAATTTGTGGTAAAAATTTGTACAATTGTAGTTTTATTTACTACTTTTTTTTTTCAGTGTGTGTCGTGATTTATATTATGAACAGTTGGTTTTGTTATATCTAGTGACGTACGTGCAAGAAAATATTTTCTGTCTGCATGTAAAGTGTGACAACATACCGCGAGGCGGGGCATAATGTCACAATATATGGGGTAAGTTGTCACAGGCCAAAAGAAAATGGTAGTAAGTAGAATTTATATTCTATTCTATTGTAGAACAAGAAATGTATTCAAAACAAAACCAAACAAACTCTGGCCAAAGTCCTGTAGTGAACATCATATTCTTCTGTCGCCTTTCTAATTGAAAGAGGCAGATCTCTGATCCTAACTTGCAGACATGATTAAAACATTCGTAGGTGGAATAGGAGGATTTGTTCTTCTTTTGTACGTTATAACTTTCTAAAATAGTACAGCAACATCGTTGATATTGTTTATTGCATACCGGCGCAAGTTATCACTGTGACTTGCCCCAAAAACAGTGTGACAACTAGCCCCAAGCCAATTTTTGAGATGAAAACCAGATGATTTATTTTAACTTTAAAAACTAACTTTTTTTTTTTTTTCATTAATTTGTAGCTAAAGGATGGGACTTTCATAAAAAAAAGTTGATACTTACTTTGAATCACATATCTAAAGTCGAAACGACTCTAAAAGACAGCTATAAAATTTACTTACACTTCTATCAAACACAAGATCAAGAATTATTTGGGAGCTATGTAGGTGATCATAGTCAAACTTTGTAGGATAATCAAGATACCTGTAATGGTTATCTAGACTAGCTCGACCTACAGTCGAAGTGTTTATCACGGCTGTTATGGCGACTGTGGCAACTTACCCCTGTGACAACTAGCCCCGGTCTCCCCTACTTACATAACCCCACAACGGTTGCCAGAATAATATATTAATCACAGCAAAAAAAAAAAACACCTGGGCTAGAGACAATTTTTTAGTCAGTAAATTTGACACTACCTGTTCGGTGGACCGACAGACGCTTTGTTTAAAGTTTTTTACGTCTCCCGAATAAATAAAAAATAAAAAAGTTTTTGTTTTTAATTGATATTGACAACAAAGGAACAGTATGTATAGGGTCCTCCAACGTTAATGGTCGGTGGAGTAAGCTACGACCACAAATTCGTGATATTTTTTTAATGGACGACATAAAAAAAAAACGAAAAAGAATTGTTAAAAAATCGGGGCTAACAATTTTGTGGAATATACCTACAGCATTTGATTTAATCTTGCAAGGCACGAAAATGTTTTTGTTGCTCTTAAAAAAAATCGTTATAGAGAAACTTCAGTGTATAGAAATTCATATTGGAAAAAACATTCAGTTTAACCCTTTAAGGTCCACAAGAATTTTTGAAGTAATACAATTTTAGGCATTAAAATGACTAGGTATCCATACAACATAAAACAACGTACTTTCAAGATTTATATGAGGACACATTATATCGCAAGGTTGCAAAAGGATTAATATGCAGTTACGTAGTTATTTAATTAACCACCCCCGTGTTATGAAACAATTTTTAAAAGACAAGGAAAAGTATGGTAATAAAATTTAAAAAATTTGACGCAGTAAAACTTTGTCGAGTTTTTTTCCGAAGTTACAGTAAAACAACAAAAAGAAACCGTTTCAAATCTTGAAAATTTGTAAAGTTGAGGGGGAAAAATTCGTTATACGAAAATTTTTACTTCGTTATAAGGGATATAAAATGCATTAAAAACGCCTCCAGGGTGAAGGTTCCCCAAAAAAATTTGCTATATAGAAAAATTCGTTAAATAGAAGTTCATTATAGGGAAGTTTGACTGTATTTTGTTTACTTCATTAGCTTACCTTGTCCTCAATTGAGGACACCCTACAGTGCCCAAACGAAGCATTTTGAAAATGTGAAACTCAGATTAAAAATTTTCGAAAAAATCATATTTCAGATTTTTCTCTTCAAATGTATTAATTCGTGACCGAGAGGGTTAAATATGTTTTTTATGTTAAGTAAAGGTGAATGAATAGCCCCAAGTGCCCATTATTCACTTGAATTGTTTTCAGACGTTAGTACATAGCAGAATAACAACTAATGTCTTCAATTAAAAGTACATAATATGCATTCCTTTCCATTAATTTTATCGTTTAATTAATTTTTTTAAATAATTGTGCTTTTACTTTTTCCTATTCATATGCTGACAAACCCTATTTATTGAATTTTCAATTACGTAAGTGTCAACGGGTGACGATAAGACAAACATTCGACTAAATGTTGATTACTAAATAAATACTTACCCCAATCGAACAAATGTGCTAAAATTTATTGGCAAAGCAAACTCAACAAATCGAATTAAGTAATTATTAGCAGATGGTATAATAGTTTTGTAAAAGTTTTTGACGATTATGAAAATCGATTAAACTTTCACATTATTTTCCTTCAAAAAAGTTATTTAAATTTTGTCCACTATTAATTAAAAAAGATAACCTTATTACTATTTCAGCAATATACAATCTGTGTTTTAGATTAATTATGAACAAAGAGCTTTAAAATTGATTACCGATAAATAAAAAGACAAGGGAATTTGAAGGAATGAAAAGCAAGCAGGACCATTAAACAAGTGAACATCTTGATAAAGACGAGCACTATGGCAAGATGAACGATGCAGGCAGGACATAAACATTAATTTTAACCTAACAGCACGACTAAAACCACTGAGATATCAGATTACACGTGATTCCGAGAAAAAACTAACCATTTAAGCGTTTAAAACTAAATGTTTCTAGTGATTAAGTGGTCACTAGGACGGGAATTTTGTTCATTTTGTTCGTTGGCTGTTAATTTGAACGTTTTATTGATGATTTTTGGAATACTTTGTTTCCCGATAACAAACGCGTAATTATTTACTGAAAATGTGTATATCGGCAAATGTTAATTAATAAACTTGAAATTTATGATCGGCACTGAGTATTGTTAGGTAAAGGTATCGTACAAAATTTAACAACGATACTGCAACAATAGCTTATTTTGTACATTTATTCACATAGTAGATAAATAATAAATAAATAACAATAAGAAATAGTTCTCTAAAATCAAAAATCAATTACACACTCACTCAATTTATTTAGATTCAAGATATATACTTTTCTTTGTTAATGCATAAATTTTCAACTGCAGCTAACATCACGGATCAATTCAACATAATTTTGTCGGACCAAACTTACCACCATAAGTGTATATTAAAATATATTATTTTTAGCTAATTTCATTCCCGTAAATAACTGTTAATTAAACACAGATTGTTAGTTATAACGAAGGAAAGAAAGCAAATCAATTTTGATTGTTAAATTTTCTGTTTATTCCTATGGTGTAATTTGTTAAAATAGAAATGCATAAGTATTTGACGTTATATTGGTATATCTGTCGCAGCCATATTGTAGAATCCGCCGCAATACAAAACGGCTGAACGTTGAGACAGGTTGTTGTAGCAACACGTTCAATAATACAGCGGCCCACGATTAACCGAAAGTTAACTATGTAATGTAGGGCGACAATATGTCTTACAATTTGACTGAATTTGTAAAGGAGTGAAGAGTTGTTAGACATTTTATAAAAAAACCTTTTATATTCAGTTAAACCTTTTTCTTATAGTTATGCTTTTATATTTATAAAAAAAAAAGGTTTTCCTTTTTATAAACCGTTTAACAATTCTTCAGTCCCTTTTTTACAATAAGACTGAGAGTTATTCAACAATTCATAAAACACTTAAAATTTCGATTTCCATTCATTCTATATTTTACACCCTGCCAAATCATTTAGAAAACGTTTGAATTTACAATTCGTCGCCGACATAGATATGAACTCCTTATACATAATATAACATGGCACGTAACTTTGTAAGTAGTAATAATAATTGCTATTAAATGTTTTAACTTATTTTATTAAAAATCAATAAAAATATTAAGATAAGGCACTTATGAAATTATTTGTTGACACACGTCAAGCTAGAAAGGCATTTAGATCAGCAAAGAATTTTTTTCTTGAAACAACTACATCTGTTGGGGTGGCACTGGTTTTTGACTGGGTCGTCAGGAGATTTTTTCTTCACAATCATTGGAAATATTCATTAAATCAAACTTTGGCACCAATGCCCCACGAGTGGTGCATCAAACTGAGAGGGATTATAGTAGGCAGCAAAAAAGTAATTTTTGTTAATAAACCTCTATCAAAAAACGTGTCGTTTTGGCAGTACAGTGAATAAAAGAAAAATAAGATTTACATCAGTTATTTGCAAACATTCCAAGTAACTGTTCAAAATGGCGTCCATATTGCTCAATATACAAGTTGGCAGAGTGGTGCAATGACATATGGACCCTCTGGAATATTTCCAGCCATCTACCGTGCCAGCATTTCTTCCTGCGTGAGAATTGGTCTCCCGTATGTCAGGCTTTTAATATGGCCTCTTAGGAAGAACTGTAGTTAAATTAAATCTGGGGATCGCGTTTAATGTAAATACCGGTCGAAACCTCCACAATACGACGGCAACATGGCAGCTAATGTCCAATACACAGCGAACCTTTTATTCACTGTACTGTCAAAATGATACATTTTGGACAAAGGCTTATTAACCAAAATGACTTGTTTTGCTGTCCACTACAACCCCTCTCAGTTTGATGCACCACTCGTGGGATACCCTGTATAGCCAAATTTTCGTAGTAATATCTACAAAATTAACGTTGGAGGTCCCTCTCGGTATATTATTTTAGGAGTTAGTACAATATTTCTATTCGATTATAACCTGCTTGTTGAGTTATCATTTGTTATTGAACCAAATCAAATCAAACCAAACCGTATCAACTTTTAGTCACCAAACCAAACGGTTCAGAACAAATGTATGCCAAAGTTCTTTGCTCCGTTTTCAAGGATCCACATTCTGCAAACATGAAGCCCAATTTTTACTGCATCCTATATATTAAATAATAATAATATTAAATTTACAATAAGATCTTGGACTCGAAGCCAAATTACCAATCCGTTTTGGTGGATTAGGTATAATGTCTATAATTGATATTTCCTCGCCTGCCTTTTTGTCTTCTATATTTTCTAATTCTGAACTTATTATGTCCAATTCTACCTTCCAGTTTTTCTAATTTTGAAATTACATCCCTTAACGAGGCTGTTGATTATTGGAAGGAAATTTCTAATTCGTCTTTACTTCCAAAAGAGCTTTCTATTCAAAGAAATTGGGACTTACCTATCTGTGAGAAAGTATTTCAAAATTTATTATCTTCCTCAAATATCACACAAAAAGCTATCTTATTAGCTGGATCTGAACTTGAATCTGGAGCTTGGCTTGAAGCTCTTCCATCTTGTAAATTAGGTACTCTTTTAGAAAAAAAACTTTTTACAAATTGCAATTTCACTTAAATTGGGCATCAATTTCTGTCAACCTCATATCTGCTCGTGCGGTTCTTCTGTAGACTCGTTGGGTCATCATGGTTTATCGTACATAAAAAGTGTTGGTAGACTCTCTCGTCACAGCTGCATTAATGACATTATTAAACGTGCTTTCTCTTCTGCTAACATCCCTTGTATCCTTGAACCTAATGGTATTCTGAGGGATGATAACAAACGTCCAGATGGTATTACAGTTATTCCATGGAAAGTAGGTAAATCTTCAGTTTGGGATTTTACTTGTACGGATACACTTGCCCCTTCTCATTTGACTGATTCTTCATTTTCTGCAAGATCTGCTGCACACTTGGCAGAAAATCTTAAGAAAAAAAAAAGGAAGGTAATTTCTGATGATTATTTTTTCGTCACCTTCACTGTGGAAACTTTGGGTCCTTGGAGTTGGGGAGGCGTATTGTTCAAACAACGGGAATTCCTCAAGCCAAACCATATTTGAAGCAACGAATAAGTTTGGGTATACAGAGAGGCAACGTAGCTAGTGTTCTTGGTACAGCCCCGCTTTCTTCTTCTCTTAATGAGTTATTTTAATTATTCTAGTTATTACTTATGTTATGTTATTTTATGTTATTGTTAAGCAAATGTACCTATTTTACAAAAAAAAAATATATTTGTTGTTGAAAATAACAGATTATTTTTCGTAAATAATTATTGTAATTCTTACAGTGTAGTCCGGACAATTGCAGGTGATTGAAAGGTGTTTGTTAATGCTAATCTCATTCAATACCAAAAAAAAAAAAAAAAAACTGTAAAAATCAATACGGCTATTTATATAACACAGAGTCGTATGCATGCACAACAAATAATTGTCACGTCCGAACAATAACTATAAATAAATGTGCCTAGATCAAATCAATCGAATTTAAGAAATTCAAATGAAGCAATACGTTTGCAGAGCGCGTTTAAACAACCATTGAACAATGGCGTCTGATTTTTAAAAAACAATTATTCAATTAAGTTTATAATTTTTCCCGTTAAACCGCAATTTCGTATGCCCGCCCTAGCCTTCTCCGAGCCACCAAGAATGCACCTGAGCGCAAGCAACCCGGACTAAAACATACTGAAAAGGTGAAAACAACACACAACTAATCAGAATACTAAAAGGTATGTTTATACCTAGCCCCACATCGGATTGCCAGCAAAATTTTATTTCGTTCGATTAAATCTAGCAGACATTTTAAGCGTTAAGTGGTGACACTGGCCGATGCAGGTTTTTGTTTGTCGGCGATTTGTAAGGATTTAATTAATTTGATTTGTATAGTTGCGTGACTAAACAAGTTGAGTTGCCTGTCCACATCCTTGTATAAAGCAAATCTTCTGCATGCGTGTGTACTCTTATTCTTTTCTTTTTGTTGGCAACTAATAAGCAAAAACGACGTTGCATATCCATTAAGTATGTTTACCTTATAATTGATTAATTCGTGTGTACTGGAAATGTGAAATTAGACGTTAATAACGAGTTCAGAATTATTACCCAGGAGTTAATAACTATTAAACGAAATTGTAGCAAGACGACTCCGTTCTGCCTCAAGGCCCAAAAAATACATTATTCCAGACATCACATTTTGCAATAATAAAGGTAAATACGCAAAATAATTGCTAACGCTGATCGTCGAATGCGAATCGATCACCTGCTCATTTCCCTTCCAACCTGAAATGGATACTTGAACGTGA
This sequence comes from Dascillus cervinus, assembly GCA_949768715.1. Taxonomy (NCBI): domain Eukaryota; kingdom Metazoa; phylum Arthropoda; class Insecta; order Coleoptera; family Dascillidae; genus Dascillus; species Dascillus cervinus. Next base: position 23,675,462 of record OX458319.1, on the reverse strand, counting down.
GGAATTAATTTGGTTAACTAAATCTTAAAAATCTAACGTAAAAAAACAAATATTTATTGGTATATACAATTATGACGGTGCTTCCAGCTATAATTTACATTAGCAGTAAATTACATGTATGTAATAAAGTGGCAACAAATTAGATATAATAAATGCGAAAATCGTGTCGCCGTGCCGCATTATTAGACATCATAAAGTTCCATCTGCATACAGGGATGCTGTAGTATCCTAGCAACCTCTTGCGTTTCATAGCAACCGGGGGTAATCAATAGTGCCTCGTTGGGAGTCAAAATGGATGTGGATTATCATAAATGCACCCCCATTTTATAACCCACCCCTGAAGCGGAGCTATTGGTGAAAATTAATACAACGTGTAATTTAAGCTGCGATAACCCTTCTCATCTGATGCTTCATATATTTCACTAGGTATAGTAAACACTATTGTCTCGAAATGTATTAGTAATCGTTGACGAAAGCTTCATTGCTAATTGATATCTTATAATAAATTTATTAGCATCATTTATTCAAAATAATATAATTACTGCTAAAATATTGTTCTCTAGATGTGTGCCGAAATTGAAATTTTTATGTAACGATCGGGACACATATTATTCCACACACAATTGAAGGGCTCTTTTCATATTCTGTGATATTTGGGATTTAATGTTTCAGGTTGATCTGGAAAACACATTGTAAAGTACCTAAGTAATCTTAAGTAAAAAAAGATCAGTCAACGTCGAAACAATGAGTTTTCCAGATCACATTGAAACAACAAATCTGAAAATATAAAATATGAAAAAGTCACTTGGGTACTTCTTGCATATAGCCTTTCAATTGTCAGAAAATAGTTGCTCCAATTTGCCAAATTATTGGTTCGAAGATACGGTCAAGACACCGACTACTACACTCACGTTTTACAAAAAATAGTAAATAGGACTTGTATTTATGAATTTCCTAATATTTTTAGGTGTGAGATATTTAAGTTTGATTTTTTATTAAAAACTTTAGTGGTTTACAGTGTTTTCAGTTAAGGTTTTTTGTTTATTTTTTATTAAAAATTTAAGTTTTATAAACAAATGACTTTTTTTTCATAGCTCGAGCAGACCGTCGCATCCTTTAGTACGAGTTATCGAAAGTACTGTGCTGTTTATCCAACATCTACAGATAAACCTCCCCACTGTCGATTTTAGCAATTGTAAAGGCAATATTACACTCTACTGAGCTGTGGTTTCCTGTAACACCACTAGTGAGTTTTAGTTTACAGAAATTTTAGGAAACATTTTTTCTATTGTTGAGGTAAGATATCAATTTACTTTTAAGGTTACTTTTTCGTTCGCTATAAAATTTTACACATTTTTTTGATAAATGAAAATAACATCACATTATTTTCCATAGGAAATGACAATGTTGACTGTATTTGAGAAGCTGCATATCAGCTTTCGACGAAGGATTCTTTGATTAAAACTGAGTTTTGATTTGCACCCCTCATTTATGTCACAACTAAATATAATACCGACATTATTCAGTTAATTCACGTAAAGAATGTCTTGATTTTTTTTTTAATTTAATCATTAATTAATAAAATAATTTTGTAAATAAATGCTTATTTTTACCTTACTGGTCGAATATACACTTTAAAATGAGCAACTATTTCTGTTGTAACGCAGTTGTTTTTATCAAAATTAGTCTACCCCTAAAACGCGAATTTACCTGCACTTCTAAATAAAATAATCTGAACGGACAATACTTGGATACCTACAATCAGATTCCTCTATAGTGTTGTTAGAAAAGACAAGAAAAAACATCACGATATGGAAACTTCATTATATGGAATTCAAGCTTAATTTTACAGTTTTGGCGGTTACTTTAAAAACCAATCGTTTTGAAATCATTTTGAAAACAAAAAATTAAGATTTATTATTGTATATGAAAAATATTTTTTGTTCATAAATATGTACACATAATTAAGAATAAACAATACAGATTTGCACTGTAATTAAATACAGTCATTGTATTTTCTTAAAAGGTTTCAAATCATAATACAGAGGCATTTTTACATATAAAATTTAATGATCCTGACAAAAACTTCACTATAGAGAAAAAATCATTATAAAGGAGGTCACTAAAGAGGAGTTCTACTGTACAAGTAAGCAAAAAATTTTGATTTTAATTGATCGGCGATTCTACAGGTTGGAGATAAAACGGTGTACTCTTGAAACAAACGGTTCCCTTAGTTTGTTATCCCTTGTAAAGCAAATTAATATTTTATCACTTTTGCGTATCCTGAAAAGGACTTTTTATAGTTGTTTCTACTTTATCTAATCCTCTAATCCAACTACCTACATCAATTTAATTTTGCTTGCACCTACACTACAACTTATGCAATGGCCAACTGTAGTGACGTAGCGGCGTGATCTGCTCGTGTAAGTTGGAATCAAATAAATAAATTTGGAGCATTATTCGCACTCGATTTCTCGTGTGGGCGGAGAAAAGCGGGCGTGTTCAGCAGATGAAAACTCTTTATGGTCATGAAATAAGGCACAGTAATGTTGTATTAACCACCGTCTTATGAATTTCATTTCAAATGTAGAAATTTATTCTTCCATATTATATCACTGAGGTAACCTCATGTTCTGGATAAAATGTAATAAATAATTATATATTTTGATAAATAATATCGAGTTTGAATATTTATTTGTTCGTTACAATACCTCTATGCGCCGTACGTATTTACAGGAATTGCACTATATATAAATATTTAAGTATATCAAACATCAATAAAAAATACCGATTAAGTTAAAATAAACACAAAATATACCTAATTGAAGGTAACACTTTTTAATTATTTTTTTTAATTTTGATTCTATATTTAGAAACAAGGTAAATATATTTTGCAATTTTATTAATAATTCGACTGTCACTAACACGGTCGCATTATTCGACCTTTTTAACTTGTGAAACGATTACTGGTTATTTGTTTATTTAAGCAACTGTGATTTTACAATGATAACGGATAGATATTTAAATTTCGAGGTGAATATGTGGAATTGTAATTGCACAATATTATAAGGGTTGACAGAATCTTGTTAATCTATAGTGCTCTGATAAATACACCATTCTTAAACTCAATCTTTAATTTAGATGCCTTTAACCCACAAGCGCATAATTTGTCACGACATGAAGACATTAAAATCTTTAACACGCAATATAGAAAGTATTTAAACGACATAATTCGTGATATGCACACATTAAGATATTGGTAAATGCCATAAACATAAAAAGCTAACTCTCACAACGTCGCAGTGAATAATATGGTAATCGTTTATTACCGTCGATAGCTCATGAGATTCGCGGATAACGTAAAATGGAAACAATTTAAAAAATTATTGTCGTGTGACGGCTAAACAAATGACTAGGGTAAAAATGTAAATTTCGATAAGAAGAGACGTGAGACGCTTCGCTCTGGGGAAATATCTTAAACCCCTTTTCGTATAGACTTTTTCCCATTTCCTTTCTATATTTACTATTTGTCATTCGAAATTGACTTCAATATAAAACAAAACGATTGGATTTTGCATAAGCACGATTTTGTATGAATATATGCCGTGATTTATAGATATTTCCAACGGCTTTCACCATATTTCATTGTCAACGAGACAAAAAAAAAAAAGTTTTTCCTGAAGAATTGATATTCTTCCAATACATCAAATCAAAATACGTTAAATTGCATTTGTCGATACGAAAAAGTTCCGAAAACTTATAATTAAAATTTCTACTGTCTGTAACAGCCTGTAATGATATTCCATGTAAAATATTACAGAATTTTCGTCATTTTTGTGAATTATACGTTTTTTTGTTCACTAAGAATCGCATAAATTACTCAACTGATTTCATATTTGTCATGCAATGCATTAACTATTACTTTTAATAGGAAATCTTTGCAAAATTCTATTCCATTAAATTTATTTTTATTGTTTTATAACTCCAACTATAACATTAAAGTAGAAAGAGTGGAAAAACAATAGAACAATACAATATTATCTAAAAGCAGATATTGTATATTACAGTCAACATTTCACATCGAAAATTCATTTGCCCACAAAATGTTGAAGAAAGCAATCCTAGTGTTTGTCGTAGTTTATTTAGGTAAGTTATTAATTTTTTGTTTTAAAACTTTTTAACATCACATAATTATATTGCTTTAGGTGCTTCTATGATAGCAGCGACCCCAGAACCTTTATACTTGGTTCGCGGAGAACCACCGCAAGAGTGAAACAAAGAATGGAAAAATGATGTTTTAACAAATGGCATCAGAAAAATACAAATAAAATTAAATCTAAATTAACAGTTGTTTTGTGAATAATTTTCCGGTAAACTAAATACAAAATATTACAAAACTATTTTATTTTTGGTTTTACCAAAGTTTACTTTAGGGTCTAATGTTGTGACAGACACCTTATTCTTTAGAAACAAATTAAACTAATAAGATAACAATTAAAATCCAAAAGTTTACTGGTTCTAAAAGTAGGGAAAAAATAGCAATTATTTGTATGTAAGTATGCACTTAGTTTTCTTTTACTTCGACGTATGATTTTGCTTAACTTATATTTTTATTTCAACAAAACAAATTTCTACAATGCGATAAAAACAATTCCAAAAGTTTTCCAGTTTATTATTGATCTTCCTATATTTCTTTGTTCATGTACAAAATTGGTCTATAAAATTATTATATTCAAATTTTGTTTATTTCATCACCACACACTTGTGGTATTAGTTTTCTTTACGATAAACCAGACGTCGTAAAAAAGAAAAAGAGTATAATTCTTGAAAAATCAAGACCAAAAAGTATTTAATTTTATTTTACAAGTCACAAAAATGTTTTCGTTTAAATTATTTAAAAATCTATTAACATTGAAATCATCAAAACTTCCAACAGAGGTTGACGATTTTAAATAGTATAGAGTGGTAAATTTATCCCGCCCCAAAAGATGACCGAATGATATATAGGGGGGGGGGGGCTAAATCAAAATCCACTGTAACTTGAGGTTATCAGTTCCAGACTAAAAATAAAAACTTTGTACCCATAATGACTTCTTAGCATTTCTTAATAATAGTTGCGTTCAGTTATTTGAAGCGAACAGCAGCCAGTGTTTCAATGACTTTCTGCAAATCTGAAATTTCAAAGTCTAAATAAGCCCCTGATACTGAACGCATCCCGTTACTAACCGGCATCTCCTGAATATCTTGTTTCTGCAAAAGTCTTTGTAGTTTTACAATATTTTCCTGATTTATTGGCTATAATTTGTTAGTAATAAATAACATTTCTTACTTGCACTACAGGATTTGTAATCGAAATAACAGCGAATTTCAATAAAAAGCTCACAAAAGGTTTTGAGATTTGTGTATCACAGAAATTACAAACAAACGATTTATGAAAGGAAAAGCTCAAACAATCTGTAAAAATGACATAAATGATCATTTGCGACGCCAGATAATAAACACTGAAAAAGGAATTAACGTCGGATGCTAGCTGATTAATAACTGAATACAGAGTCAAATGGTCAGAATTGAATTTTTTTGCACTTATTAAAAGTTATTTAAAAAAACAGAAACACAAATAGCATTGATTCGTGATTGAATTGTCTGTAGAAAACAAATGGATCGGTCAGTTAAACTCTTAACACATCGATTTCTCAAAAGGAACCTACAATTTTCAATAGTGATCTTGTTATTGCCGATGCCAAGACATTATTTATTATAAAAAAATCCCATTTTTCTTTGTTTCGAGATTAGGTATTTTTATTTTCAGTTTTACTTCATTTGAAGAAAGCGAATCAATTTGTTACAAATAATTAATAAAAAAAAAAAATACCACATTGTTAATGCAGAAGTAAGCAAATTTTATTGTCAACGTGATTGCGGTTTTTGTTCGCAAAATAGAGCAAAACAACCGCATTTTTTACTTTTTCCCACATTCATAAGTATGTAAACTGCCTGCCCAGGTGTTCAACAACTTGTAAATTTAAACATAATATTAATGTAATTACCCGCCTTTCTAGCACCCGAATGAGCAGCAGTCGTTCTTTATTGTGGGATAAGTAAGCAACAAAAATGCTGTTCCACATGACTCATTTGTAAAACATCCTAATTAAACGAGCTACAAGTTTAACAATTTAATTAAGAGATTTCAAATGTGAACTTGTCTCCAATACTTTATATTTAAATTCTTGTTTGATGAGTAAGAATGAAGCAGGCAAATGCCTTGCGTATGTTAGTAAATTGATGTCGTCATGGATCATCAACACAGCCTCCCTAATCATATTACAGAGATTTCGAAACGACTGCCCTCAATTCATAAACTTGTCACCCCTATAATACCAGATTGCATCGTTCACATCGTCACATTAAACGACTTTGACGTTACATCAGTTCTTGGGTGCGTTAACTTTTTTAATTGCCTATCATATTTTATTTTTAAATTTTGTTACATTTCTTAAACACAAAAATAGTAAAAGCGGATGTCGTGGAACCTGTATTTGTTGCAATTATTTGAAACTGTAACTGATGTAAACGTAAACTAATCCAACTAGCTATTATAGTAACTCCCTAATTTCCGCCTATAGTTCTCATGTTCCCCCAGGAACAATGATACATCATGTAGTGGTAAACCCCGAAAATTGAGCGCTAGTTAGAATCTAATCGATTTTATCTCAATCTCTTTAGTCGTCCCTCTTAACTGGTAATGCTAAATTCCAGTAAGTGTATACAGAATTATTACGAAATTATTGCATCCATAAATTAAGATCCGTTAGAATACGTCCATTTTTTAATCTTTATGTGTTGTAGATGACCTTAAAACTTATTAGTGATCGTTAAACTGCATATCTTTAACCGAGAGCCACAAGCTGGCAGCCGCGGTTTTATTACGATCGTAAATGTTCTTTACTGAATTAGAATGCGAGAAATATTTATAGATTTATTCAAATTCACGAAAAATATAAACGTAACAAGTTTCCGTTGAAGGTGCAATCCATAAATTCTCCATATGTTCCCAAGTAGGTAATATTGTCACGTTTTACTGAAGTCCGGCTCGAGTGTCGAATTTCAGTGTGTGAAATTTCAAAACGACTGCTTATTTAGGCAAACGCAAAAAGTGACTAATAAATTTCAAACTGACTAAAAATGGCTAAAACCCGAAACTGGATTTATATTTATGAGCCATAACACCGTCACTTTATATGAGATTAATAATTTCAAGGGCCAACAAATTAACAGTAGAATTAAATGTGCTTTCGTTTTATTATCAAGTTTTAAGTTCAAAGTGGTAATTGCAGAATTTACTAAGTTATAAATATCAAAATGCAACATTGTATTGAACGTCGTGCGAATCCTTGTTGAAAACCAAGCAAAAAATTCTTTAATCAATTTAATCAATTGATGGTTGAACTTTGTAATTAGTTTAGACTATGGCGACGAAATTAAATTAAATAGTATCAATACCTCATACCTCACAGCGAGCAAAATAAATCACTAAATAGAAATTTTATCATCTAAGGTAGGGTCGGCAAATAACGCCCAAGTAAGAAGCATTATTTTTATTTAAACAATCTGAAGAAAGTAACGGAATTTTTATATGAAAGAACCGTAAAGTATATGTTTATCTACATAACACACCCTAAGATAATTATTAAATGTGGAACATAAAATCAGTGCATTTTTAAAAAAAAACCTTGACAGTGGGCCTTATTTCTGCCTAGATCAAAAATAAGGCCCACTATAAATGAATCTAAATCTGATGAATTGTTAGGCGTCAACCTTTCTCGGCCATGTTAAAAATCCACTCGACTTTATTTTTGTTGTCCATTTGATCTAAAATGTTTTCACAATTGACAATTAATTTATTAAGCATCTGCGCCCTTGCAGGGTTCATATTTTGCGTAAAACAAGCTCAGGATTTCGTTGTGAACCAGGCTTTTCCAGTCATTTTTTTATGTTGGTTTAATTTATTCGATATATTGTTCAGTTGGCTAATTTTGAAGTTATTGGATAGCCGACTGCTGCTAAACGTAATATATGAGATACTGGTTCTTGCTCTTACTGTCTTGTCAAAAGACTTTGTCTTCCTAGTATTCGTATTACTGATCCTGACGCCAAATGATTCCTTATAGTGCGCCTTGGAATTCTATACCGTTCAGAAGCAACTCTTTGAGACAATTTTCCAGCTTTTCCCCATTCCCATTTGGCTCTTATGTTCGTGCAAATTTTTCCCATATTTGATCTAAAGCAAAATCAAATACCTAAATTTCGTGGTTGGAAATAAGGCCTGCTATAAATTTACGCGGGCTTTATAACTGTCCGGCATCAGTTTTAGGTAAAATGTTGTATAAAATAACACAAGCTAAATAGGTAAGTACGGGTTTGGTACATAATACGGTAGCTGGTATGCACATTTATCTGTTACACATAACGATGCACCTTAAAACATTTAAACCACCAACAAATAAAAAATGTCAATTTTTATAAAAGTTGCTGCGTCCACAACTGGCTACTGAAGTTTTTGGAAAAACACATGTGTGTGCAGAAACAAACCTTTACTAAGTGGTCGGTATAATATATTTCTAGTTATAGAATGCCTTTTAAGACAAAGTTTGCAAAAATTATAAAGAATGGTGACAAACCCAGAAGTGGGCCTTATTTCCAGACGAGCCTTATTTGCCGACTCTACCTTAATGGTAATGGTAAGGTAATGAATCCGTTGCAATATAGCGTTATAAATCTGGCTGATTTTTAGAATTTAATAAATGAAATGGATTGACATTAATGCTTCTTCTGAACCATGTAAAAAGTCTCGTATAATATTTTGTATATTGTTGATTGTTTACAATTTTTGATGACCAAACGACAAAAATATTGTGATCATTTTTTAAAATATTACATTTGGGACTTTTTCCTAAACTGGTTTTCTAAATTTTTCATGTTTTTGATTTAAATATTTAGGCTGTAGTCGTTTAAGTGTTTACTAGTTACAAATTAACTTAATTCGTTTTATTTATTATTTGTTGTATTTTGTAAGTTTTGTTATAAGTTTTACAGTTTGGAGTTACTTCCCCTTGATTTTTTATTTCTTTAATCATGGCATAGACGTTCATCTTGTATTTGGGGAGTGTAGTGGTAATTCTCTTCAAGTTGAAAATTTGTACCTATACCAAACGTTATCCACGCAGGAGACGTCCTAATGCCAACGTTATCCGAAGGGTAGTTCAGCATTTGAGAAAATCAGGGAACTTACACCGTCAATCGGAATCGTTATAGACCGTTCATGTTATGTAATAGTGCCCAAAATCGACGAAAATTTTAAATGATATCAAAACTGAACCCAAACTAAACACTAGGGCCGCGCTGGAAGGTTTGGCATTTTGCAGAAAGCATTTTTTGGATTGATGAGACAACTTCCACACTCAACATAATAAACATTATTGGTCCGCCAAAAATCCTCATGCTATGCATCAAATCCATTAGTTTTCAGAAGAGATATGTGGTTCCAGCTGAATGGCGTTCCGGCTCATTGGGGAGTTCAATTAAGGGGGTGATTAAATATGCACCATGCTGAACAATGGATAGGTCGTGGTGGTCCAATTCCGTGGCCCGCAAGAGTTTCGGGTTTGAACAGTCTAAATTTTTCCTTCCAAGGTACATTAAAGGATCTTTACAAAAACAAAATTGTCACGGAAGATCAACTTATTAATAATGCTGGTTCGAGAAATACGAAATCGTAATATGTTGCAGAATTTAACGCTTAAAAACTATTTGATTTTTAATTGTAAATTAATTCAATAATTAGAAATTTAACTTATAATTTTTGAATTGTGTTTTAAAATACAATGTTGTGATGTATGTGCCAGTTACACCCTGTATAAAAAGTTAGATAAACAAAAATCTGTCTTAAAATACTTTCGATCACAGAATTGGTGTATCAGCTTTGACCCCTCGTTTAAAATTCTAGAGTTTCCTTCCAAACAAAACCAACAATTAATGTGACAGGTCATTAATTGTCCTGCCGTTAAAAAGTTAAAACTCTTTAAGTTTATCAAAAAACAAATTAACTAATTTTTAATGTCATAATAAAACACCAAGAATAAATCTTTCTCGTTGTGAAATTTCCTTATTAATGCAAAATTCGAAGATAAAAATCAAAAGAGATTTAACTTTACGACAACGATAAAACAGCCCAAAAATGTATTTAAATAAGGCGAAAGGAAAATAAACGACAAAACCGAAAAAATTAAATACCGAAAAGTAAAACATTAAAAAATTCCAAGCATACACACACGCCGGACCATAAAATATCAGACCCTTACAAAAAAGTCCCACTTAACACAATCTAATCGACAATATATTAGAGTGAAAAACATCTGTTGTATCGAGAGGTATTCACGGACTCAAAAACCGAAAAATGCTAACAAAATTTTACACTCGATCTATTATCTCGTAAAAAGGGGAGACGCGTTGACGTGTCTTTAAACAATGAAGAATGGCGACACCCTCGCATTCTTCATTTCAAATTTCTTGTAAAAACAAGTTTCTTTTAACATCTCCATTTCATCAACTTTAAGTGTCTAAAATTTAGAGAGATAGGCTTGAAAAATTGATCTTAAAAAATTATCGCAAAGTGACGAAGGAAATTTAAAATCGAACGAAAGGACAAGGCCGAACTGAATGAGGTTAGAGGGCACATGTTTATTCATAATTAACACCGGATGCAATGAGCTGACCCCATAACTCAGTGTTATCTGAATAATTACTGGTAATGAGTGAAAAAAGACGTGATTGCTGCATCCTGACCCGTGATCAGTAAATTATGTGCGTTAATGTATTTATATGTTTTGATGTTTGTCTTCGTTAATTACGGTATTACTATCAATTATTTATTACCAAACAAATCTCTAATTTATTTTTTTGTGTAATCTCTTGTAAATTCTTTTTTGAAATCATCGAGCAGGAAATGTCTTTTATTATAAAGGTCGCTGCTATTAAATCATTTTTGTTGACAATAAAATTTGTCATGGGTTTTTATCATTCTGGTCATTTGGAAGTTGCTTAAAAAAATTAGCATGACGTAATTTAAATAAATTGTTACGTTTCAAGATAATGAAATAATTAGACCAAATTAAGATATAAATTAACACTTGTTTGGTATTGAGGAGTTGGATTGTTACACATTTAAAAGTAAAGCGCCAAATCGAGACCACCCACGTTTTGGCAAAGAAACACCGACATTTTTTAAGTGGTTCAAGAATCAAAATTTCGCCTCTTTATCATTTCTTTTTTAATGGAATTTATGTAAGTTTTTACAGGGTAACAGATGTGCAGACTAATGTCTGTTTTTACTCAAAAAAATTAGAAGTGTGCCTCATTCTATAAAAAACACCACAAAAAATTGTTAGTCTTACTTTGACAAATTTCGGCGTGAATTAATTTAAGTGCTTGCATTTTCGTCGAACATTTTTAATGAGTTATTTTAAATAGATTTATTTTTACTCTATTTTTATCTACGAAACGTTTTGATTTCATCTTGGATGGTGTCGTGGGTGTTTTTGAGTCCCCTCAATTCAAAATGACCTGTTTGTGCTGGTGCACCTACGCGACCACTTATAATAATAAAATAAGTAATTAATTGCTATAATATGCTAATGAAATTAATAGCTAATTAAATAAGGTTTTGCTATTTTATAGGTATATTAATTCCTACAAACCAATTTTTTAAAGAATTTTATTGCTAGTTAAGTAGTTGCGCTTACTGCTAGGGATAATATTTTACAAATTAATTTTACTGAAATAACACTGAACTTTTCACAAATTTCACTATTATTAAATTGTTCTTAAACGTAGGCATCGGCGTAATTAAAATATTTTCAATATAATTTAGAATTTTATATTAACTCAAAAATTAACAATGTACAAATGAAATATTTTTATAGTATGTACTTAAATAAGAATTGAAATAATTAAGTTATATCCCGAGTGCACGCCAAATAGGTACCTAAACAATAAATTATTAAATCATTTCTCAAACAATAACATTAAATAGTATGCACAACTGCACATTTAATGTTAATGCAAAATTAGTTAAAAAATTAAATATTATTTCTATTAAATATATTCCATTCTTACCCAGGTCAGTTATTGGATGATATTTAAACAATTAAAATGATGGCATTGTTATTGGATAAAATTAAGTTTTGCGAATTGCTTTCAAGCAATCTTGCCTGTTAACAAGCATGCTGACAATCGACTTAGCAATGATGCTAAAAATTCAATTACTCTAGGTTTTAACAATTATTGCATTTCCACTTAACAATCTTATTCATATTTTAAAGTAAAATTTTATCATTGAAACAGATACTTGTATATTACCATGGTTGTTTTCACATAGCTGTGTGAATCACGCGCTCTGAACTCCGCCCTCCTCTGCACAATTGGTACAAATTAATAATAAAAGTTGCATATTTTTGTTTTTGTTTTTAATTGAAACAAATTGATAAATGATCAAGATGCTTCTGTATTGTTCTTTGCCGAATGCTTCTTCCAAAATGTTTGTAGATGCATATCATATTTTCTGACACTTCTCCTCCATTTAAGTTCAAATCATTATCATTATTATCTACACCTAATTCTTCTGAAATATTAGGTTCTCTGCCCAAATTATGCAAAACCTAACAATCTTTGGTAGGTAAATAATTTAAAGCTCTGTGTTTATAGAGACATTTAAATCGGCCATTCAACACTGCATTTAGTCTTTGTATGGAAATTTGCGTTACGATATGAGCTCTACTATATCTTCTTTCTGGGCCATTGGTAAGGAAGGAAAAGATTGAAAACGGCCGAAGAAAATGCATTAAATGCCTGAAAGCTTGCAGCGATGAAAACAGGATGATGAGGTAAAATCTGTTTGATTCCATCTTTGATAACGCTTGTGACTGAAATAAATAAATCGTATTGTTTTAGATAATAATAAATTGTATAGAATTATAAAAAACCACCTTTATGCCGAAAATTTTCATATTTCGAAATTATAAGTATAAGTGTTTTGCACATTCAGTAGATAAAGATGTCAACAGTTTAAACAATGTAAATACTTGAATGTGTCGCTTTGTTAGATTACTGCCAGGGTCAAACCATCAGATAAATCCAAAAACGTTCGATTTTTTGGCCTTTTTAACTAAGTACAAATTCCAATTCTAATTTCCATCCAATTTTATAAGATTCAGAGTTGGATAAAAACAAAATTCTAAATGTTTCGTTCCACCAAAGCAAATTTAAGCACAAATAATAATTATCTGAAAAATCTTTAACGATCAATCATACATCAACAACAACAACAACAACAACAACAGTTATATTAAAAACGAAAGCTAATACGAAATCTCATCATTTATTTCAACCATTGTTCAAGATGTGGTCGATATTCGTCCTAATTATTTTGTTTCATTATTCCCAGAGTCAGGTATGTTGTTACAATAAAAATCACAATTAAATATTTAATAGAAAAATGTAGGTCGCCAATCCCATAGTCACGACTCCAAATGGTCAAGTACAAGGAGCCCAATATACCTCTAGAGTCGACACAAATTTTACATTTTATGGTTTTAAAGGAATTCCATTCGGCCAAGATCCAGTTGGACCATTAAGATTCCAGGTATGAAAATATAATTCGTTCATAAATTTAAAAACAAAATCAACCTAACAATTTCCATTACAGGCTCCACAACCTGCACTTCCATGGACTGGTATTTTGGATGGCTCAAAACCAGGAACTCCTTGTTCACAAGTTTTTGATTTAGTTTTATATTTAGGAGCTGAAGAATGTTTAAATTTAGATGTCTATACTCCGGAGGTAAATTACTGCTTCTTTTGATTTTTACCAAAATTATTATTTTTGTGGGCATTTTAGCTTCCCGGAAATGGAACCGCACTAAAACCTGTAATGTATTGGTTAACCGGAGGTGGTTACATTTTCGGAAGCAGTTTTACCTATGGACCTGATTCTTTAATACTTCACGATGTTGTTATCGTAGTGACAAATTATCGTTTGGGTGCGCTTGGTTTCTTATCAACAGTGGATGAAAACGCTTGGGGAAACAATGGAATAAAAGATCAAATAGCCGGCTTGGAATGGGTCCGTGATAACATTGCACTCTTTGGTGGTGATCCCAACAGGGTTACAATTTTCGGTCAGAGCGCTGGAGCCAGCTCCGTCAGCTACTTACAAGTTAGTCCCCTAGCTACTGGTAAACGAATGCCATTAAACATTGATTGGGTACTAAGATCTGTTTTTGCAGGATTATTCCATCAGGTGATTGCTCACAGTGCATGTGCCGTTAATAGTTGGACTATCCAACGTGAACCTTTACGGTGGACAACCAATTTTAAAAATTATTTTAACATCTCCTCAAACGCAACTGTTGATATCGTTAATGGGCTACAGCTAATTGACGCCAAAACTTTGACAATGGCGGGTTTAAATCCAATTGCAACCGGATATACTGACCCACTTCAAATTCCTCCATTTTACCCTATCATTGAACCTGTTCATCCAGGGGCATTAGTTACAATCCCTGCTATTGACTCATTTGTGAATGGAAATTACAATCAGGTGCCTTTCTTCTATGGACATACTACAGCTGAAGGTTCTGTCAGAATGGATACTTTATTGGCATCATATAACTTAACAGATTTTGATCAACGACCGGAATTAGTCGTGTCGCCGTCCTTGAATGACCCAGCTGATCCAGTTTCTTGTGGAAGGGAAGTTATGGACTTTTTTGTTGGCGCTGGAGTTCCTGCTGCTGACAACTTCGACGGTTTTCTATCGGTAAAAGTATTTGTTTTCTAATTGGATATGTTTAATTTTATTATTTAATTTTAGTTGTATTCTAATGAGCTAATTGTTCGTGGAATGAGAAAAGCCGTCGACTTGCAGAGAAACTATGTTAATGGTTATTTCTACAGATTTTCTTATGAGGTTAGCTACGGGATGGGATATCCAGGAGTAGATCACGCTGAAGATTTACAATTCTATTGGTATATGCCAAATGTTGACTATGCATCGTTTACCCCAGCAGATGTATTAACGATGCAGAGAGCTTCCAAAATTTTTACTAATTTTGCTAAATTTGGGTAAGTGTACAATAATTATATTTTTGAATCACAATTTTTTATAAATTTTATTTTAGAAACCCAACACCGGTTGCTGACCCCCTTTTCGATGGTTTAATGTGGCCAGCAGTAACCCCAACCGAAATCGGTTTTGTCGACATTGGTGCTAATTTAGTTCCCGGCAGTCTTCCCAACGAAACCGAATATTTATTCTGGGATCATATATTCACAACATATGGAAACCCTCCATTTCAAACTTACTAAGTTGTATTATTTTCCGGTGATCGTTGATTTACGGGTCGATTTAATGAATAGGAAATCATGCATTTATGACCCCTTTTAATGAATGATTTCTTATAAATGCACTATTTCGGCATCTACGCAACGAAATATACCATTAAATTAAAATGTCACTTTATTTAAATGTAACTGACAAAATGAATACAAAATATACCAATAGGAACTACAAATTTAATTAATTACGTACGTTATGTTTATAGTAATACTATTTATATAGAAATTAGCAACAGAACAGCCAGTAAAATTGATAAAAAGTGCAAATGGATTGTCAAACTTTTGACATTATTTGTAAGTCATGGAACCGTTGAATATCTATTGATTTAAAATGTATGAAATGCTTGATTCGAATATTCAGTAGTTATATCCCGAGTGCATGCCAAATACGCGAATATTTTTACGAGTGCACGAAGTGCACGAGTAAAAATGTTCAAGGCTGGCATGCAAGAGGGATATATGACGGACTATTTCCCGAAGAAAATTTCACGCAATTTTGATAGCAAGAATTTCCCGATTAAAAAATTAAAAACTAAAAATAATTACTTTTGGGTGAATTACGATAAAAAAATCGAGATTGTAAAAGTACCGTAACTATGACATCTCAAATATAAAAAAATAAATTGAAAAGACGGGCTAATGTCAATTGTGGAAACATTTTCATCTTGATAATTAATTTTGATAATAAATAGCCCGAATGTTGTTAAAATGTCCAAAAATATTCACTCTATGCACATGTGCAAATACCCGGGTATTTTCATGGTGCATCGAATACTTAGTGATATTCCTCCATTGCTAGGTGATTTCTGTAAAATGCGTTAATTTGATTAGTTGAAATTTGCTGAGGGAAATAGTCATTGGAATTTTTGACACGAAAAAAAATTGCATTTTCTCCAATTTCGTGAGATTCGATCAACGGAAAAATATTGTAACCAACTTTTGCGTTAATCGGCGATTAAGAATCTCAACAATATTAACGTGCTCGCTCCGCTCACACGTTAAATTGTCTCGATTATTAATCGCTCTCATTAACGCACATGTTGGTTAAATAACTATTAAGATAAAATTTAAACCCATTGTTTTTGAGACTAACATGAGTAGCAGTTTTTATTAATATTTAATATTTATAATATCGTTGTTTAACATTACTATTTTGTAACGACCGTTGTTTTTGTTTTTTATACTTATATACATATAATAATTCTAAGTATTTGTAGTCCAAAAGTTTTCAAATATTTCTTTCCCATTGTTTTTAAGCGGTTTTATGTATTTTTTCTTTTGTTGATATTTATGTATGTAACAAGAAAATTTTAATCAGATCTCAAATCATTTTTTGATTTTAAGTTTCTTCGTCTCCGAAGAGTTGTTGTATATATTCTGTCCATCCTTTAAGCTTTTCTTGTTTATCAGTAACTATGTTTCCGTCTTTGTCTCCTAGAAGTCTGAAAGTTCTTGTATTAGTTGTCCCTGTTATTTCAATTATTTTTCCTTAAGGCCAACTGGGGCAAGTGCACTTTTGGGGTAAGTGCATATTGTAACCCTAACAAGATGCTATTCGTTAATATGCAACCATTAATGACTCTGAAATTTTTCTTTATTAAATCTTCCTCCAGTTGGTAAAAAGTTGGCAGTACTGAGATCAGCTGTTTTTACTGTACTACGCTAGGTGCAAATCATTATCATTATCATCTACACCTAATTCTCCTGAAATATTAGGTTCTCTGTTCAAATTATGCAAAACCTAACAATCTATTGTAGGTAAATAATTTAAAGGTCTGTGTTTATAGATACATTTAAATCGGCCATTCAACACTGCATTTAGTCTTTGTATGGAAATTTGCGTTATGATATGAGCTCTACTATATCTTCTTTCTGGGCCATCGATAACACCTTGAAGGAAAAAATTGAAAACCGCCGAAGAAAAAGAAGAAGAGTATACCAACAAAATCCAGCGTATGTGTCAATGCCTTAAATGCCTGAAAGCTTGCAGCGATGAAAACATGATGATGATGACATAACTCACTTTTAGTTAAAATCTGTTTGATTCCATCTTTAATAACGCTTGTGACTGAAATAAATAAATCGTATTGTTTTAAATAATAATAAATTGTATGGAATTATAAAAAGCAACCTTTATGCTGAAAATTTCCATATTTCAAAATTATAAGTAGAAGTATATTGCACACTCAATAGATAAGGTTATCAACAGTTTAAACAATGTAAATACTTGAATGTGTCGCTTTGTTAGATTATTGCCAGGGTCAAACCATCAGATAAATCCAAAAACGTTCGGTTTTTTGGCCTTTTTAACTAAGTACAAATTCCAATTTTAATTTCCATCCAATTTTATAAGATTCAGAGTTGGATAAAAACAAAATTCTAAATGTTTCGTTCCACCAAAGCAAATTTAAGCACAAATAATAATTATCTGAAAAATCTTTAACGATCAATCATCCATCAAAAACGATTTATATCAAAAATGAAAGCTAATACGAAATCTCATCATTTATTTCGACCATTGTTCAAGATGTGGTCGATATTCGTCCTAATTATTTTGTTTCATTATTCCCAGAGTCAGGTATGTTATTATAATAATAATCACAATTAAATATTTAATAGAAAAATGTAGGTCGCCAATCCCATAGTCACGACTCCAAATGGTCAAGTACAAGGAGCCCAATATACCTCTAGAGTCGACACAAATTTTACATTTTATGGTTTTAAAGGAGTTCCATTCGGCCAAGATCCAGTTGGACCATTAAGATTCCAGGTATGAAAATATAATTCGTTCATAAATTTAAAAACAAAATCAACCTAACAATTTCCATTACAGGCTCCACAACCTGCACTTCCATGGACTGGTATTTTGGATGGCACAAAACCAGGAACTCCTTGTTCACAAGTTCTCGATTTAGTTTTATATTTAGGAGGTGAAGAATGTTTAAATTTAGATGTCTATACTCCGGAGGTAAATTATTGCTTCTTTTGATTTTTACCAAAATTATTATTTTTTGTGGGCATTTTAGCTTCCCGGAAATGGAACCGCACTAAAACCTGTAATGTATTGGTTAACCGGAGGTGGTTACATTTTCGGGGGCAGTTTTATCTACGGACCTGATTCTTTAATACTTCACGATGTTGTTATCGTAGTAACAAATTATCGTTTGGGTGCGCTTGGTTTCTTATCAACAGGGGATGAAAACGCTTGGGGAAACAATGGATTGAAAGATCAAGTAGCCGGCTTGGAATGGATCCGTGATAACATTGCACTCTTTGGTGGTGATCCCAACAGGGTTACAATTTTCGGTCAGAGCGCTGGAGCCAGCTCCGTCAGCTACTTACAAGTTAGTCCCCTAGCTACTGGTAAACAAATACCATTAAACATTGATTGGGTACTATAAGATCTGTTTTTGCAGGATTATTCCATCAGGTGATTGCTCACAGTGGATGTGCCGTTAATAGTTGGGCTGTCCAACGTGAACCTTTACGGTGGACAATCAATTTTAAAAATTATTTTAACATCTCCTCAGACGCAACTGTTGATATCGTTAATGGACTACAGCTAATTGACGCTAAAACTTTGACGATGGCGGGTTTAAATCCAATTGCAACCGGACATAGTGATCCACTTGAAATTCCTCCATTTTACCCTATCATTGAACCTGTTCATCCAGGAGCATTAGTTACAATTCCTGCTATTGACTCATTTGTGAATGGAAATTATAATCAGGTGCCTTTCTTCTATGGACATACTACAGCTGAAGGTGCTGTCAGAATGGATAGTTTTTTGGCATCATATAACTTAACAGATTTTGATCAACGACCGGAATTAATCGTGTCACCATCCTTGAATAACCCAGCTGATCCAGTTTCTTGTGGAAGAGAAGTTATGGACTTTTTTGTTGGCGTTGGAGTTCCTGCTGCTGACAACTTCGACGGTTTCTTATCGGTAAAATTATTTGTTTTTTAATTGTATATATTTAATTTTATTATTTAATTTTAGTTGTTTTCTAATGAGCTATTTGTTCGTGGAATGAGAAAAGCCGTCGACTTGCAGAGGAACTATGTTAATGGTTATTTCTACAGATTTTCTTATGAGGTTAGCTTCGGGATGGGATATCCAGGAGTAGATCACGCTGAAGATTTACAATTCTATTGGTATATGCCAAATGCTGACTATGCATCGTTTACTCCAGCAGATGTATTAACGATGCAGAGAGCTTCCAAAATTTTTACTAATTTTGCTAAATTTGGGTAAGTGTACAATAATTATATTTTTGATTCACAATTTTTTATAAATTTTATTTTAGAAACCCAACACCGGTTGCTGACCCGCTTTTCGATGGTTTAATGTGGCCAGCGGTAACCCCAACCGAAATCGGTTTTGTCGACATTGGTGCTAATTTAGTTCCCGGCAATCTTCCCAATGAAACCGAATATTTATTCTGGGATCACATATTCACAACATATGGAAACCCTCCATTTCAAACTTACTAAGTTGTAAAAACTAAAAATATAATAGTTCTAGTAACCGTCGACAATTGATTTCCACACAAAGTGGTAAAAAGCTCTGTCAAAATTTGTTCCGGAACGAATCAACAATTTATGGTCCTCCACACGCTCCGGTTTTTCTCTTCTGTCAAAGGGTCTGTCAAATTCGGTATACCAGATGCAGAAGTGCATCTATACTGTTACGCTTTAGCGATAGGACTAAAAAAAGAGAGCGGTATTCACATGTTAATTTAGTTCAACGACTAAGATTTGTGCCTCCCGTAAAAAAGTTTCTCCACTAATTAAGAAGCAGGATACTATAATGCTTCTCATATTGTTGATTTCGTTAATAACGGTATTTTTCTTCGGTGGATGGAACATTCTCTTTCAGTTTGTCGGTCAATTTTATATGCACTGGTTCTTTTGATTTGTTTTACCAAAGGTTTCTATAAACTTCTATACATTCTTCGATGTACTTGCGGTGACTTTTGTGATTTTTCATCAACATTGCAACATTTACGTCATAATCGAAATGGCAAAATGCCCACAGTCTACTCTTTATTGTTGATTACAACAAGCAGAAGAATATTGATGGAAATACTTGAAGAATTAAGTAAAGAGGGGAGAAAATGGGACTAAAAATAAACGACGATAAAGCCAAACGATGAAATACGATAAGGAATTTACAAAAAGAAAAATTCAGTTGAAGGAATATATTTTTGACGAGGTTGATACATTTAAATATTTGGGCGTGATGATAGAGAACAATGAGGAACGAGACACATAATCAAAAAAGAATAATCGGAACAAACAGGGTATTCCTTGCAAATAAAAAAACTACTACAGAAATAGATATTAAATGAAAATTTTCAGTACAATAATCAGACTGAGACACTGAGCTTGACCAAAAAGGGAGAGGAAAACCAAATAATAGAAGAAAAGGGAATATTGAGAACTGAGAAACTAAATGGTACTGAATACATAAGAAGAGCTAACCATGAACTTTTAGAAGAAATAGAGAAAAGATTAAACAACAGCGCGCCAAATGGCTATGGTCATGGAAAGTTAGACCAACGTCAAGATTATACAAAATATTGGAATGGAATCTGGGCAGAAGAAGGAGGTATGGCAGACCGAGAAGCAAATATCTACAAAAAGTGTAACAAGATTTAATTAAGACCGGAATCAACAACTGATAAGCAAATGTGAAAGTTAGAGAACTATGGGGAGATATGTGTGAAGTGATATAAATGTAAGGGAGTTGATCTCCACAACATGCAATAGAGCTAGAAAACTTAAGGTGGCTTAACTCCTACATGGGTCTAGTGCCATAATAAAAATATTGTTTACTTAACACACACATACAGTCTTCTTCTTATCGTGCCGTTGGCTATCATCATGACGACCTTTGCTTCATTTCCGACACTTCACAATTTTCTTCTTTAATGGTAAATTAACAATTATTAAAGATTATTCAGCGTTTATTATTCATTCATTACATTTGTTGACAAATTGCATTCTCATTTATTATTCTTCTTGTGGAGGTTCGAGAGTCGGGGGAAGTAATACCATAGGTTCAGCAACGACCAAAACGGCTGAAATATATGTTTCTTATTAAACGCATATCACAATATACTATAATAAAACATTTAAATGTAATTAAATATTTTCTTACCCAATTGAGCGAGAGCGATTGCAACAACAGTTAATTTCATCATATTGGAAATGATTGGTGATGGCCACTTGACGGCTTTGCTTTTTATACTGTCAGTGTGAAATCACCGACCATTTGTTTCCCAAAAATTTATAAATATTATTTAAGATAAAATTTGGAACCCATTGTTTTTGAAGCTGATATGAGTAGCAGTTTTTATTAATATTTATGCAACAAACAAATCAATATCGATGTTTAACATTACTCTTTTGTAACGACCATTGTTCTTGTTTTTTATACCGCCAACAAAATAATTCTGAGCATTTGTTGTCCACAAGTTTGCAAATATTTCTTTTTCATTGTTTTTAAACGGTTTTATCTATTTTTTCTTTTGTTGATACATATTTATGTATGTAACAAGAAATTTTTACTCTGATCTCAAATCATTTTTTGATTTCGGGTTTCTTCGTCTCCGAAGAGTTGTTGTATATATGCTGTCCATCCTTTAAGCTTTTCTTGGTTATCAGTAACTATGTTTCCGTCTTTGTCTCCTAGAGGGCTGAAAGTTCTTGTATTAGTTATTCCTGTTATTTCATTTATTTTCCTGTAAATACATTTTTTCCCAGTCTTTCTATTTCCTCACATTTCTTGTTAAACCATCTCTCTTTTTCTTCTATAATTTTCTTCCTATTCGTTCTCTGAATACCTTTAATCATTTTATTTAGCTATTCTTTGTTTGTCCATCAGTCTAAGGATTTCTTCGGCCATTCATTCTTTTGTCCTTTCTAGTAATTTCAGAAACTCAAAGGATCGTGGTATAACAAAAATATACCTATTACTGATCACACTGCAACTACCGAACTAATTATTCTACATTTATTTTGGATCACACTGCATAATGATATTAACGTTTTGACATTAGAGTGTTTTATGCGTTTGTGTAAATGACAGTAACAATTTGACTGTATCATTAATGTAGGTAGCCTCCTACTTTACCACTGAATGTAATATTGTATCTAATAATTCAAAATCAAATTCAAATAAATGTCAAGTAACAAAAATCTATTAATTCATTGATACAACAAAAAGACATAGGACTCTTCTTGGAAAATTATTGAGCACATAGTAGGTAAATACCAATTTTATTAACATATTTTAGAACAATGTATGTGCTTCTTTTAAACTAAATTCTTAATCAAGGTTCATTGTAATCTAACTAACTTATTAATAAAAGGTAACGAAACATATTTGTTTTAGTAGGTTTACTAATTACTGCTTTCCTCATAACATAATAGCTTCATGTAAGACATGAAATTATCACGTTTTCAAGGTGGTTTAGCCTGTTTCAAATTTAACAAACAAAAAAAAAATTGACAAACTATTTGTCCGTTAAAATATTTTACTGTAACTGTAGCTTGGTAAAAATAAAATTTTGCATTTAATGAAAATAAAAGCAGATGAGAATTAGATGAAAATAATATTCACTTCATTCTAAATTGTTTTTATTTCACCAAGAGCAGTTTGTAAAATTTAATTTGTTTTACTAAACTTCAGATTCAAAAATAAACCTCAATTTAATCATCCAATAAATATTGTCAAGACCACCATAAAATAATATTTCGGAAAAAATCTGTATTATATGAGGAACGATATCGTGCTTCAATATTTATAACATCATCCATTAAGTAAACAACTAACGGCGGCAGCAATTTTAGAAGCAGTCGAGAAAATTGTTTCTACTTTATATTAAATTGCTTCCAAATAATCGTTTTATAAACTAAGTGCTCCCATCTACTTAAAATAAACCACTTAAAGTAAGTGTCGACAGAATCGGGGTAACGTCGATAAATTCTTAAAAAGCGACGCACGCGCCAGATACGAGAGATGATTTTTTTAACGTTAAAAAAATCCGGCGACATCGGAAGATCGTTCTCTTTCATGACTTCACCGCTTAAGCATTCAGAGTCTTTAAGTATAATAAAAATTTTGCCATTACATAATGCAATTATTATTCTGCAGGCGAAGGTAGAACATTTTTGCTTCCAAGTCATAAAATAAGTCGTCCAAACTGTATCCCAGGATCCCACAGCAATTTCGCAGATTTAGCACCAGATCGATCGTCATTTGGGGCTAAGGGGGCAATTTTAAAAAGCTGAAAGCGTACTTTGCGCTGTTCAACTCTCCACTATACGGCACCCGAAGGACCGCCAATAAAATCATTGCTTGGTACGTTTGTTTTGCTTGTCACACATAAAGAGCTGGATCAAAGCGCGTTTTAAAATTCGTCGACAAGATTCGGGTTAAAGGGGCACAATACACAAAAAATAAGTTCGTTTAATTTAAAAGTACGTTTAATTCTAAGAAAAATGGCGTATGTATTTTGTTTTTACCCAGATTATTTAATGAGTTATAATCAATTTAAAATCGGCGCGTGACGTCACTGAGCCGAGCTGCCCGTAGCGACCTATCTTATACAGGCAAAAATTGCTCGCTTCACACGAACCTACCTTTAAACAATGTTTTCGAAATTTTGTTACGAGTATTTAGACTGCTTTTTGTACTGAAGACGATAGTGCAACCAAAATTTTAATATAGTGTCTGGCTTTTTAAAAAATATATTAAATGCGATGACACGGCGCGGTCATTCGTACCATTTTTACGCGCTTCTAAAGGTTATTTCTACCGCCCAGACAGAGCTCATAAAACAATTATTTTCAAGACGCCTGACCGTCGTGGAGTTTTGAATGTTTTGAATGTTTAGGTCACAATAGTATTCTAGTATTTACTGCTAAATTGGTTGGTTGCACTTATAAATTTAATTTTTAATTATGACAACTCCTTATTTATTTGAACCTGAATACACAGATGACAACGAAGTTGATACTTTTTTTGAACATAGTAGTGTAAACATAAATTACGAAAATCGAAGTGGAATTTGTAATTAGTGTAAATGTGAAAAAAGTGTGTCTATGCCAACAGATGAAGAGTCTATATGTTGTCAAGAATATGATAATATAAAACATTTAATTGGCAATAATACATGCATTACACAAAATAATTTGTTTGAAAAATTGGTTATTGACAAAGATGTTTTAAATATATCACGTCATAAACCCAACTTCCTGTAGCTTTCGAAAAATGTGACCCAATTCATATGTTTTTTTATTGAGCCAATATGTACCTACTTTTTTTTAAACAAGGTTCTTTTGAAATTTTTTTCTTAGAACACACGATTAGTCTAAATCACTTTCTAAAAAATGTTTATTGCAAATTCTTGCATTTTGTTCTGGTTGAAATGATTGCCTTTTACAAAATCTGACCAAAATGCAAATCGTTTCGGCGATTTTTCTCTATTAGGAAAACGATGTCTCGTTGGTTCCCTGCATCCAAAAACTGGTCGGCGATGTTCTTGTGGCTACTGTTGCAAATAACTCGGAGTTATTCTGCATTTACGACTTTAAATCACAATCAACTTTTACTGATGATAATGAGGGTTCACTGCAGGGTGCAACAAACCTCGTTGCTTTTATGGACGGATCACTTATAGTATTGTAAAAGACACAGTCATAAACTTAGCCGAACTTGACGCACAATTAGATAAAATAGGAACGAAACGCACAGTCGGGGCGCTGTTCTTATTTAATATTTAAAAAAAAAACTAAACACCGTATTGAAATTCTGATTCTTTTATCGTTTTTGGCAAAACCATTCACACAGTCTCATATAAATTAAGCATTAAAAATATAATTTTTAGGTAGATGGGTCGTTGTGCGAAGCGAGTAACTTTTGCACGTGAGAGATACGGAGTTTCGGGAGGTCGGCTCAGTGACGTCACAAGCAATTCTAAAATGTCTTAATATCTTCTAAAACAATTTTTTTTTACATTTGAGTTTTACCAAATAGTTTTTAATAGTTCTGACTACAATAATTTAACATTAAATAATAATTTTTAAAAAAAAGTTTTTTGTGTAATGTGCTCCTTTAACTCAGCTGTTTGCAATAAGCTCACGCTGCAACTTTTGTTTGCACCGATTCATGGAGAAAAACTGTTGCAACGGTGTCAATCATCAACGAGTAGAATGAACCCGGACGGGAATACCGAATAATCCGTGAAAGAAATTAATTAAAATAAATGGTGGAATAAACAAGGGTCGATTAAAATTCATCACAGCTACTGTAAACAAAATTTAAATTAACTCTCCACAAAATTCGCTGCTAAAGATAAATTTAGTGAGATTATTATAGAAAGCATTTTCCACTTAACGTAAAGTGCACCAATTTCCCTCCATAAACAAAAGGGGTGGCATCGACATCTATTCCGCTCTTACGCTCGTTAACTTGTTAGAAGAAAACTGTGAGCGCGCGACACGGTCCGCCTGCGATGTTCATACATCGACACCAAATTTTTTACAAGCCATAAATTCTTAGTCGGGGCTTGATTATTTGTAAATATGACAAAGTGCACTTTGTGTTTTATAAACTGTGAGATCGACGAGTTTTATTGGCTGTAATTTATTACCACGGTCCGAATTTAAAATTGGAATCAGTGCGAGCAAAGTTGTAATGGAAAATTTAAAAAATCGCTCCAATTTCGCAGACATTAAAATCAGCATTGTTCGAAAGTAACCGCATACACTGAACATTACAACATAAATCGGCCATTCCTGAAATAAATACCCAAAGGATCAGATGTATTATTTCGTGGATGCTCGAAAAGGAACTCTACGGACACTGCACAAAAAGAATACACATTTGCCACGCGTAAACCTTAGGGGTGTCACACACAAGCATAACAAAAGAGCACAACAATA
Organism: Dascillus cervinus; assembly: GCA_949768715.1. NCBI lineage: Eukaryota > Metazoa > Arthropoda > Insecta > Coleoptera > Dascillidae > Dascillus > Dascillus cervinus. The sequence continues at coordinate 23,649,056 of OX458319.1, read as the reverse complement.
CCCCAGACGATTGACAGCCCTAAACTCATTATTGCAACAAAAGGCTGTCATTGCCTGCATAAAAACCTCATTAAATTTGGTTTCCGTCGTTATAACTTAATATAACATTATATGTGCGGTTAGTTCCCGCAGGAAATTCTGTTTGAAATAGGTGACATTTAAATTGTAAATGGATCAGAATATCTTTTGTTGAAACAGTTATCTGCCTTTTCAATAAAAACGTAGAGGGAACGGAAAGTTTTAAACAACGCATGCATTTCATCAAAAAAATTCTTTAATTGTTCAGTGCAAATTTGCATGTCACCACTTTTCTCAACAACCAAGAAAACACAATTTGACTCTTCTTTATTTTTTTATTTTCATGCAACGTAATCTACAAAAAAAGGAAAAATGAAACCGTATGTTAATGAACAAATTCTGAATTAAATGCCACCAATTTTTTTGATTGTGCTTGATTTTTCCTGATTTTGTTCCATATTATCTAAATTAATAAGAAAAGAGTTATCAAATTTAAGAATATGGATTGCTTTATTAGTTAACCAGTTTAAACATTAAATTTTCAAAATTGCATACATCACGTTGGTAAAGTTTGGACACGCAATTCTGATACATCTGTATATACTCTGTATTTTTCTATGGCATGGAAGCTAGTACAAAAACACAACACAACAAAATGTGGGTATTAGAAGGGTAATAAAAATAGCATGGACAGAACGAATTATTAACATAAACGTTCTACAAAAACAAACCAGTAAATATCATCAAAACCCTCAAGCTAGAATATTTTCCACGTGTGATGAGAGGGTAAAAATATGAATTTCTGCGGCTGATAAGGCAAGGTAAGGTTAAGGGTAGAAGAGGGCCGGGCAGACGTAGGATCTCGTAGCTGCGCAAATTACGGGACTTCGGCTGCACATCAAACCATCTATTCAGAGCAACCGTAAATAAAGTAAAGGTCGTCATATAATAATATAATTTAAAAAATGGTTTGAGATCTGATTAAAATTTTCTTGTTACATACATAAATATCAACAAAAGAAAAAATAGATAAAACCGCTTAAAAACAATGGGAAAGAAATATTTGCAAACTTTTGGACAACAAATGCTTAGAATTATTTTGTTGCCGGTATAAAAAACAAGAACAATGGTCGTTACAAAAGAGTAATGTTAAACATCGATATTGATTTGTTTGTTGCATAAATATTAATAAAAACTGCTACTCATATCAGCTTCAAAAACAATGGGTTCCAAATTTTATCTTAAATAATATTTATAAATTTTTGGGAAACAAATGGTCGGTGATTTCACACTGACAGTATAAAAAGTAAAGCCGTCAAGTGGCCATCACCAATCATTTCCAATATGATGAAATTAACTGTTGTTGCAATCGCTCTCGCTCAATTGGGAAAGGAAAAATTTAATTACATATCAATGTTTCATTAAAAATATTTCAGCCGTTGTGGCCGTTGCCGAACCTATGGCATTCTTTCCCCAGTTTTTCGAACCTCCACAAGAAGAACAATAAATGAGAATGCAATTTATCAACAAATGTAATGAATGAATAATAACGCTGAATAATATTTAATAATTTTTAATTTACCATTAAAGAAGAAAATTGTTAAGTGTCGTAAATAAAGTAAAGGTCGTCTTGGTAAACGATATATAAAAAATGTAATCCGTTGTAGTTTCTAACGAAGTTATTGTGTTTCTAAAATCTTTTATTTAATTTTATTTAATTATTTAATATTGCCTACTTAACATAAGAAATTAACTACTTATGTTATTAATTATTATGTCATTATTAATTAAAAACAATTTCCGTATAGATGTCCGAAGGGCGTCTGTCCTCTGAAAACGAGACAACTATCCTTTTTACAATTGATAGATGCCCTAATTATTCGACAATTTTGGGTACTATTTTCTACTTTAGAAAAACTTTTAATAGGTAGGTACTTTACATTCAATTTGATATACATTCAGGTGCACGGAAACCGGGCCTCCCATTTTTTTAAATTTTTTCACTGTTACTATACTTTGAATAGAACTTTTGATATTTTATGATAAAGGAGACTATCGGAGTGTAGAAAAAACAGCATATGATACTTATCAATTTATTTGATGAACAATAATCATCACAAATAAAATTTCAAGATAATGTGACTGAAAATTAAAACAGTGCATTTTCACAAAATGAACGTAACAACAAGTAGAAAAACAAATTTCACTTGAATAGATGTCAATACTTCGTATTACCTCCTCTAACCCTAACTATTGCTTGCATACGGTGACCCATACCACTAATGAGCTCATGAATATCACTTTGCCACATGAAGATCATTTATTGTGGTTGATGCAACTGCACGACTTCTAACGTATCTTCCCAGCATGTCCTAAACATGTTTTATAGTGTTTTCCATCCGTGGTATGTACATGCTAGCCAGTTTAGTTTTTCTATTCCTTTTTCATCCAGGTATTCAGTGACCCACCTGGCTGAATGCATTTTTACGTTATCCCTGCATCGCCAATAAATGAAGCAAATGGAACTACGTGATTTGTCAACACCTCCTCAATATATAGCCGTGCCATCAACGACCCTCCTTCGATAACAACCCTTTTGGTACAGGCCACTAATTATATTCCTGCCTACACCATCACTGAACCTTCTCCTTGGCTAAGCCGGGGGTTGAACGCGCATTGCACGAATCGTTCTCCCGTTTGTCTCCAAACTTATTCTTTTCGATCTGGTAAATATAGGCAGCACCTAGACTCGTCAGTAAGCAGTTTCATACTCCATTGTGCTAATATCTAACTCAAATGTTCACAAGCAAATTGGAGTCTGACTACTCGGTGACGTAGGAGTAGCTTTGATCCAGCTGCTGGACTAGAAGCTTTCAAACCAACTTTTTGTAACCTTTGGCGAACTATCCACACATTGGCATCTGTACCAGGAACCTCAGGGTTGAAAGACAAAACACTACCAATTATGATGAGGTTGTTCAATTTTTTTTTTTTTTTCGGAGCTTAAAAATTGAAGCCCTACAATTAATCTGGTGCCACAGATTTGTAATCAAAGTTATTAATCAAGTCGATAGCAACAGATTTTTCATCTTGAAGAAGATATTCCTTGCCTTATCTATTCTACATCTAATCTTCTGGCTTGTGTCCCATTTTTTCTTTGCCTGACACCATAGTTGATTAGCAACCCGAGAACACTTAAAAGTTCTTGCTAAACTTGCTGATGATTGACTATGTCGTTTCTCAAAAGTTTAATTTTAGGCCCATAGTATTGGATGGCGTCAAGGACCGCATCGAAAAACTCTGCAAGTCCGTAAAGCTGCTGCCCAACAGCAACCTATTCCATTCGCCACTATACCTTGAATTTTTCCCTCGGGTGCATTCCGAAAATTCTCTGAATAAAGATTGAAAAGAAGGTACGAAAGAAACCCTTAGTCGTTATTATTATTGAATTAGTAACGAAAGTAATTTGGCTGAAAGCGTCAAAATAACAGTAGCTCAAAGGGATGAAACAAACAATAGAATACTAATTTTTTTTATTGAGTTCTATAAAACCTCCCGACCAAAGTAACTCTTTTGTGACTGTGTATAGAGATCGGACATAAATGAATGTGGGTGAAATTTGCTACCTTTTCTACATCATGCAAAAAGTATAAACATTTTTTTTTAACAATTCTCAGCTGTTAATTTTATCAGTTTATGAGAAGCGGCAAAGTCACAAGTTTCCTAATTTTACTTGACCCGCATTAATTTATGCCCACTCTGTACAATATTAATACTATACATATGCATAAGGGTTCTATAATGTTTTGTTCAAAACAACTAATATGCCATGAACTTGTTATTGCTGCCATAGTGGTTATCATCTCTACTCCCTAGTACCTACTTTGATTGTTTTAATGTTTCTAGGCACATAGGTAATAATCCAGCTTATATCATCAGTTACAGTTCGATCGATGCTTTTATTAAAATGGGTCCGATAAATTTCAAAAAAAAATTTAGTTATGTTTTTTTGGAAAATATGGGTAAAGTAGTCGAACGTTGGCAAATACTAAAACAGGTAATGATTTATTGTTTCAAAAACCCAAATTATAATAAACAAATCAAATAAATTACTCACAATAATTTCCTTGTAAGGCTAAAAACTGTTGGTTGCGCCTATCTATTATATTTACAATTTTAAAAATAAAATCAAAAACAAAACTACACATTCATTGCATTTTGAACCACACGAAAGTCGTTGTTTTCACAATACCGTTCTAATTTTCTGTACAAGCTATTACAAAAGTCAATAAAGAATGTCCACATAAAATTTTAACGATCGAAGAAATAAAACGAAACATTTATAACGCATTTGTCAATCCCTGTATTAAAAAAAGTAATAATAATTTTTTTACAAATAATATAATGGAAATCATTAAAAGCACTTTTACCATTATAGCATCGTCTCATTAAAACGAGTAGCAAACGGCGGGCGTCGGGCGTCGGCAAAATTCAATGTTAATATTCTTTGGCGATTCATGAACAACAAAGGCACCCTCAAGATGGGTCAGATAAAGACGTTTTGAGTAAAGAAAATAAAATACAATTTAGTGACTTTTAATTTTCAATAGGCTGACAAGGTGCGTTCAATAGGCCTATTTACGACATTCACACGTCTATTTTACCACGAAAGCGCTGCAATAACATTATGAAACAACCCCGAAAATTTATTTCGTTCGAATTTATATTTGTATAAACTCTACCAACACAGAATCACCCTAATAATCATTTCAAAACGGCGTCTCAGCTTTAAATTTCCGCGCTGAAAAACACAATTGATGCACCAAAAGTTATTTGTTATGTAGTGATTTCACGACGTGGTAGATACGTTATTAGATCGTTCTAGTTGAATTTTCAGTGGCGCAGTGCAGTTGGCGTTACAATTGTGCTACAGCGCTCTTAATGCAATCAAATTATGGTATTTGTAGGGTTGTGACATTCAATGGAGTTCACCGGTGCGTGAAAAGTCATCTGTTGTTAACAATTATAGGCAACTTAGTGACACAATGCAGCCCTTACCATATAATAGACTGGATAATGCACTACCATTATACGCTATATTGTATGCTCCGAAATTAATCGTTTGTGAAATATAAATTTATTTGGTAGTTAATGGAAACGTTTAGTTTATTTTGTAAATTATTTGTTTAATAATTTTGTAACAAATCAATTAATATCTCGTTATTTTCAAATATCTTTTGCCTTAGAAGTAGAATCTTAATCTGTTGTTTAGTAAATTTAGTAAATCTAGTAAAGGCAATCCAATGCGATTCAGTTGCCAAATTTCTGGAGTGCTCAAAATTGTTAAAACGGTTCTAACTAATAATTACATACAAGCTATTTCTTTAATCGTTGAACATACAATGTAACTATTTCTGTTCAATGTAAAAACAAACGTCAATGTGTTCATGTACTGTGACGTATTTAAGAAAATACTGGTTAAAAAATAACAATGACATACAGTGAGCGGCTAATGTACGGAATAAAATCATAATAAATTAATTAATATTTAATTTATTATAATAAACATTTTTATACCAAATCCAATTCCCAAACATAAATGTTCTAGTAATGATGTCATATGCATATTTTTTAAATAGTCCCCCGGTATTTTTTCCAGATTTTTATTAATCTTTCAACTTTTTCAATTTTGATATCTTAAATAAAGAAATTCTTGAACTAGCAACATTGAAAATTAGAAAACGTAAATTTTATCAATCGGATCCAAAATTTCTTTACTAAGTAAATAAAATTGTTCAATCAAATTTTCGAAATGCCATTTACTAAGTCTCATTTCGTATCTAATATCCTATCGATCAAATCTTCTAAATTTTGTGTTTTTTGGCTCTTAAATTAAATTAAAACAATTGTTCTAATTTTAATTATTTTATTCCATACTTTAGGTGCTCATATTTAATTAATAATAAAATAAGTACATCAACTTCTACAATAACCATTTGATTGAATAAGTACGGTTGCTTGTGATTAACCCTTTTTTATCATTTAACATAAAAAGGCATAGTTACATGGTGCGTTCAGCGATAAAAGAAATCCTGGTATGTAGTATTTCCATAACGTCCATACCAAGGGTCTATGGCTTTATTTTAGTTATTATTTATTTACTTTATTTACATACTATAGATAAATACTTAGATAATAAATACATTTGTTGTCATACAAATTTAATTAATATTAAATACATCACCGAAGCATTTGATTACAATAAGGAATTTAAAATTTTTAGTAAATATACTTATTAAGAAAACAACTAGGTAGTATGTAAAATGTTTAGAATACTCACAACAGACGCCGGTTTCCATCGCCTGTTCTTAATGGCATATTAAGAAATAATAATAATAATTAAACCACAATACCTAAAAAACCAATAAATGAATTACTTATTCGTAACTAGCTACTAAAAAATATATTTAAAACTGATTTTTGACAGTTGAATTGAAACGTTCAATGATTTCTTAAACAAGATGTTTAAAAATTGTGTTACACCTTGAAATTCTGCAGCCAGATGTTGAAGTTTTTGTATTGATACCTAACAAAAATTGCAACACCTTGCCACTTTCCAAACCTTAAATAAGTATTTTTATTGTTGTAAATTTTCTGTTCAACTCAAATCAACATCAATCTTACAATCTGATCATGAAAATCAGTGGAAATAATAAAAGTGTGTTATTACAATTAAATAGTAGAAATAAAATAATTACTTACAAAAAACACTCAAAATTTATGATGATTCGTTACAAACAACAATGTTACATGTCAAGCAAATACATAATAAACTATGAAAGTAACAAATAATTAAGTAAATTGTTATTAGATGCATGTGTGGTGATTATTTTAATTTCTGCAATAGGTAATTATGTTTATTCACAACCAGTTAGTAACATACAACTTTTCTAACTCTTTAACAGTTGGAAAGTGAGCGATTTCATGAATACACTTCAGCCAGTCAGAAATATTAAAAAGGAGTCAGTTATGAGGCGTAATCGGTCAGAAAAAAACCATAACCAACCTGTGAGGGCGTTACTATCGATTTAAACTACAAATGTCAAATTAACATATATTTCGAAATGTCAACATTGCCGTTAAAGTTGACAGTAGTCTTCAACATAGAATAATGAGACCACATGAAGGATGGTTTTTGAGTCTTAGCCAAGTCACCAAAATAAGCGAGTATAATGCTCTCAGAAACGTACTTTTGGACCCCCTTTTTAGAGCACCAGTCGCGAAAATTTCTGTATGTTTTTTCGTATCGCAGTTTACTTTTCTCAGGTAAGAGATTGAGTTTTAAGTTTTGCGCGGATTCCCGCAATTGGGGGGGAGTACACTCTATTTTACTATCAGACATTTTGTTTGTTAAAGAAACAGCAAATACAAATTTGGAGTGACTTTTGTTAAGCAATTTAATGAAATGTCAGTCGTGAAGCGCCTACTAAGTGTTAATATTTGACCGAAATAAACGATAATATTATTTTTAATTTTTATTGATTGCGAATAAAATAGTATACAGACCTCGGCGAAAGTACCATTCCTGTGTCTCGAAAACTAGTTCACCTCAAGGCTACGCCTTTCGGTAAACTATACTTCTCTCGACATAAATGGAATACTTTCCGCCTCGGTATGTAATATACTATTTAACACCTTGGCATCATTTTTGTTACTCACTCGCCGGTCCTGAGTTTTAATATCCATTTCAGCACTAAAATTTTCAATAAAATATTAGTCAGGGGTATACGACGATTAAAAGTAGGTATTACAACTCAATTCCTGATATGACGAATTGAGAAATAACAATAAATTGCTGCAAAGCCACGGTTATTCTTGTACAGGATTGGTATGCTAATAAGAAAGAGTTGATGGCAAATTCCAACATTAGCAATTAATTTATTAAGAACTTGCATGCTAAATGAAAGTCCAACTAGAAAACGGAAGAACTATTAAAATTCTTATTTCTCCTAAAATTAATGAAAAAATTTGCTTTTAGACACAAGAACTACATAAGAATTCACACTATTTTTTAACGACAAAATAAGATGCATTCACCCTAAACGAAGATCTTATGATATCGTACAGTTGCACTTTTTTATAACTATGTAAATATTACTATTGGGCTTAATTTACCAGAAGGCCTTATTTGGCTCAGGTAATCTTCCGTATAGCAAAGTGTAAAGAAAGATGGAATTAGATATCGATTTTGATAGAGGAAAATTGATTATACTGAAATCTATTCAAAGTGGTTTTAAACGCTTGAGATAGTTATTCGTTTACCTACTTACAACATTCCTTAAACTTGCATTGGAATTTTCACACTTACTTTAACAGCTGAAATTTTGCGATTTGAAATTTGTATCTGGGCGGTATGGTAAAAGAATGAGCTTATGCTACTAAGCCTCAACCAAAAGTTAAAATCCTATTACAATAGTAATTGAACCGTAGAGGCACTTCTAAAGTATAGAGACCGCCTGGAGATGCTTCTAAGACGTTGTTTGCAACTAATGATTCTTTAACGTTTTAAGTTACTTAAAGCACATTTTTCATGAATTAATGGTTTCCTAGCTATTTTGCGGTATGAACAAATTACTTACTAAATAAAAAGACGAAAAGTTGTTATGGGATACATAATGGTCATTTTTGTTAAAGCAAATTAGGATGAGGAATGTAGAGCAGTTCCGGCGGACTTCAAGGAGAAGTTCCTGATGAGACGTATATACTGAAATGCTCCGTTAGTCACAAAAGAGTTAACAAATTAATTCAACACACTCATTTACATTTAAGCCATTTAATTGCGCTAAAACTGATAAATTTACATTTAATTGAGAATATATTATTTTCGGTTATTGTTTAACATTACTTAACAGAATTAGGTACAACCGGATTGTACCTTTTTGAGCATATGTTATACCAACAATGACGTCCTCTTTCCGCAATCAAATAATAATAAATATGAAAAATTTAAATTGAAAATTATATATTTAAACAATTAAACAAGTTGCAGTATAAATATTAATGCATCTCTAATAATGTTCAAAAATATATTATTATAGTGAATCTACGTAAATAATATAATTATAATAAAGATCATATAAATTCGACCCTGCTTTCGGTTCTCTCGATAGACTAACCAACCTGTTACTGAAATATAGTTTCGGAGATTTTAGTGACGCCTGTTGAAAAATAGCAGGAATATTGCCGGTGGTAAGTAGTCAAAGAAAGAAAACAGTTTCAGTAACGGAATGAGATGGGAGATTTAGAAGATAGGTGACGGCAGCTAAAAAAGATTCGTTTAAATATTGAAGATAGTTTGTAAATATCAAATTTAGCAAATTTAGCAAAACCGGTCCATAGGGATATATTTTTTATTTTATAGGATTACGAGTTTTTTTGTAGATTTCGTGAAAAATGTGAGGAAATATAGTAGAACCTCATCAATGCGAATGGATACAATTTTAACAAAATACATACAAATCAATTACTTGCTGAAATATGGTCCATTAGCTATACAGCGTGCGATTTAAGTGAGCGATCATAGATTAACAGTATATTGGTATGAGAAACAATAACGATTTTGTTAGAATCCAAAATTATCTAAACTCGAACTCGAAAATTTAAGGCCATCCACAATACAGCAATAGGGAAAATAATAAATAGAAAATTTTGACTTTTTCGAGACTCATTTTTAGAAAGGTACTGATAAATGATTGAAATCTTTACTAGGGTGAAATGTCCAGTGAACGAACACTTTACATTCAGACTTTCACATAATTATTTTCTCCGTACACAATATCACCTTTGTTGCTAATAACGTGTTGTATCGACAGGTATTTTGTTAAAGCACGAGATTTTTGCATCATTTGGAAGACTGAGTATAAACCAATTTATTTAAAAAACATTTAAATACAAGATGCACACAATACCCAGTGATTGAACACCAAAACCAACTGATGATAACCAATGTGGATAACAATAAATTAACTTTTAACGTATTTGTAGTAAATAAACATATGTTTCTTTATTATAAAATAATATACATTTTATATTGTGTATATTATATAGACCGTCTCAAAAAAAAAAGATAAATGCATAACTCCCTTATTTATCGGAAGATTTTAATTATCTATGTGCCAAGTTAAATGGTTGCAAATAGGCTACATAATCATCTAATAAAATTACATATAATCCTAAAGGCATTAAGGCTAAACTGTCGAAATATTTTTTTTAAATTCGAACATATACTTTTTTTAATAATTCTGATAGATTTTTATTCCGATAACAACAATGTATCACAAGACTAAATAACTAAATGAAAATTACAAAGATAGATGGATTAAACGACGTGGTCCAACTGAATGGTTTTCAAGGATTTGAATTTATCGAATTTTTGTCTTTGAATATATTTTAAGCAGTTGGTATATGCCGTTGAAATTAATTAATTGTTTTCATAGCAATGCTGTTCAAGAAACCCAAAACAAGCAGATATTTTAAAAAGTGTAAAACTCCTTGATACATCGATGTCAAACTTTTTTATGAAAGAATAATAATTTCTCTTTGTTTTTTATGTAAAAGAACGGCAAATGAAATTGAACTTGCCTCGATCAACGAAGCTTAGACTTTCTGAAATCTTGAAGACTGATGAACCAACGTCGGCTGGTCCTGCAAGAAAAGGTCGTTGCTTCGAATGTGGTTCGAAAAAAAATAGAAAAACCAAATATTGTTGCAAAAAATGCAACAGATATCTATGTCTCGAACATATTACGGTCATATGCAACGACTGTTGAACCGAGCAAGAAGACTGATTTGTAACCTTTGTATTTTCGTAAAACAAATTTTTTATAGTTCTGTTTTTATTTTCTTTGATACGTTATTATGTTGTTTCCTTAGAACCAAAGTTATTTTTAAAAGAAAGTTTAATGATTTGTTTTTTTTTAGAGATATTACAAAAAAGTGCGACAATTGTGGTAGGGGAGACCGGGGCTAGTTGTCACAGGGGCAAGTTGTCACAGTCGCCATAACAGCCAAGATAAACACTTTGACTGTGCGTCGGGCCAGTCTAAATAACTATTATAGGTATCTTAATTACCCTACAAAGATTGACTGTGGTAACCTATACATATAGCGCCTAAATTATTCTTGATTTTGTGTTTGACAGAAGTGTAAGTAAATTTTATCGCTGTCTTTTAGAGTCGTCTGGACCGTAGAAACGTGATTCAAACTAAGTATCAATTTAATTTTATGAAAGCCTCATCTTTTAGCTACAAATTAATGTAAAAATTATAATGTGAGTTTGTAAGGTTAAAATAAATAATTTGGTTTTCATCTCAAAAGTTGGCTTGGGGCTAGTTGTCACAATGTTTTTGGGGCAAGTTGTCACAGTGGTAACTTGCCCCAGTGTGTAATAAACAATATCAAAGATATTTCTGTACCATTTCAGATGGTTAGAACGTACAAAAGAAAAACAAATCGGTCTACTCCACCTACGGATATTTTAATCAGGGCTGCACGAGAAGTTAGGATCAGAAATCCGACTCTTTCATTTGTTTGTGTCAGTTTATTTGTTTTGTTTAGTTTTTAATACATTTCTGTTTTCACAATTGAATAGAATATAAATTCTACTCACTACCATTTTTTGCCTCGGGGCATGTTGTCACACTTTACATGCAGACAGAAAATATTTTGTTGCACATACGTCACTAGATATAACAAAATCAACTGTTTATAATCTAAATCACGACACATGTAAGTATATTTTAAAAAAACAAGATATCCCAAAATGCCAAAGTTAAACGAGAAAAAAAAGCAAACGTAAATTTTGTGACAACTAGCCCCGGTCTCCCCTACCAGTGAATAAACATCGATAAGTTCAATAAAAATAATGTTACATTAAATCTATTTGTGTTTTATTGTAGAGGAAGGACGAAGTTTCCAATATATTAATTTAGATTTATCCTAAAGTGATATTTTTCAATAATAATTAAATTAGAAAAATTCGGACTCGGAGACCAAAGACATGGACGGAGAAAATTTATTTCGGAACATGACTCTAGGGTTAAAGAAATATTTATGTTGGCAGGATTGTTTTTAACCTAAGTTTTCAGTTTAAAACGTAAAATTGAACTTTGTGTGTGTGAGTTTTTGTTAAAAGCTGCATGTTATTGATTATTTCCTCGTTATTTTAAAATGAATACCAGCAACAGGAGCGATAGTGTGGATGCATTTGATCCTATATTAACAAGCATTCAGATTGATGATTGCAATGAAACGCCGGCAATTAGTAGCCCCGCGAGTGAGAGAAAGTTACGAATTACAGTGACATTACGTAACAATGATCCAAACTCTTTAAGTTTTGTTAATCACAGTTTTTCGTATGCGTCTACCTCACAGGATGTTTCAAACAGACTTTTGTAAAGCAAATAAACGTAAAGAAGTTGATTCAAAGGTAGAACGTTTCAAATATGGAGAAACTGCAAATGCATCAACGTTACATCGACAGGCAGGTGTCCATACAATTAAAGAGAAAACAGAAAACAGAAGTAAAGAAGAAAAATGTGATAAAAATTGTGATACTGTTTCTACACTTGCTTCAGTTGAGCCGCAAGAGTTCACAAATGATAATTTAGGCGACAAATTGGTTTCCAGAAAAAAGAATAAAAAAACTGAACAAGAGCAAAACAAAACACAGGTAAATTTAGGCACGAAAGATAATGAAAATTTTTCAATTGAAATTTTACAGGCTTTCACAACAACAGAGCCAATTGAGCCGTTTCGGGGCTTGGATATGGAGGGCCCTCCGAGAGAAGAGGTCTCTCCAATCATCGAAACTGTCGAGCCGCCCCCCGTGAAGTGCACCCCGCGAAACAATAAACAATAACTTTTCATCTTAACTTAGATGGGATTCTGTATGTATTATGGAACATCCTGAAATTATATTAATTTATGCCGTTACATTAAAAAATACCCTGTATTCTACTTATTTAATATAGATATGATATTAAACGCTTCTAAACATTTACAACAAATTCCATATTTACATTGTAATAATAGCATACACGTAAATAAAAAGGAATCGTTTGTTTAAGTAAAAATAGTAAAGCTGAAGAGATGGTGGTTGTTGAACTTGTAGTTATCACGTTAAACGCATATAAATATTTTTACAGATGTTTCAGAAAACAACAACGCACTTGCGGAACACTAATTATAAATAATTTAGTGGTCCATGAACTACTAAACACACGTAAATATTTTTATAACGAAAAGTGTCTTGAAACAATACACAGTTTACAAACAATAGCAATCAATGATCAACTTTTTACCGTGGTTATTGAACTTGGTACTTACTAAACATTGTTATCTTGCCGAACATATGTAAATAGTATAACTATAACGAATCATTTTCCAAAACAATACTTATTCCCACAATAATACCAATAATAACAAAAATCAGCAGGGTTTGTTTAACTCTGCAACGAACTTCGTTATCAACCTAAGCACATGTTGTAAATATTTTTATAACGAGGTATTTTATGAAGCGATACTTCATTTGTGTAACAATAATATTAAATGCACATGAACACCAATTTTCCCATGACTAAATAATACTCTATATTTCTGCTACTCTACTAAAAGTAGCCCATAAATATTAGATACGTTTTTGTTGCTCATGTTCTGGGCGATCTTGTAATGGAGATGAAATTGGAAAGTAGTATTATAAAAAGCGATAATTCCTTGTCAAATGCATGCAAATATTTCTAACAGACAACCATAAGTTAACAATGAAAATTTTAATTTTTATTGCAATTATTTCAAATCACATCATCTAATTTTTACAACCATCAACGTTGACAGTCAAACGTTAAAATTTACATTGTCACTAAAGTGACAATTCGTTACGCCTTCAAGGTTCAATTAAAATATTAAGTGATACTTAACAAATAAATTAAATATATTCAAAAATGTTGCATTCAGGTCTAAATGTTATACGTTACGTAGTGGACTAATTTTCGATCTGCTCTAATATTTTGATTTTGTTACTGTTACAAACAAAAAATACATTTTATCTATTTTTATTGACATATCAGGTGCTTTTGATAATCTTTTGTGACCAGGTCTATTTCAGGTCGTAAGAGATAAGATAGGACAGTGATGTTGTTTTCATCCACTTGTGTTAAGAAAACAGACAACAACGGATGCCCCTAGGGTTCGGTTCTGGGACTCACTTTAAGGAATTGTTGTGGATATGCCCTCCTTGATTAGAATTTGCCTCAGGGTTGTGAGGTTTATGCCGATGACCTGATTTTCGTAAAGTTTTTATTTGGTCTGAAACAAGGTTTGAAATTAGTATTCCATACTTCTGACTCTTGGATTTGTGTTCATTAATTAATTAATTAATCAATTACTTAATTGAGGAATGAACGGAAAAGGCACAAAGAAGGGAGCCGCGGGGACGGGAATCAATTGATGATGGACCTCGGACGACGATACCGGCCCTGTGGGTCGGAATCGTAGTCCGCAGACGCCCAAATCAAAAGAATTCTGGTGAACAATGACTTGTAAAAAAAATTTTTTGGCAAGGGTAACAAATGGTCGTGAAGCAACTTGATTTTGAGGTTTCTTTGAATGTTTGTGCTGCGAACAAACCAAGGTGCGTTCGCAATCAAACGAAGCGCTATGTGTTGCAGTGCGTACACAGCGCACATTGTGGAGGGAGGAGCGTATCCTCAGACAGGGATCGCGTAATTAATTGTGAATCTTATGATTGTTTTATACAACAACAGCTTGTTGTCAATGGACAACACACTGTTGCAGCAGAAGAGCGGAAAGAGTTGGGGTATTCGCCCTTCTGGCGAGTTTCATGTAGGTATGTACTAAGTCCACATTTATGGTAAACCATTGCTCTCCCCGTTTTCACCATCAAAATTTATAACATTAAGGCGATTCTCGCAGAGAGAAATGAAGCATTAATTGAACGGTTTTTTGCCGAAAAAATGTGGCTTAAATAACAAATAAATTTTTCTAAAAAAAATATATTATGATAAAACTAGTTTAGTTTGAGGGTGCGTAATATTCAGAATTTTCTGCACGCCCTTGGGTCTTTCTTTAAAAAATCAGAAAATCGCGCAATTATTTGCTCTACTTTATGACACTATTCTGACTTTATTTTTTTTTATTTAAAGACAGGAGTTCATAAGAGCCTTTCTTCAACATTCCCATAATACGTTACTAAAATTTGAAATTTTTTGGTTCGCTATAACTGCCATAATTTCTAGGCAAAAATTTCTTGTAAAAGCGAATTGTAACCAAGAAATGTGAGTAATATGTAACTCTATCCTTGTATACGTGATTCTGTCTTGCGAATCGACCGTGTTGGTTATCGAATCCATCCATCTGTACGTCCGAGTAGGTGCAGAACAATAATAACGAAAACTAAAAATTCGGTTTCATTTGTCTGGGTGGAATCGCATTAATATCAAAATTTCAAAATTTGTAAAGTATCTTGGGATAATGGGAGATCAAACGTTAAATTTCAAACTGCATGCTGACTCATTTTCAAAAAAAAATCGTAGCCTTCCTACTTCTCATGGAATATTGATTTGATGGCCTTTACGACCACCATTTATAATTATGCCATTGTTCAATAGTTTTCCATGCAGCGGAGATGTGGCACCATCGCCTTCCGTTCTCAAAACTTTCAAGGAAAATTAGATGCTGTTTGCAAGAATTACAGATCAATTTTTGCAGAGGCTGCTGGAGTTCTTGCAGGTATTCCACCACTCGATCTGGAAATCTAACGTATATCATGCGTAAGATGTCTACGAAGGTATGACTCCGGTTTCTTTTAATAATGGAATCATATCCTGAATTGATTGTTTTCTATAAATGAGTACTTGCGTTTATAGTTTCTTGATACGTGGCAGCAGCGATGCGACCTTACCACCAATGATAGAATTACTTACATTTTTTATCATTTTGTCTCAGATGTAGAAATGAAGCACACTTTCCAATTCCTCCAATTTTTTTCTGGACATGGTAATTTTGGTGTCTATCTTCATAGAATTGGGAATCGTGTTAGTCCAAATTGCCCCACTTGCAGAAATGAAGTAGATGATCAGGTGCAACATCTACTTATCTGCTATCTTTTTGAGTTATGCATGATGAGCTTGCTTCTATGTTACAAATATAACTCCCGAACCTCACCCAAATCACTCTCATTGATGACTTCCGGCTACTTCATCCTTTCACTGTGGTTGTGTGGTTAATTATTTTTTCCAACCATCTGTTTTGCTGATAAGAACTCGCCTTATTTCGTAACAGATCAGCTGATAAAAGTGTCCGCATGTGGAGCCGGTGAGGTGGTTTATCAGTTCTAAAAGGAATTACTTTGCAGTTTCATACAGTTGTAGAGGACAGTATTTAGCTAGATTGCGTATTTGGAAGTTAAGTGCTAGTAAACAATTATGAAATTAGTTTGAAGTCATGATGACAAAGTTTTTATAGGCGGAACTATTTATAGGCACTTATAGTATCGGTAATTCGCAATGAGAAATTTAAAAAAAAAATTGGTTGATGAAAAGATAGCCTATATCAGTTGACGAAAATATATCTGGCTAGAGATGATGAAAATACAACTTATCACAGTGTTTGAAAGAAGAGTGATCTAAGTGTTAAATTTTTGATTTTCGATTGTTTGTGCTAAAGGGTCCTAATAACATTAAATTTTTTTGCGAGGACCATCGAAGTGATAACTCACTTAGTTTTCGCTAGAGCGCACTGGTTTACATTTTCCAATGTTAAAATGCTTGTTCTGTAAAAACGATCATTTAACACTTTCACTCTTATTTCAACACGGCGTTATATCAGTTGACTAAAAGATGCCTGAATTTTGTCATCGTATGGATTTGCCTTTATGACGACAAAAATCGTGACATCTTTTCGTCATCATTTCTGCTACCTATAAAAGATAATTACGGAAATTTCAACATCTTTTACCTGAACATATCTCCATCAAATTAGAGCACATCGATTTTTTCTCTTAATTGAAATATTCCCTCGCGAAATTAAATATTTACTTACATAAAATGTTGAGTATTCTGATGAAAACGTAATTGAACAAAACATTTCTAATCGACAATTAATAGGAAAAATACAATTTTTAATTCGTAATTTAACAAACGTTTTTTTAAATGTTATAAAAGGTGCGCGAAAAAAGTTTTCAAAAAGTTGTCCACGAGAAACAGAGGAAAACAAGTAAGCGATTTCTTCTCGTTGTATCATGTTCCCCAATTCCAAATTAATCGTCAAGCAACCATGAATTCAAAAAGGGTGATTTATTATTTCTTTGAATTATTTCATTTGAATTTAAAATCTCAATTTAAATTTTTGCGCGTATATACCGCCACCTCTGGGGCCAGTAGAGATCTCGTTGGTTGAAGAATATTCCGTGGGGCCTTTTACAATTTTTAAATTTGTAATATTTTTTTGCCGTAACAAGTCAAGAATTTAATAAAATGACCGATTTCGGACCCGATTTTGGTTCCAGTTCAACTGATATTAAAGGAGGCGATAAAGACTTACAAGATTTTTTGCTGGTTGAAAAACAGAAAGCACAATTTAATGCCCAGGTGAGAGGTTATGTTCACTCATGTTATATGTTTTATTATCTGTGCTCATGTTACTTTTATTCAAAAATCAATTATTATTATTTATTAACGGATTAGATGTGTGCGTTTGTAAATCAAACATTAGGTTACCAAAAAAATGTGTGTGTTGCAGATTCATGAATTTAATGATTTTTGCTGGGACAAATGCGTAGATAAGCCAGGAAGTAAATTTCTAGCTGTAACGACATAGTGTGCAACATGGTGGCGAGCTACGCGACTACCACGTGTTTAGAAAATTGTTTTAAATTCTTTAAAATTGTCCCTGAGATCGCAGGGACGTTTATCACTAGATGAAGTTTGCTGATACACCCATAGATCTATAGATCCCCCACTCCTATGTACGTCGCTAACTTTTTTTGTAAAGCGACATCTTTCCCCCATTGTAAGAAATTGTATGATTTTTTAATGGCGGGAATTTCAAAATTGTTTTTCAGGCGGGAAATAAAATTATTTCAAATTTAAGGTTCTTTGTAATTAATATTTCAAAGGATATAAAGAAATGAAATTATTCTTTGATTTGCAAACATTTATTAAATGTCGTCATTAAATATTTACATAGTATCCATTAAAATGTGTGAAGGATGGAAGGACGTAGTGGGCGCCTAAGCTAACCCCAGCAAGAGGCCCTTACGAATGAGGAATGTCCATGGAAAACACAAAAGTGTCCGTATGAGTAACAGTAATGAATTTTTCTGCGTTATTATCTCTGTGATCGGCACAAAATAATGCAGAAATATCCGTATAATATAAGCTACGAACTGCCTCATGCAACTGTTTTTTAATACCGAAAGTGATAACAATTTTGGGGAGATTTGACAAGACAACCGTAGTTGCTTTTCTGAAAACGCGTGAAAAGTTGCTTGAAGGATGGGTCAACCTACGGCCTGATAACTCACGTGCGCGAATTAAAATGCTTTCAGGCAATATTGCCGATGAGAGCATTTTATTGTTACACACATTACAACGTTTCAATTTGTTCGCGACATAACCCGATATATAATGAGAAGTATACAGATCGATAAAACCTGGTTCAACATGGATGACATCCGGAACTGCAGGAGGAACTACAATAGGCGGTGTAAAAGTTGTATCTTTTTGACTTTCGATAAATGATCTCAAAGGAATTTTATTTAATAATGACGTTAAAGTTTTTGGAGACGGTATACTAAAAAAATTTCGAAAAAATCTATACCCCTTTCCGCTTTGTATGAATAATGACAAAGCAAAAATTTTATCATCTAAAGTGAACCTGCGCCCTTTTGGTTTAAATTTTTGACACCGAATTTGACTATATAAAAAAGTTGACGTGGTGCAATTGAGATCCTTCAAGCAACTTACTATACTACCATTTTTTTCGAGATACTTTAATTTTTTTTGAAGAGATAAAATTTGGAATTTTTGTTTTGAAACTTTTCGTTGAAATAAAATAGCTTGACGATAGCATGTCTTAGCCTGTGGTGTTAATTCCCTCGAAGTCGTAGCTCCACATTTACTAAGAAGGGCTTTGAATGGCTTCTTTACCTTTTCTTGTCTCTGCTGCCGACTCGGTCTGGTATTTACAGACGCAGCACTGATGTACGTACTGGTGTTGGTTGCTTTTAAACAGAAATACAAATTAGCATTTGAAATTAGTTACAACAAAACGCATACCTTCACAGTCATCAGTACCAGTCTTAGTAGGTAAAGTGACTTCGAAATTATCAACCTCCATGCTTAACGTTGATACCCTGGTATCATTACGAGCAGCACGGATTTTTTCAGGTGTGACCAATATTTTAGCACTTGTTTTAGGATTTCTAAAACATGTACTTGGGCTATCAGAATCTAAACCAGGTAAGTTTAGCGTTGGTACAGCATTTTTTATCAAGTGACCGTTAGCATTGAAACAAATTGGTTCAAAGTGATTTCGGCAAACTTTGTATGAGCCGAGGTTCTTTTGTAGTATTTCCGAGTTTCTCATAGCTTTAACCCATTCTCCACGGATGAATGCATTTTTGGGTAACTCATATCTTGCAATTTATGAAAACAAATAGTAATTTTAATTGTGTAACACTAAGATTATTTAAAAGTATTTAACTTACCTCGAAGCTGTTCTGTCCTCACAATTTAAAACAGTGCAGACATGCATCTTGCAAATTAAATTTCAAGAAAACGTTGGAAAACGTGTTATTTACTACAAAATGGCGCAGTAAGAGGTTAGAATGCAGCTCAGCTGACGAAACTTATGGTTACCACCCACACACTTTATGATAAATTTCTGGGAGTCTTGCACGTTTCCTGCCGAAGTTCGAAATTCGACAATTCTCGTTTTGGCGGGGCCGTTGAAAGCGCCATCTTCTCACGAATATTTCCAATACATTTAATCAAGGACATTTATATGTGAGTTACCGATCTATTTGTCTATGGATACACCGCTAGAGGCTAAGGACTTAAATGGCGCCAAATTCATTTTAAAATTTAAAATTACAGGTTATTTAAACTTAAATAAATAAATTTTGAAATACAGTAACTTGTTTATTGTGTACAGAAGATAGACAGTATTTTTATCTTTAGTATTAAATATTTTGTAACAGTTAAGTAAATCTGTCAAAATTGTATCGGTTATGTATTAAGCACTCATTAGTGATAATATAAATGCAATAAAACAATAATTTAATAACTTAATGCTTCTCCTGGTTTAAAAATGGATTTTTAAATTTTCTAGGATTTAAACAAATTATCATATGTTAAAGAAATATTTATGTTGGCAGGATTGTTTTTAACCTAAGTTTTTAGTTTAAAACGTAAAATTGAACTTTTTGTGTGAGTTTTTTATTAAACTTGATTTCCAGAATTCTCATTTTAGTTTTGCATGACTACTCTATTTTTGTTAAAAGCTGCATGTTATTGATTATTTCCTCGTTATTTTAAAATGAATACCAGCAACAGGAGCGATAGTGATTCTATATTAACAAGCACTCAGATTGATGATTGCAATGAAACGCCGGCAATTAGTATCCCCACGAGTGAGAGAAGGTTACGAATTACAGTGACATTACCTAAAAATGATCCAAACTCTTTAAGTGAAACATCCGTTAATCCCAGTTTTTCTTATGCGTTTATACAGAATGTTTCTTGTCAAACAGACTTTTGTAAAGCAAATAAACGTAAACGTTCTGAAATTGATTCAAAGGTAGAACGTTTCAAATATGGAGAAACTGCAGATGCATCAACGTTACATCGACAGGCAGGTGTCGATACAATTAAAGAGAAAACAGAAAACAGAAGTAAAAAAGAAAAATGTGATAAAAATTGTGATACTGTTTCTACACTTGCTTCAGTTGAGCCGCAAGAGTTCACAAATGATAATTTAGGCGACAAATTGGTTTCCAGAAAAAAGAATAAAAAAACTGAACAAGAGCAAAACAAAACACAGGTAAATTTAGGCACGAAAGATAATGAAAATTTTTCAATTGAAATTTTACAGGCTTTCACAACAACAGAGCCAATTGAGCCGTTTCGGGGCTTGGATATGGAGGACCCTCCGAGAGAAGAGGTCTCTCCAATCATCGAAACTGTCGAACCGCCCCCCGTGAAGTGCACCCCGCAAAACAAAAACGTCGTGATGGAATCCCTGCATAATAATTTGAGTCGGCCGAAACGGAAGCTGTTGAAGACTTTCGAGCAGAGTTGGAGCGAGAACGACAAGTCGGAGAAGTCGCACTCGATTCACTTTTCGAGCGGCAATGGGCTCATCGTGAACGCTTGTTACGTCGACTACAATTTGATTATAGTCCAGGAGCTGTTTGTGTCACTGTGGAGTCAGAGCGCGCTCGGGAATATTTTGGGGGCCCAACACATGTGGATTCCGCAAGGGAAGGTTTATAGGATGATGCTGGAGAACGATTGCTTCCTCAATGAATCTCCAGAGACTGTTATAAGCATCGAGAACACTTGCGCTTATGTGGAACTGTGGACCAAGGAGCATATGTGCGATAGGCCTGTTGCTGATATTTTTGTGGTGGTTTATTTTTGGAAGTTGAGGCCTGTCGAATCGAATAAAAAGATGCTGCAGCTGGAGAACATCAGTGGGTACGCGAACGACGTGCAGTACGTCGTGACGCGCTTTTCTCGCAACATTATAGTTAGTTGGAACATTGTTTCGGATAATAATAAAACGACTCTAATTCGCTGTTATCAATTGGCTGCTGATTATCGGACGGTGGCTAGTATCAAGGAGATTCAGTCCGTTAATCACTATGTTTCGTCTCTTCACACCATCGAAGGTGAGTTGAGCTTGATTGGAAATTTATTTGTTTGTTTGAACCATACGCAAAGCTTCAAAAAGGCCTATAGAGGCATTTTTCGCACATTTTTAGGTGGTTCGTTAAGACCGCTGAAGTTAAAATTGTAAAAAACTGTTTTTTGGAATCCTTGCAGTTAGCTCTTTCAAATGATATCCCACACGAGAGGTTAATTTTGAACTTTTTGTTTTTTGGTACCAAACTGACCCCCTCTCGTATTAATCTAAAAATACATTTTTATCTAGTTATAATGAGCGATTAAGGTGCGCGTCGTCAAGATCTATTGTTGCGCCAAATTTAAAGTGTCTACGTTACTTAGTTTTTGAGAAAAATCCCCCAAATTATTATTTTTTTTTTAAATTTGAAATTTTTTCATAAATTGGTTTTAAACATAGTTGAGCCTAAAAATGTCAAAAACAAATTTTTTTTTTTTTAATTTATGAGTTATGACCCGTCATATAAATAGGACACTGGCACCTTGCGGTATCAAATAGGGGTATAACTTAGTAAACTGGAATATACGCATAAATATTAACAAGAAATAATATTGTATTAACTAATTACTGTAAAAGTTGTGTAAAATTTGAAAAATTTTAATTGTTGGAAAAAAAATTTACATCGCCTGTCCTATAAATGTGACGCTGGTACTAAATGGGTTAACCAGCACATCCCATTACATTGCAAGGAATATTTGCAGCTAAAATATTATTGTGTTGCGTGTTACTTTTAAACCAATTTTTAGAACGAAATTTTAAACTTTTTGTCGTTCATTGCAATAAATTAAGTGGTCTTATGGATTGAACAATATATTTTTTATTGAACAATATATTGAAGTGAAAATACAAAAATTCAAAATTCTAGTTTTCCCTGTTATGGAATTTATATTTCTTACATTTTTCGTTACATCCATAACACAATTTTATTAAATTATAAAGTATGTCACACAATTTCAAAAATACATATTATTAAAAACAGTTTAAAAACGCATTTTAAGAAACACATTTCAAAATGTGTTTTTAAACTGTTTTTAATAATGCGCATTTTTTAAATTGTTTGACATACTTTATAATATGAAGTGTAATTTAATAAAATTGTGTTATGATTATAAGGTAAAAAGGAAAAATGTAAGTAATGAAAATACATAAAATTAAAAACTAATCAAAATTTTTAAAATATTAATTACAACGAAATCCCATTAGACATTAGGAACTTTGCTACATATAGGGAGTTCAAAAACAAAATCAAAATGTATTTTGAATTATAAATATCTAAGTAAAATAATGAATATCTTTTGTCACGTATGCGTTCCTAAAGCATTCATATAAATTAAAAGACATCAACTTCGATTTATAGTCTGGATAGAAGGAAAATTGTAAGTAATGAAAATACATAAGTTTATGCCAAGTAGATAATACCATAAGTTTAAAAACTAATCAAAATTTTTAAAATATTAATTATAATTAAATCCCATCAGACATTAGGAACTTTGCTACATATAGGGAGTTCAAAAACAAAATCAAAATGTATTTTGAATTATAAATATCTAAGTAAAATAATGAATATCTTTTGTCACGTATGCGTTCCTAAAGCATTCATATAAATTAAAAGACATCAACTTCGATTTATAGTCTGGATAGAAGGAAAATTGTAAGTAATAAAAATACATAAGTTTATGCCAAGTAGATAATACCATAAGTTTAAAAACTAATCAAAATTTTTAAAATATTAATTACAATGAAATCCCATCAGACATTAGGAACTTTGCTACATATAGGGAGTTCAAAAACAAAAACAAAATGTATTTTGAATTATAAATATCTAAGTAAAATAATGAATATCTTTTGTCACGTATACGTTCCTAAAGCATTCATATAAATTAAAAGATATCAACTTCGATTTATAGTCTGGATATAAGAAAAAAATGAAAAATGTAAGTAATGAAAATACACAAGTTTACGCCTAGTAGAAAATACTATAAAATTAAAAACTAATCAAAATTTTTAAAATATCAATTACAATGAAATCCCATCAGACATTAGAAACTTCGCTACATATAGAGAGTTCAAAAACAAAATCAAAATGTACTTTGAATTATAAATATGAAAGTAAAATACTGCGTTCCTAAAGCATTCATATAAATTAAAAGATATCAACTTCGACTTATAGTCTGCAACAATTTATTTTCAGATTGTGAAGGCCTCATCATGGGCTGCGGTGACCACAAACTGACGCTATGGAACTTGGAGTACGGATACATCCTAACAACAATCGATTTCCATGAAGTCGGGCCTCAACGCAACTCCCTGTGGGCGACCTGCGATCGAGTCAGTATTCCCCTCAAAAAAAAACCTGAAACGTTTCTAATTCTTTTATACAGGGTTTTCTTTTCACAATCCAACATTTCCAAGGGGGCTCCCTGCAACTAATCGCCATCAACGGAATCAATTACACCTGGAAAAAGTTACAGTCGTACAATTCTCCCAACGGTTACCATAAGTACGCATTATTGTCATTGTTATTTGTTGTTCATGTTGTTGTTCAGTTTACAGGGTGCCTGCATCGATAACGGCCTCCTGGTTGCGTTCTACGACAATGGAGTGTTGTGTTGGAACGTTCAGACTTCCGAGATAATATTTGAGGAGGCCTCAACTGAGACTGTGTATATGCCGTCAGGGAAACATGTCATTATGATGTCAAATGACCAGATCAACGTGAAACACGCAGTCGGGTACCTGGTCACTAGTGACGAGACTTAAAGAGAAGTGTTTTTCATTTTTTTAAGTGAGAATTCCAAGTTTTAGATCGATTGAATAATGTGAACTTTCTCATTGATTTGTTATGGACGTATTTCTTTTTAATTTTTTTATGTTTCCCACATTGGGAAGTTGATTTTGAGAATTTATGTGTGTACATTTAAAATGTTTTATATATAAAGTAAATTTGTCTTGTTGACCACAGGAACAACAAATGTATACTTTGTAATTAAAACCTTTAATAATTGTTGGGGAACTCATTTTTGCCTGACTGAAAAAAGGGGAAAGAATCTGAAGTTCTATAATTTGACAGGTAGGCCAAGAAATGGGGCAAAACACAGTAAAACTCGTTTTTTCTTTTCTTTTTCTTAAATTAATATAAAATAAATTTTTTCTGCTTATTGATTTATTAAACATTTACAAAGATACAAATTTTTCATTAAGTTACAAGTTTTTAACCAATGGCAATGCAACACAGAACTCTTTCGTATAGCGTAAAGCATTAGGGGATTCCCCGCCTCGCTTTGGGAGTTTTGGCTGCGTTTTACCAAATACATTAGAATTACCAATACGCGCAACTCCACAAGTTTATCACGTATTTGTAAGGATGTTGTAGGTACTTAGGTTCACTGAGGTTGAATAAGCACTACTTGATTTGTTTATTAATAATTTAATGATTTAATGTCGTGTGATGATACATAAAGTAAGTCGAAGGACGCGAGCTTGTTATCGTTGTTGTCGCGGGGACTCTCGGTTATATATTTCTCTTCCTTATCGACTGGTCGGCAATGTAGGTATTACCGAGGCGTCGGTAATGTATGTTCCTACAGTACTCCCCTCCGAGTAACGTAGTTGGCTGCAACGCGTTATGATCAAAACAAAAATATATACAGAGGAAATTATGGTTACAATCTTAAGTACTAAAACGTAAGCGATTGCCGTGTTGCTACAACTTAAATTGCACTTTTTTACGCACATATGTTTTGGGTGGACGCACTGAGTCACTCGTGGGAGCGATTGTGCTCTCGGAGCAGTCGGAGGGATGAACAGCTTCTGAGGCTTCATTTTCAAAGAAGGCTGGTTTAAGTCTTTCTACCGATATGTTTACGTTTCTACTGTTTATTCTCACTGTGAACACTCTATCACTACACCGTTCCACTACAGCAAAAGGTCCAGTGTACGGGCGTTGGAGTGGCTTCTGCACGGCGTCGTTTCGAATAAAAACATGTTTACAGGTGTATAGGTCCTGATGCACAAATGGAGTACTACGTCGGTGATGTGCAGTTGGAGTAGGACGAAGTCTCTCCATATCTTCCCGGAAACGCTCGACGAAGATTTGTGGGTTTGCTGGGAGGTCTTCATTGCTAAATAGTTCTCCCGGTACCCGTAGGGTAGTTCCATAGAGCATTTCAGCGGCGGAACAGTTGATGTCTGCTTTGAAACAAGTTCGCAGACCGAGCAACACTGTAGGAAGGATTTCCACCCACCGTGCAGTGTTGTGACACATGAGCGCAGCTTTCAAGGAGCGATGCCACCGTTCAATGATTCCGTTTGCTGCTGGGTGATATGGAGTAGTACGCGTACGTTTGCAGCCGGTCAGGTGTGTCAGGGCCTTGAAGAGCAATGCTTCGAACTGGGTTCCTTGGTCAGTTGTGACTGTGCAGGGGGAACCGAAGCGAGCTACCCAGCCTGAGTAGAATGCGGTTGCTACTGTATCTGCTTGTATGTCTCCAATAGGTACTGCTTCGGGCCACCGAGAAAATCTGTCAATCATTGTCAAAACATAACGGTAACCTTGTGAGGTTGGTAGAGGTCCTACAATGTCGATGTGCACTTGGTCAAAGCGTTTATCTGGGACTGGAAATTGCAATGGTAATACCTTATTGTGCCTGCCAGTCTTAGATTTCTGGCAATCTTCACAGGCTCTAACCCATGTTGCAACATCCTTGTTGATGCCGTACCAAACAAATTTTGTTCTTATCTGCTTGCTTGTAGCTCTGCTGCTGGGATGGGACAGCCTATGGATCATGTGGAATACGCGTTTCCGGAGAGATCTGGGAATGAATGGTCGAATTTCTTCTGTGGAAGTGTCACAGTAAACTGGAAGATCTGAACCTTGTAAACAAAAACGCTGCAATTTCAATGCTGTGTCGTTTTCCAAAAGAGCTTTTAGTTCATCGTCATCAGCCTGTGCTTGTGCTATTTCCTGCATGTCTAGTGCAGCTGGCATGGAAATTGCATTTATGCGGGATAGTGCATCGGCTACGGTATTCTGGTCTCCTGCTATGTGAGTTATTTGTGTTGTAAATTGCGATATGAACTCAAGATGTCTTGTTTGCCTGGGTGAGGTTTTACTGGTTCGTTGCGAAAAGGCATAAGTTAAGGGTTTGTGATCTGTCTGGACACTTACTTGACGACCTTCAATGATGTCGCGAAAATGCTTAATGCTGTAATAGATTGCAGTAAGTTCCCTGTCAAAAGTGCTGTAGTTTGTTTGTGCTGGAGAGAACTTTTTTGAAAAAAAACCAAGTGGTTTCCACACCGAATCTTGTAATTGTTCAAGGACTGCACCCATTGCGGTATCTGAAGCGTCGGTAACGATGGTGAGTGGTGCATCACTGACCGGATGTGTCAAAAATATAGCGGATGCCAGACTGCCTTTGCAGCTTTCGAAAGCCTGCTGTGTCTCAGGAGTCCAATTGATGGGCCTTTTATCGTTCTTTTTGGCGTCTTTTAGAAATGCGTTTAACGGGGCTTGTAGTGCAGCTGCGTTTTTAACAAATTTGCGATAAAAGTTAAGCATTCCTAAAAAACGTCTTAACTCTGCAATGGTCTGCGGTTCCTTGAAGTTTCTTATGTTCTCTACTTTCTCTGGTAGCGGTTTCGTACCTTCGTTTGATACCAGGTAGCCTAGATATTTGACCTCTGTACTGCCAAAAACACACTTAGAAGCGTTAACTGTAATACCGTATGCTTTTAAACGTTCAAATACTTCTTGGAGGTGTTGCTCATGTTCTTCAGAATTTGCTGAGGCAATGAGGACATCATCGATGTAGCAATAACAGTATTTCAGGCCTCGCAACACAGAATCCATAAATCGTTGAAAAGATTGGGCGGCATTGCATAGACCAAACGTCATCCTACTAAATTCAAATAGTCCAAATGGCGTTATTATTGCTGTCTTGGGTATATCTTCCTCTGCAATCGGGATCTGGTGAAATGCCCTGACCAGATCGAGTGTTGTAAAAATGGTTTTCCCGTGCAGTTGGTTTGCAAAGTCTTCTAGGTTAGCAATAGGATACTTGTCCGGTGCTGTAATGGCATTGAGCCGGCGATAATCCCCACAGGGTCTCCACTCACCTGAGGATTTTTGGACGAGGTGCAGTGGGCTTGCCCACTCGCTATTTGAAGGACGGCAAATCCCCTGCTCCAGGAGGAACTCGAATTCGGCCTTGGCTGCCCTTAATTTTTCAGGAGGCAGGCGGCGAACCCGTTCGGACACTGGAGGGCCTCGTGTCACAATATGGTGTCGAACGTTGTGGAGTTTCTCTTTTCCAAAACCTGCAAGAGACGTAAGCTCAGGGAATTGTTTTAAAATTTTACTGAACTTGTCGTTTGTTGGTAAGGCGGTGATACTGGAGCAGTTGCTTCTGCTGATGCTGCCAATAGCTGTGAGTGATGTCACGCCATCGACCAACCTTCGGTTTTTGAGGTCCACTAGGATTCCATAATGGCGAAGGAAATCGGCTCCCAGGATGGGTCGCTTCACATTTGCAAGACAAAATTCCCATTGGAACGTTCGACGTAAGCCGAAATCTAACTTTCGCTTCACAGTGCCAAATGTGTCGATTACTGAGCCATTCGCAGCAAATAGTTGGAAAGTTTGTGGAGGTTTTGACCTTACAGGCTTATGTGGTAGTACGGATATGTCAGCACCAGTGTCTACTAGAAAACGAGTGCCACAGGAGCGATCTGTAATTATTAGGCGGCTCTGTGTACTTCCATCGCCGTTGACCGCGCAAATTGGCGACGATGGTTCTAGTTTTCCGACTTCTTGTGGGAACATGGTGATTGGCACTTCCTTGCCTTGTCACCAAAGCAACGGTGATAGAAACACACTCCTCGGTTCTTCGAAGCTGACCTGGACCTCTGGTAGTACTTCCTATCGGATGTCTCTGGGGATCGGCCTCGTACCTCTTTAGTGAGCTGTGCTACCTGCAGCGTGAGCTCGTTGATCATGCCACGGAGTGACTCATCCCCTGCTGAGGACTGTTTGCTCACTGTACATGTAGACGAAGATGAATCTTCTACTTCCAGAATCTTGTCGGCCATTTCAGCAAGCATGTCAACGGTTGGTTCGTCTGATACCGAAAGTACAATCTGGACTTTTGTAGGCATTCTCTGCAACCATAGCGTTTTTAACACGTCTGTGCCAAATTGATTGCTAGCGAGTGTTTTCATTTCGCGTAGAAGTTGAGAGGGCTTGCGGTCACCGAGGTCTAAACCTGTTAGGAGGTTGCGCAATTTTTTTTCGGCCGATTCTGCAAAGCATTTAATTAATTTACTTTTTAGAAGCTCGAACTTGCCTGTTGCTGGAGGTAACCTGACGATGTCAGCTACTTCTTTTAGAACGTGCGATTCTAAAGAGCTCACGACTGTGTAATACTTGCGATCATCAGAAGTTATACGCAAAGAAAAGAATTGCGCCTCGACTTGAGCGAACCACAATTCTGGTTCGTCACGCCAGAAGGGCGGAATTTTAATTATTCGGACCGCTTCTAGGCTGGCGTCATTTTCGCATGCTGCCGGGTTGGCGTCACTAGCACATGGTTCGGGGGTCGACATCGTTTCTTTCTTGTTGCGTTAGTCTGGGGTCACCAATTGTAGGTACTTAGGTTCACTGAGGTTGAATAAGCACTACTTGATTTGTTTATTAATAATTTAATGATTTAATGTCGTGTGATGATACATAAAGTAAGTCGAAGGACGCGAGCTTGTTATCGTTGTTGTCGCGGGGACTCTCGGTTATATATTTCTCTTCCTTATCGACTGGTCGGCAATGTAGGTATTACCGAGGCGTCGGTAATGTATGTTCCTACAATGTGAATTCATCTGCGCCATCTACCGCCTTGGGGTTTAATAAAGGCGTTCTCATATAAGATGCTATGGAAAAGAACGTTTAAGAAATTTTAAAATGCCGCATTAATTGCGAGAAAAATCTTTAAATTTTTTTATTTTTGCTTTTTAGCATTCATTTTTCATTACATTCATTCATTTTTTGTACATAGGCTCTTATAAAAACACAACAACAAGCATGGTTACGATTGTTGTAACAATGGGTAACCATGGTAACCAGGATCGTTTTCAGAAACCGGGCATTAAGGAACCTAACCTGTACTTTGGGGAGTCAAATTGAGGTATAAATGCGATTACGTAAATTGTGATATCTTTGGACCAAAACTCAACGGGAAAAATTTGAGAAGCTTCCTTTTAAGTTAAAAATGGGAAAGTTTAGTGAACAAGAAGACCAGATAATTAAAAACAACTGGAATCGATTTTGTTTGTGCTTAATAAAATTTTGCGTTTAGACGTGCAGAATTCAGCCGGATCCACAACCGTTTTTAAAATTGGGTACAGCACTAGATGAAAAGGATAGAATCAATTTTGTAAGGTATTTAGCAAAAGGAATCGAAAACCGTACGTTAAATCGAATCTACTGCAGGTTTCAGACTCTTTATCGAAACTGTAAGGAAGGGTGGTACGTAAAAACAATTTAATAGCATAATAGTGTTAATGTGCATGTAGTTTTAGTAAAGAGGAGGATAAAGCAATTTTAGAAATTATGAATGTGTCCAGAAGCAATCATAAATTTGTAGAAATTGGCAATGAACTGAACTGTACCAGGTTTTCTATAGAAAGGCGCTTCCAGAAATTAGTTCAGTATGACAAATTTCAATTACATGAAAAATTGGAACACAGTGATGGTAATTTGTTAATTTGAATGTTGATGGTTATTTAACTTTTTGTGATAGGAGCTCAGAAGAGGCCACAATGGAGCATTGAGAGAATACAAGAATTTCTAACGGTTCTTCAAGAAGTCACTTTAATAGCCGATATTGATGAGCTGAGAAATCGTGAAGTATTGAAAGGAATGGGAAACTATTTCCTTACAATTGAATTGTAAGGATCGCTTTCAGAAACCGGGCATTAAGGAACCTAACCTGTACTTTTGGGAGTCAAATTGAGGTATAAATGCGATTACGCAAATTGTGATATCTTTGGACCAAAACTTAGACCATTGTTACCAAATGTATATGCTACTACCGCGTGTAATTCAAATAATTTAACTAAATATTAATAAAGCGATCAGTTTATTTGTAAAAGCAACAGGTAAATATTGCAAATTGCAGCCCAACAAACACGCCTGTATCGGCCCTTTACCGAACCAGTACCTCCTTGCCAAACCTGAAGTGGTGGGCCAACGATGGCAATCGACGTTGGCCCAGCATCGAGGTGACACAGCGGCCGATAGCTGGTGCCGGCACAATTTGCCGACGTTCGGCCAGCATATGACCTGCATCTAGCCTGTACAATTTGACGACGTTCGGCCAGCATTGAACCATAATAAATTTAGTAACTGTTATCGGTAATTGAGGGGGGCGGGGATACAAATTAAATTAATGTAATTATATAATAATGTAATATTTATTCATTTTAAATTTTATGCATACACTACAAACGAAGTACCTACCAAGTTATACATACAATGGATTAGATATGTAGATGATACGTTTATTATAACGGAAAATAATGATCCAAGTGAAATTTTAAAATACTTAAATCCAATACAACAAAATATACAATTCACTATGGAAACAACAGAAGTGAACAATATAATAAATTTTTTGGACATAACTATTACAAAATACAATGATCATTTACTTCATAATATATGTATATAGAAAACCAACACAGCCGGATCATATAATACATGCTATTTCAAACCACCCTTATCGACATAAAATAACTGCATTTCGATATTTAATACAAAAACTTTATACAATTCCTATGACAAAAACCAATTTCAATATAGAATTAGATACAATACAGGTATAATGGAGTTTATACATTAAATTGTGGTACATGTGATATGAAATATATTCGACAAACGGGTAGGAATTTTTACACAAGATTCAGAGAACATAATAATAACCCAGGAATGAAACTTTCCATTATTGAAAACACTTAAATAATACATAATAAATTAGGTATTTCACTGATGATGGATAACGAAACATATCTACAGAAAATTAAATGAAAGCGACAATACAATAATTAATTATTTAAACAAATTTAGAATTAAAAAATAGAAAAATTACAATAATAATACATCAGTGGTATACAAAATCGTACTTTTTTTCTCTTGCATGAAATTTTTGAGATACAACTACCCATACGCACGTTTCACAAGTAAAACGACAAAGTCTGTATTATTAAATTTAAATTAGAAGTTTAGCACTCGTTATAGTTTTCGACTGTATCTAACCGGTGCGGCTGAAAGACTGTATTTTTCAGATATGTTTTCAACAGAAAAACAAAAACGATTATTAAGGTCGTAACATATGTGTGCAGAATGAAGGTTGGTTACTAGGGAAAAGAATTAGTTGAAGGGGCACCAAACAATTTTCGGTCAAACCGCATCGTCGAGGTCAAGTAAATCACAAATGAACCGAACGCATTAGAAAAAGAAACATCGCACGGTTTGTAGGAAAGTTTTGGGGATGTTTAACCATTATGGGATAAAGAATGCCAGATGTTTATTTTCGTTCACGTTGAAACTTACAACTACACTGTTATTCGGAAAGGCCTTTCTATTTCGGCAGTAACTCCACGCTACGGATACTGAACTCAATGCTTATAATGCATGGAGTTCAATATCCAATTCGTTTCTAACGGACATTGAACAAATCGCAACTCGGCTGCAAACTGGCACAACTCAAAAATTTTAAAATATTTTTGTCCCCAAAAATGTATTAATATAATTTCTACCGTACTCTTATAATTTAAAAAATAGCACATGGTAACCTAAACAATTGTGTACCAAATTATGAATTTTAACAGAAAAAAATTGTGGATTTTGACAGAAGAAAATCGATTACTTTTTCATTTTACACTAAACTTGTTATTTTGAGTTCTGCCACTCTTGCAGCCGAGGTGCGGATAATAATAATAACACCACATAAATCTGAACATTTACAGTGTAGATTCTCCGAAATCGGCGTATCCGTTTTTACCGACCCTACTTAAATGACACTAAACGGCAAGCGCCTGTGACAAATTCCGAAGTTCAGGGCAGTCCTTAAGAATAAAAATTTATTTCTATGCAAAATTGTTAACAAAACATTTACCAAATTTATTTACAATAAACGAAGTTTCTTATCACATCATTTGGCATTTTTTCCAATTTTACAGAATACAGAATAAATATGTTGTTGCAAGCCCTGTACATTTAAAAGTTAAAATATCGAGTTACATACACAAGTGTTCGATTTTCTGAAGCGTAAAGCGGGCTACACATGCTACGGTATACCTGTGCGGTTTGTCGCTCCGGTGCGCCTGTGCAGGTAAACCGGAACGTGTGGACGATTAAACGGTGACGATCCGGCCGCCTGCACAGGTCGCCTCAGCAAATAGATATTTTCATTCGATAAATAAAACCGTACAGGCATATCGGACCGTGTATAGGAAACAATCCGGTCGTCTCAGTTTTTTTAAATTTGCCGCAGACAAGGTCTCTCGCCCGCACGTCTCGTTTCTTTAAGAAATTGGTTGCACGTGTCCAAAACTGAAAAACATTCTTTTCTTCAACATTTTATGGAGGGTCAAAGCCACTTTCTGTTTAAATTGTTTGTGTATTTTAACAACACTATTATCATTGAGATTTTGTTTTTTCAAGTCACAATAAATGAACCCTTCACAGAAATTGAAAGTCGCTTTCTCGAGTTTCTCCTAAAAAATGTGTTTATCATTGACAATTGACGTTGTGTCATCGAGATTTAGTTTATTCGAAAGTCACCCTGCAATAAATTAACCCTTAAAAAACACGACATGGTGAATGATCTTTAATTCTTTCCTTTTAACATTTTATGAGGGACCGAAATCACTTTCTCCAGTAAACCCTAAATTGCTCGTTTATCAATTGTCACCGAAATTTCGTTTTTTCAAAAGCGACATTTTTACAACACAGACAAAAATCCTCAATAGGTCTCAACAACGCAAATGTGTAAAGTTAAATAATCTACATAAACAATACGCTGCCGTACCTTCACTGAATTGAATTTATTGGTTAAATTATAATAATTAGTTGTATGTATTAAAAATACGACACGCAGCTGAAGTGATTTTATTGTTAAATTTGTACAATTGAATGTAATGTAATTAATTTTAAAAAAGTATCAAAATTTGAATGGTATTATCAGAATAATACCGTGTTCATTTTTGAAATAAAATAATCGCCGATATTTCTGAAAGTGGTATTCAATGGCCTTTGAAAAAAATCGAATGGGGGTTAACTGTTTAAATTGCTAGAGTAGTTTAAAAACTCCATTATCACTCAGATTTCACTTTTTCGAAAGTGATAGAATGGACCATTTCGGCGCAAGTCTTAACCGCTGCATCAAATTTACATGTGAATAACGCTCTCTTTCTTTCAACCAATCTTTACACCACTGTTTACGATTTATTTTGCGTGTAGGGCGCTTTTTCATACATAATAGTAATGCTACTACCGCTAAAGCATCGTGTGTTGACGCCATCGCTTTTACACAGAACTGACAAAAAAACCGTAATCGTGTGGATGCGCTTCTGTATCCGGTAAATCGTATTCGACAGACCGGAACGACAAACCGCACAGGTATACCGTAGCATGTGTAGCCCGCTTAACAAATCGCAGACCGGACCAATAAATTAACGTCTTCGACGCAAAACTTAAAGTCACCCCAAAAATATAAAAGAAACGAGTCTCACAAGTGCTTTCACGAGTATCAGTCAAGAACCAGAAAATCGCAGTTGTTACAACCCTTAAATCGTTCGACTTTAAACAACCCAATTTTTCTTCATTTACAACTATAAATGTTTGTAATCTAGGTTAAGTTAGTGTTAATTAGTGAATAAAATACTTTTGAGTTACGAGTATTCTCTCATTAAAAATACGCTCTGGTGGCAGCGGCGGAGGTTTCCAACAATGTATAAACAAAATTTTTAATTCAATAATAAATTTGTAAAAGGGGATTTCTAATTCAAATGCAAAGTTTTATAAACTAGTAGTTATTCAAAACACTATTCATCTGTCTTGACTGATATAACCCTGAACGTGATAACAAAGACGGTAGAACTATAGCTTGTTGAAAAGTGTGTTCCGAACGCGAATATTTTGATTGGACAAAATTTTACCGAACTGAGCGATATCACTGTTGTCAAATCAGGTGATACACTCAATTAGCTCGTGTGGAACTTGTAAAGATATTATTTATTTTAACGCGACAGGATATGCGATAACATTAAAAATTAAACACCAAAATAGCAAGGTGAAGGTCAATGATTTGAGCAAATTTTTGCAAGCAGGAAATGTAAATTCTGAAACGCCATCTAGTTGATAATGACCACACTTTTGACAACCATGGGCATTTACCTTTCCTAACGTCAAACGTTAAACGTTTAGTTTTTCCGGTTAAACTGCGTTGTTATAAGATATAAGATCTTTAAAGGCTCGAACATAGTTTTAGAAATCATCTAACCTGGGTCAAAACGAAGTTTCAGGGGAAAATACGTGATTTTTTTTTTAAATTTGAAATGCATGTTTCATAATAAATCGACATTATTGCTCAAATAAAACTAGTTTATGACCGACTTACAACCTACTTCTATCTACAATCTATCTAAATTTTACTGTAATTTTAACAATTAAGTGCGATAGACTGGAAAGATTGGAACCAGTTTTATTGTTCATTTCGCGCCACGCCTAAAAAGGCCCCCCTTAATGAGACTAAATTACATGTTTTGCTCGCTGTTTTCGCTTACCGTTTACAGACAAAAAGGAATAGCTTCTAAAAATTATTTTAATAATAATACAAATTTCTAATTAATACAATTTCAAATTGCGCCAATAGTACAAAGTAATGAATACCTAGTCTTATATGTATAACTAAACTGTTTGTGTAATAATTATTCTAGAATTAAAATTTTGTTGCAAGAAGAAACAAAATATTTGTTAAATTTCCCGTTTTTTCTATTTAAATAGTCGATTTAATAAATTTCATTGTCTCGAGTTATCAGCAGCTCTTCTTCTTACCAAACTGGTCTCACACGTACAAAAGATATTGAACTTGTCTGATGTACCTGTCTACCTCTGGACCGACTCCGCAGTCACCTTGGCATGGATTCAACAAGAACCAAGTCGATGGAAGGAATTTGTCAAAAATCGAGTTCAGTCAATTCAACAAAATCTACCAGCAGCCAACTGGAGATTCATCGCAGGCAAGCACAATCCCTCTGATTGTGCTTCCAGAGGTCTCACACCGGCTCAACTCAAGTCTCATCAGCCATGGTAGTTTGGTCCGACCTGACTTTCTCAACCATCTCACCAATGGCCTGTTCTCGCAACGCCAGATGATCTTCAAGCCGCTGAAGAAATTCGGCCAACTCGCACGCATCTCGCAATTACGCCACCAACTATGCCTCTCGGAGATCTTTTCCATCGATGTTCCACTCTCACAAAACTTCTCAGAGTAACTGCAACCGTACAACGAACTGTAGCAGTATTCAAAAAAGTGCCTGGCTCTCAACTAACTATCTCGCCACTTACCCCAGCTGACTTGCAATCAGCTTTATACTTTTGGATTCGAGCAACACAGCAGGCACA
This sequence comes from Dascillus cervinus, assembly GCA_949768715.1. Classification (NCBI taxonomy): domain Eukaryota; kingdom Metazoa; phylum Arthropoda; class Insecta; order Coleoptera; family Dascillidae; genus Dascillus; species Dascillus cervinus. Next base: position 23,612,377 of record OX458319.1, on the reverse strand, counting down.
TTTCTCATCAGACATCAACAAACTTTCTCAAGGCAAGCGATTCGTCAGATCTCATGCATTCTCACGTCTCACTGCTTTACTCGATCCGTCCGGTCTCTTACGAGTTGGCGGTAGACTACAGAACTCTCAGCTGGACGCAGATAGCAAACATCCAGCTATCCTTCCAAAAGAATGCCATCTTTCTCACCTCATCATAGCAGATGTACATGCGCGCACCATGCATGGAGGCACACAACTGACGCTTGCCTACATTCGCAAAAAATGCTGGATCATCGGTGGAAGGATACCAATTAAATCTCACATTCAACGCTGTCTCACTTGCGCCCGCATTCGTGGACAACGCGCACAGCAACTTATGGGACAGCTGCCAGCTACTCGAGTCTCACCATCTCTCGTCTTTGAGCACACGGGAGTCGACTATGCGGGCCCAATGCAGCTCAAATATTACCAAGGGCGTGGCACACGATGTTACAAGGGCTGGATAGCCATTTTCGTGTGTTTCTCAATCTCTGCAGTCCATTTGGAAGCAGTCAGCGACTACTCAGCAGAGGGCTTTCTCAAAGCGTTCCAACGATTCACCAGTCGTCGTGGTATCTGTCGCACACTGTACAGCGATTGCGGTACCAACTTCAAAGGCGCAGATACGACTCTCAAGCAACTTCTCACTGGCGCTCTCAAAGCATCATCTCATCTCCAACAAATTCTCGCCAACGACGGAACTCAGTGGATTTTCAACCCACCTGGAGCCCCTCACATGGGTGGCAAGTGGGAAGCCGCCGTGAAATCGGTAAAGCACCACTTACAACGGACCATTGCTGACACAATCCTCACCTATGAAGATTTTATCACATTTCTCACTCAGGTGGAGGCGATCCTGAACTCTCGCCCGCTCAGCGCTCTCACCGACGACCCAGAGGACATCTCCGCCTTGACACCGGGTCACTTCATTCGTGAAGCAGCAATCAACACCGTTCCCGAACCAAATCTCATCGATGTGCCAGCCTCAAGACTCTCACATTTCCAACGGATCCAAGAGAGAGTCCAATTTTTCTGGGACAGATGGTCTTCAGAATGCCTCAACTCAAAACAATTGATTTCCAAGTGGCACACGGCTCATCACAACATTCAAGTCTGATCTCTCGTACTCCTCACTGACGAGCGTTACCCACCTTCCAAGTGGCCGCTTGCCAGGGTCACTCAACTCCATCCAGGCCGTGACGGACTCACCCGAGTCGTCACTCTCAAGACATCTGATACCACTCTCACTCGGCCCATTGCCAAATTGGTCCTGCTTCCAGTTTCCAGCGCCGAAGACGATTCATAACCCTCATCTCAACTCTCAGACAACTTCTCCAACGGATTGGAGAAGGCGGGGAGAATGTTCAAATCTTCCGCGCTTGCTTCGGCCTCGAGTGGTAGGGGACCGGTGCGGCGGGCGTGCGAGGACTCCTGGCGGCCCCGAAAATTTCACTCTTCCACGTGCGGCAGACTGATAACGTGTTGTTCGTTGAATAAGTTTTTAAGTTTTAATAAACTGTTTCTTTATATCAAATATCTCAATTATTATTTCAATTAGGCATCCCAGTATTTTCACAATCTCAAACACAACCATTAATTCGGAAAGGGTGATTTATTATTTCTTTGAATTATTTCATTTGAATTTAAACTCGCAATTTAAATTTTCGCGCGTATATACCGCCACCTCTGGGGCCAGTAGAGATCTCGCAGATTGAAGAATATTCCGTGGGGCCTTTTACAATTTGTGAATTTGTAATATTTTTTTTGTCGTAACAAGTCAAGAATTTAATAAAATGACCGATTTCGGACCCGATTTTGGTTCCAGTTCAACTGATATTAAAGGAGGCGATAAAGACTTGCAAGATTTTTTGCTGGTTGAAAAACAGAAAGCACAATTTAATGCCCAGGTGAGAGGTTATGTTCACTCATGTTATATGTTTTATTATCTGTGCTCATGTTACTTTTATTCAAAAATCAATTGTTATTATTTATTAATGGATTAGATGTGTACGTTTTTAAATCAAACGTTACTTAATAACTCATCTTTTGACCGTTGAAAAATAATAATTTATATGGAGGAATTATGCTTCGAAAAAGTTGTAGGTTACCAAAAGAGGGTGATATTAAAATGTGTGTGTTTCAGATTCATGAATTTAATGATTTTTGCTGGGACAAATGCGTAGATAAGCCAGGAAGTAAATTAGACAGTAAAACCGAAACTTGTTTAACAAATTGCGTTGATCGGTTTATAGATGTATCAATGTTGATTACAAACAGGTTTGCCCAACTTCTACAGAAAAGTGGATAACTGCTTGTAGGAATAGTCATGAAATAATTAAGTTGTGATTGCAAAAATTATAGATTGAATAAACGCCTTTTATTAATATAATTGCTTATATTTTTAGTTTTCGATGAGTTAATAAAGGACACAATCAATTCTGAAAACTTTATTTCATAAGCTCAAGGAGATGCCTACAAGTTGTATGTATATATATACAGGTGGGCCAAAATTTGCGATTAAGTATGACTCATTTTGTAACAATAGATATTTACATCAGCAATAGATTTCTCCAAGCAATAACTTAACCGCTTTGTGAACTGAAAGTCTGAACAGTAGAGTACGACTTGAAGTAAAGAACTCAATTTAAAAAATTTTTGACTTATTGTTAGTGCCTTTTGCTTGTAAGCCTACGATATATTCGGTAATTTCAACCACACGAATTCTATTAAAAAAAACTAATCTCAACTGAAAAATAGAAAAATTTATTATGTCACAAATTGTTGTAAACATATGCCTTCCCAGACCCCTTTGACAGTGAGATTAAGAATGAGATGAAAAAAGAAAGAAGAAGGAAATAAAGAAGTAAAGATAATTATAGAAAAGGTCAAGTATCGCCAGAACAGGGAAGATATAATCCAATTTGACCCATTTGATTTCTTTGTCGTTCATATTCAAAGTACACAGTGGTACCTCGAATAACGAACGCCCCTATTTTGACTCAATCTACAAACAATGCCTCAGTGTACGAACACACAAATATTATACTAAACTATTGACTATTCCTTTAAAAAACTTTAAAAGTTTCAAAATGAACTCAAAACTTATATTAATTTCGTTCAGCAAATATAATGGGTGCAATTGGACTACAAATAGTATTGTAAATTTTGGGATGAAACTTCTCCATTGTAGTGGCACGTAATTGTTTTATATGAATAGATGTGTGATAAATTTATAAATTATCAAAATATCCCCATTTCTAATTAAATGTGTCCGAAGTTTTATTTCAAATCTGTAAAAATTGTACAAATATAACAGTTTTCTTCTGAATAAAAAGAAATATATTGCCATCTCGATAATACTAGCCTAACAAACATACATTGCGTCAACTCACAACTTTATGTACAAAGTACAGAAATCTATAAAAAGATTGTTTACTTTTACAGAACATTATTGATGTTTGTTTAATAAAAGTATGAGTATGATAAAAGCAATGGCGGAAGTTGATATAAAGTTAGGTTTGAAGTTAATTTTAAACCGAATTGAAGAAGCTAGTAAAAAAAGAACACCAGTGAGTAAATTAAAAATTCAAAATGTTTATATCTATCCGATTACATTCTTTAGGAATTGCAACATATACAACCACGTTTGGTAGCAGTCGGTAAAACTAAACCAACTGAAGCCATAATTGAAGCGTATGAAGAAGGCCAAAGACATTTTGGAGAAAATTATGTGCAAGAATTGATTACAAAGTCAACAAGTTCGGATATTTTAGAAAAATGCAAAGATATCAAATGGCATTTGATTGGACACCTACAATCCAACAAAATTAACAAGTTATTAAGTCTTCCAAATTTGTATTTGATAGAAACTGTAGATAGTCAAAAATTGGCTCAAAACTTGAATAAAGCTTGGCCAAATTATGGGCCGGCAGGTTCAAAATTTAAAATTATGATCCAAGTAAATACTAGTGGTGAAGGAGGTAAAAATATTCTCCGACAAATAAATATTGCCAGTAGTTATTTTTTTAAATTTAGAGAAAAATGGTATTCAACCGGAGGAAGTTGTAGAATTGGTCGATTATGTAGCTAAAAATTGCGATAATTTAGAATTGGACGGATTAATGACTATAGGTCTTTTTGGATATAATCTTGAAAATGGCCCTAATCCTGATTTTATATCGTTAAGAAAATGCAAAGAAGAAGTTTGTAAAAAGTTAGGATCAAATTGGAAATCTTTAAACTTGTCGATGGGAATGTCTGATGATTTTGAACATGCAGTAAGTTGGAACTGTTTTACTGCCAAAATATTCTTACCACCATTATTTTGTTTGCAGATTGAAATGGGAAGTACAAATGTAAGAGTAGGAACCTCAATATTTGGGTATAGACCAAAAAAACATTGAAACTTGAAATTTTTGTTATGTTGTTATTGATTTAGTGGTTTCAAAAAGTTGTTGCTTAATTTTTAATAAATATTGTTAAGAATAAAATGTGTTAGCATAAAATAAACATAATGATTATCCCACCAATTTTTAAATGGTTCAGTATATTGAGCAGCATACAAATTTTTCTAATGCCGGGTCCGCGCTTAAGCAATTCACGCCGAACACACCAAACGCGCACATCGAACCGCACACACACGCCGAAAAAAAGCTCGGCGTATTCGGGTTATTTGCATTTGTGCGCTGTATTCGGACCGTTCCCATAAATTTCATTTCATGTTATAGTGGCAGCAGGTGCTTTTCTAATTATTTTGGCGAATAGGAAAAAGAATAAAGCAAAGAAGGCTGCGAAGAAAAAGACTATGTGGATGAGGCGTCTTTATTTAAATCGTGAAAATAAGGCTGTAATACGTAATTTGGATGACGGGCACTTACAAAATTTTACCAGGATGGCTGCCGAGGATTTTAAAAAATTAACTATGCTTGTGGGGCCGAGAATTGCTAAACAAGATACAAATTTCCGGATGTCCATACCTGTTAAAGATCGTCTAGCTGTAACATTGCGTTTTTTAGCTAAAGGCGACTCGTATACCAGTTTACAATATTTGTTCAAGATATCTAAGCAACAAATTAGTGCCATAGTGATGGAAACATGCGAGGCACTTATTCAGGAACTAAAGGAATAAAAGTAAAATAAAATTAATATTATTTTTTTTATAATTTATTGAGTATAATTAAATATTTGCCCCATGTCAGCATTGAAGAGGATTGTGTTTATATGGTGTTGCACAATATCTCTCGTTTTTTTGTTATTATATGCCCGCAATTTATTCGCCACATGTTGCCCGAAAGTAGCGCATTCATCCGGCTTCGCGGAGGCAATTTCTGCCAGGTTCTTTAGGACATCGAGAGCCTCGCCTACTTCGGACTCTTCCGTCGAAAGTTTTTTTTGTTTTGCTCTCGCTGGTGTAGACGAAGTCCGCTTTCTTCCAGTGGCCCCAAGAGATTCTGTCTCCGAGGCCACCGGATCTGCTTCAATACTTCTAGTGTTTTCGGAAGGTTCCTGTTCTACCGATGATGTCTCAGGTTCTTTCTGAAAAACGTACTTCATGTTATCTGCGTGCACAGAATTATTTACAATATGATCAGGATAGGCCCTTTTAACATTACTTAATAATTAATTTTTGGTCTATTTTTCAGATGCCTGTAACACCCGATGAGTGGCTACGTGTGTCTAATGAATTTGAAACAAAATGGCAGTTTCCACATTGTGTGGGTGCAATGGATGGAAAACATATAATACTTCAGGCCCCATTTCATAGTGGCAGCAAGTTCTACAATTATAAATCAAATTTTAGCATTGTTCTCTTTGCACTTGTGGATGCTGGTTACAACTTCACATTTGTGGATGTGGGTTGTCAAGGCAGAATTTCGGATGGTGGCGTCTTTAAAAATACATCACTATAAAAAATTGCAGGAGAATAGTCTAGGGTTACCTCAAGATTCAGTTATATCTGACCTTAATAAAATGATGCCATACGTTATTGTAGCAGACGAGGCATTTGCTTTAACGCACCGCATAATGAAGCCATGTTCTGGAATGCATGCTAAGGGTACAATTGAAAGAAATTTCAATTTTAGTCTTAGTCGTGCCAGAAGGATAGTGGAAAATGTTTTTGGCATTTGATCTTCAATTTTCAGAGTGCTTAGAAAGCCAATGCTACTAGAGCCAGAAAAAGCACAAACTGTGGTAATGACAGTGGCCTGCCTGCACAATTTTCTACGAAAAAGCCGAAGTTCGAGAAGTGTATATACACCACGTGGTACTTTTGACCAAGAAGACGAGCATGGGAATTTTATTCCGGCAAGTTGGAGATCAGAAAACAATTCCGAAGCGTCTTTTCTTCCACTCGTCAATCTTCCACGCAGGGTGTCAAATAATGCAAACGAAATTCGAAATAATTTTGCAACGTATTTCACCAATAAATACATAAATAATAATAAATAGAATGTATTAAATAATTTTCGCTTTATATAGAGATATAGACTTTTTTAAAATATATTCAATTAAGTACCTATGTTTATTTACCGACATACATACCTCTAGAGAACTCAACGTGCCGCGTGGTTCATCTCCGTCCATAAGAAATGCCATCCTGGTGAATGCGAACCATTTTGATATGTAAATTTCATGTGCTCCTGCCAAGCAAAGTAATAAAAAATATGTACATGTTATCAGTTTTTCACAGAATATGATAATAAACGTCGTACTTTAACAAAATGCATGTCTTACCTTTTCCTGTTCCTACAGCCTTCTTTCCCTACGCTTTTTCTCGTCTGAAACTCCCCAACAAACTGTCCATTTTTTTTTTTTACTTCTTCTGCACAGTAGCCAAGTTTTTCCGCAATGCTGGTCCAAACATCATTTTTTTAAATTTTATTGTAATACAGCCCGTGCTGTGGATTCCATAATAGTGGAGAATCTTCATAATAATCCAATAATTGCAAACATTTTTCTCTACTCCACTCCATTTGTTTAAAATTTTGTTTAAATTTAAAATCACGACCACTTTAAACGACGAACGCAGCACATGTGACAAAAATGCGTCCGGACTGAACAACATGAGCAATTAATTTTCCTTTGAGCAAGTGCCGTTTACCGACGACGACGACGGATAGCATTTGGCTCGTTCTGTGTGCCATATGTGTGTGCGGCGATAGGTACTGAGTGGCCGAATTTGAATGTTCGGCGTGAATTGCTCTAGTGCGGACGCGGCATAATATGTTCAGGATGGTCCATCGTAAGGGAGAGTTGGGGAATGGTGCGCACTTAAGCGGAAATTATATTTGTGGTGAGACTATGATAGATAAATTAATTTCAAGAACGCTATGAGATGCACCACTTATTCTACTTTATATATGTACAAAAATATTTAAAGAAAATATTACTACATAGGCATGGCATTTAAAAAAGTAAAAAATTGCATTTGCGCACAATTACCCACCCCGGCGGGCAATGGTGCGCAATAAATCTTTGTTGTAAAAAATATTTATTGTTCAAAATTGATATCAAAACTAGTTACAACTAAAATATACTTAAGTTTAATGTAAGCAGAAGTCGCATTTATAATTTTCCGGAGTGTCTACACCTGTGCAGTCCGCATGGTTCCAAGAAGAGCATAACACACAGCGGTACCATAACTCTCCATTCTTGCCACTTTCTCCACATATAAAACATATCTCGTTAGGTTTAGAGGGTATTTTTAAAGAAGGTGGTAATATTAAGCTTAAGTCAATATCGTCTAACTTGTCATCGTCGCATATGTCGGACAAATCCTCCTCCAATGAGTCGTCCGATGTCTCAGGTGTTGTTTCCCTCTTCTTTTTTTTGCCCCTAAGATTTTTTCTACTTTGAGTTTCTTCATCTAAACATCTTCTTACAGTTTTCTTTTTGAGTGTTTTTTCTTCTTCATTCTTCTTTAGGTTTTCTTCTCTTAATCTTTTCTTTTCTTGAGCTATTTCTAATTCTTCCTTGACAGGTGTGCTTGTAAGGATTTTCGAACATTGTTTCCTTTGACTATTCCTTTTAACTCCTTTGGTAACCTTTCTTGTTGGTATAGGAGCCATAGTAAGAAAAGAGTTCTCTTTGGATGTACTTGGCTGAGGATTTTGGTAATCAACAAAAGAATTTGGTCCAGTATCAGACAATGAAACGTTAGCTTTTGTTATGGACAAGGTAGAATCATCTTCGTCAGAATTTTGTATAGTATAATTTGTTGCTTGATTGGAAGGCGCAAAATCATCATCATTAAATTTATCTGGATGTAATGGAAAAATTCCTGAAGTACGAAACCCTGAAACGGCTTTCTCCATTGTGGCGACTTTCATAAATGCCCTGTTTAATAATTCAGCGACGTCATATTCAGTTATTTTTTGATGACCAGAGGAGGTTAAGTAAAGATCGTATTCTCTATAGAGAGCGTTCTTAAGTGGACTAAAAAATGTCAAATCTAACGGTTGAAGATGGTCTGAGGTGTGGGGTGGAAGAGACACCATATGAATATGATTTTCCTTGCAAAAATTATAAGCCGAAATCGAAATATGACTTGAATGGTTATCTAGAACCAAAAGGACGACGTCAGATGCAGTAGGCTTCGCGTGTTCTGCGAAATGAGACAACCACTCAACAAGCAACTCCGAATTAATCCACCCATTTTTGGAACATTTGTAGAAAGCACCCAAGGGTTCGTTTTTTTGAAGAGTTGTTGGCATTCTTTTTCGGAGATATATAAGCATAGGGGGGATGTAAGTCCCTGAAGCACTCATACAGAAAACGCCAGTTATAGTCCTTCCTCTTTCAGCGGATATAGCAGAGCCTACTTTTTTTGTTCCCTTGGCACCGTAAACCTTTGGACATTTAGCTTGAACGGTTGTAATACCGGTTTCGTCCACGTTGAATATTCTGCTTGGTTTAAATTTAAACTTCTGCATGAGCATTTCAAGATTGGAATAAAATAGTTTTACAGCTTCTTTATTAAAGGATGAAATCTGATTTAAACTAGTACTCTCAGGCTGCCTTAGTTTTACCTCAGGAACTCTTTTTAAGAAACCATAAAGCCATGCCTTTCCGGCTACTCCCTTTTCTCGATTAAAGTTATGGACAATTTTATGTTATTCTGCATACCTAAATGCTAGCCTTCTTAGCCCATCAGGTGTCAGCCCAAAAAATAATTTTGAAAGTAGCAAAACATATTCTTTTAACTCGCACTCTATTTCTGTGGAGAATACAGTCTTGCGACCCAATCGAGGTGGTTTTGGATCATTTTCTAACAATTTTTTTCCGAGGGTAGATTCTGGTATTTTAAACGATCTTCCTACTTCCCTCACTTTTCTTCCATTATTCCTTATGGCATCCAGCGCATTTTGCAAGCTTTCGGCCGTGTAAGACAGGATGGCAGTCTTACGTGTGTAATTTCTAGGCATCTTCAAACAATAAATAAACTTACTATTACTACTTACTATTTAATTACATGAGGGGGAATCGTGCGCAATTGTGCGCACAATTGCCCCTTTGTGTTTGTGTCTTATAAATTCATGATATGACAAAAAAGCTATTTATATATTTATCATTGAAATGTGCCACAACATTCACAAAATATTAGGTTTTAAGAAGACATCTCATTTAAAACCTTTGGATAAAAATTGTGGACTTACCGCCTTATTTTCTGATGCCGAAAATTTATAAAAATCGGTTAAAAAATCGATAAGTTGATGTCACGGCTTTCGTATGCAAACTATCGTCACCAATGATGACGCCAACAATTTAGCAATCGCGTGGCAGAGACCAGCACTGATTGAGCACTTCGGATAACCCTCGAAATTTGAAATATCTTGGTGCGCACCATTACCCGCTGCGCACCATTCCCCAACTCTCCCTTATAGCATTTTCGCAAAAAGCATCTTCCTAATCCCTCTAAAAAACTGAAAACACGTCAATAATCTTTAATTACGAATTATAAAATGGGCGCCAGGATGCTATAAAGCCAATTCAACTTATTTTTTTTGTTTGTCAGATCATCACGTTCAAAAAATGCCATAAAGAACGCGTTATCGAAATTTAAAATTTTGATTTTCCCTTGAAAGATCGTAAATCTTCACTGACAATGGTCGATTATTTACTAGGTACTCACCATAATCACAAACAGAATACCTCTCATGCGAGTCTGGAAATGGTTCTTTGTTATTTTGAGCCAGATGTCCTGTCCTGCATATAAGCCTTTTGCCATAACTACTCTAGAAGATGTTAGAATACAATTTATTTATTTACTATTAAAATTTAATGCCAAATTTACACTGTAACTTAGATGAGACTACGAAAACAAATTCTTGATAATTTTATTAGTTTGATAACAAGTCGCTATCAAAGTCAATTTTCACACTGATTTCGTTAAAAAAAAAGATTCCACCACTTTTTACTTTGGTAATTGAAGAATGTTATTTTCAATTTTCAGAATTGTTTAACTACTGAAAAACACTACTTGTGTTTACACAAACCCGTCTTTAACATATTGGAGGCCCTAGGCACGGGGCCCCTATGGCTATAATATGACAAAATCGGTTATCAGTTGGTGATCTGGCAGGAACTAGAGGCCCCCAAGGATTGCGGGACTCTGGGCACTTGTCCAGAGTACCCAATGGAAAAGAGAGCGTTGATAATGCACCATCCTGTATAGCAGAAATATTTAAATTAATTTTAATTCGATGAGGTTTTTAAATGTTGTCTGTATAGTTAATTATTTACCTACAGTGAATTCTTTACAGTGCAATTTGAACTAAATGATTCTTAAAGGATGTTTCTACATAGAATACAGGGTGAGTCAAGTTTTACCGCTGGTGGCAAAATAGCCCTTTAATTTATATTAATTAACTTAATTTTATATTATTAAGGAACATAGAAACAAAAACAAAAAATTTTAATCGGGTAAAATTTTGGCTTTATCTCAATTACTAGTTGTTCCATTTATTAGTTTTAGTGATGTACGAATAGTAAAACATTTTCATACAATTTAGTGTAATTGGAATAATTTTACTAATTTGTGTTTATTAAATAAAGCCATTTCCATATTAGAAAGTATTTTTTTACCGAACAATGACTTTGATTTAGGGTAATTGAAAGATTATTTATGACGGTCACTAAATTTAAGTTCCGAATACGAGTCTGACAACAGCTGAAAGCTGTCTCGTCCAGTTTGATGAGTTGATCATAAACTGTTGTTAGGGTGGTAAATCGTCTTATCTATTATTTGAAAATGTTTCGTGCTTTATCTTAAATTTAATTTAACTCAGAAAGTAATAATTTTTTTTACGGATCAAATTGCAAATATTAATGCTACGAATAATTTGTCAAATTTTGAAATAAAAAACCAAACATCGACATTTTCCCCAAAACTCTTTGTTTTACTTTTTTAGCTTCAAATAAAAATAATTTGGAAAATTTGTAGCACTAATTGAAAGAGTAAACTTCAACTGATGTAACATGTAAATTGCATAGTTTTCTCTCAATTTTTAATAGGTATTATGTCCGCGACGGTAAAACTTGACTCACTCTGTATATCACAAAATAAGTACTTGCTTATACGAGACAAATATTAATTTAATCTTGACTTATTACTTTAAAACATAAGTAGTTATAGTTAAATGGATTCTCATTATACACCTATCAATTCAACAATGTACTTTCAAATTCTTTTAAATCTAGGAATTACCGAATGCAGTTATTTTAATAACAATTAATTGTACTTATTTAAACACCTATCTACAAATATTTTCCATACGAAAGCAAAAAGAAACATTCTTTTGTAATGAAGGTTAAATACGCTATTTTTATATTTTTCACTTTCCTTGAAATAGTTCTCAAGTTGAAATATAATTGTGTAATTGCAGGTAATAGTAACTATGATGCGTTCCATTATACTTTTAGTGACCAATGGCCACTCTTCACATTTTTTGTCTATAAATAGGCATCTTGTTCATACAAACGTTAACTATAAAAAAGTAACGCTATTACAGTATGATTTATCAATTAACATAAACCTATAAAGCCCTAAACCTCGGCTTAAGTCGATAATGAGCAAAATCGGTTAGTCAATGGAACTCCAAAACTAACCACGAATGATATAGCGTTTTCCCACCTATATAAAATAAAACAGGTAGTCCTTACTTAACTACCGCTCTATTAAAAGACCGTTAGGACTTGCGACCAACTTTTCAGAGGAATTTTCTACTTCTCGCGATTTATTAATTAACTATAATTTTTTTGGTACATCGTTTTTTGTTTTTTGAAGTTTGTTTAAGAGCGAGGGAAGGTACATTATAAAGGAATGTATTACAATCGTAGAAGAATGTTAAAAGAAATTATTTGACTCACAATAAGAACCGTCTGGAAACGCCGCTTGTCTCTTGCAACCACGAGAAGCCTATAGTGTGGCGCTGTACAGCTTGAGTCTGCACTTCCCAGATACCTTTCTATTGGAGATGATCGCAAAGGGTACGACATCTATTGCATTTAACGGAACTATTGTAGTTGGGTGATCAATGTTTTCCTTGTTTCAACATTTATATCAACGTGTTGTCTAATAAATTGTTTTACAACAGCTTACAACAGTAGTTTGGTACATTACCAGTTCGAATAATTATTTGTAATAGTATTACCAGTGCAATTCTACCATCACTTTTAATTTCCACTTTAAAATTCCTTTCCCCACTCTGATAAGGTTTTTTCTGGTTCCAACATATTTGATAATGTCCAATATTAACATCTTTATTGAGATTGTGTGAAGTGTTGTTCAATTCAAGCCTAGTTCACTTCAGTTGAAATAGGGAATTCAAGCTAAGCGAGACGCCTCTAGTGCTGAGTAGATAAAACACTAGACGATAAGTCATGGAAAGGATACAATTTGTTTACACGAATGCTCTGCGAATGCATGTGCGATAGTTTTGTGTTTTATTTTGTATTATCTATGGTTTTGTGGTTAATTAAGATTAAACTACAACGACGATGACAACTCAGGGTCTAACAAGCAACGTAAATTGTTCTGTTCCTGGATGTAGATCCGCGAGAAGAAAGTTTCCTCATTTAATGTTAATTTACCATAGTTTTCCAAAAAGTGGAATTAAAGTGCAACGGAAATTCTGAATGTAGAACGACTTAAACTTTGGATTGTGAAGTTAAGGATGGGGAAAAAAGTGAAAAACTCGATAAAAGTGTGTTCCTTACATTTTAATGATGACGATTACGATTACGTTTGTTGATTTCTGTGTGGCTTCACACACACGAGCATTTAAAAGTTTCTACCCTTCTTGAAAAATTCTGCATGAAGGAGTGGCTTCCAATGCATCTAATACAATCTCAATATCTAAAAAAAGCTCTTCGCTCGTTATAAAATATCAATAACACTAACCACTCAATAGCACTAAACTGAAAATCAACAAAATGTATATATAAATGTCTGTTATCACACAACGTTATAACGAAGCACAGGCGAATTCTATCCTTAGCGTGACTCATGTAGCATGTGTAGTTGCATAAATGTAAGGTGATACTTGAATTCCCTTGAATTCCCAATAGCTTTCCCAGTTAGATTGGCGTTCTAAGCCTCCACCTGGCAATGATGGTGTTCTTCAATTACTTATTATCCTTCGGTTTGCAACCGGTCGGCATATTAAATGAGACACAGCGTCTGATAGCTTCGGGGATGATGTTGTAAGGGTGTTTGCGGGATAATCCACAAATATCACATAACAAAGTCGAACAGTTCAATAAAACGAGTTCAACTTTGTTATCGTATTTAATATTAGCGAAAGTAATAATTCGTTGTTGCTAAATACAGAAAAGAACACAAAATATTACAGACAGACCTGAGATTTGTGAACAACCCCGCAAACATTTTATGTAAATTTTTGAATTGTGTATAGGTATGCAGCATAATATTTACAGACAGTCTGTATTGCAAAATTAACTTGATGTACCTAGTGCAGAAAACATTTTTTTCTTTGATATGCCATTTCCGAATTCGAGGGAAAGAATGTTACATTATATTCTTACCTACAATATTTGTAGGCTTTCCAAATTCAATTCACTTCAATTTTACTTCAGTTTAATTTTGCGTTTAGTGTCCAGTTCATTTACTTTTAGAATGTCCTGCCAGGTGATCGATAACTCTTGAGGAGTCTACTAATACGGGTGCCGATCAATTACTGAATTTAGTACGCGACTAAAAAAAAAAAAAATAGAAATAAATCTTTTTGTCACTAATTTCTGCGCTATAAAAGTGAAGATATTTTACAATTAGGTTTCTGATTTGTCACTTGAATTTAATATTTGTCACTTCATACTCAGTTTCGTGATTTGTTTGTGATGTTTGTTAATTTTTTGTAAAATTCATATAAATTAATATTATTAAAGAAAGCACTTGAATCCATGGAAGGTATTCGCTTATTGGAGCTGTTCGAAATTGAAGCTTTCACTCCACATACCTATACATACCAAAAAAATTTTGAACGTTAGCCAAAAAGACAAATAATATGTCAATATCATATTTAATCTGCTGCTCCTGTAAACATACAATATGAATCATGCATACACGTCCAATGCGTAAATTTCAAATCCAAAAGTATTGTGAAAATGCATGACAAAAAATGTACAATAAAAATGTATCGTTTGTAATGCCAAATAATTAATTAGTTTTGTTAAAACAATGAGGGTTTTTGCCAAAAGCATGTGTGGGAAAAATTTGTACTTATTTAAAAATATCCTCTTTGGTTGGCTCCTTTAAAATCCTTGATCTATACATAATTTTACTAATTGAAACCAACGATTTCGAATTTCATCTTTCCTAATTTTGGCTACCTATGCCTAAATTTGCTTCAAGCGTTCTAAAGTTGTAGTAAACCGGAACTCGAACAAAACCTATGTTAAAAGTTTAAATATAAATTGCATTGTTGCGCAATCACTTAAAATATTCGGTGAACTGAGAGGCATTAACCCAATATTTATTAAAATTAAAGGTCAGCTAGATGATGAGCAAATGGAACAGCGGACAGTTCCAGCTACAAATTCTTCGACCAACAATATTTATATGACTACTTCATCTTAACGAAATTACGATATCTTGAGTTTTACTATCACTGAAAAACTTTTAACTGAATTTGATATATAAATAATTTCTGATGTATTTTTAAAAATGTAATAAAAGAACCTGCAATAATTAGAACAATTCATATCATCATTGAACAAAATATGGAGCAAGCATTTAAGAGCGTCCGAGTTCCACTCTAGTGTTTCATTTATATACAAGCAACTGAAATCTATTCTAAGCACTCTCTATATAAGGTTCGTGTAAAAGGTTAGGTAAGGAAGCGGCGCCGAAGTTATTTAAGGCGCCCGGCGTCCCTATCTCGCCCAGTCGCTGTTTGTCTTTGGTAGCTTCTCACATCGTTTCACAAAATGGTAAGTTGTATGCAACAAATGAAATCTCAATGGATATGCAACTGATAGTGAAGTGTTGTAGATTAATTGAACATTTGTGAATTATTGTGCTATTTAGTGTTTCAACGTATTTTACTCGTTCAAATTAATTAAAAAAATTATAAATGTATTCGAAATAAAGGACCAAAATGTAGTGAGATTATATGAGTATGCTGTGAAGATTTTTTGGGTGTAATAACGAATGTGCAAATTTTTTAAATGATAGCGATAAATATAGCAAATGGAGCATGTAGTGAAACTTGGCAGTTGGCCATCCAATAATGAACTAATTTCACCGAGCCGTATTTGGTCCGGTGCCAAAAATATCTCAAAGCTGACCCATTTGCACGTATACAATTACAATCCAATCTGCAAATATATTTTTTTCTTAATAGGCGGATAAGGAAAAGAAGGTTAAGAAGAAGAAGGCGAAGGAAGATGCACCTGCCGAAGCAGCCCCAGCCGCAGCACCCGCCGACACAAGAAGTTCATCCAAGGGCGGCTCCTCCAAAAAAGCAAAACGCTCTGGTTCCAATGTTTTCTCAATGTTCTCCCAACATCAAGTTGCTGAGTTCAAAGAGGTATATATTTTGTTTTCTCTCCGGTATATAAAAATCTGACCATATTATAACCCAGGCTTTCCAACTCATGGACCATGACAAAGATGGCGTCATCAGTAAGAGCGATTTAAGAGCAACTTTCGACGCCGTAGGAAAATTATCCAATGAAAAGGAGTTAGACGAAATGATTAACGAAGCACCAGGACCCCTCAATTTCACCCAACTACTTTCCTTATTCGCCTTACGTATGCAAGATTCAGGTGGATCTGATGACGATGAAGTCGTTATCGCCGCCTTCAAATCTTTCGATGAAAATGGCACAATTGAAAGCGAAAACTTCAGACACGCCCTCATGACCTGGGGTGAGAAATTCACATCCAGGGAAGTCGACGATGCCTTTGATGCCATGGAAATTGATGAAAGTGGAAAAATCGATACTCATGCTCTCATTCAACTCCTTACTGGAGCAAAGGACGACGAAGAAGAAGGAGGCGAAGCTGCATAAATTACACTATTTTAATCATTTTCTTCATTTTTCATCAATTTTGTATCTCATCCCCCCAAACAAACTTTAACGATTGTCGCCATCTAGTCAAAAAAAAAACGGCATGAACATAGAAATTTTGACCATTTTTCTCGTTAGACCAGCTCAAGATCGATGTATATAGTTGATAATTAAGCATAACTCATTTATGACTTGTTGAAAAATTAATTTCCTCACGGGGTCGCTTTAATAGCACGTGACTCTAAAATATAAACATCAATTTTACTTTTGCTTTTATTTCTCTTGTCGGACCCTACACGATCCTTTAATAACAGTTAGGTAGTCGCATTCCACATCCGTTATACCTAGCGAAATTCCACATCGACCCCAATCAGCCGGTAGTCAATTTTAAGAATTGTATTGAAAATAGTGCAGATGCATAGCCCTCAAAATTGACAATGTCCCACGTATGCCCGTTGAAGGTGCAAAGATATGTGCAACAAAGGAAGCAGTTGGGCCCATGAACGCACAAATGACCACAAAATATTTGTAAAATTACATGAGAACGACGCTAACAAAATTCAGGTAGAATGAATTCTATCTTTGTTTAATCAAAAGGTAAATGTTATAGCTATTCTTCACAAACACGGAATAAAGTATTGTGGCTAACAGAATTCGCTTTCTATTTATTTTGGTTGCACTAAACTTATTTTCCTTATATTCACATTATTGTACCATCTGGACAGTAGTGAAAAGTTACCAATGGTAAATGCACGGTGAAGATGTGCTCGTGGATTAATAGTTTAATAGTTTTTGTGTATTAAAAAATGGAACTAATTAAACCGTTTATTTTGTACTGTTTAATTTTATTAGTAGGTAAGTAGGATGTTACGATTGTGTGTGCTTGAAAAGTTTTCGATTTCTTATCATGATTCATACTAAATTAATAAATTAAATTTGACAAAATTTAATAACTGGTAATTTAACTAATATACTCATTGTAATCAATATAGCCAATTAATCAACATTTTTGTGCCTACACAATTTTTGGAAATTATTAATGTGCAAGGTAAACGCTATCTATACATATAATACAAAATGCAAAAATTTAAAGACATAAGCTGTTTACTCTTCAGTGCTACTATTAAAAATTAAAAGTTTCCTGAATATAACTAATTGTAAGACAGTAAAGTAAACATACCAGAAATAATTTAAATTAAACTATTTTGTGTTATAAAAACATACATCATAAAATTTAACTGTAGTATAATATTACCTATTATCATCAACTAACATTTTGAAAAGGTACTGTTACATTTTACGACTCCTTTACAACTTATAAATGTTTTTAAAAAGGCCTTCAGTACCTGTTACCTATTTAATATATTTTCAGAATAATCAATAATTTATCAGTTACTAACTGCTTATTAGTTGTTTTTAAATTAACAGAAACATTTTTATAGAAAAAGAAACGGAAAACGTACAGTTTAATAATTAACAAGGTACCTACACCAATTGTAAGAGATAATTCAGTGCGACCTAGATAATCCGAATTAATTAAAACACTGCTAATCTCTAATATCTCAACATCCGGATTACCAAGTCTTCAGAGAAAAGAATGTAGAAAAATATTTCAAGAACAATTTTTTTTATTGAAAAAGCATATTAACACATAAAAACTAACTTAAAATTATAATAGGGTTTCATTTTTTTTGTGTTTGTTCAAAACACATTCTTGTAATCAGTGCCGCCGGGAATTAATCTTCCACCAGGGTGGGGCTATGAAATTTCCACCCTTTAAAAATATCTTGCTGCAAACTAACAATTTGTCGTTCCGAAAACATCTTTGGTCCTCCTAAATTCTCTGCCACTTGCACTCTCGGGTTTCGGCGGCCCCGCCTTAATCTATTTTTTTCACTCGACTGCAGGTAAACGGGGTGAGTCATAAATCGTGTGTCAAACTGAAACGAGTTGTAGAAAATGCGTTTTGGAACACATTCTTGTTCATGGACATGTGTTGGATTTTAAAAATTATTGGAAACAAAAGCACGACCAATAGTTAATTTTTCATTTGCTTTATTAGTCAAATACGACCTGATACAATATTTAAATGGTTCTTACTTATTAAACTTTTGAAACTCATGTATACTAAAACCCCTCAGCGGGTCTTCATGTTTTATTATAGTTCATTTTTTAATTCAGAGGAGTGATTCAAAAATATCGTGTCAAAAGGTGGATCTATGATTGGCTACCAGCAGGCCGGTTTTACACTGATTAAATTATGAAAAATAGACAGTAGTAGCTAATTTTAGTAAATTACATTTGAATAAACGATAAAAACAGTTCTTATCAGAATTCTTGTATTTTATATTATGCATCAGTGCATCTTCTTTTAGTTCTATTATAAACAGTTCTCACCAATTCGCGTTTTATCTACTGTTCAAACATTAAAAATACTAAAATTACTACCACTACTTCTTGTTATTTCAATTTCACGCTTCTTAATTAAAAAATGAACTATAATAACTGATAGGTTTCTTCTTCGCCATTGTCTTTATCGGTGCCAATTCCTGTAGCATCGTCTTCAATTAAAAAGTTTAAGTGTCCATAAGTCTTCTTTGGTTGTTATAGAACTAAAGTGTCCCACAACACTGAACGTATGGTTTCAACTACTTATGCCTTGAATTGAATGTTTTCGAGCTATAAACTTAGTTGCATAGAAAAAACTAGGGTCTTTATCGGGTAATAAGAGAGACTTGAAATGTTCGGTTTCTTTTTTATTTGAACAACATCTATCAATAAATAGTCTAATTTAAGAATTTCTTTTATAATCATTGTAAGTTATCAGTTAATCGTAAGTAACTTTTTGGGTAATAACTATTTGTTTACGAACACTGATAATAAAAGTTACTCCAACTAGCTTAGCTAAGAGTTTCTAAATTATTCTGTAATATTATGTAGTTTTATTTTTGGTAAAATTTTGAATAAAGCACTACTAACTTAGCAATTTGATCTCATAACTTATCTAATAATAACATGGAAATAAAATAAAAACCTTCCGAGGCCCATATTCTCCTAGTTTCCCCTACTATCTCAAACTGCATAACTTGCATTATAATCTTCTTCTTCTTTCTTATGTAGCGCTTTTCAAAAGTCTTGGATCGTGGTTGGAGGCAGGTATACAGGTGTTTAAATTCATACTTTTTAAACCTCCTTTATCTCTGACCAAAATTTTAAACTTTTCTATAAATTTACAAACAAATTAAGTCTATATCTAAGAAACATTACCATAAACTGTATATCATCTGTTAATACGTCCTGTTCTGTGTCATAACTTTATGAATTATTGAAAAGTAGGTAAAAGTACTTTTTTTAATTTTTAATTATTACACGTATTGGAACATAAACTGAAAATCCGGATTACTAATACCACAAAACATTCGGAGTACATAAAGTAAAAAAAATCAATTGCGATTTCCATGAGCTCTTCTTTTCCTTTGGTTTGATTTAACGAGACAGCACTGTATTATATTTAAAAAATACCTACTAATCATTTTAAAATTTTAATTTAAAACAATGAATAAATCATACTTTTAGAAAACTGTAAGAAGTTTTGATTCAACCATTTTAACGCTTTGTATTACAGGATTAGAACAATCTACCTCTCTAGTGCTAAGGTCATACATATCTGAGCAAGGTTTGCACGGAACTGTGACGTTCACAAAACTCAAAGGACTGGGAATTAAAATAACGACTGATCTAAATGCAACACTTCAATTCCCTAATCAAATATGGTCGTGGTCAATAACCGAATTTCCTGTCGACTACACGATAATAAAAAATCGATGCGCCAATTTAGGACAAACATTGATCAATCTTGATGAGATTTACGGATACCTAATAATGCCAGAAAATGGCACGTCCGAACTGATCACGCAAGATTTGAAAATAAATGGCGACAGAGGAATTTATGGAAAGTCCTTATTTTTGATGAATGTCGAAAAGGGACAACGCATTTGCGCGTCGATAATTTTAACAGACAAAAGCGTGGAAAAAGCTGCAATTGCAAGGTTTAATTCCCCGGTATTTGGAAATGTCAACTTTCGATGGTTTTCTACCAAGGACAATCACAGCGATATGCTAATTACGACAGATTTGTATCACGTAAAGAACGTCGAAAAACACCCAAAGACATTAGATTTTACCGAACATTTGTGGAAGATATACGTAACAGATATTTTCAATTCAGAGAACAATAAGGACGATTGTAATATTTTGCAATTAGTATTCGATCCACAGAATAAAGGTAACGGTAAAGCCTTTGGAGACGTTGATTCGAGACTGGGACAATTGAAAATTTCAACCAATTATAATAGAAACAAATATAAAACTTTATTTAGAGACCCTGACCTTATTTTACTTCCCCATGATTTGGCAGGGCCGCAACGACAACTCTACCTTGTGATATTTGAAAACAAGCACAAAGACAGCTTCTTAGCTTGTGCAAAAATCAGATATGAACATCCTATAAATGCTAAGTAAGTTACAAAAGTTTATGCTTCTCATGTATTATTATTCACTGCTACTTCCGCAATTACGTTATGTTTTTTTGTTATTTTAGAGTAATTATACAATCCGGTGGAATAAAAGGTGATATTAAAATGTTGCAAAATAATCGTTTCGAACCAACGTTTATAAATTTCAATCTAACCACCGCTCGAGGCGATATAGAAACAAAATTGGTCTACGGGACTTCAGTTGTGGCTTATAAAATACATGAATTACCGATAGCCCCAGCAAAAACTGTTAAACAAACGGAAAATTCTTGTGTAACCACAAAATTTGTTTATAATCCGCTAAATGTAAATTCAGTTCCACCTAATGGTAAGTTGTATAATAGTTATACATCAATAATATACAATGAAAGTATATCTATTAAAATTTTATCCACCGCGCCCGGTACGTTTTTTAAAATTTAAAGTAATAAGTCTAGAAAGAACAATCATCTATCCAATTCGTAAAAATGTTAAACTTTGTAAGTATGGATGACATGTAAATAGAGCGGAATGCAAAATCTCACTATTACTGTAGAGTCAACCCTTTTGGAAATCTCGGTACTTATTTTTGATAAAGCACCAGGAATTGAATTTTCGTCCAAATCAGGATAACCTTTTGTACGCCATTGGAAATAGGATCACTGTATGTAGTAAGCTTCTTTTGACTTCAATAGTACGTTTAATCTATTCGGATCATCCGATAAAGTTGCATCAACGATTGTTGGTTGTTAAGAGTTTTTAAATACTGTTTAACGTTATACAATGGTCATTTATTTCGCTTAGTTCCTGCATCAGGGTTCACAGCAATCTGGAAAACCTGTAAAACCTGGAAATGACAGGGAATTTAGAAGTAAGCCAAAATGTCAGGGAAGAATCAGGGAAATTATGTATTTCTTTGTTTTTCTATCATTATTTTTGTAGTTATGTACCTCTGGAATATTATTTTCTGGTATTTCTACTACATAGAAATAGAAAGATCTTTCAGCGGATTTTATGTTATGTTAATTCTCACAATATACAGTGTGTCCATGGATGGGGTTGCGCACTATTGTACATTTTCTTATCTGTCATTTGACGACAAAAAATCATTCTTGACAAAAAAATTTGCTTATTTTGGGAAATCAAACAGTTGTCAAATTTATGATGATATGTACAGGGCAGGGCGCACTAGAAAATAGAAAATACGAAATCGACCTTAAACAGTTTAACAGTTTAATATAACAAGAGCTTAAACGCAAACACCAAAAATACATTTACACTTAAAATAGGTAACATTTTATTTATGTTAAGAACTATTCAACATGAAAACCTTCAAAACCTTCATGTAATATTATATCTTCATTTATGGTGGCAACAACTTCCACGATTTTTTCTTTAACAAATCAGTGTTGTCATCCAACTCATTTTCATAGACTTTTTGCTTCAAATATCCCCATATAAAGTAATCTAACGGGGTTAGATCAGGCGACCGTGCAGGCCAAGCTATTTGGCCAAAGCGATAAATGTCCAACCACCGCCGAACTTATAATGCAGAGTGCGCAGGACATCCGTCTTCTTGAAACATAATTTTTCTGCTGAACTCTAAATTTTCATCGTCCAGTTCAGCCAGAACGAAATCATTTCCATTTTGTGATGCAACATGTCGCACCCAACAGTTATCCTTTTTAAAATTTTTGACTATTAGTTACAATTCAAAAATTGGGATTTTTCTGAGCCTAGTGCCCTGCAGTTTTGTGAAGAAACTACTCCATTGCAAAAGTTAACTCGTCCGTGAATAAAACGTTTCGAGAAAGGAATCGATCTGCCAACATTTCTCAGCCATTATTAAATGAAAGTCCAAACGACGAGCATCATCTCCGGTTTGAAACTTGTGAATAAATTGTGGTTTGAATGCATGAAATTTATTGTTCGTCAAAAATCCCCTGAATAATAGATTTGCTAATATCTATATTTCTTCATGCTTTCCTTAAAACAACTTCCTTAAATAAAATGCCATTTTTAGTGCAAATGTAGTTTTGTTAACCCAAAATTTGTATTTAAGCTTTTGTTATATTTTAAAACAACTTTGCAAAATAACATTGTTCACAAAAATTAAAAATGAGGGTACTTTGCTTAAAGTCGATTTTGTACTTTCAAATTTCTAGAGCGTCCCGTACATTTCATTAGAAATTTGACAATTGTTTATGATTTCCCAAGATAAGCAGAACTTTTTATCAAAAATGAGTTTTCTCTCCAAGTGGCAGATAAGAAAGTTTACAAGAGTGCGTCACCCTATATCTCTGTTTTGCACATCAGTAGAATAATTGAAAATTTTGATTTTTTTTTGACTGGTTTAGTTGAAAGCACAAATTACTAGAAAAAGGTCAGGGAGAATACTGGAAAAGGGTTATGGAAAACCTTGAAAAGTCGGGGAATTTGAAAATATAGATTTGCTGTGAACCCTGTGCATATACAAAAATCACTAATAAAAAACAAACATTAGGAACTTAACTCAGTCGTAATCTAACATTATTACGTTTTGACATTTTACTTTACAGAATTTTTGAATTTTCCTTAAACTGTAAATAATAAATTAAACGCTTTGACTACTATTTTCCAAAATCTTGTACTCAGCTAAAAGCTAAAGCCTAAAACCCAGACTGGTAGGTATGTACTATAAACAGTGTGTTTCCAGGAGGAGTACCATATTATTTCTGATTTGACGAGAAAAAGTTATTCTTAACAAAAGGTTGCCTTATTATGAGAAACCAAGGTACTTACCCCAATGTTTTAATTTTCTGAGAACTGATATTTAACAAAGTTGTCACAAAATCGAGAAAAGCTTAAATCGATAAATTGGTAAATAAATAATATAAATTGATTTACACAAAAAACATGCTTGTATTCAACTCAAGTCAACATTTTTCGATTCTTGCTAAAGAAACTTTTCTTATAATTATTTCATCATATACCTCATCGTTTTTAACCATATTTGAATTGAACAATTTAGTCTTGGCGACATACCTAACCGATATATTAATCAATTCAAAGTAATTACAATGCACCATTTGATTCGATAATGTTATATACTTAATTAATATTAATAGGACTGGGCACGCAAGAACAATATCCCATTGGCGATTTATCAGGAAAGTTATTAAATAGAAACAATGAAACCGTTTTGGTACCAGGAGGTCAAGAATTAACTGGAGAATATTGGGATGTTTTTCTTCCATTACAAGGAAAATATTCTATAGCACACAGATCGCTGGTGATATATAAGTAAGTAAATTACAGTTTTTCCAGTATATCAACTAAATAAATATTCGTACAAAACATAATTTAAAAATTGTAAATTTGGCAGAAACACGCAATACAATTCTTCAGAAATTATATCAGAACCATGGATTTGCGGCAGTATTAATCTTTATGAAAGTAATTTCAAATACCAAAAACAAATTTTCACCGCTGAAGTCATATTTCGATACCCCATTGTCGGTAGAATTCTATTTAGACAACCAAGAGATGAACCTTGGACGGATACCACAATTTTGGTAGAATATTTGATACATGCCGATGGTAAAGAAGTTAACAATTCTGCCGAACACCGTTGGGCAATCCACGATTTTCCGCCTGGAGAAGACTTTTATAATTGGACCGAACGATGCCTGAGTGCAGGGAAGATTTTCAATCCTTATAACGTAAGCAACCATAAATATTTTTGAAATGGTAACTAATTAATAACAAAATCAATAACAGATCGATTTTGACAACACCTCAACAGCAGATAGTTGCCACGTGGAAAGTATTGGCCATTGTCGTTTAGGAGATCTTTCAACCAGACATGGAACGCTAGATATTTCAGGAGAAAAAAATAATAGCCATCTAATTTCAAAAAAAATGTTCACCGATCCATTACTACCGCTCGTAGGAGCTCAAAAAATTTTGGGTAAATCATTTGTGATGTATGACGAACATGGACCAGTTCACAGAGGCGAACGATTTGCATGTTCCATGTATGATGTTTAGCTTATATTAATAATCTTATATCAACAAATATTCAATTTTCAGCATTGGAGGTGTATATCGAAGAAAAGCTGTGGTGAGAGATTGGTTTCCTAATGGTGATGCTTTAAGTGTTACCGGAAAAGTTGAATTCTTCCAACAAACCGAATATGATATTACAAATGTCGAAGTTGATTTGGAAGGCTTAATTGATAATAGTGGCTACCACATACATATTGTAAGTTAAATACTTTTACACATTCCGTTAAACACAAAAATTTCGCAGCGATGTAGCCGTAACATCGCGCCAGCGCTATGCAACATTTCAGGAAATTGTATCTCGAAAATGTTTCTATGAAACCACAAATGCAGCCAACATCTTAGCACATTAACGAAAATATAATTAAATGTTTGGTACTTAGATGATGGTTCTTTAGGTGGTAAGGCTTTTGATGTCTTACAATGCGAACTTTTCTTCCTTAATAATGTTTCGGAATTAGACAAGTCTTCAATTTTGGAGAGATTCGAATTATTAGCTCCTTGTATTCACGTTTGTAATGTTGAAGATCTTTTTATTCTTGATTGTCCTATTTTCGATGCAGCAATTCCTCCATTAATTTCTAAAAAAATTGATTCATTCCCTTTACTTTCTTCAAATCTATGTAAAATTAATCCTCATATTAGTTTATTTTTACTCCGCCATTGCTTTTGGATAACTAATTTCACTTATAATCTTAGATGTTGTCCTTTTTGGAAATTTAAAAATGAGTGTCTTGAATTAGATAATATTGTTATTTCTTCTTTGAAAAAAATTTTGAATATTAAATTTACAATAAGATCTTGGACTCGAAGCCAAATTACCAATCCGTTTTGGTGGATTAGGTATAAGGTCTATAATTAATATTTCCTCGCCTGCCTTTTTGTCTTCTATATTTTCTAATTCTGAACTTATTATGTCCATTCTACCTTCTAGGTTTTCTAATTTTGAAATTACATCCCTTAACGAGGCTGTTGATTATTGGAAGAAAATTTCTAATTCGTCTTTACTTCCAAAAAAGCTTTCTATTCAAAAAAATTGGGACTTACCTATCTGTGAGAAAATATTTCAAAATTTATTACCTTCCTCAAATATCACACAAAAAGCTATCTTATTAGCTGGATCTGAACTTGAATCTGGAGCTTGTCTTGAAGCTCTTCCATCTTGTAAATTAAGTACTCTTTTAGAAAAAAACTTTGTACAAATTGCAATTTCACTTAGATTGGACATCAATTTCTGTCATCCTCATATCTGCTCGTGCGGTTCTTCTGTAGACTCGTTGGGTCATCATGGTTTGTCGTGCATTAAAAGTGCTGGTAGACTCTCTCGTCACAGCTGTATTAATGACATTATTAAACGTGCTTTCTCTTCTGCCAACATCCCTTGTATCCTTGAACCTTGAACCAGATGGTATTACAGTTATTCTATTGAAAGTAGGTAAATCTTTAGTTCGGGATTTTACTTGTACGGATACACTTGCCCCTTCTCATTTGACTGATTCTTAACTTTCTGCAAGATCTGCTGCACACTTGGCAGAAACTCTTAGGAAAAAAAATTTAAGGCAATTTCTGATGATTATTTTTTCGTCACCTTCGCTGTGGAAACTTTGGGTCCTTGGAGTGCTGATGCCCTTTCTCTCCTTGAAGATTTGGAGAGGCGTATTGTTCAAACAACGGGAAATCCTCAAGCCAAACGTTGCTAGTGTTCTTGGTACAGCCCCGCTTTCTTCTTCTCTTAATGAGTTATTTTATTTATTCTAGTTGTTACGTATGTTATGTTATTTTATGTTATCGTTAAGCAAATGTACCTAAATCGAGCAATACTTTAATATATAAAAGAATTATCGAAATGAAATATAAGTTGATATTTTATTAGGGTTTGAAATTTTAGTTGAAAACATTTTTAAATATACTACTTTCATACGTTGTAAAGACGTTGCCAACGTGCCATAATAGAAACGTCGCCAACGTTCTGTGTTTACTGGGATATTGTGACTTTTTGCACCTTGAAATTTTTAGACGCCTGTTCAAGAAAATTTAGAATTTCCATGCGAAGCAACGTCTTTATACGATCACTGGAACCCATTAAATGTAGATCCGGCCTCATCTCCACGATCTTATCAAGGAACGCCTGATCAGTATGAAATGGGAGATTTAAGTGGAAAATTTGGAACATTAGATAACTACACCATTTACAAGCACGAATACAATGATACTATGCTGCCTCTATTTGGACCTCGTGCAATTCTTGGGAGGTCTGTCATAATACATAAACGAAAAGATAATCAACGATGGGCTTGTGCTACAATTGAAAGAGGTTACAGTCCGTCTGAAGCTAGAGAATTAAGAGCCATCGCTTCATTTCATCACCCTGCCGGTTTCGCTTATGGTTACATTCGAATGGTAACGATATTGATTGTTTAAGTTAACTGGAGCTTTAATTTGTTAGTTTTAGACTCAATTAGTATACAGTGATGGCAGCAAAAGTGAGACAGTTATAGAAATAAATCTTAGACATCCTGGCAAAAATGATCGGAACATTGTAAGCATTTAATTTGTTTAAAAAAATAAATAAATTCTTCGTTTTACTTGTAGACTCGTGATCACAATTGGGCAATATATGTAAACCAGGTGGGTGTTGATGCTGCTGTAAAATCACAGGGCGCTCGATGCGGTGCAGGAGGTTACATTTGGAATCCTTATTTCACTCAATTAGCTGATCCACGGAATGTAATAAATCTGTAAATTGATAATACATCTAGTGAATTTTAAATTTTTTAGGAAGACTTGTATCGCCAAGAATGTGGAGATGATAATCCTTTAAGATGTTATGTAGGTGATGTGTCTGCGCGAGTAGGGACTATAGATATAGGAGTGAGAAGAACAGTAGTGAGTGACTCTAATTTTCCGTTAGAAGGACAACAAAGTGCTTTAGGGCGTTCCATAGTGATAATGGGCCCTAATAAACAGCCACTAAAATACGCATGCGCCAATATTGAAGCCGATTTCGACATTATCAAATATGCAAATATAGAAAAACCCCCACGTTTTGTATTGTACGTAGAAGGGAATATAATTTTACATTATTTCAATTACCTTTTTTTTAGAGCTCAGTTTATCGAAGATATCCGACACGTGATGGGAGTACCAGAATGGATGTTAGTGGTAGATTCAAGAAAAACAAAAACATTGCATAACAATGCTTGTATCCAATTGTTACTTCATTTGAAGGGTCCTTTAGCTAATAAATTGGAACAAGATTTTAATCGTTTAATTACAATTGGAAAGCTCGATACGCCAACTTTGTCCGTTCCTGGGTATATTGACGCAAAAAGAAAGTCGAAGATTTCATACAAACAATGTGGAGTAAGAGATCCAAATGAAAGTGAGTATTAAATAGGCCATAGAGAAAAATAGGTTGACCAGACGTTCTGTTTTGAACAGATCCGTACAGTTTTTCTGAAAGTAGCACTGTTGCATTTGTGTCTGTTTTTAGGGCTATGTATATTGCCCCCTCTCCCTTCCATCTTCTTTTAATTTAAGGCTCTTCAACTCTAAAGATGTTTAGCGGTGCTAACTAAAATAAATTGCTTTAGCGTACGTCTGAATACAGACTTTTTTATGAACGACATGTCACACATAATTACGGTACCAGTACATTGACAATAGGTCGATGTCTAACAATGAAAATAGCTTTCAGGGTTTGGATTCCAATGTAGGTAATACCTGTTTAGTAGATGTGAAAAATGAACGGTACAAGATTTAATAATCTTATTTACTTATTGTTAGTAAAGGAGTTTTTAAATGTTTTTGTTATTAATAAAATTTATGTTTTCTAATTTTCAATTGTCGTTTTGCTCAAAAATTTACTTATGGAAGATAGAAAAATTTTCATATCATCATTTTGATAATTTAAAGATCAATAAAAAACTAAAAAAAGAAAGGGGTTGATATTAAAGTAAAATGCCGACAAAGTCATTACTAGAAAATCAATGATAATTGGAAATTTAATTTTATATAAAATGTGTATTTTTATAAATTAAAATCGGTTTGATGAATTTTTTCTTTTTTAAATAATTGTTTCGATTTTAATTAATTTCTTCCATACTGTAGTCGCTCACTCTATAATGAACTGTTCAAAAAATAATCATAACTAATTTTAATTAAACCCGATTCATTTGAAAGCATTTTATTGGTTTCCAAGATCTTTGTTCGATTTTTTTTTTTTGCTTTTAAATCAGTGTTTACCGTCATCAATACGCCGAAATGATCGAGACAGAGAGAACCTTCTGTATAACTAAGAAGCCAAATTGTGGGAATTTAGATTAAAAAAATATCTGAATTTAATGTGTTTTTTTACCAGCTGGTGGTTATCGCAGAAATAATGAACAAATTCAGTAGCATTTACAGTAATACAGATCATCTCAATTTTCTAAAATAATGTTGACATCTCATTATAAAATAAGACTAGAAATACTTAAAGTTTATAAATTAATTTAAAGCTATTAATTTACTTCAGACATTTTAAATAGGTAACACCCCAAAATTTGTTTTTTGGATTTTGAAAGAAGCGTATTTTTCTCTAGTCAGTAATGCCAGTTTTAAGAACAGCTCAGTTCTACAATACTACTAATCTATGGTAGAGTTGTTCAGGTAATTATCACCGACAGGGACAGGGACATTTTTATCTTCGCCGAGTGTACATAAAATCGAACCTTACCATCATAAACTATGCGCCATAAATTAGGGATTCCAATAACCGACATTACTCAAAGAGGCATGTTGGAAATCTTCCTGGGTCTGTCATGAAATAAGCGCCTGGGAGCAAAATGTTTAATTGATTTTTTTCATTTAAATCAACGTGCGGATGCAGAGCCAGGTAGCTTTTCATTCAATTTTTAACAAGAACTATAGCAAAAAATTCTGCTGTAACCGATTATTGAGCAAACTTGTTAAATATATTTTAAAATTTGAATTAATTTATTAAAGTCAACTTACGTAGAATTTAATAATCTACCTAGCTGTATAATCAAAATTTGAAAAATTGATTCTTAAATCAGATCAATTTTTCAAAGTAGATTATTAAATTTTACGTAAGTTGACGATGCAAGGGTTTCTGCAAATTTAAAGTGAACAATCAAAAATTTGATATTTTTCAACTATTCACAGACCCACTATGGTTCTAAAATTTCAAAATGTGAATTGCGCTTAAACAATTTACTGAAATTTAACGTTTCTCTAGAGTCGAAGAAAAATAACTTTGGTTTTGGAAACAGCAGCGGGAAAGCAGACTGGACCGAATTTAATTTATTACTAGGAGTTTTAATAATTCTTCTGTGGTAGGTATATCTACTACAAAAACAAACAAGGATTTTAGACTGTTTCTATTGTAATATTTAAATTAATTTATGTAATTTAATTTACAAAATTGTAATATTATGTAACTTTAATAAAGTTTTTGTAATTATTTTGAAACGGAAACGCTGCTTATTTACATTTTTCGTATGGGGACTGCCCACTTAAAGTTCCTGATATAGGCGAATTGTGTCGGAGTTTAAGTTTTATCAAATTAACCTCTTATTTAAGTGATTGGATACAATTCATTCAGTTAATCAGTCGGATCGAGCTTCGAAACTTTTAAATAGAAATAATAAGGGTACAGTGATACCTCAATTTACGCTACCCCGGCTTATACAAACTCGGAGTTACGCGACTTATGATTTTTCATACTCCTCCAGCCCCCCAACCCCGCTGTAGTAGTGTTCATTCTCGTTTTGATAAACTTGCCAGAGATTTATTTTTAAAATGTTGCACCATCCTTGGCTGAATTAATAAGGTTGCACCGTCCGGTAGTCCATTTTCGTCTGTTCTCGCGCATGACGTCACAGTGGAGTGGCACTAGAAGCATTCCAAGTTCTAGGGGAAACAGCTTTGTTACATAAAATCCTTTTTAAGCATAATTTTATGTAGACTATTTTAGTTGTATACAATTTTTTTTTCCGAGTAAAAGTTTAAAAAATAAATGTGGAAAACTCCAATTTTTTTAGACTTTGGAGACAGTTTTGGTTCAAGAAGGCGTGTTTCATCAGTGATAAAATTGGGAATTTTTTGCTGCTTATTCTTAACCCTACTGGGAATTCATTTCCAAAAAATAAAAACTATTGAATTACTTCTTCTATTTATTTTCGTTTTTTAATTT
Source organism: Dascillus cervinus (assembly GCA_949768715.1). NCBI lineage: Eukaryota > Metazoa > Arthropoda > Insecta > Coleoptera > Dascillidae > Dascillus > Dascillus cervinus. Next base: position 23,581,072 of record OX458319.1, on the reverse strand, counting down.
GCCTAGACTCTAAGGTTCTTCTCCACAACTACGTCATAAAAGAGGCGGAGCTAAAGGGTCGGATGCGCGTGGACAAACCTTGTTAATTCAGCCATGGCGCCATCAATAAATTTCTAACTGATCATAACTTGTGCAAACGAACATCGCCATCGTTTCGATTATCATACCAAATACATTAGAATTACCAATACGCACAACTCCACAAGTTTATTACGTATTTGTAAGGATGCGAGGTCATCTACGCCATCTACCGCACTGCGATGTAATAGCGGTTCTCTCATATGAGATGCTATGGAAAAGAACGTTTAATAAACTTAAAAATGCCGATTTAATTGCGAGAAAAGTCTTTAAAAATTTTTTATTATTGCCTTTTAGGATTCATTTTTCATTACATTCATTCACTTTTTGTGCATAGGCTCTTATAAAAACACTAAAGAAATTAAAAATAAATTTAGTTTGCTAATATGGCGAATTGCATGTTTTAAATTAAATTAATTAGGTCCTTAAGGGTAAAAAATTACGAGAAAGGGAAATTTATTTCGGAAAAGATAGAAAACAAAAAATTTTAATGCTATAGAAAAGAATGTTTAGGAAATTTAATAAAATAATAGAAACGCGCTTTTATATTTTTTAATATAAGAAATGTTATGGAAAAAATGTTTGGGAAAATTCAAGATGCTGTTTTAATTGTGTGAATTTTTTTTTTTGTTTTTGTTTTTTAACACTAAGTTTTCACTGCTTTCATTCATGTTTTGTACTTTTAATTTTTGTAGTGTTTTTATAAGAGGCTATGTACAAAAAGTCAATGAATGTAACGAAACATGAATGCTAAAAGCAAAAAAAAAAGAATTTAAAGGCTTTTCTCGCAATTAATGCGGCATTTTTGAATTTCTTAACCGTTCTTTTCCATAGTATCTTATATGAGAAAACCACTATTACATCGCAAGGCGCTAGAGGCGCTGCTTACACGGGATCCCGTCGGGAGTGGAAGTTGCACGTATTATTAGTCTAATGCATGGATCGGCAACCTTTTGTTGTAAAAGAGCCAAATATTTTACGGGGAGATTAGTGCGGGCCGCACTTGGGTCACATGTCATTACAGTATACTTACAATATTTGTGTATACATATTTTAGTTTAGATATCATCCGTCACGTGCGTTGCGGCGACAATCTTGCGGGCCGCTGGTTGCCGACCCATGGTCTAATGTATTTGATTATAACGTGCGCACTCGTATAGAATTTGTTTACATTAAAATTTAGTCTCCTGATTTTTTCTAGATGGAACTACCCCCACTCCAAAAAAAAATCCCCCCCCCCCAATGAATATTTCCTTCGATGCACTTGTAAAGATGGCGCTAGCGGGCGTCCCCGCTGTGGCGCGTGCATTTGAATGTTTTGGTGGTAGTTTACTAGTAATCGGAAAACTTGTACAGATGGTCGTGTAATTATTCTTCAAAACAAAATGCCAGTAAGATCATGTTGTGAAACAAAATGTCAGTAAGACCGTGTTGTGTACCAAATTGTTACAACAAAACTACTGCACGGTAAGTTAAATATACAGTCGAACTCCTCTATAGTAATGTTCGAAAAGCCATGAAAAAACATCACTATAGAGAAACTTCACTATATAGAATTCAAGTATAATTTTACAATTTTGGCAGTCACTTTAAAAACCAATTGATATTTAAAACAAAAAATTAAAATTTATTATATTTGAAAAAATATTTGTTTAAGTATATAGAAATACACGCAGTTATTAATAAACAATACAAATTTTCATCTGAATACTTACATAACATGTACTTATTGATGAAAAAATCTGTCCAAAGTTGATTGCATAAGTAAGAATTTTGCAAGAAATTCTTTTAATGATTTTTCAGGTTTTCTATTACCGAAAATTCCGTTCCTCGAGAATTTTGGTAAACCTTTAGTAAAGAATAATCACTATATAGAGGCTTAACATCATAATATAGAGGTATTTTTATATGGAAAACGTTCAAAAATGCACGTTCCTGACAAAAACATCACTATAGAGAAAAAATCATTATAGAGGAGGTCACTATAGAGGAGTTCGACTGTATTTAAATTTTTCCTTTGTATTTTGTAATACGTATTATTTATTGTTTAGGTATAATTTACCAAAAGATCATCAATTATGGAAATTATAGTTGCAACGAATCAACAATTCACTGCTAGTCGATAAAAATGGCTTACATAATTACAAGATGTGCAGGAGTTATTTTAATGAGGCTTGAATAAATTAAATCGGGCAATTACTAATATTTTCAATTACAACATTAAATTTGCATGTATGAATTTTTTCAGTAAACTAATTTTATATTGGTGAACTAGCTGACTTGACATTCGGGATTCTGGTGTTATATGATATTATGTTAATTTTAAACCAATGTTTATATTACACTGTTTTTAACAACTGAAATGTTTCATGTATCATACACATTTTGAAATGGCATTTAAATGAATGATTAAATTGTAAAGTACCATTTATTATATGTGTATTGCTCATATACTGTAGCTTATGTATTGTAGGTATATATTGTTTATATTGTACGTATAAATATATAAATATGTAATTGTTATTATTATTTTATTTATTTTATTTACCACAAAAAGAAATAAAAACATTTTAAAATTTTGCGCTCTTAAAACGGGTGTATTATAGATATCGTCTTAGTCGATTTTACGGTTGATATTTCGCTGATTTTTTTATAGATGGCGCGAAACATTTGTCGCCCAAACTTGTACTAAAGTTGCCCATCTATATTAATTATATGGTCTGTGACCCAGGGAGAGGTATTAAAAGCTGAGAAAATTTTAAATTAATTTAACAGTTCAAGTCAAGTTCCATAGAGGGCCTCCTCCGAAGTCATAACCTCAATTTTTATGTTATCTGTGCCTCATTTGCAAGCCGCGGCAGTGAGAGGTAAATCTAGAATTTTCTACTTGGTTTGCACGTGCATTAATTTGCTTGCATGAACCAATCGTTAATTGTTAAATTGCATTCAATTCATTTTCCGATAAAGATGGATAATTGCGATGATTTGAATTCATTTCAAATTAAATTAGAGCAAACAACTTATAATAAAAGACGAGCCAGAAGAAGTTGCCATAGAAAGCAGCTCATTTGATATCATATACAATAAAAGTTTTCCAACACCTGGTATCAAGGATCAGTTACTGAATACCCAGGTACAGTTTTACAAACTAAACAATTTTCACTTGAAACTTTTATAAGAAATTAAAAGTAATATCAACATTCTCAATGAAATTTGCATAAAATAAACTACAAATGTGATGTTCTTTCTCATCAATTGTAAGCTGTCAATTTCTGAGAGGGTCTCTTTGTCACATTTACCATTTATCTACCTGGTTTTAGTAAAAAGATATCTTTGGTTAATTGTGTTTGTTAAATCAAATTCTTGCACATCTCAAGTAAATGTGGCTAATCTTGGTTTCGATGCACTTGAAGTTCAATTAAAACAAGAAGAGCTGATAATAAAAGATGAACCAGAAGAAGTTATTGAAAATACTAGCTCACTTGAAATCATCCAGTTTGACACAATTCCTGTCACACCTGGTATTAGAGATCGTATTGCAAATACACAGGTAAATTTTCATTTATACAATGTGAAGGCCTAAATTACATTTTTCTTGTGTTAATTTTTAGATCAAAGTACTGAACTGAACTGAAGATTTACTTAAAGGAGAGAGAAACTTTAAAAATCGTTTTTTTTTTAAGTATTGCATAATTACCGTTATACACTCCGCTCTTCAAAGGAAAAAACCACTTAAAAATTCAAAGTCGTTTGCGAGATATTTAAGTTCTTGCATACCAGCGGTGACGTCATAACTACCCAGCCAGCTCTTTCTTTCTTTCTCTATTTGTTGAGTCGATCCACGCCGATTTCATGAAATGCATGGCAATGGTCGCGAGGTTCGGCGAACCGAATTTGTTCATAACGTTCACCGCCAATCTGAGATGGCCTGAAATCTGAGAGTTACTCGTGTATCCGCACAAATTCGAAAACCGGCCGGACATTGTGTGCCGTGTTTTCCACGAGAAACTTCTGCGCTTCATGGACGATCTGATCGGGAAGCAGGCGCTGGGCGTCGTACAGTGTCATTTGTACGTTATCGAGTTTCAAAAGCGTGGCCTGCCTCACGCGCATATCGTGGTGACCTTCGTTCCGGACGACAAAATCAAAAACGAAAATGACATGGATAGAACGGTATCCGCAGAAATTCCCGATCGAGACGAACAACCACTGCTATACGATGTCGTTAAAAAACACTACGTGCACAAGATCTGCAGCCGCGTTGCCAAACCAGACGCACCTTGCATGCAGGACGGTAAATGTTCGAAATACTTTCCAAAATCATACTGCGAGATGATTAGCTACGACGGAAACAATAACAACAACGTAGGCAAATCGGCAGTTTACAAGCGGCTGAATAACGGACGACTCTTCGAAATGGACGGTTACTTCGTCGATAACCAAAGAATCGTCCCGTACAATCCGTATTTCGCCGCCAAATACGATTGTCATATCAATTTTGAAGTGTGCTGTCACATCTCCGGCATCAAATATCTTTACCATTACGTGACGAAGAGCGGGAGCGGCGACTTCGCAGAGGTAGCAGGCGGAGTAGTCGATCGCCCGGACGTATTAGTCGCCAGGGACGAAATTCGTGCTTATCAGAATTGTCGATATATAAGCGCACCTGAGGCTTTGTCACCTTTACTATTTATCTACCTGGTTTTAGCAACAACATATCTTTGGTTAATTGTGTTTGTTAAATCAAATTCTTACATATTTCAGGTAAATGTGGCTAATCTTGATTTCGATGCACTTGAAGTTCAATTAAAACAAGAAGAGCTGATAATAAAAGATGAACCGGAAGAAATTACTGAAGAAACCAGCTCACTTGAAATCATCAAGTTTGACACAAGTCCTCCAACACTTGGTATTCGAGATCGTATTGCAAATACACTGGTAATTTTTTATATTTACAATGTGAAGACCTCTTGTTCTAATTTTTAGATAAAAGTAGACTCATCCATACGTAAAATTGAAGATTTGCTAAACATTTGTACATGCACCGTTGAAGTTAACAGGATTCCGCAGCATGTGATCACCACAAAAATGGAGCAGTATCTTGCAAACACATTACAAAACAAAGCAGAAGCAAACTGTGACACTATTAATTATCAAGTATGTACGCAACGAGTCTCTCAAATTTTATTTAGAGGGCATATGTTACACCACAAAATTACTAAACAGAAGGATGACGACTGTGGAAAAGTTTTTAGTGAAAATAAAGATCTAAAAGTGCACAAACATAGCCACAAGAGCAAGAAACGTTTCAAATGCAAACGTTTCAAAAAATGTTTTAAACACAATGGGGAATTCCAGAAACACATGTTGTTCGGAGCGGGAGCGGCGACTTCGGGCGGAGTAGTCGATCGCCCGGACATATTAGTCGCCAGAGACGAAATTCGTGCTTATCAGATTTGTCGATATATAAGCGCACCTGAGGCTTTCTGGAAACTGGCGAGCTTCAAATCTAAAGATCGCTCTCACGCACTGATGATTCTTCCCGTACACCTGCATGGCGACAGGACCGTACTACTGGACGCCGACGACGAAGAAGAACTGGAAGCTCTAATCGACGACGGTGATAACAATAACAACAATAACAAAGATACCGGAGATGATAACGACGACGAAAATCGCAACAGGGTTCGCAATTTAATTCAAAAACGAACCAAGTTAGAAGCATGGTTTGTTCTGAAGGAAACGGATCCTTCGGCTCGTGAACTATATTACTATCAGATTCCAGAAAAGTACGATTGGCAAAACAAACGAGCCGTCTGGACGAGCAGAGTCGCGGCCTGCAAAACACTCGGGATCGTGATGGAGATTTCGCCTAACGCAGACAAAATAGAACTTTTCTATTTGCGTCTGCTGTTGAACCATCAGAAAGGCGCGAAATCTTACGAAGAATTGAGAACCGTCAACGGAACCGTGTTCGACCAATATCAAGACGCGTGTCGCGAGCTCGGATTTCTCGAGGACGAGGCGATCGTTGTCTTGAAGAAGCGGCGCTCCACAAACATCCGGTTCAATTGCGGAAGCTTTTCGCGTTGCTCTGTTGCGTGGCCGATGGCCTGTTTCGTCATCAAATGAGGAACCTTTTTGAGAAACATCGAAACGCCATGACGAAGGACTTCATAAGCCAAAGTCAGAGTGCTCGACGGACGATACGTTCGGCCCTCCGCGACATCGATTCTCACATCAGGAGAAATCGTACCGAATTTACCATTCGCAATTTCGGTATCGATTTCGAAGATGATGAAGAAGAACAAGACATCAACGATAATGACGATGTCGTCGCTACAGAAACCGTCGACGCCCGTAATCCTCTTCTCAACAAAGATACCGTTGAAGCTGGGCTCGACGTCAGTGGCGGGCTGGCCCGTCGAGCACCCTCGCTCCCGGGATATGAAGCTCATCGACGTCATCGTCTGGGACGAAGCGACAATAACCCCTAACGACGAGGTGCACGCGGTCAACAGATATCTGAGGGATCTGATGTCGACGACGAATCGACCGATGGGCGGAAAAATTGTCCTTTTTGGCGGAGATTTCCGACAAATATTACCTGTCATACCCCACGGTCGACCCGTTCAGATAATCGCCGCGGCGATGAAATCCAGTTACATCTGGCCGCTGTTAAGAACCCTGTCACTGAGGGTAAACATGCGCGCATTGAACGCGGACGACGGGCGCAACGTCGTGGAAGGCATGCCGTACCACGAATATCTGTTGCGCCTCGGCGAAGGACGGCTGCCTTACGTGACCATGCGAACGTTTCCGCTCGCTCCGAAGGATCTCGTCGAAATACCGAAAGAACTGCTGGTATACAGTTTCGAGGAAATGACGCATTTTCTCTACGGAGGAATCGACGATCCCGAATTCGACGATACTGTCTCCGACTAATATCATGGTCGACGAGATGAACGCGCGCATGTTGGATCTGATATCTCCTGGAAGCGTCGTGACCACCTACTTCAGCACGGACATCTATCAAACCGAAGAGGGCGAAGAATGCGAAATTCTGATCGACATTCTGCATTCGATGAAGTCGGCGTCGCTGCCGCAGCACGAGTTGCGTCTCAAGATCGATGCGGTGGTCGTTCTGATGAGGAATCTGGACGTCAAAATGGGAATGTGCAACGGAACGCGCCTCCTCGTGAAACGCATGCAACCTCACAAAGAGAGCAGGTCCTGGATCCCTCGCATCCGCATGATGTGCGCCGATCTGCCGTTGCCGAAACCGTTAGTGAGAGTGCAGTTCCCGATCAAACTGGCGTACGCCATGACGATCAACAAGTCGCAGGGCCAGACATTCCAGAAGGTAGCGGTTTATCTCAAATCTCCCTGCTTCAGTCACGGACAATTGTACGTCGCCATGTCGAGGGTCGGTCATCGCGACAACATCAGAATGATGATAGAAGACTCGAACCAACAAGGAAGCTTCAAGTTTACCTTCAAAAAACGAAAGTTCACTCGAAATGTCATCTATCCGTCCGCCCTGGGCGTTCGGACAATTGAACCCGCAGCCAGAACTGTTCTGGGAGCAACAGAAGAGTTCGGCGAGGGCGGTGCCCATGTACATGATGGGTCATCCCAAATCTATTTAAAAAGCATACAAAACAAGTGTGGAAAATGTGTGAAGTAACCCCGTTGTTAAATAGTTTTCACTTGAAACTTTTATAAGAAATTAAAACTGATATCAAAATTTTCATTGCAATTTATGTAAATGAAAGTGCAAATGTGATGTAACTTCTCATTAATTGTAATTTGCTAATTGTAGAGAAGGTCTCTTTGTCACGTTTTCCATTTATCTCCCTGGTTTTATCAAAGAATAATTTTTAGTGCATTATTACAAAAGAAAATCAAAAGTTTGCATCTCTATTGTACCATAAAATATTTTTAATAGTTTTTTTATTCCAGTTTGATATAGTAATCACTAAAATGCTTCCATATTTTCATCTAATATGTTAATTTTTAATTGAGTGTGTTAAATCAAATTCATGCACATTTCAGATGAATGATTTCGATGCACTTGAAGTTAAATTAGAACAAGATGAACTGATCACAAAAGATGAACCAGAAGAAGTTATTGAAAATACTAGCTCACTTGAAATCATCCAGTTTGACACAATTCCTGGCACACTTGGTATTAGAGATCGTATTGCAAATGCATAGGTAAATTTTCATATTTACAATGTGAAGGCCTAAACTACATTTTTCTTGTTTTAATTTTAGATCAAAGTAGACCCATTCATATTTAGAACTGAAGCTTTGCTTAAGATTTGTACATGTGCCGTTGAAGTTATTATGATTCCGCAGCATGTATTCACCATAAAAATGGAGCAGTATCTTGTTTCTAAATTACAAAACATAACAGAAGCAAACTATGATGATGAAGATTGTATAACCCAAGAAGACGTTATTAAATGTAAAGTATGCACACAATGGGTCACTCAAATTTTATTTAGAAAACATATGTTACACCACAAAATTACTAAACACAAGGATGACGACTACGACTGTGGAAAAGTTTTTAGTGAAAACAAAGATCTAAAAGTGCACAAACATAGCCACAAGAGCAAGAAACGTTTCAATTGCAAACGTTGCAAAAAAAGTTTTAAACACAATGGCGAATTCAAGAAACACATGTTGTTCCATGATGATAAAAAATCTTTTAAATGTGGACAGTGCAATAAATGTTTTATAGAAAATGGCAATCTTAAAAGACACATGTTGATTCATACGGGACTTAAACCTTTTAAATGTCTCGAGTGCAATAAATGTTTTACCCAAAATAACAATCTTAAAAGACAGATGTTGATTCATAAGGGACTTAAACCTTTTGAATGCCTTCAGTGCAATAAATGTTATACCGAAAATAACAAACTTAAAACACACATGTTGTTTCATAAGGGACTTGAACCTTTTAAATGTCAAGAGTGCAATAAATGTTTTACCGAAAATGGCAGTCTTAAAAGACACATGCTGATTCATAAGGGATGTTGCGTCCCTAATTCCAAGAACATTAAAAGCCTGGTCAAAGGCAAGAAAACGCGGACGAGGGGGCGCACATATGAACCCTGAAGCAGTTTTTAAAATCAGTTCGTCTGTAACTCGCATACAGGACGGTTCATCTGTAACTCGCATACATGACAGTTCATCTGTAACTGGCATACATAGCAGTTCATCTGTAACTGCACCATAACATGCATCACTCTCATTTTTTGTTAATTTTGTAAATACACTAATTTATCCGTTATCATTTTTTATTTTATCTTTAAACTATCCGTCCTCCGGTAAAACGCAGTGCGGAATTTACTACTGAGTAAACAAGGGACTTGAACCTTTTAAATGTCTACAGTGCGATAAATGTTTCACCTTAAATCACAACCTTAAAAGTCACATGTTGATTCATAAGGGACTTAAACCTTTTAAATATCCTGAGTGCAATAAATGTTTTACCCAAAATAGTCATCTTAAAACACACGTGTTAATTCACAAGGGACTTAAACCTTTTAAATGTCCTGAGTGTAATAAATGTTTTACCTTAAATGGCACTCTTAAAAAACACATGTTGATTCATAAGGGACTTAAATTTGAAGACGCAGCCTGAATAGAAAAAGGAAGAAATATATTTTTGTTTGTTTATTTATTCTACCCTATGCAGGGTGGTTACTTTCTGGAAAACCTGGAAAAGTCGGGGAATTTGGTTTGGTCTGGAATGTCAGGGAAAAGTCAGGGAATTTTGTAAAAAAAACGAAAAAATCAGGGAATTTTTGGAACCATTGACTTTGATTACAAGACAAAACATATTCCTTCAGAAAACTACCTAAAATTTTAAATTTACCGTTCTTTATGCGTTGGAGAGTTGCTATCTACAAGTGATTGTTACATAAATATGTCGAAGCGATTTTCTGTGGAAGGTATCTATCGCATAAAAAAAGACCCGAGTGTATAGAATTGTGTTTTATTTTTTGTTATATTTACTAAAAGTTTAATGTTCATGTATTCCGTTCTTCTATAGATGAGTTATTATTGTTACAACGATGTGAAAAAGATTTTATTTAACTTTCTAGTTATATTCGTTTATAATTAATTTAATAAATCAATCAATAAATTTTTATATTTTGTGTAATAAATCTGTCCCCCAGTTATTGTTTACGAAAATGTTCTCTATGTGCAAGTTGTTTTTCTTAATTTGGACCTTTCTGGAATTTTTCAATTTTTGATCTGGAAAACCTGGAAAAGTCAGGGAATTTGGAAAATGAATATTGGTAACCACCCTGCTATGATTTTAAATAAATATAATTCTATTAAACAGATTGGAAATGCTTATTCACTGATATTATTTAATAAGGTTCATTAAATTATACTTTCATGAAGTATTTAATTAACAGCAATTAAATGCAACCAAATTTTAAACTTATTGACTGAAAATTAATGTGACTTGTCAACGGTCAACTAATTAACTTATGAACAAGGATCTAAATTAATTAAAATCGCTGAAATGTTCCTAATATCGATAATCATATAGTTTGAGGTTTTTACTTGTGATTTGATACGGTAATCGTTAAAGTACATCCACATTTTCATCTGAATGCATCCATTTTCGATTTTGTTACTTTATTAAATCAAGTTTAATGTCTTATTTCGATGGGAAATTATAATTTATAATAAATTACTGATTTTTTATGTTGTATCTCAGTTATTATTATTACTTTATAATAGCAAATAGTAGTTTAATGAATAGTTTTTTTTAAATTTATTTCATTTACTTGTTTATTTCGTAATTATTATGATTGTTACTGTTATTTTCACGAATTCATACAGTGAATAAATTGTATGATGATAAATTTTAAGTGATGATGCATTTAATTTATTGTTTACTTTTAAATAATTGATTTGTTGTATTCTTATAAATTATAAATATGAAGTGTTATTTCAAAATGAGGAAAATAATTATCAATAGGAGAATAAAATAAATCACTTAAAAGATAATGTCCTAACTACTCTTAATTTTCTGTATCTTTATAGTTAATTAGCTGAAATACCCGGCTTCGCTTGGTGTACAAAATTTGGTGGCTGTAGAACACTTCTTTCTACGCGAAAATCTGTTTAGGCGATACTCCCCCCCCAACAAGATTCACTTGTGTTCAAAATTGAATAGCTGTAGGACATTTTTTTCTATGCGAGAATATGTTTCAGTGATACCCACCCTACTAAAATGTACTTGTACACTAAATTTGGTGGCTGTAGGACACTTCTTTCTATGCGAAAATATGCCCCCCCCCAATAAGATGCACCTTTGTACAAAATTTGGTGGCCGTAGGACACTTTTATGCGAAACTATGTTTGCCCCCCCCCGACTAGGATGCACTTGTGTACAAAATTTGGTGGCTGTAAGACATTTCTTTCTATGCGAAAATATGTTTGGGCAATAAGCCTCCCCCCCGACTAAGATGCACGGGTGTACAAAATTTGTTGCCTGTAGGACACTTGTTTCTATGTGAAAATAAGTTTCAGTGATCCCCCCGTGCGATTTTTGTTTGCCCCCCCCCCACGATCGGCATCAAACTAAGTCCTCCCTACAAAGATGCACTTGTGTACAAAATTTGTTGGCTGTAGGACACTGTTTTCTATGCGAAAATAAGTTTCAGTGATCTCCCGTGCGATTTTTGTTTGCCCCCCCCCCCACGATCGACATCAAACTAAGTCCTCCCTACGAAGATGCACTTGTGTACAAAATTTGTTGGTTGTAGGATACTGTTTTCTATGTGAAAGTAAGTTTCAGTGATCCTCCCCGTGCGATTTTTTCGCGCCATTGTTTAAAGTTTTCCGTCATCTCTTGCATCGTTTCTGTCGTAGCGTGTTTTTTGTACTGAACTATGCAGTTTTTAGTGCTTACTGTCGTTGGTTTTATGAGAGTGTTTTTCTGTGCTCGTTACAGTATATGTTTTTACTTTTTTCTGATAATCCGACCTTTTCTGCGTTCCGACCATACCCCCAGTCCCAAAGGTGACGGATTAGAGGGGTTCTACTGTAGATTAAAAAACTTTCAAAATAGAAAATTTCTTTTTTTTTCATAAAGTTATTGCCAAGTTGTATAACCTTTGTTGAAAGAGTTAATGTTTGCAAAAATTACTATCAGAACTGCAAATTCAATTGCCTAATATCATTTATTAAAAGCTGAAATCTTTAAAGAAGTATTTGATTCAAGAATTTAAATGAATTTAACAGTTCAAGTCAAGTTCCATAGAGGGCCTCCTTCGAAGCCATAACCCATAGACAAATAGATCGGTAACTCACATATAAAATCTTGATTAAATGTATTGCAATTATTCGTGAGAAGATGGCGCTTTCAACGGCCCCGCCAAAACGAGAATTGTCGAATTTCGAACTTCGGCAGGAAACGTGCAAGATTCCCCGAAATTTATCGTAAAGTGTGTAGGTGGTAACCATAAGTTTCGTCAGCTGAGCCAACGCCATCTTTATTTACAAGCCGTGAAGCCATGCTTGGCAACACCGCATTAATGCACAGAAGTAGGCCGGGTACAACGCCATCTTTATTTACAAGCCGTGAAGCCATGCTTGGCAACACCGCATTAATGCACAGAAGTAGGCCGGGTATCATTGCACGTCGGTTGCAATCGAAACTTATTAAAAAATAACTAACATGAAATGATCCATACTACATCATTATTCTGATAGTATTAAGAAATAAAACAAAAGTTAGTAAGGGCAGGAAATTTTATTTTGTGGTATTTATTAAACATTAAATAACATTATTTACAAATAACATATTTTTAACGTTTATTTTTCTCTTTTGTTAGCGTAGCTAATTTCCTTTTTTTCTCTAAATTTTTAGTGCCATTTGTTTCTTTTGAATATTTTGTGTAGTTATTCAACAGAATATTTGCAAAAACAGAATACAATGTTTTAAACAATCTAGAAACATCGTTGCCACACAGACAATGTAATTCAAATTGTTGAAAAAAGTTATTGGAATTTAAGCTTAACTGTGTCAGTTGAATTAAAATGCCTTTTTGACAGGAAGATTGCAAAAATTTTGTTTCCCACACGCTATTAGCTACAATATATTCTAACAAAGCATACATATGAAAGAAAACACACTTAACATGGTAACTTGGTACACTTAAGCCACCTCGCTGTAAAAAGTCAAAATATTCGTTGCAAACATTACTACCGCGTCCTTCCTCAAATAAAAAAACACAGGCAGTACATTCCAGATTTTTGCAAACAGATCGTGCTCCATAGCCACAAACATATATGCAGCTTGATTCCTCGATTTCACATAATTCAAGATAATTTGAAGTTATAATGGGGCGAAATTGATCAATGTCAACATTATATAAATTTGATTCAGTACTTTCATTAGCAAAGTTGCTAAAGCATGCTTCTTTTTTATTGATCATTTTCAAAATATGTCTTATTCGTAATTTGTTTTCTGATTCAATTACTTGCCTAACTGATACATTATAGTTTGATCCAGATAGTCGTCTGTACATTCCAAACCTTTTCTCTAACTTGTCTGTTTGAAATTTCCCCAAGAGTACATACGAAACATTAAATTTTGTTAAAGCATCGTTAGCAATTTTACATAACACTTGAGATGCTCTTCTTATTGCTTCAAATGTGTCGGAGCTTAAGCCAGCTTTGTCCTTGAAAGACTGCCATGCTTCTATCCAAGACAAAAAACGTTTCAAAAACAATAACTTTTCATCCTCAATACTACAAACTGGTCCTGCCCATTCATTTCTTTTTATTTTTCCTACGATAGGGTTTTTAGAATTTACAATATCCCACCAGATGCGGAAAATTTGTAAAAAATTTGCAGTATCTGTACATTTTTCTTCCGTTTGTAAAGCAGCAATAGTTGACATATGAAAAACATTATCCACTAACAAAACGTTTTGTCTCTCTAAATTCGAGGGATACAAAGTTTTATAACTCAACTTATATGCTTTTTTAATTAACTTATTTTGCTCGTCCTTGAAAAATAGTCGCAAATGTTCGAAACATGCATACCGTTTTATTGTATAATTTTCAAAATCAGGATATATTAAAGTGTGAAAAGTATCTTTTTTGTTCAACCAGTTATTCCTAACATTTTTAAAAATGTGAACAGTGTCATACGATAGGTAAGTATTAATATCAGGGAAGCATGGATTTGGCATAGATTCGTTTGGAGAAATTAAAGTGAACATATTCTGATTTATTCTATTGTTATCAGTTAGTATCGCAACTATAGGAAAACCACATTTTTGAACAAATTCAATTACCTCATTAACGAGTATCTTTAACTGATCTCCTGTTGTGTTATTCACAGGAACTAGTCGAATAACTTCACTAAAATTACCAAAAGCAGAAGAGATCATAAAAGTTTCAATAGTTTTTGCCAGATCCTTAGCATTATTTTCTGAACTGCCAACAATTCCATTGGCTTTAAAATCTAACTTAGATTTCACATAAATTTCATCAATTTGTAATATTGTATATTTTTCTCGAACAGTCAAGTTTTTGGAAATTTGTTTCAAATAGTGACTTGTATTTGAAAGATTTTTGTCTGGTTTTACATTAAATCTAGAAGATATTTGTTGTAAATATCGTTTACTAGGCAGCAGCAAATGATCTTGTAAGAGCATGTAACAAGACGATGAATATGAATAAGCCATAAATGCAAACAAAATAGTTGCTGGGGAATATTTTCGTCTTTTTAACAATATCATGTTTAACTGATCAATTAAAAGTTCCAATTGTTTTTTATGTTGATAGTCTTCCATTTCTTCAGCTTTTTCGTTACACGTAACTAAATTTTCATACGACTTTTGCAAGAAAAATTCAAAAGATCGAGTCCTTAAATTGTGTTGACTTACGTTGGCATACCTAACTAATATATTTTCAAGTTGCGACCATCGAGATAATTTTAAATCACAAGGGAGAATCCAGTTCAAATCGTGAGCAGAAATTTCTTCTTTTCCAATAAAGAGTTTTAATGTTAAATCACTTTTCACAAGAACACTACATAAAATTTCGGCGGCACTTAACTCAGTTTCACTTTCAGAAGAACTATTAGAACACTCAATATTTAATAAATACAGCCAAACACCAAAGTTGCTCTTAATTTTAAAGTTCCACTTTGTTTCACTGTTTATACCATTTAGTTTTGTTTGAAAAGTGTCAAGAAAATTTGTAAAGTCATTTATAATATCAGATTTTACAAATTCTTCAATTTTTCCAGCTTCTTTTGATTGCAACGCTTTCCTTCTTACTTCAGGGTCTTTTCGTCTAACTACTGTTGAAGTTGAAGACAGATAAACTGGAAGATTTTGAAAAATTGTGGGTACAGCGTCTTCCTTTAATTTTGGGTGTGCTAATAGCAACGTAGTAACAGTTGACCCGTTTTTGTATATCTGATCTAATATAACATCATTTTCGTTAAAATGTTTTATACAAACAGATGAATACTTCGTAGGCTGCCAATTTTTCCTCGGGATAGCTCGAAGCCATTTCTTTTTCGTTTCTTCATCTTTTGGAAATGAAAACGTAGTAACTGCAGCTTGCCCCTTTACGGAAACACTTTCGTAATTCGATTTGCAGCTTGGGACACAACATTTTCTAGTCATCTAAAAAGTTTTCATGTGAAAAGCATGAACCAAAGGTTAAATGTACTTACTTTCTATATTGTCGAATATCAAATTATTGAGTTAAATATTCTGATAAATACACACAGGTTTGGAAATACCACAACTATCTAACGTTAACTGCACTTTATAACAATATCAACAACAACTCAATGATGCAATGCTGAACTGAAGAATGCAAAATGTCCGCCTAGCAACACTGCTGCCAAATTTCTTAGTTCACGGCTTGTAAAATAAAGATGGCGTTGGCTGAGCTGTATTATAACCTCTTAACTGCGCCATTTTACAGTGAGTAACACGTTTTCCAACGTTTTCTTTAAATTTAATTTGCAAGATGCATGTCTGCTGTGTTTTAAATTGTGAGGACAGAACAGCTTCGAGGTAATTTAAATACTTTTAAATAATCTTAGTGTTACACAATTAAAATTACTATTTGTTTTCATAAATTGCAAGATATGAGTTACCCAAAAATGCATTCATATCCGTGGAGAATGGATTAAAGCTATGAGAAACTCGGAAATGCTACAAAAGAACCTCGGCTCATACAAAGTTTGCCGAAATCACTTTGAACCAATTTGTTTCAATGCTAACGGTCGCTTGATAAAAAATGCTGTACCAATGCTAAACTTGCCTGGTTTACATTCTGATGGGCCAGGTACATGTTTTAGAAATCCTGAAACAAGTGCTAAAATATCGGTCACACCTGAAAAAATTCGTGCTGCCCTTAATGATAGCAGGGTATCAACATTAGGCATGTAGGTTGATAATTTCGAAGTCACTTTACCTACTAAGACTTTTATTGGCCCACGCAAGGGAGTCAATGTTTCCTTATTTGGTACTGATGACTGTGAAGGTACATTGGTCACACCTGAAAAAATCCGTGCTGCTCTTAATGAAACCAGGGTATCAACGTTAAGCATGGAGGTTGATAATTTCGAAGTCACTTTACCTACTAAGACTGGTACTGATGACTGTGAAGGTATGCGTTTTGTTGTAACTAATTTCAAATGCTAATTTGCATTTCTGTTTAAAAGCAACCAACACCAGTACGTACATCAGTGCTGCGTCTGTAAATACCAGACCGAGTCGGCAGCAGAGACAAGAGAAGGTGAAGATGGCTGTATTGATGGCTTTGTGGATCTAGGTTTAGCTGAGAGGCGCGCGTTATTTGCTGATCATGCATTGGTTTTCCTAATAAAAGGTCTTCACAAAGAGTGGAAAATGTCAGTTTCTTTCACTTTTTGTGAAGGCACAACTTCGGCCACCGATTTGAAATTTATTTTAGTTAAAGTAATTAGGCAGGTCAGGCAAACGGGATTTCAGATCAGGGTGCTACAAATCGGGCTGCTATTAACAGTTTAATGCAGGATACGGTAAATCATTGCAGACGTTTGAATATCGATAACCGTTCTCAAGGATACCTAATTGATGATGTGGAAATCGTGCACTTGTATGATTATCCGCATCTCATGAAAGGTATCCGAAATGGCATGTTGAATAAAAATTTACATTTTACGCAAAATGAAGTAGAAAAAGTTGCTTCGTGGCAACATATTGTACAAATGTACAAATTTGATAAAAATCAGGGTCCCTTTAGTCAATTTGTGAAATTAACCGATCAACATGTCTACGCGTCCAAAATTAAAAAAATGAAAGTGAAAAATGCCACTCAGGTATTTAGTCACACCGTAGGTACTTCCATGCGTTTACTTGCGGAAAACAGTCCTCGGTTGTCAGATCCTCAGTCGGAATATTACCTAGATCCAAAAGCAACCGACACAGCAGATCTCCTTTTGTTCTTCGATAAATTATTTGACAGCGTAAATGGAAGCGCGCGACAGGCACCTCCAGGAAAGCCATTACGGAGTGTTGTAACATCAAAATCTTCGCATGTTGCTTTTTGGAAATCTGCACTTCTTACTCTGTCTTCTATGTACTTTACTGCTCCCGATTCCTCTAAACGTATTGTGATCCCTTCCCTTACTAACTGGATCTCCTTGATAAATAGTTTTATTTATTTGAAAACACGCATGTCTGACTTACGTTTCAATTACTTCTCACCACGTAGTTTTAATCAGGATACCTTAGAAAATAAATTTTCCCAATGTAGAAGTTACTGTCCTACTAATAGCAATCCAACATGTTCTTCATTTATTTCAACTAACAAGGCTCTGCTAGTGGGCAACTTTGTGTCACAACATTCAGTAGGGGCTAACTGTGAAATTGATGACTCAGATGGCCAGCTTGCCAATTTGAGATCATTTATCGAAGGTCAAAAAGATACAATTTTTACACCGCCTTTTGTAGTTCCTCCTGCAGTTCCGGATGTCGTTCATGTTAAACCTCGTTTTATCGATCTGTATACTTCTCAGTATATATCGGGTTATGTCGCGAACAAATTGAAACGTTGTAATGTGTGTAACAATAAAATGCTTTCATCGGCAATATTGCCTGAAAGTATTTTAATTCGCGCACGTGAGTTATCAGGCCGCAGGTTGACCCATCCTTCAAGCAACTTTTCACGCGTTTTCAGAAAAGCAACTACGGTTGTCTTGTCAAATCTCCCCAAAATTGTTATCACTTTCGGTATTAAAAAACAGTTGCATGAGGCAGTTTGTAGTTTATATTATACGGATATTTCTGCATTATTTTGTGCTGATCACAGAAATAATAACGCAGAAAAATGCATTACTGTTACTGTCAATATCGTATTTCACAATTATTTGAAAACTATTAACAAAATTTTGAAAGGCGATTCAAAGGGAGTTAATCAAGACTTCCTTACATCTTTGGCATTCCGTAAATATCAAAAACGCCGGAAGCGTTAATAATTTCGTTAGAAAAAAATACTTCATTGACAGTGCGTAATATGTAAATGAACACAGACATATTTTAAATCTTTGGTTTTTTCTTTTTTTGTTGCAGATCCCGATATCGTGAAGCAAAACAGGAGCGTTCATGCAAAACCACAGATGTTCGAAGTGAGTTAATGATTAATTCTGAATGAATTTTCTGAAATAATCATTAATTTACCTCATACGGACATGTGTGTTTTGCATGGACATTCCTCATTCGTAAGGGCCTCTTGCTGGGGTTAGCTTAGGCGCCCACTACGTCCTTCCATCCTTCACACATTTTAATGGATACTATGTAAATATTTAATGACGACATTCAATAAATGTTTGTAAATCAAAGAATAATTTCATTTCTTTATATCCTTTGAAAATATTAATTACAAAGAACCTTAAATTTGAACTAATTTTATTTCCCGCCTGAAAAACAATTTTGAAATTCCCGCCATTAAAAAATCATACAATTTCTTTTATTGGGGGAAAGATGTCGCTTTACAAAAAAAGTTAGCAACGTACATAGGAGTGGGGGATCTATAGGTCTATGGCCATAACCATCAACTGTCAATCATTAGCGAGTTTTGTGCGTAGTTGTTGAAAAACGAAAAGCTGACGAACCTGCCTTGATTCCTTTCTGCCATAACTTCAGGGTTTGAAGCAGGGAGAGGTTTTGCACGTGGTTTGCAATTCAATTCATTTCCGGATAAAAATGGATGATTGCTATGATTTGAATTCATTTCAAATTAAATTAGAACAAACAGAAATTATAATAAAAGACGAGCCAGGTGACGTTGCCATAGAAAACAACGGCTCACTTGATATCAAGTACGATAATAGTTTTCCAACACTTGGTATCAATGATCAGTTACCAAATACACAGGTACAGTTTTACAGTTACAAATTAAACAATTTTCACTTGAAACTTTTATAAGCAATTAAAAGTAATATCAACATTCTCAATGAAATTTGCATAAAATAGATGTTGCGTCTCATCCATTGTAAGCTGCCAATTTCTGAGAGGATCTCTTTGTCACCTTTACCATTTATCTACCTGGTTTTAGCAACAACATATCTTTGGTTAATTGTGTTTGTTAAATCAAATTCTTACATATTTCAGGTAAATGTGGCTAATCTTGATTTCGATACACTTGAAGTTCAATTAAAACAAGAAGAGCTGATAATAAAAGATGAACCCGAAGAAGTTACTAAAGAAACCAGCTCACTTGAAATTATCAAGTTTGACGCGAGTCCTCTAACACTTGGTATTAGAGATCATATTGCAAATACACGGGTAATTTTTATATTTACAATGTGAGGACCTAAATTAAATTACTCTTGTTTTAATTTTTAGATAAAAGTGGACCCATCTTTTCAATGTCAACAGTGCAATAAATGTTTTACCCGAAATAGCTATCTTAAAACACACATGTTGATTCATAAGGGACTGAAACATTTTAAATGTGAACAGTGTAATAAATGTTTTACCTTAAATGGCAATCTCAAAAGACACATGTTGATTCATAAGGGATTGAAATCTTTTAAATGTAAAGAGTGTGATAAATGTTTTTCTCAAAGTAGCCATTTTAAAACACACCTGTTGATTCATAAGGGACTGAAACCTTTTAAATGTCAACAGTGCGATAGTTGTTTTTCTCGAAGTGGCAATCTTAAAAGACACATGTTAATTCATAAGGGACTTAAACCTTTTAAATGTCAACAGTGCAATAAATGTTATTCCGATAATAGCAGTCTTAAAAGACACATGTTGATTCATAAGGGACTTAAACCTTTTAAATGTCTACAGTGCAATAAATGTTTTACTGCAAGTAGCAGTCTTAAAAACCACATGTTGATTCATAAGGGACTTAAACCTTTTAAATGTCTACAGTGCAATAAATGTTTTACTGCAAGTAGCAGTCTTAAAAACCACATGTTGATTCATAAGGGACTTGAACCTTTTAAATGTCAACAGTGCAATAAATGTTTTACTGAAAATAGCAGTCTTAAAAAACACATGTTGATTCATAAGGGACTTGAACCTTTTAAATGTCAACAGTGCAATAAATGTTTTACTGAAAATAGCAATCTTAAAAAACACATGTTAATTCATAAGGGACTTAAACCTTTTAAATGTCAACAGTGTAATAAATGTTTTACCTTAAATGGCAATCTTAAAAAACACATGTTAATTCATAAGGGACCTGAACGTTTTAAATGTCAACAATGCAATAAATGTTTTACTGCAAGTAGCAGTCTTAAAAACCACATGTTGATTCATAAGGGACTTAAACCTTTTAAATGTAAACAGTGCAATAAATGTTTTACTGAAAATAGCAGTCTTTATAAACACATGTTGATTCATAAGGGACTGAAACGTTTTAAATGTCCCGAGTGCAATAAATGTTTTACCTTAAATGGCACTCTTAAAAACCACATGTTGATTCATAAGGGAGTTAAACGTTTTAAGTGTCAACAGTGTAATAAATGTTTTACGTTAAATCACAATCTTAAAAACCACATGTTGATTCATTTAAAAAAGTGGATCAATGACTTAGAGCAAGAAGAGGATGAATCTGAAGAGGCAGCTTGAATAGAAAAGGGAAGAAGAATATTTTTGTTTGTTTATTTATTGTACCCTATGATGTTAAATAAATAGGTATTAAAAAGATTGAAAATGCTTATTCACTGATAAGGTTCATTAAATTATGATTTCATTAAGTATTTAACAGCAATTAAATGCAACCGAATTTTAAATTTATTGACTGAAAATTAATGTGAATTGTCAACGGTTAACTAATTAACTTATGAACAAGGATCTAAAATAATTAAAATCGTTGAATAGTTCCTAATATTGATAATAATGTAGTTTGTGATTTTTACTTGCGGTTTGATATGGTAATTATTAAAGTGCATCCACATTTTCATCTGAATATGTTCATTGTAGATTTTGTTAAATGTCTTATTATTTCGATGGAAAATTATAATTGCTACTGGATTGCGTATTTTTATGTTGTATTTCAGTTATTACCATTAATTTATAATAGCAAATAGTCATTTAATGAATAGTTTTGTTTTTTATTTAATTTCATTTGCTTGCTTATTTCCTAATTATTATGACTGTTGCTGAAGAAAGCTATTGAGTTATTATTATGTATTCGTACAATGAATAAATTGTATGATGATATGTTTTCAGTGTCCAGGCATTTAATTTACTTGTTTACTTTTAAATAAGTACTTTATTGTATTCTTATAAATTAATAAATATGAATTAGTGTTATTTCAAAATGATGAGAAAAATAATTATCAATAGAAGAATAAAATAAATCATTTAAAAGATAATGTTCTAACTACTATTAATATTCTGTATCTTTATAGTTAATTAAAAAAATTATGTACAGAGAATTCCTTTCTTTCATAAAGTTATAGGCAAGATCTATAACTTTTGTTGCAAAAATTAATGTTTCCAAAAAATTACTATCAGAACTGCAAATTCAATTGCCTAATATCATTTATTAAAAGCTGAAATCTTTAAATATTTGATTCAAAAATTTAAATTAATTTAACAGTTCAAGTCATGTTCCATAGAGGGCATTCTCCGAAGCCATAACCTCAATTGCAAGCCGCGGCACTGGGTGGTAAATCTAGAATTTCCGTCTGGTTTGCACCAACCATACCATCCGCAACTCGGCGTATTGCGGAACTAAAAGGGCGACCAGCTACTAGAGGCGCTGATAACGTTCGTACATATTCGTAAATAATCGGATTTCAATTTTTTTCTAACATAACCTACCCATGCCATTTCTCTATGAACCGGCAACGGCGAATTTTGTAAATTTTGAGTTGTGAAATTTTTCTCTAAACATGTCTTCCTGCATTGTTAAAAACTGTGTGAACAGTTTGTATACAAGAAATTGTTTATTTTTTAAGTTGCCTAGTGATCCTGGAAGGTAAGTAGTATTATACTTCATATAAAACGTGTTAGCGCACACGAGTTTGGTGCGGTACTTTAGGGCCCACGTGGTATCACAAAGGTACTACATAATATATTTTTGTTGCAGGCTCCCATTCATTTGTATAATATTCATCACAGAGATGAATTTATACAAATGTTTATTAGAATACGATGTCATTGGGAAGCTCGATTTCGAAGAAAGAAGAAACAATTTGTGTATTCGAAAACAAGATGTTAACATATCAGATTTAACATTAAATTTAGACTTCATTTGTAATTATACTTATAAAATGTTTTTATTCATATTCCAACCTAGATTTTATTTTAAATCTCTTACTGTAAATTTTACATTGTAACTGTAGGAATCTAAATATTTTGCTTTATTCTTAAACTTGTATTAATTGAATAAATATCCAATGTTTCACTTAAAATTATTTCATGTTTCTAAAACTATGTGTTTATAATATATTGTAAATATTGAATAATTCTTATTTTTTATCCTATACAGTATTTTTCATTTTGTTTCGGATTTATTACTAGTTAATTAATTGATTTGAATGAAATTTTTAAAACCGGAAGAACAAGGATAGGTATCTATAATTACATTTAAATTTCCCGCAAAACCCGAATGAATGAATTTTAGTTCAGCGACGATGTACTACGAAAACAGCGCCAATTTCTTGCATACGGTTTTTTAACATAGGTTCTTATGAAAGTTGCGCCTACCTACCTGGTTTGCACGTGCATTAATTTGCTTGTATGAACCAAGCATTAATTGTTAAATTGCATTCAATTGACTCGATAAAGATGGATAATTGCGATAATTTGAATTCGTTTCAAATTAAATTAGAGCAAACAGAACTTATAATAAAAGACGAGCCAGAAGAAGTTGCCATAGAAAACAGCTTACCTGATATCAAATATGATAAAAATCTTCCATCACTTGGTATCCAGGATGAGTTACTGAATACGGAGGTACAGTTTTACAGTTTCAAACTAGAGAGAAGTTGAGATTGTTTATTTCACTTTTTAGGTTGAAGTTGTTCCGTTAATATGTAGAATTGAAGATTCAGATAGCATTCAAGCATATCAGATGAAAAGCTTTAATTCTAAATTTGAAATGAAGGTTGAAAAAGATTATACAACTAGAGAAACTTTAATAGCAGAAGACACAAGGAAATCGAAGGTAGGTAAGCAATGCGCCATGCCAAATTTATATAAAGAGCACAAGACAAGAGTGTTAGAAAATGTTTAAAATAAATCGGTTATTGTCTAGTTTTTACTTGAAATTATTATAGGAAATTAAAAGTAATATCAAGATTCTCAATGAAATTTGCATAAAATAAACTACAAATGTGATGTTTCTACACATCAATTGGACGTAGTTATGCATCAAGCAGCCAAGCGCCAATTCCCCAAAATCGAGATATTAGTGTCATGATAGCTGAAGCTCCAAACTATCAGCTACAATCTGTTTCCTGGTGTTTTATTCGTTAAAAACAATAAAAATGTAAGCGCCAATATTGATAACGCCTATTAGATGTATGCATTTCGAAACTTAGTATGCGCTGTAGCTCATTTTGGCAGAATGGAGCTTAGCCGTTTGATGCATAACACCGTCCAATTGTAAGCTGCCAATTTCTGAGAGGGTCTCTTTGTCACGTTTACCATTTATCTACCTGGTTTTATCAAAGAAATATTTTTGGTTAATTGTATTTGTTAAATCAAATTCTTGCACATTTTAGATAAATGTTGGTAATTATGATTTCGATGCACTTCAAGTTAAATTAGAATAAGATGAACTGATAATAAAAGATGAACCAGAAGAAGTTATTGAAAATACTAGCTCACTTGAAATCATCCAGTTTGACACAATTCCTGTCACACTTGGTATTAGAGATCGTATTGCAAATACACAGGTAAATTTTCATATTTACAATGTGAAGGCCTCAATTACATTTTTCTTGTGTTAATTTTTAGATCAAAGTAGACCCATCCATATTTAGAACTGAAGATTTACTTAAGATATGTACATGCGCCGTTGAAGTTATTATGATTCCGCAGCATGTGTTCACCATAAAAATGGAGCAGTATCTTGTTTCTAAATTACAAAACATAACAGAAGCAAACTATGATGATGAAGATTGTACAGCCCACGCAGACGCTATTAAATGCAAAGTATGTACATGACGGGTCATCCCAAATCTATTTAAAAAGCATACAAAACAAGTGTGGAAAATGTTTGAAGTAACCCGGTTGTTAAATAGTTTTCGCTTGAAACTTTTATAAGAAATTAAAACTGATATCAAAATTTTCATTGAAATTCATGTAAAATAAACTGCAAATGTGATGTACCTTCTCATTAATTGTAATTTGCTAATTGCGGAGAAAGTCTCTTTGTCACGTTTTCCATTTATCTCCCTGGTTTTATCAAAGAATTATTTTTTAGTGCATTATTACAAGAGAAAATCAAAAATTTGCATCTCTATTATACCATAAAATATTCTTAATAGTTTCATATTCCAGTTTGATATAGTAATCACTAAAATGCTTCCATATTTTCATCGAATGTGTTAATTTTTAATTGAGTGTGTTAAATCAAATTCATGCACATTTCAGATGAATGATTTCGATGCACTTGAAGTTAAATTAGAACAAGAAGAATTGATCATAAAAGATGAACCAGAAGAAGTTATTGAAAATATTAGCTCACTTGAAATCATCCAGTTCGACACAATTCCTGTCACACTTGGTATTAGAGGTCGTATTGCAAATACACAGGTAAATATTCATATTTACAATGTGAAGGCCTAAACTACATTTTTCTTGTTTTAATTTTAGATCAAAGTAGACCCATCCATATCTAGAACTGCAGATTTGCTTAAGATTTGTACATGCGCCGTTGAAGTTATTATGATTCCACAGCATGTGTTCACCACAAAAATGGAGCAGTATCTTGTTTCTAAATTACAAAACATAACAGAAACAAACTATGATGATGAAGATTGTGCGGCCGAAGAAGACACTATTAAATGCAAAGTATGTACACAATGGGTCCCTCAAATTTTATTTAGAAGGCATATGTTACACCACAAAAATACTAAACACAAGGGCGGCGACCGTGAAAATAAAGATCTAAAAGTGCACAAACATAGCCACAAGAGCAAGAAACATTTCAAATGCAAACGTTGCAAGAAAAGTTTTAAACACAATGGCAACTTCAAGAAACACATGTTGCTTCATGATGACAAGAAATCTTTTAAATGTCAACAGTGCAATAAATGTTATACCGATAATGGCACTCTTAAAAGACACATGTTGATTCATAAGGGACTGAAACCTTTTCAATGTGAACAGTGCAATAAATGTTTTAACAAAAGTGGCAATCTTAAATCCCACATGTTGATTCATAAGGGACTGAAACCTTTTCAATGTCAACAGTGTATTAAATGTCAAGAGTGCAATAAAGGTTTTACCCAAAATAGCAATCTCAAACAACACATGTTAATTCATAAGGAACCTGAACGTTTTAAATGTCAACAATGCAATAAATGTTTTACTGCAAGTAGCAGTCTTAAAAACCACATGTTGATTCATAAAGGACTTAAACCTTTTAAATGTCAACAGTGCAATAAATGTTTTACTGAAAATAGCAGTCTTTATAAACACATGTTGATTCATAAGGGACTTAAACTTTTTAAATGTCAACAGTGTAATAAATGTTTTACCTTAAATCAAAATCTCAAACAACACATGTTGTTTCATAAGGGACTTAAATCATTTAAATGTCGACAGTGCAATAAATGTTTTACCCAAAATAGCCATCTTAAAACACACATGTTGATTCATAAGGGACTGAAACCTTTTATATGTCAACTATGCAATAAAGGTTTTACCCAAAATAGCAGTCTTAAAACACACCTGTTGATTCATAAGGGACTGAAAGCTTTTAAATGTCAACAGTGCAATAAATGTTTTACCCAAAATGGCAGTCTTAAAAGACATGTGTTGATTCATAAAGGGCTGAAATCTGAAGAGGGAGTCTGAATAGAAGAAGCAAGAAGAACATTTTTGTTTATTTATTGTACCCTATGATTTTAAATAAATATAATTCTATTAAACAGATTGGAAATGCTTATTCACTTCTATTATTTAATAAGTGTCCTTAAATTATGATTTCATTAAGTATTTAATTAACAGCAATTAAATATAACCGAATTTTAAACTTATTGACTGAAAATTAATGTGAATTGTCAACAGTTAACTAATTAACTTATGAACAAGGATCTGAATTAATTAAAATCGTTGAAAAGTTCCTAAATTCGACAAGAATATAGTTTGAGGTTTGTACTTGTAATCACATGTTCATCTGAATGTCTTAATTTTCGATTTTGTTATTTTATTAAATCAGGTACCTATGTAATGAGATTATTGTCTTATTTCGACGAGGAATTATAATTTATAATGGCTTGCTGATTTTTTATGTGGTATTTCAGTTATTACCATTACTTTATAATAGCAAATAGTCGTTTATTAGTGAATAGTTTTTTTAAAATTTAATTTCATTTGCTTGTTAACTTATGAACAAGGATCTAAATTAATTAAAATCGTTGAATAGTTCCTAATATTGATAATAATGTAGTTTTTGATTTTTACTTGCGGTTTGATATAGTAATTATTAAAGTGCATCCACATTTTCATCTGAATATGTTCATTTTAGATTTTGTTAAATGTCTTATTATTTCGAAGGAAAATTATAATTGCTACTGGATTGCGTATTTTTTATGTTGTATTTCAGTTATTACCAATACTTTATAATAGAAAATAGTCATTTAATGAATAGTTTTGTTTTTTATTTCATTTCATTTGGTTGTTTATTTCCTAATTATTATGACTGTTGCTGAAGAAAGCTATTGAGTTATTATTATGTATTCATACAATGAATAAATTGTATGATGATATGTTTTAAGTGTCCATGCATTTAATTTACTACTTTTAAATAATTACTTTATTATATTCTTATAAATTAATAAATATGAAGTTTTATTTCAAAATGAGAATAAAATAAATCATTTAAAATATAATGCCCTAATTACTCTTAATATTCTGTATCTTTATAGTTAATTTAAAAAATTTGAATAGAGAATTCCTTTTTTTCATAAAGTTATTGCCAAGTTCTATAACTTTAGTTAAAAAAGTTAATGTTTCCAAAAAACTACTATCAGAACTGCAAAATCAATTGCCTAATGCCATTTATTAAAAGCTGAAATCTTTAAAGAAGTATTTGATTCAAGAATTTAAATTAATTTAACAGTTCAAGCCAAGTTCCATACAGGGCCTCTTCCGAAGCCATAGGTTGCTTGTTACGAAGAGATTTTTAATGAAAAGAAAAAATCTTGGTCTCATCAGACGACTTTGATGGATTTTATGAAACCATTCACTCCAAGTTAAGCTACGTTTAGGTGACATGATTTTGATACATAATTTTTATATGCAGTTTGTTATAAAAAACAAATTTTGGTTGCAAATAAAAATATAATTACACTTTGATGTTTCGCGCCATTACAATTATGATAATATAGGTTTCTTCACAATCTTACTTTCATTTCAACCATATAGATACCGACACAATCTCTGTCGATACGTATGCTCACATACCTACCGACATCAATTAAGTAGTGAGTCATATCTGTGGTAGTGAGTTGTGGCGTTTGTTGTTGTTTTGTTGGATTATGTTGGTGAATTAAACAATCATAAGAAATAATATAAACAACTTTCACGCAACAATGTATGATCAAGATGATGGTAAGCATTTCCTAAATTAATTAGCTAGATGTTAGTTCTTGCAAAAATTTCACAATAATTGTTCACTTGTCGGACAGTTTAAATATAACCTGAAATTTTAATACTTGAATTTTACTTTATTAGATCAATTCGAAAATGACGATTCCCAAGATATTAGCTCTGAACTGTGGCAAGAAGCATGCTGGATTGTTATTAATGCATACTTTGACGAAAAAGGTCTTGTCCGACAGCAGTTGGACAGTTTTGATGAATTTATTCAAATGTCTGTTCAGAGGATAGTTGAAGATTCTCCACAGATTGATTTACAAGCTGAAGCTCAACATAATAGTGGAGAAATAGAGAATCCGGTAATACTTTTACTTAATGGCCAAATTGTTTTCATTTGCACAAATTTTCTTTACAGCCAAGATATTTATTAAAGTTTGAACAAATTTATTTATCGAAACCCACACATTGGGAAAAAGATGGTGCACCTTCTCCTATGATGCCAAATGAAGCTAGATTAAGAAATTTAACATATTCAGCTCCTCTTTATGTAGATATTACAAAAACAATAATAAAAGAGGGAGAAGAACCGATTGAAACTCAACATCAAAAGACATTTATTGGAAAAATTCCAATCATGTTGCGTTCAACGTATTGTCTTTTGAGTGGACTAACAGATCGTGACCTGACAGAATTGAACGAATGCCCTTTAGATCCTGGGGGCTATTTTATAATAAATGGATCCGAAAAAGTTTTAATTGCCCAAGAAAAAATGGCCACAAATACTGTATATGTT
Organism: Dascillus cervinus; assembly: GCA_949768715.1. Taxonomy (NCBI): domain Eukaryota; kingdom Metazoa; phylum Arthropoda; class Insecta; order Coleoptera; family Dascillidae; genus Dascillus; species Dascillus cervinus. The sequence continues at coordinate 23,551,903 of OX458319.1, read as the reverse complement.
TTCGCCATGAAAGATGGAAAATATGCCTTTAAATCTGAAATTAGATCTTGTCTTGAGCACAGTTCTCGTCCAACATCAACTCTTTGGGTTAATATGATGGCTAGAGGAGGGCAAGCTATCAAGAAAGCTGCAATTGGTCAAAGAATTATTGCTATTTTACCATACATTAAACAAGAGATTCCTATTATGATCGTATTTAGAGCTTTGGGGTTTGTCGCAGATCGTGATATTTTAGAACATATTATTTACGATTTTGAGGATCCAGAAATGATGGAAATGGTTAAACCATCATTGGACGAGGCTTTTGTGATTCAAGAACAAAATGTTGCTCTCAATTTTATTGGTGCAAGAGGTGCAAGACCTGGGGTCACCAAAGAAAAACGTATTAAATATGCAAGGGAAATTTTACAGAAAGAAATGTTGCCCCATGTTGGTGTATCTGACTTCTGTGAAACCAAAAAGGCGTACTTTTTAGGGTAAATTTTGTGAAATTATTGCAACAAATTTAATTTTAATTTTTGTTCTTTGCAGGTACATGGTACACAGACTTTTATTAGCAGCTTTAGGCCGAAGAGAATTAGATGACAGAGATCATTATGGTAACAAACGTTTGGATTTGGCTGGACCTTTGCTTGCCTTTTTATTCCGAGGGTGAGTCATAGTATAAGTGAAGGAGTAGATGGATGAAGGGGTTATGTTACAAAAACATTTTAATGAGATAATAAAGGTTTTATATAATTATTTGGCATTTTAAAAGTCAAAATAATTTAAAACTTTAGTTTGTTTGTGTAATGTTTTCAAGAATTTAGTAACTTTCACCTTACTTGTTGTCCAAATTTTTAATTTTGATGTGCATATTTTCAGAAAATGTCACTTAACCCCTTCATCCATATGCCCCTTTAATGATAAATTTGGTAAATATGGAACTTCATAATGAATGAATGAAATGAATCAAGCCAATTTCTTGTTTTGATGATGACACAAAGTTCTAATTCTATTATTTTTTTTCAGACTGTTCAAGAATTTAATGAAAGAAGTTCGAATGTATGCACAGAAATTCATAGATCGAGGAAAAGATTTTAATTTAGACTTGGCAATCAAAACAAAACTAATAACCGATGGTTTGCGTTACTCTCTGGCCACTGGAAACTGGGGTGATCAAAAAAAAGCTCATCAAGCAAGAGCAGGTGTATCACAAGTATTGAATCGCCTTACATTTGCATCCACTCTCTCACATTTACGTCGCGTAAATTCTCCCATAGGCCGAGATGGTAAATTAGCAAAACCTCGACAGCTGCATAACACACTGTGGGGTATGATATGCCCCGCTGAAACCCCAGAAGGGGCTGCTGTTGGCTTAGTAAAAAATTTAGCCCTTATGGCTTACATATCAGTTGGTTCTCAACCGTCTCCAATTTTGGAGTTCTTGGAAGAATGGTCTATGGAAAACTTGGAGGAAATTGCACCATCAGCAATTGCTGATGCAACAAAAATATTTGTAAATGGTTGCTGGGTTGGAATTCATAGAGATCCAGAACAGCTTATGACAACTCTACGTAAATTACGTCGTCAGATGGATATTATTGTGTCTGAAGTATCAATGATTCGTGACATCCGTGATAGAGAAATTAGAATTTATACCGATGCAGGAAGAATTTGTAGACCATTATTAATTGTTGAAAATGGTAAACTATTGTTAAAAAAGAAACATATTGATTCATTAAAAGAAAGAGAATATACTAACTATGGTTGGCAGGTTTTAGTAGCTCAAGGTAATTTAATTTGAATTACTTAAATCTCTAGTTTTCAACGTTTATCATCTAATAGGTGTGGTGGAATACATTGATACTTTAGAAGAGGAAACTGTAATGATTGCAATGTCACCAGATGATCTGCGACAAGACAAGGAATATGCCTATTGTACAACATATACACATTGTGAAATTCATCCTGCTATGATTCTTGGCGTTTGTGCTTCTATTATACCATTTCCAGATCACAATCAAAGTCCAAGAAATACTTATCAAGTAAGAAACTTGAAATTTGATTTATTTGATATAATTTTACTTTGTGAAATTTTAAATGATGGTAAGATTATTCCAAATAATTTATAGGTGTTCTTTGAATCATAAATGTTAATCTTAACAATATAAGTTGGTTTTGATATTGTAATTCATCTTATTTACAGAGTGCTATGGGTAAACAAGCCATGGGAGTTTATATTACAAATTTCCATGTACGAATGGACACATTAGCCCATGTTTTATATTATCCTCATAAACCTTTGGTAACTACTCGTTCCATGGAGTATCTAAGATTTAGAGAGTTACCAGCTGGAATTAATAGTATTGTTGCAATTGCTTGTTATACTGGTTACAATCAGGAAGATTCTGTGATTTTAAATGCTTCAGCTGTTGAAAGAGGATTCTTCAGGTTTGTAACTACAATCTGTCCCCGGATAGAGTTTTGTAAACTTGCAAACATTTGCTTCTCTTGGGAAGTCATAAGCAGTAGTCAAACTTTTGATGGCCTATACAGGTGTTCTTAAAATTCAAAAATATGAAATTGACCTTCATTGACAGTTTTCCCTTCCTACTCACCCCTTACCACCCGCTTGAAGCTTGAATCTGGTCAATTTTGCTAAGCAATTAGATTTGAAAATTTGTAACTTGCTCTTTTTTTTTTAATGTTATTGAACAGAGTTCACAGCAACCTGGAAAACCTGGATATGTCAGGGAATTTAGAAATAAATCAAAATATCAGGGAAAAGTCGGGGAATTCGTGCATTTTATCAAAAAATCGGGGAATTTAGTTTATGTATCTGGAAAAACGTTTAAGAAGAGATCGAAAGATTTTTGATCATTTAAAGAGCACAAATTACTAGAAAAAGGTCGGGAAAACCTGGAAAAGTCAGGAAATTTGAAATACAGAATTACTCTGAACCCTGATAAACTTTTTGTTAATAAATAACACAAATAGGTTTTTATTAAAAGTAACGTTTTATTCAATTGAAGTTAAGTTAAATTACCTGAATTTTTTTGCATCGTAGCGCCCGAAGTAGCAATGTAAGAAGTTTAGATCAGGGCTTGCAAGCTAACTCTTTGGTCCAAATGTGTAATCCTCCTCAGGCATTTAATTTTAAACACCCCGTATATTTCATTGGAAGTTTTGGCTAAGGCAAGTAAAAGTTTTTAACAAGAATAAATCTTTCTTGTCAAATCGAATATAAAGCTTATAAAAGTGCAAAACCCAACCTGGGGACATACTGTTTAAAAATAAGATTTTGCACATTTTCAAAACAGTTAGATTAACTTTTAAATCTTGTATTATAGATCGGTGTTCTACCGTTCTTACAAAGACGCCGAGTCAAAACGTATTGGCGATCAAGAAGAACAATTTGAAAAACCCACAAGGCAAACTTGTCAAGGAATGAGGAATGCAATTTATGATAAACTCGATGATGATGGAATCATTTCTCCAGGAATTCGTGTTTCCGGAGATGACGTTGTTATTGGCAAAACAATTACCTTGCCTGAAAATGATGATGAGGTAAGATTGAGTGTAATTAATATTGTTGATATAAATATAATTTTGTTATAGCTTGATGGAACTACCAAAAGATTTACAAAACGTGATGCTTCTACATTTTTGCGTAACAGTGAAACTGGAGTTGTCGATCAAGTAATGCTAACTCTTAACGCCGAAGGATATAAATTTTGCAAAATTAGGGTCCGTTCGGTGCGTATTCCACAAATTGGAGACAAGTTTGCTTCAAGGCATGGACAGAAAGGTACTTGTGGAATTCAGTATCGACAAGAAGATATGCCATTTACTTGTGAAGGCTTAACACCTGATATCATAATCAATCCTCATGCCATTCCATCTCGTATGACAATTGGCCATTTGATTGAATGCATCCAAGGAAAAGTTTCTGCAAATAAAGGAGAAATAGGCGATGCTACTCCGTTTAACGATGCTGTAAACGTGCAGAAGATTTCAACTCTGTTGCAAGAATACGGTTATCATCTTCGAGGAAATGAAGTTATGTATAACGGACATACAGGAAGAAAAATCAATGCCCAAATCTTCTTAGGGCCGACTTATTATCAGCGGTTGAAGCATATGGTGGATGATAAAATTCATTCCAGAGCTAGAGGTCCTGTTCAGATTTTAGTCAGGCAACCTATGGAAGGTCGTGCACGTGATGGTGGTTTACGTTTCGGAGAGATGGAACGAGATTGCCAGATTTCACATGGAGCAGCACAATTTTTACGTGAACGATTATTTGAAGTTTCTGATCCTTACAGAATACACGTTTGCAATTTCTGTGGTTTAATTGCCATTGCAAATATGAGAAATAATACATTTGAATGTAAAGGTTGTAAAAACAAGACTCAAATTTCACAAGTTCGTTTACCATATGCTGCAAAACTTTTATTCCAGGAATTGATGTCAATGAATATTGCTCCGAGGTTGATGGTCGTTTAATTAAAATTTTAATGAATATGTTCAATTATTATATACTTATTCTTGTGAAGATTATTATTTAAATGAATTTTTTTAAATACATTCTAAAAACAAGTTATTTGTTTTTACTGCTATGTTATGTGCCTGCATTGATATGGCAGTTCAAAATGATTGGCTGCTTTCCAGAGATAATGGTGGGGACATGGTCGGGGCCAAATTATAGACAATTTCTCCAATAATCACTGAAGTTTGCGATGCTTTGATTGAAATATAAATGTATGTAATTTTATATGTATATTTATTTTTATTGTGGGGGTATTGAAGGGGGATAGTCATAATTTCCCAACTCCGCTAAATATAAAATATGGTTGATGTGGTATTGCGCTGTTATTTTGGCGTATGGAGTGGCCAACTTCCGTAATTTACACGCCACATGTTTAGCATAAATATCATGTTCATCCTTTGGTGGGGCCCTGTTCTGCAAGAATTTCATTACGCTGTATGCCTCAGTTATCACATCATTTTTTCCTATCTTTAATTTTGGAGTGGAAACAGTAGTATCGTGGTCGGAGCTATTTGCTTCTTCATTCACCTACAATAAGAAATTCATCTTATTTTTTTATTGCTACAAATTTTTCTGATATTTTTTGTTACATTTTAAATTTAAATGTCAACATCAGATGTTGAATGGCAAGTTGTTGCAAATTATTTTAATCATTTTTGGAATTTTCCAGGCTGTATTGGTTCAATGGATGGAAAGCACATTACTTTGCAAGCTCTTATTGGAAGTGGAAGCCAGTTTTTTCAATACTAAGGATGTTTTAGTATTGTGCTTAAGGTATCGTTTCATCTTTGGTAATGCTGGATATCGGGGAAGGATATTAGTTGCAGGTGTATTTGCAAATCTATATTATTTTATATATATATATATTTACATCATTCTATCAATCCTGCGTCCTTTCACCGAGCACCCTATGTTGCGTCCACCAGAAGGAGTCATATATATTTAACGTTGAAAACAGAGATAGCTCTATTTTTCGGCAGAGAATGCAAAAATCACTTTAATATTCAGATATTTTAAGAAATGAAGGAATTTCAACCATTGGTATGATAGGACGTCCTTTCATTATAAGCATAATGTTGCGTCCGCGTATATTCTCTTTTATCTTCCGCATTATGTTGCGTCCACCATGTATATTCACATTCATTTTACGACATCTACTGCGTCCGCAACGTTGCCATGTCAGTAGCTAACTATTTCAGAGGGAACAACTACTTTTAAAATTGAGAATATAACTTGTTTATGATTACCACAAGAAATTAATGATAAGTTGTCATTCCTATTATGAACATAATTCGTGCTATGAGTACCTACTAATCGATAATTTGTTAGGCACTTGTTAAAATTGAACGACAAATTAAGTTTCAGTTTTAACTCCGAAAAAATTATCGATAATAATCATAGCACTATTGCAATGAAACTCGGAATACAGCATCTGCAATGCTCCAAGCTCATATCTAAATCATTTGAAATATGGATGGATCAGTGGAGATTAAAAGTTAACCAAGGCAAATCAGTGCAGTTCACATTTACAACAAGACGTCCAACATGTCCACCTGTCACTCTAAACAAAACACCCATACCACATTCAAAGGCAGTTAAGTACTTGGAACTTCAACTCGATAGGCGTTTAACTTGGAAAACTCATATAAGCAAAAAGCCCCAAGAAATGGATATTAAGTTAAAAAACTATATTGGCTTATCGGGAAAAAATCTTCCATAACGCTAGAGAATAAAACTACTATATAAAAGTATAACCCGCCCAATTCAGACATATGGATGCCAGCTATTGGGATGCACCAGAAATTCCAATCTCGATAATTATCATAAAACGCTTTCAGTCAAAGACCCTACAAAATAGTATGTCAAATGCACCATAGTTTGTGTCAAACCGCCGCTTACATCTCGACCTAAATATTCCATTTGTGAGAGACATCATCAAACAGTACACCGCAAAGCGCAGCAAAACACACTATAAAACTACCCAAATGAAACTATGAAACCGCTGATAGTAGATGCAGTCAATAGGCGACTTCAGAGGAAATGACCAAAGGATCTGACGAATTGAAGGCGGAAGAACGCCGATGGAGATGCTCTCCAAAACCTAAGTTATAATAAATAAATGCATACTACTAGCTCAAAGAATTTATTTACTGTGATTCGTTGTTAAAATTAAATTTTAAAAACTGATTACTGATTATTATTTGTGATGACGAAAATAATAACAAGTTGTCAAACTCGGTTTATCATTATACTCACTTTCCAAATATAATTCATGCTATAATTAATAATCGTTCAATTCTCACAAACACATTATATCAAATGTGCGTATTCAACCAATCTAAAATGTTTATCTCGATTAAGATGGTTTGGACTTTTGATGTAACAATCAACCTAAGTTACGAATAAGGTAAAAGTAAATGAGAGAAAAGTAAAAACTTTACTATAAAAATTTTGAACCATTTATAAAAACCAAAGTTCCCATAAAGTGTTACAATTGTATAACATGTAATTAAGTAGTAAAAAAGAAAATATTGATATTAATATTGGGATATACATAAATTAATAGTTTCTGTGTAAATATTTTGTAGAAATACTTTAATCTGTGTCCAAGATTTATTATCAAAATGTCCGGGGTTTTTCGAACGGTTATTCTACTTCTAACATTTTAGGTGGATTTTTATTTTTTACATGGCTACTGAAGAATGATCCTGCTACTTATTTTTTCTTTTTGGCCCACGGCAGTAACTTAGGGTTTTATGTGTTCTTTGAACAACCTGGTTCATTCTTAACGTTTATATTCGGCAGTGAAGACAAATTAGTTTCTAGTTCAGTTGGTAGTTCAATTTCTTTATTAAGGTTTTTAACTTTAAATTCTGCCGCTTGTCCCTTTTCCCCTAAAAGGAATAGTTTTGAAATTTTTGTTGTTTGGCAAACATCATCTGGAATTTTATAGACTTGTTTTCGTATATCGCACATCTAGTTCAATAGTGCCATAACTGCAAACGCCTAAAATGTTGACGCTTCACTAAAACAGTTTATGCTAGATCGAATTTGTTGCCACATTGCACCCAAAAATCTATTCAGTGTTATAAGGATGTATCTAAGTGACTGGTTAAACTAATTTAGATACAGTTATGACTTTATTGCAGTCTATGGGTGTATTTATATTTCTATAACTAACAATTAATTTTTTCTGCAGTTGTGGCCGTATTGAACTAGTTGTGCGATATCTTGAATATAACCCATAAATGTTGCGAGTTGTTCAATTTCTTTATTTTTCATACTAAATAGCTATGGCAATGTAGCTATATGTTTTTTTAACCTAGTAGATGTTCAAGCGTTAGGATTTTTTGCTCCACATGTTTTGACATCTTTTTGCATTAACTTGTCGTATAGGATTAGAGGTATTTTTATGGGAAAATGAGAACAAATTATAGATTTTCACAAAATTATTTCTTAGCGTAATCAGTATGTTTCTGAGGTTTTAAACTAAAGAGACCTGGCACATCTCTTCCACGTTTTCCTCTAATAACCACTCTTTTCAATTTTGGAAACAATACTTTCTCCGTTGGAGTAACCGCTACTCAAAATTTTTCGTTATTCTGAGTTTTTAATTCATTAGAAGTGTATAAATGCAATGGCGTTCTTTGAATTCTTTAAATTAGTTTTCTATTTAGCAACAATAACCGTCAAAACATTGTTCTACCAAGTAACCATTTGATGTTTTATAAAAGAAGAGGGAACGTTTACACAGCAAATCTTATAAAACAATACAGCTGTCATCTCATTCGCTTCCATGCTTTAATGTGTTTTTAATTCCAGAAACGGTTGAAAGGTTGTAAAAAAATATTTTTTTAACTTTATGTTGTCAGTGATAATATTTTACATCTGTCAGTTTAAGGTACCTAATATAATTTTAAAATTAGAAAATATAGCGCAAGACGGGCGGAAGGAAGCAATATGACTATTTTCAAAAAAAACTTCTGATGAGGAATATTTTATCTTCACTATTCTATAACATTTAAATGATTCTACCAAATTGTATAAGTTATGGTGTTAAGTACTGATTACTGCCAACATAAAGTTACATTTTTTTTTTGTAGCCTTGCCGTTCCTGAAATTAAAAAACACACCACACATGTCTACTACCCCCTGTCTTTTATGAATGTGTATCCATCATCGAATCAGATTCTTGATTTAGATGCATTATTGGCTTGATTTGTTAGTTTTCTTATTTTCGTCATCACTTGATTCATGAGCAGTCCACTCATCTTGTAACATATCAGTTTCGTTACTTCTATGTGCACTTGACAAAGTTGGAAATGTAGATGGCATATATTCAGAAACATTCGGACTGATGGGTTCTTCTATACTTTCGCTGATGTATGAACTTTTTCTGATAATTTATGGTTTTTCAATACAACACTTCAATCAATAATCACTTTGTAATTTTTTAGGAGGAAATCGTTATGACTGTTTGTAGAAAGAACGTCTCCCCCCAAAGCGCATTTAATAAACCGTACTAATAACAAATCTATAATTATTATGATAGGTATGACATTTGTTCTTGCTGTTTTACTAAAAACTGTTTATTGAATTTATTCGCAATTCTAAAATTAACACGGAGCCTTTTTGGACACATGTTTACAGGAACGTTTGTTACATCTTTGTTCCACATATTCAGTTGGTAAAGGTTGGTCAAGCAATTCAGATAGTTACGTGTTCCATTGCTTATCTTTTTTAGCTTTGTTGATACAAATCATCGAATCGGAGAATATCAGACCCCGGTCAAAATTTTCCCGCCGGAATAAATGGGTAACAACTAAGAAGCAAAATGTCAAACACATGTGAAGGGTATACGGTATACTATTTGGTAGAGAAATTTGTAAGCTTTCGAAATATAAGCTGCTGAAATCCAAAGTGGTATAAGTCTTTTTTTTGAAAAAAGGTGAGTTTTGCGTTTCATTTTGCCATAAATTACGGTCGATGCTCTTTGAAAAATAGTTAAATCACTTGGTCAGTTAATAGTTGTCAATTTAAAGAACTGGAAAGGTAATATAACACAAAATCGACAATTTTTGACTTATCCCACTTTTGCTCTCATCGGCTAATATGCTCGTGGATTTTATGAGAGAATACTGCAAGTCCATTAAAACAACAAGTAAAGTTTTGAACCGGAATATAGAGTATTTCAAATATTAAAATTCACATATCTCGAAAAAATGAAAATGTGACTTATATCGTTCTTCCCGTTAACTATTAGGCGAAGAATGACTAGATACAATCACATTTCTTAATACAAAATAAAGAAATATGACTTTTAGAGCATTTTGATCTTGACTGTTAATAAAAACAATAATTCGTAGGTATTTACTTTTTACTGCTGTCATTTTGTCCTACTGCTCCAAACCTTTTGGGCAATAATAACATTTGCCCTTTACCAACGGCGTAGCTAGCATGGGTGGCACCCGGTGCGGATATTGAGGTGTCACCCCAAGAATTAAAATTATTAAAATTATTAAAAATCCGATAAACGTAAAGTATGATTTTGAATGAATACAAATGAGAGTCGTTAATAATTAATTATGATAGTAATAATACTGCTTTATTATATCTTTGACATTCATCTATAAAATTAAAAAACAGGTATAACAAAAAAAAAAAAGAGTAGAATTAACATACTCTCATATCGTCGGGTTACTGTAAGAACCAGATAACTCCATTTAAGCATGGATTAGTTTAGTACATCTCTAGGTTTCATAATTGTCATCGAATTCACAACCAAGACAAGATAAGTGTTTGAAAGCGTGAAACATAGCACGTTTAACACTTTCGAACACTTGCCTTGTTTTGGCTGTGCATTCAATGACAATTTTGAGGCCTAGAGACATACTAAACTAATCCATGCATAAAATGGAGTTATCTTGTTCTTGTAGTAACCCGACGATATACATGTTACATACAAACACTTAAAATTTCTTCTTTCTAGCTTTAACAGCTGCAAACTCTAAAATCACCTCTTCAAAATTTATATTTTGTGTTGCCTGGTGTTCTATCGTTAATATGCCAAGATTGTTAAGTCTCATTTCGGTCATTGTAGCTCGCAAGTAATTTTTAATTAATTTTAATTTGCTGAAACTCCGCTCACAAGAAGCAACTGATACGCAAATTGTTAAAAATAACTTTAGTGCGATCATTAGATTCGGAAGAGATTCTGTAAAATCCCATTCCACGATGAATTTCAAAAAATCTAGAGACACCCAATTAGAAATTGTAACATTGGCTGCTTTTAAATGCCTTCTCAACCTTGGTATCTCTAAGAGAAGTTCTGTTTCTGATACCTCATCATAAAAAGAAGTAAATTTTGATACAGCTAATTTCAACTCTTCAATGTTTGCCAAAAGCAAAGTATTTGCTTGCACAACCTCAAACAATGAAGCCACATCTTGAACGGATTTTGATCTAGTTCGGAGTTCAATATTGAATCGGTCAAGACATTCCAACATATCCTTTTGAAGTTCGGCTCTCAGTGTCAGGCCTGCGTCGGTGGCCAACTCACCGGTCATTCGTTTTTTAGGACGAATTCGTCTTTCCATTGGAATGTCGTAATCGTTTGATTTTTTTACAGCAAGATCTATTGCCTCTTCTACAATGCGACTGCGTTTTTCTTCAATATAATGACGAAGTGCCTCTATTTTGATAGCTGATTGATCAACACTCAAGCCTTTACTTTGCAATGCAATCAGAGCACAATTTATTTCCCTTAGTACATCATTCCAAAAGAAAAGAAAGCAAAGAAATGTGAAATTACACACAGCAGGCAGAAGGTTCTGTGCAGCACCTCTGGTGTCTAAATTTTCTTGTTGATCACATAATTCCTCAACTGCAGCCACAATCCCATCGAAATTTTCAGCCAACACTTTTACTGCAGCATAATGAGCACTCCAACGCGTTGTTGAGAGTCTTTTAACTGATGCTTTGCTGTGTTTAAGAAGCACTTCCCACCGGCCAGTGGAAGCAGAAAAAAATTTAAAAATTGTATCTACTGTTCCGAAAAATGTTACACATGATATATTTTGTGCAAATGAGTGTTGGCCACATAAATTAATTGAGTGATCTATACATCCAACAAAAATTGCTTCGTTATTTATTTCTTTAATAAGAGCTTGCACTCCACCATGTATGCCACTCATAACCCTGGGAACGACACAGCATAATATCTAAACAGTCCTTTTCGAGCATCTTGAAAATTTCATCACATAAATCAGAAGCTTTTTTTCCATGTAAAGGAAAAAATCTAAGGAATACTTCTTTGACTTCCACTTTTCTATTATCAATTTTCACATAACGAATCACTTCCGACATTTGATCAATATGTGAAATGTCAGGTGTGCTATCAAACATAATTCCAAAATATTTAGCAGATTTAATTTCATTGACAAGCTTAAATTTTACGTGGGTCGCTAAAACATTTATGAATTCATTTTGTATATCTGGCGATAAATATGATACTTTTGGTGATTTAATATGCTCCAAATTTAAGATGTGTTCTTTCAACACTACATCATATTTTGACAGTAGTTGAACTAGTTCTAAGAAGTTACCTTTATTTGAAAAGACTTGTCCTTCATCATGTCCACGAAATGCTAGGTTTTGTTTAGCCAGAAACAAACTTATACCTAATAATCTAAATAAAAGATGCTTCCACTTCTGTTTTTCAGTATCGATTAATTGCAAGGCTGCGTCATCTATTGTTTTATGCAATTTTAGCCTCATTCCCAAAGTTTTCCACTTTTCAAAATTTTCTAGATGTTCACTTGACGTTTCATGATCGGATACTTTTGGATTTAGTTTCCACCACTTCCGAAATCCAGTCGTAAATGCTGTTTTTGTATAAGTGGTGACAGCAAATAAACGACAGCAGAAGCAGTACAGGTTATTAGTTACAGGAGAATAAATCATCCATGAGCGCAGAATTTTTACACCATCAGGCATTACTTTGTAAAACCATTCTTTTGAAAGACAGCGAACATCACCTTTTATTTTTAACCCGTGTCTAGATACAGTGGTAAATGGTCCTTCTTTATTTTGGAAATGTTCACTTCCTCTTTTTATTATCTCGATACGAATATTATCAGGAACGGGTATACTCCAATGTGAGACATCTCTTAAGTCCTGAAGTGATTTATCCATGCACATACTGTCTTCGATAGTAGAAGCATTATTAGTACTACCACTGTCATTTTCAGAATTTATTTCAGATTTGTCTTTTTCATGGGTTATCATAATTAATTCCGTATTGTCGCCGTTGCTTCCTGAAGTTGATCTAATATTATCAGAATCGCTCCTTATATCAGAATCAATTTCTTTTGATGAACTTTGGGTGTCATCATTTTTTTTCGCATATTTAAAGATGGATCCAGACATGCTCCGAACTACATCCATTTTAGCCTGTTTGGCTTTTCTCTGCTGAAACCCACTTTTTCTTTTATGTGTATGAACTCCTCGTGGCATATTTATTCTAAAAAATATTTTCGATTAGTAGATACTATCGTTGTCATAAATTATATATATAAATATATGTATTTGTACGGAATGTAGGCGGAAAAAAGAATTGAACGGGACAATCCACTTACCTTGGTTTTTTTCTTTTCAATCACTTTTCAACTCTTTCATAAAACACTATTAAAACAGCAACGATTCACTTCACGTTAATTACAATCAACGTAGTACCGAATCTACGAAAAAAATGAGGAATGACAAAGGGGAATCCCCAACCGAGCAATCGTTAAAGCTAACAACGAAAATAAAAGCAACAAAATTTTTGGGGAATGCCCGACCGACCGAGTTATCACAAGTGATAAGTTAATTTATATAGTATGAAACCTTGATTAAAGTGGCTTCAAACCTAAGTGATTTATCGTTGAAAAGCATTGTGATGGTTTGCGTAAGTTTTTTTTTTTTTCACGGTCGGGTGTCACCCCAAACGGGTGGCACCCGGTGCGGGCCGCCCCTGCCGCCCCCCCCTAGCTACGCCGTTGCCTTTACATAAATCTAATTTTTTTTTTTGATCCTGTGTGGCATCCAGTGCGATCAAGCGACTTAACCGCTTTAAGATAGTTATCTAAACTGCACTTGCGCAAATGTAAATCAATGTTGCCAGATTGAAGGACGCAGCAAGATGCTATCGATGTAAGTCAATATATGGCAAGGACGCAGCATAATCGACAGAATGTAAGGAACATATACAAAAGATGTATATTGAAAAAATCCGCAGCGCCTCCTAGACCTCTATACGGTGAACTAAAGTATTCATTGAATTTTGATGATTAGCATGATCGAGCGTCCCTCTAAAAATTTGATTTTAAACCCCTCTTACCCCCGAGAATCGAATTATATGGGTTAGACTTGCTGCGTCCGTATACGGACGCAGTATGGTCTAGGACGCAGTATTGTATGTAATTTGGCAATGTACGGACGCGGTATCATACCAATGGAAAATATATATTATTTATATTTATATACAGGGTGTTCACGAAAAAACGCCCCAGCTCCTAGCGCTATTATTAGGAGTCCAATTGTAACAAACGATACGTCAAATTAAATGGTTCAAAAAGTACTACAATGTGTAGCTCAAACATAATTTTTACCTGTTTCTCCATTCAAAGGTCAAAGGTCAACTTCATTTTTTCAAATTACAACCTTATATTTTTCTTTGACAATTTGATAGAGATTTTTTTTCTGAATTCAACGATGTATCACAATCAATATTTCTGATTTATTTTAGGGTAATAAAGAAATTAAAATAATAATTAATATTATTAGCAGTAGGCTTTGAAAAATAACTGAGACGTAGCGGTGGCTATGGAAACGATGTGTCAGTACGGAAACAACGTATTTTAAAGAATTAATTTATGAACAACAACAGATAACATTTAATAACTAAACAATTAAATAAAGAAATGGCAAATTAACAAAAATGTTCAAATTGGGCATCGTTTCTTTCCAGACATTTTCGTCGACATCTAGATCCTACACTTTGTGTAGCATTAATTAAAATTTCTGCTGGTGTCTCCCGATAAGCGTTGACTATTCTCTCTCTCAAAATTTCCTCTGTTTCCGGGCGCGTAGCATAAACAATATCTTGGATGTATCCCCAAAAGAAAAACTCTAGAGGTCACAAGACCGGGCGGGCCATGGTATTCGGTCCATATGTTCCAATCCATTTGTCTTCATTATTCTATATTTAAATAGTCCCTAATCATAAGAGCCTTTTGTGTGGTGCAGCGCCATCTTGTTGAAATACTAGTTCATTCCATTCAATGGCAACGGCAAGTCATCTAAAATTTCTTCCAAGTCTTCAGGCAAAATTTGAAGATATTTTTTTTGGGTTGAGATTTCCATCAATGAAAATTGGTCCTATTAGGTATCCTGGCGCCTAATATTCCGCACCAAACGTTCACCGAAAATTTTATCTGAGGATTTTGTTCGATGGTAATATGTGGGTTTTCTACACTCCAATAGCGGTGATTGAAACGATTAAAATGTCTGTTGTTTGTAAATTGACACTCATCAGACCACAAATTTTTTGTATAAAATGATGGATTTCGCCTTAACTCGCTTAAAAAGAAATTACACAAATTTATTCTACGCCAGTGGATCGTTTAGTTCACTATTTCACTAGTTCACTATTATTCATTTTTATTACAAAAAATAGATAAACAAACTAATAGCCAGTTTCTGACAGCGATGTTAACGTATTTCTCCAGTTAAATGTCCCGGTTACCATGGTTATTACCATTGTTGCAACAATAGTAATAGTAATTTTTATTTGTGAGACGTCGTTTCCATAGCCACCGCTATGTCTCAGTTATTTTTCAAAGCCTACTGCTAATAATATTAGTTATTATTTTAATTTCTTTATTACCCTAAAATAAATCAGAAATATTGATTGTGATACATCGCTGAATTCAGAAAAAAAATCTCTATCAAATTGTAAAAGAAAAATATAAGGTTGTAATTTGAAAAAATGAAGTTGACCTTTGACCTTTGAATGGAGAAACAGGTAAAAATTATGTTAGAGCTACACATTGTAGTACTTTTTGAACCATTTAATTTGACGTATCGTTTGTTACAATTGGACTTCTAATAATAGCGCTATGAGCTGGGGCGTTTTTTCGTGAACACCCTGTATATATATATATATATATATTATTATTTTATATTATTATATATATTATTTTATTATTATTATTTATTTTTTATATATATTATTTATTTATATAAAATTGGATGTATGTGTGTATGTGGGTATGTGTGTAGCTTATAGACTCGGAAGCCGCTGAACCGATTTTGATGAAATTTTCAGGAATACTCTAACATAACCTGGAGAGTGTTCCTGTGAAGTTTGATGCCGATCGGGGGGGGGGGGGGGCGGGAAGTGTCATATAGACTCGGAAGCCGCTGAACCGATTTTGATGAAATTTTCAGGAATACTCTAACATAACCTGGAGAGTGTTCCTGCGAAGTTTGGTGCCGATCGGGGGGGGGGGAAAGTGTCATATAGACTCGGAAACCGCTGAACCGATTTTGATGAAATTTTCAGGAATACTCTAACATAACCTGGACAGTGTTCCTGTGAAGTTTGGTGCCGATCGGGGGGGGGGAAAGTGTCATATAGACTCGGAAGCCGCTGAACCGATTTTGATGAAATTTTCAGGAATACTCTAACATAACCTGGAGAGTGTTCCTGTGAAGTTTGGTGCCGATCGGGGGGGGGGAAAGTGTCATATAGACTCGGAAGCCGCTGAACCGATTTTGATGAAATTTTCAGGAATACTTTAACATAACCTGGAGAGTGTTCCTGTGAAGTTTGGTGCCGATCGGGGGGGGGGAAAGTGTCATATAGACTCGGAAACCGCTGAACCGATTTTGATGAAATTTTCAGGAATACTCTAACATAACCTGGAGAGTGTTCCTGTGAAGTTTGGTGCCGATCGGGTGGGGGAAGTGTCTTATAGGCTCGGAAACCGCTGAACCGATTTTGATGAAATTTTCAGGAATACTCTAACATAACCTGGAGAGTGTTCCTGTGAAGTTTGGAGCCGATCGGGGGGGGGCGAAGTGTCATATAGACTCGGAAACCGCTGAACCGATTTTGATGAAATTTTCAGGAATACTCTAACATAACCTGGAGAGTGTTCCTGTGAAGTTTGGTGCCGATCGGGGGGGTGGGGTGGCGAAGTGTCGTATAGACTCGGAAATCGCTGAACCGAAGTTGGTCACCAAAGTTTGTACACAAGTGCATCTTAGTAGGGGGGGACTTAATTTAATGCCGATCGGGGGGGGTCCAAACAAAAATCGCACGGGGGGGTCACTGAAACTTATTTTCGCATAGAAAGAAGTGTCCTACAGCCAACAAATTTTGTACACAAGTGCATCTTCGTAGGGGGACTTAGTTTGATGCCGATCGTGGGGGGGGGGCAAACAAAAATCGCACGGGGTGATCACTGAAACTTATTTTCGCATAGAAAAAAATGTCCTACAGCTATCAAATTTTGAACACAAGTGAATCTTATGGGGGGGGGATCGTCCAAACAGATTTTTGCGTAGAAAAAAGTGTTTTACAGCCACCAAATTTTGTACACAACGGCATCTTAGTATAAGGGGGGGGGGCTATCGCCCAAATAGACTTTCGCATAGAAAGAAGTGTCCTACTGCCACCAAATTTTGTACACCGAGCGAAGCCGGGTATTTCAGCTAGTACAGTAATAAAATCAATGATAGAAGATGTTACTCTCCAGCTACCACGTGAAATGGTCCTTCCTGGAACAACGAGCATGCGGTACCCTACGTATTTATGGGAGACAACGCATTTCCCATATCCGGGGCTCCAATTAAAAGGATTGAAAGAAAGAATTTTCAACTACCGCTTGTGCAGGCGTCGAAGGGTCGTTGAAAATGTATTTGGGATAGTGTCATCGGTTTTTCGAAGTTTCCATAAACCACTACTTCTTGAACGCAAAGAGGCTACGAAAATTGTGCTATTATGTAGTCACTTGCATAATTTTCCACAAAATGCTAAGACTTGAAGACACAACTACACTCCACCAGGTACTTTTGATTTGGAAAATACTAGACACAGCACAACTATTACCAGGCCAATGGAGAATCCCCGATAATGAAACATCACTACTTACACTTTCAAGTATTACCTACATGGAAACCACCACTCAAAGCTCAGATTCGAAATGAATTTAGTGAATTTTTCATTTCAGACAAAAGAAAATTTTCGTGACAAGAAAAGTACTGAGTGAACATCTTTAATACAAATAACTGGTTCAGATTTCACAAATTGGTTTAAATTTTTTAAATTGGATTGTCATTAAAAACACGTGAATAAGCACAACTGATAAATTTGGAGGCCTCGTTCGTTAGCTGTAATAAATTATTTTTTTCCAGGTAATGTAATTAATTTTTTTCTTACCTCAATAGGCTGCGCCTCAACTCCACTGTTCAAAAAATCACATGGCTTATTCTTATCCTTTAAAAACATCATTCTCCTGAAAGCAAACCATTTGCTTGTGTAAATGTCGCCCGTTTCGTCATCCGAACGCGTTTTAACTTTTTTAATTTCTCGCTGAAATTGTCCAATCAAACTTTTAATTTTTTTTTCGGCGGTAACTTTATCAATACATAAAGTGGCTGCAATCTGGACATAGGGTAAGCTAGACAGTCATCAGCCACCCTATAGTGATTGGCATAGGATTAGTTTTTAATTATTTATAGTATTTCAGTGCCGCTTTAGGAATATTTGACTTCAAAAATGTATAGCATCAACATTGTTGACCTTGCAACCCACTTCTCAGTCAATAGCTCATAACGTCAATCAGCTGTTTCCCGGTTATTTCATTGTGTATTCTGTTGTGCTGTTTTTTTAGTGAAAATTGACAACTTTTGTTAAGAATCAATAAATTCAAAGTGAGATTAAACCATAACGTAAGTATCTTTTTATATCAATCTTGGTTTAGGCATGCTTAACCATATTGAAAGAGGGTAGATTTTAAGCGGGAACTAATTTTTTAGGTTATTATCTAGTAAAAATATCTATGCCAATCACTGACTAGCAATTTTGAATTAAAAACAGTTATTGGCCATGTGGCCAATAACTATGTGAATTGATATTTTGTTTGTCACAAATTATTTGCTTATTTTTAGTATGTTATTAATAAACAATTCCTTAAAAGTATCAATTTCCTTAAAATTTTTATCCTGGTTAGTGGTTGGCCACGTGCCAATCATTGGTATATGTTAGTGGCCAATAACTATCTTTCTGCTCTCGTAGATGCCGAAAGTGCAGGAAGGGGCCAAATATCAGAAAAAATATTCTGAAGCAAATGTTTCAGCGGCATTGGATGCTATTAGTAATGGAATGTCTCAAAGGCAAGCGGCTGCCACATTCGGGGTACCGCGTCAAACCCTACAATTTAGAAAAAGTGAAAAGTTTCAGGATAAAATTAACTTAGGGCCAAATCCAATACTGACTAAAGAGGAGGAAAGTATTTTAGAAGAATGGATACTAGCGGGCTATAGAAAAGGTTCCCCAGTGAGAAAAATTGACATACAAGTATCTGTAAAAGAATTTCTAGACGAAAACCCACGTGACAACCCATTTCATCACAATCTGCCAGGAGATGGTTGGTACAGGGCCTTTCTTAAACGTCATCCTGCTCTTACTCACCGAACACCAGAGGCAGTTACAGCAGCTAGTTCTGTTGTGGCTGAAAAAGATATCAGGGGTTGGTTTCATTCGGTAGAAACATACTTGTCAGAAAAGGGTTTGGTTGACATATTACAAGATCCAACAAGGATATTTAATGGTGATGAAACTTGCTTTTACCTATGTCCCAAAAATTCCAAAGTGGTTGCACCTAGAGGTGCAAGAAACGTGTACGAAATAGATACTGCACAAGCAAAAACCAATATCACGGTGATGTTTACGTTTTCAGCCAGTGGACAAGTAACTGAACCTATGGTAATATATCCTTACAAACGACTGCCAGCTACGATAATAGAATCGGTACCTACCACTTGGGGCATCGGCCATAGCGAGAATGGATGGATGAAAGCAGAGCTGTTTTATGAATACATTGGAAATGTATTGTATCCAAACTTGAAAAACAATAATGTTAAGTTTCCTGTAATCCTTTTTGTCGACGGACATTCTACCCATCAGACGCTTAAGTTAAGTCAACTGTGTACAAAATTAGAAATAGTTTTAATATCGTTATATCCTAATGCAACGAGGATAATGCAGCCCGCGGATGTAGCTGCTTTTAAACCGATGAAAATGGGATGGAAAAAAGCTGTTTTAGAATTTAAACGAAAAAATAAAAGTGTAACGATCAATAAAGAAAAATTTGCGGGGATACTAAAAGCAGTCATAGATGATTGTGGTAAATCAGGCACAATCAAAAATGGGTTTCGAGCCAGTGGTTTGTTTCCGTGGGATGCGTGCGCCATCGACTACACTAAATGTCTTGGAGCAGGAAACATTGAGACTAAAGAAATGCAAAGCATAAACGAATCCGAATCATATGTAAGCTATTCCCAATTTCGAAGTATTGTTGGTGAAGATAGAATAAAACTATTTCAGCAAATAGATAGCTATGATAGTCAAAACAATGATGAATTTATTATATTGTACAAAATGTACAAAGCGTTTAAAAAAATTGATAATGGTTTAAATACACCCAATACAGACGAGAATCAAATTGGAGATGTAGATATAAACAATATTGATATAATATTCAATAACAATGCAATCGAGACTTCGGCAGATGTTGAAGACATGAAAGTATCTGCGAAAAATGCAACGAATGACGTGGAAGGATTAATTATATTTGAAAATGGTCATAATATACCAGAATTAGAAACAGCAGTAGGGTCAGTGATAGAAGATCAAAACGAGCAAAATGAGTGTAAAAAAGATCAAAATGGAAACAAAGAGATTCCAGTAGAACCCAATGAATCTAATAATATTAATTTAAGTCTTCGAGATTATGTGACTTGGCCAAAGACTCCTGAAAGAAAGGGAAAAAAAAACTGTGAAAGATTACCTTTTGTTCTAACAAGCACGCAGTGGAAAAAGATTAAAATGGAAAAATTAGAGTCAAAGAAACAGGAGCAAGAAAGAAAAGAAAATCTTAAAATAGAGAGAGGTTTGAAAAAAATAGAAAAAGAAAACAAACAATTATTGAAACGGACCACAATGAAGAGAAGAAAGACGACTGAAAAAGGTGATAAAGAAAAAATGAAAAACCAAAAACAGGAAAGTAGCATTCAGAAAGAGCTAACATCTCCAGAATGTCCTATTAATTTTCTTGATAACGATTCATCCCAGCAAATATGCTATGATCCTTCTGAACCTAGCACAAGCCGAGTGAATATTTTATCATGTGTAAAACGACAAATATTTGGTGTAAAAGAGGATAAAAATTTTATGTAAAACGTGTTAATAAAATAAAATTCCAATTTCGAAGTGTTTTTTCTTATGGTGCCAATGACTGATATTAGGATGGCCAATACCACAAATGTGGTGGCCAATGATTGTGAATTTAGAAAACAAAAATTAATTCTTATGTTTAGCTAATTTGACTTAATAATTTAAGAAGAATTATGAATTTTATTTGATTTTTGATTTATCGACTCTATGTTAAGAACTGTGTCATATCTTTAATATTTACTTTTACTGAATAATTGAATAAAAACTGTAGAGCGTTCCTTAAGTGGCCAATCACTATACAGTTTACCCTATGCGTCGTTCTTGATGGCACGATTCTTGTAGTTTTCATCATTACAATCCCACAAGGCGCTATGCTCGTGGAATAAGTATATCAGATGCATTGTCACTTTCTTCGACCACTCCATTTTTGTAGTACCTATAGTCTTAATAAATATTACATAGATTCACAGTAAAACTTGAATACCAAAATTAGAAAACGGTAACGTTTTTGATTTTCGCACTTCTGAATATTTATTCTACAACTTCAGACTGCTAAGAAACGATTTCCAAACTAAACTGACAAATCTGTCGTCTAGATGTGATAACAAGTTGTTGAAACTTGTTTTCCGTAACATTGGAAACTTCTTAGCAGGCAGGAGTGGCCAACAAGTCGATCGCGAAGCCAATAATTTTGGTCTTGATTTAATGTGTTGCACTTGTAAACGAACGCAACGTGTGTACGTAATGCGTAAACGCAACAGTATGCATGCAGTTATGACTCGACTCATAAACATGAGAACAAGTCGATTGCGACACATTTTTAAGATAAAAAGTAGATCTTTTGTACAAAAAGTTGGTCACCCCTGGTGTATAGGATTCCTCGTCAACAATTATGTTTTATTTCACGTAACTTATATTTTTTAAAAATAACTATTTTAATGAATTTTATTCTTTTACAAACTGTAACGTACAATTTCAGTAATTGAATTAAAACTAAACTGTGTACTTCTTATTGATTACTATATATATCCTAACCTAATCTTATTTAACTACACTTTGAGTCTGAATCATAAATCATAGTCCACATTACACTAACATAACTCTACACTTTGAGTCTTTGCTTTTCTGAATCATCGTCCATATTACACTAACATAACTCTTCCCTCCCTAAGTCTGAAAATGATGGTTCTAGAGTTTTCAGATTTGTTTGAACTGTGATTTTTCGGTTGTTCTTTAGTATTGGCCATTTCCGGTAAACAGCAACAGCACATAACCCAAATATTGATAAAATAATTAACACACTGTTTGTCCATGTTTGTTTACTGGTAGGAATCTCATTGTTTGTATCTGGAAAGCTGTTAATTATAGCGTTGATTGTTTGAAGGCTGCTTTCGTCAAGTTGTTGCAATTTCACCATCTTGCTGTTGGAGACCTTCTCTTGGTTGATTGTTGAATTAAGTGTCGGTAACTCGAAGACAAATTCTTCATGAAGTGTTTCTTCTTTTTCGAAATGTTTTCCCAAAATGGAAATCTTACAATCTTCTAAGGTGATGATACTTGGCTGGGTGATTTCAAAAAACCCACTTACATCACATTGGGGACGAATCTGAATAGCCTTGACAGGAATAATCACTAATTGATCCGAGCTGATTTGCAATACACTATCTTCAGTAGTAATAACGGATGTTTGGTTACAATTGTTTTTTCCGGTCTGCATCAGGTCTTGAAGGCACGGCTGATCCTTGTGAAGTGTAGCAAGGTTGCAGTAGTAAAAATCTTCTATTTCTGGGCAATTTTCTGATGTCGTCCAATATTCGTCGTTATTGAGTAATAAGAAAGGATGTTTTGGGATAGTCATCAGGTGAGATATGGGAATAGGGTATATTCGAAACATATCATATGGTTTCGTTACAATTGGAGTATGAATTTTGAATAACAGTACTTTATTACCTATTAGGAGTTGGGTCGAAAATAATGAATAATAATTAATAAAATGCTTCAAAATCGGAACTTGTCTCTTTTCATAGATTGTGTTTAAACGAGAAATGACTGATTGCAGTTCTTTTGGTTTTATTATAGAATTGTGTAAAGTATTTAGGTGTGCAAACGACATTGCTGTATTTATATTGTTTATCAAATTTTGAACTGAATTTATTTGTAATATAAGATTGTCGATCAAGATTGAAATTGAAAAGTCTCGTTCAATGTCATTGATAACATTTATATGTTCGGACAATAAATTTACTTGATCTTCTAATAACTTTTGGTTTTGTTGCAGATTTTTGAAATGGGTATTGTATGTTCTGGTTAATTCTTTTAAAATTATTTGTTGAGTTTTCTGGTCATCGTTCGTGCTTTTGATATTTGTTGTTAATTGCTCAAAATATGAGTGGATGTTTTTTTCATCGTCTGAATCTAATGTTCCGAATAACCATTTTGATATTTTACCTATTCCATTGATCAGTCCTCTCTTTACACGCACGTTTTTTGTGATTGTAATAATTTGTTGTTTAAGGTTACTTACTAATGTTAATGCATGGTCTATTTTATTTAATAGCAGGGTAGAAAAATGACTATTGTTTCTACTAACTATTATGGTTATTAGTGACAAAAGGTTGTCATGTATATTATTCGCCGAAATTTCAGGTGAAGTTAGATTAATATGATACAAGAAAGTGTGTCGGGAAGTAATGATTTTACTATTTCCAAGTCGAACGGGAAGAACAGGGTTTACTATTTGTTTTATCTTGATAGTTTCTGTAACGTTCGGGAAAAATATAGTCAGGGGTAGTAGGATTAGTAGGATATGGTTGAAGTCAGTCATCTTCTTATTGTCTCTCTGAAATATTTCGTTGGGGTTTTAGTAATGAGTTATGGTAAATTTTGTCTTTTGTTTTGATTTTATTGTCATCTATTATTTCCGGATTCAAAACGGTCACGTATGGTGGTGTGGTTTTCTTAGAGTTTTCAAAGCGAGTTTCTTTCCGGTAGAGCGGTTGTTCTATGTCTACTTCCGGGTTTTCCCTATTCTGATTTAATTTAGCTAGTTTCGTTTGTTGTTTAGCGATTAATTTTTTATGTACTATTTCATTAATAATTTTCATATTTTCTGAATGATTCTGGGCATATTGGGTTACCTTTTTATGTTCATTTAATTCGAAAGGATTTTTATAATTTAATTTGCCTCGAACAATTTGGAAAGGTGTATAATCTGTTGCACTGTGCGTACTATTATTATAAGAAAGTATTACATAATTCATAATATTTGCTATTAATTCATGCGGTTTCTGTTTTTGAATGATTCTCAAGCTTTCTCCAAGAGTGGAGTGGAATCTTTCTACTGGGCTATTACTGTTAGGGTTGTAAATGGTTGTGTAGTGTATCTCAATTTGGTGGATTTTACAAAGTTCTTGTATTATTTCATTCTTAAATTCCGTGCCATTGTCACACGTTATTTTACGAGGTATACCGTAATGACTTATAAAATGTAAAACTTTATTAGTTATTTCAATTGCGTTGGGACTTTGAACGGGGTATGCTTGTCCAAATTTCGAGAAACTATCTACAATGGTAACAAAACATTGGCCTGAATATTTATATGTATCCGCATATAAATGATCGAATGGTTCATAACCTATGGGGGTTGGTTTAAATACTATTTTCATTGGATGGCGTTCATATTTGGTTTTTTGACAAGTGCCGCAGGAATTTATATAATCTATTACGTCTTTATGCATGTTAGGCCAGTAGCATGATCTTTTTATTGCACGCAAATTTTCTTGAATACCACGGTGACAGGTTTTTGTTTCGTGGTATAATTTTACTTTTAGTTTTTGTTCATCTTCTTCAGTTATATCGGTAACAAGGGTATTGGATATTACTAGGCTGAAGGCTTTATTTTTGAAAAACTGTTGAACGGTTTGTATAAAAGGTAATTCAAAGTCTTTATACGTAAAATGCAAACAATATTGTTGTTTTGGTTCAAAATATTCCTTAATGATTTTTAGAAATAGTTCTTGTTTTTTTAACTTTGAAATTCTAAAGTAAGTGCGGGTATTGTTAAATATTTTCTCTTGGTTTACTCTAAATTCTCGTTGTTTCGAATCGCTAAGGGAAATTACTATTTGATTCTTAAAAGTATTGATTGTCTTTTCTGTATAAGGGATTTCTATGATGGGATCTTCGTTACTTGTATGGACCGTTTCATTATCTGTGTCATCTACGGGAGGTTTTATTTGGATGTTGGAAAGTATTTTGAATTTAGGGGTTTGAACAGGATTATCAATTGAAGAAGATGGGAAAGAGTTATCTACAAACTCTATTAGTGAAGCTAAACTATCAGTTTGTGGGTTCATTGGTTGAATTTCAGAAAATTCTTCTGGTATAAGGTCGCGTAATTCTTCTAGATTTAATTCGGGTAGGTCATCAGGATCAGGTGGATTTGCCACGATGGATGTTTTATCGAGATCTACTTCATGTGTATGAATCTCTATTCGAGATAAAGCATCAGCGTTAGTGTTTAATTTCCCCTTTTTATAGATTATTTGGTAGTCGTACTCTTCAAGTTTAAGGCGCCATCTAACTAATTTTGAGTTAGGCTCCTTTAGAGAAAATAACCATTGAAGAGGTTTATGATCACTTATTATGTTGAATTTTACTCCAAAAAGATACGGTCGGAAATTTTTTACGGCCCAAACAATTGCGAGGAGTTCTTTTTCAATTGTACTATAATTACATTCTGCAGGGTTTAATGTACGGCTTGCGTATGCGACTGGGAGATCCCTACCAATCGGACCTTGAGATAGTATGGCACCTATTGCAAAATTAGATGCATCAGTTGTTAGGTTAAACTCTTTTGAAAAATCTGGGTGTTGTAGTATCGGACTATTACTTAGGATATTTTTACACGTTTCGAAACTATTAATGAATTCATGAGTGTGTTCTACTTTTACTCCTTTCCTCAAACACTGAGTTAAGGGTTTTGTTAGTTTTGCGAAGTTTTTTATAAATTTCCTATAATATCCAACGAGGCCAAGGAATGATTTAATTTCCCTCGTTGTTTTTGGAATAGGGAAATTTTTAATTGCTTCAATTTTTCTAGGATTTGGTTTAATACCTTCCGGTGTAATTATATGCCCTAAAAATTCGATAGTTCTGCAAAGGAATTCTGATTTGTCTAGTTGAATTTTGAGTCCGGCACCATTTAATTTTGAAAATACAGATTTTAAATTGTTCATGTGTTCTTGAAGAGAAGTTGAAAATATGATTATGTCATCCATATAAACAAGGCAAATTTTATTTTGTAGATCTTTAAGGACACTGTCCATGACTCGTTGAAACGTCGCGGGTGCGTTTTTCAACCCGAATGGCATACGTACGTATTCGTAGTGCCCGTTTTCGACGTTAAAAGCTGTTTTATTGATGGAATTGGCATTCATCTCAATCTGGTGGAATCCAGATGCAAGATCTAGTGTAGTAAAGTACTGGGCTCGACCGAGTTTATCTAGAATATCGCTAATGTTTGGTATTGGGTATCGATCATCGATTGTCTTCTCATTGATTTTTCGGTAATCTACTACGATTCTCCATTTTCGTTTACCGCTCGCGTCTAATTTTTTTGGGACTACCCAAATAGGGGAGCTCCAGGGGGAATGAGACGGTCGGATTATACCATCTTCCAGCATTTTCGAGATTTGATTCTGGACTTCTTCCTTGTGGACATAAGGGTACCTATAAGACTTTGTATGTACCGGAATTTCGTCAGTGGTCTTTATTTCATGTTTGACTTGGTTAGAGAATGTAAGCTTCTCGTTGGCTTGGTGGAAGATATGTCGATATTCTAAAATCAATTTTTTTAAGGCTTTTTTCTCCTCGGCATTTAAATGATCGGTACGAAAATCTTCAAGAGTCACTGTCTTATCCGAGTTTGCTGATGTAATAAACTCTTCGCAAAAGAAACATTCGAAGTTTTCTTCACGGAATTCTAAAGCATGCGGTTTTAGGAAATCGTTATCAATCTCTACCAATTGTGTTTGCTTTGTTAAATTGTTTATTTCGATTTTAACCAAACCGTTTTTAATTTTTAGTAGACTTTCTGGTATTAGGATTATTTTCTTTGTTTCGTCATAGATTTGGGGAATCAAAATTTCACTATCTGGGAGACTTGTTTTAATTTCTTTAATGACTGAGGAATAAGGTGGAATTTCAATTTTTTGTGTGATAAATTCATTTCTGTAGAGCAACGGAATTCTCACTACATCATTGTATAGTATTTTATTACGAAGATCTAAATTCAGCCCTAACTTTCTTAGGTCTCTTATTCCTAAGATCCCGTCGAAGTAGTCATGAAAATTAAAAAGTACAAATTCTAAAGTTTGTTGAATCGGTGAAAATTCTTCAAATAGCGGAATATGTGCTTTGAATTCTGAATTTTTAGAACCCGTACAAGTGGTAATAGGTGTATCTGCTCGAAAGATTGTCCCTGAGAAATACTTTTCTGCGATGTATGGTCTAAGTAACGAAGGGTGGCATCCAGTGTCGATTAATAACTTTATTGGAGGGTTATTTATTTTTATGTATGGTAATGAATTTGGGACTAAGTTATTTAAATCTATCGGTTGTTTTCGTAATTGCCGTTTAACTGAAAATTTACTGTAGGTCCTACTTGTTCATAATCAATTTCTTCGATATTATTTTCGGAATTCTGAGGTTCATTATAATTTCGTTCTTGGATATCTACATATTCCGGACTTTGAACTATGTTCTCTTCGGGATAATAATTATCTTGTGAGTCATCGTAATCGTATTGCACGGGACCTTCAGTTTCCATGTTTGTCAATTCTTCTGATATAAAATTCCTAGGCCCGGTGGCTTGGAAATAATTATTTCTATTGTAATTATTCGCGAATTTTGATGGGTTTCGAGAAGTAGTTGACATTGGCTCTGGTTTGAACGTAGGTTTATATGAGTTATTTGGAGCAAACGCGTTTTTAGGTTTACCAAAAACTTGACTATTGGTTGGGAATTTATATGGCGTTTGTTGCTGGGGTTGTACGTTAATTGGTCCTCTGGGAAATTGTGAGTGATAACTCTGATTAACCTGAGGAAATATCGGATTGTAACGAGGAATACTTTGATAGTTTGTTGCAGGCGTAAAGTTTTGTTTATTAAATCTAGGTGTAAAGTTTTGTATGGGATTATTTTTGGGTGCGAAATTCTGCATTTGATTGTATTTGAATACAGAATTATGATTTTGCACGTTTGGTGTTCTACTCTGAAAGTTATTATGTAGCGAATTGATCCGTTGATTATCAAAAAAATGTTTTAATACAAGGTCACTAGCCTCTGTAATGTTGGACGGTTCTTTAAAGTCTAATTTGATTCGTAGATTGTCGTCTACGTTTGCTAGAAGGACATCGAGAGCATTTCCCTCATTTTGTTCTATTAACAATGTTTTTCTTTGGGAGCTTAACGTTGAATCAGAGTTTATTTTAACCTCTAACCGTGACTTCATTTGTTTCAACTTCTGAAGGAAATCTAAAATATTTTCATTCTTATTTTTCGTTAAAAACAACATTTCGCGGGTTAAAGATTGTCTGTCGATCCTATCACCGTATTGTTCCCTAAGCGCTTTTCTGATCAATGGCCAGGAATTCAGGTCAGGACGACACATGATATAATTTGCTACATCCTCTCGTATTTTTGACCTTATGGCGACTAATGTAAAGTTATTTAAATTGTTATCTGTAGTTGACCCATAATTAGTATGAAAATCATTGCAGGCATTAATAAAGCATTCGAGTTGCAAATTATTTCCACTGAAGGTGGGTAGGAAATCAGCAATAGCTTTAGCAGCTTGAATAGTGGGTGTAGTGGTGTTTAAAGACATTGTCTCTAATTGCAAACTAAGTTCCTCAATTGACATAAACAATTCTTAATTATTATCGATTATTTTGTAAAAAAAAAGGAAAAGAAAAAGTAAAAGAAGGAAACTCAATAACTTACTCGTAGTTTTCGGAGTATCTTGCCTCTTTTTAGGGGTTGTAGAATTCTAGATCGGAAATTAATGGTGGAAACCAACAGTAGATACAGGAATTTTTCTTTTTATTCCGTAAATCTTCTTTTTCCAATCCTACCGACTGCGCCAATTATGTTTTATTTCACGTAACTTATATTTTTTAAAAATAACTATTTTAATGAATTTTATTCTTTTACAAACTGTAACGTACAATTTCAGTAATTGAATTAAAACTAAACTGTGTACTTCTTATTGATTACTATATATATCCTAACCTTTTTTTTTTTTTTTTTTTTTCTTATAGAGGTGTTGAAATTCCTTATTGGAAGACCAGGCCTAATTAATTAATTAATTTACCCGGTACTGTGGGGTTCCCCTGAATGGGTCGCTACCCACTAAACGCACCCCTTCATAGCTCCACACAGCCCAGAACGGCTCACGCATTGCTTCAGGCTGTGCTGCTCTCGATGCCAAGTGCATCCCGCCACACCGTTTTTATAAAACGTTCTCCTTTTTTGTAGACTCTAGCTCTACCTCTATAGCTCTATATATATCCTAACCTAATCTTATTTAACTACACTTTGAGTCTGAATCATAAATCATAGTCCACATTACACTAACATAACTCTACACTTTGAGTCTTTGCTTTTCTGAATCATCGTCCATATTACACTAACATAACTCAACCCAAGTACTTTGTTACCGACCATAAATAAATGCAACAGTCCACCCTAGTCTGACCTACCTACCTGCAACATTTGTATTCCGGATGTTGAAAATTTCGTTTGATGTTTACCGACAACTGTCCGTTAAAAATTTGTTGAAGAAACATATACGAGGGTCGTCCACAAACTAAGTTTCCCTGGAGCGGTTTATAGAAACAACCCAATTTTATGGAAATATTTATTGCAACAAATAGAGCAAGTTTTTACTTATTTTTCATCATAGTTTAAACGTTTGTCGTACAGTGGGATCAGCTTTTGAATACCTGTGTCGTAGAAGTCTGCCGCTTGGGATTGGAATCACCGTGTGACAACCATCTCCGCCTCTCCGTCATTCTCAAAACGCTGACGCTCACCGGACAGGAATTTCTTGGGGTCTAGGAAAAGATGGCCCATTCAGAACAAGTTTCTCGGAATGTTTAGTGCCGGTATTGTCTTCTTGCATGATAACGATAGACCTCACACGGCTCGACGGACAGCAAGTCTCCTGCTGGAATTTAATTTTTAATTTAATTTTTAATTAAATCGCGCTCAGTGATTTTCATCTTTTCCTATACCTCAAGAAATTCCTGTCCGGTGAGGCGGAGATGGTTGTCACGCGGTGATTCAAAAGTTGGTGCCACGGTATGACAAATGTCACAATTTCGGTGGCGAATATGTTTAAAAATAAATAAACACTTGCTCTATCTGTTGCCATAAATATTTCCATAGAATTGTGTTCTGTTTCTATAAACCGCCTCAGGGAAACTTAGTTTGTGGATGACCCTCGTAACTTATTGCTTTTTGCCGAAATTTCATAAAAATTCTGAATAACATTCTTTCTTTCTTGAGTCAACTAAATTTTAAAATAAGAAATTTATGACCATCGTAAAATTTGTCACAGCACAAAAGCATTAGAAAATTTGCGATGTTCAAGACTGGAGCCGTTCGGTCGAGGGATGACTTGCACGCTAAAAAATACCGGCATACTACACAGGTTTCTGTAGGGGACTGGGAATTTGGCCGAATGATACGAAAAAAGAATATTGGAAAAAAAGGTATTTTTTGTACCGAAAATCTTCTACTTTATATCGTAATTAAGTGAATTATTTAGCTGTCTTTTTTGTGTTTTTTATTACATTAATCCAGAATTTGGATTTAACAAGCCGTGTTTCAATGGGAAAATCAGATTTCTTTCGTCATGGTTAAATTTATGTGTTTCGGTTGGCTTCTAGAGATAATTTTTGTTGTAGCTTCAGGATCTAATTGCAAGATTTATGTGTGTCAATTTTAATTAAGTTTGTATATTTGTCTTGACATTTAAATTAATACATATTACCTGTATAAAAACATTTTAATTTCGGCAGTTAAAATATAACAACAGAATCATATTAATTAATATCGACATCAGAAGATTACATAATTAAAGGGGCAGATAGATGAAGGGAGTAAGTGACATTTTCTGAAAATATGTACATCAAAATTAAACATTTGGTCAACAAGTAATGTAAAAGTTAGAAGCTCTAAATTCTTAAAAACATGACACAGACCATTCTTTTTAATCAAACAAATTATCTTCACTTAAAAACCTATATTATCTCATTAAAATGTTTTTGTAACACAACCACTTCAATTATATAAAATAACTAACAAAATAAGAAGTGCATCGTTTTGATACACCGCAACCCGTTTCAGTGAGTTTGAAGTCGCGCTCCTGAATACCCAAGGTATCTAAACTGTATTAGCAGTGGCGGCTCGTGCACAAGTGCTGCAGAACTGCCAAAAAATTAACACCAAAAAAATTAACTTCGTTTGTATTTAATTTATAAAACGTAATATTGAAAGAATTGAATTCGTCACAGAATTTTATTTTCTTAATCGCAACAACTCCCACATCTCGTAACTCCATGCAGATTTTCAATACATGTAAAATGCCTTTTCATTTTAAGCCTTCATTTTGAATTTTGAAAAGGAGGTCGATACTTCATCTTACAGAGAATACCAATCTACTTTGAGCTGGCCCCAAGCCATAATTAAATAATCATAATTGTTTACGCGTGAGCAATTGTTTAAACTTTTTTGGTGAAAGTAAATCTTTCCGAAATGCTCACGTTCCACGAGTACTTAAACGCGAGGAACTGATATTTTGCTTTGATGGGAATAAAACTACGGATGTTAATATAACTATGACTAATTTATTATAAATGTTCGTCGCTGTACAAAGTTATTTCTATACTGTCGTAAAGGGACAATAATTGAACCTTTCAGTATAGGGTTATAATAGCACTGTTGTATTATAACGATTTGATGTTTATAAATGATTTCGATAGTGTCGCAAAGGTACTTGCAATAAGTGAACCTTTCAGTACGGAAGCTATAATAGCACTGTTTTATTGATTCGATGCTTTACAAACGAATGCACCGCACTGGTTTATTATTCGACAATTATAATGATTTCATACTGTCGCAAAGGTACAAAGAGTGAACCTTTCAGTATGGAGGCTACAGAGGCACTGATTTTTAAGTGAAAAACAATCATCTGCAATGGGTCGGTTACACCCTGGCCACACACATGTATGCCATTAATTCTACAAAAACACTTATCAGGAAATGTCGAATGTCGCTAATGACAGTGACAGATTTATCGGGGTCCAACTCCAGGGGGTCAGACTATTTAACAAGTGTTTAATTTTTACTTAGTGTGCAAATGTTTTTGAATACAAAGAACAGGGACATCACAGTGGGATACGTCCATATGTTTAAAAATGTAAAGAAAAAGGGACACAACAATAATTAACCAAGTTATTAATTAAAACATCAAATTCCGACTTTTGTTTTTGCCTTCTATCAAAATCTTGTATTAAAATTTTGTGGACTCGTAGATTATACTTTTTTCTTTTGAGCTTACTCCTAGCTGTTTTAAACAACGCAATAGTTTTTGATTTATTCAATGTTCTTTAGATCAAGAACCGAAATTGAAACAGCTAATTTTGACCGATTTCCGAGCTACGTCAAAAAGATTTACAATCTCTTCTCAGCAGGTGCTAAGCGTTTCCCCGTAAAGATAATTTAACAGCATGAATATCGGAAATACTTTTAAAGCCAGGTTCCGTTTTCAAGCAGTATATTTGAAATAGTTTGTAACAAAAAGACTTTTAAAAAACAAGCTGTTATTAAGACGTAGTAAAAATTTAAAACCAATTTTGATATTGACCTAAATGATTAAAAATAAAAGCGTACATTTTAATAAATGCTTGTTTTATTGAAAAAGTTATTTTACTATAAATTATTTTTGTGTTTACATTTTGTCTACATTAACTTAATAGGATAAAATTCAACTCCAAGGTCATATTAATTTTTAAAATCGCTCGTGAAGACCCCTTTAAACAAATGAATGAGAATAAGCTTAAATTATAATTTCTTTCCAACAAAATTGTTTCGCTTTTTTATTCCACATTAATTAAAAAAAATAAGCTGTAGTGGTAATAACTTATAATAAGCTAAAACTACAATTTTCTGTAAAAAAAACATTGTGCATTAAGGGGTTAATCTTTTACTCGTTGTGTTTTAAATTATTAATAAATATTAGTCCTTACGAATAAGAAATTTAACATCTGTTCTGAGTTCTGAATAGAATTTTCTACAATAAGTAACAAAATTTTATGACGTTCGACAATACAACCTTTCTTCAGACAGGTAATTTGGTCTAAAGTTTTAACTACAGTCAGCTGCATTCCATTATCTGTTTGTTCGCATATCTAACAAATTGTCAAAAAATACTGTAACCGAAAAATATCTCATCAAATCGAAAATTTGAATTTAATTTTTCTAAATTTCAATTCACTAAATTTTAATTCACGCCTAATTAATTATCAATATCAAACAAATCATATAAATTTTCAATAGTCCATATTTAGGTACCTACTAGATATACCTTTGATAATTATAGTTGATCCTTTCACCTCAATCATAGTATAGAAATTACTTATCATTAACAAAACAATTGAATACAATATTTTTTCAGTCCAATCAAAACTTTTATTGTGTTAATAACATTAGTAATAATTGTTTAAAACTTTGCCTTTCTTTAAACTTCTAAAAAATAAATTTTTAATAAATTTATTATTTTAATACAAATTCAAGTTAGTGTAAGCGTCGTTCAACGCAGATAACTCTGAATATTTATAAAACGTAAAAATATTACATAGCAATACAGAAATTCAAAATAAAATTCAAAATGAAGACGAGCGCTATATGACCCACCGTTGATATCGGTCCAGTCCATCCGCCAGTGACGTAGCGACATTGCACTCCCCCGAGACAAGGTCTCTCGCCCGCACGTCTCGTTTCTTTAATAAATTGGTTGCACGTGTCCAAAACTGAAAAACATTCTTTTCTTCAACATTTTATGAAGGGTCAAAGCCACTTTCTCTTTAAATTGTTTGTGTATTTTAACAAAACTATTAGGGAGTTATCGCAAGGACCACGCTAAAGTCTCCGTTCGGTAAAATACCACGTGACCCAGTCCGAAATTTCGGTTACGGAGAGAGTCCAAATAAGTGTTATCGCAAGCTCCCCGTGAACGCTATCGCTTTTAAAATCACTCGACCCAACTTCAAGCTATTTACGCCGGCGTTACTACCTGCTTCTTTCTCGGGCAAATAATGGAATTATGTAATTTACATTTATTGGGTGGGCTTTTACTACTGCTTTCGTTGCTACTGTGTCATAAGAATGTAACCGCCCCTAATTTTTAATTGTAGCACAGTTTCTATTGACCTCTTAGCTAAATGTGATGTTTGTAAATTGTCGGTTTTGCTGCCTCAAAAGTAAACTCCCGATCAGTTCAACAGCGGTGTCCGAGTTGAATTTATTTATTTTTGATCGGCTTTCACAAATAGATTTGTTTTTTGAAATATGGAAGATTTAGTGAATTTACTGGCGTTTGAGGAAGTTGAAGATGAAAGATTAGACGGCGCGTTGCTGAATATGCTGGTTCGACAACCCATGAGAAAGAGGTCAGAGCAGTACGGGAAGTTGAACTTGGAAGCTATGTTTCCAAGTGATGTAAAATTAAATTTTCGTTTTGAAAAAGATCATTTGGAAAGGTTAGCGACAGCATTACATCTACCTCAGGAAATAAGAACAGAGAGCAGACATGTAACAACTGGTATCAAAAAATGCACATTTAATATCTAACATTATAATCATTGTTTTTGTTCATTGTAGCTGTGGAAGGTTTATGCATATGTCTGCGCCGCTTATCTTATCCAAATCGACTATCAGACCTCGAACCCATTTTTGGACTTTCATCGCAATATATATCGGATATTGCAAATACTGTAATGAATCACATATACCTTAATTACAACTATTTACTGGTCAATCTAAGAAGTCATATTTGGTTAAATCAATATAAATTGAATCAGTATAGTCAGGTTATAATACTATTAATAATTAATTAATTTTTTGATATGCTTGCGTAATTGAATGTTTAGGCTGTTGCAAATAAGAATGCTCCCTTACAAAACTGTTGGGCATTTATCGATGGCACTGCGCGACCTATTTGTAGACCATCCTTGCAACAGGAACAGTACTTTTCCGGGCATAAAAGATGCCATTGCGTTAAATACCAGTCTGTTTTGTGCCCAGATGGTATAATTATAAGCATGATGGGTGCATATCCAGGGAGACGTCACGATGCGGGAATATTGCGTGAATCTAACCTATATAGGCAGTTAGAGCAATCTTGCATATTCCCAAATCAACGTTTCGTACTTTATGGAGATCCGGCGTATGGAATTAGGGAGCTACTAATCGCATCTTTCAGAAATAGAGGTTTAACCAATGAACAGCAAGAGTTCAACACCCGAATGAGTTCTGTTAGACAAGCGGTTGAATGGGGGTTCGGTAAAGTGATTAGCGAGTTTGCATTTTTAGATTTTAAAAAAAACCAAAAATTATTGCTCCAAGATTTAGAAAAAATGTATGCAGTTGCTACTATTTTTACAAACTGTCATACTTGTTTGTATGGAAGTCAAACGTCGGAATATTTCAACTTAGCTCCACCGGCGTTAGAACAATACCTGAACAATTAAATAATTTTAAAAAAATCAATTTATTTATTTTGTTTAAAATTATATAACAATAAATATTGTACAATTTTTATTATTTTCTTTGAAGATGTTGCAAAGAAAGTGAAACAATTTGTTGCTGTTGCTCTATTATTTTCAAAAACGCAGCTCTTTCTATTCGTTCCATTTCCATTCGCTGTTTCGTTTCCTCGATCTGTTGTTGGATTAATTTTTCTTGCAGAGCAATTTTTCTTTCCTCAACTGCTAATTTTCCCTCCTCGACTGCTAATTTTCTTTCTTCTAATAGAAGTTGTTTATCTTTATACTCAGCGTCTACCGCTGCTTTCTCTTTCAAGTACTTCAATGTAGGGTTGACGCATTCTTTAATTCTTTTCCTACGAGTATGTGTGGGACCTACAATCCGAAATATATTAACATCACATATGTAACAAATATTAATATAATAAACATTACCTAAAACTGTAGAAACACTAACGTGCACTAGCTCATCAATTGAATTCGCGTTTGTTGAATATTCCTCTTGGTGATCAACAGAAACTAAAAAAATTAAAAAGATGCTTCCATAATTACACTAATTTCGTGTACACACCTCCTTCAGAACAATTTTTCAAAGCGCTATCGCGTATTTCAACCCCTCTTTCTTTTTGTTTCGAAATACTGACACTGTTATTGACTTCTGAAGAATTGAAATACTCGCGCTTTAAATCACTTATTTCCTGAAGAAGCCTCTGTTTTTCTTGATATTCCTCTTCAGTTCCTGATCTGCAATTAAATTGTAATTTACATTGCCACACAATATCAACGCATTAGTCAAACACTTACTTTTTTAGATTTGCCTTGTCCTCTTTAAGGAACAGTTTTAACAAATAATCCACATGTTCCTTAACAGTTCTTAAAGTAAATTGTTTGTTCGTAACACCTATTATCGTTTGTTGGATCAATATCCATCTAGTGGTATCTTCGAAAGGATTTTCCCCTAAAACTAGTCGCAGCAAATTTAAATCATCCTCTGTAGAAAATCGAACTCTGAGTTTTTTCGTCGGTGTTGTCATTTTCGCGAAACAATTTTGACTGTCTTCAACCGAATTGTGAAATGGAATGAAATGCACAAACGAGTTTTTTAGCGCCAATATTGCAAGTTTTACTAAATTGCCGACTGAAGACTTGATCTGAATTGGTTCTACCCTCATTTTTTTATTATGCCCTTTTTATGCCAATTTTAACAAAAAAAATTATTTTCCGCCGCAAATGTAGGTTCCTAATGCTTTTACGGTTTAAGTATTTTACAATTGTAAAGAAGGGATCACTGTACACAAAACAGGTGGCGGCCTGACAGACGAGGGTGTCGCAGGAAGGAAAATCACGGGCGTCCACGGGCATTCGATGATTAGAAGTCGTCGGATACATTTCGTTGTTTTTATTTTCTCTCTTGTTCAGTAATTAAGGAATAAAAGTATTGTTCAATTACAAATTTATCACCTTTTTACATCAGGAGTGGGATAAAGAGCTCAGTGCTGCAAATTGCATTTATTTTTGGTGTTATTTAATTTGTTTTGTGCGAGTGTGAGCGTAACGATGCCCAAATCAAGGTCAAGGGAACGCGTCGAGGGTCGTGAGCGACACCGACGACGACGCGACCGCCGTAGCCAACGCCGTGAGTCCGCCGAGAGCGCTGATAGTGGGAGTAGGACTTTGGATGGACATCGGTGGTCAGGAGAGCGTAGGTCAGCGACGCTGGGTGAATTGTCAGATACGATCATCCAAGGTATGAATAGAGTGGCAAGTAGGATGCAACAGAACCAGGTGGGTGTACATAATTCTTTACTGCACTCCGTAATCGCGGAATTCAACCCGTTGGAGCATGACGTTACGGGGTGGTTGGATGCTATCGACGAGTTTGCAGTGCTGTACGGCTGGAACGATACGACAATTTGCCATTTAGCGTTGTCAAAGCTGCGAGGTCCTGCAGAAGTTTGGTACCGAGGGTTACCAACACGAGTGTTCTCGTGGCGAGAATGGAACAGCATGTTACGCGAACAATTTCGACCGAAGCGCGATTTACATACAGCGTTGCAAACAATGTTGAATTTCAAACCGGACTCCAAACAGAGTCTTTACGAGTATGTGTTTCATAAATTGGCACTGATCCACAAATTAAAACTCCCATTGTCAGGCGCGGACCAAGTAAACCTTATTATGGGCGGCATTGACGATAGCCAGATCAAATTTACCGTTCAGGCCGCCGGAATTACCGAACCCCACATATTAGCGTCGCATTTAAAAACCGTCGAAACGACCTTCAAATCACATTCCCAGACACAGCAACCCTCGACTTTAGTTGAAACGGGGAAAAACAGCGTACGTCTACACGCCAGACGCCGTTACGACCCTGGGTCGCATACCGATCGCCAACGTAAACACACACATGTGCAGTGTTACGGTTGTAGACTTTATGGACATTTCAGAAAGGACTGTCCTAAAAACATTAACACGTCGAATTGTAAGTTAGAATACAAGCATGTTAATTTAATTGGTATTTCTAACTCAAATGCAAAATTTTATAAACTAGTAGTTATTCAAAACACTACTCATCATTGTTTCATCGATTTTGGTAGTGAAGTCTCGTTAATCACCGTTAATAAAGCCAAAGAGGTGAATTTGAACGTTACGCCTCGCAATGTTTGTTTATCAACTGTCAGCGGAGCCAACATTATCGTAACGTCCTCAGTGTTGACTGATATAACCCTTGACGGGATAACAAAGACGATAGAACTATTGCTTGTTGACAAGTGTGTTCCGAACGCGAATATTTTGATTGGACAAAATTTTACCGAACTTAGCGATATCACTTATGTCAAATCAGGTGATAAACTCACATTTTTCACCACCCAAACTGTCAATAGTGTTAGTATTAACCGCGACAATCCGCAATTAAATATTGGTACTGACGATCCGCAAATTGTTAGGAATCTTTTGGAATTATTAAATCAATATTCACCTTGCATTTCGGACGATTTAGCCGATATAGGCGTAACAATGAATACCTGCATGAAAATCGAATTGACGTCTTCGATCCCAATCGCGTTTCGCCCTCGTAGATATCCCGAACCGGAGCGAGAACAAATTCGCAACATTGTCGAAAATTTGCTAAAACACGGAATTGTTCAAGAATCCAAATCTCCTTATGCTTTTCAAGTACTTTTAGTGACGAAAAAAACGGGCGAAGGGAGATTGTGCGTAGATTATCGCCCCTTAAATCAGCTGACAGTCAAGGATAAATATCCAATACCGTTAATAGACGAACAGCTTAATCGATTGGTGGGCTTTAAGTGGTTTATTTCTCTTGATTTACTGTCAGGTTATTATCAGATTCCGATGGCTCCCGAATCGGTACCGGTAACTGCTTTTGTCACCCAAGACGGTCATTACGAATTCCTCAGAATGCCCTTCGGTTTAACAAATGGCCCCTCAGTCTTCCAGAGGATGGTAAATACGGCTCTGGGTCAGCTAAGATTTTCAAAAGTTTTAGTGTATTTAGATGATGTTTTGATCCCCGCTCTAACTCCCCAAGAATGTTTGAACACTTTAAAGATTGTTTTGGAAATTTTTAAATGCAACGGGTTGACTCTTCGTTTATCCAAGTGCTTTTTCTTGACACAACAGATTGAATACCTTGGACATGTTGTGAGTAATTCTATTATTAAACCAAGTCCACGGAAAACCAGCGCCGTCAGTAATTTTCCCGTTCCAACCAATATTCACCAAATACGACAATTCCTTGGTCTAACCGGTTATTTTCGAAAATTTATATTAAATTATACCACGAGAGCTAAACCCTTAAGCATGTTGTTAAAGAAAGACACTAATTGGGTTTGGGGCAAAGAACAAGACGATTCTTTTCAATTGTTGAAACGTGTCCTTACGTCAGAACCAGTGTTAAAATTATTCAATTCCGAGTTAGAAACCCGTGTGTATACCGACGCGAGTCATATGGGTCTGGCGGGAATTTTAACGCAGATTTCCGGTAAAACAGAGCACGTGGTAGAATATTTTAGTCGCAATACGCGACCTAGCGAAAAACGTTACCATTCATTTGAGCTTGAGGCATTAGCTATCGTGGAATCAGTCAAAAAGTTTCGATATTATTTATTAGGGATTAAATTTACCATTATTACCGACTGTGCTGCTGTAAGACAGGCGTTCGTAAAGAAAGAGTTGAGTACTCGAATTGGTAAATGGGTGTTGGAGCTAAACGAGTATACTTTTACAATACTCCATCATGGGGGCGATAGGATGCGTCATGCAGATGCTCTTAGCCGGAATTTAGCTCCGGAAGAAGGTGTCTATTCGGTTCTAATAGCCGAAGATGATTGGTTGTTGGCAGCGCAACAATCGGTATCAAAAATTGTATCCATTAAAGAGATCCTCGAGTCAGGAGATCGGACGAATAACCGAGATATTTTTCTGAATTATGCACTCAAAGGTGGAAAAGTATATAGAGTAACTGATCGTGGATTGCGTTGGGTGGTACCCAAGAGCTTACGATTTCAGTTACTTAGAATGAACCATGATGATGTCGGTCATTTGGGTAATGACAAGACATATGAGTTGGTGGCTCATAGCTACTGGTTTGAGGGAATGCGACAGGTCATTCGAAAATATGTACGGAATTGTCTTCACTGTGCATATTTTAAAACACCTACTGGTAAGAAACCTGGTTTCCTGCATCCGATTCCAAAAATTCCCATACCATTCCACACGGTTCATGGTGATCACCTCGGGCCCTTTGTTAAAACCAAATCCGGAAATACACACCTGCTCACCATTATCGACGCGTTTACTAAATTCATTTTAATTTATCCGGTGAAAGGTACAGAATCCCGTTATGTTATCAAAATTTTAAAAGATGTGGTAAAGATCTTTGGTGTTTTCAGACGTTTCATTAGCGACCGGGGAACAACGTTTACGAGTAAATCGTTTCGGAGTTATTGCGAAGGAATTGGTACCACACAGCATCTGAATGCTACTGGGATGCCAAGAGGAAATGGCCAGGTAGAACGGTATCATCGAACCATTCTAAGCGCATTAGGTACTATGGGAGCCGATGTAGACGATGATGAATGGGATCAGAACATCGCAAACATACAGCTAGGTTTAAATGGAAGCGTCAATTCGGCAATAGGTGTTACGCCAAGTGAAGCTTTGATGGGTTTCCGTGTCAGGGCTAACAGGACTATTGGCAACGGAGAGCTCACTGCGGTCGACGTCACAAAACTTCGAGCTGAGATCGTGGCGAAGATACGGAAAAACCAAGCCGACCAGAAGGCTCGATTCGACGCTCACAGGACTGTGGCTCCAACATATCAAATTGGTGATTTGGTCATGTTGAAAGTGCAGTGTAATCTAGCTACCGGTTCAAGCCAAAAGTTGATGCCGAAATGGAGAGGCCCGTTTCGAGTGGTTAGAGTACTAGATAATGATAGGTATGAGGTAAGCGACATCCCTGGAGCGTTGAGGGCTCGGGTAAAATATGTCGGTGTGGCGGCGGTGGAAAGTTTGAAGCCGTGGATTACGCTTGCTTAAGTTGCGAGTCGTAATGTCT
The DNA here is from genome assembly GCA_949768715.1 of Dascillus cervinus. NCBI lineage: Eukaryota > Metazoa > Arthropoda > Insecta > Coleoptera > Dascillidae > Dascillus > Dascillus cervinus. The sequence continues at coordinate 23,510,453 of OX458319.1, read as the reverse complement.
TACATTTGTGTCTAACAAGTTGTAAGGACCTTGTACGGGCACGTTGGGTGATACTGGCTGTAGGGAAAACATGCAGACACGTTAGAGCGTTGTGGTACGCATAGTGTTGTAGTGTGGTACGGGTATCACAGAATACGCCTGTTGCGTAGTGGAGGCGCACAGTGTTGTACTGGCTAGCGATTAGCGGAGTGCCGGACGTACAAGAGTGACCAAGCCTCGTGTAATGCTTCGAAGTAACGAGCGGTGTGAGATGAAAGGCTCGTGTAATGCTTAAGTAACGAGCAGTATGAATGAGGACAGGCCTGTTATATTGTAGATGTAGATTATGTGCTTGGTATAGAGTTGGTTATGTAGTATAGTTTATAACCTTTAAATGATAAGTTGTGGACGCTCAGTAGCATGTGTATACTGTTATCAGTTAGAACGTTACATTCATGCATTTGAAACTTTCAGTTTAATTGCCGTATTTCCACGAGTGGGGACACTCTTCAGTCAGGAAAGGCCGTGTAAAGAAGGGATCACTGTACACAAAACAGGTGGCGGCCTGACAGACGAGGGTGTCGCAGGAAGGAAAATCACGGGCGTCCACGGGCATTCGATGATTAGAAGTCGTCGGATACATTTCGTTGTTTTTATTTTCTCTCTTGTTCAGTAATTAAGGAATAAAAGTATTGTTCAATTACAAATTTATCACCTTTTTACACAATCGACACTTAAAATTAAATGCACCAACGGCAAATGCAGAAAAGTTTATCAATAGGGGTGATTAACCCTGGAATCCCATTTGCAGACTCACAGGTCTTTCGGTTTTTTTCTCCCATACTTCTGTCATCTAGACCCCCCAAATTTTACTGTTTACTTGTTTAAATTTATTTATTTCAATTTATTTTCAATCAAAATTAGTGATTTACCATTTATGAGTCTGTGAGAATCATGAATGGTAATAACGGTACAAAAATGGAATGGTATGCCAGGGTTAATAAATAAATAATAAACAATCAATGGAAAAATAAATAAAACAAAACCCTAACCGCAGCCAACCGACTTAATTAGTTCATGCACATTTTTTAATTCAAACCACTTATCGTTACGCCATGAATTTCTTCCCGGTTATTTTAGCAAAAATATCGGGTCCGTGAAAATACTTTACGTTCCGAGCAAGCAAAAAATTGAAAACAGGCGCGCTGGGTCCGGGTCACGTGGTCATTGCAACATCTGTCCAAAAACGAGCGAGCTTGTTCCATGCTATTTCAGCCAACGTAAGGCGGTCGGTTAAATATTTCACGTTTCGTTACTTTTTGAGCATGCGCTTTAACCACAAATTGAGAATAACCGCTGCGTTTCACGTACCGGGGTCTGTGCGATAACTCCCTATTATCATTGAGATTTTGTTTTTTCAAGTCACAATAAATGAACCCTTCACAGAAATTGAAAGTCGCTTTCTCGAGTTTCCTCTAAAAGAGTTGTTTATCACTGACAATTGGTGTTGTGTCATCGAGATTTAGTTTTTTCGAAAGTCACCCTGCAATAAATTAACCCTTAAAAACCACGACATGGTGAATGATCGTTAATTCTTTCCTTTTAACATTTTATGAGGGACCAAAATCACTTTCTCCAGTAAACCCTAAATTGTTCGTTTATCAATTGTCACCGAAATTTTGTTTTTGCAAAAGCGACATTTTTACAACACAGACAAAAATCCTGAATAGGTCTCAACAACGCAAATCTGTACTGCTTAAATAATCTACATAAACAATACGCTGCCGTACCTTCACTGAATTGAATTTATTGGTTAAATTATAAGTTGTATGTATTAAAAATACGACACGCAGCTGAAGCGCTTTTATTGTTAAATTGGTACGATTGAATGTAATGTAATTAATAAAAAAAAATATCAAATTTTAACAAAACTGAGAGTGTCGTCTCTATATTAATGAATATTCTTTGTCAAAACATTTTTAAAGTTCGGATATTTGCGAGTATTCATGAATTTCATTACCGCCATCTATTGAGTCTGCCGAGTCGGCAGACGTTTACATTCGCCTACCTACCTGATGAAAATTACCTGATGGAAAATAAACTAGAAGTTCCCTATTATTCTCTGGGTTTTGCCAAGTTGGTAGTGCTGGCATTTCTGATATGTTTTTTGATTAGAGTTTAGACTAAATTGTAAAAAGTGTTAAAGAGCTTCTTCAAATAATTAAGTTACTCTACTTGATTAGTTAAATATAAATATGGTTAGTACTTATTAATTTTTTAAGTTATATTCTCCAGTAGTTTTTTCCAATTTTTTTCTTGAATTGTTTTCACCGTGATAAAATTGATTAAGTAGGTATGTTTAAGGTTAAAAGATAACTTTCTGAATTAATACGGAAAATTAATTCAAATATCCCCGGTTTAATTGCATTTTTTATGTCTTGGCATGTGCTGATTTAAAACGTTCTCATCATTAACAATTTTGGATTTATTTGTCTTATCTTAATGCTATCATTCGTGTCATGAATTGTTTATCCTAAAAAAATAGACTGTTACAATTGAAGTCGCAGAATACAGAACGTTTAATTATCTATTTTATGAGTGTATCTATGTACTTTTGATAATTGTTCTGTAATAATTTACTTTTTTTACGTATGCTAGGATTCAGACTGGTCATAAACGATTTCCACTTGATTATAATTTTTTATACATGTTAAGTAGTTTCTCATGCAAATATTTTTCAGGATATGGCAAGACTGGCACAAAAACTCCACCGTGTTTTTAACAATTATACTCTTCGAGAAATACGAAATTTTATTTTTCAATTTTATTTTCATGATAACCGTACAAATTTGGTTATCAATCAGTTGGTAGAAAAAAAAGACATAATCGATACAAAAAATTTACAGCAAACTGCAAATTCGATCCAAGAAATATTACCAGAATTCAAATATCAACATATTTATGAAATTCTAAAGATACTTGGTGATCGGAGTGATGCTGCCAGTCAAACTGTTAAATTGCTGATTTTATTAAAAAAGCTGATGTTGGAAGAAGACTAAACCTAACCTATTACCACCAAACATGAACAATTTGCCTCCTATTGCTGTTCAAGATATTATGTGGAACAACAAACCTTCAACTACATCAAATGTCGTTGATGATTGAATAGTTCAGAAATTACCAAATAAGTTTTAATATGTTTATGGTTTAAGTAATTTAGCAATAAGTAACAGTACTTTATTAGTGTTTGCAAAATAAATGATCATACAATATAATTAATTCAAATAAAAATTACTTTTAATTTTATTTTCAACCCAAAAACTTAAAAATATCATAACTTTTTTTAGCAATCATAACTGATTAACAGAATTCCCTATAAATGATAAAACTATTCTTAATATACAGAATATGGTTAATAAGCAGACTTTCCAGTTTAACAATCCTAATAATGGAAATGAACTTATTGTTTGAAACATATGATAATCTGTAATAATACTCTGTGTGTCTCAAGTGACTTCCCGTGGTCAGTTATCAATTTGATAATTCAGTTTATGAAAGAGCGGACTAAACTATAAACTGTAAAAAGAAGTTGTTGTTAAGTTTTAACTAATAATAAAAAGAAAGACACACTGCAAATGACGGTTAAAAAATTAAATTTTGTTACAATTTATTAATTGAAGATTTCATTCAGGTAATTTTTATGATTTCATTCATTTTTTCATCTTTCAAAAAATCAAATACTTTTTGTAAATTTGAATACCATGATATTGTTGCAGTGGTAAAAGTCAGTTTATGGTTCCTATTCAACTCTACTACCCCTTTTTTATTTTATGATCGATCTGTGCCACGCTAATCTTTTGTTCTCTCAGTTACAGTGGTTTATTTCTATTTTTTATTACGGTATATCTAAACATTGCTGTAAAATCTAAAGTACAGTCACTATACTGGGTGGGGCAAGTTTTACGGCCACCCTCAAAATCGCGACTTCTAATTAAACAATCCTAACCAAATTTAGTACACGTAATTGTCTTGTGACAGAGCACACAATTAATTTTTTTAAAAATTTTTCGTTGATAATTAAAGCTGTAAATTGAAAAAATACGATTTTGAACCAAATTTTCAACTTCTAATTTTTACACTAATGCATCAGGCTTCACTTCTAAAATTTATTTACGAAAGTAGCGAGAAAAAAAAATGATTAGATTTTGGATAAAACGCACTTTCATCTTGGAAATCCAAAAATTGATGTTATTTATGATCTCCGTATTTGGACAGTTGCAAATTAAAGCGACAATAGGGTCTGGAAATGCGGTAACCATTTACAAGCGTTAAGATTTACAACCTTCACCCTTATTTGAGCGTGAACATTTAAGATTCCTCGTACTTTTTCCAGGCCCGGAACAGGTTTTTTTAAATAAAATAATTGGTTTCAATATTAAATCTATTTTATAGCAAATGTTCAAAATGATGTCCTTCCCTTTCTATGCAGATTCGTAAACGTCTCTGGAAATTGGCTTGGACAGTAGCTGCAAGATTTTGCCTGTTAATTTCGGCAAAAGCATTTCGAATCTAGGCAAGGAAAGCAGCACATTTTTAGAATATCTGTATTTACAAGAATGGACTCTGATAACTTGCTGTTATTGTTTAGTCAGGTCCTGTAACATTTGGTTTCAACACGTGTATTCGGTAGGTTCGACACATATTTATGACCATGGTTGTAAAAAAGAGACGTCAAACGGCTGTTAGAGTTTTCTTTGTTGGTAAATGCCACAAATCACCCAAACAATTTCCATTGCAATATAAAAATGCAATTATTTAACAAACTAAGTCAATATGCATAATTCTGATTGCAGAATTAGATACACCGCTAAATGAACGTTGATCTAGGTTAAAATTTAATACGTAAATTAATAGTTACTACTAGATAAATCACAAAAACTGCCCCGGTCATATGCATTAACAAAAAATTTAAAAAAAAATAATTGTGTAACTCTATCACTATCTAAATACGTACACCAAAATTGGTTGCTCTTGTTCAATTAGAAGTCGCGATTTTGGGGGTGGCCGTAAAACTTGCCCCACCTGGTATAGAATGCATGTTTAATTTTACAGTTTTGACGGTCGTTTTAAAAATAAATCGATATAGGTATAAAATGGAACAAAAAATTACAAAAAAAATTTTTTGTGGGAAAATCGAGATTTTGAACACATCCATTGTATTTTCTGTTACATGAAAATTCAGAGTTTCAGTAAACTTTTCTTTAAGAAGCATCACTATATGGAGGTTTCACATCATAATAATTATAGGGGTATTTTTCAATGCAAAATTGAACTATCCTGATAAAAACATCTCTATAGAGAAAATATTATTATAGAGGAGTTCGATTGTTAACTTTGAAAAAATTGCTTGAGTTCTGGCTGTAAATTAAAGATGAGAAATATCTTGATAATATTTTTGTGTTCTTGTAACATTGTTATCAAAATTATTTGCAGAAAAAAATTGAAGTAAAATATAATTCATTTTTCTCTGATTACAGATTTAATGCTTAATTAAAACAAAGTATATTTAGTTCTGTATGTGTAATTTATTGCAGAACTATTTGTTAAGGCGCTCAATCAGTCAAAAAAAATCTATTTCGAAGTTAACTGTTGTGTTTAGTTCACCCAGCGACAATCGTAGCGTATCGAGCGCACTCTTCCCATTTCTATCTACTGAATAAGCGCTCTCTTGCTCTCTGGGGCTCTCTCCGTAACTGCAATTTCGGACAGGATCACGTGGTATTTCACGGAGCAGAGACTTTAACGTTGGTTTTGCGATAACTCCCTAAATATCAACGGCGTTAAGTTCGATGAAAAATCGCAAAAGTAACCGGGAGTGTATCGAAGAATTCATTGAAGTATATCGAAGTCAACCCTGCCTCTGGCAAATAAAATCGAAATTTTATCACGATCGGCCAAAAAAAGAAGTAGCGTACAAAGTGTTGATCGACAAATTGAAAGAAATTGAACCCGCTGTAAAGAAAGACACGGTCATAAAAAAAATAAACAACATGAGAAACAATTATCGAAAGGAACAACAACAACAACAAAAGGCGCCCAACAGCGCATATATTCCACAGACCAGCGTCAAATTGAACGCAATATTACAGAAATAAAAACTTAATTACAGGAACTATAGCAAAAAATATTTTAAAAATAAGGAAAAAAAACTGTTGAAAACGATAGGGGCAGAATTGCCTAGGACGAGGACGCAATAGGGAACCAGTAAAGTGCAGGAAAGGTAACAGCACCATGGCACCAAAGTATAAAGGGAAGGCATAGGAGCAGGTGGCAAGTGGGTCATTCTATTGCCACCGTAAAAGGAATGATCCACGCAGGATCCCAAAAAAGCGCAGATTCTAGAGGCGGGGGCCAGACTAGCAACTGGGCCTGCAAGGCAGTCCGAGCTTCGTTAAAAAGTGGACAGGCAAGAAGGCGGTGAACAGGGTCGTCAACATCATCAGGGCACACCGAGCAGTTCGGGTGGTCACGTTTTCCAATCCGATGGAGATGAACGGCAAAGTTACCATGGCCTGACAAAAACTGGGTAGCATAAAAAGAGAGAAAGCGAGGCATCTCCGGAATCCGGGGCGAGAAGCAGTAGGTAATCCGACCTTCAGTGGAGTAATCCCATCGATCCTGCCAGCGGTCAAAGATGCGGAGTGCCAGGTACTCCTTGGCATGGGTGAGACTGGGGAAATCAGCCAAAAGGAGGATATCACCCTCAAATGGGGCGGAGCCAAATTTGCGTAATTCCTTGAGGCAAGTCCTCTTCTGTATCTCAAGGTCCAGGGGAGGGATGCCAGCCAGGATGCCCGCGGCGTCATTAGAGAGGGAGCTGTACCCTTTGCAAACAGCACGGCAGCACATTCCATAAATGGAATCAAATTTTCGAAAGGAACAGGTGAAATCAACCTTAAAGTCGGGCGCTGGAGCCGATGATATTTACTACCCTAAATTATGGTATTTTTACCTGCTTAGTTTCCTGAACGATCAATTCACGCCAAGGACCTCTCACTGCAATATATATAGCAACCATGAAAGTGAGGTAAGTAAAGTACTAAAATGTCTTTTATTTGTGTACTTATATAACGTGTTAAAGCAAATTTTACAAAAACAAAAAAAATAATTTATAAAGTTGTCTTGCCACGGAACTTGTCCTTCAGATGAAAAATAATCAGTGAAATCTTCTCTAATTTTATTGGCACTATTTGTAGTATTTCCAGGATTTCTACTATCCAAATGCTCCATATTTGAATTTGTGATATTGTCACGATTATTTTGAACTATGGGATGTAAGGTTCATGACAGTGGGGATCGTAAATCAATCAGATGAGAAGTACTGTAATTAAAAACACCGTATTGTTGCTTTTCGTTAGAATAATTACATGAATTAAAAGATATGAATTAAATGTTAGTTAAAAGAATACATGTTACAAGTGATTACAAAACTTACAAGTTTACTGTTGACATTTTTTGTAAAAGGTTGTTTATCGGTTCCGGGGTCTTCTTACGTAGCACTCACTATTACTAGCGAACTTGGAGAATACTCCCCGAGTCCTGTCAACAATTGAGTATTTATATGACCCCCACCGGATCCTGTATAACCACAGGGACCCTGAAGTTTTTCCATTCTCACGACCGGATAAACTTCAGTTCAAGGGACGATTATTTAGCAAGGTTAATGAGGTTAACTTATTTGTTATTTTTTGATAATTATTGAGAAATAATATTTAGATCGTCATATTAATTTAGATCATTAATTTGGATCGTCACAATATTCATGCCTGTTGCAGTAGTGCCATCGGCGTTTTCAATTGCAAGCAATCGGGAGTTGAGTAAGAGCCAGACGATGTGGGCTACACATGTTACGGTATACAGTTTAGATACATTGTGAATACCTGAGGACCGTATCTGATTTCAATCTTCTACCCCCAACAGCATCATTTCTATTGAAAGCCCCTAAAAAATATTTTTTTCGATTTTGCATCGGCTTCAACTGAACTAAACTAAAATAATGTTACATTTTAAATATTTATCAAAAGGTAACAAAATTTATAACATCTACATGCAATTAATATGCATCTGGTTTTAATAATACTTACAATGGATTTTTGTACCGCATATTAATTTTTTTTCGCAATATGGTTTATAAGAAACGAGAAAGTTTATTTACTTACTTACCTGCAGCATTAATAACATCATTTTTGACACGACTTTCCAGTGCACTTGCTTGTAAATTTTCAAGCCTACAATCTGTAAATTTTCATTATTAGGTAATAATTTCGTAGTATCTACTAGACTTTACATTTACAGATAAATAGATTCGTTTTGCATTTTCGAATGCATAAGAAGGATGCCAACAATTTGTATGAAAACAAAGTGAATATAAAAATACATTCTTGTGTTTTTATTTAAAAACACAACCCGTATTTAGGGGCGAGTTCATTATCAAAATAAAGTCTTCAAGGCACCTCAATTCTAATATTTCAGGTTGTCTTTATTTTTAATTTTGAAAAGAAGGTCGATAATTCATCTTACAGAGAATATCAATCTAGGTTTCTTACAAACTCATATTTTAAAAAGTCCTTGAATTAAAAAACATAGAAACTATTATACCAAGAGTAGAATTCACTTAGGGCGACCGCATTTCCCGGAAGTGTCACAAATTTATAATCAAGTGTACCGCAGTTTATTCATAATCGCGATCATGTCAATGAAAATATTAAAGAAATATTGTTTAAAATGAATAACAAGCATGTAATAAGCTCGATATTGCAGCAATCACAAACCATTACTAACTACAGTAACCCTTCGTTAATGCTGACTCAAAGGGTTCGGAAAATTTCGAGTACCTACCTATGTGTTATATTATTAACTTTTATATCCTAACTTGTTTATATTTTTTATGTTTTGATCGTATTTTATGGAGAAATAAATCAAATAATACAAGCCACGTAATGTGTAATATAAAAAATAAAATAAAAAATAGGCAACATAATACACAATACAGTAGAACCTCGGTAAAATGTTCTAATGACTGGTTGATGTAGTGCCGGTTAACCGATATGCACGGTTTACTGAAATAACATTTAAAACGCAATAACATAATAGAAAGACATTTATTTAACTTATAAGTTTTTATTTACCAAGTACTCGAATTAGTCTGTAATACAAGTCTGTTTTTTGTTTTTAATCATGTAGCACCACTTTCCACGTTTTTAATACAGCTTTTTTCTCGAGTGTTAATGTTTTATGTTTAGCTCCTGACATGATGAAAGTTAGTGAGAAAATACAAATAAAAATAAAATAAAGAAGCAAATTGTAATGTTTTTAAATGCTTATGTGAATGGTTAACTGAATCGACCATTAAGCACGGTTTACTGAGAGGCCGATTTACTGATGCACGTTTTACCGAGGTTCTACTGTACGTTGTACATACCTATTGTACACAAAGCATCAAAAGAATCCGGATTATCCTATTTCTGGACTAAATATCGGTCAGAAACTAGGCGTATCTTTTTTAACTTGCCGAATTTTGTAGCGTTTTACTCCCAGCCTATGTATGATAGCGCTGTGGTCAAGTAATAATAATTTTTATTAAGAATTATTTTAATTACAACCATCAACTTGAACGACCTTTTTTACGGAACAAGCCACCCCCACATGGCTAAAGTCAATGACCTACGAAAATGTAAGCATACACATTTTATATTAAATTACTATTAATTATTAATATTATCACTTATTATTTTTCCTTTCTGTTTGATATGCATTCTTATTTTTGATATGTTGAATAAAATATATATATAATGTATTTATTTTGTTGTATTACCTGCACAACAGGAGTTTATATGGTATTAAATTAAATGAAATGATTTTAAATCAGTGGAAATTCCCGGATAATTCTGGATAATTTTTAAATTTCGTTTCGTTGACTTGTTGAAAAGATCCTGAATTAATTTTTTTTCAAGTTTTAAAATATTGGTGCAACAATAAGTTGAGAAAGTAATTAGTGGACGCATTCTAACTTTAACTAAATTTTAAAATGATTCAGTGTTGCGAATCTGGACATTCTCACGACACGCGGCCTTTTAAGTTGGACATGTTTAGAGCCATCAATAACCAACTAAATTGTTCTGAGAAATTCCTGAAGAACGGATTCTCACGTTTTTCTCTTTTTGGCCTGGGTTAGGACCGGACTACCCCGCGTCTCGCAACATCAGGTAGAAAAAGTCAGTTCGTACTTACGAGTTATCGGCAACCTAATCTCCTAATACCTAATCGAACCATCCACCTTACAAGAAATTATAATGGTGGAAGTTCACAATTCGCGGTGAGCAACATCCAGAATGAACAGTAACGTATAGGCTTTGGCCGAGCACAGACGTGTTCGGTCTGTTTATCAAGTTTTTACTTTGCGCTTTCTAAGTGATATCAGTGTTGCGAGTGATATCAGCCGGCCCACGGCCACGGCCACGGTCGACAAATTATCGCGATAAATATGAATCCAGTTATTAATCAAACAATGAATCAATTACCAGAGGAGTTGATCTTGGATCTGCAGAAGCAACTGCAGCAAGCACTACAGGAAATTCAAATATTGCGAGGTCAAATTGTGACCTTGCAACAACAACAAAAAAATAATAACGATTTGTCAAAAACTCGGGAGACAAAAGTAAGGAGTTATAGTCCGATTGACTCGGATGAGGAGGAGAAGTTGGTGGCGGCTGAGACGGATTGGCTGCTTCCAAGATCAAATAAAAATAAAAAAAGAAGGATAATGGAGTCGCCAGAAGGAAGTACTATGCCAGAGAGTAATAAAGTTCATAAACCGCCGCCAATTGTGGTAAGTAACTTAAAGAATTATGACGATCTTAAACGTAAACTTGACTCAGAAAAATGTAAGTTTAACGCAACGTTGCTTAATAACAACCAACTAAAAATTAACGTTCAGACACCAGAAGAACATATGAACCTCACGAAGCATATGAACGAACTTAATCAGGAATGGCACACCTATGAAAATAAACAAGAAAGACCAATTAGAATCATGGTAAGAAATCTGCACCCAACATGTGACATAGCAGAAATTAAAGCTGAACTTGAACATAAAGTGTTTAAAATAATATCAGTAGAAAATAAACAAAAAAGAATCAAAGAAAATGACGAATATAAGTACATTAAACTTCCATTATTTATGCTAACGTTTGATAGGACTGAAGATATAAACAAAATTCATAAAATACAATATTTGGCTAACATGAAAATTAAAACAGAAATGTTCAGGACTGGGAAATTGATTCCCCAATGTAAAAAATGCCAAACCTTCGGTCATACCCAAAAATTTTGTCAGAAACATCCAGTATGCGTAAAGTGCGCGGGAAATCATCTGACTTCAGGGTGCACAAAATTAAAAAATACACCAGCAAAATGTGCTAATTGTGCTGAAAATCATCCAGCAAATTATAGGGGATGTGTTATTGCTAAAGAACTGCAAAAAAGAAGGGAGCAGCAGAAACAAAAGAAAGTGATGCCCGAACCAAGAACATTTACATCTAAACAGACATCTGCACAAATTCCATATAATTTGGCTGCACAAGGAAATAACTTGCCACAACAACCTGAACCAAATAAAGACACATCGTTGCATAAGGTGATGCAACAAATGATGCAAATGTTAAACCAATTTGGTGCAAGATTAGATCGCTTAGAGGCTAAAGCGACAGGTACGGTCATAAAAACAAAATAATGAATAAGAAAGATTTAAGAATAGCAACATGGAATGTCAATGGCATTCTAAATAAAAGACAGGAATTAGAAGTATTCTTAAATACGCAACATATAGATGTGTGTCTTATCTCGGAAACGCATCTGACAAAAGAATCGTATATTAAAATAAAAGGCTTTAAGATATATCACACTAGTCACCCAGATAATGATACTAAGGGTGGAAGCGCGATCATCATCAAAGATTCTATTAATCATTATGAAGAACTTCCTATACAAGGCACAAAAATTCAGTTTACCATGGTAGGAATCAGAAGTGTCAAACAAGACCTTATGATAGGAGCAGTCTACTGTCCGCCAAAACATAATCTTAAAAGCGAAGACTATAAAACTTTCCTACAACACTCTGGAGAAAGATTCATTATAGGAGGCGATTTCAATGCTAAACATACGGATTGGGGCTCCAGACTAATCACTACTAAAGGTAGGGAACTAAAAAGAGCCATCAGAGAAGTTGGGGGAAATTTTCATTCGACAGGTAAACCCACATACTGGCCAACAGATAGAAATAAAATACCAGACCTGTTAGACTTTTTTATCTCAAGAAAAGTTTCACCAAACTTTATTGAAGTGGAAGAAAATTTTGATCTGAATTCCGATCACTCGGCGGTGATACTAACGCTGAGTGAAAAAATAATAAAAAAAGTAGCAAGACCAGCACTGGTAAATAAAACCACAGACTGGGAGAGCTTTAAAATAAACCTGCAAGAACGAATTAACCTAAAGATCAATCTGAGAACAACAGAGCAATTAGAAACAGAAACTGAAAATTTTATTAAGCTACTACAAAAAACAGCTTATGAAAATACGAAAGAAATCACTCATATTACAAAAGGCATAAACTATCCAATTGAAATCCGAAATTTGGTCCGAGAAAAAAGAAAAGCAAGAAGACGATGGCAGCAAACGAGAGACCCCGCTCACAAAACCATTCTCAACAATAAAACGCAAACTCTAAAAAGAGAAATACAGAAAATAAAACAAGAATCAATAAAAACACATCTAGAAAATCTCTCAGCAGAGAAAGAAACAGACTATTCTTTGTGGAAAGCGACAAGACATATTAAAAGACCTATGATGACAACTCCTCCTATTAGAAAAGGACAAGGAGATTGGGCCAGAGATAATAAACAAAAAGCAACCATTTTTGCAGAGCATCTAGCTGAAGCTTTCACACAAAACCAAATACAAACCGACAATGTATTAGAAGAAAATGTAAACCAAAAAACAGAAAACATTCCACTTGTCACACCAAGAGAAGTAACAAAGGAAATAAGAACAAATCTAAATGTAAAGAAAGCGCCAGGATTTGATCTAATCACCGGTGAAATTTTTAAAAACCTACCCAGAAAAGGAATAGTTATGCTCACGTATCTATACAATGCGGCAATCCGACTTAGACATGTACCATCTAGCTGGAAAGTAGCTGAAGTGATCATGTTACTAAAGCCAGGCAAGCCTCCTAATGATGTGAAATCGTATAGACCGATTTCGCTATTACCAATTATCTCAAAATTATTTGAAAAACTAATTCTAAAGAGGCTAAAACCAATTATCGAAAAAGCTAAAATAATCCCGGACCACCAATTCGGTTTTAGACAAAGGCATTCAACAATTGATCAAGTGCATCGTATTACGGATGTAATAGAACAAGCGCTAGAAGAAAAACAAGTATGTACAGCTTTATTCCTTGACATCGCACAGGCCTTCGATAAGGTGTGGCATGAAGGTTTAATTTATAAATTAAATAAAACACTTCCAAAACAATATGTAGAAATCCTGACTTCCTACATCGCAGATAGATTATTTCGGATAAAGCAAGAAGATCAATATTCTGACCTGCAAGAAATCAAAGCAGGAGTCCCACAAGGAAGTGTCCTCGGACCTATCCTCTACCTGCTATATACACATGATATACCAGATCTAGATCAAGTCACGTTGGCAACTTTTGCAGATGACACAGCTTTACTTGCTACGGGACTAGACCAAAAAACATCCACTGAGTCATTGCAAAAAGCCAGCGAAGTGGTTTACGGCTGGACTCGGCAATGGAAAATACAATTGAATGAGGCCAAATCCATGTACATTCATTTCACTAACAAGAAGATCAAAGATGTAATACACTTAAAAATTAACGGCACAGCAGTGTCTTATGTGAATAATGCAAAATATCTAGGCATGACGTTAGATACCAAGCTTAGGTGGAAAGAACACGTCAAAAAAAAAAAAACCGAACTTAACTTAAAATATACGCAATACAGATGGATTTTGGGAAGAAACTCCAATCTGTCACTGTACAATAAAATATTAATTTACAATCAGGTGTTTAAACCGGTTTGGTTGTATGGCATACAACTATGGGGGTGTGCCAAAGAAAGTAATGTAAAAATTATACAGTCATTCCAAAACAAAGTGCTGCGTGCCGTGGTAAATGCTCCATGGTATGTAAGAAATCAAGATATCCACAGGGACCTCAAAATACCAACAGTTAAGGAAGAAATTAAAAGGTGTGCTAAAAAACATGACGATAGGCTTCACCTACATGACAACGCAGAAGTTCTTCAGCTACTGGAAAATCAACATCTGTTCCGAAGACTGAAGAGAACCAAACCATTTGAACTCGTGTAGTGGAGCATTGTGCGCGGGTGACAGTGTTTAGTTCTTTTAAAAACGACTGAACTAACTAAAGGAAGTCATTGGACTGAATTTAGGTGTTAATTATTTAGTATTAAGAATCATTAGTGATAAGTTGATGGTTGGTCGTACAGACCAGTTTTAACAATTTGGATCTATCCAAACAAAAAAAAAAAAAAAAAAAAATCCAGAATGAACAAAAAATTTCATTTAACAAGGTTCACAGCAACCTGGAAAACCTGGAAATGTCAGGGAATTTAAAAATAAATCAAAATATCGGGGAATTCATGCATTTTATCAAAAAATCAGGGGATTTAGTTTATGTACCTGGAAAAGCGTTTAAGACGAGATAGAATTTTTTTTGACCGGTTTAGTTAATATTTTACTGTTCTTACATCAAAAAAATTAATAAATTGAAAAACTAGTAATTGAGATAAAGCCAAAATTTTACCTGATTAAAAAAAATTCTTTTTTTCTTGTTTCTATGTTCCTTTACTCATTGGAGGTTCCTCTGTAATATTGGAGATCAACCGCCAGTGGAACCCTAAAGAACAAAGATTAGTAAAGTTATTAAGGAGTCCATGGCCCTCTGTATGGAAGCATTCTACTAACATGAACTACTTCGTTTTTATTTGCTCGCCGTTTAATTAAATAATCGACGTCGCTCTTCCTTTCGAGTACTTCAAATGGTCCAAACCAACGTAACATGAATTTATCACTTTTACCAACTTTCCGTACCGGAGTATACACTCGTACTTTATCACCTACTTCGAACACTTGTTCTTATTTTGCTTTTCATAAATTTTTGCTTTTGCTTTTTCCCTAATTTCTAAAGCTTTTTCCCTAACTTTATCTACTTCTATACATCCTGTTTCTTGTTTCAAGGTAGCTTTATTTGGTAAAATAGGATCTCTAGCATAAACTAAGAAAAATGGTGATACCTGCACAGTATCCTGTTTTGCTGTATTATACGCAAAAGTTACTAAAGGTAAATATTCATCCTAGTCATTTTGCGGTTCGTTTGTATACAAACTTAACATATCAGCCAAGGTTTTATTTAATTTCTCGGTTAACCCATTACATTGAGGATGGTATGTGGTGCTAAACCTACTTTCTACTCCCATCGCTATCATTAACTGTGTAACTAACTCAGATCTAAACGTTTCCCCTCTATATGATAACAATATTCTTGGCGCTTCGTGTCGCGTTATAATTTGTTCTAACAAAAATCTAGCTACTGGTTTTGCTTTTCCATTCGATAATGCTTTAGTTTCCGCCCACCTGGTGGCATAATCGGTGGCTACAATTATCATCGTATTTCCTCGTTTGCTTCTATTAAAAGGACCTAATAAATCTACTCCTACTTTATCAAAAGGTTGTGAAATCGAAATGGGTTTTAAAAATCCTGCAGGTTTTGCGGGTAATTCTTTTCTAGCTTGACAATCACGACACCCCTTGAAGTATTTTTCAATATCCTTAGTCATTCGTTCCCAATAATATTGTCACGGTTATTTTAAGGGATGTATGAATGCTTGCGAAAGGTCCGTGCCAGTGAGGATCGTTTGGTCAAATGAGAGCATTAATTTGAATACATTTATTAACATATTGGATTAGTATAAAACATGATTGAAAATACATTTTAAATATACAAGTTAAATGTTAGTATAACATGGTTACATCAAATAAACTTACAAGTTTAATAAAGACATGATGAAAGGTCGTTAGATATTTGGGCACTTTTCAAGTGGATACTACTATCACTTGTCACGCTTTCAAGAAGACTAAGCGAGGATTTCTACTCCCGAGTATTTATAGGGTTCTAACCGGATTCCAGTAACCACATGTATTCTAAATTTTCCAATTTTGTGACAGGGAAACTCATGGCTAAATGATGGCTTACATACATACGGATTTTCCTTCATATTATCGTTTGAATTTTACAATTTGTATAATCATTCGAAACTTGGCTAGAATTTTGAGTTCGCTAAATTAAAACGTTTGTGCAAATAATTCAAGAATAGTTATGTTTGAAAGAAGTTTGATCAGGTTTCTTCCTAACTTGATTCAAGATTATTATACAATAAATTTAAGCACACTTACAGCTTAGCTAATTCCCTAAGTTGCCTATGTTATATTGGTATACCAGATGACAAAAGATTATTGAATATTCCGGAATTTCAATAGTCAATTTCACTAGTGATCTACGTACAGGGGTTTTCCCTAATTAATATTTATTATTTTATCAGCTAATCCCTTTAATTATTTTATATTGAATCTAATGTGCACATTATAAAAAATTCTGTACGCAGCTTTACATGCGGCCTCCTACTTTAATTAGGATTGCTGTACAAATTATTATTTTATCTCCTTGCATGTAGTAAACTTTAACTCTAACTCATCCCTCTTTATCTCATGGTAAGCCCTATTTCTACTTCTTAATATATTTAATTACTTTTGTTTTCCCCCTTTTAATATTACTAAATATTTTTTTTTTTCCTTTTCTGGATGAGTTTAACTAAATTCTTATGTATCTACTTACATTCTAAGTTCCATTTATATTCTTTCGATCATTTACTCACTTCTGGTGCCAACAGTGAAGTGGAGCTTCTTCCCATCTGGAATTTCAACTTTCTTGACTTCTGAATTTTTCGGATAACGTATAATATCAATATCCTCTTCTTCTTCTTCATCGTCGTGCGGTTTGTTTACTCTATATACAATTGGTCCTGGAAAAACCTTTCTAACTTCATTTTCTTCATTATCTTCTTCCTCGATGACATTACTACACCCCTTCTTGTATGCATGGGTTTCTCTTGTTATCAATTCAGTCATCTTCTTTGGTTCTGGTGCGAAGCGTTTACGCAGCTTTTCGATTACTTTATACCTAATTACTAACCAAATAATATACAGGGTTTGTAACCCTATAAACATGCCTAATAACGCGTAAGCTGCTATGTACGGTTCTGTATGATGATCTTCTACTAGTTGTGATGACACTGACCTATATGATAGTGGTATCCCAAGATACTTTATAAATAAAAATAGAACTACGCCTGATAATATTACATTCCAAATTATCATAAAAATATCAGTATGATATGCAAATGTATCTCCATATGGAATCGCAGCATCTACGGCCCTTGATAACTCGTTATTTATGGTACTCCATTCAGTGGGTGATGTCAGATTCAAATGTGGAATGGTTAATGTCCAATTTGGATTTAGACATTCCGAGAAATTATTATAAATTGGTGATGTTTCCGCCTGATAAGGTTTAATGACTAATGATTTTAAGAAGAATATGGATAGCATTAAATTCAGTCATCTCTTCCGCACAAGGAAATCGTTTGGAATTATCACTCCAGTTTTTTGCTGTTTCATCACACAATTACATGGAGTTAATTGTAATGCGCCTGGTTGTCCATAGGCTGACGAAGGCAATGGAATGTCCTTCTCTGGACATTCAATTGAGATATCGCGTTCAGGGTTAGTGACTATAGACTTATCTTCATCTATTTCTGAAATAACCATTGATGTAGATAATTGACATTTAAAGGTACATAAACGGCTTAATTCTTCAACCGTAGTTCCTAAATACATTTTATACGCGCATTGAGGCCCGAATGTGACATCGGATGAGAATCTCGGTAAAAAACTTAGTTTATTGTGATAAGATCTACAATTGTGCGTTGTTGAACCAGTTATTGGCCGCATTTCTTTATTTTTAGAAGTAATTACGTTACTTACTGCTAAATAAAGTGGGTCATGCATTATAATGCAAGTTTCATTTTTCCAAGCAAAAGGTGTCGTTATTAATTCTAATAATTCCCACGAATGATCTTCCTGAACTATCGGAACTTTTATGTGAATTACAATATCGTTTTCAACAAATGTACAGTCGCAAATAGGAATCTTATAATAATGTGATATATCGTACATTGGGATAGTTAATTTATGGTGATCTTTTATTAGTTCATTTGCTAAGGTATCTAAATGAT
Source organism: Dascillus cervinus (assembly GCA_949768715.1). NCBI lineage: Eukaryota > Metazoa > Arthropoda > Insecta > Coleoptera > Dascillidae > Dascillus > Dascillus cervinus. Next base: position 23,492,013 of record OX458319.1, on the reverse strand, counting down.
CTACTAAAATTTTTGAGTTAATTATTGTTGCAGGAATTTTGTGATCTTTGCATTCATTCAATACAGTATACTGTTTAAGGGCTCGAGCACTATTAATTTCTCTACGTACTGATCGAAATAAATAATGATAAACATGGATAAGTTCATACTTCATCTCATCTTCAGTTTGATTTATCAACCTTAGATGTTGATGAAATTGATTATTCATGGCATTTAGTCGCTGTTGAATTTGCGTGAAAGTAGCACGTGCCCCTTCTGAATATTGTTGAAAAAGACTAGATCCTTCACTAAATGCTTGTAAATTATGTTTTAAACCACTATCAATACGTTCAAGGATACGTTCTAACTTGCGTGAATTTGTCACTAAACTATCTAACTTCCGTTCGGTTGCTACGCCACAACACGAAGATAGCGCGCTGCCTACAAAATCAAAAAGACCTCGTTTAGGCCTACCTATAGTTGTCCTTTTGGCTTCCTCTTGGACTTCATCGTCTTTGAAGCTTGTGGTCGGGATTCTAGGGATCCAGAAATCAGGGTTCAACGCTGATTCAAAAGTCATCCATTCCTTTCCATACAACAAAGACAAATCATCCAATTCATCTCTATAAAAACAAGTGATGGTGCCTCTTTTGCAGTGTTCTGTTCTGTCTGGTTCTTCCATCTTAACTGGCTTGTACCACTTAGTCCTATAGGTCACCGGGATTGTTGCCGTATAAGCGATCGTATCGGGTAAACGCTTCCAATAAGCTCCCGATGTTACCTTCACTGGTAATTGCATTTCACCTATTACCATCGGTACCACGATTGGTAGCACACTGTAACATTAAATCATACTTTGGTAATTACACTTATTTATTTTTGTTGCATGCACTTAATTGAACTTGATAATGTTTTCTTCTTCCCTATTTGTTAGTAGTGATTGGTTATTTTTCCTATCAACCTTATTTTGAGATTCTGCATTTACGTAGTCTTAATTTAATGATTACGTAATCATGCAGAACCCAAACTACTGTTTGAACTTTCTTCCTATAGTTTATTCTTCTTTAGCTAGTATGTTTTTTTCCGGTGTATTCGAAATCTCACGCGAACTTGATCGGAATTTAGTGATCAATTTTGCGTCGAGATCTCTTTCACATTGGAAATTATTTCCTACAGATATTTATTATATTTTTTCATCATACTGCTCCCAGTTCACTCGGCGGTAACCAGGATATTCGACACTGGATGCCTCTAGTGAATTCGAGCAGTGTACTGTTATTACTTTCCTATGTTTATAGTAACGCTTGTACACTATTGGACAAATTAAATGAGACACGGCGTTCGAGCGCTCGCAGGCGGTTTTGCAAGAGTGTTTGGATGGTTGTCTACAAATTTGAAGGCAGTACTCAGTAAAATTGTCAGGGCCCCATCAAAAATAAAAAAATTAAGGAAACAATTCAAACGGTGGGCGCGTTCAGGAAAGTTGACGTATATTGGAGAAAATCGTTAGTCTCCGGAAAAAAAGTTTGGAAATTTGTTAAAATGTTTACGGAAACGACTTTATATAATTAGTTCTTATACATAGTTTATGAATAAAAATGTTTTAAACAAATTTTCATCAACTTTAAAAAATAATTTTTAATTTCGTAAATTTTTGTTGGTGAGATAAAAAATTGTAATCACGTGTTTGTTTACTAGAAACATTGTATTTATATTCTAATCATTTTTTTCTAATTTTGTAAAGTTTAATGAAAAGATGTGCCTCTGTTTTTATTAGTATAGCAAACACACTGTTTTAAACAGATATCGCTGGCGTTAATAATGTTTTCATTTGTTGTGAGAATATCTTGGAACTGGTCCGAATTTGAATACGAAATATGTTGAATTCAAATTTATTAAATTCGAAAATTAATTCGCCGTTCAACAAAATCATTTAATCTTACGTTAGTAAAATGCAATTAAAAAATTCATTGAAATTTAATTGTCACACAAACCTAAATTTTACTTTCCCTGAAAATAAAAATCAAACGACTAATTTTCAATAGTAGCCACTTTTGAAAAATCCGGCGATACAAATAAATAATAAAAAATATATATAAATAACTTTATTAAAAAACCCACGTTAAGTTAATATCTCTTAATAAATAATATCTTAATATCTCTTATAAAGACAAATATTTGTTCGCTATCGAAATGCATTAAGTACTGAAAAACTAAACATTTATTAGTAAATAACATATGTCTTAAAAACAAACGACTTTGAAACGAACAAAAATTGAACATTTACTTCAACTTAAATAACTGAATTAAAAAAGAGACATCACTATCTTAAACACTTTCAGAAAGCACGTTATCAAACTGAAAATATTTGAGGCCAATATTTGCTAAAAATTAATATCGAGTTTAACACCATCGATAATATAAAATAAAGTTCAACACCTGTTCGCAGGTATAACTCCGAGAAACCCCTAAAGCTACGTCGAAATCCATCCATCTGCTTCATAAGCAGTGAAAAAATCGTTGAAACCAAAAATTATTGTTGAGTTTTAAAAAAAATCCAAAAACAGGTTGATTTTTAAATTTTATTTTACATCTTTATTTTGTAGACAATTTGTAAGTATGGAGATAAATGCACACCGCAAGATTTCTTATTATTTAGTAAAAGGTTTTTTTAGATTTCGTAAAAAAAATTCTTTCGTTTTGTTTATAAATTTTATTTTTGAAGATATATTTACGTAAAGGTTAATAACAAAAGAAACAGTCAAGTTGTAAATACTTCTTAAACTGAAAGGGAACCGTTATTTCGTTTTTGGGGCAATTTTTAATGAAGTAAATAATACTGGATTTAGGATTGTTTTTTACTTTCCCTTCTCAACGATGAAATGTTATTTTGCACTCAAACATTTATCGTTATTATTATATGCAATTGTAAATAATAGGCACTTTACGGAACTTAAATTTTTCAAATAATTTTAAATCAATAATAACATAAAAGCATTAAGTTTTAATAATAAAAAATAAGCTTATTTAAATAATCTTATTACAAAATTTACATTAAGTCCATCTGGATTATAACTGTAACTTTTAAAAAAGTTAAACTTATTTACAAAATGGACACAAATTGTAAATTTTCTTTCCAATTCGAGTATAATTATCTAAAAATGAAACATGTGCCAAAAATGTGTCACCCGGCTTCCTTGAAAATGTCACCCCAATAAAAGAAGAGAGGTTCCTCTACTAACCACAGTTTGAGGTCTGTCGTAAATTACAGGCGCTGACCAGTCCGAATTTCTACCTACTTTCTCAACATCGTTTGTAAAGCATTTGAACAATTATTAGTTCTTCAATAGATTGGATATCTCGTCGAAGATCAATTTATTAACGAAATATGTATTTGCATTATTTTAATTTATTGTAAAAGACCGACGTCGTTGCTCTAGAAATCGCTAAATAAACACTTTGTAACCCATCAGTTCAAAATTAACTATCGTTATTGTTTTAGCTTGATTTAGGGTCGGTATTTGATTCACCGAAAAGTCCTAGATAGCGACTTAGCAAGAATTGTTGTAGTAATAGCAACGATTGTTATTAACTATCGGTTAAATCTAGCTGCATATTGATAAACCGCCGCTTAATGGTAGGTATTTGAATAGTGTTGTGAATATTTTCATTTTGAATTGATATAAATGACGTGATAAATCTATTGCAGAAGCGGCAATTATTCTTATGGGTAGAAGAATGAACTGAAATTTTTATAAATGGACAATTTTCATTATTTCATCTTATTTTAAAAACAACGTAGATATTTTTTATAATTTTATTTTACAACGTATGGGTAATAAATTTTCGGTAATTGGCGAATTATAAATAATACAAATAACTAGAGAAAATTATTTTGGTTAGCTGTAAAGATGATGGTCGATAACCGACGCAGAATTTGTTATCGCACAATGTTACCTGTAATTAAAGGTAGGGTAATTTATAGATTGGTGCGATTGTTAAAAAAAATTATTCTCCGATTACAATCAGAACGTAACGCTTCAAATGTCAGCAACGCAGTTTCTTTCACTTATTTTATCTTCCCTCTCGTTTCTAAGGAAGATTCGCGTTGTCCTTGCAATCGGGGCATATTTAATTTTACAAGATGACAAACACACTTTTATTAGTTAAAACCTCAGATCTGATGTGATCTCTGTGACTACTAACTAAGGACTTGTGTTAAACATTTGTGCAAAATCGAATACCTTTTTTCTGGGTATGTTCGAAGAAGGTTAAAAAAGGCCGGTTCGTACCCATGCCATAAATAGTTTGCGGTTTCACTTTTATGATCTGTTGTAAATCACCAGCGAAATATTTCTGAAAGTCTATCGCAATTTTAATAATCGTATAGTCAAAATATCTTCATTATTATCATACATTCATCATTATCATTATACATTCATTATTATCATACATTAGAACCCCCATAAGAGAATAAATTTGAACCTGGCCTTAAGCGGTTCCGTTAAGAAATCATTTCCACCCTCATCAGTATCGGCTTGTCATCTATCAATGACAGACAACGCGACAACATTTGTTGGTGCTGACCGAGAATTAACCAAAGTAGCAAACTTACTCGGCAACACCAAACAGCCAAATAAATTCCAGGCATTTTTAAATTCAAACACAATACATTGGCATTTCATACCCGCAAGATCACCCCACTTTGGGGGATTATGGGAAGGCGGATTAAAGTCGGCCAAGGGCCACACAAAAAGAATAGCACGCGAAAGCGCGTTAACATTTGAGGAAATGGTCACCCTGCTTGCGCAAATCGAAGCTTGCATGAACTCATGAACTCAGAGAAAGTAAAATTTAGGTTTGTGTGGCAATTAAATTTCAATGAATTTTTTAATTGCATTTTACTAACGTAAGATTAAATGATTTTGTTGAACGGCGAATTAATTTTCGAATTTAATAAATTTTAATTCAACATATTTCGTATTCAAATTCGGACCAGTTCCAAGATATTCTCACAACAAATGAAAACATTATTAACGCCAGCGATATCTGTTTAAAACAGTGTGTTTGCTATACTAATAAAAACAGAGGCACATCTTTTCATTAAACTTTACAAAATTAGAAAAAAATGATTAGAATATAAATACAATGTTTCTAGTAAACAAACACGTGATTACAATTTTTTTATCTCACCAACAAAAATTTACGAAATTAAAAATTATTTTTTAAAGTTGATGAAAATTTGTTTAAAACATTTTTATTCATAAACTATGCATAAGAACTAATTATATAAAGTCGTTTCCGTAAACATTTTAACAAATTTCCAAACTTTTTTTCCGGAGACTAACGATTTTCTCCAATATACGTCAACTTTCCTGAACGCGCCCACCGTTTGAATTGTTTCCTTAATTTTTTTATTTTTCATGGGGCCCTGACAATTTTACTGAGTACTGCCTTCAAATTTGTAGACAACCATCCAAACACTCTTGCAAAACCGCCTGCGAGCGCTCGAACGCCGTGTCTCATTTAATTTGTCCAATGGTGTAGTAACCAATTATTAGAGATCTTTATTTTTACTTTGATGTACTGTAGTGGGGCCGGTGTACGTAAATTAATTTGTTCTCTTTTAATTACATGCACCAAGTTCCATACAGCACATTAAGGACGCTTCTCTGGTTTGATTAATTTGTTTATCCTTTCTTTATTCTAGCCTGACTCTTTCTTTAATTTACCGTATTGACCATGCAACTGCGGATTTCTATTTTTAGTTTAATTACAGCTCACATGGCTCGTACTGTACGTTAAGGTTATTCCTTCTTTAATTGCAACATTATTGCATTTATTCCCTTTTAGATTTAATCTAACTCTATCTAATTATTTATTATTTAGGTTCCACTTTTATATTTATTTTCTTTTTAACCACATCAATTTTAACCGCTTTATTATACTTTTTTTTTTTAATTACTCTTGTTATAGTTATTTTTACTACATCTCGTTTATTCATTATTGGGGTTTTGAAATCATACTTTCATTTAAATCAACAAATTCTTATTATTTCCTGTATAATCTTACATATTTTATCATTAAATTCTTATTAATTTCTAAATAACGTTATATATTCTATCATTAAATAATCCTATCATTGTCTTAATTTTTAAATTCTTAATTCTATCATTGTCTCAATTTTAAAATTCTTAACTCTATCATTGTCTCACTTTTTAAATCTATTCACCTGTTCAATTTTTTTTTTTCACTTCACTTACTGTTTTCTTTGTTCTTCCCAACGTTTTGATTCTTTCCAGTCATCGTCGGAGGGTACAGATCATCATCTGAGAAATTTCCCGCTGGGTATAGAACATTTGGACCATACTCTCTTCCCTTATTATCTACGGGAAGCTTTTGGGGGGCTGGAGGCACCTTTGTTTCGGTTTTTTCTTCTGTTATGCTCGACATTGAAGATGTCGAGGTCGAGGTTGACGTAGCCGATCTCACGGAGGGGGCTGATGTTGCCAATTCGGCTACCTGGCACCGGCAGCCAATAAATTGGGCTGGAGCAGACGGGGGTACTTGCAGTACTTCCAGGCATTCTTGCGCCGTCATTTCGAAGTGTTCTTTTAGCGTCCTTGCCTGCACTAAGGCGCAAGACATGCCATCCCCCGAATGATCTCGGTACGCTGGTATCCTCAAGTTGGTCAGCCGGGTCATACTCGTAATGTTTCGCACTCTTTCCACCCCGGCTCTTCTTTTCAAGTACTTCAAATGGTCCAAACCATCGTAACATTAATTTATCACTTTTACCTACTTTCCGTATTGGGGTATACATTCGTACTTTATCAACCATCGTTTTCTCTCCTCTCCTTTATAGATGATCCATCGCCCCTGCACGATGGCTCGGATTATGGTGGGTGCCTCCGCCATACTAATGATTGCTTGTCCCCATGTAATACCCACTAACGTCCTTTCTACCCATCTATTCTTTCTCCTCAGGACGGCCTCCTGCTCCTCCGTCATCCCCGATCTGAAGAGCAAATGTATTGTCCTTCCTCCTTCAAGCTCTACGGCGGCGAACCCCTTCACCAAAATTTCATTTGAAACTCCCCTGTAATATTGAAGGTCCACGGCGGGAGGGGACCTAATCCAACGTTAAGAACAAAGATTAATAGAGTTATTGAGAAGTCCACGGTTCCCTATATGGAAGCATTCTGCTAACATGAACTACTTCATTTTTGTTTGCTCGTCGCTTAATTAAATAATCGACATCACTCTTCTTTTCAAGTACTTCAAATGGTCCAAACCATCGTAACATTAATTTATCACTTTTACCTACTTTCCGTATTGGGGTATACATTCGTACTTTATCACCTACCACCTACCTTTCGCATGTTTAGTTATTTACTTTTCTAGTGTATTTGAGATCTCACCCAAATTGATCTTTATTTAGTGATCAACTTGGGCTTGAGTTCTCTCTCACATTGGAATCTAAATCCTACAGTTATGTATTATTTTTTCATCATACTGCTTCCAGTTCACTTGGCGGTAACCACGATATTTAACACTGGATATCCCTAGTGGATTCGAGCAGTATATTGTTATTAACTTCCTATGTTTATAGTAACGCTTGTAGTAATCATTTATTAGAAACCTTTTATTTTTTACTTTATTGTACTGTAATGGAGCGGATATTAGTCAATTAACTTGTTCTCTTTTATTTACGTGCATCATGTTCCATACAGTACTTTAAGGATTCTTCTTCAAGTTCATTATGTTGAATTAATTTGTTTACCCTTTCTTTTGTCTAGCCTAACTCATTCTTTAATTTACTGTATTGACCATACAACTGTGGATTTCTATTTTTACTTTGATGTATTGCTATGGTGCGAGACACTACAATTTAACATATTCTTTTTAATTGTAAGCGTCTAGCACCATACAACACGTTAAGGACACCTACCTACACATACAGCGCCCATTGAGTTTGTTTTATCCTCTTTTAGATTTAATCTAGCTTTATTTAGTTATTTACTATTTAGGTTCCACTAATATCTTTACTTTTTCATTTAACCTTATCAATTTTTAACCGCTTTATTATACGTTTCCTATATTACTTCTGTTCTAATTATTTTTTTTCTGAATCTCACTTATTTATTATCGGGGTTTTGAAATCATACTTTCATTTAAATCATCAAATTCTTATTATTCTCTAATCTTACATATTCCATTGTGAAATTCTTATTATTTAATTCCTCTAATTCTACTATTGTCTCATTTTCTTAACGTTATTTTTAATTATTCACTTCACTTCACTACGTATTTTCTTTTTGTCTTAATCATCATCATCAGGGCCTTTCCATTCATCATCGGAAGAAGGGTATTGATCGTCCCCGGAGTCATACCCTGCTGGGTAGAGCACAGTGGGATCGTATTCTCTTCCTCTAGAGTCCACTGGAAGCTTCCTAGGGATTGTCGGTACCTCTGGTCTGGGTTTTGGTTGTGACCGGGGCGAAGGTTGTGACCGGGATGAAATTGAGGTTGTGCTGGTAGCTGAGCTCACATAGGGAGCTGGTGTGGTAGCCAGTTGGGCCACCTGGCATCGGCAACCAATAAATTGTGCCGGTGCTACCGGAGGTGCTTGCCACACCTCAAGGCATTCCTGAGCTGTGATCTCGAAATGCTCTTTTAGCGCCCTTGCTTGAGCTAGGGCGCATGCCATACCGTCCCCGGTATGGCCACGGCACGCTGGTACTCTGAGGTTGCTTAGCCTGGCCATACTGGTTATATTTCGAACCCTTTCTACCCCAGCTTCCTCCATCAGCCACTTCTTCTTTTCGTCACCTTTACAGATGACGGATCTTCCTTCTAAAATGGCTCTTATCACCATGGGAGCCTCCGACATCCCAATTAACCCATCCTTCCAGGGTAGCCCCACTATGGTCCTTTCCACCTAGCTATTCTTCCTACGAAGGACCTCTTCGTCCTCTTCCGGATATTCCGACCTGAAGAGCAGGTGTATCCTTCCCTTTTTGAGTTCTACTGCTGCAAACTCTTTTATCAGAATCTCGTTTACTAGTCCCCGATAGTACTGGAAGTCCACGGCCATAGGGGACCTAATTCAACGTTGAGACAACAATTAATAAAGTTATTGAGGAGTCCATGGCTCCCTATATGGAAGCATTCTGCTAACATGCACTACTTCATTTTTGTTTGCTCGTCGCTTAATTAAATAGTCGGCATCGCTCTTCTTTTCGAGTACTTCAAATGGTCCAAACCATCGTAACATTAATTTATCACTTTTACCTACTTATCGTATTGGGGTATACACTCGTACTTTATCACCTATTTCGAACAATTGTTCACGGTGCCGCGAGTCATATCGCTTTTTATCTTTATCTTGTTTGTCATAAATTCTTTCTTTCGCATTTTCTCTAATTTCTAAAGCATTTTCCCTAATTTTATCTACTTCTACACATCCCGTTCCTTGTTTTAAGGTAGCTTCATTTGGTAGAATAGGATCGCTAGCATAAACTAAGAAAAATGGTGATACCTGCACAGTATCCTGTTTTGCGGTATTATACGCAAAAGTTACTAACGGTAAATATTCATCCCAATCTGTTCGTGATTCGTTTGTATTCAAACTTAACATATCCGCCAAAGTTTTATTTAATTTTTCGGTTAAACCATTACACTGAGGATGATACGCAGTTGTGAATCTACTTTCTACTCCCATTGATATCATTAATTGTGTTACTAACTCAGATCTAAATGTCTGTCCTCTATCTGATAACAATATTCTTGGCGCTCCATGTCGCGTTATAATTTGTTCTAACAGAAATTTAGCTACTGGTTTTGCTTTTCCATTCGATAACGCTTTAGTTTCCGCCCACCTGGTAGCATAATCGGTGGCTACAATTATCATTGTATTTCCTCGTTTACTTCTATTGAAAGGTCCTAATAAATCTACTCCTACTTTATCAAAAGGTTGTGAAATTGAAATAGGTTTCAAAAAGTCTGCAGGTTTTGTGGGTAACCCTTTTCTAGCTTGGCAATCGGGACATCCCTTTACGTATCTTTCAATATCCTTTGTCATTCCTTCCCAATAATACCTATCTTTAATTCTATCGTACGTTTTTGCGAAGCCTAAATGACCTGACAAGGGCTCGTTATGATTTGCGTAGAGAATTTCGGGTTTTAAATTATTTGGTATTACTAGTAAATTAGTTTGGCCTTGCGGTGAGATATTGTCACGATTATTTTGCACTGGGGGATGTAACAGTGTTACATCCCCCAGTGCAAAATAATGTTACGATGTACGTAACAGTTGCACATAGGATGACACATCGATAATCAGGAATAATTTGGGATTGGCCCTGGGTTACTTGTTCGTAAGACCAATCTTCGTTAAAACAATCAGCCCATCCCTCAAACTGAGGAAGTCGTTCACCCCATGGAGGTAGGGTAAGATCTTTGAGGCTGATCCATTCCACGGGTAATATTTGATAGTATTCCAATTTAGCGATTTTTTCTTCACACGGATAACGTGGCTTTACTTCTAGGGTGTGGTTATACATAATCGTACATCCACACGGCAACGTTACAACCAATGCTCCAATTGTTTTACCGAGTGTAAAATTCTGGCTTAAGTCGCGGTTTTCACAGATTACACGCGTAGTTTCTTCCGGTCTGGTGATGATAAAAGTATTGTAACTGATTTGCGAAATCAACCGGACAGCGTTCCCCGTCTTTCTACATGTAAGCGGGCAAGTTTCTTTTAGAACTTCAGCCGAACCCCCTTCCAGCATTTGTCGTAAGCACGCCACTTCGAGATTACTGCCATCATACATGGTGGTTATGAGGCAAGCACTATCCTCGTGAGGATTGCAATGTGGTCGGAAGACATTTTTTCCACCATTTGCTAACACCATGGATAAAGAGGACATCTCTAACGAACATGTTAGATCATTCCATGCAAACGATGGCGTTACCAAAGCACTGAAGGACAAATCAGTTAATTCTTTTCGGATTAATGGTATATGTAGACCAATTAATGCAATGTTCGACGACATACTGCATTCTACAATGGGTAATGTATAATATTTGGACCAATGTTCTAGAGCTGTTCTAAGCTTCTGTAAAGAGGTTTGATTAAATACTAATTTTAACATGCTATGCAATTCTTCATAATTAATTACTTCTATACTCAACTTCTTTTGTTGACACATGTTTACAATTGCTCGCGACCATTCACGATAAGCGATAGCATCCTGTAATAACGCATTTATGAACATTGAACAATTACATTGGTTCATGTTTTCCATTACAGGGTCGGAATAGAAATTTTTATAATTCAATTCTCGAGTAATTAAGTTTGCTTTTAACAATTTTAATTGTTTTTCTAAAATAGCTAATTCATGAGTCGTGGTAAACATACGTTGTACATGCGTTTTCGTAGCATATCGGTATTCGTGAATGTCACCATCATACTGAAGTATATCCCTAGGATTATCATACAATAAATCATCATAAACATTATTAGGTAAATTATCTAACACATGAAATTGTGCTCGAATAAATTGACATGACTGTGGATGTCTTTTACAATAAATTTTAGAACATGTAGTTGTAAACATGGAAGTGTTCGCAAAATGAACTTTCCAAACTACTGGATTGGTTACCTCATATAAAACGGGATTAGACAATCGTTTGATGTAGGCACCATGAGTTACCTTAATGACCTCGTCTCGTACCAAATTTAGGCTTATCAATAAGATTAATACTATGAGTTTAAACATACTAACTCTTACTACTTTTTATGATTATATTACTTATTACTATGATTATTTTGATTATTGTTTTTAATTCCTTATTTAACTATTATTTATTTATACCGATGCTGTTATTCTGTTCCTTTCTTGTGATGGTTGACGTTTTTGTCTGCTAATTTCTGTTTTCTTACTTACTAACACTTATTTCTAACAAGTATTTATGGATCTGGTAAATAATTATCTTTCTGGCTTAGTAATTTACTTATTATGCTCTCTGTAAATATCTTCTTAATAGTACTATATTAATTAATTAACCTACTTGCTCTCTTGTCAAATTTCAACTTATTTATTAATTTCTACCAATTATTTTATCAACTTATTACTGGGCACACTTATTATTTAATTGATTATTTTTTAAGTTATTATTTCACTAGATTAGTACTCGTCTTATTATATTAATTATTCAACTTATTCCTATGGTGGACACCGTCAAGTATTAAGATTATTATGTTCCTATACTATTAATTAATCAAATTATTATCTATCGATATTATTAATTATCCAATCTATTATTTTCTTATGCTATTAATTAATCAAATTATTGTCTACTCATGCTATCCTTTATTTAATCTATTTTCCTTACTAAACTCAATTTTCAATTAAACTGTTATCTTGCTAATTTATTATTCGTCGACTTACCATTATTTAAATTCTTTTAAGCCTTACTCGCTTTTTTCCACTTCTAAACAATGTTTATTTTCTATATCTATTTTTAACTGACCTCAGATGGGATTCTTTTTTATTTACTTCTGTGGAACTAATGGAACTTTAATTATTTGTTTTTGAAACTCTATTCTTTTTTATAGAACATTTACACTTTTAACTTCTATTTCTAACAATGACCTTCATTTAATTAATTATGATTCTTATTTTGACCTATTGACACCCATCACTCAGTAAACACACGACTACTAAGGTTATTCCTCTCTCTGCATATCTTTATATAATAATTTATCGTATGCGGATGTGGCAACCTGATTGCAACTCACGAACGGCGGATTTTCCTCAATACTATCGTTTGATTTCTACAAGTTGTACAATCATTCGATAAATACTGGGCACAGCCTATTCAAAATTCGGCTCAATTTTGAATTCGTTACATTGAAACATTCGTGCAAATAATTCAAGAAAAGTCTTGTTTGAAAGAAATTTGATCAGGTTCCTTCCTAACTTAATTCGAGATTATTATACAATAAATTTGAGCACACTTAAAGATTGGCTAATCCTCTAAGTTACCTACGTTATATCGGTATACCAGATTACAAGAGATTTTTTGAATATTCCGGAATTTTAATAGTCAGTTTCACTAGTGATCTACGTACAGGGGTTTTCCCTAAATAACATTTATTATTTAATCAGCTAATCCCTTTAATTATTTTTTATTATTGAATCATGTGCACATTATAAAAAATTCTGTACGCAGCTTTACATGCGGTCCCTTACGAGTAAGCTTCTATCAATTTCTTTGTCATCCCTGTGACTATAATTAGGATTGCTGTACAAATTATTATTTTATTCCCACGCATGTAGTAAACTTTAACTTTAACTTTAACTCATCCCTTTTTATTTTATGGTAAGTCCTATTTTAATTTTTTAATTACTTTTGTTTTCCCCTTTTCTAACATTATTAATTATTATTTATTATTATTACTTTATTTATTATTTTTATTATATATATTTTTTTTCTCTGAATGAGTTTTACTAAATCTTTATGCATTTACTTACATTCTAAGTTCCATTTATATTTTTCGGTCATTTACTCACTCTTGGTGCCAACAGTGAAGTGGAGTTTTTTCCCATCTGGAATTTCAACTTTCTTAACTTCGGCATCTTTCGGATAGCGTATAACATCTGGATCCTCGTCTTCTTCGCTATCGTTGTGTGATTCATTTACCTTATATGCAATTGGTCCTGGATAAACCTTTTTAGCTTCGTTTTCTCCATTTTCTTCTTCTTCGAGAGAGTTACTATACCCTTTCTTATAGGCGAGGATATCTTTGGCTAACAACTCAGACATTCTTTGCGGTTCCGGTGTAAAGCGTTTACGCAGTTTCTCGATTACTTTGTATCTAATTACCATCCAAATAATGCACAGGGTTTGTAATCCTATAAACACGCCTAACAATACGTATGCTGCTGTATACGGTTCGGTGCGATGATCTTCTACTAATTGTGAAAATACCGGCTTATAAGACAACGGTATTCCGAGATACTTCATGAATAAAAATAAAACTACGCCTGATAATACTACATTCCAAATTATCATAAAGATATCAGTATGATATGCAAACGTATCTCCATATGAAATCGCGGCATCTACGGCCCTTGATAACTCGTTATTTATGGTACTCCATTCAGTGGGTGATGTCAGATTCAAATGTGGAATGGTTAATGTCCAATTTGGATTTAGACATTCCGAGAAATTATTATAAATTGGTGATGTTTCCGCCTGATAAGGTTTAATAATTAGCGACCTCAAATGAGTCCATGTCGCCGGAAGAATATGAATAGCGTCAAACTCTTTCAGTTCTTCCGCACAGGGAAATCGTTTCGGAATTATTACTCCGGTTGTTAGCTGTTTCATCACGCAATTACACGGAATAGTTAATTGTAATGCGCCTGGTTGTCCATAAGCGGACGCGGGTAAAGGAGTGTTTTTCCCTGGACAATCAATTGAAATATCGCGTTCGGGGTTAGTGACTATATATTTATCTTCATCTATCTCGGAAATAACCATTGATGTAGACAATTGACATCTAAAGGTACACAAACGGCTTAACTCTTCAACCGTAGTTCCTAAATACATTTTATATGCGCATTGAGGTCCAAATGTGACATCGGATGAAAATCTCGGTAGGAAACATAATTTATCATGATAAGGCCTACAATTGTGTGTTGTCGAACCAGTGATTGGTCGCATCTCCTTACTTTTAGAAGTAATTACATTACTAACTGCTAAATAAAGTGGGTCATGCATTATAATGCAAGTTTCATTTTTCCAAGCAAAAGGTGTTGTTATTAATTCTAATAATTCCCAGGAATGATCTTCCTGAACTATCGGAACTTTTATGTGGATTATAATATCATCTTCGACAAATGTACAATCGCAAATAGGAATCTTATAATATCGTGATATATCTTCTATTGGAATTGCTAATCTATGTTGATCTTTTATTAATTCATCTGCTAACGTATCTAAATGATCTACTAAAACTTCTGAACTAATTATTGTTGCGGGAATTTTGTGATCTTTACACTCGTTTAACACAGTATATTGGTTAAGGGCTCGAGCACTATTAATTTCTCTACGTACTGATCGAAATAAATAATGATAAACATGAATAAGATCATACTTCATATCATTTTCAGTTTGATTTATCATTCCTAAATGTTGATGAAATTGATTATTCAGGGCATTTAATCGCTGTTGTATTTGCTTAAAAGTAGCACTCGCCCCTTCCGAATATTCGTGAAAAACACTAGAGCCTTCACTAATTGTTTGTAAATTACGTTTTAAACCGCTATCAATGCGTTCCAAAATACGTTCTAACTCGCGAGAATTTGTCGCTAAACTATCTAGCTTTCTTTCGGTTGCTACGCCACACTTCGTTTACTGTAAAACAAATTTCATAATTAATAGTTACTGTCAAATAAAACGCGGTAAAACAATAGAGGTATGTTGCAACGATGGACTTTATGAATACTTTATTAATGAATAGTAAAAACTGTTTCGATAGTACTTACCGTCAAAGCTCACCCTCAACCGGTCTAACAAGCCCCAGCTTTCTAAGGTTGTCTTAACGAAGTCATCCATACCTAACTCACACAAAATCACAACGCAAAACTAATAATTATTAATAAACTTATCGCACTTATAGTCAGTAAGTTAAGACTTTATTAATTTCACTTTACTAACTAATTATAATTAAAAAGATTGATACAAAATTATGCGTATTAAAAAGAAGTTGTTCGTAAGCTCTCGAAAGAATGAATGACCGTTTTTAATCAGTTTGTTTATATTGCGAGGTTGTTTATCACTCCAATTGCTGGAAGGCGCTCTTCACTGGCTCCACCGACCAGCCACAACATCCTCCTTCACGCATATCGACTACACACTGTTTCGGATGTATAATATAAATAAATAAATGCAAAATCAGCAGAAATTCACAACTCTTATCTGTAAACCGCAATATAATCAATATTGATTAAAGCCCAATTTTCCGTGGCATTAACCTATTAACTCCAATGACGGTAGCGTTCTAGTGTTAAAGGCG
Organism: Dascillus cervinus; assembly: GCA_949768715.1. NCBI lineage: Eukaryota > Metazoa > Arthropoda > Insecta > Coleoptera > Dascillidae > Dascillus > Dascillus cervinus. The sequence goes on along the minus strand of OX458319.1, from coordinate 23,475,941 downwards.
CATTTTGTGTGACTTAATACTGTTTGGGTCAGAAGTCCAAATATACGTTATACACGGCTTGTAAAACAGACAATGAGAGCAAAATCTCAAAAAATAATTTTGTTACGATATTTTTCCCTTGTATCCTATTTCCTAGCGGGGTGCGATCAGTGTAAATTATTTTATTGTCGGCAATTTTTCGGCAACGGGCCGCGTCCGCAAATCTGTTCCTTCCCTCTCGATCACTTTCAATAAAATACATTCGGCAAGCACGTGCCAACAATTATGAATTTGTATTGGCCAGAAATTTTCGAAAAATATGCAACAATTGTAGTGACGTTAATCCATTTATTTTATAGTAGAACTCACTCAAAATATAATGTAAGTTGCAACAATCTTATAGCAAATATTAAAACAAAAGTAATACCATAATTGTTTTGAAAAAGTAATACACTTTGTAGATAAGATTGCTACAAAGTTTTCACTACAAATGTTTTAAAAGTTGTATTACAATTTTAAGTAACAAATGCTCTCTTTGTAGCAAAAATTGTTACAAAATATGTGCTACATTATTGTAGTAATTTGTAACATACGATTTTTTTCAGTGCAACACCAAGATAACGCGCTACCTACAAAATCGAAAAGACCTCGTTTAGCTCTACCTGTAGTTTCCATTTCCGCTTCTTCTCGGGCTTCATCGTCTCTGAAGCTTATAGTCGGGATTTTAGGGACCCAAAAATCAGGGTTCAAAGCTGATTCCATGGCCCTCCATTCCTTTCCATACAACAGAGACAAATCGTCCAAGTCGTCTCTATAAAAACAAGTGATGGTGCCCTTTTTGCAATGTTCTGTTCTGTCTGCCTCTTCCATCTTAACTGGCTTGTACCACTTAGTCCTATAGGTTACTGGGATTGTCGCTGTATACGCGATTGTATCGGGTAAACGCTTCCAATAAGCTCCCGATGTTACCTTGACTGGTAATTGCATTTCACCTATTACCATTGGTACCATGATTAGTAGCACTCTGTAACATCAAATCATACTTTCGGTTATTAGACTTACCTATTTGTTGTTGCATGCACTTAATTGAACTGGATGATAATGTTTTGGCTTCTTTTTTTTTTTTCTAACTGTTAGTAGTGATTGGTTATTTTCCTATCAATCTGTTGTTGCGATTCTGCACGTACGTCACCTTAATTTAATGGTTACGTCTTCGTGCATAATCTAACTATTGTTTGAACTTCCTCCTACAATTTACCTTTCTTTGCATGTTTAGTTGTTTATTTTTCTAGTGTATTTGAGATCACACCTAAGTTGATCTTTATTTAATGATCAACGTAGGCTGAGCTCTCTCTCACATTGGAATTTAAATCCTACAGTTATGCATTATTGCGTATTAATTAATTTTTTTTTTTCATCGTACCGCTCGCAGTGCACTTTGTGGTAACCACGATTTTTTGACACTGGATACCTTTAGTGCCCTCGAGTAGTACATTGTTATTACCTTCCTAAATTTATAGTAGCACCTGTCGTAACCGCTTATTAGAAACCTTAATTTTTCTTTATTGTACTGTGATGGGGCGGGTATTCGTTAATTAATCTGTTCTTTTTAATTACCTACACCAACTCCATACAGCACTTTAAGGATACCTCTTCAAGTGCATCATGTTTAATTAATTTGTTTATCCTTTCTTTTGTCTAGCCTAACTCATTCTTTAATTTACTGTATTGACCATACAACTGCGGATTTCTATTTTTAGCCTAATCCCAGCTTGCATGGCCCGTGCCGTACGTTAAGGTTACTCATTCTTTAATTATAGCTCACAAATTATTGTGTTTATCTCTCGTTTAGATTTAATTTAATTTTTATTTAATTATTCATTATTTAAGTTCCACTTTTACATTTATTTTCTTTTTAACCACATTAAATTTTCTTTTTTAATTACTCTCGTTTTAATCATTATTATTAAATCTTATTTATTTTATTATTGGGGTTTTGAAATTATACTTTCATTCAAATTAACAAATACGTATTATTTCCTTATAACCTTACATATCTTATTATTGAATCCTTATTTTCTTAAATAATTTTACATTCTCTTATTGTTAATTCTTAATCTTATCGCTATTCTAATTTAAACTTTTAAATCTATTCATCTGTTTACACTCACTTCTTCACTATGTTCTTTTATTCTCATTCTTGCCGTGGGTCTCCCTTCCATTGCTTCGTTTGATGATCCCACTGATCTATCCACTCGTCATCGGATGCGTGTTCGTCGTCGTCGTCGGAAAAGTATCCAGCGGGATAGAATACTTTTGGGTCGTAATTCTTGCCTTGGCGGTCTTTAGGGAATTTCCTGGGAGTCGGCGGCTTCGTTCCTTCGGAGCGTCCACTTCCCCGACTCGACATTGACGACGTCGAAGTCGCAGTAGACGCCCTCGATCTCATTGAAGGATCGGGCGTTGTCGCTAACTCTGCCACTTGACATCGGCAGCTTACAAATCGAACCGAGTTTGCTGAGGGCACTTGGAGCACTTCTAGGCACTCTTGGGCTGTCATCTCAAAATGGTCTTTCAGCGCGCGTGCTTGTACTAATGCACAGGCCATTCCGTCGCCCGAGTGCTCCCTACATGCTGGCACCCTCATCGCGGCTAACCGGGTCATGGTTGTTATATGGCGAACCCTCTCGACTCCGGCTACCTCGATTAGCCAGCGCCGTTTCTCTTCTCCCTTACAGAGAACCCAGCGTCCTTGTACGACGGCCCTTATTACATTCGGCGCCTCGGCCATACTAATAATGCCCTGACCCCAGGTGAGCCCTATTATGGTTCTCTCTATCCAGCTGTTCTTGCGTCGGAGAACTGCCTCTTGTTCTTCCGGCATCCCCGAGCGAAAGATCAGGTGGATAGTTCTTCCGCCTTCCATCTCTACCGCAGCGAATTCTTTAATCCACAGTTCATTGGATATGCCTTTGTAGTATTGCAGATCGACTGCGAGAGGGGACCTAGTCCAACGTGAAGAACAAAGATTAGTGAAGTTATTGCGGGGTCCATGGCTCCCTATAGGGAAGCATTCTGTTAACATGAACTACTTCGTTTTTATTTGCTCGTCGTTTAATTAAATAATCAACGTCACTTTTTCTTTCTAATACCTCGAATGGGCCGAACCACCGCAACATTAACTTGTCACTTTTTCCTACTTTCCTTATTGGTGTAAACACTCTAACTTTATCACCTACTTCGAATAATTGTTCACGGTGTTGCGAATCGTATCGTTTCTTATCTTTAACTTGTTTTTCATAAATTCTTTCTTTCGCTCTTTCCCTAATTTCTAAAGCCCTTTCTCTAATCTTGTCTACTTCTAGACACCCTGTTTCTTGTTTTAGAGTAGCTTCATTTGGTAAAATAGGATCCCTAGCATATACTAAGAGAAATGGTGATACCTGTACCGTATCCTGTTTTGCGGTGTTATATGCGAAAGTTACTAATGGCAAATATTCATCCCAATCCGTTTGTGGTTCATTTGTATATAAACTTAACATGTCCGTCAAAGTTTTATTTAATCTTTCAGTTAATCCATTACATTGAGGGTGATATGCGGTTGTAAATCTACTTTCTACTCCCATTGCCATTACTAATTGAGTCACTAACTCGGATCTAAACGTCTGTCCTCTATCTGATAACAATATTCTTGGCGATCCGTGACGCGTTATAATTTGTTCTAATAAAAATTTAGCTACTGGTTTCGCTTTCCCATTTGACAATGCTTTAGTTTCCGCCCACCTGGTAGCGTAATCGGTGGCTACAATTATCATTGTATTTCCCCGTTTACTTCTATTAAAAGGTCCTAACAAATCTATGCCAATTTTATCAAAAGGTTGTGAAATCGAAATGGGTTTTAAAAATCCTGCGGGTTTCGCGGGTAATCCTTTTCTAGCTTGGCAATCAGGACATCCTTTGACATATTTTTCAATGTCCTTTGCCATTCCTTCCCAATAATACCTATCTTTAATTCTAGCATACGTTTTTGCGAAGCCTAAATGACCTGATAATGGTTCGTTATGATTTGCGTAAAGAATTTCGGGTTTTAAATTGTTTGGTATGACTAATAAATTAGATTGGCCTTGTGGTGACACATTTCGTTTAAACAAGATATCATTAATTAATGCGTAATTCTTAATGCGGCGACTTAATCCTATTGTGACACTCTGTGGGTCCTCAATTGCTTCAATTAACTCATTAACCTTGGGGTCTTGTGATTGTAACTCGCGTATATTTTCGGGTTCAATAAAATAAGTTGGGACTTCTAAAATATTTTCCTCCTCTTCTTGAGTGGGTTTATCTACCGGATTTCTCGATAAACAATCAGCATCTCGATGTGCTGCACCACTTTTATGAATAACCGTGTAATCGTAATCGGATAATTTTATTGCCCATCTGGCTAAACGGCCAGTCGGGTCCTTTATTGTTTTTAACCAACAAATATCATGATGATCAGTGACTATTTCAATCGGTCTACCATGAATTAAATGTCTAAGATAATTTAAACTCCAAACTGCGGCTAACGTTTCTAATTCTGAAATTGTGTAATTCTTTTCCGCAGAGGTCAAACTTCTTGAAATATAAGCTATAGGATGATGTTTATTATCTATTTCTAATTGCAATAACACGCCTCCTATTCCTGCACCTGATGCGTCTACGTGTAATCGCTTAGGCGACTCTGGATTAAAATGTGCAAGTACTGGGCTAGAGGTTAATTTTTCTTTTAATGCTTCAAATGATTGTTGTTGTGATTCTTCCCATACATAATCTAAACCTTTTCGGGTTAAATTATGTAGTGGTCTAGCTATCACACTAAAATTTGGAATAAATTTACGATAATAATTCGCTAATCCAAGAAAGCTTTGTACTTGTTTCATTGTTCGTGGTATAGGAAATTCGTCTATTGCTTTTAATTTGGCGGGATCTGGTGATATCCCTTGTTCTGCCACTATATGCCCTAATACTTGAATACGGTTCTGTGCATAACTACATTTACTCGGCTTTAAAGTCAACCCTGCCACTCTTAATCTATCAAAAACATGTTGTAATCTAATTAAATGCTCTTCAAATGTTTTTGAAAATATTAAAATATCATCCAAATACACAATTAATTCTTTCCATTTAAGTCCGGAAAATACTTTATCAGCTAAACTTTGAAAAGTAGCTGGCGCGTTGCATAATCCAAAAGGTAATTTTTCAAACTGATATAGCCCATCCGAAGTGATGAAGGCTGTTTTTTCCTTTGAATTTGGATGCATTTTAACTTGCCAATATCCTGAAAATAAATCTAACGTAGTGAAATAATGAGATCCACTTAAATACATGAAAACGTCATCAATTAATGGTAGTGGATATGTATCTTTCTTTGTTACACTATTTATTTTCCGATAATCAACACAAAATCTAGTTCCTCCGTCTTTCTTTTTAACTAACACAACTGGTGAACTCCACTCGCTTTGAGTAGGTGTAATGACTTTATTATCTAACATCTCCTTAATTTGATTTTGAATAATTTCACGTTCCGCAATTGAAACACGATAAGGTCTAGATGTGACTGGTTGTGCGTCTCCGGTATCTATTTGATGTAACACAAGATCTGTAGTTCCCATCATTGCCGTATTTATTGCATATAAATCCTGATACTCTAACAACAAAGTTTCCAACTGGTTACATTGTTCTTCTGTTAAGTTTTCGTTGATCTCATGTTTTAATTCAATAATCGCGTTTACTTCTTTTTTATCAATTTCACAAGGTTCTACAAACACTATTCCATCTAATTTAATTTGACCGATGGGTATGAGATTACCGATTGATCGACCTTTTAGTAACTTAATTGGTCCTATTCCTATTTTTTCTATTTCTATTGATACTTCATCAATTTCTATTATCAACTCGGAAGTGAAAATAATTCCACACTTAAGAAATGGGATTTCATTTAAAACAAACTCGTACCCAAATAAATCATCTAACTTGGAAATATCGCCTCCTATAATTTCTAATTTTAAACTAATTACGTGGGGTGCACTTGATAACTGAGGTATTATTACATCATCACGCAAAACGACCTTTACTGGTTTTTGAACGGAAGGTACTGTCGGAAAATTAGTCAGCATTCCCTTGTCCTCGATAACTTCATTCGGATATGACTCCACTTCCAGGACATCTGGGGTTTGGATTTCTGCATCGATTGTGATTACAATGACCTCGTGATAACTATTGGTTAGTTCTATGGTTAAAATAGGAAAATTTATTATCGCCAAATGTTGTCGCAGGAACTTCACGCCTAGAATTAATGGTTTTGCTAACCTTGCAACGACCAATGCCCTCACAGTACTTTTCCACTGATTTATTTCTAAGTGCAACTCCGTCTGTCCAATTACTTCTAACGGGATGCCTCCTGCAGTTTGCATGAAAATGGGTTTTGAAATGGGGTCAATTTTGGTTTGCGTATTTTTTATCTACTATGTTATCAAAGCTCCCTGTATCTAAAACTATACTGATCTCAAAATTATTAATTCTACCTTTAACTGTTAAAATTTTATATGCGGCTTTTTCTACTGTTAAGACGTTACCGAACGCCGGATTTACGAACGTCCTCCCCCGTTTGGGGATTGACTTCTGGGAGAGTTTGGCGCGAAAGTGACTTGTCGATTGGGCGATTGTGTGCGTTCAAACGAACTACGTGCTTCGGTACATTCCCTTGCAAAGTGTCCTACTTTTCCACAGTTATAACATTTCGGCCTATTTTCGGGTGTCCTTTCTCGGTTACCGAAATTATTAAAGGGTCGGTCATAGCCTCTTCCACGTCCTCGATAATTACTTGGACCTGCATTTTGCGAATTACCATAACGCTGCTGATTACCTCTGAAATTTTGATTACCGCCTCTTTGATTTATTTGGTTTCCACGGAAATTTCGCTGATTTCCCCTGAAATTCTGGGATCTACCTCTGTAATTTTGATTTCCGCGATAATTGTAATTCTGATTTCCGCGATAATTATTCGAATTCTTTTGAGAACCTGCTCTAGAACTTTCCGCTTGTGTCACCACGTTTATCTTAGGCAATTGCGTATCTACACCGCTACCACCTTCCTCAATAACGTATAATTTCCGCCTATTTTTTCCTTCTAACCGCAAACCTCCTAATCTTTTTACCACATCCTCCACCTCCTCTATTGTCGCGTCTGTTTTACTCATCATTTTATAACGTTCGCTATACGTGTCATTTAATCCATTAATGAAGTGAAATCTCAATAAATCCATATCGTTAACTGAACTGTCATCATATATTTCCACAAGGTCATAGTAGTAGTTTAATATATTTTCATCTGCCCCCTGTCTACGTTGTGCTAACCTAACAGCTTTATTTTTGTAAAACACGGTGTGATCATATTTTTTAATAAAATCGTTTTTTAAATGTTCCCAAGTTTTAGCACTATTATTCGCGTCTGCTAAGTATTTTTTACACCAAGAATTCGCGGGTCCGCTCAGATATGTTGAGAAATATTTTAATTTTTCTAGATCTTTCCAGCCATTAGCGGCGGCACACCTATCATAACCACGGATAAATTCATCGGGTTTACCTTCACTCGGATGATAAACTGCGGGATTGCAAAATTTCGGTTTTGCCGGTTCTACCGTTAAATTGGATAAACTTGCGATTGTTGTATTCTGCATGTTTAATACAACTGTCTGTACTGAAGGTAAAACTGTTGATACTGAAGGTACTAATATGGATGTAATTAAATCTTGTTGATCGTCCGGATCAAGGGTGTTAATTTCACAAATTACTGGCTCTCCTGATTTGTTTTCTATAACTACTTCTGTATTATCTGAACAATTAAATGAATCGAAAACTGAGGGACTTTCCGGCGGTGTCCTGAGTAACGCGGACGTTCTCGTTATTGGTGTTAATTGGTCATAAGATTCGCCTACAAATTCCGTACTTCGCGCTTGTGGATTAAATGATGACGCACTCGCTAATTCGGTTGTTTCTATCGGAGCGATTTGTTTAGATGACGCAAGGTTTTTATTACTTCTAGTATTATACGCGATATTTGGCGGTTTCTTTGATGGATCACTCATTCAGCCTATTAATTATTCTCGAATTACATTTGATTACAACTTCCTCACTTTAATTTTGAACCAATTAATCTTTCGTATTTATTTTTATTTTCTTTATTTTCTATCTTACTTTTTATTTTTTCTTTTTTGGTGGAGTATCCCTACTACTTAAGTAGTGTCTAAAAAACCTCAACCGAGGGGAATATTACGTTACTTAATTTAGAGTAGAATTGCTCTACTACCTTTGCTAAATTCATTTACTATTAGACACTGCAAGCATCCGTTTACCTTTAACACAATTACAATACCTTTTACAATTTATTTCACTTTTCTGAAAAAGAACGGATTAACATAACATACTTCTCATCTGATTTCCTTTGTTTACTTTACTCGCTTAAAAATGCTTACTTTACTTTAAAACTTTAAATCTTATTAAAACTTGTCCAAACATGTCAAAGCATGCCTCGCATCTAGCACCAATTCTGTCACGATTATTTTGCACTGGGGGTGTAATAGGTTCGTAACAGTGGGGATCGTAAATCAGATAAGAAGTGTTGTTATTACAAACAGTTTTATTTTTGTTGTTTGGTTAGTACAAATTACATGAAATAAGATATTAACTGAATGTTAGTTAAAAAGCTACATGTGACTACAAAGTGATTACAAAACTTACAGATTCACTAATGACATTTTATGTGTAAATGGTTGTGTTGGTTCCGGGGCCTTCTTACGTAGCACTCACTTTAATGCTAGTGAACTCAACAGTTGGGAGAATACTCCCCGAGTTATGCCAACAACTGAGTATTTGTAGGTCCCCCACCGGATCCTGTATAACCACAAGGACCCTGAAGTTTTTCCTTTCTCGCGGCCGGATAAACTTCAGTTCAAGGGACGATTATTTAGCGAGGCTAATGAGGTTAACTTATTTGTTCTTTCTGTCTTTGATAATTATTCCGAAATAATTCTTAGATCGTCATATTAATTTAGATCATTAATTTGGATCGTCACAATATTCCGCTTAAACAAGATAGTATTTATCAGAGTGTAATTTTTAACGCGACGACTTAGTCCTGTCGATGCGCTTTGTGGTTTCTTTATTGCCTCTATGAGTTCGTTAACCTTAGGATCTTGCGTATATTTTCTGGTTCAATGAAATAAGTTGGGACTTCTAAAACATTCTCCTCATCCTCTTGAGCAGGTTTATTTACTGGATTTCGTGATAAACAATCAGCATCTCGATGCGCTGTACCACTTTTTTGGATAACTGTGTAATCGTAATCCGATAATTTTATGGCCCATCTGGCTAATCGGCCAGTTGGATTTTTTATTGTTTTGAGCCAGCAAATGGCATGATGATCAGTGACTATTTCAATTGGTCTACCATGAATTAAATGTCTAAGATAATTTAAACTCCAAACTGGGGCTAACGTTTCTAATTCTGAGATTGTATAATTCTTTTCCGCGGGTGTTAAACTTCTTGAAATATAAGCTATAGGGTGATGTTTATTATCACTCTCTAATTGCAATAACACGCCTCCTATTCCTTCACCGGATGCGTCTACGTGTAATCGCTTAGGCGATTCCGGATTAAAATGTGCAAGTACTGAACTAGAAGTTAATTTTTCTTTCAAAGTTTCAAATGATTGTTGTTGGGATTCTTCCCACACATAATCTAAACCTTTTCGGGTTAAATCGTGTAAGGGTCTAGCTATCACACTAAAATTTGGAATAAATTTATGTAATAATTTGCTAATCCGAGAAAACTTTGTACTTGTTTCATTGTTCGCGGCACAGGGAACTGGTCTATTGCCTTTAATTTTGCGGGATCGGGTGATATCCCTTGTTCTGCTACTATATGATCTAATACTTGAATGCGATTCTGCGCGTAACTACATTTAATTGGTTTTAAAGTTAACCCTGCTGTTCTCGATCTATCAAAAACATGCCGTAATCTAATTAAATGTTCCTCAAAAGTTTTTGAAAATATTAAAATATCATCTAAATACACAATTAATTCTTTCCATTTAAGTCCAGAAAATACTTTATCAGCTAAACTTTGAAAAGTAGCTGGTGCATTACATAATCCAAAAGGTAATTTTTCAAATTGATACAACCCATCTGAAGTGATGAAGGCTGTTTTTTCTTTAGAATTTGGATGCATTTTAACTTGCCAATATCCTGAAAATAAATCTAACGTAGTGAAATAATGAGATCCACTTAAATACATGAAAACATCGTCAATTAATGGTAATGGATAAGTATCTTTCTTTGTTACACTATTTATCTTCCGATAATCTACACAAAATCTAGTTCCTCTATCTTTCTTTTTAACTAACACTACTGGTGAACTCCATTCGCTTTGAGTTGGGGTAATGACTTTATTATCTAACATCTCCTTAATTTGACTTTGAATAACTTCACGTTCAGCAATTGAAACGCGATAGGGTCTGGATGTAATTGGTTTAGCATCTCTATTTGATGTAACACAAGATCGGTAGTTCCGCCGTATTTATTGCATATAAGTCCTGATACTCTAACAACAAATTTTCTAACTGGCTACATTGTTCCTTTGTCAAACTTTCATTAATCTCATGTTTTAATTCGATAATTGCATTTACTTCTTTCGTATCATTTTCACAAGATTCTACAAACACTACCTCATCTACTTTAATTTGACCGATGGGCATGAGCTTACCTATTGATCTACCTTTTAGTAACTTAATTGGTCCTATTCCTACCTTTTCTATTTCTATCGACACCTCATCGAGTTCTACTATTAATTCAGAAATAAAAACAATTCCATACTTAATGAACGGATAAACTCATAAAATATCGCTTCCTATAATTTCTAATTTTAAACTAATTACATGCGGTGAACTTGATAACATCATCACGCAAAACGACCGTTATTGGTTTTATAACGGGAAGTATCGTCGGGAAGTTAGTCATCATTCCCTTGTTCTCAATAATTGCATTCGAATATGACTCTACTTCCAGGACATCTGTGGTTTGGATTTCTGCATCGATTGTGATTACAATAACCTCGTGATAACTATTGGTTAATTCTATCATTAAACTAGGAAAATTTATTATCGCCAAATGTTGTCGCAGGAATTTCACGCCTAGAATTAATGGTTTTGCTAACCTTGCAACGACCAACGCCCTTACTGTACTTTTCCACTGATTATGCACGATTAATTTCAGCTAAGGGATGTATGAGGTTCGTGAACAGTGGGTATCGTCAATAAGTCAGACAAGAAGCTTTTGTTATTACAAACATTTTATTAATACCATTGTTAGTAGTTTTACATGATCAAAAAATATACGATTTAAATATTAGTTCAAAAGTTTAACAAAGTTTACACTTACAAATTTGTCATGATAAAAATTAGTCGGCTGGTATATGGGCGCTTCTCAAGTTGCACTAACTCACGTGCAGGGATATTTAAGAAGACTCCCTCGATTTACGAGTATATACAGTGGAATCCACTTAATCGGACCACCGGTTAATAGGACCAGCCGCTTAATTGGACCAAATCTTAAAGAACAGAAACCAATAGAGAAAATAACACGAATTTACTTTGCTTATTTGGACTAACATGCCGCTTAATCGGACCAGTGAATGTAAGATAAATATATAAAAATTGTGCTCAAATAGTATAAACTCTTAGAATCCCGGTTGATAAAATGTTCACATAGAGACAATATAAACATAGCATAAATTGTTAGCGTTAAATCGCCCTTGTTGCACGGGTGGTTTTCAAGACGATCCAGAAACCTTTTAATTTTATTCTTCCTTGTTTTTTTTTACCCATAACTAACAAGACTCTAGAGGATCAATATTGTAAAAGGACCATCCTTTCATTTTTAGTTACTTATAAAATTTTGTCTTAGCCCTCAAAGGCTCTATTTTATATGAACTTCGGATAATTGGACCAGCCGCTTAATCGGACCAAAACGTGCTGATTCCGATGTGGTCCGATTAAGCGGAATCTACTGTATATGATTTGAACCGGACTAATAACCGCGGCTGAACCCTGAATGCCCGTACTCAAGGCGAGGGAAACTGTGGTTGCGCGTTAATCTATTATGGTTACTATCAATCATCCTATATCGTGGGCTTACTGCCAAAAGTGACCAAGTCAATTTTTAATGATTTTAAGTTAATATGTCCAAGTGATTCGCAAGTCGTTGCGGAACATCTGGTAAAAATGTCCAAGTGAAATATGACATGTAGATGTAGCCACAGACATAAAAGTATTATGTCCAAGTCGCAGTGTTCAAGTTCCGTTTTGGCAAAAATGATCATGTTGACTTGGTCAATTTTCCATGTACAATAACTAAACCTTTATAGCTACAGCGATAATTGACTATTACGATTTGGTACCTTTTTGATGTTTCATACATTATAATATTAATGTGTTGGTCGTTCAGTTCACAAGACCTATTAAACGAAAGCATTTAAGTGCGTCGTGTATTTGTTAATAATATGGCTTCCAGGGGAAAATTATTAGTACAAATGTGTTTGAATAATGCAGAAGCAAGTACTTCCAAGAAAAATAATACAGGTAGGTACTGGTTTCAATTTTGTACTAATTGTTTGAATCTATTTTGAGGTTATGTTTTCATTATTATTGACAACAAAAAATAGTCAATTTGCCCAGTAGCAGTTACTAATAACAAATATTGTTTTTAGAACTGTGTTCCTCAAAATCGACGGAACAGAAAAATGTACTTGAACGAAGTGGCTCAGATTTTTCTGCTGGTAGTAGTGATAATTATATCCCGAGTGACGATGAAAGCATGTCAAATACAGAATCATCTTCTGGCAGTGATATACCCTTATCAAAACGACGGTGCCGTTGGAGAAAACCTAATTCTACACAGTGGAAAAAGAATATAAATAAGAAAAACAGAATGTCCAGTTTGCCGTACGAATCCAGGGGAACAGTAAAGGCTGCAAAGAAACCTAAATTTACTAATTGCAATTCTTGCAAATTCAAATGCTCATTTAATTTTAACGATGAATTGAGGAACCAGTTATGCTCCGAATTTTGGAAATTAAATTTCAATCGTCAAAAGGATTTTATTCTCTCTAATGTTGCAAGCAAAGAACCTGTATGTAGAAGAATTCGAACTGGAACAGGTGCGCAAAAAACTAGAAGCAGATACTATTCTTTTCTGAAGGAGGGCATAAAAATTCGAGTTTGCAAAATATTTTTTTTAAATACTTATAAGCCATGGACCATTAGATACAGCATTTTCTGGTACAAATGAGACAGGAATATTTGCTACTAGCGACAAACGTGGTAGAAAAGCTCCTACTAATAAAACAAAACCAGAAATCGTTAATTCAATCGTTGCTCACATCAAGAGTTTTCCAACCATGGCGTCTCATTATTGTCGAACATCGACTAAACGGAAGTATTTAGATTCTAATTTATCTATGGCAAAAATGTACAGCTTGTATTCTGAAGATTGTAAGAAAGCGGATAAGGAATATGCATCCCAAATAACTTACCGCCGCATATTTTGTAATAACTTTGACTTATCCTTTTTTAAGCCTAAAAAAGATCAGTGCTTGACATGTGTGAACTATATGAAGGAAAGGTCAGCTGATTTGGAGGAAAATTACCAGTCTCATGTACGAAGAAGAGACGAAGCAAATGCAGCAAAAAAATCAGATAAAGAACGTGCAATGACTGATGGTAATTTCGTAAGCGTCACATTTGATTTACAGAGCGTTCTGCAAATACCGTCTTCAGATGTCTCACTAATGTATTATAGCAGAAAGCTATGTGCATACAATCTCACAATTTACGAAGCAGCTTCGCAGAAAGCCCATTGTTATACGTGGACCGAAATTAATGGTCAGAGGGGTAGTTCAGAAATAGGAACATGTCTGATTCAATGGATTCACAATTTGCCACAAAATATCACTGAAATAAGTTTGTTCTCGGATACCTGTAGCGGGCAGAACAGGAATCAGTTTATAGCAGCTTTATTTGTGTTCATAGTACAAAACACCAATTTAAATGTTATACAGCATAATTTTTTAGAGTCTGGCCATTCTTACATGGAAGTAGATTCTATGCATAGTGCAATAGAGAATGCCAAAAAGAATGTTTCAGTATACACTATGCATGACTGGTTGAACATTTTTTGACTGGCACGCTCCAATCGAGGCCGAAATAAAAAAAGTGCTCCATACAAAGTACATGAATTAAGGTACAATGACTTCCTTGACTTAAAGATATTAGCTGCTAAGACTTTTAAAAACAGAACTCTTGACGAAAATGGAAATCGTGTTAATTGGTTGAAAATTAAAACTATGAGATATGAAAAAGATAAACCCTACTGTGTGCTGTTTAAGTATAATTATAGTGATCCAGAGTTTCTTATGCTCAATGTAGCTGGATGTAGTAGTCGAACTGCAAACAATACTATGCCAAAAGGAATACCGCGATTGTATTCCAAAGAAATTCCTATTTCTAACTTGAAAAAGCAAGATCTTTTGAAGTTGTGCAGGACGGGAGCAATTCCTTCGGAATTTCATGCCTGGTATCAATCTATACCAACAGATAGTGCAAAACAAGATGTAGCTCCAGAGCCGTCACAGTGGTCTGATTCGGATTCGAATTAGTTTCTATTTAATTATTGTTATATTATTTTCTTCACGAATAAAAATTACAATGTAAAGAATTAAAATTGATACCTCTGTTTTTTGTGTTTTTTTATTGAATACAAAATAATAGTCTTTTGCTTGATCATGACTGCAATATAGGTAAATTTGTACATGCAAAAATGACCAAGTCAATTTTATTTTGAGACTCAGTAAAATGAATCACAAATTTCAAGAGTTATTGTAAACCTTTAGCCGTATATTTAATATCTAGATAGAATAGACAGCAGTATTTTTGTTAAAACTGTAAAAAAAAAATCCTAAAAAACTAGAGAATCTTCAACATTAGTTATCTCAAAACCATTTTTTTTGACTTGGTCAGTTTTGGCAGTAAGCCCACGATATATGGATTCATGCCTAGTACTTAATTAGATACTTGCATAGGAATGTGAAAGTGGGAACGTGGTCAGGATTCCCTTGTCCTCAATAACTGCATTCGGATATGACTCTACTTCCAGGACATCAGTGGTTTGGATATCTGCATCGATTGTGATTACAATGACCTCGTGATAACTATTTGTTAATTTTATCATCAAACTAGGAAAATTTATTATCGCGAAATGTTGTCGCAGGAACTTTACGCTTAGAATTAATGGTTTTGCTAACCTTGCAACGACCAACGCCCTAACTGTACTTTTCCAGTGATTTATTTCTAAATATGTAACTCTGTCTGTCCAATTACTTCTAACGGAATTCCTCCTGCAATTTGCATAAAAATGGGTTTCAAAATGTGTTCAATTTTATTCGCGTACTTTTTATCTACTGTGTTATCAAAGCTCGCCGTGTCTAAAACTATACTTATTTCATAATTATTAATCCTACCCTTAACTGTTAAAATTTTATACTCGGTTTTTTCTGCAATTAAGACGTTACTAAACGTCGGATTTTAGAACGTCCTCCCCCGTTTGAGGATTTCACGTATGGAAAAGCAGGGGTACGCCTTGAGAACGTTTTTTAACCCGGGGTCTCATGCATTTTAGAAATATTACTTTCGAAAGTGCGTGGGACGTTCTCAAAGATGCGTTTGCACGTAATGCGTAAACACTTGTTGGGCTTATAAAGCGGGAATTATAACCCTATGTAACCCTATGTTAAAATACTCCAGTACGGAAAGTCGGTAAGAGTGATGTTGATTATTTAATTAAACGAAGAGCCAATAAGAACGAAGTTGCCCGCATCTCCACCAAGTCTGTCACGGCAAATTTAGAGATGCTGGCTTTTACGAAAGGCCCGTGACAGCGGGAATCGTAGATCAAATGGAAGCATTGCATAAATATAAATTCAAATGGTTAAGTTAATGCTGAAATGATTAGTACAAACAACTACACATGTAAACAAAGTAAACCATAATAACTAGATGTTAATAATTCAAAAATAAGGTTAAATAATTTTTACATTGAAACTTAGACTCGACATGACTGGAATTATGAAATGTGACTCATGAAAGTGCATGGAACCTTCTCAAAGACCCGTTTCCACTTAAGGCTTAATTAACTGATTTGCCAGATGTCGTGCTTATGCAACTGAAATTGTTACCCTATTTAATTTGGACTGTTACAATATACCAATCTAATTGCCTGTTCCTTACAAATTGGTGACCCGTAGTTATTAACCCTTTAATCATTGTGTTGACTCTTTTAAAAATGTGTTTTTAAAAATGCAATATGTGTAATTGACGATGTTTTAAAGAATGTGTTTTTTAAAATGTTTGTGATTTGTAATAAGTCGAAAATTTTAAAAATATTGTTATGAAGAAGGAAAGAAATTTGTAAGTAAATTAACCCTTTCGGTCACCATGTACTACCTGTAGTAGGTACCTACATGAATTTTTTTAATTTTTGGGCTATTTTATTAATCTTATCATTTTGTGACATCTGTTGGGTTGAACATTTAGGTCCATTTGGTTAACGTCAAAAATTGTAAAAACTTCATTTCATCTGTAGTATGGGACGACGCTGGTCTACCTACGGCACTGACTTAGGTAGGAGGACATCTTACGGCCATGATACTATAACTAAGAGATATGCTCACTTGGTGGACGAAAATGAGGCGGTTTCGCGCATGGCGTCACTGTGTGACCTAGTAAGCGATTCTCGCCCTTATTGCACAGCACGTAAATGAATTTCCTAACAGCATTTATTTATTTGGTTTACCTCAGAAAGCTGCCTAATAAAAATATGGGACAAATAATTTAAAATAAATTAATTCTAATGTATATTTTATTTTGCTCAACTAGTAGCATTGAGTACAAAAATAACATACCCATTTATACTCAAGTACTGATTTTTGCAAACTTTCTTTTTCTAATGTTGGAATTTTCTTTAATACGTTGATTTAACAATCTAATTCTAAAATACATATTACATCTAAAAAACAATACCTTTGCATCATTACTTAAAACTATATTTTCACATAATTCCATAAGATTTTTTATGAAATTTTGAGAAATTTTTAAACCAGATCCATTAAAATTATTGAAAATGTCAACTAATTTTTTGCACTTATTTAAAAAATCATCTGTTGGTTTCATTAGCCCACCCTCAGATAAATGATTTACCCACGAATATGAGTAATCGGTGAAATCAGGAATGTATCCAAGTTTTTCTGTTTTTCTTAGTTTAAATGCGACTGTTTGAGCACGACCGCCGTTTTAACGTTAGGAAATGTCGAAGCTCGTTTGAATTGCTGGATAATAAAACAACCTGAATTTTGTCAACTTATTTATTTAAGTTCGAGCGGTTTCTTGTGAACTGCGTTCTCGAACGGTTTTTTGGGAACTGACCTTTTTCGCCCCTGGCCGGGACTACTGGGCTTTAGCTTCGTTATGCGCCCTTGGGTCAAAGCAAGGACGCAACAGCGACATACCCTGCCAAATTCTCTAAACCATCCCACTCAATATCATTTAAATCGTCAATCAAAATATCGTCGTCACATTTCGATATTTCTAAACTGCTGAAGAAAACTTCTGCATTGTCATGCTCATTTTCGCCGTACAAATTTCCCTCAGTTTCAATAATTGCAAGATTGCCAACTTCGCCAGTTGCTTTCACATTAGCCGATTCAGAAATGATCTCATCGTTTCTCCCCATTATATAATTTCTGAGCCTGTATTTGAACTGCAGTGCAGTGGGATGGTCATGCAAACCACCAATCGACCTTATCACTGAAAAGAATCCTTCTAAAGGATCCTGGTTCAAGTGATAAGTGAGCAAATATTTAATGTTAAAATCATTTCGCAGATCGACGAAAAGTGCCTTTAATGACTTAATACTAATTATAATTCACTTAGTTCACTTAGTATGTTATACAAAGATGATAAAAAATGTATCATTAAAGTTGCTATATTTTTGTTATACTAAAAATTGCAGTGTTTCGCGATAGAATTTTATTTTATTGTATCAACGAGTTCAAGCCCAGTTCCGTAATTAATTTAAAGTGACTTTAAAAAAAGAAATTAAAGAAATATGTAAACTTTATTTTAACAGACAAAGTCAAAGAATTACAACAAAATTAATTGAAAAATATGCAAATTATTTATTTACATACGAAGTATGTATCGGTTTTTTCTGTATCATTTTTCGACGATCCATCGATTATAAGACGTACCCTAAATTCAGAGAAAATACAGCATATTGAGAGATAGGATCAACTAATTTGGGAAGTTAAATTAAAACCGTTGTAATTTCGGTAGCGTGTACAAAATGGCTTTGGAGCTTTGTGCATTTTATTTTTCTTTGCGATTTTATAGTGGTTGGAAAATCTTGTACAGAAATCTGTTTATTTGTTTGCCTGCAATTTGTTTAATAACAACGATTTTAACGTTTTGTTGAAACCAATTTGTAGATTCTGTTTGTAGAATTTTATTAATATGTGAATCAGTTTGATAGATTGTTAAAATAACGGAGTTATTTTGCCTAGACGTTAAATCACAACCCCCGTAAGAGAATAAAGTTGAATCTGACCGTAAAGCGCCATAATATCATAAAACGTTCAGGTCACAGGCTGACGTCACACGCAAGACAAGGATAGAGCACTGCCTGCGCGTGAGCATATCTTGTAGTCATAGTATCATGTCTTACGGCGAACAGGGGAACTGTCCCGAGTCGTCGATTGTATCTTATGTTATGTGTGTTATGTGAAATCAAATATAATATTTACTTTAAACCCCGAAGCTCTGCTTATTTTTCTCCTACAATTATCAGGTGTGGGGTATGTACAAAAGTAAATATTCAACGATTGTTATGGTCTGTAAGCGTGTAGCGCTAGTTTTGTGAACGTGTGACGCTTGTTACACCCACTGTACCCCGACGTAGACGACAACGCAACTTATTAGTTGGCGACGTGAGTTGCCTGGGGCAATATATAAATAAAATAATTAGTCGGGCACTTTTTTTACTAAAAAGTCAGTCACGCTAATTTGAATCCGACCATTTTAGTGTTTTAATTCCCAAATATTATCGCTACCGATAACATTTTGGTGCCCAAATACGTGGGGCCTTAATAATAAGCATTGCGCTTGACGTATCCCCCCCGTGAAAGAAAAAAAAAAAAAAAACATGACCCGACGCACACGAGCTACCGCCGAAGATATAAACCTTCTGGGAGAGGTTCCAGAAGACTCCCAGTGGCGCCCAACCAATAGTGTCAACCCCATTCTCGATGCTGGCGACGCTCAGGTGAGCAATCAGGATCTATTCTTCCGAGAGCTCCTCCAGGAGATACGAGAACTGAAAACTCAACCCTCCGTCCCAGCAGTAACACCTACTACATGTATGCCAGTTTCCGTCAGAGCTACACCAAAACTTCCGCGATTTTCTGGATGTCCTGAAGAGGATCCACAACAGTTCATTGAGCGACTCGAAAGCTACTTCGTCGCCACCGCCACGGAACCACAGGACTGGGCCGAAATTGCCGAAGCTCAATTGGATGGTAATGCTCGCGTCTGGCTTCGTCGATTTCAGCCGATCAAATTTACCTACGATGAGTTGATCCACCGCTTACGAAGGGAATATGGTTCCGATCAAGCAATGGCGAATCTTACCGCGAGATTATATGGAGAAAACCATAACGGACGTCAAGAAGTAGCTGAAGTTTTCATTATTAGGAAGCTCAGATATAAAGATCGTTTAAAATTAACAATAAACGAAAAAACCCTCGTAACAATGCTATGGAAGCAACTCGATATGGATCTACAGCGCGCTTTAGCTCCATGCTTACCGAGTAACGTCGAGGAGCTTATAGAAGCAGTCAACCGTATTGAAGGATGCGGACCATCTCGTCGTCTGCTACCACAACAACATCAGGGAAACGGATCAACTCAGGGACCGGCCCGCAGGTCACTAGAGTAAAGGAACAGCGGGAAGTTATAAACACGATCGACCAACACGGAGAAGTACCACGTCTACGTATTACCGTAGACGAACACGACTATTGGGCTTTAGTGGATACCGGTGCATCTCACAATTTTGTCAGGGCAGGCATCTGGTCGAGCCCGATGAAACAAGTGGACGGCCGCGAATTAACTCTAGCAATAAATACTGTGAAACCGCGAGTATTAGGAACACTTAAAGTGCCTTATTCGTTATCGGACGTAACATTGGTGGCTGAATTCGCGGTAGTGGAAAATCTTCGCGAAGATGTCATTTTCGGGTACAACTGGCTAAAGGAACAGAATGCTGTTGTCGATATCAATCGTCACTGTATCCATCTCGGCATACAGCACCGATACACAGTGTTCTTTGGACATCCTACTCCCATACCCAAAGACGCACCTTTTCCTCCAAACTTAAAAAACGACTTTCCATCCGCGCTCAAAGACGCTTTGTGTGACATTATTAACAATCATCGCGAAGTGTTTGCGGACAGTGCGGCCATAACGACCACCCGTTCTGCTGAACATACCTTAACACTTACCAGTGCTTCTCCCATTAATGTTGCTCCGTATCGGTACAGCGATGCCAAGAAGCAGCTGATCCTTGCACAAACCCAGGAGATGCTGGTAGCAGGGGTCATTGAACCTTCAACATCGAGTTATTGTTCACCGGTTGTAATTGTCAAGAAGAAGGACGGCTCTCCACGATTCTGTGTTGACTATCGCAAACTCAATGCAATCACGGTCAACGAGGCCGCCCCACTTCCTATCATCCAGGAAACATTACGAGATCTTGGCCAGGCACGCATTTTCAGCGTCTTGGATTTAAAAAGCGGTTATTGGCAAATACCTGTCTCGCGAAAATGCCGTCCGTTTACTGCTTTTGCTACTCCGGATGGGGCAAAATACCAGTTCAAAGTCATGCCGTTTGGTTTGAAAAATGCTCCCGCCACCTTCCAACGGTTTATGGCCCAGGAGGTCCTGGCAGGGTATCTACACGATTTCACCATGGTGTATTTAGACGATATTATTGTCTATTCAGCAAATGCTGACGCTCATCTGCGTCACCTAGCACTTGTACTTGAACGACTTCAACTTCACGGGCTCCGGTGTTCGCCGAAGAAGTGCCATTTAGGAGCGAAGCGGATTGAGTATCTAGGTCATGTCATCAACGACGACGGCAACACACCTCAGCAACAACATTTAGAACAGGTCGCCCATGCTGAAACTCCGCAAAACCGAAAACAACTCAAACGTTTCCTCGGAATCTGCGGATGGCTTCGCGAGTACGTTCCACGGTTTGCGGAGAAGGCTGCTCCACTTACTGATCTACTCTCAGTAAAAAATCGTTGGAAATGGGAACAACCCCAAATACAGGCTTTCGCGAAAGTCAAGGAAGCTGTGGCTGCCCCACTTCGCTTATCTAGACCTGATTCGAGCCGACCGTACGTCTTGCAAACAGATGCTAGTGGAATTGGCATGGCGGCCGTACTTTATCAGCTAGGCTCCAACGGACGCCGCAGAATCATTTCTTACTCCAGCGCCAGACTGGATGACACGCAGAGGAGGTACCATATAAATGAGCAAGAGTGTCTTGCCATAATATGGGGAGTAAAAAAATATCGTCCATACCTTGAGGATCGGCATTTTACGCTCATCACGGATAATCGAGCGCTCCTGTGGCTCACCAGCACAAGAGACACCAACGCTAAATTAACCAGGTGGGCACTTCTTCTTCAACATTTTAGCTACACGATTGAGCACTGTCCGGGAGAGAGGAACGAACTGGCGGACGTACTGTCCAGAGATCCTCAACTGATTGAAGATTCACGAGATGTTGCAGACGAAGAGCGTCTAGTCCCCCCCGATTTAACAATTTTGAATAAAAAAGCGTCAACGGATATTATGGTTCTTTGCGCTATTGATTTCCGTACACTCCATGATGAGGTACGGGAAGCGCAACGGAGGAATCCAGAGATGCAACGCATTATTCAGCGGTGGTTGCACGTGCAGAATGTAGGACCCCAAATGCCCAGTGATAGAGTGTTCGCGTTAACATATACCGTCACTGATGGTTTACTATACCGCGTACAGTCAACGCACAGGCAACTAGTAGTTTCCATGGATCAAAGAACAACCGTGATGACACAACATCACGATACGTTCTTAATGGGACACCCAGGTGCAGAAGAGACCGAGCGATCCATCGGTGAGCATTTTTATTGGCCAAACATGACAAAGACAGTATCAGCCTACGTTAAAAGCTGTTTATTGTGCGCCCAGTACAAAAGGAAGCCAACTCGAGATCGAGCCCCACAACGACCACGACAACCTCAAGAGCCCTGGGACACCATCGCCTGTGATCTGATGGGACCATACCCCACATCCTCGCAAGGCAACAAATATCTCTTCGTAGTCACTGACTTATTTACGCGATGGATCGAAGCATTTCCGATACCTGTCGCCACTACTTTATCCATTTGCAAGAAGATGGAAGACGAAGTATTTGTGCGATATGGATTTCCACGCTGTATCATCAGTGACAACGGGTCGCAGTTCAAATCCCGTCAATGGGACAAACACTGCTGTTTATGGAAGACCGACCATTTCGCCACTGCCGTTTGTCATCCACGAGCAAACCCGGTTGAGAGAAGAAATCAAGAATTGAAGAAGGGTATACGTTTGCGGTTAGTCAACAAACGCTCGACAGTTTGGGACGTTCAAATACCAGCAGCGCTTTTTAGCCTCCGCCGACGACGCAATGCGGCTACCGGAAAAACGCCAGGAGAAGCACTCTTCGGCTACAATCCCCAATTACCAGGCGCCTGGGATACTCCTCCGGTCAACGCACGTCAGCCTGTAGAAGAGATCCGCGAAGCAGCTCGCCAACATCAGCGACAGTACGTGAGACAGAGGGCAGAAGCTCCACGACAAGCAGTTCGCTTTAACCCCGGGGATCTCGTTCTCGTTCGATTAGTTCCAGCATATCGCTTACAAGTCTTTGGACCTAAATGGCACGGCCCCTATACGATCATCGAACAAGCGGGAACTACGACATATTGGGTTCAGGTGGGCAACCGAGCGGTAAAATACCACTTGGATCGAATACGACCAGCCCCGCCTCGTCGTTAAACAGATGTATATATTGTAGTTTTAAGTTAGATTACGTTAGTTTAGGTAGGTTAAGTTAGGTTAATCGTTTATTATTGTAGTTTTAAGTTAGATTACGTTAGTTTAAGTAAGTTAAGTTAGGTTAAGCGTTTATTATTTATTCTGTTCGAGTTGTGGTTGTCGTCTTCAAAGGGGGGGAGAATTGTTACACCCACTGTACCCCGACGTAGACGACAACGCAACTTATTAGTTGGCGACGTGAGTTGCCTGGGGCAATATATAAATAAAATAATTAGTCGGGCACTTTTTTTACTAAAAAGTCAGTCACGCTAATTTGAATCCGACCATTTTAGTGTTTTAATTCCCAAATATTATCGCTACCGATAACACGCTATAGGTTATGATACGAAACGTGGTCTAACGTTTTTTTTATGATGGCGTCTCTTGGTGAAATTGCTTCAGTTCAAGATAGTATTAGAAAAGCTCCAACGAATGCTATTAAAGCATTACATAAATTAATCTTCGAAAGAGAAGGAGACCGAAGCAACAGACAACGCTTGCGAAATTTTGTGGGATTTGAGTTCCAAGAAAACTCGAAGGAGCACGCGGAAAAAATTGAGTACGTAAATGCAAATTTATCGGTGGGCGATCTAGTTGCCGTGTGCAATTTGTTACGAATTGATTATACGGGGGGCAAGCCCGAGCTAATTTCCCGTATTTGTCGGTATTTATGGCGACCCGAGTTATTAAATGAAGTAATGAATCATTTAAAGAACTATTTCAATTCATACAGCAAGCCTTTAAGAATAATTTCGGATCGAGGTTCATGTTTTACTTCCCATGCTTTTGCGGACTTTGTTATGTCAAATAATGTAGAACATGTACAAATCGCTACGGGAGCCCCATGGGCAAATGGGCAAATAGAAAGAAGCAACCGTGATATAACCCCTATTTTGTCGAAGTTATGTTCAAATCCTAATAAGTGGGATAGTGCGTTAACCAAAGTAGAATTTGCCGTGAACAATACAGTCAGTCGTGCTACAGGAGAAACGCCAAGCAAACTATTATTTGGTGTAAGCCAACGAGGATCGTTAGTAGATTCTTTGGCACAATATTTAGAAATTGATTTAGAACGAGATGATATTGAAGTTAGCAGAAGATTGGCTTCAGACAATATAGAAAATTTGCAGGGGTATAATAAGTTAGCTTATGATAAAAAAAGAAAGCCCGCGCATCAGTATAAAATAGATGATTTTGTTATGATCATTAATACAGATGTTACACCAGGTGTGAACAAAAAGTTAATTCCAAAATTTAGAGGACCATACATTGTTCGGAAGGTCTTACGAAACGACCGGTACTTGATTACGGATATTGACGGATTTCAACACACCCAAATTCCGTTTTCGGGAGTTTATGACCCTTCCCGAATGAAGCCTTGGTTAGATGCTAGCATTAATTCTGATGTTAATGTAGAGTAAAGACAATTAGTTACCTTTGTTTAGTTTAAATTTACTAGTTGTAGAATTTGTTGGTTATGTTATGAACTTTATGATTGTAATGTTATGGTTATGGTTATGATTAAGTTTTCTAGTATGTAATTATTATGTGTTTGTTATGAGTTAAGTTTTATGTTTCGATAGTCGAGGACGACTAATAGTCAGGTGGGCCGTGCTGTAGTATGGGACGACGCTGGTCTACCTACGGCACTGACTTAGGTAGGAGGACATCTTACGGCGAACAGGGGAACTGTCCCGAGTCGTCGATTGTATCTTATGTTATGTGTGTTATGTGAAATCAAATATAATATTTACTTTAAACCCCGAAGCTCTGCTTATTTTTCTCCTACACATCTTTTCCCCAAATATGAAAATTTTAATCAAAAAGTCATGATCGAAAGGGTTAAACTACAAATTACTTCGTATGTAACAGTGGATCCGCACATCTGGGTCACTGGGAAACTAGCTACAAGTGTCCTTTTTTTCAGGAAACCGCACAGCTTCAATAGAAACATTTTTAGTTTAGTTTTACAAGTTAAGCTCATAATACAAAATCGTTGAATCATTACAGTAGTCATTTAATTATGTTTATTGTGTAAATAGCTACTATGAATAAATAAAAGTTCAAAACAAGGAGGCTCATTTGGAAGAACCGAACGAGCAAAGAGAAATAACAAGGCATTTTGGCCTACACAAACAATGCATAATTTATGATTTCAAAAGAAGACAAAAAATTCGTATGAAAAAATTTTTAACCACACGATTCCTTCAAATGACATGCAGTTTATTTGACTTACTGTAGGTACTACAAAAACTCCGAAATGTTAGTGTATTGTCACGGTAAAATTTAGGGAAACCCGCATGACAGTGGGAATCGCTGATCAAATGAGAGCATCAAATAAACATAGATGCAAATAGTAAAGTTGCAATTTTATTACTGCTGAAATTATTAGTATAAACAAGTACATAGACAAATAGAAATAGAAACAGAGTAATGTTAGTACTTCAAAAATAGTGTTATGGAATTGATACATTTAAACTTATAAAATGGAGCTTAACATGGCTATGTAGATCCTAAATAAAGGGTTGTAGGGTGTTTGTCAGGTGCACAATCACTCCCGAGGGTTCCGTGCCTAAAAAGGAAAAAACGGAACCCTTATAAGATCACTCTCGTGTCCGTCCGTCCGTCTGCCACAGAGATTTTTCTCGAAAACTAAGTA
Organism: Dascillus cervinus; assembly: GCA_949768715.1. Classification (NCBI taxonomy): domain Eukaryota; kingdom Metazoa; phylum Arthropoda; class Insecta; order Coleoptera; family Dascillidae; genus Dascillus; species Dascillus cervinus. The sequence goes on along the minus strand of OX458319.1, from coordinate 23,449,974 downwards.
ACGTGGAAACTTGAAATTTGGCATAATTATAGATTTTGATGACGCGCACATATATCGCTAGTTAACTAGATTATTTATTTTTTTTAGATTAATATGGGGGTCAGTTTGGTATCAATAAGAATTCTAAAAATATTTTTTTTACAATTTTAAGTTAAGTGGTCTTAATAATATAGCTAAAAATGTGCAAAAAATTACCGTCCCCCCACGTTCTCCTAGGTTTCTGAAGGTAAAATTTTGATTTTAATCGGATTATAGTTCATGTTTTAATTCGAGATAAAAAATAAAAAGAACAAACTACACTAGAACATTCTTTGTAACATGCTGGGTGCAGTTCTATCAATGATTACACGTGGCGTTATTTATAGCTTGCAAGAGGAGCGGTTTAAGATTCAAGTATACGGTGAGTTAGTACCATTAACCCTCGTCCAGCTGGCGCTGATCACTATAGTACAGATGACCACTAATGATTGTCACTTTTACAGTTTCAAAATAATTCTTCTTCATTAAATTCTTTTTTCTGCTCCTCATGAGAGGCGCTAGTAAGCCATCAAAAAAATTTATCATTTCCAATTTTGAATTTGCACAAATTTAATGTTGAACGATTTGTGTTAGTAAAGTGTTTGAAGTTGTAGGTATTTACGTAACGTGTACTTATTGATGAAAAAATCTGCCCAAAGTTGATTGCACAGCAGTATATTTAAAAATGAAATTCCCATAACTAAGGAATTTCGAAGAAATTCTTCTAAGGATTTTACAGGTAGTCGAAATTTGGGAAATAACAGATGTTTATTGTGTTTTCTATTACCGAAAATTCCGTTCCCCGAGAATTTTGGTAAACCTTTCTTAACGAATAATCACTGTATAGAGGCGTAACATCATAATATAGAGGTATTTTTATACGCAAAACATGAAAAAATTCACGCTCTTGACAACAACATTACTGTAGAAAAAATCATTGTAGAGGAAATCACTATGGACGAGTTCGACTAATAATAATAATACGTTCTTAGTTTTTACAATATGTAGCTCGTGAAACGAGAGCAGTAGCCAGTTATAATAACTATGTACTTTTAATATTATTAAGTATTTACCTGAAATTTTACTTTTAGTTGAATTGCCCAAGAAATTTTATTAGAATCTCCACCAAGATGTTCAAGTAAATAATTTTCAAACATTAATGAACTACGTTATTTTTGATTCAGAACAATTTATTGTCACACCTAACAATAAAATAATTTTGTAGAGGAACACCAAAATCGACAAAAAATATTTAGCCAATACCAGAATCACCGTCGATTTTATATGAAAAAATAAGACCCCCAGGGCAATTCGATCCCGATATCAATAAGTTATCTGGGAGGCGTATTGTTGATATAGTGCATTCTATATCAGAAATTAGAAAACTAGAAAATCGCCAATGTATGTATGGTCAGACCGCGAAAAACTAATGTTTTACATGGTGTATGTAAACAGTTTTTAGACAATTTTTAATTTGACTAGAACATATAAAAAATGAGTGTTAATGTAAGAAATTTTAATATGTAAAATGTGACGCGGTTATATTTAATTATAATTTAAAATATTTTTTAATAATATGTAAAAAGAAGAAAAAAGTGTTGTGGGAAAAAGGAAATTTATATGGAGAATTCAATAAGTAAGTGTACTTTTTGAGTTTTAAACTAATAATAGAAAACACCCACAAAGGAGGAAATTTAATTATTGTATTATAATAAAACCGTCTGCGTACTTGGCATTTGACAAAGAAATAAAAAAGGAGACACATTCTACATTTTCAAGTTTACTGATTGCTGTCATCAAAGAAAAATAGAAACCAAGCCATACTCAAATGATGGTGAAAATTTAAATTTTTTTACAACCTGGTCCTATTTATCGACTGGAAAAGGTTACGCTTCGGCAGAAAAACTTTATACCATTTTGGATATACCGCCACTTGCAAAAAGTACGTTCTTGAAATATCAGGTACTTACAAGTGGGCTCTGTATGGAACGAATGTTTGACCGACGGAAGCAGGACGTGACGAATACAATCATGTTGAAGCTATAGGAAACGTAACAGATGGTGTACTGTAATAGTTGTTGGGGGTTGGAGTCATCGTTCTTACGATGGTTTGGTTGGGAATGATAAAATAATAAAAGTCAAATGTCCGTTCTCGGCAAGAAAAAAAAAATTGCGGCATTGGGCAAACCAAAATCGTAGAGTTTGTCTAAACTTATTCTGCGTTTATGACTGTGCCTTTTACAATACTATACGTGATCCGGCCATAAAAGTAGGTAAGCCGTGATAATCAGCATGGGCAGAAGTGGCCAGGGCTGTATTTGGTAAATTTTTATAAATTTCTTGATGCTTAGATATAAATATGAGTAAACATTAAACCTCTTCTAATAATTAGGTAGGTATGTGGCGTTATTGATTAACTTAAATGCTTGTTGAATTCTATGACTTGTATTTGATTATTTGTTCTGAACTTAACGAAAGTTGAAATATTTAAGTACGGTTCTGAAGTATCTACAAAAATATTTTTCAAAGCAACCAGATGTGTCGTACCCTGCAGTGAACCCTCATTATCATCACTAATAGTTGATTGCGGTTTAAATTCATAAACGCAGAATATTTTTAGTCAAACTCTACCCGTTACCTAAAACTTGTGGATACTGACAAATTACGTCTGTACCGCAAACATAATTATTATTATCAAATCGAATGGCAATTGTACTTATCAAAACGACAATCTTGTGATTTTTTTGTTTGGACACCCGACGATTTGCACATAGAAAATATTAAAATAGGTATACCGTTTGTCAACAAGATGTTCGCTAATTTAAAAACATTTTATTTGGAAATTGTAGATAGTAGAAAGGCAAGAAATATGCCGTTGCGGGAAGTTTTAAAATGTCACCCCTATAAAAGAAGGGAAGTTCTTTTATAACCACAATTTGAAGGCTATCGTAAATTACCAACACTCGCCAGTCGAAATTTCAACCTACTTCTCTCAACATCGCTTGTGAAGTGTTTTTTTGAGCAACGACGTCGCTCCTTTACAATAAATTAAAATAATGCAAAAATTTCGTTAATAAATTGATCTTCGAAGAAGTAATAATTGTTCAAATGCTTCTCAAGCGGTCTTCATTTTATTTACAATGTTTTCACAAATTTCCCTATTTTCCATAGATTAAAGCTGGCTTTATCCAGTGACTTTCGTAAAATAATATTTGTCATAAATAAAATAATATTAACATTTGGCTGATTTTTTTAGAACGCCTATGATATGAAGCAAAAATCAATGTGCTAAAAAAATCGTGCACATTTCGGTGGCCGTAATAGACATTTATCTGAAAGTTTCATCCAAATATATTGATTTTTAGAAAAATTATGATGATTTCGCCGAACCTATGCACAAATGTTGAAATGAATCATTCTGTAAGCACTTTTATCGTACGATACAGCATTTGTCTGCATTTTGTGCACATTAATAAATATTGCATTTATTACATAAGACCGGCATTGTTTCAAAACTGGATCAAAGTTTCTGAAGTACCTACTCAAATATCAATCGTAGAGTGTTTCCCAGAAAAAAATCGAAACATTGTAATATCAAAAACAAGGGACTTGTCCTGGATATTATTGCTGTCGCAAAAATTTCTACAGCTTGGCTACAACCCGCAGACAAAATCGTTCCTTTCTCGTCAAAAATTAATGGCGACATCTGTCTAATGGTGAAGAATCTATTTTATTTATTTTTTTACCGCAAGTGGCACTACTTTCCAGACACGTCTTAGACTTTATAATTTTGAATTTTCTTTTTGATTTTAAGATGAAAAAATAATTTGCAAATTAATTTTTTTCATTGTTAACTATACCTGTTGGTGGAAAGTTGCCCCATTATTGATATTTTATAGTATAACTTAAAAATATATGAAGATATTGCGACATTTCTACGTTTATGCAAAATTATAGAAAAACTGGAAGTTCAAAAATTGTAAAAAATAAGGGTAATAACTATCTATTAATACTATTATTAAAAAAAAAAAGGAAAATCTGACTAATGGTTTTCGAGATACACTCTAAAAACCTTACGAAAACCGACTTTTTCGTAAGCAAAATCAAAACGGCTAGTCAGATTTTTTTTAAATTTTGACAATAAACTTGTTTTAATTTTTTCAACATACCTGATTTTTTTCAAAATTTTTGAACTTACAGTTTCTTTTTAGAGGGGTATACTTGAACCTTAACTTGAGCTAACTTAAAAGTTTTGTTTTTTGAAGCTAACTCATTTTTTATTTTTATCTCGAATTAAAAATGAACTATAGTAGTAGATATTAAGCCAGATTACAGGAAAATTGCATATTTTGTCAACAATGGAATAGCTGCGAAAAATTGATGTTTTGAGTACGGAACCTTAATTGTGCGCCCTTGGATTGTTACAATAAATTAACTTTTTTTAAAAATTTGTTTGAAATAACTACAAAAGCAGATTTTTGTTTGTTTTTATCCACACCAAAAATTGCATACAAATAAATCACCTGCGATTTAGATATTACAATAATTACAATTTACATAAAATAGAAGTAAATACCTGCATAGATTCTCAGACCACATGAAAGCTGATTTATTATTAAAAACAAGGCGCATGTTATTCGCTTCGGATGTGGATAAGTGCATTGTTGCTTACTGTACGTGTCACTACCTACTACGAAAGAATAGATACATAAATGAACAAGAAGCGAAACGGGACGTTTAAACGTTGATATTATTTGAATGCGCATGTCTGGCGTAACTTTCAAAAGCACATAGAAGTTTAAATATTAGGCGCGAATGTAGAAAACCGAACTTGTCAGGGAGACTTTAAAATTTGAAAAATGTCAGAGAAATTTAAATAAAATCGAAGAAATTTATTGAAAATTATGGAATTTTGGATTTTACAGTTCGTTTTGTATTGTTTTTAAATGGTTGTTACAAGTTTGTTGGGAGTGTTTGTAAATTATTACTCGTCCTGTGTAGGTGGTTAATTACGTAAATAACAGATAAGTAAACATTTCAGAAAACCATCTACATTAAGCATTATACCAAAGAATAAATAAATTAGGAAACAAATTTATGTATGCATTACAAAGACGTGATTGATAATTTTTTTTGTAGCAGTGTTAATATTATTCGCGATATACGTGGTGCGTTAAATTTAATTATTAATTAGTAATTGGTAATTTTGCAAATTGACGTTCCCACGAAACAAAATTGGTAGCCGACCGCGTTATTTTGACAATTGAACGTCCAAGTTAATCTTTTTATGATCGCACTAAACATTTTGATACTGAGGAATTTAATGACTGAGAAGGCCCTCAATGCTCTGTTCCCACACTTCCATCTCTCAAGACGTCCAGGACAAGACCCCAGCCACCCCCATGACCAGGGGTGAAGAAAAATAAGTTAGCAGAGCCACCGAAAACTTCCTGGACAACTCTCTCTCACAGATCAGTCGAGTCCTAAAGTTCACACTTTTTTGCACATTTGGTCCTTCGAGAACAGAAAAATTAAGTGAAACTGTGCAGTGTTTTAACATGAAAAAAATGCAAAAACTAATAAAAACTGTGATTATTTTCATAAAAAAATTAAAAATATGTGCCAAACACTTTGAAGCAACAATGTTTTTAAATATTCCCCATGCTAAACCGACACTTTATCTCCCCGAAATGTAAGTTAAAAATTAATTGTGATTTTATAATGTTGAAATGTCCTTCATGTTTTTTTTTTAATTTTAGTATTCCTCAACAACAAATTGGTACAGTCTAAGAACTAGTCTCAGTGCCGGCTATTCTTCAATCGTCTCCGGAGTTGTCTTCTTCCGCAAAGCAAACACCCCGGGCTTGCACCGCAAATACGCCGCGGCGAAATATATTAAAATTACAACGAAAGAAGAATATTCTAGAATCCAAAACTTTGGCAGTGAAAGAGAATGTAATATCAGTAGAAGAATTCAAAAAACTATGTGAAAAATTTATCCCGTGAATAAAAGATTTTATGGAATTGTTATTTTGAACATTTAGAAATTTTTTTTCGGGGCGTTGTTTGAAAATAACCCGTATCTTACATTCCTGTTATTTGTCGTGAGCAGATTTTAACAGTTTGGCCAGACCTGCGCATTCAAAATCAATGACATCGAATAACAGAAGATTTTCACCTAATTTCGCTTCTTGTTCATTTATGTATCTATTCTTTACTACTACCTTACTAAACGGTTAGGGAAGTTCTGCAGGTGCATGCTGCAAGTGGCATGCTGGGCTTACTGGCGACCACATTCAAACTGTGAGAGTAATAATTATATGGTCTGTGTGTGAGAGCGCTTCGGTTTTGATTCAGCAAGAGTAGCCACACGTGAGCTGGCGGTACTGTTCAAAGTGTTAGTTAGAAACTATTAAAGATCCCTACACTGTTTTGTTCGATTAAACACTGCAGAAAGGCGTCTTTACAGAACTGCGTCGTGATCGCGCTATATTTCAAAAAATGTCTGTAATTTTTCCTGCTGTTCACAGAACCACGTTTATGCTACAGCGACAACTGTTGCTTACATACGTCATACGTAATATCTTTTAAAATGGATACCGCCAAAGTATTAAGTTTATTTGGATTTGTAGAAAGCGACAGCAGCGATCTGTTTGAGTCATTTTTATTCTGAAAAAAACCATAAACTACGTGTAACGTTCAAAAGAGTATAAAGCGCGCCTATGGTCCCGAATGTATCGAGAAAATGTTTACAAAACGGCACGTGGTGGTTGGGTCACAATTGGAAATATTTGAAGGTCCAAGAGTCTAAGAGGGAATCAGGGATCTGTTCTTAAAACAAGGGATGAGAGTGAGGTAGAGAGAGCAGAGTAATAAAATAACACTGTAATTAATTATCCTAACAAACATCAAAAAATCATTACAGAGGAGTTCGGCTGTATTTACTTATTGTTAGATAAAATATTTTTCTTGTTTCACGTGAATATTTTAAAAACTTTAAAATAGTTAGGTAAAAGTGCTTCATAAGGTTTAAAAAGTATTCATAAAATCCTGTATCCAAACTAATATACCTATTTGTCATCAGACGGCGACTCTTTCGCCCGTTTTGGCGAATAACCTCCAATTTCCAATAAATTGTAAATTAAATATTGAAAAATGGAAAAAAAATCAAATCCGTTAGATATCAATGGGCAAACGTTTGATTCCAACTTATACTTACAAAAACTGTTTAAAGTAAATATTTATATTACTTAATTACTTTATTTTATTAATGATGACTTTCTTATAGGAATCCACCTTGCGTCAAGTAATGGATCAAGAAAATGAAATTGTCAAGGATACACAAACGTTACATTCTGATATGCAGACTTTAGTGTATGAAAATTACAACAAATTCATTACCGCTACTGATACAATTAAAAAAGTGCGTAGAAGTTTTTTATATGTATTGTCGAGGAACTCCTTAAACTAATTGAAATTATTATATTATAAAGTGAAACAGTTAAAAGTTTTATGTTGATCAAAGGGAAAAATTTGTTTTGAATCAAACAATATTACAAAAACGAAAATTAACAATCTAAATTTCAATTGTAATGTTAGTACGTAATGGAACTTCCTGTTACTAATTAATATTAAGGTAGTGTTTGCAATCTCATTAATTAGAGATTTGCAATTAGTCTTCTGTTTGAATAAAACGCTTGTTGACTAATTATTTTTATAATAACGATTTTTTTTAGATGAAAACTGACTTTAAAAAAATGGAGACTGAAATGGATTCATTATCCTCAAATATGGATTCGATAACATCATTTTCGGAACAAATTTTTTCTACTTTGAAAGATACCAGACAACAGATTAGCAAATTATCTGGAGTACACAGCTTATTAAAGCGACTACAATTTTTATTTAAGTTGCCTTCCACATTGAAAGCACGAATGGAAGAAAAAAATTATGCTCAGGTAAATTCTACTTCAAGATGAAATGTGAAATTAACTTTTTGCGTCTTCAGGCAGTGCAGGATTATTTGCATGCTCGGAAGGTTTTACAGCATTATGGAAATATGCCATCGTTTCAAGGCATCAAAGCAGATTGCGAGCTAATTTTGATTGAATTAAAAAATGAATTGAGGAATCAATTTAATAATCCAAATGCATCTGCTAAAGAGTTAGCTGAATCGGTAGAACTGTTACTACAATTAGAGGAACCTGCGCAAGAATTATGTACAGAATTTCTAACTTGCGCAGAAAAACGTTTGAGTGAGCAGTTGGTAATGTTAAGGGACCAGAGCGAGCAAAGGGATATTATTGAATTTGTTGACCTAGGCTGTTCAGGCTTTTTAAGCGATTTATGTTTAGTTGTGGCTTCCTTTCATGACATGTTTATTAATAGAGCAACCACTGATGATATACTTAATAGGTAAAATAACTTGTTATCATTTGATTTTGTTAACTTGTTTTCTTTAGTGAGGTTTTTGAAAATTTCGAAGCAAATGAACTGAATACATTTGTAATTCAAAAAATGCAAAAGTACTTTGATCTTGTGCAGAATAAAATTGACCTGGAACAAGATATCAGTGATACAAGCATTTTGGTCAAAGCTCTTGATCGATTCCATCGTAGATTGGAAGCTATGAACACGCTTTGTCGTAACACAAACTTTGCAAAGTTCGTATTTAATAATTCAGTTTAAATAAATAAATATGATTTTCTTTTAGAATCGGTACCGATATTGTGATAAATGCTGGAAGGAAGCAATGTAAAGCCCATTTGCAAACATTAAAGATACATTTTTCAGACTCGATTACAAAAGTACGTCAAAATTTAACAACACCAAAATTAATAACCCAAGACGATTCTTCTACTAATTTAAACGAAATTTTGATATCGTTGATTCTGACAATAGTGGAAAAAATTAAAGGCGTTCTTCAAGATCTTGTCGTAAGTAATATAAAAACTCTAGTAACAAAATGAGAAAATTTTATTTCAGATATTTATTCAACCTGAAATAAATTTTGGTCAAAATCCCCAATTTAGAGACAGTTTTTGTGTTGATAACATTCGTGAAGGTTTAATTGTATGCTTTTTACATCACTTGACTGCTACAGCGAGAGGATTTTGTTCTAATACTTTCCCAGATCTAAAGGTTCCTTCCACATTACTCTTGGTGCTATCAAAATTTTGTCTGGATTTACAAAATGGACATGTGCATTTCTTAGTAAGTCATTTATAATAATATCAGAGAATCTGATAAGTAATTATGCGATTATGACAGAAAAATGATCAAAATTATTGATACTAGTTACATAGTTCAGAAACAAAACTGAAGTTAAGTTCTTGGTAAACGACTTTCATTAGGGTTTAAATATTTCTTTATTCATTGACCTTTGTGTGTCATTTAAAAATAAGTTTAGCAGTTTCACATCTATTTAAACAATAACAGACACAATTTTATCGGACTGTTTAATGTATTGAAAATCATGCAGTAATAACCCCTATCTACTATTTATCTGTATCCACTGTAACATTAAAAACATCATTTTGTAAAATTGCTGTAAAGCATTCACATTTTGATTTTTTTCCAACCACAATTTATTTAGCTATTCGTACCAAATTTACTGTTACTTATTTTAACTGTTGCTTGATATGGATTTTAAAAACTAAAACTATTGAATTTTTTAAGTTTTTAGTTTTTCTAAAAAATTATACAGTGCGACCTCGATAATCCGGACTAATTAAAACTGCGATGATCCGGATAAGTAAATAATTCTGATTACTGAAGTGAGACAGTTTTTTTGTTGAAAAGAGAAATATTTAATACAATATAAATTATTTAAAACAGAAGCATACTTATTAAATTTTATATTATTTTGTGAAGTACTTTGTAATTGTTGTTTGCTTGGTCCTTTCCTGGTTCATTTTAAAAGCAGTTTCTTTTAATCTTTATCTACAAGAACATCATGTTAGGGCTTCTTAAGGGGGTCGGATATGAAAAAATTGAAAAAATGTTATTTGTTTGTTTTTGCATATTTAATAACTGCATTATTTTCTTCGCAAAACTATTCTATTCCAAACATTATTTTTTAAATTCCTTTATTTAATCACTTCAGGTATATGCTTTACGACACAAAAAAATTTCAAGGTTCTATCTTTACCCGTCTTGTAGAAAAATGTACCTAAGTGGGAAAAAGTCAACTTTTCAGGAGAAGCAAAAAACTAACAGAGTGCTCTGTGTAAATCGCACGACTTAGCTGTCTTTGTCCACAAATTTGGGGCAGTTCTAGTTATCGTAGAATTCTTGGAATAGAATAGTTTTGCGCAGAAAATAATGCAGTTATTAAATATGCAAAATCAAAAAAAAAACGTTTTTTTCAATTTTTTCATATTCGACCCCTTTAAATGACGGAGAGGTCTAAAAACCAGGTTCGAATTACCGAGTACTACAAATCCGGATTGAACCTTGGCCAGATTATTGAAGAATCCGGTATAACGAAATCCGGATTATCGAGGTTGTATTATATGTGATAGGGCCTATATAATTTTAAAACAGATGTTACTCATAAAATATGCACGTGAGATCCAAAATTGCTATTGATCTGCGTAATTTTTTAATTTCAAGTTAATAGAAAATTAATTTTAGCTATCGCAAACTGACGAATTGTTTAATATAAATCCAAAAGAATCTGCTGCAATGACTACAGAAAATCAAATAAATACAATGATGCAAGAATCTGCGCAGGAATTGCTAAATTATTATGTTAGAATCCAAGGTCTTAATGTATCTCAGGTACTGAAAAATAACATCATTATTTGTAATTAACATAATAACTACAGATGTTGCGAAAAAGTGTTGAAACCCGTGATTGGTTGCATACCATTGAACCTCGTACCGTAAGGGCTGTGATGAAGAGAGTGGTAGAAGATATTGCAGCAATTGATTCCACTGTGGCGCAGTTATATGAAGATCAAGGAACCGCTACTGAACATAGCAGTGATTCCAGTCGCAAAACACACAGGTTAATTTGAAATAAATTTGCAAGGAACATTACTTCACATCTTACAAATCATAGCATTTCAGTATCAAGGCATCAGTATCGTTCAAATTGGTCCAGTTACACTCCAAATCATTTGGAATCGGCTTTAGTTTCGAACATGCACAAATTATTTAGCGAACGCATTGAAATATTTTCAACGGTGGAATTTAACAAAGTATCAATTCTTACTGGAATCATTAAAATAAGTTTAAAGGTTAGTTTATATTTAAATTTTGGAATAATATTTAATAATAATATTTAAAACGAGATGGTCAGTTTGTATTGTATGTTCGGATTACAAATAAAATCAACATAATGTAATGTAATTATTTTTCAGACTTTTATGGAATGTGTTCGTTTGAAAACATTTAGCAAATATGGTTTACAACAAATTCAAGTCGATACCCATTATTTACAGTTATACCTTTGGCGTTTTGTAGCTGATGAAAAGTACGCTTGCAAGCATTTAATTGAGTTATTAATAAGTTTTTATCTTTTGTTTCAGTTTAGTACATTTTTTGCTGGATGAAATATTGGGATCAGTAGTTCATAGATGTTTAGAACCAGTATTAATGGAACCTAGTGTTGTGGATATTATCTGTGAACGAGGATAATGTCCAAGTTTTACTACTTTATAACACTGTAAAACATCTACAAAATTTAGTAGACACTTGTTGGCTAGATTAACCCTTCATCAGCAATATAAAATTACTGGGGTGTGACACAATTCATGTAATAAGTTGAAGGTATTATTTTATTGCAAAATTTTTGCTTTGTTTTTTAAGATAAAAGGAAATGTTTTTAATGATTATTGCCATATAAAGGTAAATAATGTAAGCAAATAAAATAATTAAAATTTTGTAATAATCTAGTATCTGACTAAATTACAAATTGTAGGAAGGTATTGAAGCTAGCAAGTTTCTTTTAATTGATAATTGCATCCGACTCAGGATGAAACAAGAAACATGCAGTCTAAATATTAAATAGAGAAAGAATTTTTTTGTGATAACCATAACTATACAAGATATATTGTTTAGTTTTTGTTGATGTGATAAATTTTTCTTCATATTTTTCAATTTCTTGGCTAAAAGAAGCACCTATTAAAAACTGTCGTCAACATAATATCTAGATACTTAATTAAGTTTCCATTGTTTTCAAGCTACAATTGGTAGATAGTGTTTTTACTCTGTTTGGGAACTTATTTTTTAAATTATTTTGGTGGAAAATTATAAAGTAAAATTGTAATCGTTCAATATATTGTTTGTACACACCCACATTACAAGTATTAAGATTTTTTATAATCGAAGTAATGCAGTAAAATATGTAATATGTAAATAATAATAAAATATGTGATAAAAGGAAGTAATTGTTAATTTTCATATATAGAGATATTACAATTTATCAGTTAAATAAGCAACAGTCATATGAAAAATTATTTTGAAATAAAGTTGATATCGGCTAAATTAAACAAAGATTATGTAAAAAAAATTGATGCCATATTTTAATATCTTTGCGCAAAAATTTGTAGATATTTATGAGGGTTTACTTCGAGAGCTACTAAATGTGCCTAACAATGGCAAGCGCAAAAAAAAAATTATGACCATGCCCCTCCCGAAGTGTCGGTAAGTGGAAAGGTAGGTATTAGAATCAGGAACGTAACTAGAAATAGAATAACATTAATCTTCAAACTACCGTCAACAAAATAAGCAGGTAAACAGGTAAGTCAGTCACCTCTGTTATTTTAAGGCCGATTCTGTAATATCCGGGAAGGCATCTGGTCAAGGTGCAAATTTTGAGGCAAGTGCCATAAAGAACATTGAAGAGGACGCTATTCATCAGTAAATTTAAACCTTTCCAGTAGATCAGTCAAAAAAAAATTCGGCCAATATTAAAACGAGACTTTTAAAAAAACCCATAATTATTATCCACGATACGATGTGACATCTGTATAAAAATGTATGTGTATGAAAATAAACTTATAACCCAAAAATTATTTCAATTAGATTATAAGTCATTGAATAAAAGTCAAAAAACTTTCCATACACACCAGATAATTGAAATTTTGACATAATGTTCAATTGCAACAAAAAATCACTTACAATTTTTTTCAGAATTTATGAAAGTGCTATTTTGGGGGTGAGTGTAAAACTTGACTCACCCTCTATATGCATGGTGGGATATTTTTTGACTATTTGAATCCCACCCTATAATCAGGCAACAAACTTAATAGAATTATTATAATTATTATTATACAGGGCGTTCCGTTTTGTATCCATGAGAATTAAATGTGCTATAGAACTTTAAATTTTGAAACAAAAAGTTCATATAAACATATATCGAAAAATGCTTCCTAAGAATTTTATATTATTTTGTAATTGTTGTTTGCTTGATCCTTTTCTGGTTCATTGTAAAAGCCGTTTCTTCTAATCTTTGAAATACAAGAACATCTTGTAGTGGGATATTAATTTCTTCTGTCCACTTTATGAAGACATTGAAATTTTTAACTACCTCGTTATTCTTAACAGTCTGGTTTCTATTATTTAACTCTGGACTTTCATTGTCACCAACATAATGTTCGTCTGTAGCATTTATGTCTTCTAGTGTCGTCACCATTTTCAAACTAGTTGCGTATTTCCACTTTCGTGAGATTTTGCTCAGTGAGAACATTGAGAATAATCTGTTAAATATTTATGGATTAACAACAAAAAAATACTGAACGAAAATTTTCGTGCTTAACAAATATACCTTGTTAATCTGACATCTCTTCAATCAAGGGAAGCAGATTGTGCAGCAATTAACTGAGAGGAATTCGATCTTCAGCATCATCTTCAGTGGCTGGGTTGTTATTTGTCACATGAGCCAAAATTTTGTGCCAGCATTTCGGCAAGACTTCGAGGCAGACTTTTTCCCAAGCATTGCATAGTAGACATACAGCACGCTTCAAGATAATGGTTTTTAATAACTTAACAGCGTAAAATATCGACTAACAAACTTTTCCGATAAAATAATTTTATCAGTCTGAAGGTATTTTGATCCATAGGTTGCAAAAGTGCTGTACAATTTGGTGGAAGAAATAATGTTGTAAATTGTCCATTCTGACTAGTCAGTTTTTCTATAGTTCCATGACTCGAGACGTTATCGACAATTAACAGAGCTAGTTCAGGAAAATTGAGACTTCTTAAATGACGGAAACGTCTAAAAACGCAGGTCTGGATTACCAAGTACTATCAAAACCGGATTATGAAGTACACAATGCAATTGAAATGCTTGGCCGAATCATTGAAGAATCCTGTATAATGAAGGTCTGGATTATGGAGGTCGCACTGTATTAAATTATGAACATTAAATTAAACACTCCACACGTAAACATACCGAAATTAACAAACAAAATTAAATCATTATTATTATCAATACAATCATTGAATTAAACTAATTACAAGATACTACCGACAAATTGAAAAATATTTATCAAAAAGCCCGCTCCAAGCGCAAGGCACGTTGATTACGGTGGCATCAATCAACTGACAATTTTCCCAGCATCCAAATTACCCAATCCGATGTTGACCCGTATATACCTTCGTAGCTTTGTAGGTTCTACATATTGTAAGATTTTCTAAAATGCTAGAAATACTGCTTGTTGTATCTTTTTCAACTTATCCCTGGAAACTTATATACCTAAGCAGGAAAAAAAATCTACACACTCAATATTTTGATATTAATTTTCACATATTAGTTCCATTCTCGCATTAGTTTTCATACCTTAACCGCAACGGCAGAGGTAACCAGTTAATAACACATATTGTCACAATTTGTAAATAATTACCTTGAAAATATCAATTTATCATTTCATTTGATTCCAAAAGTACGGCAATTTGAAAATTCTATTTTTCTTTTCTTCCCCATGACTAATGTAAATCCTATTGACAAAGTTATCAATTTGTTATTATAGTTCGAAGTACTCTTATGAGACATTCACAAATAATTTTTATCAAATTTATTATTATTTATTCTACAACAAATAACAAACACCCCTACTTTCTATGCAAAATTCAGTATAAATTACTCAAATTACAATTAGGATCTCAATTATTCTGTGCTTTACCTTCAAACGAGAAACATTCCCAGGTTTTGAGTTCTTTGTTTCCCAGGTATTAAGTAGTAGTGCCGTAGGTAATTGCATTTTAAAAATCACCTCGGCTCCACTGCTTTATACGTGGGCGACAGTCATATCACCAGTGCAATTTTAAATTAAAGTAAGGTGTTTAATTGTGAACTCATTATTTCCAGGACTAATCATAGTGAACAGGTTGTTAAAGCACCATTGGCAGTGAAAATAAAATTGATACGAAACGCTCATCATCAGATTTAATTTTTTAAATGCTACATCCTATTTAACGTATTTCCTGTGTCTCCTCATCATTTAATACGCGGTATCCCACATTTTTTTAACAGTCGAGTCGTCCTTTTTCTTACAGATTTATGAATGGTGACACTGTAATTCAATTTTATCAATTGACCAAGCCATGTCATGTTCAAATGGAATTAATAAGTTTATATATCTGTGTATCTAAGAGTGTTCATGGAGGTATTTGTCTACTTGATGTCTTGTCATCATTCCCACTTACACAGATAGAATAATGACACCACTTGTTATACGAAGTTTTTTTTTAATATTAAATGTCGTTTAAAGCAGTTTTGCACGTGTATAATTGCCAATTTTGTTGCTCTGTGACATCAATTAACGTTAAAACATTAATGCACATAATTTGTAGATGTCAGATGAACTTACCTTTTTAATAATAATATTAAAATTTAAATTATGCATTCTAGTTTAATACAGTTATTTTATAAAAACATTTTTAAATTTTCTGGCTTAATTTAAGATGGCTATCTACCTCAACGTAATTGTTTGAATAAGATATTAACGCGTTTGGGTAGCTCAGCCCACCTACCTATCCTCGAAAGGTAAGGTAGAGCGTAGATAACAGTGTTGATCTTAAAGTTTATAGAGCGCACTTACATACCTACCCTTAATACGTTTATAACTATTAAATGTGAAGCAAGATATTCGGCCACATAAATAAATCCTTTCACGCTTGAATCATAGGTTGCCTCTGAAAACACAACATAATAAATTTAAAACGATTCTAACGTAGTTTTTTATATTTTAATAGCCTACATGAAAATCTATCGTAAATATTTTATTTTCATTCAGAATTTTTTTAATTAAATTTAAAAAATCGTGGAATAAATTTATCCGTAGATTCTTGTTGTAAAACTTATGTGATCAAGTCCAAAAAAAGATTTGTACAAAATTAATTTATCAAAAGTAGAGGTAAAATTGTTAAAAACAATTAATATTTTCGGGAATAATTTATTAGAAAACAAGTTGCGCTCGTGTTTGGTTAAGTTTAAAAATTAGTAACGGGAAAATTTCCGTCTAAAACGATTTGCTATTATTGTTTATTTAATAAAATTCATCGATATAATACATAATATTGATTGATTAGGTAATATGGTCCCCTTCAAAAAATGTTACTTTTCATGTATTAAATTTGAACACAATACAACTTGGTTTTTAATATGTACAGTTGCGGCCACAAAAATAGTTTCTAAACAAATTGACCAAAGTAGCGATTTTTCAAATTTTTAGCATTGCAACTGAGGTTTATTAAGTCAAAATTACTTTTATAGCCAGCGGTTAAATTTACTAGAAATTTCATTGTTAAAGTATTTATTTTTTAATTTATTTTGCATCATTCATAGGAATATTACAGTAACAAAATAACATGAACAAAAACAACAATTCAATTGACTGAATTACTAAAAATTTTATGTCAAATATTTTGACACAAGGATGGCAGTTACTGAGCAGTCTATGAATTTAGTTTAATATACAATAAACAAAAATGGCTGGAAACTATTGCGTGACCGTAACTGTACAGTATGATCAAAATATTTGACTTTCTAGATTTATAGAAGCAACGGAAGTGGAAGGAAGTGTGCAAGTAACCAAGAAAGAGGATAGATATAATTTTATAGAGCAGCGTTTCTCAATCGACAAATATAGCGGAGTTGATAAAACGATCTCTGTTATCGCGACCGTTTTTAGAACTGCTGCAGTTTAAGTAAAAAACATTGTCAGTGTTTATTTTCCTTTCTTGCAAATATTTAAAAACTGTTAATATGTCGCGATTACCAACAGCTCAGTTAATTATTTAAAATGAACAGTTGTTTTATTACATTTTTCAATTTTAATTAATAGACATAATGTATTTAAAACTAAATTTTGTATTTATTTGCTTGCATAAGAATTGTACTTGAAGAAAAGTAAAGAAAAGTCTTGAACAATTAAAATAAAAATAGGAAAAATTTAATATTTCTAACACAAAAAAAAAATGCTAAAACAGAAAATGCAAAGTTAGAAAACGATATTTCGAAGCCTGCTAATTCCGCCACATATTTTATTTTTTATCCAAATATTTAAATAAATCAAAGTCATTTTCTTACGCCTTGCTGCCTTGCTTGGATATCTAAATTTTAAAAAAATCTTCTAGTGGCAACTCATAAGCAACATCGTCGTCAGGAACAAATTTGTAATTCATGCTTGTGCAACTTGTGATTTTCTTTTTTAAATATTCCATTGAAAGGTGCTCTGCTTCTACATCAACAATTTTAGCAACGTAAAATTTCCTGTTTTTTGTCGTTTCAATTTTCAGTGTTTGTCTCCATGTACCAATGTACAAGCACAGCACTACTTATTATTATTGACATATAACCGTCCAAATACAAACGTTAAAATTCAACAGTAGTAGAAAATAGTTAGCCATATAAATAAAATTGATATGGTAAAGATCTGGAAATCCAGCGATTAAATAATACTTCATCTATCTCGAAACACAAAACGCCAAGCAACAGACACATAAGCGGACATATGCAATTTCTTTTATGGTGAGGTGGCATATATCCGTTAGTTGAAAAGAAAAGTGTTACATTTGAATTTAGGTATTAAAAAACTCAATGTCCCGAAGTACAAACTGTCGCAAATTACAAGAATCTCCCCTATCAAAGTTTTCAATCACACAGTACTTTTGTAAAATTATCATTCTGTTGTACGATATTCCGGGCAAAACATTTACTTTCGTAAATTTTTTACTGTCAGCGATAAATAAATACGCACTTACAATTTTTGGTCGAGATTGCCTCGTTAGTTGTAAAAGTTATTTATTCTTTCGATTGCTGAAATAATTTTGTTAAATATCATTTTGACAAAAATTAAAAATAAAGTTGCTTTATTATCGATCTCATTTTTCTAATTTTTAAAACGCCTTGCGCACTTCATTAAAAATTTGAGTACTGTTTTCTTGTCAAACAAAACTATCGATCAACAATTGCATTTTTTGCCAAATCAAACATGAGAAATTTTACAAAAGTGTGTCAGCGAGTTCGGAGACACACTGTATATTGGTTTTCTACTAAGCTATTCGAATTTAAACTACAAAATGAAATAAAACTTTTAATTTTTAACGTTCCATATGAAAAATATAAACTTGCGAAAGAGCTCAAAATTTTATTAATTGAATTGATTTATTTCTCCTGAAACTCATGGTTTCTAAAGAAACACGAACTTCGTAATTGGGATGTGTATCTCTAATAGTACTGAAAAATTGTTTTTTACATATTTCGAACGCCGCCGCTTTGAAAACCTGTAACTACAGGTCACAGAATAGTGTCCGGACCAAATGACCAAAGTAACGATTTTTATGAATTTTTAGCACAGTAACTGAGGCTTGTTAAATCAAAATGACTTTTATCGACAGCGGTTAAATTTTCTAAGAATTTTTAACAAAAAAAGTGTTTATCCTTTGATTTATTTTACAATAGTTAGAAAGATATTACAGTAACAAAATAGCATGAACAAAAATAACAGTTCCATTGACTGAATTATTAAAAACTTTAGGACCGGTTCCATAATCGAACTCCTAAACTAAACTAACTAAACTAAAGATGACTGTTACAACAATCAGTTGGCATAGTAATCAGCGAACTTTAACTTTAAAGTCACTTTTAAATTAAAGTCCACCAATTACTATGCTAACTGATTGTTGTAACAATACTTTAAAGTCACCATTAGGTGTTCGATTATGGAACCGGCTGTAAGTCAAATATTTTGGTGCAAGAGTGTGGCAGTTAAATAATGTTAGTTTAATTTACAATGAACAAAAATATAGGGAACGGCCGTAACTGTACATATTTTATTTCATATCTTTTGAGCCATTCTGTAACTATTTAACAATGATACTAAATCAACGATGAAAATATTTAAACATTAACTTGTTTACTCTTTGCAGTTTTAAAATTAGTTATGTAAATAGATCTAAATTTTAATTTAATCTTGTATGTAACTTTGTAACTTTAACGAAACCTTTTCTCCTTTTTCTTGCAAACATTCAACAAATAACCATTTCATTTAAATTTCCACCATGCTCCGATCTAAGTATTTTACATTACCAATTTTGCATTAACAGATAACAAATCGAGAACTTTCCGACAAACATTGAGCAAATTAGTATCTAACATTAAAACGCATTATTACAATAAGAAGCAAGGATGTTTTATGGTTAGTTACAATTATTAAAATTAATTAATTGTTTTCAGTTATATATATGTAAATCGTCTTGTTTCTTAAAGAAACAACATAAATCGTCTCATTTTTTATCTTACAGTTGTACTATAATAACAGTAATTATCTAATTTTTAATTTAGATGCAATAAAAAATCGTGCAAAGAACTCATTTATTTGATTATATTCAATGCAAAGCTGGCAAATACATTTTAAGAAACAAGCATAAAACTGCTCAATGTACTGTAACAAAAAATGAATTAATTATATCTTTTAGCAACATTCCATGTACTTGAAAAGATCAACAAAACATTTAGTTTAAGCAAACGCAATGCAATGAATTTTTTTTTCCTGAAGTCTTTTCTATTCAGTGACATAAATGTAGCTTCAAATCGCATATTGATCAAACCATGCACATTTTAAAATTGTGAAATACCTAATTCGCACAAACCAAAAATTAAATTAAACTAATCTTGCAAAATTAAACAAATTTGGAGCCTAAACTGCAAGTAAATAACACTTCCCGGTGAGCAAACAATGCCTTCAATAAACTATTAAAATATCCCGAAAGGTGTTAAAGTTTTATGACGTTAAACAGTGATACCCCAGGACTAGGTTGCACTAGGTGACCAAAATTTTTTTTTGTACCCTTTTGAATAATATTTTTATAACTTTATTAGATCATTAATGCATGCGATTTGTAAATAATTATTAACTGAGATTCTAAAATTAAAAACTTCCATTTATGTATAGTTTATATCAACGAAATCGAAAGATATGATTGCATTAAACGTAGTTAATTGAAGATGGAGCTTGTTCGTGCTCCAATAAAGCCGTCTAAAAATATTGAAGTAACTTGCATATAAATAACTAAAATGGCATTTCGAGAATAAAATATCAGCACCAATGCTGGCTACAATAGAATAATAACGTGTACAAAGGAAATAATCTCTTAATTTAACTTAAATTAACGTTAGGATGTGGGCTTCACATATAAACTCAATTGAGATTCATTAAGCACTAGTTTGTGTTTTTAACTCGTCATGTGCGTTTGTGCCACGGTATTACACAATAACTCAAAAATTTCCAGCACGGCTCACGTATGTATCGCAAAAGTGAACGCAACTACAACAGCACAAATTAATTATTATTTTTTTTGAAATTGTTCGTAAACGTTCCGCCATTAAATTACGCCTTACACTAATTGTTGTATTTATTTAACCGTTAATTAAGTAATTACACGGGAGACTGTCGCGCACACGACAGGTGGGTCTATTGGGGAATTTCTTATTGGCAACATTCAAACATTTGAATTGGATGCAGAAAAATGTTGAAACTTTTCGTTTAAATTTACGACAAATACGGCTTTTGTTAGACCCGCGTATCTCGAATATTTATCTGAGACCCCTGACCCTTAAGATTATGATGACCCTTAAAACATCTCATGGTTTAAACAAACAGTAATCCACCAACCGGCGCGAGTTCTGCTACTGAGGAGGTAACTTGTGCATTTCATTTCAATTTTTATTAACTTTCCAGCGGAAAATTTGAATTTTTCGACGAAAAATATTTGTTAGTTGATAAGTGAATTTATTGTCGGGCAAATAAAATGCGTCACGGGGATTCGCGGAAACAATTCGTGCGGTTTAACTTTAAAATATTCGAATCTTTAATAACCGTCACAGATGAAAACCTCCACAAACATTACCAATTTATTGATCAGTCAATTGAAAAATTCCGAATTATCTTAATGTGTTTGTTTTTAATATAACCTCACGATTGTTTGTTTTCTGTCGTTCGATACAATTATCGCGTGTTTTTTTCAAGATTAATTCGCCATTTTAACATGATGTAATTTTTTTTAGGTTCAAACCCTATTTAAATTTAACCCAATTTGCCGCTTTCAAGAAAAGTTAAACGAAAGGTCACCTGTTAAAAAGTATCGTCCTGTTATTAAATTAAGGCCAAAAGGTATGACTAATGAATGTTTTTTTAAATTTAAATTGTTGAAATCTATTTTATACTGGGGAAATTTAACTTCCCGGCAACCAATCTCTGACCGTTTGAAATCTAAGTCCCATGGAAGTTGATACATTTCCATAAAAGTTATCAATGAATCATAATTAAATACAAAATTCTAAATTTAGAGTAGAAATCTAAATGTTTATTGTGGCATTGTAAAGGTCAATAAGTTTTCCATTTATATCGTCTTATATTATTTTTTTTAAATTTGTTACAGTTTAATATTTTTAATGAAATTATAACAGGCTTCTTCACAGAAGCAGTAATAACTTAATAACGTAAAAAGTTGAATTAATTTAATGCACGCCCCATCTGTCACATACAACGACCTCCTTCATTGCGATTTCCCGTGTGTTAAATAAAACAGTGCTGTTTACTTTAACAGCCGGCAAATTCTTGAATTATGTATCATTTGTGGGATACTTTATGTAAAGGAAACTACAAAGTTTAAACTTAATTTTATTATTATTATTATTTTTTATTTTATCAGATGAAATAATTCCAATAACAAAGAAATAATATATTACATACCGAGTTGGAAAGTGGTTCATTACAGCCGAGGGAAATGATAGCTCGAGGTTTATTGAACTTTTTTATTTTTTTATTTACAATCATCCAATTTTAAATACTAAGAGAAAAATTAAAAATAATTTACTGACACTTGGCAATACTTGTAATTTGTAAGTGGTTATTCTGTAAAGATATCAAAATTTGAATACACACTACGGAAGAAAAAGGAATCACAAAAAAGAAGATAATAAATAGTTTTCATTTGAGAAAAGCCACAATCTTTAAATTTCAAAAGTCAAATTTGAAGTTTGTCAGTGTCTGCGCCATCTGTTAACTTATAGTAGGTATGTTATAGACAATGAGGTTAGCAATGAAATGAAAGCATGTTGGAAATGAGAAAGTTTACAATAGCTAAATTTCCAACTTTTTAAAAGTCGGAAATTGACATATTACTAACCGATTGTGTATAAAGTTTATATATCAAGATTTTTTAGAAAACTGCAGATGACCTCAAAATAAATCTTATTGCGTAGCTCATAGATCAATTATAATTGTTTTATTTTATCCAGACGTTAAGAAGTTTCATCGTTTTTCACTTTTCGGTCATGACAATTAGTAATGGAAACTTTAATATAAACTAAACTTTTTCTAGAATTCATACAACAGATGGCAAAAGCATGCACTACAAAAAATGTATGTAAGAAAAGTTATTATTATTCTAGCTCTTTTTTGATATCTTTAACCATTTTTAAAATTTAACATTGTGGCCGCTTGTTTACCAATCAATTTTGCTAATTAAAAAACTTACATACAACAAGGATTGGGAAGATGCAGATGTTTACTTCAAAAATTATCGTTTGAATCAACGGTATCCAACCGATGATTACGTTTGTAATGGCGTCAACTTGTATATAAGTACATATTTCTTACAGAGAATTTGGTTGCACCCTAAATAATTTCAGAAAGGGTACACGATAACAAATATTAAGTCAAAAGGGAGTCGAGAGTCAAAGAAGTTTGGGAACTGTTGATTTGGTGAATTGACAAGAACACAGAAAAAAGTAAAACTTCTTCTTCGTTGTCTTTGTGCTTGTATACCTACCGTTGGTTGTCGACATGTGTGTAACAGTGGGGGGCTGTTCATAATTGCACAACTCGGTCAGGATGCTGGTTTCAAAATGGGTGCAAATTTTGTGTTGTGTGTAAGTGAGAGCCTTTCCTCAATCGTTTCAAATACGGAGTCCCATTAATTTTATTATCAATAATTGGGTCAGGAACCGATTTAATAACTTTCCTTCTCAGGAAGGGGGAGCTAGTTGTCACCATTCAAGTCTCACAAAATTTAAGAGACCATTCAAATATACAGAAATTAATATAATAATTTATAAAAACCGTTATTATCAATTTAAATTTTTGGAGGCTCTGTGTATCGACCAATTCAGTATAAAAGCAATTAAAGTATTATATTACTTTTCACATGAACTCAATGAAATGTATGTAAATTAAATTTTCCAGACACACTACTTCAAATTAAGGCTTATTTCGTTTTCTTTGTTGTCAACTTAAAAAGGACTCCTTTACAAAGATTAATATTGAGCTCCTCGCTGCAATGTACATCAATGTAATAGTTAAAATTCTGTTGAACGAAATTAATGCAAAATGGACATATCGTCACATGAGGGCCACTTCTAATTCGTTCCCACATTTTTCCTTTTTAATTCAATCAAGTGGTTCAAATTGAAAAATAGTCGCGTGACAGTTTCTGTTACAAGTTAAATAAATAAGTACCATATTTACTTGCAAGTTTGTGAAAGTTTTTTCTTAACTAAAAATCATTTTTAGTATGTTGGTGACGCATTAGTCAACACTATACAGCAGTCAATTACAGCGGCAGACGGCTAATTTACAAAGGGTCGAATCACTTAACCTTTCAAACGAACCCACTGCCAGTGAATGAAAAATATGTGAGGGGGCAGATCTAAACAAGGTACTAAAAGGTACTATCAACAAATTTTTAATTCATCCTGCAATAACCCACGGTGGATTATCGCATAGGTAATTATCGTGAGGGATAAAATTTTTCAAATTCATTCCTATGCGTTGTGTTGCAGATGTGCATAGAAAAAACGTCTAATCATTGTTTTTGTAACTTCAGGTATTGATGGCAAATGACAACCAAGCAACGGATCACGTAAGAAAAATTTAACATTTTGCAACTCTTAATCAAACATTTAGCGATAACAACTTTATATTAGCAATAATTTCTTAAGATTCGCTCCAGTGTTGTTACGTAACTTAATAATTTTAATCGTAAATTCTCCCGTAATTTACCAGCACTATTAGCTATATCTACTTCTTGCCAGATAACGCGTGATATGCAAATTAAACTTTATTAGTAATTAAACATTCCAAAAAAATTACAGGATATGCCAATTAATCTTGAAGGTAGAATAAAACGAGATAAGTAAAAATTAAGTTAAGTTTCTGTTGCTTTAGCGCTAAATTATTTTGATCGAATACTTGATTGGCAATAAAAGTACTGCCCTGTTACTAAGTACTAGTGCCGCAGGAGTACATAAGACCTCCTGCTGCTCAAGTGCTTATCAATGGGATCAGTGTGAAACATCAGCAAATCTTGTTTTCGATTTAAGAGATTTTTTACGGAGCTTTTATTAAGTTTA
Organism: Dascillus cervinus; assembly: GCA_949768715.1. Lineage (NCBI taxonomy): Eukaryota > Metazoa > Arthropoda > Insecta > Coleoptera > Dascillidae > Dascillus > Dascillus cervinus. Next base: position 23,425,091 of record OX458319.1, on the reverse strand, counting down.
GTAAATAAATACTAATTAATTATCAATTATTATATGAGAAATAAAATTATAACATATTATAAATTAAATTACAAAATACAAAATAAACACTAAAAATTATGTTAAGGGGGCCACTTGAGAAGCAAGATTCACAAGATGGCGCCACCGTAGTAAAAGTTTCAATTTTATAAAAACTCTTTTCATTAACAAGCTTTTTTATATAAAAAACTAGTGGTGGATATAAAAGATAAAAAATGATCTAGGTATAGACATAAATCTGCCATGGAGAAAGTTGAAAAAAGTATTTATTCAAAAATGTCACACTTTCCGATGCTTTTTGAATTAAATACTGACAAATGTGATCAGATAATGTACAAGTATACTTATGATTAGTGCTTCCAGGGTGTGATGAGCAAGATTTTCTTTACAAAAAATCCACCACTAGTTTTTTATATAAAAAAGCTTGTTAATGAAAAAAGCATTTTACAAAATTGATACCTTTTTCTACGGTGGCGCCATCTTGTGAATCTTGCCTCTCAAGTGGCCCCCTTAAATTAAATAATTCGTCCAGAGAAGAAGAAGTAGGCACAGTTCCCAGAACGCTGGCTGCGTTACCTCTCTGAATGGCAATACTAATTCGTTGTTTTAAGTATGTTTCGCCTGAGGAATACCTGTGACGTCAATAATAAGTCTTCCCAAAGCATCCAACAACGATAGAGCGCTCATACTCCAAGGACCAAAGGTTTCAACAGCAAAGCCAACGAAAATGTAGTGATCTGCTAACGAACTATATTTTCTTCTTTTAAGATTTTCTGCTTTGTTTGCAGCAGATCTAACAGATATGGACGACTCAGGTAAATGTGAAGGTGCAAGCGTATCTGTACAGATGACATCCCAGACAAGAGATTTGCCTTCTTTCCAGGGAATAATGGTGATTCCATCTGGACGTTTGCCGTCATCTCTCAGAACCCCGTTGGGTTCAAGTAAACAAGGGAGGTTGTCAGATGAGAAAGCACGTTTTAAGATGTCGTTAATGCAGTTGTGTCTTGGGATTCTTCCTGCACCTTTTATGCAAGACAGTCCATGATGACTGTACGTGTCTACTGAAGAACCACAATTACATATATGAGGATAACAAATACTGATGCCTAATCTTAGAAAAACAGCAATTTATAAAGTGCCTAATTTAGAAGAAGGTAAAGATTCAAGCCAAGCTCCAGATTCGGATTTAGACACTGCCAATAAAATTGCCTTTTGAGTAACATTTGAGGAAGACAATAGCTTTTGAAAGTTATTTTCAATAATTGGCAAATCCCAATTTCGTTGAATGGAGGGAGATGTCAAGGGTAAAGACGAGGAATTAGATATAATTTTCCGTTGTTCAATGGCTTCACTGGAGTACGATGTCTCGAAGTTGAAAAAACGAGAAGGTAGAATAGACTTAATGAGCCGAGAATTAACAAACATAGAAGATAAGACGGCTGGAATTGAAATATCTGCAACAGATCGAATACCTAGACCACCAAAACGGACAGCTAACTTGGTTTGATCCCATGATCTGTTTGTAAATTTTATGTTCAAAATTCTTTCCAGAGTCGAATGAATATTATTATCCAATTCTTGACATACATTTTTAAATTTCCAAACAGGGCAGTACCTAAGGAGGTAGATGAAATTTGGCATCCAAAAATAATGACGAAGCAACCCAGCTAGCAGACGTACGTCTTTTTGACGTCATTTTTTGGTCATCTTTGGTCATTGACGTCTTTACGTCCAAAAAGGACGTCATAATGACGTGATTTTTTGTCCTAATTATGACGTCATATAATGACGTCAGACAGTTCGTCAATATGACGTCATAATGACGTTATATATTCCTAATTTATAAATAATCGTGGAGTACTCTAATTATTCCGGTATTTTTAACAGATCCTTATTACAATTTAAAATATTTTATTATTTACATGAGGAACCGAATATTGTGTACACACTACTATAGCTTTATAAAATTTTGTGTTGATTCATTTTTGGTAGTTTGATTTATTTAAATTCATGATTTTAACAAAATAGACAATAATAAGTACAACAATTCACACACACAATTTGAATTAGGCGCCTCGCAACGAGGTATTGAAATCGTTCCCGAACCTCTGTCCCGAACTATCACGAAACCTAACCTAACCTATCCGTTAAAACCTTCATGTAATTCAGAGCACAGATAATATAATTCAGAGGTAATGTGATTATAATTGCGAAGATAAGTTAAAATTGACCAACTTCATTGCTTTGGTGAAAAATGCACTGCTCGATATTCGAATAAATAACTTTCAGATGACTTATTTTGGTATTGAATTCGAGAACGACCAAGGCATTTCCTTAGTCCACAACACGTGGCTTACACCTTTAAGAAAAGAAGTTTATTGGGCCCCGATTAAAAATAAAACGAATTTCAACAAATTGCTACGATCTGGTGAAGAGCCTCCTGAAGACGGAAGCTGGCAAATATATAAACTGCATCGCATATTATTTACAACAGGTTTGTAGTTGTATTATTCAACAGAAAAATTGTTTCACGGTTTTTTTATACAACTTTGGACATGATTTTTGTCTATTTCAATATTGCAAGGAATAATAAAATCATATTTTTGTGTATTATTTAAAGATGATTATGAAAAGGGCAACAAGAAAATTAAAAGGGCTGAGGACACCTCCAATTTAGACACCGATGATTTAAGCAAGTGTCCTTTACCTCGAAAGACGGTAAGAAAAGTACTTCAATATTCCAGTGACGAAGTGGATTCAGACTCATCAGACATTCCTAAAAAAAAAACAAAAACAGAAAGAAACTCCTTAGGTAGGGTTATCGTTAATTATTTAAATATGAATAGTTATAGAGAATATGGAATTACAAATGATAAAATTAATTACTTCAGTTGCAGCTAGCAGTATCCCAGCAGCAGTAGCAGTATCAATCGTCTGCCTCGTTACATTCTGAAAACGTTTACTAAAATCAAGTACTAAGCCACTAGCACAAATTTATCGTAGAGTTTGTGAAATGGAAAATACTATATCAATAACTACGTGTAATCAAAATATTGTTTCACATCATTTAAATCATAGCTCAGGACCACTCGTAGAATGCGTTTCAAATAATACTGCTCAATTCAGAAAAATTCTATATCAAAATTTTGTTTTAATGTCATATAATTATTCCAAATCGGACAGCCATTGCCTTATTAATGGTAAATTGATTCGAATATTCAATTTTGTGTTACAAAGTAATGGTACTACTGCAATTATAGGCAAAGAATTTAAATATAAATCTTTATATAGTTACCCAATTGAATCCACTGCGCTGGATATTTATATTGTAAATAATTTAAGTAATGTAAATAAATGTTATAGTCTTAGTGATGTAAAATGCAAATGCATTTTATTCAAACTTGAGGGAGTGTGTGTCATTTCCGTTGTTGCACACTTCCTGATTTGAACCAAATCGCAAAATACAATAAAATCGTTTTGTAATAAATAGATTTCTTTTCATTATTCCCCAATATCAATACGTCCCTTAATGGTCCTAAAATGACGTCATCTTTACGTCCTAAAATGACGTCATATTTACGTCCTAAAATGACGTCGTGAAGCTGTGACATAAGGACGTACTAAAGACGTAAATTTGACGTCATTTTCTTGGTCATATTGACGTAGTGCTTGACCAAAAAATGACGTACGTCTGCTAGCTGGGAAAAAGAGACTAATGTGCAGGCTAACTTTATAAAGGTTTGTGGAAAGTAAAGAAAATGTCTCCACTTTGTTAGAAAAAGAAATAGGGATTGCTTTATCAAGAATGGGACAACCGAGTAGAACTACATTTGCATTATTACAAATACGTATTCCTGGGGTTAAGGATTCAAATCTATCTAATAATATAGACCTATCAATTTGTGAAATGTTATCAAAAAAGTAAAGTTCGCATTTATTAGAGTTGAGAACTAAACCAATTTTTTTAAACTCTGAAATTATGACTTCTAAGTCCAAATACAAAATATTTAATTCTGAAGTTAGCTATTTAATAAATCGATGAATAGTAATAGTAATAGCAAGTGGCAGTTATGACTTAAGCATTTACGGTCATATCAAGGGTGTGTTGTTAATAGATGCTGTGGAAGCACATCTTGAAGGTCTACGGTCATTATTATGACTTTGTAAAAAGCAAAAGAATTTTTATATCAACAGCATCCTTCAAGTCAAGGTACACCATTGGACAAAAGAAATGAGACATGGCGTTCGAGCGCTCGCAGGTGGTTTTGCAAATCAAACGGTAGGCGCATTAAATACCTTCAGGAAAGTTGGCGTAAAAGTAGAAATCTCCCAATAGGACAAAAACGAGCTCAAGTTTATTATTAAATAGGATTTACAATAATAATAAACGAAATCAATAAGCGATCATTCTATTGTTACAATCTATTGTTATTGCAGTGAAACTTGCTAAGACGGAATCGCTTCAGATTGGAGAAAATCGTCCGTTTACAGAAGTCTCTGCAATAGAAGTTTGAAAATTTTGTAAAATTTTTATGGAAACAACGTTATTTAATTAGTTCTTATTAATTGTTTATACATAAAAATGATTCAAACAAATTGTTAACAACTTTAAAAAATAATTTATCGTTACGTTGTGGAATGGGGGCTGTTGATTTGCAGAAAGCAAGTCTTGTATCAAACGAAATACGTACTAAAGGGTTTTCCAATAAGAGGTGTTATTTTGAATAGCCCGTTATTTCGGTAGATGTAACTTTTGGAGCTGTAATTTTTTGACATTTGACAAGTAGAAACTACGCCATTAATAAAAATGGAACGATACACGCTTCAACAACGCATTGAAATTATTAAAATTCACTATAAAAATGGTGAAAATTTGGCAGAGACGCTTCGTAAAACTCGAACATTTTTGGGTCGTCGTGAAGCACCTTGTCGGACCGCAATACAGAAATTGGTGGAAAAATTCGAGCTGTTGGGACAAGTTAGTGATGTGAAGAATAAAACCCGTGCACGTCGCTCAAGAACAGCCGAGAATATTGCTGCTGTAGCCGAAAGTGTTGAAGAAAACCTAGTTAAAGTTCAGTTAACACAAGAACTCAAGCCGGCCGATCATCAACAACGTCGTATCTTTGCCGATTGGGTCCTTGAAATGCATGAAAATGATCCGGAATTCCATCGAAAAATCATCTTGAGTGATGAGGCCCATTTCCACCTGGATGGCTTCGTCAACAAGCAAAATTGTCGCATCTGGGGCTCAGAAAACCCAAGAGTTATTGTTGAAAAGCCTCTCTATCCTCAACGTGTGACTGTTTGGTGCGGTTTATGGTCCGGCGGGGTCATTGGACCCAAAAATGCTCGAGTTTTACGAACCGTCTCTGCCAAATTTTCACCATTTTTATAGTGAATTTTAATAATTTCAATGCGTTGTTGAAGCGTGTATCGTTCCATTTTTATTAATGGCGTAGTTTCTACTTGTCAAATGTCAAAAAATTACAGCTCCAAAAGTTACATCTACCGAAATAACGGGCTATTCAAAATAACACCTCTTATTGGAAAACCCTTTACTTCTAAAGATGGAAGTGAGAAAATAACAGTGCGCCGTTATACTTTTGACGGAATGCTCTAAAAAGAAACAATTTTATGGTTAAATGCACCCCTCACGTTCATTGAGTAACTTACATTATCTTTTTCATAACAAATAAAAATAAACGAAACACACGAAACGAAATACGTGTATCACAATTTAGAATCGAAAACGTTCCATCTTCCATGGGTTCCATGGTTCTCTTCTTTCAGCTTTCGCTACAAGATTTTAATTAATTAATTCAGAACACGAATTATACTAACATTATTTTCCGCTTTTTTCGCAAAGGCGAGTAGCACTAATCCATACTACCAAAAAAATAATTAAATCATTAGCACATAAAGATTTTTGTTTTTTTACTTACTACTCGGTACACAATTCTTACGTCCTTCTTAAGAACATAAAATCCTATAATACTAAAAACAAATATTAAAACTATTGACGAAACTATTAGCCCATAAACTACTGGTACTGGTACCGGCACATTTCTTTGGTCCATAAAATATGGCTTTCCAATTGAAATTAGTACGATTCCTATTATCCCAGTTAACTATAAATTTTAAGTAAATGTAACAGCAGACATCTACGTACCTACGTATTATATGTATACCGGGAGCTTATCTTAAAAGTAAACATATCCTATGTATACTTTTAAAAAAAACGAGTCAACGCATTGCTTTATTGCGATCTGTAGGCAACCAAGTATACACCACAATTCTCAACATTTGAAAAGTTGGCTCTTTCAACAAAAGTCAATTAATTTTTCAGTGTCAGTTTAACATAAAATTGCAATTTCTGTAATAATCATGTACAGCAAAGACGAAAAAATTGAATTGTTAATGTGGTACCAGCAAGGTAATAGTTTGCGGACCGTGAGAGATTTATTTTCCATAAAATATCCTGAAAGACCAATTCCTTGCATCAGAACTCTGCACAATATCGTTAAAAAATTTAATTCACAAGGCTGCATAGTGAATGGTCATACAAAGAAGATTAAAACCAACCATGTGTTGACCGAAGAATTAAAATTAAATATTTTATGCTACGTTGAGCAATATCCGATTGTATCCTTGCGAGAAGTAGCTGAATATTTCGTTGTATCAAAAACGTCAATATTTAAAACACTAAAAGAATTTAAGTACAAATCTTATAAATTTTCCAATCATCAAGAGTTATTTGAGGAGGATAAAACAAAAAGAACAAATTTTTGTGAAACTTTATTTAATTTGTTAAACGAACATGATGAAATTTTAGCGAAGATAGTTTTCACCGATGAAGCAACGTTCACATTAAATGGAGAGGTCAATTCCCAAAATTTCCGGTGTGCATCATAATTTCTTATTTATCCAATTTATTCTGTTAACCTTGTTCCTTCGTTTTCCTTAGATATTGGTCCCGCACTAATCACCATATTCAAAATTTGACCCACACTCAGTACCAGCAGAAGGTGAATGTGTGGTTAGGGATAGTTAATGCTACACTTATCGGGCCTTTTTTTATTGATGGAAACCTTAATTCGGCCAAATTTTTAGATCTGTTGGTAAACAACATCATTCCGGCAATAGAAAATTTAAACATTAACGAACCATGGTTTCAAATGGATGGAGCCCCTCCGCATTCCACAAATGTTATAAGAAATTGTTTAAACGAAAGGTTTCCCGGACACTGGATAGGACGGTACGGCCCCATACCATGGGCACCACGATCTCCAGATTTATCACCCAATGACTATTTCCTTTGGAGTTACTTAAAATCAAAAATTTACCGCAATATCCAAATTTTAAATCTAGATGAATTAAAAGATCGTATACGAACTGAATGTAACGAACTGAATCCTGACATTCTCAGAAATGCTGTGCGTGCGTTCCAAGATCGGCTAGGATATTGTTTACAAGTAGAAGGTGGACATTTTGAACACTTGCTATGACGCTATTTGTTTATTTTTTTTGTTATGTACTTTCTGTTAATAACTTCTCAAACTTTAATAGTTTTATTAAAATTGTTATTATTTTGATATTCAAATGATTTTAGATTCTATTCATAATACTATTCATGATACTTGAACATAACCTTTCACAATGAAAAATAATAACCTTGTGATTTGTGGTGTAATGTTGGTTGCCTATAGTTATCAATATGTTGACGCGTTTTTTTTAAAAGTAAACATAGGAGATATGTATACCTGTAAGATAATCTCCCGGTATGTTACGGGCATAGTGGAAAAACACACAGATAATATGCTAAGTGCCTTTTACACAGTTTAGAAATAAAGCGCAATTTCTTTTTTAACAACTTTTAAAAATTAAATTTTCCATGTTCTAATGTTCTAATACCAGTGACAGTAAACGCGTTATTTGGCAATAGCACATAGCACATTTATAATTTAATAACTCAAATTTGGATTTTTTGGAACTTAGCACATTATTTATTAAAACTCTACATTTGTGTTGTCGCCGTGTGAGTAAATACGAGGGGTGGACCACTGGTGATACACGGTACATCTACTTCGAATATTTTCGAAATATTTTTGTATTTGTAAATATTTCGAGTACTTCGCAAGTACTTCAGTTACTTCCTTTATTCTCGTTACATGCAAGTATTTCGCGAAGACTTCCACTACTTCAACTAGTATAATACTTCGCAGAAAAACTGTTTAATACAATAAACCCAAAATAACAACGAAATTAGATAAATAAACAACCGTCTTAATTGCTTCATACAAAAATTCAAATTTTATTCTAGTAAAGTGCACTAAATATGTATCATCACTAAAAATAATATCAAAACAAATTATCGCATTTAAAGCATTTGAATTTAAAATTAACAAATTTTCTTTTGTACATATCGTTGGGTTATTGCAAAAATTCATTAAGTTACATTTGACGAACTGGAAATCACTGAGTAACTTAGTCAATTTTTGACCTGTAAAATCATTCCAATTTGCACCTAATGATAAAAGACTAGTCAGTTTGTTGGTATCAGAGTTTTTTGCGCTGGTACAGATAATCAAAACAAACACTTACTACAAACTACAAAATAAAGAAAATGTAGTTAATGACTTTTTGCAATAACCCGATGATATGTAACATATAATATCAATAAAACTATTACTACATTCAGAATTTGGAATAAGGTTTCCTGTCTCATCAAATTGCAACCAGGATCTTAAACACACAATTTTCTTTTTGCACAATTTGTTAGAGGGGTTTAAAGGAGATGAATCAAAATAATATTGACGTTTCCGTGCATTTTTCCCTCGTAAGCAAGAAAATAATACGTCCAACAGTAGCCGTTGAATTACTTTTAAAAGCACGCAAGATTAATCTTTGAAAATATTTGGGTTTCCGTAAATTCTTACTCTGAAAACAATTTTGTGGTTAAATTCACCCCTCACGTTCATTGAGTAACTTACATTATCTTTTTCATAATCTTTTTGCCGGATTTTTTTAAAACACGTGGTATATATGAAAAATAACACGGAATGATAACAGACAATAATAAACGAAAACAAACGAAAACACACGTGTATCACAATTTACACTCAAAAACGATCGGTCTTCCACGGTTCTCTGGTTTTAGCTTTTGCCACTCAGCTTGCTACAAGATTGTAATTAATTAATTCAGAACACGAATTATACTAACATTATTTTCCGCTTTTTCCAGTTCCCTTACCTTCAATTCCATTTTTTTCAGTACTTTTTCTTCTCTTTTTAGCTTTGCCTCCAATGCACGTACATTAATTTCGGTTGCCGCAAGTAGCGATTTAAGTTTTTGACCTCTTGCTAAAGCGTGAAAGTTAGTTATTATTAAATTGAATTATGTACTAATCACTCACCGCCACGGTCCATGTTTGTTGATATGCTAGGAATTCAAATGTTTTCGCTACCAAGGCTATGACGCAAAGAAAAAAATGACCAACGCCACCTATACATTTGACCACGCAACAGCAAGAAAAATGAGCGAATCCTAATTTGGAATAATAGTAAGTAAACAATAAATTTTTGATGATAACAGAATGCATGCAACTGATTTTTTAGAGAGACTTCACGCGTATCTACCAAATAGTGCATTTTACAGATTTGCCCCAGCCAACGCCATCTTTATTTACAAGCCGTGAAGCCATGCTTGGCAACACCGCATTAATGCACAGAAGTAGGCCGGGTATCATTGCACGTCGGTTGCAATCGAAACTTATTAAAAAATAACTAACATGAAATGATCCATACTACATCATTATTCTGATAGTATTAAGAAATAAAACAAAAGTTAGTAAGGGCAGGAGATTTTATTTTGTGGTATTTGTTAAACATTAAATAACATTATTTACAAATAACATATTTTTAACGTTTATTCTTCTCTTTTGTTAGCGTAGCTAATTTCTTTTTTTTCTCTAAATTTTTAGTGCCATTTGTTTCTTTTGAATATTTTGTGTAGTTATTCAACAGAATATTTGCAAAAACAGAATACAATGTTTTAAACAATCTAGAAACATCGTTGCCACACAGACAATGTAATTCAAATTGTTGAAAAAAGTTATTGGAATTTAAGCTTAACTGTGTCAGTTGAATTAAAATGCCTTTTTGACAGGAAGATTGCAAAAATTTTGTTTCCCACACGCTATTAGCTACAATATATTCTAACAAAGCATACATATGAAAGAAAACACACTTAACATGGTAACTTGGTACACTTAAGCCACCTCGCTGTAAAAAGTCAAAATATTCGTTGCAAACATTACTACCGCGTCCTTCCTCAAATAAAAAAACACAGGCAGTACATTCCAGTTTTTTGCAAACAGATCGTGCTCCATAGCCACAAACATATATGCAGCTTGATTCCTCGATTTCACATAATTCAAGATAATTTGAAGTTGTGGCGGAATATTCAAACCACAATAGTTAATCGCGCCACCTAGCGGAAAGAGGTAAAGGTAGATAGACGCGGGAGAACGAAACCCCCAGTCTGCAACGAGCTCCGATGTAAAGAGGTTCAATAAAACCAGTATCTTCAATTCGACTCTTTATATTATCTGTGCAATTAAATCCTATAATATTCACATACACCCATAACTGGTGACCCCGACGTGAGCAAAAATTATTTACGCGATTTAAACGGTGGATGATGAATATTACAGCAGATTCAAAAAACAGACGCGGAAGCCACGTGTGCTGAGTGTTATCGGTTTCGGCGCCATCACGACCACAGAAATTTGGGTAACAGTGCAATTACACCATCAACATCGCCACCATGCTCAACGGAACCATCTCGTCCGTGCTGGAGACCCGAACCGAGGATGTAATTGCTAGCTTGGTGAGGAAGATCGACGAGCTAATCCAGTTCAGCGAAAACCGTCGGTCTGACCGGGGTGACGACAATGGACACTTCCGCAACCGCAGTAGAAACCGAGGCTACAGAGGAAATAGGAACCGTAGTAGCAGTCGACCCAGCGGCAACAGGAACTACTGCTGGTACCACTATAAATTTGGGGATCAAGCAAAAAAGTGCCAACAGCCGTGCACTTATTCAAAAAACTTGACCGGGGAACAGAGGTAGCGGCCACCTCTGGAACCCCACCTATTTCGAGCAGACTTTTTGTGAGCGACAAAGACTCAAAAGTGCGATTTTTAATAGACACAGGGGCAGATTTAAGTATTTTACCAAAAAAGTTCAAATTGCACAATATGCCCCCCCCCCCCGCGCGTTTTTGTCTTCAAACAGCCGACGGTTCGGCAATTACAGTGTTTGGTGAACGAACAATTAATGTAAATATAGGATTAAGACGTACATTCACCTGGACATTTATCGTGGCGGATGTGACCGATGCGATCATAGGCGCAGATTTCCTCTCACATTTCGGGATAGGTGTAAATTTAAAAAACAAACAGTTAACCGACCTCCAAACATCCGTAACAGTGGCCGCTAGTGTTAATATCGCACATGAAATCGGCATCCATGCTGTGTTCGAGGATGTGGCAACGCCATATCAAGATATCCTGCGGAAATTCCCAGACATTTTGCGGCCAACAGCGGTCATCAGAGAGCCGAAACACAGCGTGGTCCACTACATTCTAACAAAGGGTCCGCCTGTCCATACCAGGCCACGAAGACTAAGAACGGACAAATATGGGAAAGCGAAAGAAGAGTTTGAGCTCATGATGAAAATGGGAGTGATCCAACCTTCACGTTCACCCTGGGCCAGTCCTCTACATATGGTACCAAAGAGTGACAGCACGTGGCGACCTTGCGGCGATTACCGTAACCTAAATGCTGTCACCATCCCAGACCGGTATCCCATTCCACACATCCAGGACTTTAGTGCGGGCCTAACAGGTAAAAAAATTTTTACATCAATCGACCTGGTAAAAGCATATTTCCAAATACCTGTAAACGCACCTGACCGACCAAAAACAGCAATTACGACTCCTTTTGGTTTATACGAGTTCGCCAGAATGCCATTTGGATTACGAAATGCCGCTCAGACATTCCAAAGGTTCTTGGACCAGGTACTCCAAGGGTTAGATTTTGTCTACGCTTACATTGACGACATCCTCATAGCGTCAGTCACCCCTGAGGAACACCTTGAGCACGTAGAACAGGTACTGCAAAGGTTAAGCAATCACGGTATCGTCATAAACCCAAAGAAGTGCACGTGGGGAGAAGAGCGACTCAATTTCCTGGGAGTTAAAATTTCCCCTGATGGGATCGAACCACTCCCAACAAAAGTGGAAGCGGTAAGAGACTTTCCACAACCGAAAACTTCCAAGGAACTGCAGAGGTTCTTAGGGATGATAAATTTTTACAGAAGATGGCTACCAAACGCAGCCACCACCCAAGCACCGTTAAATGCACTCCTAAATGGTTGCACACGGAAAAACACTAATATCACCCTGAATGAACAAGCCATAAACGCATTTAACAAATGCAAAGCAGACCTGGCAGATACGGCAACATTGACGTACCCAGACTCTCGCCTAGAGCTAAACTTGACGGTAGATGCGTCCGAAACAGCAATAGGGGGAGTCCTACAACAATTGGAACATGGCGTACCAAAACCAATAGCCTTTTTCTCTCAGAAGTTAAAACCGTCTGAACAAAAATACAGTGCCTACGATCGAGAGTTGTTAGCAATATATCGCAACGTCTTGCACTTTCGACATTTCATAGAAGGTCGTGAATTCGTGATATACACTGACCACAAACCGTTAATCTTCGCTTTCCAACAAAAAGCGGACAAATGCAGTCCACGGCAGTGTCGACACTTGGACATCATTTCCCAATTTTCCACTGACATCAGGCACATCGAAGGCACGGATAACATCCCAGCTGACACCTTGTCACGCATCGAGACAGTCACAAAGTGCGATTTCAATGACGACTCTTTCGCACAGGAACAACAAGAAGACCAGGAACTCCACAGGCTACAACAAAACCCCAAGTTCAACTTCATAGCAATCCAGCTACCAACAGCGAACAAACCTCTATGGTATGAAACCAGCCATGGAAACCGCCTGTATGTACCACAAGCATTCCGGAGGAACATTTTCGATGCCACACATAACCTCGCACATCCAGGCATAAGGACTTCCGTCAAACAATTATCCAGCAAGTATTTCTGGCCCAATATGAGGAAGGACACAGCCACCTGGGCAAAATGTTGCACTCCATGCCAGCGAGCCAAAATTCATAAGCACACAAGAGCACCAATCGGAACCTTTTCAAACCCCGATGCACGTTTCTCTCACATCCATCTCGACATTGTGGGACCGCTACCAATATCCGAAGGTAAACAATACATTCTAACGATAATCGATCGTTTTAGCAGATGGCCCGAGGCACTCCCCATTGAGAACATCACTGCAGAAACCTGTGCTCAAGCATTCTTCCTAAACTGGATTCCTAGATTTGGCGTTCCGTCTGTGATAACTACGGACCGAGGCACACAGTTCGAATCAGCACTACTGACGTCTCTCAGACAATTAGCTGGAATTAACAGAATCCGAACCACGGCATACCATCCATGCAGTAATGGTTTAGTAGAGAGGTTGCACAGACAGCTGAAGGCAGCGCTTAAATGCCATGACACCAGCTGGACGCAAGCTCTTCCATTGGTACTGCTGGGAATCAGAAATACAGTGAAGGAAAACATACAAGCATCACCTACCGAACTAGTTTACGGAACCACATTAAGGCTACCGGCTGATTTAGTCGAACCGCCACCACTGCTGATCCAACAAACAGCCAATGATTTTGCAGCTCAAATCAAAAATAAAATGCAACAGATTCAATTCCAAAAGACTACCTGGAACAACCAGCAATTTACTCACATCCCAAAGGATCTTAAATCAGCAAAGTTTGTTTACGTCAGAGTCGATCTGATCCGAAAGCCACTTCAACCACCATATGATGGCCCCTACAAGGTGTTGCGAACGGGGAGTAAACATTTCGCCTTGCTCATTAAAGGAAAGGAGCAGACGATTTCAATCGATAGATTAAAACCCGCTTACACGGAGATAGCTAGCCAGCAGGACGATACCACACAAAATGACAACATCCGTCATCCTCCAAATGTTGAACCAACGCGTACCAAAAGTGGAAGAACAGTCCGATTCCCGCAACGGTATGCAGACCTGCTACAAGTACATATTTTTTAATGTAAATATAATGTAAATATGATGTAAATATTAATGTAAACATAACCTCAAATTTCGCTCGACCGTCTCACTGGCGAGGGGGTACTTGTGGCGGAATATTCAAACCACAATAGTTAATCGCGCCACCTAGCGGAAAGAGGTAAAGGTAGATAGACGCGGGAGAACGAAACCCCCAGTCTGCAACGAGCTCCGATGTAAAGAGGTTCAATAAAACCAGTATCTTCAATTCGACTCTTTATATTATCTGTGCAATTAAATCCTATAATATTCACATACACCCATAAAGTTATAATGGGGCGAAATTGATCAATGTCAACATTATATAAATTTGATTCAGTACTTTCATTAGCAAAGTTGCTAAAGCATGCTTCTCTTTTATTGATCATTTTCAAAATATGTCTTATTCGTAATTTGTTTTCTGATTCAATTACTTGCCTAACTGATACATTATAGTTTGATCCAGATAGTCGTCTGTACATTCCAAACCTTTTCTCTAACTTGTCTGTTTGAAATTTCCCCAAGAGTACATACGAAACATTAAATTTTGTTAAAGCATCGTTAGCAATTTTACATAACACTTGAGATGCTCTTCTTATTGCTTCAAATGTGTCGGAGCTTAAGCCAGCTTTGTCCTTGAAAGACTGCCATGCTTCTATCCAAGACAAAAAACGTTTCAAAAACAATAACTTTTCATCCTCAATACTACAAACTGGTCCTGCCCATTCATTTCTTTTTATTTTTCCTACGATAGGGTTTTTAGAATTTACAATATCCCACCAGATGCGGAAAATTTGTAAAAAATTTGCAGTATCTGTACATTTTTCTTCCGTTTGTAAAGCAGCAATAGTTGACATATGAAAAACATTATCCACTAACAAAACGTTTTGTCTCTCTAAATTCGAGGGATACAAAGTTTTATAACTCAACTTATATGCTTTTTTAATTAACTTATTTTGCTCGTCCTTGAAAAATAGTCGCAAATGTTCGAAACATGCATACCGTTTTATTGTATAATTTTTAAAATCAGGATATATTAAAGTGTGAAAAGTATCTTTTTTGTTCAACCAGTTATTCCTAACATTTTTAAAAATGTGAACAGTGTCATACGATAGGTAAGTATTAATATCAGGGAAGCATGGATTTGGCATAGATTCGTTTGAAGAAATTAAAGTGAACATATTCTGATTTATTCTATTGTTATCAGTTAGTATCGCAACTATAGGAAAACCACATTTTTGAACAAATTCAATTACCTCATTAACGAGTATCTTTAACTGATCTCCTGTTGTGTTATTCACAGGAACTAGTCGAATAACTTCACTAAAATTACCAAAAGCAGAAGAGATCATAAAAGTTTGAATAGTTTTTGCCAGATCCTTAGCATTATTTTCTGAACTGCCAACAATTCCATTGGCTTTAAAATCTAACTTAGATTTCACATAAATTTCATCAATTTGTAATATTGTATATTTTTCTCGAACAGTCAAGTTTTTGGAAATTTGTTTCAAATAGTGACTTGTATTTGAAAGATTTTTGTCTGGTTTTACATTAAATCTAGAAGATATTTGTTGTAAATATCGTTTACTAGGCAGCAGCAAATGATCTTGTAAGAGCATGTAACAAGACGATGAATATGAATAAGCCATAAATGCAAACAAAATAGTTGCTGGGGAATATTTTCGTCTTTTTAACAATATCATGTTTAACTGATCAATTAAAAGTTCCAATTGTTTTTTATGTTGATAGTCTTCCATTTCTTCAGCTTTTTCGTTACACGTAACTAAATTTTCATACGACTTTTGCAAGAAAAATTCAAAAGATCGAGTCCTTAAATTGTGTTGACTTACGTTGGCATACCTAACTAATATATTTTCAAGTTGCGACCATCGAGATAATTTTAAATCACAAGGGAGAATCCAGTTCAAATCGTGAGCAGAAATTTCTTCTTTTCCAATAAAGAGTTTTAATGTTAAATCACTTTTCACAAGAACACTACATAAAATTTCGGTGGCACTTAACTCAGTTTCACTTTCAGAAGAACTATTAGAACACTCAATATTTAATAAATACAGCCAAACACCAAAGTTGCTCTTAATTTTAAAGTTCCACTTTGTTTCACTGTTTATACCTTTAGTTTTGTTTGAAAAGTGTCAAGAAAATTTGTAAAGTCATTTATAATATCAGATTTTACAAATTCTTCAATTTTTCCAGCTTCTTTTGATTGCAACGCTTTCCTTCTTACTTCAGGGTCTTTTCGTCTAACTACTGTTGAAGTTGAAGACAGATAAACTGGAAGATTTTGAAAAATTGTGGGTACAGCGTCTTCCTTTCATTTTGGGTGTGCTAATAGCAACGTAGTAACAGTTGACCCGTTTTTGTATATCTGATCTAATATAACATCATTTTCGTTAAAATGTTTTATACAAACAGATGAATACTTCGTAGGCTGCCAATTTTTCCTCGGGATAGCTCGAAGCCATTTCTTTTTCGTTTCTTCATCTTTTGGAAATGAAAACGTAGTAACTGCAGCTTGCCCCTTTACGGATACACTTTCGTAATTCGATTTGCAGCTTGGGACACAACATTTTCTAGTCATCTAAAAAGTTTTCATGTGAAAAGCATGAACCAAAGGTTAAATGTACTTACTTTCTATATTGTCGAATATCAAATTATTGAGTTAAATATTCTGATAAATACACACAGGTTTGGAAATACCACAACTATCTAACGTTAACTGCACTTTATAACAATATCAACAACAACTCAATGATGCAATGCTGAACTGAAGAACGCAAAATGTCCGCCTAGCAACACTGCTGCCAAATTTCTTAGTTCACGGCTTGTAAAATAAAGATGGCGTTGCCCCAGCTCATTTGAGATTAATGATGTGAAACCGTTACCTGCCCCCTCAAATCGTACTGCAATTGATTTGTCGAATTTTGCAGAAAAAACGGAGAACCACTGCCACCACCGGCCCATGCACTGAACACATGTTTTAAAGATGTTTTGATGTTTAAGCCGTTCAATGCAAAAATAGTTGCCAAACATTATCCTGATGCCTACACAATAGTTGTAAGATCCTAAAGGCTACTGCAATATGATGACAATGGATGAGACCCAATTTCTTTTATTGCGTATGGTTCATCCCTTGATCAAGAAGCAAGACGCAAACATGCGACTGACAATCCCAAGTTCAACAAAGCTGCAAATAATATTGAGCTATAGGGCAACGGGTGTAGAAAAAGTGCAAAATATAGCATTAACCGTTGTGTTTTATATAATTTCATTAGAAATCGTGAGGAAAACACTACCTTGCAGGCATGGACCGTGACAACACTACAGATTTAACTGTAACAGAAGGAGAAAAACAAATCATTAGACTTTTTTTCCAAAATGAGTTTAGTGCTAAGTTTTAACACAATAAGCTATTAAACAAATTGAAAAAAAAATAATTAAAAAAAATTTTTAAAGGAAAATTGCATTCAACTTATTTTACTTACAAACTGACTGGCGTCGGGCCCCACAGCCGGTGACTACGCAAAACACAAAAATTATATGTCTGCACATGTCATTATCATACGAAAGACTGATGATAGTGATGACCAAATGAGGCAGGTACCCGAAGAATCAGCCAAATTTATTAAAAGATTAAAATATTATTCAGCATTTCCAAAAAAAGTCGGTCTCTGAGACATATAGCACCAGCTCTATCGGGTTAAAGCGGTTCCAATATCGACTTGACATTCATCGTGTTCCAGTCTCCTCAGCACCTACTTCTTAATATCATTCGAAATGCTTTTTCGTGTCATTTTGGTTTTATTACTACACTTATTCATTCTGAATAATCTAAAAAATTGTATGGATTTAATTTTAATGAACAAATAGAATTTTTAGTGATTTTCTTACACAATAATATCGAGGATTACAGCACATAAATTAATAACTGCTAATGAACAGGATACGCGAAAATAAACGTGCCAAGCAAACATAGATTTAGGGCAAGTACAACGCGACGATAAATTGCCACCTTTCGCTGATTGTTCAGAAATAATCCTACTATGTAGCTATATACGAATCAACGAAATGTCGAAATAATTTAAATCAGCGTAATGTTTTTTTTAAACTTCGAGCAGACAGCGTTATATCGAATCAGCGTTAAACGAGGGAGTGCTAAACGAGGTCTTAGTGTACCTATGTGCTGTTATTGAGCAATGTTTAACACAAATTATTTCAGTATGAGCCTTCATAAAATGTGGTCTTGGAAGCTATGGACATTGGCTGAAAATTGCCGTCATGGTCTTTGTCAGACTCATTTGTGCCTCTTGGTGATATGAGATTAAATTTACTCATCTGTGAAGAGCACGTCGTTCGTACATAGGCACCCCAATCCACATGCTGATGGGCAAATCCAAGTTGAAGTTCTTGATACTAAACTGTGATCATCAAGTCCTCTCCAAACGGTTTGGACTAAAACCACTGCTCCATAAACATTAGCTAATACCCCAGCAAAAATATTTTATGGCAATTCGCAATTTTGCAGCACAAAAACATGCAGAAACAGTCATTTGGGTGTTCATTGTATGTCTACAACTAGATTCGGTCATCCTGGTGAATCTATCTTAATCGAACCACAAAAGTGCATCTTGCAATGTTTCACGGCATATTGAGATGTTGCACAATATAATACACACTTTGGCTATCAACGCTTAAAGCAGCAATTTCAACAAATTGTTAAAAGTAGTTGGTTATAAAACAAATTGTTAAAATGCAAAACAACCTGGCAAGATAATGATTTTGGTGCATAGCTTGTTTTACCTCAGAAAGTACAATATATCGAATTATAATTTTCTTTTTAAACACTGGCAGTACTACTTAATTAATTACATAAGACAAATTGTATAAAAAAAATAACCAAACGCCTTAACATCGAAAAGTTCAGGTGTTTAAGATTCATTATCTAGGCACTATTTTCTTTGTTTCTTGTAATTTAATTTCTGAAACAATGTAAATATTTTATATTTTTATTTATAGTTATGATAGAAAAATATAAATAGAAGTCTCAAAAATTTCAACGAGTTTTAACATTAATACTTGTATTAAATATTTTCAGCCCAAATTAATGACGCTGACACTTGCAGAAAGAGATCTTTTTCCTTTCAACACACGCTCTCTTAATTTCTAAAAAAAAAATATTTAGCACAGAGAAATGTATAACAATGAAGGCTTCAAATTTGATATGCATTTAATTTTTTCTTAACGCAACATAACATTTACATAATATACATAATAAACATTCTTCAGGCAACTTTAATGTTGACAAAAAAGAACTCGTTTGGTTGGCTGTTAGTTTGCACCACATCAATTGCTTCCCAAAAACTGCTTGTTCTTGTGAACACGAACAGGAAAAGTAAAACAGAGGAAGAATATTGTTACAACTTACAATGAAAACATTATTTTAAGTGACAAAGAGCACATTGAAATAGTATGGAAGGAATACATTCAAGAGCTTTTTGACAACAACAGGGTACAAGCATTGATGGACTTGATATATTGCTGGAAGAGGTAGAAGAGGCAATGAAATAAACAAAAATTGACAAAGCTCCGAAAGAAGACCAGACTGTAGCAGAACACTAAGCATTTAAGTGATAAAATCATAAAATACATGAAAATGTTATTTAACTCTATACATATTCGAGCGGTCATATCCTAGAAGATGGAGTAAGAGCGATATTGCATAATGTCGAAAAGTGTAACAAATAAGTCATGCGGCAAAAATGATCACGAGAATCATTTATAATGGAATAAAAAATCAATCGCAGCATAGTTTCAGTAGGGAATCAAGTACTCGAGAAGCAGTATTCAGACTATACCTCGTTTTTTAATTCCAGATTTTATGTTGATAGCAGTGGCATTTTACTTCTGTATATAAATTTTAGCATTAACTTTTAATCACCAAAAAATAAAGTGCACATCAAATTTGAATGCTTTTCTATTTAGTATTCAACAATAATTAAAATATTTAGAAACAGGAATTACATACCTTGTTGAATATATCAGCAAGAAGTCTGTTAGCTTTTTTTACTTGTTTTTCTCTATTATCAATAAGTTTCTGTTGTACTTCTGGTAACTTTTTATAATTTTTTGCCGTCATTTGTCTCATTTCTTTAGATGAAAACACCCGTTTTGGCTCTAAAAAATAAGAAATTAAATATCGATACGACTGCTGTAGACTTACAGAGCTCACTATTGTCAGCATCAGAATTATTTTGTTGCAAAGGAACTCCATTTGTCAAAGCTAAAAGTTGTTTATACTTTTGACAACGTTGTTCTCTCATATAAGCTAAATCAATCATGCATTTTCTCCTTTGTTCGGCAGATTCGATAAAATTTGGTTTATTGATACATAAATATTCCTAAAATACACAAAATTTACGAACATCATACAAATTATTTGCATTTAAAAAATTACTTGTAAAGTAGTTTTCCGGTGTTTTTTTCTAGTTTCTTTATGACTATGATGTTTAGCAGTTACGGTACCATCCTTTGAACTTTGTTTCCGATTTGCATCATCTTTATCTTTCTTTTTGTGATGAACATTGGGTATTTTAATTCGTATTTCTTCCAAAGATGATGCATTAGAATTCCTTGCGCGATGCTTTCTTGGCAAATCAGCGTCACTTCCATCAAATGTTAACATATATGCAACAGGTTTTGTTCCCTTCTTTTGTAATTGACATTTACATTGGGGACAATAGTTTGAATTACCTTTAATATTTCTTGGGGAACACCGACAATAATTTTCTTCTAAATTAACTAATTCTTGAATAGCATTTCTCATTTCGTGTATAGTCTGATTTTGTGCATATGAATAACAGTTGCATACATGCCCTGGATATGTATAATAAGGTTGTGACTGAGTCCAATTAATTTTTTGACTTTGTGCATAGCATGGCCGACAAAGTTTATTTGCTTCAGAAAATTCATTTGGATTAGTTTCGGAGACTTGAGGGGTGCAATAAATTTTTTCTCTTTTGCAGCAATGGCATAACGTGATTTCAAAATCATCTGAAGAACTAGAATCGGAAACTGAACTATTACTAGAAGAACTGCTTTCACACAGACACTGAATCTTTTTATTTTTCGTTGATAAAGTGGGACAACTTTGAACTGAATTATCTTTATGATCCCTAGTACTCAATCTTTCCAATTCACTTTCTGTGATACTGTTATTAGTTTCATTTCCATTCGCTTTCTTTGTTGGCATTTCATCTTTTTTCTGTGGCACCTTTTCATCTTTCAGTTTATCTTTGTTTAAACTAGTGTTTGTATTTCTTGAAGCGCACCGACAATCATTTTCTTCTGAATTATGTAATTCTTGATTAATTTTTGAATTACTTTTGGATTCCCTGTCTTGGTGGTCACGTTTGTATTCATTATCCTTATCATTAGTTTTAGATTTATCTCGCTCTGTTTGCGTATAACTGTTAACAAGAGTATCGTGGCTCCCAGTTTCCCTGTTTATTTTCTGTCCACTTAGATATAATTTATCCCCCTCTTTTATATCGTTTGTTCCTCTTTCAAATGGAAGACACTTACACATTAACTGTTCTATTTTGGTACCTTTATCATATCCATTTTCATAGACCTTTGTAGAATGAATTCCACTTGTTGAAGATTGGTGGCTTTTTACTGTATCCATGGTATGAAGCGAATTCTTTATCACATCTTGAACCTTTTCACTTAAACGTCTCTGTTGTGACGGACATTCCAATGGTACTTCAAAAGTATAACGGCGCACTGTTATTTTCTCACTTCCATCTTTAGAAGTAGTACATATTTCGTTTGATACAAGACTTGCTTTCTGCAAATCAACAGCCCCCATTCCACAAAATTGTGCTGGTAAATTTGTATTGTTTGTTTTTTGAGACGAAGTGGTATATTGCCCAGTATCAATTTTTGTATTATTTCGTTGTACCATAAATTCATGACGTCCTAGCGTGGAAGAAGTATTATTATGAATTTCAAATTGTAGTGTGTCAGTATTCGTTTGTGGCTGCTTTTGATTTAAATCACACAAATTTTGCTGCTTAAAATTTGAACTACCTTTTGCAGGTGGTCCTACCAATGAAGGTTTTCTTGGTGAACATTTCTGACTTCCACATGGTTTACATGAAGATCCAATGCTACTTGAATATTCAGCTGGTGATACAACTTTTGCTACTACATCAATATTAAAGTGTTCTATTGTCTCCCCACCAATAGTGTTCCTTACTGTATACGGCCTGCAACTAACACCTGCAACAGAATTTGGCGCCTTTGTAGATTCAGAAGGCAAGCGTCTCCAACGGTATTCATCTGATTCCTTCATACTAGAATTCTCTGATTTCTCTGTAGTAATTACATATACCGCGGTAGATTTTTTAACACCTTTCATATCGCCAACATGAGGCCTTTGCAACATAGAAGTCATCACTTTGTGTTTTGCCGTTTCTGAATTCTTATATCGTTCTTTTTCTAACAACCCCTTAAGTTTACTTAAATGACCAATTTCGTTATTTATCCAGTTTAGTTGGTGTTCCCGTTCCTTTTTAGCAAATTGCACTACAAGATCTTCATCCTTCTTTGAATCATTCACGTTACATTTCTGCTCTAAAATATGTTCAGAAAGGGTTTTTTCTTCCCGCCAATTTCGTGAAAAATGAGGTTCTCTTGGAGGCAGTGAATTATTAGTTAGAGTAGATGTGGAGGATGAATGTGCTTGCATCGAATTTTTTTGTGGTAACTTGTACAGTTCATTCACACTTGAATGACTTGAGGTAGTAGAATTTGCATTACCCATACTTGTTAAAGTAAATCTAGGATTTCGCAATTTTATATTTCTAACATTTTGGTGCGCGGAAGTTGGAGCACTGTATTCTAAAGTAGAAGTATGTTTTTGTGTAGATTCTTGTTGTTCGAAATTCGGCAGTAATTCATTAGAAAACGTCTGTGTTTGTAATCTTTTTTGGGAAGATTTTTTAAAATCGTTTAGATTTCTTTGAACTTTGGCTTGTACCGGTACCCAAGGCACATTGTCCTGCAAATATTGCTCTTTTGTAAAATTTGAGAATGCTTTAATATCAAGTTTATCAATATCATTATGACTTGAACTAGAAACTTCACTGCTCTCACTGATTAACAATGGCCCTTTAACTTTGCTGCTACTTTCTGAAGTGTCGTCCAAGTATTTAGAATCTAAAAGTTTTTGCACAATCTTTTTCATATAATATCTTTTCTTACTTGGATCATATCTGTTTGACTGTAACAATCTCTGCAGCAACGCAACTGTTTTTTCCAGATCAGGTATTAAATGTTCGGAATGTTTTTTCAGAATAGATTTCCCTAAAGAACCATCTTTTGAACATCTACTGGTACTCTTGGAAGTGCTCAAAATTTGATCTGAATCTGATGTAACTAATGACGGCACTAATTTTGTCAATATTTCAGGTACAACTTTATTTTCATGAAGCGGTAATACAATATCTTGATTAATCAACTCTTCCTGAGGCCGATTTAATTTTTGATTGTACACCTCTCCATAAAGATATTCAAAACTATTACAATTAGATAAAGCCACATCAGAATTTGTATTTGTAGAGGAAAGTTGTTTGTCCGTATCTGAATGTTCAATAAATAAAACACTTTGTTGATTTAATTTGGCACGCGGTTGTTTCATTGTTCGATTGAAAATAACTTCTGGTTCATAAAATACATCAGTCTGAACTTCCTGGGACACGTTTCTCTTTAAAGAAGTTTGAATAAATTTATCTTCACTGTCAGGTTTACTAACGCCGGCACATTCAATCACCACTGGTTTTGATACAGATAATTTTAAGATTTTCATGTTCTTATACTTTGAATATTTTAAATACTCATTGGTTACTAAATTAAATTGACTGTGCCATCTTTTTAAGCTTTTGTTTGGTTTAGAATTCACAGATACATTTTCTAAGCTATTACTGAGATGTTTTGATAATTTTGTACTTTTTGCATCACTTAGATTAGATAAATTTGATTTTGGACTAGCACTGTCTGAAGATTTTTCAGGTTTTTTTGTTACAGGTGTAATAAAGCTATTGTTTGGAAGCAGAGAATCACCAGTACTCTTCTTGTTATTCAAAGGAGTCGATTCTGCATTTGGCATACCAATTTTTTGCTTTAATTGTCGCAAGATGTCTTTAGATGTCTCAAAGTTTTTGGTATTTTGTGTGTCGCTATCTCTGCTATCAGAATCACTTAAAACATTCACATTGTCAGCAAGATTAGAAGATTCTGATGAATAATTGTCACCTATTTTAACATATGTTTTATATGTAGAAGTTGAAGTACTTGAGCACACTGGTTTGATAGTAAAAGCAGCGATTTTATCACCTTTTAGATATAAACGTTCATCACTACTATCACTGCTGGATGGTTTAAGATTTCTCGGTATGTCGATGTTATCGCCTTCTGGACTGTATCGTAAAGTACCCTTCTGAAGTTTCATTTTTTCTAATGCACTCAAAACCGGTAAAGACACACTTTTGTGCATAATTTTATGCATTGTTACATTTTCATAGCCAATATCTGCGCCATTATCCCATTCAAGTTTACGATTTGAAGTGACACTGCTTGCGGGGGATGGGATTCGTGCGGTCATGTCATCAGCTTGTTTTACTTTTACTTCTTCATCTTGACCAATAAGTGGAGGTCTTTCTGTACTACAACATGGTTCAATAGTATTTTCAATGATTTCTTCAGCTTCCTTAACAGATTTTGAATCAAGTTTCTCCATCCAGTTTTTATAAGGTTTTGATGCACAAAAATACTGCGGTAGTTTGTGATCTTGGGAATACTGCTTGTAATAATCGAGAACTTGCGAAGGAACTGCTGGATCTTGTGTTACATTGCTTGCCACAGCACTTTCTTGAGAGTCCATGGCATTTAATTAAAGTAAATTCCTTAATAGTAATTCAAACGAATGGTTGGCTCTACTCATACTAAAATTTAAACAAAAATGTAACCTCAATTTACAAACACAACTGAAAATTTAAATTATATCGCATGGTTTACGAAAAAATGACTTCTAAAAAATTGAAAACTTACTTTAAATCAAATGACATCCACAACTAGGGCAACCAAAAGTAAAGAAACATCTATTTGTCAAAATAACACTTTTAAATTAACTGTCAGTTTACAGCGTCACCGTTTCAAATGCGTACGACGTAACTTCCTATAAATTTTGACCGCCTGAGTAATGCAACACACCATACACGGACAACTTCTAGCTTTGCAATAATGACTAATGGAGATAGAACTTGCCCCGAAGATTGTAACTGTCAAGATTTTCCTGATCAAGATGTAACTGATGTAGAAGACCTGTGTGTAGTTGAAGGCTCCATACAAGATAAAACACGATCCGTCGATGAGCATGACACCAGTCACATTGTATGGTCAAAATTAAGCCCGCCTACAGGATTTGGCGTGTCTCCGGCAGTTGTTTCTGCGAGACGAATAGAAATAATGAGGGCACAATTAACGGGCGAAGAAGAAAGCGGACATAAAAAGCAATGTCCAGTTGGAGAGTCAGGCACCGGAATATGCTTATGCCAATCGGGGACCCGATAAATACCTACAGAGTTTATGTAATGCCTTTATTTTATTGCAAACCTGTACACAAAATTTAAGACATAAATACATTTATTTTTGCACTATTTTTGTAATGATTGATATAACATCGCAGAATATCTTGGATCTATCACCACTCGTTTATGAGTCGATGTGACACTTGCTATTGTAGTTTCACTTCTGAAACAACAAATTATAGCGTTTGTAAATTTTTGTGGGATTCAATAAACAAACCTTTAAGTTTAACGAATGCTGCATTTAGTATCTGCAAATTATAATAATAAGTAACCTATCTGTATAAATGATACTTAAAATTTTTAATTACAGTAAGAAGTAAACTAAAAAAAATCTAAGAATTTCGTTATTACTTTTTGCATAGTTTTTCAATAGCGGTGTAAAACAGAGTTCACCTAAATGCCGCTCTATTTTTGATCGTCTATCACATTTATAACATGGTATAATCATTGTAATATTTGTGCATTGATTATAAATTATTATTATTATAATACAAGGTGAGTTGAGATTTGCACCGTTATACCGTATTTTTTAATTTGAGAAGAAAATTCAAAAAAAAAAAAGGTAGATCTACGATTGGCTGCCAGCAAACTTTAACTGACTGGCAGCCAATCATAGATCTACCTTTTGGCGCGATCAGCTTGAATCTTCCTCTCAAATTAAAAAATACGGTATAGTGATTAGAAATAGTTAACATCAAATGCTAAAACTATTGCCTTCAAAAACGTGTAAATGGTAATTATTCAAAATGTATGGTAATTTTTTAAATTCATGAATAAAATGGATTTTAAATTCAACAAGATAGTACAAGGTACACGAAAGTGTGTCAACTTCGTTTTATGCAAGGAAAGAAATTTGAAGTTCAATATTAAGTGAATGATCATAGTAAGCAATTTGTTACTGTTAAGATTAACACATTCGTTTCGAAAGATAAAAAGGCGAAGTTACTGTTACTGTTTGCCAAGTTAATCCCAACGGCATTCTTGTAATACCTTTACTTGGGATTTGCACTACAAAATCCCTAACAACTAAAAAACTTGAACAAATAGAATTTTCGTATTCATGGTCGCCGCTGGAAAATCAGAATTATATGAGATGCTATTTCCGAGTTCAGAAAACCATAGGTCAATTAACTTAAATATTTTTGTAATAAAAGTTACTTTGTTCACTATATTATTTTTTTAACAGAAAGACTCTTTCACGGCCACTTGTGTTAATTTTAATAAGACCAAAAATGTAACTTTACTTTCCAAGAGTACTCTAGTGCTTCAAGAACAGCTCTTACAGTGCGACAAAGTTCTAAGTAGAATGTATTTTGTAAGAAAAAAATAATTGTTGCCATTAAACGGCACATCCTTCTAGTATCAAACTAGCTAGCTAGCTTACTATGTTGACATTAATACCTCTGCTAGGACATTTTTATTTAACACCAAACTACAGAATATTAATAGATAAATTAGTATTCTATGATCAAACTTTAAATTTAGTCTCTGAGCATTTCTATATGGTTCCAACTCACATTTATAGAAATGCAGCGTTCTGACAAAGGGATCCCGGAATTACGGAGGATCCATACATATTTATTAAAAAGTTGTTTTTTCGAAAATTATTTGAGATAGAAATTTCAAATGTTGGTTTTTCTTTTCTTTGGACACGACCTTAATTTTCATAATGCATAATGCTACCTACACAAACTTTCGGGCGTAATTGAATCATATTCGATGAACTATTTTTTGGCAAAAAAATTTGGATTCAAAATGTTCAAATTATAACTAGGACCAACTTCCATCTCATTTGAAATATATTTTAATTCTTTATACTATACAGGTTGTATTATATTAAGTGTTCACCAATAATAACTGGTAATAATCTTGAGGTCTCGCCGAGGTCTTGCAGCACAGAAGATGTGCTTGTAGATAACAGGCCACATTTTTGGAAATGAGAAAATTCCATGTTGGGAACCAAAATTGAACACAGGTGTGTTTCTAAATCACACCAAAAGTAATGAAAGGTGAATATGCCACATTAATGTTCAATAAAAATATTAACTGGTAGATTTATTCAATTGTTTTGATGTTTTAATAATTACAATTTTCAACTGTTTCATTGCCTACGTGATTTTTGTAATTAATTAAAATAAAAACTTCAATTGCTTGTAACATCTCGGTAGTTAATTTAATAGTACTAGTGCATTAGATAAGGTGACCAAACGTACTCCTTTAGGGAGTTTTGTACTCCTTTTTTGTGAACCGTACTCCTTTTAAAACGAGTACCCCAAAAGTACTCCTTTGCATTCTTTTGTACTCCTTTGTACTTCTAAAAATATAAAAACTTGACATTTAACTTTAAATTGTGGATCCTAACATAAGTCGGGGGGGGGGGGAAATGACCTGAGTACACTTTATGACAATGTGCACTGCAATTTGCATGGTTTTACATAGGAAAACCGACTTTTATGATTATGATTACAGCAAGGGTTGACTCTTAAGAGTCGGTTTCCCTAGGTGAAAGCATGCAACTTGCAGTGTGTTTGTTTTAACGTGTTTATACATATCATTTTTGAACTAATGAATTTTGAAATTATTTAAAAAACATATAAGTAGTTGAATGGAGAAGACTCAGTGTTTTTATTCAAACCGAATCACCATATCCAATGAAAATTCATTTGTACTCCTTTTGTATAAAAAATAGTTGGTCACCTTACATTAGAACTTTTTCATTCCGAATTAAACATCCCTTCGAAATATGTAAAAAATTATAAGACATTCCATTTAAAAAAATGTTATTTTCGTGAATATCTCGAGCAGTTTTTTTCCCTTTAGTTATGGTAATCAGCGGAAAAAGCACCAATTGTTTACTAATTTAACCGACTTTGTAGCTCCAATAATAACAAAGTTACAAATAGTGGACACTCAATATAATACAAACTATATACCTTCATTTGTTATTGAAAAATGAAAATTGAATTAAAGCTCAATATTTTACTGGATGTTTCAATTTGTGCATACAATTTTCAACCCGTCCTCATGACTAGTTACAGATAAAGATTTGGATGAAACTAATGCTTCGCATGATCTAGCGAGCGCAAAATGTGTTAATTCATTGATTCAACAATTTTATGAAAATAAGTAGAATGTCAACAAAAAGCGTAACAAAAATCTGATGAAAAATCTGAAAAATATGATTGGCAGTTTTCTGCTGGCAGCCAATCATAAATCTACCTTTTAGCGCGATCTGTTTGAATCTTCTTCCCAAATTAAAAAATACGGTATAGCAATAAAAGTATAGGATAAAATATTTTCTTGAACACTTACCTGGTATTTGACGGTTCATAATTTAAAATATCACGACGTGGATAATTCGATTTAGGACCAGTGTTATCTTCATTTTGAGCGCAACTGTCATAATCGCAATTATCGCAAGTTCCTTGAGTCGTTCCTGAAGTGGAGGAACTGCTTTTATAAACATTACATTTGTTGTACGGCAAAGAGTCATTTTTTGCTGCCAATTTTGAAGCACCGACGATTAATTTTCTTCTTGCACGTTGAAATTCCTCCAAATTACGTTGTAACTCCATTCTTTCTTGTAATTCTGCCTGATCTAAATTAAATGAACTGGTTCTTCCACTGTAGGAGATAATTTCATTTTGATGCGTTTTTCTCCATTTACTTACTATTACTTACACATGATCCTGTTGTGGACGACTGGAATAATTAGTAGATGGTTCTTGTGTGTAATCCTCAAGTCCGTGCGATGCCATCTGAAACAATGACTTTAATGTATCTGATATGCAATAACTATATTTACCGGTGTTTGATAAAGTGGTACAAATGTGGGAGATTCAGGACCATGACTTGATCGTCGCTGAACGGATTTTTTTTTACCACTTGCGCTAGTGGGCCGTTGTGGCACATCAGAAGCACTTTCTCCCATTTTTCGTTTAGCCACAACAATCGGTTGTTTATGAAGATTAGCCGGTATTTCAATAACTGTAGTTTCGTCTGGATTTATCATGCCTTTCGGAATTATTACTTTTTGAACGGGTGCAACCTTTT
This sequence comes from Dascillus cervinus, assembly GCA_949768715.1. NCBI lineage: Eukaryota > Metazoa > Arthropoda > Insecta > Coleoptera > Dascillidae > Dascillus > Dascillus cervinus. The sequence goes on along the minus strand of OX458319.1, from coordinate 23,395,122 downwards.
TTCCACATAACGGCATCGTGAATTTCTGCTTGCTTTAAAACCGCAACGACCCTAATGCCCCATGAAACTTAAATTTAACTCGAAAACTGTCAAAAATGATTGAAGCCAATTTGATTTTTCTTTTTTAAAAAATTTATTTAGAACAATTTCAGTTTCTAGAATTGATCACTAAATTATGCGAACTGCCGCTGATTTTGGCGGCATTTTCCACAAGCTTCCTTCTTGCTTGTTGGTAATTGCGGAGATGCTGCTTCATCTTTAAAAGTTCATCTGCTTCAAGTTTTGCTAATTGTTTTTGGATGCTTGCTGTTAAATAAACGCTAGCGGTTGGTGATTGCGTCGTATGCACAGGACTCTTTTGCGTTCCTTTTTTTAACATTGATTTTGATGATTTTCTAACCATTCTCTTGTCCACACTTTTGGTATTGTATTTATCACCCGCGGAACTTCCACCATGTTTATTTGTTGCAACAGTTTCTTCGTTTCCTTCATCATATGGCGTTCTAAAGGGTCTTTTCGAAGTTTTCGCACGTTCTGAACGTCTTGGTGATCTCGCACCACCACTGGAAGTAGCTATTACTGTGGGTGCATCGTGCAGTTCGGCAGGAATCTCAATTATTATGGTTTCATTGGCATCTACAACGCCTTTAGGGATGATCACTCGTCTGGATGGACTATGAGTCATAGTAACTGATTAAAGATCTTAATTTAACGAGCACAATTAATTTTGACGTTTTTAAAAAATTTCAATTAAAATTTATGATATAAGATGAGTTGATTTCAAAATTACAATTAGGGTAGTTGCCCCAGTAATGGACACTGCACTAGTAATGGACACCCTTGATTGAAAATGACCAATAAGTTTCAAAATAAACGCCAAAAGATTTTGTTTTGGTAGTCCCGTTATTCGTGTGCACATAATACACTTGCGTATAGAAGATTTATGCAACTATGTTCAATCTTGCATGAGTGGGTGGGAATTTGTAAGATAACCGTCTTGTGAATCAGTATTTGAAGTCATTTGGAAGTTCGTTCATCGTGGTGTTACATATTTAGGCAAAGCAATAAAGCTTTTTTCATGCCATAAATACTACCCGGAAACCGTCTGTGCGATTACATAAAGGACAGTTAGCAGATCAATTTGGCATAATTTCCCACTCGAGGGCCATAATTTTTAATTTGTTATGAACAATTTAGAAGAAAAAATATTTTTTTTTTAGTTGTTTGCTTGTAAAATGGAAACTAATGAAGCAATTTTAATGTTGTCAATAGACGAATTGTAGAGAATTAAATTACGAAGAGAATGAGAGGTCGAATGTCCAGATCGAATAATTAGAACCGGACAAAACCCGGAAAACCCGGAAATTTCAGTGTTATCTTAAAAAATTCACAATTCCGACATTTTTTAATTTTAAGAACTGAAACTTTGCACACAGATAGCTATTTATATGTATTTTATGTGTGCAAAACCCCGATTCTGTCGGACTAACGGTTATTGCACAATCACCATTTCAATTTTTTTCTGCGATATTTTCCAGGAGGGCTGCTTGTTCCTGTGTTTGTCCGATTTAAATTTTAAAAACAGAATTGGAAACTAATTAGGAAATTGTCAGGTGCGGTGCCTCTACAGAGGAAAATGGGTTCTCAAACGGAATTATCTGTAACAGAAGAAAATACGTTGGTTACATGGATTCTTGCTATGGCGAAGAAAGGATTTCCAGTTCATAAACAGAATTTAATTTTGTCAGTCAAAAAATTCCTAGAAGATAATGGTAGGGAAATTCGGTACGTCAAAGAATCTAAAACCCCAGGACGATCATGGTTTGAAGGTTTTCTGAAACGGCATCCAGAGATAAAAGAAAAACATGCCCAATCAGTAAGTAAGGCTCGAGCTGCAGTTACACAAGATCGCATTCATGGTTGGTTTGACGAAATATCAGATCATTTTAAAGAAAAGAATCCATTCTTCTAAATCCGAGCCGTATATTCAATGGCGACGAATCTGGATTTGTTTTGTGCCCAAAAGGTGGGAAAGTTTTAGGACCAACCAAAAGAACAAGATTTTTATGAACGAGTCAGTTCTGAAAAAGAACAGATTTCAGTTATGGCCACATTTTCAGCTAATGGAACTGTTGTACCACCAATGCTAATTTTCCCTTATAAAAAGATGCCAAAAGCCATCGTTGATTCAATTCCAGAAAGTTGAGCGCTTGGTAGGTCAGATTCTGGGTGGATTAATTCAGAAGTGTTCTATGAATACCTCTCAAATCATTTTATACCGTATGTGAAATCATCAAATATTGTTCGGCCAGTTGTACTTTTTGTTGATGGACATCGTTCTCCCTTAACTCAACAAGCAAGCCTACTTTGTGATGAGAACGGTGTCATTCTAATATCATTATTGCCAACTACCACTCACATTATGCAACCGGCAGATGTAGCTGTATTGAAGCCTCTCAAGTCGGGATGGAAATCTGCCGTTAGAATCTGGAAATTCCAAAATTTTCCCAAAGAAGTAAGCAGGTACACATTTAGGTCAATTCTAAAAGAAGTGTTTGATTAATTTGCTACAGCGACGACGATCCAAAACGGGTTTAGGAAAAGTGGTTTGTTTCCTTTTGACAAAAATAATGTGGATTATACAAAGTGTATTGCAAACCGAAGTTTACTTAAATCATTTGACAAGGTTTCAAACGAGTATAACACCAACATCTCGCCACTAAAAATCATTGAAGGAAAAATTGAAAAAGAACTGGATCAATTCCTGCAAACATACAAGAACTGGTGCTGAATGGACTGGAAATATAGAGTTAGTCAACCTGTATAAAGTGTGGTGTGCTATAAAAAACGATACTAACGCTAGTTTGACTCATGATAAGAGTTCAGTTAGTCAAGATTCGGACATTGATAATCTGTCTCTCGCAGAAGAAAATATAAATTTTTCAATTGGACGAGCTGACTCTGAGGGAGATTATAATACAAGAGAGGAGTCGCCGGTTCATGAACAACCCTGCACAAGTTCACAGTGGAACAGCCCTGAAAACGACAGCAAAAAATATTACGACAGCAAAGAAAAAGAAGGTTATAAAATACCAACACCTTTTAAAAAGTGTTTAATATTTCCTAATTCTAATCCTTCTGAAACAAAAACTCCAAAGCGCAAGAGAAAAATATTTTCTGCGGCTGTGTCCAGTGGAAAGTACCGAGAGTTTTATAAAAATGAACAATAAGAAGTTACTCCCTCAGATAAAGAAGAAAAAGGAACCAGTCATTGAAACTTCTGATTCAGATATAAGCGTCAGATACAATGATCAGGATCTAGATATGAGCGACATCGAAGATTTAGATTTGATAGTGGGAAAATATGTAATTTTCAAATATGAGAACAACCATTGTCCTGGTGAGTAAAGAAAATGATTCGACGTTTGATTGAAATGTCTTTTTTATTTTTATTGTTCTAAAAAATATCTTACTCTACAGGAGTTATCGTGAAGAGTGACGTGCAAGGGGCAGAAATTCGATTAATGATTACTGCAGGGCAGATGGTTTCATGGAAGTGGCCAGTCAAAGATGATATGTTATATTATTTTAGGAAAGACATTGTTTGCAACATTGCAGAGCCTAAACAAAAATAGCAGAGAGGCCTTTAGGCATTTTTGTGTTTACATTGGTAAGAATAAATTTTAGTATACGCCATATCCCCCACAGTTGTGGCAATGATGTTATTTTGTTATTGTTGGTTTGGAAATGAATTAATCGAGGCGGTATTAATTTGACGAATAAGTGTTGAAAATAGAAGAAATTAAAATGTAATTTTCAGGGTAATCGTACTAATGCGGCGGCTTACAACAGCTCTTGGTATTTAGCAGAGATACGTCTGCAAAAATATCTTATTTTGATTATTAGACGAGCAAATCAAGAAATGGCTCTAACAGCGGCTGGTTTAACGACAATGAATCACAACACTTTGATCCAAGTTTTCAAATTTGCAATGTCGATGTACACTCTATTCGGATCTTTCACTGAAAATTGATTGAGACGATGTGAATTTTATCATACTGCGTACAAAAAAAAACTATAATCAGATCGCAGTACATGTTGGTGTTGCAATGTCCATGTCATATCCATAATAATGATGCTTACCCTATAAATTTGTAACATGTATTTCACATTCACATATTCGCACATATTCATTATCACCCCTTGCACAGTTCACTGCTCGTACAGCTTTTACAAACCGGCTCTTTTTTGCCAATAAATTTTATTGTACTGACAATGAAATGTAATTTTGATGAACACTAGACAAAATTTAAAAACATTTTGTTTCAAAAATGACTTCAAGGAAGTGCAATTTTTCTGCAATCGTCAAATTTGTTACTAGGTACCTGTTTTGCATATAATAATATACAGTGCCCGCCATATTGTTCGAACCATATGGGAAAAACTTTCATCTTCGATTTCTTTAAAAATCTAAATCTGCCAAAAGTTTGTGCATGTTCAAAAACCCAAAATGGACTATTCGAATTCTGCAAACGATTTTTGGTTTCACAGAAAATGGAATTTATCGAAACTTCAAAAACTAAAAAAAAATCATAATTTTAAAATGAAAATTATTTTGAATGAAATTTGAGTAACATTAGTCAGATATTCAGTAGATACGATGCCAATTATGAAAATAGATGAGTTTCTTCAACCGATGTCCAAAAAATTGTTATTTTTTAAATTTCAACTGTCTCTTACAATTTCCACGTGTAATCTTGAATTTTAATTATTTCAAATCTAAGTATAGTTAGTTTATTTATTTTTGTCTTCAAAAAAAGGAACTAAACTGATACAATCTAAATGACAAATAAAATTTTTAATTTTAAAAGAAATTCTGTCATGTTATTTTACATTTTTGGTACAAAGCTTTTTTATCACGAAAAACCCCATTTTAAGTTTCAGTTTGTTTTCTAATTCACAAAAAAGCGTATTTTTTCGTTAAACGCGCTAGAAAATTATAATAATAAGATTATCGTCATATTTTATACAAATTCGTAGATAGCCATGGATACTTTTTCAATAGACGAATTATGTTTAACAGTATCATTAGTATTTTCACAATGGAACGTAAATTACGTAAAAGTGAGAAAATTGAAATTGTTTTAATTGTAGGTGACAAATATGAAACGTTGACAGAGACAGAGCTATTTAGTTTTTAATCACCGAGATCCTAGTAAAAATATCTCCCATACAACAGTTGGACAAATTTATTCAAAATTTAAAATTACGGGAACCATTGCAAATAAATTTAAACATCCACATGATCATAAATTTTGCGAACGGTTTCTTCCAATGGAGTTGTAAACTCGCAGAATGGCCTTTGATGGGCAGATGAAAATTCAGATTTTCAAATAGAAGCACGAAATCAATACGAATGTGTGGTGTGGAATCTTTAAAAACCAAATATTTGGACCACACTTAGCAATAATTTAAATACAAAACAATCGTTGTTATAACTACAGCAATTGTTACAATGAAATTAATCTAGGATTAACTGATACTGTGAAGTAAGTATCCATGGCTATCCACGAATTTGTATAAAATATGACGGTGATCTTATTATTATAACTTTCTAGTGCGTTTAACGGAAAAATACACTTTCTTTTATTTATTCGCATAAATTGTTAAATTACATGTATTTTGAGTAAATTAGAAAACAAGTTGAAACTTAAAATGTATTTTTTCGTGATAAAAAGGCTTTGCAATAAAACAATGTAAAATAACATGACAGAATTTCTATTAAAATTAAAAATTTCATTTGTAATTTAGACTGTACCAGTTTAGTTCATTTTTTGAAGACAAAAATAAATAAACTAACTATACTTAGATTTGAAATAATTAAAATTGAAGATTACACGTGGAAATTGTAAGAGACAGTTGAAATTTGAAAAATAACAACTTTTTTGGACATCGGTTGAAGAAACTCATCTGATTTCATAATTGGCATCGCATCTACTGAATATCTAACTAATGTTACCCAAATGTCATCAAAAAAAATTTTCAGTTATAATACAACGAGTAGTCAAAGATTGTCGAATATTTTTATGAATGGTCATTCGCTTTATGAACACCATGAGTGCGCAGCACGAATGGTGTTCGGAAGCGTATAATGACCATGAATAAAAATATTGTACAATCTTTGACAACGAATTGTATTCAACAGACTATTCAATTCACCAAATCAATGATTAAAATGAAATATTTCAAAATCTAGTTCGAAAATTTGAGTTACACATGATTTCATTTCCATAGCAACCGGGAAAAAAAAGTTGTTATTTGAATATTTTCTGACAGTAATGGAAAGTGTGTGCAAAAGATTTGGAGAGAGATCTGATGCAGAAATCAATGTAGATATTGGAAGAAACGTGCCGGAAAATACACGGAAGTCACGAGAGTCGGTATGGCGTCAGTTCTCTCAGTTTTTGGAAGAAAAAGACTACTCTTTGACACCATCTGTCACATCTGCAGAGTTAAATATTATTCTGAAGAGTTGGGCCGTTAATATGAGGAAGAGAGATGGGTCGGAATATAAGGAAGGTGTGGTCAAGCATTTATGGAACAGTACTGCGAAAATGGTGCAAGAAATGTATTTCAATATGTGGAATATTGAGATTAACCCATTTAGTGAAGCTGTATTCAAAACATCGAGAGAGGCTAGAGATGCTACTAGACGAAAATTACAGGCGCTTCCAGAAAAAAGAACCAGCAGCGCAGTAGCTCTGTCTGAAAAAGAATATCAAAAAATTGTTGAAGTTCTCGACGAAGATAGCCCCCATGGACTTCAAAAGAAATTTTTTTTCATTGTCTCCTATGAATTAGCTTGGCGAGGTGGAGAAGAAGAAATTAACAATGAGGGTCTTCCTACAGGGCGTGTAGAATATAATTCTATTTTTTCCAAAACTGCTCAAGGCGGTGCAAAACGTTTAACTGAAAGTAATTGGTTGATAACCAATGAAAATGCGGAAATTTGTCCTATAAGGTAAGTTCCTGGTTTCTTCCTTTTTTAATTGATTTATAAATATCGGATAATTATAGACTGTACCATAAGCTGTTGTCGAAGAGAGGCAGCAATGTCAAGACCGAGAGGATGTTTTTAACGCCTAACCCATTTTGGAATTCTAATGGAAAAAATTATTGGTACAAGAATTCCCCTGTGGGTGTAAACGAAATTGAAAAATGGGTGAAAACATCGGCAGAAAAAATAGGATTGGACACTAAAAAAAGAAAAAATATCCAATCATTCAATTAGATCCACTAGCGTATCGTCATTGGCCAAAGCAGGTGTTGGCGAGCATCAGTTAATAAAAATCACAGGCCACAATAATATTAATTCAATCAAGTCTTATTTACAAATGGACAACGAACATCACAGGACAATTGTTGAAAAAATGAGAACTACTACGTTGACAACGGTGGCGACTGAATTGCCCAACAGGAGGGAGGGTAAAATTTGTGATGTTAAACATTCGTTCAAAGGAGGAATTTTTCAGAATTGCAACAATGTTCATTTTTCAAATTGTTCAGTTAATTTTGTAACAAAGTAATAATTTTTTTAAATAAAAATAATAATCAAGTTACTTCAAAATATTCACTGCAACCACTAGTGGAATATCCAGTTATATTTTCACTAATGAAATATTCGCTGGAATTTTCTGTTGTTAGGATACGAAAGTAAATATCTGCTATTTTATTGGATAATATTTGAAAAATGATTTTGTGAATTGAATAGTCATTTTAAAATTGTTTTTTTTTCAGTTTTTGAAGTTTCGATAAATTCCATTTTCTCTGAAACCAAAAATCGTTTGCAGAATTCGAATAGTCCATTTTGGGTTTTTGAACATGCACAAACTTTTGGCAGATTTAGATTTTTAAAGAAATCGAAGATGAAAATTTTTCCCATATAGTGCGAACAATATGGCGGGCATTATACATATATGTGGAGTAAAATGAAATCAAAAGCTGTAATGAAAATATCGTTGACTATTCAATTTACCAAATCATTTTTCAAATATTAGCCAATAAAATAGCAGATATTTACTTTCGTATCCTAACAACAGAAAATTCCAGCGAGTATTTCATTAGTGAAAATATAACTGGATATTCCACTAGTGGTTGCAGTGAATATTTTAAAGTAACTTGATTATTATTTTTATTTAAGAAAATTATTACTTTGTTACAAAATTAACTGAACAATTTGAAAAATGAACATTGTTGCAATTCTGAAAAATTCCTCCTTCTTTGAACGAATGTTCAACATCACAAATTTTACCCTCACTGCTGTTGGGCAATTCAGTCGCCACCGTTGTCGACGTAGTAGTTCTCATTTTTTCAACAATTGTCCTGTGATGTTCGTTGATTGAATTAATATTATTGTGACCTGTGATTTTTATTAACTGATGCTCGCCAACACCTGCTTTGGCCAATGACTAAACGCTAGTGGATCTAATTGAATGATTGGATATTTTTCTTTTTTTAGTGTCCAATCCTATTTTTTCTGCCGCTGTTTTCACCCATTTTCCAATTTCATTTACTCCCACAGGGGAATTCTTGTACCAATAATTTTTTCCATTAGAATTCCAAAATGGGTTAGGCGTTAAAAACATCCTCTCGGTCTTGACATTGCTGCCTCTCTTCGACAACAGCTTATGGTACAGTCTATAATTATCTGATATTTATAAATCAATTAAAAAAGGAAGAAACTATGGACTTACCTTATAGGACAAATTTCCGCATTTTCATTGGTTATCAACCATTTACTTTCAGTTAAACGTTTTGCACTGCCTTGAGCAGTTTTGGAAAAAATAGAATTATATTCTACACGCCCTGTAGGAAGACCCTCATTGTTGATTTCTTCCTTGAAGAAATAAGTTTGACATTGAGCCCCTTCTCCACCTCACCAAGCTAATTCATAGGAGACAATGAAAAAAAAATTCTTTTGAAGTCCATCGGGGCTATCTTCGTCGAAAACTTCAACAATTTTTTGATATTCTTTTTTAGACAGAGCTGCTGCGCTGCTGGTTCTTTTTTTCTGGAAGCGCCTGTAATTTTCGTCTAGTAGAATCTCTAGCCTCTCTCGATGTTTTGAATACAGCTTCACTAAATGGGTTAATCTCAATATTCCACTTATTGAAATACATTTCTTGCACCATTTTCGCAGAACTGTTCCATAAATGCTTGACCACACCTTCCTTATATTCCGACCCATCTCTCTTCCTCATATTGACAGCCCAACTCTTCAGAATAATATTTAACTCTGCAGATGTGACAGATGGTGTCAAAGAGTAGTCTTTTTCTTCCAAAAACTGAGAGAACTGACGCCATACCGACTCTCGTGACTTCCGTGTATTTTCCGGCACGTTTCTTCCAATATCTACATTGATTTCTGCATCAGATCTCTCTCCAAATCTTTTGCACACACTTTCCATTACTGTCAGAAAATATTCAAATAACAACTTTTTTTTACCGGTTGCTATGGAAATGAAATCATGTGTAACTCAAATTTTCGAACTAGATTTTGAAATATTTCATTTTAATCATTGATTTGGTGAATTGAATAGTCTGTTGAATACAATTCGTTGTCAAAGATTGTACAATATTTTTATTCATGGTCATTATACGCTTCCGAACACCATTCGTGCTGCGCACTCATGGTGTTCATAAAGCGAATGACCATTCATAAAAATATTCGACAATCTTTGACTACTCGTTGTATTATAACTGATTATTTTTTAATGATTTCATTCACCAATCTTTTAGCAGTATTTGGGCACACGTGTTTAATTCTGTCCAATCACAACATTATTATAGTGAGAATTTTCTACTGTACATTATTCCCGCGAGCATAATTTCTAGTATTTTGTTTACATATGTTACTTGACAGCACATTTTCTAGTTTTGACATCTGTCGCCAGTTTGATTTTAGTTTATAATGAATTAAACTGTATTTTTATGCTGTATTTTTTATTTAAACGTTAAAAAATAATCTTCCGAATACCACTCGAGAGTGCGAATTAATTAGAAAATAATTCTCCAGTTATTTTTTCAAACTTGTTGCCATTTGGGAATAGCCACTCGAGCCCTACGGGCTCTCGTGTCTATTCCCTGGCAACAAGTTTTCGAAAATCTGTCGAATTATTTTCAATTTATTCCCACTCTCTTGTGATATTACTTATGATTATTTTTTAATGATTTCATTCACCAATCGTTTAGCAGTATTTGGGCACACGTGTTTAATTCTGTCCAATCACAACATTATTATAGTGAGAATTTTCTACTGTAGAAAATTCCCGCGAGCATAATTTCTAATATTTTGTTTACATATGTAACTTGACAGCACATTTTCTAGTTTTGACATCTGTCGCCAGTTTGATTTTAGTTTATAATGAATTAAACTGTATTTTTATGCTGTATTTTTTATTTAAACGTTAAAAAATAATCTTCCGAATACCACTCGAGAGTGCGAATTAATTAGAAAATAATTCTCCAGTTATTTTTTCAAACTTGTTGCCATTTGGGAATAGCCACTCGAGCCCTACGGGCTCTCGTGTCTATTCCCTGGCAACAAGTTTTCGAAAATCTGTCGAATTATTTTCAATTTATTCTCACTCTCTTGTGATATTACTTATGATTATTTTTTAATGATTTCATTCACCAATCGTTTAGCAGTATTTGGGCACACGTGTTTAATTCTGTCCAATCACAACATTATTATAGTGAGAATTTTCTACTGTAGAAAATTCCCGCGAGCATAATTTCTAGTATTTTGTTTACATATGTAACTTGACAGCACATTTTCTAGTTTTGACATCTGTCGCCAGTTTGATTTTAGTTTATAATGAATTAAACTGTATTTTTATGCTGTATTTTTTATTAAAACGTTAAAAAATAATCTTCCGAATACCACTCGAGAGTGCGAATTAATTAGAAAATAATTCTCCAGTTATTTTTTCAAACTTGTTGCCATTTGGGAATAGCCACTCGAGCCCTACGGGCTCTCGTGTCTATTCCCTGGCAACAAGTTTTCGAAAATCTGTCGAATTATTTTCAATTTATTCTCACTCTCTTGTGATATTACTTATGAGAATTTTCTACTGTACATTATTCCCGCGAGCATAATTTCTAGTATTTTGTTTACATATGTTACTTGACAGCACATTTTCTAGTTTTGACATCTGTCGCCAGTTTGATTTTAGTTTATAATGAATTAAACTGTATTTTTATGCTGTATTTTTTATTAAAACGTTAAAAAATAATCTTCCGAATACCACTCGAGAGTGCGAATTAATTAGAAAATAATTCTCCAGTTATTTTTTCAAACTTGTTGCCATTTGGGAATAGCCACTCGAGCCCTACGGGCTCTCGTGTCTACTCCCTGGCAACAAGTTTTCGAAAATCTGTCGAATTATTTTCAATTTATTCCCACTCTCTTGTGATATTACTTATGAAAATCGTTGTTGTAAACAATTTTGTAATAAAAAATTAGATATATTTATTACAGTAAACTTGGTCACAAATTACAGAGTTACTACACAACAGTACAAGAAAAGTTGTTTATATGATACGGCCTACAGTAAAGATTTAATACTTTTACTATACAAGTTAGACAATAACATATTTTCTAGACCATTATGACATCAACAATTTTTTTAACCTTACATTGAATAATTAGCAAGTACAATTGTGATTATTTGATGAATCTACATTGTTTTCAAGATTAACACTCATTCTGGTAGTATTTAAAATAAGCCTTCGTCGTGCCTCTTGCCATCTTTCTAGATCATTGTTCATCTGTTCTCTTTCAAAGTTTTCCATTTGATGTAAGTGCGGTTCAATGTGTAACGGCATATTTCTGCCATTAGCTAAGTTACCTTCAACAGCTGCATTATAAAAATTATCATAACCGGCAGGTGGATTTCTTGCTGACGATCTTGGTGTTTGTTGCACATTTGACGGACTTGCCACACATGTACAAACTTGCTCGTTGGATCCAACGTCAGTATTAACGTTAGCAACACTACTACCACATGTTGCAAATGCATCACTAAAACAACTAGTATTGGATGTTGCGGATTCAGACACTAATTCTGTGTCAGTACATATACAAGAGTCGCTATTACTCGAAACTGGATGTAGAGAAGAAATTCGAGGTATATCAGTATATTCAGTATCCATTTCACTAGAAGTTTCTGGTAATGTTGGACCAGCTCTTGGTGTAATTTGAGAAGTAAAACCTACATCTTGTCCGGAATTCAATGAAGGAGCAGTGCTAGCAAGTGCTGGAGCAAATCTTGTATTTCTTCTTGTTGGTTGAGTATAAGTTGCATTATGACTTGTTTGTACACTATAAGTAGCATTAACAGGAGCTCTTTCCCTTAATGGTTGTATATGACGTTGATAAAATTCATTATTCCTATCCATACCTTCAAAACATTGTGGATGTCCTCCATAGGTATATCTTTCTGGTTGACATATGTATCCTTCTCCTCTACCGCGTTGTGGTTGAGATCTTCCAAGTCGTCTTTTAAGAACTGCTGCACCTGTTGCATTGTCAGGTGCTCTTGCAGCAGTATAAGTGGCATTAGCCGGTGGTCGAGGTATTACATAAGTACCATTAACAGGAGCTCTAGCATTAGCTGAAGGCATTAGCGAAGAATCATATATTTCAGTCAATTCACTTTCTTCAATTATCCTACGGTGTGGACCTTCTATTGATGACATTTGCGAATCTGGGCCTGAAAGATATCCAGTAGCTAAAGTAGGAGGAGTACTTGTTAATGGTGGAACAAATCGCATGTTTGTTTTTATAGCAGATCTTCTCGGTGGTTGTATATAAGTAGTATTACGTGGTGCTGCACCAGTGGTGTAAGTAGCATTTGCAGGTGCTCCAGCAGCAGTCCAAGTTGCATTAGCAGGTATTTGAGGTACCATATAAGCATCATCAACCGATTCTGCGGATTCAGACACTAATTCTGTTTCAGTACATGTACAGGAGTCATTATTACTCGAAACTGGATGTGGAGGAGATAAACTATCATATACTAAAATACGAGGTATATCCCCTGCCATAATCCTTCCAAACAATTCAGTATCCATTTCGCTAGAAGTTTCTGGTAATATTGAGGAATCAAATATTTCTGTTAGGTCATCTTCCATCTCACTCGAATGTGGACTATCTATTGGTGTAATTTGTGAGGTAAAATCTACATCATGTCCGGAATTCAATGAAAGAGCAGTGCTAGCAAGTACTGGAGCAAATCTTGTATTTCTTCTTGTTGGTTGAGTATAAGTTGAATTGTGACTAGCTTGTACACTATAAGTAGCATTAACAGGAGCTCTTTCCCTTAATGGCTGTATATGACGTTGATAAAATTCATTATTCGTATCCATACCTTCAAAATTTTGTGGATGTCCTCCATAGGTATATCTTTCTGGTTGGAATATGTATCCTTCTCCTCTACCGCGTTGTGGTTGAGATCTTCCAAGTCGTTTTTTAAGAACTGCTGCACCTGTGGTGCAAGTTGCATTGTCAGGTGCTCTTGCAGCAGTGTAAGTGGCATTCGCCGCTGGTCGAGGTATTACATAAGTACCATTAACAGGAGCTCTAGCATTAGCTGAAGGCATTAGCGAAGAATCATATATTTCAGTCAATTCACTTTCTTCAATTATCCTACGGTGTGGACCTTCTATTGATGACATTTGCGAATCTGGCCCTGATAGATATCCAGTAGCTAAAGTAGGAGGAGTACTTGTTAATGGTGGAACAAATCTCATGTTTGTTTTTATAGATGATCTTCTCGGTGGTTGTATATAAGTAGTATTAAGTGGTGCTGCACCAGTGGTGTAAGTAGCATTTGCAGGTGCTCCAGCTGCAGTGCAAGTTGCATTAGCAGGTATTTGAGGTACCATATAAGCATCATCAACCGATTCTGCGGATTCAGACACTAATTCTGTGTCAGTACATGTACAGGAGTCATTATTACTCGAAACTGGATGTGGAGGAGATAAACTATCATATACTAAAATACGAGGTATATCCCCTGCCATAATCCTCCCAAACAATTCAGTATCCATTTCGCTAGAAGTTGCTGGTGATACAGAGGAATCAAATATTTCTGTTAGATCATCTTCCATCTCTTTCCAATGTGAACTATCTATTGGTGTAATTTGTGAGGTAAAATCTACATCATGTCCGGAATTCAATGAAAGAGCAGTACTAGCAAGTGCTGGAGCAAATCTTGTATTTCTTCTTGTTGGTTGAGTATAAGTTGCATTATGACTTGCTTGTACACTATAAGTAGCATTAACAGGAGCTCTTTCCCTTAATGGCTGTATATGACGTAGATAAAATTCATTATTCCTATCCATACCTTCAAAACTTTGTGGATGTCCTCCATAGGTATATCTTTCTGGTTGAAATATGTATCTTTCTCCTCTATCGCGTTGTGGTTGAGATCTTCCAAGTCGTTTTTTAAGATCTGCTGCACCTGTGGTGCAAGTTGCATTGTCAGGTGCTCTTGCAGCAGTGTAAGTGGCATTCGCCGCTGGTCGAGGTATTACATAAGTACCATTAACAGGAGCTCTAGCATTAGCTGAAGGCATTAGCGAAGAATCATATATTTCAGTCAATTCACTTTCTTCAATTATCCTACGGTGTGGACCTTCTATTGATGACATTTGCGAATCTGGCCCTGAAAGATATCCAGTAGCTAAAGTAGGAGGAGTACTTGTTAATGGTGGAACAAATCGCATGTTTGTTTTTATAGCAGATCTTCTCGGTGGTTGTATATAAGTAGTATTAAGTGGTGCTGCACCAGTGGTGTAAGTAGCATTTGCAGGTGCTCCAGCAGCAGTGCAAGTTGCATTAGCAGGTATTTGAGGTACCATATAAGCATCATCAACCGATTCTGCGGATTCAGACACTAATTCTGTGTCAGTACATGTACAGGAGTCATTATTACTCGAAACTGGATGTGGAGGAGATAAACTATCATATACTAAAATACGAGGTATATCCCCTGCCATAATCCTTCCAAACAATTCAGTATCCATTTCGCTAGAAGTTTCTGGTGATACAGAGGAATCAAATATTTCTGTAAGGTCATCTTCTATCTCTCTCCGGTGTGGACCATCTATTGGGGTAATCTGTGAATCAGGTCCCATATCATACCCTGAATCTAACAAAGGGGCAGTGCTAGTAAATGCCGGAACAAATCTGACATTTCCTTTTGTGGCTCTTCTAATAGGTTGCCTGTAAGTTCCTTGACCAGCAGTATATGTAACATTAACAGGTTCTTCTGCATTTGCTGTAGGTGCGGTATAAGTACGATCCGATTGTCTAGGTCTTGTATAAGTACTGTCGACAGATGCTCGAGCAGCAGTGCAAGTAGCATTAGAAGGTACTTTGTCGTCAGCATAAGTAACATTGCGAGCTGGCCTAGGACGAACATAAGTAACATTAGCAAGTGCTCCGGCATTATTAGGTGATGTACTTTTCGGGCGTCGTGTAGCATTGTTTCTGTTAGTTCCTTGAGAATTTATATTTACAGTTGTATTTATTTGAGGACCTCTAACAAAAGTTGCATTAACCGCTGCTGTAGGTTGTCTGACAAATAAATTATCCGAGCGACATGGACGCGCATCTAAATTTTGTTCGTTAGATTCTCTCTCTGCACTGATTGCTCTAGGTGCTGGTAGATTCGAACGTCTGAGAAATGTACCTGCAGCCGCTGCTGCAGCAGCTCTTTGGGATACACGACGATGTGGTGACGGTTGGCGAGAAGGTTGCCTAGAAGTAGTGATTGTGTCCGAAACTCGAGGTCTAAATGAATCAAAAGATGTTAAGCGATCACTATCGTCCAGAGTTAAGTTATAATACGAAACATCAATTTCGTCAGCTTGTACTCTCGAAATTTGATTATCTCTTCCCCTGGGCGGTCTAGTGGTGGTACGATTGGGTGATTGATTATGAGTACCAGCTTTATTTTTCATTCCAACTGTTCTAATTAAACTTGTAAATATTGTGGTACTTAAAGTACAACAGTCCCATTTGGTTTTGAAGATTCTCTTCGTACAATTGCAGTTTTAGTTGAGGTTGATGAACGTGGTTTTGTGCTACCATTTATTTGTTACATATTATACAGAAAATTTATATTGCTTTCCAAAAACATTGTTATTTTAATTTAATTTTATTTTAAAGTGACATATTTTTGACAAGTCGAACCCGAATGACAATTACAGTTACTTTAAAATGGACCGGTGTGTTTGAAGTTTGTTGCATCATAAATTAATTTTCTGCGAGCTGTTTGAAAGTCTTTTAAATCGCGTTGAATACGATCATTTTCAGCAGACTCTAGCTGACTTAAAACCATATTTATAGATTCTTCAGTGTTGTCTTCGTCAGAATCGCATACTTGACATGGAGCTCTTTGTTGTGGCCTACGGTTTGGAGTTGAATAAGTTGGAGGATTAAAATCGAATTCAGATTGATATGAACTATCGGAACTGTATCCTTGGGATTCAGGTGCAGGCGCGCGCCTTGTCTTAAATGGTTGTATATGTTGTTGATAAAATTCTTCACTCCTATCTAAACCTTCAAAACTTTGTGGGTATCCTCCATAGCTATATCTATCTGGTTCATAGAGGTGTCCTGCTCCTTTACCGCGTTGTGGTTGAGATCTTCCAAGTCGTTCTCTACATGACATTTTCGATGGATAATCAGGTATCTCTTCGGAATATCTTTCCGTTCTCATTATAGATTTTCTGGAGCTTATTGGCGTAGACGCAAATTTGGGCTGAAAGTTGGACGCGGAATTATTACCCGAAACGCATGTAGTACAATAACTAGAATCTGAACCGGGAGATTCATCTTTTGGTTTAGCAACAACCGTTGGGGAATTGTGTAAATTTTGTGGAATTTCAATGACTACAGTTTCCGAGGGGTTAATTAATCCTTTGGGTATTATTATTTTCTGTGAATTTCCTCCATAAGGTGGAGACGCCGGTACGCCTTTGTTATGTTTCTCACAACCAAAGCAAAACATTGTATTCTAATATTACACACAAAGAATTTTGTAAAAGTAACTTATTACTTATTATAATAATATGAAAAATAATTTCTGTTATGACATATGTCTAAATTATAAGTCGCAAAAATGTCTACGTCCAATTCAACAGCAAATTCAAAAAGAAAGGTCAAGTTGGTTTCTTCTAACACAAAGGCCATTTTGAATGCTACAAATCCTGAAATTTTTGAAACCAGCCCAAGAGCCGGGGGGTATCTAAAAGTTACGGTACCCACAAAATCTTTAGATGACATTTCATGTGGATGTCAACATGATGAAAACGAAGTACCTGCAACCCAAGCTTTATATGTTAAAAAAAGGTACCAGAAAGAGATTACTAAATGATTAACATTGTTTTAATTTAACTTTCTTTTAGTCATGTGTCTACAACGTCATCCTTCAGTAAAGTTTCAAAGTTGGGTTCGGTTGACGCTCACACTGAAACGGGAGTACATGAAACATGTTCCAGAGAATTTCGTTTAACCAGAGCTATAGCAGAAACTGATTGGGAAATAACTGCGATGGATGAAACTGAAACTGTGGTCGGAATTTCGGATCCGTATCATGATAGTGTCAACATGTTAGCTATTACAATAAGTTGCGTCATGTTAATGGCTAGTCAACCCGGAAATATTGACGAAGACTACTTTACGTGGTCGGAGAGTTACCTACATTGTATGAAAGATGATCAAGGAATCTACCCACCAAATATTAGAGGAATTTTAAACCACATTTTATACTTAAAAATGGGTTCTGCCAATCAACGTCGTGTAAGTAGCAGTAGTTCAGGAAGACATTCACGTTCGGCATCTATTTCGAAAACATCTCCTGAGTCAGCTCCGGGTGCGGTTCCGGAATCGGACATGGGAGCAACTTCGGGATCACTTGCGGGATCGCGTCGAGGATCAACTGGAGGTCCTAATCGATCCCAAGATGTAACTGGCAGCAAGTCGGGAACGAGGATTAGAAGTACCACAAAAGTAAAGCGGAAAGATGGAAAGCACCGATCTCCCTTGAATTATAACAGCTCAAATATTCCATTATTTAGAAGTCGATTCAATTAAGTTATGCGTTATTTGGTTTTTTTTTCATCCGTAAATAAATACCGTTATCAATAATAAAATTAAATTTAACAAAATATGTTACTTTTCATTTCAATAGCAAATAACCATTGGTACCAGGTAGGTAGGCGAAGGTAAGCGTATCCCAGCCTGGTAAAGCCAATAGATGGCGCTGATGATTAAGGGATATACTCTAGCGAGAGCATTATAGCGCACATCTAATTTATTGAATAAAATAAAAACGTTATAGTGTAAATGTTAACAAACTACAAACTAAGTTAAAATAAAAACAACTTTCAAATTGCTCATTTCGGCGGGTACGTTGTAATCGTAACTTGTTCTCTTAAGACTCTTAACAAACAACTGCTTTCTGGGAGACCCTCTTTGGAGTATTTATAGGAGATCAAATGGTAGGATGATTTTGATCTGTCATTATATTTTGCATTTCGTGTGATACATTTTATTCAACAATTTTGAATATGTCAAAATTTCAAAAACAAATAATGCGGACAGAAATAAAGGAAAAATTAAAGTACTTAAAAAAAATTAATTAAATAATTACAATTTATTTCTTTACATTTTGTTTAATTTTAAATTAAAATGATGAAATATGTATTTCGGATTCTTACTGTTACCGTACCTCGGCGTTGCCTTGTCTGGCAATGCCCAGCAAATCGTTCAAAATATTTCAGTTTTCGACTTTTAACATATTAAATAATTATCTTCTTCTTCTACTAATACAGGTGTCCCAGAACTCGCGCCCCAGAGAAAACAGACAAATGCCGACGACAATTACCATTCTAAAAATGCAAACGAAAAGCAATTATTGGCTTGTATAAGAGAGTTGTGAGACAACTAAGTTCCACCAAATCCAGAAAGGGAACTCTCAGGTGTTAATGTGAATAAAATCGGTTGCTAAGTTTCTAAATTGTTAATTAAATAATGTCAGAATGACATTCCGGCTAAAGTGTCAACATCAACATGTTAGGCAGATGTCATTCAAGATGGCACACGCGCCATCATCTTAATCAAGTTTTAGTTTGTTAAATAAAACAACAAATGGCGGTTCTGAAAAGAACTTTGTTTATTATAACATAATAATAACAACAGAAACAACATAACTAAAAGGAATCACGAAATGAAAAATAAATACAATCAGAGCAAGTGCTCAAAGTGGCCCCCAATCATTTGCAAGCATAACCGTGCCCGCCGCAACAGACTCCGTTTAGAATTTGTAACCATTTCAGGAGTAATTGTAGCAAAAGCTTCCTGAATGCGACCCCTGAGTTGCTCTTCTGTATCAATAAGGCGCCTGTCACAACATTTTTAACGTGGCCCCAAAGAAAGAAATCCAGAGAATTTAAATCAGGGGACCGTGCAGGCCTGTTGTTATTACTAGATAAAATCTGTAATGCTGGTGCATCCGGCTCATCCTCATTCCTCATTGGCTTCTTCTTGGGCACTTTTGTCTACCACAAATACCCAAATATTATGTTGTAACTAATAAATTGTTTACATTAATAGTCATTCATATTTAAGTTTCCGAAAAAATTTGAATTTTTTAATGACTTAGGTACTTCTTGCATACAGCCCTTCAATTATTGCTGAAATTCACGTTCCCTTTGTTTCAATTTTTGTAACTGTTAAGAATAACTAAATTTAAGTTCCGCGCGTTTTCTTGTGCCATCTATAATGTTTTTGTAGAATGTATATGAGTGTGTCAAAATATGTCATTGTATGCAAGCACGCTTGTAGAACGTTCCTTTTGATTTAAATAAATAAACTTATTCACACAATCCTGCGTTAATAGGTTATGGGCCCAGTTTGTGATTAACTGTGAAAACTGTGTGAATTTAGTGAGTTGGAAAATCTAAACCGCGATGTCTGTCGGCATCTCAGTAAAGGGCGTGAAGCCATTTAACGGAACGAATTTTCAAGGCTGGAAAGCTCAAGTGAACGCGTTATTTGTAATGAACGACGTTCTGGACGTCGTTGACGGGACGAGACCACCACCCGTAGAGGGTAACGGATACGAGGCCGCGGTAAAGAAAAACGTGAAAGATGATGCAACGGCGAAATTTATAATTTTATCAAATCTCGACGAGGCGGAACAAGTCTGTGTACTTGCGTGCATTTCTGCGAAGGAAATGTGGAATAAATTGTGTCTGATTCACGAACAGAAGAGTGCGGCGAACAAGCTGGGAATGCTGCAAAGATTTCATGCCTATCGGATGAATGAAACGGATACAGCTGTTCAGCACGTAGCAAGGGTGACGAATATGGCGAGTCAACTGAAGGACGTTGGTGAGAACGTGTCGGACTCTACGGTAATGGCGAAGATTCTCGCAAGTCTAACCACGAAGTTCAGCACGCTGCAGGTGGCGTGGGATAGCGTCGATCCTGCACGACAAACCCTTGATAATCTGCAGGAAAGACTGATAAGAGAGGATACGAGGCTCAATGGCGACGAAGAAACGTCGGAGGCGCTGGCTGCGACAGCCAAAAATCGGTCTGCGCGAAGCAAAAGAAGTACCAAAAATAAAAAGGACATGAAGGAAGTACAGTGTTACAAGTGCCAAGGAATGGGACATTTCGCGAGTGCCTGTCGAAACAAGCGGAAGCCACGTGACGACGCCGGTGAGAAATCTCGCGATTGTGCATTTGTAGTAGAAACAGATAAAAGTTCTATCGCGTCGGGTTCGAACAGTGCCGAAAATGTTAGTATGCTGTGGACGCAGAGTAGCGTTATGGCAGCCGACCAAAGCGAGGTGTGGCTGATCGACAGCGGTGCATCAAAGCACCTAACTTACCGACGTGACTGGTTTATCGACTACAAAACAGATAACACTGGTGCTACAATATCACTCGGTGATAATCAGATTTGCAACGTCGCTGGCGAAGGTACGGTGGTAATTAAAAAGTTGATCGATGGTGTGTGGAACGATGCTCGAATCGAAAAAGTATTGCACGTTCCGAAGCTACGTAAGAATCTGTTTTCCGTAGGGGTGTGTACTAAAAAGGGATTCGAAGGGAAATTTGAAAACAATCGAGTCATTGTGGCGCGCGATAACAAAGTGCTCGCGACAGGAATGAAGCAAGGAAACGACGTGTATCGCATGTTCTTCAAGGTCGCGAAACAAGGAAGCACCGAAGAAGCAAACGTAACCACAACAAATTTAACCTTGTGGCACGAGCGATTAGGTCACGTCGGCAAGCGCGCTATCTGTGAAATGGCAGATAAAGGACTCGTGAGTGGAGTGACGATTACGGAAAAGAGTGATGTTTTCTGCGAATCATGTAAAATGGGGAAATCGCACAGGCTACCATTCAACAAGAAATTGGAGCGCGATAAGAAAATTAAACCTGGTGAGAAAATGCACTCAGATGTTTGCGGGCCAATGTCAACGAACTCAGTCGGAGGATCGAGGTACTTCCTAACTTTCAAGGACGAAGCGACCGGCTACAGACACGCGTACTTCATGAAGAAGAAATCCGAGGTCTACAAGAAATTCAAGATCTTCGAGAAGATGATCGAGAATAAGTTCGGTCGAAAAATGAAAATTCTTCGTTCAGATAATGGTCGTGAATTCTGCAACAAGGAAATGGATGAATATCTCGAAAAGTGCGGAATCCAGCGAGAAACGACGGCACCGTACAATCCGGAGCAAAATGGCAAAGCTGAACGCGATAATCGAACAATCGTCGAAAGTGCTCGCACAATGATAATCGCGAAGAATTTACCGTTAAGCCTATGGGCAGAAGCAGTGAATTGTGCGGTATACGTCATTAACCGAACCGTGTGGACAAGCGGTGCTGTAACACCGTACGAGGGATGGGCTGGAAAAGCTCCAAATCTGAAACATCTACGAATTTTTGGATCTGATGCGTATGTGCACACTCCCAAACAATTCACACAAAAATTCGACGCACGGGCGAGCAAGAAAATCTTTGTTGGATATACAGAGGAATCAACGAACTACTGGGTGTACGACCCAGAAACGAAAAAGGTCAGTGTAGTTCGAAACGTCGTATTCAACGAAGCAATCGGAGCGTCGTTGACGGAAGTAAACGAAAACAAGGAAGAAAACGAAATATTTCTCCCTCGACCAAAAGCCGAGAACGAGGGACAAGACAACGAGAACAGGAACGTGATCGATGCTGAAGAAGATGATGGCAACATCGGAGAACGAGAACAAGAGAACAAGAGAACAACGAGCGAGAGAACGAGACAGACCGGGAAGGTCAAAGAATTCTACGAGATCGCTCGAAAATTCAAACTCCGAGCAGATACAGGCACAATGCAAATGTGGCCGAATACAACGTACCATTGACGTACGAAGAGGCAACAAATAGTACTGAAGCCGTGCAGTGGGCAGATGCTATCAAAAATGAATTCAAAGCACACGAAATAAACAGTACGTGGAAACTCGTAAAAAGGACAGCAGACATGAGATTGATCGACTCTAAATGGGTATTTAGAGTGAAGAAGGATATCGACGGGAAGTCGAATCAATTCAAAGCACGTTTGTGTGCGAGAGGTTTTCTGCAACGAGATGGGATAGACTTCAAAGAAACATTCTCTCCAGTGGTGAGGTACGACTCGCTGAGAATCCTGCTGGCGATGATTGCCACCAAGAATCTCGAGGTAATGCAATTTGACGTTCAAACTGCATTCCTATACGGAAAACTGGAAGAGACGATCTACATGACGATTCCGAAAGGATTGAATCCGGAAGAAGAAGATCCAAGGAACATCGTGTGCAAGCTCGAGAAGTCTCTCTACGGGCTGAAACAAGCACCGAGGTGTTGGAATCTGAGATTCACAAAGTTTTTAAGTGACTTTAATTTTGAAGAGTGCGAAGCAGATAAGTGCGTGTTTACAGGAAAATTTAAAAACGACGAAGTGTATTTGGCGTTATTCGTAGATGACGGGCTTGTAGCTTCAAATAATATAGAGACTCTTAAGAAAATAATCCAGCGACTAAACGAAACGTTTAAGATAACAGTCGAGAAGTCGAATGTTTTTGTCGGGCTGCAAATCGAACGGAATAGAGAAGAACAAACGTTAACGATTCATCAAAGCGCGTACACGCGAAATATAATCGAAAAATTCGGAATGGCAGACGCGAAAACGGTGTGTGTGCCAGCAGATCCACACGCAGCACTGACTCCAGTCGTGGAGATCGACGAAAAAACGAGTCATGTACCATATCGCGAAGCAGTCGGATCACTGGTTTTTCTAGCGGCCGTATCGAGGCCGGATATTGCGTTCGCAGTAAATGCAGTAAGCAAATACTTGAGTAATCACAACTCCGCGCATTGGCAAGCGGTTAAAAGAATATTCGCGTATCTCAAAGGCACAATTGACTACGGCATTGAGTACGGAAGCGGCGGTAGCAAAGCGGAATTAATAGGTTTTTCAGACGCCGACTTTGCCGGGGATATAGAGACGCGAAGATCCACGACAGGATACGTATTCTGTCTCGCGAACGGGGCTGTTACGTGGTCGTCACAGCGGCAACGGCTGGTAACACTAAGTACGACGGAAGCCGAATACGTGGCTGCATCGACAGCAGCGCGAGAAGTAATCTGGATAAGAAAGTTATTATCGGACATCGGATGTCCCTGTGATAAAGAAACAATTCTATATGTTGATAATCAAAGCGCGATTCAACTAGTCAAGAATCCAGTTTTTCACAAGAGAACTAAGCATATAGATATCCATTTTCACTTCATCCGGGAAAAGGTAAACGACAAGGAAATTATAGTCGAGTACATTCCGTCCGCGAATCAACGGGCAGACATATTTACAAAGGCGCTGCCTCGAGATCGTTTTAAAGGTCTCTGCAACAGGCTATCAATTCACGAGAAACGCTCGAACGGCGGTAGTGTTAAGAATAACTAAATTTAAGTTCCGCGCGTTTTCTTGTGCCATCTATAATGTTTTTGTAGAATGTATATGAGTGTGTCAAAATATGTCATTGTATGCAAGCACGCTTGTAGAACGTTCCTTTTGATTTAAATAAATAAACTTATTCACACAATCCTGCGTTAATAGTAACTACTACTCATTTAATGACGTCATCATCAAATTCAAGGGTTATTACGCGTGCTATATACAATGCGAAGTTCGTTATAGTCGGCTTTTTCAGGTTCGTTATATCCGATAGTTCGTTATATCCGAGTTTGTTATAACCAATTAATTTTTACATTGTTACATAAGGGAAAATGTCGGGATTTGGAATAAAGTTTGTTATAACCGGTAGTTTGCTATAACCAAAGCCGTTATAACCGGATTCTACTGTATAATATAAAATTGGATGTATGTATGTTTGTAGCTTATATACTCGGAAACCGCTGAACCAATTTTGATGAAATTTTCAGGAATACTCTAACATAACCTGGAGAGTGTTCCTGTGAAGTTTGGTGCCGATTGAGGATGGGGGGGGGGGCGAAGTGTTCTAAAGTCACCAAACTTTGTACACAAGTGCATCTTAGTAGGGGGGACTTAATTGAATGCCGATCAGGGGGGGTCCAAACAAAAATCGCACGGGGGGATCACTGAAACTTATTTTCGCATAGAAAGAAGTGTCCTACAACCAACAAATTTTGTACACAAGTGCATCTTAGTCGGGGGTGGGTCAACCGTAGTTTTGCATAAAAAGAAGTGTCCTTAAGCCACCAAATTTTATACCCAAGTGCACCTTAGTGGGGGGGGGGTATCACCGAAACATATTTTCGCATAGAAAGAAGTGTCCTGCAGCTACCAAATTTTGTACACAAGTGCATCTTGGGGGAGAGGGCTTATCACCCAAGCATATTTTCGCATAGAAAAATGTCCTACAGCAATCAAATTTTGAACAGAAGTAAATCTTATTGGGGGGGGGGAATCGCCCAAACAGATTTTCGCGTAGAAAGAAGTGTTCTACAGCCATCAAATTTTGTACACAACTACATCTTAGTATGGGGGGGGACTATTGCCCAAACAGATTTTCGCATAGAAAGTGTCCTACATGCACCAAATTTTGTACACCAAGCAGAGCCGGGCATTTCAGCTAGTTGGTTATATTTTTGCACATTATGAAAGACTAAAAAAAATTAAAGAGACTGTATTTACATTAGTTAACTTATTTAATAAGTAGGTGACGAAAATTTAAATTTGAACGAACTTGGACACGTCAAAACTTACTTTTGGTTGAAATTTAATACAAAAATTTAAAATGAGTTCTTCTCGCACTGCATCAATAAAAGGTACTTTTTTTAGATTACGTTATATTCCACTGTAAGTACAATTACAAAATATTAATAATTTAAGATGTCGAACCTGATCCACCAAACGAACCTGATCAACCAAAAGAACCTGATCCACCAAACGAACCTACAATTGAGCCATCAATAACATCTACGCCAAAAGGACGGCGAAAAAGGTACCGATATGTATAGATACTTTAATAACATGCAAATATTTAATTATTCAATTAGAACAAAGCCACGTGGTTTAAAAAAATCTGTGAATAGGTGAATACAAAAAAATTTCAAGCGTAGAGCATAGGGCGTCTGTTGGGAACGTAACTTTACTTATAAATGTCATGAAGACGTACTGGTGTCCCATCACTTGTGGGCAACCCCAAAAGTGAGCTTTAATTGAAAGTTTTTTATTTGAAGTTTGGTGCACGTATTACTCTGGTATAAGACTAGACATTTACAGTTTTGAATGTTAATTTTCGGTGTTAATTTTCCAGAAAAAAAATTAAAACTGATTTGTTATAAAAATAATATCTCCCAATTTCGCTTTAAGGATCAGCATGATTGAGACTAAGGTATCCAAGATTATAAAAAATTCCAAAAGTTATAAATTAGTCTAAAATTATCTTATATTGGAATCTTAGAAACAGAATCTATAAACAGTTGTTACTACCTAGCCGCAATTTTTATGTATCCTACAGCATAATTTAATTTTAATTGCTTATTTTAATTTCGTTGTCAACTATTTGCTAAAATTACAATCTGTCATTTATTGCTAGAATACTAACTTATATCCTAGTCTTAACAATTAAATCTTTTGCAGTTCTGTTACTATTCAAGATCCAAATTCAGAAAAAAATGAAAGTAAACCTCCCCCATCAAACGTATTGAAACCTGAAAAATATAAGCCGAGGCCTTACACTTTTCGTGTTCCTTTGTCACCCAACAGTGCAGAAATTAGAAGTGGTACTGCTCGCTGTCCTCCATTTCACATTCAGCTTGACCATACTTTAGCCGTTATTTGGTGTTTATTTTCAAAAGAAAGCGCAGAAAGACCTTTGGGTATTGCTCAATTGCAATGGGCCCTAAATTTTCTTTTAGGTATTCGCAATAGACGAGGAGAACATCCCAAAGATGTCAACACTTGTATTCAATCAATTCAAGATGAGCTGCTTGAAGAATACGCGGCAATGATTGATTCAATTAAAACATCTGACAAATCTGTTTACCAATCTAAATCTAAACTTGACACCTTCGAAGGCGACGAGGATGGTTCAGGTGTTGAGTTTAATAGCCAGCTAGCTACCAAAGGAGGAGATACAACTTCTGATTTCGACGATACACCAATGACCGTAGCACGACTACCGTTTTCTGTTACGTATGCGGAAATGATTCAGAATTGTCCTAATACTGTAGAACAATTGTATCAGGCAGGGATGGATCAGTCAATGACGGATTCAGAAATACAAAGAGAACTTGATGAAATAAAGAAAGCAACTGGAGCCAGTTCTGGTGTAGGATTAGGTTAAACTGATTAGATAGTAGAAATTATTGGATAAAAAAATGTTACTTTTCAGATGGGACCATTTCAAAAGATAATATGACTGGCTTTTTAAATGCCTGGAGGGAAGAGCAATTAGATAAAATTCAGGCAGAACTGAAAAGATTACATTCTATCGAAGCGTTTATTGCAAACGCGGACAAAGATAATTTTGAACCTTATTTGGACAACAAACAACTCGATGTTTTAGTTGCGGATAAAGTTAATGGTAATGGCAATTAAGGATGGTGCTGGATCCGCCACAGGCAGTTGTACTCGTAAACGATCATCTCGAGAACTTACACAATTATAATACTACATGTTATTTTCAATTAGTACGAATGTTTTTTTTTATTATCAATACAAACTTCTGCTTATTATGGCTATATGTTTTAGGTTTTATTTTGTTATGTTTATACTGTGTGGCCAACAAAATGTGGTGAAAAAAATGATGAATCCAACAATTCAACCACTTCGACATTTAATGTTTAGGTTAGGTAATTGGATTCATCATTTTCCTGTAACATTGGCCATCAAAAGTAACACGATAACAGATGTTGATGACCCAGTTCAATATTACTGTGTGTCTAATTGAAAGCGACATTTATTACAAAAAAAGATAAAACTAAGATATTACTATACCACGTTTTTTAATTCCAGACGAAGTTAGAAGACTGTGAAAAATAATATTTTGTTTTACCTTATATTCACAGTAATGGCATTTTACATCTGTCACTTTAAGGTTTAGAAAATATAGTACAAAACGTTTCTGTCGAAGGAAGCAATATGACTATTTTCAAAGAAGCTTCTAATGAGGAAAACTTTATCTTCAATGTTCCGTAACATTTAAATAATTCTGTCAAAATTGTATAGGTTACGGCATTAAGCACTGATTACTACCAACATAATATTTTTTAAAAAAAAGTTCGGCCTTGATTTTAGGCTGCTTCTGAGTACTTCTGAGTTACTTTTATTTCAATCCGGCTGCGATAAGTACCCTGCGAAAATGGCCGAAAGAATGCCGACTGACTGCTCCCTCTTCTGTGGTCGTGTCATTTAGCTGTCGATTACTGTACAACACGTGTGATAAGCGTTTTTAGTTTTTGCAAAACATTAAAAACCAAATTTGTTGTAAGTGGTGATTGTTTAATTTATGCGCCAGTCACGCCGGGTAACGAAAAACAAGAGCAGACATATTGTTAAACGTAGTGATTTATATGTTGATCAGTTCTGTTTTCATTGGTAATTGTTTGAAGAGGTTTGATCACTGCTTGATCAAGTTTACTTATAGACGTGCAACAATGAATAAATCACTGCAAACGGCAAGTTTGCACCTAGCAACTGCTTCTGCACTTACCTCTAACCTCAATTTACCCTCAAAAATGACACCCGATGCCAAGTTTGAAGTTTTACCTACCCCCATTAAAAGCGAAAATGATAAGAAACAATACAAGTAGGAAATCTTATCTTTGCAGCAACAGTAATTTTGAAATATATTTTCAACAGAGTGATTCGTTTAAAAAATGGCTTAAAAGTTTGCCTAATATCGTACATTCCGACGAATGCAGCCTCAATTTCCACTGACAGTGATCACGATGAAACAGATGAGGAATCTGATTTTGAAGAATCTGATGAAGGTTCAGATGATTCAGTTGTTAGTGCCGAAGACAAAGAAGAGGAAGAAAGAGATTGCAAAATGAAAAAAGTACCATCAGTGGAACAGAGAATGGTTCTTGATTTATAATTTTGTATGCATAAATTAAGTTGACATTTTCAGGCAGCAGCTGCACTTTGTGTAGGTGTTGGTAGCTTTAGCGATCCTAAGAAAATACCAGGAATGGCACATTTTTTGGAACATATGGTATTCATGGGAAGTGAAAAGTTTCCACAAGAAAATGATTTTGATTCTTTCATAAAGGTACTAACAAAAATCACCAAAATTTAACATTAAAAAATTGATTTGCAGAAACGTGGTGGATCTGATAATGCTTCGACTGATTACGAAACGACAACATTTTATTTTGAATGTCTTGAAAAGCATTTGTATCGTGGGTTAGATAAATTCGCTCAATTCTTTATTTCTCCTTTAATGAAAAGAACGTCTATGACTCGAGAACGTGAAGCAATTGATTCAGGTTAAATATGCACCTGTTTTATAAACCGTTATTTAAATTATACATTTAGAGTTTCAGATGGCACTACCATCTGATACATATCGTAAAGAACAACTTCTTTTAAGCCTGTCCAACCCAGCTTCACCAGTGAATTCATTTTCATGGGGTAATTTAGTTACATTACGAGACAATGTGTCTGATGACAAACTTTATAATAGTCTTCATGAATTTAGAAAGAGGCATTATTCAGGTCATAGAATGACTTTGGCTATAGAAGTATGGTTTAATAGAATTTATTTGAAGTTTTCAAAATATTGCTCTTTTCAGGCTAAACTGCCTTTAGATACCTTGGAATCGTATGCAATAGAATGCTTTTCAGCTATACCAAATAACGAATTGCCACCAGAGGATTTTAAAAAATTTGCTGATGGAATATTTGATACTACTCAGTTTAAAAAAATTTATTATGTTAAGCCTAACAAGGATATCTGCCAGGTGAATATAATTTATTTGTAATTGTTGGCTTTCCAAGCTAAATTGCAATTATTCAAATCTGCCCACTTTAATTGTAACAACAGATCACCACATTAGCGAAAAAGTTGTAAGTTGTAACAACTTTTTAGGTGGTGAACTTGAAATTTGAGTTTTACAAGCCTTGTTGTGTATTTGGAGATTGGATTCTGGGCTTCTTGCTTCAGATCTTAGCAGACATAATAAAAATAATTTATATTACTTTAAGACATGAAAATCAAAATATTATTATTATAGTCAATAGTTAATCGATTTGTTAATAATTAAAAATTACAATAATGATTTGGATACAATTTTATATTGAACTAGTTTTAAGCTCCTCACCAACTAACACAAGCAGATACAATATTAATGATTGCAATAATTGCATTATTTAATTTATTAATTAATAATAAAAACAATGATTTTATTTAACAAATTGCAGATAGAACTGACCTGGGCTTTGCCTTCTTTGTTACATAAATATAAAACTAAACCACATCAATATGTATCTTGGCTATTAGGAGATGAGGGAAAGGGCAGTTTACTTTCATATCTCCGTAAGAAGTGTGTTAATTTAAAATATATTTTACTTTTTATAATGATTGTTTTTGTTTAGAGTATGGGCCCTGTCAATCTACACGGGAAACAGTGAATCAGGAGCTGAGCATAATTCTTTGTATGCTTTATTTACTGTAACCTTAGTGCTTACCGAAGACGGTTTAAACCATTTATCTGAAGTAAATTAATCACATTTTCTGCAAATAATGGTAATAAATTGCGTGTTTTAGGTGATTGAAGCAGTATTTTCGTATATTAATTTACTCGTAAAATTAGGACCACAAGAACGAATTTTTAATGAAATGAAATCAATAGAAGATACCTCATTCCGATTTGCGAATGAAGAAACTGCGGTTGATAGAGTGGAAGAATTGTCTGAAGCTATGCAATACTACCCTCCTGAAGATTATTTAAGGGGATCAGAACTTTTCTTTGAATATGATCCTGAAGTATGTTAGGAAATGAAATAATGAGAAAAAAAATTGTTTCCTTTTTCAGGCTATAAAGATGGTTATGAATGAACTAAAAGCAAACAAAATGAACATAATGGTTTTATCATCACATGTACCAGATAACATTAAGCACACTAAAATTGAACCGTGGTTTGGAACACCTTATATTGACCAAGGTAAATTAAATAGATCAATAAAGTAACATTTTATTAACTATTTGTTTAAGATATTCCCTTGGATTGGTTAAGCACTTGGATGAATGCTACCCCATTAGCTGAGTTTGCATTGCCGAAGCCAAATCCATTTCTTACTCAAGATTTTGCATTGCTTCCATTTGAGCAAAATCATGAATATCCACAGAAAGTGATTGACACATCAGTTTTACGACTTTGGTACAAAGCAGACCATAAATTTCAATTACCACAGGCATATTATTATTTTTATTTGATTTCTCCGTTAACTTTGGAATCAGCAACACAGTAAGTTGTTTAGTTTATGATTTTGTTCATTAAATTATCTCAACTAATTATTGCAGTGCTTGCATGCTTGATTTATTTGTGGTATTACTGGGTTTACATTTAATTGAAGAAGGTTATCCGGCCCAGGTTGCTGAACTATCGTACTCAGTTTCTGTCCTTGATAAAGGAATTTTAATAAAAATTTATGGATACAATGAAAAATTACCTGTAAGTTATTTGTTTCTTCCAATTAATGATAAAGTGTATTGTACCAGCAAACTTCAAATATTTGATAGTATGTTCAAATGTAATTTGAAAATTGATGTAATTCAGTTTCCAAATTATCAAACTATAAACTTTAATATTAGAGATGACAACTTTATTTTATTATTCAACTGCTTGTGGCAAACATTTTATTTACTTTTATTCTCATGAAACAAAATTAAAATTGGTCAAATAAAATAACTAAAATTATTGATTTTTTTGTGTTTCAGATTCTTGTAGAATTAATTGCAACTTATATGAAAAGGTTTCCAAAAGATATAACAACTGAAGTATTTCAAGCAGTAAAATATAAGCAAAGTAAAAACTACTGCAATAGGTTACTTAAACCATCAACTTTAGCCAAGTAAACTCTTCACAACTGATTCCCTGTACTCTATTCATTATTGATGAATTTTAGGGATATGAGGCTAGCAATTCTCTTAGATAATTATTCTTCACTTTTTAAAAAACATTCAGCAATTTCTGAAGTAACTTTTGAAATGGTTAGAGAATTTTCCAAAGATTTTATTAATGATATGTATATTGAAGCATTAATTCAAGGAAATGTTGATGTGTCAGTTGCTACTGCGGCATCACAAAAATTAATTAATGTGTTGAAGTGTCGGCCTCTAATTCCAAGTAAGTTTCCAAAGGTGTGTAGTTTCTGTATTACATATTTCACATATTAATGAAGTAAATTTTAGATACGAACGGCACAACTGGCTTTAGGGGAATATTGTTGCAGAATTAAATCATGCAACAATGGTGATACAAATTCAATTATTACAAATTATTACCAGTCGGGGCCTTTCACAATTAAATCCAGCATCATTGTTGAACTTATTTTGGTAAGTTAACATTTGATAATAAATGTAGTTGATATACTTTATGCCAACATTTCATTTAATCAATTTATAATAAACTTCATCAGGGCTGTTATTGTGTTATTATAAAAATTATTAATTCAGTAACTTTAATTATTAGTTACGATGTTATTATGGACATGTTTTGTTAATCATTTTGTTCCAGCAACTAATTGAAGAGCCATTATTTGACACCTTAAGAACCAAAGAACAATTGGGATATCATGTGGATTGTACTCTTCGAGACACCATGGGCGTTCTGGGTTATTCAATCACAGTAAATACACAGGCTATCAAACATACAACTAATTATGTCGATGAAAGGATAGAAATTTTTGTAAAAGGTGTTCAAAAAACATTCAAAAAAATGTCTGAAAAGAAGTTTATTCAATTAAAGAGGGACTTAATTAAAATAAAGAACTGTTCAGACATAGATCTACAGGATGAAGTGAGCAGGAACTGGGCTGAAATTGCAAACGAAGATTACATTTTTGATCGAATCATACAAGAAATCACAGCAATCGAAGAAACTAAAATCAGTGACATTAGAAAATTTTGGGATGAACATAATGTATTTGGGAAAAAGGAAAATTTTAGAAAATTAAGTGTTCAAGTTGTTGGGCACAATACTGCCGCAACAACTAAAACAAAGAATAAAAAAGGAAAAGAATCGAAAAAAATGAGTAATTATGAGTTATTTTTATGTAAATTAATTTTTAATTACGACTGTTTCATAGGTGTGGATGATTCAGAAGATAAGAATGAATGCGTTTTAATTCTTCTTGGTAATTCGATTGATTGTGCAAAAGAAAAAAAAGTGGATGGCTACTTTATCGAAGATGTTGAAGATTTTAAACAAAGTTTAAATTTTTATCCATCACCATTGCTTGAAAATAAATAATGTGTATAATTTGAAACTTAGAATCTGTTAATTTATATAAATAGATGCCCTTGATACTACTCAAATATGTAAATAAATCAATAGCCTTGTATCCTAGAAACGCGACCTCAATTCGGCAGTCATGCATTATGTCATTATACCATTTTAAAGTTGAGGAAGAAAACTTCCTCTGAATTTTATTGAATTGAAATTTTCGTTTTCTATTTATGTGGTTTTTATTTATACAAATATAATGCCTAGAAAAATATTTCGTGTAAAAGTAGAGCTCGATATACAAGCTGTAAGTTGCATTACTCACAAAATTGTGCTTTTAATAAAATTTTTAGGTAACTTGCCCTGGAGTTTGGTTATGTCCCAATGGCAAAGCGTCCTTGCAAATTTATATGCTAGATTCATGTGCACAAACATCCAGCAAGCAACCAATTTTCCCTTTATTGTATCATGAAAAATTTACTTTCGAGAAAGCATTTGTTAAGCCGCAACGTCTTTCTGATTTACAGAGGATATTAAGTATAAAGAAACATTAACTATTAGAATGAATTCAAACTTATATTTGCAGATAAACAATACATGTACGCTGAATTAATTCAATGGCAAAATTGTGACGTAGGTAATGTTCTAGCAACGTTTCGAACATCGTTAAGTGAATTTTTATATCCCTCCACATATGAAGGTGCAATTGCAGGAGTAGATATTGATTTATTAATGGAACCGGCAAGAAATTTTCCTGTATGTGACCTTAAAGTAATGTACCTATTAGTAAACTAAATTTCATGTAGGGTATAATTGCACCAAAAATTGAAGTTTGCACTAAGACAACAATAGAAGAAGCTGTTGCTACGAATGCAAGTCTTAAAAATGAATCATGTGTCATCAATCCAAAAGTAATCCAGTCTACTCGTTGTGCACCACAACGTGGAAAACTTCATCAAACAAAAGTTTGCCATTCAGCTGGATATCACAGGTGGTTTTGTGCTTCTCATTAACTTCGTTTGACATATTTTGCAATCAGGTCAAGAAGATGTGTAAGAAAACGAAGTAAACAACCGCCGTTTCAATATCGTAAACCAGAAGAAGAATTGCTTGCTCGAAAGCCACAAGGTTTGGAAGTTCCTCGAGGAATTCCTGCAAAGACTTGTAGATGCAGGTAAATTGTAAAGCATCAAAACAATTAAAATAACTAAAAATTCTTTAAGTAAAAAAATGATTATTGATAAAAAGTTTGAAAATGCCTCTGGGTTAGCATCGGAAAGAACTTACACGGCATTAACGGAAGAGTTTTTGAACAAATATCCACCAGTGAAACCAAAATGTTTGCAAAAAGCTAGACGTCCCACAGGAGGTTGTTAATTGTTATGAAAAATAATTTTTTTTATGATAAGTAATTTTAGCCTCTACGTGTCTTTGCGGCAATAGGAACAGTTGTCCAATCTGCGCTAAATATAAATATTATTTTGATGATCCACTGTTATCCACAAGCCATAAAGTATGTATCTTTCATAATTTGCAATTTAAACAATTTCCAAATTGACTTTCTGTAGACAAAAAATGACGATAGAAAACAAATCAGAGGATGTCGCAGATCTCCAGTAAGAAAATGTGATTGTATATCTCCAGAAAGAAAAGCGGAGAGTAAACCTTGTTACTGTTCGCCAGTTCTTCATATACAAAATTACTTAAGAAATTCAAGAATTTGCGACTGTAGCCTGAATTCTGATAATGGCAAAAGTGAAAGAGAAACAAGAAGAGTTTGCATTTGTCCTCCACAAAAGAAACCAAGTTTAGCAGAAAAATTACATCAAAGATTGGAGCAAACTTTAAAAACAACCACCTGTTATCCATTTGAAGGTTGCAACAAACAAATTTCTGACGAATATGACTTACAACAATCGTAAAGTATAAACAGTAATATTTTAATGTTGATTTATGCAGTTTTATTATAGTCCTGTTTGTGAACCTTGTCGTGCACCCACAAGTTGTCCGTGTCCAAACATTGATTACAAAAATTGCAGAGAGGAATTTTATGACAATTTGGAAAAGTTCTATAAACGATTATATAAAAGAGCACATTCAAAAGCTAGAAGTGAGAAGCAAATATGTTGTAATTGATAAACCTAGTATTAAATTCATTTGTAAAATATTTTTAATGAAGAATGGCATGTTATGTATTAGAACAACGGTTCCCAAACTTTTAAACATTGTGACTCACTTTTTAGGAACTGAATCTATAGCAACCCACTTCATCCTTAGCGCATTGAATTTTTTCAGGGATACTTGGCTAGCAAGAAAAATACATTTCAATTAAAAAAATATTTTATCTTTTTATCTCATTTAAGTAGTTTACACACGAAGTTACAAAGTGTCGCGACCCATAGAGCAGTAATAGGTAAATGCACTGATTGCCGTCGACATGATGCTAAACCTCTTGTTTCTGAACCAGCGCCCTTGCCGATAAGCAGAGTTCGAGATGCGGCAGTTTTTGAGGTAGTAGGCCTAGATTTCGCCGGACCTCTGTTTCTAAAGACTGGTCAGAAAGCTTGGGTGGTCAAATTGTGTTGTTTCAGGTCTAAGCCTCAAGCAGGTACCTGATGGCTGGGGGAAAAACCTCTTTATTGGTCCACTATGGTCTTGGAGTGCGCAACTGTTTTTCCAAGCTTCAAGGAGCTCGTGCTCAATTTTCTGTTTGGCCTCGTTTGTTGTCACCCTGTCATATCCGGGCTCCCATGTTATTGCATTAGGCGGATTTTCTTGAGGTTGTGGGTCATTCGTTGGCTGTACCGTAATCCTTCCACTCAGGATAAGTTTCCAGATACCCGCCACACCTAGTATCTCACTTTTTCCTTTCCTGATTGCCTCATATGCGGCCTTGTCGTGGATATGTACCGAGTAGTGCGTGTCTAGCACGCATGCTTCTGGTAACGTTTGGATTATTAGTTCAATGAGCCTCTGGGAGCTTGTGGCCTCATTTACTATCAGCAATTTGTATGCTGTGGAAGCCTGAGGCGTTTGTGGTGTTGTAATACAGCAGACTGCGTGTTGCTGGTCATTGATTTTGATATTGTAAGTCGAAATGGTTCCCTGTTGGGCCATCCGTGGTCCTGTTGGGGCGCGCGTTGGTGGATAGTCCCATTTGTTTGCCTTTTGTATTATTTTCCCCTCTGGTATATCTAGCTGTTGGAATTGTATTCCTTGCCCAGTTCTCACCTTATAGTGCAGTATTTTTCACTTTAGTGCCAGTTCAATTGGCAGCGCTCCCGTTAGGGCGTACAGCACATCGTTTGGCACCGTTCTGTATGCCCTGCTCATTGCCACTAGGAGCGGTCGCTGAGCTGCCCTTAACATTCTGATATGGTGTGCGTTTAACCTATCTGCCCAAGCACTGGCCGAATAGGTCAAAGTCGGGTATATGACCCCTTTGTAAATTATTGCCAGCGTCCACCGGTTCAGTCCCCATTGAGAGGCTGTGACCTGGGCAAGCTGGTGGAAGATCTTCCTAGCCTTATCGGAGACGTATCGGACATGCTCCGTAATCAACATCCCAGCTTGCAGTTTCACGCCAAGGTATACCGTGGACATTACGCATTTTATTTGTTTATTATTGATCTTGATAGTGGGCGGCCTATCGCGGTCGAGTCTTCCCTTCAGGAAGACCATTTCCGTCTTCGACTTCGAAAGCTCCAATCTATTCTGCCGGCACCACTCCGTCATATTATCTATTGCGCTCTGCCCTTGCTGATGTAATTGGGCTCTGGAGTTCCCGTGCACTAGGATGAGTTTATCATCTGCGTATGCAATTTCATCAACTCCATCTCTAAACGACCCATCGAAGAGGATGTTCCAGAGGTAGGGTCCTAGGACCGACCCCTGCGGACATCCCTTCGTGATCACTTTTGTTACACTCTTGTGATTGTTTGCAATCGTCGCCGTGCGCTCCTGGAGGTAACTCTGTAGTGCCTTGTGCAATTTCCTAGGTAATCCTCTTTCCCGGAGTTTCCCCAGTATCGTGGGCCAGCATACATTATTGAATGAACCAGTGATGTCAAGGAATAGGCCAAGTACATATTTCGATTCTCATGAATTGTACTTTAGACTAAATATATAAATTAAATTTTTAAATTTAAGTTATTTTTAGCATATTACAATGCTCCATTTTTATTCTAGTAAATGACACTTCAACAACAATGATAGTTTCAAAATTACCAAAATTGAGTTTTTAATGTACGTACACTTGGCTAAGATGAAAATGTCCCTGTTGTAAAGTAATCCCTCAGTCGGTAATTATTGCCTGAACAGCTCTACCATAAATCAGTGGCATTGTAGAACTTGAACCGTTCCTAAAGAGAACAGGATGCTTCGCTTTGTTTGCATTTCTGCTAGTTTGTTTAATAAAGTGTCCCAAAATTAACGTAAGATTTGAATTTGCAGCCATTTGTGCAGGAAATTGTTGGCAACCCTGAAAAAAAGCAATTTGACAGGTGAGAGTTTAGGGTTAGTAAAAATGGAGCGTTACATGATACAACCAAAGAGTAATTAATAAATAAGAGGTGACGCGAGGCCTAATTTCGTAAACATCGACGAAGCCCCGCCCCATGCATCTCTGTTGTTGACATTCAATAATTTTTCAATTAATTATGTAGTTTGATTTTACATTTTAGCTTAATTAACAGAGTAATGCCAAGCTAATATATATAATTTGATTTTACATTGGTAATATAATGAATATTAAAATATTTCAATTCAATACCAGGATCAAATCATTATACAGAATGTAACAAAAGTATCAAATAATAACGGCTGCAATTTTTAGTACGAAAAGTGATGAAGAAAAGTTATTTGGTTAATTACCGTTCATATTTGTATCCTTTTTGGTCTATTCATACCTTCATTGTTTGACCAGGACCCGCAAAACTAACTGGTGCTCTCTTGCTTTATGAACGAGATAATTTCAATAAGTAGGTAACTTTTCGGAGAAGTGAAAATCCCCCAACGACAGTTTCCTTGAAATTTTGCTAATAAGCCCTATCGAAATAGTTCCTTAGACCGACAAACAACACAATTCAGAAAATCCGAATTGCTCTATACCCTTCCACTCGCACTCGTTTGTAAAGTTTATTAAAAATCCCCGTCTCTTTAGTTGCCTGAAACAGTCTTTGAAAGCATTTCGTTAGTTTCCAAGATTTACTCATGTTCTACAGACATTTCATTTTCATATATCGCCTTCACGGGTCTTTTGACAGAGGAAGCAGAAGCAGCAGAATCTTTCGGTGGTTTCTTTACACTGCATGATTGCTGTTTTGGATTCAGATCACGTGTACGAGTCTCTTTTCCTTTTTTGGTCTTAGAAGGCCCGATTTCAAGTCAGAGTTGCGACGGTGCAAATCGGTTGCCATGGTAATGGCGCATAACAATTTCCGGCAAGGTCATAACCTAATTTCAAGTCGAATGTGACCTTATTGGAACTTGTTATGCGCCATTACCTTGGCAACCGATTTGTACCGCCGCAACTCTGACTTGAAATCGGACTCCACATTTCTAAATGAGCTAATTATCGGCATGCCCATATTTAGCTCGCCCTAGGGTGTCTATATTTGACACAGCCCGAATTATGAATACTTTTAAATATGCACATAGCTAATTAGCTTCATTTTACTGCATGGTTCACTACTATAGTTTTATACGAACAAGAAAGCTTAATGTGTATTTACCATGCATCGATATTTTTGAGATTATAATATTATACAGTTTACCAGATGATGTCTATGTCTATGTCAGGTGGCAACCTCAAACATCAAAATTGCCAACTACCCCATATTAATGACTGGTGCCCATATTTGGGGGAGTGCCTTTATTTGGTTGATAAGTCGTCTCCCTTCATTGGACAAGATATTTTTACAAAAAATAGTCAAGCATTATCCAGCTGAATAAGTCTTGCCAAAGTCCTCAGCTGATCGTTACATTCTTTATTCTATGTTGCGTAAATCACTTTTTAAGAGATTGATCGACGTCATTGTTCTTAAGTTTTCGAAATTTTTTAGTTTCAAATGTCGAACGTAATTTGTTCTTCCAAATTGTTCCGACGATGAATTTACTAATGTTTTTTTCCACAACACATTTCATTTTGTGATTTTTCATCTTCTATTTCACGTATTATTTCAATTTTTTTTTTTAATGTGAAGAATTTTCTTGAAAATTTAGCCATTTGTAAATGTTGTCTGATATGTGCATATTGTTTGATAAGAAATGCGCGGATAGTTGATCAAAATACACCACCCGGCCGAGAACCGGTAAGCAATGTATTGACTGGTAAATTAATATTTTTAAAATTTGATACTTGAGACTAGGGCGTTTCTGATACATTTTTATATTAACACTATTTAATTTATCTTATTTCATATAATACTAGCTGAAGTACTTGGCTTCGCTCGGTGTACAAAATTTGGTGGCTGTAGGACACTTCTTTATATGCGAAAATTTGTTTGTCGATCCCTCCCCCCCTTACTCGTCGACGTACGCGTCTTGCCCCTCGCCACACCCTGACACCAAAAATATAACCCTGACCTTGATAATATCTTTTAATTTATATGAATGTTTTAGGAATGCACACGGGACAAAAGATATTCATTATTTTAAGCGACAAATAGGCAAATGTTCAGTCAAACGCGTATTTTATTTTGTTTTTGCAAAAACACGATCGTAAAATCTAAACTACTCGTCCAAACAATGTTCACAGGAACACTCTCCAGACTATGCTAGACTTTTCCTGAAAATTTCATCAAAATCGGTTCAGCGGTTTCGGAGTCTATAGGGAACATACACACATACATACATTCATCCAGTTTTATATATTTATAGATAGATAACTGTTTGCCAGATATGATTGTTCTAATCACGAAATTTTGTTAAAAGGCTGCCAACAGATGCGTTCACCCTATGTAGTAAGACTATGTTGAAATCGGAAATTTTAAATTTTTGATTTAAATTATCTCCTCCAAACGCCGGAAGTTAATATTTTTCTTATGCACATCACAGGGCTGAAATAAACTGCTATTTACTGTAAATTGTTGCAAACGATAATTGTTTATATGCAGTGTGCAAAGCAGTGATTAATATTGATCGCAATAATGACGGGTTTTTAGTAAAATTTATTGCAGAGGTATATCACGCGATTCCATCAATCTGCAATGACGAGTCGGTCATGACGTCATTTCTAATAGAGAATATCTCATTTTTGTTCAACCCGTCATACGCCTACGCTCACAATATACAGATTAAAATGAAATGTTAAGATTACACTTACGTTGTAATGAAATGACTTTTGTTTAGGGGAAGAGGGGGAATCGTAAGTCTTTACTTGACGAAAAAAGTTGAATATTCTCTAGCCTCATCAATGAAATGACGTAACTGCTTAGCTATTGGCGGTAACACACTCAGACACGTGACTTTAAACCAATTAGATCGGTCGAAATGTCGATATTCACTCTTACGCCCTCGCACAATAAACTAAGGAAACGACATCAATGCAATAGTCATTCTGAGATGTAACACGAAGGTGGTTGTATGTAAGTGGTGCTGAATAACCTGTTTTGTAATTTTTGACAGAAAAGGAATGAAGTGTAAATAAAAAGTGTCTTAAATGTGATAGTTATTTTTAAATACTTCGTTCTACGTTAATATTTCGCTGTTAATTTTAAATTGGAGGAAAAATGCCTACAAGCGCGGATTCTGATTATGACTTCGTGTCCAAAGAGTGGCTTTTGGCCGAACTGAGGAGCAATTCCAAAAGTTTGGTTATTTTGGACTGCAGGAGTTCGAATGAATACGGCGAATCTCACATAAGAGATGCCGTAAATTTTTCAATACCCTCGATAATGCTGAGAAGACTGGCCGCTGGCAAAATAGACTTGGTCTCGACGATCAAATGTCGGGAATTGAAAAATAAAATATGTAGTACTTACAAGGAGAATCTGTTCGTTCTTTACAACGATTTATGCGGAGTTCAACAACATTTGGCCGACTCAACTCTGAGCGTTTTGTTGCGGAGACTCACTCAAGATGGTTGCCGTGTTGTGTGTCTTGAAGGTTAGTATTCAAACAATCGAACGTTTTCTCCCGTTTTTGACGTTTTGTCGGTGGCACGGCCTCGGATATTGCA
This sequence comes from Dascillus cervinus, assembly GCA_949768715.1. Classification (NCBI taxonomy): domain Eukaryota; kingdom Metazoa; phylum Arthropoda; class Insecta; order Coleoptera; family Dascillidae; genus Dascillus; species Dascillus cervinus. The sequence goes on along the minus strand of OX458319.1, from coordinate 23,353,899 downwards.
TTCTATCCCGACTTTAACTTATTGCCTGCCGTCGAATCAACCGATTTTGAATGCAATTGTCAAAATTTCTTGTGTTTATGTTCGTGCTGTTGATCCACAGGTATAGTGGCCCAATAAAATCATTTCAAATTTACTCCCACAACCGTTATTTTGTTTGCCGATTGGTTTAAAGAACCTTTACGGTATTCATTGATATTTTTAAGATTTCGACATGTATAACAACAAATTCATTCATAAATTCCGTTTACTATTTTGATGAAAGGAAATTTGTTTTACGTAACTGTAATTAAATTATCAAGTCGTCGTGACTTTCTATTGTTCAAAAAAATTGCTGAACGCCAATGAACGGACCCGACTCAGGTTCGCACACGAAATATTGCATACAGGGTTTGGAAATACTACATATTCAATGTTTTAGTATATCTTTTTAGAATGGGTACATCTTTTTATACATTTTGAAATTGAGGTAGATACATATTCGATATAATTTCAATTTCAATGTTTTACCCACGAAGGCCCACAAAGTCGTGTACAGTGGTACCTCGAATAACGAACGCCCCTATTAACGACAATTCGGTTTACGAACAGTATTTTCTAACAAATTTTGATCCAATCTACGAACAATGCCTCGGTTTACGAACGCACAAACATTATACTAAATTACCTATTGATTAATCCTTTAAAAAAATATAAAAGTTTCAAAGTGAATTCAAAACTTCTTTTAATTTTATTCCACAAATATAATGGGTGCAATTTGACTACTTATAAATAGTATTGTAAATTTTTGGTTGAAACTTCTACATTGTAGTCGCACGTGCAGTAAAACTTCTCCTACCGACCATTCGCCCTAAACGACCACTCCTGTATTTGACCATAATTTCTAGGAACGAAAGATATATAAAATGTCAGTAATACATTGTTACTCCTTTAAAGCGACCTTCCCCTAATGCGACCGTGACCGTCAATTTACGGTTAAAGTGGCCACTTCTCACTTTATGTGAAAATTCTTTTAATTATTTTTTTTGTTGATTTATGAGTTGTCTCACTATGAGATCGGGTTTGTAAAACTTAAAATGTCAAGAACTTTTCTCTGTCAAGTGCTTGACAGATGTCCTATCTTTCGGTAATAAATTTGTTACGGTTATAAATCAGTTCTTTGACATCGGTTCCAACTTTTTTATACGATATTTGCGGGCTCGTGTGGCTATTTAAAATGGTACATACTATGAAGGCAAAAAGTTCGTATCAGTTGTATGCCAATCGTTGAGAAATCGTCGTTACGGTGCTTGTGGAATAGCTTAGAAAACGATGGCTAAACAGGGTTACTATCTCGGGATTTTAAATTTGAAAGCTCGCATAAACGTTTAATAACAACGAATAGCAACAAAAGCTAGCTTCTAAATACAAATGTGGCAAAACCCAAATTCAGGGGATTTTGAAAAACGCGAAAAAGAAATTTTCTCTAATTAAAAATTTTTAAAATTGTAAGCAAACTGCTTTAGAACAATATTTTGGTAGTAAGCCTTAATCATGTATATCTTTATTTCTTAGTCTTGGCTATTTTTTATATCGTGATTTTTTTTAATTTGCATTAATTTTTAAACATTCTATTATTTAATATTATTAATTTGTCTTGAGTGTGTCTAAATTGACGCTTTGTATTTTTATGAAAATATAGGATCCTTCGGGTGTTTTCAATATTGTTAATAAAACGTTTTAAAGTTGATTTGATGCATGCTTATTTTATATTCATTTAAGAAAAAGTTCTCTAAAGCAACCACTCCACCAAAATACCATTTTTTAAGGGAACGAGTGGTCGCTTTGCAGGAGTTTTACATTGTTTTATAGAGGTAAAAAGATAATGCTTCTAAAAATATTTCGCCACGCTGAGATGCATTCTTAAAAGCTAATATTTACTTTTCATTTTATTGCATATCTTTCAATCTTTATAAACCTATTTTAATTCATATTTTTGCTACACATAAATCCATAAGGAGTCAAGAAACAACAATATGTTTCTGGGCGAGCGAACGGATCAATTGGATTTGCATTAGTTTCATTGGGAAAAATTGTTTCGATTTACAGTCATTAAGGTTAACGAACGAAATCAAAAAACGAATTACTTTTGTTATCCGAGGTACCACTGTATATCTTCGATTTTTTAATTCATTGTGTCGTGTATTAGTCGGGTCCAAAACCAGTTTATACTGCATTAAGCGGTAGAACGCAACAATTCGATAAAAATTAAACTATTGAGTTTGGAAAATTTCTTAAATTCCATTTAGATTTTTTGACCCAACATTTTTATATACAGAGTATTTCTTGTCAAAGTAATGACGCCATCGTCATTTTTTTTTTTAGAGAGCAACCCATATTTTCTCATTATGATTTTGATAGGTTTTTTAACTGCCAAAAAAATGTTGACCCATAAGGAAAAAATTGAGAAAAAAAAATATTGAAAAGTGAATGCCAAAAATAAAGCAATAATTTGATAAATCTTAAACTATTGAAATAGCTTAATTTTTAAATTCAATTTCACATTTTTTTGACATAACATTTTAATATAAAGAGTGTTGCTTGTCAAACAAAGAACGTTATCATCAATTTTAAATAACAACCTATATTTTTTGTTGCAATTTTGGTAGGTTTTTGAACTGTTAAACTATTGTACTAATTTTAGCCCCTTATATTGAGGAAGAATTTATTGCAAGTAAAGTACATTTTTATACTGCCTTTTTAACGTTTTTTCAAACCTATTAAAATCTTGGCAAAAGAAATCGATTGCTATTTAAGAAAATCGACGATGACATCATTATTTTGCCAAGAAATCACTTGCATATAAAGATGTGAAATTGAATCTACAAATTAACTTGTTTTCGGATTTTTCCTAAATTTCGACAGTTTCAGATTTATCGAATTCTTGCGCTACTTTTGTCGCTCACTTTTCAACACACCTATTGCTTTTATACCGTCATATTGACAGTTAAGGAACCTATCAAAAATTGGCGATGACGTCATAATTTTAGCAAGAGCCACCCTGTATATAGTAATGTTATGTTAGAAAATGTGAAATTAAATATAAAAATTGACCTGTTTTTGAATTGTTTTCGAAACTCGCCATTTGCAGATGTATTGAATTGTTAGGCTACTTTAGCTGCTCACTATATTATCGTGAACCGTCCAGTGAATGAACACCACCCAGTGAATGAACACTGCTCAAATAAACTGAATTATTAAGAACAGTGGGGCATTTTCGAACTATCTTGAGTGCGAAATAGTTCCATTAGGTCTCTACAGATATGATCCAATTATTGTTTTTTTCTTATCAGTTTATTCCAAAAAAAGACATTGCTCAAATCAACAGTTGGTTGCGAGTTGCAGTCAAATGTAGAGGCAGGTCCTATTTCATGGTATCTTTGAACATAATTTATAATTTATAACAAAGAAACAAATTTTTCTTTATTACAAATACGTTTGAAGTTAATGTATTGTCATCCATATTGGGTGTTCATTTACTGGACGTCGCTGTTTTGGTTTTTGGTTTTGGTGTTCATTCACTGGGTATTTAGTACGTCTTGTATTTAAATGTCTTTTAATAAATTGATTTGTAGCGAGTCTTCCAAATGATGCAATAATCTTGTGCTCTAACAAAATATCTATCGATACAACAAGTTATTAGCAACAAAAGTGATATTGGGGACGGAGAAAATAATTCTGTGAACGCAAATGTGACAACCGAAATGCAAAGTGTTCATTCACTGGCAAGGTCACCCTATAAAGTAGCGACACCCGCTGGCAATTCGGGTGCTCGCAATGGCGAGAGTTTGTCTTGTGGGTGGGTATTTACTACATATTTTTCAAACTTCAGGTATATATTTACATATTTTGCTTTGGTACATCCGTTCCGTTCCTGTGCACACCAAGAAATTATTTCAATTTTATCATTCGCGCTTGTTTTTTTTTGTATGACGCTGGTAAATCGGAGATGTACGAGGCCGTTTGCAAATTAAAATGATTCTTCGGTTTACGTGTATTTCGAGGCTAGCTAAAATGTAATAGTTTGTTTTGCGCAATTAAGCGGGGGCGGTTGTAAATTGGTTCGGGGTCAAGGTAATTTCGTTTGTAATGCCAACTGTGATATATTATCTTTTCGATAATTCTGATCAATTGATACATTATCAGTGGCATTATGACGAAATTTAACACGTGCGAATAACGTCATATTTGGAATACTCGATTTTTATCCGTCTTGACCAGCCGACTATTGTTACAAAAAGATGTGTCATTAAACAATTTTTGTATGCGGACTTCTGAGAATTCGTTTCTCAAGTGGTTTCTCAGAATGTGTAGGTTTTCGAGTTGTCGTTTTTTCCCTTCCTACTAACGCGAGCCCACCTGATGTACTTTAATATCAAGGCTCCACTTTTACCTAACCACACACAATTGACAATTGTTTGAAAAATGTTGCAAGTTTGTTTATCGCAAGTGAATGAATTTCTCAACCGCTTCTTGTGAATAAACAGATCGAACTATTACGAGAAATCTGTTGGCGCTCGCTAATTGATCTAACAAGCCTGGCGGAAATCGTAAAACTGAAATGTATTTTTTTAAAAGCAGGTCAGCTGTCGTAATTTTCCCTACTCGATTAAGTTTTTTCTTGATGGCAAATAATCGCCAGTAAAAATTACCCACTTACAGTTCAGATTCGATCTGTTTGTTTCATTGTTGATAGTGGTCGGGAACGGAAAAACATTTCTTACTACATCGAATAAAAAGAATATGAATGAAATTTAATTCTCTCGGTGAATCATTTTATTTACGTAATGTAGTCATAGATATTTTTGCACACATGCATAACGTTCCGTTAAATACTCCAACAATCTTGCAGTATTTTTTGTAAAATTTCAGGCCGTAACCCATATGTATCGCTCCGGAATTATAAATTGGGACACTTAAAAATTGTTTGGTTCGAAAGGGACTTCCCAATAGTAATAAAGTAGAGTTGAACCTCTCCACTATAGACACTCATATGTCCCTTGTCGTTTTTACGCAAATTAATAGGATTTATTTGTATTTTTTAGTATAGTAATGTTATAAATTAGGGATGAGCAATGCGCGATCCGGCTCACTTTTTCATGCGGCTTGTCAAATTGTAGTATATTATTATATAAGTTTTATAAGACGATCTATTGTCGTACGAGTAAGTTTGAGGCAGGCGAAGCGACGTTGGTATCCTCACTTTGACCAGAAACACCCTGTATAAATAAATATTATGTCAGGAATTAGTATTTTTATAGTGGTTTCGTTATAATTTTGTTTCAACGTTTTATTCTTTTCAGTTCAAAAGATAACAGGCGGGGGAGACTTTAGACACGCACGGTATGCGGCCCGCGAGGTTGTACTATACCGAACAGGTCAAAATGGACCCACCTCGTATTTTGGCGGTTTTACATCAATTTCAAAACATTAAAATATTTCTGGTCCCAATAAAAGCTTGCAATAATGTAATCATAATAATTTTGTATTCAATTAAAATTTGCAGATAAAAACAAAATATATTTTCTACGAAATTTACTCATTGTGCTTAACACCAGTTGAGAATACAAAAAATTCTAAAGCGGTGATTTGAAGAACCATAGAATTATTTTAAAACATTTAAACCGTGTGTCATATTTAACCCATTTCAGGCGCCCGGGTGTTAAGAAGGAATTATTGTATGAATGAATATTTAAGTGTTTTTAAGAAAGATGAATAAGTTTGTGTGTACTTCTAAGAATATTGATAGTTTTGCTGATGTTTTGTGTCACAGTAGAAGGCTTACTTATTTTCAATTTTTGGAATCCAAATATTTGTCCATGACTACAAGCTGTCTCAAAAATGTCTTCTTAAAAGTCATCTACTCAACCAAAGAAAATTATTTAAAAAGTTCTTGCTCTTAGTTTTTTTAAGATATTCCCATCCGTTTCTTTTGATACGAGAGTTTAAACATTTCTTAAGCCTTGTACACATTTGAGCATATTTACGCGCACGAACGCAGTGCGCGCAAGAACTTTTGTGCGCACAAAACGCACCTGTACTGGGCCACATAAATACTGATGCTGATGCTTATATTTGAACGTACAGATGTTGATTTTGTCGAAATAAATATGGCTTCAAACCTTTGCGACAAAAATTCAGACCATTAACTGAAGCTAGGTGATTATTGAACCAAATAAAAAATTGTTTGATGGGGGTACTGGTTTACAGCGAGTTAACAGCTTCTTATCTGTAATTCAATACGATATCAACTAAAGTCGCTTATTGTATGCAAGCAAGTAGTTCATTGGTTACCGTTAGCTGTCTAAGGTTAAACACAACTTTCTTGTGGCAGTTAAACTTGAAAAAAGCTTACAATTTTACAACATATTTTCCAAAATTTAACAAAAACGCCTTCAATAATTGCTTCAATAGATTATTTATTTAAAAATATACTATAAATTATTATAAAAAGATATAAAAATTAAAAATTAAAATTTTAGGCACAAACTGGAGAGAGTCGAACTAGCCTCTTCAACATTTACAAATTTTGCAAAAAATACGAGTTTTGTCCTTTACAATATTTGCAATTCCCTTTTTTATATCTTCTTGAACTCGATAAATGTCAGCACATTCTTTCAGTTACTGCAGCGGCATTTTGCTATTTTCTTTATAAATGATGAGTTTCATTCGTGAACTATTCGTATTTATGGCGTGGTAACGATTATATTAGTAATTAGGTGAATAACCGAATTATAACTTATATATCATTGCTTGCACAAAGCTGGCAAACACAAACAGCGCTGTCAACTGAAATCGGATGGTAACAAAATTACCATCGGACAAACATTACAAATATTGTTACACATTTGATCGGGTGCGGTCTGTTAGGACAAAATGCCATGCAGTAACTATTTGAAATTTTGAAAAACAGTTTTGTATAGAAAAAACAATGTCTATTCAGATATTTGAAAGGTACTGTGCGACGGTAAAAATTTTGAAAAAAGCTATAAAAAATTTATGTAAAATTTTCATTTTGCCGTGGACTCGCAGATCACACCCGACGGTTGTAGAATTACGCCATAGTTCCAGTTAGGCCGCTTTCATACGTCGCGGTTTTTTCTTATCGCCGGATCCGGTCCGGGGACGTGAATTTCAGTAGGCCATTGATTCTTACGAGCTCTTTCAGATATTACGTACATGGCATCGGAGCCGTCACGGGGACGGAATACAGCTACGTCTCTCCACTGGTCAACATGGTGACGGAATTCGCAGTGGGCCATTACAAAAGCGGAGAAAACGTCGCGTTTTTGCAGGTTGTTTAGGCTGTGAACTGTTTTTTTTAAAATACTATTCATTGTTTCTTTATCGAAAACGCGACGGTTTAATAGGGCCACATGAGAAGCAAGATTCACAAGATGGCGCCACCGTAGTAAAGTGTCAATTTTGTAAAAGCTTTTTTCATTAACAAGCTTCTTTATATAAAAAACTAGTGGTGGATATAAAAGATAAAAAAATGATCTAGGTACAGACATAAATTTGCAATGGAAAAACTTGAAAAAAATATTTATTCAAAATTGTCACACTTTCCGATGCTTTTTGACTTAAATACTGACAAATGTGATCAGATAATGTACGAGTATACTTATGATTAATGCTTCTAGGGTGTGATCAGCAAGATTTTCTTTACTTTTAACAAAAAATTCAAATATTATTGAAAGTTTGACATTTTTGAATAAATACTTTTTTCAATTTTTTCCATTGCAAATTTATGTCTATACCTAGATCATTTTTTAATCTTTTATATCCGCCACTAGTTTTTTATATAAAAAGCTTGTTAATGAAAAAAGCATTTTACAAAATTGACACTTTTTACTACGGTGGGGCCATCCTGTGAATCTTGCTTCTCAAGTGGCCCTCTTAAACGCTTGCAGAAACGTCGCTGTAATCGCCTACTAAATGTATGGTTTCACATGTCACGTTTCTGCTGTGTCGCCGTTGATAAAGATTTAATTGTTTATGCTTTGTCACATTAATCGATATTAGTGTCGATAACAAGCAAAAAATAATAAACGCAGAGCAATTTGAACATCGAAACAAGTAAACGCGTGTTGCCGCATAAGTTGTTTATTTTTATCAATAGATCGTTCTTAATTTTTTATTAAATAAATTTTCTAAAAGTGCCAGTTTGTTGTTGCCCCTTTCTCATTATTTGTTCAATTTTTTAAAATTTATCAGGGCATTATAGTACAAATTCACGCATAAAAAGAAACGTATATAGTAATCTGCAATTCATTTTCGCTAAATTTTCTGTGATGAATTTTACGTGAACCCGTTTGTTTTTGTATTAAAAATTTATTACTTATTATTATTACTTATAACGTTACAAAAATTCCCACTGTGCCCCGTTCTTGATTGAGAGGATGCACCCACCTGTTTTTACGTTGTTGTTGTCTTTTTTTTCCGCAAGTATAGGTAATAAGTACATATAATAAAAGCAACTTCCTTTGTCTATCCATCACATTTCACATTTTTTCATTTCGTATTTTTGATATCATAATATTTAATAAACATTGTTCACCGTGGGTGTTACGGTGCTACACCGTGAGCTTCCCGTCCCCGGACCGGATCCGGCGATAAAAAAGAACCGCGACGTCTGAAAGCGGCCTTATGTTGGATGATAGTATTAACCGTATTCCTTATTCTCAATAATTTTGATGTGACCCGCGTATGCGGTCAAAATGCTGCACAAATTGAAAAGCCGAAATGTGTTAAAAAACACCACACAAACAAACACAGTTTTTAGGCGAATTTCGTGGAAGTTGCGGTAATTTGACGTCTTATTTTCCTAGAAACGCTGCTTCGTTTATTTGCACAGGTAGTGTGTTTTAAAAAGCCAGTGTTTGTTTTATTAAAAAGTAACTCTGAAAGTATTACTAATGCAAATTTACAGGAAGATATTAGCATACTGTACCGCTTATTTTTTGTGAGTAAACGGATATTGTTGAGAACATAGTTCTAGCGCTCGAACAGCGATTCCGCAATTATATGTCACGGAATTACATTCCTTTTATTTTTTCGTTACATTCTGAACCATATTTTTGCTTGTAAAAGTCGCGTTAAAATAGTTGCATTTGCCATATTGCACCGAACAGAACTTTAATGTCGCGTTCACGTATGTAGGTACGAAATGATTTGTATAAACATACATACGTTTCCTGTGGCCTTGTCTTGATTACTTATGCAGATTTTTCCTGTCGTTTCACTTCACATAAAATATAGGATTTGTTGCCGTTTAAGTCGTGATTTTTGTATGCCAACCGAGGTGAAAGTGTTTTTTTGGTACTTATTTAGTTTGTATGGTACAATTGGCGTAGGCGTTAATATTATGGATGGACATGATTGACGAGCCGACGCTGATAGTGGGAGAAGATGAATGGCGGTTTATCTATTTATCACTGTCTTTTGCTCTTCTCTTTACACGAACTTCTCTTTCATCTTTTCGATTTCCCATTTAAACGCCCACTCTTAAAATACACAGAAATCTCGGAAATTCAAAAAATACAAATGAGTCACATTTAAAAAATTCCCTTTCCAGGAGTGAAGCGGAGTTAATTGAGTAATTATTATGTACGCCAAATTGTTTTTAATTGCTCTTTATTGTCGGTAATTGTTTTTTACATAAATGGCCGAGTATCGTTGACAAAAAATTACGACACTAAATAATAATAAAAAAGAATTAACTTCGTTCACATTAATTGCACACAACGTACATTCTCCGAACAGTAAATTTTTGTAACGCAATAATTCATGACGTTGCGAAATGATCTGCAATTCCTTTCGTCGACTTGACCTAACACAACTAGAAGTGTTGTTTAACTGCAGATAATTTCCGGCTAGATAATCTCTGATATTCAATTCGGTGAAAAAGTACCTCCTTCCCATAATTGGATAATGCCACTTTTTACACACACTTCTATTAAAGTGGATGTTGCGTTATCTATGTTTTTCCGCTGAACTAAACGATGCCTGAAAGTTCGCAATTAAGGCTCATCTAAATGAGTGTGCAGAAAACGGTACTAATTTACATAAAAAAAAACGCGTTCCCAATTTTAATTTATTGCTGCGTTTTATACATAAATGTAATTTTTTCTTGTGTGTGTTCTAGGTGTATACCTACGTATCCGCTGTATTATATTCGTACAGTTTTAAAACGTCTTTATGATCTTATCCTGTGGAGGATATCCTCTTTACGCGACAATTATTATTTTTATTGTTGTTTGAATAATACAAACACAATAGCGATGCACTTCCTTTGCTACTTTGTATTTCATATTCAATCGTGCTGTAACGTTTTTAATAACGATTTTATTATGGATCATTAGTTGCCGATTGATCACCTTGTGAAATGTGTCGATGTGAATAAATTGATTTTTGATTATTTTGTGCCTATCGACGCATAAGAAGAATCGTTTGGTCGCTTTTTTTTAAAGGAACGCTCGATTGAGAATAAAAAAGTGTATGGTCTGTTTTCCTTTGGTTGTGAGCGGTACTTTACAGGGCGTCGAAACGGAAAGAACCGCCAATTTCGTTAATTCATGAAAGGTCAGAAATTGTTTTATAAAATCGCGTGTACAAGCTTCATCAATGTAAGATAATGTTTGCACGTAATCCAAGGTAAGACTGAAGAGTAGGCGCCGGTGAACCGGGAATGAACACCGCGAGACGTGGTACTTGGATATCTGTCCGCCTACATACTTGGGACTAGTGTAGGCGTTGGTGTTGCGTGGGTTGGAGACTGTCGCCCACACTCTTCCTCCCTATTCAAGGGCACCCTTGCGAGGGTTGCTCCTCTCGCAATTTTAATACTGATAAACCCACGCAGACTTTTTTCTCCCTCTTTTGACATGCGTTTTACCGCTAAATTCACTTTCTTTATAATCAGTTTATTTATTGTAGGTGTGTTTATTTATTTTTTTGAGTCGTGTCATAAGAGCCTCCTGAAGCGATAATTAATCGCGTGGGATGTAATTGGAACAGCAGAAGTTCGCATCATTCTGAAAAGTTCATTTTTTATCCCTTAAATGGTTTACTGGGTCATTTTGTCTTCTTTATTTTTAAGTTACTCTACTCCAGCCGTTCACAACCTTTTTTTACTTGCTAACCTCTCTCAACATAATATTTGTTACCCCATCTGTAAGATAATTGAATATATCTTCATTACTTATATTTCTATTTCTTGTTTTCATAATAATGTCGTTTTCATCTTTACGCATTATTTGAAGAATAAAAAGCCGATGGATGGTGGTGATTTTCTAACATCGTTGTTCTTTAGGCTACCAGTCTTCAACCGACGGTTCTTAATAGGTTTTATATTTCTAAAATACTATAAATTCTAAAACAGTTGTTGACTTTTACAAAGTTCATTTTTTAAACTGACATTTTTTAGGCTGTCGGTAACCTGCTAAAGATTAGGAGGTTGCGATTTATTGCCTCAATTGTAGAGCCAAATGGATGTTAAACAATCGGAACCATCGAGTCCATTACTTTATACTGCTAAAAGACATTATTATGAATACCTTTTCTAATAAATATTATTTGAACTGACGTTATTAGGAAATTTTTAGTGAGAAATTCCTGAATTACCGGTTGGGAACCAATGCTCTACCCCCACGGTTCTTAACCTTTTTTAACTCTCGAACCCGTCTCAACATACAATTATAGTAAAACTCTTTTAGTGCGCCCTTTTCCAGTAAGACACTTTCTGTAATGGACATAATGTTTAGGGTCCAGAAATTAAAAGTAACCCGTCTAGTGTGGTCGCAAAAATCAATAAAACAATCAATTATAGAACCAAGCAACCTTATTCACCTGTCTTAAAAGTACGTATGTACATATTCGTTCATACTGCCAAATCATCTTAATCCATTCTTAATAATAAGAGATTCTTTGAGACTTTGAAGTTTCAGATTTGCAATAAGTCACTGAAACCCTGGATGCTGTTCGCTTCAAAGAACTGAACACAATATATGAAAACAGCGTAATGTGAGAGCACAGGTAGATTGGTTTACCGAAGCCTTATTTAGAAATACTGCGAAGTTGTTATGGGTAGAAAACATTTATTTTCAATCCAGACCTGAAAACCCCAGGTTACAGTAGGATTGATTTACAACCCTCTATGATTACCATTCGGTCATCATATGCGGCCGGCCAAATTTACCACTCTAAGCTCTTTACAATCGCAAATCTTTGTTGGAAGTTTTGGGGATTTTATTATTAATCAAATTTTGTGACTTGCAAGAACAAATTAAACTCTGTATGCAAATTTCACAAAAAATTTATCTTGATTTTTAAAAAATTATACTTTTTTGCTTTACGACGTTTGGTTTATCATAAAAATAATACCACCAGTGAGACCAATTTTGGGGTGACCATTAACGTTGGAGGATCTTGTATACTAAATATACAGTATGTGTATAAATGAATGTGAGTCAAGTGAGCTATGAAATTTGTCGCCTCCGTACATAATGAAAAAATGTTTAAAAAATGCCAATTTGACAATTATTAAATTTTCACTTATAAACATGCTATACTATAAAATGTAAATAAATTCTATTAATTTGTGTTATTGTAAAATTGAAAACGGTGAAATTCTCTTTGGTGCGGACAGCTCTCCATGTGGGTACTTTTCCCGGTTTCATGAGTGTTCAGGATACATAAGTTTCACTGTTTTTAATAGAAACCTCCAGAGGTTCGCAAACCACCGATTAGGAACCGTTTATTTACTCCAATGAATAATTCTTTGAAACAAAATTTCCTGCGTTGAACATATGTGCTACTTTTTGTACAATTATTTAATTTTAAAGTCATTGTGTGTGCCGTTTTCGGAGATAATCTTCAAGTAGGTGTGCTGGAATTGAACGCATAATTATTTACGTATGCGCCGCTTGTAGACGTAAAATCTGATTCAATCAGTTTTCAAACGAGAAAAAAAACCTGGCGAGATTGAATTAATCGTCTTCGGCATGTGTAAAGAGAACATCTAGTTCCCACGTGAGCAAGCACTAGGCCGTACCTAAGTCTCGCATAGTTGAATGTCGCCCATCCGGCCGGAAGTTGTATTCATCCATCACGTTTTCCGCCGTGCTCATCAACCTTACCTTGGCCCCTAGACCGATTTTATCTTGATATTCATTTTAAGTAATTAATCAAACAATACAAACGGACCAGGAATACCCTCAACTAATTAATTTACCAAGTAAACTCTAACATTTTTCACATTTTTGCGCCCACCTTTTTGTCGGTTTTCTTTTTAAATATTTATTAATCGATTGAAATATAAAAGAAAAATATGTATGTGTATTGTATATTAATGTTTGCAATCAAACCCACGTTGTAAATTGTGAAAGAAATGATCCACTTGGAAAGGACATTTTCCGCATTGATTATTTATTTATTTATGAACATACGCTGACGAGACGAAAAGTTTTAAGTATTGCACGGAAATGGCTTTATTTGGACTCATAATTATTTTGAAATTTGTACCTTGCGATTTTGTTACTCTTAACATAAAATCGTCTTCTTTTTAGGTTTTTTATTTTATTATCAATTTTTAATGTAAATGCGTCGGACATACAGTTGTTTGAATGTTAGCCATAAAATACCGTATTTAATGGTGTAGAAACCCCCTTTTTGTAATTTTTACCTGTCAAAGCATGGGGGAGGTTTTATGCACTGCTTTAATGGATTTCTTTAAGGAAAACGTTACTCGTAAAATGTATAAATAAGAGGTAAATGACTTGTTGATTATATTTTTTAGTAATTATTTAAGTGATAGAAAACATTATAAGATATTTACGGAAATAACTTGTTTTTAAATGCAATGCCCGGTACGTTTTTTGGTGTAACTGTTACGTTGTTTTCTTAAAATTGAGAAATTGTGAAATTCAGAAGTTTGAAGCAACTGCGCAAAGTTTTTCTAGTTTGCGTGATGCGTATTTGTCCCCCCTCCCCTACTTTACGAACTCATAGACAAATGAATTACTCCACTGCGTTAATTAGATGAGAATATTAATTGCCAAATTTATTCAACTGTTTTCGATGTTTTCCTAAGTTTTCTTTTTACTTAATGTTTGTAGCCAACTGTAATAAAAATTTACATTGCTTGTACCTTTCACCTACCTATTTTTATTTACGCTACATTCCTAAAAATTCGCCACCCCTAAAATCTACCGCCCAGGTTTGATGCACCCGTTGCACCCCCGGGTTACGCCGTTCCTGGTTACTAGGATGGAATGAACTTGATCTTACAGTAAGATGGAGTACTGCACATTCCCCGATAGATGGATCGGCTGAATGGGTAACATTCAAACAGTCTTAACCATTGAAAATATATGAACTTTTTTTACCACCACCTCCTCAAATATTTACCTTTCCTCTTGAAACACCCTGTATGCATAAACGCTTACTTTAAGTTATAGGAACAATATTGATTTAGAATTGAAATTTTTTACTGCTTAATTTAGCATCCGGTGGGGTATAACGTCCATCTTTTTGCCTGGTTCTTTCGCGGATGTTATATTCTACTTTCTCTGTATAGAGTAAGTCCCCAAATGAACTGTAAAAAAAGGAATAACTTTATTTTCAAGTTTACAGGAAAATGTTATTCTTAATAAAGGTTTTTGCTTGTTTCAAAACTAAGGATCGAAAAATGTAATTGTAACGTAGATGTATCAAATTTTTATAGGAAACTAGTTCAACTAGATTAACTATTCGTTTTATTCCTCAAATTTGACTCCGGGAAACAACTTTTTGTTTAAATATAGTTAAAGCAAAACATTTGCAAAAGTAATGAGTCTCAAGAGCAACGAATAGACTGTTTTTGTAGCTAGGAGGATGGAAGAAAGAAATTGTGGTTCAGTTATCAATGTTATGAAAAATAATTTGAAATACAGGAAAAAAAACTAAAAGTATCTGTTCTGGACAAAAACGTTTGAATTGGGTCGACAACTCTTTTGTGATGCAGCAATAGAAAAATTAGGTGAAACTGTTTGGAATTATATTTTAGGATGACTAGTCGCATCGAAATTTAAAATGGACGAGTTAAGAATTATAAGCCGCCAGTAAAAGGGAAGAAATGATTCATTCATTGAGGCACTAAACCGTTGGAATTCACTTAACTATTTACTTGTATTTTTTCTGTGTGATCGAATCATCGACCTTTCACCTATACTCAGTGCAGGATTTACGTATAAGCTACACAAGCTATAGCTTAGGGCTCCCACTTCATATTTGGCACTGACATATAATATCTGGGCTTACAAAGGGCCCCATATCTCAAAATATCTCAAATTGCTTATCAAGTCTTAATCCGGCCCTGCCTATACTCGAACACTGCAAATTAATGCATTTTTTTAGACGCCCTAGGTTGTTCAAAAATTGCTCTATAACGGTGTGCTATTTTTATTTTCATGGAAATACATCAATCAAACCGGATTTCCTGTTCGTGTACAAATATATAATTCCGTTGAATGAGTACAAAGCGCCCACTGTCTTAAAATATCATCAATGCACGCGTATTGTGCAAATGACGCGAAATTTGTTTATTGTTAAATTAAACAAGTCGGAACATCATGTTAAGACGTGTGTCACCTTTCGTTTAAATTCCTGCGAAACTGACCAATGGTCAGTTTTACATGGTTTGGTGCTGATTGCGACAGTATCATCCTATAAGTAGAATTGTAACGTTTATTTTTCTGAAGTGATTCAGACGTGACTATTTAATTGGATTTTTTTTTTGCATTTTCATCGAATTAATAAATTTTAGTATATTTGTTTTATGGGAAACGTACATTAACCAGATACCCGC
The DNA here is from genome assembly GCA_949768715.1 of Dascillus cervinus. Taxonomy (NCBI): domain Eukaryota; kingdom Metazoa; phylum Arthropoda; class Insecta; order Coleoptera; family Dascillidae; genus Dascillus; species Dascillus cervinus. Next base: position 23,338,016 of record OX458319.1, on the reverse strand, counting down.
AATTGAAAGATATGCAATTTCCACCAGATGATGGTTTCATTAATGTATAAATAATCCGCGACCATGGAACTTTTTTAGAATCACTAACTTAGTAACTTTACACATCCTGATTTTTTTTAAAGTTCTCGGAAACGATTAAGAAGACGCGTGTGTGACAAATTAAATAAGCACTTTACTCGTGTGTGTGTCCATAAATTTTCTCGATTCTATAAATAAAATTCAACGGTGTATTATTTAGCAGTTCTTTTTTTGATATACACGTAATACATATTCATACACTTCCGGAATAGCGTACCATAAGTTTCCAGAAATAACTTCTCATTTTCGCCGTTTGTTAAAGATACTCCACACGCAGGAAATAAAGCAAGGGTTTACTTCACCACCTTCAAGGTTTTCGCCATTATGTGTGTATTAATGCTTGTCGGATTTTTAAATTAGACCATTTTAGCGATTTATTGCAAAGTTCGCCTAAAAAGAATCATTAATTTCGTTATCAAAATTCGATGCGTCACTTCCGATGTGTGTAGGTGTACGTACATTAAATATTTACGTAATCTTGCTACTTAGCGATAGCGCTGTATCTTGTGCAATTGATGAAATCATTCGACCCAATGGATTGTACGTTTCCGTTCTAATTTATCAATGGATTAATTTATAATTTTTGAGGTATTTAAAGCTTGCTAAAAGTAACATAACGCGCGTTTAAAAATAATTGTAGTCAAGTAGAGTGTAATAAACGTAACCCTACTTGTAGCTGTTAGAAAGAATGAATGAATGAAACTTGCATTTGTGCGAAAAGAAATGTTTTTATGGCAATGAGTGCTGAATATACCAATCACCTACTTCAAAATACTTATCAATTCTACGCTCTAATGCATTAACATATATTCGAGCATCAGTGGAGTATTGTTTACTTCTGAGGTTTGAAAGTTGACAATAGATGACATCAACTAGCTACAATATAATATGTACTTTCATGCTGACATAATTATGTAAACAAGCCTTCCTGTCCACAGATGTTTTTGAACGCACGTTGTTTAACGCTTGTACTGTGGAAATCATATATGTAGGTACAGACAGTGTCTTCAAGAAAAGAACTGACTAGTTCATAGTTCTTTTTTTACGTTGCTATTTATTTGCGTATATTTATACCACTGCGACTGGCCATTGTTATAGTTTCATTCATCAGCATCAGTTTAAAAAACATTATACAGTGTGAAATAGTTTTGAAATTATGTCATTTTTGAAACTAATACTGACAAATGAAACTACAACAATGGCTGATCACAGTGATATAACCATACCCAATAAATTTATATACCAACGTAAATAACGTAATTATAAGCTAGTCGATTCTTTCTTGAAGCCCCGTAGTTACGCGAAAATCGAAATTGGGTCTCTAGCAGCCTAGCTCGAATTGTGGTGTTACATAAATTATATGTATGTAATGTATAAGTATATAAATCCACAAAATGCCATTCATACGGTAGTATATTTTGAATATTTCGTTATTTCATTTTAATTTATTTAAAAGGATAGCAAACATTTTCGTTCATTCTTGGGTTCAACATGTAAACACGTGGAGTACGATTTTAATAACAACTTTAATAGTTGTTTATCTTTATGCATAGTCACTATTTATAACGTTGTTTTTATAAATTGCAAGAGTGTGGTGGTAAGCAATAAAAATAAATTTAGTGTACGATTAGCGGCTATTAAGCTAATTATACATTCAGCTGTAAGTTTTTCTTATTGCACGCTCATTTCACATAAATACGAAACTTGCAAAAGTGCAACAACTTGATCAACATTATTTAAATAGATGTTTGTTGGCAATCGGATCTGCAGTTGAAATGTTTTTGTTTTGTTTTTAAAATGGTTCACACGGTTGCATCTGAAAATCCATACTTTCCACGCATATACGGGGTTCTCATTGCTTTTGCTTTTATTTTTACACATTTATTTTATTTTAAAATTGTGAAATATATTTTATGAAATAATGGCACTATTTGCAATGAAAAATGTCGATATTCAGTTAAAGAACGTACAGTCAAACTATGTTATAGTGGCCTTGGTTATTACAATATTTTGGCTATAACTTCTGTTGTTGATAATATGACCTGAATCCCATTAAACACATATGCTTTTCAGTTAGTTGTTTATAGGAACAAGTAATTTATTAAATCTTTGTAACGTAGTACAGTGAACTCGCGTTAGTAAGAACACGCGTAGATGAAATTGTCGCACTATAGGGAATAAATAAAATGATCTCAATATTCTATAGAATCTTGAAATAATACAATCCTGAAGTGTTTTCTGTCATTTATTATTGCTATATAAACATGTGTATTTATACGTTGAGCATTTGTTTATATGATGTTAAAGAAATCTGCATTTAAGTTGAAGTTTGCGTTCAGATCTAAGGCCTTTTGTTTGAGCACATCGCTCGTAACTGGAAAATTGCTTTCATGTTCAGCGAATCGTTTATTTAATGCAGTTTCCATCATATGACTTTCCTTAAAGTGCATTTTGTAATAAATTTTACCTGTTAAGCTTTGGTTGACGGCTGCTATATTTTTGTTTTATTTACTTTGAATAGATACAGATAGAAAATTTAGTGGCGACATTTCTTGCACAACGTGGTGATACTCATACCGTTATTATGGTGTTTTATAATTGTAGAAATGTAAACATTTTGTAATAGTTTTAACTATTCACAAGCAGTCAAACGAACGGCTGTACACAACTTAACCAGAAGTGCAAATTTTGAACTTCCCTTATAAATATATTGCAAATAAGAAGGTTTTTCCCCCATAAACGTTATTTGCTGTGTTTATGCTAAACTCAATGCGCTTTAACAAAACTGCTTTTATAGAAGCCCAGTCAATTTATACACCGACCTTCTACAAGGTTGAACCCTTTTTTGTGTATAAATTGACTGGGCTACTAAAAAAACAGGGCTAAGCCGAATTACCGAATATGTATTGGAAATGTATAAATTCAGCAATTTACATGTCTAGGCAAATCTCGCATTATAGAAGATAAATAGTTCTTATTAGCGATGTTAACACTAACGCAAGTTTACTATTATTATGTTGAATATGTCACCAGCAGAAAATAACAGATTTTTTCAACCAATCTCTGTAATTGTAATTATACCGTTTAGTATCGCTTATTTTAATAAATTAAAAATAAATTTTGGTGCTGTGCATTGTATGTACAAAATGATCTCATATACTGGGTTCGGCACTGATGGTTTTGAATGAGTTACTGTAAAAATTGTATTTAACATAATGAAGTAACAATCTGAATGTACCATTTAGAAGAAAATATTTCACTTTTAAAAATAACTTGCTTTCAGCGTTCCTCTGTACGAACTTGAAATAATATTTTAGATTATTCGGAATCAACGGGCTTTATGTTTTGAACATCATTACAATTAATTTTAAACTGAAACTTATTGAATCTGACAATTATAAAACGGGAATAGACAATCTATTATTTTAGGAAAATGGTGCCACCGAGCCTGATAAAATAGAGGACTAAGATTAGGCGATATCTCCCAATATCTCCGTTTGATAGTTCCTGACTTTTCCAGCAAAATTTAGTATCTGACGCTTAGGTACTCTGAAACGAACTCAAACACTATTAAAACATCACATCGGGGAAGAAATAGTAACAAATCACAATTACTGTGAGTGATTCTTCAAGTAATGTGAGTACAAACATGTGTACCTTGCGGAAGAGACCACTTGGAGCAAATTATTTTTAATAGTTGCTCGTTTTATAAAGGGTGCACTCAAAGCTTTATTTTTCCTTTTATTACAACTTTGATAATACATAATTCAGGCCTGTGAGCACAGTTCCGTACCTACATTTATTTATTTTGTAGATGAAATATAACATAAATCATTCATACATCACAAAATTTGATGATTTGTAGATTAAAATTAAATTATTTCTATGTAGGTAATAATCCTTGCTTAGCATTAGAGATTTAATTTGAACTTCATGTTTATATAAAGATATAATAGCTTACCATATTAATTGAATTACAAGTGCACATCATACAATCACATTCTTATAAATATTATTGTCATGTGCCGTAAGATAAAATGTAAATGGGTCAGAGCAGGTTGTGGAATATCTGAAGTCATGTATTACAATACAGTAAAACCTCGATATAACGGACTAATTGGGGGGAGAGGGTGTCCGTTAAAGCCAAAAGTCCGTTATATAAAAATAGGTTTAAAATAAATCAAAGATCTTTTTTTTGAAAATACGCTGTATTTAGATATAAATAAAAAATACAAAACACAAACAAAATTCTATTTAATTGTCTTCGGATACTCGTCGTGAAGTGACGTTGCTGCAGTCTACGAGCATTATGTCTCAAATTCTAGTGCTAGACGTATGACGTGATTATCATGGCCGCTAAAAATTGTTTACATGCGGCGACACTTGGATTTAAGCAAGAATAATATTAACAGGACGTTTTTAATTTTTTTACATTTGACCGGATTTTTTGTCCGTTATATCCAAAGTCCGTTAAATAGAGGTCCGTTCTATCGAGGTTTTACTGTAATTGCATTAATCAAAGACTCGCAGTTTAACATTTAAGCGCCAACTCTGCCTCGCTTTTATTTGATTGCACGACATGTGCTTGATAATTTTGAATTCATTATTGTATAACATATGATCTTTACATTTGTCCTAATTGATGCGCTTAAATAATTTGTAATTATGCAGATTTTCCATTGTCGTACGATATTAATTAGCTATTTTTTAATAATAAAATTACATTTATTTATTAATTAAATACATTGTATCTTATTGTAATTCAAACAGCCATACATAGTTTGTTTTCATTTGTTTGCATTATACAGTAACAATGAATAATTTACTGTTTGCTAATTATTAATTCTGGAAATAAAATTTGTTGTAAAAATAGTTCTAGGTATTAAGACTGAAATACCGTTAATGTTTTTTTTTAAATTACTTGTGATTGTATGCAATAAAGTATAACCACAAATTAAGTCGTACATAGAGGTCAAATTTAATTTATGAACTATTACATGTGCACGACTGCCATTATGAGCTTTCCTGCTAAGACCTCCCGGATGCTCACATTAATATTAAATGAAAGAGGAAATTAAACTTGGATTTTCTATTAATAAGTCTGCGTAGTTTTTATAATTGAGTATTTACACAATGTTAGAGGTCTAATGGCTAATTGGTTATGCCCGGTTTCCTAAAAATTTGGCAACTCTAAAATGTCATTTTATAATAATTTTTCTGGAACTTTTCAAAAAATGTCATGCATTGATTCCGCGCGGAGCTTTTGGTTTTATCGATTTTATTTTCCGTTTTTCGTTCAAACATATTTGATACGGATTAATTTCATGTTAAATGCATTCATTTTTCAACAGTTCTATTTTTAAGTGTTTAGTTTGATGGGAAAATGTTTATGCATATGCATGCAACATGCATATTATAAGTATTTAGTAGTCTTAATGGAATATTGCGATTAAGTATTTTTTCTCTTTCTTTTTATCACCGATTCGATTTAAATGTTTCATTGTTCATATAAAGGAGAAGTAATGAATCGCGAGGGCGAGGTACATATTCCAACAGGTACTTACCCCAGGATGTGGTCCCTCCCGTAACCTAGCAACGATGCAGCACAGGGAAGCTAGGTTTTGTTGCACGCCTGGTTATCCTGGAAATTCACTAGAAAAATATCCCGCTGCCCTAACAATAACTATGAAATTTACTGTCACTCGAATGGACAGTCGATTAGAGCTTTTAATTCTATGGCACTACTAACCGATATATATATTTAGGTCGATACTCTGAACTATATTCCGAGCGTTGGTGTGTGCCGATTCTCGCCCGTAAAAGAACCCTTTTGAAGCTTTTATTTGTTCATTTAGAAGCTCTTTATTTCACTTTGAACTCTATTATCATTTTTGAAATGTTTGAAAGTATAGGTTGATAAAATGAATCCTTAGAATTTGCTCATTTTAACGAATAATTAGAATATGGCAGTTTTACGTCTATTCAGTTTAACAACAGAAACAAATTTTTTCATCAGTAAGTTTATTGTAAAATAGTGCCGCACGTTTAGCCTTACCAGTTCTTTATTTTGCGACATCTCGTTATTTCTATTTAGAGTTTGAAAAGATAATTGTTAATTTAACATTGTGAAATTGTGTCGATGAAAACAGAATTTTATGTTTCAGAACTCGATTTATAATTCCATTCGAAATGTATTCAATGAAAATCGTATTGTTAGCTGACTATGATTATTACATTAATAGAAAGACAGCATCAACTAGTGTCGATTGAGTGGTTGTAACAAATTCATATTTGAATAATTACAGCATGTTTTTGTTATACGCATTTAAAATTCTATCTACATTACTTTAATTCATTGTCTTATTTTTTAATGAACGAGGTCCCTTTTTATATACAGTGAAACCCCGTTTTTACGTTTTTGAAAGGACTGACAAAATAAAACGTAAATGTAGGGAAAACGTAAATTAAGGGCAATGAAAATTTTTCTTTAAAAAATCATACAAATTAGTTTGGTGTAAATTTATTTCTTGTGTTTATAGGTTTCTTGCAATACTATAATTTCTTCGTACTTTGAAATTCTTTTGTGCATGTGTTTTTTTTGCCATGGGACGCCATTGTATGGCATTTGTTTTAATTGATTCACGATTTTTTATTGTAGCCAAAGTGGTATATCAAAATTACGAGCATGAGCTCACGTGTTCTTTCACCTTTCGAAAATCAATACCGAATTAAATAAAAAAATTGTCCACCTAAACACGATCACGAAACTTTGCAAAGTGCAGACATGTCTAAAAACATTAATTTCAATGCTTTCTATAGATTTAATCGAATGTGCTAAAATAAATGGAATTTTTAATTTTAATAAATTTAATAACTGCATTTTAAATATTTCCAACGTAAATTGCGGGTATTATCCACATTAAAATGAAATTGGACTGCAAACAATTAGACGTAAATAACGGGAAAAAGTGAAATGCGGGGACGTAAAAACGGGGTTCCACTGTAATTTACACAGCCGTAAAAGAATTCTTCTGTAGGTAATATTGCATCGCCTAACAATGTATATGTGTGAACATAATAATTTTACTTTTCTGCGATAGTGCAACAAAGTACAGTTTCATGCATCATTTTGCAAAAGGTTATACTTTTTTGCAGTTACAATAAAATCATTACTGTAGAAATGATCTGATTTAAATAATATCTACCGTTTTCAATGAGGAAGTCGAGTATTTTTTTTTTTATCATTGTTGCACTGTTATAGAAAATATATTGTATACAACATGTGCAAAAGCGTTATGGCACGTGACTACTACAATAATCACTTATTTTTTGCAATTGTTGCATAAATATCTTTTATATCTTCAAATTTTAAAATTATTGATGGCATATTTGTGAAAGGACCCATTCCCAGGTGGAAAATATCTTGGTTGCACTCCTAATTAAATGCAGTCGTTACTAATATTTTTATCTAGTTCCGGTAGTAGTAACTGTTTGTTTAGAAATTTAACGAATTTAAATTTGATAAGTGTTTTGTAATCGTTTAATTATAGCAAATAAACGCGATAATAAAAAGGTTTGTTGCTATCCTTATATGAATTGTGTCAGAATTGATTCACGAAGAACAAACAATGTTTAACAACCAATAATTACTTTATAATTGGTAACAGGAATTTGTTAGAGTACGAAAATGTTGGAGGGGAATAAATGAGAAGTGGAAGAAATTAACTTGAAACAGTTATTCATAATAGCATCTGTTACAAGTTATCTTATGTTACGTGACTTAATTTTTTTTACTGTAGTAAAATTATTTTAAAAATTTAAAAAACAATGAAAAATTGTTTAGGTTAGTCGTTGGAGTAGTGGTTGGGCGCTATTTTTTAATCAGGATTTGTTAATATACAGTGGAATCCGGTTATTATAATCACGGATAATGTTATCAATCGGCAATTGTTACCATAATCACCTAGTTCAGAACACTCGATATAAAATTAAATGCCGGTACCTACTGGAGTGACTAATCCGCGTGATCACTTGAACTTGAATTTCTATTGGTTATCGCGTTATTCGCTTTCGCTTACTCGCATGGGCGGAGAGAGGAGAAAAGCTCGTGTTAGCCGCGTGAACGTTTCATTTCTTTGTGAAATGAGTAATAGTTAAAAATAATTAATTCTCATATTATAATCCAACTTTGGTTATTGTTATAAAAATTCTTAGCATTTTTTGCTATGCAACACTCAACCCCCTTTCTTCCAAACTTACTTCGAACATTTTATTTTTTTTGCAAAGGTTTATGAAACGAATTCTGAGAAAATACTGAATGTTTTTCTGAAACGTACATTAAAATGTAATGTTTTATTAAATGTATAGTTTATTATAAATATAGCTTTTACAAATGTTATCATGGTTTACATAAATTGAGTTCGGTAATGAAATGTTTTTATTCTCTGCTTAAATTTTCTTAAATGACGAAACGTCTAAAAACTCAGATCCGGATTACCGAGTACTATCAAATCCGGACTATAAAGTATACAATTCAATTGAAATGCTTGGTCGGTTTATTGAAGAATCCGGTGTAACGAATATCCGGATTATCGAGGTCGCACTATATGTACATTGAATTATGAATGTTTAAAGTTCAAAGAAAACGCTTAATCAACTATTACATACCACGGAATTATTAATCTTAGCTTATCATATCAGTTGTGGAAGTATCTAAAAGCGGTCGTCATTTCCGCTTGGTGTAGGCACCTGATTTTTCCATTTTTACCGTTTTTACTTTTCTCCATGTTAACTTGTATCGCGTTGAGAATATCATATTGTTCGTGAAACTATTAATTCATTTGCTATTCAATTTTGAATAAAAATAAATACAGATAGAAAAAGGAATACACATATTGCACCACAATGTTGTACTTATTATGGAGGAAATGTATTTTTTATACATTTCCCGCACATAATTTGCACATACATGCAGAATGGATTCAATCTTTAGAATCGGCAAAAAAGTATCTCCGTACATGAAAGTCTACAACAAACATTTTTGAGAATTAGTTTGTCTGCATAAAATAAAAATTAAAAATTAAATTTGAAGTACATGCTTGAATTTCTCATTTAATTTTTAACGATTAAAACATAATGTAGGCTTTACAAAATGTATTTTGGGCAGATTGTAACGTAGTATACCCTGCATCCTACGTGACCGACTCGGTATAGTAAATCTTGTATAAGTTTGCAGTGGTGGGTGTAGCCTACAGCGCCAAATTCACACAGCAACACTTTTAGCGTCCAGTGAAAAGTTGGCGGGAAATAATGTTTGCTTTGATATACAGCGCCACCAGTCAAAGGTGTTTTTGAAAACGTAGTTTATTTTTGTGAACACAAATAAAAACAGTGCAACTTTGCCGTGTCGCATACAATCACCAAAAAACTGTTCTGCAATAAAGCGATACAGAAAACGCAAACTTACTGACTGATAAGTTAGTTTTTGAGGGTTTTGGAGTTATTTTGTAATTTTGGTGAATTATGATTTTTGTGTTTGGATCGAAAGACATACTAACCAAGCTTTGAAATTGACAATGACCTTCTAAGTTTTCGAACGTATTCTTTATTTATACTAGTTCGAGCAAGCTTTTGGTCAACTTGTACATTTGCAGTTAAAACTAGTTTTGATTAAATTATGTTATATTGATTATACGGTGTAATGACGGAGAAAAACCGGATAATCTGATATTTTTTTATTACATTTTACAAATGTGCAAACACAGTGTGATGTAGATATAAAAAGGTTTATAAAATCGCTTCTGAAAAGCCAAAGTTCTCATTTATATATCTATTTGCCAAACCAATGTTGTAACTGTGTGTATGAAAGAAAACACATAGTTGCGCTTTAAAAAGATTGCCTTTTTTAATAAGTACTTTGATTAAACACATGAAACTTCACAATACTACTAAGGGTTAATTGTTTAGTCACGGATTAAGTGTAAGTACAGTTATATCTGGGGGAGAAAATAAAAAACTATACAATTGTATTGGCAATGCTGAAAATTTGAATTATTGTTTACTTCACTAAATGAAATTCTTATTTAAACGACGTTTTCATTGTGATTAACCTTTGCAGTAACCCTAGTTCAAAGTTAAACTGATACCGTATATTCTAGCGTAGAAAACGCCCGCGCAGAACAATTCCCTGTCATAGGGAATTATTTTATGAACCACTCAGAATTTAAAAAAATAGGTAAAATTATGCACGCCCAATTCGCATTAGCTTTCACTTTATCGATATTCTTACGTTGAAGGAGGGTATAATTCGATTAAAATTAATTGGCTTTGTTAACTTTTTCTACATACCGGCAATGATCGTACTTGGCCAAATTTTTTATGAAGAAAATTTGCTTTGCGCAGCTACAATATTGTTTACAGTTGCCTCATTAATTATAATTAAAAAATATTTAAATATAATATTTAATAAATATTTAAAATAGATTATAGAATACACAAACATCACATTTGGTTTTTGACGATATAAGTATGACTCCTATTGCATTAAAGTCATCAAATCTATTTAGTTTCTCCAAAATAGAACGTATAGTAATCATGAAAATTTTCGAACTCGAGATTTTGATTGAGACCTGTAGTCACTTTGGCTACCCCTGAACTCATTGATCGTTGATTGTTGATTTTTTGACTGATGGCTGTGTGGGTATGTGTTCCTATTTTCTACAACTTTTCTAATAACTTTTCTTCATTAGGAGTGTCACTTTACTTTTGCCGTTTTTTGAAATTTTCGTCCTTACGACAGTCATGTTTTAACTATTGCTAAGTTCTTAACTTTAAACCTCAATTTATTTTATTGTTAACCTCCTTGTCTATTGCATAACTTCTTCGGAAATAATTTAGCAGATGGCGCAGGCACTGACTAACGCCAAATCTGAGCTAGTTATCGCAGCTTTCGGCTGTAAAGAAACACTTTTCACCTCGGTATGTAATATGCTATTTCCAATAACTTATTTTCATTTATTAATTATGTTGAAAAAGTGAAACTATTTTTTTGGAATGGCAAATAATTTTATCATTATGCGGATTGCATTTAACGCACGGAAACTAGTTTCTAATTTTAGCATTAATTTTGAATAAATTAAATTACTTTCGTTCTGAATTTAAGAATTACCCCATTAACTACGCGCATATGGGCCTACATATTTTAAATATTCAATAATATCCGTTTGATTTTAAAGAAATATTTCTTACCTTTCTGTGTATTTCTTTCTAGTTGCAATTTACAATAACTAATAACTTACAGTTAACTCAAAACGTATCAAATTTATTTTTCTTGAAGCATTATTTAGATCCTGTAAATATGTTTATAAGTATGTATGTATGATATAATGAAATTAATTAAGTAAACACTCTTTCCAGTATCTGCAAACAAAAGTGCCTACAAGTATTTATTTACTCCACCCCTCGCACCTTACAACATATGTAACAATACATGTGAAATATACAACGCTACTGAACAATACAAAATGCGGATGATTGAAACGACAGCGACTGGTTTTTGAACAAGTTATGATACAAAATTTTATAAATAAATCACTCGAAACTAAAAGTTTATGTTGCGACATACGCCCGTGCAAGCTCAAAACACCAGCGGAAACTCCTACTGAGGGAGCAGGAGGTAAAACCACAAATCGCATAACTCCGGGTTTGTTTTAAATCGATGGAGCATAAGTCGGGGTATCACTGTACTACGTGGCAGAGGAAGAAGCCATCAAAAGTACTGGTCCTAAATATGTTATCCTGTTTGTAATAAGCAAGAACCAAACGCTATTAGTTTTTGATTTTTTTAGTATGTCGTAGCGAATTTCGTTAAACAGATTTTTTTTTCTTTCTTTATTTTTGCAATAAATTCTTAAACTATAGAATTTTTGAATAGAGCATGAAGAGACCTTTCAAATGAGGTATCACAAGCCCCCCCTTCCCACTTAAAAATTTGGGGATTGGAACTGTCACTCGAAGGGGGTTGTGGTTAGTGATGAAATTTTCACTTTACAGGATATCATGTGATAGACTAAAAATGACGTGTTTCGGGATTTTTTCTCAATATGCACAATAATTGAGATAATGAATTTATTCCATTTGGCTGGCGCTAACTGTATACAGTGTATAGGTTTTTTGTGTAGACGCAAAATTAGACATGACAAGTTTTTAAAAGTTGCTTCATGGTTGGTGAGGATGAAATTTTGTTAGCTAATTTTAACCCGCTTCCATATATCCGATTGACTTGAAATTGATACTTAGTTTCGATGGCAAAAAGTTGGTTTTGTTAAAAACATTTATTTTTACTATAATTGTTTTATGGTAGGAGACACAAGGACGCCAATAAATAAAACAATAGTATAGTGAACACAGTATTTTTAGTAGGTAAGTACATACATAAGTAAAGTTATCAGTAAAATTTCGAAAAGGTTTCTAAACGTGATGAAATGTTTATTGTAACTTCCAAAAACATTTGCTAAAAAATAAAACGCTATTAATTGCGAAAATAGTACACATTACCTACTTTCGCACCATTGCAATCTGATTACATATTTAAACTCACTTTTATATCAAATCTTAATTTAACAAAAAAGCATATACCTAATCTGTTTTGTGTTTATCGTGCGGAAACTAATATATCGAATGTAGTTACAGTGAATGAACTCGATAACTTATCAATAATTATCAGTATTGACGGGATATGTATTCCTTATTTTCATTCAGTCTGCTGATAGGAGAAAATAAACACTTACACGTAGTTCCTTTTTGTTCTGAAAAATTTTTTTTTTACAAAAAATCTCGTTTCTACATTTCCTGAGATAAACAAAAAATTCGTTGATAAGCAGTTGAAAAGAAAATAGTTTCCGCGATAGCTTGAATTAAATTTTCTTTCTAAGAATTAGAGGTCACCAAATGTTATCTTACCATTTATTTATTTTAATGACCGAATTAACATGTGCTTTTGATAAAGTTTATTTTATTAGTTCTTGTCACTGCTGTTCGTATCGAAAACGTCCCTACTCGTTTCGTATTCTTGTTGCACGTGATAAATAAATAAAAAATGCATTCTTTAAAAAGTAGTTAAATTTCTTTCCAAACAGTTGAGTGCGCTGAACGCGACCATTGTAAACTAAAACCATTTTCTTCTACATTTGTGTTTGGATATATTTATGAACCACGTTAAATAATTAACAAGTTTATGACGGTGTCTCTTTTGCAGATGGATTTACGAGATTCAAATCCGCTTATCCCGAATGGTGTGATAGCTGTTCGGAGTTATTGGATACAACCGGCACAATGTCACCGCCAGCAGGACCAGATCCGCTGCCACTAATGGGGTTAAGATCGTTGCGAATTTCCGCACCGCCGGTGCATCGACCACATCGCAGTTGTGACAGTCTTTCTTCGGCTGCAAATAGTTCAACCGATAGTTCGGATACGGACGACCGTTGTGATAGTTCTTTGGGTAATTTTTAATTCATTCATGCTAGACGTGTATACAATAAACTAAACGCTGCTAAACAGGTGCTAGTGATTTTTCATTCAAGTCTTTAAACCATTGATAAACACTTAAATATCTACACGTTCATCCTATTCATGTGTTATGAAATGTTTATTGATTGAAACGTGGCATTCATGTTTCTATTAACAAAACTTTTAATTTCCATTCAGAAAAAATGATAAACTCTTGACATTATTGAAGAAGTTATTTAACCGGAAATTATATTTTATTTGCACATTATGTTGCATGTTATCCAATCGTTGCGTTACATTTACGCTCGGTATTGCATAATACGCATACAAACATGATTGAAACGTTCACCATTTATTTCAACAAAAATAGTTATTTTTGTATGAATGTTAGAAATTTGCGTTTATTTTCGAACCAATTTGTTCATATAATTTAATCATGAACAAGTCGTAAAAATAATAAGGTATTTCTTTGATGAAATATGCTGTACCCTTAGCATGCCGTAAATAAAGACGCACATGTTTATGCCCTGTCTTTTCAGGTTTAGAAGATGACAAGGAATTTCCTGTGGAGATTTTACCGTACCTTTTCTTAGGAAACGCTGCTAACAGCGAAGATATTCAAGCCTTGGATAGGCATAGCATACAGGTTTGTGCAGTGTACTGTTTCTTTTCTTTTTCTTTTTTTTTGAAAGAGAGGATATTGCGTAATAACAATTATAATTATACGATTTCCTGCGAAAGATTGGTTTAACGTAAGTCTTGTTTCACATAGATTTTTTATTCATTTAATTAGATCCACAATTATAATGCTTTCTATTGTTTTTTCTCAAGTTTTATGGTGCTCGAGCTAAATAATTTGCTCGGTAAGATTGTTTTCAACTCTTAAAAATTTAGACCAAGAAAACTTCCATATAACGAAGCGTCACGATGACCTTAAAAATTTCGTTATAGTATAGAAACTTCATGTTGGAAAAAATCAGTTTAACCCTTTTAGGTCGACAAGAATTTATGAAGTAATAAGATTTTAGGCATTAAAATGATTAGGTATCTATTTAACATAAAACAATGGGGACACAATGCTGCTAGGTCGCAAAATGATTAATATGCAGCTAGTTATTTATTTAATTATTAATACTGAAAAATAATGCAGATTTTCACGTATTTATTGCATAAATAGAAACAAAACTTTTGGAAATAAATCATCAATATTCAACCAAGCACAGTTAATGGTAGAGTAATAAAAACTATGTGAACATTATCATCATTATCATCATTATCAATTTGTAGAAAATCTTCTAGTCGACATTTTTTAATGAGTCCCAATGTTTTCGTAATGCTGATTAACACAGGTTATCATCATCGGCCCAGTCTTAGTGACATCCTTTCGTAAACCCTGCCTTTCCAAAACATTTTTTGATGGTTGATGGAGTTACATCATGCGCTCAGGCTTTTGATAATTTACTTATACAAATCCGCAAATTTATTAACATATCTTGTGGCATATTGGTTTCGGCTGCCTTAATTATTTTTATGAAAATTCTCTTCCGATAGTTAAATTTTTATTACACCCTGATCCAAAGGTTATGATCCAAAGGTTATAATCTTGCGGTCTCATATTTGTCGGGAAATAAATAAGTTGTATGTTTTGTACTTTTTTTTATTACATCTCGAAGATGTGCAAGGCAATTGTCGATAAACATGGTAATTTTTCCATTTTGATTTTTTCTCAATTTCTAATGACCGTGCCTCTTTGAAACATCTTGGAGCTTTACTTTTACCAATAACCAGTAACTTCAATTTTTCACTTCCAGTCATATTAGCCGCAACCATTATCGTTATTCGTTTTTTACTATGTTTACCACAAAAACATTTTTCGTTCTTAAATGAAAGAGTTTTGGTGGGTAAACATTTAAACAATAAGTCGGTCTCGTCAGCATTGAACACATTTTTGCTGTCGTATTTTTTCAAAATTTTCGGTACCACATTTTCCTCCAATTTTCACAGTCTGCCTTACTAATGTCCGCACTTTTTCACTACATATTATTTTTTCTAATATACCATGCTTCTTTTTAAACTTGTCTAACCAGCCTGTACTTGCCTGAAAATCTAGTTTATTTAATAATGTTGGATATTCAAGTGCTTTCTGTTTAATTAAAGGACCGGCATTAGGATATTTTTATCTCTCTTCATTTTCACCCACTGTATAACAACTTCATCGATTTCTTCATATAAACACATTTTAAATCTTTTTCTAGTTGAATCACAATTTTGGCTTTGTTTAAGATACTCTCGCGATTTTTATAAACAGTCGCTAGGCTGTTAGCCGATATACCGAACCGCGCTGCAATGTCCTTTTTTTCCACCGTTATTAACCCCCCAGTACACGCGCCGGTGTATTCTATACACCATTCGGCGCTTACCGATTAAAACAATGTGACACCCTTTGAATTAGAGACTGTCTGTTGTAGTAACTGCTTCTATGCATCTCTTCTACCTGTCAGTTCAGTTTCATCCATCAAATCGAAAACGTATGTTTTTTTTACAGTATGAAGCGTCGAAGTTAGCTAATAAAGAAAATTTTAACTCATAATCGATCTAAAATTTTTTTTTTCCAAAGGTATAATAAACCTCTTCATTTTATTTTTGAACTGTAATCAATTTCTCAAAAATTAACGACTTTTTACTAACAACATTTTGATATTCTGATCAGTCATGAACTGGCCTATCTATCGTCCCTCCAAGGGATGACATTGACTTCCGGGACACTCTGTATATTAGGTAAATAGTAAAAAATTAAAAACAAACCATTAGTGTTGATTTTTGTTTACTTATTACGCTCAATCACTATGGTGTATCTACACAGTACACCGCGCGTGTAGTCGCGTAACAAATAAAGGCGGCTGTAACGGGGGGTTAATTTCTTCGATTAACAGTAATCTCTGTGCGATATTCATAGAATTTCGGCTTCGCTTCGACATTTTAAACAGTAGTGCTTATTCAACTGTTTAACGAAAACTATCTCATTTTTTCCCCAAAAGACCATCCCACTGTTATGCATCAATTTTTAAAAGACAGTAATAAAATAAAAAATTTTTGACGCAATAAAACTTTGTCGGTTCCATTTAACATTGTAAAATTTTTGGACGCTTAAATTAGTGCCACTTACTTCGTTGGCTAATCCCTCTTATAATGTTGAATCCTGGACACATCTAAGAATATTACTACAACCGAGTTCTTTTCGAAGTTACAGGGTGGAAAGTTCGTTATACAGAAATTTTTACTTTTTTATAAGGGATATAAAATGCACTAAAAACGTCTCCAGGACGAAGGTTCCCCAAAAAAATCGCCATATAAAGAAATTCGTTATAATGAAGTTTGACTGTATTTAAAAGAGTTCTTATAAAGACTGGTTTCCTACGATTTCAACTGTTTAATTTTTTTCCTTTTTTACAGTATGTTCTGAATGTGACGCCCGATTTGCCTAATGTTTTTGAAGATTTAGGAAGTATTAAATACATGCAGATACCAATCACGGACCATTGGTCGCAGAACCTAGCCAGCCACTTTCCTAGGGCCATCGAATTCATCGGTAAGAGTTTTATTTGAGTACTTTATGCTCACTTCCGAAACTCTTTGAACTTTACAAATTTGTACGAAACTAATTGAAAAGATGCAAACAAGTTTTCTTCGAAAACAAGCAAATATCGACGATTAGCCTCGCAATAAAATGTGTTTGAAAGTGTGTGTGGTGTGTGTGTGTGTGTGTGTGATATTTATTTTGGGTATTCTGAGCGCGCGAGCGTGTGGGTGTTCTTGTCGATCTGGAAATTTCACTAAGCATGTACCGCCAACTCGAAAATCAATAAAGTGCGAGTGAGACGGGGTCTTTTGCGAATATTGCCGGCTCTACATTCTCCCATTCTGCCGCCCTCGCTCTCTCCGTACTTTCATTCACTAGGCATGAATGGGTGGATGTAGGTCACCGAGGGGGCGAATCCATTCACGGCGCTTTCGTGATATGCAAATCGCACACCTTATAGACGTCTGAGTTTTCATGTCTTGTGTTTCATTACATTTGCGGATCGGTTTATTTTTTCCGGTTTCAGATGAGGCGAGATCACATCAAAAAGGGGTTCTAGTACATTGCCTGGCAGGTGTGTCACGTTCAGTAACCATCACCGTCGCATATCTCATGCACAAGTGTTCTCTAAATCTAAACGATGCCTTCAATTTAGTTCGTTCTCGCAAGTCAAACATAGCGCCGAACTTCCATTTTATGCAGCAACTTCTCAATTTTGAGCAGGAATTAAAGTTAGACCAGTCTTCCGAAAGTCCGATCGCGCTGATGTCGCAGATCCAACAAGAGCAAAAAAACAGAGGGAACAGGTCGGATATGCAAAACAAACCGCGTGGATGTCCGAACTGCGGTCTCAGCGATGGTTGTAAGTGTAGGCAGCACACGGATTTTTTAAGTCCTCTCGCACAAGTCGGCGTCAGTCCCGATTCGGGGATAGAATTTGATCGTTGGGCTTCCAGCAGCACACCAGGTGAATGAGACATCCAGGGGGGGTCTCAGTGGCACTTCTAACTTGTTTTTTCGAATAAGTAGTGTTACTGTTATCTCCCCTTTTTATGTTCCGCATTAACGTAATAATTAGTTTGACCTCTGTTAATTAAGGAACAAAAAATCCAAATGTATGTGATGTGCTTTACTACTTTGAATTTTTACTTACTTGTTTTAATTAGTGAAATGATCGCGTCTTCAAAATGCCAGTATTATTTTATTTAGAATACTAGCGCATTTTATTTTCCCAATTAGTTTAATCGATTGTAAATTTTAAATTTAATCATTGAAGACTGTTAGGCAGCAGTAATCGTTACAGTAATCTTGTTGTGTTTGATGCATTAGACCTTTTTATTTATGTATTCAGTTTAGTTTTGCCTCATTTTAAATTTTATCTATACATATTTATTTATTGTTATTGAGTTTTTGTGACAGATGAAAACTTTTTTACATTGAACATTTTATAAAAATAATGGAATTTCTTTGTTCCGAGTTGTATATTAGAAAAGTTTGAAAATTGTAGTGCATATGCTCAACTGAATGCGTTGAGTTTTTAATTTAAGCCTTTTCTTGTTAGTACAATTTCCTATTGTAAAGTATTAAAGCACGTAAATAAAATAAATTGTCCATTTAACAGCCGAATCGCATTTAAAGATTCTTTTTTATAAAAATAATATTGCTGTTAACTCTTGAAATTAATAAAAAGGTCTATTTCACTTTCCAGCATGCTGCACTCTTATTATAAAGTAATTTACATAAAATTAGTTACTCTTGGGCACAATTTATTTAAATTATTTTCGTTTTTCTTATTGTTACATTCTACTTAATAAATTTACCTTAAGAAGAGGTAGTTTACAAATGCATATCTGTGAGAAGTAAATATAAGTAATACGATTATCATGCAGGAATATTTTTCCTTAGTGTAGTTGTATTAGTGCCATATTTAATAATATTACTAAAGAAAAAGTAGAAATCTTGCCATACTTTTTTAATTTTACATGTAAAAATCGATTGCAGTGCGTTGAGTAAATATGTCATTCGTTCTTACTTGATCAACTGCACTGTAATTTATACTATATACATATATGAAAGTAGTCTGTCCTATACAGATACAATTAGTTATTTTCAAATGGAGTATATTTTCTTGTATCGTATAGAAAATATATATTATATATATTTAAACAAGTTATAGAAATTATAAAAATAGTATTAGCTACGGTATAAATTTAAATTGAAGAAATATACTATTTGTATATATTGATAGACATATTGAATAATGCCAGTCATTAGAGATACTTAAAGAAATTCAAACTGGACACAGTTTGAGTGAATAGGCTTAGTTCAATCATAAAATGAAAAAATTGTTTATAATACACATACCTATGCTGTTAGACAGTACTGCTGATATATGACAGAGTATAAATGTTGTTATACAGAGTTTTAGATTTATTTAAATAAGCAAGCTCTGTATTATTAATAATAAATATTAATGTTAAAAATTATTTTGTGTTGAATCAATGTAAATGTTTTTGTTTCGTTTAAGCTGTTACAAGTTTTAATCATTGCATAACATTCCTGTTAACATTTTCATCTTATGATCGTATTTATTCTTCCGTCTATCGCAACTGACAAATTGTAAATTTTCTAATTTGAAATAATCTTTTAATATTTTATGTATCGATGTTATTTTATGTGTCTTGATAAATTATATACATAGATTTCTCTACAATGTTTATTATAATTTGTAAATAAAATAAAATATTTTCAATGCCTTATTTTTTCATCCTCTTTTAAATAATGGAATAACGTTATTTTGTGAAAATAAAACTATTGTGAAGTAACCCTCCCTGGGTTGATCCTTGTGTAACTTTTTCTCATTGTCCGGTTGTCAATGTACAAATTTGAGAACAATGCAATCGTTGGAGCCATAAAAATGTTTAGGAGGTTGCAGGTACTGTAGGCGTAAGCCGCCCCGGCAAAATTTTTAACTACCCAAACCCGCGAAGAGTGGACTGCGTAACATATCCCGGATCAGAATATTTTTTGGATAAATCTTGTGTAAAAAATGTTGTACTTTAAGACCTGCATTACAATTTATCACGTTCCACATAATTAGGCTAAATTACAAATTTTGAAAGAAGAACAAATAGACGTGGTTTTCCAAAAACAGTACGATTTAATTAAAATGACGCAACGGGCGAGTGGAACATAGCAATACAGAGTAGAACAAAAAGAGAAAAAACAAAATTTTTGCTGCCTCGTTATGGTCATCTTGGTTATATTTCATACTACTGTTGGTACTACATATAAAAACAACATTGGTAATCACATTTGACATTTGGGTTGTGCTTGTGTTTGTGTCGAAACGTCAAGTTGATGACTATTCGTAAATAAGTGTTGTTCAGCCGATATTTTCTTTTCTGTGGCAGTTCCAGAAAAAGTAATAAAATGTTGGCCTTAATGAATAGGATATTGGATTGGTTTCGAAGCCTGTTTTGGAAGGAGGAAATGGAACTGACATTAGTTGGTCTTCAGTATTCTGGAAAAACAACCTTTGTAAATGTAATTGCAGTAAGTTTTCCCAATGTTTATTGTTTAATCAATGATATGAACGTTTATTACTATTATTTTTATGATCTGACGCGAATTAATTTTACTTTATTAGTCAGGACAATTTAGTGAAGATATGATTCCAACAGTGGGATTTAACATGCGAAAAATAACAAAAGGAAATGTAACAATTAAGGTTTGGGATATTGGAGGACAACCGAGGTTCCGATCTATGTGGGAACGATATTGCAGAGGAGTTAATGCCATAGTGTGAGTTTAATATTAAATTATTATTTAATAACAAAGAGTATTGGCATTTTAAACAAGTTGTTATCTGTTAAACAAAACTTACAGCTGTTTAAGTGATAATTTTTTTTGACGACATTTAATTTAAGTTATATGGTTGATGCTGCTGACTCTGAGAAAATAGAAGCATCAAGAAATGAACTTCACAATTTATTAGATAAACCGCAGCTAGCAGGGATACCAGTACTTGTATTAGGAAACAAAAGGGATTTGCCACATGCACTTGATGAAAATGGCCTTATCGAACGAATGTAAGTATTGTGATACAGGGTTACCATCTTTATGAATGTCTGTGATCGTAGTTAGCCATCAATTACTGAACAATAAGGGTTCAAACTAAGATTATTATTATTATTATTATTAATCTTAATAAAATGATAGCTAGTACTTTGTCAAAGATCTAAATTCTAAAACTGATATTTGAAGTGTAAACTTGGAGTTTGTTTCTAGCCCTGTAGATATCACCCCTGTATGGGGGTGTAAATTTAGAGAAACATTGATTACTTTGATAATGTTTCAGGAACCTGTCTGCAATTCAAGATCGAGAGATATGTTGCTATTCAATTTCATGCAAAGAAAAGGACAACATTGATATAACATTACAATGGTTAATTGCACATTCAAAATCAGGTATGCGTTAAACCCAAAGCAGAATGTCTATTGAAGAATACACAAACATCAAAGCTTGTTTTTGCATCAAATAGCTGGCATTTAAATGAGTTATTAAAACATTTTATTTAAATTATTGGTCAAAGTAGGATTGTAATTTTTGCTGCAATATTTGATAGTTTTTTAAAATAGCTTACGTGAAAAATAGCTACATGTAAAAATTATGATACAACATAGCTGTAAGTAATTAAAAACTTTTTTTTATAATACATTAGGTAATATTTTAAAAGTAGTAGATATATAGAAAAGGTGATACAACTATGTTCTGTTTTTAAACGTAAATCTTGCAGATAATTTTTTTTATTGGAAATTTTTTTATTAAATTGTTGCATATTATGACGTTAATTAAATTAGTACACATCTCCTCATCATTATCGAATTATCTAATTCTGATCCTTGTAAAATTATGATTATTTTTTTTTGAGAATGATAATATAATAAGGTGACATTTAAAACTATGGCCTTTAAATAAAACTGAAATATATGACATCAGTATTTCAAAAACATTAATTTTTGTGATTTTCTATAATTTGATTAGTAAAGATCTTAAGATTCCCTGTTTGAAGTACTCTAAGAAATGCTTTCATGGCTTGAAATGTAAAATCAGGAACATCTGTGTTTACACTATACATGACTTTATTGTATAAATAATTGAAATGTAAAATTTTGTGCTTATAAAAATTGTATATTTTTTAATTTTAATCTGAAATTTTTATATGGTTATTAAGTAGTAGTATATATAGTACATATAGAATTAATATTTAAACTAACTTTGAATTATTATGTTGTTGTACTTTTTATTTATCTTATTATGAACTACCCCATAAGATGTACCTATCTGTAATATTACAATTTCTTGTTTGATTTTACGAGCTTTCAGTTCTACGAATTTGTAAAAGAAAAATAAAGAATAATGTGATTAATTATTTTTTAAATTAAAATTTATTAAAATGCAGCTGTCCCAGAACTAGCAGAGGATAAATTCTTCTTGTAAAATTGATTTGATTTGTCCAAGAAAAATGTTTCTACCTAATAATACATTGTGTTTATTGTAATGCGAAATCTATCCCTCAGGAATCAAACGGCGCAGTGGCTATAACCCTCAATTAAACAGTTTACATCAATTCAATTAAGCGACATCTACTGCATTACATTTTTAAATTAGTTTCATTTTAAGAACTTTATTTTTCTCGTTTTGTTTCACTTGTCCCACTCATGTAAAAAAGGATTGTTTTCATAACTAGTTGTACAATATATTTTTTTTTTTTGAGAACATTTTTTGTTTTGTATTTTTTTCTGTGGGATCCTATCAAATCGCTTTGTTTTAGTATTGATAAACTTGTTCTATTTGATTTTTGAATCATAAAATCTGATTATTAATAGTTAATTAATAATAAAAACGCATCACACTCTAACGCCCTTATTAATAAAAAATCAATGCCATTAAATTTGTTTATATAAAAATAATAATTTCTTTAGCTTGAAATGAAATATTTGTTATAGCAATTGTGCACTTGTACAGGAATTTCTAATCATTAAGTCTTGCATTTTCTAAAACTATTCCACCTTTTAAGTTATGCAGGCGCTTAAGTTTTTTTTCCTTTTCTACTGCTGTCTCTTCATATGGTAATACAATATGAACTGATTTAGTTGCATTTGAGCATTTATGTACCTTTTCTTCCGTAAGCTGAGGTAGTTTCTTTTGCAGCTTTGCCGCATTACTATCACCAAAATATTGAATTGTTCTAATCAACTTTGCTGTTAATGCTCTCAATTTTACCTCATGAATATGAGGTTTTTCGTCATTCTTTTCAACTATGAATTTAGGAACGCATTCAGATTTGTAATGTCCACACAATATACAAATAGTAGCATCTTTTTGGTCTCCTTGATCTTTTTCTTCGTCAATTTGTGTCATGATTGATTTATTGGTGGCCTGTGTTGTGATTACCGTCCTCGGAGATTTTTTACATCGACAAATTTCGATCTCATTTAAATTAACTTCTTCTGTTTGTTTAATTTCGAGATTTTCCAGACAAGTACAATTTGGGACACCACAGCTGCAGCCTTCAATTTTGAATTTATTTAATATATCTTCAAAACCGGTGTAGTCAATTTGGTCACTATCTGTTAACTCTGGCAATTTTTTTTTGAGTTTTTCTAGTTCGGCTTGTCGTAGGCGTTGTAGGCGTCGTCTTTCTTTCCGTAATAAATATCGTCTAATGTCATCTTCTAAATATTTTCCTTTTTCTTTTATTCGAGAAGTTGCCATTAAACTTTCTCTGTGCTGCACATTAGTCGCTTTATCAGAAAATTTCGGATTCCAATCATTAAGTGCACATACGTCATCATCATAAACGGTTTCACCTTGGAAATGATCATCTTTACACAATTTACACTTAGTTAACGCTGCTGCGAACTGAAAGATTAAAATCATATAGATTCATTTAATAATTTATTTGGATGCAGATGGGATCTTTTATAATTACCTATTCATTATCAGTAAATTATAAATACTAATTGTTACCGTAGCAGTATGCATATGCTTTCGCTTCAGTTCTAAAAGTGCCTTGTACCATGGAGTTTCTATTTCTTCAACTACTTCAACATCATCATTAGTTTCTGGCTTTCTTTTATGTTTTCCTTCTATCAACGTGCAGTTTACGGGTACTATGTCGGGACGGCTTCTGATATGTCTCCAAAATTCCACACATTTATCAGTGTCAGTATTATATTTTGAGGGCTCAAAGTTGAATACCTGCAATAATTATACTGTATGTAAGAATATTTTTTGTTAATACAGGGTATCACAATGAGCTTCAATAATTAGAACTTTATGGGGAAGATTTCGTAGAATTTTGAAATTCTGAAATTCTATCTTATTTCAAATAGAACTTATTATTTTGCTATATATTTTTTATGGCACTTTAAAACGAAAAAAGAGAGACAAGGTTCAGTTATGGTATTTTAATACAGGATGCATCAGAATAGTTGGGTGATTTTGGGATAGGTAGTATATGCAAATGAAGGGGAGCAGAGCGTTGTGGATAAGGTCGGTCAACTCGGGGAGAGATGCCATTTGTTAGAGCAAGTTTATGACACCGAACTGATCATGTAAGTGTACCGATAGTCCGGAGGGTTTAGAACTGGAGTTATGGGTGACCACCGATCCATTACCGGAATATTCACTTTATTGTGGTAGTCTAGTCGGACAACGTTAAACGTCGTATTATCATGTATAAACAAAATGGTACCAACAAATAAAGCAAATGACTTGACATGTTCTTGCATGACATTGCCCCAATAAGAAATTGCATTTACGGATTTTCCATGAAATGAAATAGTTCTCTTAGAATAAAATTGCAGATGGTATACTTTTCTCATTGCTTTGTCCAAACTTGCTTACGCCCATCAGGACATTTTATATAATGTTTCATTTGTAAGAAAAGTTCGTTACCTACCAATCGTCTACAGTTCAAATTGCAAATTTTAGTTTGCCAACTTGCGGTTTTCAGTGAATAGCAGTGCAGTGACTAGCTTCGTACTACTCATTGTGCTTTTATCATCCTTCTGATCGTTCCACTTCGATTCATGATACAGTTTCAGAATACCTAAATGAAAAATTTCGAACAAGTTCCACCAATATTGAGTTACAGATAAAACCATCGAAGCAAATTATTTGACTTTATGTTGTATTTTCTTCTTCTTCCTGTGCTATGTCCGTCTAACGAATGTTAGCTATCATGCTGGCCATTATTATCTTTTTTGCGGCAGCTCTAAAGAGAGACTTAGATGTTTGTCTAAACCACTGCTGCAAATTTTTAAGCCTTCCTCCGTTTCTTTTTCCATCTATCTTTTCCTGCATGATTAGATGTAATATGTTTTACTCTTTTGGGTGTCTCATTACTTGTGGAAAATATGATTTTATGTTTTCCACTAGTTCTTTGTTTTTTCCCATTCTATTTAAGATTGTATCGTTGCGCACTTTATCTACCCACCTGGCACATAATATTCTTCGATAGCACCAGAGTTCAAATGCTTTGACCTTTTTGATCATGTTTTCTGTTACAGCTCATAAAGCAGAACCGAGAATACATAGCACGTTAATATCCTAATCTTCAGATCTACGTTAATATTATGACCACATTATAGCGGATAAAATCTGCTCTTGCTATTGCGATACGACACCTGATTTTGACTTCCTAGATACATTATCGCATTCACTCTTTCCAGTTGTAGACCATTTACGTGGATGCCGCTGTCAATGATAGGGTCATATATTTGGACTTTTTGATATTAAGGCTGTAAGATTGTATCTAGGTACTTGCATGAAATTATTATTTCTAAACATTTATCTATGCAGTCCCGCTAAACACAAAAACATTCCAGCGATCATGAAAACGTCTCAGTATCCTCGACATCTCTCAAATGGTCGGGAATACATTGCAACATCGCTGCAACATAGCTGCAATATTTTATGTTTAGTGGGATACTGCTGACTATTTTCACACATTGACACAATGACGTAGTCATTTAATAAGATTATAGTAGAATTAAGACATTAAACTTAATGCAGCGTTAATTTTTCCCAGAAATTTAGAATTTTTTAAATGCACTCACTTTAAACATTGACTCTCCAGACTTTACACTATCTGGTTTATCAGCCAATTCTCCTGAACGTTCATCACTAACATTCCTATCTTCAGGAAGTTCATCATTTTCCTCAGGTTCGTTAACACTTTCAGGTTTATGCTTCAAATTAATATTATGTACATTTGTAAAAAAGTTTCGATTTTGATTGATTTTTCTGTCAAGTCTGTCTTGTTGTGGTACATGATTATGTGTCAATATAACGCTAGATTGTGCTTGCATTTTGGAATTATCGTTTTCTTTGCCATTAGTTATTATTTTAGTATTGTTTTCCATCGTAAAGTAAAATAAATCAAAGTTCGAATTTTTAAAAATTGTCAATAGCGGTAAAATAAGGTTAGACAACGTCAGAACTAAGAAAACACTAAAATTCAGTTGAAGAAATATTAATATAACCTAACTTTTTTTTAATTATGGCTTTTATAGCACGTTGTCTGAAGTTGTGCTCGTTTCAAGGTAATTATAACATTTGAAATATTGTTTATTAATAATTTAAAACAATAGGAACTTTAGTAAATGCCGTACGTAACGTAAGTACCCACAATAGTACCTTAATCAGTGCTAGTAGAACCTTACCATTACTGCACCTCACCAACAATCCATGGATTTGGCAAGAAAACAATAAAGTACAGTTACCAGTTATTAATAACACCATAATAAATTTACCTGGAAATCTGTTATGGAATCCGCCTATAAATGAAACAAATGAAAGGAAAATAATTGAAGAGCCGTCTACCGTTAATTATGTAAAGGAAGCAGCTCGCTTGATAATAATTAGACGTAAGAAAATGAAGAAGCATAAACTTAGAAAGCTTCGAAAAAGAATGAAATTTGAATGGGCGAAGGTAATTAATTGGCGGTGTTTTACTTTATTTACAATATTTTTTAATTTTTCTAAGATAAGACAACGCAGAGAACTGAAAAAAGAAAAAGAATTTCAAGCTGGATTAATTCTGAAATGCAAAGAAGCTGAAGGTTTTTCAGCAGAGCAGTACGTAATGGAGAGGATCAGATTAGTCAACGAGGTACCTTTAACTAAACAAGAATTGTACAAAAAAATGTTTAAAGAAAAAATGGCTGAGAAACGTGGCTATTCATACGACTAAAACACTTTTATTTTTGTTTATAACGATTTGATGTAAACTTATTAATTAATTAGTGCATGGTGTAAACATTCTGATAAGATCTGGATGATTTTTTAGCATTTGTAGCATAGATTTGACACGATCGACGGTGAATTCATCACTTTTCTTCATGTATTCAGTGGCTTGCCGATCACCTGTCACTGCAGCAACATTGGGTTTCTTTAAAAAGTTTTCTCGTACAGTTGCCTTTGGTTCTGAAAATTTAACTTATTGAATTTGTTTTGTTTAGAATAATATGAGTTGATTATAAATATTTATGAATAAAATGAAAATATTGTTTGCGAATGCATGTGTGTAACCCTTCAAATTGATCAAAACATTTATAAGAGAATCTGAGTAAACGTTTAGTTTCACTGATAAAACTGAATGTTATTGAAAAGAAAAGTCTTTCAGTTTGGGTAGAACCGTGAATGGCGATTCCAAAAGTTTGCTTGCCGATTCCATAATCGAACGCCTAATAGTCATTTAATTAAAGGCACCTTTAAAGTATTGTTACAACAATCAGTTGGCATAAATTAGCCGACTTTAATTTTAATGTCATTTTTAAACTGATTTATGAGACTGGGCTTTAAGAATGTTGATTGTGTTGGAGAAACACAAGGTGGAAGCGACGTAAGGTAAAATGAAGGGCGTGAACGTTCTTAAGTTGCATAATTCACCCGTCCACCTATTTCTATATTTTTGCACAGGTTCTTCTTAAACTGAAGTGCCCATTGAAATATCTCGGTTACCCTTGCAAGTGGAAACCTTCAAACTGTACTTGTTTTTCTTTTATATCAATATGAAATCATTTTTGACTTTGACACACAATTTGTGATTTTATTTCGTGAATGGATTAACCAATTTCCATTTTATATTATGGAAAAATGAACATTATCGTCTCGTTGAAAAATATGTAGAATATATCTAATATTTGACAGTTGGATTAGTTGGGGTGGAGGTGAAACATAAAATCTAATTAAACTGGTTTTGTATTCTGCTTGACGTCTCGACCACCTTTTTTTTTCAAATTATATTAATGAGCATTAACCTGAGAAGCAAAGCTGAGATGTGAATAAAATACAACGTGCTAAAATTAATAAAGAAAGAAACAAGAACAAAATATGATAGAAATATTGAAAAACTTCTAATTGTGGAAGAGGAATATGAAGAAGTGGAAGAAAAACGCAGGAAAATAAAGAGATGTTATTGTAAGAAGTACCCGGAAAGTCGGGGTTAATTTCATGAACAATGAAAATGTGAAAAGAAAATTTTTGCAAGGCTACAACAAAGAAAAACATGATAGACTGCTCAGCAGTATACAAGAGTATAGGATGACACATCTAAGCTATTAAGAAGATAGAAACTGGAGTACCTCCATAAGAAAATCCAAAACTTGAAAGAGAAAAACCAAGATGGAAGTTTGAGAGAGTATAGAATAGTCAAAAGGGAGAAGGCTACCAAGCAAAAGGAAATAAGATAGGGTAGATGTATAAAGATAGAACAGACTGCAAGAATGGGACCAGCCATAATAAACAGTGAATTAAGAAATAGATGAACCAATTAATAGGTATGTAGCCCATGGCAATAATAGGTAATTGGATTCATTATTCTGCTAAAATGTTGAGGAAATCAAAAAGTAAAAAAGTAACTTGACAGAACAATTTGAAATATAAACAGGATTGCTGTAGGGAGATTTCCTTTCGTCAATTTTATTTAATTTTGCGCTGAAAAATATCTTATAGTAGGACAATAAGAAAAGCACAAAATCAGTAATAATATAAGGGGGAATATAATTTTGAAACAGTTCAATCATTTGTGTATTGAAACACCTGCATAAAATTTTATTCTACAAAACAATCTAAACAGTGGATAGCACGAAAGAAGCCAATGTGTGGAGAAGAAGAAATACTAGGAAATGAAAATATAGTTGGAATAATTAAAGCGAGAATAAGGTGGTCGACTCACATTGCCAGAATGTAAAGCGATAGATATGGAAAGCAATATACAAGGATCAAGAACCAAGGGTACGAAGAACCAAGAAGAGGTCAAAAGCAGTCGAGGAAGAACTGCAATAGTTGGAAGTATATAACTAATGAAGCATTGATCAGAATAGAATGTTATGAAGATCTGTGGTGGGGTTGGACAAGATAGAGTTATTTGTGGTTGAAATGTAATTTATACTTACGTTTTTTGCCTTTATAAATAAGCCATGGCGAATCCATAGAATGCAAACTGACAGTATCAATAATATCGGGCTCTTGTGAAAAACTAACGATCGATGATCGCCTCTTTTCACCTTCTTCGTTTCCCAAAACTTCAATGTGCGAGATTTTAACAACCTTTGAACCGTCGTCTTCCATTTTGGTTACTGGTGGTGATGCTTTATTTTTCCCCAAAATTCCATCTAAAATCTCGATACTCTCTTTAGAATGGCCTATTACGTGATTAATTTCCTTCGACGACAATTTTGCAGAAATTATATCGAAACTGTCACGATGCATGCTTAATTTTGACGGAGTAACTTGAATACTTTGATCTTGCGTTTTGTGTTTTTCTTCAGAATGCTTGGTCAATTCCATTTTTGACCGCGCTACTTTAGGCGTTCCATGAAACTCGTCTACATTCATACTATCACGAGAAGTTTTTCTTGAAGAAGACAGTTTTTCCTTGGGATCTTTCAGTTCCTCTTTTGAACCTCTATATTCGGAGAATTCTCCTTTTCCCTCTCCCAATTTTTCTTGCAGTTCTTTGAGCGTTTCTTTAGACGTCTTCCCCATTCCCATTTTTGCTATTGCTAACATCGCTAAACGTTTTACTTCTATCGAGTCCTTTGCAAAACTCAATTTTGAGTCAGTTAGACGATGAACTATCGATTGCTTTCGTAATATGACGGAATCTCTTGCCAAACTTAACTTTGATTCGACCAAAAGTTTTGGTAAGTTTTGTTTGGAATGTTTGTTAAGTGACTCTTCATCTATAACAAGAGTGACTTTAGATTCTTTTATCGAATCTAGCGATTTGCCGCATTTATTTATAACATTTATGCATTTTTCTGATTGTGTTGCAGAAGATACTAACGATGAAGTTTTATCGTACATTTCAAATTCGGCCTGCTTTAATGAAATTTTATCAAGCTTTAATTCATCCGCCCTTACTATTAATACATAAGGGTTCATCTCATCTTCATCTAAAGTTTCATTGTAGCGCAATGGCACGCTTTCTGCAATATGTTGAATATCCTCGCCCAACTGACTTTCGCAAAACGATTCTCGATGAATTTCTAAGGAATTTCTGGCAGCCAACAGTAGATTTTTTGTTTCTTCGTCTTTCATGTAATCAACATTAATTGCGGGAACATAAGTTTTTGGTTTCATAGATGACCTTCTTGACATGGAAACTCCGCTAACTAATGTACCCATGCTCGATTCGCTGCGTTTTTTTACAATATCGGAAGATATCTTTTTCTTTTTGCCATATGAGAAATCTAATGGGCTACTGTCGTATATACTTTCCGAAGGAATATGACTACATGTTGCTACGTTTGCATCATCTTCTTCCTGATTAACATTGATGTGGAAATGTACACTTGAACGACGTGACGGTTCAGAACGAGTATATGTTGGTTCAGGTATTTCAGATCTAAAAAATAAATAACTCATTAGTCAAAAACATTTCAACGGGCGGAAACAATTTTTTTGGATTCTAATCTTACTTTTTTTAATTTTGAATAATTCATAAATTTCATATGAAGTCTGATTTTCGACGAACAAAATAATTGTAGGTGTTTTATTGTATAAACAATATAAATAATTAATTCCGCCTGTTTCTACAGGGTGATTTCTAAAAAACGTCCCACGCCCAGTTATTTATTGCCCGATTTCGGAAAAATAAATATAAATGATTAGTCGAGTAAGTACTACAAGAATGTATTAATTTGGATTTTTTCCCACATTAACTTCAATGTGAAGCGACAGTCAACTTTTTTTTCAGATGGGGATGTATACATCTTTTTATTTATTGTGGTAGAAGATTTTTTTCTAAATCCAATGATGTCAGTAATATTAAGAAGAAAAAAATAAAATATTTTATAAAAATAAGTCGGGCTTTCAGTAAAACAATTTAGTATGCCTTGGAAAACAATAAGATCCTCACGTGATAAATGCCATTTAAGTGTCAATATAAGAGTTCCATTCAAATTTTCAACTATTTTATGATTCGAATTGCCTCCTGCTCAACTCAATGGACTTTATTTTCAGCACCTCCACACAACGCCAGAATTAATACTAATTGGCTAGAAGTTAAATTTGCTGAAAAATGTTTAGGAACATATGGACCAATTCGGTGGCCGGCACGTTCGCCAAACTTTACGCCTCTTGATTTTTGGCTGGGGCTATGCTCTTCAAGACCGAGTTTATCTAACTAATGCAAAAAACGTAGAAACTTTGAGACAGAGGATTACCAATGTTTGTCGCGAAATAAGATGGTTGTCAATTTGAACAATATTTAGCAGGACATTTTTTTGTTTTTCTTGAACTGGTTTTGTTATTTGAATAAAATATTTCAGTCAATTTATTATTATTCATGATCACTGTTATTTCACATAAAAATTATAAATTCGAATCATAAAATAGCTGAAAATTTGAACGAAACTCGTATATTGACACTTAAATGACATTTATCATGTGATGATCTTATTGTTTTCCAAGGCATTCTTTTTTTTTTTTTGTTAGAACCCCGACTTATTTTGATAAAATATTTTATTTTTTTTCTCCTTAATATTACTTCAAAGTCAAGTTATTAGATATCATTGGATTTAGAAAAAAATCTACCATAATAAATAAAAAATGTATACAATGTCATTTGAAAAAAAAAAGTTGACTGTCGCTTCGCATTGAAGTTAATGTGGGAAAAATTCAAATTAATACCTTCTTGTAGTACTTACTCGACTTATTAATTACATTTTTTTTTTTCTGAAATCGGTTAATAAATAACTGAATTAGAGCGTGGGACGTTTTTCAGGATTCAGCCTGTATATCGGATTTCAAATAACGTGTTATATTAAGTATAAAAAAATCATCTAAATCCGACCTGTATCTGAGAATTTTTTAGCCAAAATATTTATTGGCTGGATTAAAATATAAAATAATAAGTATTTCATACTTTATCGACGCAGTCAATGAACATCCTGTATAAGTGATTGTTCCGATACTTACTCTGATAATTTGGCAGCGCTGTTGCTATGTCGTAGAATTTCCATTAAATTTTCAACATCTTTATTCCACAACATATTAGTAGACGATATTTTAAGCCCTTGAGAAATCATATTTCTAAAATCCTCGCGTACATACATGTACTGGTTGTAATGTAATGCAGGCAGATCATCACCAGATTTCAAACTGTGTTCGCTCACAGGTGGCGTTAATTCATTGAAACATTTGTGATGATCCACGATTATTAAACTTTTGTTTGAGGAAGTCGTGGTCGTGGATGTCGTTCTGGAGTCAGATTTCCACGGCATAATCTTCTTAGCCAAACGTTTCTTGTGCTTCACGTCGATCGCTACCACTTTTTGTGTCAATTCAAACAGCATCATTTTTTCGACGTTCAGCAAGAATTCGGCCTGAGTCGGAGTGGAACGCAAGGCGAAATTGATGAATTTCTGGAACTGACGCAAAATTTCTAGCACACACTGTTCACGCAAATTAAGCTGCGCCTGTTTTTCATTTCGCTCCTCCGTTAATTTACTTATTTCGATCTGCTTGTCAGAGCATAAATCTTGGAATTCGGCGACCTGATTTTGATATTCATTTTCCATCTCTTCGCGTTCTGATGCACACTTCCGCCGTTCCATGCATAAAGTGTACATCAAATTAGCAACGTTTTTGCATTCAAGTTGATGTTTTAATTGCCGCAGCATTTCTTGAGCTCGATCGCGTTCAGTACGAAGGGCTTGATGACACTTTAATTCTTGTTTTTTTAGCTTCTGATGGCACTCTTCGTGCAACAATTCTTCTTGAATTTTAAGATCTTCCAAGAATTTTTCAGTTAAACTGTTTACAGTTTCCTCAACTGCTAGCTCTAATTTCTCTTGCCACATTTGTTCTAATTCTGCCATTTCCTCTTTATGTAGTTTTTCTAATTCGCTTCGCAATCTTTCTTCCAGAGCTTCAAGCTCTTCTCTGAGTTTTTCTTCAAACTCTGCCGATAGCCGTTCCATTTCGCAAGCGCAAAGTTCTTGTTGCTCTCTAATTGCTGCTTCAACGGCTAATTTTTTATCGCGTTCATGCATGAAGTTAAGCAATTCTTCTTGTTCAGCCAATGCTTTGAGTTTCTCCAATTCTTTTTCATTTTCAAATTTTATTTCAATGTCCCGCCCGATTACTACAGTTAAATTATTCAATGACTCATTTATTACGAATATAAGTTAAACTTACATAAAATTCCTTCATGAGTAAGTGCTTTCATGTGTTTTGAAGTTAGTGGAGGTTTTAGGCATACCTTTCCCCGAAGTAGATCACTTGGGGAGATCCACAAATCGTCGCCGGCGCCGGTTAATGACGGCGTTAAACCCATGTCGACCTGTAAGGCTCCAGGTAGTTCTTGAAAAAAGACCATTGCCAATGGCTCACCCAATTCTTCTTTTACCTCACTAATTGTGGGTACTTCAAGTGTTTCCATCATTTCTTTGCGTCGGTTATACGAATCGCTTCTTTCTAGAAAATAAAATGGTTGAATTGAATCTAGTATTTGCTAAAAGAACGTTTAAAAATTTAATATACCCATTTTAACGATATAATTTTGCCCTGAACCCGAGACGTTTCAAAATTATGACATCCCTTCTAAAACAAGTAACACAAAATTATTGCCAACCTTTTAAATTTTAAAACAATTTGGTTCTAATAGTTAGCTACTTCAAGTAATCCAGTGATCTCAAACATTAACTGGATCTACACCGAAAATATAATTCTTTTTTCCTTCGTGTGCCCTACCAGCTCATCCCGGCGTTGGTGTTAAGCTTGGCGAAGACAGTTCTGTCTTCAGTCTTTCTAGAAAGTTGTCGTACACTTCGGATATCAGCTCATTCGCGAATATTTTTTAGTTAGGAAATCAAACTTCCACAATTGAGGACCTTGATGCAAAAAGGGGATAAGTCACAATATGAAAATTGGATTTATCGCCTTCTTGCATCAAAGACGCGTTATGGGATGAGTCAAAAGTAGTTTTAACTTCATTATGACATTATAACTTATCCCATTCTTACATCAAACTACACCTAATTTACAATACATTCAAATGGCATACATAATTCGATATTGGGACAATAATGACTTATCCCCTTTTTGCACCAAGGTCCTCAATTGTTAAATGCAACTGGATCAACGTTCCATATTATTATTATTGTCGATGACTGCAGTTGTTGCTGTCTTTGGTTGGCGTTTCTCGTCCTCCTTTATTACCATCAATGTAAAAAGTGTACGCTTGCTGTCCAGTTCTTCCCGTTAGTGACCGAATTGCAAATATAATTTATCTGCCACTTTGACTAAATACTGATTGATGGAAAGTTAAATTTTTTATAGCAAAGCGAGGGTCTTGTTCAACGCTCTGCGCAGAAAATATCACACGTCATGGGAAATAAACATTTCTGACTCTCTATCTTCCATGTATTATTGTGCCCTTGTACCAATCTTGAGTTACATCTCAAAAGTGTGGCAGCACCGCTTTGCCAAATCGCAAGTGAAAAGAAAGTTTCATTCTATCTGTGGCGCGTGTTATCGCACTGTTTGTAATGGGAATTGTTCTACATCAACAGAGGCTGCTGGCGTTCTTGCTGGAATCTATCCTTTAAACCTGGAATTACAACACAGGGCCTGTTTACGGGTTCTGAGGAAACAGGAAACGGCTATCGTCGAACATTCAGTCATAATAAAGTCAAAGTTTCCGAGTCGTCAACAGTTTAGAGAGTATTTTGACATCGGAATCGCAGGCGCATGGTAGCAAAGGTGAAACCCGATGGAGAAGGGACGTGTCACTCACTTCTTCTATCCAAACATCCCGGTAGACAATATTCAACAGCTTTTGATTGAAAATTTTAGGTTTGATAGCAGATTAAGCAAATAAAAATTGGTTCAACACTTATATTTGTCGTATAAAAACATTAATGGTCAACTCTTGAATATTTTAAAGAAATTAAATAGAAACAATCAAATCTTTAATAATAATAGCACATATTTAATAATTACTTATTTAATCCTAGAGTGGGCACGTGGATTACATATGTAATCCAGTGTTCTTATTTTCAATGCTATTTTTGTTTTGCTTATGACACATCAACGATCTTTTCAGTACCTTCCTAAAAAAGACTATTCTACGGAATTATTTCATCAAGCAATTTTTTTCTTATCACCTAGGTGGCGAAAAAAATATTTTATCTAACTGGATTACAATATGTAATCCACGCGCATAACCACGTGATTATTTTAGTTTGTTTGAGATTTCATTGAAGTATTCACTATTGGCATCTATACAGTTATTTTAAGCTTAACAAAAATAAACGTAAATCAGATAAGGAGGTAATTTTCCTTCGATTGTGTTGATCCACTAATAACAAAAATATCCGTATATGCCGATAGTTGTTTGTCTACTTGGCTATAAATTTTACTATATTGATAGTCTGCGCAATATTTTATTACAATACAGTGAGGCTTCAATAATCCGGACTAATTAAAAACGCGGTGATCTGAATAAGTAAATAATTCGAATTACTAAAGCGAGGCAGTTTTTTTTGTTGAAAAGAAAAATATTTAAAGGAGCACGAAACACAAAAAAAAATCTTTTAAAATTATTATTTAATGTTAAATTATTGTAGTCAGAACTATTAAAAACTATTTGGTAAAAATCCAATGTAAAAAAAATTGTTTTAGAAGATATTAAGACATTGAGAATTACCGTGTGACGTCACTGGACCCAAGCGACCGGCCGTATCTCTCACGTGCAAAAGATACTCGCTTCGCACAACGATCCATCTACCTAAAAATTATATTTTTAATGCTTAATTTATATGAGACTGTGTGAATGGTTGTGCCAAAGACGATAAAAGAATCAGAATTTCAATACGGTGTTTAGTTATCTTTTAAATATTAAACAAAAACAGCACAGACTGAGCGTTCCGTCCCTGTTATTTAAGTGTGCGTATAAACGGTCGTAGCTCACAGAATATAATATTAAAAAAAAAAAAAAACTAGACACTATATTAAAATTCTGGTTGCACAATCGTCTTCAGTACAAAAAAACAGTCTAAGTACTCGTAATAAAATTTCGAAAATTATGTTGTACTTGTTCATAGTCGATAGATATTATTAATTCATTTAAAAAAATGTAATTATCCACTTGCAATTTCAGCTCTAACGTATTAGCAAAGAGTTGTCTTGACTTGAACCAGGATATGGACGTCTGTTTCAAAGATTACAAGGAGGCTTTTGATAAAGTTTGACATGATACT
This sequence comes from Dascillus cervinus, assembly GCA_949768715.1. Lineage (NCBI taxonomy): Eukaryota > Metazoa > Arthropoda > Insecta > Coleoptera > Dascillidae > Dascillus > Dascillus cervinus. Next base: position 23,301,064 of record OX458319.1, on the reverse strand, counting down.
CTGATGATACTCTGATGTACTTAGATAACGAACCATCGACTCGCGAGATATACACATTTTCGAGTCGTTATACTGTTATCAAACAGCTGCCACTCAAGTGAACAATTCTAGATCGTACCCAGAATATAAGGAAAGAAATTACAATATTTTAGATCTGATAACTATCAGTATCTCTACACGAATCTATTATGTCGGAAGTAACCACTAAACGCATACATTTCCACTGCGATGTTTAATACGTTAACTGCCATGAAAAACAAGGAAAATTTCGATGGTAATGGAACTAACAACTAGCGGTCCCTAGAGACAGCCGTGATCCCAGGCGAGATAACAAGATCGGTCCCTAGGGACCGCCCTTATTAAATTGTTTATTGCCAACAGTAATATTCCGCTAAACTATCTAAACTGTTGGGTACGCTGAACGCACCCACTATCTCCGTCCTAAAAGTATTCGACTATGACGTCATTGACGCGAGAATATTTTTTTTGAGAAGAATGCAATATTTTACGCACACTCTGTATTTTCGTGACTAATAGATATTCGAAGAAAATTCTAATAAGAAAATCACTTCTTATCTATAATAGATTTGAGATTTATAAAATCAATTTCGTTTTATTTTAAAATTTCTATTCTGTTCATATAAATATGTCTTTTAGATTAAAAAAAGTAAAAACGTTATGTAACGCAAAAATCATTTGCACGTTTTCTTCCCATGACTACAACAAATTACGGGGAAGTAATTTGCTACTAAGGTAGAAAATGTATTAAAGATAATCTAATCTCAATAATATAAATTTAGTTTTTCACAGATAGTAATTTACTTACCTACGCACACGATTCCTATATAAAGAGCAAATGTATAATATGTACACTTCAAATTCAGTTGATATTATTGGTGTAATAACATAAATTAATAACAAAGCGGTTATTTTTTAATTATTACCTAACAATTTAATTGAAATTGTTTATTGTGCATAAAGTTATAGTTATGGAATATGAGAGATTAGACAAAGCATCAAAAAGCCGATATGGTTTGAGTGGACAAACTCTTCATCGACAACGACAAGTTAGTACTTTCATAAGCTTTCAATAAAAAAAAATACATTGCTTTCCCGTAGGAGTATGAAGTCCGAGCCGGAACTATAGATTCGGGCAAAGATTATGAACTTAGGATGATTGCATTGATGGCCTTACGATGTCTTCACTCAGACGTTGAAGTCGCATCATTAGCATTTAACGCTAATGAGTGTTCGGACTTCGATGACATGATAATCTACCGGAAAGTACGAGGACGTAGAAGTGTTTCGTTAGTTCAGCTAAAGCATCAAGACAAACCTAGTTATATAAAAGCGGATGACTTCCTTAGAGACAAGGGCAACTTTTCGCTTGGAAAATACAACAAGGGATTTAAGGAAATGGCCAAAAATAACTTTGACAGCTTAAAATTTATGTTTGACGACGAAATAGATTACAATAACATAGATTTGGTACTATACACCAATCGAGATGCGCTTGTGGCGAAACCCGACAAAGCATCTCAACACATCACAACCAATCACAACAATAATAAACAGTGCAACTTTTTGGTGAAATGTGACCCTAAGGATCATTTTTTAATGACAAATCCGTACGGGAGTGTTTACAAGTTCAACGAATATGACGCAGATTTGCAACAGTACGATAAAGAGTTCTTAAAAAAAGTTCTACTTTTCGTTAGACAAACAAACATACAATTAATTAATCAGTTAATCATGATTGAAATTGAACTGCTTTTTCCTGATGTTAACACACATGTCAACGGTAATTTTGTGGAGAATTTCGTTTGCTATATAAGTGCGTGGGCGAAAGGGCAACTTGGTGGGCATTACACCCTAACTAAAAATCAGATTTCAAATGTAACAACGGGGTTACTATTTGATTTGTGCGTTTTTGAATTCTGCAATCTCAACAGAAAAATGAGGAGCGTAGGAAGCAAACAAGGTAAAAGTGAAGACCTGAAAAAGTACCAGTTGCCAACGTCTATATTTAGCCAAATAGTGACAAACTATGATATCTTACTGATAACATACGACAAAATGATAATTAATTATCTTATAGTTTATATCAATAAATTAATCGCTGGCGATGGTGTCATAGATATGTTCGCGATGATAAGTCGAGATCAATATAATGCATTCTTAGAACGGTTTCCTAATTTGAAATTTGAAATTTCCAACAGGAAAGAAAACGAATGCACAGTTTTAATGTACGACGTTTATAGAGCGTTGTGGCGATTAGGCGAGGTGCCTTTGATTCTAGTTGTCAACGACGAACATGAATTTCTCTGGATACTTAACATTTTATCATATTTTCGGCTCGATCGCAATTTTATCATATTAACGGAACAAGATTTACAAGTGGCCCCTAATAATTTAAGAATATTAACGCATTTGAGTTCAATAAATCAAAATTTGAGAAATTCCATTTTAGACCGAAACGTTAAGATACAAGGACGAGATTCGATTAATTTGCGCAATTTTGTTGCGAAAGTAATCGACGCCGATAAGGTCATTTCTACCAAAGATATCGTCAATATTTTAGGGGGCACTTTTACAATAGGCGACGCTCTGAACGCACTGCCGGAATTTTTTATTGAACGCCGTGTGCCTAAGGTGTGTGTAAAAGCTGAAGTTTTTAACACAAAATATGACGTTTTCGTTGTAATCTGCACGGAGAAGAAACGGCAGTTTGTCAACTATCTTTTACAAAATAAATCACTGTTCAGTCGGTTTGTATTATTTTTCGAAGCGAAGGCAATTTCGCAGAGAGACTTACTGTCAAAAAAATGTTTGATAACCGTTGCGCAAAATTTTGATTCGAAAGTGCAAATGTTTAATAGGACTACGCATTATTTGAAATTTCACGCGGATGATAAAATGTTGATCTGGTTGGATACGTGTGGAAGCTTGGCGAATATCAGGCAACACTTGGAAAATATTCCACAGTACGATTGGTTGGAGAATAAATACTGTTGGCAAATCTCAACAAACAATGAAAACCCGATAACAAGCGAATTTAAAAGTCCTGTTAATATTATCAGTGCGGGACCTGGGATGGGAAAATCGATTGCCATGAATGCAGTTGCCCTCCAGGCCCCTGTTACCCAGTGGGTCTTAAGGATAGATCTTAATAAATACATAGACTACTTTGTGAACCTCAAAATATCGCACAAACAACCGTCAATTCACTTGGACTACTTTAACACGAGATTATTAGAACAAAAAAATTGCAACACCACATTAAATAAACAAATATTCAAACAGTTTTTGAACGACAAACAAATCTTGATTCTGTTTGACGGTTACGATGAAATATCGCCATCGTTCAAAGACACAGTTACTGCATTGATTCATGCGCTCAAGGATTCTGATTATTACATTTGGATCACCACGCGGCCTGTTATGTGTTCTTATGCTGAAAAACAGTTCAATTCGTTTGCCTACACCCTAAACCCCTTCGATAAGCAGGATCAAGTGGAATTCCTCAAACAATATTTCAAAAAATTTGTGCGAGATTCCCCCAAAGACAAGATTGATAAATTCGTTGAAAAATTACTGAACGTAACAGTAAAAAGTCTTCCGAACCAAGAGGACGACTTGATGGGGATTCCCCTGCAGACCAAAATGTTGGCTGAAGTGTACTTGAAAGAATGCGAAAATTACTTGAAAACTAATCATTTTGCTTTAAGCCACAACCAAGATCTGTTGCACTTATATGAGGAATTTGTTAGATCGAAAGAAAATGAGTTCGTGAAAAAATTCGGCCGTGATTACTCGTTACGAATTTTGTCGTCGTCACGGGAGTGTGACATGCTGTACGCTCTTAAACTTTTATTTAAGAAAAGCTATTTGAGGGGCGTTTCGTCCTGCATGAAAAAAAAACTGAAAGGTTTCGTCGAAGAAGTCAGGAACGCGTCAAATAAGATTGGAATAGTGATTTTACAAGATGAAATGCACTTATGCTTCATTCACCGCACCTTTGCGGAATATTTCGCCGCTGTTTGGCTATCAGAAAATTGCGAAAATTCCCCATATCAATCAACGGCACTTTGTCTGATAAAGAAACTATCCAAACCAGAATATGCGGTTATCAACAATTTTTTTAGTAAGCATCTTCTGAAGGAATTACGCCTCCATTCCGCCGTTATGAACGGGCAAGTCGAAACAGTCAAATCAATTTTAATAAAAGATAAGAAGATTATAACTACAACGGATAAATTGGGACGAACAGCGTTGCACGTTTTAGTGACTTGGAGTTGCCAACACGTTTTTCCACAACTGGGGGAAAAACCAAACGAAACTATTCATGTAATAAAGAACAAAAACATAACCGAACTGGAAATTGCAAAATTGTTGGTTGAGAATGGTTTGTCTTACGAAAAAGATGCATTCGGAACTAGTGCTTGCAGATATGCTTTAGAAAATAATTGTTTGAGAGTCCTCAACGCATATGCACAACAATTTGGATACGTGAAGGTTCCCAAAGATAAAAGGATTCCTTACTTATATTACAGCATCAGATACGGCTATGCATCATTGATGGCAGTAATCTTCGATACATACCCTGAAACGAAAATCAACATTAATGAACAAGTGTCAACTTCAGGAAGAAATTTTTGTCATTTAGCGGTTACTTTTGAGAACAAGTTTGCAATCGAAATATTACTTCTAAATGGAGCCGACATAAACGCTTTAAATGCTAAAGGTAATACAGTGCTGCATTATGCTGTGTCTAAAGGTACTATTGACACAGTCAAACATCTGCTTTTAAAACAGGCAAACATTAACATCCAAAATCAAGAAGGTGATACAGTTTTACACTATGCGGTCCTATGGGGTACTAATGATATAATCAAATTATTACTTGCACATGAAGTTAATGTTAATGCTGTCAATGCAAAAGGTTATACCGCGCTACACATGGCAGCGTTTAGTGGCAAGAAAGATGTGATCGAACTACTACTGCAAAGTAAAGTGGATATTAATAAGCAAAGTCTGCGCGGGGAAACGCCTTTACACTTGGCGGTTCAAGAAAGCCATAGAAATGTGGTGGAATATTTGTTGCTAAAAAATGCCGATGTTCACTTGAAAAGGAAAAATGGTCAAAACGCTTTACACATAACGTTTCTTCCATACAAACAGAATAAACAGCGCCTTTGGAATAAAATTGATCAGCACGGCAATAAAATAATCGATCAAATGACTTTGCAGGGGTCCATACATTTTGATAAGAGACTTATATTAAAACTATTAATGGATAAACAAATTGATGTGCATGCAAAAGACAATTGCAATAAAACGGCTTTTGATTATGCCTTTGAAAACGGATATCTCGATGTTATTACTAAGGTCTTATAGTGATAAGTTAACGAATAAATCCACGCATTGAAATAGGTAAAGGGGATACCCGGGTACAGGTGGCGAAGTTGTTTCCATCTCATCCTATTAATGTGTGGCCGATACTTGACATGCCTCCGGAAGAGGCTCAAACTTTAACGGCAGAGAACGTATTGGATGCTGCGTCTCGGATCAGAGCGGGTAAGGCTCCAGGTCCCGATCGAATTCCTGCAGAGGTGATTAAATCTTTCTCTCTAAAGTACCCTGAGGTCATAGCCAGGGTACTGGATAAATGTTGGAAAGCAGGTGATTTTCCAAACATCTGGAAAACTGCTTTCCTAGTATTGATAGAGAAACCGCGGAAAGGAGATTTAATCACATACAGACCGATATGTCTGCTCGATGTCGCGGGTAAATTGTTCGAAGGTGTCATTAAGGGTCTGTTAGAGAGGGAATTAGAGGATAAAAGTGTTTTGAATGATAATCAATTTGGATTTAGGGCAGGGCGATCTACGATAGATGCAGTCAGTAAAATTCTCGAAGTACCAAATCGAATTAATCGATTGGCGTATAGTAATCGCGGTTTCTGTGCGATGATAACTGTTGACATACAGAATGCGTTTAACTCGGCACCGTGGGCAGGAATTATTTCGGCATTAGAGAGAGCTAATATCTCGGTTCACATAATAAGGATGATACAATCGTACTTATCAGATCGTTGCATCGTTACTTCTCACGGAGAACGGATTAATGTAACCAGCGGTGTTCCACAGGGTTCGGTTCTTGGTCCAACCCTTTGGAACATATTTTATAACGAGATATTAGAGCTCGATTTGGGAAAAGATGTGACACTCGTGGCGTACGCAGACGATTTAGCGATAGTTGTAGAGGCTAAATCTGAAGATGCGCTACGAGAGGAAGCACAATACGCCTTCGGTAGAGTTAAACGCAAGCTGGATGACATGGGGATCAAGATCGCCCTGCAAAAAACTGAAATGGTACTTTTGGCAGGGAGAAGGAAAATTAAAAGCTTATCGATCGATATCGACGGCTTTAGGTTAGATAGCTCGGATGCTATTAAATATATGGGTGTCTGGTTAGACAAAGATGTAAAATTAACGACGCACGTTAAAGAGGTATGTTTAAAGGGAATGAAATTAGCCGCGACGCTTTCAAGGTTAATGCCGAACATCAGAGGTCCGAAAGCTGGCAAACGCAGAGTACTGTCCTCGGTGGTAATTTCCGTGATTTTGTACGGCGCCCCTGCCTGGATAAAGGCCCTAAGATTCGAGCGTTATAAAAACATGCTCGATAGGGTCAACAGGAGGTTAGCCATTAGAATAACATCCGCATATAGAACAATATCCACGAAGGCAGTGCAGGTGCTTGCCAGAATGCCTCCTTTGTGGATGAAAGCGAACGTAAGATCGGAAATTTATTTAAGGGGCAAAGATCATACCTCTTTGGCAAACGAATCCTTAATGATAGCTTGGCAAGAACAATGGGACGATTATTTAGGTTGGGCAAAAATTTTCGTTAAAGATATTAGAAAATGGTTCAATTGTAAGTGGGTAGAAATGGATTATTTTTTAACACAATCCATGTCCGGACACGGAATTTTCGGAAAATATCTCAATTGGATAAAAAAGGCGGATGTCGATACTTGCTGGTTTTGCCAGCAGGTAGACACGCCAGAACATACTATATTCATTTGTGACGAATGGGAAAGCATCCGAAGAGATGCTAGGATTAAAATGGGTTGTAATATAGACCGGAATAATATTTCTGAGTTATTATTGGATTCCGAGGAATCTTGGAAAACTGTAACCAACATGATGCGGGACATTATGCGTGGAAAACAGCAAGAGGAATTTCGTAGGGAGGAACTCCTCGTCAGAGATGATGTGATATCAGATTCTGACGAAGATTGAAGGTTAAAGGTTGCGTGATTGAGAGAATGAATGTATATGAGGTATTTTGAATAATTTTTTCTTTTTTCGATCTGTTTAAAAATTTTTAGAAACCTCAAAATTTACCAATTGAAGATTTTTGTAATTTTTTGCTCGTGAAGCGTTTATAGTAATTATTAGGAGCAAATAAGTTTCATTTAATTTTCGTAAAGTCGCGAGACGGATTCCATCAGTTTATTTGTAAAGTTACGGCGAAAAATGTAAAAATTTTAGAAACGTCAAAAAATTATTCAATATACTACTTTGATTTTGATAGTAAAAATTCTAAGCCTCCTAGGTTTAAAATTTTTAATTATTTATTTATTTCTTTTAATTATTTTTTGAATCATATTTAACCAATCTTATTGAGTCATTTAGGTTGTAACGAACATCACAATTAAAGATGCAAGTTCATGTGAAGCCTTGACAGCCAGAGGGTCCATTACCAAGGGGAGTCAAGGGATGCCTTCTTCACAATTCAATCTAAGATGATCAAAGAGGGAGAGAGTGATAGAGAGTGTGAATGATAGGTAAAGGAGGAAGAAGATGAAATGAGTAAAAGTGTGTGTGAAAGCAAACTAATAAGAGGCAATTTTTGATGATAGAGGGAGAGAGTGATAGAGAGAGAATGATAGGTAAAAGGGAAAGAAAACGAAAGGTGAAAAAGTGTGAGTGAAAGCTTACCAAAAGATGTGATCTAATGATAAGATGTAAATGGAACTAAACAGTCACTCATCTCGAAGTAATACTTGACGTAATGTTAATGTGGTTCCCGTGGTGAGGAAGACGTATGGGGGAGGAAGTTAGTAGTCACACAGGTTACCTCCTCTTAACAAAAAAAAAAAAAAAAAAAAAAAAAAAAAAAAAAAGTTAACGAATAAAAAAGTAAGATAGAGGTTGATATACGCTTTTAGATATGGTTGTTTGTAAATAGCTGCAATAAACTGCGTATTTATATTTTTTAATAAATTTTTTTTACCACATTTGCTTTGAATTTTCATTTTTATTCAATTATCTTCTGTTTTCATGTGCATTGCCAAGTATCTTTTGGCTAAGGCAAATATATCTTCTGCCACTCTAAAAGATTATTCTCCACACTACGATAATTGTTTTGTTTCAAACTCTCGTCGACGCTCAAACTTGTCTTTTATTACTAGTTGAAGTAACTGATATTTGGTACTCCTAAGATATGTTCAAGATAAGTGATCTTTCCTCGTTTGATTGTATTCAATAATTCCCCATTGAAAGGATTTTAGGCGTTTTTTACTTATTCCCTTTTTGAAACCCTCCAGGTGATTCATTGTGTTCAACTTGAAGATCAATGCTTCTATGCCATATAATAGAACTGATTAAACATATCATTTGACAAAGTTGTAATCTAAGTTTTACATTGTCGTCTCAGAAGAAATGGTCTTATTTTACTGAATGTGACGCGAGCAGTTTCAATTCAGCATTAGTACTTTTTATCTGGAACAAGATCTCCAGTAAACAAATAAAGGTGAAGAGATTCGGTGTCATTATTCTGGCACTTGAACACCATGTTATTAAGTTAATATTTAAGCCTGATTGATTACCTGTTTTACTAATTCAGTGTAGGAGCCGTTGAAGATCTTAGATATTTCAGCCCGCCTTTGTTGATACGTATGGCATTAATCTACTCTATGAGATATGGGACCTCGACAAAGAATCAAGATCAGAATTGAAATAGCTCGTTACTCTTTTGTAAACAAGTTGACATGTTGAATGGAGAATGGCCGAGTACTATGTGTTACCAGTATTGTTAAACTGGCTCGAAGTCTAGATGTTGAAAATATATATGATAAACAAGCTGGAGGTATTTCCAATGTGGATGTTCGTCGGATTTCTCGTATTTCTTACAGCAAGAACTACCATTGAGGAGGGCATAAGGAGAATGGAAATAGGACGAAAAATGTTTAAAATGCAATAAAACGACGTAAAGCCGAATATGTCGGTCATATTATGCGAAGAAGCAAATACAGAATGTTGCAACTAATTATGATGAGCAGAATTGAGAAGTGAGGAATAGGGCGAAAGGCTATTTCATGATTTAGGAATTTGAGAAATTGGACTGACCTGAGTGTTGCGCATGCAGCTATTTGAAAATAACCTCTCAGGATGTTGCGAACAATTTCGCCGAGATGGTATCCCCCTGTCCTATCTCTCTTTTTATGGTGATTGATCTTGTATTCTCATGAAGCTGGATAGTGGATGTATCGTTTTTATACATTGTAGCATAGAATTCTTGATGGACCGGTGTGCTACGCTGTGGAATGCTTTTTGGTAATCGACAAATGCTGGGTTTATCTCGAGTTTGTATTCAATAGATGTCTCGATTAAGATTCGCATTAACAGGAGGTGTTCGCAAGTATCGTAATCCCTCCCAAAATCCGGTGGCTGGTTGGTTATCGTCGAGCTTTTGATAGTACGATTTGTAATAATTTTGGTGAAGTGTTTGTATACATGGAATAGGAGATTTATTGGCCTATAATTTTTGAAGGTTTGATTGACCACTCTTGATTACTTTATTGATTACTTTAGAACTCTTTGTTGGGAATTGGGTTGTTCTATTTTTTGGTCATACAGTTTTGTGTAGAACTTCTGTTAGTATTTCGTCTAATTTTTCTATCTCATTTCCGTTTTCTCCTTTTAGTTTTATTATTATTAAGTGTCCCATGCCGTTTTCCATTTTGGTGGAGACAGTTTATTCATCTATTTTCTTTTTCTACAAGATTTCCCACTGAAGTTTTCTCATACACTTAATAGATTCCTTCTATAAGTTTTCTTCGTCATATCTCTGAACTTCACTTATTAGCCTTCTTTAAATTATTTGTTTTTTCCTCTTTTGATGACAGTGTTCATTTCGTTTATATCTTCAGGGTTCCAACTTCTCTCCTCATGATCGTATTGTCTTTGGAGTTTTTTTTGGTATAGCGAAGAGTTTTATTTATCATTATCATCTATATATATAAAATTGGATGTATGTGTGTGTGTGTGTGTGTATGTGTGTATGTAGCTTATAGACTCGGAAACCGCTGAACCGATTTTGATGAAATTTTCAGGAATACTCTAACATAACCTGGAGAGTGTTCCTGTGAAGTTTGGTGCCGATCGGGGGGGGGCGAAGTGTCATAAAGTTACCAAATTTTGTACACAAGTGCATCTTAGTAGGGGGGACTTAATTTAATGCCGATTGGGGGGGGGTTAAACAAAAATCGCACGGGGGGATCACTGATACTTATTTTCGCATAGAAAGAAGCGTCCTACAGCCAACAAATTTTGTACACAAGTGCATCTTAGTAAGGGGGACTTAATTTAATGCCGATCTGGGGGGGGGGTCCAAACCAAAATCGCACGGGGGATCACTGAAACTTATTTTCGCATAGAAAGAAGTGTTCTACAGCTAACAAATTTTGTACACAAGTGCATCTTCGTAGGGGGGACTTAGTTTGATGCCGATCGTGGGGGGGGCAAACAAAAATCGCACGGAGTGATCACTGAAACTTATTCGCATAGAAACAAGTGTCCTAAAGCCACCAAATTTTGTACCCAAGTGCACCTTAGTGGGGGGGGGATATCACCGAAACATATTTTCGCATATAAAGACGTGTCCTGCATCTACTAAATTTTGTACACAAGTGCATTTTAGTGGGGGGGGCTGATCAACCAAGCATATTTTCGCATAGAAAAAATGTCCTACAGCTATCAAATTTTGAACACAAGTGAATCTTATGGGGGGGGGGATTGTCTAAACAGATTTTCGCATAGAAAGAAGTGTCCTACAGCCACCAAATTTTGTACACCGAGCGAAGCCGGGTATTTCAGCTAGTTATTGATATTAAACGAATTTAAAGATGTGACATCTGCATTGTGCGCTTGTAGTTTGATAGTATGAAATCTCTCATTTCTCGTTTTTGAGTAGAGACTAATCCAGATTAATTTCCTCTGTTTCTTTTTGCAGAAAAATGATTCATTTTGTACAGCCGTCAAAAACTCCAGAAACATATTATGTAAAAATGCAGCTGCGAAATCGCAAACACAAATTGGGGCAATATATAAAAATGTTTCCTTGTCGGTAGCAATTGTTGTTTGCATTATTGAGAAGTCCATTTAAACGAAACAATAATTGCAAGTGCCCCAAATTACAAATCAGTAGTTGTACCTATTGTGTTTTCCTATCCTTTCGAAGCAGTTCATCCATAAGTGCAAACAACCAATTACCTATATTAAAAATGGCAAAACGGATGTACAGAATAAGTCATGTAAAATATGATAAAAACTATGTTAGCGGAAATAGTTAAGTAACTAGGTCACACCGTGACAGTATTGACTACCCACTATTTTAAAATAAATACTAAAACTATTTAAGAGAAACACCATAAAAAATATTCTACCCACTTTTCGAAAATAGTTCTACGGTAGTTTCAAATGTGTAGTCAATTTTGAGTAAAGACAATGTCGTAATAATTAAAGGCATGAATAACAAATAAATTGATGAAATCTGTCAACTAAAAAATAAATTAGTTGATTAAAGTTTATATGTGGCTTGTAACCTTGGCCGGTCACGACTTACGCAAAAAATTATTACATAATTTGGGAATTGTTCATTGGTAATCTGTGTGCCGCAATGAGAGTTTAAGCATTTTAATCTTTTTAATCCCGTGTGTGTTTTCAGGTAGGTAATTTAAAGTTTGTGTAATCACGGTTGTACCACGTATAATTTCAGATGATGTTGACATTACTCTGCACGTAAAAACAATTCCAACACAAAACCACGAAAAAGAATCGACTAACTGTGAGTTAACGACTCGTCCAGTTACAACGACATTTCCGTACAAATATCAAGGAATCAAGTTGAGCATACCATCGGAACATCGCGGTTATTTGCCTAACAATGACGTTTACTGTTTCTTGCATCTAAAAAATGATACCGATTTGTCCGAGACTATATCAACATCCAATAGTAAGTTGATGCTACACATGTTGCCTATGTAATATTTTTTATTTTAGCGATGGAAGGAATTGTGTCTGTAGAATGGATTACTGGGGTTGGAATATTTCCTATACGCCATGCCCTATGCCAAGCAAAACGTCCTGTGGTAAAGGATGCACGCGAAACGTTAATTTTCAATATTAACTATGCATATCAAACGACTGATACAATTCCAATAAAAATTCTTCAAACTTTACAACACGCGTCTAGATTTCATTGCCAGAAATTACTATAAAATTGGTACTCAAAAATTTAGGAAACCACAAATTATTTTTAAAGTTTATGAAAATTTGTTTAAAATATTTTCATGTATAAACTATTTATAAGAACTAATTAAATAAAGTCGTTTCCATAAACATTTTAAAAATTTTCCAGTTTTATTGAGGAGACTTCTCTAAACGAAAGGTTTTCTCCAATACGAAGCGATTCCATCTTACAAAGTTTTACTGCAATAACAATAGATTGTTACAATAGATAGATTGCTGATTGGTTTTGTTTATTATCATTTTAAATCCTATTTAATAATAAACTTGAACTTGTTCTGTTGGGAGATTTCTAATTTTCTAACTTTCCTGAATGCGCCCACCGTTTGAATTGCTTCCTTAATTTTTTCTATTCTTGCTGGGCCCCTCACAATTATATTGAGCACTGGCTTCAAATTTGTAGACAACCATCTAAACACCCTTGTAAAACCTCCTGCGAGCGCTCGAACGCTGTGTCTCATTTAATTTGGCCAATGGTACGATTGACCACTCTGTATGTTGGCCTGTCACTAATGCTACTGTAAAAAGGGTATTTTCGCTCGCTAATGATTACTATCTCCGACTGGAGCAGTGAAATATCGCAACTATTCGTAAGGACACTATCTATAGTCCAGGAGCAAGACACATTGGTATTGCTGTAACGTATAGTAGATTAGTTATTAGTGGGATTCGCTCACAAATAATATACCTACAGTAGATTCCGCGGAATCGGAATCAGCACGTTTTGGTCCGATTAAGCGGCTGGTCCAATTATCCGTTCATATAAAATAGAGCATTTGAGGGCTAAGACAAAATTTCATAAGTAACTAAAAATGAAAGGATGGTCCTTTTACAATATTGACCCTCTAGAGCAGGGGTGGCCAACCCGCGGCCCGCGTGCCGCATGTGGCCCGCCTTAAACATTTTTCCGGCCCGCGAGATGCATCACACTTTTACAAACACAAATAATACACAATAATAATAACTCATTCTGTTTCCATTTTTCACTCCAAAAAAATGTCTATAGTGGGTCTAAATCTAATATGGGGATATATAATTTGATATGTAGCCAACGGAGTTATGATGCATTTCCAAAATGGCCCGCAAGATCATTTGGGTTGGCCACCCCTGCTCTAGAGTCTTGTTAGTTATGGGCAAAAAAAAAACAAGGAAGAATAAAATTAAAAGGTTTCTGGATCGTCTTGAAAACCACCCGTGCAACAAGGGCGATTTAACGCTAACAATTTATGGTACGTTTATATTGTCTCTATGCAATAATTTGCGAACATATTATCAACCGGGATTCTAAGAGTTTATACTATTTGAGCACAATTTTTATATATTTATCTTACATTTACTGGTCCGATTAAGCGACATGTTGGTCCAAATAAGCAAAGTAAATTCGTGTTATTTTCTCTATTGGTTTCTGTTCTTTAAGATTTGGTCCAATTAAGCGGCTGGTCCCATTAACCGGTGGTCCGATTAAGCGGATTCCACTGTATATAATGAAAGTACAGATTTCCTCCGGTTCAAAAAGGTGTGCTAGCTACAGGAAAAATCGGAAAGTGAAAAAAACGCTAAAATCACGCATTTTTTCGAATATTTTCTTATATAACTTTGTAAATATGCAAGTTTGGGAAAAAAGCAATACTTCAGAATTTGTTCGCTATTAAATTATCTACAAGATAGAATTGGTTTAAAATGCGCACATGTCAAATTTTCATTGAAAAATAGTCATTACTTCGCCAAAAAACAGGTAAAATGCAGTCATTTTAAAGCGCTCGTCTCACAGGTAAGAAATGACCTAAATCTACTGTAAATGTAGACTTTAGTACTTTAAAGTATTACGAAACGAAATCCCGAAACCCGATCCAAATCGGTCTACTAGTTTTGGCATAAGACATTTGATAACTTATTTCAGAGCGAAATGTTGCTATTTTTTTGCTTCAATGCTGGGGTTAAAGTTATGCATTTTAACTGGCGCCGATTTTTTTACACATACTTGGACCTCTTAACTACCATATAGAATCGTTATAATACCAATTTTCTTTTTTTAACAACTTTTGGGGTGATGTTTAAAGTTTGAAAAATTTTGACTTTATAAACAAATTATACCATGAAGCGATTGCGGGTTGGAAAATATATCAAGGTACTAAAAAAAGTTCTCGGAAAGACGCTTAACTTAAAAATAAGAACGTTCAAATCGGTTGTATAAATTCTGAAATATCAACGGACAAAGATGACAAGCGTTAGCTGAAAAACTATGAATAATGTAACAATAAAAAAATTGAATTTGGTAGGTTTTTTCAAGTACTTTTCGAAGGCATTTTTATAAATATTATCGCACGTGTGCTTTTTGTGGGAAAATTCAGTGAATATCGCCAAGTCGACTATTTGAGATGCAAACCATAGGGGTGAACTGTGGAACTGGAAATCGCGCGTAGTTCAAATATCAAAATCAGTGAGCGCGCTTCAGCTCACAATATCTCGGCTTCTATGGCATGGATTTTGATGATTCTTTTTTAAATCGATATAGCGAAATGAGAGAAACTTCATTTTCAGGGTCTCATTGATTCATTATGAAGCTCTATCAATCGATAGTAAGTAGATACTTGTAATTTGACATTTTCAATTTGACCTTTTTGAGCCGGAGGAAGTCTGTATTTTCATTATATACAAGGTGTAAACGAAATAAGTACATTAATTTTTACCAGTAGTAGAACTCGTCGAGATAAGCCCTTTTTTATGTACCATTTTTTCGAAATCGCATTTTTTAAAATCATTTTCCCCCCCTGCAAATTGACGAGCCTTCTATGAAATGCTCCAACAAAGAAAAATAATGACTTTTTATTATTGAAAATTAATTTGTCACTTCTGTCAAGTGAAATCTGAAAAAATGTCTAGATTTACCAATAACGAATTTACTGATATTGTGTTAACCTTTGGTGAGAACCAAGGGAATGCAGCCTTAGCTCGAAGAATTTACATGGACCGATTTCCGAACCGTTATCTTCCGAATGTTCGCATATTTGTAAATGTGGTTCAGCATCTTCGAGATCATGGATCTTTTCAGCCTGCAGCTTACGATCGCGGTCGGCAGCGTCCAGCTCAAGTTGCAAACATTGTGGAGGCTGTTCTGAACAGTGTCGAGGTTCGACCTGGGCTCAGCACAAGAAGGCACTGCCACATGGAGTATCGCATGCTACAATTTGGAAAATACTAAAAGAACAGCAATTGTATCCTTATCATGTTCGAAAAGTACTCGTTGAATAGGACGAAGCAGTCCTGTACCCTAGCCTGCCCGAACGCCGGACTTGAACCCTTGCGACTTCTTTTTGTGGGGGTACATGAAGGATTTAGTATACTCTATATCAATTGATACCATCGAAATGTTGCAAGAACGGGTGGAACTTGGTGCTGCAATGATTCGTAACAACAGAGCCATGTTACAAAGGGTAGAAGAATCACTTCGTCGGCGTCTTCAAGCATGTGTACAAAACAACGGTGGACACTTTGAACAATTTTTATGATCGTTTTCCTTTATTTTCGTTAGCGCAATTCTCGCGTCAATGTTTAAAAATAAATTTGAAATAAAACTTTTTTTTGGTGTTTATTGGTTTATTGTTTAAAATCGACAATAATAGTCGCAACTAATGGTAACAGTTTCATAAGGTAATCTTGTTGATTAGGTAACTTTGCTTCCAGTGGCGTGTAAGAAAATTGTGTAAGATTTTAAAATAATTTTAACTCAAACACAAAAACGTTTTCAAAACAAAGTTATAGGAAAAGTTGTTGGTCTTGAAGAGTTCTATTACCAGTTAAAATTAATGTACTTATTTCGTTTACACCTTGTATACACCGTGAATCAATTATTATGGTCTACTTCTGAAATTTTCTTAGTTGCAACCAAACATACTAATTCCACTTACCACTTGATACTGCCTTTGATTTAAATTATAAATGGAATCAAAATTGCTTTGTTGGCTAAAAACGTCAAAATGACAATGTAAGAAATTTAATCAGCAAAATTACGTAAAAGGACTTAAAAACTAACGCAAAAATTGTTCAAAATGCATTCCATTGTGGAGCAAACAAACTTCGACCCGGTTTAAAAACGGCATTTGAACGTATTGTAATGTCTCTGGTGTTACGGCCATACACTCTTCACAAATTCGTTGTCTGAGTTCTTCGACTGTATGGAAAGGAGTTTGGTAGACTCTTTGTTTTAGTACGCCCCACAGGAAAAAATCTAAAGGCGTTAAGTCTGGACTTCTGGGTGGCTAAAGGTTATCGGAACCTCTTTCTATCCAAACGTTTGTAAAATTGTCATCTAAATATTGTCAGAACAATGGAATGCTAGATATATTTTTTAATTTTTGAAAAATTACAGATCTAGTGCTTGTTTCAATTAGTATGTTTGGTTGCGTCTAAGAAAAATTCAGAAGTAGACCATAATTGATTCACGGTGTATATATTATTTGTGAGCGAACCCCACTAATAACTAATCTACTACCTATACGTTACAATCATATCTGCCAGGTTTTAGGTTTTTTGTGAACAGGAAACAGGAGAACGTTGCATAGCAACGGTTGTGGTGGGATGCACTTGGCATCGAGAGCAGCACAGCCTGAAGTAATGCAGGAGCCGTTCCGGGCTGTGTGGAGCTAAGAAGGGGTGCGTTTAGTGGGTAGCGACCCATTCAGGGGAACCCCACAGTACCGGGTAAATTAATTAATTAATTAGGCCTGGTCTTCCAATAAGGAATTTCAACACCTCTACAAAAAAAAAGAAGGTTTTAGGCTTAATTCCCCTGGGAATGCCAGTTATTTTGGCGTGTTTGCGCTATTGGAATAAACTGCAGAATTATTCAAAAAAAATCATACAACACAAAAATATAATTTCAAAAAGTTTATACATTTAAATTTCAGAATTATTATTAATTTCTGTAATATTGTAATAATGTACTTATAAGTAGTCGAATGTGGAAGACTTAGGTTTTTTTCACCATATCCAATGAAATTCTCATTGTACTCGTTTTGTATAAAAAATATTGATTCCCAATATCACGTCTTTGCTGATTCAAAATAGTAAGTCGCATAACAGGTAATACTACGGACAACCTTGAATGAATTTCAAATACATAAGTATACTTAATTTAAGTCATATCAGTTTACGCAATAAGTGCGCCTAGCGCTTATTTGTTTAAAACATTAAAGTTCTGGTAATTTTTATCATAATTCAGTATCTCGCGCAAAGTTCATATAGATGTAACATTAAAAAAT
The DNA here is from genome assembly GCA_949768715.1 of Dascillus cervinus. NCBI lineage: Eukaryota > Metazoa > Arthropoda > Insecta > Coleoptera > Dascillidae > Dascillus > Dascillus cervinus. The sequence goes on along the minus strand of OX458319.1, from coordinate 23,283,204 downwards.
TTAATATTGTGTAACACAAAAAAGATAAAACGTTGATAAATGAAACGAAGCAAAATTACTAAACGTCATCAACCGGCTTATTAATTTTAACAACATTTATTACAAAAGTCGCCGATTTATCTGACAAATTTATAATACGATGGAGATTTCATTTATTGTTTTCGTCAATGGAAAAAAGGTAAGTATCTTTCACCAATTCTGAAAACCGTATGATTATGAAGGTGTACTTAGATCGTTGACAAAGATGTTGACCCTGAATGGACTCTATTATATTATTTGCGAAATAAACGTATCCTTTCAGCAAAATTTTAATCAACCTTAACGATTTTTCGTCATAATATTATCCTTAGCATCTACAAAGTGCGATTATGCGGTACAAAATTGGGATGTGCTGAAGGAGGATGTGGAGCTTGTACAGTTATGATTTCAAAATATGATCGAAAATTACAAAAAATTAGGTAAATATATTGCTTAAGAGTAATCGGGAGTCTTTGCTCGAATTTTGCGGGACGGGTCGGGTGTGCGGGGGAGGTAGCTAGGGGTGGAGCTTAAAGCTCAACAGTCGTTTAAGTACACTCGGCTACAGAAATTCCGTATTCTGCCTATGAAACTAACATTGGCATTGAACATTGTGAAGGTTTTCAAGGCATAATAAGTGTCAAAAATTACTTACTGCATTAGAGTAGTAACTTCAATTTACAGATTCTGTCAACAACAGTTGTAAGTAGCCAGTTACAACATAATAGTGCGAAATATATATTAGTTTCATAGGAAATAGTATATTTCATAACGAGAGTCGAAAGTGGACGATATCGGCGTGTGTGAACTTTGACGAACGAGGCGAAGCAAAACATAGCCGAGTGATTCAAGTACACGAGCAACACGATATCACACTTTCGATCGAGTTATGAACACTATTTTTCCTGCGACGCAAAAAAAACTGAACTTGTTTTGACTTTTTATTAAAATCCACCTACAATCTCAACAACCTCAAATTTTGGTCAAAAGAAAACAACTAATACAACGATAACATAAATGGAAAAACTAATTGGATGTGGTGGAAATTCTTGTGGAGTCGTTAAAAATGTTTTCCGGTGATCGTTGAATTACGGGTCAATTTAGTGAATAGGAAATCATTCATTTATGACCCCTTTTAATGAATGATTTTTTATAAATGCATGGTTTCGGTATCTAGGTAAGAAAATATCCGATTAAATTGAAATGGCACTTTATTTAAATGTAAGATGACAAAATGAATGGAAAATATACCAATGAGAAATACAAATTTAATTAATTACTTACGTTATGTTTATTGTAATACTATTTATATAGAAGTTAGCAACCGTACAGCCAGTAAAATTGATAAAAAATGCAGATGGATTGTCAAACTTTTGACACTTTTTGTAAGTCATGGCACCGTTGGTTTGAATTATATTGATTTAAAATGTTTGACATGCTTGATTCGAATATCTATTGGAATTTTTCTCACGGAAAGAAATACATTTTCTTCAATTTCGTAAGATTCGATCAACGGGAAAATATTGTAACCAACTTTTGCCTACTAAATTGTACAATATATATTCGTTTCGAATAGCGTCGTTGGAAAAGTATTTATCATACCACATTTATTCTAGGTAACAACCCTTACACTTATGCGCCAATGATGTTGGTGAAAAAGATCTTATCAAAGCAACTACAATGCTTAAAATAATACAATTATTACACAGTCATTTTGACACCTAAAAAACGTATTAAAATCACGACAATTCTCTTATACGCATATTTCGAGTATGTCTGGGATCTACCAATTCAGGAAGCATGCCATTCGTGTAAAAATATATTAATTTAGTCTCCATTTTGTTTTTCCAAAATATTGGATCATATTTGATCACTTCAGTTTTCAAAGGTTCAGTTTCGGATGTCCACACAGCTAATATACAAGTTGATCTTCTTGTGATTCTTAACTGACCTTGAATTTGCAAAAACCAGGGATGTTTAATATTGATGCTTCCATCTCTTTTCCAGAACGTAATTTTTCTATTATTTATGGAAATTTCTATAGGTATACGATATGCTGAAAAAGGACACTTAATTTCAACTAGCGTGTCTGTATCTATTAATCCGTCGGGAGATGCTCCAAGAAAATTAATTTCATCATCAATAAACATACCGCACTTCATAATTTTTACGTTTATTTGTTTCTCAAGTTGTTGTCGTGCTTGTTCCTCGAATTTTTTCCCATGGCATACAGCCATGACAGTCGAAAGTTGTTTGGGATAAACGATACTCTGTATTAAACTAACCCCACTTGTATTTTCGCGTCTTGAACAAACTTTGTAAAAATTGGAAGCTGTCAGTAGCTTTCTTCTCTCTTCCATCCAAAGACTGCTGCCTGATTGCAAAATTGTATTTTGTTCGAAAAGTTTTCGCTGTTCTTCATTTTTTTGAAGCGATCTTAAAAATTTATTTTTTTCTTCTATAAGGATGTTTGTATCCATGTCTGGACGTTGACAATATATCCCATAATCTTTGTCTCCAAATTTTCCGTTTTCTTTCGTCAGTAACTTTTTGTACGACTTTGAATAAGTCAGTTGCTTCTGCACTTTATTTCTCCTTTTAACTTCAAATGATGTCTTTATTTTTGATGGACTTTTTCCAGTTAAAGCTTTATGCAAAACATAGTGGGGTCTTTTTGTATTAAATGCCACCACTGCGGCATGACATCTAGAGCTATATGAGCGTCCTTTGGAGTAATTTATTCGTTTACCACCAACAAATTTCGCAACTATAGAATCGCAGTATACGTTTATTTAGTAACTTTCTCAATGCCAGTGGAAATCGAGTATCTCCACCAAGAGTCTTTAATTTGGTGCAGTAGTTCCTCAGAAGATGCATTCTATCTTCTCAACGGTTATATCGTTGTATGGTCTAGCATCCAAAATCTTTTTGTATGTACTACTATCTCCATCAGCTACAAACTTTACGTACTTTATGCCATACATATGGAAGCTCTGCCTAAATCCTTCGACAATGATTGTCGATTCCATGCCTGTTGAGCTTCCTGCATAGTTTTTCCAGCACGTGTGGTCAATGGCTTCTTCGTTTCTTTCTGCAGCTTGTAGACAAATAACGCAGAACTTATTTTTAACACCTAAATATAATACTTCTCCTGTTCGGTGACCAACAATGGCAGCTGCTCCGGATAGAGCATTGTAATTGGTCCTATAACTGCGTTTGGACCAACAACCATCAGCTATAACTGTGATGCATGGTATTCCATTTTTATCAACATCGCCATTTTCTACTGCAAGAGCTGCTTCTTTTTTTGCTGACGTTAACATTTCTTGAGCAGCTACTTTATCCCAACCATCACAAACTATCCCATGATATTTGTCGTACGTTTTTGAATCCATACAGGGAATTTCCATTGAAGACAAAAATTCTTCTAAATTGTAAAAGCCGCCTCCAATACTCATTATTCCTTCAACACTGGACGTATTTATTTCCATTGTGTTAACCTTCCCGTTAGTGGAGATTTGAAAAATGTCGTTGCACATATTACACTTTAGTTTAAAATTGGAGTTAAGGCCCTGTTTCGTTTCATTAACAATACGCAAGTTAATTAGATTACAACCTAAATTTCTATTGTGGTCAGCAATATTTTGAAGAGATTGAAAAAAATGTTGGAACTCAATAATTCGTCTTCCTAAAACAGAGTATTTCGAATCGACAACCGATGAAGAATTGAAGAATTGTTGTTCTTCTTGTGATGTTTTAGTTTAAATGGTATTGTCTAAATCTGTATCACTACTAATTCCTATATCCACTTCCGGTAACGATGATGCATGTTCTTCAACAAGTTCTTCAAACTAAATAGTATAAACAAAATATTAACTCATAAAACACGAGAATAAAAAAGAAATATTACATTGCTTGAAGTGATTTGTTGTTTAGTATCCAAATCGTTACATTCAATTTCCATGCCTCCTTCCGGTTCCGGTATACTATAATTTGTTGTATTATGACTGGGTCAATAAAGATTTTGGCTTCGGAATTCTTCGAAACAGTTTGGATTTGGATGAATTCTTTTTTAAGTTTTACATTTATTTGAAATCAGTTCCGACATGCGGATTTAATTATTTATGTAATTTTTAAGAATCATTCAAAACGCAATATTATTATTATTTATTTTCTATAACGGTTTTAATTTTTTTTCATAATCTTTATTTTGACAACGTGTTCCATTCAAATTAGTACTGTTTCTGAGATTCCGAAGATGCGATGATTTCTAGACTTCATTACCACAAATTTTATTACCTATATTTTTCATTTTTGGCAATCGAGTTCTTCCCAGCAGTACTTAGAAAGGGCAAATCGGCTTTTTTGCATCTTGATAAAATTATAAATAAAATTTCGAATATGTACACTGACAATAAATACAATCACTTACCTGTTATATTCTCTTAAATTAGAATTCGATTTTTTACGAGTTGCTGATAAATACAGCCGAGTCTTACTGCTTTTCTTTTTTGGCATATTTTATTTATTCACACTAATTGTGCAAACACAAATTGTTTTTATTAGTTGTTATTTCTTATTCACTTAAACTCACTATTTTGCTTGAAATTTATCTATTACAAAATGCATCGATATCATTCACTGAAGAAACAATCTGGAAGACTGATGTTGCAATTTTAGTTACCAAAAATTTGTTATCGTACAACGCATTTCCGAAACGACGACAGATGTTTAGAACAAAACCGTCTATAAAAATTTAAGTGCAAGGTTTTCGCAAATGCCTTCAAAATATATTGTTCTGTGTCGCTTTAAACTTGCTGTAAAAAACAGATGTTTATGGCCTTTTAAAAGAAATCGCAAAATGACAAATTTGAAAGAGCAGGAAAAACAGGTGTTTATGATTTTTTAAAAGAATTCGCAAAATGACAAATTTACATTTTACTTTGTAACAAATTCATGTTACGCTATTTTTCCTATGGCTTCAACTATGGCTCGGAATCTCAAAGTTTACTCAAAATATACGTTCTTTACTAAAGAAACTTTTATTTTGAGTGTACAAATGAAAGTGGAGTATTCGCAGTAATGCACATAACTGTCGTCAAAGGCAGCACCTTACCGACAGAAAATTACGCGGTGCAATGCTTCACGAGTCCTATTAAAATTAATAGTAATAATAATTTTATCCAACTGAATTTTATGTGATGCTGTAGCAAAAAGTACAGGCTACGCTTCTGTAGTGTTATTTTTTACGTAGGTCTTTATAGCTTCTTAAAATATTGTGATCAAAATGACAAAAAATAACCAACTTCAACCTTCATTAAAAAAATGTACGAATAAAAATTTGAAAAAGTAACACCAGAGAAGCATAGAGTGATAAATGATCTTGGTACTAGTATTTTAATCGGTACAAAAAAGTTATATTTAAAGGTTATTTTAACCGGACTTCGGGACCTCTGCATAGTGTTCAGATCACAGCCATGGGGATTGCTCTTAATTATTTATTTATTATTTTGCTCATTAAGATACTAACAAACAAACTTTATCATTGCGAATAAATATTAAATTTCAAGGATCACGTAAGTACTTGATAAAATGGAGACGTTAATGTATTGAAAAAATTTATTACTGATAACGGTACAAGTATTTTTAATACTTCCTGTGTTTAATTTTTTGTTAACATTTTACGAATGCTTTTCATATTCTTATATTATTTACTAAATATATAATGTTAGTGTGTATTTTGTAAATTAATTTATAATATTTTAAGTTAGTATTAATGTAATTAAAAAGGTTACAGCGATATTATTATTTATTGTAAGGAGCCAAAGTTACTCTTTGAATTCAGAGAGTGTAAGTTTATTATTGTGCCTCGTGGTATTTACCAAACCAAAACAAATATGTGCAACACAATTTTATTTTTCTGAATTAGAATTTATTTAATTGTCTTACTTTTAACAGAGACAATGCTTCCGTATCAGATAAGATAAAAGCCACAGTTTGAAATAATTAAGAGAAACAAAAATTAAAGAAAATCTTTCCTCATAAATTATGGGGTAGTTATTGCAACTGAGGTAACTTAATTAATGTAAATGTATTTACTTCCTGTAGTAAATATGTCAATTTAATCTTCGCAAATCGGGGACAAATTAATAAATTAATACCGGGCGGGCACAAAATATGTTATGATAGGAACGCTAAAGAAACATGTAAAAAAAATCATGATATTGATGCTGTTCATGACATCGAAAATAACGAATAGAGCAAAAGAAAAGAACAAATATTCGCCCATTTGAATTTAATTTCAATATTGAAGGTTTTGATTTATTGAATTTTTTTCAGACATTTTGCAATTAATGCTTGCCTAGCACCAATATGTTCTGTACATGGTCTTGCAGTGACAACAGTCGAAGGGATAGGATCGACAAAAACACGTTTACATCCTGTTCAAGAACGTATTGCCAAGACACACGGTTCTCAATGCGGATTTTGCACTCCAGGAATTGTTATGTCCATGTACACTTTGCTTCGAAATTCACCTCAACCTTCAATGCAAGATTTGGAAGAAACGCTTCAAGGAAATTTATGTCGATGTACTGGTTACAGACCCATAATTGAAGGCTTTAGAGGATTTACTGAAAATTGGGAAATTTTACAAAGTGGAAATGTAACTAACGAGAGCTGTACAATGGGAGATCAATGTTGCAAAAAACAACAGAGTGATCAAAATATTTTAGTCACAAGTAAATTTGTACCTTATGATCCAACGCAAGAGCCAATTTTTCCTCCAGAGTTAAAAGTAAATGATGAGTATGATAAACAATCTTTAAAGTTTGCAGGAAAAAATATTACGTGGTTACGACCAGTTCACTTAAAAGAGTTAGTGCAATTGAAAAAGGATTATTCTAATTCCAAAATTGTCGTTGGAAATACTGAAATCGGCATTGAAACTAAATTTAAGAATTTTTTCTATCCAATTTTAATACAACCTTCCCTAATTTCTGAAATGTATGAAGTAACCATTACCGATTATGGTATTAAGATTGGTGCGTGTACGACAATACAAGATTTGGAAGATATTTTAAAACAAGAAATCAGTAAACAACCAGAATATAAAACTAGAGTATTTTGTGCCATTCTAAATATGCTGCAAAGGTTTGCTGGAAAACAAATTAGAAATGTAGCCTCCATTGGTGGAAATATAATGACTGGAAGTCCTATTTCTGATTTGAATCCGATATTTATTGCTGCCAATATTATATTAGAAGTGGAAAGCTCTGTTAAAGGATCTAGAAAAATTGTTATGGATGAACAATTTTTTGTTAGTTATCGTAAAAACATTGTTGAACATGATGAGATATTATTAGCAATTAATATTCCGTTTAGTAAAGAGAACCAATACTTTTTTGCCTACAAACAGTCAAGACGAAGAGATGATGACATAGCAATAGTTAACGTAGCCTTCAACTTGTTTCTTGAACCGAACACTATAATTATTGAACATGTCAACATGGCTTTTGGAGGTATGGCGCCAACTACAGTGACAGCTTCAAAAACTAGAAAAGGCTTAATTGGAAATTTATGGAATGAAGGAACATTAGAAATTGCGTACAAAAATTTAATTGAAGATATACCGTTACCACCAGATGCTCCAGGGGGAATGGTTCAATATCGCCGTACTTTAATTCTCAGCATGTTATTTAGATTCTTTTTGACTGTTTCCGAAAAACTACAATCAAACTCATTTAATAAAAATGCAAGAAAACAAGATATCAGCGGAATTTATGATATACCAAAACCAATTCCAAAGAGCTCTCAATATTTTCAGTCGGTTTCTAAGGAGCAAAATAAATTTGATGCAGTAGGTCGCCCAATAGTGCATTTATCTGCATATAAACATGCCACAGGTGAAGCTGTTTACTGCGATGATATGCCACGTTTTGAAAATGAATTATACATGGCTTTTGTATTAAGTACAAAATCTCACGCAAATGTCTTGTCCATTGATGCTTCAGAAGCACTTAAACTTGATGGAGTGTGCGCCTTTTATTCAGCTATGGATATTCCAATGGATAAAAATAATTATGGGCCCATCCATCAAGATGAAGAAATATTCGTTTCTAAAACAGTCTATTCTCAAGGACAAATTTTAGGTGCCGTTGTAGCTGAAGATCAAATGAAAGCTCAACGAGCAGCGAAAACTGTAAAAATTTGTTATGAGGAAATTCAACCAATAATTATTTCAATTGAAGATGCAATCAGACATAAATCATACTATCCTGATAGTCCTGTGAAACTAGAAAATGGTGATATTGACAACGTTTTCGAAAATGCTCCTCATATTATTGAAGGACAGTGCAGAACAGGTGGACAAGACCATTTTTACTTGGAAACACAATCTGTGGTAGTTGTGCCTAAAAAAGAAGATGATGAAATGGAAATTTATGCATCAACACAATATCCTTCATATGCAACTGTAAGTAGAATAGATACATCACTAAATAGTCAACTTGCTAGTTCACCAACAATAATTTACACGTTTATATTTCTAACCGTTTAAGGAGTAGTTAAAATTATTTTCTCGCATTTAAGGTTGTAATAAAATCAAAAATACATCAATCTTATTGCTCGAAATGAATTCCCCAAACGTGTTGACAGCATCACTTTATGAACCTTAAATTGAGAACGAAACACTATTAGTTGTTGATTTTTTTAGTGTGTTGTAGAGAATTTAATTTTTGCAATAAATATTTAAACTGTCGCACAAGCCCATACTTCCTATTTAAAAATTTGTGGGGTGCAACTCTCACTCGAAGGGGGTTGGATTTAGGGATGAAATTTTCACTTTGCGGGATTCCATTTCATAATCTAAAAATTACGTGTTCGGAATTTTTTATAATTATGCACAATAATTGAAATACTGAATTTATTTCATTTAGCTGTTTTGTACTATACAACGTGTCCCAGAAATAATGTCATTAATTTTAACCAGCGATAGAACTCGTCAAATGCAAGAACTTTTTTAAATAACTTTTTGGTGTAAACATTTTGATTAACAAGTTAAAATTGTTGACAGATTTGATTCTTATTTCGTTACCCACCGATGGATAATAATGCTGAATGTTAAACACCGATAAGCGTAGAACAAAAAACCAATGCAAGAAAACATTCCCTGCTTTTTAGTTCTGTCGACGCAGCAACTTATTAATTTGACCGTTGCTGTTATTGTAAACTTCTGGAATGCAAATTGAAAAATACTATGAAATAATTTGAGTCCTTGTCAAAGTTTTACTACCAAAAATGGTATGTTCAAAATAATTGTTACAAGCATTTACAAGTAACAGTAACAAAGGCTAGATGTGCGGCGGATGGTTTAAATAAGTGAGTAAAAAAATTATTTATTATAAAATGCACATACCTTGAATATCCAATGAAAGATAATTTTTTATGCAGTCAGCAAAAACTAATATTCACGATCACCGTCAGCGATTTATCAAATCAAGGCGGCTCGTCAATTTCAGGGAGGGTAAAATGCCAAAACAAAATTGCGATTTCGAAAAAATGATACATAGAAAAAATGTTTGTTTTGAGGAGTTCTACTACGGGTTAAAATTAATGACATTATTTCTGGGACACGTTGTATATATAATGGATTTATGCAGTTACAATAGGTTTTACAAACAAGATTTTAAAATTTTAACAGATAACCAACTTTTTAGAAGTAGGTAAGTAGTTAGTTATTACATATATTATTATATCGACGGGGAAAGGAAAAAATTACCAAGTGACAATTTGGCCGGTATTGAGTTGGGTACTTCTTAAATAGCAAGCGAAACAAAAATCTATCTGTGGCAGTTAATAAAGGGTCTAAACTGCTTTCAAATTAAGTAAGAATCACGCTACTGTAATAAACAGGAGACTTTACATCAATTTTTTTTTTAAATTGTAAATCTAAATTGGCTCTCCTGTAAAGTTGGCTAGCTATTTTTTTCGTTCCACTGCCGATATCTATAATTAAAGTACATGTCATGTGCCCATAGTACGTGTATACGGCGCAGTGACGTAAAGTTATTTATATTTGTGGTCACAAATTGCGAAAGATTTTCCAAAAGTTTGATACTCTAAATCAGGGGTCATCAAGATTTTACTTGAAATTTTTAGGTAACTGGCGATAAACCTCTCTGAATGCTCAAAAGCTGAAGTATTTAGTCCAATATTCGAAAAAACAGCACCAGAAACAATGCTTTTAGTTTTCAAACAATCAAATAAAGTTTTTAGTTATCCAAATTATACCAATATGTACATTTTCTAATTTATTTTTGTGTAATTAGACAGTTGTCGCCCAATTCCTTGATGTTACACAAAATAAAATTATAACAAAAGTAAAAAGAATTGGTGGTGGTTTTGGGGGAAAAGAAACAAAGCCAATGCTACTAATTATGCCAAGTGTTCTCGCTGCAAAACGTTTGAACAGACCAATTCGCTGCATGCTGGACAGGAATGAAGATATGCTCATGACAGGAGGGAGGAATCCCTTTTTCATGAAATATAAAACAGCATTTAACAGAGAGGGTAAACTTTTAGGATGCGAAATGCACATTTATGTTAATGCTGGTTGTACGATGGATTTTTCTATTTCGGTAAATCAAATACTCCCGCAAAGAAAATGCCAACAAGTAATCGAAAAATTTCAGGTTTTGAAACATTCCATTTTTCAAATTCAAAATTCTTTTAACATACCCATCGTACGTATAATAGGATACGTTTGTAAAACGAATATACCGTCAAATACTGCATTTAGGGGCTATGGAAATCCGCAAGTTATGTTCGCTGCTGAAAATATGATCAGAGATGTTGCAGAATACCTTAATAAGGACTATATGGACATTGCTTATTTGAACTTCTATCAAGAAAATGATATCACATTTTACAATCAAACACTTACAAATTGTACTGTACGGCAGTGTTGGGACGAATGTATTAGAAATTCCGACTATCACAAAAGAAAATGCGAAATTGAAAATTTTAATAAGTATACCTACTGAATAAACATAAATTATATTTATTTGGCATAAATTTTTCAGAAATAGTCGATGGAAAAAAAGAGGAATTGCGATAGTGTCAACTTCCTACGGAGTAGCTTTTCCGTTACATTTTCTCAATCAAGCAGGTGCTCTCATTTTGGTGTATACGGATGGCTCCGTACTTTTAACCCATGGGGGTGCTGAAATGGGACAAGGTTTGCATACGAAAATGATCCAAATTGCAAGCAGAGTATTGGAAATTTCCATATCAAAGATTCATATAAGTGAAATTTCAACAGATAAAATTCCTAATGCTACATCATCCGCTGCCAGTGTGACTTCAGATTTAAATGGAATGGCCGTATTGGTACATAACTATAAACTTTTAAGGTGTAAATAATTATGTGTTAATAATTTAGGATGCTTGTCAAAAAATCAAGAAACGATTGGAACCATTTAGATTAAGCAATCCAAATGGTCAGTGGGAAGAATGGGTTAAGGCAGCGTATTTTGATCGAATTAATTTAGCTGCTACAGGTTTTTATAAAACCCCAGGGCTTGGGTATGACTGGAAAACAAATACTGGTGATCTATTTGCGTATTACACTTATGGCGCTGCTTGTACTGAAGTGGAAATCGATTGTCTTACTGGAGACCATAAAATGTTAAGAACTGATATCGTAATGGACATAGGTATTAGTTTAAAATGCAAACTATAAATTAATAGAACCACACTATCGTTATAGGCCAAAGTTTGAATCCTGCTATTGACGTGGGACAAATTGAAGGAGGTTTTATGCAAGGATATGGTTTGTTTATGTTAGAAGAAATGGTTTATTTAAAAGATGGAACTCAGTTTACAAAAGGTCCTAGTACTTACAAAATACCAGCTTTTACCGATATTCCAAATGAATTTAATGTTTCTTTATTAAAGGGATCTTCTAATCCACGAGCTGTATATTCTTCCAAGGTAAACTTTGTTTAACGTTTATGTTATAAGTTATGTGGATAAATTCTGTAGGCTGTTGGAGAACCTCCCTTGTTTTTGTCGAGTTCTGCATTATTTGCAGCAAAAGAAGCCATAAAAGCAGCGAGAAAAGATGCTAATGTATCAACAAAATTTTGTCTAAATGCCCCAGCCACTGCTGCATCCATCCGAATGGCATGTCAGGATAATTTAATTGCTCAGGTGGGATATCAAAGAAACACTAATTATTTTTAAAATTTGGTTTACATTTCAGTTGGAAAAGTCAGATCAACAGGCTGATTGATGCTTGGAACTTTATACCTTGATATGTATGAAAGTATCCACAATTATATTTGGCAATATAGAGGATAAATTAAAACTTACCTACGACTAAAAATTTGTTGTTATTAACACTTATAAATTCTTATAATTATAGACAAGTGGGAAATAAAATTATTAACTTTTCCTGTCGTCATCTTATCACATCTACCCCTACTTACAAATACCGTTTAATCATAAATATATACCTAGTATATTATTACATTCCGAGGCGGAACGTCTTTCATTAAACCGAGAGCTATGTTAGCTGGCCAAGATGCCAATTCTTCTTAGAAGAATGAAAGTTTCCAATGTATTAATTTATGGAATTGTTACTAGGAACTCTATTAATAACTCGGAAAGATTAGGCCTTAGAGGAAAATTCCAGAGAAACTCCCTCTAATGATTACATTCCAAAGACCCACTTGTTCAAAGTTCCGTTGCGTCACTGGTTCAACAAAAATTAAAATTTCGTTAATTTTAATATAAACTGTTACTCAAAATTATCACACTACAGTGCTACCCCTATAATCCGAAATAATTAAAACCGCGGTGATCCAAATAAGTAAATAATTTAGATTACTGAAGCGGGACAGTTTTTTTTATTGAAAAGAGAAATATTCAATACAAAACAACTAAAAAATAGTATTACAGGCCTAGTAGGGCCATGGCTTGGTATTTTTTCTTAACATGGTTTTGACTTTTCTTCTTTGTCGCTCATAATTATTTATTGCTTCCGTTGTATCCTCTGCCAACATTTTTTATGTTTGTTTATGGGAACATAAGAAATAAAAGTATATATAAACACAAGTTTTTTTAATTAAAAACAACAAATAATTTAGTTTTAAAGGATGGTGAACTAAGTTCACCGCGCGACCGGTTGTGAACCTTTTTGAGACGCGACCGGTTAAAGGTTAAACTTGGTATTATTTATTTTTCTGTAACACCACCACCACCGACTCCGATACTACGGGGAAGCCCCGAATTTTCTTGAAATTACAGGCCGCACAACTTCAAATTCGCATAAAAAAAGACTCGACAATTGGTTTTCCTTAATTTTTTTTGTCTAAGCACTTTTATATGAATATGTGTCCATTATTATGAAAATGCAGCAAAGTATTATAATAACTAAGAGCAGTTGAAACTTCGATAAAAATTGACGATTCTAGATGTCAAATTTATTTGAAACAAAAACATGACTACCTGTTACTAATATTTTATTTACTTTATTATGTAGTCAAAAGCGACCTAATAAATCGACTTCAAATATAAGTACAATTCGAATGGACACATTATAGTTTGGGACGCGACTTATGAAACACACAGTATACTATCAAACCTGTATAAAATGTAGCTGCAAGGGATCGAAAAATAACATCCGTTGTAGTCAGGTAGGTTTTCGGCGTATCCAGTAAAATCTTTCTTGCCCAAGTTAACAGTAGCGCGAACAGGCGCCCAGAAACAAAAAGAGCAGACAGCTAAATCTGGCATATACACCATTTTAACGCGTGTAATGTTTTATTGATTGCCTAACGTAGAACACCATAACAAAAATATAACTTGAATTGTCCTAAATGGAGATCTATTGGAAGGTTATTTTGGAAGTTAGATAAACTCTAGAGTGGTAATAATTGCTTTATTGAAACTAACAAACATTCACTGTTTAGCGACATACAGCCATACTTATATTCTATGTATGCAACACACTACACACTACTAAAACACTTGTGAAGGTATGAATCGAAATTTTACTGTATTAATCAGTGCTTTTTGAGATTTGTTGAAATGTTTCTAGGATTTAAATTAATGTAAATAAAAATATCAAGGGTGGGTAATAATTATTTATTTAAATGTTTACATCTATTCTTATACAATCATAGGTGTTACCTATAAATTATGAGGACAATATAGGAATTAAATAATTGATGTCTCTTTTTACTTTGTCTGATTGTATTGTATCAAATTCTGCGTGGATGTTTCAATAATAATTTAATACTACCTACTTTACATTTAGTATTATCAAGAAGTTAAAAACAGATTAGGCTTTGAATGAACCAGTTTGAATGTTATTGTAATACCAGGAATAAAGAATTGGAGACCACAAATTGTTACTTTCATGCACGTTTTCAATCACATGTTGAGGTTTACAATTTGAAATAAAATTTAAAGCAATAAAGTTATTCATTTATTTGAAACAAGTTTTTAATCAATACATGAATAAAAGAGTGAACTTACAAAACCTTAAATTCTAAATTCTAAAATGTGAAATTTACCACGAAGTTAATTAAACATAAAACCATTTAAATGCCATTGCAGTGAAAATGTGCAATGGCACATTTTCACTCTTGTTCCCTTTTTTTGTTCTTTTTTTTCTTTTTCTTCGCAGGTTCTTCTGAAGCATTTTCGGCACCATTGAGTGAATTGTCAACAAGGGATTCATTATTTTGCAAGTCACTATTTTGAGACTTTCTTTTCTTTTTCTTCGCAGGTTCTTCTGAAGCATTTTCGGCGCTATTGAGTGAATTGTCAACAAGGGATTCATTATTTTGCAAGTCACCATTTTGAGACTTTCTTTTCTTTTTCTTCTTTTTCTTTTCAGCTTGACTAACAATTGTTTGATGTTCTTCCAAGGCCTCTTTCATAACATCAATATTCTTTTTAGGAATATCACCTGTTTCATAAAATTTAAGCCTATCTTCAACTTGTTGCCTTAGTTTTTCACCAAAAATATTTGTTTGTTGTTCGGCGAAGCAATCTATACGCGACGCTATCGAACATTTATTTGCCAAATATCTTGAAATACGACCTTTATTTTTAGCACCAGCTCTACCAATGAACGTTGAATGGAATAGTAAACCATATTTGGGAGTGTTTCCGCGAGTCTTTAGCGCACGGAAAAGAGCTTTCTCTGCGCCTAATATCTGAACAGTGGATGCAGGATATTTTGCTAAATTGGTCAATGAACCAGCATGAGCAATAAGGCGAGCACCGACTTGATCACCAATAAGTGTTGCCAAGTTAGGAGCAACATCGACCATTTTTGTTTTTAAATATTCGGCTAGTCCCCTTCTGTAATCTGCTAATGCTATTACACGTCCCGCAAACATTTCGATGTTTAGCAAGTCAATGATACTGATATCCATACCCATACTTGACCTTGAAGCATCGAGAATTGCTTGAGCTTTGCCTGAATCCATTGTTATTTCTTCTAAACCTTCTAAAGATTCCTCAGAAAGGTCTTTGCGATTTTTAATGAATTTTGCCATACGTGCATAAGTATAATTTTCTGGTACTATTTTTACAAGCTCTGGAAAATGATAAGAGTACCATTCCCTGAAAGTAGTCTCACAATAATTAAAATAATTTCTCAGTTTTAAATCATTACCTAATTCTCATTGAAAATGTGTTTATATCTTTATCAAGTTGATCCAGTAAGGCAATTGACTGAATAATCATATTGTCAACTCTATGTACATTGAACTTAACTTTCGCCCTAGAATATGAATGCCCTAGGCCCAGTTGGGCTACTGCTGAACTTTCCCCCGTGAAACCTTTCACTAAATTGTGAAAATGAAATCTTACACCTAAAACATAGTAAATTACTGGTAATTTTCCATTTCAACAACACTTCTATTTACCTCTAATAATTTCTGGTACAGCACCAACGTGAGTACAAGAAATTCCAAGAGCTTCAGAAATAGCAGCGCCTAATTTTGGATCACTAACGCCTAAGGTAATCTTGTTTTTTTTACCACTTTTCGGGACAGTAATATCTAGGAAATGTTGAAGATCAGTTGGTACGATGCCTTCAGAAATTGAATTGATGTTTTCAAGTGCAGAAACTGCCGTTTTAAACGGAGAAAAGCCAACTAGCTTCACTACACTATTAAATCTGCTCAAATCCGAAATGGCAGCTTCTACTTGCGGCAATAGCATTCCAATTTCTTCAAACTGTTGAACTTGTAAAACTGCATATCCTGCAGCATGTTCGTAAAGGATGTATAGTTTTGACTAAAAAATAAGTAAATTAAGCCTTCAAACGGTATTTTATTACTAAAATTTACCATTTTGGATGTATCCAAACAAACTATTCACACATAACCTATAACACGTGGCTACAGCACGATAGTGCCGACAACTCAATCTAGCCAACTTTAAAAATTTTACATAGCAATGTTGGCATGTTATAGAAATGAAAGAACTATGGTGAATTTTATACAAATTATGGGACGGAAGTAAACGATTGTTGAAATTGTAACTTTATGAACGGGACAGATAGATAGATACATGGGTTAGTCTCCACATTTCTTATATTTTAACACCGTAATACAAAGTTTAGAAAAATCAAATGTTTGGCAGTAAATTGTAGTATCATAGGATTAGTCGTAAAAAGTCGATTTATGACAAGAGGCAACGCCATCTTTATTTACAAGCCATGAAGCCATGCTTGGCAACACCGCATTAATGCACAGAAGTAGGCCGGGTATCATTGCACGTCGGTAGAAACTTATTAAAAAATAACTAACATGAAATGATCCATACTACACCATTATTCTGATAGTATTAAGAAATAAAACAAAAGTTAGTAAGCAGGAAATTTTATTTTACAAATAACATATTTTTTGTTCTAACTTAACATGTGTTTGACTTCTTCAATGTAACCTTCCCATTCGATTGGGACGCCAACTAGTTTTGAACATCTTAGTTGTGTAACAGCTAGGCTGTTTGTTTCCCATGCTGGTTCGTGACAGAAATTTTGATACTGATCCCAAGTAATGGTTTTTGGCTTGTTGAAACCGTCTTCCATCAGTATGCCATCACTTATTACAGAGTTAAGTAATAAATATATCGCCAAGAAGCTGAAAACGATTTGGAAACATACACCAAAATTTTTATAACGACTTTTTGCTAATAGCCAAGAAATTCCTAAACCTACTGCTGTAAAAGCTATAAATATAGCAATGCTGTACTTACATTGAGTTACTTGTGATTATCCATTTGGTCAACGCAATTGCTGGTAATACTATTGTGGTTATTCCGACTAAAGGTAAAAATAATACAAATCCAACTAAAGCCAACGTGCCACGCAATAATCCGAACATTGTGGCCCCTTGGGCATTAAGTATAACAATTTGGAACCAACTTAGAGTAACAGAATGGGGAATCAAGTATTTATACAGGCCCCCCCAATTTTCCAGGGTTCTCTTTTTCTTGCTTTTGCCACTCATCGCGCTACAAGATATTAATTAATTAATTCAGAACACGAATTATACTAACATTATTTTCCGCTTTTTTTCAGATCCCTTACCAGCAATATTAATTTTTTAATTATTTTTTTTCTTCTTTTTATTCTTGCCTCCACTGCACGTAAATAAATTTTGTTTGCCGCAATTTCCTCTTTAATTTTTTGGAGTAATGCTAAAGCGTGAAAGTAAGTTATTATTAAATTGAATTATGTACTAATGACTCACCGCCACGGTCCATGTTTGTTGATATTAGCATATCATTCAAATGTTTTCGTTACCAAGGGGATGACCAACGCCAAATACATTATATAATAATACGTGCGACTTCCACTCTCGACGGGATCCCGTGTAAGCAGCGCCATCTACCGCCTTGGGGTTTAATAATGGCGTTCTCATATAAGATGCTATGGAAAAGAACGTTTAAGAAATTTAAAAATGCCGCATCAATTGCGAGAAAAATCTTTAAATTATTTTATTTTTGCCTTTTAGCATTAATTTTTCATTGCATTCATTCACTTTTTGTACATAGGCTCTTATAAAAACACTAAAATAATTAAAAATAAATTTAGTTTGCCATTAGCGAATTGCATGTTTTAAATTAAATTAATTAGGTTCATCGAAGTCCTTAAGGGTACAAAATTACGTGGAAGGGGCATTTTTATTTGGGAAAAGATAGAAAACAAAAAATTTTAATGCTATGGAAAAGAATATTTAGGAAAATTAATAAAATAATAGAAAAGCGCTTTTATATTTTCTTCATATAAGAAGGGGCATTCAATGCAGTAATCGCATTGCGTTTCTCGATTTCAATCGATTGTCATCGATTAGGTGGCAGGTTGAACGCATTTTGAACTGTCAAAATTGTCGTTGAATGCTGTCCGTTTTCTGTCATAAAAAATGGAACATAATAATTTTATCAATATGCTACTGATAAACGAGTTGGCCGAAGATAACAATATTATACCACTAATTGGAGAGTTTATAGCAAATAATAATAATGAAGATGTGGACAACGACGTATATGTCGGCAATTATTTTGAAGAAGTGGTTCCGAATTATTCAGATGGGACATACAAGAGTCATTTTCGAATAAAGTAGATATTCGCCCTCTCCATTCCTTACGGGCTTATTATCGCTATCTGTTACATAACAATTAGGCATTTTTATTTGATAAGTATAAAAATTTAACTAAACAGCGGCACAAGAAACAAAATTAGTGTGGTTGACATTACGGTCATGCGCGCCAGAAGCGATTATCCGATTGCAAACGGTGAAATAGAACGATGGAAAAGATTGAAATCGCTTCATGTTCGTTGAACGCGTTTCGTGCTGTCATCGGAAAACCGATTGCAAACGTTTGATGCATTGAATGCCCTCAGAGATGCTATGGGAAAGATGTTTGGGAAAATTCAAAATGCCGTTTTAATTGTGAGAAATTTTTTTTAATTTTTGGTTTTTGCTTTTTAACATTAATTTTTCACTGCTTTCATTCACGTTTTGTATGTACATACGCTTTTATAAATACATTGAAATACTTGTTTAAAAATAAGTCAATGCAATTGTCACAAACGTTCTCAAGTTTTTCTTTAACACTAATTTTACAGTTATGAATTAATTTAAATTTGACATTATTCAAGCTTTCTTTTAGGTATATATTAATAAAACTTTTGAAATAATTGTTTAAAATTTCTGAAGCTAGTTTTGCCGAAGTATTCGGAAAGAAAAGTTTTGAACTATCCGCGTATTTTTTTAATTCAATTTTCGTATTTTCAAGGGCGTAATTGTTGTAAGGACCACATACACTATTTCTGCAGCTCTCATGTGGTAATTTACTACAAACCTAACCCAAAACATAAACTTCAGAGTTTTTTTCGGCCAAATCATATACTAGATCTTCAACGTTATTATCAAATCGATTATTTGAAGATTTAGGTGGAATTTCGATTTTAACACAATTTCGTAACATAAGTTGTTTTTGAAGGAGAAATTTTGAAGCATCAATTTCACTATTGCTATCTGCAGACGGCTGCAGCAATTGATTAGCCATAATTAATCGTAGACTGCATCGAAATTTCACACAATCAGGTGTAATATTGTTGCCATTTTTTGCTCTAATCATTGAAAATATGTTTTCGGCACAGTCTTGGCTCAATCTTCGAGAAAATGAAAATTGAAAATTAAAATTATGTGTTAAATCTTCAAATAATAAGTTTAATCCATTTATATTTGCTATCCAACCATTAATGCAAGGCGGATTGAATGACCTTTTATTTAAAATTTTTAAATTGCTGAGTTGTTTTAATTTTACCAATTCAACAAAATAATCGGATTTGACAGAAATTGGTCTTCTATATTTTTTATCTTTAAATTTTGCAGAATTAAAAATATCAAAAAGAGTGTCTACGTTCTTTAAAAAATTAGCAGTATGTACTGCGTTAGATGGTAGATTATTTAAGGTAACATGGCATAACATACCAACATAAACATAATGACTGCAAACACGAGGTGCAAAACATACTCTCATGGGGCTAAAAGGAGGAAGAGTAATGCACTTTTTGCCAACTTAGGTGCCATTTTTGGAATTTGCTGAGACTCTAGATCATAAAATTCTTGAATATGAGTCCAAGAGTAAATTTCATATATCACATTTTTTTAAATTGTTACGTAAACATTTCAGCAAATGTGGGGGGTCATAAAAGAACTAAATTTCCTCTTCCAGAAAAGTTATAAACGGTTTGTCAACTGTCACCGAAAGGAGCTGTTATGAATGTTTGCACAACTCGAAATCCACTAAAGGGAAAACTGTAATGTTTTTGAATTACAGTTTTTTGAAAAAAAATCATTCACTTTAATAAAACTATTCGAAATTTTTTCATTTCTATTTTAATTTTGGTAGAAAACACATAACATCTCTTATATGACAAAAATATAAAAGCGCATTTCTATTATTTTATTAATTTTTCTAAACATTCCTTTCTATAGCATTAAAATTTTTTGTTTTCTACCTTTTCCGAAATAAATGCCCCTTCCACGTAATTTTGTACCCTTAAGGACTTCGATGAATCTAATTAATTTAATTTAAAACATGCAATTCGCTAATGGCAAACTAAATTTATTTTTCATTTTTTTAGTGTTTTTATAAGAGCATGTGTACAAAAAGTGAATGAATGCAATGAAAAATTAATGCTAAAAGGCAAAAATAAAAAAATTTAAAGATTTTTCTCGCAATTAATGCGGCATTTTTAAATTTCTTAAACGTTCTTTTCCATAGCATCTTATATGAGAACGCCATTATTAAACCCCAAGGCGGTAGATGGCGCAGATGAATTTGGATCTGTAGGAACATACATGAGAGAGGTGAAGAACAGACAGAGTTCCCGCGACAACAACGATAACAAGCTCACGTCCTTCGACTTACTTTATGTATCATCACACGACATTAAATCATTAAATTATTACAAAACACAAATCAAGTAGTGCTTATTCAACCTCAGTGAACCTAAGTACCTACAATTGGTGACCCCAGACTAACGCAACAAGAAAAAAACGATGTCGACCCCCGAACCATGTGCTAGTGACGCCAACCCGGCAGCAAGCGAAAATGACGCCAGCCTAGAAGCGGTCCGGATGATTAAAATTCCGCTCAAGTTGAGGCGCAATTCTTTTCTTTGCGTATCACTTCTGATGATCGCAAGTATTACACAGTCGTGAGCTCTTTAGAATCGCACGTTCTAAAAGAAGTAGCTGACATCGTCAGGTTACCTCCAGCAACAGGCAAGTTCGAGCTCCTAAAAAGTAAATTAATTAAATGCTTTGCAGAATCGGCTGAAAAAAAATTGCGCAACCTCCTAACAGGTTTAGACCTCGGTGACCGCAAGCCCTCTCAACTTCTACGCGAAATGAAAACACTCGCTAGCAATCAATTTGGCACAGACGTGTTAAAAACGCTATGGTTGCAGAGAATGCCTACAAAAGTCCAGATTGTACTTTCGGTATCAGACGAACCAACCGTTGACAAGCTTGCTGAAATGGCCGACAAGATTCTGGAAGTAGAAGATTCAGCTTCGTCTACATGTACAGTGAGCAAACAGTCCTCAGCAGGGGATGAGTCACTCCGTGGCATGATCAACGAGCTCACGCTGCAGGTAGCACAGCTCACTAAAGAAGTACGAAGCCGATCCCCAGAGACATCCGATAGGAAGTACCACCAGAGATCCAGGTCAGCTTCGAAGAACCTAGGCGTGTGTTTCTATCACCGTTGCTTTGGTGACAAGGCAAGGAAGTGCCAATCACCATGTTCCCACAAGAAGTCGGAAAACTAGAACCATCGTCGCCAATTTGCGCGGTCAACGGCGATGGAAGTACACAGAGCCGCCTAATAATTACAGATCGCTCCTGTGGCACTCGTTTTCTAGTAGACACTGGTGCTGACATATCCGTACTACCACATAAGCCTGTAAGGTCAAAACCTCCACAAACTTTTCAACTATTTGCTGCAAATGGCTCGGTAATCGACACATTTGGTACTGTGAAGCGAAAATTAAATTTCGGCTTACGTCGAACGTTCCAATGGGAATTTTGTCTTGCAAACGTGAAGCGACCCATCCTGGGAGCCGATTTCCTTCGCCATTATGGAATCCTAGTGGACCTCAAAAACCGAAGGTTGGTCGATGGCGTGACATCACTCACATCTATTGGCAGCATCAGCAGAAGCAACTGCTCCAGTATCACCGCCTTACCAACGAACGACAAGTTCAGTAAAATTTTAAAACAATTCCCTGAGCTTACGTCTCTTGCAGGTTTTGGAAAAAAGATACTCCACAACGTTCGACACCATATTGTGACACAAGGCCCTCCAGTGTCCGAACGGGTTCGCCGCCTGCCTCCTGAAAAATTAAGGGCAGCCAAAGCCGAATTCGAGTTCCTCCTGGAGCAGGGGATTTGCCGTCCATCAAATAGCGAGTGGGCAAGCCCACTGCACCTCGTCCAAAAATCCTCAGGTGAGTGGAGACCCTGTAGGGATTATCGCCGGCTCAATGCCATTACAGCACCGGACAAGTATCCTATTGCTAACCAGAAGACTTTGCAAACCAACTGCACGGGAAAACCATTTTTACAACACTCGATCTGGTCAGGGCATTTCACCAGATCCCGATTGCAGAGGAAGATATACCCAAGACAGCAATAATAACGCCATTTGGATTATTTGAATTTAGTAGGATGACGTTTGGTCTATGCAATGCCGCCCAATCTTTTCAACGATTTATGGATTCTGTGTTGCGAGGCCTGAAATACTGTTATTGCTACATCGATGATGTCCTCATTGCCTCAGCAAATTCTGAAGAACATGAGCAACACCTCCAAGAAGTATTTGAACGTTTAAAAGCATACGGTATTACAGTTAACGCTTCTAAGTGTGTTTTTGGCAGTACAGAGGTCAAATATCTAGGCTACCTGGTATCAAACGAAGGTACGAAACCGCTACCAGAGAAAGTAGAGAACATAAGAAACTTCAAGGAACCGCAGACCATTGCAGAGTTAAGACGTTTTTTAGGAATGCTTAACTTTTATCGCAAATTTGTTAAAAACGCAGCTGCACTACAAGCCCCGTTAAACGCATTTCTAAAAGACGCCAAAAAGAACGATAAAAGGCCCATCAATTGGACTCCTGAGACACAGCAGGCTTTCGAGAGCTGCAAAGACAGTCTGGCATCCGCTATATTTTTGACACATCCGGTCAGTAATGCACCACTCACCATCGTTACTGACGCTTCAGATACCGCAATGGGTGCAGTCCTTGAACAATTACAAGATTCGGTGTGGAAACCACTTGTTTTTTTTTCAAAAAAGTTCTCTCCAGCACAAACAAACTACAGCACTTTTGACAGGGAACTTACTGCAATATATTACAGCATTAAGCATTTTCGCGACATCATTGAAGGTCGTCAAGTAAGTGTCCAGACAGATCACAAACCCTTAACTTATGCCTTTTCGCAACGAACCAGTAAAACCTCACCCAGGCAAACAAGACATCTTGAGTTCATATCGCAATTTACAACACAAATAACTCACATAGCAGGAGACCAGAATACCGTAGCCGATGCACTATCCCGCATAAATGCAATTTCCATGCCAGCTGCACTAGACATGCAGGAAATAGCACAAGCACAGGCTGATGACGATGAACTAAAAGCTCTTTTGGAAAACAACACAGCATTGAAATTGCAGCGTTTTTGTTTACAAGGTTCAGATCTTCCAGTTTACTGTGACACTTCCACAGAAGAAATTCGACCATTCATTCCCAGATCTCTCCGGAAACGCGTATTCCACATGATCCATAGGCTGTCCCATCCCAGCAGCAGAGCTACAAGCAAGCAGATAAGAACAAAATTTGTTTGGTACGGCATCAACAAGGATGTTGCAACATGGGTTAGAGCCTGTGAAGATTGCCAGAAATCTAAGACCGGCAGGCACAATAAGGTATTACCATTGCAATTTCCAGTCCCAGATAAACGCTTTGACCAAGTGCACATCGACATTGTAGGACCTCTACCAACCTCACAAGGTTACCGTTATGTCTTGACAATGATTGACAGATTTTCTCGGTGGCCCGAAGCAGTACCTATTGGAGACATACAAGCAGATACAGTAGCAACCGCATTCTACTCAGGCTGGGTAGTTCGCTTCGGTTCCCCCTGCACAGTCACAACTGACCAAGGAACCCAGTTCGAAGCATTGCTCTTCAAGGCCCTGACACACCTGACCGGCTGCAAACGTACGCGTACTACTCCATATCACCCAGCAGCAAACGGAATCATTGAACGGTGGCATCGCTCCTTGAAAGCTGCGCTCATGTGTCACAACACTGCACGGTGGGTGGAAATCCTTCCTACAGTGTTGCTCGGCCTGCGAACTTGTTTCAAAGCAGACATCAACTGTTCCGCCGCTGAAATGCTCTATGGAACTACCCTACGGGTACCGGGAGAACTATTTAGCAATGAAGACCTCCCAGCAAACCCACAAATCTTCATCGAGCGTTTCCGGGAAGATATGGAGAGACTTCGTCCTACTCCAACTGCACATCACCGACGTAGTACTCCATTTGTGCATCAGGACCTATACACCTGTAAACATGTTTTTGTTCGAAACGACGCCGTGAAGAAGCCACTCCAACGCCCGTACACTGGACCTTTTGCTGTAGTGGAACGGTGTAGTGATAGAGGGTTCACAGTGAGAATAAACAGTAGAAACGTAAACATATCGGTAGAAAGACTTAAACCAGCCTTCTTTGAAAATGAAGCCTCAGAAGCTGCTCATCCCTCCGACTGCTCCGAGAGCACAATCGCTCCCACGAGTGACTCAGTGCGTCCACCAAAAACATATGTGCGTAAAAAAGTGCAATTTAAGTTGTAGCAACACGGCAATCGCTTATGTTTTAGTACTTAAGATTGTAACTATAATTTCCCCTGTATATATTTTTGTTTTGATCATAACGCGTTGCAGCCAACTACGTTACTCGGAGGGGAGTACTGTAGGAACATACATTACCGACGCGGCGACCACGGTCGGTAAGGAAGAGAGGTGAAGAACAGACAGAGTTCCCGCGACAACAACGATAACAAGCTCACGTCCTTCGACTTACTTTATGTATCATCACACGACATTAAATCATTAAATTATTACAAAACACAAATCAAGTAGTGCTTATTCAACCTCAGTGAACCTAAGTACCTACAGATCCTTACAAATACGTGATAAACTTGTGGAGTTGCACGTATTATTATATAACGTATTTGCCAACGCCATCTTTATTTACAAGCCATGAAGCCATGCTTAGCAACACCGCATTAATGCACAGAAGTAGGCCGGGTATCATTGCACGTCGGTTGCAATCGAAACTTATTAAAAAATAACTAACATGACTGATTTTCAATTAATGATCCATACTACACCATTATTCTGATAGTATTAAGAAATAAAACAAAAGTTAGTAAGGGCAGGAAATTTTATTTTACAAATAACATATTTTTAACGTTTATTTTTCTCTTTTGTTAGCGTAGCTAATTTCCTCTTTTTCTCTAAATTTTTAGTGCCATTTGTTTCTTTTGAATATTTTGTGTAGTTATTCAACAGAATATTTGCAAAAACAGAATACAATGTTTTAAACAATCTGGAAACATCGTTGCCACACAGTCAATGTAATTCAAATTGTTGAAAAAAGTTATTGGAATTTAAGCTTAACTGTGTCAGTTGAATTAAAATGCCTTTTTGACAGGAAGATTGCAAAAATTTTGTATATTGTATATTGTTGTATATTCTAACAAAGCATACATATGAAAGAAAACACACTTAACATGGTAACTCGGTACACTTAAGCCACCTCGCTGTAAAAAGTCAAAATATTCGTTGCAAACATTACTACCGCGCCCTTCCTCAAATAAAAAAAACACAGGCAGTACATTCCAGTTTTTTGCAAACAGATCGTGATCCATAGCCACAAACATATATTTTAGGTAAATATCGACAATAAGTTATTTAAATTATTTATTTAGTTTATTAAACACAACTGTGTGTTTTATCATGAACGTTATTGCAATTCATCAATGTTAAATTCATAACAGTTTTTAGCTGTTAATCCCGGAAAAAAATCCCGAAAATATAAGTAACTTTTCTTCCCTAAGAAGGGAAGTAGCACCGTCCGTTATCTTTGTTATGACTATAAAAGCTACCTTTCGATAAAGATATTCAAAAAAGAAATTTTTACAAAAACAAACTTTCGTCTTTACTTACCGAAAATGTAGTTAATGACTTTTTGCAATAACCTGATGATATGTAACATATAATATCAATAAAACTATTACTACATTCAGAATTTGGACTAAGGTTTCCTGTCTCATCAAATTGCAACCAGGATTTTAAACACTCAATTTTCTTTTTGCACAATTTGTTAGGGGGGTTTAAAGGAGATGAATCAAAATAATATTGACGTTTCCGTGTATTTTTCCCTCGTAAGCAAGAAAATAATACGTCCAACAGTAGCCGTTGAATTACTTTTAAAAGCACGCAAGATTAATCTTTGAAAATATTTGGGTTCCCGTAAATTCTGACTCTGACTTCTGGTCAATCTAGTAAACTCATGAGTTGGAAGTTGGAGAATGGGTTCATGTTTAATTTTTGCATTTAACTTTTGGGTGGACTCGACTTTTTTCATTTTAACATATTTTTGCAACAACCAGTATAAATAAATGCATATCAGAATACATCAAATTCATGGTTGTAATTGCTACAATTTGTTGTTTGACTATTATAGTTACACAATGATCTAATAATACTAAACTGTGTAGGTATCGTCAAGTTTTGAAGAGTAAAAATTAGAAACGATACAACTTTTATTATTTTTGTAGACATACTTTATTGCGAAGCCACGAAAAATTCAGTACAATTGGATTACAACACTACATTTTAAATGCACAAGTTTTCATCTAAAAAGAACTACAGGATTAAATAAAACATTTAGTAGAATTTTCAAGCCATTGTATAAATCATTCAGTAATCTTCGATATCCATCATACTTTTCAGATGTAGTTCTAACCTCAGTAAGATTATTATTGTAACAACCCAAGCAAGCGATTTGTTCTAACTTAACATGCGGCCTTAAACCACCTAATAAATTTTTTGAATCTAACACATAACTATTTGCCAACGAGCCTCTAAATGAAATTTTATCATTGCGTTTTAAGTTTAGCGTGAAATTTTTAAAATAATGTTCTACTATTAAAATGACTTCTGCACTTTTACTCCACAAGCCTGACTGCATCCGAGTAGAAATTTCAAATTCATGCACATTATACCGATCCATAGTACATTTCTGGTTACTTTTTATAATATTAAACAACATCAAGCACTCTTCTTCAGGCATGTTTTCGCAATCGTTTTCAACAGCATCGCCATAAAAACAGTACAGATAATTGCTAACAAATTCTGGAAATTTATCAAAAAACTTTTTCCACATATTTTCTGTAGATCTGAGTTTGACTTCTTCAATGTAACCTTCCCATTCGATTGGGACGCCAACTAGTTTTGAACATCTTAATTGTGTAACAGCTAGGCTGTTTGTTTCCCATGCTGGTTCGTGACAGAAATTTTGATACTGATCCCAAGTAATGGTTTTTGGCTTGTTGTAACCGTCTTCCAACAGTATACCATCACTTATTACAGAGTTAAGTAATAAATATATCGCCAAGAAGCTGAAAATGATTTGGAAACATACACCAAAATTTTTATAACGACTTTTTGCTAATAGCCAAGAAATTCCTAAGCCTACTGCTGTAAACGCTATAAATATGGCAATGCTGTACATTGAGTTACTTGTGATTATCCATTTGGTCAACGCAATTGCTGGTAATACTATTGTGGTTATTCCGACTAGAGGTAAAAATAATACAAATCCAACTAAAGCCAACGTGCCACGCAATAATCCGAACATTGTGGCCCCTTGGGCATTAAGTATAACAATTTGGAACCAACTTAGAGTAACAGAATGGGGAATCAAGTATTTATACAGGCCCCCCCAATTTTCACGTTGTGCAATATAAAAGAAAAGAATCGGTATTAATAAATAAAAGAGCACGCGGAAGTTAATGCAAAACTCCACACCGTTTCCGACGATATAACTCGCAAATGTAGGAACTTTTAAATCTAAAAATCGCCAACCCTCAGCGACTACAGGGTCAGTCTCATAGGGATATTTTGCTAAAACATTTATTGCAAAACTGAACAATAGGAGAAAATCAGGTTGACTTGCAGAAGATTGTTTAACTTGAAACGTTAATAAAGTCATGAAAGTTAAACAGAATGCTATTAAAGTTATTTCACTTTGAAAAACCCATTGTTCAGCAATAATTGGATAACTTAGTAGGTTTAATAGCAACGCAACAAAAAAATGTCCGTATGGTCTCAAATTATTACGCATAAATTGAATTTCAGCCTCTCGTGCATTTAGACATCCTCCCGAATACGTTAAGAATAAACCTGACCAAACACGAAACTTGGAAAATTCCCGTTTTGTTTGTAACATTTGAAATGTGGCGACCACCATAACGGCAAATGAAATGTAATACAATAACAAAGGTAAAAAATAAACAACATTATCTGCACTGATGAATGCATAAATTAATAACAAAGGTAGTAACTCAAAATCGTTAATTAAAAAACTGAGAGATCTAAATGTTTTTCGCCCTAAAAATTGAATGACTTTATAATATAAAATTTTGAGGGCCAAAAAAGGATGTAAAATGGCTCTTTGCACGAATGGTATGTGATCAAGTGCACGCAAATTCGGATCCACTAGACATAAAATGCGACTAACAATCGGCAATTGACCGTGAGAATAATCAACAGCGGCGGCAACTACATTATCTTCTGTCAATTTTTCATTGGGACCTTCAGATCGCTGCCACCAATCTACTTCTTCTTCGGATGAGTCACTGAAAGTTTCGTCCCGGAGCAATTGATTGCTTAAGTATTCGCCGTGATCTTCGTACATTTCCTCCTTGAACTTATCATTTTTATCAATTTCAAGCATGCGTTTTTGTAATTGTTCTGATGTAATATAATCTTCACCATTCGATAAACTACAAGAAGCAATTAAAATAAACATAGATTGAATTTTTATTCTTACCTTGCAAACATCTCACGAGCCGCTTTACGAGCTACTTTCTCATCCTGTGTCATATTCAAACACGATTTTACATCCATGTAATTGTGTTCTGTTATACCATGACCTGTTCCAAGACATTTTTTTAATAAATCTGTTGCCTCAATATTACCCTGTTCAGAGGCTTTTATTAACCAATATACTCCTAACCTTGCACATTCGCGTCTTTCTGCATCGTGTTCTGCAATTAAGGATATAAATAATTTCATTGCAAAAATATAAGCACGGAAATACCACATTGCTCTTCAAGTAACTGCTTGGCAAGCACAACTTGTGATTCTGCACAGCCTTCGCTTGCTAAATGATTTCTCAATTTTTTTAATGAGCCTCTAGGTCCATCTGAAACAATTAATTACAAAATTTTCTAGAATGTAAAAGTGTAAGTTAAAAATTTAGGAAACCAAAAAATTGAATGCATTGTGATTTAAGAAATAAATAGTGTACTACCGTGCAATGTCCACTGTTTACGACCAGATGTTGATCGCTTTGTCGGTATAACACCAGCCATTGTTATTACACAAATAATAACAAAACATAAATAATGTCAAAGTACGCTGCCATCTATTTGTCGCGTTCATAAACCAAACCTAATACACTCAGGTGCAAGAAAATGGATCACACATTTTATTTAAATTTTTTCGCATCACTGTTGCAATATTTCGAATAAAATGTTTGGTATTTTACGATAGAAGAGACTATCAGGGTGTAGAAAAAAACAGCATATAGTACTCCTTCTCATCTAGCCTTAACTATTACCTGCATACGGCGGCCCATACCACTAATAAGTTCATGAATATAATTTTGCAGATGATTTTGCCATTCTTCCTGAAATGGTTGGTCAACTACACGACTTCTAATCCGCCTCCCCAGTATGTCCCAAACATGTTCTACCGTGTCTTTATTTTAAAATTGAACATACGATGTAAATATCCCTATGTTCAATTTAAAAAAAAAAAAGTCACTCGGTCAATGTTTTGCAACCAAGCATACTCTCACACGCCAACTTAGGTTATGTATTATTAAATTGTAATGGTCAGACGTTAAAACAGTAAAACGATTTATTTACAAGAAAATAATGGAAAACGGAAATGAAAATGGTAAATGGAAATGGTAAATGGATATGGAAAATGTAAAATTGAAAATGGAAGATGGAAAACGTAAATGGAAATGGTAGATGGATATGGAAAATGGAAATGGAAAATTGAAATGGTAAATGGATTTGGAAAACGAAAATAGCAAATGGAAAACGGAAATGGTAATTGACAAATGGAAATGGAAAATTGAAAATGGAAAATGGAAGATGGAAAATGGAAAACGTAAATGGAAATGGTAGATGGATATGGAAAATAGAAATGGAAAATTGAAATGGTAAATGGAAAATGAAAATGGTAAATGGATTTGGAAAACGGAAATGGCAAATGGAAAACGGAAATGGTAAATGGAAATGGAAAATTGAAAATGGAAAACGTAAATGGAAATGGTAGATGGATATGGAAAATAGAAATGAAAAATTGAAAATTGAAAACGGAAATGGCAAATGGGAAATGGCAAATGGAAAACAAAAATGGAAACGGAAAATGGAAATGGACATGGAAAACGAAATGAAAATTAAAAATTTTAAATTTTCCATTTCTATTTCCACTTATTTATTTTAAATAAATTGTTTTACTATTTAACGTCTGGCCATTACAATTTAATAACACATAACCTAAATTAAATTGACTTGCAGAGTATTCTTGATTGCAAAACATTGACTGAGTGACAATTTAAAAAAAAAAATTGAACATAGAGATATTTACATCATATGTTCAATGTTAAAGTAAAAACACGGTATACAGTTCCCATCCAGGGCACATGCAAGCCAGTTTAGTTCTTCTATTCCTACTTCATCCAGAGTAGCTCGCTAAATGCGGTCTTGCGTATCGAACCATGACAGTAGTATAGCTATGGGGTTTCGGGGTACTTTTACATAGGGAATTAACATGTGTTAAAATATGTCGTTTGGTGTAACGTGGGTTGCCTACATCGCAGACGTTGTAGCATCCTTCACGCTTACCCCCACTCCTTCCCCCTCTCTCTCTCTCTCTGTTGCAGGTTTATCGTGGATTATCGGAATTTATCGTGGATTCTCGGAATTTCATGTGATTGATTAATCAATTTTGCGGATTCTCAGAATTTCACGTGATTCATGTGTTAATGAGATCATTAACCTAATGAGTCCTTTCGGTTTCTAGGTCACATGATGTCATCAAGCAATTAGCATAATGAGTCATTTCAAGGTTGACAGGTCCATTCATGCATGATGATGACGTCACCATGTAATTAGCTCAAGATCACCAGGTGCATTCTTTCATAATTAGCTTAATGGTTAATTAATGACCTCTAAGCTTCAAGGTCATGAGGTGTATTCTTTCATGATAAGTAATAATTCATGATTAGAAAGACGGCGGATGATTTAATTGATTTCGCGAGATGCGCGCGCAGGAATTGGTGAAAAAGAACACTCATAATATTACACAAATTTTTATTAAGATATTAATGCCAAATACATTACTAAATACAAAATCTAATGGGAAATGTGCAACTACATTAAAGAAAAAATCAAATAAGTTTACAAATATACACTAGACACAGTCCTTAATCATTGGTGGACCATCATATTCATCACCGACGCTTGTTTGATAATGTTGTAAGCATCATCAAAAATCGGTTACATCTTTATCTAACGACTTCGATATGACTGAAGCATTACATCAACTTCTTTAGAGCTTATTCTGACTCAGAATAAGCTTTTTCTGACTCAGAATAAGCTTTTTCTGACTCAGAATAAGCTTTTTCTGACTCAGAATAAGCTTTTTCTGACTCACAAAATTAGTAATGACCTTTTACACTTCAAGGTCACTAGGTGCATGCAGAATTCTCACCCTGAAGGCTGACCTCTGATAGCCGACTCCTAACCATTCAAACTGTACATTCACTTGAAATAATAATTCATTGGATTGTATTAAACATTTAATTGTACCGCACAATACATATAAATAATAAATTCAAATAGGAATATGATTTCACTGAATTAGAATCTAATTTTCTGAGTCAGAATATGATTTTTCTGAGACATAAACTATTTT
This sequence comes from Dascillus cervinus, assembly GCA_949768715.1. Lineage (NCBI taxonomy): Eukaryota > Metazoa > Arthropoda > Insecta > Coleoptera > Dascillidae > Dascillus > Dascillus cervinus. The sequence continues at coordinate 23,250,790 of OX458319.1, read as the reverse complement.
TCTGAGTCAGAATAAACATTCTCTGAGACATAAACTAATTTTATGACTCACAATAAGCTTTTTATGACTCACAATAAGCTTTTTCTGAGTCACAATAAGCTTTTTCTGAGTCACAATAAGCTTTTTCTGAGTCACAATAAGCTTTTTCTGAGTCACAATAAGCTTTTTCTGAGTCACAATAAGCTTTTTCTAACTCACAAAATTAGTAATGATCTTTTACACTTCAAGGTCACTAGGTACATGCAGAATTCTCACCCTGAAGGCTGACCTCTGATAGCCGACTCCTAACCATTCAAACTGTACATTCACTTGAAATAATAATTCATTGGATTGTATTAAACATTTAATTGTACTGCACAATACATATAAATCTTTTTTAATAAATTCAAATACGAATATGATTTCACTGAATTAGAATCTAATTTTCTGAGTCAGAATATGATTTTTCTGAGACATAAACTATTTTTCTGAGTCAAAATAAACATTCTCTGAGACATAAACTAATTTTATGACTCACAATAAGCTTTTTCTGAGTCACAATAAGCTTTTTCTGAGTCAGAATAAGCTTTTTCTGAGACATAAACTAATTTTCTGAGTCACAATAAGCTTTTTCTGAGTCACAATAAACATTCTCTGAGATATACACTAATTTTCAGAGTCACAATAAGATTTGTCTGTCAGAATCTAATTTTTTGAGTCAGAATACTATTAGTTAAGTTGGCATCCTGAGTTTCATAATTTAATATTATAAGGTTGTGCATCAATAGTGGTCTGCAGTAACGTTTTGGAGTGCGATGAGTGAACAAGCAGGCATTCTACATAAAATGATTTGCCGAAAACATAAAATGGTTAAAGTGAATAAGGTTACAGCTAAGAGGGCGGCATTACATGAAATAATGCAACCTGGGGTTGATGAATGTAAAGAGATGGATAATGGTATAAAGGATGATTTCCTCAATCAGTACCTTGGGAGGTTAATGGGTGATAATAAGAGAGGATTAGATACAACATATGGTGTACGGAAGCTTGAAGGAGACCGATTGATGATTGGTGATACACCGATTAATTTTACAACTACTCATATTCTTGTGGGTGATATAAGTTATCCTAAAACTGAAGGTTTGATTGAGTTGCTGTTCAAGAAATCACCCAATATGAATTTCGTGAAACAAAACGATTTGGAAACTTATGAAAAAATTGTAATTTCAACAAACAGCCATCGGAAACGTTATAATCAAGATCAACCGATTCGAAAAAATAGGAGTTTTAAATTTCAACATAATATTATAAAAATGATATCATCAAGTGGACCTCCAAGTGATCAAGAAGATGATCATGTGAACCAGGTTGATTCTATACGTCACTTCATTGTATCGCAAGCTGCTAAAAAATCAAAGTAATTCTGACTCAAAAAATTAGATTCTGACAGACAAATCTTATTGTGACTCTGAAAATTAGTGTATATCTCAGAGAATGTTTATTGTGACTCAGAAAAAGCTTATTGTGACTCAGAAAAAGCTTATTGTGACTCAGAAAAAGCTTATTGTGACTCAGAAAAAGCTTATTGTGACTCAGAAAAAGCTTATTGTGACTCAGAAAAAGCTTATTGTGAGTCATAAAAAGCTTATTGTGAGTCATAAAATTAGTTTATGTCTCAGAGAATGTTTATTTTGACTCAGAAAAATAGTTTATGTCTCAGAAAAATCATATTCTGACTCAGAAAATTAGATTCTAATTCAGTGAAATCATATTCGTATTTGAATTTATTAAAAAAGATTTATATGTATTGTGCAGTACAATTAAATGTTTAATACAATCCAATGAATTATTATTTCAAGTGAATGTACAGTTTGAATGGTTAGGAGTCGGCTATCAGAGGTCAGCCTTCAGGGTGAGAATTCTGCATGTACCTTGACCTTGAAGTGTAAAAGATCATTACTAATTTTGTGAATTAGAAAAAGCTTATTGTGACTCAGAAAAAGCTTATTCTGAGTCAGAAAAAGCTTATTCTGAGTCAGAATAAGCTCTAAAGAAGTTGATGTAATGCTTCAGTCATATCGAAGTCGTTAGATAAAGATGTAACCGATTTTTGATGATGCTTACAACATTATCAAACAAGCGTCGGTGATGAATATGATGGTCCACCAATGATTAAGGACTGTGTCTAGTGTATATTTGTAAACTTATTTGATTTTTTCTTTAATGTAGTTGCACATTTCCCATTAGATTTTGTATTTAGTAATGTATTTGGCATTAATATCTTAATAAAAATTTGTGTAATATTATGAGTGTTCTTTTTCACCAATTCCTGCGCGCGCATCTCGCGAAATCAATTAAATCATCCGCCGTCTTTCTAATCATGAATTATTACTCATCATGAAAGAATACACCTCATGACCTTGAAGCTTAGAGGTCATTAATTAACCATTAAGCTAATTATGAAAGAATGCACCTGGTGATCTTGAGCTAATTACATGGTGACGTCATCATCATGCATGAATGGACCTGTCAACCTTGAAATGACTCATTATGCTAATTGCTTGATGACATCATGTGACCTAGAAACCGAAAGGACTCATAAGGTTAATGATCTCATTAACACATGAATCACGTGAAATTCTGAGAATCCGCAAAATTGATTAATCAATCACATGAAATTCCGAGAATCCACGATAAATTCCGATAATCCACGATAAACCTGCAACAGAGAGAGAGAGAGGGGGAAGGAGTGGGGGTAAGCGTGAAGGATGCTACAACGTCTGCGATGTAGGCAACCCACGTTACACCAAACGACATATTTTAACACATGTTAATTCCCTATGTAAAAGTACCCCGAAACCCCATAGCTATACTACTCATGACACATAACATCTTTCCACAACACTTAATCCATGTCTCTGGATCGGCTGCTTCCCAGGGAATGGGAAACATACACACATTCTGTTATTTCCGAAATGAGGAAAAGATAAAAAGCGCATAGAAAATTACAGTCTGATCAGCCTATTGACATCTCTTTCCAAGCTTCTTGAGAAGATTATCTACTCCCATTTGATTGACATAGTTCAGGGTCTCAACATTTTTCCGCTTTTCCAATTTGGCTTCAGAAGAAATTACTCCACTAACCACCAGCTGTTACGAAACTCCCAAACAATAGAAGCTGGTTTTGAAAACAAATATTATACAACGGCGCTATTTCTCGATGTAGTACAAACTTTTGAGAAGGTTGGACTGAAGGCTTGAAGAGTGAACTAGTTGGACTAAATATCCCCCACTTGCATCAAGGCAATTATTTTTTTATTTCTAGACAATATAACGTTTGCGGTAAAAATCAACCATGCGATCTCTAGGGTTTTACAAGGTAGCACACTGCTATTCAATATACTTATACATTTCTGTTGTTTCTACATTAGCAAATTTTGCCGATGATACACGGCCGCGTACTTACGCAAAGTTGTGATTTGGAGCAAGTCATTTCCCAGCTGCAAAGAGCAACTGATCTAGTGTACTCATGGAACATTAAAATCAACTCTTTGAAGTGCCAAGCCAAGATATTTACCTTAAAACGTGTTCACAACCCAACCAACATCACAATCAATACCAGCGACATACAATGGAAACCCACTAGCCAAGCTGTGGAATATCTTGTAGTAGTACTTGATACGCGACTATCATGAGACATACACATCAATCACAAACTTGACCAGTGAACAGGAAATCCTGTCTCAAAAGAAAATGTACAATCCTCATGTACAAGTCGCTCATCAGGCCACTGCCACTCTATGCATCACCAGCTTGGAGTAATACTTCTAAAACTAACATCAAAATATTAAATCAAATAAATCAAATAAATATAAAATCAAAATAAAATTCTGCGAATTGCAGTTGATGTGTTATGGTATGTTAGAGACAATCAGTTGGAATAAGGAATGGGGGTCTAGACAATTCATGAATATATATGTGCTGGGGCGGTGAAATTCTTTGTGACGGAGCTGTACATTATAACTAAGGCCAAAAGAACATTCACACCTGGCTAAAAAGGAATTTAGTTAGTTAAGGCAGTAATTTATTATTTTACAGAGATGCCATTTTTTCTCAACTGTCATTGTAGTTATTAATATTTACTTAGATCTACGATGTATAACATGATTTTAATGTTGATCTGGTAAATACATACATAGTATATATAAAAAAGAAACAATAATTATTGCCTAAATAATAGATACCGAACATTTTAAGTGGCTCTTATTACCTCGGTGGCTCGCATTGCCATGGTCTCGTCTACTATTTAAAAATTAACAAAATATAATCAAAACAACAAATAATAAAACGAAAATTATTTCTTGTCACTTTTAAATTTTATTTTAGTGAAAAATTACAAAAACTTCTAACGTTGTGTTTTTCTGAAGCTTCCAGCAAAAATTTAAATTTATATTTTATTTTCATTTTACTGTTGCTTCTCATTATAATGCGGATCCAGCACCAACAGGTGCACCAATTTAAAAAAAATTAAATTACCGATTTTGAAACTAGACGATTTATAATACTGTATTTCCTACGTTAGTCGCCTTCATTCGCCCAAGGTTTCAGTAATTATTCTTATAATATTATTCACTAAAATGTTATGATTTATTTGATTTAGTAAATTTACATAAAAAAGCAGTTGAGCGCCGATGTGTCTGAACGAGTTTCAGACACATCAGACCACATCGAGACCATAATACGTCATCTCACATTAGTCACAATTCTTGTAGCGTAGGTTCACTTTCACAGATAATATGACATAAGTTCACTTTGTCGTGGCCCCTGACTGAGCAATGGCGGAGCTAAAACTAAGCGGAAAAAACGTAAATGGGAGTTAAAAGCGTTGCTCGTGTTAGTTAGTAAACTGTTAAGTGAGAACGTTTTTCGTCTCATTGCGCAACGGTGACAAGATAATGAATTGATTTTATATTTGTCGTCAACTTGCTGAAGAAATCTGAGATATTAAAAAGAATTAAACTAATTACATCAATTGAGCAATACATTCGCTTTAACAAAAAAGTATTTTATAATAGTAAGTATGTAAATTAAACAAAGCGGTTTGGAAATTTTCTTCATAATTTTAGTTTACTATTAAAAGATTTATTGTCACAATAAATCATCAATTAAATACACGCGCTGTAAGTATTTTTATTGAGATTTAATTTCATTACACAACCTAATTTGTTTTTGCAGTATTTGGCTGGTTCAAGGAAAGGAATTAATGAAATGCTAATGAATTCTATTTTATTGTTCCGGTATTAGTGGTTATGGAATTATTTGATATTACAAAATTGACCACTTTAAGTTTTGTCAGAATATTTCAGAAAGTTATTCATTTATCGAATGTTTAAAGAGTGTTTTCTTAATAACATGCTACTTGCTAAACTTTTAAAAACATGTTGACTTTTTTTATGTCCGTTTCTAGTATTTTACTTATGGTTTTATGTTTGTTGTTTATGATGAAAAATCGGACGTTTCTGAATATCTTTAGGTAGGTATCGATGTTTTTGTGTCGTGTGCAAAACGCCTTACTTGTCCGATCTGTGCTTTTGAATAGCTAAAACATTTTATTGTGTAAGTATGTTACCGTTAAAGCAAAGCACGTTTAAAAAAATGTTATCAAGTAGGTAGCAGTTTAATCATGTCTTTACCTATTTATTACAACGTATACCGTATTTTTTAATTTGAGAAGAAGATTCAAACAGATCGCGCCAAAAGGTAGATCTGTTTGAATCTTTTTCTCAAATTAAAAAATACGGTATAGTGTTATAAAATCAAAAAGAGATCGCAGCTCTCCTATTTTGAATTATAAAATGTATCTTTACTTACTTTACTACAATGCAAAAGTCAAATTTAACTAAAATATGACGAAAGAACAAACATATGTCCCAATATAAGAATCTCTAGCCGTATACTTTCTAAATAAATTCCCGTGATCCTATTATTATCCCTTGAACAACAAGTTCTCCTAGCTTGTAACTCTTTATTGAAGTGTTTGAAGTATTACCGCGTGTGATAATTTTTCCTGGATTTCCAGTTCCTTTAATGTGGACACATTGGGTCTGTGTGTTATCCAAGGCATCCTCAAGAGTCTTCGTCTTGATGTCAACTGCATTCAAGGTCCACTCCTCCGCTTCGCATAATGACAATAGGAAACACAAGTAATCTGACTAGTCTGCATTTTCTTGACTATGGTGTGGTCATCTTTCCAGATTATAATTAAGTTAGTAATGGCTGCTTTGGCAAGCTTTTTGTCACTTGAAGTGTAACCATCATTGTTTTTATAGATTTTATAGTAGCTCAGTCAATGTATACAGGTGATAAAATATATATAGTGGACCCTGTGATGTCGATAATGAAAATAAAAACAAGAACCTTTAATCACAAAAAATTTTATATAAAATAATATAAAATTACTCACATAGCCACCATCTTCAGTACATCTCAGATGTACTGAAGATGGTGGCATAGCCACCGAAACGCGTCTATGTGAGTAATTTTATATTATTTTATATAAAATTTTTTGTGATTAAAGGTTCTTGTTTTTATTTTCGTATACAGGTGAGTTAAGTTTTACCGCCCGTGGCAAAATAGGCCTTTAAAATAATTTGTCAATTCTCATAAATTGCATGAGGAATTTTATATTATTAAGGTACATAGAAACCAAGAAAAAATCTTTTTTTTTTAATCAAGTAAAATTTTGGCTTTTTTTTTAATTACTAATTGTTCAATTTATTAGTTTTTTTGATGTACGAACAGTAAAATAGTTTCACACAATTTAGTGTAATTGAAATAATTTTAGTAATTTGCGTTTATTAAATAAAGCTATTTCCGTATTAGAAGGTATTTTTTTAAATGATTTACGACATAAGTAGACCAATTTACCAGACAATGGTATTGATGTAGGGGTGCTTGAAAGATTATTTATGGCGGTCACTAAACTGAACTCAAGAATTCAGGTCTATCGGCAACTGAAAAGCTGTCTCGTCCAATTTGATGGGTCGATCATAAACTATTGTTAAGATGGTAAACCGCATTATCTATTGTTAGAAAGTCATAAATAGAAGCATTTTTTGTGCTATATCTTAAATTTGATTTAACTCAAAAATTAATAATTTTTTATGAATCAAATTGCAGATATTAATGCTACGTATAATTTGACAAATTTTGAAATAAAAAACCAAACATAGAAATTTTACCCAAAACTCTTTGTTTTACTTTTTTGGCTTCAAATAAAAATATTTTGGAATATTTGTAGCACTAATCGAAAACGTAAACTTCAACTGATGTAACATGTCAATTGCATACTTTCCCCTCAATCTTTAATAGGTATTATGGCCGGGGCGGTAAAACTTAACTCACCCTGTACAAAAAATGGGCTTCATCTTGCAAAAGGTCGGTGTACAAATTGACTGGGCTGTTATTAAACCCGTTTTGTTAATGCGCATTGAGTTTATCATAAAAGCTGTAATTAACGTAGTATTAGAGTGACGTACGACCACAAATTGGTGGTTTTATTTTTTTAACGATAAATGAAACGTAAAAAAACCAAAAGTATTATTTTTGTAAAATCACAATTAAATTTTTTGTGAGATTTACCTACATACTTCGTTTAATTTCATTCTGCAAGTCACAAGAATGTTTTTATTTAGACTTTTTAAAACTTATTTGAGCCTAAAAATCGATTAATAATAAAATTAACAATACTTCCATGATTCGCATTCATCATGGTAAAACCAATCGGAAAATCCTGTTCGGTAAAAAAGAAGAGAGTAGGTAATACGTTTGATGTTATATCGTTTCAATAGTTTTATGATTTTATACTTTTTTTCAAAGTAATTAAATTTAATCCTGATAATTAACTTCGTGTAATATTGACAAATCAAAATTTAAGAATAAGTTCGAAGAAAATTTTAAACCGATGAGATTTTCCTGCCGCTACTCTTTTAGTAACCTTCGATATTAGAAAATAATTAATATCTGTCATTTTAAATTTTTGCGTCGCGAAAAACTCTATAATTTATTCGACTAACTCTCCAACCTAAAGATCATTCGTACACAACTTTTGTCTGGCAAGATAATTTTTTTGTTGGCATTGTTTGCTAGAAGCCAATTGAACTCGACCAATTTGTTAGGAAAAGATCCTCGCGCTTCGGACTCTTTTTTGACAAATTGATTTCGTTTAGTTACCATGCCCATGCAAAATAAAAATCTGTCAACAAGAATTATTGAGTATCTATGATCTTTCTGTAGATAAAGTTTTGTTCATTTATTATTTTATCTTCTTGTTCTTTGTGCCTATTGTATTTTAGCTTGTTTATAATTTTGTACGTTATTTTTTTGCTATCTATTTAATTTTGTGAAGTTCATTGTTATAGGGATATTCTTAAATATAGTTTTCAATTTCATATTATGATTATATTTTCGATATTCCCAAACAAAGCGATTCAAGTAAATCGAAAATATTTTTAAATAAGTCAAAGTTCAATAGAAGTGTTATGGACTAAGAAATAATTTATAAAAAGAACCAATGCCAAACTCAAAGAAAACGACAGTACATACAAAACATGTATGTATAATCGCAAAAAAAATAAACCTCTCCGTAAATTAAACATTCTTGTAAATTGACGTTGGACACAATTCTTTTATTTAAAAAAAATTCAAGGTGGGTACTGTTTTTTTAATATCAATAAGGAGGTGAAATAGTTAGCAAGAGCAAGGGCGAGTAAACGTTCATTGTTTTATAGCAAGCGAGTCGAACGTAGTACCTAAGTAGAGTTTGTTGAGCGGACGTGCAAGTGTGATTCGTAATTTTCAATAAGAATTATTCAAAAAGTAATAACACTTACGATTAAAGATGGTGGTAAGTAACAATTTAATAATCTTAATTACAAGAATAATTTTATTATATCTGAAGCAGAACGATGTATTTCCACTTTTTCCAACCATGAAATTTTGATGTATATTGATTAAAATACGACCCATTTACACATTACAGGGGGAATTTTGTTCGAACTTGGAATTTGTGTTGCATTATGATGTATCATTGTCACTTTTGGAGATACATCGTTCTGCTTCTCTGGTAAAGACATTATATCAAAACTATTCGTAAATTTACGTATTAATAAAGTTCAACCTTGAGTTTTGTGAAGTTGCTGAACAGGTTTCCGCAACTTCTTAATTTTTATTACGGGAAATAGCGCAGTCTGAATTAGTGCGTTGTATAGCGATGTTGCTGTTTTGCATCGAATTTGCGCAAATAACAACAAAGAGTTTAAATAAACCAATAAGAAAACAAAAAGAGTTGTAAATAAGTTGACAGTTTACAGTGCGACCGGTTCTTATAAATACAGGTATTGAATGATTTTAAAAAGTGAACTCGAAAATAGTGTAATTTAGTGCTATTGTTTAACAACGTTTTAATTCAGCAAAATATCGTATGTATTTTAAACAAACATTTTTTAATTTAAATACTTTGCTCATGTCGTTTATGTCGACGTTTTATTTAAAAGAAAATGAACGCCATTCGTTTTTGACTTTTTAGTATGTTGTAGCAAATTTTGTTAAAGAGATTAATTTTTTTTACTGTTAATCTTTGCAATACATTTTTAAACCACAACATTTTTGAATAGAGCATAAAGAGACCTTTCAAATGAGGTATCACAATCTACCATTACCTATTTCAAAAATTGTGGGTTGCAACTGTTACTCGAAGGGGGTTGAGGTTAGGGATGAAATTTTCACTTTCCAGAATATCATCTGATAGACTAAAGATGACGTGTTTCGGAATTTTTTCTCAATATGCACAATACTATTGAGATACTGAATTTATTCCAATGGGCTGGTGCGCACTGTACATTATAAATTTTAGGCACTTTTGTTTCGAAAGCCTACTTTCGAAGACGATTTTCTTGTCAGAAAGACGGTTGTTTGTCTACATGCAAGACTACTTGCAAATGATGTCATTTACTAAATTATATTAAAATATTACTATAATGTTGACTTATAAGGTCACATCCTCTTTTAGAAATTGGGGTAGAGCCGCAACTTATTTTGTTCTATCTTTTCGGACCTTCTTGTAAATACCATCTACACCTTTTAAATATTTGCCAGATCTTTACTTTAACCAGTTGACCTTTAATAAAATGATGTTCACCTTCATCGCAAAATTCCATATAGTTATTTTAAGCTGCAAATATATTTTTGTCAACATACATGCTGCATATTTTTCCAGTCGTTGTCGATTACTATCTATATTTTAACTATATTTGATATCACCAACTGTTACTCCGAAACGCGTAGTTTTCGGACACGTGTTTATATAAAATTTTTTAATTGTCTCTGTATGCGGAATATTACTCTTAAGTTTGGTGTAGCATTTTACAGACTCCAGTCTACTTCTACTTATATACAGTCGAACTCCTTTATAGTGATAAAAAATCTGTCCAAAGTTGCTGCACTTTTAAAAATGGAAATTTCCATAAGTAAGGATTTTGCAAGAAAGGATTTTTTAGGTAGTCGGAATTTGGGAAAAGAACCAGATGTTGAATACATCCATTGTATTTTCTATTACCGAAAATTCCGTTCCCCGAGAATTTTGGTAAACCTTTCGTAAAGAATAATCACTATATAGAGGCGTAACATCATAATACAGAGGTATTTTTATATGGAAAACGTTCAAACATGCACGTTCCTAACAAAAACATCACTACTGAGAAAAAATCATTATAGGGGAGGTCACTATAGAGGGGTTCGACTGTACTTGCAAATATTTACTTTCAAACATTTACCTGTCAGTTTGCCCACTTTTAAACACTTATGTCATCAGGCTAGAAAGTTATCATAGAAATGTAAAAAAAATCATGGTCATCGCTACTGGTTATTTACTATAATAGTAGATACCATAAAATTTGCAAACATTGCATTTTTACCTGCTGTGGTGTAAGATTTATGCATATCAGCATTTATTTTCGATCAAAGTCGAGTATTCTAGTTATTTAATTATTCATTTTCTTTTGGTAATGACTAGGCATTGTCAAGTTTTATAAATGAATTTATTTATTAAAAAGATGAAACTGCACGCTCTCTTGGGAGGACTCTGCTAAGTCACTGATTTGTTAAACAGTTTTTAAAATAGTTATTTAACGATCATGTGTGTTAATGATAGCGATTAATATTCCAAACATTTTATAAATTATTAATTGTTGATTAACAAAAAATTGGTTTAAACATGTTCGAGAAATACCATACATGTGAACATGTGAAGAAGCGAAGAAAGAGTTTTTCACACCAGACAAAGTCGACACAAGTGAGCTAAATCGGTTCTTCTGCTGTATAGCGTTTTGTTCAATCCTGCTATTGAAATGTTAAAAAAAATATATTAAAATTTGTAATATCTGCGACAAGTTGGGTTATGTTATTATGGTATTTGTTGTTTATTTCTATGTTCTGCAATTTCTATGGCAACGGGTGGGCAAAAGCAGTGAGCACAATGTTTCGCTCACTGCTTTTGCCCCACCGATTGCACCGGGTTTCCACCGGGTATGCAACGGGTGAGGCAAAAAAAGTGAGCGAAATGTTGTGCATACTGCTTTTACCCACTCGTTTTTTTTGTTTTCATTATGGTAATCAGCGGAAAAAACACCAATTCTTTGCTAATTTAAAAGACTTTATAGCTCCAATAATAATAAAATTACCAATGAAGCGAATAAATTATTTATCCTTTGTTTGTTGTGTAATTAAAATTTTATGATGATTAATACATTTTGCGAAGGTGTTGAATAATTATCGTGCTTTTGATCTATTGTAAAAATTGAAGGAAGGTTTTTTATCATAATATGGTAATTACATATTATTGTTGAGTAATTTGCAGTAGTTACTAATTAAGCGATTAAGTAACTAATTCTAACGAATAATGCGTTTTCTTAATTATTTTAAAAACAATTTAACATTCATCCTTGGAACGCGTGAAAAGAATTCGTGCATAATCTAATTTACCATTTTAAATTACAATTAAGTTTTTCACTAATGGAAAGCGAATATGTTACCATAAATTATTACAAACAAGGACATTGACGCAACAATATCGAACATTATTGTTCAAAGGTTATAACAATAAAATTTCATTTTAACCTCTGAATTGAATTTTTACTTGTACTCAAGTAATTACTACCTTTGTTTCAGAAAATGGAAGAAACCGCAGTTTTCATAAAAAATGCCAACAAAAGTTACGGAGACAAACAAATATTGGATAATTTGTGTATGAATGTACCTCGTGGAACAATGTAAGTATAATATTAAAATTTTAGAAATTCAGAAAAAATGAGCCTGGGATTTTTTGTATGCGCAGTTTTCTCCCACTAAATGTATTCTTATACACTAATTGACATGAAAATTGCAACTTGTGAGAACATTGTGGTTCTAGAGATACGAAGGTGTGCTGATATTGCATCGTTATCTATTCAAACCGTTTCAGTGTGACCCTCTAAGAAGACACTAGTCTACACCATAATACCGCCTCTATAAAATAGGGTCGTGGGAGATACGGCATTGCTCTTCTGGTCAATTTGAGATTAATTAATGTGGAGAGCACATTCTTCATTCATTGTCACCTAAATCCACCTACTGATGCGAAAACGCAAGCTGTGCTCCTCGATGGCCTGTGTTTAATGAAGAACCTGTAGCTGTCGAGGCCAAACCGTGTTCATAGATTCTTCTCCGAACTATTCTGACTGAAACAGCCACTTCACGAACATTAGCAAATCGCACAGCAACAATATTTTATGTCAATGCACAATCGCGTAACATAGAAATACCCAAAACTGATCATTCCGGGTATTTATTAAACGTCTACAACCCAATGTGACCCTCCTGGTAAATCCTTGTGTTTCGCCGTATATTTCGATATTGCGCAATATACCGTACACTTCGGTGATCGTTCCTTAAAGCAACAATTCGAGTAGCAGTTTCAGTTGGCGGCTACAAATCAAAATGTTGATACAAATGCAAAACAGTCTGGCAAAATAATGATCTTGCTGTTTTAAGAAAAACCATAGAAAAGACATTATTACATAGCTAGTTTTGCCCCAGTACTAATATCTGTTTCTTCAAAACGCGATGGTAACACGTGCAGCACAGCTAAAAGCACGTTGTCTTCACGTGACGATTTATCAGTTTCGACCGAAAACTTGATTTACACCGCTCATAGTAGAAATGCATTTTATGCGGGAAATTTAAATTCACATTGGTATTCTTTAACTACAAAGCTAACAAACACGTGTTATTATTGGAAAATTTTAATATTTTAACTTACTCGTTGAAAACGATAAAAAGACTGATTTTTATAATGAAAAAAGTTTAGAAATTACGGAACTAACAATAACCGTTTTCGAACATCTGACAATCACAAGACTTAACGAAACAAAATTGTGCCGGCAGTTTGTGTTTATTACAGTGTAAACGGGAGTTCACGCGTAAGAGGTTATTGAAGGTGACTAACCATACCAAACCAAACCAAAATAACCAATACAAATTGAAATCCTCATCGGTAAACGGTTTCGCGTTTCTAATAAACGCAGATTTTTTAATTATTTGCAAAAGTTAAATTGTATGAAAAAAATTAATTAAGCGCCTTAAAATCGAAAAGTTCAAGTATCTTAGGATTCTAGTGGGCAACAGTGTATTATTCGCGTTTCTTGTTATTAATAATTGTGACGTGACCCACGTGTAAAAGTGAGATAATAATAATCTGTAAACAATTGGGTATTTTCTAGAATGTGTATTTTAAAAAATTTAATTATGGTCAACTATTACGTGAATAATATGCGATAAAAACGAAAGTTTTGAACATTTCCGAAATGATTTGTTTTCTTTTATTTTTTATATGCAAATATAGTATTGTCAATCGTTATAAAAACAAATACCTACGTCTTTATTCAAATTTGGTGACGGCTTTATACTTTTTTTAAGTTGCGTAATGAAGGTCAAAAATTAGCCATTATACATATAATAATACAAATAATAATGTTGGATGAGTTCAAGGATATTTATTAAAATTAATCGACAATAATAACTAGTCACATTGTAATAGACGTATTGTTTTTTTATTGTTAATTATGTAATACAAAAAAAACACATGTTAGTAAAATCCTGCATTGTAATTATGTGACATTTACAAAGTTGTATATTACGTACCAAGCTGCGAAAGTTCGGATCGTATGGTTAGCATTACTATTTTGGATAAAGTTTATTTCAAGTTTTGATAAGAAAACTTTTCTATAATACTTAATTTTGCACATTTTAATAGATATCGGAGACGTGGTGTCCTTGGATGTACTGCAAGTGACGCATTCCTTAATTTAAAAAAATGTGAAAGCAATCATTATTACTGTAGGTATTTAATGACATCAAAGGTTTTCCTCCGAAGGACATTTCTTAAGTCAATAGTCTCGAATTCACTTTTCATGGCTAACGGTTAGTCTTCGCTACTTTTCTCTTTCTGTTAATATGTGATGTCATCAAGAACGTCATTTGAAATTACGTTGTATATTGTACATTGCGTGACAACAAAAAACTTGTTTTTAACTATGATTCTATTACTTGCATGGAACCATGACCTATGTTTTATTTTTCATTCATTCCGTGTATAGTATGTACCAGTGTTGGTCACTCAGTGAGGACGCGTGGGTTGGAACAAATTCATTTAAAATTCATGAGTGTAGTTTTTGGAAAAATGCTCGGACACGTCGATTTTAGTTTTAAAAACTGCATCTGTTTTGATATTTATAATTTTACAATCGTCTTTTGTTTTCGCACTATGACGTCATCAACAATTTTTTTAAATTGCATTCCATATTTTTGTTTACGAATTTGGATGCAGCACATTTTTCTGAGTACGGAAATGTCAAATTCGCATGACATAGAAGAGGAAAGTTTTCGAAATAATCAGTCCTAAAGTTTCAAAAATGTATGGTAAAATTATTAGAGTTGACCAATAATAATATCATCAAGGAAGCGCTGAAAACAAAAGACGGTTTTGACATCAACAGAATTTATTGGGAAAATACTCGAATCCGTCAAATTTTATTTTTTCTAGCGTATTTTTTAAAATAGGATTGGTTCAAACTGAATGATTAAAAAAAAAATAAAAATAAAGAAAACGGTTTACCTTGCTCAAAATACTAAATTTAAGTAATGATTAAATTCAAAAAACTAAATTAAAATATTGTGCACTGTTGATTTCCTGACAGCAGCCAATACGATGAATAATTTTTTTTTGAACATTGCCAATAACTTCAGGAGGAATTTGTCGTATCTCGTGACGAATTCTTGCTTTAAATCTTCTAAATTCTCTAACCTATTAACGTACGCTTTACTTTTTAAGTATCCCCACAAAAAGTATTCAAAGGATGTCAAATCTGACGATCCCTCTTTTGTTCCCTTGATGATATTATTATTGGTCTACTCTAATAATTTTATCATATATTTAGGACTAATTATTTCGAAAACTTTCCTCTTCAAGGTCATATGAATTTGACATTTCCATACTCAGAAGAATGTGCTGCATCCAAATTCGTGAACAAAAATATGGGATGCAATTTAAAAAAATTGTTGATAACGTCATAATGCGAAAACAAAAGACGATCGTAAAATTATAAATATCAAAAACGATGCAGTTTTAAAAACTAAAATCAACTTGTCCGAGCATTTTACCAAAAACCAAACCTATGAATTTTAAATGAATTTGTTCCAACCCACGCGTCCTCACTGTATAATACGTTTATTATTAGATATAAATAATAAAGTTCAAAACGTTAATAATTACAGCGTATTTCGAAAATGTCGAATTTAACCCTGCAGTACGTTGTTCAACTGCGTCTACGAAATCACAAAAAATTGTGAAAAAAAAAATTACGCTATAGCATTTTTCAGATAAAACCTATTTCCGGTAGTGATAAATTCTGAAAATTGGAAGAAATATTTTTTAATTAACAAACTATAAAATGACCGAATTATTGTTTTCAAAATTAAATCAGTGTGAAAATTGACTTTAACTGGATGCTTTTGAAAGTGGTTGATAACTAAAGCTTTTGATAATTATTTATCGTGTGGCTTACAATGCCTATTGGGTCGTTGTTCAATCAAAAAATAAATAAACTGTAAAATTGTGTTATCAAAGGATGTATTGTTTTTATGTTTAAAGACACATGAACAAGTGGGGTTATGAATTGAAGTTGACAATAATTATAAGTTTCGACGTTACCAACACAAGTGGTTTATTTTCTTCCCCAGGTACAGTAGAACCCCTCTAATCCGTCACCTTTGGGACTGGGGGTATGGTCGGAACGCAAAAAGGTCGGATTATCAGAAAAAAGTAAAAACAATACAATACAAGATATGACGGAGTACTTTAAACAATGGCGCGCGACTAGCGGTGAGTTTCGCGACTCCGACCACGGTCGGATTAACCGGAGCGACGGACTAGCCGAGGACGGACTAGAGAGGTTCTACTGTATAGTTATACTTTAGTTTAAACCGTGACTGAACAACGGCCTCTATATATACAATGAAAAATATAGGATATAAAAAGATCTAATCTATTAAGTAAGCGACGAGACCAGATGACTTGATATTTTTAGCTTCTGGTAATCTGATGACTACTTTTTTATTTATTGTTAATTAGTAGTTTACTTTTCGGTGACTTCTAGTTTATTTATATCCTTAGTTTTCTGACCTTTCGTTACCTGCAGAACCACTATTTTAATCTTTATTAACAAATATGATAACAATATTGTTGAACAAGCAATTAACATAAAAAGGTTATTTTTAACTACATGCCGTTCCTACAAATCTGCCTGTCTGTCAAAGTAACGTTAAATTAATCGTTTCGGGAATTAGAAATATTCGATTGCTACATGCAAAAACTCGGGAACTTTAAGATTCAAACTTGCATTTGAAAATAATTCAAGTTACAGCTCAAGTCAGGGAAGTTCCACTGTATACAGAGTGTTTCAGAAGTAGGTAATACAAAATCTCCTGATAATCTGTTGGTCTTTATTCCATCACCCAATCAATCAAAATAAAATGCTCTTGCAGGCTGAATGATAATTTTAAAGAAATACGCTACTGAATTTTCAGAATTTTCCAAATTAAAGACTTACTTTATTGTACTTGTTTACAAAATAAATAAACTTTTTACCCATAAGAGAACGAAAATACATGTATGACTTTAATTTATTTCGGAAGTTTGCTTTTTCTTGCCTTAACATCTACCGACGTTTTGATAAATCCTTATCATTAGTAGCACAATATAGGGTATTTACCTTCTAAACTGTATTAGTAGTGTGTTTACTGTCAAGAACAGGTGTCAACCATGTTGTTTATAAGTGAAATTGTGTGAGAATCTGGAGCGTGATTTTATTGTTGCTAATTGCTTTTTAACTAGTTTATTAGAGTAAAAATGATCAAGGGCTAAATAATGCGAAAGTGTCTTTAATTTTGAAAACTCTGAAAATTCAGTTGTGTGCTCAGACTTTTGACAAGCAGTGTAATATGCAATATGACATTGTTCTTGCTGCTTTAATAAAAACTGTTTATTGATTATTCGCAATTTTAATAATTGCGCGTAGCTTTTAAGCAAGCAGTTGGTCATTTCCGTATCGCCTGGTTATTATTGTTAATGAACATTGCCAAGAAATTCTGGTAATTGATATCATTGGTTATGCTCAGTGGTCAAAAATAAGCGTGCGCACTGAAAACTTTTGTTATGCCTATAGAATTCCCCTTCAGTATTTTTGTTCTGGATATTTTTTACCGTGAAATTGTTTTAGGTAGTTTTGCATTGTTGTTCTGTACGATTTTCTGATAAGGTGTATTCTCTAAGTTATTGCATAGATTGTAGCGGATATACAATTTTCCACGGTCCCATTAAAAAACAGATCTAAACACTGCAGAAATAGCAATTCTTGCTTTTTCTGCACCCTAACCCTCATATTGAAGATGGCTTCGTTTGAATGTATAACCAAGAACCAGAGATTTTCATAAACTAAGATTGATTCTTTAAGAAGCATCGAATGCAATTTCTTAATTTTTCTAAACAAAATATGACCTAATCCTGGATGGTTGCTGAATAATGCAATTTTTGGTAATTGCCACGATCCTCCTTTACTACTTAATCACAATTATGAAAAATCGTGCTTGCACTGCTTTCACAGTATTGTTTTTCAATAAATTTATTTCGGTGTGAATTTGGTTTTTATTCTTAGTTAATTTGTACATCTCATATCAACTTAGTTAATCTCGAGTCATATTTCAAAGTGGTTTTTTAGGAGGGGGCTAGTATTTGAAACTTGTTTGTTTTATGCTCTCTATTGCGATTTCTATAAATTTATGCAAGTTTTTTTTTTAATGTTATGTCATAATCCATTGCTGTTCATATAACTCATTGCTTAAATACATTTGTAAAATGACTTTGCAAACCAAAGGAAATACTAATATAATGTGGTAAAATATAAAGCAATGTAAATTATTGAATTCATTTTTAGAACGAAATAATTAGGTTGTAATGAACAAGTAACTAGTCTAATAATAAAGAATCTGATGTTGCCACTCACATGACTATTATATTTGGATTTGATAGGTTTGCGTTGGATGTTTAATATTTGAAAGTATTGATAAAGTAAAATTGCTTAAGGTTAATAGAATCAAATCAGGGCAAACTAAAAACTTGTATTTTTGTTGAACTAATACTTTGTATGGGGTTTTCCAGTAGGGGTTTGGGGATGTTTTTTTTTGTGCAACAAAATGAAAATTCGTTCAAAAAATTGTGTACTTACAAATTTGATCGTAAATTTTTATAAAACGGCCCTTTGCCGATATTGGGTAATATGCAGAGACAAAGCAGGTAAAACACTTTCGTTTGAATTCAAACATTTCTTTTCTGTGTACAATGACTACTATTCGAACTCAAGCAAAAGTCTCTACGTGCTTTTCCGCTAGCGCTTAGCCATTGGGTGGTATGAATAAAAGAGAGCAAAACGTAAGTAAAACCTTTTGCTCACGACCGTGCTCTGAGTACGAGTCTGAGCAAGAGCTTTTGCTCACTATGAAGCATATCATCCAGTCGATATGAATAAAGAAGAGGTTTTGCTTATGATTTTGAGCAAATGATCTGCAACTTGTGCATCTGTTTGCGTTTTTTAGGGAACACCGGCACGTGAAATATCAGGCGAAGGGTCGTATAAGAACAGAGTACAGTTCCTTTTTTTTGAATCCATAACATTTTTTATTATTTTTTATTATCATATTATTTGTATTTCCTTTATGTTGGGACCCGCAAGCCGGCAACGGTCCGTTGTCGTTGACCTAATTACTTTATTAGATTTCGGCAACACAACAATAAGGCACTTTCGAAAACGTGCTATTTCGAGGTTTTGGGTTCTGAGAAAGCTATAAACGTAGCGTCCAGATACCAGATGTTACTTGAGTCTGTGCAAAATCTCAAAGCATATGCTCATAGTAAAAGGTTGGAGTATAAGGTTCTGCTCCTATTTGTATGAATAACGATATGCTTTTACTTACAACCATTTGCTCACATGAATTCAGCATATGCTCAAAATAATTCTAGAATGTCCGAATTAAACACAGAGCCCGGCTCAAACGGATGTGTGCGTTCTTTCCACGACGATTTTACTATCTCTCTTTTACTCTTTCGAGTAGTGTTACGTACTACGCCTTTTGTGGACATTCGTTTTATTTCATCGGAATTAATTTACAGAGTGGTTCATATTTTTCACTAAAAATATGTCGTTTGATGATGCGAAAGGAACGAATCAAGTGACAATCTATTAATAGCTTTTCAGTTGCAAAAAAGACCGGAAATTTTTGGTACAGTCGACTAATGAATCCCTAATTTTTCCCCAACTCCAGTTTGAAAGCCCGGATTTGCAATGTACCGGAAAAAAATTTTCATTTTCTCATGGGACGTTTCAAATTACTTAAAATAACTTGATGATAAACGAACTTTTATTTTCATTATTTTCACTCAAATTTCTTTCCTCAAATCGGTAATAGTTATTTTTGTATTAAGTGGACAAAATGAGTGTTTTTTATGGCTCGTGAGAAGTGAATTTTGGTCGAAGACAGTCGAACGCATCATAAAAACACAAATTTTGACACGAAATACAAATAACGTTTTTTCGGCAATGTCAAAAAAAGAAACTGATTTATGGAAATAAAATTATAGAAATGAAACTAATACGAAAAAAAATAAATTTATTTTTTCACGTGTTAAAAAAAATATTTTTTTACTGATAAAAAATATTTTTTATACCATTTTTTCACGTGTTAAAAAATTTTTTTTTTCACTGTTAAAAAATAGTTTTTTGATATTTTGTTAAAAAATAGAGCACTTCGCGTATCGATAGTGATGCGTAAATGTCATCTTTTTTGAAGTTTGTGGAAAAGTGTTTTTATAATCATCGTACTTTATAATGCTTCTGTGCACGTACATTAACAACTTCAGCCATCATAAAATTAGCGAAGAGCATGAGCACGGTGAATCTACTGCTGACCAGATGCACAAGTTGCAGAGCATTTGCTCAAAATCATAAGCAAAACCTCTACTTTATTCATACCGACCGGATGATATACTTCATAGTAGGTAAGCAAAAGCTCTTATTTATGCCCATATTCAGAGCACGGTCGTGAGCAAAAGGTTTTACTTCCGAATCTACGAATCCCACCCAGGTCAACATGGGGATGACAAAAATAATGGGCGGTATGAATAAAAAAGAGCAGATGCGACATGAGTCTGAGCAGAACCTCAAAGCATATGCTCATAGTAAAAGGTTGGAGTATAAGGTTTTGCTCCTGTTTGTATGAATATGCTTTTACTCATAAGCATTTGCTTACACGAAATGAGCATATGCTCAAAAAAATTTTGCAGATTAAAATTAATAATTGTACGAATGATTCCAATTAAAATGTAAGAACGTTTTTAAAGTTTTAAAGTGTAAAAAATTAAAAAAGTGTGTAAGTTTTATTATTTTTGTCATCCCCATGTTGACCTGGGTGGGATTCGTAGATTCGGAAGTAAAACCTTTTGCTCACGACTGTGCTCCGAATATGGGCATGAATAAGAGCTTTTGCTTACTATGAAGCATATCATCCGGTCGGTATGAATAAAGTAGAGGTTTTGCTTATGATTTTGAGCAAATGCTCTGCAACTTGTGCATCTGGTCAGCAGTAGATTCACCGTGCTCATGCTCTTCGCTAATTTTATGATGGCTTGCACAGAAGCATTATAAAGTACGATGATTATAAAAAAAACTTTTATACAAACGTCAAAAAAGATGACATTTACGCATCACTATCGATACGCGAAGTGCTCTATTTTTTAACGAAATATCAAAAAACTATTTTTTAACAGTGAAAATTTTTTTTTTAACACGTGAAAAAATGATATAAAAAATTATTTTTTAACAGTAAAAAAATAAATTTATTTTTTTGCGTATTAGTTTCATTTCTATAATTTTATTTCCATAAATCAGTTTCTTTTTTTGACATTGCGGAAAAAACGTTATTTGCATTTCGTGTCAAAATTCGTGTTTTTATGATGCGTTCGACTGTCTGCGACCAAAATTTACTTCTCACGAGCCATAAGAAACACTCATTTTGCCCACTTAATACAAAAATAACTATTACCGATTTGAGGAAAGAAATTTGAGATGGATCGTAACTCACTTTTTGGGTGAAAATTATGAAAATAAAAGTTCGTTTGTCATCAAGTTATTTTAAGTAATTTGAAACGTCTCACGAAAAAATGAAAATTTTTTTCCAGTACATTGCAAATCCTGGCTTTCAAACTGGAGTTGGGGAAAAATTAGGGATTCATCAGTCGACTGTACCAAAAATTTCCGGTCTTTTTTGCAACTAAAAGCTATTAACAGATTGTCACTTGATTCGTTCCTTTCGCATCATCAAACGACATATTTTTAGTGAAAAATATGAACCACTCTGTAAATTAATTCCGATGAAATAAAACGAATGTCCACAAAAGGCGTAGTACGTAACACTACTCGAAAGAGTAAAAGAGAGATAGTAAAATCGTCGTGGAAAGAACGCACACATCCGTTTGAGCCGGGCTCTGTGTTTAATTCGGACATTCTAGAATTATTTTGAGCATATGCTCAATTCATGTGAGCAAATGGTTGTAAGTAAAAGCATATCGTTATTCATACAAATAGGAGCAGAACCTTATACTCCAACCTTTTACTATGAGCGTATGCTTTGAGATTTTGCACAGACTCAAGTAACATCTGGTATCTGGACGCTACGTTTATAGCTTTCTCAGAACCCAAAACCTCGAAATAGCACGTTTTCGAAAGTGCCTTATTGTTGTGTTGCCGAAATCTAATAAAGTAATTAGGTCAACGACAACGGACCATTGTCGGCTTGCGGGTCCCAACATAAAGGAAATACAAATAATATGATAATAAAAAATAATAAAAAATGTTATGGATTCAAAGAAAAGGAACTGTACTCTGTTTTTATACGAAAGTCATTTGCCTTCCTCATTGGCCGAACGTGTGCATTTAGCCGTTTAGACCCTTCGCCTGATATTTCACGTGCCGGTGTTCCCTAAAAAACGCAAACAGATGCACAAGTTGCAGAGCATTTGCTCAAAATCATAAGCAAAACCTCTTCTTTATTCATATCGACTGGATGATATGCTTCATAGTGAGCAAAAGCTCTTGCTCAGACTCGTACTCAGAGCACGGTCGTGAGCAAAAGGTTTTACTTACGTTTTTATTCATAGAACGTGGTAGCATATGCTCGGAATTGTGCGAGTAAAAGGTTTTGCTCTCTTTTATTCATACCACCCAATAAATTTTTTGTCAATCTTACACACTTTTAAATTTTTTTACACTTTAAAACTTTAAAAACGTTCTTACATTTTAATTGGAATCATTCGTACAATTATTAATTTTAATCTGCAAAATTTTTTTGAGCATATGCTCATTTCGTGTAAGCAAATGCTTATGAGTAAAAGCATATCATTATTCATACAAACAGGAGCAAAACCTTATACTCCAACCTTTTACTATGAGCATATGCTTTGAGGTTCTGCTCAGACTCATGTAGCATCTGCTCTTTTTTATTCATACCGCCCATTGTCTCTCACAATACAAAGCAGATGTTGAATACCAATAAACTGGACTTTTTTGTATCTTATTACAATAAAATATCAGAAAGTTTATATATAAGTTTAGATATTAAACAAACAAATTAGTTCATTTCTTCTTTAGAATTATCGAAAAATAATCAAATTATTACAAAACTCGAACAATAACAAACGCACGTGGCACGACGTAACGTCACGACAAGGAGTTCGCTTAGTTGAATTTATTTACGCTAGAGTTGCATGCTTGGCTTGAATTGCCTATATATCCCTTATCGTGGTCTCGGATGCTTCGAAAACCTCAGCAATTGTGCTTACCGACCGTAGAATAATGAATGAATAGTAAAAAAAATGTTGTACTCAACTAGTGCAGTAATCATTCAGTTTTTGCACTTGTTTAATAAATATAATTTATATTCTATTTTTTAAATCTTTGTTTTCAAGAACATTTGACACTAGATGGTACTAACCAGTTGCAATGTACGTATTATGCAAAAAACACTATTTTTGAAAAAGATTTTCTTGAACGCATGTTATTAGAAACATAAGTATAATATTTTTGATAAAAAAACATGAGAATTGCTTCCTGATGAAACGCTTCTTTTGCAGTTATGGTTTGCTAGGGGCAAGTGGTTGCGGAAAAACGACTCTTCTTAGTTCCATAGTTGGACGAAAAAAATTAAATTCCGGTAATATTTGGGTACTAGGTGAACAGATATCGATAAAAGGAAGTCAGCCGCCGGGACCACGCATAGGATACATGCCTCAGGTAAGACCACGGCCTGAAAAGAAAAGATTAATGTTGTGAAGAAAATTTCAGGATGTTGCATTAGTAGCTGAATTTAGCGTAAAAGATGCGGTATATTATTTTGGCAGAATTTACGGTATGTCCGAAGAATCGATTGAAGAACGTTTTAGAAAATTAGGATCCTTATTAGACTTGCCACCTGACGATAGGTAATTCATCACAAATTACAAAATTATCAATTTCATTTCACAACTATTTTCTTTTAGATTACTCAAAGATTGCAGTGGAGGGCAACAGCGGAGGGTATCATTTGCAGCCGCTATGATACACGATCCAGAATTACTAATTATGGACGAACCTACCGTCGGATTGGATCCAGTTCTGCGAGATAAGTCAGTAAAAACGTAAAGGAGTCGTAATATAATTTATTCACAATTATATTTACAGCATATGGAATTATTTAATTGAAATCACTGAAAAATTACAAGTTACTGTAATAATTACCACACATTATATAGAAGAGGCGAGGCAGGCACATAAGGTAATACATTTTTTAAGTGAAAGGCTTGTGATTGTGTCACCTTGGCAGTATCATTTATGCTAAAGGATGTTTTTTGCCGTAAATTGAGTTTTATACATAATTATTAAATCAAGGTATTTACAAAAAACAATACTCTTGCGCAGTCATGCTTACCGATAGGTATACGGAAATTAAAAGATAATACAGACTTTAACATTAAACTCAAGTTTATAATTTAAATTTGTTTTAGTTGATTTAAAAAATGCAGTTTGTGGTCGTTCTTGAACCTTTTTAAGCGTTACTATTTATGATTGTTATAAACTGTATCACCATCAAACCTCGATTTGCTTGAAAAATAACGTCATCGGCGCTGCAACCACTGTGTGTTAATTAACGCACATTTAATATTATGATGCACTTATGGGCAAAAAATTTTGCGAAGGTTTCATGTTTCTTCGTCATCCTTACTTGGTAATTTACACAATTAAACCTTCACAATTCATTCACATTTATAATCCTTGCAACCGTTTCTTTTTTGTTCGCTTTAAATATTACTACGATTACTACTTTCATACACGCATGAATTACAACGAATTATACAAGAAGATTTTAGAAAGCAATAAAATAAAATGACCTTAGTAAAGTGCATACGTTAGAAGTAAATGAATTGAAAACGCACTATTGCCTGTCAGAAATAATCATCCAATATGGAGTACAATTACTTATGAATCGATAGTTTTCTAAGTACAATCTCGTTAATCCGAACCTCCAGTAATGTCTAAAAATAAATACCTCTGTAATCCAAACAAAATTATTCAGATCTCTTTAAACCAAAGTGCTAATTGCTATTTTTCAGAATTTAGCTGTTTTGTTTATATCTTTATGTTATTTCTTTAGGGATCTGGTTTCAAATCTTACGTGGGTCGATTGAAATAAACCCGAGTTGAAGACTTTTTTCCGTTTAAATTATGTATATTCTAATATATTCTAGTGATCCGAATAAATCGCTAAACCGAACACAGCCCGGTTCCAATTAGTTCGGAGTAGCGTTGTTGCACTGTATTTACTAAAATCATAAGCGTTCAGAATTCAAAAAACTATTTGCGCCAATCGTTTGGGCCTACTTCATTTGTAGATACTCTCAGCAATTTTTTTCCAATTAAAAATCCTTGTAAATATTTATTTGATTTTAAATTATACCATTAACCTTTATTTTTCAATTTTATAGAATATAAATACTTACTTACATTGGTTTCCTTATTCCATAACAACATTTTTAAAATTTTCCACTTACTACAAATTTATCACACACAAACATTTTAAAAACACATTTTTTAAAACATTGTCAATTACACACATTAAACATTTTAAAAAACACAATGATTAATCATTGTGTTTGACTCTTTTTAAAATGTGTTTTTTAAAATGTTTAGTGTGTGTAATTGACAATGTTTTAAAAAATGTGTTTTTAAAATGTTTGTGTGTGATAAATTTGTAGTAAGTGGAAAATTTTAAAAATGTTGTTATGAAATAAGAAAACTATTGTAAGTAACTAAAACAATTATACATAACAAGGGAAACTTGAGTTAAATAAAATTAAAAAATAAATAAAGGGATTAATCCAACGCCACGCAAAAGGCCCGGCAATGAAACGGGATGATTTGAGGTGGGGTTTAGAGCTCGTGACCCCTCACCATCAGCTTGAGTAACCAATTTAATTTACAATGGTCGCGTTCAGCGCACTCAACTGTTTAGAAAGAAATTTAATTATTTTTTAAAGAATGAATTTTTTATTAATTTATCACATGTAATAAGAATAGCCATTTGGTATTGCTTCAATCGCGTTTTATGTTTTTTTTTTTATGGGGGTGCCTAAAAACAAAAGTTGTTTGAGGGCTTGGATAGTTCTAGGCGGATCGGCTTGAAACATTTTTGCTCTTAGGTACCCCCACAAAAGACCGCCATTCAACGGTTGTTCAATATAGCTGCGTATGTTCGACTGCCGAAATTAAAAAATCACAGCCACTTTGAATTTGTAAATAAGAAAATTTTTGACAACCAAAAAAAAACAGACAAGTATTTTTTGTGTGAATTGGTCACAAGACAAGACTTCCGCAAGCAACGTTAGTTTTATTGTGAAACAAAGTCACAAAGCAGCATAGGCAGACTCCAGACTACAAGACACGGAGTCAAGGAAGGAAGACATTTTCTACAAGACTTCCACAAGTACCGTACATTTCATTGTGAAACAACGATATTGATGCAATACCCCTCAATATGCTACGAGAGGTCATGTCAAACTTCCAGGACCGACTCCCAGAATGCATAAATTTCAATGGAGGACATTTGGCGAACGTAGTGTTTAGAAATTCAATTTTTTAAAAATAGTAAAATTTCTTTCTAAACAGTTGAGTGCACTGAATGCGACTATTGTAAACTAAATGGTAACTCATGCTGATGGTGAAGGGTTGTCGACCTTCGTTTCTACCACCACCTTACAAGCTCTAAACCCCACCTCAAACCATCCCTTTTCATTACCGGACCCTTTACTTCACTTTACAGAAAGAGTGTTTTATATGGTAGATAAATCTAGTTTTTTTTGGAAATGACAAGATATTGAAGAACAAATCGTAAATATCATAAAATAATTTATAATGTAAGAGAATATAAAAAAAAGTTTCTAAATAATTGTATATCAGTGTCCTGTTTTCGCATTCATTTTCATGTAAGCCTCTATTTCGTATCATTTTATGATTAAGATATTTTATAAGCAAACGTTTAGTTGAATGCAAATTTTGAAATTTTCTATTAAATGTCGGACGGTGATAAGAATTTCAGTTGCATGGACGTGGTATTTTTACATCAATTTCAGAAGACCACAATGCTTCTAATGCTGGTAACACCTGTACATGAAAATATACAGTAATATCCCGGTTTACGCGATTAATGCGTGGCAAAAAAAAAGTTAAGCGAATCAAACGTAAAACGGGGTTAATTACGTTTTTTAAATTGTCATATGAATTATTTTAAATAAACAGAGAATACAAATACCATAAGGTTGAAAACAGTATTTAACAGTGAAATAGTGTTTTAATTTTCTGTTATGCAAAAACATTAAAAAAAAAAAATTAAATTGCAATAAGAACGCAAGAGAAAATTACCGCGGAGGCGCACTGTATCGTGCCTGCGCCTGATTTAAAAAAGCGTTATAGCGAATCAACGTAAACCGGGGTTATTGGTGTAATCATAATACACTTGGCTTTACAGCCGTTTGCAGTTACTAGCCTCCACATTTAAACCAAAAGTTTTTTCCATCAAGTTTATTTGAAAGCATCTTCATAACAACTTCGAGGAGTACACAAACACCTAACGCAGTATTATATTTTTTAAAATAAATAAACTTGGGTCCATTATGATAAGGTTTATTTTGATCAAACTTGCACGTTTTACACGTGTTACGATTTCAACTTTGAACTAAGCTAATTTCATTCCCTCATTCATCTTGCGGTTTAAAACATGAAAAACAAGTTAGTAATTATTATTATCATAATTGTAGAAGAGTAGTAATAACATAAATTAATTGAGATAATAATGTGGGAAAATGTTACGTTCTAAAAAAACTATTTTCTTTTGATATAATTTTATTTTCAATTCATGGTAGAAAAGTAATTAAACCAACGGTTTGTCTACTCATTCGTTCATTTCTACAAGTATAATTTATGTTACTGCAGTCAATAACTTCTTCTGCTACCTTATCTTGGGCATAATTTAGCTATTTTAAAAATAATTTCAACATCTTCATAGGTAGCACTATTCTTGGTTTGGTGTCATTACTCTATAATTGCTTTGTGTAATAAGTGATTATGACTACTTTACAATGGCAAAGTGCACAGAACAGTAAAACACGTATTAATTAAATACAACCGTTATAGAAACAAACTGCTAGTAATAATACAACTTTGTTGATATTTTTTATAGATCGGATTAATGAGGGACGGCAAATTACTCGCAGAAGAATCCCCGGAAAGATTATTAACTTTATTTCGAACTGACACATTAGAAGAGGTCTTTTTAATATTAAGTCGACAACAAGTCGAAGGAAGAATACATAATCCGGAATTAGAAGAATTACGAGACGATCAAAATAATTCTACAATCCAATCGGCAAATTCCAATGTAAGCTTAGTGATGGGAGGCGATGGTCCTCATGCATCCACAGATGTAAGTGATTTTCTAGAAACTTATCTTTCATTAAGTTAATACAATTTGGCATTACAATATTTGTAGAGCATCGTTGTCTTTGTAATACTATTATTTCTCAAATATTTATCTAACACTCAATAATTCATTTTTTCAATGCAATGAATTCTTTTTAGATGCTTACCCCAAAGGAAACAACTATTCGTTCGAAAGCCCAGCATAACGTTGGCGGTTACAGTGTAAATAAAAATCGTTTGAAAGCACTGTTAGGAAAAAATTGGAAGCAATATTCAAGGAATTTAGGGTAATTTTGTAAATCTGAAAAATATTTGTTTTAAATATGGTTGTTTACATAGAGGTGTCGCATTTACGCTGATGTTTCCAATCTTTGAAATGTTGGCGTTCCTTTTAGCAGTGGGAACTGATATGAAAGACATTAAAATAGGCGTGGTAAACAATGAAGTTTTAGTAAACGGATCTTGTCATAATTATTCAAAACCTGGATCTGTGGTACTTTTAGACGATTTTACTTGCGAATATCACGACTTAAGCTGTCGGTTTTTGGATATGCTTGTTGATCCTATGATAGCTCTGAGTTACCACAGTGATGTGGACACGGCTCTCGATAAAATACGGCATGGGAAACTTGTTGGCGTTATGGAATTTACAAGCAACTTTTCTGCATCTCTTCAAGATCGTTTCAACGCAGGCCGTAAAGTTCGCTCTGGAAGTGTGACCAATAGTTTTGTGAATGCTTGGTTGGATATGTCAAGTAAGCTCGATAAATGGAATATTACTTTAATGTCCTGTACAATGCAATTTTAGATCGTCAAATTGGAACGACATTAAAATTCAAATTATTAGAAAAAGTAATTGATTTTCAAAAAATTATTTTAACTGACTGCAACCTGCCTGGTAAAGCTGGAGATATACCGATAAAATTTGAAGAAGACGTTTATGGAGATGCTGACGAAGAGTACAGCAATTTTATGATCCCAGGGGTACTGTTGTCGTAAGTCTATCGTTGAACAAAATAAAAATTAAACTGATGTTAATATCACTTATGTATTGCAGAGTTATGTTTTTTATGGGAACAACAATGACATCAACAATTATTATTACTGATCGACTTGAGGGAGTGTGGGACCGATCTATAGTTGCAGGAGTGTCAGCACTAGAAATAATGATAACACATTTCGTTACGCAGTTCATATTAATTTTAGTACAATCGCTTGAAGTTATAGTAATAACTTTTTTTATTTATCAAGTGAACTACATTGGAAGTTTAATCATAGTTGTAATTTTTGTTGTAGCACAAGGATTATGTGGAATGAGTTATGGTAAATGTTATAATCTACTTCTAATTAATAGGTATGTTTAATTAATTTTGTTAAATAGGTTTTTGGGTATCAGTTGTTAGCAGTACACATTCAATGGCAAATATTGTTGCAACAGGAAGTTTTTACCCTATGATTCTTGTATGCGGTACGTATAATTACTTAATACGTGTGCAACAGTAGAATGGTATAGGTCAATTACTTTAAGAAGGACCTGCCACGTGACTGCACCATGCGCGACCTGCGCAATGGCGTTGTTTAGTTATCACAAAAATCGAATAATCTAAAGTCTAAACGATGATTATCAAGTAACAAATATTACGTCTAAGTGCAAGAATTTCTTAATTTTTATAGTGCAGAAAAATTAATTAGTTAATTAAGCAACTCTCAAACTCATCACATGACTTCTAAACATGAAAATTCAGTTTTAAAATTTACATCTTGAATCTTTATAAAATCCATTCTGAACTGAAAGTGGCTTTTGTATCATTTTTAATTTTGAGGTTTCAAGTGGCAGTTATTCCGATGACAATGATTGTTAAGTAAATATAGATTTACGGTAATGCTTCATTGTCACGATCACAGTCTATGCTACGACTAGAAAATTTTCTAGCCGAGCTGTCAAACAACCAAGTTCCGCCTTTTTGAAACGGCGCAAACTGCGTGTGACCCTCATCTACAAGCCGACAATCATTGCACAACTAGGCCAAGCAATAAAGCATTTTTTCATGCCATAAATACTACCCGGAAACCAACTGTGCGATTACATAAAGGACAGTTAGTAGATCAATTTCGCATAATTTTAGACTCGAGGACCATAATTTTTAATTTGTTATGAACAATTTAGAAGAAAAAAATCGTTTTTTTAAATAGTTTTTTGCTTGTAAAATGGAAACTAATTAAGCAATCTTAATGTTGTCAATAGACGAATTGTAGAGAATTAAATTACGAAGAGAATGAGAGGTCGAATATCCCGATCGAATAATTAGAACCGGAGAAAACCCGGAAAATTCGGAAATTTCAGTGTTTTTTAAAAAAAATTACAATTCCGACATTTTTTAATTTTAAGAACTGAAACTTTGCACGCAAATAGTTATTCATATGTATTTTATGTGTGCAAAACCCAGATTCTGTCGAACTAACGGTTATTGCACAATCACCATTTCAATTTTTTTCTGCGATATTTTCTAGGAGGGCTTCTTGCTCCTGTGGTTGTCCGATTTAAATTTTAAAAACAGAATTGGAAACTAGACGTACACAGCAACAAAACGTTCATCTTAGATTTTCCATAAAATGTAGCGAAATAGGTGAAAAACGGTCGTGAATATGAGTAAAAACGGCCGACCCTGCAAAAGCGGTCGAGTAGTGGGGGGTGACAGCCCGTGAGGGGAAGCACAGCCCGGTTCTATTCCCATATAAAAAACTTCCCCTCAGCGGCCGGTCTTCCCCCACATTCGACCTCTCATTCTCTTCGTAATTTAATTCTCTACAATTCGTCTATTGACAACATTAAGATTGCTTCATTAGTTTCCATTTTACAAGCAAAAAACTAAAAAAAAAACGATTTTTTCTTCTAAATTGTTCATAACAAATTAAAAATTATGGTCCTCGAGTGTAAAATTATGCCAAATTGATCTACTAACTGTCGTTTATGTAATCGCACAGTCGGTTTCCGGGTAGTATTTATGGCAAATTATGACATTTTTTTTGCTCTGTTGCTTGGCCTAAACGTGAAACTGTCACTAAAAGACATTGTAGTTTAATAGGCAATTTTGCTTTGAAGAGAAAATTAAGTAACACCAGGGGGGGGGGGGCACGTTACGGCGTGTTACAGAGGAGGGCGGGGGGCTTAATGTGTTGTTATATAACGATTGATAATTATAGCAAAAATCATATTTTGAATTTATGTAAGTAAATGACGTAATTTTTTTATTTCAAAATCTTATTAAGATAATGATTCATAATTATATCAACGTACTAAAAAGGTTTTTAAATTAATTTTTTCATTACGCCAAAGGGGGGGGGGCTTACATAGTGTAGTGGATAATGAAAAGAAAAAAAAAAAAATTTTTTGAACGCTCGCACTGCTTATACGAAAGTTAAAATGCACTGTTCATATACAATTTAGTGCAACTTGGCGACTTGCTCATTTATAACGGACAACCACCGGCTCCAATACTACTGGAAAGCCCCGAATTTTCTTCAAATCCGCATAAAAAAAAAACCTGAGTGTATACATATAAATAACGGGTGTACACACGAATAGATATTAGGGTTCTCGAGTAGCTTATGTTGTCAAGATAAGGGCACCGAAATGTATAATGAACAAAAAAACAGTAACCATTTTTGAATTTAAATTTACCCTCCATCTCTTCAAATAACCGAGCTTCCCATAGTGGGTATCCAAAATCAAGTTAATTGGAAGTTGCAAAAATACATTTGTTTATTCTTACCTTTTGCAGGTCTACTGTGGCCACTTGAAGGAATGCCCGTCGTACTGCGGTGGTTTTCTAAATGCCTGCCGTTCACAATACCTATAACATCACTTCGAAATGTTATCAAGAAAGGCTGGGATTTAACACACTTAGAAGTCCTAAATGGTATTGGTGTTTCACTGGTTTGGATAATAGGTCTAGGTCTTATTAGCACCTACCTAATCAAGTCAAAAAGTTAAATATTACATAAAAAAAGATCTAAATAAAATGCATACTTTTTATTATAGAAATATGGTTTTAATGGTAAAGTTATAAAAATTATATACAGATACTATTTACATTATTTTTAGATAGACTGTTAAAAATATTCATTCTACTCAATAATTTTCATTCTAAATTTTTGGCACCCCTTCTTCTGGAACTGCTGTTAAAAAATAATCGCGGCTTATAAAGATCTTCGCTTGTGTAACGCTGACTATTATTCGCACCTAAAAGTAAATTATGTAATTTAAGGAATTGTTAGTTAAGCTTTAAAACCTTTTTTAGCATTATTTTGTCGTTTCGGCCGTTCATGTTCACCATCATGCACTTTTTCAATAGATTTTTCACTGTCAGCAGGACTTAACGGCAATGTAAAGCTATTGTGATTCAGCACTGAAATCAAAATAAAAATGTGATAAACAATTTTACTAAACTTATTATTGTTACCTATGCTGTCATTAGATTTAACTTTTTTCAATTTTAGTGAATCACTTTTAACCATCACTTTTATTTCATTTTCATCATCTACAATATGAATATAATAAATCAAAAAAGTCATATCACCTAATGTTACCTTCGATAAGATGATTAATTTTATTGTTGTTATGTAAATCGCTGTGAATAAAACTGGACTTTCTTTTAGGACCTCTGTTAATTGAACTATTGAATTCATTACTCAAAGCTACATCTATCAAAATATCTCTATTCGATAAACTATTTTGATCAAATGCAGAAGCCAATTCAATAATATTGAGCTGTAACTGATTAATAATTCCCTTTACCATAGCTGCAGTCTTTGTAGCCTCATTTTGGTCCCTTTGAGAAAAGTAGGATAAATGTTCACCAAATTTACCTTCAGTCGCTTCCAGAAGCTGATTAGCATTTACTTTCTCCAAAGGATCTGATTTCTCTTCAATGGATTCTGCTGAAGTTACATTTAAATTATTCAGCTTCAAAGGCGTTTGCATTAAATGCGTTAAATGCTTCTTTAAAATATTCGGTCTTTTTCTTTCGGAAGCATTGACCGCTATATTTTCAGTTTCTTCTAGCACCTCATAAGTAACTTGATTTTTATCCTCTGCAACTGTTTCACCCATTAACGATGAAAGAACATTTGTATCCAGTAGTTCAAACTGGTTCTGTTTTTCAATTTCTTTCAACTGCTTTCGAATTTTCATCAATCGCCTAGCCTCAAATATATTGGAAGCAAATTTTGGTTTAATTAACTTAAGTCGGGGCACTTGCGGTGTTACAATCGTAATTTCACCAGAACTTTCTAAATCAGTAATAGTTACTGGTGCTTTAATAGTAGCAATTTCAGATTGATCCGAATTTCCAGAATCACCTGATCCTGAACTTGCGGTGAATAATTCCTGACTCTGCTGCTGTCTCTGAGATTGTGAAGATTCATTTGAATTAGACGATGTCGCATTTCCTGTGTTACCATCATTGGAATCCCGGTCGGTCGACCTACGATCAGATTTCTTCCATTTCGAACTGTAATGATCATCTTTCAATTCCTTTTTCGAATCCTTTTTATCCTTTGAATTAGAGTTTTGTTTGTGATGTTTATCATCTTTTTTGTATCTTGAGTCATGCTTGGAACGATCCCTATTTTTGGAATCGTCATGACTTTTTGGTTTAGATGATTTCGATTTGTCCTTTAAATTGGTGTCTTTAGAGTTTGATTCTTTTTTTGAAGTGCTTCTATCACGGCTGCTACTACTGTGCTGCTTACTCCTAGATTTGTCTTTCTCAGACTTATTATCTTTATGCTTATCCTTACTTTCTTTATCACTTTTGGAATCCTTGATTTTTTCGCTGCTTTTTGAAGATTTTTCTCTATCAGTTTTGTTTCTACTGTCCTTCTTGTCTTTACTTCTGTCCCTGTCCTTCGAGTCTTTCACATGTTTTTCCCGTTCTTTTCTATCACGATCTGATTTCTTGTCCTTATCATGGTCATATTTAGATTTATATTTGTCAGAGCACCGGTATTTGTCTTTAAATTTGTCATCATTCCTAATCTTATCATCACTTTTTGTGCGTTCAATTTTATTATTAGAATCATTTGATTTTGAATTCCTTGATTGATACGAATCTTCACAAATTTCCATTTTAGAATCTGCATCATCTGACATGACTATTGATAAATGATCATCTGAGCTTTGTTTAGACATTTGTGACTCTTGAATAGACGAGTCCATGTCTGGTTGTTTATTAATGTCTACACTGTGATTTGAATCATGGCTTACGAGACCTAAAAATAGAAATGAAAAATTACCAACATTAAAAAAATATTGTTTTACCTGAAAAACCTGAAAACTGTGAATCAACAGAATTTTCTTCTTGTGCTAGATATTGCATTTGTTCAGTAATTGGCTCAAAAGGTGGTGATTCATCATCATCTACTTTGGAGTCATCTAATTTTTGTGATTCGTTACTCTGATCTAACTTCTTATCAGCAATTTCCGAATCAGGAGACACAGACTCTAAATCTGTTGGTAAAAGGTTGTTGTTATTACTACTGTTATCATTAGGCATATTTAATTTCAGATTGGCATTGAATTCTTTAGAATTATTACGATTTGGTTTTTCAATTCCCATGAATTGGTAATAGACCTCTTCGATTTTTGGAAGAAAAATTGTGTTCATTTTTGGATTCACAACTTGATCTACAATACGTTCAACACCAGTATCAAGAAAACCTGATCTAAAATTGTTTGAATCAAAATCATTCAAAATTAACCTACAAAACTGTCGTACTCAGAAATATTCTTGCGTAACATTTCTCGTACTTGATTTTTATTCATATCAGCCTTCCATTCTTGTGCCCTAAGGAATCCAGTAACACTTCCTTCGACTCTTTGTCTTAAATTTTGATATGCAGGTTTTGTGTCAACATCTGCAATACACTCTTTTCGGAAGTTGTCAAATATGCCTTGAGCTTTTAATTCGTACATTATTTGATCTACTAGTCGTGGATCACCTGACATACAGTGATGATTAGTTACAACTTCCATTATTTTCTTATTCACTTATTATGAAACTATTCAACACTTAACAATTATTTTGACAGCTTCTGTCATAAACTTCATCATACAGCGAAAGTAGTGCCATCTAATTCAAGTTACCCAAATCAGAGGAAATTGAAAATAGGGTAACACAACGCCATCTTTATTTACAAGCCGTGAAGCCATGCTTGGCAACACCGCATTAATGCACAGAAGTAGGCCGGGTATCATTGCACGTCGGTTGCAATCGAAACTTATTAAAAAATAACTAACATGAAATGATCCATACTACATCATTATTCTGATAGTATTAAGAAATAAAACAAAAGTTAGTAAGGGCAGGAAATTTTATTTTGTGGTATTTATTAAACATTAAATGACATTATTTACAAATAACATATTTTTAACGTTTATTCTTCTCTTTTGTTAGCGTAGCTAATTTCCTTTTTTTCTCTAAATTTTTAGTGCCATTTGTTTCTTTTGAATATTTTGTGTAGTTATTCAACAGAATATTTGCAAAAACAGAATACAATGTTTTAAACAATCTAGAAACATCGTTGCCACACAGACAATGTAATTCAAATTGTTAAAAAAAGTTATTGGAATTTAAGCTTAACTGTGTCAGTTGAATTAAAATGCCTTTTTGACAGGAAGATTGCAAAAATTTTGTTTCCCACACGCTATTAGCTACAATATATTCTAACAAAGCATACATATGAAAGAAAACACACTTAACATGGTAACTTGGTACACTTAAGCCACCTCGCTGTAAAAAGTCAAAATATTCGTTGCAAACATTACTGCCGCGTCCTTCCTCAAATAAAAAAACACAGGCAGTACATTCCAGTTTTTTGCAAACAGATCGTGCTCCATAGCCACAAACATATATGCAGCTTGATTCCTCGATTTCACATAATTCAAGATAATTTAAAGTTATAATGGGGCGAAATTGATCAATGTCAACATTATATAAATTTGATTCAGTACTTTCATTAGCAAAATTGCTAAAGCATGCTTCTTTTTTATTGATCATTTTCAAAATATGTCTTATTCGTAATTTGTTTTCTGATTCAATTACTTGCCTAACTGATACATTATAGTTTGATCCAGATAGTCGTCTGTACATTCCAAACCTTTTCTCTAACTTGTCTGTTTGAAATTTCCCCAAGAGTACATATGAAACATTAAATTTTGTTACAGCATCGTTAGCAATTTTACATAACACTTGAGATGCTCTTCTTATTGCTTCAAATGTGTCGGAGCTTAAGCCAGCTTTGTCCTTGAAAGACTGCCATGCTTCTATCCAAGACAAAAAACGTTTCAAAAACAATAACTTTTCATCCTCAATACTCACTGGTCCTGCCCATTCATTTCTTTTTATTTTTCCTACGATAGGGTTTTTAGAATTTACAATATCCCACCAGATGCGAAAAATTTGTAAAAAATTTGCAGTATCTGTACATTTTTCTTCCGTTTGTAAAGCAGCAATAGTTGACATATGAAAAACATTATCCACTAACAAAACGTTTTGTCTCTCTAAATTCGAGGGATACAAAGTTTTATAACTCAACTTATATGCTTTTTTAATTAACTTATTTTGCTCGTCCTTGAAAAATAGTCGCAAATGTTCGAAACATGCATACCGTTTTATTGTATAATTTTCAAAATCAGGATATATTAAAGTGTGAAAAGTATCTTTTTTGTTCAACCAGTTATTCCTAACATTTTTAAAAATGTGAACAGTGTCATACGATAGGTAAGTATTAATATCAGGGAAGCATGGATTTGGCATAGATTCGTTTGAAGAAATTAAAGTGAACATATTCTGATTTATTCTATTGTTATCAGTTAGTATCGCAACTATAGGAAAACCACATTTTTGAACAAATTCAATTACCTCATTAACGAGTATCTTTAACTGATCTCCTGTTGTGTTATTCACAGGAACTAGTCGAATAACTTCACTAAAATTACCAAAAGCAGAAGAGATCATAAAAGTTTCAATAGTTTTTGCCAGATCCTTAGCATTATTTTCTGAACTGCCAACAATTCCATTGGCTTTAAAATCTAACTTAGATTTCACATAAATTTCATCAATTTGTAATATTGTATATTTTTCTCGAACAGTCAAGTTTTTGGAAATTTGTTTCAAATAGTGACTTGGTATTTGAAAGATTTTTGTCTGGTTTTACATTAAATCTAGAAGATATTTGTTGTAAATATCGTTTACTAGGCAGCAGCAAATGATCTTGTAAGAGCATGTAACAAGACAATGAATATGAATAAGCCATAAATGCAAACAAAATAGTTGCTGGGGAATATTTTCATCTTTTTAACAATATCATGTTTAACTGATCAATTAAAAGTTCCAATTGTTTTTTATGTTGATAGTCTTCCATTTCTTCAGCTTTTTCGTTACACATAACTAAATTTTCATAAGACTTTTGCAAGAAAAATTCAAAAGATCAAGTCCTTAAATTGTGTTGACTTACGTTGGCATACCTAACTAATATATTTTCAAGTTGCGACCATCGAGATAATTTTAAATCACAAGGGAGAATCCAGTTCAAATCGTGAGCAGAAATTTCTTCTTTTCCAATAAAGAGTTTTAATGTTAAATCACTTTTCACAAGAACACTACATAAAATTTCGGCGGCACTTAACTCAGTTTCACTTTCAGAAGAACTATTAGAACACTCAATATTTAATAAATACAGCCAAACACCAAAGTTGCTCTTAATTTTAAAGTTCCACTTTGTTTCACTGTTTATACCATTTAGTTTTGTTTGAAAAGTGTCAAGAAAATTTGTAAAGTCATTTATAATATCAGATTTTACAAATTCTTCAATTTTTCCAGCTTCTTTTGATTGCAACGCTTTCCTTCTTACTTCAGGGTCTTTTCGTCTAACTACTGTTGAAGTTGAAGACAGATAAACTGGAAGATTTTGAAAAATTGTGGGTACAGCGTCTTCCTTTAATTTTGGGTGTGCTAATAGCAACGTAGTAACAGTTGACCGTTTTTGTATATCTGATCTAATATAACATCATTTTCGTTAAAATGTTTTATACAAACAGATGAATACTTCGTAGGCCGCCAATTTTTCCTCGGGATAGCTCGAAGCCATTTCTTTTTCGTTTCTTCATCTTTTGGAAATGAAAACGTAGTAACTGCAGCTTGCCCCTTTACGGATACACTTTCGTAATTCGATTTGCAGCTTGGGACACAACATTTTCTAGTCATCTAAAAAGTTTTCATGTGAAAAGCATGAACCAAAGGTTAAATGTACTTACTTTCTATATTGTCGAATATCAAATTATTGAGTTAAATATTCTGATAAATACACACAGGTTTGGAAATACCACAACTATCTAACGTTAACTGCACTTTATAACAATATCAACAACAACTCAATGATGCAATACTGAACTGAAGAACGCAAAATGTCCGCCTAGCAACACTGCTGCCAAATTTCTTAGTTCACGGCTTGTAAAATAAAGATGGCGTTGGGTAACATCAATGCAATTTCGATAAGAACAATGCAACGATTCCGACGTTTAGTAATAAACATGTGAAATAATAATAAATTTAACGATAATCCTTAGATATGTGTGTGGCTGTCATTATTATCTACATACCTCTAGATGAGTAATTACAATTCCATGTATTGATAAAAATGAAATTGTATATCTACGTGGGTCATACTAAAATTATTGAGAATCAAGAAATCTGGTGATGTTATGTTAACCTTACATAGAAATGTTATTTCTGTAGTCGTCAGTTGACGTTTAGGTACAGTGAGGTCAAAAAATAAACTATATGACCACACTGAGAGAAATAGATTGCTACAAATAGATATTAGTGATTATTATTGCAATCACTAATATAAATACATTTATCTTAATCAACCGTGCTTTGCTAGCATTAATATATTATTTTATTTAGATATTATTGTGAATTTAAACATGGAAGATTGCTGTCTTAAAAATGATTAGTTTTAAAATAACACGTATTCGCTATTACGAATATTTGTTCCGACAGGTTGGCTGTACAAAATATCTGTTATATTAGCGCTTGCATTTTCGTCTGTCAACAAAAACTTCATAATGAAACGCAACAATTCAAGATTGTTGTTGGAAATATCCAAGATGTGTGTTTTTTGCAACTAAACAAAATTTTATCGGCATTTTATGAACTCATAAGTGAGTTCGTGACTCATATTAGCCCACGCTTGATACCATTTGTACACGCGGTTCGTTTTGTGTATAGCGCCGAAATTAGGGAAAAATCAGTGATTCAGTTAAGGGTGCTTAAAGTGAAATGGCGGTGGTAAAGGACTTGCTAGAAGAATGGGGATTTGCACATTACGTGCAAACATTTGAAGGTAAGATGGTTATCATATTTTAACGGTTCGTTATTAATTTTCCTCCAACACCCACGTATATTTCTTAGTTACATTTACAAATTCTAGATAATGGAATAGATGACGAAGCCTTTTCACTGTTGAACAACGACGCTCTGAAAGAGCTAATTCCTAAAATTGGAGATCGGTTAAAATTTGTGAACAAGTTCAACGCTTATAACGCAGCTCAGGTAGGTTGTACATTTTTGTTATTACTATTGATTATAATTAAAAAATTTTAAATTAAAAACTATATCAGAGCCCAGTGCTTCCATTTTAAATTACTTAATTATTAGATACACGTTTTAAGGTGCCTTGATCTCCAATTGACGGGTTTCCCAATTGTTGTTAAATTTATTTCGAAATTTCATTCATACTTAAAAAACAACTTTTCTATGTATGTGTAGCTATTTGTTTCGTACTAAAATAATTATATTGCTGCTATAATCTATTACCTATAATTATCTAATTTTGATTTTTTGTCACAAACGCAGTGTAATACTTCATCAGGGAGTAGTTTCACATCAACAACTTCAACGGTGACCTACGAAGACGGTGAAGTAGATGAAGTTGCCAAAGATGAGACAGCACAATTCACAGAGCAATCTTCGTTACATTTACGAAACATTGACAATTATCGAGAAGATTTGTCCTTAAAAAACGTCTCTCTTACAGGTATAAAGGAAAATTCTGTCTTTAATTCTCTCAACAACTATCATGTTGTACAAAATGTGGCTGTCTATATAATGCACGATTTATTCGAAGGAACATTTAATTTTGAAATGGCCTTAATTTTAAATAAATTTGTACTAGAGCAAAAAATATTGTCACTTGAGTCTCTAAATTTTAAATTGCAATGTTTCAACTATGGATCTGAATCAAATAAACCACCTTTAATAAGTGTCGAAAATTTAAAAAGTCTTCATTTGAAAATGAGTGCTTCCGAAATGATCTGTTTTATAAGGATTAATTTTAGGTGAAAATATTCCTGGAAGTTATATATCAAAATACGTTGTATTTCATCCATCTCATTTACTTTATATGCAAACTATATGAGACCAAAGGATTTAGGGATCACTTTTGGGCTTATGAAGTTATCGATTCATCAAGGTACATGATTAAAGAACATGCAGACTTACTCAATCCGTACCCACAAGTTATTTATAAAACTTCTAGTAAAAAACTATTCATAAGTCCCAAAAGTTTTGTTTAAAATTTTGTTTTATAATTATTATAGTATAAAGTTCAAATTTTTAAAACTATAAATGTTATTTTAGTGTAATGTTCTTGCTATTTTTAAAATTGATGTTTTTATATTTAAGGAAATTTATACGATATTACTTATATTATGCAACTATAATCTGTTACTAACCTTTACAAAATAAAGATATTTAAAAATTACATCCCAAATATATTTTTAACAACCTGTAGTATTTGGTTCAGCAATGTTAGATAATAAACATTAAAATATGTTCTGTTACAGCCAGCTATAATCTATTGTTAAGTCGACCTTGCAAGATATTTAAATTAACAATCTATGCTATATGGTTCAGCAGTCCTGCATACTACTGCTTAAAATGTGATATATTACGCTCAGTAAAATTTCATTATTCAGTTAACATTCTTGAGATTGCTAAATTAAATATATGATTATTACAATATCAATATATTTAAAACAACAATATATTTCCTAATATATAAATATTGCACCTTTAGCATTTCAGATTGCTGTCCATATATGAAATATAAATTATATTTAAGTTAATCATAATTATATTAATTTTGACCATCTATTTCTCTCAGTGCACTCCTTGCACTCCATGACTGCACTACTACTTTAAAACGGTTTAATAAGCAACCTACACAAATATAAAAATACGCATTTTAAATCTAATTTACAAATTAAATTGATAGACGACATTCATTTAATGGGCTCCCGTGATCAAGTTTATTTTTGATCTAACTAGTTTGCAAAATTCGATAGTTGAAATCAAAATTGATATTTAAGTGATGCAAAATTGGAAAACTATTACACGCACAAGTTCTTTCGTTTGTTAATATCATGAAAATATATTAGACACTCTCAAAATAATGAATGCTGGTTGG
The DNA here is from genome assembly GCA_949768715.1 of Dascillus cervinus. Lineage (NCBI taxonomy): Eukaryota > Metazoa > Arthropoda > Insecta > Coleoptera > Dascillidae > Dascillus > Dascillus cervinus. The sequence continues at coordinate 23,208,572 of OX458319.1, read as the reverse complement.
AAGGACTACAAATGAGAAATCATAAAGCCGAAGGAGAGGACGAGATATTGATGGAAATATTGAAACTCACAGATAAAATTGTGTGAAATCTTTAATAAATGTCAGATAGAAGGAAAGATACCAAAAAGTTGGAACAACTCAATAATGATTCTATTGTACAAAAAGGGAAACAACGCAATAGACCGATCAGCTTGCTCTCACAGATCTCACAAAAATCGACATAAACAGATTAACTTCTTTAGTTTCACGAATATCAATCCAATAAACAGACTGATTTTAGAAAAGCATATAGCTAGCACTTAATAGAGAAAAGAATATCTTGAACTTTGCCTAGCTTTCGTTGAATCTCGTAAGGATTTTGGCACTGGGTCTTCCTGGATTCATTAGAAAATGCAAGAATAGACCATAGGTATATACAACTTTTAAAATACTTATATGAACTTATATGAAAATGCCCATCGAAATAAAAAGAGGCATAAGACTGTTTACTGTGGCACTTTTGGTAAAACAAAGACATTCTAGTAAACAGCAAATGGTTTCACCATCTAAGAAAATATACAGATGATATCGTCGTTATTGCAGAGAATCCGGCTGACTTTCATCAAATGTTAAAGGAACTAGATGGCGAATGTCTTGAGTTTATGGAGTGCAAACTTGGACTTTATTGTTAGACAAAACATCGCTTGCACCAACTGCTTGGCATCTGCTTGAAAGATCGGAAAAAGAATAGTTGAATCCGAGGAATAACTAAAATGAGACATTGCAGAAACAGTAACAGAACTTAAATGGGACTATGCTGGACAATCGGGGTAATGTCTAGAGAAGAAAAATAAAGGTCGCCCTTCAACAGGATGGACAGATGACATCAAAAGATCAGCATGGTTAATGTGGTTCAGGGAAGCGCAAAACCGACAGAAATGTAAGGAAATGTAGGCCTATATCAACGAATGAACAAAAGAAGATTAATGCGATTAGATGAGATATTAGATATTTATTGTAAGCTGCCTATTCTCAATTGCGCCATCTAAGTCTTACTGTGCCGCCTCACTCAACTAAAACTCAACTCAACTAAAAGAAGAAGGCTTTGGTGAATGTAGACGAATGGGGAGTGATCACCATTGCTTCCTCGCTTCTGAGGATAATTAATAAGCACACCGCCTCCACAGCGTTCCGATAAACCCGTTGCAGCGTGAATCCGTTCTATTGATGATTGCCTCCTAAATAATCTTACATCCATCTGTGCCCTCAAAATGTGGTACGCATCGATTTGTCGAAAGCGTTCGATATGGTGGGACACCACTTTATCTCTGTTGCCTTGGCTATGAAGGGCGTTCATAAGAAGGTATCGTTGTTTGTTGATGATGACGTCGTCGGACCGTAGTCAGTGGATATTGTCAATGCAGCAGATGGATGATTTACTGATAATATTTATGTACATAGTATGTCATTAATTTATTTTAAATTATTTGGTAACTAAACTGTCAGTTACCTTTGTCGCGCATTTATATTGACTTGTCAGACGTGTGTGATATGGAAACCGTCGTTAAATTTCGTTAAGCGGGTAATTTTAGTTTTTTCTTTTTACACATCAAAAATAAATAAATAAATCTGATAATTAAACAAAAATGTAAAACACCTGTATTTTTACCAAATATATTCGATACGGCGATCAGTACACTCTCGGTGATTAAACATGATAAAAGATAAGTTATCAGTTACAAATTAAAAGCATTGTACCTGCATGATAAGGTTCCAACGGTACGAAAGAATCTGAGTAGTCACATCGCATATTTTGTTAGATGTGAGATTAAAGTATTATGGCAACTATAAAACAAGGTTTTATATTTGCTACTTGTGTATTGTCGGGCATTGCAGCTATTTTATCATTAGCTTCACTAGGAACAAAATATTGGGTAACATCGCAAGGCACGTTCTTAATCGAAGAAGCTCAAAGCGAAAGACCTAGTAAAATAAACTATGGGCTATTCGGCGGAATATTTGAACAAATTCTCGGAGCATCTACTTTCTTCGAAATAACAAGTAAGTCATCTAAAAACATTACTACAATCTTTACCATACTTATTTTAGTAACTTGTTCAATGTCGGATAATATTTGCGCGTATTTATGTAAAAGCAGTGACGAAGCGAGGGCAATAGAATTACAGAAACTTTACAGCGGCGAAAATGTAACGTTCGACGCTTCGTGTCCGAGAGTTATCAGAAAAAATTTTGTACAAATCAACATACCCGTAAATAACGCTACAATTATTGAACGTAATTATAACAGTTTATCAAAAGTTTAAAATAAAAATAATATATTCTTGCAGCTTCTGAAAGAACGTTCATAAATGCAAGTTTGTGGGTTTGCACAATAGTATTCTTGTGTATATCCATGTTATTTGGTGCACTTTCGTCAGGATTGGCGGTGTGGAATACAGCTTCAAACCCCGTCGAAGTTTATTTCAGTGTTTTTGGACTTTACATATACAACAGTATAGCCTTATGTGGAGCAATTTTATGTTTAACGTTATGGGGCGTAGCTTTTGGTACAACAATTTTTAGTAACGTTGCAATTTTCTACACAATAACTGGCGAAATGACTAGTGACAGATTAGCTGTGTTAGGTTTTTCTTATTGGTAAGATAATTTAATTAAATGACAATGAAAATAATCGTTAATTTTTTCGTAGGTTGAATTTGGGTTCAGTCATATTATACATAGCAAGTATTACCGTTCTTTTCATTAGGCAAGTTTTAATAAATCAAGAACCACATGTAAAGGTCCATCTTGAAGAAAATGACAGCACTGGTATTATGTTATATTGATGAAATGACAATTTTGTGTTTATCATGCGGTGTTCATATGTACAAATATTATTAGATTTATTTATATTTTTACCATAAAATAATAAATTGTATGTACAAATACATATTGCATTATTCATAAATTGCAGGAGCTTAGAGAACATTACAAGTTGGATGCAATTATACGAAAAAGATAACTTTTTCAAAAAGCACCAGTATCAGATGCCACCATAGAACATTTACATTTACATTTACCTAGGCCCATAATGCATTTTCATCCCAACAAGCGGTCATTTAATGTAATTTACAAATGCTTGTTTTATTTCTGTTCAAAACATAAAAATTGGGTTAGATCATACACGGCCCTAAAACTTAAGCTGAGTTATCAAGTTATAATCCATCAATAAGAAAAGTTGGCATCTAACTAGAAACCCAAAATGATTGTTCTCTTTTTTAATAAAAAGTTGTCATCTTGGGAAAGGATTGCACGTATTTCAATAAAATGCACAACGGTGATCACATAGAATTGACCAACCTACTTTCATATACTTAATATCTTTAAAAGTGGCGCTTCGAAACCGTTTAGGCACAAGGCCCGTTGTAGCAGTAACTAAATATATCACCTTGAGTACCTACTTTTCTTTATCATTGACCTTTATATTTAGATTAGAATTTGTTAATTCTGAAAACATTTCGCAAACCGCTTTTGACGAAACTTCTTACTCTGTGGATACTGTGGAATTATACAGTAATGTAGTAAACAAAGAAATTACTTTATTAAAAGTTATTTATATTTTTTGATAGCGTCTATAATTGAGTTTTCATTTGGGACCTCCATTCATCAAACTTTTATTATAAAAAGATCTAATTTATTTAATTCTCTACATCTGATGCAAATCAAGTGCAAACTAACTACGGTGCTCAGTTGGAACGATGTAGTTCATTTAATATTCTGATACCTACTTTTAGTATAAAATGTTTCCGGAAACGTCCATTAATAGGAGAAAACTTCCACTTTCTTTTGAAGTTATTCATTGTGTTCTCCATCTAAAGAGTTGATATCAAATGCATCATTTTGATTAGCAATCTATTAAACTATGAGCAACGATACTTAGGACGAATTGGATCAGGATTGCATAATCCTGAATATTCCCAAATAATTCTAAATAATCTTTAATAAATCCATATAATCCCTTTTAAATTCATATAAATAAATAAATAAATAAATCCATTTAATCCCGGATACAGTGCGCACCAGCCAAATGGAATAAATTCAGGATCTCAATTATTGTGCCTATCGAGAAAAAGTTCCGAAATACATCATTTTTAGTCTATCACATGATAAATATCCTGTAAAGTGAACATTTCATCCCTAACCTCAACCCCCTTCGAGTGACAGTTGCAACTCCCAAATACAACGATATACAAACTAATATACCATAATAAAAGTAAAATCAATCGTAGACTATCAATTACACAACAGGTTCTTCTGAAAAGACTAAAAAATCGCCAAAATTTTTAATTTCCAAGAAAATAACCACTAATAATCAAGCTTTAAAATTTTGCACTTCTAATAATAGGGTATCTATTCTTAGTTTAAGCAGAAAATTTCATAAAATCAAAAAATAAAATTTAAAATAATATCTAAAATAAAATATCGCCTAAAAATTTAAATATTAATCTAAAAAATATCCAATTAATTACAAACCAAAACAATTCAACTACAACGTTTGTATAACCAAAATTGCTAGCACAAACTTTATTATTACTATTATTGATTCCTAAGTCCCGCATTTCACAAACATTTAAATATATATACCTACCTACTGCTAAATAAATAAAGATTTATTAAACCTATATTCATAAGTAAATTTTACATGTAAAAGAATAATATATTAAACTTTTAAGCTTAAATAAAACTTTATTTTAAAATATAAAATTTTATAACATGACAAATTTTCGAAACCGTCTCTCCATGTTAAAAATCGTAAAAAAATAACTTTAAAATTGTATACATCCCTATACTCAACTAAAATCCTATTTTATCTACTTCTACAACTCCAATGTATATTTATATTAAGAACTTATTTGGAGGATTTTAAAACAAATACATAATATAAAATTTTAATTTAAATATAGAAAGTTATTGTATAATTATATCTTTAAATAATAAAATTATATTTAAATATACATACCATAAACTAACGACTATTTACAGTCATAAATCAATACTTTTACTCTTCAGATTCCAATACAAGGGAATTTTAGACTAATTACAGCTTTTGGAATTTTTTGTTTATATTGAATATCTTTGTCTCAATCATACTGATCCTGAAAAGTGAAATTTGACGAAATTGCGAGATATTATTTTTATAAAAAATCAGTTTTTATTTTTTTTCTCGAAAACTAACGCCGCGCCGGCAATTAACATTTAAAACTAGAAATTTCTAGCCTTATACCAGAGGCATGCATGCACCCAATTTCAAATAAATAACTTTCAATGAAAGCTCAATTTTGGGAGTGGCCACAAGTGATGGGACACCTGTATGTAAAATTAATTTTTACTTATCCATTAAATTGTTATTTTGTATTTTTTATATAATAAAATTTTATATTTCAAAATAAATATTTAGATTTAGATTTTAATTGTTATTTTTCGTGAATAACTTACTTATGATACCTCATTTGAAAGGTCTCTTCATGCTCCATTCAAAAGGAAGTGACACCTGAATCTCATTTTCCTTAATGGAAATAACTTTGGCTACATAAAATACTTTGTTCGGAAATTTTACTACCCCAAAATCAAATCTCACTTATACTCTTGTTTGTGTTTCAGTTAGTATCTTTTACTTGTTAAAAACATTAAAATGTTACCAAATTCATGTTCACTATGTAAATACTTTATTTTAACAAGGATATATTTGAAAACATCGTTGAAAACTTAACAATGTCTTTATTAATGTTAGAGAAGATAATATTAGCAACACATACTTTAGAAATGGACAGAAATTCTAAAGATATGGCTGCTGTCTCACTTATTACGCTGTCTCACTTATTACCGTCCTCCCCTACGTTATGACTGAAGATTGGAAATTGACGAAGGGAAGACACAGAAATTATTTCCATTTGTCATAAAATAAGTGCAATAATCAAGAATATTTTTTAATGCTTTAAGATTTTATCTTTAAATACATTTATTGTTTAGAAAGTTACCAAACATTTGATTTGTACGTAGGAAACATAGTTTTAAAAGAAAATTGTTTCAATATTAGTCTAAAACAAATTTTACAACTTTCTCATCTTGAAAAGTTCATCTTTTATTTTGAGCAAATGGTTTTAGCTCGGCAAAATCGCAATAGTTTAACCAACACGTTTGCATGTAAGTTTAGAGGCCAACGTAACCAAGCCCACCTCTTTTTAAAACAAGCGAATCCAGTCGAAACCTACCGATATTACCTGTCTACCTGTTTACAACACTTCTACAATAGTTCCAATTAACGATCATTCAAAACGCAGTAGTGGTATAAAACCATTTAATAACCAAAGAGAAAACAAGAACGATTTTATACTACTTCCTAGATACAAAACGAACCTGTAAAAACTACACCCGACTGTTCATTTTCACCTGTTCTCTTGTGGAAATGAGATCAAATATGTGTACGGTACCAGCCAGAACGAGTTTTAGTGTGAAATAATGTTTTCGTCGCTCGGAATGTGAAGTGATGTGTTAATAAATGTGTGGTTAAAATATGTAGCTGCAAAATTTGTGGATGAAATCAAACAGTTTCTGTGTACAAAGTGAAATTCTCGCGGAATTTTTATTCACTGCACTCGAACAAGTATTGCGTGTGTGTGTGGGTTTAAGTAATTTTAATGCAGTGTAAAGAAGGAATTCTGCATGACTGATCGACCAGGCGAACTTTACATAGTTTATTTGTGTCGACTTGTTAAATAATTTTTAAAAATATGAAAATCACTCCCAATGTCACCTTTCACTCATGACTAAAACATTCAAGCAAATTACCGGATATATCACTTTACCTGAGAAAGTAACGATTAAATGCATTTCACAGTAAAATCAATTTAATTACCATTTAAAGAAGACTGCGTAAACTCTAGGCATACTTTAAAATGTGTTGATAGTTAAAATGAACGTGTTCAAACGTGGTATGATATTCGTGACCTTTTTCGGATCCTGTTTTGCAATCGCCCTGTTAGTTTCAAGTTTAGGCACTAAACAATGGGTTAATGCCAAAGCCAAAAGAACCACTAATCCCAACGAATCTGATGGGAAAATACATTTCGGATTGTTCGATGGGAAAAAAGAACTAAATGTTGCTTACGGCTGGAGGTCATACGATATCGACAGTAAGTTAATGAATGAAATTTTTTATTAGTTTTCAGCGCAAAACTGTGATTTGGACCGTTACTGCCTTGATCTTGATTCGCGAGCAGTTAAATTTTCTTTTGTCAAATACCAGTGATTTACGTGGATTTCATCGAACCGTAACGAATTAATTCTTTAATTCGCACAAATTACTCCAGAAAAATATTTTGGTCACGTTTTACTTACACTTGTTCATGATATAATGCATTGGCAGTCGTGATGGGAGTCATACGTGTATTTCCATTGTTTGTCAATAGGATTTAAACCAGAATAAGCTTACATCACTTTCTTTTTTTGTATGGGAAAATTAACTAAATTTTTACTTCGAACAATTACCCATTAACAAATTTTCTAAAGGCTTTCCCTTTTATTTTCAGTTTTGCATCAATTAAAATATGAACCAGAATTTTTAATTTATGGGTATTGGATTGGGACGGTGATTTGCGTATCAGCAGGTTTGCTGTTTGCTGTATTAAGTTCGATATTCGCCGCCATCAATTCAGCAACAACCACTTCTTATTGTATGACTGGTGTTTGCGGTCTTTACTTGTGGAATTGTTTAGGATGTAAGTTAATATATTCTTTGTTAATATGAATATTAATTTTGCTTTACAGTTTTATGTGATATGGGCGCCATTGGTTTTTGGATAGCCCAATATTTTTTAAGCTTACAATATAATGTTATGTCTCGAGAAGACAGGGACAATATGTGGAATTCAGAAGGAATGGCAGAATTGGGATACTCGTTCTGGTAAATAATGCGCGAATCAATCTTAACGTTATCTTATCTTTATATTTGCTAGGTTCGTCGTGGGTGCTGCCGTTACGGCTTTTATAAATATAATTATAATTTTTATAGCAAATAGTGAAAGTAGGGAAGCTAATCCTGTAATACCAGTACTGGAAGAAAAAACTAATGGGGCCATTATGCTGTATTAACTTGTTGATTGTATTAATAACTTATGTATATTTTTTTATTGTTGTAAAGATATGTTCAAAATAGAAATAGGGATAGAAAGTAAGGAAAATGTACAAGAACGAAAAAATGTGTTTGTGTATAGTTTACATATCTCAAATCATGCGTGACCTAGAACTACTTATTCATTATATTACTGTTTTAATTTTTTATATTAATTGAAATTCAAATTACTATTTAAATTTATTTATTAACTTTGTTTACTGTTATCAAGGAATTGTTGACACTTTCATTTTTAAAATTAATTTTATAGAGTTTAAACTGGATTTGGAAAAGTAGCACAAAATTCATATTTAAAGCATTAAATTTGATAATGGGATTTTGTTAAACATTTTTTAAATGAATCAAAAAATTGTTGTATTAGTACTGTTACTACAAATTAGTGTGTCAACTAACAGTGCAAACAATAATCGGTTAAATTACTTCATTATTTTTATGTTAATTGTAAGGTAAAAAACGGTAATATTAATACAATAATTATCATAAATAAATCAAAATTTGACAATTTTTGCAAATGTTTAACAATTACCAAGTATCAATCACTTGTTGCTAATTAATAAATTGGAAACTGTGTTTAATTTTATAATGTCGACACAACTTGAGCAATTTAATTTATCATATATTTCATATTATTTAAAAAGCAATTTTAATTTTTTAAAATGATTGAATTAAGGTTTTGGATTTTATAAATTCGACATCATTAAATAGTAAGTTTATTATTCTGCAATATAAATTGAAGTAGTTGAGCAGAAAAATATTTTTAAATGATAAACACAAGGTACTTTATTTATGATTCTTTTTTATTATTTGTAATCTTGGCTAAATTTTTTGTTTGTCGCAATACTGGAGATGTACATTTGTCATTGGGATCAACGTGTTAATTCAATAGTGTGTGTATTATGTATAGATTGCTGTAAAAAACTATGCTTTAATAAGTTATTAAGACTTGCCAATCGAAGTGTAACGCTTAAAAATCAACACAATACCTGCATTTTTTAATTGATATTTGTTAACGCATTTTATAATTTAATTTACCATTATATTGTACGATTTGTTACTGTAACAAAGAATAAAATTTAATTGAAGTTATAATAACATTCTGGCATTTTAATAAAGATTTTTTAATAGGATATTATTTAATGAAAATGCAGTGAAAAAACTTGGTTACATGATTTATAGCGTATTATGGGAAAGTTGTTATTTTGAAATATTTCATTTAAAATATTGATTTATTGCTTTCCATTTTTTAGCTTCCAGAATTATATCATTTTTTAAAGCACATGGATTTACATAAAGGTAACTGCAATTTTTGTATAATTAATTTCGACCGATGGCTCAAATTTCAAAAAATTACCTAAATCAATAATGCATTAGGCGGCTTTGAAAATTTTCAGTAAGTTTTATGACAGTTAACCAAATTGTAAAATCGAAGTTTCTGTATTAATACCGACTTACCAAGAGGCCAGAAAAGCGTTTTGAGTTTTTCAACATATTCCTCGAGCAACTAACTATACTCTTCAGTATGTATTTTAAAGTTTTATACTTATTCCCATATATCAATAATTTTTATCTGTAGTTGACTTATAAAACAAGACGGGACAGATGAAAGTGCAAGGATGTATCTTCCAATATTTCATATCGAATATCCTCAGAGTTATATTCTGCCATCGCAAAACTGTTCGATTATGTGCTGTTTCAATTCGCCATTCCTAACTCACCACAGTCATCAATTTTATAAGAATTTTGTTGACGGAGGAAAAATAGGTAGAAGCATTACACTATAATGTTATAACACAGTCCGATTCGGAAACTTTATTAGAAGATAAACACTACTAAATTAATTGCATGTATAATTGTTCCACGTAGAGTCCTGTAAATTGGCTTGTGTTGAACAAAAATAGTTTCGAACAGGAATATTATCCGGAATAGAAATGATTCTTAAACGTCCTGCCGGTGTTATTTGTACTGCATTATGTAATGTCGTTGTTGTAGTAACTGTTTCCTTCCGTTTATTGTAAATTGTAGTAGTTATTAGATTAGCAGTTTGGGGATCCCCTGTAATTAGGTTAATATTTGAACATCTTGCAATTGCTAAAATGCAAGAAGTAATATTTCCTTCTTTAGGTGACAAATTTTGTTCATGTGCAGACCTTTTATTTCAACTAGACAATAGTTGTCCGTCTTCCTCATAACTTCCTCCACGGCAGCTTTGTTTACATGTTGCTCAGTTTGCAGTAAAGAAGAATGTAAAGAAAAAAAATCTCTGAACATGTTGCACTTTACAAAGAACTTTGACTTCAACTCATTCCTAATTTCTTTTTACAACAAAAGATTTTCAAACGGTTCACAGCAACCTGGAATTTAAAAAGGGGAATATATATTGGCACGCCAGAATAGGTTTTTTGCACGACAAGAAATCACACATTCAATAATATAAATTCACGTCCACTATAATTTTATTCACGTCAGTGTTCAAGCGACAAAAATAGTTGAGCCAGCGATAAAAAAAATGCTTCAGCCCGCCAGAAAAGGCGAATGCACGACACGCTTGCGAATCAACCAATGCTGTTATCAAAAAGGAACACACGCTCCGGGAAAGACTTCCTGTGGGCCAATTTTTGAATAATGTTCAGGGTTTATTGCTTAAATGGTCAAAAGATAGAGATCCTGAATCCCCAAATTTTAAAAAGTTCAGTGAAGTTGTATCAGTATCTTTACAACAATGGACCTTTGCTTATCAGTGGGCAATGATAAACAAAAAAGTTTTGCAAGAAATAGTGAATGAATATTGTCAAAATCAACAAATCAACCAATCTCTACACAATTGCTTTCTGCATACCACGAAAGAGAGGGAAAGTGGGAAACATTCGATGAGTTTAAAAAGTGTAATTACAGCATATGGATTATATCGATTGATTACAACAAGCTAAACGAATCAGCATGCACATGCCCTTACTTTTTAAAACATCTACAATGTAAACATGTCTTGGGGATGAAGATACGACTAAAGTTGGTTGATGTACCCAATGAGGCAAAATTAATACCGTTAGATCAAAAGCGTAAGCGCGGACGTCCAGCTAAAACAAAAAAAGCTTTGATTCTACGATAGAAAACCTTTGTTTTATTTTTTATGTTGTTTTTTGTGTTATGTTTATTTGCATTTTTATGTACGGTGGCACTGCATTACATATAATTTTGTGCAATATTACTACCAAATTATTATGTAAACAAGACTGAAAATAAATAATACGTTATCAAGAAATTTTATATTTTTCCCAAAGTCACCAAAGTTAATGGGTACCTACTGTCGTTAATATATCTATTTTCTTGTCGTTTATGTTTTGCCGTTCTTGCGATTTTTTTTCGTGCAATACAAATTTTTGTCGTGGAAAATTTTTTCTTGTCGTTCAATATACACTTTTGTCGTGCGATAATTTTTTTCGTTGCGCACATTCTTTTTTTGTCGCGTAAAAGATTGGGTGGTCGTGCTGTATATTTTATTGGCGTTTCAAAAACCTTTTTTGTCGTTAGTTTATTCTATTTTGTCGGGCCGATAAATCTATCCCATTTAAAAATAAACCGAGATAATTATATGTAATAACAGATGGCGCCATACTGCGAAAGATTTAAGAGGGGAACTGAATTCAGCTAAGAAGTTGTCATGGTGACAAAAGTTTGTTTATATTTGATAATTTGTCACATGTAATACCACTAGAGGTTAAATTATTTCCGGAAATTTTTTCGAAGGTATGAATATTTTGAAAATTATCCCGAGCCGCAGGCGAGGGATAATTTTCTTAAAATATTCATAGCCGAGAAAAAATTTTAGGATTTTAATTTAACGTCGAGTGGTATTCGGTAAGAAAATTTTTCACCTTTTTGCAATTTAATTTATGTATTGACATATTATCTATAAACGTCGCTCAACGCTATAAATAATACGATATTTTGATTGTAAGTTTATTGGAAGCGTAGAATGGCATTTAATGTCAAATGGCATCGTTTATTCTGGTTATACGTGTACTTAATGGAAGTATTAGTGACAGTAATTATGACGTCACAAAAAATTTCCACTAAAATTCACTCCAGGGTCCCAATCGAAAAAAATTTCCGAAAAAATACTTGCGTTGCCTTGGTAGCGGTGCAAAAGAAAGGCTTCTGATTGGTTGAATAGGCTTGTGAAAAATTTTCAAAATAATTACATGTCGAATCCAATTAATTAATGACAATATTCCAAGCGTCTTACTCCGCCGGAACATTGCTTTTGAAAACGTCATTTTGTTGAACGGCTCGCATTATTGTCTGCAGCTCTCATGTGGTAATTTACTACAAACTCAACCCAAAACATAAACTTCAGAGTTTTTTCGGCCAAATCATATATTAGATCTTCAACGTTATTATCAAATCGATTATTTGAAGATTTAGGTGGAATTTCGATTTTAACACAATTTCGTAACATATGTTGTTTTTGAAGAAGAAATTTTGAAGCATCAATTTCACTATTGCTATCTGCAGACGGCTGCAGCAATTGATCAGCCATAATTGATTGTAGACTGCATCGAAATTTCACACAATCAGGTGTAATATTGTTGCCATTTTTTGCTCTAATCATTGAAAATATGTTTTCGGCACAGTCTTGGCTCAATCTTCGAGAAAATAAAAATTGAAAATTAAAATTATGTGTTAAATCTTCAAATAATAAGTTTAATCCATTTATATTTGCTATCCAACCATTAATGCAAGGTGGATTGAATGACCTTTTATTTAAAATTTTTAAATTGCTGAGAAGTTGTTTTAATTTTACCAATTCAACAAAATGATCGGATTTGACAGAAATTGGTCTTCTATATTTTTTATCTTTAAATTTTGCAGAATTAAATATATCAAAAAGAGTGTCTACGTTCTTTAAAAAATTAGCAGTATGTACTGCGTTAGCTGGTAGATTATTTAAGGTAACATGGCATAACATACCAACATAAACAGAATGACTGCAAGCACAAGCTGCAAAAGCGCATTTCTATTATTTTATTAATTTTTCTAAACATTCCTTTCTATAGCATTAAATTTTTTTGTTTTCTACCTTTTCCGAAATAAATTCCCCTTTCCCGTAATTTTGTACCCTTAAGGACTTCGATGAACCTAATTAATTTAATTTAAAACATGCAATTCGCTAATGGCAAACTAAATTTATTTTTAATTTTTTTGTGTTTTCATAAGAGCCTATGTACAAAAAGAGAATGAATGTAATGAAAAATGAATGCTAAAAGGCAAAAAAAATAAAATTTAAAGACTTTTCTCGCAATTAATGCGGCATTTTAAAATTTCTTAAACGTTCTTTTCCATAGCATCTTATATGAGAAAACCGCTATTAAATCGCAAGGCGCTAGAGGCGCTGAGTCATGAGTGAATTTAAAGATTGGTTCCCTTCGCTAGCGCGGACAGAGTTCTTCATTTTTATAGTAAACGGTATCCGCTCTATTCTACCTGAAAGTTTCAATCTACTTTGAATCAGGAGATGGCATCAGCTGTATGTGTTTTCAAGCGACCAGGTGTAATGTTAAAACTACAAATGCGCGCTTTTTAATAAATTAAAGAACGTCGCTTCAAAAGTTGTAATTAGTAATCTATGTAAAAAGTGTTTTTGCAATGAAAACAAATCTTTTTGTTAACATCTTCAATTTTGATATATGCAGGTATTATTGCTTCTAACTATATATGTTTAGTACATTGTCTGAATACCGTCTTGTTTGTATACAGGTTGATCTATATTAAATGTTTATCATTGGTATCTTTGTTAGTGTTGGGCCTGCAAAGTCGATTAAATTGTCCAAGAATTCTTTTTTCCGCTGAAAAACCATGAAAATAAAGAAACACAGTCGAACGTCAACTTTTTGAGAAGCCTTTCTTCCAGAATTAAGTTCCTTCAAATAGCGAGACACAACGAGACTAATGAGGGGTTTAAAATAACATAAACGAAGTTAAAAGATTAGTCAAGGAAGAAAAAATAAAATTCTGGCCAGAGTTCGGAGAAAAATATTAAAATTTATTCTTCGAAGCTGTCACAAATGCAGCAAACACTGATAACCCAGTAAAAATGTATTTTTACCCTGCAAAAGGTTGGTCAGGTTTGGTTTTTTGATATGTTTTATCATAAATGCCCCTAATGTTAATGTCCAGTTTTTGACCAAATTCCAACAAAAATTTTTAGTCTTGATTTGTCAACAATATATACTATTATATATAAAGTATTATATACTATAATTATATTTAACTTTTTCATTTTTTTCCCCTTAATGTGGATATATGAGATTATAAGTATAAGCATAAACAAATATACTTTTTATTGTTCCTTTGATTTTCCACAAAACATAATTTAACGCAAATTTTAAGTTACGTCACATTTTTTAAAATACACTTTAAAAAGTATTTTGTCACTTTTTACTTTTTGTACTTTTTAAAGTGTATTTTAAAAAATGTGACGTAACTTAAAATTTGCGTTAAATTATGTTTTGTGAAAAATCAAAGGAACAATAAAAAGTAAGTTTATTTGTTTATGGTTATACTTATAATAATATATATACAAGGTGTAAACGAAATAAGTACATTAATTTTTACCAGTAGTAGAACTCGTCGAGATAAGCCCTTTTTTATGTACCATTTTTTCGAAATCACATTTTTTAAAATCATTTTTCCCCCCCACAAATTGACGAGCCTTCTATGAAATGTTCCAACAAAGAAAAATAATGACTTTTTATTATTGAAAATTAATTTGTCACTTCTGTCAAGTGAAATCTGAAAGAATTTCTAGATTTACCAATAACAAATTTACTGATATTGTGTTAACCTATGGTGAGAGCCAAGGGAATGCAGCCTTAGCTCGAAGAATTTACATGAACCGATTTCCGAACCGTCGTCTTCCGAATGTTCGCACATTTGTAAATGTGGTGCCGCATCTTCGAGATCACGGATCTTTTCGTGGTCGACAGCGTCCAGCTCAAGTTGCAAACATTGAGGAGGCTGTTCTGAACAGTGTCGAGGTTCGACCTGGGCTCAGCACAAGAAGGCTAGCACTATCACATGGAGTATCGCATGCTACAATTTATAAAATACTAAAAGAACAGCAATTGTATCCTTATCATGTTCGAAAAGTGCTCGTTGAATAGGACGAAGCAGTCATGTACCCTGGCCTACCCGAACGCCGGACTTGAACCCTTGCGACTTCTTTTTGTGGGGGTACATGAAGAATTTAGTATACTCTATATCAATTGATACCATCGAAATGTTGCAAGAATGGGTGGAACTTGGTGCTGTAATGATTCGTAACAACAGAGCCATGTTACAAAGGGTAGAAGAATCACTTCGTCGGCGTCTTCAAGCATGTGTACAAAACAACCGTAGACACATTGAACAATTTTTATGATCGTTTTCCTTTATTTTCGTTAGCGCAATTCTCGCGTCAATGTTTAAAAATAAATTTGAAATAAAACTTTTTTTTGGTGTTTATTGGTTTATTGTTTAAAATCGACAATAATAGTCGCAACTAATGGTAACCGTTTCATAAGGTAATCTTGTTGATTAGGTAACTTTGCTTCCAGTGACGTGTAAGAAAATTGTGTAAGATTTTAAAATAATTTTAACTCAAAAACAAAAACGTTTTCAAAACAAAGTTACTAGGAAAAGTTGTTGGTCTTGAAGAGTTCTATTACCAGTTAAAATTAATGTACTTATTTCGTTTACACCTTGTATATAAAGTTTATGAACTTTCAATTCGACACACTGTTTAATTACTTTTTATGTAATGGAGATGAAAGTCTTTTTTATCGAAAAACTGTACTTAAAGTAACACTTTTTTAACAAAAATTCAAAACTAATCCTTTTAAAATATTTTACTGAAAACCAGCAACGTTTATTAAATTGACAGTTAATAATTTCAAATATCTTTTTTACCAAGCTTCTTACGTTTCAATATACAGGGTGATTAAATAAAGGTGCCCGTGAGTAGCTACATGTTATAGACGATTTCTAATGAAACACGAATTTGAAAGCCAAAATAAAATTTGTTGTCTCTTCACCAAGATATAAGCTTTCCTATTCAGACAATAAAAATCTATACGATTAACAATTTTGTAATAATTTCATTGTTAGGATCTAAATATGATGCAGTTGATGGTGCTTTTTAAAAAAAAGTGTAAAAAATCTATTGAAACCAACTTTATTACCGATGTCAAAAGTACGGTTTCTTGGCTCCGAGGAAAATTTATCAATGTCGCAACATCGCAAATCTCCTAGGAAACGTTGGCAACAATAATTCACTTTTCAATGGCAGTTCTCTTGTCAAATTTGAACGATACAAGTCAAATGCCCTAAAAAGTCTTAAAATGGAATACAATTTCAGTGAATATCTAGACATGTTGCTCCACTTGGCCGAGACAGATAATAACGCATCGGAAGCTGCTAGAGAATATGCTAGAGTGTATCCACATCGACGTCATCCAGATGCTAACGTAATTAGAAAAGTAGAGCAAAAATTAAGAGAAAATGGTCAAATAGTGCCGATTTCTGTAAACGGTAGACGACCTCGTGAAGTTCGTTCACCACCGTTGGAGGAAGCAGTTGTGGAAGCGATTGAAACTGGATCAGGACGAAGCATACAAGGATTAGCGCGACAGTCACTCTAAGTCACTTTTTCCTATTCTGAAATATTTGAGATTTTATGTTTCAATTTGATCTGGAAATTACATTATTTCGTTTTTCACTGATCTGTTTTTACTAAATAATATGGTTAGGGGCCTTTTAAACGGGAATCAGTAAGTGCGACCGAAAGCTCATCCATTCTTATCAGAAATAGCGCAAATAGTAGAAAATCTCTACGTCACTTAGGTACTTTTTGCATACAGCCCTTCAATTACCTGTTTGTTGTGTATTCTTGTTTAATTACATTAAATTCTTTTGAAATAAAAAAAGTTATGTCAACGTGACAGTTGTTTGTCTTACGCAAGTGACAGTATCTGTCAGTGTTGGTTGCTTAGATACAAGAAGTAGGCCTACCTGAAAGTAATTCTTTAGAAAAGGAAATATGTGCAGTATTGCCACGTTGTGCTCTTAGACAAACAGTTTTAATTTTAAACAGAATCTATTTGGACCACTTTTGTTGCGATTTCCACAATGCTTGAACATAAAACATTGTCCCAATATCAATCATGGGCACCCTTTGTTCATCACCCTGTATAAAAACTATTGTGTACAATATATTTTAATAGGCAATTATTATTTTTAGATGCATTCACGAGGTTGCAGTTGCCATTACTACGTATCTATCCGAGCATTTTATGACATTTCCTACAAATCAAAGAAATATGAATGTACTAAAAAGTGCATTTATGCAAAGTTTTACTTTTCCTGGAGTAATCGGGGTAATCGATTGCACCCATATTGCACCCATATTGCAATATTAAAACCTAATCGTGAGGAACACAATTTTATCAACAGAAAAGGATTTCATTCGTTAAACTGTCAAATAATTTCTGATCCTAGCTTAAAAATTTTAAATATAAATGCGAATTATCCAGGTTCCTGTCATGACGCATTTATATGGAGACAATCTGCAATTAAAGATTTTTTGAACGTGCAATATAATACTGGTCTTAGAGGCACGTGGCTAATTGGAGATAGTGGATATCCTTTACAACCATATTTAATGACTCCAATACAAAATCCACCAGCTAATTCGCCTCAATCGAGGTATAACGCAAACCTACCTATGTTCAGCGAGAAATTGTGTTGAAAGATGCATAGGTCTGTTAAAAACAAGATTCAGATGCTTGCTGGGCGAAAGAACACCGAGATATTCTCCACAGGTAATGGGAGGAATTATAAATGCTTGTGTCATACTGCACAATCTATGCGTGGAAAACAATATTGAATTTAATGATGACATTGTTCTAGACGATCAGCAGGGCAATAACAATTACATAGGTGTGCAATATAATAACATATTAAATGAGGCACGGCGAGTTCAGCAAAATATAATAAATAATTACTTTGTTTGACAAAATTTTAGAATAAAGACTCTATACCTATAACGACTTTTCTTTTATTTTTACTTTTATAACTACATCGTAAACATTTCTATAATAATAAACAAAAAAAAGTTATCTGCCCACATTTTGTGTTTTTAGCACAGTAATTAGTTTGTCAAATTTTGAGATAATATTATCAAGCCTTGTAACTAAAGTAGTTTCAATACTTTTTAAGCATCGAATGGTTTCTCTATATAATTGGAAAGAAGTATCGTCAGTCATTTTCCGCCTCTTATTTGTGCTTTTCGGCGTTTTTGATTTTGAGCGATGTTAATCGCATAACCGTGATCGCCAGTGATGCCCAATTTCCGTTTCTCCGGTAGCACGTTAACGGGTTGACGAGTTTGCTTCCTAAAAATTTAAACGTTTTTGCTAAAATACGAAATTGATTTAAACAAACTTAGTTGAATGTTATTAATGTCAACGATTTTATTTTTTAATTTTATTTATTTTATCTCTGAACCAATTATATGTCATGATATGAATTTAATTTAAATTATTTATGCCTATGAATGAAATGATCCCATTTGTTGTGAAAATGTCCTTCTAACAACATTATATTTATCATCGTTTTGGATAAGCTGTTTACCGCGATTTTTAACTATTTTCAAGACAAATTAAGAAAAAGTGTTGAGTGATAAAGACACCACAATCGTTTCGTGTTCATCGAAAAATGACGCCTGATCATTATCGTACGTTAAGTTTTGCTATACATCGCCGTTAAATTAAAATGTGAAATTTCAGGTAATTGCGGCGACAATGACCAAAAAAATACAAAAATGAAAGAAGCGTTAAATGTAAGTTATCTTTCTTTCGTCCCAAACTATTCCAAAAACAGAAAAGTCAAAAAGAATTTTGTGTTGCTAAAAATGTATCTTACAGGCAGTAATTTAATTACTATATTTACAAAAAAAACGCGCTTATATGTACTGTTTTTATTTCCGAATTGTTTCATTGTAATATTTATTTTTAACATAAATAATGATGAAATGAAAGTTTAAGATAAATTTTATCACAGTTCGTTATGAGTGCACGAGTACTTAAATGCACTTAGATATAAGTACAGAAAAGAAATTGTGTTTACAAGAAATCTCGAACGAGATAATATTGCGAGATATTGTACTTAATACTTTTTGGAAAAAGCGTTCGAATTGTTTTGAAAAAAATGCTAAACTTAAATCTCGTTTATTTGATAATTTCTTACGTTTACTTTTAATTTTATTGTGCATTGTAGTAGATATTACTCATTAGTGGATATTACTCATATTTGTTTCTCACAATCCATAACACGTATAAAAATAGTATATTGGGATATAAGGTTAGTAAGCAGTGGCGGCTCGTGGTAGTGACGAGTGAGGAGGCTAATATTTATGAAGAATAGGTCAAAAAGTCAACAAATTATGATGTTTTATTTTTGTATCACAATTTACCGTCCAGCAAGAACCATCAAGGAGGTGTAAAGTTATTTCTTGCCAGGACTGGATTAGGAGTTGAAGGAAATGCATAGGGTGGAATGATGAGATATGAGATTACTAAATGTATTTTCTCTTACTTAATAATGAAAATAATATAATGTGTGATTCAATAAATTACCATTTTAGGTTAATGGTAGCAAAAAGTCGTGCCTTAATTTGCACAATATTATTGATAATGACTGTTAAAAATCGGCAAATAAATTAGTAAATAACAGAATGGGATTAAGCTTGTAACAAGTTCAAACGGAAATTCATTCAATCGCATATTATAAGCCTAGGAACAAAAACAAAAGTTCTAAAAAATAAACTAAAGTGAGAACAGAAAAGCTCTCAGAAAAAAGTAACAAAACGAAAATTCTTTAAAAGGAAACAAGTTTTAGAAAATACATTTTGTAGTTCTACTTCTATATCGTCATTCATGTTGAAACCCGCAAATTCAAAATTTTATACCTGAATTCAATAATTGCAGTAGACCTGTCGCACCCAGTACTAAGGAATAATTGGGATCTTTGTCCGGCAAAACGCACTGATCAGGGCACGTGTTCGCGTGGGGGTGGAGCCGTAGCCTCCGCTGCAATAGTTTTATGCTTTCTAACTCAAGTATTGCATCTCATTTCTTTTTAATGTTCAAGGTCAAAATCGTCTCATTCTATAGAATTAAAGCAGATGCTTGGAGTCTAATGTAGCAAATTGCCTCCGACCCGGTCTCGACAATATTTCTGGCGCTTACATTCAACCTTCAAGTCCCATATTGTAAATAGAAGATCCCCTTTAATAAGGCCGTTCTGGTATGGTGAAAGAAAATTATCTACCAAATAACTATTACCATTTATTTAATTGAGTACCTAATAATTGATGATTTCATACTGAAACTTTAATGAAAATCAAATTTGATTATGTAATTATTTATTTATTTCAATTTTATCATGAGGAGGCTCAGTCTCCCTTGCCTCCTCTGATAAGCCGCCACTGTTAGTAAGTGATTAAACAGAATCGAGGAAGAGTTTGCAAAATCGAGATGTAGTCGAGATTTTTCAATTTTCAAGATTCTGTTATGGCACTTAATAGCCGTATAGTCCACAACGTTTTTCGCACAATCGCTTATACGAAATTAAATAAAGAAATTTAGACTGACTTTGATGTAATTTTTTTTTGACAAGAATATTTTGAAGGCATAATATGTGTCACAAATTACTTATCGCATCAGTGTGGTAAGTTCAACTTACAGATTCTGTAAACAACAATGGTAAATTTATTTAACTTTTTTATTTTCCTTTATGTGGATATGTGAGATTTGAATATAAGTGTAAATAAATAAACTTACATATTATTTTTGTTCCTTATTTTTCCACATAATATTTATAAACTTAATTAACGTAACGTAACGTACGTCATATTTTTATTAAAAATACACTTTAAAAGTATTTAGTCAATACACATTAAATTTAACACACATTTTAAAACACATAATTAACCCTAAACCATCGATAATTAGAACTGTATATTACTATTTCACAGTTTTCGCATTCTTATTAGCATCATCAGTAATTATCGACTGACTATATATCTTTGTCTATTTTAGAGTGTTATTTCGTTTTTTCCCCCTCTCCCCACTATTTCGCCTCATTTGTAAGTTTTTCGTATGTTATTTTTATTTATACTTTATATTGTTTATCATTTTTAGTAATATGTCATCTTTTATGCTTATTTGTTCATTTATAAGTTGTATGTTATTTTTATTCTTGTAAATATGTAAATTTTCTGCAATATTCATCCTGACACCTTTCTGCATAATTTTTTCGATTTTCATTGTTTCGTTAATAGTACCGTATTGATGTTTTTCATTGTATAAATGTTTAGTGTAATTGGATGTTGTATTATTCTTGTTGGTATGTTCTTTATACCGCGTGTAAAAACTTCTGCCAGTTTGTCCGATATATTTTTTATCACATGTGTTACATTTGATCGAATAAATACCATTCAACTTATATTTGTCTTCGATTTCTATATTTGGTTTAAAAAATTTGTCTAGTTTATTGCTGGTTGTTAAACCTATTTTTAAATTATAGTTTTTGAAGATTTTTGTTAATTTATTAGTATTACATCCCTGATAATTGAAACATACCCATTTTTTATTTTGTTCATTGTTTATTATTTCCTGTTTATTTTCTTGCTTACACAAAAATTACACAAAATAGATGTACCCATTAGACCACTAATAAATTATACAACCGCGCCTGCTTACAAAATTTCGAGAACAATTACTAACGAATTAAAAAATGTTATTACGTTAAATTACAAATATACTGTTAAAAATAGTTTAGAATTAATACATAAATTGGAAAACGTTGAATTAAATAAAAATTCTAAATTTATTTCCTTTGATGTTAGTAATATGTATACAAACATCCCTGTCAATGAAACAATTAATATAATAGAGGACAAATTACATGACAAAAATTACCACAACCTATATGTTCAACAATTAATATGTAGCATTAAAACAATACTCAACCAAAATTATTTCCAGTTCAACAACAAATACTACAAACAAAATGATGGTTTAACAATGGGGTCACCCATATCTGCAATTCTAGCCGAAATATATTTGCAAGAATTTGAAGAAAATGTTATGAAAACGCTAATCGAAAAATTTAAAATCATAAGATGGTACAGATATGTTGATGATACTTTCCTTATTACTGATTACGATAATCCGAGCGAAATTTTACAATATTTAAATACGATTAACAAAAAGATACAATTCACTATGGAGTTAGAATCAAATAATTCCATAAACTTTTTAGACCTAAATATTGAGAAAAAGAACAACAAGATAAATTACAACATATATCGGAAAAGTACTCAAACTGACCATGTAATACATGTTAATTCTAACCATCCATATCAACAAAAAATGGCAGCTTTCAGACATTTAATATACAGACTATACAACGTACCACTTAGTAAAGACAACTTTAATAATGAATTAAAAACCATAAAACAAATCGCCATTAATAATGGATATAACATCAAAATTATATATAAATTAATTAACAGATTCAAATTCAATAGAAGCAAATATAAGCAAGAAAATAAACAGGAAATAATAAACAATGAACAAAATAAAAAATGGGTATGTTTCAATTATCAGGGATGTAATACTAATAAATTAACAAAAATCTTCAAAAACTATAATTTAAAAATAGGTTTAACAACCAGCAATAAACTAGACAAATTTTTTAAACCAAATATAGAAATCGAAGACAAATATAAGTTGAATGGTATTTATTCGATCAAATGTAACACATGTGATAAAAAATATATCGGACAAACTGGCAGAAGTTTTTACACGCGGTATAAAGAACATACCAACAAGAATAATACAACATCCAATTACACTAAACATTTATACAATGAAAAACATCAATACGGTACTATTAACGAAACAATGAAAATCGAAAAAATTATGCAGAAAGGTGTCAGGATGAATATTGCAGAAAATTTACATATTTACAAGAATAAAAATAACATACAACTTATAAATGAACAAATAAGCATAAAAGATGACATATTACTAAAAATGATAAACAATATAAAGTATAAATAAAAATAACATACGAAAAACTTACAAATGAGGCGAAATAGTGGGGAGAGGGGGAAAAAACGAAATAACACTCTAAAATAGACAAAGATATATAGTCAGTCGATAATTACTGATGATGCTAATAAGAATGCGAAAACTGTGAAATAGTAATATACAGTTCTAATTATCGATGGTTTAGGGTTAATTATGTGTTTTAAAATGTGTGTTAAATTTAATGTGTATTGACTAAATACTTTTAAAGTGTATTTTTAATAAAAATATGACGTACGTTACGTTACGTTAATTAAGTTTATAAATATTATGTGGAAAAATAAGGAACAAAAATAATATGTAAGTTTATTTATTTACACTTATATTCAAAACAATGGTAAATAGCTAGTAACAACATGATTGTGCGAAAATTTCTATTGCCATATTCTCCAGCTTCGTATTTCCTAACTACATAGCCCAGTAAAAATGTATTTTTACCCTGCAAAAGGTCGGTCAGGTTTGATTTTTTGATATATTTTATCATAAATGCCCCTAATGTTAATGTCCAGTTTTTGACCTCGTGACCTTTCCGGAAGGTGTTGAAAATGGGGTTTGAACTTAAGAAAAACACGTTTTTGAGTACGCTGCGCAAACGGCTATTTGGAAAAAAATAAATTTGATTCATTTAAATACCTGACGATATGGGCATTCAGAATCGAACCGAGGCCGCTACTCTAGGACCAATAGTTTATGAGCTACGATTTTTTGAAGTTCACCACTTTGATTGCTTAAACCGCAAATGAACTGTTTTTGCGGTTATCTCACGTCTCGTGCGCTCCTGTCTGATTCACTGGTTACATCGAAACAAATAATATGACACTGTAATGGGCATTAGAGGGTCTTTGCTATGGTTTTTTGGTTGATCCAATTGGATGACAAATGACCACACGGCGAGCAAACAAACTTGGAAGATTATTGAAAAAACTCCCTATTTTTAGTACGGTTTCAGTGTGCTCTCAAACCTGCCCATTATAACCAATCTCAAAAATTTTACATTCCATGAATACGTGACAGCTTATGGGGCACAGAAGTGCAATTTTTTTTTTTTTTGCTACTGACACCCTTGGGCCAGTGCAACTTTATTCCAAACGGGGCGTGGACTCAAAAATAACGAAAACGTCAAAATTCTCCTAAACTCCTGAAAGTTGGCACGTGCAATCACGTGTATGTGTAGATACATAGTTTTTGCACTTCTGTGCCCCATAAGCTGTCACGTATTCATAGAATGTAAAATTTTTGAGATTTGTTATAATGGGCAGGTTTGAGAGCACACTGAAGCCGTACTAAAAATAGGGAGTTTTTTCAATAATTTTCCAAGTTTGATTGCTCGCCGTGTGAACATTTTTCATCCAATTGAATCAAACAAAAAACCATAGTAAAGACCCTTTAATGCCCATTACAGTGCCATATTATTTGTTTCGATGTAACCAGTGAATCAGCCAGGAGCGCACGAGACGCGAGATAACAGCAAAAACAGTTCATTTGCGGTTTAAGCAATCAAAGTGGTGAACTTCAAAAAATCGTAGCTCATAAACTATTGGTCCTAGAGTAGCGGTCTCGGTTCGATTCTGAATGCCCATATCGTCAGGTATTTAAATGAATCAAAATTGTTTTTTTCCAAATAGCCGTTTGCGCAGCGTACTCAAAAACGTGTTTTTCTTAAGTTCAAACCCCACTTTCAACACCTTCCGGAAAGGTCACCAGGTCAAAATCTGTATATTAACATTAGGGGTATTTATGATAAAACATATCAAAAAATCAAACCTGACCGACCTTTTGCAGGGTAACCCCCCTTTTGGTGACATTTTGCCTGGACTAACAAATCAACCCTCTTTTTCACCTTCACTGATAACCAGCATTACAATTTAAATAAACCCTACTAATTGTAAGTAAAGTATTAAGTCACTATAGAGGCTGTCAATATTTTAACATTTTTGGCCTAGATATTTGGATTTTGAAAACAACATATCACGGACAATCGTTTAACATTCCTAACACTTTTATAAGTAAGCCCAACAGCCACTTAGGGCTCAAACTAGACAACGATTAGAATCCTTCAAAATGAGATCACCGTATACCTCGGCACTTGCAATACATAACAATTTCAATTATTAATTACTATTGCTATTATTTATTTAATGAACAAAATATCTGTTTTAGAATGTGCAAGATGAAACCTTTGTCGCCATTAACAAACAATTACAATTTTTTGTAAAACAAATAGAAGAACTTGTTAATAATTCCAATAATATTTCTAGCAGTACCAGTGATGTTAAACAAAACGATAAAATGTAATAATGACACAAAAATGGTAAGAATTTAATTCTGTCAAATTTTCAGCAAAATTAAAAGTGATCTGCTTGGCACAAAACAATATACTACAAGAAATTCATTATTAACCGATTTGTTAGAAGTAACGCATCTAAAAACGGTTTATCACATATTTATAGCTATTGCAATTATTTTACTTATTAATACAGCTGCTTCCGATTACCTTCAAAAAGGCGAGTAAGTAATTACTTAAATAACTAGATGTTTAATTAAAATTTGCCAAATTTTTTTAAGGGTGAAATTAGGATTAACATTAATATATCAGGGTTTTCAAAAATTCCACTTGGTAATATTTTTATGGTTTGCCATGTTTTTCTGCACATTGGTGGCATATGAAGCTTTTTGTTTTTGGTCAAATTTTAGAATGCGGCTACCATTGAAATGTAATTGCTAGTGAACCACTTGAATTGACCTGTTAATATAACTATAATAATCATTTTTAGCTCTACGATTGAAGATTTGGGATTACGGTTGGATTTTGATTTTTCTCATTTATATTGCTTGCTTTCTATATTTTCCCGCAAGCTTTATATTTAGAAACAATATACCACCTGTTTCAAGTTTAATCGCTTTGCTCGAACAGGTATAAGTATTTTATTTTTCCCTCTTTCATTCCTTCATTCGTTTTTCTTGTTGTTTTATTCTTTCTTTCGTCCATTTTGCTCCAGTCTTCTGTTTTGCATTTTCTTGAAAATCCTTGAATCCTCTGATCTTCTTTTTGAATTCTTCTCTTCTCTCTGCCTCTCCTCCAACTCTTTTCATTTTTTCCATGTCTTTTCTGACCTCCTTCATCCATGTCATCTGTGTCTTGGGGTTTCTGTCAAAGTAATTGAATATTTTCTTCGTCCGTTTTCTTTCATTCATTCTTTTACTGTGTCCGTAGAAAATCACACTTCTTCTCCTCATTGTGTCTGTTATTTTTTCTGTTTTGTGCAGATCTCTTTGTAGCTTCTGAGTTTCCATTTTCCATCTTCATATTTTGGTTGCAGGATTTTCCGTATAATTTTTCTTTCCTTTTTTTCTACCTCGTCTAACTGCGTGGCCTTGTTTAACCCCAGGCATTGAGGCATAGAGACCCTCTGGCTTAATAACTGTATTGTAGTGTCTTAATTTTGCATTTATAGATATGGACTTTTTATTATATCCATTTTTCGTCAACTGGAATGACAGTTCCATTTTCCTTGCTCTTTGTCAAGGGCGCTTGGTTGAATTAATTCTCCCAGGTATTTGAACTTGATAATCCTCTTAATTTTCCCATACTTTGTTGCAATTTATTTTGGTGCATTTTTTCTATTAGTTATGTATTCTGTCTTTTCATATATTTGCAGTTCGGCCTTTTCTGCTTTCTCTTTCAGTATATTTATTTGTCTTCTTGCGTCTTCCATATTTTCCGTTAGTGTTGCTAGATCTTCTGCAAAGGCCAGACAGTCAACTTCCAGGTTATCCTTCTTTCTTCCTATTTTTATTTTAAGAATTTCTTCCTCTCCCATTCTTTTCCTTCATTCTATCATTACCTTCTCCGGCACACAGTTAAAGAGCAGTGAGGAAAGCCCATCTCCCTGTCTTACTCCTGTTTTGATCTCAAAGATTTCTGAGATCTCTCCCATAAATTTTACTTATTATTTTAATTTTTAATTTTTATTTTAATTCTAATTGAATTTACAGATAAGACTATTAATGAAGCTCTACGCTTTTATAAGAACAAATGCTCCTAATGTTTTAAATTACAAATTACACGCTGAAGATTATATACAACCTTATCCGGAATTTTCAAAATTTGTGTACTTCATGTTCGCCCCAGTGATGGTTTACCGAGATTCCTATCCGAGGTATAAACAGCTTGAAAGCGATGAACTTTCGAACTTTCTTTTTACTTTTTAGGAATGATAACATACGATGGCATATAGTGGCTATTTGCGTTTTGGAGTTTTGTGCACTAATATTTTGCCTCAGTTTCACAATTGAACAATTCTTAATGATCGACTACGAAACAATTTGTCTGCGAAGTTACACCTCGCAAGAAATTATTGTTTCAGTGCTTCGAAATTCCGTACCAGGATGCTTGATCAAACTTTTCGTGTTTTACATGGTACTTCACGTATGGTTCAATTTATTTGCGGAACTATTACAATTCGCCGACCGTCTCTTTTATAAAGTATCTAACTGAATTAAATGAAAATATTCTATTTAATGATTTAAAATTTTAGGAGTGGTGGACTGCTACATCGTATGGGATTTATTATCGCACTTGGAATGTAGTCGTGCACGATTGGTTATATACTTATATTTACAAAGATATGTACGAAATTGTTACACCAAAAAGTAAATACGCGGCAAGGTTTATGGTGTTCTTTATATCGGGAATTGCTCATGAATACATCTTAGGTTTTATGCTGCAATTTTTTTTACCAGTTTTGTTTGTAGAATTTCTGGGTTTTGGATTTGCATTTAGTTTTATTGGCGCAGACACTAAAATAAAAAAATTATTTGCTAATGTGTTTTTGTGGGTTACCATTTCGTACGGAATGGGCATACAAATTAGTTTTTATTGCATGGAATTTTATGCAAGATATAATTGTCCAATAGTTAATTCAACATTAGCTGATTATTTTATTCCTAGGCTTTTAACATGTGACTGTGTATAAATTGATTATTGTAAATGTTAATATGGCTCCAGTCGTGAATAAAAGGTAGTTTAGAAAATCGAACCTTTCTCAATGTAATTAATTAATTAAATGTAATTAATTTTTAAAATAGATACAAATGAGATTTTATTTTGTGAGTAGGGAAGATACTGCAACCAGCAACAACCATCAACGCTTTTTTATTAAATACACTGGTAATAAATGTACAACTCAGCCAGTGGGAATTAACATATTCGGAAAGATGCCTGCAGATATAGTAAAATTTCTCGAGGTATCAAACAATAAAATTTACACTGGCTACTGCTTCTGCCGGACATCCACTAGCTTGTTAGCAGACTCTGGGGAAAATTTATGCACAATCAAAAAACACGGAGGCTGGAAAAGTTCCAGCGTCGCCGAACAATATTTGGAGGATTCTTTAGAAAACAAAAAGAGGATTGCTTATCAAATTCTTCCAAGTAATCGTCTCTCTCCTTTCAAGAGTTCTGACGTAGTGTAATAACGAAACTTTGTCCACTGCTGACCATCTTCCAAATAATCATACTTCCAACAGTTCTTGTCCACAGTTCTGACTTGCAGCTCAAGAATGATATTTCTTCTACTGGCCTAACTGTTACCAATTGCTACAACTGTACATTCAATACTTATCTCTCTAAATAATTTGTAACTTTGCGTTAATAAAATCTGAATCTGATTTACCTAATAGTGTTCCGTCTTGCGTGCATAGGCAGTGTGCATGGTAGAGGGATATGTATGTAGCAGGACATAATATTTTAGGCACATAAACCTAAATCATTCTTTGATTAATATTTTGATTGCTTTGTTGTCATATTTTTAAAGAAATTTGAAACAAAGCAACTGTCATTTTACTTTTAACACTAGCATTAAAAGTGAACCACTCTTCACACTAGTGTTATAATATTGCATTTTTAATTTAATTTTTAACGGTGTTTTAGAAAAAAATAGTTAAAGCTAAATCTTATTACAAATTAACATAAAATTTGTTTTTAATCAATTCACAATAAATATCTTTTAATATCAGTGTAAATTTGTTACTAATAATTTATTTCGACGATACTTATTGTGCGTTGATTTTGAAAGTAAGAAAAATCGACTCTCAATAACGATCGCGTGGGAGCGCGGCTCTGTTAATTTATCACCAAAACGGGGCAGGACAAATAGTTTTGGAAAAATAGTATTATTACCTTTAAATTTGAAAATTAGCCCTAAGATATGATGAATTTATTACCCTATGTACCACCCATTTATTATGAATACTTTAAAAAATCTGCACCATCTAAACTAAGAAAGAATATAAAATAGATTTGCCCCTCATATACGAATATTTACATAGTGTCATTTGACAAGTGTGCTTGACCACATACTATTCATATGACCAGTTGTTGGTTGTTGTGTTGCTTTCAGATATTATGTTTTTGCAATGCGGTTAGGCACAACGTGTTTACGTGGATCGCAGTTTATGTAGCTTTTCGAGGGAAGTACAAATAAAATTTCAGTAAAACACCAACTTTATTACACAGATAAAAATCAGGTACAAGTTCTTACAGTGCCTTCTTCTTCTTCTTGCTGTAGGACATAAACTCCAAACTGGTGGTGACTCTTGGGACACAAACGATCAATATTTTTTTCACTTTGTGGGTGGTCTTCCTATTGTACGCTTTGTATTGAGATTTTGGGTCTTTATTTGTTTTGCTAGCCGATTTTCACCCATTCTGTCCACATCATCACGTCACTGCCTTCTTCTTGCTCTCACCTATCTTGTTCGGATAACGAGTTCAGCAATACTCTTTAGTAATTCATTTCCGTCAATCTCATGATCTGCTTAGATCTTGCCACTTCTGCAAACATTTTAGTCGCACATATCATTATTGGTCATACACATGTCTTATAGACGCGCATTTTTACGCGCGTTTATGTATTTATTATGCGATAGCGGAAGTAGCAAGATACTTGATATTTGATTGTGTTGTAGTTTCTTGATATTTCAACTTCAAGATATTTAAAATTAATACTTGAGTGTTTTTTCTATTGAAATTTTCATATTGAAGTCTTGTGCAGTTCTTTTGAATTTAAAAAGTAACCGCTGTAGATCATCCTCATTTTCTGCCACAATCACGGCTTCATCAGCTTACCATAATATGTTAAAAATTCTTACAATGTACAAAATTTGTATAATTTACAGAAGTATCATTTTAGTACCACTATTAAGAATGTGTTGTTGAATTGTGATTATGGGTAAAGCTTGATTTTATATTATACGGAACCTAACACCAAAATATTTTCAAAATTAAAAAATGTAGACAAACTTTCAATTTACCTGTATGGAATTCCCTATGTAATTCCTATGTACACTGTAGTCTTTATTTCTCGAAGATTGTGAATATATATCCGGTAAATGCGACGAGCCCTGAAATAATCCCTAATTAGTAATAAAAAATATAATTGCTGATTTCACCTTGTTAATTTCCGGAAATATAGTGCTGAGATTGAAATTTGTAACAGAAGTGCCGACATTCGAACTGATCAACGGCGAAGTTTCAGGTTGTTGTGGTGGAATACCACACCTAGAAACGGGAGGTACGTGCGGTGGAATCGGTAGTAAAGCGTTTGAGGATATATCAGTACTAGATTTCGTATATAAAGGATTTTTACACGGATAAAGCTGACTTGGAGTTGGTGGCGGCAAGAAATTCGAATGCGCATGAAAATCGTCGGGTAAAATTGGACTGTTTATGGCACCAGGCATTGGTAAGAAACTGAAATCAACTATTCCTGGCAGGTTGCTTTCATTCGAATGTTTCCTCTTTGTTTTCTTTCCACAATTATTTGAAGAATTGATCGAACAAGTAGAGTTATTTGGTTGTGACGAAGTCGGCCCCTTATTATCCAAATGTCCATTTTTAACATTCGCATATTTGCTGTACTGCTTCGCATTGGAAGAATGTGGAAATAAATTAAAATTATCAGGCATCACAGAGTTATAATCGTGTGAGCTTATATCCGGTATTATGTTTGATGATGGCAGATAACTAGAAGTAATCGTTGGACCACTGGGCATAAAGCTACTCGATGAGTATGCATTGGTCGATGGATAATTTTGCGAAAAAGTATTGCTTTGATAATTTTGACCTTGCTGCATAAAACTATTATCCTGGGCTGATAGATCCACAGTTGGGAAATAAGGAATTATATTATCAGGTAGGAAAGTAGATACAGGCAACGGTTTGGACGTTGGCGGATAAGAAATTTGCTGTTGATATTTCTGGTTCCCTATTAAAGCTTCGGCCGAATAACTACTTTGAGAGTTTTTAAGCTTTCCGATTTTATCATCCGACCACGGAGGTTGAATTCCTTGCCCAAAATAATCCGAATTTTGCTGATGCTTCACAGAATCATTTTTGTCCATTTTATTCAGATTGTAATTTCCACTTGCTCCGCTGGTATCTTTATTCTCCAATGGTTTATGTTGATTTCGTTTAGTCAACTTCTGAGGATTATTTTTTGCAGGTCGTCCAACGCTCGGTCTGCGGTTAGTGGTACGTGATGGTACTCCATTCGGTTTGTTATGGTCAACCAATTGACTAACCGAAAGGAAATTCGACTGATTATCGAAATTCGTAGACTTCGTTTTAACATCTCGATTTCTGTAAATGTCCTTATCGTTCTGTTCTATAAAAGTACCAGTTTGTTGCGTAGTCCCCAAAGCAAGATCACCCACGAGTGCAGGAAGTGTGGAAGAAACATAATTATGAGGTGTTTCCAACATTTGCGGCAGTTTCGTAGGAGACCAAGAAAATTGGTTTTCATCCAGTTCATTTCTTGGCAAGGAACTGGAAGAAATCACCGGGAATGAAGTGTCGTGCTTTCTGTTATCGTTGATGTTTTGGAAGTCAGAAGATTGGTATATCGGCGCGTTGGTATTAAAATAAGTCGATTGAGTGTTGGGCATGAAAGAATTCGGGGGATAAAAAGAATTTGAAGAGAAGTCCAAATCTTTATTGAAAGGTGAAATCAAGTAATCAGTAGATTGTTGTCTTATATCAGGCGTTGTCATCCAATTAATAGGAGGTTTCATTTGGTTATCGTTAGCTTTTGGTTTTATGTGACCGTATTTGTCTTTACTCTGTGATTGAGGTTGGCTGTAATAATTTGGAAATTGGTTTGTTTTTAGAACCGGTTTTTTAGAAACGTTTTTGTAAACGTTACAGTTCGTTTCGTATTTTTGTAAATTTTGCATGCGCGTGTCACCTTTTCCTATATTATTGTAAGAATTCTGATGCAAATTTTCATTTGAATAATAACTGTAATTGGAGCTGTTGGTGTAAAGCGGTTCTCCGCACAACTTCGAGGAGTTGGTGTTGTACGAATAAATCGTTGTTGTTTTGGCAAAATCTGTGAACGAATTGAAAGTGTTCAGGTGACTACCACCCATACTCGCTGTTGATGTTATAGGATACGTGAAATTCTGTTCAAAAGACTTCGATTTCGGAATGAAATTTGAAGTACCGCAAGAGGAAACCACAGCAGTGCTAAACTGCGGTTTTTGCTGATTCGTGTGAATGACTTGGGGATTTGCCGAAAATGAAAACGGTGACGGTTTAGTAAGAGGAGCGGTTTCATTACAAGAGTTATTAAGCAATGGTGTTTTGGTGTTGAACTGGAAATGTCCACTCTCTGACTTCCGCTCCAACGAATTAGAAACGTTTACAGGGTCACTAGTTGATTTCTTGAACGTTTTTGTTGCTTTCGAACAAGGCAATTCAGTTATTTTCTTGATGTCTTTTTCAGCCCTTTCATTAACTCGTGGGGTCACTGCGCTATTCAAAACATTTTCGTTCGCAATCTCCGCCAAACTTGTCGAAATGGTAGAAGTAATCGCCGAAATCGTCGATGTCGGGATGAGACTTTCGAAAGGAGAATAAAAATTACTGCACATATCTTTCGAGGAAAAGAATGTAAAACCATCCAAATTTAATATACTCGGAGTAAGGTTTTCTGATTGCGCAGGTTTTGTTGTGTCTATTGCGCCGATTTGTAACAAAGTAGGAGTGCCACGTTGGCTATCTGAATTTTCTTCTTCATTCACTTCGGCCACTTTTACGCCGGTTAAGGTTGACACCAGGGGAAAGGCAAGAAGAAAAGCGGCTGTTGGAGATGTTGACTCTGGATTGTGACTGCCCACCTGCAGTGATGCAAAAATGTCGTTCGAAAGTTCTGAATGGGGTATATTCAAACTTAAATCCATTTTTTTACTATCAGAATTTTGTTCGTCAATAAGGTCACTAATGGGCACTTCTGGAGTTGCGTTTTCTTCTTCATTTTTATTTTCGTCTGGCTTTTTATTTTCCAAAATTTCGGTCGACTTAATTGATGTATCTACTTGATCGATGTTCTCACCAACAGTTTTCTCATTTGTACAATCTTTTTCGTTAGTGCTTTCAATTAATTCTAACGAAATGTCAATTGCAATTTCTGCATTGGTCTGGTCATTTTCCAGAGTTTCCTGTTTATTATCATCGAGTTTGATTCGTTTACTATCAGATTTAATATCGTCTGTCAAGTTACATTTTTCAGATGATTTATTACTTTCAGCAACTTCTTTTTCTACAACAGCTTTGTTTGCAGTTGTCTTATTATCTTCAGTTTTCTTCAATTCTAAATTTGGAACGTCTTTTTTCTTTGATTTAGTTTTCACTGGCTTGCTTGTTCGAGTTGGCAAAAGACTGTAACGTGATGTTAATGCTGGTATAGGAACTTTGTTAATTTGGGTGGTTTTTGTCAGGTCTCGTTTTGGTCTAATACGCGTTAAAACTTTGACGTTGCTGCTTGTTTTTGTTTGGGTTGAAATTGAACTAGTGACTGTTACATTGGTAGTTGGATCATTATGTCTTGTGGTATTTGGAAATACGATTAAAGTCGTGTTGCTATTATTGGTTGAATTTACTAAAATGGGAGAGGAATTCGGAAGGATTGGTTGGGGTAACACAGGAAGAATGCTGCCATCAGCTAAAATCAGCGTCCCCGGACCTAGTGACGTTAATGATGGATTTGTTCTAGTTAGAACGGAGGAAGTTGTTTTTATTGTTGATGTTGTAGATGTCGAAACTAACTTCGAATTTACTGTAATAAATTACAATTTCTGCATAAAACTATTCCAAGAATTGAGCCGAGGATATAAATTAATTTTTTTTCACAAGCAAAATCTAACAGTAGGGTGACTGTACCTATTGCGTAGCCTCAACCTGTTGGCAGCCTCTTCAACTACTATTTCATTTATTAAGCATATTTTGCAATTAACTAAGGACATGAATGTGTGAAGAGGGGTACTGAGAGAGAGGAGATAGACACATTTCCGTGCATGTTCACCATATTAACGATAGAGGTCGCAAATATGTTGATTTGTTAATATTGGGGTTATGGGTGGTAAAACCTGCTAAAAATAATCTCTGACACAGTCAATTTGTGTGACGTTTAAAAATTATATGTAAATATATAGGTAATATTTAAACACTGGTGATACTATTTGAGATGTAAGACGTCTGTCCCAGTCGTTAGACCGTTTTATCATATTTCGTACATGATATATCATTAAATCTAACGATTGATTAAATATCGTTATTGTAATCTCGAAATTCAGTTAAAAGCTTGTCAACTGGTACAACTGCTCTACAGAAGTCGATATTATGTACATAAAATATGCGTGAAATATGTTGGAAAGTTCTAAATCTATTACTTACATTGTTCGACAAAATATTTAGTGCGTTTATGATTTTACGCTTTAATGGACCCTTAGCACACAATGAAAATTCAAGGAGCGGCGTGTGCCGGGTAAATTATAAATTTGCTTACCTACAGATCTTTATGTAAATCTAGGGAAATTTAATTGTTTGTTGTTTAAATGTAATTATATTATTTACAATTGTTCACAAATGAGATAACTGTGCAATTACCTTAAAGATTGTCGTGTTTATACATACGCCATAGTTTAAAATGAAAACATTTTAAACAACACATACACATAACTTTAATTTGTCTTTACACATTACAATGTTTAGTCATTTGCACAATAAATTAAAATTCAGAGATATTTTTTAAATGTAGCTTATGAATTAAACTAATTATTGTCATCAATGTCACTTTCACTGCTAGAATTTTTGCTGAAATTTATTATAAAAGGAGCCACAAACTATGCCTTCTATACAAATTTTCTTCACTTTTAACACGTAGTTGTTCCATGCTTGCGACGAAATTTTGCTACTTCTCGTCGGATAACATTTATAGTTCCACTGCTAAACTTTGGTTCGGTATTGAATTAATTCTACAGTAATACTCCGGTAGATCAACAGCACATTTCTTGGTTCCATTGCTCCATCCTTCTTTTTATTGTATCGTGTGTATCATATCACATTTTGTCTTAATATACTATAGACATATTTTCTGTATGGAGTTTTTTCAATTTCATTTAAATACTCAAAAAACTCTCCATGCAGAAATTTTCAGTTTCCATCAAAACTTGGCTTCAAAAACCAATTTTTTTCAAGTAATCATAATGATTCTTGACTGCACTTAATTTTTAATTTGTGAAGAACTTTTTGATGAAGCATTGGAAGTGATGACACAATATTATTTGCGTAGGCATCAGAAATAACACAACAAATTAAACCTGCATCATAATTTTAAAATATGTTTGAAATACCAGTCCTTCTAAGTTTTTTTGGTACAATGTCTTGAGTTACGATTTTCTTTACCGTCGAAACTTGAACCTGTGTCATTTTTGCAGTTTTCTTCAAAGCTTCACTTTTACCAGATACTTGTAAACGTTAGAAACTATTTTCTTTGCGTCAATGGGAAAATGTATCCTTAACTTGGAAGCAGCAGTTTCAAAATCATTAACAGGAATTTGTACTGTGTCCTGTGCAGCATGTGTTGGATCGGTTGCAGTTGCTTGCCACAGTCTCAACATTGTACAAAATAAAACTGAAATACTCTTATTAAGTAATTAATACGTAATTTTAAAAAATTGAAAATGTATAACATACCCTTCAGAAATTTTAGAACAACAGAGTCTTAAAAAAAGACTATTTTATTAATAGAGGAAACGTACAAAGAACTAGGTGTAACTACCAACAAGACGTCTACGGAACAACTTATTTTAAAGGACAATGAAGTTAAATCAGGTTACAGAAATTTGCCATAAAACTACCAGTGCGGACCACCTGCTGAGGCAGTCCCTTTGCTAAGTCAAAATAGTAGTTATTGCTTTATTACTTGCCTATTTGGTCATTCCTAACGTGAATTTAAGATTTTTCTGATACGTCGAAAAGGGATATTTGATTTCAACTACTGCATTTGAGTTGACAATTAGGTTGCCTAAACAATTAGCACCTAAAAAACTCCATAGTTTGTTTATTAAAAGGCCACATTTTATATTTGTCAAATTTTTTTGGTCCATAAGTTGTAGAATCGACCTTTCTTCATTTGCTTTCCTGTGGTTGATGGAACGTTCATTCAACTGTCTTATGTCTAGTTTACATGAGCCCAGTAACTAATGCTTACCACTTGTCACTTAGCATAGTAAATAGAATCGGCTTCTACTTACTTGCACTTGCAGTTTCACTAATACTAAACACTAAATAACATGTTTACACTCAAGGTATTAGTGTAAGTACTAAGCTCATGTAAACTAGGCATTATTTCATACAGCAAGCGCTTTATTGTGCTTGCTGGACTTGTATCGGCGTTTGAAGCAGTTAAGAGCTTTCTCGGTTTTTTAAGCCATGCTACTCATATTTTAAATGACAAATTTTGTCGAAAAATTTAGACCACTTGTTATATTATGTACGAAAAATATAATACATAGTAATACACCCCTGAACGCAGTTGTCTAGCCTCGGCACGTGCCACCTGTTATATTTACCTAATCCAATTAGGCCCGGTTGTAAAATATTTAAAGCGTGGTCATAAACGCACTAAATGTTTTGCCTTTCTATACCAGCCATTTTCCAAGATACACACATACAACACATCAGGTTAGCTGAAAACTGTATTGTCTTTCTGTTTTCGATTAGTAAACTACACATTTAACTATGCCAAAAGTTAACTACAGTAAGTGAGGGTTGGGTGTATTATATTAATAATGAATTTGAAAATGTTTTACCTGGTTTTGGCAAGTTGATGGGTAAGTTCGCAGAAGATGCATTAGTAATAATATAACAAGGCTGTTTTCCTGTAAAGTTAGGTTGAGGTAAAACTGCCATCCCAGTGGACGATGTTATGGCCACAACGGCAGTTACTTTCTTTTTCAACAATTTTGACTTTTTCTTGTCAAGTTTCGGCGATGTAATTTTTCTGTGTCCACCTGATTTTTTTAAATTGCATTTCTTTCTACCAGTTGTTACCAACTTCATTTTCTTATTCTCTTCTAAAATTATTTTCAAATTAAATATGCAAACAATTTGCATAATTTACTTACTTTGGGCTTCTTTTGATGCAAACATTTTTGCTTGCTCTGATGAAATTTTATTTGACCACCGGAATGATTCCCTAAACTCTTTGATAGACCCATATTCCAGTGGCAATTTGATTCCAGCATCTTTGAGTAAATTACTGAGTTGTTCATTTCGACTAAGAAGTTTGTTGATTCTGTCATAAAGACGTTTTACCTCATCTTCTGCAAATTATAAATATGTTATGCAAACCAAGTGGGCAAGAAATAACATACTTTCAGTCTTTTTGATCCCATCTGATGTTAAAGTATTTTTGATTTTTTGTTGCAAATCTTCTATGTAAACAGTGGTTTTTTGAAGAATCTCTATTTTGCTTAATGTACGAGACGGATCATAACAAGGTAATAATTTATATAATACATTAAAGCAGTCTTTTAATCTGTCACGTCTGTCCTTTTCCCATTCTCGACATTTGCTAAAATGATTAATTTACACAGAAGGTATAATTAAGGATTAAAATTACCTCAATTCTCTAGGCATATTTATATATAACACAAAGTTGCATATTCATTTTCACTGACAAATAAATAAATAAAGCACATGTATACCTATTATTGATGATTAAATAAAATTTATTTACAATCTAAATATATGAGGTTAATAAAACATACAGAAAACTGTAAATGCAAACAAAAGCTATAAGTGACGTACAGACAAGGACTCCCTCTATAACCAAACTACAAATTCACAAGATGAAGTTTGTCAAACCACCACTAGTGGACCGAAACATTTTTGGAATGGCGCGAACGTTCGTTTCCATCGAATTGTACGGACACTTCCGTGCAATAAAATCGCATGTACTCAAATATTAAGTACAATTAATACTTTTCCAATTAGCAATACCAATTCTACAATAATTTTATATATTTGTTTTACATTATAATAGAAAATACCCAAAAATATCTTCTGTGGCCATTGTAATCGATTCGCAGTATTTAATCTATGTATGTACTTATCATTATGTATCATTTACTCGACTGAATCTTGTGATGGTTGAATTGGTATATCAATATCTTCTTGAATATTCTCATGATCTAAGAAAGAAACAACGAGCTTATAAAAACTAAAATACAATATAAACACTTTTGATGGAGATATCTAAATATCTAACAACAACTCCGTCAACTGTAGTTCCATGTTTTGTTGCAGATACTCTCATTTGCGTTATTCAACATATTTAAATTCAATGTGGTTTTCAACAATTTTCTTTTTAGACATCTACATTCAATCCCCACTCAAAATCATCGGTAATTGATGCAAGCCCCAACTGCGCAGAGCAGACTCTGCTAGTGCGCAAACGAACAAATTTTCAAGTACGAATTTGATGATTTTATTTATACCTTGGTTAGATGAGATGTAAATAGCAATCATTAGTTTATTTTTCACTTTACATTTTGTTACGAAAACTTCTCAAATAGATTTTTGTTAAGGACATATGAGAAGCTTTCGTGCAAAAGCGAATAAATCCCTTTTTAATAATTCGCTACAAAACGGCATTTTGTCCCACAAACTATCTGATTTTGTTTGAAACACTCTACTTTGTAATACTTGTAACCAAGGATTTATTGCGTTTTGCTCAATGCTAAGTAGAGCAAAGGATAGCTGGCATCGAAATTATATAGAAAAATGGATTTATTCGCTTTTGCGTGCAAGCTCCTCATATGATTGTGAACTTGTATGTCGTGTCTTTATTATTTGCAGCTGTTGAAAATGACGTTTGTTAATTCAAAAGTGATTATTCGAAGCCTGTTTAGTGACAGCCTTTTAAACTCAATTTGTAAGTCAGTTTCCTAATGACTTTTCACCACATCAATGCAATAGTTGTAATATCTCAAATGCTCATTATGCTTCTCACTGAGTGTTTTATCACGGAGCGTGATAGATTAGACTTATTTAAGGCCCAGGAAATTTGATATGAAAAGTGTGCTCCTTATGCACACTTTTCATATCAAATTTCCTGAGTTTTCCTACAAAATGTTTGACTCTCACGAATTAAGATATCTTCTATTTTTATACAATTTTTTC
The DNA here is from genome assembly GCA_949768715.1 of Dascillus cervinus. NCBI lineage: Eukaryota > Metazoa > Arthropoda > Insecta > Coleoptera > Dascillidae > Dascillus > Dascillus cervinus. Next base: position 23,168,686 of record OX458319.1, on the reverse strand, counting down.
TTCTCATGAACTAACATGTGTGTTTTTTAAAGGTTTTGTCACACTGTTCGCATTGTCTTTCAAATAAACATATTGGTTAAAACTTTTGCATGGGCACTTAAAAGGTTTTTTACTTTCATGCATTAAGAGGAGTTGGTACCTAAAGTATCCTTGAAATTTCTAGTAGTTTAAGAAAATTAATAAAATACACTAATACCCCGGTTTACGTTGATTCGCTATAACGCTTTTTTTAAATCAATTACCGCCCAGGCGCACGATACAGTGCACCTGCGCGGTAATTTTGTTCAATCGCTCTTGCACTCTTATTGCAATTTAATTAAATTTTTTAAAAATATTTTTACATAATACAAAATTAAAACAGTATTTCCACTGTTAAATATTGTTTTTAACCTTATGGTATTTGTATTCTTTTTTTATTTTAAAAACGTAATTGACCTAGGTTAGTGTATACACTGTTGTTTCATAAATTTTCCAAAATTAAATTGAAACACAACGTTGTGATTGATTTCAATTGTAAAATCAGTATTTGAATGAAAACGTAGTTTGTAACGTATGCGATTAGTTGCAAAAAAAAACGTAGCATGATTCTACATTGCATTATAGCCAAAAATTACATGTTATAACCGCATACTCAGCAGTTAGTCTCGCCAAAGTTGATCTTAAGCACAATTTTTGCAGTCATAGGGTAATAAAATTTCAATGCCATAAGTGAAATAGTTTTAACGCAAACACGCTTTGAATAAAGGAAATAAGTACCTAAATTGGCGAAATGAGATCAGGGTGGTTACCAATATTCATTTTCCAAATTCCCTGACTTTTCCAGGTTTTCCAGATCAAAAATTGAAAAATTCCAGAAAGGTCCAAATTAAGAAAAACAACTTGCACATAGAGAACATTTTCGTAAACAATAACTGAGGGACAGATTTATTACACAAAATACAGGTAGCCCCCGGTTTACGCCGCAGTTCCGTTCTTACAAAAGCCGACGCAAATCGAATCGGCGTAAAAGAACCCATATTTTACAGTGATGAATAGGGTTAGGTTCTGCATAAGTGAAAAAGAAGCATATCATTTTATTTATTAATACATAATAATGCAAAATGCATATACACCTATCCCCCGATTTACACGGAAGTTTGGTTCCTCAAGAAACCGTGTAAAACGGAATTTTGAATTTTTATAGGCAAAACCGTGTAAATCGAAAACAACGTCATTTATTTAACGTAATTTTTTTTAATAAGATATTTTGAAAAATTAAGATAACAGTTCATTCATAAAATAACAAATATACAACGCGAACCAGTCAAATGGAATAAATTCAGTATCTCAATTATTGTATTGTATTGTATTATAAAAAATCCAGTTTATGGCATGATATCCTGCAAAGTAAAAATTTCATCCCTAACCTCAACCTCAACTCCCTTCGAGTGACAGTTTCAACCCCCAAATTTTTAAATAGGAAGTAGGGGCTTGTGATATCTCATTTGAAAGGTCTCTTCATGCTCTATTAAAAACTGTTATGATTTGAAAATTTATTGGGAAAAAATTGTGAAAAAATTACAAAAAATAATTGTTTATCACTAACCAGTAAATATGAAGTTAAAAAAATTCTGATTAGTAAAAACACAATGATGTAAACTTTTCTACTGGCACAAATTTACTGCAGTAATTTACGTGAATACGTAGGAAGTTTTATTGTGCATACAAAACGGGGAATCACCAATATGTATAACCAAGTGAACGGAGTTAAAAAATGATTGTAGAAATATGTGGTCATCTAAAATATTCATTTTTACCATTTTATTTTGAATTCGTTATTTTGAAAACCGTGTAAAAGCGAAATCGTGTAAAAAAGTATCGTGAAAATCGGGGAATAGGTGTATTATAAATTTAATTTTTCAAATGTATTTTAAGATAAAATGAAGTGAAATGTTTTTATTAAAAAATATTAAGAAAAACAAATGAAATTTCAAAGTTTCGGATCTCTTACATTTTTTGGAAAAAAGAATCCACAACGCGGCTCAACACTGAAACGAAAATCAGTTTAACATAGGAAGAATCGGTGAATTACCCAATTATGTACACGGCGAAACGGTGAATTGCACAGCGGCGTTATTGTGAATCGGCATAAATTGAGCCGGCGTAAATCGAGGGCCACTTGTATTTAAAAAGAGTCACTTTTGTTAAAACAAATAAGGGCTCTGTAAACAAAGTTCAAAACACTTTAAAAAAAATGTAGTTTTAATTCTTTTTAATTTAGACACTACTCTGCACTGAAAGTTTTATGGATGTAACTCACTTTCCTGGACAGAACTCTCACTTGCAGTGCTCAAGGTTTGACTTTCAGGATGTAAATTACTACATAACGAACTATTAATAAAAATATTAATTTCAAGTTGCCACATTTTTTGCTAAATTTAAAATTTTAGGTAGTTTTCTGAAGGAATATGTTTTGTCTTGTAATCAAAGTCAATGGCTCAAAAAATTCCCTGATTTTTTCGGTTTTTTTACAAAATTCCCTGACTATTCCCTGACTTTCCAGACCAAACCAAATTCCCTGACTTTTCCAGGTTTTTCCAGATTTTCCAGAAAGTAACCACCCTGTGAGATGAATGTTGGTACATTTCAAAATCTACTAAAGAGAAAAATCTAATGTTTTGGTTTAAAGTTTTTTGAAAAAAAAAAAATGTAATTTTTCATATCTATCTTAATTTTATTTACCTTTTTTGCTAGATTTAGTACAAAGCACAGTTTATTTTTTAAATTCAATTCAACACTTATATTTGAATGTAAAAATTATTTAATATTTCAGTAGAAAATGCTAATTTCTGACAAAACCACATTTTGAATGACAACAGCCGTTTCAGTAAAAATTTCACTTCAAAAAAACTCCATCAAATTCCATCATGAGATGTAAATAGCAACCATTAAACCATTTTCCGCTTCACATTTTGTTACATAAACTTCTCAAATAGATGTGTTAAAGCCATATGATTGTGTATTTATCTTTGTCCTGTCTTTATTACTTGCAGCTGCTGTAAATGAAGTTTGTTAGTCAGAAACATGATTGTTCAAAACATGTTTAGTGATAACCTGTTAAATTCAATTTGTAAGTCAGTCGAATGCAGTTTGCTAATGGCTTTTCACCACATCAATTCATCAGTTGTATCTCATGCTCCTCACTATTGCTTCTCTCCTTCAGTGTTTTATCATGAAGCGACACAGATCAAACTTATTTAAGGTCTTGAATATTTGGTTTGAAAAGTGTGCATATGAAGTTTTCCTTCAAAAAGTTTTTGATTCATACAAATTAACGTGTCAACTTTTTGTCTGTAGGTATAAGTTTTTTCTTCTCATGACGTAACAGGTGTGTTTTTAGATTGCATTTCAATGTAAAGTGTCTGTCACATGTTGGTATTTCAAAGGCCTTTTATTCCTATGCGTTAACATGTGCGATTTGAGATGACTATTTCGGTTAAAACCTTTGTCACACTGTTGACAGTTAAAAGGTCTTTTATTCTCATGACATAACAGGTGTGCTTTTAGATTGTATTTCAATGTAAAGTGTTTGTCACACTGTGAGCAATTAAAACGTCTTTTATTCCCATGCGTTAACATGTGCGATTTGAGATGTCCATTTCGGTTAAAACTTTTGTCACACTGTTGGCAATTAAAAGGTCTTTTATTCTCATGACATAACAGGTGTGCCTTTAGATTGCATTTTAATGTAAAGTGTTTGTCACACTGTGAGCATTTAAAAGGCCTTTTCTTCTCATGCGTTAACATGTGCGATTTGAGATGACTATTTCGGTTAAAACTTTTGTCACACTGTTGGCAATTAAAAGGTCTTTCATTCTCATGACACAACAGGTGTGCCTTTAGATTGCATTTTAATGTAAAGTGTTTGTCACACTGTGAGCATTTAAAGGGTCTTTTATTCTCATGTACTAACATGTGTGTTTTGAGTTGACTATTTTGGTTAAAACCTTTGTCACACTCTTGGCAATTAAAAGGTCTTTTATTCTCATGAACTAACATGTGTACTTTGAAATTCCATTTCAGAGTAAACTTCTTTTCACACTGTTGGCACTTAAAAGGTCTTTTATTCTTATGAATTAACATGTGTCTATTAATCTGTTTAGTAGTGAAACATTTTATACATGTCGGACATTCGAATAATTCTTCACCAATGCGAATTCGTTTGTAAACTTTTAGATTTTTTTCCCCATGTTTACCACGCTTGTGTTTTGCATCTTTCTCTTCCTCTTCAAATTGTTGTCCTAAACTATCTTGTAAGTTAAGATATCTATGCATTTTTGAAGTGAACACCTGCTCAGGAAGCCTAATAACTTGAACTTCACAATTACAAATCTTAAGTAATTCCTTAACCCTATTTATAGCGGGATCAACTTTGATCTGAAAATTAACAGAAAATTTTAAAATTTCCTTTGAAAATACAAAAGTGTACCTTTGTATTTGCTGCAGAATCTCGAATACCAAATGTTGGCGGATTTGTGTTGTACTTGATGATTTCAAGTGAACCCAATACTTCCATTTCTTCAGGTTCCTCTTTTATTATTAATTCTTCCTGTTTCAATTCAATTTCCTTATCTATCTAAAATAAAATAAATAATTAATTCCAATTCTAGAAATTAAAAGTTGCAAAGTAAACCAGGCAGCATTTATCGTATAAAAAATTCAAGTGGATTCACACGCTCGACATAAACACAGCACTAATTGAAGACGTTATTATACAGTGTACTTTTACATATCTATAAAAAGTGAACCGGTTTCAACACTAATGACAGCTTTTATTCTTGTGGTATTACATGTTTTATAAATGAAATTTGCAGGACGCATTGATTACATAAGTACCTTGTCATATTTAAATGCAACTAGATCTGCTTGATCAACATCTGAAATAGAGGATGCTTGGACCAAATGAGCTTCAACTTCCTCTTTTTGTTCTACTTTGATCTCTAATTTGGAATCAAAAGAATTGTCTAATTTTGAAGAGGCCAATGGAAAATTGCTACACATCGAGGGGTCCATTTTGATCTGAAAATTATAAAAACAATTAATTTGAATGTCTTTCTATTTAACTGTTGTAAAATGATACCATAAAAACATACTTCAGTATTTGTTGCGAGTTCATCTTTTATAATAAGTTCGTTGATTTCTAATTTAATTTCAAAAGAACTGAAATTATCACTGCTATCCATTATTGTTTTAAAAGAAATTTAATTTTCAAACAATTGACATTTATTGGTAAGCAATACACTCTCTGGCGAAAGCTACACGGTGGTCCACTGCATAAACAAATTAAATCCATAATATAACCCTCCCTGATATAACCAAAGAGAAAATAACAATAAGAGGCGCCTGGTTTCGTGAACATTGCATGTGCGCATGTTTCTTTAATTTATCCGAACATAAGCGCGCCAAAATAATTTAAACATACTTTAAGAGGGCGCATTCTGGACATGGCGCGAAAAGAACAACAAAGTGATTCCGCGATCGATGCCGGATGCACTTAATTGTTAAAATTATAGCGAAATTTTGTGCATATGGATAGAAGTAGGTTGGAAGTCGGCCATTAGATAGTTTTAGTTGAAAAATAATGTCGATTTATTATAAAAAATGCATTTCAGAAAACGCTTATTTAAAAAAACATCACGAATTTTTCCCTGAAATTTCTTGGTTGCCGAGGTTAAATTATTTGTAAACTACATCCGATCGTTTAAAGATCTAATTGTCTATAATAAGGCAGTCTCCCTGTGAAAGCGAGTTTTATGTTATAATGACCCACCCTAACCTACACGAGGTAGTTGTCCAAGATTTTCAAAAGTTTGGTCACTATTAATAAGAGGGCGCTCCAGAATTTAGCGAGAAATTTAAAAAAAAATTCGAACATAAATCGGATGGAGTTCCAAGAAATTTTATAAAGACACGCGTGGGTCTTGATAACTAGAATTTTATCGGAATTGTATTTTGCCTGCTAACCGTAACGTCTACATATTTTTTTCAGTCTTTGACAACTTTTCAAGCAAAAATTACTTCGTGTATTAATTATGTCACACTCTAAAAAAAGAAAATCATTTTCTATCAAAGAAAAATATCAATAACTAAATTAAATTAAATTAAGAGTCATGTTCCGAAATAAATTTTCTGTCCATGTCGTCGATATCGGGGACCGAATGTTTTTAGTTTAATTATTGAAAAATATTATTTTATGTTAAATCTAAATGTATATATTGGCAACTACGCCCTTTCTCTACAATCAAGCAGAAATAGATCTAATATACTTAACATTATTTTTATTGAGCTAATCAGTGGGTATACAGTGGTACCACAATTATGGCAATTTTGTAACATCTCTAAAAAACAACAAATCATTAAAAATTCTTTCAAAAATAACATTGGTATTTTATGCATGAAAAGCCACGTCATCATTGTTCCACTTTATTTTGTATAACATGAAGTATAAACAATACCAACACGGTGATTCCGACAAAGCGCGCAATGCGATAAGTAAAAATTTATCGGTCCTTTTTTGCTGAATCAATGCTTTTTAAACTGTTTTGAAACGGTCAAGTTTTCGCACATAACGTTTTCTTTCCGTATTCGAATGTGTTGCATCAAATTTTGATTCGAAAATTGCAAAGTTAAAGCGAAGTACTCATTGTGCGGTTTTAAACCGTAAAACAAGATGTGATGGCAGAATACGTTTTTTTTCTATTTCCTAAGGGGAATTTAAATAGGTAAATGAAGTTTGGTAACAAATCATTCTGGTACTTTTTAATATATCATTATTGCAGATGTCTTGAGTGGTCTACTCAATGTGGAAGAGAGAATTGTGAGTATTTGAACAAATTAAAGGTATGTGCAAAACATTTTGAACCATCGATGTTTTTAAATATTCATCAGAATAAGCTACTTCCTCATGCCAAACCGACACTTTATCTCTCCAAGAAGTAAGTTTAAAATTAATTGTTTCTATAATGAGACATGTAATTTGTGTTAATTTATTTTAGTATTCCTTAACTACTCTTTGGTATTACTGTCTGCAAGGTCGAATAAGCGTTGTAAGCTGTAAGAATTCACTGGCGTCTGGTCGATTTAAAGACTGACATCAATTTTTAATAGTTGTTTGTCATGAATGTAAATCTACGTCATTTTACCAATTTATAAGCTCCTTGCGAGTACTGGCTTTTTAATAAAATTTTTTTTGTTAATAATTATTTATTACGTCGTCAAATTAACAAGCACCACCAAATATACAGTCCACTTAAAATCAGTGTCTTCGAACAACATTCATTTCAAGATAAAACATAACGGGTTGTCATCCCACAGGAAAGGGAATGCACCAACGCCATCTTTATTTACAAGCCGTGAAGCCATGCTTGGCAACACCGCATTAATGCACAGAAGTAGGCCGGGTATCATTGCACGTCGGTTGCAATCGAAACTTATTAAAAAATAACTAACATGAAATGATCCATACTACATCATTATTCTGATAGTATTAAGAAATAAAACAAAAGTTAGTAAGGGCAGGAAATTTTATTTTGTGGTATTTATTAAACATTAAATAACATTATTTACAAATAACATATTTTTAACGTTTATTTTTCTCTTTTGTTAGCGTAGCTAATTTCCTTTTTTTCTCTAAATTTTTAGTGCCATTTGTTTCTTTTGAATATTTTGTGTAGTTATTCAACAGGATATTTGCAAAAACAGAATACAATGTTTTAAACAATCTAGAAACATCGTTGCCACACAGACAATGTAATTCAAATTGTTGAAAAAAGTTATTGGAATTTAAGCTTAACTGTGTCAGTTGAATTAAAATACCTTTTGATTGCAAAAGATTGCAAAAATTTTGTTTCCCACACGCTATTAGCTACAATATATTCTAACAAAGCATACATATGAGAGAAAACACACTTAACATGGTAACATGGTACACTTAAGCCACCTCGCTGTAAAAAGTCAAAATATTCGTTGCAAACATTACTACCGCGTCCTTCCTCAAATAAAAAAACACAGGCAGTACATTCCAGTTTTTTGCAAACAGATCGTGCTCCATAGCCACAAACATATATGCAGCTTGATTCCTCGATTTCACATAATTCAAGATAATTTGAAGTCATAATGGGGCGAAATTGATCAATGTCAACATTATATAAATTTGATTCAGTACTTTCATTAGCAAAGTTGCTAAAGCATGCTTCTTTTTTATTGATCATTTTCAAAATATGTCTTATTCGTAATTTGTTTTCTGATTCAATTACTTGCCTAACTGATACATTATAGTTTGATCCAGATAGTCGTCTGTACATTCCAAACCTTTTCTCTAACTTGTCTGTTTGAAATTTCCCCAAGAGTACATACGAAACATTAAATTTTGTTAAAGCATCGTTAGCAATTTTACATAACACTTGAGATGCTCTTCTTATTGCTTCAAATGTGTCGGAGCTTAAGCCAGCTTTGTCCTTGAAAGACTGCCATGCTTCTATCCAAGACAAAAAACGTTTCAAAAACAATAACTTTTCATCCTCAATACTACAAACTGGTCCTGCCCATTCATTTCTTTTTATTTTTCCTACGATAGGGTTTTTAGAATTTACAATATCCCACCAGATGCGGAAAATTTGTAAAAAATTTGCAGTATCTGTACATTTTTCTTCCGTTTGTAAAGCAGCAATAGTTGACATGAAAAACATTATCCACTAACAAAACGTTTTGTCTCTCTAAATTCGAGGGATACAAAGTTTTATAACTCAACTTATATGCTTTTTTAATTAACTTATTTTGCTCGTCCTTGAAAAATAGTCGCAAATGTTCGAAACATGCATACCGTTTTATTGTATAATTTTCAAAATCAGGATATATTAAAGTGTGAAAAGTATCTTTTTTGTTCAACCAGTTATTCGTAACATTTTTAAAAATGTGAACAGTGTCATACGATAGGTAAGTATTAATATCAGGGAAGCATGGATTTGGCATAGATTCGTTTGAAGAAATTAAAGTGAACATATTCTGATTTATTCTATTGTTATCAGTTAGTATCGCAACTATAGGAAAACCACATTTTTGAACAAATTCAATTACCTCATTAACGAGTATCTTTAACTGATCTCCTGTTGTGTTATTCACAGGAACTAGTCGAATAACTTCACTAAAATTACCAAAAGCAGAAGAGATCATAAAAGTTTGAATAGTTTTTGCCAGATCCTTAGCATTATTTTCTGAACTGCCAACAATTCCATTGGCTTTAAAATCTAACTTAGATTTCACATAAATTTCATCAATTTGTAATATTGTATATTTTTCTCGAACAGTCAAGTTTTTGGAAATTTGTTTCAAATAGTGACTTGTATTTGAAAGATTTTTGTCTGGTTTTACATTAAATCTAGAAGATATTTGTTGTAAATATCGTTTACTAGGCAGCAGCAAATGATCTTGTAAGAGCATGTAACAAGACGATGAATATGAATATGCCATAAATGCAAACAAAATAGTTGCTGGGGAATATTTTCGTCTTTTTAACAATATCATGTTTAACTGATCAATTAAAAGTTCCAATTGTTTTTTATGTTGATAGTCTTCCATTTCTTCAGCTTTTTCGTTACACGTAACTAAATTTTCATACGACTTTTGCAAGAAAAATTCAAAAGATCGAGTCCTTAAATTGTGTTGACTTACGTTGGCATACCTAACTAATATATTTTCAAGTTGCGACCATCGAGATAATTTTAAATCACAAGGGAGAATCCAGTTCAAATCATGAGCAGAAATTTCTTCTTTTCCAATAAAGAGTTTTAATGTTAAATCACTTTTCACAAGAACACTACATAAAATTTCGGCGGCACTTAACTCAGTTTCACTTTCAGAAGAACTATTAGAACACTCAATATTTAATAAATACAGCCAAACACCAAAGTTGCTCTTAATTTTAAAGTTCCACTTTGTTTCACTGTTTATACCATTTAGTTTTGTTTGAAAAGTGTCAAGAAAATTTGTAAAGTCATTTATAATATCAGATTTTACAAATTCTTCAATTTTTCCAGCTTCTTTTGATTGCAACGCTTTCCTTCTTACTTCAGGGTCTTTTCGTCTAACTACTGTTGAAGTTGAAGACAGATAAACTGGAAGATTTTGAAAAATTGTGGGTACAGCGTCTTCCTTTAATTTTGGGTGTGCTAATAGCAACGTAGTAACAGTTGACCCGTTTTTGTATATCTGATCTAATATAACATCATTTTCGTTAAAATGTTTTATACAAACAGATGAATACTTCGTAGGCTGCCAATTTTTCCTCGGGATAGCTCGAAGCCATTTCTTTTTCGTTTCTTCATCTTTTGGAAATGAAAACGTAGTAACTGCAGCTTGCCCCTTTACGGATACACTTTCGTAATTCGATTTGCAGCTTGGGACACAACATTTTCTAGTCATCTAAAAAGTTTTCATGTGAAAAGCATGAACCAAAGGTTAAATGTACTTACTTTCTATATTGTCGAATATCAAATTATTAAGTTAAATATTCTGATAAATACACACAGGTTTGGAAATACCACAACTATCTAACGTTAACTGCACTTTATAACAATATCAACAACAACTCAATGATGCAATGCTGAACTGAAGAACGCAAAATGTCCGCCTAGCAACACTGCTGCCAAATTTCTTAGTTCACGGCTTGTAAAATAAAGATGGCGTTGAATGCACCCACAACAAATATATTGAAGAGGATTTTTTACATCTTATCTTTTCAAAATAATATTATAAACATTATAACAAACATTAAGAACATATAAAACTATAAATCATTAGAACATAATAAACATGAACTTAACTAACTATAAATGGAACAATACAATCAAAGAATTATAAACAAAACAATAAATTATATTTAAATGATAAAAATAATTTTCGGCATTGCCAACACAATTGCATTGGTTATTTTTTTCCCAAAGTTTAAATTATTATCTGAAGCTTAAACGGTATCTGAACAGGTCCTTAAACTTACATAATTTTTTAAACATTAATTAACAGCTTTTTTGATTGTGTTTACATTGCATAACTTCAAATTCAAAATTAATTAATAAATAATGCTATCACAATTAAAAATCGTACTACACTAATTACCGTGATAACTTTTAATAGATAAATAGACCAACCTAACTAAAATTTTGGAGAAATTTGTTTCTATCGTTAGTTTTAATTACCTACCAAACTATTTCAAATTAATATGTATATAATATTTATGATACAAATGTTTGTTGACTTATTGCTAAGAATCATTTTACTAAAGGAGAAGAAGTTACTATTTTTTTTGCAAACTGCACTTAAGCATTAATTTATTAACATTCAGTAATAATAAAAGATTAATTAAAAATTGTTTTGCTAAATTCATATTAAAAAGCTGTTTCCCAGTATCCATATTTAACATCTGGAAAAACCGTTTTGTGATTGTGGTTTGCATTAACTTAAATTTTTCATCTGCCTTCAGCAGGATGGTTACCGATAGTCATTTTCAAAATTCCCCGACTTTTCCAGGTTTTCCAGATCAAAAATTGACAAATTTCAAGAAGATTCAAATTATGAAAAGTAACTTGCACATAGAGAACATATTCATATGGAATAATCGAATCGACCTATGAGTACGTACGGCCTGCACCTACCAACTCTAATGCGTATCTTAAAGAGCGGTAAATTAAAAATTTTAGGTAGTTTTCTCAAGGAATATGTTGTTCTCTAATCAAAGTCAATGGCTCAAAAAATTCCTCGACTTTTTCGGTTTTTTCGCAAAATTCCCAGACTTTTCCCTGACTTTCCAGACCAAACCAAATTCCCCGACTTTTTCAGGTTTTTCCAGGTTTTACAGAAAGTAACCACCCTGCTTCAGCGTTTTTAAATGGTTCTAATTATTGTCACATTTATGAATCGAATCGTCAGGAAAAAAGGCCTTCAGCCAACGCCATCTTTATTTTACAAGCCGTGAACTAAGAAATTTGGCAGCAGTGTTGCTAGGCGGACATTTTGCATTCTTCAGTTCAGCATTGCATCATTGAGTTGTTGTTGATATTGTTATAAAGTGCAGTTAACGTTAGATAGTTGTGGTATTTCCAAACCTGTGTGTATTTATCAGAATATTTAACTCAATAATTTGATATTCGACAATATAGAAAGTAAGTACATTTAACCTTTGGTTCATGCTTTTCACATGAAAACTTTTTAGATGACTAGAAAATGTTGTGTCCCAAGCTGCAAATCGAATTACGAAAGTGTTTCCGTAAAGGGGCAAGCTGCAGTTACTACGTTTTCATTTCCAAAAGATGAAGAAACGAAAAAGAAATGGCTTCGAGCTATCCCGAGGAAAAATTGGCAGCCTACGAAGTATTCATCTGTTTGTATAAAACATTTTAACGAAAATGATGTTATATTAGATCAGATATACAAAAACGGGTCAACTGTTACTACGTTGCTATTAGCACACCCAAAATTAAAGGAAGACGCTGTACCCACAATTTTTCAAAATCTTCCAGTTTATCTGTCTTCAACTTCAACAGTAGTTAGACGAAAAGACCCTGAAGTAAGAAGGAAAGCGTTGCAATCAAAAGAAGCTGGAAAAATTGAAGAATTTGTAAAATCTGATATTATAAATGACTTTACAAATTTTCTTGACACTTTTCAAACAAAACTAAATGGTATAAACAGTGAAACAAAGTGGAACTTTAAAATTAAGAGCAACTTTGGTGTTTGGCTGTATTTATTAAATATTGAGTGTTCTAATAGTTCTTCTGAAAGTGAAACTGAGTTAAGTGCCGCCGAAATTTTATGTAGTGTTCTTGTGAAAAGTGATTTAACATTAAAACTCTTTATTGGAAAAGAAGAAATTTCTGCTCACGATTTGAACTGGATTCTCCCTTGTGATTTAAAATTATCTCGATGGTCGCAACTTGAAAATATATTAGTTAGGTATGCCAACGTAAGTCAACACAATTTAAGGACTTGATCTTTTGAATTTTTCTTGCAAAAGTCGTATGAAAATTTAGTTATGTGTAACGAAAAAGCTGAAGAAATGGAAGACTATCAACATAAAAAACAATTGGAACTTTTAATTGATCAGTTAAACATGATATTGTTAAAAAGATGAAAATATTCCCCAGCAACTATTTTGTTTGCATTTATGGCTTATTCATATTCATTGTCTTGTTACATGCTCTTACAAGATCATTTGCTGCTGCCTAGTAAACGATATTTACAACAAATATCTTCTAGATTTAATGTAAAACCAGACAAAAATCTTTCAAATACAAGTCACTATTTGAAACAAATTTCCAAAAACTTGACTGTTCGAGAAAAATATACAATATTACAAATTGATGAAATTTATGTGAAATCTAAGTTAGATTTTAAAGCCAATGGAATTGTTGGCAGTTCAGAAAATAATGCTAAGGATCTGGCAAAAACTATTCAAACTTTTATGATCTCTTCTGCTTTTGGTAATTTTAGTGAAGTTATTCGACTAGTTCCTGTGAATAACACAACAGGAGATCAGTTAAAGATACTCGTTAATGAGGTAATTGAATTTGTTCAAAAATGTGGTTTTCCTATAGTTGCGATACTAACTGATAACAATAGAATAAATCAGAATATGTTCACTTTAATTTCTCCAAACGAATCTATGCCAAATCCATGCTTCCCTGATATTAATACTTACCTATCGTATGACACTGTTCACATTTTTAAAAATGTTAGGAATAACTGGTTGAACAAAAAAGATACTTTTCACACTTTAATATATCCTGATTTTGAAAATTATACAATAAAACGGTATGCATGTTTCGAACATTTGCGACTATTTTTCAAGGACGAGCAAAATAAGTTAATTAAAAAAGCATATAAGTTGAGTTATAAAACTTTGTATCCCTCGAATTTAGAGAGACAAAACGTTTTGTTAGTGGATAATGTTTTTCATATGTCAACTATTGCTGCTTTACAAACGGAAGAAAAATGTACAGATACTGCAAATTTTTTACAAATTTTCCGCATCTGGTGGGATATTGTAAATTCTAAAAACCCTATCGTAGGAAAAATAAAAAGAAATGAATGGGCAGGACCAGTTTGTAGTATTGAGGATGAAAAGTTATTGTTTTTGAAACGTTTTTTGTCTTGGATAGAAGCATGGCAGTCTTTCAAGGACAAAGCTGGCTTAAGCTCCGACACATTTGAAGCAATAAGAAGAGCATCTCAAGTGTTATGTAAAATTGCTAACGATGCTTTAACAAAATTTAATGTTTCGTATGTACTCTTGGGGAAATTTCAAACAGACAAGTTAGAGAAAAGGTTTGGAATGTACAGACGACTATCTGGATCAAACTATAATGTATCAGTTAGGCAAGTAATTGAATCAGAAAACAAATTACGAATAAGACATATTTTGAAAATGATCAATAAAAAAGAAGCATGCTTTAGCAACTTTGCTAATGAAAGTACTGAATCAAATTTATATAATGTTGACATTGATCAATTTCGCCCCATTATAACTTCAAATTATCTTGAATTATGTGAAATCGAGGAATCAAGCTGCATATATGTTTGTGGCTATGGAGCACGATCTGTTTGCAAAAATCTGGAATGTACTGCCTGTGTTTTTTTATTTGAGGAAGGACGCGATAGTAATGTTTGCAACGAATATTTTGACTTTTTACAGCGAGGTGGCTTAAGTGTACCAAGTTACCATGTTAAGTGTGTTTTCTTTCATATGTATGCTTTGTTAGAATATATTGTAGCTAATAGCGTGTGGGAAACAAAATTTTTGCAATCTTCCTGTCAAAAAGGCATTTTAATTCAACTGACACAGTTAAGCTTAAATTCCAATAACTTTTTTCAACAATTTGAATTACATTGTCTGTGTGGCAACGATGTTTCTAGATTGTTTAAAACATTGTATTCTGTTTTTGCAAATATTCTGTTGAATAACTACACAAAATATTCAAAAGAAACAAATGGCACTAAAAATTTAGAGAAAAAAAGGAAATTAGCTACGCTAACAAAAGAGAAAAATAAACGTTAAAAATATGTTATTTGTAAATAATGTTATTTAATGTTTAATAAATACCACAAAATAAAATTTCCTGCCCTTACTAACTTTTGTTTTATTTCTTAATACTATCAGAATAATGATGTAGTATGGATCATTTCATGTTAGTTATTTTTTAATAAGTTTCGATTGCAACCGACGTGCAATGATACCCGGCCTACTTCTGTGCATTAATGCGGTGTTGCCAAGCATGGCTTCACGGCTTGTAAATAAAGATGGCGTTGCTTCAGCTAATTCCCAACATTTTGCATTTAAAATTTTTTTTTACAAGTTGGGTTAATGGTTTTCTCACCATGTGCTATTTGATGTTGATGATGCATGATATCCCCCACAATTGCGTAAAACAAGTCTCTCTATTAATGAACACACTCTTTGTATCTAACATATTTTACTTTGCGTTATCTATGTAGGAGATCTGAAGAAGGCGATAATTTCATTGTTGAAACGTTAGCGCATGCTTACGATGTAACTACTTTGTAAGCAAAGAGTTAAGTTGTTCGTCACACTTGGCAGCTAAAAGGTTATTTATTCTGATGCTTTGAAACAATCATGTCACATTATTAGCAGTTAAAACGTTTTTTGTGTGCTTTGAGAAGATCAATTCGGTTAAAACCTTTGTCGCAATGTTGGCATTTAAAAGGTCTTTTATTCCCATGCGTTAACATGTGCGCATTGAGATGACTCTTTCGGTTAAAACCTTTATCACACTGTTGGCATTTAAAAGGTCTTGTATTTTCATGAATTAACATGTGTGCTCTAAAATCATAATTTCGGTTAAAATCTTTGCCACACTGTTGACATTTAAAAGGTCTTTTTTTCCCATGCGTTAACATGTGCGATTTGAGATGACTATTTCGGTTAAAACTTTTCTCACACTGTTGGCATTTAAAAGGTCTTGTATTCTCGTGAATTAACATGTGTGCTTTGAAATCACAATTTCGGTTAAAATCTTTGTCACACTGTTGACATTTAAAAGGTCTTTTTTTCCCATGCGTTAACATGTGCGATTTGAGATGACTATTTCGGTTAAAACTTTTCTCACACTGTTGGCATTTAAAAGGTCTTGTATTCTCGTGAATTAACATGTGTGCTTTGAAATCACAATTTCGGTTAAAATCTTTGTCACACTGTTGGCATTTAAAAGGTCTTTTATTCTTATGAATTAACAAGTGTGCTCTGAAATCACAATTTCGGTTAAAACCTTTGTCACACTCTTGGCATTTAAAAGGTCTTTTATTCTCATGTGTTAACATGTGTGATTTGAGATGACTATTCCGAGCAAAACCTTTGCCACACTGTTGGCATTCAAAAAGCCTTTTATTCCCATGCGTTATCATGTGCGATTTGAGATGACTATTTTGGTTAAAACTTTTGCCACACTGTGAGCATTTAAAAGGTCTTTTATTTGCATGTATTAACATGTGCTTTTTGAGATGAATATTCTGATTAAAATTTTTGTCACACTGTGAGCATTTAAAAGGTCTGTTATTCTCATGAATTAACATGTGTGTGTTGAGATTGCATTGCAGAGTAAAGTTTTTGCCACACTGTTGGCATTTGTAAAGTTTCTTGTTCGCATGAATTAACATGTGCCTTTTGTTGTGGTTAGTGGTAAAACATTTTTTACATTTGGAACATTTGGACAATTTCTCACCGATGCGAATTTGTTTGTAAACTTTTAGATTTTTTCCCCCATGTTTACCACGCTTGTGTTTTGCATCTTTGCCTTCCTCTTCCAATTGTTGTCCTAGATTGTCTTGTAAGTTGAAATTAAGATATCTATCCATTTTTGCAGTGAACACCTGCTCAGAAAGCTTGATAACTTGAACGTTACAAGTACAAATTTTAAGTAATTCCTCAATCCTAGTTATTGAGGGTTCAACTTTGATCTGAAACAGAAACAGAAAATTTTTAAATGTCCTTTGAAAATACAAAAATGTACCTCTGTGTTTGCTGTACGATCTCTAATACCAAGTATTGGAGGATTTGTGTTGTACTTGATGATTTCAAGTGAACCCAATTCTTCCATTTCTTCGGGTTCATCTTTTATTATTAATTCTTCCTGTTTCAATTCAATTTCCTTATCTATCTAAAATAAAATAAATAATTAATTCCAATTCTAGAAATTAAAAGTTGCAAGTAAAACCTGGCAGTATTTATCGTATAAAAAATTCAAGTGAATGCAGAATCAGATGGAGTTTCAATTGGATTCATAAGCCTGACATAAACACAACACTAATTGAAAACGTTATTAAACAGTGTTCTTTTACATATCTATAAAAAGTGAACCGGTTTCAACACTAATTACAGCTTTTATTCTTGTGGTATTACACGTTTTATAAATGAAATTTGAGGGACACATTGATTACATACCTCTTCACATTTAAATGCGACTTGATCAGCATCTGAAATACACGATGCTTGGACCAAATGGGCTTCAACTTCCTCTTTTGGTTCTACTTTGATCTGTAATTTAGAATTAAAAGAATTCTCCATTTCTGAAGAGGCTACATCCTTAGGAGGGTTGCTATATACCGAGGGGTCCATTTTGATCTGAAAATTACAAAAACAATTAATTTGAATGTTTGGAATGTTTTTCTATTTAACTGTTTTAAAAACATACCTCAGTATTCGTTGGGAGATTTATAATCAAATTTGAAACCGACATTGTATTCTTCCGTTACTTTTTCGGGTTCATCTTTTATAACAAGTTCGTCGATTTCTAATTCAATTTCAAAAGAACTAAAATTATCATTTTATCCAACATTGTCTTAAAGGAAATTCACTTTTCAAGCAATACAAAGGTATGGAATTAATTTAACGAGTATTAATACAGTTTTACATTCCACTCACAAGTGACGTGCAAATTTAACCTCAAATGCCATAGATAATAAAAAATAAAGCTTGGTTGCCAACTTCGGATGAATCGATTCTATTATATCAATTAATATGCATTTCGGACTACTTTTAATATATTTTAACCTTGTGCAAACTTTACATTTTTTTATCGCCTGTTTTTTTTTTTTTCATCTATACAGTGCGCGCCAGTCAAATGGAATAAATTCATTATTTCAATTTTCGCGCATATTGAAAATAAATCCAGAAACACGTCACACGTCACATGATATCCTGTAAAGTGAAAATTTCATCCCTAACCTCAACCTTCTTCGAGTGACAGTTGCAACCCCCAAATTTTTAAATAGGAAGGTGGCACTTGTGATACCTCATTTCAAAGGTCTTTTCACGCTCTATTCAAAAATGCTGTGGTTGTAAAATGTATTCTGAAAAATGGCCCCTAAGGAACATAGAAACAAGAAAAAAATTTATAAAACCAGATAAAATTTTGGCTTCCTCTCAGTTACAAGTTATTCAATTTATTAATTTTTTGGACGTAAGAATATTAGGGCATTTTTATAAAATTTAGTGTAATTGAATTAATTTTATCAACTTACGTTTCTTAAATATTGGCATTTTTGTAATACAAGGCATTTTTTATATGATTTGCGAGATCAGTTAAGGGTACTTGACTTGTAATCTAGAGAAGTTGAAGAATACAAGATAGATTTTACAGGTACGGAGCAAGAGTCGTCAATATTTCTTCACAGTAATTTTCGGAAACGCTTCCGTGCATGTATAGAACAAGAGGGGCAACATTTTGTGCATCTTTTGTAAAGTAATAAATTTAATATTAAAAACTTTTTAAATTTTTTCTTTCAAATGTAATTTAAAAATACTATTCTGGTAAAAACCGAAATGCTGTCCCGCTCCAATTTGATAGGTCGACCGTAAACTATTGTACTGGTAGTTAACCGTACTTTCAAGTCGAATCTAAATATTAATGCTACGAATAATTTGCCATATCATTTGGAAATAAAAAAATTAAACAACGAAATTTTCCCCGAAGCTTTTTTTTACTTTGTGGCTTCAAATAAAAATATTTTGGAAATTTGTTTGCATTCATCGAAAGTGTACATTTCATGTAAATTGCATACTTTTCTTTCAATTTTTAATAGGTGTTATGGCCCCGATATTAAAATTTGTAACACCCCAATCCCATTAGGAGGTTTTGACGCGTTTTTTTTTTAAACTCACTGATGTTATAAATTACCAAAATTTTTGAGACAGTACAACTGGTACTGTTAGAAAGTTCAATATTTCCGTAATATTTGGTCTGTTTTTATGTATTGTTGCTGATTACTCCTTCGCAAAGATAGTTTACGATTATGTTTTGCCTAGATAACAAATTGTTTTGAATTTTTAGAAATGCAAATATTTATTCATCTGCAATCTGTTAAGAGACAATTAGATAAGCGTTAACTTTCAAGGTATGTAGTTCATTATCTCTTAAAAATGTCAAAATTGTTTCTGTTCTATTTAATTGTGATAATTTTGTGCATCAGCAAAATCGCTTCAGGTGCGTATAAATATAGTTTTAAAATCAATTCCTCCTTCATGTCAATTATTTCAGCTGATTGGTTGTGCGCAAGCGAACGAGAATTTCCAGATATTTGTTCGAAAGATATATGCGAACCGACTTGTGAAGGGATTCTGTACAGGGATGCAAAAGTTTGCAAATCGCCGAAAAAGTGCATCAACACTTGCAAGTGTCGCTCAGGTTACATAAGGCATTTGACATCAGGTGAATGTTGGTCGTCGAGCTACTGCAAGTTTCGCACCTTGTTTTCATTTTTATGGTGAAAAAATGTATCTTAAAAAAATAAAAATGTAATTGCGTAACATAGAATATATTTATTGATTATTTGACGTCAATAACTTACATCTTAATATCAACTTTAATAATTTAAAATTCCATACATTAAATATTTATGTCGAGAAGCAGGGTGCCATATCTAGGGCTCAAAGATATGTCACGGTGCCCCTGTTTTTAAAATACATAATTAAAAATATCAGGCTAAGTACGGTTTCTTTATCGTTAACATAGTTATTCTTACTTAAGTATTTGATCACAAATTTATAATTTATTTAAAAATTGACATTCACTGAAACAAATAACAAATGATGGCTCAATTAAAGCAGGGAAGCACGACGTAAAACTTTTTTTACTTTGCGTTTATCGATGGAAAACAGGAATCGTTAAAAAAAGTTAAATATTCCTAATGATTGTACATCACAATAATATTTTATATTCTCTTTAGAGATTCTAACATTTCTCATTTCGTTTTCTTTTTTCTAAACTAAAGTTATTATTGCGATAATAATGTCACAGATATGCTTAAACGTAATGGTAACATCCAATCTTTCTCTTTTAGGTGTTTAGAGATAATAAATAATGAACTACGTATTATACAGATAAGCTAAGTATGTACATTGTGATATTACATTTTGTTTACTGACTGATCTACCTAAAACAGTTTTTAGTAAAAATATTTATACATTGGTCGGTGGAATAATGGTCCAGTAATTTTATACAAAAAACACTCAATCTTCTAAAAAATTTCAAATGAAAATTACCTTCGAGATTTTCTTTGCATCGCTATAAGCAACACTGTATAAAAAGTCCATAAAAAAATCGTGTTCGCCAAAGAAATTATTGAAGGTCGAAGATCGCGAAAATCAGCTTTTCTCAAATATCTCATGAAGTATTAGTGTTATATGAATCTTGGTTGTTATAAAATTTGTTTATTATCAAAAGCTGCACAAAAATGATGCTATACAAAATTTACGTCGGTCCAGTAATTTTCGAGATATGAGGCTAAGAAAGTTTGACGGTGTATTATACAGACAATGTGACGCATTTATATAGTCAGGCCTGGCAAGGCGCGCCAATTTTGGATTTTAGCGTCCTTTTTGCACCCTTTTTGGATTTTTTAGCGCCCTTTTCATGTGACGCCGCGATGCGTTGCATGTTGTGCTTCATAGGTTAAGGCGTCCCTGTATACAGGTTGTATTATATTAAGTGTTCACCATTGGTAACTTTGTTATTATTGGAGTTGCAAAGTCGGTTAAATTAGCAAGGAATTAGTGTTTTTTCCGCTGATTACCATTATGAAACCAAAAAAACAATCGAACGTCAACTGTTCGAGATATTCACGAAAATAACATTTTTTTAAATGGAATGCCCTATCCTTTTTTGCATATTTTGAAAGAATGTTTAATTTTGAGTGAAAAAGTCTTAATGCACTATTACGATTAAATTAACTACCGAGAAGTTACAAGCAATTGAATTTTTTATTTCAATTAATTACAAAAATCACGTAGGCACTGAAACAATTGAAAATTGTAATTATTAAAACGTCAAAAACAATTAGTTAATATTTTCATCAAACATAAACGAAATTAATGTAATTGCGTATTTTGAGGCATATCCTAGAAATTCAATACGAGATATTTCAAGGGAGTTAAATTTAAGTTTGAACAGCATTGAAAGGATTTTAAAGAAACATAAGATGGTTCCTTATCATTATCACCCGGGGACACGTTACTTCCAGGAGATTTAAATCGAAGATTAACTTTTTGCAACTGGTAAGTTACTGCCAACGATACTTCAATAGCGAGTTTCATTTTCTGTGGACCGATGAATCGAACTTCTCAAATTCTGGAATGTACAACAAAAAAACGAATCATTATTGGGCCCGCGAAAATCCATTGCAAGTACACCCTATAAATCCACAAATGCGGTTCAGTCTAAATGTGTGGTGTGGAATTGTAGGTTCAAAAATTATTGGACCATTTTTTTACCGTGGTAATTTGACTGGAGTGAGATACGTAGAATTTATGAACACTGTCCTGCATAACTGTTTGGATGAAATGGATTTAATTTCAAGACAATACATCCATTTCCAACAGGATGGAGCACCGGCCCATAATTATCACGGAACAACCAATTTGTTAAACAGATTATTCATTGATAAATGGATAGGAACTAATGGGCCCGTGCGTTGGCCACCACGTTCGCCAGATTTAACCCCCATGGATTTTTTTCTGTCGGGGTATGTGAAAAATTTTAACAATAATGAATGTATTGGATGGTAGAAAAATTTTGAAAGCAGCGCGGTGTGTTCATAAAAGAGCCCAAAAATGTGTTGAACAAGACGGTGACATTTTCGAACATTTATTATAATGTCTTGGTCATGCAATATGTTTTTCTAAATTTCTATTCTCAGTTTGCCGTGGAAGAAATGTTTCAATAAATACCATTTACAATTGTTTCAGTGCCTACGTGATTTTTGTCATTAATTGAAATAAAAACTTCAATTGCTTGTAACTTCTCGGTAGTTAATTTAATCGTAATAGTGCATTAAGACTTTTTCACTCAAAATTAAACATTCTTTCAAAATATGCAAAAAAGGATAGGGCATTCCATTTAAAAAAATGATATTTTCGTGAATATTTCGAACAGTTGACGTTCGATTGTTTTTTTGGTTTCATAATGGTAATCAGCGGAAAAAACACAAATTCTTTGCTAATTTAACCGACTTTGCAACTCCAATAATAACAAAGTTACAAATGGTGAACACTTAATATAATACAACCTGTATAGTTTTAATATAATTGTAGTGCTTGATGGTTATGATGACAATAGTAACAATATAAAAGCAATAGAACAATTTTGTCGAATGAAAATTACTCCAAATATAGGATTACCATGTTCAATAATATGTGGCTTTTGTCGAGGCCAGTCATACTACGTCCGATGATGCGGCAGTGGAATCTGAAACAAACGACGACGAAATAGACCTTACTACTATGTTATCTCCTGAAATAACTGTAGATGATAACAGTAACGAAGATGATGAAGAAGAAGTAGAAGTGGAAGAAGAAGAAGACAGAGGCGAAGAAGCAGAAGGTGGTGTGGAAACGAATGCATCGCAGTGCCCAAGTTTTCACAGTCTCATATTTCGAGAACCATTGGTTCCACATAAATTTTGTATAAAACCGTTTTTGTGCAGATTTTGATAATAAACAAATTTTATAATGATCAAAATTGACGTAAAACCAATACTTCACGAGATATTTGAGATAAACTAATTTTTGCGACGTTCGATTTTCAACAATTTCTTTGGCGGACACGATTTTTCAACGGACTTTTTACACAGTGTTTCTTATAGTAATACAAAGAAAATCCCGAAGGAAAATCTTCACTTGGAATTTTTTAGAAAATGACTGGACTATAATTAAATATAAAAAATGTATTTCGTCTTTTAACTTAATTGCTTTAATGATATTGAGGTAAATATGACAGGTCTGAATGCGTCCCTCTTGCTTCGTTTAATTCTCCATATCGCCAGTTTGTCAATTACAAGTGCACTTTTAGTCACAACAGTAACATAATGTTTATGAACAATATGAAAATTCTTCTTCTTAGTCTTTGTCCTCTTAATACCTTTAGGCGCCGAGGTGTGTAATGAAGCCAGTGTTGGTCATGAACTGAACAACTTGGTCCGCATGCGGGTTGCAGAGTTGGTACAAACCTTGCTGACGCTAGCGATGTAGTGTCCCCTAAACGTCAAGATATTTCAGGTCATTAATTATTCCCCAATGACGATTGGCGACTGGACCAAGTACCGACCCCGAAATGGAACGGAAAAATTCTAACTCGGCACCTACGAGCGTAACGCACGAAAGCTTGGCTCTCTTACCACCCAGCCGGTACAATTTCAAAATTAAATTACATTTACCACACGAAGCAAGAGCGAAATGTTCAGCTAAAATTGTTTCATTTAGAACATCTGATTAATTTAATTAAATATCTTAAGAAATCTTAATTACATCCTAGATTCGTATACCCGTTTTCTTTTGACTTTTCTAAAATCGGTGGGGACCCTGCGTCGCAAAGGTGGTCTAAAATGACGAAATTCTAAATCCGCCGGGAAAATGGTGGGAAGCGATCTCTTGTCCACGGATCAATCACACTGAAAAGTGACGTTTTTAGAACCTGCGGCGACGGCGGCCACGTTCGCAGCGAGCCGGACCGTAACAGGCGGATGATGATTCTCCGGTGACAAGACATCACTCTGCCTGCATCATTGAAAGTGTCTGATGCCGAAATGTCGGTTTCTTCTGCGGGCGTAGTTTCTGCCGCACAAAATTCTCTTAAAAGCGTTTCTAAATTCCGGGCTAAATATCGTGTAGATGACAGGGTTCAAAGTCGAATTGAAATAACCTAACCACAAGAAAAACGACACCACGTACTCTTGGAACATGTCTTTATAAATCGGTAACAACACTGCCATTATGAAAAACGGTAACCAACATATCACAAATGCACCTGTAATTATCGCTAATGTTTTAGCAGCCTTACGTTCTCTTTTGGAATCGGCGGAATCTTTAATTTTCCGCTTAACAGGATAGTGTTGCGGTTGATAGTTCACCGCGCCGTAGTCGGTAACGGTCGGAGGATCCGCTTCTAAACCGTTAGCGAAAGAAGTTTTTTCCGGACTGGTGTTGTTCGAATTTGATGAAACGGTCGTGAAGGCGGTTGTGATTTCGGAGATTGTTGGTAACGGTCTTCCTATGATTGTGACGACGGCCGCGGCGATGCCTCCAGTTCCGCTCGCCGCCGCCAATCCGCCGGCAATGCCGCCGGCCGCTGGATTTCGATTGGTCGAGGTCGCCGAACCGGTGGAAACTTGTCTTCTCCTTATCCTCTTTCGGGCGGTTTGAAAAATCCTCCAGTACAAAATCAAAATGACCATGAGCGGTAAATAAAACGAAGAAGCAGTCGCAAAAATTTGATAGCCGATGTCTTGGCTGACTATGCACTTCTTATTCTCGACCCTGGTTGTCCATCCTGGATCTTTCCATCCTAATAAGGGTGCGATGCACACCAGGAAAGCTACGAACCAAACTACCAATATCATCAGTCCTATTCTCTTGGCCGTTCTGTGATGGATGTAGTCTATGTTCGTCACGGCCCAGTATCTGCAAAGTAAATTAATTTTCAGTAACGTGAACGGTCTACGCGGCTTATCATTAAGGAAAAACGATTTTGCTTTTAAAGTTTAAAATTTAATTTCAGCAGTAAAGTGACATGGAATTTCTGGAAGACGCTTTTCCAATGTAATAGGATAAAGGTAAATAATTATTAAGTATGCTAAAAGAGATTTAGAACTGTAGGCTGGGTTAATCTCTCGCCTTAAAGTTTGTCGAAATTACATTATTATGATTAAATTTTGATGTTAATCACGAAGTTCGACGAGTTTCGTGTGCGTTGCAATGATTCAATTGCAATAAGCATAAATTTTGCAAAATCGGATCCTATAACTTGAACTCTTAAGATCCTTATTATGCTTGGCTTAGAATGCTACATTAAATTAACAATCTGTCTTAAATTATAAAACAAGCAATATAACATTGAACAATAATACAAACAATAATAACATAAAAACATGAACTTAATTAATATACAGTGCTCGCCATATTGTTCGCACCGTATGGAAAAACTTTAATCTTGGATTTCTTTAAAAATCTAAATCTGCCAAAAGTTTGTGCATGTTTAAAAACGCAAAATGGACTACTCGGATACTGCAAGCGATTTTTGGTTTCAGAGAAAATGGAACCGAAAAAAAATCATAATTTTAAAATGAAAATTATTTTTGTTGAAATTTTGGTAACGTTAGTTAGATATTCAGTAGATGCGATGACAATTATGAGACCAGATGAGTTTCTTCAACCGATGTCCAAAAAAATTGTTATTTTTCAAATTTCAACTTTCCACACAACAGTTGGACAACTTTATTCAAAATTTAAAAGTACGGGAACCATTTTAAATAAATTTAAACATCCACATGGTCATTGGATCACTGACGAAGAACACCAGCTGCAAATTTTGCGAACAGTTTTTTCCAATGGAGTTGTAAACTCGCAGAATGGCCGTTGATGGACAGATAAAAATTCAGATTTTCAAATAGACTCACGGAATCAATACGAATGCGTGGCATGCAATCTATAATAACCAAATATTTGGACCACACTTAGCAATAATTTAAATATAAAATAATCGTTGTTATAACTACAACAATTGTTACAATGAAATTAATCTAGGATTAACTGATACTGTGAAGTATTCACGAATTTGTATAAAAGATGACGATGATCTTATTATTATAACTTTCTAGTGCGTTTAACGGAAAAATACACTTTTTCTTTTATTTATTCACATAAATTGTTAGAATGTCGTTTTTGTACCAAAAATGTAAAATAACATGACAAAATTTCTTTTGAAATTAAAAATTTCGTTTGCAATATTAGATTATGCCAGTTTAGTTCATTTCTTTAAGACAAAAATAAATAAACTAACTATACTTAAATTTGAAATAATTAAAATTCAAGATTACACGTGGAAATTGTAAGAGAAAGTTGAAATTTGAAAAATAACATTTTTTTTTGACATCGGTTGAAGAAACTCATCTGATTTCATAATTTGCATCGCATCTACTGAATATCTAACTAATGTTACCCAAATTTTGTCAAAAATAATTTTCATTTTAAAATTATGATTTATTTTCAGTTTTTGAAGTTTCGATAAATTCCATTTTCTATGAAATCAAAAATCGTTTGCAGAATCCGAGTAGTCCATTTTGGGTTTTTGAACATGCACAAACTTTTGGCAGATTTAGATTTTTAAAGAAATCGAAGATGAAAGTTTTTCCCATATGGTGCGAACAATATGGCGGGCACTGTATAACAATTTCTTTAAATAACGTAACTTCCATATTTATAATAACTTTTTAAGAAAGTTTTTAATTCGCATTTTATTTCATAACGTCATGACAAAAGATTTGGAAGGCTTCAAAATTATCACTGTTAATTAAATTCTAATAAATCCCATCAAAGTGTAATTTATTTTGGGATTCATTATATTTAATGCAATTTATGATCCTATGTTGGGTGTCATCCTTTACACTGCAAATTTCACGAAGAGGATTTGGTTTTACTTTAAATCGAAAAAGATATGCATATCTCCCATGATCCGTTACGAATTGTGTTATGTAGAAATCTGGTTGAAATGTACCTAGTATTTTGCTTTCTGTGATATACTGTAGGAAAGAATAATTTTGAGCTTTGTTTGTATGTAACCAAATTGTGTTCCACCATTCATTCTTTTTTTCAAATTTTGTTCTAATGTACACAGGTATATCAATGGTAACTTTGTTATTATTGGAGCTACAAAGTCGGTTAAATTAGCAAAGAATTTATGTTACGTCAACTGCTCGAGATATTCACGAAAATAACATTTTTTAAAATGGAATGCCCTATCTTTTTTGCGTATTTCGAACGAATGTTTAATTCTTAGTACAACAGTCTTATTGTACTAATACTATTAAATTAACCACCGAGAAGTTACAAGCAATTTAAGTTTTTATTTGAATTAAATACAAAAATTGTAATTATTGAAACATTAAAAACAGTTAAATAAATGTGCCAGTTAATATTTTTATCGGACGTGGTATATTCACTTTTCATTACTTTTGGTGTATTGTTTGTCACTTAATTTAGAATTTTGTTTTAATATAGAAACTATTCTATTTATAAATAATTTTTCCGAACATTTAGCAAACACAGACAACAAAATCGAATCAGTTATTACATGAAAGATTAAAAGTGATTTCGTATTCATAACAATCAGCTTCCATTTTCACGATTATCTTTTGTGAGCGAAAGGGTCAATCGAAATATATCATGAGCAAATTTTTTTTCCGATTGTGAAACGTTCATGAGCATTTCTATGGGATACTCGAGATCACTGCTGTGAGTGGTATTGTATAAAACTTGGCTCTGGAATAACCAATAACATTTTGAATATCCGCCCGAAAGAAGTAATTTTCTATTCACCGAGTTTTGTGTGAAAAAGCACTTTTTAAATGAAACTAAAAATGAACTGATTACATTGCTTCGATGTTTTTGTGAAGTAATATTTACTCGACTGCTGTGCGTAATGCTAGACCGCTGGACCATCGATCCTTTTCACTTGACCTGGCTCTAAAGTAATTTTTATTTGTTCTTTAAACTAAGGAAGGTTGTTCGAGACACAAAAATTCAATTACAAAATGGCGACTGTTAGCAATATTTCTGAACTTCAAATAACATTATTTTAAAATAACATCAGCAAATTCCAGAAAAGAGGAAATATCATAAAATTCACCGTCTGCGGTTGTACATACTGAACTTTCTTTTGTCGCACACAAGCACGTAACTGGAACTTCTAGTCACATTAAACACCCAAGCACATCCGTACGTTCTGGTGTGAAAATTAGTTCGGGTTTCGAAGTTACACAAACGGTTCCTGCATTATGGATTTTGTAATGTTGGATCGTTTTTTTTTTCAGTTACATATTCCAAAACTAATTGTGTAATCATTGAAGGATAAAATTTGTCACACCTCTTACATAAAACAACAATTCATGAGGTAATAAAGTTTGTGAACATTAATTAACGTTACCACTCCTCTGAAGGTACATTAAATTGTTATTTGAAAGCATTACCTTGTTATTACACTTTGCCATTCGATGATTGATTTTTATAAACGCCTTCGGCTAAATTAACTTGTATAAAAATCACATAAAATATTAGGGGCGCTGGAAAGAAATGTCGTTTTTGTTCCAATTTCACTTTAAATGTTATTCGCTAAAGCTATGTTAGTAATATTTCTTGAGGCTATTAAAACACAAAATAGGCAACATAAATGAAGAGATTAATAATTGTCAGTAAACACTAAATGAATTTAATTAATCCTCCAAAGCAACAATGATCACAAAAAGCGTTGAGTTACAAAAGTCTGTTCAGGCAATTTAGCCCTTTCTGATTTTCATCTATGATTAAGACACCGAATAATTCTCAAAAACATTGTAGTTTATTGGACAAAACCACATTGAATAGATCAGGAAGTTTGGCAGACGTTTGTATGTCACTCAATTATTTTGCTGATTATACAGGTTATCCCAGAAATGGCAGACGAAAATGTTTGATTGATTTAATGTTTTATTATAAACTTTTCGTACCGTGCTCTCCCTTAAAAGATGCCACCCTTAAAGCTGAGGTTGGAAATCGAGTTTTCACCGTTATCCTCAGAAATGTCTCAATAAGTAAAAACACATTTTGGTACAGGTACTTGTTAATAGCCACCAAAGTCACCTATTTGTGCTCTTCATAATTATTTTTCAAACAGAACTATTTTGTTTCGAAATATTTCTAAACCAAGAAATATAATTTAAAGGAACCGAATCATTCAAGAACCTTTTGTTACAAACAATTTTCTACTACTCTTAGTTTTTGATCAGAAAAATGAAATATCTTAAAAGGCGTACGATGTATTTCAAATATTACAGAAATTATTTGACGGATTTGCGGCAATAGTTGACAAAAATAAAATGATGACATCCTTCCCGACTTGATGGGGAGTGTCTTGCATGAAACTTTTCGATCCGAGTTCTCCCTAAAAAGTTACGGTTTCCCTAAGTCAAACGTAGAAACCATGTTCAAATAAGGTGTGAAATTTTACAGTAATTAAAATTACCGAAATCAAACAAAACAATCAGATAACATTTGTCAAATAAAATAACGGAAGCCTTACTGCGTTAAAACCACCGTATAAAAATGGGGATAAAGATTACTCTTTGTATAATTGAAAATGTGTTTGCAGCCTGTTACGGGATTAATTATAGCAGGTACATCTATGAAAACACAAAATTGGCAAAGAATTAGCAAAAAATTATAGACTAATTTATTTCCGACTGAGTTTACCGTCGTTATCGCCGCAGACCACAATATAAATAATATTTATCAAAAACGCGCAACTCTTTTTTTTTGTTCTTTCTCTGTTCAAACCTTATTAGTTAGGATACCTCTTTGGTTGCCTAAACATTTTTTATTTTAAGAGACAAAATTGGTGCCCTCTGAGCGGAAGAATTGTGCATTACTTAGCAATTCCCGGACCTTAAATAACAAACATCTAAAAATAACGGCCACCTTTTCATAAAAAAACTACATTATGTTCCATTGCTCCAATATAATACAGTTTGACTTGAAGCACATTATATTAATACTTTTATAAAAGAAAGTTTCCTGAAATTAGTTGTATCTCATTAAATACAATGTTTCGAAATAGCAACGATGTCAAATTTTGACTATCTGAATTTTTCACATCAAAACAGTTTTAATTTTTAAAAATATCAGAATTATTTTCGGTTTTTACCTACACAACTGTATTTAGTAACTATCGACGAAATATTGAATACTGATGGAGCAACAAATATCTTCTAAAAAATACATTATTTCCTGGTTGACATGAATTCAATTGAAAACATTAATTTTACTACAAAAATCATAAGAGTATTATTTTTTATGTCAGTTGGAATAATCACTATCGACTACAACGAATTAAAATTCATTGAATTGATATGTGACCTAAATCGCAATCAACGTAGGTAACGATTTCCAAACACACAATGTGCTACTTTATCAATGTTTGTTGTAGCGCATCGAATGAAACCCCGATCGAAACGTATAATTTTTTTGATTTATGGGACGCGCAATCGAAAGAAAATAGAAGCAATTTTTTTGCTTACCGATCTAATGCTATCGCCACGAGATGTAAGATGGAAGCCGTACAACAGAGTACGTCGCTCGAAGTCCACATATCACAGACTTCAGGCCCCATTTTCCATTCTCGACTGACTTCGTAAACAGCTCCAAGGGGCATCACCAAACAAGCGACCAGAAGATCCGCCACTGCCAGCGACAAAATTAAGTAATTTGCAACGCTCTGCAAATTTCTTTCAAGGACAATGGCAGCAATTACGAAGACATTTCCTGCAAACAAAAATATTCTCAGACATAAAAAAGAGAACGGGATCAACATTTATTATTAACGGACAAGTTCGTGAATTTTTTATTACTTATGTGGGGGAGGACACTCCCTTTACGAATTACTAGGGTATAACTTTTAACTAGCTTTGCTTGATTTACGGCACTGTAACAAGCATAAATTCAATTTTCGACGAAGAAGCGACTTATAAATTTGTGCCTCTCAAATACAACCGAGAGTAGTGTTTTAGATAAAAGAAGAATGTCCCGGAGAAAGACAAAATAAATAGGCGAAAATTAAATCCTTTGACTGTGACAATCGAATCGTGGTGCCGTCTGTAAACCGCAAAACAAATTAACTTAAGTCATTCATGTAAATATCCGCCCACAGTTCCGTTCAATCTAATCTTCGAGCTAACCAATATGGTCCCTAATTTTCTAAGCAAATGCATATTCAACGTCGCCGTTATGCTGCTTGACCGTCGGTAACCTCACCAAAGATCGGCTTGAAAGTTCAACGATATTTCATTTTCATGAAAAAATGGAATTTGTCGAATTAATTTATAATTGATGGAAATTTTATGAAGTTTATCGTTACATCCTTCCTGTTTATTTGACATTCATTTGTGCAGTGGAACAAATTAAATTTTCTAATTACAAGTTTGCAAACGATATGACATTAAGAATGCAACGAAATTCCTTAATGAAAGGTGCTAATTTCTTTTATTATGCTGTTTTTCAGTATTTTTTAATGTTCGTGTCTGAAAACTTGTGTTATTTTTCACGGCTCGTTTGTCAGTCTGAAACCATAAAAAGAGTCAAATAGTCGAATAAAATCCCTAGGTAAAAAACTTTATAACTTCTGTAAATAAAATTAATCACTAATTTAGGTGTACATTTCCATTTCGTCCGTTTTCAGTTCTAAAAGAAACAATTGGTTTTCGTTGGTTTTTAAATTGAATGTTGGAATTAATTGAGTTCAAAATTCATGGCAAGTATTATTGTTGACTTTGCCTGAATTTTATAACAATTTACTTTATTCAAATTAACAACAAATTTCTTAAATTACTAAAAAATGTATTATTTCAAAAATTTTAAATAAAAAACTTTGATTGACTGAATTTAATTAACTAAATTATGTAACCAGTGCAATAATTTTGACATTCGTAGTTAATATTATTATAATAGTCAAACAAGTTAACTAATTTTTGTCTACAAATTTCTAATTATTTTAGTAACGTAAAGTAAACAACTATATAGAGTGTTTTTTAACTCTAGAAATGGTTAGAAGGTTGTGGAAAAATAATATTTTTTCGTTTATGCTGATAGTAATGGCATTTTACTTCTGTCAGTTTAAGGTTATATTAGTAATGTACCTTTAAAATTAAAAAATCTATGTAATACAAAACGGTTCCGTCGAAGGAAGCAGTATTACTAATTTCAAATTCTGTAACATTTAAGTGATTCTGCCTTGTAAGGTTATAGTATTAAGTACTGATTACTATTAATATAAAGATTAAAAAAAATTTTTTCACAGCATTCTAACTGTTTCTCGAATTAAAAAACACACCATAGTCACTCTAATTGAACAGTTTACTACTGAATCTCCAACATTTTCGAGCGAAGTTATGAAATTAAAGTGGCGTTTTAGTAAGTAACCCTTAATATAAGCTAACTTGACCAAAATCTAATTATGTTTAGATAACATTGTTTGACTGTTAAACTGAACAAAGTAATTGCATTAATATTAAAATTGCAGCTATAAATAATTTTAAGCTTTTCTATGAAGCAACTTCACGAAAATTAATCTGATGTAAAATGTTTAGTTTTAAATATTATACATGAAGTATCTTTGTAAACACAAAAATCAAAGAACAAAAGGAACAATAAAGAAAATAATACGAATTAAGCCTTTTATGGAAGCAAATGTAGTATTAATAAAATGAAACATAGAATAGAAGAAACCTCTTAAAAATAAAAATGTTCAGTCTGACGCATTAAAAGATAATGGAACAAATAATGAAATAGTAATAAATAAATATAAAATAAGCACATTAACAAATGTGTATCAGAGTAATAACCCCTTAGCGAAAAAACGGGATATAAACCCTCGTGCAAAAATCTACCCAGGACATTAACCCCTAGTAAAAAACAAAATATTTTTTTATTTTGTACCGATTATAACTACCGCAATTTGAAAGGTACAATAATAAAAAATACACAAAATCTTGAATACGAATTTTCTCTTCTTCGGGTGATATCCATCAACAAAAAACGAAAGCATCTATCTGATGGCGTTTCCAGATTTTTATCATTTTAAGTCCAAAAGCAATATTAATTTTCAATAAATTGAATTATAAGTATAAATAAATAAAAAATAAATAAATGTATGTATGTAAAATTATTAACTAATACGGTACTTTTCTCCTTTGATCTCTTAGCAGGTTTTCTTAAATAATTCTGTTAGAAGTTTTTCGCACACATCAGCAATTTTTCAAAGTAAAAATTTTGTTAGGTAATTAAAACTGAAATTTTAAAGCATACCTTTTTCTTAATTTAAATTTTTCATGATAGTCCTTTTTACCTTTTTATAATCAATTAGTATTTCAGGTATAATATTTCCTTGTCAAAAGCTTCTTTGACAATTTAAGCTGCGTAAGAAATAAATTTTCTAGATATTCCCTTTCAACACGAACGATGGGCAACGAAAAAAGTTTTAATTATTTTTTGTTTTTAAATCAATCAGTGCTTTCAGGGTATACCTGCATATCAATTCGGATTGTACAGCGTTAATTTAAAATTTACATAATCACTTTCAGTAAACCTAAAATTACAAACTTCAACAAAGAAAATATGATTTCGCAGGAACGTCACATTTTACGGGACATTTCGCCT
Source organism: Dascillus cervinus (assembly GCA_949768715.1). Lineage (NCBI taxonomy): Eukaryota > Metazoa > Arthropoda > Insecta > Coleoptera > Dascillidae > Dascillus > Dascillus cervinus. The sequence continues at coordinate 23,134,914 of OX458319.1, read as the reverse complement.
TTGTTCGGTTCGACTATAATATTATTAGTCAGTTAATGTCAACACACTAAAGTTCGGGTAACTTTAAATACCCTCATCAACTGAATTGATAGTACCTATCTCATTATATCAAATGTGTGTTCACTCATCTGTTGTGTAAGTATGTATATCCTTACAGTTATCGTTTCAACACGATTTCATCGCAAAATTCAGATAAGAGCTTATCAAAAAATTTGTTCCGGTCCATATTTAATTTTCTTCCTATTGCGAAATCGTGCGGTCGGATTAAATGAAATAAATCTCCAAACTTTGAAACCAACCCGAAATTTGATCTGTTAAATTACGCTAACATAATTTCAGATTACGAAACAATCCACTGAATTTAATACAATTTCGTTTGTAAAAAAGTGTTTCGCTTCGGAAACCCTTAAAATCGATTTTTTTTGCGGTTCGTTTTTATTTGAATATCGTGCCTGCAAAGACCCGATAGGTGACTGGCCTTAACTGTAAAGAAAGCTCAAACAATATAATAAAAAAGTACAATGATCTTTCTCTGAAATTGAAAACATAACGTCAATATTTCTAAACGGAGCTTAACGTTTGCCGAAAGATTTTCACGCTCATATTGCAACTCAAAAGTTTTCCGTAAAAAAGAAAAATACCAGATCATTGAATTTCTTTGTTTGATGTCGAATAAATGACGTAGAAAACTGGGGATGTTTGAGGTCTTTTTAAAAGAGTGCGATCCGTTAAGTGGTTTCTCGGAATGGATGTGGCAACATTAAAACGAAAAATTGCACGTGGCGAAAATTAATAATTCTCACTTAAATGTGCGCATTAAGGTAATTAAAAAAAAAGGATTGTGGACAACCTTCTTTGAGGCAGCAATTATTTACACCTTAAACGAAACGTGAAGTGTAAGTAGATCTTATTTCTTGGATGGAAACATTAATTGGCATCAAAAGATTTTGTACTGGCGAGAGTCGCGGATATAATGTTGATCATTTTACCGCTTTTTCTTTTTGATTACAATTTGCGTGGAAAGGAGGAATAAATAATTTTCTGGGTTGCAAATTTCCGCAACACAAAATCTTATTCGCTTCGAACGTTCCATCAGTTTTACGATAAACGCTTTTTAATCCGCAATTTTGATAATTTTTTGCGCATCACGTTTAAGAAGCACGTTTTCAAATTCACTTTTCACTTTGCACTTTCTAAATCATAACAGTGTTATTTCCTATCTGTTGAGTTTCTTGCTTAATTTGATTTTCCCTTCCATTAATTGCGAAAGCGTCATTAATTGAGTGTTCTGAATTATGATTAGTGGATTGTTAAATAATTTCCCTTTAATATTTTAATTTCTAAATTTAGAATATCACAAACAGCATCGCTTTTCATTACTTGGAAAGCTATTAATGTCACTATTATTCTTAATGAAACCGTGCATTTATCAAAAAGTATTTTAGGATCCAGACAATGCTTAAATTTAATACGCAAAGGTTTAATTAATATTAACTAGGTAGATAGTGTATTTACTGCTTTACTCGTTCTCTTTGATTACATTCTTTATTATTTCGATAAAGTAACTTCAAATTTAAAAAGTTATGGTATTTGAAATATCCTCAGTGAGATGGAAACTAAGAAGGGGTGGGAATTGTTTGACCTAACTTGACAGAAATGTTTAGTCGAATTGTTGGCATACGGAAAAGAGGGTTTTAACCGAAACCAAACCACCGTCATACAATGTTATCAAGTATCGAACGGCTCAATAATGAAATATAGCACTAAAAAACGGATTCTCCAATGGAAAATTAATTAATGATGAATGGACGACAAGTCTTGAAGCACTGCAAATAGTTTACTATCGCATCTTGTTTTTGGTGTGATGTCATATCGATGAGGACTTGTGTTACCTTTAACTCCTCAACATCGATATCAACGTTTGGAGCGGTATAGAACAAAACTGAAGTGGTTTAATAATGCACGACAACCGCTGCTGATCAGAAGAATACGAGCAGAAAGGCGGTGTCTTCAAGTTTTGGTTGAGTGACCTGTGCACCAAACTGTGGCAGTTAAGGTATGTGCTTCTATTGCTATTGGCAGTAGATTATTCTACAATCATTCTTTAATATAATAATGGATAAGTCTCCAAAAGCTTGCTCCTAGACATTAATATTTAGATAATGGGCGATATCTTCGGGTTGGACGCAGTCACAATAATACTTATTTCCGTAAGTTGAGCTTGCTCCTAGACATTAACGTTCTGAGACGATTAAGAATTCTTCCAAATAAACTGCTGGTTAGTTGTCACATAATACTGATACTCTTACATTTTTACATCTTTTGAATAACACCTACTGGTTATAAAACCTTATATGGCTACCATGTGCTTGAAACACAGCTAGACATCTTCTCGGCATATTTTCTATGAAGGTAATAATAAACTCTTGAGGAATTTTATCCCATTCTGCCCGTACCGCTTTGGAAGCTTATTAAGCGGCGTTAGAGAACAAGTATCTATCTAGCTTTCAATATTTACAAGAAGCATTGAGGAGTTGAAACAGGAAATAATTCAACAAATATCTTCCTTCTTCTATCTAGACTTAAAACCTGTTACTCTTCGACATTGTCAACTTCGATTTTCTCGTTTAATTCTGAATTGTCACTCCATCGTTTTCTTGGTCTTCCTATACTTCTCTTACCCGAAAGTGATTTATCTCTGTTATATTATAATATCTATGCTATCAACGAAAACAAAATATTAATTAAACTAAAATATTGATCATTGATAAAAGCAAAAACAATCTTCTACTAGATCAGACAAATAGCTGGATTTGAATTGGTGGATAGATTTATCTATCTGTGCTCTACAATCACAAACACAGGTGGGTGCACAGACGAAATAAAACGGTTTGACAATTGCACGAACATAGACAACCAAATTGAGCAAGACATGGAAAAACAGAACTATAACTAAAAACATCAAGTTCAGACTAGTAGATGCAGTCATATTTCCAATCGCAATATATGCCTACGAAACTTGAACGCTTAAACATTATATACAACAGCACTATACGCCTTTAGATGTTGGACTACTATTTACATTATGCGTTTTACAATTATTAAGTATTTTGACGTGTCTGCTCCATTCGTTCCTGTCCAGTGCCAATGTTTCTGCTTCGCACTAGTGTATATCTCGTTTCTTGATCAATATAATAAGTACCCATCCTTTAGTTCTTGTATAACTTTACTTTTTTTTCCTTTTTCTTTTTGTTATCTTAGATAGACAAATTTTTAGATTTTCATCTATTATCTCGTCTTCTTTCCCATTAATTCCTCTAACAGTCCAGGTTCCTATTTTATTGCTTCTCTCGTGATTTTCTGGTTTTCTGGTATTTGTTTCTCTGTGTTTATCCTTATATTAATTTTTGAATTTTTAATTTTATCAGTATCCAAGTGCACATTCCATTTCATAGAACTAAATCATAAGAGATTAATGTGAAGTGCCCGACGTGGTGAAATTTATAAGTAGAGGAAAATCTAATAATCATAATTTAGAGCCAATAATTGTAGTAATATAAGAATGGTGTGAAGTAAAACAGGCTAATGACTGTAACACAGAAGATGGTAGCATATCTGCTTTGGCGTTCAAGCTTTGCAACATTAATAACTCAACAGAATATTGAAGTAATGACCCGTTTTGTAGTGGCTGGAAGAACAACCTTTTCAAGAAGTCTACGTTAATCTTGTGCTCTTCCCTTCATGATCTATTGGTTTGTCGCCAATGCATAATATGTGGGCAGGAGTTTCATGAACTTAATTAACTCTGCACAGCTGATGGAAGTTCTCCGGTAGGCATTGTAAGTTGTTTGTGAAGCAATATATCAACAAATCACAGAGCAACTGTTGCAATAAATGCCATGACGAGTCAGTAAGTGTTCAAATAACAGGCGAATCAACACATTGTTAAATAAATGTAATGAATACTTTGCCGCTCTTCTTTTAAAAATTAATTAACTATTATGTGTTAGTAGCTAAATATTTCCCCCATTTTCATTAAAAAATTTCTACCACTTCTTGGTCTTACAGCTTCTGTGTCACTGTGAGTACATATTATATCTTCTAACATTTATTTACCAGAAGCACTACAATTTATCAGGATTGTTTGTAAAATTAAATTTTAAATCAATTAAATCAAGTTTTCCGTTGCAACGGATTTATCATCCCGGTGTTATGACGGAACAGCAAAAGGCTGCACAATATTTCAATAGAGTGAGTACATACATCCAAATGTATGTTACTAAGTGCTCGAAATCTGAACCCGATATCAAAAACAAAAATATTAGAATAATTGAAAAAGAAAAATCGTAAAACTTGTTGAAGTCGTCCAAAAAAAGTGAATGATTTGAATACAACAAACCAAACTACCCTTTTAAACATTTTTTTTCGCGAACTTTCCTCCAATAAATTGTAACTGCGCTATGAAATTTTTTATGATAGGATTTTCAAATATCATTTTTTGATGGAAACGTTTTCTGTCTTTTTCCGTTTTATGTAGTCTAAATACCCTATTTGGGAATATCTGATTTATAAGTGTTTATAAAAAAAAGAAACGTAGAGATCTGAAACAATAACGCATTTTACCCTGTTGGGTTTAAACTAATCTAAGGATTTATTGCTTAGACAATAGACTGCTCGGGGTCTGGTAAGATTAAGAGCTGTGACCGAAGTAGATACCTACTGGTCACATTGAATCATGTATTTCATTGTGAACAATGTGAAGATATGATATGTGACAAAACTAAATAATGCGGCGTTTCGACCGGGATGAATTTTGAAGTTAAATAGAAATGCGAACAAGTAACGTACAAACGCAGGAAAATGCGTATTTATGCAACAGATAGGGCGAAATTTATGTCGGTCATTTATATACGCTAGCAATACAAACGTTTCATTATAAATAACCGGAACTTATTTTATATAATAGGTACATCAAGTTTGGAAACTTTCATGATTTAGTAATGTTATTCAGCGGCGGTTACGCAGACGTGAGTTATTACCAAAATAATTTGAATTTATATATGACTCGTTTGCATTTCTCATTTACTTGGATATGACGTACGTTTTCTTTTCCATCGGCAGGAAGGAAACTGATAACCGATGAACCCGTAGATTGATATGGGGGTTGTGGCTTTCATGACGGTTGAACGTTAGACTAAAGTAACTGAGCGTATTCTGAATGGTTTTCCCCTCGGTTTCTCTTTTAACTGTTCAGTGAATGTAACGCAGAGTAGCGGCGAAAGGTTACCGGATTTCAATTTTATTTAGAGCTTTACAACTTTACAATAAATTAGCGAAAGCACGATGCAAAAACTACACAAGAATAAAGTTGATATTTTTAAGTCAATGAAAATATAGTTTGGTAAACTTGAATATACCAACAAACACAGGATTCGAGAAATCACATTGTTGTAATGTAAGTGAGGGTTTTAACAAACAATGAAAGGATTAAATTATTAAAACAAGCATCAGGTCACATTGAACAGCACTAACATTATTTATAATTTATTTCCAATAATAACTGATGCAATTACAGGGATGTCTGGAGCTTTGGTACCTTAATTTCATTGGATTGAGTAATAACTAAATATCTAATTAATTAAGTCATATACAATAAAAATTATAAATGAAAATTGGAAACGATTGTACCTTTTTTGAAAATAATATATTTGGCCTTAATGATGTGATACCGAGTCTTTTTAATATCTTACAAAAACTCAACATGTAAACACTTTCTTATCCTATAATCGGAATGTCTGTTGTGGTAGCTATTCCATTAAGTCTCGAGGAAATCAGTGATACAGTCAACAGACACATAATTAGGATCCGAGGTTCAGAATACCGTTACGCACCTACTAAACACTGAACATATTTGGTGCCATATTTAGTAGTAAGCTTTACGAGTTATTTTCGGTGCAGAAAATACCGTTACTGGATTGTCAAATGTGGGCATGCATTGGACGAGAATTGGTTGATGACACAGCTAGCAATAAGTTGGAGCTTTCCCTACTACCTCAATTAACATCTTCCATAACGTTTCTTTGATCATATTGATCCTGACAATGAGAAGTTACTAAGATGACTCCCAAGGTTTTCAGACATGATACCGTGAGACTTCGTTTTGTGGGGCGACGTCAAGGACAAAGTCTTTGTTCTACCATTAGCTCAAGATCTGATGTAGTCACAATTAGTACTTGAGACATACTGATTCGAGTATGGGAAGAAATGAACTACCGGCTACATCTCTGTCACGTCACAAAGTGTAAGTAAGAAGATATACAAAAAAAAACTAATGATTATCTTATTTTTCTATAGAAAACATAATTATATCGCATCTTGCGGCCGATGCAACAGCTCATTATATTATAGGTAAAAATGACAAATGCCCAAAACCTCGTCAACAGATTCAGCAAACTTCGACAAGGCCAAAGTATTGAAATGAAGCTTTAAAAACCTAGAGAGCAAAATATCGAAACATGGAAATTTCGATTGGAAACTCCTTATACACATTACTTTACGCTGTTAATCAAATTATATGCACACAAGTCGAGTTAGATGTGTTATAAATGCCAAGAAAAGTAAAAGAGGAGCTCCAACATTGAGGATTGGAAATAAACATGGGAAAGGCAAAGTGCATGACAGTAAAGGCGAAGACACGGAAATTGATGGAAACATAATAAGAAATAGAAATACCTACCGATACTTAGTTGCAGTTATAAGGAAAATAGAGATAACGAGCTTGAGACCATACGACAATTACATTCTGCAATATTGAGCAACAAACACTGACACAACATACCAAGTGGACTATACAATACAGAAACATAAGTACGCATGAGGCAGAACCATGGACCGTTACCAAAAGACAAGAACAGAATTAGATCGAATTAGAAACGATGATATTAGAAGAAGAGCAGAAGTGGAGATAGATATAATGACAACACTTGAAGCGAAAAGATTAGACATATGGTTGACCAAAGCGAATCTGGGAAAGTGCAGTGAAAGTAACTATGTTGAAAAGAAAATTAAACAACAGAAATATGTGGAGATTAAGCCGCGGAAGACGTCAATGATGTAAAAATCCACAAATATTTATGATTACTAACTTTCAACAGTTATTTTATTCCAGACATGGTTAGAAGGCTGTAAATAGTATATTACATACCGAGGCGGAAAGTATTCCATTCCTGTCGCAATCAATCATTTAATAAAACAAGTAACATTATAATAAAAAAAAATTAATAAATAATTGATTTCGTTCACCTTTCATGCACGTGAGAAAAGTTGGTTGCATACTCTAGATATTTTAATTTGACATTTATAGTTTAAATCGAAAGTAACGCCCTGACAGGTTGGAAATGGTTTCATTTCTGACCGATTACGCCTCATTACTGATTCCTGTTTTACTATTTCTGGCCGGTTGAAGTGTATTCATGAAATCCCTCACTTTTCAACTTTTAAGGGGTTAGAAAAGTTGTATGTTACTAACTGATTGTGAATAAAAAATATTTGTTTTTACTTTATGTTGATAGTAATGGCATTTTACATTTGTCACTATAAGGGTATGTTAGTAAAGTAGCTTTATACTTAGAAAATATAACACAAAACGTTTCTGTCGAAGGAAGCAATATGAATATTTTCAAAGAAACTTTCGACGAGGTTAACTTTATCATCAATATTCTGTAACATTTAAGTGATTCCGTCAAAATTTTAAAGGTTTTAGTATTAAGCACTGATTATTACCAACATAAAGTTAAAAAATATATATTTTTAATTCCTTTTTCCGTGTCTCAAATTAAAAAACACACTATAGGTAGAGTAAACTCAAAAATTGTCAGGGCAATCTCTAAAAACGTTAGGGATGTACGTCATGAAGTATGCGCAGCGAGGTTAGAACGCACGCTGGTGAAGCTGTCATTTTAGAATAAATTGAAATCTGATTTAAAACTGATGACACACGCATGTACGATGAGAGTACTAATTGGACCCCCTTATGCAGGAAGGAACCAACCTACATTTCGTTTGAGACGATATTGAACCTAATGCATTATAAGCATTGAGTTCAGTATCCACAGCGAATGAAATAAGGTTGGTTTCTTTCTGCATAAGGGAGTCCAATTAAACTCAAGCTAGTTTACATTTTTTTCCGCACACGGTATATAATACAGAATTGCACAAAGGTTGTTTTAATTTACCATAACTAATGTAAGGATTGTTATTATGATTTTAATAGAAAAAGGCTGTAATAAGCTACTTTGTAAAAATAAATTTATAATCTTGGCTTTTGTATTTTGCAGAACTAATTCTGAACAGAAATATTATTGGTTGACTCTTCGATACCATTTTTAATATTGCAACAGTAATAAATGCCATTAGTAACGAGTAAACTTATATGTATGTCACAAGAAAAGCTGAAACGTTAATGTAATACTTACGTTATAACGGAGATGTAACAAGAAGTGAAGTCGTCCGTTATAATCGAGTTTGACTGTACTTACCGTTGTAAAGCAAGAAATGTCTACCATAAATAAGGATAAATTTACTCTGATGAGAGTTCTTGGCCTTAAACCTTTGTATGTACATACAGACAACCCGGGAGACAGTTGGGCTCTGTAATGTAAATGAAGCTAGTGTTTTTCTAGTTGGTTAATTGTTAACGTTAGTACAGAAACGAATTGTCCACAGTTTAAAGTAAATAAAAAGTTATCACAGGAAATCTGCATACCTTTGAAATTACAAAAGCGGGTTAAAATAAAAATATAATAGAGAAATAGTATATTTCAATTTGCCTTCTTTTGTTGTTCTGAAAGCTTTATTTATGTAGCAGAGATTAATTAAGAGATACAAATTTCAGTGGTGTTTGCAAAAAAAAAATGTTATCATCGCGAGCGTTTCCATTGTGACTCTGTCTAAGAAGAAAATAAATGGGGCTGGTCGACAAGCAACAGTTTGCTAAGTGTAAAACCAGATCCGTATCTTAAGTGGCTGAAATATTATCTACTCCTTTTTACCCTTTTTAGCGCAGGCCCGAGCGAGTGAATTGGGTCGAAATTCCCAATAACCACTTTGCCGTATTATATTTGCTAATAAATTTTCCTCATTACTTACTATCTGATGTTGATGGATTCCTTATTTTTATGGCATTTATTATTAAGCAATAATCTATATTGATCGCATTGGTTATTTGCAGATGTTGAAATTTCCTCCGGATATTAAATTTAATGAAAATACCCACTCATAAAAATAACTATGTAACATGTTTATTGGTATCGCATGTGTATGTGGGTATCAATAAAAAATAAAATCCATCAAACTGTTCGTAATCGAATTAACGAGTAAACGAGATAAAAATAAATGTCTCTGAAAAAGAGCTACATTTTATCGAAAAAAGCCAACACATTTACCTGTTTCGGTACAACCGCTACGAGCATTTGCGATTCACAAAAAGCCCGACAGAATGAAATATGCAACGCTGAGAACTGTATTGGTATGAATAACTTAAAATTTGTCTTCTTAAACGCTATTGCGTTGCTCGTTCATCGATTGGCGCTCGATGAGAAAAAAACGTCTGGGATTATTTTTCACAGAATGCTCACATTTCGAAAGTAACGCGATCTTTAATTAATAGAAAAAAAAATCTATTTGATCTCGCTGGAAATATTCTGTTTGCTTAAGTACAACGTAAATGGAATGAGAAACTTGGAAAAATATTTATATTTTGAAGCTTTGGTGTTTCGAGTTCGTTGGGTCTTTTTTGCGACGTCCTATTTACGGATGGACGGATATGAATTCTTCTATTTCTCAAATTTCTGAAAGGAATTCTCAACGGTGTTAGTGTCACAATCTCCAGTGACGTTTAAATACATAGTTGCGAACTTTCTTTCTGCGAAAAAGTTATGTGTGCACTGTGGGTGTTTACGCGAAAGCTAAAAATGAGTTTCAAATCAACGCAGAAAAGAAAAGGTGAAATCTTGTAGTAGCTAAAAATACGATTCTAAAATATTTACGGTTTGAAAGAAACAACCCACACATTGTCCCAATGGACCTAAAAAATATAAGTAACCTAATAAATGTCATCTACAAAATATTTTGATATATTTTTGAAAGTACTTTTAAATAACACATTATCATATTATAACTAACACCGCATACGTTTTCCCAGTAGACTTGAAAGGGTTTAATAACGTTCGTAGTTAAAACGCAGGTGTCAAGTTTGCGATTCAGAATTGAACTGCTTTTAAGTTAGTCCGATACCATATGTTTCAAATTGCACCAGGATCAGAAACTCGAAATAAAAATTGTTCACAACAATTTTACTAATTACTAGGCAGTTCTATTTGAAAGCTGAAAGATGACTGATATCGAGTAAAAATGTAGAAATAGACGTTATGACTAAAAGCTTGTTTTAAATTTCCGTGTCATGAAAAACACGACATATTTCTTATGAATTCTAAAATAAAACAAATGTGTGTGCTTTAAAAAATATATGTACGAACTTTGATGTTTAATAAATGACATGTTTATGAAGTAAATATAGTAATTTAGTTATTTGGAGCAAATGCTCGAACTGTTCACCGTTGGCATCTTCAAGCCACTGAACTGCAAACATTCATCAAAATGTCTCTTGAAATTGTTGGACTTTGTTATAAGCTTACAAGTGTTTCAAATGGAGTGGCGTACCCTTCGTATTTGTGTAACCATACGAGTCAGATGGCCACTACCTCTTCATTCAACTAATCTATTTGGTAGCCTTTCATGGAAGATACATTTTTATATCAATGTGGGATTATCCCAAGAGAAATTTTAAAAGATGTTTGCAATTTTGTTGTTTGAAACCGACAAACTGTTTGAACACTTGATACTCTGTGCTACGTAATTGAGTCAGGGCCGGTTTAGTTATGTCCAGTTAAGTCACTTATCTACCACTTTACTAAGATCTGCCAGCTAAAGTGTTTAGCAACAATTGTTGTAGTTATAACAACGACTGTTGTTAACTATCGGTTAAATTTAGCTGCACATTGATAAATCGGCCCTTATTGTTTAAATCAAGCTTCGATTTGCTGAATAATTGTTGTTAAACACTTTAGCTGGCAGATCGCATTAAACTGGTAGACAAGTGGACATGGATAAACTGGCCCTTATTGTATTAAATTAAGCTCCGGTTTGCTGAACATTTATAATTAGGTACCTAATCACTTTAGCAGTACATTTTATATTCAACATTATTTTTCTGAATTAGTGCCAAGTTGATAGGTAAAGTTATACTCAAATTATTCGCAGTTTAATACAAATCTAAAAAATATTACTAATAGTACACTATAATATAGGACTCTTTACCAGTGATGTTGAGACCAGTAAGTTTCAAATAGAATCAACACTACACATTTCGTGGACACCTATATTGGATTATTTTAATAACTAATTATCAAGTCATATTTGGCGTGCAATAATATTTATCAAAATTGACGGTTCTCAATATTAATATATTAGGTAATGAGAACGGAGGTCTCCTATAGAGGCGCTAGTGTCCAATTATCAATGGCTGGCCTAAGTAGTAGGTGTGATTGGAAGTGTAAGCCAAAAGTGATTAGTTTTTGCTTTATAGCCTGTGAGTGATTAGTACTTAAAGAAGGTGTTTTCAATTGTACTGTGCTGTAATTTGTAAAGGATTAGCCGCCCAGCTTGGGAGATGTAGTAAATCACAATAATAAATCAATTTGTTGTGTGTTCTTTTCTTTAGCACGACACGAAATGATATGCTTGGCATTTAATAAAACTTCACTTTTAATTATTGTTCTGGATGCCGCTGTAGCATCCAAGTATATAAATAAAGTCAACATTCTGAGCTGGCACATATCTTTGCCTAAAAGCACTCACAGATAATACAGTATAAACACAATATACAGGATGTCGCAGAACTGGCGGAGAAACTTGTTAACCACAAACTCTTCTTTTAATATGATCTCGAATCGTCCAAAAGGAATGTTTTCACCTAAGCAATTCTCAAGTTATTGCTAAATAAATTTCACCAATCACAGTAGAGTTAATTGATTATTAGTTAAAATACTTTTTGAAAATGTTATTATTTACATGGTAACAATTTAAAACACCAACAACAAAATTGCCCAATATTTTTTCCTAATCAATTCCAAAGAAACGCATGAGGTAAATGTTTGAACTTCTAGGTTCAATTATTGAATATAGATTTTTGTTTTTTGCGAGAACGAATCTTCTTAATGAAGACAATGTACAGTTCCTGTATAAACGCAATCTAAGTATTACTAACAATATGAGTATTCTATTACTGTAAACCAAATGTTTAAAAATTAAATACACTTATTGTTAGCATAGTTTCCCTCCTAAACCAATAAAATACCATAAACATGAACATTTGTCAAAGGTACATTTATAACGAGATTTTTCCTCGTTCCAGCACACTTTTCAATTGTAGAGATACCCTGTTATTGCACTGGACCTCACAATTAAAAAAGTTGTAAATTATATATTAGAACATTTCACTAAATAATATATAAAAGCAATCTAAACACAAAATGATTACACTAATTAAAAACTTTGCCAATTGTGTATCTTGAACAATGCACAAAATCCACTAAACAATGTAGAAATCCAATCTAAACACCCACAAAACACTCACAGACCACTCAATTTTACACATGCCATATGTAATGTTTATCAAACTTACTGCTTTTAGCTAGTATAGCTGAGTATCGCCAGGTAGCGTATTTAAGTTACCGTTCACAATAACGATGAGAAAACAGATATGATTTTGATCTACAGTGAAGCCTACATGAATATTTAATTTACCAGCAACGATTTTAAAATGGCATTAAATTGAATAATAAATATTGTTAAATCACTAATGCTATTTTTATAATAGGTTCAGGATAGCCATAAATATTTGTGATCACGTTAACTTTGAAATAAACAAAATGATGAATCCAACTACTTTATGAATGACATTTAACATTTAGCTTAGATAGGTGAATGACATTTAACCTTTGGCTTAGGTAGCTGGATTGATCAATTTCCTAAAGCGTTGCTCATTCTAAAGGTAGCGCAACCACATATATTTATGATCACCCAGTACAAATTCTAATTAAGCATACCACATCATTTATGTGTAAGTACAGTAGATAATTGAATTGAAGTTAAATTAATAATTTTTAGACATGAAATTATATAAGTGAGGTTGTGTTTATCTCAAATAATTTGATGTCTACAAGCATTAAAAAATTTAAAAAATTCTTAAATTCAAAAATAACCAAACCGTTATTAAGTTACAAAAGAATTAATATAAAATACTTTTATATTTTTTCAAATCTTAAACCGTTTTTAAGTTACCTACGATTGTTTAACATTTTCAAGGCTTAATTTATCATATCAATTAATTTGTTGTTTACCACTTCTGAGAGTACTCCCGCTACAAACAGCCGCAATTTGGATTTTCGGAATGGTTGGTGTTAAACTTGTAATCTTGAGCCTTTAACCCTAGAATGCTATTGTACGTCGATGCGACGCCTTGCTTGCATACAATAAGCGACTTTAGTTGATATATTTTGAATCGTATTAAGTTACAGATAAGTAGCTGAGAACGCGCTATAAACCAGTGCCTATCAAACAGGGCGCTAGCCGCGAATAAAATATATTTCCCGTCAGCTCTGGCGGGTTAAATGCGGCGTTTGGAATTTTTGCTATCACTGTTTCGGATGTATAATATAAATAAATAAATGCAAAATCAGCACAAACTCACAGCTCTCATCTGTAAACCGCAATATAATCAATATCGACTACAGCCGAATATTGCTTGACACTCCCCTATTAACTCCAATAACGATAGCATTCTAGGCTTAAATATTCTATAAGGTGCATTCTATTGCATTATATTTTTAGATCTAATTCATAGTGATTTAGTTGTTAATTGCGCTTCATTAGACGACTGCGGTATTTGCGGCGGTTTGCCGCTATACACGCTCTGTAACGTAACCATTACTTTGTGATTAAATTTTTTTAACATAATTTTTTCGTTTTTTGCACATCACGTGTGTGAAATAGCAAAATTTTTAAGTTTGATGGTAAACAGCAAATGGAAATTGATTGAATTTCATTTTATATATTTTGCATAATCAAACTCTTCCAATATTTTGTTTTATTCTCTGAATAAAATGTATTTAGCAACCTAAAGTGTTGTTTATTTTATTATTTCCTAGGTTCTTGGTATAAAATGTACCAATTTACTTACGTAATGGAGGGTTAACTAAACAAACAGAGAATCAAAGTGCGTATACACATTTTTGACGCACCATTTTGGCCTAAAAATAAATTTCATTCAAGAAGCAAATTTCCCTCGCGACATTTCTAAATAGGTGATTTGGGAACAGTTCCAGCGCGTTTATGAAAGAAAGAAAAAAGAAATCTTACCTATGACTGTTGCTATAATGAGTATTCCTAAGATTAGTGAGATACAAATCGTAGTTATTAGCTCCCATGATTGAAACGAAACGTCAGTGATATTCGATGCACTGAAATTATCAAAAGCGATCGTACTGTCGGGATAGCTGAGATTAAAAGTTTCGTTAATTCGGCTTGAATTACTATCGATTCTAAAAATAATTCTGTGCCATATTTCAATGCTATCATCAGTCACCGATAAAGCACTCGGGTGAAAGGAGGAATTAACAACTGACGAAACTGTCGAATACGATGTTGATGATGAAAGTAGTCTTGCTGTAATTGGTCTGATTGTTGCCGAAGATTTAATTTCCTCTTTCGACGAAATTGCTGCCAAAGGTTTCCACATGTGATGGTCCTTAACGTAATCCATGTCTGCAAAAGTAAAACCGACATATAATAAAAACACCAAAGTAAGAGAATAATGTTTGAAGAGATGCGTTTGAAAACACAAAAAAAGTTTCGTCTCTCGAGAGAATCGAGTAAATTAAGTTTCGTGCTTGTTTCAGGTTTTCAAATTTCAGGTAAGCAATTGCATTACAAGCGCCTTTTTAAGAAACTTTTCCACGACTAATTGACCCGTAATTGCGAGAGTTTCCTCGTGACATAATTACCCAATTTCAAAAGTTACGTGCCACCCGTTAAAACTTAACTTGAAAAAAAAGTTTCTGACACAATTCGCCACTTTACGAGTTTCATTATTCACAAAATTGCGACCACTTTAAAACACCGAAGCACACGTCATTTCGTTACAACGGGGCACCGTGTGTATCTACGGTTTGACAAAACCGACCCTCTTACACACGACGTCGGGACGCGTACGCAAGCGTAATTCTCATTTTCTCCCTGTTCTTTTATGTATTATAGCCCCGTCTGTATTGTTAACTTAAGTTTTATTTTAGTCTGTCTAGTTGCATTTATTTCATCTTTTTGTAAGTATTGATCTAATCAACGAACTTTTTTCATTTTCTTATGTAGCGTTTTATTAGATAGTTTGTTGTGAACACTGACGTCACGAAGTCTCTCGTATCAGTCAGCATACAATAGACTGTTATCGGTGAATATTTGTATTATGTGTAAACAGTACCGTGATTTGAGCGGACTTATATTGTTTATGGTCGATTATGTGCATCAAACGCACCGTTATTGGTCGGGTTTATGAAAATATATTTCCAAGAATAAGCTGCACAAAATTTCCGTTTATAAAAGTCATTTCTGTTTTATTGACATGCATTAAAAAATAAACCCGTAAAAATGTTTTGCATCAATAAACAACTACGAATTAACTCTGAACGCAATGTTTGTTGCTAAATGTCTTATTTTTAATTGTTACAGGTGGGACTGGTAATGTTAAAATCATGGGCGCCCATTTCCAAAAGTAGTTTTGCCATTGGTGTTTTAAACGTAAGATTAAGTACATTAAGGATGAAAAGTTGGGACATTAGGGTAACAGTAAAAGTTGCCAGTGCACGTTCTAGGTATACTTTGCACATAAAACTGAGAAACAGTCTGAACTTAGAAAACGAGACAGTTCTTAACCTTTTATTAGTGCGATGGCTTATTATCACGTTATTAGTACGTTGGGATTCTTAACACTTCACCCAATTTTAATAACAAAATTAAGCATGTTATGATACTGTATTGATTATAATATCACTATAAAAAAGTATTGTTTGAAACCACAAAAAAAGACAGGAATAGAAAGAGAATTACAGTTGAACTCGCTTAAGACGCGCGTGGATATAACGAACAATTTTTCAATTCATGGTTGAATTCATACTGCTTTGTTTATTTATTTTTTTGCAAACGGACATTAGTAAACAAAAATATTTCTACATTTTGTGAAGGTGTCATTGTGTTAAACTGTAATAAATTTTATTGCTGTCAGAGATGCAATAGATACTGAATGTATTATATCACGAGTTCGATGACCCCTATTTCACTTTAATTTTCTTAACAGATACCTTCAACTGTCAGGTTCTCGCAAATCATAAACTTTAGTTTGAACCAAAACGACAGCCAGTGGAACTGTATCACTCGAATTAGTTGAAGTTTTTTACGGTTATACAAATGCAGTTTAAAAGTTCAATAAGAAAAGTTAAAAAGTTAAGAATATTAAGTGGAGAAGTTAAGCCAGTACTGTAGAATTTAAAAAAAAAATTTGCCTCTGGGAATAAATTTGGTAAATGTTTTATTAACAATATTGCATAGAAATATTTTTTTATTCCTGAGGACTGCTCTGATACGTACCGTTTGGTGTCATTTAATTAGTGTAGGTAAAACGGATAATCACTATTGCAGGGTAGTAAAACTCATCTCCAATAGTGACAGCTATAATTCACAAATATGTAATATATCACTTACGTGAAACGGGAGATTGTTGTATTTTTAGAAAATATGGTCTTACTGTTTTGGATATTACGTTTAAAAGCTGATACACACAGAGATAACATTATACCTGGGCTCCACTGTACTGCTTTTTTCTAAGTTGAATAATTTAAGATAATATATATTCAGTCTTCACTCCAAAAGGAGTGGTTTAAAATTACATTTTTTTAATTTGTTTAATTTGTTTCACAGACAATTTGTAATGCTTATTGTACGCATAATTTACGTAGAAATCCAATGTTTTTTTGGCCGAATGGTAGGTAACTAAAAAAACAAATATCTGACCCCACGTCGCCTCAATTGCGTTAGTTTTGAGCTTACTGTTGCAAAATTATTGTAGATGTACATTTATCCTAAACCCTGTTCTAAATAGGCAAACAGAATATCAAACGGGCCACAGAAAAGTCTCTATTGAAGTTATTATAACTGATGACACTTTGCAATATCACGAATGGAATTAATTGACTTGTTAAGACATACACATTCCGCAATATAATTGAAATTGCAGTTTTTGCATTTCCGTTACTCGAGCATGCTTGTGTCAGACCAAATTTACTAGTATTAATAATGGTTCGGGTTTAATCCTAGTTTAGTCTAATTTCTTGACGGTAAGAGGATTAAAAGGAGAAATGTATAACAGGGAGTACACCTGGTGTCCCATTTAAGCGTTTTAAAAGAAGAGTAGAAGAAGATGATGGTTAACCAGCCTCGGGAGTCGACGGAAAAACAGGTGGGTCTCCAGGTCGAAGACCCGGTGGAGCAAGGCGCATTTCCGTACGCTGAACATCAAGAGACAACCAATTGTTCCTTTTAAGTATAATTGAGGCACTGCCTAAATCCAATATATCAATATATCAATATATCAATATATCAATAAGCAAGCCTTACACGATCAATCAGGAATAACAGTGTGAATAATATGTCAAACTGCCATTCCTCACTTCAATCACGATGGCCCTACACTTATCAGTCAAACTGATAATCTGAATAAAGTACTTTTAGCTGGTAACTCATCAAGTGCGTCGTTAAGACCTATACCAATACATTTGTCCTCCATTACTGCTTCAACAAGATTCAACACAAAACTGATGGTTGTCCATCATTTAGACTGGCAGTCTCTTCTCAACTTCCCGTGATTGAAGCTCGGATTTCAAAATATCTGGAAATCCGTCAGTTCATTCATCAGTCCATCAGAATGTCAATCTACGGCCTAACTGTCATTCCGACTTATCGTGTAAGGCTCGCCTAACAGTCACATCCAGAGCTTTCTAAACGAAACTTCCGGATGAAATAGCCTACACAGCAACAATACCACTCGCCTATTGTTCGAGATGGTACCAAGCCGAAACAACAGTTTCACTTGTCCAGAGCACATTTAGCAGAGAAGTTAGTGAATTCGAAATATTATACAAAACAGATACAATATCGTTACAACAGTCCTCACTTTCTGATTATTGAATAGCCAAAGGAGGTGAAGAAGAGCAGGGCAGGAAGTCAACAGATAAAATAAACAAGTCTTTAAACTTTGTTGGTAGGGCTGTCTTTCATTGTGTTATGGCGTAGTTAGAATTATTGGCAACTAATCAGCAAATTGTACAACGAATTTTAAATTAAATTAACTGTAGACTAAAAGAAAATCTACGGATATGTTCAGGCCAAAATATCACAACATTTTTATCACAACAATAGAAAGGTAAATAAATTTTTAGTTCCTACTTTTAAAAAATATTACTGTTATTAAATAGTATTGGATCTAAAATAAAATTTCATGCAAATGGCGGCAAAAGAGTTTCAGCAGCAAACTTCATCATCATTTACCATGTAACCAGTTTAAAAGACAATATGCACTGCAGTGACGTGTATCGAATTCGCAGGTTCAAGATAGAGCCCCGTCCACATTCTTTGTATACTAAATAAAATTTAGTACAGATCTTTCAATATTGCTTTTGTATGTTCTTCTATTATTTCATATTTTATTATTCATAAAAAAGTTATTTTGAAACAATCTTTTATTCACTACCACAGGGATACACAATAAAAACCCACACGATGTCCCAAAATATTTGCAGACCTTACTTAATCATTTATGATTTATTTAATAAAACATTGAGTGTCTGTTATATGCAATGCCCAAGAAGCAAATGGTTGTATCTTTTTTACAAATGTAACGTAAGCTTGCAGTATGACCACAAAAATATACAATTTTGTTGATCTGGAATAAAAAATCGAAAAATAAAATTAGAACATCTTCTTGCTGTAAAGCAGTAAATTTATTTTTTTATAGCGACATAAAGTTTTTTAAAAGTTCAGAAAACTTGACAAAAATGAATCACGGTTCTGCATTTGAGTTTAGATCCAATATTTTATTAGTAACATACCGGAATGCAAAATTATTATATTTAATTCGTAAATTTTTGTGTAGAGCATGATTACAATTTTAATAATTATGAATGATTTATTAACAATTTGTACAAAGAAAAATGTTGCTGTATCTTTGAGCGTTATATTTTTATTGTTTCCATTTTTAATTAGATAATTTTTTAAATATAAATATTACATTCATTTTCGATAAACATATAATTAAATATTCAATTTAGGTATTGTTAACTAAGTATCTATTTGATGTTAAACTATTTTTCTAGTCGACAGAGTTCTTGGAGTTAAATCGGAATGGGCTTCTCTTTACAGTTTTCTAATAAGTCACCTGATAGTGAAAATCTATGTGAATGTAATACACTCCAATGCAAAGTAACTTTGCGCAGATTTCGTTTAATTAAGTTTGAAATAATTTTCATCCACATATTTGTAAAATATGCAATTTTATTGAAATGACCGTTCAAAAGTCATTTAAACATTGAAATAAAGTTTATGCAAATACGTAGTGTTTTATAATTTTCATAATAAAATCGTTTGGAAATATTGTGCTCCGTAAGTTTAAAATCTGCGTCGTTTACGAACAAACTGAAAAGTTACCATTAAGCGCTCGTGACACATCTTAAGATTCTTATTAGATTTGACACTTACGTTAAATTAAATTTAGGCAAAATGTTTTACTCGCGAACAAGCAACTCGTTATCCATAAGCATTGAAAATTTCGTTAGCAACATGAGAAATTCGACACGCTTGAGAGGTCCACAGAAATTTTAAACTTGAAGCTTCATGTTTTTGGCAGCAATCTTCCATCATTTTAGTTTTCAACATGTAATATGAGTAATAATCAAACCTCTCAAATTTATTAGAAGCTTTTTGTAGTTATAAGGCGGCACAATAAATACCGGGCTATGTCACATTTTATATAGATAGTACACTACGTTTTGTAATATTCGAATATTGTGATGTCGATGATGTGGAAGTCTTTAACGCACCGTTGCCCAGAGACCTAGTACGAAATGCACTATGTGCTGCGTTTATACATTTCCAATACGTATTGGGTAATTCGGTTTAACTCTACTTTTATAGTAGTCCAGTTAATTTATGCACAAAAAGGGCTCAACCTTGCAGAAGCTCGGTGTATAAATTGCCGGGGCTCCTATAAAAGCAGTTTTGTTAAAGCGCTTTAACTTTTGTATAAACGCAGCAATGGACTAGATATCTGTCGCATATTGAGTTTTTGTAAGAGGTGTTAAAAACTTAGTGTTAAAAAAAATAATTAAGAATAAAAAGAAATATAGGTATGCCATTTCAAACTCATCGTTTGAAAATAACTTGCTTTCAATGATTTCTCCTATAAAATAAACAATATTCTATCAACATTAATTGCAGTAATTTGCTGTTAGCGGTTTTTCATTTTTTGTTTCTAATTTAGTATTCTATATTCAACCCTACAAAAAGAAGCCTGTAATGATCAAATCGGGTCATCGTGTCGATTACCGAAATAACCATTCAATTTTGAAATCGTTTGCTTTTTAGTACGCATTGTGGCATTGTCGTGTTGAAATAATGGATACATATTATGATATATGTATCTACTCTAATTCCATTACTTACAAATTTTATTATAGTGTGTTTTTTAATTCCAGAATCAGTTAGAGGGTCGTGAAAAAATATTTGTTTTTTCTTTTTGGCGATAGCAATGGCATCTTACATTTGCCAGTTTAAGATTACATTAGTAATGTAGTTTTCAAATTAACAATTATAGCATGAAACGGTTGTATCGAAGGAAGCAATATGATTATTTTCAAAAGAACTTCCGAGGAAGACTTTATCGTCAATATTCTGCAACAATTAAGTGATTCTGTCAAAATTGTACAGGCTATGTTATTAAGTACTGATTACTACCAACATACGTAAAGTAAAAAAAAAATTTTTTCGCAGCCCTCTAACTGTTACTGGAAACAAAAAAACACAGTATAGAATATTCCTTACCGTTAAAAATAAACTGCAACGTCTACTGTGTTCCAAAATTACAGTACACATTTTATTTGAGCATTGGATTACAATAATTATATACATATATACAGTGAGGGCTAAAGTATAGAATAAATTAATTAAAATTGAAACAACAGTTCGTGATTTCATCAACGACTACTTTCTTCATTATTTTTTATAGGTTGTTTTAAAGGCAAACAATAGAAACGTTAGAAGATTTGAACAATAGACTGTTAAATGCGAAGTGCGCAGAATTAGTGAAGAAGTCATTCATAACGTGCAAGAAGAATTTATTAATAGGCTTGCTTATTGGCGAGCATCCGGTAGATGACCGTTCAAAAATTTCATTTAACATTATTTATTAAGTAAGAGTTCTTGATTGAATTTTTTTATTAATCAATTTTTTGTTCTCTAATTCTCAATGATGTGAGTTATGTGCAGAGTTCAACTTCGACAATAACAAAACGTGTCGCGCGTGGCAGTTATTTGCAGAGTTCATCTTCGACAATAACAACGTGTCGCGCAACGTATGCATCTTGAGAAACGTGCTGTCTTCCGCCACGTGTGTATTTATCTGGACAATAAGATACTATAAATATTACAAATATCGCTTAAGCTATAGTCTTCACATAGTCTTCACATAGTCTTCACATAGTCTTCACGTAGTCTTCATGTAGTCTTTACGCAGCTCTTTACTTAGTTTGTAATTTGCTCGTATCTTGTAATCAACAAATAAATAAAGTTTTTTAAAAATACCTCTCCGGGTTTTTGAAACTTAATTTGTGTTTAGTTCAAAAATTTACTTATGAAAAGGTTAAAATTTTGACAATTTAAAAATCAATAAAAATTCCGATGACGTCATTAGTAGAAAAGAATATTGATGGTTGGAAATTGAAATTTTTTATAAATTATTGTTTATTATTATTATTTATTGATGGGTTTGAAAATTGAGGTTTGAATCTATCTTCGCTATGTATTAATTTTCCATTAATTGCAATTTTGAAGTTAGCATTTTAAGTAATAAATATGATATTCCAAACGCATTTTATTTAAACCCAGATGTTAATGCTTTTTGCAATAAAAATGCAATAAAAAGTTGTATCTTAATTTTGATTTAGCTAATCTTATTTTAATTGTTTTTAGGATAGTCACATCAGGTGACCCCACTGCGTTGTAAGTAGGTACATGATTGATCAATAATGATTTATTTCCAGTGATCGTTGATTTACGGGTCGATTTAATGAATATAAGATCATGCATTTATGACCCCGTTTAATAAATGATTTCTTATAAATACATGATTTCGGTATCTATGCAACAAAATATACCATTAAATTGAAATGGCACTTTATTTAAATGTAAGATGACAAAATGCATGCAAAATATACCAATGAGAAATACAAATTTAATTAATTACTTACGTTATGTTTATAGTAATACTATTTATATAAAAGTTAGCAACCGTACATCCAGTAAAATTGATAAAAAGTGCAGATGGATTATCAAACTTTTAACACTTTTTGTAAGTTCGTTGGTTTGAATATATATTGATTTAAAATGTTTGGCATTCGAATATCAATTGGAATTTTTGTCATGGAAAAAAAATACATTTTCTTCAATTTCGTAAGATTCGATCAACGGAAAAATATTGTAACCAATTTTTGCGTTAATCGGAGATTAATCATCTCAACATTGTCTCGATTATTAATCGCTCTCATTAACGCACATGTTGGTTAAATAACTATTTCTCTTCCGTTTTAATTTTAAAGAACCCTGTTTTTCTTAATTTTTATTGATATATTACCAACAAAACGAGGTGATTTGCTGAAATTTAAAAAGCTGTACCTACTATACAGGATGTTTTGTAAGTACGTCCAGAAAATTCACTGGCCTATTCTTCGGCTTATTTTAACACAAAAAGATTCTACCAATATATCAGATGCTTAAAACGGTCGATTAAGATATTGAACAGGGTTTGTACATTTTATCCCCTTATAAGAACACAGGGAGATGCTTTAAAGGAATAAAAAACTTGCCGGTAGATTACCAATCAAACAGAAGGGCTTGGATGACAAGTGCTATTTTTGAAGAAGTGTTAAGAAGGAGGAAGATAATGTTGCTTTGTAAGTAGTCTTCCAAATTTTTAGGGCAGGTACAATAGAAATAACCCACGATAAAGTCATCGCTGCTTTAGTTAAGATCAGAAATAGAAAATTCCCAGACGTGGATATGATAATTAATGAACAGATTAAATTTATGGAGGGGGGCGAGACGAGTATAACCATACCAATATTTAAAAAAAGTCCCAATTTAATAGGACCCTTCCATGCTCTTATAAATTTTTCAGCGAATTTTGAACACATTATATTAGGAGTAAAGCTTTATTTTCTCGTAACCAATCTTTATTAAATTTTAATCAACTCTTAACGTCGTCGTAATAGTACTGAATGTTAAATTAGATCTTGAATATCATCCTAATCTTTGAAATATTTATCACGTGCATAAGATATACCTAATTAAACGTTGCTACATGCTTGATATTAAGGCCCTTTCTTCTTTAATTCACGTAGACCTGTAAAAATTAACTAAGAAATTCGTCTCTTGTCAACCACACCATTCTTTAAATTTCACCAAACAGAATATAAGCGCATGAGTAGAGGGATTGCTGTAATGCAATGCATTAAACAAGACCTCCGGTAGCAATTTTCCCACCCTATGTAAATAAATGAAAGTCGATGTTCAGGGGTTTATCATATAATCAAGTTACACCGCACAGGATAATATAAAAAAAACCGTATTTCCGAAATCTCTTTCTTTTATTTGTACTTTGACACTTTTACGATTAACAGCGTAAACTTCGGTTTTGATTTTCTTATAAAAAGTCGGTTCTATAACCGTTTACAGCCCTATTACTGTGGCCACAATAATTTAATGTTTTAGTTTAATGTTTCAATCAAATTTTTGTGTATTTCCAGCAAACCGTATCTTCTCGAGAACGTTGTTATAATACTTTACTAAAATCACGTTTCCTATGCAATGCACCATCGGTTGCATCCTCCAATTATTTACGCTCATTATCACTGGTGAAAGAGGCTGTATTATAAATAAATACATTGTGCTATAAATTTTTGTATTATTTACCTACAATTAACTACATAACACAATGTCACAAAAGTGTGTTAAAAATATATTGCAACGTTATGTAAATGCCATGTTTTAACATGTATGTCGCCATGATACTTTCATCGTTACATGGATGTAACATAAATGAAACAAAAGTGATATCCTTGCAATATTTATCAGATCTGTAACAACATATCATATGTTAAATTTACAGTACGTGCTACATAACATGCACATCTAACAGTTACATAAATGCTACGTCAATATTCTTATATGTACACACATAAAGGGGCGGGACATCGTATAGTACATTGAAGTTACATACATGTTACTTGCTACATAACACTGTATACATTCAAAATAGGTATGCATTTTATGCAAAGTCTACGTCAATGTTATAAGTTGTGGTTTGTTGAGTTATTATATTATTTTTCAATTCAGAAAACGATTCATTAAGATCTTTATTCGCGCACAAAATTGTTATCTTGATGAAAATCGTTTTTTTTTCGCAAATGTCAATGTTTCAAGTTAGCGAGATGGAAGCGCAAAGAAACAAAATGTATTTAGAGCAAAATGTAAACTTTATTAATTGGATTTCTCGTTTCACGATATTGTCACACCATAATATACGCTACTTGAAAGATAAAACTCGATCACAACCGGGTTGGCTTTTGCGCGACTATAAAAATTAAATTAAATTTTTCGCCGTTAACTTTTTAAAACCAAGAAAAATGATGCATTGTTAACATTTGCTCAGTTAAATAAAAATCAACGTCCATAAAATGCGGATCGATAAAATTTTCAATTTCCATAAAGCTGATTGCATTTTTACGACCGTTTCAGCTCCACCTGCTAGGAAAATTTTAATGGATAGCACAGTTTGTCTAGTTTCACAAAAAATCCAATTTAAATTTGTCTCTTAGAAAATTGCGTTCATGTTTGAAGGATCAGCTTAAACACCTACTAAACGTAACGGTGCGAAATCGACGCGAATAATTCATAAATTGATTCCCAATGCAAATAAAGTGTGTTCATGTGTGCTTTAGCGTATTGATCCTGGAGGAGTTTTTGCTTGAATTTATAGTAAACATAATCCACTTAATACCAACACCAACAATTTTACAATCGTGTTTGCAAAACAGTTGCCAAATTTTTTTAATCTTTGTTACAGAGTTGCCGTTTTTGTAAAGAACATGCAACATGTATTCATTCGTCCCGTATTTCAATGTTTTTGTCGTGCACACGTTTTGTTTATTTTAAAACGTACGTGTATGTACATACAGAGAATAGAAACGTCTGCATGAATGATTTTTTAGGGAGGCAATCACAAGAGAGCCATTTATGGATTTTTCTTTTAGCTCACAAGGACAATATTAGAATATTATTTGACCTACTTATTAAGCTCATTTTTAGATTATATCTGTCAAGGTCATCAAATAAATTAACCTAAGTGCATGCAGAGACTGTGGTTATGGTAATATACTCGGCTGTATCTGCAATTTAAAGTGTTTTGATTTATGAGCAACGGTGATTGAAGGATGAATAAGGTAAATTTGGAGTATCGAGGTAAGAGGAAAGTAATACTCTGTGCAAATTATTCCATATTGATGTGAAAACAATTATGCAGCAACAACATAAAGAAGCGAAAACATGATTGTTGTTTTGGTTGTTTGCAATGCTATGTATATCAAAGGCTTTAATTAAAATAAGGATTGACCTTTTCAGCATATACAGCTCACGGGGCTTTAATATTGAATGTGATATTTTCAACTTTGAAATTAACGATTTCGTCCAGTAATGACGTGTTCACTACGCCAGCTTCAAGAAGAGATGCAGCAAGTGCAAATTTTTCTATTGCGACATTGTAACTTTAATAAAGTTACGAACTTCATGGATGTAAAACAATATAACGAGTTTTTAATTTTAATAAGCTACTGAATTCAAATTTATTTTCCGGTGATCGTTAATTTACGGGTCAATTTAATGAATAGGAAATCATTCATTAATGACCCATTTTAAAGAATGATTTCTTATAAATGCATTTCGGTATCTAGGTAACAAAATATACGATTAAATTGAAATGGCACTTTATTTAAATGTAAGATGACAAAATGAATGCTATATATACCAATGAGAAATGCAAATTTAATTAATTACTTACGTTATGTTTATATTAATACTATTTATATAGAAGTTAGCAACCGTAAAACCAGTAAATTTGATAAAAATTGCAGATGGATTGTCAAACTTTTGACACTTTTTGTAAGTCATGGCACCATTGGTTTGAATATAAGTTGATTTAAAATGTTTGGCATGTTTGATTCGAATATCTATTGGAATTTTTGTCACGGAAAAAAATTACGTTTTCTTCAATTTCATAAGATTTGATCAACGCAAAAATATTGTAACCAACTTTTGCGTTAATCGGCGATTAATAATCTCAACAATATTAATTTAGTCTCGATTATTAATCGCTCTCATTAATTTTATTTCCGTGGCTCACGTCACATGCTTCAAATACAGTTTATTTCTACTAACAGATCATCATTTTCAATGGCGAAAAATCGCTATTAGTTGTACCCCCTCCCCAAATAACTTGTGAAGTAATAAAGTTAATTTAAGGGGGTATACTAGTCTAGAGGCATGATTTTGATGTGTTTTTTTGCGTGCTATAAATAAAAAACAAAAAATGTTTTTACTATCCATTTTTTAACAAGATATTTATTCATGTTGTAACAATACATAAAAAATAAAAAAAAGTGAAAAAATTGAAAACTCAAAATGTTATAAGCTGTTGAAGTGGGGGATTGGAAAAAAATGGCGCGGCAAAGTCTGTCATGATTGCAACCCTCCAAATGATGTGAAACAAAAAAATTAAAAAAGATTATTTATCTAGATAAATGCTGCTATCGTACTAACTAAAAAAAACTGAAAAAAAATTTTTTTACTGTTTTTTTGACTTTTCTGAATTTTTTAAAAATAGTAAAAAAAAAAAATAATTTCTTATAAATCATAGTTAGTACGATAGAAACATATACAGAGAAGACTCACACCAAATTCCAAGTAAATCGGTTAAGTAGAACTTGAGAAATCATGACAAACTTTTTGAAAAAAGTAGTTTCGAGAAAAACGCGTTTAAAGTTTCGGGTAAAATTACGCCCAGTGTTGTTCCGGCCCAGCCGGTTTGGATGTCGTGCCACTAAAATAGCTATATCTCCGGAAATAATTAAAATTTTGACAAATCCTTTTAAGGACATATTCTTGAAAGGTTAAGCTTTGAAAATATGAGAAGAAAAAAAATTGATTTTTTCAAATTTCTACACTAGAATACCCCCTTAAGTAAACTTGACACAGAAATCTGATCAAACTTCGTTAAGTAAGGTACCAAAATAGGGCCCGAAGACTTCTCAAATATTCAATTGATTACAATCTAAAACGTTTCGTTTGCAGGGGATTCGCTAAGTTCAACACGGTTTTTTTCCATACTGTCTCACATGCGTGGTCGGGAGATCTGGTTGGCAATGACAAGATATGGACAGACATTATCCTGTTAGAAAAGTGAGTCTTCGAGCTACTGAAGATATGGGGTTCCACCACCTCATGAACGTAACGCTGGACGTTCATGGTGCCTCGGATAAACACTAACTGAGACTTACTCCCATATGATATAGCACCCCCATATCATAACTTTCGCGGCTCGGTGCACACTCCTTTCATCAGAAAATTGAATATCGCGACGTTACCCACGTCTTCATCTGATCCTTATGCAGCCATCATGCACCCGTAAACTCACAGCTCTGCCGAAAATACACAAACTCGGCATACCGATAAGACCGTTAATTAATTTTACAATAGCACCTGCATATCGTAGTGCTAACTGCAATAGGTTGTATGTCAAAAAATACACAATCCACTGAACTACACCAACTGCAATAATAAAAAAAATACCGTACATCAATAGACCAACAAGAAACCGAAAATTCCCTCTCTTTCAATAGGACGAATATAAAAGCACGGGGGCAAATTGAGAATGTTTTTTGTTGTTCCTCTATAATTTAATATATTTGACATAACACCTATTGCAGTTACCACGACGATATAAGGATCAAAGGCTTTAACATAAATGATCTAAAAAACAAAATTGAATTAAACAGTAATAAACATAAAAAATAATTTTTGAATTAGCCAAAAAATTATAAACTTTAAAAATCAATACTAAATCAAAACTAATCTCATATGGCGTTACAAAAATTTAAAAAAATTAAAATCAGATGGAAATTATGCTACAAGCGGTTCTACAGCAAAATTATTTTCAGTTTAACAACCGTTTTTACTATGGGATCGCCACTTTCAGGTTTAATTTCGGAGGTGTTCCTGTAAAATTTAGAGGAGCAAATAATGCCAACTATAATGACGATATATAAAGTTGTCATAAATTTCATAATTTTTTTTAATAAAATTACAAAGAAATAATTTTTTTAGTGTGGCAGGAAAAATGGTGTTCATCCTCGGTCAAAGTGAGGTATCGTGTTGTTGGAATAACCGAATCACTCGGCTATGCCTCGTTCGTCAAAGTTCATAGTTGTCCATATCATTCACTTTCGACTCTCGTTATGAAACTAATCGTTTTGTCAGTTATAATTTCTTAAAAGCGAAATACAGAATTGGCTTTTTACATATTTTAATATCGATGTATCTTCAGTGGGTTACAACTTAAAGTCTATCGAATTTTAACAAACAATGTGTGAACATTGAAGATTTCATCTAAAACTGAAAAATTCTAATAACATTACTAAAGATTTAGTTTTACTCGTAACTTAAATTAAAAATGTTTTTCATTGCGGTAAAATCATCGTTTAGATTAAATAATGACTACAATAAATATTTGAAAGTGTTATATTGAACACAGGCAAACCACACATTGAATTCATTGTTTTCATTGAGCGTACTGGATATTGTGGTTTATAATAACGCATTGCCTCCCAAGTCTTAACTTTATTTTATATTACAGAACCTGTAAAAGAAAAAGAAAATTATGACTGTTGTTCAAAGGGATCATTCCGCCCCTATTTTCTTTTATACGATTCGTTACAAGTTTAAAAGCTGGCAAATAAAAGCCTTTCAACAGAGTAATTTGCGGCGAAAATATGAGCAACAAAGGAACATGTTAAACATATGAAATAAAAACTCGTTTTAAAAGTGTAATAAATAACAGGAAACGATGAATGAGAATAAAGGAGGCTGCAAGAATCTAGAGTCGAAGATAACAAGGAGTTATTCAGCAAGCAGGCGAAACGAACGAAACAGGGAATTTAAAATAGAACGAATGGAAAATTGAATGAATCGAATCAGATGGTGTGGAATAAAACTGTGAAAGAGACTTAACGATTTCCATGGAGTATCCTTGAAGAATGTGTAAGATAAGAACAATATCAACAATCTCGGTACCAATCAATGCTACATTGAGAACCTTGAAGATAAATGATTTAAAATCGCCCTCTACTATCAATGTATGCAGTTAGAACCGATTTGCTTATCTCTTGAGCTCATTTTCTCGGTGCATAATATTATGATTAGGTCATTTGATAAAGAAAAATTGAAAATTTTATGCAAATAAATATAAAACGAGCAGCGAAGAGAAATATAAGCTTCCATTTATTTTTACAGCTAATATTTACAGCTCTGATAACAAAGAACTGGGGTGAATTCTTAAAGAGGCCTCGTAATTTATCCCGAGAGAATACTCGAACAGATCTTGCTGAAATATCAATTGAATGTTTTCTGTGCATTTATTGAACGGACGCTTGCATTTTTCGTGCAAATTGTCTCAAACTTCATCGCTCCGAGCAGACCTCGCGGACCTGATATATCTAAACCAGATAGTTACTAAACATGTCGAAGTTTGCTAATTGTATCTCGTACCTGCTTTTCAAGTGAAGTATGGTTTGTGTACGTTACTTATTAAATTGTTTGGTAAACTTAATACATTCAACTCGGCGCGGTGCGATATTGATTATTGCAAAATACCTGATGGAATTATGTTTAATTGGAAATTTGAAATTAAAACAACTTTAGACAAACTGTAAGGAAATTTAAAATTATTTGCTGCATAACGTTAAGTAAACGATTAAAAAAGGCGTCTATCTGCATTGTTAGATCCTCCGTTGCATACATTTTCATATTAATGGAAAATTTTGAGAACGTTCCGAAGAACATCTGTTTACTTTGTGTGTGAATATAAAAGGTCTCAATATTTAAATTTTCTGCAAAGTTGTCCTTTCAAAAGTTTTTAATCAATTTATTAAATTAGCTGCGTCTTTTTAAAAAATAACAATTTAAAAACTTTGCCCAGAAAATATGCAATAAACCAATTTAGCATTAACGATGAACGTGACTTTCCCCTCATATTTCGCAACGGTTCTCGAAAAACAATCTTCGAAACCGATACGTTTTCCTCCGCAGCTTTGATAATCCTATGTGTATCATAAGAAACATCAACGATTTTATTAGACGACGTATTTGATTAACTCATCATTTTGGGATGGCAAAAAGAGGAAAATTAATTTGTTTTTAAATTTATCAAGCGCCGAAAGCTTTTAAAAAAAAATTCTCTTAAAAATTCTATTGATGCGCTTTTAATCTTAAAAGTGCACATAATTAATTCTCGGCACATTTCAGTGGTTTGCACTTCAGCGGAGCAAATTTTATTTGATGAAAGAGTTTGTTCAACAACTTGCTGCATAACAAAAAATTACCTTCAGTACTTCTATTAATTACATTTTTAATCACAGCATTTTGATACACATAACCGTTAGCTGCGGATGAGTTCATTTAACCGTCAGGCCTTATGCAACCCAATAAGCGCTTTACTGCTGCAATAGTTACCGGGTTTATATCGTGCGCATGTAATCCACTTACATGCAAGCGGCCTAATGAAATAAATCCAACTTTTAAACTGCCTGTTTATATCGGTGAAAATTTCAATCCTGTTAGGTTATGTTTCGGATTGCAACGAGATTAAACTGACCGATAAACAAAGATTAGAATATAACGTCATCTTTGTCTTTTGCATTAGACGACCTGTTACGGAACTGCGCATGTCATTTGCAGTTCCGTAACTGCGCATGTGTAATCCAATCGCGTTTATATCGAAGACGAAATTTATCTAATCGCATTCGTCAAGTCCAATCGCACTTATCTAAGGTGGCTCGGCGCCACGAGACTAAATTCAATGGTTTTGTACGTTGTCCGTACAGTCGCATTTTCAAATTTGAAAAGAAGGTCGCTATCTTATACGACGAGTACACGCTAGCCAGACGACTTCCATTTAATTACAGTTTGATATTATGTCAATTAAGCTTGTTATTAATTAAAATGTCAAAATTCACCTAATCTTACAACTTCCTGTACGGCTCCAATTTTCAACATTTTGCTTTAAAATTGTAATGGTCTTGTAGCTTACTCATTTATCGGCGGCCCTCACTATATCGTTTTTCTTCATATACTACCGTTTTTTAATTATTTCAATGTTTGTAAATTGATGTAAAAAAAAGTGCCGAGAAATGTTCAAGAAAAAGATCGCCTGAAGTCATCCGTCAGTTTAATTTACAACCGTACTTCAGAGTATTAATGGCATGCGGTGTGGCTTAACACAGCAAGAGAATTCTAATTTTGGTATATGAAACATTCAATGACAAAGCTACACACATTTTTGGTATTTCTAACTACCTGTTTTCGACCTTTTATGTGGAAAAGAAATATCTTGGCGAAAAATGAAAGTTTATTTTAAACGTCAATATTCTCTCGTTTTTTATTTCGATAACCTTTAAAGGATAATAATAAATACATGTGAGGGTATAACTTAAGTTTTATTCAATCTAATGACAATATTTAAATAACGCTAATTACATCACAACAAATTTTCGTTTTTTTCTTTTCTTATACTAATAACATGCAATTGAATCCGTTCGTTTCAAAAACAATTTAAGTCAACAAAACGAAATAGGCGAAAAAAACTAAATAAAATGAACCACTACGGTTGCTTTAACAGTAAACGTCGTAAGACCCTCCCTCGGCGCCTTTGACTGCATTTTCAAATTTTAAAAGAAGGTCGCTATCCGGGCGGTTTTCGCTTACTTACAGTTTGATATTATGTCAATTAAACTTGTTATTAATTAAAATGTCCAAATCTTCAACATTTTGATTATTTCAATGTATCGTATTGAAAACAATAATCAAACCTTTGGCAACATTTTACTTTATCGTATTTTTTCTCTTTAATTTTTTTTTAATTACAATGAAAAATTAAAAAGTAGTTAACGGTTGCGTTTAAGCTATATTTCCCAATATTTAAGCAATTTTTATTTGACACAAACAAAACACAATGCACTGTGGAATTTGCAATTCCAGGAAACTTATGTACTACCTTACCGCCTGTAATAAAAACTAACCGAAAGAAACGAACCTAGCTTCTTTTCTTGTTACATTTATGGCTAAATAATGTTTCAACTTCATTTAAAATGACTTGATTGTATGAACACCCACTTTTGGAACAATACATTGTTTCCAAATTTGAAATTTTGTTTTAAAAAAGCGGATTTACCTGAAATCATAGAAAACGGTTTTTGTTTTTAAAATTATTACTTACCAATTGTTTGTCAAAATTAGCAATGTCACTAAATAAAACTGTTTTCATAGCTAAGGTTACAGTTGTTTTTTTTTCAAAATTATTAGCTACTTACCAATGTTTCAAAGAGTCATTTTCAAAAGTGTTGAAATTTCAAATCTCACTCTGGCTGTTACTGGGTAACAATGTTTAAGCAAACGAACGGTTTTTGTTTCCAAAATTATTAGTTACCGAGGCGACTGTGTCACAAACTGTTTGTCAAAATTGTCACTGTCAATGTTACTAAATAACATTTTTTTTTTCAAAACTATTAGCTCCCTATTAATGTTTCAAAGTGTTTTTTTTTTAATGTTGTGGAAATGTTAGAATTATAAACCTTACTCTGGCTGTTTTCGTAAGCAATAATTAGTAACCAGGGCAACAAATTTTTCGATTGTTTTTCAAAATAATCAAGTGACAATGTTTTTCAAAATGATTGGTTACCAATGTTTCAAATTCTTTTTGAAAATTGTCAGTTACCAAGCAACGGCATTTTCGCATTTTGAAAACAATCAGTGTCACTCTGACAGTTGCCTGATTATTAGCCAACGTGTAAAATCGATGATCGCATTAAACGCACCTCTAAATCTCAATTTCAAAAATCGAATAGAGTTTCCGATTATATTGACGCATCGAATGACGATAATTACCTCCACACTAACGCATTTACAAACTTAATAGTCGACTGTCACATTCGGTCCTGTGCGTCACATGCACCGCCATCGGGCCCTCGATGCGATTTTGACGTTGCCCCGTTTTGACGACGCCGCTCCAACCGCGCGCCAGATTAACAATAATCACATATTTTCGGTACATTAATTTTTATCGGAGCGGGAAAATTGTTACCGTTAGTCAATTATGTAATAAAAAAATATCCTGCTCACATAAAACTTCAAGTACGTACAGTGAATGGAAGTGAAAAATGGTTTGTTATTAATTTGTATCAATTAAACGATATAGGATACACATTCGGAAATTGACGGGAAATATAAATACGACGCCCACATAATTCGAACATTTGCCTATCAGTACAGTGATTATTATCGTTATTATCATTATTATATTATATTATTATTATATAAATTGATTTGTACTGAGTCTTCCAAATGATGCAATAATCTTGTGCTCTAACAAAATATCTGTCGATACAGCAAGTGATTAGCAGCAAAAGTGATATTGGGGACGGAGAAAATAATTCTCTGAACGCAAATGTAACAGCCTAAATGCAAAGTGTTCATTCACTGGCAAGGTCACCCTACGATTTTAAAGACGAATTTTTGTAAGAATAAAAGAGGCGACCCAAACACGTCTCGGGCGTTGTAAATTCTGTAAATGTAAATATAAGTCGTTTCAAGAGAGTGATTTATAGCTACTTGACGGCGCTCTATTGTGCATAATTATTTATGACCAAGGTGGTACCGTGGTTGCCTATCATTTAGTAGAAGAACGATCTCGTAAAATTGTAGTATTGAAGTAAACAAGTTTCTGTGCCGAGAGCCGTTAAGGTTAGATTTCATCATGTAAGCCGAGTTATTGTAATCCGCATCTGTTTATATCGAGATGTTGTAAACCGATTAAAGCCTATTAATCCGCTTACTCGCTCCGATATAAACCCGGTAAGTTACAAAGGTTCTAGACAATAGATTCTGCACTAACAGTCGCCAATACCCCGTAAATGTATCGACTCATAGGCGTGCGCTTGGGATTTTCGATAATTTTGTTGGAATAAAATTTTGAAATAATCAAACGTTTGCAATATCATTAAAATAACTTAGTATGGGAATCCGAACTATGCAACTAATTACACTCGAAAAAGTACAGTTACACCGAAATTGACGCCTTATTTATAATTCTAAACATAAATCTATAACGCCACTGACAATTGGTAATAAACAGATTATCCTTTGAAATATTGCTCTCTGTCCCAAAGAAATAGGCTATAGATTTTTTATTTGTAGAACAATAGCAAAAACAAAAAAATTGGACAAAAAGAATTTTTTTTTCATGTTCTGAGAGTCGCGGTTTTGCACACATAAAGTGCATATAAATAGCTATCTTTATACAAAGTTTCAGTTCTTAAAATTAAAAAATTGTGAATTTTTTAAGAAAATACTGAATTTTTCGGGCTTTCCGGATTTTCTCCGATTCTAATTATCCGATCGGGTCATTCGACCTCTCATTTTCTTCAAAATTTAGTTCTCTACAATTCGTCTATTGACATCATTAAGATTGCTCCATTAGTTTCCATTTTACAAGCAAAGAACTAAAAGAAACGCAATTTTTTCTTTTAAATTGCTTATAACAAATTAAAAATTATGATTCTCGAGTTGGACATTATGCAGAATTCATCTACTAACTGTCCTTTATGTGATCGCACAGTCGGTTTTCGGGTAGTATTTATGTTAAATTCTGACATTTTTTTGTTCTGTTGCTTGGCCTAAAATACGGATATCTTCTGGATAGACAAAATGGATATCTAATGAA
Source organism: Dascillus cervinus (assembly GCA_949768715.1). Lineage (NCBI taxonomy): Eukaryota > Metazoa > Arthropoda > Insecta > Coleoptera > Dascillidae > Dascillus > Dascillus cervinus. The sequence continues at coordinate 23,099,378 of OX458319.1, read as the reverse complement.
AGTCCGACCGGGATATACCCTGGATGTCCGAGTTTGTGACAAATGGATATCTAATGGATGGCTAAAGTATATCGCCTCCCGAAAATCGACATCCTATAGATATCTTAACATCTGGCGAAGATATCTTCTAGACAGACTGTAGACGAACTTGTGTTGTGGGTTGTTATATTATATGCTGCGATTTGAAGTAAATATCACTAAAGTTGCATTTGAGACAACCGAAAATAATTGAATCTTTGCTTACTAAAGCGAATAACATATTTTCGAGAATTTTTTTTTATGAACTTTCGTGAAAAGTGCACGTCGTGCATTGGATCCGATAAAAACTTCAGCAAAATCAATCATACTGTCCGACGAGTCTTCTTCCAGCTTAAACATTTCTTTTCGATAATCTCTCCGAAGTAAATTATTTTCCTTCGTTTTATCGGGACAGACGGGCTTTAGACTCAGACACACTAAGATAGCGGGAATGTAATAATTTACGTGTGAAGGGTTTCAAATAAAAACTACTACTGAAAGTTTGTTTATCGTAATGAATACAAATTCCTGCACTGTTTTTAGTTATGCATAGTTAAGGAGATATGAAAAGTTCGTGCTTGCGTATTTGAAACGGGTTATTGATTTTGTATTTAAATATCGGAGTCCCCAGAAGACAGATTCTATTCACAAATTGAAATTGTTCTAAAATCCTATCTGCTGTTTGCAAATGACATTACATTGCTGCCGGGATCATATCGAGTCGTCATTGCGGTTGGGATTAAATTTTTACAAAAGAAAATCCTTCAAAAGAAGATAAGGTCGGAATTCATTCTAAATTAATTGCTAATTAACGAATTCTGTAATAGAAAACAATCTTTTTGGGAGAGTCCTTTTAATGATTTATAATATCAGTCTGGTCTTTTGTGGAACAATAATTTTCATCATCGCTTGTAACTAACTTGTGTCGTGAATCTTTCTGACCTTAAAAATTCAAAAAATTTCATTTTATCCCAACTTCCTTATTTACGGTTTAATTAAATGAATTTTGTTTACATGGAACGCTAAATTTAAGCGCAAGAATTATCTTTTTCTTTGGCTAATTAGAGGCCAGAAAGGAAAAAAACTTAATTATTTTATGCGCGAGAGGGTTGTGAAGTTATAGTCTAAAATCTAGATTAGAACCATTTAACGGTTCCCCGAAGTAACGTTTTCAAACCTGAAGTAATTTTCCTGCAAAATATACTTTTCATGAATAATGAATCTTTTAGCGGCATTGTGTGTTGTATACCCGCCCATAAAGTATTTCCTGCATGTGTGGGCAAGAAAATATTAATCATCTAATTACGGAACGTATTGATTTTCTAAATCACCTCGTAAATTACCGAAAAAAAATCGTAATTGCTCCGTTGTGGGTCTGTGCCAGCGAGTTAATGGCTTTTTAGATACCTGCAATTAAATTTCACAGATGGCACGTGTACTGTGCTGAAAGTCTTAAGAATCGTCGCCAATAAAATAGAAACGTGTGAGGAAGTAATATTTGGATGAACCGCTCATTATAAAGACGTTCGATCGCTTTCCTACGCTTCGACAACCGCTCTCTGATCGTTTTTTCGACGTCAAATAAAGATTGATAAAAGAGAGTGTTCGTAATGTACAGGTGGTTTAAGAGTTTTACTTGCATGAAATTGGTAATTTATCACCGCTGTATCGTACATAAATTTATTTTTGATAAATTGGAAACGTAAGCAGAATATTAATAATGTGTACAGAATAATTATGCAAAAAAATAAATAAAGTAAATGTGCAATTTCCGTAGTTAAATTTAACAAGGAATTTGTAATATTTCCAATATCTACAGCAATTTTTGGAATTCGAATTCGCAGCTACAAGGATTTTCACGATTCAATGGAAACATTTCGAAATTTGTTTGATAATTCTGCATTAGGTGTTGCGGTGATGATGCAAAACGAGATCAATAATTCTGTTAATGTAAACAGCAAACAGTAATGAAATATTGCACTATTGACATTTTCCAGCTTTCTCGATATACTGTTTATTTGCATATATGGGAGATACCGTTAATATATTTTTCCGATGATCGTTGATTTACGGACCGGTTTAGTGAATAGGAAATCGTGCATTAATGACCCTCATTAATGAATGATTTTTCATTAATGCACGATTTCGGTAACTAGGCAACCAAAAATATTTTAAGGTATTTCTAATATTTCAATGTAAACACGAAGCTTGATGTCAAAAAAGGGATCTTCTCCGATTAGCTCCTGATGATTTTTAATCAACTGTTACATACTATTTAGTGTTGAAAGCGGATAAGTCACTGAGATGACGCCTTGCAACAATAAAATTGTGATTGCATTTACTGGTTCTTAACCTCACTTTTTTATATTGATAATCCAAAAAAGTTGTTGCAAAAACAATAGGACCGGTTTGCAGGTAAGTAAACATTTTCCTTCGTAAATTGCATTGTATGACAAAATGAAAATAAAATATACCAATAAGCACTACAAATTGAATTAATTACTTACTTTATGTTTGGTAATACTATTTATATAAAAGTTAGCAACAATAAAATAAGTAAACTTTATAAAAAGTTCAGTTGGAATGTCACAGCTTTGACATTTTTGTAAGTCATGGCACCGTTGATTTGATTAATTTGATTTGTTAATTTAAACTGCGTGGCATGCTTGATTTCAATATCTATTGAAATTTTTTACACGGAAAAAATTACATTCTCTTCAATTTCATAACTTTCGATCACCGGAAAAATAGTGTAACCAACTTTTGCGTTAATCGGCGATTAATAATCTCGACAACAATTAACGTGCTCGCTACGCTCACACGTTAAACTGTCTCGATTATTAATCGCTCTCATTAACGCACTTGTTGGTTAAATAACTATAATAAGTCGGTAATAATTTTACTAAATTTGATTAGCGTAATTCAAAAAGTAATACCGTGTTTCCTTTGTAATGGCTTTATATTTTTCTGGAGAAACGATTAATCCAATGTATGAGGGTCGTCCAAAGAAAAAAGGTTTTCCGGGGGCGGTTAATTGAAACAAAACATAATTTTATGGAAATATTTATTGCAGCAGACAGAGCAAGTGTTCACCTATATTTCAACATATTCACCACCGGAATTGAGACATTTGCCGTACCGTGGAACCAACTTTGAATACCTGTGTCCTGGTAGTCTGTTGCCTGGGATTGGAACCACCGTGTGACGACCATCTCCGCATCTCTGTCATTGCCAAAACGCTGACTGGATAGGAATTTCTTGAGGTCTAGGAAAAGATGGACCATTCAAAACAAGCGGAGTGGGATGTTTAGTGCCGGTATTGTCTTCCTGCACGATAACGTTAGGCCGTACACCGCTCGACGGACAGCAAGTCTCATGCAGAAATTCAACTGAAAGGTGTTTAGTCATCCACGCTACAGCCCGGACCTCGCGCCTAGTGATCTCCATCTTTTCCGGTGAGGCGGAGATGGTTGTCACACGGTGATTCCAATCCCAAGTTGTAGACTTCTGCGGCACAGATATTCAAATTTGGTGCCACGGTACGACAAATATCACAATTCCGTTGATGAAAATGTTGAAATCCATGTTAGAATACGTGAACACTTGCTCTATCTGTTGCAATCAATATTTTCATAAAATTGTATTTTGTTTCTGTAAACCGCCCCAGGGAAACTTAGTTTGTGGACGACTATCGTATAACCGAATTGAATGATTGTTTTTAATAATTATGTAAATGACACATATATCTGTCTGTTGTTCAGATACCGTTTAACTTTCAGAATATAATTATAAACTTATGGAAAAAATAACTAATGCAAGTCTTCAATTTTGGAGAGATTCGAATTATTAGCTCCTTGTATTCACGTTAGTAATGTTGAAAACCTTTTTATTCTTGGTTGTCCTATTTTCGAGGCAGCAATTCCTCCATTTATTTCTAAAAAAATTGATTCATTCTCTTTACTTTCTTCAAATCTGCGTAAAATTAATCCTTATATTAGTTTATTTTTACTGCGCCATTGTTTTTGGATACCTAATTTCACTTATAATCTTAGATGTTGTCCTTTTTGGAAATTTAAAAATGAGTGTCTTGAATTGGATAATATTGTTATTTCTTCTTTGGAAAAATTTTTGAATATTAAATTTACAATAAGATATTGGATTCAAGCCAAATTGCCAATCCGTTTTGGTGGATTAGGTGTATAATTGAGATTTCCTCGCCTGCCTTTTTGTCTTCCATATTTTCTAATTCTGAACTTATTATGTCCATTCTACCTTCTAGTTTTTCTAATTTTGAAATTACATCCCTTAACGAGGCTGTGGATTATTGGAAGAAAATTTCTAATTCGTCTTTACTTCCAAAAGAGCTTTCTATTCAAAGAAGTTGGGACTTACCTATCTGTGAGAAAATATTTCAAAATTTATTATCTTCCTCAAATATCACACAAAAAGTTATCTTATTAGCTGGATCTGAACTTGAATCTGGTGCTTGGCTTGAACCTCTTCCATCTTCTAAATTAGGTACTCTTTTAGAAAAAAACTTTTCACAAATTGCAATTTCAATTAGATTGGGCATCAGTTTCTGTCATCCTCATATCTGCTCGTGCGGTTCTTCTGTAGACTCGTTGGGTCATCATGGTTTATCGTGCATTAAAAGTGCTTCTCTTTGTTTTTCTTTTTCGAATCCAGATCCAAAATTCTTTACAATCTTTCTGCCCAGTATCGGGCTACATCCACGGCTTCAGTATTAGCATGCCATAAGTCATCAAGGGTGCATCTCGATGGACAGTGCATACATGTTTTTAGGTGGTCGGTGGTCTGTACCTCTCCACAGTCGCAGATTGCCTCGTTAGCACTTCCTATGTTCCATTTTGCCAAGTTAGCTTTGACGGGGGCAACACCAGTCCTGATGCGATGCGACATGTCATGACATGTCTTCCATTCCAGATTCATCCCTCGGGCCGGTTCTTGTTCGAGTGGGAAATTCGCTGGTGGTTCTATTCCTGTGTTGCGCATAAATCTTTTTCTAGTTTTTAAGCGGCTGGTTCTATGGGGTTCCTCAAGGTTGTGGAGCAGGTGTCTTTCATCAAACACTTGTTTGAATCTTTCGACATATTGAGCTGCCTCGCGTCGATCTTCTGGGTAGGCAAATCCTGCAGCCTAGTATAGTAAGGGTACAGGGGCAGGTTTCATACAGGCAGTTACAATTCGGCATGTCTCATTCAGTGCGATCGTTACCTGTTTGGCTGGTAGACTCTCTAGTCACAGCTGTATTAATGACATTATTAAACGTGCTTTCTCTTCTGCCAACATCCCTTGTATTCTTGAACCTAATGGTATGCTGAGGAATAATGGAAAACGTGGTATTACAGTTTTTCTGCAAGATCTGCTGCACGCTTGGCAGAAAATATTAAGAAAAAAAAATATAAGGCAATTTCTGATGATTATTTTTTCGTCGCCTTCGCTGTGGAAACTTTGGGTCCTTGGAGTGCTGATGCCCTGTTTCTCCTTGAAGATTTGGGGAGATGTATTGTTCAAACAACGGGAATTCCTCAAGCCAAAACATATTTGAAGCAACGAATTATTTTGGCTATACAGAGAGGCAACGTTGCTAGTGTTCTTGGTACAGCCCCGCTTTCTTCTTCTTATTTTATTTATTCTAGTTATGTTATGTTATGTTATTGTATGTTATCGTTAAGCAAATGTACCTAAATCGAACAATACTATAATATACTATCTGAATTTACCAATGCAATGCCGAAAATTTAGTATTGTCCACTTCACTTTCATAATTCCACGTCTTCATTTGTCAAAGGATTGTTTTTTATATTTTAAATTGATACATTACACATTACATTACAACTCTCGCTATGTAGTGTATTAATTTCGTATGGTTTGCGAACCTACAGACTTTGTTGCAAACTACGGCTGTAACTTTGAAATATCACTAGTTAACCACTATGATTGCTTAATATTTGGAAAAAAAACGGAATTAATGAAAACAGTAAGGCTTATTGATTTTCTTGATCGTACGAAAAATAGTATAGACCACACGGTTGTTATAAGTACCTAACACAATTTCGGATATTGAAAAATCTCGACTTTGTCTCAATTTTTCAAACTCTTGCTCGATTTTATTATAATGCACTTACCACCCTATTAGTCTAATATACTATTATACGATTACAATCATTTTGTTCTCTTGTTCAAGTAATACCAACTTCTTTGATTCATTTCTGAATAATATTTTAGATATTTATATTGTTCGTTATAGTATTCTGTTTTGATTTGTATTTACAGTTATCTCAATATCTGTCAGTGATATTATTTGAGAACACTGAAAGCAAAGCCTCGAAAGTAAATCGTCAACATTCATTCTGAAATGTATCATCTGGCTGTACAAAATGTTCCTAAAAGACTGTAGAGATGTTTACACATAGATGGAGGTTTCCTACTTGATGAAATCTTCAAAAGATAAATTGATTCATAAATATGGGTATCCCCGGATAGGGTATGGCACTTGTAAACATTTTAATTTTATTGCACACAGAGGTTCGATAAGTTCAGAAATGGGCAACAGTTATTGTTATTATTTTTTCAAAATTGAAGCCATCGCTGAAATAGACGCTTCCTTTGTTGCCTCCATTTGTTTTAATGGGTCACCAAATGCTACGTATGGTTGACATGCTATAAGGTTGTCAAATATGGTCTATAAAAAAGGTGCTCTCAGACGGCTTAGGACATTGGAGATGTGGACCTTCAGGAAAATGTTTCGAATTTTGTGGACAGACCGAATTAGAGACAGTAAACGGGGAACATTGAAACGGAAATAGAAAATATGATAAAAATACGAAATACTCCAATATATTATTGACGGTAAAATTGAAACAAAGCAGACGAACTGCATGGATAAGCAGTTAATGGTTGACTAATAATATAGTAAATTTCCGTCTATCATTAACTGAAATTGCATTGAGAGAAGAAGAGGCTGCTGTAACGCTGTCAATCCATATTTTTAACTTCTTCTTGTTCTTCAGCCTACATTTATCCACTCGTAGATGTAGGTCTCTTCCAACAGCTTCCATGCATGTATGGATCCAATTTTTGACAACTATTCTTTGCAGATTATCTGGCCTATGTTTCTTTATGTTATTCTTGGGCGCTATTCTATAATTTTCTTGATCCATTTGCGCTCTTTCTTGCCTGGCGACATATCCTTACCGCCATTGCAATTGAGCTACTCTTTTATTTATTTCTGTTACATATATTTTTTTCTGACTCCAATTTTTGTTCTGATTTTTTATCTTTTTATGTGGTATGGAAGGCTAATTCTAAGCATAGTTCGTTCCATTCCTCTTTTTGTTTATCTGTTTGCACTCTTCTCTGTAAGAATTGCCGTTTCCATTCCAATTACTTTTTTTATTTCAAGTTTTTATTGAAATTAACGGTTATAGATTTAAGTTTAAACATTTGCGACGAAAGTATCCCATCCCTGTTAATGAAAGTACCCTCACAATAGGGAAGTTTTGGCGAAAGATCAAATATACCTCATCATAATAATCTTCTTCTTATACCATTACAGTGTTGAGGTATTCTTTGATTTGGACTTCTACATGACGAAATTTCCCGCAAAAACATTTCTATTATTGGTGCATGTTTTTTAATGTTTATTTTAATATCAATTAACCAATAATATCTTTCCTCTTACTATTACTAATATTGCACTTTTACAGAATTGGAATTGAAATTAATTCTTCAAGAAGAATTGTATATTAGCATATAGACGATATTTTTTGAAAGAATAAAATCATGGTAATGAGATTTTAGACGGAAGCATCGAGCATTAAAATGTAATCTAAATTTATTAATAACTAGAATCAGTTTATTAAAAAGACTCTGAAATATTGAATTGTGAAAAAAGTGGTAACAACAAATCTCTCCAGCTAATTTTATATTTATGTTTTCGTCACGTGAAGAGTAAAGTAATTTTTAATTTTTTTAACTTTTTATATTTATTGCCAGACATTTCAATTCCTTCATCAACTACAGTTCTCTAGAAAATGTTGGTTAAAAAAAAGATTTAATACAATCAGGTATAACGCTTATTAATTAATGAAATTAATTACATTTACCTGCTCGTTAATTATTATTTCCACAAGAAACATTCAATTTTATAATTAATGTCGGGAAATTAGTCTCACCTCCCCTACAATTTTACTCAATTTGTGTAGCATCTAAGTGATAAAAAGTTTCTTTTCAATTGCACTCTTTTGCTAGAAAGAAATAAACTTTAGAGGACGCAGCGTAGAACAAAAATGTACAATTAAAGGAAACTTCCCTGGAGTTAATTTGTAAATTTGCATTTAATGGAACTTGTAAACCTATGCAGTTGTATAGTTTTATTTTCTTGGTCGCATCGATTCAGCTCGCAAAGTGTACCAGCACACAAGAACAATTTAAACGCAACGTTTAAAAAGAGGTTTACAAATTCAAAGGGTAAAAAAATTGGTTTCAATATACTTCATTGCTTTACGGGCTTCCGAATAAAACCCGAAAGGACGTCAGAATATTTAATCTTTTACGAAATATTCAAGACGTGATCAAAATCTTATCTCGCCGTCAATCTGAAACGTTCCAGTTTCGCCTTTCGCATTTGGTAGCAAAATAAATTTATTAGCAGGTCTTTATTGACACCCGAAATGAGATTTAACGATTTTTTTCGACATGAAAGGAACTAATGCCCGATACAGTTTTAGATTAACTACCATTTACTTTGCACTCCCCTTCGATTTAATATTATGTGATGTACAATAAATTATTGCTGTTAAAGGTTCATACGCGTCAGTTTATGCGGTTATAAAACTTTCAGTGCGAATTAAGGCGAGCTGAATTGTTGAAAACACAATGTCTAAATAGGTCAAGCAGAATATCCATCTAAAAGCGGACACTATAAAAATAGGTAATATGACGCTCCAGCCAATAAAAATTTAATGTGATTTAGAAAAAGAAATTAATTTCCGATTGCGGATACTTTTAATCGTCGAAATGACTTCGCGTCGAATTTTCTCGTTCATTTCTTGACCCCCTCGAGAACATATTGACAAGTAATTTCTTATCAGCTAAAGATCATTTAACCACGAGGGTTTTCATCCATTTAAGAAAAGACATTCCCCAAAGATTCCGCGAAAAGTTTCCTTTTAAAGGAAATATTAGACTCGGGAAAAACGAAGAAAAACGATATAATATTTTAACATTACTGCAGGTTGAACATTGTGCAAAAAAATATACACAGTATTTTTTGTTTGCGTTACTTTACGCACTCTCGGGCCGACTAGTTATTTCGTTTGCCCTCTAGAGCTTCTAAATCTCTACCATGTGTTTTTGCAAGATTCTTTCTTCGTTTACAGTTTCGTACTTCATCACTGATAATAGGGAACGTTCTTAGAAGGAATGGATGGTTATGACCCGGATACTCTTTGAATCTCTAGTAATAACATCGGCGAAGTTACGGTCATTAAATTTTTAATCCGCAGAGTAGAAGAGTAACAGATTTTTGGGCACCTAACGAAATTTAGTGTCTGAAATGAGGGAAATAAAAAGTTAAATTTCTACTAAAATTGAAAGGCTTGGAGCAACAAAGCTACATGCCACACTTTTTGCAAATTTGAGTTATCTATGCTTCACATCACTGTATGATGTTCTACATGTCTCCTATTTTTGTAATAGCTATTCTTCCAAAAATGAAGGTATTGCCGCTATATCAGGTAATTTCATCATGGCGGGATCGTGCTCACATGTTAATTAATATTGAAAACAGCAATGAACATTGCGATTTCGACTCTTGTATTGCGTGTTAGATAAGGATTATGTGCAATTCGAAAGTAGTGAAGAACATTCATCAGATAAGTCTGAATAGGTAATTTAAACTTTTGTCGTTTGTCTCAAAATATTTTATTAGAAATTTCATCGGTCATATTGCACATCTCTACACTGAAAAAAATGCCACCTAAGAATTAATTTTTTAAAAACCCACTTCTTATATTAAGAACTGATAAAAGTCTTGTATTTAGCACGATTCTGCTTACTTTTACCACGAACAATATTAAATCAAGCAAACCACCGTTTTGAATTAAGCACAGGGATTCTAAATTTTATGGTGACCTCACTGGACGTAGCGGTAGGTTCAGCTGCGGAGATACAATTGTACGGAATGTTGTAAATTGCTTTATGAGCGACATTTTTATACATAAGGACCGTTTACTGACAAAATATAAATGACTTTAGAATTTCTTACAAATTTAATTGAAAAACATCAAAACTAACTCGACTTACAATAATAAAATACATATTACGGTGTGCATTTTCTGTATTTTTATTGTAAAGTAAATTTTTAGTAACTTACATAATTAGTGAATGTTTAATTGTGAACAAATGAGAAATAGTACAAGTGGTTTAATGTGCCGAGATGAAGATGTTAATTCAATGCAATATTAATAAATGTTGATCAACAAAATAATCAGTTTCAAAGACCATTTCTAAAAATGGTACTGAAATTATGGGGATTTTCTGATTCTGTGTGTGATAAATTCGCATGTAAGTAAATTTGTTGCAATTATAATTTTTCTCACACTTTTTGTTTATCGAATGAATTTTGTTAAAATTCTACAAGTTCTTTCAATGTAACAGCTATTAAACAAATTGTTCTTTAGTTTATTTCCGTCGGAACGAAAAGTAAGAAGAGATAAAAAGAAAGGGGCATGCAAACCAGTTGTTTCTATAACAGAATTAATAGTAACGATGAAGGTAAAGAAATAATTTTGATTTTCTTTTATACATTTAGTGTTATTTATCTATTTTAAAAACAAATTTTACTTTTTAGCGGATGTAGAGCTATTTGTAAGAATTTAACAAAACACAAACGTGACTGAAGTACGCGAATTGGCGGAAAGGAAATCTATATAAAGTGGAAGGGTCATTATTGAAGCATTCAAACTGGTTTATATTGGTAATTTTTTATAATAATATATCCATGGTACAATGTAAGCATTTTGTTTCTTTGTTTTTAGATTGATGTAGATTTTGGCTAATTATTTCTTGAGAGAAAAACAATTTATTTGTGAGGCGGTCAAAATTAATTGAAAAGTCTAATGACTTCAACGAACTTTTATTTCATATACGAACATCTGTTACCAAATGATAATGTGGTTCTTAAACTGAAAAAGTATTTTTAAACAGAATGTGATGTAATGTTAAATTTTCACCTACTAATAAAAATATGTATGAGAAATAATTTTATATTCTAAAATTCCTTCAATTCAAGCATTCAACTTTACAGTTCATAAAAATTAGAGAAAAATGCTTACTTAATATAATAAGAAGGCCATCTTCAATTCTTAAATAAAAAAACACATTAATTAAGAACATTCGTAAGTAATTAAATAAAAGTTCTTGAAATCAACATGACCTATTCTTAAATGTAAAATTCTTAAAATTAGAGCGACCCTTTCTTGAATTTGTCACGAAGAATCAACGTTCCTCAAATTGAGAATGTCTCGTTTTTAAATTTGACAAATAGAATAAATATCTTTGAAATCAAGCATGATCCACTCTTAAATTTGACAACAAGATTGAACATTCTTAAAACTCAAAAATGACCAATTCTTGGGCCATAATTAAGAACGCGCAATTTTAAATTTAAGTCCGAATTTTCTTACCTATAAGAATTTGTTTTCTGAGTGTACCATCATTGAATGTGTAAATATAATAATCCGATTTCACTAAATCCAAAAAAAAAAGAAAATCTGGTACAACTGGTTCCCTACATTCCTTCACACCTATTATCAAGAAATAGGGCTGCTATTAATAGCTGTACCAAGTAATGTCACCGAGGAAGCAACCGAAAATTGTGACAATTTTTCAAACACTAGTGAAGATGAAAGCTAATTTGTAAAAAATCATAATATTAATTTTTTATCAAAAAAGGTACAAGCCACAATTTTTGTAACAAATAATTAAAATTACAGTTTTTTATTTCATTTAGACTAAAAATCAACTCAGCATAGTTAAATCTACCCTCATTACAAATTTCTTATGTCGACATTGTCATCTTGAAACGACTTAGGCGACAAAAACTGGCAATTGAGCTAAATACACCTCTGAAAGAGGAGCTTGGGACAAATCTATTCGTATAGTTGAATGGAGCGACACCACATGTTTTAAGAGAGATTTTTGCTGATTCTTGCAGTTAAATTTGCTAAAGCGCCCTTGTTTCCGTTTACGTTTTTTGCGTATTACTAAAAACTTCACAATTGTATCTTAGGTCGTTTCAACATGACAACGTCGATGCTTTAAAAATCATCAAGTTTGATTTTTGGATTTAACCGAATCTTTAACAATTAATATCTCAAAACTAACTTCATGTGGCCTTGTTGCCCCAAGCCCTTCAATTGATATAATCAGAGCGAAGAAACGGCTTCTTATCTCGCAGTCAATAAATGAATATAAAATTGCTGCAGCGTGAAGCTTTTTATCTTAGCTAGGCACTTTCTCACAGTATAAGATCTATACCTTTACGGAAGTGTATGTGCTCGCTAAAAAGCATTCTACATCAGATTTAAAAGGATTCGAGTTGAGCTCTTAGGTCGAAAGTGTACCGATCGTGATTGGTTATCACATTCAAAAGAGTTTAAACTTCCAATTGATTGATGGAAATGAAAAAATAACAAAAATTTTAATTAACCGAAATAAAGCAAACAAAGTTGTCGTAAACAAGTTTTTGCTAATCCGAAAACGTCGGCTGAATATTGAATAGTTTGCAAATAAGTCGAACTTTGGTGATTATTTTTAGATTCGCGGTGAATTTAATTAAATTCAAACTTCTTGACCAAAATTGATGACGTATATACAAAACGCTTTCATTTTCCATTAGTAAAGTTCTAGTTGGAAATTTCCATCTACAGTTCAATCATTATTCGTGCGAATTCAAAGGATGGAACTTGGGAACGCTTCACTGCTCACTTACATAAGTTCCCCTTTTCACTTAAAGCGAATACTAGGGTCAAATCAGTTCTTATTCTGCCATTATGTTCGCAGTCAGTTATAATTATCGCAGGCGACGTATGCAAGCAGCATGTTTCAGTCCATTAATTTGCGGCGCTGAAGGAAGCAGTAGCATAGTAGAAGTTATTACCAAGAAAAGGTTTAAATCTAAATATCCTGTTTTTACCGCTCTGTATGCGTTAGCCTATCGATTTACATTAGTAAATGGTCACATTGCTGAAACAAAACCATTCTGGTTTCATTTCGTAAGTTTCTAAATGGGAAACAATTTCGTAGCTTTTCTAGATGGAATCCATTAGGGACTACACAAAAGCAAACGCCTCTCTTCCGACATATCTAAACAAATATAGGAACATTGTTTGCTTTCTCGTCTAATAAAGCACCTTTTGAGCGACTCCCGGAATTTTAATCGTGCGTCGAAAGAATCGAAACCCTTTTTTACGTCTTCCCTGTGCGTCATTCGTTGCGTGGTTCATGTGGTGATCATTATCACATATCTTTGTCTGCGCCGTTGATAACGGAAAGTTTCGTGTTCTCTTTTGTGCACTCATCATCTGCTTGATGGAAACGATAAAAACAGCAGGTCCATTGCAATGGACGTTCCTTGTTTCACCAACTAAGTAGCATTTCGTTTCTATTAGCATGCAAATGTGACTAACGAGATTTTAATTTTGTTGAAGGCTCAATTTCTCGGCTTTTTCCAATTTGTTATTTAGCACGCAAACGGCAAGTCGATCAATTTTCAAAAACACACGCAATAAATAAATTTCAATTACAATTTTTGCTTTATCGGACGTATCGGAAAGTTTTTTTTCGGGCTGATTTTTTTTAGATTTTCTTGAAGCACACATCCACGGGGGTTACAATTTATGACGAGGTTACTATGATGTGTAATAAGAGCTAGGGAATATACACTATACCGTGAGGTGGTTAATGGTTTTTTAGAAAAAACTACCTTTCAGAGAGTTACCGATATTACATTCTATTGTGATAATAGAAACAATGTATTTGTCAAGTTGACTTTTAACTGTGGTTGTTTGTTTACGTTTTTTAAATTTGCCTTTTTTATAATTTCCCAAAAAAGTCATTTTCAAGACTAATTAAGCATTTACAGCACGAATCTTGCACTATAGTTTTTCTACAACCTGTCTGTTATCAGCACATTGTTAACAAAATGATTCCGCTAATTTATTTAGTAACTGACAATGTCGCCGACACAATGTTAGTAATGAATGCAAATTTCCCCAGTAACTGCAGCGTAATATTTATTGCCCTTTATCTTATTCTATTGATGGAAATAGCTTTTGTAGAAGAGATAACATCTAGTTTAATTTGTGAAATAATTAATATTTGTATACTATTCGTTTTGCATTTTCATTATCACATTTAACACTATCAGTCATGCAATCGACATGAAACCGTAAATATCAAAAACTTATTTATTTCCGAATTTCCTAAAAGCTAATTAATTCACAAAAATTCCTAAAAATTTAGCAGAACAAGTAACGTAATAATTTAACGTACGGTTTTCGTTACTATTTTGATCAGTTTTTTAACTGCCAAAATGACGGAATAAAAATTTTATCTCCTTCAAGCGTGGTTATACGATTACTGAATTCCTGACGTCAGATTTAAACGGAAGTTCTCAAGTTATTGCACACCAGTAAATGCTTATACGTGCAATAATTTAGGAACTGATATGCAGATAGTGAAATTATAACCGCCCTATTAAATCAACAAATATTGGAAAAAAATTGTTGTATGGAAGAGATTAAAGTTTTGATACCATTATTTTGACAGTTAAAGGAGTTATCAAAATCATGAGGAAAAATATCGGTTACCTATTAAAATAATTGAAAATGAGACTTGCTTTTGAACAGGTTCTCACGAAAGACTCGACCAGCACCCTACGATAACGATAATCCGTGAAACTAATTTCCAAATTTACGGGGACGACAAAGTTAGTCTCGAACGAGTTCCGAAATCATTCAGTTCGATACTCATTATCAGCCCGATATTCAAAATCTTTCGCATTCATCTTTGAACTCAAACATTAATTCAAAATGTAAAAAGTCCTCTTCGACTTAAAAACAATAATTCAACATCCATACTTTAAATCATGTTCGTTCTCAAAGTCGTAATTTATTAGAGGACTTACAAAAATTTTAGAAATCTACAAGAATGTAAAAAGGTTCGATTTAGGTACGCTCCTGATGTTCACTTCGACTGGCTTCCACTTGACAGTGGCAAATTTTTACAATGCCATAAATTTAAATCGTACTTAACTTTCGGATAGCTCTTGACAATCTTTACAGTCATAAATCATTACATTTTAGGCTAATTACAGCTTTTCGATTTTTTTTTTTACTTTGGACATCTTTGTCTCAATAATACTGATCCTGAAAAGTGAAATTTGACGAAATTGGGAGATAGTATTTTTATAAAAAATCAGTTTTTATTTTTTTTCTCGAAAACTAACGCCGACAATTAACATTTAAAACCGGAAATTTCAAATACATAGCTTTCAATTAAAACTCAATTTTGGGGGTGGCCACAAGTGATGGGGCACCCTGTATTTAGGAATGTTACGTTGGCATATGTGAAATTACATTTAAAAATTGATCTTCTTTTAGATTTTTATCAGATTGTTGCGTTACGTTTGCTACTACTGTATATCGGCTGCAATTTATTTACAGGGTTAACAATATTTAAAAGTACTTGCAAATAATAACAAAATTTAATATTCCTTTTATAAGTAAAGCTTTAATGTTTTTGAAAACTCTGGAAATGTAAGAATGTATTGTTGTTTTATTTAGTTCTGCTACGGTTTTTATAAAACACTCGTTCGTTTCAGTTCTTGTTCTAATGTCATTCCGTTCCAGGATCTTGCACAAACAATTCTGACGTTGCTGGTTCGTTTAGAGGTCATAATAATTGTTAACCTTTTGACTGCGGTGGCCTGAAAGCAAATCCGGATGATTCAATTTTTCACAATATTACACTAAAGGACGCAATACACTTATTTTAAATTTAAACTGTATCCTCTCACGTATTCTTTAACAAATATGCGCACACAGTGATACTTCAGTTTAGCGGAGTAACTGTAATTGAGGGGTGTGCTACAAATATGAATGAATATCAGTAAAATCTGATGTTTGTAAAATAATCCGTATGACAACTGAAAAGTTAATTAAATAGCAAATTATACTTTTAGGAATATATTATATAGGACAAACAGGAAGGAGTTTTTATACCAGATATAGAGAGCACACAAACAAAAACAGTGGAACTTCTAATTATACCAAACATTTATAAATGGAAAAACATCAATATGGGCCTATAGAAGAAATTATATAAAAAAGGAATAAAATAAATATAGCAGAAAATTTGTTTATCTACAAATATACAGAAAAACAAGCATTGATTAATTAACAGACTAACATAAACAAAGACACGTTGTTTAGGTTAATAAATAAAATAAAATAAACTAATAAAATTGAGATGGAATGGATTAAAATTCCATAAATTCGTAAAATGGTTAACAAATGGTGATACGCATTTGAATTCAGTGTCAATCCAGCTACTGAAGTTGTTTAACGAAACTTGAAATGTAATTTTTTATAAATAATCAAGTATATGACAAGTGTATTTTAACATTATTTTAATATGTAACGTTTATTGTATTAAGCAATAAGAATAAATTAAATAAAATGTTGTGGAAAGTTAAGGAAAATGTAAAAAAGTAAGGATACTTATAGTAATAAGGATAAACATCCACAACGGAAAAAGGAAATAAATAAAATTTTGGGAATAAGTTACGTTGAAATCTATAAACGAGTCTCAAACTTAATTATTTATAATAAATTAACAGAACATTTTAATACTATGTGTTTTCAGTCCGATAAGAAATATAGATAGAAATATAGAAATTTAAAATAAAATTCAAAAAGAAGACCAGCACTATATGGCCTAACGTTGATATGGCTCCAGTAATATACCAGTGACGTAAACAATGACCCGCGCGCACTGCGCTCTCACCTCATCGCCGTACTGCGATTGAAAAAAGCTGCCATACCTAATACCGTCTATACAAGGTGTAAACGAAATAAGTACATTCATTTTTACCAGTAGTAGAACTCGTCGAGATAAGCCCTTTTTTATGTACTATTTTTTCGAAATCGCATTTTTTAAAATCATTTTCCCCCCCCACAAATTGACGAGCCTTCTATGAAATGCCCCAACAAAGAAAAATAATGACTTTTTATTATTGAAAATTAATTTGTCACTTCTGTCAAGTGAAATCTGAAAAAATGTCTAGATTTACCAATAACGAATTTACTGATATTGTGTTAACCTATGGTGAGAGGCAAGGGAATGCAGCCTTAGCTCGAAGAATTTACATGGACCGATTTCCGAACCGTCGTCTTCCGAATGTTCGCATATTTGTAAATGTGGTGCAGCATCTTCGAGATCACGGATCTTTTCGTGGTCGACAGCGTCCAGCTCAAGTTGCAAACATTGAGGAGGCTGTTCTGAACAGTGTCGAGGTTCGACCTGGGCTCAGCACAAGAAGGCTAGCACTATCACATGGAGTATCGCATGCTACAATTTATAAAATACTAAAAGAACAGCAATTGTATCCTTATCATGTTCGAAAAGTGCTCGTTGAATAGGACGAAGCAGTCATGTACCCTGGCCTACCCGAACGCCGGACTTGAACCCTTGCGACTTCTTTTTGTGGGGGTACATGAAGAATTTAGTATACTCTATATCAATTGATACCATCGAAATGTTGCAAGAATGGGTGGAACTTGGTGCTGTAATGATTCGTAACAACAGAGCCATGTTACAAAGGGTAGAAGAATCACTTCGTCGGTGTCTTCAAGCATGTGCACAAAACAACGGTGGCCACTTTTTCCTTTATTTTTGTTAGCGCAATTCTCGCGTCAATGTTTAAAAATAAATTTGAAATAAAACTTTTTTTTGGTGTTTATTGGTTTATTGTTTAAAATCGACAATAATAGTCGCAACTAATGGTAACCGTTTCATAAGGTAATCTTGTTGATTAGGTAACTTTGCTTCCAGTGGCGTGTAAGAATATTGTGTAAGATTTTAAAATAATTTTAACTCAAAAACAAAAACGTTTTCAAAACAAAGTTATTAGGAAAAGTTGTTGGTCTTGAAGAGTTCTATTACCAGTTAAAATTAATGTACTTATTTCGTTTACACCTTGTATACAGATATACTTCAAAACGTGCAAATATCACTAAAATATCTTCGGAGAAAATCTGGGAGGAATGAATCCCACGGTGTCCAATCCCACGCTTCTCTACTGGTGATCAGGGTGGAAAACCGATCCAATTCCCCAAACATCGAGAATGATCTTGAAAAACACCAGAGCCATCCTATGTCTCTCGTGAGACAGTCGTGTCTAAAGAATTCTTACAGCTCTCTAACGAGACGAAAGTGTAGCATAACGTCCATTTTTCTAGATATTTATCACAGTAAATATTTCTTACATAAGTCAATAAATTATAAGAATAGTGCCATAACTAAATTCAAATCAAACCATCTAACGTATTAGAGATAACACGTTGTGTAAAAAATAAATTGTTTGGCCTCTTTCTAACAACTACAGCATGTTATGTATGCAATTCAAAACGCATTACATTGTGATACGTTAAATTAACATTTTACTGAAGTAGTGTGCAGATAATTTTTACATAGTATTTGAAACTGCAGATTAGTATGTTAACGCACTAATGATAAAAATATCGTCAGGGATGTTGGATGTTTACATACATTTCAACATATGTCAATCGACGCCAAGGACACGAATTTAACATTTTTTTGCATTTTCAATTTTTTGAGTGATCGAGAAAACCACATTACATATATTGAAATATGCGTGAGTTTCATTTTTTATTTCAAAAATGACACTGTCCTCAATTTATAAAATTTGTCTGTATATGAAAAATGTTTGTATATTCAATTCATTAAGAACTAATAAAAATTTTAAATCCATATTTCAAATTTAGTAATTAAAGTTTAGTCACAAAACAACAAACTGTGTATATTTTAGTTAATGCATATATATGAGAGATGGAAGTTGAGAGTATTTCGAACATCCGTATGGTTTCATTTTAATAAAACTCAAACAAAATTGCTGTTTACTATACCGACTCTTTTTTTTAGCATTCAACATACGATGTAAATGAATGAAAACAATCATGTCAATCAGTTAAAGTATGCGAGCAATCGTACTCTCACGTCAACTTATTTTAGCTATTGCAATGACAAGGGCAGTAGAAAGATTTATTTTTAAAAAAATTACAATAAATCTTCGAATTGTCCTCCACCACATTCTAAACAATGCTCTAAACGATTGCAAAATCCTTCACAGCATTTCTTAAATAAATGAAATTTAATTCATTACTGTTTCGACAGATGATATCAATCTGTCGGGATAATTGATGGAAACTAAATAGCTGACTTGTCTGTAGCTATTATTTTTATACCAATTCACAATATTAATTTTCTCTTCTTTTAAATACATTTTAATAACTAAATTCCAGATTTAAACTTCAACAATAATTTTTTTTATTTTTAACTTAGCATAATGTCAAATCATTTGTGTATCAAGGATTGCTGGGATATACACTACTGATTGACTTCACTTTTTTTTAATTGATTATTGCGATTTTACATTGTATGTTCAATATTAAAAAATGGACGGTGCAATAATGAAGTAGTTTCTAAATTGTAAATAAATATGGCAAATAAAGCTGGTGTTTGCATATGTCAGCGTTAACATGAGTGTTGTATCAAGTTGATGTCATCTCGTGTCAACTTTCAAACTTCCTTTTGCATGAACCTATTTGCAAAGAAATAAAAGTTTCAACATTATGTTAATAAAGCGTGTACTTTTTAAATGTTTTAAGTAGGTGGTGGCTATATTTTGAGCATTTACTATTTTGAATAACAATTTTTCCACATACAAGTTGTTCGGAAAACATCGCACCACAATTAAATTTCAAAAAATTCGCATTTGAATGAAATTGATAAGGCAAAGTGGAATTTATAACAATTAATTCTGAAGGAAATTACAATATCACTTATGGATTATTGTTGTAATCAACAATGAATAAGTGTTGCGTTACTACAGTGTAATAATACTCAATACTTAAACAAAACGCCCGTTTATGAAACTGAGTGAATTTTACAATCACTAAATACAACATTAAATGCAATTTTTGATTTCTCAGTTGTGAGTGTGAGCAATGACTAGAGTGACTAATTAATTTATCAAATGCCTACAAGTAAACGTCCCCATAACAATGTCAATTGTAACAGTTGTAAATACAATAGTACACACTAGTGAGTTTTATTTTACTATAAGCATCATTAGTGAATTTTTGTTTGCCTAAACTTTCACACACATTTTTTCTACTGTTCAGATTAGGTACCAATTGTTCGGCTACCTGAAGAAAACTTGTAAGAAAGGTCATCTTTTCAATTATTATAGAATTTGACACGTTATATAAATTTATTGAAAATAACATCACATTATTTTTCAAAGGAATATCGACTATGTTTCAGAAACTCCATATCAAAACACATCTTCTGACAAAGAGCTTTTTGTTTAAATCTGAGTTTTGATTTGGACCTCTGCATTTATGTCACAATTAAAATTAATATCGATACTCTTCAGTTAATTCACAACAAGAATGACGGCGCTTTTTGTCTCAATTTTTTTTGACAATTTAATTACCATTTAATTAAATGATTTTCTAAAAAAATGCTTGTACTAAAAATGAGCAACTATTCCAATTGTAACGCGGTTGTTTTTGCTAAAGCC
The DNA here is from genome assembly GCA_949768715.1 of Dascillus cervinus. Classification (NCBI taxonomy): domain Eukaryota; kingdom Metazoa; phylum Arthropoda; class Insecta; order Coleoptera; family Dascillidae; genus Dascillus; species Dascillus cervinus. The sequence goes on along the minus strand of OX458319.1, from coordinate 23,078,446 downwards.
AGCTAGTCTACACCGGAAATGTGAAGATGTTATCTGACCGAACAGTAATTAACACCTGACTAACTAATATTCTTCGAAATTCATGCTCCGTGCAATCGCCAACTTTAAGAACAAAATTATGTACCTTCAAACTAAAATTTTGATTTTAATAATAGAGATAAACCGCTATATTTCACATGGATGTAACCATAAGTATTATATAAACGGGCTTGAGTGGCAAATAGTTCCCCTAGTGTGTAACATTGAGGAAACATTCCTTATAAAGTAAATAACCAAAATTTATAAAGGGTTCACAACCGTAACAGATGCTTTACGCCCTACGTTGAAAACCTTTCTATAGATCAGTTCACCACAGGTCATATGGACGACCACATCACATTTTTATTATGTGTTTTACAAAATGAACCGCTTAATTTGTTCGCTTGTGCTCGATAAATAATGCAACCCCAACTAGCCCATGACATTTTGAATGTGTAAAGTGGTTTGCCTATTGCATTATATATTAGAGCAAGACAAGTTATGTGGTCCGTTCTATAAATCAAAAGTGTCGGAATAAATCATTTCCAGTTAATCTTAAACTCACAACTGCAGGAAGGCATTTTTTTGCGATGGAAATATCTATAAATCCGTTTCTAACATTATCATTGCTTATGCTAACCCCCACAATCTTACAGCTAAGCATTAATTTCCCCAGTGACTTTGTATTTGCTCCTGTCGAAAATGGCACTCCTGTGACGTTTTTTTCATTGAGATCCAAACATCTGGCGGTGTTTTTGTGGTGTAAAGGAAATCATTAATTGGAATATTAATACCGGGTGATTTTTTAAATTTCACGTCAAAATGTGTTGCACAAGATCGCTCTCTCCGTGATAGTTTTTACACAACATTATTTTTGTAATAATTTTTTTTGAAAAAGCAGAATTTTCAGTAATCTCTGTCTAGACGAGAAATTGAAAAGATCACTTGGTAGAATATACAAATAAGATGCTGATATAATTCATCACTTTAAAATCGATTTACTAGTAAAATGAAGTCAGACCATTATATGATGCAAATACAATGCAAATTCACTAAAGAGTTTGCACAATGATGCGCGATGATGTTCATCTACGCGTTTACACGATTACGACCATCAGCTTGTAAACGCGAAAACTTTGGTCGTTTAATGAATAATGCGACGTGCTTAAGTACCAAGATCAGTTCACCTCCACTTGACTATTTGTAAAATAAAAATTCACAAATTCGATACCTTTGTATGAAAACTGTTTATAAATCATAGGAACGAATTCATTTTTTTAATGTAATCCTTTCATGTAATGAATATCGTAACGTTTGTTTCGGCTGACTTCACAAACCTTGAATATTTGATGGAGCCCCCATTTTTCATTGTCAAACGCATAAAATAATAGCTCCGCGACACGGCAGAATATATTTCCGTGAAAATATGTTGATAAGGCGTAACACTTTGAACCAACAGAAAATATCGCGGCACCAACTTCACAGAGACAAATTCACTTATTTATTGGGGCGACTTTAAACGCAACTGCCATTTATGCAAATGCGAAGCGGTCTGTTTGATAATGTTCTAATTTTAAAAATTTATGACCTTTTCCGGGTCCAAAAAAATTGATATCATGCCGTTTGCATATTTCATTTGACAGCGCACGCCGCAACCAATTGCGTAGATGCTTTTACCACATTTTTCATGTTTTAAATTTGATGTAATGCGGATGGATAAAAATTGATTATCTTGGAACTAGCACGGCAATAGAAAATTTATTTTAAAAGAGGATAAAGGAAACTTTTTGCGTATCAATTTATAAAATTAAGAAGCTTAAAAAAGGATCTGGAAAAAGTTTGCGAGACTTTTAAGATTTGATACTTTCCTCTTATCGGCCGCGTTAAAATCGTTGACATTTAAATCTTCATCTACTTGAAAATCTTTAATTTTGGTTAAGGATGAAAGACGAAAAAAACACCCCAAAAAGTAATTTAGTTTAATGGATTTTTGGAACGCAAATAAATTGCAACAATTATTTTTACAATGGTAGCAGGTGTTGCAATAAAGTAGTCGAGCAAGTACAATGAACGCTTTTAGACACGCTGTCCAGAAGATTTAAATAGCATAGGGGCAATCGATCCGCGTTTGAAATTGAAAAATAACTCGTAAAATGCTGGATACAATAATTAAGAATGTGTTACCAACGAATTTATTTGTTTAAACTTTATCACTCAATTCGTTGTGAAGTCAATTAAGCTCTCTGCCATTTCGGCAAACATTATCGAAAAGTTAAATCAGAGAAAATTAATTCCTTTTGATCTTTCTCATGAAAAAAATAAATAAGCAAAGCCAAGTATGAGAAAATCCCAAGTGAAAGTTATCAATGCTTTGATTTGGCTCTTTTACTCTTTGTTGTGTGATCGCTTAAGTTCTTCGGACCGCCTTTAACTCATTATAATGCGTCCCTTTAGATTCACAATAAAAGCGAATTTTTTGACCTCACCCAATGTGTTAATTGGCTTGTGCTATTGTGCCATCGGCAAGTTACAGACGGCTCAAACTAACACTCCAAAATTAGACACTATGAAATGAATGATCAACGACATAGCTAAAGGCAGCAGTCAGATGTTGCGAGGCAGAGATAAAATCTAACATCCTACTAACGATATTTTCCGTTATACCCACCACTAGCATACCCCTGGGTCTTGCCATTCGACGCGTTTCCCAATTACGTCGCCCTTTAAATTACTGTTAGTGTCACATATGATGGTAATGGATTTTTTATTTATTTTATCTTTTATTGCAGTACGATATTGATTTAACTTCGCCGTTTAGAAAAAAAATCGTTCATGAATCATTGTGACACCTTTTTATGACCACCTCATAAACCATTTTAACTCCCCGGTAAAAGCGTTATAGATCTCTTTTTGTAGTCCACGAGGTCACTTTACACTTCAAGACGAAAAAAGTGCGTGTTAACAAAGGTTAGGTTAAAACATTTTTTTTTTCGCTTTAAGACCTTTCGGTATTCCCGAAATTATCTGTTGCGGGCTTGAAAGCTCGTGATGGTAAAGCTGAGCTTTTCGGATAACTTTACTGGACTCGAGGGAACGCGCAGTGTCTTGTTGCTTTACAGAGGTGACGGCTCGCGTAACTAATGAAAATTTTTGAAACTTAGATCCCTTTTAAGGGGATAAGCAGATTACAAGGAAAAATGCCTCGCGAATACTAATTTTTTTCTTCTTAGCTTCAGATTGTCACTTTCGTGATAAATTAAAATTGTTTTAGTTTGTATGTAGTTACAAGACTCTGATTATGTTCATGAAGTTAGTAAAGCAGTTTAAAGTTTCGACAATGACATGTCAAAGTTAAAATCATCTTAGCTTCCAAACAGAACGTTGCAAGCTTTCAAGCTCTTTGATTACTACTTTGTTCGAACTTCGTCAAATGTCACTAGATTTCTTGTAATTTTCACAATGGAATAACAACCGCATTATTTTTAACTGAAAGGACACGAAAAGTACTCTCAATTCGATATACAATTAACTAATTAACTAATCTAATTTGAAACTTATTTCTTATTTATTCAAGCTGAACTGAGAAAAATGGAACGATAACAATTGAATGGAATAAAACATTTGTAATCAGAAGCGAACTGATTGTAAAGTGGATAAGAGGGAATGAGTAAAAGTTTGTGAATTGCGTCAATTGTAAGATTTAACTTAAGTGGTTGTTTTATTGGGGTGGTCTCGCAATATTGTTTTAGTCTTGTACTTTGGTGTAATCTCGCATAAAAAGTTTTATTAAAGTCCGTTGGGAACATCAAAAACCTTTTGTGTAAAAGAGGCTCTATGGTCAATGAAACTGAGGATGTTAACTAAAACTTATGTGCCTTAAAATGAACCTATTTCTTAAAAAGGAGATGAAGAATTAACAAAGGTCACACAACAGTAAACAGTAAAGGTCAATTGATGCTAAATATGTTTGAAAAAACTTTAATCAAAGAAGTTTTGAAGTTGTTTATGAAGGAGTAACTAACTTTTTACTCAGCAATTAGTGTCGTGGCTTAGTTTTTACCAATATGAGGAAAACCCACTCAAAAACTATTAGTTTAATTTATTTTCGGGCAAATATGTTTGACAGTAATTACTACAGATTCATTTATTTTTATTATTAATATCCATTCAGAAAGTGTAAATGTGAAAAGAAATTTATTTTCTAAAGTCTAAATTATAATAACTACAAACAGTATCTGAACGTGAAATTTTACAAATGAAATATTGTGGTCTGAACTCTTATAAATAAGACAATTTCTCATAAGCTGCAATAATAATAATAATAATAATAATAGCAATTCTGCTGTTAGAATATTTTTTTAAGTAGTGCTCATATTAATTCATTTCTTATAATATTTCGTAACACTGATGTTGAGGAATTGTTAGAGTAGCAACGAATAAATTATTTTTAACCACTTTAATCAAACTGGTAACTGAAAAAAATAAAAAATGACTAAGATTAACCGCAGGTCAGATTACTCTATTTTATATATTCAACCGAGTCTTTATATGCTTTATTGATACGGTTTTTTGCGCTGAAATTTTGTAAATCTTTATAATTTAATTATTTAGCCGATATGCGAAATTTCACCATCTTTGGCCAATTTGTTCCTACTGTGGCCACTTTTAACACTACCTGTATAACTAGTTGATATTTCTAGCAGAATATCCCTCAATTTCTATGTTTTTGCAGTATGTCTTAATAATATAAATGAAACCACTTTCGTTCGGGGGAGTTTTGGATACCACAAGTTGATAAATTTGTTTATCTACGATCATTATATAATATAAACATTATTGATGTGAAACCTCTACTCTAAATTGTCATTTTATCCATCGATAAATTAAAGAGAGCATCTTATTGGTTCCCAGCCATGGGTAAAATTGACAGAATTTTTATCCATCGGGACTTCGACCAATGAAAATTAAAAATATTGGGATTTTTATTTTACAACATTGCCACGTTGGTAACAGTTTGCATTAATTGCAACAACATAACCAAACAAAACTAAAGTAATTGACAACAAATCGTACCAAAGTGTATTAATAGTGAAATTCGTGATTTGTGAAGCAATTTTTCGTAACCGAAAATGTTTAAATGTTGGAAGAAGAAAATGAAATGTCCTGTACGCAGTATCGCAACGTCTGCAATAGAAAATATTTTACCACAAAAATCACGGCACAAATATGAATGTGTTTATGAAACTTTTTTTAAAGTGGCGAGCAGAGAAAAATAATATGTATTTCCTTTTCTGGAAATATTGTATTAAGTTAATTTGTGATGCTTGCAGAAAAATATTCATGTTTTTCTTTTTGGACAATGTAAACTAACTGTCGTAGTGTCATGTTCAAAAATTAAAAATATTGAACTTGTTTTATTATTTTGTATGGATGATCGTAGATAAAGTATAGTATTATACTCGCAAGTAAAGGTTTTTATCCACTCAAATGATTACACGCACTCGCCTTCGGCTCGTGCAGCAAACTTCATTTTCATGGATAAAAACCTTCTTTACTTGCTCATGTAATAATATACTATATTTCTACCAACTCTTTGACAGAGTAAATAAGTCCCTCTTTCCCGTAGGAAAACCCATTTTTGAGATGTTTGTAATTCATTCCATTAATTTATCCTTCACGTCTTTGCCTAAATCTGAATTTTTTCCTACCATTTCCGTAGTGTGACAAAATTTATTTCGTATTGTTATTTGCGGAACTCCGTATGATTTACATGCGGTTACCACTTTCATACCAATGTTTCTAACGATAGCTAGGGTAAAGTATCACTTATAGAATCGAATTCATAGAGACGACCAGCAATTGATTGGAGTTCGAAGCACATGTAAAGAAATATGCAAACTCAAACAAAATTTTTTCTAGCTGCATTTCCCTAAGCCTTCTGTATGAATTCAATCCATAGTTCAGCCTTTAATAAAAGAATATTTTTCTAAATGAAAGATAGAGAGAGACAAATGCTTTGGCCGAAAAAATGTTCGGCGACATATTGAAAAAATTAATCAAGTACATTCTTGGTTATTCACTTACCTTATAAATACGTATTTACAAGTAAAGTGGCTAAGTTTGGTTTAGTGGCTATAACTGGTGTCTCAACTGTAATGATTAGTTTCCCAATATTTCTGCCAAGTTTGGACAGAGTTTGTTTAAAGTCCGGAAATGTAAAAATTACCAAATTGAGCGAATTCGAGAGAGGCCGAATTATAGACTTACTGAAAGGGAAGTAAATCGACGTTCTGGGATCTTGTTATGGGAATACCAACAACGACAAAGAAGAGGAACAGGGACCACAGACGGAAACTGACGTGCAGAATTGACGTCTTCAAATAAACGGTATCAAGTATACGCTAATTCAAGATTAGCTTCATGTATCAACCGAAACTTTTCCACCCTTAACTCCTTAGCATCGACAGTAACGTTTCTAGAGGTATAGTATGCCAGGGCTCAATTAACACCTGAAGTGATGCAGGGTGGTGAGTGTAGATTTTGCTCAACGGTATATTAAGGAAGCGATACAAATGCATGTCTTTAATTCTTAATCCTAGATAGCTGATGACTCTTAAAACTTCTTTCAATTCATCTTAATTTTATGTCGTAGTCTTTTAGATGTCCTGATTTGTCACCAATCAAGCATGATTGGGGCATTACAAACAGGAGCTTCATAAACCTAACCCGGCGCAGACGCTGAAAAATCTCCGACTCGCATTGCAAGTTGCTTGAGACGAATATCTCAAGAAAGCTTAGGGAAAAACTTAGGTAAACCACTTGCTAGAATCAATGACACCGCCAGACAGTGTTGGTGTAAATAACAGAAACAGGTCATCATATTACAGTAGAATCCGCTTATAGCGAGGACGCACGGGAGTTTGAAATTAGCTCGTAGGATTTCGTTAAAAGCGGATTATTATGTAAAGACATTTTTTATTGAAAATATTATTTGTTGACATAAATTAGTAAAATGCGTGTACGTTACAGTTGTTTCATATATAAATTTAGGCGTACTTATTAACCGAAATAGTCTGTAATAGTCTGTTTCGTCAATTAAATTTTCCAAATTTGCCAAAAAATGAAAAAAATGTTTCGCATCATTTAGAGTAGTTCCGGCTTCAAAAAAACTCTTCAATTTTGCCAGGAACTTTCTAGCTTCGGTAGGCGAAATCTTTTCTAGTAAAAGGGCCGGTTCATCATCATCAGATTTAGCAATTTCAGTTTGAGTTTGATTGTATTTTTAGTACGCATTCTCAACGATGTCATCCTCGGTTGGGATTTCACTAGTACATACAAAATTGTCAACGGTCACATACTCCTGAAAGTTGACTTTTTCTGTCTTTAATGCGATACAAACAAAGTTCACTTTGCCAATTTTCAGTTGGGCCAACTTCTCCTATAAATCCAGCATGTTTGAAACATTTTTTATTGTGGTTTGCGTAATACTTTTCTAAGCTCGTTCTACAAATCGAATGGCGTCTAGAAGTGTTACCCGATCCTCTTGTTCCATTTCAATGCCATTTATCAAATGCAACACAAATACTTTTCGAAAATTAAATTTAAGGAAGTTTATAATTCCTTGGTCCATCGGCTGCAGTATTGAAGTCATGTTGGGAGGTAGAAATACCAACTTGATATTTTTTTACGTTTAATTTACCGGAGGTTGACATGATAATTCTTCGGTAACCTAAGTGAAACTGATTTTTTACCGCCTGAAGCCTGATTAGTTGGAATCAGCACATTTCTAAGTAAACCATTATCAATATTAGTCAAAGGTATATATTTAGATCTCGCTATATCAGAAATTTTTGATATAAAATTTCAATACAACCGACGTTATAACCGGAGTTTCGTTATAACCGATCTCGTAATATGCGGACATTTTTAACCGCGTTTGCATAGTAAATTAAATTTCTCTGTGTATTGCTCGTTATAAGCGGTGTCTCGTTATATCCAGTATTCGTTAAAAGCGGATTCTACTGTATTAAATAAATTTAATGAATTATTTGCTGTTTCTCATTTAAAATTTAATCGATTGTTACTTATTGGTAGCAAAACATTTCTGCCAAGTGTGGTAAAACAATTCCACTGCTTCTTGGTTTTGCAATTTTTAGGTCACAGCGTCTAGCAAGTAATACCTAGTATAAAATCAATAAAATCTACCGAAAAAAAATATGTTCATATTCTCTTTGCGGTGACAGTTAATATAAAACTATTTGACTGAAAATAATTCAGGCTAATGGCATTAACATTTGTCACACGCGATTTGCTTTATCGAATATCCCTTAAAACTATTGGATCGATCAAAAGTAATTTATATAAACAGAAACCGTTTATATCTATTTGCAACATTTATGCATTTTTAATAACACAAATTTCTTTTTTATTGTAAACATTTTTGAAAAACATATCTGTTCGAATCAGTGCGTTTGTTTCTTATTCCCTGAGGTATGTAATTTCCAGAACTCGATGAAATTCAAGACACGTTTTTTTATTTTAATACGATGTTCTTGGCTAATTTTCTGGTCCGATTAATCGATTTGTAGAAAGCACTGGCGTCAGTGAAATTCTCAGTTTATCTTAAAAGTACCCTCCTGTGTGTTTACCTTTTAGAATTCAACATCGTTTCAGTAGAGATATATACGAGCCGCAAAGAATCGACCAAAAAAAAAGCCAAACTCGACTAGAGTGTTTTCTAAGTGCAGTGCAGCAGTCTCATGTGGTTAGTATCTAGTTAGAGTAAAATATTAGTAAGTGCATTCTCAATGTTATAAACTATACCAATAAATTGCAATTTTGATGAAATTGTACAAATCACAGTTTGTGTTAGAACAACTTTCACAATGAGAATTGAAAACGCGCAATTTCAAGGAATGACGAGATAGAGGAAGTTAGTCGAACATTTTGGCAGTACAGATAAAAATACACAAAAGAAAAGTAATGTTGAAAACAATCGGAGAATTTTATTTTTGCACAATTTTGGGGTCTGCCCGCGATGGATTAATTTAAATATTGTCATAAAAACTGATTTAATTAAATAGGAATCTAATTTAAATGCTGACTGAATTTCAATGGCACCTTGATTATCCATCATGGATCAGGATCGACGTTATGACGAATACGTCAGTAAAGAGATGCCTGAAAAATTCAAACACGTAACACGTAACACGTACCACGTAAATAGATGCGCCTATAGCATAAATAAATAGTTGAAAATTTTAAAACCTTACATCTCCATAAGATACTAAATATTTGTTGCGGTTCTGTATTATTGAATTATCACAGGAGATGTTGTGAATTGCGCAAAGGTGGAGCGAAATTTAAACGTAATAATATTGTAAATGCGATCTAATAACGTTGACCGTGTTGAAGAAAACCGTTGAAGGGTAAGATATGAGCAGTAATGTTTTTAGGTAGCGTAGTTGACCGTTCGTGGACCGATTTTCGTTACTTGGTGCAGGTTCACGAGATTTCGAACTTGCACTAAGGGCGATCAAATTTGTTTGTTTAATAAAGTATTGCAATTTCCTTAAAACATCCGCCGTTTTAGTTTTAAAACCAAACTAGGAGATGTAATTTTTAAATTTTTTAATGGTTTAAAGAAAAATCATAAACAATTTTGATTTTACTAAACAACAAAACAAGCGGTGACGTCACAAATGTTTTTATGAAAATTAAAATCGCCCAGGAAGAAAAAAAAGTGCTGCATTGAAAGCTTTTGTCTCAAATAGTTTTTGAAAGGAAAATATGTTAAAGATATTTTTAGCACCGCCTTGGAGAGCCGTAAGGATACACTTGTGCACAAAGCTATTTTTGCTTATCGGCTTAGTTGTATCTCATTGTCAGGAGTCTGCAGACAAATTTATTCCGTGACTATCAGAATAACTTGGGATACTACTTTAAATAAAATTTGCAAAAAACGAAATACACCTACATTTACTTAAAACTGGAGCATAACCGAGCTCCTTTGTTGATAATTCAAATCACATTAACGGATTTATTAACTTTGAAATTAATTTTCTCGTTTCATTGAATTGGAGCAAATAATACAATATGAAACCGTTAATATCTTATCTGAGGTTTAATAGAACAATAATAACAAGTGGATGGTTTTAATAAAATTAATGGGAAAATTTCCCTATTTAGATTAGCCTCATTATATTAATTGTGTTTGATAAAAGAAAACTGCATCTTTCTGATAACCAAGACAAATGTACCAAAGACATAAACCTTTTGTAGCGCAAACAGGACCTACTTTAATAATCATATATCTCCTTTAAAGAAACCAATACTTCTCCTCATATTTTACAAAATATGCAATTTAGCATTTTTCCTTTGGATTTTGCAGTCAGATTCGCATAATATTGTTATGTCAGCTAGACGCCAATCTTGTTTGAAGATTTCAAATTCGGTTAACAATCACATTTTGCTATTTGAAAATCTGATTTGGAAGCGGGAAACCCAAATCTAACTCTACGTTCAGAATTACTAAGAAATTAAATCTAAAATCATCTGAAAATAGATAACAACGAACAGCTGTTTTGTCTTAGCCGAATGTCCGAAACGTAATTCTAGCAATCATCCAGCAAAAAAATTTTTTATTAAAAATTAATTTGCTCCATTTAACACAAACACTACTCATTTACAAGTTAAAGCCTTAATACAAAGAATTGCAGAAAGTGAAATGAAACAAACAGTGGCTGGTATATCTCAGAAATGAATGAAAATTTTTATAGCATGAGTATTATAAAAGCTGAACATAAAAGCAAAATTTAAGGGTTCCCCTGGAAATTCTTAAAGTTAATTGTAGTGTTTGTAAAAAATGAGCCGAATCAGCATAATATCTATTTTTGTAATGCATTTTATTATTTTTATTATTCGTTTAAGTTCATATCTATTTGATTGGTATTCGATTCATATCAATTCCAAAAATTAAAAAAGAAAATGAGAACATCGTATATTTTATGAATGCTTAGCACTAACGCACTACGATACCAAAAATACCAAAAAAATACCAAAATAAAGAGAATTCTTTTATTTATACAACAAGTTTCATAGTTGTACTCTTACGGCTTCAAATGCTTTAATAAAAATGGGTGCTTGACGCATATGTTTGTGTTTTCAACGCAATTTATGAGTCAGAGAATGATGTAAAATTAAGAAAAAATGTTTGTCAATTTTCCAGGGCTATTTAAATGGAAGAAACAAACAATTTTCAAGTAGTGAGTTGATTCTGAATTAATACGGACCAAAAATAAAAACTATACTATAAAGGAAAGAAAGAGGAAGAAAAAAATTGTTGAACATAATGAGAAAATAAAAAACTTATATTCCTGTTATCAAGTAAGCATTGAAGAATGTCAAGGTTTTGTAGGAGTATATTTGAAATATTAAGTTCTTTCATTTTTGATATCTCGATTATTCTTTAAAAAATTTCATTATTTCGAAACATAAATGAGCACCGTCTTCCAACATTTTCTTTACAACCCTCTTATAACGCGGTGTCCACATAATGTGAAACGAAAATTGCGACAACCCTCCTATGACGCGGTACTCCTATTCGTACACGACATTATTCCAACAACTTAAATGGCTTAAACTATAAACTATGGTCACATTCAATAAATCTGAACTGAAATATGTAAAAATATAAAAATTCATTGCCATTTGTATTACAAAATTTTATTTATAAAACGTATCCTTCAAAACTTGCTGCTTGGAGAATGAAATTTTTATAAATGGAATGCAAAACAAATCGGTCTGATTTATGTACAATTTATTTATTTTTGAAATTTACTTAACGTGATTTCTATGAAACGCGGTATGAATTAATCTGATGTTTATATTAATTTTGAGTTTCTTATAGCACGCTTCCATATAACACGGTACGAATTAATCGCGTTCTAGGAGAGTTGACTGTAATAATTACAGTCATTTTGAATGTTTAGTACAAGATGGTTATAGCAACTGTTATTCCATTAGCTTTATCAATATGACGACTCCAACTATCTAAAATTCAACTGAAACTCTTTGATATTACAGATTGCTGTTAAAACAAAAGATTTTTTTATAACCTAGTCATATTTTAGAATTGATGGCAATAATGGTAGTTAGTGGGTATATTACTGAAATATAATACTAACCACCATTTAAAAGTAACTCATTCCATGGCTCTTGTATAACAGATATTTTTGGTCACCCGTATTATCTGATTTCACAAGGAACGAGTCAAATATTTTTTCATCGTTTCCATTTACAAACTGTACTGTATCCTGTATAATGTAACTATTATAACATTTTCCCACATTAATCTTTCATAATAGAACAGTTGCTTCAAAAAGGAAACACATTCTTGTATTACATACTTGAAAGCAGATGCGCTGCCTCATAAGGTGTCTTTAATTAATAGGTTAAAGTAGTAGTTAAAAATTATCGCGAGTCGTCGTCTTAAGGCACAATTAGTGTATAACAATAAAAGATCGGTAGGTACACATACTCAATTTTCTGCAAAATTAAATTCAAGTTGACATCGTACAAACCAATTAACAGCAGTTAATTTTTGTGGCAGTAACAATTTATTTGGATGTATCGGTTTACGCAAATCCCTAATATGCAACATCCTCAAATTATGAATTTATATCTTCTACCAAATGAAATCCATTAATTTGTATGTGCGGCGAAATTCCAATTCTAAAGTTGACCCGTAAGAATTTAATTAATTCTCAGTGGAAAATTATACAAGAGGCAATTTATCACTCAGCAAACTGTTAAAATTATACTTTCGTACAAGAAATATCACTAAATTATAGAATACACGTCATAATCATTGGTATTCCAGGGGAGGGCTTTCCGAACCGATTTGAAAATAAGGACTTAATAATAAATTGCACAAGTTAATGTTCGACTTAGCGTCGTTTGAACCGCCCGGGGTGATCCTTGAGTTTTCCATCCCTCCATCACACAATACATATACTGAAACAAAATTTGAACACCATGTAGAGGGGAATATTAGAACACAAAACGTTTCAAAATAAATTAAGTAACGGTACTTTTCTTGCTTTCCTGCCTGTAAAATGATTGATGACGTTAAAATATATTTGGTTTGCTAATTGATAAAATTGCAAGATACATCAACCGCAAGGTACTCAAAGTTGATCTTGTGTAAGTTTTAATCAGTTTCAATCAGTTTTAATTCCACCTAACAGCTAGCAACACTCACAGCAATTGCAAAATTTTTCACCCCGAGCTATTCAACGAACCCAACTCTCAATAAGCTCGATTCCAGGCAATTCGGATTGCTCATGATTCCAAACAACAACAACAATTTTTCAACAGGCGTTCTAATTTTTTCCCCAAAATTGTAGAGTAAATAAACTAGTGCAGTGGGTCTTATATCCCATGAAATATAGTAGGGAAAACCAGCGGAATGGAGATAGCCGGGGTAATGAGAGTCAGTCGGCTAAGAACTACTGGCCTTTAGTAGACCAAAAGCAAACCAGATACTCGCGAAATTGTATTCCGACTAATATTTATGATTTATATTTGTTTTCAAACCGATGCTAACACGAGCGCTTGTTTTGCGTTTAGGTATATGAAATACCGTTCATACATGAAACATTTCTAAAGCGGAAGAAAAAATTTCTTCCATAATAATTGTACGTTGTAATAATTAAACCTAGGTAACGTGTTAAACATGTTCATGAACATTTACAAAAAATTAGCGCCTGAGGATTATAATAGTTAGTCACACCGGGGTAATGGTGATCAGCCTGCAATTTTGGAAAAGCTATAAAAGCAAAAGTGATATAGTTGCATTTTATATGTTCGCTAAAAATGGAGAGGTTGTTGAGTTGAATTTGAGTTGCCTGCCACAAATTTCTTCCACTGACCTTAGCTAGTTCCCTTGCACTATTCCACTCACTATATCTACGATTTAATATGACAGCCACTTGTTCCTCCCATGACTTCCTTTCTTCGTCACTTTAGTCTCTCAATACTGTTTTCACTAACTTTGTTTCCAGCATTCTTACTACATGTTTCCGCCAGTTTAACTTTCTATTTTCTATTGTTTTTTCTCGAGATTCTACCTTCACTGCTTCTCTTATTATTTTACATCTTACTCTATCCATTTTTGTAACACCGTTTTTGTATGAAACCGTTTTATGCCCTTTGATCTTTGTGCTTCTACTGACTTCTTTTTTGTTTTTTGTTTTATTTTCTGTAATCATTGAGGCTAAGTATTTAATTTTCTTTACTTGTGGTAGCTTGCCATCTCCCACGTTAATTCCCAACTCCTGTGTTTCCATTCCTCGTGCCATTATTTTCGATATAAACTTCTCTTTCCACTTTCTTATGTTTTCTATTAAACTGCTTCTGCTGCGTGAGCATAGGATCAGGTCCTCAACACTAAAAGGTAGATGAGAACCAGATACGTAAGTAAGTAAAAATGTACAAATATGGTTGCGATGTTTGGCTTCACTGCTAACCCTAAGTATTCACTTGGGATGTTTAAAAATTTTATAACATTTGTACCATAAGGTTCAGAAACATGTTATTCCCTCAATTAGACTTTTCACTTGATATTGACAAACTTAATGTTGATAATTTTTTACAAAGAAGGGTGCAGTAATTAATTATTTCCAACTTTGCATTTTATGGGGTTTGCCAAGCCCGACGCGAGTAGTTACGTTATTTAAAATTTTTGTAAATTTTGCTAACTTAAAGTTAATATTTTTCATAAAATATTAATATACACTGTACGCCTAATGTGCTCCAACCTCCATTCTTCAAACTGGAAACAAGCTAAGTTACAGAATGTGATCAAAATTGAGAGATCAATCATAGGGAATGAACTGTTCTTTGGTAATGAATTGATTTTTAAAAATTCAAAAAATGAACCTATAAGTATTATCAATTCAATATATTCGGTTTGCGTAATGCAAACGTTACTATTATTGTCGATTAAAACGCTTATAACTAAATAATCTGCAATTAAAATTTTATTTTGCAGAAACGGGTGTATAGAGAACTGAAATACCTTTATAATGAGGTGCAATGTGGCTTCTATTGATATTTCAATATTTTGAGTTGATAATGCCTGCCAAAAATAGTTCATTCACTGTCATTCAACTACAAGTTGACCCAAATTCTCCAAAAATAAAAATCTGGGGGAAACTTTAGATGCTCGCTGTATAATGAATGTAATAATAATATATTTTTAATACAATGTAACTAATTCATTGTTTAAACTAGTTTTCCCTAGAAATTTTGTGTATTTTTAATTGCCATTTCGCCGATTTTGTGTTTTTTGTTGTAGTTTACGAACGTTCACAATTTTAGACGATTTAAATTTCCAACACTTGAATGAAAGTTTTTTTCATTTTTAGCTTACTGCAAGGCGCCTAACTTACCAGATGATTTTCATTTTTTCGAAAAATATGTCACAAAAAATAAGCGCTTTCTTGCGATTACTAATTTTTGCCCAGTTGCAGAAATGAAGTGGTGTCAGCTAGCAGAGCGTTAACTAGATCTATGATTGGCTGCCAGCAAACTGCGCGACCCCAAGTGAGCACTTGTCTATACATAAAACTAGTGCCAGTATTTAAGGGTTAGTTATTTCCTGTTGCAGTTTTGGAGTAATTATAGTCATATGCCCAACTAGTTGCGGTAATAATGTCCATGTAAGACTGTTTTTATTATTCTGTAAAATATATCTGCTGTTGGGTAGATTTTATGAACGCGATATGCAAATCGATCAGTTCCCAAATAAAAAGTGAGTTTTCAAAGATCCGTTGTATTGAGTACTTTTATTCGAGCAAAGAGCATCAAGCCAAATTGCGATGTAGGTAGATGACGACCGGATGAGGATATTAAATTTCGCGAAAAACACTTTGATGAGTTCGTTACTTGACTATCGGCAAATAAAATGTCTTTAGGTGGAAAATTTACCCGATCCATCACCCTTGCGAATCACATGAACCGAATAACTTTTACCTAACCGCAATTCGAAAAGCAATTTGAATAATTGTTTTCAAACAGCGCGCCTCGTATATGAATTCGTGCAAGGCAAAATGGAAACTACTTTGGCGTTCGAATCTGACGCGATTCGGTTATAAACCGAGCGGAAGATAATAATGAGAAAAAAATCGCAAGAATACGAAAAATAAATAAATCCGTAAATAATTCACCACCCTAGCACTAATCAATCACAGGTAAAGGTACTCCTCGCCGCCAACAAGAACTCCCGATAGAATGACGTCAGTCCAAACCAGTAAAGATATTCAACCTCGTCGAAAAGTTTCAAAGGAACGTTTCACGAACATTGATACATCACTTAAAGTAGGCGCAAATCCTACGAACAATATATTAGTGAAAAAGTGATTGAACTAATTAGCAGCGTTTTGTAAAAAAAATTGTCAAAGAAGACTGATATTTTTCGATCATCTGGAAATTAATCTTATTTTATTCGAATATTTCTCTTCACATGAAAAGTGGTTCGGAACGATTTTATTATATGCATTTTCCAGAAAAACTGTCCATTTTAAATTCAGCGAAATTCAATTTTCGATTGGAATCTTCGATTTTCGGAAAAATAATTTAAAATGCAAACTTACTCGCTGCTGCAATGCAGGCAATATAGATTTTTTTGAAATCATTTTTGAGATTCAAAAAGAAGTTTATTAGAGAACGAATTTCTACTGTAAAGATATTTTTAACGCTTGGTCGGTGGTCCACTACCTATGACGATAGACATCTCTTCACTAAAATAATAATAACAAGCTTCGATTGTCAATGCAACAGAAAATAAAAATGACACAATGCGCTACAATGCTGCACGAGTTGCTACTCGAATAAAATGCGAGTTTGACTGTTAGAAACTTTTGTTCTGCAACAGGAAGTAATATAATAAAATTTTAACAAAACGTCAAAGTTTGCTAAAAAAAATTCGCTGAAGAAATTTCGACATTTAACTTTTTCTAACCACTGATGGACTTCGAGTGATTATTAATGAAGATACTCATGAATATTGTAATCCAGTAAAACCGCAAGTTAACAATGAGAGAGGTTGTACAAAGACTTGAAATGGATCTATCAATGGTGTGCAAGGATTTAAAAAATAGTAGGAAATGTGTTAAAGTATGAAATATGGATATTATATAAATTTTGTTAAACATTTTGTTTTAGTAGATGGAATTCTTCTAAACACAACGAAAACCTTTGATGTTTTTATTGGCCTCAAAGAAGAAATAAATTGCACAACTTGCTCTGGTCTTTTTTACCTTGCCTAATAACAAAAAATTAAAAGTATTGGATGGTTTTCAATTCCATAAAATATTTGCAATTCGGCTCTGAATATTCTCAGTTGTCAATGAGACCCAGTGTGTGCCAGATGGTCTTCTGCAAATTAATTACTGCAGACGCCTTTAAATCACTTCACAAATCTAACCATAATCTTTACGAGGGCACCATTTAAGGCTTCTGCCATAAGTAATGCAATAATACAATAAATGATATTAAATGTACTATTTATTCAGTTACCATTAAAATGTAAATGTCAATTTTCCTGTTATTAAAATCTATACTGTAATGTGGATGAGATTGCGAAAATAAATTCGCGATAGCTTTAATAGTTTCATAATAAATTGCTATCAAAGTCAATTTTCTCACTGATTTAATTAATATTACAACCTCCAATTTTAAAATTATTTCGATTACCGAAAATAGGTATTATCTCAAAAATGCTATTCGATTGGCATTTAGTATACAACAGACAGATTTGTGGGCCAAAGAAATGTTTTGGTGAGGTATCGAAAGACGCTAATCAAGAATATTTGTGGCTCTCTATCTCTCGGAATCCTAATAAATACACATTTACAAGTAAAATGGCTAGAAATTGTATATCGGCAACAAATGGTGACTTTACAACTACCCATCTAACGGTACCTTTAAAAATTATGCAGCAAATTGGTAGCGTTCTGAAATGGGGATGTGCCGCATGAAAGGGTTTTTCATCTCTGTAAAATGCAGTAATTCGGTCAATTATTCTCTTATGTGTATAACTTTCTACCGCTATCATGATACTTATTGAAAAGTTTTATATTTTAGAAAACATAAATCAAATCTGGGCATTTCTGATATATGTTTCGTCTTTCTTGTTTAATAATTTCAAACATTAGCTGCTAAAGAAAGCGCGTACTCACGAATCAGTGGTATTGCCGATTGTTAGCTACTTCTTTTGGAGGCCGGCGGCCCGAAGAAGTAAGGTTTTTGGTCAATTTACATGTATGCACAATCAGTAATTCTGGAAGGATGCCCAAAAACGTTCATTTCCTTAATTGTCTTATAAATCTTAGTTCAAACCCTTAACTAATTATATGGCTAACTGGAACCACAGACACTTACAGACACCCTGCACCGGTATGACAGAGACATGACAGTAAAATATTGTGATTTCCAATGAATTTCATAACTATGTTATATAAATATTTACTTTCAAACATACTAGCGATGTAATAATCGAACCTACTCTTTTTCTAAGAACATCTTTAATCTTTTGGTAAGTGGAGGAGGCAATTTTTATTTCTATCTGCATAACTTCGATTCAATTCGTGTTTCTGTATAATCCTTACAGATACTCCAGCTTAAATCACTGAACGATTTCTCGCAAACACGAAGTAAAACAGGAATAACTTTACAGCAAAGTTTCTAAACTTTCATCCGTATATAGGTCGACCTATAATTTTTATTGCTGTATTTGATTTTACACCATCTGCTTATTTGGGAACGAATATAACACACAGTATGATATTATACGACACAGTTCACAAATCATGTTGCCATAAAATGTAAATCTGGTCTTATGGAAAAATCGCTATAATATCGTTAATTTATTGGATTTGCAATTTTTTCATTTCCAATCGTTGTTTATCGTTTTAACTTTTTTCTAACAGTGTGACTTTCGGAAATAGTGTAAGGGTAAATTTTACAAAAAGCCACTTATTCAAATTTGGCGAGATGAGTAGTTTTCGAGAAAGTCAATTTTAAAATTGAAAATGCCGTAGTCATAACTTAAATTATTTGAAACACACACACACGTTTTTTATGATGCACTTATGATAACATGCATGTTGACTTACGTGCAATGTTCGTGGACTTGAATTTGATAGTTTCACGTGAGAAGAATTCCGTTAAATACTGCGAACGGTTTTAAAGCTGCTTCTTTGAAAGAAGATAGTCGTTGGCAGTGGTATATGTCTCGTACTTTGGTAATACCACAGACTGTCATTCACGGTACCAAGAATTGGTGTCTGGAGACTGGTAGATACGGCTAGCCAGAAATGGGAAAAAGGCCGGTAACTTGCATAATAAATGGTTTCATTGTGCTCAACAAAATATCAATATCACTTCTGGACAGTGTGAGGAAGTTTTCACTTTTCAAAGAACTTCCCTAGGTATCAGTTGCCACCTAGAAACCAAAGGGCACCACTTCAATTCACACGATTGCATGAAAATTGAACTGGTAGCAAAAGATGAATCGCGCTTTTCATAAATGTCAGTTGATGCTCGAGAGACGTTGTGAACAAATAGAATTAAACAATTTGTTGACTGCACTATCTCTGAACGGGTTTTGTTACGGTATGGGAAGAATTTCCGCGTCCATACTCACTGTCCTCATATTTGTATAAAATGTTGATAAATATGTGGAAGATATTTCTCAAGTTTGGTGGAGATGGGTGTGTTTTAGTGCGTGATAACGTCAAAACACAAACAGCAGCGTACTAGGATGAGGTCGATATTTGAAGACATGATTAGCCAGCAGGCAGTCGATTTTTAATCCGATTAAACATTTTTGTATTCGTCGTCGTGCTGTCATGTGAGAGACTCTTCATTAGCTAATATTGACCCTTCAAATGTGCTTAATAAATTTGATTAAGGCACTGCCACGCCACGCTGGTTGAATGATGTTATACCAGAAAGTCCATTAAACACAGTCACCTTTAATTATATGTTTTTGAGCATATCATGTTTAACTGGTGTTATGCATTATTTGAAGATGATCGTTGTAGTGTAGTTTGTCTTATTTACTTAGTTTGATTTTTTGTCATCAATCATCAAAATACGTCAGAAATGTATCCGTTTGGAATAAATCTTTGCTTCTTGTTGATAACCCATTGGTTAGGAAACAAAATACTCTGCTTCCTTACGACGTAAATATCTTGCAAATAAAATCGATAATCGAAATTAAGTTCGTTCTGCAAAAATGAACATTTGAAAAATATATTTGTGAGAAGTGAAGTGCGCACAAAAAATTGCAACGTCAGCAGCAGAGCTCAGGTATATCATGTCTGTTTTGATAATTGACTCGATTACAATTTAATTTGTGTAATGCTTTTATTCAAAGAATCTATTTTTAGTTTTAATTGCAGGTAATTTCCGTGATACGCGCTTTGATTAAACACTGCGAGAAACACAAAAATTCCGTTAATTATATTGAAATTAATAAATAATTACTCCCGCCAATCACATGTAAGTGGGTTAATTTCGACAAACTAAACAAAAACAGAATCAATTTTAATTTAAGAATTGTAATAATTGTCGTTGATAAACAGCAACTATTTGCTTCATATATTCATCAAGTTTAAAAGGAATTTCATGTTAGAAGTTTGATAAGAGCATCGAGTCACGTGCCCTGCTATGTTTGTAATCACAAGCCGAGGGTATTTCTGGTATCTTGTAGCTTATAGCCTCTCATAAATTATGTAACGGAGTTACAGTTACTAAACAAGAGAGGAAATTATTATTGTCTAAATTTTAACAGGCATTCAAATGATATTTTAATTATCTACCATTTGCTGTACATAAATTTCGAAACGAAACCCCTTCCGCAGTAAATCAAATTGACAACGACGGAAAAAATCGAAACAAACGTTTTAAATCATAATTTAAAAAACAGTACGTAGAAAATTAATTGTTCACAAACAGAAATTCCAAGACGTTGATTAATCGTTGGGTGGTGTTTTTGCAGACGCTGGCCTTTATTATTCTTATAAACATATTACTGGAGCATTTTTCAAATCCCTCAAAAATACTGACGGAGGAGTTATTGTATCTCCCTGCACATACGTCTGGTAACATTAGATACGAGCACAAAGAGGATTAAACTGGAATTCGGGAACTGTTTACGAATTCATGTGTGAGCGGTTTATCGGTCATCTCATTGAAAAAAATTAGTACACCGCTCATTCCGCAAACAACAATGAATAAAAAATACTTTTAGCCCATTTACGACACTGAGTAAACAATGAGTTTATTTGCTTGTGACAAACATCATCAAAAATGAATTTAAAAAATTTCGTGTATGTGTAATCCCTAGGCTGTTAAGAACATCTGGACCCAAATGAGTAAAAAAGTTGCAAGTATTTCATGATACATCTGTCAGTAAAATATGTTTTAATTGTTCCTATGCTACCAAACTTCTTTATGATCTGTTCTGGGATTGTTACCGATTTTATTTGTGACAGTTCACTCGCTCTAGTTTATAGTTTGCTTTTGGTTAACATAAATTAGTTTTATGAATAATATAACTTTAGATTATCGCAAGCCTTCAAAAGAATCTAGTAAGCTAATAAACTGCATACCTTATTTTAGAAAAAAAATTTATCTTGAATAGCAATAATTAAGATTCTGAATATCAAGGTTTGTTTACACGATGGTAATCAAAATTGGTATTAAATTTGAAATAAATCAATGCTTCCTTGTGAATTTATGAAGCCCTTGGTTGCTCTTGAGCTTGAACTAACTACTCGGCAATATCTGCTAATTCAAAACATATTTGATTCTAACCCGAAAATTGTTGTACGCTGTTAATACAGGGTGTTTCCTAAGTGCGTGTAGAAAATTCACTGGCATGTTCCATGGCTTATTTTATTTTATAGCAAAGAGCAGCCTTAATTTTCGTCTTTCTATAGGTATTTAAGAAACAACCTGTATAATGAACCACAACCAAAGTTGCTTTGTTTTACTACTTTGCCCCGGTTCCTATTTTTTAACTTTTGTTGAATTCAATTAATTTGTATTTCAATAACTTCGGTACAAAATTGTGATTCAAATGAATACGTTTAAAATGGAAATTCCTTAAATAATTTATGGTATTATTCTAGCACTTTCTTGGTGTTAAAATGAGATTCCTCCTTAAACGACTTTTGAAGAAATTTTTGTGTTTAGAAATTTATTGGTGTGTCGAGATGAAATCATTGGCAATTTAGAAATGTCATATGACTTTGATACAGTGGTACCGGCAACGATGGCGGAAGACGAAAAAGCGTAAGTTGGGGTATAAATATCCATATCTGGTGTTCACTAATCTTTTTGTACAAATAGTAATTAGAATTTGTTTTTTATAACATAATGCATGCAAAAAATATGTGTCGAGATTATGTAACACAAAAGTAGCTTAACTAAATTTATTTGTGGACACGTTATACTCATAGAATTTAATAGCAACGTGCTGGATATTGTGGTTTGTTTATTACAAATGTGACTTCATTATACATAATACATATACGCTCACAAAGGCTTCCGAATACCATAAATTAGCTTTGTCCGTAGATTCTTGACGTGAAAATAATGCGATTAAGTAGACAAAAGTTGGGTCCGAAAGTGGGTACTTATATCCTTACAAAGTTACTCTCGGAGAAGTTGCGTGTATGTGAACAAAATTATTTGAGACCTGATAGTTTCTTTTAGAAATGCCTTAATTTTCGTCGAAAAAATTCTGTAATAAACATTTTTGGTTCTTCATTATTAATTCAGAAGGAGAAAATGCATAGGTATTGCTGTTCATAAATCTTCGGCTGAAACTGTACTTGCTAGCTGTTGAGCAGGCGATAAATTAATGGCAGAAACATTAGCGAAACCTCCTTTTTAAATATAGAATTAAGTTATTCGTCAAAAATGTCCGGGGAGCTTTTTTATTTAGTTCTTGTTTTTAAATTGTTTCCATCATCGACAGGATGCTTTTACTGTAACATACGTTTATAAAATGTTTAAATAAATGTTTATCATAAATCCAATATTAAACGTATTGAATCTCATATCGCACTACTTAAACAGTAACAAAACAACAATTGAATCGGTGAACGGAAAGAACAGAAATACAAAAGAAAACGCTGTTTATTTTCTTTGCGAATGATGGTAAAAATTTCATTACTACAGACAATTTATTGGGGTCGTTCTTGGCATTAATATGTTTGTAACAGAAGTTGTCTAAAATTATCAAAAAGTCTTTTTTCGGGAAAATCGAAACTGGACTTAAACTGTTCTTAAACTTGTTATTTATTGTTTATTCAATGACTTAAAAATAATGTATATTTTTTAGGAAAACTCACTCGTTATCCACTGAGTATTAAAGCAGTCCTCGAGTTCTGTTCTTCCGCTCCAAAACTAAAGTTAGTGCTTTCTAGAAACACACAGGTTACAATAATGCAATATTTTTTCACTCAAAGTATAGAACCCCGAATTTTGAATAAATTGGCACTTTCATTTCAAAATGAAATATTTTACTCTATTAATTCGTTCATTTGTTAATTGAGTTTTTGTATAAACCATTGAATTGTAGTATACAACAAAATTGTGTCCAATTGTTTGTGATTTGTAAACATACGAGCGATTGTTAAATCTGTTTGCTTTTATTTGGTTTGCAATTTTTTGTGTGTTATTTGTCGAAGTCGGTTTGCTATTACATCATTCAGATTTTTAAAGGTATCAAAAACATTTTTGCACCCGTCCCTGCAAATTAAATTAACTGGTTTAATTTCACCGAAATTCTTTATAAGTGTTTCGGATTTATTATGGCTTCATGTCATTGCATGGTTAATTTTTTTTAACTGTTATCAGCTTTTTAAGTTATTTTCGCATTTAATGCGAGAACGCTTTCTTTATTGAGCTTTGTAGGGCTCGCAATTTAATGCAATAATAAATGTATTTGCAGTTGGATGTGTTTATGCTTCGTAAAACATTCTTGACAATTACTTGAAAACAAGATTAAGTGAATCTGGAAGCACAATTAGAGCAGTCGCAGAATGGGTTTAGATCTAAGCGAAGTAAGGAAGAGCTAATCTTTAGTGTTTGTCAACTAGGGGCAAAACTGATCCTAAATAAGAGGGAAGTAAAAAAGGGTTCAACTAACGCAGTTACAGAGCAACACATTGCTTCAAAAAAACGACAACAAAACGTGATTCGGGTTAAGTTCTATGTTTTGTCCCAGTCGTATTAAATTATAAGAAACAACTCGCTGTCATTGTCACCGTTAACGTTATTTCATATTCATTTTTTAGCTAAATAATAAGAAATATAAAATCTTTCACGTTTATAGCAAGAAGTTTTTTACAGCAGTAGAAATTTTCTTCAAGTTCGCTACTTTTCAGAAAATTTGATTGTAACTTTTTAGATGTCCCAAGTAACGTTCCTTTCTGCTGTCAGTTGAATTTTAAGTTTAACAATATTCGCATCATTCTTCCAGATGGCAATAAAATAATTAGAAGTTTGAATTACAAATGTTTCATTCGTGAAAATGAAAATACTTATTCAGAATTGCAATTTCAGTCAGAAACTTTAAATGAATAGCAAAAAACGCTGCTAGTTTCTGAAAAATTTAATCGTAACCGTTGTAAACTTAACATCTGTTTTCAAGAAACCAATTTTTATCGTTTATTTTAACAAGTCGAACTTGTAGTGTCTTCGCTAAATATTTTTTTACTACTTCACCACTTAATGATCTTTCAAAATTAAACAGTAATTTTTCAAAATTGTTTGTAAAAATTCAATACTTTCTGTTCAGTGATATTAGAGAAAGTTAATTACTTCCTGCGGAAATTTTTAAGAACCCCGTTCCAAAGTTACATAAATATAAAGTAATTATAGTAATATTGATATTACCTAACTTGTTCAATTAAGACTAGAAAATTTATGATTCAAAATTGAATTTCAAGATAAACTCATATCGAGTTAATCCGTCGTTCTACTTTTTGAAGTGAATCGCACACAATAAGTAAAACTTTCAGCGCGTTTAAGATTAAGTACTCTCTGCATACAAGAAAGTTTCAAAAGGAAACTCTCGTGCTATCGTAATTCCAACATCTAATTTCTCGTCTGATATAAGGTACATCAGCACAAATACCTCCTTGCATCGTGCCACTTTGCAAATGTTCATATTTTGAAGCGACCGCGTTATATCATTACACTTGACATTTAAATGTTTGCATTCAGACTTCGTAACATCCTATATAATAAGCAACATCTCAGGTCTATACTAACAAGATGGAATATGCAATACCTACTACGGTGACTTAATAGCACAGGATTTGACGACACACTAGCGGTACAAAGTTACTTTCCCAACCTTCGTCTTGCAAATTTGAAGGAACACACTAATAAAAGTCTATAATTACATAACGTACCTTGCAATGACTATGCTCTGACCGTGTTATGCTGTTTAGAATTGGTAAATGTTGCTTACCATTTAATTTATATTGAAAACAGATTTTGTGTTTCCCCATACTGCCATGCAAATTACCCAAGTGAAATTCAATTTGTGAATGAATAAAGGAGTTTTTTACTGTGTCCCAACGGTATTTTGATTGTGGTCCACGTTCATGTTAAATTTGGAACAAACAAAAACTTTTATCAAGTTAAAAATAAAAATGTCCACCTATAGGAACACATTGTGTGTATCTTATTTGACTCGGTGTGTTTTGTATTTTATCACACAACTAACACGAAAACTAGTCAGAAACCGAAATTCCCAATTCTATTATATTCGGCGATCAATGCCTGAAGTAGATAAGAATTCGCGCTACGACACGTTTTTATCGGTTATCCGATTAGCTATTGCTTTTAAAATAACACGAGATACCGGAAACTCGTATTTATTTCTTTCAAACACTTTGATCTATCGGGATTAAGTTTTCCAAAATTACGAGGAACAAAGGACATATACACAGTTTACTGGTAACATATGAAACCTGGAGATTTTTAGAATCACCCAATCAATAACAAAAAAAAAAAATTATTAACAAATCACATAATTAAATAATTAAACAAAAATGTATTCATGTCACCTTCTGGAAAATTTTATGAGGATACCCATACCCATACCCATGGTTATTCCTTATGTGTTGTGTACGTATTATCTTATGTAGATGTAATTATTATCTTTTTTCTCGTGCGTTACACTTTTCTTAAGACCTGATGATCTTGGTGGATAAGCTTTTCTCAAAGCTACACAAAGGCCTATCAGAAAATGTTTCACTGTTTAGCCAACCAGTAACTTGGTACTGTAGATCAGATGGTCCGCAAACTATTTTTATTTCCGACCCTTCATTTCATGAAAAACATTTTGTCGCATCCCCCCTGGATAGACAGTAGACATTAAATTTAGTACCGGTTATTCACAAAAAGAAATAAATGAAGGGGCGCGGGGAAGAACGATCATAGTCCATTTATGGCTAAACTGAGTTTACTATGCTATCAGGTGGGTTATTACAGACAGAATGCACATGTACTATCATTCAGGCAAAAAAGATCATAGTTATCAAGTTATTATAGAAGAAAGATACAGGGTAACGAGCATTAACGATCGGAGTCCAAGCGCCAACGCGGAAGATAGATCAGAGTCCAAGTCGTTTCCCCCACTCACTTCCTACTTAATCAGTTTGTTCTTCTGCTTTGTTCAAGCATAACCTCAATCGGCCTGCATCTAACTTTGTTTTCCTTTCTTTCTTACTTTCTTTTACTTAAATGAAGTCGAGTGAATTAAGTGACGCAAGCAGTGTAGAAGAAAATAGTACTGCAAGTAATGTAAAAAAGAGAAAAAAGACAGGTAGAATGAGTGATGTCATGAAGAAACTGCGCGCTACAACTCACGAGATTGATACGGATTGTAAGTGTTTTCGCTTCAAGTGTTTTCAAGTAATTTCACTTGAAGAACGACAACGTATAATCACCAATTTCAATGAACTGGGTGCTTATAATGAACAGAATCAGTATTTGAGTGGCCTCATCATAATTGTACCTGTTCAGCGGCGGCGCAACCGAAAGGATGACACTGAAGCAAGTTTCCACTGTTCTTCATATTGCTATCGTGTTCGCGCCCATGTAGGTGGCACATTGCAGGATGTTAGTGTTTGCTACAAAGCCCTTTTATCTTTACACGGCATTACAAATCGCCGTGTTCAAACTGTAAAGAAACATTTAACCGATTTTGGTGCATCTCGGCCAGATGGCCGAGGTAAACACGTCAACAGACCTAATGAACTTTCTGAAGAAACTAAATCAAAAGTTTTAAGTTTCATAAAATCTCTGAAAGGCAGGAAGTCTCATTATTCTTTAAAAGACACATCCAAAATTTATTTACCTGAAGTGCTAAATAAAACCAAACTTCACCGAATGTATTGTGAATCCTACAAAGAGAATCCTGTTGGTTTGACAACTTTCCGCGATATATTTGATGGTAACTTTAATATTTCATTTGGGTACCCACGGAAAGACACGTGTAGTACTTGTGACTTATTGAAAGCGGAGTTATCAGTTTTAGAAGGAAATATGGCAAGGACTACAGACGAAAAAATTATGGAATTGTTAAAACAAGCAATCGTAAAGAAGGAGACAGAAAAGAAAGTCCACTTAGCGAGAAGCACCAAATTTTATTCAATAAAAAGGAAGTTCAGAAAGGAATCCTGCAAGAAGGAAGAAATTGAGGCGGTTACTATGGACTTTCAAAAGAATCTACCTACTCCCAATATAACTACATCTGATGTATACTATCGTCGTCAACTAAACTTCATTTCTTTCAATATCCATGTTTTGTCAGACTCAACGTCAGTGTTTTATACATATGATGAGAGTGTTGCTCGGAAGGGGGCCGACGATGTCTGTTCCATGCTTGAACACTTTTTTATTAAAGTACTAAGCTCAAAAGTAAGATATTTAGTTATTTTTTGCGACTCGTGTGCAGGGCAAAACAAAAACTATACGGTTATCCGTTTCATGCACTACATGGTACACAACCTGAAACGTTTTGATAAGGTGAAAATTGTGTTCCCTATAAGGGGTCATTCGTATATGGAGGGAGATAAAGATATGAGCCTTGTGAATGCAAAATCTTACACCGAGACACCAAATGATTGGAGGGATGTGCTAAGAAATAGCAGACGCAAACCTTCACCTTTTACAGTAGTAAACTGTACTACTGAGGTGAATTTTCAAACGTGGACAGATTTCTTGTCAGAGTTGTATGTAAGAAAGTGCCCAATGCCAACACGACCTGTTAGAATTTTTAAAATTGATAAGGAGAAGCCAATGTTTATTTTACACAAGGCTAATTACTTTGGAAGTTATTTGAAAGCTGTTTTGGTTGATAATCAACACGAAAGCGGCAAGAAAACAAGAAAGAAAAGAAAGGAAACAAGCAAGCTTAAAAAGAAAAGTGAACCCAAGGAACTAAAAAAACTCTACAATGGACAATTGTCTATCAAACCTGCAAAATTGAAGGACCTAATTCATCTGAAACAGTTCTTGACCAACCCTGGTTCTCAAGCTTTCTTCGAAGCGTTGAATCCGGACAGTGAAGTACAAAAAGAAGATGACAGTGACATCGAGTATGCAGACGACCCACCTATTGATGACGACCAGTAACTGGCAAAAATGATCAATGTCCTGACTGTTATTTTGTAAAAGGTTGTTTTATAATTTGTTTTTGTACATTTGTAATTCTTATTTTTATATTCTGTAATAAATGAAGTACTGCAATATAAAGAGTTAAAGTAATTATTTTATCCGTGTTTAGTAAGTCAGATAATAGACTTGAAATATTGAAAACTTAATTCTGAAACTTTAAGAGTTGGTGACTATGATCGTTCTTCCCCGCGCCCCTTCAAATGTATGAAAAATTTCTTGTTCTTCACATAGTTAACATGTTACGTCTTAAAACATGTTATTTGTAATTTTATAGACAATCGAATTTGGCGTACACCTGTTTATCGGCCCTAAAAACGTACGCAACAATGTTACTTTAGTTTGAGCTTTCTTCTAATATGTTAATTCTAAATAATGGAGAATTGAAATGATGAATAAAATTATTCTTCATGATGTGAAATTTTTTTTTTGAGCAACGGAACATAAGGACATCGTAGGGATGAATTACATATTGTTTTGGCTGAATACCAACATACCTTTTTTTTTTTTTTTTTTTTTTTTTTTTCTTATAGAGGTGTTGAAATTCCTTATTGGAAGACCAGGCCTAATTAATTAATTAATTTACCCGGTACTGTGGGGTTCCCCTGAATGGGTCGCTACCCACTAAACGCACCCCTTCATAGCTCCACACAGCCCAGAACCAACATACCTAAAACATTTTTTGTTTACTCCCTCTCAACAACGGAAACTCTCCACAATGGACAGTTTTGAGATACCCGTGAGTGTCCGCTGTGGAGAGGTTTTACTGTAGTAATTCTTGTCGTAGTACTAAACATTTATCATTTAATTGCTTATTTGCTAGTCAACCCTTGTTAATGTTACTATTGTACGTGCCTGTGTACAGTGTACATCTAACGTCTCTTCATCTAACTTATCCAATTGAATTAGAGTCTGCACAAAATTGAGATTGAGGTTTAGGTTTTTTTTAATTCAACAATGACTACAGGTACTATCGACTAAGGAATTTCAATTTGTAGTTAAATCATTTTTCAAACAGATAGTCGACACAATTGGCTGCAAAATTCAGATTAAGAGTTTTGTAATAAGAATTGGCACAGTTTCATTACAATGGTCAAAGAGAATTTGTTTAATGATGTTTTTAATCGTTCAGGAATTTGAAATTTGTAATTCTAAAAATGAGGCCTATTTTTTGAGTAAATTTAATTTGATTGATAATTTTGAAGGAGGGAGTATTCGGAAATCGAACCTGACGATGCCCGCTATCGATAGGGATGCGGCAGCACCACATTGACCAAACCCACAACAACATGAATTTATTGCCAGAACTTATCATCAGAGGGTTGAAAGGAGTACAAATGTTCCTCTTTGAACAAAGATCACTTTGTAGAAACTTTCGTGAGAGTACGAATTTTAATTTAAAAACGAAAAAGAAAACAAAAGTTGCAATTCCTTTACAGAGACCTTTAGCATCATTAAGTATTTAATATTTGCCATTTTAATGTTTTATTATAGTACATATTCGAATTACTGCTTAGGGACAAAATTTTCACTGAAGTAGCAATTTATATCCACGGCTTCAATACACAAATATAAAACTGTGATCTGTAATCTTCCTTAGTTACAGCATAGTTGTTTCGTTGTTTCGTTGTCATGTTGTATTATGGACCATTATTCAATTATATAGAAATGTTGATTGTCTACTTACCTACTGTTAAAGTTTTGAAGTTTTAAAAAGTCGTATAAACGTGTTATTTAAATAGTCGTTGATAAAACGTTTTATTATCTACTTAGTTGATTACAATACTCGTCTCCTTTTGCATTATAAACTTTCATCTTTGTTAATAATAGCCGACATTATGTGCTCTTTAAGTAATATATAATATTTTGTAATACATTCTCTGAACAATATGGAATCTTGAAAAACTAAATTATACCATATGACGCAAAAAGGCAGAAATCGAATCGTATGCAGGTGACCTATAAAACCCTAAAATTATTTGCACTTCATATCATAGTTTACGTCCCTATTGCTACGTGTCCCTTCAACACAGTCAAAGATCTTAGGCCTCACACTAAATTTGGCTCAGAATTTTGCACATTCGAAATACTTTCAAAGTTGAAAGACCTTTAATCGCTGAACTGGTCACAAGAAAAAACGAGATAAAAACTTTTATGATATTTTGTTTCTTATATCACTGCCACTTCTAACTTCCTTTATAATGCAACCGACCATTTCATTTGTCCTTTTTTTAATCGTTTCCGGATGTAATTGTTTTGAAGAAACAACTCCAGGTGAGATCAATATTTTAATTAACAGATTTTCTGTCATTTGTGAATTTTTAAGAATATTATTGGAGGGAATTTTCCGGACTGTTGCCAGAGGATGCGCTTCAAGGAGGAACCGATTTGGATGGAAATCCGACATTCATTGGTCAAAGTAATTTCGCCGAGGGTTTGTTTCCTGGCACCATCGTCAAGGGTACAAAAAAAATGTTTTCTTCTTATGATGCTAACGTCGTTACAGAAAAATTTATAAACGTCAGAATTCTAATGTGAAAACGATAATGTGCAAGTTTCTTGTTTTAGGTGTTGTGTACTCATAAACCAGATTTGTTTCAGTGGATTCCAATAAATATTGACAAAATACATTTATTAACAAATTGTCATTTAGTGCCAGGTGGAAATCAAATAGGAAGGGTTTTCCACATTGGAAGAGTGCAAACTAATGGCGAAACTGTTATTGGCAGAGTAGTAATTCCAACTCATGAACATCAAGGCTTGTGGGTGGCATTATCCTCCAGCTTCACAAAATATTTAACATTTGAAATTTTAACTTTTAATTGTGATCCCGATTATTACCAGAAAAATGTAAATTTCACGCTTCTTAAGTGCTAATAAATTTGTATGTTGATTATAATCTTAAATTTTTTAATATTTGTATTATTGTTTTAAATATGGAAACCCAAATATAAAATCAAAACTAGAAAGGATACGAAATAAAGAAAGAAGAATAACAAAATAATAAGAATAATTTGAAAAGACTCAACTTCTGTGTTTTCGACACTGAAACAGAATGGATGAAAGGCTTTCCAAAAGGAAACGTGGAAGTCCCGGGAAGATCTGCATAAAAGGAACAACAAAAGCAATGTTCACGAGAAACTTACAGGAAGGGGAACAGAACGATAGGAGGTAGTGGACGCTAGCGACCACATTTGCTGAACCTGGCTATACACAGTGAATCAATTATGGTCTACTTCTGAAATTTTCTTAGTTGCAACCAAACATACTAATTCCACTTACCACTTGATACTGCCTTTGATTTAAATTATAAATGGAATACCAGAACAATGGAATGCTAGATGTATTTTTTAATTTTTGAAAAATTAGAGATCTAGTGCTTGTTTCAATTAGTATGTTTGGTTGCGTCTAAGAAAAATTCAGAAGTAGACCATAATTGATTCACGGTGTATATGATCAGTAAATGTAATTTGTGAAGGTAAAAAATGTTATTAAGAAAGAAATACTTGCACGCCCTCTACTGACTTTGCTTTGGTGGCTGCTTTAAACTTTATCGGTACTATATTAATATAGTTAACACCGAAACCGAGTTCTTAACATAAACTAAATCACAAATAGTCTTTGCCTGTTCCAAGCAACATGGCACAATCGGTGCACGGTCCCATCTGGGAAAACCAAATGCTCGCGGTTGGCATTTCGACACTGCACTATAGCTAATTAAAATTGGGGTTGCGTGTGTAAAAGGGTTTGTGCGTTACAAAGGCGCCTAATTTATGGTCGCACTGTATAGTTGCAGTGCAAATCAAATTAATTTCACAGCTTTGTGTTCATAATTAATGTTGCACTCTCCTTTTTAGAGTACATATTCTTGTTTTCACAGTTTCACTTTAACTCGAAAATTTGTTACTTACATTTGACACGGCTGCATCGTCTCGGAAATTGTGTTTGCAATTAGAAAGTCATCAATCATTGTTTTTCGGTTGCGTCCGATTTGTACAATTTTTGAAATGTCATTCTTTATGATCGGCTGATTCATTATCTAAAATTTTCTCATTTGCTTAAATTCTGTTTCGCACATCTGCGACCTGTTTGCTTGAAAAGTTATCGAAAGCCATGTTACCAAATGCTTTTTTGATTGCGCCCTAAAAAAGAACTTATTGTGTCGCTATTGTCATCATCTGTTGGCTGCTTTAGCTTGGCTATTGAACGTTGAACACAAAGTTGCTTTAAAGAAAAAGATTTAAAATCAAAAAAGCTTTTAGATTGGTAAAGTTTAAAATCAATTATTAATATAAAGTTGGCCGAAAAACGTGTTACATAAAACAGATTCCATGAAAATAAAAAATAACGTGGTTTGTTTTGTTGCAGACTTTAATGGCACTTTTTGCAAATTTTAACTGGGTTGTGGGGATCTGATAAATCAATACTTTCTGTGTCTGTTTTGGTCCGCACGATCCTAACCCTAATTTTTTGTTTCAAAAAAGGCATTCGCATATATAAATATAAAACAAGGTTTCAACTAGACATGTTATAAGTTATACAACAGACTCTGGACATAAACTTACGTCGATACGACCTGTATTTTATCCAATTTTGAAGAGTCGGTCAATAGGTACTGTTCATATCGCTTACCACATGCAGTTTATGACACTATAAACCGTTCAGATGCATTTTGCAATAAAAATCGAAACGTAAAATTTTTAATTACATTTGTCTCGTACGTTTGAATTTTGTTGTAGAATTTAAATATAGAACGTGCCATATCGTATGCTACATGTTAGCGAAAACTTTAATAGAATTAGAAATCCACGTTGTAAATCTAGGCGTATAATGGTGCATACGTGCATTGCAGTTTATAATTTATGTTAATGTCAACTGCAAAACTGAATATTATACAGTGGGCGATTACAATAATTAATTTTCTCATTAACAGAGTCAGAGAAAACAGGATGATAAAAAACATTTTAAATTTGGGTACTGCTTTAACTGTCGTTTAACAACTACATTTAAGCCATGTGAATCAACAAAGATGTAGAGTCGGTCGACATCACACATCACTTGCTTAGCTCAACCACAATATGTCCAAAGACATGCGACAATGAGGCAAATACTGTGCCTTTGACAGCTACCTTTATGTTTCCTTCGTTCTCATGTAATTGAGGTGGACCTATCATCTGCACACACACACACACACACACGCACATTCAATTCGTATTAAAAATTGTACTCGAAAACATCTGAACCACTCGACTGACCGGACGACTCAATAATGTGTAAGTTCCTTCCATTATATTTTAATAGATAAGAGTAATTGTTGAATCCAATACATACACAGGTCAAGTAGTACATTTTTGGAGCCAATTTAAACGGTTTTAAATATATGAATCTTCCGCTAAATAATAGTTCTTTAAATAATACTAGTTTAATACCTTCTAGTTTAAGACTTGACTGGCTTTGGTAGTATCCATCTGGAACCTACGTTAATTCTATATTTATGATGAAACATTTAGGGTAAAATAAAGTAGTAGCCAAATTTCTTTCACATTTTGTTTTTAGTAAACATTTTACATAAAAAGTAACAAAAGTACCTAAATTATATACCAGGGGTGGCCAAGCTCCTTGATAGTCCAAGCCATTTTTCAAAATTTGAAATTTTTTGCGAGCGGTAATTTAAATACATACACAAACGGCGATAATAATTTTTTAAAATATAATAGCACAAAAATGAAAAGGGAACTCGGGAACATTTATCGAGAGCCACAAATAATCCTTCAAAGTGCCGCATGTGGCTCGCGAGCCGCAGGTTGGCCACCCCTGTTATATACTATCACTCGTTAATTGAATCAGCCGCTTCTTTTATTTGGATCATTCAAACCGATCTCGGTGTTTTTTTGAATAATTGCTTGGAAATTGTTTTAATACAATTTGCTTTATTTAACTGGAACGTGTTAAATTTACAATTAGACAAAAGTTATAAGGGTGGTAATCAAAGTTTTTTTTGACGTTCTTATCGCAGTGCATTATATCACTTGCATTTCATTCATGAATTCATTCTTTTTGCTGATTAGTTAGAATCACCGCTGTTAGAGTCGTCGAAATTTGAGTTAGAGTAGTGCGGGGGCGTGCGCCATAAACCGATTTTAGTTGGACGAGTTCATATTTTAAATATTAGGTGTGTATTCTTCCCGCCCAGCCGACGTTAAAAATCACATATTTAAGGTTATGGCAAGGTTATGGTGTTCTGACGATGCAACTCTTGTTTGTATCGATTGTGTGCAGTATTTCTTGTAAGTAAACTAATAAAGTTATTATTTGTGTTTAGTGTCGTACATTTTTACAGATTAGTTGAAAATGAATGAAGAATTTAAACCATCGAAATCCACTTTCGGCAAGCGGGGTAAAATTGTTTACAGCCAAGCTCGTGAAATTGCCAGTAATATTATAAAGTTCACGAAGACTGAAGCTGAAAATTTCAAGCGTTGTAATCAGCCTTTGATACCATTGCAGAACTTTAAGGAACGATTTAAAAAAATGGCTGGAAACCCAATTAATTCCTAATTTGCCACCAAACTCCGTTCTAGTAGTCGACAATGCTTCCTATCATAATATAAAAGAGTTGCGTGATCCCACCATGAACACAAGAAAGGGAGACATGATAAGTTGGCTCAAAGAACGTAATATTGATGTTAACGAAGATTTTACTAAGTCAGAACTCTACAATTTGATTAAAAATTGTCAATTGAATGTGCTCGGTCGTATTTTGTTGGAAGCAACCCTTTGTTTCACTTCCATCCAACCGGATTTGACTCCGGATGGTATGGAGACAGGCGTAGAACAGGATGACCATGTTGGCTTCGTAGCAAATCTACCTTGTAGTTGGGATCAGCTGTCTTCATATTTTTAATGAAATTGTAGAGTACTGACTTAGTAAGATCTTCGTTAACATCAATATTACGTTTTTTGAGTAAACTTATCATGTCTGCCTTTCTTGTGTTCATGGTGGGATCATGCAACTCTTATATTATGGTAGGAAGCATTGTCGATCACTAGAACCGAGTTTGTTGGCAAATTAGGAATTAATTGGGTTTCCAGCCATTTTTTTAAATCGTTCCTTAAAGTTCTGCAATGGTATCAACGGCTGATTGCAACGTTTGAAATTTTCAGCTTCAGTTTTCGTGAAATTGATAATATTGTCGACAATTTTACGATCTTGGCTATGTACAATTCGACCCTGTTTGCCGAAAGTGGATTTATATATTAATGATTGTATACAATTGTATATAATATAAGATTTGTAATTTTAAACAGACTTTTTATTTATCTTCTGAATGATTTATTTGATTAAGCCTTAATATCAATAAGTATGAATAAAATCATTGATTTATAAACATCAAAATTTAAAAAAAAATTAATAAAGTGGAAATAATAGTTTCCTTTAAACCACTCCTATGTGACGCTACTGGGATTTGCTACGCCACTGGGGCATTTCGTTCGCGCAGATTTTCGCCCACGCAATGCTCGTTCTCATCTCCCGGCGAGTCTACTTATCACAGATACAACATAATCGAAAGGCAAGGTGATGATGTGTAAATCAATTTGAGGTTGTTTTGTTATGGGTATGGGTAAAGTAACAAAATGTGAAGATCTAAAAATCAAAATACTTTTGGAAAAGTGGTATTTAGATATTTAGATAATATAACCACTTGGAGGGTAATTCAGGAACAACTTCTTTATCTATACCATTTTCAACGGATGCAAGGTCTTTCTCCCGCTAATTATCCGCCCGGGAACATTTTTGTAAATGGTATATTCAGAAAACAGCGAATCAATTTTTTTTGCACCTCTGTTCTATTTACCGATGAAGCTACATTTACACAATCAGCATCACTGGGCAGAAGAGAATTCGCATCTAACGTTTCCAACTGGGCACCAGCTACGATTCCAGATTACTGTTTGGGCTGATATCGTACATAACCTGTGATGTCCAATAGGACAATGTTCCTTTAGTTTTAAGTAATAACAAGTGGTTTATTTATCCCGATTATTTTATTCATGACTAATATAGCCAATCACAATTCGTTATTTGAGGAAGGAGCACGGAATTACAGCGATAATTCCGATAAAACTTGGAGTTCCTTTACATCAACGTTCCCTAGTATCCACCAACAAAAAAATATCAAACAGTTTTGTTTGTGTCAAATTTTATACATTCATAAAATAATCTAATCAAATACCATTCAAGCTTTGAATTTCTTCGATCAATTAACTCGAACTTCCTGCGTGGCAACTTTTAAATCGTGTAAATTTGATGATAAAAACGCTCAAGCTTCGCTGTCGCGTTTTTAATACTCATCAAATTTACACTCTTTTAAGTTGCTACGCAACAAGTTATCGTAAATTAATCGATAAATTCAAAGCTCTTATGGTATTACTAGCGATAAATCGATATGGCCTCCAAGATCTCTTGATCTCAATCCTTTAAGTTTTTATTATTGTCACTTATAAATTCATTAGAAATTATTCGGGAATCATTGAGAGGTATGTGATTCGATGTGTACCTACCAATAGTCAATAGTCACAAGGAGGCCACTTTGAACATTTAATATAGACTTTAGTTTGCTAACATAATGTTTATTAATTAAATTACTGTAAATATCACCCAGATTAATTAATTAATTAATTAATGGAAGGAATTCATTTCCGGACACAGGTGTCTGGAAACTTCTAATTTATTTTTGTTCGTAGAATTTTCCTCTAAAATCGCTTCAAGTAATAAAATAGCTATAGCGGTGTATCGGTAGATTGCTGCGCCGGGTCGTCTAAAACCGCGACTGGTGTGTTTTGTTCTATTGCAAATTACAGACCGACGTGCCGAGTCGGCGGTCAACTCGACACAAAACGTGGTGTGTGAATAAGTACTTATGTTACCTACGAAAATGTTTTTAACTCTCGTCAACTGTCTGGATGTTTGTGTATTGAACTTTTCAATTGTAAATTAAATATGGCAAAAAAGCTGTTTTAAAGAATCGCCGAAGTGCTTTTACGTGATTTGCTTGTTTTGTATATTATGAAAATTGGTGCATTTATTAAAACTTTTTGGTAGAGTTACATTGCCTCGATTTATTATGGAATAGTCCTGGAACACTATTAATCACACCGTGGGCTTATTATATCTAAATTTCGTGTCACATTACGGTAATATGTCGCTTTAAAGCAGATGTGCCCGATAGTGCGTTATGACCATTACAGCCGCCGATCGCGGCACTTGAAATGTTAACCAAATAACAAACTCACCGAAAATGTATATGTCAACGTCGCTGATCCGGATCTTTTAATTACAACTGAAATGGCCAAACGACGTAAATTCCGACAGGTACAAATTACTTGTTCGATAATAAGTTTAGAAGAAAAATATCGTGTATTTGCACACCTAATGTTGAAATTTTTCGATGGAAATTTATCATCGGTAATTTTATTAGCCTCATATATTATTCACAAATTTTTTCACTTGATTGTAAAAAATGATTTTTATTTGTGAGTTGCCGCATTATTAATGAAAATTTACGAGCTAAAAACACTTCGTCAACTAATGGATTCACAAAAAAGTTTTTCACGCATTACGTTTTTTTTTCGTTTGTGAGACTTATAGCAGGAAGAAACTCTTTATGAACGCATTTACGTTTAAAGTCTCTTGAGAAGGACAAAGAGCGAATTATGATAGGCTCGTAACGTCGCCATTTAAATAAACGTTTATACATGGCCAAATTTTATTAACGGCGAAATTGTACGTAGCGAACGCTCTTGATCAAAGACAATACAACAAGCAAAACTTTTAAGTGCTTATTAAAACACGCACAACTTTTAAACGCACTTTACTTTTTACGCCATCAATGACAACTTTAATTCGCCGTCAAGGGACCAAGCGAAAATTTATCATTCACTCGCTCATAATTTATTTTTATCGTCATCTTAAAACATTTTTACTACTTCTGGGACATATTTGATCCAGCACATTTACAAAAATGCTGAAATGCTGTAAATTTAATTACTTAGGCGATATATGCAATTTCACCAGTTTCGAACACTTTGTCCCCACAGTGGCCACTTCTAACACCATTTGAAGCCTGAATTTCTGTTTTTGTGATATTTCTTAATGACATGTCAGAAATGAACTAAACCACTTTTTCTCGGGGGTGTTTTGGACACTAGAAGTTGATAAATTTGCTTTTTCTATCAACTTTTTGACAGAGTAAATAAATTCTTCCTTTCCCATCGAAAAATCCATTTTTGAAGTTTCTGTTCCGCACAACTAATTTATCCTCCACGTCTTTGTCTAAAACTGGTTTTTTTTCTACCATTCCAGGTCGTTAGAAAATTTCCCGTTTAATGTATTTCATATTGTTCTTATTATTGTAACTCCGTACAATTTACATGCGGTTTGCTTCTAACGGAACCTAGGATATTTGCAATTTGGTAGAGTTGGTATTGAAATAATTCTTTTTTCTATTAGCAGTTACTTCTGTTAAATTATGCTTTATTAGGAGCACTTATTGTTTGATTTTTACGCTTTGTTGTTTGGACATTTTCACGTTGCACGCACAGAATAGTCCGGGAGGCAGCGTTACATATGACATGGTCATTTCATCCCTCACAATTTCTATTAGAAATGTTTGTTCTCAGGCAAGTATTTAAGGATCCAAGCGTCAGCTGCTCCAGTTGGGGTGGAGGCGGCTATGGCAAAATTGGAAACATGTCGAAAAATAAAAATAAAAAAGTCATTTCAATACTTTTGAAAATTTGTCAGTCTTTAGTTTAAATAATATTAAAAATAAATATAACCGTCAGCTGCACTGAAAATGGGGGATTGTACGTCAGCTACCCCTATAAACCGGAAATAAAAATGGGGATGTAAAGTCATTTCATCCCTTACCAAATTTTTACAGCGTATTTATTATGTTATTGAAATGATAAAAACAATAATCAGCTGAGCTTCCAATAGGGAAAAAACCGTCAGCTAGGGCATTATAGCTGCTTAGCGCGCATACAATTTCAACGTAAAATAATTCAAAGAACGGTCTGACTGACGATCTTACCCCTATTATATCAT
Source organism: Dascillus cervinus (assembly GCA_949768715.1). Lineage (NCBI taxonomy): Eukaryota > Metazoa > Arthropoda > Insecta > Coleoptera > Dascillidae > Dascillus > Dascillus cervinus. The sequence goes on along the minus strand of OX458319.1, from coordinate 23,038,548 downwards.
CAGCTGACTATTATTTTCAGTAAGTATAGTCTCTAAACTATTAAACATCAAAGTTTAAAATAGAATGAAATTAATTTAACCCAGATATAGCGGTTTCCGGTGTCCCAGTAATAGACACCCAAGAGATAATCTTAAATTCGAAAATTCTCAAAAACTATGGCATTTTATTGAGACAAATATGGAATACATTAAAGTGTAGTAAATTTTATGTGCTTTCTTTTAGTATACTTTATAGTTTATTACTTTATACATATATATAAATTTTTTAAATAATTTCTTAAATGTTGTCAAATGTTCCAGTGGTGGACATACTATCGCCAGTAATAGCTGATATAAAAATGATATTTCATGTTTGTCAAATAGATTTCGATGCCAATGTAACTATAAGATGCTCAGATACGGATGTCCTCATCATATTATTAGGTAATATGCATCATATTAAAAATGATCTAAAAATAAGCATTCTACTTGGTACTGGCAATAACAAACCATATATCGATGTCAACAAATTATGTCAAACTCTTGGACGAAACTTGTGTTCCTCATTGCCTGGATTCCATGCTTTCACAGGGTGCGACTTCAATCCTGCATTTTACAGGCGAGGCAAAAAAATACCATATAGAATATTAAAAAATTCTGAAACCTTCATAAAAGCCTTCACAGAAATTTCAAAGATCGATGATTGTGATAAACATGAATTTAAAAAAACTATAGAAAAATTCGTCTGCAGAATGTATGGGTTTAAAGGTATTGATGACGTTAATGTAGCACGAGTGGCTACATTTATGAAAGACAAATTGAATGTAAAGACAGATGTACTGACATTCAAAAATAAAATTGATGGATCAATATTTCCTCCATGCAAATCAGAACTATTTCAGCACATTTTGCGTACCTCATATGTAGCTCACCTCCTCTGGAGCCACGCTCATCTGTCGGTTCCAACTGAATTTTCACCGACAGATTTTGGATGGGAAGAAAAAGAGGATAAATATACCTTTAAATGGTTCGATGGTGATCAACTTCCGCCAAATATCACCAGCATAACAGGTGTTGTAAACACTACATAGGAATAATTACAATGAACAAATTGATTTTTGTCTACAGATAACACCGAGCAAAGAGAAGAAATTGAAGAAGCGGAAAAAGAAGCAGATAAAGATCAGTCTGAGGAAGAAGAACAGGAAGAAGAAATTTTTCACGATAGCTCTGACGATAGTTCTAGAGAAAGCGATTATGAAAATGACTCCAGAAACGCATCAAGTGATGAAAATGAATTAATGTGATTTGTAATATTATTTTTACATTATTGTTTCTTTTATTATTGATAAACCTTTATTTACTATATATTTTTCATTTGATTAAAAAATTATATTCACACTCAAAAAATAATGTCGTGTCGTAATATTATGAAATTTAAAAAAATTGAAACCGCTATATCTGGGTTAAATTAATTTCATTCTGTTTGAAATTTTGATGTTTAATAGTTTAGAGACTATATTTACTGAAAATAATAGTCAGCTGATGATATAGTAGGGGTAAGATCGTCAGTCAGACCGTTCTTTGAATTATTTTACGTTGAAATTGTATGCGCGCTAAGCAGCTATAATGCCCTAGCTGACGGTTTTTTCCCTATTGGAAGCTCAGCTGATTATTGTTTTTATCATTTCAATAACATAATAAATACGCTGTAAAAATTTGGTAAGGGATGAAATGACTTTACATCTCCATTTTTATTTCCGGTTTATAGGGGTAGCTGACGTATAATCCCCCATTTTCAGTGCAGCTGACGGTTATATTTATTTTTAATATTATTTAAACTAAAGATTGACAAATTTTCAAAAGTATTGAAATGACTTTTTTATTTTTATTTTTGGACATGTTTCCAATTTTGTCATAGCCAGATCCACCCAGAAGCAAACAGCTGACGCTTGTTTTGCTTAGTAGATATATTCAAACTATCATTTAAGACAAAAATTGTGAGGGATGAAAACACTAACAAAAATGCAACGCTGCCTCCCGGACTAGAATAACAGCTAAAGCAGATTTTAACTAAGCGCATTACTATGCACATTCGATTATAAACTGTGTAAGTGTTTATATTGAGATTTTCTGTGATAAAAGAAAAGGACACATTTTATTATAGTGTCTGTCTAAATGTAAAACGTATAAGTTAAATAAAGAAGGAAATTGTAATTCCAACACACAATGGGAGGATTTTATTAGAAGTTTTTCCAAATAATGATGAAAAAAACACGCGACTCAGTTTTAATGATTGAAATAAAAGGAGATATTTTATTTATAAAAAGAAATTGGCTATTACATATTTAATCAAATTAGGGAACGATTCAATAACCAATGAACTAAATAGACGGCATCTATGAGCCACGCGGTAATCGAATCATGTTCAATGGCTTTAGCCAACGCCATCTTTATTTACAAGCCGTGAAGCCATGCTTGGCAACACCGCATTAATGCACAGAAGTAGGCCGGGTATCATTGCACGTCGGTTGCAATCGAAACTTATTAAAAAATAACTAACATGAAATGATCCATACTACATCATTATTCTGATAGTATTAAGAAATAAAACAAAAGTTAGTAAGGGCAGGAAATTTTATTTTGTGGTATTTATTAAACATTAAATGACATTATTTACAAATAACATATTTTTAACGTTTACTCTTCTCTTTTGTTAGCGTAGCTAATTTCCTTTTTTTCTCTAAATTTTTAGTGCCATTTGTTTCTTTTGAATATTTTGTGTAGTTATTCAACAGAATATTTGCAAAAACAGAATACAATGTTTTAAACAATCTAGAAACATCGTTGCCACACAGACAATGTAATTCAAATTGTTAAAAAAAGTTATTGGAATTTAAGCTTAACTGTGTCAGTTGAATTAAAATGCCTTTTTGACAGGAAGATTGCAAAAATTTTGTTTCCCACACGCTATTAGCTACAATATATTCTAACAAAGCATACATATCAAAGAAAACACACTTAACATGGTAACTTGGTACACTTAAGCCACCTCGCTGTAAAAAGTCAAAATATTCGTTGCAAACATTACTGCCGCGTCCTTCCTCAAATAAAAAAACACAGGCAGTACATTCCAGTTTTTTGCAAACAGATCGTGCTCCATAGCCACAAACATATATGCAGCTTGATTCCTCGATTTCACATAATTCAAGATAATTTAAAGTTATAATGGGGCGAAATTGATCAATGTCAACATTATATAAATTTGATTCAGTACTTTCATTAGCAAAGTTGCTAAAGCATGCTTCTTTTTTATTGATCATTTTCAAAATATGTCTTATTCGTAATTTGTTTTCTGATTCAATTACTTGCCTAACTGATACATTATAGTTTGATCCAGATAGTCGTCTGTACATTCCAAACCTTTTCTCTAACTTGTCTGTTTGAAATTTCCCCAAGAGTACATATGAAACATTAAATTTTGTTACAGCATCGTTAGCAATTTTACATAACACTTGAGATGCTCTTCTTATTGCTTCAAATGTGTCGGAGCTTAAGCCAGCTTTGTCCTTGAAAGACTGCCATGCTTCTATCCAAGACAAAAAACGTTTCAAAAACAATAACTTTTCATCCTCAATACTACAAACTGGTCCTGCCCATTCATTTCTTTTTATTTTTCCTACGATAGGGTTTTTAGAATTTACAATATCCCACCAGATGCGAAAAATTTGTAAAAAATTTGCAGTATCTGTACATTTTTCTTCCGTTTGTAAAGCAGCAATAGTTGACATATGAAAAACATTATCCACTAACAAAACGTTTTGTCTCTCTAAATTCGAGGGATACAAAGTTTTATAACTCAACTTATATGCTTTTTTAATTAACTTATTTTGCTCGTCCTTGAAAAATAGTCGCAAATGTTCGAAACATGCATACCGTTTTATTGTATAATTTTCAAAATCAGGATATATTAAAGTGTGAAAAGTATCTTTTTTGTTCAACCAGTTATTCCTAACATTTTTAAAAATGTGAACAGTGTCATACGATAGGTAAGTATTAATATCAGGGATGCATTGATTTGGCATAGATTCGTTTGAAGAAATTAAAGTGAACATATTCTGATTTATTCTATTGTTATCAGTTAGTATCGCAACTATAGGAAAACCACATTTTTGAACAAATTCAATTACCTCATTAACGAGTATCTTTAACTGATCTCCTGTTGTGTTATTCACAGGAACTAGTCGAATAACTTCACTAAAATTACCAAAAGCAGAAGAGATCATAAAAGTTTCAATAGTTTTTGCCAGATCCTTAGCATTATTTTCTGAACTGCCAACAATTCCATTGGCTTTAAAATCTAACTTAGATTTCACATAAATTTCATCAATTTGTAATATTGTATATTTTTCTCGAACAGTCAAGTTTTTGGAAATTTGTTTCAAATAGTGACTTGTATTTGAAAGATTTTTGTCTGGTTTTACATTAAATCTAGAAGATATTTGTTGTAAATATCGTTTACTAGGCAGCAGCAAATGATCTTGTAAGAGCATGTAACAAGACAATGAATATGAATAAGCCATAAATGCAAACAAAATAGTTGCTGGGGAATATTTTCATCTTTTTAACAATATCATGTTTAACTGATCAATTAAAAGTTCCAATTGTTTTTTATGTTGATAGTCTTCCATTTCTTCAGCTTTTTCGTTACACATAACTAAATTTTCATACGACTTTTGCAAGAAAAATTCAAAAGATCAAGTCCTTAAATTGTGTTGACTTACGTTGGCATACCTAACTAATATATTTTCAAGTTGCGACCATCGAGATAATTTTAAATCACAAGGGAGAATCCAGTTCAAATCGTGAGCAGAAATTTCTTCTTTTCCAATAAAGAGTTTTAATGTTAAATCACTTTTCACAAGAACACTACATAAAATTTCGGCGGCACTTAACTCAGTTTCACTTTCAGAAGAACTATTAGAACACTCAATATTTAATAAATACAGCCAAACACCAAAGTTGCTCTTAATTTTAAAGTTCCACTTTGTTTCACTGTTTATACCATTTAGTTTTGTTTGAAAAGTGTCAAGAAAATTTGTAAAGTCATTTATAATATCAGATTTTACATTTTCTTCAATTTTTCCAGCTTCTTTTGATTGCAACGCTTTCCTTCTTACTTCAGGGTCTTTTCGTCTAACTACTGTTGAAGTTGAAGACAGATAAACTGGAAGATTTTGAAAAATTGTGGGTACAGCGTCTTCCTTTAATTTTGGGTGTGCTAATAGCAACGTAGTAACAGTTGACCGTTTTTGTATATCTGATCTAATATAACATCATTTTCGTTAAAATGTTTTATACAAACAGATGAATACTTCGTAGGCCGCCAATTTTTCCTCGGGATAGCTCGAAGCCATTTCTTTTTCGTTTCTTCATCTTTTGGAAATGAAAACGTAGTAACTGCAGCTTGCCCCTTTACGGATACACTTTCGTAATTCGATTTGCAGCTTGGGACACAACATTTTCTAGTCATCTAAAAAGTTTTCATGTGAAAAGCATGAACCAAAGGTTAAATGTACTTACTTTTTATATTGTCGAATATCAAATTATTGAGTTAAATATTCTGATAAATACACACAGGTTTGGAAATACCACAACTATCTAACGTTAACTGCACTTTATAACAATATCAACAACAACTCAATGATGCAATACTGAACTGAAGAACGCAAAATGTCCGCCTAGCAACACTGCTGCCAAATTTCTTAGTTCACGGCTTGTAAAATAAAGATGGCGTTGCTTTAGCGCATACACATTTTCTTCTTGAAAATAATAATTTAGGCATTGACCCAAACCTTCATTATTCGATGACTGCAGTAGCCGTACCGGACAATGCCGTTAATTTGATAATTAGGAGTGACATATGACAAATTCGTCTGTCGGGACGGTGAGTGGTTAATAATTAACCTTATCAACCTCACTCCAGGTAACCAACACAGCGACAAACAAAAAATTGAAAATCAGCACCAGAACTCGTCTAAATATTTCAAGTTGATAACACAACAATCATTAGTATTAAATTGGAAAATTGACAAAATGAAATAATCATCACATTTGTGACAGTAACAAAGTTTAATGACCATCCATATGTAGGTACTTCTTTACGTTTAAGGAACACAAATGAAAGCTAGGTAGATGCAAATAATTCGAACATTACTTTTGTAAAAAAAAACAATTTTGGAAAAAAATTGTTAAAAATTTTGATTTCACTAAACAATTTATAGTTTAGGATTATTTTCAGACATTCTGTTGAGCACAAGAATGTTGTAGGTGAAAAAGCACCTAGATATTATCTGCATGAGTATTTGTAAATATAACCATAAGAACAACAAGGCATCCGCCAAAATAAATCCACAGAACACGCAATATTTATACTGTGCCAACTAATAGAAAAATCAATCGAATTTAATTAACCATTATTATATTGTTATATCAATCTACAGGACCTGTTAGAGCCACTTGGAGGCCCAGGTCAAGCAACACAATATAATGGAAAAAATTCACCGGAAAAAATACGATTTTGTGGACATTTCAATCTAAATGAAACAACATATTTCAACTTTCTTAGTAATTTCCAACATTGATTACATCTTGCATTGGTGGAATATTCTAATAAGCAATTAAAAGATACCACGGAAAGATCCAAATTCGTATAAATAAAATATTTCTAGAGCACTGTTAGAGATCACATGTAGGGTCAGTTGTTCAACAGTGAACCATCTAATTTTGTGGCCGAGTTTGTAGCTTATCTACTGGGATTTTATTTTTGGAAACTGTTTACCAGTTAAATATGATAAATAATCTTTAAGTTTGCGGTGGGCTAAATCTATGGAAAATCAAGTTTTTGAAATATAGCCGTTTTTTTCTTTTATGTACTTTGGTTCACTGTGAGACACGGGTGTGATACAGTGAACCATGACTGTGTACACACCGAACCAGATAGATAATAGGAGTTTTAGATGGAAATAAAAAAATTTATTAGAAAAGTATAGAACAAATATTGAACCACATCCACCACTATCGTAGAGAAACTTAATAAATTTGGCGTACGACTGTTTTCTTCTTAACCACTTCCTTTCTACGCTTGCTTGCCTGTCTTGCTTCTTAAATCACATTCATTTCGGGTGTATCCATCGCAATCATGCTTTTGCCAGTTTTGCCGCAGCCTGTATGTACAGTGAACCGGTAGTTCCACACCGGTAGTGCTGGACACACAAACATGGTTCACTGTGAACTACCCGGCAATTTTACAAAAACTAAATTCTAGAAAAAAAACCGTTTGATAAAGTAACTCATTTCGCTGACTAAACTGATAGAGCCTTATCCATTTATAATAGCAAACGGTAGCATAAACAATAGTTACAGAAACAAAGGTAATATGAAGATTTGAACTTACCGCTTGATTTTTACTTTCGCACTCACAAAACACGTTTCTGCGGGTTTACCAACGATGCGTCATTACAGTTTATCAGTAACTACAATACAACTTTGAGGTAAGATCTAGCAAATTAAAACATATGTCGCCATAAACGTAACATTTTAAATTCGTTGAAAACCAGGGGTGGTTCACTGTTCCTGCTTGGTTCACTGTTGAACAACTGACCCTACACTAAATTATTAGAATTCACTGTAAAATTCAGGTAATTTTACCTAAAATTTTAGATAACCAATATTTCATTAAAAATTTTGGGTAATTTTACAAAAACTAAAAGAATTGTTACGAACAAATTTAAATTTACATCAAAATCATTGATTTATTTTTACACAAGACATTTTGTTTTTTTAACACACAAAGGGCGAATTTGGTATGTTCCAATACAAATAAAACTATACAAATTTACTTCTTAAAAATTAAAATTAAACTGCCATATACACTAAGACCTCGTTTAGTGCTCGGGATGTGTTATTAGACTTCAAAGCCGTAAACGAAACAACGTTAAACGAGGTCATTTTAAAACATAGTAAATAGGGAAAGTGGAATACGAGGCCGAAAATAACCAAATTGTATTTATAAAGTGGTTCGTATTGTAAAAACAGGCATATTTAATCTACCAGAGCTAACGCGAAATAAATTTTAATCGTCACTGGCGCCTGTCTGAGAGACCGAGAGTTTTTATAGTTTAATTATTATTGAAAAATATTATTTTACTTTAAATCTAAATTTATATAATAAATCACAACTAGATTTAATATAAGATTATTTTTGTTAAACTTAAACAGTGGGGAAAATTATGTCATTTTCTTGTAACACCTCTAAAAAAAAAACAAATTATTGGACTTTCTTTCCAAAATAAGTTTGGTGCTAAGTTTTAACACAATAATCTATTAAACAAAATGAAAAAAATAATGAAAAAAATTTTTTAAAGGAAAATTTCATTCAGCTTATTTTACTTACATACCGACTGGCGTCGGGCCCCACAGCCGGTGACTACGCAAAACACAAAAATATGTCTGCAGACGAAAGCCTGATAATAGTGCTGACCAAATGAGGCAGCTATCCAAAGAATCAGCCAAATTTATTAAGATTAAAATATTATTCAGCGTTTCCAAAAAAAGTCAGTCTCTGAGACGTATGGCGCAAGATCTGACTGGTTAAAGCAGTTCCAACGTCGACTTGACATTCATTGTGTTCCAGTCTCCTCAGCACCTACATTTTAATATCGTTCGAAATGCTTTTTGTGTCACTTTGGTTTTATTATTACACTTATTCATTCTGAATAATCTAAAAAATTGTACGGATTAATTTTTAATGAACAAATAGAATTTTTGTTGATTTTCTTACTCAATAATATCGAAGATTACAGAGCATAAATTAATAACTGCTTATGAACAGGATACGCGAAAATAAACGTACCAAGCAAACATAGATTTAGGGGAAGTACAGCGCTACGATAAATTGCCACCTTTCGCTGATTATTCAGAAATAATCGTACTATGTAGCTAAATACGAATCAACGAAATGCCGAAATAATTTGAATCAGCGTAATGCTTTTTTAGACTTCGAGCATACAGCGTTATATCGAATCAGCGTTAAACGAGAAAGGGCTAAACGAGGTCTTAGTGTATTAATTATTTTTTGTTTAAATGAAAATACACATGCCATGTAGTGATGATATATTAGATCTTCGAAGCGGCGGTCTTAGACTTCTAGGCATTTATTTAATCGCGGACAAAAACCTTCTGGAATTTGTTTTTTTTAATTTATGAATATTATTTTGATCGCAAGTTATAAAAAATTTACTTTCAAGGGACACCACTCGCGAAAATGATTCGATTCTGAAGCATTTTACATAACAAATTAATTCCGTTTCTAGTAATGTAAGCGGTAGTTCCGTCTTGCGGAAACCAATTGATTAACATTTCTTGGTTTCAAGTCGACATTGCAGTTAACTTCGAACCAGCCTTTTTCTTGAAAAAAGTAGCTACCAATGATTCTGTTTCGAGATGTGGGGTTAACGACAAACGCACAAAGTTCAGAGGGACCTATTTTTACTAAACGTCATATAAATACACAAATGGCATGAGTTTAACTCAATAATGCATAAAACAAATGAATTTAAATTGCAACGACTACTATATTTGTAACATTCTGAAAATGACGCGTCATTATGTACAACAGATCAGCAGATAGTTAAGAAGATTAAATACAAGACTAACGGATATTATTTTAATAATGAAAAGCTACTTAACTGATTGTATGTTACAATAGAATTAAATCTTGGACGTGGCTTACTTATAATACCACAGCAGTTTATGTTCGAACAGCAATTTTAATTCCTCAATGGTTTATCAAAAGTAACCAAAACTAGTGTATTGTATAAGAAGCTGTAAATACCAAGAAATTATAAATTTAACTTTACTATTGTTTCTAGCGTTATATTTAAAGTTCCAACAAAAACTGTAGACAAATTGTACGTATTTAACCTTCCGATGGTATGGTGAGGTGGAGGGACGTTAAGAGTATGGTTGGGTCGGATTCGACCCACATCCAATAAACTAGGTTTCTCTTTCTTTTTAATCGAAAAATTCACAATACAGTGGAACCCCGTTTTTACGTCCCCGCATTTCACGTTTTCCCGTTATTTACGTTTAATTTTTGCAGTCCCGTTTCATTTTAATGTAGATAATACCCGGTTTAACGTTTATTTTTCCCGCAATTTACGTTGGAAATATTTAAAATGCAGTTATTAAATTTATTGAAATTACAAATTCCATTTATTTTAGCACATTCGATTAAATCTATAGAAATCATTGAAACGAATATGTTAGCAGTTTTTAGACACTCCTGCACTTTGCAAAGTTTCATGATCGGGATTATGTGGACAATGTTTTATCTCATTCGGTATTGATTCTCGAAAAAGTGAAAGAACACGTGATCTCACGCGTTTTGCTCGCGCGTAATTTTGATATACCACTTTGGCTACAGTAATAAAAAATCGTGAATCTACTGAAACAAGTGCCATACAATGTCGTCCCATGGCAAAAAAAACGCATGCACAAAAGCATTTCAAAGTACGAAGAAATTATAGTATTGCAAGAAACCTATAAACACAAGAAATAAATTTACACCAAACTAATTGGTATGATTTTTTTAAAGAAAATTTTTATTGTCCTTAATTTACGTTTTCCCTCCATTTACGTTTTTTTTTTGTCGATCATTTCAAAAACGTAAAAACGGGCTTTCACTGTATTTTAAAACAATATATATTTAAATCCTTTTTAATGCATAAAAAAAAACGTTTCATTTTACAAAAACAAGGAAAAATTATACAAAAAATTCTTTGAATCTTCATACAATTTGCATAGTTTCGGTATTTTTCGTGGTTAGAAAAGGCTGCGTTTTTACAATATCAGACAACTAAATAAAAGAAAAAACGAAAAAAAATTCTAAAAATAACGAAAAAAATTTCTTTATAGGGTATAGTCGGGTCGCATCCGACCCGGCCTCGAGACCATGGCCCAATAAAATTAAAATTGGCTGAGCATGCAACGTACTTGGGGGTTGCTGATTCGTCTATATCAGTAGGAAGGCTGACTCGAGAGATAGCTGAAACCGCTCACCGATCTGATAAAGGTGGTAGACGTAGGAAACAAAAATATTTGACTTGGGTCGGATCCGACCCCGACCATACCATCGGAAGGTTAAGTTAAATGCACATTTTGGTACTCTTATATCATCCGCATATCTGACAACAAACAATTACTATGGCTTACCTCCAAAATTGAAGCCAAAAATTAAATATATTTTATAGTTGTAGTTTCATAAAAGGTTCAAATTGAAGATCAAGAAAGAACATTCCGATTCTTTAATCCAGGAGCCCTGAAAGCTTTTATGAAGCCTTATTGCTCATTAAAAAATTTTGATCAGGGTTTGGGCTTTGAATATAAGTCATGTGGCAAAACTAGTTAGAACAAAAATTAGTTGATTTATTTAGGGTTGATAAATGGTATTTTGTTACTATTCTCGCAACTTGGTAATTTGGTGATTGTCATGGAAGAAACCAAGTATTGTTTATTCTTGAATTATTGTGTATCAATTCATGCGTTCAGAACCTGCTTGCAACCGTCACAATGGCGAACGACAAATCAGTCTACACTGCATACATTTTGCATGAATGTTTAACACCGTCAAGGTTTGATTTCATCAATGAAACAAAAGTTTCGGTTTGTTACAATCAATTTAATTACTTTGAGTATTTACTTTGAAAGCTCCAATTTTCCACTGAAATAGCGAATCATTTCGTGCCGGTGAAAAGATTTCAATTAGTTTTTAGATTTCCGTTGCAGATAATTTTAATTCGATATTTTGTTGCGGAATTTAATTGAATGATACGAGAATCGAAATTAGAAAGCTTGTTCTATATGATCCTTTTCTCAGACGTTAATTTTGTATTTTTTAATTAATGTGAACGTCGCAGGAAATAATTCTGATGTCGTCCCACATAAAAAATTAAATATTGCTTTTACTAAATCCGCAAATTCTGTCTTATTATTTTTCTTTTGTAGAATTTGAAATAACTTCTCGAAAATTCTCTGTAATACGACTTCAACACTTTTCGAGCTCTTTTATTCAAAAGTTCAGCGATGCTGCAAAAATGTTTATTACTTGTTTTGAAAATAATACTAAACCATTAAAGGATAGGATTCATTGCACCATTTTAATTAAATAAGAAAACCAGCTCACCGTCGCATTTTCAAATCGTAAAGAAAACCAATCAAGTAGTAGTTCCAGATAGACTTGATTACAGACTCCACCAAAAGGAATAAAAAGTGCAACAAAGGCTTTTCCAGGTCGCTGATTGAAGAACAAGGGAGAATATTAAAAACTTCAATATGTCTTTACTTTGCGTGCAAGTTTAAAAGGCGGAAAACTTTCAAAGATTTTTCAATAAACAGATTTAACTTCCGAGATTCGCACAGTGACGTCAACGTTACCAGGTTTGAATTTATTTCTGATATTGTGCATTTGTCACTTTTCCCGAAATATTTCATCAATTCTTGTGCGCTCTAACAAGCGAAATTATGAAACACGAGGTTGGGATAAAAATGTTATTGCTGAAGTTTGCAGAAATCGCAATTTAAGAATTTTCGTTTCGTTGATTGCAACTTGCAGTATCTTCATTTTAAATTGGCAATTCAAACGGTACGTTTTATTAAAGCAATCCTACACGGCATAAGTGCATCAAATATTGGAAAGTGTTAAAAAAGAGAATTGCGGTACTTACGTTTAAATTTGAGTTCTATTTCTAGCAGGCGATTACATGTCGGAATTTAAAAAAAAATTGGCTAACACAAAAATCGTTCGTAAATAAACAATAATTAATTACAAATGAATATTCGGTATTTCTAAAAAATGTTATTGAACTCGCGTCACAACATACACCCCCGCAAGTTATCAGTGTGAATCTACAAGTTCAACATAATCGGCGCTTTCTGTACGACGTCGTGACGCTGACGCTTGCGCGCAACTCGTCATTACTTTATCTCTTTTCCCAGCACAACATTGTTTTTTTTGGCAATGACGTCACGCCGAAAAAGAATTTTCCAACAACCCCTGGCAATAAATTCGTTAAGTGGTAAAAAACTTCAAAAAAATCATTTTCATATTAACGGCGCCATATTCCACATCGACGTTCATCCCTCTTTCTATAGGCAAGAGATGCAATGGCAGTGACGTCATGTTTATGTTAATGAAATTATGTCGGTTTACCAAAGTTGACATAACTTCGGAAGGCAATTTAAGTTTTGATTATGGGATAGGCGTAGCATCCCCGAGAAAGAACGAGATCCTGTTTTAACTGACACCCCTAAGGCTGCTTTGTCTTCGTTTTATTAATACCGCGCTTTCACGGCAGACGCAGTTTAAAGGTACGACTTTAGTTAATTACAGTGCCAAATACTCGGATAATGTTATCACGTAATTAAAATCGGTCAAGTCAGCGTTATTTCATTGCATTTATTTAATGGGGAAGCTGACGAAAACAGCGCGTCTGCTGAATGTAAAAAAGGGAATTATAATTAATTAAATTGAATTGTGGTTTTTGTAGGGTGCGTTTAAGTGCGCGGAGTAGCAACAAACTCGGCGAATTTATTAACCATTTAAAGTACTAGTCTCGTTTTTTTGTCGTCTGTTTCACATTTTGTGGTTATAAAGTAGATGGAGTATGTGGACTGTAGACGTCGCCTAAAAACAAAGTTTGATTGATCGATTTTTTCGCGGTCTAGCTTATTTTGCGTTTGCCACTTTACAAATGCTAAAATTTGAAACAATAAAAGGGCATTCTAAAACAAAGTTTTGGTAGTTCCTATATTAAAACAAGTTAGTTGAAGTTTCGATACTGCTATGACCTTTATACTACTTACTTTCATCATAACATCTATTCATAAAGTGCCTTTTTTCACATTTCCGTTTCATCAAAGCTTCCTTTAATTAAGTTTTCGTCCGTGTGCTTCTTCCTATCGAACCATTTATTGTAACGTGCTTTATTAAGGGTCAATTTGCACAGGTTTATTCATACTTAAAAGTGATTTATCGCAACCTTGCCACATAAATTATTGAATATTAGGGGTATCAGAAAGTAATTTTTTAACAGATAATTATTTGTTCCGGAAATCTTTGTTGCTTATTCAGTTATGTCATTGATACTCAATACAGTTGTCAGTCAACATATTCCATTCCATTGCTTTAGATTTAGCACCATGAATATTTGAGAGGATCGTAACACTTAAGCGGGCGATTCCAAGTTAAAAAACTGGTACTTAGACAAAATGAGTTAGGTGAGTACCGGCAGACGTGCTACAATTATTCAGCTTCACCTCTAACCTTCTATTTGGCAACAAAATTACAAATCGTTAAGAATTGGGATCGATTTTCTTAAGCATATTCGTATCAGTGGCGGATTAAGTATTCGAGAGACCTCAAGCGCTTACCGGTTTTGAGCCCCCTCTTACAACAAAATTTTGAAAGATTTTGCCTGCGTAAATAAAGAAAGAAGAATAATCAGACGAAAGGTAAAGAAAGTAAATAGTTTGGAAAATTTTTTTAAGGTATATGAAGAGAGCACGCCATTCGCGTTTCTGATGGGGAAAATTAAAACAAAATATATAATATGGTTTCTATAATTAGAAAATTTCTCTGCCATCCATCAACTTTCATTTGTACATACCACCTGTAGTTGATATATTTTATTGTGCAGCGTTTAATGAAATAAGGTCTTCAAAATACTGAATTTCAATACCCATACAACACAAGTTCGTCTACGGGAAGTCTAGAGTATATCTTTGCCAGATGTTAAGACAGGTATCTATAGGATGTCTAATTTCGGGCGGCCATCCACTATACATATATTTGTCACAAACTCGGACATCGAGGGTATATCCCGGTCGGACTTCTATTAGATATACATTTTGTCTATCTAGCAGATATCCGTATTTACAGTTATTCGTTATCTTATAGATATCTTTTGTATATAATACAACGTGTCCCAGAAATAATGTCATTGATTTTAACCAGTGATAGAACTCGTCAAATTCAAGAACTTTTTTAAATAACTTGTTGATGTAAACGTTTTGATTAACAAGTTAAAATTGTTGACAATCAAGACGGCTCGTCAATTTCAGGGAGGGTAAAATGCCAAAACAAAATTGCGATCTCGAAAAAATGATACATAGAAAAAATGTTTCTTTTGAGGAGTTCCGGGACACGTTGTATATATTTGTATATATTTCGCTCTTTTGCTAGAAGACTGGCACAACTCAAAAAACTTCTATTTGAAATAATTGAGTTTAAAAATTAATGCTACAATGCAAAACATGAGATAAGATATAACTACGGAAACGGCGTTTTTTGTGTAAAAAGAATCTATCTTCCCGAGTATGTTGATACAATAATCTCAAAATTGACAATTTTTTTATTGTGCCGGTATTCTAGCAAATGAACGATTTTATTGTTAATCTTTTCATAAATTCATTAAAATCATCACTACTTTTATGGAAAAAAAAATGGAAAGTCATAATTTTGTTAATTACACCATGATTTCGAATGACGTGTTTTAAAATGTGTTTGCATTAAGACTGCAGTGGAGACCGGAGCTTACAACACCCAATTCACAATGATCTAATTTTAATGTTGAAATGCTATCTACCATGGAACCCCGTTAGTGCCCGATGATGATAATTACTAATGTGGTGATATAAAATTGCCGGCTTTCTAAAACAATCAATCAATTTAAGTGAATGCAGTATTAGTTTAAAATTATGCTTATTTGTAAATAATTTTATCTAGTGTTCCCTGTTTTTAAAATAAAGATAACGGTTATCAGATTTAAGTAAATTCCTAGTCTGAAGTGCACGCACCTACATCTTGTAGTGATTGACTTGTACTATAATTGGCAAAATTATATAATACAGTCCGCCCTCGGTTAGTCCGTCACTCCGGTTAATCCGACCGTGGTCGGAGTCGCGAAAACTCGTCAGTGACTCACCACCCGTCGCGCCATTGTTAATAGTATCCCGTCATCTCTCTTATCGTTTCGGATGTAGCGTGTTTTTTTGTACAGAACTATGCAGTTTTAGTGTTTACTGTTCGCTGGTTTTACGACACTGTTTTTCTGTATTCGTTACAGTATATGTTTTTACTGTTTTCTGATAATCCGACCTTTTTTGCGTTCCGACCATACCCCCGGTCCCGAAGGTGATGGATTAGAGGGGTTCTACTGTAGTTGCTTTGGCTTGAATTTACTGGTCAATCTTATGCTCTTAAAACTGTTAAGAGTCGAGGTGTGTGTTGCAACCAACGTTAGTCCCTAAATGCACAATTTGGTCCACATGTGGGTTAGAGTTGATGCAGACCTTGTCGACGCTAGTGATGTATAAGTGTTGTGTGCAAGACTTGTTACTACCCCTTAACGTACAGATATTTTAGACGAATAGTGATTAAACCAAGTGCCGATCCCGAATGGCACGGAAAAATTTTCGACTCTTTCGAGATTCAAAAAAGGGACTTCCGTGCGTTCAACTCGGAAACCTGATTCTCTTACCACTAAACCACCCAACCGTCAATTTACTGATTCATTTCTTATCTTCATTTAAACTAACTGTCGAACTCACTTGCGACAAACACGGATATAATGAAATTCCTTTTTATATAATAAGCATCTCTTTAATGCAATGTTTCAATCACATTGCTTTGCTTATAACATTTTCTGGTTATTATGATCACGTTTTATTGAAACGTCGAACAAATTTTAAGAAATATTTACTTGAGAAATCGATTTGGTTTACACACATTTGCCTAACATTTTTTAACTTTCTGTAATGAAATTTTACACAAAAATTCTTTTAAGTCTTGTCGGTCAACCGTCATAAATTATTTGAAATAAAAAGAAATTTTTGTCTTTGCTTTACTTATTTATCTGTTAATCTCCAACATTGAAACCTCCTTTATTTTCTATTTTTAAACTTTTTACCTTTATTTGGTCGAGAATAAATAATAGGAGTGTGTATTTCCAAAAACTATTGTGTTATTTTTAATTTTTTAATATTCTTATCGCGTTTAATTAATATCACGACAGATACGGACAGTCTCAGAAATTTCGTTATAGCTAATCTTTACTGTATGTTATTTCATCGATCATTACATTGGAAGGAAAAAATCATGGAATGAGGGTGTAAGATCAATGAGAAAGAAAAACTTGTTTATCTACAATCATGACGTAATACGTTCATTTCATATGCTAGCCATGGATACATAACAAGGCTCCTTATCCACAGGTCACGCCCCTTCAGTTTCATTTTCATTATTAAACGGTGCGTATTGTTGGTTGCCTATTTATTTTCATTATTAAACGGAGCGTAATGTTGGTTGCCTATGCGCGCGGTAGAATGATTAATTTTTACGAGGCTACCTAAGCAAATGTCCCGGGTTCAATTCTGGGCGACAGTAACACCGTATTAAAATCAGAACCGTGTCTCCTCGCGAGGCAATGGTAAAACACCGAGGTATTCTGCCTAATCTCTTCTTCTTCTTCCTTCTTCTGAGGGAATATTTGCACTTAATTGTTACGGGACGGAACAATTATCGGACGGTGCCAATGCACGACGCCTTTGCGAGAAAAAGAAAATTAGGAACGAATAAAAAACTATTATCCATTAGGGAGACCTCGGCTACCGCGAGAATCGGAGAAGCGTCACAACTTGAGGGTGGTTAAGTCGTCACTTTCAAAATATAATATAAGCAAAAGAAAAACACGTTCGTATTTTTCGTGCTAACTGACAAATCCTTGTTATTTTTTTCGCGCCCATGACAACTGGAAGCAAAGGTTTCTCGATGAAAATCACGTTTTGGTTTCGGTTTAATTTCGGTGTCAATTTTGCTTCGGAACTTTTCAGCATTTTAAAGTTTTATCGAATGAAATTTTGATTGTAGATAAACAGCTGTATTTTTCTCGCACATAATGGCTATTATGAACTCAGATGTTTGTAAATACTCGTCTTCGACTCGTATTTACAAACTTTTATCTTCGTTAATAATAGCCTACATTATGTGCTCGTTAAATAATATACTATTATCTACAATCATGACGTAATACGTTCATTTCATATGCTAGCCATGGATACATAACAAGGCTCCTTATCCACAGGTCACGCCCCTTCAGTTTCATTTTCATTATTAAACGGTGCGTATTGTTGGTTGCCTATTTAGTTTCATTATTAAACGGAGCGTAATGTTGGTTGCCTACGCGCGCGGTAGAATGATTAGTTTTTACGAGGCTACCTAAGCAAATGTCCCGGGTTCAATTCTGGACGACAGTAACACCGTTTTAAAATCAGAACCGTGTCTCCTCGCGAGGCAATGGTAAAACACCGAGGTATTCTGCCTAATCTCTTCTTCTTCTTCCTTCTTCTATTACTGAGGGAATATTTGCACTTAATTGTTACGGGACGGAACAATTATCGGACGGTGTCAATGCATGACGCCCTTGCGGGAAAAAGAAAATTAGGAACGAATAAAACACTATTATCCATTAGGGAGACCTCGGCTACCGCGAGAATCGGAGAAGCGTCACAACTTGAGGGTGGTTTAGTCGTCACTTTCAAAATATAATATAAGGAAAAGAAAAACACGTTCGTATGTTTCTTGCTAACTGACAGATCCTTGTTATGTTTTTCGCGCCCATGACAACTGAAAGCAAAGGTTTCTCGATGAAAATCACGTTTTGGTTTCGGTTTAATTTTGGTGTCAATTTTGCTTCGGAACTTATCAGCATTTTAAAGTTTTATCGAATGAAATTTTGATTGTAGATAAACAGCTGTATTTTTCTCGCACATAATGGCTATTATGAACTCAGATGTTTGTTAATAATAACCTACATTATGTGCTCGTTAAATAATATACTATTATTGATCTTCTTGATCTATTATTCTCTCTCAGCCATTATTCGTTCAATCCGAAACATAGATATCTTTGATTCGTTTTCACACTTTTCTATCCTCAAACAACTAAAAACATTTCTTTCTTGCTTGCTTTTTTATGTCATCAAGTCATCTTTTTCTGGTCCTCCTACATTCCTCTTTGATTATCATGGTCGCCAATGTGTTATTTTGATTTATTAATAGTACCTGAATGTATTTTTAATCAGTAAATCAAAATGAAATGGATAAGAGAAAAGTGCCTTATCACCACGATAACGCAACAGCCCATTCGTTCGGAAATGCAACTTCCAAAATTGAAGAACTGCGCTTTGAATTGCTTCAAAGTTGGTTCCCTCAAACTAATACATGTTTCCAAATTTCTCAAAATATTTCATCAAATGAGAATATAGCAGCTGTAGATGACTTTGCAAACCTCAATGAATCAGTCTTCATAGAGGACATTATAAAGTTGGAACATCGTTGGAATTATTGTATTAAATGTAGTAATTGTAGTAATTCTTTATCTCTTGTTTCTATGCCAGACTGCAAAGATGTTAAGCGCCCTGCGTATTTCTTAAAAGCATCATCTGTTAATGATGCAATCCTTTGGCTAGAATATTCTGTGGTATTCCAGTGTACACTTTTGCGCTTAGAAACTCACAAAAAATATAGTCAGCAGCTGTTATTATTAGGAACCTTGCTGACCATGCAAAGTCTTCAAGTCTTCAGATGACTCTCATTTCCAAAACTTTGCAAAATTTGCAGAGAACCTGTAAGATACGAATTTTGTAAAAATAAAAATTAAGATCAACTTACAACAAACGGCCCAAACTTGTCTTGGAAAGATTCAATGCAAAAGATTGCTAGCTGGATTTTGTGCTATTGCTTGCCTCCCTCCTTGTACTGTACCGGGGAAACGTAAGATGAGCCTGGTGCCAACATTGCCTTTCGCTGATATTCCTTGCTGCAACCGATTTAAGTGTCTTTACATCCAATTAACGTAAATTACAGTACGAACATTAACAAGCTTAGCGAATGTTCAACTCTATTCAGAAGTGTACACGTTTACATTCAGTAGTAAATTGAGAAAATTAACGTGGCGTAGTTAAAAAAGTAGTGTGTTACGTGCACCAATCTATAATCTAAAATAGCATATCTTTTTCTCTTTCGATATTTTAATAAGCGTGGCAATACACGCAAGTACAAAACCTTTAGTGAATATTAACAAGCAGCTTTAATTTCCCGTTAGATAATTCTAATTCTCTTACATTAATTGGATGTAAACGACACTTTATACCTGCTTAAAAAGCAGTAAAGCCCCGCTGCTGTATCGGTCAATTCGACAAGTCATTTGCGATGCATACTGAAATATATAATAAACCTCATATAAAAATATTTCAAAATATTGATTCCACTTGATTTAGATGATTTTCTTGAGAACAGCATATTTTTGAAGGAAGGGTTACTTTAGTAACATTTTTAAAAGATCAGCTATTTCAATAATTTCTCCAGGGAGCTCAACTTCTCATGTAAAAAAGCACAAAAAATATTTTCTTGTTAAAACATGCTGGGATCAACAGTTCTTCGCGTAAGTGAAAACATTCCCGTCGTAAGAAATTTCTATATTGCACGTTTTTTGTTTTGTTCTGTTTATTAATTGAAAGAAAAAATTCTCTTGCTCTCGAAAATAGACAATAACGAAACAGAACATAAACTTTTTTGGTCTGTAGAATACTTTAGCCTCAAGGGAAACTGCAAAAACCCGTAAAAACGTTAGTTGCCATCAAAATGAGAAACTACCTCAAGAGATACTATGCAAGCTGCATTTAAACCATTCTCTGGAATAATGTTACTCGTTTTACTCTTTCTAGAGCATGTGACAGTTTCCGGTTAAAGAAAATATTTTGTCGGGAAATTCAAATTATTTTAGAAACTATTTATATAAAATGGTAAACGTTTTGATATGGGAAGAAATATATGTGGATTAAATCGATCGATCATTTGAAACTTATTTTTGAATTCCCAAGTACAAACATACTAAGGTTATTTTAAGCTTGAGATACAATGATCAACATGTTTGATTTGATAATATTATTTTAATATCGTATTTTATTAAAAGCCTGCCATTTAAAAATTCAGGTCGTTCAAATCGCAGACAAACAAACACGACTGGATTGCTTTTAAACTTTCTTTTTACATTTCTCGAATGACATTTAAACAATGAAGATTTTCGGTGCTTTTGAAATACGTTCTGAAGAAAATTTAGTCGAAATAGGGAAAGCGAAGCTATGCGACAACCTCCCAAAGGTTATTTCCGGATTTCACTTATGTACATAAATAACGACGTGTTGGAAATGTATTGCAGTTTGCATATTTATTGATCTTTACCGCGCAAATTTTTGATTTTGTTGCTATCTTTAGAATGTTCACTTTTTACGTCGAACATTCCCATTTCGCTTTAGCCGTTCCAAGAATAGAATTTGCAATATTCTTCCTTTGTAAATTTAGATAGAAGTGTTCTCTCTATTTCAAATTACGTTTGCAGCCGAGTTCTTGCGCGAAGCTGAAATACCGGGCACTTAACCTAAGCGGCATAAATGTTGCGGTCTGTTGGGTAATTAGTGGGACAACAGCCTTTGCGTCAAGAGCTTTTGTTCGGCAAAGCTGATTCATTATTTAGGTTGGGATAACTGTTTCTTTCATTCAAGTGTCGGGGTTAAATTCCTTCATTTATTGCACTGTACGCGTTTTCATATAAATTTTTGATGATAATTACCTTCCGTTCTACACGGGTCACTCCAAAAGTATTCAGATTAAAAAACCTAGTAAATCAAGACAAACAAAATCTAAACATAAATTTTACATATTTCTCTTAGTTGAGACGAAAGTTAGTCAGTTTTTGAAGCCATTCTGTAAAAAAATTAAGCTATAATCGGCACGGCGACCAGATGGAGTAATAAACGAACGTGCTCTTCGCGTGATTTTCGGTGGGAACGTTTCCTATTGGTTAAATGGCGCGCGGTACGAAGTATGATGCAGCCCAATGCACGCAGCCGAAAATTTTACGCTTTCATACTCTCGTGGTTAAGCCTAGGTTGTTGTCTGGTTGTATATCTAGTGCGTGAAGTAAAAAATAATAAATGCTTATTCCCGACTGATAAAATAATAATAAAATCCGTGAAATAGTCAAATTTAAATTTCCCGCACACAACTAAAATTTGGCGATGCAGTGTAAATCAGGCTACGCTACGAACTATCACGTGAACACCTCGTGGCTATTCCATCTTTTGGCCGCGGCGAGTATAAGAGCATTTTCGACTCGTCATTTATTCTTCTTCATTTTCACCCTTAAGAACATATGCGATTATTCTAATCTACTTCATCCTTCCTACTGCAGATCGAAATAGGTTTATGGATTTCGTTCCCGACTACTTCCTTACAATTCTTCATTCATGGTATTCTGCGTTTTTCTGGTTCCCTTCCTTCTTCTATTTTGGTCTCGATAATAAGTTGGATAAGTTGATATTTTTAGTTTCTCAGTGGCTGTTTAAAGTAGCCCATTATTGTATCTATGATCTTTTTATTTCATTGATTCTGAGGGTCCACGCCTCAGCAACGTATAGAAGATTAGAGAAGATGTATCACCTAGTTTTAATTTCTATGTTTAGTTTGCTGTTGCAAAAGATCTTTTTCATTTTATTGAAGGCACTTCTTGTGATCTCTATATGCCGTTTAATCTTCTGTTTATTATCCCTCTGTTTATTTAACCAATAGCCTAAGTAAGCCATGATTGATACCTTTTCTAAAGCATCTCCATTAACATAAACTACTTCATCCAGGTTGTTGTTCTTGGTAACAATCATGATTTGGGTTTTCTTGCAGTTCACTTTCATCCCAGAAGGTTAAAAAAAAATAAAACCACTTATGCAGTTTTAGAGCATCAATTTAGGATCGATTGTGTAAAATAATCATTTACAATCAATTGTATTTAAAAAATATTATGAGTCGTTTTCTAGCCACTTTAAGCAAATTTATAATAATTGAAGAAATTAACAAATGGCTATGAATTACTCTACTTCTACCTTGAACTGAGTCTCTATAATTTTTTGTCAACTAGTGGATAAATTTCTTAAAAGATTTTGGAAGGGGTTTCGCAGAAAATCTTTGGACGCTTAATTTTTAAAGCTGCTTCTTTTTTATAATCATAATTTTACGATCGTCTTTTGTTTCCGCTCTGTGACGTCATCAATAATTCTTAAAATGTTTAAAATGTTTGTTCACATTTTTCTGAGTACTCCAATGTCAAATACGTATGACTTTGAAGAGGGAAATTGTACAAATAATCAGTCCTAAAGTTTCCAAAATGCTTGGTAAAGTTGTTAGAGTAGACCATTAATAATTTTCCAAGGCATTTGCAATTTGGTAGGGTTGGCATTACTTTTTTTTCTTTCGGCAGCTATTTCTGTTTTTTGATGTGTTTGTTCGTTTTGGCACCATTGCCTGAAAATAATTATTTTCTTATGGTAAGTAGGTACTTAATTAAATCTACGAAGATGTAAGAATAAAAAACAGCGTTGTTCAATCAGTGACTAGTTGGTGGGCAGAAATAAGAAAACTGAATAATGTCTGTTCCATCTTTGGCCACCCTACTTAAAAACATTAATTTAAGAAAAAACAATTGATCCGTGATTATTGTAACAACTAGCGCAACTTATATTGAAACATTATTAGTGCTACCTTGTTGATTAGCGAAATCACTGTGTAAGTACAGTACCATTTATAGCTCAGCGTCAAATAAAATCATTGTCAATTTAAATGAGAAATAAAGACAGATGTGTGGACCGAAGAAATGTTTTGACAACGAATTTAAAAATGCTGATCAAGTACATTCTAGGTTATTCTCTTACCGTAAAACTTTATAAATACATATTTACAAGTAAAGTGGCTACAGACGGTGTTTCGACCCTACCACATCACTGCCGAAGTTCTAAAAAGCAACGCGCGTGAGAATTTGTCATAAACCATTTAATTTTTTAAACAATGGTGAACAAAAATGTTTTAAAAAAATTGTGAATGGCATCGAAACTTACTGGTGAGTGAAATTTGTTCACAGTTAGGTTATTAGATATTTTATTCCAGTCATTGCGCAAATTAAGGTACTTTGCACTTTGATACCACTTTTTTGTTACGTAGGGGAAAGCGAGGCACAGTGACCCAGTGAGGTAAAGTGGCCATAACTGCTTAGCGCCCAAAATAAGCAACGACATCTCTTGGCAATAGCATACAATTGTGCACAAAGGGACGTTCTATTATTTTATCCTCGAATTTCTATAAACTTACTCCGCGTAACAACGATTTTATTCAAAAGAATGTTTTCATGTGATGTTGATCGAAGGTAAGCTGTTAAGATTTTGTATAAAATTTTATGCTAGAGATATGATAATGTTTTTTGATCGGACACAATCAATTAAGGTCGTAATAATTCTTCCTGCTTATAATAGTAAATATTGTCGAATATTTCGAGGTTATGTGTTTTAGGTAAATCGACCTACTTTGAAGGTAAGTAAAGTGACCGGGTGGGCCACTTTACCTTCTGATATGGAAAATCAACTTATCCTTTAATTTTTTGATTCGTGTAATAAGGTTGCGATGACAGTGTTTATTGTGGAAGATAGCAAAAAGTCAAAGAAAAATGGCAAAAACATAGCGAAGCGCGCTAAGGCCCGGTATTTCAGTGCAGGGTAACTTTAAAAAAAAGTTAACCGAAGTTGAAAGCTAGGGTTATCGTTGTTGGTAACCATAATTTTTGGTTTAACCCTCGACTGAAATACCGGGCCTAAGAAGGAAAATTAAAAAAAAAGGATTAAGGCAAAGAAAACTCTGATGTATACTTTTATTGCATGGAGCTTTTGGGTGATTAAAATTATTACTGAAATGTTGAATTACACTTTACGTAACTCAGAAAAGGGAAAGACCACTTTACCTACCCAGGTAAGGTAAAGTGGCCAAATTACCTCATCCGATTATTCGCTTATTTTAATTTTTTGGGTGTTAGTGTACCAGATCATCTTTCTCACGAATAAACTGCCTGAATGCATACGAGTCAATGAAATATGCCTATAGTTCTAGGATATATGAGCCTTTATTCCTTAAGGTGGCCACTTTACCTAGCCTTCCCCTATCTAACGGTCAACAGCTACTCTCAAAAGAATTTTGATTAACCCATATTTTCCAATTGCAGGTTTTCAAGCAGTGAAGAGAAAGATTAAAATTAAAATTAATATGCGCTTATTTAAAAAGAAACCTTACTATTCCCAATAGTTTTAGCGCAACCCACGTATTATGTAAGCGTTTTTAACAATGTACGTAAAGACTTACATACATTTTTCATTCAAACTACAAAACCGTTAACATACATCCACTGGTTATATCCTTGTTCGTGGAAGATTAATTGCAGACATTGTTAACAAAAGGCTCTAATGACAAACCATTGTCGAATTTAACGCTGAAGCTTTAATAGCCGGGTATGTTTAAAGTGCAGCCGAGATGAGTGGCCAGGTATTAAAATAGCAGCAAAGTCTTGTTTACAATTACCAACAGTAATCTCTCGTCAACTGTGATTTTGCCAAAACATCGTTTTTTGGAAGAAAAACACTGTTTCCACTCTTTTTATGAAACTCAATCTCCAAGATGACTTACAAATAATTTTTATTGGTCGGTAGGGGATAGTGAGGGAATCGTTCGCACCATTGTATTTAATAAGACAAAATAGTGTAGATCTTGCTTAATTGCATTATAAACTGTTTACGTCACAATTTGTACCATTCGCATACCAGTTAAGACAGTGACAGATGTTTTAGGGAAAAACAGGAAATGATAAGTGTGACTTTTTTATATAAAATTTATATAAAATTAAAAATTGATTCATTTACACTAACTTTATCGAGAACCATTTACGCACGATTACTAACAAGGATGTGGGGCATTGTGCGCAAATATTCTTTTACTCATTTTGCAACACTGGAATTTTTTCCAAATATTGCATTGCATATTCAAATTAGAATAATCAGTAATAGCTCTAACGTTTTTAAACTGATGCTATTTACTGTATTTATTACAACAACGCGTAACATTCCTTCACTTTCCCCAATATTTGACCAACTCAATTCTTTTAATATATTTTCTAGGGCCAAAGTGAACAGCCGGGCATTTATTCATTTACCTTACGATACTTTTTCTTTTCTTTCCTTTCTATTTAGAGCAATCTAAGTCCAAAAAAGTAAGAGTCATTTTGTAAATGCTAATAAATGCTCAACAACACAGTAAGGCTATTCCTAATTTTCAAGCCTTTCCCAATTTTGAGAAAACGAAATTCTAAGTCAAGTTTGTTTTTTGTTTCATTTGCTTAAATATTACATACATTGTATAAGCGGTTGTATTTCTTCACACCTCTCTATCTCCCTTATCGTCGTCACTTAGTTCAAAGTTAAAAACATGATATATTAAATTGCAAAACAAAATTAATGTTATAATAAGTAGATATGTTAATATAAATTTGTGCTAAATTTTCCCTAACCATTGTATCCAATTTACATTGTATCATAATAGCGCTATCCTGGAATTTATTAATTAACCCCTGGCGGTTAACTAGGAATTACTGTAAACTCTTATTTTAGAATGTTGGGTCATTTGCATGTGTTTATTCTTAAGCTTATCTCACCTAAATGTAGCCGAGTATATTATTACGCATTTTAACTGCAATTTCGGGCGCTTAATTCAACAGGTTCATAATAACCCTTTGGGTAACTCGTAAGAGTTTCTAATTTCAATTTCAAACCAATTTTTGATTATAATTTTACAACTTCTCATTAAAAGTTTAAAACAAACAGTTAAAAGTTTGCATAAATAAATTATCCATTTAGAGTTGCTTAATTAAGTTATTATTAACGAAATATTAATTTAAAGCAATCGTAACTTTCGCAATTTATTTTGTAAGGAATTTTTATGAAGCAAAAGCGGGGAATAAAAAGTATTACAAAAAGTTACCGGAGCGGCGTCACGGGAACTAATTTGACGTTTTTAAATAATTGAATGACAAAAGGATTCTCGACGAAATATTTTCTTTGACTTGAGATTAAAAAAATTAATTAAAATTAATTTTAATTAAATTTAATCAAATACCGGCGTAATTTAATCCTGTGCTTTTGTGAAATGATATTTATTTATTCTTATGCAAGTGTAGACGATAATGATAACGACAAGCAGTAAAGACTATTTTGTTACATCTTTAGAGATAATTTTTGTTGATTTGAAATAATTATTGTAATTACATTAAACAAACAACTTATGAATAATCCTTTTCATAATTTGAAGGACGTTCAATGTTTTTAAGGTGTTTCAAGCAACTCATTTCTCAGCACTTAGGTTTTCGATGCTTGTAATTAGTCACTGATTAATCGTTTTTTAATCTACAAGTATTTAATTTTGATAAACTTAACTCGAAAGCAAACTTTGCACATTAATCTAAAGTTTTGTTAATTACAAGGATTTGTGCGTTTACACTGGAAAATTTCCGCAGTTTTTTTTTTAGCAAGTTATAAACGTCATTTTTGGATAGACGCACATTCGTTTCTGCGAGAATTTAAAAGTGACAGACGTGCGAGAAAATTGAACGTAGAAAAATTCTGTTTGAACAGAGAATAAAAAAATTAAAGCGATTGAACGAAAAAAGGTAAAACGTGTTTACCTTGTGGCAACAAAAACATTCTATTTTCGCGCCCAGAAATGTACATACCACAAATTTTAATTTTAATTTATTTGTCATCAACTTACATTTAATTCTATAACAAACTTGAAAACAATACAATTCCAAAATAAATAACCTCGTGTTCCATTTTTTTCGAGTAATCATAAACAGAGGTTAGCGACAATTGCAGCCGAAAACTTATCATCTAAATTAACATAATTAAGTCTTTTAACACAATTTAAATTAAGTTCTTTTATAAACTAACTGTGGAATTTCCATTTCCATTTTGTGTTTTGTCTAAAATTCCGTTGTTATGTTCGGACGATTCTCCTTTCAGTATAAATTGAATTTCGTCCAGAGTTTTTCCTTTGGTCTCTGGTATGACAAAAGCAGCAAATAGGGCTGTGAACAAACAGGAGCCCGCGAAAATGAAAAACGGCACGTGTAAGCCATACAGAGAGGCCAGCTCCTGATACAGGTATATCGATATGATGGCGAATATCACATACATCGCATCCGATACCGTCATTCCGATGGCTTTAATACTCGTCGGAAACATTTCGCCGGTCATCACGATAGGCACCAACCCCAGCCCAAATTTAAATGTAATGGCGTAAATCATCACGATAACCAAGGGCACCCAATTGTAATATGACGTGTCATAACCGGAATTTTTCAGTGCAAAGTACGAAGCCAGCACCGCCAGCGACAAACCGGTCAATAAACTCGAGGTTACTAAAAGGATCTTCCTCCCGAATCTATCCAGGAAAAACGAGGCCGTTATTGTTGATATCAGCATAACTGCCGAAAATACGATCGACGCCATTTCCGGCGACAAAATTGCGTCCGCATCTTTTATGATTTCGTGAATATTCATCAGGATAACACTTATACTGCTAAAATGCTGCGCTGCATTCAATACGGTCATTATGAGCAAAGCTTTACGATTACTCTTAACCGTTATCAAATCGATCGGCCTTCCCTTTTCCGAATTCTGCCTTTCAACGGCCGTTGCAATTTCCTGCAATTCATCTTGGACATCCTTCGTGCCCCTCAATCTCTCCAAAGCTCGCAGCGCTTGTTCGTTCCTGCCCCTTGTAAATAAATAATAAGGCGATTCAGGCATAAATGAAAACGTTGCCAGTTGAAATACGACGAAAAACGCACCGACCGAACTAGAAACTAAAAACGACACGAAAGGCGTCACCGAATAAACGATTATTATGCCGATGAGCATCATTATGTAAATCATGGCCGCCAAAAATCCTCTTATGTTTTTGTCCGCCACTTCTGCTATGTACATAGGACCCGCTACGAACGCAACGTCCCCGGCGAGACCTGCGAGGAATCGAGCGAAGAGGATAACATAAACGGACGAGGCGAATGCTATTAAGATCCAAGCAATGACATGTTCGATTGCCGCCAAGAGGATTGAATATTTCCTGCCGATTTTGTCGACGCAAAATATCGTCACTGGAAGCCCGGCGAATCCTCCTATCATATAAATTAATTCCAGCCAGGTTATGTCACTTTCTTGAATCGCCACCGGGGATTCTTTGGATCGCAAAATTTGAATCGCAGGAGACGTCCATCCGTATTGCATTCCATCTGATATGGCGCCTATGGTGCCTGAAATTAATTATTTTTTAATTACATTCGTGACGAGTTTGTTGTCTTTCAAATGACAAGGACATTAATTACATCGATAAGTGCCCCATTTGAATAGTGTGTGCGGAACATCTTTTAATAAACTTTTAAAGGGAATGAGTAAAATATTGTGTGAATTCATTTTCCTCGTGCTTTTAATTTTCTCGCAAGGCTTTTATTATATTTTGCTTTATCGCCCGAGGAACCAGAGAGTTTTGACTTGTTATTGTTCTATAAATGGACATTTCGAAGAAATTATTAAATCAGCGGTTCTAAACCTTTTCTGAACTGAAATATGTATACGTAATAAGTATTAAAACAGCTTGACATCGTTTTATTTTGGACAATATGAAAAAAAATAAGTTTGCTACGAAGTCAAAATTTCAAAATATTTGACTGCCAAGATTTGTGTACAAGGTGATTCACAACAGTATAAATAGTTGAACTTCGAGAAATTAAATGACGATGAAAGGCCCATTGTTTCAATGAAAGATCTCAATTAAAGCAACTTTTTTTTTAAATCGTAACGAAAGTAATACTGAACACCAGCAGTTAACAATTTAACAATCTGAAATCTATTTTCAACCAAATTTCTTAAGTTTCAATTTACACGTTATAAAAACATCTTTTTTTCACTCAAACCCATTTATGTAAAAAAGCATTGCTTTCATAACTAGTTGTACAACGTACTATGATTGTGTAAATTTTTGGTCAATTTTTGTGGGATGTTTCAAATTATTTCCATCTGATTTTTGAAACCTCAATTATTTATACTGTCACAAGACGGACGTGGCCAAATATTATTTATAAAATCAGCTAGTATATCTGTATCTGAATCTGTATCTGAATTAACCGCCAAAATGGATTGCTCTTTGGAATGTACAGTGTGATTCAGGGTGATTGAATGATTTGATCTCATTGTTACTAACAATTCATGGAATATATTTCTTAATTGTTATTTCAAGAATTATATCCACAGATGACAAAGTTTATAGAAAAACTATTTAGAAGTCGAAAAAGCCTTAAACAAAACAAGTACATTATTGGAAGCAAAGAGGTTTGCTTTCGTACAACTACAAGCGGTCCTCGACATTCGCACATTCTATTTTTAGAAATTCAATTTATTATAAAGATTTTTGTAAACAATGGTGGCACGCGGAAGGTTTTTAGGTGGCACAGCAAAGTGAATGACAATAATAAGAGAAATTTTTCAATATTTTTTAACGGTCGTCAATTGGAAGAAAAATATGAAATTTGTGCTTAAAACACTGTTTTAATGGATTTTTTTTTAATATCCCACGGGGAAACAAACACCCTTTGTAGGCCAACTGTGCGATTACATAAAGGACAGTTAGTAGATCAATTTGGCATAATTTTAGACTCGAGGACCATAACTTCTAATTTGTTATGAACAATTTAGAAGAAAAAATCGTTTTTTTCTTAGTTCTTTGCTTGTAAAATAGAAACTAACGAAGCAATCTTAATGTTGTTAATAGACGAATTGTAGAGAATTAAATTACGAAGAGAATAAGTGGTCGAATGTCCCGATCGAATAACTAGAACCGGAGAAAACCCGGAAGATCCGGAAATTTCAGTGTTTTTTAAAAAAATTTACAATGCCGACATTTTTTAATTTTAAGAACTGAAACTTTGCACGCAAATAGCTATTCATATGTATTTTATGTGTGCAAAACCCAGTTTCTGTCGGACTAACGGTTATTGCACAATCACCATTTTATTTTTTTTTTGCGATATTTTCCAAAAGCGGTCGAGTAGTGGGGGGTGACAGCCCGTGAGGGGAAACGCAGCCCGGTTCTATTCCCATATAAAAAACTTCCCCTCAGCGGCCGGTCTTCCCCCACTACTCGACCACTTTCGCGGGGTCGGCCGTTTTTACTCATATTCACGACCCTTTTTCACCTATTTCGCTGCATTTTATGGAAAATCTAAGATGAACGTTTTGTTGCTGTGTACGTCTAGCTTCCAATTCTGTTTTTAAAATTGAAATCGGACAATCACAGGAGCAAGAAGCCCTTCTGGAAGATATCGCAGAAAAAAATTGAATTGGTGATTGTGCAAAACCGTTAGTCCGACAGAATCTGGGTTTTGCACACATAAAATACATATAAATAGCTATCTGCGTGAAAAGTTTCAGTTCTTAAAATTAAAAAATGTCGGAATTGTAAATTTTTTAAGAAAACACTGAAATTTCTGGATTTTCTGGGTTTTCTCCGGTTCTAATTATTCGATCGGGACATTCGACCACTCATTCTCTTCGTAATTTAATTCTCTACAATTCGTCGACAACATTAAGATTGCTTTATTAGTTTCCATTTTACAATCAAAGAACTAAAAAAAAACGATTCTTTCTTCTAAATTGTTCATAACAAATTAAAAATTATGGTCCTCGAGTCTAAAATTATGCCAAATTGATCTACTAACTGTCCTTTATGTAATCACACAGTCGGTTTCCGGGTAGTATTTATGGCGAATTATAACATTTTTTTTGCTCTGTTGCTTGGCCTATTGCCAAATATGGCACACTTTCACGAAACGGTTCTCGGCCGCTGAGTTGGCTACGTACATTCAAACCAAATTCGCTTCTTAGTAAGATGTTCAGAAACGTCATTTGACAATTCGCGAGCTGTTCTGTTTGCACTTCTTACCGAAAATGAAATGATGCCATATTTGGTAACTTGTGCTGTAAATTGTTCTAACTGCGAAGACTACCGTTGTTATTTTGCAATTCTATAGTGGCAATTCTTTCTCACAAAGATGTTCTACCTACATATTTTTTTACAGCAGCGCAATATTCAAATCGCTCTCCTGACCATTTATACAATTTGTAGTTAGAACAGTAATAATTCTCATCTCACGAATTGTCAACTACCTATCAGCTGTCATATTCACTGCCACCTTATTGAAATTCTGTTCCAGTTTTTTTTGTCTAGTTTGGGGCCATATTTAACAATCTGTGTTTTTTATATTACAATATTCTCCTGATTACGTAACCTGTGAACACTTGGAATAAAATTTAAAAGTAACGCGTTTACAAATGTGAGCATTACACAAACATAATAACAATCAAGTGCTTCAAAATTAACACAGTTAATCGTTAAATGTTAGGTGGCAACGTATACCGGGTTCTTATTTTAAAATTGAACATACAATGTAAATATTCCTATGTTCAATTTTAAAATAAATTTTGTCACTGCGTCAATGTATGCAACGAAACATACTTTTAAACGTCAACCACAGAAAATAATAACGTTAACTTAGGTTATGTGTTTTTAAATTTGTAACGGCCAGACGTTAAAACAATAAAACGATTTATTTAATAGAAAATTACAATAAATTTTCGAATTGGCCTCTTTCGCATTCTAAACAATGCGCCAAACGATTCTTGTACAGCGTTTGTTAAACGAACGGGATTTAATTCATTGCAGGCGGTAAGTATTCACTGTCGTAACTGTGCAATATTCTGTAGTGGTACATTATTGTACACCTGTGATTTAAGGTAATCCCAAAGAAAGAAGTCGTTTGGGACTAAATCTGGTGACCGGGCTGGCCAAGTTATAGGGCCATATCTTCCTATGAACCTATTTTGAAATGTATCGTTGTAGAAACGTGTGATGGTTGCCGCAGAATCGGGTGGCACTCCATCCATTTGAAACCACACGTTATCAATGTTTAAATTCCGAATTTGTGGTAAAATCTGTATCCGGGGGAGTTCTAGAAACTTGGTTCAGTTTATTGAGTGAAGATCCCAGCAATCCTTGATAATACAAATAATTTAACATTTGTATCAATTTGTTTAGAATGCCAAAGAGACCAATTCGAAAATTAATTGTAATTTTCCATTAAATAAATCGTTTTATTGTTTTAACGTCTGGTCCTTACAAATTTAAAAACACATAACTTAACGTTATTATTTTCTGTGGTTGACGTTTAAAAGTATGTTTGGTTGCATACATTGACTCAGTGACAAAATTTATTTTAAAATTGAACATAGGGATATTTACATTGTATATTCAATTTTAAAATAAGAACCCGGTATAATCAAAGAAGAACTCAAACATCGAAAAAAAATTCAAAATTAAAATTGACGATGAAGTGAGTGTAGTATGAAGGAGGAAAAGTACCATGTATCAGAACTCATTAAAACGTTTTAATCAAGTTGTAAGCTAAATAATTACATATCTGATAAATTTTATAAAAATTATGTTCAAACATCTCGTTTGCTTTCCATTAATGCGTTACTAACGATACTCTCATTTCCAATACAAGTTCTGAAAGTGACACTTATCGTGCGAAGGGTTGATTTTGTGAAAAAGAGTCGCAACAAGCGAAGATGAGTAAGTAAAGTTCACACGAACTTAGATATTTTATAACACTATCGAAACAGTTGTGATAACTATTCTTCACACGATTCGACACAATAATACATACATCATCCAAATTGAAAAAGATCATCATGTGTAGATGCACTACCCGTGAACATCATATTGCGCTTATTTTTGGTTTCTTAACAATCAGTTTTCGCGAGAGGATATTTACATCATTATTTCTAATGTTAACAAAAAGACCCGGTATATGGTTCTTTGGGTTTCCTTATAGCCGGCGTAGACTGTACTAACTCCTTCTTTACCGAAAGGTGTCAAGTTATAGTCTAATTCAGATAATATATATTGATAGCGTTTAAGTTTTAGAAACGAAACGATGACACATTTAAGTGACTTGCAGCAAGATGCTCAAATTCATGAACTTTTGATAGATGAGATAATAATGTTTATTAGATCTTTTTCGTTTTATTGCATACAATTCTCATTTATAAATGAGTATTTTTTCTGCAGAAATTGTTATGACCTTGACATTCGCTTATCTATCTGTATGAGATGTAGTATTTATTTGCACGTTACAGTTAAAAGCATTGACAATCAATGCATTATCATCGGTAATATTTTATAATAGCGTCTGCAAGCGTTGTTTTCTTTACAAAACTGAAGTAGAGACTAACACAAAAACGCTGTTTTGCTTTTTTTGATGAAATACTTTCTTTCACTACCTTCACTATATTGGTTCAAAATTCACAGTTGGTACTTTCTCATTAGAATAAAACCATTCTTATGTCAATGTCAAAAATTTTTCAATTGCACGTCCTCTAATTTCTTCAATTAAATGTGAAACGGGTAACAAATTTATTTTATGTGTACAAAACTTCTTGTAATTCATGAATATCAATGAGATAAATACAAAAGTTAATTTCAGAGTTCGAACAGAGTAGGGATTATATTTGATAGGGGTAGTCGTATAAAATTCCAATAAAAGGTGTTGCCCGCACTAAATTATTCCTACCGCAACTAATAATTTACAAAACTGCATTTTTTAACTTCTTCTAGAAAACTATGTTATTTATTCAGTAACTGGCCTATAACCTTGAAAATAATAAAAACACAGGATTCGAAGATTTCCTTGTTTTCTAAAGCAAACTATTTTATTATATAAAAATACAACTACTTTATCTTGCGGAAACAAGTTTTCGGTGCGTTCTTTTTAAGTTGGAAAGTTTTAATCGGTTCTTTCGCACGTGTGCAAATAACGGTAGATTTCTTACCTGTAAAAACAGCTAAAACTTGCGGAAATTTGCTGCCAAATATTTCTGAACAAATCATAAACATAATTACTATTGGCTCACGAGATACTTCGTTACTGTCAAACGGTTGTTAAGAAACTAACACCAACGTTGATTATATGTATATTACAATGTTTACATTTCTTAATTATCAAATTTATTAATTTAGACGCTTTTATACACTTGTATTGTTTGTTTACGAGATTGCACGATCAACTGAAGTAAGTTAAATGCCACCACTAATAATATGCACATGCTAATTCGGAATCCAGCCGGTTTTAAACTGGATTGTAGTAAATACTTTACTATATCTTTTACAATTAGCAAAAATACTTTTAACTGACTACAGCTACATTCCAATAAAAGTGCAGTGCATACCAAGCAGGTAGTTTAAAGACCAAGGGAATGTGCATTAAAATAAACTTTAGCGTCTGCGCACCCTTTTGTGTGGTCACCTTGGGGTAGCCAAAAATAATAAAACACCAAAAGCAACAAGCACACGACAACTAAAAATTTTAACAGTAAACTATGAATTTTATGTTAATTTACCTACACTTTTCGATATATAATCTCCAGCGCTGTAAATTTCTATAAATACACCCAAAAAACAAAAACTTTGTTACGTTGATAAATTTAATAACGGCTTTAGATAAGTTGTGTAATATTACTCTGCTAATAATGTTGCATAAAAACTTCATGCAATTAACAAAGCCGCAATCAAACCTGTTTAACATTTAACTATTTCATTTGAAATCGTATCGATCAATAAACGCAAGTATACAGTAAAATCTAGTAATATGAACACATGGAGTTAATGAGAATAATTTAGCCGTTGAAGACAAAATATTAATAAATGTGTAATTTGTTTATACCAGTATTTAAACAATTGTTTTCTCGCCATGGGTTGACGAGTGTAGTTAATATAATTCTTGTGACAATTTTGGTAGCAATAATCAGCTATTCTACCAATTGCCTCTACAATATATTATTGCCAATATTGCTAAACATCGATAGCTTACTTTACGGATATAGCGATTTTTACAGCTGTCGATGTCTTCCGTCTCTCAACTATACTTTTCAAGTGTCTCAATTTTTCCAATCCTTAATCTTTAAGCAGTCTTGTCTCCATTGCTTCGTACACGTTATCTCACCACGATTTCTTGGTCGATTTCCTTTTCTTATTCCCATGGAATTCCACTACGCGATTTTCTTTATTTATCTGCTGTTGTCTGTCCTTCTGACATTTCCATAATTCAAACCAGTCTCTTTTCTTCTATATACGTTATTTTGTCTTTTTGTATGTTTATGCGTCTTTCTATTTCGTCATTCCACATCTCGTCCAGTTCTTTTGTTCCTTTTGTTATAATCGAAGTTTATGAAGCAATAAAAAAATGTTGCATTTAAAAGAGGATTACTCTTTCTGAATTCCCAGTAATAACATATTTTATCTACAATCATGACGGAATACGTTCATTTCATATGCTAGCCATGGATACATAACAAGGCACCTTATCCACAGGTCACGCCCCTTCAGTTTCATTTTCATTAATAGACGGAGCGTATTGTTGGTTGCCTATTTATTTTCATTAATGAACGGAGAGTAATGTTGGTTGCCTATGCGCACGGTAGAATGATTAGTTTTTACGAGGCTACCTAAACAAATGTCTCGGGTTCAATTCTGGGCGACAGTAACACGGTATTAAAATCAGAACCATGTCTCCTCGCGAAGGAATGGTAAAACACCGAGGTATTCTGCCTAATCTCTTCTTCTTCTTCCTTCTTCTATTACTGAAGGAATATTTGCACTTAACTGTTACGGGACGGAACAATTATCGGACGGTGCCAATGCACGACGCCCTTGCGGGAAAAAGAAAATTAGGAACGAATAAAACACTATTATCCATTAGGGAGACCTCGGCTACCATGAGAATCGGAGAAGCGTCACAACTTGAGGGTGGTTAAGACGTCACTTTCAAAATATAATTTTTTTTTTCGCGCCCATGGCAACTGGAAGCAAAGGTTTCTCGATGAAAATCACGTTTTGGTTTCGGTTTAATTTCGGTGTTAATTTTGCTTCGGAACTTATCAGCATTTTAAAGTTTTATTGAATGAAATTTTGATTGTAGATAAACAGCTGTATTTTTCTCGCACATAATGGCTATTATGAACTCAGATGTTTGTAAATACTCGTCTTCGACTCGTATTTACAAACTTTCATCTTCGTTAATAATAGCCTACATTATGTGCTCGTTAAATCATATACTATTGTTCAAGACCAGCCTATAATTTAAAATCCTAAAAACTTTTTTTTTCAAAGTTTATTACAATGTCTAGGCCCTGGTAGACTTTTTGTTAGCTTGGTCAAGACATTAGAGTACTCTGTTAAGGTGTGTCAATCTGGAACTTGCTAATGTATTCCTTCTTCTTCTATTAGCGTTTTCTATTTCACTTTTGGACATACATACGTCTTGTTGAATTCTTTTTTGCAACCAGTTTCGGCCTGCAATTACTTTCAAGTCGTCTATCCATTTCATTGGCGGCTTTCCACTGGGTCTTTTGAATTTATATGGTCTCCATATTAGAACTGTCCTTTACCATTTCCCTATTTAGAGATTTAAATTGTACATCTGCTACCTTAGTTTTCTGCCTAATCCACATGTTAATATTTCTATCTTTGAGTGTTTAGCATTAGTGTGTTGCGTAACTCTGTATAGGTTCTTATTCTTTTTTGGAATTGTTTAAATTTGCACTTTATATGTAAAATGCACGAGTACTGAACTCTGCACCACCTAGTTTTGTTTTTCTTTTTATTTTCTTTGTTTGAATTTCTCTCTTCATTATGATCTTTTGGCGCCAGGATTACTCTTTCCAATTCTTTGTTTTTTATTGGTGTGATGGTTTCTGCTTCACTGGTATTCACTTTCGGTTGCACTTTACCAGACTGTATGTTGTAGTTTTTGAAGAATTAATTGGAATACCTGTTAATCATTTACTATCAAGACTATGTCGTGTACATATCGTAGATTACTAAGACGTTATCCATTTATATTCACTTCTTTGGTGGTCTAATTTATTTTTTTCTAATTTAACAGGGTTAATTTATTTTTTCTCATTCCTCATAATGCTGTGGCTTCATTCATTTCTGATCACTTCAATTAAAACTCCCAACCCTTACATCACTAAGAAAAATAAACACACAATATTCGTCTACCCAGTTACCAACGGTAACCAAAGCATTATTCTTGTCCCGATTAACAAATTTCTATCTTTAATAAATTTTGGATGTAAAGAAGAATGATTGCCTACAGACGCTGTTGATATGAGCATCTACAAACCAAATATTTGCCATTGTAGTCCCTTTTAACTTTACTCATTTTAGGCAACAATTCAGACCTGTATTGAATTTTGGTTTATCGAGAAATATTACGAAATATAAAAAAAAAACAATGCACTGGTAAAGCATATGCCATGAACGAGCATTTTGCTGACTTGCTCAATTTAAGCCATTCTTTATTACAAATAAAAGTGTTTTAATTTTCTTCGATTGGAATAAAACTAAAATCGTTAATACATTGATTTTTATTGGTAAGTTATCCCAACTAACAACATTAAACAGTATTTTGTTCTAACATTATAGGAAATCTCAGAATCACTTACAACAAAGTACTGTCTTGTTTTACATTGTCTAGTAAAATATATTGAATAATAATCTGCTGATTTGAATGCATTTCGAACCCTTTGTAAAAATCCTTGTTCAGAGAGCCTTAATACATAATTTCAAGAAAGTATTTTTAAGTTTTCTTATTTCGTAAATGTTTTGCGTTATCAACCAAAATTGTGAAATATGTAAATATGATCGATACGGCCTAAAATATTTAATATTGCCATTTTTTAAGGCAAGGCATAAATAAATGAGTCTTACACTAGCGAAAAATTGAAAATCTATTGTGAAAAATCCAAGTCCAGTTAAACCAAGGTTTGCGGTAATATTCTCCTTCAACATAGCGGACACCTGCAACTACTTCTCATATTTTGAAAAAAATTTACACATTAAATTTACCTCTTGTTTGCACTGTCGATTTAAATTTTTATTCAGTAGGTACGGAATTAATTTTCTAGTTTTTCCGGTCTGAAATAACCATTTTTTTATTAACTCATTACAACCAATTATTCAAGAGATTGCATTTAATGAAAATATGTTACCGCATTTTTCAGCAGTTCACCAACAAGGCAATAAAGAGTCCAACTTATCCAACAACCCAGTAACCACCCAAGACTATCCGTGGTTTTACTTGAATTCCACGATTTTTTAAATAAATAAGTCCCATAGATGGTATGATAGCCCATCAGACAAGTATGTAGTTGAAGAATTATAATATTGATAAATAAATGCAAACTGTAGCTCTGATTGAATGTAATCGTTGCATCATACAGATTTTTAATGCCTAGCCTCAGATCTTTCAACAGCTTTAATATATTATTCCTTGATTTACTGCTTTCGAATAAGATCAAACCGTGTTCTAAATCATTTTGTAATATAATAATGACATCATTTACAAATTTAAATCTTGTGTAGATATAATACCAAATCACCAAAAATTCAGTACTGTAACAAATGTGTCCCAGTTCCGCATACGTATTAATTGGATGTAAATAATGTTCCCAGGTGACGCTGTTTATCGCCAAACCTACAACGTGAAATGTTGTGACAAAAACATAGACCAAACCGATGAAAATTGGAACCACATTAAATATTTTTTGTTTTTTCAAAACAGATTCGTCGATTTTTAAAAATCCGTCGGAAATTCTTAAAGAGCC
This sequence comes from Dascillus cervinus, assembly GCA_949768715.1. Lineage (NCBI taxonomy): Eukaryota > Metazoa > Arthropoda > Insecta > Coleoptera > Dascillidae > Dascillus > Dascillus cervinus. Next base: position 22,998,754 of record OX458319.1, on the reverse strand, counting down.
CAATATTTTAGGAAAGTACTGTTGGGTGTTTTTCAAAATTTGTAATCTGGATACCAAGAAACCCGATGCGGTTGTTGCCTTAACAATGGAAAGAATCACCAAATTTTGTACATGCTCTGTGTGGTCCTCATTCACAACGTTAGGCTGCAACAAAATTATTATAATTACCACAATAATAATATACAGTGAGGACGCGTGGGTTGGAATAAATTCATTTAAAATTCATGGGTTTGGTTTTTGGAAAAACGCTCGGACACGTCGATTTTTGTTTTTAAAACTGCATCGTTTTTGGTATTTATAATTTTAAGATCGTCTTTTGTTTTCGCACTATGACGTCATAAATATTTTTTTTAAATTGCACTCTATATTTTTGGTCACGAATTTGGATGCAGCGCATTTTTCTGAGTAGGAATATGTTAAATTTGTATGACCTTGAAGAGGAAAGTTTTCGAAATAATCAGTCCTAAAGTTTCAAAAATATGATAAAATTGTTAGAGTAGACCACTAATAATATCATCAAGGAAGCGCTGGAAATCGAGCAAAACATTCAATTGTGTGTTTATTTTGTTTTTTTTTGATTGTTGATACTTGTCAAGTACAGTTTCAAAGCTTGAAGAATGGCGCGTTTAACTGAGAAACAACGAATAGAAATGTTGATGATGGTAGGATATGACGATAATACAAGAACACAAGCTGAAGTTTGCGAATTGTTCAATGATAAGTACCCGGAGAAGCCTATTACACAATCAGTAGTTAGTAAGATGGAGAAAAAGTTTAGAGACTTTGGCCACGTAACAGACAATTACAAAACCAACCATGTTATATTTCCAGAAAGCACACAATTGAATGTTTTGCTCGATTTACAAGAAAATCGTCACAAATCAAGTCGACAAGTAGCTGCAAAACAGTCAGTAAGTAAATCTTTTGTTCTAAAATATTTACACAAGAACAAATGGCACCCATACAAAGTACATTTTCTTCAGGAACTTTTTGAAGACGATCTCGATCGCAGATTAGAATTTTGCGAAATAGTGATGGATAGATGCAATGCCAACCCGGAATTTTTACGTAAGATAGTTTTTACCGACGAGGCAACATTTTGTTTGAATGGTTCGATAAACAGGCAAAATTTTCGATATTGGGCACCAGAAAATCCACATTGGAGAATGGAAAGTCATACACAATTCCCCCAGAAAGTAAACGTTTGGGCCGAAATTGTGGGTACCTCAATTGTGGGTCCCTTTTTATTGAGGGAACACTTAATTCTGAAAAATATTTAGACTTACTACAAAATGACATAATACCCAGTGTAAGTGCACTGTACCTGAATAATGAAAACCCAAATATACTGGCAGATTCAATATGGTTCCAACACTATTCGAGAACAGTACGAGAATACCTTCATAATGTTTTCCCAAATAGATGGATCGGAAGGAGAGGTTTTATCAAATGGCCAGCTAGGTCTTCAGATTTAATCCCATTAGATTTATATCCATGGGGTTATCTGAAATCTAAAGTCTACTTCAATAAACCGGAAAAATAAACACGCAATTGAATGTTTTGCTCGATTTCCAGCGCTTCCTTGATGATATTATTAGTGGTCTACTCTAATAATTTTATCATAAATTTTTAAAACTTTAGGACTGATTATTTCGAAAACTTTCATCTTCAAGGTCAAACGAATTTGACATTTCTGTACTCAGAAAAATACGCTGCATCCAAATTCGTGAACGAAAATATAGGATGCAATTTAAAAAAAAATATTTATGACGTCATAGTGCGAAAACAAAAGACGATCTTAAAATTATAAATATCAAAAAAGATGCAGTTTTAAAAACAAAAATCGACGTGTCCGAGCGTTTTTCCAAAAACCAAACCCATGAATTTTAAATGAATTTATTCCAACCCACGCGTCCTCACTGTATAATTACTGCGTTTCCATGAGGGATTGAATTCGTATTGAAAACGGTATTGGGATTCAATACTGTCATGGAAACACTTTAAAAACGGTATTGAAAACGATTTGAGTCTCAAGGTCGATACGGCAAATTCTGGGATCGTATCGGAATTGAAAGTACAATTTTATGCATGGAAACACTATCGTATTGAATCCAACCATGCGCAGTTACTTGGCCGCGCATTTTTCAAAAAGTTAACAGTTGACGGGGGCTTCTTAACCGTCTTTGATGTTCTAGTTCTTCTTCGGTGATAAGCAATAACACAGACAGAAGAAATTGATATACCACCATACACAGCATGTATTTTATACTTAGTTGGGTTCATTTTAGTGTCACTAAAACACACTTCACTTTTTTAGGCTATGTATACCGCGTCGCATGTATACCACGGCGCATGTCATTTGTAACTGGATTCAAATCGTTTTGAATTCGTTTCCAAACTACTTCATGGAAACACTAACGGATTCAATCCCAATACCGTTTTCAATACGAATTCAATCCCTCATGGAAACGTAGTAAATGATTCTTTTTGTCTTTTGCTGTTATCAGAAATATTAGAAAGTACTGACCCGGGTGAGTATCAAATAAGCTTGAAAGATTTGCCTGCAACAGTTTGCAAAGGTTACCGAAAATATTAACGCTGAACAAATAAACAGTTTTTTGGATTTAACAAATTTTGCATGTAAAGAAGAATATTTAACGGTCGTAGCTAAACACAAGGTGGATATGAGCACCTGCACCCGCAATATTTTCCATTGGTAGTCGATTTTAATTTTACTCATTTTAGGCAGAGGTTCAAACTCATTCTGTTCAAGTTGGGAAATGTAAAGAATAATTTTCCGGTAAAGTGCACCCCATTAACGTACACTTACCGTACTTGCGCAACCTTTAGTTATTTTTGATTGCTAGTAAATGTGTTTTCATTTTCCTGCTTCGATTGAAATAAAAATTGAAATTGTTGATACATTTATTACGAGACTGGTAATGAGCTCTAGTTTGGTGATGATTAGTTGAAGAAATAGTTTAGCACCCATGAATCGAGTCTGGAGGTCTCATTAAAATGACACAAAGTCGTCACATTGACCCAATGAAGTTCTGGTATAGAACAGAAAGAGTGAGAAATATACTCTTGCATTTTCTGTAGGGTACCGAACGCTGTGTTCCTAGAAACGGTGGTCTTTGAATAAATACCAAAGTCATTTAAGTTGATCAAGTTAGTTGGAAGATTCCGGATAAAGAATCATATTTCGAATAGGTACCTAATAGCAGGTTAAGTAACCCCAAAAATGTTCTTAATTGGAATAACCAGTATTTTTGAGTAAAAGACTTCTCACAAACTATGTTCTAAAATTAACCGCAACAATATATGATGAACTTTCTCGTCTATAGCCCCCCCCCCCCCCGTTCCTCAGCTACGTCCGGCAATTATTTTAATGATTGTTTACATACCCAAGCTCTGTTAGACTTAAAAGTTTGGGTTGTTAATTCCTGGATGGCGTTCTGTCAAAACCGACACTTCTGTTCAGTCTTTGAAACTTAATTCTTGAGACCTTTTTGAACAAAAATATGTAGCAAATATTTCAGTTTGTATCACTGTTGCTGTTAATTAAATGGAAGAATGTTAGCTCAATTGTGCTATTGTATTTCGTCAGTTAAAAGAAATAAAAATCAACTTTGCAAAATTTTAGCCACTTATCCTTTGTTGGTTATACGTATCCCATAATAGTCTTCATTACTTTTCTTTTTGGTGGCTATATTTTTTTTTGTTCGTACTGTATTCTTTTTGTACTTTTTCTATGGTTTCCAATGAATTAACTGTGTTGACCTGCTACTTTTCTCCCACCCCATTACGTAACCGGTTCACTTCCAATCCATACTTCATCTATGTAGCACATAAATCACTTTAATTTTCCACATATTTACTTAAATTCTTACCTATCTTTATTCTGATTGGGCATATGGACTTCATATGTTTCTTCTCCATAAGTGCGTAAACACAACACACAATAGTCATTACTTTTCATATCAAGTATGTGGGAATCTGATTTATATTACAAATACATTTCTCACAAAATTTAATTTTTTATTCCGTTAATTTCGCTCCTACAATTATTTTGTTTAATAAACACGAGTACCAAATGCAAATTACTAGTGTTAATTTCATTTTAATTTCGGAATAATTCTCTTTTCTTTTCAATTCTTTAACGAATTGTCTCATCAATATCGAATTTACAATTTATCTTATACGGAGAAGTTTGAACGGATAACTAAAGGGACCACAACAAATCTTTTTTTTAATTATAACTTTTGACCAAAACTCGATAATAGAAAAATTGCAGCAGTTTAACGTCCCTCTAAATTAAACAACGCTGAAATTAATTAGAAATAATATAATCGATTTCTCATTTCAAATAAAATATTTTTTACAAATCTAACAAAAATTAATGGCGTAGGCAGTACAAACCTTTTTATTCATGAAGGTTATTTTAAAAATCGATTATCTTAAAAGGGCAGCAATAGTATCACGAGCCAACTAAATAAGAAATAAAGACATAAAGGAAATTATGGTGGTAGAAAAGACTTAGAAGATAGGGAGAAGACATCACTACAAAGGTTCGGCCATACATGGAAAGAACTGGAAATGGTAGAATTTCCAAGCTTACAATGAAATGAACCTCAGGAGGCCTAGGAAGAATTGGAATAAAGAAATGTATATTTAAATGGATCAACCGAACTTATTGAAAGAAGCTTTTGGAACCGGTAGGACACATGAAATCGAACAAGAGAGAGTAAACCTATTTATGATTAATATTTTTCATGTACTAAATTTTGGTATGCACTTCCTCATAAATGCGTCGTTCAGAAGAAGAGTAGCTCAGCTGCAAAGTTGCCTTATTTGAGTTAGGTTGCACATTATATTCTACATTTGCTCCTCTTTCAATTCCTAGTGACCCAAGTGAGATTCCTTTGTTTACTACGAAATGGGACACGTTGGAAAGTTGGATCAAGCTATATTATTGCCTTGAAACAAATTCTTAATTCGCTTATATCTCGACACTCGTTTTCTTCACTTGGCCCACTCTGCTTCGGAGCGCCTCAAATTTACTCATGCCCTCAATTATGGCGAATATTTATCCTAGTGCGTATATAGAAAACCTTGTGTCCATAAGTAGTATTTCCTAGGCATTTCAATCTGCCGGTAAATTTTCTTTCTTATAAAGCAAGTTTAATAGTTGAACAGGTGTTTTCACATTGCATTGAACTTTGTGTTTACAATAAAAATAAAATTTCACAAACCAGCAAACACAAAGCAAACTGTAAACATTTCTTTAATTTTCACGGAAAGGTGTTTATGGGAAAATTTATTGACAATAAATGATTAGTTGAACTGAAACGTTAGTTATTTTGTACAATTGTCCATTTTTAGTAAATAGTTTATAAGCAACGTTTATAATAAAATACACAAGTAACCTTAACAGTACGATAATCTAATGCAACCAGAATTTCTAGTTTTTCGTTGTAGAATTTATTTCCTGTAACAGAAGAGTTTTAAAGCAAACTAATTAATTAATTACTCCTGGGTAATTACGATTTTGCTAGAATCGAGATTGTCTGATTATAAATCACAAAATAGGCCATAATATGAACAAAATAAGAAAACTACAAGTTTTCTGAGACTCGTTTTTTAGAAATAATTGAAAACTTTATTCGGTGAATTGATGAAATCATTTGGATGGATTTTTGACAAAACATCGTAATCGACAAAACCCAAATTTTGCAGTTTGGCGTTTATGATGAAACATAGCAATAGTAATATTGCACGATTGTAGAATAATTTATTCTAGAATCGTGCAACGTTTTGAGTGCAGATAGTGCCAAAAGTAGGTAATATGGAAATCTTGAGTATCTGATACAATCAATGTAGGAAGTCAAATAATTTTCTTTATGATCGTAAAAAGGGTTAAGGCACCTAATGTCTTTTCCATCTCGGTCATTCGACCTTGTTTTAAAATATTCACGTCGCGTGCAGTAAACACTTGCACTTGTATAAAGAACTATATAAACTGTACGTCACAGCAGCCAATCTTTCACGTCAATTTCAACAATCAACATTTTTTTTCATAAGATCAGTGGATTTGACTTTTTTGTAAAATTGCGAAACTACAACTTCAACTTTAACTCAGAAGTCTCTAGTTCTTATCCTGTTTTGGGTTGATAAATAAGTTGAAACTTTTTTGAATTCCAAAGCTTTGGAATATTGCTCCGAGAAATGTAGGCATTACCGCTGAGGTTTATTGCCGTTTATCATCAAAATTAGCTGGACCAATTGACTGAATCCACTGGATATCGCCAAGAATTAAAAAGTTGGGAGTCAGTTGTAAACAATGCAAGAAAAATATATATCATTGTTTACTTTATAAATTTTACTTAATTAAAAAAATAATTTTGGATTCAATAAAAACGTTACAAACTTAGGGGAACCCGATATATGACCAAGTACTTAAGCTTTGAAAGAAAATTAAACATAGATTTTCCGTTAAACTAATTTTTTATTAGCAAGTACCAAATCAGACTGTATCTGTTTACTAAATAACAGTTATAATGAGAACATTTATTCGTACATTTGTGAAAATTATAAAGATTTATCAAAAAAATGCATGCATCGTCATGCGTATACCGTTTATTTAAAGCTGTCCTGCTCTACAATTTGGACAGGTATGAATAGCGTTTTCATCTTGAGTGTTCCCAACCGACCCGGGTACACCATCATACCCCGGGATCCTCTATGCTAAAACGTAAAACAGTTTAAAAATTACCAGCGAAGAGTTGATTGAACTCTTAATGACTTGAAGAATGATAATTATTCCATAACGAGCATTCCTAATTACTTTGTATTTATTGACGCCCTAATTTATTATTTTTTGATTAATCCTTTAAAAATGGATTTAACGTGCGTCATCGCTTCCATATTATCTAATCCCAAATTCGTTTTAATTTGAACGTGCACGTAATTCAAAAATAGTCTACTGAAATCGAAGTACGCGTTTATTCGATGCCAGCACAAACTTCAATTGGCGCTAATATATTTGACCTCAATCTTATTCTTACATTTGAACCAAATAAAAATATTTGGATGTATACTGACGAGATGTCGACTGCAAAACAATTTGGAAAATCACCGTGCACAACTCATATTACAGTTTTTTTCTGCGGTGAAGAAAATAGTAGTGATCAAATCCTACAACAAATCTTAGCATTCGTCTAATATTTTTGTGTAGTTAAATACCATCAAACACAGGATGGCAATAATTCCCACTTTCAAAGCCATACATATTGTTTCTCACGCTTTTGTGTACGTATATGGCTGAGCTTGTAAAGTCTTGATTTAATTAACGTTGATTGCTTCATTTAGAAATTCATGGATCGTAATTAATACGAATGGAATGATGTGACTGTGCGTAATTTAAATTATAAACTAGAATGCAACTAATCTGTTTGGATTAGTTGGTAATAGCTAAAATTGCATGTCATTTTTAAAATAATACTTGTAAGCCACTGGTATACTCAACCCAACGTACACAGCTGTTGTGTGATCTTATCGCACAATATTGCAGTAATTTCATCAGCGTTAATTAACATTGATTTTCGGGCGCTTATTAAGGACGTGAAATGTGTCCCTAAATTATCTTTGCCGGGGATAACTAAATTACAAAATTATATTAAGCCATTAAAAAAAATTTAACGACTTTTGACGAAAATTTCTTTATCATTTTCCGCAAATAATTCAATTCAAACTGTCACAGACCAAAAATACTTTTTAAAATTAAGGGTCTGTGACAGTTTGTAACAAACTAGTATTTTTATAGAATTTATTCATTTAACTGATGTCCAGACCCTAAAATAATATTTTCACTATGCGTTTAAAGCTCTTACCAATTTTAAGATAAGGGAATTCAAATGAAAGATTACTCTTCAAGAGCTTTTTTACCTGAAAAACGTTCTCTCTACAAACGAGTAGAGGCAGAAGTATTTTTTTAACTGTTTTAACTGTTTATTCATCGTGTGAACTCACTTAAGGAGGTCGGATATGAAAAAATTGAAAAAAACGTTATTTTTTTGTTCTTGCACATTTATTAACTGCATTATTTTCTGCGCAAAACTATTCTATTCCGAGAATTCTACGATAACTAGAAGTGCCCCAAATTTGAGGACAAAGACAGCAAAGTCGTCGGATTTACACAGAGCGCTCTGCTAGTTTTTCGCTTCTCCTGAAAAGTTGACTTTTTTCCACTTAGTTACATTTTTTTACAAAACGGGTAAAGATAGAGCCTTGAAATTTTTTTGTATTGTAAAGCATACATATCTGAAGTGATTGAATGAGCGAACTTAAAAAATTATTTCTGCAATTTGCGTAAAAAAATTCTAAAGTCATTATGCAAGAAAAAGGATAAAAATTACACTTTACAATTTTTTTTTACGCAAATTCCAGAAATTATTTTTTAAATTCCCTCATTCAATCACTTTAAGTATATAGTGAGCGCCAGCCAAATGGAATAAATTCATTATCTCAATTATTGTGCAAATTTAGAAAAAATCCCGAAACACGTTATTTTTAGCCTATCACATGATATCTTGTAAAGTAAACATTTCATCCCTAACCTCAACCTGCTTCTAGTAACAGTTACAATCCCCAAATTTTTAAATAGGAGGAGAGGGCTTGTGATACCTCATTTGAAAGATCTCTTCAATCTCTATTCAAAAATGCTATGGTTTAAAAATTTATTACAAAAATGAAGAGTAAAATAATTAATCTGTTTAACGAAATTCGCTAAATTACTCCTACCATTAACGAAAAATTGTTTTAAACTTTGCACTGCACCAACATTGTTATTACATTCCATTTGACTGTGTCAGTTTCTGCTACATACATACCCAACGAACTTTATTCTTCCAAAACCAAGTTCTCATAAATTTAAACAGTCATTCAATTGGTTCATCGCGGCATTACTAAGAACGACAAATCAATTTCAAAATGAAAGTCATAATTTTACCTGAACCTCAAATAGTACTTCGCCAAAGCCGTTGGAAATATTGTAATGGGAAAAACTTTCTCCCAAATATTTCTTATAAAATAAAAAAATAATATCAAGCAAACTGACAGATTTCATTAACTTAGTTTAATTGGAAACAGTTTTCATTTCGACTCAAATATGGCCCATTATTATTGATCGATGAAATACATTCTTATCAAAGTCTCTCAATCATTCGTTCATTATTTCACTTGTCAATTAGGACGTGCTATTGGAAGGCACTAATCTCAGATTCATTTTTTTAACGCTGCAGGCCAAACCGATTTTCCGATAATGGCAAGTTTTTTTTGTTTCCCATCCCATCTTAAAGATTACAAAAGGTAATTAAATCCGCACCAAAATTACATTTTTTAAATACGTTTTTCGGTTAAAAGAGGAAAAATAATATAATCAAGCAAACTTTGGAAGATTTGATAATAGCAATGAAGCTTAATGGCGGTAACAACACAATTAAAATCAAATGGCACCGTCATCCTAACTGAAACTATCAAACATCTTCAGCTGCTGCTAGATAAATTAGCGAGATGAGAAATCAATCGGACTTAAATATTAACATAGTCACAACCAAGTAGTCTTCAGCTAGCATAATTATGACGTTGTGTCTCTTCACATTGACGGAATTGTTCAAACTTGATTTAGACGGGGAAGTTTAACGTTGAATTGAAACTGCTCACGCCAGTTTCCATAAAATGAGATGATTCTTCTACGACGACAATTTAAACCTGAAATTGCAAGAAAGAATGGTAAAATATTATGGTCGACAGATTCTATTATATAGCGCACATCGCCAGAAGCTTGGACCCTCAAACTAAACAAAATAAAACCCTCGGAGGCAATCGATACGTTCATAAGTAGAAGAATTATTCGAATCTCGTGGGCGGAGGAAATAACTAATAATGAAATCCTAGTTATTGAATACAATCAAACGAAGAAAGACCGCCTACTTTAGACATAAATACCAGCCACTCCAACTGACAATAAACGGAAAAGAGACTGAAATTATTACAAAAGATAGAATTCAAGTAACATTAGTAAGTTAACTTCAAATTTAAAAGAGCCTTTATGTCATATGTATTAATGAACATAATTATTTCTCGAGATGCAGGATAATACAAACAAACGTTAATAATTGATGTTCCGCAATTTGTGAAATTGATATCGAGAAACGGGGAATTGAGTTTCAAGAACATACTACTATTTCATAATTACTAAATTTAGATATCTACATAATGTAACGATTTTATCTTGAACAATAACTTTCCGCATTTTCGATAAAATTGTTTTATAATAAGTGCAGCTGCGGAGATAACATTAAAGTATCTGTTTGTTTTTCACAAGTGCATTCGAAATGTACACATTGTAAATTGACATAATTGCTGAATTTTATTCAGTAATGAAATGCAATTTGTGCTTTATTACAACTTTGCGATTTTTTGGTCGATTTTAATTGATTAGCCGTGAAACAGTATTAGGCACTTTTTCTTGATTGCCATTGAAGTATATCGAATATTTGGAAAGTAGATAAGCTAGGAGAGTTCCGTCACCTCGGATTCTAAATGACGTCAGGATCTCATTAAGCAAAAAAATGTTAATAAGTCAATTACCCATTAAACTAAGTATATCATTAGTGACGTCACGGAATTCCCCCTCAGGATCTAAGGTGTGCTGGAACTCTCTTAGCTTATCTACTCTGGAAGCTGTAAACAAGTAGAGAGAGTAATATTCCAACTCGTCATTTATAATGAATTCTTTGAGTAAAGTGTTAATGATTAATAAATTGCCACGATGAGTAATTGACTCTTGCCGTTCAGACCACTTGGCAGTCGTGGTGGCTGCGAAAAGGTCTGTGGAAGCTTTAGGGTACCAGTTAGCCAGCCACCGAACTTCTTTTGCAAGAAGAGAGGTTTTCTATATTTAAACGATTAAAATATAATATTCAATCTATAATCTCGATGCTGATGTAAAATGCTTACTATTTCCGATGATGTAGTGCACTAAATAAAGCGGCGACTTTCAAACAGTTTTTACCGCATACTCGGACATTTCTAATCGAACGATAAGAACATATCAGAACGATTTAACACATTGATGTCCTTAGCTAACTACAACATATTCTTAACAAATCAAAAAAGGCTGCCAAAAGATTGAGGCTGCAGAATATGTATATTCACCCTATTCCACCCAAAATAAGACATTATCGATCGGCTTTATTGGCTGTTCATGCATAATTTTTAATCGTCGCTTGACATTCTCCGCGTACTTAAAAATAAAATTTAAGTAAACCGCATCTGCGTTACGTCAGCCGTATAATTCGTACCTACTCGGAATTATGCAATATTTCATTCAAAGCTCTGGTTAATGTTTCTTCGGTTAATTCGCGGAAGGGGATCCCTAAACCGTATCTATTTCTGACGGCACTTCCGGTATTCATCTGTTGATCACCGAAAATTGGAAGGCCTATTACGGGGACACCGAAATAAACTGCTTCAGCGGCGCTCAGCAAGCCGCCGTACGTAATAAATAATTTCACGTTAGGATGAGCTGAAACGATTTCAACCCGTTACAAGTTTATTAAGTTAAAAGCCGTATGGCTTACCCAAAATATCCTGTTGTGGAAATTTTACATTATCTGGTTGACCTGGAAAAGATTCACTTTCCCATTTCCACAAAACTTTTTCTTTCAATTTCGAGATTACTTTTTTGCCCTTTCACAATGATGTTAATGTTAGCATGGTAATGTTAACGTAATATTAATGTTACATCCAAAACAGTACAAAATCATTTCGATGTTCACAATGATGTTAATGGTAATGGTAATGTTTGACTTTAACTTAAGAGCGATGGTAAGTCTGTAACACCAATGAAAATAAGTTATTTTGAAATTTTCAATTGGCATTACAAAAAAGATTGTCATAATGACATTAGATTAGACTGGGTAAAAAAATTCAAAAAAACACGGCTTTGCTAAAAATTTCGAATAATAATAATAATAATTTCTAGAAAAATAAGGTAACGAAATTAAAAATCAAAATCTAGATATTCTAGTTACGCCCAGACAAGCCTAGAATCGTCGATCTTCTTTTAATATTGGTGAATTTAGCATACGCCCTCTTGAAATATAAATTTGACGGTACTGAGCGTATCGCCTTTAATATCATTGTGAACACCGAGACTTAACATAAGGATACGCTTACTTAATTTATTGTTTATACAATATTGATCATTTTCAGTGGTAGTCATAAAAAGCAATTACAAATTTATCACATCAAATGTTTCGTCTGATTAAAATATTTTTTTAACGTTCGGATGTTGTAAGGTAAGTTATAGGTACTTGCGCCATCGTGTTATATGTGAAGGTAACCTTTTCCATCAAACTTCTTTCGTTGTCATGAAACATGGTGTCTTATGTTCTGCAAATTTAAAACTGTGTACTCGGAGGTTTTCTTCTGATGAGTTTTTAATACTCAAGTTTTATGAAATGCACAGCTGGGGTCTTTACATAGCTAATTTGAATAACGCGTGCTTGGAATTTTTAAAATTGACTTTTGAATCTTTTGCTAAAGTTTGTTCACTTCAACAAATGATAAGCCACGTTGAAGACGCGTTTCTTTTTAAATGACTTTCAGTTTTTCTTGCAATCCTGTGAGTGTAATGTCTCTGTAATTTTTTATAGGAATTTTTGTGGGAACTTTATGGATGTGTTTGGCGAATTCTTTTAAAATTCTAAATCCCAACGCGACATGACTCTAGGACGGTGGAGGAAATGCACCTAAAATTTTTGCAATGTTGACACTTTCGTGAGAAAATCACGTTATACGTAACAAAAACCATAAAAATTTATCGTTTCTCGTTGACATTGAAAAATTGAACTATATCGTTATATTTATTTTTTTATTCTACCGGTATACTAATTGACAATAATTACTCTATTTTAGGGGCAATGATTATTTTATTATGACTCTAAGACATTACTTATTAAAAATTAAATGCTATTTACTTCTATGGTTACACAATGAAAATGAATGACAGCTCAGTGAATGTCACTTATTGTTAGATCAGCTAATTAGATCATTATTATATCGTTATAATTAAATACAATGAAGATGAATTAGTTGTAGGATAACCCCCAAATACAAATGACTCAACAACAAAGGTCTTACACAAACCAATACAAACCATGATGAACAGTATGCAAAATACTATGCATTCTAGCCAAATCCTTAATTTAAATAAGAGCCGTAAACATCAAGTATGCAAGTATGCAATTTTCACCTAGTTATGAAAAAAAGTTATGAATGGAAAATAGTGAACTATAAAAAACACTTAAGTAATGTGTAAAAAAAAGAAATCCAAGAAGCTAACTGGCATGCAACTTCATAAGCCCATGCAACACAAATCAAAGAAATATGTCCAACAATAATCAAAGAGAAAATTTAAAAAAAACGCAAGTTACTAGGTAATATGCTGGCAAATAACTCAAACAAGGATAAAAGAAAATTTATCAAGCAGCGCAAGACTTAACAACTGGATATCAAGAATAAATTGATAGATCAGTAACTCAGCAACTTCACGGCAGCACAGGCAACAGACTATTCATTATGAAAAACCAAGCGAAAAATTAAACATTCACAACGTTCGCACTAATCTGAATGTACCTTAACTTATACTGCTATATTACTTTATAATAATTTATTTTTAGACGGTTTTAACTTTACTCATTTTCGACAGAAATTCAGGCCTGTGTTAAATTTTGGTTCATCGAGAAATGTTACAATATATTGTAAAAAATAATGCTCTGGTAAAGTATTATGCCACCAACCAGCTAGTTGACTTGCTCAATTTACGCTATTCTTTATTATAAATAAAAGTGTTTTAATTTTCTTTGATTGGAATAAAATTATAATTGTTAATACATTGATTTTTATTGGTCTGTTAACCTAACTAACAACATTAAACAGTGTTTTGCTTAAACATTAAAATCTATCTGAGAATCAGTTAGAACAAAGTATTTTTAAGTTATCTTGTTTTACGTTACCTATCAAAATATATTAAATTATATTTTCCTGATTGGAGGATGCGTTTCATATTTGCTGCAAAAATCTCAGTTCAGAGATCTTTAATGCGTATTTGCAAGAAAGTATTTTTTAAGTTGTCCTGTTTCGCAAATTATTTACAGCAACAACTAAAAGTAGGTAATATACAATTATACCCACTACGAACTAAAAGATTTAACAATGTAATTTTTTAGACAGAATATAAATAAATGAGTCTTACACCACTGAAAAATTGAAAATCTATGGTAAAAAAATCCTAGTCCAAGATTTAAGCGGTCATATTCTGCTCCAACATAGCGGACACCTGCAAACAGTTCTCATAGCTTGAAAAAATTTTACACATAAATTGAGGAGCTAACATTCAAAAACCGACATGTCCAAAATCAATTATTTTGGTTAGATCGACAAAAACTATACACAAAAAAGTAAGAGATACATTTTAATTTTGCAAAAGCAAAAATTTAGGTGATTGTTTAAATTTTAAATTTAAATTTTTGCTTTTGCAAAATTAAAATGTATCTCTTACTTTTTTGTGTATAGTTTTTGTCGATCTAACCAAAATAATTGATTTTGGACATGTCGGTTTTTGAATGTTAGCTCCTCAATTTACCTCTTGCTTACACTCTTGATTTAAATTTCTACTCTGAAGGTACGGTAATACTTTTCTAGTTTTTCTGGTCTAAAATAACAAATTTTTTATTAACTCTTTATTGAATTTAATCAAAATATGTTACCGCATTTTTCAGCAGTTCGCCAAAAATAAAATAAAGAGTTAAACTTATCCAACAACCCAGTAGCCACGCAATGCTATCCGTGATTTTGATTTCATTTCTAGATTTTGGAAATAAGTAAGTCCCATAGATACTATGATAGGCCAACAGAATAACATGAAGTTGAAGGAATAAAATATTGAAACATAAATGCACGCTGTAGCTTTGCTTGAATACAATCGTTGCATCATACAAATTTTGAATGCCTTGTCTGAAATCATTCAACAGCTTTAATACATTTTTGCTAGATTTACTGTTTTCAAATAAGATCAAACCGTGTTCTAAATCATTTTGTAATGTAATAATGGCATCATTTACAAATTTAAATCTTATGTAGATATAATAAAATATCACCATACATACTGTACCGTAAAAAATGTGTTCCAATTCCACATACGCATTAACTAGATGGAAAAAAAATTCCAAAGTGACGCTGTTTATCGCCAAACCTACAGTGTGAAATGTTGTGACCAAAATATAGGCCAAACCGCTGAAAATCGGAACCAAATTGAATATTTTTTGTTTTTTTAAAACAGATTCGTTGATTTTTAAAAATCCGTTGGAAATTCTTAACGAGTCCATTATTTTAGGAAAGTATTTTTGGGTGTTTCTTAAAATTTGTAATCTGGTTTCCACGAAACCCGATGCGGTTGTTGCCTTAACAATGGAAAGAATCACCAAATTTTGTACATGCTCTGTGTGGTCCTCATTCACAACGTTAGGCTGCAACAAAATTATTATAATTACCACAATAATAATATATAATGATTCTTTTTGTCTTTTGCTGTTATCAGAAATATTAGAAAGTACTGACCCGGGTGAGTATCAAATAAGCTTGAAAGACTTGCCTGCAACAGTTTGCAAAGGTTACCGAAAACATTAACGCTGAACAAATAAACAGTTTTTTGGATTTAACAAATTTTGCATGTAAAGAAGAATATTTAACGGTCGTAGCTAAACATAAGGTGGATATGAGCACCTGCACCCGCATTATTTTCCATTGGTAGTCGATTTTAATTTTATTCATTTTAGCCAGAGGTTCAAACCCATTCTGTTCAGCTTGAGAAATATAAAAATTAATAATTGCATCCAATTAACGTACACTTACCGTACTTGCGCAACCTTAAGTATTTTTGATTGCTAGTAAATGTGTTTTCATTTTTCTACTTCGATTGAAATAAAAATTGAAATTTTTTATGCATTTATTACGAGACTGGTAATGAGCTTTAGTTTGGTGATGATTAGTTGAAGAAACAGGTTCGCATCGGTGAATCATGAATCGAGTCTGGAAATCTGAATAAAATGACACGAAGTCGTCACATTGACCCAATGGAGTGCTCGTATAGCACAGAAAGTGTGCGAAATAAACTTGCATTTCCTGTAGGGTACCGAACCCGATGTTCCTAGAAACGGTGATCTTTGAACAAACATCAAAGTCAGTTGGAAGATTCCGGCTAAAATATCATATCTCGAGTAGATGCCTAAAGGCGCGTCCAGACTTGTCGGAAACATTGTTATTAACAAAGTTATTTTACATGTTATCAAAATTTCAACGAAGAGCAACAAGTTATTTTTTTCATCCTTTTAGTGCATCTCGCAACAGCTTTACTAGTTTAACAATAAGTTCACTTTTGTAAACGTTTCTAATCACATTTGTAAGATCAAAATGATAGGTTTCCTTATGATAACCTTTTTTTTATAGACAGCGAATCGAAGTGTTTTATATAAAAATGATATTATTCGACTGGCAAATTTTACTGATCTTATAAACTTAGAATCGATAAACCGTCCTTAATTAGACTACCAGAAGGTCAAAAATATTTTATTGTGCTTGTTAATTCCTTTATTATTATTTTATTAAATAGACACCAATTTAGACACACAAATTAAACATTTTAACCCTTTAAGAACGGAATTTATTTTCGTTTACAGATCCCATGGGACGGAATTTATTCTGATGTGGTTAGATTTGTGCCGCGAATGTGCGGCTTTTGGGAAAACTGCTTCTTTTCTAGTGTGACGCGTATAGACGACATACGTCCTTAAAGGGTTAAAAAACAAATACAAGCTCAACATTATAAAAGGTTAAAATTTAAGATAATTGAAAATCAACAGAACAGAAAATTTTAAAATTGTCATTATTTAAGCAGGCCAGTGGCCCCCAGCAACCAGAATTGACGCGCAAATCGTCCCTAGAGCGAAGGGCTCCAGTCTTGAATATCGCAAATTTTCTAATTCTTTTGTGCTGTGACAAATTTTATGATGGTTATAAATTTCTTATTTTAAAAGCATTTAACTGCGTCTGTAGGAACTACATATTTGACAGTTTAGTTTGGAAATCGTTTTACGTATTTTATGTCCCACTTCGTTGATTAAAAATTCAAAACCGGCGCTTGGCATTCTGGCAAAATTTTTAAAATTTCCGTCGCACCGCAATTCATCATTAACCCTTTGGGTGCCAAGGAGTGCGGTCACGCTTCTCAATGCACTGGCCGAAAATGCCAGGAGCGCGATCGCGCTTTTGTTTGTTTATTGTTTATTGTCTTTGGAATTGGCAATTTTAGCTAATTCTCTAAAAATCATTTTGGCACTCAAAGGGTTAATTGCAAACGGAACAATGTCGTCGGCTTTTAAATCGTTGATCATGTCGCTGCCACTGTATCGCTTTCGAGACCTTAACAGTGGGCGAATCAAAAATCTTTTCTTTTCCTTCTTCTGTGCACCACTTAAAATTACATATGCTGCAGCCGCGAGAAGAAAGTCTTCCTGATTTACCATTGATACTTTGACTAACTTTTTTTTTGTATCAACCGATTATGCAAAATACAGTTCTCCCAGAAGCTTCATGATTTAAGTACTTTATTACCGACCATAAACAAATGCATTCGAACCTACCTACTTGCGACAGTATTCCAGATGTTTCAAATTTCGTTTGATATTTACCGACAACTGGCCGGTAACAAAAATTTGTTGGAAAAGTATATAAATTAGTGTTTTTCGGCGAAATCTCGAAAATATTCGGAATAACCTTTTTTCTGTCTTTCTTGGGTCAACGAGAAATCCTATACAAGTCAAAAAGTTTTCAATGTTACAGGGAAACAAGGTTTCAATAACTTATTACTAAGTCTGGACACGCCTTAATAGTGACTGCAGGTTAACCCTGCGTTACTAACGTGCAGACATAGGACTTCATTACTAACCTCGGTCTCAGAAACCAATATTTTAAAAGAAGAAAAGAGTATTATATTGTGAACTTTTTCACTGGATTTCAATAAAATACTTCCTTTTCTGACAAAATAACAAATTTTATTCATTTTTTTGCATAAAATTACAAAAATAAAATAACTAAAATTCTAGATTTTTCAACAACAAAATATTGAAATAATTCTAAACAATTGTAAAGTTAATTCTTTGTCAAAATCTTAAAAATAATAACGTTTGTGAGAAAAATATAATATAAAAAACACACTTTCAACAACAGTACACCGAGCTATCAACTTTGCATAATTAAGTCCACCGGCATTTCCATACAGTCCTTGCATATGCTCTAAACATATGATTAGAGTACCTATAACAACTGTATCTAGTTTTCCTGTTTTTCTTGATTGAACAATAGATATGTCGCAGCCATATTGTAGAATCCGCCGCAATACAAAGCGACTAGCCGCTTTACGAAGTAGCTCTATTTTGTAAAACGGCTGATTAACATTTAGGCAGATTGTTATTGCAACACGTTCAACAATACGGCGGCCTACGTTTAGCCAGAATATTGACTATGTGTAATGTAGGGCTAAAAACAGCCATATTGTAAATGTCGGCAGCGAATTGTAAATTTAGTCGTTTTATCAAACGCCTAGTCGTCTTCTAAATGATTGGGCAGATTGTAAAATATAGAATGAACGGAGAATTTTTACAATTGCACTGAAAATTTTAGATGTTTCACGAATTGCTGAATAACTTTCAGTCCGTTTGGTAAAGGGCTGAAGAATTGCTAGACATTTTATTAAAAAAAACCTTTTATATTAAGTTAAACCTTTTCCTTATAGTTATGACTTTAATTACCACATCATCTGCGCGGTATTACCCAATGCACGGGGGAATTTTGCGCAATGGCAATATCTTAAATTGTACAATTTTTTTCTAACTCGGTTTGTCGTAGATCCTTTTTTGAGATAAGTAAGGTTCCCAATACAGTTCAGATTCAGTAGTAAAATTATGAACATTTGCTTGTAAGTGGGAAATGTTTTTTGATCATTTTTCCTTAGGTGCGCGGAATTTCCCCCACTTTCGCCTAAGTCCGCTAATTATTTTAATGATTGTTTACATGTCCAAGTTGTAAAACAATTTAAATAGAATCAACCTATACAATGTAAAACCTGATAAGTTATCAATGTTTTTACTGTCTACGACTGATTTAATTAACAAATACAAAATGTTTATCATCAACAAAGCCTAATTATGTTTTTTAACTGCGTCATTGGTGTGAAACATTTTGCAACAAAACAATATTTTTCTGATAAATAAATTTACGCACACTAGTACTAAAGTAAGAAAAAGTGTCAAAAACGCCACCACATCCAAAAGGAAATATTGGTACCACGCTAAATCGAGAGCAGCGGATTTAAAATGAACCGCTCCTCGGTGTCTTATAACATATTCTATCCAAAACACAGCATTTTCCATCGGCTTCAGTGGCTGGTCGTGCATTACCTTTGATCGTTTCTTAGCATTCTCAGCGTAACTTTAATATTCAAAATTACTAAATAGTATGTTATTATACAAATTTTATAAGACGATCTATTGTCGTACGAGTAAGTTTGGGGCAAGACGAGCAAACCGAAGAGTGCTCCAATGTTACGAGTACGATAATACGTCTTATAAAACGAGTGTAGTATACTATCTTTTCTACTTTGGTGCTCTTAGTTTGATGAAAATTTGAAAATTTTGCTTTCTAAATATTCTACAGATTTTTAGGATTAGGTACTGGTAGTGTTGGTATTTGCCATATGTCATATGTCAACTAAAATTTCAAAATTAAAATCTCGAGTTTGATATTTTTGTGAAACAGTCATGGAATAATTAAGTTGTACACTTGATTTGACCTTGCCAGGAGCTCGGTAGACATGCCGGACTCCGGCCAGCGTGCTATTACAGAAATACCAACGTAATACGTATCAAAAAAAAAAAACAAAAACAATTTCACAAAAAATTCCTTTGTGACACTACTTTTAGTTTCACGAAGACTCACTTATGATACCAAAGCAGAAAAATGAATTTTTTGAACAAGTTTTCTTACCTGGAGTTATTAAAAACCTCTTGTAATGCTTCCAAAAGCATATTTTCAGTCAAGTGATCATAAGATATTGTAATTGCGCTGCCGCAAAATTGAGCGCGTGCTGCGTTCATTTTTTGATCACCGAAAATTGGAATTACAATCATCAGAATTCCGTGGTAAATTGCTTCAATCGTGCTCAACAGTCCACTGTGAGTGATAAACAATTTAAGATTGCGGTGGCCTTCAAACAAAATATACAACAAATGGCTCCATTTCAAGAGAAACCTACCCAAGATATCCGGTTGTGGAAACCATTTGCGCAACTTAACATTTCCTGGTAAGTTCAGAACTGCTTCTTCGTCCCATTTCCACAGCACCCTTTGTTTGATTTTGGAAAATGCGGCTAAAATAGAGTCCACTTTGTCCCGTGGTAAACTTTCACTTTTTATATTTGATCCCAAGCTGAAAAAAATCGCACCGTGTCGAGCATCGTCCAGAAACTTCTGTAAATCACCGGGGAGTTTTTTTGGGGCCTCGACGTGAAACCCTCCAATTTCGATCATATTCGGGACGTGAGCAACCGGTTCGTTCGTGCTGACGTGAGAATTCAGCAGGATTAAGGACGCATTGTACATTAATTCTTTCAAATCGGGGGAACCAGGAAAATATTTTTGAAGTAATCCGTTTTGTTTTGGAAGTGTGTAGAAATTGTGGAGTAAGAAATGGTACGTTCCGAAAATAAAATTGTGGAGCCTTTGAAAAAAATTCATGCGATTCGAATAGAACAAAAAAATATCAGGAACGTAAGAAGGAAGGGATGGATTGCCAACTAATGGATTTGTATAAAGTGATGAACCGAATGTGGCTAACAGAACAGCGGGTGCTTTATAGTGATGCGCAAAGCCGAAATGAATTGCTCTAATATTATCAAATCGAAAGTTTCCTTCGATTTGAGTAAATTTTGAACTTACCCCCGACAGATTAAAATTAATTTTAAATATATCTTTTAGTCATATTTTATCAATTTGTGAATTAACCTTAACATATAGATATATATATAGTTGCGGACATTTTTACAGGTCTTTTTAAGCTCTACAACTTTTCTATGAAAAGCATTCATATATCTCTTACCGTTAAGGAAGCGTTCGTAAGAAACGTACTCGCTCGACCGTTTTTTCGTCATCTCACGATGGAACACTCTCCAGACTATGCTAGATTTTTCCCGAAAATTGTATCAAAATCGGGTTAGCGGTTTCGGAGTCTATAGGGAACATACACACACACACATACATACGTCCAGTTTTATATATACAGGGTGTTCCGTTTTGTATCAATGAAAATATTAAATGTGCGATAGAACTTTAAATTTTGAAACAAAAAGTTCATATAAAACAATATCGAAAAATGTTTCCTAAGGAACTTGCTCATCTTTTAAGGAATCCTAGTAAAATCGGTTTTTAGTTTGGTACAAACGAAACGCAGGTTGCATGGGCAACGTTTTTTAGAGTTTTGAAAGAAAATTATGCTGAATTCGTTGAAAATGTATCTCTACATGTCAGAAATCACCTCTACTTCCAACTAGATGGATGCCCCCAGTACACTTTTTTGGCTCTGTCCTAAATTAGTTAAATACCAATTATGGAGAATGCTGGATCAAGAGGGATGGTCCTATGGTCTGGCGCCTACATTAAAGATTTCGTGTATGTTACACCTGTTAATACTCGCGAGGAGCTTAATACAGAAGATTCTAAATGCTCCACGGAATATTACACCAGAACCTTTGTTTAATGTAAGACGTTCATTGATACGTAGAAGTCAACTATGCATTAACCAAAATCGTTCACACTTTGAAAACCTTTTTTATATTAACTTAATTCTAATTTAAATTAGTTAGAGTGGGTACTTATTAAATTTATAATTCTACTTTTAATAAAGTATTTGTTACTACTTAATTAAAGTTTATTTACTTTCCTAAATTTAAACGTAATTCACATTTTTATTGTCAGCTAAAAAATAACATTAACATTTAATGTGGGTGTTGCGTACCAAACTAAAAACCGATTTTACAAAGTTTTCCTTTAAAGGGGCGTAATTCCCTTAGGAAGCATTTTCGATATATGCTTATACTTATGAACTTTTTGTTTCAAAATTTAAAGTTCTATCGCACATTTAATTTTCATAAGTAATATCACAAGAGAGTGAGAATAAATTGAAAATAATTCGACAGATTTTCGAAAACTTGTTGCCAGGGAATAGACACGAGAGCCCGTAGGGCTCGAGTGGCTATTCCCAAATGGCAACAAGTTTGAAAAAATAACTGGAGAATTATTTTCTAATTAATTCGCACTCTCGAGTGGTATTCGGAAGATTATTTTTTAACGTTTAAATAATAAATACAGCATAAAAATACAGTTTAATTCATTATAAACTAAAATCAAACTGGCGACAGATGTCAAAACTAGAAATTGTGCTGTCAAGTTACATATGAAATCATTAAAAAATAATCATGGATACAAAACGGAACATCCCGTATAGATTATCTGATACATTTTTGTTGAATTATCTGGACACATAAACGATAAACCCAACAGTGCACAAATGTTTCCACGTAATACAAGTTTATTAGTGCAAAGGTCATCGGTAATGTTAAACCGCACGGGTCTATTATTAAATCAATTAAGGGTCCTAAACAATTCATTTGAACGCGTTTGGAATAATTCAACCCGAAAGTTAATTAGGAGACATAAAAAACGAAATTCACCTTCGGTCCTTTCACAAAGTCCAGTAATAGTAAGTAATATGTCTGTAATTTGGAACTGCGTCTTCTGCATCAAATGGGCTCACCATAACAACTTCGTGCCCATTTTTCAATAGTTCTTTCAAAAGTTTGTGTCCCAATATAAAGTGACTGTATGATGGCGTTGAAAATATTCCTAAAATTTTAGCACTTTGGGTTAAACTGATAAATCCGAAAATAAACAATAATTTCAAATTCATGGTAAAGACAACGAAAATGCACAATACAGTGATTGGGTAAATTGCATTTCCGCATATAAATTCTATTTATTTAAAAAAATTCTATTAAAAACAATTAAATGTTGACATCTTTATTACAGTAGGAAGATACAGTAACCACAACTCTATAAAAAAAGGAAAAGTAGTTAATTTCGAGCGCCCATGATAGATGACACTTGTAGAAGCTGTCAAATAAAATTTTCAAATAATGCCTGAAGGGATTTCAACATAACCTAATTATACGTTGAAAGTTTCTATCAAAAAAAATAATGTCTGAAGAAGCTCGTGAAGTTTGGGCATCATTATTTACCAACAAACTTTTAGAAATATGGGTTAGTGAACCAAAGGAGCTTCGCAGAGCAACAATGATTGTACATGTTTTAATGAGCGAATTTAAAGGTATTTGTTGTTTATATTGATTAATTGATTACATTTTTTAAAATTTTCCAGCCATTCAATGTACGTTAGATAACGAAATAAGTACCTTAAAAGATAAACTTAAATTAAGAAACTATTATCATGAAGAATGCTACATCCAAGAAAAAGGTATGCAAGTCCGGTCGATCGACCAATTATTAATTATTTTTTTGATATAGAAAATTATTCTCCGAATTTAAAAATAAATTCGCCGGAAATAGGACCACTACACCGTCACAAAATTATTAAAATCGATGATTCCCCACCACGTAATTTGCTCAATAAAACTCAAGTTGTGAAAAGTCCGATAATAAATAAAAGTCAAAAGTATTCGCCTCGCAACAGGCGAAAAACAACAAAATTTTCATTAAACCTAAATCATACGGTAACAAATAAAAATGATGAAGTAATCGACTGTTCAATAATTGAGACCACACCTCCGATAAATAAGAAATCTTTTCATGTTCCCAAACCCAAAATAAAGAAAAATATGAAATCGAAACAATCTTCGACATTAACTCAAATGTTTTCATTGATGCCGAACACAACAGAAGTCTCTGATGAGTAAGAAATTATTGTTATATTATGCAATTTTACACTGAACGTTTTCAGAACTGAAATGGATGTTACAGTAATTAAGGAAAATTCTCCCCAAGTTGATTTCTCCACTTTTATTGACGAATATGATATGTAGGTAATGATTTTAGCATAATAATTTCTACTTTTGTGTTTAGAATTCCAGTCATGAAAAGCTCAAGTCCAGATTTTATTCACCAAACAGAACCTATTCGTGGTAAAGCTGAAAGGATGAAACTTAAGGGATGGTCTTGTGAAGACTGCAAAAAGGTGAGGGATTGTTTTAGATTTATTGTAATAATTTAACAATATTTGAGGGCAGTTTTACGAGGGATTGAATTTGCCTCCTGAGGAAATTAAGAAAAAGATGAATGAATGTTCAAAGCATCGATATAAATTTGGTCCCCCTGCAGATACACCGCCAGGTTATTTATTTTTATTTGTTCTGATGAATTTATGTGATTGTTTCTTCTAGGCTTTTGGGATCTCGATTTTCCCGAAACTCAAGATTAATAAATGAACAACGAGTGCCATTAAGTTCCAATTTTCTTATGAATTATGATTTTTATATTAAGAATGCCATATTGAAAAAGTTTTTTTTTTCAAAAAAATAATTTGCAGTCATATTTTTAGTTTACAAAATGTAAATACATATTGAAATATATTGTTTTCTACTCTTATAAATTTCCTCTTTTTGCTTGTTCTAATTCAATCGCCTCAAATAGTGCCTTGAAATTTCCAGCTCCAAATCCCTAGAATAAGAATAAAATTAGAAACAATATTTGCGCAAAGACATTTTCATTTACATTGTGATTTTTCCTCTGTATCACTTCGAGAAACAGAGTTGGTCTGTCCTGCATATTTTTAGTGAAAATTTGCAATAGGTAACCATCTTCATCATAATCTACCAGAATCTTTAACTCCTGCAAAATGTCCATTGCTTCACTTATTTGTACATTACTGTCTTTGAGCCTTTCTTTTAGTAAATCATAGTAACTGTCTGGAACTTCCAAAAATTCAACTCCTCTTGATCGTAAATTTCGAATCTAAAATGAATAAATTACTGAACAAATAAAACTAGCGTGAATAATAAATTTTATAAAATTATACAGTGTGATTTTTAAATTTCACTTCTATGATTTTGCAAGATAAATTCAAGCAAAGTAGTAAAGGATGGGGCAATGAAACGGAATGATTTGAGGTGTGGTTGAGAGCTCGTAAGGTGGTGGTAGGGACGAAGGTAGACTACCCCTTACCATCAGCGTGAGTTACCCTTTAGTTTACATTGGTCGCATGGTAACTCATGCTGATGGTGAGGGGTTGTCGACCTTCGCCCCTACCACCACCTCACGAGCTCTAAACCCCACCTCAAATTATCCCGTTTCATTGCCCTACCCTTTATAATCATTTTTTTTTTAGTAACTTTTTGATAATTGTAACATACCGCAATAATGATATCTTGAGTGTTCAAAGCAATATGCTGAATACCAGCTCCATTGTAATATTCAACGTATTCTTCAATTTGACTTTTCTTCTTAGCCTTGGCCGGTTCATTTATTGGAATTTTAATAGTTTCCTCCCAGTTCGACATAACGATTGATCTCAGAGCCGAATATTCAGTGTGAATTTGCGAATCATCAACAGACCAAAATCTGTGAAATTGCAAGATATTTTCGTACCATTTTGCAGTTGCTTCCATTTGAAGGTCTGGCTGATTTCCCACAACGTGGTCAATAAAATCCAATTTTCCAGAAGGTCTGAAAATCGTTGATTAATTTTTAATCATTACAACCTATATTGCCTTACAAAATAGTTGTTAGAGGATCTTCAGGGGTTTTTATAAAACCTGGCAAGAAATGCCCCCGATAGAGACTTTTATCGATGAAGGTGTGCGTTGAATCTCCAAACTAAAAATAAATATAATTTAGGTAGTGTTCCTCTGGTTGTTACTTTTCGTTTTTGTCTTCTTATATTCACAGATAATTTAGTCGGTAAAAGCTATCTGTATGCTGCTTTTATTGAAAACAAGAAGCAAGGTTGCTGCGTGATCAACCGGATGATCTATTGGTTATTTTAAATTTGGGGCGTTAGTCATCTTCAATAACCTCTTTTGCGTGAACTCCCGTGTACACTGTAATAACACAAACTGTCGATACAGTTTTGCTTCGTTACCATTTGTGATTATCAGGTGTTCAAAAGTGGTCTTATTATTAAATTAAAGTAAACCTATGTGAATTTAAATTTTCCGCATAAAATATATTTCCACCCTGAGCAGTGTAGATCAGGTTTTTGGCCGCAACGGATAAGTCGTCACGTAAAACAGTGTGGTTTTAGCTGTGCAGCACGTGTTACCATAGCGTTTTGAATAAACAGATATTAATCGTATTCCCAATTAGGCCAAGCAATAAAGCATTTTTTCATGCCATAAATGCTACCCGGAAACCGACTGTGTGATTACATAAAGGACAGTTAGTAGATCAATTTGGCATAATTTTAGACTGGAGGACCATAATTTTTAATTTGTTATGAACAATTTAGAAGAAAAAATCGTTTTTTTTTTAGTTCTTTGCTTGTAAAATGGAAACTAATGAAGCAATCTTAATGTTGTCAATAGACGAATTGTAGAGAATTAAATTACGAAGAGAATGAGAGGTCGAATGTCGCAATCAAATAATTAGAACCGGAGAAAACCCGGAAAATTCGGAAATTTCAATGTTTTCTTAAAAAATTCACAATTACGACATTTTTTAATTTTAAGAACTGAAACCTTGCACACAGAGAGCTATTTATATGTATTTTATGTGTGCAAAACCCAGATTCTGTCGGACTAATGCTTATTGCACAATCACCATTTCAATTTTTTTTCGCGATATTTTCCAGGAGGGCTTCTTGCTCCTGTGGTTATTCGATTTAAATTTTAAAAACAGAATTGAAAACTAGACGTACACGGCAACAAAACGTTCATCTTCGATTTTCCATAAAATGCAGCGAAATAGGTGAAAACGGTCGTGAATATGAGTAAAAACGACCGACCCCGTGAAAGTAGTCGAGTAGTGGGGGGTTCTATTCCTATATAAAAAATTTTCCCTCAGCGGCCGGTCTTCCCCCACTACTCGACCACTTTCGCGGGGTCGGTCGTTTGGACTCATATTCACGACCGTTTTTCAGCTACTTCGCTACATTTTATGAAAAATCCAAGATGAACGTATTGTTGCCCTGTACGTCTAGTTTCTGATTCTGTCTTTAAAATTTAAATCGGACAACGACAGGAGCAAGAAGCCCTCCTGGGAAATATCGCGGAAAAAAATTGAAATTGTGATTGTGCAATAAGCGTTAGTCCGATAGAATCGGAGTTTTGCACACACAAAATACATATAAATAGCTCTCTGTGTGCAAGGTTGCAGTTCTTAAAATTAAAAAATGTCGGAATTGTGAATTTTTTAAGAAAACACTGAAATTTCCGGGTTTTCCGGATTTTCTCCGGTTCTAATTATTCGATCGGGACATTCGACCTCTCATTCTCTTCGTAATTTAATTCTCTGCAATTCGTCTATTGACAACATTAAGATTGCTTTATTAGTTTCCATTTTACAATCAAAGAACTGAAAAGAACGATTTTTTCTTCTAAATTGTTCATAACAAATTAAAAATTATGGTCCTCGAGTCTAAAATTATGCCAAATTGATCTACTAACTGTCCTTTATGTAATCGCACAGTCGGTTTCCGGGTAGTATTTATGGTAAATTATGACATTTTTTTTGCTCTGTTGCTTGGGCTAAATGGTGATTGGACCAGGAACCGACCTCACAAACTGCGACCGCAATGTATGAGATTCGATCCCTGGGCCTCCTAGCGAAAGTCCGGTTCTCTTACTACTAAACCACCTCATCCTAGCAAACAATTAATTGAAACACTTACAGTTTTAATTGTTGCAAATCGAACGGTTCCATTAAAATCCGATTCTTCCCACAAATCTTTCACAACAGTTGCTCCTTTTTCTTTCGCACCCTGTACAATATTTTCCAAATCTTCAACTTCAAACGCGATGTCCTTAACGCCGTCGCCGTGTTTCATCACATGAGGATTAACTTCTTCATCTTGTGATTCGTACGGTGAAATAAACACAAAAATAATCTAGAATTGGTTTTTGCTAAAAGAATTTTATTTGAAAGTAAGAGACTTACGCGATTTTGTTGCACAGCATGAGCGGCGTATTTCCTGCTTCCCGTTTCCAATCCTTTGTAAGCTAAGGGCTGGAAACCCATGCGTGCAATGTAGTGGCTAGCTGCCTGAAATTGTCTTTATTTATTTTGGACGAGAAACTATTGTGTATGTACCTGTTTGGCATTGCCCACGTAAAATGTTAAATGGTGAAAGTGAAGAAAACGACCAAATTTAGGCTAAAATTATATTACATAAATCAAAAATTTAATTTAAGGTATACAAACCTTTGGCCCCTTGTCTGTATAAGTGGTCTGAAAAAGAAACAAATCAAATAATTGCTCTGAAATTTTATTTTCGATCTTACCATTTCGACTGGTTTTTACAGAATAACGTCTGTTGCATTCACGGATTTGAATTTTATGCGGACTTTTATAAGCTCAGGTCGAGTTTTTTTTTTAAATTAATTAATTAATGCGCGGAATTACTAAATATACTTTTGTACCATGTGATTTTACATCAAGGCGAGCTAGGAAATTTACATTAAAAGTTGTAAACACAACGCAATTTTTCCCTTTTCCATATTTTCTCTCTCATGAAGCTTCATCTTTATATAATGTTATGTTATTGTAGAGTACGTGGATTGTTCATGAAAAAATAAAATTTGGGAATATTTATTTTATTTATGACGCCACAATAAATTCGCATTATTAAAATAACCAGATATTAATATTAATATAAACCACTCGAGATAAAGTGAGTAAACAGGATTATTATAATTGTCGCGCAAATAAAATGCTGATTGAGGAATGTTTGGAATTTGAAAAACTGGTATTTGGACACGCCACACAACAATATCATTTCCATTGGTCGAGACTGGACAAGCCTTTGAATCTTAGATAAACAACATCGTAATTATATTTTCCATTGAAATTTGTAATTCTCCACATTATGTAATACGTTCCTAATATTGAATAGCTTGCTCACAGTTCATCTAAATTTACCGAGTTCATTTAAATAAATTTGTGTTGGAATTTGGTTATTAATCTGCTTTCGTTATACCGAAAATTGTTTATGGTCTAATTTTTGTAGTAATTTTGTGTTTGCCCTTATTAGTAAGTGAAGTCATTGAATTGTAGTATTTTGTGGATTAATGAAATTTATAATGCAAAAAAGTTGACAATCTCAAAGTAAAAAGTTGTATTCAAGCAACAACTTAATTCAACTTTTTTATACCACTGATACCAAAAATATAAAATGAGCCATTGCATCGACTAGCACTTTTACAATTTTAGCAATCATTCTCCACTTAACGTTATTTCACTGCCTTCAAATTAAAATTTATATGTGTGGCGTACCATATGCTAAAGGGCCTAAGTATAAAATCGACATTATTTTACAGAGCCAACAAGCATAACTTTAATTGCAAAACCGTTTGAAGCAATAATATTCAATTCATATCCAAAATGTCAACCGGTTTTGCAATTAAAGTTATTTTTGTTTGCCCTGTAAAATAATGTTGATTTAGCAGTTAGACCCTTTTGCATATGACTATCACTTTTGAAGTAGCATGAAAGAAGTCGTTTCAATCGCGTAGGTAATGTGCCGAATGGTCTGACGGAAGACCGTACAATTGTATTGAGATGACATTAGTTTGATGAAAACTGTAAATAACAAAAAAGTTCAAACTAGAAAATAATAATTCCTCCGCTTTATTTCAAACCTTTCTTATTTCATCTATTAAAACCTTCAATGTTCGTTGCTATTGTGATTCTCGATTCCTGTGCCATTGACTATTATATTCTCATCTAACCTGTTTTCATAACCAAACCACTATAATTTATTAAACATGTTGAATTCGTTTTTTAGGCATTAGATATTCAGATTATTCTTGTTCACTATCTTTCTTATCTTTGAATTTTATTTTTAACCTTGTACCAAGTGCGGGTAATTGTAATTGTAAAAATAGTAATTTAGGGAAGAATAGTAAATTCCTAACAGTTGACTGTTACGAATCAAAATGTTAACTCAAATATAAAACAGCCTGTTAAAGTTCTAGGACAATTACCCCTTGGACAACCCCAAACCCCGGACGTTAAGATGCGGAACTACCTCAAAAGCAAATTTTTAAACCACTCTAGTTCCTACAAAAGTTGTTATTAATTGTCACAAAATATGTAATGTTGTAGACAAGAATTTAAATTAAACGACTGTTGTTTCGAAATCACGATTCCGGTTATTTTGCTCGATAGAAAAAATGATGAAAAACGCTCCACAATTTTCTAAAAATAATTATTGCTTGCCATGTATCAAATATTTTAGCTTTAAAAAAATAGGAGTAAAATGGTTTCATAAGAAAGAAAACCACTGTTGTTTCACATTTTCATTTTTTCAAATATTTAATAAGCAAATAAATAATCACCGAAATTGCTTAGGATGATGCTATGTATTGCGCAGAATCTAAAGCGAAATTCCTTTCCCCCCTACCCTATTCAATCGTCGCTACTTTCGGTGAGGGAGTCCGGCTCTTAACTTCCTTATAAAATCTCTTAAATTCTGAATAAAATTTCCTTAACATGACAAAACCTAACCTAATAACCTTCATTCGATTTTATAAATTAAGTAATCTTAGGAATGGTATCAGTTCCTTTAGTCTGGCGTTCAACAAAAACACCCCAAGCAGAGAAAATTTACATTCACAGATAAAGATAGTCTTGAACTTTTTTTGTGTCGTAAAACATATATACCTGAAGCGATTCAATAGAGGAATTTAAAAATTAATTCCTGAAATTTGCTTTAAAAAATGCTGTGTGATGTTTTCTTTTTTTTGCACGACTTTTGAGTAGAAGAAATAAAAAATTTAGAAAATTCTTTATTCAGTACCTTAGAAAATTTAATGTTTGCAAAATCTGGTTGAAATTCGTTGAACCGTTCTCGACAAAAGTGTACCTATTTAATACATTGATCCTTATGGAAACTGCCTAGTGTACCCGACCCCCTTAAAGCACTAACAAAATCTAAAATGCACTATATTTTAAGATATTTACAAGCTATTTAATTCTTGTTTTCATCATTTGTGTCAGTCATATTATCTCAAACCGTTGCTAAATTGTGTTCAATAATGGTCTTTTCAAGGAAGTGTCACTATCGGCATATCGATTTGACTCATTGTCAAATTTAGATCAAGGTTTGGAACTGGAAACAAATGTTTCCAATCTCGTCACTAAACCGTTTAAACAAATTTAGAAAATAATAATAAAACTTGTTTATTTACAAAATGTAAAATTATTAAATCACAACATTACAATTATTACAATGTAATGTGTGTCACAAATGCAAGCTCTGTAAACTAAACAATCTGTTTTCAATCAAATCTCACTCCTGTCATGACATAACAAAGATAAAATATGAAATATGAAATAAACTTTGTGAATAAATATTTGAGCTGAAAATGATTTCAAAAGATCAAAGCAGACAAACTGAACAACAAAAGTAAGATATAAATGCTTCCGGCGATTTTCAATCAATTAACCCTTATTACTACATGAAAGTACGCTTTGTGTTTGTTTGGGCGAACACTGCACAAAAGTTCATCCGAAAGCAGGGATCCCAATCGTGGGTGTGTGTAGGCGTCATTGATCCTGGCGTCTCGTCCTGCGTCGATGGTTTATGTAGTAGGTAAGTACCAGCATGGCGGCAACCTGAAGACTGTGACCCGTACATGTGTTATTTATTTTAATACAATTCCATCAACATATTGACCTGTTTACTGTCTCTTTCTTTGTGACCTGTTATATACCGGAGTTATTGTTACTAATACTATTTGCGCATGCCGCTCATGTATTGCAGTTTGTGGTTCAAGCACAAATGAAAAGGATTAGAAGGATTCATCAGGAGGGGAGGTAATATGCCAACATGTAAACTTTTCTTTAATCTCAATATACAAACGCATGTCTAGTATCGATCGAAATTCGGCTCGTAATTAAATTAAATTTCGTATCATGACTATTAACAATTGCGTAATCCTCCCAGCTTATGCGGGTACACCCTCGAAAAATTCAATCCGCACGTGTTGCCCTTTATTTTTTTTCTTGTGCAAACCAAAGGCGTAAAAAATGGCTACAGATGACAGTATGGACGATGACGTGTTCGAGGCACAAGAGGACTATGCACCAAATTCTCACTTGAAAGTGGACCAGTATGCACATAAAGCACCATCACCAACGGGTTACAGAGATTACAAGCCGCCAGCGGAAGTGATCAGATTGTGCGAAACCGACACGATTGAAGATTCCGAACAAACTGTCCACAAGGTAACTCCATTAAGTTACTTATGCACAAGACTGATGTCCTTTCTCACACAGACAATTCTCCTTGGTGACAGCGGAGTCGGCAAGACGTCGTTGTTGGTAAAGTTTGATACGGGCAAATTCCAGTCGGGAAACTTTTCCGCAACCGTCGGAATCGGTTTTACGGTGAGTCGCATTTATTAAACGATCGTTGATATCTGGATTTTATCAGCAGAAATTTAATTAAAACAAGCCCCATCTCGATATTCCTTTATTGGCAGTTTCAATTCGCCCGTATGGAAATGTCGATCAAATCATTCACGGCAAAATTCAATTAAATTATGCATCTCGCGACTAGCCCGGTATGAATCTATTATTTTCATGTCTTATTGAACCCCGGACTGGAGAGAAAAAGAGGGTTTCCATGGTTGCGCGAAGTTACCAAGTTTATTCAAAATAAAACATCAAATTCAAACTCAAGGTTAACGTTAAATTCAATCCGAAAGGGAAGAAAAAAGTAAACTGGTAGGGTTGCTGAGCTAATCAATACAGCATTAATATTACGTTTCCAATCTCGCATTTAAACGTGAAATTCGATTCGTGACTGTATTTGGAAATTGGAAATGTAGGTTACTCGACACAAGTTCAACAGACCAATTTAAAAATCGATTTAATTAGGAACCATTTGCTGGTTTACGTTAAACCGAAGTAAGCAAAATATGTATACAGGTTGTATTATATTAAGTGTTCACCATTGGTAACTTTGTTATTATTGGAGTTGCAAAGTCGGTTAAATTAGCAAAGAATTAGTGTTTTTTCCGCTGATTACCATTATGAAACCAAAAAAACAATCGAACGTCAACTGTTCGAGATATTCACGAAAATAACATTTTTTTAAATGGAATGCCCTATCCTTTTTTTGCATATTTTGAAAGAATGTTTAATTTTGAGTGAAAAAGTCTTAATGCACTATTACGATTAAATTAACTACCGAGAAGTTACAAGCAATTGAATTTTTTATTTCAATTAATTACAAAAATCACGTAGCCGCTGAAACAATTGAAAATGGTATTTATTGAAACATTTCTTCCACGGCAAACTGAGAATAGAAATTTAGAAAAACATAAGACATTATAATAAATGTTCGAAAATGTCACCGTCTTGTTCAACACATTTTTGGGCTCTTTTTTGAACACACCGCGCTGCTTTCAAAATTTTTCTACCATCCAATACATTAATTATTGTTAAAATTTTATTCTCCAATTCATTAATTGTTGCATATCTCTCCCTGTAAACTAAATTTTTCACATACCCCCACAGAAAAAAATCCATGGGGGTTAAATCTGGCGAACGTGGTGGCCAACGCACGGGCCCATTAGTTCCTATCCATTTATCAATGAATAATCTGTTTAACAAATTGGTTGTTCCGTGATAATTATGGGCCGGTGCTCCATCCTGTTGGAAATGGATGTATTGTCTTGAAATTAAATCCATTTCATCCAAACAGTTATGCAGGACAGTGTTCATAAATTCTACGTATCTCACTCCAGTCAAATTACCACAGTAAAAAAATGGTCCAATAATTTTTGAACCTACAATTCCACACCACACATTTAGACTGAACCGCATTTGTGGATTTATAGGATGTACTTGCAATGGATTTTCGCGGGCCCAATAATGATTCGTTTTTCTGTTGTACATTCCAGAATTTGAGAAGTTCGATTCATCGGTCCACAGAAAATGAAACTCGCTATTGAAGTATCGTTGGCAGTAACTTAAATACCAGTTGCAAAAAGTTAATCTTCGATTTAAATCGCCTGGAAGTAACGTTTGCACCGGGTGATAATGATGAGGAACCATCTTATGTTTCTTTAAAATCCTTTCAATGCTGTTCAAACTTAAATTTAACTCCCTTGAAATATCTCGTATTGAATTTCTAGGATATGCCTCAAAATACGCAATTACATTAATTTCGACTTCTTCAGAAATTACAAATTTTTTCTTCTCTCTTCCCTTTTGAAACACTGTTTCGTTACTCCTAAACTTTCTATACAGTCTCAAAAAATACTGTTGAATTGGTTGCAATCGAAGCGAGTACTGCTGCTGGTAATAATCTCGAGCTCTCGCCGAGTTCTTGCCGCACATAACATGTCACATTTTTCTAAATGTGAAAATGCCATGTCGGGAACCAAAATTGAA
This sequence comes from Dascillus cervinus, assembly GCA_949768715.1. NCBI lineage: Eukaryota > Metazoa > Arthropoda > Insecta > Coleoptera > Dascillidae > Dascillus > Dascillus cervinus. Next base: position 22,963,949 of record OX458319.1, on the reverse strand, counting down.
CACAGCTGTTACTAAATCACACCAAAAGTAATAAATGTTGAATATACCACGTTAATGTTTGATGAAAATATTAACTAACACATTCATTCAATTGTTTTTGACGTTTTAATAATTACAATTTTCAATTGTTTCAGTGCCTACGTGATTTTTGTAATTAATTGAAATAAAAAATTCAATTGCTTGTAACTTTTCGGTAGTTAATTTAATCGTAATAGTGCATTAAGACTTTTTCACTCAAAATTAAACATTCTTTCAAAATATGCAAAAAAGGATAGGGCATTCCATTTAAAAAAATGTTATTTTCGTGAATATCTCGAACAGTTGACGTTCGATTGTTTTTTTGGTTTCATAATGGTAATCAGCGGAAAAAACACTAATTCTTTGCTAATTTAACCGACTTTGCAACTCCAATAATAACAAAGTTACCAATGGTGAACACTTAATATAATACAACCTGTATATATATATATATATATACAGGGTGGACCATCGTATGGCATTTTTAAAATTTAACCTATTTATAATGGTCAAAAAGAGATGAAAATTGGAGGAAATGATCTTCAATTTTGATACTACAACATAGCATAATTATTTTTTAGAAAACAAAATTGATGTGAAAGTTGACTTTGATAGCGATTTATTATCAAATTATTAAAGCTATCAGTTTGTATTTTCTTCCACTGAATCTACGTAATGCATACATTATGATGATATGCAGCGCTGAATTTAGATTGTTATAGTGATTGAATAAATCGAAATATTAAATAATGTAATGCAAAACACTCTTATTTATGGCCGAATTCTTAAATGACAACCCTCGTTAAGTAGTGTCAGGCTGATTTACAACTGTCCTCAGTAAAAGTAGTTCTGAGGTACAATCAACACCAGCTATGAGTAATAAGATCCAGGCCCGTACTTAAATCTTCTATGGAATGTAAAACTAGCTATTTTTAATTTTTGAAAGTGACTCATTGTTAAAACAGCTTTGCTTACTCAGTCACTGCTAAGTCAAATTGCCAAATTGTAGAGAAAACACAAATCTAGGTACGCCTAGTGTTAAAATTTTGAATTTCTTTTTATTTATTTCAAAATAAATTCGACAAAATGCCTAATATTGACCTACTTCTGCTGCTAATTTTGACACTTTTTAAATAACTATTTAAAAAAATATTTCGTGTCTTACGCAGATATTGAAATTTTCTTTAATTTGGCATAAAAAAATTGAAAATTGGTTAATATTTACGTTTAATTTTAAGGGAAACTCGAACTGTGTCTATTCCGGCCACCGAAATGTAAACGATTTTTTTTAGCAACTTGATTTTTGCTTCATAGCATAGGCGTCCTAAAAAAATCAGTCAAATGTCAATATTATTTTGTTTATGACAAATATTATTTCACGAAAGTCACTGGATGAAGCCAGCTTTATTCTATGGAAAAATAGGGAAATTTGTGTCAGTTATCGTGCCCATTTCTGTGGCCGGAATGGTACATTGGCAGCGGCGGGCGGGGGTAGGTATCCCTCTTAAGTACTAGGAAACAGGATTTACTTGAAAATTTACCTGACTGCTGTTCTTTTAAGAATTTACCTGATTGTAACCAAATGTTTAGTTGAGTCTTGAACTTCCAACAGTCTGATCGTGCTTTTGAGTTGTGTAGCTTTTGTTAAGTTTACTTGAAAGCTATTCTGAACAATAATTATGCCTTTTCAATATTCATTTTGAACATTTAATGTAAAATAAAATAAATTAAAATTCAACCATTTGTTTATGTTATCTTAATCTGATTAACGAAAAAAATTTAAGTCCGGTCCTGAAATAAACACTACTCGGCTCGGCTCGTCAGAGATACCTTTTGTGATTTATGGTTGCTTGTAATACTTTACAGCGGGCATTGTGAAGGCACATTTCTTGCGGACAGAAGTTACATCAATAAATCACTTATAATTTCCCGACAAAAATCACAAAATCTCAATTAATTTAAAATCAAAGGTTCCTATCAAATTGCAAATTTCGGGAATACATTCTCCATAATATTTTCAGTGTATTTATTAAAAAAAAAATTGAATTTCTGATTTTTTTCACTTTATAGCGTCCCGGCGCTGTTTAGAAACTTAATTCAAAAAAATAAAATTATCATGGTGTAGTGATTTAATTGAAGATTGTTACCTGCAAGTTTAAATTTTTTTAACAAACAAGAAATAGGTTAAATCTCCAAAATGCCATACGATGGTCCAGCCTGTATACTAAGCTGCTGAACAGCAGATTTGCTTGACTGGATATGTGTGTAAATTCAACGACTCAATGAATTCTAATGCGATTGTATGTTTAACATCAGCGATCTTCAGGATATTCAAAAATCCGCCTTACATTGAAGTAATAGAAGGTATTTTTTGGCATTTTTATAAATTCGATTTGATTCCGATTCATTCCCAACAGTATTCTGCTAGAAAATTCATATACCTGCTTCAGCCCTCACATGATTAATGCGAAGTTCTAATCTAATATTGTTCTTGAATTCATACTGAAAATTTCAGGAAAGGAACTTAAAAAATGTAATAACATGACTCGTTATTCTTGACGTTATTTATGTCTGAAGTTATGCAAGAGGAATGAGAGAAATGTTGCAAGATATTGGTTTTCATTTAATTATTCCCTTCTGTTATTTCTGTCTCGACGTTAACACGAACCAATTTAAATATTTGTGTTTGATACTTCAACGTATATTATGAAACATTAACGTTGACATTAAGTCAAAATTACAGAGATATTTTATTCGTCAATTAAAACTCCAAAGTTTTATTTAATCCAGATCTTAATCTAGACAATAACTTTGAAGAAGATAAGGTGATCGTTTGACAAGATTTGCCAAAAAATCAACCAATAAATAATAGGTACCCCGAATTCATCATAACTTATTAATAATGTGTGAACAAAAATTGAAAATAATTTTTTAGTTTTTACTTCATTTGCCATCCAGTTGTAGCAAAAAATTGAAAATAAAATTTGGCTTTACCATGGATAGGATTTATTCTACTGTAAAATACCGCTGGACTTCATTCGATTCATAATCTCATTATCCTTGTTACAAAGCTCAGAGATTTCTGCTAATGGTTTTATTTTATTTAATCTTTTTTTGATATTACATGGTATACATGATAACTTTATTAACGAATTTTTATTAAGAAACTGAAGATATGGAAATTATTCAAATTTGGATTATAAATAAATTTTACCTTAAAGTACATATTATTCTGTATATTGCGATGAAATTTATATGAGAAATTTGACCTTCTCATTCATTTTGTACCCGTTAGATCACTTTAAAACTTTAGAGCTTTCTAGGGAATTATTTACTGATCACTTATAGTCTTAGCAAACTGAGATTAAAGTTTGAGTCAATGTAGCTTGAACCTTTTAAAAGTTACCATGTGGATATACCACCACGCAAATATATAGAAATGCAGATAATAGATAAGATTAAAATTTAATTCAGTAAAATAAAATAGAAATTTTGGGTATATAGTTTAAAGTACCACACCCTACCTTCATCAGTGTAGAAAGTCCAATATTTTTCTTCATCATTACTGCACTATTGTACTCGCGGGGCCATGTTGTACCAGATGAAATGTACACTGTCGATGATTGCAAAAAAAGCCGAAATATTTTTATTTGTTTAAATTTTTATTTCCGAATGTGGCAATTTAATTTTGCACCTTGATTCGCAAAAGCATAATTGCTTTTAAGTTAAATCAATTTTAATGTGAAAATATAAAAAATTCTATTATTTACCACTTGAAATTAATGGAGCGGGACAGCATCTCGGTTTTAACCAGAACCGTATTCTTGAATTACCTTTGAAAGAAAAAATGAAAGGAGTTTTTAATATTAACTTTATTATTTTACAAAAGATGCTCAAAATGTTTCCTCTTTTGTTCGAAGAATGCCGTGAACCCTACTTGCCAAATTTGTAAGCAATATTAACCACCCTTATTCCGTACCTCTAAAATATATCTTGTGTTCTTCAACGGCTTTACTTTATAACAGCTGCCATTAATAATAAGTAAAGAACCCTTAAGTGATCCCATTGTTGGATAAATTGGTTACCTTCTCTCGTAAAGGATGTAATGAACCATGTAATATGACATGCCTTTATTTAGGAAACATACGCTGGTAAAATTAATTCAATTACACTAAATTGCGTGAAAATACCCAAATGTCCGTACGTCAAAAAAACTAATAAATTGAATAACTACTAATGAAGAGAAAGCCAAAATTTTATCTGATTTTTTTTAATATTTTTTGTTTCTAAATTCCTTAGTAGGTAATATAAAATTATTCCCCAAATTTATGCGAATTGACAAACTATTTTGAAGACCGGTGTTAAAACTTGTAACACCCTGTACACAACATGAGCAAAACTATTAAGGCAATTTACCACTCGGCGTGTTAGACAATTTTCAAGTCGCATACAGTAATCACTCACTTTTTAACTTTTTGTATAAATATCTATTAATTATAAACGAATTTAGGTCCAAAGTTTTTTAATATTTTTACGTGTTGATTTGTAAAATGAAAAATGCCTTGATATTTTTTGCTGTTTTTCTATTGAATTGTATCGCATGACAAAGGGTAATACATATGGTTGTCAACGATCCATACCCTGACAAATGTCAACAATTTTTCAATTCCTGTTAAAAAAGGTAGGTAATAGTATTCCAATTATTTCATTTAAATTTCTTAACTTTTAATCGAAACGATTGTTTAAATTCAGATAAATAACTTAAATTTTTTCTGGGTTTATTAGTATTCATGGGTGACAAACACATTACCAAAATATAACTAAAAATCGGATTAAATATAGGTACTATGTGTGTGCAGTCACTATAACTTTTACTTGTTTAAAATCGCAACTCAAATCTTATAATAATATTTTGTGAAACTAATTGTTTCAGAAGTGCTTCGGATGTTATTTCGAACAGCTTTAAATATGATGTAACATTATATGCAAAAACGACAACAAAGGAAAATACTTAACTGTCAATTTTCTTCGTAACGTCTTCAGTGACTTCCACCCAATTAAATTAATAATAAAGATGATATTTTTAATGATAGTGCTTACTGACAATCAAGAAAAAATTAAAGTATAAAATACTGTATTTCCGAAATTAGCATTAATCTGAAAATTTATATTATTTTGTTGCTATAACAAATACAAATATGTGGACTGGCCTCAAACTATCGATTGAATAAAGGCCACGTTGCAGAAATTTTGCACTCAGCAAATGCGTTATTGAATATTATGTTGAGTGCAAGCATTTTGTCAAAAGAAGCAGTCACTTATTAGTGAATCACTTCAATGGAAACTTTTACCCCACTTTATTCAATGCACTACTAAAATTTTTGTTGCTCATTTCCAAACGATATTAAGTTTGAATGAAATTAAATTCTTTTTAAAGTCAATCACGATTTACGATTAATCGACCTGGTTTGAAATAAAAGTTATAAGTATTATCCGTAATTTAAGAAATAAAAATTGGCCAATTAATGTAGAATTAGAATTAATTTTGTTTTAAACCAAAAACAATACATTCCCTTATGTATTAAGATAAACAGTTTACCTTTATTAAAATATACTTGCCTGACAACGTTTTAAACAATTAAGCATTGTAATGAGATACCATGATGGGCTCTAATTCCTTTTTTATTCGGAAATTAATTTTGGAAACAATTTCGTATCGGCTATTATTTAAGAAATTTAATCCTTCAAATGTTGGCAAATAAGCAAATGATCTGCTTTTTGCAATTTCGATAGCTTATCCGATACAAAAGGATTGATCGTGCGTGGTTGTCCTAACAACTAACAATCCAATTTGCAATTGAAGCTCCAATAATGGTATAAAGTGGCTATACTGTCTTCTTCAATTATTCTCTTTTTAATAGCAGCAATATTTTGTTCACTCGTTTCTTTGATCAATTCGAATTTGCCTCGTGGATCATACGTACCAAGCACAAAACATTGCTTTGATAACTAGCTGTTACAATACACTATTTCCTTCACTACACATTTTTTGTATACAAAGTTTTTTTTTTATATATACATAGCCGATTAGTACACGATGCTCTAACGTTAATGGTCACCTGCAAAATTCATCTCAAATATTAACTTATTATCTGCAAATTTTGTTTATTTCACAAAAAAGGCAAAAAATTATCATTTTTGGAATATCAGGACTAAACATTTTTATAAAATTTACCTGCAGCTTTTAATTTAATTTCACAAAAATGTTCTTGTTTAATTTTTTCAAGCGCGCTTTAGCCTAAAAATAGATTACCAATATAATCACCAAAACAGTCAATAAAGATTTACTATTTTAAATAGCTCAGGCTAGTAAATTTACCCTATCGTAAATGATGACTGAATGATACACATGGGGAGTTGTAAATCAGACCTCACTGTAACCTGGCGTCATCATGCTCGGACTGAAAATAAACTCTTGTACCCATAATGACTTCTGAGTATGGGTTCAGCTAAACATTCTATCTGTGCATTCACAGTTGTTTTTATATTAGTTATGGGGCATTTACACGTTGCAAGTAGCTAACGCAAGTTACTCGTGCAGGTAACAAAATTGAGGTACACTTGCATCGGGTAGACAATTTGATTCAGTACCTGCGCAAACGCATATCTGCATACAAGCTACTTCGTTAGATACTTGCCTTAGCTACTTACAACGTGTAAATGTTCCATTATGTTCAGTTATTTAAAGCGAACAGCAACCAGTAGGCATTTGAGTTACTTTTTGTAAATCCGAAATCTCAGAGACTAAATGCGCCCCTAATACTGAACGCGTGCCATTATTACTTAGCATCTCCAGTACATCTAATTTCGTTAAAACGCTTTGTAATTTTACAACAGTTCCCAGAATTATTGGTTATCACTTGAAAGTTGTAAATAACATTTCTTATTGATATCAAAAAGATGTCTAATCGACATAACAGCGAATTTCAATGCAAAGCCAATAAGGTTTTCATATTTTTATATAAAAAAAATATAAATAAAAGAAAGAAAGCTCAAAAAATCCATGGAAAATTGCATAAATGATAAAAACTGAAAACGAAATTAGCACCAGATCGTAGCTTATTAATACCCAAATTTCATAGTAATATCTTTAAAATCGAGGGTTTTTTTTGGAGTGTTTATTTACGTCAGAGAACCCTCAATCTATACTTTACAAACGTCTCCACGCATTCTTGTGCTAATTAAAGATATGAGTGGTGGTATTATATTACATTTTTTGTTCTCTTATTTTTGTCATAAAACGATTTACAATATCCTTAAAAACGTGAATATTTAGGATATTTCAGCAAGAAAGGTAAATATTGTAAGTAAAAGAAGTTCATATTTCCAATTTTCAATGACTGTTTGAACGTTGCGCATAAAAAGACTCACAAAAGTTGTTAACAGAAAGAAAGTGATTTGTTGATTGGGTTTATTAATTATTCAAATAAATAATTTGATGCAATTCAAATTGGGCCTGTTGTGTTATTTCATCGTCTTTCAGGTCCTAATTTTGTAGGCTCTTGAAAACGAACTTTCATTATTATTTTACGAACTTTTCTTTGACTACAAATATAGACATGTTCCTCCAGTAAGACGAAAACACATCATCTACATTTAACATTCACCAAAAGGTAAATCGGCCGACACATGTTGATGTGAATAAAATAGTCTGTATACTACCACCTCATTTACCTTTCTTCCTAAAACACCCGGTACCTCCGATATACAAAAAACCAAAATAACTGGTAAAAAGTCTTAATAAACAATGCATCCGCAAATGCATAGTTGTTGAAATAAACAGAGGATATATCCCGACTTAATCATGGGCGCACAAAACATTTTGTTTTTAGGGACGATCTAGCTGAGTACGACGAGATACCCAAGCGCCGCACGCAATTTTTAAACATATTTATCAAATCCTAGAGGCCTGAACATTTAGTAAAAATTAATTAATTAAATGAAAAACAAAAAATAACAATACAAGAACAACGTCGACTTTTTTATTTCCTCTTGGCGCAAGAACACCCTGGTATAGTATTACATAATTAAGGTGGGCCGGATTAAACCATACGGAAGCCCCTAGACCAGTATAAATTTCGGAGGTTCTCGTAAGCGGCTGCGGGGCCCTAAAAAAGATTTATTGGATAATTTCTCTCTGGGTACACCTGTACAATTAAATAAAATCTAAACACTAACGCTCTATATGGGCCACTACATAATTAATAACTAATGGAAATATTTTTCATATTTGTATTACCTACTTTTGGTTTCACTTAATGGTGGCTGAGCTACATATCATTTTTCCAAAATGATTGAGTATTCTTTATAAAATGCTTGGTTTACATAATTTGTCTGTAACATTACCACCAGTGGAGAAAAAAAGCTGAGAGAAATATGACAATTGCAATGTCAAAAATCATAAATTTTGCTACAAAAATTATGAGGTACGTTTAACAAATGGGCCATTTTTAAATTTCCCAAGCGTTAAATTTAAAAACTGACGTTTAAAAATAACAATTCACAAGTCTCATACACAATGAAAATTTTTAATGTCCGTTTTTTTTACCTCTTTTACTTTGCCCAAGCTTTTTGTGCAAATATTTTGTTAGTAAATATTTTCGTTATTGAATGAAAATATTTTCTTTACCAAGGATACCTTCCTATCTTCCGGTGATTTAATGAAATTAAATTATAAAATTGCAAGAACGTTATGTATCGAGTGAAAAATATTACCTAATGCGTGTCCGATTTTTTGAAAATGCGTCCACTTAAAATTGATCATGTATTTTTTGCAAGTTGTTAATCAAAAATTGATCGAGCAAAACCGGGTATATTATTAAATTATCCCACGAAAATCAATTGAACGAATGAAACTGTAACGTGACTGACTGGTTCATTAATATTTCATAAAATTAACGAGCAAATGTAAGTTAACCAGAATTCATAATTAGTTTTTAACTTGAAAACAACCTTCCACAAAACTGTCGGTCTTAATAATTATAATAGAGCAATCGACCCAAGAAAAACGTTAACAGTCCAATTCTTTCGCAGGTGATAAATTGAACTGCACAATTTCATCAGTCCAAAATCAAACATTAATAACTTTTCAAAGTGTGTTATCGGCGCGTCCGTTCGAAAATTGATTCGTAAATATGATATTATTGTTTTTACCAACTCCACTCGTGCGCTGCTGAAATCTGCAGGTAACATAGTGTAACCATAGAAACAGGGGATGCTGGAGGAACACCTCCTAAAGCGCAAAGTGGAAAGGCTTTTCTGCAACAGTTGCGTGATACCCTAATAGCAATCAACAACCACCACGCACACGTTCTTAATTGTGTTTCACGCGTCGTCCCTCTTTTTGAAGTGATTCTATTATTAACTTCCGGGTATCACTTCCGATCCCCACTTCACCGCAAAAATGCGTTTCTAAATAAATCATTTGGCCCTTATCACATCAGAGAGTCAATCATGGCTCTTTATTTGCCAGGTGGTTTTTATGTTATCACGACGGCTATTGATTTAAATTGAACAGCACTATCGGCAAATAAGTGTGTGTGTGTGCGTGTACAAATACATCTTTTTGGGGCAAAATGTTAAACGAAGAAACGAATTATCGCAGAGTTGTGCGGGTCAAACCGCAGAGAGCAGACGATGACGAATCGGAAACTTGCAACAACAACCAAACTTACAATGCGAACGTTCGAAGAACTTCTCTCAGGCGAGATGACATCGAAACGTACGATAATTTCGGAAAGGTAAAACAGCGATAAGTTTCTACTCCAATCAAAGCGTATTGTTCGTGACAGGTGATGTTGCTCGGGGATTCCGGCGTCGGAAAGACATGTTTCCTAGTCCGTTTCCGTGATGGGCTCTTTTTATCCGGTAACTTTATCACAACAGTCGGCGTCGATTTCCGGGTGAGATTGAAAACATCCAGATATCAACGAATTCCCTTCCCAGCTTCCTTATTTTAATTTGACTTTTTTGTCCGGCAGAATAAAGTGGTGACCGTCGAAGGGTCGCGAGTCAAATTGCAGATTTGGGACACGGCAGGCCAGGAGCGGTTTAGGAGTGTAACGCACGCCTATTACAGAGATGCTCACGGTTTGTTAATATTTTTTTATTAAAATTCCCGAGCTTATTGAAATGTTTCAGCTTTGCTTTTACTATACGACGTTACAAATAAAACGAGTTTTGATAATATCCGAGCCTGGCTGGGGGAAATAAAAGAATACGCTCAGGACGACGTCGTTATAATGTTAATAGGTGCTTTAAATCCCCTCGATTGCCAATCATTTCTTAAGTTTATTTTTTTTAGGTAATAAATCGGATTGCGGTTCGGAACGAGTTGTTCGGAGGGAGGACGGCGAAAGATTAGCACGCGAATATAACGTGGCATTCATGGAGACCTCGGCAAAAAATGGTATAAATGTCGAACTTGCTTTTTTAGCAGTGGCCAGGTGCATTTTTAACCCACAATTTATGTAAATAATACCAAATTTTTTCCAAAGGGAGCTGAAATACAAACAGAGCGGTCACGGGAATGATAACAACCGATTCACAGTACAAGACTACGTTAGGGAACAAACTCATAGGGCTTCTTGTCCAACTTGTAACACATAACGACGTGGCTTTCGATGATTATATTTAACAAGCGCAATGCAAACTTTTTAGACCTTAATTTTAAAGCGTGGTTCAAATTTCGAGCTTCTCGTGTAACGAATGGCAAAAACCAATTAATGGAATGAGGATTTGACGTTGTAAAGGAAGTAAACTGATAAGGTTGTCGTTGGGATTATGCGAGAGACACAACGGAATTCTTGAGGCGGTTAAATAGCTTTTAATCGAATTTGTCTGCTGATTTTCCCATTTACAACTGCTCTTTCTAGTAATTGTTTTTCGCCAGAAAGATTACTTTCTGGGCATTTTAAATTTGATCACTCGATGAAGTTATATCGCGTTTGAACCACGGTTGAATCTTAGAGAGCCGTACGACAATAAGTTTTAAAACAATGCAAATGCTATAGTCACACAAATTATATTTTTAATCGACGTTAGGATGTGTGTAGATCTACGTCATTATTACCCGAAGCCCTTGTGATAACATTAATGGTAAAATTTACTAAAAGCATTATAATGTAAAAATAAAATTGCCTATACTCTGTTTCAGTAGAAAAATAAATGAACAGTAGTGCGCTGCAATTTAACAACTAAATGTCATTGGAATTAATTCCGTTACCAGCACGTGTATAGACAACTTTAATTTCACATGTTTGTGCAGGAGAAAATATATATGATGTTACTTCAATTGAACCCAATTTAATATTAAATATATTTTGCGTGCACTTTTATTAATTTTGAATTCTAACAAATACATATCTTTTATGAAATAAAAATAAATAAATGAAATAAAAAAAGGGATCTGCAATATGGTGATATTAACTGTTCAATTATTTAGACACTCTATAACTGATGTTATTATAGCTCTGTAAATTTTATTTAATCGTTACTTGTGTAATAAGTAATATCTATGTAAAATTATAATCTTTCGAATATATTAGAGCAAATAAAGCAATCCAAGAAAATAAAGTTTTAACTGAATTATTACCTGGGACATGGTAACGTGCAATTAACACCATTTCCTTGATAATTTATCTCATAACCATAGCCTAATCAATTTTGACAGAATCACAAGATAAAGTTTTCCTCATCGGAAGTTTCTTTGAAAATAGTCATATTGCTTCCTTCGACAGAACCGTTTTGTGCTATATTTTATAATTTTAAAGCTACATTATTGATATAACCGTATACTGACAGATGTAAGATGCCACTACTATCAACATAAAGTTAAAAAAAAAATTTTTTTCACAACCTTCTACGCGTATCTGGAATCAAAAACGTGGTATTCATCCATTTATTTGGTTTCGACAACCATGGTATAAGCTTGACAAAGGAAAATGAATTCTGCAGAAAGTTTATGTTCTGCACCTTAACTGATACTGTCGATTTTTTATCTGCATGGTAAATATTCGTTGATTAGAGAATCTAAACGTCTCTTATAAGGCTTCCCACTAAACTCAAAACTTCGCAGTGATATGGAAAACATCCTAGTGATGTTACAAACACATCCTCGACGTCTCTCAAATGATCGAGAATATGTTGCAACGTCGCTGCGATGTTTAATAAGTAGTCACGTTGCAAAAGTGTATTCGTTCTAAAAACCACTTTTATCTGTTGAACTCTGTAGTAACTATCGACCTTATATCATGAGCAACCGATATAAAAATAGAGGTTTGCTTAATATGGCCGTTTCATTCCAAAGATATCTAGCTGATCAGTTGTGTGTATTCTACATACACTGGGTGACACAAAAACCAAATCACTTACAAATTTTAGTGAAATTATATTTATCATCAATACTTTCAGCTAAATTCGCAACGAAACATAAAAAGGGTAATAAGTATGGTTATGTAGACCTTCAGCGGGTCCAAGAAAAATCTACAATCAGAAGTTTTGTTGTAGACACTGCTTAGAACAGAGAGTGGTAGGAAGGAGCATTATGCAAGGTTGCAGGGGAACGGGAAGGTTGATGCAAATGGCGGATCCTTGTCAGTGGCGTATCGAATAGGATTTCCATCGCATATTTTACGCCTGCAAGTAAAACTTTTTTCTCTCGTCTTGGGGAAAACTGAAAATTTAAATTTTTTATTATAGGCCAAATTAAGTTAAAACTAGTTTATTTTCACTCACAAAACAAAAAAAAATCAATATTAAAACTTTGTAATTTTGTTCAAGAATTACCCACGCACGCCAATGAACCGGCTTGTCAATGTCAATGTCAACATAGACTCAAAATAATATTTTTGCCTGAATTTGAACCTAATTGAATTTTAAATAAAATAATAAACATTTACCGATGAAACGTGATCCCTTGAGAAGTAGTCTTGGGCGTTTTGGTGCAGCCACACGCAGCACAACTCACCATGTTACACAAATGTTTTAGTTCTAAGTTTCTTTCAACTATCAACTATTAACTATCACTAAAGTCTTAAAAACTATAAATACACTATACTCTACTCGATCCACCACAAAAATTACAAACTAAGGTCTTTAAATCACAAAAAAACACTCAAAAACCACTTGGCATAGAAAACATAACAAACGATGTGTCAAAACGAGGTTGATACAAATGGCCGACTTTGTTCCCCACCTGCCGTTCATAATCTGTAGCAAATGCTCCTTCCTCCCACTCTCTGTTCTAAGAGACACTGTTTAGACGTCAATATCTCTAGAGGGTATATTGTTTGAAGATCACAACTGAAACTCAGTTACTACAAACAAATACGACGCAACGTTTTGTGAGTTCCTTGGCTCTGCTTTCGAATTTAATGGTTTTTATGACCAACAGTGGTTCTAGCAAGATGAAACGACTGGATATACATCTAATAAGAAATTCGTTTACTGAAAAGATATAGCAATATAACAGAGTGTGTAACTTTAAACTTGGATTTCTATTGGTTCAATTTTAATTGGTTTTAAAATTATAGGACCTAAAAGTTGAAGCAATTTCGATTCCTGTACAGTATAAAGGTATACAATTAATCTGTTGCAATGGATTTGCTTATTATAAAAGGTTAGGCAATAGTTTTTTTGGTAATAATGGGTGATTATTTATATATTATAAGTATTTTCTACTTCAATAATGAACTCATATTTCGCATATGTTCGAAGGTTTTGTCTTTGGAAACAAAATATCAAAAACGTATGAAAATATTTTGGACATAATAACAATTTACAAATCATAAACACCACAATAAAGAAAATTAAAAAAAAGAATTAGTTACAAAAGCATTAAAACAGCGCTGAAAAGCAAAACATATCAACAGATTTTATTATTTTGTGCGGGGTTTCTTCGAAAATTGTAACGCTTTGTAACAGGAGCACATGATACCCAGAGACAAAGAGACCTCCCGTTTGGCGGTGAAATTTGTCATCACTAAACGATACAGCGCTATTCTAACCGCTCAGGGAACTAAATAGATATTTCTAGCGGCAAAAATATTTCATTCAAAAAATTGAAAATGGGCCTGCGCAAAAGATTAATCATATCGAGTGCCGGTAAAAAAAAGGTTCATGAATAGTGAAAATATTTCAGACTTCTAAAATTGTCGAAAGTAAGGTTACTGAGCCACGTTTTACAATTATTCAGAAAATCATTTTATTTTTATTTCAGTTATTTCATTTTTTTTTCCAATTATTTTCATTCAAATTGTTAAGTTGGTTTCAAAAGTGAAATATACTTAAGTGAAAACCAGTGTAAGTAATTTTTTCTTACAATTCTATATTCTTTAAAAAATACCTTACAAATGCATTATTCCAAATTGTCCTAATAAATATTGAAGTAACGTAAATAATGAATATAAGCATTTGTTTAGACTTTCTTAAGGCATCAGCCCATTGCAAATTGTGGCTACAATCACTTAATTCCGCTTTAATCTTACAGATACCACCAAAAGCTTTAGCTTTTATGTTTTGTAAAGAACATTTTACTCATAGCATGTTCACTAGCAGTTTGAAGACGCATCTACATTCAGAAGCAGTGCCATCCATTTACAAATTGCATCACAAAGGATTCTGTCGATGAAAATTTGTTTGAATAATGTATTTGTAAGTATGAATAGTCGTGCAACAAATTTAGAAAATTCAAGTTTTGAAGTTAATCCAGGGACCTGACCTGAACAGTTGATTAATACAGCAATAATTGGTACTTCAAATAGATTGCAATACACAAACTATTTCTTAAATTATGAGGGTATTAATTGAAACAATTAAAAACGAATTGTGATAGTTGCAAATCCTGTTTATTTTCGGATGATTTAGAACTACACAATTTGTTCACTAATTTTCGTGAGTTTAATGAAATTAATCGTTTATGCATGCAAAGAGCTTGTGTATTTTTTAGATGCTGTCCGTTAAGATTATCTTGAAAATTTTAAAATCACACATCACATTCATCATTTAAAAAGAAAAATTTTAACTATACCTCAGCTAACAATTCCTTGACTGCACTTATAATTAATAATAATGCACTGGTCACTTACTAACTACTATTATTTAGATTCTAAATAACCGTCACTTTATGAAAAATAAAAATAATTTCATTAAATGATTTATTTTTTTAAATTTATTTGAATGTATAAAAAGTTAAAATGTATAAATTTAATGTAAAATATTAACAGTATAATGTTTAAATGTAGTATTTACAGAAATAAAATAATTTACACAAAACTATTTTCAAAAGCAATCACAATAAATTGGCATCGGCAATTTGATAATAGTATATTATTACATGAGCAAGTAAAGAAGGTTTTTATCCATGAAAATGAAGTTTGCTGCACGAGCCGAAGGCGAGTGCATGTAATCATTTGAGTGGATAAAAACCTTTACTTGCGAGTATAATACTATACTTTATCTACGATCATCCATACAACATAATAAAACAAATTCTTAGTTCAATATTTTTAATTTTTGAACATGACACTACGACAGTTAGTTTACATTGTCCAAAAAGAAATACATGAATATTTTTCTGCAAGCATCACAAATAAAACTTAATACAATATTTTCAGAAAAGGAAATACATAGTATTTTTCTCTGCTCGCCATTTTAAAAAAAGTTTCATAAACACATTCATATTTGTGCCGTGATTTTTGTGGTAAAATATTTTCTATTGCAGTCGTTGCGATACTGCGTACAGGACATTTCATTTTCTTCTTCCAACATTTAAACATTTTCGGTTACGAAAAATTGCTTCACAAATCACGAATTTCACTATTAATACACTTTGGTACGATTTGTTGTCAATTACTTTAGTTTTGTTTGGTTATGTTGTTGCAATTAATGCAAACTGTTACCAACGTGGCAATGTAAAATAAAAATCCCAATATTTTTAATTTTCATTGGTCGAAGTACCGATGGATAAAAATTCTGTCAATTTTACCCATGGCTGGGAACCAATAAGATGCTCTCTTTAATTTATCGATGGATAAAATGACAATTTAGAGTAGAGGTTTCACATCAATAATGTTTATATTATATAATGATCGTAGATAAACACGTTATCAAACTGATTTTCAGAACATCCACCAAAAATTAGTAGTGAGTTCAAAACCCGTCATTTTCAATTGTTTCTAACAATCTTCTCGGCATGGATACTACTAATTTTGACATGGTTACCGCCTCTAAAAGTTTCCAAAACCTTTTGAGCATGCAGAAATAATACATTTGCTATTCTCACGTTACTGCCACCCACAGCTGCCCACAAATTTTCGATGGGGTTCAGATCGGGTGATTAATTAAATCAATTAATGGATAGCTACTAAACCACTCGAAACCAATCGAAAATTGTGGACGGAGCTATTATCTTGCACAAATGCAATGCGATGAGGCAGAAAGTAGAGTCTTAAACATTACACCTTCCAAAATTCATACACGAATTGGTGCGGATAAGTTCACTGGGCCCAGAAGACGACATCCACCCCCATATACTCAAAGTTATGTGTCCCGCTCTGTCTTGACCTTGCTACATTTTCAGATCCATTTTCAGATCCATAATGTGGTCCTTGTGGATGCCAAAGTGGTTTAACTTTCTCCACGTTACTCTTGAAAAACTCACTATAAATAAATAAATAAAAAATTAATTCTTTAAAAAATAGTTAAATCTCTTTCTAAACAGTTGAGTGTGTTGAACGCGACCATTGTAAACTAAATGGTGACTCATGCTGATGGTGAGGGGTTGTCGACCTTCGTCCCTACCACCACCTTACGAGCTCTAAACATAATCTCAAATCATTCCGTTTCATTGCCCCACTCTATATTTATACTAAATAACTTGTTACATGAAACATTTCAGAAACAATTAACACCAATAATAATTAACCAAGGATGGAATTGCATTAGAAATTAATATTGGAAAAAAAATTAAACTCACCAATAAATTCATTTCTAGAGCTATTTCAGCGACAGGAACGTTTTGCTGGTATAACACTATCTACTTTCTTAGCATCTGATTGGAGACGTGATATTCCCATGATTATTGAACTAACAGTGAAAACCCGTAGCTCGTGTTCTGCATAACATGATACGAACTGTAGACAAGAAGTGGAAATTCTCAGCATCACACTCGGGAAACTTGGAGGTAATCGCAATCAATCAATTGTAAAACTATTTTAACGCAACAAGTGCAACAAAAATCTAGTTGATTAATAAATGTGCAAAGTACAGCCAAACTTCCACATTTTCATATTCAAAAATTCATGCCGTATGAAAGGAGTTCCATTTAAACATAGTTCATTAATTTTTGCACCTCCTGGAGAATGGTTATTTGCAACTGGATTTGCTTTTTGGTATCCAGATGTTGGTCACACATTATCCCAACATTTTTTAAAAATAACTGCATGGACGACAAACCCTCAGCAGTGGCAGCAGCAGTTGTCTTTTTTTGGAAGTAAGTACGCATTACTTCATTTAAACCTTGTTCTGGTTCACTTGTTGTGGTTTGCTTCCATTTTGGTCTCGCAGTAGATTGTGAGGTTGACGGTCTGCTTTGGTCATCTGGCAACATTTCAACCTCACAATCTATGACATCTTCTTGGAAAAAATCAAAGTTGTCTTCTTGAGGAGGGCTTCCAACATGCTCAATAACTTGCGACTGCTCTTCACAAATCCCCAGGTTTGAAGAAAGTTTTCTTTCGGTGATGTATGGGCTGAGGAACGTCAGACTTTCAAAGTACGGCCATTTTTTTTTCTTATTTTTCACAGAACCAAACGGCACGTAATCATTCTTCCTGCTGCGATATGACCCTCGAAGTACTTGCCATTTAGTTCGACACTGTTTTGCTGTAATGGGTCGAGTTGTACTTAATTTATTTTATTCTAAGATAATTACACCTACCGTTCTTTGTTTTCACATCTCTACTGACTTCGTTCCAGAGATGTTCAATCCTGTCCCTATTTGAATAACCGGGTAAGGATTGATCATATAGCTCTCGCCGATCTCGGACAAACATAATTAAGGCTTTGTGCTCATCGACTGTCCACAAACCATTTCTTAAATTGCTTATTTGAAATTCAGCTGAATCTGCCCCTTCAGAATTATCCATCGTTTCTGGATCATCTTCTGCCATAAGTTCATCTAACGGATCTACAGCTTCTTCCTTGATGTCAAGTACCTCAGTTTTTATTTTGAATTCATCTGAATCTGCACCGTCAGTATTGTCCATCGTTTTTGGCATAGACATGTTATGTATTGATACTGATAAATGTAATAAATCAATGAGTTATCTATCAACCACTCTGAATTAAATCAAAGTAACAATGATATAAAAAGTAACTTAAATTTTCGTAGACTCAAGAACTAGAAACAACACAAAATTACAATTTTTAGGTTATAATAGGATAATTGAACACAATTTTGCGTCGTGGCGATGTCAGATGGCGCCACATAATTTTCTGATTTTGAAAAGTTCCCGCACTGTGAGGAATCCCTTTCAAGTAATGAAATTTGAAGGGTGCCGCCGTTTTACATCAGCCAGATCAACACCACAGTCTGCCAGGACAACAAATCGATATGAATACGGGTGGCAGCCCAAACGGAGAAGAGTGTAGCGAGCGAGTTCAAATTTGTTACGAGATTTCTAAATGTTTTAAAGCGAGAAATTTTGTTCGAATTAAAAAATAAAATCCGGTTATATTGTTATAAATATAAAACATAAAAATTTCTAAAGGAAAAAAAGGATTCTTTTCATTCCTAAATTCATAATTTTAAATATATTAATCATGCAAACTCTGATGCAAAGAAACAATATATGTACAGAAGAACGTTAGAAACAATATACCATATATTATTATTACAAATTTTGTAATATGCTAAGTTTTGCATTAGGCTTGTTCATTTTGCCTGTTTTTATGTCAGTATTTAAATTTTCAATGTACAGTAAAACTCCTCCAACCGAGCACTCACCCTAAACGACCACTCCTGTATCCGACTATAATTTCTAGGAACGAAAGATTTATACGGTATCAGTAATACATTGTTACTCCTTTAAAGCGACTTTCCCCTAACGCAACCGTGACCGGCAATTTACGGTTAAAGCGACTACTTCTCACTTTGTGAAAATCCTTTTAATTTTTGTCTTTGTTGTCTCACTATGAGATCGGATTTGTAAAACTTAAAATGTCAATTATATACTGTAGAATTTATTAAGAACTTTTCTCCGTCAAGTGCTTAACACATGCCCTATCTTTCGGTAATAAATTTGTTACGGTTATAAATCAGTTCTTCGACTTCGGTTCCAACTTTTTTATACGATATTTGCGGGATCGTGTGGATAATTAAAATGGTACTGTAGTGAATTGAATTTAAAATTTAAAATTTACGCCTGCACCGTCGGCAACCCGACACACGCACCGACTTAAGTGGCCCGAGTCTTAAGCCACGGTGAGAAGTGTAGGGGGCGGGACCGGTTTATGAGAGCCGCGAAGGGGTGTGGGAGGGAAGCGAGCGGGCCCTGGACAGAAGAGACGCGAGTTATATTAGTGATTCACCTACGGACATTGATATAGTTATATTAGTGACTCAATTACGGACATTGATATTAGGAACATGGACACAAACAATATGATTAGTAATAGTTAACGTTTAGAATAAGTCATTGTTTTATTAGTGATAATGTTAAAGTTATAAAAGACCAAAATAATGGAAAATCAGTTAGTTTTAATTAGATTAGTTGTAGTTGTAACTTTAGTTCTGTATTTCTTTTAAAAATAAGTTATAATTATAAGTATTAAGAACTGTAACCATTTAAATAAAATTAAATTTTTTTTTTAAACACATTATTAAGTTTGAGTAACTTAATTGGCGCAGCCGGTAGGACAGTGCGTCGCGAAAAATAGTGCATTGTGCAACATCTTCCGCGATTGGAATTCCAATTCCTTCAGTGCTGTCTACAAGAACCACGTCCATTGGGGACATCATTCGAGCCATCCGAGCAACAAATATCTACAAGTCTATTGAAGACATCGCAAAGGACATCAATTCGAGCCATCCAAGCGACAAATTCGCGTCTATTGAAGACATCGCAAAGGTGAGTCGAGCTTTCCATCTTATCCTTTTTGTTAATGAATCCTGAAATCGACGAATTAACCACTCTTTTTAGTTCTGTCAATTTAACTTCCAACAAAATGCCTAGAGAAACACCTAAAGAAACACCTAATGTAGAAATCAATTTTAGTTTATTAAAATTATATGTAGATACAATTCCACATTATGATGGAAATCCAAATACCTTGCAAATTTTCATATCAGCATGTGATTATCTGATGAGTACGTATTCAGTAAATGCAGATCCACAATTGCTTAGTTATCTAATTAGAGTAGTAATAGGGAAATTAACGGGTAAAGCCCAGATATTAATAGGTAGTAGGAGTGAGCTAAATACATGGAAATTAGTTAAAGAGGCTCTTCAGTTGAGTTTTGGCGACCGAAGAAATTTAGATTGCCTAGAACAAGACTTAATCACTTTGCAACCTAACCGAAACGAGTCAGCCTTAGATTTTGGTGAGAGAATTCAAATAGTACGTAGTAGACTTTTTGCAAAATTAGCGTTAGAACCCGAAATGCTACCAACTACAAGAGACATTTATATTAACCAATATAATAAAGTCGCATTAAATACGTTTATTCGAGGATTAGTCGGAAACGTACAAAGTATTGTTCGCATACAGAAACCTTCGAACCTCGAAGAAGCGATCGGTTATGTGATAGAAGAAGAAAATTTTAAATACACTCAGAATTTACCAAACTTAATGCAAATAAAAGGAAATCAGTACAAACAACCATCAAAACCTAATTTGCCTAACTATACCTTTTCACAAAGGCCCCAACAAAATCATTTTACAAATAATTTTACACAACCTCCTCAACAAAGTTATTTTACTAACAAATTTATACAACCAAATCATTTTGTTAGCAATTTTGCTCAACCAACACCCAATAATTTTCCAAATCCATCATTCAATAACAATATCAATACATTTCCTAGAGGTCCCATTTCAAATTTAAATTCGCGACCGTTTACTCAAAAATATCCAACAGCAGCTCAGGTATTCGGGCCAACAAAAAACGTTTTTAGACCAACTAATCAGGTTCCAACCAATGAACCTACACCTATGTCTACAACCTCTAGAAATTCCACCGTGAAACGACCATTCAATAATTATAACAACTTCCAACAACCAATGTCCTCAACCTCAAGAAACCCTTACAATAATAGATTTAACCATTTCCAACCTTCCGGACCTCGAAATTTTATCTCTGAAGAATTAAATGAAATAGAAGATTTAAACACCGAAGAACCACAGGATTTTTATAACGAAACTAATAATCCAAATAATGACTCAGAAGAATCGGAAAATTTTCCTTCTTATAATAATGTAACCACTGACGATGCCCAACAATTTGATAACGATTACTTTCAAAATTTTCCATCCACCGACCCGAATATAGGACCACCGTAAACTGTGAAATAAATATAATTCAATGCAACTCATTACCTTATATCCAAATCAGTAATCCACCAATAAAATTATTAATAGATACAGGATGTTCTTCTAACATTCTCAGACCCGGTATTGCTGAACAGTATTTCCCAGATAGTATAATTCACGAACCCGCACAAATCAAAACAGCAATAGGTAAAACGGAGATCCGCTATAGAGCCAACATTCCAGCATTTAAAGAACTAAAGTCATCAGGAGAACTCGAATTCCTGTTGTATGACTTCCACGAGTACTTCGATGGAATTCTAGGAATTAAAGATCTTTCGCGTTTAAATTTAATCATAGATTTGAAAAACACTAAATTAACCAACAATAAAGTTCAAATACCCTTCTTTTATAGACAACCGTATGAGTCATCTCGTACGATTAGCATCAACAGCCATGAAGTTATACAAACTAAAATCCCTGTCGATCAAATAAAAGGAGATGTAATTATTCCAGAACAATACATTAATAAACTTTACATACCAGAAATTTTGACAGAAGTCAAAGATGGTATTGCTCTCGTAGAAATTCATAACAACACCAATTCTCGTATCACAGAAACTATTCAACAACCCTTTAAAGCTTATCCTTTCTCCGACCAACAAAAGCAACGCTTCACGTTTTATCATATCGATGACTTCTTACCAAATACACCTGTCAACAACAAAACTACAAATTTAGAACATCTAATCAGGACTGCTCACCTTAATAACGAAGAAAAAACAGCAATCATATCTCTGTGTCATGAATTTACTGACATCTTCCACAGAGATGAAACAAAATTAACATTCACTAATCAAATTAAGCATCAAATCAAGACGACCGACGAAATTCCTGTCCATACTAGGTCATACAGATATCCGTTTATCCACAAACCAGAAGTAGAAAAACAAATAAAGAAAATGTTGGACGACGAAATAATCAGACCATCGCAGAGCCCATGGAGTTCACCCATTTGGATAGTTCCTAAAAAACTAGATGCCACCGGGAAACAGAAATGGCGCATTGTAGTAGATTACAGGAAGATCAACGAAAAAACAATAAGTGACAGATACCCATTACCCAACATCACGGACATCTTAGATAAATTAGGGAAATGCCATTACTTCACCACCCTCGATCTAGCTTCTGGATTTCACCAGATTGAAATGGGAAATGAATCGATTCAAAAAACTGCCTTCAACGTTGAAAACGGACATTACGAGTATACGAGAATGCCGTTTGGATTAAGAAATGCACCCGCAACATTCCAACGTGTGATGGACAATGTTTTAAAAGAATTGCAAGGAAAGATCTGTTTCGTTTACATGGACGACATAATAATTTTCTCCACATCACTCCAAGAACATCTGTCTAACCTAAAGTCGATATTCAAAACACTTCGCAAATCCAGATTCAAAGTACAACTCGACAAATCGGAATTCCTTCGAAAAGAAGTAGAATTTTTAGGTCATGTGGTAACATCTAATGGAATTAAACCTAACCCAAACAAAATCAAAGCTATTCAAAAGTTCCCCATACCAAAAACGGCCAAAGAGATCAAATCATTTCTAGGTCTCGTTGGATACTATCGACGTTTCATTAAGGACTTCGCAAAAATTACAAAACCTTTCACCCAATGCCTTAAAAAAGGTAACAAAATCCTACATACAGAAGAATTCTGCAAAGCGTTCGAATTCTGCAAAAATATCCTTAGCAATGACCCAATTTTACAATATCCAGATTTTACTAAACCTTTTAACTTAACAACGGACGCTTCTAATTTTGCTATCGGTGCAATATTAAGCCAAGGTAACATCGGAACTGATCTACCAATAGCATACGCTTCAAGAACACTAAATTCAGCAGAATGCAACTATAGTACGATTGAAAAGGAACTTCTAGCAATCGTATGGGCCACAAAGTACTTTCGCCCGTACCTTTTCGGAAGGAAATTCAAAATCATCACAGACCACAAACCTCTTCAATGGCTTTTCAACCTCAAGGAACCAAATTCACGACTTGTACGATGGAGACTGAAACTAGAAGAATTTGATTATGAAATTATATTCAAGAAAGGAAAACAAAATACTAACGCCGACGCCCTTTCAAGAATCGAAATCAACGTCACCGAAAATGTGGAAAATTCCTCAGTAATTGCTGACCCTGGAGATGCAGATCTTACAATCAATGAATTCTTGACTAACCTTGATCCTATTCCAGGAATAGATAGTTTAGCTGCCTTAAATGAATTTGTAGACAAATCATTTCCACCCGATAACCAAAATTTAAATTTCTCACCACCTAATAATGACAATAACATTCGAACCCCAAAATTTAAAATTATCTCAAACACACAAATAAAACCTCCATTTAAAGAAACCTTTGACGACTTTTTAAGAACAATTAATTCTCGTATTACCTTTAGCACCAATATCATTGAACTCGACGATTCACTACTAACCGCCAACGATAATATCGCTCATTGTATATCCCAAGATCTCAAAATGAGTGCAGGACTAGCTAAGCAAATCAAAGAAAAACACGATCATACAGAATTACTTTACAATCAAAAACTCATCCTTCATGATATAGGAATCGCCCCAGAAAATAATAAAACAGTCTATTACCTTGTAACAAAAATTAATCATTGGAATAAACCATCTTATCAAGATTTATTCGTGACCCTCCTCAAATTACGAGACAACTTAATAAAAAACAATCAAACATCACTTAGTTTACCGCGACTAGGTTGTGGCCTAGATAAGTTAGAATGGGTTATAGTTAAGAAAATGATCGAATACATTTTTAAAGGAACAAAAGTTAAAATTAAAATATATCATAACATAATTCCAGATGACAAACCCATATGCGATATAGACAATGAAACAGTACATTCAGCAATCGAAAATCCAATTATCGAAATTCCAATAACAGACAGACCGCTAAATCATTACAATAATCAAATTATCTTACACTGTTCTAAAGACTGTTTAATACCCAAATATCAAACCATTAAAATTTTTGATAAATCAAGGTTATTAATAACCCTACCTATAGCCAATTTCGAACCTAATCTAATTAATACAATAAAATTATACTTAGACCCCAAACAAACTTATGCAATTCATTTTAAATCACTAAATATATCAGAGACCTTTGTTAACATTATACAAACATATTTCAAAAACTCTGCATTCAAACTTTTCAAAACAAATACAATTTTGCATGACTTAATAACTATCGAGGAACAACAAGAAAAATTAAAATACCACCACGAAGGTAAAACTTGTCACAAGGGTATAACAGAGATGAAATCATCACTAGACAGACTATATTATTGGCCAAATTTAATAAAAGATATCACGAACTATGTAAATTCATGTCATATTTGCCAGAAAGCAAAATATGAAAGAAATCCACCCACGCTAAAATTCAATTTAACCCCTACGACTTGTAAACCATTTGATCATATACATGTTGATACATTTAAAATATTAAATCAAGCATATCTTACAATTTTAGACTCATTTTCTCGCTATGGGCAAGCATACCCCCTAACTTCATTATCTCCCTTGAACATAATAGACCATCTTTTAACATACATTTCCCACCATGGAATACCTCTAAAAGTCACAGTAGACCGTGGTAGTGAATTCAAAAACAACAATATAGAAGACTTCTGTAAATTACATAAAATAGAATTGCATTATACAACCGCAAAAAATTCAAATAGTAATTCCCCTGTTGAAAGATTTCATTCGACTTTAGCAGAAGAAATCAGATGTCTTAAATTAGAAAGACCTCGTGATACTGCTAACTCTTTAATCAACTATGCCATTATAGGATATAACAATGCTATACATTCAGTTACCCAACACACTCCTTTTGAAATAATTAAAGGTCACATTAATTCAGACACCCCATTTGATTTATCAGAAAGTAAAATTATCTCTAACTATGTACAAGAACACAAAGAAAAGGTCAAATTACTATACGACGATGTAAAAAATAAAATGACAAATAAAAAAGAAACTACCATAGACAAATTAAATCTGCATAGAAACGATCCTAAACCTTTCCAACAAAATGAATCTGCGTTCATAAAAACCAAAGAGAGAAATAAAGCTAAACCCAAATTTGCCGAAAGCAAAATTTTGCAAGACAACGGACTGAAAATTATAACCAAACAGGGAACATATCACAAACATGCCACCAAAAATCCTAGGAAAATTTACACCACTTCTTTGTTACAGAAACCACACACATCCAAAGATGATCTTTTTGAGGTTAACACTTTTACTCACCTACACTCTTAACATTTTCACAATAGCCGAAAAAATCGAAATAACACCAATCAACTCACAAATCCTACCATTTCATCTTGGTCCTGGCAAAATCATTCAAACACAACACACTTTCATTCATTATGTTGAAATCAATCCATTAACTACACTGTTAGACAACGCTATTGATCATTTCCATAAAATTAATAATTCAATACAATTGATGGATAATAACACTTTCAAAGATACCTATCAAAATGTTCTTAATCATCTACTCGATCATACTTATTATTTAATTTTAGAAGCACAACACAAACTCGATAACCTCCTACCTCATACCCGCAATAGGCGAGGTTTAATAAATGTAGTTGGTAAGGTATCAAAATATTTATTCGGAACTCTCGATGCGAACGATGCAAAAAATTATGATAAAGCATTAAAAATTTTGTCAAACAGTCAAAAATCGATCGATCAAGAGTTACAATTACAAATTTCTTTAACAAAAAATATTATCAATAATTACAACAAAACTATTACAACTCTCAATACAAATCAAGAATTAATAAAGAAAAAATTAAACGTACTCGAAAGTAACATCCAGAAGAAAATTAGTGGAATTACAGCATTTATTAGAATACAAAATATATTAGATTTAATCATATTAAATAGCCAAAATTTGATTACCTTTTTTGACAACCTTGAAAATGCAATTGCTTTCGCTAGGCTAAATATATTACACAATTCAATTATTTCCATAAAAGATTTTAAAACTATTTTGAGAGTATTGACAGAATTGTATAAAGAAGATCAAATCCCCAATTTCAATAATATTCTTTCATATTATGAAGTAGCCAATCTTCATGTTATCCTTACTCCTGATAAAATAATTTTTACAATCCGTATACCTATTTTTCATTCTAAAAACTTTGAATATTACCGTCTATATCCTATTCCACAAAATAAACTTATTATATTACCTCCAAAACCCTACCTTTTGCTCGGCTCTAATAGTCACCAGTATGAAGAAGAAAAATGCAAACTATGTGAAGACCTGTACATTTGTGACAATAAGTTAACTTCAAACAAAGACTGTATGATATCGCTCATAGAAAACACCGAAGTAAAAGAATGCACCCTGACGCCAATATCTATTGATTACTCTATAACAGAACAAATCAGCCAAGATTACGTTCTTTCCATTCCTACGACGACTCCAATAAAATTGAAGAAAACCTGTTCCAATTCTGGCTACATAATTATAAAACAACCAAGTCTAATCAAGATTCCCCATCAATGTAAAATTTCAAGTGAAGAAACTACGTTTTCAAACGAAGAATATTTGGTGAAAGGTGAACCATTTATCCTTCCCGAAATGCCAATCACACACACTAACGAGAGGATCGACATCCAGCCACTACAGTTGCAGCATCTAGACTTAGAAGAAATAACAAGGTTACGACAAGAAACTGTTCAATTTCATCCAGTAACCATAACCAAATACGACGTATCCAAACCTACCGTTATCCTTCTAATTATTACAATAATAATAAGCCTTTTGATATGGCCAATATGGAAATTACGAAAAATCCTAAAAAAGAAGATCACCGATTCAATCAAAACACAACCCGAGAACCAAGAGGAAAACAACCCTTCCGTGTTATTTTCCAACCTAAGGAGGGAGGAGTTATATTAGTGATTCACCTACGGACATTGATATAGTTATATTAGTGACTCAATTACGGACATTGATATTAGGAACATGGACACAAACAATATGATTAGTAATAGTTAACGTTTAGAATAAGTCATTGTTTTATTAGTGATAATGTTAAAGTTATAAAAGACCAAAATAATGGAAAATCAGTTAGTTTTAATTAGATTAGTTGTAGTTGTAACTTTAGTTCTGTATTTCTTTTAAAAATAAGTTATAATTATAAGTATTAAGAACTGTAACCATTTAAATAAAATTAAATTTTTTTTTTAAACACATTATTAAGTTTGAGTAACTTAATTCGCGTTCGAGCAAGAAGTCGTTATGTTTTTATTTTTAAAGTGTCTTGTTGGTTTGGAGGGTGGGTTTAATTAGTGGTGTAATCCGTGCAGGTTTCCCTCGACACCGGGTATTGTATCTTTTAAGTTTTTAACGGTTACAGCGCATGGGATAGGTTAGTTAGCATGTTAGATTAAGTTGTATGAAACTGCTGTTGCGATTAGCGAATCAGCCGCGAATTCCGCGTGAGTCTGTTGTACTCGTTCTCCGATGAGTAGTACGGTGTTTTTTTGGTCGCGGGGGCGAAATAACTTAGGCTTGGGAAAAAGGACTCGTTTTCTACGTCCTTAAGGTTCAAATTCGTCCGGAGTGGCGTGGGCTGATGACGTCACACGTTTGGGTTTCGAGTCCAGTGGAGTACCCGGAGGCGTACAACCGAAAGGGAAACGCGTTACTTAAGTAAAACAATCGGGGGTTTTTGAGAGAAATGCCAGCTCGGATTGATTAAACGTGCAATCCCAGGACGCGTGCAATGTTTTTGAACGACCGTCGAGACGTTCCAACTTCGTGTTGTATTCAACCAAGAGACGAGGAGGAAAAGCAGTAAGGCCTACAATCGCGTGGCTTGCGTCGCGTCGTAAGGAATGGAACCGCGAACCGCGAGGAGTGGATGCCTGTCAGGGACGTCGTGTTTAAAGGGTCTGAGGGGGCGTTAAACCTCATACGCGAGAATGCTTGTATTGAGGAGTGATTGAATAAGAGATGGCATGCGAATTAGGGTTAGTGGTTAAATAATTGGCTGTTCGTAATTGTAAACACTGAGGAATCGTCCCGAGTTAATTTATTGTAAGATCGGGCACTTGTTACCAACGTTGTGCACTGATCCCAGTGTCACCGAAAAGACGCCAGTGGCGTCCCGCGAGAGGGGTCTGTCGCGCATCTGTATGTGGTTTCTTCCGTACTGGGATGGGCAGCACTTGACTCTTGTGACTATTTTTTTTTCTTCTGTGTGTTCGTTTTTTTGGTAGTCCTTGGGACAGGATCAGCATTCCAGTCAAAGCGACTGCACTGTTCCGCCATTGCCCAGGGACATGTTTTTCTGTGTGTTTTCCATGTAGTCCTTGGGACAGGATCAACATTCCAGTTATAGCAACTGGACTGTTCCGCCATTGCCCAGGGACATGTTTTCTGTTTCCTTTTTTTTTACAGGACTTCGAGAAAGCGGGTGGGATTCAGGGGATTCGTAAATTTACAACGTAACCGCGCATTAAGTACGGCTTTTTATACCGTACGACCACATTCCGTTTATGTGGTATTTCAATCGGGCAATTTCTCAGTGTGCTGCATGGGTTGTGTTTTTGTTAACTTAAATTGGTGTTGGCTTTACTGTAACATGCCTGAGGAATCTGTTTGGGTAGAGGTTTCACAGATTCCAAATTATTGCATGAGCATTTGTTTCGTTTACTATTTGATTTAATATAAAAAGGCATCCTCCACTATTCTATTGTTTTATTGAAGACACCCCTTCCCCTAAAAGTCTCACCGTTGCATCCAGAACGCTTGCCGCATTGTGTAAACGCAACGAGGGGTCCTACCGACATTCTAGACGATCACAAATTTTTGGCCAATTTGAATTTCGCGGTTTAATTCTCGAGCGTTCGGGATATTTCAAACATTTAAATTAATTCGGCGGCAAGTTTGGGTCATTACAGTACATACTATGAAAGCAAAAAAATCGTAACAGTTGTATGCCAATCATTGAGAAATCGTTGTCACTGTACTTCTGGAATAACTTAGAAAATGATGGCTAAACGGCGTTACCATCACCAGATTTTAAATTTGAAAGCTCGCATAAATGTTATTAAAGACAGCGAAAGAGGTTTATCGCAACGAAAGCTAGCTTCTAAATACAAATGTGGCAAAACCCAAATTCAGGAGATTTAAAAAAACGCGAAAAAGAAATTGTATCAAATTAAAAAATTTAAAAATTGTAAGCAAACTGTTTTAGAACAATATTTTGGTAGTAAGCCTTAAGCATGTATATCATTATTTCTTGGTCTTGGCTATTTTTTTATATCATGAATTTTTTCCTTTGCATTAAACATCCTATTATTTAATATTATTAATTTGTCTTGTGTGCGTCTAAATTGACGCTTTGTATTTTTATTAAAATATAGAAGCCGTCGCATGTCTTCATTATTGATAATAAAACGTTTTAAAGTTAATATGGAGTTTATTTTATATTAATTTAAGAAAAAGTTCTCTAAAGCGACCACGCCTCCAAGAGACCATTTTTTAAGGGAACCACGAGTGGTCGCTTTAAAGGAGTTTTACTGTATTTACAGAAGGCAATTCAGAGTAAGTAGACTAAGGTGTCGTATTGCTTCTGAATGTGTTAGGTACATTTTTTTCCAATATTGACGTTATTGTTTCATGCATTGTTGTTAGATGGTCTAATTACAACAGGTTTAACGCAAGATAAAATCCAGTAAACAATATTGCAAATTGCATTGTTGTGATGTGAAAGTTTAATGTCATTTTGATGCTCTGTAATCAATAATCATGGCTTAGGATGGGACAAATGAGACGGGATCATTGTCGTTACACAATAGTAATCGCCAACCTCCTTTGAGAACAAACAAACATAGTTGATACTTTTCTCAGTAGTTTGAGTATTACCATAAAAAAAAATCATCAAGTTTCTATTGAAAAATTCATTTGCAAAATGGATATCGTTCAAAATTACTTGTTCCATTTTTATTTTTTCTCCAGTTTGTAGAAACGTAAATAATGGATTGTCAAAATTACTGGAAACATAATTTTTATTTCGTTTATATATATCGTCGACAGGCAGAGAACTATTTTACTACTTTTTACCGAATATCAAAAACTAGAATACCTATCTTGTGATAATTTCTCGCGATAGGCAGCATTCAATGTCGATGTGGTGTTTCGTATTAAATGTAATTTAGTAATGTCAATGGTTCGTCAAAGTTATTGTTTACTTTTTTAACATGTTTCATATCTGAAAAAATTGTAAAATAAATGTTTACTAATCACTAGTATAGAAGATTAATAAAACTAGTCTTATTTGGTGAGTTGCTTAATTTTCTCTCTAATTTAATAATTACCTACTATCGGTTTATCTCCTTTTAGCACTAAAAGAGTTAATTTCATTACCGCTAACAATAAAACTATAATGGCTTGGACAATATCTCATACGAATAATTTTTATAAAATGTTAACATATGGTCCGATGGAAATAATGTGATGGGTGCCATCCAGACAGCTACAGATTACAATGCCCCTGTTCCTTCCATTAAACTTGTACTTCAAGTACATCAAAATGTAATGATTTAGGGTATCTTTCAGAAAATGTGCAAAATAATTCGATAACCGTCGTCGAGGAGAATTTTAAGTACAACCATTGTGATACAAGTTTTGACCTAAACAAGCAACTCACAAGACACATGCTCACTCATAAGGAAGAAAACCCATTTGAATGTATGGTCTGTAAGAAGAAATTTTCGAAATCAGCGGATCTGAATGCTCACATGAGAACTCATACGGGAGAGAGACCATTTGAATGTAAGGTCTGCATGAAGAAATTTTGTACAAGGGGGGAGCTGAATGTGCACATGAGGACTCATACCGGAGAGAGACCATTTGAATGTAATGTCTGTGCGAAGAAATTTTCGAAATCAGGGGATCTCAATGTTCACATGAGAACTCATACGGGAGAGAGACCATTTGAATGTAATGTTTGTAGGAAGAAATTTTCGAGGACTGGGAACCTGAATGTGCACATGAGGACTCATACCGGAGAGAGACCATTTGAATGTAATATTTGTACGAAGAAATTTTCGACAAAAGGGGACCTGAATGTGCACATGAGGACTCATACCGGAGAAAGACCATTTGAATGTAATGTCTGTACGAAGAAATTTTCGAAATCAGGGGATCTGAATGTTCACTTGAGAACTCATACGGGAGAGAGACCATTTGAATGTAAGATCTGTATGAAGAAATTCTTGAGGTCAGATAACCTGAATGTGCACATGAGGACTCATACCGGAGAGAGACCATTTAAATGTAATGTTTGTACGAAAAAATTTTTGAGGTCAACCAGCCTGAATGTGCACATGAGTACTCATACCGGAGAGCGACCATTTGTATGTAATGTCTGCACGAAGAAATTTTGTACAATGGGGGAACTGAATGTGCACATGAGGACTCATACCGCAGAGAAACCATTTGAATGTAATATTTGTAGGAAGAAGTTTTCGAGGACTGGGCACCTGAATGAGCACATGAGGACTCATACCGGAGAGAGACCATTTGAATGTAATGTTTGTACGAAAAAATTCTTGAAGTCAGACAACCTGAATGTGCACATGAGGACCCATACCGGAGAGAGACCATTTGAATGTAATGTTTGTACGAAGAAATTTTCGACAAAAGGGGATCTGAATGTGCACATGAGGACTCATACCGGAGAAAGACCATTTGAATGCAATGTTTGTACGAAGAAATTTTCGACAAAAGGGGAGCTGAATGTGCACATGAGGACTCATACCGGAGAGAGACCATTTGAATGTAATGTTTGTAGGAAAAAATTTTCGAGGACTGGCAATCTGAATGTGCACATGAGGACTCATACCGGAGAGAGGCCATTTGAATGTAATGTTTGTACGAAGAAATTTTCGACAAAAGGGGACTTGAATGTGCACATGAGGACTCATACTGGAGAGAGACCATTTGAATGTAATGACTGTACGAAGAAATTTTCGAAATCAGGGGATCTGAATGTTCACATGAGAACTCATACGGGAGAGAGACCATTTGAATGTAAGGTGTGTATGAAGAAATTCTTGAGGTCAGAGAACCTGAATGTGCACATGAGGACTCATACCGGAGAGAGACCATTTAAATGTAGTATTTGTACGAAAAAATTCTTGAGGTCAACCAGCCTGAATGTGCATATGAGTACTCATACCGGAGAGCGACCATTTGTATGTAATGCCTGCACGAAGAAATTTTGTACAAAGGGGGAACTGAATGTGCACATGAGGAGTCATCCTGGAGAGAAACCATTTGAATGTAATGTTTGTAGGAAGAAATTTTCGAGGACTGGGCACCTGAATGAGCACATGAGGACTCATACCGGAGAGAGACCATTTGATTGTAATGTTTGTACGAATAAATTTTCAACAAAAGGGGATCTGAATGTGCACATGAGGACTCATTCCGGAGAAAGACCATTTGAATGTAATGTTTGTACGAAAAAATTTTCGACAAAAGAGCTGAATGTGCACATGAGGACTCATACCGGAAAGACATCATTTGAATGTAATGTTTGTACGAAAAAATTTTCGACAAAAGGGGAGCTGAATGTGCACATGAGGACTCATACCGGAAAGACATCATTTGAATGTAATGTTTGTACGAAAAAATTTTTGAGGACAGGGAACCTGAATGTGCACATGCGGATTCATACCGGAGAAAGACCATCATTTGAATGTAATGTTTGTACGAAAAAGTTCTTGAGGTCAGACAACTTGAATGTGCACATGAAGACTCATACCGGAGAGACACCTTTTGAATGTAACCTCTGTACGAAGAAATTTTCGACAAAGGGGGAGCTGAATGTGCACATGAGGACTCATACCGGAGACATCATTTGAATGTGATCTCTGAAAATGGAGATTTTCCACTAACAATAAGCGGAATCTTAAGGTTCACATGAACACACATACCGGAGAAAACGCGTTTATGTGGAGCTGTTGTAAAATGGGTTTTGCTCGGAAGAATCATTTCGTTTATCACATGGTTAGTCACACCACGGAGAGGAAGTCTTAAGGCTACCTTTGTGCGGAAGTTTTTTTCAACGAATTCCAATTTTACCAAACATATAATACAAATTCGTAAAACCGAGAGACTTCATAAATGCAATAAACCGGCACCTGATAAAACAGAATGCTGTTTATAGCAGAAATGGATTGTTAAAAGCGCTTGTAGCTGCAAGGTATTGTAGATTTAATTCTAATCCTACATAATACATTACATTACATAATAAATGCAATTTCGTTGTGATATGGCTGAACATGTTTTGTCACAAAACAATTATCTCAAGATATTAATGTTTATGTGAACATAATTGTAACGTTCATGAAAAGTGTATTATATGTAATAAAAATGAAATGTTTTAACAATTTGTATTGTACGTTTTATAATAATATAACAATTAATTACAGAAAAAGAATTTTGTTGAGGCATTATTTCATAGTTGGCTAGTAGACGCAACCACCAACAGAAAACCTAGTGAAAAATTAGTAAAAAAAATTGAAATCTGATTCGGAAGCAAATAGTGGAAAAAATAAAGTGCCAAAATATAGTCCAACCGAAAGATTCCATTTCGTTAACAACATACACAATAACAACGGTTCGTTTAACACCATTTCACATTTGCTTGGTTTTCAATAATTTAGAACAAGGGACGTTATAACCGAATTCGGCAGTATTTGCATCGATGCTTGATTACTACAACAGGTCAAAACCCTTTTCTTCGGAACCAGTCAAATCAAAAAAGCGAGGCTAATATTTTTATTTTCCAAATATTCACAACCTTTTTTATACGATATTTGCGGGCTCGTGTGGATATTTAAAATGGTACATAGTATGAAGGCAAAAAATTCGTATCAGTTGTATGCCAGCCGTTGAGAAATCGTTGTCACTGTGCATCTGAAATAGCTTAGAAAATGTCGGATAAACGGGGTTACCATCACGAGATTTTAAATTTAGAAGAATTGTCTCTAATTAAAAAATTACAAAATTGTAAGGAAATTGTTTCAGAACAATATTTTGGTAGTAAGCCTTAAGCATGTATATCTTTATTTCTTGGTCTTGGCTATTTTTTATATCGTGAATTTTTTTATGTGCATTAATTTTTAGACATTCTATTATTTAATATTATTAATTTGTCTTGTGTGCGTCTAAATTGACGCTTTGTATTTTTATGAAAACATAGGACCCTTCGCGTGTTTTCATTATTGATAATAAAACGTTTTAAAGTTAATATAGTGTTTATTTTATATTAATTTAAGAAAAAGTTCTCTAAAGCGACCACTCCTCCAAGAGACCATTTTTTAAGGAAACCACGAGTGGTCGCTTTACAGGAGTTTTACTGTATAATAAATACGCAGGCTTGTATATAATGAAAATCGTCACATGGATGATAAAAAACAATTTTACAAAATGTATTTTTTAGTCTTGCCAATTAAATCCTGACCAGCTAACTGATTGAATCTCTCCATGAAAATAGAAAGGCGTTTTTTTCTTAGAGAACTGGTAATTAATGTAGTGTAACACGAAATCACTTTATAAATAGGAATTATGCTTTTTATGTACAATTTATGTATAATTATTAGGTATGCAGCTCTATATTTCCTCGATAAAACAAACTTACCTTCGGAAGACGAAGTAAGACCTAGATTTAAAGAAGGAATCGCAAGTTTTGTAAGGTGTTTTCGAGCTGTGTTAGTAAAGCATTCATCACTAAAATGTAAACTGCAAATCCTTATTCGGTTATAGCTTTGTTCCAATGTTATATTGGCATATTTATGTATGCCAGTAAATCCAAGAACATTTTTCCAAGACTGACATCTATAAAAACGAAAAATGTTCGTTAAAATATGTATAGCATACAGTGAATAATAATTTATAAAAAAATTATTATTTACTAGTAGTAACAGCGAGCTTTTACTGAATTTCCAACTTTAATTGTTAGACATTTACATAACATAAAAATATGTTATTTTGGAAAAAAAACATTTACATACCTGACTTTATCTAATGGACATCGAAAATAGGATATTCCTTCGCCTCCTATATTCTTACACCCTTCCACAGCACAATGCGCCAGTCCAGACATTATATAAACTGTTCACATCACTATTCGTTTATAAATTTTTCCACATTTATTTGGTACACCCTATTATTAACACGCGAGAATTTCGTTCCGTGCGCTCACTTGATCGACTGTCTATTGTAGCGAACGAGCAGAAATGCTGGTAGACGTCGACCACTGTTCTGGATGAGAAGGGGTCGGGGACGGGGCCAAATACCAACGGGAAACGGCGGCATATTTCCGAGTGCAGGGACTTTTATTATTTTAGTAGACTTTGGTTGTGCGTTAGACTATGGAATGGGAGACGCATAACAGCGTGTTTCTCAGTGTTACAATCCGGCACCAAAAGTTAGACCCATTCTAAGGACCATGCAGAGACGCTCAGTGGCGTATCATAAATTTTTTGATAATCAAAATAAAAAAATTTAAATAATATAAAATATCAATATTTTTATATTTCACACCAAAAACACTTTTCACATTAAATTGATATGTATTTACTGGTATGTTCACAGTACATCAATAATCACAAAAATATTTTTTGTTAGACGAAAACACAAACAGTTGAAAAATTAAACTTCACAGCATTCTGATATATAGAATATTTTCCCTTCTTTCCACATTTTCGATGTTGCAGTTGCTTTGGAATTTTAGGCACATTTTTTTAGGATCATTTTTTTTAGAATTGACGCTAAATGTGAGTTGTTTATATGATGTAGATTAGGTATGTATTTTCACTTGTAATACCACTAGAAGTTAAATTATTTCCGGATTTTAATTTAACGTCGAGTGGTATTGGGTAAGAAAATTTTGCACCTTTTTGCAATTTAATTTATGTATTGACATATTATCTATAAACGTCACTCAACGCTATTGTATAGGCCGAATTGCCTGGCTGTTTCTCTTTTTGCTTAGATTCTCCAAATGAGACACCTTTTCTGATTGTATGATTTATTAATACAATATACACAATAAAGCTAAATTATGCACTAGTGTTTTTATGATGTTGAAACTTTGAGCTATTGTAAGTAACTGACTTAAATGTTTTCTATGGACCTTAAGGGTAATTTTGGGAGAGGGACACTTCAGGTACTTTTAGAACCCGAAGCACATGTGCGCGTCCATGCCGCCCGCCTTGAAAGGGTTGACCTCTTTCAAAGAATGAAAGTCATTGCGTGATTTTTGTTCATTAATTGTCATTAATTGGTAACACACACACCTTTGACACTGCGCGTTTTGTTGTGGTCTTTCCAGTCGTCACCGTTACTACCCTCACTACCCCGTCACTGCCTTTGTGCACTGTTAACACTCTGGCTAACTGCCATTTTAGCGGTGGTAGATTGTCGTCGCGGAGGATCACTAGTGTGCCGGTTCTGATGTCATCCTGTGGGCGTTTATTCCATTTTGAACGCTGCTGTAGAGATGACAGGTATTCCCTTGACCATCGCTTCCAAAAGTGTTGTAGAAGTTGCTGTACTCGTTGGAACCGCGATAGTTTGTTCATTTGGATGTCCGTTATCGAAGCTTCTGGCGGTGAGTGGAGCGATTCACCGATCAGAAAGTGCGCGGGTGTTAATGGATTAAGGTCGTTAGGGTCATTGGAAAGCGGTGTGAGAGGTCGTGAGTTCATGCAAGCTTCGATTTGCGCAAGCAGGGTGGCCATTTCCTCAAACGTTAACGCGCTTTCGCTTGCTACTCTTTTTATGTGGCTCTTGGCCGACTTAATTCCACTTTCCCATAATCCCCCAAAGTGGGGTGATCTTGCGGGTATCAAATGCCAATTTATTGCGTTTGAATTTAAAAATCCCTGAAATTTATTTGGCTGCTCGGTGTTGCCGAGTAGCTTTGCTACCTTGATTAATTCTCGATCAGCACCAACAAACGTTGTGGCGTTGTCCGAATAAACGTGGCTACATATGCCGCGTCGGGCGATAAAACGTTTGAGTGCGGCTAGAAATGCATCCGTTGTTAGGCTGCTTACCATTTCTAAATGTACAGCCTTAGTTGCAAAACAAACGAACAAACATAAATACGCCTTGATTATTCGGGATCGTCGTGTGTGGCCTTCTTTCAGGCTGAAGGGACCCGCATAATCTACGCCTGAAATTGAAAATGGGCGCGATGGCGTTACGCGATGTTCGGGCAGTTCACCCATTTGAGGTTGTACGTTTACCGGTCGCACTCTAAGAGCGTTTGTCCACGACGTCCGAATCCGATGTCCGAGATTTCGGTCCGAAATAGCAGCCTTCATATTTATATGCGTCGTCTGTCCACACGACATCCGATATCCGATTTCCGAGTTCTCGGAGTCCGAGAATTTCGCTTGTTCGGATAGCCCGCTTGATCGGACCGATCGGATGCAACATACGCATGCCCGGGTAGCCATTTTTGTTGTTGTCTTAAACGCATTTGTCAAAAACATTGAAACTTTTCGAAATATTGAATCGTTTAAGCACGGGTCACATCAATAAGCGTTTTTGCGTAACTTCCGCGACAGCCGGATAGCATCAATAAGCGTTCTGATGAATTTACTTATTTTAAAACCAAAAATCGTTGGGGGATTCAGTTTATAGGACAAACAAGGTAACTAAGAATAAAATCAGATACACATATTTTATTAACTTTTTTAAAATTTTAGCCAATTGTCATGGTAAAGAACCTAGGGGACTCTCAAAGTACATTGCAAAATTGTTGCAAATTTCATTCGCTCTTCGCCCTCCCTGCGAACTTGCAGCTGGCGGTACATCTTGTAAGCTGTTGTTGAATGTAGCAATGAACATATCTTCAGCTCTGTACCCATCTTTTTCTCGAACAATATTGTGTAAAACGACGCATGCCTTCACAATATAAATATATAGCATATAATTTTGATTTGCTTTTCATTTACTTACCTTATTTTACTACAAGTATTTCGCTTGGTAGTACGCACAATCTCTTGTGTTTCAGCAATATGTTGTCGAGGTTCCACCCGAGTTATGAACTTGCATTTTGGAAAAAAACGGTAAATTGAAGAATTGAACAAACTCCATTATAGGTTATGTTGACCTACATTTGTCAGCTGGTCAGTTTTAAAATTCACTCGCCACGGCGTTGTTCGCAGTCCGACCGTCCGATATCGGACGGTAGTGGACAAGCGCCTGGCGTTCGGTCCGTTTTTTATCGTATCAAAATGGCCGCCATCCGAACTTCGGATCTCGAATTCGGACGTCGTGGACAAACGCTCTAAAGCATTTTATGCATTTGCGTATGAGTTGTCGGATTGTGCTACGTCCGGACATGGGCCAATATTTTAGTCGTAATTTGTTTAATACGCCTTGAGCTCCCGAATGCAATGAATTTATGTGTTCATATGTGATGATTAATTTGGTTAATGTATGATGTGGTGGAAGCAATAACGGAGGTTTTTGATTGAATGTAGACTGCGAATGTTTCAATCGACCTCCTACTCTTATACATTTGTTACAATCTAAGAACGGGCTAAGAGTCAGTAGAAGACTATTTTGTTTGATTGGTCGCCCTGCCGTGAGATCGGTGATTTCTTGTGCGAACGTCTGTAACTGCGCTAAACGTATAAGGTTCAGGGTAGCACCTTCTAGTTCGTCTACTGTCAGTGGTCCGACCGTCCGTGTGTCATGCTCGTTTCGTATATTTTTTATGAATCGGTTGCAGTATGCGACCACTCGTTGTAGTTTTGTATAGGATGAGTACCTTTCAAAGAGTGCCGTTGCAAATTCATCATTTATTGTCGACGCACAACAGATGGATTTGCGTAGTTCAAGTATGTCTTGTGTTGGAATTGTCATTTGTGTAATGGGCCAGTCAGTCATGTCAAGTGTCAACCAACTTGGGCCATGCCACCACAAATCTGAGTTTGCTAATATTTCGGCACCAGCGCCGCGAGATAGCAGGTCTGCGGGATTGCATTTAGTGCTTACATGCTTCCACATTGCTGCGTCTGTTAGCTCTTGGATCTCTGTGATGCGGTTTGCCACGAATGTTTTATGGTGGCTTGATACCGATGTGATCCAAGACAAGACTATTGATGAGTCTGTCCAGTAATGACTGGAATGTAATTGAATATTTAAGATTTTTGCAACTTTGTTCGTTAATTTTGCTAATAACAACGCTGCACAGAGCTCTAGACGCGGCAAGGAAATGGTTTTCAAGGGTGCGACTCGCGATTTAGCGCACAGTAATTTTGCGGTGTGATTGTTGTGACTGTCGCTGGTTCGCAAATAAATGCTTGCACCGTATGCAGTTTGTGATGCGTCTGAAAAGCCGTGCAGTTGTATGCATGCATGATTTGTGCTGAGCACGTGTCTCGGAATTGTGATTTGATTCACTGAATTGAGTTGTATGAGCCACTGCGACCATGTAGTATGAATGCTGAGTGGGACTGATTCATCCCAACTTAATTTCAGTTGCCACAGGGATTGCATTATAATTTTCGCGGTTATTATAATTGGACCGAGCAGGCCTAAGGGGTCAAAAATTTGTGCAACGCTTGACAGTATCGTTCTTTTCGTAATGCGATGTTTTTCTTGAACTGGCGCAATTGCGTAATGAAAGGAGTCTGAATTCGTGTTCCATTGTAGCCCAAGGGTCTTTACGCTTTGTGGATTATCATGATTTAATCCGATATTGACTGTGGCTATGCTTGGGAATGACTGTACATTCGAGGACCATTTGCTTAATTGAAAACCTCCTAACTTTAATAACGTTGTTACCTCGTTGCGAATTTGTTTTAGATCAGCAATGTTATCTGCACCGGTTAACAAGTCATCAACATAAAAGTCGCGCTGAACGATCTTGGAACCGATGGGAAATTGATTCTGTTCTAAAACTGCTAATTGGTTCAATGTTTTGACCGCGAGGTATGGTGCCGATGCGGTTCCGTAGGTTACTGTTGTTAATTCGTACGTTTTAACAGGGTCACATGTATTTTCGCGCCATAAGATGCGTTGCAATTGCGTTTGGTGCGAGTTAACTAGTACTTGTCGGTACATCTTAGTAATGTCAGCAGTGAATGCATACTGATGAGTGCGAAATCGTGTGACAATTGAAAAGAGGTCTTGTTGGATTGTCGGACCCACCATGAGAGTGTCGTTTAACGAAACGCCGTTTGACGATTTGCATGAACCGTCGAATACTACACGCACCTTTGTTGTGACGCTGCTTTCTTTGACGACCGCGTGATGCGGCATATAAAAACTTGAATAGTTGCGAATGTGACATTCAGCGTCTGGAATTAATTTCATGTGGCCTAATTCCAGATACTCTTTCATAAAATTGATGTATTGATGACGTAACTGTACGTCTCGCGATAACCGCTTTTCTAGGGAATGCAAGCGTTTTAACGCTATTGACTTAGATTCGCCCAGTGAGGGCGCATCTATTTTTATTGGCAACGTCACGACAAATCTACCGTCTTCCTTACGTGTGTATGTTTGCGTGAACTGTTGCTCACACGTTTTCTCTTCTGGGCTAAATGTATTGTTTTTGTGGCATTGCTCAATCTCCCAAAATTTGGTGAGGTTACTGTCAATGTCTGTCATTGATAGATGACATGCCGATACTGATGAGGGTGGAAGTGATTTGTTAACAGAACCGCTTAAAACCCAACCGAGTTGTGTTTTTTGGAGAATTGGCAGATGTTTCCCTAGTTTGATTTGCCCTATGCACAGAATGTCCCAAAAGTGTTCGGCGCCAATTAAAGCGTCGATGTCTGAGGAGATGTTAAAATCGGGGTCAGCTAATCGTAAGTTCGTCGGTATGTGAATTGATGACTTGTCAAATGTGACAGTTGGTAATCTGTCTGTTATTCTGTCTATGACTAAACATTCGATAGATGCTTGGAATCGGTTAAAACGCGATTTCATGACTGCCTGAATTGAATTTGTCGTCTGGATTTGTGACTGATTGATACCAGTCACTTGTATTTGTGTGTTTTTGTGTCTTATTCCTAAACGACTAGAAAATGATTTAGTTATAAAACATGATTGTGAGCCTGAATCAAGGAGGACTCTGCATTGCTGCGGATAGCCATTCATGTCAAACATGTCGACTACCGCCGTTGATAATAATACCTGAGATGCGACTGTAATTAAACATTGTTTTGCCACTGCAACCACCGTTGTGTCTGCACTGGTGCCTTGTGTTTGTTCATCAGTAGCCATCGACTTGTTAATGTGTAACATGCTATTGTGTCGTCGATTGCATTTTTTACAAGCGCCTGAAAAGCAGCGCGGGGCAAAATGACCTGCTCGAAAACAATTGGTGCACAAATTCAATCTTTTGACCTCGTTCATTCGAGCATCTGGAGAGAGTTTAATAAATGTGTCACATTGATACAAAGGATGGATGCCCTTGCACAAAGGACACATTGGTTTGTCGTTGATCCCTACATGCACCGCTGTTTTCCGATCTTTTTGGATTTGCTTGCTCGGAGCAATCGACTCGAGCACTTGACATTTAGCGTTCAAGAATTTTGACATTTCGTCCATAGTCGGGGTTTTGCCAAATGGTTTTGCAGTTTCCCAGTCTCGTCTCGTTTTGACGTCTAATTTAGAGGTAATTAAATGAATTAGCAAAGCGTCCCAATGTTCGGTTGGTTGTCCTAACGTCTTTAAAATGCGTAAGTTTTTTTGTAAGTTATCGGTCAACTGTCGTAAATCAGTGTGGGATTCCTTCGTCATTGTCTGCAATTCAAAGATGTTTTGCACGTGTTTTTGAACTATTAGGGGCTTGTTTTCGAAACGATCTTTTAGAAGCGTCCATGCCACTTGGTAATTTATTGCGGACACTTCTAGCGACTGAATGACCGCTGTTGCCTCGCCTTTCAAGGATGACCGTAAATAGTGGAACTTTTGAATGTCTGTTATTGCTGTGTTGTCATGTATAAGTGAGTTAAAAGTGTCGTAAAAATTTAACCACGTGTCGTATGACCCTGCGAATTCTGGCAACTTGATCGTTGGTAGCTTGATTTGGCTGCCGAGCGCGTCCGCGTTTGATTGAATTGATATTGGCGTCGATGATGTCGATCGTCCAATGACGTTTGCGGATTCGATTAATTTAGCGGCGCGTCCCGACGCCTCATAATATAAATTTTCAAACGCTACCGTCTCTTCTTCATGATCGTAATCTGCTTGCAGCGCCTCGAGACTGAGTTGGATTTCCTCAAAATCTTTTAAAAGTAACCTGACCCCCTCAAACCGTTGTTTGAGTACGGACACATCAACGTTTGTTTCATGTTCTGATAAATAATTGTTGAACCGCGTTAATTTTGCCTTAATGTGGCCGCGCTTGCGATTTAAAGTCGCGTATTGCTCATTAGAGTCTTGCATTATAAATGTGATTATTGTTTCCAAATGCGAAGCTTGCCGTTGGGAAAGGGTTTTGTGACGGGATAAATTGAATTGTACTTACCCGCTGCACTTCTGAACGGTGCGTAGTTTGAACCCAAGCGACGTCGACTTCCAGATGTTTTCTTGATTTGATTGCGTTTTATTGCTCAGTAGCAATTGATTTGTTGATTTGTTTGTTGATTTAGTTGTCTAATTGCAATGACTTTGTTGATTCGTCGCTGTAGTGTCTGATTGCAATTGACAAGGTTGATATCCGGCTCGAAGGACCATGAAATGTATAGGCCGAATTGCCTGGCTGTTTCTCTTTTTGCTTAGATTCTCCAAATGAGACACCTTTTCTGATTGTATGATTTATTAATACAATATACACAATAAAGCTAAATTATGCACTAGTGTTTTTATGATGTTGAAACTTTGAGCTATTGTAAGTAACTGACTTAAATGTTTTCTATGGACCTTAAGGGTAATTTTGGGAGAGGGACACTTCAGGTACTTTTAGAACCCGAAGCACATGTGCGCGTCCAGCTATAAATAATACGATATTTTGATTGCAAGTTTATGGGAAGCGTTGAATGGCATTTAATGTCAAATGGCATCGTTTATTCTGGTTACATGTACTTAATGTAAGTATTAGTGACAGTAATTATGACGTCAAAAAATTTCCACTAAAATTCACTCCAGGGTCCTACCCAATCGGAAAAAATTTCCGAAAAAATACTTGCGTTGCCTTGGTAGCGGTTCAAAAGAAAGGCTTCTGATTGGTTAAACAGGCGGGTGCAAAATTTTCAGTCTTACTGTGGCGATCAAAACCAGGCACAACGTTTTAATCGCTAGTCTATCTATCTTCTATATATATATATATATATATATATATATATATGTTTCTAGATTGGTCCCTTTGGTGAACTATAAATTCATACAAGGGGACTTTCGAAGAAATTTGTGTCACTTTGGGGAACTCGAAATTGGTTCCTCAAAGTGACTCCCCTAAATTCATATACGCAATGGTCCCTTTCCAGAAGCGCTTGGAA
Organism: Dascillus cervinus; assembly: GCA_949768715.1. NCBI lineage: Eukaryota > Metazoa > Arthropoda > Insecta > Coleoptera > Dascillidae > Dascillus > Dascillus cervinus. The sequence continues at coordinate 22,919,727 of OX458319.1, read as the reverse complement.
ATGCTACCGTGGCGTAATAGAAAACTAATCTCGCGGTCGATAAAACAGTTATTGAAAATTTCCTCAAGCACGTAGGCTTTTGTACATAATTTTGCTTAGTTGATTAACGTGTTGCATCACTGAAAACATTAACAGGTAATGCTTATGAGAGTTTTTCACTGCAGTAATAGTTATTTAACCAACAAGTGCGTTAATGAGAGCGATTAATAATTGATAATAACGCGTGAGCAGAGCGAGCGCGTTAATTTTTTCGAGATTTTTAATTGCCAATTAACGCAAACCTTGGTTACAATATTTTTCCGTTGATCGAATCTTACGAAATTGAAGAAAATGTAATTTTTTTCCGTGACAAAAATTCCAATGGATATTCGAATCAAGCATGCCATGCATTTTAAATCGAGAAGAGATTCAAATCAATGGTGCCATGAATTACAGTAAATGTCAAAAGTTCGACATTACGTCTGCACTTTTTATTAATTTTGGTTGCCTAATGGGGGTCATTAATGCATGATTTCCTATTCATTAAATTGGACCGTAAATCAATGATCATCGGAAAATGTCATTTTTACAGCCACAACAGAAAAAGATACCAGAATCCAACAAGAATTTTTTTGCATTGCTCTTTGGTAATACAGTTATTAAGAAATTATGCATGTTAAATCATATAAGTGTAAAAAATGCAAACAAACAACATCTTCCGGGAAAGTTATAACATCTCAATTCTGTAATTTCTGGATATTGGTCAGTTCGGGAACTTCTCTCCACTCTTTTTGGGGCAAATATCCACTTAGCACAGCATTTGATTTATATTAATCTAATGCGAACATAGAATAACCCAAAATTAGGCTTTTTAAAAAGGTTTAGGTTTTACAGTTCCGCGTTCTTCAAATGAATCCTTACATGGAATAATAAATTTAAATATTGGTTAGTTCGGGAACATCTCCCAACTTTGTTACCTGAAGATACATTTTTTTGTATTAAAATATGATGTAAAATGATACTTTAGTCGTCTCTATTGAAACCAAACTGTCTAGGAAAATTTTTAAACTAAATTGTACTAAAACAACATTTGACATAACCACTTAGTCCCAGATATTCTCCAGTAAAGTTGTAAAGTGTCTACTCCGTAATTTCTGGCTACTTCGGGACGATCAGAAATAACTTGTTTACCCGTCAGTGGCAAATATCTACTTAGCACAGCATTTGATTTATATTAGTCTGGTGGGATCATAGAGAACCCAACCAAAAATTAGGCTTTTTAAAAATGTTTAGGTTTCACTGTTCCGCGTTCTTTAAATGAATCCTTACATAGAATAATAAATGCAGATATTGATCAGTTTGGGAACTTCTCTCCATTCTTTGTGGCAAATATCAACTTAGCTCAGCATGAGATTCATATTAGTCTGATGCGATCATAGAATAACCCAAAATTTCCCTTTTTAAAAAGGTTTAGGGCTTACAGTTCTGCGTTCTTCAAATAAATCCTTACATGAAATAATAAATGTATATATTGGTCAGTTCGGGAACTTTTCTCAACGCTATGTCACGTGAGGCTGAATTTTTTCAATTAAAATATGATGTAATATGATACTTTAGTCGCGTCTATTGCAACCAAACAGTTGACAAACATTTTTCCACAAACTGTATTAAAACAACATTTGAAATAACGACTTAGTTCGTGATATTCTCCAGTAAAGCTGTAAAGTGCCTACTGCGCAATTTCTGGCTATTTCGGAATGATCAGAAATGACATATTTACACGTCAGTGGCAAATATCAACTTAGAACAGCATTTGATTTATATTAGTCTGTTGCGATCATAAAATAATCCAAAATTACGTTCTTTAAAACTGCTTAGGTTTTACTGTTTCGTGTTCTTCAAATGAATCCTTACATGGAATAATAAATTTAGTTATTGGTCAGTTAGGGAACTTCTCCCCACTCTTTTTCACATGAGGATAAATTTTTTTAAATTAAAATATAATGTAAATATAATGTAAAACTGTCAACGAACATTTCTCAACAAAATTGTACTAAAACAAGATTTGAAATAACCACTTAATCCTTGATATTCTCCGGTAAAGTTGTAAAGTGTCTATTTCGCAATTTCTGGCTACTTCGGGACGATCAGAAATAAAATATTTACCCGTCATTAGCAAATATCAACCTAGCACAACATTTCATTCATATTAATCCACGGCCACTATTTTGCTTAATCATATTAATTTCCCGCCAAGTGCCCACAATGTCACTTGCAATTCAGTTCAGTAGCGTCACAATTGTCGAGGAGTAATACACTGAACACATTTTTACACGCTTTTTTTACACGAATTTGAAGTTACACGGTTTAAAAAAGTCTTCTTTTTGAGAAAATTTATTATATCTAACACGATTCCAAAGTCATTATCTTATAATTATGTACATGATCATGAGCGGTCTAGTACAATTGCAATTTTTGGTACAAATATGTCAAATAAATTCATGTTTTTACCACAATTCAAAAATTAGGCAACACTGCGCACTGCTATAATGTGGTAGTTACGGGGAATCCCCTATTCTTAATTCTGGTTAGACATTTCTTTTTTTTTTTGTTTGCACTACTTATTTTAATCTAGGAATTATGTATATATTTTAAGTTTTATTACTCAATAAAATTACATATTTATACCTATATCGTTGGTAGATATGTATATCAGAACTCAATTTTTAACATTTTCTTTTACACGGGTTTTCAACTAAATAAAGTTCTGTATTAAATTAATCTTACATGGTTTTCGGATAACACGGAACGTGTCACCAATTTTACTATTGGGAATTCAAGCTAAGCGAGACGCCCTTAGCGGTGAGTAGATAAAACACTAAACGATGAAGAGACCGTTTATTTACACCAATGCACGTGCGATATTTTTGTGGTTTATTTTTTATAATCTGTGGTTTTATGGTTAATTAACATTAAACTACAACGATGATGACAACTATTTTGCTTCAAATTTATCTACTGCAAAATGCATCGATATCAGAACACCAAGCACATCGAAATACACAAGCATGTGCGAAGGTTATCCTTTCGATGACTCATCTTGCATGTGCAATAGGAAACTTATCTTATTTTACACGATTCTTTTTTACACGAATTTCTGAGGAACGTATCCACCGTGTAAAAAAAGATTAGGGTGTACTTCGCATTAGATACAGCGTTCCGAATTAATCTCTCACTGCCCCTTTGGTTCTGTTTCATTTTTCTTGCTACTGTATAATTTATGACAAGAACAGTACACAGTAGAAACAGGTAAAATAAGTGATTTTCGGTTTTGACTAATCGTAAGTAGCTAATTTATATCTGCATGTGTTGGCTACTCGAATTATGTCACGCCACTGACCCAAATCAGGGAATAGCAGAAAACGTGACTGAATGTTCGCGCGCTTTCCAAACCCAAACAAACGAAAGCGATAATGCAATAATTGTACATATTTTCCTCTTTCGTCTAAGGATTGGTAATTTTATTGAAAGACTGAATATTTGGGTTACTCTAAGGTAATACACCTGCTCTTTCGGTAGAAATGGCCGAGTGGACACTTTATTGGATTATATCGACGACAAAATCCATATTTGGAAAAATGTTTTAATAATTTTTTGTTCGAAAATTTTCGTTGACAGTTTCCCTTCAATAGACACGACAAATGCATCATATTACTTTATTTTAGTACAAAAATATCAGCGTTACCTAACAAGGAATGTGGAAAATGTTCTCGAACTGATCAATAGCTAAATTTATTTTTTCGTGTAAGGATTCATTTGAAGAACGCAGAACTGTAAGCCCTAAACCTTTTAGAAAACCAGAATTTTGGGTTATTCTATGATCGCATCAGACTAATATGAATCAATTGCTGTACTAAATTGATATTTGCCACTGACGGGTAAACATGTTATTTCTGATCATTCCGAAATCGCCAAAAATTATGGAGTAGATACTTTACAATTCTACTGGAGGAATACCAGAGACTGAGTGATCATTTCAAATGATATTTTAGTACAATTTTGTTGAAAAATGTTTCTCGCCAGTTTGGTTTCAATAGACACGACCAAAGTATCATATTACATCATTATTTTTTTATAAAATATTCTGCATAACGTGACAAGGAGTGGGGAGAAGTTCCCGAATTGACCAATATCTAAATTTATTATTCCATGTAAGGATTCATTTGAAGAACACAGAACTGTAAGCCCTAAACCTTTTAGAGAAACAGAATTTTGGGTTATTATATGATCGCATCAGACTAATATGAATCAAATGCTGTGCTAAGTTGATATTTGCCACTGACGGGTAAACATGTTATTTCTGCTCATTTCGAAATAGCCAAAAATTGTGGAGTAGATACTTTATAACTTTACTGGAGAACATCAGAGACTGAGTAGTTATTTTGTGCCCAATTGTGCTCAACTTCTTTTGTTTTGTGCCTGTCTGGTTTCAAAGATATTGCCAAAAAATGATGAGGGGGGCCACCGTAAAGCTAGCCCCCCCCCTCAACGTAACGATTTCAGGAACTCAATTGATGCCATTAAATTGTATTAATTTTGTGCTTAATTGTGCTCATATTTTTTCGTTTTGTGCCTTCCAGGTTTCAAAGATATTTCTAAAAAACGTTCGATTTCGTTAGTGGGTCAAGGAAGGTCTTACATTGAGATCAACCTTGACCGTCCAGAATTTGTTTATGTGGCTGTGATACGTTTCTAGCAACTCAGCACCAGGACCCGACTTAAAATAATTGCTTCTCCTTGTACACAACTTATCACTGCAAACACTTTAGTTTTAAATTGTTTAATTGGGAAAGTCTCTAGAATTTTTGGGGAGGTTTAAAAAACTTCTGGGTAAAGAGAATGTAAGTCGTGTCATTAAATTGTCTTTATTTTGTCTTCAATTTTGTAAGTGAGGGGCTAGCATTACGGTGGCCCCCCTCAACAATTTTTGGCAATATCTTTGAAACCAGAGAGGCACAAAACGAAAGGAGTTGAGCACAATTGGGCACAAAATAAGCACAATTCAATAGTACAACTTTCCTTTCATAATTCATTATGAGGGGGGCGAGTGTAACGGAAAATAATCCGACCGCATAAGAAAGGCATCTGACACATGGCTACTCCAAGTGACCGTCTCCGGCGCATGGATGCAGATAAAAACGCAAAAAGCAGACTCTGACGCACGAATCTCGGACTTTGAAAAAGATTCGGCCTCATATGAAAATTATTCGACACACAGATTATTCCAAAATAGCCAAAAATTGTGAAGTATACCCTTTATAACCACTCAGTCTCTGATGTTCTTCAGTAAAGTTATAGGTAAAGTATCTACTCCACAATTTTTGGCTATTTCGGAATGATCAGAAATAACTGACGGGTAAACATGTGGCAAATATCAACTTAGCACAGCATTTGATTCATATTAGTCTGATGCGATCATATAATAACTCAAAATTCTGTTCCTCTAAAAAGTTTAGGGCTTACAGTTCTGCGTTCTTCAAATGAATCCTTACATGTAATAATAAATTTAGATATTGGTCAGTTCGACTCTTATTGGCATCCGTGAATCGGAGATTAGGTGAAAGCAAAAGTTTACGAGATCCGTGTGTCGAATATTTTTTATAGCGTTCTTCAAATGAATCCTTACATGACATAATAAATTTAGATATTGGTCAATTCGGGAACTTCTCCCCACTTCTTTTCACGTGATGCTGAATATTTTATAAAAAAATAATGATGTAATATGATACTTTGGTCGTGTCTATTGAAACCAAACTGGCGAGAAACATTTTTCAACAAAATTGTACTAAAATATCATTTGAAATGATCACTGTCTCTGGTATTCCTCCAGTAGAGTTGTAAAGTATCTACTCCACAATTTTTGGCTATTTCGGAATGATCAGAAATAACATGTTTACCCGTCAGTGGCAAATATCAATTTAGTACAGCATTTGATTCATATTAGTCTGATGCGATCATAGAATAACCCAAAATTTCCCTTTTTAAAAAGTTTAGGGCTTACAGTTCTGTGTTCTTCAAATGAATCCTTACATGGAATAATAAATTTAGCTATTGATCAGTTCGAGAACATTTTCCACATTTCTTGTTAGGTGACGCTGATATTTTTGTACTAAAATAAAGTAATATGATGCATTTGTCGTGTCTATTGAAGGGAAACTGTCAACGGAAATTTTCGAACAAAAAATTATTAAAACATTTTTCCAAATATGGATTTTGTCGTCGATATAATCCAATAAAATGTTCACTCGGCTATTTTTGCTGAAAGAACAGGTGTGTTACCTTGGAGTAACCCAAATATTCAGTCTTTCAATAAAATTACCAATCCTTAGATGAAAGAGGAAAATGTGTACAATTATTGTATTATCGCTTCGGTTTGTTTGGGTTTGGAAAGCGCGCGAACTTTCGGTCACGTTTTCTGCTATTTCTGCAATATGGATCAGTGGCGTGACATAATTTGAGTAGCCAACTCGTGCAGATATAGAATACCTACTTAGTCAAAACCAAAAATTACTTATTTTACCTGTTTCTACTGTGTAGTGTTCTTTTCATAAATTTTACAGTAGCAAAAAAAATTGAACAGAACCAAAGTGGCAGTGAGAGATTGATTCAGTGCAAAGTATTACTCCTCAAAAATTGTGACGCTACTGAACCGAATTGTAAGTGATATTGTGGGCACTTGGCGGGAAATTCATCTGTTTAAACAAAATAGTGATCGTGGACAGTTCAGTTTCGATTGCAAGTTAATGTAAAAAAGGTGAAAGGTGAAAGGTAAGAATGGTGATTTTGTTTAGTTTTGTGACATGTTTTGGGAAATTGTAATGCAATTATATCGACCTATGTGCACCAACATTTCTCTTAACTTTTTAATTTATTGCAGACATATTTAGTTTACAGTAAATGGTTTTTTATAGTATCGTAAATCCGTAATTATGTACGCGCTGATAGAAGAGAGTGGCAAAGGATACGATGTTTGTCTGAAAAGGAATATTACGCAAAAAGATATACAAATATTGGCAATTAATGGTAGGCACCTACCTAAGTTTATCATAGCGTTTAAACTAAAATGTTTATTGATTTTAAAGTTAATTATATTTTTTAGGCCGCCAAAAACAGAAAAAGGGTAAAAGCCCAATGGAAAGAAGGAAGGATCTTGTCAGGCGTAAGTTGTAATTTTCACTAATACATATTCCCAATATTATTTTGAATAATACTTAGATATGTTTAAAATTTATAACTACATTAACGGCTGCACACTGTCCTGTAAGGTTAAAAGTATAATAATTTCAGTAAAACCACGTTGGGAAGTCAGAGAAATTGAAGTGTTAGTAAAAGAATTTAAACAACATATTAAAGGACCACATTACACAAAAAACTTTTTTTTTAAAATTATTATTTAATGTTAAATTATTGTAGTCAGAACTATTAAAAACTATTTGGTAAAACTCCAATGTAAAAAAAAAATTGTTTTAGAAGATATTTGGACATTTTAGAATTGCCTGTGACGTCACTGAGCCGAGCTCACCGAATCTCCGTATCTCTCACGTGCAAAAGTTACTCGCTTCGCACAACGATTCATCTACCTAAAAATTATATTTTTAATGCTTAATTTATATGAGACTGTGTGAATGGTTTTGCCAAAGACGATAAAAGAATCAGAATTTCAATACGGTGTTTAGTTTTTTCTTTAAATATTAAATAAGAACAGCGCCCCGACTGTGCGTTTCGTTCCTATTTTATCCAATTGTGCGTAAAGTTCGGCTAAGTTTATGACTGTGCCTTTTACAATACTATAAGTGATCCGTCCATAAAAGCAACGGGGTTTGTTGCACCCTGCAGTGAACCCTCATCATCAGTAAAAGTTGATTGTGATTTAAAGTCGTAAATGCAGAATAACTCCGAGTTATTTGCAACAGTAGCCACACCAGAACATCGCCGACCAGTTTTTGGATGCAGTGAACCAACGGGACATCGTTTTCCTAATAGAGAAAAATCGCCGAAACGATTTGCATTTTGGTCAGAATTTTGTAAAAGGCAATCATTTCAACCAGGACAAAATGCAAGAATTTGCAATAAACATTTTTTAGAAAGTGATTTAGACTAATCGTGTGTTCTAAGAAAAAATTTTCAAAAGAACCTTGTTTAAAAAAAAGTAGGTACATATTGGCTCAATAAAAAAACATATGAATTGGGTCACATTTTTCGAAAGCTACAGGAAGTTGGGTTTATGACGTGATATATTTAAAACATCTTTGTCAATAACCAATTTTTCAAACAAATTATTTTGTGTAATGCATGTATTATTACCAATTAAATGTTTTATATTATCATATTCTTGACAACATATAGACTCTTCATCTGTTGGCATAGACACACTTTTTTCACATTTACACTAATTACAAATTCCACTTCGATTTTCGTAATTTATGTTTACACTACTAGGTTGAAAAAAAGTATCAACTTCGTCGTCATCTGTGTATTCAGGTTCAAATAAATAAGAAGTTGTCATAATTAAAAATTAAATTTATAAGTGCAACCAACCAATTTAACAGTAAATACTGACTGATACGGAGTAACTGCTATTATCGTGTTTTCTACTAGAATACTATTCAAAACATTCAAAACTCCACGATGGTCAGGCGTCTAGAAAATAATTGTTTTATGAGCTCTGTCTGGGCGGTAGGAATAACCTTTACAAGCGCGTAAAACTGGTACGAATGACCGCGCCGTGTCATCGCATTTAATATATTTTTAAAAAAACTAGACGCTATATTAAAATTTTGGTTGCACTATCGTCTTCAGTACAAAAAAACAGTCTAAATACTCGTAACAAAATTTCGAAAACATTGTTTAAAGGTAGGTAAATGTACGTGTGAAGCGAGCAATTTTTGCCTGTATAAGATAGGCTGCTACGGGCAGCTCGGCTCAGTGACGTCACGGGCCGATTTTCAATTAATTATAACTCATTAAATAATCTGAGTAGAAACAAAATACATATGCCATTTTTCTTAGAATTAAACGTACTTTCAAATTAAATAAACTTATTTTTTGTGTAATGTGGTTCTTTAACAGCGATACTTATCCGTCTGGGGCAGAGATTATGTCTGTGATACGAAAACATCGTGAACTCCAAAACAGAACTCCCAAGAAAGTAAGGAGCAAGATTCAACAGTTGAAAAAAAATCAAGGTTTTAAAAGGTAAAACATTCATTTATTTATTAATGTTATAAAGAAATATCGATTATATGAGTGCCTCTTTAATTCATGACTATCAGTATTTTCTTACTTATGGCATTTTCATTTTCTTACTTTAACAGATATTTATTGTTTCAGGCTATTCTCGTAAATGCAAAACCATATTATTGTATTATTATTACATTATTATATTTTACTTTTTTTAAAAATAAATATATTCATCGATGATATTTGATCTTTATGTTATGCTGCATAAATGGTACAGCATAGCATAGCATATACCATGTGGCAAGGTTTTAATAAGCGTTATTATTTAGTTATTTAGTTATAGAATGTACTAAAATTAAGTTAAGTTAAGTTTTCATTTTCTTACTTTAACAAATATTTATTGTTTCAGGCGATTCTTGTAAATGCAAAACCATATTATATTATTATATTATTACATTATTATATTTCACAATTTTTTGAAATAAATATAATCATCCATGATATTTGCTCTTTATGTAATGCTGCATAAATGGTATAGCATAGCACAGCATGGGCCGTGTGGCAAGGTTTTAATAAGCGTTATTTAGTTAGATAGTTATCGTATGCACTAAAATTAAGTTACAACGGCATCAATTACTTTTTGGCTAGACCAAAGCTAGACGTTACCCTCGCCGACTGCAACCTGTAATAAAACGATTTCAAAAGTGACGAGACATTCACCCTATTCTAGCGGAGCCGTTTATTTTAAATGACAGTTTTACTCAGAATTTGGGTTCGTAGGTATGAAAGAAATGTTAACTCCATCATTTTCACTTCTTTTTAAGTAAGAACAACTTTATCCGGAGTGGTGACGCCAAGTCTCACAAACTTGTGGCAGACTATTACTGTGCTTGGCATTTAAATTAGGTGGGAATTGCGACTCATATTTTATGTACACAGGATTAATCGCGTAAGAGTTACTTCTGAAATATGTTAAAATGCAACCCAAAATACAAGTGTATACGAATGCCAGTGTTATTAGTATTTTGGGTTACGTTCATATAAATTTTAGCAATAAGTCTTACGTGACTATTGACTACTTGTTTGTGTCACTAATGAGAAAGTGTAATCATCTTACGGATTTATTTATTAGGCGTTAGTCAAATATAATAAATAATTTTTATTACTAGTAATTGCTCATAATATGTCATAAGAAGCAAAGCAGACACGCTGATTTGCACTGATGAATAAGTTGATCCTTTCAGTTATAACCAAGACTGCTAGCGAAGACAGAAACAACTATTGCAGAAGTACTTCTTCCAAATATTATAATAAATGTTGAATTATAATTACAACAAAAACCACACCGCTCCTTAAAGTGACGTGTATATCTAAATTACTGTACCTAATGTAGTATTATTTTTATTCAAAAATCCAATTTGTAAAAGCAAAATTATCAGTTCGCCAAAGGGGTCGGTATTTATACTTAATTTAGCCAAGACATCAACCGTGACTTGTTCCTCAAAGTGATCCTTCAGAGAATTTTGATAAATTTTCATGCTAAAAATGTAATTTTTTCGATTATTCTTTTACCTAGTTGAAAGGAAAGTTATAAAGAGTTTGAAATTGACAATAAATAGACAGTTAAAATTAGGTTCTTTGAAGGGACCAATCTAGAAATATATATATATATATATATTATTTATTATTATTATTATATATATAAAATTGGATGTATGTGTGTATGTGAAGTTTGGTGCCGATCGGGGGGGGGGAAAGTGTCATATAGACTCGGAAGCCGCTGAACCGATTTTGATGAAATTTTCAGGAATACTCTAACATAACCTGGAGAGTGTTCCTGTGAAGTTTGGTGCCGATCGGGGGGGGGAAGTGTCATATAGACTCGGAAACCGCTGAACCGATTTTGATGAAATTTTCAGGAATACTCTAACAACCTGGAGAGTGTTCCTGTGAAGTTTGGTGCCGATCGGGGGGGAGGGGGGGGAAGTGTCATATAGGCTCGGAAACCGCTGAACCGATTTTGATGAAATTTTCAGGAATACTCTAACATAACCTGGAGAGTGTTCCTGTGAAGTTTGGAGCCGATCGGGGGGGGGGCGAAGTGTCATATAGACTCGGAAACCGCTGAACCGATTTTGATGAAATTTTCAGGAATACTCTAACATAACCTGGAGAGTGTTCCTGTGAAGTTTGGTGCCGATCGGGGGGGTGGGGTGGCGAAGTGTCGTATAGACTCGGAAATCGCTGAACCGAAGTTGGTCACCAAAGTTTGTACACAAGTGCATCTTAGTAGGGGGGGACTTAATTTAATGCCGATCGGGGGGGGTCCAAACAAAAATCGCACGGGGGGGTCACTGAAACTTATTTTCGCATAGAAAGAAGTGTCCTACAGCCAACAAATTTTGTACACAAGTGCATCTTCGCAGGGGGGCTTAGTTTGATGCCGATCGTGGGGGGGTAAACAAAAATCGTACGGGGTGATCACTGAAACTTATTTTCGCATAGAAAAAAATGTCCTACAGCTATCAAATTTTGAACACAAGTGAATCTTATGGGGGGGGGATCGTCCAAACAGATTTTTGCGTAGAAAAAAGTGTTTTACAGCCACCAAATTTTGTACACAACGGCATCTTAGTATAAGGGGGGGGGGGCTATCGCCCAAATAGACTTTCGCATAAAAAGAAGTGTCCTACTGCCACCAAATTTTGTACACCGAGCGAAGCCGGGTATTTCAGCTAGTAATACCATAAAAGCTTTGAATTTATTGATTAATTTAAGATAACTTGACTTAAAAGAGTGTAAATTTTATGAGTATTAAGAACACGACAACGCAGTTGGAGTGTTTTTATCATAAAATTTACACGATTTAAAAGTTGCTACGCAGGAAGTTTGAGTTAATTAATCGAAGAAATTCAAAGCTTGAATGGTATTTGATTAGATTATTTTATGAATGTATAAAATTTGACACAAATAAAATTGTTTGAAAAATTTTTGTTGGTGGAAACTAGGCAACTTCAATATAAAGGAACTCGAAGTTTTATCAGAATATTATCGCTGTAAAACCGTGTTCCTTCCTCAAATAACGAACTGTGATTGGCTGTATTAGCCATGAATAAAATAATCAACAGTAATATCACAAGTGCATCAAAATAGCCGATTAAATTTTGACGTTTCTGTCAAAATGTTTTGCTTAGAAATATGTCGAGCAAATTTGCCACGTAACAAAATCTCGAGTGCGAAGCACGAGGGATTTTGGGTGGACAATTTACGAGAAATATTTCTTTATGGCAAAACGTTACGACAAAAACGTAAAAATTTAATCAGGCTATTTTCATGCACGCGGGGTATTCGGCATGATTATTTCCTGATTATTAATTTGAATAAATAGATTTTACAACGAATTATTTATTTACTTGTCGAGGAATCTTTGATAATGATTGCAAAAAAAAAATTCAGAAGCTATTAAACGTCAAAATTTAATCGGGTAAATTTTGACACCTTTGAGAGGTCAAAATTTAATCGGGTAAATTTTGACACGTTTGAAACGTCAAAATTACTTACTAACAAAAAAAATCACGTCTACATTAAACCAAAATATATTTGCATAAAATACGAAATTATTTACAATAGGAAAGTATATTTCATACCTTACAAGTTTTTTCCATCTGTTTTGTTCCTTCACATCCTTCGGAAATTTATAAAACTTGCAAGTTTCTCGTTGATTGTAATGTTTACAATCTGGAGCCCAGCACATAACCATAATGGATTAGGTCGTTTAAATTTACTGAAACAAACATTGAAACAAAGCTACAGTATCTATCTAATACGACTTTGATCAGAAATTTACAACAAGAAGCAATTATGAGGTTATGTTACATTTAGTTAACACCTATATTTCAGTTATTATTACTCATTTTTCATGAATGAATGCTTCTATGGACCACATTTAGCGAATTCTTGCCGTTTTTGGTGTTTTTTCTCCTTAAAAGCTCCAGATAACTTAACTAAATCACTTCTTCGCAAATCTCTCGTGTTAATATCGGTTTGTTTGGAAACCGCACCCTAACCTACACCAACAAAATGGCCGCGCTACGTCACACTAATGTCCCGCATTGCACAAATCAATAACTCTTTTCCACACGAATAAATAAATTGTACATACTTTAAATAAAATAAAAGAAATATGGAGTACTGAGGAGTTTACAAAAACAAGCAACGTTTCGAGAATTCCGTAGCATCACGGATGCGTCATTTCTACCTCTATGCTGCCGTCTTCCCTTCCGGCCGTAACAACTACGCGAGGTATCTATCCCCCCCCCTTCTGTCGTCTTTCCTTTCGACCGCTAGTGCATGCGTTGGAGTTGACGCACTCTCCTCCTCAACCGATTCTCCAAACACATAGGCAATTCAGGCTAAGCATGGGACTCTAGCGTAAATATATTCAACTAAGCGAATTCCTTGTTGTGACGTCACGTCGAGCAACGTGCGTTTGTTATTGTTCGAGTTTTGTAATAATTTGATTAGTTTTAGATAATTCTTAGGAAGAAATGAACTAATTTGTAAGTTGTTTGTTTGATATCAAGTTGTAGGCCAGATTTAGTGTCAGTGTTAACATAAACCATGAATACATCCGAAACTAACCTAAAAAAATTTCTCACGCTGAAGCTATTGAGATTGCTCAAATATCTTCGGCTAGGGTCCATATTGAGAGGTCTAATCAGAGAATAAAAACGTTTAAGATATTGGCAAATCGCTTGCCAGCCAATCTAATACCAATTGCAGATGATATTTTTGTAATGGTATGTACACTTGTAAACCTTTCAAACCCAACCCGAGCTGATGATAAGTTTATTGAATGAAAACAAATTCTGCTTCTAGAAAAAAAATTACTTCATTTCATTTACACAAAGATGATGCAACATTTTTGTTAAATAGTTTTATGTCGAGAAGCTTTCGTCTCCTAAAGTGATCCCATTTGTCAGATGGTTTGCACTGTTGTTAATCTTTCAAATCCAATTTGGCAGATGACAAATTTGTAACATAATCCCATAATTTTTCCAATTTTTATAATGCCACATATTTACAAAAAGTCACTTTAACCGGCGACGTGCACTGGCGTTAAAAATTTCTATCCTGGATATAACGTCACAATGCGACAGTTACCTATTTTATCGATACGCGGTAAAACTAATTTGAATTCCCACTACCCAACTATTCCTCTCGTGCGATCGGAATTTTCGTAACAATCGAAAATTGTAGCCCCTCAACAAAGTTTCACTTAAAAATGTATGGGAGTTCGCATTCTGATTGTTCCTTCTTCTGTACTCCGATGTGCTGTGTTAAGCAACTAACAGCTTCTGCAGTTCTTAATGAGGTGGCGCTGGTATGAGTTGTCAATTTGTGACCAGTGAGGCTTTAAATTGTAATTTAAAGTCACAAAAATTGTTTTCTTATTAAGTTTGTTTATTTATAAGGCACTATGGAATCTACTGACCAAATCCTGAATGGCAGTAGTAACATAAGTTCTACCGAAATTGACGAAGAAACGATGAAGAAATTGAAAGGGGATACATTGGGTGATACAATGTACAGCGAATCAGTTGTACTTAAAACCTTATTGCAACTTGCCGATGTGAAGTGGGATGAAAAATTCGAATCTGATTTATGTCTTCTGTGGGACATGACGTTAGAAAAGGACACTTGTGATTATTTGTTTCTTATGTCATACCCAGCGATCGCTTGTGAAGTAATTAACAAATACGATGAAAACCGATTATTAGAAATTGTTATCGGAATATTAGGAAACATTTGTTGTTATTTCGATGGAAGTAATATCAGTTCTGATCAAATAGAAACAGTTTTGGCTATGTTGAGCAGCAGTGATCCATTGATACTTATACAAGTGATGCGATTTTTAAAGGGGATTTTTCACGAATCCAAGGAACTTCCTTTTATCACTGAAGACATTATTAATAAGATCAATTTTATTTTGTCAAATTCTTGTAACAGTGAATTACTAATTTGTAGTTTAGATAATTATTCAAGAATAATTGAACCATATAAAGTACCTGAAACGTTAATAACAGGTGAATCTTTGAACTCTTGTATTGTAGCTTATCAAACTCTTTATAAAAAAGAAGGATCCAATTTGGACAATTCTCAAATAATGGGAGGTTTAAATCGTTTAATGCAAATTACATGTCATGTTTGTTGTTATATTGATTTACAACAATCAGAACGGTTATACAATGACGCAGTCATTCACGCAGACACGTTAACTAATGATTTCAATAAATATTTAGATTACTACAGTTTGGTAGAAAATCTACTGCCCATCCCGGAGGATTTCCAATATTACATTGAAATTTTAATTATGTTTTTTGAAGCTTTTAGTGTGAAGTACAGGAAAGAAGTGTTTCTAAACATTGTTAAAATTATTAAAATTTTAGTTGATAATGACTCTCAGGAACTTTCTGATGTGTACAAGATTTTTTTATATTTCATTAAACTTGATGTATTGGAGGATATCACCAATGATTTGAAAACTTTTAACGAGAAGGACATTAAAACTGTATTAAAAGTTGTTCATGATTTAAAGGTAGAAAGTTGTGAAGAGGACTTTAGCACTTTTGAACTTTTAATGAAAAACTTTAATGTAATAAAATAGTGGTTTCAATAAAACACAATAAACAAACTTTATAATCTTTGTTTTTTTATAACAAGCAATCAGAATAAGTAAGTTCTATGAGCTAGTGATATATATTTATTTATTATAACTTGAGCTCTGTCGGGGAGGACCCCCTTCAGCGTCCTTCCACGTTCAATTAGTCAGATCCTTTGGTCATTTCCTCTGAAGTCGCCTATTGACTGGATCTGCTATCAGCAGTTTCATTTGGGTGGTTTTCCAGTGTGTTTTGGTGGGCTGGCCGACAGATAATAAAACATAACGTCTGGCCTTCAACTTGATATCAAACAAACAAATTATAAATTAGTTCATTTCTTTTTTAGAATTACCGAAAACTAATCAAATTATTACAAAACTCGAACAATAATATACGCACGTGACACGACGTGACGTCACGACCAGGAGTTTGCTTTGTTTGAATTGCCTATTCTCTCGAGAATATTTTTTAGTATTTTGCTTTAATTAGTTGACAACGCATTGTCTAAGTTTGCAATAAGTTAAACTATTAAATTAAAAGAAATAATATTAAAAAGCTGTATTTTTATTCAAAGATTAAAAAATAATCTTTCGAATACCACCCGAAAGTGCGAATTAATTAGAAAATAATTCTCCAGTTTTTTTCTCAAACTTGTTGCCATTCGGGAATAGCCACTCGAATTATTTTCAATTTATTCTCACTCTCTGGTG
This sequence comes from Dascillus cervinus, assembly GCA_949768715.1. NCBI lineage: Eukaryota > Metazoa > Arthropoda > Insecta > Coleoptera > Dascillidae > Dascillus > Dascillus cervinus. The sequence continues at coordinate 22,903,136 of OX458319.1, read as the reverse complement.
ATATTACTGATGAAAATAAATCTTTTGCATTTCTCAAACTACCATTACGATACCACGGCAACATTTAAATTTTGCGTCTAGTCAAGGTATGTAAACGATATACTTACCTTGCGTCTATTACTATTTTAATTAGAGGCAAACCTGGAGAATCCGGAAACTGGATAAGCCGGAATCCTGTTTAAGACGGAACTTTTTCAGCCCCGAATGACATATATGTAAACTCCATGTAAAGTAACCTGCTTAAACCGGAAACTGGTCAACGCAGACACAGAAAACGTTTTTAAGTCCCCTGCACGGTACTGCACCAGTACTGCACTGGCTAAGCCGGAAACGATGTCGAGGTAACACTTTGGAAATTGTGACGAAACGGGCTTATTCTTTAAAGCTATTTTCGGTAAGACTTTAGCTTTCAAGAATGATAAATGTGTAGGTGGAAAGCAACCTAAAGAAAGGTTAACTGTACTCTTATGTGCCTTTGCGGACGGAGATGTAGAAAAACCTTTAGTTATTGGCAAAAGTTTAAAGCCGCGTTGCTTCAAAAATTTAAATGTTCATGAACTTCCAGTCACCTTGCGGATCAATAAAACACCTGGATGACTTGTTCCTTAATGGAAGAATGGCTTCAAGCTTTAAATTAAAAAATGCATGCACAAAAAAGAAATTTTCCTTTTTTTAGATTAAATTATGTTTTTTACCTTCCTATAGGATTAGTCTAACCCAACCCATGGATCAGGGTGTGATTTAGAATATGAAAATGCATTACAGAAAAGTTGTACTACAATTGCTATGGCCTGCACCTCTGTGACCGAACTTTCCAAAAGAATATCCGTCTTGGATGGTATTCGTTGGAAGAAGCTATGCAGGACGATCAGGAACAGGTTAAGGTATGGATTGTCTGGACGCAAAATTATAATAATTCTTTTATATTTACAAATATTACAAGCATTTATTTATTTAATATTGTTATATGGATTCCATTATTTCAGCTATGGAAGTTGAAGAATGTGAAAAAATAGTTACCTCTGCAGAAACATTGAAAAAGCTGACAGCATTGGAACATTATTCAGACCGTATAAATTCTGGTGAAATGAAGAAAAAGCTATTAGAATAACGCACTGCACTTGAAAGGAATGTTGAAGCGACTTGTACTAATAAAAAGCAAAAAACGCTGCAAGAGTTGTGGAAAAATATATCTTGAATTCCTGTAATTTGTGTTTTTCAATTACATACGTTTTTCGGCTTAGACAGTTTAATTTTCCATCTTAGACAGGTTACTGGATAAGCCGGAACTGTTTTCAGTCCCAAGCGGTTCCGTCTTATACAGGTTTGACTGTATACTAAAACAGTGCATACTTGGTTGCCTACAGATTGCAATAAAGCATTGCGTTGACTTGTTTTTTTTTTAAGTACACAGGGGATATCTGTACTCGAAAAAATCTCCCGTTATGTATTAATCCGTAAATGACAATAATGCGACTGTTTCGATTTTAAAACGCATGCTTTTTTTGTGTAATAAAATATGACATCTGTACTGTAAGTATTAAAAAAACAGTGTTATTTCTGCAGATACCTTTTGCGTCTAATCATTACGTACCTAAAGATGGCACCACCATATTCAAGTGAAAGTGTTTTAAATTTTAAAAAGTGCTTTAAGATAAATTTGAATAAAACATTTAGTTTTCTTTGTAAATTAAATCATATAACAGTGGCCAGTCTTACGAAATGAAATCAACAGTTAAATACCGGTAAAAGTGAAAATCACTTTCGAGCAATGAAAACGTTTAAAAAATATTCGGAAATGTACCATTAAGCAATTTCCTCCCGCTTATAACTTTGACCTAAAATAGCCGTACTCAAGCGAATCAAGGCTTCAGTTTTTAATTAGATCCTCCTAAGTTTCCACACTTTTTCTCCCGAACAATAAATGGCACTTGTTATTTTTTAAATCCGTTAAATACCTCAAGAGAAAGTTGCGTATGGGTCTATTTAAAAAATCCTACCTAAAAGTCAAACAATTTTTGTTATTATGTTGCATGTGAGTAAGTATTTCTATTACAATGCGGTGGGTATTAAATACACATTACATCACAACCGTGTAATCTTTAATTTCTATAATGGATCGTGAGTTGCTACCAGATGATTTCTTGATGAATGAATGGAATCAACTTGTAGGGTTCATTTTATTATTCAGACTTACGCAATGGCGCATTCAATTACGGAATGGCGTTTTACCTTTTAATACCTACTTATTTAATAGACCGATTTAATGATTCAATTGAATTTACTCTTAACTTGAGTTTAAAAATTGCACTTGAACTTTTTATATTTTAATTCATCTTTGATTTGAAATTTAATTTAAAAAAATGCTTTTACGTTCAAAAATGAAATTAATAGGAACGAAATTCATTGCATTTAACGTTTCGTCTCAAATGAAATGAGACTAACAAAAATCATTTCTCTGTGAATTCGATAATCTCATAATTAAATCATCTGATTCGAAAGGAAAGTTGTTTTATAAACCGAAATTTAATTAATTTCACATCATGCGCTTCATCGCGCAAAGACTAAACTTGACAATTTTTTTTTACTTTATCAAATTTTTATGATCACAACCAAAAAATTCTACTGTATTTTTTTCACTATTTCTCATTGTTTTGTTTTACTTAAAACCACATTAAAGTAAATAGTACTACTTGATAGCATCAGACCCAAAAAAAAATGTATTACATGACCTTTGTCGAACATAATTTCGATATTTTTCCATTTTAGTGCCGCCCTCGGGCTAAAATCTTTGGCAAACAGTAAATCCAACGTGTGTTTTGCCCTCTCTCCGTGTAATAACGATATTAATACCTCTCACAAGTAAAAGTTGTTCCCGAGCTGATGTGTTTTACTACAAACAGATTTATCGGTGCAATTCGATGTGAACTGGGTTTTCGGACATTTCGAGAGTTTTCTTTTTTTGCCGGAAAATTTCGATTTTTTCCCAACCCCAATTTTGAAAAAAAATCGCAAGTCGACCGCCGACGAATCTGTCCGAGTATAAAACTCGTACTTAACTTTCATATCTCTTTCATTTCTTAACACGGTGTAGTTCGCGTCAACACCAATCCCACAAGCAGGCCAACGAAGGCCTGATCGAAAACTAGTGCGCGATGTGTCCAAGACATTTTTGTGTAATTAGTGATTATTGGTGATGAGGATAATGGACTTAGATGACGACCGATTTTCCTCAGGTGCGCTTTTTATTTTTTTTGCTTATGCAAATTTTGCAAAAACAAAGAATGTTGTTAAACCAGATTGAAAATAAAACAGTAAAGTTCATCACTTGCACTTTTAAAGTAAATCGAGTGTCACCGATCACGTTCGAATTTTCTCAATTAAAAAACTCAGGCACGATCAATTAAAAAAGCGAGTCCTTGGCGATTTGGGGTTGCGAAAATGTAGAAAGCAATGAAAAAATTTGATCTGCGGGATGAAGGGGTTAACACTGACCGCATTGTAGGCGCTCGAAGGTTGACCGTAATTAATTGCAATTATTCAAACAGTCTGTGACATTAGATGAGTTAGATTGGAATGCAAGAAATTTTTCGTGTATTAAATAAATGCAGTAGTCTGTTTGTGCACGGTCAACATTTAAAATCGGCAAAAAGGTTAAACTTTCATTTTTTTGCAATGAAAGTTTTCCTTTCAATCGGTTATTATTTTTTTCTTAAATTTAAAGGAATGCTATGGATATTATTTTTAAAAGGAGAAATTTTTTAGTGTGTTTTTTGTTGATGAAGCTTTTTTGAAAATGAATTAGTATGATTTTAGTTCAGCTTTCCAATCACGCACACAGAAATTATAAAAAAGGCGGGATATCAGTGATTATGTGAGGAATTGGTGCGTATATGTAGTTGATTGAAAGAAAATCGGCTTGAAATCGGTGGTGTGAGAATATTTGCTATTTAATTGGAGCTAAAAATTAATTAAGTGGGTCATTTTCACTAGACACAACAGTGTGCAAAATTTACAATTATTGTACAGTTTTTAATTTGCCAAATTAATTTCCCAAAAACTTAATTGGAATGTGGTAGAAAATGAGTAGGCAGATATCTTCTTCTTAAAACGGTGAAATTTATGCAAGTGTTTATCTAAAGTTGTTTATGCAAAAATTTAGGTTATTTCAAAAATTGGACCTTCAGATTTATAATTTTATACAGCAAATTTAAATGCGCTAAGTATAATAATGATTATTGAAAAACTCAAGTTTTAAATACGCTTTTTATTGCATTCTTAATTACTATCAATTGTAACGAAAATAAAATAACAAGTAAACAATTTCCTCAGCGTAAAATGAGGAAAATAATTTTGGTTCTTAAGTTTAAGCAATTCTTTAGCACTTTTGGGTGCCATTTTTTATGCAGCTTTCTTTGTAACCATATTTATCGAATTAATGAAATGTCTGTAATACTCATCATTAACAGCTATCTCATCTCATGTCTTCGGAGTGAAATTTCTCACGATTTACAACCGTTTAATAGCCAATTTTGCATGATTTTAAACTAATTATGTGTTTGCAAGATGTAATAAGTCAGGTTCATGTACAAAAATACTTCAATCGAATATAACGGTAATTTTACTTTCTTCAATAATAAATTAAAAAATTATGTCTTCATTTTAGAAAAAGTCCGTTGATATTTATCATTTCAAATTAATGCATTTTCAAAATTATCACATACTCGTTTTTTTGTGATTGTAATATTTTAAACAAACCTTTTAACTATGTAGGTACACTAATTGAAACTGGATTCAGGGCAAAGAAATGACCCGAAACTCTAATGTTTAAATTCATATACACACACTTTTTTATTTCCAATTATACAGTGTCCCAAAACTACCTATTTTGTTCTCAAGTTGAAATATTTGAATGCCGTGATTGTTTTTATATTTCAATACAGAATACAAGACAGTATTATATTTTACATATTTTAAGAGTTTTCTTTTAACTTCGAGATAATTATTCAAAAATGTATTATGATCGCATCAAAATGTACAAAACACGGTTGAGCAAACAGCTACCTTATGGAAAATAAATATTCAATTGAATATTAATTTTCCATAATTATCCGTTCTGAAGTTGGTATAAATAATACTTGAAGATTATTCGTATTTTATTTGCTTGGACTGCATTTATCTTGTATTTAATTCTTGCACTAAGTTAATCTTGTATCTACGGATTTAAGTTACTTTTTTGGAACTCAATAAGTTCAGTTAAATCGAACAATTTTATGACTAGTAAATATTTTAACTAGAATTATCAAAGATTTTGTTGAAATTCCTTATCTTGTACCTTCTGATAATACAGAAATATGTTGGAACTCTTCTAGTGCAGATTTTGAAATAGTTCCTAGGTGATAGTTGGTTGAGTAACCAACACATCGAATTTGAGGTCTTCTGTTTTGGACCTTTTCTTTCTATTTTTAAACATAGGCTTCTTCGTGATTTTTCCATTTCTTCCGATTTTTAACCACATCCATCCTAAATATCTCGCAAGCCTCTTGAGATCATTTGCCCATCTCATTTGCATAATGCCATAAAAGAGTAGGCCAATCCCCAGGATTTCTGACTTGTCTCCTCAGGTAATAATGATGTGAAACCATTTCTCTGGTTTTGATTTCTTTCCGTTAACTCGTGCACTGCTTTTACCTTAGACGTCTTAGACATGGGTTACGTAGAATTTGGCGCCATTCTACTAGGTACAATATTAATTTTTTATCTTTCGAAAAGAAGGTCTGTTCATTCTATTCTCAGTGTAAACGCAACCAATTCATGGGACATTATCTCTATAAGTAAACACCCCTTATATCACATGATAAGACTTCTGACATTCAAAGAAGATGGCAACCGTCTCAATTTATTTTGAAGACTGGAAATATTTTTGAATCAAAATTCTAGAGACAATAAGAAATTACAAATCAAATTGGTTGGAAAAATCTGATAACTACAATGAACTATTTCAAATTGTTTAAAGATCTTATTAAAATAACCAAATGATTTTGCGTGGGGTACAATAAATACCAGAAGAATCTGATATTGATTATTCATAAACTAATTGTATTTACATTTTTCAAAACGAATGTGTAGGGACAGCATTGAAATATCTTATTTTAAAAATTTGCTTCTCTTTTTGTTCTAAGGTTTAGATAATTTTGTACTAAAAAAATTATAAATAAAAGATTTATAAAAATAAAGGCTTCAAAAATGAGTGTTGTGACGCCAGATAATAAAAACTGAAAACGTAATTAACATCAGATGGTAGCTTATTCATAACCGAATATACTTATAGTCAAATTTTCATAGTAATGTTTTCAAAACTGAGTTGGGGGGGGGGGGGGGTACCATTAACGTTAGGGGGCCCTGTATATCTATTGTTAAATGTAATTCGTTCAATATGAGTTAACATTAATTTTCTCTGGACAGTTTAATTCAATTCGTTCAAAAGATGCCCCTCCCCGCGCGCTTTAGATGAGCACATGACATTAAAATATTTCCTTGGAATTCAACCTATTTCAACAAAATAAATAACGACGCTGTAATTATAACGTTTTTTATGAATAAATTAATTATTTAAATGTTTCTTAATATCAAGAAAATAAGTTTGAATTTATTCAAAATTTATTTAAGTTGTTTTTATTCTTCTCAATGCTACATCTTTTGCTGTGCCTTCCTGGGTTTCACTTTCTTTTGCGGCTTAAACTGGCACGCTCGTTAATCTTTCTTCCAATTGCAAAAAATCTGTAACTGTGATGTTTGATATATAAAAAATTAATAACAATAAAAATAATATTTCGATGTATAGACTATTATCTTCAGTGGAAGTTCGCATCTGCATGATCGGCAGCTATGTTGTCATCTTCTGCAGAAGTGATCTTCCAATGAGCTTTTGTAGTGTTCTGTGCGTCCACGAACAGCCCATATTGCACGTTTATTTCTTAACTCTTCATTTTTATTTTTGTAATTAAGTTTACATTTTACTAACTATTATTTTTTCAAATTATTTAAAACTTTAGTTTGCCTCGGTATAATGAATTGTTGTATTTTACCATTGCTTTGTTAATGTTAAACAATTAAATATTGCTGGAGGAAAATAACATCAAATACAAAATAATTAACATAACAAGTGTGATTCGACCGACCAATCATTCTAAACCTGATTTATAACCAAGCAGCAGACGAATATTGAAAACAAATAATAAAATCGTTTCATTTCGACACTAATCTAATCTGCAGTGAATTACTAAGCAATCCCATCAATTTGTAAGTTTTGCATTATAACAATGTATAACAATGTATGTTCTACACTAAACACAATTAGAGCTCAAAAAGTACTGTAATCAATCAGAGAAGAGAAGCTAGTTAATGTACAACATCAACCCTCCAACGCAACAATCACGGAAATGCACTGCAAACACTTTGAAGAATTATATAAACACTAGATAGTTCAACGAGATACAAATGACATTATAATTGAAGTACGTACATTTTTAAATAAATACTTCACGACTGCTTTTACATAATTTTGTCTAAAATACTACATTTGTGTATGTACACTTTCTTTCGATACAAGTTGACTTACATAAGTGCGCACATGCACTTTCTGTTTGTTGTTACCAACAAGTTGAGCGGACAGATTTAATTACAATTTGTAGGTGTTTGATTACTTGTTTTTAGGACAGCCTTAAAAACCGCGTTTAAAGTAGGTTGAAATGTGTTTACTTTGTCGCGAGAAGTTTTAAATATTGTCGTTGATCTGATTCGTAATGCGTAATTTTCAATAATTTGGCCTTCCCGGTCGTCAGACAACGTTTTTTTTTTTCAATTAAACTGTGGTCATTACTTTAATGGAAAGTAATAAAACGTAACGAAATTGTTTACAAATAGAACCAAGGTAAACTGAAAAGGAACAAAAGCTTGAAATCGCAGAAAATCTAAAGCAGGATGAATTTTTTCTGAAAATTTCAGCCCCATTTTGAAAGTGTTTATTTCTCGTTTTTTACAAAGCGTTCAATCTTGATTGCATTTAAACCAAACTGGATTTTAAAGGTCGTCAAATTTAGACGACGACCCAAAACGATTATTTAAAGTTTATTGGCTTAAGGAAAGAACAAATTTCATTTTATATAATAATTTTTCTAAATTGTTTCTAAATGTAATAACTTTTACGTGCAACTTGACCCAACTGAAAGTATTGCATTCAAATGTTTGTTTGCGTTATTGAAATAATTAATCACATTTCAAAACAGAAAGAACTTTTCAAATAATTTTGAATTTACTTTCCTAGCAAATTTACATTTTCCGCTATTTTAATAGGTTTCTTCTTAAAAATTAAAAATTAAAATATATTAATAAAATCTCAATTAAACCGGTTCCAATTTAAAATACTTTCAAAAATTTAATCTGTCGGTAATTAATTTTACTTAATTATACTCATCCCTGCTCGTAGTTTTATTTTGCTTCATCTACAGGTGATCTCCATACGAAACAGTCTCTTGCAACACGGTATTGACCGTTTTTGAAACAAATTAATGTTAAATTTTAAATTGTATTAATTAATTTGCAACACCGAAGTGTACAGGGTACAGCTAATTGATCGAAAAAAATACACTGCAATATTCTACAGGGTCTAATATGAATATAAGGGAAAAAACTTTTGAGGAGTATGCTACGATCAATATAATAAATCAATATAAAAAAGATATTAAAATTTTAAATCTGAATGACATTTAAGGAACGTTAAATCCGCAAAACCGTAATTAAATGTTTCATGTTGCTTAAAATTACTTAATTTAGTTAATTAATTAATATGGGTCAAATTTAAAGTAATTTAATTAACAAACAAAAATCACTTACGAACATTATACTAATAAACTAAAGTCTAAATTAAATGTTTAAAGTGGCCTCCTTGCAACTCAATGCATGCATGTATATCTCAAATCATATACTACGTTTATGCTAAATTTCAATACGCATTTTAGAATGCGAATTGATCTGTCCTGTCCTATAGTACAGTTAACCCAGTCAATTTATGCACAAAAAGGGCTCAATCTTGCAAAATGTCAGTGCATAAATTGACTGGACTACTGTAGGATCAGGCCAATTCGTTTTCTGGAATGCCCATTAAATTTAGCGTAAACGTAGTAATATTCTGTCTAACCCTTTTAAAGATTTACGAACGGTTTCTAATAGATTCACAAGCATCAATAACACGTTAGCGCACCACGTTTTCACTAATCCATTAGAACCTCATAAACCAAAGATTTTTAGTGTCCCCGCAAATAAAATGTAAAAGGATTGAGATCAGGAAATCTTGAAAACTTTGCGACTGGTCCTGATCGGCCTATCCATTAAAAACAAGAAAACACTTTTATGAAGAATAATATTTTTTTGTAAAATTTGAAAATAAAAACGGATTTCCTCTGGGAGCACACACTACTTACACATTATGCAGTTGGTGTGCACATCTGCTGACAAAAGAGTTCAATTAAATTGATGCACTTTCGTTTGTGCATACCTTCAATAAATCAGGTGTGAAAATGCATGCTTTTACTACTAAAAAGGTTAAATTTCTTTACTGTAATAAATACAGTAAACTCTCGGTTGACCAAAACTCGAACAACCGGCACTCCGAAGCAACCGGGAAAAAATCGAAGGAATATTTTAAATAAAGATTAAAATAAAATCAATTTATTGTGGAAGTTTAAAGTTATTGAGTAAACAAGTCCACATGTTTACCTTCCACTCTTGCCAATTCTTCGTGTCGAACCATACCGGTTGGTTGAGATCTATTAGTATTATTGAACTCTGTTACGTATTCAACCTTAAACATGCATAAATAGATCCCAAGTAAGCCTAAACGCAAAGCACTTTATTTGTTTTCATTCTTTTTTTCTTATTTTTAATAGTAACTGTCAAGCAATTCGGTTGTTTAACTACACTCTTCAACCTCAACCAACCCCGGTGACCGCCAGTTAACTGGAACTTCACTGTACGTTAATTCAATGTTATATTATTATACTTATCACTATTATCAATTTTCATAAACGATTGTTATAACCGATTTTGACTGTATTTCTTTTTTATTTTAAATTATTAATCACTCAAGCTTAAATATCATTTCAGTGCGTCACCTGATATTTAAATTTAAACTTGGAGCAGGTGAAAAAAGGTGTATCAAACTGGATTATTCAAATTTACGTGAGAATATGTTTTGAGGTTTTGAAGTAAAAAAATTTCTCAAATTTTTGCGTCATAAAAAATTTAGTAACTATTTAAAACGCACATCACAGTCCAGTGACTCAAAGTAAACAAAAAATAAAATTTTGGTCCGGAAACTAATTTTTTATGCAACTTCATAAAGCACTTACAAAATTGAGCAATACAGTTTAGTTTCTCCATCAATTTTTACTCAATTTTATCCATTGAAATCTCCGTCTTTCAAGCGTAGGCATCAAGAAACGACGTTATTGTGATGTTTTTAACGATTAATGAAATGTCACGGCGATGAATTTGAAATCTACTTACAACATCTTCTATTAATTTTATTTTTGGCGCACTTTCTTATCAGCTACACAAATGAACAAGCTTCTACTTTTTAATGACTAACCGGACAGCGGAATAATCAATTAGACTTTTTTTGTGCAATATTTTTTATCAACGTCAGACGAAAAATGTTTAGACGAAGCGATACTTTCACGTCTCACTTTAAACTAATTGTAAGTTTGTTTTGGTAATTGGTAAAAAATAATTTGTGGAACTTTATTGCTGCATCATTTTCAATGTTTTAGGTCCTGGCCAAATGAATTTGTTTCTAATCTGTTTCTCATTGAAGTGTGAAATTGCACTTGCGATTCTGTTGATTAAACACTGGTTTAATCTTGCCTACATTAAATTCGTAATATTGCAATGAGGCAATAAGTTTTTGAGTTCCTTTGTATTTTCTTGGTTGTGGTTGGGTTTTTCTGTGAAATTTGATGTGGAGGTAATTAAAAGCAGCCTTGCGATCATTACAGATTTTGTGCAAATGCATTTTTAAAACTGGTGTGCTTTCTAATCTTAATCTAGTTTTATGATGGTTTCAAGGCTGTGCGATCTTCGAATAAAATCCATCAAGGAAATCATTTGTTAAATTCCAGTAAAACGTGCCACAATAAAACAAAGAACACATTGACGTGATAATCATCATGTTTTAATTGTAATTAATAAGGCTTTCAATTAAATTGAAAAAGTTGTGTAATTGCCATTAAGGGAAAAGTGTTCCCTGTTTCTCAAAATTAATCATTGTGTATCGAATTGCTTTTAATGTTGATTGCAAAAGTAATGGCATTTTTTATTGGTAATGTGCTTTATTTGGTTGATAAAATTGCTGTTTATCTCTCGAAGTAGTTAGAACGTTATAAGTATTACGAATTACAATCAGCAGCTTTCTAGGAAAAAAGTTCTCGTTTCCCCAGTCTATCAAGTGTTACATGCATATACTAAATTTATGATTTTATGTGAGATTTTCTAATTAAATAATTTATTGGACGGTAGCTTATTTTCACTTCTACTCATTTTCCAAGGACAAGCCTGTTTGGAACAAAATCAGCTCCCACAAGCTTCTTTTTTCTTTCTTTGTTTTGTACCAGTCATAAATATTCAAATATTTTTAATTAAAAATTCTTGTAAGCCTTCCTAAAACGTACAAATTAATCACTTACCTACAATAAAACTAAAAGTGATTAATAACTTGGATTGTTAAATGCAACCTACTCACAGGTGATCACGTTGGAATTCTCTTGTAAAAATAATTTTAAAATCGACACAAACGATTCTTCAATAAACGACACATTTTACTGTTGCTAGAGTGTACATTGACATTTTATAACTTCGCTTTATTAAAATAAAAAAGATGTATGTAAACATTCCACGTCTTTAATAACTCGAGTCAAGCATATCTATTGCAATTCCAATAAAAATATTTATCAGAGCATGTAATATCTATATAAATATCTGTAAATATGTAATTAATAAAAAGGTCGTTTGAAAACGAAATTGATAATTAAAAAAGTCGGCAACAAAGAGAAAGTTATTTCTTTGACATTGATATTGCCACAAATAATTTTCCTACTTAACGGCTCTTGCCGGACACACAAGCGTTACTATTGTTTTTTTCCGTTCTTAAGATATTAAATTCTTCGGATATCTCTAACAAAAACAATTTCAAACAGCCTTGGTCTTAGTAACCAAATATGACAATTTTAAATAAAAATAAATTACCGTATCTCATTACAGACCTGTTAGTATTCTCACACCGTAGCTCAAGCGAGAATTTTAGTTTTAAAAATTTTTCACAATTAAAGTGGGAAAATTTAACATTGACACACAAAGAATTGCGCAAGGGAATTCAAATTTGGTATGGGAAAAATGCGGGCCTTTAAAAAGTGAAACGTGTTCAACAATAAAAAGCTATTTTCCTAAACTTGAAAGGAAAGCAGGTGAAAGAGTTACGTCAAAAATTTAAAAAATTCACGAATTAGCCTACAAAAAAATTTCACTGTAACTTTTTAGTTCCCAATGCATATCTCGTGTGTCTTAATTGTGTACGCAATTGATTCATTTCACCGTAGCAGAATAATTTGTATTGAATTAATTTGGTTCGAATTATAATTGAAACAACACTCGAATAGGAAAGGAAAGTTCTTATCGTCGGTTATTTTATAATAATTTGTAGAGGAAGTGTGTGTCTACGCCGTTGTTGAATATTAATAAAATCGTTTTGTAATCGTGCGCTATTGAGTAGTGTTTGAAGCCTATTTAATTGGGTTGTCTTTGAAGTGTCGCGTTGTGATACGGACCGAAAAATGATGGTATTGTTGTCAAGAAAAATTACGAATTGCCATTGTGCAGTTTGTTTGATGGAAGGTCACACTTCCTATGTCATGAGAAATTTGTGCTTCCTTGTATTGGGCTGGTTACATCACGGTGAGAAGACTAGTTTCAAATGTAACCGTTTCACAAGTTGTTATTAAGATACGAGTTTTTTTAAAAAATATTTTCCTATTACAAATAATCATAATTGCAGGTTTGCGACAATTCAGTGACCACTTTTGAAAAGTTTCTCCTTTTTGGTATTGTTTGCAATATTGTATAACGTTTTTGAGAAAATAGTTCTGCTGGAGGTTTTTTCTGAATTAAAAAGTATGTAATTATGGAAAAGTGTGCAATTATAAGAAGCTCCATATATTTAAATAAAAGAATTTAGTCATTCATATTCATTAATATGTACAGTTTTAGCCAAACTATATTAATTCACCAATTGAATTCAAATGATTATCATAATTCAACTTTATTAATTATTATATTGAAGGATAAAAAATAAAAGGGTGATCCTGCAAAAATTGATAATCCTATCTAAGTGGTAAGCAAAACATAGCTACAAAGTCTGATAGATATGAAATATGAGTAAGCATTTTTTGAATTGGTCTATTGTCCAATAAGTTGTGACCTTAGCAAAAAATTTTCAATCGCTTAAATATGAAAATGAAAAACTGAAATTATATTAAAGTCAACTTTCTGTGGCAAATTTAACTCATGCTGTGTAAAATGTAAAGTTTTTGTACAAATTATTTGTGTTCAGTAAAGTTAAGCGTTACATCGTCATAAAATTTCTAATGCAAATTGCACTTGGCCTGAAAGTCATTCATCAACAAATGACTGCGTTGTATGGAAATTTAAATAATTTCAGTGGTCCAAAAGCCGGATACGTTGAGACAACTCTCAACAAACTGTGGGGGTCAGATTGGTAAATAAAGCATCTCTTATTGCTAGTGCAGTTACTATATCGGGAAAAAACTATTTTACTATTTTACACGTTGATATGACCTTAGAAAAAAGATATTTCTTGAAAAAATTTAACCAGTTTAGAAGATGATCAGAATTCTATTTGCCACGTTATTGGGTACATCACTGAAATCCTCTCACTAAACAAGAATCAATAGGGAACAACAAAAAATAGTATTTGGTATAACTAATACTATTTTGAATGCTAGATTTTATTTGGAACTTACTCAATCTGGGAAAACTTATCTGCTGTTTTTATCATACGTCAAAAACTCTCTCTGATAAATTGTTAGTTGGTAGCAGAGTTTATGATTGATTTTAGATATTAATAAATTTTATGGTTTCTAATTTTCAATTGTTTTACTGAAGAATTTACTTATGTAACACATCGAAATCGTAAAAAATATGGGATTACTATTTTTAAACACGCCGAAAGCAAATTATGGTCAGGAATAAGATTTGGTATAAGTATTTTTATAAATCAAAATTAAAGATTTTTTCGAAAAATAATAGTTCCAATTTTAACGAATTTAATCCATACTTTAGCCGCTCACTGTAAGTGTAGAAGGTACATACCTGGTTATGTAAACATTTTTTTCTCAATGATCTGCATGTTTCTCCAAAGGTTAAATAGATTACATAAACGTTTTTACCCTAATAGGAAAATATTACTTTCTTTCTTGTTGCCTAAAAAGATATAGAATTTATATTACCTTACTTAGTTCGTCCATTTAGTTAACTTGGTCTTCAAAATTAACTACCACAATACTTCTTCCTACGATTATATTAAAAACATATTCCTTTTGGCATTAGACGAAGTAAGTAAATGGGTCGATGAATTTTTTCATTAAATTATATTTATCGTTTGGATCAAACACGTATAAATGAAATTTTTAAGTCAAAGCTAGTAAGTATCCACTGGTGTATTTTCAATGAACTCATTTCTTTATTTATTTATTATTTTTGTAAGTCAATAATATATTATCGAGTGAAAAACACGTTTGCTTACTATTATTATTATTAAATGAAACAATTCTTATCAAATACTGAAAATAAAAACATGTCATTCATACTACAGGTAAAATATAATGTAAATATTTTAAAATACACGTAATTCCAAAAATCAAAGAGGAACTTTCCCATCAAATTAATATTTCTTTTCATTATTAGCTTATTTAAATAGATCCAATTAAAAACACATAGTTTCTACTAATTAACTTTCTGATTTTTCAACTCATTTCAAAATTTTTCCTTATTAAAATAAACATAGTAGCAAAAGCAAGATTACATTGCGCAAAGAGCAGTTCAAAAACCAAATTACCGACTAACCCAGCAGCTTTTTCTATCTCCCAGCACGATGCTGTACACGGTACACCGTGAAAAGCAGCACTTTATGCAGCAAATCAGGCCAATTGCAAAATCCGCGCGCAAACAGCAAATTCAATTTTCCGTGATTATTCACGTATGATCAAACACGCATCATTCGGGCACCTTACATCATAAAGAAAGTCATCATTGATCTAATTTTCGCGCTCTGGTGCCTTCCAGATTCACTAACTTCGCTTCCGAATTATTCTAACCAATGCTTGCGTAACCTATTTATAAATCAATTTTGTCATTAGCTAATCGCATTATTAACATTTAAATGATAAATTGAGTTTCTCGTATGTGGGTGATATATTTATATTAACAATCAACTCATTATTCATGCTACTTACGTAATTAAATTAAAATGGGTCGAACTATTGTGACACCGAGACATGTAAAGATACAGAGGTAAAAGCAAAAATTCTTGCAGAATATTTGCGAACAAAGTAAACTCGGTTTCAATTGCAAAATATCGCAACCCCAACGACAAAAATGTGAAGGCCTTTTTGCTTTCATTAATCACAAAAAAATGCATTAATTAGACACCCTACAATTGAACAGGATATTAATGATTCATTTTTCTTTTATTTTCAGCGGCCTAGCAATGCCTTGCCACGCCAGAATGAAAGTATTGCTCTTGCAAGGTATGTATCCGCAAAAAGGGTAACTTTTACGTTCCTAAAAGTGACTTGTAGGCGTCACATCCGTGTGTGAGACACGCGTCCAAGGACGATTCCTTTATCGCTGCAATGGAGTGTGATCTCCAAGGCGCTTTTATTGCACACCAATTTTTCGCACTGAATTAAAGTAAATTGCAAAACTGTTGTGTAACAATCAGGCCGATTAATACATCTATAAAAACCTTGACAAGGCCACAGCAATATTAAAATGCAGTTGAAAGAATTGTCAGCCTCGCTAAGGAGAGAGCGGTTTTCGTCTTTTTTCTGCATGAGACAATTTTTGCCGCTAAAATTTGACCTAATTGACGCGTGCAACATCGTGTCCGATTAGAATCAATTTTACAAATAATGATTGGCCTTTAAACAGATTTAAGATGCATCAAGGCGAAGAAAAAAACTTGCACTGCAAGAATGAAATGTTTGCAGTTGCTGATGAGATGAGCAAATATGACCTCTAGACGCGGTTGAAATCGGTGAAATTATTCGCGGCGATTTTATTAATGGATAAATTTTGCGAAGAATCAGTTTTTAAAAACTGCCAACAAATTGTCGGTTGACGTTTTAAGAAGTTTTTACGGTTTACCTTGTGGTCGGCTAGTTTAGATGTATGAATGCGGCCTCGGTAATGAATTTTGTGTTTGTTCTGACAACCTTTGCGGAAGATATTTATATATTAATGTTAAGAGGTAGAATTCCGGGGCACGAATTATTTGCCTTAAGGATAATTTTATATTTGTCTCAGTGTGGCTTGTTTAAAGTTCACATTTTAAAGGGTAACAAGTGGTAAAAAGGTTTTTGTTTTAGAAGTTGTTTTGCTTAATAATAGGATATGATTAAAAGTTCATTGTAGATTAAACAAAAGTTTTTACACGTTAGGTTTTTGTAGAACAATAAATAGTACAATTTGTTACATCTTACTAATTACATTCACTGACATGGAAATTGTAACATCAAGAAGGGACGGGACTTTTTTGGTTTCAAATAAACATAATTTGGAAAATTTGTAGCACTAATCGAAAGTGTAAACTTCAGCTGATGTAACATGTAAATTGCATACTTTCGCCTCAATTTTTAATAGGTATTATGGTTGCGGCGGTAAAACTTGACTCATCCTGTATAGCGGCAGCTACCGTGCTATCCAGAAAGCTTGAAGGTGCTACTCTAGTGGTAGTGACATTTTGCGTCCCACTCTATTTACATTTTATCTATACTTACTGCCAAAGCATGTTTACAAATTTCACAGATAATCGTTGTTTCCAGTGGCGTATTACCATGCATATTTTAAAAACCGTTTTTTTCAAAACAGATTGTAACAAGTAAAGTTTGACATACTGGATATAATTAGCTCTTAGTAAATTTTTTGTGTTTGTAAATTTGGTTAAATAATGTACTGTTATTAATTTCCTAAGTTTCCAATAAATATTTTTCGCATCCACCCCCATGGACATAAGTACAGCGGCACAAACATTATCGTTATAAAGTGGCACCTTCAGCCATTATGGATATTCCGGTATAACCAGTATAAAATTTCAAAAGTTTTTGCTTTTTTTCAACAAGGAACTAATGTCCCGGGTTTAACGTCCAGGGGGCTTTTATTCAGGGGGTTATTGTCTTGTATATTCCAATATGTCTTATAATTTAACCAATTTCAAATGAAACAATTATTTCGGAAAAGTATGTCAATTTATATAACACTGCAAAAATAAACAAGCTAAAGTTTTTGTATTCAGTATTTTGTAAAGCGTAGGCTCGTGTTACTTTGTTCGGATTGTTACAGCAAAATTAACTTTTTTCTATTTTTATGTTGCGTTGTTGGCGTATAAATCGCAAAAAATCTGACATAGATTACAGACCTGTCTCATGCCTTACTTAATATTTATGGGTTTCCTTTTAATCATTATTACTATTATCCGTTATTATCCTTGAGTTTCTAATAACGATATTTTATTGTCTTGATTGCCAAAGAATTCCTCCTATATCACCATTAAATAAAAATATTCTAACTTACGAGCCGATTAAATTTCCAAATTTAATACTTTCTTATGAAACTTGAATATTGCTTTTTTATTACCCGATCAGACAAAAATGGTTTGAGGAAATTGAACAATAAAAAACACTTCATGTTTATGATTTTTTAAAAAGTAGCCAGCTCAACCAGTATCCAATAAAATCCATATTAAGCCTCTGAAAGTGTTTTAGTGTCCAATAAAATATTACATCATTAGTAAATGTCCAAAGCTACTGTCTATGCCATTTCATTGAACTGTAATTAACGTTCTGACATATCCAGAACCTGAACTGCGAATTCCTCAGATTGCATGTTATTGAGACGTGCTTTCGGTATAAAAACAAAAAATTCTTTCAAGAACTATTTTGTTGTGGTTTGTAAAAATAGCATTTTAATAATACGTTTGAAAGTGCACGCCTCGCAATTTTATCGCTGGGTTGGTCTCCACAAAAACTCAAACCCAATTTTCTAATTTTTGTGCGCGTTTTTACATACACCTTCACTTTCATGAAAGCATTTTCATTTTTAGTTTGTTTTGAACTGATTCAATCAAATTGCGTAACTGCTCTCAAACAACTGCATTTTTACAAAAAAGCTGTTTACTAAATTAGTATTCATTTTACGCTTGGAATAAATGTGGGTTTATTGATTTTAAAATGAAAGTGTTAAATTCTGGATCAGAATAACGGCCTTACAATCAGATATAAAATGATAAATTGGGTCTGGGCCTTTGCAACAGCATTCACTATTGTTTCAGTTCAAAAATTGGGAGCAACATTTCTTAAATGCACTTTAATTTAAATAGGCGAGTAATAACAAAATTCCTTTTTGTTCGCAATTTTTTATAGTAATTTCTTTTTTATTTGAAGCATGTAATCGGTGTCAACAGCACGAATTACGTCAATTATGATACATGACAGTTGTAAAATAGAAATCTTCACGGATGATTGGGCCGTACAATGCAGGAAGTAAATTGGACCCCTTGCCTATTCAGCAATTCGTAAATTAACCTATTTTCTCGGCCAATTTGATAAATTATTGGAAAGTTTTTTTTTCTGATACAGATCGAAATTGCGTAGGTGATCTGACCTTACGTTCGTAAAAGTTCTGTATATGTCTCTAGGTCAAGATACTTTTGATCACGACTTTAAAATAACTACATCAGAACGCTACTACAGATATTAATTTCATAATTTTTCAAATGGTGAAATACAAAAACTAAAGGAAAGTGGACGAAAAAATTTCGTGTGCGATTGAAAGGCATAACTAA
The DNA here is from genome assembly GCA_949768715.1 of Dascillus cervinus. Classification (NCBI taxonomy): domain Eukaryota; kingdom Metazoa; phylum Arthropoda; class Insecta; order Coleoptera; family Dascillidae; genus Dascillus; species Dascillus cervinus. The sequence goes on along the minus strand of OX458319.1, from coordinate 22,883,947 downwards.
CAAGTTGCACTACATTTGTAATACACACACAGCAAAAATCGTATTACAGAAACTTTAGAAAGGCAAGAACGGTTATAGACCTCATGTGACACAATTACAGCCGATTCAAATAATTTCTTAAACGCGCAAACATGCCATCAAACTTTAAATTTGTGCGCGCAGAGTATTGAATATTTATAATTACGCGTTCATTAGGCGTTGAAAATTTTCTAAAGAAAAGTTGCTACGTGATGCTTCGAAAGGATAAGTTGTGTGTAAATTTTAATTTCACGCCGATTGTTAAACACACACGCACAAAAAATTATTTTTCTAGCATTGAACTTTAAATGATCTCCGGTTTTATAAGCGAGTAAAAGGTCAGATTTCTATCTGTACAATAGAATTCTTCAATTTGCTAGTTGACAACTTACTGTTCGATTTCCTGTATTCTGCTAGTTTTTTTAAATGTCAGTGATCAAAAGGGGTTGGCATTTAATAGTAAAAAGTCCTTGAATTTTCGTGGCTGATTAGCATGTCGAAAAAATTCTTCGGCGAATAATGGTTCCGATTGTTGCCCGTCTTAAAATTTATTCTAATTACATTATTCACGGCCAGAATCTGCAACGAATGGGATTCATTTTTGTATGTGTCTTGGCTCAGCAGCCTTGAATTGCGTAAGAAACCCTTTCAATTGATTTAGAAAGGTTTTTGGGGGCGTTTTGGTTTTACATTCACTTATTCAAAATTTTACAAAAAGCGGTCACCAAAAGAGATTTATTATAAAACTTTAAGGCAGGTTAAATTTATATTGTTATTAGTTTTTTATAACTGAAGCAATTTTTTAATTATAGTCAATCAGCGAGAGTGAAATTGCGATTAGCGTATGAAAATCAGGGCAATGCAGGTGTCTGTTGAAAGAAACGGTAAAGCACGCTTAGAAAAATACATCAAGGAAATAACAAAGTAAAAGTGACTTTTAGTGCGGCTATAATTTTAATTTATTTTGTACCTTTATGACATTTATGTAACTATTTAAATACGGCGTTTATTAGTTAATTAAACTCGTGTTTTTTGGTCGAATTCTTTTTGTAAAACAGGGAATTATTTTGTAACAAATGCAAACATAACACAGTTTCTTCCTATTTCGATGTAGTTTTAAATTATCATTTTTTAATTAACAACAAATAAAACCGAATATGTATTATTTAAATTTTGTGATTATACAGGGTGATGAAAAAAAGGTGCCCGTGATTGATATCGGGACAATGCTTTCTGTTGAAGCATTGTGGAAATCGCAACAAAAGTGGTCCAAAAAATTTCTGTTTAAAATTAAAACAGTTTGTCTAAGAGCACAACGTGGCAATACTGCACATATTTCTTTTTCTAAAGAATTATTTTCAGGTAGGCCTACTTCTTGTATCTAAGCAACCAACACTGACAGATACTGTCACTTGCGTCCCAACTGTCACGTTGACAACTTTTTTTATTTTAAAAGAATTTAATGTAATTAAACAATAATACACAACAAACAGGTAATTGAAGGGCTCTATGCAAAAAGTCCTTAAGTGACGTAGAAATTTTCTACTATTTGCGCTATTTCTGACAAGAATGGATGAACTTTCGATCGCACTTACTGATTTCCGTTTAAAAGACCCCTAACCATGTTATTTAGTACAAAAATATCAATCAAAATCGAAATAATATAATTTCCAAATCAAATTGAAACAAAATTTAAATATCTCAAAATACGAAAAAGTGGCTTAAGAGACTTCTTGCATAGAGCCCTTCGTTTGGATTAAATTTTATAGCAACTGCTCGAAATGTCTCCCTTCAACTTCAATGCACAGTATTGCTCTTCGAATTAAGTTTTCCTTTACTCTTTGAAGCATAGGGGCATTTATTGTACCAACCGCTGCGTTTATCCTTAGTGTTAACTCTTCTATGTTGCTTATCGGAGTGGCATATACAAAATTTTTGAGGTGACCCCAGAGAAAGAAATCGCAAGGATTAAGATCAGGTGATCGGGGAGGCCATGCAATTGCACCACCTCTACCAATCCATCTATTTGGATAAGCCTCATCACACCAGTCCCGTACCATCCTACCGAAATGAGGAGGTGCGCCATCCATTTGTAACCACATTTGTCTGAAAATAGCAAGGGGCAAATCCTCAAGCAAAATTTGAAAATCATTTTGCAAAAATTGTAGAAAATTTTCTGCATTCAATCTTGCAGGTAACGTAAATGGTCCTAGGAGGTTACTATTAATGATGCCACCCCACAAATTTACTCCATAGCGTTGCTGATGTGCACGAGGATGCAATGCGAAGGGATTTTCGGTTGCCCATATGTGATTATTATGCTGATTGAATATGCCGTCTTGAGAGAAATAGCACTCATCTGTCCATAAAATGTTCTCTATAAACCTAGGGTTGTTACCGTGACGCTCAAGTAACCATTGGCAAAATTGCACTCTAGAAAGATAGTCGCCTGGACGAAGAGCTTGCACCTTAATGTAGTGATAAGGATGATAATGTTCATCGACGAGTATACTTTGTATTGTTCGATAATCTACTTGAAACTGTCGCGCTAATCCTCATATACTTTGTCCTGGTTCATTCTCTACCGCTTCCACAACTGCTTCTTCCAACGCTGGTGTACGAACTTCACGAGGTCGTCCACGATTTACAGAAATCGGCAATACTTGTCCATTTTCCCTTAATCTTTGTTCCACTCTTCTAATTACTTTAGCATCTGGATGTCGTCGATATGGATACAATCTAGCATATTCCCTAGCAGCTTCTGAAGCGTTATTATCGGCTGCACCCAAGCTGAGCAACATGTCTAAATATTCGCTGAAATTGTATTCCATTTTAAGACTTTAGAGCACTTAACTTGTATCGTTCAAATTTGACAAGAGAACTGACATTGAAAGGTGAATTATTGTTGCCAACGTTTCCTAGGAGATTTACGATGTTGCGACATTGATAAATTTTCATCAGAGCCAAGAAACCGTACTTTTGACATCGGTAATAAAGTTGGTTTCAATAGATTTTTTACAATTTTTTTTTTTAAAGCACCATCAACTGCATCAAATTTAGACCCTAATAATGAAATTATTACAAAATTGTTAATCGTATAGATTTTTATTGTCTGAATAGGAAAGCTTATATCTTGGTGAAGAGACAACAAATTTTGTTTTGGCTTTCAAATTCGTGTTTCGTTAGAAATCGTCTATAACATGTCGCTACGCACGGGCACCTTTATTTCATCACCCTGTATAGGATGATTCTGTGATGAATTACTAGGTTTACAGGAATTGTAAAACCCATAAATAATATTGATGAATCAAAGAAAAAGTTATATAATGATGCAAAATTATATCGCTCTTATGTTGCCTTATTCATTCCCAGATTGAATAACTGTTTCTCATACCGGGTGTATTAAAAATAGCTTAAATGATATTTTACAATATGGGCTTATACACCAAAATCTAACTTAAAAATTACAATTCGAATTTAGTCAAATACACGAATTCATATTATTAGCTCTTTTTAAAAAAATTAGACAACGTTGTGCAACTTGAATATAATTAAAGGCACGCGTTTAGTTACCCTTGATCGTATCCTATAATTCTGCTTATAACGCTATGTTGAAACGTTATGCAAAATTACGAACAGCAGGAATTTTGCATTGTTAAAACTTCAATTATAAGTATGTACATTAATTACCCAAATGACATAATTACTATTGAATTATTTATTTTATTTGTTGAATAAAATATTGATACTGTTAAATTAATTTCGCAACGATAATCCAAATAAGTTACATAATAAAATCATAAACAAATGCTTTACAGTCTTTTGGTTGGTCTTCAACGAGGAATCGTTATTACGTTATTACAGCCTGTATATGTGACTAGTCGGTTTTCGACAATTCAATTTTCCGAGTCGTTTCAAGATCACGACGTTAAAATTCGTCAAAATTACAAAATCTCACTTTAAGTATTTTTAATACATTTACTTTAATAATTGACTTTCTCAGAAAATCGCTATTAAATCATGCAATAAATTCTCATAATAATTATTGTAAATTTGTGATAGTGTGTGTGAATGAATTATAAAACTTTTAAATAAACCACTTAATAATAGTATATTATTTAACGAGCACATAATGTAGGTTATTATTAACGAAGATGAAAGTTTGTAAATACGAGTCGAAGACGAGTATTTACAAACATCTGAGTTCATAATAGCCATTATGTGCGAGAAAAATACAGCTGTTTATCTACAATCAAAATTTCATTCGATAAAACTTTAAAATGCTGATAAGTTCCGAAGCAAAATTGACAACGAAATTAAACCGAAACCAAAACGTGATTTTCATCGAGAAACCTTAGCTTCCAGTTGTCATGGAGGCGAAAAAAATAACAAGAATCTGTCAGTTAGCAAGAAAAATACGAACGTGTTTTTCTTTTCCTTATATTATATTTTGAAAGTGACGACTTAACCACCCTCAAGTTGTGACGCTTCTCCGATTCTCGCGGTAGCCGAGGTCTCCCTAATGGATAATAGTGTTTTATTCGTTCCTCATTTTCTTTTTCCCGCAAGGGCGTTGTGCATTGGCACCGTCCGATAATTGTTCCGTCCCGTAACAATTAAGTGCAAATATTCTCTCAGTAATAGAAAGAAGAAGAAGAAGAGATTAGGCATAATACCGCGGTGTTTTACCATTGCCTCGCGAGGAGACACGGTTCTGATTTTAATACAGTGTTACTGTCGCCTAGAATTGAACCCGGGACATTTGGTTAGGTAGCCTCGTAAAAACTAATCATTCTACCGCGCGCGTAGGCAACCAACATTACGCTCCGTTTAATAATGGAAATAAATAGGCAACCAACAATACACACCGTTTAATAATAAAAATGAAACTGAAGGGGCGTGACCTGTGGATAAGGAGCCTCGTTATGTATTCATGGCTAGTATAAGAAATGAATGTATTACGTCATGATTATGCGATCTAATTTTCTTATTTATCTGATTTAAATTAATAATACTTTTTTGATGCTCTTTCCGCACTTATAATGACAATATACAATACACTTCACTACTTCGGATATGCAGTAATTCGGACACTCCAGTCATTCGGACATTTCTACAATTCGGACGTTTTAGTGTCACTAAAATCATATAAATTTCATGCTTCCAGCGTAAATGAAGTCGGGGAATAACGTAAAAAATGAGGCAACTACAAGTTTTACAAATGAAGACTTAATTGAAGAAGGTTTAAAGTCGGACGATAATGCCTTTAATATTACCAATTTTGAATGTGAATGTGGAGAAGAAGCTTGCAGTAAAATTAAGCACAAAGTTGCTGTTCAGTTATTTTCTCAGTGCATTCTACGGGCAGAACAAAATGGTATAGCAATGCAAGACGTCTTGTTATTACGAAGATTGAAGGAAAGAGCCACTTCTCATTTATTCAGCAACACAAAGCAGCAAAAATCAACGATTATTTTAGGAAACCTGATTTTGTTTAAATGTTAGCCTTGTGCAAAGTGGTCCATTGTATAGCATTTTCGCAAAAAAAGCATCTAATTCCCATAAAAAATTGAAAACTCACGGTCAATAATCTACAATTACCGTACTGTAAAATTTAGTTATTCCAATGGCACTAGGACTCTAGAAAGTGAAACAAATCAACATCATTTTTTGTTTTTCAGGTCATTACGCTCAAATTATCCCAGAGAACAAGTTGCAGAAATTTTAAATTTTCATAAAGCCACTGATTTCAAATTAATAAATGTTTAACTGTAGCTTAAGCGCTAGTTACTCACCATAATCGCAAACAGAATACCTTCCATATGGGTCTGGATATTGTTGCTTTGTTATTTTGTGCTAGATGTCCTCTGCAAATGTTTTCATCCTGAATAGTTTTACCGCAACTTTACAAACGTGTAATTTGAAACTTTTGCCATAAATACATTAAACGATATTTGGAATACGATTTATTCACTTACTATTAAAATCTAATTGCCAATTTGGCTATTACTAAAAGCTACACTGTAACGGAGGTGGGATTGAAAAAACAAATTCCTGATAGCTTTAATAGTTTGTTAATAAATCACTATCAAAGTAAAATATATATAGTGGACCCTGTGATGTCGATAATGAAAATAAAAACAAGAACCTTTAATCACAAAAAAAAATTTTATATAAAATAATATAAAATTACTCACATAGACGCGTTTCGGTGGCTATGCCACCATCTTCAGTACATCTACTCAGTAGAATATTAATTGAATATTATTACTTCCAATTTCCAAAATTTTTCTACTAGTGGAAAAAGGTTTTATCTCAAAAATGCTGTATGATGGACCAAGTGTATTTGTTTTGCTTATGAAGATACCGTGTGATGCTTTAAAAGCAGATTTTATTTGTATTATTTTTGCTTCTTTAAAATACTTATATAATCCGGCAAATACGCTAATCCTGGACTTTATCTGTCCGAAGTAGTAAAGTTGTACTATTTGCTACAATTGTCAAAAAAGGTGACATTTACTTTTCACTGTTCCACTGATTTACGATCAAAAAGTATTATTTTTTTACTATTTTGCAGTGACAAACAAAATATTGAACAATTTTTTAATTTTATTAGGATTGTTTATATTTCGTGCGTAAACTTAGAACTTTCGAATTTGTATTTAGTTTCGACCTGCCAGTCTTGCAAAAAAAAACTATATTTTATATGTAAAAATTTATAAAAGGCACAATTTGTTTCCATTTTTGTATATTTCCAAATCATAATTTTTTATTGATTTAATAATAATTGATAGCTTTTTCATTGCGAATAAATCGAACAAGTATTAAAAATGTGTGCAATATGATAAATGTTATTGATAAGATTATGATGCTCAAGCGGATTATAGAACTTGACAATTATGTAAATGAAACAAAAAAAAATTAAGATCCACTTTAAAAAGTTGTATGTACAACTAGCGAAAAATAAACTGTTGACCCTAAGGTGACCTTATCCATTCGTCGATTTGATTGATTAAGAGTTACATCACTACTATAGCAAATTTTTAACTTGTTAAAATTAAGGTGTGAATGAACAGACATTTAAATACATTTTACCGGTTACTTTTTGTGCGAACTCTTAATGGATTATGGTTTAATTACTTAAAACTGTTACCATGATTGCCTGTTACAACCGTCGTCGTCGCTTGGTCGGATTAAAGCGCGATTAAATAATTTAAAAACGACAGATTTTGTAAGAAGCCAATAAAATGCAATATCTCTTGCATCTACACGACTTCGACTACAATGAAATACGGTTCGCTTGAATTCATTGTGGCATCGATAAGTAATTTATTTACGGTGTCTGGATAATAGCATGCACTGCCATGAATTTATTTAAAGACCCAATGCAAATATCGTGTAGTTTTTCTACAACTTTCATTTTTTAATTAATTTCTAGCTATAATTAAAATGATTTTATAACTGTAGTACATCGATTAAAATATTTTAATTTCTTTCAAAGTTTTGTTAAATTCGCCAGCAGTTTGCAAGGTAATGGTTAAAAAACTTAAATCGATAATTAAAACAAAAAAGACGATTCTATTTCTCAGTTCAATTCTCTTGCGGTCATCGCAAAAAAAGGTATTCCCGGAAAACGGAAAGTTAAATTATGCGGCTTGTCAGATATGGTCTTAACCCTGCTTAGGACCTTATTCACAGTTGTTCTTGAGCCAAGTACTTGCTTGAAAAACAGGTAAGCTACTTTAATTAGGGTTCGGATATTTCTTTATACTTGCAATTACTAATCGATAACAAATTACAAACGTAAAAAAGGCTAAAACAATCATTTTCTAAATGCTAATAAATACGCAGCGACACAGTAAGACCATTCCTGGTTTACAAGTCTTTCCCAATGTCGGGGAAAAGTTATTCTAAGCTAAGCTTTATTTCTATTTAATTTGCTCGCATGTTAGAAGAAGTTTTACAAGTTGAGCACATGCAACAAGAACTACAATTAACGTAGAAGTCTTTTTCTTGTTCGTGTTCTTCCTCTTCTTGTTCGTGTTCTTCCTCTACTTTTTCCTTCTTCCTCTTCTTTTTCCTTCTTCCTCTTCTTTTTCCTTCTTCCTCTTCTTTTTCCTTCTTCCTCTTCTTTTTCCTTCTTCCTCTTCTTCTTTAGAACCGGATTTTGTCTATTTTGCACATGTACTTCTCTTCTCTGCCTCTTCTCAGCCCACCTTACTTTGGGTCTTTCTCTTTCTTTTTTATGTTCCCGTGGTTTGCAAGTGTTATGAGTTTGTTCCATCTTTCATCTTCATCTTTCATCGGCAATGTTCCATTTCATATTTTATTTCGCTAACGTTTTTCACTTTAAAAGTCTATGAAACAACAAATCAGAATTTGAAGATAGCCTTCTAAGAAAAACGACCACATATGCAATTTGTTCTTGGACGACAACTGACGGCCTAAATAATTCTTGTTTAAAACTGAAACGGTTATTAAATTCTACCGGGCCTTCAAGAAAGAACTCGCTAGTTTATAACTGTTATTTTTTTACATAAAGTAAATATCTTACTTTAATATGGTGCATATTTATGATAATATATATATAATATTTCCTGAAAACTATGTTTATACTAGGTAACACTAAATAACTGCTATCGCGTTACCTTCGAAATGCATTGCTCATTCCAAAGATATTAAGGGGGCCGCTTGAGAAGCAAGATTCACAAGATGGCGCCACCGTAGTAAAAGTGTCAATTTTGTAAAATCTCTTTTCATTAACAAGCTATTTTATATAAAAAACTAGTGGTGGATATAAAAGATTAAAAAATGATCTAGGTATAGACATAAATTTGCCATGGAAAAACTTGAAAAAAGTATTTATTCAAAAATGTCACACTTCCCGATGCTTTTTGACTTAAATACTGACAAATGTGATTAGATAATGTACGAGTATACTTATGATTAATGCTTCCAGGGTGTGATCAACAAGATTTTCTTTACTTTTAACAAAAAATTCAAATATTATTGAAAGTTTGACATTTTCGAATAAATACTTTTCTCAACTTTTTCCATGGCACATTTATGTCTATACCTAGATCATTTTTTTATCTTTTATATCCGCCACTAGTTTTTTATATAAAAAAGCTTGTTAATGAAAAAAGCATTTTACAAAATTGACACCTGTTTCTACGGTGGTGCCATTTTGTGAATCTTGCTTCTCAAGTGACCCCCTTAAGTCACCCTTCGAATAAGATTATAAATGTTTGACAAAAGTTTTAGTGGAAAAAAATTGCGAGCAATTTAATTTAAGTTTAAAATGCTCATTAAATTGTATGCAAGCGAAGTTGTAACTCATCAACAAATAAGTCTACTGCTTCTTTTACCTTTAACTACGGGTAATCCCTGTTTGAGTTCAGCCTCACGAAGAAAACCAGTTCTCCGCCCATCTCATGGGTTGCCGTTTAGGAGGATCCATGTAAACCATTTAAAATTTCTGTATTTTATTCATTTCTCTTCATTTCTGACCCACCACATTCTCTAGTTTGGATAATGCACCTTCCTCATTCTGCAGTAGAAATATTAACTTTGTTTTATCAGTTTATAACCTTAACAATTTCGGCTTGAAACAAGGTGATTTTATAATCTGATTTGATTAAGTCGAAAAATTTAATTTTATGGTCTTCTTACGATTCTTTTGATTACAACAAAATTTTGACCAGTTAGCACTTTTGCTGACCATGCAAACTCCTTAAACGATAAGGAAAAAACATGTACACGATAAAGAACACGGTCGATTCACAAGACAGTCACATCTAGAAGGATAGAGTTACATATTAAATAGATTTCTGAACTGCAATTCGCTTTTACAAGAAAGTTGTGTCATGAAATTACGGCAGTTGTAGCGAACCAAAAGATTTAAGGGTATGTTGAAGAAACTCTCTTGAGAACTGTTGTCGTTAAATTTAAAAAATTAAAGTCAGAATAGCGTCATAAAGCAGAGCAAATAATTTCGTGATTTTCTGAATTTTTTAAGAAAGGCCCAAGGGCATGCCGAAAATTCTGAAAGTCACACACCCTCAAACTAAACTTTAGGAAAATAATATGAACCGAATTTTCAGTAAACCTGTATCACATTACTAAGAGGAAGAATAAAGGAAAGAACGGTTTTCAATTGGCTGGATAAGTGAGCATTAAATCGACACTCAGAAACTATTATTTTTTTTAAATAAAAATATCTTTCAAAAATCATTTTGGTGGACTTGATTTCACTATTTGGACTTTAAAAATTGTAATCGATCAAAGCAAGGAAATAAGTGTTAAAGTATGTGGTTTATTTTTGCCAATATAATTTAGGACGCCCTGAATAAAAGTTTTTTTTTTTGTATAAAAATATATGTAGTACTTTTTATTTGCTCGTACCAAATCTCACTTGAAAAACATTAGTACCAAAATAAACAAGGCGCAGTAAATAAGATTTAAACTCTAGCTGGTTTTGAGTAAGTAAACCAGTAAGTAACCTTTTACACACTTGTAGAATTTAAGGCTTGATAAAAATACTGCACTATTTCGAAATATCTTTTTTTCTATGGGAAACCGTTATCGAACAACCGTGCACGTAGATCAATTACAGACGATTAGATAAGAAATACATTTTGCTAAAAGCCCGAAACACTTTCTTAGCCCGATTTCCGGAAATCGCGAGTAAAGCGTAGCGTGTTACATAAACTGTAATGAATATTACCATGAAGATATATCGGCGTCTACACAAAAAACATTTCGTAAGTCGCTTTTGGAGAAATTTAGAAATGCCTATAGACATAATTGGATAACATAATTCATCAAAGAAGGAGGGCGTATGTTGTTTCCAGACAGTTTCCTGAATTAACCTACGACCTTTTCCGTTAATTAATATTTTTCATACTCAGGCCCTCGCTTGACCTTTGAATGTCTTCACGCCTTGTTGATCTATTGAATGAGCAATCGTTGCAAATTAAAAGATGATAATTAAAGCGTAACTGATACATTTTTTACGACTCGAGAAAGCATAACACCTGCTTTTAATAACTTAATATTTGGAAAGCGAAAAATTAGTGAAGACGTTTGTAGATCATTAACACAAAATTGGTTGCGTAAGGAACGCCCATGTTATCATCGCGTTCGAGATGATCGAGTGGAATTTCGCAACAAGTAAAGGTCAAATAGGAATTGGACCTAATTAAAAATCGACTCCTAATTCATCTTTTCTATTCGTAATTAATACGAGTCATTAATTCTTCCTCGATTCAAAAAATATGAATTTAAAGAGAAAAACCGCCTTGAATTTTGAAAGTTTGTTTTGAATGGTACAAATTAGTTCCCATGTCTCACAGGAAGTGGTCTCGTTTTGATAACAATCGTTGCTTGGAAAGAATGGCGATTCTCAAGATTATTCAATGATTGTGTCGAAATTCGGTGCAAATGTGTTTGATGTGTTATTTTGGTGAATTAGTTGTCGGATATAAAATTCGAAAATGTGCGATTGTTTGCCTGAGAAAGTTGCAATTGTTTGGAAAGGTTGTTGTTTGACCTTCGAGATTAAATTTAGAATTATCGTTTCGATCAAAATTTTTTGATTTATTAAACTGCGATATTCTTCAGTTACTCGGGTCGTATGAGTCGATTATGGCAAAGCCTTACATAATAGTTGCCTATAAAGTTCAGATGTCAAATTAACGCAAAAATTATTCAATTGCAATTTTAAAGATTGAGTCAATCTAATCGTAAGTTGGTTATATCCCAAATTTAGGAAAATAAAACAGTCATTGACTTTCACTCGATGTATAGCCTACTTAATTGTATGCAAGTGCATTTTATATTGATAGTAAAGAAACTTTATCCAACATTTATCAATAAACGCTCGATAACAACGTCGATTATTAGAAGGTAAAATACAAATCGCTTTTTTTAGCATAAGTCGCTGAGCTCGCAATAATTTCATTTGTTTTATGAAGAAACTTTGGATAAAATGTTATACTACGCTCATGCATTACGTCGCATTACTTACGCGAGAAACCCTTTTCTCTTGTTGGTAATACCTCCGGAACATTGCTGTATAGCGAACGACTGTTATTGTTAAAAAAAAACATACCTACCAAAAGAATTCAATTAGGTATTAGCCATAAACTAAACAATTTAGGAAAGCATAAGCACCGGCTAATTTGTTAAATTTTACCTCTAGTCAAAAATGGCTGTTTTGTCAGAAAAAAACGTGCGGCTTAGATTCAAAAGGTGCCAGAGGTTGTAACAGAAGTGATATAAGCAGTGCCCTTTTTGTAAAAAAAAGGTGGTGGAACGCTAAAAATTTTTTTTTTCGCAATTTTATATAATATTTATAATTGTAATTATCTTATAATCAGTGCTCTTTTTGTAAAAAAAAGGTGATAGAACGCCGTTCCCAAGCGTTCCATGACAAAAAGAGCACTGGATATAAGTAACCTTCTTTCTGCTGCTTCATTTCACCCAGAGTATTTAAGATATCTAGGGAAATAATAATGCGAAGAACAACAGAAAACTGCCAAGGAGGAATTTCAATCGATAGTAAGAAGATGAGAAACTGCAGGTAAGCTGATGACACTACACTACTTGCAAAAGACTGGCAAGAATCGGAAGAACTATTACAGCAGCTAGCGAAGAAGAATAAAGCATTCGGGCTAGAAATAAACATAAACAAAACGAAGATCAGTTCTTTGAGATTACATGTCGTTGTTTGATGATTGAATGAAATTTCCTAAAGTCTTTTCCAACTCAAAGCAGAATTGATTTGTGGAAAAATACACTTTTCATGAATCGTCAATTATGGATCGCCATTTTACGGATTATGGTATTATGGCAATTTTCAGCACGATGGCGCTACAACTCATACAGTTAAGACGACGTTAAGTTACGATCATTGGATTAGCTTTCCCACAAACCATAACAATCCAGCTCGGCCACTTGATTTGAAGTCACTAATTCATTCTTTGTTCCTTATCTTGATAACCAGTATTTATTCAATTGACGACTTAAATGTGACAATTAAACAAGAAACTGTAAGAATTTTGTAAGAATATAGAACGCCAAGTCCGCTTGTGTACAGACGTTGAATACTAACATTAAAAAATTGTATGTATATTGTTATAAATAAATACTTTTCCGTAGTTTTACCAACCAAATGGTACCTAACCATACGCCCTATGTTCTACTCTTTAATACATATGTATGAGGTTTGCCATTTATGGTATTAAGATACTCTTCTTGGATGTACCCTATTTCTACAGTTTATAATTTGGCTTTGCCTTTCTTTCTGATTGCCCAGCAGTCCAATCCATGGGTGATTCAACAATTATCTTGTGGTCATTAAACCTCATTCTATTGGCTGTATGACTGTTTTTCATTGAGTTAATCTGTATTCTCTTTTTACATACATGTACTATCCTTAGTTGTTACATTTGTTTAATAATTGGTACGGAAAAGAATTTAATTTGAATAATTTACATTTCGATTCAAATGAATAAATTATTAATTAAACAAAATTATCAAAATTACAAATTTAAATTAAGAAGAGAGTAAAAATTTTCGTTTTTTGCATACTTCAGTGATCTCACTCAGAAAGCAGTTGAAAACTGAAACGAGGTTGCGGTAGAAAAGCTAATGTATAAATTAACAAGGAAAGATCTTCAATGAATGCATTCCATCGATCTTGACATATAGTTGTGCAACTTGGAGGTTGAATAAAGCGAATGTAGCTCGAGACAATGCAAAACGAGCCATACATTCATGCATTGCGAAAATAAATTTCAAACTTAAACCAGATCTGCAGAGGAATAATAGAGGCTGATATCAGTGAGAGAATCAAGCCACTAACATGGCAATGGGCGGGAATCACCAACAAAAGAAATGATGGCCATCAGACACTTGCAGTAGTACAATAGACACAAATGAAATTGCCACTGGCCACGAGGATTCTAAAATGGCACATTGAAAGAAAGTTGTAATCAGAATCGCAAGATGAAACTTATCAGTAAGTAATTAAATATGACATGCTGAAGACATGAAAATACCAATAGGTCAAAGAAGCACAATTGATAAATGAAACAGGAAATCTATTTTTTACGAGATTTGTGAGCCACGAGAAAAACAGCAGAATTTCCATAAATCATATTTCACTTACACGTGCATCAAAAAATAATACTACAGAAAATTCCTGAATGAAATCCACAAAATTAGAAACCCAAATCAGACAATTTTCAGTGCTTATTAAGGATTATTTCGACTCGTGTAATCAATTAATTTTATTACAAAACTGATGCGTGAAATCTTCAATTCCTGATTGTCAAATATCAGTCATTATTATTTAAATTCTCATTTCTAAACATCAACAGATTTAATAGAAATCGATTATTGTCACTCGTATTTCCTTTTAAAGCTATATTTATTAATCGAAAACCTAATTAAGCCATAATTTTGCGAAAAAAACATAAAATCTTGTGAAACGCATTGTGTATATCGTACAATCGAAAGTTACCAATTTTGTTATTTATTTTTAAATGTTTGAGAGTGAAAACGAGCGAGCGGTCGCTTTTTTGTACAATTTTATTTTAACCGTTGGAGTTTAATCGTTGTTTTTTTTCAGGTCTGCTGTGGCTGTACCTTTTGGCATGTCGATTTATGGTGGCGTCACTTGAACCAGGAGTAAGAAAATCTTTATCCATACCAGTTTTGCAGTGACCGCTTCTTTTGAACCTTGACTTTTTTCGGAAAATGAGAATAAAAGAAGCGGTCAACAAAACGGTAAAAATCGGTTTTACTTGACCTTTTAAGAAGGTCGCATTGGGTTTTAAATACCACGGGTTAGTAGAACTGAAGACTACTTTTACTCATCGCTGCCGATCATTAATCGGAAAAAAATGGGCAGGCTCGAGAATTTAATCAGGAAGAGATAGTTGATCGCATTTTTCGGCGCAATTGAAAGTGAAAATGAAATTAACAGTGATTGACCACACATCTTTTTGTTAACATTGAAATTTCTCAATTTTTTTTTCGTAACATTGAAATGTCTCGCTCAATAACCATTTCAAATTGTAATCAATTTTTAAATGAATGAATGGAGGAAGCTTTACAAGACCATCCCACAAGCATTCGTGACAATAAAATAATTTCATGCAGGCCCGATTTATACATTTTCATGACGACACGTTGAAATTCCACACGGCGTGATGCAACAATTGCATAAATAAGGTGGGCGTTTGCGTTACCTTTTTATCACACCTTTTTTGCAGTATTTGGACTTTGACAATCTTCCGGACACAAATTTTTCTTGCGTCGGAAAAGTAATCGGGGGCTACTATGCGGACCTCGAGACCAATTGCCAAATGTTTCACGTCTGCACGATAGGGCAGCTGGATGAACCCATGGACATTCGGTTTCTCTGTCTGAATGGGACCGTTTTTGATCAGGTGAGACCAGGAAATATTTTTTATATCGAACAATTATGTGTCTCAATTTTGTGATTAGAAAGCACTATCCTGGGATTTTTTTTGCATCCGCTATTAATTCCGTGTCTTTAAGTAGTCATTGGCCTTTCAATAACGATTTTTTTAGGAAACGCGGGTGTGCGAACGGATTGACGAAGTCGATTGTTCAAAATCAGAGAAATTCTACAGCTTGAATCTGGAGCTTTATGGGAATACCCAACCACCCATTCTTGAAGGTAATGCTCTTTGAAATTTATCAATTTAATTAAATGAGGCACGACAATTGCTCTATCATAGTAAAAGGTGACTATTCGAATGTGTTTTATTGAAGATGTTTTGTTCGAAAATTGCTAAATTGAAACTATTTTTAGAATCACCAGAAACTGACCCTCCTCCAATGAAGCAGCATCCAGCTTCCACAACAACAACCACGACTACCAGACGTCCAACAAAACCTCAAACGCACCGTCCGCATTACTTCCCATCAACAACAACCACCACCCAGTCTCCAAAAGTAATTGTGTCACACCACTTTACTGTTGGAAATTCCGCCGACATTAGATTCAACCCCGAAGAAATCAACATCAAACTGAACGCGGGTTTGGCCCCTGACATAAGGCCACATCCAATCTCGTTCCACCATCAAAGCTACAATAACGAAAGAAATACGCGGGTAATCGCGTCCACTAACAAACCTCATTACCAAGATCACAAAAAATCAAGTCTAGTCCTAGAAAAATCAACAATTCAGGAACAAACCACTCAAAAACCAAAATCGGTGGTGAGCTACGGCCTCACCCACTCACCGACTGAATCGAGTTACGGATTCTCTTACCAACAAACCGAAGCAAGTTTGGACTATCAGACGGAATCGCCCCAAACTGATTACCATTATTTAGATTTTGGTCCATCAACTGATGTGTTTGAGGATCATCGAAATAAACAATTTCAAACGAAATACCAAACAAGCTATCATGGTTCCAAGCAATACGTTCCTACAACTTATCGTAGTCAAGTAGTGTTTTCGTCGACATTTCAACCATCCCAATTTCAGCAGTCCAATGAGAAACCCTCAAGATTTCAAATTCCGCTTCCTCTGCTGCCGACGCTTCCACCCTTGACTTTCAGCACCCCCACGCCCTTCTCTTTAACTCGCCATATAGAATCTAAAAGGTTCACAAGTGATCAGCAACCGCGTATAATAATTAGTGCTAGTGCTAGTGTTAGCGATGCTAGTGGTAGAAGATTAAATTATTCTTTAGGTACGATCGGCGCGAGATTTTTGGGACAACCTCCGGAATCGTATGACGATTATAAAGAGGATGATGTTAGTTTAGATCCATTTTATCGCGACGTTCCAAAAATTAAAAACCCCAGACACAAGAGAGACACTGAGGTGAAACCTACGGAAGTGATTAAAAATGAACAAGAAGCTGTTGACGTTTTAAAGTTTCTTTTCGATTGGTATTCGACTCATCAAAAAACAACCCCAAAAATTACAGTTCCGATAAAGCCGGACTTGATTACGGAAATTAACACCGAATTGGGGCCCCAGAAAATCGTTTTGAGCAGCGCTGAAGTCTCTAAAGAAATTCCTGAAAATTATTTTGTTAAACAACATGAAAATGAGAACAAAAATAAAATGTTGCCTGAAAATAACGTGAGTGAAATTTTCGATGACAAAAATGAATCAAATAAAAATTTTAACAAAAGAGAGGAGGAAAAAACCGAAGGTTTGGAATATGTAGAGTATGAATATGAGTATGAAGATGATGTTAACGCTACAAACACAGAAACCAACGAAAAGGAAAATATTGAAAAGGCGGCAGAATCTTCAACAAATTTGCCTGGCGTGGAGTATGAATACGAATACCCCGAAACTGTAGAATCTGAGATCAAACACGCTGATAGGGTCAACCAAACAACTACAGGCAATAGCACGGTCAGTGACATTCACGATGGGGTAAATAACAATGATGCGAGCGCTAACAAGAATTCTGCAGCTCCCCCTGAGTACGTAGATGACAATTACGAACCGGCAACTTATCAAGAAAAGGAAATAGAATCTGAAATTAATAAAGACACGGTTCATAAACTGCAAGTAAAAAATTTAATTGATAAAGAAATTATCAATGAAAAAGAAAAAGATTTAGAAATAAATTCAACTGCAACTATGGTCAAAGAACCTTTTAATGAGTCAACAATAAATCAAGAAAAAATAGTAGAATCAAGTACAACTGAAATTAGTAACCAGCAAGTTTTCGAAGAATTTAATAATCATCAAGAAGATGTAGATGAAACTTCCACTGAGCAAAACCTTAAAGAAACCAGCAATGAACCTCAGGAGGAACACGACAATAATGAAAATCTGAGCACCACTGAGAGCATTATTAAAGAAACTACCAACGAATCACAGACAACAGAAGAAATAAAATTAAAATTTGAAGAGATTGAAGAAAATACAACTGCTGATAAAGAAATTCAAACTGAAACTTATCACACTTCCCCTTTTCAGGCCGATTTAGAAGAAGAGGTAATGCCAACTGAAGATTATCATGTATTTCCGAAAGATATGGCCGAAAGAGTACCATTAGAAGAAACGCCTTATTTAACTATTGCTATTTTGACCACAAGTCAACCATACGACACGACTACTCTTCAACCATCAACGGTTGAATTACCAAGTCATCCCACTTTGGTCACTGATACTTACGTTGAATCTATTACTACAACAGTGGTCACCTCACTCGACGAGCCTTTAACTGAACTGGAGAAAATGGTGCAAGATATTGAAAGCACCACAAAGAGTAGTTTAACCACCATAATTCCAGATACCAGTTCTGAAAACCATCCAACTAAATCAGAAATTCCTACAACTTTAGACAAAAGTGTAGAAGAGATGGTTGTTACAGAAAAGAGCAGAACTACCTCCACAACCAACAGATATCAACGTTTGAAAACTAGGGCTCCTTGGTATCACAGGCAGGATAATTCCAAGAGGAAGCAAGACGCAAGACACCGTTTCGGCAGCGGCGACTATACCAAGAGCAAAGGAAGAGGAATAGAAAATGAAATAATTAACGCAATAAAAACTAGTGCAAGTACTGAACGTGTTATAAAAAAAATTGACGCAACCACCGAAAGTTTAATGAGAACAGTGGAAGCGCGAGAAAAAATCGTTAGCACAGACTCTCCCCTATCGAAAAGTGCCAATCCGACGCCTGTACTGGCGAGAGAGGCGATTTTAAATAAACATACGACGCCGCTTTCTAAATTAGTTAGGACTGAGTTTAGAAAGCAAAAGCTTAAAAAGTTTATTTTTACGTGTTTCGACAAGGAAATGAATAAGTTCTATTCAGATCCTAGAGACTGTAGGTTGTTTCATTACTGTACATCTGGTTACACCAGAAACCAACTTCTTGATATGAAGTTTGTATGTGATTTAGGTACTTATTACGACGACGAGAAACTTCTTTGTTCTAAACTTAAGCCCTCTAGGTGTGCGTAGGTATTTTCTGGTTCTTTAATGCTTTTTGGCAGATTGTCCGTGGGTTCTGCTTAGTCTCTTGTATCCGCCAAGTGTAAATTGGTCGCATGAATGGGGAAAGCTTGGTGGCTGTTTCTTTATTGACGTTTTCTTGTCTTCGCTCTCTTCGATCCTTATAAAATGTAAATATTAGTTGACTTTTTAAGGATTATACTATTATCTTAAATCCAATTGTAATTATTTAAGGTATTGTTAATTATGCAAATAAATACTCATAGTTTAGTTTTGTATATTACGTAATTACTGAATAAATTTAAATTTATTATGTCATTTTTACCCGATTTTTGCCCATTTTCTATTTTCAGTAAAAGAACGTTAAATAAAACATTGCATAATTGGTTGAAGATAGAAAATCTTTCAATCAATTTGAAAGATTTGGCCACCATTTATCCGCAAAATTCCACAAATTTGAAATGCCAGAGCTTCTGTATAATTGGTTGCCTATGCTTGTTTCTTATTATACAGTGATACCCCGCTTAACACTCATGATGGATTAAAAACAAAATCGTTAAACGAAACAGCATTAAACGAAGTTGTAACAGTGACCTCTACCAACTAAGGGAGGGCGCTGTCCGCAAGCGAGATGTGACGATTATTAAGACAGAAGACGGCCCTCGATCGTGAACAATGTCCCGCGTGTTTTTACATCTTTTGTAATAATTCAATAAAGTGTTGTTAAGTTAATGCTAAAGCGTTCGTTAATTTAATCACCGTAACAGTGGCGCTCAACGTGGAACCCGAACAAAGGAAAATTTAGAACAAAAGCGAAAAACAAAAGGACGCCATTAAGGGTGTGTCCCGGAAAGTCGTCTCAACCGTTTTTTCTGTGCACTGAGGAATTCGGTCCAGCGAGAAAAACGTGCAAGTATTTAGTAAAGTAAGTGGAGAAAGTAAATGAACTTTGGTGCGCGTCGCGGAAGTGTTATTATATTTGATAACCTTTTAGTGCACGCGTCGTAAACATTTTTGCCGCTTTATTGTCGAAGTTTGGTGCGCGCGTCGCAAGTGCCACCAGTTTCGCACGAACGTAATTTTGGATGAAGAAAGACTACAATTTACGAAGCAAAATGGCACAGAATGTAGTAATGTCACAAGAGCAGTTCCAGACTTTACTGGCCAGCGTGACCAGCGTGTTGGGAACCACCGGGAATGCGGACTCGGTGCAGCCAACTGCCCCGGCGATGGCATCGTACGGGAGTTTCGCAGACTGTAAATCAAGATTTGCAGGGGGAAAATTGGAAAGTGTAGACGCGTTCATAGATGCAATCTGCATCTACAAGGACTGCGTCAGAATCACCGAGGAGAATGCACTCAAAGGATTGCCGATGGTGTTGGACGGATTGGCCGCAACCTGGTGGCAGGGAACGAAATCCTCAGCCCAAACTTGGACTGAAGCTCTGGAATCGCTGCGATATGCATTCGGTGAGAACAAGCCAAATTATAAAATTTTTAAGGAGCTTTTTGCAAGAGAACAAGGCGACCGGGAACCGACCGACCTATTTGTGAGCAACGCGAGAGCGTTATTGTCAAAATTGTCGGCAACACCTGTCCTTGATGACGTACATAAAATTGACATGGTGTACGGACTACTGAACGGAAAGATCAGATCAATGGTGCCTCGTGACCACATCGCCAACTTTGATGAACTCATTAAAAAGAGCCGAAGCATCGAAGAAACATGTGGAGATCCCAGAGGTGTAGAAGAGGACCTTGAGAAAGAGAAGTTCCAAAGGAGTAGACCGAAATGTGCATTTTGTAGAAATTTCGGTCACTTGCAGAAGGACTGTCGTAAGTTCATTGCTAGTCAAAAGAACTTCGTGCCTCAGAAGTTGGTGGTTGCAACATCTGTAAATAAAAGCACGCTTTTATGTTATGGATGCCACAAGCCAGGCCACATCCGCTCGCAATGTCCCGATTGACGGCGCAACGAACCAACGAACTCGTTGGAAGTCTTGTCTGCAGAATTGGAGGCTGGACAGAACAGAGCCTTGGCTCATGTGACAATAGAAGGCAAGGAAGGATTGGTGTTCGTGGATTGTGGGGCAAAACAGACCATTGCTGGACACGTGCTGTATAAATATTTCAGTGACAATGGCTTAGCCTCCATAAAGAAGCCTCAAATGATGACGTTGGCCGATGGCGAACCCAGGCAAGTATTGACAGAAATATTTGAAGTTAAAGTTACACTTCAGCGACGCAGTTTCCAAGTCAGATTCGTGGCAATACCCGAACATGCAAGGAATAGCTCATTGCTAGGTGCAGACTTCATCGTGCAGACTGGAATGGTGTTGGACCTTCCAGGACGTAGATGGTGTTTCAACGATAATCCAAGGACATGGCACGCCCTTGTACGAGAACCTAACCCAGGCAACTTAACTGTCGGTGCAGTGGAGCTGGAACCACTCCGACAGAATGAGGGTATAAACCTATCGATGGAAGAGAAGGCCCAGATGGCAAAACTCCTGGCCTTGAATAAGGATCTTTTTGGAAAGAGCCCCGAACCGACCCCTTACGCGGAGCATCGCATTAACCTGGTGGACGACCGCCCTGTTGCGACTCCACCCTATCGATTGTCCCCGCAACGCAAGGAGGCACTGGAGATAGAAATACAGTCAATGCTAGAGGATAACATTATCGAAGAATGCGATTCTCCGTATGCTTCTCCAGTTGTAATGGTGCCGAAGAAAGACGATAAACTACGGGTATGTGTTGATTATAGGAAATTGAATAACCTCACTATTCCAGACCGTTATCCACTGCCAAGAATCGATGACGTTCTGCACTCTGCCCAACGCAAAGGGTTTATGAGTACCATTGACCTCAGAAGTGGGTTCTGGCAGGTCCCCGTACGGCTGCAAGATCGTGACAAAACCGCTTTTACAACGCCGTTCGGCTTATATCATGTCATAAAGGATGGAGGGTTCTCGGCAGACCCTGACAAGATTTCAGCAATATTGAAACGGACAGCTCCGGGAAATGTGAAACAGGTCATGTCGTTTCTACAAACTTGCAGCTGGTTCCGGAGGTTTATCCCGGACTTTTCAATGATAGCGAGACCTCTGACAGAGCTCACGAAGAAGACGACTCAGTGGTGTTGGGGACCACCTCAGGAAGCAGCGTTCCAGGAGTTGAGAGAATTGCTGAGTACTGCTCCAATTCTTCGTCAAGCTGATCCAAACATGCCGTATATCCTCAAAACCAGCGCCAGCTCATACGCTTTGGGTGCATGTCTGTTGCAGGGGGAGGGCCCCGACGAACGGCCCGTTGAGTATGCTAGTCGCCTATTGACGCAAGCAGAACGGAATTATTCTACCACAGAACGTGAAGCGCTGGCGATCGTATACGCAGTACAGAAGTTTAGAGGGTACCTAGAAGGAGCGAAAGTAATCGTTGCGTCCGACCACCAGCCTTTGAAGTGGCTAATGACTTTGCGTTCACCGTCGGGTAGACTGGCCCGATGGTCGCTTTTACTGCAGTCCTTTGACCTGACAATCGAGTACATACCAGGACGAAGAGACACCAATGGACTTGGAAATCTGCTTGGTGTCAGTCGCGTTGCCAACAGTGTCCTTGGAAGCAACCCGACGCGAGCAACTTGAAGATCCAGAGCTGCAACAGATCCTTGAGACTTTCGAAGCTCCCGAGGATCAAGAGCTTGCAAGATGGACGGATCGAGGATACGTGGTGGCGAACGGAGTATTATACCGTTACTCCCCAGACAGTAATACAAAGGAACCCCAAGTGGTAGTCCCGGCGACCAAGGTGACGGATGTGCTTCAAGAGTGTCATGATTCTCCTCTTTCTGGCCACCCTGGTGTTTAGGAAAAGTGAGCCAACGGTACTATTGGCGGAACATGAGACGTGATGTTCATCGCTATGTCAACGCCTGCATTGCTTGTCAGCGTTACAAGGTAACCAATCTCAAACCTGCAGGTCTTCTTCGAACGCCTGTCATGGCGCAAAGGTTTGAAAGTCTAGCAATGGATCTAGTGGGACCACTGCCGCCAACGGACACCGAGGAGCGATTTGTGTTCGTAGTCGAGGATACCGCAACTAGATGGATCGAACTTTTTGCACTCAAGAGAGCTACAGCGGAAGCCTGTGCAAAATGCCTGATCGATGAGGTGATCTTACGCTACGGTACTCCGCGTCGAATCATAAGTGATAATGGACCCCAGTTCGTCGGTGAGGTAATGCAGTTGGTGTCCCATTGCTTGGGTTTCGAACAAACTCTGACACCGGTGTACTATCCCGCTGCAAACCCCGAAGAACGAAGAAACCGCGAGTTAAAGGTACAACTAGGCATCTTGGTAGGGACACATCACGAACGATGGAGCGATCATCTACCGTCGGTGCGGTTTGCGCTGAATAGCGCTGTAAACACTACCACCGGACATTCGCCCGCCTATTTGTGTTTTGGAAGGGAGTTGCGGACACCCGCAGACATCCACAAGGACTTCCGTGCAGTGTTAGAAAATGAAAATTTTGTCGCGGAAAGTACGCCCCGCCTCCGTGCTATTGCTGAGACACTGAAGACCGCCCGCGAAAACCAGGAGAAGAACCAGGATCGTGGCAAGAAGTACGCCGACCAACGACGTAGGTCTAGTGAAGAATTTCACATCGGTGACAAGGTGCTCGCTGATGTACATACGTTAAGCAATGCAGCAGGACTGCACACAGCAAAATTCGCACCGAGAGGAGACGGGCCCTACGTCATCAAAGAAAAGGTGACCCCCGTCACTTATACGGTGGCGTTGCCCGGTGACCTTGAAGTATCCCTGGGAAAGTACCATATCTCCGCACTGAAACGATACGTGGATCCCGGAATTCAAGAAGACCCACAACCATGGGCCCCCATTCGAAGACGAGGCCGCCCTAAGAAAGCATTGGAAGTAATGCCCGAGGAAAAGCAGACGCCAGATGTGGTGGAGGTGCCACCCAGGAACCGGCGTCGCCGTCCGCGTCGTCAGTGTACGGCCGTGTGTTGCACATAATGTTCTGTTTCAGATTTACAGTTGGATCACACCTGAGGGCAGGACGTATGATCCAAAGGGGGAGTGTAACAGTGACCTCTACCAACTAAGGGAGGGCGCTGTCCGCAAGCGAGATGTGACGATTATTAAGACAGAAGACGGCCCTCGATCGTGAACAATGTCCCGCGTGTTTTTACATCTTTTGTAATAATTCAATAAAGTGTTGTTAAGTTAATGCTAAAGCGTTCGTTAATTTAATCACCGTAACAAAGTCATTTTAACACATAGTAAATGGAATAGGGGAACACGAGAAATAAGTTTTGCTTTAATTTTCAATTATTTTTCGTATCAGTTTTGTGTTACCATCTTCACCCACTCATTTTATATAATTTTAGAAAAATGGTAATTATTCATTTTTATTAAACAGATACAATTTTTGCTCAAACAACGTTGTAGCGAATTAGCGTTAACCGGGGTATTACTACAAAGTGCATTTCTGTGATACTTCCCGGTTTGCCATAAACTGAACCCTCTGTAAATCATTACAATATCCATGAAATTTTAAGGAATGTCGGATTCTCTTTGTTGTTCACAAACATATCGACTGTTTTCGTTCTTCTTGTAAAATGTCCTCAGGGTAAAATGCTGGATAAAATTTAGAAACAGTGAAAACAAAAAGGTTTAAGTTTGTTAATTTTTCCTACTGGGAAGAGTGGCTGCCTCAGTTTTGGATGAACTGGTATCTGTCAAGCCCAGAGAAAGTT
This sequence comes from Dascillus cervinus, assembly GCA_949768715.1. Taxonomy (NCBI): domain Eukaryota; kingdom Metazoa; phylum Arthropoda; class Insecta; order Coleoptera; family Dascillidae; genus Dascillus; species Dascillus cervinus. The sequence continues at coordinate 22,859,169 of OX458319.1, read as the reverse complement.
AATGTCAAAACGGAAAGTATCTTAGAGATGCACTATATCTTGCAAACACTGAGGTATTCCCGACCGGCTGCAAACCTTCGTTAATAATGTGCAAATCGAATACGACCAGATTTTAGATAATTTTATTAACTTCATTTATTCAAATTTTTAAAGCTGCAAAGTGGTAGTGAGGTATGCAATCAATATCATCATTATGAAATGAAAATAGACAACAAATAGTCTTTAAAACTCTTTAGTAGACGAACACCAAAGGGGAAAAGAAAAAAGAGTCTAGACCGAGTATGGTCTGATAAGATATTGAAGTACGACGGTTTCCAACAGATGCGACAAACAGAAAAGAAGACTGTATAAAATAAAATGTCTATTTATGAGAACACTTTCACTTGCTGTACACAAACTAGTTATGGAATATGAACTACCTATGTAATTTTCCTTGACATTTGGTGTGATAAATTCAGATAATACTGTTAGATTACCGGATGCAAATAGGTAACATGTAACCTAAGCAGTTAGATGGTGTAGGTTTTCAATGACAATATCTTTCTCTTTCTGCAGTTTTTCAGTATTACTTTCAATTATTAAGCAAGCATTGAGATTGTGTTACTAGTCAAATATTTCCCCCTTCAACGTCGATGTAAAGTTGCGCCTTTTTCTAAGGCGACCAACTTTTTTAAAATGAAAAAGAGGACATAAATAAATTGAAGAAAAATAAAACCTTAAATAAAAGAAATATCTTTCATATTGAATATAAGGCAAGTGCTGCAGTTAGAGTCTCAACAGTCAATCTCGACTTCTCACTTGTCCAAAAATCGTTAGCAAAAAAAACTCTTAACTGTTGCATTAGTTCCAGGGCAGCAGTAAATTGAACAAGAATAAAGAATATAAAAATTTGTTACATCACGCGCAATGGAAGATACTTTTTGAGGAAGGACAGAACTTGCTGATTGTCCTCCCTAAATGAGGGCGGTTGGTCACCTTACTTTTTCATCACATTTTTTTATAATTTCTTTCAAAACCTTTAGCATTATCTGTTCTTATTTTTGAAGGTCCCAAGATTTCGTGATTTCATATAATCCCGGAAAAAGTGGTGTGAAACGGGCATATTGAGCGATCGTTGAATCGATTTTCCCAAACACTACTAAAACTTAAAAGTTATAGACTTTTCAAACTAGGTCAATCATTATGCGCCACATAGTGTTATCATTGATTTTTATTAATCAACCAGCTGGAAAAATGAAATACAGTATACTATACCAGGAAGCTCATTATAAGCGAGTTCGCTATATCCAAACTTGACTGTATTCGAAATGCCGTCATCCACATCACACATCTTCTACATCTTCCCAAAAAATAACTTTATACTCTTGGAAGTAGGCAAAATTAGCACGGAAGTTGGTCATAAGTTCTTGCATAATGAGTTGCCTATGCTTTATTTTCTTCAACAAAATTACCTACCATCTTCAAAGTGTGCAACTAGCGGCGATTTATTCGAGACTGCCATTTAGAAACGAAACATCCCCAAAGTAACTTTTGTTTTAATAAATAATTTATAGTTTAAATACAGTAATTAAACATTATACATTTATTGTGTATTATATTTACAACGAAAAATTTAGCAATATAAAGTTACTATAAATAAATACATGTAATTTATTATTTAAACAAAAAAATACCTAGTACAAATTTTTATTTACATTTTTATGAAATATTTGTTATAATACATATTTTCTCTTTTTATCAACTAATACATAAGTTAATGGCACATGTACTTCTATGCAGTGCACAATAAAAACATTTTTTTATTATTTTTTTTCAATAAACTATATATACATGGAGATAAATTGTCACAGCCATTCATACATTTAAATCACTGACCTCCTGTTCATAAATAAAAAATAAATTGCTCTCAGATCTCTTTACTTAAAAAAAAACTTGGTCTGTGCTACAACAGGCTTCCCATCGTTCACATTAAAGCCATTGTAAAAAATAGACTTACTAAAAACCACAATGAAGAAAATTATAATAGAGAAGGTATTAAAAACGGTAACCAGTAACTTACTACTTAAAAAAAATTTGCGCCTCAAACTGTGGCTCTAAAATATTATTTCTAAAAAAAAGCTTTCACCATCCACACATAAAAAAAAGTTCCAGCTGCACACACACACACAATCACAAATTAAACAATGCTTTCTTTCTCGGTTTGCAGACTATTGTAATCAGGTAGTACACCTTTACGTAGTGAAGAATTGCTCGACCTCAACCCGTTACCATTTAAAATTCCCACAAGCCAACTTCTGATTTTTCCTGAACTCCTCGGAGTAATCTTTTTTTTCTCAGTAGAGATGGGTTCGCAACTGGCAGGGACGGCCTCTAAAGATCTCCAACGTTTTGTAATTTGCTCATCAGGAACGTCATCAGTGCCATTTCCAACTTTTCTTCGATGTAAAAAATTTGAACTTAGAAGGGGAACCTCAACATCTTCATTGATGTTCATATCTTCAATTGGAATATTGATGACATTTCCATTAGGAAAATTGTTGTTGTTTAGTTTAACATCAGGAACTGGAATTATTTGGACGTCTCCACACTTATCACAATTTTCCAATGACCTGGTGCTCCTTTTCAAAACAGAAACAAATTGGGTGGAAAGATCCTTTATTTTGACCATGGGGATGGGATCTAATGACTTAGACTCGCGAATTTTATTCAGGGTCCCTTGGCTTTTGTTATGTTCGTCTGAACTTGAAGCAATGCTAGACAACATGCGACGGGATCGTACCCCTTGCTCGATTGGCTCAATAATTTGGCTCCCGAAAGTGCTGTTCAGAGTCAATTTGGAATTAATGTCGGGAACATGCAACATGTACCTATTCATTCTGCTATGAAAATTTCTCATGGGAAGCGGGCTCGAATTCTGTAAAGTGGATGTGCTTTCAACTTCAATGCTGGTACCTCTCGGAATACTTGAATGTCTCCGGCTGTTAATTCCTCCAAATCCGCCCATCGCTCCGCAAATTGAAGCCTGCCGCGACTCGTTTAATTTGGGGCTGCGTCTTGGTCGACAGAAAAGTGGTGGGAGCTCTCCTAAATCAACCTCGCGCCTTTGGATTGCCCTTTCAGTCGCCCCCATCAACCAGAAAGTAACAACCTCCCCTTTTCCTTTCATGTTAACGACGCCACGTTCTTCGATTAAATAACCACCGACTTTTTCAAGAGCTTCTTTGCACTGGTGACTTATGTGAATTTTGAGCGGTTCACCATTGCTCTCCATTCTCGATGCAGTGTTAACCGTATCACCAAAAAGGCAGTAACGCGGCATGGTGAGGCCAACGACTCCCGCCACTACTGGACCGGTGTGAATGCCTATGCGAAGCTTAAGCATCTCCTTAGGCCGATGCGCAATTGAGTAATTTCGGACCGCAGCCAGGAGGTCTAGGGCCATCGAGGCAATTTCTCCGGCGTGATTGTCGCCATTGCGAAGCGGGAGGCCAGACACGACCATATAAGCATCACCGATCGTCTCAACTTTATAAACATCGTATCCTTTTATGATCCGGTCAAATACTGTGTAGAGATCATTTAGAAAATTAACTACTTGCAATGGCGTACTCTCAGCGGACATTGCAGTGAAACCGACAATGTCGCTGAAATAGATGGTGACCAAATCGAAAGACTCCGGCTCGACTCCGTAACCCATAGTCAGCTTTTGAGCCACAGGCCTGCAATAAAAAAAATCCATAAATTTAATTGGATCAATTCAGTGATTGCATCATACTCGGGCAACATCCGGTGCAATAAATCTTCCGTTTTCTTCTTTTCTTCATACAAAAGCCTGGTTCGTTCAGTGACTAGATCTTCCAAATTATCAGCGTATTTCACCATCATGTCCATCATTTGGTCCATTATGTTTTTGTTTCTGCAAAAATTTAATTAGAATTTTATTTCATTTCGTAAGCGAGGTAGCTTACTTTCCGTCCTTCATTTTTTTCAACCTGGTACGAATGGTCACAAAATCAGGACGTGATTCTGGATTATCCGTCCAGCAGTCTTTGATGCATTGAAGCACATAATCTTCACGACCCATTTCGGAATCTACCAAGAGGTCTAGGTTCGGCCTAAATGGTTCTTCTCCTTCCATTGGAAATCGTTTGACTAAGTCAACAATATCTGAAATTTTTTTCGGTACATTAATTGTTTGGCAGTTTTACTGAGTGTGAAATGCACACAATGGAGCTAGCTGGGTCATAATTTTCAGGCATTTGCGAAAACGACAGAGAAAAACACATTGTAAAGATAAAAATGGAAAAGCCACATAAGTGAAACAGCTATACCTTTATCTGGAATTGTTAAATCCTTGATTATTCAATAAAGGTGACGGTTATTATGTTTAATTTAATACCTCCAAAACAAATAAAAAAATGCATCAGAAAATATGAATTTTGGATCTTTGTTGCTTTTTGTATTAACAGAATTCATTGAATGGTTAACAAATTTTTACTTCTCCAATTTTTTAACTTTAGAATAATAACAATAATAATAAATAAATTGTTGCTGGAAATTCATTGTTAAAGTTATAAATATTGTATATTGTACAATAATAATTAATTTGTTATAATTTAATAATATTAAATCATTCTAAAAATAGATTCTAAATAGAAATAAAAAATGCAATTAATGCACACGTTCTAAAGATCTAAAAGATATTTTGAAACTAAAAATTTTATCGAAAACAGTAACATTTTTAAATTGTTAATGAATTCTAAAAAATGAAATAAAAGCAGGAACTTTGTATTGAACATTCTTGCTAATGGTATCAATAAAGATAAAAATAATGTGCACCAAACATAATGGGAAGATTGTGTAAAATGACAAATAATTCAGAAATAATTTTTTTATTCTGAATCGAAACATACTGTGTCATTTTACACACACAGTATATAAGTACTACATATTATTTTATGAATTTTAGCTTCGTGGTTAATTTTAATAGAAATGCAATTAATGAAATTTAAAAAAATATTTTGAACAAAAATTTTCTGAAAATTTCCATCATCACTTTATAAATTTTGTTGTACAGAATATCTATAAATGTCTGCGATCTATTGGGCCAAGAAAGTACCCCAGATTCACACTAATAATTATTCTAACTAAAATTAACATCAAATGTTATGACTAACTTAGTACTTTATTGTCCACACATGAGTTAAATTTATTAAAAAATTATTTACCTTATTTCCTTTGTTATACTCATGGTCATTTTTTAGAAAACATTTTAAATTTTTTTTTTTTTTTAAAAAAAACACACATTTAACACAAATGATTGTTTAGTCATACACAAACAATAAAACATTTTAATTTGACACCAGTTACTGTTTATATTTGTCTGATGTTTCGCCTTATGCATTTAAAATCTCTCTATTGAAAATGCGTAAGGCGAAACATCAGATTGCAGATTGTAATTTAACTGTCTTATATTACTGCAGAAAGATTTTTTTCAATGAAATTGGAGAACATAATAGTGCAACCATTCAATAAATCATCTATGATGCAGGAGAATAAATTCCAAGAAAAAGAAAACTTACCTTTTGGTTCGTATCCTGTTATACCAAATGGACCTCTTCTTCCAATAATTTCATATAGAATAATAGCAAAAGCATAAACATCGCCTTTCTGAGTTCCTCTAATGTAAGATGTTGGGTTTCTCAACAATTCAGGTGCCTTCCAAAATAAACCTAGAAAAAAAAATCATCAATTTTTGCACAATTTTTTTGTCATAAATAAATACTTCTATAATACTGATGTTCTCCAATGCTCTCGTTTTCAGCGCAGTGTCGCATATCTAACAAACCAAAATCAGTGACTTGCAATACCCATCGACTTGTAACCACACAATTGGAAGATTTTAAATTTCCGTGGCAAATTAACATTGAATTGTGTATATATAACATGCCCTTGATGAGATCGTGGACTAGTGATGCTATGAACATCTTATCCAATTTAATATCTTCATTTTCTACAATATCCTGAAAATTAAAAAATTAGTAAAACTCTTTTAAGATGTTTGCTGTTAACAACCCACATATAAACTTCCTTTGGCACAGTAATCAGTGACTAGTAAGAGGGCCATTGGTTCTACACAAGCTCCAATAAAAGAATTGACATTATCATGTCGCAATTCTCTCAGCAGACGCATTTCTTTCATCACATCTCTTGAAATATCTTTTTTCCTAGAGAATGTTAATTCCTTAATTCGTACTATTACACCGCGATATTGAGCTGTTGTAGCAAACACTTGAGCTCCTCCTCTGGACTCAAATGAGGTTGCACTTGCACTACACCAACTCGTCTAAAATAATTAAAAAACTTTTATGTCCAACATTTAAAATGATAAAATAATTATTTACCCTGCCAGGCGAATTCATTTCATGATCATAATAATTATGAATCTCACTAATGTCAATCTTCCACAGTAAACCTTCAATTTCCTGTTCAATCTTCCACTTCCTGTAGATGCTCATGGTGATAACACCAGCACAAAACAGCATCAAAGCCAGAGTTCCAGCGGCAATTATGCTGTTCAAATGTGTATCATTTTTCGGACATAGTTCGTTTGAGAATCCACAGCTTGGTTCATCGTCAGGTTTTGTGCCTCCGGGCCAATCTATTTGTGCATTGATCTTGTACTTCTGCAAGAAGAAAATTGTTAGATGGATGCAATGATTCAGCAAGCAGAAAAAGAATTAATTTGTGCAAACTCACTCACTGGAAACTCCCCTTGTTGGAATTGGCCCACCGGTCTCATGTGATGAGAACAAGTGAAATTTGCTGATACCTCTTGTGTGTACCTTTTAAATGCTAACACTGTAAAATTACCTTCTGAGTCGCCATTTTTATCTAATTGCATGGTAGCACCAGTAATACCTGAAAACCACCAGAATTAAAATTCTAATTTATTATTTTAACGTTCAGATTCATACTCTCGTAAGTTCCTAAACCTATAATTGTTTCCACTATTTTGGTCCCATCACTTGCAATGTCTTCGATGATTTGGTCATCGAGAAACGATTGGGCTTTCAGAAGTTTATCCAAAGCTTTTGCGTACAATTTTACTGAATCATACAAGTATGCTGCATGAATTGTTACAAACTTTGTAAAATTATGAGTTTGAAAAACAGGTGGGGTAGAGAAATTGAATGGCTCTAACTTATTAAATTCCTCGACTTCTTTTTGGAATCCTTCAAATTTGTCTTGTGGGGCTGTTGACACTACCACCAGAAGTGATCTTCCACGTTTGAGAAAATCCTTTTGGTATTCACAGGTGGAATATTTTTCAAAGACATCAGGTTCTAAAAGAGATTAAAAATTAAATAAGAGAATTAATAAAGTACAAAATGAAACTATCATGTTTTTACTAAAGAAAGTTTTTTAAAGAATTAAATAAAACTTTGCTATACAGTGTGTCCCCGCATTTTTATTAACTTTATTATTTTTGATTTGGTTGTTTTATTTTTACAAAAAATGTTATTTAAGAAACTTAAAAAAACGCATATACAGTTTGGTCAATAAATGGATTTCAGCCTCTTTGCAAAATTGTAGACAAAATCCTAATTTTCCAATTACTATTAACAGTAAAAATTTAAAACAAAAGTACATAAGAAAATAATTATAATTTAGATGAAAAATTATATATGAACGAAACCAATATTCTGCACACTTTACAAATCCCAGTCAACAATGGTTAAACATTCAATTCTCTAACAATTGGATTGTCCGTTTGGGCCAATAGCTTGTTCTGCATGGTTGATTGATCTAACCCTTTGAGATTACTTCTCAATATGGGGCCAGATAAAGCAAAAAGTCTAGTACGAGTTCGAAAACAGCATTGATTCATTACAACAAAAAATTGTGGAAGCTGCTGTTGCCATAAATGAAGATGTGAAAAAGAGTAGAAAAATATGTACCAGTGGGAGGTCTTCATGTTCATTTGTTCTTGACTTGAGCTGCATAAAATGTGCTTTTTAGTGAAAATCTATTTTTGTTATTTATAAACTAAACTTTTTAACACTTCCTAAATTTTTTAAATATCTTTCATAAAAAAAAACAAGTATACTTTATTTAAGCTGAATTTTACACTTTCCAACTTTTATCAGCAAAATTTTTTATCAACTTTCTCTACAAACCAAAAGGAAAAAAGTTTACCTATTCGATTCGGAGACACATAGTATAGTCACGTTATTTCTTTACAAGAATTTAAATGTACAAGATGACCCAAAAATCCATATCTATTTTAATGAGATAGATCTTATTTCTTAAACCTCTAATTAATAGTTTTCACGTGCGCTCCAGTGATATTTTTGGAACAATCAAATCGATGAAATTACTGCCTAACACTAACACTGAGGAAATATCAATAGAGGGTAAAATTGGTCACCATTCAAATAATTTGCTAAAAGTCTAAGTACATAGCAACTGTACCTGTATAACCTGAAAGTTTTAAAAGGGACCTACAATTCAACAAACTTATTTAATATTTTGGCGACTTACTAAAATATGCATATAAGATAGTGGCTGTGGATATTCTTTGAAAATTCACTCATTTCAATAAAAAAAATAATTAAAGAAATAGACTTTTGGGACACCTATAATACACCACGTATATTTTATATTATAATACTAACTCCACATGTATTTAAGGGCGTCCTTTACTGAAAAGGTATTCATATCGACATAAATGACCATATATTCTCCGTTATCGAACAGCTGGGCGGTCTGCATTGTGTTCATAAAGTCGACCAAAGACATCTCAGTGCCCAAAAACACGTAAACTGCAAATGAAATTATTTATAAATGTGTACGGTGATGGAATATTTTTGGGCTTTACTTCGCGTTTTATTTCTAGTGTCTTGAACGAACTGATACCAGTAACTGCTCTGACAACAGGGCAACATGTCCTCACAACATTTGTGTCGATCTCCGGCACTTTTCATGTGATTTATGGTCATATTCTTTAGTTCCGCCTGATAATATAAAGAATGCGCCACGGTTTCCCAAGCCTCCTCGTAAATAATCGAAAATTTGTTCCAGCCATAGTAAATCAGCAGAGATATCACAGACTTAGTCACCTGAAATCGGGAAAAAAGAACGACATTTTTAAAACTTTTCCGAACGTCGAGTTATTTTTAAGTGTAGTAAAATATTTAGGTAGCATAATCATAATTTCTAAAAATAACTGGAGGTCAGCCAGTTGTTGATAATATGTTTGTGAATTTTGTACATATGCTTCATGTTTTAATGTTGTGGTAAATTATATTTTCCATTTAATTTATCTGCTCGGTAATTAAAGCCGCAATTTCTTTTTCTTTTCGTGAAAACTTCTCAACGAGAAAACAATTCGGCTGAATTGGCACCAGGCCCAAAAATTTCCGAAATAAACACCTTCCTAAAAAACATTTTTCCGTTTTGCTTACACCTCTGCAATTAGCCTTTTTGCGTCATTTGCGCACTTTCGACCCGTAATCGTATTTTTCCCGGAAAGAATTGTTTGGTCAACTGTTGACCTTGCACTGGCAAGAGGTCATCTAATTACGTATAAAAAACTCGACTTGCTGTTCAGATTTGAATTTAGGGGGCTGGTCACTTCACCTACTGAACCAACCTAGCTAGATCTTAACTGAACCATTTTGACTAATCTGGGCAAGTCAAGAGAACATAATTTGACGAATTGGGTTTAGTTTAATTAGGTTCGAACGGCTTAAAACTGCATCGGGGGTCGAGACTATTAACACTGTTCTCGAACGGATCACAGCAATTTTTCCAATAAGTTGATCAGCTGATCAGTCGTTGGTATTTTATAAACTTGTTGAACTGGGGGTTCTAGAGCGTATACTATTTTTATTTTTAACTCGGCAATTGTACACTGAAGCAGTAAACACATCCAACAATTTTATTTATTACAATTTTTAATTGAAAGTTTATCAGTAATTGGACAAATTTACTTTCTAAAAGTTATTTAATCATTACCAACTTCTCGATGCGGTATGACGGCATTTTCTTGTAATTTATGAAAATGACAAGTTATATTTTGAGCCAAACAATTGTGGTGGGGTAGATTAGATGATCTAAAATTCGAACGACCTGTTTGATGATACTGGGAATAAAGTTAAAGATTTGGCGAATGAAAGTGTCTCTTATTGTCAGTGAAGTTAATATATTCGTAACAACTCTTTAAACATTTTAGACGTCACTCGATTTGAGCGTAAAAAGGTGTCTGCACGTTGGATTCCGACTAGACTGCTCCCGACAGAACAAAAGCTTCTGACGAAAGAGATTTCTCGAGAGATTTACCAGACGATCAATTATTTTTCCCTGAATTGTGATGTGATGAGATTTACACTAAACCAGAATCAGTTCGGCGGCCAAATTCAAACTGGAAAATTGAACGCAACCACTTTTTGAAAAGTAGAAGTTCTCTCTGCAGAAAACTTTTATATGCGTATTATACTCTTGAGTTTAGAAAGCTATCATATTGAGTTTTAAAAATTTATGTTGGCAATGATGGATAATTTTTCCTTAACTTATAGAATTTTGACAGAAGCATTTAACTTTTACAGAATGTAGAATGACAATGTAGAATGGACGTATTCGATACTTCCACGTGTAGAAGAATTTTGCGTTGCATTTCCGAATTTTGCAGTGACATTACTAATGCAACCTTAAATTGTAAACATAAATATAAAACAATTTAAAATGTAAAGAAAGCTTAACGAGAAAAACAACCACACCTATTGGTGACAAAAGATTAGCTTTTGATCGACAACTGGCAATATTAAAAAATGTGGATTCACTGATTTGCGACATCAACCCAACAGTTCAGATTTATCTCTACGATATGTATTTGTTTAAAAATGCAAAAAAAAGAATCTTAGGAAAAGAAGATTACATTCGGATAATAAACTAAGAAATACTGGAGATTAATATTGGGAAGACCCGCACAAGAAATTTTTAGCTGAGGCAAGTGCATAACTTTATTAATTTCTTCAAGGCTCTGGGTATATTCTTTAAAATGACTAGGTGGTAGATTATATAAAAATTTCCTTTATAGCTCTGTGGTATCACTTTGTCACTAACCTTCCAATTACTTTTTAATGTTTTTGATGTTGATAAGTTTAGTTAAATAAATCAAAGATTCCAACTCTAACCTGTGATCAACTTCGACTGACCTGAAATGAACCATTTGACAATTTTGAGTTATTGAAGACAACACAGCCACGTTTATTTAAAAATTGTAAAAACGTTTCCGAATGATTAGCAAACTCCTTGCTAATCTCTAAAAACTCCGATTTTTTTAGATCGTGAGATGAAAAATATATCAAAGTAACTTACTTGCGTATCCGGTGGTTCAGTTCTTGCAAAAGTCGGCACATCAGACGCTTTATAATCGGAACATTTCTGGAAACGTCAAAAAACTCAAGTCAAAGAAACTTGAACATTCCCACTTACATAACTAATCATCGGAATATTTCTCGATTGAGCTACTATGGCTTCTACATGGCAAGTACCTTCAGGACCAAAAAAGACCGAAACACCATCACAGATCATATCAGTCATAGCACGCGTCGAAACCACTGTATCGCCTCTAGTATCATTCCAACGCAGAACAAGCGTCACATTTGGCAAAACATCTGGACTTTTGTTGACCTAAACGAGAGTCACTTTAATTCTTTTTATACAATAAAACAGTGAACTTACTTCGTCGAGAGCCATCGTGAGTGCTCCGGATATGACGAGTCCTTGTCTCCCTTTCAACTCTCCTTTAACAGCCGTCAAATAGCCGACAGTAAGGTTTTTCTTTTTGTCCATTGGAATGGCTTTGAGATTTTCGACTTTGAGCCCGCCATTTCTTTCAGGATTAACGTATTCAATTGTAAGCAGCTCTGGTGTGTCGGTGAGGTTGTGGGGGACGTCGTTGTCGGTGATGTTGTTCTGTACGTCATTCTCTATATTATTGACGTACGAGTAAGACTCGTATGGTTTGCTGGTCGTGCTGGTTGTGTGAAGTGAGTTAGAGGTGGTTAGGGTGTACCCGGACTCAGGGGGCTCATCTTCGGTTGAGATTTTTATGAGGTCGGCCCTTAGCGAGGAAAGCAGCAGCAGCAGCGCGACCAGCACGGCCGGGCCGAGGCGCATGGCCGGCTCGCGCGCTTATGTTGAATCTAGTACCACCTGGAATGTAAACAATTCGATAAGGAATTTTCAATACTATCACAGTTGATGTCAAAATTGATTGAAATGATTGACATTATCTAAATTCAGTTAATACACGATTAGGCAAAGAATGTGAGAACAAACGTTAAATCTCATTTCACATATCTGGGTGATAAATAAAACCATAATATTATGTGTAAATCTTTCATCTAATTTTACTATTAATTACAAAAAAGCTTAATGTAGTTAAAAGCTTAATGCAATCTTTAATTGTGTATAAGATTTTTAAGGCAAAAAAAGTAATTTTAATTCGAATAACAACAAAATTGAATGATAGGAAATATACACATATAATGATTGTTTGTTTGCTTTTCAGATTGAAATTGATTTTTAGAACTTAAATTGGTGCTTTTTATATCCTGAACAACTGATGCCAAAGGAAAACAATTGATTGGTTCGACATAAGACATCCAGATGGAATACCAATTAACCAAAGTACGTATGTCATGCAATCTTGTTATATCAGTTTTACTTTATCATGGCTCGTGAATTGAATGAAGGCGAAGTCAAAACAACGCAGGTATAAGGTAAGTGAGACGTAAAACGCAACGAAAACTGTTCAGAAGTGAGTTGTGGGGTGCAAACGTTTGTAGGTTGCGTAGTTCATTGGCCATGAGATACTGAAGATGCTTTACATTTATTGCGGTTGTTATTGGTGTTGCATAAGACTCTTCTAAAATTTTATCCGTTTCTATAAAATTACTGATAACCTTTTGGCTAATTGGCTTTCTTTCTGGATCTTTCGCTTTCAACTCATTAGCCGTTCTTCTATGGAAGCAGTCTTCTGGAGAATAACAAATAATAATCTCAACTTCTTGCTCTAATATAAAATATCGTCGACCAAAACTAATGTAAAAGTACCTACGGTTTTGTAAATGTAATTGCACTCTTAAATTTATTTGTATGAATTTTGCATCTTTATTTTTATCTCAACGTTTAATTTTAGATAAAGAATTTCTGCGTTAAAATATGAGAATAGAAACAAAACACTTTGGAAATCATCCAATTTATGTGAAGAAAAAATTTACGCAAAATTTTTTATTCTGAAATTATGAATTAAAATCTAACTTCCATAAGCTATTTTCCGCATTAATGAACATAGGACAAAGTTCAAAATAATGAAATACCGCAACAAATTAAAACAAACAGGTAAATAAATCAATAATAACTTTTGCTCATTATATTAAACAGTTCAGCAAAATACTGCAAGTCTTGCTTGCTTCTGTGCGCAATCGTTTAAATCATAATAAACACATGTTTTTTCATAACATACACACATTAATTTCAAGCAGACAAAACAAAAACAATTTCCCGAAAAAAGAGTTGAAATTAAATAAACTATATTAACGAGCTGCCATCAAGAAGCGCATAAACACTTCGCTAAAAAGCTCATCTGCGAGATGTCCTATAGGTTCGAAGGTTAATCTAGGGAACATTTTTCAAAAAACGCATTAAATCCGCTGCAAAAGCGCCGGTCGGGAAATTACCACATAAATCCTCAGGGTATAGGAAAATTAACCGCTCTGATTTAACGCCTCACAAAACAATCCTCCTTTGAAGGATCCGTACTGGCATGAATCTCCTCCACTCACGTTATATGTACACTCGGGTTTTTATGCGATTATTGTTTCTTTTTTAATTTCTTGACATGATTTTATGCGGTTTTAGTAAATTATGGAACCTTTTACCATATAAGCATGTCTTTTTTATTTTTATTTTTTTTTATGCAGTTTGCTGTGGAATGTATCTCAAAATTCACTACTTTAGAGGAGGGACAAAATATAACTTTTTAACACACGATGTTATAATTTTGTTCTATAGTATACTAAGTTTTTATTTAAACAAAAAAGCGTTCGTTTTTTTACATTGAATGGTTAAAACTAAATTTGCTCAAAAATCGAGTTACGATGTTATTAGATTCGCACGTCGGTATCTACCGCATAAAAAAAGACCCGAGTGTATATCAGTTGCACAACTAATATAATAAACTGTAAAAACACGTTCTAAAAATAACTTAAGTCTGCGACATGAAAAACGTGAAGGCCAAGCATATGCTTTAGGCGCATATAAAGACAGATTTTTATCAATTTTTTTCTCATCAATTTTACGGAACGCAAAAGGGAGAAAATCGTTTTTACCGAAGATCTACGTAACAGATGCTCGATGGTCGCGGAATTCCTGAATGCCGAAAATCCGCCTGTTGCGGTTATGAAAGAGATTTCTGGCGGTGATAAAATACTCGGGAGCAATCACGCGAATTACCTGACAGGTATAGAGAGAAACAAACCTACCCATGCACCGGTGTTCAGGGTCAGGGATATCTATATATAGACATTTCTATGTTTGTTACTTCATGGTCATTTTAGGATGTAACGTTACTTAATTTGTAAAAGGATTACATTTCTAAGAAAAAAACCCGCTGGCATGAATCAAATCGGTAAGTTCAATGTCTGGGAAAAATTAATTTAAATGTCTCACCGGGAAAGAATCGGGCGACACCGCCGGGAGCCTTATTTTATTCGAAGGAGAAAAATTTCTTTTCTTAAACTGATACAAATTTCGTGGTGAAATTGGCTTCTGAAAGTGTCTCGCACGTTGCGTGATTGGGGAAAAAACTGGTATCGCCTAAACGGGAAATGAACACAAAAGAAACTCGTCGCGATTTGCATTTACAGATTGAATTTATCGGCGAAATTGAAGGGGGCCCCGAAGTGCTAACAGATGTGGGAAATAAGAAGTTGCGATCGTGCTTCTGTGATTAAGTGCTGGGAATGGTTCAGATTCTTAACGAAAAATTGTTTTCTTTTAGAGTTTAGTTTTTAACGCTACACAAAACAATGTGGCAATACAACCATTGTGAGGCTAATAATAGCGTCATGTTATTTTTTTTATTTATTTTTAAATTGGTTTATTACCGTTTAAATCTGGTGACTAAACGTAGATTTACGGTTGTTCTGAAAGTTACTGAGCTAAACTCAATTATAATGTGATCTAAATATTGGATCGGGAAATGATAGATGAATTCTAAAGAATTTGAAAAATTTAGATAATTTATACTTCTCTGAGAAGCATACTAGAACAAATATTGTTCCAACGGATATTTATGAATAGACCCCTACAACAAGTTGGAGAAAAGCAAGAGGAAAAGTTAAATAAAAAGGCGATTCTTGAATGACACAATCTTCATCTTTCTTGTAGCTTATACAGGAAAAAATCTGCAGGGTTACGGTCATAATACAATTATTTCTATATTCGTCCATTTTTGTTACTAATTTGAATATATTCAATTCCTGTTATATCAGTTCGCTTCTAGCAATGTGTAACTTGCCAAATCGTAATAGAAATCAAAGAATCAGGAAAGAAGACAGAACGAAGAAATCAGAAGAAAAATTCATGAAACGAGTTCTAGAAACAAAATTGGTTGGAAAACTCAGGAAGACATCTATGAATAGAATCTTCGAAATAGAACCAAAGAATAAAAATATATCTAATCTTTGGTAGAACAATCCATAGGAAAGAGATTGGTAGAATTGAGGCAGATAGTAAGGTAGTACCTTACAAGAAGTTGGGGCAGAATCATTTTTCTCGATACACATGAAAAATTTTGGTAAAGCAGCGAAAAAGCTGTCATTTTATTGTGAAATATTTAAAGAATAGCATAAAGATTTCACTGATATTATTAACAAACATGAAGGATTTTGAACAAACATTCAACACAAAAAACATTTTATGAAATATTAATTTTTTTAGATAATGTGATAGGGGATTGCTTGTAATTTAATAATTCATTCCTTTTTGTATTTAGTGGTATTATCGCTAAACAGATGTCATTGGTTTATCAATTGGCTTAGTTTGTCATGTTACGGTGACTTAATAAATTCCTCCAGCTTACTAGGTATTATGCAACCGGCGACCTCCTGCAGATATTCCGTCTCATAAGAGAGGGTGAAATATATGTATTCACTAAGATTACATTGGTATCATTTAACATTGCATGTTATAGTTGAATCATCGTAATACCCGAGGTCGCTATAACCACGACTGAATGTAAAGAACACAATTTTATTTGAAAACATTCAATTAAAATTGCAGACGAACCAAGTTAATTTTTATCAACTTGTATGTTGTTTGTAATACACATAATTTGTTCAATTTTTTCTCTCAAACTATTAACTTTGTTAAAATTAATTACGAGATCACAAAATTCTATTTATAACACAAGAAAAAAAATTCTATTTACTCTTTTTATTTATGTTTCAAAGTTATACTTTTTTTTCAATCCCAGAAGCGCATTATTAACGGTGAACTCTCTTTCAAGTTTCTGCTTTGAGCAGTCCTTGAGGAAAATAAAAACTTCAATTGCCTTAATGTAATTTTAGAAGGGTGTAACTTTGTTAAGATATGTTTCGTTTCTTTGAACGAAAATTAAAATAAATTGAAAGTTTTTCAGATTTGCATTGATACAACTTTAGAGTTTAATGAACGCAATCTACGGTTTTAATTTAGATTTCGAGGTGAAAAACTATTTCATTTGCTAATTTATTCGTCCGCATCCGAATGGAAATTTTGAAAAAGGACCAAAGAAAGTTGAGTGCATGCAACAAGTCTCTGTAAAACTCTTTCAAATGATTAATGATCAATCCTGAAGTAATTATTATGCAAATTGCAAGTTTGCAGTTATTAAAAGTAAAAGTTATTAATGCGAAAAGAATTTTTATTGTAAGAAAAAAGAAACAGACCGAAATAGCAACGGCAATAAAATTCGCCAAAAGTATTAAAACAAACAATTACGCACGGCCCGAAAAACGATTTTAACAACGGGCCGTGTCAAGAACTTTTGCATTTTATGAGCTGAAGGCGGAAGATAACACGTGGCGATCGAACCAAACGTCATGAAGATATCAGGCCATGTAGGAATTTCCAGAAAAAAACGCAATGAATTCTCAAGGCAATGACTAGTTGGTCGATTTGAACCATTTCGTTCCAGTTACACCGCAAATTACATGTGAAAACGAAACGGTCCCCTTCGGCATTTGGAGAAATTTACGCTTTTTGTGCGCTGAACGAAAGTTCAAATTTGCCGTTTGCGAGCAATGAATATTAAAAAATACTTTCGGTTTTGAGAAATGCGGATTTCGGGTAATAAATCAAATTTGCGAACGTGCAGCTCGTTAACCATTCGCCTCAGTCGTGTAATCGCGGTATCAGGACGTGATCTAACCTGCCATAACCTAACTAACGCAGGTTTAGCAAATATTTGCTGAATGGTCTCAAATTGGTCCGGATTGTAGAGCGATTCAACTATCCAAAGCGGATAAAAAGTAAATTTTTGTACAGGATACACGTGTTCTCTCAGAATAGCATGTCAAATTAGTAAATTGAACGTCGCGTCGGTTACATTTTTAACGATTCCGATGGTCCCCGTTCTATATTTGACTTATTCTCGTTATGCAAGGATTTTCCAACTGAAAGAAGCGTAAATATGAACTGCACAAAGTAACTAAGCGCTCGAAACGAAAATTTTATCGTTCAGAGGCTGAGTGTTTTATTTCTTGAAAAATCGATTTTAGGGATTTGTTTCATTCGTCTATGGGACGAGATTCAACCGAAAAGTTTCGTGTTCTTGCATATAAAACAATAAAAAAAAAATATATTGGAGTACATAAAATTTTTGTAGCCGATGTAGACGATACTTGTTTATATTTTCGTTTTCATTTCTCTGTCGCGACTTTTTATTCAATCACAAAGGGATTTACAAAATAATCTTCCGTATCTTTTTAAATAAAATAACTCGTAGGGAAAAAATACATTTTTGAGACAGATCAACTAAATTCAGGGTAACTCTGTATTTCGAGGAATTTGTCCTTTAAAACTAGAGACGTACCTACTACAAATAAAACAACAGCTCTTCCAAGTGTCGCTAAAAATATATCAATTTCTTTTTCAAAAGCTATTCGAAAAATGCAATCATTTACCTTACTTTCAAAAAGTTAAAATATGTATAACTAACTTTGTTTAAAAGAACAAAACAAAATAATGTATTTTTTAGGAAAATTTTTAACTTGGAAAAAATTAAGTTTTATTATGTCAACTTTGATGAAAGCAAAATTTATAAATCTTCTCATGGAAACTAGAAAATTAAAAACTGGAAAAACATTCACATTGGATTATTTAATGAATGGATGAACATGTTGGGTGCATATTTTGGTAACAAGGCCCAATCGAATTTGTAATCTACTAAACTTTGATCTGATGCAACTTAATTTTTAATAAACTGTTACATTTTGTTGTAAAACATACAGGGTGTGACAAAACGAGCGACCACTCTTAAACGTAGATTGTATTAGACATGAAAGTATATAATTTTATTCGTATCGGTTTATTCTTGGAGGTAATATAAATTTAAATTTAAAAAAATCGAGAGCAGCACAAGTAGGTACACCTTCAGCATTAATAACAAAAAATAATTAGCTTATGGGAATAAACCAACCTGACTACGACACACACCTCGACGCTTAATGGTAAGACGACAAGATAATACATACAATCCATAACTTATGATTGTTACTATTCAAATATTTTTTGATAGAATAAAAGTGAGATAGCTGGTTACCTTGGTAATGTCGTCACGTTCCCATACATATTATTTTCTCATTTTTCCTCAAACTTTAACACGCAAAAAGAGTAATATGTGTAATACCTTGATAGCTTAATAATAAAAACTAGTTCTTGCACTATTTCTGAATATTTTGTGATAATTACTCATTTCATTTCCTAACATTGAAATTTTTTATTGCTATAGATTTTTCTCTTTTTCTCTTTGAATGTCTTTTAGATGCATCTAAGAAAATTTCAAAAAAACAAAAAACTAAGGTGTTAGTACTGGAAATTTCATGCAGTTTTAGTTTCTCACAGATTGTTGGCGTCTTTTGACACACTCTGTATATAAATTTAATATTTTTAAGTAAGTAAGTAAGTATAAGTAAGCGGTGCTATTTTGGAAAAGCGTAACATTTTTTACTTTTGTTGAAGTACAAAAAAATAATACGGAGCGTTCAAAATTTTATTAATTTGTTTATTTTGCATGGTTGGAATCTCATACTAATTTTCTAAGAACGCCCTTAAGCGTCGTTCATATTAGTGAAGTTACTTGACTTCAAGTCATTTGATGGAAAATTTTCAAAATGTTGAAGAACCTCAACTTCACTCCAGGGTGGTTACCAATATTCAGTTTCCAAATTCCCTGACTTTTCCAGGTTTTCCAGATCAAAAATTGAAAAATTTCAGAAAGGTCCAAATTAAGAAAAACAACTTGCACATAGAGAACATTTTCGTAAACAATAACTGGGGGACAGATTTATTACACAAAATATAAAAATTGATTGATTGATTTATTAATTAATTAAATTAATAATAAACGAATATAACTAGAAAGTTAAATAAAATCTTTTTCACATCGTTGTAACAATAATAACTCATCTATAGAGGAACGGAATACATGAACATTAAACTTTTAGTAAATATAACAAAAAATAAAAAACAATTCTATACACTCGGGTCTTTTTTTATGCGATAGATACCTTCCACAGAAAATCGCTTCAACATATTTATGGAACAATCGCTTGTAGATACCAACTCCCCAACGCGTAAAGAGCGGTAAATTTAAAATTTTAGGTAGTTTTCTGAAGGAATATGTTTTGTCTTGTAATCAAAGTCAATGGCTCAAAAAATTCCCTGATTTTTTCGGTTTTTTTACAAAATTCCCTGATGGCTGCTCATCGGCAACGTCATCGATCGGGTGCGCCCTTGTACAGCGTCTTGGGTAGAAATGGATTATTTTTTAACACAATCCATGTCCGGACACGGAATTTTCGGAAAATATCTCAATTGGATAAAAAAGGCGGATGTCGATACTTGCTGGTTTTGCCAGCAGGTAGACACGCCAGAACATACTATATTCATTTGTGACGAATGGGAAAGCATCCGAAGAGATGCTAGGATTAAAATGGGTTGTAATATAGACCAGAATAATATTTCTGAGTTATTATTGGATTCCGAGGAATCTTGGAAAACTGTAACCAACATGATGCGGGACATTATGCGTGGAAAACAGCAAGAGGAATTTCGTAGGGAGGAACTCCTCGTCAGAGATGATGTGATATCAGATTCTGACGAAGATTGAAGGTTAAAGGTTGTGTGATTGAGAGAATGAATGTATATGAGGTATTTTGAATAATTTTTTCTTTTTTCTTTTTTCGATCTGTTTGAAATTTTTTAGAAACGTCAAAATTTACCAATTGAAGATTTTTGTAATTTTTTGCTCGTGAAGCGTTTATAGTAATTATTAGGAGCAAATAAGTTTCATTTAATTTTTGTAAAGTCGCGAGACGGATTCCATCAGTTTATTTGTAAAGTTACGGCGAAAAATGTAAAAATTTTAGAAACGTCAAAAAATTATTCAATATACTACTTTGATTTTGATAGTAAAAATTCTAAGCCTCCTAGGTTTAAAATTTTTAATTATTTATTTATTTCTTTTAATTATTTTTTGAATCATATTTAACCAATCTTATTGAGTCATTTAGGTTGTAACGAACATCACAATTAAAGATGCAAGTTCATGTGAAGCCTTGACAGCCAGAGGGTCCATTACCAAGGGGAGTCAAGGGATGCCTTCTTCACAATTCAATCTAAGATGATCAAAGAGGGAGAGAGTGATAGAGAGTGTGAATGATAGGTAAAGGAGGAAGAAGATGAGATGAGTAAAAGTGTGTGTGAAAGCAAACTAATAAGAGGCAATTTTTGATGATAGAGGGAGAGAGTGATAGAGAGAGAATGATAGGTAAAAGGGAAAGAAAACGAAAGGTGAAAAAGTGTGAGTGAAAGCTTACCAAAAGATGTGATCTAATGATAAGATGTAAATGGAACTAAACAGTCACTCATCTCGAAGTAATACTTGACGTAATGTTAATGTGGTTCCCGTGGTGAAGAAGACGTATGGGGGAGGAAGTTAGTAGTCACACAGGTTACCTCCTCTTAACAAAAAAAAAAAAAAGGTTTTTCCAGAAAGTAACCACCCTGTCACTCATAACTTAAAACAACATGTCAAGTTAAGAAAATAATTTATTGAAGTTGGTCAAGCCGTTTCAAGTTACTGGGCCGTGAAGTTAAGTAACTTAATTTAAGTTTAATCTGTACGTAACGTTGGTTGATCCAGTTGACAGATGCCTAACATTTTATCTCACCACTCCGTTTATTTCAACCCTTCACAAGACTACATTGTTTAATTTTCGAGTGGCCTTAGTTGTACAGATATTGCCATTTGCCTAATTTGACACCGATCCTATTCCCGTTCCATCAACATGAAAACTTTACATGATTATATAAAAAAAGCAATATGATATGATAAACCACACCCCATTTTAATTAGTCCAAAAGTTTAAAAGTGACTTCTTATTTCAAGTTTCTATCTCAAACATTTGTGGCGGGATAACTTTTTTAATATGTTTTTAGCGTAACTTTGAACAGCTGTAACTTCGTAAATACGGATTTATGTTTAATAATCTTATATTTACGTTTAAAAACTACAGATCAATTTCTTTCGTAAGTTGCAGGTCAGTCATTAATCACATGCCTCGCTTTAATAGTCATTTTTATACGAAATTTCAATATACCTAATGGAATTAAAAACTACTCCTTACGGAAGAAATTCTTAAGAATAAATCGATAAAGTGCACATTTGAAGCAAAAGTTTTGGATTTCTAATTTCGACCACGTTCTAATAAGAAAATGCTGACAATTTTGTCGTTATTATTATGCGAGCCTAAGACGATCGGTCGGAATTAATTTAGGTCAAAGATTGGCATTCTGATTGATGGTGTAATGCCAATAATGATGGACCAATGAATGTACTGACGGATTTCCAGATATTTTGAAATCCGAGCTTCCATCACGGGAGTGGGGAAGAGACTGAATGAATGATGGTTCAGTGGCAAGCATCATTCTTGTGTTTAGTCTCGTGCGCGTGTTGTTCTCCACATTTGATTTGAGGAGAGTGATCTCAAGGCCAAACGGAATAAATTCAGTATCTCTTATTATTGTACATATTTTAAAAAAATCCCGAAAAGCCTCTACTCAAAAATGCTATGGCTTTTTAAAAATTGATTGCAAAAATTAACAGTAAAAAAAGTAATCTGTTTAATGAAATTTGCTACAACGAAGTAAAAAATCAAAAACTAATAGTGGTTCATTCTTGGTAATGTAACACAATACAATAAACAATATATCAATCGGTGTTTTCAACAAAACTACCACTATCAACTAACGACAAATGTTGACAAATTTATAATTTATAAAGATGCTACCCAATGCCAGCACAATGGCAAAACAAGCCTTTTCTTTTCAAGACATTTCACCAGATCTGCACTTTTTGTTGTATCAATGTCCACTGAGCTAAAAGTACTTCATTCAGATTGTCAGTTTGACTGATAAGTGTACGTCCACTGCCAGCCAGCCTGACTGTTCATTCCTGATTGCCCGTGTAAGGCTCGCATTAAATTTCCAATTTTTCATTTGATGTTGTTTTTGTGTACTTTATGTAGTACGTTCTTAATCATTCAAACAGCAAAATATCGTCGTTTTTCGTCATAAAACAAATCAGGCATAATTTATTCTGATAATATGAAAAAAGTTCTTTCACTTTATGGACATTTTTTCAGAAAAATATTAGCGAAAGAGTTATCAGATTTATTGTAAGGCCGTTCTGCATTTTCTTAGTCATATTTATTATATTTTTTTGATGCATACTTAGCTATTCCGCAGTGCTTTAAAACTCCAAGTTTAACTAAACCCAGGGGAAAAAGTAAAAAACTACAAAATTGTGTTGACAATGCTGAAAATTTGGTTCACTGTATACTTTACTTTATAATTCCAAGTGTTCTTTATATTTAAAAATGACATTAGTGTTTGATAGATAGGTACATATCAGGAAAAGTTTAAAATTATTATCTCAGCAATTGTTATCAAATAAACCGTATTTATGAGGACAGCTTGTCCGCGTCTTAGTGGCGGTACTTAAACCTAATCGACTAATCGACGAAAAGTACGACGAAATTAAATATTATTCGGCCTTTTTAAATATCTTCAAGTCCCTAAACTAACGTCATAAAACATCTACAATTAGGAGAATAAAATTTATTGACAGTGCATGAGACTTATTTATTTAATCGCCCGGAAAATTTATTGTTATACGGTGTAAGATATCAAACATATTTCACACCTCCCGGGATACGATTACGGTTTCACTCAACCATCCATCTATCATTTTTAACCCCATTTGTTCACACTCTCTAAAAAGCTCCTTATCACACTGTCAATAATTAATGCATAATTACAGTCTTCAACGCTACAATTTATGCAGTGATTTATTAAAAATTGCTAAAATTTCAATTGGAAGTCAATCACTCTGTATAATATACACAGTATAAATGCGATTATTCATGAAGTGCAGGATTTTAATCGCTTTGTAACAACTCTCAACGTGTTTACATAGTCTCAAAATTATCTTATCAGTTACATGTGTATACACAGTCGAGTTAATTTTAGACACTCAAGTTTGGATAAAAATAAATTTCTGCCTCAAACGTGATACAACAAACACAAAGAACTCATCCTGTATTATTTAAACGCTAATAGCACAAATTACCTCATGAATTTAAAATCTGTCGCACAAATCGAAGAATTTCTCCGCATCGATCTCGCCGTCGCAAGGTTTTTAATGGCGCAAACAATCATAAAACCAGAAACGATTACCAAATCTTTTATTTTCACCCGCTTAATGACAGTTGATCGAAAATGTCGCTTTTGATGACCCGTTAAGATAAATTATCACTGTCATTACATGCATAAAAATTTAACAAATTGGACGCCGATTTATTGTCCGGCAGCTTTATTGGCGACCTCGTAAAAGAGGCGTCCTCGTCGGCGAGGTGAAATTTCGCGCCCCCGATAATTAAAAGATGCGATTTCAAACCGGAAAGGTCGCATTTTAGAAATTCGATATTAAATATTCAACAGCGGAGCGTTTTTGGTAAAATTATTTGTTGGCGGAGTTTTCTCATGAATATGTTACGACCTCCAGAAGAACGAGATTCCCGAGGGGCGTCTGAACGATCCGTCTGAAACCGACGCTAATCTTTCGTCCCGAAATCAATCGCCGTTGGTAACCGGTTCAATCCCACCTTAACTAAAAGATTAGAAAAAAGTTTTGTGGGCATCTCCAATTGTTTGTTTTGGGATTGCGCGGGCAAAACATTTATTTTTGGATTTGATTATCGCCAAATTGGGGCGTTCGAGCGCTTCTGAGCCCGCTCAAGCGTCGATCTCTCGAAAAAATTCACCCACGACAGAACCGCCAATAGTTGCGTCGAGAACGGGGGCGTTCTATTTGGGTTCGCAACTTTATCGCAACATATGGTTCGGATTCAATTAATTACTGTCAGATAAAATCAAAGTGCGCTAATTAAATCAACATTTCAATCATGTAAAAGTTTATTTGCGCAATATTTCAATTCAAAACAAATTTCACCTTAATAAAACGTTCCCATTTTATGTTCTCAAAGTTTGGTCTCTTGCTTATTTGTGTAGCTGCATCAAGAACGAGCTAAATATAATTTTGATTAAATAAGCAGTTTAACATTGGTTTGTTTTGCAGCGCGCCGAGAAATATTGAATTAATCCGAAGAATTTAAATTTCGCTAAATGAGCTCGTTTGAGGGAATCAACGTTACGCCAATTAAACGGAAAGGTCAGTCAAATAATAGTATTTTTTTCCTGTTTTTAAGAACGTTGGAAAATAATATGTCGTTTTATGAGGATTGAAAATGTCACTTTTTAACGAGCAAATTTTACGTTTACGAGGCGCGCGTACCGCAGCCGAGCCAATACAAAATTGCAAGTCAAAAAAAAGTTACTTTTAATTCGAATGAACATGCTATTTTTTCTCCAGTCAACAATACACGGCAAAGTACAACATACAAATTCTCAACTAATGATAAGTAGACTGATATCCAAGTATGTAGTCCGTGGTTTTATTTAGTTATGTCATTATTTCTGAGAAAAAGTACAGTAAAACTTCTGTAAAGCGACCACTCGTGGTTCCCTTAAAAAATGGTCTCTGGAGAAGTGATCGCTTTAGAGAACTTTTTCTTAAATTAATATAAAATAAACACTTTACAACGTTTTATTATCAATAATGAAAACACGCGAAGGCTCCTATATTTTCATAAAAACACAAAGCGTCAATTTAGACGTATTAATATAATATAATATATAATATTAAATAATAGAATGTTTAAAAATGAATGCAAATAAAAAAAATTCACGATATTAAAAATAGCCAAGACCAAGAAATAAAGATATACATACATGCTTAAGGCTTACTACCAAAATATTGTTCTGAAACAGTTTGCTTACAATTTTTAAATTTTTTAACGGTTATAACGCCCCCTGTTCTAAATTATTGAAAACCAAACAAATGTGAAATGGTGTTAAACGAACCGTTGCTACTGTGTATGTTGTTGACGAAATGGAATTTTTCGGTTGAACTATATTTTGGCACTTTATTTTTTCCACTCTGTAAAAATTTGCTTCCGAATCTGATTTCAATTTTTTTCACTAATTTTTCAGTAACTTTTTTGTTGTTGGTTGCGTCTATTTGCCAACTCCTTAATACAATCTATTTTTAAAAATTGACTATTATAGCCTTATTGGAAAAGTCTATATCCATAGGAATGTGGCGGTGAAATAATATGAAATCACAACAAAATTCTTTTTCTGTAATTCATTGTTATATTATTATAAAACGTACAATACAAATTGTTAAAACATTTCATTTTCATTACATATAATACACTTTTTATGACCGTTACAACTATGTTCACATAAACATTAATATCTTAAGATAATTGTTTTGTGAAAAACATATTATTATGTAAACAGATTCTATATATCAGTAGAATTAAATCTAAACATTTTGCAGCTCATACGCTTTTACCAATCCATCTCTGCTATAAAACAGCCTTGTATTTTATCAGGTGCAGGTTTATCACATTTATGAAGTCTCTCGGTTTTACGAATTTGTATTATATGTTTGGTAAAATTGGAATCCGTTGAAAAAAAATTCGCACAAAGGTAGCCTTACGAATTCCTCTCCGTCGTGTGACTAACCATGTGATAAACGAAATGATTCTTCCGAGAAAAACCAATTCTACAACGACTCCAAATATACGGTTTCTCTCCTGTATGTGTGTTCATCTGTACCTTAAGGTTGCACTTATTGTTAGTGGAAAACCTCCTTTTACAGACATCACATTCAACTGGTCTCTCCGATATGAGTCCTCATGTGCACATTCAGCTCAAACTCTGTCCAAAATTTCGTCGTACAGACGTTACATTCAAATAGTCTCTCTCCGGTATGAGTCCTTATGTGCACATTCAGTGCCCCCTTTAAACAAAATTTCTTCGTGCAGACATTACATTCAAATGGTCTCTCTCCAGTATGAGTTCTCATGTGCACAATCAGGTAACTCTTAGTCGAAACTCCTTTCTGACAGACCTTACATTCAAATGGTTTCTCTCCGGTATGAGTTCTCATGTGCACATTTAGGTTTTCTGACCTCAAAAATTTCTTCATACAAACCTTGCATTTAAATGGTTTCTCTCCAGTATGAGTTCTCATGTGCACATTCAGGTGACTCTTAGTCGAAAATCTATTCTGACAGACCTTACATTCAAATGGTCTAGTATGAGTTCTCATATGCACATTCAGCTGGCTCTTATTCGAAAGTCTCTTCTTACAGATCTTACATTCAAATGGTCTCTCTCCGGTATGAATCCTCATGTGCACAATCAGGTCCCCCTTTGTCGAAAATTTCTTCGTACAAACTTTACATTCAAATGGTCTCTCTCCGGTGTGAGTTCTCATGTGCACATTCAGGTTACTCTTAGTTGAAAATCTATTCTGACAGACCATACATTCATATGGCCTCTCTCCGGTATGAGTCCTGATGTGCACATTCAGCTCCCCGCTTGTCGAAAATTTCTTCGTACAAACTTTACATTCATATGGCCTCTCTCCGGTATGAGTCCTCATGTGCACAATCAGCTTCCTCTTTGTCGAAAATTTCTTCGTACAAACTTTACATTCAAATGGTCTCTCTCCAGTATGAGTTCTCATGTGCACATTCAGGTTTTCTGACCTCAAGAATTTCTTCATACAAACCTTGCATTTAAATGGTTTCTCTCCAGTATGAGTTCTCATGTGCACATTCAGGTAACTCTTGGTCGAAAATCTATTCTGACAGATCTTACATTCATATGGTCTCTCTCCGGTATGAGTCCTCATGTGCACAATCAGCTCCCACTTTGTCGAAAATTTCTTCGTACAAACTTTACATTCAAATGGTCTCTCTCCGGTATGAATCCTCATGTGCACAATCAGGTCCCCCTTTGTCGAAAATTTCTTCGTACAAACTTTACATTCAAATGGTCTCTCTCCGGTGTGAGTTCTGATGTGCACATTCAGGTAACTCTTAGTCGGAAATCTATTCTGACAGACCTTACATTCATATGGTCTTTCTCCGGTATGAGTCCTCATGTGAACAATCAACTCCATTTCAGTAGAAAATTTTTTCGTACAAACATTACATTCAAATGGTCTCTCTCCAGTATGAGTTCTCATGTGCACATTCAGGTGACTCTTAGTCGAAAATCTATTCTGACAGACCTTACATTCAAATAGCTTCTCTCCCGTATGAGTTCTCATGTGCACATTCAGGTGGTCTGACTTCAAGAATTTCTTCATGCAAACCTTACATTCAAATGGTCTCTCTCCAGTATGAGTTCTCATGTGCACATTCAGGTCCCCCCTTGTACAAAATTTCTTCATGCAGACCTTACATTCAAATGGTCTCTCTCCCGTATGAGTTCTCATGTGAGCATTCAGATCCCCTGATTTCGAAAATTTCTTCTTACAGACCATACATTCAAATGGGTTTTCTTCTTTATGAGTGGGCATGTGTCTTGTGCTTTGCTTGTTTAGGTCAAAACCTTTCTCACAATGGTTGTACTTAAAATTCTTCTCATTGATATGAGCCACCATTTGACTTTTGAGTTTAACATTTCTAGAGAACCTCTTATCCGCCTCGACGGCAGTTATCGAATTATTTTGCACATCTTCTAAAAGATACTCTAAATCATTACATTTAGATGTACCTGAAGTACAAGTTGAATTGGAAGGACCAGGGGCATTGTAATCTGTATGCGTCTGGGCGGCATCCATCACATTATTTCCATCGGACCATACCTTAACATTTTATAAAAATCATCCGTATCAGATTTTGTCCAAGCCATTATAGTTTTAACTTTAGCGGTAATGAAATTAGCTCTTTTAGTGCTAAAAGGAAATAAACCGATAGTAGGTAAGTATTAAATTAGAGAAAAAATTAAGCAACTCACCAAATAAGACTAGTTTTATTACTCTTCTATATTAGTGATTAGTAAAAATTTATTTAACAATTTTTCCAGATATGAAACATGTTAAAAAAGTAAACAACAACTTTGGCGAACCATTGACATTACTAAATTACATTTAATACGAAACACCACATCGACATTGAATGCTGCCTATCGCGAGAAATTATCACAAGATAGGTATTCTAGTTTTTGGTATTCGGTAAAAAGTTGTCAAATAGTTCTCTGCCTGTCGACGATATATATAAACGAAATAAAAATTATGTTTCCAGTAATTTTGACAATCCATTATCTACGTTTCTACAAACTGGGGAAAAAATAATAATGGAACAAGTAATTTCGCCAATGAATTTTTTAATAGAAACCTGAAGTTGTTTTTTTTGTGGCAATACTCAAACTACTGAGCAAAGTATCAACTATTTTTGTTTGTTTTTCAAAAGAGGTTGGCGATTACTATGGAAAATTCTTTTCTGTCTCTGGTTTTGTGTAACGACGATGATCCTGTCTCATTTGTCCCATGCTAAGCCACGATTTTAATTGATTACAGAGTATCAAAATGACATTAAACTTTCATATCACAACAATGCAATTTGCAATATTGTTTACTGGCTTTTATCTTGAGTTAAACCTGTTACAATTAAACCATCTAACAACAATGAATGCAACAACAACGTCAATATTGGGAAAAAAATTGACCTAACACACTCAGAAGCAATACGACACTTTAGTCTACTCTGAATTGCCTTCTGTAAATACAGTAAAACTCCTGTAAAGCGACCACTTGTGGATCCCTTAAAAAATGGTCTCTGGAGGAGTGATCGCTTTAGAGAACTTTTTCTTAAATTAATAGAAAATAAACACTATATTAACTTTAAAACGTTTTATTATCAATAATGAAGACACGCGAAGGCTCCTATATTTTCATAAAAATACAAATTGTGAATTTAGACGCACACAAGACAAATTAATAATATTAAATAATAGAATGTTTAAAAATTAATGCAAATAAAAAAATTCACGATTTAAAAAATAGCCAAAACCAAGAAATAATGATATACATACATGCTTAAGGCTTACTTCCAAAATATTGTTCTAAAACAGTTTGCTTACAATTTTTCAATTTTTTAATTCGAAACAATTTCTTTTTCGCATTTTTTAAAATCTCCTGAATTTGGGTTTTGCCACATTTGTATTTAGAAGCTAGCTTTCGTTGCGATAAACCTATGTCGCTGTCTTTAATAACATTTATGCGAGCTTCCAAATTTAAAATCTCGTGACGGTAACCCCGTTTAGCCATCATTTTCTAAGCTATTTCAGAAGCACAGTGACAACGATTTCTCAACGAGTGGCATACAACTGATATGAATTTTTTGCCTTCATAGTATGTACCATTTTAAATATCCACGCGAGTCCGCAAATATCGTATAAAAAAGTTGGAACCGAAGTCGAAGAACTGATTTATAACCGTAACAAATTTATTACCGAAAGATAGGGCATGTCTCAAGCACTTGACGGAGAAATTCTACAGTGTATAATTGACATTTTAAGTTTTACAAACCCGATCTCATAGTGAGAACTCATAAATTAACAAAACCAAGAAATTAAAAGAATTTTCACAAAGTGAGAAGTGGTCGCTTTAATCATAAATTGCCGGAGTATCAATGTGTTACAGATATCGTATAAATATTTCGTTCCTAGAAATTATGGTCGGATACAGAAGTGGTCGTTTAGGGCGAGTGGTCGGTTGGAGAAATTTTACTGGATCTGTCAACTAAAAAGTTCTGCGACGAATGTGTGTATGTTGTGTGAATAAAGATGAATTGTAAAGAAGACTTAGCTCCAAATGAGGCAGAAGTTGTTGCACGTTTAAGTTTCATTATTAATGAAATTTTCAAACCAAAAATGGTATTAAAAATGATTTGTTTTAAGACGACTGGAAAAAATGAAATTTTCCACGGTAATGCATATCAACGAGGCGTGTGGTTAAATTGAAATGGACATCCTTGACTTGACGTTTATTAATTTAATCGCGGGTTGTTTTAAATTATCATTAATGCATTGTCGTTGATAGCGGTTGGGATTTTTGTGATTTTCAAACTTCTTGACGTGCACGGAATTCTATCGAAATTATGTAAATTGTGTGAAATTGTGCGTCTGAATTGATGACGAAGGTTTATAATGATCCACTGTGACCTAATTGATCTGTAAGTAATTGGGCTGTAGATCGACAAGATATCTATGCACGCTGATTCTAGATATCCGCTTCAACAAACTTTAGAATAATTTTATCAGATCTGTTTATGAGAAGCTTGTACATTTTCACGAGAGCATATTTTTGAGATAGTCGACTTAACCTTTCGAGACCCGCGAACACTTTTGGGACGCGAATGCTCGCATCGGACTGTAAATCTACAAATTATTGAAACAAGTTTTTTGTCATTTAAAAAGTAATTGATGATGACGTTTTATTAAGCATTCAGATTAAAAACGAGCAAAACACACACAAATCAACGAAGGGGCTTCTGCAAGGATGTTCTACCTCCCCAACACTATTTAAAATATCTGCAACAAATTCTCAAACAATGGAAAAAGAAGTGTGAGGGAATGGGGGGTTCCGATTAGAGAGAAATTCTTATACACCATAAGCTTCGCAGATGATCAAGTGGTAATCATCGCACAATATGAAGACGACCTTAGTTTTATGGTCAGAAAACTCGAAGAAGAGTACGCTAAAGCAGATCTTGAAATAAACTTTGATAAAACAGAATATTTGACAACAAATGAAGGATCTGTAGAAGACCTGGAAACAGACAAGTTTAGGTATTTATAAAATATCAGACTAGGGCAAGCTAGTGCAGGTATAAAACAACTTAATTTGGTGCTATGGGATCGACACATTACAAAGCATAGAAAAGTTAGAATATACAAATCACTTATAGAAAGTATAATGACTTAAGGTGCGGAGACATGAGTATTCAATAAAAGAATCAAATCAAACACAGTTGAAGTAGAAATGGAGTACTAGAAAAGATGATGTGGAGTCATTCGCACAGAAAGGATACGGAATCAAGAAATAAGAGAACGAAAGATTGTAGAGAAAGATGTGGTAACCTGCGTAGAAGAAAAACGATTAAAATGGTACGGACATGTGAGAAGAAGCGAAAATAATAGATGGATAAAAAAAGTGAGAGATTGACACACAATTGGACGAAGGAAACGAGGAAGACCTACAAGGTGATGGAAAATGAAGATTGGAACAACAAAGGGGATTGGAACAAATAGTTGAGAGGAAGAAAGGCAGTGGCAACTGTAGAAACCATTAAATATATCATTATGAACAACATAAAAGTATTATTAATCTTCGTTCTCATTTGAATATTCTCTGCACATACACCAGTGATCTAAACATATGTATTTTTTTTACAATTTATACATGAATAGCTTGTAGACCTATTTCTGGGGGTAACATGTTTGGACAAAATGTCGAACCCTGAATATGTCCACTATTGTGTTATAAATTACCTACATATCCTTTTCTAGTATCATCTTCATCATCATATTCAGTTTCTGATTCCCCTTCAATCAATCCTTCAAGTTTAGACTGATTCAGACGTTCTTATTCTCTGTCATATAAATAAATAATATCACGGGTTTTCAGTGGAATTTTAAACGTATAAGATGTCATACCTGTGTCACACTATGCCAGATATAGCTTCCCCTTACATCACGTTAGAAAAGCAAAATTGCTTCAAGTTATATTATATCCTTCCATAATGATTTCACAATTCTTTTGTAAAAATGTAACCCTTTCCCTCCTCTGTCACAAGGTGTCACACTATATCAGATACCCTCTCTTCTTGCACGTCGTCGAAATAAAATTAATTTGATCTATATTATTTATCATTTATAATACTACAATATCAAAATATTTTTACTCATAAATTACATTAGAAAAATTGTTTCAGTAAAGGAGAAATTCGTATATCATATTTATCAAAACATCCCCCATCCCCGAAATTGTGACAGATTGTCACAATTCTGCAGACATTTCACCCATCCCTAAAACTGTGTCAAAATTTATAAAAGTCGACTAATTGTAAGATCAAATAATAAATAATAATTGCATAAATTAATTATAACAAAATATTCTTACAACGAACAAAGAGGGTAAACCAGCTAAATTAACCTGCTACTACCTGTGATAAAAGTTGAAGATTTGGTACTGCCAGATTGGCTTAGTAAAGCGTTTCTTATTGTAAAGGATGTTAAGTCATTCCAAAAAATTGTTTTAAAAATTTCGTACTTCACAAAGGTCTCAGCGCGTTAGTTCCCCAGAATGCTGATGAAATTACTCAAAAAAATTTAACCACTCTACAGAATTATCACAAATAATTAGACTTGGGGGTAACAAGAACCAAAGCAATCAATGTAGAAGGGTTCCCCATCTTCAAAAAAAGTTCAAAACTCAAGTTTCTGCTGGAAAGTTATGGGAAATCTGTTTTGCGAAAACAGTTTAGAAATCGAAGAGTCTAGAAGAAAAGACACTACAAGAGTACCCGGCGTTATTCGATAATGTGGGTACACTAAGTTGAAAAAACAAAGTTTTCTAAATGTAAAAAAACCTGATGGAAAAAAGGTTTCCTTCGAATAATCAACTAAAAAGTATAGACAAATATTTGGAACAGCTGATAAACGAGTTTTCCCCGAGGGAATGCGCAAGTTAGAAAAAATTGAAATAAATGCAGAAAGTAGTTATGCAGAAAAATAAATATTTTGTAAATGTCAGGCGTGTTTATGGCTCAGTAGATTACACAAAAAATTGCCCTCATATTTATTGCTGATAAGTTTCTTCTTTTTATGATCAATTAAAATTTGTGGCTGTAATGTATTTGATATTGGGTCGTTAATGAAAATGTTTTCGCTAGTTTTATATTGGTGAAATATGTGTGTGTTATTATCAAACAGTTTGTAAGCCTTTCAGAAAGGCGACATTTATGCAACACCCACTGGCAACACCAAACATTGGCATTTATACAGGATAAAACATTAAAGTGAAATTGCTTAGGATAAAAACTTGGTGGACACAAACACATTGCACTTCACTTATGCTTTAAAAGTTTTGGTAATCGACAGCATACGAGGCCTGTTCAAGCTACACATTTTTTAACGGAATTGAGGTTGACTCCGGGCTGTTTTGGAAGACTCGTGTCTTTAATATATAATGTAACAAGTAATTAATGCAGTTAGGTATAAACACATTTTTAATATTCCAAATGTAAAATGCAAATTGTAAAACATATACTTCATCATAGTCATTAGATAAATTAACTCATTTCATTTCAGCATTTTTTCTTTGGCCGTTACATATGTTAAAGTACAACAAAATAACGCGTAGGTATTATGTTACGCCCACAATGATTATTACCGCTTTGACGGTATAATTTCTGCGATAAAAAAGTGTACTTAAAAAAAAAACAGAATATAAAATTTCAGGTAATGTTTTTGTAATGTTTTTGTGAAAACAAAGTTACAACATATGATGTTTTAATAATAAGCATTACATATTATTTTTTGGTCCAAGCAGAAGTGGATTGTTTTTGTGAATATTTTACTTTAATTAAATATTCTTCTACTACCTACTTGAATTGAAAATTATCTCGTTGCAATAACTTTTATTTTCCAATATCTTTAAAGAAAAAAAACCTAGAACTAATTCAGCAAATGTACACTAAACTGTTGCCTCAAGAAACATATTATCAAATCTAAATCTAAATAATTAAATAAATTAAATCATTTTCACTGATTATCAATTTTTTTTAGCTTGCCTTACTTTGAGTGTTTTATTTCAGTAATCAAAAAGCGGCAATTAATATACATACAAGATTATTCCCAATTCAATAACTAAACTACTGGATTACAAAACAAATTGGAAGGATTCTTTGAAATTTATTGGTTTGTATATAAATACTATTTCATGTGAAAATGGAACAATGCCTTAGTTGCGTTGGATGTGGTTTAAAACATATCATATTAAAAATCTAACAGCCCAATAACAAATTACAGTTGTCGAAAACTAGTCGAAAATTACTTTCAAAGTATCTATTGTTTCTTTTTTAACATTTTGGTACATGAATACGTGGGGTTATGAAGTGAAGTATTCACTGAAACAAATTTTCAGCATTGTCAACACAATTTTCTAGTTTTCTAGTTTTCTATTTTTTCCCATGGGTTTAGTTATACTTGAAATTTAAGCTTTGACTGAACAACGGGTCCTTCATGATATACATAAACTATTTTAAGTCAATTTCGGTCATGCAATTAAATTCGTCGTCCTGTACAAAAGAAATAAAACTTTTGCATATTGTGCATAATCTATAATGTCCGATATAGTGTCATCATCACTGTTTATATTTGCGCAGTCAACAATTGTGAATAAATTTACAATTGTAACAGGATACAAACATCGTTTAATAGTCATCTTACCGCGAAATTTCTAGAACAAATTAAAAATCATCGGCTAAAAATACAATTTTAATACTCTTCATTTGCTGCTCCTTTAATAGCCAGAAGGAAGTCTCAGAGGTGATGTACATATGTTTACGATCTCCCACGTTCACCTGGGCGTAATATTTAACAAAGCGACTTTAACAATTCTAAAAGGCGCGTGTTTCAATAAAAGGTCAGTGAGTGTGTAAGACATATAAATTGCAAGTAGTGAGACTATGGGGCTTCTGGGGCAGCCGCGAATTAAATTGATTCGCGGATTTGATTCTCGGATTGATCGACGCCATCTTTAATCGAAGATGTAATTACACCCCTTTAATCACAGATGTAATTACCCTAATTACCGCGTAATTGATCTGATTACAGCGTAATTGATCTGATTATAACCCTTTAATCACGGATGTAATTGTCCTAATTACCGCGCAATTGATCTGATTATAACCCTTTAATCAAAGGATTATTCTAATTACGATGTCAGGCGTCTGCACTCCTGCGCATCATCTATCTCCCTCCTACACATGGTTGAACACTCCATCTCCCTCGCACACATTGTATAATCGTACGGACAGGAATTTCCCCGCCAGGCATGTCTGACGTCACAGCTGTTGAACTCCCCGCCAGCACCCTTCCCGCTCTAACTCACAGCTGTCAAACTTCCCGCTCTAACCGAGAAATTTTTAAGTGAAAAAAATGCTTCGCTCCGGACGGGCTTCGAACCCCAATCTCGGGGCTACAGCAGGCAGTCCATTACCGCTGAGCCGGCAAGCAGCCCTACTTAGCGTGTATTCAGATGTTATATAACTATTTGTAAAATATAAAAAATAATTGAACTTATTTAAAATACATGCTTTTCCATACAAGTGTTTTATAATACATCGGTGGGAGATGTGCGAAAAATAAAATGATTTTAATTGTTTAATTTTAAATAGAATATGCAAACTACGTTCTTTATGCGTAATTTTACAAGCTCGGAGATGTCTAGAAATACGCGTCTTTGCAAGCTCTGGCGAATGCATGAATTGGGAGATGTTTGAAAAAATAAACCAGGATAATTTTACAATGCTTTTATTCGTACATACATAAAAATCATATAAATTTACAATAATCGCAATTTTTAATCATCGGTGGAGGTCCATCGATTTCGGTTCCGCCACAAGTGTTGTAATGGGTTAAACATCTTCGGCAATCGGCGACATCCTTATCCAATTGGAACTTTAGAGGTAATTTATCCCAGATGAAATGGATGCTATGTGATGCGAGCTTGATGAGGAAATCCTTCGGTAAACAGGCGATATCTTCCGCCTCCATACTAGCCAAATTCTCAGTTTCAAAGTAGATTTGAATCGATCGTTCCATGGACGGTGCACCATCATCGTTTGTATACCACGCTTTTAACGATTTCACTGTTTTAGTAGCACAATTAAGCTTCGAAGCACCAACATGATGTGTACAAGGCGTCATATTATCGCACAACTTGTTCAACGCTAGGCAGCCGAGATTTTCCATATCAATGATTGTGTGCTGGAACTCGGTGATTTTTTCCAACCATAAAAGTTTCTCCACACCCTTGACGAAAATTCTCTTGGCATCTTCGAGCTGCTTGATTACTGTCTCCTTCACCAGGTCGTATGGAATATCACCAGAGTCCCATGAAAGCCCATGATGATTACGTTCCAACCACAAATTAGTAGATTTGTATTTGGCAGGTAGTTCATCCCATGGAAACGGTGGTTCGAATAGAAAATTCACAGGCTCGGCCGTTTTATCATCAGCCGAGATCACGGCAAATTCTTTCAATATAAATTCGTTGTGAGATGTTTTGAAACATTGAATATCGACAATAACCTCCGCCATGTATAACAACTTTGAAGCGACTGAAGCACAAACTCCGATTACATTAGCTTCTTAACCCCACCACTAACTGCGTTGTATTCAATTATGCGATCGTGAAGAATTAGACAATAAGCGGCCGTTGCAGCTGGGAAATTGTTTGAAGATTCAAACTCAATGCGTACATCGACAGGTCCTGACTTGAGTGCCTCATTCTGTTTCGAACAATCGATTACAATTAAGGGTGTATATTTGAGAAAATCGCCTTTATTCACCAACGGCTCAGAGTCCTTGCCATAATATGTACTTTGAAAATTTGCATACATCTCATATAATAGGGCATATTGATTATGATCAATGTTGAGATTTAGCTGGTTATAGGGATAACACTGCGAGTTTAAGAAAAGTTTAACATCTTTAACGTTGCAGTGATCGAAACGGCTGACATTCATATCATTCTTATTTTTGCGTGCGGTTTGAAAACCGAGAATGACGTAGCGCGGTTTCTCCAATTGTGAAGATGTCTTTACGGGCCAAACTTGTTTGTCTGCACATGGAAGTAGAGGATACTCATACAACTCCCAAGTTCGGAAGCTCATGGAGATGGGCTCGTCTTTGGCGATAAAGTTGAGTAATTGAACTTTTTGATGATCTGATGGCTTGATGTATGGTACCAGCCACTCCAATTTCATTATTTTGATTTTAAAATCTTCAGCTATAGATTGCACAACGGCATTCGCATCACTGTTCGCACGCGTCAAAATCAATTCATGTTTAGAATTAATGATGATTCGACGGTGGTCTTCGGCGAAACCCAATATCAATTTCAGAGGTATTGATACGTCAAAGTAACCGGCATCATTAATTAATTTTTTAGCATCTTTATCAATATCAAACCAGCCGGCATTCTCGAGCAGGGGTTTCTGACCTGGACCTAGAGACACACAACCTTTCATGAAACTCGTGAGTCCGACATTCTTGCAGCGGTCAATCTCAACCGCATTCAATTCATAGCGTATTTCATCAAAGAGGTGGCAGATGGCGTTGTTGACTAAAGTTGTACTTTGAACTGCTGTTTCACCATCGGCCCTGGTTAATTTACCAGATATGTGTAACGAACTTCTGCCCGGCAACAAACACAAATCTTGATGTTGGATGGCTATGCGAATCTCATCGCTGTTGTTGAAAGTTGACGATGCGTAGGGCTGATGTGTATGACTCTCCCAATGAACGATGGATTCATCATAAACAACCGGCGCGTGAATCATTAAGATCTCCCCCTCCATGGTTGAAAACAAATAATTAATGTGCAGCAGCAGAATCGGTCTTTAATTTTCCCCCAAAAGGATTCACTTTGAAACCCAGACTCTTCAGAAGCTCGATGTTTTGACGTGTTATCACTTTGGGTGATACACGCTGACTGACTTGATTCGGACATGGTGATTCAATTTTATAACCCAGCCCAATTTTTGCATTATATACAATAACCATTTTTATGATGATGATGATGATGATGATGATGACTTGACGTGAAGTCGTATAGTTATAATTTCGCCGCGAAAATTTACCAAGTTCCCGTCCTGGTCGACCAATCGGAGCTGCAGATGATGTATTACTCGCACTGTGATCGGTAGATAAATGACGTTTGTTGGAACTTCCACAATCTTATAACCCGGTGGGACGACTGGGAAAAACTCATGGATTGTGTGCACTTTGCGTTCATTGATATAGGCACCTGCGGTGATGTTGCATTCAACCCTGAGGGCGTTTACCTTCAGAATGGTTACAGGAATGTTCGATATGTGAACTACGTTTGGTTTAAGAATTTGCGGTGTAAAACCCAAAAGGTTAGCTATGGAATTAGCATGTTCAAAGTTTATCTCACGATTACACATAATTTCACTATGAAGTGTATTGTTGTTGGGTCTGATATTGATGTTGACAGTTTGATCAATCAAAGCCTCTCGTATAAATTTCTCGATATCTTCTAGCTCATAACTACCAGTGGGTAAAGTGATTTCTTGATCGCCGATGTAAAACATGTTGTTCCCAACGTCTATATTGGGAATCGAGTTAAATGTTAGCAGTTCTACCAACCCCAAGGTGTATGTATTAAGTGGCGAGAGTTCGATTGGTGGAAAATATTGAACCTCGAGCACTGATGATGCACCCGACACTGTTAACGTAAACGAATCCATTACTATTGTGATTTCCAATACTGACATGCCAACCTTTTATAGGAGTCCGCATAGGAACTTGAGGCACAAGTGTCCACAATTATATGTGTCATAGTCTTGATATTGAATATAATTATATTTGACGCTGCCAACACCGAGATATGTGATTAGATCCCTAGGTGGTTGCAGATTTCCGAAACTGTCAAAGTAGATGGCATTATCACCAATCTTTTTATATGCAACCCAATGTGTTCCAGATCCAGCAGCATCATCTAGGTTAATTATTGCCGACTCGAATTTTCGAGGGCCACTCTTGGGTAAGTCATCCCGCATGTATACTCCGCGAAAATGTGGAATTTTCAACTTTTTAGCATATTTAAGTATATCGATATCGGTCAACGCTCGGCGTGGCAGCTTCTCAATTAGTTTTTTGGAGTCAGATAAAGTCCCAACCCCTGTCTGTATGGCTTCAAATAAAGACCTTTTCCCAGAGCTATAGATTCCATCGTTTTGTTGTGGCGATGAGTTTCCGCTAGTTCCCGCTTTGCGGCGCCAGCATCATTCACAGCTTTAACAACTCCTGCAACGCCGCCTGTCAACGCGCCGGCGGCACTAAGACCCGCAAAGATTGGTACGAGAAATGGTAGAAAACCTCCGGTTTTTGTTGGGATTGGAAGAATACGCGGCGATCTCACATTGCATTTTCCACCGGCCTGTTTAACAGCTTTTCGAGCGCCCAGCAGTGCCGATTTGACTGCAATTTTGGCATCCCTGCTTGGCAGCATTGCCAGCCTGGCAGCGTTAACAATCTTCCGCAATGCGGGCGAGGACTTCTTCTTCTTTTTCTTTAGACCCATACCGAATTTTGTTTTAGCCTTCATGATATTTGTTACGGCCCAAGCAGCTGCTTTCTCGCCGACACTTGCGTCTTTGGCTAAAACACGCTTCCAAGCTTTCTCAATCAGTATTTTGTCGGCAACCCTCCTAGCATCCGAGTTTTCACGATCTTTAGAATAGGCAATGTCGTGTTCTTTACACGCTGCGTCTAGCGGGTTAATACCCGGATCTCCTCGTGCAAGTCTTTTTGACAATTTTGTGCCAGGTCCGCAGTACTGATAACCGGGTATATGAAGCTCCACCGGTAGTTTGTTTATAA
The DNA here is from genome assembly GCA_949768715.1 of Dascillus cervinus. Lineage (NCBI taxonomy): Eukaryota > Metazoa > Arthropoda > Insecta > Coleoptera > Dascillidae > Dascillus > Dascillus cervinus. The sequence goes on along the minus strand of OX458319.1, from coordinate 22,818,708 downwards.
TACTGTTTACAACCCCCTTGCCGCGAGGACGATGTTTTTTCACACCAACTGGTTTACACCCCATCGATGTGTGCGTAAGCATCGCTGATGTATGACTGAGGAACAAACACTTATAAAGCAGGTATTTATGGTTTCTCAATCAGTCATGGCTCAAATTAGCTACGAGGAGCAGTCCTGCAGACTACCCATGCTGAATTTCGATGGCCTTGTGCAACAGACTAGTTCAAATAAAGAGAAACGCCACGGCGAATTATTACCGAATAGTGTGCGTGCAATATTTTGCGGCCCATCCAATTGTGGCAAGACCAACGCTCTACTGGCCTTGCTAACACACCCGAACGGGTTAAGATTTGAAAATGTGTATGTCTACTCAAAATCACTCAATCAGCCAAAATATCAAATTTTAACGCAATTACTCGCACCTGTGGATGGACTCAAGTATTTCCCATTCAGCGAACATGAACAAGTGGTTGGACCGGATGATGCGCACCCCAATTCCATAATGATTTTTGATGATGTCGCATGCGAGAAGCAAGAAAATATCCGAGCATTCTTCTGTATGGGTCGCCATAAAACAGTCGATTGCTTCTACTTATGCCAGACATATGCACGCATTCCTAAGCATCTAGTTCGTGATAATGCCAACCTATTAGTACTGTTTAAACAGGACGATATGAATCTCAAACATGTTTATGAGGATCACGTTAATACTGACATGACTTATGCGAATTTTCGAGAATTGTGTTCGGCATGTTGGAGTGACAAGCATGGATTTCTGGTAATCGATAAAGATAGTGAACTCAATGAGGGGCGGTATAGAAAGGGTTTCGACTGCTATATGAAGACGATCTAAATTGATGATGTGCACAGTAGCGTTTTGAATGTGATGGCATCAACATGCAGAAATTTCAAGAGCATGCTGATGTTCTCCATCAAATCGCTAAAGCTAGCGATGCGATTCGGAAAAAGTATAAAATAATCAAATTGGGTAGAGAGACTGCTGAAAGGGCTATGAGTGAAGCGCTTAAACCTGTGGTGGTTCCTCTACAGCAGCTCGTGAATAACCATATTAAAACTGAAATCAAGACTGAGATGGAAGATGCTCCTGTGAAAAAAGATGTGGACCCCTATGCTGCTGATGATTCACTCGCACAATATCTAAGAATGTTAGCGAAAAAAAATAAAAAGGAATTGGATACTACGTATGGTGTGCGCAAACTCGCCAATGATCGTATGATGATTGGTGATTCGCAGATTCGTTTTGAAAATAGTTTCATTTATGTGGGTGACAGGAAGTATCAGAAAACCAGAGGGCTGATTGAATTATTGTTTAAAAAGTCACCAGATACAGACTTTGTGAGCCACGATGATGCGCGAATTTACACCCAAATCGTTACCACGACAAATGCACACCGAAAACACTACAGTATAAATCAAAACATTCGAAAAGATAAAAGTTTGAAATTTGAAAACTTTATTGCGACGATTGCCCCCACAAAGCATGAAGGGAGCGGTATACTACCAGAATTCATGATTGCTCGAAAGGGAGAACGAGCGCATTACACATACTGGGATGATCCTAATGAATTAATTGATCGTCTGCGCATGCTCCTAGCATCACAGGCTGCTGGGAATCCGAGTCATTCAAATGAAATCATATCGATTATCGAGGAGTTACGTGAAGCTGGCTACATTAGTCATTCCTAAGATGAGTGTTGATGTGTTTGGACGTCAGTTAAATAAAAACAGCAGCATACGCGGTCCTCCTGGGATTGGATTCCAATTGACTGCCGATGGTGATTTTAACACGCAAAATAGAAGATTGCGAAACTTGGCTGAACCCCTGGAGAGCAACGATGCCGCAACCCTCAACACTGTGTTGAGTTTAATGCATAATACAATTGCAACTATAACTCAGAACATGGTTCCTGTGTATAGTGATATCAGTGCAAATAGAGAAAAGATTGAAACTCTTCAGTCTGACATACAAAATAGCTTGACGCGACAAGTTACAGCCAACGATATAAATCATGGGCTCATAACAAGCATTTCAAACGCCGTTCATGAATTACAAGATAGTTTCAAAAAACTGGCCGCAACCAATGCAGACCTCCAAAAGCGCATGACTGAAGTTTCCGAGCGGTATTAATGGATTGTTCATACACGATAAGAAGCACAATCAACCTTCAAAAGCATATGACAGAAGTTTCTGAGCTTACTATGAGTTTTGATCGAAGGTTGAAAGCATTAGAGTGACAATGCAGAAATTAGCAGTTGTTGAGGAACTTCATAAACCAGCTCGAAGAAATTATAAACGTCGTAAATTTGACATTCGTGGCTTGGATGAAACATGGCAGGCTGATCTTGTTGACATGACAGCTTATGCCGATGTCAATAATGGCTACAAGTTCATGCTTACAGTTATTGACATATTTTCAAAATTTGCTTGGGCAGCACCTTCTATGAGCAAGAATGGAGAAGATATTGCTGCTGCAATGGAGTCGATACTGGCAAGGGGGCGCATACCGAAAAATTTACATGTTGATGGCGGCAAAGAATTTTATAATTTGAAATTTAAGGCGCTCATGCAGCAACACGATATCCATATGTACTCAACATTCAGCAATTTGAAAGCATCAATTTGTGAGCGATTCAATCGAACGCTAAAAAATAAAATGTGGGTGCAATTCAGCCTGCGTGGTAATTATAAATGGTTGGATATTGTGCAAGAATTGGTATCAACTTACAATGACAACAAACATCGAACAATCGGTATGAAGCCTAGAGATGTCAACAGTGAAAATGCCGAAGAAATTTTACTGCGTGTGTACAGGTCTTTTCGCACGCCGCCTGCGAAAAAGTTGAAATTTAAAGCTGGCGATAAAGTTCGTGTTAGCAAATTTAAACACATCTTTGAAAAGGGTTATACTCCGAATTGGACAACTGAAATATTCACCGTTACTGCAATTAAAAATACCAACCCGCCGACATACAATCTAAGTGATTATGAGGACAGACCTATTAAGGGCGGATTCTATGAAGAGGAACTGATGAAGGTGCAATACCCCGATGTATACCTGGTTGAAAAGATTCTACGTAGACGCGGCGATAAAGTATTTGTTAAGTGGCTGGGCTTCGATAAATCATTTAATTCATGGGTTGATATGGCTGGTGTATTATAAACACTTGTATGGAAAAGCATGTATTTTAAATAGGTTCAATTATTTTTATGTATGTACGAATAAAAGCATTGTAAAATTATCCTGGTTTATTTTTTCAAACATCTCCCAATTCATGCATTCGCCAGAGCTTGCAAAGACGCGTATTTCTAGACATCTCCGAGCTTGTAAAATTACGCATAAAGAACGTAGTTTGCATATTCTATTTAAAATTAAACAATTAAAATCATTTTATTTTTCGCACATCTCCCACCGATGTATTATAAAACACTTGTATGGAAAAGCATGTATTTTAAATAAGTTCAATTATTTTTTATATTTTACAAATAGTTATATAACATCTGAATACACGCTAAGTAGGGCTGCTTGCCGGCTCAGCGGTAATGGACTGCCTGCTGTAGCCCCGAGATTGGGGTTCGAAGCCCGTCCGGAGCGAAGCATTTTTTTCACTTAAAAATTTCTCGGTTAGAGCGGGAAGTTTGACAGCTGTGAGTTAGAGCGGGAAGGGTGCTGGCGGGGAGTTCAACAGCTGTGACGTCAGACATGCCTGGCGGGGAAATTCCTGTCCGTACGATTATACAATGTGTGCGAGGGAGATGGAGTGTTCAACCACGTGTAAGAGGGAGATGGATGGGGCGCGGGAGTGGAGACGCTTTGGCCGTGCGGCGCCAAACATGAAAATTCCTGTCCGTACGCTTATGCAATGTGTCTGAGAGAGATGGAGTGTTCAACCATGTGTAGGAGGGAGATAGATGATGCGCAGGAGTGCAGACGCCTGACATCGTAATTAGAATAATCCTTTGATTAAAGGGTTATAATCAGATCAATTGCGCGGTAATTAGGACAATTACATCCGTGATTAAAGGGTTATAATCAGATCAATTACGCTGTAATCAGATCAATTACGCGGTAATTAGGGTAATTACATCTGTGATTAAAGGGGTGTAATTACATCTTCGATTAAAGATGGCGTCGATCAATCCGAGAATCAAATCCGCGAATCAATTTAATTCGCGGCTGCCCCAGAAGCCCCATAGTCTCACTACTATTGCAAGCGGTCAAATAAGTGTCCCTAAAGTGCGGGTTGAATTCTTTCGCGTTTTACAAGACTCGGCGCAATTAACTCACAAACAAACGGAAAACAAACGGAAACGCTGTAAATTTGTTTCTACTGGCAAATTTACGTTGTCACGTGAGGAATTGCGGGAAGGGAATTCAGTAAGTCGCCACCTTTTTGCAAATTATGCATTTGCGAAAATTGTTTTCGGCGAGGTTGAGCGGTGATGAAGTCTAGCACTTGCAATCCATTCAACGTAAGTGGTTTTATCTTAGATTAAACACTTCATAAAAACGTTTTGCCGCACTTACCTTGTACTTGAAAAGGTTGCACAAAAATTTATTATCAACGCTTGATCCCTTGTTTACGACCGACGTTTTCCTCGCGGCGGTGGAAATTTACAGAACATTAATTTTTAAAGGGAATTTCGTATTTCAGTTAACGGTTTCCATGGGCATTACTTTGTTTTTTCGAGACAATTTTTTAATTATTTCGAAATGAAATGGAAGTTGGAGCAAATATGCACCGGAATTTAATTTACATTCAAGCTGAATTACAAAGTTTATACATACCTACATAAAACAATGTTGTTTAATGTATGAGAGATTCAACATTTATTTGCAATTATTTGTTTAAAGCTAATTACAGTAAGCAAATATATTTTTGAATTACATTTCTGTAAATAGTGCACATTGGACGGCCGAAATACTTTAGCCGCACCAAACGTCAGTTGCAACTGAAACTCAGTTTCATACAATATTTAATTTTTCACATTTCATCATCTTGTTATAGTCTGAAAAAGGTACCATCATGGATAGTCTAAAACAGCCAATCTGTTAATTTTTGAAAATTAATGCAATTGCTAAACAACACTATTTCAGGAGTAATAGTAATAACAAAAGTTTATCAAAATTTTATCAAAAACAACTCTGAAGACGCTACAATGGGAACAGGCAATGAATACGTCCATAGAATACATGGCAAAACTGATTAAAGAAAATCAAACTGCAGAAGTGCAAAAAAATTGGCAATTAACTTGATTAGTGGTTGGCAAATTCAACTACATATTAAATAAGAATAATCGTTATTTATTGGACAAGAAAGATTAAGATTATATTTCGTAAACATTCATGTCTACTACAATAATTTATACAACGCTTTATCTGCCGACTTTTTGATTATTTCAAATTTTGTGTTTCAAATCAGTCTGTTTTCCTAAAAATAGATCTTGCAAATAAAATTAACAGACAGAAAAATAATGAGTGATCCGTGGCAAAACTAAAGTTACAGCATAAGTACAGTACAATCCCGATTATCCGAGTCTCGGTTATCCGAGTCTCCGCGTTATCCGAGCGACCCCTGTTTTTTAATTGTTCCGTGTTATTCGAGCTGATCCTGAATTTTATCCGAGTTATTCGAGAAAATTCGGAGAAATTTAATAAAAAAGTTGCACGAGGCAAAAAATCGGTTGACGTTGTGATTATTTTCATTACTTAGAATTCCACTTCCGTTTATTTGATTCAGGGCACTATATGAAGTCAGTTACATATACACTACCATCATAGGTACATGTCCGTAGAAATGTTAGCTTCGAGGTGTAATTGTGCAAAACAATCCAAAATAACATTGTATCTGTCAAATTAATAAACTTACTTATACATATGTATGTATGTAGTTGTATGAATAATGTCGACTTATGTATGTATTCGTGTAACATTTATTTTTTCCGTAAGTATCCGTATTATCCGAGTTGTTTCTTATCCGAGCAGGGGCTGGTCCACATTAGCTCGGATAATCGGGATCCTACTGTATCAGAGTCGAAATGGAACTTTGCAGATCATAACTGTCAATAAAACAATGCAAGATGGAACAATAGTATATTACAGTACATGTGAAGAAACAAAGAGTTTCGCTTATGGGTGAACCACACGAGACGACAGGACACAAGTGACCGAAATCGGTTCTTCGCGACTGCTGTATAGCGTTTTGTTCAATTGTGTTCTTGAAAAAAAAGTACTGAAGTTTGTAATACCTGCGACGACTTGGGTTAAGTTACTATGGTAATTGTTGTTAATTTATATGCTCTGCAATTTCTATGGCACCGGGTACGCAAAAGCAGTGAGCAAAGGTGAAGTGGAAGAGAATAGGGCCCAAAAAGCAAGCAGAAGAAAATGGTCAGTATTATGGTAACATTTTAAATTTTATTTTCTTTCTTTTTCAGGTTAACGTTGTGTTGATAACAATATGTCGAAACCTTACATACAATAATATTCAACATGTTTTTCCCATTCGAGGGTTACCCTGTATAATACAAAATAGAAAACTAAAAATCACAAAAATTAATTTTCTCACAAATTCTGTTCAACAAAAATTCAGTAAAAAGTGCATTTAGAAAATTGATTCAAAACTAAATTTTCCGATATCAGTAATCTATTTTAGTACATTATTTTTAAATTGATAATAAAGACTGTTTTAAAACCTGTTCATACTTTTAGTCAATCCGCTATACCGTGTGAAATCCATAATGGACGAACACTTATTTTTAGCAGCACACTGCTGACTTTGACATTTAAGCAATGTAACAACGATACACAGACTTACTTGCTATTCTGTACAATATAAATATTACAGGTTTTAAACAAAACGGAATGTTCAGCATTTTACAAGCAAATTTATATCTAAAATATTGTAATCAATTATGTATTAATGAAATTAATATTGGTCACACACAGGACCCCCGGTCCAAGGTTTCTACCCAGTATTTGCACTAAAAGTCAAAGTATATCCTTAGATGTTGTCTGAAACTTTATCTTTGATGGTATCCACATTGCAGTTGGGTAATAAAATCTAGAAAATGCATCAAATAAAGTTACGCCAAGGTACTACCCTTGGATTTTTGGCCTGTTATTTGGTCGCAATTTACACACAAGCGGATATCTTTAATTTGGGTCACAAGAACTACTCCAACCAGCGTTAAAGAGGCCTTCCCTGAAAAAACAATAACTAGTACAGAAAGGCAACTGGAAACCATTTACAGGATAATTGCATAAGTAGTGTGCCAAATGTAATCGCCTACATCCGAACTCCGGATATGCCCTTAAAGGTGAAGTAAGTAATTCTCTTTGCACTAGCTCTCCGGCCAAAAGCAAACTATACACCACTTGACAAGAAACCTCTATGTTATCATATAATTGTAGGTTTTAAAATATTGACACCGTTCCAAAGAGTTGTTCTTAAACTCTTTTCATTTTCTCTTTCTTCAAGTCCTCGAATCCCCAAAACAATATGAATTTCGGACAATTCTCTATTTGATCCCTTCGAATATACCTTAGCGGCCTGAATGCAAAGGAATGAAGGCTTGTTTCTTAGTCGGAAACAACTTTAAAGAGCAATAAAAAATTGCTACAACCGTATATCAAGGCTGAAAGTCAAGCTTGCTTGTAAGGTACGAGCAAGATGTTTACTATAAAATAATAATATGTAATAATAAAAATAATTACTTGCGAATACCGTAATAGTATATTATGCAATGAACATTTAACGATAACTATTAAGACAAGAGTATGAGAATTACGACACGAGCCATAGGTGTAATGAATATGAGTGTCTTAATAGCCATTAAATGTGAGTTACATACACTATTTTTTCTACGACCAGTCATAATATTAAAAACCAAGCACTTTATTTTCAAAATGTATTAAATTTGTAATTATGAATTATAACTAAGGAAATATTATGAAAACTGTATTACAAAGAAAACACAGAAAACAATTAAGACATTTTCTGAAAAGTGTTAAGCCTTATTTTTGTCCTTCCAATGCATAAACAAAGTAAAAATTTTCGTATGTCATTGCTGATTTTACGGACCATAAATTTTTTTCGACTGTAAGCCGTTCCACAATTTCGGGTGGAGTTAAATTTGTATCTTAATGGATATCATTAAAGTACAAGTAATAAATGCTTAATAAATGGATTAAAGTATGAGCGTACAAAATAGTATATTGTAATATAAATGCGGAAGAAGCTTCGTTTCAGTATGAATGTGACACTTGTAGCCCAAGCAACAGCGAGTGCTGCAATCGCAAGAATATTGTAATGAACCATTTCCGCAAATGCATTACATATTATTCTTTCTACGAAAATTCAGCATGTTACTGCATATAGAAATTATTTATAAATGTCAAAATAACAACGTATGTTTTTATTACAACAAAATCGAGAAAGTTTGTTGCCAAAATAATATTTTTGTTAGAATTCTGCACGTTTCGCGGGAAAATTTTTTGCCACACACTTGTTGTCGATTTTCTTGTCAAGAAAGACTGTCATTCCGCATTTTCGCAGTTTCAAAATAAATTGCGGAACATTTTGATCGCCCTCGTTTATTATTCCAAATCCGGTTGCAAAAAATTTTAATTTATTGTTTTAGAATGATTCGAAGAGTTGCGGCAAAATATTTTGATGTTAGAAAGGCATTCCATAGTATGTGCAACCTTAGGGCGACTTCGCTTCATTGTTAATTTAACGAAGTGAGATTAACAGATATTTTAATTCATTGAAGAATGCATTGGTTTTATTTATCCGGTTATAAATAGAAATGTTTACCTTGTTATTTATAGAATAAAGAAAAAAAAGGCGATCCGAAAAAAATGCATAACCGGTATATCGGGTAAGAGAGTTTGCACGGAGAGGCCAACTGCTAGTGGGATTAAGAAGAAATGCCGATCGCTATAAATAGAATCAGAATATCTTCCATTAAAGTAATTTTATCTTTTTTATAAAAGTTTTTTTTCCAACAAATTTTTTTCGATACTGGGTAACGTTATTATTGAGATCAAGTTAGAGCCCGATTGAATCTTCTCGAGAAGTAATTTCATCCTAATAAAATTTTTATTTTGAGGGTTGTCAGTCGATGGAATCATTTCGATCTACGGTTATTGCAAAAAGAGAAAAAAACGAAATTTGTTTTGAATTAAAAAGCGACGACCTCTACAATGATCTTGGGAATTTTAAAGTACCTTACACAATTAAATACAGAATGAATCATTTCGGAGGATTTCAATAAAACATTTTATGAAATTATCTCTCCCCATTCACGCCGCGAGACCGAATTACAGCGCAGAATTAGCTCTCACCTTTTCTATTAATCAAATTTAATCGTGCAATTAATTTTATAGTACTTTAGAAACTTCCTTCGTTTAAAAACATAAAATATCAGGATACGAAATTCAACAGATTACGGTTGACATAAAATACATGAAAACCATTTTCTGAGCCGGATGTTCAACGCTCTTAAAGGATTAATAACTGTTTCAAATTTTGTAGATGTGTGGGAGTTCTTCAATGCAAACTCAGATGATTCGATGAATTTCAAAAGAACCCGTGTAAATTGAGAAGGCTCTAAATTTGAAATGGTAATTTCCTTACTGGGTTAGAACAACTTACTTTATAGTTCAGCTTTTTGACTTAATGGAAGCTAATTTGGGTAACTGGAAACTTGGGACGGCGTCAAAATTTAATTATGATACAATAAACGCCTAATCAAAACAAGATCACGTTCATATCCGGGTTAATAATAAAGGGGCTCGTGTTTATCACAAACATCAATATATGCAAAGTAAAAATATACTCTTCAATTTTAAGTAATTTGTAAGCCAAATAACTGTTTCTAATTTTTCGGTTAGTTCTAATAAACGCAGTAATTTGGAAGGATTGCCACCCAGAATTAGTTAGATTAGAATAAATCATGGGCTATAACAGCTACAAAAATTTTACCTAGGCACTTTCGACAATTTTTCGAGTTAAAGACTTAATAAATTTTTTTTTTTTAAATATAGAACAAATTGAAATGTTCACGATTAATTTTCACGTGTTATTAAAAATGGCAGATAAAAATAAAAAAGGCGAAAAACAACAAAGCACCTGGAAGACAGAGTAACTGCACAACTATTGAAATACGTTGGAAAAGTAGTTGTTAACGTAATCCATGGGCTGTTGTAGCAAATGGATAAAACAAGAAACCAATTTCAAATAGCGGGAACGAATCTACAATGTTAATTTTAAATAAAAAGGGGATATGGCAAATTTAAAGAACTATACTATGCCATAAACCTCCTCAAGGTGATATAAGCACATAAAGCCTTTATGTTATACTTTGTAGCATTTATTGACTTTAAAAAGTTCTGTACACAACATTATTGATTGGATATAGATACAATATCTAATACATCTGAAAAGAGGTGTTAAACAGGGTGACACGTTATCGCATAAACTTTTTAATCAGGCACTTGAAGATGTTTATAAAAAATTAAGTGAGGGAGGGATTAAAGTAGACGGGCATTTGAACCACCTAAAGCGGGATGATGACATCATCTTAATAGGGAAAAATAAAACAGAACTAAGAACTAAGCAGAAGCAAGAAAAATAGATCTTATTATGAATTATAATAAAACTAAATGCGTGACGAATACAAATGAATATTTTTTTAAATTCAAGAATTTAAACGGCAGAAACAAGAGCGGAATGTATTAGCGTTTAGAAAACTGAATTATACAAATTAACAACAAATATCCGCCATACCTTTTACAACCAAATTATTTGTCAGTGTGTATTTCCCGTCTTTACTTATGGTTGACAGGTTTAGACACTTACAAAATAGCTAAAGCACACAAGTCAGTGGAAAGATGTTGCATATAAATTAGCAAACAGAAAATGAAATGAGTGGAATGAACAAAGTTGAAATGAAAGTTTTGCAAGTGATAACTGTCGGCAAAAAGATGAAAGATAGAGCAAACTCTAAACTTGTGGATCATGGGAACATAAAAGAGGAAGACCTCGGATCAGGTGGGCAGACGATCTAAAAAGCATGTTTGGCGGTTGGATGATAATAAACTTTGCCGTTGGATCGATTTAGATTTATATTCGAAGAAATGTTAATTTTGCAAGAAATTGCATCATAATTCTCATTTACCTACGCAACTGTTTCCTCATAAAATCTACAGGTTTCAAATAAAAAGTTTTAGCAAAATTTCAAATGTTAATAACCTTATTTATTTGCAACTGCATAATGTCGTTATTATGTTTGATGTAGAAATATTTTGCGGAAAACTGTAATCGTTTCCTGTGACTAGCTTGTTACAATCTTTGTACGTTTAATTTAGCCAATTAGTGTCCAGCTGTAATTCTTGTTAGAAATTGAGTTTTTCTTTAAAGTATACATAGCCGATATGAATACAGCGCTACCCATAAGTTTCTTTGATAATGTGAAAACATGCAACCCAAAATACAAAGGACTCTAATTTAATTATATTCGATTAATGAACAAAGTAATTTGGCAAAGATAATTGTGAATAAATGAATACAAAATTTGTTAAAAAACGCTGTAGCGTGAATTTTATAATATAGGCTATGAATACTTTAAAAAAGCTCATGCTTTCTAAGACTATGTTAATTAGTATATTACATTACAAGCGTTGAATGCAATTCAAATTCATCTCAAGGAAGTATAATTTTTTACCTAGGGATGTAAAGCGAAAATATTATCTAATCTGAAAACACTCCATTACTGAAAAAAAAATCAAATAAAGTTGGGCCCCAAAGCCAAAATAAATTTAAGTGTTTTCAATTACAAAACAAATTCGCCAAGTAACTGGCAATTAAGATTAGGCAATAATCCCTAGATATCCTCCAAGAAGTAAGATTTATTTATCACAGTTTCACGAGCGCCAATGAAAAAAGCTGCGACATTCGTACTTTTACGATTGTCATAAACAGGAATCTTCAATATTGATCTTAAAGTGAAGCAAAAAACTCTTTCGCGCCTTCATATCGTGTTACATCCCATCAACGTTTATTATTAAATAAAACGAACCTGTTAAAACTAATAGTTAGTCCTTAAAAGTTGGGGAGTGTTTTCGTATGGGATGAAGCAGGGCCGCCGGCTGAAATGCATTTCTCTCGAACTTTCAGCGACGTACAATTCCCATTAAAAGGTAATTCGATTCAATGAATCACAAATTTAATGGGCGATTTTAAAACGGGCCCTTATTTACACAGTTATTTTAAGTGACAGTTAAGGCGTATTAAATTTTGCCGAGGTGTAAACGATATTGTTGCGTAACACAAGGAAGTTTACATTTCCCTGCAAGTTGGAAAATTATGCCTAAAGAGATATTAATTCAAACTGTTTACGTTTTGAATTTAAAATGAGCGTTTAATTATTCAATTTTGTTCAAGTGTATTACTGAAATGTAAATATAAGTAAACAACAAACGGGAGAGAATTTCGCTCATCCAGTTCCATTTCATGGTAATCTTGAAAATGGTCCACTTGACGAGCGGGTGCCAAGCTATTCTTAGAAGAGCACATCGAGAGTGGTTTTGTTGAGAACTTTCAAACACAGCTTCATGCAGATCCAACTGATCAGTAGTAGGGAGTTCTTAAAAAACAAAACAAATTCAAAGTGACTTTCGTGATGTATCTCAAAACAAGTGGAAATTCTATATGCAAAGGAAAACATTTCATTGATAACCTGATGTGTTAAAAAATCGAAAACAATATTATTGCAATCTGTAGAAATTGAAAGTGGCGGTGGTGACTGTGAATCGCTATAGAATATAAGTGCCCCGAGTTCGTTTAAATTTCTCATTTGTCTAGGTGTGGTTCGGAAGTCACATTAAGTGAATGGTTGCATTCATCAGAACAAACTGTTCTAGAGCTGCATTTTCCGCTGTAAATATGGCTGCCGCTACTCAACTGTTGAGTAATAACAAGTTGTAAACGGATAAGTTCAGCAGATAATCATGAAGCAGCTCTACAATAGTTTATTCTGCTGAATGCAACCATTAGCTCTGCCGGAATAGATCTGGCCTCAGTAACTTATCTAAACAGTGTTACATAAGTCCCTTTTCAAAGAATAACTAATACAGAAATAGTCCCAAAAAGAAAATAGTAACTTCATGTTAATAGTTAAACAAAACTGCAGACTATTTCTCAAGGAAATGATATGATAATTTATTTAATTTAAGTTTGGATAATAAAAGAGAGTACATTCCATTTCAGATTCAAATGGGTATTTTAACTTCCAGAACACTCTGAACATTCTGAAGTTAAAGATCCCATTTAAATAACTGTCAATTTTTAATAAGTCAAAGTTTTCCAAACAAGCACATTAAAATTCTTGCGTTGGCAAATTGCGTGAATTGCGAGAGGTGTATTTAAAGCGATTAATCATCAAAAAATGAAAACGCATTAAAGTATTCCATTAACAATTAACAAGTGATCAAATTATGGAGCTTAGTGTGGGAAAACGAACAGATGGCAAATTGACTAAAACCAACAAGTTATTACTGTTCCTTTAAGATTTTATTACGTTAAAAAGTCTAATCGTTTTTGAAGCTACTACCAATTCTATAGAGGTTAACGTATCTCATCTAAAAATATCACAACTCAATTGCTACGAATTAGTAAGTTAACTAGTCATAACAATGTGCGCTGACTAATTAACAACTGGACATTGTATCGTTTAATTAATTCATGCTGGTTGTAGCAGCTCAACTGTCCACAATCATCTCATAACGCTTAAATATGGTCGAACCGAGCCATCGGTATTTTTTCCGTCTCCGCTCACTTTTTCAGGGGGGGCTCAACCAGAATCATTAAAAAAATTTTCTTCCAATCTAATGAAAACATAAACCCGATTGATATCTGCGACCTTTTAAATTAATTCTATTGATCTCGTGATACATATTGATTCGATTATGGCTGTCCTTAACCTTCGCCGGGTCACTCTCGCCGAAGCAAATTTATTCCCTTGGTATGTCGCAGATGCGCTCATAGAAACGGCGTTGCATTCAACTTGCATTTCCAAATTTGAACGCTATGTTAAAAAGTAATTTTGTTTTTTTTATCAGTCTGCTTAGAATTGTCCATAAAGGGAATGAAGCTTTTGTCTGGAGTTGACAAACATTTCGGTTTTTAATAAACACTGATGCATGCATGAGACGTGACAGTTTGTCGCACCGAGATTTTAACGACGAAGAATTTGTTTTGCAATAATAACAAGATGATAAACTATATAGAAATATGATGGAAGAAATGCTTGCACTCCCTGTACACTTATTTGGTGTCCCCAAATGAACTGAAAGAAGAAAAATTCTTTTTTTTTTTCAACTGTACCTATATAAGTTTTTGTTTGTATACTGATCGGCACACTAAATGACAAGATGTATGATCGCTCCGCGAGCCATATTACGAAAGTGTTTGAGGGGTTGTCCACAAATCTCAGGTTTGTACTCGATACTTTCTACGACAATAGAACTTAAGAATGAAAAGTTTAAATAAACAAACAATTTAAAATGTGTTCGGGTAAAAGTCGAATAGTGTCAACAAGATATCCTCAAATTTGTTATTAAATCCTATTTAATATTAGCAAAACTAATAAACGATTAATCTGCCAAAAACATGAACACATAAAATCAGATATTGTAAAACATTAAAAACCTTAATTAACATCTTTGACGTTCTCTTACTCGTTTATGTGAACAATTAAGGTTTTCTTAATGGAATGGTTTTAATTAAATGTCTAATCCATAATATGCAGTGAAGTGAATCGTATATTTTAGCATTAAATTCATCCATTAATTTTAATGGAATAATCAATTGGTCAAATTGAATATGCACAGAAATTTGAAGAAATGCATAATTATACATTTTACATTTTCATTACATAGCCAATCAAAGTTATTCTTCATTTTTGTCGAGTATTAAAAATTTAGATTTCTTCGAACGTCAGAAAAATATGATATTCACTTTTTCGTCTTCAAAAAGCGAAAAGGTCGCCTCCGTTACTATACAATTACAATAAAAATCCTTGGGAATTAAGGCTCTTGTTTGAAGTAAATTTTTGTTTTTTTGCTTTTAATTTCTCTATTCGAAAAAAAGTATGCGCAACAAAAGTGGTTTTGTAGGCTCTTATTACTTACTGCAGTCTTTGAAAAAATTTTAATTCAGGTAATAATTTGAATCGAGAAATAAAACTATTTGTATTTATTATCTATCTATAATATTTTTTTTGTCTCCAAATCTTGTACAATCTACCAGTAATTATACACTGTAAGTACTTCTTATGTAATTGCTGAACTTAATTCTTAAAACTAATACATGACATGAAGAGTAATGCTATAACTGTGAGCATCCTCTAAATCAATAATACCTAAGTATAATAACTTCTTATTAAATGTGTTTATGTTTTGTACGTATTTAATGAACAACAAATTGGTCTTTTATTATTTTTTCTCTTAATAAATACAATTTAATAACAAATTTGAGCGTGCCTTGTTGAGATCGTTCTACTTTTACGTGTACCTTCTTATTTATTGTTTCATCCGATTAAATTGCTTATTTAAATTTTTCACCTCTTAATAAAGTTCATCGTTCGACAAAATATTGAATACAGACCTGAGATTAATGGAAAACCCCGCAAACAATCCTGTAATACGGCTCACGAAGCAATCAGACGCCGGGTGTCATTTAATGTGGCGACCACCGACCAAAACTATTTTTTTTATAAACAAAATTGAAATGTTTTTCATAAAATAACAAATGAAAATGATGAAAAAATATTTTATTTTGTTCAACCCTTTAATTTCAACACATTTTTTCACCCTGTGCAAACATTCTGATGAACCTTCGAGGAACACACAAACACCTAAAGCGATAGTGTAAAGAACCGCGGAACTATTTCCGCCATTCCAGAGTTGGTAATATTTTGCGTGATAAAAATGGCCACACACCCCCACACACAGTCTAATGAGGACTTGCAAAAATTTTCGAAATCTACAAGAATGTAAAAAGGTTCGCTTTAGGTACGCTACTGATGTTCACTTGGACTGGATTCCACTCGATAGTGACAAATTTTTACAATGCCATAAATTGAAATCATACTTACCTTTGCGGATAGCAGCCTGACGATTGTTGCAGCCTGACGATTGTTGCAGCCTGACGATTGTTGCAGCCATAAATCATTACATTTACTGTTAAGTTTCGAATATAAGGGAATTTTAGGCTAATTACAGCTTTTGGATTATTTTTTTTTACTTTGGACATCTTTGTCTCAATAATACTGATCCTGAAAAGTATTTTTATAAAAAATCAGTTTTTATTTTTTTTTCTCGAAAATTAACGGCGATAATTAACATTTAAAACCGGAAATTTCTAGCCTTATACCAAAGTCATACGTGCACTAAATTTTAAATGCATAGCTTTTAATTAAAGCTCAATTTTGGGGGTGGCCACAAGTGATGGGACACCCTGTACACTAGCTGTTCTTTGAAATTTTTGAATAAGATTACGTAAATCATCTCTGTATTTCCTATATGTAAGACACTTCTCCATTCCCGTAACACTGAACAAGATAAATCCTAAATTGAAGGACTAATACTGTTTCAGTATACATGATACTTTGATTTAAATGAAACTGCAAAAAGGAAAATATTCACTTTAAATTTTCAGCTTTTTTTCCTTTACTTAATTTTTGAAAACTATCGAAATTTTATTGAAATTATTAAATTTGAATCAAGCAAAAAAATTTTGTGTAAAAAAAGTAAAATGTTTTCTTCTTTTTCAGTTTATCTGTAGACGCACTAATTATCGCTTACATCAATTGCAAAACCACGATCAAATTACAAACTAGGAAACGTATTTGCAGAGCAAAGTTAAATTAATAAAGTGCAACACCTGGGGTGCAGGAAGTTATAAACAGGAAGTGCTGATAAAACACGTCCATTAAGTCTTGAAACTCATCAAACTATCGCGCGGGGCAAAGTTTTGCGACTTCCTTTAATTTTCGAGTTCTTATCAGCGAATAAATAGCCGCGCACCGCAAAAACTAATTTTAGATTCGAAAAGCGGAAGCGAACCACAGCGAGATCCTTGAAATAGTTTTTATTTTTTTGAAATCAACTCGAAGGAAGTGTAGCGATTTTGTTATTGGTCGCGCCAGCGACGATAATCACACATCCAATTTTAAAAATCAAGCGAAATTTGCGCTTCGTCGATCTTCAAATAGGAAAATATCAGATAAAACATCCCCTCATATTTCGCATTCGTACCCCCTTACGTCAATCAGCCGGTGAGCATCCTTCGCCCGCGCTGTCACTAAAGTTTAGGGACTGGAACAAATCTCGGATAATGGAAATGTCACGACTTTTTTGATATGACAACCATTCAATAACAATACGCGGAATAATGTTTTTTCTCATGAAAATAATTCCGATACTCTTGTCAGGTGTCTCGGTGGGAGGTCACTAAAGAAATTAATTTTTTTCTTATCGTGTGGTTTTCTTTCGAGACTGTTAGAGCGTGATCCGGATGTTGCGGAGATGACATACTGGTTACGTGAAATCGGAGAAAAATTTCAAAAACGTTACTTAACCCAATAACCTTCGGACCGTAAACTCAACACCGGGGTCGTTTCCTGGGGATAAACCGATGAAGTTTAATAATTAACAAACAAGTCATCTCCAAGTTGGTGTATTAACGTGGGTTAATTAATCAGCACGAAATGCGACTTATCTTGTTTAGATTGCGTCACCGCAACGAACAGGTACGCCTAGATAAACTAGACAGACGAATTTAAAAGTGACCGACAAAAAACAGGTACGAACGGGCACCATAATAACAGGTACGGTAGGCACAAAAACAAATAAAGAGTAAGTGGTCCCCCTAAATAAAACAAGTGTTTGCGTCTACTCTTGTTCAAGATACAAAAATTAAAAATAACCGCGCTCGTGAAAATATGGGGATGATACAGGTTTTATTGCGTCAGTTTGTAATAGCTTTCATTGGCAGATTGACAACAAAATTTCCGGCATTCAACAGCCTCTAAAACGTTCGCAGGAATTAATAACAATTTGTTTTGATTTTAATTTCACATTTTCTTTAACAAGAAACCAACTCCAAAGTTGAAGGAATGTTGTCCAGTTGAGACAAACAGAATTATAAAATATGACTAATCGTTTTTTAATAAGAATAACCAAAATCCAATTTTCTCACGTGTGTGATTGAGTATTGATAAATGTATAAAAACGTTCTTCATCATATTTTCAATATTTCTAAACAAAACCTTGAATATTTTCGTTAATATTAAAAATATTTCGTTTATACATTTTTCAGACTATTTTAATGAGCCAGACATATGCGAATATTAAGGTTAATAAGAGTTTTGAATATGAATGAACTTCATAATTTCAATGCCCATTAATTTACTAATTCCAACTACTGTCCTTGTGACTAAACAGATCAAGTCTTGTTTTATTTTTTATAGATTACAATCGTACATGTTTGAGTGATTAAATATGAAAAAAGTTTGTTATAAAATATCCCAAAAACTGTGACAGCGAATCTTTATATTATTTACTAAGCTATGAAAATGATAACTTGAATTTACAAGGTTACACTCAAGTTGTGGCAATTTATACTGTATCAGTTTTATAAAACCAATATTTTTCTTTACAATGAGTATTATCAAACGTTGAGCATTGCAACGTGATCAAGTTTCTCACATACAACGATTTGGGCCGAAAGTTGTCCATAAATAGTATGCGCAGATGTATTCCCAAGTGAGGCAAGATCTTATGAAACTGTGAAGAAAGTTGAAGTTGAAGAAAGCGTCTCTTGTCAGTGTGGTTACTGCACCCGAAATAATTTGCAAAACAAAATAATCAGAATTTTCTTTCTTTTTGTCACTGCTGCTGATGAGACTTGGGTGCTCACGAACTTGAGGAGAACAATGAGCAGAAGCCCCATCGTGCATAAACCACAAGCTAATTCTTAAAACCACAGGAACATCGACCAATAGCTCGGAAGTTTCCGTAACTTACCAAGACAATTAAGGACCAATTAAAAACTCTCCTATGATACAAGTCCAAACATTAATCTGGAATCGTAGCTGATGCACAGTGTCCAGTGATTTCAAATACCGGTTCTCGTAGACTAAATATAGCTTCATCGGTGAACAGAGGTACCAAAAAATGGATTCGCTGTTTTCTGCATATACCAAGTACAATCTTGCACTCATTGAAAGTGGTTTGGATAAAGAGGCTCTCCATGAATTAACCGTTGCCGTTAATTGCCAGGAGCTGCGGATTCTCGTCAACTGTACCCAAAATGGTCACTTTTAATTCAGACGTAAGAGATTGTCGTCTTTCTCTATCTGCAACTGGAGTGTTACATGCTACGGTCCCTATCTTCGCAAGTCGCTGATACAAAGAAACAAACGTTTAAGAATATGACTGATGTCGATTTGGATAATGGGTACTCTTGATATAATCTTGCAGTATCGTAGTAATTGCCATTAGTGAAAAAAAAAAAATTTACCATTGGAACTAAATTTAAAGTTAAATATCTTGGAAGAGATGCATTTTTGGACATTGGTTTTTTAGCACCTTTTGATTTCTTTTTGATGGTAGAATACTCCCCTTATTTTAGTTGCACCCTATAAGCCCAGTAAAACTTGAAATTTGATGCGAGATAATTAAAACAAATATGTATTAACGATAAGCAAACGGCGATTCGTGACCCGCATACAGATCAACTGTATTTTTTGTTGACTGACATTCCCTCACATACACAGAAACATTTTTTACGCCAAAGTTACCTACATTTTTTTCTAATAAATCGAAATGTCCGAAACTTTTCATTGGCAGATATTGTTTTAACTTTTTTCCATCAATTCCATACAAGCAAACAAGTTTCATTTCATTCCAGATCGTGTTTATAAATAAAATTTACAGTTGCATAAAGGAATTGATGAAATTTGCAGTTTAATATTTTCTGAAGATTTATTTCCAGATCGTTTAATCTAAACGGCATTATTGTTTCTGTGTACAGCAATTGTTCAGGCGCGTTGTTGCGAGGTCGAAATTTGCAATTTTGCCAATCCAGCAGATTTTCTGGCATTGCATTAATTGCGTAGTTTATAGTCTATTATTAGCATATCTACCTGCCTGAATAAATTTCTCCACCTGCACCTTTTAAACCGTAATAATATCATGTAATAAAACAGGACTAAAACCGGCCCGTAGTCCTCCAAAACCGGATCGCAAGCTATAAATAGAACATGTCATGATGTATTATCTCAGTTGTTTATTTTTCAATCGTTTTCTCCCGTTTTCGACTTTTCGCGATTTTCAATTCCAAAGTTATTGCGCAACTTTTACAATAAGCGACGCCTTCCACGCGTTTCCTCGTCGAAGCAGTTTCCTCGTTTTTCTTCGTCACTTGCACCGCATGGTAACATGAACTACCAAATACGTACATCATCTTAACGTACTAATTATCACCGGCTAAAAATAGAATTTGTTTAATGTTTATCGTGTCTATTACGACTCGAGTCTTTTTATACCTTGTATTCAATTTGCAGGTTTTATTTTTAATTTTTTGGTCGTTTTTTTTTGTTGAATTCCGGTTGTTAACGCAAGTTTATTTCTGTGGGAATTTTAGGAAAATAAAAGTTACACCGGGTGATTTTTCGCCACACGCTTCCGCGACTGTGGCGAAAAATGTCAATGTTGCACGTGTCGCTCTGCAAAAATTTTGTACGTAATTTATTAAGGTCACGCCACGTTTTATTATGGTTTAACTAATTTTGTGTTTTTTTTTTGAAATTTGAAACGTATAATAAAATTGCGAATTTACGTTTTAACTTGCAAAACATTACCGATTCAATACTTGTAATATTAAAAGCATTTCACGATTAAATTATTTCGATTCGACAGCATGACATTAACCTTTGATTTTAATTCAAAACAAAAAGATTTTCAATGCAACACATATTGACCCCATTCTTTAATTTATAGGTGTTATCCAAACTTGAACGAAGGTTTAAATTTTGTCGTTTTCGCTTATCAAGAACACAAAATTTACAAAAAAAAAAAACAATAATTGCAGGATTGTACAAGGCATTTTTTACCGCACGACCTTCATGAGACGGATTAATACTGGGTAGCTTGGCTCAAGTTATTACAAATTCGGTTGAAGGGATTAAAGTAGATTACGGTTGGTGAATTGAATTTGGAGGGTGTGATACATATTTACAATCAGAATTATGACACCAGACATATGAATATACCATCGAGATCAAACTTTTCGGCGTGGCTTTCTTTATTTTTGCAACATTTGATTTTGTGAAATCTTTTTTGTGTCAGACCGGATTTGATAAATGTATATGTCATGCCCCTGTCAATATTTTCATCCTGTTAACATAAAATTTAGGGGTGGGATTACCGACATGCGGGGTGATGGATGAAAAAAGAATTGTCGAATTAAAAATTAATTTTTGAATCTTTTTAATTAAAAGTAAATTCCGTTTCAATTGAAAAATAAGTAATGTGGTGTGGTGACGCTACGCCCGCAATTTTCGAAACTTTCCCGGATTCTTAATCCGTGGGCAAATTTCCTAGAATTTCTTACAATTCAAGCGAGCTGCGCTCCATAATTTGATACACGCCCGCAGCATTTTCAATCGTTTATTCGCACAAAAAGATTTACAGTAGCGCTTTCACTATCGCACTTTTCGGATGATCGAAGCGAGAGATCTGCAGCGATTTTTGCCCTGTAACTCCGGTTTTAAAAAAACGCGATAAGTTATCGGTCGCTTCACGGGCCAGCAGAAGAGTCCTCGCAACCAAATTCGTCGAATCACGCGATTCATTTCGCGGAAAAATTCTCGATTTTATTCCGATGCGGATGAAAAAAATACAAAGCATTCCATGGCCGCACGTATAGTAGGCTGCCCACTTAAACCAACTGACCGGCAGCGATAGCAAGAATGCAGTTATTATTAGCACCAGCTTATCGAGAGACCAACGACGGATGCGTGGGATTGAATAAAATAATTCGTACGAGGAACCCGCAACAACATTATTTGATTAACAGACACGTTCAAGGTTCAAACGACCTTTTTTCTCGAGATTCCGTAATGGAGCGCCTTGACAGAAATGCTACTGGGGCAGGTTCGCCTCATTTCCGCGCTTCCGCTATTAATTATCAAGATTAATTAACAGCACGCCCACGGGGAATTGATTTAACTGCACAGACAATTCTTAAAACTGATTTTTGCCTTCTTGTATGACAACTCCCTTAATTACCAGAATCGGTTAAAATATAAGGTTTTTTTCAGAAAATTATCTCCTAGTTGACATCAATCAATATTTCGCAAAAGTGTCTTGTGTTACAACCTACGTTTGGGTGTTTTTTACTAAATTTTTAACAGCGCCCAAAATCATATGAACGTAATCAACTTCAGTATTTGATAATCACTTATTTACAAATATTACCGAGCAGAACAATTAACAAAATAACTCCAGGACTTCATATTTGTCATATTGAGTACTTTATGAAGCAAGTCAGGGTACAAATCCGCAACTAAAATCAGCAAAAAAAATTTCGCTCTTCATCCAGATGCACCAGTGTAAGTAAATTAGTTGCCAAAAATTTACTTCGGTTTAATACATAAGAAGATATTTTTAACCAATCAGAAAAATTGACAGTCATCCATTTTAATATTCGACCATTTTACAGCCGAAAATTGTTAATGTTACGATTGTAAAGTAGTGTGGAGTCACAGAGGTACTCGGCCACCGAGGAAGGATTAATTCTTATATCGACGCAAACTACATCTGGCCCAACGCGGACGCTTACATTATGTTAGGTAACATATGTAAGTGGACCGCCCGCGCTGGACCTTCCTGGAACCTACCCTGGCAAACAAAAGACGACCTCCCCAACGGGAATATAAAAGCAAATTTTCTAGTTCCCGCAGGGAGTCCGTCCGAATCTTTTAAGTGAGCCAGTCGATTCTCTCACATGTTAATTTGTGCCATGTACATTATCTTGTAAATATTTCTCTAGATGTAATAAAAGTCTAGTCAACTTGGTGTGTTACTTAAACCACAACACGCTAAAGTAACTTGTTCTCTTCCACATTTCCCTCCGAATAGCTGGCGATTAGAAGTATTAAAATTGAAATGGTTTCAAGTAGTATCATTAAACTTTATTTTGATTACTTTGAATCAGAGTGCCAAGGAAGTAGTAAGACTACACGGGTACGGGGTCACCGCGAATTAAATTGATTCGCGGATTTGATTCTCGGATTAATTGATCGACGCCATCTTTAATCCTTTAATCGAAGATGTAATTACACCCCTTTAATCACAGATGTAATTACCCTAATTACCGCGTAATTGATCTGATTACAATTGATCTGATTGCACTAATTATAACCCTTTAATCACAAATGTAATTGTCCTAATTACCGCACAATTGATCTGATTATAACCCTTTAATCACAAATGTAATTGTCCTAATTACCGCGCAATTGATCTGATTATAACCCTTTAATCAAAGGATTATCCTAATTGAGATGCCCGGCGTCTCCACCCCTGCGCATCATCCATCTCCCTCCCACACATGGTTGAACACACCATCTCTCTCGCACACATTGCATAAACCTAACAGACAAGAATTTTCATGTTTGGCGCCGCACAGCCGAGGCGTCTTCACACCTGCGCATCATCTATCTCCCTCTTACACGTGGTTGAACACTCCATCTCCCTCGCGCACATTGTATAATCGTATGGACAGGAATTTTCTTGTCTGGCATATGTCAGACGTCACACCACTGATAATCAGAACTTCCCGCCCAAGTTGTGAAATTTTTAAGTGAAAAAAATGTTTTCGCCGTAAGTGAGTTTCGATCCCAAACCCACAAGTCGAAAATCGGACCCGTTCCACTGAGTCAGCTGGAGTCCTAAATAAAGACGCAGAAAGCTGTTATATATATTGTTACCTAAACGGTCTTATGCAGCCACGGCGGCTGCTTGACTGAGCACGGACGTTGTAGCTGGCCATGTTTTACTGTTGCCACGGGCAAATAAAATAAATAAAAACGTCACCTTTTTTTACAAAGGGAATGACCAGACGTGTTTTACATTTTATTCCGTATTTTATTTGTGTTTACATGTGAGTTATTATTTAATGTTTCAATGAGTTTGTAACATTTGACGGCCCAACGTGGGGTACAAGGAAAAGGGCTTTTTCACCGAACTTTCACCAACGACTCCGATGCCGCGATGCCGCGACGCCCTTCTGGAGGGGGATCAAATCCTAACATCAGGAACCTCCAGTGGCGCCCGCAACCGATGATCGCTACACGATTCAGCGCTAACAGCTGCAACAGGCGACTCCACTTCCCGGAGCTCCGACGCACGGCGTCGAACTACAAGGGGATCGTCAGCGACCGAACAGCGCCGCGAAGAGCTGCATTCCGCCGCCTTCCCCGCTTTCGGCATGACACGAAAGATGCCTGCGTACTAGACCCGCGTCACTCCATGGGACTATGGATGCCTGCAGCAAAGTATGAACAAGTAGCAAGCAACCACGCAACCGACCACCGCTGTACCGACCCGGTAACAGAGTGCAACTACGCACCACTGCAAGAACCATTATGTTGAGTAGAAACCGGAAATTACGAATATAGGTTGATTTTGCGATGTCGCCAGGTCGCCAAGACCCGCTTTGAGAAACTACGTTCTGACGTTTTGGTCAAACTGGAATTAGTACTCGAAAACAAACACGTGCAATCTCTCGGTGGGCATTTATCCAAATTGATAAAAGGCCTCGCAGAATTGCACAAAAACACTCTTGGACTACTGTCAGTACCTCCGCTATTTCCGATAGAAGTCGATTTGTCAAACAGTGCTTTGCAGTACAAATCGACAACTCCAGTGGTTCAAGATAATGATGAAGAGCATGAAATAGAAAATGGGGAAGTGCAAGAAGTGCCTGAACCGAATTTAATTTGTAACCTGGATGTTTTGGATGACGCCGAACCAGTTGAACTGAGTCATCGATGCCCGATTTCGGAACTATCCAATTAGAATCTGATTATAGTGTTATGGATAATCTTACTCTTTTGATGACCCTGCTTCCCGGAGTCCCAACGCACAGCGTCGAACTACAACGGGATCGTCAGCGACCGAACAGCGCCGCGAAGAGCCGCATTTCGCCGCCTTCCCCGCTTTCGGCATGACATGAAAGATGCCGGCGTACGAGACCCGCGTCACTTCGAGGAACCTGCAGCTAATAGCTAACCATAAACTATTTTCTTTATAATATAAATAATCCAAGGCAACAGCTACTTCCAACACCGTGCTCAGCCTTTAGGGAGGGGCGTGTTACCTAAACGGTCTTATGCAGCCACGGCGGCTGCTTGACTGAGCACGGACGTTGTAGCTGGCCATGTTTTACTGTTGCCACGGGCAAATAAAATAAATAAAAACGTCACCTTTTTTTACAAAGGGAATGACCAGACGTGTTTTACATTTTATTCCGTATTTTATTTGTGTTTACATGTGAGTTATTATTTAATGTTTCAATGAGTTTGTAACAATATAAGTGATATGAACACTTTGTGAAACAGGAATCTTTAAATGACTAGATAGATAGGTGGTGGTATTACAGGGAGCGTTTTGTGAAAGTAACGTGTTTGCGAGTTCGACCGACAGGCGTCGGATTGAACTTGATTACGCATGTGCAAAGTCCACATGTGTGCAAACAGCCATGGATTGGGTCTCTTTTCGTCCTAAACCACCGCGCAATATCGACGTATTACTCGTCAAAACGTGTTGCAACCTGCAATCAACTATTTTACCGAGCACACAGGCTATGGATTTAACTAAGTTAAATGATGCGGGAATGATGGTGAGTTCGTTTCAATCAACATTATGCATATTTTACAATTTCATTTCTGAATGTGCAGCAGCAGCTCCCGTTGCAAAAACTGAACCAACTTGAGATCGGCAAGACGTACCCGGTAATCAAATTTCGCAAGGTGAAGACGAAATATGGGCCGCGAATAATGGTCAATTTGGCTGAGTGTACAGTATTCCTTCCCCCGCGGATGAATGAAATTATTTCGTCCAATGACGCCATTCTAAATTCGACAAATGGGGCCATCTATATGAAGTATATCGGTGGAGCATATGGCCAGATTGAATTTCTACATCCGCCCATAACAGACAGCGCGATGATTTAATTTATTTAAATGTAAAATGTTTAAATTAATAAAATATATTACATAAACTGTGTTATTTATGCGCCCAGAATTGTGTGCGACTCCAAAACTCAGGCGCAATTTTTTCAACTTTGCATGTGCGGTGAAACTTTAAAAATTAATTTTGCAACTCCCGCCTAGTCTAATGAATAAAATTTTTTGAACGCATAAGCGCGCTGCCGGCATCAAGACGCCCATAGTGAGTCATCAGCCAGGGGGGTGAGATTATTAGAATTCACCGGGTAAGTCTGGAGGCCATGTAAAAAATAAACTTTAATGCGCCTGCGATTTACAAGTTAAATAGAAATGTGCAAACTGCGTGTTATTTATACATAATTTTACAGGCTCAAACACGCTTTGAATTGCACGCGATGAAACTTTAAAAATTAATTTTGGAACGCCCGACCGGTCTAATCAGCCAAGCTTCTAATTAAAACAGTCGAATTTCTGTATAGCGAATTTATATATTATATTCTCCAATTATTGAACCATGTCATATTAAAATTTCAACTATATTAAATCATCTAGAAAAAACTTTAAACACACATTCTAATGGCGCCACCGCACAATACACAGTTCAGACGCTCTGACAATTCGCGGCAGACGTCTGCGATTTACAAGTTTAAATAAATTTATGGCTTCATATAACACAGCATGGCCCCGGGAACCATCCATCGTAAATGTTGAAAACCTTTTAAAAGCAATTTAGCGAATCCAATGCACAATTGTTGGCAAGAGTTTGCAACAATTCGCAGCAGATATTAATTTTAATGTGTTGACAGTTTACAAGTTAAAATGGATTTATTGGCGTGCGTTACACAGTTTTAGGGCTCGAAAACTCCTGTTTGTTTAAACATATCTATCTAAAACGCATGTAAAATCGTGTTCGAGCGAATGGTTTCATCGATATTGTCAATTGCCGGATTGATATGGGTTGCTGTATTATAAAACACTTGTATTGGGAAGGCATGTATTTTAAATAAGCCCAATTATTTTTATATTTTACAAATAGTTATAGAAATATGCAAATATATTAAAAAATTATATTTTTCACAATCAAAATTACATATGACAAAATCTTGCATGCAAATTACATGTTTTAATCAAATATTCAGATCAATTTACGGGCAATATTGACATCACTTATAGAATAAAGAAATAATATTTACAGCTTAAAAATAATATGCACAGTCTTAAAATACTTATTATTATCAGCAGTTTATAAAATACATGCTTATTATTCACAGATTTAAAAAAATATTTGCAGTTTAAAATGAGCCCTTAAAAATAATTAAAAATAAACTTAAATTATACACATCACTCAATCATAGCATCATTTTGCGATAGTTGCGATAGAAATCTTTAACGGATAGATGGAGGGTATTACAGAGCGCGTTTTGTAAAAGCAACATGCTTATGAATTCAACCGACAGGTGTCGGATTGAACAACCATGCGCAAAGCCTACATGTGCGCAAACCGCCATGAATCGAGCTCTTTAGTCCTAAACCGCCGCGCGATATTAACGTGCAGCCGACGATTTTCCAAAAAACGTGGTATAAAATCGTTGTGTATGTGTGCTTGCATCGACTGTTTTTACATTCAAACGTAGTGCATTAGTGTTTGTTAACTATTTTTTGCTCCAACTGTGCGTGTGTGCGTTTTTGCTTCCAAAACATATCAGTTGTAAACCCACGTGTCGCAACACCAGTCGACCATTTTGCACCCAAATTTTACAGGCGCTTTCGGTAAGGAAACTTTGCATTTGCAATTCAATTTTTAATCTGTTTGGGTATGCATGTAGATAAAATGAATCCGAATCGCACGATGGCAGCCATTTTGCGGGAGGTTATAAATGTAATCACTCCTGATGATACAACCAGAATCAAGTTCTTTTTGCCCGAGGCCCAAAAACATGTTCGAACTCTGAACACACTTATGCGAAATAGCAATGGTACCGTTGGTGAGAAGAACAGCATCATATCCGAAATCACTATGGTCAAGGGTGAAATGGCGCGCTTGAAAATTTTGCAACGACGCGTGGGCAGCGGTCACGTGCGCAATACGAAACGATCTCAGCGCGTTATGTGGTCAGATATAAACGGAGCGTTTCAGAATCGAATTCGGACCGGCGCGGTAGCCAATTTAACCCACACGGATATCAATGCATTCCTGTTAGACGCCATGATGCTGACAAAGGCTCGTGTTAAAAACGCAATCACAAAACATGGGAACATTAAAGTTAACACTGTATTAGCGTCGGAATACAGTGTTAACACCAACGAAGGGGAAATGCGGGAAGTTAAAACATTCGCAACCAAGAATGTAGCGATCTGTGCAACAACCGATTTAACAGTCTGGTTTGAAGACAGTGTTGCAAACCCCACACGACGAAAAATGGAGCAGTTTCAAGGACGCGGATCAGGATGGACTCTACGTCGAATCATCAATCTGGGTGTTAACATCAACAAATACAATCCAATGCGTGCTGGGTCATACCTTGATCTGCCTGGACCAATCAAACGAAAACAGGCATGTGTAAACGTGGTTAATGCAGACAACGAGTGCTTCAAGTGGTCGCTGCTCTCGGCATTGCACCCAGTAGCCCACGGGTGCAACCCATGCCGTGTTACCAAATACTCACGGTTTGCAAACGAGCTCAATTTTGCTGGAATCGAGTTCCCCGTAATGCCGCGAGCGATACCAAAATTTGAACGTCAGAATGATGTGTCAATAAACGTATACATTCTGCATAAGAAGAAGGCAGCGTTTTCAGTCTCGCCCACACACATCACTATGAATAAGAAGGATGTCCACATCAATTTACTCCTCATCCAAAGTAGTTACATTGATGATGATGATGAACAAATTGAATGTGCCGATGATGATGATGAACCACTAACATTCCATTATGTGTGGATCAAAGACTTGTCAAGACTCGTCGGCAGTCAGCTATCAAAGGATAAAATGAAGAAATATATTTGTGATCGATGTCTGCACTATTTCAACACTGATGCAAAACTGGGCGGCCACCTTCTCGATTGCGGGCAGATTAATAAGTGCCGAGTTAATCTGCCAACAACCACAAACAATATCATCAGTTTCAAAAACCAGAGCCATAAGGAACGTGCGCCATTCATCGTGTACGCTGATTTCGAGTGTATCTTGAAACGTGTGACCCCCGATCCGGTAAGTTTACATAAACGAATTGTAAATTGATTTTAATTATTTTTTATTTGCTAGAATCAGGCTAATAAAACCAATGTGGTTCAAGTACACGAACCATTTAGCATTGGTTACTACATATCCTGCAGCTATGACGACTCAAGATCATACTATCGCAGTTATCGTGGTGTGGAGCCGGCTAAATGGTTTGCCACCGAACTACAACGGCTAGCCCAGGGCTTGGAGGCTGCATACGAAACACCCGTTCCTATGACTCAACTCACGCCTGACCAACAACGTCAATTCATCGAAGCCACCACATGTCACATCTGTGAAAAGCCCCTCGGCGTCGAACGAGTACGGGATCACTGCCATTTCACCGGTAATTATCGAGGTGTTGCGCATAACGCCTGCAACCTAAATTATCAAGATTCGCGTGCAATTCCCGTTGTATTTCATAATCTGTGTGGGTACGACTCGCATTTCCTCATCAAGGATGTTGCTATGTGTTTCCCCGGACGCATTAACCTGCTACCTCAGAATAAAGAACGGTACAGTTCATTTACTAAAAATATTGATGGGAGCGATATTTCCTTCAGATTTATCGACTCTTTTAAATTCATGTCCTCTTCTTTAGACAAGCTGGCATCTTATATGCCAGCTCTCAAAATTTTACCAAAAAATTTTCAAAATTTAACTGATGCCGATTTATCTTTGCTGAGGCGGAAGGGTGTGTTCCCCTACGAGTTCTTAGATTGCTGGGAAAAGCTTGAGGCCCCCGAATTGCCTGAGAAGGCACAATTTTTCAGCAATCTAACAGGGAGCAATATAACCGACGCAGATTATGAACATGCCAAATCAGTATGGGTGCAATTCGGCATTACATCTTTGGGTGATTATTCGGATTTGTATCTGAAAACAGACGTGCTCTTGCTTGCAGATGTTTTCGAAAACTTTCGAAACAGCTGCTTGCAGTCATACCAACTTGACCCTGCACACTATTACACACTTCCGGGCTTCACCTGGAGTGCAATGTTAAAGTATACAGAGATCGAGTTGGAACTGCTTACAGATATCGATATGCTAATGTTTGTTGAACGTGGGATCAGAGGCGGCCTGAGTCAGTGCAGCAACCGTTATGCTCTCGCGAACAACAAACACATGCAAACGTTCAATCCGAATAATCCCTCAACGTACATAATGTATTTTGATGTCAATAACTTATACGGTTGGGCCATGTCGCAACATCTCCCAACAGGTGGCTTCAAGTGGGCCGATCCTGCCGTCAGCTGGGATGTCCCTGATGACTCACCAATCGGCTACATTCTTGAAGTGGATTTGGCATATCCGGAGGAACTTCATGACGCGCACCAAGATCTTACGTTACGTTGGGTTTTGTGTTCTGGATATATCCAAGACATGCGTATACGCCTTCCACTATGATTACATAGTGCGGGAGTTTTCCGGACGATGCAAACTGTTATACACTGATACTGACAGCCTTATCTACGAGCTACGCACCCCAGATGTTTACGAGGTGATGCGGCGAGACATACACCTATTCGACACCTCCGACTATCCTGTTGAAAATCAGTTCAACATGCCCCGGGTCAACAAAAAGGTAGTCGGCTTGATGAAGGATGAATGCAACGGGGAGATTGTAACCGAGTTTGTGGGACTGCGCAGTAAAATGTATTCTATGCGCGTGGAGGGTGCGGACCGTGTAAAAAAAGCCAAAGGGGTGAGTGGCGCTGTGGTTAGGAACACAATAACATTCGATGATTATGTCAAGTGTCTGCGTGAAAGTTCAACCGCCTGCCGAACGCAGCACCGCTTTAGATCTGTATGTCATGTTGTGCAAACGGTGCGAGAACTTAAATTGGCCCTTAGTCCCTATGACAATAAGCGCTGTCTGCAACAGAACACAACCGATACATTGCCCTGGGGTCATTACAAACTGGCGCGAAATGACACTATGGATGTGGACTGAAGTGTGTGTTATACATAATTTAAGTTTATTTTAATTATTTTAAGCACTAAATAATAAGTATGTATTTTATAAACTACTGATAATAAGTATTTTAAGATTGTACATATTATTTTAAGCTGTAAATATTATTTCTTTATTCTATAAGTGTTGTCAATATTGCCATCATTTGTTTAAAACATGTAATTTACCGGTATGATTTTCTTATATGTAATTTTGATTGTGAAAACATAATTTCTTTTAATTTGTATATTTTGTAAAATATAAAAATAATTGAATTTATTTAAAATACATGCTTTTTCCATACAAGTGTTTTATAATACATCAGGCTCATCAATCCAACAATTGTCAATATCGCTGAAACCACCTTATAGTAATCTTGTAAAAATCTGAACGTAAACTAAATAAATTAATGATTTTAATAGCAAAATGAAGTTAAACATGTGAATGACGGCCCAACTTTGAAGCCCGCATTTGAACTTTGAAAAGTTCCCAATTTTGAATTCAACTTGAGAAGTTTGAATTCAAACTTCTCAAGTTGAATTCAAAATTGAGAACTTTTCAAAGTTCAAATGTATGTTTCAAGTTGACCCCGACAAAACGCGTTCTGTAATACCGCCCGCCTATCAGTTTGCAGATTTCTACTTTTACAAAGAAGCCTGCCTATTATATGGCAATTAAATACATGTTTAAGTAAGGGTGCTTACCGGCTCAGAGGCGCTGGAACCGCCTGCTGACGTTCAAGATTTGGGTTCGAAACTCTCGGCGAGCATTTTTTTTCAACTTTTAAATTTCGCAACTTGAGCGAGAAGTTCGATGGTGTGACGTCAGACATGCCTGGCGGGGAAATTCCTGTCCGTACGATTATGCAATGTGCGCGAGGGAGATGGTGTGTTCAACCGCGTGTAGGAGGGCGATGAAGTGTTCAACCATGTGTAAGAGGGAGATAGATGGTGCGCAGGAGTGCAGACGCCTCGGATGTGTGATGTCATACAAGCCAGACAAGAAAATTCCCGCTCGTAACGCCTATGCATTGTGTATGAGAGAGAGATGGTGTGTTCAACCATGTGTGGGAGGGAGATGGATGATGCGCGGGGCGGAGGCGCCGGGCATCTCAATTAGGATAATCCTTTGATTAAAGGGTTATAATCAAATCAATTGCAATCACATCAATTACGCGGTAATTAGGACAATTACATTTGCGATTAAAGGGTTATAATCAGATCAATTACGCTGTAATCAGATCAATTACGCGGTAATTAGGGTAATTACATCTGTGATTAAACGGGTGTAATTACATCTTCGATTAAAGGATTAAAGATGGCGTCGATCAATTAATCCGAGAATCAAATCCGCGAATCAATTTAATTCGCGGTGACCCCGTACCCGTGTAGTCTCACTACTCAAGGAGGTCACCGTGGATCACTGGACTGTGTCTAAAAAATACCGACAGCGTTTTGATTCCAGTACAGGCTGGATTCAGAAGAAACTACACTACAGGCGAACATCTACCGACTATGAAAGTATTAATAGAAAAGTCTGTGAAATACCATCTAGATATTTGTCTGATCTTTGTCAATTTGCAGAAGGCCTTCGACTATATGGAACACTGGTCTATATTTAACTCTCTAAAAAACGTCCAGAATTGAGAACAGATATAACAACTGCTGGAACAAGTAGTGACACATCTACGTCCTCCATCACCACCACCACCACCATCATAAAGTAGCAAATTACATTAGATTAACAGAGGCATAAAACAGGGTAACAATCTGAACTCACAACTTTCCAACCAAAAACAACATGGAAAGATAAGGGTTTACTGATCAGCAGAAGAAGATTAAACCACTTTCGATATGCAGATAATGTCGTTCTTATTGCTCGAACATTTATGGAACTGCAAAACATGCTAACTAAATTAAATAGCAAAGCTGCCTATATTGAACTCGATATGAGCTATGCTAAAACTAGGATAATGTGTAAAATAGATCCTCATATCAAAATACATAATAAAGATGTTCAAAACTACACTTATCTTGAACATCTGATAACCTTAGGTAAAGGACATCAGTTGTCAGAGATCAACAGTAGAAAACGGTTAGCATAGATAGCATTTGGCAATATGCCTATGTTTGCAAGGAGACGACTGTATGATTAATGTGTTCTACCCGTATGGAGCGGACATAAACCATCACAAAATGGAAAATGTGGGGGTCTATGTTCAAAGATGGACTGAAAATGGCTAATGAGATAAGATGATACAGTGTTGTCTTCATGTGTTTGATTTCAGATATAAATTCTCAATTCGTTTCCATACGACGCGAAACTTCTGCATTTGTGATTATTTTGTCCATGGGATACTAAGCATCCTTCTACATAGACACATTTTAAAGGCATCTAGTTTATCGATGTCTTTTTTACTCAAAATTTGGGTTTCAATATTAAGTACAATATCGTCACCAATTGAATAAATTAAGAGATCGATTTTCAGTTATAAATCCATAATGAAACTTAATTTTTTTATCCACTGACCTTCTTGATTTATTGCATGTATGTTCTGTTTCGGTAAATAAAAACAATTACACTTTTGTAATAATTAATTTGATAAACAAACATTGGATTTGGATAAACACAGAATATCGATTTGGTTAAAGTTGTACTGTATTCCTGTTGAAATTCGCAGTGTAAAATCACAGAATGAGCAACCTTTAAAAAAATGGATGAATAACATTCAATTAATCTAAAAGCATCTTCATTTAATTTTTGACGCTGTTGAATAGTCGGTTCAAATAATTGTAATAAAAACTACGTTACTTTCCAGTACCGTTATTCATTTCTAAAAACTAAGCGAATCAAACATATCAATTTGCCAATTTAAAATTGCCGAACTACTTCAATCATCCTTAAAAAAAAAAAGTTTATTACTAAAATCGTGGATTTAGCCCAAGAAACAAAGTATTTTTTCAAGATGGCTCATAAAGAGGTAAGACAAATAATACCATAAATTTCTTAGCAGCGGTTCTTCAAGGGTTTCAACGCAAATAACGTAAAATGTAGTGGAGCTAGCACGGTAACGTACATTGTGTTCGAACAAGGCTGTAAATCTCGCGTAATTGAACAGAAATTGGCTTGAATTCTCTTCCAGTGTGTAAAGGAAAAGTTAATATTTGTTCAGGTTTATTTATTGGTCTGAGTTTAGGTTTCATTATTTCAATTACCGGTAAATCAGAAAGATAACGAGACGTGGTGTCGAGAAATTTTCCTTGAAGAGACAGCTGCGGCTTACATAATCACTAATCAATATTGAAAATGAAACTATTATCCACGAGAATACAAAATTCTTTAGGGTTTTCAATAACCGCAGCTATAAAATCTTATCATATGAAAAACGTGTTTAATTCTTGCGCATGTTTATTTCATTGCATTTTTTTGCAAATTTCTAGTTGAGACTTTAAACTTGAAGTAATGAAATGAGATCATGCTCTGCTATTCCCGAAGGCTGATTCTAAAGACGAGCGATTGAAGATTTTAACACAAGATACCTATCGGAAACACCAGTTGATCTTCATACTTCTGCTTTTGTTGTTTACTGTCGTTTGTCATCATAATCATCAATTCAACTCTTTTTCATTCACTTCAGGATGTAGGCCTCTCCTAACTTTCTCGACTCTTCCTCATCTTGAGCTGGCTTTAAAATTTTTACATATTTTTATATCATCGGTTCATGGTATTGGTGGTCGTTATTTTTTATTTTTGTAGGTTCTTAAGCCCGATTCAGTTCCACTTTCGTGTAGTTACTGTCTTTATTACGGCACACACATTAAGATATTCCCTTAGCCACTTATTTGGTTTTCATTTGATATCCGTATAAGTACCGACTTTGCCATTACCTTTTGCATTATTAGCAGTTTGCTAATTGACTTTTGTGTTAGTTTAAGAGCACGTTACTACAGGTAACACACTCACAGATCTTCCATTTCAAGCGGTTTGACATGTCACTTTTTAATATGAATTGTTGATTTTGAAAGTGGGGCAAGTTCATGTTGTGAAAAAATAGCTCAAGCTAATTCTGATTGAAAATTAACAAAAAATTGTTATTAATCAATTCACAATAAATATCTTTTAAATATCTAGCAATAATATAAAATGAACTTGCCCCACTTTCAAACCCAACGACTCATATATTTCTTGGTTACCAAAACCTATCCTTCCTAGGTACTTGAAATTGTCTACTTCCTCAATTTTATAGCCTGCTATCTCTGCCTCGTTTCTGTTATCTATGCCAATCTTTTTTATATTGTTAACTTTGCTTTTGGTTATTTCTAGGTCTCGTCTTGCTGCTTCAACTTCCACTTTTTGTATTGTTTCCATTAGACTATGTCAGCTGGGTCAAGTTATTACTTGTACAGCTTTTTCTGTTATAACTATGTACCCACTTCCTCGGGAAAGACGGTAAATTACCCAAAACAAGCGTGGTGTACTCTTACCAACAGGCTGCACTAACGAAAACTCTCTAGATTTAACCAGTTAGTTGGTAATATGACGTTCTGCCCTTGTCCAAAAAAAGGAAATTTGAGCGACTATAACCGCTTTCATGCAAATTTGTATAAGACGAAACTGCTTGAAAACGAAAAAAATTCGT
Source organism: Dascillus cervinus (assembly GCA_949768715.1). Classification (NCBI taxonomy): domain Eukaryota; kingdom Metazoa; phylum Arthropoda; class Insecta; order Coleoptera; family Dascillidae; genus Dascillus; species Dascillus cervinus. The sequence continues at coordinate 22,782,572 of OX458319.1, read as the reverse complement.
TTTGAGCAGATTATTAGCTTAACCAGTGACATATCTACAACGATACTTAAATCGGGACAGCAAAATCATTCCGTCATACACAGAATTCCGGCTCATCCAGTTTTCGGATTGACCAGGTTTGACTGTACCTTCGAAAATCTTATCGGCCGTGCGGGGTCAGCCAAACCGAGGTGCCTTGCACACCACGTTTTCAATAACTGACTTTCCTTTTAATGTGCTGTAAACCCTTCCACTACTCTTCTTTGAAATAAGCGTTTCTTGGGTTCGAATAAATTAATCTTAATCGGCACTTCCAAAATGAAAGCTATTATTTAAATACAAAAAATATCACTATATTCATCTTCAGATTTGGACCCATGGTAAAATATACATAATTATAAAATATACCAGTCAAAAATAAACTTTTTAACTGTAGCTAAAATAAATTTTAAATTTCAAGTTCACTGCGTGTCTGTTCAAATATTTGCCAATTTAAAAAGTTCTTTGCAGATCTCGTAGGAGTGAGATTTTTCTTTCATATAAAAATGCGGCAATCAAGTCCCAAACGTTATTACGAATTTTTTTTTAAACGAAAAATTCAAAAAGTAAATGAGTTGTGGTTTCCTACAATGATGAAAGTAAACGAAAAATTCACACAAAAAACTTCAAACTTTAGATACGGTCATAAAAGACGGAATTCACTTGGATATGTACAAAAGATTCATAAATCGAACAGGAAATTTGCAAACAAACAAATTCCTGGAATTATTTAAACGTTCATGATTCAAGAGAATGTTTCACAACACACAAAATGTACTGAAAATAATCCAAGATTGTGTTTGGAACATTTCTGTTGGTACAAGATTATCACAGGAAATTGAGCGAGTCGTCTTTGTAAACTGCGTCAAACGTGCGGCCGGATTTCCTTCTGGGCGCAAATACTGCGAAATCGCATTCAAAAATAATCGCGTGATAGCAAACAAGAAATACACTTTTCAAATAAGAGCGGTCAAGGCTGATGCGAATAAAAATTTCAGGTACCACCTTCAAATGATTGACAATCAAACGCACAAAAAGGTGCGGCTTCAGTACCCGATTGATTTTCCCGGGAGAAGTAAAGGTCGTTTTTTTCGGATGGTCGTCGGACACCTGCTTAGCTCGCGGTCAGAAAACAGGTGTTACCCACGTTCCTCTTAATGAACACATATCTGGAAAAGTGTCCGTGCGCGGTAAATCCAGAAATCTCCGAGATTTGCGTTTGGCTCGCGGCCTCGACGTTAACAGACACCGCGACTCCGGCTTATGCACCTGCCGCACAGCTAAGTACCCATTACTTGATCAGAATTCGCCGGAGGCGAATTGTTTTCCACAGTTGCGTTTCTATTTTATTATTACGTTTATTGTTCGTGCGAGGAATAAAATTCCATATTGTTAACAATTGAAGCCCAGTTGAGACAGCTATGTTCATTGAATCCGGTTACTGTAATTTTGGAGAGAGGAAGGAGGGCCCGTGGAATTTTTTTTCGCAATCGCAAAGAATTTCACGAATGTTCAAGACCAGATTTGTAAAGGGAAAGGCGTTGATTATATGCCTGCAAAGGAACGTGCAAATTCCGCGAATTTTCGCCAGATTTTTGATAATTTAATTTAAAACATGACCAAGTCAAAAACATACCAAAAGGTGATCTAAAAACATTTGTGGATATTAGCGGCCCGTGCAATTATTATTCCTACCACTTTTTGACATCTCGAGCAGTTTTACGTTATAATTAATTTAATGTTCTGGTGGTCTTTCCAGATCAGATGAGAGTTTGGGCTGTGTATGTTCGTTTAAAATCTCTTTACGATAGCAAAATTCTTTCAAGCGTTTGAATTGGTACACACACGCACATTTAGACACTAAAATTATACATCGTGTCAGATTTTTAGCGTTACAAAAAATTGGTGTAAGAAAGATAATTATTATTCTTGTCACTTTTTGATGTCTCGAACCGTTTTTAAGTTATAATCAATTTAATGTTTTCATTTTCGAGTCTTTATTGGCCAATTTTGGGGCTACCGTACGTATGTGTCAAATCTCGTTCAATTAACATAATTATTTTAAAAGTTACCCTCTTTACAGCACCATCCACACACGTACCATATGATCCAATAAGAAATTAGTTTTTTTTAAAATACATACTTATATTGCTACCCCAGTTCTATAATGTAACAACTCAAAAAATGCCATTTTTGAGTTAAGCATATCATTCAAAAGGAAACAGTGTACTTTATTCAATTCAAAAGAGTAACAAGTTGAATTATCAAAATTCGTTTGTATATGACCCACAAAACGAAATTTTGTGCAAAGTTCAATAGTGTCACAACTCATTTTTTTTGGAAATTTTCAAGTGTAACTGTTATTAAGTCAATCATAAATTAATAATTAAGTATGCCAATCAATATCCGTAAATGCCTTAGCACAAGGAAGTTATAGTAAAGTCAAGAAAACTATTAATTTTCTTTAAGCGATTATCTGAAAACATGAATTTTAGACTTGTTGCACTATAGAACTTGGGTATAGATATATTGGCAGTAAAAGTCACATCAGTCCATTTACAGTCCATTACATTATAATAGAAGGTCATTTTATTACTTTTTGTTTGACAATCATTCTTCTGGTTTGGCGTTTTCAAAAAAATTCTTAGAGAGTGCGTAATTTGACACAACAGTTTTATACTACAGTTTTCTACAATTTGTTTGCTTAACTAATTGTTATTGAACGGGGACCTGCTGTAGTATTCATAGACCTGTTTTATCTCATTATTAATTCAATTTAAATGAATCAACAATTACGTTTCTTCTTCTTCACCGCTACCAACTTAATTTTAAATAAAATTATGATTTCCTAGAAGCTAAAATTATTCGATCATACTGTACAAACAAGTAAAACGTAAGAGTGACTATTCACTGCTAAAATTATGCATCGTGTGAGACAATCCAATTTCAAATGGATTTTGTGCCGTAGCGTATAGAAAACACATTACCAAATATTTGAATATGAATAAGTTTTAACACTTTCTAATGCCAACTTTTACAAACGCAATTACAACCGGCAACAATCTGACTCGATTTAACCGGATTCATTCAACTCGACCCGCCGATTAAAAATCTCCCCTACCGAATCAATTTTCCCCGTGCAGTTACACCCCATTAGAATAAATTAAGCGTAAAGGTCCCCAGTCAACAGGTCAATTTCACCCTTGAGGTTTGTTGGTTCGTAAACGTCACGAAACGCTCCCTTTTAGAGATCATAACGCAATCAATCAATCCGTTCGCGAAATGTATAAATTATTAAAACTGGTTGAGTTTTCTTTATTGCAATATGTAAATAGTTGTTTGCGCTGTTTTTAAAAGAGCATTTTATTTTTAGAGTAACAATAGCGATAGAAGCCGGTTAATATGTATCACGTTCCATATATGTCCTTGTGAAAGGCACATAAAATTATCGTTTTATACAAATAAGATAGCGAGTTGATCGTCATTGAACACAACTTTGCTCTTATGTTACTCTCGATGTGTGCAACCATTTATTTCCGTATTAAATAATTCGAATTTTTGTCCTCTACCGCCGCGCAAAAGCGTGCACGGTTCGCCCTCGTCCAAAAAAATGCATCCGTCTTTTTCTGAATCCGAATTTGAATATGAATGTGTCAGAACAAGGTGACGGACTGCTATTTTTAGCTGACATTATATTTTTTGTCAAGACATCTCCAATTTTCGTTGTCCAAAATGAGACAGAGGCGTTGTCGTGCACGCCAATTTAGGCACCTACGGATCACATAGCAGAAATCGCCACGAAACACGGACTTTTAATCGAACCGGGAAGGGCTACTAGCAGTGTCAATGAATTTCGCAGTTAAAAGTCTCGAGGGAAAAAAATTTACAGTAAACATTGACCTACGTTAAAAATGATCTGTTATTTCATTGTACTGAAGTTTCAATTCAATTAGGCGGCGATTGTGACGTCACGAGTTTTTTTGAAATCGAAAAAAGCGGTAGAATTGCATTTCGTTGTATCAGATGGAGTGACCTCAATTGGCTAGAATTCAAAAAGAAACACAATTTCAGTAGACTGGTTTGGCCGTACGATTTAACATTCCTGATTTTTTCTGGAAAAAATGTTTCGAAATTATAGTCCTTTCGCTAGAACTGAAAGCGCCCGGAGTTATTCGAAATTTCCTGTGAGTTGATTAAACGCGTGTAAAGGGCAAAACCCGCGAAATTCTTGGACACTTGTGCATTTAATGATCACATGTGCGCGTGGTTTTATTTTTCCACAATAATTCATGGCCGACTGAATCCAAACAAACCAAAATAAAATACGTAAACAATATACTTAACGTTCTGCGTTAAAAATTAAAAAAAAAACTGTTGCTTTTGGAAGTTATTATCTAATTGCTGGCATAAATCGTCTTATCTTAAAAATATCTAAAAATACGATTTCAGATAATTTTTTTGTCCCCGGATTTCAAGCTTCACTTCAAATAAACGTGTTTTAATTCTCGGCAAATGGCCACTTAATATTATCATAACTGTATTTAAAAAGCGGAAGTATTTCACGATCCAATCAAAAGTACATCCTGCATGCCAGATTTCCAACACTTACGATAACAAAGTTTTTAATCTTTAATAATTGTGAATAAGTTTTCTTTAAATTAAATACTTTAGCCATCTTTCATAAACGATGTCACAAGTTTAGGCGGGGGAGGGGGTTAGCGGAATTGTGGCAGTCCGGCCCGGGTGTTAGGGGGGCTCTTTAAAAACGTGGCATCACAAAAAAAGTAAAATTTTAGCAACTATTGGTAAATGACCATTATAAAGTCGTCAACTGATATAGCGAACCTTTCATTAATTGTATTTTCCTTCAAAATTAAAAATACATAATTTTGTTTCCGTGACGTGGCTCACGTGGGGGGGGGCACAGTGACAAAGGAGTAGAATGGGGGTCAAATTTGACGAAAAACTTGTGACATCATTTATGGAAACCGCCTTAAATTATTCAGATAATTAATTATTTAGTTTCTTGTGTTCCCGGTACACAAAAGTAATGTCTCCATCACTAAGATACAAACTAAATTTGACCGTTATTTACTGATTGTGAACACTTACTAATGTAAAAATTAAATGAATGTTTTGAGGTGGATAGACTGTAGCAATTCATCAATTTTAGTATCGTTTTGTTTTACAAAATAGATTACAAAATAACGGAAGAGATTCATATTTGTCATTATGTAATCTATGCATTTCATCAGTTACAATAAAAAAATTTAATGTGTATATAAATGCACTGGATGTCTCTTAAAGTTATTGCTTGAGAAGGCTCTAACTGGACCACGAGCTGCTGCGCTTAGCAGTTGCAGTACATTATTGACCGACCGTAGACGAACTATGAGAAAACTTTTTCATCTTTTGTTTACCAAATAAGGCATTTTCAACATAATACGAAAATCCACAGAAGAAGAAATTCGGCTTTACAATAAATACTTTTCCAAGTAAAGCATAGGTTGAAGCTGAAAATGTATAGCCAACTGGCACAATACCCACCAAAAATGGCACTTTCTTCAGGTTTTCGAATTTTTAAGAGATAACCGCTCTCAAAATAGCGATTATGTTAATTCTAGACTATATGAATTCTTCATATCAAGATATTATTATTAATGCACCTGCGAGAAACTCCTATAAATATTACAGAAAAAGCTATGACATTAACTGAAATATTAAAGTAACAAAATATAGCCCTTTGTATGCTCAAAAATAATCCTGAATATAGAATGAGAATGTGCAAAAGAAAACAAAACTGAAAAAACTAATTCTATGGCTTCCTCTAGCACACTGATTAGGTACTAACATGAAATAATATTCAAATATTTTGACACAGAAATAAATAGGTACAATCTGAATTCGGAGATATGACGGGAAGGTGAGGAACCGAGCTCTGAAAGCAAAAAAAAAACAGTAGGGTACCTCAACTATGCAATTCGGTAAAATAAACATGCCGGAATCGAAGCAAAGTTTAGGATTTAAATGAATAATTTTGACAAAAACAGCTGAGACGAAACTTCAAACATTGAAAACCCAAAGAAAATAATGCGTGAAACTGCATGAAATGCAATAATCAGCAGAAGAATAAGTGAAAACGCACTTCTTCCCTTTAGGTTCTTAAGGTGTGGTCCTCCCGCTTTATCCTAATCTCACATCTTTTGCATCTAAGCAATTGCTCCACCTTTTTCTTGGCTGGTTTTATAGGTACTTCCTATTGTCGCTTGTTACTGAAGCCAAACTGTCGTCTGTCATTCTGTTTATACGTACACTGCCGCTCAAAAGTTTGAATGCACTATCATATAAAAGTATGCCTAGCAGAATATATGAAGCAGTTCTTAAAGCACGTAGGGGTTACTTTGATGAAACTAAAGTTTAATTATCTTGTATTTTTCTCCGTTAAAATGTTTCTTTACGCTTAAATTTCATTAAAAAATTTCAATTTCCAGGTGTACTCAAACTTTTGAGCAGTAGTGTACATATCTGGCTTTATTTAATTTATTATCTTCACATTGTTATTGAAAGTTGTCAAAATATTGTAATTTCTGTGGTCTCACCAGTTCGGAACAAGGTGTCACTTAAAAATAAACTGGCTTTTAATTTTGCACTAGTTGCACCATTGACATTTACTGCAAACTTAGTTAAGTAGAATATATGGCTACCACTGCACTTTTCTTTTGTACCCATGAATGTAGGGGAACCCGGGGCAGAACGGGGTACTTAGTGAAAAATTATTTTTAGACAAGTTATCGAGGGCAGTATAGACTAAACACCACATTCATGAGATAAACTTATCTTCATTAAACACAATAAATTGGTTAAAACTTACATAATAAAACAATTTTTTATTATTTTTTAAAACACATTATACCAAGTACCCCGTTCTGCCCCATATGCAGGGCAGAACGGGGTACGGCTTACAATCATTGGAAATCATCGAATATCTTAGAAATACAAATAAGAGTCGCCTCATCATAATCACTGTCAACTCCTGCACAAGAGTTAACATGATATCCAGCTTTCTTTCGAATATGAATAAAACTCGCCACAATAAAGACATTCGGCATCATACTCGGTTTCGTCTCTTGATTTATATTTCAACTATGACTTTTCATTACGAAATTTATTCAAGATATCGGGCAGACTGTTTAAGTTATGGTTCCTTTAAGATAAAAATAGATCGTTATTCCTACAATCTTATTATATCAAAACTATCCTTACAATACAGCATATGTAGACTAAAACTAATGTATTTAATTACATGTAGCAACTATCTTGAATTTATATTGTTGGAAAATTGCAACAGGTTACCAAAAAACTAGATAGTAGCGTCTGGATTGCACAATACTGTGAAATTGCGAATCAAAATCGCTGTCTCATATGCAAGGCGCCCCACTTGATTAACTGATGTAGTTTCCACTAAACTTCAGTACCATATAGGCTCTATAGAGGCCGTACTCTGTTGTACCCCACTACCCCGTTCTGCCTCGGGTTCCCCTATAGGTTTCCGGCTTTTCTGCCCTTCCAAAATATCACCAGCATCTTAGCCTCATTTTACAAATACACATAAGATCTGTTTTGGTATTAAATAGAATAAAAGTTCCAACAGAAACAATCAGCAGTACATTCACAAGAGATGTTGAAACTACTTTACTTCTTATAAGCAAAAAAACAACTCAGCGTTTCATATTTTAGAAGATCTTTTAGAACAATTCTACTACTTGCAGCTCTTGAAGAGCATCAACCAGGGTTTTTAAATATTGTTTTTCAATGTTTCTTTCAAGAGTCGAAACAAGAAGTAGTCTTTGACCAAATGACACCTTTTAAAAAATGATAGTCAAGAGTACAGAAATAATCTTGTCGATTAGAAATTCGTCATGGACGTGTTCAATAATCTCCATAATTTGTACATTAACTCTAGAGTTATCATTATAATTTTCAAGTTTTCTAAAACAGTATGATCAAAATATTTGATACTAGGAGGCTGCAGAAAAGGACGACACGATACATTAAACTAGAGATAATTTTATAGCCTTCTATAATTAAAATATGTCGAGCATAAATTGAACCAATATGCGGTAAACTGGAACACCACAACAATAATGATTTACAACAGGTTAATGTTGGCACTTACTTAAGGAACAGCATAAGACCAGAAATAATGCGGTTTAACGTAAGTATCACTTGCGATATTAAAGGTTTATTGGGGAAGGTGATGCAACGGAATATGTAACACTTGCGATTTTAAGAGAAAATGAAGATTTAAGTTGAAGTGGTGCATTGTCCTAACTACTTGTTATCGGCTTCATCTTCAATACTTTGTTAAGTTTACGTCGAGATATTTAAATTTTAATTCTTGTTTACATTGGTCAGCAACTTCGATCTAGCATCTTCAGGATTTTATTAATATGATCATCTAGTGTAAATTTCATCTATTCGACCTTACAATCCAATTAAATATTCAACTATTAAATTATGAGTGATATGTATTTATAATAGAATACCTATTTTAAATACGTAATTAGGTTTGTAAATACTATTCTTACCCCCTCACAATATAAGTAAACAGAAGAAAATGAATGGTTTGTAAAAAAAAACCGCTGATGACAAAACAGTAAAATTAAAATACAATTTCACTACGATTTTGCATGAATATTAATAAAAGTTGCTGGATGTTACCATGTTCATGATTCTTGTTCTTATCAGTTTTCTTTATGAATTGAACGGTTCCAACATTATAATTAATTTAACATTTTGGGAGCACTTCTGCGGCTCTCTTGGGACTATACTTACGAACTTGGTACCTTTATCTCAAATCTTGATGTGATAATATATTTTTTTATTTCAACGTTGTAGCTGCAACAATTTGTTTATTAAATCCTGTCACGACACAATTTAGATCTTTCGCCAAACATTTTGAAGGTTCGATAATAAAAAAACACGCCTCTGAAACTTTTAACTTTAAACATTTCGTTCTGCTTGATCCAACTTTTTTATAAATTGACGTCGAATTTTTGTTACATCGCAAAAACGCGAATTTCTGAATGACAATTCGCAGACTATTCAATATTTACTCAGCCCGTCCAACCGTTTCGTCGAGATGGTACATCGAGCAGAACTTTTTGCTTAAAAAAAAAACGCTCGTGCTCCAACAAAAATAGCGCACTCGAGCAAATAATATTGTTTAAACGTCTCGTTAATTAAGGCAAACTTCGCCAACGGCGCGAATTACAACGATTTTGATTAATTCAAATTTTTTTCTGATTTATTTTTTGCTAGTTGTAACGGTCGAAACTTAATGCCGCAAGTCTCTTTACGTGAACGTTAATCTCGACTTGCCAAGCCGTCCAAAGTTCAAACGCCATAGTTTTTTCCAATCCGCAAAAGAGGAAACGTTAACAAAACTCATTCAAATATCGGCAAGAGTGCCTTCAGATTTCGTAATTATATCGACCTCAAGAAAGATTACCTGTCAGTTTGGCAGAAAGTAAAATTCCCTATTCTCAAGCAAGGCCGGAAATTTCCTTCCGGGGTTTATTCGCACTCCGGGGATTCAAACCAGAGACTTCGCAACAAAATATCCTTTTCCTCGAGGATTAGGCCACACAAAGGATGAGACGCTTTGAGTGGCCACTATATTCTTCCATCAATACTTTTGAATGCCCTTTTAGGTTGTGTAAATGACCACGTTTCGATTTAACCGAGTAAAACATTAAGATGTTAGTGCCTTTTTGAGCGACTTTATTTAAAGCAACAATAATCCCGAAATTTAAATGCGATGCCTGTTTATCAACGTCCGCTAAGTCACTTAACTGCCAGTTTAATACGATCTGCCAGCTAACGTGTTTAGCAACAAGTGTTGTAGTTATAGCAACGATTGTTACTAACTATCGATTAAATTTAGCTGTAAATTGAGAAACTGGCCCTTGATCGTTAATTATGTTGAAATGGGGGAGATTGATGGCACGTCTTAACGTCTACTGCCACTCTCCGCTTACAATAGTTATCACCAATAAGTTTCAAATTGGACGTGGATTTGTGCGAGGGTGAAACTTAATTTCTTAGAGACAACCTGACATGAATTTTCGACAGTTTTTGAGCTTCTGGAATTTATTTCCTCTTGTTAATCAGACACCTACTATGAACAGAAATCACATCAGACGACTACGTTGTCAAGTTTTTCGTTAACTTGCCGTTAAATCCTGAATCATTTTTGGTGATGATGTTATAACTCCAAAAAAAGTATTTGAATGTGTCATTATTTACAAAAAGGTTTAAATACCTCTATTGCCAAATTTCCATTCTGTATTATTAATTAAACTTTTAGCGTTGAGAAATGTTGCCCGTCGAATAACTGAACACAAAACTTTTGTAAAATTTTAATTAATTTCTCAATTATTTTTAGAAATGACTGATGGCTGAAAAAAACATTCGAGTTTTATGTGCTATTATTAGAATCGGCAAAAACGGTCCTCTAATTTAAATTTTAAATCAACAACCATAAAACAAAAAACTGAGTGCTCTTTCAGTCCGAAAGTGGAAAAGGCTTTATAAATCAGTTTATACATTTACAACCGTAAATGATTGAGGTATTTGCTAATTTGCAAATTTGAAAATTGCATTCGTGCACTTTGCTCATTTTTAAATCAAAATTTATTACAGGGATCATAGCACTATAATACCAAAAAAATACTGACTTTAGTGACTTACCAGAAGAAAAAAATTAAATATTCTTAACAAACATAAACAAAACAAAATGAAATTACTATGACAATCAAATCATTTTTACATTTCCTTTTTCAACAAAATTATCTAATATGACCAGTCATTCTTTTAAGAATATCTTTAATTAATAAGTCAACTTCTTTGGTTTTCTTTTCTTCTTTTTTTCTCATCACCAACCCTTCAATTTTCTATGGCTTCCATCCAGTAGCTTCGCTACCACTAGTTGTTCACATGACTTCTCTTTAGTTTTGTGTTCCAACTGTTTTTCCAAACCATCAAATTTTTTTTTATGTTTTCCAAACTCTTCCATTTTTTGTTTCTCTTCTTCAAGCTCTTGCTTTCTTTGATTTTCTTCAACTTCTGATTGTTGTTTTTTCGATTTTTCAAGCTCTAAATAACATTTATATGAATTATAAGCTCTACAACCCATATTGAGAATATGTAACTTGTTATTCAAACGTAACTATCGGGCTGTTTAGTAATATTATTTGGGCATAACTATGAAAAATATTTCAACGAAACTAATTTCAAGGCAGACTTATTTATTAAATGATGAACAACTTCCATATAAAAATGTTGACGTTTTAAAAAAATTAATTGTTCCTTCCCAGGTAGCTTCCCAAGTACTTGTTGAGTTTTTACTCCACAATTTAATGCCTTCAATGACAAAAGGAATTCGTGACCATATAAACATCTTTAGTATTCGCAAGCACATTATCAAAATCAACAGCTGATTCTTTTTTCAAAAATTTGAGTAATGTAGTCTTATTGTTAGTTAACTCTTTTAATTCTGAATATAAGACTTGAATTAACGGTTCATCCTTTTAAAAAAATTCCGTGAATTTTGTAAAAATGTGCGAAACATACTATAGAAGTTGTATTTTTAAAAAATATAATATCTTTATAAGATTTCGTTTTGATTAAAAAACTTCTGTACTTTGGAATAAACTCCAAAAAATATTTCTTTATTGCTGAATACTGTTCTAAAACACGGCTGATAGCTGGATCCAACGATAACTACCTGACAACGACATGTTTTATAAATTTGTGTGAAGATAACTTTAGATCACTCTGAATTTTCTCAAAGTCTTCTAATCGTAATTGCCAACCATCAAGGAAATGATACAGAGCAATAATAAAATCACTTACTTCACTTGAAACCTAATGTAATCATTTTAAAAAGGAATTGTGAACAATGTGAATATTGCAGGCTTTTTATTTCGAGATGACGGTCGAAAAATTTCGCGCCAAAATAGTGAAAAAAGTCACTTTAGTAACCAATTTTTAGATATAATGACCAATAGTGATCGAAAAGCTAAAATAGTGACAAATCATTAAATAGTGACAAATCACTAAATAGTGACAAATCACTAAATAGTGGCCTCACTATGATCTCTGTTTATTATTGTGTTCGCTTAAAATAGATTTTTATGACCTATTGATTTTAGTGAAGTTTAGAGACGATTTTGTATTTTGTATTACTTGAATTTCCCAGTAAAGTTATTCTTAGTTAAAATTTAAAAATCAATCAAATTATTAATTTTGAATACTTAAAACGTTGAGCATTTACATTTGGCAGGTAATAAATTAAATGTTGGCGACAATAAATAAACAGTGTAAATCTCAATTATAATTCTTTTCTGGTCAAGACTCGATCATTTCCAATAAGAACAATCATACAGGTATTAACACAGATAATAAATAAGTTTTAATAATTGCTTACAAGTTAAATCCAGCAATTATTTTTTGAGAACACTGTCATTAACAAATGGTATAAAATTGGTGTTAAATATTAATCTGGTTTTAGTCACCTTTATTAACTTTTAACGCATCCAATTTTAGAAATCCAGTCATAAATATTTCCCATAAATTTTTGAACGGCTGATACTGACAGTTCTGGAGCACTCACTTCAGTAGATACACGAAAATGACCTAAAAATTGTTTCAAAATGAAAACAAGTTTCAGAATTATTTCCCGAGTTTTGGCAACAATTGCGAGTAACAGGTGGTCAAAACCTAGCATCTAAGATTAATCAACTTTTGGCGGCTACTCAACTCATTTTCGCCGGACACATCTTAAACCAGTTCCTTTCAAGCCCGACAAAAATTCAAAATTCCAATGTTACGCTTAGGAAGTTAATTGCGCCGCTCATACAGAAGCGACGAAATGGAACTTTCAGTTCGTTGTACTTGCGATCGCAGAATAAAAACACTCAAAAGCGATAATCTTTCGAGCGCAATGAACAAAACCTGCACGGGGCTCACGGAAGCATAAAAGTGAGACGCTTCGAACAAAAAGAAAATCACAAAACTGCGAAAAAATCGTGTTGTGACGCAGTTTATGTAAATGACAACTCAGGCTGACTCCACGTGCCGTCCTGATCGAAAAACAACCGTCAGTTCGGAGGGTCAAACGAAAACACTTATAATTAGCCGATAAACCTAAAGGTTCGTAATGGTGGGACAAAATGTTGTTGACCTTGGTGACAAAAATAAAAGACAAGTTTGTCAACTTACCATGTGCTTAAAATGGATTCGATTCCAGCAGCGGTTCGTCTTTTGGTTCCTCCTTCGTACGCCGAAACTGAATTTTCGTTCACATAAAAGTCGGCCCGTTCAAAAACACATCGCGCCCGAACTTGGAGCGGCCGAAATCGCCTTTTCCCCTTATCAGCGGACGCACTGCCGATCGGAAAGTTCGCACTTCCAACTATGTTAAAACTGTGACGAAAAAGATAAATATAACATCTTCAAGTTGTTTGCTCGACGATCACGAAGATAACACTTTCTACTGTCTCCGGTTTTTTTCCGAGGGCTCGGACTTTTTGGTTTCGCTCAGCGGTCACCTCAGCATTATTTTTTTCCGATACGAAATTCGCACAATTAAATCGCAACTGGACGAGATTTGTGATTTGTCGCGAGGTAGTTCAACGCACGTCTGTTGGACACGCGATGCTATCGCACTCTTGAACTGGTGCGGTAAAAACGAAGTTTTAGCTTGTTGACTTTATCCTTATTTGTTGGAGCACATCACGCGGCTACATCTTTGAAACTCGATTTTAAAACTGGCTGACACTAAAGCACGTGCGCGCTCCCTCTGAGCGAAGTTGACCAACGTCGACCTGCGAACTGAGGTTGGTTTCTGAGAGAAAATGCCGCAGAAGGATTGACTGATGCATTTATTTCCTGGCTAATAAATATTCACAATAAATTGACTTACAAATATTTGTTTTGGTTTAAACACGAGCCTTTTAATCAACATTTGATGTAACTATCGTACCGATATCAAAACGTGGGTTAACCGATTCTTTTTGGTAGTTATCTTAGTGTAAAAAATAATTTAAACAAATAATTATATTTTACTTCAACACTCTGAAATATTTATCTTAGTTTAAATAATATATTTTGAAACAAAGTATTTTTACGTTTTATGTGATAATTTGAAGATGTACCAATTTAGTGTTAATTAGATCTAGCAAACTCTTTCAAGGGTAAATTAATTCTGGGGGTTCTTGATGGTAATAGCTCTTACAGCTATTTATTTTTAGTTAACTAAAAATTGGAACTCAAGAGAGAAAATAAAATACTAATTATTCATCTAAATTTATATACAGAGTGATTTATAATTAGATAGACTAACCAAAGAAATCGCATATGCAGTAACAAATTTTGCATAACAGGCAGTAACAATTTTTTTTCTGGTTTTGCTTTGTGCCTTCAAGTTAAAGATATTTTTATTATTGTAACTAGATTGTCCCATAAGTCTTTATGCAAAAAAATTACTGTTCTTCAGAAATTAAACATAAGTATTTTCAATATGCTGACCTTGTTCTGTTAGTGGTAGGCTTCCTCTTTAGCACACTAATAATAATTTCTCTTCTTTAATTTTCCAATCTACATTGACAATAACATGGAAAATAAAAGTATCTCAAGTAAAACAATAAAAATAAAACAATATCATAATTGGATAAAAAATTGCTTGATAGATATAAAAACTAGTACAAGGCATCATTCTAATTTTTACATTAAGAGGGATCCTCACACAAATTTCTTATGGGAAACTCAATAAATTTGCCTGCCACTATAGCTTCGAGTAAAAAACAAATATCATAAAAAGTGCGTTATCATGTGAATCTGCATTCAATTTTCTACCTAACAGTTTAGTCAAAGTTGCAAATTTATATTTGATAATAGGAAAAATGGAACAATTAATTTTTGCAATTAATTCAATTATAACATATATCAACAGTTAAATACAGATTTTTGTTTAAACCGAAATGTAGATATTACACTTTTATTACTATAGCTTAAAAGATATCGAAAAAATTTCAATAAATATGAGAATTTTACTTGCAGAACTATTTTTTCCTTTAGATGAGAATAGCTATGGAAGATTTACAACAGACTATTATTTTATTATTTCATTTTATTTTATTATTATTTCATGATTAAACGATCAACCCTGCTAATTTTTTTATTGATAGATGAAGTTTGTAACAGCTATAAGAGGTTACAAAATTCTCAAGGTCGAGCTAGGTGAGAATCTCTCTTAACAGCTAAAAATAAATTAAAACGAAATGTAAGCCTATAGATGGAAACTATTCGCTTTTATTACTATTCATGAAAATTAATCACTTTTGTCGATAAATCCCGATGCTCTATAAGTTCCACTGTGATAAAACTTTATTCTGCAACGGTTAGTGAAGTAATAAAAATAAAAAAGACAAAATTTGTAAAACAAAAAAGTGACAGCAGAAATTTCGACTTTGAAGATCTAACGAAAACTAATGTGCCTCAAATTATTGTTAGTGTGAGTAAACATGTTTAATGATACGAGAGGTTGCACAAAGTTTCAATATAAATCCACCAACGATCCACATGTTTAAAAGAACAAACAGGAAAGGTGCAAAGTATGGTGTTTTGCTACAACATACATTATTTTATCAATCAACGCGTTATACACAAAGACTTGTGGAATAATTCAGCATAAAGAAATAAATATTGTATATCCTGTTTTAGAGGAAGCTACTGCATGTTTCTTTGTTGAAATTTTGTTTGCCACGTACAACTAACATTCTGCCACTATACGGGTGTTCAACATGTTCTTCCTGGGGATATTGTCAGTAGCGTCTGGGTTTTTGCCAGTTTGATCCTACACACCGTAAATGAAAATAAATATTGAACAATCTATAGCGTTTACCGTTTCCTGCATCCTTCTTCCTTCATCCTCCATGGAACTGTCTACTGCTCATTTTCTTTTATACGCCTAGCCCGTATGTCCTTCTCGACCGACCTCTCTTTCGCCTTTCCGGTGGTACATATTGTAGCAATTTTTAGATCATCTTGTCGCTTCCATCCTCTAAACGTGTCCGTAGCATAACCACTTTCTTTGCTTTATCCTATCTGTGGTACCTGCATGTACTATAACCTAGTTATTGTATTACTTCTTCCAAATAGATCCATCTGCAAAAGCCCTTTCGAGGTTTGGACAATGTTAGAAATCTTAGTTCCTATTTTGATCGATGTTGCTGTATTTATACAAAGTTCTTAGTAGAGAAGCAATGCCGGTACGGGGCCACCACCTAAGGCTACTCGGCTATTGTAGAATTTGCTGACGTCATGAGGTAATTAGTTTAATGGGTGATAATCTTAATGAAATTTTTAATGACCCCTAATGGCTTCTTAATACCCTTTTGGCTTCAAGATGGCGGATTGATTTCATGAGATGACGCTTCGGTAATACGCTGATTGCTTCTCTAACAGTTGCCTTAAGCTCTGGATTTACTCTGCTCTTCAGGTTCTTCGTTTCTTTATTTTACGTCTGTACAGTCTTCTAATTGAGCTAGTCACACTGACACCCCTGTAGTTACTACAGTTCATTTTATTTTTATTTTTTTTTCATTCACACGGTATTTCACTTCAATATGTCAAACATGCACTTTACGTTTTTCCTAAAATTTCCCTTCTTTCCATTGTACTGTTCTGAATTAGCTCAATTGGGGGTACCTCCAGGACGAGGAGCTTTGTTATTTTGTTGTTATTTAATATCGTTTTCCAAGCTTCACAGTTCTGTAACTACATACATTATTTTGCTTAAATAATGTAATGTAAATAAAGATCTCAATCTTATTTTTTATGTTGCGGGCAGATGATGCCATAAATTTATATTGGTACGTTCTTGATATCTGCTGAACGATGTACTTAAATATTGGACAGTTAATGAACTTCCAACAAGACGGTGCACTTCGTCACAATGGAAGAAGTGTTATGTTTGCATGTTTCGGTCTAGTTAAATGACCGGCAAGGATACGACATTTGAATGTCTTGCACTTGTAGTTTCTTAAAATACATCAAGTGTGGAAATTAACATCAAGATATAGTCGCAACAAAAAATTTATGAGGCGTAAATTGAAATTCGGAACAACAGGAACATTGAACGTGCAATCGGGCTGGAGGAGGGCGTTTTCAGCACTGGTTTTAATATTAACCTTAGTTTTAGCATATTTAGAGTAACAGAACCTGTACACCTTTATACTAGTGCATAGTAATGAATGGAAATTACTTCAAGTTTGAGGCGCTGCAATTTTAAAATTGTTGTTTATTTAAAATTTGTTTCTGAAAATGCGGTTTAATTTTTCCACCAAATTAAAAATCACCTTGTATAGTATATTTTATAAAGTCACAGCTACAAAGAAATGTAGAAAAATTGTTGAAAATAATCAGAAATCGACAGTCATATAAATAACTGCAGATCTATAAAACTATAAACAGGTACAATTCGCATTTACTGAACAAGCCTAAGAATTAAAAACAACGTGAAAATGAAAATTAAGTAAAACCAAATATAAAAATTAATAGACAAAGAAAACTATTGTGAAACTAATAAAGTACGAAAGAAATGAGCCAATATCATTTAGTTATGAAAAAGACCAACCCAAGAAGTTTACTTAATGTCATTACATTAAAATAAAAAGGAAGAAATAGGAAGCTAAAAATTGATTAATGCGCCTAAAATTTTTATCTCGAAAAATAGAAAAAAATACAAAAATAATAAATATGCTGGAGCAAATAAATAGGTTAATAACTTAGGAAAAAAATTAAACTAGAAAACTATAAAAAAAAATGGAAGAAAAGAGTAAACGTCATTTTTGAATCGCTAATTAACCCAATTTTTGAGATCAGCGCAAAACTAAACCTTCAATCATTCCGACCAGTATCATGACTAGACTTGAAATAAACTCAAATTTACAGCACGTGTAACTCCGAATTGTCCACACTGGTTATTTTCAGCAACGGCGTAGAATCATTCCAAGGAAACACATCATCCGCATCTAAGAACTTCAACTGCACCATCTCATTAGAATTTATCTTCCTGGGACTTGCGGGCGCTGAAATGGCCTTGCTCTTCTTTCTAACCACAAAATTCGGATACAAGGCTGGAAAACTATTGTACACCAACTTGTCTCTAGCGGAAACCTTCTCGTCGGGAGGAAAAATAAATAGCTGGGTCTGGGCGAGGGTGGCTGTTGAATTGGCCAAATTTTCGATACAAGGGCAAGAAGTACTCGAGGTCTTCCAGGCGTCGCTGTAACAGTCCAAGCAACTTTCCCGTAAAGAGCTGGTCGATTTTTTGCAAGGACTGTTATCCACTATAACTTCAAGTTTGTTTTTAATTTCGCGACGTTCCAAATTTTCGCCGCTGGCGAAACGAAGCCTTTTTGGCGATTCGAAACTCGAACACCGCGGAATGGGGCTTCTAACTATATTTCTGTTCTTAAGCGAACTTTTTGGAATTATGCAGTGACCATTACTATCTAACTGGCCATTTTTAATTATTTTTCCGCTGGAAATCGCTCGTCTCTTTTCACGTTCCGCAGAACGTGCTGTACGTACTTCGGGGTCCTCACCGACTAACCAATACGTTTGTTGTTCACCTTTTCCCTTCATTGATACGATTCCTCGTTCCACCAAATAATAGCCGCCTAATTTTGTCAATAGCTCTTTGCACTGTTTGCTGCAATGAATTTTCAGAGCTGTAATTAATTGAATGAGTTTGTTGAAAGTAGGTTAAGGAGGTTACTTACGTACTCCTGTAGATTCCATTCTACTGGCGGTGTTAACAGTGTCTCCGAAAAGACAATATCGGGGCATTTTTAGACCAACAACGCCTGCACAAACTGGTCCTAGAAAAATTTTTGTTTTGTTTTTATTATCCTTCAATTTATAATAAGTAGGTACCTGAATGAATTCCAATCCGTAACATTAATCTTTCATTAGGTCGATGTCTAATTGCAAATTTCTTTACTTCTGCCAGAAGATGAAGTGACATAGTGGCCACTTCTCCGGCGTGTTGATTGTCGTTGCGTAACGGAAGGCCGCTGACAACCATATAAGCATCCCCTATTGTCTCAACTTTGTAGACATCGTAATTCTCTATGATGGAATCAAAACAGGTATACAGATCGTTTAGGAAGTCAACCACCTGTGAAAATGTAAGTTTCAAGTAAAATTTAGTGGAAATATTACTCTAGCGAGAGAATTAGTAATACACAAAGAAACCGCCAAAGCATATTAAAACAAGCACGATTTCGATTAAGCTGCCGTAAGTAAATCGAGACGACTTTATGATATACATTTTGCATTTGTATGCAAGTCTTCTAAAAGTTGTGCGATAAATTTAGCCGTAGCCTGTTAGCATAAAAAATTAATTCTCAACAAGTTGCTGGCTATTAAAACAGATTTGTTATAATGTAAGGGCTTATCTCAGGAGAAATAGTAAATGGATGGAATATTTTGGGCAAAAAAATACAGCTGTTTGCATGTTACCCATAAAAAGGCTCACAAAAGGCGTTAAAATGCAAATGACTTATTGGTTGCATTTATCAATTATTTTAATGGCATAAAATACAGAAATAATTTGTTGTAGTTCAAAGTTGATGTTCAACAATCCCACCACAGACTTCAATGTTTCTACAAACTCTCTTGACAATACAACGTGTAGCTTTTCTAACATCGTTTTGGCGTGTTTTTGTTACAATAGCACTATTTATAATGCAAACAATCAACTCGTTTCTTGTATTTACTATTTCTATTTCCATCTATCCCCACTAAACAAATATTTAAAGAGTCTAGGTCTAGGCAGCTTGATAACCAAGAAACTTGATCATATCGGCTGATCCATTTTTTGGGGCATGTTAAATATAGATGATGTTTCAAGTGCCGGTTACAATGTGCAGTGGTTCTGTCTTGCTACATGAACATGCCTATCCTTGTAGCCAAGAATTCAATAATAGTGGAAGCTCATTTTCATTTTCTGTAACACGATGCGCCAACTCAAAAGGCCTAAATTACATGCAGCAAATTATTCGCTTGCTTCATATCATTTAAATAATTATTAAATGCAATCATTTATCTTTTCTTGACATCTTTTGGGGTTCTTTTTATGGGTAGCATTCAAATAGCTGTATCTATTTAGCCATTGAAAATTGGAAACATGTTTATATGAAATTTTTACTCAATACAAGTCATATAAAATCTTTACCGTTCCTCTTCAAACACCTTGTGTATTAAAAAAATCTGTTCTTGGAAACTAGGGGAGACCGGGGCTAGTTGTCACAGGGGCAAGTTGTCACAGTCGCCATAACAGCCAAGATAAACACTTTGACTGTGCGTCGGGCCAGTCTAGATAACCATTATAGGTATCTTAATTGCCCTACAAAGTTTGACTATGGTCACTTAGATAGCGCCTAAATTATTCTTGATTTTGTGTTTGACAGAAGTGTAAGTAAATTTTATCGCTGTCTTTTAGAGTCGTCTGGACCGTAGAAACGTGATTCAAAGTAAGTATCAATTTTATTTTATGAATGCCTCATCTTTTAGCTACAAATTAATGTAAAAATTATAATGTGAGTTTGTAAGGTTAAAATAAATAATTTGGTTTTCATCACAAAAGTTGGCTTGGGGCTAGTTGTCACACTGTTTTTGGGGCAAGTTGTCACAGTGGCAACTTGCCCCGGTGTGTAATAAACAATATCCAATATATTTTTGTACCATTTCAGATGGTTGGAACGTACAAAAGAAAAACAAATCGGTCTACTCCACCTACGGATATTTTAATCAGGGCTGCACGAGAAGTTAGGATCAGAAATCCGCCTCTTTCACTTGTTTGTGTCAGTTTATTTGTTTTGTTTAGTTTTTAATACATTTCTGTTTCCACAATTGAATAGAATATAAATTTTACTCACTACCATTTTTTTTTTGGCCTGTGAGAACTTACCCCATATATTGTGACAACATGCCCCGCCTCGGGGCATGTTGTCACACTTTACATGCAGACAGAAAATATTTTGTTGCACATACGTCACTAGATATAACAAAATCAACTGTTCATAATCTAAATCACGACACATGTAAGTATATATCTAAAAAAAAAGATATCCCAAAATGTCAAAGTTAAACGAGAAAAAAAAGCAAACGTAAATTTTGTGACAACTAGCCCCGGTCTCCCCTACTTAAGATAGAAAGTTCAATGGACGGATCTCCCTTGAGGAAGACTTTTAATTGCAGAAAATAATATAAAAATTAAATAAAAAATCGTAAAGAAAGAAAGGGAATGACAGATGACTAGTCAGACGAATTGTCAGACGAACCTGCCACCTCATTGTATGCTTTATTTGTTATTCATTTGTAAATAAAATCAAAAACTGTAACCAAATCCTATAAGCGTGCTACAAAGTTTCCTAAATGATTTTTTATAAGCCTTGACAGTAAATGTTGGTACGATAACGCGCACCATCAATAACGCTATTAACTTGTAAAATATTTACAAGGCTAACCAGTTAAGATTAGCTTTCAAAGCTGATAAATGGTTTGAATAAATAACGGTTATAAATATATAACAGGTTCAATTTTTTGAAAAGTTAATATGCTAATCAAAGAACATATCTCGCTTTTGAACGAAAGATCGATATAATTGTTGCAGCACATTTTGACTCAATAAATCACGTAATTTTCTCAACGTCACTGTAATGAGTGACTGATTTTCGTAAAATGTTTCTAAAGTAAAACCACGTTGTTAAATGTTACGGCGACTGCATTTTGAATTTACCATGCCTTGACTTTACACTTGTCAAAAAATATGAACTGACAGAACGTAACTCAACTGAAATGGCGTTATGTGAAAGTGATGTATATGGGTAGCTCCTTTTAAGACGCCCTGTACTTATATTTTTTTTTAAATAATTTATTAACCAAAATTTTAAGCAAAACTTGAAGATTTGGCAAAATATCTTAAAGTAAGATTAATTTAGAGAAACACTCATCGAAATAAAATCGTCCTTATGCGGCGAAATAAATTACTGCTTAACTAATTGTAAGTGGGTTTTTAAAATGGAACCGAATTGTAAAGAATTTTATATCAAGATCAGGAAAAATATTTCAACGAATTTACTATTTCGCTTAACTCGTTTTTAGACATAAGTTTTAAAGAATCACGAGAGGCACGTGATTCCAAACGTAGAAAACTTCGAGAAAACCCGTACAAAAGAAAGGAAAGTTTTAAAGCCTTAAAATTAGATGAAATCCACAAAATGCCGTGTTTTTCGGACGAAAATAATCCCGAAAGTTTAGGAACAAAGTTTTTCCACATTTCTGTATTTCAACTCACTTAGAAGGAAAATTGAGCAAGAAGCCGAAGAGTAACTTTTTTAGATAAGTCTTAGACAATGCGGAAAACTGTGTAGGTAGACTGGTAGGCACATTAAATAATATACTCCGTCTGATCGCTTCTAGGGCCGTATTATAAAGACTGTTTGCGAGGTTATCCACAAATATTTTATGCCTGGCGATGAAAATGTGATGAAAATATTGTTCGGTGGACACTTAATATAATACAACCTGCACACGTGCATACGCTATTTTTTGCATTTCCAAATAATTTGCATTGTAAATCATTCTTTTATTCCTGTCAAAGTGACACACTCGTCACAATATAAAATTATCAATATATCCCACTATTTAAAACGACAACATGAAATTTCTTGAAAATTGTTGTATCTTCAGTTTAATCTTTTCGGATTAAAAAGGTTGCTTTAGTCGGTTTAAACAGTTGCTACTTTCGTCCAGAAAGTGCAAAAAAAATATTTTTGAAATTTTTCAATAAACAAATATTCAATTTGTAAATTTCATTAATTAAACCAAAAGAGAAAATAGGAGCGTTAAATATTTAAAGATACTATGGAGATTAAAAGTTTTTAAAACATCGGTAGTTTCACTCTGAAGTAATTTTCGAAAACATATTTTGTTTAAGTTTTTTTTGCTAAAC
The DNA here is from genome assembly GCA_949768715.1 of Dascillus cervinus. NCBI lineage: Eukaryota > Metazoa > Arthropoda > Insecta > Coleoptera > Dascillidae > Dascillus > Dascillus cervinus. Next base: position 22,759,465 of record OX458319.1, on the reverse strand, counting down.
TTCAAGAATACAATTTCCGACGAATTGCTTGTCGTTAATCGCTCTAATGGCACGTCAAGAATATATGATTTCGTGACTGTCAGAATCACCTCGATTTTCACTTACCTGAAGTGGAGTGCTTTCAGCGGACATGGCCGTAAACCCAACAATATCACTGAAATAAATAGTCACCGAATCGAATCCCTCAGCTTCGACTTTATGCCCCCTTTTCAGCTGTTCAGCCACCGGTCTCGGTAACATTTCATAAAGTAAAGCATCTGCAACAAAGCAACAAGTTTCAGTCTCATTAAAATTCCAACTTGTTTCATCGATCGGTTTCAACTCACCAGTTTTTTTCTTCTCCTCCTGGAGCTGATCAGTCCTCTCGTCTACCAAAACTTCCAAGTTGTTCGCGTACTTTTCCATCATGGCCATCATGTTATCAAAAATATTGGGTTTCCTATTCAATCAAACTTTTATTACACATGACACGTAATCAGACACCTTCGAAATTCAATTTATCTTAAAGAAATTTTTTTCTTACATTCCCTTCCTCAGAGGCCTTAATTTAGCTCTTATGCTCTTGAAGTCTAATCGCTCGTCCGCATTTTCGGTCCAGCACTCCTTCAAGCACTCCCTGACGAAATCGAAGCTGTTTTCGAGCGGCTCGAGTGGCGGTCTGAAATCTCGATGTGTTTTTTTTTTGAAGTACAGAGAAATAAAGACGCACCTGAAAGGATTCGGTGAGAAGTGGATTACTTTGTGAAGTATTTCAGCGGCGGACAGTCCAATATCTCCAAAAGGGCCGTGTCTGCTGTGCAATTCATATAAGATTATGCTGAATGAGTACACATCGCCTTTTTGAGTTCCACACGGTTGCTCGCTCAAGAAATATGAGTCTGTAGCTCGTAGCAGCTCCGGAGCGCGATATAGCAGAACTGAAAAGGATTTTGAATCGGTATAATTAGACATTAAATCGAAATTTAATTTGGTCGCTGTCATAGCGATATGTGGCTAGAAAGTTATCGGGGTAAGTTTTTACAGCGTGCAGTTATTCAGAGGAAGGATTGGAAGTGAGAGAATTTTTTTCTCGTTGGCGAAGCTTTATAAATCAAGTTTACAGGGATGAATTTTTTGTGCCAACGTTTTAACGAGTTGACTGACGAATGTTTGCGCTTTTTACCGGTTGAAAAGTAGGTGATTGAAAATCACCTTTAAATTTAAGGAGGCGAATTCTTATCAAATATTTTCAATCGGTTCATTAATAATAACTTATTAATAATGATAATTAATAATAATAATTTTATAATAGGATTATTATTCATTTATTGTTTAAATTTTATAAAAAGCAGTTTCCAAATCTTCACAGCAGTTTAATTAATTGCAATCTGCAATATTGGAAACCAACATTTTATTTATTAACATTAATGTAAAAAAACCTTATCACATCAAATAATGAAAATAATAAAGAAATAATTAAATAAACTGAAATTAAAATTCTCATCAAATCCCTATATTCACTACTCCTGTTCGCTGACGTCAGTACTTACATTTGTTCCGACAATCAAATACATAATACCGGGTGCTTTTTTAATTTCCCGTCTAGACTGTGATTACTCTTTTTACAGTGCAAATTCAAGCAAAATATAGGGCGTAACTTGACATAATAACGTTGGTTTGAGAACTTCGGTTACGTTTACAATTTGTTTTTATAGTTGATGTGTCTTTTAATTCCAGAAACGGTTACAAGGCCGTGAAAAAAATTTTTTTTTACTTTATGCTGGTAGTAATCAGCACTTAAAACCATAACCTATACAATTTTGACAGAATCACTTAACTATTACAGAAATTGAAGATAAAGTTGTTCTCATCGGAAGTTTCTTTAAAATTATTTACATTACTTCTTTCTACAGAAATGTTTTGTGCTATATTTTCTAATTTTGAAGCTACGTTACTAATATAACCTTAAACTGACAGATGTAAAATGCCATTACTATCAACATGCAGTAACAAAAAATATTTTTTCAGAGCCTTCTAATCGTTTCTGAAATTAAAAAACACACTATAGCACTATGTAAAAGGATTTGCCCCGCTTAACGCTCAGGATGCGTTCCTAGAATAAAAGTGCTAAACAAAACAGCGTTGAATGGAATCATTCTAACGCATAGTAAATAGGGATAGGGATTTTTAAAGAATGCTAAAGATTTAGTTTTAATGAAAAACGAATTGGAACGCTAGGAGGAATTGTCACTTTTACAAAACTTGTAGCCCCTTACATACAACAAATTTTTCTGAATATTTTTTTTATGTAATATTGCATTTATATAGACGTTTATAAGTCTTTATGGATAGAATGCATTTATTTTCAACCAGAACCTGATAACGTCAGGTTACAGTGAAGTCTGATTTACAACCTACCAAAATTTATATCATTCGGTCACCACTCTAAGCTATTTAAAATCGTAAATTGGAAGTTTCGGTGATTTTATTATTAGTCGATTTTTAGGCTGAAACGTATTTAACACATTTAAACAAAAACATCTTGGAAGATGAAATTAAATGCTATAAGCAAATTTCATTAGTTTTTGTTTTTAAAAAATTATACTTTTTGCTTTCTTACGGCGCCTGGTATATCATCGTACATCACTCCATGCAATAAACAAAATTTGAAGATAATAATTTAATATGTGAGATCAATTTTGTATATAACGTTATTTAAAAGAATTTTAAATTTAATTTAACCCAGATATGCTTATAGTCGTACCATTCCGGCCACCGAAATGTGCACGATACCTGACAAAAATTTACCTATTTTTTCATAGATTAAAGCTGACTTTATCCAGTGACTTTCGTGAAATAATATTTGTCATAAACAAAATAATATTGACATTTGGCTGATTTTTTTAGGACGCCTATGATATGAAGCAAAAATCAAGTTGCTAAAAAAAATCGTTTACATTTCGGTGGCCGGAATAGTACGTGTAAGTCGGCAATTCCAAATTCTACTACAATAAGTCATGTATCAATGTCGCCACCGGTTCCTCACTTTTAGAATAAGTGCAATCAATTAGTACGTGACGATATAGGCAATGAAGGAATGCGGTTTTAGTGTTCAAAATCAGTTTGTACTTTATCTATACTGCGGCTCTTAAACTAAAGGTCCTACCTGCAATTTAACTATTTTGAAATAAATGAACTTTTGTTAATTTTGCACTTAGGACAAAACATTTAGATGTGCTTTGGCAAGGTAATGATGTACATAAGACATTTGTATTTCGAAGAGAGCTGTAGAAATTAAACTGTACGTGAATCTTTTAGAACTCAAAAACTTAAAATCGACAATTTTGCAGATAGGACCTTTTGTGTAAGGACGGCAGTATAAATGGAGAACTGTGACCTCAGATTTACAATGTGAGTATTTTTCTTCACGTGGGTGGTGCAGACTGTGAGATTGTGTTCACTCATTTTCTATACTACACGTTTATTGTTTACCGTCCTAAATGTAGTACGTCAGGCAAATACCATTTGATCGATTTTTTGGAGAACCCTCAATTTATTGAATATATTTTTTAATTTTAGAGGTTTAACACTAACCGATGCCTTATCAATGATAGAAGATGAAGATCTGTCGAACGCAGGGACCGATATAACACTATTTCTCCCAGAAAATGCATGTGGAAATGTCACCGAAGAAGATTCTAGAGACGAAGACGATCTTCGCCCTAGTAATCTATCTAGTAATTAACTAAGGGCTCCTGGTAAAAAAATTTTGCCCCGTTATCGTCCACCAGTGAGACTAGCAGAGTGGCGAATAAAAAACGAAAAATACATAGTTCACATAAATGGGTTTGTTAAGACCTTGGTGGTTACGCTACTGAAGAATGGCCTACTGATGGAACTAAGAAACTGACTCCACTATAATATTATTTAAAATGTTTTTTGATACAAATATTATTGAACACAATTATCATAGTGCATATTCCTTTTGTCCTAAATACAGGCCGTACCCTAAATAGCCCAGTAAAAATGTATTTTTACCCTGCAAAAGGTCGGTCAGGTTTGGTTTTTTGATATGTTTTATCATAAATGCCCCTAATGTTAATGTCCAGTTTTTGACCTCGTGACCTTTCGGAAGGTGTTGAAAATGGGGTTTGAACTTAAGAAAAACACGTTTTTGAGTACGCTGCGCAAACGGCTATTTGGAAAAAAATTTTTTGATTCATTTAAATACCTGACGATATGGGTATTCAGAATCGAACCGAAACCGCTACTCTAGGACCAATAGTTTATGAGCTACGATTTTTTGAAGTTCACCACTTTGATTGCTTAAACCGCAAATGAACTCTTTTTGATGTTATCTCACGTCTCGTGCGCTCCTGTCTGATTCACTGATTACATCGAAACAAATAATATGGCACTGTAATGGGCATTAAAGGCTCTTTACTATGGTTTTTTGTTTGATCCAATTGGATGAAAAATGACCACACGGCGAGCAATAAAACTTGGAAAATTTATGGAAATACTCCTTATTTTTAGTACGGTTTCAGTGTGCTCTCAAACCTGCCCATTATAATCAATCTAAAAAAATTTACATTCCATGAATACGTGACAGCTTATGGGGCACAGAAGTGCAAGTTTTTTTTTCTTGCTACTGATACCCTTGGGCCAGTGCAATTTTATTCCAAACGGGACGCGGACTCAAAAATAACGAGAATGTCAAAATTACGTGTATGTGTAGATACACGTGATTGCACGTGCCAACTTTCAGGAATCTAGGACAATTTGAACGTTTTCGTTAATTTTGAGTCCGCGCCCCGTTTGGAGTAAAGCTTCACTGGTCCAAGGGTGTCAGTAGTAAAAAAAATAATTTTTGCACTTCTGTGCCCCATAAGCTGTCACGTATTCATGGAATGTAAAATTTTTTAGATTGAATATAATGGGCAGGTTTGAGAGCACACTGAAACCGTACTAAAAATAAGGAGTATTTCCATAAATTTTCCAAGTTTTATTGCTCGCCGTGTGGTCATTTTTCAACCAATTGGATCAAACAAAAAACCATAGTAAAGAGCCTTTAATGCCCATTACAGTGCCATATTATTTGTTTCGATGTAATCAGTGAATCAGACAGGAGCGCACGAGACGTGAGATAACAGCAAAAACAGTTCATTTGCGGTTTAAGCAATCAAAGTGGTGAACTTCAAAAAATCGTAGCTCATAAACTATTGGTCCTAGAGTAGCGGTCTCGGTTCGATTCTGAATGCCCATATCGTCAGGTATTTAAATGAATCAAAAAATTTTTTTTCCAAATAGCCGTTTGCGCAGCGTACTCAAAAACGTGTTTTTCTTAAGTTCAAACCCCATTTTCAACACCTTCCGGAAAGGTCACGAGGTCAAAAACTGGACATTAACATTAGAGGCATTTCTGATAAAACATATCAAAAAACCAAACCTGATCGACCTTTTGCAGGGTAACCCCTCTTTTGGCGACATTTTGCTTGGACTAAAAGAGTATACTAAGGGTCTTCGAAACTTGATAAATATATTTTTGAGTTTCTTGAGTCAAATGCAACAAAAATTTCTCTTTTTTCCGTCGGAAAAATTTCAGACATATTTGGGTTAAAAATTAATTAATTTTCAATTGTTAAATATTTACCAACTTGTTCACCGTTCACTGTATCATTGAGCGAAAATAACATATTTTCGTCAAAACCACCGAATTTGCTGAAAATATGCACTAAATAAACTAATTAGAGCAGATCAGCTGTTCAGATAATAAGTACTACAAACTGTTATTCAGAGAAACTCTTATATACTTCCAATTTGAGAGCAACTATTCAAGTTGACATTGTCATAACTCTTATTCGTATCCATTATGGTATTGAAATTTTTTGTTGTACCGCATGGTATTTTGGTAGTTCAGTTTTGGCCCTCTTTCTTGCAAATTTTTTCAAAAATAATATTTATTTAATGTTTATGTGAATCAAAGTCTAGACGAAGGAGATCCAAACACAATTGAAGCCGCATATGCGGATGATGGTGTTATGTTACAATTTTTTTCTAGAAGCGAATAAAAAATTGGTTAAAAAACTTTAAGGTGAATTTTGCTAGAAACTTGAATTTTGTGCCACAACACCTTCATCCAATCACGTTTTCAATTATTTACTCAATGGGTTGAGGCGTCGAATTTTGATAGAATGTTTTGATACAATTGGTGAAATTAAATTTTTGTAAACAGAAAATTCTCACCTCGACATTTCTCCAAAATTTTTGCCGGGTCTTTAAGATCGGGGTCCTCGGCGTCCTTTTTAAACTCCCTCAGTCCGTAATCTGACAATTTGACGACCCATCTAGAATCAACCAAACAATTTCCTGTATGCAAGTTTCCGTGAAATCTGATCGGGGAATCGTGCAGGTAGATCATCCCCTGAATAGAACCGAAATGAAAGCTCCTAAACAAAATACAAATCCGTAACATACCCTGAGGATATCTCCAACTAAAGACGCAATGAACATGTTATCAAGTTTGACGTCCTCATTTTCTAGGATATCCTAAAGAATAGGGGTTAAATCTGTTTAATTTGCGATTTACGACTGTTTACCTTTAGGCTTCCTCTGGTACAGTATTCAGTAATGATACAAATATTTGGAGGATCCGTGCAAGCTCCAATGAAAGCGTTAAGGTTGTCGTGGCGCAAATCACGCATCTGGAAGACATAAATTGATGCTTGTGGTTTATGAGCAATTAACTTACGATTTTTAATTCTTTTTTCATTTCTCGGGTGATGTCTATTGATTTTTTGTAGACTTTTTTGATGGCAAAAACTCTTCCTTTGTAAATGCCAATTTGTGTAAATATAGATGAATAACGGAAATCCGCATCGGGATTTGAACTAAGTGATACTTGACTCGTACGAATGAGCGGATGAATAGCCTGTGGAATAAAATCATTATGCTCCCCCAAGAACTTATTTAATATTAAGCACACTGTGAATCAATTACATGATAATCTCGTGGCTTTTAAGATATTTTCGCCGATTTTTTTAAAGCGAAAAATAAAAAAGAGATGCTCTATTTTCTCGGGGGTGCGCTAATACAATTTAATTTTTTTTAATACTGAAAAGTGTGAGTAATGACCTAGTGCTGCTATCTTTACCATGGCTTTGATTGTGGGAATTTATGTGTGGCAGTATCACGCATAATATATAATTACAGGAAATTGCAGTGTTCTGATAGAGGCGATAATGTTATCGTGACACAATGCACAATTTCGACCTCAATTTGCATCCTAAAGGTAGCGGCGTCGTCAGTAGACTTTATTGAAAATTTATCCGCACTCTATACAATAATTTTCTTTAAACAAAAGTTCTTCATTTTAAGATTAAGTGGTAGTGATAAATTAAATGATGGAATCTTTATCGGCGAAAAAATATTGGTAGTTAATGAAATATGGCAGTCCTTTAGAAGTTCCAATATTTTGTTCAAAATTACTTCCAAACATTTTTAAAATTGAGATGGAAATATCGTCTGCTGATAGTTCAAATCTTTGATATTTCATATAACTATTTTTATTACACAAAATAAATTGAGATTAGATTAAATCACAATAAAGCAGTCGTATTGGTAACTGCAGTGACAAATCATTATAGAAAAGGCACGGAACATTAAAAAATTTAATTATCTTATAGACTTATTCCGACGTTATTCAGTTACTGCATTCCTTCACAGAACAAATATTTAACCAACTCTTTTTAAGTTTCTCTTCTAGTTGATCTTTTCATTTCATTTCATTTCATTTTTCTTCTCCTCAAGTATATTTTCGGCCTCCCTTAACAATGTTTGAAGGAACTTTTCTGTTACATCTTTCATTTGGTCGAGCCTTCTGGAACGTGATCTTTCTTTTGACCGTTTCCCATCGACTTTTTTCTTGAGCTCTTCTACAAGCTCAGCTCATTCCGGCAAAACACGTGACAAAAGTATTGTAGACAGCTGCGTCTGCATTTCGTAGATAAACGGTTTTGTATGCCCAATTCGTTTAGAATCGAAACAGTTGTTCGCATGGCTCTCTAAGAAATTCGGAGCAGTCGCCTGCAACATCACATTACGATTGCGTAAATTCGATATATGTCTGACGCTTTTATGGTCCCTATTATGTGAATATTGGAAAGACTGGGACGTTCATTAGTCGTATCTTTGTGTTCTTTGTAATCTACTTATCCGACCATATTTCTACAAGATTCATAACAGCACCGTGAGCTATAGTTATTATGTCTGACTCACAACTACTTTAATGAGAAATTAAGAAAACTAGATAACTCTTGGACGATCTGCATTTGTGGTGTTAGATAGTTCCTCCAAGTTTATTTCCAATTCTAACGGACAGCGCTCCTCAGTCATTAGTTAGAACATTTCTGTCAGCTCTGTGGCATTTTTGGCCAATATAGTGGTGTCATCCGCATATCACAAATTGTTTAATTTCTCACCGCTGTCATTATTGTGCAGCGCTTGTCTCATTATATATTGGCCATAACCGTTAAATAATCTAGGTGACAGTATTGTCGAACATCTTTTCTGATGCTAAAGGGTTTAAAATCGTTTCTTCCTTCTTTCTTGTGTATTATGCAGAGATTCCACCAAGTGTATCAGGTAATGAGGGACTCATATCGTTAGCATAACTTTCTAGAGACTGCTTCATTTCACATAGTTTATAAAGCATAATACCATTGGAAAGCCAAATTCTCTAAGAGTTGGCGGATGTTAAAAATTTTGTCCTTAGCACCTCTTTCTATTACAAAATCTTTTTGTTCTCGTAAAATCGGAGGTTATAGGTAGTGTTTGGTTCATTATTCTTAATAAGATCTTGCTTGGCTGTAAGATGAGATAGTGCGGTAGTTTTGGTACTTCTGGGTGGAACCTTTTTTGTGGTTTGGTATAAGAACTAACTGTGTTCAGTCTTTTGGCCGTAATTACATAAATTACATAAACCTAGAATAATTTCTACATCATCCTCTCTCCTAGGACTTTGAGAACTTCCGCTGTGATGTAGTTGGGTTCAGGTGCCTTATTTGACTTTAAATATTTCATTACGTGTTCTACTTCCGATCTTATTATGTTTGGCACTAATTCGTCGTCTCCTGAGTTTGGCAAAACTTCATCCGTTATTGTTGTTGATTCTTCATTATAAAGTGAGCACAGTACTTCCTTCATCTCTCTAATACTCTTTCTTGTTTCCATAATATAGTATTCTTGTCCTCGATAGTTACCGTCTTGGGCGTGAACTTCCGTGTAAGAGTCTTTATTTTCTTAAACACCTCTCTGGTTTTGTTATGGTGGTGAGAAATATTTGCACTGCTCTATTGTAAAACTATGTGACACATTCATTACCCGAAAACGCTTAACGAGCTTGCTGAAACGGCACAGAAACATTGGCAAAGTATTCCTCAATACGTGATCAAAAAAGTATACCACAAGATTTTGTAGTTAGTAATTGTTACTGAAAAGATGTAAAGATGTAAGAGTATCAGAACTCATAATATCAATACGTTACAATACTTAATTTGATATAATTAACACATAACGCGACGTAGAACTACTCGCTAATATTTATTTAATGAATACTAATAAGTTAAAAGGTTTAATTTAGTTCAGTAGTGAAAATCCACCAAAGATTGTGAAGCTATTACTACGTTTATGCTAAATTTCAATATGGTTTCTAGAACAAGAATTGGCCTAATTCTATACAAGCCCAGTCAATTTATACTCATAAAAGGCTCAACCTTACAAAATGATCAGGCCATTTCTCATTCTGGGATGTGCATTGAATTTAGCATAAATGCAGCATATGGTAAACAACTCAATGAATTCACATTCTTGAATAACGTCTTATGCGATCGAAAATTGTCGGGCGAAAGCAACTCTTTTTTGTTTCCAATAAAATATGGCCCTTTTTTGAGACCTCCCTGTTTCTGTTTTTATTCCATCTGAAAAGCTCCTTCTATATCTCAAACATTGTAGAAAATTGCATTTTGCCCTTTTTTAGTGACGAGGGACCCTTGTGGATTCATTCAAATCCCAGCACAGTTGGTGAAAGAAACTTCTAATTATATTGATCAGATGTGACCAATTTGAGAATCCAACGTGCAGAGGTATTTTTTATGACCAAAATCAAGTGAAGTGAAACAATTTTAAAACAGTTATTTTGGATGTACTGGCAATAAACTATGCCCTTTGTCACTAATGTAACAGCGTAAAATTTTCTTCAACCTTTCATCAAAGCTTGCCTCAAAACAGCTCTGCCTCAAGCAACCGAAATCTTTTAGCCTCGATTTTACTTATAAATGCGATCCTACTGCAGTCGTTGACTACTGTTGCCTTTCAAATTAGATGTCATGGATTTTGAATACGAAAAACTTTGTATTTCATATACATTACTTTAGAATGAATCTAACCAAACGTTCATTCTTCAAACAATTTTTTTAACTTTGGTTATTTAAATATTCAACAACTCTCTTTAAAAAATTGTAGAATTTTCTTCTTATTTGACTGGGCTAATTTTAATTTGTTGTTAGCTTTTTGGATAATTCAAAGTTATAGTTTAATAACTTATGTAATTACTAAATGCAAGTGTGTGTGTGTGTGTGTGTGTGTGGGTTTAATAAACATGTATATGTTGGGCGCAAACACCGAAAACGGCCACTGGACGAAAAAACGCTCAGAACGCGTTCCGGCAAATTGACAACGACCAGTGACCATTTTCGCCGTTCGCGCTTAAATTACAAATCAAGAAATTAGAATAAATAAATATTATATACAATCCGTAACTACAAACCAATTAAAAAGCTTAAAATAGCAACATTTGTTTTATCCATTTCGTTCAATCTAATTGCAAGTAAAATCTTTCCCTTTAATTCGGCATAATGCATTCCATTTTATAATCCAGACAAAACCACAACACACATTGCTGGAAACTTACTCTCGTAATTTTCGTCCCGACCGAGTTAGAATTGGCATCATCGTTTATTTGAATGTCCTTAAAGTCAACTTTCCACAAGAGGCTGTCGAGCTCCTGTTCATACTTCCAGTTGCGGTACAGCACCAGCGTTATTGCGATAATCACGATGAAAATGCCGCCAGTAATCCCGCACGTTATTTCAACCGTATGAGCTGAAATTTCAATTCAATTCAAGAAAATTCAGATTTACCAACCCAAGCAGTTAAAGCTATAAACTCTAAGAATTACAAACTTCGCCCGAGGTTATCGTTTGGACTTCTTGACGTTAGTTGAACCTGAAACTCAAAATTACGAAACCCGCGATTAGACATCTCGTTTACGGGAGTTGATGTAGAACACACCGTAAATCAGCACTGAGAAAGCGATTCATAAGTTCATGACAAAGTTGCGTTAATTTCGAAGATTAGATGGGGAAAATGTCGCTAAGATATATCGCATCAAGAGATGAAACCAGATCTGACGGAGGGTCGCGATTTGGGATCAATTTTTGTGAAAGCATGCAACTTACATATGCATTTTTCTCCCCGGAATCCGCAGATTGGATGAGCTATGGGGGGCGACCCGGAAACCCAATCGATTTCGTCCAGTTTCTCAAGCTCCTAAATAGAAATGAATCGTTAATTAAGAAAATATGTTTTTGTATTCAGCTTATGACCTAGTTGGACGGGATTGAAAGTGAAGGAAATTCTATTATGAAAATTACGTCTAAAGGGTAATTATATTGTTAAATCTGAGAGTTTTCCTTTACAGTGCAGAACAAAGTGCTCGTTAAAGTAGGTTTAATTTTGTTACTGTTAGAGCGATAAAAATAAAAAAAAATATATAAAACGAATTTTATTGAAATGATAAAATATACGCGGTGTGTTCAGAAAATAAGCAATGATTATAGTGACTATAAATACTAAGGGAATTTTATAATTTTAAAATCAAAATAACATAAGTGACTACTTTACATTAATAGAAACAGTTCTTATCCGAATTTGTATGTCTTGCTTTGTACATCAGCGTAGCTTTTTTTGCTTCTATTACAGACACTTCTTATCAGCTCGTATTTTCCTCATGGTAAAAACGTTAAAAATACTAAAATTCAAATTTGCTGCCAAAAACTACTTGCTAGAAATATTTCAGTGTAATTTGTTCTTTCAATTTCATGTCTCAAATTAAAAAACAGCCTATAATCAAGTAAACGCTGTGTGTTTGTTATTGAGACCATTATTTTGCAATAAAATAATCGGTCGTTATGTTCTTAAAGGAACTACAATATTGGCATTTTATAATTTACTCTCAAACTATTCAAAAATTAAGAAGCCAAGTTAGAAAAGATAATTGTCTAGAAGTTCAAGGCCGTCACTTGAAAGCTCTAATATATCACCAATAAATGGCTTACTGTATACTTCAATGTGGGAAAAAAAATTAATATAAGGCTTTTTATAACCTGGTTATAGCGCTTGGAAAAGTCATTGTCTACGTACGCTGTCAATTTAAAACAAAAAATATTAACGAGATGGTTAAATTGAAGAATACGAAATTATTTTAGTAAACTAATTAAATTTAAATTTAATTAAATTGATATCAGTAAATAGAAAAACTGAATCCGTTTTAAATTGACTGACAGTGTACTTGGGACGGAGCTATTCGTCTTAACAAACAAGCGTAGAAAAACTTAAATTAAATTTTAATGAAAAATAAAACTTTTTTCAAAGGATTTGTTAATCGCAGCATTTTTCAGGAAGCTAACCTCCTTGCTGCCAGATTAAAAATTGAAGTAATTAACTGATGCCAAGTTGACGATTCTAAATAATTTCCAAGTTGTCCTATCACTGGTGAATTTAATTAATATTATATAATGTTTAACTTAGGTTCATTAAAATATAAACCTCTTTACAGAATCTAATTATCCTGTTAAATACTGAATCTCAAACGTATTGACATCATCGTAATTGCAACCTTTATCCCCTTAGGTAAAGCAGTCGTTAGATGTCATTTACGTTCACCAAATCTAATCAGATCTAGGTGATATTATTTAAACCCTAATATTGAATTTAAATAAATCACTGAAACCTCTAAACCCTTGAAGTTGACCCACGTTCGTCCACTAATTTGATCTAGTTAATTCAGTCCTATATAACAATTTAATAACATTCTAAAATTCTAGTCACACACACGAGTGTGCACTTAAAACGTGTATTTTAGTGAAAATCAGAGAAACAATTTTGCTCATGAATATAAAATATTATGAAGTACAGAGAAAGTAGAAATTCCGAAGTCCGATTCAATTTCATTACAGACATAATTTTTAATTGTCACTTATATCACCTGTTGGTTGCTTGTTTACAGTGAATTATTGACAAGTACAAATTTTGTTTACAAGCACCGAGTCACTTTCAAGAAGAATTAATCCGAGTTGCCCTAATTCCTGATTTAACGATTAATATCTAATGGCAAGAACACCTACTTTAAAACTTGTTTTTGGGGGACTGGCATCCACCGCCATAAAACTAAACAACACAAAGGATAATTATCCAACTTGAACTGTACGCTTGTTTTATGGAATTAAAATTTTGCTAGCACGCATGGCTTATGACGTAAATTAACAATAAACATTGCGAAGTTCGACCGTTTACATTGTAGGAAACCAGACTTAATTGGTATACGCATTTACATAAACCATTGCGCCAGACTGGAATATTGTTGTTACACCAATTGCAATTGCAAAAAAATTGAAGTTTAATTCACTTTTTTCACTTGAAATGTAATGTAGATTTGGGTAATTGAAATCTCGAAAAAACTTTTCTTGTGGTACAGGAAAATAAGAATTTTAATTGAAAATTACTTACCGGCAGCATGGAGTCATTTTTGTGCAATGAGAACACCCCAACGGGATACAACCCAAATTCGTTAGAATCGTGATAATGAGATCTCGCAGATTTTCTGGCAATCAACGTGTAATTCCCTTCCGCATCACCGTTCTCGTCCATATAAACCATATAGCTGAAACGTTCAAAAAAAATTGAGAAACCTCGAGCAACCTAATTTTCACTAAAGACAAAGCAACCGTTTAATCGCACGTTTTATTGATATTGGATAATGAGCCGTCGATGAAAAAACCGTCGAATTCGAATTTAATTAACGTTTCAATTTTGCCTTAATTAGCGATGGGTTAATTAAAATGTTGGACAAGCGTGATTAATTCAACTTCCTTACATTTGCAGAGCTTGAAATCAAAGTTTTAATCAGCACAGTTTCGAAATTGTCATTTTCACCGATATTTTAATGGATGAAAGTTTCAGGGAACTTGTGAATTCGAACTAATGTTAGATGACCATTTTTCTGAAATGAATGATTGCCAGTCGCAAACTTGTGGACAAAGTTTACTGCAAAATCGAACTTTAAATCCGAGAATGTAACTGGGCGAGAAGTTATAATCATTTCTTATATTTATTTGAAGGGAGAATCATAAAATAATAAAAAGTTAAGTTTATAAAGTCACTGTTTTTAAATACCTTTTCATTCTGAAAGATTCAACAACATAAATCAGAACGCCACACAAATTTGTGTAAAAAAAATAATTTCATATACAGGTGGTCCACCGTATAGCATTTTCGTGAAAAAGCATCTTTCTAATCCTTCTAAAAAAATGAAAACAAGCGGTCAATAATGTACAATTATTGTACTACACTGTGTCCACGGATGGAGTTGCGCACTCTTATAAACTTTCTTATTTGACGAGAAAAAAATTGTTGATAAAAAGTTCTTTTTATCTTGGGAAATTATAAACAGTTTTCAAATTTCCAGCGACATGTACAGGTGCGCTGCCTTATACCTCCACCCCGAAAATCGAAACTGCTAATTATGTGAGGCTACCCAAATTGCATACTTAAGAACTATTCAGCATGAAGTTGTTTTATGGTCGTTCAGAAAAAATCAAGAAATTTAGATTTTAGAAAATCTCTGGCCAACAACAAATTTCATGCATTCAAACCACATTTTATTTCATAAGTAGCGGAGATTATGCGCTTCGTTTAGACTTTTGTTTAATAGTAAGTGAGAAAATGTTGACAGATCGATTCTTTTCTCGAAATGTTTTATTCGCGACCATTTAATTTTCACGACTAATGGAGCAATATTTTCACAAAACTGCAGGCACTTGGCTCATGAAAATCCAAATTTTCCTGCAACACTCTGCATTGCATGTTCGACAGTGTTTAGATGTTTACTTTCCCGACAAGGGGATTTTTCGCTTTGAGTCAATAGCAGAGTTACCTGACCTAACCCTGTTAGATTACTTGTTATGGGTATATTTGAAGCAAAAAGTCTGTAAAAACGAGTTGAATGACAACATTGATTTGTTAAAACAAAAAATCGTGCAAGCTGTTGTCACCATAAATTATGATCTTATCTGCTTATGAAGAATTCAGAAAAAAACTCGAAAAATGTGCACAAGTGAAAGGTCTTCACGTTGTATAGTTCTTGACACAAATAAAGTTTCATTTTAACTGCAAATATATTTCTATTATTCGTTAAACCGAAATTTGTATTTAAACCTTTGTTACATTTTGAAAAAACCTTAGAAAATGTTATTTTTTTCAGGTCATTACTTTCAAAATATCGCAGAGAATATGTTGCCGAAATTGAAATTTTGAAAGAACCATCGATTTCAAATTAATAAGTGTTTAAAACTATTTCCGACAATGATCGCTTAAGCGATAGTTACTAACCGTAGTCGCAAACAGAGTACTCTAAAAGGTAGGTATTTTTCACTCGAGACCAGGACCACAGAATATTAATTTATACAGAAGCAGCACTCCGGGGGGAACCTTTGATGTTTCACACCTTAAGTCGGTGACCTCGGGTATTTAAGCCAGTAGTGTGCTTGCAACAAAAATGCTCCGAGGTAAGAGATGAAATTGTAGAAGAAAAAGAGACAGCGTTAATAGACCAGCTGCGACGCACGTGCTCGCAACATGAATGGGGGGATTCACATTCACAGACAAATATTGTCATCCTGTACTAACCTAATAAAACGTTATTTTCTTTCTCTCTCGTGCCGTAATACACGAAAACATGCAATTTTTACGCGTGCATACGATTGGTCGTTTAATCCAGTAGTGCACTTCCATCTCTCTCTCTCTCTCTCTCTCTCTCTCTCTCTCTCTCTCTCTCTCTCTCTCTCTCTCTCATTTTTAATTTCTTTGTCAAGTGCTGCTTCTGTATCTATTAAAATTCTGTGCCAGGACTTAAAAATTTTGATTCAGTAACTTCGATTCGTGTAAACACAATCAAAAATCTCCGTAAGTACCTTGAAATTATATTAGACGTTCAAAATTACATAAGTGCCTCTTAAAATTAGGTTAACAAAAACATTTTTCTTTCATTTTATTTTCAAACGTTCCCACGAAATGTGCGTCTAATTGCACTGCAAATTATTCAAATTAAAATCAAGTTTAATTCATAGGAGCTTATTTTTACTGAAGGTTTTAAATTCTATATCATACCTGGTGTGCGACTTTAGGATATTATTGTTTATCGATGAGAACCAATTTGTGTCAGATGTTTTTATTGCAGTCACTTTAAGAGCCTGCATTTAAAGCTTCTGTCGTAAATAAAACTTAAAGCGATTTTGTAATGTAAGTAAGAATGCGGAAACAAACTCCTGATAGCTGTAATAGTTTGTTAATAAATCGCTATCAAAGTTAATTTTGTAGTTTGGCAATAGCTTCCAATTTTCATAAATTTTCGACTAGTGAAAAAAGGTTTTATCTCAAAAATGCTATGCGATGGACCAACCTGTGTTGTTTTGTTGTGTGTCGGGAATTAACAAAATAGTCTACCAAGCCCATTCAAAACTCGGCAATGATAATTAATTTTTTGCGGTTAGTTAAATTTAGCATTCGCACCCTAATGATCTTGCACCCAAAAAACATCATAACCCTTCCAATAAAAAGTCAGACCCAAAGTAACCCTCCAATAAAAAAAAAATCTCGACTCACCCCATCGCGCTCATATAGTGTGTCTCTTTCATGCAATTAATAATGGCGACACCGTTTCTTGGATTCTCGCCAGATTCGATCACTTCAATAAGCGCCTTCGCGTACAGTTGGACTGCATCGTAGAGATATGCAGCCTCAGCTCTGACCTATGAACAAAATGAAAAATGATCCGCAAATTGAATCGACACCCACACGCTTATTCTTCATACTTGCTTGCCGCTGCCGTTCACGTATGTGAGCGGATTTGGAAAATTGAACGGCGGACGTTCCATATAGTCGTTGACTAGGCCTCTGAACTTTTCGAAACCGACAGGACTCGAGGGTACGATCCCCAGATAACTTCTGAAAGCTCTTTGAGCGACCGGGTCCGTTTCGTTTTTGGTGCGGTTATCTTGCAAAAGCCCGCGTAAATATTTGGTCGGCTCTTGTTCGTCGTATTGTTCAATGTCGACGCCCACGACAAAGTATTCGCCTGAAAATTCTTTGCTCTGAAACTCGTTAAGTTCAATAACGTGAAAAATGAGAGCTTGTAGGATTTTATCGTACGGACGATGGGTGTGATGCTAATTGAGCGACCGCGTAAGCAGGGGCACGAACGTCAACTGTAGTGTACACCGTGGTTAAAGTTCAGTGGGCATTAAATGGCTGTTTATTAAAGCAATGACCCCTCAATGGTAAATATTTGTTGTTGCTCTTTTTTATTAAAATTGGAAATTCATTGATATGTAAAGAGTGGCAACGGATCTGGCGGTTTCAAATATACGATGACAAAGATTATTTCTGTACTATACTAATTTATACAGGGTGTTCTATAACAGGTCTAAAAAATAAAATATCATTAAATATTCTTTCATTGTATCGTAGAATGTGATTTTGCATACGAGATTTTAAACATGTTATAAAACACGCTGTATACGTTACGTGTGCAGGAGAATTTAACTTTTAACTATAATTTATTATAAGTGGATTTTTGCACAAAATTTACATTCATGAAGATAAATTTTTATCTACTTTTTATGTACTGACTGACTGAAAATGTTGAAAAGCTGAAATATTTTACTGTCAAGTTGTTGTGATGTCAGTGCATTGTATCTATATTCAATTTGACTCGTGTTTTGTAAAATGTAAAAATTTATATTAATTTTGGTCGAAAATAAACGATATTAAATTTGAGTATCATAGTGTAATGAGATTTCCACCAATAAACGAACGGTGAACGATTGAATATATGAAGATGCAAACCCAAATTTCGAATTAAATAATTTCGGCCAGATAGAGTCAATACAGAACGATCCCAAATCCGGTAAGATTAGATAACCTTGTGAAGGGAAATGAATGTATTGGAAGCACTTTTTTGTTTTTAATTTTGTACTTCACTTCTAGGTGTCCGTGCATCATCAACCAAAGGTACACGCTAAGTCCAGACTTTACTACTCTCTTCATTTTGTAGAAGCCTAGAAGACCAATCCACCAGTAAAGCAACCAAGAACCACAGTTCAATCTCTTCTAATCCTAGTGGAAAGAGTCTTTATGTTTACGTATACTTAATATTTGCTGGAGTAGGTGGTATTTTTCTATCAAGAAAAGAATTTTCTCTCCATTTTCCCTTTTGAGCCCTCAAATCCAAATTAAATTTTTCTTCGCAAGTTCACCATTCTTTTGTGGTCATGGTAGTTTTAGGATCAACCAGCATTGAATTGGAAAATGAAAAATCTCAAACTGTACTAGCTAGCTGTTCTCAACTTATTGATGATACAATTCATTGTTTTTTCGAATGTCCTAATTTCTTAGAACTGGCGAGCAACTGGTCACTCTACTTACTGCATGACCTTACAAAGCTTCTTCTTTTTCAACTTCTGTTTCATTAGCTCCATATTTATTTTTGGACATACGTTTCTTCAAGATTTGATTTTCATATTTCCTATTCCTTGCTGCTCCCATCCAATTCAGACCCATCGCCGGTTAAATGTCATATAATTATTTCATCTGGGAACGTCCTCTTGGTCTACGGTGGTTGGATGGTCTTCGGGATAAGATCTGCTTACGCCATTTGTCATCAACAGTTCTAACAATATAGCCAGTAAATTACCACTCAAGTTAAGCGGCATGTTCGGTCACATAAAGCACTTTGGTTCTAATATGCTGATTCTTTGAATTTGTTCTCTCTAATTACCCCTTTTCAGTTTTCATTTACTGATGTGCTCCCTGCTACCTTGAGTTTCAGATTTTCTTCATATCCTGTGGCCTTCTGCTTTCATAAACTTCGCTATTTTTTATTGTTATTGTGTCTTATATGAGTTAAATTTGTTTGCAAAAATATATTCCCCTTCGGGTGCCTTTAATAAAACATAATAAAAGCGGCTAGCCTTCCAGTCAATCATGAAGCAACCAGACGGAGCAGACGAGCAATCGTCCTTGTAGGAGCTTTCCAGACGACCACCGGGACAGAAGCTTTTGAGGAACAATATTTCTCGTGATTTCTTAATTTTCAGAATTTTGATTCGTGAATTCCACAGAGACTTGGTTAGATCATTAGAAGTCTCACGCCAAACCAAAAGTTACTAAAAATACTTTAAACTCAATCTTTTGTTGGAAAATTGATGTCAACCATTTTTTTAAATGTCGGCAAAGAGAACTTAAAAATATTGTTTTAGCAAGACAACTGTAAAGTGCATAAAGAATTATTCAAGAACGTGGATTCAGTATGGTCTAAATTTAGCACTATAAGACTCTATTTTGTGTAAACGTCCAAAAAGAAATGTGTAGAATTTATACTGAAGGCTTAGGGTCGAATTCACATACAGCGCTTAGATATGGGAATGACCGAGCACTTGAGGAAAGGCAGTTAGAGAAAAGTTCGTTTAAGTTCGGATATTACTTTACCTGTACTCCGAACTTAAACTAAAATTTCTACCTGCTTTTCCCCGAGCGCTTAACCAATGCGATGTCTAAGCGTTATCTGTGAATTCAACCCTTAATAATTACAATGTAATAAGTGACCAAGTGTTCAATACATAGAAAATTTTATCTCTGCTATTTATAATCCAGTATAGTATTTATTTATAGTAAAATTTTGCTTTACTCGTTCCGATTAAAACTTGATTTTTTCAGTCTGTTACAGAACTTTGGAATCAATAAAACTTCAAGAAATAATTCATTATTCCAAGAGAACGATACCACGGCACGCATTTCATGGTAAACAAACTTAAGTTTTAGCGATATTTCTTAATTAGCACGAACTTCCAATTTGATAATTATATGAGGTTCATTATAGAATTTAGAACAAACTCAAAAATTACAAACTGGTAGCAACTCAACAGAAATAAATCAGAATTACAGCAACAAGTGATTCTGTAGGAGTCTACAAGATTGTATACTTTGTACGAAAAACCCATTAAAACAAGTTATTTTCAACAATTACAAGTTCTTCATAAACGACATTTGTTATTCTTTGTATTACTTTTCTAATATATTAAACAGGATTCCTACTCTAACATATTCAAAACCACCAGAACTTATAATTCTGTATTTTTATTTGTAAAATCATAAAATGAAAAGTCTGTTCTTAGTTATAACCATTGTGAAATATTAAATTAATGGCTATAAACTAAGTTTAAAAATAAATCGGTTAAATTGAATTACTTCTGTATCAAAATAAGTCTGTAGAGTACATTATCTTGCAAACATAAATAGATTTTAGTCGGACAAAACTAAATACCAAATTTTTAAACATTTTTGACGCCAGTTTTACTACATTTTCAATTTCGAAACAAAATAAAAATTTCCATTTGTTTGTATACAAAACGCTATTTTTAAACCGTTAAAAATAACCCTGATTCTGTTTTTAACAAAATTATAATCGAGACAAGCAGCAACAATTTATAATTAGCATTGAAAATAACATCTCTCCAATTTAAGAGCAACCCCACGCAGTTCACTTACCGTTCTTGAACAGGTTCTTCTCCTCCATGGCAACCATCAGCCCCAAATGTTCATCATGTCGGCCGACTATAACATAAACTGAACAAAACATTAACTTTCCGGGTACCTTTCAAAAACCCAAGAATGATTCGAAATTAATTTGAAAAATAATTGCTATTTTTTTATGGGAAGCAAAACTTTCCATTTGTGTCAGCTTTACGCGCTGGCATCCGCCAGACAGTATATAAACGAACTCATAAATTGAAGATCTTCAATTTCAGCAAAATTTCATTTCTGAATTTCGAATCGATTAATTTTATTAAATTTTGTCGTAATGTTGATTTTATAGGCCCATTTAAA
Source organism: Dascillus cervinus (assembly GCA_949768715.1). Classification (NCBI taxonomy): domain Eukaryota; kingdom Metazoa; phylum Arthropoda; class Insecta; order Coleoptera; family Dascillidae; genus Dascillus; species Dascillus cervinus. The sequence continues at coordinate 22,738,207 of OX458319.1, read as the reverse complement.
ACTCTGTCGAGCGTGAAATGAAGGGTTTGCGCGTGTGTTATCTTCACGCACGTTTTCAAGGCCTCTTTGCAAGGAATAAAACTCGAATCGAGAACCGTCGGAAAATAATAGAAAAACATTCTTTAAAAGTAACAATAAACGGTGTTTACATACAAGGGGAACAAACGTTTAACGACATGTTGATGTGTACTGAAATTTAGTGAGAGCTTCCTCTGAATTAATCTCGTAAAATCGATTTACGATTTGCGCGTTTGTGTTACAGCGAATTTCATTCATGTGCGAATTTTTTTATTTGAACTAAATCGGTTTTCCGTCGAAGATCTTCGATTGGTTCTTGTTTGAAAAGTTTCATTGCTTGAGGGGATCCGTAATAAGTATCTGAACGCTAATGAGTAAGTTTTTTATAGCGGCGAAGGTTAGTTCATGCTTTCTAGATGAATAATGGGTGTGCATTCGGTTGTATGCTTTCATAATCTTTTGTGGAAGTTCTTAAATATAAATTGCTAAAATTATGAACGATTTGCTTAGCCTTTTATAACTAATTGATAGGTAAACTTTTCCTGATAATTTTTACAAGCTTTTCTTGACAAACTTTACCTTTTGAGTTGACTTTTATTACTATATTTATTTGGCTCATGGATCATTTCATTTCTATCTTATCTAGGTATGTTTTAACAACTTTTCTTTTCCACTACAAAAACTATTTTTATTACTTAACCCTCCAATAAGTGAATTACATTTTAGTTTGAGTAGCCGTACACAAAGTTGTTATTTTCACAAGCAAATCTTTCGAAAATACTTGCATTATGTAAATTTTGCTTGAAATGCTATAAAATTTTGAAAAATACCATGACTGCTTTTACAATCTTTAAATGGTTACAACAAAACTACGATAGTAATAAACAATGTTTGGTATCATTTCGATACCATAAAGCACAATAATGCTATGTCCATTTTTTACAATGTTGGCGAATCGGAAAAAACAAGGGTCCCTTTAAAACTAATTGATATTTTTAAAGGTTGAATTTTTTATATTACAATCATCCTTAGAATGTCTACAAAAAATTCAGTCCAAAAAAATTAAGAGTATTATTTTAATTTTATTCTAATTATTGTAATACAAAAATCGACAAAAGTGGTGCTTTAAAGTATCGATTTCACCACATGAATGTTTTACAAATGCATCAATAAAATTACCTATTAGTTCAATGAAAAATTGCAATTTTGTGCAATAACTCACAATCAGCTCAAAATATTAAGAAAAATCAGCCCTTGAAATAGATATTATAATGTAAACATTGCAGAAGCTAATGTTTTATAAAGTTCCAAATTTAATTTGGAACAAATTTAAATCTCTAGTAACGTTAATGAAATTTTTCAACCGTATTCTGTCAAATCGAATTTTCAATACTGTCAAAGTGATTGGTTGGATTCTTGGAGATATTAAATTGCAATTATTTAGACGTCGATATTAAAATTTGTGAAAGAAAGCAAAATTCACAAGTAAGTAATTAAGTTTATAAATAATTAATGCATAAGTTTATTTTAAATGAGTTAGATTAATCAATCGTTACAATTGAAGCGTTACTGAATATGTGTTAAGAATACACCATCACAAGTAGAAAATTTAGAAGGTTTTGTATTTAATAGTTTTTTGGTGAATAGTAAATCACACAGAATTCTGTTAAATATAAAAAAGTTACTTGAAAAATTGCATCTTTGTCACAAAGCAATTAATAAGCTTATAAGATTGTTATAATCGAAATGTCCGATAAGTTAGTTAACTAACACCTTTTGTGAATTTCACGTTATAAATGTTTAGCATCCACAACTCAAGTGGTGGGTGTGTGGTTAGGGTGATTCGAATAATTAATGATTCGGTTACGCACTATTTGGACATTTAGCATTCTACTATAGTTCTATCTTTTAGCTAAATATGTTTTATAGATTTACTTGTATAGTTTTTTACACGTTAATACCACATAAGTTAATTTTTATAATATTACAACTTGATGCATACGTTTATGGTAAGCGATTGCATTGCCGCTAGAATTTATTGGTTAGTGTTTATAAAAATGTTTGTTCTGGCTTCAGTGCAAGGTAAATATTCAAACGTAACTATTTAATGCTTGATCATTACATAAATACAATCCTGAAATAAATGACAACATTTTACAATAATTGAATTAATTAAAATCTTTTGCACAAAACTACAATGCAAATGTTGTTATGTAGGTGGACTAGAGTTGATTAATTGATATTAGAGCGCCTCATAATGATATAGATTCATTTGAAGTAATTTTATATAAAAAAATTCACTAAAAATTAAAATGTTCTTCTAAGTATACCCCCTGAAGTATTTGAATATTTACAACATATACAAGGTAACTTATACAATTATAGAGCTAATAGATTTTAATCAATCTTGTCATAAAGACTACGTTAATATGTGATTATTTGGATTTCATCTTTTAACCGCTCGTTATTTTAATTTACAAATACAGTTTGCATATTTTGGATTTGACGAAATCACATACAATGATTTCTATAACAAAAAGTTACTAGTTTCTCGAGAAAATCGTTTTTAAATGATTAAATACAGTCGAACTCCTCTATAGTGACCTCCTATATAATGATTTTTTCTCTATAGTGATGTTTTTGTCAGGAACGTGCATTTTTTAACGTTTTCCATATAAAAATACGTCTATATTATGATGATAAGCCTCTATATAGTGATTATTCTTTACGAAAGGTTTACCAAAATTCTCGAGGAACGAAATTTTCGGTAATAGAAAACCTGAAAAATCCTTAAAAGAATTTGTTTCAAAATCCTTACTTATGCAATCAACTTTGGACAGATTTTTTCATCAATAAGTACATGTTATGCAAGTATTCAGATGAAAATTTGTATTGTTTATTAATAACTGTGTGTATTTCTATATACTTAAACAAATATTTTTTCAAATATAATAAATTTTAATTTTTTGTTTTGAATATCAATTGGTTTTTAAAGTGACTGCCAAAATTGTAAACTTATACTTGAATTCTATATAGTGAAGTTTCTCTATAGTGATGTTTTTTCATTGGCTTTTCGAACATCACTATAGAGGAGTTCGACTGTATTTTAATTAAACGAAGGGAAGTTACAAATAAGGATTTTAATTTGAGAAAGAAAAATAACCATAATTCGTTGCATTATAGAAACTTTTTGTTGCAAATTTAGTTAAAATCGATTGTTCGTACTCGATACACACGAAGTCAGAAGATCTTGATGGCCATGAGCTTCATTAAACGGGATTAAAGAAGATCTTGGAACATTGGGAAGGGCATTATATCATCTACTTTGTTTTGTTGTATAGAATGAACACCACGAGTTAAATCAATTGGCAAGTATAGTCCGTTTCTGAAGCGATTTCTATTTTGTCATAAACCTACTTTGGGGTTGGCCGGTTCCAATGCGCCCAAAAAACATATTTGCTAATAGTAATAATAATTTAACTGATTTTAGTTTTTATTTCCACTGGTTCTAAATTCGATGCAGCATTCAAAAGCGCTACATTGGTATATTTAACTTATTTATTCTGGGGACATTTGGCGGAAAGAACAAAGACAAATTTCATGGATATTATAATGATTTACAGAGGGTTCAGTTTATGACAACTCGGTAAAAGTTTCAGAAACGAACTGTAGCTCAACGTTTCTGCCAAATTTGGTTAAACAACTCTAATCCCACCTAAGCATTTTTATAATAATATAATAGTAATATATTTGATATATTGATTTTTCAGGTACTCTTGCAATATGTAAACCATTATTTGGATATGATTATTGCTATCTAATCAATGATCCTTATTACGCTACCGGTTGGGCAATGATAGTGAAATGACTATTTATTTGTTTTTGCTGTATGGTTTTGAATACAAAACACATAAACCTGATCCAAAATATACCAGAAATTTTTTTTTTGCTTCAAACTGGTGGCCCATTATTAATTGGATTTAAATAAAATTTTCTTAGCAGAAAATGAATCATTTACATTTTATTTTATTAGTGGTGATTTAATACATATTAGCAAGTTCGTAGTTATACGTTAAATGGAAAAGTTTCCAAAAAAACTTTTATTGGCTTTCAAAATTCAGATGAAATTATCTGACAAAAATTTTTCGATATCGAAGTTACAGCAATCCAAAGTAAGATGTTTGAACAACGAACGGAAAGATGCATTTTACCTATGTCAGAACGGACTTTGTGTGAACGCAAAAGGGACTTGATATCTCTACCAAGGAGCAGTGGGGGCTTGTCAGAGGAGGCAAGGGAGGCTGAGCCTCCTCATGATAAAATTGAAATAAATAAATAATTACATAATCAAATTTGATTTTCATTAAAGTTTCAGTATGAAATCATCAATTATTAGGTAGGTACTCAATTAAATAAATGGTAATAGTTATTTGGTAGATAATTTTCTTTCACCATACCAGAACGGCCTTATTAAAGGGGATCTTCTATTTACAATATGGGACTTGAAGGTTGATTGTAAGCGCCAGAAATATGGTTGAGACCGGGTCGGAGGCAATTTGCTACATTAGACTCCAAGCATCTTTTTTAATTCTATAGAAACAGACGATTTTGACCTTGAACGTTAAAGAGAAATGAGATGCAATACTTGAGTTAGAATGCATAAAACTATTGCAGCGGAGGCTACGGCTCCACCCCCAGCCGAACACGTGCTTTGGTCAGTGCGTTTTGCCGGGCAAAGATCCCAATTATTCCTTAGTACTGGGTGCGACAGGTCTACTGGAATTCAGGTATAAAATTTTCAATTTGCGGGTTGCATTGTTTCAACATGAATGACGATATAGAAGTAGAACTACAAAATGTATTTTCTAAAACTTGTGAGGATATTGTAGATTTTCTTTTAAGACGGTCATTTAGGTCTTTGGATTATAATACAAAATTATTTATTTATAAAAATTATGATAGGCCTCGTCCAAATTTAATTTCTTTAAAACATTCCGGAACGGCACAAAATCGAGGTTTTAAGTAATTCTACACCTCCTCGGTGGTTCTTGCTGGACGGTAAATTGTGATACAAAAATAAAACATCATAATTTGTTGCCTAAGTAGAATACCTATTCTTCATAAATATTAGCCTCCTCACTCGTCACTACCACGAGCCGCCACTGCCAAGGAGTAATTTGACGTTTTCAAACCAGCGTGCTTGAATAAAACGTCACAATAATAATTGGTCATAAAAAACATTTGTAGCGACGAATTGCAAAAATAATAAAGTTCCAATTTCACGAGAAAAAATTCTAAGAATTTTTAATTTAACCCCATATCACGAAAATATTGCGACTCTCCCGCGACACAAAAAAAAACAATATATTACCGAAAACCTACACAGTATCTCTTTTCTTCTTCTCTTTCGTTCCAAATAAAAACCTCAGCCGCTTATTAAATTTTTTTACTGACAAATTTAGATTTTTGAAAGGAAGTCTTATCTTTTTACGTTGCTTTACAATTATTATTTGTTACTTACTTCTCGTGTCTTGAAACGTTTCTTCGACCAATTTATAAAAAGGATTTTCCATGTGCCCGTGATAGTACTTGGAATCCCAACAGCGCGTTGCGGTTACAGTCACCCCGGACGACGTCAGGGCGTCCAATATCGTCGTGGCAATTTTTCCAAATTCCATATCGGGCGATTGGAGATACAACACCACAACCTGGACGCATTTAACGTTTCATGACAATCGAATACGAAGTAGCGGTGTTATACTCACGTGCGTCCAATTGAACGCGATCAGCACCGACGCTACCGATTTCGATATTTGGGTGTCTGGCGGACGCGTACGCGCGAACGTCGGAAATTTACTCTTATCGGAAGTCTCGTAATCGGCACAGAACTGAAAAGTAAATATTTTATTAGCAAATTGGAGGAACGGCTTTATTTTTAAGTTCTCCGCAAGTTTCCGGAGTTATTGCTTTTGGAACTTTCGCAGACTCTGATAATAAAACTTTGACCCTTAAACGATTTTTTTTGAGATTTACAAGCAAGGCGTAAAAGTAGCGTTTGAGGGATCTATTGTGACGCAATCTCCGAATTTACGAGCCGGGAAATTTTGTTTTTGTGGTTATTAATTTATGTTAATGTCGCTTTATGCGCGATTTTTGTGGCGCTATTTTAATCGAGTGACTGAATTATTAAATTCGCCGAGATTTTGTGAGGCATAAAACGGAATCAACGGTTCTCTTTTATAAGCCGTAATTAGAATGAAAAAAATCGGCTTGGAATGGCTGTATTGGGGCTTTTATCGAGTTTTAATGATATTTTATGTTGTGTAATTTTTTGTTATCTATGGGAACTTGGTGTTGGAAGATAATTTATTTCGAAATCGGGTTTTACCTTTGATCATTGTAATAAAATTGCTGTAGGTTGAAAAAGAATATTGTTTTCTTTAGGGTCAAAACTATAATCGAAGTTAATTTCAAAATATATACAGTGTGTCCCCGGATGGAGTCTGTTACTCTTGTAAACTTGTTTATGTTTGATGCATACCTTACAGTCTATGGCTTAAGGGGCGTTTAGATCAAATTAAATTAAATTAGAGAGTCGATGTGAGAAAGTGGTCGTGAGTGGACGTGTGTACGTCAGCCGCGTGACTCGGTGATAACAAAGATTCCTTATTTAGTTATCACCTCACATACCAAACAAGTTTTACTGATAGAAATCCTTTAAACGCTATATTTCACTTTAAATCAGCTTTATAGATAGCTTAATTAATTTAATTTAATACCTCGGAGGCCATTCGGTGGGCCTGGCCGCGCAATTCATTAAAGTCTAAATTAATAACAATGTCTGCTAAACGCGACAACAGTGCCCTAACGCCCCCATTATCCGAAACTCGCAAGAGATATATGTTTGACCCTGCAACATTAATTACCGCAAACAAATTCTATCTTCCTAATGATTCAAACTCGGACATGTGTGTGGATCCTATTCCCTCAAGTTCCTCTACTGAAACAGGAAAACCAGAGCAACCGAAGTATAAAATCCCACCAATATTTATCCACGAGGCAATGAATTATGCCGAAGTTCTAAGCGACATTAAAAAGTTAGCCAAAGAAGAGTTCACTACCGTTTGCAGGGGCCAGATGCTACGCATTAATCTCAATAACAGCGACGACTATCGTGCTTTGACCAAATTTTACGAGGAAAATGACATAAAATACCACACATTTAAAGACCCAACATTAGCCGATAAGCAATTATCAGTGATTCTGCGTAACGTACCAATATCCATCCCGGAAACGCAAATTCTAGAAGAGCTTAAGGCTAAGGGATTTACAGCAAGCAAAGCCGTAAGGCTATATAATAAAAACAAGCAGCCCATACCAGTCTGCGCGGTCGAAATCATTAAGAACAACGACACCATGAAAATCTTCGGCCTAACTAAACTAGGTTACAGTATAATAACAGTAGAACCCAGGCGGAAATCAAAGGACATTCCACAATGCCAAAGATGTCAACGCTACGGGCATACTAAAAATTATTGTAAATTAGAACCTCGGTGCGTTAAATGCACTGGTAATCACCTCTATAACACCTGCCCTAAAAGGCCGGAGGATAAACCGCAATGCGTCAACTGCGAAGGAGAGCACCCAGCCAATTACAAGGGATGCAGGTATTTCACTAATATTAGCAACACCTTAAAACCCATTGTCCCCCAAAGACAACATCCAGCCGTGCAACCTACTGACAACACCTTCAACAGCAATTATTATAATAAACAACGAACATACGCTAAAGTAGTTCAAAACTCCCCAGCAACTGAACAAAAAGAAAATACCGCAGACATTGTTTCTGTAATCATCAAATTTGTAATCGATCTAATCCTACCCCATTTGGACAAAATTAAACCGTACCTAGCTACACTTATACCAACATTATTACAACATGGGCTCAAATAAGATATTTTCAATAAATAACATAACAATAGCAAACTGGAATGCTAATGGCCTAAAGGCCCAAAGAAGCCAATTTATAAATTTCTTATCTAGACACAACATAGATATTGCGTGCGTATCTGAAACTCATTTAATTCAAAACGAAACATTTAAAATACCGGGTTTTATGGTACACAGAAATGATCGTATAGCTCCAATTGCCTCTGGAGGGGTAGCGATTATTGCAAAAAAGGCATTGAAGCACTTTCAGCTCCCAAATAAAAATCTGATAAGCCTGGAAACAACTGCAATAAAACTGGAGCTAAATGACAACTCGAAAGTAAATGTGGTTGCAGTCTACAAACAACCCAATAAACGATTAAATGAAACCGATCTAATTAGCATCTTCAACAACAATGAGAGTACCCTCTTAATTGGCGATCTTAATTGTAAGAATACAGCATGGGGCTGTCGGGTCAACAATCCTGACGGCATTAGACTAAATTATTTTTCTTCTAATATTGCCTTTTTAATTTCTGCCCCAAATGAGCACACCTATGTACCATGTCAACGTAATCGGATGTCAGACATTCTGGATATTGTGGTCCACAAAAACTTTCCTAAACCTATATATCAACAAGTACTAACGGAACTCGACTCTGATCACCTACCAGTAGTTTTGTCATTCTCTAGATCACCGCAGTATAATGTACGTATCCCCCGAATGGTCAACGGCAAAGTTGATTGGGAATGCTTTCAAAATGTATTAAACAAGAATCTTAAGGCTCCGGGAAACATGCCGGATTCAAATCATATAGATAATGCCATAGATAAATATTGCGAATCAATAAATCTTAGCGTCCAAGAGGCGACTCTTCCGCGCAAAAAGATAGAGAGAATACCTAGTTACGTGCAACCTCCAACGGCTATTCTATATTTAATTAAATTGAAAAATCAAGTTAGACGCAACTGGCAGATTACTCGCCAACCACATTTGAGGATCTTACTTAACAGACTTATACGGCAGGTTAAATGGGAACTGGATAACTTCAGAGTTAATTCGTATCGAAAATATATTGGCCAGCTCGAACCCAATGACCAGTCGCTGTGGCAAGCCACAAAGAGAATCTTAAGACAGCCCACTATTATACCACCCTTAAGCAGTAATAACGTCACGCATGTGACTGATGAAGACAAATGTAACGTTCTTGCTTCTCAAATCGAACAAAATCTCAGCCCAGTTGTACCACATGATCACAATTTTGAAACGGAAGTGTCGAACTACATTACAACTCATTTGCTTCAAAGTGTCAAACTAATTGATCCCACTTCACCAAATGAAATAAGCTTGCAAATTAAAAAACTTCGGTTAAAAAAATCACCGGGACCCGACCTGATACCCAATGTCGTTCTTAAAAATCTGACAAGCAGGGCACTAGCCTTTTTGGCGTCCATATTCAATGCTTGTTTAAGGCTTGGATATTTTCCAAAATTATGGCGGCATGCACATATTTTACCGTTTCACAAGCCAGGGAAAGATAAAAGGAACCCAGCAAATTATCGGCCGATAAGTCTGTTATCAACGCTTTCAAAATTATTGGAAAAAATAATTAGTAAAAGACTGTCTGAAGTCATTGAGGTCAAAAAGGTACTACCCTCATTTCAATTCGGCTTTCGAGAAAATCATTCTACAACGCACCAATTACTTCGCCTAACGGAAGAGATAGAAAGAGGGTTCGAGACAAAAAAGTACACAGCGGTCATCTTCTTGGATCTACAGCAAGCATTCGATAAGGTTTGGACTGAAGGCCTAATATTCAAGCTCCTTTCTACCTAATTAAAACAGTAGCTTCTTTCTTGCGGAACAGAACATTTCAAATTAGGATTAACTCAACCCTCTCAAATATTAGAAATATCTCCGCTGGCGTCCCACAAGGTAGTATCCTGGGTCCGCAACTTTTTAATATATATACGCATGACATTCCTGAAACACCTAATACTAAACTTCTGATGTACGCAGATGACACTGCCATTGTGGCTCAGGATCAAAACCTGGTTTCCGCAGTAGAAAACCTACAAGCAGCGGTAAATGAACTGATTAGCTGGTACACTAAATGGAGAATCGCCATTAACCCATCTAAGTGCGAAAGCAAAATTTTTGCATTAAGGAGAATCATAAACCCACCAGACGTTGAAATTAATCAAGCCATAGTTCAGTGGAACCCCAATGACTCTGCAGTTAAGTACCTTGGGCTTTACTTGGATACCCGCCTTCGCTGGGGATTTCACATAAATAAAAAATTGAATCAGTGTAACACACGTCTAGCTCAACTGTACCCTATCCTTAATAGAAAATCTCCCCTCAAAATAAAATGTTCTCTCCTTCTGTACAAATCTATCCTAAGACCGCTCCTAACATACTGCTGCCCTGTATGGAGCAATGCCCCCAAAACCCAAATTAAAAAACTACAAGTTATGCAAAACAAGATTTTGCGTTTAATTGTGAATGCCCCATGGTTTGTGACGAATAATAAAATTCATGAAGAACTAGAAATCCAGGCAATTGATAAATTTATTAAAAATTTAACACAAAACTTTATCTCCAATATCAGAGCGTGCCCAGGGACAGTGATATACAACATGGGAGAACGACAAATTCACACCAGGCTAAAAAGGCGCCTCCCGCAAGACCTGTGTTTCTCATCAGAAGACAGTGAATGAACATTAACAAAGTGGTATCTACGCCGAAAATAGTTACTGGGTAGCATATGCTGATCCCGCTCAGATATTTCTACTGTCAAAAATTATGTTGTCAACCGAACCATGAATAGCAGTTCGTCTGTTGAGCTGGTTAAATAAATTAAAAAAAAAAAAAAAAAAGAATTAAATTAATGTAAGGAAATTAACAAGCTTGACAAAAGTGCTTGGTGCAATTTTTCCAAACAGAAGTAATACGACCAATCACTTTTTTAACTGCATTATATGTGTGATTCTTTTGTAGTTTTTCTTCCACTCTATCTTTCACTTGTACATACTTATGCAAACAGTAGTGGCTACTATTGTGCTACTGTGTGGTCACTTTCGTCAATATGGTTTTGCCTAGTTCGGTATTTTCTTGTAATGTAGTAACCGTGCTGTTAAGGTATTCCTTATATTTATCAGTTAAAGTTTTTTTTTTGTCAAAACATGCAGTTTTTATAATTTAATTTTGCAATTTTTTTAAGTATCAATCCATACTATTTTGTCTTCATTTTAATAGGTTTCTTTACTGACAACATGACGGTATATAAATACGAGACCCTTACATAAGAAAAAATCGTTAAAAAAGAGTAAGCATTTGATAAATGTAAAAATGATGAATTTTGGGAAAAAATAAAAAACCGGTTATTTTTTCAGTTAATCTCACCTATTGTCAAAGTAATGACGTTATCAGCGATTTCTTTAAACAACAATCTATATTTCTTTCGTTATGACTGTGAACTGTCAAATTGATTAATAATTTTAGGCCCTTGCATACAACTATTCTTTTCTCAATATTGATAAAGAAATTATTGCAAGAAGCTAAAATCGATATAACGTCATTTTGACTATTAAAATATCTATTAAAATTATGACAAAGATATTAGTTATTATTTAAAAAATCAACCATGACGTCAGTATTTTGACAAGAAACATTCGGTTTTTTTCAAATTACATAATTTCAGGTTTATCGAATTCTTGCGCTACTTTTGACGATCACAGTTCAATAATTTTCTTCTCAATTGTTTTCTTATGTAACCATCTAGTATTTTTATACCTATCAAAATCGTGAAAAATAGTTTCAGATGTTTGGAATTATTTGATACTTTTGCCACTCACTGTATATTCATGCGTGAAGTCAAGTTTATTATGTTATTGCAAAGAGAACTGAAAACTAGGTATTAGTCATATACATCTGTATGGTAAATTGTCATTGTAGGCCAAGCAATAAAGCATTTTTTAATGCCATAAATACTACTCGGAAACCGACTGTGCGATTACATGAAGGACATTTAGTAGATCAACTTGGCATAATTTTAGACTCGGGGACCATAATTTTTAATTTGTTATGAACAATTTAGAAAAAAAAATCGTTTTTTTTTTTAGTTCTTTGCTTGTAAAATGGAAACTAATGAAGTAATCTTAATGTTATCAATAGACGAATTGTAGAGAATTAAATTACGAAGAGAATGATAGGTCGAATGTCCCGATCGAACAATTAGAACCGGGGAAAACCCGGAAAACCCGAAAATTTCAGTGTTTTTTAAAAAAATTTACAATTCCGACATTTTTTAATTTTAAGAACTGAAACTTTGCACGCAGATAGCTATTTATATGTATTTTATGTGTACAAAACCCAGATTCTATCGGACTAACGGTTCTTCTGCGATATTTTCCAGGAGGGCTTCTTGCTCCTGTGGTTGTCCGATATAAATTTTAAAAACAGAATTGGAAACTAGACGTACAGGGCAACAAAACGTTCATCTTCGATTTTCCATAAAATGCAGCGAAATAGGTAAAACGGTCGTGAATATGAGTAAAAACGGCCGACCCCGCGAAAGTGGTCGAGTAGTGGGGGAAGTTTTTTATATAGGAATAGAACCGGGCTGCGCTTCCCCTCACGAGTTGTCACCCCCCACTACTTGACCGCTTTTGCGGGTCGACCGTTTTTACTCATATTCACGACCGTTTTTCAGCTCTTTTGCTAAATTTTATGGAAAATCGAAGATAAACGTTTTGTTGCCCTGTACGTCTAGTTTCCAATTCTGTTTTTAAAATTTAGATCGGACAACCACAGGAGCAAGAAGCCCTCCTGGAAAATATCGCAGAAAAAAATTGAAATGGTGATTGTGCAATAACCGTTAGTCCGACAGAATCTGGGTTGTGCACACATAAAATACATATAAATAGCTATCTGCGTGCAAAGTTTAAGTTCTTAAAATTAAAAAATGTCGGAATTGTAATTTTTTTTAATAAACACTGAAATTTCCGGGTTTTCCGGGTTTTCTCCGGTTCTAATTATTCGATTGGGACATTCGACATCTCATTCTTTTCGTAATTTAATTCTCTACAATTCGTCTATTGACAATATTAAGATTGCTTCATTAGTTTCCATTTTACAAGCAAAGAACTAAAAAAAAAACGATTTTTTCTTCCAAATTGTTCATAACAAATTAAAAATTATGGTCGCCGAGTCTAAAATTATGCCAAATTGATCTACTAACTGTCTTTTATGTAATCGCATAGTCAGTTTCCGGGTAGTATTTATGGCAAATTATGACATTTTTTTTGCTCTGTTGCTTGGCCTATTGAGACAGATTCCATTCTATTGTTTTTTTTTTACAAATAAAAAAAATAATTATCTAACAATTTTGAGAAAAAAAGCTGACTTTTGCAATGCAGTTCCATGAAGACCTCAATCAAGAGTGCTTGGAGGTGGATAATTTGAACAACTTTTTAAAGCTAAATAATTCAGAAAATGAAAAACTTAAAATAATATGTAATTTAATTTTCTTGTAATGTCAGCTCCGAATTTCATATTTTCTAACCAAAATTTTGTATTTCAAGATTGCAAAATAGATAATTAAAAATTTATTAGGTAGGTTATATTTTCGCATTAAAACTTCCGCTTTAATTTCCTTATTGGAAGCTCAATAATTTGCAAATTCCTCAGCTCGCATAAACTTGATATTAATAATTTAATTCGCCCTAAATTGCGTTTTCAAAATAATCACCGTTCAAGAAGCAATTGTTGCTTACCAAAACTAATTTCTGACTGTATCAATAACGAAAGGGTTTCGAAGCTAAACACAAAATCTCATTACTTTCGCCCAACAATCCCAACTCATTGTTCTTCAAACATTTCAAACATGCCACAAATGCAGCAGTTACATTGTTTACAGAAAAGTTCCGATTCAAATCCAAATTTAAAAGTACGAAATTGGAAACCGGGGCGAACGAACCCTTAAAACTGACTTTCACGCGTTTCCGCGAAAACTAGCGATAACCGTCAGCACGCGATATTAGTGCGACCATTGAACTTGCATTTTCTTACGTAAGAGATCATCGGGAGATTAAAAGCTGCGGCCATGTAAGCTTCATGTTCGCACGTCTCCTGAGGGCCTATGTACGCGGAAACGTTCCTCGTCCATAGATCCGCCGTTTTCTGGACGCTAAGGATTTCCTCGCCGTAGGTTTCGGCTACGCTAAAGGCCAATCGGTGCCCCTTCTCGCCAAGAATTCCCTGATTCACCTCATCGACTGCTAACGAAATTGCGCCTGAAATCGTCAGGCCCGGCCTGGTGTACTCCTTGTCGCCTGGTTTTCTCTGCGAGCCAGATAGGTATCCCATAACGAACGTTTCGGCGGCTATTGCTTGTACAATCGTAAAAATCGCGCAGAAAATTTTCCACATGTTTCCTGCAACAGAGAATGGGTTCAGAAAGGGTCGCAGCTAAGTACATCAACGGGGGTGGTCTCGACATGTTACCACTCACGTTCGCAGCGTGCGATTCAGACAAGTTGATTTTTGGGCTAAGAAAAGGTAAAGCGCTTTATAAAAAATTGCCGGGACGTGGATGTGGACGCGGAAAGAAATTTTTTGTAATTTTTCATACTTAATTCGGGATTCTGTTCTGTCATTTATTTTTATTACAAAAGGAGTCGGAGGCGCGCGTTATATGAATAGATTTCTTTTAGATTCGGTCTGAAACATCTATAGAAATCTCGGAAGAAATGTTGTTTTTGTTATTTTGTTTTACACGGGAATTCACATTGGTAGCCGATTTTCACTTGCAAATGGACGTGCTCTTGACAACGAAAATATAAAACCCACTGTCTGGTTTATTTTAACTTTTCTTGCTAAATCTGCTGAAAAAACATAACGTGATAAAGACCTGAACTCTATTCAATCATTAAAATAACAATTTTTGCAGAAAATGTATGTGAAAGAAATTGATGTGGCCACAGGACTTTATTCTTTAGTTATTTCTTAATTTTCTAAACTTGTTTTTATAATTCTTGTTTAACTTATTAATATTAAGCTTAAATTTAAATTTTTACGCAATTCATCATATATTTTCAAAAACTTGTATTGAAGGATGTCAAGAGTGTACTAACTACCATTTCTTATAAACTAACTTCAACGATAACCCATATTTTTTCGTCATGATTTTAGTAATAGATCATTTAATTGCCAAAACGACACTATAGAAATGTTGGTCTCTTACAAAAGGAAAAAGTTGAGAAATTATTACTGAAAAATATAAAACAATAATTCGTAAGTTTATTCTTAACCTATCGAGTTTAAAAAAAAGAACTGAAAACAGGTTAATTTTTAAATTTAATTTCACTTCTTTTGACATAGCAATTTTATATACAGGCTGTTCCTTGTCAAAGTAATGACGTCATCGTCAATTGTTTTAAATAACAACCAATATTTGATTGCCATGATTTTGATAAAGGTTTTTTAACTCCTCAATATTTCTCAATATTGAAAACGGACTTGTAAGGGACTGAAATTATTATACCCTCATAGTTACAGTTAAAAACGTATCAAAATCAAGACGAAAAAATATAAGTTGTTTAAAAAACTGATGATTGCGTAATTTCTATAACAAGAGAAAATGTTATGTCAAGAAATATCAAATTTTTTTTTTCAATAATTTTTTTTTTCAAGTTTTACCTTATGTAAAAGGGCCAACATATTCACAGCGTCGTTTTCATGGTTAAAAGACCTATCAAAATTATGACGAAAAAATATCGGTTACTATTTAAAAAAAGCGACGATGGCGTCATTGGTTTGACAAGAAACACCCTGTATAAAAAATTGTTATGTCAAAAGTTAGTATTTTTAAAATGGTTTTGTTATGTTTTTGTTCTAATTTTTTATTCTTTTAGTTTAAAAAATAACTAGAATTGAAAGATTTTCCCCAAGTTCTAATGATAATACTATTAAGATTATTGCATTCACAAACTTTAGATCCTTTAGTAAAGTAGCTCTCCAGGTTAGTTCTGTGTTTGCTGAAACTTGAACAAACCTAATTAAACGTAAATACATATTGTTAAACACTGAATTTCGTATTATTAGTAATCTCTAACGTTCTCTGCGTTCATCAAAATATAAGCAGAGCTAAATAATGCTCTTTAATTTTCAATACTTCTTTAAAGGAATTTAATATTGTATTAGTTGCACTAATATTATGGCGCCAAATAACTTATCTCTTAATAATACAGCCCTTAAAATTGACCTACATCCACCAATCATTAATCATGTCCAGATAATTCAATGACACTCTTAAATACCAAATTAGAGCACTTTTGTAAATTATTATTGAAGTTGCTCAAACGTTACAAGGTAATATATTCAAAATTGCTTCAAAATGCTCAAAAACGTATACACTAATACTTCGGTTTACGTCGCTTCGGTTTACGTTGATTCGCTATAACGCTTTTTTAAAAATCAATTCAATCGCTCTTGCGCTTTTATTACAATTTAATTTATTTCTTTTTTAATATTTTGACATGATACAAAATTAAAACTGTATTTCACTGTTAAATACTGCTTTCCATCTTATTGTCTATATGACAATTTCAAAAAAACGTAATTAACCCCGTTTTGCGTTTGATTCGCGTAACGTTCTTTTGTTCACTAGAAGCTATGCGACATGAATGACAGGTTCTTTGGGACACCATATCCAAAGTGGACCTCGGCCACCTAATAAAATAAAATAAAAATTGAATTAAATTGTGCTAATCTTTTGTTCTTTTTCTTTGAATTATTACCTTTGAATAGTTACATACGTTTCTGCCAAGTTTAATAAAAAAAGTCGCACCTCTTCTTGGTATAAAGTATAAATAAGTTTAAAATTTTCATTTAAATGGACCCTGCGATTAAACATGAAAATTGAGAATATTGAAAAAAATTGAGAGCGTCGAAGTGAAACAAGATGATAAAACGTAATTTATTGAAAATAACCGTTCAATGTTCTGTAACAGTAGTACGCTTCAGATCTTTTATTTTCTACTAAAATTGAGCAAAGGCTCTAGGAAAAATAATTTCGGCAGTTATGATCATGAAAATTTGCTTACTTATAACGCTGCTTCGGCAAACATTTATTCTCTTGAGTGGGTTCAGCTTCTCTGTTTGTTACTAATCTTGAGCAAATAACAATTTCTTGCGAAGAGAAGAAGTGCATTTTACAATTCAAAAACCGTTAAGGCGGATCGATTTAGCATTCATGCGATTTCCAGGCGTTATAATTATGATTTAAAAATTCCAAACAGGCACTAGTTAGGCAAATTACCAGGAAAAGCTTGGTAACCAACTAGTAGTATCGCCTGTATGCGTGCATCTGCAATAAAATGAATGGTTTTGATCAAAACAAATATGAAAATGTTAAAAAAGTTTAATCTTTACTCTAAATTTCACCAAATCGGCCCATATTCCAAAGTTATAATAGAAACGTACAATCAGACCAGACAGCCAAATGGATCCTAAATCAAACTGAAAAGTCTACTAAGAGCCAAATCCTGGAGAAATAAAAATAACTTCCTTATCTCTCTCGCTTTATTCCTCTTGAAGTTGCACTCCAGTGCATTAAACGTCTTTTTAAACAGCTTTAAGGATAACGTAAATCGTCTTTATACAATTTCGACCCGTTTAATGTTCTCCAATTATCATACGTAACAGACAGCTCTAATAGAGTTGAAGTTTGTTGACGGAAATATTATTTTTTTATCATTAAACTCGTTCGGCGCTTGTGTTGTAAACTGTAATATTGTCTGACGTAAATAGTGAGACGTATTTTTTATTGCCGGGCTGGTGTGGGAGTATGAGAAGGATATATGGTAATAATTCTTTACTATCACGAGCTTTTTGAATCAGTTGAAATTACTCTTAAAGGCCGGTTTTAATTTGGTTTTGAGAGATTAATTAAATTGTAAGTTGCGACGTAACTATAACAAAAGGAGGCATAAATCAAGTGTCGGAGAAATCTTGTCAATATGGATATAGAAATAGGGTCAGTTCTGTTTTGATGCTTTGTATTATCGCTAACAACTCGAGGCGAATGAAATACGGTTAACCCAAGGAAATCTCAGTTTCTGGCTTGGTTTTAAATTACCTCAAAAATATGCAATAAAAAATTGTAATCAGAACAGATTCCAATATTAAAGTTTTTCCATTTTCACAGATATGATTTCTTTCTGAAAAATATAATATTTAATAATATTTAAAATATTGGATGAACTAATAAAATTCTAACATAATCAGTGTTATTGATGTAGAATCACACACAGACTTTGAGATAATTTTTTTTTATTTCCTGGAATTAAAAATAAAAAAAAACCTCATTACCAACTTAATTTCGAGACTATCAAAATGTAAATTAGCAATTCCGAAATTACACGCTTTAATTGCATTATAAAAAATTAGTACGTCATAGCGAAGCTTCATTTCTCATATTGAGTACTTCAATAATACTTAATTATCAAGTGACTGGAAAAGTTTGTTGCTTTAACAAGTCTTTACTTGTCATTAATATTTAATACAGTTACTTAATTTGACTTTATATTATCAATATTTCAGATAGTTTAAGATTTTAGTAATGATTCAGAAATGGTCCCAAGTTAAGGCGAGGTGAGATATAAATTTCCTTCTTCAAACTATAATTTCTGTTTGCAAAAACAATACAAAATAGTTGGAACCGATTTCAGCTGTTTTTTGTAACAGTCCTTTTAATCTCTTGTATAAAAGAAGAAATTAAATTGACAAACCAATTTTGGCAATTGCATTGCATTTTTATAAATCTGAAATTGAAATTGATCTAATGTAAGTATTCAAAAACAACTCAATTAACAACCTAATCCTTTTTCTTTCAGATTATAATTTCAAAACAATTTCAAAATTTTAGAACCACGATACTACAACAATAAAACATCGTATAAATGAAATAATTAGTTTGTTTTCATTTCGAGTTATTGTCAGATTTGTAAATCTAAAACGAATATCACTGACATTCAGTGTCTTTTTAACATATTTTGCTTCAATCACTACAGCTTTTTTAACAACTAATACTGCTCGAAATCAACATTATGTTTCTAATCTTCTTGGGATACCACAAACAACCATTCTCAAAGTCATAACAAGATTCAATAAAACTGAATCTTACACACACGATTGGTTGACTGTTCTCAAGAATAAAGCAGGGATAATGATTGAAACCAGAAATTGACTGGAAGCAGTTATATTTACCAATGTTAGTGAGAGAACAGTAAGAAGGTCGCGTGATCTTAAATTAACCCATTAGCCTACTATGACGGCTACCACACGGGTTGGGCCACCAACTCCTTTTTTTTTATTTCTAGCTTTCTGTCAGTGGATGGTTTGTCATACCTTATACCGTTTTAAAGCTTAAGAAATGATCTTTATCGTGGTGTGCAATACGAAAATTTTGTGATTATTCCATTTTAAAAAAAGAGCATACCAATAGGGTCCGAACGCCTAATACTAATGATTCAAAACTTTTCCAGCATCATCAAGTAGTTTGAAACGCTTGATCCAATTTTTGACCAGTACTTTACTGATGACGTAAGATTTTGTGTGTACTCTCTGGCTGCCATCAAGGCAGTGTAAACTAACTCTTGATTCATCAGTGAAGCAGTAAACGGATTCAATGGTCAGAAATCCTGCGGAAAATACAAGGCGAGATATGTTAATGCTGGAAAAGTTCCGAACTATTAGCAGGACCACGTGCCATTAATCCAGCATCCTCTAACCTTCTCTTTACTGTTCAATAATTAACACTGGCACTTCTAACTCTTTCAGGCAATTTCCGGTTCCAATCGCTGTTCTGATTCTATTTGTGAGAACTGTCAACTGTAAAAATGATCATTCTGAATCGATATCGATCTTGCTAGAGTCATACCAACTGTTCTAGTGTAGAATTCGGTCTCAATGAATCTTGTTGTGATCTTAAGAATGGTCGTTTACGACATACAAAAGGAAATAATTAGTAGCGTAATTTTGATGATTTAGACCATGCTGAACAAGAGCAGCTGTAAAAGCTATAGTAATGCAGAAAAATAGTTGATACATATTTTTTAATCTGAAAATATGACAATGACGCTCTCATTTCTCTCATTTGCTTAAAACACCATTAATGTTTTATTATAAATTTTTGTTAAACCCGTAAAAAATCTATATAGTCATATTATTCGTTTTCTATATTTGGATAAGCGATTGCAACGGATTGAGCTAAAAATGTAAACTATAAGTGATTAGATTTTTTGTACCGTCAAGTGTGCGTCATTTTACCAAGAGACATTGTATCGTATTTAGCGGTTCAATTATTTTGAAAATTATTAATCTTAAACATAGGCTCTTACACAATAGTGTGTATTGTATGCCGCAGACAGAAATAACTACTTCGCTGGAACAGTCTGAAGATTACGAGACGAGAGAGCGAAGTGAACGAGGCAGCCAGCCAGGAAAGTAGTGTTTCGACTGTAGCGTACAAAACCTTTTTTCAGAGACTTCTGCATGTGCGGTGAAGTTTTAGTGTCATGAATTATTACGATGAGCCCACTAACGTAGATTTCCTAACATTGGTGACAGGCTCGTTGTGTACCTTAACGTAATTTTACCAATATTTTGCCATCTCATAATTTTTTATTAATTTAAAATATTTCGACGAATGACTGCACAAACACATGCAAAGTTTTAGTTTACAAGCTCTATATATTCTGTAAACGCGTAATCTTATATTTCAACCCAAATTGTTATCACCAAATGTGCAATTTTTCATTATTTCGTCACCAAAAACGTTGCATACGTTTCACATGGCTCGCAGCTTTATTCAAAGTTATTTATTAAGTACCTCTGTACGGTTATTAACATTATTTTTACCCCTCACAAAAAGTGAATAAAGAAAACTAGTGTTTGGTAAAATCGTCAGAGATGATGTGATATCAGATTCTGACGAAGATTGAAGGTTAAAGGTTGTGTGATTGAGAGAATGAATGTATATGAGGTATTTTGAATAATTTTTTTCTTTTTTCTTTTTTCGATCTGTTTGAAATTTTTTAGAAACGTCAAAATTTACCAATTGAAGATTTTTGTAATTTTTTGCTCGTGAAGCGTTTATAGTAATTATTAGGAGCAAATAAGTTTCATTTAATTTTTGTAAAGTCGCGAGACGGATTCCATCGGTTTATTTGTAAAGTTACGGCGAAAAATGTAAAAATTTTAGAAACGTCAAAAAACAAAATTATTCAATATACTACTTTGATTTTGATAGTAAAAATTCTAAGCCTCCTAGGTTTAAAATTTTTAATTATTTATTTATTTCTTTTAATTATTTTTTGAATCATATTTAACCAATCTTATTGAGTCATTTAGGTTGTAACGAACATTACAATTAAAGATGCAAGTTCATGTGAAGCCTTGACAGCCAGAGGGTCCATTACCAAGGGGAGTCAAGGGATGCCTTCTGCACAATTCAATCTAAGATGATCAAAGAGGGAGAGAGTGATAGAGAGTGTGAATGATAGGTAAAGGAGGAAGAAGATGAAATGAGTAAAAGTGTGTGTGAAAGCAAACTAATAAGAGGCAATTTTTTGATGATAGAGGGAGAGAGTGATAGAGAGAGAATGATAGGTAAAAGGGAAAGAAAACGAAAGGTGAAAAAGTGTGAGTGAAAGCTTACCAAAAGATGTGATCTAATGATAAAATGTAAATGGAACTAAACAGTCACTCATCTCGAAGTAATACTTGACGTAATGTTAATGTGGTTCCCGTGGTGAGGAAGACGTATGGGGGAGGAAGTTAGTAGTCACACAGGTTACCTCCTCTTAACAAAAAAAAACGTGTTTGGTAAAAGAATAAAAAATATGTTTAAGTAAAAATTTACCATTCTAAAAAGATCAGGTAAACATTCATAAGCTTAATATAAAAATAAGAAAAATTTGTAAAATTTTTTATTTAGTTTAAGTTAGTTGTTGATGTTACCAAGTTCTATAATTTTTACTTTTGTTTTTATTGTTAATTGAGGACAGTTTTGCAGTCCTTTGGGGACTATTATCTACCGAGTTCACTCATTGACGAACATAAAAACCTTATCATTACGGTAAGTCACAAAAGTTATCGTGTGAAAAATTAAACAACTTATTCACGATGAAATATTAGTATTAGCGTACTTTTAAAAAAAAAGTTCCCATCAAAAATTAATGAGTATTCTATTTAGCAATTAAAATTTGTTTTAAAAACGACATTCCTTTTTGGTAGCCATAATACTAAAAGGAAAACATTTTATATTATTTTTAACCTTCAACGAACGGGCTTCCAACAGTTATGAATCAAACGGGATGGGGTCCACGTTCAACCAGAGAATTCCCCTGTTTGATAGCTAATAGTTAAGGTATATTTTAACACCTTAAAAGCAGGTCAACGTCTAGACAGAATTCAGCCGAACAAAATTACATACAATATATATACAGTATATGCAATGGAAGCAGAAACCAACACTTACGAAATAATTTAATAAACAAATAGAGACAATATCAAAAAAGGATAGGTGACCGTCAAATATTCAAAACTTAAAATTAGAAAAGTTATTTAAAAAAATAATGGTCTGGGGTACGCATGGACCCCGACCCGTCCGCTGAAGGTTAACAAAATATTCGTGCGGGCCAAACCTATTTGTGGTAAACTTTGCTAATGGAACGAAATTATTGTGAAACTCCAATTCAAGTGAAACTCTATCATTAATTTTTTTGTCGTTTCCATCGCTTTCAATTTAAAAAAACATTAATCAAATAGGCAAACAAACCATTGCTGTGTTGTAATAAAATTGTAAAACCACAATAAAACTTCAGTGATCTACAGAATTACTTCTTAATGGAATTTCAATGCATGCAGCTTCCGGTTAATAATTACAGATACATTTGTGTGATTTAATGAAATTAAAATTTCATTAACCGTCACATTGATGCTTATTTATTAACACACCGAGATTAACTGCACCGCAAGAAGTCAGTCAGGACAAAATCATTCTTTTTGTGTTTTCTATATGCAAATATTCCGTTTGCCGCACGATTTACAACCGTTGGCGATTCAAAACTTGATTGGGATATTAGAAACCCTACCGACGGAAATTGAGTTTATACACATGAATACTAAAAACCGCATGCATCAATTTTTAAAATTTAAACAAATTTTCAACGTTACCGAAATTATCTGTTTAATCAAAACATCAATCATAAAGCGTAGCCTAAACAAAACGCTCTCTGGTTCCCTTTCATCATCGGATTTATTAATTTTTTTACCAGATTTTCTCATCTTAAAATCCATTCAGTGTACATCTGTGCACCGGCGGTAACCGATTTCGACTCCTTTTTAATCCATTTATATTCACAGCGAACTTGCTCTATCGCAGTTAAATTGAAAAGTCATTCGTGTGTAACAAAAGTTTGAATGAAATTTGAAAAGTTAGAAAAAATCGCAATTAAAAGGATTATTCGGTTGGAATTCGGTGACAGATAAAAAAACTTGGCCGATTTGCAAATCATTATTGATCCGGGGTTAGTTAACTGGCGTAGGTCTTGAAAAGCAATAAAGGAACTTGGGTAATATAAGTCAAAGAAAACATTCCATTTGCGATTTATCGGGAAAATTTTCATTGTTTCTGATCAAACGTCACGCAAATAAGTGAAAGAGCTAGCAAAGCGTGGGAGGAGATTTGCGAAAACAATAATAAAAAAATAAAAAACAGGAGGCATCAACCAAATAATGAAAATTACCAGTCACGTACTTCAGTGCTTGTTTTATCTTTTTCTGATATTCCTGGCGATGGAATAACTAAATGGGACGCGTGGCATATTATTACTTTTTCGCCACGTACCTACTAGTAATTTATATTGTTGAATTAATTTTTTAAGAGATAAATATAATCATTGGTCATTTATTTACTGCATTTATGAACACGAATTGAAGTTGAATTCAAGAACTTTATTGTATGGTAATTACAAATTACAGACTGTCGTAGTCTTTAATTTAATTTTATATAATTGCGGTTTGCAGCTTTCCTATTATACATAAGACATTTACAGTAAAAAAAAAACTTTATATATGAAAACTATTTAAATATAAGGTTGGTCAGAAAGTTCATAAGTTTTGCTTGAGGTGCTTTCAAATGCAACTAACTTCAATTAAGTTCAACCCAATAGTTCGAAGATTCAATTTCTTTCATAACTGTGATTCCATTTGAGGGGGGGGGGGGAGAACTGAGGCACAATTTAAATGATAGACATTTAAAAGGTTCATTTAAGTAAATTATGCTCGTTTGTGCAAAAAACGAAAAAAACGAGGAACAAATCTGTAAAAAGTTTTGTAAAGTATGCGAAGAGATTGTCATCAAAGAACTCATGTGCCAGGAGTTATTCTACGAATATGGCACTTCAAAATGCTTGCACAACGCTGTTTCTGGTCATGACAAATTCATAACAACACAATTAGGTACACCACCTTGGTGCTCGGAAAAATGGGTATAAATATAATTTTTCTTGGCAGCTATTAAATAATTATATAAAATAATTCTTATTTTACATGAATACATTATACATATAGTTTTATGAACAATATAAAAAGAAAAAACGAATAAAAAAAATTTAAAAATGGGGGAAATATGAGCCGTCAAGAAGGAGTCTCTTTTGAAAATCCTTGCGGATGGAAGGATTTTTTTTTCTGTCAAGTATAGTTTGAAAAATTTTAAACAAATTTTCTTATTAAGAAGGATAATAGCTAAAATGTAGCATAGCGAAAAAAAATTTTAAGATTTTTTGCAGAAAAAAAATCAATTTTTTACCAAAAAGGTAGTTTCGAGAAAAATTGAAAAGAAAAAAAGTACCACTCGCTACCCGAGATGTTGGCGTACTCTGCTGCGCTCACTTCAAATTGCTAGAACTCCGAAAATAATTTGAATTTTCATATGCTTAAACGCTTAAAATATATTCTTCAAAGTATAAGCAATAAATCTAGCCAAAAAAAAGAAAAATTAATGTTCTGAAAATTTCAAGGTGGTGTAACCTCTTAATCGACAATAATCTTCATTACAGAATGAGGTACAAACATATATTAGATAAATATTTAGATTGCGCAATTCTCCTTGGTCGTTGTTTAATTCCGAACGTCGCGTCATGACGAATAAGGAGGTAAAATCTAAAATAGAGCAAGAAGATGGTGTAAACATGAAACTTCAGAAGATGATCTGAAAACAACATAATATTTTCTGCTGTATGGTTCCGAATCATGGTCGTTGGAAGAAATCATCTTCAGATATAAATGTATCACGCCATTGGAAATGTAGACTAATTGGAAAATACCATCCTTCGAATCCGGTGAACAAACAGAATTACAAACAATGAAGTTTTACGTAAAGCTTAGAACACTACAATTCCCCAAATATCGAAATCAAACATGGAAAACCATTTGCATTAATTTATATGTGAGAACGGGCTTGATCTTTGGGTTCTGCATGAATTGAGTCAAGCAAATTTCGTCAACTGTATTTCCATCAGCGATTCGCTTAGGAAACGTGAGGAAAACATCCACTTCTAACCCTTCTAACCGCAAGATATCGTGGGAGTACCGCCACAAACCCTTCTAAGGCAAGAACCTTCGAAGCAAAATATGTTGTCAATTTGGTGGTATTAGAAGGGTGTTGTGGTCAATATTAAGTGTGTACTGTATTCAATTGGGTATAATTATTGCTGAAAATAGCACGATTATCAGGGGATATAGCAGAATTATTGGAGAAAGATGTATAATCTGCAATCCAAGAGGTGTATTGAAAAACATATTCTCTGGAAGTGACACTTTTGCCACAACAGAATTTTAGCAGAGTTATACAGTGTTATAAAGGGTAACCGATTTCTAGAGCTGGTAATACATCAAAAGAAGTGAAAAAGTCTTAATAAACATATGTCCGCAAATTACGAGTACGTTTGCAAAGATATTCCCTCTTCTTATCAGAAAATTTGATCGTAAAACAAGGTAGCATGGGTATGGTATAAAGAATTATTGTTTATTTTTTACATTGATTTAATAAAATATGTTCAAAGTGGGCTCCTTCTTCTGGAATGCACGATTGACACCTAGGTTGTACAACCGCCCGTAAGGGTCCCCTGAGGGTCAGTTGTACATTTCAACTGACGCTCAAGTTTGAAGCGTAGTTGAACTCGAGCTGTCACCCCTAAACCTACAAGTACCAGAAAAACGTCAAATATATTCACGTGTATCTAGTATGAAACGACAAAACATACAAACAGTAAAAGCGTGGTTTAACTGAGTTCTAGTTTGCCTGCACTAGTACAAGTGACGTAACTAAACAGCGACTCAGCTAGAACTGGAATTCGTCTAAAGCCAGCTCCAGACATGCGGAATTTGCCAAATACCAAGCGACTATTTGGCAAACTCCTGTATGGGTTGCTTGTACTTTGTTCACCCAAGATCGAGCACAAACATGCACTTTCTCGCTATTCCCGTACTTTGTCGGTCTTTTAAAGTCGGCTCCAGACATGCGGAATTTGCCATATACCAAAGCAGACATGAGCACTTCGTCGAATATTCGCCAAGCGCAGAACATTTCACAAATACTTGTTGTATGCATTATGGCTACCACAGCTATGACAGATATTGAAGCGCAAAGAAAATTGGCTGCGTTTGTAGTGTTAAGTTAAAACGAAGAAAAAAATAGAAAATGGTGGGTGTTATCTGTTAACAAAAGCAGAAACACCGAATGTGTCGAACGAGAACGAATAATGCGCCATGCCAGTGCTCGTCTACTTTGATGTGCCTTAAAAGACCGACAAAGTACATGAACAGCGAGCAAGCGCATGTTTGTGCTCGGCCCTGGGTAAACAAAGTGCAAGCAACCCATACACACTACTAGGAGTTCGTTAAATAGTCGCTCGGTATTTGGCAAATTCCGCATGTCTGGAACCGGCTTAACTTGCATTTGTACAACCGGCCCTATGTTTTACGATCTTTCAAGGGAAAATTTTTAAACATTTTTAATTTTAAATTTCATGATATTTTAAACGTAATGACCTGAAAAACAAAACAAAATATTGTGATTTATTTAGCTTTATGGCATCCTGGCGCCGGTGAATAATTAAATTTAAAAAAAAAACCGGTAATTACAGGTTTTCAATTTTTGGGAGGAAAAAAGGATGCTTTTTCGCAAAAATGCTGTACGATGGACCACGCTGTATAATAATAAATATAATAACAAAAACGTTCAGTGTACTTACGTGTTTTCTGAAATATATGATTCAAATATTATTGGTAGTTTCAAGTTTAATTTTCTTTGATAATATCTGATAGGTTACGAGAATGCTGTAATCGTAGCAACGTGAGTTTACTAATGGATAGATTGATTCAAAATCCAAATAATTTTAATTGACACCGTGAAAGACAACTAAACAATGAGCAGTTTTGAACTGAAATAGTCAACACTTGGCACTTTTTGTAGCGAATAAATCACCTTTCTTATCGCTTATTGATGAAAAATCGTTTACAAGTAAGAACAGTCGGAAGCGTCAGCTTGAGGTGTGCTCGGAATGAACTGGGAATATTTTCCAATTTAAAATTGATGCCATCGTTCGAATTTGAAATAAAGAAAAAAATGTTTAGCTTTTTTTGCGGTTTGACGAATATATTTGAATACAGAATAACGCTTGGAATGAAAATACGTTGCCGTTCACTATTCAACAATTAATGCCACGTTAAATAAAATAAAAATAATGTGTACAAATTATTATCTGTATTTAAATTTTTACGGTTTAATTATTTAGACACGCGTAATTTAGATTGATAACCTCATTAAAAATGCGATATACGTGTGGGTTTATCACTAAATTCTTTGTATTATTACTGTCTGTAAAACGTGGTTTAGTTCTAACCACAAACGTGATATACAACGCCGAAACCTATGCTCAATAGAACAACGATTACAATCGATAATCCATCGGTAAATAAAAGTGTAATTAACAAATTATTAAATTATTGCAACTCAAGAAAATAAAAACAAATAAAAATAGGCACTTCAATTAGAAGTACACATAAACATAGATAAATTGGAAAAACCGTTTTGGATTAATGGGAGAAAGTTGGTTGCTACTAAAATATAAACCCCCAATTGATGACTTTTTTTATTGCTTTTATAGAACAGAGAAACCCAGAGCAATTTTTTTTCCGATTTGTAAAAACACATATTCAAAAAATTTAAATTTAAAAAATAAAATAAAATATACAAAATAAATAAAGCCATAAACATAATAAATGTAAAACCTCGACAATTTTGAAGGGCGAAAACAATTAGTGCTAAATGCATAAAGCAAAAATAATTTTCGGTCAAAAGGCCACTAGTCATTTTAATTACAGAAGCGTTTAATGCAAAAGTTGTAGATACGACCGAGCTCGATAATATCCTTTCGTTTTTTAATCTCCATTCAGTTTTAAATTATGACTAGGTATTAAAACTTGTCCGCACTATCAAATCTAAAATTTAATATTCCCATACAATTAAAACATCGTTCGGTGTTTCAATACAAAAAAATGCGTTTTTAATTACCACATTTAAATTCGTGCGGACAATTAAAACAGAAAATTGTTAATTGAAGTGATGCTGGTGTTTTATCAAGCAGCAATTTTCTCAGCGATATTTAGCTTGTCAGCAACAAACGCATTCATTAAAAAAAATCACAAAGGTAACGACAAATTTTATCACGTATCATCTGTGTGTACCTATTATCGATATCGTATTCATGCAATGTTTCAAATAAACGCTATTTATAAAACCCGCATATGCAGGTGGTTAAAAATAAATTTAATTTAACATGTAAAATGCATGCAACTCTAATTGAGGACAAGCCCATCGACTCACCAAAAATGCACGAGATCTTAACACCTGTGGCTTCTCCGCGACAAAATCAAGTTATCTCGCACGGATTTGTCAACTCCTCATCGAAAAAACCAAGCATTTAGTTGCACCGAGCCGAAACGCACGTGTTCAATCGCAACAGGCAACAGAATTGCATAAATGGAACAAAACGCTACGGGCGCGTTTGGATTAGAAATTAAAATTTGAGAAAGTGATTAAAATGACGGAAGTCGATTCGCGCGTTTCCTGTTTCGAAGAAAAGTTTTTTCGCGTGTCGTTCGGTTGGGATGCAGTAGCGCACCGGACGACGGCCGAAACAACACTGAGCGTCGAGACGCTTTTCGAACTCACCGTTTGCATGTTCTAAATCGCACTGTTAAATGATTTTGCCCCTCTTTTGGTGTTACACAAGCATGCCCGCCCCACGGTCACGACTTTTTACTCTTTGTTTGGTCATAAAAAAATACTTTCCGAGCCTATTGATGTCAAGATTCTGCTGCTGGAAGATAAACATTCCGAGAGAAATGAAAGTGAGCAAACAGGTACATAAACAAGCAAAAAATTGGCGAAATTTCTTTTACGTGATGTAACATAATTCGAGCAGATACAGATTGACTTGTTTTCATCTCGGTTTTTTTTTTCGGCTGGAAATTTTGGCCGCGATTTTGGATTTGTTCGCAATAGTGCAAATTGCGGCATCTAGTTTCGTGTTGTAGAAATTCTTGATCTGATGGTTAGGACTCTGCAAAATACTCGGGCGAATTAAGAACTCTTTTTATTTTCGAAATTACATTTCAAAATGTTGCCAAAGGCATCCATTACAATTAATTTTAAGATGGGATCGTCGTGACATTTCAAAACTGTTTCTTCGATTTTGAAGGAATATTTTAGGACCTTGTTGGTGAATATCCAGTTTAGAAGTACCCGTTCGTCAGTTTGGCTGCGGATCTCGATGACTCTTAATCCGCCGGTGGCTTTTATGATTTTGAAATTTCCGTCAAATTTTATCTTGTATTGGTTTTGGGTTTGGTAATTATTAAACCACCTAAAATAATAACATTATAATTGATACTAAAGTGATTCATAGATTTTACAATATTTTGATATTATTCTAGTAAACACATATTACAAATTGATATAATATAAATCAAAAGCATTTTATTTTTTGTAACATGACATACAGAGAAGAGAGATGCATGAGTAATTTTATATTACTAAAGATCATGGAAACTAGAAAACAAGAGAAAGGCTAAGAGGCTTGCCAAAAGGATGGTTGCATGAGCGCGAGCTTCAGCCAAAGACAACGAGTACATTAGTTTGGAAAAAGCAGCTACGGACAAAGACATTTTAAAAATTGCAAAATTTAGAAGTAAGCAAACCAAAGACATAAGGCAGAACAAATACATTAAAAACTCCGCAGGAACTTTGCTGACTTCAGATATTACAGCCACCTATTAAACAATGAGTTCCCACAAGAACATGGATCGATGGGAGCAATAACAACAGAAGAAGTAAAAACTGCCCTCAATAAAATAAAACATGGCAAAGTAACGGGACCTGATGAAATACCATCGAAACTTTTAAAGATGAGCGGAGAATTGAGTCCATCATGGTTAACTAACCTTTTCAATCTTGTACTTACGGAAGGAAAAATGCCGGACGACTGGAGACATAGCAACTTAATTCCGTTCTACAAAAACAAGGGCGATGTGGCAGATTGCGGAAATTATCGTGCTATCAAGTTAACGTCACATGTTTTAAAGATCTGGGAAAGCGTGATTGCCAAAAGAGTCACACAACTAACTACAGTCACGCCTAACCAATGCGGCTATACGAACGGAATGTGGACAATAGACGCTATTCATACTGTGAAAATCCTAATAGAAAAATACAAAAGACTTAGAAAGGATATCCATCTCGTCTTTATAGACCTCGATCGCGTTACGAGCACAACTAGTTCCCGAATACTACATCGAAATTCTTAGAGACATGTATCGTAATATCAAAACTAGAGTCCTAGGTTCTGCTGGTAGCGGTCCGGAATTTGAGGTCAAGGTCGGGGCTCACCAGGGCTCTACTCTTAGTCCGTTGTTATTCAACATAGCCATGAACCACTTCAACAAGAATCTTCAAAAACCAGCTTTTAGTCGCTCTTGTATGCTGACGACATAATTCTTATAGCGGAAACACTACATGAAGTTCAAACTGACTTAACGGCATGGTGCACAGCATTGGAACGCAGAGGGCTAAAAGTGAGTCGGACTAAAACGGAATACATGCACTGTAACTTTTCAGGAACATCCAACAACGCGATGCGGCAACCACAAATTGATAATATCCCTTTAAAACAAGTTGACCACTTTAAGTATCTAGGATCTGTTCTAACATCTACAGCCTCCATGGACAAAGAAATCGTAAACCAGAAAACAGCTACTTGGTTAAAGTGGAGATAATTAACAGGAGTTATTTGCAATGCGAAGATGCCTGTAGAAATAAAAAAAAATACATATACAAAAAAACAATCAGAGCAGCTTAAATGTATGGATCCGAGTGTTGGGCCATGTGAAAACCAGACGAACAGAAACTCCACGCTACAGAAATAAGGATGCTGCGGTGGTCCGGTGGTATAACTCTCAAAGACAAAGTCAGAAATTCACACATTAAGCGAATATTTAAAATGGCACATATAACTGACAAGTTCAGAGAAAATCGCCTACGCTGGTACGGGCATGCCATGAGGCGACGCGAGGAACATATGACAATATGAAAATTGAACAACCTAGAAGGCGCCCAGGTCGCCCACTGACAACCTACATGGGAATCATTTCGAACGACATGAAGACGATGGATTTCAAAAAAGAAAATGACAGAGCAACGCCCAGAATGGCGCAAAAGGACTAGGAGGGCCAACCCCAAAATAAATGGAATATAGGTTCGAAAGAAGAAGATAGAAACTAGAAAATTAATTTTTTTAAAAACAGGTAAAATTTTGGCTTTCTCTCAATTACAACTTATTCAATTTATTAATTTTTTTAACGTAAGCGCTAGGGTATTTTCATACAAATACAATTTTCTTGTTGAAACTATCTCAAAATACCTGCACTTTAAGAAATTTTTCTTTTCGGCCAATGGTAACCTCTCTGTTGAATAGTACAGGATGCCTTGTATTTTGACAAGACTCCATATTCAGTTTATGCAAATAGTGAAATTTTAAAGATACAAGAAGCTTCCTTTAGAACTTCATGGGAAACAAGTTTTCATGGGATTTTTAAATTCGGGACTTTTATGTTGCCGACTACGCTCAATGTGAGTTAAAAGAGTGCGGCAACGAATTCGTTGGTTGTCTGAGAAAGATAACTACGACAGAGGACGTTATAGTGAGAAAGAAAAATATTTAATTTCATAACAAAATAAAGCAGAATTATAATTAAACTAAAATTGATCAAATTTCAGCTATACCAAAATGATTTGAAAATATAATTTGTTAATTATTAAAATGGTGTCTGGCGCGGTGTTAGCAACGACAAAACTGTCTGGCAATTATAAATTTATATTGCTAAAATAATATAAAAAACTATGAAAAAAATTAATCTTTAAATGATATCAAAATCCGCAATTTCCAAATGTGGAAGGGGATGCGCGCAGGTAAACTCAACCCTTCCGAGGTGCCAGACGTACCGCATCCCTACCTAACTTCAATAGGAAAGGAAATATAAAAAAACCAGCCGACCTAAAATTCTTTCTAGAAAACGTTGCTAGCTTTCGGACTTAAATACAAGTAAGTACCGTTTATACCTTCTGTGGTATTAAAATCAATAGGAGGTAATATGTTGATGGATTGTTAGGCAATACTTTCTTTGAACTAAGTTTCATTATATGTTCAATTTGACATCGGGATTGATGTCTCAATTATCTAAGCTTTGGCAGGTAAACTTTCGAGGCCTACTCTACAAGACCATCCTTTTTACAATGCAATGCACTATTGAAGTAAATTATGTCAATTTTATTTCACAGGTCACGGCCATAAAACCTGAATGTTGAAAAGCAACTGGACACGTTTACAAATATTTGCAGAACATCGTTGATGTTCTTGGTGGACTTGTTAGAGCTCATAAGGCATAGCATCAATTTTAGAACAATATAATCAATTCAATCAAATTCAATTAATCACCTATGATAATTCAAGAGGCCTCCACAACTCTTAGTCCAAAAAACGCCATCATCTCTTTCTGTTTGAAAATGCTGAAAATTGTTATTTTGCAGAAACACCTCATGAATGTTGTCAAAACCTCGGCCCATAACGCCTTCTCGTGTATGGCCAAGATCAAATGTATGACAAAGCTCATGTAAAACCGATCCCAAAGTGGTCGAAAAACACCCTCCAATAGTTCCCCTAAAATTCAATTTGTAATTAAATTTATAATGCATATTACATTTCATCCCATTTACCTATAACAACTATCATCCATGAAAAGCTCCCTGTTGACGCATTGGTCATTTTTAAACCGACTTTCAACTTCGGAATAATTTTCAGGCCACGTATACAAACATCCAGAACCGAACAACGCCAAACCCCCGCCTCCCAAAGCCACGTGAGCTTCCGTTATCTTTAAGACATCCTCGTGACTCTTAATAAATTCCCCATACAAATCTCTGCGATAATTGGTACATGACAAGAATCCCAAATATTTACAATCTTTACTCCCTACTTCAGAATTCATAATTTCACGCGCGAAATAATGCCACAATTCTTCTTGTGCCATTTTTCTAGCATTTTCAAAATTCAATACACTGCGAAAAATTCGGCAACGCTCCAATTTAAAAGTCTTCCTTCCAAAGCCCATCTCGTACAGCTTCTCCGAGAAAAGGCACTGTAGCATTTTGCAACCGATCTCGATGCGTTTGCAGGCACTTTCAGGATGGTTGCGTTCCGTTTCAGGCGCTTGGAAATTCCCATCGTGTCCGTCGCAAATGATATAAAGCGGCAAGACGACCACACTTGACGGATTTGAAGAGTGAATTAAAGTTAAGTTGAGCGAAGAACAACAAAAGACAATTTCGATGTCGTTTTGACCCTCGTTTAATTCTATTAAAAGTTTGAAATATGATTTGTTCGGTTCAATTTCGTATCGGACGATTTCGACGTTTTTAATCGCTATATGAACTGTAGTGGCACTCGAGGAGCAATCGGAATTTTTTATCGATCCCTTAAGGAGGAAAAAAGATTGGTGTAGTTCTTGTCCACTTTTTGCGTTGTCAATGGAAATGTGGATGTTGTGGGGTCGTGTGCTCGCCTGAAAGATTTAGGATTTAAATAAACTGCTGCATAGAAGGGTTTTATACAGGGGATTTAATTTAAAAACACAATAGCCAACACATCTTGCATTCCAAATTTAGTTGATTTAAGAAATATTAAATGACAATAATTATTGTACAGGGTGTCCCATTACTTGTGGCCATGTATGTATTTGAAATTTGGTGCACGTATGACTCTTGTATAAGGCTAGAAATTTCCGGTTTTAAATGTTAATTGTCGGCGTTAGTTTTCGAGAAAAAAAATAAAAACTGATTTTTTATGACAAAGTTAATCTCGAACGAGTTCCGAAATCATTCAGTTCGATACTCATTATCAGCCCGTTATTCAAAATCTTTCGCATTCATCTTTGAACTCAAACATTAATTCAAAATGTAATAAGTCCTCTTCGACTTAAAAAAATAATTCAACATCCATACTTTAAATCATGTTCGTTTTCATAATCGTAATTTATTAGAGGACTTACAAAAATTTTAGAAATCTACAAGAATGCAAAAAGGTTCGATTTAGGTACGCTCCTGATGTTCACTTCGACCGGCTTCCACGTGACATTGACAAATTTTTACAATGCCATAAATTTAAATCGTACTTACCTTTGCGGTTAATTCCTGACGATTGTTACACCCATAAATCATTACACTTACTGTTAAGATTCGAATATAAGGGAATTTTAGGCTAATTACAGCTTTTGAATTATTTTTTTTACTTTTGACATCTTTGTCTCAGTAATACTGATCCTGAAAAGTGAAATTTGACGAAATTGGGAGATAGCATTTTTATAAAAAATCAGTTTTTATTTTTTTTCTCGAAAAGTAACACCGACAATTAACATTTAAAACCGTAAATTTCTAGCCTTATTCAAGAGTCATACGTGCACCAAATTTCAAATACATAGCTTTCAATTAAAGCTCAATTTTGGGCCACAAGTGATGGGACACTCTGTACAATACAATATCAGGTAAAAGTGTTCAAAATTCACTACTAACAATTAGATGGCATATTATTGAACAACGAACCGCATTCCTGTGTCCACTTAAAGTTTTATGTTTGTAATTAAATGTATAATGGCAGTTAGTCTTCATTAATTTGTAAGCAACTAATATAATCAATTAATTAAAATTCGAACATTTCAATTAATCTGTTCTTTTAATCTTCGAATACCTATACATTTCAAAGGAATTTAGTTAACACAGGAAATAGTATTATAATTTGTTATTATACAATACTTATACTAATAAATAAAATAGTACCTTTTGTCTTTTCTTCCATTAGTACTAAAAGCATAAAGCCGTTTAACTTATAATTAGCTTTTCTACAATGCTGCAAATGACCAAAAGAACTTCGATTTACAAAATTAAAATAACTGTAGCAGGAAAATTGTAAATACATATTGTCAATTGGTGAAATTTGTATTATTGAGGTAAATTTTTACGAACAATTTAAAAAAATTAGTGCCCTTTTGGCCAATTTTTCTTATCAACGAATTTTACAAAACCTTTTTCAAGCTCCAGTCATAATTTCTTATATCAAGATATTCAAATATGAACTTATCATTGAGGCATAAAAAGACATTGTTCACCTTCGACTATAAATAAAAACAACAACAACAAAAGGCGCCCAACAGCGCATATATTCCACAGACCAGCGTTAAATTGAACGCAATATTACAGTTAATTAATTAATTACAGTTACTATGGCGAAAAAAATATTAAAAATTAAGTAAAAACTGTTGAAAAAGCAATAGGGGCAGAATTGCCTAGGACGAGGACGCATTAGGGAACCAGTAAAGTGCAGGAAAGGTAACAGCACCATGGCGCCAAAGCATATAGGGAAGGCATAGGAGCAGGTGGCAAGTGGGTCATTCTATTGCCACCGTAAAAGGAATGATCCACGCAGGATCCCAAAAAAGCGCAGATTCTAGAGGCGGGGGCCAGACTAGCAACTGGGCCTGCAAGGCAGTCCGAAATATATAAATAAAAAGATACAGATTGTCGATATAGAAAAGTAATCTCATTTTAAAATAAAATATTTGACCAGTTTTCAATCCGTATTCCAACTACAGTCGAACTCCTCTATAGTGATGTTCGAAAAGCCATGAAAAAACGTCACTATAGAGAAACTTCACTATATAGAATTCAAGTATAATTTTACAATTTTGGCAGTCACTATAAAAATTAAATTAATTAAAATTTATTATATTTGAAAAAATATTTGTTTAAGTATATAGAAATACACACAGTTAATAACAAACAATACAAATTTTCATCTGAATACTTACATAACATATACTTATTGATGAAAAAATCTGGCCAAAGTTGATTGCATAAGTAAGGATTTTGCAAGAAATTCTTTTAAGAATTTTTCAGGTTTTCTATTACCGAAAATTCCGTTCCTCGAGAATTTTGGTAAACCTTTCGTAAAGAATAATCACTATATAGAGGCTTAACATCATAATATAGAGGTATTTTTATATGGAAAACGTTCAAAAATGCACGTTCCTGACAAAAACATCATTATAGAGAAAAAATCATTATAGAGGAGGTCACTATAGAGGAGTTCGACTGTATTATTATATTATTATAACGTTGTTGGTGAAACCTTTATTTTATATCAGCAGGTAAGAACAATAATTTTTAATAATTCCTTGATTAAGTTTAATTTTGATTCCAGAAATGGATAAAAGCGTTTTAGAGAGCGTTGAATGTTTTGTTTGCTATGAATTGTTACAAAAGCCCATACGTATATGCTTCAATGGACACAGTATCTGTGATTATTGTAAGTTAAGAGTACAGCGGTGTCCTTACTGTACTCAACCATTCGAAGAAAATGCAACGAATTACAAATTAGTAGAGATTTTAAAAAAATTGCAACCAACTCTCCAAATTCATCAATTATGTGACAGTGGTTGTCCATTTTCCACAAGTAGACCCACAAGCTGGAATGGCTCTCAGCAAAAGTTATTTGCACACATAAGACGATTCCACAAATATATATTAATACAAACAAAAGGAAATTTTAAATATTCACCACCCGCGGACGAAACTCTGAAACACGATTTTAAACTAATTATTTTTAATGATATCCTGCTGAAATTATTGGTCAAGTTAAGTGTTCAAGGTAAGATTTTTTTCCTAATGGAAACTTACAAATTGTTTGATAATGTGTCACTGATATTCGCGGTAACTACAAGGGATCAAATATCATCATCATATACATCGGTCCAAAAATAGAGTGAATCGAATGAATATTCGAGAGGACTGCACCAATCAGTGAAAAGAACACATAATAAGTTTAACATAAATATTCGTAAATTTTATCACTGACATTTTCGGTAAGTGAAATAAATAAATCTTTTACTATATCTTATACAGAATCAAACCAATCAGCAAAAAATCAGATTTATGACTAAATTAATACTTTTAATATAAAGATTTAATGTTTAATGTTTGTAATGGCAATTTCAATATTACTTGTAATTACTTTTCCTTAAAACTTGACGATTCATTTTATAATGCTTCAATTTTTAATTATATGTGTAATGACAATTTTAATTTATTGTAATGAATAAATAAACTAAATTTATTTCATACTGGTTTCTAAAGGGACGTTTTTTGGCCTATTTATGGAACGAAAAGTAGATCATTAAAGTAAAATTTTAAAAGTCCTAGAACTTTAAAATTTTACGTCAGTTTGTTTCTATGGCAACAACTTCAAATGACAATTTATCGGAGCCGGGCACATTAAAGGTCAAATTTACAATTGCTTCTGCCACAACAGGAGAGTATGAGGTTCCGATAACATTCTTCTCTGACTGCAATATAATTTTTGAGCATCTCTTCTTATTTTCAATTGAACCCTCTAAATAACTTTCAGCCATAGTGGAACTCTTCCGTCCCTTATGTGTTTTAATATTGACCCAGGTTGCTCCGGCGTCTGCTAGCATAGTAGCTGAGCTATGTCGATAACAATGCCCTACGTACACTGTATTGCAATAGTATCGAGACATCTCATTGCTAGACTAGTTTAACGTCCGAAACTAAGCATGTCCTTCTCTAACTTTATGTGCATCGTTACGTTTCAGTTCCACTCATTCATATCGTTGGTTGGCGAAAAATTCCTGTAGACCGGCCGAGGCGAGGCATCCCATTACATTTTACCTTGAAACGAATTTTTCGAACTAAATTTTCAAGCTTCTGTGGTTCATTGACAGAGAAATGCACTTTATAATGCAATAAATTAAGTAGTCTTATGGATTAAACAATATACTATTTATTCAACATAACAAAAATGAAAATACATAAGTTTATGAGTAGTAGATAATTCTATAAAATTAACATTAAAAATATATCGAAAAGAAAAGGAATTACTATATACTATAAAATATCAATTAAAATTAAAAACTAATCAAAAATTTAAAAAATTACTGCAATATTAAAATTAGTAGTGTATGAGACAAAACGAATTGGGAATAAAACAACAGAATATTTTGATTTGGTGACGGATACTTTTAACAATTATTTAAATTTATGTTTAGGTAAATGACCGGCATCCCTTAAAAATTTACAGGTATAGTATTATTGTGTTGTAAATGCTTTACTTTTAAACCAATTTCTAGAAGAAAATAGTTAGTTCAAACACGTTGTTGACTGAAGAACTGTTTGCGAAATGTATTCATCCATCGAATTAAGAGCAAAAGTGATTACTTTGTTTGAACAGGGTGTTCCAATAAATGAAATTATAGATCAAGTCAATTTATCGGTGAGTGTGATTAAATTTTTTCCATCTTTCCGAATGTATTCTTTTTTTAATAATACAATAATATTGTTAAAATTAAAGCTCTTTAAAAAAAAAAACTTTTGTCCAGTTTCAATACTGAATGTAATAATAAAAATATCATTGATATTGATAGTTTGTTTGATTATCGTAAATTAACTGTATACCTGTATACTATTTTAATGGAACAATCGAAATTGCTTCAAATTTGTAATTAGGTCAATTTTATCAATTGTTTTATAGATCTAGAGTGTACGCATGGGTGAAGAGGTGGAAAGATGAAGATTCGTTGAAAACAAAATCAAAAAGTGGCAGGCCAAAATCGCTCACAATTGACCAAGAGCAGTTGTTGGTGGCCAATGCTACCGAGCAACCCTTCGGTAGTTTGGCGGCTCGTAGGGAATTGCTAAATTTAGATTGCAGTAAATACACAATACGGCGCCGTTTAATTGATAACGGCTTCCGTAATAGAAAACCTGCGAAAAAAATTGATTTGACTGCTGCTCATCGTCAACAAAGAATAGCATTTGCTCACAATCAATTAGATAGGGATTGGACAAATGCTATTTTTACTGACGAAAAAGTATTTAAATCATACAGTAACAGCATCAAACCACTATGGCGGATGAACAATACTCGATACGCTCCTCAAAATGTAGCATTCATTCGCCATAGTGGGCGTATAACAATGGGGGTATGGGGGTGGATGTCCGCAGCGGGTCCGGGTGAATTAGTTGAAACCACAACGCGAATGACCGGTCTAGAGTATGTGCACATTTTGGAAGACGTTATGTTACCAAGTGTGCGCAGACTTTATGCCGATCCTGAAGGGGAACTTCCACGCATTCCATTTATTCACGATAATAGCGCGGTGCACAAAGCTGGAGTGGTTCAAAGGTGGTTTGAAGGGCATCCGGAGTTCGAAGTAATTCCTTGGCCCTCCAAATCACCTGATTTGAATCCGATTGAAAACTTGTGGGCTAGTATGGTGAAGGAATGGAATGACGTTGATGGTCACAACAATATCCGGACTAGAGCGACCCTCCTGACCCACTGTCTTCGTGTGTGGGAAAGATTTCGTGGTCAACCTAATTGCGAACGATTAGTTCGGTCAATGAACAATCGCTTGCAAGAAGTAATCGACTTTGGAGGATTTCCCACACACTACTAATTTTAATTTTGTATTAATTTTTTTAGTTTTTGATTAGTTTTTAATTTTAATTGATATTTTATAGTATAAGTAATTCCTTTTGTTTTCGATATATTTTTGATGTTAATTTTATAGAATTATCTACTACTCATAAACTTATGTATTTTCATTTTTGTTGTGTTGAATAAATAATATATTGTTTAATCCATAAGACTACTTAATTTATTGCATTATAAAGTGCATTTCTCTGTCAATGAACCACCGAAACTTTAAAATTTCGTTCTAAA
Organism: Dascillus cervinus; assembly: GCA_949768715.1. Taxonomy (NCBI): domain Eukaryota; kingdom Metazoa; phylum Arthropoda; class Insecta; order Coleoptera; family Dascillidae; genus Dascillus; species Dascillus cervinus. The sequence goes on along the minus strand of OX458319.1, from coordinate 22,697,779 downwards.
ATTTCGTTTCAAGGTAAAGCATTTACAACACAATAATACTATACCTGTAAATTTTTAAGGGATGTCGGTCATTTACCTAAACATAAATTGAAATAATCGTTAAAGTATCCGTCACCAAATCAAAATATTCTGTTGTTTTATTCCCAATTCGTTTCTTCTCATATACTACTAATTTTAATTTTGCAGTAATTTTTTAAATTTTTGATTAGTTTTTAATTTTAATTGATATTTTATAGTATATAGTAATTCCTTTTCTGTTCGATATATTTTTAATGTTAATTTTATAGAATTATCTACTACTCATAAACTTATGTATTTTCATTTTTGTTATGTTGAATAAATAGTATATTGTTTAATCCATAAGACTACTTAATTTATTGCATTATAAAGTGCATTTCTCTGTCAATGAACCACAGAAGCTTGAAAATTTAGTTCGAAAAATTCGTTTCAAGGTAAAATGTAATGGGATGCTTCGCCTCGGCCGGTCTACAGGAATTTTTACGCAAGAAGCGATATGAATGAGTGGAACTGAAACGTAACGATGCACATAAAGTTAGAGAAGGACATGCTTAGTTTCGGACGTTAAACTAGTCTAGCAATGAGATGTCTCGATACTATTGCAATACAGTGTACCTACCTTATTTGAAAAATAAACCAACAGGATATGTTCATTCACAATCGAAATATTCTTTTCCTCCTTCCAGTTACATAACATCTTGTATTCCTTTTAGTACCGATTTTTCGCTTTTTTGGGTATTACATTTTTCTTTGCCTGATTAGCCTCATTTAAAATATAGAAAACGTCACGAAAAAGTAAAATTTTGATTTGTCATTAAGTAAACAAACTTCCGTTGCTATGAAAATTACTCATCGCTTACTTATAATAAATTATTACGAATTGGTTGTCAAAAATAAAACGTCAAAATTTCTGTTCACAATAATTTAACACGTAAAATATCCAGTATGAAATAAAGTTTTGTATGTATCTCAAACGAAAAGTAACTTAACCCCTTACCGCCCGATTTTTTTTATACCGTTCAATTAAATATATGTTATTAATTATCGTTATTGAACACTTGAAAAAATACTAAAAAAATTTTTTATCACAATTTTTTATAAAAAAGTTTAACATATTACTCGCGTCAAATATGTCATATATTGCGGTCAGGACCACGTAATACCTTTTATGATGATATTATAAAACATTTGAGTGTGCCAAATACGGGACAGATAGTGTTAACAACAAAAATTTCACAATAACTTGAAAAAAAACCATGACCCATATTTGTCACAGTGGGCGGTAAGGGGTTAAAAGGTCCTCGCAAGTAATTCCAGCCTCGGCTAAACGCCTCGGCTGTAAACAACTGCTCGTACTTTAAAGTTCCACTTTTCGTTCTAGATACATAAATAACTATAATGAATGTGTTTTGTATTCCATTTTATTTTCTCGCGTTTTCCGGGATATTTGTTAATAAATATTTTGATCTACTGCTTATTTCAGTAAATTTATTAATAAAATTCTAATATGTAGAATGATTATGTGTTTCTTTCAGATTTATTTATTAATAACAGCTACTGTCTACAAATTTGTAGGCAGCCACCAAACACCCTTGCAAAACCGCCTGCGAGCGCTCAAACGTCAAATCTCATTTTTTGTCCAGCAGTGTAGATACTATGAAAACGCTAGGCGGCAACGCACGTTTGACGCGCGTTTGACGCCCAGTTATGTGCACTGCGGGTGGCCGTCATCCGGTAAAAGGTGCATTTACTCACAAAATAAATTTCTTTAATTTAATACTTGAAATCTCGATATTCAGTAAGCAATAAAGTTAAAATTAAATGAACAAACGTGGTCTCTATATTTAAAAAAAAATTAATTAACTAAATTTTCATTAATTTTTTAATCAATAATAAGTTAAAGATTAATTGCATAATTTGGATCATTTTTTTATTCACTGAAACGTAATGATGCGAATTAAAAAGAGATTAAAAAAAAGTTATATTTCAATAGAAATTTACATGCAAAAGTTGTGGTCAACCGCTCTAAAGCCCTCTTGATAACATTTTTATTTAAACGTCCCTTAACTAGAAATCTAACTGTGCCATTCAATTGTACTTTAATGTTACCAAAACATTTTAAAGAAAAAAATTATCTTATTTTAGAAAATTCGATAATTTGAAGAAAATTTTTCGATAACAGATCCATCTATTCGGTGTTATCCTAAACATGTTAACAGTTTTCTCTGTGATATACCTTTTAATACAGCATTCATTTTGGAGAGTGCGCGAGCAATCGTGCCGGAAGAAAAATTCGTGTTAACCTTACCGGCGATCACAAGCGCAGTACATCACGAACATGCAACGGTAATTTATTGAAAACGCATTAAAATAATTTAAGAATCTTCAATATTTGAACTCATTACCGTATCTCCATTGTGTTTAAGCATACAGCTCAAGAATGGGACGCTTTATAATCACACACCCACTTCTAACACACAAGGACGCCACTATACCGGATGTTCCGGTAGCAAAACCACTGCGGTGTGCAACTTTGCAAATTGCTCGTTAATGTTACTGTAAAATTCCTTCACTGAAAAAATAAGTCGAATTTCGAATTTAGGTTACGGAAACGTTCATACCATGTTGTATTAAAGTCGTGGAATAATTCATTAGTCATATTCTGAAACTAATTATATGCTAATTTCCCAACGATTCGTTTTCGGTTTTGATATCTGTTTGCATATGCACTTAAGGTGAGCGTGCATCGCGAAGGCGTCGAAATGAGGTTAAAAGAAACGGCAACTAAAGGTGCAAATAGAAAATTTCATGATGTCATTTTATGGAAGAATTACCTTTTCGAAAAAATCGAAGGAATGTGAGGAGCTCTCTGTTATGTAAACCGTCTGGTTTTGCGTCTTAAATTCGGATAGTTTTTTTTTTAAGCAATTTTATAGTCTGGAACTCGTCGTCCATCTAAAGTTCGTGATTACATAACAAATAATGTAAACAATGTCAAGGACAAATAGTAGTAACATAATAAATCTCTTTAAACGCGCTATAATGCAGACGTCTCTTTATAAACTTTGCAATAAAAAGTAGCCGGACGGGTTTGGCGTTGGAAAAAAAGACGTTTCAAATATTCGATGGAGTTATATTTACAGTTTTTTCTTCCATTTTTATCAATAATAATAGATTGAAACGCACTTGTAGTATTTTTATTAATATGTTTATGAAAACAAGATGAAACAGAGCAAAGATAATTTATTTACAAAAATTTGTTGTAAAACGCAAAATCAAAATTTGACCTCTGTTATCAGGCGGTAATTATTTAACATCATTTTTAATTGATGCATTTACATAAAATGAGAATATTTTATCGCGCAATAGTTCCCATTCAGTTATGCAAATTGAGGTAGGGATATCAGGCGGAAGTCCAATGACTGCTTTTTGTCAATTGGAAAAATCGCTAATTGGCACTTTTTTAAATTGGCCCACTCGCAATACTTTCGTTTATTGCAATCGTTCACTCTAAACAGTATTTGATGATTAAAACACAGCATCACATCTTCTTTTTATATACTAATAGATACCTACATATCGCCATTATAAATTTAATTTAAAATTATTTTTTATGTGATTATGTTACACCCTGTATATCTTTATTGCCCTAGTCATTTTGCTTTATCAATTAATAACACAATATGGTAAATAGTACCCTCGTTGTAGTATTTATAAAATAATTTGAATTATAGTTTGAACTAGAATTGTGTTAATATTATTGAAATAATTTATATGTGCAACACCCTGTATAGTTTTATTATCTTAATAGTAATCATTTATAATATGCATTATTATATTTAATAGTTCAAAAATTGTATTATAAGAGGTCATTAAAATATTGAGGGCTTACAAACAAAAGGCACTAATTGTAAGTCAACAATTTGGAAAAACGTCTTTTCATCGGTTACAACATTAAATTGTGTTGGTGCATTTCGTCTGTTGCTCTAATTTTATTTTTAGTATACCGCGAATTTAGTGCGATTTAGATGATCAAAAGTTAATATTGTAACGGATGAAATGACGTTTTTCCAACTTGCTGATTTAGTGCATTTTGCTTGTAAGCATACCGGGAGATTATCTTACAGGTATACATATCTCCTATGTTTACTTTTAAAAAAAACGCGTCAACATATTGATAACTATAGGCAACCAACATTACACCACAAATCACAAGGTTATTATTTTTCATTGTGAAAGGTTATGTTCAAGTATCATGAATAGTATTATGAATAGAATCTAAAATCATTTGAATATCAAAATAATAACAATTTTAATAAAACTATTAAAGTTTGAGAAGTTATTAACAGAAAGTACATAACAAAAAAAAATAAACAAATAGCGTCATAGCAAGTGTTCAAAATGTCCACCTTCTACTTGTAAACAATATCCTAGCCGATCTTGGAACGCACGCACAGCATTTCTGAGAATGTCAGGATTCAGTTCGTTACATTCAGTTCGTATACGATCTTTTAATTCATCTAGATTTAAAATTTGGATATTGCGGTAAATTTTTGATTTTAGGTAACCCCAAAGGAAATAGTCATTGGGTGATAAATCTGGAGATCGTGGTGCCCATGGTATGGGGCCGTACCGTCCTATCCAGTGTCCGGGAAACCTTTCGTTTAAACAATTTCTTATAACATTTGTGGAATACGGAGGGGCTCCATCCATTTGAAACCATGGTTCGTTAATGTTTAAATTTTCTATTGCCGGAATGATGTTTTTTACCAACAGATCTAAAAATTTGGCCGAATTAAGGTTTCCATCAATAAAAAAAGGCCCGATAAGTGTAGCATTAACTATCCCTAACCACACATTCACCTTCTGCTGGTACTGAGTGTGGGTCAAATTTTGAATATGGTGATTAGTGCGGGACCAATATCTAAGGAAAACGAAGGAACAAGGTTAACAGAATAAATTGGATAAATAAGAAATTATGATGCACACCGGAAATTTTGGGAATTGACCTCTCCATTTAATGTGAACGTTGCTTCATCGGTGAAAACTATCTTCGCTAAAATTTCATCATGTTCGTTTAACAAATTAAATAAAGTTTCACAAAAATTTGTTCTTTTTGTTTTATCCTCCTCAAATAACTCTTGATGATTGGAAAATTTATAAGATTTGTACTTAAATTCTTTTAGTGTTTTAAATATTGACGTTTTTGATACAACGAAATATTCAGCTACTTCTCGCAAGGATACCATCGGATATTGCTCAACGTAGCATAAAATATTTAATTTTAATTCTTCGGTCAACACATGGTTGGTTTTAATCTTCTTTGTATGACCATTCACTATGCAGCCTTGTGAATTAAATTTTTTAACGATATTGTGCAGAGTTCTGATGCAAGGAATTGGTCTTTCAGGATATTTTATGGAAAATAAATCTCTCACGGTCCGCAAACTATTACCTTGCTGGTACCACATTAACAATTCAATTTTTTCGTCTTTGCTGTACATGATTATTACAGAAATTGCAATTTTATGTTAAACTGACACTGAAAAATTAATTGACTTTTGTTGAGAGAGCCAACTTTTCAAATGTTGAGAATTGTGGTGTATACTTGGTTGCCTACAGATCGCAATAAAGCAATGCGTTGACTCGTTTTTTTTAAAAGTATACATAGGATATGTTTACTTTTAAGATAAGCTCCCGGTATACTAATATATCGAGAAGATATACCTACTAGCCATTAAGGAAAAACTTATTAAAAGAGATATAGAAAAAAGTGATTGGATAGAGGAAACGCAACATCTTATAGATAAAATACGGAAAATCTAAGAAACACTGAAAACGCAGGAACAAATAAAAAGGAAAAGGAAAAGCAGTATAATAATAAAAGTACTACCAATTTTCATTTCAATTACATTGCTTAAAAAAGCAATGAAATAGGGGTACAGGCACAAAATTATAGAAACGTATTAGGGCAACCTGTCCAGTGAAGAAGACTGAAGAAGACTGGATTCAGTGCTCATTATGTCTTTTGTGGTGGCATGAGAACTGTTTGTGGTACAGTGGGAAAGGAGAATACATTTGCGTAAATTAGGTAGATGGTTCAGTATATTATTTTAGAATAAAGATATATATTTTTAATTACTACAAATACAGTAGAATCCGCTTTTAACGAATACCGGATATAACGAGATACCGCTTATAACGAGCAGTACACATAGAGAAAATTGATTTACTATGCAAACGCGGTTAAAAATGTCCTAATATTACGAGATCGGTTTTAACGAGACTCCGGTTATAACGTCGGTTGTATTGAAATTTTATATCAAACAATCCTGATATAGCGGGATCTAAATATATACCTTTGACTAATATTGATAATGGTTTACTTAGAAATGTGCTGATTCCAACTAATCAGGCTTCAGGCAGTAAAGAATCAGTTTTACTTGGTTTACCGAAGAATTATCATATCAACTTCCGGTAAATTAAACGTAAAAAATATCTAGTTGGGATTTCTACCTCCCAACGCGACTTCAATACTGCAGCCTATGGACCAAGGAATTACAAAACTTGCTACGGGTTTCCCGGCCGCGTAGAAATGTTTGCTTGGCTAAGCTCAAGTCGGCGAGGGGGTAGGTTGAAATTTAATCCTCGAGGTTATGTGGGAAGCGTTCTCTCATTCTTCTCCGGAGGTTGATAGGGCGCCACTGCTTTGGGGTGGTCGAAATATCTCGAGAGTAGACAAAGCAGAATTCTCTCTCGACAATGGGGTTACAGAAATAATCACGAACAAGATAACAAGTGTATTGACTAGTTAAGTGATTAAACAATTTACAATTACTGATACAATTAAATTAAAAAGTTAGGGTACCCAAAAGGCTGAAAGCCATCAATTTGCAACAATGCAACACAAATGCTCGAATAACATTAAATACAAGAAATGTTTGAATTACACGAAGCATCAAATTCGACAAGTATCAATACGGTCAACTTATCTACAACATCGACACGGCTCCATGCGCTGGCGGCTTTTCCTCAATCATCCCGCCCTGGAGAAGTCATCCGTGTAGATCGCCTGGACTGCTGGTATCCCGGTGGACCGGCAGATATTTACGGCACCGTATTTTTCACTACTTGCACTGCGAATTCCCTTTAGGAATACCTCAACTTGTCGACGCTGAATCCACGCGTGACCATCATTCAACACACCCAGTCAGGTTCTGTCGCTCACTTTCCATTTTTGTCGAACTTCGCGCACTGACCTCAACGACCTTAAGATTCCCTGCTTGTCGAGAGAGAGAGAAATTGACTTCCGCGCGAATTTGAAATTAATTAATGAATCAGTACCGTAACAAATTCCCCCTTTTCTCCCTACGAGGAATTCTGATGAAGTCAGGATTCCTCGACAATCCTACCATCGCTAGACCTAAACTATCCATATCCTAAATCTACTATACAGTGATAACCCTATTATCGCTAGTCCTAAACTATCAATAACCTAGACCTAACTACTATCATTAACAACCCTATTTACAACCAACCCCAAAAAAAAAACAAGCCTTCCCCGGTCATCATGACCAAGGATGACTCCCAACCCCTGTTAGTTTATAGACACCAACGACGACTCATATTATACGAGAAAACAATTCCCTTTTCCCTAATTAGCTTGAAGAGCAAAAATCGTCACGTCCAGAATAACTCGGCTCAAAGCCTAAAACTTAAAATCGTCCCTCGAAGGGATCGCCCTCAAAAGAAATCTCAACCAAATCAATAAATCAATTATATTTGTCCTCGACTTATTTTTTCAAAAGTCAAATCATGTTATGGTTAAATGTGTAGGCTAAAATCCGACAACGTCGATATGGTGCTAGAGGTAAATTCCACTACCCACAACTCTGGCACCTGCGGATACTACTACTGAAATCCTGAACCTAGCGACCCTATTGGTCCTTAGCAGTAACCACTACCTACCTACTATCATAAACCCGTCAAATCCATTTTGTGTCACTGTTACATCCGAGATCACATTCATACTATTCGAAGTAATAAGCCAGGGCTACAAATCCGGCAAGCCGATAGTTGAAATCTGTTCCACGAACCAAAATTTACAACCTACATCGTCCTGGGTGAGTAAATCCAAATACCGTCGCTCCCGTTGAGCTGATTCACCCGAGGACTACCCTGCTTACTTCGCATTCACACTCACACATACTCACTAGTTCTATCCAAAGTCTGAACACTCTAAGTGCAACACTCGACGAGGCGCGTATCTTCGAGAGGGTGCGCCGAGCGTCACGAGATCAGCTCTTTGCAAGTTTCCCACAAGAAGAGTCACGACACCTCGGGGTACGAATGATTCATAAAACTATGTCCGGATGTTAAGACCTAAAACATTGTGTTCTACCACGTACGTCTACGTGCCCCATTCTTACAAGTAGCTTATCACATCGACCTTTGATAACAACCGAACGGATTGGGAAAGCCGAATATAAATCCATGTCAAAATGATATGACCTATAAAGCATTGCGTTCTACCACGTGTGCCTACGTGCCCCATTCTTACAAGTAGATCAACGGATTCTACCGTCCACAACCGAACGGTTTGGGGAAAGCCGGATATAAATCCATGTCAAGATGATATGACCTATAAAGCATTGCGTTCTACCACGTGTGCCTACGTGCCCCATTCTTACAAGTAGATCAACGGATTCTACCGTCCACAACCGAACGGTTTGGGGAAAGCCGGCACAACTAACAATTATTTCCGTTCATACTAAAAATGATCAAACGGAACTCACATTAATACAATTGAGACGAAGGACAACGCGAAGATTTTAAATTTGCATGCTTAAAAATATTGTATAATCTCGAAACCCTACTTCAACCTACGGATAACCTCAAAATTCTCTACCTACAAACTCTAAAAAAAAATCCTTTTATGCCGCCCCAGAGGTTTTGTGACATGGCTCCGCAAGCTCAGAGGTCTTGGAACATGGTCGCATAAAACACAGTATATCCCAATACTCCTACTCAGTATATCACAATACTCCTATTCAGTATATCACAATACTCCTACCCAAATCTCAAAAAAAAACAAAAAAAAACTACCAGAGTTCCCAATCATGAAGTTCAATCCGTAACAACCCCGTGGGTTCGTAACATGGACTTACAGGCACTACATCATGCAAATAACATACCAGATCTCAATTTAAACCGTGCCATGAAAGATTAATACAATAACCGAATACGATCTAATTCAACAACCAATATTCTCCACTACACTACGCTACACTATACTCCACTATAACAAGTACCTACTAGTACCCTTAAAAAAAAACCTAACCGCTATAATACACCAAAAGTGTTCCCCTATAGCAAGTACCTAGTAGTACACTTAACAACCAACAAAAAGAACCTGCCCCTTTACTGTGCTAATAAAAATCCTAAGCTAAAATTGATTTCCTACGGCACTGTCGCAAATTTTTAAACACAAATTTTTAACACCCGATAACAAACTGGTCCGATAACGATAACGGACCGGTTTCCGTGGCTTAACTAGACAAAATCGTGACCCAAAAATTCGACCACCTGATACAATGTGAAAGAGAGAGAACAACTTCGAACGCAACCCCGAGCTACAAAATACTAAGGGTTCCACGTTGGGCGACAAAATATTGCTACGGGTTTCCCGGCCGCGTAGAAATGTTTGCTTGGCTAAGCTCAAGTCGGCGAGGGGGTAGGTTGAAATTTAATCCTCGAGGTTATGTGGGAAGCGTTCTCTCATTCTTCTCCGGAGGTTGATAGGGCGCCACTGCTTTGGGGTGGTCGAAATATCTCGAGAGTAGACAAAGCAGAATTCTCTCTCGACAATGGGGTTACAGAAATAATCACGAACAAGATAACAAGTGTATTGACTAGTTAAGTGATTAAACAATTTACAATTACTGATACAATTAAATTAAAAAGTTAGGGTACCCAAAAGGCTGAAAGCCATCAATTTGCAACAATGCAACACAAATGCTCGAATAACATTAAATACAAGAAATGTTTGAATTACACGAAGCATCAAATTCGACAAGTATCAATACGGTCAACTTATCTACAACATCGACACGGCTCCATGCGCTGGCGGCTTTTCCTCAATCATCCCGCCCTGGAGAAGTCATCCGTGTAGATCGCCTGGACTGCTGGTATCCCGGTGGACCGGCAGATATTTACGGCACCGTATTTTTCACTACTTGCACTGCGAATTCCCTTTAGGAATACCTCAACTTGTCGACGCTGAATCCACGCGTGACCATCATTCAACACACCCAGTCAGGTTCTGTCGCTCACTTTCCATTTTTGTCGAACTTCGCGCACTGACCTCAACGACCTTAAGATTCCCTGCTTGTCGAGAGAGAGAGAAATTGACTTCCGCGCGAATTTGAAATTAATTAATGAATCAGTACCGTAACAAACTTCCTTAAATTTCATTTTCGAAAAGTGCTTGTGTTGCATTTGATAGATGGCATTGAAATGGAAAAAGAGGATCGGGTAACACTTCTAGACGCCATTCGATTTGTAGACCGAGCTTGGAAAAGTATTACGCAAATCACAATAAAAAATTGTTTCAAACATGCTGGATTTATAGGAGAAGTTGGCCCAGCTGAAAATTGGCAAAGTGAACTTTGTATCGCATTAAAGGCTGAAAAAGTCAACTTTCAGGAGTATGTGACGGTTGGCAATTTTGTATGTATCTACTAGTGAAATCCCAACCGAGGATGAAATCGTTGAGAACGCGTACCAAAAATACAATCAAACTCAAACTGAAATTGCTAAATCTGATGATGATGAACCGGCCCTTTTACTACAAAAGATTTCGCCTACGGAAGCTAGAAAGTGCCTGGCAAAATTGAAGAGTTTCTTGAAGCCGAAACTACTCTAAATGGTGGGGAACATTTTTTTCATTTTTTGGTAAATTTGGAAAATTTAATTAACGAATCAGACTATTACAGACTATTTGGTTAATAAGTACGCTTAAATTTATATATGAAACAACTGTAACGTGCACGCATTTTACTAATTTATGTCAACAAATAATATTTTCAATAAAAAATGTCCTCTTATCCTCTTATAACGAGCTAATTTCAAACTCCCATGCGTCCTCGCTATAAGCGGATTCTACTGTATGTTTCAATTTCACATATTGTTATCCACATTGGGTATGATCATTTACTGGAGGTCGCTGTTCATTCACATGATTTTGGTGTGCAATCACTAAGTATTTTGTGCATCTTGTATTTAAATGTTTTTTAATCAATTGATTTGAGCCGAGTCTTCCAAATGATGCAAAAATCTCTAACAAAATACCTGTCGATAAAACAAGTTATTAGCAACAAAAGTGATAATGAGGACGAAGAAAATAATTATGTGAACGCAAATGTGGCAATCTGAATACAGAGTGTTCATTCACTAGACAGTTCACCCTATAGCGGTAAACAGAAGCAAAGTAAAATGAAAAAAAATTTACATAGAAAATGACAAAATAAAGGAAGATAAATACAAGAAGAAGAAAAGTAAAAGGGAAAAAATACAGAAATTGGATACCAAAAATTAATAGGCGTAATAGATAAAATGGATATAGAATAAAATTGAGGACTATCTGGAACAAATAAATCTAAGTCAGATAAGATATTTTAAAATCTTAAAAACTTGATGTAATGAAATAGATTGGATGCAGGGAGACGAACATGACAAAGTCAAAGGATAAATTGATTGATAAATAATCATTACAAATAGCAAAAAATTAATGAAATGAATATCCAGATTAGGTAAGTAGTATTACAGAGATAGTTGAAACTCAACTCGCGCCATAACCTTACACCGAAAGGTATAGAAGGGTTTTGGTTTATGTATGTATGTATGTGATTGATAACACAACACAATAAATAGTACCCTTGTTGTAGTATGTATTTATGAAATAATGCGACTCTTAGTTTAAACTTGATTTTTGTTAATTTACTGAAATAATTTATATGTGTATAATTTTATTACATAAATAGTAATAATTTTGCTATCATTAGTAAAAATATTATCATTGCACTAATTCATGTTTAATACTTAAAAAATTCTATTATAGGAACTAATTAAAATCATGGTTTAACAAGCAGGTATTTTTAGAACCTAAAGTAATCGTTTCTTAATTAGGTACACATTAAAACGTACAACTTTTTTCGAAAATCCAATACGAAATAACTCAATTAATAAACCGAACGAGTACAACGTTGTAATGCGCAAATTTTCAAGGCAACTGTGCTTATTAAAATTTAAAGTATTACACAACCATCGATTTCTGCAACTGTTATCTTTACGATTCTTTTACGCATAAATTAAATTAACTTCATTCGTCAACGACCATCTTTACGAAATTTGTGCAGTTCTGTAATTAAAGAGCAGCTTACAGTTGATAAGGCTCCTTTTGCGTCAGAGTCGGATTTTTTCGATGTGCAACAATGTATTTCACAGATGCATCCTTATGTAACTAAAAACAGAACGCTCGATTACGATGTTACCGAAGGTTATCGGTTTATCAATCACCCGCGGTATCGTACATCCAATATACGCAGTTGTGTGTAAATAAATTCGATGCATTCACAATTTTTTTCGCTTGTCCAGAGCGAAAATGAGAGTAGGAATTAGGCGCCTCCACCAATTTTGTCACTGCCGGTGGACTTTACTCGCGACGATATGCAAGAAAGAATCCGTTCAATTCAGATGTACATGTACATGTTGTGTTTATACGTAACAGGTTACAGGAAGGTCAGGTTCAATCGCATCAGCAAATTTTGTTCTAGAATTCAATTGTGTGCCAGAGGTGGCACGATTTTTTGCGATTTGTTTACCTGGGTTTTACCAGAAGAACGAAACGGAGGCACTAGCGAAAATTATAGTCACTTAGGTCAGGGTTATAATTTTTTATTCAATTCTTTTCAGGTATGATGCACGGTTTAACCTTGCAGAAAATGCATTGTGTGCACGGTGTATAGAATTAACAAGCTGAAATGGTATATCCATCCTGCTGAATATGTGAGATTAATTAAATATATTGTTAATTGCGTTAAACACTAAACGGCAACTTTACTTTTGCAGGCAAGATAGGTTGAACTCGAAAAATAAGGAATCAAATGGGAATAACCTGTTTAATTATGAAATCACTAGAAAACAAGGCGTTAAACCGAACGCAAAAATACAAACGGTCAAAGAAAATTTTGAAATTGTCGCCTAGAGAGAAAATAAGACGTTTGTAAGTCATGCGGTGTTGGAAACGCACCTAAACGAAGGAGATGTGCAAGAAGTGTTAAATTATTCTACAAAAAAATTCGTTGAACCTCACTTTTTCTTAAAAATAAGTTATTTAACACAATTTGTATTTTATTTAACTAACGTAGAAAAAGTCACTTAGACTAGCTCGAGTTGTTCTTCCAGTTCTTTCTCTCTCGTTGTCATTAAAAATAAATTTTTGAGTGATTTGATTGTTTATTATGTTATTCCTTAACAATTAATTGCGTTGTCATGGACGTCCATGTACCTAATTTATGAATAGGTCGATGGCCTCATATTTTTTAACTCCCATCTTCATCTTCATCTTCGAGTACCAATATTGTATGTTTAAAACAATTACGGATTTCGTTCACCAAGCCAAAGCCAAGGCTCAATATGTACACAATGTTTCAAAAGAATGGAGACATCCCATTAATGTTAATGTTAATGTTAAATTGCAGCGATGATGATGTTGTGTTAACGGCTGTTGTACAGAAAATTTCAAAATGATTTTTCGCACACTTCGCCGTATTGTGTCACTACTGCAATTTAAAATTAACATTAACATTAATGGAATGTCTCCATTCTTTTGAAACATTGTGTATGTACAGGGTGAGTTAAGTTTTACCGCCCGTGGCAAAATAGGCCTTTAAAATAATTTGTCAATTCTCATAAATTGCATGAGTAATTTTATATTATTAGAAACCAAGAAAAAATCTTTTTTTTTTAATCAAGTAAAATTTTTTCAATTACTGATTGTTCAATTTATTAGTTTTTTTGATGTACGAACAGTAAAATATTTTCACACAATTTAGTGTAATTGAAATAATTTTAGTAATTTGCGTTTATTAAATAAAGCTATTTCCGTATTAGAAGGTATTTTTCAAATGATTTACGACATAAGTAGACTAATTTACCAGACAATGGTATTGATGTAGGGGTGCTTGAAATATTATTTATGGCGGTCACTAAACTGAACTTAAGAATGTAGGTCTATCGGCAATTAAAAAGCTGTCTCGTCCAGTTTGATGGTTCGTTCATAAACTATTGTTAGGATGGTAAACCGCACTATCTATTGTTAGAAAGTCATAAATAGAAGCATTTTTTGTGCTATATCTTAAATTTGATTTAACTCAAAAAGTAATCATTTTTTTACGAATCAAATTGCAGATATTAATGCTACGAATAATTTGACAAATTTTGAAATAAAAAACTAAACAGAAATTTTACCCAAAACTCTTTGTTTTACTTTTTTGGCTTCAAATAAAAATATTTTGGAAATTTGTAGCACTAATCGAAAGCGTAAACTTCAACTGATGTAACATGTAAATTGCATACTTTCCCCTCAATCTTTAATAGGTATTATGGCCTGGGCGGTAAAACTTAACTCACCCTGTATAGTTAACGAATTTAAATTTGGGACGATTTTTTTAGCAGTAGACCATATATTTTTAAATTTTAGTTCTTAGAAGTATCTCTTCTCGATACATTCATAACCTTGAAAAGGTAGTGATGTTTTTCTATTAATTAACTACTTGAGAGTATTAAAAAAAAAAAACGCAAAACTTAAAACGAATATGTAATTTTCTATTTAGTATTTTTAGTAAAGGACAATATAATTCAACATAACAAATAGTATGGCGAGACGCGTCGGCTCTGGAAGACTCAAAAAGTCTGGGGAGAATGAAGACAACGCATTGGTTGAATTCGTAGAGCAGCATCGGTATTGCACATCCCTTAAGGCCAAAGAAGAAACCCATTTTCCGGTTAGCGTTTGCACTGCTCAAAAACTGATTCGAGATTAAGGATTTCGAAATCGTGTAGCTGCGCAAAAACCACGACTCAGCGAGCAAAACATAGTAGGAAGGTTAGAATTTGCAAACAATTTCTTTGGCGTGATAACGAGTAGTGGGTAAAAGTAGTGTTTTCGGATGAAACAATTTTCCAATTGACGAATAATACTAGACTGAGTAATATCATTTTTCGGACAAGAAAAATGACCGTTGTAAAGCATGATGGTGTTATTCCGTTGAGCTGATTTTAATACTTATCGTTAGTATAACCACCATTTTTTTGTATTGCACTTCTTAATCTGCTACCCATCGATAAAATTGTATTCCTGATAAAATCCAGTGGAATAGCATTGCCTGAATTAATTGATTTCGATTTTGTGGCCTAAATTCATACTTGTATATTTTCTTTATAATATATCCCCAAATAATTTCTATTGGATTAAAATCTGGGCTTCTGGTAGGACTTCCACTTCGTTCTCTTGAAACCAAGTTTGAGCCACATTAGAAGTATGAACGGGGGAGTTATCCTACAACATTTTATTATTTCAAATACCTACTATTATAACTGACATATTTGAAAAATGTTATTACCTGTTGAAAAATAAATTCTTCATTGAACCTTTCTCGAACAGATGGAAACATCACTTCATTCATTATTTGAACATACTTTGGTCCGTTCAAACGTCCATCTACAACATGCAGAACCCCAATGTCCTCTACTGAAATCCACCCCCATACATGGACTGACCATCTACCACTCTTATCCGTTTTTTGTAGATAGGGGTCCTCATAGCGCTGGCCGCTTCGTCTGTAGACTTTCAATCTAGTGTTATTCGTCGATTGGAAAATTGTTTCATCCGAAAACACTACTTTTCCCCAGTACTCGTTATCACGGCCAACGAAATTGTTTGCAAATTCTAACCTTCCTACTATGTTTTGTTCGCTGACTCGTGGTTTTTGCGCAGCTACATAACTTCGCAGCCCTGCATCTCGAATCCTTTTTTGAGGAGTAGATACGAACGCCAGCCGGAAAAAAGGCTTTCTTTTTTGGCCTTAATGGATGTGCAGAACGGATGCTGCTCTACGAATTCAACCAATGCGTTGTCTTCATCCTCCTCAAACTTTTTGGGTCTTCCAGAGCCGACGCGTCTCGCCATCTTATTTGTTACTTCCCATTTTCGTTTTAAATTGAATATTGTCGACTTTTTTTAATTCAAAAGGTTTGCAACAAACTTAAACTCCATCCTTCTTCTATTTTGGCAACTGCAAACCCCTTTTCTGTCTCACTCACAATTAGTAAATGATACGGCATTATTACTTACGAATAATTTTTTTCTGTTGTACTCTCTTCTGTGACAGAAACAACTGTCAATTGTATTGTCATAAACCACTAGGCATATCTAAGCAACGTTTACACCAATAAATTGGGTCGTTCCAAATTTAAATTCGTCGAAGGTACATAAGGTCCAAAATTATTAAGGATATAAAGTACCCTAAAGTTTGCTCAAACAAAAATGGTAATTTCATCGAATCAGATGTAATTAACATATGTGACGTTATTGGTTATTTCTTAAAATTACATATTTTAGAATATTACTTAAAAAAGTACATACTTCCTATTGTTTACCATGTAGAAAATTCTAAACATTTCTTACAAGTTCATTTTTGTCGTTATCACTTGCGTAAAGCAATTTTATTTTTTTCAGTTTAAAGTACACAAGATGCTGCAATAAACATGAAATTTTCATGTGATTGTGTTCTTTCATAACAGTGAAATTAATTTATAATATTTTTTGTACGATCGTGTACATTAGGGGTGAGTGGATAAAGGTGCTATGTACATTAACCTAAGTTACGAGATATAAGCATTTGAATATAATTTTTTGGTACCTTTTCCCTATGACATCCCAGCTAGCAGACGTACGTCATTTTGACGTCATTTTTTGATCATCTTTGGTCATTGACGTCTTTACGTCCAAAAAGGACGTCATAATGACGTGATTTTTTGTCCTAATTATGACGTCATATAATGACGTCAGACAGTTCGTCAATATGACGTCATAATGACGTTATATATTCCTAATTTATAAATAATCGTGGAGTACTCTAATTATTCCGGTATTTTTAACAGATCCTTATTACAATTTAAAATATTTTATTATTTACATGAGGAACCGAATATTGTGTACACACTACTATAGCTTTATAAAATTTTGTGTTGATTCATTTTTGGTAGTTTGATTTATTTAAATTCGTGATTTTAACAAAATAGACAATAATAAGTACAATTCACACACACAATTTGAATTAGGCCCCTCGCAACGAGGTATTGAAATCGTTCCCGAACCTCTGTCCCGAACTATCACGAAACCTAACCTAACCTATCCGTTAAAACCAGTAAACCTTCATGTAATTCAGAGGTAGTGTGATTATAATTGCGAAGATAAGTTAAAATTGACCAACTTCATTGCTTTGGTAGAAAATGCACTGCTCGATATTCGAATAAATAATTTTCAGATGACTTATTTTGGTATTGAATTCGAGAACGACCAAGGCATTTCCTTAGTCCACAGCACGTGGCTTACACCTTTAAGAAAAGAAGTTTATTGGGCCCCGATTAAAAATAAAACGAATTTCAACAAATTGCTACGATCTGGTGAAGAGCCTCCTGAAGACGGAAGCTGGCAAATATATAAAGTGCATCGCATATTATTTACAACAGGTTTGTAGTTGTATTATTCACCAGAAAAATTGTTTCACGGTTTTTTTATACAACTTGGGACATAATTTTTGTCTATTTCAATATTGCAAGGAATAATAAAATCATATTTTTGTGTATTATTTAAAGATGATTATGAAAAGGGCAACAAGAATATTAAAAGGGCTGAGGACACCTCCAATTTAGACACCGATGATTTAAACAAGTGTCCTTTACCTCGAAAGACAGTAAGAAAAGTACTTCAATATTCCAGTGACGAAGTGGATTCAGACTCTTCAGACATTCCTAAAAAAAAAAACGTAAACAGAAAGAAACTCTCCTTAGGCCACCATCTCTAGATTCATCAGATAGGGTTAGCGTTAATTATTTAAATATGAATAGTTATAGAGAATATGGAATTACAAATGATAAAATTAATTACTCCAGTTACAGCTAGCAGTATCCCAGCAGCAGTAGCAGTATCAATCGTCTGCCTCGTTACATTCTGAAAACGTTTACTAAAATCAAGTACTAAGCCACTAGCACAAATTTATCGTAAAGTTTGTGAAATGGAAAATACTATATCAATAACTACGTGTAATCAAAATATTGTTTCACATCATTTAAATCATAGCTTAGGACCACTCGTAGAATGCGTTTCAAATAATACTGCTCAATTCAGAAAAATTCTATATCAAAATTTTGTTTTAATGTCATATAATTATTCCAAATCGGACAGCCATTGCCTTATTAATGGTAAATTGATTCGAATATTCAATTTTGTGTTACAAAGTAATGGTACTACTGCAATTATAGGCAAAGAATTTAAATATAAATCCTTATATAGTTACCCAATTGAATCCACTGCGCTGGATATTTATATTGTAAATAATTTAAGTAATGTAAATAAATGTTATAGTTATTAATGTTATTGATGTAAAATGCAAATGCATTTTATTCAAACTTGAGGGAGTGTGTGTCATTTCCGTTGTTGCACACTTCCTGATTTGAACCAAATCGCAAAATACAATAAAATCGTTTTGTAATAAATAGATTTCTTTTCATTATTCCCCAATATCAATACGTCCCTTAATGGTCCTAATATGACGTCATATTTTGGTCATATTTACGTCCTAAAATGACGTCATATTTACGTCCTAAGATGACGTCGTGAGGCTGTGACATAAGGACGTACTAAAGACGTAAATTTGACGTCATTTTCTTGGTCATATTGACGTAGTGCCTGACCAAAAAATGACGTCAAAATGACGTACGTCTGCTAGCTGGGATAGCAACTTTAGCATTTGATAATTTGATACCTAATTGAAACTGAGCTTCCAAAAATTTATCAATGAAAGAGTACTGCAAAAGAAATTGTTTTAAATGAAAAAATCGATTTTCATAAAAATGTTACATGACACCTTTATCCACTCACCCCTTCATTTGTGAACTTGCAGGCTTTGTTGAGAACTGTTATAATTTTAAAATACCACACTGGTGTTTTTCTCCAAACGTCATAAAAGTGGCATTTAAATGACAGAACGTTGCTAGTAGAAGTTTCATTTATATGCTTAAGCAGATAAAGTACTTTATATGCTTAAGCATATAAATATTTTGAAATATCAACATCATGTCGGAGGTTTAACAATGTCCTGATCATCGAATAATGCGACCATAAGCTTGAACTTTTCATCCTTTTGGCCATCTCTGAAAAATACGCCAGAAGGACACTTTCTGAATAAACGAATACATTATTTTCCAAACACCATGTAATGAATTTCTTGAACGCTGCTTCATAAACACCGCTTGACTTTGTAGGAAGAAGATTTTCAATCTCGGCTCTTGCTATTTCGGCTATTTCAGGTGGAGTTAATTGAATTTCGTCTGAATTAGACATTGCCATAAAATTTACTGACTTTTCTCAAAAAATAATTTATTGTTTGGTGGGTTGCTACGGTAATATCTAGAAAGTGTCTATCAGGCAATGCGATTTTCGTATAAGTGTAATGTTTCCCGAAATAACCTTGTTAATTAGATGCTTATTTTTGTATTATAATTTTACACATTTGGAGAAAAAATAACATATATTATTCGGAGTATAAGCGCTTTATGTGCTTCGGCTGATTTGGCTGCCTCACTACGATCGGCAGTCAACCTATCAGCCACAGCACATAAAGCTTTGCTTATACTCCTAATAATATAAATAACTATTATTTCCATAGCAACTATTAAAATCACTGTGCTGTTCTAATTCATTAGCGAACTCGTGCGGTAAATAAAATTTAGATAAAACTATACACTATCAATAATATATAACATTGAGGCTGCAATGCCCCCGGAACATTTTCCTGAGAAAGAAAAAAATTTATTAACATTCTACTACCCCCTCAAGATATGTTTCGCTTTAACCACTTTTTAAACGTATTCTACATTTTTTTGGTTTCCATGTTACTAGTACGTATACTAACAAATCATAACCGATTTTCCACGCTTCTTCAATGTCGAAATCGACATCTGATGCATCAAGATCACTTTCTAAGTTATGCATAGTTTTGGATGACTAAAGCATGCACAAAAACAATACAGTATTTCGTTAACAAAATTACACAATTTGACGTTTGTATTTATAAAACAATTGCATTCATTTATTTTTTTTTTTATTCACCCAATAAGATTTCTTAATAGATTCACAAAACGGAATTAATTAAGACAGTAATGTTTATCGATTTTCTTGGTCGTAAGAAAAATAGTGTAGACCACACGATTGTTAAGTGCCTATATAATGCACTTACCTCCCCAGTAGTCTAATATGCTACTATCCTATACATACATATACAGGCTGTCCCAGAACTCGCGCCCCAGAGAAAAAAGGCGAAATCCTCATCAAAAGACAAAGAAAATTTTCCAAAGAAAAAAATGTGTAGCTTGAACGGTATTCAAAATAAGAACATTTTTATTCGACAAATCAGAGCGTTGTAAGCCATCCAGTTGTAGTTCCTAACATTGTTGCTATGGTTTTATTACGTTTTCAATAAACTGGTCGGCTATGAAACTTTTGAAAAACTTCAAGATTTCGTTCGAGTTCCTTCAATTATGTATTCTGCCGCGGATTATGTGGAAATGTTAATTTACGGCGAATGTGGACGAAATGCTAGAGAAGCGGCAAGGATTTATGCCCAACGCTTTCCTAACAGGAATCGTCCCAATCACAAAGTGATTCTCAGTGCTATTGTACGAACCATCGAGACAGGCGACATTTTACCGAATAGGAAGGAAAATGGTAGGGCTCCCAGGACTGTACGCACTGTTGAAAACGAAGAGGCTATTTTAGATGCCTTTGAAGAAGGTACCGAAAGCATTAGAGAAGTTGCACAGGAATTGAATATTTCGAAAACTTCTGTACATCGAGTTATGAAGACTGAACGACGACATCCGTATCATTATACGCGTGTGCAACATTTCCAGCCACAAGATTACCTTGCCAAACGGGAATTCTGTACATGGCTTTTAAATCTAGAAGAAAACACCCCAAATTTTGTTGTGAAGGGCACGGTTATGCTTGCAAATGAATGGGGGCCACTTTGAGCACTTGCTCTGATTGTATTTAATTTTCGTTTTGTGATTCCTCTTTGCTATGTTGGTTCTGTTGTTATTATTATGTTATTATTTCTCCTGTTTTTTAACATAAGTTCACGCGTTATAATAAAGGTTCTTTTCAGAACCGCCATTTGTTGTTTTATTTAACAAACCTAAACTTGATTAAGATGATGGCGAGTGTAACATCTTGAATGACATCTGCCTTAACCTAACATGTTGATGTTGACACTTTAGCGGGCATGTCATTTTGACATTATTTAATTGTGCCAATTTATAACCTTAGCAACAGATTTTATTCACTTTAACACCTCAGAGTTCCCTTTCTGGAATTGGTGGAACTTAGATGTCTCACAACTCTCTTATGCAAGCCATTAATTGTTTTTCGTTTACATTTTTAGAATCGTAATTGTCGTCGGCATTTGCCTGTTTTCTCTGGGGCGCGAGTTCTGGAACACCCTGTATATGTCGGCAGCGAATTGTAAAATCAGTCTTTCCATAAAACGCCTAGTCGTTTTCTAAATGACTGGGCAGATTGTAAAATATAGAATGAACGGAGAATTTTTACAATTTGACTAAAAATTATAGGCGTTTTACAAAACGCGGAATAGCTCTCAGTCTTATTAAAAAAAGATTTTAAATTTTGCTTGTTTTACAATATGACAGGTTCTATTCAGGCGATTTGAACATCTAACGTAATTTCAAGGTAATTATAAAAATTTTCATTGTTTACAAGAATCCAATTTACTAAACCAAAATTTTTAAGTCCGGGTGGACAATATGGCTAGTAACGTTTAAGATTTACGAATACATAATTAAATTTAAAAAAAAACCTTAATTTCCCTACGGTCATTGCAAGTTATTGACCAATGGTTTCCAGTTTTTTAGGGAAATTAGAAAAATGATTTTTCGCGAAAATGCTACACGATGAACCATCTTGTATAATGGGGCTTGTAAAAATGTTTAGTATTTTTTACACTGTAAGCGATAAAAAATACTTTTTTAAGTAATATTTTAAAATATGTCATTTTAATTAATAACCAATATTGTCTAATACCTTAGTTACATCTGATTCAATGAAATGACCATATTTGTTGGAACAAACTTTATGGCACCATGTACCCTTAAAAATTAAAAATCAGTGACATATATTTCAACGATTCTCAGCAACATCTCTTTGCTGACACCCTGATCCATCGGCTGCAACGCAACGGTTATTCTTGGATGGTAAAGATTGCTTACTGGAATGACTGATATGGGCAAATTATCCAGAAGCAGCTTAGTTTTTTGAGTTATCGCAAATTCGGTTCGAATATAAAAAACTTTTTGCGAATTTGTGTCAATTACGTTACTTTGTTAATGGGTTCACTACCAACTTGAGTCAATTACAAGCAAATCCGTATAAGCGACGTATACTGTACTTTCATACGTTGTTCAGAATAAATTTTAAAAAAAATCCCTAAATTATCATTTTTATAGTTTTTGTTGTTTTCGAGATGATTGAAAATTGTCTCTTGGCTGTCGCGAAAAAAACGTTAAGTCTTCCGCTGAGCTAACGCAAAAAGCATCTGCCTCACCTAATCTTTAGCAACTTTGCTATCAAGTCTCTACTATTAGTGAATATTAAATGAATTAAGTAATACATCGTTGACCTAAATCACAATAGTCGCGGCGCTTCGCGCGAGTCCACATTAAAAAATGTTGAGAATCCCTTCTTTAACCAGCACTTAAAAATCTAATCAAGGATTTCAACTCGACCAGAGCATAATACACAGATGCAGTGGGAAAAATTACTAATCTAATTTTGGGCACTTTGAATTAGGGTCAAACGGTTCCTTCCTACGTCCTTGACACACAACGACAAAGAGGATTTTGCAGACACCAGACACACGTTCTTAATCCAGGGTCAACTGGTACTCATTCTTGTAACGAATATCTGAATAATTTTGCACGTCTTTGCTTATTACAAATCTATATCCGTCTGTAAGACAGTCTGACATTAATTTTTTCCCAATTAATTTTCGAATTGTTTCATTGCGAAACCAGTTCGGCCCGATAGCGATTCATTAGAAGGTTCATAAAGCTCGAAATGACCGGGCGAAAAAGTGTGACACGTCTGTGGAACAATTAAAATTGAGTTACAAATAAGCAAACATGTGTATATAATTCGATTCATTTGTAAAAGGATTAAATCCGTTCAATCAGTAAGAAATTCGATCTGATTCTTGTCCTTAAAAGGCCGGAGATAATGGTGAGTCATATGAATGACCAGTACACGTCGAAAGGTAATGGTCGAGTTC
This sequence comes from Dascillus cervinus, assembly GCA_949768715.1. NCBI lineage: Eukaryota > Metazoa > Arthropoda > Insecta > Coleoptera > Dascillidae > Dascillus > Dascillus cervinus. The sequence goes on along the minus strand of OX458319.1, from coordinate 22,674,077 downwards.
TTTTTTCGCTGTATGTGTGATTGCTTCTGCATGAGTTATGATTTTATCTCTGCGATTGGCATTCTTCGTTGTTTTTCATTCGCTGGGTTCTTAAAAGGTCGTGAAATCTTGGAATTGGTGATTATTTAGGTTTCTGAAAAAGAAGGATGATTTGGATTATTCATTTTTTTTAGAAATTCGAAGAACAAGATGGTGACGTAACTTATGTATTATTAGCGTTTTCTTTAAGCAATTCATTGTCTTTCAATATTCATCGCTGATAATTTAACATTTCTTCTGAGAATTGTTTTTACAATTAAAACAACTTCCTACCTCTTCCTGACAAACGTTTCGCAAGTTTGAATGAATTGTCACTGAACTTAAACTTATTAGTGAAACCATGTTTTACCTTCTGAAGTAGGGGATGACGAGGTAAAGTGAATAAAGGCTCTTATATTCTACAATTACAGGCATATTGCATTGACTCGTATGCATTCAGGCAGGGAATTTATTCTAATTTATTCGTGAGAAAGATGATCTGGCTCACTAACACCTAAAAAATTAAAATAAGCGAATAAGCGGTTGAAGGAAATTGGCCACTTTACTTCGCCTGGGTAGCTAAAGTAGTCTACTTTTTTTCTGAGTTAGGTAAAGTATGAACATTGTAAAGGTTTAATGAAAATTCAGCACTCCAGTAATAATTTTAATCACACAAAAGTTTCGTGTAATAAAAGCATTTTTTTTTGCCTTAATCCCTTTTTTGTATTTTTCCTCTTAGCGCGCTTGACTATGTTTTTGCCCTTTTCTTTTGACTTTTTGCTATCTTCAACAATAAACCCTGTCATCGCAACCTTATAAACTAATCAAAAAAATTAAAGGATAATTTCATTTTTTATTTTCCATATCAGAAGGTAAAGTGGGCGAGTGGACCTTCAAAATGGGCCGATTTACTTCAAACCACATAGCCTCGAAACATTCGACAATTAAATATTTACTATTCTAACCAGGAGGAATTATTACGTCCTAAATGAAACTTCGATAACCACTGATCAAAAAACATTATCATATCCCTGGTATAGAATTTTATACAAAATCTTAACAGCTTACCTTCGATCAACATCACTTGAAAACACATTTCTTTGAATAAATTCGAAGATAAATATAGCATCCCTTTTGCTCACAACTGTATGATATTACGAATAGATATCGTTGCTTATTTTGGGCGCTAAGTGGTGGTGTCCACTTTACCTCGCTGGGTCACTTTATCTCACCTTCCCCTAAATGTCTGGTTGTTCAACTGGAGACATTCTTGGCATTCGGCAGCATGAGGATTATTTCTAATTATTTAGGTTTAATAAGTTTAATTACTGTCTAGTTTATAACAATAAATTTTTAAAAATATAGGCAATATAAAGAAAGTGGCCAAAAAATTATTTCTAAAGCCCGTTTCGATTTTCAATTAATAAGAAGTTTTATGTTTCATGTTTTTATAACGAAATAAATTTTTTATTTGCAAAATATAGTTTTACTTAAATCTATGCTTATTACAGAAACGATGAACCACAAGAACCCACATTAAATAATTATGAATAATTAGATAGTATTGTTATAAAGATTAGGTATAACTTAAAACCAGAAAGCGGCATGAAACAATTTAGTTACCTCATAAACAAATCATTATCCGTCATTAACATCAAATTATCAGTTGCTGCGATTATAAATTAAATAATTAAGAGTCTAATTTGTAATTTGGGATATGAGTACAATTTTTCTTCTTTGCATGAAACAGATAAAATATACATTAAAAACTATAATAGTGGTTACTAAAACTTTGAAGTATAACTCGTCTATTCATTATTAATTACATTTGCAAAAGAGTGAATTACAAGTTCAAACAATTTATAAGTTCCAAATAAGGTACACTCCCCTTGATTGTTCTTTCGCCACAATAAGTCTCTATATCAAGAGCGGCAAAAGTAACGCAACAAGTCGATAAATTGAAAATTATGAGTTTTGAAAAAAATTAGACAAGTTGATTTTTAAATTTAATTTTACATCTTTTAACATAACATTTTTATATACACAGTATTATTGGTCAAAGTAATGACGTCACCGTTCGATTTTTTTAAATTGCAGCCTAAATTTGTTTGTCATGAATTTGATAGGTCTAATGATCGACATGACGGTATAAAAATACTATGCCTTCACATGTTAAAAAAATATAGAAAACATTTGTTGAAAAGTGAGCGGCAAAAGTTGCCCAAGAATTCGATAAATCTGAAACTGTTGAGTTCTGCTAAAAATTCAAAAATAATTCAATTTGTAGATTTCATTCTACACTTTTTGACATAGCACACCACAATTTTATGTCAAACAAATTTTAATGGAAAATTATCGGTTTTTAGATTTGCTTAAAACTCAATAGTTTTAGATTTATCCGAGTTGTTGTGTGTTACTTTTGCTGCTATAATAGCTATTAAAAATTGAGAAGAAAGTATGCAATTTACATGTTAGACCAGTTACAATGTGCACTTTCGATGAGTGCAAAAAAATTACTCATTCAATTTATAAGAATTGGCAAACAGTTTTGAAGAGCTATTTTGCCATCGGTGGTAAAACTTATAACACCCAGTATATTATCAGGTTGAACCCATCTATTCTGGATATGCCTTAGACTCTTCGTGAAGATCAGGGGAGATTGTTTTATAATATATTCTCGTTTCAACAATCAAATTATCTATACCTATACATAGTAGAGATGAAAACTGACCTAAAAATGAGATCGATCCAAAATATATGCAGCTACACACTGTACACTTCACAGGCGATATAAATATGTCATAGTAAGCCATTAAATAAATATAAATATAACCTACAACTTGAATCTGTAGACACAATCAGCTGATAGCCGCCATGTTGTGAGAGAAAAACTGTACCAACAGAACAAAACCGATACAAATAGAGCGCTCGAAATCTATCAGTTTCAGCTCTTCCTGTTGAATGCCCACATTATAAGTAAGTGTAAATAGTCTTTTCAATTGATTTTGCCTTGCAGTTAACAGATACCTTCCCACCACGCACGAATTCAATTTATTATAACGCATTTAAGAAGAACGATACCTCTTGTGATGTCATCGAGTTCATTACTGATTTATACAAATTAAGTAAAATTAGCTCGCAATGAATCAGTGGAAAAAACTTTTTCCTCGCATTCTCACCAATTATCAAAAACCTCCTCTCATTGTTCTAATAAAATAACCGCAATTAGGAAATTACTAAAATAATATCTAAACACTTTCGTTGTGAGCTAGAAAACGAGCGAAATACGCACATTCAAACTTTCCAAAGTAAATGTTGTTTTGAAAACAAAACCTGCATTGCTTATGAAGATTTAATGTAACTTTCTTATATTGTTTATTATTTTCATGATCCTACTAACCCAAAAATGTAATGACTGCATAATGCAATGCACTCGGCCGCGCTTAACCTACCGCAATAATAAATTTCGTTACTATCACTCAACTCCTATTGTAATAGGTGCATTGCTCTATTTCCAAGTAAATATTTATTTTACTTTCCAACGATAAAGAATAAAAAAGTGAGTGACATAATTTAGCCCATGGTCCGAAAAAGCTTAAAAAAAATATATTTATATAGGAAGGGGAAACCTTGGCCCATTGTGAGTTCATATCAAAATTTATTAAAATCTATTGACACAAATTAACGTTACGTAAGTAGTTTACCTTAAAATACTGAATATACGCACGCAAATAAATCATGTTGGGCTATTTCGATTGGAGAAGATCCCAGAAAATTTCCAATTATGGAAATTGCTCTTTTGTCGCTAAGTCGGTTTGTTTGCATTTTTTGCATGACATGCATAAACAAACCGCTATCAGCACTGGACACATTGTGCAACTCAGTCATGACCATGAGCGATCTCAACACACTACCCCTGACCTACTGCTCCTATTTAACTGCATCCCACTCATCTGCACAAAATATAAATAACACATATGTAACTTAATTGTGTTAACTGTTAATCGAGGTTGTCGCAGTTTAGAAATTTTGTGAAAACGGCTGCACCGACATTAAAGATGATAAGGTCGATTTTACCTAAATACAAGTGAAAATAACGGTTCAAGGCGCCTTCTTACTTCAGACTTGTTGAAGAAATTGCCTAAATTTAATCAAATTTCCCATGGCCGCTGCAGAATGGATCAGACGCCTTGAGATTTGATTTTTTGTGGCAAAAATGTGAATGTGACTAAATTATACAAATCGAGCAAATGCCAAAATTTAATAAACTCAACTCAGAGGCATTCAAGAACTGTGTGTGGCAAGAAAACGTTTGAGAAGTCGTTTCACTTGATTTGTATAGAAAGAATCTTCCGAGAAAGCCTAAATTCAGGTAAAAAGATGTTCAACCAAAAATATTAAATTAATTAAACGCTTGTAAAAAATTGGCCACTTAAAAATAGATGCTTTTAAGGAGTTCTTGAACCCTAGGGTCATCCATTTGATCACAAAAAATCGGTTTAAATTTAAATTTTTTTCTAAATATTTGGCTCAACAAAGAAACCAAGAAAGTTGAGGTTTACATGAAGGTCAATTTTTAAAACGGTTGTAGATGAAGTGGTCAATGGCTTGAAAAGCATTTCCGGCCTTGTGATTATATAATTACATTAAAAATAAAATTGGCAAATAACTGGCGCGAAATTCTACTTCGGCTGCAATTTTTCTTGTGCGTTTGGTATCTAAGGAAAATTACCGTGTTTTCTTTTAGCCAAGATGAAAATCTGTCGAGTCACATTACTTAATTAAATCGATTAATTTTACTGAAATAAATTGGTTATCAAATTTTCAATTTCCAAGTTTAATTAGTAGTTGTAGGAATTTTTATCTGCCTGAGCGACTAACAAATATCTTTAATTCTTCTAGTAAGGGTTCAAAGCCCCCATTTTTTAAGCCACTGACTAGACAGTCTAGGGGTCATTATAACGTAAGAAAGAACTATGAAAAAAATCTCATCTATCGAATAGAATTAAATAATAAAATACCCAACCAAAAGCACAGTCAAAAAAAAATCTAGGGGCACTTACATAAATCAGCATTTACTTTTCAAGGGTTACTGAACTCGGAAAAAAACCGAAAGCGATCGAGCATTAACCCCTTTTTTACGTAGGGTTCGATCCCAGACTAATCTAATGTCGACCCTTTTTTTCTTGTTAATAGACCTGGGGCCCATTGTTTCTCGAATTTCTAACTCACAATGTATTATTTGAAGAATTTTAATGGCGTCTGCTTCATCAGACTGCACTCGAACTATAAAGCCGGACAAAATCTTTGGTGGTCTTTCTGACCCACTTACGGGATTTGCAGATTTGTGCGGGTGGGCAGGTGGTATTTCAATCCTTTGAAACTGTTTCATTGAATTTTAAATCACCTGCCCATGCACGTGGACTGTTAATAGACCCTCGGTGGATTGCAACTAGCGAACGGGTTATTGAATGAACTCCCAAATGGGCCGACTTTCTTCTAGGAATTGTCTACAAACGACAGTAATTTATGTTGTTTTTTGGCGGTTTCAAAAAATAGCTCCGGTAATATTTCAAATGGGCGCGAATAAACAAAAAATTGCAAGTTATGCAACGCTGTGCTTTTTATGGCATTAAGGGGCGCTTGTTAGTGCTAATCACAAATTACGATTTGATGGTCAGTATAATTTTTGTGGCCATTGTAATTACATGGATTAACGCGAAGAGGAAATAATACGTCGGTTTGGAGCTTTAGGCTAAAAGGGTGGAGTCGTTTAATAGACATTTTCAAAGTCACTGTATGTTTTTCCTTCGAGGAAAAAAACGAACATAAATTAGCGCGGCCGTTGCGAGGAGATTTTTGACCTTACCAAATTTTTTTCATTAATTTCTAAAAATAACGTTTGTTTCCTGTTGAATTTGTCTTCGTGGAATGCACCTGGTGCACGTTTCAAACACCTGCTTGACCCATATCCACCCTCGCATTGCAGCTGTCATGAACTACCCTTAAACATCCGTTAAGTAGGTTTGCATATTGTACAGGATGTGCAAAAATATTGAAAATTTTGTTTACTAGATAAAGTCAATACGTCATATTTAAACTTCTTTTTCTTTTAAAATTTTTATTCTTATCGATCAGTTGGTCTAATTTTAAAACAACACATTTTGTATGCACTAAACAATTAGGAAAGTCCTTCAATAAAATTAAGGATAAATCATAATAAACAAATCTTATACGATTTCGCAATTACTTCACACAGTGATACCAAAATATTATCGTCCGGGGTCGCGCAAACATCAAATCACTCCAACCCTGTATATTACGGTACTTCCTTACATACATTTGCAAAAACGCTACACATTTTTAAGGGGGCATTTTAGGACAGAAAAATATAACTAAAAATTAATAATAAATAATAATTAACTGCTGTTTTTGTAAAATTTATTACCACAGACCAATTAAGAAAAGATGGCACTTTTACAAATAATACTTTTTCGAGCTACCTTACAACTTGTAACTCGATAGCAGGAGAACATTCCATTGCAAAGGGTGATTGTATCTGTTCTCGGTCTTTTAACTGAATTTCGAGATTACAAAAATATTAGTTGTCATTAAAAAGATAACATGAACGAAACAAAATAAATTGAATAGTCTCTTGGTATAAAGTTTAAAAAAAATATTTTGCCAGTATGTTTTGCCGCCATCAGTAAATTTTTGTCGGGCGCCAATGTACTTACATACCTATCGGTTCTCACCCCCGAAGCCGACATGAGGTTGTTTCCCAAACGTGTTCATTCAGTGGAAAGTATGTATTGGTATTTTTTTTAACAAAACACTTCTTATAAGCAGTTGAATCATCATTGTAACAAAAGTAGCCAGAAATAATCTCTTAATTGACAAAATTAAACAAACACTGCTTCTCATATATTTAAACACAATAAAATAGTTGCATATATGCTTTCTACAATAACAAATACGAAAACCAATAATAACTTCTTGTCCGTGGGGATCACATAATCAGGAATTACTCGTTGTCGGTATTCGTGATCTTTTAAATTTGTGTTTTTTGTATTTTAACTTTCTTAACATAAGTACGGCCACAAACTGGTTTAAATTTTACAACGTAAAACAGATATACAGGTAGCCCTCGGTTTACGCCGGCTCAATTTACGCCGATTCACAATAACGCCGCTGTGCAATTCACCGTTTTGCCGTGTAGATAATTGGGTAATTCACCGATTTTAGATTGATTTTCGTTTCAGGGGATTTTTTTTCCAAAAAATGCAAGAGATCCGAAACTTTGAAATTTCATTTGTTTTTCTTAATATTTTTTAATAAAAACATTTCACTTTACTTTGTCATAAAATACATTTTAAACATTAAGTTTATAATAACGAACTTCTATTTAACGAATTTCTCTATATAGCGAATTTTTTGGTAAACCTCCACCCTGGAGACGTTTTTAATGCATTTTATACCCCTTATAACGAAGTAAAAATTTCCGTATAACGAATTTTTTCCCCTAACTTTACAAATTTTCGAGATTTAAAACTGTTTTTTTTGTTGTTTCACTGTAACTTCAGAAAAAATTCGGTTGTAGTAATATTCCTAGATTTATCCAGGGTTCAACATTTTATGAGGGATTAGCCGACGAAGTAAATGGCACTAATTTAAGCGTGCAAAAATTTTATAATATTAAATGGAATCGATAAAGTTTTACTGCATCAAATTTTTTTATTTTATTACCATACTTTTCGGTGTCTTTTAAAAAATGTTTCATAACATTGGGGTGGTCTTGTTTATTCAATTAATTAAATAACTACATAACTGCATATGAATCCTTTTGCGACCTTGCGACATAACGTGTCCCAACGTAAATTTTAAAAGTACGTTGTTTTATGTTAAATAGATACCCTGCCATTTTAATGCCTAAAAGCGTATTACTTCAAAAATTCTTGTGAACCTGAAAGGGTTAAACTGAAAAATTTTTCACAACATGAATTTCTATATAACGAAGTTTCTCTATAACAAATTTCTTTAAGGTCAGCGTAACGCTTTGTTATATGGAAGTTCGACTGTATATGTATTTTGCATTATAGTGTATTAATAAACAAAATTATTTACTTCTTCATCACTTATGTAGAACCTAACCCTATACATCACCGTAAATATGGGTTCACTTTACGCCGATTCGATTTGCGCCGGCTTTTGTAAGAACGGAACTGCGGCGTGAACCGAGGGATACCTGTACAGTGCGCGCCAGCCAAATGGAATAAATGCATTATCTCAATTGTTGTGCATACTGAGAAAAATATCATATGATATCCCGTAAAGTGAAAATTTCATTCCTAACCTCAACCCCCTTCGAGTGACAGTTGCAACCCCCAAATTTTTAAATAGGAAGCGGGGGCTTGTGATACCTCATTTGAAAGGTCTCCATGCTGTATTCAAAAATACTATGGTTTAAAAATTTATTCCCAAAATGAAAGGTAAAATAATTAATCAATTTAATGAAATTCGCTACAACACACTAAAAAATCAAAAATTAATAGCGTAATGTAATACAATAAAAAATATATCAATCGGCGTTTTAAACAATAAATTACCACATTCTGATGGACAAATCAAGCTATTCAATTTTTTGAAAGTGAACTACACATCTACCACAAATTACCAACTCATTGGTTACGCTGACAATTCGGATCATAGAGAGAAATTCTTGCAAGTGGGCCCTGTGTGATAATAATTCTGCTCTGATTGATTAAAAGCTATGACCGGAATAAATTGTAAATAAAGTGTGTGATGCAGCATTTCTGGTATGACGAAATTGATATTTTTTTATTTTTTGGACATGCGTGTTCTTATCTAGGGTCACTGGTATAGTTGTCGATAATCGATTTATTGCAATTTTATACGAAATGTTTTGGTAATGATAAGGGCAGTCATTTGTTATTTATACATTCCTAAATTTAACTATTGAAAATAAAATTGTTGTTATCAAATTTTATGTATGCATTAATTACAAAATTTGAAGCCAGATACGATAGTTACTGGATTGTAGTGCTGTTAATTCTTGCAGACTTGACTTGAGTGTTAACAAACCAGAGCTCAACAAAAATTGATTTCGCATAAAAATTAATAATAACAATTAAAGAAAATTTGGAAATCCGCCAAGGTGAAAACATGAAAAATTATTAACAAAACCAGAAGAGATAAATCGACGCACGAGGAATTAAGGTGAAGTATGCAATACATAATAATAATAATTAAGAGCAAAAATATGCATAGGCACAGTAAATAGAGGTTATGGTGACAAATGCCACCGACAGGGTCGAAAGGGTTAATGTAGTATACGGTAATTTTGTTTAGTATCGGTTTTTAACCCGATAAAAATATCTTTACTTTATACAAACAAGAATCTCGTCACAAGTTCCAGAACAGTGAGAGAAGTTTTATTTTAAGTTTTTGATAAAGACTGTTTTTTTTTCAAAACTTTGATAAAGATAAGTAACTTTAGTTTTCCATAATTGCAATACATTTAAATATATTTCTGTGATAGCTCATACGTTCAATGACTTTGTTTATTTCATATTTCTTGAAAAATCTTCTACTCTTATAAATTCTCATGATTTTAAAATACAGTAAAACCCCTCCATAGTGGACACTCAAGCGACTAGACAAAACTGTCCACTATAGAGGGGTGTCCACATTAGAGGGGTGTCCACTATGAGGGGGTTTACTGTATGTAAGTATGTCTGTTGTCTGTTTTAAATTTTATTTCTTATAACCGATTGTTCAGTAAAGAAGCTCGGAACTTAATAAACCCGGTGGCAAAAATAAAAAACTAAAAAATTGTGTTGGCAATGCCGAAAATGTGACTTTGAATAGATACAACAGTACAAAACGTGGGTGAGACGGTTAGAACTGTTTTGTGAAGGAACATTTTGCACAAATTAAAAATACCTATGAGTAGTTAAATAACAGTCAAACTTTCCTTTTACCAAGTGTCATAAGATGTGTAAAATGAGAATTATTGTTTTGGTAGCTGCAAACATATCTTTTCTTTTATAGTGAACCTCGAATGTAACAAACCAATTTTGATGCATTTTCAAAGTTCACTATAATCCGAACACCACTGTATTAAACAATTAGAAAATTTGCACCTTTTGCAAGGTGGGTTATATAAATTGACTAAATTGACTGGGGTATTTACTACAGATTTTTCTGAACATATGTATTTACAGTGTTGATATTAAATAAAGTTCCTTTTTTGTAACTGTCAAGAATAGATGATACATAGATTTTATTTTGAGAGTGGAGAAAATTGAGAATCGAGCGTAACGAGTTGATCAACCACACAAACACCCCACTGACAGTCTATTAAAGACAGCGGGGAATGTGTTGAAGTTTTGTGTGGGTGTGCGCACGAACTGAGTTGAATTGATTGAGTTCATATCTTGAATATTATATTACATTGTGTTCGCGCAGATTTTCCCCCACGCAAAACTCCATTACATATCCCGACTGCTTTACTAAAAATTACAAATTTTATGTAGAAAATCAAGTCTGTGTGACATTTATGGAACAATACAAAATGTCGAATTCTAATCAAGTTGAAGAAAATCTGTTCGAAGTAAAAGAACCTGCTAATAGGGCAGTATTAGATTTGTTGCCCGCTAAATCGACGAAGCAATATGAACTGGCACTTAGGTAAGCAGTTTGAAGGCTGGTGCCACCATAACAGTGTTGCAGGAAAATGTAACAAAAGTATGTTAGCATATTTCGAAGAACATTTCAAATTATGAGTCTTCTACGATTTGGGCACATTTTCGATCATAAAGTCAATTTTAAAAGTCACTACCAATCAAGAGTCATTTTTCTTTTTAGTGAACTATGTGATTTACTTTTAACACGCCGCTATTTAATATTACATTTTTTATTTTAGTATGCCCTGTTAAAACTTCTATTTTTAGTAGTGTTTGTAGAAAAAATCTGTTATGAATAATATTATGACATAATACATTCATTTCTTATGCTAGCCACACATTACGTCCCTTCAGTCTTGTTTTCATTATTAAACAGGGCGTAATGTTGGTTGCCTACGCCCGTGATAAAATGAGCAGTTTGTGCGCGGTTCCCAGGTTCAATTTCGGACTACAGCAATATCGTAGTAAAATCATAACCATCTCTCCTTGCAAGGCAATGGCAAAACACCGAGGTATATTGCTTAGTATCTTCTTCTTCCTCCTTTTTCTAGTTAGGCTTAAAGCCTGTTCCTCTTCGACAATGCATCACTTCTCTTTCTTCACACGAGTTCTAAATGATCCCTCCAACGTTTTCTCGAACTTCCTATACTTCTCTTGCCCAAAGGTAATTTATTTCTCGTGATTCTTACAATTTTATTCCGTCCCATTCCTTCAATATGCGGATTCCATTCCTTCTTTCTTTCAAGCGTCCATCCTCCTATGTTCTCTCCTTCGCACGTCCTACTTATATTTTAATTTCTTTCTTTATCAAATAAAGTTTTTCCGGAAATTCTACGTAGTATTGTCTTTCCTGCTGTTTCTAATAATCGTTTTGTTTTAGAGGTGTTGCATCTGGTTTCAACCGTGTAGGTCATAATCGATCGTATTGTGCCTTTATAAATTCTTGAGTTTGTTTTTATATCCAGGTATTTATTTCTTCAAATGGTATCATTTTTATCAATTTTATTAGTTTTCATTAGCTGTTGGAATACTTCATTTTCAATATCACCATAACTCAATAATTCGATTCCCAAATACCTAAATGACATTACCTGTTAGATAATATTCTGATTTATTCCAAGTTTACATCAAAGAAGATCCTTCGATGTCGTCGTACATTTAGTTTTTGTCTTGCCGATGTGTTGAAAATCTGTAATTTTTTTTCATTTTCAGCCTATACTACAGGTATAGAAGAGAAGGAGCTACGCGTTAACTAAGATACGTCACATTACGAATAGAACTTAACTTACATTTATTGTTCCTTTGTTATTCTTAGCACCTTCCAGCAATAGAAACATTGGATGAGATTTTAGCTACACAAATGCAAACAGAATCCAATTCATTTCCAGTTGTAGTGCTGTATTTGTCAATCGGTTTAATTTCGAGGTCAATTTTTTGGATGTCAGAGACAAACTAATTTTCAAGTGATGTTGGTTGCGTACCCAACGGGCGTTTTAAAGTCTTAATGATTAAGGATTTAAATGTCGATTGTGCATAAACAGCTGCATTTTTCTTGCACATAATGGTTATTATAAACTCAGATGTCGTATTTACAAACTTTCATTTTCGTTCATAATAGCCTCGATAAATAATAGACCTACTAATTATATTACATGCATTTTTGAAGTAGGTGATAAATACACGTCGAAACGCGGATGGCACGTGAGATTTTTTTGTATGTATTTTGTTATTTTACGATTTCATTGCTATTACTTATTAATTTCATGGTTTAATTACTCTACTAAAATAATTTAATATCAAAATCTAACTATTTCATTAAAAAACTTGCGCGTATAATGCGTTTTAATTGATTCAAAGAGTACCCACTTTTAAGTGTTTCGCGTTTATTATACGTCTGTAGTTAATTGGGAAATATTTTTAGTGGCACAAGTCAAAAAGTATACATAAATACTTACTATATATTTTTTTAAAATCAATTAAAACAGCTACTTTAGAAAACATAAAATAGTGATGTATGTTCTGTCGACGATTTTAATTGAGATAATGACGAAAGTCCCCAAAGGAATTTCGCACATTAATATTGACGAGAGGAAAATTTTCATTTCCGAACCGTCCTTGTAACAATGCAAAGCCAACATTTAGGAATTTTAATGTGATAAAATTGAAACAAATCGCAGGTGTGTTACATAGTTTATGAGAAATCAAGACTAGTGGCAGTGTAACATGCTAATTACTAAAACTGCGATTTAAATTTCTGCGATTTAAATTTCAAATCGGAATAAAAAGCTTTTTTCCGTTGATAAAAAATTGGCGCCGGAGACACCTACGGATTATTTATTGCAAACACGAGACGTTAAAGTGATCACGATCAAGGACACTAGGAAAAATATTAAAACAATAATGCATTTACAGGAAGCTCTTTATAACCGATTACAATGTTGTTGTCATTTCAGCAATTAAATAGAGCTGTTTGCGTCGATCTAATTATCTTTAGTGACAGTTTCATTTTGTAATAAATACAATCAAAACCCTTTGCTAAATGAAATAAATGGGCAGCGCAATTAAACGTTTCAACGATTTTGCAACTAGTTCAATTTACGCAAATTTCTTATAATTTTCGTAAATATTTTTATTTTCGCATACGTGTGATTTGATTAAACACTAAATATAATCAGATAGATAAGGTCAAGGGTATTAATTACAAACATGTTGTGATATCTTGCAAATCCAGCAATTGCCAAACACTTCTCCCTTGAACACACGTGTATGAGGCTATGGTTGGGAGCTGCAGGGCCCCGCGAAGGGGTTTAAAATCTTCCGAATTGTGTAATCACCGCGAAATGTTGCGTCACGATTTTCGGGTGTGACCGTCAACACATCGAAAACCAGCCAAAAAACAGGCAATTTTTTTTATTGATAACAAAGATATGCTCGAATGCTCGCCATGCTATTACAAGCCTAAGGAAGTTGTTATTTTTCGTTGCTTAAAGTTGACCGACTGGATGTCATTTACCTGCAAAATTTGGAATAGAATAGGCAGAACAGGCGGAGAAAGTCGTTATTTATGACGCGAGAAATTATTTTGAGCGTTATTTACGACCGAAAGGGGAGATTTTCTCGGTACGGGACAATCGATCATGTTTTGATTTTCGACAACCTTTTTACGACGGGGTCGTAAAAATTAACCGGCTGACCTAGTTGCCACTATTCAGCAGATTTGTGTGTATGTATATGGGTTAGCAAGAGGGCCAAGTAAATTACCCTACCATAAAATATAGGTCAAACATAATTAGTTCCAAATGGTGCTGTAGATCGTAAATTACTTTTTAGACGCGACACGGACCTTATGTTAACGAACTGTGGCAAATCTTTTCAGAACAATAGTTTTTTTCAATTTGTTCAGGGCTGTTAAAGTTCTGGAATGTAGAAAGAAGTGGCACGATCTTAATTTCCGGAAGGCGGTTTCTCGACGACATAATAGTTTTACAAATTATTTTAACCCTCGAGTCACTCGACAGCAAATTGTCATATTAGTAGAATGGTGTTTGTGACAAGCCGATTTGTTAATAAGACTTTTAATGATTATATAGACTTTTAATGAATTATCAGGTATAAATATGATTTTTCCCTCATGCACATAAAAAGTCGCAGTCACCATGGTTTTCCTCAGTTTTACAGCGATTAAATTTTGACGTTTAATCGCTTCTGAATTTTTTTTACAATCATTACAAGCAAATAAATAATTCGTTGTAAAATCTATTTATTCAGATTAATAATCAGGAAATAATCATGCCGAATACCCCGCGTGCATGAAAACAGCCTGATTAAATTTCTGCGTTTTTCTCGCAACGTTTTGCCATAAAGAAATATTTCTCGTAAATTTACTACCCAAAATCCCTCGTGCTTCGCACTTGAGATTTTGTTACGTAGCAAATTTGCTCGACATACATATTTCTAGGCAAAACATTTTCACAGAAACGTCAACATTTATTCGGCTATTTTGTTGCACTTGGGATATTACTGATGATTATTTCCTTTATCTACGATCATGATATAATATAACCATTATTGATGTGAAACCTCTACTCTAAATTGTCATTTTATCCATCGATAAATTAAAGAGAGCTTCTTATTGGTTCCCAGCCATGGGTAAAATTGACAGAAATTTTATCCATCGGTACTTCGACCAATGAAAATTTAAAATATTGGGTTTTTTATTTTACAACATTCCCACGTTGGTAACAGTTTGCATTAATTGCAACAACATAACCAAACAAACCTAAAGTAATTGACAACAAATCATACCAAAGGGTATTAATAGTGAAATTCGTGATTTGTGAAGCAATTTTTCGTAACCGAAAATTTTTAAATGTTGGAAGAAGAAAATGAAATGTCCTGTACGCAATAAAAAATCTTCTACCACAAAAATCACGGCACAAATATGAATGTGTTTATGAAACTTTTTTTTAAATGGCGAGCAGAGAAAAATACTACGTAGGGGATGCCGTAAAATTATTGGACATCGCTAGTTATTGGACAAGCTACTTTTTTATTACAAAAATAAAATTTCTGTAAAGGTTAAACTTTTTTGCTACCCTTCAAAGCGACATCTATGCTATACCTATTCAATATTTTAATACTCGGTGAATATTTTACAGGTTTACAGGTGTGTCCAATAACTGTCCTTTTGTGTAATAATTGTTTAAAAACATTATAATTTTGAACATAAATAAATCCTATAAAAATTAATCATACCATTCTTTTGCTAATACTTTAAGGATTACATCTTGTTAATTTAATTCTCTGGAATGACCTATTATGTCAAATAAAATAATATCAAAGATAGTTATTTTCTTAAGTGTCCAATAACTATCGGGTTTACCCTATTTCCTTTTCTGAAAATATTGTATTAAGTTAATTTGTGATGCTTGCAGAAAAGTATTCATGCTTTTCTTTCTGGACAATGTAAACTAACTGTCGTAGTGTCATGTTCAAAAATTTAAAATATTGAACTAAGAATTTGTTTTATTATTTTGTATGAATGATCGTAGATAAAGTATAGTATTATACTCGCAAGTAAAGGTTTTCATGGATAAAAACCTTCTTTACTTGCTCATGTAATAATATACTAATGTTTTTGTCGCAACGCACTCCAGATTTTGTTACGTGTCAAATTTGCTCGGCATATTTCTAGGAAAAACATTTTGACAGAAACGTCAAAATTTATTCGGCTATTTTGATGCCCTTGGAATATTACTGTTGAATATTTTTCGCTTCTCACAAATATATTCAGATTAAGGATTCCATTTCTTGAGTCAAATCTGACTAGTGCATCGCAATTAGGAGGTATTGCATCATTGTTAACCCTTCGGAGACCGCGCCAGCGGCAAACAGCCCCAATTTGGATTTTGGACTTTGTATCGGAGTTAACCTTTTTTTACCAAGATCAGAATAAATTCAAAAATATAATTTTTAAATATAAACTATTTATTAGTAAGCTTCTAAGAAACAATTTTTTCTTTAAACTTTAGGATTTAGAAAAAAAATGGAATGTACAACAGAAAAACAAATCATTTTTGGGTCCGCGAAAATTCATTGCAAGTACATCCCAAAATGTATGGTGTAGAATTGTAGGTGCAAAAATTATTGGACCATTTTTTACCGTGGTAATTTGACTGGAGTGAGATATGTAGAAATTATGAAATTAATTTAATTTCAAGGTAACACATCCGTTTTCAACAGGATGGAACACCGGTCCATAATTATGAAGGAACAACCAATTTGATAAACATATTATTCATTGATAAATGGATATGAACTAATGGGCCCGTGCGTTGGCCACCACGTCCGCCAGATTTAACTCCTATGCGTATCTCCAAGGGTGTGTGAAAAATGTAGTTTATAAGGAGAGATATGCAACAATTAATGAACTAGAGAATACAATTTTAACAATAATTAATGCATTGGATGGTAGAAAAATTATGAAAGCAGCGCGTAGTGTTAAAAAAGTGGCATTTTCGAACAACTACAGTAAAACCCCTCATAGTGGACACCCCTCTAATACGGACACCCCTCTTAATGGACACTTTTTTATCAGTCCCTCCATAAGATTACTATATACAAACACCCCTCTATAGTGGACAGTTTTGTTCAGTCCCTTGAGTGTCCACTATGGAGGGGTTTTACTGTATCCAAAATTAAATATTCCTTTGAAATATGTAAAATAGTATAAAAAAATTATTTTTGTGAATATCTCGAACAGTTGACGTTAGCTTGTTTTTTTGCTTTCACTGTGGTAATCAACGGAAAAAACCAAATTCTTTGTTAATTTAACTGACTTTGTAGCTCCAGTAATAACAAAGATACCAATGGTGTATACAGTGTACTACGTTTCGGCATGGCTAATTATTCTTAAAAAAAAAAAACAACAAATAATTAAATTTTCAGGGGTCAAAGAGAACGAATTCTTTATCACAAAAAATACTAATAATTTAAATAAAATGTATTTTTAATAAATGATACAAATTTTCCTTCCATTTATCTTCTTCGTGTAAACAAAATCAGAAAACTATTTGGCCATAAAAACAATAATATCAATAAACAAAAACAATTTTTTCGCCAACATTTTTTTTCCTCAAGAAGAAAAACATTTACATAATTTAATTTTGAAATAACTCGCACAAAATTTCAACTAAAAAACTTTATATGTAAGAATAATTCTCTTTCATAACTAATCCTTTCTAAATTAGAATCAATTTTTGATTACACATCATAAATTATCATTTGAATGAATAGACAAAAATAGCCTGATAAACTGTAAACAGTGGCCATTCTCTTTTAAAGGTAGATAATAAATTGCCGGAAAGCACTTACAATAAATTAGAGTTTGGTAATGCATAATATATCTCTAAAGGGGCGACGCGATAACACGGTCATTGGTATAACTAAATCCTCGTATTGACAATCGTTGTCAACTTTGCACTTCTTCTCGATAATGGATACCACATTTTGTGATTTTACAGATACTTTAGTGACGTCAGTAACCTTGACATTCGCGATTAACACAATTCGATAGGGTGATTTAATGCAGCGTTTTCATATTACAAGGGCAAGGCTATCTCCATTATCATTGCAAATAACCGAGTTCAATAGAATCAAACCTACATAATATCCCAGGAGAAAAAGACGTCATGGGCCCACGTTCTGACGCGAGAAGGCCTTTTGCGGATCTTCTTCGAAATCTTTCCGCCGTGGCTCTGTTTTGCGTCAATATCTCTTTTTTGTTCCGAAATTTTGCAGTGAAATATTGTGAAACCGGTAAATAGATGTAAGAATGAAAATAACAGTCGCTTTCGTTTTCATTAATAAATAATTCATGTGTTCCTTAAATATTTTCCGAAGTTAGATGATATCACGGTGACGTCACAATCAAGGTCTTCTGGGGAACCGCGGGTACGGGTGGCGCCTTCACGGGCTCCCCATGCTTATAAAAAAATGACATTGGATAGTTCAATGCACGGCGTACACACCTACCTCAGTTATTTACTTCCATTTCAAATGAGCTAATTAATCAAAATGAATTAACCTCATAAAAGGATACTATGATGCAACATCGGGTTTTGTGTTGTAAAAGGAATTTTTATCATCCCCTAAAATAAAAAGTTTCGCCGAATGGTAAAAAATTTTAGAACCCTTTGTCGGAGTTTCACACAAGAATTAAATAGTGGTAGATAATAAAAAAAATCTTTTGTCAGATTAATGGGCTTCGAGGGGTACGTTTTTTGTTCGGAAAAAGTTATGGAGGTCTTTAACCCCTTAGGTTGGCAGATGGCCTGCGAAGGGCGGCTCTTTCGTAAAAGGATGTGAAATCCTTGTAAAGTTTGCTGGATGGTCGTGATCCCAGAATTGACGTCAAATGTGCTCAATTTATTTATTTTTATTGATTTTTTTTTATTAAAAGGTAGTTTTAACATTTATGGAATTGAGAATGGAGGTTGGTGGATACATTAATGTTCAAAAATTAACATCACCCATGTAAATTTATTTCGACTGTTAAAATTCATATCAAAAAAAAAAGAATTTTAGAAAACAAGTTCTTGTAAATTTCGGTTGCACCTAAGCCCACACTTAATTTCTAAGGTCGTAAATAATATTCTTATTAATTCATTTATTCAGATTAAGAAAAACAATTATTAACATAAATCATTAATTTTCTTGGTAAAAATTTCTAATTAAACTGGATTTAATTAACAGTCTCCAAATTGATTAGAAGAGACCTTGCGGTAACTGCTCAAATTTGTAATCTGCAATGACCTAGTCAAAAGTAAATTAATTATCAAGTGACTTATTACGAAATTTCTGGAAATAAAAAAGCAAACATTTGCAAACATTAATTTAATCATATCTCCAATTCCCAAAATTTAAAAGAAGCTGATTTAGTTCCAAAAATTTTAAAAACCCTCCACAAAACGTAATCACGCCTCAAATTTTCGAGAACTCCAACTCGAGGATTGAACATAAAAAATCTATACCTTGAAAGAACATTGCACAACAAAATTAATCATCAAAAAATTTATTCATCAAAGGCTGGAGATAATCAGCATTTCTTCAAAACACGTACGTCACTACAGCCAGAAAGTCTACTGATCCCACGGTATCCGAACCCAATTTAAAAAGTGTTTCAGAAGTAATCCTACACTGAAAAAAATCGTATGTTACAAATTACTACAATAATGTAGCACATATTTTGTAACAATTTTTGCTACAAAGAGAGCATTTGTTACTTAAAATTGTAATACAATTTTTAAAACATTTGTAGTGAAAACTTTGTAGCAATCTTATCTACAAAGTGTATTACTTTTTCAAAACAATTATGGTATTACTTTTGTTTTAATATTTGCTATAAGATTGTTGCAACTTACATTATATTTTGAGTGAGTTTTACTATAAAATAAATGGATTAACGTCACTACAATTGTTGCATATTTTTCGAAAATTTCTGGCCAATACAAATTCATAATTGTTGGCACGTGCTTGCCGAATGTATTTTATTGAAAGTGATCGAGAGGGAAGGAACAGATTTGCGGACGCGGCCCGTTGCCGAAAAATTGCCGACAATAAAATAATTTACACTGATCGCACCCCGCTAGGAAATAGGATACCAGGGAAAAATATCGTAACAAAATTATTTTTTGAGATTTTGCTCTCATTGTCTGTTTTACAAGCCGTGTATAACGTATATTTGGACTTCTGACCCAAACAGTATTAAGTCACACAAAATACGCCTTTAACACTAGAACGCTACCGTCATTGGAGTTAATAGGTTAATGCCACGGAAAATTGGGCTTTAATCAATATTGATTATATTGCGGTTTACAGATAAGAGTTGTGAATTTCTGCTGATTTTGCATTTATTTATTTATATTATACATCCGAAACAGTGTGTAGTCGATATGCGCGAAGGAGGATGTTGTGGCTGGTCGGTGGAGCCGGTGAAGAGCGCCTTCCAGCAATTGGAGTGATAAACAACCTCGCAATATAAACAAACTGATTAAAAACGGTCATTCATTCTTTCGAGAGCTTACGAACAACTTCTTTTTAATACGCATAATTTTGTATCAATCTTTTTAATTATAATTAGTTAGTAAAGTGAAATTAATAAAGTCTTAACTTACTGACTATAAGTGCGATAAGTTTATTAATAATTATTAGTTTTGCGTTGTGATTTTGTGTGAGTTAGGTATGGATGACTTCGTTAAGACAACCTTAGAAAGCTGGGGCTTGTTAGACCGGTTGAGGGTGAGCTTTGACGGTAAGTACTATCGAAACAGTTTTTACTATTCATTAATAAAGTATTCATAAAGTCCATCGTTGCAACATACCTCTATTGTTTTACCGCGTTTTATTTGACAGTAACTATTAATTATGAAATTTGTTTTACAGTAAACGAAGTCGACAAACAGACCTTACTCAATCTTGATCGAGAAGATCTCAAGGAATTAATTCCAATTTTGAGCACGCGGAAACTGTTTGGCCAAAAATTAGAGAAATTAAAAATTGAGCATCAAGTAAAAATAGTTTTGTTCAGAATTAATTTATAAAATCTGTACCAGAGAAGCAGAATGATGTATGTCCACTTTTTCCAATCATGAAAATTTGATGTATATTGATTAAAATATGTCCCATCTACACATTACAGCGGGAAATATGTTCGAACTTAGAATTTGTGTTGCATTATGATGTCTCTCCAAGCATTACTTTAAGGCAACACAAAAGATATCAAGCCATTAATTTAAATTTCCTGAACATCGTCACTTTTGGACATACATCGTTCTGCTTCTCTGGTACAGAAATTATCAATTAATTATTTTTTGTTAAAATTCAATAGTGAAAATTTTTAACCCAATTAGTTAGATATTTATAAAAATTGGTATCTTTTAGATTCCTTCTCCACTGGATTGTACCAGATCCGTAAGTGAGGCCAGCACCAGTTCTTCCTTGGATTTATCAATATGGGGAGAGGCACCGTCCTTTGGTAAACACTTTTTGAAATATTTCCTTCATAATTGTTTATTTAATTTATTAAATTTTTCCCTTATGTTTTTAAAAAATATGTTTTTAAAATGTAATTTGTGTATTTGACAATGTTTTAAAGAATGTGTTTTTTAAAATGTTTGTGATTTGTAATAAGTGTTAAAAAATTTTAAAAATTGTTATGAACAAGGAACATAATTTGTAAGTAAAAGCTCTTTTTGTATTTACTTGTATTATTACTGTAGATGTTGTTTAAAATATATAAGAAACAATCCTGTTATAATTAATTCTTGCGTTTCATTTTACCTGGTTCATTTTACCACTAATTCCATTCCAAAAAAAAGTAGTAAATTGTGATTCATAAAAAATGTAGTATTTTGCAACGAATATACATATTACTTTTTACTACATTAATTAGGCGCAGAAGTCTGTTAATTGTTGCAAAATATGCTGCAAAACCTGTAGTAAAAATAACGGCAATAATAATAGAAAAAGATATGTGTATATGGTAACTGTTTCTCTTTTTTGTCGCAAAATTTAATCTCTAAAATAGTAATTTTTAGTATAAAATCTTATACTTTTTACTGTAAAGATTTGGAACACATTAGTCTTTATTTTAGTAAATTTTGCAATGACTGTGTAGTACACTTTACTATTATATTTGTCGAAAATCTCGCTATACACGTTAGTACTATATGCCACAAATTATTGTAAATGTAGCTACAACCAAGTTACTACAATTGTTTAGAAAAAAATGATACAATTTGTAACTAGTCGTATTTTTAATACAATTTGTGGTAAAAATTTGTACAATTGTAGTTTTATTTACTACTTTTTTTTTTCAGTGTAGCCATATTCTGATCACGTTCCAGATGCATTGGCCGCAAAAGGTCTTATCGATCTGTCTAGCGACTGTTAATTTTGGAAAATTATCATTCCGATATCAGTTTGTTGAAACAACTGCAGCTCATTGACATACACCCCGACAGACACGTTCTGCTGATAAATATGTGTCGATAATGTGAAACCTAATTTAGAGGAAAATCATTTGCTTAACGATTGTCGTAGGTCGGCAACCTCATGAAATTTGATCAGGTCAATTTAGAGTTCTTGACCTGCCCAAAATGAGAATTTAGTGAGGCAACAAGATTTTTCCACTAGACAACAAAAAACTAATTAGACGCAAACAACGAAAAAATATGGTCGTTGTTCGTTTTGAACTTTGCATGGTTATCCCATTATATCGAAAACATTGTGAACTTGAGTTCAATGACAAGGTTTGTTTTTCAGCGATTTGAAAATTTTTTGTAAACAAGAAAAATTATTCAGATTGGAAAATACTGCTTTTCACGCATCTCAATTAGACACCTTGGGAGAGCATGAGGTTCCCGCGTGTTAATTTACGGGAGGAAACATCGATGCTGGAAGAGTCGATGAACTTTTAATGTCAAAACTACCCTCGCTTTGTGGCACCTTGAAGACCGGTGGGTTCAAAGACCGACCCTAGGATACCTACAAAGGGACTAATAACTTTTGAAATGCTTTTAAATTTTATTGGTGAAATATAAGAGAAATCGAATTTCTATAAAGGATTTTATTGGTCTCCTTTTAAGGGTGACAATGTTCATAGCTACCGGTTAATGGGGTTTGGAGAAATTTTTTTGAGGACGCCGAACTATAATCTAACGGTGCTCCGGCCTTTTTAAAAAATCTTGAACCCAACAATATTTAATTTTAAGGAATTCTGAAACTTAGTAAAAAATTGTTTTCAACTTATTGCTGGAAATTACCGAAAATGAATGATACATTGAAATAAATTTGTTTTTAATAACTTAAAAATGAGAATAAATTTAATGCCTGTTTACAAACAAATTTTGTTAGTTTAACAATTTTTTCAGATATTAAAAAAATTACACAATTGCGAATGACGGTTATTAATTCTCTTTTCGGCATTGCAGAATTAGAAATTAAATAGGCAAATAAAACAGATAAAAATGGTCCACAGTGCAAAATTAATCTAAATATTTTTAGTAAGTCAATACCAGTTTTTTTAATTATTGCGACATTGCGACGAAAATAATAAAACCTATAAATAAAAATAATGACACTAAATTTATTAATTGTTTGCCACATACAAGTATATCTGGTTTGACCAAACAACACCCAAACTAGTGTTGTTAAACTTTATTGGCAAAAAATTACTTTATTACGAAAGAAAGGAATGTCAGCTAAATTCAGTTGAGTTTACAAAAATTATTAAATCCTGAAGTAGTGCGGTACCTCAAATCAAAAAATAAGGGTGCAAATAGCGCCTAGTAATAATTTTAAATATTCTATCCCGAAATCTGTGTGACTACTTAATAATTGTAAAACTAAATTGTTCCACAGAAATCATTACATACATTATGCAAAATTAATGGATGGATATATTATTATGGTTTCAGTATTGAGGCGATAAAATATACCATTTCTTGTTAATTTTGTTGAAATGTACCTATTATATTAACAGATACAATCTTATGGGACTGTTTATTGCATACGGTCCTGTAACGTTAATGGTCACACCCAAAATTAGTCTCAAATATTAAATTATTATCTTCAAATATTGTTTATTTCATGGCCCACAAATTGACGGTAGCTTTTAATTTTTTTATGATAAACCAGACGTCAAAAAAAGTAAAAGTTTAATTTTTGAAAGATCAGGACTAAAAATGTTCATGGAATTTCATTTCGTTTAATTTCATCTCGCAAGTCACGAAAATGTTCTTGTTTAAATTTTTTAAACTCGTTTTAGCCTAAAATTAATTAATAATAAAATTGCTAAAAGTTTCGCAAATGATGACTGAATGATTTATATGGAATGTTGTCCTATCTGCAAAATTGTCGATTTTAAGTTTTGAAGTTTTAACGATTCACGTGCAATTTCTGCAGCTTTCTACGAAGCACAAATGTCCTATGTGCATTATGAACATGCTAAAGCACTTCTAAATGTTTTGTCCTAAGTGCAAAATTTACAAACATTATGTACTAGAAAAATTCTATGTGATGAATGCTTATACATTATTCTTTATTTTGGAAGAGATAGGACTTTTTTACTAAACACGTTAATTTAAATTTTCAAATTACTAAGTAAAAGTGTTAGCTTAGAGAGGAAAACTACATTAATTTCTAAACTGAAATCGCATATTCCAGTTAACAGAATGTAATTCTAGGAAGAATTGCCAGTGTTGACAAATACAAATGGTGAAGATATAGATTATTAAAGTACTGTACTTATTGTTTTCAGTGTTAATAGTTTTGGAGTTCAATAAAGTTTATAGTTATTATTATTATTGTTGCATTTCAGTTCACTTGGATTTAGACAAAAGAAAACATTTTTATTTTAACTTTGCACTTACTTAGTGATATTGTCCTATCTACAACAACTATCAAATTGTATCAAAGTTTCAATTTTTAATATTGTTAGGGTACATTGGCAATACTTCTAAGAAACTGATGCATTGAATGCCAAAAAAATGAAGACAATAAACTAAATAATAAAAAGTTGGCGAAAGAAATTAACAAAAGTTAATTGATCTCAAAACAGTTAAATTGCAGATAGGACCTTTAGTTCATGGACGGCACATAAAAATAAACGTTATTTACCCATGACTTCTGAGTATTTCTTAATAAGGGCTCAGTTAAACATTCTACCTGTGATTTCACATTATGCTCTTTTCATGTTAATGTGATCAGTTATTTGAAGCGGACAACAGCCAGTATTTCAATGACCTATTGTAAATCTGAAATTTCAAAGAGAAAATACCTCCGTGATACTAAACGTTTGACGCTAATAGCTGACATCTCTGGGACATCTTGTTTCTTCCAAAAGTTTTGTAATTTTACAATACTCGCCTGATTTAGTGGTTATGACTTGAAAGTTTTAAATAACATTTCTTACTCTAATCGAAATAACGACGAATTTCAATTAAAAGTTAATAAGGTTTCGTAGTTTCTATTTAGAAAATTCTAAATAAAAAATTTCTGAAAAGAGAAGCTCAAAAAGTCCTTGAAAAATGACATAATTGAGCGTCGCAACGCCAGATAATAAAAACTGAAAACGGAATTAACATCAGATTTTAATTTATTAATAACTGAATAAATAATGAAATTTTAATAGCAATAACACCTTCAAAATTAGAGGGTGGTCATCAACTTTGGAAGACATTATACACAAAATCGTGCAGTAATAACCCTTATTAACGACTGATTTCTTATTATTGAACGATTTGAGAATTTAGGAGACAAAATATATCATTAATGAACTATGGTATCATTTTATAATAAAAATAAATTCGGACCGATTTATTCGGAATATTTTCATGATGTAACTTTCCGAAACCTACCAAATTTCTATCCGAATATCCAAGATTTATTCTGCTTTATGTAACTGTGAATAATTATTTTTACAACTGTTGCAAATTGTTTGGATAGATAGACCGCGGAAGGGTTGTGTAAGCTCACTTCGCAAAATATATAACTTTTCCAATCATTTATTTTTTTGGTTGCATGCTTATACATTAATTTGCATGTATTCTCGCATTTAAAATAAAATTCCAACCCCAACAAAAAGGTACACGTGCCTTAAAAATATATTTTTTAGTCGTTAAAATAAATTCAAATTAAAGGTTAATGACTTTCACATCAGTTTTCAATTCCATTTCTAATAGCGAACTATCAGGCTGCGTTTCGCCACTTTCTTAAAGGGAATGTCACTGGGGAGCAAATTCTCTTTATTGGAATCTTGTGGCATTGGGTACAGCATGAAAGTGTACTCAAATTAATAAATCCCAACACGACTTCGTAAATACAACCATAGTCCTAATTTTTTTTTTGTGATATTACTTATGAATATCGAGTGGGCAATGGCTGTTTTTGCAGAACAAGCAAATATTTACTTAACTATAACGTTGGACTATGTATCTTCTTGCAGAAACCGATCACACCATTCGATTGGGCGTCCAAGAAACTCTGTAAATCAACACTAACCGCGAAATTCGCATTTTTGGACTATGGTCGTTTTTGTAAGAAGCGCATCAATTGTGCATGCCCAAGCTTGACGTGAACAACCCTATTTAAAGATATAAACATTAGCAATTCTGAAAACTCTACAACATAAATTTCAACCCTGTCCGATTTTGGCTGGTCAATGCCCGAAATGAATTCTATTGGCAGTTGAAGCTATAAATGTAATCGTTTTACTAATGCTTGTTGCAAGGTGAATTTTGCTTAAATAATTTTTTTCTTAGCATTTAATTTTAATATTTAGGAGAGAAGAAAAATCCAATTTTATTTGATAATAATAATAATAATAGTAATCTATATAACTAAAGTCAAACCTGCTATCGTTTATAATTTGTTAGCGATTGCATAATGCAAATATTGAATTTTTAATTTATTTCCCAATAAATCGTATTTACTGGAAAATTCAGTCCGAATTTATTTTTATTATAAAAAGATATTTCACATTTGATCGCATAAATACTGCAATCATTAAAATAGGAAAACAGGATTAACATAAGTTATTTTAATAATATCATTATTGTTTAAGTTGCCTTTAAAATGTTAGACTTATTTTTAAATGACGCACATTTATTATTGCATGTATAAAAATATTCGAAGCACTTGGCTCAAGAAACAACTATGAATACAGTCTTCAGCTTTTTAGGTGGCATTGCTCCATTTTCAAATTTAAAATGGTTGTTTATTCGCATTCTAAGTTCTTTTTTCTACAATAGTGCAGCTTGATGCATCGGTAAATGTTGTATATAATAGTGGCCAAGTGCATAATTCAGCATTCTGCAGAATGCCTAGGTGTTCTATGTAAACTGAAGAATTGTTAGACATTTTATTAAAAAAAACCTTTTATATAAAAGCCATAATTTGAAGAAAAAGGTTTAATTCAACATAAAAAGTTTTGCTTTTTATAAAATGTCTAACAATTATTAATTTTAAACAGAATGCCAAGGCGCTCTGTAGAACACCTAATTATGCACTTTGGCGCTAACATATATACAGGGTGATGAAAAAAAGGTGCCCGTGATTGATATCGGGACAATGCTTTCTGTTGAAGCATTGTGGAAATCGCAACAAAAGTGGTCCAAGTAGATTCTGTTTAAAATTAAAACAGTTTGTCTAAGAGCACAACGTGGCAATACTGCACATATTTCTTTTTCTAAAGAATTACTTTCAGGTAGGCCCACTTCTTAATACACAGATACTGTCACTGGCGTAAGATAAACAACTGTCACGTTGACAGAACTTTTTTTATTTTAAAAGAATTTAATGTAATTAAACAATAATACACAACAAACAGGTAATTGAAGGACTCTATGCAAAAAGTCCTTAAGTGACGTAGAAATTTTCTACTATTTGCGCTATTTCTGACAAGAATGGATGAACTTTCGATCGCACTTACTGATTTCCGTTTAAAAGACCCCTAACCATGTTATTTAGTACAAAAATATCAATCAAAATCGAAATAATATAATTTCCAAATCAAATTGAAACCAAAATTTAAATATCTCAAAATACGAAATGTGGCTTAAGAGACTTCTTGCATAGAGCCCTTCGTTTGGATTAAATTTTATAGCAACTGCTCGAAATGTCTCCCTTCAACTTCAACGCACAGTATTGCTCTTCGAATTAAGTTTTCCTTTACTCTTTGAAGCATAGGGGCATTTATTGTACCAACCGCTGCGTTTATCCTTAGTGTTAACTCTTCTATGTTGCTTATCGGAGTGGCATATACAAACTTTTTGAGGTGACCCCAGAGAAAGAAATCGCAAGGATTAAGATCAGGTGATCGGGGAGGCCATGCAATTGCACCACCTCTACCAGTCCATCTATTTGGATAAGCCTAATCACACCAGTCCCGTACTATCCTACCGAAATGAGGAGGTGCGCCATTCATTTGTAACCACATTTGTCTGAAAATAGCAAGGGGCAAATCCTCAAGCAAAATTTGAAAATCATTTTGCAAAAATTGTAGAAAATTTTCTGCCCTCAATCTTGCAGGTAACGTAAATGGTCCTAAGAGGTTACTATTAATGATGCCACCCCACAAATTTACTCCATAGCGTTGCTGATGTGCACGAGGATGCAATGCGAAGGGATTTTCGGTTGCCCATATGTGATTATTATGCTGAGAAATAGTACTCATCTGTCCATAAAATGTTCTCTATAAACCTAGGGTTGTTACCGTGACGCTTAAGTAACCATTGGCAAAATTGCACTCTAGAAAGATAGTCGCCTGGACGAAGAGCTTGCACCTTAATGTAGTGATAAGGATGATAATGTTCATCGACGAGTATACTTTGTATTGTTCGATAATCTACTTCAAACTGTCGCGCTATTCCTCGTATACTTTGTCTTGGTTCATTCTCTACCGTTTCCACAGCTGCTTCTTCCAACGCTGGTGTACGAACTTCACGAGGTCGTCCACGATTTACAGAAATCGGCAATGCTTGTCCATTTTCCCTTAATCTTTGTTCCACGCTTCTAATTACTTTAGCATCTGGATGTCGTCGATATGGATACAATCTATCATATTCCCTAGCAGCTTCTGAAGCGTTATTATCGGCTGCACCCAAGCTGAGCAACATGTCTAAATATTCGCTGAAATTGTATTCCATTTTAAGACTTTAGAGCACTTAACTTGTATCGTTCAAATTTGACAAGAGAACTGACATTGAAAAGTGAATTATTGTTGCCAACGTTTCCTAGGAGATTTACGATGTTGCGACATTGATAAATTTTCATCAGAGCCAAGAAACCGTACTTTTGACATCGGTAATAAAGTTGGTTTCAATAGATTTTTTACCATTTTTTTTTTAAAGCACCATCAACTGCATCAAATTTAGACCCTAATAATGAAATTATTACAAAATTGTTAATCGTATAGATTTTTATTGTCTGAATAGGAAAGCTTATATCTTGGTGAAGAGACAACAAATTTTGTTTTGGCTTTCAAATTCGTGTTTCGTTAGAAATCGTCTATAACATGTCGCTACGCACGGGCACCTTTATTTCATCACCCTGTATAACATGTACAAAAGTGTTATGGCCGTTCGGTCTGATTGTACAATTTGCATATCGCGTGCATTCATCATCCATCTTTGCACTTGTTGCATAATTATCTATTTTTAAGTGAATGTTTGATTTCCTCTTTGATTTGGTCATTGATCAAATTAAGATCTACAATGTACATAGTTAATTTACATTTTTTTGTGAACTAAAAATTATTTAGTAATGAGGTAAATCCTCATAATGCAACCGCCTCACTGGGCATATGTGAATCGGTAGACGAAATCTCACAATACAATGTTACTGCAACACTTTGAAATGTTTTTATTTTATAATATTTTAAGGATTTCTTATTCAGCTTACGTAATCAAACATTAATAACATTTTCAATAACATTTGTAATCTTAACGATTGCTATTCGAATTTAAAAAAAATTATATTTATTTCATTTAATGTGTTGATAAAATATTCAATTTTTTCTCCAAACGTCATAAAAGTGGCATTTAAATGACAGAATGTGGCTAGTAGAAGTTTCATTTATATGCTTAAGCAGATAAAGTACTTTATATGCTTAAGCATATAATATTTTATATAATATTTTGAATTATCAACATCATGTCGGAGGTTTAACAATGTCCTGATCATCGAATAATGCGACCATAAGCTTGAACTTTTCATCCCTTTGGCCATCTCCGAAAAATACGCCAGAAGGACACTTTCTGAATAAACGAATACATTTTTTTTCAAACACCATGTAATGAATTTCTTGAACGCTGCTTCATAAACACCGCTTGACTTTGTAGGAAGAAGATTTTCAATCTCGGCTCTTGCTATTTCGGCTATTTCAGGTGGAGTTAATTGAATTTCGTCTGAATTAGACATTGCCACAAAATTGACTGACTTTTCTCAAACAATAATTTGTTGTTTGGTGGGTTGCTACGGTAATATCTAGAAAGTGTCTATCAGGCAATGCGATTTTCGTATAAGTGTAATGTTTCCCGAAATAACCTTGTTAATTAGATGCTTATTTTTGTATTATAATTTTACACGTTTGGAGAAAAAATAACATATATTATTCGGAGTATAACCGCTTTATGTGCTTCGGCTGATTTGGCTGCCTCACTACGATCGGCAATCAACCTATCAGCCACAGCACATAAAGCTTTGCTTATACTCCTAATAATATAAATAACTATTATTTTCGGCTGCACTGCTGCATTTGGTTACATTATATTGTTTGCATTTTAGGCACATAAATTGATTAACCGTTCAGTCACACACTGAAATTATTTTAAAAATAATAATCGAGTCGCTACTGAATACACATTCCCCAAGCTAGAACAATATGTATTTTGAGAAATGCTTCCGTTAATTGTCGCGGGGAAAGTTAATATTTTTTAATTTAAAACCAACTAAAAATGATCGGCGATTGTCATTTAGTTTTGCAAACTTAAACAATTTAAGTACAGTAAAGCTGAAAACACGGTTAATCCAAATTAAGTTTTATCAAGTTCATGAAGAACAAATACAAATGAAGGGTACACGGGAAGAAGGATATAAGTCACATTTTCGTTTTTTTGAGGTATTTGAGTTTTAATGTTTGAAATTTCTATATAGGTATTCCGGTAAGGTTCAAAACTTTACTTGTTGTTTTGACGGACTTGCAGCATTCTCATAAAATCCATGAGCATATTTCGGAAGCTTACAAATTTCTCTACCAAATGGTATTAAAAACTCTTCAAATATAAAACGCACTGTTTTGCAGAAAACAATAGACCTAAAATTTGCAGTAAACAAACTACAAAAAAATACATTAATTTGTTAAGATGGCCACATCACATAAATCAGCAGACACCGAATTTACATCCATATTGTGAATTTACTTTTAACAACGAAAACCTCGCAAATAAATTTGATAATAAACCAAAAATGTTATGTAGGGGAAATTGAAGAAAAAAATAGGTATGAGTCGTTCAAGATCTCAAGAACTTCGACGCAGAAACCAAAACTCATTTCAGCGATACACCTTCTATATACCGTTCTATACTTTATTTGTGGTCCATAAGGTCTTTTACGGCCTATAAGATATTATCGATAAAAGATACGGCGCAAATGAATTGCAATTTTTTTTTAGGATTAGTTAATTGAGCGACATTTTAATCTCATTTTGAATTATCGTATTGTTTTGTTAAGATTATTAGGGATGTAATTGAAGATGTGAAATAAGGTCAATGACAAAGTTCTGCGGTTTCTTAAAAATTGATAACTAAGCGACCGCAGACGGCTAGTAATCATAAATAATGTGATGCAATTCTAATTATAATTTTGTTAAAAGTCAACACATCTATATTTGGTAGATTTGAATAATCTTCTGACGTAAAACATTTATTTTGATACGATTGTTATTATAAAAATACCTAGGTCTTGTGATAGACTTGAAATTAGGACCTACAAATAATTTAGTATATAAATAATATTCATCGAAATAAGAGTCTTCGGGTAATCGGACGAATAACATAACCTCTTTATTGTTTTTTTTTAGATGTTGCATCACAGGTAGAAGCTTCCTCGAAGCTAACGACAAAAAAGTTCTTCTCTGTCGTTAGCTCCGAGGAAGACAATAATTTCATTGTCGAAACGTAAGCTTATACCCAGGGCCTGTTAGAGCCACTTGGAGGCCCAGGTTAGGCAACATACGTGGTCCCCTATATAATGAATTGTGTAGTTTCAAATAGTGTTGTTTTGAGGCCCCCTGAATTAAGAGGCCCATGTCAAAAGACCCTCGTGACCCCCCCTCTTCTTGGGCCTCGTTATACCTAACTTAAAAACCAATATAAAGGTTATGCTGCTCATCCGATTACCTAAAAACTTTTATTTCGATTAAGTTGCCACGGACAAGATTATCAAGAAGTGTTGGATAAATAATATTGTTAGAGAAACTGACCAATTATCATCAGAATGCATTATGCACTTATTTTGTTTTAATCCAACGCCTATAAATAAACGCATCCATAACAGTGTCGATTTTAAGGTCGTGAAGGCAATATTTCATAGTAGTGAGCTTTTATTTACCATAATACCACTTGTGAGTTTTAGTTTTTAGTTTCAGTTTTTTCTATTATTCAGGTAGGATATCAATTGCAATTGCAAGCAAGGTCATCTTTTCATTCAATACAAAATTGACACAAATTTTTGATAAATTACATTATTTTCCATAGAAAATGAATGTGAATATTGAGTTTTTATGTCACAATTTAAAGTTATACGGATATCATTCAGTTAATCAACGGCAAGAATCGACGTGGTATATTTTTCTGGTATGATTCATTCGGTCTTCGTTTTTTTTTGCGGCTTTAATTATCAATTAATTAAATGATTTTGTAAAGAAATGCTTACCTAATTATCGAGTGTTTTCAAAAGTTCACTAGACGAATGTCTACATAAAAGTTAGCAGCGACCATATAATACTATTTTCGCTTTCTCTCGTCTTGACCAGAAGTGCAGAGAAAATTCATCTATATTCCTGAATGAAATTAGCCACTAGCATTCCTGAAAGGAACAGTTACATATATTCATTCTTACTTGACTTCCAAATATTGCCATTCGAAAAAGCAAATATAATCTGCATTCAAACCAAAATTTTAATTTTGATTAATAGGCATTTAATAAAGGCGTAGGATAAAAGGTTGTATTTTACACGCGTATGTTACTAAACATCACACACACACACACACACACACACACACACACACACAGGAAAACGGTTCCTCTAGTATGTAATATTCAGGTAACATCATACGTAAAGTAAATAATTATTTCCAATTCTAAACAAGATGAAATGTGGATCAAAATGTTGAAATTGATTGTCGTATAATAATTATAATAATTATCTTGTAAAAACCTATGACATTCATACCCCTTTTTGTTGTGCTTTGGTGGGATGTATTTACATACAAGCAATTCCATCACCAGAAAATGTAATTTTTTTTTTATAAAAACATACTTATTAAGAAATGACGTGTTGCTAGATTGAGTACATATTACAACTTGACTCTCTATTACTACATTCAAACCCAAACGATAATTTAACCGATGCACTCTACTCGGAGAGCCTCATCCGCGCTGATATCTTGAACTTGGAAATGTTACTACAACAACCCTTCGACACATCAGGTTGAATTAACCAAGCAATTAGTGATATTGATGCATCTTTC
Source organism: Dascillus cervinus (assembly GCA_949768715.1). Taxonomy (NCBI): domain Eukaryota; kingdom Metazoa; phylum Arthropoda; class Insecta; order Coleoptera; family Dascillidae; genus Dascillus; species Dascillus cervinus. The sequence goes on along the minus strand of OX458319.1, from coordinate 22,640,542 downwards.
CCGCAGCCCAGATCTTACACCATGCGACTTTCTTGCATTTAACAACGGCTGAAGAAGTGTGGGTAATTGGAATATGTGTAAAACAGATTTAAAAAAAAATGGTGAGTTGGTTTTACGTACAGGGGAGGGTCTACCATATTGAGTAAAAATGTGGACTCGTCTTTATAACGTGGTATCTAATATTATGGCGCATTTTTGTTCTAGTCACTTGTTTTTAAAGTTATAACTATAAAGTTTTGACGTCATCGGTACGTTTTTAAACAGCAACACTGGTAGTATTTGGTAAACTTGAAATGATAATTTTTTCTACAACGATAGAACGACATACATAATTGTAATCATGTATTTAAAAAATTCCGTAAATATTATTAAACCAACTGTGCCAGGAAAACAGAAACATAACAAATGTTTTATTAGAATAATGGAATTTATTGGGTACTAAAAACATCCAAAAAAAAATTATTCCAAATTATTATTTAAAATTAGAAATTATGTGGAAATTCATCAAGAAAGATTTTAATGATTTCGATAAGAATTAAAGAAATATTTATCACCAAAGGAATGCTCGTTACCGACTAAATCATGGTCAAAAATGGATTGATTTTTTATGATATTTTGCAATTTAGAATTTTTACATTATCGCAACATTTCGACATTTGGCGTGATTTCTGCTCTGATGCTAAACAGATTTAACAAAATTATGGTTCGGTATTTATAACAAGGATCTTTGCCAAAAATGTAACTTTTCTAGAAATCATTAAATAAGTTGTTGCCCTTTTTCAGGATTGAAAAAGTAGTTTTCTCTGAATTGGCAATATTTTTTGTGCTAATTGCAGAATGAACCTTGGGATATTATTATTTCAAAATTTTTGAAAACGATGAATGAAATTGCCCTTTGATTACATTCAAGATTAATTATTTTAATTGGCTTTCGTTATTGCACAGAAACGTAACGGTTTTTTCTTTCTACTGAGAAAACAAGAACACGTATCAAATGAATAAATTTGGAAAAGCAACAAATTAAAAAAGTGTATGATTGGACCTCTTGCTTGAATTATGTAACTTTGGTTAATTGTAAACGTCACTGGAAGTGGTCAACTAGTAGTACTTCACATCTTGCAAATAAAATGATTTATTGAAAACAGATGTCGTTTAATATTTACGTACTTATTTGCCTCATTTTCTCATTTTTCACACGGCAAATAATCTTTAACGGCTGCAACACGTCTTGTAAGACTCTGTCAAGGAATTTGTCATAAAATTATCTACGGTTTTTAGAAATATACAATAACAAGCTTTTGAAATCATTGAGCTTTTCACGACTTAGTGCAATGGTTTGTTATTTTATGGAAACAAATTATTATCTTTAGAATTATTTGGAGTCTTTCGTGTAGAAACAATATCCAAAATTTTAAAATTTTCTTTTGTAGAAAAGGATTCTGTGTGAGGTCAACGGTTTTCGCATCTGCCTGCAATATACAGGATGCATTAAAACTGGCGCGTAATTGTGATTCCTCGTTGAAAACTAACAATTTAGTGTTAACTTTTTGGTTATGAAATTATTAATGATCACATTTCGCAATTTGTTTCGATGATTGCGAAATAGAATGCATAAACAAAAAATAGTTCAACAAATAAAATTAATAAGTAAACAAGTATTGTAGAATTTCTGTAATTACATAGTTTAGTAGTTTAGTGTGTAACAATGCAAATTCCCTGCTGTTCGTAATTTTGGAAGACGTTGAAAAATACTATTACGTAATATAAACAAAACTACAGTATGCAGGGCCGGCAAAATATATCGTCCATTTTAACTATCTCATAAAAATTTATTCACTTAACCTTTTTGGTTCAGATTGTTTATTTTTATTTTTTATATTTTACAGTAATACCCCGGTTTACGCGCTTAAGAGGGATCCTCACACACATTTCTTATGGGAAATTCAATACATTTGCCTACCACTGTACCTTCGAATAAAAAAGTGCGTTATCATCTGAATCTGCATTCAATTTTCTATTTAATGGTTTCGTCAAAGTTGCAAATTTCTGTTTGATAATAGGAAAAATGGAACAATTAATTTTGCACTGCAACGCCAACATCATGCATCTTCAATTATAACATAACAGCAGTTAAATTCCGATTTTTGTCTAAACCGAAATGTTGATATTACATTTTTATAACTTAAAAGATATCGAAAAAATTTCAATAAATATGAGAATTATAATTATATCTTTTCCTCGAAATGAGAATAGCGGTGGGAGATTTACAACAGGCTATTATATTATTATTTTAGTTTATTTTATTATTATTTTATGATGAAACGATCAACACTGGTAATTTTTTTATTGATAGATGAAGTTTGGAACAGCTATAAAAGTTTATAAAATTCTCAAGGTCGAGCTAGGTGAGGATCCCTCGTGGCAAAAAAAAACGTACATTTTGAGTTGAAACTTCTCCATTGCAGTAGTTTGTAATTTTTTTTATAGGGGTTGGGGTTTTAATAATTGTGAAGCAAAAAGATAATGCTTTTAAAATTATTTCACCATCGTCCTTGCTGAGGCCCATTCTTAAAAGCTAATATTATTGACTTTTCATTTTATTGTAATCATTATATTTTATTAGTGGCGATGCAGTTATTGGATCGGTGAGATACTGAATTTTTAGAATCTTTAAATCTTTATAAACTTATTTTATTTCATATTTTTGCCACACGTAAATCCATACAAAGTCAAAAAACAATATGTTTCTGGATTTGCATTAGACGAAATCAAAGAACGAATTAAGTTCGTTGGCCGAGGTACTTTAAGGTATCATACTCCCAGTATTCCAAAAATAATAATATAAACCTCTACGATTTATTATTATGGATATTTTAATGATAGGACCTCCTGCAGTGTGAACGCATTTTAGTAAGACCCCAATTGTAAAAGTGTGCTTTAATTGGTTTCTTGAACTGGAGCAAGTCAAAAATAACAAAGACAGGAAGAAAAGAGCATTTTGGGTATTGAAGGTAGACATATTAAAGTTCAGGGGCCTCCAACGTTTACAAAACCCCACATTCGGAGACTCTAGATTTAAATAGGTGGATAACTTTGTTGCGCGGTATTTTTGCCGCTCATTGTAAAGCTGAAAAAACAAATAAATTTTTAAAATAGAAGAAGGGGAGGGGGGTTATCTACTCCATTCTCGGTGCTGTTTAGCAAAATTATGTCCATTTAGAAGAATATATTATTGAGGATACCCCCCAATCTGGGCAATAAATTCTCGCAAATGGCCCCCCATTGGAGAGGCACAATATAGAGTAAAAAAAATTCTACTTTATACTCACAGCGCCAACTCTCACGCTGGGATTTTGATCCATTGAACGTTGTAGTCCAAAAACTTGATAAATGTAGTCAACTCCAATAAGCCCAATCTTCATAATGCTGGGGAAAACTTTAATTTACAGAAAATTCAAGTTATAGAAAAACAAAACTTAAATTTATTAAAATATGTACACTTACGCAATAAAATTGCCTATGAGATTTTTTTGTAACCACTCAAACTAATACAGTAGAACTTCGGTTATCCGAGCCAGCCGAGCCTTTGTGGATAATTGAAAACAAGGATAATCCAAACACCTCATTTTTAATTTGTAATCATTTATTTGGGCAAATTCGGATATCAAAGGTACACAAATGTTTCATTTAACAACTAAAAAAGTTTAAATGCATAATGTACATACATAATATGCTGCATTTTGTGCGTTTACATTTACCTACTGCCAATCCGATTAGTAAAAAATAAACGCGTAATTGGGGATTCCCCCGAGACCAATGGTTGCGCCCCGACCCGTCGGTCCCAAGCACGACAGCTCTGGCCAGCCAAAGATAATTCGCTCACGAAAGATCCGATAATCGAGGTTCTACTGTACGTCACAATTAAAAAATATTTTAAATAGAACTTTAAAAATGTCTTGTCATAGAGCACAAATTCCTATTAAAGCGCAGTTGTCTACGCATGCAAAACCTAAAAGAATTCTTTAGAAATTTTCCATAATCCCTAAGAAATAAGTGTAATAAACTTCCCACAATGGAAAAAAAATAATTTAAACAGCAAATTGAAATTTTATACATTGAGAAATTGAAAACTTGGAGATATAAAAGTTCGAGATATGGAGTTACATATACACTAAATGACCTTCACTAATGTTAAAAACACTACGGAAAATCGATGTTATCATTTAAACAATACAAACGTTAAATAATGAAAACGTCATAATTATGTTTTACAAATGATTTAAAATGTGTTAAGTTAACAAATTTTTGTAAGCTATTTAAAGTGGGTGATGCATTTTGTTGAAACTTGGGTAAATACCTACACAGTCAATCAAGAAATTGTCGGCTAGTATTTTAACCAGAGGAGTTTTAAATTCTCAATCCGGGAACCGTCCCTATACTGAAAATAACTCAACCGGTCGAATGTGGGAGTTTCTCTGACACTGAGGTTTACTATTATCCAGTTATGGATAATTTTAGTAACAATAAATAATAATTGAATACAATAATCACGACAAAATATTATGAATAAGAATCACTTAATTTTTGAAGTAGGCACATTAAATAACAAAAAATCAGGGCTTGCAGTAAAGCGTTGTTGATAAGTAGTCGTAGATCGAAGGTAATATTTCACGCAAATGTGAAAACAAAAACCAACCCAAGTAGTCGTAGGATGAGAGAAAATCTCACGCACTGAACATACACTTATCACGACAATTTTTACAAACGAACTAAAACATATTTACATGAACTAACGCCACTATTTTGTCGACAACTAACCAATAGGAGAAATCAATCATTTAGTGCCTATCGATTCTTTAAACAACTTTATTTTAAAAAATTTAATAATGTGAGACAAAATCTCACATATCAAACACTCCTGGCTTATAGGTAGACCGACTAACATTGGCCCTCTTTACTTTTTAAAGTTAACTGAAAACAGTTTTTGGTATCTGTAGGGTTTTTAGCATCATTCTTTAATGAAGAAGAAAACTCACCTTTACGAATAAAAAACATAGGTCCTTCATGTACCAATTTTGATACTAGTTTGTCTACTTAGTAGAATAATTTTTTTTTGTATTGTTATAAAAATTAAGAAAATTATTTTTTCAAATACAATCAAACTCCTCTATAGTGATGTTCGAAAAGCCATGAAAAAACATCACTATAGGGAAACTTCACTATATAGAATTTAAGTATAGTTTTACAGTTTTGGCAGCCAATTTAAAAACCAATCGATAATTCAAAATGAAACAAAAAATTAAGATTTATTATGTTTGAAAAAATATTTTTGTTTATTTAGAAATAAGGGCAATTGCTAATGTAGGCAATATCCCACAAGAATTACTGATTGCCTGATGTATTATGACAGATTTCAAATAAACTGTTAAATAAAAAAATAAAAATTAGAAATACACAGTTATTAATAAACAATACAGATTTTTATCGTATGTAATTGAATAGTTACATAGCATGTACTTATTAATGAAAAAATCTGTCCAAAGTTGATTGCACAGCAATACTTTTAAAAATGGAAATTCCCGTAAGTAAGAAATTTGCAAGAAATTCTTCTAAGAATTTTTCAGGTAGTCGAAATTTGGAAAAAAATCAGTTATTCAATACATTTATTGTATTTTCTATTACCGAAAATTCCGTTCCCCGAGAATTTTGGTAAACCTTTCTTAACGAATAATCACTATATAGAGGCTTAACATCATAATTTAGAGGTATTTTTATAGGCAAAACATGCAAAAATGCACGTTATTGACAAAAACATCACTATAGAGAAAAAATCATTATAGAGGAAGTCACTATAGAGGAGTTCGACTGTATATCACAGTTTATTTCAGATATTATCGATCACATCATAATTTTGCAGTTAAAACTTAAAGAAAATGCTTTGATAAAATAAAAAGTTAGGCAATTGTACAATTACGTCTATATTTTTACCTAAACTGTCATAAGTATTATAAAAAGTACCTACTTCAAAAAATATAGAACATTAAGCAATATCTCAAAACTTTCGTAATGCCCTACGTAAATATTACGCTATTAGAACTTCCGACTGTATGAAATTATCAGATGAGAAAATTTACTAATTGAGAACTTGTCGAAACTGGTGAAAACTCGAAAAAATATTATAGTTTCGTTACGATTAAGTTACAGAAAGGTGAATATAATGTTTTGATATTTTATGTGACAGATAAAGAAAATCGGGTCATTGTATTTGATAGTGTTTATAAAAACGAGGTTGCAATTTTTTTTATTGTGAGAAATTTATTTTACTCTTAAAACAGCTGAAGTTTTACTTCTGCAAAATGTAATTTTAAAAAATTCATCAGAAACTTTTACACAGAATCGTGCACAAACAGTTTATCATAATTGGCGACTACGGTCGTTCCACGGCAATAAATGTTTAACGACTGGTTAATCGAATCAGACCACTTCATTAGAAATGAAATTTTCGAAAACTATAAACACTAAAAATAGTTTTATGTTTACAACTTATGCAATAAAATATAAGTAATGTAATAAATAAACAGTGGCACATACACATCCACAGCGCACAATGTCAAATGACATCATACTACATGTTACTATAATACTTACACTACAATTTTAAAAATAACATTTTCTGCTAATTCATAACAATCACACGAAAAAAAAACGAAACAGCCAGTTTGTTGATCTTTGAATTAACAACATTGCATTGAAAAGAAACACCCGGGTGCATTGGCACTGTGAGAACACTTGCTTAGGGATCATATTCCAATTTCCACGTATGCAGGACCAGGAAAAAAGTGCTAATGCACCTTCCGCGAATATAATTTCTGCTCGCGTAATCGATAAAATTCAATTATACGGTTGAGGTAGATTAAGGTTGCGGTCCTCTTCCCCTTGCGGACCGTTTCCCAATCGGTCGGCCTAAAAAAACAACTCGCGACAATCTGCTTTCGGAGGGAAGCGGCGCCGATATTGCAAATCAATCAAAAAAAAATCGCAAACCGACAGTAACAAACACCCAAAATGGAGTAGGTGAAAAAATTGCAAACTGGAATTACGCAATCAGATGTCCTGAATTTACGGCTCGTAGTGGTTTTAAATCGATTTTGTTGTGCCAGTAATCAATTAATTGTTGATGAATTTTAAACAGGTTAACGAACCCAAGTGTAAACCCAATGCGGTGTGTAAATTTAAAATAACAGTTGCACAATGTAAATTTTGTTGAGTGTTTAGTGAACAAAATTCCAGGTGCAAAAAACCCTCGATGCTTCGGGTGCATTCCGCTATTGGAAATTTCGTTTGTTTTTCTACGGCACGGTCAATGAACCGATTTTCTAAACTGTTACGATATTTAGATAATCGATTTCGGTTATCAGCAATAACAACAACAGTACATAATCTGCACAATTTGAACGCAACAGCTTCATTACAGTAAAATGTAAACAAAACGTTTTGATTAGAATATGCCATCGAATCAATTTTTTGACGTGACTAATTATGGAATTGAAATTTTGCTAGTTAAAATATTTATAAACATAAGTTTTGTTTAATTTTAAAGCACTGCGCTACAAAATCTGAACACAGTTTAATCCAGACGCTTATTTTAGGCGTTAATCTGGACGTGCATCTAACGGGACATACTATATCACTTTTTTTAATTCCAGAAACGGTTAGGCTGTGAAAAATTTTTTTTTTTACTTTATGTTGATAGTAATAGCATCTGTCACCTGTCAGTTTATGGTTATATTAGTAGTGTAGCTTTAAGATTAGAAAATATAGCACAATACGATTCTGTAGAAGGAAGCGATATGACTATTTTCAAAGAAACTTCCGATGAGCAAAATTTATCTTCAATATTCTGTAACATTTAAGTGATTGTGTCAAAATTGTATAAGTTATGGTATTAATAATGATTACTACCAACATAAAGTAAAAAAACATTTTTTCACAGCCTTCTAACCGTTTCTGGGATTAAAAAACATGGTTGTATCTTGAATTGATAGTCTTTATATTTTCTAGTTATGCTACATTTTTTAAGCTACAATGTCGTAAATCTTCGTAATTTAATTAATGGCAACATAGCAGCTAAAAGAGTGTCTAATTTGCGTTTTAGTTCCATATTACCATCTAGCTCTTTAGAAACTAAATCAATATCTTCAGTTGGAATTGAAGAGGTGGCATTAGTTGTGCATCAGTTTTTCTTTTATCAGTTTCATCATCCGCATCATAGCCATCATTTGTCTAAAATAAAATAGTGATTTTCAGAGTGGCTAAAATCTATCAATAATTACACTTTGTTCAGGTTCATCTGGTAATTCATTAATATGAGAATAATCAAGAGCTGAAAGTAATTTTTCAACAGTATCCACATCTAAATTTCTGTTACGTTTGCGATTTTGCCCACAACTTTCTTCATCGCTATCAGTATCATCTTCAACTTCAGTCACACCTGTATCAATTATTTCGCAAAGAAGAGAACCCAGCTTCAATCAGTAAATCAAGTGAATTTATGTTAATATTGCCAACGTCGTTCCAATTTATTGACAGAATCGCGAAGTTGATTAGGTACCTGCCAAGCGATACCAGTTGTTTTCGGCATTCATTATCAAATGCATCACTTTCAAATTGTCCTCTTTCATCAATGTTTCCAAATAGAAATCCTGTTAAATTTACACCAAAATCCATCCGTATCTCTTTTTTCATCGTTATCATTCATTTTGGCGATCGCAATAAAATTAAAGTGCTGTGACTGTTAATATTAAATCTTAATTGTTGATATTCTAGTTATTGGACTATTTAAAAAACAGGGGTAACATTTTGGCATATTTTTTCTAGCTGTCAGTGTAATATTAAAATTTTGATGCCATAACATTGACATATTTTAGTAACGTTTGGTAACTTGGGTTTTCTTGCATATATTTAAATCTGATAGAATTTACTTTGATGTTGCAAGTACAAAATAAGAGAACGATTCAAATTTGACCTGCATTTTATTTCTTTCTATTGTACTTTTTTTACAGTAACTGTGCTCAATAAGCAAATCAAAATACATCTTTTTAAAATCAAATATTTATTTTGTCTGATTTGGATTTGTTAATGTAACATCTTCGCATAGATTATCTAAGTCGGCTTTAGCAGCAGCATTGAGTATAGCAGCAACACTATTAACACGGAAATTGTATAGATGCGTAAAGTGTACGCATTGCTTGCATACAATAAGCGGCGACTTTAGTTGATATATTTTGAATCGTATTGAGTTATCGGTAAGTAGCTGATAATGCGCTATAAACCAGTGCCTATCAAACAGGGCGCTAGTCGCGTCAGCTCTGGCGGGTTAAATGCGGCGTTTGGAATTTTTGCTATCACTGTTTCGAATGTATAATACAGGGTGATAAAAAAGGTGCCCATGTTGAAGTATTGTGGAAATCGCAACAAAAGTGGTCCAAATAGATTCTGTTTAAAATTAAAACAGTTTGTCTAAGAGCACAACGTGACAATACTGCACATATTTCTTTTTCTAAAAAATTACTTTCAGGTAGGCCTACTTCTTGTATCTAAGCAACCAACACTGTCAGATACTGTCACTTACATAAGACAAACAACTGTCACGTTGACATAACTTTTTTTATTTCAAAAGAATTTAATGTAATTAAACAAGAATACACAACAAACAGGTAATTGAAGGGCTGTATGCAAAAATTCTCTAAGTGACGTAGAGATTTTCTACTATTTGCGCTATTTCGGATAAGAATGGATGAACTTTCGGTCGCACTTACTGATTCCCGTTTAAAAGGCCCCTAACCATGTTATTTAGTAAAAACAGATCAGTCAAAAACGAAATAATGTAATTTTCAAACAAATTTTATTTTGGCTTTCAAATTCGTGTTTCGTTAGAAATCGTCTATAACATGTAGCTACTCACGGGCACCTTTATTTCATCACCCTGTATAAATAAATAAATGCAAAATCAGCAGAAACTCGCAGTTCTTATCTGTAAGCCGTAATATCAACAATATTGACTACATGGATCGTAGTTGCCGTTGCAGAACGACGCCCACCCGCCTTTCGGCATCGGGCCGAAGATCCTCCCACTACCTTCGGAAACAACTGCCGAGGTAACCCTGCCTCCTCCTCTACCTCACCGTGGAAAATTCGTCTCTGTACTGGCTCGTTTGTACCGTAGTGTTCGTCACATCATGTCTGTATCCTTTTTTCGATTGCAACTCAACTCTCGCTATTATCCTGCTTCTTCATCCCCTTCCAGCATCTCATCTGCCATCTCATTCCAGATCTTAACCACCCTCGAGTCAACTAACTCTTGAGACCACTGCAGTTCAGCTGCTGCCAGTTTCTCTTTCGCTCTTGCCCTCGCTTCCGCTCTTTTCACCATCGTGCAATTCTCTAACATGTGCGGTCCTGTCTCCGGGCCCTCGCCACACACGCACTGGTCCATCTGAACGTTCCCCAAACGGAATCGCTTCAGATATGCCAGAAACGGGCCGTGCCCCGTAACAACCCACACGAGCCTTCTTCCGAAGTTCTTGTAAGCTAGGCTAACAGTCTTACATCGGGTCCACGTGCTTCGACCGGTCTTATTAGTGTCCCATTCGGACTGCCATTTGGCTAACATTTCACCGAGGGCCTCCCTTTTTAGGAGGGCCCTAGGTAAAAAGTCCTTTTTCACCACCTTAGTGCCGCTTTTAATTGCCTTCCTAGCACTCTCATCCGCTCTTATATTCCCCGGGACTCCTGAGTGCCCCTTGCACAGTAAGAAATTGATAGAAACATTTCTTTCTCTCGCCTCGGTTATTGCCTTATATGCCTCCGCAGCCAATCTACTCGTTATCTTGCCTGCACCTAGTGCAAGCAGAGCACCCTCTGAGTCTGTCACTATGTTCGTTATTAAGTCTATCCCTGTGTTAGCATCTGTTCTTATATCGCCGCTCGAACCTTCCTCTACAGCCTTCCAAATTGCTCTCATCTCCGCCTGATGCGAAGACATTCTCCTGTCGAGTTTCTCAAGTCTTTCGACCCATAGTCCATCCACTCGCTCAACCACCGCTGTTCCGGTGCCCCCTTCCCCTTTTGCTCCGTCCACGTAGAACGTCCTACCTCCACCGAGCTTTGCCTCATCGTATCTCGCATACTCTAAATTCCCCCTGAGCGAAATATTGACTACAGTCGAATGTTGCTTGACACTAACTTATTAAATCCATTAACGATACGATTCTAGGGTTAACAACAGTTTCTAATTGCACTTTTGTGTTACAGTTAGGTGTTGTTTCTGTAGAATTTTGCCCAATTCGTGTTACGCTTAATGTGACCTTGTTTTGTTGATTTCGGAGATCATATAAACACAGAAGGAATGGCTGTTTTTTTCAACACCTTTCTTGTAGGTGACCGGATAGTAAAATCTGTTTTTATAAAATGTTTGGAACAAATCTGAAAAAAACACATACCTACATAAACGCTTTTTGCTTTATTTTTGTACTTACTTTGGCATATTTATTAACTGTCTTTTATTACACTTGCTTTTTCGTGTGTCCCTTCTTATGTTATGTATCCACACTTTTTGCAGTCTCTTGTTTTTAGTGAATGCATGTAATGATGTTGATTTATCGGAATTTTTGGATCTACAAAAGAACACGCAACACAAATAGACCGTTATAATTTTTTTTTTTTGAGTATTTATCAAGTAAGTTAGTGTCAAATTTTAAAATCACAAACTACACTACAAACTACACTGCTCGTTCGCACAATGACGTCACGGTGCCAGAGAGACTTGCAATTTTGATAAGATCCATTGAAGAGATACTGCAGAGCGGTTTTAAATTCATAAGCAACTGCAACTTGTAAGATTGTATTAATACTGTCAGTTGTATTAACAATGTTGTGCAATAATGCGTCAAATTCTGTTGCACAACGTGTAATTGAAGGACCATCCGGAAAAAGGGCCCATATCAAAAAATGGTGTTTTGAGAAAAGCCAGTTTGAAAGTTTTGTTTACAAACAATTTCTTAAAAAAAGTTGATGAAACAACTGATTTTTGTAAGAAAATTATTGAAATTATGAAAGTATGTTATGGGCGCTTTTTCCGCCTGATCGTTTTTTCCTAGAAATAGGCGGGCTAAAAATAAGGGAAAATAAAATAAACAAACATTTTAGTTGCTAAGAAATGATTTACTGTTTAAAAACATTTTTTGAATAAAAATTTAAAAAATATTATATTTTAGCCATAAAAAATTTAAGTAAGCAAAAGTAAAAATAATATTAGTAAAATGGTTTCTCATCTTTGAGCAAATAAATGGAAAAAAATACACTATAAAGTAATTAGATGCAGAACATAAACTTAAGCTGCCATAACTCAGCACAGTGTTGCCATTTTTACTTGAAAATTTTTGAGCATGTAGGCCGATAGGCCCTTTTTCCGGATAGGCCCTCAATTATTAAATTTCTTTCCAATGAAGGTGTAAAGGCGACTGATATTATCAGAGACTTCATAAACAGTTTGAATAAGAATGTTTTATCACTCAGAACAGTCTTTGAGTTGTGTAAATCCTTTCAGGATAGTCGTGAACCCGTGTCGAACTTGTCGCATGCTTCCGTCCAGCATTTGGCCAAGTGGCGACGACCGTATTCTGGGTGCTATTGCTTCGCTTTTCTAGAACGACTAATTCAGCTTATTACAGGTAGCTTCTTGGAAAGGTTAAGCTGTCCAAAGGAACAAAAAGACGCGGTCTCTTAAGGGGGAACTCACGCGTTATAAAACATAGCAGAATTATGGTTGTTTTTGAAAGGAATTGCGACAAAACCAAACAATCGAACGCCAAGAAAAAAATTGGGGACCCGTAACAAGACCAACTGAAGGCCGCTATCCGATAAAAATTGTATATAACATGATAGTTTTCCCTACAAAAATTGTCAAAACTCCGAAAAAAACCGCTTTGTTTCAGACTCGTTTTTTGCAGCTGCTATTGTGATTTTTTCATAAGAAATTGGTTTGCGGCTTTAATCTATCTTTTAACAATAATTCTGAATTAATTTGATTAACTCATCTTTATTATCCTGTTGACAATTCCAGCTAGAAAGTGCATTTGCATTGTCTTAAAATACGCTACGTGAATATTCCGTCTCTCATTTTCGCACTTTGTTGATTCGCGCTTTGCAAGTCGCTGTTATCGACAGTTTATGCCGGAGTTAATGTGGGTGTTATTAATATCAACATATGACTGATTCATCATCAGACGTAAAATGTACAAACATGCACTATTAATTTGTAAATTCTGAGATCATGGAAAGGTGACTGGATTTGCATCCGTTCTCGTCATCAATCACACATATAAATATGGGTAATTCTACAATAGAATAAAACCCCAATATTACATTTTTATATTCGTGGGATGGCGTACTCGTAGAGATTACGTACTGTTAGATGTTCTAACACGTGCTTTTATTTTAAAAAATAATTCAGGCCCCTCTTGTGACTCTATTTACAGATGCAATTTGAGCATTTGCGAATTTGCATAAAGGTAATTCAAGTATTCTGGCTTATGATAAAACAGCTTATAACACTGATTGATAAGTTTCGTTTGACGAATATCGATATATTTTAAATAATCTTGCATATCGTCGGTGAAGAACTGTTACCTCATAAGTCGCACTATGAAGAACTCGACAAATTTTTAAGAAATGACCGACATATTTTTCTGAATTAACTGGTATCAATAATTCATTTTTGCAGTGTGGTTAGTTACTAGGTGTCACTTCTTAACTGACGATATCACCTATTTTTGTTTTTACAAAAATGTTTACCAGCGAGTCGTTTCTCGAATTCGCCGAAATATTTTCCAATGATAGTGATTCCACTGAGATATTTTCCTACAGAACAGCGGAATTGCATTTTCGAATGTTGTAGGAACAGTTTTCAGTGGAATACATTCAGTTGTTCATAGATTCACATGAATTTACCGAATTAGCCAATCCGATGTTTACGTTTAAATTTAAATATGGCCTACCTATTGCAAAATTCTCAAAAACACTCAAAACTTTATCAAAATTTCATGTGTTAGTAATAAAAAATATTCCAAAATGCAGCTCGAAACAAGTTAACCTTAGTTACTTACCGAAAATAATTAATTATTGTCATTAAAGAGAAAATTTATTTTCAAATATAGAACAGTCACTACTGTTACCAAATACACACAGTGGCGAAAACTATTCCACTGAGAACGCATCATGTGAATGTTTTGCGGTGGAAAAATTCTAACAACACAATTCGCCACTTTCATAAGAAAATAAAATTCCATAGAATTCGAGAATCGACCCCCTGGTAATTCATCTTGAAATTATAATGTGACTTGTGGCAAATTGATAATCTTGATTTGCACCGTTACAACTCTGACTTGAAATCGGCCCCTAAATAAGCAAGAACAACACGATTTTTTAAGCAGTACCTACTACATCCATTTTTGATGGCAGAAACAACGTACTGTTTCTACGCTTATCAGAAGCCACGTGCCCAACCGCGTGTTTGACGCTCGTTTGGTGCACATAACCGCGGGATGGACGCGCGTTGGACGTGCGTTGGACGCGCGTTAATCGGCACCGGCCCTTAATTTGTAAATTCTGAGATCATGGAAAGGTGACTGGATTGGCATCCGTTCTCGTCATCAATCACACATATAAATATGGGTAACTCTACAACAGAAGTCAGTTACCGTTGGTACTTCACATAATATGTATTCAACTGTGTACTTACATTAATTTTTGAATAAAAGTTCGAATTCTTTTGATTTGTTTATGAATAAATAATATACTGATTAGTTTATACACATAAACACAGTTATTACAAATGGGAAGAAATAAAAATAAGAGGTTGGGACTTACCCAGCATCGGAAGAATAGACGACTGATGTTGATAAGGTAAGAAGAGCTTGTTTTCGCCTGTTACTTACAGGTACCTTACTTGCTCTGATACTTTTCAAAATCTTGATAGTATTTTTTTTTAAATAAAATGTTCTTTTTTTATCTTCAGACTAGCAAAAAATCAGTTGCGAAATGAAGAAAACCGAAAACAAAATGAACTAAATTCTACTTTCGTAGGGAGTGAGAACATAAATAAGCCTTCAACTTCGACTAGTAGTCTAACAATTCATGAGCCCAGTACTTCAAAGATTATGGTTTGCGCAAAAGATAATTTAAAAAATGACTTTTCTGGAGGACGGAGAATTGTTGACGTACAATTTTTAATCGACCAAATCTTGGCATTTTCTCATCATGAACTGTTTTCTTGTTCTTCGGGAACTTCTGGAAAATCTGTCCAAATTGTTAAAGAAATGCGACAAGGTTTTATCTCCACCTTTATATTGAAATGCGAGCTGTGCAAGGTTGAGCTTAAAGTTTCATCAGATAGAAATGATGGAAAAATAAATACAAATGGAGGTGATGTACTGGGTGCAATAAGTATTGGTTGTGGATTTTCACAGCTAAATGAGTTTGTAAGTGCGATAAACATTCCAGGAATGTCGTACAGATGTTATAAAACAATAGAAGACAGCTTGCAAGAAGTAATTGAAGAAGAGTCCTGGAAGTGCATGCTTGAAGCAGGGAAGATAGAAGCAGAGATGGCCAGAAGAAACGGAGAGGTTGACAAAACCAACATTCCTCTAATTACCGTCATCGCCGATGGGGCATGGTGTCAACGGTCTTACCGTTCTGCTTACAACGCACGTTCGGGTGCTGCTTGCATAGTTGGACAAAGAACCGGTAAACTTTTATTTCTGGGAGTACGAAATAAATTTTGCGCGATGTGTCACATGGAGGGAAAGGACGGAAACAGAGATCATTTGTGTTTTAAAAATTGGAAAGGAACATCTACTGCCATGGAAAGTGACATCATTTTAGAAGGATTCAAGCAAAGCATTTCTATTCACGGAGTAAAGTATGCTTATCTTGTTGGCGATGGTGATAGTAGTGTTATGAAGAAACTTCAAGTTGAAGGACCTTATGTTGTTGAAAAAATTGAGTGCTCTAATCATTTATTACGGAACTATTGTAATAATTTGAAAATTTTGTCAACAAAAAGATTTAGTTCAAAAGGCCTTCTTATCGCCCCTCATCTACGGCAAGCCCTAAAAAATAATATTCAAAGACTTAGAACGGCAGTGGTTTGTGCTATTAAATATAGAATATCCCAGGACGTTTCATTTCAAGAACAAATCGGTAATTTGAAAAAAGACATAGAAAACAGTATTTGTCATGTTTTTGGAGAACACGGACAATGTGAAAGCTATTTTTGTAAAGGCAATAAACCAAGTGAATTTAATGAAGTTTCGGCTTTAAAGCAATGTGGTTTTTACAATGACATTTTATCTTTAGGTAACAGACTTATGTACAATAGTAGGAGCTTGCTGAAAAACATGACGAATAACACCGCCGAATCGTATAATAGTGTTGTGGCAAAATTTGTTGGAGGAAAGAGAATAGACTATTCAAGAAAAGGCGGATATAGCATGAGATGCCAAGCAGCTAGTATTTCTTATAACAGAGGTGCCGAATTTCATGCATGTCTTCACAAAGCAATAACGGACAAGAGCCCTGGATTTCATACAAAAAGGTTCATCGGTAGAAAAAGGAATATTGAATGTAGAAGACAGTTGTTTCCTAGATGCAAAAAATCGAAAATGGACTCTGCTGGTGAGGCTGATGAAGACTATGGCGACGTGGAAGAAATATTGGACAATGAAGAATTAGCTAGAAGAAAAAATATTTTCTTAAGATTGCTTAAGAAAAGTAAGGAAGAAATTTTAGAAATTGCAGAGAAAACTATAGCACAAAGAGAATCAGCATTATGGTTTGAAGAGAGGAAAAAAAGGATTACCGCTTCCGTGTTTGGTAAAATTTGCAAGCTGAGACAGACAACAGATCCCAATAAAACCGCCAAAAGTCTCCTAAAAGATTTTTCATCCCGGAGCACCGCTTATGGAATTGAATATGAGCCTATAGCAGTAAACGAGTTTTCAGCATACTTACAGACAGCTATAGAACCGTGTGGATTCTATATTGATGAAGAGGAAAGTTATCTTGGAGCTACTCCAGATGGGCTTGTTGGTACACAAGGCCTTATTGAAGTTAAATGTCCCTACAGCTGCAGAACATTAACACCAAAAGAGGCCATATTAACCAAAAAAATTACGTATGCCATACTGGAAAATGAACAAATGCATTTAAAGAAAAATCATGATTATTTTTACCAGGTGCAAGGACAGTTACACATCACCAAACGCGACTTCTGTTTTTTTGTTGTGTGGACACCGAAGGGTTTGATTTTTGAAAAAATTCAACGAGACGATCAATTTTTCGAAAACAACATACGCCCTAAACTTCGGGATTTTTATTTTAATCATTTGTTGTCCCATATTATAAAATTACCTCAATATTGTGTCTAAATATTTAATATTTATTACATAGGTACTGTCGGATATTATACATGTGAAAAAACATTGTAAACAAATAATAATCGCTCGTACTTGCAAGGCTTTTAATTTTTTTTTATATTGTATCAACTTATCAGGTTCGTTTATATTATTTTAGTCGCCAATCAGTAAACATAAACCATAAAACTCCAGTTACAGTTAGCCACTCCAAATGTAGTACCCTTCGAAGCTAAATCAATCTCAGTAATACTTCGGTTACCTATTCAACTTTATTTCGCATAAAAATTACCATACGCGGAGTAAAATGTAGACAAATTAAAATTAAAATTAAAAATTATGCTAGCTGAAAAATGGGAGATCCCCCTTAAGCAAGGACTGTATTCTCCTACAAGACAATGCTCGCCCACATACAGTCGATTTAAGGAACAATACGTTGGCTAAGTTGGGCTGGGAAGTACTGCCTCATTTCTCATATAGTCCGAACTTGGTCCCAAATGACTATAATCTCTTCGGTACACTCGAAAAGTTCTTGGAAGGAAAGCGATTTGCCTCTAATGAGGAAGTGAAGAATGCGTTACAAACTTGGCTGCGTCGTCAACCAAAAGATTTTTTTCGACGAGAATACAGGAGATTCCGGAACGATGGGACAAGTAAATTTAAAAAGGGGGTTGTTAATTATAAATTAGAAAACTGATGTATATAATATTAATTTGTAGTTTGTATCGACCAGAAAAAAAATAAAATGCAGGTCAAATTTGCATCACACTCGTATTTTGAAAAGAAAACATTTACCTTCATCAAATTCGAGAAACAGTTCATCTCAATAATCAAATATTAAGGTAAAAATGTCAAAACTTGAATGGTACATATACAGAGTGTCCCATCACTTGTTGGCGCCCCCAAAATTGAGCTTTAATTGAAAGTTATTTATTTGAAATTTGGTGCACGTATGACTCTGGTAATAAGACTAGAAATTTCCAGTTTTAAATGTTAATTGTCGCTGTTAGTTTTCGAGGAAAAAAAATAAAAAGTGATTTTTATAAAAATAATATCTCCCAATTTCGTCAAATCTCACTTTTCAGGATCAGTATGATTGAGACAAAGGTAACCAAGGTAAGAAAAAAATTCCAAAAGCTGTAATTAGTCAAAAGAGTAAAAGTAATTATGTATGACTACCAAAGCCACAAAGATAAGTACGATTTACATTTATGGCATTATAAAAATTTGGCACTGTCGAATGGAAGCCGGTTGATTTGAACAACAGGACCGTACCTAAGTCAACCCTTTTTACACTCGTTTAGGTTTCTAATATTTACATAAATTGTAAGTCTTTTAAGTCTGACTTACATGTCGATTTTTGTCCTTTGTTCCATATCTTCTTTTTTCTTTGTTTGTAATGTTAATTCCTCATCACAATTTTTATAAACACATTACACATATACACAATTAACACAAACATTTTAAAACTCTTGAAAAACTTCAAAACATTTTAAAACTATTTATTGTCATTATGTGCATTTCGTTATTTACTTTATTTCCATATCGGGGAAAAAACATTAATAATTTTAATTAAAGTTTAAATTTACTATTATTATTAAATTGTAAGTCCTCTAATAAATTACGATTATGAGTACGAAGATCAATTAAAGTACGGATGTTGAATTATTTTTTTAACTTGCAGACAACTGATTACATTTTGAATTAATGTTTGAGTTCGAAGATGAATGCGAAAGATTTTTTAAAACTTTAATTAGTCCTGCCTTGTTTCTTAACCAAAAGATCAAATAAAATAATTGTATAAAAAATTTAAACAGAAACAAATTAAACCCTATAGGTAAATTCCATAAAAAAGTTTAGTCTTGATTTTTCAAAATTATACTTTTGTTTTTTTTCGACGTTGGTTTATCATAAAAAAACTTTTAAAAAAACAGTTTATGGTTGTGCATCACTCCACGAAATAAACACAATTTGAAAATATACTAATTTAATAGTTGAGACCAATTTTATAGGAGGATCCTGTATAACAAGTTTGATATAAATTTTTTTTAAAGTTTTAGAAAATAAATTTTTGTTGTTTTATGATAACATGAAACAAGGTTGTTTCTGATTAGTAAACTAAATTAATTGTGAACTGTCGTTTTATAACGATAAACGCCCAATTAACAAAAGTACGATTCTTGTTTTGAAGAAGTAATTAATTTCACGCAGACCGTGACTTAGTGCTAATGTTCAAAACAAATAATTGTTATCGATATTGTCAATAATGCGACCCGAAATTTTACGAAAAACTGATATAAAATTTATTTACATAAAATATTGAAAAACAAATTACAAGGAGCCACTAATTTGTTGATTACTAATAATGTTATTTATAATAATTAATTAATTAAAATTTTAAACTTTAGAACAATTTAATGAAATGACTTGAAAAAAATTGTGTACTGATTTTAACATCACATTGTGAAAGGGCCAAAGTGAATACACCACACGGAAATATTTGCAGTTTCGCACTAATTGTTTGAAGTCAACTGGCCGTAAAAATTGAATGCTTGATTTTCCTTAATTTTTTGGGCAAACTGCAGTCAACTGTAATGGTGATTAACACTTTTTTGCGTTAACAGTAAAATGCTGTTTATTTATTCATTAAGGTTTCCTGCACGATCCCCCAAAATTTTGAGGATGGAGTCTTGCGGGAACCCCTCGGAAAGTTCAACAACTTCGGTCTTTGAACTGCAAAATTTCTGTTACTGCTACGATTTATTTTACGACTTCGACAAATTAAAGTTCAATGAGTCCAAAAGTTGTTTGAAATGCAATTAATTTTTTTTTTAAATTCAATTAGAAAATGCAAGATGACGTAAATTTGAGTCGATGAACTCTTTTAACCGCGTTGATGTTAATTTTCCGTTTAGATCACAACCAATTCATGCGTAATTTAAGAACTGTTACAAAACATTCGGTAAACATTTATAAAAAAACAAACCGGGGCCTCAGCTCTAGGGGGGCCGTTTAAGGTGTCTCTAAAAAATTTGCATTTTTCGTCAAGGATTGCACCTGTGTTTTCGTGCGAAAAAAATTCGACGACATTGAAAGCGAGCCCATATGTTTATCTTAATGTTTCCTTTTACTTTTCACGCAGGAATTTATTATTGATTGGGAGAACAACAAGAATAAAAAATTTCACCGGCGGATGTAACGACTTGTTGAATCATTTCATAACAATATCAACAACAACAAACCCAAAAAAAGCTTCCAAGATATACGGTCATGGCCGATTCTTAAAAACTCGCTTGCACTTTTCGTCAAACGACTAATCTCCGGGGTCAAGGCGAACAAACAATAACGACTTTTTGCGTCTCGTTCGAAAAATGTACATTTTTCGCGTGCGTGCATGCGCACCGGCGCGAAATACCTAACGCCGAACGACCTTGAGCTTTGAGGAAGTGAAGTCGATTTTCATTAGTAGGAGAAAGTTTTTCTCGCGTCCTTGAACGCTTCCAATGCAGTGCTAGGAAAACGCACGCACTCGGTAACTTCCAAGTTTCTGGGAAATATAGAGCGCCAATAGCTAAGTAGTGCCATCAGGAAATTGCTTTTTCATTCCAGTATTTATCAATTCTGGCGAAATTTCAATTCGCACTGAAGCACTATAAGATTGTCCTTCAGAATTTCCAGTAATGAAAAACACATTAGAATGAAATAAAATAAATTAAATAGTCTTTTAATATAAAAATATATCAGAAATGCCCTGATCTCAAATATAAAATTTTAAAAATATTTTTTTGCCTGTAAATGTATGGTTTACTGGTTCTCGGCCGGGGGGTGTATTTTGGTCAACCGCCCGCGTATTTCTTATCAAACAATAAGCACATATCACAGATTACAGCAGATATTATTAACATAATCGACATAGATGTTGCCCTATTAACAAGAGGATGACCATCTTTATATCAATCGGTAAATGAACATCAAATGTGATTAGTTCATCTACCTTGAGGTCTCCATCAAAGTACCATGTTTTTTTTATAACATTTTTACATTAAATTAATAAATTTCATTAGTTTCTTTAAATGTATTGAGAAAAAAATTTATTGCCTCGAAAATACTTTTACATGGGGCAATTGCAGACTATACAGCGGGGTAAAAGCGCATTAGTCTGCTAATATTTAGAAAAAGTCTGCAACTGTAGGTATCAAGTTATTTTAAGTCTCGACAGTTTCCCCTATATAACAATGTAAAAATGAATCGGTTATAACGAATTCGGATATAACCAACTGTCGGATATAGCGAACCTGAAAAATCCGAAATTAATCAAATTTCAATCGGTTATAACGAACTTTGCATTGTATATAACACGCAATAACCTTGGTCGGTAATTCCGCGTTGTACGTTTTGTGTTTCGCATTGCGTTACTTGTGAGAGCATCGCCACTGCGTCAGTTTATGACTGTGACAAATTTATTATTATGCCCTTTAAATAGAACATATTTCAACAGTTGACCGGAAGTTAAAGTTTTCAAATTATCGCTAAGACCTTCTAAGATGTGGTCGTATTGGACGCACATAAACCCCTTGAGCACATGGGAATTATTACAAAAAACCAAAGTTTCACTTCGATGTTAAAATTATTACAGATTTTATCTACACAGAAAGCTGTGAGAAGTATTAACAACATTCGTAATTTTGTACAGGTTATGGTGCGTCGAACTCATTTATTGAAAATTTTAGTGACGCTGAAACGTATGTGAACAATTTATACTTTAAAAATCGAAAATAACCAATTTTGCTTATTGCATTTTGCTTTATTTTACTTGACTTTAGTCCTTATATTTATAATTTTTGTATACATATGCATATGTATATTAGACAATTAGGGTCTCATAAAACACTCATGCATTTATTCTCTCATTAACACTTATAACGAACTTCGGATATAACGAACCGATTTTGACGGTCCCTTGAGGTTCGTTATAATCTGATTCTACTGTACAACAAACACTTCTTCTACCGAAAATAGTAATTTATGTTCAATCTGGAAGTGCGATTTCTAGTATTGCATTGACAAAAACAATAGATTCAATGTATAAGTTGTATGAAGTGGGTCCTTCCATATTTTAATGGAGTAAAAAGCATAATTCCGATCTTCCCCTTAACGTGAGAAGTAAGACTTCAACACGTTTTAAACAGGTATGTACGCTCTTGCCCCATTTTCTGGAAAAGTGCAGAGTAGTAGACATTTTTTACAATTTCCTATAAAAATTAAAATAATTTAAAGAGCAAAAACTTTACAGTTCCTTGAAATCGATGTATAATAAATAGGTAGGTATATAATAAATTAAAAATAAGTGGGTTGAAAGTCGAACTTAGCAAAATCCAAACTGCACTTACCCCACTTCACCTTATATAATTTTTGAAAAGACCGCGAATAGGTAGCGGCCAGATAACAGGTAGGTAAGTACTCTCATTCTATAATTCAATAATTTCTTTATCTGTAGCAATTATTTTGTGACAATTTACCCCCGTGTTTAGGTTAGTTGTCATACAAATTGCGTTTTTTAATATAAAGGGTGTTACAATAAGAGCGCAAGATTTGAATTTTAAATAAAACTTAGTTTTATGTAGCAAAGTATTGAAATATTTAGTAATTTATAATGTACAGATTTGGAAATTATGTATGGAATAACACATCTGGTAAATGGCCGCCAAGGCTTTGTTGGCAGATGCGTATTCTTTTGGCAAAATTTTCAATAACGGTTTTGCATAAAGGTGGCGGTATTTCGTTGATACAGCGTTCAATTTCGGCCTTCAATGCTTGGGTGGTCGTGGGCTTGTTGGCGCAAACCTGAGACTTCAGAAAACTCCACAGGAAAAAGTCCATTGGTGTTAAATCGCAAAATCGTGGCGGCCAATACTGGTCGCCAAAACGGGAGATGACACGATCAGGAAAAGACTCGTGCCAGACCGTCAACGTTTCACGGGCTGTATGGCTAGTGCCACCGTCCTGCTGAAACCACATGTCTTCAAGAGCAATATTTGCCAATTGAGGCCCAAAGAACGGGGTTATCATGTGACGATAACGTTCGCCTTTTACCGTTATTGCATTACCTGCCTCGTTTTCCAAGAAAAATGGTCCAATGATTCCATCAGACCACAATGCACACCAAACAGTGACACGTTGGGGATACATTTGTTTCTCATGAATCATTCGTGGATTTTCTGAGCCCCAAATGCGACAATTTTGCCTATTAACCAAGCCATCAAGGTGAAAATGGGCTTCGTCACTGAACATGATTTTGTTCACAAAATCGACATTCACTGCTTGTTGTTCAATGATTCAATTGGTAAACTCTCTTCGCTGTCTGTGGTGTGTTGGCAAAAGTTGTCAAGTCAATTGGACTTTGTAAGCATGGAGATGCAAATCTTTAGTAAGAATATGGTGAAGAGTGGCTGTTGAAACAACGAATTTTACGAATCGTTGCAACCAAATTTTCACCATTTTGATAGTAATGTTTAACAATAAGGACGCGTTCTTGTATCGTGTATCGCTCCATTTTTATTAACTCTATCTGTTTCCTATCAAATTGTAACAATTACTAACCTATCAAATCATGACCGTCAAAATGACACGAAATTCAAATCTTGCGCTCCTATTGTAACACCCTTTACATACAATTAAGAATACACTCAAACTTCAGTAAGTCAAATCTTCATAATGTAGCGGAAACACTTCGAGTTGTAGAAAATTCGCGTTACAGAAAAACAAGTTAGTGAAACAAAGAAATTAAAATTTATTAAAATTGCCGGTGCGATGATTTTCATAAATTAAAATGGAATTGCTATTCTCCAAACTAATATGTCAAAATTTAAATTTAAATCGAGCTTTAAATATGTTGTCATTTAATTTACAATCAAAGAGCGCAAATTGCTGTTAGAATGTTATTACCTCCGCCTACAAAAACTAAATGGGCAAAATTGAAAATGCTTTAGAACATGTTCGTTATCCTGAACAAATGAGTGCAATGAACTTTCCAAGATAGAACAATATTCGAAGAACCGACATTTTTAAAGCACAATTTTCAATTCTGGACCTCACTTTATGAACACTTCAGGTGTTGTTGCGTGCGGCTACGTCACTTCAGTGCTTAACGAAAATCATTAGTCAAAGTTGATATATATTTATTATTTCAGGGAAGAGCATCGTTCGTAACATTCCAGAACCTAAACAAAAGAATCAGGGATTCTTACCTGAAATGACAAAATTTGAATAACTCTTAAAGGTTCCATTATTATGTAGGCATGAAGTTATAAACTCAAACGTACAGAATAATAAAAAAAACACATATTTGAACCTCATGTGTATTGCACATCATACAACTTAAGTGATATATGACTTAATACTGTTAGGCTCTGAGTTCCAGATATATTTATCTCAATAATAATCATTTTCAGAATTTTCGAAGTTGAAATTTTCTCTTGGGTGTCCGTCCATTCCCGGGGCAATCACCCTACTAGGTTATAGTTTACACAAACTTACAAAATAGACAAATGACAAGTTTTGCTTTTATAGAAAGTAACAATAACGACGTAAGAAATTGCAAGACTGTTTCTAATTTTATGGAGGGTGGGCAGCAGTCATAAATTACTGGACTATTTGAGATGCACATTGTTCGGAAATTGACCTTATTAAACGATTTCTTGTAAGTAATTGCCTAATGTAATTTTTGATTTACGTGAAACCCTTCGGAACGTAAGTTGATGACTAGTTGTATTGGAAAATTATCATCATATGGGTTCGATCAGCAAATAAAAATTCAATACAAAAATCCGCATCAAACTCCACAAGACTCGTAAACCGAAGTGAGAGCCAGTAAGGGCAATCGGCATGTTCTATAACGAGTTTGAGATGTCACATTCATAATAATATTGCTCCCAAGAATATGCACATAAAGAAACTGCGTGAAAAACATTAAAAAAAATTGAAACGATACTAATTAAAGACCTTTATGCCACGAATTTGAATCTGGTGTCATTCTGTGCCGAGGATCAGGACCAATTTTGTGTGACCTTTGACTCGTCTAATAATACATATTACCAAATCTTTAAATGGCATACAGAGTGTAACTAGTCAAAATTCGTTAATGGTGAATAAAATAGTATACATACATAGTTTGGCGAAAAATTTCCTTCCGGTCTCAGTGCTATATTTTACCTCGACGCTTTGTATTTCAATCCGCGTTCGACTGCAATGAAACATTTTTTACTTCAGGATGTAATACACTATTACAGGTGATCCCCGTACAACACGGTATTCCTGTGTGTGTCGGTTGTGCCAGATTGGCATAGGGACTTTTCTTAAAAAATATTGTAAAAAAATTTTGAACCTGCTACTATACCACGTTTTTTAATTCCAGAATCGGTTATGGTTTCTGAAATTAAAATAGGTTCTATATGTAGTTCGATATTTAAACAGTGAATGGTATTTTTATGAAGCTAACCCCTGTATTATACGGGGGTCACTTGTACGAACTGGTGGAAATTTAATCTTCAATTTGAAAAGTATAAGGTAATTTAACATTAATACATTTATTTACTGATGTTTTTGAAAAAATCTAACGCATGTTGTACAATATTCAAAACTGGAAAATCCTCGAAAAATAATTATTAAGGAAGGACTTTTGACTTAGGGAAGAACAATAAAGCCAAAAATTATTAAATCTTCGACTCACGGATGTTACACATTATTCAAAGCTAGAAAATTTTCGAGAAATGATTGTCAAGGATGAACTTTTGACATACAAAAATTAGCATCGGGAAGAACAATAAAGCCAAAAATTATTATTATTATTTAATCATTGTGTTGACGTTTTTAAAATGTGTTTTTTTACAATGTTTAATAATGTGAAATTGACAATGTTTTAACAAGTGTGTTTTTAAAATGTTTGTGAAGTGTTAAATTTGTAATAAGTGAAAAAAATTTAAAAAATGTTATGGAAAAAGGAAAACAATTGTAAGTAACTAAAACTATTAAATCTTCGACTCACGGATGTTGCACATTATTCAAAGCTAGAAAATTTTCGAAAAATGATTATCACGGAAGTACTTTTATCTTACGAAAATTAACTTTGGGAAGAAAAATAAAGCCAAAAATTATTAAATCTTTGACTCACGGATGTTGCGCATTATTCAAAGCTAGAAAATTCTAGAAAAATGATTATCACTTATTAATCTTTCTCCATTATCATTATCATTTATTAGGCGGTACTTTTATCTTACGAAAATTAACTTTGGGGAGAAAAATAAAGCCAAAAATGATTACATTTTCGACCACGGATGTTACACATTATTCAAAGCTAGAAAATTTTTCAGAAATGATTCTCAACGATGAAAATTGGTGTAGGGAAGAGAAATAAAGCCAAAAATTATTAAATCTTTGATTCACGGATGTTGCGCATGATTCAAAGCTAGAAAATCTTCGAAAAGTGAATATAAAGAAAAAAAACAAAATTTATAAAAAGACATTTAGAAATATTTGAAAAACAATTGAAATAAGCAATGATAAGAATTAGAGGCGAATGCCATTAGGTAAAATAGGTACCTAATGGGAATTGAAAGTTGTCGGTCAAGTAGAAATTAAGTTAATTACGAATAGTTTTTCACAGAGGTCTGTTAAACGAAATTGTAAAAGAACGAATTCCTCAAAAGAAAATCTTCCACTAATGATTACATAAAAATGATTAGCAGCTGAATCAATTAGAAGCAAAAAGTTCAATGAAATCACAACAACCGGATTAAACAATCGGAAGTCGAGTTATTGTAAAACAAGTCGACCGTAGTTTTATTGGCAGCTCACGTAACTCAGAATTGACGGGGTTTATCGGAATTTATTCGAATTGAGTATTAAAATGCAACGAACTCAAATGCAAACAATCTACCCAGCAGTTTCTGTGATCCTGTTACCCGGTTGATTCAGTTTGTATTCTCCTACAACCGTTTTTGCTGTTTTTTTGTGCGTTTTCAAGGCTGCATTGAAATTCCTGTTCGAAAATGATCCGGTGCTCGCGTCTCGCACACGAGCGACGCAGCTCAAGATGCGTAAAGGTCCAACGGCTGGACCGAAATGTTTCATGAATGAGTTGCATCTCAGATAAGTCGAGATGCATCGCACGCGACCAATCAAGCAGAGGGGAGATGACATTCGATTGGTTTAGGAGAAAAACTCCTCCCAGACTTGTGTCTCTCCCCTCTTCAAAAAAAACTTAAGTCAAGAGGTTGAGTAACGTATATATAGCAATCAGTGTGCTTTAGTAATACCATTTACGCTCATGTATTGATTCCAATAGTGCAAGGGTGACCAGAGATTAACTTCTTGACTTGAAAAAATTAAAATATGTTCGTGATTATTTTTTGGTGTATTTGGAATAGAATTTTCAAGGAACTAGTGATGTCCAGCATCCTGTATGTCTTCGTCGGTGTGTTGCTGCTCGTCTACTTCTTGCAAAAGACATGGGAGGCTCGTAAGCTGCCTCCGGGACCGTGGGGGTTGCCGTTTTACGGATCGCTCCGTGATCTCAAAGGCGACCTCCACATACACTACGGAAATCTGGCTAAGAAATACGGATCCATGTTTTCGACGCGACTCGGGTCGAAACTGATTGTCGTGTTAAGTGACTACAAACTGATAAGGGACGCTTTCCGCAAGGAAGAGTTCACCGGAAGACCCGTCACAGACTTCACGAGCATCCTGGGAGATTACGGTAAGTCGCGTGCACCTGTTCAATTGTTGCGCCCCCAATCGGTTATATAGAACCGCGGAATCTGATTGACACACTTTATGTTTAACCTTCTCGTAGCCTTGACAGGTCATCTTTAGTAAGAGTGATCTCTAGCTCGATGGGGTTTTAGATTCGTTATCGCCGCGTTATCATTATCAATATAACCCAGTTCGAGAATCTTTATATAATGCGTAAATAACAAATGTTTTGCAAGCGCGTGTTTTTATGCAGCAAAAATTAGGACGGAAATATTTTCAGGAGTCATCAACGTCGAAGGGAAACTGTGGAAGGAGCAGCGCCGATTCCTCCACGATCGCCTGAGACATTTCGGCATGACTTACATCGGAAGCAGAAAAGGTCAGATGGAAAGCAGAATCATGAAGGAAGTCGAAGAGTTCCTTTGCGTCCTCAAGACTCAAAAAGAGAACGCCGTCGACTTAAATCCAACATTCGCGATTTCGATCTCCAACGTCATTTGCGATATAATTATGTCCGTGAGATTTTCGCACAACGACGAACGTTACAGAAGATTCATGCATCTGATCGATGAAGGCTTCCGACTTTTTGGTTCGCTTGATACCGCCGTTTTCATCCCCGCCATGCTGTATATCCCGGGGAATAAGCAAACGTTAATCGACATTGCTAAGGTAGAGTTTTTTTTTTTTTTTGTAACAGTTTAACAGGTTTTCATTAATTGTTTTTTGCTGTAGAATCGAGAGGAAATGGGAGAATTTCTCCAGAAGACCATCGACGAACACAGGCAGACTTTCGACCCGAGCCAATTGAGAGATCTTCTCGACGCGTACTTGTTCGAGATTCAGAAAGCCAACGAGGAAGGACTCGGGTACAAGTTGTTTGGGGGTCGAGATCACGGTTAGTTTCTTGGAAAATAACGCAACTTTCTCGCTAACGAGCTAAATTTCTAGATCGCCACATGCAACAGATCATGGGTGATCTCTTCTCTGCCGGCATGGAGACAATAAAAACTTCCATGCTTTGGGCCGTGGTGTTCATGCTCCACCATCCCGAGAAGATGCACGCGGTCCAAGAAGAGTTGGACCAAGTGGTAGGGCGCCAGAGACTGCCGAAGTTGGAGGACATGGCCTATCTTCCTGTAACCGAGTCGACGATTTTGGAAGTTTTGCGGCGATCCAGTATTATTCCTATGGGTACCACTCACGCTCCAACACGGTAAGTGCTAATAAATTAGCGATAGCCCGAGGCGAGCCTTAAATGTTAAACGAATCCTTTTACAACTGCGCGTGCAATCCTTGAAACGTCGCAGCAGATTGGGTCACTAGTCAAATTTGCACCTGCGAAAAAGTGAAAGTTCTTATACCTAAAAAACACTTATAAAAACCGTTGCTTAGCACCAAGCCCGACCTGTTCGCCGAGGTCGTTGAACCCTGCGTTTAATCGTGATCAGTCTGCCGGCCGACGATTTCCTAAGACGAATTTCGTAACACACGCAGGTCCATTACAATGACATTATGTAATTACAGAGATTTGCAACTGAACGGTTACACCGTCCCGAAGAAATGCGAAGTGGTACCGCTGCTCCACTACGTCCATATGGATCCGGCATTGTGGGAGGAACCGGAAAAATTCAATCCTTCCCGTTTCATCAACTCCGAAGGAAAAGTGACCAAACCAGAGTACTTTATTCCGTTTGGAGTCGGGCGACGCATCTGTTTGGGCGAAGTCCTGGCCAGGATGGAAATGTTCCTCTTCTTCTCCTCGCTGCTCCACACGTTCGAACTGTCCATTCCTGAAGGGGGGGCTCTTCCGAACTTGAAGGGCAAGGCAGGGATCACCATAACACCAGAAGCTTTTAAGGTTTGCCTGAAACAACGACCGATGGACGGGGACGTCCCGAGCACGATTCGATCCGCTGGAAGTCATTGATTCAGTAAGGCCTTAAAGAGCACGGTGACTGAAAACGATTCCTAAAAATGAGTGTATGTACTTAAAATTCTTTTGACCATTCATCGGATCTCCGACCGAGTTCGGCTGTGCATCATAAGTGTTCGTATCCATTTTTTTTTAGTATTATGTAATGTTAGTTCAACTAGTCACCAGATCGTGTAACGTCAACTGCTCCATTATCCATTACCATTGAACAGTTGACTTCACATTTGTACAAATTCACGTTCGTTACCTTTTAAGTTGCAAATAATCATCAGGGCAGCTGTTATTTTCTGATCGGCTAGAATAAAGTGTTCAATTTTGGAAAACCTAGTCGGAATAGGTCCCTTCAGTATATAGGGTTGCCATACGTTTTCTGGTCCCCTTTAAATTTTTTAAATATGTAACTGTTTTTAATGTTCAAGACTTTTTTACATGTCGTGTTTTGTTATGACCAAAATATGGTAGCCCTCAGTATAACCATTTTGCTTCTGTAAATACAGTGATTCTCGGTTATAACGTTGTAGATTATACCTGGGAAAAATGTTACATGTTGCATCTACTCTTTGGACTTTCAAATTAACGAATAAACTAAAAATTATAGATATAGGTCAAAACTCAACGTATAACCGGCGAACACTGTACTTTAGTATCAGCGTTGATATTCATCCGGTGCGACCGCACCGATTACTGTAATAATAACTCCGTCAAACGGTAATATAAATAATTTGTTACCAAAAATTTCGGTTTATTCCAGGAATATAAGAGGGATGTAATTAAAAATTTTACCATAACGTGAAACTAGAAAATAAAAATTATTATACAACCTCTGTATGTCATTTGGAAACCAATTTTTTAATATTTGCATATTACCGCTCCGGTTATTAAATGTTTGAATACCGACGTACTTTAGTATTAATGCGTTCTCTATAAATAATAATTTTAATTATTTTTGATTGTAAAGACTACATTACACGCATTATAAGATTATTTAATATAGTTTTAATAAAACTACTTAATTTCTAAAAAACAACTTTTATTGTTCAATTCCTGTCCCGAAAGGTTAATTTGTGCTCTTTGGGCGTGAGCGTGATACCGCACTCGCCCTCGAGATCGACGCTATCACACCTGACGTCGAATTTGTGAATAATCGTAGCACCGAACAGGAAAAGGAGCATTCGAGCCAATTCGTCTCCGACGCAACTGCGCTTACCTTGAAAACAAAATGTCAATTGCAATTAATTCAAATCAAAGGCCTTACCGGTTTGGAAAGGAATAAATGCTTCTGGCTTAGCAAATCGTCCTTCTTCGTCTAGAAATCGCCCTGGGTCGAATTTTTCCGGGTCGCGCCAGGTCGCAGGGTTCATGTGAATCGCCCATTGCAACGGGACGATCATGGTTCCCTTTGGGATTTCGTACCCGGCGATATCCATTTCGTCCAGGCTACCATGAGGAATTCCGATCGGGACCACCGAACGGATTCTTTGTGTTTCCGCGATTGAAGCTTCCGTTAATGGTAAGGAAGGAAGATTTTCTAAGGTGGGCACATGACCTTGTAAAACGTTATCCAATTCTTCCTGAATTTTAATTTGGATTTCCGAATTTGCGGCCATGAATAGTAAGTACCATCTGCGGGAAAAAATTAGTAAATTTGTGTTGCATCAGAAAAGTATTTTGTTACCTTAATGAAGTTAAGGTGGTGTCCAAACCGGCACCGAAGAGATCGGCCAAAAGATGATAAAACTGTTGGTCGCAATAAAATTGATGTTTTTCCGGATTTGCCTCACGCTCAGTTAGGAAGGCCTGAAGGATGTTGTTTTTGTCCGAATTTGGTTCTTCGATGATTTTCTGGTAGACCTCGTGTGTTTTATATTTGCCGTCCAGTAGGTATTTCATCGTCTTATGATACTTCGGCAAAAATCTAAAGAGAAATCAATTATCACATTTCGATAATTGTCACTGATTATGTTAAAAATGAAAGTTGATTACACGTGCACGAATTAATGGCAAAGTTTAAGTAAGTGCTAATAATAAGCAAATATTACCTCATGACCGCCTTATAATTCGCGTTTCTATTAATTTGCATTTACCGTAAAAATGGAAAAAAATTTAAGGGACCGGCCACGCCAATGTGTTTGGTTCCTTCTTCTTGAAGTTCTTGCAGCCATTTCCACAATTTGTCCTCTTTTGCCCACGATTTTCCGAAGACCAGTTGGCAAATAACCGAGCCCAAATTGTGTCTTAGTGGCTTTAGAGGGTCCAAGGTAGCCGTTTGGGTTTTTGGATCCACTTGCCTTTTGATGTCCTGGAATTATGTATTATTTTTGGAAATTCTAGGGCTTCAAGTACCTCGATAAATTCGATGACTTCCTTGATAATTTGAGATTCAATTTCGTTCGTTTTCGGTCCAAATTTCACAAGACCAAAATTTTTCAAAGTGTTGATTACGAATTTTCGCTGATCCTTCCATAGGTCACCTTCGGAACAAATCAGACCTGCAAGTATTTCAGTCAATTTTTTCTTTTTTTCTCTGTCAGGTATAAAAAAAGGGACCCAAATAACAAAGTTTACAAAAAGAGGACGGAAAAAAACAAAACCTTGTTTGTCCGCGACTCTGCGTGACTTTACGGATTGTAAAATCAATTACTTATCAAAATTTGGGGAATGAATATATAATTTGGTTGATGATTTCTTTAACTCCAGCAACAGAACCATTGTGCAATATTGCGCAGTAAGTTTTTTCCTCGATTAGACAAAACAATCCTTGACTATGTTCAAGGATTTGTAAATGCACTTTTTGGCTACCCTTAACATTTACAAAATATCCCACGTGAGAATGATACTAAATCGAGTGTATTCGTTTTACATAAGGAAAAGTGATATTATCATAGGTTATGGTCTATCAGAAAAAACTCCAGGAAAAAATCAAGCACTGCAGCGAATTAATACGAACCAGTCCTGCAAGACATGCAGCTAGAATGAATTCGGTTTCTCCTTGTCCTAGGACAAATAGTGCAATCTTCCAGATGGTTAATAACGCCCGTCACCGACTCCAATGGCGTACAAATGCATTGGTCAACTATCTAAATGCAGTTATAAGCGAAATTTATTTTTGACAGCGAATAAAAACTAGCAAATGTAGTGTTGACCAAAATGAACGTGGCCTTGATTCTCTAAATGCAAATGGTTAGTGCAGACCACACTTGCACCGGGGCCTGCATTTGGTCAAAGACCAAAGAAAAAAAATCATCTTGAGGTTGATGTATTATTCATGGTGATTTTAAAAAGTCGAACAGAATAAAAAAAAATGTCGAAATACGGTAGCGAACATTTCTAGATAATCACTGTATTTATCGGGTCTAACCTATAATCAATACGAGGAGGCTGGAATTATGTCCGCATCTAGCCAATTGTGAGATGCATTTAATGTATGCATGGCATATTCAGCAAAGAAAAGTAAAAAAGTGCATCTGTGAAAAAGTGGTCACGAGAATTTGGTAGTCGATTTAAGTTTGCATAGAAATGGGCGCATTATTTATCACTCTAACGAAAAAACTAGATATTCAGGTATTGATAAACATTTTTTTCCGTACTTTAACGGGTACAAATGTCACATTAGATTCTGACCTTCATTTCGAGTTTAAGTATTGAACGTAATCCAGTAATGTAATTTTATCTATTTTACTGTCGGTAGACGGAAGTCGAAAAATTTTCCATTAGCGATTTTTTTCGCGCGACATAAACCGTCTAATGGACTTTAAAAGGAACGACTTTCACGTTTACTGTTGTCTTTTGTTGCTAGGCATATGCATACAGTCGGAAAAAAATAATTTTTATTCACTTTCTGAATTAAACATTTGGAACGAGCGCTTTTTGGAATTCTAAAAACAACACGCCCCAAAATAATGATCGCACCCGATTATCGTGTGACGCACTCGAGGTAATTAGTGTCGATGCATTTTAGAACAGTGCGTTCGATGAACTTCATGCTTGATGGAAATCGTCAACTTGTTGAAAACAGTAAATGTGGGGCAAGGCTGCAAAAATTTTTGTTTGTCGTGTTGCGATAGTTGGCTTCAGAAAAATCGTAAAACGCTCCAAGTTTCGACACGAAGCTGTGGAAAAACTTTAAGTGACGGAAATCAGATTTTGAAAAAATATGAAAAAAATTTATTAATAAATATTCAAAACGTTGTGATTAATTTTAGAATGATACGGAATAATTAACCTAATTAACCTATTGAAAACATTTGTTCGGTTTCTCGCATTGGAATATGAACCTTATTCCAACAATCCTTGAAATTTTATTGTAAAATATGCAGAAACCTCATTATTAATTGGAAAGATGTTTTTCTGCTGCTTTTTGCAGCATTTAAGGTGTAAAAAAACCCGACTGCATTTATACATGGGTCACGATAAAATTATTGAGAACGGTTAATAGTTTTTAGGATTCTATTTTAAATATGAACCAAGAAATTCCTTTTTTTTCTTTACTTCTACTGGTTGAAAGCGAACAAATTGATAATTACGGCATCAATTTCTTCCTCACACAAAAATTTTCTACCCTGCAGGGTTTTCTTTAGTCCAAAACATAGCCAGAAGTTGTAGATGACTAAATCAGATAAATATGAGGGATGTTCTGATATATTTATATTTTATGTATGGACGACGCGTTACAATGGTGTAGCATAATCTCCTCTATTACTCAACATCTTAGGAAAACAGTTTTCAGACAATCATAGACGCAAACTGGTTTTATTCGAACAGTTTAGTAGGCCAGAAACAAAGATTTATCATCCGCTTGGATTCATGCCAACCCCCATCACGGTTTTGAAATAAGTTTTAACGATTCTTATGTGGTTACAACAAATATATTTTCCAATAATTAGGGGGCAGCGATTGCTAAAAGGTTCTATAGTTTTTTTTTTTTTTAAATTCGAGACATGATATTGAAAGAACAAATTATATTGGAACATTTGTAACAAATAGTTTTTGGCGGCAAATTTGAATTTTATTATTTTTAACGTTTATACAATAGGGAAAACACGAGTTGATAAGCAGTTTGCAATAGAACCACAAAAACGGTACGCTAATGCACAATTAAAAACACAAAAACTTTGATAAGTAGTGATTTCATTACTTATATAAATATAATATAATATAATATGGCTGCTCACAATTGAAATCACTGACAAGAACTGTTTTTATCATTTATATAAAAATAATTTACGAAAATTGGCTACTATGACACGTAAATCTAATCAGCTGCTTCGACTACGTGGCAACTGTATAATTTCCATAATTTACTCAGTGTAAAACCGACCTGCTGGCAGCTACTCATAGATCTATATTTTGGCATGAAATTTTTGAACTCGTCTGGAATAAAAAAAGGGCATATAGTGTTAAAAATTTCGAGCTTACTGTAAGTTAAGTTAAATTTTGAACAATCGGTACAATGCTGAAAATTTGATTCAACGTATACTTCACTTCATAACCCCACATGTTCATTTGTGATGACCGAAAAAGGCGAAATTTTGAACGGTTCCAAAAAATGTTTTTTTGGGCGACTGTCTACAATATTGATTTTGCATACATGTAAATTGGCCTGAAACCTCGCTTATCCCGGCCGCCCATCTTTAAAAATGTAACTAACAGTTGGCAATGCCACTGATACAGCATGATGGTTAATAATAACTGTCAAATGCTTCTTAAATTTTCTACTCGTTGGCAACCACAAGAAGTGTAGATTCTCTAGAAGTAGACCAGAAATGCAGCATGCATTGTCCTTTATTCAACTGTGAAAATGTCGAAAAGGAAGTCAAAGAGCAACTGATTAATCAAATAAGATAGCAGGTGTTTCAAGGACGCATTAAAAATAAAATAAATACATAAGAAAAGAGACAAAAGCATAAATCTACAAAGCACTAATCAGACCAATTTTAATCTACCCCACAGAGACAATATGGGATACATCTAAAATTAAGAAGCTCCTAGAGGCACCAGAAAATCTAAAACAATAGTCAAGTGTTGAAAGAATAGTGAAAATTGCTAGAGATGTCACTGTAGTAGTAAACATAGATTGATTGAGAAACATTAAAGAAAACAGGATTTGATCCAGAAAGAAAGAAAGAAAGATAAAGATGTTCCAAAGTTTCACGTTTTACATTTTAACGACTGACTACCTTTTTAAATGATCATGTATAATTGGTTTAATAGATGAAGATCCAGTCTTCATGTGATACTCTAATAATTGCGTAAGCGGTTTAATTATCCTCTTCCGATATTTTCTTAACATATTTTTCGAATTGTTTTAGGCGAACTCCCTACTGCTTTTTGCTGCTGAACAGAGCTTTCTTTACGATCAAACTCCTTATACGATTGGTAAATTGTGAGCAACGAAGGCGTCTCTTCACTAAATGTCAAATTTAAACTTTCGTTCAACTATTTATGGCATGGGTTCGAACCGACCCTTTTTATTCTCTACAAATAAACAACAAAGAACAAAGTTTACTGTGTGTTTGGGTAGAGGATCATTGTCCACTGAAAACACAGTGGATAGAGACGATCCATTTTGGAACCAGGAAATGCTACCGAAATTACAACGGTTTTATTTTAACCCTTAAGCGGGCGCGTACTTTTCCAAAACATAACTAGGCGAGTTGTTGTATTTTATACAACACGTAGTTTTCGTTTCAGCAAGATGTCCCCACTGGCAGTTTTATGACGGTCCTCAAATTTAGTCCTCGAAATTTTTCCTTAAAATCATGATTCAGACACGTTCTTTACATAATTCATTTTTTTTAGATAGAACACCAGTGTAGAAAGTGCTGTAACTTTGCCAACTAAACCTCAACTGGCTGCTAGAGAAATAAGTAAATTAATTTTTTTATTCTCAATAATTTTCGCACAACCCATGTACGAATATTTATTTTCATTTTTAAAATGCATTAATGACTAGTCAAAAAATTTTATTTACCACGGTTTAATAATATATTATGAGCCAAGGTTGTAAAGACTATATAAATCCTAGCCTCAGGGTGCAAAGCGCCGAGGGCTGTAAGGCGCGTGGGCTATAATAATATTCACAACCGTGGTGAATATAGGTACATTTTTTAACTTTTAGCACTGTAAGGCCGTTTAAAATAACCTATTATTGATGCTTTTTTAATACAACTCACAAAAATCAGGTCGGTAGTTTAATGAAGTTTGGTAATTGTTTTATAAATTGACATTTCCGCCGTATTTTCACAAAATGATCTGGTGAACGTAATAAAAAAATAATTGATATTTTGGTTTTGCTTACAAATGATTTATGCTATTTATTACAATTACTTAATAATAAAGATTTCTTAATGATAGGTTAAATTTATAAAGTGGTCAAAATTCATTTTCATTCTGAATCCGTAAAGCAAGCGGTAGAGAATGAACAACTGCACAATTTAAAAATGGGTCCATACAGTCGAAGCTTCTCAACTCGAACTTCTGTAACTTGAACTTTTCTATACCTTGCGTTGCTTTTCCACTCTTTGCTTCGAATTTTTATAAGTCAAAAATTTCTATAACTGAAATTTTTAAGAGAAATCAACTCTCTTCAATTCATCAATTTGTAACTTTTTTGAACAGTTTCTAGCAATGTTTTTGGGAACCCTCTACGTCGGATCTTAAAAGCCTTACAGTGCAACAAAAAATTGATATTGAAAGTGGCGTCAAAGAGAAAAATATTGCTAAAGAATCTAAAATACCTGCATGTGCATTATCAAAATATTAGAAATACTAGTGAAACTAAAAATAAAATTGAACAATTTTATGAAACCACGCACCAAGGAAGCTGCTCATCAAAATTCAATTACCGATTGCTTTAATCGGCAATGAAATTTTGATGTGTAGCTTAAACAAATAAATCTATAATTATGTATTTATGATTTATTTACTTATTATTAAAATAAAGAAATATTCACTTTCTTTAACTCGAATTTAGTCTTCGTCACCTTGGAAGTTCGAGTTACGGAGCTTCGACTATAATAGGCTAGTAGTGAAAAATATTTTTGCATCACAATAATTATTGTAAATTGTATTGAACAGTTTGTGTTAAATTTTTAGTATAAACTAATTGCAACATAAAATTTTATCGCAAATGGTTAAATCAACTTCTTGAAACTGAAAATACAAATGTTTAATCAAACACTCTTCGCAAATTTCAAGCAATCATTAGCAAAATTCAACAGGATTTTAAAACACTCAAACTTTTAATTAATTTTATGACCGTTAAAATTTGCTCCCATAAAAGCGAAACTTGAATAAACAATATTAACATTTATAAGGAAATTTCACCGAAACAGAAATTCACGTTCCCAGCAACGTATCATTGTGTTACATAACATTTCCAAAACAACAAAACACAGAAATGCCCCGATTAAATATTTCCGTTAGTGAAATTTCGTTGTGGTAAAAGTAAATCGTTATTAAAGTGATGTGATGGGCTGAGGAGCAATTTGTGGTGGCCTCAAATTAAACTGGAAGAAAAACGACCCCGTCACGTTTAAATCCGGGCTGTGTTGATATAATAAAATATGTGCCGCAGTGTCTGTCGGTCGAGTGGTTTAATAAAACGCCGGCACGTAACGCAGGATACAAAATTCAAGTCATTCAGACGGCGGGCGATTATATTTCATACATTTCAACTTTCATTGTGTAACGCCCTAAAAAGAACGATCAAGAGAATTTACATGGAAAAAAGTGCACTTTAACGAACAATAAACACATTACACAACCGAAATGTAAAACGCAGTAGCAACAACCGCCGTTTTCTCGATTGCCACGCCAAAAAAATTAGTAAACGAATATAAAATCAATTTTTTAAATTTCTTGTCTCGTATTTACAATTTGTGTAAGTGTCTAAGGTGCGGAAGGAAATGTCATGGTCGATCGTGTACCTCTATGTGATTGTGAATGTCTCACTTGAAGATAGAATCTGCGGAATGACAGCATATCATAATTATTAGGCTGAAAGGCTGCGAACCGTGCCGGATGCGATAAGGGAGTTGCAGTCGAGCCAGGAAAAAAATTGAAAATTCCTTTTGTGGGTTTCCCGCATGACTCATTTCGACCCCGCTGAAATTGCTGCAATTCGAGGTAATGCGGGTAATAAGTGGCGCTTCAGAGTAACGGCCAGGGCCACAAAGCCAACGTCCGAGAAACCTTCTAGTTCTATTCCTGATGTTTACGACACCGACCTCCACATTCCTGCAAACTGCTACCCTAAGAGGCCCCGTGCATTGCAAACTAGTGACATAAGAATTAGGGGCCCCTGCATTATCCCGGATTTTTCGAAAATGTGGGTTAAAAAAAATAAACGGTGTTGCGTGTCGAGGGACAATATAATGACGTAAGCATTCTGGCATACTAACCCACTCGGAGCAAAAAACTGAAAAGAAACTAACAGGTTAACGACCGATCCGATGGATTAAGCACCATTCACCATTTTTGACTCACCATAGCCTTTCATGATTCCGTGCGTTAAATATAGAGGGGCCCTTCCGGTCGCCACCTCCTTCGCCAAAATCTTCCTCACCAGCTTGTGATCCGAAAGGACGACGGTGTACACCCCTCCCAAACGTAGCCCGTACATCGGACCGTATTTTTTCGTCAGATTGGCGAGGGAAACGTGCGGGGCTTTAGCATCCAAGAATGGGAGGTATCCAACGATCGGGAGCCCCCAGGGACCTGGTGGAAGTTTTCTTCGGCGCCAATACGATAACGACAAGTACAAAACGAATAGGCACACGAGGATCACGAACATCTACAATAGAACGAAAATAATTGGGTTCATTATTCGTATTGGTTATTAACCCTGACAAGCACGACTTCTTATCTCGATTGTTTGCTCGATACTGGGAACATTTGGGATTGAAATTAGGTTTTTGAAAATTTCATGAGGCATTAGCATTTCGAGGCTAGATGAAACTTTTGAAGACGATGTGGTTCAATAATCTTAACAAAGAAAACGCTGAATGGGATGTTGCACTCGGTGGGAGGACAGTGGCGCACGTGCAGCCGCCCGGGTCAACCACCGCCAGGGCAATGCATTCATTTTTTATGAAAATCTAAGGACGACCACTTGCAGCAGTTCAACGATTCTTTCAGACATTGTGAAAAAAATCGTGTCCGATATGTTACCAAGCGAAGCCCCTTAACTGTTACTTTCGCTATGTGTTCTGATTGATTTCTTCTGTTTTGTTTCGCAAAGAACCAATCGCGATTTTGAATAAAATCGCTAGCAGGAGTGGTTACATTGGTGCTCACAATTTACACAAAACTCGTTTCTTCAGAAGGGATATGCGAAGAGGTCATTGAGATCGTTTTCAATTTTTACATTTTAAAGGTGAGTTGCTCTCTCGAGGTAAATGAATTAATACTGTCTTAGGATCGGTCACCAGTTAAGATTAAGATGGGTCGTTGACTTTGCTGGTGGCAAATAACCTTTGGTGCAGGATCGGTGATTAATCGGTCGCGCCTTTTAGCTGAAAATTTTTCCGATTCTTTTGAACCCCATTTTGGTTTCGACACGCACGCGACGACCTTGGTATTCACTAGATGAGCTTTTAAGATGCCTCGAAATTCCCATAATTAATTGTTGAAAAAATAACGTTGGATCAATTACTTTGTAATTCCCTAAGACGATTCTTTATCAACATTTGAACTTGGCTGAAACTTGTTAAATTGACCCTTAATCTTGTTAATGATAAAAACTTTAAATTTTTAAAATTTTTATATATTGATTTTTTTTAAAGACTTTCACAGAAATCAGTGTTATTGTAATTATAAATGTGGCAATCACTTGTAAGAAAGTAATACAAGACAACTTATAATTATTATTAATAATTTTAGTTATTAATATTAATGATAATCAATAATTAATTATAATTTACTTTTCAATAGAAATTAATTAAAAGACGTCACCAGTTCATAAGGCACAATGGAACTGATGAACAAAAAAAAAAATTCGTGAAATACCTATCCTCTCTTCCACATTTTTCAAAATATATGTAGGTAAAATTTAACAATACCTAAATGAGAAGCATCGACCTACTTTCACAACAAGCAGCGTTGGGTACTAATTGTCAATATTGTAAAGGGTAGGTAGGTACGAGAATTAGTTTCTTGAACCCGATTGTACATTCGTTCAAGGTTTTGTGGGTAAACACAGAAACGCACACAAAAATTTTACATTTTTTTCCAAAAGTGTCGGTGAATTACAAATTGATTCAAACAGAAAAAAAATCTTACGAATTAAATTTGCCTGATATAAGCTTAAATTTTTTTGATCTTTACTTGATTGAAAACAGGAAACGGTTTTAACATAAAATACATCTACGGTTTAGTTCAAGAGTTCTGATCTCCAAATGCCAAGGAAAAGTTTGTTGGGAAAAAAGAAAAAACAAACGTATAGAATTCCATTTAAAAAACTTGGGCAAATAATGTTGAAGCTTCTCTTTACAATTTCAAAAATCCATCGGAATTGTCTTAAGATGGATTTGGAATTTGGTTGTCGTCCAGCAAGATCTGGGGGAAGAGCAACATTTCCCGAGTGTGAAGAAAAAGTTATAGTGGAATGAGAAAAGTAAAGAGCATCTTCTTCGGGGCATTGTCCTAATGAAGAAAGGTCGTGGCAGTGAAATCTGAGGGTCACTGTCCGCCAGGGCAGTACATCATGAAAGTAGACAGTCACTTTTCAGAAATTTAAATCTAGGACATCATCCTACTTACGCAGGAATTAGGTTATGTATTTTTATAACCGTCAAGTATAACTGTAGCAAGGTTTACAACTTTTGTCGAGCGGACTTGTAGTTCAAGGGTGGATAGATAAGAAACATTTCAATCGGAAAAAAACATACTCTGAGTAAATAGAGCAGCAAATTAATCCAAAAAAAATTTTTCATTCACGTGTTGAGAGATGTGTACAGTCACTAAGTCATGGTCAAGATGATAACGTATTTAGGCCATTTTATCACAGTTTGGGCATGCAATCTTAACTGGGTTAAACGTCACAGCAGTCGCCTTGGGAAAACAGCACCGACCCGTTTCCGCATACAATGAATCTTGTGCAGGATTAGAAAAGAGACATTGACCTGAGTAGATGAGTTGATACAAATACGATATGAAAGTGCAAAGGCATCTCTAGCGCCGCTAAGAATTGGGTTACAACATACATTCACGGTCATTCACACCGGCAAAAATTACAGCCAATTGCACCCATCGGATTTCTAAAGAGCCAAAATTTTTAGAATCGAAGATTTTTTTAAGGGGCGACCTTGCGGACCAGACATCGGGTGCATTGTCCACACACCTGCACCAGAGGACATAGACCCATAACATTCCGTGGGAATGAAAGAATTCAATCTGAGTTCGAAGCATTGCGACAACCGGCCAATCGGTGGATTATCCATTTGCGTCGATTGTCCCAGTTTTGATTCAACAAACCAATTGCGAAATGTGCCCATGAGATGAGAAAAACCGAAAAAAAAGTCCCGGGCTCAATAAAGTTTAAGCCATGGTGGAAAAGAGAGATGCGTCGGTCTAACACTGACCAGCACCATCTCATTTGCATTAGAATGTAAGTCTGCGAGGATTATACTTTTAATTAAGTGACAAAACTTTTGTTCGAAGCTAAGCAAACATCCAGTTTCAGATTGACGTAATGGAAAGGTACATTTATAACCCAATTAACCCTGAAAGCAATCTTTTCCACGATTTGTATATTA
This sequence comes from Dascillus cervinus, assembly GCA_949768715.1. Taxonomy (NCBI): domain Eukaryota; kingdom Metazoa; phylum Arthropoda; class Insecta; order Coleoptera; family Dascillidae; genus Dascillus; species Dascillus cervinus. The sequence continues at coordinate 22,597,628 of OX458319.1, read as the reverse complement.
ATCATGAAAAAATCGGCGGCCGTCGAAATTGAAAGTGTTTTCGTTGTCTTAGCATTGAGATGACAGCGCAACTTGGAAAATTTAAGTGGCACGTTTTTTTTGAGGAAAAAGAGAAAAAACTTTCTCGAATTGTTCATTCTAATCGTGGTCTCTGGTGGAATAACCTTCACATCCACGTGTTTGAACTTATTTCTTTTCGAGTGTCCACAATAGGCTGCTGAGGGGTCTTTGACTGTATTCAAGTTTCACCTAGTGCACTAGATTTAAGGGAAAATGGGTCAATCTGGACACAATGAGAAACTGGCGTGCGTGGGAGAGCGAGAAAAATCCAGTTTTCTCCATTTCCAAACCAATCAGACTGATTCGTCAATGGCAAGAAAATTACCAGAATGTCTTATGAACTAACTGTATCATGACGATAAATTTAAAAGTATAAGTTATCTTGTAGACGACAAAAATTAACATATGAAACAATAATTTTTTCAAATATAAACAGTTCAAAAAAATAAGATGTTTAAGTTGATTTAAAATCTAGTTTCTTCAGGGATATCAGTGACAATCGAGTTTCACCTGCTTCAAAAAAGAAGGCACCCCGGGGACAATGAGAAACTAGCTGAAGAAAAGAACGTGACAGAATAAGTATCAAAACTATCTAATTTTCTTGAGGGGTCTCCGGCAGTGTTCAAGTTTCACCAAATGCACTAGATTTGTACGAAAACGTGCCATCCCGGAGATAAGATCTCGTTGCGTGCGTGCAAGTCTTTTTGGAAAGGATGGGAAGGGTATTGTCACAGAAAAAAGTTGGTCAAATCGCAAAAATTTAAAACAAGTCATCTCGTAATTATTTTTGTGCAAAAAACGGGCAAGAATTTCAAATGTTCCACTCTGATAAATTTGGAACTCAATTTTAATCGACTAGTACGTGTCCATGTCTAATTTAAATTAACTGCACCATCGGTAGATGTTATCAAATCGTAAATAAATAATTCCCAAAATGCGAATAAAGACAAACGCGATGAAGTAATTATATTTCCGAGCTAAAAAAATAATTTATTTTTGCCCCAGGGCGAGCACGCTTTTTCTTACCCAAATAGGACGATTTCGGATGTTCAAAAGACTGAAAGTTGAATGTGTTTCGCTCGAAGTTGAGATGCCTATTTATGACGAAAGCAGACATAAACACCTGTGCGTGTGAGTGCGTGATCACCGAACGTCGAGACGTAAAGATTAATAGAGTTCATTGGCTTTGATTGGTATTTACATCGACCGAAGTACGGTTGTTCACTTACTGAAAGTTGGGACTCACTGACCCAGTCCCAGAGTCGGATTCGAAAAATTTCGCAATTCGCCAAAAATTTTCGGTTCACAATGGACCGGGTTAAAAGGCCGAAACTTTAATTTTGCGATTAACCTTTTCGGCAGTTTAATTTACACCTAAATGCCAACGAACAAATTATTATTTTGCGGCAATTATATGAGACTGTCATAGTTATTAATTGTTAATGCGTGTTGCAAGGCCCTTTGCAGAATTTTTTATTGACTAATCGTGCGATTGCAAAATATACTAGTCCCCCCGATTGGACGGACGATCGCCTCCTACCAGTCGCAGCTTTACATAATTAGTAGAGTGTTAAAAAGGAACGTCGTGAACTTTGAAATTCCCAATCGAATAAAAAAGAGTGGACGAAAATCAATGATAAATAATTAGTCTGCAGTCGATTTATCAGTATTGAGCAGTTTTGGACTTATTTTCATATGAATGAGAAAGTCAGAGCCAAGGCTGCGGTCGCTGACCTACTGCAACAGTACCCAGCGTAAACAGCTGTACTAGTAGTACCATATGTAGTACCGTAACTCCTACACATCATTTTTAAGGCTGTGTAAAATTATGGAAATTGCTGCGTTCATATTAAATCTATAAGCGTAATTTAATGCCTGAAACTAGTTTAATAATCATCATTATTGAGGCAGGTGTTCAGTAATCATAAACTTTATGCTCGTTTCCAGTGCAGTGCGTTCACACATCAGCCCTTTTATTAACTCCCCTCCTCTCGTTCACAAGTTCATGAAACTTTTAGTTAAATAGTAATAAATTATAGTGCAAAAAGTCAAAATTGTAAATAGCGTTTGCAGTCATATTGTCTTTTCAAATAGACTTTCTAAATTAAACAAACATAAAAAAATTCGAGATAAAAAAAAAGTTCAAGCAAAAAATTAATATTATAATTTATGACATCCTTTTAGTTTTTAGTGGAGAAATAACGATTGCTAATCAGAGACTTATTAGCAAAATAAATTTATTTATTAAATTCAAGTCCACAAAAAATTTAAAAAAACGTTTTGGGCTGCTCCAAATCGTTCCCTTCACGCTGTTCATAATGGAGACCCATCAATTGTAACGAACCAAACAAAAGTCCTCGCTCAATTCTTCGAACCTAACTCTCCTATCACGTTTTTCCAGCTCACTTAAAATTCATGAATACAAAGCATTCTTAAAAAATAATTCGAACAAAAAAATTGTTCCACATAAAATCAAAATAATAATTTTTTCGGGGCCACGTTTTTTATTATTTTTTTTGTTTTGTATGCGCACAGATTAATGACGTCCACTAGAGCAACGATCCATTTTTATCGTTGTCATTTTTCATATAATCATCATCAAAAGTGTTTAGGTATTAGCGCAGTAATTACAGTACTAAAGTGACAACTTTCGAAATTGTACTCAATATAAAAGGCCAATTTTCAGGTTGCATTCCTTTATATCTTGCTAGGTAATGTTGTTTATCCATCAAGTTGCAGGTAATTTTACTACCGGACTGTTAAAAAGTCGTAAGACATACATACACCTTCTTATTCAACACACACCATCAACCCACAATGTGAAAGTTAAAAAAAATCGGTTTAATTTAAAGTTTGTCGTTAAAAAATGCATTTAAAAATTTAATTTATAAGATGACAGGTTCGAAATCGCTTCCCATCGGTTTAAAATTAATTGACAGGAAAAAAATTGTTTTGGTGGAATTGAACCGCACCGATCGCGAAGAATTTGGAACAAGGCGTTGTTTGCAAACTGTTATCATTTGTGGCAATAAAAAAAAATTGGACATGTTTGGTATTCCAAACTGCAAACATTTGCAAAGTTTGCCTTGTAGAATAATCAAAACATATGATTTTGTAACACCAGAGCTATTTATAAACTTCTTAAAGATTACAAATGCTATATTTGTCAACACTCGTTTCGTTTATATAAACAGTTTTTATGGCCGCTTTATTTACGGAATTATCAAAAATTTAATTAACGAAAAAAAAATTTATGAAATGGTTGAACTTCTGAAAACAACTGTTATACATAAAAGGTTAATCGTAGCCTTCCTTTCCTTCGGGCTACTAAATGTGAAATGCATATTAATCTTAAAATACTGGTTTTCTTGTTATAAGCGACAATAAACACAGTTTTTGTTCTCCAAATATTTTTTTTTATTATTATTTAAAGATTCGTTCTTGGAAAGCTTTCTGAATATTGAATTAAATATTTCCATTAAACAATAAATAGCTACTTAAGAAAAAATAGCTCTTTTTGCAGTGGTTTAACAACATACGAGACTAAATTCTTATGTAATCAGGGCATTGAAATTTTTTTGTTTTTATGTAACTACCATTTCTGTACTCATAATGTAATGTAATGTAATGTGTTTTAAATGCTGTATTTCCTCAAAACAAAAATAAATTGCTGGTCTGTAAGGTGGATGCCATAGCTCATTTTACACCCTGCAGTTGAGCAAAAATAAATTTTGTTATTATAGACTTTAGCGATAATTTTAATTCTTTTCTGTATGCGTGGTATTAACCCTTTAAACGCACAATTTTTCTGAAAAAAATTGTCCAAAAAATATTTATTTGATTATTTCTTAGTGTTCCTATTAGGTATTTCGATTTTGAAATCTTATAATAATATAGTATCAACGCGTTATTATCTCAAAAGCTTTTGCTTCTCACAAGCACAGACATTTCTTTCTAATATGATTGTTTCGAAAATACCAACTTTAAAATCTGGGCGATGTAGCCATTCGCTTGTGGATAACTTGTAGTTTCTCTTTTGTAAGAAAAGTTATGAATCTGACGCTGTGATGCTCATCCATTATTGACACAAAACAAACTTATATAAACAAATATTTTACAAAATATGAATTAAATCTGGAAGAGACAGGTCTTCACAAAATTGTAACAACAGTTTGACAGAGAAAAATTGTGACTTCAACTTGACATTTTCATAACTAGATCTTGTTTTTGCTTCTTGCTTCTTTTTCTTCTTCTTCTTTTATTCTGCTTTCCATGCTCATCTTCTCTACATATTGTTTGACATATCAACTAATCTGATAAATTAAGTTGTTACATTCTTCAACTATGAAATTCTTCTTACTTAATCTTCAATATTATTGATTGGTATGTCGCAATCACTTAATGGTAAGAAATCACTAGGAAAGTTATAATGAGGTTTTATTAAGCATTCAGATTAACAAGGTATCACGTCTGGTGTCAGATACACCCTCCCCCGAACACGAAGTAACAAAAGCAAAATTGCTTTGAATTAGAATACAGTTAAACTTGGTTATAACGTACATTTGCTTATGGTGTATATTTTTTGTTGCCCATCGCATTTTTATACAAACTAATACCTTTTCTGTTATAACGCTCTTTTTATAACGTACACACCCTACAACGTACAATTTATTAAAAATTTATCCGATTACATCGTACTAAGTTCTCGTTTTCATACTCACGTGATATGCAAACATATTGTATTTTAAATACTTCCTTGCACTTTCACGATCGTTTTTAACAATAAGTATCGATGCTTCTTTGGAAGTTTGTATGGCAACAACAGTGTTGCCGTTGCCCGTACATCCGGTCTCGTCTAGTCTTCTAGCCGGTCATATAAAAAACAGAAATTTCTGTATAAGTTCGTGAGCGATATGGACAGTGTTGCTTCCGTAATATTATTTCCGAAAAATAAACGTAGGCACTTAAATGCGAAAGATAAAGTCAAAATTATTAACAAAAATAAGGGGTGATGTGAGTCAAGCCACCTTTATTAGGAGATACAATTTATCAAAAATCGTGGTTTCAACAACATGGGCCTCTTGAAAGAAAAATACACCAGTTAAGCAACGAAAAAGCAGTCATATTAAAAAGTTTCAGAGGCCTATACAGGCAAATACTTTGCAGATACTACCGATAATATTTGCTAACGTTACTATATTGTCAATAGTAATCAACTGTAATTTTTGTAACGTATCAGGCGATCCCGTGAGGGTACGTTATAACTAAGTTTGACTGTATATTACTTTATAATTAGAGGACTTCCATAATGATGTTACAGGTTCTTTGTAAAGTTAATGTAAAGATGACAACAATTCACTTTGAAATACACTGAAACTTTTAGTGCAGTCGTTTTGTTTGATCACGATAATACTATTGGGGGTTCAAAAGTCGTTGTATAATGCTTGTGGCTAGTCCTTTATTTCGTGTACGGTCTATTTCTGACGAATTTTATTGTTATTTGATTGTTAAAATATTGCTTGAAATATGTGTGACAAATCTAGGTACAATAGCAAAGATATCGCCTTGGGTTGAATGCCCTAAATTTCCATCGAAACTAACTACAATTTGGCATCAAAATTTAAACAAATGTATCAATTTAAGTGAAAACAATTGTTATATTCGTAATCTCTCTAATTTTTCTTTAAAATGGACCTAATTACATCAAAATTGCAGGGTGACTGTCGGAGTTGACCGGGGTGTGTAGAGTGCAAAATATCTACACCTTGGAAGAATAAAAGTACAACCGGAACTCATATCGTTTGCAGTTATAGTGAGTGATCGATTTTTAACAATTCAGGGCTATTATTAGGATTGTAAACCTTTGAAGATCGATTGATTGATTATTCCGGCTTGTCGCCCTTGCTTTGTACAATTAAAGAACTTTGCTCGTTCCGAGGATTGTTCCCTTCATTATTGATTGTACCTGAACAACTAATTTTCTTCATTCGTTTCAGAGCTTAGTATATCTATTGTGCGATTATGTTATACTCCAGATACACCTGTAGGTACTTATTTTTCGTTTTTCAATTTTCTACAATAAATTACAATCAAACTTCCACAATACAGTCGAAGCTCCTATAACTAGAGTTTTTCTATAAATAAATTTGACGAACAAAAGACTGGCAAGAAATCAACATCTTGTTAACATAAATTTGCAACGTTTTCAAAAAGTTTGTAGTAACATTGCTTCTAGGAACCCCCTAGTACGTCGGATCTGAGACTAAAATGCTAGTTACGCACTTCCGTTGCGTTTGGTGTTTCAATTCGAGTTGGTCATATTATTTAACAAGGTAAAAAATTTAATAGAAGCTTAAATGACAACAAAAACTTGATATTTTAAAAAAATCAAAAGTGGCGTCAAAAAGACAAAATTGCTGAAGAATACAAAAGTACATTATCCACGATTATTAAAAACAAGGCACCCACAACAGAGTTTGCTCAGAATATTACAAATCCTTGTGTTCTTAAACGCAATAAACCCCAGAAAAATTAAGAAAAAAATAATAGAAAAAAATACAGTAGAATCCGTTTATAGCGAACCTTAAGGGACCGTCAAAATCGGTTCGTTATATCCGAAGTTCGTTATAAACGATAATGAAAGAATAAATGCGAGAGTGTTTTATGAGACCGTTAATGTCTAATGTAAATATACATATGTATAAAACCATTATAAATATAAGGACTAAAGTTAAGTGAAACAAAGCAAAATACAATAAGTAATTTTATTTGAAAAAGATTGTTATTTTCGACTGAACTGTTGCATTTTTAAATTATATATTGTTCACATAATTTCAATAATCGGCGCAACATAATTCTGTAAAAAATTACGAATGTTGTGAACACTTCTCACAGCTTCCTGTGTACATAAAATCTGTAATGCTGGTGGTTCCGGCTCATCCTTATTGGCTTCTTCGTGGTCACTTTTGTCTACCACAAATACCCAAATATTCTAGTTGTAAATTTTCGGAAAAATTTGAATTTTCTAATTGCTGAAATTCACGTTCCCTTTGTAACCACTCATTTAATGACAAGTCATCATCAGATTCAAAGGTTATTACGTGTTATATACAATGCAAAGTTTGTTATAGCCGATTAAAATTTCATTAATTTCGACTTTTCAGGTTCGCTATATCCGATAGTTCGTTATATCCGAGTTCGTTATAACCGATTGTTTTTTATATTGTTACATAGGGAAAAATGTCGGGACTTGGAATAAAGTTCGTTATAACCGGTGGTTCGCTATAACAGGAGTCGTTATAACCGGATTCTACTGTAATTTTATGAAATAATTGTATCAAAAAAATTGCTCATCAAAATTTGATCATCGATTGCTTTAATCGGCAATCAAATCAATTAATTGCTTTTTAAATTTTGATGTGTAGCTTAAAAAGCAACCTTATATGTATATAGTAATGTTTAATGTTTCATTTACTTATTATTAAAATAAATAATTAGTCACTTTTTTAACTCGAATTCGGTCTCCTTGGAGTTTGAGTTAAGGACCTTTGACTGTATAGAGAAATTCGTTAGATTGGGACTTAATTATAGAGAAGTTAGGCTGTACATTGATGGTCACGAAAAATGAGACATGACATTCGATTGGTTCGCAGATTGAGTTTCCTATCATGTCCATATTCCATAGGTGATTAGGTGTATATTAGCCCTACGAAATGAGAAATGGAAATAAGTAAGTGAACACAGCGTGTGAAACAGTTTTACCTCATTATAATAGACTATTAATATCTCATGTAATAAAATGCAGTGGAATCCGCTTATTACGATCACTTTGGGACTTGCAGTTATTGATAACAATAATCGGCTGATAATATTAAGCAAAGGATAAAAAAATTTGATTTTCGAATTCAATATATTCCAACTGTACACTCAATATAACAAAATTTATTAAGTGACATCAGCCGTTTTTTTGTATTTAGAAGCTGCTGAAAATAATTCTCATAGTCATAATGTCATAATTTTCTAAAAATTCTTGTAATGCACTTACAGTCGAATAATGTAGCGGAAAAACTTTGAGTTGTAGAAAAACAAGTTAGTAAAACAACAAAATTAAAATTTATTAATACACCTATTTACACTTTCGGACTATGAAATTGCCGTTGAGATTTTTACTCTTTAAACTAATATTATATCAAAATGGAAAAATAATATTTTAAATTGAACTTGAAAATGTCATGTCATTAATAACTTCAAGGTGCACAAATTGCTGTTAAAATTAAGGGTAACTGCCTCAAAACCTAAAAGGCTCGCACCTGCAAGTTGTTTAGAAATTTGCCGTATTCTCTAACAAATGAGTGCAGTGAACTTCCAAAGACGGAAAAAAATTCGAAATACGGAAATTTTTACGTCGAAAAAAAGAAAACTTTACGATATGGAGTAATACTCATATCAAATTACTTACACTAAAGCCAAAAATACTGATGAAACTATGAAATACGAAAAATTTGAGATATACAGGGTGATCCATCGTACAGAATTTTTGATATAAAAGCTATTTCGAGTAGTCGAAAAATTCTGAAAATCGGAAGCAATATTTTTTAATTAAGAAACTAAATTAAATTAATTTATAAATTAAATTAATGTGATTATTTTTTAATGATTTCATTCACCAATCGTTTAGCAGTATTTGGGCACACGTGTTTAATTCTGTCCAATCACAACATTATTATAGTGAGAATTTTCTACTGTAGAAAATTCCCGCGAGCATAATTTCTAGTATTTTGTTTACATATGTAACTTGACAGCACATTTTCTAGTTTTGACATCTGTCGCCAGTTTGATTTTAGTTTATAATGAATTAAACTGTATTTTTATGATGTATTTTTTATTTAAACGTTAAAAAATAATCTTCCGAATACCACTCGAGAGTGCGAATTAATTAGAAAATAATTCTCCAGTTATTTTTTCAAACTTGTTGCCATTTGGGAATAGCCACTCGAGCCCTACGGGCTCTCGTGTCTATTCCCTGGCAACAAGTTTTCGAAAATCTGTCGAATTATTTTCAATTTATTCTCACTCTCTTGTGATATTACTTATGAAAATTTACTTCGAAAGCGAATTATTATTAGATTATTAAAGCTACCGGGAATTTATTTTCACAATCTTACTCACGATGCAGTGAAGATTTTAATACCAGACAAATTGGCAGGAGCCTTAAACGACACCGTCGTAAAGATTATGGTTAGTTTTGTGAAGGTATTTTGAAAACATCTGCAATAAAAAAATTTGCAGAAGTACATCTGGGACAAACTGGGTCTCATTGACAAGCAAAGCCGTTTGGTAAGTATTTTATGGAATTTAAAGCCATACAACATTTTTAATTTTTTGCGTTAGACAAGGTTACGTTGACCAAAGCATGTTCGGCAATTTATTTTTTATTGAGGGTAATAAATACATCAAAACTTTTCATTGTGTTTATAAGAATCTAATTTACTAAACCAAAATTTTTAAGTCCGGGTCTGAAGTGAAAAATACCCGCTTTCTAGGGTTTTTGTTCGTGATTACGATTAGTAACTAGCACTTAAGCCGTCATTGCCAACTAAAATTTACGATCTTTCCAGGGAAAGGTTTAAACACTTATTTATTTTAAAGTTTGGCAACGTGTTCTCTGACATGTCTTGTCGTAGACTTCCATTCAAAGAGCACAAATTGCTATTAAAATGTAATTGCCTGAAAACCTAAAAGGGTCGCACCTGCAAATTATTTAAATGAGTGCAATGAACTTCCCAAGATGGAAAAAATTCGAGGTACGGAAATTTTTAAACCGCAAATTACAACGAAAAATATGAAACTTCGAGATATGGAGTAATATTTACACCAAATGACCTACACTAATGCCAAAGACACTCGTGTAACTTCGAGATATGAAAAAGTTCGACTTAAGTTTGACTGTATGTGCAACCAAAGTTTGATTATAATAATTGGATTATTTTAAATTATTTTATACGGACTGTTTTAGAACCGACTGGTAATGAAAATGATAACCAACGTGATTATAATGACCAGATTCCATGCTTTTAAATTAATTGTAACGATACTTTAGAATATTACGGATAAGATTAGGTACACTAATTCAGATCCAGCAGCTGGATAACAATAAATAAGAACCCCAAGCGATGAAGAATAATAGTGACAATTTCTTAAATTAATTTCCTGTGAATTTGATTAATAATGGATTATGAGAAATTTCATTATAAGGATAAGAAAATTTTAACTTTCGTTTCCGCATAGATACAGCATTTTTTCCATATATCGTGCTTTATCTTTTAATCTCCGTACAAACAGGGTTTATATTAGTAAAATTAGTATTACGACAAATAAGTTTAAATTGGAATTGAAAATAAAAATTTAAGAAAAGTTACACGTCAAGCAGTGATGCGTTACTCAATGTTGAATGTTTAATTAAACTGAAGAGACAGTTTTTGTTTGTTCAAGCTGAGAAACAAATTACCGTGCTTTTACTGCATTGTGTAACTCGAGAAATGAAAATGTATCCACTCATCATCTCCACAAATAGACGTGGGCAAAAACTCGATCGACTTGTCATCTAAGCAGGAGTGTGTTACTCGTTTCATGAAGCATTTAAATTATCCGAGATATCATAACAATGCGGTCATACCCATAGCTCATACTTGAGAGATCAGGACCCGGAATCCTGTTTAGGTTCAATAACCTTAAGATGTTCCCAATTCCGGGAGGTCATTGGACCATCCCACCTAAACCAGAGCCCATTGTCAGAGATTTAGCTTCTTCTAACATTAATTACCATTCAATTATTAAATCTGATTGCCGGGCAAACGTTTTTACAAATCGACCGGGGGTGGAAACGCCATTGTCCGATGTCACCCAAAGAGTTGTTATGCACCGTATATCCTGCAAAGGAGGCGCGGCATACGCGATCATCCACCTGTGATAGTGAAAGTGTGTCCGTTACCCACTACACACCTCCCATGAGCTCAATGACCCCATGTGCGTCTTTACTATACGTTCTTGACTTAGCTATTTCGATTTTTTCCTTATCAACCGATCGTGCAATCAAGATGACTGTTATGATGACTGGGAAAAGTGGGCTGTTTATTGGCCCGAAAATTTTCAAGAACGGTCCGTTATGCAACGCGCGCGAATTTTTTTCCCATTGGGCAATACCGAATTTGCATCCATTTCCAAAATGCTTGTCGTAATCCGTAATAAATCTGTTCTTCGAAAGGCCACCACGGGGCCATTGAACTCGCCCGAAACGGTGGGAGTTAATAAAAAGAAAAACTCAAATTGTGTACGTTGTCAGTGGGTCAGTGGACCATATTTATCTATTTTATATTTCCATACGTATTTTTTAGCCCGTCCTTCTTCGGCTGCGTCGGAACGCATAAATCGTGCCCTTTTGCGGAGGCAATCTTCGGACGGGCGGTTTTTCGGTACCATTCCGTGCTAGCGCTTCCTTTTGATTTTTTTGAACCTTTTCTAAATATCGAAGTTCATTGATAAGTTTTGAAATACCCCGTTGGACTTGCATCAGAAAAAAATATCGAACCGGTCGTGCAATTCTTCAAACGTGGCCGATTTTCAGAATTTTACATAATGAAGCAAATTTGCGGGGGAACATCCGCTCAATAAATCTCGCCTGAAAAGAGAGCACAGCTGGCCGTTATCTATCTCGGACAATCTGGACATGGATTTACTCGGAGCGACTTGCATGCGAGCGGTTTTTTATTTTTGAAAACCGTCATCGTTTTAAAGACGAGCGCGGGGTCATTGACTGGCAAGGTCGCACTGCGCTATGCCGGCTGCCTAACAGGCCGTGAGCTTTCACTGGTCTATGCATTTTTATTGCACTTGCATAAGAAGCGTTTAGAAAAAATTCGTGCGTTTCCTGATACATATTCGGTCGCACCTGGGGTTACGTTCGCAGCGAGACCGCGACTCGGCACTCGCAATTTATCGAAAGGAGGTTGTAAGAGTCACGTTTCTTTAACTACAACGTGGGTGAAAGATACCGAACATGACGGATATTGTGCTGTTCTAAACAGGCCATTAAGTTTCAACTTTTCGAAAAATTTATTTTCCCTTCGAATAAATCAAAATCAAGCTCTGATTGTTTCTTGAAATTTTTATTCCATATTTTTTATTCTGACCGATCAAGCATAATTTGTTTGTGTTAAGTAAATTTTGTAATCTATGAGTCACATCAATTCATTAATTCAATTTCGAGTTCAACGGCATTTTAATCGATGTATCGATTGATTTTCGAGTTTTTAATTAACATTAAAGTCACCTTCACCTGTCACAGAGACGCCTAATTGATGCAAAAAGCGTCACGGTTGTGGAAACGGGGGTTTTCCACGATTTACGCAACGGTGCCATTATTTTTAGCAAAATCAATTTAGGGAAACTTCATTACACGAGCGTTATGTAAGCGATTTGCATACGTTGAATGTGTGTAGGTATTCATCGTGAGTGTGACTTTTATAAAAATCACTGAACGTTGTTTATGACTGTGTATAACGAGACAAACTGGTAATTGCTATAAACAAGCGTAGTTTAATTATTAGTGAAGGGGACGCAAACATGAACATTTACCCCGTTTTCTTAGATCATCAAGTTTAGATTATGTGTTACTATTAACCTCATCAAAGGACAACGACATTTCATTTTACTATAAAACAAGTACCTAATGCAACCGTTCGGAATTATAGTTTGGAAATTATTTATATCCGTTGACCGCAATAAAAAAAAATTTAACGCTCCATTAGTAACTAAAAGTTTTCTAACGCGACCAATTTCATGTGGTACAAAAAAAAACGGCACAAATTTTATCGCCGATAATGCTTGGTCATAAACTGCGAATAAAAATTAATAGCCTCGCTAAAACTGCAATTAGAGCAACTCATCGGTTCAATATTTCTCTGCCCACAGCTAAAAATGATTTAAATATTTTGAATTAGTCAATTCGTTTTTAATTAAACATAAAGGCCTTGGATACTAAACTCATGTCATTTTAAGTACATAAACATTTATTTACTTAATTTCTTGTTGTCGATTTAGATGGTAATAGGCGTACAATGCCTTTATTGTCAAGAATTTTGTTATTTTATCTGATGAAGGTTAAGCCGCTTATTCACTGCACTAGAATTAAGATAGTACATGTACATATTTACGGGCACGATATTATCTAACTGCTAATTCAAGTGTCAAAATATTTCATTATGCTATTTAATTTGTGAGAAAAAATAGCTGTCCCACTTTGCCTCTCTGAGATAAATACTTATGCCTTTCGAAAAATTATTATTTTTCATAAATCATTCTTGAAAAGTAACTGATAAAAATAAAGCAACAAGTTTAAAAAAAACAAACAAAATGTTTAAACTTATTTCCCATTTTCTGGCATGATATATTTTTTTAAAATCGATGATGACGTCATAACGGTGACAATGTTATGTCAAAAGAAATTAAGTTAAATTTAAAAATTGCCTTGTGTTTGGATTTTTTACTAAACTTAACTATTTCCCTTGAATTCAAGAGTCTAATATTTTAATACCGTCGTATTGACAGTAAAGAGGCCTAACAAAATCACGACAAAACAATTTATGTTGTTTTTGAAAAAAATCGGAGGTAACGTCATTACTTGACGATAAATACCCTGTGTATAAAAATGCTATATTAGAAGATGCAAAATTAAATTTTAAAATTGACTTATTTTTGAATTTTTGTCAAAATTCAATAGTTTGAAATTTAGTTTTTTTGATTAAAAATTATAATGCATCCAAAAGAAGAACTTTAAGTTTAAACTGTGTCAATCGTAAATTTATTGCTGGAGCACTATTACACGGCGGGAAGGCATCGTACTTTCGTAAAATTTTACAGTTTCAAGAGCATTTAATTGATATACATTCCGTGATTTATTATTTTGAACAATTTAATGATAGAAGCCTCCTGCCGGTAGAACACTAATACTAATACTAATAGTGTACTTTTAAATGGGTCGTTGCTGGGTCGTAGCTGGACAAAAATTATACAGAAGAGCAGAAAATGGAAGTTTCAACACTTTATCTTTAGTATGAATTGAGATAAGATCGAACGTATGCTTTTGTTAAAGTTCAGTAAGTTATTCCCTAACTTTATCCAACAAAATCACTATATAGCGGGTTTTACAATAAACTGTATTTTTAAAAACACATATGTCTCTATAAAAATGTTATGTATTGCCAGAAGATTGCAAGTCGTGCTAGAAGGCCCACGCTATTGTAAATGTGGACCTGGCGAAGTCGGTTTCCAACAGGACAATTGTTTGAACATCCTATCATTAATGTTGCGCATACAGTACAACAACAGAAACTAACCTTATACGAAGGTACTTTCACTTATCCGTTTATAAGAATCTGATTACCTTGGTATTGTGATAAAAGATAATAGTGTCATTTTTTTCAAAACAGAGAGAAAAAATGATACAATTTTTATTTTATTGGTAATGGGTTGTTATGGTGTGTTTTTTAATTCCAGAAACGGTTAGAAGGCTGTGCATAATATTTTTTTTCTTTTGTACTAATCAGTAGATGTACTGAATATCATAACTTAAATGTTACAGAATACTGAAAATAAATAAAATAAATAAAAATAAAGTTTTTTTGAAAACAGTCATATTACTTTCTTCGACAGAACCGAACCGTTTTTTGCTAGCTATATTTTCTAATTTCAAAGCTTCGTTACTAATATAACCTTAAACTGACAGATGTAAAATGCCGTTACTACCAACATAAAGTAAAAAGAATACTTTTCCACAACTTTCTAACCGTTTCTGGAAGTAAAACACACACTCTAGTAAGTAGTATGTATTCCTCAAATAAGTACATACAGTAGATTCGCGTTCGAGAGTACACAACAACCTAAATATTGTACAAAATCTAGAAATGCACAACCCTGAAATGTTTATTGTGTCGTTCGTTTACACATTTTGAGTTTCGCATTATTGAATAGTTTGCATAAGCGATGTTCGCATTAACGCTAGTCTACTGTAATATATACGACGCTATAATAAAACTTCCTGTTCTACCTCCATAAAACCAATCTGCAATGATTTTGATAAATTGGAATTACATGAATGATATGAATTACAGCGAGTTGTAGGTTGGTTAGTTGTTGGATGTTAAATAAAGCAGATTTTATTAAAAGTTTTTCCAACTAATGATTCAAAAAATTGACGGGACTGGTTATAAAAGAAGAATTTACAACTATACAAATGGATTTGGTTAGTATACAATGAGTCAAATAAGTGACTGATTCGATTAACCAAATAAAGAAATAAAGTACCGTTTGACAGAATTTCCCTCGAAATCTGCAGTGAAGGTATTTCCATTCAAATTAAAAAAACATTGAATATAATCAAGTCCCCGATATTTTAAAATTTCCAGTTGTAAAATTGACTTTTGTTAATGAAACCAGCTACAATGTTATTCTTATGAAATACATCATTTATCTAAAGCACTTTTTACAGTTAGGATGCCAATTGTACTTATTCTCATTCATTATTTATTAAAATACAAAAATAAAAATTGGAATTCCATTTATGTAACATTAATTCATAAATCTCACAAAGAAAATCAGTCACAATTGGTTTGTCGGATTTGATTCGAAGCAGTCTTCAAATGGTGTTTTTCGACGCGTTTCACCCAGTTCATGACTTTTTAAATTCGGCTAGCAAAAAAGGATTTGAAATTCCTCCGAACGGTTATTAATCACTTTAGAATGTAACAGAAGAGTGGGACAGATGTAGAAAATATTATGTGTATTGACACGCATTTCGGTAACTTTCAAACATCCAACTTCGATATATTAAAAAAGACAATTCGAAAAAAGAATTCCGTCATCGAACATGCAAATACAATGGTGACTTGTAATCAGATCAAAAGGTGAATAAACCGCAAATCGATTTCATACAACTTCGAATGCTATTAAACGCGCGACAATTTGCTTTAAATTTAATCGAAAATTTACAGAGTGCGCCAGAAAATGCGAGGCTAATTTAAATAAATGCCCACATTTGACCCATTCCCAATCATGAGCACAATTATTAAATTTCACCACACCCTCGAATTTCACCCTAATTATAAGGTGCAAGTCGATTTAAAAAATTAATAGCAGCACGATTATTGAAACGAAAATATTCTTGGAACAATTAAATAAATCTCGGTAATAACCAAGAAAACATGTAATTAATTTTATTGCTTAAAACTTTATCCAAACACTGTTCCAACAGCGACTTTATTCCTACTCTCCACTCAAAACATAGAATTATAAATAAAAACTCACCCTTAATGACGGGAAGGGTAAGTGCGTAACACTTAATTTTGAAGTAAACAAGTTTAGGTTAATAAAAACAAGCGTCTTAAGGAGTTCTTAAAGTAGTCGTTTTGGCGCCAGTTAACGGCCGCAACTACAGCAAACGACCTTCAACGGAAGAAAAATATGAGTTTTCAAGGTTTCGCTACTGACACAAAGTTTTGTTTCGGCTTTTTTGACAATTTTGACTTAACTTACAGACGAGAGAGAAAGTATCTAAATTGTTAATTTTCAGTTACAATTATTTTAATATTTGACTGTCCTCAAAATTCAAACTTTTTTGTAATAAAATTTATAAGAAAAGTTTGATGCAAATGGTAGTTTAACTTAATAGCTTGCATTGTATAAATAAAAAGTAATTTTAAACTTAGTATTGTCTTTTATAAAGATTCCGCCAGGTGCATTTAATACAGGGAGTTACAAGCAATTTATTTATTTTGTTAATAAATATTCTACTTTGTTGTCAAGAAAAAATTTGAAATAGAAAAGTTGAAAATAAAGTTTGAATGTTTAAACAATTGCTATCTTAACAATAAAGCGGCCATTAAAGTTTACGAGTTTTATTAGGTGTTTCCATAGTAACCATTTATAAGCCATTTTGTATAGATTACTGCAGTGAGTTATTCTAGTTACCATTATTGCCATCTAGCAATAATACATCCTCTCATGTGATTTGGCTTTTCTGTTATACCCTTATAATGACGAGCTACGAAATCCACGCATACCAACCGTTTGGTTAATTTCATTCTTAAAACTTCACGAATGAAACAGTTGGTCTTTATTCAATGAACCACTTGTCTTGCGCAATTTAACAAAAAAGGTGACAGTCAACGTTGATCTCAACAATGAAAGGTGATAAAAAGTTAAAAGAACCAAAGCAGTATTGAATTTTTAGTACAAAGAGCACCCTGAAATATTTATAAATAAAGCTGTGATGTACATAACGACAAACACAAAGTTTAAAATCGACGAGAAATTGAAACAACACGTGATTAACAAGCAAGATGTCCGGACAGCACAATCAGGGTACCCCGGCTCGAGGACGAAAATCCTCCCCTAGCTGCCCTAAACAAGGCCCCATGAAAGCCACGATACCAATATCTTCGGTTTTGAAACAGTCCAGCAATTTAAAATGCAGCAGTCCAACACCTCGAGTCAGGAATTCACCAGAGCACTGTTCGGGTCAAAGAAGTCCTGGCTCGACTGTATACAAAGGTAAAGATTACGTTTAACTCATGTACTTTTAATAGTTGAGGTTTTTTGTAGTTAATTCGAGGACTTTAGGGGTTGCACATGTGAATTTGAGTGCTATAAGGAGAACGGCTTCTCTGGACACCATTTATTTAAAAGGGCAATGGCCGAGAGATAATTTGTACCTCCATTCGAGCAATTTACAAGTGAACAAGGCCACGCAGGTAAGTTTGCTGATGCGGGAGTGAGTTGGACTGATCAGGGGTTTTAGACTGACGATGTGGATTGGTCGGAACGTAAAATGCATTCGATTGCTGAAAATAGTGATGACAAATTAGAAAAAATGATTATTAGGCAGCGATTGCAGAGGACCAAGGAATATAGTAGGCTCACTTCTCCTGCTTTAATGGGAGATTATTCGCTCGTTCTGCCCAACGCCAGCTCTCAAACAAGCACAAGTATGATTTAAAAATTCATTGCCCAGTCCTAGTAAGTTCTCCATTTACGTGCTTTTACAATTTATCCTAGTCGTTAAAATAAAATTATTTTGTGTTCTCATTTAATTTGCTGCCATTCTGTAATAAATTACTGATGGACAAACCATGTAAATGATCAAAAAGTTAGAATGTACAGTTGTTGGCAGTTGTTAAATGAGTTTTACATATTTTATTTATTTAAGTGGTTCCATTAAATGATTATTTCAGAAACTGCGTCATTACGTAAATCGAGAACTATATGTTTATTAATTATTTAAATTCTTTTCTTTATATTCTTGCTGTTATATTTATACAGCCTGTTTACTAAACATGCGACAAAAATTCAGGGAGTTATTTCTCAGAGATATACTGAAAACTTTGTTAGAAAATGTGTTACAATGTCCCAACCGTAACTGTAGAATGCCCCCTATCTTCTTTTCGGTTATTTATATTAAACAATCTCTTTTAAAAGAAAATAGGGTCAGTCGGGGTTAATATGATACAGCAAAAAAAATGGGGCTAATATGAGACACCTAAAAAAATAATACTTAAGAATGGACAAAATTTACGAAAAGAACATTTTTTAACAGAAAATATATTACCTTTTTATTGACCATATAGCAATCACTCAAAATGAGACACTATTTGACTACAAAAAATAAAAAACCAGATCAACCTTTTTTTTCGGTCAAAAACTTTTCCGTCATGATTGAAAACTTTTGATGTAACTTCGTTATTTTTTCAAGTAGGAACTTTTCAATGACAGGTTTTCATTCAAGAACTATTAATCTACTAGTAGAAAACCTCAGCCCTAGAACGGGCGGACAGTATTTATGCATTTTATTTATCTATTTTATTTATTATTTATCTATCATTTTATTTATATATAGGGTTTTCCAATAAGAGGTGTTATTTTGAATAGCCCGTTATTTCGGTAGATGTCACTTTTGGAGCTGTAATTTTTTGACATTTGACAAGTAGAAACTACGCCATTAATAAAAATGGAACGATACACGCTTCAACAACGCATTGAAATTATTAAAATTCACTATAAAAATGGTGAAAATTTGGCAGAGACGGTTCGTAAAACTCGAACATTTTTGGGTCGTCGTGAAGCACCTTGTCGGACCGCAATACAGAAATTGGTGGAAAAATTCGAGCTGTTGGGACAAGTTAGTGATGTGAAGAATAAAACCCGTGCACGTCGCTCAAGAACAGCCGAGAATATTGCTGCTGTAGCCGAAAGTGTTGAAGAAAACCCAGGTTTGTCCATTCCTCGTCGTTCTTTGGAATTAGACATTCCAAAAACGTCATTACACCGTATTTTGCATAAAGATTTGGGTCTTAAGGCTTATAAAGTTCAGTTAACACAAGAACTCAAGCCGGCCGATCATCAACAACGTCGTATCTTTGCCGATTGGGTCCTTGAAATGCATGAAAATGATCCGGAATTCCATCGAAAAATCATCTTGAGTGATGAGGCCCATTTCCACCTGGATGGCTTCGTCAACAAGCAAAATTGTCGCATCTGGGGCTCAGAAAACCCAAGAGTTATTGTTGAAAAGCCTCTCTATCCTCAACGTGTGACTGTTTGGTGCGGTTTATGGTCCGGCGGGGTCATTGGACCTTACTTTTTCGAAAATGAGGCTGGAGCACCAGTTACGGTTAATGGATTGCGCTATCGAGAGATGATTAATGATTTTTTATGGCCGGAATTGGATGGTATTGATCTGGACAACGTTTATTTTCAACAAGACGGCGCTACGTGCCACACAAGCAACGAAACCATTGATCTTTTACGGGAAAAGTTTCCGGACCGTGTTATCTCTCGAAGAGGTGATCACAATTGGCCACCGAGATCTTGTGACTTAACACCTTGCGACTTCTTCCTTTGGGGCTACGTGAAAGAGAAGGTCTACGCCAACAGCTCAGCGTCGATTCAAGACCTGAAAGATGGAATTCGTGAGGTTATCGAGGACATAGGGCAGCCACTTTGCGATTTGGTTATGGAAAATTTCATGAAAAGGATATGGTCCTGTAGGCGTGGTCGTGGTTGTCATTTGGCTGATGTTATTTTCCATTATTAACGGCATACCTTCCTCTTTATAATGAAATAAACATCCGATCATTTATCTCAAAAAATTAGCTTTTTCCTTTGAATATCAAAATAACACCTCTTATTGGAAAACCGAACTGTCTCTGCCAAATTTTCACCATTTTTATAGTGAATTTTAATAATTTCAATGCGTTGTTGAAGCGTGTATCGTTCCATTTTTATTAATGGCGTAGTTTCTACTTGTCAAATGTCAAAAAATTACAGCTCCAAAAGTGTCATCTACCGAAATAACGGGCTATTCAAAATAACACCTCTTATTGGAAAACCCTGTACATTTGCATTGCAATGTAATGTATTTTGCTTTACTTACCTTTAAGCTCCGTAAATTGACGATATAAAAGATATAATTGTTGACACTCAGTTTTGTTGCCTACTCTGATCCGTTCAAAAAAATTTGCGAAATAGACCACCATCGGGAATTATATTTAGAGATCTTTTTACGTTGAAAGATTATAAAAACATCAACTATGCCATGACATTTACAGACAAGGTTGTGGGGCTAATATGATACGTGTGACGGGGCTAATTTGATACGCTAAAAAACTGAATGTTTTATTTAGTTGTTTAAAATTGAATTAAAATAGGATCCATTTTTTAATACCAATTTATTTTATTAAAACGAACTTAAACAATGTTTTATTTCATTTTATTTTGAAGTCTTATTTTTTTTAAAAAGGTATCGATGAGATACCAGACCCAGGGGTGTATCAATATAGCCCCCTCTTTCCTCTATGATTTAAAACCAATGAGATATAAGGCTGTATCACTTTAACCCCATATGTGTATTGCATTAGCCCCATTTGACGGGGTTAATTTGATACACAGTTTTGATTTTTTTACTAATTTGTGGTACACCTTAAGTTCTTTTTAACTCTCAATTCAGCATTTTTTTCATGTGTTTGCAACAAATGGTATAGGACTTATGATGAAAAGTATGAGTTTTTGCATCATATTAGCCCCGATTGACCCTATTGTTTTTGGGTTTTCTTATTACAGTAGAGCGTCGATTATCTGAACGTCAATTATCCGAAACGTCAATCATCCGAATGACGATTTAATTTATCCGAACGTCAATCATCCGAATCGTCGTTAACTTTGCCATTACATTACATTATAATGTGATTGAAATATTATTTGTTGTTCAATATATGTTTATATTCTATCATTTTGAGCGTTTTAGTGCTCATAAACTATGACTGTTCGGTAATCCGAATTTTCGATTATACGAACGGTAGTCGGTCCCAATTAGTTTGGATAATCGACGCTCTACTGTACTTACATAATTTCATATAGTTGACAATTGAGGATTTGCAAAATTAACAACTCCAATCTCATATCTTACCCCCATTTTTTTGCGTATAATCTGTTTGTTCTTCAAAATTATTTTTTATTAAATTGTACAATTTTTTACGAATCTTCATTTGCAGTATGTGTAACTTCGCCTACATCAAAGGCCAGCCCGGTGAATATTCCAATTAAAACACTACCAAAGCCCACGATGCGCAATTCAGTGGAAGGTTTGAATCAAGAAATCGAGGGATTAGTTTTAAAGTCATGTTCTGATTCGCGCAGCGATAGATATGAGGATTTTAGAAAACTTTCTCATGTGACTCCTGAAGGTCATCGAGCTCCGTTACCTGAACACTTTCGAAGTACACGTACTGTGAATACCCAGACGCCTGGAGAATTCAGTTGTCAGTCATCAGGTGAATTTTTTTATTGTTCCTCGTTATTGGTTTTTATGAATTTGTGTTTAGGTCCTCCTTCTAGAGATTCACTTTCGCCTTTAATTCCTGGTCATTTGGATTCTTCGCCAAGTGAAACAGGTCTAACACTTTCTTATTTTCCACTAACACCCCAAAATGGACAAATTGTTTTGTAAAGTTTTTGTGGATTTTTTAGGTGGAAGTCAAGGGTCGAGTCCTGATCAGGAAGGCAATAAGTTAGGAAGTTCGCCTTGTATAAACAGATTTTTGGCTCGAGAACCGCCAGACGGTTGTGAAAAAGTACATTTGAAATCTTTAGATGAAAGGAAGCAAGGTTTACCTTTAGATCGTGGACCTCAGCCGTGCACTTTTCAACTCAAACCTAGTTTAGGATCAGCTTTTCAATTACTGCAACCAAACTTGCAGTTACCCGCAGAAAAAGAATTACCATTGGTGCCCTCCCAAAAAGATCTAATTTAAGTTTGAAATTTGTATTTTTGATGTTGGTTTTTAAGCAAAATTGACTTATATTCTTCTGCTTTACAAGAACCGCTCCAAACCTTTTTGTTAAAAAAAAGACCAATTTCATATAATTATGATCGCCAAATTAATGTATAAATTTTATTTTGTGGGTCAAGGTTTTGAACGAGTTTTTGGTTGTTTTTGTAAATTTCTGAAGATTTCGATTTGGGTTTTAAATGAAATTTCATCTGCAATCATTTGGATGCCAGTAAATTGCTTCTTTTTCCAAGACCCAATGTACAAGTTGAGAGTTAAACTTGTCCTTGTATGGTATAATAGCCAGTCAAATGATTAAATTTTGTTCAAAGAAACACTTCAAAAGTTTTTAAAAATGGCCAATCTTGTAAAGAATTAAGGACTTGTATTTATTTTATTATTTTTTATTTAGATGTTATTTGTGGGTCCTCCATTAAACATAAACAGGATACTGACGATTTTCAGCTAAATTTCTTTAATTTAAATTTCCCTGTGGGAACACTATTCTAACAAAATTGCCTTTATTTAATCCACTGGTTTGGAAAATTTGAGTCTGTTACGGTTTATGTTTTGAGGATGTTATATTTTTGGAAAATACTGGACAAAGTTAATGTGCCTGTTTTTAATTAAAAAAAAATACGGTTCAAAAGGGTAAAATTTGTAATGTGCACTATTCTTTTTCGCTCCAACAATAATCGTTTAAATCGGCAGAAAATCACATTACAGTTAAACCTCAAGAGAATCAAAATGTCCCCCCCTGATACCCGATGTAGTAACAGATATTGAGCTTTGACTGTAAAACACAGCAGCTTCTGTATTCATAATAGTTTTAGCACATTCCATGCCACAAACTCCCTTTCCCAGTTTTTAAATTCGATACAAAATGGAATGGACTGTAAGAATGCTGTGATTTTCAAAGGGTACAGAAATCACTTTTCCTTTGTATTTAAACGAGTATTTAATTTCATTTGTGCGTAGCAAATATTTGTACTGTTCTTAGTTAAAAATTGAAAATCTCTTATTTCTAGGTATGTTACATTATTCAAATTGTTACCTTATTGTTACTTAAGGTACTGATACACTTTTTATGTATCTATGTACAACATATCTAATAAACAGACTGATAATCGAGGTTGTCTTTTTAGGGCTTTGAGAAAATAAAACTAATTCAATCTTAATTTAATTTATTGTGAAAAATAAGTCAAAATTAAAACCTTAACTTTTGGAAAAACCATTTATTCTTGCCGCTCTTGTATCGTTCTTCAAACTTCACACGGACTTGGAAACGTGCCTTCTTGCGCTTCATGGGATCTTTCAGGTCTTTCGGCGTAACTTTATGCTCTGATGCAATGTCTACAGAGTAGCGTGTGGGCATCAAGTGATTGTAATTGATGATCTAAAGTTAAAACATTACAATTCGGTTGTAACAAAATTTATATCGCACCTTAAGAAACGGCTTTATCTTGGAACGTTTGTGCATTTTAGCCTTTCCCATTCTTTTGTGCACTTTTCTGGGATAGCGATCAATTCCTGCTACAAGGGCATGGCCGTATTGTTTATCCGACGTGCCATCATCAAAAGTTTTCATTACGATAGCTTTGCGTCCTGCATAACGTCCACTGAGGACTAGCACGACTTTCCCCGATTTCATAATTTTCCCCATTTTTATGGCTGAAAATAAAATTTCCAAATTATAACGTAAAAATAACATGCAGACCTAACCTAACAAAAACAGTATTTTGATTAAATTTATCAATTTTCGAGGCAATATTAGTTACCAGACGTACAAAATGAATTCAACAAGCCATCGATTCATAAAATCTCAGTTACGATTATAATTTTCTTAGGATGATTACTGATAATTCATAAAAACTACATCGGCAATACTTACGTTTATTGTGGATTTTCTCCCGGAAAGAACGAAACTTTTAACAGATGGCGCTATTAGAGCGGGATTTTTTAAAATTATCAATCGGTTCTTCGAAAGTTACAATTTTTTTCGTTGATTTAAAAAAACAAATTGGGTCGGTTTAAATGATACTACTATTAAATTAATGCAGACTGTGTTGCGGTAGTTTTTGTTGGTTGAACTTATTTTCTGTTGAAAAAGGAGCAAAACGAAAACAAAAAATTCGGCATTTGACGAACGTCTGCCATTTGGTAATCTCGGACCATTTGTGGGTACTTTTAGCTCTCTCTAGCACACACGAGCGAATAAAAATCGTGATATGCGAGGTTACACCTGTTGAATAAAAACTTTTTACCTATCAGAGAAGTTATATTTCGCGAAAGGTAATCACCGTATGTTGTAGTCGCCCGTGCACTCATTACAATCGAAAAGTTCTGCGATTAGTTAATACGATAAAATTAATAATTGTAGAAATAAATGTGCAACACTTGCTCAAATTACCTACTTCTGTGCGTGTTTAATTTTATATTATTTATTTGATTAAAAATACAGTAAGTTTCTTTAATTTTTTTTTTTTTGTAATTGTTATTAAAATCAGTTTTGTATTATTACATACTTCTTTATTTAAGTTTAATTATCGATTGGTATAAATCAATTTTCTTGTAAACAATTTTTAAGCGCAAAATTGGAGCAATTTTCAGTTTGATGCAATTTTTCGCTCAATTTCTGATGTAAAAACTGTTGTTGTCATAATCAATTATAATTTCATTTTGTAAGCCTAATCTCAAAAAACGATATCATCCAAACGTGGATTACAAAGTGCGACCGACCAAATTAGATAAAATATTACCATCAAAATTGTATGAGAATGATCTTATTGTCTCAACAATTTGCACACAAGTAAATGGAATGTTATTCAACTTTGTCCAACTTGCATGGAACAACTTCATTTTATATCAAAAAAATTTACTAAAAAGTAGTAGTTTGGGTTTCGGTACTTTCCCTTATATCTGGTAACTTAAAGGCGGTTCAAACTGGCTGATAAAGTTTATAAAGAAAGTTGATCTTTCACAATTGATCGGATTCTGTTTGTCTTGTGCAATTTTGCAATACACTTGCCGATTTTTAAACTGCGATGTTTACATTGCTATAAATAGTATTTGTTGTTGTAAAAACCATCTTCAAGAAAAATTTCCAGGCCTCTCAAATTTGAAAAATTTGTAATATTTACCAACTTCATTTTAATAACTTTATAATGTGCTATTTAATAAAAATTACCATTTAAGCAGTTTGAAAACAATTACATAAATATTTTTTCGAACAATGTTTCCACAATGTTTAATAATTTAAATTTAAGTGTATTTTAATTGGCGGCGCAAAAGATTTTATTTTTAATTTGAATTTGATTAAAAATGTGAATATTTAAATGCACTGAAATTTGAACTTTTGATTTTTTATATTTAGTTTCCATTATTCTTGTTTGAAAATTTTCCTTTCTGAGTCAACTTATTTAATAATATATGCCCAACAGCAAAAGTTAAAATTGAACTTTTTTAGTTGTTTAAAAACAAGATCATTTGTAATTACTCAAGTGTATCATTATATAACATCATTTACCTCCATTATATTTTTTTTTGGGTTAATGTTTGACAATTATTAACTAATAACACAACAAGTAACATAATTTTTAGTTGTAAATACGTTTCAAAATTAACTTTTCATTATTTGTTAATAAATTCGCACATTTTCCGTGAAAATTCAAGAATGTGCGATTGTTTGCTAAAAACCACTTTATTCTTTTAGATGTAACACTGACCTTTTTGACGAAAAACCTACTCAATTCAGTATCTCATAAAATTAACATTATGTACGAGTTAGATTTGCTCAGAATGCAAACTAGCACCAGCAGATAACCTTAACCTAATATTGCTCGCTTGCAAAAACATCAAAACTCGGTGAAAGAGGTATTTAAAGCAGTGCTGGGTTTATCCGAGAGAAGTTGTATGATTAGTGCGAACGATTCTTGAAACAATGTTTACATTTTTCCCAAAGAGTACCTGAGCATGTACATTTTAATTTAAAATAATAAAGATAAAGATCTGAATTTAGCTCGAGCTATCTTTATTGATATTTGCTCAATGGATTTAAATGTCCGATCAATTTTTTTTCAATTTATCGAAACTGTTGTGAAATTGCTGTTGTGTACTGACGCATTTTCAAAAGCAACAAAATTGGAGCAACGTAAATTCAACTCAAAATTGTTACAAGACCAGTAAATTAAATAAACAAATACTCGACCTTGCACGGTAATTTTCTGTAATATTTATGAATTTATGTCAATTCCATAATTCAACAACATTCCACTCGACTAATTGTCTACATTAGTTTGTTAATCGAGTAATTGTATTTTGATAGGTTTAAAGGGATGTGAAGTGTTTTCAAGGTGTGGTGTTATCAATTGGAACAGAACGTTTTGTGTTTGAAATATTAGATTTAAAAACATTCACTTTGATTTTACGAATAAACGATTACAACGTAAAAACATTTTTATTGCTCCGTAATTGTTTGAAGGGATTAAAGGGGTTCAAGATAATTCAACATAAAGCGTGTTTATAAAGGAAATAATTTTGTTAAGTTTGGATGTTCGTTTTAAGTCTGTTATGTATTTTTTGTACTATAACTTATTTTTTTTAATCAATATTGCGGTTGCTTAAGTTTATCATAAATTTACAATAGTCAAAATCTAATCAGACCCAGACTGCACTATTCAATTTTTAAACATCAGCGCATTATTGTTTGTGTTATCATGTCTACAAGATTTCTATCACAACATTCAAGCAGGTACTTTAAAACGATCATGTAATTATTTTTCAAATATATGAATTAAGAAGTAGAAAGTAATAATAATTACTCGTAACGCTGCTCCAATAATTTTTGATTTTCGCAAATTAATGAACTTGAAAACCATCAAAAAATAATCTTTTCTAGAACTCTCAGTTCTTGGTGAAGATAATTTCCTTTTTAGTATAATTTCAATGACCCTCAATAATGGCCCTGAAGCCTCGACCTACACGGTAATCTACAACTACAATTGTTATTATCTACCTGTAATCCTTTTGTAAATTAATTTTTTAGTGTTTCCTGCGCCATATATGAAGCATTTACTATTTTTGTCCAGTGCCCATTTAATTTACAGTAAATGCTGTTTATAAGCAACAATGTCGCACATAACTGGTCATAACGACGACAATTTTACTCTACCCCGATTAAGGTAAAACTCCTTTGTAAGTTCTTAGTGACAAAATGTGTTTTTTCATCGTAAATCTGTGAATTGCTAATCGTTATAAACTGCTTCCTACGACAAACGTGTAAGTAATTAATTAACGTAAATATTTATGTTTTAAATTAAATCGCATTTACTGATCAATGATATAATGTCCATCGGTTGTAACAATGGTAGATTGATGGTTTCTTGACGGTCGTTATACTCCATTTTTTATAGCAATGCTGTGGTTGGTTTTATTGCAATACTTTCATAGAAACCTTACCACAAAATAAAAACGTCGTATTTAGTATAATATCTAACGATTGTTCTATCACTCATAGATAATTCTTGCATATCATACATACATACACACATATCATTCAAATTTGGTCACTTATTACGAACGCTGTTATAATCAAACCAGTGGCCTACGCTTGTAATTTAAGATCATATAAATAATTCACGGTTATAACGAATACGGTTCACAAATAAATTGTCAGTTCGAAAGTACTTAAATGTGCAATTTGTCTAAGCTCAAAATAACACTAATCAACAGTTATTGTGGTTATTAAGTTAATCCGATCGCAAAGAAAAAATACGATCGAGGTAGCATTTGTAGCCGTTATAAGCAAATATGTAATAGAAAAAATTAACAAATAACTAAGAAAAATAACCGTAAGCCACATTACTCTATTTACATATATCTTGAACTGAGTATTTATATTTTTTAGTTATGCTACAGTTAGGAACTGAAATGCTGTAAATTTTCGTAATTTAATTTTCCACTATCTTCGATCACTTTGTCCCTACAGTCCCTACTTACAGTACCATCTGTAACCGGCTGGTATTGTTATAATGGTTTTCGGTAAGCACGGGAGTGATATAAAAATTTGAATTTGGGGCGTTAGTTCTCTGGAATAACTTTTTTCGTGATAACTGCGGTTTACATTATGATACACACAAACCGCCGGCACAGTGGCGTCTTGTTTCGTTTTGTGGTAGTCAGCTAAGCATCGTAAATCGGCTTTTTACCACCAACCATACAAATGATAACATGCACGTGAACGTTACAGCACACTAGCCTCATAATAATGATGCAATTGAGTCACACTCAAGAAAAATAAGCATCATTCAAATATATGCTCCAACGGCAGAAAAGGATGAAGACGAGATAGAAAGATTCGATATAGAACTTAAAGGTATACAAAAAGAACGATATCACAATTTTTAATTTATAATACGTTTTAGAAGACTACGTCCCACATTGCGAAAGTATGCAAAGAATATGTTAGCAATTTTGCGTTGGGTAGTAGGTACGGGCTAGGCAAACGCCATGATAGAGGAAAAAACCTTATAGGGAAAATCAAATAACAAGAAACCAAATACCTACATACATTATGTACTGAAATTCAATACTGTCTTCAAAAACATATCATAGGATTAGATCACAACCAGGTAGTGGCAAAATTTAATACAAAAGTGAAATAGATCATAAGAAAAAATAACAAACCTGTTATAAATCGACAACTATTAAAGAACAATATCATCAAAACAGAGATTAACAAAACATCCAGAAAAATCTACAAGAGACCCGACAAGGCAAAAGATGCAACGGAAGCCGTAAACACCAAGTGGGAAATGATGAAGAAAGCATTGATGCACAAACCAAAAGATAAACTGAACGTCAAGAAAACGAAAGAGAAGCCAGAAGGGATGACGTCAGAAATTAGTGAACTAATGGAAACACGTCGTAAGGACAAGAACAAAGCACAGAATAGAAAAAAATAAGCCAATGAAGGAGAAATATATGGCGGATTGATGTAACGAGATAGAAGCATTACGGCAAACTATGTCACATTCAATGTGCACAAAAAAGTGATGGAACTTACAGGAATAGGCAAAAAGAGACAGTGCGGCTTATTGACGGGCAAAGACGGTAATATCACCCTGGATCGCAAATTTAAAATAAAGAGAAGAGGTGGGAAGAATATGTAAAATTACTTTCGGAAATAGCGGAACGTAACTACAAGAGAGAAATTCCGGCAGAAACGCAATAAAAACAACTAAAAAAGAGATACAGTACCCAATTAAGAATAAAAAGGACGGTGAAACAGCAGATGAAGTTTTCAATGAAATTATTAACCTCATTGAAGAAGAAGACCTACAACATCCGACTGATCTACAGTTACACAGAATGATATAGGTATATACAACAGGTGAAATACCGATAGAATGGAGGATATCAACATTCCTAGTAATGCCAGAGAATGCAAAAGAGCAGCACATTTAAAATCTTTTTCAAAATAATACATTTGCGAATATGTAAGAGGCTAGTTTGGATTCATAAATGGACTAGAAACAAATTTTCTATTGCAAAAAGGTTAGACATGAACAACGATGTATTTATATACCTCATTGACTCTGAAAAAGCGACAGACAAGTTTCAACATGAAAGAGGAATTCAAATACTTCGAAACAAAGGAATAGATGAACATGACTCGACTCGATTAATATAAACGGCAGCCGTTAAAATAGATAATGCGATAACAGAAAACATTGAGATATAGAAAGGACTATGAAAAGGATGTGTGCTATCGCCATTGATATTTAATCTATACTTCAAAGTAATATTCGAAGAAATTGAATGACGCAACTGCGGACATAAAAATCAATGGAAAATCTGTAAACAAGATCACATATGCCGACGACACCCTACTACTGACCGACGATATCTCAGATTTACAGAGAATAATTGAAGGGTTGCACACAATTATTCAAGAATATGAAAAAACTAAATTCATGTAATAATTTTTAAAATAAAATTTCCAGCATATCCAATTAAATCTAACAACTTAAAAATGAAAATAATGATTAAACACAAGAAACAAGATTGCGAATACAAATGACTAGGGCTGCTTTTATGCAAATGAAGTACTTACCTATACATGTCAATAAAGATTTTAATTTAAAAATTCAAACTCGACTACGTTCTCATAATCTTCTTGTTTGGAATGGAAGCATGGACGATCAAAAAACGAGATATAGACAAAATTCATGTTTTCGAACTTTATGTGTACCACCGGTTGGTACGAATATCATGGACAGAGAGAAACACAAATGAAGAAGTCTTACGTCAGATGAGTAACGAGAGAAAACTAATTAGAACTATAAAATAAATATCTCGGGGAGGAGACGTCATAGCTCAGAGGAAAGTGATATAGTTATTTTCGTTACAAGTTACGAAAGTGGCACTTATCGTGAGAGAAATGAATTGTATGAACGAGGCGGACGAAGCGAAGCCGAGTAAGCGAAATTCATGACTAGCTTCGATATAACACTTTGAAAAAACTATTCCTTTACAGATCTATTCAGAGCAGCGGTGTCCAAGATCAAGATAGACATTATGACAGTCAACCTTCGTTAGAAGAAGGAACATCGAGAAGAAGAATAAATACTTTTTCGTAATTATCATAAATTTAAAACAAATTGTATTTAAGAAATTGAAATGCCAAAATAGTTGAATTGTTGAAGTTGAGGTTTTAATGTAGATAAGAAAACAGTATTGACAAGATAAAATTCACCCTCAGTAATTTTCTAATTTATCGGCTCCAAGAATAATGTTTCTTGTAACAAATATTATTATATTCGAATATTATCAATCGTTTTAACCAATTAAAATTACTTAATTTAATCTATCAATCAATCATTAATTAATTAATTAATTAATTAATTAATTAATAACATAATAATGTTTCTGGGTTAATTAAGAAACGAAAATCACTTAGGCCCCTTTCTTAAATGATGTCACAGGTTTAGGCGGAGGAGGGGGTCTGCGGAATTGTGACATTGACAGGGGGTTACGGATTATTTTTTTAAAACGTGAGAGCACAAAGGGTATTTTCGAAAAAGTAAAATTTTAGTAACTATTGGTAAATGACCAATATAAATTCATCAACTTAAATGAAAATAATTTTGCTTCTGTAACGTGGGGTAGAGGGATGTTTGGCACAGTGTGACACCTTGTGACATAGGAGATGGGGTGACGGTCAAATTATTTTTTTTAAGAAATTTCTGCAATATTCTGAATAACATTGGTATAACGAACAAAATAATAGTCATGTATTGACCGCATCAAATAGAATCCGTTTTCCTTAATTTTCAAATTAATAAAATCAAATTTTGACGTTTTAATAAATTGTTTTGGCAATTTAAGCAAAAAATTTCAACATCTAAAATCAAGGTCAAATATAATTAATAAAAGAACTCGGTGTGAGCCATATTTTTCAATCTTCCATTTAAAAATGACATTGAAGTAAATACTTCTTCACAACAAAGTAAATCATCACTTTACGTAACCTGCCACTCGTCCCAGCTAGATTACATCTGCAACAACTCGTCACCGCAATGACCTCATCATTTCAATTGGGTCCATTTTTTTCGCCCATTTTTTAACAAGTTGCAAAACAGGTTTAAGTAAATGCTGATAATTACTGTACTTTGCATTCATTGTAATTTGAAGCACCCATCTACTTCAATAATCAGTATCAGCATGAAGCTTGATAACTTCTTTTAAGGAATTGGCATTCTTTTCAGATGGCGAGCCATTTTATTGCGGCTTTGGGAAGGAAAAAATATTCGGGGGAAGAAGGAGGAAGCAAATTGGCCCGAGTTTTAACTTTACTAGATCTCACTGCTTTGGGAGTCGGGAGCACTTTGGGGTTGGGGGTCTACGTTTTGGCCGGAGCCGTTGCAAGAACCGAAGCTGGTCCTGCTGTTTGCCTGTCATTTTTGGTAGCCGCAATAGCATCGGCTGTGGCAGGTAATTCATTTTTATGCGACAATAAAACTGTAATGATTCCACGCAAGGTCGAAGCGATTATTTCAATAAACTAGCGTTCGACTATAATTTCCTTTTATTGCAGGATTGTGCTATGCAGAATTCGCTGCAAGGGTTCCAAAAGCTGGTTCCGCGTACGTTTACAGTTATGTAAGTGTTGGCGAATTCATAGCCTTCATAATCGGATGGAATTTAATTTTGGAATATGTAATAGGTGAGTAAGTTGCATTATCTCGATTGGTTTGAAAAGCATTCCGCTATCAGATCGGCGATGCGACTGTTAGTTTTAAAAATGAATTTTTTAATTATCAACAAATTTCAGTCACAGTAAATCTTGAAGATAAAATTTATCTCGTACGTAGTACTTTGAGAATGCTAAGGTCGTTCGGAAATGATAAAATACAATTTTTACATTTATTGCGTTAGCCAGCCAATTGACCGATATCAAATTTGCTTGAATCAGATAATACAAGTTTTTTTTTAAAGATACGGCCGATTTTAATTCGCATACTTTAATGGGCACTTGAACAGTCACGCTTCATGAACAAAAATACAGTACAAAGTTTTCAACAATATTGTCATCAAGAAATGTCTTATCCACTTTATTTTTCATTTTTACTTTTGAATGGATTGAGTCACATTAATTTTTTATTATCAATTATAGGATAGAAAACAATCTATTATAATATTTTTATACAGCCATTGGCAAGAAGACATTTTACTTGTGCAATATATCTAAATTTATTAATTGAAATAACCAAATGAAGTAGGGGAGAGTGGATCGGTTAACGAACAATGGAGGTCATGGTTTTTCTATAATAATAAATCTAAATTAGACGCAATTTTAAACTGACACTAATTTTTACAATTATACCTACTTTCGATAACATTTTCTGTTCTCTTCCGAACAGATTAATTATTTCATTTCTTGATTCCTGTATTTTGCCTGGTATCAGCGCTCATAATTGAAAATAATTTCAGGCACAGCCAGTGTGGCACGAGGTTTAAGTAACTACATAGATGCCCTAGCAAATAATACGATGCAAAATAGCTTAACGTCAGCAATGCACATGGAAATCGACTTTCTGGCCCCATACCCCGATTTCCTATCATTCGGTTTGGTAATGTTGTTAACAGGTAAATTTTTAAACAGTTTTGCTAATTTTTCAACACTTAATATTTAATTCGTTACTTGTCAGCACTTCTTGCCTTTGGCGTTAAGGAATCTTCCATCCTCAACAATCTCTTCACCGCCGTGAACATGGTAACAATTCTCATCGTCATCATAGCAGGTTCTATTAAAGCCGACACTAAAAACTGGAGTATTCCAAAAGAAGATATTCCACCTGGTGTGTCAGGTGGTGAGGGCGGTTTCTTACCTTACGGAATTGCTGGGGTTATGTCTGGCGCAGCTAAATGTTTCTACGGTTTCGTCGGTTTTGATTGTGTCGCAACTACCGGCGAGGAAGCCAAGAATCCCCAAAGAAACATTCCACTCGCCATTGTAATCTCGTTGGTCATTATATTTTTGGCGTACTTTGCTGTTTCTACAGTTTTAACGATGATGTGGCCTTATTATGATCAAGATCCCGACGCACCTTTTCCGTACGTTTTTGATGCTGTTCAATGGCCCGTAATTAAATGGATTGTGACAGTGGGGGCGATATTTGCTCTCTTGACTAGCCTTTTGGGGGCTATGTTTCCATTACCAAGGGTACTTTATGCTATGGCTACTGATGGAGTTATATTCACATTTTTGGCCAGGATTCACCCAAAAACTCAAACTCCTTTAATTGCTACATTAATTTCTGGAGTTTTCGCAGGTGCGTTTTCATAATCAAAAACTTAGTAATAGCTGCTTTCCATTTCAGGAATAATGGCCACGATTTTTAATCTTCAACAATTGATTGACATGATGTCCATTGGTACTCTTTTAGCTTATACGATTGTAGCTGTTTGTGTTTTAATTTTAAGGTACTGGTAATTTATTTTTGGTTTAAACCTTTAAAGATAATTTGTTTAGATACCAAGACAGGGCAGCCTATCAATATCCAAATTCAGATATCGCTCATAAGAAGAAAGGAATTGAACGAACAGTATTTAATAGCTTTAAGCAGTTGTTTAATTTAAATAGGAACAAATATCCCAACCCAACCACATCAAGTACTACAAAATGGGCAATTGCCCTTTTTAGTGAGTCTCTTGTTAAATTTTAGAAAAATTCTAATTTTTTATTTTAGGTGCTCTTTCGATTGGATTTTGTGCGTTTATAATATATGGAGGAATGTACATTAACCCAGAGGAACCTTATGGATTAGCTGGATTTATAATTCTTGCAATAATCATGATAATCGTTATTGTAGTCATTGGAAGGCAGCCAGTGGACGATATCAAACTGACATTTAAAGTAAAAATTAAATTAAATTAAATTAAAATAAACAAACAATCCTAACTTGTAGGTACCTTGGGTTCCAGTTATTCCCTGTCTAAGTGTTGTGATTAATTTATATCTCATGTTGGAGTTGGATGGACACACGTGGATTCGATTTTCCGTTTGGATGTTAATAGGTAAATGTGGCTACGCTTTTTACTTTTTCTAAATTTTCTGGCTCTTTTGTGTTACAGGTTTCTTTATTTATTTCGGATATGGCATCTTCCACAGTGTTCAGGGTCAGAAATATAGGCTGTGCATGAATAGCAAACGTCCCAGCGACATTACCGCTTCGGTGCATTCGGAAAAGCGAATTTCAAACGGTGAACCAAACAAAGAGGTTCACAAAGAAACGACTTCATTTTAATTCAAGTATTACAGAAATGATTGCGAGAAATTTAATTTTTTTCGATCATTTTATTTTTATTTTAGTGAGAATTTTGTAAAAACTTTTAAATAATAAACTATAGCTATATTATAGAAAAAAATCTGGCGCAATTAACTTTGCAAGCGTAAACAGTGCAAGGAAATTATTGTGAGCAGTTGTGTGAGTATTTATTAGGAGTTAGCTCTTTTATTAAACGCAATTTGTGGCCTCTTATTAAGGTTCATCAATGTGCGACAGACTTTTATTTATTAATAGATCAGAGTTTAATCAGTGCGTGAAAGTGACCGGTGTTTAAGTTCATTTTATATCGAGATGGATTTTTTATCAGAATTTTTCGAAAGGTAAAATATTACATTTCCAGAGTTGTTAGCACAATTTGTAATAAATCAGACTCTCTCTTCCAAATTTAAAATTAAAGTAATCAATCATTTTTTTAAGGCATCGTGATAAGATGTACTTTCACAGTTTAAATTGTCAGAATTTTTTGAAAGCCTTAAGCCGTAAAAAAAGTGACACAACAAGCACCGACACGAAATTAGCTCGTGTACTTACGGCTGTGGATTTGACAGCCCTGGGAATAGGAGGAACGCTAGGGGCTGGAGTTTATGTTCTTGCTGGAGCAGTTTCGAAAACTGAAACGGGTCCTGCCATTGTTGTATCATTTTTAATTGCGGCTATAGCTTCATCGATGGCAGGTAAATAGCCGAAGTTCTAAAGTAGAAGAATTTTAAAAACTATTTTTTTAGCACTTTGTTATGCAGAATTCGGAGTGAGGGTCCCAAAGGCTGGTTCCGCTTATATTTACAGTTATGTGTGCATTGGAGAATTTGTTGCATTTATGATTGGATGGAATTTGATTCTAGAATACATCATAGGTAAAGACAAAAGTACTATTGCTTTCAATTTGCAAAAGCAAAGTTTGCAACGTTACTACACACTACTCGCTACCAAAGCTACGCATCGAAGACAATAGAATATAGAATCACAATTTTAACAGTTCATTAGTCTCATTATAATTTTTTATTAACAATTTATCTACATGTCGCGTCATAACATGCTGGAAATAATGTTGCCGATTTCATCTTGTTGCATCATATTCCAAAAATTTTAAATGTTACTTTAAAGGTTCTGTAGATTGTTTGGAAAGTGGTAAGTTCTTTGTTCTCGTGGCACTGTCTGAGTTCATAGGAAAGGAGAAGGAAAAGAAGACTACTAAACATCGTGTTTTCGGCGAAGGTCATTTTTTGGAGGTGGCGGTCAAAACTGTCACGGTAAATCGCACCCCTCTTATGATACCGGGTGTTAATCCAGTCTGAAGTCTATCGGTAAACAGCACTGCAATTCGTTACTAAAATCAATCTGATCTTGCTTATCGTCCCTTTGTAAGCGTTTAGCACACCATTGAAGCATTAGTGAAAGCAGAAGATATGATTAAATCGATGAGTGTCTTCTAAGCAGAATTTTTAACCAATCTACTCCAGCCGATCGGGAGTCACCAAAAAATTTCTTACAACCGAGG
Organism: Dascillus cervinus; assembly: GCA_949768715.1. Classification (NCBI taxonomy): domain Eukaryota; kingdom Metazoa; phylum Arthropoda; class Insecta; order Coleoptera; family Dascillidae; genus Dascillus; species Dascillus cervinus. The sequence goes on along the minus strand of OX458319.1, from coordinate 22,560,843 downwards.
AACTTCTTCATTGCGTTCGTTGGCGATTCTTCAGTTATAAGTTGTTTCTTTTTTTGTCTGAATGTAAAGAAATGTAAATACGCTCTAATCTTTTTGCTATATCCCTGAAGTTATCTGATGTCTACGAACTCACAATATTAAGAAAAATGTAAAACGCTGTGACAACGTTCTGCCAGATTAATAGAGCATCACATCTCTGTTTAAGGGGCGATGGTCTTTTATAATTGTTAAGAAAAAAATTTGAGTCAAATGTTTAATGAAACTCATGAACTATTAAAAGGTCAAATTTTGACAAGTACAGTTAAAATATTTTAGGTGTTGCGAGTGTCGTCAAGGCCCTATTTAAATATGTGGATGAGTTATCAGAAAATACAATGTCAATTTTCTTTGAAAAAAATATGTCAATGGATGTTCCAAATTTGGCTCCTTATCCAGATTTGTTCTCCCTTGGAGTTCCTATTATTTTTTCAAGTATTAAACCTTCAAATCTAGCTGAAATAAATTTGTAATTGCTCTTTTTAGTTGCCTTAGCACTTGGTGCCAAGGAATCATCGCTGGTTAATAATATCTTTACAATGGTCAATTTATGTGCAGTGCTGTTTATTATAATCACAGGATTTTGGAAAGGTATAATTTAATTTATAGCTAAGTAGTTAATCAATTTTATTATTAACAGTTGATACATCACTTTGGACAATTCCATCAGATCAAATTCCACCTAACTTTGGTACTGGTGGGTTCGCTCCTTACGGAATTAATGGAATAATAAAAGGCGCCGCAACTTGTTTTTATGGTTTCATAGGATTTGATTGTATTGCCACTGCGAGTAAATTTTTATTACATACATTTTCAAAATGCAGGAAACATTGATTGTAGGTGAAGAAGCCAAAAATCCACAAAAATCCATTCCTAAAGCAATAATATTATCCCAATTAATAGTCTTCGCAGTTTATGTTGGAATTTCAGCAACTTTAACCATGATGATCCCTTATTATCTTCAGGTTTCAGTATTTTTTTTTACTGCAATTAAATTGTAACGTTTCAATTTCAGGACAGTAACGCCCCATTTCCCCACGTTTACGATCAAATTGGTTGGTCGTATGCAAAATACATTGTCAGTGTAGGCGCTATTTGCGCCCTTTTTGCCAGTATCTTAGGTGCCATGTTTCCTCTTCCAAGAATTATTTACGCAATGTCTTCCGATGGTTTACTGTTTCGAATTTTGGGAAAAATTCACCCGAAATTTCAGACACCCTTTATGGGCACATTATTGGCGGGGGCTTTTACAGGAACTCTTTCTTGTATCTTTGAATTGGAACAACTTTACACCATGATGTCGATCGGCACACTGTGCGCTTACTCCACAGTGGCTGCTTGTGTTTTAATTTTAAGGTAAAGCTTTAACTAAAACTTTCCAAAAAATTACTTGAAACTTTTTAGATATGCTGAAGAAAAGAAAGTCGAAGATGAACCAAAAATAACCGCAAATCAAATGATCAGACAAATGTTCAATAGGAAATTAAAATATCCAACAGGATTGTCTTACAGGCTCGTAAAGTGGGAAGTCGCTATTTACTGTAATTGCAATTATCTTAGTAAAATATGTGTGACATGATTACGTTTTAGATGCGCTTTGTTTTTGTCTCGGAGGTATCTTAAGTCAATTTGAAACGCAATTAGCTAATGGCGAAGCTTGGGTAATAATTCTGGTAACAGTTTTTAGTTCAGCGATGCTCGTTATTTTAATTTCTTTGGCGGTACAACCGTTTTGCCCCACAAAACCTCCATTTTTGGTTCCTTTCGTTCCTTGGCTTCCCTGCTTAAGCATTTTAATAAATACATATTTGATGACAATGCTAAATGCTGGAACTTGGATGAGATTTGGAATTTGGATTTTAATGGGTAAGCAAAAATAATAAATTCAACAATTATTATTTAATTACTTCTCTAGGTCTCATAACATATTTTGGATACGGTTTATGGAATAGCAATGAAAACCATTTGAAAACAGGAAGAAATTTAGAATTCGATAAAAGCGACAATATTGGCGAAATCCATTTGTAAAAGAAATTTTAAAATAAAACAATTTATTAAACAAAACATTCAAACAAAGTACAATTCCTAATTCTAAAATACTACAGACAGGACTGTCTATTGTGGAAATCTTTAATTTCGAAGGGCTGCCAAGTTCTGTAAGCTAAAACGTCACTTTCTTTGCTAGGAGTGTAGGCAAAATAACATTCTCTAAATGAGGGGGTTGGAAATTCGTAAGCAAAAATCGTCGGGAAGTATTCACGTCCAACATCAACACTAGCCTGTCTCAATTTCCTGTAATAATCATTAATTTTTTCAGCAACCTGAAAAAAGTCAATGAATGAAAGTTGTTACGAAAATGAAATTACGAACCATATCTTTAACTGTTCCAGCTTGTGCCCAGGTGTAAGTTGCACCTTCTTCTTTGGTAATACCCAAAACAGGCAATTTTACAGTTCGCTCACAAATGTTAGTATGTCTCCAATGTGCCCTACTGTACTTCATATATTCCACTGAAAAATGGCTAATTAAAAATTGTTGCGTTAATAAATTGATTAAAATTACATCGGTCTTCTTGCGTCCAGTATTTTCCACATCTTGCTTCCATCCACAATTTAAAATGCGGCAACTTGTAACAATTTGGTAATTTCGCCAAAGGATATCCATCATCAGCAAGCATTTCCATTGCTTTTTTTATAATGCGCTTGTGCTTGCGAATATCACAAGAAAATGTTTCTAGTATTATAAATCTTCGTAGTTCTGGTTTAGGTTTTCGTTCGTTAGGTGGATTAGTACATTTACATGGTCCTTGATCGTCCGTGGGATTATCAGGATCGCAAATGCATACACGTTTCATCCTTTTTTCCAGATTATCCGTCACAACCTCAACTTTCAGATTCAATTTCCAGCTGCACATGGCCTCGTCCAGATCTATTCTTGACAAGACGCCTCCGATTATATAAACGGGTCCTTTAGGCGTTTCGTGAATCCCAGAAATCATAAATCGACCTGCTAGAGGTATTAAGTCAATGCCAGGTTCTTCTTCCTTTGGAGCACACTTTTTACAAGGTGGAGGTCCTTTTGGTTTTTTGCCACATTCACAAAACTTTTGGGACTTATCTTCTTTGCAAGAGCAAGTATTCTGAGGAGGGCAACACTGACAACCAGCTGCCTGTTCTGGAGCGCAATTACAAGCATTTAAGTCAACTTGTACATCCTTCTGTAAACCGCAATCTGGACAAACTCCTTTTGATTGATTCTTCTTCTTTTTTCTAGAACGCCTTGCTTCAGGAATTAGGCCATCGATTATGTAAATTGGCCCTTCTGGAGATTCTTTAACCCCGGAAATTATAAATTTCCCCTTTTGCAATTTAGGAGAGCGGCCTGCTTTTGTTTTCTTGCCACATTCACATAACTTTTGGGATTTATCTTCTTTGCAAGAGCAAGTATTCTGAGGGGGGTAACACTGACAACCAGGTGCCTGTTCTGGAGCGCAATTACAAGCATTTAAGTCAACTTCTACATTCTTCTGCAATCCACAGCATGTACAAACCCCTTTTGATTGATCCTTTTTCTCTTTGCTAGAACGTTTTTCTTTAGAAATCAATTCTTTTCTAGTTTTTTGCGGTTCTTTTTCTACCTGGCAACATCCCGTTTTATTTTCTTTTGGACAACAAGTACACTCTTCTGAAGAATCCGACTCTTCTTCAACTTTACATTTTAGACAAGGACCATTCAATTCGTCTAGCTCGCCACATTTAGTACACACTCTTCCTTTACTTTTGCGTTTCTTTCTAGTCTCTTCTTCGAGGTTATTGTCAGGGACCAAATCTTCTGGAGGTTTATCTTCATTTGATGGAATATAATTCGGACGCCTTGCTTCAGGAATGAGGCCTTCGATTATATAAACTGGCCCTTCTGGAGATTCTTTAACCCCGGAAATTATAAATTTCCCCATTGGAAATTTAGGAGTGCAGTCACAAACGTCTTGCGGCCATTTTCCTTCACTTATAATATCATTCATGTATTCGTTAATTTCGTTTTGAATGCTGTTCACATATTCTTCATAGGCTTCAATGCAAGGCGTGTGCTTTTCTTTGAAATTATAATAAACGGCCATACACTTACAATCTTCAATTGGAAGTACCCCAGAAATCACATAAACGTTTCCATTTGGAGTTTGCTGAACCCCTGAAATAATGTATTTTAGCCTCCCCAGAGGAATTCTCGGCATATTTGCAATCCTTAATTCTTCTTTGATGTGCTCTTTCAAACCCTTTTGACAATCACAAGGCGGCTTTGGAGCTACCCCTTGTAATTGAAAAACCGGCTTTCCATCTGGTCCCCGACTGACCCCAGTAATTATAAACTTTTGTTTGGCACTTTTCAGGGCCGCTTGAGCTTTAAAGCGCATTTCAACATCTTCAAATTTTTTTACGAAAGCTTGATATTTTCTTAAACAATCACATTTTGTAGCTTCCTTTACGCCACTAATAATTTTGATGGGTTCGCCACTGTCCGTGATTTTAGTGCCGGAAATAATGTAGGTTAAACGTTTTTTTAAAGCTCTGTCTCGATCTTCTTTACAACGCTCACACTGGCAAAGCGCTGTATCGATTTGGCGTTGTACTTCTTCTTTACACGTACATTCTGTTGATTCTGGTTTTTCTAATGTTATTAGTTTATCGAGTTTGCGTTTAAGTCCGCCGCATTCACATTTGACTGATTTCTCCTCTTCTTCACTTGATGGATCTAGAATAACTCCTCCACAATCTCGGCAACGGTAATCGTCGTCTTCCTCACTTTTTTCGAACTCCTTACAACCACAGTCAGTGGCTTCTTCACTTATTTCGGAAAGTATGCAATCACAGTCAGTTGGTTCTTCACTTATTTCGCAGGGTTTACAACAAGTGCAAGTGGCTTCTTCACTTGTTTCTTCACTTGTTTCTTCACTAGAATCATCTTCTTCGTCTAAATTCTCAAATGAAGGTTTTCTCGGGCCGCAAATGCAAGTTGTTAATGGTTCTTCTTCAACAGGTTCTTTATCTAAATCTGGATGGTCGAAATCTACAGTGACTTTAACCATGACATCCGTGAGTGGTCGACCATCTGGTCCAGTTCCCGCCCCTATTTGAACATCTATTGACAGTGCGAATCGTTTAATTTTTTTAGGTGGTTTAGTAAATCCGAACATTGCCATCGCAGCCTCGCAAGATGGATAAATTGACGGTTTTTGCAAACGTGGAGCTTCTCCACTTTTTGCTAGATTATTATATAATTCTTGGGCTACTTCCAATTCTTCCATTATTTGCTGATCGGCTGAATCTGAATCTGAATCATCGCCTTTATTTTCCATTGTTGGTGGATTGCGAGGATAAGTAAAATACGGACTTTCCGGATATTGTCTATGGTTATTTTTGTAAAGTCCAGTGTGCTTACGTGGTTCCGGTATGAAAGTGAACGGTTTCAAGTATGGAGAGCTGTAACGTTTCACTTTTTGTTTTTTGACGATGACGTTTACTTTTTCAAACTCCCGAGGAGGTGAAGGAATTCGAACATGCATTTCTTTGAGTGTATGCGGCATCGTCAAATGCACAACGGCAGACAGTAATAGTTGATCATTTAAGGAATAATTATTGCCTAAAATTAGATAACACAATTTTTGAAAACTTATAAAGAATTAAAATTACGTTCAGGATTCATCAACTGATATAAAACCAGTAAAAATTCGACAGGACTTCTGCAGCAGTGATTTAAAGCTATTTTTACATGCTTATGGGTCGGCCTTAAGGTTACTCCTAACAATCCCAAATTTTCTTGAGTATATTCAGTAGTTCCCAACTTTAAATCAATTGCCATACACAATTGTAAATTTTCAACAATCACTAATTGGTACGGAGATAACTCAATAAACCATTCTGGTCCAACCATATCCGTTACAGCTTTATGAGCCTTCAGTTCTGCAAACAAATCATACACATTTCTTACCTTTATTGCACACAATATCGGAAAGAATATTTTACAAATTTTTTTTATGGTCGCATGGTATTTCTTAATTAATTATGACTTACTTCCCGCTCGTTCCGTTCTTTTTCGATGGGCAATACGTGTCTGTAGTTGCATTCTATAAATTTTTTGAAGCGCTTCTTGTTTCTCCCTCCATATTTCATCAAGGAATTTCCAACATGGCCCCCTTCCAGTTGAGAATTTAAATCTTTCTACTTTCGGGGGAGGAGGAGGTGGTGGTGGTTTTGGAAAAACATAACCAGGAGGAGGTAAAATATAATCTGCTGTTGTGTGCTGAAGATGAATTTTCGTGATGCCTGCATCTAATTTTGCATCGGTTTGTGAGATAGTATATCCCAAGTAAACTCTAGGAGGTGGTCTGAATACATCAAAAATATTGGGTTTTTCAATCGGATTTGTTTTTGGAAATACACAAATCGGTTGTTCTTGATGGAAGCACTCCATAAAATCATCTTTTGGAGTTACTGTCGGAACTACAACTTCTTCTTGCTTTTTTTTTGACTTGCCCTTAGAAGTTTTTTCTTTTTCATTAGGCTCCTGTATTACTACACTCTTGTCCCCTTTGTTTGACTCGGTCATGATTAATTTCGAATTTAAAGTTAAAATTTTTGCAAATCCCCAAAAAAAAAAACAATCTTACATTACTAGAATAAAAATTTTGACAGATATTTCAACGTTTGCTTGGATAATAAAACGGTTTTCATTACAAGCTTGAGTATACACGATCAAGAAAGGTCTGAAGAATTTCTGCAAATTGATAATGTTAGAATTCAAATCGAAAAAGACGTTTTGGACATGTCTGCACTCATGATCGAAGCTTCCTTATATGTAGATCATTATTACACTACAAAATTACATCGTGGCGAAGATTTGGGACCGTTTACCGAACAAAATTTATTAGATTTTTACTACCACTTGAAAGGAAAAAGTCAAGCGAAAGAGAGAAGACCACGTTACGAAGAATACTTTGAACTTCGCAACAATCCAACGCATCGATACAATGTAGCTCATCAACTCGATTAAAACTCAACATTTTACGGCCATGAAGAATTGAAGAGCTTGCTTGCAAAACCGGTTATATCCATTTTTCTGTTTCGCGATAATCGACTTTAAACATTTAGTACTGCTCATCTTTGATTAAGATTTTGTTGTATTTTTAAAGAAATTTGCGACAAACGAACTGCCATTTTACTTTCAACACTGGCATTAAAAATGAACCACTTTAACACTAGCGTTATAATTGAAGTATGGAGTGCTAAAATTTTAACTATTAACTGTGTTTCTAGAAAATCACTTTTAAGGCTGCGATATTTTCTTCGAAAAGGGATCAGGCGTACTCTGTCGCTCACGTGCGTCAATATAGGGAAAACATACGAATATTTTATGGCAATTTTTTAAATAATTATTGAATATTTTGGACAAATTGTGAATTGTGAATTGTGAACGTTAGTATTAACTCTTGTTTTAAGTCACTACTAATTTATTTCGTAACAAATTCGATCCAGAATAACTCATCCCGGAGAATAGAAAATTTGCTTTGTGATAAAAAAAACGGAACTGAAAAATATTCTATACTTTTTGAGAAAATTACTTTGTAAAAAATAAAACCTTTTGTTGTCTCAAATAAAATCAAAGCAATGCAGTAAATTGTGCATTTGTGTAACTATTTTTAAACACATGTCACTGTTCAAACACCGTGTAAATGAAAAAAGCGGGAACATTCTTTAGAAAGAGAAAAAAGAGGGTGAAGAGGGTGTGGGTCTCCGTACGTATTGTCTGCCTGGCCGAGCGTCCTTTTGTAATTATTGCCGCCGTAAATAACGTAAGTAATCTCAAGTTTTCACCAATCATTTCCTGTAACAGATTAGAGAGTGGAACTAACTCATATTTACATGGTCTGTATATAGCAAATAAAATTAAATTTGTCAAAAAATTCTAAGTATTCAAAAGGAAGGGGAAAAAAAAACTGGATCTTGTTACAGAATGTAAAGCATTAAGTACGAGGTCCGACAATTATAAGTCGGGTATAAAAAATGTACTTTTATTTTAAAACTAAGTAATCTGCAATTATTAAAAAATTTGAGTAATTTTACAGATGTAAATTATTAAAATTCAAAGACGCCCAGGATTGCTATTGGAACAATGCTTTTGAACGCGCACATGTGCGGCATAGCCGGGTTAGAAAAGTACCTGAAGTGCCCCTCTTTCAAAAAGACCATACAAAACATTAGACCAGTTACTTACAATAGTAGTGCATAGTGCATAATTTAGGTTTATTGTGTCTATAGTGTCAATAGATCGTACAATCAAAAAAGGTGTTTCATTCGGAGAATCTAAGCAAAAAGAGATACAGCCAGGAAATTCGGCCTATACAGCTTTCTGAAGAAGAATTTAATGTAATTAAATAATAATATATAATTGTGTTTTTGTCTTGAAAAAGACAGATTTGTCGCAGAAAACGATTTCACAAGATTCAGCACGAAAATATGAAACACTGGTCAAAATTTGATTCGATACACTCGAACATGCACTCAAAAAAAATGCCAGATGTGCGAGGGTTTTTTCGAGTACAATTGACTGGAATGGTGTTAATTGCTTTATTGCTGATATTTTTTTTTCTTGAAGGGGCGTTTAAAGTGTTACTGACAATAGATTTGTTTATTTGCAGAAATACTTTTTCCCCACGTAGGTCTGGTACAGACAAATATATGTGATACCATGTTATTGGCGGCTAAACCGATTTTATATTAGTGTAGCTAGCTGGACATAGATGGCCAATAAAAAAATACTCACGTAGGCAACATCTATACGTTAAAGAAAGAAAGATATACAAGACCATTTTCTGTCTCATAAATCCCAGTCTTAAGTCAGCTGAAAAAATAAAATCATTTTTTACCTAATAAAAAATGACCACGAACAGAGCGAAAATTATACATATACACCTATATTTAACTCGGCAATTAATTCAGATAATTTGATATTTTAATTAGGCTTGTATTTATCACAACAAAACTATTTTGAAAATTTAAATTTCACGCAATATTTCAATATATTCAATATTTCAAGCGCTCTGAATTTGAGTGTTTCATTGGATGGTGTTCTGTTGCATTTAAAATCGTTGCAAATGTTTGGTGTTTACAGGCACCAAAGTCGCCATCTGAACACGCATCAAGTCATTGTAAAAGGTCAGCTTGAAACCTACACATTGCGGCATGTGCAGTACAACTGCACGAAAGTGGCTGTAAATGATCCTTATTAAATGTACATTGCCAGCAGGGAATTGAGAGAACCATGTTCGAAAAAATTTGATAGTTAGGGAACTGAAATGATAGAAGGAACTAGCAACTGAGAACTAGAGGACGTCGAAAGACGCTATGAAACCTGACATACAAGTATCTATGTACATATTTGTAGTAAATAAAATTACATACAATTATCTGAATTTGATGTTAGTTGGAAAGAAATTATTCGTTGGAAATCCTTCTAGACATATTATATGCGGTTTCATTTTATTACAATTGTAATAGATGTCCAATATCAAAGTAACGTTTTACTAATAAACATAATTTATTAGTTCACAATAAAACAAATATAATTACGGGCGCTTCCTTAAAATTCAGATAAAACTAGAATAGCGACGGTATTAAATTATATCACGATGTTGAATAATATGAAATTGTATTTATTTTTTTGATCAAAAGAATTAAATTTACTAGTTTTATTTTTATTGCTGGAAATTGTCATCTTTTTCAAGGAATTTCTGGCCATAGACATGTTTAGGAAACCGCGAATGAAATTTTAATTTTAAAATCGTGGCCTTATCTAAATTTTCAAGAATAGCATGCAGCACGAATTACATTTATTATCAAAAAATAATAAACTGGAACCATATAAAGTCGGGGTAAAGTCGACAACGATTCTAGACGAATATTGTCTTCTCATCAAACAACAAATTTAGGTAAGTAGTATTTCTGTTGTTTAATTATAATAGTCAAATAGTTTAAATTTAGGTGAACATGAAGTTTGTGATCGTTGCGGTAGTTACAATTATTTCTTGGCAAATTGTGGCCTGTTCTTACGATGATGAGTGGGAAAAATTTAAGGTTTGTTTTCAAGGTTAGGCTTGGATCGGATAATAATTTCAGTCATTAACAGCTCCAACATGGTAAACAATATTCAGATGAAAACGAAGAATCACGGCGTAAACGCACTTTTATCGAAAATTTCAAATATATAGAGGAACATAATGAAATGTATGAACGTGGAGAAGTGCTGTATAGCATGATAATTAATTATTACTCTGATATGGATCCTTCGGAAGTTTCTAGATTACGTACAGGATACAGATACGATCCTGAGGATGAGCTAAACGTTAATGATAGTTCAACAACTTATGTAAAAACAAATGAGCCTGTACCAGATGAGATTGATTGGCGAGAAAAGGGAGCTGTAACTCCTGTTAAAGATCAAAACCATTGTGGTTCATGTTGGGCATTTAGTGCGGCAAGTGTCTACTTTTACACATAAACTCACTTTATAATGTAATTAAATCATTGCAGACCGGTGCTTTGGAAGGTCAAACATTCATTAAAACCGGAAAACTCGTTTCACTTATTGTTAGTGAGCAAAATCTTGTCGATTGCGTGCCCGGAGGTAATTGTCGGAAAGGCGGTTCGCAGATATTGGCATTTAGAACTGTTGAATCTTTTGGTGGAATTGATACCGAGGAGTCATATCCTTATACACCTTTCCAGAATTCAAGCTGCAGATTTAATCCCACCACCATCGGTGCCACTTGTAAAGGATCTAAAACTATTCCCAAAGGAGATGAGGAGGCACTTAAAGAAGCAGTTGCTACTATTGGGCCAATTTCGATTTCTATATGGGCTAATTCAAATTTTGGCCACTATCACGGTGGAATTTTTCATAATGAAATTTGTCTCGCTACTCATTACCCGACTCATGCCGTTCTCATTGTCGGCTACGGTTCAGAAAATGGAACTGATTACTGGATCGTAAAAAATTCATGGGGAAAAGGGTTTGGCGAGAAAGGTTATATTAGAATGATACGCCATAAGAACATATGCGGAATTGCCTCACATGCAATTTACCCTTTGGTGTAATTATAGATTTCTAACTGAACTCTATTACTGGATGAATAAACTCTAAGAAATTGTTTGATTTTATTTAATTGTCAACTAGGTTAAACTCGCGGGCGTACAGCCCTCTTCTTTGATGCCGGTATGTAAAATACCAAACAGACTTATGCTGCAAAAATTTTCTGGTTGGTTGACTCATTCAACACTTTTTTTAGTGTTTTACTTTTTGGACACTTTACGAAAATAGAGTTTTGCAAATGTTACTTATGTATTTCAAAAGAATCATCAATTTTAAATTTTGTTCATTTTTGGTAAATATCTGAAATGTTCTTGAATTGTTTAAATCTGCTCTCACTGAAATAAGATGAAACACTTTAAATGCCTGCTGGAAAACAATTTGGCCTGAATGTGTTGTAAAAAATGCAACCAATGACTTATCGACCTTAACAATTGAAATTACGAATTTAGCACATGAAATTGGCGGAGAAGGCTTTGGTACTTTTAACAATGATGATGTCGACGAATTAAGTGACGATGACATTATTGACCTGACTTCAGATATAATCGATGATCCAAAAAGCGATACTGAGTTGGAAGAAACACTTAATCCCCTTACTGCAAGTGTAATTCGAGAAGGACTTCAACTTTGTAATAAATTGGAAAATCACTTTCTGGCCAATGACACAAATTCAGAACGAACCTTCAAATTCCAAAGGGAGGTCAAGAATTGCATTGCTGGATATCGCGAATTGCACAAACGATTAGTAAAGCCATCCCAAAGTTTAATCACTGATTATATTGCCATATGGAAAAAATCCACCCAAAACCAACCTGCAGTTAACCCTAATTCAAATGACGAAAGTGCTGTTGAACCAGTTCACAAGAGTTCTTAGGTATTAACACATAGTGATAACAGCAATTGTTAGAAGTATTAAAATAAATTGTTACTTTTGAAAACAATTAAAAATAAAATTTTAAAGCAAATCTATTTTAAGTTCTATAGGTATGTAAGATACTAGGGAGTTTTACCCCTAAATAAAACACAAACAGCCTCTTTTCAACTAATTTATTCCTTTCCGTTCACTACACCTTATGGTTCGAACCGAACTATCTCACTTCTCCCCCGGACGGTCCCACTTTCGCTCCGTCTCCGGTGCATCCCGGATGGTTTCGGGTCAAGTCGACCGGTACTGCTCACCGCATCATCGCTTATCAGAAACCCCAAAGAAATCTCGCTAACAGGTATATAAACTTTCGGATTTTCTAGTTATTATTATTTTCTGATTTTTTAATGCGGTTTTAGGAAATTTGGAACCTATCCCTATTTTTACCATATAAGCAATGCCTTTTTTATGCGAATGTTTTTTTATGCGGTTTTCTGTGGAACGTATCTACTGCATAAAAAAAGACCCGAGTGCATATCGTCGGGTTACTGCAAGAACCAGATAACTCCATTTTATGCATGCATTAGTTTAGTGGGTCTCTAGGCTTCAAAATTGTCATCGAATGCACAACCAAAACAAGATAAGTGTTTGAAAGTGTGAAACATAGCACGTTTAACACTTTCGAACACTTGTCTTGTTTTGACTGTGCATTCAATGACAATTTTGAAGCCTAGAGACCCACTAAAATGGAGTTATCTGGTTCTTGCAGTAACCCGACGATATGATTTCAGACAGCCGAATCGCCAAAACTAGCTTGTTGGTATGGCGGATTTGCCTCCCTTTCTTGTAAGGTCGAAAATCGTAACTTTTGTTAGAGGGGTTAATTTAATAAATTAAAATTTATACAATTATCTAAAGACAAGATTGCCTGTCCTGCAAGTTTTTGATTTCGAATGGTTGCCAGACTCTATAGGCGAAGCAATCGTCTTCCTTTGCAGGGGTATAAGCAAAATAGCAATCCCTGAATGAAGGAGTTGGAAATTCATAAGAAAATGTGGTTGGAAAGTATTCACGACCGCTTTCAATACTGGACTGCTTTACTGCTCTATAGTACATGTTCACCTTGTCGCCAGCCTAACAGCATTTGCAAATTAAGGTATTATCACATACTCACAATAGCAACATAAAACATACCATTTTTCGAACTCGTTTAGCTTGTGCCCAAGTGTACTTATCGCCTTCACGCTTAGTAATATCCAACGTAGGTAATTTTACATTTCGATGACAAACTTCTGTGTGCATCCAATGTATTTTACTATATTTCATGTACTCCCCTAAATGCCAAATAATAAAAACAATCTTTTATCTTCCAATACTTACTTCTGTCTTCTTGCGTCCAATATTTTCGGCACCTAAATTCCATCCATAATTTAAAATGCGGTAATTTATAAGCATCTGGCAATTTCGCCAAGGCATAACCATCCTCAGCAAGAATTTCGAGCGCTTTTCTTACAATTTTCAACTGTTCTTTAACATCGCAAGGGATTTTTTCCAAGATTATAAACCTACGTAACAAAGAAGGTTCTTCTTCTTCCTCTTCTTTTTCAATTAAAATGCCGCAAGTACATTTATCACCTTTATTTCTTTTCTGACCACATATGCAAATATATTTGTTGTCTTCTGTTGAATCGGTGTCGAACGCTTTTACGCATTCCTTAAAAAACTCTTCCTTGAGACTCTTTTTAGACCCCTGGCTATCCTCATCTTCACGAATTGAAATGCTGATGATATCTTTGTTAACGTTAACGTAATCAGGCTCAAAATCATCTTCGTTAAATGCTTCGCTGCTTGCCTGAGGTTCTTCTGAACCAACATCTTCATTATCATTATCAGTTAGTTCTTTTCGAGTTTCTTGTATTTCTGGGATTCCGTCGGGTGGGTTAGTTTCTGGAACTTTGCTGGAATTAACTCTGCCCGCTGGAATTGTCCCTTTAATTATGTAAACAGACCCTTCGTTAGTTTCACCCACTCCTGAGATTATAAAGTGTCCCAAAGGATAGTTAGGTTTACATTCACCAACATCTTGCGGCCATCTTCCCTCTTGTATAATGTCATTCATGTATTCATTAATTTCTCCCTCTATTTTCTGTACGTACTCCTCGTAAGCTTCCATGCAACCAGTATGAGAATCTTTAAATTTTTTGAAGGTTTTCATACACCCGCAATCGTCAATCGGGACGACCCCCGTTATAACATAAACGTTTCCATTGGGAGTTTCTTGTATTCCGGATATTATATATTTCAAACGACCTAGAGGAATTTTGGGCATGTTTGCCAAACGTATTTTTTCTTTTAGGCGCTCTTTTTCCAATTTTCCTGATTGGTCTGGAACCGCTGGTATGACCCCTTGCAATTGGTAAATTGGACTTCCATCGATGCTGATACTGACTCCAGTGATTATAAATTTTTGGTTGGAATTTTGAAGTTTTTCCTGGGCTGAATAACGCATTTTCACTTGTTCATATTTTTTAACACGAGTTAAATATTTTTCTAAACAATCACATTTTTGTGCTTGTTTAACACCTCCAATTATTCTTACAGGGTCACCAGCGCTGTCAATTTTAGTACCGGAAATTATGTATTTCAGGCAACGTTTTTCAGCTTCAGAGCGGTCTGCCTTGCAACGTTCGCATTGGCAAAAGGCTGTATCTATTTGTTGTCGAATTTCTTCTTTACAGGCGCATTCGGTTGACTCTTTTTCTTTCAATCTTACGACTTTATCTTCTTCTGTAATTTTACAACGATTTTCCTCGGAAATAATGTCATTTTCATCAATACCGTTTTGTTCAGAATCGTTTGCAAAGTTATCTTCTTGCCGTGGAACTAATGCGCACGGTGGACAATACTGACAATTTTCTTTAGCATATTTTTGGTTAAACCCTTCTTGTTGAGAATTTTTTTGTTTACAATTTTTTTTTTCAAAATCATCTGGTGTGGAATCAGGAGCAGGGGTCTCCTCGTAATTAACGGTACATTTACAAATGTTTTTAACAAGAAGCGAATTTTCGTCCAACTCCGTAGTTATTGTAACATCGACTGATACAGAAAAATTATTTCCTGGTTGATTAGCTCCCTCCTCCTCCTCTTCTTCTTTCTCTTCTTCTTCCTCTTCATGTGGTTTAGAAACGAATCTTTCCATAATTGATTTGCAAGTTAAACGAACTGAAGGTTTTAATAAACGCGGGGCTTTTCCATTTGAAGCCAACTCGTCGTACAATGCTTGAGCTATATATAATTCTTCAATGATTTCTTGATCGACTAAATCGATTTTGTTGAATGAATCGCTTTCTGAAATTTGGAAAGTAAGAAATTGTTATTTAAAAATTAGCTTGTTACGTTGAGGTGAAGCTGGAAAACTTGTTTGGCCCACATTTGTAACAGTGGTTTCATATTCAATGTGCCCATACTCAACAGATTTTGAACAACTGTCTCCATCTCCTTCTTCAAAATAACCGTATATTTCTGCTTTCTGAAATTTCCACAAAAATTGTCACTTTCAGTGTTACTTATTGAAATTAATTGTTACCAGCTGGTACACGTAATCGAAATAGAAACTTGTTGGATATTGCTTTTTCGTGTTCTTGTAAATCCCAGTATGTTTAGGAGTTTCAGGTGTGAAAGTGAAGGGTTCTAAATAGGGAGATTCGTAGTGCTTTCTTTGCTTTTTTAGAGGAAGTTCAATAAGAGGTGGTTTTCGTGGAGGTGATGGAATTCTTATGTGCAGTTCCCGTAAAGTCTGGGATATTGTTAAGTGCACAACGGCGGAAAGTAAAAGGCGATCATTCAAGGAATAACTAGTTCCTGAAGAAATAGAAATAGAAAGTTGTAAGTGCGATAGGCGAAAACTTACTGTCGGGATTGATTAGTTGATACAAAACCAATAAAAATTCAACAGGACTTTGGCAGCAATTATGGAGAGCAAACTTGACATGTTTACGATTTGGCTTCAAAGTTATCCCTAACAATCCTAAAATTTCTTGTGTATTTTCTGCGGTGTTATTTTTTAAGTCAAAGCGCATTGACAATCGCAGTTGATCGACTGCTGCCAATTGTGTTGGAGATAGTTCCTGATACCAATCTGGACCAACTAATTCCATTAAATCGTTATGAGCTTTCCCTTCTATTAATTAAAAACAAATTAAAGTTTTCTTCTTTAAAAAAATATGAAGCAATATACTTGTTCGTTTATCCATTTTTTTCCTTTTCTTTTTCCTTTCTTCAAGTTGCAGCAGGTAGATTTTCTGAAGAGCTTCTTGTTTTTCTCGCCAAATTTCATCGGCAAATTTCCATACAGGTCCCTTTCCATGTGAATGCCGAATTTTTTTCTTTTTTTTAGGAGGAGGTGGCGGAGGAGGTTCTTCGAATACATAGTCAGGGGGCGGCAATTCATAATTTGCCGTAGTTTGTTCGATATGAATTTTTGTATTCCCGGCATCTAATTTCACATCGGTTTGAGATATGGTATAGCCTAGGAATATCCTTGGTTCTGGTCTAAATACGTCAAAAATATTAACTGTGTCGATGGTGTCAGTTTTAGGCATCACGCATATTGGATTGTCTTTGTGGAAACATTCCATGAAGTCGTCTTCAGGTGTTACAACTTGTGCTGGCTTGACAGTATCTGTTTTCTTTGATACCACCATAGTGTCGTTGCTTTGATTCGTTTATACGGGATTGCTAGGCTTAACAGGAAATTGGAGATTACGCGACTAGATATAAATATACCATCGAGTTTTGTGATTATTTGGTACACTACACAATTTATCAAATATCCAAACATTTAATTTTGAATTACTTAAATTTAGACCAACTTGAATTTTGACGTTTAATTTTGATTTTTATATTTTATATATTTTTTCTGATGGAATCATGGTTATCTGTTAATTATTTTGAAGCATCTGAATGGAGCACACTATAATCTTTTTGAGAAAATTTAAAAGATAACATTCATTTCATTTTTTAAAGAATTTATTATTTCCAAGGTAGTATCAAATAAAAGTTGAGTGAATCTTGGAAATAGAGTTCTGTTATAAAGAGACTTATACCCATTCCTCGATATACGTAGTAGTTCGGTTCAAAGGGATTGCTAGTTATACATATATAGTTATATATTTTAACATTATGTTATATGGGTTTGGGACTATTGTGCTAAAAGTTGTATACCTACTGGGTTTTTACTTTAACATTGAACATACGATGTAAATATCCCTATGTCCAATTTTAAAAACAATTTTGTCACTCAGTCAATGTTTTGCAATCAAGCATACTTTACACGTTAATTTACTTTAGGTTATGTGTTATTAAATTGTAATGGCCAGACGTTAAAATAGTAAAACGATTTATTTAAAATAAATAAATAAAAATGGGAATGGAAAATTTTTAATTTTCTATTTTCACTTTCTATTTCGTTTTCCATGTCCATTTATCATTTACATTTTCCATTTCCATTTGCCATCTCCGTTTTCCATTTTCCATCTCCGTTTTCCATTTTCATTTACCATTTCCATTTTCAATTTTCCTTTTCCATTTTTCATATCCATTTGCCATTTCCATTTTATATCTCCATTTACCATTTCCATTTTCCATCGTCCATTTTCCATTTTCAATTTTCAATTTCCATTTTCCATATCCATTTCCATTTCCATTTCCGTTTTCCGTTTTCCATTTTCCATTATTTTCTTTTAAATAAATAGTTTTAGTGTTTATTGTCTGACCATTACAATTTAATAATACATAACCTAAGTTGACGTGTGACGTTAAAATAGTAAAACGATTTACTTATTTAAAATAAATAAATAAAAATGAAAACGGAAAATTTAAAATTGTTAATTTTCATTTTCCATGTCCATTTATCATTTCTATTTTTCATTTTCTATTTGCCATTTGCGTTTTCCATTTTCAATTTTCCATTTCCATTTTCATTTACCATATAAATTTACCATGTAGTTTTCTATTTTCCATGTTCAATTTTTCATTTCTATTTTCCATGTCCATTTACCATTTCCATTTTCCATTTACCATTTGCATTAGTATCAATGGGAGAAATTGTTTCGGTTTACGCACGTTTCGGTTAACGAACGAAGTCAAAGAACGAATTAAGTTCGTTATCCGATGTCACCACTGTATTAATCGCATAAATTGAAATAAAAATGCAATGTAGGTGAAATAGATTTTATTGATTGACACTCGCAAAGTTACAAAAATCGCTTAAGTAAACAGACTGAGCTTGATCATTGAAGTCACTCATTTTTTCAATATTCTGTGCAACCGTGAAAACGTGACCTTCACAATTAGGACGACTATACAACTTCCAGCATTGAAGGAGCACCAGATTTTTGACTTTTACAGAAGACACCTTTCCAGCTAAACCTTCTTGTATATTCTGGCAATGTGGATAAAATATATATTCACGGATTACTTGAGAATCACCTTTGTAACCGTAATCTTCGAATAACTCAATTTCGGACTGGTGGGCGGTACCAACTTGGATAATACCGACCACCACAAGCGTTGTTAGAAGATTCATGGTAAAGATTAAGGAGATACTGAATTACTCCTCAAACAGATTGGCATTTTATATGGTCATTTTGTAGTTGTTATTTGATTCGACACAGTTTAACAACATATAAACATTTTCCAATTTTAATTTAATTCTCTCAAGTAATGTTATTATTAAGAAATTATTTTTCATTAATTTTAGTTAACGATTCGTGATATTGGAAGGATTATTACTTACATTTTGTTATTATTCCCTTCATTTTCACCCATGTTAACTTTTCACGTAATTGTTCTTTCACAATTTTTTTATAAATCATTTAACATTTAACCTACTTAACATATTTAACACTGTCACATACATTAAACACATTAAAAATTGTCAAAAAATTGTTAAAAATTGTTAAAAATTACTTCACTAGAGACCGACGGTGTTTGTCATTGATTCCACAAATTCAAAATTAAAACTTAACTTGTTAATGGAAGTATTTTACAACAATTGATCGTGATGAACTTTCCATATATTACTTTTTGAAAATTTGATTAATATTGTATTTTTCTGGTGATCGTTGATTTACGGGTCGATTTAATGAATAGGAAATCATGCATTTATGACTCCTTTTAATGAATGATTTCTTATAAATGCACGATTTCCGCATCTACGCAACGAAATTAAATTAAAATGTCACTTTAATTAAATGTAATCTGACAAAATGAATCCAAAATATACCAATAAGATCAACAAATTTAATTAATTACTTACGTTCTGTTTATAGTAATACTATTTATATAGAAGTTAACAACCGTACAGCCAGTAAAATTGATAAAAAGTGCAGATGAATTGTCAAACTTTTGACATTTTTTGCAAGTCATGACACAGTTGGTTTGAATATCTATTGATTTAAAATGTTTGGCATGCTTGATTCGAATATCTATTGGAATTTTTGTCACGGAAAAAATTACATTTTCTTCAATTTCGTAAGATTCGATCAATGGAAAAATTTTGTAACCAACTTTTGCTTTAATCGGCGATTAATAATCTCACGCATTAAACTGTCTCGATTAGTAATCGCTCTCATTAACGCACATGTTGGTTAAATAACTACAAGGTGGGGCAGAGCAACTTACTTATTTAGAAATTCAATAAAAAAACGTAATGTATATATATATTTAATTTCTTGAACAAGATGAAGTACAACATTTAAAGTTTATGATTACACAGTTTTAAAGATGATATCCGGCAGATGGCGTTGAGATTGGCGTCTATGATTGGCTGCCAGCAGTTTGCTGGCAGCCAATCATAAATCTACATAACGCTCTGTTAGCTGACACGCTGTTAACTTTTGTTTCTGCAACTGGCCCTTAGTCAGCATTATGGAGTGGACGAAGATGCAGTGCGCGTTCGCTGTCGATGCATATCTTTCTAATGGTCGCTCAATCATCGTCACGCAACGTGGTCGTGTTCCTGGCCGGCAATCGATTGTTTCATGGGCAAACAGCTTTAGGGAAACCGGCAATGTGAAGGAAAAAAAACCTGGGTATCCACGAACGCCTCATCACCTTGAGGGGCAATCTGCAGTGGCCAGCACGGTCGCCTGATTTAACCCCCTGCGACATTTTTTTATGAGGTTATCTAAAAGCACTTGTTTACAACGATCAAGCTGTGACCAACATCCTCGTCGATATGCTGGAAAGAGTTAAACGAAACTTCCGAGTTCGATTAACGGCGTTCCCCCCGAAGATTTTCAATACATGTAAAACGCCTTTTCATTTTAAGCCTTCATTTTTAATTTTGAAAAGGAGGTCGATACTTCATCTTTCAGAAAATACCAATCTACTTTGAGCTGATCCCATGCCATAATTAAATAATCATAATTAACCAAGTTATTAATTAAAACATCAAATTCCGTCTTTCCCTTTTTTGCCTTCAGTTATCAAAATTTTGTATTAAAATTTTGTGGACTCGTAGATTAGACTTTTTTCTTTTGAGCTGACCCCTAGCTGTTTTAAACAACGCAATAGTTTTTGATTTATTCAATGTTCTTTAGATCAAGAACCGAAATTGAAGTAGCTAATTTTTGTCGATTTTCGAGCCACGTCAAAATGATATACAACTGCGCAGCAGGTCATTATCTTGGCAGCAGGGAAGATACTTTAACGACAATAATAAGACGGTTTGGTTTTCAAATAGCAAAGCGATCATTTTAATAAAAGCTTGTTTTATTGAAAAAGTTATTTTACTATAAATTATTTTTTAGTCTTGTACAATTTTAATATTTATTATCTACATTAACTTAATAGGATATAAATTCAACCCTAAGGTCATATTAATTTTTAAAATCGCTCGTGAAGACCCCTTTAAACAAATGAATGCGAATAAGCTTAAATTATAATTTCTTTCCAAAAAAAATGTTTGTCTTTTTTATCCCACATTAATTTAAAAAAGTAAGCTGTGCCTGTAGTGGTAATAACTTATAATAAGCTAAAACTACAATTTTCTGTAAAAAAACACTGTGCATTAAGGGGTTAATCTTTTACTCGTTGTCTTTTTAAATTAGTAACAATTGTTAGGGTTCGGGAATTTCAACGGCGTTTTTCGAAGAAAGAGCCATAACGAATTCACAATCTGCTGCGATCTTTGCAAATGCAAGTTATTTCGCTACCTGGGAAAGATCCCACGCAGAAAGTGAGTAAGTTTTGACGAATTTTTAAACAGTTCTTTATATGCTATATTTGCTAAACATTTGAATAGAGTTGCAACTTTGTCGTACAGTTTATTATGTGATGTGGACACAAATTCTGCAGAAAGTTACAATTCGTTAGTAAATAAGTTTGTAGGCGGGAAACGAATTAATTTTTCTTTGAAGGGATCATATGAGGGCAGGTGTTATGCCGCGGTAATTTCGTATAATAGTAGGAAACAATTTATTGTCAAAATTAGTAAAGGGTTATGTAATGGCAAAGTAGGTAAATTCACGGAAGCATATTGTAACAAATTGGCAAAAAAATACACTACCCGCAAAATTATTAAAAGAACGCGTACATTTCAAAATAAAGATTCTGACTACGGTCAAAGAATAGATACATAAATGAACAAGAAGCGAAACGGGACGTTTTAAAGGTGCTATTATTTGAATGCGCAGGTCTGGCGAACCTTTCAAAGGCACATGGAAGTTTAAATACCGGACTTGTCAGCGGGACTTTAAAATTTGAAAAATTTCAGAGAAATTTAAATAAAATCGGAGAAATTTATTGAAAATTATGGAATTTTAGATTTTACAGTTTGTTTTGTATTGTTTTTAAATGGCTGTTAGAAGTTTGTTGGGAGTGTTTATAAATTATTACGTGTAGGCGGTTAATTACGTAAATAACAGATAAGTACACATTTCAGAAAACCAAAGAACAAAAGAATAAATAAATTAGGAAACAAATTTATGCATGCATTACAAAGACGTGATTGATAATTTTTTTTTGTAGCAGTGTTAATATTTTTCGCGATCTACGTGGTGCGTTAAATTTAATTAGTTCGCGCTTTTTTACACATTTGGTTCTTCGAGAACAAAAAAATTAAGTGAAACTGTGCAGTGTTTTAACATGAAAAAAATGCAAAAACTAATTTCTTATTGTGCAGTTGCAAACTGTGGCACGAGAGACGATGGCAGACTAAGTTTTTATAAATTTCCTCGAGCGGATTTAAACAGGTAAATAAAATAAATAAATAAAGTTTATTAACAAAAACTTTTTCTAATTTTTAAATTTGCTATTATTACAGATGCATTGAATGGTTAAGTCAGTGTGGACGATTAGAGCTCCTTAATAAAAACTGTGATTATTTTCAAAAATTAAAAGTATGTGCCAAACACTTTGAAGGAACAATGTTTTTAAATATTCACAGGCGTAGATTACTTCCCCATGGTAAACCGACACTTTATCTCCCCGAAATGTAAGTTAAAAATTAATTGTGATTTTATAATGTTGAAATGTCCTTCATGTTACTTTTTTTAATCTTAGTATTTCTCAACAACAAATTGGTACTGTCCAAGAAACAGTCTCAGTGCCGGCTATTCTTCAATCGTCTCCGAAGTCGTCTTCTTCCGCAACTCAAACACCCCGGGCTTGCACCGCAAATACGCCGCGAAAGAACAAACTGCGGCGAAATATATTAAAATTACAACGAAAGAAGAATATTCTAGAATCCAAAACTTTGACAGTGAAAGAGAATGTAATATCAGTAGAAGAATTCAAAAGGCTATGTGAAATTTTTTTTATTTGTAA
The DNA here is from genome assembly GCA_949768715.1 of Dascillus cervinus. NCBI lineage: Eukaryota > Metazoa > Arthropoda > Insecta > Coleoptera > Dascillidae > Dascillus > Dascillus cervinus. The sequence goes on along the minus strand of OX458319.1, from coordinate 22,537,970 downwards.
ATAAATATTCGCGGCGTTGTTTGAGAATAACCTGTATCTTACATTCCTGTTATTGGTCGTGAGCAGATTTTGACACTTTGGCCAGACCTGCGCATTCAAAATCCATGACATCAAATAACAAAGGATTTCCATCTCGTTTCGCTTCTTGTTCATTTATGTATCTATTCTTTGCTACGGTGATATGGAAATAGATAATATTCCGGATATGTCATTATTAGAATTTGAAACGGCTAAAAATGAATTTTTAAAAACGATTTACGATGTAAATATAAATGACGTTGAAAAAAATACCCGCGATCAACATACTAACCCGTTTTGGCGTAAATTAAGACATTGCAGATTAACAGGCTGTTGGATTTTGAACAATTTAAATATTTGTTCGGCCTCTCGTCCCTTGATCGGCGGGTCTCGTGCACACCTGCACAACCGAAGGGATGCCATTTTCCCGCTCGAGAATCAGAGTCGTCTCCAAGTTTCAACGGCGTTCGGTTGACGATAACTGACGCCCAATGTTTTGTGCATAACAGTTTTTTGTTTTAACTTGTAAGCTCCTAGCGAGTAAAATTTGTAACAATAAATACTTTAATTTGAACGTGATTTAAAATACAGTCCACTAAAATCGGTGTCTTCAAACAACAATCAAGAAGACGCCCAAGCCATATAAAATCTAACGGAACGTCATCCCTGCAAGAAACGGCCAATGCCGCAAAGAACGGGAGCGCTTCCACAACACAGGCAATGATTTTGGTAGGGTTTGTAAGATGAAATTAAATACTAACACCGCTAATACAGTTAAATCTTTATTATATTCTAACTATCAAATAGATGGAAAATCGTCAAAGGCTTTAGAACAGGGTATTGAAAATGAAAAATGGGAAATTGCTGCATTTGAGCAAAAATACGATCTGATAGTAGAAAAATGCGGTTCATTTATTGATAACAAAAAGAAATTTTTAGCGGCATCTTCCGATGGGCTTATCGGAAATAATGCAATTATAGAAATCAAATGTCCCTTTTTAGCAAAAGATTTAACTGTAGAAGAGGCTATTTCTAACAAAAAAATTAACTATTGCAATTTAGATGAGAACGGAAACATTAAATTAAAACGTAAGCATAATTACATGTTCCAAATTCAGGGTCAATTACATGTCACTAATAGAGATACATGTTATTTTGTTATTTATACATAAAAAAATATAGCATGCGAAATAATAAAACGGGATGATGATTTTTGGAAAAATAGCATGATCTATAGTTTAGAAAAATTTTATATGAATGCATTACTTCCGGAAATAGTCGATTCAAGAATTAAAAGAAATAAAGTCATTCGTTTTTATAATAAGATTTTTGGACCCGTAAAGTATTCTTTATAAAAATTTACATTTTTCATGCCTACTTATTAATTGAAAAGTAAGAAACTAATTTTGTTAATAACAAAACTTCTTTACCAAGTAAATAAAATTGTTAAATTTAACGAATTCTTTTCGCACATTATGATTTTACTTCACAAAATATCGCTCTAAATTTCGCATCTGGTGAGCAGGTATATTGGAATGCATTCGTTCGAAAACAGTTTCATTGTTACACATAAACCATTGTCCACTGCACTTGAAGTCTACTTAGGGTGATCTCTGGGTTATAAAAAAGTCTGGGTCTTGCCTATATTTAGGCGTACGCTAAAGCAATTAAAGCAAATGGACTTTGGGAACAATTTTTTGGATGGCGTAGCCTTAAGGCAGTGTATTGAGAGGAATTGACGTCATCTGCCGGATGTCGTCTTTAAAACATAAACTTTAAATGTTGTACTTCATCTTATTCAAGAAATAGATGCCTCGCTTTCTCTCTTTCTATGTTACCCAGTTTTTGTCAGGCCATGGTAACTTTGCCGTTCATCTCCATCGAATTGGAAAACGTGACCACCCGAACTGCTCGGTGTGCCCTGATGATGTTGACGACCCTGTTCACCGCCTTCTTGCCTGTCCACTTTTTAATGAAGCTCGGACTGCCTTGCAGGCCCAGTTGCTAGTCTGGCCCCCGCCTCTAGAGTCTGCGCTTTTTTGGGATTCTGCGTGGATCATTCCTTTCACGGTGGCAATAGAATGACCCACTTGTCACCTGCTCCTATGCCTTCCCTATTTGGTTTGGCGCCATGGTGCTGTTACCTTTCCTGCACTTTACTGATTTCCTAATGCGTCCTCGTCCTAGGCAATTCTGCCCCTATTGTTTTTCAACAGTTTTTACTTGATTTTTAAAATATTTTCGCTATAGTAACTGTAATTAATTAATTAATCTGTAATATTGCGTTCAATTTGACGCTGGTCTGTGTATTATATGCGCTGTTGGGCGCCTTTTGTTGTTGTTGTTATTCAAGAAATAAAATATATATCTACATTACTTTTTTTTAAATTGAATTTCTAAATAAGCAAGTTGCTCTGCCCCACCTTGTATTTGTTCTAATATACAGGGTGGACCATCGTATGGCATTTTTAAAATTTAACCTATTTATAATGGTCAAAAAAAGATGAAAATTGCAGGAAATGATCTTCAATTTTGATACTACAACATGGCATAATTATTTTTTAGAAAGCAAAATTGATGTGAAAGTTGACTTTGATAGTGATTTATTATCAAATTACTAAAGCTATCAGTTTGTATTTTCTTTCACTGCATCTACGTAATGCGTACATTATGATGATATGCAAAGCGGAATTTAGATAGTTATAGTGATTGAATAAATCGAAATATTAAATAATGTAAAGCAAAACACTCTTATTTATGACCGAATTCTTAAATGACAACCCTCGTTAACTGGTGTGAGGCTGATTTACAACTGTCCTCAGTAAAAGTGGTTCTGAGGTACAATCGACACGAGCTGTGAGTAGTAAAATCCAGGCCCGTACTTAAATCTTCTATGGAATGTAAAACTCGCTATTTTTAATTTTTGAAAGTGACTCATTGTTAAAACAGCTTTGGTTACTCAGTCACTGCTAAGTCAAAATGCCTAATATTGACCTACTTCTGCTGCTAATAATTATTTAAAAAAATATTGAAATTCTCTTTAATTTAGGCATACAAAATTGAAAATTGGTTAATATTTACGTTTAATTTTAACGGCTCTCGGCACAGAAACTTGTTTACTTCAATACTACAATTTTACGAGATCGTTCTTCTACTAAATGATAGGCAACCACGGTACCACCTTGGTCATAAATAATTATGCACAATAGAGCGCCGTCAAGTAGCTATAAATCACTCTCTTGAAACGACTTATATTTACATTTACAGAATTTACAACGCCCGAGACGTGTTTGGGTCGCCTCTTTTATTCTTACAAAAATTCGTCTTTAAAATCGTAGGGTGACCTTGCCAGTGAATGAACACTTTGCATTTAGGCTGTTACATTTGCGTTCAGAGAATTATTTTCTCCGTCCCCAATATCACTTTTGCTGCTAATCACTTGCTGTATCGACAGATATTTTGTTAGAGCACAAGATTATTGCATCATTTGGAAGACTCAGTACAAATCAATTTATAAAATAATAATATAATATAATAATGATAATAACGATAATAATCACTGTACTGATAGGCAAATGTTCGAATTATGTGGGCGTCGTATTTATATTTCCCGTCAATTTCCGAATGTGTATCCTATATCGTTTAATTGATACAAATTAATAACAAACCATTTTTCACTTCCATTCACTGTACGTACTTGAAGTTTTATGTGAGCAGGATATTTTTTTATTACATAATTGACTAACGGTAACAATTTTCCCGCTCCGATAAAAATTAATGTACCGAAAATATGTGATTATTGTTAATCTGGCGCGCGGTTGGAGCGGCGTCGTCAAAACGGGGCAACGTCAAAATCGCATCGAGGGCCCGATGGCGGTGCATGTGACGCACAGGACCGAATGTGACAGTCGACTATTAAGTTTGTAAATGCGTTAGTGTGGAGGTAATTATCGTCATTCGATGCGTCAATATAATCGGAAACTCTATTCGATTTTTGAAATTGAGATTTAGAGGTGCGTTTAATGCGATCATCGATTTTACACGTTGGCTAATAACCAGGCAACTGTCAGAGTGACACTGATTGTTTTCAAAATGCGAAAATGCCGTTGCTTGGTAACTGACAATTTTCAAAAAGAATTTGAAACATTGGTAACCAATCATTTTGAAAAACATTGTCACTTGATTATTTTGAAAAACAATCGAAAAATTTGTTGCCCTGGTTACTAATTATTGCTTACGAAAACAGCCAGAGTAAGGTTTATAATTCTAACATTTCCACAACATTAAAAAAAAAACACTTTGAAACATTAATAGGGAGCTAATAGTTTTGAAAAAAAAAATGTTATTTAGTAACATTGACAGTGACAATTTTGACAAACAGTTTGTGACACAGTCGCCTCGGTAACTAATAATTTTGGAAACAAAAACCGTTCGTTTGCTTAAACATTGTTACCCAGTAACAGCCAGAGTGAGACTTGAAATTTCAACACTTTTGAAAATGACTCTTTGAAACATTGGTAAGTAGCTAATAATTTTGAAAAAAAAACAACTGTAACCTTAGCTATGAAAACAGTTTTATTTAGTGACATTGCTAATTTTGACAAACAATTGGTAAGTAATAATTTTAAAAACAAAAACCGTTTTCTATGATTTCAGGTAAATCCGCTTTTTTAAAACAAAATTTCAAATTTGGAAACAATGTATTGTTCCAAAAGTGGGTGTTCATACAATCAAGTCATTTTAAACATTATCTAGCCATAAATGTAACAAGAAAAGAAGCTAGGTTCGTTTCTTTCGGTTAGTTTTTATTACAGGCGGTAAGGTAGTACATAAGTTTCCTGGAATTGCAAATTCCACAGTGCATTGTGTTTTGTTTGTGTCAAATAAAAATTGCTTAAATATTGGGAAATATAGCTTAAACGCAACCGTTAACTACTTTTTAATTTTTCTTTGTAATTAAAAAAAAATTAAAGAGAAAAAATACGATAAAGTAAAATGTTGCCAAAGGTTTGATTATTGTTTTCAATACGATACATTGAAATAATCAAAATGTTGAAGATTTGGACATTTTAATTAATAACAAGTTTAATTGACATAATATCAAACTGTAAGTAAGCGAAAACCGCCCGGATAGCGACCTTCTTTTAAAATTTGAAAATGCAGTCAAAGGCGCCGAGGGAGGGTCTTACGACGTTTACTGTTAAAGCAACCGTAGTGGTTCATTTTATTTAGTTTTTTTCGCCTATTTCGTTTTGTTGACTTAAATTGTTTTTGAAACGAACGGATTCAATTGCATGTTATTAGTATAAGAAAAGAAAAAAACGAAAATTTGTTGTGATGTAATTAGCGTTATTTAAATATTGTCATTAGATTGAATAAAACTTAAGTTATACCCTCACATGTATTTATTATTATCCTTTAAAGTTTATCGAAATAAAAAACGAGAGAATATTGACGTTTAAAATAAACTTTCATTTTTCGCCAAGATATTTCTTTTCCACATAAAAGGTCGAAAACAGGTAGTTAGAAATACCGAAAATGTGTGTAGCTTTGTCATTGAATGTTTCATATACCAAAATTAGAATTCTCTTGCTGTGTTAAGCCACACCGCATGCCATTAATACTCTGAAGTACGGTTGTAAATTAAACTGACGGATGACTTCAGGCGATCTTTTTCTTGAACATTTCTCGGCACTTTTTTTTACATCAATTTACAAACATTGAAATAATTAAAAAACGGTAGTATATGAAGAAAAACGATATAGTGAGGGCCGCCGATAAATGAGTAAGCTACAAGACCATTACAATTTTAAAGCAAAATGTTGAAAATTGGAGCCGTACAGGAAGTTGTAAGATTAGGTGAATTTTGACATTTTAATTAATAACAAGCTTAATTGACATAATATCAAACTGTAATTAAATGGAAGTCGTCTGGCTAGCGTGTACTCGTCGTATAAGATAGCGACCTTCTTTTCAAATTTGAAAATGCGACTGTACGGACAACGTACAAAACCATTGAATTTAGTCTCGTGGCGCCGAGCCACCTTAAGGAAAACTCGAACTGTGTACTATTCCGGCCACCGAAATGTAAACGATTTTTTTTAGCAACTTGATTTTTGCTTCATAGCATAGGCGTCCTAAAAGAATCAGACAAATGTCAATATTATTTTGTTTATGACAAATATTATTTCACCAAAGACACTGGATAAAGCAGCTTTAATCTATGGAAAAATAGGGAAATTTGTGTCAGGTGTCGTGCACATTTCGGGGGCCGGAATGGAAGCGGCGGCCGGGGGGTAGGTATCCCTCTTAAGTGCTAGGAAATAGGATTTACTTGAAAATTTGCTTGCCTGCTGTTCTTTTAAGAATTCACCGGATTGTAACCAAATGTTTAGCTTAGTCTTGAACTTCCAACCTCCAAGTTTACCTGAAAGCTATTCTGAACAGTAATTATGCCTTTTCAATATTCATTTGAAGAAAAGACTGAAATGTTATTAATTTTTGGCGAATGTGGCAGAGACGCTACTCTGGCCGCCGACACTTACGCCGCGAGGTTTCCGCAAAATCGCGCTCCAAATCATCAAATTTTTAAATCGTTAGTGTCTTCTTTACGTGAAAGAGGAACTTTTCAACAAAATACCAGGTCGTTTATCAATCCAATTGTTACTCACGATGTCAACCAAGCCAGGGTGTTAAATTTAGTTGAAAATAATCCCCACATTGCTAGCAGAGAGATTAGCTCTCAAACTGGGATCAGCAAAAGTAGTGTGCTTCGAATTTTGAAAAAACACGCATATCACCCGTACCACCTGGAACTTCACCAAGAGTTGCATGGTGAAGATTTTGCAAATCGAGTGGCTTTTTGCGAATGGGCAGAGGAAAAAATCCGGAATGATGAATTTTTTTTTGAAAGAGTTGTGTTTACCGACGAATGTTGTGTGAAAAGTAATGGTGCGGTAAATAAACACAATTTACACTATTGGGAAGTACAAAATCCGCACTGGATGAGAGAACAAGACATCCAAAATCGCTGGTCCCTTAATGTCTGGGGAGGTGTTGTGAACAATAGAATTGTGGGGCCGTTTTTTTTTGAAGGTCCATTGAATGGTGAGAGATACACCACCTTTTTGCAAGACGAGCTAAATGATTTGTTAGACGCAATTGTCCCAGTAAATCAAAGGTTTCGGTTGTGGTTCCAACAAGATGGAGCACCTCCACATTTTAGTCGAAGAGCCCGGGAAGAATTAACGCTCCAGTTTGGAGAAAATTGGATTGGTAGGGGCGGACCCATACCTTGGCCAGCGAGATCACCTGATCTTACACCACCAGATTTTTTCTTATGGGGTGCCATCAAAGAACGTGTTTTCCGGGAGAGACCGACAACAAGAGATAACATGAGGGAAAGACTAATTGCCGCCTTCCGCGAATTTAATGATGTGAATGTTGCGGCTAACGTTCACGCAAATTTTCAGAGACGCTTGCGACTTTGCATCGAACAGGAAGGTCATCATTTTGAACATCTAATGTAAAATAAAATAAATTAAAATTCAACTATTTGTTTCTTTTATCTAAATCTGATTAACGAAAAAAATTTAAGTCCGGTCCTGAAGTAAACACCAGCCTCGGCTCGTCAGAAATACCTTTTTTGATTTATGGTTGGTTTACAGCGGGCATTGTGAAGGCACATTTCTTGCGGACAGAAGTTACAGCAATAAATCACTTATAATTTCCCGACAAAAATCACAAAATCTCAATTAATTTAAAATCAAAGGTTCCTATCAAATTGCAAATTTCGGGAATACATTCTCCATAATATTTTTAATGTAATTATTAAAAAAAAAAAATTGGATTTCTGTTTTCTTTTCACTTTATAGCGTCCCGACGCTGTTTAGAAACTTAATTCAAAAAAATAAAATTACCATGGTGTAGTGCTTTAATTGAAGATTGTTACCTGCAAGTTTGAATTTTTTTAACAAACAAGAAATAGGTTAAATCTCCAAAATGCCATACGATGGTCCAGCCTGTACAGTTTTCGCCATCTATAATTCTCTAGGTGATGTTTTACTGTCCATATCTTTTACTGACAAACGAAAAGTGATTTATGCAAAAGATCTGAGCCACATAATGAGATCAGTCCAACTGTAAATCAAATAAAGTTGGACAATTTTTGTAAACTTACCACTTTATTGATGGCTTGTCAACATAACAAGTTGTGCTTTTTGATGTAAAGCTACAATAATTTAATTTCTAAAAGTATATTAATTATTCACAGTATGAAAGCACCAAAAATCACAAAAGGAATTTTATTCAAAAAGAAATAAATGCGAAAAGATAAAAGGCCGGCAGCCGTCCAAATGATGTCTTCAATCTTTCTGGATGTCAAATTGTATTTTATTTTGCAGTAGAACCAATTTTTGTTAATTAGTGGTTTAATATACTTTATTTTTCCCAGTCCCAATAAAACTACCATCTTTAAATGTTTTAATTTGATTAAAAGGTGGTTCAAATTAAAAAGGAATGAATTATAAAATTTTAATTGAAGCCATTAACAGAACGCATTTCTTAAGGCAAAGATTTTAATTACAGTCGAACTCCTCTCTAGTGATGTTCGAAAAGCCATGAAAAAACATCACTATAGAGAAACTTCACTATATAGAATTCATGTATAATTTTACAATTTTGGCAGTCACTTTAAAAACCAATTGATATTCAAAACAAAAAATTAAAATTTATTATATTTGAAAAAATATTGGTTTAAATATACAAGGTGTAAACGAAATAAGTACATTAATTTTAACTGGTAATAGAACTCTTCAAGACCAACAACTTTTCCTAACAACTTTTTTTTGAAAACGTTTTTGTTTTTGAGTTAAAATTATTTTAAAATCTTACACAATTTTCTTACACGCCACTGGAAGCAAAGTTACCTAATCAACAAGATTACCTTATTAAACGGTTACCATTAGTTGCGACTATTATTGTCGATTTTAAACAATAAACCAATAAACATCAAAAAAAAGTTTTATTTCAAATTTATTTTTAAACATTGACGCGAGAATTTCGCAAACGAAAATAAAGGAAAACGATAATAAAAATTGTTCAAAGTGTCAACCGTTGTTTTGTACACATGCTTGAAGACGCCGACGAAGTGATTCTTCTACCCTTTGTAACATAGCACTGTTGTTACGAATCATTGCAGCAGCAAGTTCCACCCGTTCTTGCAACATTTCGATGGTATCAATTGATGCAGGGTATACTAAATCCTTTATGTACCCCCACAAAAAGAAGTCGCAAGGGTTCAAGTCCGGCGATCGGACAGGCCAGGCTACAGGACCGCTTCGTCCTATTCAACGAGCACTTTTTGAACATGATAAGGATACTGTAATGACCCAAACTTGCCGCCGAATTAATTTGAATATTGAAATATCGAACGCTCCAAAATTAACCGCGAAATTCAAATTGGCCAAAAAAAATGTGTGATCGTCTAGTTGAAGGTAGGACCCGTCGTCGTGTTTACGCAAATGCGGCAAGCGTTCTGGATGCAACGGTGAGACTTTTAGGGGAAGGGGTGTCTTCAATAAAACAATAGCGTAGTGGAGGATGCCTTTTTAATAAAAATTAAATAGTAAAAGCAGAGAGCTCATGCAATAATCTGGAATCGGTGAAACCTCCACCCAAACCGATTCCTCAGGCATGTTAAAAAGCAATACACAACAATATAGAAAATTAGCAACAACACCGACATACACAAACACAGAGAAATCGTCCACGGAAATAAAAACCACATAAACGAAATGTGGCCGTACGGTATAAAACGCCGTACTTAATACGCGTTTACGTTGTAAATTTACGGATCCCCTGAAACCCACCCGCTTGCTCGAAGACCTGTAAAAAAAAACAGAAAACATGTCCCTGGGCAATGGCGGAACAGTCCAGTTGCTATAACTAGAATGCTGATCCTGTCCCAAGGACTACAAGGAAAACACAGAAAACATGTCCCTGGGTAATGGCGGAACAGTCCAGTTGCTATAACTAGAATGCTGATCCTGTCCCAAGGACTACAAAGGAAAACACACAGAAGAAAACTAGTCACAAGAGACAAGTGCCGCCCACCCCAGTACGGAAGAATCCCCATACAGATGCGCGACAGACCCCCTCTCGGGACGCCACTGGCGTCTTTTCGGTGACACTGGGAACAGCGCACAACGTTGGTAACAAGTGCCCGATCTTACAATAAATCAACTCGGGACGATTCCTCAGTGTTTACAATTAAGAACAGCCAATTACTTAAACACTAGCCCTAATTCGCATGCCATCTCTCATACAATCACCCCTCAATACAAGCATTCCCGCGGATGAAGTTTTACTCCCCCCGGAGCTCCCTTAAAACGCGACGCCCCGGGTTGGCGAACCCAAGCCTCGCGGTTCGCTTTTCCATCCCGTAAGACGCGATACAAGCCACGCGATTATAGCTCTTACTGCTTCTCGCCCTCGTCTCTTGGCTAAACACAACGACGAAGTTGGAACGTCTCGTCCGGGCCGTTCAAAACATTGCACCTGTCTTAAGGGTCTCAATCACTGAAAAAAAATCTATTTCGAAGTTATACGGGTTGTATAACTTCGAAATAGATTTTTCATACCGCATTGGAAGTGTACTCCTGTTCCCTGTCACCGCCCGCCGAGTTTATAAAGGCTCTCAAGCCTGCATTGTTACATTCTCGGAAATTTACTACCCAATGCAGGTAGATTAAAAATTGTCGAATCTTGAAATTCCTCACAAACATTTCTCCGGAACAATAAAATAAATTCGTTTTGAACGATTCTGAGAAATTTTATAAATAAATATTTTATAAATATTTTGACCTCAACAAACCTAACGGGTTGAAATTTTAAAAAATTTTGACTCAATTTGTCTGGAATCAGCCTAAGCAATTCTTTATAAAATGAAAAATACAAGGCTAATAATTATTGATAAATAGTAGTGCGATTTTACAGCATTTCTTTTTTTATAAATAACGTAATATTGTTTATTTACACTAAATCCACAAACAAAATCACTTTTTTGAGTATCATGGAAAATAAAAATGAATTAATAAAATTTGTTTCATAGATACGAAGGGGGAGAAAAAAGAAAACAATTATCAAGTTTTAGCTATTTTGTTTATTCAACGCGCAAATAATTTGAATAAAATACGTAATAAAAGTTAGATAGAAATAAAGGAATCTATCTAGAGTAATAATTATTATAATTCACAAACAATTTTAATGAAAAAAAAAAACAATTTACAACATAAAAGTAAAATAAACAAGCAACAATTATTCGGCATTTTATAGCATTATAATAATATTATTTAACAATTACAATTACTAGGTTAAACCCGCGAGCGTACCGTCCTCTTTGAATTTTTTTGTTAGTTTTTTCAACACTTTTTTCAGTACCTATCTTACTTTTTGACCACTTTACTGTCAGAAAATTAACTTTTGCAAATGTTTATCATGTATTCCAAAAGGATTTATCAATTTTAAGTTTTGTTGATTTTCAGTAAATGTGTAAAATGTGCAATGTTAACCTTATTGAAACTTTTTTATTAATCGCGAGATCACTCAAATTTGTTGTATACAGAATGTTCCAAACGTCAATGTCGTCATCTCTTGGCTAATTCAATCAAGCCGCACAACAAATAAATGTCGTAGGAAGTGCAAGATGGTTAAAAAGGGAAAAAGGCAAGAGGCAATTTTTTTTTATATTTGATTTGGTTCTTTGTCGCAGATCATTGTAATTCTTTTATAAGCAAATATTCATCATAAACATAAACAATTCTTCGAAACTATTCATTGTACTTTTTATCGACGACAAGGCTCGAATTATGTCTATACTGCATGGCCTCACATAGGTAATACTTGTTCTCTGCACCAAGTATGAAGTATCCACAATTGGTTAAACAGATCTTTTCGAACAAGATGCCACAATCGCGTACTATTTAGTACTAGCAGACAATTTGAAGACATATTATATGTGATTTTCATTTGTGTTTTGTTTAGTTTTGATTAAATACCTATCACTTTCATTTAACAAGTGTTTTCATTTCAATTTCTAATTATAAATAATTTCACAATGATCTCCTTTTGCGAAAAAATAGCAATATCTTTTTTCTACGGTAAAATAAAACAAATGTTATACCATTTTAAAAACTATACTGTGAGGAATTTTTAAAATAAATTGGTATATTGCTTTTTACTGTATGAAGCGTCGAACTTGGCTAATAAAAAAATAATTAACTAATTGGATCGGGCAAAGATCTTTTTCCATGAATTCCCATGTTCAAACACCACAAAATCACTTATTTTCACTCCAAGAGTCAAATGACTTCAGAAGACGTTAAAGTTATAATAAACAATTTTTCAAATTTTGCATATTTTAGCTACGTCGCGTCGTCTAAGAAATGTTAACCAATCCCAAAACAGAAAGTTAGGTAGAATACCTATGTACTTGGAATCTGCCAGCCAGATGTATTACAAATTCGTTGTTGAAAAATTTAAAGGCACCACCCAGTCGATTGCCTGGTATTGTCTACTGGAATTTTGACCGTTCGTAAGGAATGCAGTGTATCGCTTTCTTGGCAGTTCGCTCACTTTGCCAAATGTGAATAAAATTAAAATTTTATTTTTATAATACGTTCATTCGAGCTGATAAATGAATATTTATCGACAACATGTTCTGAATGTGCAAACGTAATATTCACGACTCTCCTCGAAACTGGAAAACAGCACAATTTTTAAATCGGCCTTGAGCTCGTAAAACGATCAAATCCAACCATCTTAATTTTCTGATTGTCGATTTATTAACACAATCAAAAAATAGGTCCCTTTTAACTGTTCAAGATACATATATAGTGATTATTCTTTAAAAAAGGCTTATCAAAATTCTCGGGGAACGAAATTTTCGGTAATAGAAAATATAATAGATTTATTGAACATCTGTTTTTTTCCCCAAATTCCGACTACTTACCTGCTGTGCAATAAACTTTGGACAAATTTTTTCAACAATAAGTACATACAATGTAACTATTCAATTACATATGATGAACAATTGTGTTTTGTTATTAATAACTGTGTGTATATCTAAATGAACAAATATTTTTTCAAACGTATTAAATCTTAATTTTTTGATTCATCATGAATTCTATTAGTAATTAAATTTCTCTATAGTGGTTTTTTTTTCGTGGCTTTTCGAACATCACTAAACGGGATTTCAACTGTATTTAAATTTTTTAAATTTAAATCTATTAATTCACATCAGACATTTTAACCCTTTTTCCCGTATTTTGCACACTCAAATGTTTTATAAGATCATCATAAACGGTATTACGTGGCCCTGACCGCAATATATGACATATTTGACGCGATTAATATTTTGAACTTTTTTTATCAAAAATCGCGATAAAATTTTTTTTTAGTATTTTTTAAATTGTTCAATAACGATAATTAATAACATATATTTAATTGAACGGTATAAAAAAAATGAGGCGGTAAGGGGTTAAGTAACACTCTAAGTTTGTTGTTTGGTTAATAATACTATTTTTAAGAATAGTTTAGATCTACAATTTATGGTAGGTAATAATCACCGACTTAGTGTGCATAAAGTCGAAACTTGCCATCAGTCATAAATTAAAGATTCTAAGAAGCGACGTTACACTAATAGACGTTGTAAATCTTCTTGACATCGTCACGAAATAAGGACTTGAGAACAAAATGTTTGATTGATTTTTTTCATTTAAATCAACGTACAGAAAAGTTGAAAGAAAAGTAAGTGTCAAGCCGGATAGCTTTTTGTTCAATTTTTAACATGAGCTAAACCAAAAAATTCTGCGGTAACCGATGATTGAGAAAACTTGTGAAGATTATTTTGACATTTTAATTAATATACTTTAATCAGATCAGTTTTTCAAAGTTTGATTTTACGAGCTGGATAGATTATTAAATTCTACATAAGTTGATGATGCAAGGCTTTCTTCAAATTTAAGGCTAACAAAAATATCTTGCGTTAATTTTTCAATGATTCGCAGATACCAGGATTCAGGAGCCTTAAGTAACGCGTCCCCCTTCCGGTAATACGGCACTGACTTCCAAACCCAAGCGAGTGACGTTATCCAGGCACACACACAAAGACGAAAATGGAACGCTTCGGCGCGTCCGTCCAAAACATTACATGCGCCCCCCGATTTGCACGTTTAATTCAACCGACCCGGTCCTGTTTTCCTACACACAACGCCACGCATGCGGTTTAATCTAACAAGCTAACTAACCTACCCCAAGCGCTTAACTGTTACAAAGAAACACAAAAAAAAATACAATACCCGGGTCGAGGACTCCTGCACGAAATTACACCACTAATTAATTAAGATACAACCACAAGAAAAATACTTTAACAATTCAACAACAGAATCAAGCGGCTCTTCCTTTTTTTTTGCTCGAGTCTTTTTCAGAAAGCGTCATTCGGGGTTGAACGCACGCTATCTTCTCCTCGCACCCACGCTTCGCGTCTCCCCTCGCGTCTCGCAAAAACCCGGTAGGGCGGCTTACCCTTCCCGATGACTTAAGTAGGTGCGTGTGTCGGGTTGCCGACGGTGCAGGCGTAAATTTTTAAATTCAATTTACTACAATACAATTGCTGTTCTTTTAGTATTTTGCAAATTGTAGCCTGCGATACTCCATGTGGCAGTGCTAGCCTTCTTGTGCTGAGCCCAGGTCGAACCTCGACACTGTTCAGAACAGCCTCCTCAATGTTTGCAACTTGAACTGGACGCTGCCGAACATGATCGTAAGCTGCAGGCTGAAAAGATCCGTGATCTCGAAGATGCTGCACCACATTTACAAATATGCGAACATTCGGAAGACGACGGTTCGGAAATCGGTTCATGTAAATTCTTCGAGCTAAGGCTGCATTCCCTTGGCTCTCACCATAGGTTAACACAATATCAGTAAATTCGTTATTGGTAAATCTAGAAATTTTTTCAGATTTCACTTGACAGAGGTGACAAATTAACTTTCAATAATAAAAAGTCATTATTTTTCTTTGTTGGAGCATTTCATAGAAGGCTCGTCAATTTGTGGGGCGGAAAAATGATTTTAAAAAATGGTACATAAAAAAGGGCTTATCTCGACGAGTTCTACTACTGGTAAAAATTAATGTACTTATTTCGTTTACACCTTGTATAGAAATACACACAGTTATTAATAATCAATACAAATTTTTATCTGAATACTTACATAACGTATTTATTGATGAAAAAATCTTGTCCAAAGTTGATTGCGTAAGTAAGGATTTTGCAAGAAATTCTTTTAAGGATTTTTCTATTACCGAAAATTCCGTTCCTCGAGAATTTTGGTAAACCTTTCGTAAAGAATAATCACTATAATCATAATATAGAGGTATTTTTATATGGAAAACGGTCAAAAATACACGTTCCTGACAAAAACATCACTATAGCGAAAAAATCATTATAGAGGAGTTCGACTGTATATCTTACCTCAGGACAATTTTAAGTAATTGCATTTTAAATATCCGTTCAGAGATGAAATTAATAATAATAATATGTATGTATGTGTATGTATTTACCTCTGCATCACTACATCACTCTAATCGCTCTAATGTGAATGATTGAATGCGGCCAAATCAAACCTTGATGTTACATACAAAAAAATTAACCCACCTTTCACCAATATTGCGTTTTCCAATGTGTTAACAATTAACAATTTTTTCATCATCATATTAGCGGACCTGAAAAAAAAACCATTAAAAATAAGTTTTCCTTGCATTTTTGTCACGACAAGCCTAGTGATAATAATCTCACCCCTTTTATCTATTTTAGAATTGATATGAAAAGAACATCAACGCACTAATACCAGAAAACTTTATCTAAAAAAAATATCATGTGCGTACTTGTCAAAGGAATCCCCTTTTGGCGAGCTGCAAACCACAACTTGTCAATTTTGGTACCATCGCCTGTCAATAAGCTTCTTTTTTCATCCAAATTGCTGTTCGACATTGACTTGTTTAGAAGGATTCCTTTATGTTTACTTATATCAGCAGCTTGTGTTTTTCCGATATTAAAAAGCTTGGATAAGTTCCTTACGCTTAACTTTTTGTTTAAGCGTGAGAATTTTTCTGTTTGGAGCCATTTCTACAATGAATGTGTCACCCACTGTGTCTTTTCCGCATAGACGTCAGACTAATATTGAATCCCTGCGTGTACCGAAAGAATGAAAACGGTAAATCCCCGGTTTACTAGGGGAAGTCCCTCAGTGAAGGCAGGCAGCGAAGTTGGCGCGCGGCGCGATTGAGAAATGGAACAGCGGCACTCGCGACAGAAAACTGAGACAAGGCGTTTATTTTTTATTTTATTTTTTGTCCGTTTAAGAGAGTATTTTCTTTTGTGTCCGCGTCCGTTCAAGAGAATGTCCGTCCAAGAGGGAGTTAACACAATGCAAACTATATGAGAGTTGGTCGGGACCATGAAAAACTGTCTGTCCAAGGGAGGTGTCCGTGTTAGAGGAGTGTCCGCGAAGGGAGAATTTCACTGTGCTTGTATATAAATAAATTAGTTTTAACAAAAAAAAACTGAAAAATCTTTTTAAAAACGGGTTTGAAAATGTTATATTGTTATCGATTAGATGTGTGAAAGTGCGTCAAAATTAGCTTACAAAATTTCATCTTCACAAACCAACAAACACACAAATGACGTTAAATAAAAGCTTGTAATAGGTATAATAGGCATAGGCGAGTTGAGAAAGTAAAGAATGAGAAAAAGCTATAGTAAATGCCCAAGGGTCGACAGAAGATGCGTCTGACTAAAACTAGGGTCTTTATTCGTTAAATTACCAAAAATAAACAGTTTTGTACAAATTCAATAATAAACAATATTTACAACTTGATTGGTACTACTTTCATACGGAAGTTTCGATTCACAGGTTTTTCTGCATTATGACAGTCACACTCACTTACGCACGGGGGGGGGGGGGTACAACTGAACTCAGGATAGTTTTACATCGCTCAAATGGTGACGGAACCGTTAAAATAACATGGTATTCATAGTCTGCACTGGCCAGATTACTAAGCTTTGCCTTCCACAGCAAACCCAGAACATCCTCAGCATTTTGGAAACCATCCGGAATTAAATTCTTACTAATGATTTTTGGGGAACGTGAATTAGGGAAGAACTGATTTTTAAATGTAAAATTTAGGGCTTATACAGAGTGCATCTAATCGGTCGAACAAAAAGTACGGTACGATATTCTATGTGCAAAACTAACTCAAAAACGCAATAACCCTTTTTTCTCTTTTTTATTTTCATGATAACAATCATTCAAAGCTGAGAATTAATACTTGCTATATTTGAATTTTTAACGACAGAATATAAAAATTTTTCATAAAAAGCATTTTCCTAAAGGATGATAAATAAAGTAAAGTATAAATCGTTTCATGCCATTTAACCAAATAGTTCTTTTCAATTTTCTTGAGCAAAGCGCATGGCAACACTGCCTCGTACTGTAAATAGCTATGTGATTTTGAAAATCAAATTGATTTATAATAAACAAATGTCAGTGTCACAATTGGAAATTAATTGAAATTTCAATATGCTGAACATTGTTATCTATAATTATTTTAACTGATATTTAGTTTTCTGTTGTTGAATGTTTATTGTTGATTCTGGTTATTGCTGGTGTTGTTGATTTTCTGTTCCACACTCAGAAAAAAACATTCTCGTAGGCAAGAAAATTCGGGCTTAAATTTAAACTTGCGCGTTCTTAATTTTGGCCCAAGAATTGGTCATTCTTGGGTTTTAAGAATGTTCATTCTTATTGTCAAATTTAAGAATGGGTAATTCTTGATTTTAAGAATGTTTATTCTACTTGCCAAATTTAAGAATGGGCAATTCTCGATATCAAGAATGTTGATTCTATTTATCAATTTTAAGAACGGGTCATTCTTAATTTCAAGAATTTTGATTCTTCTTGACAAATTCAAGAATGCGTCGTTCTAATTTTAAGAACTTTTATTATTTTTACGAATTTTAGAATGGAATGCTTGAATTAAAGGAGTTTTAAAATATGAAGTTATTTAACATACGTGCTTTTATTAAAAGTAGGCAAATACAGTACTAAAAGTAAAAATTTGACAACG
This sequence comes from Dascillus cervinus, assembly GCA_949768715.1. Classification (NCBI taxonomy): domain Eukaryota; kingdom Metazoa; phylum Arthropoda; class Insecta; order Coleoptera; family Dascillidae; genus Dascillus; species Dascillus cervinus. The sequence continues at coordinate 22,519,768 of OX458319.1, read as the reverse complement.
TCACATCACATTCTTTTGTTGAGTAGCTCATTATATTTAATAATAATAAGTTCAATAAAACATGATATTAGAAATAATTGTATAACTACTAAAGTTCACTGTAAAACGCAATAAAAAAATATTTGAGAAATTATTGTATAATTACATACTAAAGTTCACTTTAAAACGATAATAGGTTTTTTCTTCAGACCAAAAGTAAATTGAAATGTGTATCTATTATCTTACTATAAAAATAAACTTATCACAAAAAACTATACAGTCCAATACAGTTTTAATACATTTAGTTGCTAATTATAACAGTCACTTGATCTATCCTTTTTTCTAAGTATTTATTGTTGAATAAGTGTTAGGACGTTGAGTTAATGCTTGGTTTCCAATTTTTTTTGTTGCTTTTCCTACAAATCCTGCACTTTGGTTTATTTTCTTTCCGTGGGAATAATTGGCCGAAATTTACATCAATCTAAAAAACATTAACAAAATAGTTACATTGTTCTACAGATATCACAAGAATTTACCAAAATTGAACACTTTGAATGTTTCAATAATGACCACTCGTCTATAAGTTGATCAATACTTTTATTTTTATATTCCTTTAGACGATAATTTGTGGTGTCTCTCCATTTTACGCAGATTTCTTCCCAGAAAACGCTCGCATCCGTGTATTTGAGCCACGCTTTTGTTTTGTTACATTCTTCCATCCGCTAAAATGGATGATTTGTAATAAGATAGATACAACACTAAAAGTATAATAGATAATCAAAATTATTTCTTTACCTTCTTCGTTACTATGATTTGTTACAGAAGCAACGGGTTTCGCACGTTCCTTCCTTTTTATAAGTCCTTTATTTACCATTTGATGCTTAATATTTCGAAGTTTGTCGTATAATTTTCCCTTCGGATTGCCATCAAATTTACGGGGAACGTAATAAATTTGCTGGAATTAACATTTATGAATATAATTTTTGTTTGTGACAACTACCATGATTCATTATTCAGTGGACATGCGTTTTTCTCGCAAATGATTAACGAAAACGGTGTTGTGTAATAAATTGGGTGATAAATAAAAAATAATTTTGAAACTCCACTGTTCACATTTATTTTTTATTCCTTCTCTAATTTTCCGAGAAGATTCAGCAGAACGCAATACTTTTTACAGAATATAAGTAATTTTTATTAATCGTTGGCGAGAAAAATGCATGTCCTATGGATAAATAAATTACGGCGTTCCACAAACTTACTTTTCGTTCGGATGGAAATAAACTCCCAATTTGTAGTAGCGTTTCTAACGACTAGTCATTCTGTTCATCGACTAATTGCATTGAATTAGATCAACATCGTGCCACACTAAACCACTTGTAACGTTATCTAAACTAAACTAAAACGTTGCCTAAAAATTGTCGGCAATAAAATAATTTACACTCATCGCACCCCGCTAGGAAATAGTATACAAGGGAAAAATATCGTAACAAAATTATTTTTTGAGATTTTGCTCTCATTGTACGACTCAAATTTTTGTTAAGAACCCATCCCTTAGTTAACAGCACGTTTCGGTAATAAAAATACTTTTTAAAGTAACCGTTAAATCTAACCGTTACATTTTTTAAATAGGCCAAAAAAATACTGGAAAACCGGAATTTATTGTGGGAGTACAGAACAGCGTATCTAATCTTATTATATTATGTATGAGATTCTTTGATATTAATAATATTTACTTTATTAATGAAGCGTTTTTTCAAATTTGATTGCGACCATGTTCAAAATGTATCCTTCTAGTAACTTCTATAAAGAAACAATATTTCGAAGAGTTATTATAAAAAGTTTTCAGTAATATATATATTTGTAATTTATTATAGGTACTTAGAATCATTCATTTGCACTCGGAGAAATTAGTAGCTTATATTATTATACAAGACAATAAAGTTGAATTTATTCCATCGTTTAACGGCGAAATATACAATTTTAATAAATTACTATTATAAGATTTTTTAGCAATAAGTCGAAGTGACTATAAATTTAGAAAAAACAATAAGTACATAATAGATGCAAATTTTGTTGCTGTTTATTAACCAAAACACGTGCTACAAACAATTTTTTTATGATTAAAAACAAGAAGCAGATAAAATTATATTTTATGCTTCTGAAATGAGTAAACAAAATGCAATGTTAGCCGCCAGAATTGATTGAAAACTTTTAAAGTAGACTGATGTTTTAAACAGGCATAGAAAATCTAAAAATTAATTCTCACAAATATACAATTAATAGAAATAAATTAAAACTAACCACTGACGGAAGTAAAACATATTTTATATGGTTTTTATCGGCAGCCAGATTGATTGTTCAAGACGAGAACTAACTGCATTAAATTATTGTAAAATATTCTAATAAAACTATGGATTATTCCAACGTTTCGCTGCTATTCAAGGGCAGTTCATTCCTAAACTTTCACAAAAATATTAACAAAGTTTAAATTAAAGAAATAAACATTCTTTAATTTCTTTAATTAAAAATTTGCTAATATTTTTGTTAAAATTTAACGTTACTCCTGTCCACATCCTTAATAAATAATTAATATCATAGTTTGGGCGTTAATCAGATAAATACTTATATTTATTTATCGATTTCAATTTTTTATCAAGAATTATAAACGTAAAATCAATTTATTAATACAGTTGTTGTATTAACAATATTTATACGGATGAAGCTATTATTACCTTAGGCCCCTTGCCCCTTGCCCCAAACAATACCCCCCACTGCCGTCGATACAAAATAAGAATCCGTTACGCTTGGTTTAATATTGGACGTGTTAAATTTAAGTACAAACGTGCTTAAAAGCAAGAACTCAACCATTCTCAAAGTTAGAAGCGGATTCTTTATAAATTCTTAGGCAGTATTTTTTTCAGTGCATGTTCGGTATTTTTGACTTTATTTTTGTAATTGCGTTCATAACAGACGTCTCAAATTAGAACCACCGTTAACATTATATTTCCATTAAATTTCCCACTAGCCAGTTGACAATAAATGAGCTAAAAAACTATCGTTCAACATATGATTGGATTATGATTAGTTACAAATATTAATATTTTAAAATTCATTAATGTAAGTAAATGAAATGTTAAGGACAAAATTGGATTTTATGAAACTTTTAATTTTTAATATAATTTTTTCAAACAAGCAACAAATTTCTCTGCTATAGGTACAGTGGAACTTCGGAAACGAGCGCCCCTATTCACGAACAATTCGGTTTACGAACACAATTTTTTAACAACTTTTGGCTCGATCTACGAACAATGCATCGGTTTACGAAGACATAACATTATACTAAACTATCGATTATTCCTTTTCAAAATGACCTAAAAACTTCTTTTAATTTTGTTCCACAAATATAATGAGTGCAATATTGGACTATAAATAGTATTGTAAATTTTGGGTTGAAATTTCTCCATTGTAATCGCACGTAATTGTTTAATAGGGGTCGGGGTCTTAAAAATTATAAAGTAAAAAGATAATACTTTTAAAAATATTTCGCCATCGTCCTTGCTGAGATACACTTAAAAGCTAATATTTTCATTTTATTGCGTATTGTTATATTTTATTAGTGGCGATGCATTTTTTGGATTTTGGACCTCCATAAATCACAAATCGGTGAGATACTGAATTTTTAGAATCTTTAAATCTTTATAAACCTATTTTATTTCATATTTTTGCCACACATAAGTCATAAGTCATAAGTCAGAAAACAATTTGGTTTTGGGCGTTTTGGGGATTAATTAGATTTGCATTAGTATCAATGGGAAAATTTGTTTCGATTTATGAACGTTTCGGTTAACGAACGAAGTCAAAGAACGAATTAACTTCGTTATCCGATGTCACCACTGTATTAATCGCATAAATTGAAATAAAAATGCAATGTAGATGAAATAGATTTTATTGACGCAAGCTCGACAAGTTACAAAAATCGCTAAAGGAAACAGATCGAGCTTGATCATTGAAGTCACGCACTTTTTCAATATTTAGTGCAACCGTGAAAACGTGACCTTCACAATTAGGACGACTATACAACTTCCAGCATTGAAGGAGCACCAGATTTTTGACTTTTACAGAAGACACCTTTCCAGCTAAACCTTCTTGTATATTCTGGCAAGATGGATGCCATATATGTTCACTGATTAGTTGAGAATCACCTTTGTAACCGTAATCTTCGAATAACTCAATTTCGGATTTGTGGCCGGTACCAACTTGGATAATACCGACCACCACAAGCGTTGTTAGAAGATTCATGGTAAAGATTAAGGAAATACTGAATTACTTCTCAAACAGATTGTTATTTTATATGGTCATTTTGCTACTTGATTTGACACAGTTTAACAACATATAAACATTTTCCCATTTTAATTTAATTCTCTCTAGTAATGTTATTATTAAGAAATTGTTTTTCATTAATTTTAGTTAACGATTCGTGATATTGGAAGGATTATTACTTACATTTTGTTATTATTCCCTTCATTTTCACGTAATTGTTCTTTCACAAATTTTTTACAAATCATTTAACATTTAACCTATTTAACATATTTAACACTGTCACATACATTAAACACATTAAAAATTACTTCACATAGAGACCGACCGTGTTTGTCATTTATTCCACAAATTCAAAATTAAAACAAAGAACATAAATTAAATTTTAATGGAGGCATTTTACAACAATTGATGGTTATGAACTTTCCATATATTACTTTTTGAAAATTTGATTAATAATGTATTTTTCTGGTGATCGTTGATTTACTGGTCGATTTAATGAATAGTAAATCAATCATTTATGACTCCTGTTAATGAATAATTTCTTATAAATGCACGATTTCGGCATCTACGAAACGAAATATACAATTAAATTAAAATGTCACTTTATTTAAATGTAATCTGACAAAATGAATCCAAAATATACCAATAATAACTACAAATTTAATTAATTACTTACGTTATGTTTATAGTAATACTATTTATATAGAAGTTAGCAACCGTACAGCCAGTAAAATTGATCAAAAGTGCAGATGGATTTTCAAACTTTTGACATTTTTTTCAAGTCATGACACCGTTGGTTTGAATATCTATTGATGTAAAATGTTTGGCATGCTTGGTTCGAATATCTATTGGAATTTTTGTCACGAAAAAAATTACATTTTCTTCAATTTCGTAAGATTCGATCAACGGAAAAATATTGTAACCAACTTTTGCTTTAATCGGCGATTAATAATATCGATTATTAATCGCTCTCATTAACGCGCATGTTGGTTAAATAACTATTAACGACTGACCATTACCATTTAATAATACATAACGTAAGTTAACGTGTGAAAGTATGCTTGGTTGCAATACATTGACCGAGTGACAATTTTTTTTTTTAAATTGAACATAGGGATATTTACATTGTATGTTCAATTTTAAAATAAAGACACGGTATAGGTAATAAAAAAAAGCATTTATTTATTTATTTAAATTTATGTATTTGTATATTTTTACAAAATTAATCATTTTTAAATGACACAACAATACAAGTAATGTTATCTAAGTATGTCTAAAAATATAAAAATAAAAAATGTTTAAGTTAAATTTTCTGCATCATCAGGGATAGTGATATTAGCTAAGGTCTGATGAACGATTTTATCGTCAGCTGCTTTACTCGACCTTTCTTGTTTATAGAGTTGTTTGTAGCAATCAATTTCATGGTTGACACCATACGAAACTGTTAAACTTTGTTCCTCTAGCGGATCTTTCTTAGATAAAATATGTAAGCCTTTCTCGAAATAAACAAGAGCTTCTGATTAATCCTTCGTGGTTAACTGCACGCAAAATTTTGCTAGGTAAAACAAGACTTGAATACATTCGAGAAGCTACCTAAAGCGAAACTACGTAAAGCGAGACTACGTATGGATGGGTATATTTAGTGTCCGGGTTACACATACTTGACTGTATTACAAATGTTCCCTGCAGGCACTAAAAGTTTTGGTACGTTAATTTGAAAACTTTTAACATATTTATTTACAATTAGTTTCATATGTTTTGTAGGTGCAGTAAATCATATCGTTGCAAAGGATCAAATCACCTGAGACGAATTGTAAGAATAAACAATAACGTTTTTAGCGTTGAAATTTGTTGCTTAAAATAAGCCGTAAGTGTATCAAATTAAAATCAGCAGCAATGTACAGGCTGGACCATCGTATGGCATTTTGAAGATTTAACCTATTTATTGTTTGTTAAAAAAATGTAAACTTGCAGGTAACAATCTTCAATTAAAGTACTGCACCATAGTAATTTTATTTTTTTTAATTAAGTTTCTAAACAGCGCCGGGACGCTATAAAGTGAAAAAATTGAGAAATCCAATTTTTAAAAAAATAATTACATTGAAAGTATTATGGAGGATGTATTCCCGAAATTTACAATACAATAGGAACCTTTGATTTTAAATTAATTAAGATTTTGCGATTCTTGTCGGGAAGGTATAAGGGATTTATTGCTGTAACTTCTGTCCGCAACAAATGTGCGTTCACAAGGCCCGCTGTAAAGTATAGGGTTTTCCAATAAGAGGTGTTATTTTGAATAGCCCGTTATTTCGGTAGATGTCACTTTTGGAGCTGTAATTTTTTGACATTTGACAAGTAGAAACTACGCCATTAATAAAAATGGAACGATACACGCTTCAACAACGCATTGAAATTATTAAAATTCACTATAAAAATGGTGAAAATTTGGCAGAGACGGTTCGTAAAACTCGAACATTTTTGGGTCGTCGTGAAGCACCTTGTCGGACCGCAATACAGAAATTGGTGGAAAAATTCGATAGGTGATCACAATTGGCCACCGAGATCTTGTGACTTAACACCTTGCGACTTCTTCCTTTGGGGCTACGTGAAAGAGAAGGTCTACGCCAACAGCCCAGCGTCGATTCAAGACCTGAAAGATGGAATTCGTGAGGCTATCGAGGACATAGGGCAGCCACTTTGCGATTTGGTTATGGAAAATTTCATGAAAAGGATATGGTCCTGTAGGCGTGGTCGTGGTTGTCATTTGGCTGATGTTATTTTCCATTATTAACGGCATACCTTCCTCTTTATAATGAAATAAACATCCGATCATTTATCTCAAAAAATTAGCTTTTTCCTTTGAATATCAAAATAACACCTCTTATTGGAAAACCACGACGACCCAAAAATGTTCGAGTTTTACGAACCGTCTCTGCCAAATTTTCACCATTTTTATAGTGAATTTTAATAATTTCAATGCGTTGTTGAAGCGTGTATCGTTCCATTTTTATTAATGGCGTAGTTTCTACTTGTCAAATGTCAAAAAATTACAGCTCCAAAAGTGACATCTACCGAAATAACGGGCTATTCAAAATAACACCTCTTATTGGAAAACCCTATATTACAACCAACCATAAATCACAAAAGGTATCTCTGACGAGCCGAGAGTAGTGTTTATTTCAGGGCCGGACTCAAAATTTTTTTGTGAATCGGATTCAGATAAAAGAAACAAGGAGTTGATTTTTAATTTATTTTATTTTACATTAAATGTTCAAAATGATGACATTCCTGTTCGATGCAAAGCCGCAAGTGTCTCTGAAAATTTGCGTGAACGGTAGCCGCAACATTCAGATCATTAAATTCGCAGAAGGCGGCAATTAGTCATATTATCATATTATCATATTATCATATTATCATATTATCATATTATCATATTATCATATTATCATATTATCATATTATCTTTTGTTGTCGGTCTCTCCCGGAAACACGTTCTTTGATGGCACCCCATAAGAAAAAATCTGGTGGTGTAAGATCAGGTGATCTCGCTGGCCAAGGTATTGGTCCACCCCTACTAATCCAATTTTCTCCAAACTGAAGCGTTAATTCTTCCCGGACTCTTCGACTAAAATGTGGAGGTGCTCCATCTTGTTGGAACCACAACCGAAACCTTTCATTTACTGGCACAATTGCGTCTAGCAAATCATTTAGCTCGTTTTGCAAAAAGGTGGTGTATCTCTCACCATTCAATGGACCTTCAAAAAATATGGCCCCACAATCCTATTGTTGACAACACCTCCCCAGACATTAAGGGACCAGCGATTTTGGATGTCTTGTGCGGTTTTTGTATTGCCCAAAAGTGTAAATTATGTTTATTTACCGCACAATTACTTTTCATACAACATTCGTCAGTAAACACAACTCTCAAAAAAATGTTCATCATTCCGGATTTTTTCCTCTGCCCATTCACAAAAAGCCACTCGATTTGCAAAATCTTCACCATGCAACTCTTGGTGAAGTTCCAGGTGGTACGTATGATATGCGTGTTTTTTCAAAATTCGAAGCATGTTACTTTTGCTGATCCCAGTTTGAGAGCTAATCTCTCTGCTACCAATGTGGGGATTATTTTCAACTAAATTTAACACTCTGGCTTGGTTAACATCGTGGGTAACAGTTGGATTGATAAACGACTTGATATTTTGTTGAAAAGTTCCTCTTTCACGTAAAGAAGACACTAATGATTTAAAAATTTGATGATTTGGAGAGCGATTTTGCGGAAACCTCCCGGCGTAAGTATCAGCGGCCAGAGTAGCGTCTCTGCCATATTCGCCAAAAATTAGTAGCATTTCAGTCTTTTCTTGAAATGAATATTGAAAAGACATAATTACTGTTCAGAATAGTTTTCGAGTAAACAACAAAAACTACACAACTCAAAAGCACGACCAGACTGTTGGAAATTCAAGACTAAACTAAACATTTTGTTACAATCAGATAAATTCTTAAAAAAACAGCAGGCAGGTTAATTTTCAAATAAATCCCCTTTCCTAGTACTTAACAAATCTAATAAACCGAGAAAACACGCTTGAGTAGATAGGATTTAAATAGTGGCTACTTAAGTTTTCAACTAATCTTGTTTTTACCTGGATTTCAATAAGTGGGTAAAAGAACTAAATAAATGTAATTTGTCTTCGATGCTTAACAGTGACTGAGTAAGCAAAGCTGTTTTAACAATGAGTCACTTTCAAAAATTAAAAATAGCGAGTTTTACATTCCATAGAAGATTTAAGTACGGGTCTGGATCTTATTACTCATAGCTCGTGTCGCAGCCTGACACCAGTTAACGAGGGTTGTCATTTAAGGATTCGGCCATAAATAAAGGTGTTTTGTATTACATTATTTAATATTTCGATGTATTCAATCACTATATCAATCTAAAGTCCGCATTGCATATCATCATAATGTACGCAATACGTAGATGCAGTGGAAGAAAAAAAAAAAACTTTAATAATTTGATAATAAATCGCTATCAAAGTCAACTTTCACATCAATTTTGTTTTCTAAAAAATAATTATGCCACGTTGTAGTATCAAAATTGAAGATTATTTCCTCCAATTTTCATGTTTTTTTGACCTTTATAAATAGGTTAAATTTTAAAAATGCCATACGATATTCCACCCTGTAAATACAACTCATTGGTCTTAATAAACATGCTGCTGTTGTTATTTTTAGTGATTACTATCAGCCAAAATATACATTGTGCTACAATTACAGTATTTCAAGGATTAAATTATAGTGGATATTCTGAAACAGTTCACTCACGAATCTTTTCTCTTGACGTTTGTCACGACCTAAATACCCAGATGGTTGGAAAGGAGTCATCAGTATCAATTAGAGGTATGTTCTTAGCTGAATGTTGAATTTTGTACAGTGATTTTAACTGTGCTGGAAGATCATACACTGCAAATCGAGATATGCCAACATTGAATAATTTTATCAATCAAACTTCTATTCAAGTAGCTCAGTTATGTGACTGGCAATAATTATTTGTTTAATAAAAGTACCGAAGAAATAGTTTTTGTCGATTCTGTAATAAATACATTGTCCTTTTTGTCTGTTTTATCTGTTCATGCCTTGTGAATTGCTTAAATTCGTAGCACAGTCTTACTTTCTATAGAACAAAGTTATTCAGGTAGGGGAGAGGGTGGTACATTCGGCTACTTATCCCATTAAATTACATAATTCTAAAAATCAGTAACTGATTAAAAAACTTGTATTTTCAAAAGTTAATCTCCACATTTGTCTAGGTTTCTCGCAAGGTTTCAACTCTTATATCTTAACGTATATATTTTTTATAGAATTTAGAAAAAACACCTGCAAATGGGCGAATGTACCCCACCGGTGAGGTAGTTTCGGCCATCGGGTGGGGTACATTCATCCAGTTAAAATTCATTGCTATATAGATGCAAATCAAATATTTTTATTGAACAAAAGTGAACTCATGAAAAATACAAAGTATAGTAATTATTACAATAATACAAACAACGAAACAAACTGACAAAAAAAAACAGCAGAAAGATCTAACGAACACCAAATCCTTCAAAATTGTAATTAAAAGTGTACAAGAAAGATGTCCTGGCTGTTGACAGTTTACTTCCTTGCAGCAGCAATGCGATGACATCACTTTTATTTACACTGCTGATATCTTCTACTTGATGATATATAAATATTTGATTTATTTTTTCGTCGCAAGAACTTGATTTCATATTCTAAATCGTCTATGTTCTTCAAAATGTGCCCAATATAGTAGCAAGTGGTTACCTTTGTGGCAAATTTGACCAATACAAAATATATAGTAAGAGAACGTAATTCATTCGAACTGAGCGAAAAATTTTCACTATCAGAGGTGTCAACGAGTTCTATCAACTTGTTTGAATCACTAGAGCTTTCATTCAAAATTGTCTTTGTCGCTGGTTTCCTCAAAAAGTCACTCGCATTTCTTATGTGGGGATAAACAAAAACAGGTGGAATGGTTCCCCCAGTGGCGCTGATTATACCAACAAAGGTAACCAATTCTCCTCGTTCTGCCGAAGCTACTTGTCCAACCTGTTTTTTCCACGTGTGCAGACAACTTTTACCGGTCTCATCACAGTTTCTATGCCAGTCTCTACCAAATTATATATTTGCTCTGAATTTGTGTCTTTAAGACTGTGACATAATTGGAAAAAAATTCCTCCACTCTGTCTTTATTGAATGCCATGGCCCTGTTCAGGCTGGTATTCTCAGGTTTTCTTAAAGACAACTGTTTGTTTCTAGACATGAAGCCTTTAAGCCATTCAATTTTTAAGGTTTAATCAATTTGGTAAATTCTTATGAGTGTGGACAGAAGCCAAAATAATAATTTACCTGCCAACTCACTTCTTTTCCAATTGATTGGTGTCACACAAACTGGTAACATTTGTGAAAACTTGTAAGCAATTTTCGTACTTGTTTATATGACAACCCGTAATTATTCAGATTGGATGATTTCTCAATATATTTAACGAGCTCCCTTTCCTGAGATGTTGTGAAAATTTATTTAACAGTGTATTTACTACGGTATTTATTCTTTTGATCGCTGCCTTTATTTCCAAAATCTCTGTCAATGGTAGCCAAGACTTCCTCTACTTTTCTTTTCTTAGCAGAGTTTTTATTCTGGACTGCAACGTCGACCTTTTCACTCCATACCGCCTTGCAGCTTCATGAACACTCAGAATTTTTCTTAGACAACTAATAATCGCTTCCTTCATATTATTCTCGTCTATATCTCGCCGATTGGTTTTGCAAACATGTGTACGTCGTGGCATCCGATTAAATTATACATATATAATAAATATAGTATCACAATAAAATAACATAGAAATACAATAATAGGTACCTATATGTTTTATTCCATTGATGGGGCACTTTCGGCTATCTGGCTGAATGTACCCCATACACTTCAGCCGAATCTACCCCACATGACATTTGAACAAATTAAAATTGCATTTAAAAAACCGACAAGACTTTAGGTTACATTTCTTATTGACGTCATTCATGGGGAAGTACTGCATGCTGTACATTTTTTTCATATTTAATATACTTCACAAAGTTCAAAATTATGAACTTGTACAGTAGGCAAAAAAACTTACCTTTTATAAAGGAAATCTATTATTATTTCTTGAAAAACAAAGAACCGCACAAACAACTGGCGACACTTCGCATGGACAAGAAAGATGCATCACCAGCATAATTACGCTAAAAGTAAGCGGTAAAATCAAATGAGGGCGGTGCAGGATAGGATAGACGAATGTACCCCATGGCCGAATGTACCACCCTCTCCCCTATTCCTAGAAATTCCATGGATATTGTAATGATTTACAAGGAGTCCAGTTTATGACAAACCAGCAAACGCTTCAGAAACGGACTGTATTTAATTTTATAAATATTGTTGTGATATCAACAGTAGATAGACAACAGGGCTTTCGGGTCACTTGAGATAGGGATTTTACATGGGTTGAAAACGTGCGACGTACGTAGCACGGGTTGCCTACATCACAGGCCTCCGCAGCACGGGTTGCATATATCACAGGCGTCTGCGCGGAATTTTCCCGCTAATTTCCCGAATTTCCGGTTTATTGATTGTGGGATATCCGACGTGGGATATCTGATATTGGATAATTGGTGAAACCACAAATTTTGAAATCCGTTTAAACCCGGCAAATTATCCCCGCCACCCATGTGTAGCGAGTTTGAGCCGGTCAAGCAGCCGGACGCGGGCCTCGCCGTTTGAACGAAATATCAGCTAAAAATTCCCCCGCAAAGCAAAAAAACACGCGCGAGTGCCAGACGTATTAAAAGTCACGACATAACATCTAAAATACATGAATTGTTTAACAATTTGTTAACATGAAGACCAATTGAGGTTAAACTCGCTTAATGTCCATCATTGGATAATTAAACATAAGTTAATGTTGAAAACCGTATTTTTAACCAAATTTTGCAGGTTGAAACTCGCGCGTTTAAACCAGTCCGCAGAATTACCAGAATCCGCCACTATCTGGCTCTCTTTCTTACCCATGTGTAGGCATCTCTCTATTGCGATTCTTAGGTCCGAAATGCGAGGGCTCGGCCACGCTGCCCCGGTGCAATTCGCCCGCTACCGCGGTAAAAAGCGACTCACAAAAATTTAGTTTGAAAATCGCGAAATATCCACTGGAGACCCCTAAAAATTTCCCCACACAAAGAAAAAACACTTATGCGTTCGACGTGTGTGTGTGTGTGTGCCATATTAATCCTTTAAAGGCCTCGGCATAACATCTATACAAAATAAATAGGGGTTGTTGAAAAAATTGATAATTACATTAGTTTTATTAAATTACTACTAAATACATTATGGCTACAAATCGCAACTACATTAAAAATCACACGAGATTAAGGACCAATCTTTGATTATCAAGCCTACACTCAACCCCAATCACTACGTACATCATATGAGTATAAATTTTAATGCTCCAACATGAAGCGAGTTGGTGTGTGTTGAGGCCTACCACTGATCGAAATAGCTCTAACAATGTTAAACTGGCAATAGTAAATCGCAAACCGCACTTACGTAAATAAAACATTTTGCAAACATGTGGACATTTTAACCTAAAAATACCCATGTGGGTGTTCGATATAGCACTGCAAATCGTATAAAATTATCACATCACGCATGTGTACAAGTACATATCGGTAATTTTACAAGTTAAACAACAACATCTGGTAGCATCACTTAAGCCTCGGCTAGATCATGTGAACAAATCAATCGCGGCAGTCAACTTCGATGCGCACGCAGCATTGACTTACGGTGAAACCGCATTATAGTAATCTTTCAAAAATCTAGCCGCAAACTAAATAAATTTGCGATTTTAATAGTAAAAATGAGGTTAAACATGTGAATGGTCACCCCGGATTCACACCAAACAAAACGTATGCGCCACAGTCGGTAAGGACCGCTCAGGATCAAACGGCCCATAGATGATGTATTTATAACCGGTCACAGTGGCGAAGCAATCGGTTTTGGGGTATAACAAATGCATCGAAGATGTTTGCAAATGATTTTCCTAAGGCAGAAAATGATTTCTCCAACCCAGAATATGATTTTCAAAGTTTAAATTTAAAGTTAAACGTATGCATGCGGCCCATCATGCACAGCGCAGGATAGCTTAGAATGTTTGTCTGGTTGGGGAAGCTGCCTGCAATACCTGAGATCGAATTATTTAATTTATTTAAGACTGCGCAAAATTTGTTTAATACACATTTCGTGTCTACTATCACGATGTGCGGAATATAATTTTTCTAAGACAAAATATAATTTTTAGAATCTAATTATTTTTTATTGTTTAATTTGACAAGCCGATGTCACATATTTAACGAGTTGTTTAATCAGAATTTTGTTCAAAATTAGGTTAGGTTGGAGAAAAAGAGCAATAATTACAGATTTTTTTATTGAAAAATATAAATGTTACAAAAACATAATAAATTGACACTTCAATAGTAGGTACGCATGTTGGCACCCATCTTAGGAAATGTATCCGGCTTCACGCAATGCGTTGATAATCGCCATGATTTCATTTGAATGATTTGGATTTCCAGCGGCCTGTGATGCGTAGAGCATGCGCAGACGGTCCACAAGCTCATTAGGGTCATCCCAGTAAGTGTACTGTACTAGTTCATCCTTTTGCACATTCTCCGGTAGTATACAGCCTCCTTCACGCTTTGGTGGTTGAATCATTTTTACAATAAAGTGTTTAAATTTGAAACTGTTGTCACTACGAGTAGAACCATCTACAATGTAACGTTTTCGGTGAGCGTTTGTTGCAATCACAATTTTTTCATATGCTTCCAAATCACTTTGACCAATCAGATCAGCACTAGGGACTTGCTTGAACAACAACTCAATCAACCCTTCAGTTCTGGGGTAATTTGCATCGCCCACATGAATATGATTAGCAGTAAAGTCAATCGGCGTATCACCAATCATTAGCTTATCTCCGACAAGTTTCCGCACACCATAGGTTGCGTCTAATCCTCGCTTGCTATCAGCCATCAACATTCCAAGGTATTGGTCTAAGGAATCTTTCTTTATCATCATCATCTATTCCACATTCTTCTTGTGGTTCAACCTTTCCGCATTCATCATGTGGTTCGACCTTTCTGCATTCTTCATGTGGTTCGACAGTTCTACATTCTTCAGATTTTGGTTCAATCTTTGCAGCTTCGGCCTTCGCTTTTTGTTGTACAAGTTGTTGCAGTGGAACTGTCACAGGTTTAAGTATTTCACTTAATTCCCTCTCGGCCATAACTCTATTTAATTTTATCATTTTATGCTTGCGCCGAATCACATCGCTGGCTTTAACGATTTGACGCAGAACGTCTGCTTGCTTGGTGAATTGCTCACTCTGCATCCTCATTCAACCGAATCCAAAACGATACTGCATTTCAATAATGTCACAACAACTTATAATTGAAAATGTTGAAAACTCATAGTACCAACTTTGAAACTCAAAATTTCTACTTTGAAACTCATAGTACCAAATTTCAAACACACATTTGAACTTTGAAACTCAGATTTGACCTTAGATTTGAACTTTCAAACCCAGATTCAAACTTTGATTCAAACTTTGAAACTCAGATTCAAACTTTGAAACTCAGATTCAAACTTTGAAACTCAGATTCAAACTTCGACTCAAACTTTGAAACTCAGATTCATGATGGGCCGCATGCATACGTTTAACTTTAAATTTAAACTTTGAAAATCATATTCTGGGTTGGAGAAATCATTTTCTGCCTTAGGAAAATCATTTGCAAACATCTTCGATGCATTTGTTATACCCCAAAACCGATTGCTTCGCCACTGTGACCGGTTATAAATACATCATCTATGGGCCGTTTGATCCTGAGCGGTCCTTACCGACTGTGGCGCATACGTTTTGTTTGGTGTGAATCCGGGGTGACCATTCACATGTTTAACCTCATTTTTACTATTAAAATCGCAAATTTATTTAGTTTGCGGCTAGATTTTTGAAAGATTACTATAATGCGGTTTCACCGTAAGTCAATGCTGCGTGCGCATCGAAGTTGACTGCCGCGATTGATTTGTTCACATGATCTAGCCGAGGCTTAAGTGATGCTACCAGATGTTGTTGTTTAACTTGTAAAATTACCGATATGTACTTGTACACATGCGTGATGTGATAATTTTATACGATTTGCAGTGCTATATCGAACACCCACATGGGTATTTTTAGGTTAAAATGTCCACATGTTTGCAAAATGTTTTATTTACGTAAGTGCGGTTTGCGATTTACTATTGCCAGTTTAACATTGTTAGAGCTATTTCGATCAGTGGTAGGCCTCAACACACACCAACTCGCTTCATGTTGGAGCATTAAAATTTATACTCATATGATGTACGTAGTGATTGGGGTTGAGTGTAGGCTTGATAATCAAAGATTGGTCCTTAATCTCGTGTGATTTTTAATGTAGTTGCGATTTGTAGCCATAATGTATTTAGTAGTAATTTAATAAAACTAATGTAATTATCAATTTTTTCAACAACCCCTATTTATTTTGTATAGATGTTATGCCGAGGCCTTTAAAGGATTAATATGGCACACACACACACACACGTCGAACGCATAAGTGTTTTTTCTTTGTGTGGGGAAATTTTTAGGGGTCTCCAGTGGATATTTCGCGATTTTCAAACTAAATTTTTGTGAGTCGCTTTTTACCGCGGTAGCGGGCGAATTGCACCGGGGCAGCGTGGCCGAGCCCTCGCATTTCGGACCTAAGAATCGCAATAGAGAGATGCCTACACATGGGTAAGAAAGAGAGCCAGATAGTGGCGGATTCTGGTAATTCTGCGGACTGGTTTAAACGCGCGAGTTTCAACCTGCAAAATTTGGTTAAAAATACGGTTTTCAACATTAACTTATGTTTAATTATCCAATGATGGACATTAAGCGAGTTTAACCTCAATTGGTCTTCATGTTAACAAATTGTTAAACAATTCATGTATTTTAGATGTTATGTCGTGACTTTTAATACGTCTGGCACTCGCGCGTGTTTTTTTGCTTTGCGGGGGAATTTTTAGCTGATATTTCGTTCAAACGGCGAGGCCCGCGTCCGGCTGCTTGACCGGCTCAAACTCGCTACACATGGGTGGCGGGGATAATTTGCCGGGTTTAAACGGATTTCAAAATTTGTGGTTTCACCAATTATCCAATATCAGATATCCCACGTCGGATATCCCACAATCAATAAACCGGAAATTCGGGAAATTAGCGGGAAAATTCCGCGCAGACGCCTGTGATATATGCAACCCGTGCTGCGGAGGCCTGTGATGTAGGCAACCCGTGCTACGTACGTCGCACGTTTTCAACCCATGTAAAATCCCTATCTCAAGTGACCCGAAAGCCCTGTTGTCTATCTACTATCAACGTCTGTTTATTTCATTATTTAAATAATTAACGTTTCCAGGTTATTTTTGCAGGGGCAATTGTTTGTAACCACTTTAAGGCAATTGTTGATTTGTTGAATTGCTTCGGGCAATTGTTTTGAACCATTTAGAGTTACAGCATTGTTCCCTTCGTAATTTGTTTTTGTTGTAGCTACCTCGTTAACGTTTTGGATTCTTTTCCAATTGGGGTTGACGAAGGAACTCGGGGATGCTTCGAGAGCGTAGCATCCGTCAGGAGGGCCGTGTTAGCGCCGCTGATAGCACCGCGGCGGAGCCCGTCCTTCGTTCTTCAGTAGCGTCGCCTTTAAGTGACTTGCGCAAGGCGGATCCTGTTCGACTATGGAAGCGAGGGTGTAACCCGGACTTCACTATAGACGGCCTGGAAATTCACCCGCTTTGTGGAGCTTTGTTTTTTATTGTTTTTGAGTTTTGATCAATCAGTTATAAAAAGAAAGATGTTTATTGTTGAATTAACGTAATTTTATTTTTCTGTGAAGTTAAATTATTTGATTAATAAATTTAGTGTTGTAAAGTGTGAAATTAGTGACTATTGTGTTCCACACCCTTTTTTGGAGGCGTCTCCTTTATTGTTTTTCGAGAAATTCAATAAAACTCCAACACTATCTTATTGTTTCTGATTTCAATCATCTAAATCCAAAGTACAGTTTGTACGTAATAAAATTACTTTTTTAGTGTTAATTCAGAAAATTTTAACTGAAACGTTATTTACAATCAGTTCCATAATAATGTCAAGTAGCATGTGACTATAACGGCATTATATAGCTATTTTTTCAGTAAATGAATTATAATACAGTCAAATCACCGCGAGATGGAATTTCCTGGGATTGAAGAATAAATTCGCCGTTGGAACATATTAAATTCCAACGTTTCAATAAATTGTCCGATAGGAATAATAAAATAATAATAAGGTCCGAATGCACGCAATCTTTTTTGTACGTATATCAAAACTTTGCTATGTAAAATGAGACTTGAAATCGTTGAAAAAGAACAAATCACTTGAAAAGAATTGTAAGAATAAACAATAACGTTTGTCCTCTTTATCTGTTTTATCTGTTCATGCCTTGTGAATTGCTTAAATTCGTAGGACAGCATCCGTTCTGTAAATCCATTAAGGCTTTTGCCACTGTAAAAGGAGGAAGTCATTTCACAGCCGGCGTTCACACTGTAAAAAAGAATTAGGACCTCGAAACTGCAAGATGCTCAAAAACCGTGACTTAGCAAGCAAAATAGCGTAGCAAGGCTAGAATTTTCAAAATATTTTGTTAACCGTGATAATGAGTACAGTAAAACCTTGATCGAACGGACAAAAAATCCGGTCAAATGTAAAAAAATTTTAGCGGCCATGATAATCACATCATACGTCTAGCACTAGAATTTGAGACATAACGCTCGTAGACTGCAGCAACGTCACTTCGTGACGAGTGTCCGAAGGCAATTAAATAGAATTTTGTTTGTGTTTTGTATTTTTTATTTATATCTAAGTAGTGTATTTAAAATTAAAAAAATTTTTGATTTATTTTAAACCTATTTTTATATAACGGACTTTTGGTTTTAACGGACACCCTCTCCCCCCAATTAGTCCGTTATATCGAGGTTTTACTGTACTGTGAAAAAGTAGTGTTTTCGGACACAAAAATTTACCAATATTCTGCACTAGAAGTCTACAGACGGAGCGGAGGAGCCAACGCTTTGAACAACTCGATGTAAATACAGGTAGCCCTCGGTTTACGCCGGCTCAATTTACGCCGATTTACAATCGCCGTTTCGCCGTATACATAATCGGGTAATTCCCCGAATCTCCCTATGCTAGGCTAATTTTCGTCTCAATATTGAAGTATTTACCTAGCCGTGACGTTGTGCATTCGTTAAAACACAGATTTCTATTAGTTTTATTTATTTTTTCTGTTTAATATTGATTGGTGTGTATACAGGGTGATGAAAAAAAGGTGCCCGTGATTGATATCGGGACAATGCTTTCTGTTGAAGCATTGTGGAAATCGCAACAAAAGTGATCCAAGTAGATTCTGTTTAAAATTAAAACAGTTTGTCTAAGAGCACAACGTGGCAATACTGCACATATTTCCTTTTCTAAAGAATTACTTTCAGGTAGGCCCACTTCTTGCGAAAGACAAACAACTGTCACGTTGACATAACTTTTTTATTTCAAAAGAATTTAATGTAATTAAATAATAATACACAACAAACAGGTAATTGAAGGGCTGTATGCAAAAGCCCTTAGGTGACGTAGAGATTTTCTATTTTCTATTTGCGCCATTTCTGATAAGAATGGATGAACTTTCGGTCGCACTTACTGATTCCCGTTTAAAAGGCCCCTAACCATGTTATTTAGTAAAAACAGATCAGTCAAAAACGAAATAATGTAATTTCCAGATCCAATTGAAACAAAAAACCTCAAATATCTCAGAATAGGAAAGAATGACTTAGAGTGACTGTCGCGTTAATCCTTGCATGATTCGTCCTGATCCAGTTTCAATCGCTTCCACAACTGCTTCCTCCAACGCTGGTGTACGAACTTCACGAGGTCGTCTACCGTTTACAGAAATCGACACTATTTGGCCATTTCCTCTTAATTTTTGCTCAACTTATCTAATTACGTTAGCATCAGGATAACGTCGATGTGGATACAGTCTAGCATATTATCTAGCAGCTTCCGATGCACTATTATCTGTCTCACCCAAGCGGAGCAACATGTCTAGATATTCACTGAAATTGTATTTCATTTTAAGACTTTTTAGGACATTTGAGTTGTATCGTTCAAATTTGACAAGAGAACTGACATTGAAAAGTGAGTTATTGTTGCCAACGTTTCCTAGGAGATTTACGATGTTGCGACATTGATAAATTTACCTCGGAGCCAAGAAACCGTACTTTTGACAACGGTAATAAAGTTGGTTTCAATAGATTTTTTACAATTTTTTTTTTAAAAGCACCATCAACTGCATCAAATTTAGACCCTAATAATGAAATTATTACAAAATTGTTAATCGTATAGATTTTTATTGTCTGAATAGGAAAGCTTATATCTTGGTGAAGAGACAACAAATTTTGTTTTGGCTTACAAATTCGTGTTTCGTTAGAAATTGTCTATAACATGTCGCTACGCACGGGCACCTTTATTTTATCACCCTGTATACATTTATATTAAATTAATATTAAAATAAAATAAAATAATTTAAATAAATGTTTAAGTATCTACGTATACAAGAATAAAGGAGTGTTATTTTGTCAGATAAAAGAAGTGTATCAGAGTTATCTAAACATGTTAACAAGGCACGGCAAAACAAAAATGGGAGTTATTCGACAAATGGAAAATGTACAAACACGCTCTAATGTCTGTAAATCTTTGAACTTACCTCCATCGACTGTTACTACCATTACGACAAATTTACATAAAATGAAACACACTGCTCAACAGTCTATGGCAGTAAATGTAAAACATGTGAATTACAGTAGAGGTAAAATTTTTGAAAAAATTGAAAAATTATTATCGTTATGGATGGATGATGCGAATCAGAAAAACATTCCCTTGACTCAAGCTGCTATAACTGTAAAAGCAAAATCAATTTTTGATAATCTTAAGATGACAGATGGAGGCGAAGAAACTATTCTCCAGGACTAATCTTCAACGTTGATGAGACTGGGCTTTACTGGAAAAAGTTACTAGCACGAACTTTTATTTCTCGTGAAAAACGTTCTTCTCCTGGTTTTAAAGCTGCGAAAGATAGATTAACTCTTTTGTTGGGAGCCAATGTTTCAGGAACTTTAAAACTTAAACCGATGTTAGTGTATCATTCACAGACACCATGTGCTTTAAAAGGTCTAAATAAAGGCATGTTGCCAGTTTATTGGAAATGGAACAAGAAGGCTTGGGTGACACAAAATCTTTCACAGATTGGTACACAAGTTATTTTTGACCTTGTGTGATTCGCTTTTGCGAAGAAAATAAATTACCACCCAAGGTATTTCTTCTTTTGAGCAATGCTCCAGAACATCCCAAAAACCTTGATGAAATAAGAACACCATTGGATGTCAAGGTTGTTTACATGAATCCCAATACAACATCTCTTTTACAACTAATGGATCAGGGGGTTATTGCAACCTTCCAAACTTATTATCTCCGTAATACATTCATAGAAATGATGAGAGTTTTAGACATTTCAGATAAAACAGTTAAAGACTATCGGCGGCCTTTCGATATTTTGTTAAATGGACTTTGGCGTAAACTTCTGCCAGCATTCATGCACGATTTTGAAGAAGTGGCACATCAGGGCAATTTAATTGAAGATATAACCAGATTTGCGCGTGATGTGGGATTGGAAAATGTTACTGCTGAAGATGTGACACAACTTTTAGAAGCCTATGATCAGCCACTCTCGAATGAAAACTTAAAAGAATTATACGAAGAATTAGATCGTGAACAGTCAGAGAAGGAAGAAATCGAAGAAGAAACTCCGAGATTTATGAAAACGGCCGATATAAAGCGTATCTTTTCAACTATGGGAAGTTTGACAGATGAACTTTGTGAGTTAGACAACAATTGGGAGCGAAGTGCAAATGTAAAAAGAAGCATCATCGCATACATTCGATCATATTTCAAAATTATTAATGAAAGAAAACAATAAAAATTGGATTCTTTTTTCAGAAAGATGTAATTTTACTTGGTTTTATATTTCATTATACAGTCGAACTCCTCTATAGTGACCTACTCTATAATAATTTTTTCTCTATAGTGATGTTTTTGCCAGGAACGTGCATTTTTGAAAGTTTTCCATATAAAAATACCTCTATATTATGATGTTAAGCCTCTATACATATAGTGATTATTCTTTACGAAAGGTTTACCAAAATTCTCGAGGAACGGAATTTTCGGTAATAGAAAACCTGAAAGATCCTTAAAAGAATTTCTTGCAAAATCCTTACTTATGCAATCAACTTTGGACAATTTTTTTCATCAATAAGTACATGTTATGCAAGTATTCAGATGAAAATTTGTATTCTTTATTAATAACTGTGTGTATTTCTAAATAAACAAATATTTTTTCAAATATAATAAATTTTAATTTTTTGTTTTGAATATCAATTGATTTTTAAAGTGACTGCCAAAATTGTAAAATTATACTTGAATTCTATATAGTGAAGTTTCTCTATAGTGATGTTTTTTCATGGCTTTTCGAACATCACTATAGAGGAGTTCGACTGTATATTGTATTAATAGACAAAATTATTTGCTTCTTTTTCACTTATGTAGAACCGAACCCTATACATCACTGTAAATATGGGTTCATTTTACGCCGATTCGATTTGCTCCGGCTTTTGTAGGAACGGAACTGCGGCGTAAACCGAGGGCTACCTGTACAAGACCCTCCAACGTTAATGATCACGTTCTGGCTTATCTTAAAAAGAAACCAATAACACCAGTTATCGTACCTCACTGCATAAAATAAACAAAATTTGAAGAGGTGATCATTAACGTTGGAGGACCCATAAAAGAAACGGATTCTCAGTTCATGTATGGGGGTGGATTTCAGCAAGGGAATTGGACGTTTGAACGGTCAGAAGTATGTTCCATCAGTCCGAGATAGAATCAATAGAGAGTTCATATGTATTTTAAAAGGTACTAAATTTTTTCAAGTATTTTACTTACGATAATATTTAAAACAATAATCAATTGTTGAAGGACGAGGATGTAAGAAATTATTAATAACAATAAAGATTTCCAAAGTCAATATTCCTCTAGTCGGTTATCCCAATTATGCAATATTTGCTGGAGGTAATAAAAGTTTTGGACTTTCTAATGTGAATTTAAAACAATTACTTATTTACAATCAGTTCCAGATATTAAAATTATAACGGTAATTAATGAAGTTTTCAATTACTCACAAACACAAGCTGTCCAAGAAATAAATAATTTTATGAAATAAATTGTAAGACCATGTGAAAACACTTATAAATAAATCTTTTTGTAGACTTTTAATCATTAGTATTGATTGTTAAGAATAATCTGTTAATTTATTTAACTGAAGATTGCAATCGTTAAAATTATTTACTTCGTTACGGAACACTTGTATAATGATATTCGTGTGTGAGTCGAATCAAATTAAATATTAAATTAATCTCGTAAGTGATTCATTTCAATCAATATAAATTAAAATCAATAGTAATATATGAATAAATCATCATTACTTACTTACGCTTAAAGTTTCTTTAATTAAATTAATTAAGACATTAAAGAATACACGTCCCGGCATCATGTTGGGAGTAGTGGCTTTGCCTGCCAGAATGGCAGGTCCACTATTAGAATCCGGCAGGATTAGAGTCGGTTGGTCTAACTGCCGGATAAGGATTAGGCAGAATGTTACTAGATGTTTCAAATGCCAAGGAATTGGCCATTATGCTAGTGCATGTACTGGCCCTAATAGAAGGAATCACTGCCACAATTGTGGTGAAGAGGGGCATTATTTAAAGGATTGCCAGAATGAGACTCATTGCTGGATATGCAAAGAGTCTCATAGATCAGGCAGCTTTAAATGCAAAGCCAATAAGAAGGCATCACCGAAACTCAGATAATGAGGGTGATGCAATTAAATGTTAATAGATGCCACGCAGCTCATGACATTCTCTCACAAACGATTTGTGAAGAGAAGGTGAGCGTAGTGTTGGGCCAAGAGCCCAATGCTAAGAGAGTTGGCAATGCGTTTTGTGATGATAACATAGATTGTTTCATCACAGTAGGAAGGGATTGTTCCGTGACGGGGTATTTCTCTGGACATGGATTTGTGTGGACGGAAATTAATAAATTTAGTTTTTATTCGGTATATTTTTCTCCAAATGGGAGTATCGAGGATTTTCGAACACTTTTATTTGATCTTTCTACCCATATACAAAGGATAAATAACCCGCGTTATATTATAGGGGGAGATTTAAACGCCAAATCAGGTATGTTTGGTTCGACGGTTAGCAACGAAAGGGGAAACATTTTGGAAGAATGGACGGATACGTTAGATCTTTCTGTCATAAATGTCGGTGATACACCTACTTTTGTTAACGCGAACGGTTCCTCTTTGATAGATATCACCCTTTCGTCAATAGCTGTCACCGGAATGATATCTGACTGGCGAGTCTGTGATGACATGATCAATATGAGCGATCATAGAACGATTATGTTTGACATACAGACATTGAATATTAATAACCGGTCGAACGGAATTTTATCGCCTACTGGATGGAAGGTTACTTCGCTAGGTTTAAATAATTTAATATCTGAGGGTCAGATACCTGAAGATATTAATACACCTAAAGATTTAATTAATTACATCACAGGATTATGTAATAGTAATCTTGTTAAACGTAAGCAATCGCGTCATATGCGTCCGCCAGTGTATTGGTGGAATGACGATATCGCAGATAAGCGACGTCAATGCCTCGCATTGAGACGCATAATGACACGTGCTAATCGTAATCATAATATAGATCCTCAAATTCATTTTGAAAATTTTAAAAGGGCGAAGAAATCCCTAAAGTGGGCGATAAAATCGGCAAAACGAGCAGCTTGGTAACAACTCTGCAAGGAAATAGATCAGGATCCATGGGGCCTCGGGTACAAAATTGTAACAAGCAAGCTCAAGCTTCGTCCACGCATTGAAATAGGTAAAGGGGATACCCGGGTACAGGTGGCGAAGTTGTTTCCATCTCATCCTATTAATGTGTGGCCGATACTTGACATGCCTCCGGAAGAGGCTCAAACTTTAACGGCAGAGAACGTATTGGATGCTGCGTCTCGGATCAGAGCGGGTAAGGCTCCAGGTCCCGATCGAATTCCTGCAGAGGTGATTAAATCTTTGTCTCTAAAGTACCCTGAGGTCATAGCCAGGGTACTGGATAAATGTTGGAAAGCAGGTGATTTTCCAAACATCTGGAAAACTGCTTTCCTAGTATTGATAGAGAAACCGCGGAAAGGAGATTTAATCACATACAGACCGATATGTCTGCTCGATGTCGCGGGTAAATTGTTCGAAGGTGTCATTAAGGGTCTGTTAGAGAGGGAATTAGAGGATAAAAGTGTTTTGAATGATAATCAATTTGGGTTTAGGGCAGGGCGGTCTACGATAGATGCAGTCAGTAAAATTCTCGAAGTGCCAAATCGAATTAACCGATTGGCGTATAGTAATCGCGGTTTCTGCGCGATGATAACTGTTGACATACAGAATGCGTTTAACTCGGCACCGTGGGCAGGAATTATTTCGGCATTAGAGAGAGCTAATATCTCGGTTCACATAATAAGGATGATACAATCGTACTTATCAGATCGTTGCATCGTTACTTCTCACGGAGAACGGATTAATGTAACCAGCGGTGTTCCACAGGGTTCGGTTCTTGGTCCAACCCTTTGGAACATATTTTATAACGAGATATTAGAGCTCGATTTGGGAAAAGATGTGACACTCGTGGCGTACGCAGACGATTTAGCGATAGTTGTAGGGGCTAAATCTGAAGATGCGCTACGAGAGGAAGCACAATACGCCTTCGGTAGAGTTAAACGCAAGCTGGATGACATGGGGATCAAGATCGCCCTGCAAAAAACAGAAATGGTACTTTTGGCAGGGAGAAGGAAAATTAAAAGCTTATCGATCGATATCGACGGCTTTAGGTTAGATAGCTCGGATGCTATTAAATATATGGGTGTCTGGTTAGACAAAGATGTAAAATTAACGACGCACGTTAAAGAGGTATGTTTAAAGGGAATGAAATTAGCCGCGACGCTTTCAAGGTTAATGCCGAACATCAGAGGTCCGAAAGCTGGCAAACGCAGAGTACTGTCCTCGGTGGTAATTTCCGTGATTTTGTACGGCGCCCCTGCCTGGATAAAGGCCCTAAGATTCGAGCGTTATAAAAACATGCTCGATAGGGTCAACAGGAGGTTAGCCATTAGAATAACATCCGCATATAGAACAATATCCACGAAGGCAGTGCAGGTGCTTACCAGAATGCCTCCTTTGTGGATGAAAGCGAACGTAAGATCGGAAATTTATTTAAGGGGCAAAGATCATACCTCTTTGGCAAACGAATCCTTAATGATAGCTTGGCAAGAACAATGGGACGATTATTTAGGTTGGGCAAAAATTTTCGTTAAAGATATTAGAAAATGGTTCAATTGTAAGTGGGTAGAAATGGATTATTTTTTAACACAATCCATATCCGGACACGGAATTTTCGGAAAATATCTCAATTGGATAAAAAAGGCGGATGTCGATACTTGCTGGTTTTGCCAGCAGGTAGACACGCCAGAACATACTATATTCATTTGTGACGAATGGGAAAGCATCCGAAGAGATGCTAGGATTAAAATGGGTTGTAATATAGACCAGAATAATATTTCTGAGTTATTATTGGATTCCGAGGAATCTTGGAAAACAGTAACCAACATGATGCGGGACATTATGCGTGGAAAACAGCAAGATGAATTTCGTAGGGAGGAACTCCTCGTCAGAGATGATGTGATATCAGATTCTGACGAAGATTGAAGGTTAAAGGTTGTGTGATTGAGAGAATGAATGTATATCGATACCTTTTTTCCAAAGTATCGTAAGTGACATTTTGAGCGAAATTGAGATTTTGCATTATATCGTAAATATCGGACTAAATGCTTGTTCTGACAAAGTATTATAACTATCAGTTTATTCTTTACGGTGATAAAACACAATTAACTTATCGTAAGTGCCAAGATAGTAACAAAAGACTGGCAAAGATATCGTATGTGTCATATTTTGACGGTTATGCTGAGCCAGACTATCGTAAGTAGCGGCAAAACAGCATCAAAATTCTCGGAACTGGTGACTTACGATAATCTGGCTGTGTATTGCAGCGCAACGTGCGTTTTTTGGTAAGTACAAATTGGTTTTTAATTTAAGTATTAAGCGTTAAAAATAAGCTTACATAGTTTCAATCCAACACTGTTTATGCTGGTTTTCTATTCTATCATTGAATTCTATTTTCTTTCTAAAATCACATGATTTTGTGTATATTGAGAGCCACGTGTTAATTTTCATTTTTTCTTTAAAAGCTGTGTGCACAATGTTTCCATCAAAAGTAAAATCTAAGACTAGAACAGATGTGATTATGGAAATGGCAAAAGATGTTATTGTTAACTATGAAAACGAAAATGAGAAAACGGATGAACCCGAGAGTAGTAATTCTTCCAAAAATCTAGATCCGCCCGTGACTGAAAAAACTTTCAACCCCATTGTTATGAGCCCTAATATTTTCTTATTGCAAGATGAAAATCCATTTACACAAAACGAGTTTCATAGTATGGCTGTCGATTTTATTTATGATGATAGTATAAAAGCTGTTGCCCATGATGAAGTTCTCTTTACCTGTAACAACTTTGATGCACAAGTTGATCCGCCTATTAAATTAGTTGATTACGATACTTCTAGCAATGAAGATGAAGACGTCGTGAATAATACTCGTAAAAATAGTATACCGTTACTATTAGGTGAACGGATTCTTTCCTTTGAATATTCTGTCACGGGAGAAAATAACAGTGATGAAGCTGTTGCATCAACTGAGCAAGAAAGCGACAATAATGAGAAATTTGTAGGGAAAAGAGGTGCAAGAAAGAAACGGTCTATGAGTAAGAAAATGAAAAGAAAGTGCGAAAATTTATTTGGTAAAGGAAAATCGGTTCAGAGCAATCCCTGCAAAAAAAAATGTCAGCATAAGTGTTCAACAAAAATTAATGAAGTTGTACGTCATGAAATACACGAGTTTTACTGGGGATTGGGTAGTTATGAGAGACAGCGCAGTTGGCTTTCATCCTGTGTAAAGGAAATTCCAATTCAGCGTAGAATACAAGAAGCAATCATTAGTAGACGCAAAAGATCTTTTAAGTATTGCGTAAATTGGAATGACGAGGAAATAGAAATATGTCAACAGTTTCTCTTAAAAACGTTAAATATTTCGCAAATGACTTTACGGCATCTACTAAGAAATGCAGTTCAAAGAAGTATTAGGAATGACGGCCGAGGAAAACATTCACCACATAATAAAACCAAAGAAGAACATATAAAAATAGTTCACGAATTTATTGAGAAGCTACCAGCGGTGCCATCCCATTATTGTAGAAATAAAACTACAAGAAAATATTTGTGTTCTGAACTAAGAAGTATACCTTGTTTGTATCGGATTTTTAAGAAACAACAGGAAATGACCCTTGATAGAAAACATGTTGTCTCGCTGAAAGTTTTCCGAGACATTTTTAAACGGGACTTTAATTTAGGCTTTCATTTGCCGAAAAAAGATAAGTGCAAATTGTGTGAAAGCAGGAAAGATGTAGGTTTTCAAGACACCGAACAATCTAAACAGATCTATGAAAAACATTTAAAGGAAAAAGAAAATTGCAAATCTTTATTTCTAGCAGATCAAAAGAGAGCTAACTCCAAGGTGTTATGTGCCAGTTTCGACCTTCAGAAGGTTCTTAACACACCCCATGGCGATAACCTCCTTCTTTACTATTCCAGAAAATACTCTTTTTACAACGAGACAATTTACGAAAGTGGTTCACAGAATGCATTCTGTTTTCTCTGGGGCGAATCTGAAGGAAACAGAGGATGCAGTGAAATTTGTTCCGTTTTATATAAATATTTGCAAGAAAGGGGATTCACAGAAGTTCTTCTCTACTGCGACAGTTGTTCCGGCCAAAATAAAAACAGAGCTACTATAACTATGCTTCAGAAATTTCTACAGGAGACGTCAAAAAATATTACCCAAATAAAAATTGTATTTTTATTACCGGGTCACACCTATATGCCAGTAGATTCGGTCCACGCAACTATTGAACGTTTTTTGAAACGTAGAATTATTTGGGCCCCCTCAGAGTGGGAAACGATAATAACAAATGCGAGGATCAAACCAAGACCCTTTAAAACCACTAGCATGCAACATTCTAACTTCTTTGATTGGAAGAAGTTGGGGGACTATGCAATAAATTCTGGAAATGCCAAAACCGTAGATGGTTTAAAATTCAAAATTTCTGACATGCGCCAAGCAATTTTTGAGAAAGGGAATCCTCAAATTGCTATTAATTACAGCTATGAAAAAAGTGATTTGCATTATCTTGTCTTAAACAAGGAGGCGACCGATAGAAGAAGAAAACATGGTGAATAGAAAAATAATAGAAAATGATATTAATATTAATTATGTTGTTTTATAGCTCGCTATTTACTGCAAAAACAAGAGGCAGGAAAACAGAACACCATAGAAAGGTTATATTCAAAATCGTTACCAATTACTACAGCCAAGAAAAAAGATCTAGAGACTTTGTGCAATAAAAATGTAATTCCGACCAGGTACCACGCAGAATATTTTAAAATTAAATGTAAAGACTCAATAAAAGACGTTTTGCCGGAAACGGACGAAGAGGATGATGAAAGCGGCAGAGAAAATGAGTAATAATAATATTGTTAGTTGACTCAATTATTTTCTTCGCTTATTGTAATCAATCAATGTTCACTATTATGCTTCACAACTTTTTTACTGATAACAAGTAAAATATTTTTTAAAAGCAGTTGTCGTTTAATTATTGCCACACTAACGTAAATACATCGACTGGGATAATAATGCACACCAGATTATCGTAAGTGACTTACTTACGATAATTCTTTAATAATGACGCATTGAATTAATATTGCCACAACATCGTAAGTAACATAAAACCTGGAAAGACCTTGGAATTTATAAATAGTTATAGTAATTTTGACACAAGCAATGTTAAAAAATGGTAAGTTCGTAATTTGAAAACAATTGGAACATTCAATGACCCTGTAGACAAAAAAGATGTCTCCTGTAAAATTTGCTAAATGTGGCTTACGATACTTTGGCAAAAAGGTATCGATATGAGGTATTTTGAATAATTTTTTCTTTTTTCTTTTTTCGATCTGTTTGAAATTTTTTAGAAACGTCAAAATTTACCAATTGAAGATTTTTGTCATTTTTTGCTCGTGAAGCGTTTATAGTAATTATTAGGAGCAAATAAGTTTCATTTAATTTTCGTAAAGTCGCGAGACGGATTCCATCAGTTTATTTGTAAAGTTACGGCGAAAAATGTAAAAATTTTAGAAACGTCAAAAAATTATTCAATATACTACTTTGATTTTGATAGTAAAAATTCTAAGCCTCCTAGGTTTAAAATTTTTAATTATTTATTTATTTCTTTTAATTATTTTTTGAATCATATTTAACCAATCTTATTGAGTCATTTAGGTTGTAACGAACATCACAATTAAAGATGCAAGTTCATGTGAAGCCTTGACAGCCAGAGGGTCCATTACCAAGGGGAGTCAAGGGATGCCTTCTTCACAATTCAATCTAAGATGATCAAAGAGGGAGAGAGTGATAGAGAGTGTGAATAATACTGCCCTCCTAAGAAAAACCCCCGTATCTACAAAAAAAAAAACATTGAAATTTTAGTACTTATTCGATTCTGCTCGATTTATATGACATATTTACTTAATAAAAAGACCGTAAATGCAAGAAAGCATTGCATTTACGGTCTTTTTATTAAGTAAATATGTCATATAAATCGAGCAGAATCGATAAGTACTAAAATTTAAAAAATATTTTTTTTCTGTAGATACGGGGGTCTTTCTTAGGAGGGCAGAATAGGAAAAGGAGGAAGAAGATGAAATGAGTAAAAGTGTGTGTGAAAGCAAACTAATAAGAGGCAATTTTTGATGATAGAGGGAGAGAGTGATAGAGAGAGAATGATAGGTAAAAGGGAAAGAAAACGAAAGGTGAAAAAGTGTGAGTGAAAGCTTACCAAAAGATGTGATCTAATGATAAGATGTAAATGGAACTAAACAGTCACTCATCTCGAAGTAATACTTGACGTAATGTTAATGTGGTTCCCGTGGTGAGGAAGACGTATGGGGGAGGAAGTTAGTAGTCACACAGGTTACCTCCTCTTAACAAAAAAAAAAAAAAAAAAAAAAATTAACCTGTGTCGTTCAACATGATGTTGCCGATAGTTTTAGTACTTTTAGTGATTTGTCAAGTTACCCATCCCATAAAAATAGAATTCTTCCGCGATGATGATTACTCTGGATATTTGACAACAATTGAATCCAACGTTGGAGAATGTCACAACTTACCTTTTTCTGCGATTGATAAGGTATCATCCGTAAAAGTTGACTCTATGATGATCATAAAATGTTGGGCTTTGTATAATCAATTTAACTGCACGGGAAAAGAATATACCCTGAGAGATGACGAATCGGACTTACTAGCTTTTAACGACATAACTCGTTCTGTTTATTTATCTGCTACATGCATCTTGTAATGACTTAATAAATACAATGATCTGCTGACTATATAGTTTTTTTTTAACAAATAGTTTACCTCAAAAAGATACGTAAGTTATAATCTCTACATATAATTCCCGATGATCTATTCCCGCAATTTTTTTTGGATCAGAGTAGGCGGCGAAGCTGAGTGTCAAAAATTGACTAATTATATCTTTTTTCTCCAAACGTCATAAAAGTGGCATTTAAATGACAGAATGTTGCTAGTAGAAGTTTCATTTATATGCTTAAGCAGATAAAGTACTTTATATGCTTAAGCATATAAATATTTTGAAATATCAACATCATGTCGGAGGTTTAACAATGTCCTGATCATCGAATAATGCGACCATAAGCTTGAACTTTTTATCCTTTTGGCCATCTCCGAAAAATACGCCAGAAGGACACTTTCTGAATAAACGAATACATTTTTTTCCAAATACCATGTAATGAATTTCTTGAACGCTGCTTCATAAAAACCGCTTGACTTTGTAGGAAGAAGATTTTCAATCTCGGCTCTTGCTAGTTCGGCTATTTCAGGTGGAGTTAATTGAATTTCGTCTGAATTAGACATTGCCACAAAATTGACTGACTTTTCTCAAACAATAATTTGTTGTTTGGTGGGTTGCTACGGTAATATCTAGAAAGTGTCTATCAGGCAATGCGATTTTCGTATAAGTGTAATGTTTCCCGAAATAACCTTGTTAATTAGATGCTTATTTTTGTATTATAATTTTACACGTTTGGAGAAAAAATAACATATATTATTCGGAGTATAAGCGCTTTATGTGCTTCGGCTGATTTGGCTGCCTCACTACGATCGGCAGTCAACCTATTAGCCACAGCACATAAAGCTTTGCTTATACTCCTAATAATATAAATAACTATTATATCGTCAATTTACGGAGCTTAAAGGTTAGTAAAGCAAAATACATTATATTGCAATGCAAATGTATATAAATAAAATAGTAGATAAATAATAAATAAAATAGATAAATAAAATGCATAAATACACAATAAATACTGTCAGCCCGTTCTAGGGCTGAGGTTTTCCACTAGTATAATAATAATAGCCAAGAATAAAAATGATGGGTTACATTCCAGAACTTGTGTTGTCCACTTTTAAAGAAACATGAGTTAGCAGCAGTTAGGCAACTGCATACAGTTTTCTGAACAATTATTAATTCAAAATGTCATTTTATCCTAGTTAAAAAGGGTTTACAAAATTCGATGTGTTCATCAGCAAATCAATGACAATATTGAACAAAGTGAACGCCAATATTTTCTGTTTGTCCAATCGACTTTTTTTGAGGCCCTATCTTCCATTGCTCTTCTTACACGACAATGCATGTCTTCCTCTTCGTTAACGGTTCATTGGGATGTAATTAACTGTTCTTTCTGGGCATCGATCATCCTCTAACCTCATTACGTGGCCTTAAGTAGATGTTCTAATTTTGATGTTCTGGACGTTCTTCTTAGACAGTCCATTTCTACTGACTCGATCTTCTTCTTGTCTTTCAGGTTTATACGTTATAATCATATCTCTTACCACTTTCATGGAATCAGAAATTATATCATAATCATTGAACATGATGGAAGTTTGTTTTACAGATAACTACAATTTCAAAGTTGGTAGACAACGTTATTCTAAAAATACAGATTTCATAAGAATTATTTATGATAAGCGTTTGTGATCCCTTCATGTTGGAATTTTTTCACAACATTTACAACAATATTTTATGATTTCCAATTTTTTCTTTCATTAAAGAAATAAGTGACAAGTTGAATGAATGTATAGAAAGATTAACAAAAAAAAAATAAAGAATATACTTATTGACGTTTGTTATTTTTTCATTAAATATGCTGATATATCAAAATGAATAAAATTAATAGCATTTCCTATCAGTAATTTAAGGGACGAATACCATTTTCCACTCACAAAAGTATTAAAAACAATTTGTGTTAAAATTGTTAGAATATTAAAAACGCTAATTACTGGCTATCTACGAATTTGTATTACATGTATTTGGAGTAAATTAAAAAAAAAGATGAAACTTAAAATGTGCTTTTTCCTGATAAAAAGGCTTTGCACCAAAAATGTAAAATAACATGACAAAATTTCTTTTGAAATTAAAAATGTTATTTGTAATATTAGCTTGTACCAGTTTAGTTAATTTTTTTAAGACAAAAATAAATAAACTAACTATACTTAGATTTGAAATAATTAAAATTCAAGATTACACTTGAAAATTGTAAGAGAAAGTTAAATTTTGAAAAATAACAATATTTTTGGACATCTGCTGAAGAAACTCATCTGATTTCATAATTGCCATCGCATCTACTGAATATCTAACTAATGTTACTCAAATTTTGTAAAAATAATTTTCATTTTAAAATTATGATTTTGTTTCCAGTTTTTAAAGTTTTGATAAATTCCATTTTCTCTGAAACCAAAAATCGTTTGCAGGATTCGAATAGTTCATTTTGGGCATTTGAACATGCACAAACTTTTGGAAGATTTAGATTTTTAAAGAAATCAAAGATTAAAGTTTTTCCCATACGGTGCGAACAATATGGCGGGCACTGTATAGTAAAATTAGGGAACAAATTTTAAATTTCTATAAATGTTTTGAAAAAGTTATTATTTTTTTTGTATCCCAATCTAACACACACGTTCAAAATATAACTCCAATAGAATAAAAATCCAAATTACATTTTCTGTTAAATTCAGAAAAAAATTGCAGACTTTATAGCAACGTATATTATAGCAGATGTTCCAGTATTCAAGGAGTGCTTACAAACCCAGGACCCGCTTCTTGTCACTTTGACACAAAAATTCGCCGCAATCATAAATTTAAACGTGTAGCGCTTGGGTAACTCTTGAAGGGGGTGTATAATTGAAACAATGCAATTTCACGAGGGGTTCGTCCTCCACCGTTGTTTTATTACAAATAATCAACACACGAAAAAGAAAGAAGTTAACAAGAACAATTTTAAACCATACAATACAAAGAAATAAGCAAAACAGTCCTTCATCTATTGATGGACCGAAACCAACTGTCTTTTGTCACCGTAATAACTTTTTATGACCCTGGGATGTCGGTCAGAAACACTCAAGACGAGGGTGCTTAGGCCGTGACGTCGTGGTCCGCTAACCCAGGGTCGTCCCATAAGGGGTGTCGCGTTACAAACGTAAAATAAACACCGCGCTACCGCCTTTGTAAAACTATCACTGCAAAAGCAGCCGCACATATTCGCCGTTTCAAGACAATAACCGCTAAAGTTATAATTTCTTGGAATTTCTTTTGCGGCATAATCGTACGTTATTTTCATTGGTGGTGTGGGCAACACTAGGCCTATATGAACCATGATACAATAACTAGGAGATATGACATTGCGCAGGTTGCCGCCATATTGATGACGTAATGTGGTAAGTCAGGAGTTGTTTCATCCCCCGGTAAGGCCGGATAATTCGTTATTAAATTATTTAATTCTTGAAGACAGCACAGCGATATGGGTAAACGAATACTTTGCTTTAAGAAGTGAAAAGATTTACGATTGTCACATCGTTCACACGATTTTTTTGTTATTGTTATTAATTTTGTACCTATATTTGTTTTGACATTTAAATAAATATTACTTACGCAAAAATATTTTAATTTGGCCTTATGTAATGGTTAAAATATTACAACAATCATATATCAATAATTGATAATAATTATTAATATCAACATCAAAAGATTATATAATTATATAAAATAACTAACAAAATAAAAAGTGTATCGTTTTGATACACCGCGCCCCATTTCGGAGAGTTCGCGGCCGCCGTTGACGAAAAGTTAATTAAAAGAATTGATGGTGTACATGAACCAGGAAGTTCACTTGCCGGTTCTAGTGAAACGCCTTTTTCTTGGGTTGATCACCTAAGTGAAGGTGGTTTAACCAAAGCATCGCCAGAATTTATGGTTCAGATAGAACAGTTGGAAGCTATTTTCAATAATGTTAATTCAGATGGCATTCTAATTACAAAAGGTTACATAAAGAATTTGTTAATAAAGAGTTCAAGCGTTACATGTAGCCAAAAATCAAAAGAATTATTTTTTAGAAGTAGAATGTTTTTCAGGATGAGACATTTAAATAAAGAATTAACAAATTGCTCATTAAAGATGAAAAGAAAAATAAAGAAAATAGCGAAATAATTTTTTTTTAAGATTTAAAAAAGATACTGTTTAATTAATAATTTACTTAGATTTTTTCCCTGTTTAGTCTCTTGATTTTCTTTTTTATGTGTGTTTCACTTTTGTATAACATTTTAAAAACACTTACACTACATTTTCACACATAATTTTTGTCATTAATAGATATTAAAATTTGTTCTCTAATAAACTGTAGTGTATGTTTCTAAAAATGTTATAAAAAGTAAAAAACATAAACATAAAAGAAAATCAAGAGATGAAACGAGGGAAAAAAGTAAGTAAATTATTAACTAATATGTATTCCTTTTCTCCGAAAATATACATTTAAAATAATAATGCTTAAATTAAAACCCTTCTGTATGTACATTATAATTCATTAATAATATATCAATAAATCTTTGAAAATACAGGATCTATTCTTTTTTATTTCCTGCAATATCAAAAATGCATATTACCAAAATTTTCTACATGTATTTTGATATAGTTTCGGTCGCCTAAAACAAAATTCCGTTTGATTTATGTACGTTTGACTATGTTTGCAGCCACCGTTACTTACCACATGACGTCATGCGCGAGCTTGACGAAAATGGAACCGGCCAGTGTCATACCTTTTAAACGTTATTGTACCATGATATGAACCACAGGAAGAGCTCATTTTTTAAATTTTCGTGGTTAGGAATTGTTCAGTTTGGCTTTGCTGTGAAAATCTGCTATTTCAATTGCATATCACAGGCGTAAACCAAACTGGATAACTTCTAAAAATCTACAATTAGCGTTAATTCTGCGTCATTTTAAGTTTTGCATATTTTTATAATTCTTTGCCAATTTGGTCATCTGTCGAAACAATATCATATTGGAATGTTTGATCGTGTGGGAGGGTCGACTGGGTAGTTTGAAATTTTTAGTGAGTTTGTGTTATTCTATGTGCATTCTAATCGGCTCTATAACACGAATTCACTAGAAACATCAAGCGCATTCAACTAAATTTATTTTGTAAAAATTTGCGCTCGAAATGTTTACCCCACTATCATTAATTATTTTATATTGAAAGTTGAACACATTTCTTCTGTAAATGTTAAACATGCTCCTTTTTAATATTAAAAATAAACTGGAAAGTTTGGAATTTTAAGAGGTTTGTTTTATTCTACTGTAATTTAATCAGTTCAACAATTCAAAGCTCTTGAACATGTCAAACACAAACAACTATATTTCTTTTGTTGTTTAAAAGCTCACTTTTGAATTGTTAATTGCATTGTTCATACATCCTTAACGTTTAGAAATCGATTGGAACGTTTCAATTCTGTGTTACGCACACCCCACCCCGTCTGTAACTATTATTAACTTATTTTTAGTCAAAATGTTTTATTTTTAATATTTATGAATCGACTGGGTAGTTTGAAATTTTTAGTGGGTTTGTGTTATTCTATGAGCGTTCTAATCGGCTCTATAACACGAATTCACTAGAAACATCAAGCGCATTCAACTAAATTTATTTTGTAAAAATTTGCGCTCGAAATGTTTACCCCACTATCATTTATTTTATATTGAAAGTTGAACACACTTCTTTTGGAAATGTGAAACATGCTCCTTTTCAATATTAGAAACGAATTCGAAAGTTTGAAATATAAGGAGGTTTATTTTGTTCTGCTGCAATGTATTCAGTGCAATAATTGAATCCTTCTGGATACAGGATGGTTCATCGTATAGCATTTTTGAGATAAAAGCTTTTTCCAGTATTAAACACATTTCTGGCTGCTAACCGCCTAATCGTGACAGGATGAGGTCAGAAGCGCGTTTGGTGTTAACTTTTCGGCATGTACGACCGCGCTGTGAATCCATTTATTTCAGAAAAGCGGTTATGAAAGTTAGTTCCAGCATTAAGGCTAAGTCAGTTAATAAAATAACATAACAAACCGCGATAAAGCAAAACGGCGTTACAAGTTGTTTAATATTACTGGTGGCCACAAATTTTGCAAAAAAGAAAATTAATGGAGACGCGCTTTAACGTAGTTCTTATTAAAAACTAAACGCTAATGACCAAATTGTAGTCACTAAAATTATGTAAGCAGTTTTTAAGTGTTGATTTAACAACGTTCAACCAAAACATTATTTACAATTAGTTTCATATAGTTTTTAGATGAAGTAAATTTTATCTGTAGCTGTAAAAACGAACAATCACTTGAAAAAAGTATAACGAGTGAAAAATTAATTATTTGGAAGAAATTTATTGAACAAAACAAGTTGTTTCAAAAGAAAATAATTTCATAAATTAAATAAATAATTAATTAATAAATAATAAAATGCCTACAAATGTTTATCTAGATAGTCAATTATTTTGTGTAAGAATAATGTATTAATTTATTTCGCAGTTAATTGCGATCATCAAAGTCACCTACCTTATTGTGGAATACTTGTATAACATGTTCATATGTGAATCAAATCAATTCATGTATGCAATTCCCTTCATTTACAGTTCAGTTGTTGTGTGGATTCAAATCGCTGAACATGATTTTGCTAATATTTTTAGTTCTTACTGTTGACCAAATTATTCATTGTGCTAAAATTGAAGTATTTGAACATTATAATTACAAAGGGCACAGAGTAGTAATTGACTCAGAAGTTATTATTCAACAATGTGACAACTTACCTTGTTATCAGGCTGGCAAGGTATCATCTGTAGAAGTTACTGGTCTGATCTCACCTGAATGCTGGATTTTGTACAGTGGTTATGACTGTACGGGAAAAGCATATAAAGTGTATGAAGGTAAATCGGAATTACGAAAATTTAACGATTTAACACGTTCTGTTTATTTATCTCCTTTATGTACTAAGTAATGATTTAATAAATAGAATGATTTCCTGAAGTACATAAGTTTTTTTTGTTGCAAGAAGTAGTTTACATCAAAAAGATTTATGTAAGTTGTAATAACTTGCATAGCCAAGAATAAATGATCGGTTAAATTCTAAAACTTGTGTTATTCACTTTTAAAGCAACACAAGTTAGCAACGGTTATGGCAGCTGCATGCAGCCTTCTGGAAAATTAATAATTCAAAATGTGATTTATCCTCGTTAAAAAGCTTTTACAAAATGTGGAATCGTTTCAAAACTCAATGTATTTATTATGTGCGAAGACCGAAAACAGCTGCTCAACGAAACAACCGCTCAGAGCTAGTTTCGGCAAAACGAAAACGAACATAACCCAAAATTCGGATATAAGTTGTAACGTTGTGTGTATCCTACTGATTTCTTTGTTCCGTAGATGTTCTACACGCTCTTCGCACAAAGTCCATTTCTAGCCTCAATTTTCTTCTCGTCTCTTCGTGATAGTTACCAGCATTCACGTCCGTAAGTCAGAATTGTCATTTGTGTCTTAATTTAATTTTTGTTGGTCCAAACAAAGAGTGGAGAATTCTTACAGATTTTTGGCCCTGTTGTATTCTATGCTGGGTATCTCTTTTTTGATGTACCTTGGTTTGATATTAAAGTTCCCATCGCATTTTCTTAATTGTCTTATTTGTAAATGTGTACAAAGTATACGGTCTTCATATGTATCTTTAAATTAATATTCATCTACAGTAGACGCCCGATTATCCGAAACCGGATCATCCAAAATTCGGGTTATCCGAAACAAAAGACGAAATTAATTTCTCCGCGTTATCCGAAACGAAACCGCTTGAATCTCGCGATTATCCGAAACGACGTCTAGGTATCGGTTCTTGGAAATCACTTGTAAAATCAATTACCTATTCAGGTGAAATTTCTGTATACATTTTAAAAGCCTTACCTGACTCTAAGTAAAGGTATGAACTATGAAAGCACGTCTAACCTCGTCTATTTTGGCAAGTTGGCATTCGGTGAAATTTTTTTGTAACATCGTAAAATTAACTTTTTTGAAAATAACCGATACAATAGTTTACAACAGGGGATGGTCAATTATCAATGGTCGCTACCGTTTTTGAGGAATATGTACCTACCTAATTTTGAATTGAATTTCAAAAATCACCCGCATTTTATGTTCAGTACATGAATCTTCGTCCTAATAGAACGATGAATACGAAACGTAAGAGAACAGTTGTTACCATGGAGGAAAAATTAAAAGCGTTAAAGCGCCAGGGAGTATGGCGTAGGTGTGAGTACCCAAGTAACACAGGACGTCCAATGGACGTACATGCTGGTCCATTTCTTATCCATAAATGTACATTACAGCAATGGATATAAATGGGACGTCCACTGGATGTACATTTATGGACTTAATCTGGACGTACATCATGGATGTCCATTGGACGTACATTCGTGTACGTGATTTGATCGGTCCATAAACGAATCTAAATGTATCAAAAAATTTGAAATTTTAACTAAAAGCATTAT
This sequence comes from Dascillus cervinus, assembly GCA_949768715.1. Classification (NCBI taxonomy): domain Eukaryota; kingdom Metazoa; phylum Arthropoda; class Insecta; order Coleoptera; family Dascillidae; genus Dascillus; species Dascillus cervinus. Next base: position 22,479,508 of record OX458319.1, on the reverse strand, counting down.
TAAACTCAGGTATTTTACTGATGATGGAAACGAAACGCATGAAACATTAAAATAAAATAGGTGCGTTTAAAATACCTCAATTAACTTTAATAATTTATATTTTTAATTTTTAATTTGTGAAATAAATGACAAACATGGTCTCTGTGTTATGTAATTTTTAACAACTTTTAACAATTTTTTGACAATTTTTAATGTGTTTAATGTATGTGACAAAGTGTTAAATATGTTAAATCTGTTAAATCTTAAATGCGAGAAACAACTTTCCAATTTGCTTTGTGTTGTAGTTAGTCAAGGACATTTGCGCATCCGGTTGTACCTGGGTTTGGGTAAGGGCCTCGAACCTTTTCTTGCAGTTTCTTGCAAACACCAGAGATTCAATTCGACCGCCGGGCGTTACGAGTAACCAATTTTTCATGTGAATTGTTTTGTTTGTTCCAAATGTGTGTAGTTGAATTTCATCGACACGAATTTTAATGTACTTACAACATGCAAATTTTATGACTGCCGTAAGTAAAAATGACAATGTATTTAAGTTATTTTTTTTACTATTTTTTATGTGTTTTAGGTAACTCAGTTTGACCCGATTAGGAAAAATAATTTAATTTACAAAACAAATCCCAAGTCCGCTTTATAATACTTGATAATAATGTACCTAAATCGTATTATTCAAGGACCGAGAGAAAAAGTGTAATTGCAGCTGATTATATTGGTAAGTTAAAATGATTTTAAAGAAGTTGTGTAATATTTTCTTTTTAGCTAAGTAAATTTATTCGAAAATGGTGGATAAGGACCGGTGTTGCTTTGAAATGATTTTTTTTTCAATGTTTCTAGTTGTTTAATTAGTTAATAATTAATTAAATTCTGTATGGTAATTATTTTTGAATATTCATATTTTTTTAGGTTAAGTTTCTAGTTTGTTAATAGTTAAAGTTAAATAGGTAAAGTTGTTCACTGCAAATTATTTTTGAATTTACATATTTCTTTGTACGTATTTTTTAAGAATAAGTTTCATGTTATTTAATGTGTTAATGGTTAGTTTTAATTGTTAAAGTTCGTTATTGTAACAATTTTTGAATTTATAAATTTTTTTAAGGTTATTTATTTTCGAATATATGCTTTTACCATTTTTTATTTTTTAATTCCACGTTTATAAGTACGTCCATTAATGTCCATAATTTGAATCAAAATGGACATACATAAGACGTCCAGTGAACGTCCAAAACGAATCCGTTTACAATCCCAAAGACGTCCAATAAGCGTTTGTCGATGGACGTCCACGAACCGGCACGATATGGACGTACATTGAACGTTCGAAAAGATCCCAAATGTAGTCCCAAAAACGTCCACAAACTGACGTCCAGATGTACGTCCAATTTAGTCTCAAATTGGACGTACATTGGACGTACAGTGATCCGTTTGCGTACGTCCAATGTACGTCCATTGGATGTACATGTGTTACGTGGGTACGGTTTCGGAGTGGTGAAAAAATTGTGAACAAATTGAAAAGTGGAACAGCATTCTATCTTCACCTGCACCAAATCGGAAAACTATGAAAACAAGTGATCATGCTAAAGTGGATCAAGCGTTATATTGTGGTTTACCCAACAACGCGCCTTGGGCATTCCATTATCTGGTCCGATTATCCAAGAAAAGGCATTAGTGAAGACCTTCCTATAACTGAAGCAGCTAATAATTTTAGAGCAAGTAAAGGGTGGATCGCAAGATGGAAAGCTCGCCATGCAGTTAGACAACTTTGAGTTTGCGGTGAAAAATTATCAGCTGACACATTGACTGCTGAAATTAAAAAAAAAAGTTTAAGGAAATTATTGAAGAAAATGGTTATAGTCCGGATCAGCTTTATAACTGCCATGAAACTGGGCTTTATTATAAAATAGTTCTGTGTAAAACTTTAGCAGGAAAAAATGAAACTTCAGCATTCGGCCATAAGGAAAGTAAGAATCGGGTGACCATTCTTGCTTGCAGCAACTATTCTGGGCGTCATAAATTGCGGCTAATGTGTACTGGAAAGTCGGCAAAACCAAGGGCATTTAAACACCTAAGCCCTAATGTTATATGCCACTGTATTACAAAAATCAAAAAAGCGTTTGGATGAATTCCGAGTTGTTTAAAAACTGTTTTTTTGAAGAGTATTTTCTAGCAGTGAAAATGTTTTTGAAAAAATGCCGACATCCGATTAAAGCATTGCTACTGATCGACAACGCACCCTCTCATCTGTTCAGCGAAGGGCTGAGATTTAATTCGGGTACTATTTTTACCACCGAATATTATGTCGTTACTCCAACCAATGGATCAGGGCGTTTTGGAAAATTTAAAAAAAATATAAAGGGTCTTGAAGGTGTTACTTGCGAAGAAATTGATGCTTGGGTACAACTAGAAAAGGGTGAAGGTAAAAAATTATCAAATCTAGATCTTCTTGAACTAACAAGTGAGAATAACGACAATCAGAGTTCAAACGAGGACAATGATTCAGACGAAAATCAGGCAAAAACTATTTCGCATCATGAAGGAGTGGAGAGTTTACAGAAAACCTTACTATACATTGAGCAGCAACCAGACGCTACTGCAATTGTGACGTTCTTTTAATTAAAAGATGGAAGGACATTGCAGCTAAAAAACTGTACCAATGTAGAACAAAACAATTAAAATTAGATTCATTTTTCAAATAGAATAGTTAAATATACTTAAGTTGGTAGAAAATGTATATGTACAATTATTGTTAATAGAAAATTATGTAACTTTTTCCAGTTTTTGTAATCTCCGCTTTAACCGAAATTTCGGTTATCCGAAACAAGTCCGGTCCCGGACATTTCGGATAATCGGGTGTCTACTGTATTTCCTTTTTGAGCATGTTATCTAGGTAAAATCGAAGTAAAATTAGCTGTTTTTTAGTGTTAATTTAAAAAAGTTCAACCGAACCGTTATTGATAATCAGTTTCATATAGTTTTTAGATGAAGTAAATTTTATCTGTAGCTGTAAAAACAATCACTTGAAAAAAGTATGAAGAGTGAAAAATGAATTATAGGAAGAAATTTATAGATCAAAACAAGCTGTCTCAAAATTAATAATTTCCTGAAATAAATAAATAACTTGACCACGTTAAAATGCGTACAAATGTTTATCTAGATAGTGAATTATTTTGTATAGGAATAATCCATTAATTTATTCAGCAGTTGATTGCAATTATCAAAGTCACTTACTTTATTGTGGAACACTTGTATAACATATTCGTATGTGAATCAAATCAAATTAAAATCAGTAGATATATGCATGTATGCAATTCCCTGCATTCACAGTTCCTTTGTTGTGGGGATTCAAATCGCTGAACCTGATGTTGCTAATATTTTTAATGCTTACTGTTGGCCAAATTATTTATTGTGCTGAAATTGAACTATTTGAAAATCTTAATTACGAAGGACACAGTGTAATAATTGACTCAGAAGTTACTATTCAACTATGTTACAACTTATTCTGTGGCTGGCAAAGTATCATCTGTAAAATTTAAAGGTCTGATCTTACCTAATTGCTTGGCTTTGTACATACAGTGGTTATAACTGTACGGGAGAAGCATATAAAGTGTATGAAGATAAATTGAATTTACTAGAATTTAACGATTGAACACGTTCTGTTTTTTTATCTCCTTTATGTTTTTTGTAATGATTTAATAAATAGAATGATTTCCTGAAGTATGCCATTTACAGGATCAGTTGGGGCGATGTGGTTAAAGTACTGATCACGGCTTAAAGTAATAAAGCTGTTATTTAGGTGTGAATTGTTACCGGACGTATTCAGGTAAAAATTTGGATACTCGAAAATTTGTACAAAATTATTTAAAATTTTATATTTGCATATTTACACATTAGGATTAGTCACTATGCAAAACTGAAAGTTTACTTCGTTTCGTTCAAATTCGTAAATTTACCTGTTAGCAAATATTTTAAAGTTACCGATTGTAAGTCCGGTACTGTTCTCGGCTTTACCTGACCAAGCTATATTTCAATCCTTTGTTACGATGACTAACGTAAAATCGTTTATTTCTTATCTCTAACAACATCGCCCCAATTGATCGTGTATAGCCTATACCTAATCCATTTAGGTCCGGTTGTAAAATATTTAAAGCGTGTAGGCACACTATCTATATCTATGGCCGTTCTATACAGGTTGTATTATATTAAGTGTTCACCATTGGTAACTTTGTTATTATTGGAGTTGCAAAGTCGGTTAAATTAGCAAAGAATTAGTGTTTTTTCCGCTGATTACCATTATGAAACCAAAAAAACAATCGAACGTCAACTGTTCGAGATATTCACGAAAATAACATTTTTTTAAATGGAATACCCTATCCTTTTTGCATATTTTGAAAGAATGTTTAATTTTGAGTGAGAAAGTCTTAATGCACTATTACGATTAAATTAACTACCGAGAAGTTACAAGCAATTGAATTTTTTATTTCAATTAATTACAAAAATCACGTAGGCACTGAAACAATTGAAAATTGTAATTATTAAAACGTCAAAAACAATTGAATGAATGTGTTAGTTAATATTTTCATCAAACATTAACGTGGTATATTCAACATTTATTACTTTTGGTGTGATTTAGTAACAGCTGTGTTCAATTTTGGTTCCCGACATGGCATTTTCACATTTAGAAAAATGTGACATGTTAGAAGCATATCTTATGTGCGGCAAGAACTCGGCGAGAGCTCGAGATTATTACCAGCAGCAGTACCCGCTTCGATTGCAACCAATTCAACAGTATTTTCTGAGACTGTATAGAAAGTTTAGGAGTAAGGAAACAGTGTTTCAAAAGGGAAGAGAGAAGAAAAAATTTGTAATTTCTGAACAAGTCGAAATATCCTAGAAATTCAATACGAGATATTTCAAGGGAGTTAAATTTAAGTTTGAACAGCATTGAAAGGATTTTAAAGAAACATAAGATGGTTCCTTATCATTATCACCCGGTGCAAACGTTACTTCCAGGCGATTTAAATCGAAGATTAACTTTTTGCAACTGGTATTTAAGTTACTGCCAACGACACTTCAATAGCGAGTTTCATTTTCTGCGGACCGATGAATCGAACTTCTCAAATTCTGGAATGTACAACAGAAAAACGAATCATTATTGGGCCCGCGAAAATCCGTTGCAAGTACACCCTATAAATCCACAAATGCGGTTCAGTCTAAATGTGTGGTATGAAATTGTAGGTTCAAAAATTATTGGACCATTTCTTACCGTGGTAATTTGACTGGAGTGAGATACGTAGAATTTATGAACACTGTCCTGCATAACTGTTTGGATGAAATGGATTTAATTTCAAGACAATACATACATTTCCATAATTATCACGGAACAACCAATTTGTTAAACAGATTATTGATTGATAAATGGATAGGAACTAATGGGCCCGTGCGTTGGCCACCACGTTCGCCAGATTTAACCCCCATGGATTTTTTTCTGTGGGGGTATGTGAAAAATTTAGTTTACAGGGAGAGATATGCAACAGTTAATGAATTGGAGAATAAAATTTTAACAATAATTAATGTATTGGATGGTAGAAAAATTTTGAAAGCAGCGCGGTGTGTTCAAAAAAGAGCCCAAAAATGTGTTGAACAAGACGGTGACATTTATGATAATGTCTTGGTCATGCAATATGTTTTTCTAAATTTCTATTCTCAGTTTGCCGTGGAAGAAATGTTTCAATAAATACCATTTTTAATTGTTTCAGTGCCTACGTGATTTTTGTAATTAATTGAAATAAAAAATTCAATTGCTTGTAACTTCTCGGTAGTTAATTTAATCTTAATAGTGCATTAAGACTTTTTCACTCAAAATTAAACATTCTTTCAAAATATGCAAAAAAGGATAGAGCATTCCATTTAAAAAAATGTTATTTTCGTGAATATCTCGAACAGTTGACGTTCGATTGTTTTTTTGGTTTCATAATGGTAATCAGCGGAAAAAACACTAATTCTTTGCTAATTTAACCGACTTTGCAACTCCAATAATAACAAAGTTACCAATGGTGAACACTTAATATAATACAACCTGTATATACAGTGAGGACGCGTGGGTTGGAATAAATTCATTTAAAATTCATGGGTTTGATTTTTGGAAAAACGCTCGGACACGTCGATTTTTGTTTTTAAAACTGCATCATTTTTGATATTTATAATTTTAAGATCGTCTTTTGTTTTCGCACCATGACGTCATGAATAATTTTTTTAAATTGCATCCTACATTTTTGTTCACGAATTTGGATGCAGCGCATTTTTCTGAGTACGGAAATGTAAAATTTGTATGACCTTGAAGAGGAAAGTTTTCGAAATAATCAATCCTAAAGTTTCAAAAATTTATGATAAAATTGTTAGAGTAGACCACTAATAATATCATCAAGGAAGCGCTGGAAATCGAGCAAAACATTCAATTGCGTGTTTATTTTTCCGGTTTATTGAAGTAGACTTTAGATTTCAGATTACCCCATAGATAAAGTCTAATGGGGTTAAATCTGAAGACCTAGCTGGCCATTCGATAAAACGTCTCCTTCCGATCCATCTATTTGGGAAAATATTATGAAGGTATTCTCGTACTGTTCTCGAATAGTGTTGGGGCGCTCCATCCTGTTGGAACCATATTGAATATGCCGGTATATTTGGGTTTTCATTATTCAGGTACACTTACACTGGGTATTATGTCATTTTGTAGTAAGTCAGGTGCGGCGGTAATCATGAAACCGCCACCTGCACTAAACCTAAGGATACCCCCGCTAAGTGCGCAAACTGCGGCGGGCCCCATCCAGCCAATTACCGTGGATGTCCCTCTGCCCCCAAGGTCCGCGCCCCTCAGGTGCAAAAGTCTGCTCCCCTCCGCGCGCTACCCCGACCCGCCCCTCAGGCGCCATCTCATCTGGCCCCTCAGGCACCAATTCAACCTACGCGGCAGGCTACTTCCGGTCTTTCCTACGCCAAAATCACCGCTCCAAAGCCGGCTGATAGCGCAATCGAACCAAATAACATCATCGCGATTCTCACGATGCTGAATCAAATCCCCCGAGAGCAACTTCAAATTACTCTCGCCCTACTATCCCAGGCCACCTCGGCTCCCTCCGCAGTCCCCCTCGCTCCTCGTTAATGGCCCCGCGGAAACGTAATCCCGAATCGCTACAAATCGTCTTCTGGAACGCGAACGGACTGCGAACTCGTCGAAATGAGCTCGAGGAGTTCGCCGTCAGACTCCAGATTGACGTGATATTAGTGTGCGAGACTCGCCTCGCCCGTGGCATAAACGCGAATATCAGAAACTTTACCCTTTACCGAAACGACCGAGCCGACGGTCGAGTCGGCGGCGGGACCGCGATTTACGTCAGGTCAAATATCGATCATCATACGGACCAAACGCCCGATCTTGCTTCTTTAGAGGCCACTTGTGTAGTGGTAAACACCGCGGCCGCAGGCCCGATCCGAATCGCTGCGGTTTACAAACCCCCAGACAGAAGGCTCCAAGTGCGCGACCTTGACGCTTTATTCGACACCGTACACCCAGCAATAGTCGCGGGAGACTTAAATGCTAAACACACCGCATGGAACAGCCGCCAAACGAACCCGAACGGAAACATTCTTTTCGCGTATCAAAACCGGCGTAGTGACTTAATTATTAACGCCCCTGTGGACGCAACCCACCATACAGCACACGGCCTTTCCGACGTGCTTGACATCGCGATCTTTAAAGACATTCCGATGAACTGGGAAATCTTCAGTTTATCGGAACTAAGCTCAGATCATGATCCCGTTATCGTATTGCTCGGTCAGCAAAACGAAGACAGAGACGCGATTCAAAAACAGACTATTCACTGGCCCCGTTTCACAGAACATCTTCTGCAGTCTCTCGGCTCGGTACCGCACATAAACACTACACTCGCGATCGAACACGCTGTCCAGCACTTAGAGACGAAAATAAAATTCTCTCTACAAGCTGCAACGAGCACACGTCAAGCAATCGTAAAACACAACGCGGTCCCATCCGACATCTTAAATTTAATCAGGGAGAAAAATCGCGCGCGACGCACCGCCCATCTAACTTTATACCCTCCCGACAAAGCGCGGGCTAACCAACTCGCGGAAGAAGTCAAAATCGCACTTCGAATCCATCGAAATGAGCGGTGGAACGCTCGAGTCAGCTCTTTGGAAGCCGAGAACTGTTCACTTTGGAGAATGACAAAAGCGCTGCGCGCCGACCGCGTAATTATGCCACCCATTCACGGAGACAATGGGATAGCGTATACCCTCGCTGAAAAGGCTAACGCCTTCGCGTTAAACTATGAGAAACAGTTCAGCCTGGACGACGAACAGGTGAACAACGCACACATACAGCATGTTCGCGAAAACGTCAATAATACATTAAACACTCTCGACGAGGGTGCGATTCGTTTCGTTTCTTTTCAAGAGTTGGTAACGTACATCCGCTCAGTCCACCCCCGCAAGGCGCCAGGTTATGACGACATAACGAATCGAGCCCTCAAACACCTTCCGAGAAAAGCAATCGCTTTTCTACTCGCGATCACAAACGCAATGCTACGACTGCGTCATTTCCCAACCCGGTGGAAACTCGCGGAAGTAGTAGCGATCCACAAACCCGGCCAGGACCCGAAATTCCCTCAGAATTATCGGCCAATCAGCCTCCTTTCGACTCTCGCCAAAGCAGCAGAGGCCTGCATACACACAAGAATCAAGGAAGCCCTGGAGGAACTTAACATCATTCCTCCGGAGCAACTTGATTCCGCGACAAACACTCTGCTCCCGATCAGGTTCTCAGGATCGTCGAGTACATCACTCAAGGATTTAATAGCAACCAGTACACGGGTGCTATTTTTCTCGATGTCGCGAAAGCGTTCGACAAGGTCTGGCACGACGGACTCGTTCACAAATTAATAAGTTTTAATTTCCCATTACCACTCGTGCGTCTCATCTGCTCCTATCTTTCAGGGCGAGAATTCAGAGTCAAAGTCGACGGCACGGTATCCCAAATTAAACCCGTTTCCTCCGGAGTTCCCCAGGGCTCGATCCTGGGGCCGACTCTTTTTAATATCTACACGGCAGATATACCGATTCCGATTCCGCACGAAGCTATTTTAGCGCAGTACGCTGACGACACCGCTTTTCTTTCTCGCGGCTCCGAACCAGAAATTGTCACATGTCGCCTTCAGCGCGTGGCTGACAACCTGGAGGAATGGTACTCGACATGGCGTATTGCGTTAAACCCCGCGAAAACTCAAGCTGTCCTCTTCACAAAGAGGCGGCAAGGCCCGTCAGGCAACGTCACCTTATTTCAACAACCAATAAACTGGCACGCCTCCGCAAAGTATCTGGGTGTCATCCTTGACAACAGACTCTCGTGGAGGCCCCACGTAAACCACGTCCGACAAAAAGCCTACGCGCGTATAGCACAACTTTTCCCTCTGTTCGGTCGTAACAGTGTGTTGTCCATTGACAACAAACTGTTGCTATACAAAACGATTATCCGTCCTACTCTTACATACGCGATTCCTGTCTGGGGATACGCGCCGCGTTCTTACATGGCGTCGGTTTACGCCGTCCAAAACAAAGCCCTTCGTTTGGTTGCGAGCGCACCCTGGTTCGTTCGCAACACAACCATCCTCCGCGACCTAAAAATCGAATCTCTTCGCGAACACACCGTCTCCCTCGCCGAAAAATTCTTCCAGCGAGCCACTGTCCACCCGAATCCGTTGATTCGGGCGTCAGTGGACTACGAGCCAAATCCACGCGATCGCGCTCGTCGTCCAAGGTCCATCCTCCAATAATTACTGTCCCCGCGGCTCTCTCTATCCGTTACTTCCACTCCATAATAAATATTCTTTCAGCCAAAAGTAAAGGGTAATTGCTACTCAACACTTTCTGTTCCAGTCCAAACAACATCCGGGCTAGAGACGATTTTTTAGTCAGCGAATCTGACTCTACCTGTTCGGTGGACCGACAGGTGCTTTGTTTAAAGTTTTTTACGTCTCCCGAATAAATAAATAAAAAAAAAAAAAAGTTCCGTTGTTGTGGTGATTCAAATCGCTGAAGATGATGTTGCTAATATTTTTAGTGCTTACTGTTGGCCAAATTATTCATTGTGCTGAAATTGAAGTATATACACATTATAATTACAAAGGATATAGTACAGCAATTGAGTCAGACATTAATATTAAACAATGTAACAATTTATCTGATTCTGTGGCTGGAAAGGTATCATCTGTAAAAGTTAAAGGTCTGAGCTTAAATGCATGTTGGATTTTGTACAGTGATTATGACTGTATGGGAACGTCATTTTTTGTAAAACATGATAAACCGAAGTTCAAATATTTTGACGATGTAGCTCATTCTGTTATATTGTTGCCCTATTGTTACTAATTTCACTGATTTAATAAATAAATAAATAAATTGAAAAAATAGTTTTGATTATTTTCTAATAAAGTTGTATATAACTCAAGAAATTATGGATATGATAAAAATTTCCATAGATAAGAAAATACAGGGTGTCTCGTAGTCTATATGGAGAATATTGAACGGGTTGCTTGGGGTACCAGAAAAAAACATTAAGGTGGCAGAAGCTCAATGTTAATTCTCCATAAAAAGAATTTCACAGATATCTGACACATTTCTTGAGACAATGTTCAAATCAGTTAAACCATATTTTAGTAGAAGGAGGTATCAAGAACAAAGAAATATATGGAAACATCATTAAAAATAATAACTAGTAACTGCGAAATTATCGTCATGCGTTCTAATTTATTTTAGACTCGAGATTGTGTTTTCTGCAATCTAAACCATTCGTTCTAGTAGATAATCATTATTGAAAAAGACACGTTAAAAAAATGCTGTCATTAATGAGAACACTGAATAATCAAAAACGCATAAGCTGCTGTCAATTCTCAAGAATTGTTGGTAATTTTAAACGTAGTGACGTCACGTTAATACGTTACGCGTCCCTAGGAACCGCTCTTGCTATCTTGTCTAGAATCATGGCGGTGCCTAGGAACCGCTAGCTATTAGTACCATTATTTTATCGTACAGGCCAGTGGACCGATGCTTCAGTGTTATAGCCATGGTATGTACACTCTGCCGCACTTTAAATGCGACACGATGTTCGGCGCTTGCAGGCCTCTTTACAAGGATGTTTGGATGGTTGTATACAAATTATGTTACAAACTCATTGAAACATTAAATAATAACTCACATGTAAACACAAATAAAATACGGAATAAAATGTAAAACACGTCTGGTCATTCCCTTTGTAAAAAAAGGTGACGTTTCTATTTATTTTATTTGCCCGTGGCAACAGTAAAACATGGCCAGCTACAACGTCCGTGCTCAGTCAAGCAGCCGCCGTGGCTGCATAAGACCGTTTAGGTAACACGCCCCTCCCTAAAGGCTGAGCACGGTGTTGGAAGTAGCTGTTGCCTTGGATTATTTATATTATAAAGAAAATAGTTTATGGTTAGCTATTAGCTGCAGGTTCCTCGAAGTGACGCGGGTCTCGTACGCCGGCATCTTTCATGTCATGCCGAAAGGCGGGGAAGGCGGCGAAATGCGGCTCTTCGCGGCGCTGTTCGGTCGCTGACGATCCCGTTGTAGTTCGACGCTGTGCGTTGGGACTCCGGGAAGCAGGGTCATCAAAAGAGTAAGATTTTCCATAACACTATAATCAGATTCTAATTGGATAGTTCCGAAATCGGGCATCTATGACTCAGTTCAACTGGTTCGGCGTCATCCAAAACATCCAGGTTACAAATTAAATTCGGTTCAGGCACTTCTTGCACTTCCCCATTTTCTATTTCATGCTCTTCATCATTATCTTGAACCACTGGAGTTGTCGATTTGTACTGCAAAGCACTGTTTGACAAATCGACTTCTATCGGAAATAGCGGAGGTACTGACAGTAGTCCAAGAGTGTTTTTGTGCAATTCTGCGAGGCCTTTTATCAATTTGGATAAATGCCCACCGAGAGATTGCACGTGTTTGTTTTCGAGTACTAATTCCAGTTTGACCAAAACGTCAGAACGTAGTTTCTCAAAGCGGGTCTTGGCGACCTGGCGACATCGCAAAATCAACCTATATTCGTAATTTCCGGTTTCTACTCAACATAATGGTTCTTGCAGTGGTGTGTAGTTGCACTCTGTTACCGGGTCGGTACAGCGGTGGTCGGTTGCGTGGTTGCTTGCTACTTGTTCATACTTTGCTGCAGGCATCCATAGTCCCATGGAGTGACGCGGGTCTAGTACGCAGGCATCTTTCGTGTCATGCCGAAAGCGGGGAAGGCGGCGGAATGCAGCTCTTCGCGGCGCTGTTCGGTCGCTGACGATCCCCTTGTAGTTCGACGCTGTGCGTCGGAGCTCCGGGAAGTGGAGTCGCCTGTTGCAGCTGTTAGCGCTGAATCGTGTAGCGATCATCGGTTGCGGGCGCCACTGGAGGTTCCTGATGTTAGGATTTGATCCCCCTCCAGAAGGGCGTCGCGGCATCGCGGCATCGGGGTCGTTGGTGAAAGTTCGGTGGAAAAGCCCTTTTCCTTGTGCCCCACGTTGGGCGCCAAATGTTACAAACTCATTGAAACATTAAATAATAACTCACATGTAAACACAAATAAAATACGGAATAAAATGTAAAACACGTCTGGTCATTCCCTTTGTAAAAAAAGGTGACGTTTCTATTTATTTTATTTGCCCGTGGCAACAGTAAAACATGGCCAGCTACAACGTCCGTGCTCAGTCAAGCAGCCGCCGTGGCTGCATAAGACCGTTTAGGTAACAATTATCAGGTCCGTATGCAAGATTTGATATTGAGGATCAGTGTTACGAAGTCAAAAATCAAAATAAGTACGTGAAACGACAGATACAACGAATAAAATACGTTCGTGTAACAGTCGAACAGTTTCAAAAAAACAAGCTCAAATTTGTTACTAAACAGTATTTATTATTAATAAAAATAACAAATCATTAATTTTTTGTTATTAAATAGATAAGAAATATACACGCATTTAATAAAATGTTATTGTAACGCATCAAAAACCTTAATTGACATTCTTAGTGCTTCGTTTACGAGAATATGGAAGATTTTGCCAATTTTTTTTTTAACGGCGTTAATCGATACTTAAATGTTTAATCAGATACGAAACAAATGCAATTAATTAATTTACTGGAATAATTAGTAGATATCAAATGAGGAGTGATCATTCAAAACAAAACGTCTGTTTTCTTTTGAAATTTAGATTTTATGCGTTTTAGATTCTTTTCCAAAGTTTACATCGGTTTTCGTGTCTAGATTTAAACAAAACAAAATATAGACATATCCATTGTAATAGATTTAAAATTCATTTTAATTCAAAAATGAATATTTACGAAAAACATTTATTGTTCTATTATTATTATTATTATTATTATTATTATTATTATTATTATTACAAACAAGACATCCAAAATGGTTTATTTTTTTAGCGTGTTTTCTTTTTTTTTCCTGTGTAAAAGGGTTGATTCTTGATTTTAAGTAAAAAAATGTTCATGGAATCGTAATTTAGAGTCGATTATTATTCATAAATACTTAAATTTGGGTGAAATTTCCAAAATAATTTCATTAAATTTAATTAATGGTAATTCATATTTTAGTTTTCTAGTAAATAGTGTGGTTTCTGTTTTACTGGTATTGAATGTTAATTTATAGTGATCCCTTTTGTAAATAGATTTAATATTTTAAATTTTTCTATCCGTGTCCGGTCAAACAATGTTCTTCCAATCACCAATGGCCTTGAAAAGGACCGATGCAATGGCATTCTTAAGGCCAGGTTAAAGAATTTTCGCGGACCGAATTCGAAGATTCGTCATAAAACTGCCAGTGCGAACCAGCTGCTGAGACGGTCCCTTGCTAGGTACAGTAGTTCTGGCTTTATTACTTGCCTAATAGTCATTCTCAACCTGCATTTCTGTTTTCTTCTTATGCCAAAAATTGCAGTGTTTTGTGACAGAATTTTATTTTAGTGTGTCAACGAGTTCAAGTTTTGAAAAAGCACTCGTATCATTGCTCCGTATGATTTGCTACTATGTTTTAGAAAAATTTAAAAATGGAAGGTAATGAAAATAAAACAAATTAAAAAATATAAATTTATATTTGTATAATCTGAATTTTAACTTACAAGCAGAAGTATTTTTTAATTAATATAATAAAAACAAAAATTAGTCATGTTGAGGGGCAGAAACATTTCATCTACCTATCTTTGCGTAGTGGCATGTTTCTAGTGTGTCGCGGATCAACTAATTCGGGAAGTACACAATTAAAATAAAATCGTTGTAATTTCGGCAGCATTTTTTCGCTCCAAAATTTATTGTCTCTCAATATCCACTGTGTTTTCGGTGGACAATGATCCCCTAACCAAACACACAGTAAACATGATTCTTTGTCAGCTCTTTGCAACTGTCCTTGAATTTGATAGTACCAATCATGATTATGGTTTATTGTCATAATACCTGTCCGTTTTTCATATTTCCAAAAAGTGGCTTTTTTGGAATCAACAGCTTCTTCAATTGATCCTAAAAGAAAACAAAAAATCAAAACCACCTTTTTAAATTTAAAATATTGAAGTACTTATGTAGGTAGTACGGTACAGTGGTGATACATACCGATATCATTATGGGAAGTTGTCACGGTATCAGAAAAATCAACATTTAAATCGGTTTCTATTGGATTTATCGAAACTGCATCTTCAGGTAATTCACTACTAGTTGATATCGACTGTGATCCCGCTGATTGATTTTTCAATAAATTCTAAAAATTAGTATAATGTCAACCAAGTAGCACTATTTTTGGATTCAAATAAAGATTAAATGCATACCTTTTGCTATTTAAATAAACAAAAGGTTGAATAATGTGTACTAACCTGTCAATACTTGCGAAGAAAAACAGCTTTTCCCTTATTTTTCTTTTTCGTTGATAAAGTTCTACCTTCTGCGTTTCTTTTTGCCATTTCACTTTTAAAATTGTCACAACGTAAATTGCACAGCACAATCCTCACACGAACACGAGGAAGTGTCTTATAACTGATGTTTTTAAGAAATTTTTCCCAACGTATTTTGTTCGAAGAAGGTTAAAAAAGGCCGGTTCGTACCCATGCCATAAATAGTTTGCGGTTTCACTTTTATGATCTGTTGTAAATCACCAGCGAAATATTTCTGGAAGTCTATCGCAATTTTAATAATCGTATAGTCAAAATATCTTTATTATTATCAAGTCTATAAAAAAAGTAAACATATCTACTTCTTCAAAAAAAAAAAGTACAAAACGGCTTTGGAGTTTTCTAAATTCAATATTCATTTTTGAATTAAAATGAATTTTAAATCTATCACAATGGATATGTCTATATTTTGTTTTGTTTAAATCTAGACACGAAAACCGATGTAAACTTTGGAAAAGAATCTAAAACGCATAAAATCTAAATTTCAAAAGAAAACAGACGTTTTGTTTTGAATGATCACTCCTCATTTGATATCTACTAATTATTCCAGTAAATTAATTAATTGCATTTGTTTCGTATCAGATTAAACATTTAAGTATCGATTAACGCCGTTAAAAAAAAAATTGGCAAAATCTTCCATATTCTCGTAAATGAAGCACTAAGAATGTCAATTAAGGTTTTTGATGCGTTACAATAACATTTTATTAAATGCGTGTATATTTCTTATCTATTTAATAACAACAAATTAATGATTTGTTACTTTTGTTAATAATAAATACTGTTTAGTAACAAATTTGAGCTTGTTTTCTTGAAACTGTTCGACTATTACACGAACGTATTTTATTCGTTGTATCTGTCGTTTCACTTACTTATTTGGATTTTTGACTTCATAACACTGATCCTCAATAACAAATCTTGTATACGGACCTGATAATTTGTATACAACCATCCAAACATCCTTGTAAAGTGGCCTGCAAGCGCCGAACATCGTGTCGCATTTAAAGTGCGGCAGAGTGTACATGGCCCGTTATGGCTTCTCAGATATTTTCTGTACTACGAGTTTTTTAACATCGAAATTTTTCTTTGTTATTCATGGCGCTTAACGTGTTAAGTACTGTTTGACAGTATGTATTAACAGAACGCCGTGATTTAAATTGTTTCTGAACAACTTCATCTATCTAAGTAATGAAAACAGTTCTTATCAGCCCGTGTTTTCCTTATTGTACAAACGTTAAAAATACTAAAATTCAAATTTGCCGCCAAAAACTACTTATCAATGCAATTTGTTCTTTCAATTTCACGTATCAAATTAAAAAACAAACTATAGGAATATTTGGTTAAAACATCTACCGAGACAAGTGCTTTTTGAGAAGGTATGTGAAAGTATCGAATTTCTAATTCACAAAATGGATGTGATAGTAAAATCAAAACTCGTTTTGTTGAGATTTTGATAGTGGCAAAGCAATGGTTTTACATCCTCAGAGAGTGCATCCTCTGGCTATTATTTAATTTTGATACTTCCTTAATTAAGGTGTTTTACATGTTAGATGATCTCGTTGAAGCTTTTTCAATAAAAAAATCACAATAAATAAATCAGTTTATTCTTGTAAATAAATACTCTGAATAATGAATAAAAATCTACATAATAAAATACTTCCAGTTATATTTTGCACTATAAAAATTTATGAAATACCTGAGCATTTCAATAGTTAAATATAAAAATCACAAGTTTACAAATAAAATTATAAATGTGTAAAAATTACTCTAAACGTTCATAATCTCTATAGTCTCTAATACTATTTGGAAGACCATAAAATCCATAAATTGAAAAACCTGCAATTGAAAAGTATTTTTTCACATTCACAACATTTTGAGTACTTCCCCAATGCACCTCTTTTAAGACAAGTAACGAAAAAAGCTAGGAAACAAAAGCGACACCTTAAAATAAGCAATAAGTAGTAACATTACACGAGGACGACAAACAAGGGACACTTTCGCGCGAAAACGCCCTTAATATCAGGAAAACGGGAAAACCCCCAACACTATGCGTCAAGTTTAAAATTTTCGGCTTTGCGAAGCCTTATGCTCTTTAAAGTACTGCCCATCAAAGCACGATGATGTTCGATCGCTTCATTTTTACCACTGCCCGAAGAACTTCTCTTTTGATTCGAATTTGATTCGGAATTAAAAATATTTTTGACATGTTTGCTTTCATCTGGCTCATGATTTGCTTCGATTATATTATTAAATTTGATAGAATTTAAAGAGTTCTTCATCAACTCTCTGTGTTTCTCCATGTCACCGGGGTCTATTTTAATGTCACTTTGAATGTAGGTATTGATTGAATTTTTGGGTTTCATAGATCTTCTCGCATCAGATCGAAAAATTTCAGTCAATTTTTTCTTAAATTCGGAAGGCTTCATAATTTCATCGACCACTTGTCCATTCGTTTCATCATCATCTCTCTTTGGGATCTCTGCAATTATTTGCTGTATGACCGGCATCAATTCGGGTTTGTGATTTTCATTCTCTTGAATCTCGTGGACTTCAGGTTTCGTTAATTTGTTGATGGGTTTGCTTTGTTGGAAGATGTTGTTCAATTTTGATACGATTTTGTTATACTGCTCACTTCCGAAACTTACATTGCCGTCATTGTCATCAGGTTCCACAATTTCAGGTTCAGGATTTTCCGGTGGGAGTTTGGGAAAACGTGAAATTGTCTTGTAAGGGTTGATTGCTTCATTTCCACTCCCGGAAATTGCTTCGACGCTTTTTGCACGTTTTCGAAACTTTGGAACATGTGTTTGATATATTGGAAAGGGGGGAGGAGGGGGAACGTACGACTCTTTTAATAATTGTTCAGTCACACTTGGCTCATCTTCTACCGCTTTTACAGGTAAAATTTCAGGAATCTCAGCTTCAATTTCTTGTGAGAATTGTTTAAGTAAAATTTCAAAACTATTATTTTCAGCATCAGTGCTTACAGAGTGTTCAGGTAGTAATTCAATATCTAATTCACTTAATGGTTTTGCCAGCAAATCATTTGCATAAATATTTTCACTAATTTCATCATTTTTAAAATTTTCATTTTCTTGTGTTACAATCAATTCAGTCGTTTCATTTTCTTCAACTAGTTCAGGGATTGGGAAGGAAATAACATCGGGTGACAAAGCGACACTTTTAATATCTTCACAGTGCACATCAGCAATCACAGATTCAAAGTGGACATTAGAAACATTGGAAACAGTATCAACAGAAACCTTTCTGTTAAAAGGATTATCAGAAATGAAATTATTAAAAGGCACAGCAGCGTCTTCTTTAGACAAAACTTCATCTAATATAGCTAAAGCACCATCAACACTTATACTACCAACAGAAAGCTTTTTTGCAGTTTGCAATTCGTTTGTGGAATTGGAAAAGGAGATTTTTGGAGATTCAGGTTTTGTTTCAATTAAATCGCCCTTTTCAACTCCGATATGATTTACATGTCCATTAGTCTTAGTGGAACCATTTGAAATGGCATTAGGTTTAATGTTACTACCTATGCTAGAATTACGTGCATCTTTAGGGTAAAGCCTTACAGAAATGTAGTATATAGGAATGCCTGAAGAAATTACAGTAATGTGCACCCGTGCAGAATATATACAGCATGCTAAACAATTTAAGTGAACTCACCAACAGCCATCCACACTCCAAAACGAATCCAAGTATGTGTATCCAGCATCAACATTAAATATATGTTTATTAGAATACTTAGAGCAGGAATTAAAGGTACTAAGGGTACCTGAAAAATTAAAAAAACAAACATTAAATTAATGTCTAGAAAGAAACATACTATACTTCTATAGGGTTTTCCAATAAGAGGTGTTATTTTGAATAGCCCGTTATTTCGGTAGATGTCACTTTTATAGCTGTAATTTTTTGACATTTGACAAGTAGAAACTACGCCATTAATAAAAATGGAACGATACACGCTTCAACAACGCATTGAAATTATTAAAATTCACTATAAAAATGGTGAAAATTTGGCAGAGACGGTTCGTAAAACTCGAACATTTTTGGGTCGTCGTGAAGCACCTTGTCGGACCGCAATACAGAAATTGGTGGAAAAATTCGAGCTGTTGGGACAAGTTAGTGATGTGAAGAATAAAACCCGTGCACGTCGCTCAAGAACAGCCGAGAATATTGCTGCTGTAGCCGAAAGTGTTGAAGAAAACCCAGGTTTGTCCATTCCTCGTCGTTCTTTGGAATTAGACATTCCAAAAACGTCATTACACCGTATTTTGCATAAAGATTTGGGTCTTAAGGCTTATAAAGTTCAGTTAACACAAGAACTCAAGCCGGCCGATCATCAACAACGTCGTATCTTTGCTGATTGGGTCCTTGAAATGCATGAAAATGATCCGGAATTCCATCGAAAAATCATCTTGAGTGATGAGGCCCATTTCCACCTGGATGGCTTCGTCAACAAGCAAAATTGTCGCATCTGGGGCTCAGAAAACCCAAGAGTTATTGTTGAAAAGCCTCTCTATCCTCAACGTGTGACTGTTTGGTGCGGTTTATGGTCCGGCGGGGTCATTGGACCTTACTTTTTCGAAAATGAGGCTGGAGCACCAGTTACGGTTAATGGATTGCGCTATTTTTTAATAATTTCAATGCGTTGTTGAAGCGTGTATCGTTCCATTTTTATTAATGGCGTAGTTTCTACTTGTCAAATGTCAAAAAATTACAGCTCCAAAAGTGACATCTACCGAAATAACGGGCTATTCAAAATAACACCTCTTATTGGAAAACCCTATATTAAAGCTAATAGCATCTTGAATTTCTACTCAAATGTACCATATTATCGAAAACTTTTATGCCTTAGGTTATGAAATTATGATTTTAAGATTTAGTTTAAGGTTGTATTACTGCAAAATTTTTCTGGCAAGTGTATAGGTTTTATTATCATCACTGCACATAAATTTAAAGAAAAAATTCACAACAGTCTACAGTATAAAAGTTTTCAATCATACTGTATAACATTTTAAAGTTTCCTCACCTTGAAACTGAGCACTTTCTTAGAAACAGGTTGCATAGAAATGGACATAACAGTGAGAATCATAAGCAACCCCACTGAGGATGTTAAAAGAATGGCCCAAATATTGCCATCACATATGTCATCAACCAAATGCATAGCACACAGCCCCATTAATACACATAATACACCTAAAAAATTTCTTCAGTTTCATGTTATTCACCTCACCTCACCTCACATACAATAAATGAAAACTTCGATGGCGACAATTAATTCAGAAATTTTATTTGGATTCTCTGAACGCCCGTAACTGAACAATTGTCCAGTAAATCCACGGAATGTTATATAGTTTGAGGTCTCAGCAGTTTCACCTTCACTTTCCTCTGTTTCAGTAAAACTACAATGAAACGTTTTAAATTATTTTTTTTTAATGAAACATTTTTTATTAAGCAAAGCAGCTACACTCACGATTCACTGTCTGATATCCTGTGAGTTACTACTCGTTCCTTTTGATCAACACTGAATCTAATTGCAAAAAAATTCAGCACAAAAATACAAAGCTAACGAAAAATAATTAAATAGTAAGCTCACCGTAATAATAAAACACAAGCAGCTACTATTGTGTAAGCTAACAATGTTCCTATCGACATCATATTTACTAATTGTTTTAAATCAAACAAAGCAGCCATCAGTCCTATTATAATAATAATATTAAAAGAAAATAATTAAAAGTGGAGATTTGTGTTGAAGTTTACCAGTTAATAATCCAGCTAATAAAGTTCCAATTACGGGGGTGTGAAATCTATCACTTATAGTTCCCAAAAATCTAAAAATAACTCCATCTGATGCCATTGCGTATAAAATTCGTGGTAGTGGAAACATAGCACCAAATAAGCTGTAATTGATGAGGGTCAAAAATTTCAAACAAAATTAATGTTAAGTACCTTGCACAAAGTCCAAAAATGCCACCAATTGAGACAATCCATCGGGCAACTTCCCAGCCAATTTCTTGAAATGCATGTGGAATTGGTGCATTCGAATCCTGCAAAGTTTCTTTTTTGTAAATATGTATTAACTTAATTTTTGTTACAAATTAAATCTGAAAAATTTTGTTATCCATTCTTAAGCCTCCAAAAATGTTTTAATTGTTTATAAAAAAATTATACCTGCAAATAATAGGGCACCATTAAAGTAATCACAGTTGATGTACCAAAATAGGCTAAAAAAATTATAGCTAACGATGTTATTATAGCAAATGGAATGGCTCGTTTTGGATTATTGACTTCTTCCCCGGTTGTTGCAATGCAATCAAAACCAACAAAACCATAAAAGCAAGTTGCAGCCCCTGTAATCATTCCTTCAATTCCAAATGGAAAAAATCCACCAGTTCCTGCATCTGTTACATTGGCGGGTGGTATTAAATCCCAATTTTTAGGATCAGCTGAAAGTGTATTATTGATTAATTTTTAAATTGCAATTAAACATAATACCTTCGAATGAACCAGCTATGATTACAAAAAGCACCACCAGAATATTTAAAACTGTAAATAAATTATTTACAAGACTGCTTTCTTTTAATCCAAAGGCCAGCGCAGCTAGAAACTTTAAATTAGTATTTAATGTTACAATTTTTATTTTGTAAATTTACCTGCCAATATCAAGGCCAATCCAAAAGAAAAGAAATCAAAAAATGGCGCCATGAAGGAGACATTAATTGGAGCAATATTAGTAAAAGCATTTTTCATTGTATCATTCAGCAATCCATCAAGGTACGAACTCAAACCTCTTGCAACGCTTGCAGATCCTATCACATACTCCAGAATCAAATTCCATCCTATCACAAATGCAATAAATTCGCCGACAGTTACATAACTGTAAATATAAGCAGAACCAGCCCGAGGTGTCCTTGCCCCAAATTCAGCATAGCAAAGTCCTAAAAATTATCACAAAAATGTTTACAAATAATAACAAAAAGGTCAAAATATAACCCAGTGAACTTTTTAGCGGTTAATGATCCCACCTGCAAAAACTGACGCAACTGCCGCGATTAGGAATGAGAGAATTACAGCAGGACCTGCTGTTTCTTTGGCTACATGCCCTGCAAGTACATATACACCAACTCCTAGGGTGCTTCCAACCCCTAATGCTGTTAAATCGAATGTATTTAATACTCTTGCAAGTCCTGAGGAATTGTCTACTGGATCTACCACGCTCTTCTTTCTAGTTAATACTTTCCATGCAGTATTCATTTTTACTGAAATAAAATTATTGTGGAATCAATATTATTTGTGTAACAAATGTGTATGATTCATTTGATAATGTACTTAATAAGTGATACAATTAAAAGAAGTGATTTTTATGTGGTCATAAAATGCCTTAAGTCTGATAAGATAGTTAAACAATAAAAAGATAAGAAGCGATCATTTGATACAATAGATTAACTTACTTGGAAATAATTGCAGTGTTGTTGGCTATAATGTGCATTGAATAATTAATTTTCTGGCATATTACCCAAATTGTGCACTTAAAAAATTGTAAATTTTTAAAACTTCAAAAAAACAATAACCTGGATTTAGGTTACCTTCAATTTGACACTTAAATAAAAAAGGTAACGTGATTGCGCATGAATGTGTCACCCACCAAATTTATCTAATCTCTTTTTTACGTCACAGTTATCACGTGAAAATATTTTTATTTCCGTCAAGTTGCCTTTTTATTGTACGTTTTAACATTCTTTAATTACAACAATGAATTTTTTAAATATGTACTTCAATTAATTCCAGATATCTACTGGCCGTGTGTCAATATTTATAAGTTCATGACTTAATGTTAAGATGGTTCTGTTATCGCAACGAATTTTTGAATTAAAACAATAAAAAAATATATTCACTAAAATTTATTTCAAACTATCAAATGATAAATTTAAATTGTAAAAGGTACATTTCTTTGTAGTTCATACTTAGTTAAAATTCAAGCCATTCCGTAAACTCACAAAACATAATTAATACGCTTTACAACAAATAATTGGTTTACTGAATGGCTTTTAACTTTACATATACACTAATAATTATTTACAACCAATTTTCTTAAGTCCAAGCTTTTAACAGTGCATAGATACCAAATTTAACTTAGGTAGCCTAAAATTAAAAATAAACAATAATACAAAGAATATGTTAAAAAAAATAAAGTTATTAACACAGATAACAAAAACAAGAACTCAAAATCACAAAAGAAAAATCGCAGACCTATATTTTAGCACCCTAAACTTAATACTTTGAAAACAAAATTGGTAGCACTGGTAAAATCTATCCTACATAGTCACATCAAACATACCATCGATCCTGAAGTGAACGTCATTTATTTTTAAAAAAACAAAGAAATTGTGCATAAATTAGAAAAAAATTGAAACCCCTCTAACTTGATACTTGGTGCGATTGAACAAATCAGATGGAATTTAGCTTAATCTCGAAGAATATCAAGTTAAGAAGGTTTCATCGTACCTGCTAATAACTAAAGCTTTTACAGATGTCATCTTACACTTTTTACTTTGATCAAAAGAATGGTGTATTCTCCAACAGCATTTGTTATTTGATCAATGCAAAATACATTTGTTTAAGTACATTTCATTTCACAAATGTACATGAAACAATAAATTATCGATTAAAACCTATTATGTACAATTACTCTTATTTACAATGACTAATCTAATGAGTAGGTGTGCTTGTTCCCGGATTAAATGTAATTATACAGTCTCCCATTGATCAAAACCATCTGGACTAGATGAGAACGAACACAAGTTTTTCTATATTTTTGGGGCACACCTAATAATTAGATTTGACCCCTATGAGCACTAAATTATATTTTCTGATGCAGAAAATATTGCAGGTGTTTTTTACTATATTTAGGAAACATTACCTACTTAAATATATATCATTTTCGTCAACAGAGGCAAATAAACATATTAGCGGCAACAATCAAACACAGCTAAATGACGACAAGGATTTTAATATTTTCTTTGGTTGCTTTATTTACCAAAACGAACAAATTTACACTAAACGGTAACTTACGGAAGAATTAAGTCTCACAAAAAGTTAAATTCATTGCTACATAACAAGCAAAAAAGTTTTACATGACTTTTATTATTTTACACTTAGCTACGGTATATCCAGGTGACAATTTTTTTATATCAAAATCAAGTTATTACAAAAGAGATGATTAATGGCTGAATTAAAATCCCAAGTATGCATCGAGTTACGGATGTGGATTGGACTGACCTGAGCAACGTTTACACATTAATTAACATAAAACAAGTAAAAGAAAATAAAATGAATTGCATTAAGTCTCAGTTTTTTAAATCTACGAGATATAGATATCTCATTGCTACTTTAAAAAATGGAGACTTTAAATTACGCTTCAATCAAATAAGAAAAAAATACATTTTCATTTAAATTCGGCAAAATCTGTCGTCTTTTTGTGAATGATTATTAAAAATAAAGTTTGTAAAAGCAAGTAAAAATTCAGAAATAAAAATTTTCTTATAAAATTGGACGATGCTGGATGAAGCTACTGCAAACCAAACTTTATGAAAGATGTGGAAAAAAATGTGACAAATTGATTTAGTAAAAAAATAGAACCTTTTATTAGTTTTTTCTGAGTACAAAACTAGCCGAAAAGGAAGACTACAAAAGAAAAACTATCTACGAAATTAATTTTGTTTTTTACTAATACGTCCTGACTGAGAGGAACTATCACTAGAATATTTTTTGCTAAAATTTCTCTTAGAGAACTGTTTTGAGGTTTCACTACACGTCTTTTTAGAACCGGTGTTTGATAATTTTTTATCTTTCAAAGAAATTTTATTTTTGACTGGTTCGTCTTCACTTGTTTTTTGTATTTCAGCAAAATTAATTTCGGTAGGATTATCGGTGGGTGCATTTTTATTAATTTCATTAATTTGTGATATAGTATTTTCTTTGCAGTCAGTAACAGGATTCTCCTGTTTGTTAGCATTCAAGCTGAAATGCAATACGCATTCAATAAAATTAATCAATAAAGCACTGACCTTAATCTACCAAAGGCGATGTAGATGCAGGTTTCTCGATAAAACAGACCGAACATCTGTTGTAAACCTTAAAGCGTCCAATACTGGCAGTAAATTGAGCAAAGCCACATCCGTAGGATCAGAAAACCACGATTTAATAGGTATTGCATTATCTAAAATAGTTCATATATTTTAAAAGGAAAAAATACTAAAAGACCATTAACCCATACCTGGGTATGCTCTATAAGCACCGGGGCTGTTATCCAGTATAAAAATACTGGAGAGATCATTACAAATGGCGCTTAGATCCTTAGTATAAGAACCTAAATCTGGTGTACAGTGCTGACGATAAAAACGCCTCTCGAGTATACCTCGCCCGGCATCCAATCGATCAGCTACTGCAGCCCCATATATTTCCATGCTTGCGGTAAAAACAACAAGCTCATACCACTGAGATACTATATCAAGGAAAAAATCAACGTGTGGTCTTTTATGTACAAAGAAACGTACTGGATGTCGATCAATAACCACTTTTAACACAAAATCAGGTGGAGTGCCAGGTCTAACTGTTTGTCTTACTACACCATCGTGATGTGAATGTATTAGTGTTTCATCCAAATCCAACACTAACACCTTACGTTTAACTATACCTACGACACATACCTTAATATTGATAATATAAAAAATGTCAACTTACTTAATCTGTGTCTCGAAAGAGGAGATAATGGGAAAAGATCATATTTAACCGACTGGTGCTGGATGATCTGAAAAATATAACCTCAAAATTACGAAACAATTAAACCGACTTTCTCGAGGTTGTGAAACTCTTACGGACTTGAAAATACCAATCATAACCGTAAAATTCGGCTTAATGCCAATATTGTCGTTTGCCAAAATAATAAGAAATTTAGCTTGCCATCGGAGTTAATTTTAAAATTTGGTAGATTTAAAGCGAAAAATCAGGGATTCATTATGTAAAATTTTCTTAATTTGCTTATCTTATCAAAACATTTTCTGTCACCTGGGTGAAAATGTAAAATGTTTTTGAACTATAACCGGCGCGATATGAACTGAATTTAATTATTATAATTGAACTTACTGCTCTAGTTTGTTTCTTTATCATATAACATAAACAAGTCCAAATTCTGGAAGCCAGAAGCAAAAATGCTCGAAGTCCCATCTGCAGTCGCTTCAACATTTGAAATTATTTTTTTTTTTCAACGCGCCTTTTTTCAATTTAAACATTCATCTATATCACCATAACGCACAAAATTTCTAAATTTGGTTTACAAATCACATTTTAACAACCAGATAAAATACACAAACCGAATCGCCATGCCAAGATCGACCCATTATCAATCTGACGTATACGCATGCGTTGCTGGTTGCTCAACCAACTTATGAAGCGAGTATATTAGGATGCATACCTTTCGGCACTAACCCTAAAGATCTGAAAATTGAAATTTTATTTATAGAGGATTTATTTAAGATATATTTTAATTAAATAATATCGTACTCGCTAGTCTTATTACACTTATAAAAAAAAAATAATAATAATTGCAAAATATCCTAGGTTGTGAAGTAAAAAAAATCAGTCCTATTAAATTTTTTTACACAATTAATTTAAAAATCGGTCATACATCGTAAGCATAAAATTCCATATTTTTGTACACATCCAGAAAAAAATTCCTAATACATCTAATCACATGCAAACCTAACAACCAATTCATACACAACAAAAGAAACAATTACGCTGGTGGATAATATGAAGAACCTGTTGATGAATTATACTGATAATCAGGGAAAGGAGGAGCCGCCTGACCTGAAGGGTAGATAACTTGTGGAGGCGGTGGTGGTGGTGCTGGTGGTGGATATTGTTGTGGAGGAGGTGGATATGGTGCTGGATAGGACCCATACATTGGTTGAGGGGGTGGTGGGCCATATTCATAATTATGAGGGGGATACTGAGGCGGTGGTTGTGAATAAGTTTGGGGGTAACCATAACCATATTGAGATTGCTGTGGTTGTGAATACCCCATCACATCATAAGGAGGCGGTTGTGGAGGGTATGTTGAATATCCCTGGGGAGGAGGGTGCGCAGGATACGTTTGCATATGATTGTATCCGTAATAATTATTATAATTATATTCGGCAGGTGGAATGTCTGTTTTGATGGGCTGTGTTCCCCCTTCAGATTGCACTGATGATTCATTTGATGCTGAATGTGGTGTTGTGGGCTGATAGTATTGTTGAGAATTTGATGGTGATGCTTGGTAATCGGATGATGACGATGACTGTTGATTTATGAGGACGGGGTTTTCAGAATCATCTTGAAGCTCCTCTTCATTTGAATAAGTGTTTGTAATGTTGTTTAATGTTTCCTGTAAATTAAATTATATATTGTTTTACTGTGATATTGCATTGAAATGAGCTGTTAAATTTAGTAATGTAACTAAAAATAGAAATTTTACAGAAGATATTTCCATCAATGTAAATATCAATACAAAAGTCATCATTGAATAAATTTTATTTGATTTTGCTAACTACTGAAATTAAATTTAATAAAAAAGAATTAAAAAAATTAATTTAACTTTTGAACCGAAAACTATTAAATTTTCAGATACATTAACAAAAATACTTTAAAGAAAACTAAAATAGTCACAATTTGAAAACTCACACTTACTTGAAAAGGCTGCTTCGAATCTGAAATTATAGCAGACGTGGATTGTTCCAACTGTTGCAAAGCTGAACTGGTCGAATTTTCGCGCGTTTTTTGAAGTGGAAAACTACGTCGAAAATTCTTCAATAAACTCGACTCTTTAATTGGCCTTATTTCAGCCGATTCAGGTACTTCACATTTAATTTTATCTAAGCCCTGCATATAATTCGAATGTTGTGAAAACAGAAAATCCTTAAAATCGTTCCTTTCCATTTTAACATGTTCTTCATCACTGCTCAATGCAAGTAGTTCACTTTCTCCATGTAACTCTCCGATCCTTCCTAGTTCATCAGAATAAGGCTTCGGCTTGCCAATCTGAATCCTTTTCGTCATTCCTTGCATACGAGGCACCAGATTTGGAATTGCTTGGCGAACGCTTTTAATGTTCAATTTTGCCATCCCAGGAGCGAATGGCCTAATCATGCGCTTCGGTCCTAAATGTGGGAGTGTCAGGTTATTTTTAACAATTGGCGGAAGAGCTGGTTTCAAAATTTTTGAGTTATCGTTATCCTCAGCTTTTCCTCTAACTTTAATCGCAGTTTTAATGGCCACTATTTTTCCATTCTCTAACTGCATATACACACCTTTTGGCGACTTAAGTACAAGAACTTTTTGGCCGGCTTTCAAGACAATGTTACTTTTTTCTGGATGATTTGTAGGAATCACGACGTCAAGAGGAAGGGTCATTTCTTGAGCGGTCATCCCTTGTCGCTGCCATTGCTCTGCTGGAATCCACCGCGAAACTCGTTCAATCCCCTGCTGCATTGGTCGCACGGAAGCAACAGGTCGATGTCCACGAACATTCGATGCTGCTCCGTAAGATGGTTGACGAGCTGCTTGTTTCTCTTTCTCGTAACCCTTCTTTGCAAGCCTCTTTTCTTGCACGGATAGTTGTTTCTCTTTCCGATCCACCAGAAGCGATTCATGATGGAACGGCTCTTTATTAAATCGCGTTCCATATCTTTCTAAGACTTTTTGTAAGACAACATCTATGTAATTGGAAGTGACATGAGACCAGTCTTTTTCCGCAGCTTCTTCTACCTCATCAAAGCAAAGTGTACTCACGTCTTTCATTGTTAAGTGGGCATCAGGGTTACATTCATCCACTACTCTATCAGACATGCCCTGCTTATTTACCTGCCGATCATAAATTTTCTTTTCTAGACAATGATCCATCACTAATCGATAAACAAAACAGGGTTTTCTCTGCCCATATCGGTATACCCTGCAAACGGCTTGTGTGTCGTGACAAGGATTCCATGAGGCATCCAAAACCACAACTCGATTTGCACCAACTAAATTAATTCCAAGAGATCCAGCGCGTGTTGAAACCAAGAACAAATGAATTTTTGAGTTCGAATTAAATTCGTTTATGAGTTTCTCTCGTTCCAAAGCGCTCGTAGAACCGTCCAAACGGTAATAATTCGTATTTTTTGCCCAATGTTGCGTCTCGCCAGGAACTGCGTTCATTTGTAAAAATTGTTCGATGAGATCTAATGTAATCAAAGATTGACTGAAGAGTAGAAGACGATCTCCAAGTGCTATGCTCTCTTCGATGATGCAAAACAACACTTCCATTTTAGCGGAATTTTCAATACATCCAGGGACGTAATCTTTGAGCAACTCGATAGCCCAATCGTAAGGAATCCCAGTGTCTTCTTTAACAATGGGCATTTTCAAGGGGCCGTTGTCGTTGACAATCTTTACTTCATCGTCTTCTGATTTAATTTCTGGTTTGATTTCAGGCTTCTCATCCCATTCCTCTTTTTTCACTTCCAATTTTATGTGGCTTGGGTTGAATTTTTTGTCTGGCATTGGGAAGTTTCCAAAATTGTTCCCACCAATTCTAATATCGCTGATTATGTTAATTTTCGGTTTAGTCTCCGAAGAAGAAGTTCCAGTCTTCATGGGGTTGGTTATTATATTATTGGTTATAATGGGTTTAACATCCTCCTTTTTAATCCAATTTGGATTGTTAAACGAGCCTTCAGTATTGGAATTTTGGTTGAACGATCTAAAGTTGTTGAACAATTCGTTCGACTGATAATTAGGATTCTGAGCTCCGTTCCAGAAATTCTGTGGGAAATTTTGAAAGTTCTGTTTCGAGGTGAAATTTTGTGTGAAATTTGGCTGTGAAAAATTTTGTACATTGCGATTTTGTGAAAATGGCACCCCCTTTTCACTATCATTAGGAACTGGATTGTAATACGGTTGTTGGAAAGGAGGGTTAGAATTGTACGGGACCGGAAATTCACTCTTAATTTCGGTTTTTATCTGTGTCACATTGAGTGAATTTTCACTGTTCGAATTCACACCACTATCGCCAGAACTGCTATAAGGGGTGACTGAAGCGGCTGGTTTTCCTGTTCTTTTGCCCTTGGGAGCTGTAACTCTTTTAGCACCACGTTTCGGTTTCGTTTCGCCTTTAACTGTGCCGGACACTTCCTCCAAATCAATATCGACAGCCTCACCTCCTGCTCGCTTTTTCAAAAAATTATATAAAACATCTGGATGATTCCAAATTTTGCAACAAACGGCAAAAGCTTTCAGAGGATTTGGAACAGTTTGGGAGCGTACAACGTCGTTCATAAAAGTACTGTAGAGCTTCCTCTGAAAAGTGGTCATTCTAATTAAAAGCACATACTCTTCTTTTTGAGGTAGAGCCGAGTGTAATACTTTATGAGATCTTCTCTGTACAAAACCAACCAACAAAGAGTGAAGAACATGGGCTCGGTAACGCATCAATTTGATATCAGTTTCCGTCGAATCTATGCACTGCCCATTTTGAATTGGTCTCTCAAACATATTGCAAAATTCTGTTTTCGTTCCCAAGTAATTTGGGCGCACGAAATCGACCATACACCAATACTCCATTAGATTGTTTTGAAGCGGATATCCTGTTAAAACAACCCTACGTTTCGTTCTCATTTTTTTCAAGGCTAGAGAGATCGAAGCATGCGAATTTTTTATTCGGTGGCCTTCATCGCAAATAACCAAATCTGGCCCTGGTAGGACTAGAGCCTCATGGACTTCATCAAACAGAGCCTTGTTTTTGTCATTTTCAGGAGGAGGTTCGACAAGGGTCGTTTTTCTTCTCGACTTTGGATGTTTTCTTGTCGAAAGGAGGCGATACTGTTCATAGCCGATGAGAAGAACTCCGCCGCCACTTTTCCACTCTTTTATTACCTTACTTCGAGCTTCCAACGTTTTGTGGCTGTCATTTAAAACATGGAGGTTGAAAGTACGTGCACGAACTTCTCCATAAATGTGAAGAGGACTGTTTGGGGCGTTTTCTTCAGTTGGCAACCACATATTGTATTCGGCAACCCAATTTTGAAGGGTGTTGATTGGCATGATACAAAGAATCGTTTTTCCAGGTGTGTGTCGTAAAAATACATCAGAAAAACAAACGACTTGAAGGGTTTTTCCCAATCCCATGGAATGTGCTAAAATACAACCGAAACCAGTGGATGTTTCAAAACGATTTATACTTTCAACTACATTATCATAAAGAAATCTCACTCCACCAATTTGGTGTGGTTTTATGATGCGAGCAATTTGTGGAGCCAAGTAAACATCCGGTTCGCCGTCTGGATGCCCAATATTAACCACAACCCTTCCCTGCTCGTCTGGCTGATTAAATTCGTCGTTTGTGTGCATTCCTGAATTTGCAGGATCATCAGAATGTTCTTCACTCTGTTCACCTTCCGTTTCAGAAATCACAATGCAATCATCATCTTCTGATGAAAGATCAATTGTGGGAACTTGGGGTTCTTTTGGTTTCGGTTTAGGAAGGAATTTCATAGGTTTTTCCTCATTCTCACTTTCGCTATCGCTAAAAGGTCTCTGAGTCGGCTTCTTCTCCACTGGAGCGATGCTAACTGATGGAGTCAACTGATTTGGTGATTTAATCATATTGATGAGGCTCCTAGAATTTGTGGGAACAGTTGTTCCTGGTGGATATTTCTGTATCCGCACAAAATCAAACGGTCTTTTTGTTAATTTTGTCATTGGTTTTGTTTGTCCATTTGGCAATTTAACTAATACTGTATTACCTATTCGAGCCCCAGATGGGCCAGGTTTTGGACTAGGATGTCCTTGCAACAATGACAACACTTTGTTTTGTACCCTTTCTTGTGCTACCTGTCTTTGAACATCGCGGATCATTCGTTGTTGTTCTTGCACCCTTCTCAATCTTTCCATTTCCTGCCTTTGAGCTGCTAAAGTTGATTCATCCAATTTGGTTTCATCCATTACTTCCCTGATGTTGCGTCGGAGATTCCCTCCTTTTCTTTCTCCCATCGCATCCTCTTCAGTGCTTTTTTTTGTTGTCAGAACAACTTCATTTTCACTGGGTTCAGATTTTTTGGGCTTGTCGCCCTTTTTGATAGCTTCAAAGCTGATTTCCCCCATTTCTTTTAATTTCTCTTTTATGTCGTATTCGTAATCATCATTTGAGGCATCCGGAGGCTTATCAATTTTACTAGATAATTCACTATCAGATTCAAAATCGGAATCTGTCTCATAATCCGAGATTTCACTTTCACTAAATTCATCGTTTGAATTGTCAATTTTAGCCCTCTTGTTGGCCAACTCAAAATCATCTGCGTAATTCCTTTTAATACTTGGAGTTTCTTCTTTGATTGGCTCATTCTTTTCATTTTTTGTATCACATCTTAACTCAGCTCCTTTGTTCTTTGGTTTTTCGACTCGTTGTATTGTCACATCCCCTAAATGCTGCAGAACTGGTTCCATTGCGGATAATTTCGTGTTACATAATTGTTCCAGTAATTATTGATTAATCTTTATAAATGTATTTTGATGGAGATCTATGAATTCAAGATTTAAATAAAGCGCCATTTCTATCCAACCTTTTAACCGGTAATAAAAACATCAGGACTTGCACGTAATTTTAATTCGAACACCAATTTAAAGGCTATGTACAAGCTCCACTACACATCGTTTCAGTCTATTAGTGAATAAATAATTATTATTAAATGTACACAGTTCATCACGATCACAAGAAATTCTAGGTATTTACCGACCTAATGACACTTAGGATTCGCTTTCTATAATTGTACAAACCGAGTTCTGTTGATAAAAATAAAACTTTTCCACTATGATTTGCAAGTAAACAACATTTGGAACGTCCAATATCCACTGTCAATAATCACAAATCAGTCATTAAACACCAAAATGGCATGAGCGAACGGGCTTTATACAAATAATAAATTTTATCAACAGAGGCGCTAGAATCAAATTCAGGGCGACCAAAAAAAAGATAAACAATAACCTTAAAATCACCACGTTACAGTTTCACAACGATGGAAGAAGTAAATACAGAAAGTGAAGAGGTTTCGAATTTACCTGCTAAAAGTGGAACCACAATAGTTCCTCAAGAAAGACCTAAATTTGTGAGGTTACCTTTAGCCAGAATAAAGCATATGATGAAAATGGACCCAGACTGCCATATCACTAGCCAAGATGCCGTTTTTTTGGTTACAAAAGCAACAGTAAGTAAATAAAGACCACAAACTCTTAATTAATTTCGTTTTTAAAATGCAGGAACAATTTCTGGAGTGCCTTAGTCGTGAATCATTTAAATTTACCCATAAGTCAAAGAGGAAAACCATCCTCCGAAGAGATGTTGATGCTGCAATTGAAAGTATTCCTCATTTATGTTTCCTAGATGGTACTCTAGACTGAATAAAAACAGTTAAAATGCATAAATTTATTTTTGAAGCGTTTTGTTTATTAGAGCACTATTTCAAGATTTGCATAAATAGGAGCTAAAAATCACTTTGCCTTCTTGTTTCTCTTCTTGACGTTTTGGGCACCTCCAACATGTTGTCCGTACAAACTACTTAGTAAATTTTCGAGATCTGGGGGACGTTCATTTCTGGGTGATGAGTGTCTTTTCGGCTGCCCATTCTGTTTACCTAAAGCAATACGGTACTGTACATGATGAGAATCTGGTTTTAAATGCTTCAAATTGTCTTTTTGACAGCCAGCCCATTCAGTTATGTCATAAATTGCACCATCCATGCAAGCATAGTAATGCCATAAGAATCCAAAACATTTTGCTTCGGCCCAAATGTCGCCTTCTCTAGCTGAGTGATGGATTTTGCATGTGGTACAATTTCTGGCTGCATAATAAGGCCTCTCGATTTTTATTCGTTTATGTCTTGAACCACAAGCGCTGCAACGAATTGTATTTGCAGCAGCTTCAACTTTCTGCTGAAGTTGAGCTAGTAATTCGGTCAATTCGCTCCAAGCCTGCTCAACTTGTGCTGATTCGGCAACTCCTCGGTCATAACCGGCTCTCCGTTCAGGTTCCCCAATCATATCGAATGCGTGTACTAAAATTTTAAAAGCTTCTTCGGCCCCTGGTTGTTGATTTTTATCAGGATGCACCAGAACAGCTTGTCTTTTATAATATCTCTTAATATCGTCATCCGTACAAGTTGGCGTAACTCCTAAAATACTGTAAGGATCTTTTCCTTTGCAAGCTAACAACCTCTTCATTGCTTCGTCACCAGTTGAGGGCATTGTGATGTTGTGTTGCAGATCAGTTGGGAGGAAAGTTCTATGGGGAGCTTCAGGTTTTTTCTTTTTTAATTTCTCAAACAACCAGGTCACAAAACGGATGCGTTGCAAAATTGCAATCGTAGTTTCTAGAAAAAGGGCCCAATGGATCACAAACCAGGCGCAGAAATTGGTCATCCTATTGACATGAAATACATTAGTCGGGATTTTGAGTGGATGGAAGGAAAGAAGCTGGAATTTGAGGATAGGTTTTATTTGTTATTGGTTTGATTTGTCGGCACTTACATGTCATGGGTTAAATGAACACTTAGGCTGCAGATGTCCGAGATTAAATGAACCAACCAGAAAGTAACGTAAATAAACATTTTCCACCATCTTGGGATTAATTGTCTTAATTTTTGACCAACAACCCCTGCAATAAATTAATTGAAAATTACAGAATTAGATTCGTTTTCAATTTAAAAAATTCTTAAATTAATAAAATTAATAGTTTGTACCGAATGGAACATGACTCTCGCGTTTCCTGCATCTCTGATTTCTCTTTCCTGGCGGCTTCTCAGCAACTGTCGATGCATCATGATTCTTTTTTGTCCCTGTTTTTGTTCCCTTTTTTAATGAAGTCTTCGTGATGTTTATAACATCACTTTTGTTACTTCCTGAGTCAACATCTTCAAATTCATTAGCACTTTTTCCAACTTTCTTTGAATTAATTTTAGTCGCATTTTTATTACCAAGCTCTTCCATTTTCTTGGCCTTAGGAATATCAGTGAAATCAGTTTTCATATCATTCATCTGATTAACATTATCCAAAGAAGCCCATTTCCTGTTCAACTGATTTATTTTCGGTTCTTTCTTCTCATTGCTTTTCACATTATTTGTGTACTTTTCAGAAAATGGATCCTTGATGCCATTATTCAAACTTGAACGACTCAAACTAGGCTTGTGAGTTTTATTCGATGTCTGCTTGTTATTTTCTTTCTTCTGCTTTACAGGATCTACTTTTGGAATTTTCGTCTGCGGAGCCGATTTTGCCAAAACATCTGAATAACTAGGACGCATAGGCTTGACTTCTGCCACGATTCTGGGCTTTTTACTGTCGCGCATGAACGAGAAACTGTGAAGATCTTCATCGTGATTGTAGCTTTTGTCTTCTAATACTTCACGATCCGTATAATTAAACATGACATTCGGTACGTAAGTTTGCGGGTTACCAAAAGGCGAATAAGTTCCACTGGTGTTTGGGGTCCAATTTCCAACTAAATTTTCAATGAGATGAGTCCGATTGGGAATGGGATTCTCCTGGTATTCATGTCCATAAATGTGGTCAGATAATGTAACATCTTCAAAATTTTGCGGAGTAAATGGGCGATATTCATGTTGATACAGGCCGAAATCATCCACACGAGGTTTGCTGAGTAAACTCTGTCGATACACATAATCGGGGTTATTTTGATCAAATGAGTTGCACAAACCAGGTTGTTGAACGTAAGTGAATGGAAGAGATTGTTGCGTGTAAATCGGGGGTAACTGATTATCCAGCAAAGGATAATTTAGTTGCTCACCGTGTGGAAGATCAAAATGGGGCAGGAAAGAATTTTGTGGTATTTGTGAATTCCATGTATGCATCTCAGGAGTTGATGGGGGCCTAATTTGAACGTACTGTCTCTCACTACCCACTTGCTCTCCATTGGAGAGCTTCCTGTGTGAGTCGTTCATTCACAATCGGATTAATTAAAACTTGCAAAAATATAATTCAGTATTTACTAAATAATGACAACTTGTCATAAACTGACTCGTGACGCCATTTTAAAACCAGTTTGTAACTAGAAATGAAAGTTACCAAACCGGTAAATTGGGTTGCCGACACCCAGGCGAATGTTTTTTTTTTGGCGGTAAAACGTATAATTCTGAGCAAACAAAATTATTAAAGCAGATTGAGCCGATGTGTAAGTTTTTAGTTTAATTACCGAGTATTGAGTCGAATTCAATTTGATAAATTATAGATTTGAAACTAATTTGCATTATTAGATCAATAACGCTCGAATTTATGTTAATTCGTATTTACATCGTCGTAATTAATATAATTTAGTTTTATCGTAACGTTGATCTAAATGACATAATTACTGAGTTGTAACATCCTTATTTGGGTGGTCCCGAATAAAATTTACCCATTTGAATCGGCATCTTTGAAGAATGCTCCGTTAGCGCCAAATGTGGTGTGGAAATCGGGAACATTTAATTAGGTACACCCTTGGAATAAAAAAATTAAGCGGAACCCCTCTAGACTCGGCGCCAATACGCACGGCGCCTCAAAAAAACAGTTCCAAAATTGTATCGTTTCTTACGTTTTGGAAAATAATATCTAACGAGCGAATTATGCAATCTAACGTATGCTAATGCGGTCCTGATTAATTACATTTTGATATTGAGATTATCGGTCATTTGCTATTCATATCCTGATCGCAAGCTCCCTGTTACACAACACCCTAACTGAATTTACATAGCAAACACGAGATGCAAATCTGAGCTGTGAAATTTTCGTATTAGTGATAGACAGTTTTATTTCCTTTGGAGATGGATATCTGAAGGTGAGCAAAAAAACTTTGCGTGCTCTAACGAGAGCTGAGTCAATATTTTACCACCTAATTTTTGTCTGGGAATGTACAAGGCACTCGTGTTAAAGCGAGATCATATCTAAATGACGTATTAGATTTTTAAAGTTTTATTCACATAAAAAACGCAGCCACGAGCCACGTTGTAGATTACCATTTTAATTTATTTTCATTTTTGTTGCGCGCGCTATAAAATATAGGGTTGTGAGTTATAATACCTAGAAGGGGTGGGTGGAGTACAGTTTTTACGTAAAAAAATCACACTTCATGACATTCAACAATTTATTTTGTATGAGCAAAGCGTGTAATTTTAAAAATGAAAATAATTTATTAAAAAGTGGCCTCGTTGAGGTGCCCTTTTGCATGGAAAATAATAAATCAAACAGAAAATAACTTCCTTCGCATTTTTTACTTTTATTGTTTGCTATTGTTACATGTTCGAAAAATTTGTATTTTTTGTTGCAATCGTGAGATAATAATTTGCTAATTGAATTAACTCCATATATGTCATTTTCAAACATTATAAAGGAAATATGAATTTCTAAAACGTGTGTGTTAATGTATATCTTATGTGCAATTAGCAAAAAAGAATTTTAAACTATACTTCCAAAATTTGGTTACAATCGGCTTGGGAAAAAGTACAGTTCTTCGGTGACCTTTTTTGAAAACTCCAGTTCATATTAATAATTTGAATATGCATTTAGAAAAATTTCCCAAACTATAAAAATAGTTCTGTGTATGGATAAGTGAAACGTGGCTCATAGATTTCACATAATTATTTTATTCCAGATATTTTTCAATTGCCGGTCATGCCGTTAATAGTAAAGAAAACATTAGTACGGATTGTTCTTAAAAACAGCAGATGGCGAAAGCATGCAATCTGACATAAATTGTTAGAAGTACAATGCGTCTCCAGACTAAGAGTAGAAACTGTTTAATTTTCTACTTTACAGTAAAATTCTATTCTGTATAGAAAAATGTTATTTGTTATAGAAGTTCTTTTTTCTGCAATCAGTCATTTTTAAAAGAAAATTCAGATTTAAATAAAAAATCCAAAAGTTTAAAGGGAAAATATTTCATCTTGTAGCTTCAATTAAATCAAAGTATCAAGAATGACAAGTGTCAATAATTAAAATCACTAAAGTTAAGTCGTTGAATTGCGATAAATGTAAATATTGATCAGTACTCCTCATACAAGTAATATAGAAATTTAACGAAAAAATT
The DNA here is from genome assembly GCA_949768715.1 of Dascillus cervinus. NCBI lineage: Eukaryota > Metazoa > Arthropoda > Insecta > Coleoptera > Dascillidae > Dascillus > Dascillus cervinus. The sequence goes on along the minus strand of OX458319.1, from coordinate 22,441,333 downwards.
CCAAATGGTCATAAATGCTTTATGTAATTTTATTGAAAAGATCATAATGAAGAAGAAGGTGCTGCTACAATATTGGTTGTAGATTTTGTGGCTGAGGATCGAAAAAAGTCATTACAACATAGATCTATAACACAGTTGACAATAAGTACACTCCATTTGCAACGGATTTGTAAAGAAACCCAAAAGTAAACCTTATAAGTAGTTTTTTTTTGTAAATTAATAAAAATAAGATACATTGGTAAAAGGATTATCCAAATTTCAAAATTACCTTATTTCATTTTTTTTGTAACTTTACAAGAGATGGAGACTAAAAAAAATTTATTGTTTTTAACAAGATGGATGTTGTGCCTATACTGCACCGTAAAAGGTATTATACAGTAGAACCTCGATTAACCGTCACTCTTTTAACCGCCACTCTCTGTTATCCGTCAGCGTAAAAAAACAAAACGTGAACGCGACGAGCGCGGTCAAAGCGATGCGATGTCTTTATACCATCCTCAGGGTGGTCGGTCTTTCGTTTGAATGGCAGTTTCCTATTGTAACCTATTTTAGTAAATATAAATGTATCGGATGCACTTGCACGCGTTTTCAGTTACATCTCGTCAGAAACCAGCATTGAAATTTCATTACTGTACACGTTTATTGCAAAATTTCTGTTAACCGTCTAATCGCTTAACCGTCACAGTCCCGACGGTGACGGTTAATCGAGGTTCAACTGTACTTTTGTTCCTGCTGTTATTTGTTATTCCGTTTTCTCAAAATTTTCACCAGTACCAGTATTATTAACGAATCACTTAAAACTAATAATATTGAAAGAATGCAATGGACGGCGAACTACTCTAATTGTAATTGTATTGAACATGTTTAGGAGAAACTGGATCGACAGTTACGATCCTACAACGTTGAACGAGCTTGTCGGAGCGGTAAAGAAAAAATGGGCAATAATAATTCTTCAAAACTTTATCAATAGAAAGTAATATCAAAGTTCATTATACTAATTTTAGGGTGGTAAATAATAAATAAATAAATAAATAAACGCAAAGTTCAACATGGAACTACTCGCTAATACAGGTCATCACTAATCTCAAAAAATTGTTATAGTATAGAAAATTTGTTGTGTAGATATTCGGGTTGGTATCAAAAACTTCAACGTTCGATATATTTAGTAATTACTACGGTATGTTTTTCCAAGACATAGACTATTGGCTACAGTTTGTTAAAAGTAATAATTATTAATAAAAAAATAATTTGTTAAGAATTATTTGCAAATGCTCCGAAATCTGAAAAATGAGGTAAAAAAATTCGCTATATGGAAAATTTTACTTTGTTATAAGCCGTAAAAAATGCATAATGAATGTGAATGAATGAAAGTTTGACTGTATTTATTTAATCAACAAGGGTGGTAAATTTAATTCTACACATTTCATGTTAACATGATTTTCGACGTAGGGTATCGTCATAATCGGTCACCACCGACTATACCGTCTGTTATGTTAATAATATTTTTACAGAATGGGAAATGTGTTGGAATAAAATAAAATACTTTTCAAAAAGTTCTAACGTTTATTTTAATAAGAACATTATAAAATTATTGGTTTTGGAAAAAGTAAAAACTTTTATAAAGAATCACATTTTTCTGTAAAGTTGAAAATTTATTCGAGACGTTTGACAAAAATTACAAACAAATTAATAATATGAATAACTCTTCTAGATATTAACAAGTTTTATCATTAATATTTCTGTATTATTGTTTGTTTCCCAGAATCATGTTTAAGCTAGAATCAACTTCGGAGACAATTCAGAGTTCTGTAGGTAATTATATTCTTACTGATCTATTTTGAGCATAAATAAGACTCTTAACAATAATACAACACAATCTTGCTATGAAGATTTAACCCCACAAATTCAAGACGTGTCGCGTGTAAAGGATTGCTGATAACGAATAAAACGAAAATCAGAACTCACATGCTGCACACATGTTACTTAGCTGCTACAAAACAAAGTTACGGTCATGTTCCAACGTGTAGTTGTTTATACTTTAATAAAATTATACGTTGTTTCCAAGTAATACTGTCAAATAAATGGCTCATTTTCACTGCATTTGTCGTTAACCACAATGGTACCCAAGTAAACTATCGTCGTTAGTGTATTAAAATAATTTATTGGGAGTAAAAACACTCAAATTCAAACTCAAAATTAGAAAAATGAAATATATGAGATTGGGAAAAAATCTATTGCTAGAAATTTGATACAACGAATTACAGAAAAAATGATTTTCGAAACTTTTTAAAATCACTTTTAATTGACGATATGGAAATCCTTTATAACGAGTGGTCTCAATAATAAGCTGTTTACAAGGAAGATTTGGAGGATTAATTATTTTTTTTAAATTTACACCTACAAAAATTTCTTGAGCATCTTGTAACAATTAAATTTGTTATCCCCTTATTATGACCAATTTTTATTACAACCTTTAAAAGCCCCCATTGTTATGCACAGACAACAATAATTGCTAGGAATTTAATCGGGTAAAAATCGCATTTTTGATTAAACGTTTACAGTTACACAAGCATTTTACGAATTTACAATTGAATTAATAATGTCAAATTTTATGTAATAATGAAACGGATTACAAAAGCCCCATTAAAAAATTGGGCAACGAATGCAGCAATCTCGAAATCTCATTAAATAAATCCTGAAAAGCCGACTTAATTTTTAATACTGCATTTATTTAATTCACGACTGTATCTTTAATTTCCTACTCGTTACGATCGTGAAAGTTTTTGATTACCGTTTGGCATTTTCGGCAGATCTCGCTTCATATTTCAGGTACTAATCTATTTCTTGTCGTAACAATAAAAAAATAAAGCAAGACTACAACGATCGTGACGTTCTTAATATTCAGTCGATGGCCGATGTAACAGTAGCGTCTGCAGCAACAAAGATGCGCTAACTGGAGGCGGCTAAAGGAAATGACGCCGCAGTTTCATCTCCGGCCTATTTCCGTTTTCGACGCTCTAATGCGCTCACTCAGCCATATTCATACCACACTCTGTTTGCCAATGGTACTTTTCTTCTAGTTTTAATGTAACCGCGAAATTTCGTCTCGAAAAAAAATCGGGAGGGAACGGCGACATACGGCACTTGTCAGCGTTGATTGATAGGTTGTTTGAAATAATCCGGCGCGTGGCCGTGTGAACGCTTTACACCCTCCGAGCAACCCTTACGCCCAAGAATATTTTTCCAAGTTTCGTGATTTTTGGCTAGGAGCGCTTGAATTAGCGCGGCCGTAAAATGCGATTATCGCACTTCACCTTAATCCTTTGGAAGTTGCTGCAGAAGCTTATCGTCGGAAATCAAAGTTCGCTGGTAGGGTGGTGTTTGCGTGTCACGTGCCGCACACAAGTCGGTCACTTAATCTACTATTTATGTGACTTTAGGGGGAGGACACGCGCCCCGTATTATATCAAGTCTGACTCGGTTAAATGGCTAATGCAAAATCTAATGCCCACTTCCTAAACTACAAGTTGCGACAATAAAAATACATTTTTATTAAATTTATATTCGAGCAGGTTTAACTATCATGTCTTTTTGTGTTGTAGTACTCGTATTAACTATAATTCATCAGTAGATGACATTTAATTTCACCGAAATTTCAGTAAATTACAGGTTTAAGTAATAACACATGTAGAGATAATTTCATCCTATAAGAAATTATTTTTATTAGGCGTCTTTCATAAATGATGTCACAGGTTTAGGCGGGGGGGAAGGGATTACCGGAATCGTGACAGTCCGTTACAGGGGGTTAGGGGGTCTTTTTAAAAACATGACATCACAAAGGGTATTTCCGAAAAAATAAAATTTTAAGAATTATATAACTTGATCAACTGATATAGCACACCTTTCATTAATTGTATTTTCCTTTATAATTGAAAATTACTTTGTTTCTGTGACGTGACTCACCTGGAGAGGGGGGCGTTTGGTACAGTGTGACACCTAGTGACATAGGGGTGGGGTGGGGTTAAATTTGACGAAAAACCTGTGACATCATTTATGGATGTCGCCCTATGTTTCAAGATGTGGTTTACAAAAGTTTGGATTAATCCGTGTAATAATTTATGATTTTATTTACAACTACATTTTAATTTGTTTTGTGTTTACTAAAAAATATCTGATTCTTGTAAAATTTGGATTATTTTATTAAAATTATGCGAAGAAAGAACGCCATTTATGGAAATAGGTGAGATATTTTTCAATCATTAACCACAGCGCATTGTTGTTGGGTGAAGCGTAACTTGTAGAAGACACGCCGCAAAATATGCGTATGATGTTGCCGGCAGCGTGTGGTACATGTTATTGCGCATGAAATATTTATGTATGCAACTTGCGTAGGTCACGCTAATATTATTTTATTTTACATAAGCTCAAAATAATTTCCATCATCAATGTTTTATTTCACTGCTTGAAAGTCCTCAAACAAATAAATTTTCTAAGAAAGTTTCGAAGTATATTCCTCCAAATAAATCGTTAACTGTATTACAGTGAAATCTCCCTTGGGCGGACACCAACGGTACCGACTAAAAGTGTCCCTTCAAAGAAGTGTCCGCCTAAAAGAAATATGAAAAAAATCGTTTTTTTAATGAAAATTGTAATTAAAGAAATTACGGCATTTAAAACGTATATGTAAATATTTTTAAAATAAACAAAAAACTTAAAACTTGAGAAAAAAATAAGGATTTGTTTGTTACCTTACAAAATACATACAAAATATAACAGAATATAGTAATACATAAAATGAAATGAAATGTCACTTTAATGACGCAAAAATTCATATGTTGTTGTTTGTCTCCTTTTTTTCTTTAAAATGGGGTCCAGAAATCGTATTTCTAATTTGGAAAGAAGCTCCAAAGACTCTATATCTCCGTGATCTTCGGCAAAACGTTTAAGTTGATTGGTTAGGGTAATAGCTTCACCATAATTTGGGATAGCCTCTGTTGGTACTGGAACCTCATCGACATCACAATCTTCGGAAAGTTCTTGTATTTCAACTGGATTTTCAATTTTTAGTCCTGAATCTGGATCTTCAACATACAAATTTTCATCTGAGTTCAAAAAATCATTAAGGTTTTCATTGTCAGTCAATTCCAACAAATTCTTATTTTTGAGGATATCTGCAAGTGCGTTAAGTGGTAAGTCATCTTCTGGATCAGATGTAACAGCCTCAGTTAACTGGTCTTCAGTTTACATATTTTCATGCTTAAATCCTGCTTTACGGAAGCAATTTTAATCGTTTCCTTGGTTACTTGGTCCCAAGCGGTTTTCGCGAAGTAAACTGCATCCAATGTCGTAATTTTCTTAATTAACTCAAAAGCTGTACCAGCAGTTTCAAGGTTTACTAGCAGGTGCTTTAGTATTAGACTTCGATAATAAGTTTTAAAAATTTTTATAATCCCCTGGTCTAGTGGTTGACAAGCTGATGTACAATTATGGGGCAGAAACAAGATTTTTATATTTTTTAATCGGACGTCTTTTTCACTGTATTCATATCTTCCTAAAATGAAAATCTTTAATCCAAAAAATAATCAAAAGTTGCTCATGTCTAAAGCCTGGTTGAGATTGCGTTTTATCCATCATTTTGTCGCATTCTACAAAACTTTACAAAATCGAGATTCATCACTGAATGAGGTTCAGACGAAGACGTGGGGAACGTTGCGATATTTAATTTTCTGTTGAAAGAAGTGTGCATCGAGGTGCGGGAGTTATGGTATGGGGTGCTATAGCATATGGGAGTAGGTCTCAGTTGGTGTTCATCTGAGGCACCATGGGCGTCCAGCGTTACGTTGATGTGGTGGTGGAACCCCACATTCTTCCATATGTTTAGCAGCTTGAAGACCCAATTTCCAGCAGGATAATACCCCCCGTCCCCACTTCTCTAAACCGGTTCGAAGATGCCCTTGTCAATATCTTGCCATGACCAGCCAGATCTCCCGACATCTTGCCAATTGAACAAGTTTAGGACATTATAGGAAAAAAACTGATGAATTTAGCGAATTTTCCGTAAACACTAGAATGTCTTCAGCATGAATTGCAAGTTGCTTGGAATACCATACCCAAAATGGACATCGACCACGTACTGGCATCAATGCCACGAAATGAGGGGATGTGAAACTAGTAGGGTCTGCCCAATACATTATTAATAAAACTTAAATTAAATTGTCTTAATCTTTCGTTCTCTTTCTTTGAAATTATAGTCAATTATTACCTTTGAACAATTATACGTTTCTGCCAAGTTTGGTTGAAAAATTCGCAACCATTCTTGGTGTTGCAATTTCCAAGTCATGTAGTATACTTCAGTTGCAATTTACAAGTCATGTAGTATACTTCAATTGCAATTTCCAAGTCATGTAGTATACTTCAATTGCAATTTTCAAGTCATGTAGTATACTTCAGTTGCAATGAAACAATAATTTTTTTAAACCTGCAAAACTACGCAAATGTTTGAAAGTTTTTAATATGATATAATTTCGATTTATGTACTCTTCGGTACTGAAGTGATATAGTAATAAAAAATTTAACTTCTGCCTTTAAGTAAACAAATAACTGTTATTTTAACTTAAACTTTTTAAAATTTCGATTGCAAGATTATTTTTCGCTTTTCACCTTTGAAAGGGTAAAACTTGAATTTTTGAAAACAACCTCATTTCGAAAATATAATAAAACTTTGATTATCTATCTGTCACTATTTGCCGTCTGTTTGTATTAACTGTATTTTTTAAATAGGTACGATATCAACATATTAATGAAAAATATTTATTCTTCTTAGTTGTAAATTGAACACTGTGACCATCAAATGCAGTTTTATGATTTTACGACCGGACATCAATCTGTTTTAAATATGTAATAAAAGAAAGAATTCCAATTGTTGTATCCAAAATTACCGTGAGTACCTACATGAAAAGGTAATTTTTAGGAAGCTTACAATTAGTAGAATTTCTTACAATAAAATTTCTTTGTCTATGATTTAGTTATGACCTTTTTTAGACTCTTCACTGAATAAGTTGATGATATTTTCATATTTCTATATTGATTAGTATCAGTGAAACCACTTCAATTTGGAAATTCTATAAATGGTACTTTTCTTCTAATTTTTTGAATAAGACGTTTTGAAAAAAAAATTGTAACATTTTATACAAAGCAAATTTCATTCTGCTTTAAAACAACTATTTGTACTTTTTTATGAACAGTTAACATAAATGCACAATTGAAAATTTTAATTTCATAAGGTTTATGATAATTTCAAAAACATTATAATCATAAATTTTGTAGTTAAAATAATATGTCGTATGAAAACAATTTTTTGTTAGCTTTTATGTTCTGTTCTTTGCATTTTACATACTTAAATTTTATTTCTTTTTAATAATTTTTAGTCATTACGAGTTTTTCGCTTTATAGGAGCAGTTAATACTTCCATATATTTATTTTTGGCTGCAATGCTCATTATGCAATTTCGCACCATTCCATTAAATTTAAATTCAAAAATATATCTTAATTTCTCAAGAAAATACAGTTGAATCTTTTAACACTGAATATTTGATGAATTTATGACAATTTCTCGACAATGGAAGCTGTTAGCTATGGTCCGAATCTTTTCGTGACAGCTATTTATGATGTTCCATAGAACAAACCCATCGCAAATACAGGCAAGTTGCACAAGGTCAGATTAGTGGTTTCTTCACATCTTATGAATCATCGTTCCATAACTATTCAAATTATCTATAGGGGTAACATTTTTAATATTAATTTTCGGGATAGTAAAACGATTAATTATAATTAATGCAATTGTTTGAAGTTGACCAGTGGTCTTCCTGTTCTTCGAATTGTAAAAATAACGTTGCGGTCCTGGGAACCTTTACCTACTGCAGTACTAGATGTTCCGATTGGGAGAAGTTCAGTCATAAAGGCCTCGGTTTTCGATGTCCGCAGTCTATTGTCCGCAAAATTTATGATTGTTGAGGTTGTAAATAAAACGATATTTGATACTTGTTGTGTAAAACTGCGATTTACTTAAAATCTAATTAATATTTTTTCATTCTGATTTGAGTCTTCAATTCTAAAATTTGCAAATCTAATGTAAATCAAGTGTTTTTTTAATTTTAAGGCCTTCGATGAACAATCTTAAAAAATTAATATGCATTCTCTAAAGACTAATATTTTCAATACGTATGCTGTATCAGTTTCGTTTTTTTTCTATAATATTTAAAGCCAAAAAGTGGGGCGGAGATAAAACGTGGCGCACTCTGTAGAATGTTATTTACGAACAGGTCTAAATGCAGCCAACAATACACATTTCACATATTGTATATCTAATGTATTATTTTAAAAACTAAAGAATAATAATACTTTTTAAAATTGTTCCCGCAACAACTTTGCGACCCGGAAAACGTTCTCTATATGGGCGACTTGCAGCTGAACTATTTTTTTTTTCATTCACCATGGATCAAAATCATATTTTCTCGTTCGAATACTTCAGAGTTATAAATTTTGACAAATAGCTTATCTTCAATAAAAAAAACTCAGTCAAGGGTAGACAATAATTTTAATAATAAATTGACCCTATCGGTCACGAATTAACACCTTTAAAGAAAAAACTCTGAAATTTACTATGATGTAAATATGATTTTTTTGAAATTTTTTAGTGTGTTTCACATTTTCAAAATGCTTCGTTTGGGCACTGTAGGGTGTCATCAACTGAGGACATCGTGAGCTAATGAAGTAAAAAATATATATACATTTGTTACAAATATTTCCAAACGGCATAAAAAACAATGCATTTTATTCAAATTTCATTATATTTTACAATTACGAAGTACAATATTTCATGAAAATTGTTTTTCCTCTGTTAACCCATTAGGGCCCAACATATCTTTAATTCTTTCTTTTTATGACAAAAGACTCTACAGAGAGTCTTTTGCGTCTTTTGCGTTAACGCAACGTTGAGCCTTAATGGTTTAAGTAAAGATGAATACCTACTGCATTTTCCACACTTTACTCCTGATGTTGGTTTTACCGTTTGTTCACAATGTGGTTGAAAGGCTAAAACAAGCTGAGCTTCATAGGAAAAAAATCAGTATAGGTTGTCCTCAATTGAGGACGCTGGCCAAAAGGGTTAATAACACACAATTGAATTGAATTTTTAGTTAGAAAAAAATGAAGTTATTGTGACCTTTTGAAAAAGCAGTACCGCCGACGCCGATTTAAAAAGTCGCTTTTATCACCGCCCAGATTTATGAGTTCTCACGGGTATCAACCAGTATCCTGATTAATGTATTTTTTCACGGGCGTACATCAAAAAGAGAATAGCAAACGAGGCGACCGGAACAACCCACAACTACCACTAATCACACAACGGTGTATTACTAGTTTAAAACAACTTTAAAGGAGTCGTTATTAAGACTTTATCGTTGATTTATACGCACTTTAAAAGTAACTCTGTCATAAAATATGACCAACTTTTAAAAGCATTTGCGAGCGCAAGTTTACTTTTTGTGCCTGTGTAAATTTTGCATTTCATTGTTTCAGAACATCATTATTTACAACATTTAATCTTGTCGCTGCGAAACAAAATTCAATAGCAGGTCCGCAAGGAGGGTTTAGTAACTCCCCGTTCAGTCGTTTTAACTAAGACGAATCCTTCCTTATCAGCGGACGACAGAGATTGTCACGGCCCCCTATCATATCACATAGAAACCCCTATTTAGGGGGTGTTGTTTATCCAGGGGTCGTCGCAATTGGTTATCGGATTAGCGTTATCTTAACGATATAGTCGCTTGCTTTATCGTGTCTCTTGTTTATCCTTTATATACAACAGCCACCCTTGAATATTTATCTCGGGGTGTAAAAAGTAATGACTCTTTGAAGCTAGTGATTTAAAATGATAACACGACAACGTACGCCACTGAAGCGATTTTTTATTGACGGTTTTTGAAGGACGGGTGTAGTGTTACTGGGAGTGAGTCCATAAATTAAGCTTTTGTGATCTTGAAATGCAAGTCTATTACTTTATATTAAGAAAATCCCACTCTTGAAAGTGAATTGATACGTTCTCAGTGTATATACACATAAAATATAGTTAAATAAACATAAATAGTGGGCGAGAGAATGTGGCAAGTGACAGGGTTGCGCGGACCCCTGTGTTCCCATTGTGGGATCCTATGGTCCCGGTAGCGCTAAGGCTTGCCTTCCATTATAAATCATTGCTTTTATTGCTAGGAATGCAGGTATGTGTCCTTTTGTCCGTGATCAACGCATAAAAGTCGTGTTAAATTTTTTTTTGTGTTTTACCTTCTTATGAAAAAAGGTTTTCAGACACAAGTTCGACATTAAATTGCGACAGGTGAAATTAAATATAAATTAATGGTGCCAAAAAGCTTTGAAACAATGAAATATTAGGGTCAAATTTTTTCTTGTTTTTTTTTTTAACAAAATTTTCCCACGGAAATACAAGCTTTAATTTTATTTAAAAAAAGATCATAATTTTAAAACGTATCTATTATTCTTACTATTGTTACACAGAATTTGTTTTATTGTCATTTTTACAGAAAAATATTATTTTTCATAAATCTTTGTATATTAATTTCTTAAGTAAAATAAAGTAGAAAAACTTAAAAATTTAAAATTAGTATTCATGCGAGTAATTAAAGTTAAGTCATTAATTGCGGTAAATGTAATATTTTAATGTTACGGAAATGCAGTGGAAATTTAAAAAACAGGTAGTGCTTATCATATTAAAAAAGATAAGAAATACCATGTCGAAGAGGAAGATGGTGTTATAATATTAGTTGCAGATTCTGTAGCTGAGGGTCCAATAATGCAATTCCGACACACAGTTGTGAATAAGCAAATTCCAATTACGCCGAGATTAAAAAAAAACTGAAATAAATCTTATAAGCTCGCTTTTACAAATAGAGAAATTGTAATGGCGCAATACGTTTAGCCTTTTGACTGCGTGTAGAAGAAGAGCACTCAAAAAATTAAAATGTTTACGTTTACTACTCTTACAACAATTTAAACAGTTTCTAAATTGTGAAATTATCATAAGTAATATTACAAGAGAGTGAGAATAAATTGAAAATAATTCGACAGATTTTCGAAAACTTGTTGCCAGGGAATAGACACGAGAGCCCGTAGGGCTCAAGTGGCTATTCCCAAATGGCAACAAGTTTGAAAAAATAACTGGAGAATTATTTTCTAATTAATTCGCACTCTCGAGTGGTATTCGGAAGATTATTTTTTAATGTTTGAATCAAAAATGCAACATAATAAATACAGTTTAACAGTTTAAAATAAAACTGGTGACAGATGTCAGATAATTCTCGCGGGAATTTTCTACAGTAGAAAATTCTCACTATAATAATCTTGTGATTGGACAGAATTAAGCACGTGTGCCCAAATACTGCTAAACGATTGGTGAATAAAATCACTAAAAAATAATCAGAAAACAATACTTGAAAAGTTAATGTGTGCTATGATGTTATGTATAACAAAATTATTTATTTAAATTACAACAAAATGTTGTTATTCAACTTTAGTACTGCTTGGTACACATTGCATATTATAATTATATTATTTTTAACTCAACCTAAATCATGAGGGGGTGCTTAACAAGGACCAATATACTTATACGAGCGCCAATCTTACAGCCCAATTAAATATTAGACAACATCCAAATATTAAATTATAAGTGATACTTAGTATGCAGTAGCTAATTAAGTAAGTTTTCAGGCATAAAACACCCAACTGTCTAGAATAAAAAAACTACTATCCAGTAAAGAAAACTGCAGTTACCTTAAACTTAAGCGCTAAGTCAGATGACGCTCCATTTACCGACCAATGCTGTTCAGTAACGAATTTATTGTTAGATCAGTTTGTATTGCACTTTTTGATAAAAAATTAGAAAAATGTTTTTTGCATGAAAGTGTACAGGGTGTCCCATCACTTGTGGTCACCCCCAAAATTGAGCTTTAATTGAAACCTATGTATTTGAAATTTGGTGCACGTATGACTCTAGTATAAGGCTATAAATTTCCGGTTTTAAATGTTAATTGTCGGCGTTAGTTTTCGAGAAAAAAAATAAAAACTGATTTTTTATAAAATTACTATCTCCCAATTTCGTCAAATTTCACTTTTCAGGATCAGTATTATTGAGACAAAGATGTCCAAAGTAAAAAAAAAATCCAAAAGCTGTAATTAGCCTAAAATTCCCTTATTCGAATATTGACAGTAAATGTAATAATTTATGGCCGTTACGATCCTCAAGATCTATCCGCAAACTCAAGCACGATTTAAATTTATGGCATTGTAAAAATTTGTCACTGTCTCGTAGAAGCCGGGCGAACTGGACATCAGTAGCGTACCTAAATCGAACCTTTTTACATTGTTGTAGATTTCTAAAATTTTTGTAAGTCCTCCAATAAATTACGATTATGAGAACGAACATGATTTAATGTATGGATGTTAAATTATTTTTTTTAAGTCGAAGAGGACTTATTACATTTTGAATTAATGTTTGAGTTCAAAGATGAATGAATACGAAAGATTTTGAATAACGGAAATTTAAAGGGAAAAGAAAAAACGACAGTGAATCCTACGGTCACGCATAAAGTCAATCAAGCTGCAGTTTTAAATCTCGCCGATAATAATCCCCAATTGAGCATTAGTAATAAGTCCTCTTCAACTTAAAAAAAATAATTCAGCATCCAGACTTTAAATCATGTTCGTTCTCATAATCGTAATTTATTGGAGGGCTTACAAAAATTTTACAAATCTACAAGAATGTAAAAAAGTTCGATTTAGGTACGCTACTGATGTTGACTTCGCTCGGCTTTCACGCGACACTGACAAATTTTTACAATGCCATAAATTTAAATCGTACTTGAGTTTGCGGACAGTTCTTGAGGATCCGTATGGCCATAAATCATTACATTTACTGTTATCGAATATAAGGGAATTTTAGGCTAATTACAGCTTTTGGATTTTTTTTTTACTTTGGACATCTTTGTCTCAATAATACTGATCCTGAAAAGTGAAATGTGACGAAATTGGGAGATAGTATTTTTATAAAAAATCAGTTTTTATTTTTTTCCTCGAAAACTAACGCCGACAATTAACATTTAAAACCGGAAATTTCTTGCCTTATCCCAGAGTCATACGTGCACCAAATTTCAAATACATAGCTTTCAATTAAAGCTCAATTTTGGGGGTGGCCACAAGTGATGGGACACCCTGTACAAAAAAGTTGATATAACCGACATTCTTTTAAATGGGTTGTAAAACTTTGTACTTAGCCAGCTTGAATCGGAAGCCAGTGCAGTAAACCATTCACTGATTACCTAAGTCTTGGTTAGATGATGTAAATCAGACCTGATGTAGATGATTCGGAAGGGCCGGTCATTCTTTAAAATAAATGGGAACACCTGCGGTATAGATCCCTTCTGCGTTGATTAGTCTTTTATTTAATGAGACACTATCATAAAACCAGATTAGGAGAATGCAACGTATAAAATTAGTTGAATTCCAATTTATCCTAATTCATACAAAGGTATAAGTTTAATTAACCAATAATAAATATATGAATTTATAGAAAGTCTCCAAATCACATAAATACTTAGGAGTGATAAGGAATCATAAAAGTAAAAGATATAACAACAAAAACAGGAAGGTTATTTAATAGCATAGGGGAAGAATACCTGAGAGTATAAAAGCAGAAGTGGTTAGAAAGGTCGTTAAACCAATCTTCACTTATTGAAGTAAATCATGAACAACAACAAAGAAACAGAAAAACAACCAAAAAGTGCAGAAATGATGTTTTTAAGAAAAATAAAAGGAAACAACAAGAATGGGCAAAATAAAAGATAGGTACCGAGAAGATTTGAATATAATCCTAATAGAAAAAACAATACAGCAAAACAAATTGCGATGGTTTGAACATGTACAAAGGATGGTGGATGAACGTTTGCCCAAGAAAGTGCTTGAACCTATATAGTTGGGAAAAAAAAAGAAGAGAGGAGGAAAAAAATGATGAAAAGAAGAAATGGGGCAAGCAGCTCAATTAAGAGAAGTAAAGTGAATAAAACTAGCTTTAGTGACAAAAGATAGAAGAAGGTGGAGAGCAGTATGGCAAAGGATTCCTTCGAAACTCAACTCGTTCCATAACCTTACACCAAAAGTAAGTAAGTAAAAGAGAATGAAAGTTTTTAAATACTAGATATTGTTAATTGCATAAAGATAATCAGTCACTTTACCCCATTAGACATTAATGACTCGAATTTGAAGAAAAAATTAAAAATTTTGCGAACCACTGAGTCACGTGATGAAAAGGTCACACCGGTAAACAGTGAATGAAAATGTGCAAAAACTCCAGCCATTTTTCATGTCTTTTTTAACTTCGACAAAAGTCTGTTCTTAATGCTTTTATCGCGGCAACAAAAAAAAGGTTATAAAATGACAAAATAAATTCCCAAAGAGTCTATAAACTTCAAATTTTTATTGTAGCGTAAGTTATTCTTGAAACGTGAGTCAAGTTTATCTGGCATATGCTTGCGATCATACAATACTAGATCCGCTGCTTTTTATTAAGGGGTGGTTTCGTAACCAGAGGGTATAAAGTCTCACTTTCACACCAGTAACCACGATGCGGACGCTAATGTCTTTAATCCCATTTTCCCCTCTTGCAGCTCAATGAACTTTAGTCCTCGGAGTGTGCAATGCAGATTCATATATGTACACACCTACCCTTTAATACACAATGCGTGTGAACTGTTACTTATTAACTTACAAGCCAGTTTTCGGCTCGTTTTGATTAATTTTCGCTACACAAAAAATGTTCGCAACAAGTGAATCTTAAATTGGAGTTAAACTTGTAAATTATCAAATGGAAATTTTTAAACTGCAAAATAGAATTGAATGTGGTTAAAATGGTTGCTTTTTAGAGATCGTTAATCATGCGTCAATTAATTAAAATAACATGGAGACAGGTAGAATGTGTACATTCAGACAGAACGGTTCAGACGGTCACGCAAGCACTGCTCCATCATTTTCCGCGATAACGTTGCGGGTCGATTTTGTTCTAGTTATCGAAAATATCGCAAAAGCTATTTTTTAACTGGAAAATTTATTGTGAGATCTGCCGATTTTTGTATGATGTACGCACATGCAGATACATTTAAATTCATTTGTGTACGCGTGGAAAATAATCGCAGAGGGAATAAAATTTCAACCGTTTCAAAAAAATCTTTTTATTCAAAAATTTTATTTCTAGTTTTTCAAGTGGTACATTAAAAAAGCTCTTTCGTTTTATTAGGAAAACAAATTTTTTAATTAAAACTATTTTTGAAGCATTTTTAATTTACAGTAGAATCCGGTTATAATGGCTCCAGTTATAGCGAACCACCGGTTATAACGAACTTTATTTCAAGTCCCGACATTTTCCCCTATGTTAAAATGTAAA
Source organism: Dascillus cervinus (assembly GCA_949768715.1). Classification (NCBI taxonomy): domain Eukaryota; kingdom Metazoa; phylum Arthropoda; class Insecta; order Coleoptera; family Dascillidae; genus Dascillus; species Dascillus cervinus. The sequence continues at coordinate 22,425,828 of OX458319.1, read as the reverse complement.
AATTAATCGGTTATAACGAACTCGGATATAACGAACTATCGGATATAGCGAACCTGAAAAGCCGAAATTAATAAAATTTTAATCGGCTATAACGAACTTTACATTGTATATAACACGTAATAACGTAATAACCTTTGAATCTGATGATGACTTGTCGTTAAATGAGTGGTTACAAAAAGAGAATCAAAGGGAACGTGAATTTCAGCAATTGGAAAATTCAAATTTTTTCGAAAACTTATAACTAGAATATTTAGGTATTTGTGGTAGACAAAAGTGACCACGAAGAAGCCAATAAGCCAGCATTAATAACATTCGTAATTTTTTACAGAATTATGGTGCGCCTATTATTGAAAATGTGTGGACAATTTATAATTTAAAAATGCAACAGTTCAGTCTAAAATAACAATTTTTTTCAAATAAAATTACTTATTGCATTTTGCTTTGTTTTACTTAAGTTTAGTCCTTATATTTATAATGGTTTTATACATATGCATATTTATATTAGACAATAACGGTCTCATAAAACACTCTTGCATTTATTCTTTCAATAGCGTTTATAACGAACTTCGGATATAACGAACCGATTTTGACGGTCCCTTCAGGTTCGCTATAACCGGATTCTACTGTATTTAATGGAATCAATTTTTTTAAATTTTCGATCATACTTATTGCATAAAGTAAAAATAAATGTTTTGTTCTAAGTAAATAGAAACATATTTCAAAAATAAATGCTTAGATGCATCAGGCAAACGTTGCAGTTTTTACAAAAGTAACAATTTGAGCGTAAGTGATTCAGGATATCGTAAAGAACATTTAATAACCGATCCAAAAATATTTATGCATCCGTTCCCTCGATAGTGGATACCTTCGCATTTATAAAAAGCTCATGCGTGTATAGCGATAAACCCTCCTGAATGAATAGCATTTGTTCACTGGTTTAATGATAAGAGCGATTGTGACGTCATATGCATATATAACCCACTCATCAACGTGGTAATTGATTTACATACAAAATTTCACAAACCGATTTTTCCCTCGCCAAAATCGCATAATCCGGCATAAATTTGTGACGACAGCCTACATTAAATCAAAGTTTAAATCACATGTGTAAACAAGTGACAGGCTTAGAGTAAATTACCCGAATAAAGGGAAAGTGATCCCGCACTATAACGCGTCCCAAGGGCCCACCGAGGGGGCCCACTATTAGTTCACCCCACGGGGATGCTTCCTTCAATTTTGACTTTAACAGCGGTTTCTAAAAAAAACCCATCCTGGCCGCACAACTAGTTTATTAAGTGGCACTCCTATTCTCGGAAGGCCTGTTTAATATGCGTTGTTAAAATCCGAACGTCCGGCAATCCACAAATGGACCAGTCAAAATCAGGCGACGGTGTCTTCGGTGATCAGAGAAATGCTTTGTCTGCTTCGAGATCAATACACAGAGTTGTGACGTCATATCTCGGCCATCTTGTCATATCGTCTCCATTCCGGGAGATGCCATCTCCTGAAATGTTTTCCTTCGCCCCCTCGTTCCTCCAGTTCCCGTGCTCCTTCATTCGGAATATTTCCCTGAGCGTTTATTTCGTTTGCGGGAAAAATTGCAGCGTTGTATTTTTTTAGGGTGAAAAATAGCTGCTCTTAAGCTTCTGGAGTGGTCGTGGTGTAGGTAAGTATCGGCGTTCGCGTGCCGTATCTGTTTCAAAATTGGAGGACGTAACAGCTGCAGTGGTGGTCTAACAATTCCATCGTACTCGAGAACGAGTTGGAGTGCTTGAAACAATGTATTGTTTTAAGTTTGTTTCAAGTGGCGTTTTGTTGTTTTTATCTTGTGCTAACGACCCCACAAGTTTTATACCCACCCAGAATGCTGGACTTTTATGCGGTTTTCAAATTGCGCTGCATCAAATTGCTTTGAGTGCATTCTTTTAGTGCCTCTATACAAAATCTGCACGATGTGGTAGTAGTGATTATTTAAATCAGAATTTTTACACTTTTCGATTACTATTCATTGAATGCTTTTTTTGGGTTAAATTTCACTAATTTATTATCTCCTTGAGTTAGTGTTGAAAATGTGTTGGCTTATTTTTTTTCAATTTTTTTCTTTTGTCTTCGCCACGTTTCCTTTGCCCTTATTGTTTTAAAACTTTTTGTTTCACAGATGGACTAAAACGGGGGATTTGCTTTCATTTTCAATTTTACAAAAAAAATAAAGAAAAAATATCTTAAAAGTTTAAAATGGAAATTGTTCCAATAAATCAAACCACAAATATCAATAATTGAAATAATTAAAGTTAAGGCGACAAATTTGATAACTATTGAAACAATGTTAACCCTTCAACCAAATATGTTTCTTGTTTATGTATCATGTCCCCATGAATTCATTATTCAAAATTGTGAAAGATGTGCACGATATTAGAGAAAACAAGATAGATCATAATGAAGAAGAGGCTGCTATAATATTGGTTGTAGATTCTGTAACTGAGGATCTAATAATGTCATTACCTAAATTAAACCTTGTCAAACTTCAGTATAATAACACAATTTAAAATATTTAATAAAAATGAAACAAAAGTAATTTAATTTTTAACAACTCATCTGCAAACAATGCAAGCAAAACATTTAGTTTTTTGAGAAATCACATCACATTACTGATGACGTCATAGTATACCATCTTATCCTTATAGCATCTTAGCCTATTTTCAAAATCCCGGCAAGTAGGCGTATAGGTATAACTCATACATTCCACAGTATTTTTTGCAATAAAGCGTCGCCCTGGGTTAAAGAATAATTAACAGCTCACCAACACTAATTTTCATTATTTCATGTACGAGCGTACTTGCGAGATACTAAACATAATAATCACAGGATACTAGTAACCTCTAAGTCGACGAAGTAAAGTATTAGAAATATTTATGTAACTTTCACAGTCTTGTCAAAGACTACTGTTCCATCTAACCCTAAGTTACCATTTCATACACAATTTCCCTAGAAGCAGTCAGAAAAAGTAGTTTTTCGATTTATTTTGTTTCAAAAGTTTCAAATAGTTCATCATAACTAAACAAAAACTTCATATAATTTATTCATTTCCTTTATCTATTTTAAAGATCGTTGAATAATTATAACATTGCCTAAATTTTATCCTCTTAGTATTTAAAAGTACAGTAAAACCTCGATATAACGGACTAATTGGGGGGAGAGGGTGTCCGTTAAAGCCAAAAGTCCGTTATATAAAAATAGGTTTAAAATAAATCAAAAATCTTTTTTTTTTGAAAATACACTGTATTTAGATATAAATAAAAAATACAAAACACAAACAAAGTTCTATTTACTTGTCTTCGGGCACTCGTCGTGAAGTGGCGTTGCTGCAATCTACGAGCATTATGTCTCAAATTCTACTGCTAGACGTATGACGTGATTATCATGGCCGCTAAAAATTGTTTGCATGCGGCGACACTTGAATTTAAGCATGTATAATATTAACAAGACGTTTTTAATTTTTTTACATTTGACCGGATTTTTTGTCCGTTATATCCAAAGTCCGTTAAATAGAGGTCCGTTCTATCGAAGTTTTACTGTACCGGGAAATCGTTAATGGCTGCACAGAAAAACTATTTTTCAGTGAGTTATCAATATTTCATTGTAATGTGATATTAAAAACACCTAATGCATTTATTAAGTTGACGTTAAACTGTGATTTGTTTACGTTTTATTTTAGACTTGAACACTGTTATTATTATCCAAAACGGTAATTTTCAAGGCTAATTAAGCATCTATCATTAGAAATTGCTTCATTTCATACATGACAGCTAGTGGATGTAAAGATTGAGATACTCTCTGTAGAAAGTAGTTTATTCTGGACAGCCATTAACAATCCCCCGGTATGTATTCCACAGAATTTCGTTGCAATAAGGCATGCAAATTATAGCTTAAATATTATTTAACAGCACACAATACTAATTTTCAGCTCGTTAGTTTGGCCCCATCTGTTTGTATAATTTTCAGGGACTTAAAAATCACTACTGTATCATCTTACCCTAACCTGCCGTCTCAGGTATCATTCCCCAATTCCTACTTATATATTCGTCAAAATTTATTGTTATCTACTAAAAGGATGAAAACCATTGCTTTTAACAAGGTCCATGGATCAGAATGAAAACTTTACAAACAAATTGATTAACAGTTTCGAAATATGTAGTAAACTAACCAGCCCATCGCATATTTGGTTAGAAGGTTATTAGTTTTGGAATAAGTAAATTTGAAATAAAAAAAGTTCTACTGTTTTTCAGTTCATTTTGGGTCGAACTGTAGGTATATCTTTTGAAAGTGTGCATTTTTAATTTTTTTTGTACCTAGAGGATTAAATTGGTGATTTGGACGATTAAAAGGTGAGTTGCTTTCGAAGTAAAAAAATTCTGGTTTGAGGCGATGAGTTTTTTTTCGTGAAAAATTGACCTTTTTTGCTTACAGAAGAACACCATGTTGGTAAAAAAATTACAGAAACTTATGTTATACCGATTAAATTAAGGAAAGATTGTTTAAGTAAAGAATAAATTAAATTAAATTGTAATGATTAATTTCCAAACGCATTGGCAATATAATCCGATAAATGAAAAGATTTCAGCTTAGCGAAATAGTATCGCAACAATTTGCAGCGAATAATTACATTGCATGCCGAAGTTAAATTTGAATCATTCTTGCAACTTCACACATAAACCGAACGTATTGATGTATATCAAACTACAGTTGTTAGCCGTTATTGTAGTTGTACTTCACTTTATTTCCGGACGCCCCAATGTTCCGGACGTGTACATAAACGACGCAGACGTATGTTATGTAACTCAATACCCGCCACGTCCTCGCCAACAATAAGATCGTTAATGAAATATATCTCACATCAAACCGCGAATCCTTTAAATTCGTTAACACACTAAAAAAAATACTTTTGTCGTAAAAGAGAACGATACCGCGCATAAAACGTTATTACGTTACCATTTACCAGTAACATTATTTTATAAGTATTTCCAGATAAGGATTTAATAGATGGTGTCAACCCTAAATAATATACAGTGATTCATTGAGCATCCCAAGGGCGAGGGCGATTCCCGCACGATTGCCTTATCTAAGCGACCAGAAGCTGAGATTAAACGTCTCTTATGCCGCCCCCACCCCATCCTAAATTCATCGCCATAACCGGACGTTCGTTTAAGAAGGTGTTTGATTTATTTCGGAAAAAATCGGATGGCTTTAGATTAGATTCAGCAGTAAAGTTTAAAGGGCCCGATATATGGCGCAGCGTCCGAGTTTAAAATCATATTTACCAAGAGAGGGTGGCATCTAAATTTCACGGGCGTGTAAAAAGCTCCGATTCCGGTTGACTTTATCTCGCCTATAAATTTGCCAGAAGCGGCCCTGATTTATTCGTTCACATAAACGCGAGTCTATACTCTCTGTATTTCATTTGCGATGATTCTAAAACAAAGCTGTTAACGCTTCGGCTCTTCCTTTCTGGGAGGCGCGCCCCGACAGCGAAAAAATTCGCCCCCGGTTCGTTAAAAGGGTTGTTTGTTTCTCGAGTCGGCCGAGGACTGTTTCAGAGGCCTGGGAGGGGTTGGATGTTTGATTGGTGTTATTAGGGATGTTCTAGTGTTTGAATTTTTTGGTACTGCTGATGTTAGTGCCCGTTTTACATCCAAATCCTTACTCATTTATTTTATCAGTGCAGTTTTTTATCGCCCGTCGCGCCATGAATACGATATTTTATATCTCGTGTGCTTTCCCGCTTTTTGAAATACGCGATACTTTTACCTATATTATATTGCATTCTACAGAAACGTTTTAACGGGTTATTTAATTTTTTGCGGAAAACTGTCGACAGCATTTCCAATTTGGACAAGCTGGAGTTTATTTCCCACATTGATGTAGGGTTTTGTACATCTCATTATGGCCATCTGGTCTATGATATCGTTGACGGGGATCTATTCAATAAAAGTGTCTGATTTATTCGGGCAATTACTTAATCCTTGGTGGATAAACTTATGATGCGTAACAATTTACCAGCATATTGATTGCAATCAACAATAAAAAACTTATTACAAATGCAAATTTCAAAACTTAAAAGGAACTTAGGGGGCTAAACTTTAAATGGTTGCAAATTTAGGAACAAAGTAGAAATGTTGATCAACGAATTTAAAACAAACCTTCATCCAATTAATTTCCTTGTTCAATACCAACGAAACATATTTCCATTTCTCAAGAATTTCAGACAGATTGACGCAGATATGATACAAAAGTGGCCGTTGATCACTAAATTGCCCGCAAAAGTAAACGACCCGTAAACATTTTAATCGCATTTCTAAGATAAAGAAAAAATTCGAGAAATTTTTGGGTCGAAACTTTACCTGAAATCAGATGGCAGTTTGACACCGAAATTGCAAAGATGTGGTGAAATGAACGCAAAGAAAAGTTTTTTCTAAAATAAAAAAGTATTATTGAAATTTTTGTACGGGGCTTGAAACTACTTAAACATTTATCATCTTAAATTGTCACGACGGATCATATTTTAATTGACAACTTTGTAATGAGTTTTAAAAAAATGTCAATAAAGATGAGGGTTGATCGAAGTAAAAATAAGAAAAATACCGACTTTAAATTAGCTGTCAGTGAATAGCGGCTCGCGTCGAACATCCCCATCCTTCTCTAATCGACGATTTAATTTTCCAATTAAAAACTTTTACGCACAAAAATCAAAATTAATTAAAATATTTTCGCTTTCATTTCGAGCCACTGATAAATGACTGTTGTCTGCGCTAAATTTGTCATAAACGTTGGTGGCGCCCGTAGCGCATACAACAGTGCCCTTTCATAAACAAATGTGCGAGTTGACTGACCAAAACGACAAAAAAATATTAATAAAACTTTATTGTTACAACTGCAATTATAAATAAGACCATGAGCATTACAATGATGGGAACAAGACACATAAAAGTACCACAGTAACCGAAGTAAAGACTATAAATAACAAGAATCAGACGTAAAGGCGCGTGTCTCATTCTAATCGGACAACACTGAAGGCAATAAAATTATCAACGCCGTTTGCTGCTGGAATACAAATGGCTCATCCTTTTAATAAAGTGCATATTTGGCCGTCACATCCTCCTCTCGAATTACACGGATTTAGTCCGGTCTGGGGCAACAACGACATTTAATTGCCCTGAAATTTTTTTGGGGTTTACAAGAAATAACGCTCCACTAAAACCACGGCTCTACCCTACTTTTCATGCCACAAGCAAGATTTATTTTTTATTGTATTTTAGTTTTATTTCTTTAAAGCACCTCCAAATGCTTTATTTTTACAATCCTTTATCGAAATATGATTTTAAATCTGTAGCTATTGTGCGGATAATAAAAATTTGAGGATCTTTTTACTTTATGAAAACAATGATAATCGGCTGCCAACGTTTCATTCAGATCACTGTTCTAAATTGCCCCATTTTCTGAATCACAAAATTTGTTTTATTTCGCCTAATCTCAAGTTCTGTCTGTCGAAATTCAAAAATAAGAGCTACATAATTCGTTTGATTACTAAATTGAAGGCAAAAAGAATTTATATTGATCATAACTTTAAAATGGATTGAGGTAGCCAAATATTGCCGCAAAATACAGGGTCTTCAATTAAAAACCGCGTGTCATGCAGAATCAAAATACAGTGAAACCCCGTTTTTACGGTTTTCAAAGGACCAACAAAGAAAACGTAAATGGAGGGAAAACGTAAATTAAGGGCAATGAAAAATTTTCTTTAAAAAATCAAGCAAATTAGTTTGTAAATTTATTTCTTGCGTTAATAGGTTTCTTGCAAACTATAATTTCTTCGTACTTTGAAATTCTTTTGTGCATGCGCTTTTTTGCCATGGGACGACATTATATGGCACTTGTTTTAATTGATTCACGATTTTTTATTATTGTAGCCAAAGTGGTATATCAAAATTACGCGCGAGCGAAACGCGCGAGAATCAATACCGAATGAAATAAAAAATTGTTCACCTAATCACGATCACGAAACTTTGAAAAGTGCAAACGTCTCTAAAAACTGCTAACATATTCATTTCAATGATTTCCATGGATTTAATCGAATGTGCTAAAATAAATGGAATTTTTAATTTTAATAAATTTAATAACTGCATTTTAAATATTTCCAACGTAAATTGCCGGAAAAATAAACGTAAAACCGGGTATTATCTACATTAAAATAAAACGGGACTGCAAAAATTAGACGTAAATAACGGAAAAACGTGAAATGCGAGGACGTAAAAACGGGGTTCTACTGTATTCAATACATATTGCATTCTCCAGACCACTTTTGATTAATAACATTAAATAAATTAAGCAAAGAAAAGTAGAAGAAAGAAGAAGAAAAAATTGCAAAATCAAAATGCATTTGGGCACGACAAGATCCCATAAAATAGACAAATTACATAATGAGATGGAGACTAGGTTACATAAACGAAGTGTGGGTAGACCACCTAGAAGATGACAAGGTGACATTAAAGAGATGGCCGGAAAAAACCGGATGGAGATGGCATGAAGTAGAATGGAGGGGAAAAGAAAAGGGTAGACTTCTGTTCAAGAGTGGAAAAAAACACAGAAATAAGGAAAGTAAATTTACGAATATTGATCCTTCGGGTGAAAGATGTGCTGAATACTTGCGGAGAAGAGAAACTGCCCAGATTAATATAAGTTTGACTAAGTTTGAGATGTCGAGCCAAGCGCTGAGTTGTCGAGTGGTACAGAGAAATGCGATGAATCCTAAATTTAGTTTCAACGGACCGATGGCAGAAAGAAACCCATCAGACAAAAACTGACAGAAACTAGCGTAGTGCATAAGATGAAAGAGAATATATTTTGTTGATGTGGATACGAACGAAGAAGTGGATATGATGTTTAAGGAAGGATCAATGGAGATAACGTTTGAGACCAGAGCTAACCCTAGCTTGTAAACAGTTACATATGGCCGATCTGAGGTAGACAATGCAAAACTCCCATAAAATAAATGGATGGAGCTCCACTATCGACCCCAAATAGAGAACGTGGCGAGGAAAAAAAGGAAGAAGTTTTGACCATTAAGAAAACGAGCAGACCAAGGAGGAATTCTGAGGAGCTCGCTATCTTGCCAGCCTGGTGGATACGCCAACTTACAGGAAGCTGCATTTCTTATTTAAATATGTATGCATGTAAATATGAAGTTTATTTTATTACTTCGAGAAATACATACGAGAGTTATTTGAAAAGTTTTAAACCTAACATAAGAACAAGTATTTTTCGGTCAAATGTAATTTTATTCTTCAACATAATCTCCTTTTAAGGCAATACACTTTTCCAGGCGATGATGTAACCTCTTTAACCCTTCCAAATAGTAGTTGGAGTCTTGCTCTACAAAATAGGCGTTTATGTATGCGATGATCTCCTGGTACTATGTAAAGCTCTGTCCTCCAAGTCAAACTTTAAGCTTAGGAAATAGGAAAAAGTCGTTGGGGGTCAAATCTGGTGGGTGGTCAACCAATTCAAAGTGGAATTCGTAAATTGTGGTCTTGGCCACGGTGCGTAGGTGCGTTGTTTTGATTGAACAGCACTTTCTACCTTAAATAGCGATAGTTTTTTTCTGGTATTTCTGCCTTCAGCTTGTCCAGTAATGATGCATAGTATACCACCGTTATGGTTTTACCTTCTTCAAGATAGTCGATGAACATAATTCCATGGCTATTCCAAGAAATAGTCGCCATCACCTTCTCGGCCGATGGAATCGTCTTCGCCTTTTTGGGAGTAGGTCCACTCTGGTTTTTCTTCTGAGGAGTGCAGTGATGGAGCCAAGTTATGAATCGATGCATAAAGTCCTACTCGTTTCGCTTAATCCACTTCACTTGGAAATGTCCGTTCGAATGCGTTTTTGGTTCAAAGTGAGCAAGCGTGGCACCCAATGTGCGGATAGCTTACGCAGGTTCAATTCTTAAGTCAATATATGACAATCGCGTTTTTTCGATTTGCTCATACCGCCTGCTATCTCTTTAATCTCGATTCGACGGTCTTTCTGTACCATTTGGTGAACACTTTCGATGTTAATGATGATGGTCGCAGTTTTTGGCCGTCACGAACGCTAATCACCAGTCAAGCTCGGTGGCAAATTATAGGGCAGAGTCCCTGAAAACAGCGTTCAACTAGGTTATAATTTGCCTTTCAAATTCAAGAATTTAATCACGGCATGATTTTTTCCATTTTTACTAAAACACTGACATCGACGGACACAAACGATTGTCAAACAACAAGTGAGTGTTCAAAATGGCTGAAATTTTCACAGACATCGTTCAAAGCATATACCATTGTAGTACCAAAATGGTTTTGACGTGTAACGCCTTCTTCATGTTAAAGGTCAAAACATTTCAGACAACCCTCGTACACTGTTTATGGAAAAAAATTAACTTATAACACAGGGCTTCGTCAAAAAATGCATCACACCTGATCATTGCTGGAAGAGAATTTCATTTTAAAAGCTAATTATGATGATGTTGTACTTTAATCAAATGGATCTCGGTAATAACATTGATTACTGCCTGATCGAATAACACATGTGTACCTAAATTGATTTGAAGGGAAAGCAAACTGATACAGCAAAGGTATTAAGAGAAAATGCAGAAGCAAATATTCAAGAACAGGTAGTCAATAGTCCAAAGCAAAGTTATCTGAGCAAACTAGTCTTTCTGTTGGAACATGTCATAAAGTTACTCTCATTGAGATTGTACCCACATGGTCATTTAAAAACAATAACGAATGGTTGTATTTATCAGTTTAGTCAAAATTAGCACACCTAGGCTACTGGAAACCCGCAGTTGTAAGAAGATGTAATTAAAATTTTGGTTCAATTTTATAATTTCGTAACATAATTTCTAGTTTTAATTAATTTTATCCTATTTTGATGACGGAATCTGTTATGTATGAAATTTATTTTTTAAACGCCACTTAGGCATTTTTTATGGAATCAGTACCAAAGCGTAAGTTTGGTAGCCTATCTTTTGCGGTCACTTGGGCTTCAACCTTTGTTGATGACTTGACATAATTACAGGAACTTAACCGATGGCGTTCGCTTTTGCTTTATCACGTCCAAAAAGCCTCTCACCACCTAAACAAATCCATTTTTAAGAAGTTAACAATTCGTTACATTACAATATTCGTCATTTTACCTGACCTTCCCCTACTGTTTTAGTTCTTTCATTTCTTGACGTTGTTATTAAATTATAGAATTTTTGATCGACATTATTTAAACTGCAGAGTACGTTTGGAAAATTGCAGTAACTACAAATTCTCAAATTAGGAAATAAGTTCCAACTACAATTTAACGAAGATATAAGATAAAAGTGAAGGTAAATATTTCAAATTGAAAAGTAGCGTAAGTCGATTTATGGAACACCCTGTATCTTTCATCCTACTCAACTAGGATGTCAAATAACTACATTTTTGGTAAAGTAGTGGATGCAATAGACATGTGTTTGTAAACAATCACATCAACTTGACAGAAAATCATTATGATTTTAACTTATACTTAATTGTCACAGGTTACATAAAGATTTGCATTGCTGTTGTCTAACAATGATTGTTGTATTTTAAAAGAAGTATGAACCACTTTCACTTTGAAATTTTTTTCGTTTTGTAAAACAATAATTTAGAAATCTTCAATGTGTAAAATTAAATTTTAAAGTATTTAAACATAGTTCCAGCTGGCCGCCAACTAGTAAATTTCATTGACACTGTGTGCAAAAAATCAGCGGTGAGTTATAATTAAAAGCCTCACCGCTAATGCAGGGGGAGGATCAGATCGACCCCGACACGCGCTCTTATGTCACTTTGCATTGTAAAAATCAGTCACGACTTACATCACCTGTAATTAAGCATCTTAATGAATTTTAACTTTCAGACGGCGGATATTTAGACCCGTTTTTGCGCCCGATCAATTAACTCATATAAAACATAAGCGTTTAATGTCACAATATTTGAGGGGTTGCGATCACAATTCCCATGTGGGAAGAATCGTACAGATGTCTAGATGACCCATCCTTTGGGACACGTTCACAGACGAAAAAAAGAGGTGTGAAAAGGTGCTCGTAAAAAGAATCTAATATAAAAGCATCTTTTGAATTGCTACTGTGTTATCTCGTATTACAAGTCTACAAAACTCAAGAGAAACCAATTACGAGTGCCAGAAATTAAAGTGGGTGCCTATCAGCGGCGTCCCGCAGCAAGGGGTTAAAAAGAAAATATTTTCGTTGCAAACAGATGTGATTTCCCCTCATTAGAAGTTTTTGGCGTTTTATGGTTGTCATGTCAAGTAAAAATAGAATGTTTTTTTTTTTAGTTTTCGAGTCTCGAGAGATGATAATTTAATAAAGCAAACATATTAATCATCTGTCAGGCAGTGGCGCTGTGGGATGGACTTCTGTCCATAATTGCCTTATTGTCAAAACAGTGACCCTGCACAGCGTGGTATTTTCTTTCAGACCACACATTCAGATTAAAAGTTTCGTGGAAAGTTGACAAATTTTATTTATTTTTATTTTCTCGATCGACTTACCGAGCTTCGGAGTTGTATTGGTCCGGTTTTGTTGTGTAGGCGCCGTTTTACAACTTGTATACAGGTAGAATTGTATCCTTCCATTGTTTGCTGGATATTTTCAGGCAAACACATAATTATATATATTGTGCTACTGTCACAACTTAGGATTAGTATTGTAGTGCGTGTATGTGGGAGTTGAGCTGTTAAATGTAGGTTACTCGTAGAATCGTTGCTTTTTCTTTAGCGCAAATTTATGAAAAATTGTCAATTAAAAATTCGAACACAAGGCGCCTAAATGTCGCCTAGTTTCAGGTAACATGAATACACAATAGAATCTCGTTCGGGGGTGAACTTGGTTTTGACTTAGAGGTGTAATTGAGACATTTTTTGCTTTTAAGCTTATTTCACTGTCAAATTAATGCTTACATCATAACAGTGACAACTTGAAACAGTAAACATCTGTTCATGCCTGGAACTTCACAAAAATTTAGAATTGTTTTTGATTAATCGGCAATTATTTGTAAGTATTCCAAATTTAATTGGCTTTTTTAAGTAACTACATAATTATATCCTTTTATTGTTGTTTTATTTTCATTTTAAACATTGTATAAAGGCAAATTAAATAATAATATTTTATTGAACGCCCAAGTAGGTCTCTTGAAAATAACGGATTAACTCTTGAAATGCGTCCACAAAATTATAACAAAATGTGAAAAAATACTTGCAGACAGTGTCCCTGGATGGGGTTTCGTACACTTAAAAAGCATTCTTGATAAAAACTTTTGTTTGTATTGTAAATTTAGAAACGGTCGCCGAACTTCTGATGATGTACATATAGGTACAGCTTGCTCTAAAAATTAAGCAAAAAACCGTAATTGTTAATTTTTATGAAAAATGTTAGTTAACAAAGTTGTTTTAAAACCTAACAAAAACTGAAATTTTCATTCTAAATGAAGCGGAAACATTGGATGGGTATAGCTCAACAAAAATAAAAACAAGAATTTTACTAATTATTTTCTAAACTCAGTAGATGATTTTTAGGAAGGTAGTGAAGAGCTAATCTGCCATTTGTGAGACAACTTAATGTAGTCTATACAGTAAACCCTCTTATAACGCGGCACTTCTGTAATGCGGATTCCATATAACGCGGAGCAAAAATTTCGATGGCCCTCCTACACACAATTCAATCAGCTTGAGTAGTTTTTAAATTAAATTTCATATCTTTTGAATTAACATTCTTATACATATAGGGCGTTTCTCTTCAAAATAATGACGTCATTGTAGATTTTCTTAAACAACTAATATTTTTTCGTCGTGATTTTAATAGGTCTTTTAATTGCCAAACCGACTCTATAAAAATATTAGCCCGTTCCATGATAAAAAGGTTGAAAAACAAATTATTGAGAAGTACCTGACAATAGTCAAGCAATAATTTAGTAAATCTGAAACTACTGAGTTTTAAAACAAATCCAAAAACAAGTTAATTTTTAAATTCAATTTTACAGTTTTCGCCATAAAATTTTGATACAGAGCGTTTCTTGTCAATGAAATGACGTAATCAATCATCAGTTTTTTAATAGGGGTCCTCACGAACTTCGACCTTTAGAATTTTATAAATTCTCATAGCTATTCTCATATCAATACAAAAATTAGCAGGGTTGATGGTTTCATCATAAAATAATATTAAAATAAAATAAAATAATAAAATAATAGCCTGTTTTAAATCTTCCATCGCTATTCTCATCAAAACGAAAAAATAGTTCTGCCAATATAATTCTCATATTTATTGAAATTTTTTGATTTCTTTTAAGTTATAGCAATAAAAATGTAATATCTACATTTATATGTTATAATTGCAGTGCAAAACTAATTGCTCTATTTTTCCTATGATCAAATAAAAATTTGCAACTTTGACTAAACCGTTAAGTAGAAAATTGAAGACAGATTCAGATGGTACCGCACTTTTTATGATATTAGTATTTTACTCGAATCTATAGTGGCAGGCAAATGTATTGAGTTTCCCATAAGAAATTTACGTGAGGATCCCTCTTAAATAGGAAGCTTTATTTTGGTTTCTTTTCCTTTTTAACTGTTAAAACGACGGTGAAATAATTTCAGATTTTTACATATAACAATTTCTTTCTTAATAGGAAGCAAAAAATGATTGCAAGTAAGGGGCTCAAAATTTTTTACAGTCATTTTGACAATTAAAAGGTTTATCAAAATCATAATTAGTTGCTTCCTAAAAAAATTGATAATGACGTCATTACCTTGAGAAGGAACACGCTGTATATAAAAATGGTTTTTTAAAAGACATTAAACTAAATTTAAAAATTAGCCTGTTTTTGGATATTTTCCAAAAACTCAACAGTTAACCACTTATTTTCAAGAACTTGTTTTTTATGGAATGGTCTAGTATTTTTATACCGTCATGTCGGCAGTTAAGAGACCTATCAAAATGACAAAAAATTAAGTTACTGTCCAAACAAATTACTTCGTTAAGAAACAGCCCTGTATATAAAAATTTTATGCTAAATGAAATGAAATGAAATTATATTTACAAATTACGTGTTTTTGTTTTTCTTTGAAATCTCAACAGTTTCAGATTGATTGAATTGTTGCGATACTTTTATCGCTCACTTCTCACTTTCACTTATTCTAATTTTTGAACTCAAAAATTAGTTTGTTCAGCTTCTAAAAGAAACTACGAAGAGTTAGCTTTAATTATAAAGTGTGCAACCCAAAATGCAAAGGACCTTCACCCCTTGATACTTATTTAATTTTATTCCATTAGTAGTAAAAGTAATTTGGCTAAAAACGTTAACGTGACAGTAGTACTCGTTATAGCAAAAGGGAAGGTAGCAAATAGCTACACAACGCAATCACGGATTAAATATTTAAGTTTTTAATTGTGGCAAAGCCGCAAAACGTACATTCACAGTACATTAAAAATAATTCCTCTGTATAAATCGTCATAATATTTTTTATCAGCAAAACCATAAATTAATTGATAGATACCTATATCTGCAGTGCTTACAAAATCTAAGAGCTGTATTCATAGACAACTCTTTAACAAAGCATTTGTTTGCAAAACAGGGTAAAAGACATTCGTTATAGATACTTGGTAGAGTTTGACTAAAGATATTCTGCGTTTATGACTGTGCCTTTTACAATACTATAAGAGATCCGGCCATAAAAGTAGGTAAGCCGTAATAATCAACATAGGCAGAAGTGGTCAGGGCTGTATTTGGTAAATTTTTATAAATTTCTTGATGCTTAGATATAAATATGAGTAAACATTAAACCTCTTCTAATAATTAGGTATGTATGTGGGGTTATTGATTAACTTAGATACTTGATGAATTCTATGACTTGTATTTGATTCCGAACTTAACTAAAGTTGAAATATTTAAGTACGGTTCTGAAGTATCTACAAAAATATTTTTTGAAGCAACCCTCATTATCATCAGTAAAAGTTGATTGCGGTTTAAAGTCATAAATGCAGAATATCTTTAGCCAAACTCTACACAAGTAACTGTCTATAAGTAAGTAAGTAACGTGTTCTTCAGGAAAACGCTTCGCCCAGGAATTGTCTATGAATACAGCTCTTAGTTGATAATCTCAAATCCACTGCCGCAACACATTGACTACACGGCGGTAAAATATCGTACTTTTGTTAAATTGAACTTTTTCAACAGCACTTTATTGTTCGGTCTTTATGTTTTGTTGTGTTACGCATTTTAATTAATAGCGCACAAGACAATAATTGAAACTGACGTTATACGTAATGGGACATCATCCTGCTTTCAGCTAATTTTAAAACGTTAAACTTAATTAAAGCAGATTTTATTATAAGTTCTTCCAATTAGTGATTCAAAACACCAACCGGGTGGATTTTAATTATTCAAAAGAAGAATTTCTCATTTAGCAATATTATTACACTTTGAGTCAAATAAGCGGCTGATTCAGTTATTTTTTTATTTCATTTCTAATTTCTTAGTAAATTTGTTGATTTAATTCGAAACTCAGATTTAAAAAATGCCGATGACATAAAGATTAAATTTACCAAAATATCCACGGATTAGGTGTACAACTAAAATCTCAGATTATAAAATTTTATTCTGAAACTCAAGTTTCGAAACCCACACCGATACATCTTGGTGACATTCAACTCTCTTAATACCCAGATCGAAAATTGAGATAGTCCCCGACAATTGTTAAGTTGTAATAATTGCCGCCCATTCTTTCCTACACAACAATCCGCATATTTTGGGTATTTTAGGTTGACCAGAAACTTACCTGTGTGTACACTATCGGTTGACCTATCTGCGGTCGCCGTGGTTAACTTATCTGTTCGCATATCGGCAGAAGCGTGCCAGCTGTAGAAATTTCTTCCGATTTCGAAAAATCGTAATACTTACATCGAAAAGGAAAAAGCGTCCCATTACCATATGCCTGTTTGAATGCGCACAATACAAACACAAGGACAAATTTCAGCCTATTGTGGGGAGAGTTTTTACATAAAAGAATTATAAGCGAACCCTAGGCTTTTTAGAATATGAACCGACCTAGTGTGGCGGTACAAACTGTTTCTTATCATCACATCGTTGCCGTTATCTCCCAGATGAATCTCTTTATCCGAAAGATATCGTCCTGGATAGAGACGTCAAACACACAAGCTTTTAATTTTCAAATGAGTTCGCTTCATTTTTTTTTTTTTTGCTCTGCGTACATTCCGGCATAAAATTAACGTTTTCTCGGGATTTCGAAACGGGATTTCGTAGTGCACAGATGAAATTACAAGTATTTGGCAGCACATCCCTGGTGTAAGCCTGACTGGGGTCGCAGCTGCCGCGCCTGCAGCAAGCACTGATAACATCACGGCCGCCCTTATGCATTCAGCAAGATTTGAAAGAGATCTCTGATAACATTCTGGGCCCGTGTTTTGGCATGACAGTCCTCACAATAACGAACGTAGCCCTACAATGACGAGAGGGCTCGCTTTCTCTCTCTCCTTCGCATCGATTAAATCTGATGGGACGTATTGTTCTTGTATCTCGTGCATATATTTAATATTTTGGGACGATTTTTTTTTCTGATTCGAAAGTTTGGGGGATGTTTGCGTAACCGGTATCAGATTTCAGATTAAAGTGTATCTTGAAATCGAGATGTGGGATTGGTTTGCTTTAGATTTAACTTTGGATTATCGCAAGAAATCTTTGCCGAGTTATTTTAACACTTATTTTATCATTTTCATCTGACAAGTTTGCGATTTGGAATTTTTCAGACGGGAAAATGAATAACTATTATTTAGTTGTTATTTATACAATTTAATTACATTTCCTTAACGATAACATAAAATAACATAACATAAGTAATAACAAGAATAAACAAAATAACTCATTAAGAGTAAAAGAAAGCGGGGCTGTACCGAGAACACTAGCAACGTTGTCTCTCTGTATAGCCAAACTTATTCGTTGCTTCAAATATGTTTTGGCTTGATGAATTCTCGTTGTTTGAACAATACGCCTCCCCAAATCTTCAAGGAGAGAAAGGGCATCAGCACTCCAAGGACCCAAAGTTTCCACAGCGAAGGCGACGAAAAAATAATCATCAGAAATTGTCTTATATATTTTTTTTAAAGATTTTCTGCCAAGTGTGCAACAGATCTTGCAGAAAATGAAGAATCAGTCAAATGAGAAGGGGCAAGTGTATCCGTACAAGTAAAATCCCAAACTAAAGATTTACCTACTTTCCATGGAATAACTGTAATACCATCTGGACGCTTGCCATCATCCCTCAGAATACCATTAGGTTCAAGGATACAAGGGATGTTGGCAGAAGAGAAAGCACGTTTAATAATGTCATTAATACAGCTGTGACGAGAGAGTCTACCAGCACCTTTAATGCACGATAAACCATGATGACCCAACGAGTCTACAGAAGAACCGCACGAGCAGATATGAGGATGACAGAAATTGATGCCCAATCTAAGTGAAATTGCAATTTGTAAGATGTTTTTTCTAAAAGAGTACCTAATGAATTAACAAAACAAGAAACCTCATCTAATCCTTGTAATTAATAATTGACAGCATAATATCATTCAATGAAAATAATAATTATCAAGAAATTATTTTTAAAAATATTAAAAAGTGAAAAATTAAACTCTAATTTAATGATCGCAAGGATCTACGTAGCCCTAATTAATATTTCTTGGTAATTAAGGCGTAGGTGCATTTAAAAGATGTCGATAGCAGCTGATTCAAGATACTTCCACGATCTTAATTGTCTTTATCAGTTACTCAGTGTCTGTGATCGGGTTACAAGCAAAAGTATTGTTTGTAGGTGTCTATTTTCATAAGTGCATTGGTATTTCTTGTTAGGAAGTTGCTATTTGAATAATTAGTTAAAGTGCGTTTAGTTTTCTGCTGCCTAAATACGGTTTTCTATTAAGACCCCATGGGGTAATACTAACAGCCGGGGTATGAACGTCAAGTACCCATATCTCGTCGGTTTTAAAAGCAAAATTGTAAAAACAAGTCAGCAGTTTGTTGTCACGAAAATATGTTAAAAAATTCTATCTTTTTTCTTGTATAATTGCAAACCTTATCACAATCATTCAAAATTACCTTTCCACTAACTAATAAAAAATAAATTGAGATCATCTTTTTAAATAAAAATACATAAGATCTAAAGGGACCTTGGAATTTAAAAGAGTCATAATTTTTAAATATTTTTTTCTATTTTGCGTTTAAAATAAGTCCATTTAAGCACCCAAATGACGTCATTTGAGTGCTTTAATAAGTCGCTGGCGTGCTAGAATAGAGTAGGAAAATTTACTGTTTTGATGTTGGTAGCCTGGTAGCGTTGAACTGTCAACGTCAACTGACACGTCAAAAAACAAAGCAAATTAATAAATAACAATGAAAAAGAAGCTTAATCTAAATTATTACCGTGGAAAGTACAATTATTATACACACTTGCAGTTACATGTGATGTATCTTGGGAATTTATAGTGACACCATGTAAATTCTGATCGGACACAGTATTTTGATGAACATTGATGTTGCCTATAACGGTAGTAAATTTTCTAACGTCTTTTGTGCAATTTGCCTAATTTTCGGCGGCGTTAGTGATAAACCTTCTTCAGCATTTATTTTTAAACATTAAACGTGAAAATAAAAAAAAACTGACGTTTGAAATTAAATTTTTTCACAACCGCCTATAATTACGCCACAAAAATGTCAGCAATCACCACGAAATTCCCTAGATTTAAAATTTTTATTTTATAGTTTATAAAATGATATAAAGCTACAAAATAGAAAAAACAGTATAAAACACTCGTAGCAGAAGGTCCTTCAAGCACTCATTTGTTCCTCCACTCGCCTTGCGGTTCGTTTCGGAATTTCAAATTCGTGCTTGAATAGATGCCTTCTGCTACTTGTATTTTAATATACTATTCTCATAATTTTCTAGTATCATTTAATTACGTTGTATCATAGAGTTGTTGAATTTTGGAGCATCTAGTATGTAATAGTATAGTTTTTCTACGACCATACTTTAATCGATATATGAAGCATTTACTACTTGTACTTTAATGATATCCATTCAGATTTTTAACCAATGGAAATGCAACATCACTGTAATATTGGTCAATATCAAGTATTGACATGAAAATGAGAGAATCTAGAATTTATCAATTTTGACAATTCATACTAACTGTTAACCTCGTAAATTTCTAAAATGTGTGCTTGTTACAAATAAAATCGGTGAAAATGTGCAATAGTGATATTGAAATTGTGAATTTAACTCCTCCAGAAATTGTGAAACGGCTTACAGAAGTCGAAAACAATTTATTGTCCATAAAATCAGAAGTGACATACCAAAAATTTTACTCTCAGTTTTTGAATTAGAAGGACAAAAATAAAGTTCAAAACTTTTCTTTGTAATGAAGTTTTCATAATATTTCATTACAAGTTTAATACATTTTAAAAATAAAGTACTTGGCTTTTAATATTATGACTGGTCGTAGAAAAAATAGTGTATGCAACTTACATTTATTGGCTATTAAGACACTCGTATTCATAATGACACTTACTTACGGCTCGGGTCTTATAGCTATCATTAAATGCTCATTGCATAATATATTAATATAAAAATGGACAGACGTTAATAATTTAATCTGCAGTCCTTTCAGGCCGTTGTATACTCTATTTTATGCCTTTCCAAATCATTTCTTAATATAAAAACTGCATGTGAGCAAATTAAATCATTGTGTAAAGTAGCCCTATTTTAAAAAAAGTATTCAAACTAAATTTGAGTTTTAACAAATCATAAAATAGGTATTTATTTAGAGGAATTAATTGTATTACTTATATCGCCTTAATAAGGGATTCAATTTATTACATCACTTACTCAGGGATTAAATGACTGGGTGTTTCAGTGGTAAGAGAATCAGGTTTCTCAACGAAACGCACGGAAGTTCCGAGTTTGAATCCCGGCTGGCAAAATTCGATGGTTTTTTCTAATCAATTCGGGGCTGGTACTTGATCCAGTCACCATTCGTCATTGGGAAATAATGAACAACGCTTCTCCTAAAATATCTTGAGAAGTAACAAGGCTTATATCTACACACACACTTAAACAACAACGCTAGTGTCAGCAAAGGTTTGCACCAACTCTAGAACTCGCATGCGGGTCAAGTTGTGCAGGTATTGATCAAACACAATGGCTGCAACACACAAATACGCCGCTACACTTAACTATACTAAGAGGACAGGATGAATAAATCATATTTAATCAGGGATTAAATCTATTTTAACTCTTGGGATGAAATATGCCACTTTAATCTTCGGTAAACCTTATTATTTAAAGTTCTTATTGTTTCTGCTTTAACGTATTTTCAGGAGATATTGCAAAATGTTTTATTAGTTTTGCAACAAAATGTGTTTTGGTGACCAATTTTTTATTTTTTCTAATATTGAGCAATAAGTGAAATGATCAGAAATAATGTCAGTTAGGTATTGCAGGATTTGAAGGTGTCACCTTCATCGGTGAAGATTGGCGATAATCTAGGGAAAATCTTCTCGATTAGTAGGTTATGTGTGTGTTCAGCTAATATATTCTCTTAATTATATTTTTTCTTTACATTATTACTTGCAGGAGATTGTATTATTTTGTTCAAAGAATTGTTGTTCCTTATTATACGTAACAGTTGATTCCCTACCTCTCCTTCTCAGTACTTCTTAATACTTTCTGTTAGTATTCAGGTTGCAATTCCCTATATCAATATTACAAAATATTGAATAAATCTAAGTTGTAGTTCGAGGTGGAGACTACATATTAGTGAGTAGTCTCTTCATTTTTAGGACAGTTGTTCTTACCATCTCCATATGTATTGGAACCTTCAACTGGTTGTGGATGATTTGTCAGTCAGCAAATTTTGATCTTTGGAACCCTTCGGTTCGTTCACCGCGCAACTTAAATTATATTTGTGTCCAAGAATTTCTTATGAACGAAAATTTCCCAGTGGACAAAAAATAAAAATTTATTCGAAAATTATTATTCTTAACTTTATTTCAAATCTCAGCAAGTGGTAATAACGCTACAACGTAATACCTTTTGTAAACATTTTGTAGTCGATTGTCTGCGAAATTTCTTTTAATTTATGTACTTAGTAACAAGTTTCTCCATTAGATTACCTACACAACTAATTTTGAAAAAGCTCTTAAAATTAATTCATAAAAATGTATGTTATTCTACGGAAGTAAGTAGAAAGATTCTTTTGCTTCGGAATACAGAATATATTACTTTATTAAAAATCATGTAAAGTTACATGGGAGGTCAAATCAACAAAGGAAAATGAATCGTAGTTTTACAAGGAAACTACAAAAAGAACATGCGTATTCATCCGCTGTGGGTATCATATCCGTGAAAAGTACTTACATAGAACCAGATAAAAGGGAGGGCGACCTATTTGTTCGCTCCAACTGCAGCAAGTAAAATTTTAATATTAATAATTTATTTTTTAAATTACCTCAGTTCTATTTCTTCCTTGTAAAAATTTTAACGGCTATATCAAGCAAGTCTTATCCAATTTATGTCTTTTTCGATTCCAATTTCCAATTGTTCTTTAATTGAGAAAAAAGTCAAAAGGTGTGAACCTTATGATACAGTAAAATATTGTACTGAAGATGGTGGCATAGCCACCGAAACGCGTCTATGTGAGTAATTTTATATTATTTTATATAAAATTTTTTTTTTTTTTTTGTGATTAAAGGTTCTTGTTTTTATTTTCATTATCGACATCACAGGGTCCACTATATATATTTTACAGTAAAATAACTTAAAAAAAGTTGAAGTTATTGGATTTTATTTGAACTACTGAAAAATATTAATTTTAAAAACCAAATGTGCAGAGAGCTGTAAAAATAAGTTTCTTATAATAAATGCTGCAAATTTAAATTATTCTAAATAAACGTGTGCACCTGTCAACTTCCCCCCAAAAGCTAGTTTTTCGAGCGAATGCAAATTTTTGAGCAATAAAACTGCTCATTAAAAGGCCTCCTCTCTGCCGTGCTCCAGAAAACAATAAAATAAGACGGCCGAAGAAAATTCACCACATCTAAAATAATTTTATGGAAATAATATCCAATTACCGCGGAAAGTTGAGGAGCAAACTTTTTAAAAATATTCACCGTTAAAACGAAATTAATGCAACTTTTTTAAAACGATGACGGCGAAGCGACAGAGACGGCGAATGAGTGGGCGATTCGTTTTAATAGATCGTCTAGTAACATCCGGAAACTGATACATATTAATTAATTACTAATTAATTAGCGATACGTTAAAGTGAGATAGATAAGATAATTTAGTTATTAGTACAATATGCTAATTCCTTGTAAATCATTTTACAATTTGATTTTATCAAATTACGAATGGTGTAATTGTGAATTTTGCGTTATTAGATACAATTTTAGCGCATTGCAATAATTATAGTATCGTTAATTTCGTTAGCGTTTTAAATCAGTAAAATTCGGTCGTTAATTTAAAAAATTTCGTAACTCAATCAAGATTTCTTAAACCAGCGCGCGTCTTCATTTAATGTAAATGTATTCATATGGTATTTAAATAATAAAATAGTGTAACTTATAATTATGGGCAATAAATTTTATAACAAAGAATTACGCTAGGTTGGAGTAAAAGCAATGCATCAGGCTGTGCGTTGAGCCTAAAGGCGCTGACCAATAAATTTTATTAAAAAAAACGACGCCCATTGTATGTAAGCATATAAATCGCGAAATAATTGACCCACAATGAGCAACTCTGAAATTTTTGAGTGCGTCCTCTTTTCTGCATGGTAAACGTTTCAGTCAGCGTTTCATTGTCATTCTTTTTCGTGCCGTATCAGTAATCTACTCTCCTAAGTATTTCGCTTTTACGTTCTCCTCGCGCCTTTTGTGCTGCGAGAAAAAACGTATCGATCTCGAAAATTCCTCCTTTCAATGCGGAAATTTGCCATCGAAAAAAGCAGTTTTAACCTTTGGAAAAGGTGTTTATATAATTATAGTTAAAATATTGTTCACACATTTTCAAATGTTAAACACACACAGGAAACTATCATAAAACGTATATTTACGTCACAAACGCTCAGGAATATAAAAATACAAGTTTGTTACGTTGAATTACAGAAAATTCAGTTTTCTTTATTTGCTGACCTATGTGTTTTAAATAGTCTTAAGTAATTAATCAACAAATTACAACTTTCAAATGACTAACCAAAAATTCTAATGAAATGCTTTTATTCGTCATAGTTATCATAAAATTAATTTCTTTCATGCTTTTCTATCAAAGGTAATAAATTGTTATCAGTAAACATTTTACAAATGATTGAACGGATACAGTGTGTCCCCATATGAATTGAATAAAAGGAACAACTGTTTTCACTTTCAACTTGACAGAAAAATGTAATCCTTTTTAAAAAATTTTGCCCGTTCTAAAACTAATAATTTTTTAAATAGTATCCAGATATGTGTGCTTGATCTTAGAAAAGACAATAAAGGTCATAAGGTGTTAACTTCATGTAGCTAAGTATCCAAAAATATCAATGTGACGTAGATCTGCACAGTTAGGAATAAGCAGATACCATTTGAACCGAATGTCGAAAAAAACTAGATTAAACTTATAGTCGACGTTTGTAGGGGAATTGTGTCTGAGATGACATATTTAAGAGTTCTAAGCAATTGGAAATTGTATAACTTACAACATACTCAAGTCCTTTTGTTTATTAATTTGATAAGAGTATAATATTTACAATTAATTGCCTATTTGTCACTGCGCCTCTGAACCTTACTGTACCGTCTCACCGAAAAGCGCAAGGCTAAAATGACATACCCACTCAACTAAAACCCCCTACATTATTTTTGATGCTTTTAATTACATACCATATTAACCATTTATTATCCATCCACTGGTTTAAAATAAATATAAATATAAATTTTGAGCATAACAACATAAATTTCAAATATTTAATAAAAATAAAACTAAACTAATTCAACTGCTTCTTCTCTTCTTCTTCTTCGAGTTCGAATCGTCCACTCAGAGTTTTTTAGCCCAGTAGCGGGCGACGTCAATAGCGTTTCCGTTGGCAATCCACATATCATTGATGAAGCACGTTGCAGGACAAAGAGTGCATGTTAGAATACGGTCCATATCCTGTAGCTACCCACATTCGCAGAGGCATTGTTGATCCTCCTGTGTGCCACATTTAAATTTGTTTGTTTTTACTGGTGATACTCCAGTTCTTATTCTATTTAGGGTTTTCCAAGTCTTCCAGACCGCGTTAAAACCAGCTGAGGGGGATTCGTTTAGGGGGAGGTATCTGGGGGAACTATGAGCGCATAATGGAGAAAGCTTTTCCGCGACTTCAGCCTTTTTCCTGATTGTTCTCTTCCATATAGGACATCCCGTTCATCGAAGGTTTGTTTGAATCTTTCCACATGTTCGGTGCACGTTCTTCTTTCTGATGAGGCTGAAAGGTCAGTAATCCTGTAGAGTTTATCGATGAGGATCGCTTCTTTGCACGTTTAGTTTAAGGCGATATCGACCTGTTTTACATGTCCAGTGGAGAAACAGAGAACCTGTGCTGAGGTCCTCAAGACCTGCGGTTTAGCGCCCCATTTACTTCCAACTAGTTTTTGCATGAGGTTGTTTCTGGCAGTTACCTTGTACGAAAGTGTTCAACCCTAAGTGACGCCCAGATACTTAGTTTTCTTCGAGCTTTATGTGTGTTGAGGTAAAAAGCACTTCGCCGGATTAGGTTTTAGGGCATTGCTGCGGACACGGCTTCAAGTGCAGCTTCCCGTTTTGTTTCTATGTTTAGGATATTTCGATCTTGGATAGTAATTACAAGGTCGTTGGCATATACAAAATGTCTGGCATTTTCAATAAATCATTGGTTGGTAGTTGAGGTAGTCCACTTTTTTTATTTCTGCAGCGACTATTCTTATTTTGTAGTTCCACATAGAACCTTCTATTCTGAAGAAACGATCCCACAACTCTCACTAGCTTAAAGTCCTTTATGGCGGTGTAGATTTTTTGAAAGAGTTTTTTATGGTTCGCGATATCATCAGCTGCGGTAAGGTCGATAAAAACAGCGCTGGTTGTTAATTTCCTTTGAAAACTCTCTTTTATATGTTCTGTAAGGTTAAGCACTTGACTCGTACACTACTTGCCAGGTCTAAATCCCGCCTGTTGAGGGATCAGTCTCTGGTCGACGTGATTTTGTATTCGTTCTAGAACGATGCGTTCGTAGAGTTTGAAGAGGTGGCACAATAGTGATATAGAGCGATAGCTACTGGGTAAGTCGGGGTTTTTAGCATATTTCAAGGTATCAACTAGCTTTGCTCTTCGCCACATTTTCTTTTCTTTATTAATGTAGCTAGCACTTTATGGTGGCACTACTCCATTGTTGTGGCATTTCTTCTTACTTGCAAATCTGTTGTAATAATAGGTTAAACACAACTTCCTTCATACTTTATATTTTAAATTTTCTATTATTATTCCATTATATCCAGGACTTTTATTATTTTTCATGAGGTTTAAAGCTTCCTCAGACTCTTCTTGTTAGGGTTCTGGACACTTGATTTCTTAGAAATTTTCAGTTTCAGAATAAACTCCCTGCTCCTCCTCCCCTTCATTCAATAGTTCTTCAAAGTATTGTTCCCATCTGCCTAATTGTTTGTCAACATTTCCTATTAGGCTTGTCTACAACATATTGCCTATTAGCTTGGTAGCCAGTTCTGATATTCTTTAAATCTTTATAGAATTTTTTTATTTCTTTTCTTTGATAGTTTTCTTCTATTTTCTTTAATCCATTCTGTAAAAGCATTCTTTTCTTTGCTCTACACAACTGCTTTACTTTTCGTCTTTGACTTTAGTACCTTCTTTTGTCTTCTTCCTCGTGAGTTTGCATCATTTTTAGTCTGTAGTTTTCTTTAATTTTATTTCTTCTTCACATTCTTCATCAAGCCATTCTTTTTTTTTGGGATAATTTCATTTTGGTATATTATTTCTTGTAGTTATTTTTATATTGCTTTCTATTAATCTCCATGTTTCTTCTACTTTTTTCATTTATTCGAGGTGATTTTTTTGGAAAGCATCTTCTAAGCCGCTCGTTTATTTAAATCGTCTCCGTTTGTAATTCACTGATATTATATTGAATTCTTTGTCGCTTCTTCCCCGTTCGTTTCTCTTTCTTTGTTTTATCGTATTTTAACTTTGCCACTACCAAAAAATGATCTGAATCAGTGTCTGCGCCCTTATAGGATCTAACTTGGACATCATAGCGTGAAGAATAAAATTTGCAAATCTAATGTAAATGAGTTTTTTTTATTTTAGGGCGTTCTATGAACAATCTTAAAAAACTAATATGCACTCTCTTTAGATCCACTACGTCTGCTGGATACTTTTCGTTTTTCTCCCTATATTATTTAAGGCCAAAAAGTGGGGTGGAAGCAATACTCGGCGCACCCTGTATGTAATTGACAGTTTACTTAGGCGGGAGTAGAAGAAAGGAATATATTTTGTATTTATTTTGTCAGTATCGAAGAGCACTAAATAATTAACAATCACGCTGCTGAAAGTAATTTGTAATAAGACTGCTATTTCTTATAAATACAACAAAAATGAAAATATTTTTTAGCACGTGTTTGCCAGTATTTGTTGCATCCACTTTAAACAGTGCTAATTAATTTACAAGCAGTAAACTTCATCTTATCAATGATTAACAGCAATTTATCACGGAACTCGTCATAACTTTCCACGAGATTATCTTGACATTAATAGACTTTCGTTAAAATTTTTATTTACAATGCAAATTCTATGAAATAAATAAAAACAAACACACCAATGCACCGAATTTCAAGTTTCTTCGAATTAAAAAAGGTCTTAACTTATCCATTTCTGAGGTTCCCATTAAATTTCAATTTCTAACCGATACATCTCACTATCTAAAGTAGACGTTGTTAATATTTCCCGCAACAAAATAATTCTAAAATTTCAAGTCCAAACAAAAGGAAACTTTTTAAAGGTCCAAGATGTAGTAGTAAGAGTGGAACGGGCGGTAGTAAGAAGAGGCACTGGGACTGATAAGACCAAGATCCGGGGATCGCTCCGGGACAATTTATAGCGGCAACTTTTAAAACACACTCCGGGGGCGGCGTATATAACGTTCGGTACACCCGCACACAAAAGTCGGTTAAAGTTCTGAAAAAAATTTAATTCGTCCATCGCACATCTGCGGCGAGAGGGAGAAATCCCGAACTCGAAAGGGACATGAAACAAAAAGGCGGCATTAAAGGGGCGATTAAGAAAGACCGCGAAAAAATGTGAAAAAGCGCTGCATTTTTACACCATATGACTAATCTGAATCTGGGAGTGTACCGATGCCACAGCCAGTTTTATCAGCGCGATATTATTTTCGCTGCTGTTTAGATAAGAACGCTGGGGTTGGAAAAATAAATTGCCCTCCGCGGAAAATATAGCTGCGAGTTTTCCAAAGAACGGATCCGCCGCGCTCTCGCTCCCATTGTGCGGCCTTAACTCATCTCGTCCAACTTTTTCGACGCATTTTTAAATTTACTGCACACAAAAATACCCATATCACTCGGATCGAATTGGTTAATTGACAGGATTCGAAGAATATAATTTTCTGAGATGAATTTAAATTCGAAATTTTTTCAAATTTGTTATGCAACTTTGTTCAAAGGCTACCGTCTGGATGAAGAACAAAAATTGCACTCGTGCGCGGGCGAGTAATTTAACAACGGATCAAGAAATGTAGAGCATCAGCAAAAGCGCCCATCATAACATTTTAAGAGCTAAATTATATGTTATTAAAATTAAAAAATCGAATGCATTTAAAAAGTGGTGCGATGCGCCATCGCGACGGAGCGTTAAGGCCCTATTATGAATTCGTCAGAATTAATGCGGGTTCCGCTTGATAAACATCGCCGTACGCATTTTAAGAATGAGGATTTAAAATTCTGTAAGTGGTAAATGATTCAGCAATTTAACTAATGCCCTGTCCAGGTATTAGCTGATGTTCGAACTTTAATACCTCACTCTGCCACACACTGGAAGTGTGTGCATTGGCATCACAAAAAAAAATTAATAATAGCCATGGATTTCGAATTAGGCTTCGAATTTTTTACTATTATAACTTTCTCGTCTAAAAACTTCTCAATTATAATACACTTCGTTTCAATAGAGTCGCAGTAGGTTTTTACGGGCCTGACACTAATTGGGCCTTAATTCAATTTGATATTTTTTTTCGTACTATTTTAAAAACCGGCAATTTGGACGTCGTAAGCGTGATCGGAATCCGGTGGTAATTGCAAAATTCTTGATTTAATTTAATAATGTGTGAATCGATCGGGTCACGAGAAGCTACCTCTTGCCCGAAACGAGATAAGCGAACAAAACGGTGATTGATGTTTTCACCTGATGAAGCTGCTACGGTTTGAGTGGACGTCTGGTGTTGTTTGGTCGAGTGACAATATCTGATGCTGGGTTTGAAATTTGGTTTTCCGGAAGAACATGTAATGAAATTTGAAATTTCCCATAAGAAATGTTTTCCACAAAACAGTAAACAAAATTGAGATTCTAAATAACAGATTTTATAGCATCTGGAATCGTTCCATTCATTAGATACGATCAATGTTGATACAAAAATGTGTTAAATTGAGTTAATGGGCATAAATCTGGTAATAAATTTAAGTACAAGCAAGAAAAAAGTTAAATGTAATTTATCAGATTTTAAAATAATTTTGCTGCTGTTTTGTAGTCACTACTTTTAATGTCAAACATTAATAATATTGTATTCTAAAAAAAAATAATTAATTGATTGAAACAAATAATAATTATGTAGACCACTTAAAAATTTAAAGGTAAACATTTAACTTGATTGTATTAATTTAGGAGTGATCCAATACAATAAGAACTTTAGTAGGCACTATATTTTTTTCTCACTCTACAGCAGCAGAGTGTATTTTAAATAAAAAAATTTATTACTATCAATTTAGTGTTAACCGTTTGCCTATGCGGTTATTAAAGAATAAACTTTGTAATTTGTTTGGGCTATACGATTTTGAAATACATTTAATTAGCAGATATCAACAACTATGGTAGTCAACAAGTAAAATAAATTAACGAGCAGAAATTGCACAATTTTTATAAAGCAAAATGCTACTCGTAGCATTATACCGCCTGATAAAGCGGTGAAGTCCGTATTGTGTTAAAAGAAGTCCGTTCTGGCGCAGATATAGTGACGTCACATATCATACGAACTTCTCATTTTAAACTGCTGCAACTTCGTTGTTTTAAAATACGTTTAAAAACATTTTTCACACAAATTCATCTGATTTTTTAAATTTTTTTTTAATCGATTTTTTTTTTTAAGAAGCTTCTGCATCGAACAGGGACCTGCAACGTTAATGGTCATCCCTAAGAAAACGTTTAATTTTGAAGATATTACTATGAAAATTTAACTATGTATTCAGTTATTAATAAGCTACAATCTGATATTAATTTCGTTTTCAGTTTTTATCATCTGGCAACATAACACTCATTTATTTTCCACTTGTGTATAATTGATTGTTTTCGTCTGTGATACGCGCTATATAAACGTGTTCATTACGCCCTAGGGCCATAATAAGCGGGCATAATGATAACGCCCGCAAATTTGTACTACCAATAAAAATACAGCAAATCTAGAGAAATAATTTAATGGTAACCATAAATAACTAAATTTTTAATCTTTACAATTAAAAACACAATTAGAAAATGATCCA
Organism: Dascillus cervinus; assembly: GCA_949768715.1. NCBI lineage: Eukaryota > Metazoa > Arthropoda > Insecta > Coleoptera > Dascillidae > Dascillus > Dascillus cervinus. The sequence continues at coordinate 22,394,883 of OX458319.1, read as the reverse complement.
GAAATATGGATATTGCCACCAAGCGAAGAATTTTCTGATTTTCTAATTGAAGACATATTTACAATATTGGAGGAGGAATATTCACCTTCCGCTATGTTAATCTGCTGTAATAATACTGTGATTAAACAATACGTACCAATTCCTGGAAATAACCCATTAAAACTGTTTCACTGACAGTTTTGACAGAATTTTTAATTTTCCACCCCTTAAATTTGTGAAGCTCTCTCTCGTACAGTGGCCGCGACTTTTTTGGAAGTAGCTCACCATCAGCTTTTAACGCTCGTTTAATAACTTTTTCTGGAATTTCTCCGTCCATTTCACGCGAGTTCACACTTTTTGCGTTTCAAACAAGTTTGTTTGAAATTTTGTGAATTGTCATAGTTACAAAACAAAGTACATATGCATAGCAGCCTTGTTTGGTTCATATGAACTTTTTTCAGGCTTTTTATCAATTAATATTCATATTTCAAGTGGAAAATAAAACGTTATATGAACCACGGGCATAAAGGATGTTTATAAATCTCGGGCAAATTATTGCCCTCGAATATAAACACCTTCATTATACCCTTGATACATAAAATACTATTATGTCACTCTTTGTGGATTTTTTGAGCGTTTCTTTTCATAAAACATTTATTTACCTACCTATTATAATTTTTTTAATATACAAATATAAAATCTTTATTGAAATTCATCGTTTTTTTTCGATTAGAAATTCTGTGATATCAGTAAGGAATTTATTTGCAACTTTCAAGCCGTAATCAATAAATCAGGCAAGTGTTGTAAAATTACAAAGCTTCTTGAAGAAACAAGATACTCCGGAGATGCCAGGTAGTAACGGCACGCGTTCAGTGTCAGGGGTGTATTTAGGCTTTGAAATTTCAGATTTAGAAAGAATTCATTATTGGTAAAAAGCGTTTATTTTTAGACCGCTCCTGATAACTTGAGAGGAAGTAAAGAGGTCAGGTCAGGCCTATATTTATATAATTGTGCAGTCGGATCAATTTGCCACTTTAGCTATTTATTGAAAATCTTCATTGAAATTGATTTTTCAAAAATTATACATTTTTGCCTTTTACCAAAGTCTGGTTTATCACAAAAATAAAGTAATACGACCAGTTTGTGGTCGTACATCCAGAAAATAAAAATATCTGGGGGTGATAATTTAATATTTGAGACCAATTTTGAGGGTGACGACTTATGTCAGAGGACCCTGCATAGATATCAAGAGTTAAGAAAATTAGTGTTTAGTAAAAAAAGTTGTAAATGACACAACTTTATTATTAGCCCTTTGGCCAAAAAAGCGTAAGTATTCACAACCATATTATTTGAAAATACTAAAATTGTGAAATTTGATGAAAATTTTAAATTACAAAAAAATGAATTCAGCCATAATTGCACAATTACCAAGTTTCACAATTTTTGCATTTACATCTTTTTTATTTTTCCAACGGTTTTCAACCTTAGAATATTAATTTATACAGAAGCAGCACTCCGGGCGGAACCTTTGATGTTTCACACTTTAAGCCGGTGACCTCGTATATTTAAGCCGGTAGTGAAGGTAAGAGATGGAAGTATGGGTACATAATAAAAAAAGGAGACAGCGTTAATAGACCAACTGCGACGCACATGCTCGCAACATGAATCGGAGTAAATAACATTCACAGACAAATATTGTCATCCTGTACTACTAACCTAATAAAACGTCATTTTTTTCTCTCTCATGCCGATGTGTGATACACGAAAACATTCGATTTTTGCGCGTGCATACGATTGGTCGTTTAATCCGGTAGTGTACTTCCATCTCTCTCTCATTTTTAATCTCTTTGTCGAGTGCTGCTTTTGTATCTATTATTATTCTGTGCTTATAGAGTCTCTTCTGTTGTCATTCTGATTTTATATTTAGGTACTGACCGATTTCACTTACTATTGAATCAAATCTCGTTACGATGGCTTTATTCTTTCATCAATTACAACACACCAGACAAGCAAAACTTAAAATTGGGCGTTTTTCTTCTAAAAAATGACGAATTAATGCAATGAAACATTTTTAGATTAGCCATCTCGCAACTTATTAAAAATATTGCTGTCTCTAAAAGCTTCTTCTACCTACAAAAAGAGCATTTTTAATTAAATTTGTTTTTTCTGATTAATTTTTGTTACCTATAAGTTTGCTGTAACAAGCGACTTCTGTAATTATTCATTATACAAAAGGAAATTACATGTCGCTTCTTAGATTTATAAATCAACAACAATCAATTGCTTTACTATAATATTGTTAAACGTTGTATTCATTTTTGTTGTAGTATGTAATTTATTTCTACTTTCAGAAATTACCTGAAAATCAATTTTCATTAAATAATAATTTGGGCAGTTCACAAGAAAGGATCGAAGAAATTTAATTGAATTTATGTTTATACTTACTTTGTTAATTATTGCAGTAATAATGGTCATTGCTTTACAGCAGTGATTGCTGTCAATTATTATAGCATTCCTAAATATAATCAAATGTTTTTACAGACAATACTTAATAGCTAAGTATAAGTACATATACACTTTTGTATGGAGGGTACTTTTGATATTTTGATTTTTTTTATTACCAATGCAAATAAAAAAATGTTTTGTAAAAAAATTGCATATTACAGATATTAAAACTTAGTTGATTGTAACAGGAAATTTACAAAGCTTGATTGCCAAAGATTTGATTTCATAATTAAATTATAATTTTAAAGTTCAAACAAAATACAAAGTTTTTTGCAACATTCTATTACTGTACTTTTAAAACAATCAGTTTTTAAATTATTTTCGTTACAAGCATCTTCAAAGTGACTAATTTAATTAATCTCTTAATTCAATAAATAATTTATCCAAAATATAAAATATTGGTTAATGTCTGTAATGTCCAATTTTTAACTTTTTAAAGAAATCAACAATTTTTGTTAACGAAATTTTTCTTAAGCATAAATATTATGGTTGCTAATCGATTCCACCGTTTTCGCTATAAAAGTGATAAGGTTAGGTGAGGTTAAACTGCAACTAATTCCCAATTCCAAAACAAATTGTGCGATCGTCGCAGCACGAGCCTCACTGATTCCCAGCTTAGCTAGCAAACGTCGTGCCATCAGGTCAAGGGTTAATTTTAAGGGGAAAACCGCCCCCGCTCCACATCCCCAGCCAGCCACGACTCAATTACGGCCCTCGTTGAATTTTTCCCAGAGATCATTACCATTCTCGCTTTTTTCGAAATCGGTGTAAAACAAGACAAAACAAGACAGATCAGGCTTTAAGGATTTTCATAAAAAGAAAGAAAATCGAAAGAGAGAGCCAATGCCAGACATGTACATGAAAAAGGGGGCAGACAATCGTTAAAGAGGCGGAGACTCTTGATTTGTGGTCGCCATTTTGTCAAATAGTAGTGTTTTGTAGGGAGCTTTATCTGATTGGACGATCTCCCTCCTTTAGTGCTGATTCACAAAGAAATCATTTTTGAATTCGATTTTAAAATAAGAGCTCGATCTGGACATGCAGACGGTTCCAAACGCACATTTGGAATTTTTCAGGAAATCGGCATCGGCGGTCAAATATGGCGTTTGGAAAATGATCGCTGGACTTTACGAAACTCTGGTGCGTTGAACTTGCACCGACAGCAACAAAAAATTAAAACAAATACCATCGTGTAAAACTTCAATAAATATTTCAATATTGAAGTGTCTTGAAAGCTGAAAGTCCCGCCTTTTCAGACTAAATCCGCCCCTTGCAGCGTGACGTTCCAATCGCAGGCGGCCCTGAAACGAATCTGGGCGATTGCGACCGATCAAGGTTGCTAAGGGTAACGTTCCAAAGTTTTCTACTGTATTCAGTTCGAGCGTGTATGTGATTGTAGTTGTGTCGTGTGGCAATATGTTGGCACGGTTTAAACAATACACACACTCCTAACAAAAAGAAGACAGTGCTGTGCGATTTTTTTTCGTTTTCGGAATTGTTCCTGTTCGCTGACTGTGATGAAAAACGGCGTGAATGTGCTGTGTGTGTTTACAAGGATTCTCTGTCATTTTTGGTAAGCTCCAATTTTTCTTTTGCGTCCTGAAACATGCAAATCTGAAAAACACCGATATGATGTCAAATTGGCCTAAATAGGACCTTATTTTTAAAGTTGTAACTGCGCTTTATATTCGAAACCGTTTTATATTCAGACATTTTTATCAAAAAAGCTTAGTTACTGAAAAGGTTCGTCGCCTGCTCGGCTATTGTTATCTCGCGAAGAATTATCGCAATTTAATCATTCTACGCGATAAATTCAGTGATAAGAGGTTTAAAAATATAAAGTTCAAGTGTTTGATTTGCGATTTTATCTAAAGTTCAAGTGATCTGATAGCTGCTAATCAACAATTAACCTTTGAGATTATCATGAGATATCGTTTTTAATGTTGTAACTGCCAAAAATATCCCAGTCGAAAAAAATACAACGATAGCTAATAAAATTGACAGGTAAATACTGTTTCGGCTTATCTCGCTTTAATTACTTGCGAAAAAATTGGGGCCACCGGTGGCCGCGGGCATCAAATAAATTTCCTGTTCAGCGATAAAACTTCGTGAACATCGTTTCAATCGCCGCTTGACTGGGGGATGTTTTTTAAAAATCCTGACAACCCTTTGTTGTGAGTTGCATAAATCTTGGTGGTTGCGTTGCTTTGAGCCTCGTAATTTTATCTTAACAAGCTGTGACATCAGTTGGCGTGTTAGTTTGCCATTTCTCGTGTTGGTTGAAGATGTCATGGCCTTTCTGGATGCACCACTTCAAAGCAGTGACGCTGGCAACCTGATAGGGCAAATTTGTGATTTTTTGTAGCTTCAGAAAAAATTTAAACAATTTTGGTTGGAATTTATATTAATTGTGGTTTTTGAAAGTGAAGCTGAATTTAAGCACTCATCATTTTTTAAATTTTTGTTACCGTTTGTTGTTGAGAAATTTATCTGCTGGAACTCTTTTTATTGCATTGTTACATCAAATTTATACAAGGAAATGGTTTTATGATTTAAGTGGCCCATAAAAGCACCTACTTGCAAGAACAATGATTTTTGTTCTTTTTTGGAGCCGATGCAAATGCGTTCCCAAAGCCCTAAATAATTATATTATGTCCTGCAATAGTAAATATATAATCTTTTGTGTTATCGTTCAAATTTAACAGTTTTGGCTTCCATTTAGAATACTTAGGAATTTCTTATTTTGGAGGTAAATATAAATACTTTATTAGTAGATAAGCTAAATATGAAATTATTTAATCGTTCAGCCTTAATGTGCAATAGTTAACGAAAGTAATGTATAAATGGGTTATTTTATGAAAACTTTTGTAACAATAGTAAAGACCTTGAATGCAAATTTGCCAATTCTTTAAACTGCAGGTAAAAACTCTTTCGTATCGTATCTGTAGTCGGTCTGGAGTCTGTTTATAACACTTTACACCAATGGCAATAGTTGTAAAAAAATTTGAATTACTACCCATTTGAGTAATTCTATGAGGCCATCAAGTGTAGTATTTGGATTTATCTCCAAAATAAGAAGTTTCGAAGTATTCTAAATGGAAGACAAAACTGTTAAATTTAACAATAATAATGCAGGATACGTTTCTTGAAAATATTTATTATTTAAAATAGAATATATTTAAAATATAATTTTGCTCCTAAAGTTATTAATTTAATTAGTTTCAATTAGTTTTTTTAACATCTACCTATACCAATCATTTTTGGAAACTGAATGTAGGTGCCGCACAGTCTGACACTTTCATCCTTCCAAAAATATCTTCTAGGAAGCCATTAAGAACTTATTTTGTTGAACGGCATTGATGAAGGAAATTCTATTCTCGTTCTCTCTTCAGGAATAAAATCCTAGAAAATCCTTTGAGCATACAGCTTTTTTCAGAATTTTCTGGTTCAAGCCTGAGACTCATTGTCTTTCAGTAAACTTCTCTTCATTCTTAGTTCAAAACCCCATCATCGATTTCTAATAAAATCTGATTAATGTTCTATAAATAAACCACTGTTCGGCATTCCTAACAACTTTTTGAAAATCAGTGCTGTTTAGAATTCCATCGGGTTTAATATTTTTCAGAAACCTTCAGCGACGGCCAAAAAATATTTCTAAATGCATTCCGCAATAACCAAATCCGGCCGTAAAATGTTTAAATTCCGTCGGATTGCACAAACATTCCCCGACATCAAATCAGATTGTGCCATATTTTTAAAATTAACAATGACCTAGAATACCAATTAAATTTTTGGTGCAACCTCTGAAAACAAACAGCCGATAAGAAAAAAAAATCGATTGAAATTGAAGCACCTCACGTACAACAAGCTCTTATCACCGGCGTCATAAACTTAAAAAACACTTTTCTTTCATTAAATTGATTCCTATCGCAAATCAAAAATTACAAAAAACGAACTTTATCGGGGAATCGGCCGCGATAAATGAATTCGATAAGACGCAGTTTTTAAAATGAATTTTTTTTTGCAGAGATAGCGCGGTGGTACTGGAATCAACTTATCGGGCGAGCGACGGCATACTCGCGGTTAACAAGAATCGACCACTGCCGCTTCAAAAATAAACAAACCATGAGCACCAAAGATTTGACTGCGAAGTGATACTTTAGAGTGCGGAAGGACTTTGAAAGGATTTTCGATTTCGCGTGTGATGTGTATTTATTAAAACGGACTTATGATTATGGAGATGACTAATGAATCCGCGGCGGTTGGACGTTGGTACGAGTCACCGCGTACGGGTACTTCGGCGAGCCCTGCTCAAGGCACAATCGAAGGGAATAACGCCGACATAAACACGAGTGTCGCTGAACACATGGGTGCATTCTTTTTGGATCCTTCTGGCACACCAAGAGCGAGGTATGCGTACCATCAAAGTATGCATTCACCTTATGGAAGCGTTGCCGGTCACGGTATGTAGTTTTATTGCTTATTGTTGTTTATAACTTGAAAATTTTATGGAAATTTAAGTCTTACTGTAATTCGTTGGATCATTTTTTTTCTTTTATTCCTACAAGTAACGGTTGCTTTGTTTCTACATTAGAATTTAAAACGGATAGTGATTTTAGTTGGGCCATTAGAAGGATTAGCTACCGGGCACTGACGTCATTGTCTCGGATTAGAAATATTATCGTAAAATTGGCGACAATTTAAGCCACGTTTAATTGATAGCAAAAAGATTGGTTTGGAATTTTATTCCAGTTGTGAGAATTTCAAAAATTGCACAACAAAACACGAATTAAAAATGAGCAGGAAAACTATACAAATTGTAAACAATTTTTTTATAAAATCTTCCTCCATTTTTGAGGATAATAAAAGGACAAATTCAAAAAATAGTATTAAATTTCAAATTAATGGTCGCTTCATATTTGAATGGCAAAAATTTGCCAAAAAAATTATATTATGGAGAAAAAGGCTCATTTTAAGTTTGGTCACTTCTGCAAGGAAATTTATGGTTTTGTCTCGAGAGCAAAACGGTTCTAAAAATAACTAAAAATGTCCGGTTAAAAAATTTCTCAGAACAAAGTTGACCAGCGATGAAAAAAATTCTAAAAATGTGTGGGCTCCATTAAATTAGTTTGAGGAAACAAAATTTCGAATAAAAAACTTTTGTTCTCTTTGCGGCGAAACTTGCAAGTTTAATTTATTTTATAAATAGATTGCGTTTTGCAAAGAATTAATTATGAGATTACTTCATGCCATTTTTTCAATTAACATTATGGTGACGCAAGATTCATTTCCCAAACGCAGCAATTACCGTCCCAACATTTTGCAAAATTTCGACCTTCAGCCGGTTGGGCAAGGCGCCTCCACAAAGCAAAAATTTTATTAAATTTCTCAAGTTTTCCTCATAATGGAATTACCAAACATCCTGCAACTCTGCAACGCTCATTGCCTGCTTGAGGATCATTTAATTATAAATTTTTTTCTCATAAATTCATTTAAAATTCTCACGGTTTAACGCCTACCAGACGTGTTAGAGGAGTTCGGCAACTCATAAACTACCTAAAAACAGACCGAAAATCCATTTTCCGTCCGCGAGACGTGTAATTTAAAAAATAAAGAAAGGAAGTCGAATCTGCATATTATTTCCAGCGTAGAAAGTAAACGGGCGAAATAAAAAGATCAAATTGCCACTTAATAACTCATTTAACTGGTACGGCTACCATTAGGCTGAGTGGTTTCTAGTAAATATTCCAAGTATGTACAAAATTGTATTCGTGGAAGAGAACAATTCGAAATGCCATAATAAAACGGTAATAAGGAGAATGTATGTGTACGACGCACACAAATCTATAAACAAACGTAGCCTAGAGCGGTGATCATTGATTTTCCCCAGTGTTTTTAAATCGAGTTCCTGGAAGCCTGGCAGGACGTAAGACACTGGACGTACGTGTCCCCATTAATACGTAAGCCACTGGCGGTTCCTCGAATGGTACACCTTGTGATATCCCGCCCGCACTCGACCTGAATTTAAATCAAATCGACAACATTGACCTGCACAGTCACTGGAGAATGTTGCCTCATCATTTCGTGGATCATATATTTTTATTATGTACTGCTTGTGTATCACATATACGAGAATTGATGTGTATAACATTGTTTCGTCTTGTTGTTCTCTTGTTGTTTATAGCGATCGTAAAAACAAATATAGAGGCGGATTCGGTACAACAATATGGCTTTTGTATTGTGACAAAGTGAATAAAATGAAAAATTGATCAGAACCGGATGATTTCAGGCTAATTTTACAAATTCCAGTTCGGTATTTAAATCTAGATTAAAATTCCGGTGAGGTCAAATTGATTTTCGAAATTGTGGGGGTTTTTTTCTCGACCGGCGACTTTCGCTTAATTGTTTTTGCTTGTGTAATTTGCATACAGGAAATCAAACGGCGATAAATCAACTTAGATGATCAGTAGATTGAATTATGGAGGCTTAAATTTATTGGCTATAAAAGGGCCTTATTACTACCCACAAATGGACCCTATCAAAACAATACATTTGATTAAATTTGATTAATCTCGCAGCACTGATTAATAGACCCACAAACAGATAGGCAGACAGATAATCAATTTTGATATTTGATAACTTACAATTAGATTTTTGAGTGGCAATATTGTTATCATGGTTACAAGTTACTTTTTTTAAATTACTTGATAGATGCTGATAATGTTTTAATTTCAAATCGTTTCAATTCCCACAGGCATTTTTATCAGGGAAATTTGAAATACAGTCGAACTCTTCAATAGTGACCACCTCTATAATGATTTTTCTCTATAGTGATGTTTTTGTTAGGAACGTTCAATTTTGCATATAAACATACCTCTATATTATGATGTGAAACCTCCAAATAGTGTTATAATTCTTTAAGAAAGGTTTACCAAAATTCACACGGAACAGAATTTCCGGTAATAGAAAATACAGTGCATGTATTGAAAATTTCTTTTTTTTCCCAAATTCTGACTACCTCAAGAACCCAGGTAAAAATTTCTTTCAGAACCGTTATTAACTTATAATTATTTCCACCATCAACAAATGCGTTGGCAACGTTTTCATTTATTTCAGAAGGAATATTCAATGTGTGAAATAAGTATAAAATGTTCTATGAACATAAAATGATTTTTAAATATACTTACTACTGCGCAATCAACTTTGGATAGATTCTTTCATCAATATGTAAATATGTATTGTTTATTCATAATTCTGTGCATTTGTGAATAAAAGGATATTTTTTCATACTCAACAAATCTTAATTTTTTGATTCGTTTTGAATATCCGATTAGTTTAAAAAAAAAGAACTGTAAAATTAAACGTCAAGATTCTATATAGTGATGTTTTTTCCTGGCTTTTCAAACATCACTACAGAGAAGTTCGACTGTATGTGCTTGGAATAATTGTTAATTTTTTAATTGAATAAAATATTAAAATAAACAAAGTTATTTTAGCTTCTTTTAGTGTCCAATTAAAATAAGATTTTTTTGCCATCCCTTAAATCCTCGATTTTTGGTTAATGTCCGTTGCACTTACCAGGGTTGCTTACTCCAGCGATTCCCCTCTTTGTTACCAGCAGATATTTGGGTTAACTGCAGCTAAATAACGTTTCTCTGGAAAGCTCCCGTGCTTAATGACTGAATTTAGATTACCAGTTCCGATTAGGCGCGAAGGGCTCCTTTTTATTGTTATTTTTCCGCTGGAAGGGTTCCTACACCCAATAAAGGAACAGAACTATTTTACCTTGCTTGCCTAAACTCGGCGACAAGTTCAACTTACAAGGGAAATTTTATTGAATTTAAAAAAAATATATTAACTGGAACTCGGGCCTAATGTATCTACTTGACTGTTTTATTTAGTGAAAAATGTCGTGTTGGATGACATAAAGTGAAAAAACCTCGAATTCAGCTTGAATAGGATGGGTTTTTATTTGGCTGAGTGCAATAAATTGGTCTGAGGCGCATTTGGTATGCGACGTAAGTGCAGTTTCGTCAACGGCTTTTAAAAGGAAAAGTGTTTGTGGGGAAGCACGCGTGTCTCATAAACACCTCGCTCATATTGTACCCGCATGTCCAGTTAACATCTTAATAACTTAGAGCCACTCGTACGTAGACATAAAACACGTTAAATTAGCATATTACCGCATTAAAATAACAATATGGATAGATAATCGAAGCAAATGGGTAGGTTTAAGATAATCTAGACATGTGTGGATGGAGATAAAGGAAAATTATAGTTATCGATCAAACTAACAGCTACTTATTATGTCCCACTTACTGATTTTAACTTTTTATAAATCACGATAACTAATATAATTATTCCAACTTTTTTCGCTTTTATTATTTCCAGCAATTATTCGGTTTTGCTGTGCGCGCTGGTTCTGAGCGCGCAAAAAACCGCCTAACCGGTTTTTAATTTGAATTTCGTCCTTTTGGCTTGTTGGTACATCGTTTACGCGTTTACTGACTTTTCTTCGTCCCGATGTAGTTACAATGGGTTACCTGGTAGTGTTTGTAGTTTATGCGATGGTCCACCAAGGGCGAGACTCGCGCACTGCGAGGACATTTTTATGATCGCGTCGGTCTGAAATATAGCGCTATCAACTTACCCAACTTTTATATGGTGAAAACAAAACGGATCGTATTTCAACCCGGCGTATACAAGTGCTGTTCAATTTGAAACTGCTTCCAGGGGCAACATGTTATTGTATCGTAAACGAAATAACGCCTGATTTTGTGCGAGACGCTCGCTTTTCTTCCCGGCCACGATTAGCTCTCCTTTACCTATTTATATAAAACGGTGACTAATTTTCTGCTTCGAAACTCCATCTCATTAGTTTCGAAAACTTTACCAATTTTTCGGCGTTTATTCCGAAAGTGAGGCCCATTCAGCAATTTCTAAGAAGTGCTCATTTGTGGGTTTTATGCATGATCCGCTTGTTGTTTTTATACTTTTAAATGCAAATTGAGTTTATTTTTTTCTAGAGTTGTTGCGAGAGTGCCCTAAGCGGTCGAGCTTGTGAATGTTATCAAAAATTGACAATCTTTGTGCGCATTGAATAATTTACATTTATTCCTTCCAGGGCAGCTAATTTTTTGGTTGTTATCTTAACTAGATGGATAAAAGTGGCTTTGCTGCTGGTTTATTACAAAGTTGTTATGTTTTTTGGGTGTGTACAAATTGTTGGTTTCGGGTTTCTAAACTTTTTTACCTTGTTTGATTTTTACCTTGTTAGTCTATTTTCATTTTTTATCCACTCAAAGGAAATGTTATGTTTTTTTCGTACCAATTAGTCGAGCAAATATTATTAAAATACAGTGAAACTTTGTTTATAGGAACCTGATTTATAGTTATTTTCTGCTGAGGACAAATTTAATTTAACGGCCCTGCATAAATTTAATAAGAAATACTGAATATAAGAACTTTAATTTTAACTAATTTTATCCTGAATTTTGAAAGTACATCGAAGGGATGTGTTTCTAAGCAGTTACATTTAGTATTTCATGTGATTTACTTTTCATATGATATTTTGCATGAATCTAATTCTTTTAGGAAGCTTGAAGAAAGCCTTTACTAGTACCAGAAGTATATTTTATTACAAAATTGTAGTTTCCTCGATAATCCAAAATAATTAAAACAATGCCAATTCGTAGTATCACAATATTCCGATTACCGAATCTGCAGAAACAATACGAACAGAAAATTATTCTAAGAACGACAATAGTATATTATAATTATTCAAAGAAAAACAATGGTATATTGAGAAGTTAAGTAACTTAGAAATATTTAGTCATTTTATTTTTACTTTAATTTGTTTTTGGTGCTTCTCAAAAGCACGTCTTTAGTCTACTTATTAAAAGAATATCTTAAAGTTAGATGATTTTGTTTATCCCATTACAGGCATCCACCCAGAACTCCTCAAGGCGTCTTCTTAGTTTATTTGTTACTGATTAGTTCCTTCTTCGGCATTGTCTTCATCAGTGATAATTTAACAAATTTGAGTCGCTTGCAAACTAATCAGATAATACAGCATTGCCAATGCCCCCTAACATTGAACTTATGGTTTCAACTTTGTTTTCTCGCAGTAAATTTAATGATGTAATATCCACAACTGCAGGTCTGCATCAGAATATTTCTCCCCCTTTTCGCTTCTAAGTACTTTCCTCCAACCTTTTTTCAAGTCTTGGAAGGTAACTTATTCATTATGAAGCAGGCATACCACTGTTTTTACATTGGCATTTCTTAAAGATTTACTTGTATTTTCTTCACCTCTGCTCAGAAGTTTGAGTAACAAACTTTTTCTACATTATAACTTCGTCAAGGATCTAAGGATTTTATAATGGTAGTGCATTTCGATGGAATAAGCATTAATATAAACTGCACATCGTCGGTTAATATGTTCCATTCAGTGCCTTGACTTGAGCGGCGAGTAAAAGTGGTTTCTTTCGTGAATTTTGACTTCTTGAATTGCAAACTGAAGATTCGAATTATCAAAACCATAGAAAATCCGGGCTGCAACATACACAATGTCTTAGTCCGCGGATTATTCTGAACCTGGGATTACCAATAACTCGTATTAGCACATTTTTAATAAAAGTAAAAAGAACAAATACAGATATTTGTAAATTTACCATGATTTTTGTGAACAGTGATACTCCGATTTATGCTACCCCGACTAATACGAACTCGGGGTTCTCCAACCCCCCGCCCGCGTTTCGAGCAGAGACGAGCTTGCCGAAACGTGTGTCGCAACATAAACTTTTAGTTTCGAAGGATTTATTAAAAGCTTCCATCATAAATAAATTTCTAATAGATTTTTTCGTTCTTTATTGATTATTTCAATTGTTTGTGCCATGAAATCATCAGCGTATTGTCTTAAGACAACTTGTGCAAACTCACATCGCCGTCGTTTCTGTTATTCGTATTTTGTATTATTCAGTATCGTTCTACACCGCTTCAATGAATGCTACAGGATATACCATAAGATCGAATATAAACGATTCGACCAGATCATAAAATTGCTTTAGTTATGTCGTAGATAAGAGACTGATTTTCGATTTTAATGAGTGGAGTCGGTTTCAATCAAATCAGGTTGCATTATGTTTGAAAATTTTAATGTCAACTCTGCTCTGCTTTTATTTGATCGCTTGGTAAATACAGGATTGGGATAAAGTGTGGAGCCAAGTTTAGTGTTTAGTGACTCATAAGCACAAGGAATGAATGTTTTTTGTAGTCACTGTATTTCTAATTTAACCGGAAATATCCTCAACTTTTTAATTTAAACGGAACACCTTGTATATACGTGTTTTTTTGAATTTTTCTGTTTAACGTTTAGTACCTTTAAAAAGATAAAGCAGTTCAAATTTACTGAACCATTAGTTTTATAAATTGCAAATTAAAGACAAAATTAGAACTATCAAACTTAAACAAAATCATTTCAAATGTTCAAACTGCTTGCCGTTTACTTCCTGACAATAAGCAAATCTTTCACTATTTTCCAAGACTTCTCTACGGATTAACTCGCATTCATCGTCTATTCTTTATCTCAACTCCTGCAAAATAGTTGGTTGTCTAACGTAAACACGTAATTTGAGGTGATCCTAAAGGAAAAAATCTTAGGGACTGAGGTCTGGAAAAAGAAAGGTCACTCGATTAATCCTAATTAATTTGGAAAAGTACCATACAAAAAATTCGTAACTCGTCTATCACAGTGGGGAGGTGCTCCATCCTGTTAAAACAAATAATTTTAAGCTAACTGCCCCTTTTTAATCGATTTCAATATTTTATCCTGTTCAGGTTTTCATCTATAGAAAATGGGGCTTATAAGCCATCCCATTCCAACATACAACTTTTGTTGAGTACGGACTTTATGAATTTTGTGAGGATTTCCATTTGAGCAATATCTTGAATTATGGTGATTAACTCTTCCATTTCAACAAAAAGTTGCCTCGTCTGAAAACACCACATTAGTTGCAAAATGTTCGTCAGCATTACAGATTTCCATCATTCTTTCGCAAAATTGCAGTCGTCGGTCAAAATCATCATCGAACAATTCTTGACTCAACTATATTTTATACTGATGATATTTTGTTCTTCTTAATATTTTCCCTACAGAACGATGACTTATAACATGGTTTAGTGCCAAAGTTGTGGTAGAAGTTGCAAGCGATTCTTCTACTTCAATGGCAAAGTTGCGGTCCGTGGTCTTTCAATTTTTGGCAAAATTTTGACATTCCTAATTAAGTAATAACGTCGTAGTGTTTTAGTAACAGCTGAACGTGCTATATAAGATTTCTTTCGGAATACAAAATCATTAAAAAGATGACACAATTCGTTATGAGTTCTAACACGATCGCCAAAACCAATCATCATTAATATTTCAATATGCTCTTTTTCATCTAAATGCACTATTTTTTCAGTCGTAAATTAAATACACCCGATACTTCTTCAACAGTTACTTACTATTCCGTATTTTTTAATTTGAGAAGAAGATTCAAACAGATTGCGCCAAAAGGTAGATCTATGAATGGTTGCAGTTTGCACATTTGGGCGGCTCAAATGTGCACAATTTTTTTTAGCAACTTGATTTTTGCTTTATCCCTAATAGCACATTAAGTCCACGAGACTTCCAAGGAACGTCTCGTGGACTTACGTGCTATTTGGGATATCATAGGCGTCCTAAAAACAATAAGCCAAATGTCAATATTATTTTGTTTATGACAAATATTATTTCACGAAAGTCACTGGATAAAGCCAGATTTAATCTATCGAAAAATAGGAAAGTTTGTGTCAGGTATCGTGCACATTTGGATGGCCGCAAATGTACATACATACACTAAAATTTCTAGATTAACTAATATTTTACTATAAGTATTGGGAATAATCAATATTTTACAATCCGTATTTAACGAAATTTCTTTTAAAAATTTTAAACGTTTTACTATTTTAATGCAAACTTTAGGACGTTACCAATTAATCTAATTCCAAATACATAGATATTTGCCATGGACAAATCGAAAGATGTAAACCTGTTGACACATTTAAATTTATAAACAACATTTAAATATTTTTCGCCGTTCATTAGATAACACACACAAAGTTTAATCACAAAATTAGTTACAGAAACAATATATTGAATTAAACTCAATTAACCTCCGCACCGACACTACTGAAACTACAAATACGGAGTTACTTACATTAAACTAAAATGTACAAAATTCTTCTTTTGAGCAAACCGCGCAGGGACTCAATTTATCTGAACCTAATGGATCGAGCCGCAAGACCGAAAGCCTATAATTTCGCATCAAAATAGTGCATTAGAGCAACGATGAGTCAGTTGAAAATCGTGTTTTTTCACGATTTCGTATCTGAATTATTTTGTTTGCCGTATAAATTTAACGAAATTAACACATAATCTCACAAAGATCCATCACCTTTATTCAAATTTCAATTTTTTCAAGCCAATCTTGCCGTCGCTGCCCAGAGCTGTCGTCTCCAAATTACCTGAATGTTATGGCAGCCGAAAAAAGTTTTACAAGTAATAAGCCATTAGACGTTTATATTTCTTGTTAATTTGACGAAATACACGATTAGTAAATGATAAGGTGTTGCTCCATCAATAATAACTTGTTAGCGGAAATTTAAATCGAAACGGGAAAATAAAACGCCTATTAATACCGGAGATATGTTATTTTTTTAATAACCGTGCTGTTTAAAATTCTTGTGTGAAATCCCATAAAGGAATCAAATTATCCTTGAATATTTCTTGGGATTGCATTGTGAACCATTGTGTTCCTCAGCTACTCATTCGCGCATCGATTTTTTTAATCGCCGAAATTGCGTACCTGTAATTTTCACACCGGCAAGATAATTAACAAAAAATTTTGCAACTCAGTTTCCATACACCACGCTGAAACAATGAGAGCTGGCGCAAGCTGGTAGTTTGTTTTAAAAGCTGTGAAAAATGAAGGTGATGCAACCGGAATTTTAAAACTAAAAAGCTCCGTATGAAATCGCAGCGACGGCCATGAGTTGAATAATGCTGAATTTTTGAATTGATTTTCTAGAAACTCTGGTATTTATGAAATTCACATTGCCTGGAAATAATTAAAAAGAAATTATAATTCAATTAACTTCAATGATTCATACTAATTGTTTTACAGTCGCGTCATTTTGTAGAAACGATTGTACTTATTTGTAATTTATGAGTTTTGTTTAAATTTCATAATTTTCAGGGTAACTGAATTCTTGTTGTAATACAATCATTTCATTGTAATGAAATTTTGCAACAATTGACCTTTTATGTTTTTTATAATGCAATTTTGCTTGTGTTTATTTATGTAAATTATGAACTACATTTTTGAGTAAAAATGGAAGTTTGTATTTTTTATTGTTGAAGCGAATTTTAATAATGCGATTTAATCTTTCCAAATTATTATTTGCTACAAAGGTTTACCTTTATAAATAACAACATTGGACTGAATAATGATTTTGATAATCATAATTTCATTTGTAATTATTTTAGCAATTACAGAAGACCTTAGATTTCTGGCAGTTTTTAAAATTTGTGATCAGCTCAAAACAATAAATGCAAAACTAATTGTTGGCAATTTTTTTTAAGTTAAATTTTAGTCGTTAATCACAACTATTCAATGACTTTTCTTATGAAATATCGTCTATTTTTATGCCTGAAATAATTTGTACTTATTAATTGCTTGCAGTTGTGGCAAAGTAAAAATATTTCATGCAGAAATACCACTCCTACTTTTTACTAATTCAATAGGCATATATCCGTTTAAAATAAATTTTTATTTTTAGTTCGCAAATAAAATTAATGTTAGCCTGATATTTAAAGACACGTTCTCTGGAAATTATTTTCGTGAAGGGAGTACAACGTACGGCACTGTTGATTTAAGCACCACAAACCATAGGAGCATGTGTTCTTATATTTATGTTCATGCAAGCATTGCGAAACATCAAAAAAATTACGATTAATGCACTTAATGGACGACATTAAACTCTGAAAAATCTTTGAATCGCCATTAAAAATCCATAAAATAGAAATTAAATTAAATTATACATTACATGACTCGTCCGCACATACAGATACGTGTTTATTCCAACAGACCAATGTTTAATACCTGAAAAAAAAATTACAACACAAACAACACAATAAAGAACGCTTATTTATTTAGTAACAATATTTTGTTTCCATTTATTTCCAAACAAACAGATTTTCATCATCAGATCCCTATCTTTTCCTTCCGGTTCACTTACATCATTATTTCGAATTAAAATTAATTAGCCGCACAAAACTTTGTGTCCGAAATGTGGTCGATACGCGCACAATCGATTTCGTATAATTTACTCATTAAATACAGCTTTTGTGGCACTGTTTTTCGTAGAAAAAAAAACGCTCTCCAGACAAATTCACTTGCACTGGAAAAAATGTGCACAACCGGCCATTCACCATTAAATGACGTTCAGTTTTTGCCAGCCGTGCCGTATGATTAGTAGCACATGGTTTACAGGAGTTCTCGTGAATAATCCCATTAACTGCGATTATTAGCATCGACGGATCGGTTGGTTCGTTGCGCGCCCCGGGCGCCAACCCCTTTTATGGTGAAACCATAATTTCGCGACTCTCTTTCGAAATCACCCTGGAAAACCGGCCATCTGCGGAAGTCCGTTAAAATCCCGGCTAATCTCTGTCACTATCTGCGATGGGATTGCAGATAATCAAGGCAGCCATTCTGGTAGTTTGAGCAGCATGGCCGCCGCCAGGTGAGGGGTTAAATTCACGCACCCTACGTGCAATTTATTTACCAGCATATACCAAAAACAGGGAGGATCCGTGAGGGTCCAAACTTGCAGATGTATCAGTTTTGTATTTTTTTTTTCTGCAATGAATAGATTCTATTATGCTTGGTGGGTCTATTTTAAAAAATAATGAAGTTGTAAATTGTAACAGTGCTGTGGACCGCTTTAATCAATTCATTTGATGGTGACCGAAGAAGTTATTGTTATTAGTTGCATTTGAATGGGGTTAACTTTTGTTACTTTACACACAATTAAATGGACTGAATTTTGCTTCGAAAATTTGCTAACAAATTGGATTTAATGTATAACTCAAATTTGGTAAAAAATATTAACGAATATAAGTGTGCAATTCAATCCGATTGCAATATATATTACAGCATGAGGTAATTTGCAATATCCCTATCAGTTAAAGCGCATTAACCTTCGAAAATTGATACAAATAAGACATTGTATAATAAGTATTAACCTATATTTTCACATTTATTTACATTTCAAATACAGGCAATGTCTATTTATTTAAACAATGTTAATTACTTACAAATTTTATTTTTGGACATATGTACTACAGTTGCGGACGCCGAAATGCGCCCGATACCTGAGACAAATTTTCCTACTTTTTCCATAGATTAAATCTGGTTTAGGGCGTAAATATTTTTTATTTGGAAAATATATATAATTATAGAAATTAAACTTTACAACATCAAAATAAATAAATTAGACGCAATACTAAATTCAAATTAGTTAAAAAAAAAGTTTATCAAAAAATTTAGAAATCAAGCAATTTTCAAATGAAAATTTTAAATCGAAAAATCAACAATTATTTTTTAAATAACCTATCAGCGCCGTTAGCTGCAATCTCAAGCTCTAGCCGTCTTCTCATAAATAAAATTAGTGCCCTCGTACCATAAGGTTCTCCCAAGCGTTTTCAACAGTGCCCTGAAGTTCCACCTCATTTCTAGGCCTAAAATCCCTAGAATATAATTTTTTTGTCATATTTCCCCAGATGTTTTCAATCGGATTTAGATCCGAACTTTGGAAGGCCATTAGGGTACACACGACTCGGTACGTTGATCTGATGTATCAAAAAACTTCCATTAAAATCGTTGTAGATTTCTGTTTGTAAATTAAATACAAAATTTAGCACTGGAATTTTCCCACAATTGATTTCTAACTAGTTATTTTAATAGTAATGGCAATAAATATTCGAAAGTAATAATTACACGTCAGTATGTCGCACGTTTAAGTTATTAAATAAATTTTTGAAAATGTTTTGTACAAAGTCACACATTTCTTTAGTGAATCAGTTGGTGATTTTTCCCAACATCCGTGGAATTAAATATTGGTGGACCAGCATTCAATTATAATCATGTTCATAATAACCAAATTAGATTGTAAACATACAATAAACAATAATAATAAATTTAACTTGTAGGTAATACTGCAAGGTCCAATGTCCAACTATTAGTAGTCAATGTTGTAAAACAAGGGATACCTGTACTTGAATCCTCATTATGTTTTATGGCGAAAGTATTCCAACATTAATGTTACTTTAATTTGTTTTCGGTTGAAGTCTAAAATAATTAATACAGTGAAGCTCTTGAAAGGCAGAACCTCGTCGAAGTTGAACAAATAAAAATAATACAGCACCATATAAAAATCCTCCTAAAAGACATAATATGTGAAACGTGGACGGAAAGTGTATTATGGGTATGGAGGTGTATTTATAAACAAAATTTTACCTGAATTGTATTGTCAAATCCGCCCAACCGATCAAGTTATCAAGTTATAAATATTTTGCTTGTGCTATAATCGATTATAACAAAATCACACTTTTATACTCTTCTGTAAGATTTCTTTTTGCATAGTGAATTTATGAAAAGAACAACCTTACTTAAGTGCCTTATAATTAGTCACTTTTGTAGTCGTAATATAAAAGTAAAAATTGCTTTATTTATTGTTATTGAAGTTTAACAAGCTGTTTATTGAATTATGCGAGAACAACATGTAAATTGTTATAATAGGTATTGTTTTATTTTAATTATTCAATCTGTTGAAAACCTAGTTGACCTTTAGAAGGATAAATCATTCTTGAGAGCACTTCCTTTTGTTTCACAAACAAAAATGTAGATTATTGGAATAGAAATTTATGAAATACAGGTTTTGTTGTAGTTAAATTCATTTTCTGTTTTCGCATTTAAATGAGCACTATTTTAATGAACACATTAGTAAAGAATTTTGCTGACATTTTATTTTCAGAAATTAGTGGTGGCTACATAAAATAATTTTCAAAATGCATAAACCTGCAATTCGTCATTTGGTATTCCCAATGATTTAGTTATTTTATTAATATAACTTATAATAAATTCGAAAAGCTTTACAAATTTCTTACAAAACTTTCGGTCATGTTGTGTCATACTTTCCACAATTATCACTCAAGACAAATTACTGTTCATAACCAATCTTTTTTAACAAAAAAATGCCATTAATAGAAATTTAATATAATGTAACAATAACTACAAAAGCACGAATCCATTTCATCACTTGTGTCCGAAATTAACATACTATTCTCATTTAAAACTATTGATGTTTATGTTCATTTCCAATTAGTAGTATTGTACAATGTATATGTTTTTTTTCAGCATCGAGGATGTCTTCGGGTCAAGTATGCCGACCGCACTTTCCAGCGCCACTTCACCCTTGGTTGTCGGATGGTACGAAACCTTTGGCGCACTCCGGATGGGTTCCATTCGCCGGAGGCGATCCGGACAAATCCCAATCCCCATCGTCAGGACCGACGCAACCCCACAACCTCTTCTCTTTTCCACCGACGCCTCCGAAGGACAGCACGCCAGACTCGGTCGCTCCGACAGGCGGTGCGGAGTACCAGAGCGCCGTGGCGGCTGCGATGGGGGCTTTCATGCACGACAACCAGCAGAGCTGCGCCTTGGATGTGAAGCCGTCGGCGGGATCAAATAAACCACGCGAAGGTAGTGACTATGAAGGAGGCACATCCGGCATGTTTAATGGTAACTTTGAGAGTTCGTACGGGTCTCCGTATGGCCACGGTATTCACGGGGCTGCGTATTCGCCACAGGCGAAACAGCACTTATCGGGGCAGAACGCGCAGTCACCAAACAAACCCCGCAACAAGTCGAGAACCAGCGCCGGTAAGAACGAAGGATTTTTTTTTAATTTTGGCTTTTGGTACTAACGCGGTGTAGTGCTAACCAATTTTTTCCGGCGGCTTTCACGCGGTTTTTTGCGAAATCACGATTTTTGTTGAGACCACATTTTTGCAGTGTGTTGCACTTTTTCGAGGCGTTTCTAACGTTCGTGATATTTTTCTTTTTCAAACACATTGCACAGTATCCGCCATGTTCTGATGCGTGACGCAAATTAATTAAAAAAAAAAATACTGCGATGAAAAGTGACTGCGTAATGAGTATGGATGAAAACACCCGCCTTTTGTTTGTAAAATTGTGACCTTCGCTAAACCCATGCGTGGGAAAGATTCGTAACATGGGGTGCCTTGATCCTAATTAGCGACATCTTATTGTATCGCGCCCGCATACACTTTGACTGTTTTCAGATCTCGAACCGTCTCCTCTTGGTAAGTGTTTGCTTTTTTATAACGGGGGATGCGATCGATAATCACATTTCATGGGCGAAAACGTTTTCAGCAAACTCCAGCTGGTATGTCGCCAATAAGTTGCTAATGCTGTATCCGCAACATTGTCCCTCTTAATCCTCTTAGGGTAGAATCTGGAAAATAAATCCAAAATTGCGTCTAAAGATTCCGGGCTTGAGGTAAAGTGGGCCCTATTCAGCGTTTAAGTGGTTTCTTGACATGTTCTCGTTTCGGTGGTTTCACATAATGCTCGATTTTGCCGGATGGAATTTTCATAAATAAATATGCAGAAAAGATTCTAAGCGCAACCAATCAATCGAATTAATTGAATGACGGGGTTTGTACTGAATGTTATTTGTAACTAAGCTTAAAATGACGCAAAATGACAGCAGTTGCTTTAAAATACAGGTAGGGTCGAGACACCATTTCTAGCTACTTTCAGCAAATTTGTAATTGAATGAATTAACAAATGACTAAGTTACTCCATTTACATTTTGAACTGAGTTTTTATATTTTTTAGTTATGCTACAATTTTTAAGCTGAAATGCTGTAAATCTTCATAAATTCATTATTTAGCAATATGTGCAATTTTACCATCTTCGGCCACTTTGTCTCTACAATGGTCACTTTTAACACCATCTGTAACCAGCCGGTATCTCTAGCAGATTACACCGCAATTTCTATGTTTTTGTGATATTTTTTGAGGACGTGTCATAAATAAATGAAATCAATTTAGTCCATGGGTGTTTCGGATAAAAGAAGTTAACAAATTTGCCTTTTTTAACAACTTTTTAGCAGAGTAAATAAATCCCTCTTTCTCCACGGGAAAAGCAATTTTTGAAATGATTTTAATCCATTCAATTCATTTATTCTCCACGTCTTTGGCGTCTTCCATAAATGATATCACATGTATAGGCGGAGGAAGGGGTTACCGGAATTATGAGAGTCCGTGGCAGGGGGTTAGGAGGTATTTTTGAAAATGTGACATCACAAAGGAGATTTTCGAAAAAGTAAAATTGTAGCAACCATGTGAATTCATCAACTGACGTAGCGAACCTTCCATTAATTGTATTTTCCTTTATAATTGAAAATAATTTTGTTTCTGGGACGTGACTCACATGGGGGAGGGGGGCGTTTGGTACAGTGTGACACCTTGTGACTTGGGGGTTAAATTTGACGAAAAACCGGTGACATCATTTATGGAAGACCTTTGCCAAAAACCAAATTTTTTCCTACTGTTTCCGTTGTGTCAGAAAATTTTCTTTTAATTTATTTCGTACTGTTGTTCGCCGAACTCCATACAATTTACATTTACGATTGTCTTCATATCATTGTTTCTAACGACAGCTAGAGCATTTGCAATTTAGTGGGGTTAGTTTTGAAACATTTGTTTTTCTTTTGGCGGTTATTTCTGTTTTTAACATTCTTTCGTTTTGACGCCATTGTTTGAAAATAATTATTTATCTATAGGTATAGCCATTTAACTAAATATATGAAGATGTAAAAGGTGAAAAAGCGACGTTTTCATTTGTCGCCACTTTGTGACTAGAAATAGAACCAGTTGTTTCATTAATGACCACTTTGTGGTCAAGAATGGGAAAAATGGTTAATGTTTGTTCCATCTCTGGCCACCCTATTTAAAAAATGAATCTGAGGGGCACAATTAATTTAAGCATCTAAATATGATCCGTCATTATTATAATAACTAACGAAACTGATATCGAAACATTATCAAGTGTATTTTATTGATTAAACCTCAATTAATTCTGCCCTGTTTCTTAACCAAATCACTAAGCAAACCATCACTTATAATTCAGCGTCAAATAAAATAATTGTTACTTTACATAAGAACTAGAGACAGATGCGTGGACCAAAGAAATGTTTTGGCGCACAGTTATTCACTTACCCCAAACCTTATAAATACATATTTACAAGCAGTGGCTAAAGATGGTGTCTCAACCCTACATAATTCAAAAATGAAGTTTATTTAATTTTATTTAAAATGTATCATTGATGAACCAAAACTTGATTTCTAGGGGGCGAACGAAATAAATTTTGTGGGGTTTAACGCCCAGACGGGACATCTATCCCACATTAACCCTAATCGTTCAAATTCAACCTTATCAAGATATATCTCAAATTAATGGTGATTAGATTCCATCTTCTAATTTCAATGCAAATTGGGCATGTAACTCTATAGGGTTGCAATCTCAGCCATCATGTACGAATTATTCATTACTGAAATTAGGCTCAAAATAAAAAACGACTTAAACACTCATTAATGCATCTAATTACATTTGGAAGAAAGTTTTTAACTTTAAAATTTAAAATCACACAAAAATGTTTACAATCCTGCAATTTTTATTCGTAATTTTTAGCCGGCCTCAAATTACGACCAAGTAAATGAGCAGTTTTTAGACTTGTGTGCAGCTTATATAACTAATTTCTGTTTTAAGTTGGATGGCCTAATTGCGCAGATGAAAGTTTTCCGACCCCTTAAAATATGTGCGAACCCAATGTTTCGTAAAATTGATCGGTTCGTCGGGGGTTAAAATCGATTTATTAAATTGGGTGAAGACAGAAGGTATAATTTTGTGGTGTTTTCTTTTGGTCGTACGAGTCTCTGAATACCGCGGACAGACGTGAGATCTGTCGATATATGTGATTGCATGTGTTAAACTGTATGCATATGCATGCATCATAGATTTGCATGATGTACTGTGGTAGTTTCAATTTTTTCCAGTTGCGATGTCACGGTCGTTTTTGTGTGGTTGAAAATAAAAACAGTTTCAAGACACGCTGATTGTCCGCATAACTTATTAATAATATGAACACACGGGTACGATAAAGTAATTTAAAGTAAAGTAAATGTGGTCGAGCAAGAAAAATTTACTCTCGACTGTTGTCATTAAATTAACTGCCATAGTAGTCTCTAACCCACAACTTTATGTATATTTACGGCGGATTCTTTCCTGAAAGAGGAATTTGTGTCGCATTTTATAATTTTATTTTACTTTTTTTGTGGTTTTGGATCCCGTCATATTTTCAGTGCTTCAAGCTGTAAAAAATTAGAGGCCGCTATCTTTTTTGTTATTTTTCAACGTTCTTTTTGATGCTTTTTGCCCACTCGTTTGACATCCTCCATTTAATTTTTGGTTAAATTGTATTTTCACTTTTTCAATTACAAAAAGCCAGAAAAATAAAGGCTGCACGATTTTTCGAGTTGAAATTGATTGGAAAATAAAAGAAGGATCCGTTCATGAGATATTGGCTGAACTTGAAGTAATATAACTGTCCCATCTGATAACTTACAACTGATGTATGTGGTTGATACGTATATCAGAAAATCTACTATTCAGCGGTTAACAAAACCCGGACGCTAGCTTTTGAAATGAAATTTAACTACATTTAATATTTCCACTCTGCTAACGCCTTTATTATAATTTTTTTTATGGCACATTGAGGTACAATTTTGTTCGAACTATATTCAGTTAAAATAAAAATTCGGTTTACTGGAAAAATAAAAGAAACGTTATTATGATATACTCATTCATACAAGTGTGTTGTGCTGTAATTAATCACGACAACTTAAACAGCTGTGAAATTTACAATAAAAAGATAATTACAAAAAGGTTCAAGCAATAAATGTTTTAACACAAAATTTTCTTTTATTACTTCAATTTTAAGTTTAAATAAAAACTACTATTCTTTTTGAATAAAAAGTTGATAAAGCTTTTTAATTTTATTTGTATTAAGTCCTACAGCTTTCTATTTTTCAATTTAATTTCACAATTCAATAGTAAAAGAAAAGTCGTGAAGTAATGAATTTACATCACTGAAACTTTTTGCAATGAATGCAACATTCGCCATGACCAAGTTTGAAGTAAATTAATCGAAATTAACGACTTAATTCTTGAGATCGTGGTTGTAAAGTTATGCGGAAAATTTTACATTTTAATCAACACATTTCCGCAATTAGAATTCCAAGCGTAAAACGCAGATATTAAAAAAAAATGCACTGAATTTCGTTACGCCACCGATAATTAGCCTACATTAAAGAACAAAGAATTTAAATCTCCCACATAATAGGATTGTTTTGCTTCCTTTAGGTGTTTTTCAATGTTTTAAGAATTTTTTTCGTTTCCTTTCGTCCGTATCGTGATTCGTTTAATTATTTAATTAAACACGGTTTTAGTTTACGTTTAAAAATCAGAACGAAATTAAAAAATCGTCAAATCACATTGTGCTAATGAGCGAAACTTGCTAAAATAAAAGATTTCTAATAATGCCTGTGCTAAATATTATCAGAATGTATAACAAGCTGAATTATTATAAATCCGGTTATGAATGTCATAACTTATGGACAAGGTTAAATAGCGACTACTGTTCCAAATGAAAAATTTCAATGCATACTAAATTCGACCTATAATGTACAACAATAACATACACTGGACGTTTAATTTTAAATGTTGTTTTAATAACTAATGAACGTAGGAGCATGCTGTAAATAGAATGCACGCAATTTTCAAATGCAATCTTGAAAAAAATTAGTCTACCTTGGGAATCTTCTGGATTAATTTGAATGTCGTGTTTTATTTAGAAGGAAGAGAGTGCGTCAACTGTGGAGCCACGAGTACACCGCTTTGGCGTCGCGACGGCACCGGACACTACCTCTGTAATGCTTGCGGACTTTACTATAAAATGAATGGGCAAAATAGGCCGCTCATCAAACCTAAAAGAAGACTGGTGAGTAACACTATTTTAAAATTATTTTTTTTTTGTAATTTGGAATTGTACATGGTGTCCCATCACTTGTGGCCACCCCCAAAATTCAGCTTTAATTGAAAGCTATGAATTTGAAATTTGGTGCACGTATGACTCTGGTATAAGGCTAGAAATTGCCGGTTTTAAATGTTAATTGTCGGCGTTAGTTTTCGAGAAAAAAAATAAAAACTGATTTTTTATAAAAATACTATCTCCCAATTTCACCAAATTTCACTTTTCAGGATCAGTATTATTGAGACAAAGATGTCCAAAGTAAAAACAAAAATCCAAAAGCTGTAATTAGCCTAAAATTCCCTTATATTCGAATCTTAACAGTAAATGTAATGATTTATGGCCCTAATAATCCTCAAAAGTCTCTCCGCAAAGTCGAGTACAATTTAAATTTATGGCATTGTAAAAATTTGTCAGTGTCTAGTGGAAACCAGGGCAAGAGAACGTCAGTGGCGTACCTAAATCGAACCTTTTTACATTCTTGTAAATTTCTAAAATTTTTGTAAGTCCTCTAATAAATTATGATTATGAGAACGAACATGATTTAATGTCTGGATGTTGAATTATATTTTTTAAGTCGAAGAGGACTTATTACATTTTGAATTAATGTTTGAGTGCAAAGATGAATACGAAAGATTTTAAACTGAATGATTTCGGAACTCGTTCGAGACTCACTTTGTCGTTCCCGTAAATTTGGAAATTAGTTTCACGGATTATTGTCGTCGTACTGGGCTTTCCATTAGCCCATTGGCAAAAATTTACGCGGCTTTCGAAATCTCGATCATGCAGTTGCTGATGTAATTCTATGTGGTAAGGATGATATTTGTGCTTTTTTAATATCCTCCCTACTGAAGACCGACTAATTCCCGTGTCTTGACTGATTTTCCTAATGCTCAATTGGGGATTATTATCGGCGAGATTTAAAACTGCAGCTTGATTGACTTCATGCGTTACCGTGGGATTCACTGTCGTTTTTTCTTTTCCCCTTAAATTTCCGTTTTGTTTCAAGGAATCAACAAGTCTGAAATATTTTTCTTTGTGGAAAACGTTGAGCGTAAATTTGAGCAGCTTGAACATAATTTTGCCGTGCTTCTCCATAAATTAATATCATATCAGTCTTTTCTTCGAAGGTAAAGGTAACCGGCATTATAAACGAAAACTAATTAAAACACACAGAAATAAAACACAGATAAAAACTTTTTGGACAAAGTTACTCTTCAAAAGCTGAAGTTGAACTGATAACAATAGTAATACGCCCACCCTACATTTATAACTGACAGTCGATATTTACGACTAGATGAATACGTTTACTATTGAAAAATGCAATTCCGAAGCAATTTTAGCAATAAAGTCATTAAATATTTATGGATGAAACGTGCGTTTGAACAGGTTCTCACGAAAGACTCAACCAGTACGACCACAATAATCCGTGAAACTAATTTCCAAATTTACGGGGACGACAAAGTGAGTCTCGAACGAGTTCCGAAATCATTCAGTTCAAAATCTTTCGTATTCATCTTTGCACTCAAACATTAATTCAAAATGTAATAAGTCCTCTTCGACTTAAAAAATATAATTCAACATCCAGACATTAAATCATGTTCGTTCTCATAATCATAATTTATTAGAGGACTTACAAAAATTTTAGAAATTTACAAGAATGTAAAAAGGTTCGATTTAGGTACGCTACTGACGTTCTCTTGCCCTGGTTTCCACTAGACACTGACAAATTTTTACAATGCCATAAATTTAAATTGTACTCGACTTTGCGGACAGCCTTTTGAGGATTATTAGGGCCATAAATCATTACATTTACTGTTAAGATTCGAATATAAGGGAATTTTAGGCTAATTACAGCTTTTGGATTTTTGTTTTTACTTTGGACATCTTTGTCTCAATAATACTGATCCTGAAAAGTGAAATTTGACGAAATTGGGAGATAATATTTTTATAAAAAATCAGTTTTTATTTTTTTTCTCGAAAACTAACGCCGACAATTAACATTTAAAACCGGAAATTTCTAGCCTTATATCAGAGTCATACGTGCACCAAATTTCAAATTCATAGCTTTCAATTAAAGCTCAATTTTGGGGGTGGCCACAAGTGATGGGACACCCTGTATAATAGCAAATTACAATTTTTGTTGACAGAATATTTTACAATCAATTGCATTTTCTTATTTGGTATATTTCTTACTTTCGCCATATTATATCACAGGATTATTTACCATACGAAAAAGTTCCAAATCCAACCAAGAATAAGCATATTTTAAATTATATTAATTAACTAGTTCAATATTTTTTAAACATTATACAGGGTCTTTCAACGTTAGTGGTCACCCCCACAATTGGCCACAAATATTAAATCATGAAACTTTTTTGATTGCATGGAGTGATGTACGATCACAAACTGGTTATATTTGTTTTTTCTAATGATAAACCAAACGTCGTAATAAAGCAAAACAGTATAATTTTTGAATAATAAGAGTAATTTTTTATGGAATTTACCTACAGCATTTAATTTCATCTTTTAAGTAATACAAAATTATTATTTTTCTAATCTTTTCAACGCGTTCTACCCAAAAAGCAATTAATAATAGAATCACCAAAACTTTCAACAATGATTTACAATTTTAAATAGCTGGTCTCTTTTTTTCCTCTCGGGCTATCAGGTTTGGACAAAATCTGAAATTTAAAAACTTAAATATGCCCCTTAGGTATACTGAACGCGTGCCGCTACTACCTGGCACCTCCGGGACATCTTGTTTTTTCAAAAAGTTTTATAATGTTATAACATTTGCCTGCTTTATTAGTTATGACTTGAAAGTTGCAAGTGACATTTCTTACTGAAATCACAGGATTCCTAATCGAAATAACGGTGAATTTTAATAAAAAGTTGATAGAGCTTTGATGATAAAAACCGAATACGAAATTAACATCAGATCGTAGTTTATTAATAACTGAATACATAGTCAAATTTTCATTGTATTATCTTTAAAATTGAGGGTTTTTGGGGGGTGACTATTAACGTTAGAGGACCCTAGAAACGGGAACCGTTTTCTATATTAATCGAATACATCTTGAGAACTTTAAATTTTCACAAATATTATTGTAAGCGATCGTAATTAATTTTTAAAATAGCATAATGAATATAAATATGTGAAATGTATATTGTTAGCTCCATTTGTTACTTGCTGATCGCGTAATCACTCGTAAATAATCCTATAGATAAAGAAAATCGTATGTAAAATATCAATAAAAAATATTTTTGTAAAAAATTGAAACCCAGGTATTCCGGTGCTCTGAACTCGTTTTGATTATTTTTGGATTGATGTCTGTGTGTGACTAAAGTTTTGTGGGCACGATAACTTATACAATAATTTACGGAAATACTCCTAACTCGGTATTTTAGATCCATATCAAATTGTCTCGATCTGATTAGCTTTTGGTAAAAGCAGGTTCATTTTGCTGTTTACTTTATTTACTCTTTACTAAGGAATCAACGTTGGTTTGCAATATAATTTTAATACTAATGTACCGAAATTGTTTACTTGTAATAAAGGGTGACATCTAAGGGATCTAATAGAAGTTAATGTCTTTAGTATTTAATGCAACTGCCTAGACTTCATTACTGATGAAAGGCTTAAAGTAATATGTTAAATTATATTATTATCAGATAATATAGAAAATAGGCTACATGATCCAGACATAAGAAGGATCTTTGGATTATTTTATACAGATGAAATTTTTGTGTAGGGACAGAATGCAATTAAAAATATAATTATGTGAAAGATGGCGCTTCTGTTTGCGGTTAAAGAATTGGTGCAGTGATTTATTTCGAAAGTTTAAAATATGTGCAGTTAATCGTGCGCATTTCAGTTATGTTGCGAGCTGAAATTGTTCTGGGAAGTGAAGTTGCAAGAATCATTTATTCTGTGTCACTAACTCGAGTAACAAATGGGATGTGTATGTCGAGTGTGCAGCGGTAATCGTCCAGATCTCATTAGGTTATGAACGAAACCCATTGAGTCTGCAACGTATCTCTCTCTCCGCTCGCATCTCGGCCAAGTTAATTTTAAAAACATATTTTGAGTGAGTTTAGATTAGTGCGAGATAAGAAACAAGCGCTACTGGCTCGGCGTGAACCTGGGACTTACCATTGTGCCTGAAATATGATGATAACAATCATAAGATTGAGATAGCACAGCACAATAGTCGAAAGAAATGGATTGAAAAATAACAATACATCATGTGGACTTGCAGAGGGCAAACACTATTCAATTTACCTTAATGAAAAAAACCGACGACTCCACGAAACGTTTTACACAAAAGAAACTATACCCATATAATTGGGGACTGAATAATAAACGACACGAATGACTGCCAACAAATCATCCTTCGCTTTGTCTATATTTTCGTATCGAAATTACGGCTGCTCCCGCATTTTTAGCCCGATCGATCCGCCGATCCTCCCGAAAATAGTAAATTGCGCTTGTGTCAATCAGTTTTCGGATTCTACGCCCACGCTTTAATAATTAAAACCCCAAACCGTTGTAGGGACAGGTGTCGGGACATTATGCAAATAAACTCGCACCGTCTTATTATCGGGTTAAATATTTAAAACATAAGTAGCACCTTTCATTCTTGGAGTTATTGATGTATTTTGTGCCAGTATTAGCGCCTACGGGCTAAAGAACATCGCGCCAATGTTGTAAATCTGCAGCTACGACCTGTCCAATTGGAAAATTTATGCGTTCTCGATACGCTCTCTTTTTTCGCATTGCTTATTTTTCACCATGGGCAATTTGAAAATTTGACCTTTATTGTCTTATCTTATCGTGAAGTGGAACGAAAATAAGATTGATAGTGTGTACTTAATAAATTGTGTGAAATTCGTAATTGATTGATGGGCTATCTGAAGCTATCGTTGACATAATTACACCGTGTTAAAATCGTAATGCCATTTTTTTTAGCTCCTCTTATAACTTGATCTTGAACGTACAAATACACCTACGTTACTTTCACTAAATTTGAGACAGTTCAGTGCAATAATAATTAAATGGGTGTGGCTGATTGTTAATTTAGCAGTCGTTTCGATCAACAGTTCCATGAGCTGGATGTGTCACTATTAGGCCAATCGTTTTTCACCCGATATTTTGGCTGATCGGAGCAGTAATCTGTGTAAAAAATGACATAGTTTAAAACCTGAAATATGAACATCAATAACCATTTCGACCGTCAATTTTGTTTTAATACGTCAATAAAGAGATATTATTAGTCCGGAATGATAATAAATAAAATTTTAAAAGTCATTCAGAAATCTAGTAACTGTTAACGGACATGGTCACGTGTTGAGACTTGAGATATCACTATCAATAATTATTTCGACTACTAATTTTTTTATGAATTAAAAAAGAGAAATTGCCATTATGAAATTGAAATATTAGAAATTAAAAATAAGAGTATACAGGGTGTGTCAAAAGGCATGGGTATGTTCTCAAACGTAAGTTATATGGGACACATGAAACAAATTTGAAAGATAACGTATGAGCAAAAAGAAAATTAATTAGGGTTGGCCGTGGAATTTTCAAGTCTTGTGTATTATTATTACTTCATAAAATATTACCTTCTGTCAAACCAATATAAATCATAAAAGTGTTGCGTTCTTGTAATTGCATTTTTAAAATTGAATTTTCAAATTTATAATTCAAGTAGTAACTAATTAGGAACATCAGCTGTTATTGTGACAATTACTATTTTGTGATGTTATAATACACATGACTTGAAAAATTTTACGACCAAATAATTTATTTTTATATGCTTACTGTTGGAGATAACTACAATTTAAATTTAAAAACGTTGAGAACAGTGCAACATTATTAACTTATTAATACAAAATATTTATTGATAGCCTGTCATGTGACTTGCACAGAAACGAAAATTCGTTTGGACTGGTCCATTAATAAATTTGAGCTGTACATTCATTTTAGGTAGTTTTTATGACGTTCTTATTTGTTGACTGTTTTTAAATTTTTTTTTTAAAATTTAGTCTAATGAGCATATTCAATATTTGTTACGTTATTGGTGAAAAGAGGCAAAACTGCTAAAAATCCTCTGTAAAAATTAGTTATACCTTGCTAAAGTAGAAACATTGGCATAGAAATGTTAACTTTTTTCGTTAAACAGACAAAAGGAGTAATACACTTGGTTGTAATATTTTGAAAATTTATTAATAAAAATTAGTTGCTAAATTAATGATGAATGTTTGGCCATATTCAATTATTTTACATAACAAAAACATTTTAATTGTAGTAAGCTCTTCTTTTTACCTCGACGAGAAACTAAAAAAAAAAAATAGTAACCAATCAGGGAGTTTTGGGTTCTGAGTGATTGTCCGTAATTTTTTCCACCCCCTGTATACAACTTGTTATTGTCTGGAAGTAGAAACATAATAAAATATTAGCTACATATTATAATTTATAATAATGTTCAATCCACATAAAATAACATAAATATTCCATTTTCGAAAATACAAAACTCGAAAAGCTAAAGTTAAATTATACGGGGTCATTATTTTTGATTGACTTTGCCGCTCTCTATCACTGATGCAATGTCTCCCGTGTCTTCATAAGGACACCAACGGGGAACGTAAAACCGTTCGTTGTAGTGAGATGTTCATTGTTGTGAGCGTTTATATGTATACAGCGTTAGCCACGTAAGTGTTACTTTGACCTTCAGGTCTTATGCAACACAATGTACGTTTTACGATTGTACCTATCTACCCTCAATTAAAAATATTACACATTTAATCCATGATGGCTTTGTTTATTAACTGTAGTGTTCTTTTGATATACGGTCATTTGATATTTTTAGCCAAATTACTTTGATTACTAATTCAATAACTTTAAATAAAGTGTCAACAGTTTGTTGTATTTTGAGTTACGTATAGCCTGCAGTAACTGTTGTGTGGATAACGTTGTGTAACAAAATGTTTTAGAAACTGTTCGTTATATAGAGGTGTCCGCTAGAGAGAGGTATCCGTTAAGGGAGGTTCTATAGTTGGGAAATTACGTATGTAACCCATTTCGAAAATTCTTAACCTAAAATTTAAGGATAGTTTTTTTGTGTCACCTTGGCAGATAACAATTTAAGAAATCAAGGATACCGTTAAAGCGCCAGAAAGGTCACTATTTTTATCAAATTACCATACAGCGGCGAAGTCAATCAAAACTAATGACCCTGTATTATACGATCAGTGGCGCAATTATTGAATTATGTTGGCTTCGTCAGGGGGAAAGGAGGTGCTGTGTCAATTTCAGTTAACCACGCTCGTTCGAAAGAAAACATCTCCTTACAAAAGAATAATTGTTGTAATCGTACGTCTCAAAAGTGCACACTCAGCTGTCAAAAATAGAGTTACCGGTTACGGTTGTCAATACTTGCATAAGAAGGTTCAATTTAGAATAATTAACTTGATTTATAGAGTTATGACAACCCCGTCTTTTTTCTGAGAACTTTTTTCACGAGGCACGTGTCAAAAACTTTATCCAAAAATTGAATTACGCAAATGAAAACTGTTATTATTATCTAATCTATGACTCGACTTATTAAGTGTTGATTTAACCACATATACGTGTCGCAATAAAAATGACATTTGGAACGATTTTTAAGCCGATCGATATATTCACAATAGATCATTAATTGTCCGATTGTCATTATCATTTGGAAAGTTTAGGTGTGGTCACACACACCGGATTTTATTTAATTAACCGGTCGCAAATCTAGAAAAAATCGGTAGGCAGCCGATAACTTAATATGCTCACAGGAAAGCTCCTGGACTCTATTAGACTGATGTACGACGCTATAAACACATGCACAGTTAAAAAGAACTCGCGAGAGTTGCTCGACAAGAAAATAAAACGTGTGTGTATGATGTGTTTGACATTTTAGAACGTACCGAGCTATTTTATATCTTATAATGCATGAAGTTTAAGGTGCCTTCAGGTGGATTTATACTGTTTGTTTCCATTTCTTACGACTGTAGACCTTACTGAATGGGATAATAAGATTTTATTTTGAGCCCTCGGGCGTATAATATATGTTAATATATGTGCTCTACATATTATCTTTGTCGGCGCGTTTTTAAACCTCTCGGGCTTCCAGCGGCGAACAGCCTCCTCCACTTCACCAGGATAACTGAGAAATAACGACTTTCACGAAATTTCGTCCCCACACCCACACCAGAAAACAAACAAGTTGAACGACACGCCTAATGAGGTTATTTAGAATCGATTCTTTTTTTTTCGTAAAAATCTAGTGGAAGCTGCGTACGTGTGTATAGACCGCAAGATCGTATGATAGCACACGGTAGGATTATTATTAATCATAGTTCAGCTCCGGGCTACTCGGTTTAAACACCTGGACCAGTGCCATTGTTTTTAATCGATCGGCTATATATTTAATGCCGTATGAAAATTGTTACTTTCTTTTGCATATTTTACGCGATGATTTATTATCTTGTTGTTCGTTTTTTCGTCCGGGAATCTTGCGCGCGGGAAAAAAATTAATTACTCTGGACGTAACAAATTTCGCCTATTTTGGTTACACAGCGTTTTTGTTTTTTTGCTTTACCGTTATGTGACTTTTTTCAAACGCGAATTGCTACTGGCCAAGGACAAGTGAAACATGTGACACTTGACATCTGAAACAGTTTTTTCGGTGACTCATTCCGCGGATGATTGACATGTTCATGTCTACTTTTTAACAATGCAAGCTTTACAGCGACTGTATTGTAAATTTCGATGATCTCAAATATTCTGGAATTTTTTTACTGAACTTTGGTTCGATAACTGGTTTAGTTGTGATTTTTAATCTCTCAGAAACACTCGAAATGATAAGAAATATTTCAAGTAAGTAAAAACAAATTTATCTATTTGAAGAGATTAAAAAATTGCACGAAATTGAATTAGTAATGTTGTTACTAATGCTATTCGCTTATGTCACAAAATTTCGGAAGCGCATTATAAAGTTTCGTACACATTAGACCAAATAAATAACGAACTAAAGCGGCGAAGCTTTGGGGGAACGGTAAATCACAGAAAAATTGATAATTTTTGACGCCAATATTTCATTGATGATAAATCTGAAGAAATGTATAAAATCTTCAATGTTAATTTATTTAACGCATATACAGTCAAACTCCATAAATAAAACTTCTATATCTCGAATCATTGTATATCATTTGGTGTAAATTTTACTCAATATCTCGAGCTTTCATATCTCGACGTTTTCCATTTCTTGATAATATTGAAATTTGCGGTTTAAAAATTTCCGTACCTCGAATTTTTTTCTATTTTGGGAATTTCATTGCACTCATTTGTTAAGGATTACAGAAATTTTGTAATGAATTTGCAGTTGGGACCCTTTTAGGTTTTGTAGGTTTAGGCAATTACATTTTACAAACAATGTGTGCTATTTGAATGTGAGTTATATGACGAGACATTTTTAAATTTCCATTTAAAATATTTTTCAGTTTTGATTATTAGTTTGAAAAATAGCAATTCCATTTTAATTTATGAAAAATATCTCACCGACAATTTTACTGTCCACAAGCGCACATATTTTAAGAAATTTGGATTTCTTTAACTCAAATTTTCCATAACTCGTGATTTTCCGTTACATTATGAAAGTTTCATTGTACTATTCGAATGCATATTTTCAGCAACTTTTACAACTGATTTCAGTTTAACATTTTAGAAGCGACAAAGAGATTTTGGGCAGACAAATTGTTAGGAATTTATAGTAAAGTATTTTTTCTTAAGAACAGCAATTTATGGTGACACTCGTGGTCGTCCAGCTGCCATGGTTGATTGTAAATAAATTGTGGATTGTAAATGTTCCTATCCATTAAACTTACAAACTTACAAACTTTGCCTTGAAAATGAAGTTTTAGAGTTTTCCATTTAAAATCTCTTATCACTTATTGAAAAGTCTTAGGGTGCATTTATAGTCTTGTTCTTTTTCTTCTTCTTCTTGGTCTTATTCTACACATCTTCTGCTTTGTACATTGTATCTTCAAATGCGATATATGTCTATATCTGATCGTGGCCAAAAAACTTTAATATTTGTCTTTGGATAGCTGAGAGGAAACTTGTGCTAATGTCCACGTTTAGTTTTTTGTTCTTTTGCTAATGTGGTGTTTTTTCTACATTGTCATCCACCCAGGCAGTGGGTTTCTATTCTTATTTTGATCTCGCCCCATAGTGTCCTCGGTTGCAGATGCGACGAATTCCTGGCTAGATTACTTCTTTCTTTTGATCTAGGTATGTCCGGTATATGTTAAATGGGCGAGGTAACGCATTCTGTCAGTTTATTGTCATTAAGTAATATTTGAATCGCTACAGTTTCAATCCAACTTCTTCACTGAAACTTACAATGTGTTGGAGAAATTTTGGCTGCTCATCCTCTGTGTTGAACAAAACTTTTGTGATATACGATATGAGCTATTAGAAGCGATGCATATATTTATAAACACGTGTTTATATTGACGCAGCGTCAAGAAAGATACTAGTTTCTCTAGGTAACCATGGCGAATCCCAAGTAAGTTTTTAATAAACCAAGAATGATTTCTGTTGTATACAGGTTAGTCTACCATTGCCATGCTCGCTGATTTTATCATTGCTCCAATATAAACGCACCGCTCTTATCGCCATGCTTATACCTTTTATCGCTGCTCCAACATAAACGTACACTACTTCTCGCAATACAAAGCTGTCAAGCTTATTTTAAGAGCTTCCTAAATGTTGAACGCTTCTATTTCTAGATGCCTGTGTCTCTGATATTTTGCTTCATTTTTCCTCATCGAAAGGTTCACAGGTCTTAGTCACTGCGCTTAGTTGACCTAACGGATAAAGTGGAGCTAAAGGCATTACAATAAAGAACGACTACTCAATCAAAGGATCGTTGTTTTGTTACACTTGGTGTGCATTATGGATAAGACAACAACGCCTACACTTTGTTTTGTCATTCAATTTTTAAGTCTAGGAACCAGAACAACGTTAACATTTTTTTCAGCACTTTTTTCAATAGCCGGATGAGGCGGTGCAACGCAATTCATGATATAACCACCGACGTTATAAACGGGAATCACTGTAGTTTCAACATCTTTTTTTTATTTTCATAATTAGAAATGTAACTTATTCAAATAAATCAAAGAGATAAATTGAAAACAGTTTAACAAATTAGTTTTGAATTTTTAAAATTAGAATTTAAGTATAAAAACTTCTAACTGCATAATAATTAATTTTAAAATTATTCCATTCTAAATATAGTTCTAAATGTTACGGAACATTTCAATCCTTAAAATATAAAAACGTATCATTCAATCTAAAGTAAATAGTAAACCAGACAAAGAGCCGAAATTGGCAAGTGACCGTTTGCCACCAAATTATAACTTCACTTATGCTTTGCAATATCGTGACCTTTCACCATATTTCTCATTACAATAACGCAATTCTTAGCGCGTGGCCTAAAAACCGCTGTCACAACGCGAAAACGAATTTCCATTTTTTTCGGCCAAATTTCCTCGTTTGCGCAACATTCGATTAAAAAAAAATCCTTGAAACGTCCGCGCGCTTCGAAACGAAATAATTTGTCTGATTGAAAAAATGTAGGTACGTAGGAACGATTGGAACCGGGCGTATCGAATCGCGAATATTGGCATTCAAATTTTATAAACCTTTCGAATTACATACAGAAAACTTTCTTGGAGACAATAACGCGCTCACAACGCAAATGACCTATAGAATTTAACAAAAACGCCCCGGGAAAGGTATTCATTGCGAAAGGCACTTAAGTATGTACTATTAGAGAGCGGAATCTTAAAAATTTACACTGTACAATACGAGTAATTGCCTTGAATAGTGAACAAAATTTCTAGCCGCGTGTACTGTTCAAAAGTATTTAAACGTGTATTTTTTTTATTACAATATTTGACTTTGATTATTAATAATATTGACTTTGATCGATCGATCGGCTGCATTTACCAGCTTTATATTACAGTGGCTCTCGTTTTAATCGAACCGATGTTAACCGGACAACCGGCGGTGTAACTTCATGTTGATACGTCCTATTGTAAAATCATGCGGCCTTACGTATCGCCGCTAACCGGCCACGTTAATGCACGATTAGTCGGATCTACAAACGATATTACGACGAATTAAATACGCATTTTTTCCTCCCGAAATGTTTACAGGATAATGGAGTTGTTGAGACGGCCATATTCGTACGAAAAGTCAATACTACCGCCGTTGCTAGGATCAGGGTGTGAAGTCCTGCCCCCGGGCCGGTGCGCGCATGCACACGCATTTACACCTTGCGTTTTGTTGAAAAATTTAAAGGGTGAAAACGCTACATCTCGATTTTTAATTGGTTTTTTGAAGCGGTCGCGGCCCACGTAGGTCGCCGCATGACGCAGCAAAAGGGTTGAGATACTCGCATTAGCCGTATTATTATCAGAATGAACGCTGCTTCCAAGAGTACCGTTCTGATCTAAATTTGAACCGCTATGACGCCCTTTACAATTACCACTTTTTCAGTTTCAAAAGAACTGAGTTTCTTATTGATTTGTTGGCCTTGTGACGCTGCAACATTAACATTTTGGGGTCGCTTGCTTATGAGAAGTAAACATGCTAAACGATTCAGTTTACAAAAGTTTCGGTTTTAATTTCATTTTTCTGCTGAAATCAATTGTGCTTTATCAATTTAAGTACTTCAAATTTAATTGTATACTTTATTAAGGGTTGCATAATTACATGCATTAGTTAAAGTACAAGTTGTGTTTCTGCTTACTGTTTTTTCTAAATTTTTCTACCCAAAAATAATTTGGTTTGTCGTTTATCTATTAACAGAGCGCAGGAAATCGGCAAGCAAGGCGTTCACAATTTTTCCAATTTGATGAAATAAAATTTGAACATTTATATTGGTGCAATTTTTACCATTTATCATCTGAAGTTAGTTTTTATAGTATTATATCAAGTCTTCAACAAAAGTTGAAGTTCACGTGATTGTAAAATATAGGCAACCAAACTTACGCGTTGGTACCGATTTCATAAAGACCCCTAAATGACATATTTTCCAAGTTTTTCAAATTCCAATAACGTTTATTAACTAAATCATTTTATAAGACAGTAAAACTTAATATTGAATGGTTTCTATCAATCAGAATATGCTACAATTAATTACAACTAGGAATTGTGATACTTAATTATAAAATTGAAGCCTTAATTACAATTAAGCGATTGCGATTCAGATTCCAATTTTGTGGGGATGTAATGCATTTCCACGACTTCATACAGATTTTTAGTAGGTAGTGATAATTTTGGCTATTTATTTGGCTGATAAATTAAATGATTCTTCATCGGTGAAAAGAGTGAGATCGAATTTCCGAATACTTGTAACTTTATAGACAACACATTCAGATTCCAAAACGTTTTATGACAAGTTCCAACAGAACGACTGATTTGATGAGATAATCTTGCTTTGAACCCTGGGTTACCTTTGGTCTATCAGTTGACTTTCCCCTCAAATCAGTCTGGCCTACTCATGCACTACTGAACGCACGATTGTAACAAAGATTACTAATTTATATTTGGTTGAAGAGCATCACGATCATAATAAGCTTTTAAAATGAAGCTCTCTTACTTTAGCAGCATTCTAATTGATCAAATTCTTAAACAAACACAAAGTCAATGTCACTTTTAACACTTTTCATTAAATTCGTTTTTCTAATTATAACAGTAACAACTTATGTTTGAAATCAGCTAATACAAATGAAAATTAACAGTAAAAATATATCAGTGATTAGGTGGAGTTCATTAATTAATTAGGACCCTGTAGTTTCTCCCATATAAGGTACTAGTAATGTTTTTCTTCGAATTTTATTGGCTAATGTTAACCAAAAAAATTTTCTTCGAGTTCAGAACAAGACATGTTAATGTAAATTATTCCTAAGTAAGATTACCTCAATTGTTATTAGTGGTTCACAAAAGGACACTGCAATGGCCTGTCTTAGGTATGTGGTCTCTTGAGATGGGATACCACCTTAGACACACCATTATTCTTCGAATAAATTGCGAATAAAACATAATTTGTCTAACAATCCAAGAGTTTCAGGTGCTCACAATGAATAATGGATACATTCACTGTAATATTCTCCATGCCAAATGTTGTATTTTTGATTCCTTAATTAATAAACTATTTCGAAAAAATCGCTGACATCTAAAGAAACAACAGTAGCACCATTAAAGCGCGATATCTTTATTCTAATTTCAGTTATTAACTACAGAACATGCCCCATATTTGGTGCCACGTAATGTTCTAGCACTAGTAATGCCTTCATTTTAATTGACATGATCGCTGTGTAAATGTGAAGCAATTTTCTGAGCACCTTATTATACAGAATTAATCTGCAATGTTACTATTTGAGTAAGTTATTATAATAGTTTCTTAACAGACAAGTTCTGATCCCAAAGATGTTTAAGTTTATCACTCAATACTAAATACAGTCATACCCCGGAGTTACGCGAAAGATGGAACCTGGGCACAAATTTTAAAATCGAATTACCTAGACGATTGACAAATTGATCAGGTACTGAAGCCGCATCAACTTGAAGCCGGTGGTACTAGGGTGGGAGGAGATAAAAAACGGTTAATTCCGTAACTGCGAGTTCACACAAGTTGAGGTGACTTATGTCGAGATACTACTGTACATACTGATAGTGGTAGTGGCCATATTTACTCCCACAGTTGTCTCACTTTAGCTCACCGGCTTCACTCTCGTGTCTACTTACTTTGAAATTCAATTTTTCCTGTTGTTTAAATGGAAAGATTTATTCACAACAAAAATTTATTTCATAACAATATGTAAATATATGTGTCGCAGCCATATTGTAGAATCCGCTGCAATACAAAGCACTGGCCGCTTTTTAAAGCAGATCTGTTTTGTAAAACGGATGTTTAGGCAGATTGTTATATCAACGGCGGCCCACGTTTAGCCGGAAAGTTGACTATATGTAATGTAGAGAGACAATATGTCTTACATTTTGAATGAAAATTTTAGGTGTTTTATGAATCGCTAAATAACTTCCAGTCCGTTTTATAAAGTAGTGAACAATTGTTAGACATTTTATAAAAAAAACCTTTTATATTGAGTTAAACCTTTTTCTTATAGTTATGACTTTTATATTTGTTGCAACTATAAAGAAAAGGTTTAACTCAATATAAAAGGTTTTTTCTTATAAAATGTCTAATAGTCCCTTTTTACAATTTTATTCAACGAATCAAAAGACAGCCAAAATTTTCAGTCAAATTGTAAAAATTCTCGAAATCGTTTTTTCAATTTCCTAAGCTTATTTTTTATCAAAATCTTACCAAATTTGTACGAACATTTCTAAAAAAGATAACGTTCAATTGGTACATCGCCTCTTTTTCGAAATTGTCTGAAGGGCCGTCAATAAAAAGAAGTTAATTAAAAAAATTCAAAGAAACATGGATTTACTAGAAATTTTATAACACTCAACAACAATACAACGATTTGGTCTTGAAGAATTTCTAGAAATAATCACTAAATTGAAATCAAAATCTAGATATTCTGGTTATGTCTAGACAAGCCTAAAATCGTCGATCTTCTTTTAACATTTAGCATACGTATGTCGTAGCTTAAACTTTCATACCGAAAACGCCCACTTAAAATATAAATTTGACGGAACTGACCGTATCACCTTAATTTTATATTTTACAATCTTTCCAGTCATTTAGAAAACGACTGAATTTACAATTTGCCGCCGAGGTAGATATGAACTCCTTATAGATAATATAACATGGCACGTCACTTTGTAAGTAGGAATAATAATTACAGTTAAATGTTTTTAACTTATTTTATTAAAAATCAATAAAAGTATTAAGATAAGGAACTTATGAAATTATTTGTTGACTCACGTCAAGCTAGAATGGCATATAGATCCGCAAAGAACTTTTTCTTGAAGCAGGCACATCTGTTGGTGTGGCACTGGTTTTTGGCTGAATCGTCAGGAAATTTCTTCTTGACAATCAAGTAATCTATATTGGAAACATTTTTCATTAAATCGAACTTGTGCACCAATAATACATAGCCATTCGCCGAATACCGGAATCTATAGATGGATAGAAATAACTTCTAAAACACGTTTATTCGTCCACGGCGTTTTTAACTTTCCGCGTTAAGAATCACAAAAATCTTTTAATTGCTGTTCAAGTTTGTAAAATTACTGTTCTCACTCATGTTTTGGCCATTTACACTCGAAACACATTTATTATTTTCACTTTGCACTGACACAGTTTCGGTGTTGGACGCCATTGTTGTTATGGTAGGGCAGAGCCGCCAGTGGCAAAATTATGAACTAATTATGTAAAGCGGCTGTTCAACGTTTTACAAAACGGCGACGCGTCATTTAGCCGCATTAGAGAATGCGAAACGTATTTAGCCGTATTACAATATTCCCCTAAACGTTAACCAGCTGTTTTATAATGCGGCTAGCTGGTTTGTATTTCGGCGGATTCTACAATCTGTCTGCGACATATACAATCTCTAGATTAAGTATGCAGTATTACGTGGCTATGCTATCATCTTCAACAGAAAGAAAAAGTAATTTATTATTTTGATAAATTTTAGTAATTTATTTAGTTTGTATTTAATGGTTGTAAGTGGAAATCACGCGCAAATAAAAAATGCGATAAGAAAAAATTGCAAATCTTATCGTACCTGAATTTCGCCAAAACAATCTCAATAACTCGGCAATTAAGTTTTTTGTGGGACACTACAAAATTCTGAAGTACATAAAATTTGAGTTTTTTCAGAAAAGTTGCCAAATATTGCTTTTATCGATCAAAAATACATGTTTGTTGTTTTCCGCACCTTAAGCACAGCTCATAACCGATAAAGTCGATTGAATTATCCGTAACGTGTGCATTAAGAGAAGGAGCACGTCCTGATAAGACGATAAATTAAAATTTTTACAACACCACTGTCGCATATGTTTGCATATTAAAGTCTATATAAATTTCAATAAAATCATCGCCGCGTTTTGTCCCATAATTTATGGTAAGTAATAATTTATTTCCGATGTTTTGAATGGCCGTATAATATAAGAATAAGAGACGCAGCTGGCCCGTACAAAAAGAAAGAGACCACCACAGGTGACAATTTATAATTTTATACACACTGCATCCCAGTCATATGAAGTTATTAATGCTTGACAGCATTATTTACCTTTTACAAATAGTTCTTTAATTTAATAAGAAATTGAACGTCTCTATCGAACGTTCTAAAATTGCACAATTTATAGAAAAAAAAGTTGTTGTGAATTAGCGGAATACGAATAACGAGTGTCCGGGAGTGTACATTGTGGAATGTGGTAGCCCGGGTGGGACACCGGTCGCGTCCGCGTTCAGTTCTTTAGGAAAACTG
Source organism: Dascillus cervinus (assembly GCA_949768715.1). NCBI lineage: Eukaryota > Metazoa > Arthropoda > Insecta > Coleoptera > Dascillidae > Dascillus > Dascillus cervinus. The sequence goes on along the minus strand of OX458319.1, from coordinate 22,350,632 downwards.
CTTTATGTACCCACTACGAACAACTTAACACCATTCCATACGCTCACAAGAAGTCTGCATACTTTTTACATGTATCTCCCGTTATCGTGTTTTTTGCCAGCTCCAAAATTTAAATCGGTGTAGATCAATTAATAAAGAAAAGGAATTAATTCAGTAGCTAACCAAACACGATATTCTGGACGTTCTTGTAATTAGAGATAATTACTGCGATTAAATTACTGTACTGCTATTTGCACGGATTCGGGTCTTTTAAATGTAAATATGTTTACATAAGTGAGTTGCGTTTCGGCTATTTTCATTATTTTTCTGCCCACACGATCTGTTTTGTAGGTACAAATTTCTCGCTATCTTTTAGATAAGAGTCACGAAACCGACCAAATGGGCGGTTAATAGTGGTTTCGTTTCTTTTTTAAAAAAGAGCTGCGCCGGACCGATTAACCCCGTCATTAGGGTTGATTGTTTTCTGAGTGTAATTTTTTTGACGGTTGCAATTTGGCACCTGCTTAATCGGGTGGTTGCTACTGGTGTATCAAGTGCGGATTTTAGATTGGAACGTATGCCACCGACGGATTTGTTAAACCTTTAGTTTGGTGTAATAAATTAATTAGTCGAGCACTTAAACACTTCTTTTAATATTTCTTCAAGGAATCTTTTTTTTGCAGATTTTAAAATAGAAATAATTTCCAAATACTTAGCGAATTATTGAAATAAATATTTGCTTTAAATACGAAACTATTATTTATTGTAAATGGTAGTTTGTTCCTGAAAAATTCTACAGATAATTTATAAAAGCCTTTAACTATTTAGGAGATAATTATTTCATTATAAAATGGTTAGTTTTCTTAACCAAATTTTTAAAATTTGGATAAACCTAAATTATGAATACAGGGTGTCCCAATAAAACCAATGAAGCTACAACTAATGATGTTCCGTTGTTTAACAGAAAGTGCGACTAAATGCAATGAAAAATTTTGTTACACCAATGCATCAATATTGCTTCAATTACGACGCACATTGTTACAATGTATTTACTAACTCTCCTGTTCATCAAAATAAATGAATCGATGTAAAAAAATTGTTGAGTTGGAATAAATATGTACAATGTATTTTTACATCAAATGCTTTAAAAAAATTGCTGTAAGGAGATACATAAAAAAATGTATTTTAGTTGTAAATACATAAAAGCGATTGATGTAGTTTTTGTAACATCAATGTATTTTTTAATATTATGTAGAACATTTTTTCAGTACATAATATTTTGATTATGAAATAGAAGAGGTGGTTATCTTCCGCAGGCTAGTTATCTGAATAAGCAATTGTTTGACATTTATCATGATCTTTAAACTTTGAAAGAATTGTCTGCTGATACAAATACAAACACCAAATACAAATTTTAAAGTAGATAGTTGGTCACCTTGACCATGAATGATTTAAAACCTACTTATTACAAAAAAATTGATCAGCAGCGCTGTCAAATTTGTTCTAGTTTTGTTTCATATGAAGAAACTTGTAGTATATATTGATATCTACAGTAAGAGCATTACTTGTAGGTTTATTGGCAATTCTGGGACATCCTGTATATCCAGATCACAATCTGACCATTGAAGAAATGTTTAATTCCTAATTTATTTGTCCAACTGAAATTTTAGATTCGTTAACTTTAAAAAGGCCTTTTCAGATTGCAATCTGATGCAAAATTGTAAACTATGCTAGAGAGCAGTTTGAAACAACTCTTTGTGTCATTTTTTTATAATTAAGTCCTTTAATTAAACTTTCATTCATGTTTTAGATTACACAAGTAAAAATTTTAACTTATTAGTAACAATTTTTTTTCTATATTTAGATTAATTTAAAGTTAATTTTGTTTCTTGATAGAACGCGTTTTCTAAAATAAAGGGTTCGCAAAGACATTGAAACATAAAAAGGAACTAAATTTATAATTAGGAAAAAAGATATTCTAATTATCTTTTTTTGAGTAACAACGCGAAAGCTGGTGCATAGGAACTGAATAATTGCCTCCGATGTCACAAATAAGCCCATTTATTACTTAGCTCTATTTATAAACGTTTAGGGTTGTAGAAGAGTTAATAGGGCAGTCAAAAAATTTTAGTATGCGCAATCAGCTCCTGAAACACATTAAAAATCCGAAGGTTAAATTTTAAAATAGACACAACGAAATTAGCGCTCAAAATATTAATACATCCACATGCATTATATACAACTAATTAATCCCATAACATTGAAGTTTATTACACAACACCGTCTGCAGGCCATTGTTTAACATTGCGAGCTTTTATCCGTCGACTAATGGCACATTCTCCAACTTTGTTCTTTTCAGTGATTTACACATTTTAAGTCATTGTTCGCAACAGTTTCGCAAATTAATTAAGTAATATCATTGTTACGTTTAAGAGGGCGATCGGGTGTCCCAATCACGAGAGCCTTTACGTGACTCGAAAAGAACATTTTAACGAACTAATAACAACAAGTACCATTTGGCTCGATTATGTTTTTAATAATAACAACTCGTAATATTTTGGTATTGTCAAGAGTGGCAAACACACAATGGCCCCTTTAAATCTCGAAATGAGTGGCTTTAAAAACCCCGGCGCCTGGTGGTGTTAACCTCAAGAAAGGATTATAAACTGTTTGTCGTTTTTTTCCCAGCTAACAAGGGGATTTATCGTGTAATGAAACAAGCGAAAGGATTAATTAAATTGGTTTCTTTTTTGCGCGGGGTATAAAAGATGATCCAACAATGGATGGACTAAACAGGTCCAAGTATGACTTGCAACACGTGGGATCGTGTCCATTATGAGTTAACTCATTAGTTGTTTCGTTAACAAGTTAACAAGATGGCTGTGTTATCGAGATCGATCGGAGATGATATTGTTGGGATCCACGCACCACAGGTAGATATAACACGGCTTGTTTGAATAAAGTACATGTTCTTATTTCTTTAGATGATTCGAACAAAATTACAGTCATAGACTTATGTTCTAGACTGTTGTTAAGATTGTTTTTTTCCCTCGTTGTTAAGCTATACGTTCTACCACTTTATTATTAAATTCGATGCGACGCAATTATTTGTTAATTGGTCCGGAGTGTATGTATGTTGGGAGTGAGTTAGTAAATATGCAGGTTTTGGTGGCTGGTTGACAGCCGTATGTTAACTAGTCTCGCATTCTGGGGAGTTTACATTCGACCAAACACAACTGGACAAGAATAATTCAACGAAGATATATACAAAAAACCAGAATGGTCCCACTCGTGAACTGCTATTAAGTGCCACCGGTGTCGTCTGCACCTTTTGACTACCACCCTGAAACATGACAAGATAAAGCTGCGGTCATTTGAAATTTAAAAGTTATTTTTGGGATAAAAAAGGAAAAATTTAATTCCTTCTGTTTTTCGATAGACAATCGAACATATTTTTAAATTCGCATACATAAACGCCTCATTTTTTTTCTGGTCGAGTACTTCACGCGCTGTGACTTTAAAAATAAAAACTCAGAGAAAAAGTAGTCGTTTTTTGTGCTAAGTTTGTTTTTAAAATTCTGTTTTTTGTGTAATAATAAAAATCTTGACCGTTTCTTTGTTGTTTACCTAGTTGGATACGTCTAAAACTTAATTCCGATTCAGTTAACTGTATCTCATGGTAATCTTAATGTCAACAACAAAATTTGTAGCTTATCTTATCCGATACCAATTTGGTTCTACATAACTTTTAATTCTGTTAATGACACTGAAGTTATTTGTATTTCTTTATTATGTAGGTGTTTATCCATGTTTTTCTAAAATTATGTAGATACTAACATTAAAAACAAATCGGGAAATTTTATGTTTAGATATTTATTCATATTTGCAAATTTACATTACATTAATTTTTAATGATATGCGAGCAATAATTTCAAGAGGTGAAACTAAGAAGATTGCGGCAATTTGAGCTAGTTATAAGGAATTAACTAAAGTGTTGTTTTATTCCATCAATTTCAATCAAGTATAAAAGAAAAGTCGATCAATTTCACCGGTTCTACTGTATTTATTTCTACCTCGAGGCCGATCCAAAAATGAAATAAGTGCTTTTAACTCGAGCAACTCCAGCTACCTGGCCGCGAATTAAACATATGATTTATCATTTTTCATCTGTGAAACCAAAATATCCGCTTTCGGTTAGGGTTAATACAACTGGCTGACCTTATAAATCGATAGGTGCACGATCTCGCCGATAAAATAATTAATAAAAACGTACTTAACAATACTCATTAAAAATACGCTTCTACCGGTAGATCGTTTTGTGAAAAAAAAGAATAACTCGAGTTAGTATCGACGTGATCTACACAGATTGGGATCGATCGCATCCATCTCTCCGTCAATCAACAGGATCACGTGTCAATCAGCTTGGACACTTGTTATGCCTTGTCCTACACGGATATTTTATAACCCAGGCTTCGCTAAACACCGACACATATCTCTCAGGACTTGCAAATCTAGCGAGTTTCCAGAATACAAAACAAAAGTCTTTGAATGCCGATGAGGTTTAACCTTAACGGAATCGGACGGAATTTTATCTTGGAATCGCACGACTTTTTTTTCACGAATTTTCGGTTTTTTATTACACCAACCGAATATCCATCCGAACCCGTTCCCAGTCACAAAACTATCAACGCACCATTAAAAATTTCATTTTCAAAACGTTTAAATTAATCGCATAAAAACAATAATTAAAAATTGATGTTCAGTGATTAAACCAGTTAAATAAGGAAGTGGTGGCATTAAATCAGCAACAACCCCAAAAGAATGCGGTCGATTAAATTAACCGAAAATTTAATCTGCAAGTAAGGGAATCGTGCCGAATTTAATCTGGCGATCAGGTTGTTGATTCTTTTTTTGGCAAATTTTCGACCCTTTATTACAGCAATTGAACGGTGTAATGACGGTGCACAAAACCATCAATAACCTCTTAATGATGATGGTTAACCATAAGAAAGTGTGGATAATCGGAATAACCGCAAGTTTTACGTCTTCATGTTAGATCAAGTTGGCACGAAGAGACATCTGCTCCGGAAGTAGTTAAATTATAATTCTTGTACACACACGCCGACAGGTGAAATTCAACCCCCCGGTTTAGGGGTCAAATCCCCTCACCTGCCTCGAAAAATCGTAAATCAAATTTTCAAATAGGTAGGCGTTTACTTATTAAACGTCTTCATAGTTCGCACCGATATCAAGAAAAAAGCGTGAACTGTATCTTCTCCTCCGGTAGATTTTAATGAGAGGATCGCTTCGTTTTAATTCTGATATGTAATATCGTTCAGTCTATAATTACAGACCGCGCCGTAGAAAGTGAGACTTTTTTATAATAAAATCAACCCGTAAGTTTTATGGGCATTCGATATATCGTAAATAAATAAAATATCGGAAAAAAAATGGACCCATTTATTACAGGTTTCAAGTCTTATGGGAAAATGATGAGAGAATAATTTTTAAATTGGATTTATGCGAAACACGTTTTCTTCATAATCGATTAGCTGTCCATATACTACTACACCCATTCCTTTTCTATCTGTTACTTTAGTGTTTTTATTAAATTGCCAAACGCTTTATTAAAAATGATGCTACTTGAACATTTCTGGCTTCCCTTCAAAAAATAAATATAGACTATGGGCCGTAATTTTCAAACAACACAAAAATTGGCAACATTTTTGAAAGAATATTACACATTCTATTAAACTGTTTTCAACGGAATTTATACAGGGTGAGCCAGAATATAGTAATGGGTTTGAATCCACCAAGGATTAATTAATAATGTCTGCGATCATCTTATTACTGTACAGCAAAGAAAACTTTGCCTATCCTATAGATGGTGCAAGCATTCTATATAATTAATAAAACAAATATAACTTATACCTACACATAGTAGGCTTTACTACGCTATTTAGAAGCCGATGAAATCGTGCTTGCATTTGGTTATCGCGACAATGAATTTACAGAACGGTGACTAACGACGCCTGAAACAGTACCTCATGTCCAGCTGTGTATCCTTATAATGAATGTGTTGCTATAACTCATTTTTCTTCTCAATTATATTAACGAAGAATATGTTTTAATAATTGCAGAAATATTGGATAAACTTTGCATCACTTATTTGATGTAGTGACATCAGCAGACCATTTTTCTTAAACAGAAGAAAACAATACAATTTGCATCCCGTCGTTGTCTTACTATTTAGTGCCTTACCAACATCTTGAATTTGTCTCATACTAACTTTATTTTGTTGTGAATATTTACATTATTCTGTCAGTCTGTAGTTTTCTGAGTGAGAAACTTGATAGTAAAAGTATTTATCTTGGTTATGGTTCAAAGTTAAAATAAATTACTGTAATTGTAAAAGAACTATGAGCCACATTATAAGATCTACAATTCCAATTGGGAGGCTTTCTTCTTCCTTCAATATAGTAAAACCTCGATCTATGGCTTTTAATGGAGCTGATTGAACTAAACAACAAATCCGGAGAACAATACATGCGGGAGCATACCACAAAAATATTAACTTATCTAAATGTTTATTATCACAAAAAAATACTTGCAGTTTATTCACTTTACGATTCATTTCGAGGGTTGATACAAATAAATATGGTTAAGCTATTAAAACCTCATGGAAAAATCGCGTAGGAAAACTTTTACTGTTTACAGTTTTACAACAATCCCAGTCATTGGTTAAGAACAACGTCAGTAGTAGCCTTGAGCTACTCTTAGCAAATACATCCCAAATATAAGGTCCTTTATGTTCAGTAGTATCTTTATTCCAGTTCAAATTATGCATTTATGGTTTTGTTTAAAAATATATATATAAAATAATCAAATCCAGTACAATACTAAAACAACTGTTACATTTTGAACGAAGAATGCGGGAAACGCTGAAAACGGGAACTAATTAATTAAAAACTGTATCAAATAAACGATAGAATTGAGAAAACAATAATTCAATGAACGATCGACCGAAGTTTCGCTGTATATTAAATATGCTTTCAGTGTATTGGTTAACCCTGTATTATTAAAGTTTTGTTCGATATATGAAAATGTTCAGTTTGAAGTAAGTAGGTCAATTTAACGTTGTAACTTCATTGTTTATTTATTACACCCACTTTATGGAGGAAACAATGTTGTAGGTACTTAATTGCAGTTTTATTACATAAAGTAGTTTATAAATTTGAAAAAAATGTTTTAGTATTTAGAACAATTTTTTAATCAGTTTTTCGAAGAGAAATTTATATTAAGGAATGATTTTGTTCCATTTAGCATTTAGCTGTGATGAATGGGTGAAATTTTTCAAAATCCAACTTTCTACTCTGCATGCAACAAACTTTGTTTCAATTTAAATCCTGCAAAGAAATATTCTAATATTTAAATAGTCACAAGTAGTGTTGTTGGCAATAAAAAAGCTAAAGCAACAATAATAAAATAATTTGTAAACTTACAAGAGTACAATGATCTCCATTAGTTGAAATTAATTTTGTTAGCATTCTAAAACAAATTTAGCCTCTTGTCCATTTCGCGACAAAGATCAGATAGGGCAATTTTGGCGATTGTACCGCTGTCTATTTCAGTGCCGTTATACGTAGAATCCGGCTGCTACATAAAATCCGAGATCGTCTTTTACAATAACGACTAATAAGAAAAAGAAAAGCAGATACGAATCAGAGCCACAATGGACAAGTGGATAGGGCATTAAAGAAGTATCATATTCATGTAGATTCTCCCGAAAAAAACTAAGACAGCTCTTTAATTCGGTCCACTGACTGCGCAATGCCCAAGTGCCGATTTCAATAGACATTTTAACTGGTTGCCGCTCTTTATAAACAAAACGTGCACTACATGGAATGAAAAAAGTTTCAAATATGTCAAAAAGCTTTTACGGCGACAAAAGATTTTTTTTTATAAATGTCAGATCGAACAAACGTGTGTCCATTCACCAGAATCATTCTAGTTAAGTGGTTTATTGTCACAGGTATTCCGTACCTGAATAACTAACGTACAGAAAACTTAACACGAAAATTATCTGTCACGTTTCAATATCAATCGGATTAACGTCGAACTAATTCGATTGCGGTTTCGATCTGTTAATTTTAAAAAAAGGGGCCGGAGAATCGAGGAATCCCACCCGCGCGACTTTCGAATCTATTTATCTTGTAATCAATCAAGGGTGCCGGTGATTAGATTAGGATTGCGGCCTCTTCGGTCGAAAATCGCGCGGGATGTCGTTCGGCCCGTAGGTTTGTATCGAACGTCACCACCACAAGCAAATGTCGCCGGTAAGACCACCGCATCTCTTATCGCGTCGAGATCGCTATCCAATTAAATCTGACAATAGGTTTACGTTGGTGACATGAGTATGGAAGTACATTCCGCTTAAAATCGCTATTTCACGTGATGTGATGTTGATGGACTGTTTTCTTTTGCAGAGCTTGCAGAGCGCGGCGAGAAGGGCGGGTACGAGCTGTGCCAACTGCAAAACTACTACCACTACCCTTTGGAGGCGCAACCAGAACGGGGAACCCGTTTGCAATGCTTGCGGACTTTACTATAAACTACACAATGTAAGTACTTTTCCTTATTCGGCGGAATTTATTTTTTCTCGAGGTAATCAAACCGTTAAATCTAGTGAACATCCCCTGCGTTTCTGGTCTGTGATTAAGCAGTCCGACGGGATGTCTTGAATTGTCGCCGAAACTTCATGAAGTGATACTTTATCCGATACAATGGGGCCGGAATTTCGAGGGTGTTTTCTTGTACTTTCCAGTTGTTTTGATACTTGAATTTGATATTGTTGTAATTCGCCGGCTCTTGAGGGAATCGATGGGTCGCTTTTGTGAGGGGTTGATACTTGTGTCCTATTTGATTTTTCGAAAATTGCCCATTGAAATATAAAACTTCAGTGACAAAAATGATTCAAATGCGATGGTGGTGGTTGAAACTGTAAAGACAAAAATTTTGTGCTTTTCTATTTGATATCAATTTTTGAAAAGAAGCAGTCTTTTATATTCTTTATTATTGCTGCTGGAAAATTTCAAGTTTCAGTAAATTTTTAAGTTTCCAATAATTTAATTTTTTCAATAATTTTCGAATGAAATTAAGAATTTTTTTCCTGAAAATTCTTCTCATTTTTTAATGTAATAAAAGAAGAATTTTAATTATAGAAAATAAGATTAACTTTAGTTATTTCAATAATTTATTCGAATATTGTTAAATTAAATTGTTAATAGGCCTAGCGAAGGTTTAAAATAAACTATAAACTTTGACGTAAACCCATACTTTTAATTACCTAATTGTATGTCCAGATTTCCCAACATTTTAAAATTTAAATCTAGTTAGTTCTTATTTTTGAATGAATTAAAAAAGTTTCCAGTAAGTTCTTAAGAAATATTTTCCTGAAGCTTATTTCATTTCTAATATTACAATAATTAACATACAGCGTGTCCCCAGATGGACTGAATATAATGGATAAAAAATAAGTAAAAAGTAAATAAATAATAGGAGTAATTTTCTAAATAAAATGTAAGCAAAGCTAAATAAAAATATTGATTGACATTTGAATTGAAAAAATTAGGTCCGATAATTGTGTTACACACAACCCATCTCAAACATAAACTTTTTGGTAATGTGAACTTGTATTTGAAAATGTGAAATTTCGATTTTCTTTTCAACATTTCGTATGTCGTAAAAAAAATTTAATTTTCTGATTGCTTTTTTCCTACCAATAGGCAAAAAGTCCAAACGTATTGCATCATCACCATTTCTCAATTCATGCACAAAACGTGACTGATAAAGTTGAATTTTGTTTTCTTTAAAAACTAGTTGCAAATCGAATTGGCTTATTCTCAACTGTACAGATTTCGCCGAAATAACATTTTGGATTCTCGATATCTACAGTCAGTATTGTAGCGACACCCTCTTCTCCGTCTTTTTTAACATCATCATGTTCATTCAAACTTTTAAAGAAGTTACGTAAACCATTTGTGGAGACATGAACACTTAAAAAGTTTTCAATGAATTTCTGTATTGTGTCGATGAAACACACTTCTCCACGCTTGTAACACTGAACAAGATAAATCCTCTTTTGAAAGGTTAACATTGTTTCAGTAGGTAAGTATTAAATATACAGCAATTGAACGACTTAAATTTAATGACTAATTGCTGACATTTGTGGTACATTATACAGACTGAGCCAAAAATCACGTAACACCTTGTATGTGTGCTCTCAAACAATCACGAAAAAAATTTGTCTTTATGTTTTAAGTATGGAACTTCAAATCTGATACTACTGTAATGTATTTAGAAGTGAAAATTTTTTAATAACGAATTGTTTTATATCTATAATTCAATATTTTAAAAGGATTGAGATTTAAAAAAACTGAAGAAATTAATTTATTTTAATATTTAAAATCATTAATAAAATTTTCATTTTAACAATTAGATTTATGTGGCAACAATTATTGTCATATGTAACAAATTTTTATTATGATAGATACCGTACTTCCTTTTTGTAAATTGATTATAGATCTTTACTAGTTAGATAATTTTTTTTTAATTTGTGTAAAACACATACATTCATAGAAAGCGCGCCATCAAGGCAGTGCGGGACTTTCGGGACAGCTACTTTGAATTAATTAACATTATAAAATGAATAGTTCCATTATTTTACATAAGAAAAATAATTGTGTTTAGAAAATTATTGAGTATTCAAACAAAGTTGTTTCTATTTTTCAGTTTCTCTGGGGACCCACTGTATATTTGTATGAAATATTAAAAAAATTGTGTTTAGTTACGACATTATTGGTTGATTGCCACATTGTAGTATGGATTACTTATTATTCAATGATGTTGAGTGCTTACCCACTGTTAATTTTGAAGCCGCATATAAATGTTTTATTTAAACAGTCTTTAATAAAACATCGTGTTTGACTCGCATATAATGACTTTTATTTACTAAAATAAATACAATACTCGTTTCCATCTCGCATTGCAAACTTTCATCTTCGTCTACATTTAGTGCTCTTTCAATAATGTACTAGTACAGTAAAACCCCTGCATAGTGGACACTCAAGGGACTGGACAAAACTGTCCACTATAGAGGGGTGTCCGTATTTGAGGGGGTCCTAATTATTTTTGTCGAAAATTTACAAAACTACTACAAATTTTAAGCAGTTTATTAAACATTATACGTAAACATGTATTATGTTTATACATAGAACATTTTTCTCTTCAAAATGTATTTCCAAATTTGATAATTAATACAGAGCAGGTTCATTGCCTTTATCTAAAATAAACGTTTTTAATATGTGTCTAATTCACTACAAGTTACAATAGTATTTTTTGAAAACATGATATAAATTCTCCAAAATGCTTATCAAGTGTCCACAATAGAGGGGGAAATTCCAAGTTCGGGAAGACAAGTAGTGTCCTATGTCCGTAATAGAGGGGTTTTACTGTATTAATATAAAGGTAAACAGTTTTTTCGTTCATTATCTGCATCAGGATCAAATTTTGCTCGGTTACACTTTTAGATCATGCGGGAGTAATGGAGTAATCGAATACCGAAATTGTGAAGCTGAAAATTGTGAATTCGTATCATATCATGCACTTCCTATTAAAATAACATAGCAAACGCCAGGACCGGATTGTATATTTTGAATATCGGGGAACTTCAAGGACGGATAAGATACCGGAAAACTCCGGCAAATCTGCTAGTAACACAGCTAACGACGAAATGAGAGTTTTCAAAATTACTTTATTTTGTCACTGTTTTTAAAAATAATTGTGGAGAAAATTAACTACTATTTGGAATAATTCCTTTGGTATTCAAAAAGAAACACAAACTAAGATTGACCTGAATAAAATATCTTTCTTAAAAAGAGCCCAACGTCGAAACCACAAAGCAAAATTCATTCTAATTAAGACATCATGCCACTGTTTAGCCTCAATCAAACCACACACATTCTCTCAAGCTAGACACTTTAAACACATTAAAACGTACAATTACACGTTTAAAACATAATTTTAGCAAATTATCTTGGTCGCCCACAAATCTCGCATTCCGCGACCAGACGAATTAGAACAAAGTGGAAAAACACACATCCGAAACGGCACAAACCGCGAAAGATTCGGTAAGCCAAAGGATATATAATTCCACGTACACCGCCAAACAGTCTGACATATTCATGACACATGCACTTGGATATTCGGTCACTGCACTATTGCAATGGACAGACGTGATGGCGCGGCACCTCTATTGTCACCGACATGAAAAAAAATCGTTACTCACACCACCGCAAAAAAAGTCCGGTGGATGATGCCGGCCCGAAAAAATGCCAGCCCTGCCCACTTTTCACCAGCATTCCACCGACGAGATCTGGAGATGATTAATTAGTTATTAATTGGCCCAAATACATTCGTTATTAGCATTAAGTGGGATCAGTCGAAAGTTTAATGCCCTTAAAAGTCGTTGCGTAATATCAATCATTCGGCATTTCCATCGGGGTAGTTTTAATGTGTGTTATCGTCCAGGATCTGACCGGGTCCGCTTATTACGGTGCAAGCCATTCTCGTAACAAATTGTTATTGTTGTTAGGTAACGACGTTGTTTAAAGTGGGCGTGTGGACCGGTATGATATACGGCGACTCGCTCCGGGGGCCTCACTGTTGCGTCGCAAGACGTGTCATTATCCCCGCAATTTTTTCCGGAACAGGGTGAGATCGAGCTGACGCACCGGAAGCACTCACGAGCCCCCGATGTCTCGAAAATCGCCTCGTTTTGATTTATATTAATTGGAAACGTTTCTAATAAGGCCTCGGGCCTCGAAAATTTGACTTTTCGAAATCCTGCTGCGTGCGTTCACTTAATAAATTTACGGTAGCCCGAAACAGCCTCGGATTTATTGGTTCCTCTTATTATGTGTCAGGGAGCGTAATTATTTTTTTACGGCCGTTAATTTGAAAAGTTCGGTAGCCAAAAATTATTTTGACGTATTCTGAATTAAACCGCAGGTGATCGTATTAATCTAATCGCATAGAGGACACAGAACAAGTTTCTTGAACCTATTTATTTTCGTTTTCTCTTATTACACGTATCGCGTTTTGAATTCTTGTGTATGACAGTGGCCTTCGTCTGACGGGAAGTTAATTTTAATAACTTGAAGTTATTTTTTTAATTTTCACTTTTTTTGCGTCGGCTGTACAGGATACAGTAGCAGCAATGATGATCTGGCCAACTTTTATTATAATCTCGCTCTGAGATCTCTACGGAATTAGAGATCTCAGAGATGGGTGTTTTTATTATTATACACAGACAGAAATATACCTTGTTGTTTTTTTCGTGAAGTGTGTGGGTTACTATTTTTCGTATTCGCCTCGAGAGATAAGATCGAATTCGATGAGATTAGATAAACCGGGCAATTTGTAAAAACAAATTTTTTGTTCGGTGCAACTGTCATAATAATTAGCCCCTCCAAAAAATCACACGGTCCTTTTAAGTCCGAAGGTGATCAGTTTCGATTAATTAAAAGACGTTGAACTCGAATTAATTGACTGACGTGGTTTCTATCAAACTCGGATAGAATTTATGGCGTCACTAAATCTAAAATATTTATTTAAGAGTTGTTTATTATTAACATAATGTATTCTGAACTTATTCTTGAAGATAACATTTTTTTCGAGTCATTTATGTGTCTCGTATACAATGTTAATCCATTTAATCCACCTCCAAAATAGGATTGAAACATTTAAATTTTTGTTTGTTAATCCATTAAGTACCGGTGCTGGAAATAATTGAAAATGTAGGTAAAAAGTTTATAGTATGTCGTTCATTGCAGCCATATCAAAAATAATTGCTTATATTGTTTTCATATTGTCAGAAGTGTGATCGCCTAACGCAAAATGAAACTCCCTAAATGGATGTAAATAAACTACCGATAATTTGAAATGATCAAATTTGATTTAAATTAAATTTTCTTAGCACAAAACAAATGATTTACCTTTTAGTTTATTAGTATTGATTAAATACTAGCGAGCTCAAGTTGAATTTTGTGTTAGGTATTTACCACCTTTAAATTAAATATTGTAACGTAATGATATTATAAGCTTTGCCACTTTTACATTTCATAGCAAATATAAATTATTTGAATAGGTAACAACTACTGCTTATAAAGCTTGTGCGGCCAGCTATTCATCTTCTTGGATATTTTTTAAGAGGGGAACGATAACATTTCCAGAAATTCTTCCCTATCCTGACCATACACTGTCCGTAACTGTCGATCTAGTTTCTCTCAAACATATTCAACGCAAATTTACCAGGTATTCTATTCTTTAGGCAGGACCTCGCGAACGAGCATTGTCGTCCACAAAAAGTAAATTTCTTCGAAAATTTTAAAAAGCGGAACAATTGGAAAATAGCACATATCCCGGTATATTTCTGCATTCACCGATAAGTTAATTAGAACCACAAGTTGGGGAGACTTTGTATGATTGTCTCCACAAATTGTAACGCCACCACCTTCAAATTGTGTTCATACCTCATTCACCAAGTTTACAATTTAAATGATTTTCAACGTATGAACTTCTTGTTACATGTGCTTTCTTTTAAACAATCACCACACGGCCTGTCAGTTTCATTAAAAATTCATCTTCTTCTTCAATAGCGCTAAGTTGACTTCATTTCTGAATATAGTCCTCCACAATATCTGTGGATTATTTCAAATCTTCTGACTATGTCATCGGAGGACTACCTTGCGGACATTTGTAATTACAGCGTCTCCATTGTTTTGTGCCAACGATTAGGATTTGATCCACCTTTGGTTTAGGTACTTCTCAACTGTGTCCGTGCCATTAGGGGTACTTCTGGTGCATTCATTTGTTTTCCTGTCTTTCAGTGGAATGCCCATTATAGCTATTAAAAATTACCACTTATTTAACTATTTAGAACAGTACTTGGACTCGTATATATCGGTCTTGATCGTGAGTCGTCCTCTTGAATGCCCACCACCGCGGTCAACAATTACACTGTTCGATTTTAGGTATATTGGTACTGTTCTATTTATCACGCTATGTGATACATTCATTCTCCTACAGCGTTTAACGAACTTCCAAAGTGGTACAGATAGGACGGGGTAGAATCCCACAAGACTCAGTTCACGCTAACGTTTAAAAAAGAATTACACAGACTTACAAGATTTAAATAAAATATTTTTAGTTACAAAAAATCACTCTTAAGTTTGCCATAACTTTTGAAAAAATACAATGATGGTAGTGAAATTTAAAACAAAAACTACAACCTTTATAAGATTTTGTCCTTTTGTAATTTGAAAGATAATATCATTTTGTTTAAATAGTTCAACTATTACATTACATGCTTTCTCCATCTACAATTTTCTAGGAAGATCTTAAGTTAATATGTATGATCAAACTCTGCTATTACGATTGCGACTCACGGATATAACGTGTAAATATATGAGTTAAATCTGCAGTTTGTCTGAGTTGAAGAGAACGCTTTCAAATAGATGGCTGTTAAATAACCTTATTACAGGGAAAAAATTGCAATATCAAAAAGAAATTTTATATGAAAATTGCTAATATAATTTACAAGCAAACTAATTTTACCAATTTTACTAGAATTTAGTTATATGTAAAAAGTAAAATCTTCAAGAAATCAACTTTCTTTAAATATCTAATTAAAATCTAATTTAATTTTGCATAGTTCATTGTTCAATATAAATAAATGCAGGCATAAATACAGCTATTAATGACTGTTTTATAATCCGCCCTTGATTCTTTTCAATTTCACACGACTTCTTCGCTTTTAAGATATTTCACGGATATTATGAATAACGGTACTGCCCATATACTTGTCTGCTAACATCATCATCACATGGGAATTTTCGGAAGGAATTATTCATTTAAGCCTTCACTTTATGGTGGAGCTGATCTGAATTGTTCTCTTATTTTTCACTGTTGTCAAATATTATTCCAAATGTTGGGACTTCAAATTAATTCCTTTCGTTTACCTTTCAAAACCTCCCAGATTTTGGCAAATGTTGTTAGTGTTTAGCGTCTTATCTTCCCCGTTGCTTACTTCTCTTAGGTTCGAAGTGCATCTCCTATTGAAACTTATCCTTCCGTTTCTCAATCATCTGAAAGGTCGACCTTCAAAAAGTCTGCTTATAGAATTTTTGTTCTTAAATTTAATTGAAGGTTTAATTTTTCATTTCCGATATATCTTGCCAAATTGAGAGCAATACTGGGTTAGCCAATACCAATTATATTTTATTAATTTTAATGCACAGTACGCAATTAATTTGTGAAATAGTATTACATTTTTTAAATGTCGGCCTTCGACTTCTATTTGGCATGTTAATTCATGAACATTTTGAGGACGAGTTATAAAAACTATACTTTTGAGGTGCGTTGAAGGAAATTTGTATATTCTGCTACATTTTACGAAACGAATTCATGCCGTTGCTAGCAGTATCTGCGAAACTTTGCCTTGCTGAAACCAAGAACTAGCTTAAATACGCTGTTGCTCAAGAATGTCAAAATGTATTAACATTTTCGGTTAACAATTAACGTGACACCATTCGAAAAAGAAAAGGACCAATGATTCCATTAAAAAATATAACCTTAACGACAAACGCACGATGTTCACTTGACCACTGTCCAGTTTTACAAAATGTCACATAAATAAAGGAATGGCATGAGTTAGCTTTAATAACGCATTACACAAATTAATTTCAATAGCTACAAATACTAAAAAGTGGCACGTCGTGTTTGCGAAATCTATAAATTGAAGGGTTTAGGGCAACAGGGCTACATGTCTCATGAAGTTAGTTTTAAGGTATTAATATTGTTAAAGATTGGTTTAAATCCCAAAATCAAACCTGTGATTTTTATAATATTTAATGTCATAAGAAATTTGTAATGAGGGTATATTCAATTATGCTGAATTGATTTTTAATATGAACGAAATAAAAAACAGTAATTTTACTTCTTTATTACAAAAATTGTGGTTTGTACCCTCTTTGATAAAAAAATAACATTATGTTTTTTTTACAAATTAGCTTCCATCTTCACTATTGTCTGAAAAATTATTCTCCAAATTTTCTAGTTCATATCTGTTACCTCCTCAGTGGTATTTTTTAGTACAGCTATAGCAGACCCTATTTCTTGATAATAAGTGTGATACACTGAAGGAATGTAGGGAATTAGTTGTGTCAGATTTTCTATTTTTTTTTTGGATTCATTGAAATCGGATTGTTTTACTTACGCATTCAATAATGGTAGAGATATGCAATATGAGCGATAAAATTTACAATAAAACATTTTGAGAAAAACGATACATGCCACATAAAAAGTTTAAACTACCTGTTCAGACTCATCTGATGCATGTTCTTCACTACTTTCGGGTTGTACATAGGTAATCCTTGTCTAACACACATCAAAGTCTAAATCACAATGCTTATTGCTGTTTTCAATATTAAAATCTAATTTTCTCTTGGTAAAAACATGTGAGTACGATGCCGCCATGATGAACTTACTTGTGGCTTGTGCTGTTATTACACTAAAATTTTTGCATATTTTGCAAAATTAATAACGCTATGGAGCAAGAGTGGCTTTATTTTTGGGACATAGCTATCACAAAAATAGGAGACCTGTAAAACATTACACAGTATTGTGTAGCATAGATAACTCAAATTTCCTAAAAGTGTGGCATGTAGCCTTATTGCCCCAACTGCTTCAATTCAACTCGGCAAAAACTGCCAAGACATTTTATTTTACATAGTGCATTTCAAAATATTAATGGTATCATAATGATGAGTTCTTGTTAATCAACAAAATGGGCTTTGATTTACAATATAAAAAATGTTGAAGTACAGACATCCCCCGATTAGCACGCCTTAGATTAGCGCGTAACTCAATTTGCGATTAGTGCGATATTTACTTTCAATACTTACATATCATTATTCAAATATTGATAAGTAGTTAGTGTCATGACTTAAATTCGATTAAGGCGATTTTGTTTTGAGCGGCGCTTTCATGCAATCAATTAATCGGGTGATGCTTGTACATATTTACAATATTAAGTCCGCGAACTTATTGGGCCTCCGATCATTCACTTCAACTGCATTTGTATTGTCATCAACACTCGCCATTGCCACTTAAAACGTCTGCCTATATTTGAATGCATAGTTACCACATATGCGTTGTTGCATTATCCAATTTCTTCTCCGAAATTCTCTTATATAAACAAAATTTTGAGGGTATACAATCTACAGCAAAGTAATACTTTAAATTAGTGTCACTTTTCGAAACACCCCTTTTTAACTAGAACTTACAATACTACAATTTTTGTTTCGAAGATGCTAATCATGTGGCATTGAAACTTAATAAGTTAAGATGATAATTTAACACAAAAGTAAATTTGGTTAAATTTTTTTGTTGCAGGTAAATAGGCCACTAACAATGAAAAAAGAAGGCATCCAAACGCGAAACCGAAAACTGTCCTCAAAAAGTAAAAAGAAAAAAGGCGGCGGTTCCTGCCTCTCGCTGGGAGGCATGATGAGCGACATGATGAAGCCCCTCGACAGTGGCAAAGGTGCCTTCAGCAGCGGCGGTTTCGGCGGCGGAATGGGCGGCGGCCATCCCCATCTCAACCCTGCCTTACACCCCCACCACGCTATGAGCCACTGGTATCAGCACGGCGGTCATCACCAAGGTTTCGTTTCGGGACCTCCACCGCCTGCACCACCTCCGTCGGCCGCTTCCTATCATCACCACATGAGCTCGCTGAGCGCCGGATTGGGACTCACGTCAAACGGAATGGTAAGTTAGGTCGCAAGTGGATCGAGGCAATCGCTAAAGGCAAAATTTCTTTCTTTTGCAGACAGGATGGAGGTCGGAATATACGTGATAATATTAACTTATTTTTGAGATCGGATTTGTAAATATTTTTACAAAAATTCGGACTTTATTAAAAAAAGTGATCGGCTGGTCATCAATTCCCTGTACAGTGTATTTAATTTTGTACATAAATGTTCAGCGATTTTGCGACCAGCTTCCTGTAAATTTTTAAGTACAAAGTTATATAGCGTTTGTAATTTGTAAATAGATGTTAGACTGTTTTGATGATAAAATTTTTAATACGAACGAAGGTGATGAAGACAAAATCGTATGTAAATAGGAATTAATTTAATTAATAAAAAATGTGCAATCGACACGTAAATAAAAAAATTTTAAGTATCTAAGTACTCTATGTGTATACTATAGTCTGGTCCAAAAGTAAACAGCCCTTTGGTTTTCTGTAATTTTTTTACGCTTGCGTACTCCTTAAGTTATTAGTAAGTTATTATTTTTTTAATTTCACGGGTCTTGTGGACCAGTATATAGACTGCAACTTGTGTAGATATTTTCACGCGATTTCGACCAATTGAACGCCCCTGAAGGACTGAGACTAGTCAAAAAAATTTTGTCAAGAAAAAAATTAGCGAGGGCACGTTTTACCATGGAAAATTGTAAATACCTTAAACATAGAATAATTATTAAATTTTAAAACTTGTAAATAAAAAATTGATGTTCGTATATGCTCTTTGTGTGATATATAAAACATTTGAATCACATCTGGTTTTTATTTCGAGCGAAATCCCCCAAATCCCTTAGAATCGATCCTGGGATCAGCGAGGTGCAAGTGTCCAGTTTAATCAATGTAGTGAAAATAATGAAAGCAAAGTCCTTTTACTAAATAAATGATACTTTGACGCTTCAGTTGATTCTAACAACGGAGAGTGAATGCCTATTTATCCTTATCAGTTCCGAGACACAAAAAGAAAAATCGTGTGAATACAGCTGTGAAGTAAGTATTGAAAGTCGGTTAAAAATCCATAAGTAATGGGACGTATGAAGTTTTCACCTGTCCTGTCGGCCAAAATACCTATCAGTTTTAATTAAAACGGCTGCGAAAAAAATTGTTATTTTTTACAATTTTAATTGCCTGTGTGCGTCAAATGTGATGCACCATATAACACGACAACAATAAGCATTACCGTTACTTAAATCAAAATTAAAAAAAGTTAATTGAACGGGATGAAATGCCCAGCTACTTTGAGGAAGGAGGGAAATTCGAGTGCCGTTGACTTGGATTTTGTGGAGGACCTCAATTAAATAAAAAAATGTTTCGTCGGAAAAGTGGCCTATTGTGTTGGCCCTTTCGCAATCGCTGAACGCTTTGTGAAAGTTTAATTGTATAGAGATTGGTAGATTTGCGCTGTTCGGTATCGAAAGTTTCGGCCACTTTTTTAATTCTTTTTTCTTTACTGCAACAAAAATCATTATGAAAATGTTACAAGTTTAAATTAGAGGGAAAAATTATTTACAATTTACAGTTTTTTTGCTCTTAATATCGTTTTTTGTATCAAAATTCGATTGAATCGATTAATCATAGTGATCAGGAGATTTTACAACTTTTTTTGTGAAGCCGATTAATCACAATGATTACAGGAGTTTCTCACACGTTCAAAAATTGGTTTAGTCAATATGTAAATACAAAAAAATAAAACGTTTTTTTTTTAAATTAAGGTTAGTGTAGCAAAAGTGAATTTTTAAATTTTAAAATTGAAAAATGTTTTAAATTGGTTGAACGCCCACGAAAAAAATATATTAAAAATTAAATGTTATCTATCACAAGTGAAGTAATCAGAAATTGATTGCTAAACGAAAATAGTTTTTATTCTCAAATAAATCACACCTACATTAGGAGCACTTCAAAAATTAATAGTTTGTTGTTACAGATCGTTTCGAACCCGACCCCGAGTGCTACTTCAGATGAGATTTTTAAATTTCATTGATTTATTGATGGTTTTAATATTTTAATTTTTTCTTTTGTTGGCAGGCTAATACAATGATTTTGTGGAACATTAACTTTACCGGCAATTCTTAAAATTTTATTTGAATTTTAGCTGAATCAGATAACCGCAATGACTTCATATAATAATGGTGAATCATCATCTCTTCGTTCTTCATGTGGTTAAAAGTATTACAGAGTCACGCAAAACTTAAACGAAACTAAAACCATAAAATCTGTATTTAACACATTATTCGTCGAACTAAAACGAAAGTTGGTAACGCACGCATAATTTTTTATTGGATAAATTCAAATTTAATCGTTGAAAGGAAAAGCATCAAAAATTAATCCTTATATTACTAAACTGAACATGATTTTCATTTCAAGATAATTTACATGATTTCATCGACACGAAAAGCACTTAAAAAATAAATTGTGCTGAACTAACCTAACTCTGAATAATAATCTAATGAGATTTTTTAATTTTGTTAAGTAATACTGGCATATTATAAAGAGTAAAAAAAAGTATCCAAATACCAACCAATCAATAAATCTTTTTTTTCATTATTAAATCTGATGACTATAATGATTTTAGATAATTTTTGAACACTGCTTGAAAAATTGTCGAGTCAAAATCTAATAAAAGTAAACAATTAAAAAAATATACGTGGGTAACGCAAAATTTTTGAGATTAAGAAACTGAACAGTTTTTAGTATATATTTTAGGCATGTTTAAACAATAATGAACTTAATCGTTTTTTTTTGCACAATTAGAAAGGTCCCAAAGAATCCTCTTTTGAAATACCTTGGAACACGTAGTTTTAGAATTATTTAAGCGACGAATCTATTTTGATGGGCTTTTTTAAGAAGCTGCAAAAAAACATTGAATTATTTTATCATCATAAATATTAATTAATGAAATAAATCAGATATAAAAAATTACAATTTATTAAGTGTCGACTATGTCGGTTATAATTTTCATGCCGTAGCGCCTTAACTGAATGGCGGTAAGGTATCGTGATTTTGTAAAATTTCCTTTTTTAGTGCTAGATTTTTACGCTTTGTTGTTTTGGCCATTTTAATATGAAAGAACAGGAAAACAACCGAAATAGACATAACTAATTCAGGTGAGTGCGGTGGATGTTCTATTCGTTTTTTATCGAAGGTGTCTCAGAGAGTTTTAAACCTTGATAAAATTATCGGAACTAATTGCGGAGAAACATCACTTTTTACAGGTAGGGGACAGAACGGGATGATTAAGAGAAAAACACTCATAACAAAAAATGATAAAGCTTTATTTCAAAACTTATTGTTTTATTAATTAAATTTAAAAAAGTAATGACGCAATAAATATCTAAGAAAAAAATATTTTAGCAGTTCATTGCAAATTTCCCGTTTTCCTTGTGCTGCAGAGGCAAAATGGGAAATGACGCGAGGCAAAATAAAGTAATAAAAAGATAGGTAAGTAAGCCTTTGTTTCACTAAAATTAGCACTAATTAGATATCGGTACCAGAGAAGCAGAACGATGTATGTCCACTTTTTAAAACCATGAAATTTTGATTTATTGATAAAAATATGCCCCATCTACACATTGTAGGGGGAATTATGTCCAAACTTAGAATTTGTGTTGTATTATGATGTATTTCCATTACTTTAAGGCCATACCAAAAATATCAAGTCATTAATTTGAATTTCCTGAATATTGACACTTTTGGACATACATCGTTCTGCTTCTCTGGTACAGATATTATGTCTACATTATCTTCCATGAATTGTTTTTGAAGCTTAATATTTTAGCAAATGTGTTTTTCTTATTGGTAAAATTGGATGACAAAAATGGTTCATTCGGCCGATCGCTCCAAAATTTCTGTCGAACAATAAAACTTTACTTTTAAAAAATGTTATGAGAACAGAATCGTATGTTCATAAAAATAATGTAATAATATAATGCAATATAAAACAGTGAAAATACTTCAAAATATACTATTAGTATATTATTATCATAACAAAAATCAACATATCGATATTGAAAAGTGATTTACATTTACGTTTTGAAGTTTCGTGGAACTAAATAATCAATTCCACTAAAATAAATTTTCGCTTCTAATGAATTATTGACGGACAGGAATTAAGTTAACCCAAATATGCATAAATGGATAATGGAGTAGGTCAAACTTGATCAATTATCTCTCCACCTCTTTTGAACATTTCGCTGGAATATGTCATCCGAAAGGCCGAAATAAAATCTCCTACAGCAACAATGGTCCTTACTCCTAGAATTTGCAGATGACGTATACATACAATCAACAAAAGTTGGCTGAAGTTTAAGAACAGCTTCGTCAACTTCGAAAAGCAAGCAGGACAGATAGGACCGAAAATCAATGAGGGGAAAACAAAATATATGTAGACTACGAAAAATAACCAAAGCAGAGGTTAGGACTGACAGGAAACACAGATGAAACAGAGGAAATTTACTACCAAATCCAGGCCGGTAATAGATGTTGGTACGCACTCAATGATCTCTTTAAATCTGAAAATCTGTCGAGGCGAACAAAAATTTTCGTTTACGAAATTGTGATGAGACCAACATCTGGCTGTTAAGCATGGGAAAACTGCTTATTTTCAAAAGAAAAATACAGAGGAAGATATACGGACCTACCTTGGGCTCAATGACAAGGTGATTCCGTATCCGTACCAATGAAGAATTAAATCTAATATACCAACCACAGTATTGCAGAAAAAATAAATTCGAGGAAGTTGCAATGGGCACGGCATGCAAGACGAACTCCTAGACGACGGAACGATTAAAGTAGCCTGGGAAGAGGCATCGGATAGTAAAACACTTTTAGGCCGCCCACGTCCCAGCTTCAGAGATTAAATTGCCAAAGATCTAGAGATAATGAATGTTGTCAATGCGAGAGAAGTTATCAGAGATAAGCAGAAAGAATGCAAATTGCAAAAGTCACAGAGAGAGAGAGAGAGAGAGAGAGAGGAATCAACACAATCGCTAGGTCCACCATGCGTTTACTGGTAGACCAACAAAAAATATGTTTGTTCGTAATTCGTTACAAGTTTTGTCCCATTTTGCCCCTGCAACTCGCTTAGCTTCACCGTCCCATAAGTCATAATGTTTCGCTAGATTTTTGGCCTTTTTCTCCAAAAATTTTATAGCTTTGATGAACAATGGTGATTGCAGCAAGATGTGGTCCTAATCATACACTAAATACTCGTATTAGAAGTAAGTTGTATGAGATTATTTTTCTGAATGATTGATTTCAAAAAGAAGCAGCATAACATAACTTAGCTCCCCTTGTTTTTTGGTGGGCTATCTCAGAAGCCATGTCTAGGTTAACTCACAGTCAAATTTATTTCAACAAAAGAATCGTATTGGACAAAAAATTAGAGCTAATACACCGAACCTGTTCTTCTTGCCAAAAACGATGAAGACAAAGCTATTGTCATGGTACAGTATAATTCCCTTCTCCAAAACTCTATTAAACCCTTCGACATTTTTCTGTGTACCATTTAACTCTAACTGCCTTCCATTTAGTATAATTGTCTCTACTAAACCCGTACATACTTTTTCAGTAGCTCTATGCCTTTTTGTTTTTGTTGGAGATTCCTCATCGTCCATACGCGATTTTCTTGGCAAGTAGGTAGATTCATAAGTTCGCCATTCTGTATAATTTTTTTTTACTGTCCGCCGTTCAAAAAATTTAATGTTTGATGGAAAATTCTCACGCGATCTGCATTTTGAAACTGCGACAGGTGATGCAACACACAACCACCGGTCAGCTTTTAAGTGCAAGCGTTTGTATATAATTGTTTTAATAGCTGAGAAATAAATCTTCAGTTATTGCATTCCTTTTCAGTACTGTTCTTTTTTTAAATATCAAATCTAAACAGCAGCAATATATTGTTTTGGGCGACCTGTTCGTTTTCGATTCTACTACCGGTAAATTGTATCTAAGAAAAGTATTTCGTCAGCAATAGAATATTTCAAACTTTCCTTCCACTCAAAAATACTTAAAAATCTTATTTGAAATCATAGTAAATCATGAATCGAAAATTTTCTCTACTTAATTTCATTTTTCCAGCTACAACACTATTTCAAACAGTAACTTCGGTTCCAACTACAGGTAACCCCGCTCAACGCGAAGGATACGTTCTGGACCTGGTCGCGTTAAGCGAAATTTCGCGTTCAACGGGGGATTTATAAAAAATCGTATTAAAATTCTGAAAAAAAAACACTTAATAAAATAAATACATATTATTAATACAAAAAAATCTCATGCATAACAAAATAAAAGAAATAAATGTCATACAAAACATAATTATTTATAATTCATTCATTTTGTTCTACGTTGCAAAAATGAATCAAGATTCTCTTGTTTGGCCTCTACGTTTATTATGCAAAATTTGCAACCATGTTTTATAGCACTCACTCTTTCGTAATTTTCATCGTTTTCTTCGAACAACTCCAGCAGCTTTTTTAATTTTGTCTTTTTGTTGGACACTGTAGGCTTGGGCAATTTAAAATCTCTTCCTACAGCTGTAAATTTATCACCACCTTCTACACTTTCTATCATTTTTAGTTTCTTTTCTAAAGTTATTACATTGCGAATTTTCTTACTCGAATTTTCACGAAGGAATAAAAAATATGTAGTCAATTTAATTTGCATGCATTTGACACTGCAGCTAAGATTACATACACTGACGAAGATTCGTATATACTCCCACAGTATTTTTTAGGGGATGGATTTTGGGTTTAAAATCTGTTTATTATCACAAGGAGCAGTACGTACCTGTAAAATCTAAATTTATTGTGTAGCTTTACTTAAAGATCTGCAGGTAAGCAAATTTTCATTGTGTACACTGCTTAAAGCGTGAAGTCATAAATGAAACGCACTAAATGTCTGGGCGAAGATTACTGCAATAAAAGTGAAACTGTAATAAAAACCTACCGATTCTAGAACTGCCAACCATTAAAAGGGATCAGCCTTTTACACAAATTTAAAAAAAATAACAATTCGCGGTATAACGAATTCGCTTTCACCGGGGGGGCGTTGAGCGGGGGTTACCTGTATCTTAATTTCGGAAGTTAAAATCAACTTAAGAAACCTCTAAAAAGAATGCGTAACTTTGGATTTTGTTGTTTTACAATAATTTTTGTGTGACCCAGGTATTTCAGATCGTAATTTAATTCATGAAAGCGTCACGCACAAAAATGTTGATACTTTTTGTCGCCGATAGTTACCGAAGATTGATTTCTGTCCGCGAAAAGGTTTTTGTCCAGAAAAGTTGACAACATCAACCGGACGCGATAAATTGCACGTCCTGCTTCAAAAAACACTTAACGAAAACATTGTAAAAATTCGGGATTTTAATGTCATATTCAAGACAGGTGATCTTGTGTACGTATGCACTAATTAGGATCAGGTGTATGCGAAGACGCGTGCCAGCAGCTGTTCACTTCACCTGCCGAAGACGTACCCGCGAGTCCGTTGTCTCAAACTCTGAAAATTCGAAAAACCCCGTCGCAATCATGGCCAGACTTCGGGAAAAAAGGACGAGTTTACACATAATAATAAAAAGTATTTAATAGAATAGCTAATAAGTTTATAACAATATAAAGTGACGGACGTATATTGTGTAGAGCCATCAGGCGGGTCGCGTTACGTGACAGCCGTGAAATTACAATGTTCACTTCGGAATCGATTGAGCAGCGTTACATGCTGTATTATAGCGCTAATCAAACCATCAGACACTCTACGGGGCGACCAAAACCGGACAAGATATACTATAGCATAAGTAAATTAATACAATGATAGAGCGTTTAGTGTGAGATTGCATTTGGGCTATTCTTGTAATTGACTGAAAGGAGTAAAGAATGACTTTCAGTTAGCGAAAGTGTTGATTATGGGCGTATGTTGACTCGATTTTTTTCTCGAAACCCATTATAAATGTAAGTACGGGAGCTGTAACGAGTAACAAAAGAGTGCGTGTTCATTATTCAGCCATAATAAGTTCCACAAGTCTTGAGATAAACAAATGAGCCAGTCCATCTCGTTACTAGTGTATATACTGCTGGCTCACGAATCAAAGCGATTGAAGATAAACCAACCAGAGAGAACTCTCAGCCCGTTCTGTTTTAACAATGTAGCGAGGTGTCAAACGCAGCTTCCCAGGAACGCTTTTAATTACTATCTTGACATCCAGCACCGAAACCCCCCAATTAAAATACTCGACCAATAAATATATATTGACCCTAACGGACTTCTCATGCACCTGGCTCCGTTTTTTTTTGTTTTTCGATGAAACTGCCCCCAAGAGATGGTCGTGATCACGAGTCGTGATTCCGATATACAAATATTAAATGTTTTCTAGTTTGTTATGCTCCGGTGAAATAGTTATAATTTTATGGACGGTTTAGTTTTCTTATTTATTGGCCGCTCCGGGAACAAGTACAGGATATGATTTGTTCGGAGATGGTTTGCATGCACGTCGTGGATGCCGGATACGATGGTGCTGATATTAATTACCTAAACTGACCGTAAATGGTGTGAAATGCTTTGAAATTAATGGAGTTTCACAATGGGCGCTGATTATGTGCCTGCCATGAGGTGTATCCCTGTGAAACTAAATTTAAGATTTTATAATTTATTTTTTTTCTGAAAACTGATATATATTCAAGGCGAGATAATTTCTTTAATTTCACTGCTTGGAATTTTCATAAATATTCATAAATTTGTTGGATTCGATTTATCAATCGAATTAATTGAGGGACAAGGCTTGTAGTGGATGCAGAATGTAGGTATAAAATTCCAAATAAGGTAAAAGCTGAGTTGCTTGTTTTGAAAAAATTGGGAACTCATTGGCTGTGTTTTACACCCGTAATTCTAGTAAATTAACCAGTTTTACAAATACAGTATAAACTCGATTATACGGCCCGGTTACACGGCACTCGAAACAAAAAACTTTTTTAGTTCAACCGCTTTATTCGTTTTATCCGGAACGAAATGATTGCTTGGAAACGGAATGCCACAACATATTAGTATTGTACGCTGTAATGGTTACATCGATGCAACGGCGATGCACAAATTTATAGAGTATAATAAAAATATGTCAAGATTCAAGACGGCGAAAAAGAAATTGTTCCTTTAGAGAACAAACTGCAGGGTACAAATAAAGACAAAGTAGACACACAAAGGCAAAATAGAGATCGTTTTTCAATTTTAGGGATTATCTGGTTTTTTGTTTATTAGAAATGTATATACTCCCGATTGTTCCGAATAACCAAACTTTCACTGTACTACATTATTTTTAATATAGAGATTTTGTTTGGCATTTAGTTTCTTAAACTAGTTAATTTAGAAACAAAAATCTATAGTCATTAATAAAATCAAAAATTTTTAGTTTTTCTGATTTTCACCAAATTGGTTCTTTTAAAATGTTATTTGGATCAACCGCTTATTTGACTCAAAGTGTAACAACGAAATCCATTTATGAATATTACAACAGTTCGAAGTATAATTATAACTATACTTCGGGGAGAAACTAAAAAGGTATACAATTGTGTTGGCCATGCTGGAAATTGAATTCATTGTCTACGTCACTTCATAACCCAACTTGTTCATGTGTCAATTTTAGATATTAAAAAACAATACATGCTTTGTTGGCACGTGGAATTATCTAGTGAAATATACAATAATTAAAATTTTCAGCATTGCCAACACAATTTTATAGTTTTATACTTTTTCCCCCGAATTTACAATACTGAAACCGTGGCTGAATAACGACCCCTAAATGTGAAACTTTTTATTATTTAAAATCATTAAAACCGTCTCGTTGGTTTTATTCAGTATAAACACTTAAATTGAAATCAATACCTAGTTTATCGTAGTTGTTACTGTTGTTACTGTTGTTTATGGCAGTTCCACCATAACCGGAGTTTTTAAAAAAGGCTAAGTTTCAGTTAACTTCCTGTGCACTCAATATTAAAATGATCAAAAGAACGAAGCTGAAAGATATTACAATAACTGTTTTCGACAAACTGTAGCTTTAAGAAACTAGGTACGGTCTTGTCGCTGTGCAGTCAAAACGTTTCAACAACAAAATTTGAATTGGCAGTCTATACTTACTTACCTAATAGAAATCTTCTTTTTTGTGAATTATAATTTATCAATTTATTAAAATTGATGATTTATTCTTAATTTGTTTAAAAACTTATCACAAGGGTTTTTATAAGATAATTAGTATTTATTTATTATTCCTTTACAAGGAAATATTACTTGTTCACCTTAAAGCAACCCCGTTTAACACTGTTTTAAGTGGGGTACCAAGTGCCTACGTTAGTTCAGTTTTGATTAAATTAAAAATTTAGTTTTTTAAGGTGGGTTTGGTAGGTCTAGAAGTGAGGTTAGAATTATTGAATTTTCAATTCAAGTTAATTTAAAATGTACAGTGCAGATAAGCTTCACACGGTAGAAATCGCAAACCACTGGCATGAAGGTATGATGACATATACTTTTCATAATTTATTATGTTATATTAAAATATTTTCAAGCGATTTTGCTCATTACCAAAATTTCTCAAGTATGTCTCCTCATTCGGTATTAAGTAGGCTACAGTGTAACACTGAGTAAATGTTTCTTAAAGTTGTAATATTTAAATTAACTTGGATTGAAAATTCAATAATTCTAACCTCAATACTAGACCTACGAAACCCACCTTAATTAAAAATCAATGAACCAATCATGTAATAATATATTTTTCTGACAGTTTTTCAGTATTCCACTCTTGCAAAAATCCTTTGGTTTGAAGGTGAAGAAATCGTCAAATTAAACCTAAACAGAGTTATGATCGAATATTAAAAATTATTCCTATTATATTTTGATAAATTGGTAAAAAAATTGTATTTTTACCTGCTGATTAAAATAATAAGTTGACGATAGCATTAATACGCGTTCAATATTGTTTTACATAATGTCAGTAAACTATCGATTTAAATGAAAATCATTAGATTGCTGCATATATGAAAATCGCGTTAATTGATCAATATAACTTCATTTTTCATATTTGTAACTCCTGTATTCTTATTTTTCAAAGTATCATTAAAAAGCTTTTTAAACTATGTCCGTGCAGTACAATACCGGATTATAAATTATAAAAAATTGTCAAATAATCTCGCAGTGGTTATATTGATTTATTCTCCCTAATGTTACTTATTACTGAAATGAATGAAACGATATTGTCGAAGTAAAACCGATGGTCACAAGATGTGAATTTTATTATTTTTTTATAATTTTTCACGAAAAGGCCATTGGCATAAAAGTAAACTTGCGTATCTGGAGGGTTTAATGTACATATTTTAAATTTAAAATAATAAATATTTCCAAATCGTTTTAAATAAAATTTGACCACAGTGAAAACAATAAACCTTGCAATAGTCATTTTTTTCAAATTAGTTTAAAAATCAATAGAATACATAAAGCATGTAAATTTATCCTCCCCGATAAGGAACCGGAAAGTGATAAAAAACGGTATATTTCAAGAGAAAATCAAACTGGCCATCGGTTACTTAATTTCAGCTTTATGTAGTGGAAGAAATTGAGATTGGAATAATGCCTTCAGTGAGGAAAAGAAACCGACGGGGTGTATATGTATGTGTATACGCTAGCCGTAATCGTGAGAGATATATCGAGGGGCGGAAAAGATACAGAATTGAATTTTGATTTATAGGATCGACGAGAAAAAGGAGCCCACCCCTCGAAAAAATAATTTTAAAATTTCCTTATAATTTCCAATTACTTTTCACCTACACGTTTGCGCTGTAACTTTTTTTACGGCCGAATTAAACGTTTTATTTTAACAAGACGTACTTTCAATCTATATTCATGGGCACAGCTCCAGATTGTGTTTGCACTATGCACTGACGAAATTATTAAAAAACTGGGGAATCGCGATATTCAGAGCTTAACGGGCAATTTTTTTAAATGTGTGTAGATATTATCGGCGCTGAATCGCAAAAATGGCACTTATGATGAATTTAATTCCCGAAAACAAAACTGTTAGATTTTTTTCGAGTTCACAGTCGAGCAATAATGGCAACCAACAAACCGGGACGCGGTAAATACATAAAAAATAACAGGGAATTGTGGAATGGGTCTTCACACATTTGCATTCTCTATTTAATGTTGTTGAGCGGAAAAAAGGCCGGAGAGAGATGGAAAAACCGAGTCATGTCGCTGTGTTGGTGTTAATTTCAGGCATTATCTAACAATCTTTAGACTTGACTAACTCGCGCGAGAGAAAGAAAAATTATGTACATACACTTGTGCAACGGAGTTTTAGTCCGGTCAGGTATTGTTTGACTAAGAATAACGAAATGGGTCGCTGCTAAATGCATATGCATGCAAGCAACATATTAATTTATACACTCATTAGCATATTCGTATCCGTTAGACTTTTTTTTTCAACATATGTTAGCCGCAGTGGTTAATTACGATACATAAAATTTTTATCCGCGGGTGATATTCGGTTTGTCGGGGCGAAGTTATCGGAATAATATTTCGACTTCCATCAAAGAGGGCGAAGAAAGAGTTCGATGGGCGGCTCGCTTACAAACCCTTTCTGCTAATTTTAAAACCTCGGTCAATTCTTTAGCTGTTTAAAATTTGTTGTAACGACTTTTCTGTGTCCAATTAAATTCTATTTCAATTTTACCTATCAACTCATCACACGAAGACTGTAGTAACTCATTTTTTTACATTTCTGAAATAATCCAACTTAAATATTATTATCAGTACCAAAAAATACTAAATTTGCGATACTATTTTAATGAACTGGTAAATATTGGTTACATACATTTTTATTTGTAAGAGACGGCCCTATTCCAGAGAAGATATCTTTGATATTTAATGTTTAATATACTATGTAATTGA
The DNA here is from genome assembly GCA_949768715.1 of Dascillus cervinus. Classification (NCBI taxonomy): domain Eukaryota; kingdom Metazoa; phylum Arthropoda; class Insecta; order Coleoptera; family Dascillidae; genus Dascillus; species Dascillus cervinus. Next base: position 22,318,804 of record OX458319.1, on the reverse strand, counting down.
AAAACTGAAAAAGTAGTATTCATTGAACGAGTCGGAATGTTGTAGTATACAACCGATATTTGGAGTTTGTACTTAATTTTATTTATTGATTGGTGGTATTCAAAATTTTTAATATTGGAATCAACGTTATTCATCAATTTTTTGTATGCAATTTTTAACATTTTTGCAACTTTTATCTTCTAAAAAGTTATAAAGTAGCTAAAATGATTTCTACGATTTTTTTCAGAATTGCCATAAAACAAAACAATGACCACCAATGACTTTCAATGATTGTCAACATACAAATGCCATAAACTTACTTTGTTCACTGTTAAAAACACTGTCAAAAACAATTTTAAAACGCCATTTGCTCTTATGACTGCATGCATGCTGAGAAATACAACACTGTCAAATGCCGCTAAAAATATTCTATTACTAACCATAAAAAGTGTAAATTGTCTAGCATTAATGTTTTCAAAATTTAATTTAATTTTTAAAAATCGTTTGTATTACACATGTTATTGCGAGTACCGCATTCGCACTTGCAAAAACCCAGTTTCTGGCTCTTTAGTGATATAAGTAACTATAATAGAAAAAAAAATGTATTCTTCAGGTTTTGGTAGTATGCAGAGTAAGTAACAAAATAGCTGAAAAGTTTTCAACTCATTATTAGGTACTTTATGGCATTCCTTTTTAAGTAACAAGGCAGTCGCGACCACCACAAACATTTTCAGCGATTATTCAAATGTATTAGATAGAGGAACACGTCCAACAATAACTAACTTTTTATAAGCTTTTTTAACCTTATCATTGATTGGAAATGTGTTAATTCTTAACCATGGAAATGTTCTTTAAACGTGTATCTACTTACATTTTAGAGGTTCGTTGTAGAATGAGACAGGATCTGTTTTATTGCAGCAAACATGTCAATTACTGCCACACATTATTTTTTTTCATAACTGATAGAAATTCGTGTTTAACTTCTTGGTGTTTTAATTATATTAAATTTAACATACTTCAAAATAAAAAATAAACACAATACATTTTTCATAAGGGACACGGTCTTTCAAATTCAGATATAGGTATCTGTGTGAGACATTCATTCGTATCGTGTTTAAATTATTTCTAGTGCCTCTGTTCTACACCGACACAGTTATGTTTTTAACTTTGTTTGTGTCACTGTTTCTGGACACTACTTTTCGAACAAAACAAGAAATAACGTGTTTAGTAAACAAAGGTTTCAGTTTACCATACTGACGAAAATGTATGAAAGGCCATTAAATTGTCTTTTCTGAAATATATGAAATGTTAAGTTCTCGAAGTGAAATTATAAAAGTGACCGGCTATTATTGACTTATAGGTAAATTTTTCCAAACGCGATAACATAAATTTTATAATGTATATGTATGTGTATGTATATAATGTATGTATGTATATTACTACGGCGCGGCGTATCGCTTCTTAGGCATGTGATAAGCACATCCCCGTCCCCCACGGAGACTCATATTTGCCTAGGAAATGGACCAAAAATAGCAAGCGTTCCAAATAAATTGTTGCTGCTTATATTCGATTTTCTCATTTTTAACATCCACTACAGTATTTGTTGCTTAATTTCGTAGTTTCTAACTCACTTTAATGATTTTTGGCACTTTCTAAAGTCCTTAACAATTGGACGTCCGAAAAGATCTTAAAAGTGGCTTATGTTTATACCTTTTTTAAATAATTCCCCTATTCTGCAAATTACCGCTTTAGAACTTTGTGTATTCTCCGAATGTGTTATGCATATTCATCAGAATAAATTTTGTGGAAAAACTTTTTTATTGTTTTTAGTATGCAGATCAATAAATATCTCCAAATGAGTGTTCAACACAAAAGTATTGTAATTGCACTATCATATGCAAGTTTTATTATGATCAACAATATTTTAATGTAAAACCTCCGAAATATAAGGAGTTATGATATGCATTTAATAACATATTCCTGTTTCTTTCAAAGCATAGGATTAGGATTTCAAAACGATTTTAAAGGCTTAAAAGGAATGTGAATTCGGTACAGTGTTGTAATGTATCATTTTATCAACCATCGTCTTGATTTTTTTTGTTGGCTTAAAATGCGCGCACTTATTTCACATTTTACTCATCTATTGGCTTCAATTATTTTTAATCTTCACTGCATAAAAATCTTTATTTTAATATTTATTATTAGTGAAATCGCTGTAAATGAAAGTTTCTGTTGAGTCCAGTTGGACCTAAGTGAAATTATAAATATAGAATTCCAAAAAATAGCTTTAAATTTGGGGATGGAATGTTAATTTACACACAACGATACTATCGTAAAAAATGGCGTTGCCTGCTTATCAAATATTACTAAAAAGATTATTCATATACGAATCTGTTCCTTATAAATCATATTATTGTTCTAATTGATTAAGGTACTACTACTACTGGAGAAAATAAATATCGCGAAGCAAGAAAAATATTTTCTTACCTGATTTTCGAAACACGTTATAAAAAAATCGTTTGAATTCACTATTCGGCTTTTTTTCACCCATTAAGTGTTGCCAGTTAGCTAAAAATAATAAATTCATTTAGGTAATCGAAAATTTCTAATTTTAAATTTTGTTACAATTGAAAATTTAATTTTATGTTTGTGTTTGACACTCCACACAAGAAACAAGGAATGTTTCTAATTTTCCTATTAATATTTTGTTATTGTTTGTTCAAATTGGGAATATACTTTAAATATGGTATTTTTAAGGAGTTGCGAATACTGATAATATTAACAAAAAATATGTTGCTTCCTTATTTGCATAAGCATTTTATTAATAAACTCACTTGTGGGACAACCAACCCAATCATGGGGTAACGCGTCAGCAAATTAATGCTACAAATGAGGTAAATTAGCTATCTCAGATATTATCCGTGAGACTGCTGTTGTTTATAAAGTGAGTTATAGACTATTTATATTAAATTATGTATAAATCAACTTTCCCGGAATACCTATAACAAGTAACCAAATTAGAACAACCACAGTCGGAAAACACTAAACAGATAACGGAAATATTAAAGAGCGTGAGATAAACTGATAACAACAGTGCACTTCGATTTTGCTTATTCATTAACATTCCAAAGATGATGAGACTATGTAACTGTTGAACATCTTCAACTATTTGTAAATGCCAAATTTCGCCCCAATGGTATCCATCATTTGGAAATGTCAATGTAACCGGACAATCTAGATTATTTTGATATACTTTATCAGAACATTTAGTAAAGATACAAGAACTTGGGGTTTTTCGCTAAACATCAATTTTAACTTTCAATGAAATGTCTGAACAGAAGATCATAGATTAAAACAAAAAAACCCACCAACACTCGTTCAATTTTTAGCTTCAAACTACTATTTGCCCAGATCTTCGAATCACTTCCTTAATGGTAAAATGTTTCAAAATGATGATCTAATATGAATCATTTATTATAATAATGAGGTTAAAAATTGGGTCCTGGATCTACTAACTAACAATAACAACTTTTCTACTTTTTTTGAGGATGAACTGCACTTTAATTTTAAATTATTCAAATATTCAAATATATTTACATTTTTTATTCTGAAATGTTTAAATTACAAGTTGAGATCAGCTGGAATCATTATTACTCCATAATAATGATGCCTTATATTCACCGGTCACTGCTCATTATCTCACTGCAAAAGTAATGTTAAAACTAACGGTTAACTAATGTTTTTATATCAAAGCACAATGGGAAGCAGAATTTCAAAACATGTCTAGGATGTACACAGTTGGATGTAATTAAATTTTTACATAGTTTAACATTAATATTATTTTGTAATTTTTCAGACTTTCAGAATAGCCAATTCCAAAAATTACCGGCGTGTGGTTGTGATGGCAATTTGTGTTTGGGACATTGCAAATAAGCAGTTACAAAACGACATTAAAAGCTGAGAAAGTCTTATTAATTATCTTTGTAATTTTTTTATCGAAGTCAGAATTAAAAGATCGTTCGATTTAGGTACATTTGTTTAACGATAACATAAAATAACATAACATAAGTAATAACTAGAATAAATAAAATAACTCATTAAGAGAAGAAGAAAGCGGGACTGTACCAAGAACACTAGCAACGTTGCCTCTCTGTATAGCCAAACTTATTCGTTGCTTCAAATATGTTTTGGCTTGAGGAATTCCCGTTGTTTGAACAATACGCCTCCACAAATCTTCAAGGAGAGAAAGGGCATCAGCACTCCAAGGACCCAAAGTTTCCACAGCGAAGGCGACGAAAAAATAATCATGCGAAATTGCCTTATATTTTTTTTTCTTAAGATTTTCTGCCAAGTGTGCAGCAGATCTTGCACAAAATGAAGAATCAGTCAAATGAGAAGGGACAAGTGTATCCGTACAATCCCAAACTAAACATTTACCTACTTTCCATGGAATAACTGTAATACCACCTGGACGTTTGCCGTCATCCCTCAGAATACCATTAGGTTCAGGAATACAAGGGATGTTGGCAGAAGAGAAAGCACGTTTAATAATGTCATTAATATAGCTGCGACGAGAGAGTTTACAGAAGAACCGCACGAGCAGATATGAGGATGACAGAAATTGATGCCCAATCTAAGTGAAATTGCAATTTGTAAAAAGTTTTTTTCTAAGAGAGTACCTAATTTACAAGATGGAAGAGCTTCAAGCCAAGCTCCAGATTCCAGTTCAGATCCAGCTAATAAGATAGCTTTTTGTGTGATATTTGAGGAAGATAATAAATTTTGAAATATTTTCTCACAGATAGGTAAGTCCCAATTTCTTTGAATAGAAAGCTCTTTTGGAAGTAAAGACGAATTAGAAATTTCCTTCCAATAATCAATAGCCTCGTTAAGGGATGTAATTTCAAAATTAGAAAAACTAGAAGGTAGAATGGACATAATAAGTTCAGAATTAGAAAATATAAAAGACAAAAAGGCAGGCGAGAAAATATCAATTATAGACCTTATACCTAATCCACCAAAACGGATTGGTAATTTGACCCGAGTCCAAAATCTTATTGTAAATTTAATATTCAAATTTTTTTCCAAAGAAGAAATAACAATATTATCCAATTCAAGACACTCATTTTTAAATTTCCAAAAAGGACAACATCTAAGATTATAAGTGAAATCAGGTATCCAAAAACAATGGCGGAGTAAAAATAAACTAATATGAGGATTAATTTTACACAGATTTGAAGAAAGTAAAGAGAATGAATCAATTCTTTTAGAAGTAAATGAAGGAATTGCTGCATCAAAAATAGAACAACCAAGAATAAAAAGGTCTTCAACATTACAAATTAATTAAATTAATAATTAAAATTAATAATTCGAATCTCTCCAAAATTGAAGACTTGTCTAATTCCGAAACATTATTAAGGAAGAAAAGTTCGCATTTATTGAAATTAAGAACCAAACCAATTTTCTTAAATTCGGAAATTATCGTTTCTAAGTCTTGTAAGACATCAAAAGCCTTACCACCTAAAGAACCATCATCTAAGTACCAAACATTTAATTCTGAATTCAAATTCTTAATAATTTGATGAATAGATAAACTAAAAATTGCAGGACCGAGAGGGCCACCGTGTTGACAACCTACCGAGGATTCTATAACATTTCCATTAAAGAATAAATTTGATTGATAAGCATAACATTGCCAGAGATAAGGATATATATCTGGAGTAACAGCCTTAACAACAGAAAGAAGGGAGTCTTATTATTATCATAGATAATCAAACCAACGTCTGTGCATCAAATTACGCCGTACGTTTTGTGTTAAATTTTGAAAATCACTCGGGATGAAGTTGCAAATGCCAAGAAAAACTATAAAATTACATGGATTATGTTATATTTTATGATAAAATTTGTTACCAGTTTGAATTTTTTGTTGGTTCTATTATTGATATTTTAAATAATCATTCCCGATTATACTTTTCACAAATTGATTTTTGGGAAAATGAATGCAAAAGATAAAAATTCAAACGCGAACAACGCGTTCATTCAAGTTCAATGAATCTTTGGATCTCGCAAACAATTTCGAATGTGAACGTATACAATTTTTCCCCGTTTTTTTTTGCGTGTATGTGTGTGTCAGTTTATTAATTTAGGTAGACAAAAAGGCAACATCAATCGACACAATGTATTTCTGATTGGTTGATTCGCAATGCAATTTGTAGATGTGCTTTTGTACGCAACACAATGGACGGACTATCGCAAATAAAACACGCGCGCCCCGGTCTACCTCATGTTTATTGTCCCACCGTTTTTTTCGGATCACTCGTTTTTTTTACAGTTAATTTTTAATTATTCTCTTTTACAACTTATAATGTCTGGATAGAGACAAAAGGACGGTTCTCGGAACGATCAAAATTGGAATTGCCTGAGAAAAAATGCTTTAATTCGTTAATCGAACCGCGTGTTTTTAGGAGGGGGTCCTTTTTGTCGGGTTTAATATCGCGGAACGGAATTAGTGTATCGTATTAAATGATCGGCTGTCTTGTGAGATAACAGAGATTTTGTATCGCGATTTCTGAGTGGTGTTAAAGTTGATGTATGAATTTAATTACAGGACAAATAAAGTTCAATTTTTTTAGATTTAATCGCTCCGCCTTATTGTTTCTTTTCCTTTCACCCCGTGATGGATTTTATCAACTTATTTGGGTCACCAGAGACCTTTTCAATTTTACTGTTAGAATAAATACTAAAAAAATAGGATCACTTTCATGATTTCTTTCTTTTTAGAACGGTAAATCATAGAACTGTTTTTAAATTACTTTTATGGTACCAATTTTTTATTGCAATGTTTATTGCCAATAAAACTATTAACAAGTCATTAAATGAAACTGCTTTTCCACTTAAAATTGTTGGATTGCTTTCATTCAAAGTATTTGGAGTCCAATTATTTTATGATGATTTAATTATCGTTATACGTTTCTGAAGTCTGCGAAATGTCAGTTACTTTTAAATTGTTAATTTACAATCCACTTCCTAAACTTTTTATGAATATGATAAAAATTGAAGATTTATATTACATTCAATTTGGCATTTCCGCCAAAAATGATCGCGTGGCAATTGACAGGTTTCACTGTTAAATACCTAAAGTAATTCAAAGTGTCCGACAGGATGCGGTACGAATGGTATGTTAAATTAAAAATTTACGCCGGCTAATGAATAATCAAATTCAGCATTAGAATTAACATAACGAATGTACTTCCTGCAATGCAAAAACCGTTTACCCAAATTTCAGGTACGATTTCAGACCCCTCCAAACAGACCATGTTAACCAGATCCGCTGTCGAGATAGATGCGAGCTTTGTACCCATTCAAGTACTTCAAGAAAACATGCATAGCTCGAAAATAAAAAAAAAATCCGTTAATTTTTTGTGGGCGTAGACATCACCTCTTTTACAAATGATCACAATATTTATATCAATAACGATCTGAGATTGATTGATTGATCGTGAAGATTGGGTCCCCTGTTAGAAAGTTACTAATTTTTTTAACGGTAAATGTTCATTGCATTTCTCGGCGGGAAAAAAATTGCGTCCGTCAAACTGGGAATTGAAAAAAATGTTGCACGTTCCCGCCTGGGCAGTTCTTTATAAATATGCATATGGACAATGACTGGAAATTTTTTGGACGCCTGTTCGTGTATGTTTTGTAAATTAATACCCTAGGAAACACGAAGGCAATTTATTATAAAAAAAAATTACACAAAAATGAACTAAAAATTTGTAGAAAAAATTCAAAGTTTTGTGACATTAACATGATTTAGGTAAGTTAAAACCGCCCAAAAAGTTTTATCCACACTTCGATAGTATCGTTATCTAACTCCGTAAAAAAGTGCGCTTTATGGCTTCGTTATGTTTTTAAGGCTTCAGCGTTTTTTCTTTTAGAATTAACATAATTTCATTATTGAATATAAAAATGTGTCCAACTTTAACTGGAAAAGGTTATAAAAACTTGCAAAACAAAAAATATTTCTTGCAGCACTAAAAAAGTATTGTACAATTTATATTTATTTGATAAATGATATTCAGTTTTACTTTTGACATGTTGAAATTTATATAATTATATGCTTTTAATCTATATGCATATATGTATAACACCTAAAGGGCGATAGGGGCAAGATGATCCTCTAAGCAAAATCATAAATCAATTTTTAACAGAAAGGTGGTTGATGTTTTCATAATCATACTGTTGCATATTGATATTATCTGATTAAATACAATTGAAATTTTGTATTATTTATTATTTGAGTATTGTTATGTTATAAAAATTGATTGAATCCCTGGTTGTATTTAATAATCAATTAATTAATTTAATACTGTAAATCTATTTGTATTTAAAGACTTTATGTAAGTACTTATTTATATTTACAACTCACCAAAAAACTGTAGCCATCATTTTTTTGAACGAATATACCTCGTCCAATAAAAGAAAAATCACATTATTATTTGAATATCTAATTCAATCATTTGGATAATACAACAAAAGTAAACTCAATAACACTCAATAAACACAATAAAGTTCAAGTTATTACAGAATTGTTAAAAAAAAATTATTTCGTTCTTAGACAAGTTCATTATTCAATGGATAAAGATCGTTCTGTCTCATACCATAAAGCAACTTAAATACAAATTTAACTATGCTTGTAGTCTTCGGTTTACGACGGTGTTCCGTTCTAAAAATTGTAGTAGTACATACCTAATTACATAATATAAATTTAATGAGGAACCAATGATTTATTTTTCAGGCCTCTCCAAATTGATATAAAAGGTAATATTGTCAAATATACGTTCGAAGTACTTTTTGTTGAGGTGGAAGACATCTTCGTTAGCACTGTAAATAGAATAAAACAGTTAACTCATTTCCGAGCTGCTTTTCGGAAAATATATAAAAGTTAATTTTTTCCTGTAAAATTATTACTCCAATGATCTGTAATTTGTACTTACTTTGTTTTTATTAGATAGCAACAGTATATTACATACCGAAATGGAAAGTGTTTTATTAAAGCCGAGAGCTAAGCCCGAGACTTATATTTACTATTTTATTTACAATCATCGTTTGTTCCCCGAAAATTTAACTTTGGCCAGTGCCAGCGCCATCTGCTAAATTAATTTTGAATTTATAGAAGGTATGTAATAAACAAGATGGTTATAGCAATGAAATGAAAGGGGGATGAATCAAAATGAAAGGACGTTTCAAATGAAATTATTTACTGTTTTTTTCTATCAATAATAATCACGAAGAAATTAAATAGTTACAGCACAATTTTAAAGAATTTTTTTACATAATCGAGTGTATATTTTCAAAGTGAGCAATTTTCTTGGTCAGAATTATCAACACAAATATTGCATTCCAATGATAGCTTTTCATTAATAGCATTCGATTACATAACAACCTTAGTTATAACTTATGTATTGTATAATACGAATTATCACTTAATGTGCATTCATAACGCATGATTTCCTATTAATAAACAAGTTCAGTATCTATGAGACCAAATATACCATTAAATGACATTACATAGTCTAACAATTTTATGGAGCAATATGGCGCATTCTTCCTATGAAACCATCACTCCAACCATTTTAACCGATAAATGAACACTAGAAACAGTGAACAAAGTATTTATGTTTTGTTTCTGTTTTTTTCGCCCATGAGGGATTTACATAAATCGAATTTAAAGGAGCACGATACACAAAAAAATCTTTTTAAGTCGTAGCTTACAGAATATAATAATTTTTACTATATTCAGTTATAATACAACGAGTAGTCAAAGATTGTCGAATATTTTTATGAATGGTCATTCGCTTTATGAACACCATGAGTGCGCAGCACGAATGGTGTTCGGAAGCGTATAATGACCATGAATAAAAATATTGTACAATCTTTGACAACGAATTGTATTCAACAGACTATTCAATTCACCAAATCAATGATTAAAATGAAATATTTCAAAATCTAGTTCGAAAATTTGAGTTACACATGATGTCATTTCCATAGCAACCGGTAAAAAAAGTTGTTATTTGAATATTTTCTGACAGTAATGGAAAGTGTGTGCAAAAGATTTGGAGAGAGATCTGATGCAGAAATCAATGTAGATATTGGAAGAAACGTGCCGGAAAATAAACGGAAGTCACGAGAGTCGGTATGGCGTCAGTTCTCTCAGTTTTTGGAAGAAAAAGACTACTCTTTGACACCATCTGTCACATCTGCAGAGTTAAATATTATTCTGAAGAGTTGGGCCGTTAATATGAGGAAGAGAGATGGGTCGGAATATAAGGAAGGTGTGGTCAAGCATTTATGGAACAGTACTGCGAAAATGGTGCAAGAAATGTATTTCAATAAGTGGAATATTGAGATTAACCCATTTAGTGAAGCTGTATTCTATCAAGTCTTATTTACAAATGGACAACGAACATCACAGGACAATTGTTGAAAAAATGAGAACTACTACGTCGACAACGGTGGCGACTGAATTGCCCAACAGCAGGGAGGGTAAAATTTGTGATGTTGAACATTCGTTCAAAGAAGGAATTTTTCAGAATTGCAACAATGTTCATTTTTCAAATTGTTCAGTTAATTTTGTAACAAAGTAATAATTTTCTTAAATAAAAATAATAATCAAGTTACTTTAAAATATTCACTGCAACCACTAGTGGAATATCCAGTTATATTTTCACTAATGAAATATTCGCTGGAATTTTCTGTTGTTAGGATACGAAAGTAAATATCCGCTATTTTATTGGATAATATTTGAAAAATGATTTTGTGAACTGAATAGTCACTACTATTTACTATTTTCACTATATTAAAATTTTAGATGCACTATCGTCTTCAGTACAAAATAAAACAGTCTAAATACTCGTAACAACAACAAAAGGCGCCCAACAGCGCATATATTTCACAGACCAGCGTCAAATTGAACGCAATATTACAGAAATAAAAAATTAATTACAGTACAATAGCGAAAATATGTTAAATATGTTAGAATTAAGGAAAAACTGTTTAAAACAATAGGGGCAGAATTGCCTAGGACGAGGACGCATTAGGGAACCAGTAAAGTGCAGGAAAGGTAACAGCACCATGGCGTCAAAGCCTAGGGAAGGCATAGGAGCAGGTGGCAAGTGGGTCATTCTATTGCCACCGTAAAAGGAAAGATCCACGCAGGATCCCAAAAAAGCGCAGATTCTAGAGGCGGGGGCCAGACTAGCAACTGGGCCTGCAAATGATGATGAACAGCAAAGTTACCATGGCCTGACAAAAACTGGGTAGCATAGAAAGAGAGAGAGCGAGGCATCTCCGGAATCCGGGGCGAGAAGCAGTAGGTAATCCGACCTTTAGTGGAGCAATCCCATCGATCCTGCCAGCAGTCAAAGATGCGGAGTGCCAGGTACTCCTTCGCATGGGTGAGACTGGGGAAATCAGCCAAAAAAAGGATATCAGCCTCAAATGGGGCGGAGCCAAATTTGCGTAATCCCTTAACAAAATTCCGAAAATATAGTTTAAAGCTAGGTAAATTATCGTGTGAAAGGAGCATTTTTTACACATGTAAGATAGGGCGCTGCGATGAACAAGGACCAGTGACGTCACGCGCTTATTTTAAATTTATTATAATTCATCAAATAACCTGAGTAGAAACATAACACATATACCAATTTTCTTAGAATTAAACGTACTTTTAAATTAAACAAACTTATTTTTTGTGTATTGTGCTTCTTTAAACTGAATAAATTAAACTTCCTGTAGTAACAAGTTTCGATTGATAAAGGTACGTACCGAAATTTGCCATGCAAATAAAAGATTATTCGCCTCAACCAACTTTTCATTATAAAAAGAAGACAATCATTAAATTTATTTCATGTATTAAAAGAGAGATTTGGACTAGTTGAAACAATCAAGATGACATGAAACGGTATGAGAAAAATTTAAATTCATTTACAATTTTTCTAGTGGACTATAAAGAACGTTGGTGTAGAAATCCAAGCTAGTGTTTCCACAGATGTTATTTAATTGCATACAGGGTTAGTCACGTAAGAGTTACTTCGGAAATCAGGTCATACGCAACCAAAAATGCAAAGAACCCTAACTCCTTGATACCAAATTTGATTGCATTCAATTACTTGGTTTAATCAAATAATAACCGGACTAATGTTAAAAATCAAGCCTTCAACACACAAAGGTTCAATTCCACGTGATCGCAAAATATAGTCAATTAAACTTACGAGGCGGTACTGATTCCATAAAAAAATATTTAAACGACCTTTAAAAGATTATTTTCATACATAGCATTCCCCACAATATAACACAAATCACTTATTTTATCATCGTTAGTTAGATTTAACGGATAGTTAAAAGAATAGCTACAACAATGTTCGGTCCTGTCCTTTTAACACTTTAATGAATTCGCTTTAACCTTCAAAAAAACTTATTGATAAATACAACATTGATCAGATGGGATTCACTTATTAACGAAGGCCATGTACATTGGCTACCAATGCTTCTAACTTCTTGAACTCACTTGTTGAAATTGTTCTATTAACACCTTCGGAATGGTGCTTTAATTTTTTAAATCGTTTGTGAACGATGTTCTTTTAAAAAGTGCAGTTTTGGAAATAAACGAAAGCAACAGATGAATATTGTGGCAAGATGAGAAATAACACTAACTGCGTTTTCGTCAAAGGAAAGATGAACGAGGCTATACATTGTCGTGGTGCAATGACCACGATCTATTTTTCCAAATTTCAGGCAGCTTCTTTCTTAATGGTCATTTTCATATCATCGCTAACTTTAGATCGTTTTCAACTCTTTCGAAAAGTTTCTTTGAAACTGCTCTCCGTCCTCTTTCTGGTCTTCTCTCAACAGACAACAAGTAAACTTTACAATACGATTCATGTTTAGAACACTAGACAACATTTCTTCGTAAGATCTACGCAATAATTCTAAACAACTGAGATAGCTTTTTTGCTTATAGAAGAAATACAAGACCTTCTCGGTCGTTCATCTTCGATTGAAAACATGGAGTCCAACTTAGGGTACAACCTGGAAACCAAATTTTACAACCAGTCTTTTATTAAACATCTTTACAATCGCTCTCCAAAGAAAGAACTGTTTATAAAATGAAAACGGTTACTAAATAATGTGTTACGATACCCTCCAACTTCACCTATTAATTTTTCTAGCGTATATTTTTATTACTCGGGTGATAATAAAAGGGGCCTGCGAAGAACACTGAAAATATAAAGTAGACTTTACAAACTGCATTGTGTGCTGCATTATTACTTGGTTAGCCGCGTCATATTATGTGACAAGCCCTGCGCACATGCATTGCATATCATTTACTTTAAAATTGCAAAATGGTGAGTCTAGGTAGGTTGATACATATGCACATGAGGTTCTACTACACAGTTACTATATCCAATCTGGAATCGTAACGAGGTTAGAAGATAAAAAGACACACTGAGACACATTGGAACTCACTGTTACAACTTCCCTCGATGAGTGCTGAGAATAAATTTATGCATAATTTCTAATGTTAGGATATGCAGAATATAACGAAAAACAGAAACTGGAACGTCCTTAGCGAGCGTCATAGAGAAAGCTGCAAAGTTGGTACAAAGTTTAAAGAAAATGAGAAATGAGTTCAAAAGATTGCAAAGTATTGGCACACTGGGATTACCGTATTTTGCATTTTTTTACTTAACAAAATTGGTTTAAACTGGAAATGCATCTTGTAGCCCGAATCTAAGATCGTAAGCCGAAGGTGCGCTGCCTGCTTTTATAATGACGTTATAAACATAGTCAGATTACTGTTATTTGTCCCTTAATAAGAACAAATTGCAATATTTACACTTCGGTCATTATTTTGCAATTTTTGTTATTAAAATGCAAATAAATGTATTGTTTTGTTTCTACCTTTATTAAACAAGAATATATTTATGATTCCTGCAACTTGAAAACCGTTCCACTGTTATACTAATTAGCTCTGGTCTCTCTGACATTTCAAATCGAATAAAGTCCAATAAGACCCGCGCGAAAATAGAGCCCGATAGTGATATTTACATAGTAACAAAAAACTGCAGGTGTAGGACATCATAAAATCTTCGTTTAGCATGACTGCATATAATTCCTGTAGGTGACCATCACAAATCTATTCCAATTTCTATGTAAAACAATTAATTAAAACCAGCTAAAGTAAATTAAAGTATTTTCTAGATTTACATCAAGTTTTTGTTCGTGATTAGAATTTTGGTGATTCCTGGAATATTTTTCTTACCTCGTTACACTTTTAACTTCCTCTTGTGCCATAATTCAAAACCTAAAATATGTTCGGGTTCGAATAAGGGCAGGCGTAAACGAAGGCAGTGCAGGTGCTTGCCAGAATGCCTCCTTTGTGGATGAAAGCGAACGTAAGATCGGAAATTTATTTAAGGGGCAAAGATCATACCTCTTTGGCAAAAATTTTCGTTAAAGATATTAGAAAATGGTTCAATTGTAAGTGGGTAGAAATGGATTATTTTTTAACACAATCCATGTTCGGACACGGAATTTTCGGAAAATATCTCAATTGGATAAAAAAGGCGGATGTCGATACTTGCTGGTTTTGCCAGCAGGTAGACACGCCAGAACATACTATATTCATTTGTGACGAATGGGAAAGCATCCGAAGAGATGCTAGGATTAAAATGGGTTGTAATATAGACCAGAATAATATTTCTGAGTTATTATTGGATTCCGAGGAATCTTGGAAAACTGTAACCAACATGATGCGGGACATTATGCGTGGAAAACAGCAAGAGGAATTTCGTAGGGAGGAACTCCTCGTCAGAGATGATGTGATATCAGATTCTGACGAAGATTGAAGGTTAAAGCTTGTGTGATTGAGAGAATGAATGTATATGAGGTATTTTGAATAATTTTTTCTTTTTTCTTTTTTCGATCTGTTTGAAATTTTTTAGAAACGTCAAAATTTACCAATTGAAGATTTTTGTAATTTTTTGCTCGTGAAGCGTTTATAGTAATTATTAGGAGCAAATAAGTTTCATTTAATTTTCGTAAAGTCGCGAGACGGATTCCATCAGTTTATTTGTAAAGTTACGGCGAAAAATGTAAAAATTTTAGAAACGACAAAAAAATTATTCAATATACTACTTTGATTTTGATAGTAAAAATTCTAAGCCTCCTAGGTTTAAAATTTTGAATTATTTATTTATTTCTTTTAATTATTTTTTGAATCATATTTAACCAATCTTATTGAGTCATTTAGGTTGTAACGAACATCAAAATTAAAGATGCAAGTTCATGTGAAGCCTTGACAACCAGAGGGTCCATTACCAAGGGGAGTCAAGGGATGCCTTCTTCACAATTCAATCTAAGATGATCAAAGAGGGAGAGAGTGATAGAGAGTGTGAATGATAGGTAAAGGAGGAAGAAGATGAAATGAGTAAAAGTGTGTGTGAAAGCAAACTAATAAGAGGCAATTTTTTGATGATAGAGGGAGAGAGTGATAGAGAGAGAATGATAGGTAAAAGGGAAAGAAAACGAAAGGTGAAAAAGTGTGAGTGAAAGCTTACCAAAAGATGTGATCTAATGATAAGATGTAAATGGAACTAAACAGTCACTCATCTCGAAGCAATACTTGACGTAATGTTAATGTGGTTCCCGTGGTGAGGAAGACGTATGGGGGAGGAAGTTAGTAGTCACACAGGTTACCTCCTCTTAACAAAAAAAAAAAAAGGCAGGCGTAAAACACTAACAGGCTCAATAAATAACCGAGAACTTATTTAACGATAATATTGGACTATCCATACCTACAAAAGCTCATCCAAAATTTTCTACCACCCCCAATGCCGTTAATCAGAAAAAGTTGGGGTAAAGGGGCCAGACTGATTAGACTTCAAATTAAAAAATGAAAGTATTCCTTTAGTTTCCTTCGAGTTTCAAGGGTGGTTGACAGAAAAAAAATACAAACAATAAATTGGTATTATCGTTGCCTACTTGTGTAGTTTATGTGACTGAAATTTAAATTTTTTGGAAGAAAATTGTGTTTTGTTGACTTTTTTCTTGAATTTTATGGGAGGGTCATATTTGGCACACTGTACGAAATAAATGATAAAGCGACCATTGAAGAAGTAATACAAAGAATGAAGAAGATTTAACACTAACAACCAAAATAAGAAAATATATGGGGCATTTGATGAGGGGAGATGGATATGGGAAAATACATGGAAAAAGAATAAAAGGAAGAAGACGCATTTCCTGGTTACACTCCTTGAGGAAAAGGTTCAAAAGCAATTCTACTGAGTTGTTTGGAGCTACAGTACCAAAGATAAAAATTAGTATGATAATAACCAACCAACCAACACCTACAGAGGAAGACGACATAATGTTATTTGGCGAGGCAAAAATTTTTTTGTAATTGTTTTTCTTTATGCGGTTGAGTTTGCCAATCTTACGTTTTCGCTATGTATTAATTAACCATTTGTTATTTGTCATGTTAATTTTGACGAAAGTATACACTAGTAACAGGTGTCGATAGCCAAAGGATTGCAGTTATGAAAAATTATTTTGTTATTAAAAAAAAAGAAGATATTCTTTTCGTTTTCTTGAAGCTTACTTCTTGTCAAGTTTAACGTTTCTTGCATCACCAACGTATTTTCTGTATATGTTTTTGATTTGAAAGCCAAGAATTGAAATTTAAGTTTTGAAACGCAGCTCTTGGATATATTAATGGAAGTAGGTATCAAAAAATATGCTATAGTTCACCGTTTAGTAGTATTTGTTTGTGCAAAATCGCAATATTGCCAAATGTAGGTAGTAACAATGCATCAGTGTTAGAAGTCACTGTTAAAACGAGATCTAGCACAACAAGTAGTGCTATTTCAGTGTTCAGTGTTCAAAGTAATTATGGTAAGTAATATAATTTCAGTAAGCATTTAAAATGCATGTTATTTCTTTTACCTTAAAGAAAATTCTAAGAGAGCTTTGACTGTGAAGAGCTTAAGAAAATTGTTGGAAATTTGAAATTAGACGACGCGACGATGACGATGTGATAGTCATATTGTTCGACCAGATATTTAGTGCGTTTACGACTTCACGCTTTAACTAGCTTACAATGGCCCCTTAACACACAATGAAAATAGAAGGTGCAGTGCGTGCCTGTAAATTATAAATTTGCTGTGTAGCTTTACATAAAGATCTGCAGGTGAGCAAATTCCTCCAGTCATAGATTCTTTAACCGATGAAGAAGATTTTGACAACAACGAAGCTTGTAATCAGAACAGTTTACGAGAAATAGCTGGAACATTCTTAATTTTTGACACAGAAATCATTGACAAAGAAATTGCAGACATTGCAAAACCAATAAAGAAAGAATTAGACAATGAAAAGGCAAAAGTAAATCGTGTGGAAAAACAAAACCAGATCACATGATGTAAAACACCAATTGATTATGTAGATTACAATTCAGTTCCGCAATTGCACTAAGATGTCGATATAAAACGTTGCATCTATCCGAAGAGTTACATAGCAAAAGTTCTCTTAAACTTTTCCAACTTTTTTTTGACGACAATGTAATGTAATGAAAGAGATTATTTGGTTTTCAAACATTTACGCTGCAGATAATAATAGACCAGAATTTGAGCTCACTAGAGGACCTGGAAAAATTCTGAGGCATTTTGCTACTAAGCGGATATCACACTTTTCCTCAGACTAGCATGTACTGGTCTACAGATGAAGATACAGGTGTTGAAATTGTTAACAAATCTATGGTAAGAAACCGTTTCCTCAGTATAAAACAAAATTTGCATCTTACCGACAATAGTAATCTTAAAAAAGACGACAAGTTTGCAGTGCATGGAAGTTGCACAGACTGGTACACCGTCAAACACCAAAATCTCAAGTTGAATTTCGATCACAATTGGTTCGTGAAGTACTAATAACTATCAAAGAGGTCGTGCATCTGGAATATCAATGGATGGAGTTCGATTTGACAACGTTGGACGCTTGGTGGAAAACATCCACAAAACTTTAAAAGAACTTGCAAAATTTGCAAAAGCACCACATACTGTCATTGCACAAAATGTGACGCACTTTTGCATTCCAAATGTGTGTCCATATATCACAAGAAATTCTAACGTATTTTGGCAATATTGCGAAAACGCAATGTCAATTTTTTGTATTTCATCTATAAAAAAAATGTCATCCAATTTTAGCAATAAACTAGTTTTAACAAAAACAAAACTGTTGTTATTGCCTACATTTGGTAGTGGCATTTAATGGGTTGAAGGAGATGGCATCTAAAAAAGAAGACGAAATAAGGCCCATAAACAATGTTTTATTGGTGAAGGAATAACTTTTTTTGTAATTGTTTTTCTCTATGCGGTTAAGTTTAGCCAAGCTAAGCTACATTCAATATTGATGATTGCATAGACAAACATTGGGCAGGTTTAGTTACCTTTTATGGAGTCAATTTCGAATGAAGTCATTTTGGCAAGAAAATTCCCATCTTTCTGCAAGTTGATTGAATTAGCAACCCGTATAAGATTACATCAAATTATGTAAGGTATGCACATATGTGTGTTGATCTGTGCACATGTTTAGCGTGTGAGTGACCGCGGTATTGCGATCACCATCCCGATAGCATTGTCCTCGCTGCCTAATTGATATCTCACTTCGCCATAAAACGACTTCCAGAACGAAAAAAGTATATATGACTTTTCATAATTGCGTTATAAAAAAATCTTAATAATCGTGGCGTGCGTTCGGAACATATTCGTGAGCTTCGGGGTTGTAACGTTAAACGGGGAAGCATTATAGGACACGCGAATTAACGATCGAGAGCGCAAACAAATGCTTGTTCACGCGAAAGAACCACCACTTAGAATAAAACTAACGAAATTTTTCGTTCACATAAAATTTGAGCGAATTAATCTTGAAAAGACGAAATATTATCGTTATTAACCTACTTCGAATGACTTAATTAAAGTGATTTACAGTGGCAGGAATTGTTAATTTTTTGAGTTATTCCTGCACGGCATGCAGCTGCATGCGCGGTTTGGCCTTCGGATTTCCAAAAATCGCGCTAAAAACGCTGAAGACGAATTGATGGCGCGATTAGGCAACGAACTGATGTTGCGAAACGGCGCTTCCCGCAATTGTGAATATTTTTGCATCTTTAAACAAAGGATCTCGCTCGAAACTACATTTCACCATGACACGTTTAAAACAAAAGGGATCGCGTGTTTCAAATAAATATGGCGCCGTAAATTAAGTTTGCGTGAGCGCGCTTTATGCCTCGACAATACGATATACGTCATATGCGGACACTTGCTGTTTTTTATATTTTCGCTGGTTATTTGTTTGTTACACCTACCACCCATTCGTACATTTTTTCGAACGCTTTTGTTTAGTTCTGTAAATATTTTGAAGGTTTTTTTCCGACCTGATAGCGAGACTAGGTTGTGATAACGTTTAAATTATGTGCAGCGCATGAAGGGGCGGTCAAAAATTGCCGTGTCATTTTGTGTATGCATGTAATGGTTTACGAGGGGTGGTTGAGGCGACGTTGAAATTTGATGGTGGAGCGCTCAATAAATTAAACTAAAAAAATTAAAGAAAAGATTAAAAATGAAATTGAAATTACTTGCCTGCTTTAATTTTAACATTTGTAATTAAAAACTGACAATATTTTTGTTGTCTAACAAAGTCAAAGTGAAAATGTTAAAATCTTGTTTTAGTTAAAAACATTGCTGCATTAATAAGTGTAGCGTTTTAATTTTTTCCAGTAGACCGAAATAATTAGCAAGTCTGATCTTTTGCTGTTCGCATAAAGCTGCATAAGTAATGCAATAAATGGAATTGAAAAATGTGTATTAACACGGGAATAAGAACAAAAAAATTAATTTCAAGCTTTTGAAGTTAATTTAAAAATTTGTGGTAAACAATTTGTAATTTCAAACTTATCATAGTTTCAAATGAATAACAAAATCAAAAAGAAAATTTCATGATACGATAATTTTGTTTTCTTCAGCCAGACGAAATAATTACGTGGGCAATTTTTTATTTAACTACCGGACATTAAAGAAAACACGCAGAGCATTTAAAAAATTTATTTTCCTGCATAACCACCTTCTACACTCATTTAACGTTTTTCTAGCTGTTGCATTCTAACAAAAATTCTTTCGGCAGGTTTTTTCAGTTTTCAGTTCATTATCCGAAAGAAACCTCTAATGTTCTTTTTGGCACATTTGAACTAAAATAAAAAATTAGTATGCTAAATCTGAACTGTAAGGTGGATTTCCCAGCTCAGTGATTTAACGTTCTTTAATGTTGGCTTATACAGGGATGTCCCATCACTTGTGGCCACCCCCAAAATTGAGCTTCAATTGAAAGTTATTTATTTGAAATTTGGTGCACGCATGACTCTGGTGTAAGGCTAGAAATTTCCAGTTTTACATGTTAATTGTCGGTGTTAGTTTTCGAGAAAAGAAATAAAAACTGATTTTTTATAAAAATACTATCTCCCAATTTCGACAAATTTCACTTTTCAGGATCACTATGATTAAGACAAAGATATCCAAAGTAAAAAAAAAAATTCAAAAGCTGTAATTAGTATAAAATTCCCTTATATTGGAATTTCAAGAGTAAAAGTAATAATTTATGACTGTCAATAGTCGTTAGTATCTTTCCGCAGAGGTAAGTGCGATTTAAATTTATGACATTGTAAAAAATTGTCACTGTCGAGTGGAAGTCGGTCGATGTGAACAACAGAAGCGTACCTTAGTCGAGACTTTTTACATTCTTGTAGATTTCTAAAATTTACGTAAATTGCAAGTCTTCTAATAAATTACGATTATGAGTACGAAGATACTTTAAAGTGTGAATGTTGCATTATTTTTTTTAACTCGAAGACGACTTGCTACATTTTTCGTTTGAAATAGTTTCGGTGCGTTTATGGAAAAGGGACTAACTATTCGAGGTACCAGTTACCTACTTTACAATGCCATACATTTAAACCGTACTTAACTTTGCGGATAGTTACTAAGGACTATTCATAGTCATAAATTATTACTTTTACTCTTAAGATTCCAATATAAGGGAATTTTAGACTAATTGCAGCTTTTGCAATTTTTTTTTACTTTGGATATCTTTGACTTAATAATACCGATCTTGAAAAGTGAAATTTAACAAAATAGGGAGATATTATTTTTATAAAAAATTAGTTTTTATTTTTTTTTGTCGAACACTAACGCCGACAATTAACATTTAAAACTGGAAATTTCTAGCCTTATACCAGAGACATGCGTGCACTAAATTTCAAATAAATAACTTTCAATTAAAGCTCAATTTTGGGGGTGGCCACAAGTGATGGGACACCCTGTACATCCAGTAGGGGGAGAGGGGCACAGGGGCAGGCGGGACACATAGGTCCACTCGATTTATTTTATTACAGAGTGTGTTACATTTTGGTTTATGTCAAAAATAGCAAACTAAGTCTCCACTTTATATTGTGTTTCAGTTGCAGCAATGCCGGTGTAGTGAGAAAGTCAGCGAGAATAAAAAATTGATTTTAAAGGTAGACAATGTTAAATTTTATATCGATGGAATTTGAACCGCTGCCAAACATGGCGATCGCTACCCATTGTGAGCATTTTATAAGCACACACTAGCGTATGATTTCTGTCGAAAATCACTGAGCTGCTCGTCTGGCTAAATTCACCCAATGTGTCGCATATGACATGTCATGCGATTATAACTTATCGTTGTTTCTCCTGTGGGGCATCACAACGTAATGGAAAAAATTCTTAAGTTGATCCTGATTGATTAGGGGAGAATGGTAAAGGGGGGCACACTAGAAACAGTGGCACAGTCTACCATATCGTTGGAACGTCAATGAATCAGCAAAATCAAAGTGTTCTGCTGTTATCGGTTTGACTGCAACGCTCAAATATTTTGTTGTTTGCCGGCGCACCTACTTATGAAATAAGCGATTTTGTGTTTTTTACAGAGCGAAATAACATTTTATTGTTTTTTCAGACGTTATAACATTGTTTCAAGAACTCATGAGTTAAACGTTTATTTATTACTGAAAACATAATTTAACTATCTGATATTTGCGTTAAGTAAGAAATTAGATTTGTGAAAAAGTGCTATCCAGAGGGTCGACAATAGCGTATAATGTAGACGTATCACTAAATA
Organism: Dascillus cervinus; assembly: GCA_949768715.1. Classification (NCBI taxonomy): domain Eukaryota; kingdom Metazoa; phylum Arthropoda; class Insecta; order Coleoptera; family Dascillidae; genus Dascillus; species Dascillus cervinus. Next base: position 22,296,583 of record OX458319.1, on the reverse strand, counting down.
ATTTAACCACACAATATGCCTCATACAAATACAGTCGAACTTCTCTATAGTGATGTTCGAAAAGCCCTGAAAAAACATCACTATAGAGAAACTTCACTATAGAGAATTCACATATAATTTTACAGTTTTGGCAGTCACTTTAAAAAACAATCGATATTCAAAAATGAAACAAAAAATTAAAATTAAATTTTATTTATTGTTTGAAATGATATTTCCGTATTTAAAAATACATACAGATTTATATTACACAACATGTACTTATTGAAGAAAAAATCCATCTAAAGTTGATTGCACAGTACTCTTAAAAATTATTTTATTTTCGTAGAACGTTTCACACTTGTTTAATGCGTTGAATATTCTTTCTGAAACATTTTCTTGGCATTGCAAACCTCGGCGAATAGTCTCAAATGCCATGACCATCTCGTCTTTGGAAGGATTTTAGATAGAATCTTCTTCATCCTCTTCTTCCAAATTAGACAATTCGTTGTCTTTTCTGACACTTTCCAAAATCTCGATGTCATCAGGATATTCAGTAATTAACACATCTTTATCAATATTTAAAAGCCCTGAAATTCCACTTCATCACAAATAATGTCCAACGCTTTTAGCTGTTCCCAAGATTTCTTCAATTCTGACAATTGAAGGTTATCTTCTTCCCCCCAATTAGTCAAATTTAAATTAATAAACCCTGCCTTGCCAAAACAATTTTTTATTGTAATCTCCGTCACTTCAAATTGCCATACTTTTGCTATTTCAGATATGGACGTCGGAAGATTTATGATATTATGTGTAGGTTGATTTTCTTCAATGGCGGTCATAATTTTCTTTAATATCCTTTTCCGATAATGGAATTTTAAATTTTTTATGATTCCTTGATCCATCGGTTGCAATTTTGACGTTAGATTTGGTGGTAAGAAAATCAATTCGACGTTTTTACATTTTGATTTTATAAGCGCAGGATGGGCTGGGCAGTTATCTATAATTGACGCAACTTTTCGTTTTTCTCTGCCCATCTGATTGTCAAATTTTAGCAACCACTTTTCAAAAATCAGACTGGTCATCCACGCCTTTTTATTGAAGTCATAATCCACTTCTAACGATTTGACGCCCTTAAAACAACGTGGATTTCTACTGCGACATATTACAAGAAGCTTCATTTTTTCACTTCCAGTCATATTGGCACCAATCATGACAGTTATTCGCTCCTTGCTGTTTTTACCTCCAAAGCACTTATCGTTTTTAAACGTTAAAGTTCTATTTGGCGTACACTTAAAAAATAACCCAGTTTCGTCAGCATTAAAGACGTCTTTAGGATGATATGTGTCCAAATTTTTTTTTAAAACCGACTTTAACCATTGGTTACAGGTATGGTCACTAATTATATAGCACTTTCGCCGCTAATTACTTTTTCGGAAATTTTATGTCTCTGTTTAAACTTGTCTAACCATCCGTTACTTGCTTGAAAATTTGAGTATCCCAAGGCTTCTGCGTAAACCAACGCTTTTTCTTTTACTAATGGCCCGGACACCGGAACATTTTGGGCGCGAATCACCTGTAGCCACTTTAACATCGCTTCATCTAAATCTTCATATGTACACAGCCTCATTTTTTTTCGTCCCGAATTAACTTCTTTTCTAAGTTTTTCGCGATTTTTCACAATTACGGATACGCTATTTGCAGCAATACCAAATTTTGCGGCAACGTCTTTTTGCTTTACACCATTATCAACGTCTTCCAACACCTTTAATTTGTCTTGGATACTCAAACACTTTCGTTTCGCCATTTCACGTTCTAAAATGCGTGTGGTACAAAAATTGAAGCGAAACTAAAGTGCAAAAGTATAAATGCAAATGTAGCCAATGCATTTGGTGAGGGTAGAAATTTCGATATATAAGGGATTTGCAATAAATTGTTCTAAGAATTTTTCAGGTAGGTTGTCGGAATTTGAGAAAAAAAACAGATGTTCAATACATCCATTGTATTTTTTATTACCGAAAATTTCGTTCCCCGAGAATGTTAGTAAATATTTCTCAAAGAATAATCACTATATAGAGGCTTAACATCATAATACGGAGGTATTTTTATATGCAAAACGTGCAAAAATGCACGTTCCTGACAAAAACATCATTATAGAGAAAGAAATCATTATAGAGGAGTTCACTATAGAGAAGTTCGACTGTATCTGAATTTCAAAAAAAGTTTTCCTAGTGGAAATTTCTTTTGTTTATTTTGTATTTATAAGTTTATTAATTTATTGTTTTAAATTTTTCCTTATTGTTCTTTATTTTTTGTGATTTAATACAGTTAGAGCACAAACTGTTGATATTAAACATGAATTTCTATCACTTGTGGAGGAAAATTATGTTTGTCACAGTAATCCACGCTCCGTATCACCCTACAATGGACTGGTTGAATCTAAGTTAAAAAAATCCGAAAAATATACCACAAGACGTAAGTGACATGTAAAACATAATTCTTAAATTTAAAAAAAACAATCTGTTCTGCCGTTTTTTAAAAAAAAATCAAAACTAGGTTTTTTGCATCATTTTATTTTTGATAGATGTTCACGAAAAAACGCCTCAGCTCCTAGTACTTTTATTTGGAGTCCGATTATTGTAAACCATACTTCAAATTAAATGGCTTAAAAAGTACTACAAACTTAATTTTTACCTGTTTCTCCATTCAAAGGTTAACTTTATTTTAAAAAAAAAACAATTTTTTTTTTTTTTTGATAACTTGATAGAGATTTTTTTCTGAATTCAACGATGTATTACATTCAGTATTTTTGATTTATTTTAGGGTAATAAAAAGAATAAAATAATGACTGGGAGTATTCGCAATAGATTTTGAAAAATAACTGAGACATGGCAGTAGGTATGGAAACGACTTATTCAAAATGAGCCTAACCGATTTTTTTAAAATTTTTTACACTTATTTAAATTGCAATCTCTGTAAGGAGTGTTTTTTTTTGTAACATTTGAACGAATAGTTTTTTTATAAAAAAATTAATACAATCAAAAGCTAAAACTTGCTAAATAATGGATGAATTACGTCAAAAACTTACTGAAGGTTATGTGACCAGTTTGGAAATAACGTATGTACACTCTGCCGCACATTAAATGACACACGACGGTCGGGCCCTTGCAGGCCATGTTACAAGGATGTTTGCATAGTTGTATACAAATTATCAGGTCCGCATGCTAGATTTTATATTGAGGATCAGTGTTATGAAGTCAAAAATCAAAATAAGTAAGTGAATCGAGAGAAACAACGAATAAAATACGACCTAACAATTTGTGGTTTTTCTTTTAAAAAATTAGTTAAAAGAATTTCATTTCGAATTCTGGTGTTAGATGAATGGCGAAGGGTGGCGCCTTCGTGGATTTTTTGGTAACTACAAAGTGTCATCCATACAGCCTTTCAACCATGTTTTATTTTATAAAACCGTAACAGTGGTGAAAGACTTCACAGTTTTCAAATTTGTTTTATAATACTTTATTGTGCACTACTCGTATTGATTTGTTCTTCAAAATTTGTCTCTCAAGTGAAAATATGTATGTTGGGAAAAGAAAAGATTTAGTGTCATCTAGTAGCAGAGAGGAATGACAATGATTGATCCTAAATCAGTAGGTACGACGTACTTCAAAAGAGAGGAAAATCTTTTCATACCTACTAGGGTTGGTGCATTGACTATAATTTTTGAGTGTCCTTTTACCATACAATCATAGTTGTAAAACAATTTAAGTAAACTGTATGTACTCATATGTATAAAGAACATCAAAGTATTGACACCATAAATTTAACCTTAAAAAAGTTTTTTAAAAATATGTCATTCTTCATCAAGTTCCCCTACTAGTATGGCATAGACACAGCTCATACAGCTCAGTCGATGTTGAGTTATTTTAGGGATTTTTAAACCAATCGTTTGATTAGCTCCCGTATACCGATTGTCTAAAATTTAATCTGAACTGAGGAAACTAATTAGTGCAAGAAAAATAGACAAAAAAAAATAAATAGCATAACAAAGATAGAAAGCAATTATAGCTCGTTAATCTTATGTTTTTTGTAGTTTAAAAATTACGAAGCCATGATTGCATTCTGTTTTCGTTGTGCTGCTTATTTTGTTTCTCTTTCTTTGTCACAATAAAATTTAAATAATTTAATAATCAAATAATGATTACGCTCTATCTTTGTTGTGCTAATTATTTTATTATAATTTGTTGCCCTCATTAATTCCCTATTTCAGGTTTGTTTTCGGACTATCTATACCTAATATACCCATATCTACCTACATCGATCATCTGATTTGACGGTACTATATTATTTCACATTCCCCTTCTCAAAAAGTAATATCTTCAGACAACCACAATTGACGACTTACAACCGAGAATTCGACAGGAATGTGCAAGTGTTTTACCAGAAGTTCTCATTAAAGTATCTGAGAATATAAGGCGGCCAGTTAGTTAACTTGTGTATAAAACTCGCATTCTAACATTTTCGGTAGTTATTGTAAATTTTACATACATTGTGTTAATGTGAATTGCTACAAATCAATCTAGTTCTACTAGATCTGCATTTTCAAAACAAATTTCAAACAACCTAACGTTCCAACCGTAGAGAAACAAACCAATGTAATTGTAGCAAGTAAAATTTTAAAGTCACCCGGTGTTTTATTAAGCATGAATCATATTTGGTACTGATATACAATGTCACAATTACTTGACAGTAAAATATTGCGATTAAATAAAAATGTACTTTCGCAACATAAATTACTCGATAATTGAAAAATAAAAATTAAAAAAAATTAAAAACCTAAATTTCAAAACTTTAAACAATCACTTATCTGTGGTTATTTAAAATTTTGAATTTTGAATTACCAGACAAAATTAACATCGAAATCATCCACAAATTTTATTCCAAATTTAGCAGCCACTGAATAAAAAATTAAAATTTATATGCAACTACTTTTTAGTTGGGACTGTATAATCATAAAAAAAATAATTTTATATTAACAGTTCTTTTGAATTACGTTTCTGGTATATTTACACAACTTGCAAACTGTATCCATATCAACAAAATTCAGAATATTTACATTCGTTTAGTGGATTTAAAATCTGTTAATCAACAACTGTCAAGTGGTAACAGATGACCTGTAAACATTCGTCATAACCAAAATAGTTTTTCGGTCTAATGAGTATATTAGTATTCGTCTGAATTATAATAAAACAGTCATTTACATACAAACATGCCATTCACACCGTTTCCTCACAGGGTGAGGAAGTCCCTGCTTTTTGTTTAAACATACAGGAAACGGACCTCCCTGCAAAACTTTCTTCGTAATTTTCAACTATCCATTCTTATCGCGCTTATTTTTTCTGAATTCTAACAATAATTTTTCTCATTCGTAAAGACCAAGTACAATGTACCTAATTACTCTAAATCAATTTTGGTATTGATTTTAAAATTTATATTAAATTATGAATGTTGTTAATTTCTCATCAATCTTAATAACTCAAGCTGATTTTTACATAATTTTTTCAATATTTTCAGCTTTCAATTCGTTTAAACTACCGATTATTCTATTTTAGAAATCCTTAATTTTTTTGCTTTCTTTGTAAGTTAACGGTCACCCAAAAAAACCTCAATTTTGAAGATATTATTACTATGAAAATTTGGCTATGCATTCAGTTATTAATAAGTTACGATCTCATGTAAATTGCATTTTCAGTTTTTATCATCTGGCGTCGCGACGATTATTTATGATTTTTTTAGCTTTTCTTTTCATAAAAGTTTTATTTCTAATATTTTAATATAAAAGTGTCAAAACCTTATATCAGCTTGTGATTGAAATTCGCCGTTACATCAATTGAAGGGTCCAATGCAAGAAATTTACTAAGTACTTTTTCTTGTTTTGAGATAATTCACTTTTCAATATTCAAAATCGAATTTAAAGATCAATTATCATAAGTGCCTCATCAAGGTATGCCACCTTCACGTAATGATAATTGATCATGTTTAAATTCGATTTTGAATATGTAAAAGTTAATTATTCCAACACATAAAAAAGGTACTTAGTAATTTTTTGCATTGAACCCTTCAATTAGAAATTCTGTGATGTCATTAAGAAATGTTATTAACAACTTTCAAGGCACAACCAAAAAATTATATTACAAAGCTTTTTGCAGAAATAAAATATCCCGGCGACGACAGGCATGCGTTCAGTATCAGTATCAGTATCAGTATCAGCGTAATGTGAAAGCACAGGTAAAATGTTTTTTCGAACCCTTATTAAGATACCTATAGGTACTATAAGCAGTCATTATGAAACCTGATAACCCCAGGTTACAGTGCGGTCTGATTAAAATAAAAACCTTCAAATGTATCATTCGGTCGTCATTTGAGGTCAAATGAATTTACCACTTTAAGCTATTTAAAATCCTAAATCTTGCTTGAAAGTTTTGGTGATTTTAGTATTAATCGATTTTTAGACTAAACGCGTTTAAAAAATATTAATAAAATTATTTTGTGAATTGCAAATGAAGTTAAACGCTGTATTTAAATTCCACCAAAAATTTTAAAATGACCTTTTTTTGCTTTTTTGCGACGTCTGGTTTATCATAAGGAAAAACTAATACCACCAGTTTGAAATAAACAAAATTTGATGATAATAATTTACTACTTGAAACCAATTTTTAACGTTGGAGGAGCCTGAACATACATATTTTTGAGAATGTTGTTTCAAGTTACAATAGGTACCTATACTTGGATAGCAGATTGTGTAGTACGAAAGTAAATTGCAACCGATAATTGCCACTACCATGCAAATCGCTGTCAAGTACCCATAATTTTGAATAGTAAAAGCAAAGCTCATAAAATTTTATTAACATGGTATTACAACCAGATCAGGTTTAGGTGTAGATGTGAAACGATTGATGACATCGATCTATCTCATTCCGCTACCGTATTCAGCCCAACCGAAAAAACACCGCCACCACCGCGCAAATATTTTATCAAAACGTGCCACCGACAAAAACTAAATCAATAAAAGCATAATAAACCGAAACAATAAAATTTTGAATTACAAATTTGTTAAACGCTCTTCCATAAAAATTTGTTTAAAAATCCAATTCGAAATTTTAAATTCTCCCCCTTATCGAAATTTCATATCAACATTCACGAGTTTTACGTTATCCGATTCAAGAATCCGCTCGACGTTACATCGAAATTGCAGTAGCATGTTCGAATAAAACCCAACAAAAATTTGTCTGAGATAACTACATCCAATAAAACCGTGAGGCAATAAATCCGAACGACCGGCGTTATAAATTGTCCACGAGTTTAATATCAGATTTGAAACGATCCCACCCCCACCCTCCGTTCGGCCTTTCTTCCAAACACTTCACGCGATAATAATTCGATTAAAAAACGGAGTTCTTGCGGCCTAATTATTATATCGATAAGGATCTAAGATCGGCCAGATAACGCGTCCGGAAGGAAACAGATGCCCCGCGCACCTGCAAAAGCGACTTTAATTGAGGCACAGTTTCAACCGAATTTTTTCAAAGAGTGTTGAGATGAAGAAGCCAGCGCTCCTCCCAGCGCAGCATGGATGCTGGACCGCGAGGGACCAATCGTTCTACGGACCGCCCGCCACATCGCGAAGAGCTCCTCTGACGTTTATTAACCATAAGCACCGATAATACCATTGTACTTTCAGGAAGGAAAAAAACAGATGTCCGCAATTAAGACGTTGTCCCTAATTTAATCAGGGGCGAATTTAATCCTTAATGCACGAAACCACCTTCTGGTAATTTGGTTAACACGAAACGTTCGGACACCATATTGAGAATCCGTTGGTTTTGGCCATTTGGATGTACGGTTCCGTGATAGCGATATGATCTTAATTATGAGTGAGCGTCGTGTCGCCTGAATTTTGCATTTTTTCGGGGGAACGTCTCGGGTGTTTATCATGCGACTGGTGGAGGATCTCTTCTCATGGAGCTCGCTGACACTGTAAAATAGTATTGTCTCTGGTTGTAGTTAATGGAGTTTATCTGAGGATCGCAGCAGACACAGGCTGCTTCCTGGAACTGCAGGACGGTTGACAATTTATTTTATAGAGGTGGGTGTGTAGGATGGAACTCAGGTACCAGTTTCAACAACGGTCGGGACGAATTCGTTGTGCGCCACTGAATCAAAACAAAAATCGGTTGGGACTGATAAAGTGAAATTCGAATTAATCGACAACGTGACTTACAAAAGTTCCCAACTTGTAACCTTGCTGAATTTTAAATTGGAGATTACTATTTAGCATCAACATTGAATTTTGTAGCCCTGCTTGAAGACAAAAGATTCGATATTTTTAGGTCATTGTGTTTTGAATACATGTTACAGAAACGTATACAATTGTTTTTATTTATTTTTGTTGAATGAAAAATATAAATTTTACTTGTAATAAAAAATGTTCAAAAATACTTAATGTTGAAAACGTCTTTAAGTTAGCTGAAGAATATTATCAATGCCTTAATAAGAATGTCTAAACGCAATTATTTATTAGTCTGTAAAATTGTTTTGATTGTAAAATTTCTGATTTAATTTATTTTCACATTTCTTAATTACAACAAATAACAGATTTAAAATTCAGATAAAATAGTAATAAAAAATTGCAAGCTTCAAAAGAAGTCACCAATTTTAATAGTCTTGGCAAGTTTTTACGACAGTCAATACAGCTGCAAAAAGGATACAGATTTGAAATTTAAAATAAGTTACTGAACATTAGCGTCCGTTTTAATTAAATTCCGCGGTGGCATTTACACCGGCAGGTAAGAAGTGTCTGAAAAATCAATAACTTCGAAACTAATAAGCCGAAATTGATGCCGGATACTAAAAAAGCATCCAATTGTTTTGGGGCCGAGGTGAACAGAAATCAGTGGGAGTCCCCCGCATGGGGGCCACCGGAGCCACATTCGACAAATTGTAATTTATCGCACCGGACCCCAACCCGTATCTTAAGTTGCAGTTTTTCTCCCAAATTCGCCGGTCAGTGTGTGGCCGCGTCACTCGTCCGACGGCACCGTCGCATACCAATTGTGGGAAACGCGCTGCCACCAAAAATTTCACAATTTATTCCGATGACCGGATTCATCAATTACCCGAACGAAACCATTACTTATTAATTAATATTGATGACACTTCCCAATAAATTCCGAAGAGTGGCCATCGTTTAACGTACGTCAATTAAAAATTAAACTGCGGGGTACAATATATTTTTTTTGTTTCTTGAATGGACAAGTTTGTTTATTCTTTTGACACAGGACAAGGAATTCGGTCGTGCTTAAGGGTAACTTTTTGACCAGAATAAGATTTCATTACGCAGGACAAGTCGTTAGAATGTGTTTTTCTTGTGTTTTCGTCCGAAATCCAGCTGTAATCTGATGTTGGGACGAGTTTAACTAACAAGGGTTTCTGTCGCGGTTATTTATAGGAGTCCCTGACGCAACACTCAGGTAGCTCGGAGGTAGGCGTTTCATTTTTTTTGTTTCAAAAGACAGTCTGAAGACAGATTCGAACTTTCTTCCCAAATAAATACCAAAAGTGGAGGGGAGGGGGGCAAAAAATTGATTGATCTGATAATGAGAAAAGCTGAGCATAATAAATACCCGTACATAATAAACAAACGTCCATTAAAACCGATCCAATAAAGGACTAGTTTTAATCTGTAAAAGGAACTGGATCTGTGAGACATAGAAGCGATCGCGCCCCGATTGCGGTAATGGTTCAATTTTTAACACCGCGGGACTCCCATTGAGCGAACAAAGCCTCTGATTATTTCGAGGACCACAATACAAAGCATCTAATACATATATATTAAAATCTTAAATGTTTATTTTCCAGCGTTCACACGGATCAGTTTTTTCTTGGGGCCCACTCGCCCTTAAGGGCAATTAGAATGACATTTCTGGTCTCATTTTCTTCTGAGCGGATTTTATTTTATTTTTACATTGTTAAAGAGAGCACGGTTGTTTTTTTGGGGGTTTTCGAGTCGTTACAGGCCTCGTTATTTAATTAACGATAGCCCATCTCGTTCAAGCTGGTTCCTATCCAATCTCACACATGTTTTAGCTTATCGAGTGCTGCATCTATTTTATAAGTCCATCGATAGTTTTTTTTTTTTATTTAGACTTTTCTTCACATACCTTGACGTGATTTTTGGAAAGAGGGAAAATCTTTTGGGCCAATCTATCCGCTCTTATTTGACCTTTCAGGCTGTTCTGTAAATCATGAAAAGTGGAACTGAGATGTAAAGCAATTCATTTAGAAAATGATAAACTTAAACTATTTATTTTGTAATTTAAACGTTGATTTGCCATTAAAATAGTACAATTAAAAACAATATTTTATAAACATGAAACAATTTTCACGAGCCATTAGTGATACCATCTGAAATAATCAAAATTTAATTTTTACAGTTATCCAATTTAGCATTCGATTACAAACAAAAAATATAAAACTGGTATGGCGGAACTTTCACTTTCACATTCTATCTAAAAAAACAGCGAAAATGTTATTTTAAAACAGCCTTTTTAATGCAATTAAATGCAAACGTAAAATCTTTAAAGCAAAAAAGGCGAAACTATTATACACTTGGACCTTTTTTATACCGTAGATACTTTTCACAGAAAACCGCATAAAAAAATCGCATAAAAGAAGACATTGCTTATATGGTAAAAATAGGGATAGCAAATTAGCAAAATAACAATGTCTAAAAAATATAAGATAAATTGGTTTGAAAATCTGAAATCTTTGCAATAAAAATTAACAAAATGTAGATTTACAATAATCAAAAGATAAGATATGCTTTGTACGTAAAACAATTTGGGTAATGAAAAGGAAAAAAAAACACTAATTTTTTGAACGCTGGCACTGCTTATACGAAAGTTAAAATGCATTGTTTATATACAATTTAGTACAACTTGGTGAGTTGCTTATCTACAACGGAGAACCACCGACTCCGATACTACGGGGAAGACCCGAATTTTCTTCAAATTACAAACCCCACAACTTCAAATCTGCACAAAAAAAATTCGCATAAAAAAAGATCAGAGTGTACGTATTATTATTTACTTCAAATGTCATACGTTGGTATAAATTTAAAATGCCCCTTTTAGGATTACTGATCTCAATATTTTGCAATTTTGATTTGTTCATTAACTCTGCGTCCAACGTACAGTTTCCACATGAGTAGGCATCTATTATTTTTAGCTTCAATAAATTTTAGAATTTCTACAGAAAGTATTTTATAACGTTTGCTTTGGTTTGTCTGTTAGTTCCTACAGGTTTATCTCTGAACGGTTGCCATTTGGTTTAGTTAGTGATTGTATGTAATAAAAAATAAATTGTCTCCGTAAGTTTCGATTTACTACTTCATTACCATTGGAAATGCTATCTGTTACTTTTTTTTTAACATTGGTTCTCCTACGTTTATTTAACGTGAAAATAGATTTCGATAGGTATCCAACATTTGGTGTTAAGCAGGTAAATCTTGATTAACCTAACACTATCTTAATTTTTACTCATTTAACAAACCGTAAAGTCAGACTGAGGATGTTGTAATCTCCCAAAAAAAAAAAAACTACAAGGATTTACTAGTCATTGGGGTAAGTTGCTATCTTTTAGATATTGTGCTATTTGTTATCACAAGCGAAAAAATAGTATGCAATGAGGGACAGAAGTTAGTCATTTTATCCCGAGAATCAAAGTTTATTGATCGAGTTTGCGAAGACAATAATCAGACGAGGGGTGAAATGACGGTATTTTACATCCTCGAAAATCAGATCTTTTAGAAAAAAACTGCCTTTGAAAAAATCAAATAAAGCATTTAGTAGATAACTAATGTACATTAACCTGGATTATTTACAAAATGACTATTTAAACTAAATTTGAGTGTTGAAAAACCATAAAAGAAATTTAAAAATTAAACTTATTCTATCTCTGTAATAAGGTATTAGGGTTATTATATCACTCTAATCAAGGATTCACTTATTTAATCAATCTAATTAGAGACTAAATCTATTTCATCCCTTGGGATAAAATATGCCTCCTCAGTCTTTGGAAATTGGAAATAGAATCACAATTTAAACCTGGAAAGGCATAGGCGATTAAATCTATTACATCAAGCTAATCAACGATTAAATTTATTATATCATTCTAAACGAAGGAAATTATTTAATCCTTTGGGATGAAATATGACACTTCCGTCTTCAGATACACAAAATTAGTAACGAGTTGATAGTAATGAGTCAATAAACAAATTTTGTTTCTGAAAATGCTTGGTTTTATGTAAACCATTCGAATGTTTAACAAAAAATATTTTCTTGCAGAGAAAAAACAATAACTTGTATTTCAAAATAATAATTATTATCGAAACGACAAATTCTTGTTACAATGTACAAATTTTCAACCAAACTTGAAGAGAAGATTCATAAAAGCAAAAGAATCGTGGTTTTGCAAAAAATGTGAGTAAGACACCTACACCTAGTGGTAAAAATTAAAATAAGTATATAATCTTAAAATATATCGTTTCAGTGTAAGAGTTTATCTATTTATCTGAAATTTAAAACATTCCGCTAGTAAATATGTGCTGTTTTTTAGGTGTAAACTATAAACCAATAAAATACAGTCAAACTCGGTTACCACTTGATTGGCACGTTATAACTGATATATGTAATAAACACAATATTAACTACTTATATATTTTATTATTTTTTTAACAAAAAGTATTTTCTTGCAAAGAAAAAACAGTAACTTGTATTTCAAAATAATTATTATTATCGAAACGACAAATTCTTGTTACAATGTACAAATTTTCAATCAAACTTGAAGAGAAGATTCATAGAAGCAAAAGAATCGTGGTTTTACAAAAAATGTGAGTAAGACACCTACACCTAGTGGTACAAATTAAAATAAGTATATAATCTTAAAATATATCGTTTCAGTGTAAGAGCTTATCTCTTTATCTGAAATTTAAAACATTCTGGTAGTAAATATGTGCTGTTTTTTAGGTGTAAACTATAAACCAATAAAATACAGTCAAACTCGGTTATAATTAATTAATTAATTAATTCGGTTACCACTTGATTGGCACGTTATAACTGATATATGTAATAAACACAATATTAACTACTTATTTATTTTTTTTAACAAACATTATTTTCTTGCAGAGAAAAAAACAATAACTTGTATTTCAAAATAATAATTATTATCGAAACGACAAATTCTTGTTACAATGTACAAATTTTCAACCAAACTTGAAGAGAAAATTCATAAAAGCAAAAGAATCGTGGTTTTGTAAAAAATGTGAGTAAAACACCTACACCTAGTGGTAAAAATTAAAATATATAATCTTAAAATATATCGTTTCGGTGTAAGAGCTTATCTTTTTATCTGAAATTTAAAACATTCTGCTAATAAATATGTGCTGCTTTTTAGGTGTAAACTTTAAACCAATAAAATACAGTCAAACTCAGTTATAACTCAGTTACCACTTGATTGGCAAGTTATAACTGATATATGTAATAAACACAATATTAACTACTTATACTTTTATACATTATATATTTTACTGTTCGTTCATCAAAGAAACTAATAAATTGAACAATTAGTAATGGAAAGAAAGCCAAAATTTTACCTGATTAAAAAAAAATTATTTTTTCTTGGTTTCTATGTACCTTAATAATATAAAATTACTCATGCAATTTATGAGAATTGGCAAATTATTTTAAAGGCCTATTTTGTCACGGGCGGTAAAACTTAACTCACCCTGTACATTGCGTAAAAGTACGCAAAACCATCATGCGACATTATCGATGCTTTGTGCGCCGTTTATAATTTATTCATCATGTTTTGAAAAAGTAACCAATGATTTAGATGCTTTTGCGACGTTTCAATAACTTATTACACTAATTTTTACTTTATGTTTTGCACTTAAAGCCCTGTGTTTATTTTTGTGACATTTTTATAGTAGCAGCACTTGACTCAAATACCGGGAAGATGCCGCAGTTATTAACTATCAGTACAAAACAACCAGATAAAGTTCTTAAAATTGTTGAACGTTACTAAAACTACAAAGTGGGCATAAATGAATGTGAGGCGACAAATTAAGTTTTCGCATTTCATAGCTCACTTGACACAAAAGTGCACGTAATATACAAATGCGCGCTATAACAAGTCCGCTATAAACGTGCTTCACTGTATCACATTATTGTATTATTATTATACTGTACTTTGAAAATTGTTTCATATTTATAAAGTAACCATGATAATTAAAAATGGATGTGTCGTTAAAGTTGGGACAATAACTGCAAAAATTCAAAAGGATTATTTCCTTTATGCACATAAAAAGTCCCAGTCATCATGGTTTTCCTCAGTTTTATAGCGATTAAATTTTGACGTTTCAAACGTGTCAAAATTTACCCGATTAAATTTTGACGTCTCAAACGTGTCAAAATTTACCCGATTAAATTTTGACGTCTCAAACGTGTCAAAATTTACCCGATGAAATTATGACGTTTAATAGCTTCTGAATTTTTTTTGCAATCATTATCAAAGATTCCTCGACAAGTAAATAAATAATTCGTTGTAAAATCTATTTATTCAAATTAATAATCAGGAAATAATCATGCCAAATACCCCGCGTGCATGAAAATAGCCTGATTAAATTTTTACGTTTTTGTCGCAACGTTTTGCCATAAAGAAATATTTCTCGTAAATTTTTCACCTAAAATCCCTCGTGCTGCGCACTCGAGATTTTGTTACGTGGCAAATTTGCTCGACATATTTTTAGGCAAAACATTTTGACAGAAACGTCAAAATTTAATCGGCTATTTTGATGCACTTGTGATATTACTGTTGAATATTATCCAAAAATTTCACTTTTCCGTTAGAGAAGTTCACCATTAGTAATTTCCAATTTCTATTAAAACTGCTGTTGTGTTCCGAAACTCAATGGAGTATTTCCTTGCATATATTTGTTTCATATGACTTATTAGTAGTATTAGTATTATTATCTTCCAATAAATTAAAATTCCATATTATTTCTTTTAGATTTCTGCTCAACTGTTAGTGAACATGAGACAAGATCCATTTTTAGTTGCAAACTAACTACATCCAGATTTTAACAAATTGTAAAAAATTTACAAAGTAGTTTCGTCATTGGGACAAAAATCACAGTTCAAATGAAAATTAGTTTCAATGTAACCGCATTTGTTATCGATACGCGAAATAACTGCAATTTAGATAAATTTTATTTTGTTTATAATTTGTTGGTAGAATGGTGTGTCCAAGATAATGTCCCACCTGAAGAGATAAGATTGGACATTTTCAGTGCTTTTATTAACCAGTAATCACGATTCTACTTTATTTAATTTTCTACACAAATTAACTGAGGTGACCCTCCCCTTTATGCATCCGCTGTGGCACCATATCCGCGAAAAGTGTGTGACCCTAGTGCTATAATAACATTTTTAAAACTCAATGTTTGTTAAATCAGTAGGGTTTAATTTATTTCATGTTTCTAGATAAAAATTCTATCGAATTAAATGAGAATGTAGTAAGCACAACTTGTTGAACAACCTTTCAAAAAATTTCAAATTCTAATTTTTTCTTCCTTTCAAATTGCTTGAAATTTTGATCTTACATTTTCAATTTGTTGCTCTTTCGATTTCATTTGTTGCCAAATGATTACTTCAATTTACAATATCACAAACATATTTCAAATCTTAACGTAGCGTATATGGAGTACAAAAATTTGATATAAATTATTGATAAAACTTAACAAGAAAGTAAAATTAAATAATAATTAACATACACATTGATTTAGCCACATATTTTATAAGTTATTTTGGAATCTCATAACATTGAGATGCATAGCGTTAAATTTACAAATTATTTTTTGAATACACTGAATCGCTTCTTCTTTCTTCCTTTCCCGGCAGTTTCTATAGTAAACCGTATTAATCAAGATTTAGTAGGGACAGACAACGTACAAAAAAGTGTGAGTGATTTGTAATCTGAAACTACAATTCAGAAAGAGCGCACAATTTTCCATTCAAAAGCAGCCCCATATTCAAATTTATGGTCAAGATGAAGAAGGTAGGCACAGGTATGAAAATCTTGTATTTATTAAATCATGTGTTGTGAGGGTTTTTTGAGTTTTATGTAATTAAATTTATATCGACATGGTATTTTGTGCATGTAATTTAAACACAAAAATGCACTTCAAATTAAATTCCAATCACTACTTCAGCTTATTTATGCACTCAGCTTAAGTAAAGCGGCACATAAAATTCCTGCATTTGCATAGTTTAAAATATTTTAATACCAAATTAATATCATTGACATTGATATCGACATTCAATTTCAAGTAAATAATAAAAACATTACCAAAAATTTCAGAGACTTTCTAAAATTAATTATACCTGCAACCCGAATCAAAATAATTTTCTCATTAAAATGGCACTTAAAAAAAATGGTTTACGATTAGTGTTGAACACCAAAATCATACACCATGCGACCTCAACTAAAACAACAGTTTAGCTTCTAATAATTATTTCCAACGATCAAGTTATTTTCGCTAAAATGCAACAAAAAACTGGTTCAGTGCCATTAAGGTTTTAAAAACCACTGATTCATTTAAAAAAACTTTCATTCCCGCATACCTTTATAGACCAACTCTTCGGCAATTTTTTTTTTACCATTCGCACAATCAAAATTGTAAATGTAATTTGCAAAAACGATGTTATAATTTTATTTGAACTACTTTTTCATAAATGTAATAAAATCATTTCTGAAATATGTAAATGCATTGCTATTTTTGTGATACAAGGTGATTACGTCAAATGTCACATGTCAGATCACAAGCACTACGTTTCAATCGAACGAGTAACTGAAACGTGAAATTATTCAAAAATTCCATCCTTCAATTAAATTACAAAATTTCAGTCGCGATACCATCACTACCTTATGTTAAACATATGTAAACAAAACAACATTTAAAACGCATCCTTATCTATACACACATAAAAATGCGCCCCTGAGTCCCGAAACCGTAAAAATTTTCCTAATTAGTGATTTAATTAAACAACAAAAGGTGTCTATTAATTTACTTAAACGTATTCTATAAATTCAGGATTATCTCCAAACGATCTAAAGGTAAAAAAAAATTAAGCGCCCACGTTTGGGAGCGTCAAAAACTGCAAGTAACGCAGCAGTAATGAGATTGTCCCTACTCCGCGGGGTGTTTCACACCTCCACCCTTCGGTTTCCTTGCTTATTTAATTAAAATTACGGCGATTTTTTTCTCCGGCAATCAGAAATCGACATGTGTTGTTTAAATTACCGACGGTAAGTGTCAACCATGCACCAATGGTTGCCTCCAGTGGCCCACGCCCCTGTTGTCTCAACCAATGGAGGTAGGATACATGTGAAACATGCACGTGTGTCACTCCACCTGAACCTGTACGCAACATACCTTAGTATTTACGACGGACAGTTCCTATTGATTATCCACCACGATCATTATTTCCAGTGTCAATTCGGCCGGTTGCAAAAAAGGGGCTCCGGATGAAAAAACCATTTTATTCAAATGAGGCTATTATGATGGAGAGAGTATGTGTGACTGCCGTGAGCTCGGGGGCAAATCCCATTTACCCTTCCCAGCTCCACCTCCATGGAGTTGTACGGCACGTTCGATAAAAAATAAGACTATATAATTATGTATGTATATACACATATTTAGCCATAAGCATTAAGATAGCCGTTTATCTTCAATACATAATTGATAGCTACGTACGGCCGATAGAATGTTAAAAATGTATATCTAATATAATACAATTTTTTTGTTGGCCCACGGGCGGCTCTGGTTCGGTACGGGTATGCGCGTTTATTTTTGGTTAACATTTTTTTAATCACATTGATTATCGAAAATTACAATGCTTTTCAGAGTCTTTACTGTAATTTTAATAATAAGAGCGCGTCCAACGCAAATTTTAAACTTTCCGCAGTTTGGTAGTTTGCTCTTAATTTTACACACATTGTTCCAAACAGAGGATGTCTCTTTATATCCAACCGGAATACTTTCCGGTTTCCACAAACTTTTCCGAATTAGCATGCTCGCAAAAACTAATGTGGTTTTTTAACGCTGGGAACTTGAAAACAAATAAATAAAAAAGTTATTCTTCACGGTACTTGTTATTGATAATAAATTTTTTGTTAGGTAATATGTAATATGTATTTACTATTTTTTACGTTGTTATTAACTGTAACCGCTTTTTATCATAAATAATTGGCCAATTATAATTTATATCTTTATTTTATTTAAGAGGTTGCGAAAAGTTTGCATATTTTATAGCAAATAAAATCAATAGGATGAGAAGTTTTTTGTAAATTAATATGATAGGTACAAAATAGTAAATAATGTAAACAAATTATTAGTAGTAGTAATAAAACTCAATACAAAGTTGAAATCAGGTTAATGAGCAAAGTTAACAATGTAAAACACATAAAAAAAGAAGTTTATTAAATTTAATAAGCAATAGTAAAAATCATAAAAAAATTATATTATTAACCACCCATGATGCTGGAAAAGTCTAAATCATAGAAAAAGCTTAATTATTTAATTAATTTACTTGTTTCTTACTTATATTAATTAGTATTGATAACGAATTTCGGACAAAATGTGACTACCTCCCTATACAGGGTTACCCCAGAACTGGTGGAATAGCTCCTAACAGTAAATTCTTCTTTTAAAATATTACTAAATAAAATTCATCGATTACAGAAGATTTAATTATTTTGACAAAAATATTATTTACATATCAGCAGAAGTTAAAAACCTACCAACAATATTGCAACCTCAACCTCCAATTATCAAATCATATGTTATTGGACAATTGAACCAGGGAAATCAAAAACCGTCTAAGTCACAAATGCATATATTAAAAAACTAGTTATAATGCTTTGTAAGACACAAATGTATCTTCTAGGTTTGAATTCTTTCACATCATTATATTATGGTCCAACTGACTGTAAACTGTTTCAGGTTTGTGGAAAAAACAACAAAAGATTAGAGGGCATAAGTTCTATTTTCTTTCCACTAAGAAATACAGAACAAAACTTAGAAAAAAAGTTTCAGATTCACTTTTTTCATCTGGAATACACATACAACCTTCAAAAAGTTTGGTATAATATTCTTTACCTTGATCTGACAAATACTCCATTAATACTTTTAAGTCTTGAATTTCTTGTTTTCAATGGCAGAGGATAGGTATATAGTTGGTTTGTAGGAAATCTTGCTTTACTGTTTGCTTTTGGATATTATACTTTAGCCAAAAAGTTTCTTTCATTTGCTTACACCAACATGTATTTCATGTTTATGTGAACCATTTTTTCTTACATTCCGATATTAAAAATTCTCCGGTGTATCGCTTTTTCGAACACGCTTTTCTGGTATGTTTTTTAAAGATTTTTTTGAAATGTTCTTTAAAGTTAAATATCATATCTTGATTAAAATAACTTCAAAATGCACATTATCTCTCACCATGTTGAACCACTGTTTTGGGGTTTCTGCTTTCTCTTGTTTTCTTTTGTGTACCTCAATTTTTGCAGTCACAATCGTTGGGCAAATAGCTATGTCCTCTTATAAGATATCTTTGTTCAATATAGCTAAATCTTCCTGTCTGTATTAATGTAGGTACCTACCGATAAAAAAATTCAACCAAGGTGTGGTTCCGGTTCTGTTCAGTTTAGCGGTTTTTGCCGTCCACGAATATTTTCGATCAATTTAGCGGACTTCAGTGTTTTTAGCATGCCATATGATAAAACACTGGTTCAGAAACTATTTGGCGCCCAAAACTCAATTATGGCCAAAATGGACTTAGATGGTTTTTGATTTTCCTGGTTCAATTTCATTTTAGAATAATTTCAAAACTATTGAATGTAGAATTTTTTCCTGTTCAGAAGAAATCCTCTAAGAATGGATCATTTACAGTTAAGAGCTCCTCCGCCAGTTCTGGGACATCCTGTATAAGATAACACAAAACATCCACAAAATGCTTGGGGCTATCATCTACACAATTATATGAAATTACTGGTTATACTAACAACCCAACCGCCAATGTTGATATCGGGTAAATGACATTTTCCGCATGCCTTGTGGTGAACTTTTCACTGGAGTCTCTCTATGCAAGATAAAAAAGATATTTTAATTTGAATTGACTTCGTTAAATGTAGCGCCATCGATCAATGTTAATCTTCAAAGCACAATAAAATAAAACGCAATATATTAAATAAATTTTGTGTGATTAAAATGTTTTACAGTTCCTATAAGTTAAATACCACTAATCCGGCAATTAGCAATTCGGTTCTATCACTAATCTGCCATAATTTGCTGCACACCATTAGAAGTTGGTTTGCATTGTGCCTACTAAACTACAAGAGCTACCCGTGTTACGGCCACAATATAATCCTGGATAATATTAAGCCGTAGCTTGAATAACTTCAATTTGAGGCATATTTTTTCATACACCTAAAATTGTTATTAATTATTTTTAATTTTCTTCTGTACCACGGAAAAATTAGCTACTTTTTAAATAATTGTACTTATTATTATTATTTTTGAAAAATAGAAGAAAGTAAGAGTGGTAAAATAATGACACAAATTATGTAAAAAATCAATGGTTGTCCATTATACACACAGATCTGACAATGATAGCATGCTGAGGTATTGAAAAAAATCACAAATGGTGCGACATCTGATGCAGTTAGCGAACCGATATAAGTTAAATGATCAATATTTTTCCTTTTTAAAGGTATGTTAACATTTTCCATAGTAATGTGTTTTTTAACAGTTTAACAGTTTGGCATGTACATTACCAGTTAGCATATTTATTTGTGACAGTATTTCCACGACAAGCTCCTTTCATTGCAATTGCCACTTTTAATTCCACAAAAAATTATGTAACTTATTGTGAAACAGGTTTGTTCTTCTACGATAGAGACATTTTCTCAAAAAAATACTAGCATTTAAAACTTCATTAGATATCCCGACTACTATAAAATTTAGCGTCAACAAGTAAAACATGGTAATTTTTGGACTTACCAGGTTTTAAAGTTTAACCATCGTTATATAAATGTAATATAACGGAATAAAGCTGTTCCAATGTACAATTGAAATCATGCAAGAATAATCAGCTGTTTCGACAATATGACAACTGCCTATTTTCCATAATTAAATTAATGTAAAACCGACCTGTTGGCACCCAATCATAAATCTGTCTTTTGGAACGATATTTTTGAATTTCGCCTGGAATAAAAAAATGAGGCATAGTGAACAAAGAAAGAATTCCAGATTCGCACTGACGTTGATTTTTTTTCTTTTCGGGATGTGAAAAAACCTTGCAAGTAAGACGTCTGTCGGTCCACCGAACAGGTAGTGTCAGACTTCACTGACTAAAAAACCGCCCCCTGCCAAAATGTTATTTGATTTGGAACAAGAAGCTGTGAAATTAGTATTCTATACTTCTGACCGTTGGATTTGTGTTAATTAATTAAACAATTAAGTACTTAATTGATTAATGAACGGAAAAAGACCCAAATAAAAGAGCCGCGGGAGCGGGAATCAATGAATGATGAATCTGGGATGATGATACCAGTCCTTTGAACCGGGATTGTAATTCGCGACGCTCGAATCAAAGGATTCGGGTGGACGGTGACTAGCGCGAAAAATTTTCCGCCAAAGGTAACGAATGATCGTGAAGCGACTTGATTTTGAGGTCTCCTTGAATATTTCGCAACCAAACCAAGTGCTTTGTGTTGCATGCGTACACAGCGCACGTTGTGGAGAGAGGAACGTATTCCCAGACAGGGATCACGTAAGTAATATTGTAAGTCGTATAATTGTTTTGTACAGCAACGTCCGTCTACGAAAATGTTACGAAGGCACTGCACCCTGATTTACTTTCCGCGCCCCTTCAATGAATCAATGTGTAAAAGTTGAGTTAAAGTTTCTTTCCAAAATTTTTGGAATTGCTCGGAAATTTTTTATACTGTCAATAAATCGGTTTGCAAACAGTTGGAAGAGGTGAGTTTTCGCCAATTGCTAGTTAGGGATTTTTGTTTAAATGCATAAATTCTACTACGCAAACTCATGACAGTCATTAACATGTTTGAACGACTGTTGGAGCAAACTTAATATATGTGACCTCAGAAAGACTTATTTTCACTATCACATTCATTGTAATTACTATTTATTTCGTTACTTTACTTGCTTTGTAAAGTTAAATGTTGCTAATTCGACATCATTAATCTGACTCAGCTCAGACCATCTTGACTTGCTTCCTAATTTAATCATTCAATACAAATAAATGCTCCATAACGCAATTGTTATTAAATAATACTTATTTTTACTTATTAATACATAATCTGCAGTGTAGGTATATTTGAGTTGACACTACCAATTTTACGCATTCTCAGTCAGCTGTAAAAAGAATAGATATCTTACGATTCAGTTACTGTTAAAAGACATATTGCTATTTTTCCAAATATGTCATTCGGAATTGTGTAGACCCTTAGGACTTAAAACCTCAAACTATAAGGAATTCATAACATTGGAGCATACTTTAACGACATCACCTGCAGATACATGTTCTCATAGGGGCGTAGTGTTCCTGGACACTACAACGTCCTCTTGCCACTTTCACAGTGATTTATGACGACACACCGGTGTCTTGATACTACCACTATTCTTAGCTATTTAAATCCGTACGTTACCCATCCCGATCTGAGTGATCGAATTGGTTCCTCGAGATCTTTTGTTATCGTTGCTCCTCTGTATTCTTCTCCTCGAGTATTGCCGAAGAAAATTCTATTAGTTGCCATGATTCTTCACTATCTTGAACTTTAGGTCATCCCATCCTATGTTCTAATAATGTTTCATGTGTCTTCCTCCTTACACTACAACGAAAACTTAGAAGCTTAGCGTTGTCCACTGAGTTGTTATGATGCTAACATATCGCCGTGGGCCTCTTTCCGGTTCGGTGCAGATATTATCCAAAAATCCCATGTCTGGCTAATACCAACGTGAAATGGTAACCGGTTTGAGTGGACCCTGGTTCTAATGTTGAGTGGGCTTTCGAATACTCTGATTTTCACTATAAATTTAAAAACTAAATAACAACTTTAATACCATATCACACATACAGATTTTCGGCCGATCCGAAAAATAACGTTTAATCAACAAACTTCAGATAAATTTTTCGTTATTCGATTGGGACAAATCAGAACTAAATATTAATACAAAAAAATCAGAAATTTTGTATTTTTATTTATTTATTCATTTCCACCTTCAGCTGAATTATACAAATTTATTCATCTGCCCTAAAACCTTCCCGTGCAACTATTTCCCGAGTTCCCTTTATCAGCGGTCTCCATCGACCATTTCGTTACCTCATCCGTCCAATCTAGCATTCCTTCAAGTTCACCAAGGTCCCGCAAAAGCGCGCGCTCGCCGGATTTTCCGCCGTCATTCCATTTTAATTTTCCAGCCATTAAAGGCCAATCCTTAATAATAACATCAAAAGATATTCGCGTTTCTCACACTAACAAAGGCATCTAACTCGCCGACATGTATGCATAGTTCAACTCACGTAGTGTTTAACGTCTGTCATTTGTCCGCATAGCATCACGCGGCATCATAGAGTACCGCGTATCTCTCCCCCGCATCTCCAAGAAGACGACCTCCACACACACGCACATTCACATCGGATTTAACTCGCATCATCAACACACAAGACTACCGGTCGTAAAACTATATGTTACGACTTGCTGATATTTTTACGTCATATCGAAGATCTTTTCGCATTTAAAACCCGACGACCGACGCTCCCTTTTCGCGGCGTAAATTAGGAACGGAAAAAATCCGGAGCGGAATAAATCAACAATTGTTTTTAATCTTTCGTTCCGAATCGAATATTCGAATGTCATCGTTATAATTACAATTGTTACCAGTTTGATACTTGTTTTATGCTGGTAAGTCGACTAAAAACGACCCCCGCTGAGAATTGTGAAAGAAACTATGCACAACATATTAAATTGCCGAATCATAAATGGGTTCATATCATCTACTGATTATTTTTATTTCAGCGCTACAATGGAAATGGAAAGGATTGATTTTTTGCTGCAGCACCGATTCTAATTATTATTTTAAATTGCGAAATCGGTTGAAAAAATTCCCACACTCCGACCTGACAAAAAATATATTAGTCATTAACTCTACAAATTTTGTCTGAAAGAACATTGCACGGTTTCGCTCTTGATCAGTGGCTCCAGATACTTTTTGAAAATTGTGCAGGTTATTTTCTAGCACAGGGGTGGCCAACCCGCGGCCCGCCTTGAACATTTTTCCGGCCCGCGAGATTCATCACACTTTTACAAAATATATTTATTTTATGATAGTCAAAGTAGTGAAAACCAATGTATTAATAAATAGTAGGTCTAAATCTAATATGGGGATATATAATTTTATATGTGGCCCGCGGAGTTATGATGCATTTTCAAAGTTCTGGCAAATACCCTGTGCTACAAGAAATCCCCCAAAAATTTTATTCTAGGGTTTCCGGTTAAAATGACGTAACACGTTAAAGGAGGACCATTCAGTTACCCTTTACAGCTGAACTAAACGAGATATTTCAATTTTCGTTACGGGGTTAAGAATGCCTTATTATTGCCTATAACGTGTGGTAAAATGAAGTTAATACCTTTAATATTTAATCTAGGAAGCTACGAAGAAGAAACATGGAAAACGAAAAGAATTTATTTCAACCACTTCCGGGTCATGAGCGAGGATAATCTTTACATCGAAGTATGCACCGTGTATGGGACTAGTTACCCACAAAATTTCAAAATGATCGGTATGGTGGAAGTAACTTTTTTTCTAAAAAATATTAAAATTGAGTAAACAGCTTATGGATAAAATAATTTCGGTTTAACATTATTAAATTGAATCCATAGACAGGTTTTCGGTGTTGTGCAAAATATTTTAAATTATCAGAGCTTTCAGTCCAACTCATCATTGTTGAATAGTTATACTCTTGGTGGCTCTTTCAGCAACGGTTTCCTTGTTTAAATATTAAAGGTATTAACTTCATTTTACCACAAGTTATAGACAAAGCTAAGGCCTTCTTAACCCCGCAACGAAAATTGAAATATCTCATTTAGTTTAGCTGTAAAGGGTAACTGAATGGTCCTCCTTTAGCGTGTTACGCCACTGTAACCGGCCACCCTAGAATAAAATTTTTGGGGAATTTTCGTAGCGCAGGGTATCTGCTAGAAGATAACCTGCACAATTTTCAAAAAATATCTGGAGCCACTTATCAAGAGGGAAACAGTGCAATGTTCTTTTCTAAATTGTCCCTAATCGTTTTCAGTATTTAAATTCTGAAGCGTTTTGAAGAAATTATGAGGTAAAGTATTACCAAAACGTGTTTTCATTATCAATCTGAGCCACACATGGCGCTATTCTTAAAATAATTTAGAAATCATATTCTGTTGCATTTTAAAAGTAGGTACTGCACACATAGAAATCCAATCGATTACCACTCCTCGATCTTTGTTCTGGTTGGCACCTTGACATTATTGATATTACTGGGGATATGGACACAATGTGCCGCAAAAAAGAATCAACCTTGTGTATGACAATTTTAGGGGAATGGCAACCAATATAAGAATAGGAAGTACATAATTAATGTATGTCATGCAAAAAATATTTCTTGGTTAAAAAAAATTTTTGTTGAAAAATTCTATTGATCGATTAAAAATAAAAAAGATTTGGTAATTTTTTTAAAGTCCAAGTTCATGTTAGAACGAAACGACGATATATCACTAGTTATAATCGCATCGAACACAAAAGGAAAAAGAAACTTTTTGTCAGAGCCAACAATCCGTGTACACCGATAGTTCAACAACAGGTTGACGTATACATACTTAAAGCCAATCAACAAATAAGCAAATAACGAATCTTAGACTAATGAGGGCATTATGATAGGATTATTGAGGGTATGTGAAGGTGGCGTCCCACTGTGACCTGTTTAGCGGACAATAGGCCCGGGGGTTCGCGCTAGTCATGCTCGGTATTAGTCTGCCCGTGGGGGGTGACACAAGTCATCCCGCTTCAGGCCATACAGAGCCTGCGAACCTGGTCTGAGAATTTTTTTTTACTTGCCCACTTATTTACATGAAGGATATTAACGAGACGATTTTTGATAAGATCATGTGCAGGAACCGAAATTTAGTCACTTCCGTTCGTGCGTAAGGGTGGTCAAATATTGAATTTAAATTACTGTTTGATGGGGTGTTAAAAAATGATTCGTGGCCGTTGCTTGTGTGAGCGCGATGTGAAAAATGTCTTAAACACGTTGTAACACTGCAGATTGAATAACAAAATAATGAAGTTCGTAGAACGAAGCGTTTAAAAAGAGAAATGTTCACGGGTGGTACGAGTTTGTCATTTTGATCAGGTGCATAACATGACAGCTTAAAATTTATAAACCTTATTCAAATTATGTGATATGTATTTAATAATAACTCGGAGAGAGGCAGTGTTATAACACGAAAATATTTCTTTCAGTATTTAAATCGGCTGCTGTTATTAATGCAAAGAAGAAACAATGGCACATACAACAGGTTCATGTAAATGTAAAAGGAAGAAAAAAATCGACTTGGCATTATTCATAGCTGAAACTGGTCACATTTCATATCAACCGTATTAGGAGAGAAATAGCCAGATGTACCGTCCAGTTAGCCGTGTAGTCATTCTCAAACAAGGCCCATAAAGCAAAATACTATCCCGCTTCTGCTTCTCAACGCTTTTATACAGGACGATCCCACACTTGTAAATCAACACCTCCCATCACTCAACAAAAACACGTACAAAAAATTCACTTATTTACAGCCTCTATTTAAATTTTTATGAATCTATTAATAAAGGTCACACATTTTCGTTTTAAAAAATAATCAACTTTGTAATTCTTACCTGCAGTCCAACACGCTGTTGAAAAACAAGTCTTGTAAAAATATTAACTTTTTATTCATTATCTTTTACTAAATAATCTCAATTTCCAAAAATTCTGAAGCGCTGACTGGTTTAAAAAATTTAAAAAAAATTATAGTGATAGTTCTTCTGAACTGAAAAGTACCTAGCATTAAAAATCTTAAGGGCGAGTGTTACCCTCAGAACGTTGATATGTTTAAATCTAAAATTTGGCTTTTTAGCAATAAATGAAAGAAAGAGATGCATGGAATATGTTATAAGAATCTATTTCGCTTAATTGTAGATAAAAAAAAATTATTACTAATAGTTTAGAAGTTAGATTTATTTATTTTTTCGCATAATTTACCCTTTTATTCTTAAAAAAAATATATTTCGTTTTCACCATTCCATTAGGAAACATGTTCTCTACGAATTGACTCAATATGAATGCGTATTTTTTTATCAATTAAGAGATATGAATTATTTTGTAGTCCGTTACAATTAATGACTACGCACGGGATTACAAAATAATTCATATCTCTTAATTGATAAAAAAAATACGCATTAATATTGGGCCAATTCGTAGAGAACATGTTTCCTAATAGAATGATGAATAATAAATTATTTTTTTTTAAGAATAAAAGGGTAAATTATGCGAGAAAATAAATAAATCTAACTTCTAAACTATTAGTAATATTTTTTTTATTTTTATCTACAATTAAGTGAAATAGATTCTTATAACATATTCCATGCATCTCTTTCTTTCATTTATTGCTAAAAAGCCAAATTTTAGATTTAAACATATCAACTTTCTGAGGGTAACACTAGCCCTTAAATAATATTTCGTTAAGAAAAAGTTTAGGACAACAGATGTTTATTCTAATTACTGATTGATTGAATACGTCACTTGTTAGCCTCATGTGTGAAACTAATGCAAAAATCTTCTTTTATTTGAATTATTAAAGCCAACCTTGCCGGTCTTTTGAACCATTATTTGAAAAGAAATACTTATAAGTATCACAACATCCTCTATTTAACTTGGAGATTTTGACTTTAGATCAAAGCTGTAAGATTGATGATTAAAACGAAGTTTTTCTCCACAGTTTTGTCGTAGTGGAGTTATAAGTCCTCCAGACCTCTTCGACCATGAGATGTGCTAATAAAGGAGAGAAAGCTATAAAAAAGGTCAGGTAATAGGAGAAAACCGGTCTGTAGTTTTGGTTTATGTGTCGAAGTTCATGAGATCTTGAACAAACTATACAAAGCGTTTTGTTTTAGTTCAAACAAACACTTGCATTAACTCAATGCTCTGCTTCTTCTTGCATTGCTAGAATCGTTTGTGTCATCATTTATCACTGTTTTGATATAATCGGATCTTAGTAAATGGATAACCAGAATGATACAACAGTACGTATAAGGCCAGTTACAGTTATTGTACTGTGCGTACAACAATAAGATGTCTAAAACTAAAAATACAATGTCTTAGCGCGGTACAAAGTACCTTCTTCCATTGCAATTACCAGGTGTACCATTTTACAATATTTGCAACAGAAGAAGGTACTTTGGACAGACGAATCGAAATTTAAACTTATTGGTTCCTATCGCCAGACTTTTGTGCGTCGTTATTAAGGGGAGCGCTTTTGCCCCGATTGTATAGCGTCTACACGGAGGAGATAATGTGATGGTGTGGGGTTGTTTTGGAGGTACCCAAGTTTGTAATTTGATTAAAATTAACGGAACAATGGACAAAAAGGGTAACAGTTTAGTGTAACATGCTACTCCTTCGGGGATGCGAATTTTGGGACCTAACTTCGTATACCAGCAGGATAATGATCCCAAACATACTTCGAAGTTATGCACGATCTATTTGGAGAGGAAAGAAGAAGCAGTTGTTTTGACAAAAATGAAATGGCCATCACAGTTCCCAAATTTATCACCAATCGAGTTATTATGGAATGAGCTGAATAGAAAAATCCGTAAACAGATGCCGACCAACAAAGAAGATCTTTGGAAGGCATTTCAAGGCTGCTGGAGTCAAATACATTCGTCTAAAATTTGCAAAATCCTTATCAAGGATAAGGGTTGGCACTTCGATGAAAGCAAACTTCCGAAATAAATTTATTAAAAATTAAAGACAAACATTAATTTTCGTTCTTAATGTTTAAAAAGTTTATTTCTTTTGTAAACAAGTTCAATAAAGGAAGTTTTTAATTTCGCAAATTATGAAAATTCAGTGGTGAGCTCAGAGTGTTTGTACACTACTTCACTTGAACTGCAAATAAAAAATAAAATAAATTGAATATCCTGTGGAAATATATTGCACATTAGAAGGTTCTTCCCCCATAGATATTATTTTCATATGTAAGCAAGTTTCGCAAACCAAATTACTTCTGTTCGCATTATAGAAAATGTCGTTCGTTTGCACTGCAGAATAGTCAATGCATACACTTCGATGTTTGTATTATTGACAGTCGAACTCGGTTATAACGTATCCTATTATAACATACATTTGCTTATGACGTACCTACATTTTTTATGGTCCCGTCGCATTCGTATTCATTTAAATGCTTTCTTGTTTTGTTATACCGGATTTTTTATAACGTATGGACAAATATAAGGATTTAAAGAAATTTAACGAATTTGTATAACGCACTAATGCGCCATTTGAGTTGGGTGGGAACACTGAGCAAGTGATATGGAGAGCTGGTGTTATAAAAATGTTGCAGAAGAATGAAGGAAGAACTTCAAATACAGAAGATAAAGTAAAAATTATCCGAGCAGTAGAGAGTGGCGCTAATCAAGTCGCTGTGAGTAAAGAATATACCTAATTTAGCCAAAAGTGTATTCCAAATTTAGTAAGTATTGAAGACACCATATGGTATATAACTAATTGCCTATTTTTTGCGCTTATTACATACATCGGTTATAACGTATGAATCGAATGTTTCAGTCACGGTACGTTACAACAAAGTTCAACTGTAATTTTTATACACCCGCCGCTTAATTGACTCACGACAGGCGATTGTACCATTGTGATTCAACTAATTATAAGCGGATCTTACTGTACATTAAAGCTTTCTATACTCTAATTGAATGGATGCTTTTTAAATTTCATCCGAAAAAAAAAATAGAAACTAGCGCACATTCATTCTGTTCTTTTGGCTAAAAAGGAAATAATTTTTATTCGATTTTAGAATAATATCCAACAAATTAAAGTTTGGCTGTTTTATTATAATCTTTTTATAGTTAAAATTATTCAATTTAAATTAATTCTCATTCTATTCTTAAACCTGAATGAATTTCTAAACGTTTTTAAGAATCGTCCTGTATACGTATCGCGAAAAGAAGAACAAAAATAATAAAATAAAACAAATTCCGTTTGCTTGTCAACGAGATTCATAAGTCAGACAATAAAAAGCAGGAGATGAATGTGTATGCATGCGCGCTACGATTTGTGTTTTAGCGCTGGGGAAGCGACGCATTCCTCGCGCTCTAACTTCTTCACGTCGCGCGTCCATTCCGTCCGGATTTTTTCAGCTTTTTTTCCGAACCATCGGCAAATCCTTATTAGCTCCAGTTTTCGCAGCATTTCTAAAACAAAACGCTTTTTCTTGCATCTCAGCAATTACAATTGCGGAAAATGCAATTGCAACTGTTTAATGTGAAGAAATCTCATGCTCTCTGGGTCCATTTGTCGGAGATGGTATCTGAAGGGGAAGAGACGTGCTCTGAATGTATCTTAGATGTCCCACACATGACGGATTTATTACGTTTATAATTCGGTCGCCAGCAGCGGTTTGTTTGATGTTTTGCCCGTTTCATATAACAGATCGTCATCTAAGAATGGCCATAACGGCGGTGGAAAAAACTGCAGTACAAATTGTTTATGCAAATTCGAAAAAAAGGGCAGTTAATAACGTTATTAATGTATTCAGGGGGAAAAAGATGATAGATACGGTCGACAAACCGAGTGTTGCGTTATCTTGCAGTTTTGATGAACACATCCACTAACAAAAGCCACTGGTATTCAATCAAAGAAAACCCACACGCCGCCACCGTTGTATCAATAATCGAGCAACAAAAATTAAAATTAATTAAAACATGTTATGTACAGTGCCATTCCTAAAACGTATAGTGAAATGAATGGATTAGAGAAACAGAACAATGAGCGATCAGAGCCAGTGTGACAATACATGATGGATACGACCGATTTCATCTCTGGGCTGCCTGCTATACACAATCCGAGAGATAAGAGATAGGAGCCACTAACAATGGACTCATTTATTTATAAGCGGGTTACTCGCTGCTGTCGCAACTTAACTAATTATAGACTACTCCAGATATGATTTTTCAATCTGTATATGTTAGGCCGTTTGTTTCTGCTGGTTAAATATCCATAACTGACGGTGACTGAATGTGCCCACGCACGTATCAGCGATCTTCAAACGGATGACAGCCATTAAGTGGTTGGAAATATAGTCCATATTCAATTCCGTGACCGCCGGTTAGTTGAAATTAATCATTCAAATTAAAACGGCCACAGCCCTTTTTCTGAAAATTTTCTGGCGCCAACGGGACAATTCGACCATTTATAAGAAACAAATGTCAACTTTAAAATTTTAAATTGGGGCCAATTTATTAGACAATCCTGTTGTGACATATCACAACTTAAATGTTTTGCATAAAAGTTGTTATCAATTTATTTTCCTTACTTTCTTCGATAGATTTTAACAGTGAATGCGATTGGAATGAAGTATTTAAAGGGTATGTGCAAAAACATTCAAAAAGTTCGGGTAAGAACGAATGCGTGATAAATCATTGTGAAATAAATGTTACAGTGACGGATGAATATAAAAGAAATATGCTGTTCTTGTATCAATAAATAAAAACAATGAGTGAATGACAAGACAAATACAATCTTGAAATATTTCTTATTTGAAATATTTTCCCTCATAACACTTTGTTTACTTCACACTGAAGTCGCTGTAAAGTAATGAAACTATAGTGATTGCAAAATATAGTAATATAGTAATATACGAGAAGTAGCTATGAAAATGACAAGTTGAAATTACAATATTTACTCTCAAGTTGCTGTGATGTTTATATGGTTTGTACTGTGGCTTCAATAAACATCTCAATCAGAGTAGACTGCAGTTTTAGTATTAAGTTGACAACGCCCAAATTACAATAAGAGTTATTGCAGTATTTTCAAATTTTCAATGCATTATGTTGCGAATTTAAAATTACAGCCTTCTCTAAATCATACATGGTGTATCTAATCTGCCGAACAAATAATATGGTACGATATCATACGTGTAATACTAAAGAATTCGAGGAACTAAATACACAAGATATAGTCAAAGTATGATAGCAACTAACGAAACAAAAATTAAAGAAATATGGAATGAAATATGTTGATGAAATAGACACTGAGTTACGATATCTGAAAACGATCGATAATTCGAAATGTTACAAAGTATAATACAAACCATTAAAAATACCAAAAGTGATAAAGCTACGGACTCAGACAATATCCCTATTAAATGAATTTTGTACACATAGGCCTCCTTCATTCTTCTCCATTTCTCACGATTTTGCACTTCCCTTATCCATGCAAATCCTTCTGTTCTCTTCAGATCATCAGAATATCTAATAACGAGTCCAGCATAGCTCCACTTCAGTTCGGCCACCATTCTCGCCACTTTTGTTATGGATGGAATATTTTGCCTAAGTTGGTTCATAGAATGCTTTGTGTGGGTTTATGTCTGAGTGCCATACGTTAATGCAAGTAGGATGCACTGGTCGAAAAGTTGAGTTCTTAATTGTATAGTTATGCGTTTGTTTCTGAGTGCTGCACTTAATTTTCCAAATGGTACCCAGAGGCAGGTCTTTTTGTTTTATTGATATTATATGTTTCATTTTTGTGCCTCAGAGTTATTTTATGACCAAGTTATAGCATTATAGTCACTGACATTTTCTAACTTGGAGTTTGCTAGCGTTATAAACGAGGCTTCTTTGTACATAACTTTGGTCTTTTGTATATTAATTTGCAGGCTTACTTTGAATGCCAAAAGACAAGGCAAAATTCCCTAAGAAAAATTACTACTTGTTAATCAGTCTTATGAGTAACTCATTGAAAATTTTACTAAAATTAATCCAAAATAGAATGTGTACGAACATGCTAGGATCAAATTGGAACAAACACAGTTTGAATTCGATGGGAACTAGGAGGGTGCTGTTCTCACTGACAGTACTTCTTCAAAAATGTAGAGAATTCAACAAAACTGTATGTATATTACTGTTTCGTCGTTTTTCAGAAAGCTTATGACCGCGTACAACACGCAAAACTAATTGAAGAACTAACTAACATCGGGCTAGATACGCATGATATTGAACTTATCAAAAACATATACCTACTGGAATCGGTCAACAGTTGTAAAGGTTTATGAGATACAAACAAATGGTATAACCATTACTCGGGGAGTTAGGCAAGGCAGTGTACTCTCACCGATGCTTTTTAATATTTACTGCCAAGTCATATTTAAGAAAGTTTCACTGAAAAAAAAAAGTAGTAAATAAAACTACAATTGTACAAATTTTTACCACAAATTGTATTAAAAATACGACTAGTTACAAATTGTATCATTTTTTTCTAAACAATTGTAGTAACTTGGTTGTAGCTACATTTACAATAATTTGTGGCATATAGTACTAACGTGTATAGCGAGATTTTCGACAAATATAATAGTAAAGTGTACTACACAGTCATTGCAAAATTTACTAAAATAAAGACTAATGTGTTCCAAATCTTTACAGTAAAAAGTATAAGATTTTATACTAAAAATTACTATTTTAGAGATTAAATTTTGCGACAAAAAAGAGAAACAGTTACCATATACACATATCTTTTTCTATTATTATTGCAGTTATTTTTACTACAGGTTTTGCAGCATATTTTGCAACAATTAACAGACTTCTGCGCCTAATTAATGTAGTAAAAAGTAATATGTATATTCGTTGCAAAATACTACATTTTTTATGAATCACAATTTACTACTTTTTTTTGGAATGGAATTAGTGGTAAAATGAACCAGGTAAAATGAAACGCAAGAATTAATTATAACAGGATTGTTTCTTATATATTTTAAACAACATCTACAGTAATAATACAAGTAAATACGAAGAGCTTTTACTTACAAATTATGTTCCTTGTTCATAACAATTTTTAAAATTTTTTAACACTTATTACAAATCACAAACATTTTAAAAAACACATTCTTTAAAACATTGTCAAATACACAAATTACATTTTAAAAACATATTTTTTAAAAACATATTTTTTAAAATGTAATCAATATACATCAAATTTTCATGATTGGAAAAAGTGGACATACATCATTCTGCTTCTCTGGTACAGATTTTATAAATTAATTCTGAACAAAACTATTTTTACTTGATGCTCAATTTTTAATTTCTCTAATTTTTGGCCAAACAGTTTCCGCGTGCTCAAAATTGGAATTAATTCCTTGAGATCTTCTCGATCAAGATTGAGTAAGGTCTGTTTGTCGACTTCGTTTACTGTAAAACAAATTTCATAATTAATAGTTACTGTCAAATAAAACGCGGTAAAACAATAGAGGTATGTTGCAACGATGGACTTTATGAATACTTTATTAATGAATAGTAAAAACTGTTTCGATAGTACTTACCGTCAAAGCTCACCCTCAACCGGTCTAACAAGCCCCAGCTTTCTAAGGTTGTCTTAACGAAGTCATCCATACCTAACTCACACAAAATCACAACGCAAAACTAATAATTATTAATAAACTTATCGCACTTATAGTCAGTAAGTTAAGACTTTATTAATTTCACTTTACTAACTAATTATAATTAAAAAGATTGATACAAAATTATGCGTATTAAAAAGAAGTTGTTCGTAAGCTCTCGAAAGAATGAATGACCGTTTTTAATCAGTTTGTTTATATTGCGAGGTTGTTTATCACTCCAATTGCTGGAAGGCGCTCTTCACCGGCTCCACCGACCAGCCACAACATCCTCCTTCACGCATATCGACTACACACTGTTTCGGATGTATAATATAAATAAATAAATGCAAAATCAGCAGAAATTCACAACTCTTATCTGTAAACCGCAATATAATCAATATTGATTAAAGCCCAATTTTCCGTGGCATTAACCTATTAACTCCAATGACGGTAGCGTTCTAGTGTTAAAGGCGTATTTTGTGTGACTTAATACTGTTTGGGTCAGAAGTCCAAATATACGTTATACACGGCTTGTAAAACAGACAATGAGAGCAAAATCTCAAAAAATAATTTTGTTACGATATTTTTCCCTGGTATCCTATTTCCTAGCGGGGTGCGATCAGGGTAAATTATTTTATTGTCGGCAATTTTTCGGCAACGGGCCGCGTCCGCAAATCTGTTCCTTCCCTCTCGATCACTTTCAATAAAATACATTCGGCAAGCACGTGCCAACAATTATGAATTTGTATTGGCCAGAAATTTTCGAAAAATATGCAACAATTGTAGTGACGTTAATCCATTTATTTTATAGTAAAACTCACTCAAAATATAATGTAAGTTGCAACAATCTTATAGCAAATATTAAAACAAAAGTAATACCATAATTGTTTTGAAAAAGTAATACACTTTGTAGATAAGATTGCTACAAAGTTTTCATAAGTAATATCACAAGAGAGTGAGAATAAATTGAAAATAATTCGACAGATTTTCGAAAACTTGTTGCCAGGGAATAGACACGAGAGCCCGTAGGGCTCGAGTGGCTATTCCCAAATGGCAACAAGTTTGAAAAAATAACTGGAGAATTATTTTCTAATTAATTCGCACTCTCAAGTGGTATTCGGAAGATTATTTTTTAACGTTTAAATAAAAAATACAGCATAAAAATACAGTTTAATTCATTATAAACTAAAATCAAACTGGCGACAGATGTCAAAACTAGAAAATGTGCTGTCAAGTTACATATGTAAACAAAATACTAGAAATTATGCTCGCGGGAATTTTCTACAGTAGAAAATTCTCACTATAATAATGTTGTGATTGGACAGAATTAAACACGTGTGCCCAAATACTGCTAAACGATTGGTGAATGAAATCATTAAAAAATAATCACTACAAATGCTTTAAAAATTGTATTACAATTTTAAGTAACAAATGCTCTCTTTGTAGCAAAAATTGTTACAAAATATGTGCTACATTATTGTAGTAATTTGTAACATACGATTTTTTTCAGTGTTTATGGAACAGAAAGAAGGGTGTTAGGATTTGGGGAGAAAGTATAAACACAATGAGATTCGCTGACGACTGTGTAATTTTGGCAGAAAGTATTGAAGATTTATAGCTACTAACGAACTCAGTACACAACAAAATCAAGCAAATAGATTTTGGCATTAACATCAACAAAACCAAACTTATGGTAATTTCCAAAACCCCAATTGAAGGCCTCTGTGCAAGAAGTCCCTAAGTCACTTTTTCATATTCTGTGATATTTGAGATTTGGTGTTTTAGTTTGATCTGGAAAACACATTGTTTTGATTTTGACTGATATTTTTTTACTAACGATTACTTACTTTAGTAAAAAAAAGATCATTTAAAATAAAATCAATTTGATTTCCAGATCACAATGAAACATCAAATTTGAAAATATAAAAAAATAACTTAGGGACTTCTTCATTCATTCATTGATTCTGAATTAAATATTGACAACAAGATTTGAGTTAGAATTGAATAGGAGAGATATGCGGACTTTGGTTATATAGACGTATGTTAAAAATTCCGTGGACTGCCAAAATTACTAACGAAGAGATATTTAGGTCGACAAAGCAAACTGCTGAAAATCCTCAAAATACGCAAAATACAATACCTACACATACAAATATCATCTACTTCAGATGATCACGCAGGGTACAGCTGACGGTAGGAAGGGTGTACGAAAGAAGAAAAAGTTCTTGCTTAGAAGATCTAGTTTGCATCGCCAAAAACAAGG
Source organism: Dascillus cervinus (assembly GCA_949768715.1). NCBI lineage: Eukaryota > Metazoa > Arthropoda > Insecta > Coleoptera > Dascillidae > Dascillus > Dascillus cervinus. Next base: position 22,259,475 of record OX458319.1, on the reverse strand, counting down.
AATCCTTTAAAAAAGTGGTCGTCAAACTTCGTTGTTGAAGATGGCGCAGAAAGACGAAACTTCTTTTCTTTTTCATCGTTTTCTTCTTTACATGTCTTCTGATGCTTAATACGACTGCATTGATTATCTTCCTGTACTTTCCTTAATTTGCTCTGATCAACGTCGGGGAGCGAACTTTCATTCTGGTTCCCTCTATTCTACCATATGCAACTAAACGTCCTAAATTATCATTGTTTCTCCTCGGAAGAAGAATACTAAAGTAAAAATCCAAAAACCAGTTTTTTCTATTTTTATGATAAAAGCCATTCACAGTTGAGGATTAACACATGCTACAAGTATTTGCATTTTTAACGATAGCATATGAAAATTTTTCATAAAAAACACTTGTCTAAATAAAGCTAAACAATGAGCACATAGCTGCTCTAATTCCCCCTTTTTACGATCGATCGGTATAACTGTAAACTTTCGATGCCCAATTTTACTGCCAACATAAATTTAGATTATTTTAATCGGTCATGGAGTTTATGGGCCTCTGTATATAAAGACCGAAAACAATTAGAAAAAGTTAAACTTCAGTGCCTAGGAACAAAATAATTATTTAAAGCTCTGCATGTTTTCTTTTCGAATTGTAAGTAGATTGCATAAAAACTTGCTCTTCCAGTATATTCATATTAATCTTAATAGTAATATTTTCATTGATAATAAAACATTTATTAAAAATTTGAAATATAAAATTCATTTATTTTCCCGTAAAAAAATTAAGTTGGAGCATATTTTAAATTTCTTTTGACAAAATGCTTTGAAACAAAATTATTATACGCACACAGGCCATAAAAAATTCAGCTCGACTAACGAAATTTTAAAAACTTGCATTCAAAGGAAAAGCCGATATTATAATAAATATTCGTTTCACATTTCGGATTCCTTTTTTTTCGTCGAGTTTATTTGGTCGTTTGTATTTTTTTTATCCATTTCGTCTTAACCCGAGCCCGGAATGTGGAATTGATGGATGTACACGTTGTTTTAAATAAATGTAGGTAACTTTAAGTATGCCAGAATGTGAAAAATTTGTTAATTATAAAGACACTTGAGAAAAACATTGACATTTATCAAAAAATAAAAAACGAAAAATAATTTTTTCAAATTAAAATTTATCGCCCGAAAAACATCGGACCGTGAAACTTCCGAAAACGTCAGGTCCACAACCTCTTCAACTTCCAAGAATTCTTTTTTTTGAATGAAACAACCGAAACATTAATTAACATAAGAAATAATGCTATAAAAGCATCCACAAGTACAAAAATAAATTGATCACAAAATATCACGTCATAAAATGTACGCCACCGAAAACAGGAATTTTTGGATTTTCTCATCAATATGCCGGTGATTTTTAATGGCTGTACCTTTATAGTTATCCGTTTCTGACACAACACTAAAACAGTGAGTGTCATCACATATAACATGTAAACCACCTACATTCATACTGAAATAGTTTTTTTGTTCCAACTCTTTGGAGACGTTTCATCTTACTCCAACGCTCTAGTGGGCGGTTAATAAGAAAAGGAAGTGATTAAAACACGTGGAAGATGCAAAATGCGTTTAATCTTTTACGAATGTGCTCACCGGTAGCTGAACACCATATGGATTTTAATATCACCGACTAAATTACAGTCGGCCAAATTAATTAGCACTAATGGTCGATCTACCGGGTGCTCGTCAAACAGCGGGAAATTATCTTTACAGGTGTTTGCTTTAAACGTCTACTATTGACCTCACGTGTTGAACAAAAAGGTTCACATTGAAAAAAAAATTAATACAATTGGAATTGTATCAATTGTATTCGGTCATTTAGAAAACTTTAACAAATATTTTTTTATTTGATTTCTTCACAAAATAGTTTCATACGACACAAAAAATCGCTGGCCTTCTTCCTTTTTGTCTTTATTCTTCGTTGTCTTATTTTTACCATGTCTTATGTATCCTCTTTCATTTGGTTTATGCCTGGTGATTTTTTAAATTTCAAAACTTAACAACGATGAGCTTATTGTTACAAAGAAACGTATGGCTTAGAGTAAAAACTCGCTCAATATGTTATAAACAAGCACGCTCTCCGTGACAGTTTCGACATAATCTTGTTTCTTGAATTTAATTTTCTAATTATTTTTTCTGTTATTGCCCGAAACCAGTCTCTTTTAAAACCATACTTTCTTTTGGGATTGAATCTAACTTTTTTTTGGAGTGAAATAATCAGCAATCAGAATAACAAAGCATTCTATAGGCTAATTTGATGACTTCTGAACTGACGTGGTGAGGACCCCTCCAGCGATTGATCCTCTTTATTGCAGATCAGTGGGCCAGCGTCTCTTCAGTCTTCTGATAACTTCGTGGCGTGGGAGATCGGACAACTTGAGATTGGTACATACTAGGATCGTGTGAAGGTGTTTTTTTTGTTCCATCCTGTATGACTTGTGTTATAAACGGAATATCAAGGTCCTCGTGTAGAGCATCTGATTAGTTATGTACCATGGTGCATTGGTTATTACACGCAGTATTTTAGACTGACATCTTTGCATGATGGCGATGTTGAATTTGCTAGCCCAGCCCCACAATTCCACTCCATAGGTCCATATGGGCTTGATGATAGTTTTATAAGAGTTTATTGTCCAGAGATAGATATGATGTTTTTCCAAATAGCCAGTAGAGGTTTTTAGATCTTAGTTCGATGGTTTTTCTTTTTTTGCAAATATGGTCCCGCCAGTCTGTTGTCGAGATGAAAACTCAAGTATTTTATGGAAGTAGACTGAGGTATCTCGATATCGTTCAGATAAATTGATGAACATGTTCTTTTTGCAGGGTGAACGTCACGTGGCTTGATTTAAATTCATTGATTTTAACCCTCCATTTCTTGAGCCAGTTTTCGAGAAGAAGGTGGTTTTGAACTTGTTGTAAAACAACATTTACGTCAATGTAATTTGCAAGGAGTAATTGAGAGGTCTAAAGTAAATAATAGATATAGGGAGTGTAATGGATCTAGACTAGATCTAGTCTAGATCCATTACACTCCCTATATCTATTATTATTATTATTATTATTATTATTATTATTATTATTATTATTATGGCGGCTCGTGGTACAATAAAACAGGTGTTCTGTAATTTGCATCTCACATAATCAGGATCGTGTTTTTATTTAAACTTACCTATTTTTTGTAGATCAGATCGATCCTGCGGTCTTTCTTAGTGGCAAATTTATCAATGACCTTTTCATTAAAATTTTTAAATTTGGGCATAAATTTCTTTTCAATAGAAAGCATGGACAAGGCTGTTAAACGGTCTTCGGACATTGTATTCCGAAGAAAAGTCTTAATCCGCTTTAAAGTTGAAAAACATCGTTCGGCCTCAGATGTTGACATAGGGGTTGTAACAATAATTTCTAATAACTTTTTTGTTTCTTTTAGTGTTTCTTCTAAATTATTTTGAATGATGAATTTCAAAAGAGGTAAAGCGCCATTTAATTCTCTTCAATCATTCCTCGAATAAATTACAGACCACTCTGTTCTCAGTCAAAAACCGCACGTAACATAACGTCCGAAATCTGGAACAGAACTTCGGGAAATGCAGCACATAAACAGCATTAAACTAGCGAAAGAGTTTGGGTATGTCTAGGACGCGAGGGGGATAGTGGGGGTGTCTCAAGCAGTGCTGTGCACTGCCTCAAATAGCCCAGTATAAAAACAATGGTCCGCTCCGCTGAAACCACGACAAAACTTAACTGGTTTGTTGGAATGTTGGATCCTCGATTGCATGGAGTTACGAGATGCTGCGAGTTGTTGCGATTAAGAAAATAAAATTCTGTGACGAAATTCAATTTTTTCAATATTACGTTTTATAAATTAAATACAAACGAAGTTAATTTTTTTGGCGTTAATTTTTTGGCAGTTCTACAGCTCTGCAGCACTTATGTACGAGCCGCCACTGGATCTAGTTATAGATAGTACGGCACAAGGTGCATACTAAGTAGTACTAATTAGGTTAATGTAGAATAGGCAATATGTATAGTATAAATAGGAGGTACACGAACAGGGGGAGTTCTAGTGCATAGTCCGTTGCCAGTACTATTGCTCGTAGTACTTTGTATCGACCATCTAATGTTTAATGTACAATATTAGTACCATCTAATTGTTACCATTGAACCTGTGATTTGTTTAAAGTAGTAAAGTCATTACAGGAGGATCCCAGAACGCTTCCCTGAGGTACGCTGAAATTTTCGTCATTGACTGTGCTCAAAATTGCCTGGGACTTAGATAGGATTCTAGTAACTTGTGGACTGAAGAGGGTAGGGTTTGTTGGATTTTGTGGATAAGCCTTTTATGCCAGACTTTACCGAATGCCTGGCTAACATCTAGAATAATAGCTGTGCAGTAAGATTTTTCCTGAAAAGCATTGTTTATTACTTGAATGATCCGAAAACACTGTTGGATTGTTGAGTGTGATTTACGAAAACTAAAACACAAGACCAATTGAATCTTACTTCCACAACGGCCGCAAGTTAATGGCTAATGGGGTAGATAGGGACAGATCAAATTGGACATGGCGTTGAAACTTTGTTGTATTGCTTATTTCAATTTCTCATTTCGTAGGGCAAATCGACTGACATCGTCTAGGAAATATGAGCCTCATATTTGTAAACAATTCTACAAACACTGAAAAATGTTCAAACTTAATTTCCAATTTGTTCTGTTCACCATTGTGCGAAGCCCAATCTCATCTCCGGAAATTTCGTCAAAAATTTCCTGACGTTGATGTAATTGACTCAATGGTGTGCTAAAATTATTTCGTGAAACTGTCATTATTCAGAGAAGATGAAGGAGTAACAGGCCAATAAAACAAACCCTTGAGATTGTTGAAAATGTGACACAGAAAGCTTTCAGAACAAGTCAACTTATCATACAGCATAATTTAAGCTAGAAAATTCTTAACAAAACTTGATTCTGCAACTGGTTCAATCAGACACTCAACAACGATTTTCAAGGATGCAGTTTCGTTTCATCTCTTCGGAAACGTGAACTCAGATGTGAAGTATATACATTTCATGAATAGCCACAAGAAGTAGAAGCCATTTGACAGAGACATTTAATTGAACCCATTTTCTTTGAAGAATTTGTCGCTGTTGTGTGAGATGTTGGAAGAATTAATTACTCAACTTCACCCCGACGAGTTAAATAACTGAAATTTCCAATAAGATGGTACAACAGCTCCAACACCTGCACAAACGACGTTAGCTACTTAATGAATTACTTAATTTTATGATGATCGTTTGATGAGCCCCCACACAGCTCCGATCATCGGACTTGACGCTACTAGATTGTTCCTTGTTCCCCACTTGAAAACCCAATATCTTTAAAGAACCAGTATACACAATTAACAACATAAAAATTAAAATTCGACAATAATGTGCAAGTTGCCGTCATAACACTTGAAAATTTGAAAATACCGCGTCAATTTGTCTATACTTGTCAAGACGTCGAAGGCCAAAGTTCTAGCAATTATTATCAATTTTACATACATTGTGTTAATATAAATTGTTATAAATGGATCTTTTTTGATAGTTCTACTAAATTTGAAGAATGAATTTAAATTGTAAACTTAACTTTTGAACTATAGACTAGCAATTTAATTTTGCTTGAATTTGCTTTGTAAAAGAAATCCTAGCTGTCTAGACGGAAAATTTAGAAAATCACCCGGTATATGTCAATGAAGTTGAATTTATCCCTACAGTACATACTTCTACATTTAGTAATATCAAAAATTGAAAGCTGTTTTGGCAGCGAAATTAAACAAAAAGCAACTTTTGAAGAACTAAAATTAAGACAGACCGTTGCCAAAGTGAAAATGTAAATTTTAATTTACAGGTTCTACGATAAGTACAATTTTTTACTTTTCCAAAACTCATTCATCAATCTATTTCATCGATTATTAATGAACGTAAATCAAACGTTAATAAGACAAATTTCTTCGTATTAAATTTCATTACATTTTTTTCACAGCCACACAATTAGACAAAAAAAATAATTACAGCGATTTATTAACAAGACAACAACAATTTTTTTTTCTCGGCCGTACAGGGTTTGAGCTTTGAAAGAGACAAAAAGTTAAATCAGCATGAGATATCATTAAGCTGGTCAACTGTCCAAAAGTGAACGTTAGTTATCAAATGTAAAATTTTATGACAACACTTAAATCTAATATTCATGATAAGATCAAAAAACGAGCAGAGAGTGATCGTCCTGGTGCGAGAATGTTGCCACCGTGCGGCCACCAAATTCAGTAAATTAATATTACCTTCCTATCTACATCTTATGACTTCAGATTACAAGACTCTGCGATATTTTAAGTAACACTTTAAAACCTATCGTATTACACGCACAATCATTAAATCAACTTCGATTTTTCATTACGAAATTTTTTATTCATCGACAATATTCAGCTGTTTGACTGCACGTATAACGAGCAAAAAAAAACAGAAGAAAACGAATGGAAAACGACTAGTTTTAAACAAGTGATACTATTTATGTTTCAGAGGTTTACACGGAGTTTCCATCTCTGTTCAAACACAGCACAAGACTGGTCATAAAGTGGCCGCACTTGCCCCCTACAATTTAATTAATCCACCCCGCGAAAACGCGCAGATTCGCTTAGAACGCTTCGGTTTTGATAAAGGACGCCCAATTAAAAGTCCCTTTCCGATTTTTACGACTCGGGGGACGGCCAAGCGGACGGGAAATAAATTAAAACTTAAGGGCCGGTCTGTATGTTGGCTTTTTTTGAGACAATCACTAACAAGTAGTTTCAATTCCAGGAATTTTAAATTCCCAAACAGTTTAAAATGTTTTGAACACGAAACAAAATCTATTGCTCGCCTCTGCCTATATGTTTCAACGGGGATGCCTACAAATGGTAAAAAAAACGACAAAAAAATGTCAACCTGTGCGCCCAGGTATCCACTCTCACGATTCCAATTCTGGGATCGCTGGTGACTTATGAGGATTGTTTTCTTACGATCGCTTTTGGTGAATTTTATTTTCCGAGAGAACAATACGCGCGCTCACTAATTTGTATCGGTTTTGTGTTAAATTGTTTTTTTTTTTCGCTGTTTAAATATTAATAGTGCGGTCGTTATATCCATCAATTAGGCCTTTCAAAAGTTGAAGACTATTAACCTCTATTAGTTAATTAAAGTGATTCCTGGTATCCTCATTCACGAAACAATAATAAGTAAAAAATTTAACGTTAAATGGTTTAATTTGATAGTTTGTGGTCAAGGTTCGCACCTCGTCGAGGTAATGAGACTCATTAAGGCCCATTGTTGCAGATTGTCTCCGCTGGGCCACTCCTAAACTCGCCGGACCTTAAATTGATTTCAGATGATTAATGTTGGAGCATCGATCCATCCATCAAACTCTTAAGTGGAACCATTCACCAACTGCAGTGGCGACTCGTACGATTTTTTTTTCGGACAAAATTTTGGCAAGTATCCCAATTGTTGTCCGCTTGTTAAAATCAATCGGTTTAGTATTCAAGAAGCTCATGGCGTGTTACAATAAACATAAATTTCGGACACTTTTACGGAAGATTAATTGAGTTTTGATTTTAATTTATAGCTCTATTAAATCTTAAATGTTTAACTTCCAAATTAGTTTGGCATTGACCGTGATATTTGACCAATAAAACTGAAAATCTGGTTTAAATTAAAAGCTGAACTGTTTTGCTGGTTATTTATGGATTTCGATGCTTTGAATTGAGATAAAACTAAAAGTGTTCAATTATTCTAATCCTAACTTTTGGTTTCAGGCTTAGAATTTATCGGATGAATAAAATTAGTTTAGAGTGATTAAAACAATAATTAATTAAAACTTTATGATATAAAAAGATGCAAATGTAAAATTAAGAAAAAAATATTGCAAGTTTAATTTGTACAATATTAGTACAGGCTGTTTATAAAGTGATAAAGTGATGTTTATCAAGTGATACACAAAAAGAAACGTCATTTAATAATTTTATGTTCGCCCTTTTGGTATTGAAATTTTATTACAATTTCTTATCTTCTTTTCGGTTATTCATATTTAACAATTAATATTTATTAAGGCCATATTGCTTTTTGATTTATTCTTAGTTTTTCTTTTGAAACTGTAAATCTCATTTTATACTTTAGTTGTCCACTCTGCGGAGTGATTGCTCGTTAATAAAGTGCACAATATCTGCAGAAATGTTCTTATAAGACAAGGGTGACCAAAGCGTCGACCGAAAGGACTATGCCCTCAGGTAGAGTTTGACTAAAAATATTCTGCGTTTATGACTTTAAACCGCAATCAACTTTTAGTGATGATAATGAGGGTTCACTGCAGGGTGCAACACATCTGGTTGCTTTGAAAAATATTTTTGTGGGTACTTCAGAACCGTACTTAAATATTTCAACTTTAGTTAAGTTCAGAACAAATAATCAAATACAAGTCATAGAATTCATCAAGTATTTAAGTTAATCAATAACCCCACGTACCTACCTAATTATTAGAAGAGGTTTAATGTTTACTCATATGTATATCTAAGCATCAAGAAATTTATAAAAATTTACCAAATGCAGCCCTGGCCACTTCTGCCCATGCTGATTATTACGGCTTACCTACTTTTATGGCCGGATCACTTATAGTATTGTAAAAGGCACAGTCATAAACGCAGAATAAGTTTAGACAAACTCTAAGTACAATTCCATCAGAAAAATTGCTCCCAACACCTAAAAGTTTGGTCACCCCTGTTATAAGATGATTTGGTAAAAGCTTTGCACGTTTCAAGGGTGGTGGCGTGCGTCGAAAAGGTAATTTTTAAAATGTGCGTGCTAATCACCACCTTTGATTGCTCCGTACAATCAATAACTGAAGTATGGACTCAGCTACAATTAGCACGTTTTATTGTTATTGTTTGTTACAAGAAGATGGGTCTTGGGTGTCTTCTATAAATTCTTGCAATCAAGAGCTTCTGTAAAATTTGCTGAAGATAAATACACAGTGGACGAGTTGTGGTTCGTTTTAACACTCTGGTAGTTTAGCAAGAAAAAGGCATGAGAAGGACCTAGAGTAAGTGAAGAAGTTGTTGACATCAGGCAAAGGTGGGAACAAAGTCCGAAAAGTTATTAAGAAAGTGATCTTTTATTAAATTATTAGAAAAAAACTAAGGAGAAACTCTTATCAAATATATTAACTGTTCAGAAACTTAAAACAAGACAATTTGAGTAATAAGGATTTTGGGGCTTAACATTTTTTGCAGATGTAGCATGTTTCCACTTGTCAGGTGCACCGTAATTTTACATTAATATGACTTCTTCTTTATAAGTTATATTCATTCAAGATTAATGAGAATTTGGAACACAGAAAAACCTTTTTAGAAATGCCCCAACATCCACTATAGGTTGAAATTTTGGCCTATATTTTTCCGTAATACAATTAATTTGAAAAGGTGTAGACAACAAATTGTAGAGATTTGCATTAATGCACGATGGAACAACATCTCATACAACAAGGAAGAGTTTAGAGTGCCTAAAGGAGTATTATATGATATAATAATAAGTCGAAGGACTAATATATCCTGGCCTGAACGATTTCCTGACTTGACTCCGTTAGATTTGTCACTATTTGGTTGACTAAAAGAACATTGCACACAAAGGAAGAATAATTATAATACAGGAAATAGCACGCTGATGTCGTAACATTAATAACAATAAATAAATTCAAATGAAATGTCTTCTTCTGTCTCACCCATACCTAAATACTTGAGTAATTTGAATTAAATTTACTTAAAATCACATTTAACTTAATGTCTCAAATTTTAAATTTGTTTACTTAAACAAGACTTTAACAATTTATAAGAATCCTCAAATTTCGCAAGTCCCTTGCCCCACATTCTTTTACAAACATTCTGCATACACTACAACACAAAAGTGAACAGTTTCAAAAATATTGATAATGAAAGTATTTCCAACTGTAAGTGTAAAAACTTTTAATTAACACTTCGCCAATTCCAACTTTCCATGAATATGTTTATAAAACAATATTTTTCTAACAAGACTATCATTTTTAGTCCCAGTTATATATCAAACGTTCATGAGGGCGTTAAAAACGGGCCCCATCCTTAATTTCCATTAAGCAACGCTAATTTCACATTAAGAAGAAAAATGAACGTAACCTTCCGGAATTGCCACAGTCGCATTAGCGGGACGATAAGCTCGATTTTGGTCCTCGTGTGAAACAAAGAGACGCAATTACCAGTCGTAGTCGTTGTTGGGTGGTTCAATAAAATTAATTTCGTCAAAACGAGCCGCCCATGTCGACTAGCCGAGAACAAGAACTACTGTAGAGCGGCGCACCCCACGGGGCTCGTTCATTAGTTTACATACTTAACTCACCCGGTGCAGTTGCTTATTACTGTTATTGCTTTTTATTTTAATAGCTGCCACATAGGCGCTTTCGGATCGATTTAATCTAATGACCATTCGGTTCCCAATTTACATCCAAAATCGTTTTAACTTAATGAAACGCAAATCGACGAAAGTGAATCAAAAGGTCAATCTCCCTGATATAAAAAAATGGGCGAAGAAAGGCCGCTCTAAACTTGATTCCGATGGATATAGCATAACATAATAACACGAGTACGGGCCTCCTCATTACACGGTGGGTAGCGATGGTCACGACTCTATAATGTGTGTACACATACCAGTCGATAATCACTTTTATTATAAACCATCTTAAGTATTGTACATCTTGTTTTAGCTTCGCACTTTTTTATACGATTTATTTTTGCTCTTCGATTGAGCCTCGGGGTCATATTCAGACACACTCGTTTGCCGGTTTATTTATTGTCGCGGGTTGGAAAGAGACCGATGCTGATAATTACAAGTCTGATTAACAGCGCGAAATGAGCCCCTTCGAAAATTAATGTGTAAAAATCGCGGGCCCGAAAAAAAATTTCGAAATCGACAAATACAAATCAAAGTAATGGGAATTATAATTGTTTTAGTACGGTCGCCGATCCGCACGATTTAATAATCGTAAGCGTTCCTATATAATTATAAATACCATAAATAAAGCGCTAATATTAATGAGAAGTATTTTACAGCCACAAATCACGGCGCAAAGAAACCGTAACAGAAAAATTGCGCAATTCATTGTGCAACGCGAATTTTGGGCGAATTTCTCCCTTTTGCCAGTTTCACGGGATCAATATTATATTTCATATTTCGATCAAAAGCAGGTATCGTTAATAAAGTACCAATCGGCATGGCAGCAGACCATCTGGACGTTTATCGCGTTTGGTGATGTTAATCAAAATTAAAATGAAGTATGGTCCACTGGGCTGATTATTGGTGCACCAAACACTATACTTAGCACAATCGTGACATGATATCTCCCTCGTCAATAATTATATACAACGCGCAACCACCCGGGGACGATCCTCCACGTTATGGCCATTCTTTTATCTTATAGGATGTTGTTGTGTTCTTGTTCAATTTTATTGTGGTGCGTTGAATATTTTAACTTTATTAATAAAAATAAATTGAGTGCCATAAGGTCGATTAAAGATTCGGAAAAAAAAACAAAATTTAACAGATATGAAGAAGCCAGCATCTGGGAAAATGCGTTTCAAGTTGAGTTCCGGGTTGGGATCTTACCCAAACCCAATTTGGAATGCTGTTACCAACTATCGATTTCATTATCATTTTTTTGTTCGAATTCAACACAAAAAATATTCCCCACTAAATTTTAATCTGTGAAGTCAATAATGACCAGTTTATTAAAAACTTAAGAAAATTACAAATAATCAAAAGGAACGTTTCAATATTTTATATACAACTTTTTCACTGTTATTGAGCAGGGAAAATAATGTTTTCAACTTAATTAAATAATGGCAACTATTTTAGAAAAATAGGATAACTTTTTTCACCGATAAGTGTTATAAATATTAAAACAACAATTCTTTAATATTAAATTTTATAATGAGAAAATCTTTCGATAAATTGACATTCATCGGTCTGACTTGCTAACGAACAAATGAGATTAAGAATGTGAAGGTGGGGTAATTTAAATAGGTGAACAATTAGAAGAAGTGAAAGCATTTTTCAGCGATAATATTAACGGATGGTTGACTTTAAAGAACATTAGTTTATTAGTTCATATAAGTAATCCAAACAATAGAAATACATGGACCATTCTTTTTTTTTACTGGAAATTTTTTAAAATTTTGAAAGACGCAAAAAGCTTACAGTCGCATTAAAAGCTAAATAATAAAATAAAAACAATTTTTGAAAATTCCATAAAAACAGTCAAATAAATACCTTCCTTATATGCAACCAACATTGCGGCCCTCTAACGACAGAAAAACGAAATGACTGAAAAATGGCTTCCCAATTAAACAGAAACAACGTCTAAAGTCAGACAAAGATATAAACCGGCCGTTTAAATTTGACAGTTGTAACGGTTCTGCTGTGACGGTTCTTTGAAAATGTTTGCAGCTACTCCAGTTATTCGTCGTTTTGGACAAGATATACAAGAAAGTAAGCATATTTTTAACTTTTACTTAAATATAATCGGTGATTTTCCAGATGCAAATAGTATTGTAAGAAAGCCAGGAGTTTCTTCAGCCAGAAAACCGTTGGGCCCAAGGGATGCAAACCAACAGTCTTCAACGAAAAAGGATCCTCTGCAACTAAAAGTGCCCTTTTCGGAAAGTAAAAAACCAAAGCCAGTGGAGGATCCAAGCTGGTTGATGGATATATGCTCCTACAAACAACCTGAAGGTGAGTTTGAGTTTCATTACTTTTGAAACATTCTCCTCAATTGGAGTTTTAGACGATTATAGTGATATTTGGCCGAAATGGAATTCTGTTGATGTTGATAAAATTGTACAATCGGCATTTAGAAAAATTGCTACTCCACCACCAAAGCAAACATTTGAGATTGATTCAATGTTTTTGGATGTTCACACAAAGGGACCAACATTTATAGAAGTTGAAAGTGAAATTCTCAAACCGATGAAGTTAGAGGTTTCACTTCCAGATTTTGACGATTTAGATTTATCTTTTTAATTATTTATTTGTGTATTGACTTTAATTGTAATTAATGGTATTTATTCAATTTATTTAATATAAATCATACATTTCAAGACAGTTTCATTCTTAAAAAAGTCAAACTGAAAATTTAAGAGAAGTGTAGCGAGCCACTAATTTGTGCAGGTACGGTCTTAATGTTGCTCTAAAGTCTAAAATCTAAGACTGCTTCTAATAAATCTAAGACACAATTCACATCAGATCGACTTTAAATAATTTTTTTGAACAACAAATGGATAATACAAAAAACATATTTTTTAAAACTATCAAACAATGTTTAGACAATAAAAATAATAATAAAAATTACTAAAAATTGAATTCAATTCCTTTTAAAATACATTTTTTTAAGAAGACAAAATATTTTCAATTAAAAAAAACAACAAAAACATGGAAGACTACAACACAAACTTTATAATGCGCCTAATGAGATCTATATTTGACTAGTCAAGCATTTTCCATTAAACGAATCACGCTTTGTTAACATTTTCCAATACCATGTAGCATAACTGAAGGCAAAATTTCGTTGAGAACTCTTTTAAAAAACCAGCAGACTGTTGCTGTTTATCCTCCTTGACGATCTCTTCCCCCAAATTGTTGTTAAAGTTTTTACAAAACAATAAAATAGAAAGGGGATAAAAATACTTGTCCATGTTTTTCAGTAGGACGCTTTCGAGCACAGGTATTGGTAGACCATTGCTCAACCAAAATTCAATACATTTCATTAAAATGTTCTGCATTAAAATGTGATTTTCTGAAGTGTAAGTTTTCTGAATGTAAAATTCGACAATACAAGCAGCAGTGCCAATTATTTCTTTAGTTTTTTCATCTTTGATAATTAAATCTTCATCTTTGTTCACCCTCTTTTCAAAATTGTTTTCTGTTACTAATTTTGACACGCTACTAATTGGAGACGATTGATTATTTTTAACCGAATGAACATATTGTGTCATTGTTTGCCTAATGTCGATTTCCGACATGTGGCAGGGGCTTTCACACCCTCCCTGATTTTCAAAATCATCCCCCCATTGCTGTATACTGTCCAGAGATGAGCTTGAACTCAAAATGTGAGCTGGAGAGTGATGTATCTTATCAGACGAGATTGATTTAGTCAATTCTAAATGAAAATCCACCACAAAATGTGCCATATAATTTTTAAAAGCTGCCAATTGGAATCCTAAGCTATCACTGAAATGCCCATCAAGAAATGCTATTTTACTAGCCGCTTGATAGTTATTAACTTCGAGACATTTTGACAAAATACTTTCAGTATCATAATACCCGTAATAAGTTTCCAGTACATAATGCAACGTTTTATGGCTGAATTTAAATGACGGCATCTTCTCTATGGAACTGATCACTCCATTTTTCCGTTTGTAAGTTGCATCCATCTCAAAAATTTGTTGATTTTCAACGGAACGTATGGCATATGGAACAAAATTTTTGTTCATGATTAATTTATGATCAGGAGGACTAAATGTGATTGCAAGGGTTGGGATACCAGGAACTTCGATAGGAAAATTGTCCGAATTTGACGACACGTTCTGGGGAATCTTTATGATTCTTTTTGTGTTTTTGAAGACTAAAACGCGTCCATCCAAATGTTTTTGGTCGTCATCCTGCGATCTTCCCAAAAGAGTCTGAAATAAAAACTAAATTACCTTATTTAACTTTTTTGTTTCTAATTTCTAACCGTTAATTAATTTCTTATGTTTTTAAATGCAGAATTATATTTTAATATGAATAGGTGTTTTTCCATTACACTTGAATTGCTAAGAAATAAAGATATAAGTCTAATGTGAGTAAATCACCCTATGCGTTATAGCATTTGTAATTTTTTAAATATACACTTGATTTATCTATTTCAAGAATTTTGTGATAAAAGTAAACGGGTAATTTCAAGTGAAATCAGGCGAACTAGCGGTTGGTATGTTACTGAATTCAATTAAGCAATTCAGTTTATGTACTATATGGGGCTGTCACAGCACCTTTTTGAAATTCAGTAAATTTACCCATTATTTGAGGATTTTTTTAAGAAGAATTGTACAACACGCAGCAACAACCAATATATCAAATAAAAGACTTTAGCAAGTAGATTAGAACCCCAATTATCCGCACTCTAGTTATCCGGATTGCTAATTATTTGAACCGGTTTTAGGGGGATGAAAGTTAAACATATAACTTTTTAAAAGACACAATGTGTCCAAAAACAGAATCTTCACTCGATGTAAAAATGTGTACATCCCCATGTGTCAGCAAGTAGGCAGGTGATGAATCACGCGACTGTACAACTGCAATAGTCAGTCGTTGTTTTGTGTGTGTGTTTTACTGTTCAGTCCGGTTCCAATTGATTCGGATAATTGGAGTTCTACTATAGGTGTATTCAAACGACTTAATCTGTTTTAGCTTTCTCCAAATGGTAGAGATGTTCAATAGTACTCATTGTTCGATTATAAGATGTAATCTAGTTGTAAGAGTCTTTTCTTTGTTCTGTTTTGGTGGGTTCAACAGATTATTACCTCCCCCAGAATCCTCAAGGCAGACTGAATTTTTTTGGAGTATTAGTGCTTTAGAGTTCAACATCCAGCATTTCTATGATATGAAAGGTGCTGGCATTTAAAAGGCCTTGCTTGGTGAGCAAAGGAGCGTTGGTAGATCCCAAACAAAAATGGCTGGATGACATTAAAACAAGAGCGGGTAGTACATGATATTAAACTGCACAAGACAGAACGGCATGGGGACAAATGAATCATGCATTTGTTCAGAAGTGGACAGGGATGACTGAATAAGAAGAGAAGAAGATATTTAAATTTGCTTTCAAATACACCGTTGGTTTTTGGTCTGATATTAATTCAGAGTAAGTTCATTGCTTTGACACCGAGTTTGGTCTTGGTATAATATCAAAATGAAAATAGTTTTTTTTTGTCAATCAATTGATGTGTTTCCTTGTTGTACTCTTGAATATTGAACAGATATGAGTTTTATAATTTTAGACGTTTGACATCACCATTTCAGATTTTCATGAAATATTTAGGGGAAGTTGAGTATTTTATTATATATGTAATACAAAAGTGTATAACAAATTTCATGGAAATTGAGATAGTGAGTAACATAATATGCGAAACATCTAAACTTAAAATATCCATCTTTTCAATTTGTAAGAGTACAAGAACAAAACTTACATCAATATGGTAGATAAAGCAATCAAAAGACCAAAAGTCTGAACCTGGTCTCCGCTGTGAACTATGAGCAGGAAAACATTGTGAAATGTAGTAATATCTATGTTGATTTTCTCATCACCAACAAAATTGTATTGATATACATATTTGGTTTAAGATAATTTGTCAACTTTAAATGTAGTTGAAATCTATTTGATCTTTGATTTGATTTATTGGTTGTTGCCGTATGTTGTAGTTCTAGTAAAAAAAATTAGAATTTCGAAAGGGTGCTCTGAGAGCGCCATATGAGTAAAGTCCCCAAAAGTTTCGTTTTAAGCTATGTTTGCATTGAATTATGCACCCTAGTTGAATTTTAATTAATTAATTGCACTCTGGAGAGTTTTTATCATTTTCCCATAACATTTCGAAATTGGACTTTACCGGTTATTACATTAAGGTCTTCAATTATACCACATCGATAACATGAGTAAAAGCACTAGTTTTAAACTTTAATTTACCTGAGCCATGGTATTGCTGCCCCAAGCCAAAACTTTACCAGCATGGTCCATCGCCAAGACATAATCAGGGCCGCAAGAAACATGCGTGAATTTATGTTCAAAAATGCTGGCATTGTCGTGTTCGTTAATTCTGAGGGTGTTCAATTCTTCCTCCATGTTTCGGCCAATGTGCAGTTTTCCCTTATGAAGGACGACAGAATGTCGAAAACCAACAGCGACTTTTTCAACAGGTTTTTGATCAATGCTTGTGTAAATGCGTGTACTAGTTTTCCAGGGTTCGAAAGTTTTGCCATCGATGCCAATCAATTTCTGTGCATGTTTGGATTGGGATATGCGAACTTCCTGAGGACTTGCACCCCAAGTGTAGACCTCATGATCGGCACGTGCAACAATCTTAAAAATTACCAGAAATTATTGTCGTATCATCTCTTTCCAATTATAATTAAAAAATTATCAAATTCGTTAGAAATAAAACTACTAAATTTGTGTTCATTGCTTCCATCCATTTCTGAAAATGTTCAGACTTGCACAACTTCAAAATGAAAAAACTTTGCACACAACCTTTTCTTACACCAAGTATAATATATAAACTGTATATATTATAATAAATGTTTATGGATATAAGAAATACAAAAACGAAATTAATATTATCCTACTGCTTTGAAACTGTTTAATGCTCCAAGTCTTTAATAATGACGTGAAAAATATGGCAATATAAAAATAAATGAGAGAATTTCAGTATAAAAACAACTTAAGAATAAGGTGAATGATTATACTTACATTATGAAAATAAGCAGTCGCAATTTTTACAATCGGTGTGTACATATCAGGCACTACCAGCACCCAAACTGGTTTTGTGGTCTTGGTACCATCCAAATTGCATTTTTCCAACTGCCCAAAAGCATTCGAGCCAAATCCATAAAGTTTGCCATCATTGGTGAGTATCAAACTATGAGCATGTCCTGCTGCAATTTGCACTACCACTTGTTGGAAATCCAATAATTTTGGATAATACTCATTATTACTAGTGCCATGCCCCAATTGTCCATGAATTCCCCAACCCCAAGTGTAAACTTTTCCCCCGGACGTCAAAGCCATACTATGATACTGTCCAGCAATTGCATCTACAATTTTTGTGCTGCTTAAATTCGGAATTATTTCCGGATAGGAATTTTCTTGAATTAATGGCCCTAGGCCTAACTGGCCGTAGGAATTCGAGCCCCAACCGTAAACGCCGAATTCTGTTAGGGCAAGTGTGTGTTTTCTTCCACAACTTACACTCAAAACTCTCAATTTTAAATCGGAAAATGTTTGCACTAATTTAGGAGGACTACTGTGAGTCAAAAGTGGTCCTAAACCTAAACATCCTGAATTTGCAATGCCCATGGTGTAAACTGAGCCATTTCTAACAATGGCTGCATGTTCGTATCCACAACTTAAAAGATGGAAATCGGGGAAATTTTCAAGTTGTTGCAATTCCTCACGTCTTTCTGGTAGGTTCACTTTGTCTAGCAATTTTTTATCATATCTAATAAATAAAATAAACTTTATATGCCCAGCTATTCAATAGTAAATCACAGAATAAGGGCCGATTTTACCAATGTATGTTAAATTTAATTGTAGATCAAATCCATACCAACAATTGTTTTTAACTATCCATGGTAAAATGGGTTCTTTTTGTGTTTAATTTATTTTTAAATTATTTATGCAAGACGTAAATATTCTAAAGGAAACTTACTCATTGTTGTCAGATTTTGCAATCAAATGAATGAGAACACAAATGAAAGTTTCAATGAAGTCCTTTGATGTTAAATTCATTCGCTCAGGAGTATCAAAATCAACTGAATCCAATGTTGATTCAATACTGGATGAAATTTTTGATTTCAAAAACAATTTACTGATTACCGGAAGTGCAGCTGGTTGACTAGGATCAAGTTGAATTACGAAACGCTGCAGAATATCACTTGGAAATGCATGTAAATTATTTCTTACGTAACTTAAAATAATGTGACTGAATGAGGGATAGATTAACAAACTCTGGGTTAAACTAGGTTCAGAAAGAGTGATTAAGAATTGCCGGTCGTTTAAACTTGGAGTTCGGGTTGCTTGGAGTACTTGACTTAGAGCAGCAACAACATCTGGTTGTAAACCACGTGATTTTGCTAACAGGGTGACTATGTTCCAACGACCTGCCTGGCAGGCCACATTCACCGCCAAAATTTGGTCATAATATTCTTCATAACGGAGAAATTTCCTGTTCAAATGAATACAAATAAAAATGGACAAAACTATTAAGACATGACTTACATAAAATTTTCAGTGTTAGTCACACGTAAATGCCCATTATACCTCAACATTAATTCAGTATAGGCCATCACTGCTAAATTCCCCATGTGAATTTTTGTTGCCATTGACATATCCATTTTACTGGCACTCAAACATAAATTTATAAATTTTAAAAGGGCTCTACAGTCTCCAGAAATCCCCAATTTTAAAACCCTTTTCAACAGATGAATTTTTGCCTGTTTGTAAAGCACTAACCCTTGATGATAAGACCCACTAGAAATTAAAAGATCCCCACAATTTTCCAAAAGCTGTTGCAGATTTAATCCAAAAACAAAAGCAAGCCTGTCCGCCTTTTCCAGCTTCCATTCATCAGTCACTAATTGCACAAATTTATGGACTGGAGAATAACTTAAAATAATTTTATAAACAGCGGTGCTGGTTACAACAACACAAGTATCAATTTTTGGTTTGCGCAAATTCAATTCTTGAAATGATTTTGGGAGGTTGTAATTTTTATTTTCCCTCTTGTGGTCTTCTTTGTGTCTCCTGATCGAGCTCAGGTCCGTTAATTTGTAGATGTTTAGAATTCTTTCGTTTACATCTCTTCTTACATTAAATTGTGCCACCATCGACTCAGGATTAAATTCAGTATCACCGTCTAGTCGACATTCTGCCATTTGTGTGCTGATTATTGATAAAATACTTAATTCGTGATTTATACAATAAATAAGTCTGTCTGTTAATAAGAGTGAATCCACCATATCTGACAACTTGTAAATATACAAAGGGGCCGATTCCACATCAACAGCATGCACCTAAACTCAACAACTTGTTACAGGTAATTAAAACAATTTAAATCTTACTGTTAATAGTCCGGTTGGTTTATAAAATGCTGAAAATAAGTACCGATTTCTTGCGTATTGCGGTGCAAAAAATGTATCACATAAATGAGGCAACAACTCAGGACCTGAGTGGGAAGATTCTGAATGTGAAGAATCGGTATCACTAGCTTGACTGTCCCTTCTTGTTACTCTTGATTCTGTCAAGCGTTGTTTTAAGGCAACTAATTTATCTACACTCATCTGTTTCAGACTGAAAAGCCTCGAACGTGTGCTGTCATCATTCAGGTTTATATTGGTATCTGATGGCCATATGTAACTTGTGGAATGTTGTTCTAAAATTAATCTCCACTGTTGCCCACTTTCTCCATTTATCTAAAATAAATTAATTAAACATCTAACTGGAAATTATAATCCAGTTACCAATAATGAAACACAGTCTAAACTATTATCTTGGCATAGATGCAGTTTGGTTACAGCTTCGTTGATGGTACAAGTGCCTAAGCATCGACCGTCTGTTAAACTTATTAGACTTATTGCACCATTTTCATAGCCTAACAAAGCATTTTGATTGCAATCAAACGTTTGCCACCAAACTACACTAGATGGTTTTGAATCAGGAGATTGTGTGTGTTTTGGAAAGTGCGTTATATCATTCACCGACCATTTACAGTCTATTTTTTGCTTTTTATCGACTAGACTTAAAGCGGGGATTATATAAATTGAACCATCAACAGCTGGAATATCGAGCATTAATTGTTAGCAATATAAAAGGAAAACTTACAAATTGCTAATAACCAAGTGGCTGTTGGATCAAAACAAATGGCCTGAACATGTTTACCACTATCTGTAAACCATGGAATTCGTTTAATAACAGCGGGTAGTTCACCATAAGTATAATGAAACACGAGATCGCCGTCACTGAAATTAAATTGTGAATTGGAATACTCACAAATTTAAGACTTACTTGGTAATTAGGGCTAATAATTGTTTAACTCCATTTTCTATCCTACAAGATAACCTTATATCAATATCTTCTATTAAACATTTAATTTGAAAGAGCTCTTGAAAATAATTGGTACACATGGCTGAGATTCTTATTTATAAAGCACTCATCGATTAAATTATGAATTTTTTGACATTTTAAAAGATTAAATATTGACACTAACTACAGCTGTTTTTGACATTTCTCAGACTGGCAACTTTCAGATTGGGTGTGACCAGCTATTGACCGATGCATTAATTAATAACATTTAACTATTTATATCAAAGTTGCTACATTAATTCATAATTTTTTTAAATTTCTTGTAGGTTTTTAATTTACAAAATTTTTATGAGTTTGTGTTTTTTATGTTGCTTGTATTGCAGTAGTCGAGAATATTCGAGTGCGGTCGAATGTCTTCCCCCCCTTTTAGCTTAACCCTACAAAATTGCGGCGAGGATTGAGTGCGGTTATAGATCAACAGCGTTTTATGAACGTTTTTTTATCGACATTTTTATAATATTCCTTGCATCTTAGAAGTTTCTCGTTTTGAAGTTTGCTAGTTTAATAAGATTATACCCGAGCGCAAGTTTTTAGGTTAAGTCCGCAGTTGAATATTAGCATTAAATAGTTATTTACAACGGCATGGCTAATTTAATGGTTAAAAAGGTACGTATTTAATTAGTACATAAACCTTCCAATCGAAGTAACCATTTCAAAACAGAATATTTTTTAGTGTTGTCACTTTGTGACTTTTCAAACGAACTGTCACCCCTTTGCATTAATTTTCAGATTAGTTTTAGTTCAAAAAATGGCCTTTAAGAATGTGTCTTATTCGGCCGGCCCTTCAAATTTTGCCCTTAATGCAATGGATCACAGGGTCTGAAAGATTCCCATATAAGTTTTCAAGTAATAAATCTGTTTCAGGTACAAGAGTACAAAGACTCGTTGAAAACGAAAGCTGAAGAGCTCATTTTAAAAGGTTTCCCAGAAACAATTGTACGGCTTAATGATATTTTAGAAACACCACAATTTCACAATAGAGAATTTGTTGATGTCCATCAAGATCTTAACATTCCCGTGCCCAATCCAGTGATCGTTAATAGTCACTCAGATCTACCGCCAGCAAAAAAAATCAAGTTTGACCCGGATATAACTGAGGATGGCACTAAAGTTATGATTCTTCCGTCTGGTTCGGTTCCACTTAACAAGAATCTTATGGAATTAATCGAAATTGTGAAACCGCACATTAGAAAATTGGTGGAGGATTCCAATTTGGTAAGTAGTCTCTTTTTAAGTCTGCCCAGAATCAATTTTTTCTTTAGTTGAAGATGTGGATATCTTTTATGATTCCCAAAATAGAGGATGGAAACAATTTTGGGGTCTCGATTCAGGAAGATACTTTGGCTGAAATTCAGTCTGTGGAGTCGGAAGCCGCTGCATTTTTTGATCAAATCTCAAGATATTTTATTTCTCGGGGGAAACTGATATCGAAAGTAGCGAAGTACCCACATATAGATGATTATCGTCGTGCCGTGCAAGAATTGGATGAAAAAGAGTTTTTAAGTTTGTGGCTTGTTATGGCAGAGATTCGTAACCGATATTGTGCACTGCATGATATTGTTGTTAAAAATCTTGATAAAATTAAGAAACCACGATCAACTAATGCAACTGAATCACTGTATTAATTATTCAAATAAATTTTTTTCGATACGCATCCTTTATTTCTATTCTGTTAAATAGCATTGATTTTACTTTAAAAATTTTCCCATTTAATTACTGTATTTTTCAGACCCTCTGAATAGTTTTCACAATATTACCAAAATATGACCTTGTACAGGTTGTCCCATCACTTGTGACTACCCCCAAAATTGAACTTTTGAAAGTTATTTATTTGAAGTTGGTGTACGTATGATTGGTACAAGGCTAGAAATTTCCAGTTTTAAATGTTGGCGTTAGTTTTCAAGAAAAAAAATAACTGATTTTTTATAAAAATAATATCTCTCAATTTCGTCAAATTTCACTTTTCAGGATTAGTATGATTGAAACAAAGTAAAGAAAAAATCCAAAAGCTGTAATTAGTCTAAAATTCCCTTATATTGGAATTTTAAGAGGGATTCTCACGTAAATTTCTTATGGGAAACTCGATACATTTGCCTGCCATTATAGCTTTGAGTAAAAACAAATATCATAAAAAGTGCGGTATCATCTGAATCTGCATTTAATTTTCTACTTAACGGTTTAATCAAAGTTGCAAATTTCTATTCAATAATAGGAAAAATGGAACAATTAGTTTTGCACTACAATGCCAATATTATGCATTTTCAATTATAACATCTCGACTTCCGTTTAAACCGAAATGTAGATATTACATTTTTATTGCTATAACTTAAAAGATATCGAAAAAATTTCAATAAATACGAGAATTATAATGGCAGAACTATTTTTACCTTGAGACGAGAATAGGGATGAAAGATTTACAACAGGCTATTACTTTATTTCATTTTATTATTATTTTATGATGAAACCATCAACTCTGCTAATTTTTTTATTGATAGATGAAGTTTGTAACAGCTATGACAGTTTATAAAATTCTCAAGGTCGAGGATCGTGAGGTAATGATTTATGATTGTAAACAGTCGTTAGTAGTTACCTGAAAAGGTAAATACGATTTAAATTTATGGCATCCTAAAAATTTGTTACTGTCGAGTGAAAGCCGGTCGATGTGAACAACAGGAGCGTACCTAAATACGGATGCGCGTACTACTCTTCGCGCTGTATCTCGAAAACGGTTGATCATACGAACTACAAATTATATGATTACCTTAAATGACATATCACGCATAGAAAATGAGATAATTACGAAAAACCAATTTTCGTAAACTTCGACCTTCAATATCTTCTAACGCGGACACGAGATTATATGAGACTTTTCAAAGGTTTATGCACAAATACAACTTCATCGCTTTCATTTCGAAATTGAATCCTTATTGCACCTTATTTTAATTGTAAGCATTAAAATTACCTGTTTTTCTTTGACCCTTTGACAAACCGCCCACTCAGTAAGAACTACCCATCGCAATGTTTTAAATTAGCATCAGAGCAACCGGCACACCGTCAAGCGTAAGAGGTCGTCACCATTTTAAAACAAAGTTGGTGAGGATCATTGTTTGTTTTGCATACTTCACAATCATGAACATACAATTTTAACTGTCCCTTAAATTTTTTTACGCGCAAATATAATAGGCGATTTATATAGATATAAATATATTTTATATGGACCAAGAAGGTAATTATCACATAAATAAAATCAAATCCCGTCAAAAACGTCAATTTTTTTCTAGTAATGTTTGACAAATTTGGAGCTGCACATTATCAGAAAGGGCTGACGCGTGAGTACGTAAATCAAGCCGTTTATGTGGAAAATTACGATTGTTACAACCGGATCGTCAAAGTAAAGCGTTGTATCTGCTTAGTAGAGCCCACCGCATGCCCGTGTCACCCCCAAAAAGACGAAATCAATGATCAAAATTACTCGGCGAGCATTAGTCGTGTTTCTTCAAATGAAAGCACAGCAACAACGGTTTTAATCCCGTCTTCGAAACCGTCCATGATATCCCTAACAGCTAATGACGAAGAGAGGGCGGAAGTTTTCAGAAGATGGCTCAAGAAGAAAAATTCTGAAAAAAAGCTATTCATCGAACACCAGATAGAAATGCAAGGGGCCAAGGAAACTGAACGACAGACACGGCTTGAACTTGAAAGGGAAAATTTTGTGAGGTGGATCACCCTTAAGAAAAAAGAAGAAGGTCAACGCAAGAAGGAAACCAATAAAAAAAGTGAAGAACAAAAGGCAAAAAAGGAAGTCAAAAATCAGAGAAATTTAGAATCTGAATTAAATTACCAACTTTGGACCAAGAGAAAGGAGCAGAAATGTTTGGAAAATCAAATCAAGGATCAAATGAAACTTTTGAAGACTACCGAAGAAAAGCAACGACGTTCGAGTGATAGTAGAGTAGCTTATAGCAGCTGGTTGAAAAGTTCCAAAGACAAACCTTTACCCCTTCCTCTAAATCAAGGCTTGCAAAGTATATTTTGTACTTGATAGGTAATTTAAAAATTAATTTCTTAATTTTTAGGTTTACAGTCTTCCTTATCGGTGACTTATATAAATCCAACACCTTGGGTCCCAAATATAGACTGCAAACCCGTATCGCAATGATTTGTCTTAAAAGATATTAATTTGCGAATCTCATATATTGTGCTTCAATAAATACAGTTTATAAAAAAAATATTTAAAATCGTATCAGTGCCTCAACAGCTAAACGTGGAGATTCTAAAACGTTTCCTCCTCCTCTTGAAGTCTCGCGATATCAGACTTGTTCATGAAATAATAAGTAGGCTGACGTCCTTTTAAGTCTTTCATAACCCTTTTAGCACCGGCTTTGATCAAAACACGACTGATTGTTTCCATCTTTTCAACGCCCATTGCGTAATGAAGAGGGGTCCTCTCCAACTAAATTTTTGAAAGTAGTTTCTTTTTGTAAAAATTTTCTGTACTCACGTTATCGCCCAAATGAAGCGTTTCTGGAAACGTGTTGGCCACGAAGTCAACAATTTCCTCCTGCTGGCACAGAACAGCAATGTGAAGGGTGCACCTTCCATAACTATTTCGGCCAATTGCCAGAAGTTTTCCACTACCAGTGTCGTTTTCATCAGCCAGCATTAAAGTTATTTCGTTTAAATTACCTTCTCGAATTGCATGATGGACCCTTTCACGCCTTTCCTGAAATTTTGCCAATTTATCATTAAAAAGCATATCATTCTTAGATCTTAATGGCTATATCGCTCATTACATTTTGCGCCAATGACATTGCAAGATTTTTCTTAGTTAACAAGTTATTTTTGTTGTTAAGGAGTCTAATATAGTTGATAGTTATATTGCGAGTGCACGCCAAATACCTGAAGATTTTTAGGAATATGCGTATCTACGTGATTCAAAAATAAAGCAATTACAAGGGTATCCTGAAAAAGAGAAGAGCAGTGCGGCAACTCTTGGCGTTTACTTGAAAGTGGTCAGTTTGAGGTCACATTGTGGCGAAAGGGTGAAACCACGGTTTTTTAGTAACGTTTTTTGAAGAAGGACGTGGGAAGAATAACAAACTGACAGGCTGAGTTACATAATCCAAAGTTCTACAAAAAATTGCTAATGGAAAACACACAAAACCTACCCAGTATGGTAAGTTTATAAGATGACTGCAGTATTTTATGTTTTTTATTACACGTTGTTTCATACACTACTTGAAAAAGAGAAGGAAACACACCACTACCAATCGTTCCTGAATTCTTTATGGAAACACCAAACTTGTGTAGGATTTTTTTAAAATTCTCCCATTAGAAGAAGCACTGTTTCAAAATATCCTCCAACTGGAGCAGAGCAAACTGGAATAGATGCCAAGCAATGCAGTAACGAATCACTCCAATCGTTCTAAGACTATTTGAAATTTGGTAAAGAATGGAGATAATGGAAAATTGCCTCTTGAAGATCGCCAGCCAGATGGGCAGACCAAATGAAAACTTTAATAGGTAAGTAAGTTCCTTCCTGAAACTATGCATCTAGCTCAAAATTGGACAACCTTGAGGGATCAATCTAACAACATTTATAGTGTCACCACGCCCTGACAAGGGCGAAAGGAATGATAATGAAGCATAAGCATGTAGCCAAAGAAAACGATGACAGCTGGAAACCAATGAAACGATGAATCAACGAAGAAACTTGAAGAAACTTATCTAGAGGAGTGGAAGAGTCAAGGCTTATGAAGACGAAGAAGAATCACCAAGTCCGTCAGTTTCAATCTTCATCTGGATCCCAAGCACCATAATACTTTGGTTACATAATTGAAGGGGGGAATGGATAAAGGTGTCATGTAACATTTTTATGAAAATCGATTTCTTCATTTAAAGCAATTCCTTTTGCAGTATTCTTTCATTGATATATTTTTGGAAGCTCAATTTCATAGGAATCGAATTATCAAATGCTAAAATTGTTATTTTATAGGGAAAATGCTTATATCTCGTAACTTAGGTTAATGTACATGACACCTTTATCCAGTTACTCCGTCAATTGCGATATAGAGTCCCAGAACAACAGGAAGCAAAAGGTAACAGTAAGGAACAGCAAGTTAATTATTACAACTGTTAGGACCTGTTGTTCAGAAACCGCTTAAGTTTCCAAACTTAGTGAAAAAAAGAAACCAATGCAATTGTGTTGATTATACCACTCATTTCCCTATCCTAGCGACCGCTTAATAAATGGTAATTAGCACTGGAGAAAACTTAATAAGTGATAATTCCTCGTGCTGCTCCGCAAATCTAGTGTGCCATATTGAGTAGAATGTGATTAATAAGTGATAATCCCGCATGCTGCTCCGCAAATCTAGTGTACCGTGCTGTCAACTGAAATGTCACAGTTACAAAAAATGACGCGTTTCGGTGATTGTTCTTTAAACAATATTGATGAAAAGATACAAAATCATAAACCGTGTGACACTGTAAAGTCTCACAAATATATTTGGGCCCAATTTACCGAGTTTTGCGACTCTCGGAATTACATTTTGTCCGAAAAAGTATTAAATTGTTCATTCGTGATATAATCTGACGAATACAATGGAATCGTGATTATTGATAATCGCATGAATTGATGCACTCAACATGTTGTGTAATTTTTGACAACATGTTTTGCGATTATCGATAATCTCGATTCCACTTGTTTTATTGTATATGATTACACCACTCGTAGTGCTATTTTTCCCTATCCTAACGACCGCTTAATAAATGATAATCAGCACTGAAGAATGATCAATAAGTGATAATTCCGCATGTTGCTCCGAAAATCTAGTGTACCGTGCTGTCAACTGAAATGTCACAGTTACAAAAAATGGCGCGTTTCGGTAATTTTTCCTAAAAAAGTATTGAAGAAAAAATACAAAACAATACACCATATAACACTGTAAAGTCTCACAAGTATATTTGGGTCCAATTTACCGAGTTCTGCGACTCTCGGAATTATATTTTGCCCGAAAAAGTATTAAATTGTTCATTCGTGATATAATCTGACGAATACAATTCGTGGAATCGTGATTATTGATAATCGCATGAATTAATGCACTCAACATGTTGTCAAATAACTTCACTCCTCTTCGAGTTGTGAAATTAATTTTTGACAGCATGTTTTGTGTCCCAACTCATGCGATTATCGATAATCTCGATTCCACTTGTTGTATTGTATATGACAATGCCGAGAATTTGAAATATTGCCAACTTCACTTCATAACCCCACTTGTCAATTTAAAAAATAAAAAACATACTTTGACACGTGGAATTATGAAGTGACGTTGGCAAAATTTCAAATTTTCGACATTGCCAACACAAATTTTTTTCTTAAATTTATATTATATTCGAAATGTTAAACGGTATCTGAACAACAGGCGCTATATTTAATATTAATAAATGATTAGATAAAAAAATAAATTATTTCTATTACAAATTCTCGATTCCTACACATGTGCAAAAAAGTTACAAAATTAATTCGTGATGTAGTCTTGCAATGTGTTATCAAATATACAGGGTGTTTAAAAAATAGTAACAAATTTTGGGAAACCATAAAAGAATTGAAAAGGTCTTAATAAGTAAATGTCAGCAAATGACTTGGAAGATATTAATGCTTTTATCAGAAGATTTAGCCATAAAAGGACGATGACCGTTTCGTATTAATTATTTGATCTAAATGGTGAGGAGAAAATTTTGCAATGAATTCTTTGTTAGTCATTTATTTTTTTAAATGGTTCTAAAAACTTACTTCGAAGGCCAAAATAGATTGAAGAAACGTAACCGTTGCCGGCTGATTATTTTTGGAAACTACGTCCACTATGGGACAATCTTCCTCGTCTACCAAATCAATGATGTGATCATAACCATTTAACAGAAGCTCAACCAATTTATTCGTGTCACCATTGGAAGCGACGTGTAAAATATATCTGTCCACTTCTGCCGTATTTTCGGGAATGTTCGCTTGAATACTGATATCGCGTGCGGTCCTATAAAGTTCATCCCTGTAACTGACATTAATTTCCGTTTCGAGCAGAAGCTGAAAAAGAGCATTTCGACCATGCGAACGCGCCGCTGCGAAATGTAGCATGCTCTGGCCATGTTCATCCTAAAAATTTCATTATTTTTCGTTGAAAAAATTAATTTTTCACTGACCCTGCTCGTGCTGTTAAAAGCCGACTCCAATTCCTGCACGTTCCCTTCTTCGGGAGTAACAGTGACAACGTCAATGGTCGCGGGGACCGCTTTATTATCGTCAACTTGTTGAGGAGGACCTACGACTACATCTTGATTTTCCTTTAAAAAGTGCAATAGTTTTAACAAATTATTGTATTGTTGTTCGGTGCATGTCTAAAACTTGTTTTCTAAGTCGAGAAAATGCAAAACTGGAACTCTCACCTGCGTTTTAACCGTCGTTCCGTTCGCAAAATTATACAAGTAAGTTGCGAGGTATGCGATGGGATCTTCTGGCCGTTTGTTGGCGACTTCAGTAAGGCCCTTAATTAAGGGATCGCCTAAGGCTGCAATTTGTGTTAATTATTATCAAAGCCAAAATTGAGGAAACGGGCATTACATGAGGCCAGATAGCGTCCCTCCTCCGTACAGAAGAACGGTAATTCGGCTTGGTTGGGGTTATCTGCAATTAAAACGAGTTGTGAAAAAGTTGGTGGCGTTTTGAATATCTAAAGGCGTGTAAAAATAAAATTACGTATATGTTTTTTGTGCAAGAATTTTTAATCCCTGCGTACCCAAGTGGGGTAACTTGATTGCCCCATGCTATTATTTTGTCATAATATATTATAGTTGTGTTAACCGCAAGTAACGTATATTTAGTATATTTATCTATTTATTTATTTATTTATGACCATATACATATGCCTTAAAAAGGCATCCTATAAAGGCAAATAGAGTTGCCTGTACATAGGGATGGTACAAGATAAAGAAGAAACAAAAAAAAAAACTTTTAAAAATCAAAAACAACAAAAACAAAACCCTAAAACAGTATGTTAAACTAACCTGTATAAAGATCCACACAATATTTACATAGCAATGTGATAAAATTTTCTTTTTACAATACACAATGCTCTCTTATAAAACTCTTTAGTCTTTTCTTTATTGCGACTTTGTTAGATACTAACGTTTTGAGATCATTTGCTAATGAGTTGAAAACATTAATAGCCACAAAAAAACTGTTTTTTTTTACTTACAGTTTTATCTATTCTTGGCAACGATATACTCTTTTCTCTAGTATTGCTAGTGCTAGAAATGTTTTTTTTTTTCAACGTATCGTAATGAAAAGAAACAGCGTCTAATTGAAATAATTGCCTTGCAGAAAGAGGGAGGTCTTGCGCTATAAAGTGATTCTTATTTATAATTTTTAGTAATCTCTTTTGTATTCCTTGAATCAACTCTAAACAATTGTTATATGCTCCACCCCAAGTTATTATACCATAATTAACTAGACTCTGAAAAAATGCATGATATATCACCTTTAATGTTTTCCCATCCATTGTATTTTTAATTTTCGCAAAAATTAAAATTAAATATCTAGTTTTTTGACAATATAATTTATGTGTTTGTCCCATTTCATATTAGTCAAACAGTAAACCTAGATACTTATGGCAATCTACTCTTTTTATTGCATTATTGGCTATGTTACGTAATTTGTAAAGTGACAGGGACGCTATTACAGTAGCTTCCGCACGCTATATAAACTGTTTTACTAACATTTAATGATGGTTATTTAATGAAAGCCACTTTGTGACTTTACAGAGATATTCGTTCATTTTGTCCTGAGCAGATGACCATGATGGCAGATGGCTATGATAACAGTGTCATCAGCATAAGACATAATAGTACCATTTAGCAATCTCCTAGTAGAACATTTACATAAAGATGAAAAATAATGGTCCCAATATGGCCCCTTGTGGGACACCAATAAATATTTTTTTGTATTCACTTTTGCAGTCTTGAATTTTGACACATTGTTTTCTACCTGAGAAATAGCTAGTTATTAGATTTAAGGCACTACCTCTTATGCCGTGCCTATCTAATTTCTTATGATCTACCGTGTCGAAAGCTTTTGCCAAGTCTAAAAAAGTGGTAATAATAGGATTGCTTTTGTCAAGCTTATTGTAAATAATATTGTAAATATAGTTTAACGCATCCATAGTTCCCCACCTTTTACAAAACCAAACTGTTTGTCAGATATAATGTTACAATCCGTCAGAAACATATACAATTTCTTGTATATGATTTTCTCAAAAATTTTTGTTATATTTGATATGAGCGAAATTGGTCTGAAGTTCGTCATACAAGACCTACCACCAGCCTTATATATAGAAGCTATGTCAGCGTGTTTAAGTACATTTGGCCACGTCGATTGTTGGATACACAGATTAAAAATGTGTTCCAACGGACGTATTAATTTTTGAGAAAGGCAAATGTAATACGAGGCAAAGCCGAAGTGAATCACATGTCGAGAATGTTAATGTACTCAATGTTAATTGTTTTCCGCTACCGGTAATAAGTAGCTTTAAAGAACAAGAAAATATTACTTGTACAATAGAAATTTTTGCAGTTGGTTAGTTAATTAGTAATGCTATTATTTTTTTCTAAGGGACGTATTAAGTTTCGTTGGCACGAATATTATCAGCCATTTTCAGTCCCTGTCGTTATGGATGTAAAACCTTCTTACATAGCTGGTATCACATAAATATTATTTAAGTCTTATAATTTTTATACGTTTTTTAATTACATATGGTAGAACTTGTGATAATCGGCAGCTTTTAATTTTTTACAACATAATTCATAACCTAATTAATAAATGAAAACCTCGTACAGTCCGCGACCTTTGAAAACTAAGACACGAACTTTTGAGATATTCTACACAAATTACAAATTCTTAAGGAACCTAATATCAGTATCAATTTTTGACAAATCAGAATCGTGCCATTTGTCATACTATCTTTGTTCTGAAAGGCTGCGATCATACATACATATTTAAAATGTAAATGTAAAATGTAAAATGTAAATCGAGGCGGACTCAGACGACTGGTGTACTTTGCAAATATTTTGTACTGCCGTACGCTTGTCAGGTGGTGTGAGTGTCTGTCACGAAAAATGGTACAAGTCAAAGGCTTCACAATTATGATACACTCGACAAGTCCGTGCCTAATCTATACTTGTGAATGCGCTCAGACGAGATGTGCATATTTGATACTATTCATTCAGTATGTTGCAATATGTGTACAAAAGAAGTTTTTTATTTTTTTAATTAAAAATTATGGAATGGTAGAATTTAAAATAACCAATAGAAATTCAAATCCTTATCATCATGTTAATCACGCGTTTGCTTTACTTCTTTTCTTAAGAAAACACACTTTAGTTATTTATTAACGAATGAAAATCTATGTGAGAAAAAGTGCTTAGAAATGGTTTTCCAACAACCTGTTTCAATTGCAGAGAAAAAAATCAGATAAAACTAATTTTATATCTAGTAACTTCCAAAGTGCCTAATTAATTAACGAGTAAAAAATCGAACATGATCAATAACAAAAAAGTGTTCAAAAACGAATTTTCTACCACCCATTTCAATTTGGAACTCGACTTATGAAACACCTGTATGCAATAAAAGAAATATGCCTTGGCATCATATAATAATTTAAAAGGAAGATGCAGAATTATTATGAAAGGATTATTTCTTTAAAGCATAACTACAATTTCGTGGTTTCCATATCTGTACCCCAGAAGCAAAGTATGTTAAGTCCAAAATTTCAAATGTTCAGGAGAGCACTCTAAAGTTTTTTTGACAACAGTTTTTGCTATAGTTCCATGATTTTATGGCGACGCATTTTAAGAACGGTTATGGATAGAATTTTTCTGACAAAAGCAAATGAAAGTGTGAGTTTCGTTTAGTGACTTACCATAAAAAACTCAATTTGGACAATTTTGGACTTAACATAGTTTGCTTCTGGGGTACAGATATGGTACATCCATTAAACTGAAATAATTTCCCTTTTATTGATATCGTGTACGAATTTATTTAGATACATCTCAGATGCAATTACTATTTCAATATTACCCCGTTTAAGAACCTAATTTGTAACTGCAAAACACATGCCTGAATAGCAATGTAAACAATAAAACATTCCTCAGATAATTTATAGATAAACGATAACAAGAATTTTACAGAAGAATTTTTTTAGTCGTTTAAAATTTTGTAATTATGTATTTAAAAACAAATTGAATTTTTATAAATGTTTGTATCTACTTGTCGCAATTATATTTACCACACCACTATTAGACAGTACAAAAAAACTAATTAAAGTACCTATATTAAGAAAATCGTTATTCTGAAAATTTCGTTATGATGGAATTCGTTACAAAGTAAATAATTTAACCTGCAAGATTTGTAGTAAGTATATAATTATTATTTAGGCTAAAATATTTATTCATGATGAATCAATAATAGCACTACTTATAACAAATGTTGATTTTCTTATTGGACGTTAAAAGTATAAAGAATGTAGCTCGGGTGCGCAAGGGTTAAGTGTTTTAATTGGACGAGTTCACAAGTACAGATAAGAAGAAAACAAAATGTGCAACGTGTAAAAATCGGTACAAACCACACCATTTAACTGTTAAATTGTGGCTGAACAATGAACGAAGCTTACTGACCTAAATTTATTTTTTGGCCCATCCAAACCGAATTCATGTACACAGAAGTAAGAAATGAAAAAAGCTTGGCACTATTTATATTTACACTCCTTACATCTAAAAAGCGTCATTGCACGCTAATTAACTGCTAACTACACTTCTTTTTCTTTTAAACATGTTCACGAAAAGGGCAGCGATGTGGAGCGAACTCGACATCGCCAAATCTTTCTCGAGCTGTAAAATATTCGCGGCGGCCGTAGTGAAATCCTCGAAAGTTTGCAGTTCTGTAACCCCCAATGACTGTTGATTACCGATCCTGACAACGTCTGAAGTGTGAGTGCTTCTCGTGCAAGTTAGTCCCCGAACGGTGCAGAGATGCTTCAGATTGTCAGGTTCCTTGATTAAGTGTTGAAAACGAACTGCTAGATTGAAATGTAAAGTGTTTCCCAAAATAGTAGGCCGCGAAGTAAGATATCCGAACTTTTCATCCCTTCTAAAATCCAAAGCCTGCTCAAGCGTGGAAACAATTCTGTGGATCCTCCAATAAATTTGGCCAACATTTCCAGGTTTTTGTGGAGGCGTGCAAGTTACAATTCTCACGTGATCCAAAACGTTAATCCAAGCAGCCAAATTTCCATTGTTGCTTACAAAAACGCCTCTGCCGTACGGCCAGTGCTTTCCATGCAATCTATCCGACTCTGCAATGTTCCACAAAGGGATCAGTAAGCCTTTTGACGCCAAAACCACCCGAATTTCTGAAGGATCCTCAAGGACTTCATTCATTGTATAATAGCTCCCACTTCCCTTCTCTTTAATATTTTCAGGGGTCGCATGAGGGTACAGAGCGTTTGCCATTGGCCCACTCAAGAGAACCGTCGTTAACATTCGTTCAACTTCTTCTAATTGGCCAATGTTAAGCGACTTGGGCAATTCAAACCCTTTTAAGTTTCTAGTACATTCAAGAGTTCCCGACAAAATCCATTTTGCCTGAGAATCTAAATCCACGTCCAAATCATCATGACTTCCGGATTTTAAGAAATTAGACTCGGGGTGGTATAAATTAACGCCGGGATCGATGCAATGAACCTCTTTGATGAGAGGATCAAGAAATTCGTGAAAAACCGTGTAGACGTACAAATCCGGGGCCACTATGCAAG
This sequence comes from Dascillus cervinus, assembly GCA_949768715.1. Lineage (NCBI taxonomy): Eukaryota > Metazoa > Arthropoda > Insecta > Coleoptera > Dascillidae > Dascillus > Dascillus cervinus. Next base: position 22,224,621 of record OX458319.1, on the reverse strand, counting down.
CCGGAAAATCATGTTCTAAAGCGTTTCGAAACGAAGTTTCTGTCGGAAGCTTTTTCACTCCCGGCCAAATAATATCGTAAAGATTGTGATCCAATTTGGTCATCAAGAATTTTACTGAATCGAAAATGTATCGTTTCATGTGTTTGCACAGAGGTGAGCTGCTCGTTGTGGAGGAAACTGTCGTGACTATCGATGAGGCCGAAACCGTGTTCGAATTCCTTCTACAGTGTAACAAATTGAAACAGCGCTCCAACACCACCAGCATGTCTTCGTCGTCCAAATTCCTTCTTGCCGATGATGTATCGTCAGGAACTGTGTCGGTGCAGGTAGAAATAAAAATTACATACACTTATCGTTCGCTACTTGGTTTTTACAAAAATCTGTACAACACAAAAAAGCTGTGCTTCTGCAAAAAAATGAATTTTTACCTTTATCAGTCAAAATTTCATCGGCCATCGTTGCTTCGGCACCGAAGTCCTCCAAGAGCGTTCTGTGTGTGAACTCGGTTTGGTGGATCCTGTAAAATTCCGGAGTGTGTCCCACCTGTCACAAAAAATCATTAAAGAAGCGTCGACAGCCCCCCACCGCTACTGACCTTATCCCCAGCCTTGGGATTGGCCCCTAAATGAACGAGTAGGTTGTAATAGTGACCATTGTCTTGTAGAACTGCTGCGTAATGTAGGGGGGTTCTGCCGTTGTTGTCTACGCATTGGATAGTTTCCGGAAATCTTCCGGCTAAATATCGAACGATGCTTGTATTTCCAAAAATGATGGCGGTGTGTAGAGGCGACGCACCATTTGGAGAAATTTGGTCCTTTGCAACTGCAAATTTGCGACGGTCGAGAGCTGCTTGGAGTTCCTTTAAATTGCCATTTCTTGCCCCTAGGTGGATTTTGTTGATTTTCGTCTAAATAATTTTGTTTTAATGTCAACAATTGAACAAAAATAATTATAATTTACCATATAAACAGGGACGCTATCTAAAAAAGCCTGAAGATCAGCATTATCAGAATGTTGTCCAATTAATTTATCTCCTTCGCCATTTAATACCAAACCAGCTAATTGTTCCATATTTCCAGCTTCAACCATCTCAGCAATATCAGGTTCTCCTGTGTGTTCATTCGAAGATGATTGGCCTTCTTCATTTACTGATTCGACTTCATTCTCACCATTTACAACTCCTTCTATGACGCCTTCTTGATCATCGATGTCCTCGTGATGGTTTGCCGTACCATTTGGTAATTTGCGCGATACGTTACTGGCAGGCCGTGATGAGTGGTTGGATTTTGGTAATTCCTCCGTCTCCGCTTCCACAACATCATCACTATCCTCTTTTTGCTGTTCGTCCTCCTGTTCTTCTGGTTCAACTTTCGATTCTACTTCTTCAGGTTGATCAACGCTTTCTTCTAGTTCTGGCTCTGGCTCTTCTTCTTGCGTAGGGGGTTCCTCCGTATGAGCTTCTTCCGTAGGGGCGTCTTCTATGGCAGCTTCATCCACAGTTTCTTTTTCAGCTTCTTCATCTTTATTTTCGTCTTGTTCTTCAATTGCAGGTTCATCGCCGGTTCCGTTAATTTCCTCAACTTGTTTTACTTCTGTGGTTTCATTTCCATTGAGCAATTCATCTACAGTTTTATTAATTTCAGTTTCTGTGCTATCACCGAACGGTTCCTTTTTAATTTCGGTGGGGGTTGATGCAATTAACATCCCCCAATCCCAGTTTGCAGGAAAAGAATCTTTCGCCATTCGTGGACATTCAGGAATGACTTGCAACAGTTTCTGGTCAATTTCTGTATTTCGGGTCTTGTAAAAAGCAGCAGATTTTTGTTTCTGCATTAGAAAAGATACAGATTAATCAAATTTAAAATTTGTAAAACTTACGTTGTCGAGAACTGATTCATCAGCGCCGGATTCGATGAGGAAGTCGAACATTTTTCCATCATCTTTCACAAGAGCTGCGTAATGTAGCGGTGTTTTTCCTTCGTTTTCGATTTGGAAAACGCTGTTTGGATATTCAGCAACTATATACTCAGCAATTTCTTGCCTTCCTAAACCTGCCGCCTATTGGAAACACCATTAAAAGACGAAAAAAGTGAAACAATTAAAACCTTATGTAAGGGTGCCAATCCATTTGCGTCCTTCCCTGAAAGTACAATGGACGGGATCGGTGGAGTTAATTGCCCCTTAAGTCCTTCTAAATCATCATTTTGTACGGCTACGTGCACGTCCTTGATCAATCCCTAAAAAGCAATCGATAAATCCACACATTGGCTTGTATTAATTGTACGTTACCATGATTCTCGGCACGGCTTCTAGAAATTTTCTCACTTTTGGATTGTTGCTGTGTTCTACCAACAATTTTGAGCCATGGCCCTCCCAAACGACCTGCTGGAGATGCCCCAAATCCCGCTGGTGAATCCATATTCTTATATTTGATTTCTTGATCACCAAACCTGAAGAAGAGTTATCCTTCATGTTTATGAGCGCGTTAACATTTCAAATCAACCCTCGCGTGGATACTTAGAGAATGAATACCATTTCGAACGTACGTGGTAAACCTCAAGTGTCAGGTGACTTGACGGTTTAATAATTTAGTGTCTACATATTGATTGATGTGTTCGACTGGAACCAAGTGTTCCAGTTTTTTCGTATTTAACAGAATTCCATTATATGTGAAAATTAACGAGCTTTATTGAGTGAGCTTTTAAGCGTTAAGTGAAAAGCTATTTGAAAAACAAATTTTCAAAAATTTATGTTCATTAATTACGGTCGTTCATTATTTCACCTAAAAATAAATGTTTCATAATGTAAAGTTTAGTTTCGTAATTTTTAATTTATGAAACGTGAACTTTGGTATTGAATTTTCCGAACCACCTCAATGAATAATTAAGAGCGAAGGTTATCTAGGAAAAAATTTCACAATTTCTCTATAATTTTACACAAATGAGGGGTTGTGAGCCATCGCTATTTCCAAAATTTTCCCACCGCTTATAGAGAATCAATTTAAATGTAGGTCAACTTTATCACCGGCGATTAATCTTCCAAGTTTGTATTATTATTTTTTAATTAACCGGCGTTAAGTTGTTACGGCGTGCAAGATGCCAATGATCATGATGACCCTTGAAATGGCATGCAACTCACTTTCTTTATGCGCGGTGCTTTTCCTTGAGCTCGCGAACGATTTATGAGAACTGGGCAGTTCGAGATCAGAAACGTGATCACCATAAAATCTGGCTGAGTGTTGCTTGCTATCTAAAGCGGAAGCGTCCGCTCCGGCCCCGACTAGAAGCTTTTGCATCGCCGACGCATCCTTAGAAACAACGGTATAATGATAGGCCGTACGTCCTTCCTGCAATTAAAAGCGCATTATGCTAATTCGGTCTTATTAAACACTCACAGAGTCCTTCAGAGGGACGGTTTGAGGGTGGTTCTGGACTAGCCACAACGCGATATCCTTCAGGTCGTAATAAACTGCCTTGTGGAGCAACCCAACCCCCGCTTCGTCTTTCGCCGTTACCAGCTTTCTTTTTCTTTCGGGCTCTTCGTCCAAAAGAGCCTTAAGCTCTTCCAAGCGTCCACTATTTACGGCATCATGCAAGAGGCTAATTTTGGACTAAAACAAATTTTTCTTAAATGGCGAAAAAAGAACTGAATTTTGTACCATAAGCGAAGGGACCGATTTGAGAAAGGTGCGAACTTTATAGTCAGCCGAATATTCGCCGATCAATTTTTTCCCTTTTCCCTCCAAAACGATCTGTTCCAACTTATGAACGTCACCACTTCGTATAAGCTGCTTTATGTAAGCGGAATTCAGCTGTAACACTGAAAATTTTAATTAACTTTTGGGGTCGTTTAACCCTTTTGTGGCATCGTGACTGGTACATTTTTCTTTAGGGTCAAGGTTTGCGTTAACTAAGAAAAATTGTTCGCAACTAATAACGTCTGAGAATGCACATTCTAAAGGAAATGAACGGTGGACATGCGAATCCTTATTAGCTGTCTATTTTTTTTGCGATTCGTCACATTTAATTTTTATTTGAACTCCATTTCCTTCGCACGAAATGTTAACTCTTTAATAACGCAAGCACGAATCGGACTTAATTAAAAATTAACATAAAACCCGTTTATCCTATCAAATTTTTTTTGTTCTTCTAAAGGTTCATGTAACTAATTTGCACCCTGTTGAGGAAACACGCAATGTTTAAGTGAGAACTTGTTAAGATGTAGATTGCAATCGGGGGATGAATTCGACCCGTTTTCATAATAACGACAGTGCACTTTCTAACTTTGTTTTGTTTGCGATTTGTTGCGTTTCTTTTTTGGCAGTTGATAAGGCAAATTTGCAGCCTGTTGCTACTCGAGCACGCGATGTTCTCACAAAATTATCCGAACTAGAGAAAGGGGTTTGTTTTGTCCGGACGATCGTCTTCGATAAGGGCCTATGACGCAGTAGTAATGAGACTTTTTCCAAAAGTAGATTTTTGCGATTGCAAAACATAATAGGGTGAAACTACGGCAGCGCATTAACACTGGAAGATTACCTACGAATTTAGTTATGATAACGGGGTAAAATGAAGGTCTCTTGAAATTTGCATACATGTTAAGGCGTAACATATGATTGAAATTAAAAAACTAAAATTAAATTATTTTCGAAAATTTAAAATAGAACTGTTCATCTATAAATCGTTGCACCAAAGCATGGTGCAATTTTTTCAAATACACTGCTGGACAATAAATCTCGGGCACCTGACAGATTTTGGAGCTTAATTATGTTTTGTTAAGTTTATAAATATAAAAAATCAGAAGTCTATCTATTTACATAGCAATGATTTATTGTTGAGATTATTGTGCTCTTTAAACCTCGTATAAAAACTCCTTCCAGTCTGGCCGATATCACACGTACCACATTTTAAAGCATAAGTACCGTTCAAACTTCACCCCCCCCCCCCCCCAATAGATCGAAGAATATAATATATGTATAAGGTCAATAACATGGAAAAGAGAACAGATATTTTATTGACAATGTTAAATACGAAACATTCTATTTATTATGAATATTAATAGGGATATCTGAAAAAATTATTTTTTTATTATGTAACTGAAATTTTTTTAAATTTATGTGCGTACATTTTTATATTATTATGCAATTTTGAATTTTTTGCGCAAGATATACCATGAAAATTAAGGAAAGAACAAATAATAAGTAATAAAATAATAACAAAAGGAGGGAAATTGTTCTGGTCAATTAAAAATAGTTTCTTCGGTAAGAAAGTAATACCTAGGGAAGTACGAATTCAAGTTTTTAAAAAGGTCAGTAAAGATGGACATTGACAAAGTCAGCCAGAAAGAATAGCAGCAACACAGATTAGGTTCTTAGGAAAGACCGACAACAAAACAAAAAGAGACAGAATCAGGAGCATAATAATTAGCAAATAGAAGAAGTACAATATATGTGGATATATGAAAACGATGTCAGAGAACAAAATTTCCAAACAGATCTTCTAAGCAAGAGAATGAAGAGAAATTTGGAGGAATCCAACTCATCTCACACCCTGCCTTATTAGACCTTCACAAGTAGATAGGCCCATGCATTAAGTAAGTAAGTAATTCGTTTATTTGCTCTTTAACTTCCATTGTTAAGGTTTTGTTGCTTGGTACTTAAATACCTGGAAACAGCTGAAATCCAAACATTACGAAAATTGTGGGAAAAATAGGCTTGACAGAATCAGCAATTATATATAAAGCGATTTAAAATTCAATACATAGGAGAGTAAGTGTAAAGAAGACTAGTAAGACCGACACGGGACACCTCTAAGCGAAGAAAAAGTGTTGATCGTCGTCCCAAAAAAATTAAGCAATAATCTCAGTTGAAAGAGGCTACAAGCCTATAAAGAGAGAAGGAGAAGAAGACCTAGAAGAAGAAAAAGAAAAATTAGATAATGAAGATGAATACTAAGAAATCACAATAAACCGAAACGACTAAGAACTCAGTTAACAATTGACTAATTGTACGTAGGAAGAGGAATGAGTTGGCAGAGGTTAAAAATCCCAAGGATTACCGTATTGGAAACCCTTAACCGACTTAGAGCGGAAGTTTTCAGATGCAAGGTAAATCAAAGTGTACCTATCTTCCGACTGCAGCCAGTCTCAATTTATTATTACATTTTTCACATGGTGGTTCAAGTGGTTTGGGGGGCGCAAGCTCTAAAAATCATATTTAATAAGACAAATTTTTTATTATTTAAAATATATTGAATCTAGTCGACCTCCCTTGAAACAGCTTTGGCTATGATAATCTATACGGCTAGGTGGTTCAGTGGTAAGTAAACCAGTCTTCTGGACGGAACGTACGGAGGCACCTGAGTTCCAATTTCGAGGAGATTGGAAAAGTTTCCAATCAAAATTCGGAATCGGTACCCAGCCTAGTCACCATTTGTCATTGGGATCTAATTAATGACGCTTGCGCTTAAATATCTGGACGTTTGGGGGAAGTAGCAAAGTTCTATACACACTCTTACATAACACGACTAGCATCAACAAGGTTAAGCACCACCTTATAACCCGTGCATGGGCCAAGTTGTGCGGATTAATAACCGACATTAGCTGCATCACCCATTAACACAGAAAGCTGTGGACGTAAATGGCCTGTTAATGCAGTATTCATATTATCTGCACCATACGTGATTTGGACACCAAAAGAATAGTGTAATAATTTAGTGCATATAAAGCAACAGTATTAATAATATGTTCAATAAGATATGACTCTAAATGAAATAAAATATTGAATAAAATGTTAATACGAACATAGTTTGTGGAAAACACAGTTAGAGTTCCAAATCTGCGAATACGTCTGAGACGCTGCCTGAGATATCGACTAAACTTGAATATGAAAGTGAAGAAAAAAGGCCCAGTATTAAAAACGATAGTCGACCCTAGTAATAACAACCATCCTAAATTTTATCAATATGGATGATGATGATGGGGTAATATCACAGTTTACACATCTAGACTCTGCCACAAATAACACTGTTGGTAATCAGAAAACTTTTTAAAATCTGGAAAGATTGAAATGTAAGCAATGCAGCAAAAGTGGTAGTAGCTAGGGCATCAATGGTTCCGGTCTTTCTATATCGATCAAAGATATACTATAAATGAACACAATAAGTAAAAGGTAGATGAAAGTTCTATGAATTGCTAGAACAACAAACACCTTCATACTAGAGCAGCATTAAATAGATTACCGTCTAAAAACTTATGCCGGACGACGGAAATCTGGAACATCTGGAAATACAAGGAAAAGTAGCAAGAAAACGACGCAATAGTAGATCACTTTTGAAGTGTACCAGAGATGATATAGAGGCACACCAAAGATCTTGGCCTAAGGTCCCGCTTCAGAATATTAACCCTAGGTTGGGCAAATCAAATAAAGAAAGCAACCTGATTTGTATTCCTCCAAGCATTACTTGAAGCTGGACAGAAAGTTGACTGACTAAACAGTACAAAATATTTAAATGGGATAGTGTATGAGAGAATTACTGACAAGAAGAAACATAACCAAACCATTAGGTCAAGCAATAAAGAATTTTTTTATGCCATAAATACTACCCGGAAACCAACTGTGCGATTACATAAAGGACAGTTAGTAGATCAATTTGGCATAATTTTAGACTCGAGGACCATAATTTTTAATTAGTTATGAACAATTTAGAAGAAAAACTCGTTTTTTTTTAAGTTTTTTGCTTGTAAAATGGAAACTAATGAAGCAATCTTAATGTTGTCAATAGACGAATTGTAGAGAATTAAATTACGAAGAGAATGAGAGGTCGAATGTCTCGATCGAAGAATTAGAACCGGAGAAAATCCGGAAACCCGGAAATTTCAGTGTTTTTTTAAAAAATTCACAATTCTGACATTTTTGAATTTTAAGAACTGAAACCTTGCACACAGATAGCTATTTATATGTACTTTATGTGTGCAAAACCCAGTTTCTGTCGGACTAACGGTTATTGCACAATCACCATTTCAATTTTTTCTGCGATATTTTCCAGGAGGGCTTCTTGCTCCTGTGGTTATCCGATGTAAATTTTAAAAACAGAATTGGAAACTAGACGTACAGGGCAACAAAACGTTGATCTTCAATTTTCCATAAAATGCAGAGAAATAGCTTAAAAACGGTCGTGAATATGAGTAAAAACGGCCGACCCCGTGTAAATGGGGGGTGACAGCCCGTTATGGGAAGCGCAGCCTGGTTCTATTCCTATGTAAAAAACTTCCTCTCAGCGGCCGGTCTTCCCCCACTACTCGGCCACTCTTTGTAATTTATTTCTCTACAATTCGACCGTTTTTACTCATATTCACGACCGTTTTTCACCTATTTCGCTACATTTTATGGAAAATCGAAGATCAACGTTTTGTTGCCCTGTACGTCTAGTTTATAATTCTGTTTTTAAAATTTACATCGGATAACCACAGGAGCAAGAAGCCCTCCTGGAAAATATCGCAGAAAAAATTGAAATGGTGATTGTGCAATAACCGTTAGTCCGACAGAAACTGGGTTTTGCACACATAAAGTACATGTAAATAGCTATCTGTGTGCAAGGTTTCAGTTCTTAAAATTCAAAAATGTCAGAATTGTGAATTTTTTAAAAAAACACTGAAATTTCCGAATTTTCCGGGTTTTCTCCGGTTCTAATTCTTCGATCGAGACATTCGACCTCTCATTCTCTTCGTAATTTAATTCTCTACAATTCGTCTATTGACAACATTAAGATTGCTTCATTAGTTTCCATTTTACAAGCAAAGAACTAAAAAAAAAACGAGTTTTTTTTCTAAATTGTTCATAACTAATTAAAAATTATGGTCCTCGAGTCTAAAATTATGCCAAATTGATCTACTAACTGTCCTTTATGTAATCGCACAGTCGGTTTCCGGGTAGTATTTATGGCAAATTATGACATTTCTTTTGCTCTGTTGTTTGGCCTACATCTTGAATAAGAAAAAATCGATGAAACATTTTTTCTGTTTAATATCGAGAAAAAAACATTATAAATGTTAAAAGTAAAGTAATTTAAAGAATACTTATAATTAGTTAAAAGAAAAATACATCATTCTAAATCATTAATTGAACATTTGAATTGTGGCATGATCTAAATATTCTAGATGAACACTACAAGCACTTCTCAAATGTCGATCAATTCTACATGTTGGAATTGTGTTCTGGCCACATTGTATTCAGAAACGGAGACATTCATCCCTTGATCTCCGATGTAGCTTCTGTCCGCTTGCGATTTCGTTTTGTGAAGATACTTAAAAAGTACAGTTTTTCACAAACTATTTCAGAATTTACAAAAAGAATTGACGAAGAAATAAACAGCGATCCATTGCAAATGTGCCGTAGTATAACGATATTTGAGTAGTGCGTGTGGCATAAAGGTATTCATCTAAATCCGGAATGTAATTTACCACAAATAAAATGACCATCTTAATGTTTCAGAATGATGTATTCTTTTTAACTAATTATAAGTCGTCCTTATTACTGAATGTACTTTTACAAATTATCAGATCTAATTTGAGAATAAATATGTATATCATTTTCAAATTAGTGCACTTTGTTACTTTTTTTCTTTGTTTTGTAAAAACTAAATAACTTAACAATACCAGCAAAAGATAATCAAATAATTTAATAAATTATAAGGGCTTTTGAAAGGTCTTGTTCACCTTTAATCCCAGCGTGTGTAGGTGGTTCAATAAGATATACAAAGGTAAACAAATAATTTATTAAATAGGGATTGCATAAATAATTAATAAGTTACTTTCTACAAATTTAAGGGCAATAGCAAAAATTATGTTTTCACACTTGTATTAGCAGTAAAATTATGTCTCATATCTAAGGAAACAAAAATCTTGTCCGACAGTATCATTCAAAAGATAGGTACCGTATTTGGCGCGGTATAAAACGCACTGTTTTGTTCAATAAAATGAGCTTAAAATTGGGGTGCGTCTTGTAGCCTGAATGAAAACAATGCTCTACTCTAAAAATTGTCTCATAAATTTATAGCCCGGTGATATGTACCGCAAGTTAGATATGTGGCCATCTGCTAAAAATATAACACCACAAATTATCAAGATAAACCTTTTTTTAAAACTTTTCGTATTTTTTTTCTAATATTATTTGTGAAGAACGCCACAAAAATTCCTGACCATACAAATTTATCTTATAATTTAAAAATAAAGCAAAAATTAATATTGCAACTTGCCCAAGAACAAAAAGCACTCAAAAAACGGAAAACAAATAAACTCAAAAACTTTGATAATTAATTGACAAGTTTAACAACTTACCCCTGGGGGGGCTGGAATGCACGTAAAGCCCATTGTTCTGTGCCAGTTTATCCTGATTTGACCTGACGCGTTTCTTTAACACGGGCATCTTCCACCAATAAGTCCATAACTATCAGATTAAAAATTAATCATTTGAATCGATAAAAAAAATTGAGGCCCGAAATCGGTGTCCTGTAAAATTTAAATGAGTAACACGTGGACTTGATAAGAGAGTGTGTAGTGTTAAAAAGCGTCGCGTTCAATGTGCTCAACGCCGGTGTGACCACCGCTACCTTTTAACCCTCCCAACCCCGGCTTGTCTATTATTTGTACTACAATACATGACCTTATTAGCCTTCACGTATATTTTATTGACATTTGTTCACAATAAACAGAAAATATCAATAAATCGTTCGAAATGTTGGCTGCGTAGTTATTAAAAATTACTGAGCAACACGAACAATGACTTCCTGGTAAAAAAATAATTGTTCGAAATGCACGCAGATCGGAAAAAGTTTTACAGGATAAGTGTAATGTTAATCAATTGCGTCGCATGTTCAGCTTGATGCGCATTGTCTATCTGAATAAAACGTCGCTTAGGACGTTGCTAACAACAATTCTATCATTGGACATCGTTTGTGGGACGCCAGACATTTATTATATTATGTATCTTCGAAAATATGTGATAATTGCCATCGGAATTTTCGATGGGGGAATTTTCTTGAAGGAAATCGATCGCTTTGAATAATTAAGTTTTGTTCTGATTGGTGACGCACTGCCCCAATTTTTAACAAATATTTCTTCACAAACAATATTTTTGAGGTGGTCTGAAGAAGTTAATTACTTTTTATTTTTCCATGACAAGGAGAATAATGTTAAATAAAAAATGCGATGATGGAGCAGAAATTTTATTTCCCTAAACCGCTGACGCCATCATTTTCCCATTAAATCGCCTCACTTGCTCGATCAACGCACAAATTTTACAATGCTAACATTTATTGTTTTAATTGCGGTAATTTCAAGCCCATCGTTTGCCAACTTCGACAACGGTACGAATTTTCCACCAAATTAATTTTATTTTACGATTGCATGTCAATTTTCAGACGTCGACATCAATTGCGTGGGTAAAACATATGAAAATGTAACTCTAGCAGCCTATTATCCCGACTATGAAGATGACAATCAGGAAGATGGATATAAAGATAAAAATGGAAAAAAACTTAAAACGCTACAGGTAACACGTAGTTAATTTCAAATAAACTAAATTTAGCGGCCCGTTTCAGGATTACTTGGACGACCGAAACGAATTTATCACTTTAGCCATGGACGAAAAATTAGGAATTTCTTATGGTACATCGGTTTGCATTCCGGAACTTAATCAACACTTTGGACATCGTTTACGGTTTCAAGTTCGCGATAACGGAAGTAACCTCTTGAATATGGGTTATTTAAGGGCTGATATTTGCGTCAGATCCGAAATGGACAGTTATGATGTTGCATACAACAGAAAAGTAAGCCTCGTTTTTGAATAAATGGTAAAAAATGAGCAATTATTCTATTGATTATTTTAAAAATACTAAATCATTTAATACCCACGTTATATTTTCTTGGAGATTTGAAAATAACTGTTAATTATGTGTTGACTTCATTTGATGTTAATTTTTAATAAGAAGTGGGGTGTAACAGCTAGTTCCACTAACATAAATAAATAGTCAGTTATTGTGGAAAGTAATTGGTTTTGTATTTAGATCAATCTATTTAATATTTCATAGTATAGTAAGTAAGGCGCCTTCCATAAATGATGTCACGGGTTTAGGTGGGGGAGGGAGTTAGCGGAATTGTGACAGTCCATGACAGGGGTTTAGTGGATCTTTTTAAAAATGTGATATCACAAAGGGTGTTTTCGAAAAAGTAAAATTTTAGCAACTATTGATAAATTACCACTATAAATTCGCTAAGGGTTTATGTATTAATTGACAAGATTTCAGAAATTAAAAAAAGTTTCATTTGTTACTCTTGAAGAACAATTTTGCTGTTATATTAGGGTTCCGTACTTTAAAAGGAAAAAACGGAACCCTTATAAGATCACTTCGGTGTCCGTCCGTCTGTCACAGGGTTTTTTCTCGAAAATTAAATAACGTAGAAACTTGAAATTTGGCGTAATGATAGATCTTGGTGACGCGCACATATATCGTTCATCATAACTAGATAAGAATTTATTTTTAGATTAAGATAGGGGGTCAGTTTGGTACCAATAAGAAAAAAAAATAAATCAGCATATCGTGTGGGGTATCATTTGAAAGAGCTAACTGTAAGGAATTCAAAAATATATTTTTTACAATTTTAAGTTCAGTGGTCGTAATGATATAGCTAAAAATGTGCAAAAAATGACTATCCCCACCATGTTCTCCTAGGTTTCTGAAGCTAAAAATTTTATTTTAATGGGGTTAGTAGATATTAAGCCATAGATTACAGGAAAACTGCGTAGAATATCGACAATGTAATAGTTGTGAGAAAATTGTTATTTGAGTACGGAACACTAACTCTTGACCGATTTTTTGTAATTGGAGATACTCAGAAATAGTTTTCAAGATATAGATTCTTTTTTCATTACAATCGTCAGATGTTTTCGAGGGAAGGCTTCAATTGTAAATGAAAATAATTTTGCTTGTGACGTGACTCACGTCGAGGAGGGGGTGTTTGATATAGTGTGATACCTTATGACATGGGCGTGGGATGGGGGTCAAATTTGACAAAAAAAGCTGTAACATGATTTGTGGAAACCGCCTAACCAGAAACATGATTGTGACGGCCCTCGCTGCTTTTATCGGTTTTTGCCGATTACTTGGACACCATTTATATCGGTGTGAACAAGTAACTCTTATGTAAAGGGTTTTCCAATAAGAGGTGTTATTTTGAATAGCCCGTTATTTCGGTAGATGTAACTTTTGGAGCTGTAATTTTTTGACATTTGACAAGTAGAAACTACGCCATTAATAAAAATGGAACGATACACGCTTCAACAACGCATTGAAATTATTAAAAAATAGCGCAATCCATTAACCGTAACTGGTGCTCCAGCCTCATTTTCGAAAAAGTAAGGTAAAATGACCCCGCCGGACCATAAACCGCACCAAACAGTCACACGTTGAGGATAGAGAGGCTTTTCAACAATAACTTGCTACGGGTTTCCCGGCCGCGTAGAAATGTTTGCTTGGCTAAGCTCAAGTCGGCGAGGGGGTAGGTTGAAATTTAATCCTCGAGGTTATGTGGGAAGCGTTCTCTCATTCTTCTCCGGAGGTTGATAGGGCGCCACTGCTTTGGGGTGGTCGAAATATCTCGAGAGTAGACAAAGCAGAATTCTCTCTCGACAATGGGGTTACAGAAACAATCACGAACAAGATAACAAGTGTATTGACTAGTTAAGTGCTAAAACAATTTACAATTACTGATAAAGTTAGATTAAAAGTTAGGGTACCCAAAAGGCTGAAAGCCATCAATTTGCAACAATGCAACACAAATGCTCGAATAACATTAAATACAAGAAATGTTTGAATTACACGAAGCAACAAATTCGACAAGTATCAATACGGTCAACTTAACTACAACATCGACACGGCTCCATGCGCTGGCGGCTTTTCCTCAATCATCCCGCCCTGGAGAAGTCATCCGTGCAGATCGCCTGGACTGTTGGTATCCCGGTGGACCGGCAGATATTTACGGCACCGTATTTTCACTACTTGCACTGCGAATTCCCTTTAGGAATACCTCAACTTGTCGACGCTGAATCCACGCGTGACCTTCATTCAACACACCCAGTCAGGTTCTGTCGCTCACTTTCAATTTTTGACGAACTCCGCGCACTGACCTCAACGACCTTAAGATTCCCTGCTTGTCGAGAGAGAGAAATTGACTTCCGCGCGAATTTGAAATTAATTAATGAATCAGTACCGTAACAAATTCCCCCTTTTCTCCCTACGAGGAATTCTGATGAAGTCAGGATTCCTCGACAATCCTACTATCGCTAGACCTAAACTATCCATATCCTAAATCTACTATACAGTGATAACCCTATTATCGCTAGTCCTAAACTATCAATAACCTAGACCTAACTACTATCATTAACAACCCTATTTACAACACACCCCAAAAAAACAACAAGCCTTCCCCGGTCATCATGACCAAGGATGACTCCCAACCCCTGTTAGTTTATAGACACCAACGACGACTCATATTATACGAGAAAACAATTCCTTTTTCCCTAATTAGCTTGAAGAGCAAAATCGTCACGTCCAGAATAACTCGGCTCAAAGCCTAAAACTTAAAATCGTCCCTCGAAGGGATCGCCCTCAAAAGAAATCTCAATCAAATCAATAAATCAATTTACTTTCCACCTACCATGGGTGAAAGAACAACAACTAGGCCTCTCCTGCCTACCAACTAAATATTTGTCCTCGACTTTTTTTTTCAAAAGTCAAATCATGTTATGGTTAAATGTGTAGGCTAAAATCCGACAACGTCGATATGGTGCTAGAGGTAAATTCCACTACCCACAACTCTGGCACCTGCGGATACTACTACTGAAATCCTGAACCTAGCGACCCTATTGGTCCTTAGCAGTAACCACTACCTACCTACTATCATAAACCCGTCAAATTCATTTTGTGTTACTGTTACATCCGAGATCACATTCATACTATTCGAAGTAATAAGCCAGGGCTACAAATCCGGCAAGCCGATAGTTGAAATCTGTTCCACGAACCAAAATTACAACCTACATCGTCCTGGGTGAGTAAATCCAAATACCGTCGCTCCCGTTGAGCTGTTTCACCCGAGGACTACCCTGCTTACTTCGCATTCACACTCACACATACTCACTAGTTCTATCCAAAGTCTGAACACTCTAAGTGCAACACTCGATGAGGCGCGTATCTTCGAGGGGGTGCGCCGAGCGTCACGAGATCAGCTCTTTGCAAGTTTCCCACAAGAAGAGTCACGACACCTCGGGGTACGAATGATTCATAAAACCATGTCCGGATGTTAAGACCTAAAACAATGTGTTCTACCACGTACGTCTACGTGCCCCATTCTTACAAGTAGCTTATCACATCGACCTTTGATAACAACCGAACGGATTGGGAAAGCCGAATATAAATCCATGTCAAGATGATATGACCTATAAAGCATTGCGTTCTACCACGTGTGCCTACGTGCCCCATTCTTACAAGTAGATCAACGGATTCTACCGTCAACAACCGAACGGTTTGGGGAAAGCCGGGATATAACTAACAATTATTTCCGTTCATACTAAAAATGATGACACGGAACTCACACTTATACAATTAAGACGAAGGACAACGTGAAGATTTAAATTTGCATGCTTAAAAGTATTGTATAATCTCGAAACCCTACTTCAATCTACGGATAACCTCAAAATTCTCTACCTACAAACTCTAAAAAAAAAATCCTTTTATGCCGCCCCAGAGGTTTTGTGACATGGCTCCGCAAGCTCAGAGGTCTTGGAACATGGTCGCATAAAACACAGTATATCACAATACTACTATCCACTCAGTATATCGCAATACTACTATCCACTCAGTATATCACAATACTCCTACCCAAATCTCAAAAAAAAACAAAAAAAAAACTACCAGAGTTCCCAATCATGAAGTTCAATCCGTAACAACCCCGTGGGTTCGTAACATGGACTTACAGGCACTACATCATGCAAATAACATACCAGATCTCAATTTAAACCGTGCCATGAAAGATTAATACAATAACCGAATACGATCTAATTCAACAACCAATATTCTCCACTACACTACGCTACACTATACTCCACTATAACACGTACCTACTAGTACTCTTAAAAAACCTAACCGCTATAATACACCAAAAGTGTTCCCCTATAGCAAGTACCTAGTAGTACACTTAACAACCAACAAAAAGAACCTGCCCCTTTACTGTGCTAATAAAAATCCTAAGCTAAAATTGATTTCCTACGGCACTGTCGCAAATTTTTAAACACAAATTTTTAACACCCGATAACAAACTGGTCCGATAACGATAACGGACCGGTTTCCGTGGCTTAACTAGACAAAATCGTGACCCAAAAATTCGACCACCTGATACAATGTGAAAGAGAGAGAACAACTTCGAACGCAACCCCGAGCTACAAAATACTAAGGGCCCCACGTTGGGCGCCAAAATATTGCTACGGGTTTCCCGGCCGCGTAGAAATGTTTGCTTGGCTAAGCTCAAGTCGGCGAGGGGGTAGGTTGAAATTTAATCCTCGAGGTTATGTGGGAAGCGTTCTCTCATTCTTCTCCGGAGGTTGATAGGGCGCCACTGCTTTGGGGTGGTCGAAATATCTCGAGAGTAGACAAAGCAGAATTCTCTCTCGACAATGGGGTTACAGAAACAATCACGAACAAGATAACAAGTGTATTGACTAGTTAAGTGCTAAAACAATTTACAATTACTGATAAAGTTAGATTAAAAGTTAGGGTACCCAAAAGGCTGAAAGCCATCAATTTGCAACAATGCAACACAAATGCTCGAATAACATTAAATACAAGAAATGTTTGAATTACACGAAGCAACAAATTCGACAAGTATCAATACGGTCAACTTAACTACAACATCGACACGGCTCCATGCGCTGGCGGCTTTTCCTCAATCATCCCGCCCTGGAGAAGTCATCCGTGCAGATCGCCTGGACTGTTGGTATCCCGGTGGACCGGCAGATATTTACGGCACCGTATTTTCACTACTTGCACTGCGAATTCCCTTTAGGAATACCTCAACTTGTCGACGCTGAATCCACGCGTGACCTTCATTCAACACACCCAGTCAGGTTCTGTCGCTCACTTTCAATTTTTGACGAACTCCGCGCACTGACCTCAACGACCTTAAGATTCCCTGCTTGTCGAGAGAGAGAAATTGACTTCCGCGCGAATTTGAAATTAATTAATGAATCAGTACCGTAACAAACTCTTGGGTTTTCTGAGCCCCAGATGCGACAATTTTGCTTGTTGACGAAGCCATCCAGGTGGAAATGGGCCTCATCACTCAAGATGATTTTTCGATGGAATTCCGGATCATTTTCATGCATTTCAAGGACCCAATCGGCAAAGATACGACGTTGTTGATGATCGGCCGGCTTGAGTTCTTGTGTTAACTGAACTTTATAAGCCTTAAGACCCAAATCTTTATGCAAAATACGGTGTAATGACGTTTTTGGAATGTCTAATTTCAAAGAACGACGAGGAATGGACAAACCTGGGTTTTCTTCAACACTTTCGGCTACAGCAGCAATATTCTCGGCTGTGCTTGAGCGACGTGCACGGGTTTTATTCTTCACATCACTAACTTGTCCCAACAGCTCGAATTTTTCCACCAATTTCTGTATTGCGGTCCGACAAGGTACTTCACGACGACCCAAAAATGTTCGAGTTTTACGAACCGTCTCTGCCAAATTTTCACCATTTTTATAGTGAATTTTAATAATTTCAATGCGTTGTTGAAGCGTGTATCGTTCCATTTTTATTAATGGCGTAGTTTCTACTTGTCAAATGTCAAAAAATTACAGCTCCAAAAGTTACATCTACCGAAATAACGGGCTATTCAAAATAACACCTCTTATTGGAAAACCCTTTAGTAGGTGGTTTGTCCAGTAGTAAACAAATAACGGTTTTAACCCAAAAACAATACATTTGTTATTAATTGTTAAAAAATAAAATGAAACTTATACAATTGGCCGGACGGTTTCACACAATTAAATAATAATCAATAATAATAATAATAATAATAATAATGAGAATATCTTAGAAACAACACTCTGTGATAGAATGCAGAACGCGAGGATTACCGATAAGCATCAGGTCATCAACGAATGCAGATAACAGTGAGATATGGGTGTGAATATTATAAACTAACTTAAATCATTCATCGTGATTATTGAAAGTGACATTACAAGCTCTTGTTGCAAAAGCAAAACCGTAATAATTTGGAATTTACCAAGAAAATGTCTAAAGTGAAGATGACAACATAAATTGTAGTGCTTTTTGGCTGTAACACGTGCCGAAAAATCGAATTTGAAGTTGATTCATTTATTTATTTATTTTCTCGTTGTGGTGCTAAACCAAACTGTTTTGAAATCAGTAAAGGGACAATGCGCAATTAATGGGGAAACCTTCATCTAACTACACGAGGATCCGTATTTTGTATCCACCACTTTGGTAACACCACATACAATAACTACGCACGGTAAAGTATATATTGTTTGTTATGTTTTAAATTGAAAACAGGTGGGGTTATGAAATGAACTTCGCAATAAATAATATTTCCGGCATTGCCAACACAATTGCAATATTTTTTTTCCTTTAAGTTTATACTTATACAGTAGAACAGGTTATAACGAGTAAATCGTTTGGACCCTTACCGTTTTGTATATTACTCCTTGTAAATTTTTCCCTTTATAGCGAGGCAGGTTGTAATAACAAACTACTGGCTTGGTCAAAATTAGGTGATAAAAATTATGAAAAAAAAAAACAGTTAATTACAAAATGCTTCAAAGAAAAGTTGTCGAACTTGGTGTGTTCTTATATTATTACATACACAATATTTAATACATATTATGTAGTTACCCCTAATGACTAATAGTATATTATTTAACGAGCACATAATGTAGGCTATTATTAACGAAGATGAAAGTTTGTAAATACGAGTCGAAGACGAGTATTTACAAACATCTGAGTTCATAATAGCCATTATGTGCGAGAAAAATACAGCTGTTTATCTACAATCAAAATTTTATTCGATAAAACTTTGAAATGCTGATAAGTTCCGAAGCAAAATTGACACCGAAATTAAACCGAAACCAAAACGTGATTTTCATCGAGAAGCCTTTGCTTCCAGTTGTCATGGGCGCGAAAAAAATAACAAGGATTTGTCAGTTAGCAAGAAAAATACGAACGTGTTTTTCTTTTCCTTATATTATATTTTGAAAGTGACGACTTAACCAGCCTCAAGTTGTGACACTTCTCCGATTCTCGCGATAGCCGAGGTCTCCCTAATGGATAATAGTGTTTTACTCGTTCCTAATTTTCTTTTTCCCGCAAGGGCGTCGTGCATTGGCACCGTCCGATAATTGTTCCGTCCCGTAACAGTTAAGTGCAAATATTCCCTCAGTAATAGAAGAAGGAAGAAGAAGAAGAGATTAGGCAGAATACCTCGATGTTTTACCATTCCCTCGCGAGGAGACATGGTTCTGATTTTAATACGGTGTTACTGTCGCCCAGAATTGAACCCGAGACATTTGTTTAGGTAGCCTCGTAAAAACTAAGGTACCAAAACTAATCATTCTACCGTGCGCATAGGCAACCAACATTACTCTCCGTTTATTAATGAAAATAAATAGGCAACCAACAATACGCTCCGTCTATTAATGAAAATGAAATTGAAGGGGCGTGACCTGTGGATAAGGTGCCTTGTTATGTATCCATGGCTAGCATATGAAATGAACGTATTACGTCATGATTGTAGATAAAGAGATTATATTAATGAGCTTTTAAACAGAGATGAATCCTGAATTATTATAATTCCGTATTGTACACCACCAATAGAATACAATAACATTAAGTTATAATATCACATAAAGAATTATAAATATTAACGGGCGTTTACTAAAACATAGTGAATGTCCGAATAAATTAATAATTAACAAAATTTTTTGGAATTTCAAAATGATCCAAATAGAATAATGCTACAGGATATATTGAGGAAGAAACAATTAAAAAACATTATTAATTACGTAACAAGTTTAATTCCATGCTGCCATGCCATGAATTCATGACTGACTTTCTAGGCAAGCTTTGTTGATACCATGAGGCTCGCGGAGCATTTATTTTTCAATAGGCTATTTGTATGATTTTACAAGGAAATTGTCCAAATTCAACTTGGTTCCCCAATGAAGTTAATACACTGCGTTATTTCATTGATCCGAATTAGTGTCAATTTCAAAAATAACATAACTATAACTTTAAAAACACTTTAATTTTGGCGTGTACACAATAAAAAAATCAATAGTATATTCTCAAAAATATTTGTCAACTGTGCGTTTAGGCTTGCTTTGTTCATTACAACCGTGATGTTATAAATACGTTTTTAACAAGAGAGTATGTAGCTTAGAACAGAGAGTAGTAGGAAGGAGCATTATGCAAGGTTGCAGGGGAACGGGATGGTTGATGCAAATGGCGGATCCTTGTCAGTGGCGTATCGAATAGGATTTCCATCGCATATTTTACGCCTGCAAGCAAAACTTTTTCGTCGTCATTCATTCTAAACCTTATTACGTTCATGTAAAAAAAATAACAGTGACGGTAAAAAATTTTGCTCATGGATTTAAATACAAAAATGCGAATACATGGTTTGAAACTGTAAAGTCAACAAGGACAAAATTAATACTCTCGTAGAAAAAAAAATGCTGTTACAAAGCTTATAGTCCATTTTTAATTTATTGAAAAAAACAAAGGTTTTTCAATGATAATAATACTAATACTACTAATAAGTCGTAAAAAATAAATACATGCAAGGAACTACTCGATTCAGTTTCAGAATACATATTGTACTTTTAACAAAAATTGAAAATTACTACTGCGGGACTGCTCTAACACACAAGTGAAATTTTTGGATAATATTCCTTTTGAATTTAAGCTCCTCATTTATTGGCCCTTAAAAAGTAAAATTTTATTAGAAAAAGTTCTAATGCTTTCTTGGTACGACAAGTTTCGACATAAGAAATGTATCCGAGTCTCTATATAACAAAAACATATACTCTTAATTAATAGAAATCTATGATTGAGTAAATCATAAGTCCCACAATTTACATCTAAAAACACTTTTAAAGTATCAACTTTATTAAAAGTTCGCAAAAACACTTTTTGTTTAGAAATTCTGTTTGAAATTATTTGCTCCTGTCTGAAATTTTTTTCTATTTCTAAACACAATAAGATAACACTTTCAGTAGGATAACTTAATCCTCCCTTTTTTTGTGATTAATGAGTTCAAAAAATCCTCCTCATTCCCAAATAAATGTTGCACACAATTTTCGCATTTTGTTTTACTACCTAACTTAAATGCCACAAAACCTGCTATGTATTTTACTATTTCTGTGGCATATAATGTCAAAGAATTATATTCCAGTGCATAGGCATGATCATTTAAAAAATTTAGGAAAACTTGCTCATCTTCAGCGACATAGTCTCTGTGTGGTACACTCTCATTTATAATATCCTCTGGTCTTTTAGAATGTGCAACAACGTTCAAAATTTTAATGTCCTCTAAAGGCACACAATTTCCCGCTCCACCTTCCCGTACTTCCGCATGTATTAATATTTTTTTATATGCAGCGGTAAATTGTCTGCAGGTTGGATTATTGTTGTATCCACCATGTGATCTTATTGTACTGAAAAAAAGCTCAAGATGATCTTGGCTTAATTTATACATTGGAAGAAAGATCAAATTTGATCTATTTAATATATGATCCTCGTACAAATTTATTACGTTTTTTAACCCAACCAAAAAACCAACAAAACCTGCTCTTCTATTTGAATGGATCACAAGTGTTCCATCAACAAATTTTAACTTTAGAATATAATTGTGAAAACTATCAAAAAATAATGTAATATTGCCAATATTGCTAGAACAAACTGCCTGTTTGTAACCAGTTTCTGACAATTTTCTGGAATTCAAATCAAAATATCAAACGCATCGTTAATTGTTACAATAAAGTTAGCAGTTGCTGCACAGTTTTTAAATTGATCAAGTTTTAACTCATCTCGACAATATAATAGAGCATCAGCGACAGATTTGCTTAGAAGCTGTATGGCCAATTTGACCTTCATTTTTTGTTTAAAAAAACAAATATGCCTCTTGCGCAATTTATTGCCGAGATGGAGTCCTTCTTGTTCTTGAAGATGGTTTAAAGCTTCAACATAAGAAAAGTCTATCAATTCTCCGTTTGAATCAATAAACTTCTTTTTTTCCGCAAAACAACTGCGTATACATTTTATCATATGTGCTGGATTAGGGTGTGCAAAATATTTAACATTATTTACAGTAAAAAAAGTCTTTAAATTACTGAAGTCACATCCTAAAGTGTTACACATACTAAAATTGGTCGGGCATCCATCAAATGTAACAGAGAGCACGATAATAACTAATTGTTGCAGTAACGTCAGGCACTGTTTGGTTAAAGCAGCTTTTTGTTCACTGTTAACACCGGCAACAAAAAAATAACCCAGAGGTAATTTCCATCCCTCATTTACACACACAAGCATAAACACTAATGCTTCTTTGGCCATTTGGGAACCGTCACCAAAGTCCGCACCACCCCCAAAATTCACATAGCCATGATACTTAATTCCATCATATTCCACATGCTGACGAATTGCTACTTCATCAAAAACTAATTAGTTGCTTATCAGAATTCTGAACTTTAATTTTTAGAAAATCAAAAGATTCAGTAGTAAAACCAGGTTGAGCGTTAATAGAAGAGTACCATTTGCATAAAGTTTTAGGATGAGGCAAGCAATTTTGAAATTTTTGTCTCACATATGTATACGCTTTAGGTGAAAAAAAATGTAGAGTTATTGCAAAAGCTCTAACAGACTTCTCATATTTCTTATTCACAGAGACATTTGTCGTCTTTTTGAAAAGACATGTTATGAGCTCCTTATTTTCACCAAAAGTATCAACGAGGAGATTTTCATGTTCAGACAACATCAAATTCTTTTACCTAAGTTCTGTTGTCATCATCCTGAGACTATCTATTTTTTGTTTTTGACGCCAAGCACGTTTTTGTAATTTCTTTATTTGGCCGCTCTTTAATTTGTTCAGTGCTTCCAAGTTAGAAATTTTTTTCTTCATAAATTTTTTGCGAGGGCTCTCAGCTGTGGAGAGTCCTGATGTAGATGCAACAACTGTTGGCTCCTCTTGTACTTTCTGCATAGGTTTGCTAATTACTTCAGTAAAATGTCGCACCTACAATAACAACATAAATTAATAAACTGTAATATTATAATTAATAAACTAACATATTTCAATCTTTCAACAACAATAGTTGGTATAGCACTCAATTGCAATCGAACCTTCAGATTTGAGGACCGATCAAATGATTCTGGACTGAAATGCTGTGAACACAGGACACTGTTTTTCGTTGGTTTCTAATTCTCTTTGGTAATAATTTTTAACCAAGCGTTTAATTTTCTCTCGTCTTGGGGAAAACTGAAAATTGTATTTTTTTATTATAGGCCAAATTAAGTTAAAACTAGTTTATTTTCACTCATAAAACACAAAAAAATCAATATTAAAACTTTGTAATTTTGTTCAAGAATTACCCACGCACGCCAATGAACCGGCTTATCAATGTCAATGTCAACATAATATTTTTGCCTGAATTTGAACCTAATTGAATTTTAAATAAAATAATAAACATTTACCGATGAAACGTGATTCCTCGAGAAGTAGTCTTGGGTGTTTTCGAGCAGCCACACGCAGCACAACTCACCATGTTACACAAATGTTTTAGTTCTAAGTTTCTTTCAACTATCAACTATTAACTATCACTAAAGTCTTAAAAACTATATATACACTATACTCTACTCGATCCACCACAAAAATTACAAACTAAGGTCTTTAAATCACAAAAAAACACTCAAAAACCACTTGGCAAACAAACGTCAGTCAAACGTGGTTGATAAAAATGGCCGACTTTGTTCCCCACCTGCCGTTCATAATCGGTAGCAAATGCTCCTTCCTCCCACTCTCTGTTCTAAGGTATGTATTTAAGTTGAATAAAAATAATTTTGATTGCGCAATCATTTTCGTAGAATATGGAATAAGGAACATGACTTTTGCTTCACTATTTCTTGGACCAGTTGTTAGGATTTGGAATATCATCAGTGGAATTTTTTAAAAGTTGGACCAGTTGTGAGGTTAAAGAACAGTTAAAAGGTATATTTTCATCAAAGCTAGAGGGCACTGATTTTAAAATTATGATTCCGATGGGCCGTTATGTGATTGAACCTAATTTAGCACAGAACCAACAGCTAGATGGCCTTACCATTTATAACTTATTTTATCGAAATCATAAAATTATTTATTTGCGGCCATTAGAACCAATTGTGGAGTGTATTGAAATGGCAGAACATGGTTCGTCGGGCCTGTCAGCTGTGCCAGTTGAACCAAGCCCAGAGCATACTTTTGATGATGGCCCAGAACCAACATGTTTGGTCGAAATTATAAATGTGATCAAATGCCAAATTACAGATGAAAAAAGAACTACCTTTAATGTATTTAAAAAAATAAAAACAAGAACCTTTAATCACAAAAAAAATTTATATAAAATAATATAAAATTACTCACATAGACGCGTTTCGGTGGCTATGCCACCATCTTCAGTACATCTACTAAATCTAATTTTACAAACTAAGCCTTATATACTATTATTTACGCATCCGTGAATTTAACACTTGAGTGAGTTTCACGGATGGTTAGTCAAATCTAGTAATCTATACAATGGGGTATTGGGAATGGGGCCCATATCACTATTTAATAATTTTTTCCTATTCTTATATATAATCAAACTTTCCCTACTATTTAAATTCCTATAATCTGATTCTGCCCTAACCAATTTTAAATTGTCTATACCTATTGTATGGTTGCATTCTAGTACATGCAGGGCAACACTAGATTTCTCTGGTCTATTGTATTTGATATGAGCCATATGCTCTTTGAATCTGGTAATGATAGAACGTCTAGTTTGCCCAATATATACCAAATCACAATCACTACAACTAATCTGGTAAATACCTGACATATCCCTATCACTATTTTTGTCCTTCGGATTACCCAACAAACTACTTAATGATCTATTGTTATTACTGTGAACAATTTTAAGGTCAAATTTGTTAAAGATTCCACCAAGGCCATTTGTAACTCTTGGGTCGTAAGGAACTTTAACAAATCTGACCTTAGGATCGGTATCGCTGCTAAAAGTGGTACAATTTTGAATGGACAATTTGAATTGTTTCCTACGTATAATGTTATCTACTATGTTACAATTGAAACCATTACTTGTCGCAATATTCCTAATGGTTGTAAGTTCTTTCCAGTACCTTTGCTTCGTTAAAGGAAAAGATAGCAGTCTATGAACCATAAATTGAAAACTAGCCATTTTATGTTGTTGGCAATGGCTCGAATCTTTGGTTAAATAGCGACATGTACTGGTTTCCTTCCTGTATACATCTATTTCTATTTTCTTGTTCTTCCTGATCACCAATGCATCTAAAAACGGTAACTTTCCATCTTTTTCTATTTCATGTGTAAATTTAATAGTTGGATATTGGCTGTTGAGGTCGGCAATGAAATCGATTAGATCATGGTTTTGGCAATCGAAAATAGCGAAGATGTCGTCCACGTACCTAAACCAAATTCTTGGGAAATAAACCGAGTTGGATTTAAAATCAGTTTCGAATCGGTCCATGAAAATTTCCGCGAAGAATGGTGATAACGAGTTACCCATGGAAGTACCACTTGTCTGTTCATAGAATTTGCCCCCGATTTTAAACTGACTCTGCAGCATACACAACTCCGTTACATGTCATTATATATAAGAATAGGAAAAAATTATTAAATAGTGATATGGGCCCCATTCCCAATACCCCATTGTATAGATTACTAGATTTGACTAACCATCCGTGAAACTCACTCAAGTGTTAAATTCACGGATGCGTAAATAATAGTATATAAGGCTTAGTTTGTAAAATTAGATTTAGTAGATGTACTGAAGATGGTGGCATAGCCACCGAAACGCGTCTATGTGAGTAATTTTATATTATTTTATATAAAATTTTTTGTGATTAAAGGTTCTTGTTTTTATTTTCATTATCGACATCACAGGGTCCACTATATATATTTTTTCTACACCTATTGCATTATATTGCAATTATTAGCATTCTTTTCGTGAAAAATGGTACCTATAATTCACTGTAGTGAATTATGAAGTCATAATTAACTGTATCCAGCCAATCACAAATACTAATTAAAAAATTGCTATTTCGCTGATCCAATGATATTTTACATCGTTCACTATCAACTCTTTCTATACGGCTGACAATCGACTAGCGTGACAGCTAAGTGTGTGCCTCTATTTTCTGTTAACAATCGATAAATTAACATTGAAATGGATATTAGCAGTGATGAAGAAAATTGTACTCCGCCAGAAATACTAAAAATGGCTCAAACAACAGCCGAGAATCTTCTGCCTGCAAAATCCAGGAAAGCCTACGAGTGTGTATACAAATCATTTATGGAATGGCGTGATCACAAGAAAGCTAGTTCTTTCTCTGAGAATGTGATATTAGCTTACTTTGGTGAAGTATCGGAAAAATATAAAGCGTCTTCACTATGGATGCAGTATTCAATGCTAAGAAGTACGCTTGAAATTCATCACATCAAACTAGATACGTATGGGAAGTTAAGAGCATTACTCAAACGTAAATCTGAAGGCTACCGAGCAAAAAAAGCAAAAACTTTCACTCCGGAAAAAATAAATGATTTCATTAAAAATGCCGATGACCAGAAATATCTTGGAACCAAGGTAGGAAGATCTTAAATTATTCGTTATGTTACCGATAGCTCCACATTTTCTTTTATTTAAGGTGGCACTAATTATGGGTATTATGGGAGCGTGTAGATGTAATGAATTAAAAGAAATGAATATTGGGAATCTTCAAGATCTTACATCAACAATATTGGTGAATGTGCCCAACACAAAAACCAAAGTCGTTCGCAGCTTTACAATAACAGGGAATTTCTATAAAATTGTGAAAAAATACATCTCTCTGCGTCCGCCAGATCTTCAGGATTCCTCCTTCTTTTTAAATTATCAAAAGGGAAAATGCACTAGTCAGAGAGTTGGTATTAATAAATTTTCAGCGATGGGGAAGCAAATTGCCACCTTCTTAAATCTTTCTAACCCAGAACTGTACACAGGACACTCTTTCCGTAGATCTTCGGCGACCTTGTTAGTGAATGCAGGAGGTGATATCACAGCCCTAAAAAGACACGGGGGTTGGAAGTCGACTGCAGTGGCAGAAGGCTACATTGACGATCCGATGAAGAATAAAATGGACACATGTCAAAAAATTTTACAATCTATCCAAACTAATAATTCAACCACTAAAACTGCCAATCAAAATTTAACAATGGACATTACCACTCCATCTTTAAATATTACAAACTGCACAAATTTTAATATATATTATCATCCTAGTAGTTCACTTAATGAAAAATAAAAATTAATTAAGTGTATTCTACAGTTCCATTAAAGTTATCAAATTTGAGCCTAACTTAAGTGTAGAAAAAGCATAGTATCACATTCGCGATTATGACCATTATTCACTCTGATGATTTGCGCCACTCGCCTACGGCTCGTGGGCTCAAACGTCATCCTCGTGAATAATGACTGTCATAATCGCTCATATAATAATATACTATTATTAATGTATTTAGACAAGATGTTTATCAGTGCTGTATTCGAGCTTTACAGCGAAAAAGCTTTTCACCTTACAGTAAAATCTTACAATTAGTGTGTTTTACAGACTGCGATGAAAATTCTGAAGGTGCAATCGATGCAGGTGGACCAACACGTGAATTATTTCGACTTCTATTAATACATATCCAAAACTCGCGAATATTCCACAATCATTTAGCAGTATTTGGGCACACGTGTTTAATTCTGTCCAATCACAACATTATTATAGTGAGAATTTTCTACTGTACATTATTCCCGCGAGCATAATTTCTAGTATTTTGTTTACATATGTTACTTGACAGCACATTTTCTAGTTTTGACATCTGTCGCCAGTTTGATTTTAGTTTATAAAGAATTAAACTGTATTTTTATGCTGTATTTTTTATTTAAACGTTAAAAAATAATCTTCCGAATACCACTCGAGAGTGCGAATTAATTAGAAAATAATTCTCCAGTTATTTTTTCAAACTTGTTGCCAGGGAGTAGACACGAGAGCCCGTAGGGCTCGAGTGGCTATTCCCTGGCAACAAGTTCTCGAAAATCTGTCGAATTATTTTCAATTTATTCCCACTCTCTTGTGATATTACTTATGATAATATGAACACTATTCTGTTCTGTATATACATATGTACTATTACGGCCACCGAAATGTACACGATTTTTTTTAGCAACTTGATTTTTGCTTCATATCATAGGCGTCCTAAAAAAATTAGCGAAATGTCAATATTATTTCACGAAAGTCACTGGATAAAGCCAGCTTTAATCTATAGAAAAATAGGAATATTTGTGTCAGGTATCGTGCACATTTCGGTGGCCGCAATAGTACATTGACGGAAGACGAAATTTTGGGATTAAAAGAGGCTATTCCCATAATCGAAATTGATCTTGTTCATTTTTTGTAACGTAGTATGCTGTTCACTGTAATGAATAGTTCCATCCATTATAATGGATGTTCATACAACCGAGCGCCTGCTGTACATATTTTGCAATCTATTAAAAATAAAAAAACTTAATTTACTAGTAAAATGTTTGTTTCATAGAAAGAGACTCAAATTAATGTCAATGACACTTGTTTATGAATTATCATTAGTATTTGAAAAAATAACTATAGGAAATTATATCAATGCTTACGTCAGCGTACGAGGGGAAGGTTAGAGCTTTGCTTATTTTTGCTGACAAGGGGGAGGGGGGTACAAATATTTTTAATTTTGCTTACGTAATACTTGAACGGCCCCTATAAGCTTTCCTATGCAGAAAATAAAAATTTGTAATAATTTCATTGTTAGAGTCTGGTTTGTGTTCAGGAAAAGAAGTTACTTCGATTCGTTGATTTAGCGGACTGTGTCGTTTACTATTGTACAGGGTGTCCCATCACTTGTGGCCACCCCCAAAATTGAGCTTTAATTGAAAGTTATGAATTTGAAATTTGGTGCACGTATGACTCTGATATAAGGCTAGAAATTTCCGGTTTTAAATGTTAATTGTCGGCGTTAGTTTTCGAGAAAAAAAATAAAAACTGATTTTTTATAAAAATACTATCTCCCAATTTCGTCAAATTTCACTTTTCAGGATCAGTATTATTGAGACAAAGATGTCCAAAGTAAAAAAAAAAATCCAAAAGCTGTAATTAGCCTAAAATTCCCTTATATTCGAATCTTAACAGTAAATGTAATGATTTATGGCCCTAATAATCCTCAAGAACTGTCCGCAAAGTCGAGTACAATTTAAATTTATGGCATTGTAAAAATTTGTCAGTGTCTAGTGGTAACCAGGGCAAGAGAACGTCAGTAGCGTACCTAAATCAAACCTTTTTACATTCTCGTAAATTTCTAAAATTTTGGTAAGTCCTCTAATAAATTATGATTATGAGAACGAACATGATTTAAAGTATGGATGTTGAATTATATTTTTTAAGTCGAAGAGGACTTATTACATTTTGAATTAATGTTTGAGTGCAAAGATGAATACGAAAGATTTTGAACTGAATGATTTCGGAACTCGTTCGAGACTCACTTTGTCGTCCCCGTAAATTTGGAAATTAGTTTCACGGATTATTGTGGTCGTACTGGTTGAGTCTTTCGTGAGAACCTGTTCAAACGCACGTTTCATCCATAAATATTTAATGACTTTATTGCTAAAATTGCTTCGGAATTGCATTTTTCAATAGTAAACGTATTCATCTAGTCGTAAATATCGACTGTCAGTTATAAATGTAGGGTGGGTGTATTACTATTGTTATCAGTTCAACTTCAGCTTTTGAAGAGTAACTTTGTCCAAAAAGTTTTTATCTGTGTTTTATTTCTGTGTGTTTTAATTAGTTTTCGTTTATAATGCCGGTTACCTTTACCTTCGAAGAAAAGACTGATATGATATTAATTTATGGAGAAGCACGGCAAAATTATGTTCAAGCTGCTCAAATTTACGCTCAACGTTTTCCACAAAGAACTCCGCCAGAAAGAAAAATATTTCAAAGACTTGTTGATTCCTTGAAACAAAACGGAAATTTAAAGGGAAAAGAAAAAACGACAGTGAATCCCACGGTAACGCATGAAGTCAATCAAGCTGCAGTTTTAAATCTCGCCGATAATAATCCCCAATTGAGCATTAGGAAAATCAGTCAAGACACGGGAATTAGTCGGTCTTCGGTAGGGAGGATATTAAAAAAGCACAAATATCATCCTTACCACATAGAATTACATCAGCAACTGCATGATCGAGATTTCGAAAGCCGCGTAAATTTTTGCCAATGGCCTAATGGAAAGCCCAGTACGACGACAATAATCCGTGAAACTAATTTCCAAATTTACGGGGACGACAAAGTGAGTCTCGAACGAGTTCCGAAATCATTCAGTTCAAAATCTTTCGTATTCATCTTTGCACTCAAACATTAATTCAAAATGTAATAAGTCCTCTTCGACTTAAAAAATATAATTCAACATCCAGACATTAAATCATGTTCGTTCTCATAATCATAATTTATTAGAGGACTTACAAAAATTTTAGAAATTTACAAGAATGTAAAAAGGTTCGATTTAGGTACGCTACTGACGTTCTCTTGCCCTGGTTTCCACTAGACACTGACAAATTTTTACAATGCCATAAATTTAAATTGTACTCGACTTTGCGGACAGATTTTTGAGGATTATTAGGGCCATAAATCATTACATTTACTGTTAAGATTCGAATATAAGGGAATTTTAGGCTAATTACAGCTTTTGGATTTTTTTTTACTTTGGACATCTTTGTCTCAATAATACTGATCCTGAAAAGTGAAATTTGATGAAATTGGGAGATAGTATTTTTATAAAAAATCAGTTTTTATTTTTTTTCTCGAAAACTAACGCCGACAATTAACATTTAAAACCGGAAATTTCTAGCCTTATACCAGAGTCATACGTGCACCAAATTTCAAATTCATAGCTTTCAATTAAAGCTCAATTTTGGGGGTGGCCACAAGTGATGGGACACCCTGTACAATATCTACAATTTACAAATCTACCCTTAGTGTGGGTGAGGGC
This sequence comes from Dascillus cervinus, assembly GCA_949768715.1. Lineage (NCBI taxonomy): Eukaryota > Metazoa > Arthropoda > Insecta > Coleoptera > Dascillidae > Dascillus > Dascillus cervinus. The sequence continues at coordinate 22,193,187 of OX458319.1, read as the reverse complement.
GCTCCCTCATTGGTTACAGGACGAACCATGCCGGCCCCCTTGAAGGCTCGCTGGTCTTCAAAAATTTTTATTCAGTGCATATTAATGTTACCTTAACTTAATCTTACATTTTTAATATAATGTTAATCATTCACGCTACCATCACTTTCATTCACCGGCACCACACATTTCTTCGAAAATGCCTCGCTTGAACACTCCGTGCTGCGTTTTCACCGTGACCACACGTAAGTACACCCTGCCGCATATAAATGACACACGACGTTCGGTGCTTGCAGGATGTTTGCATGGTTGTATACAAATTATCAGGTCCGTATGCTAGATTTGATATTGCGGATCAGTCTTATGAAGTCAAATATGCGGCAGAGTGTAGTACAAGACATATGTAATAACTGATTTAGGCGCGATCTGCTGGAAATTATTTTTTACAATTAGAAAATAAAGTATCAATTATTACTTATTACCGAAATTTTATAGTGGGATGTGTCCAAATGACAATCGCACTCTTTGAATTGTCCTAATGTGTGAAACATGATTCATATGAGTAAAAAATAAAATGGTTACTTTCAGGCCAAAATTAGTTTGATTAAATTAATTGATGAATTAATATTAGTCATAGCTTCCTTGTTTTTTAATGTTGGTAGTAATCAGCACAGATCACCTACAATCTCATAGATGCACAACGAACATGTTATGTCATAGTACGCTCGATAGATACGCCTCTGGTGGTTGTAAGAAAAAGGACTCTATAGCGCGGGAATCTTAAAATTAAGCAATAATGGGAGAAAATGTAGAATTCAAAAAGTAATGCGTTGAAAATCAAACAGGATTCAAATGAAAGTCATATAATAATAATATGGTTTTTATTAAGTTCAGGACCAATGCTTATATCGAATTTATAAAAGTTTCTGACCAGTTACAAGCCTCTTTCTACGTTTTTTATACAATTCATGTGCAACATTTTTTACTGGGCCATCATAAGCATGCGGCCTACTGTCTTTCCCTTGTAAAATTCTGTTTACATTTTTACACCACGCATGCACCATAGTTCGTATACATATTGTAAAAATAAAATTACGCAAATCTTCTTTAGGTAATTCACATTGTAAAAAAGAAATATCCAGTTCCGCCAGCATTGCCCTTAACAATTGCGTCAAACGCTTATCTCCTGAATTTGATTTTAAAACATTTGTTATTGTTTTTTGAATTGCATAAAAATACTGTACAAATTTGGCAGATGGATAGCACAAACGTCTATGCCAACCACCTAAATATTCTCTTGCTTTAATTAAAGCGTTTTGGTCTTCGTCCTGCTCACCAAACAAAGAATGCTTACAAGACATGCAACTAGCAATTTTACTCTTTATTTTCTTTAAAACAAAACCTGCCACAAAATTGGTGCTTAACTCGGATAGTGCTAGTTGCATTGTCTGTTGTCCTAGGTTGTAATTAGAAATCGGTTCTCGATTAGAGGAACAACATCCTTGTTGTTGTGGTGGCAAAGAATTGTCCTGGTAAGTGACTGAATTTAAAAAACAACTAACACCATTAAAAAGAATGTTACAGTCGTCGTCTTCACAATTAAAAGACGATTGGTAAATTCTCAATGAACTGTTGACGACCATGGTTTTGAAAATGCCAGCAAAACTGGAGGCAGTCGGGTTCGTATAAAGGATTCCGTGGCTACGAATTTGACCAAATAGATTCTCAATTGGATCTTGATTAAGATGCCTGCCTAGGAGATATTGAAACCCTTCATTTTTTAAGATATTCCATATATTAATTATATTCTTTATTGTAAATATCCAGTTGGTTAAACTCGGAGGTTTCGCTTTATCGTAAGGCCTTATTTTAACAAATTCCATAGATTCTAGAGTAGGAATAGCTTCTTCACGCCAGAATCTCAAGTGATCACTCGTATCGCTTATCCCGCACCTTAGAATCTTTCCGTTTTCTGGAAATTTTTGACTCCCATTGACCGAGTCAAACAATTTATCGAAGAAAAGTAATAGTTCCGCAGTTTCCTCTGCTCCTTCACCCAGTACATTGTGTGCATCTGCAAGTGTAAAAATTAATCGTTATTACTAACTATTTATACAACAAATCACCTAATGTACTCGCTAATTTCAACGTTGCTGCCAACCGCTGGCTGAAAATTTGTGTTGCATATTTAACTTTCATTTTTTTCATTTTTCCAGCATATATATGTTCATCTGTTAGATGTGGTAATGCCCGTAATCCATCTATAGTGTTTGGGCCATTATCGTTTTCATATAGTCTCTTAATGTGTTCCCATTTTGCTTGTTTTCGGAGCTCATGTGAACCAAATATAATAGTTTTATTAATAAAATTATTTCTTATTCCCTTAATTAAATGAGGAGGATCAAAAATAGGAAACACTTTGTGGTTATCAATTTCAAAATAACCACCAGTATAATTTTTACTATGCTGTCTATATTTTAATTCTGTTTCTTTCAACAGCATATTCAATACCTTCACATTTGTTGCTGCCTGGTCGCAAATTGTCATAATTGGTGTTAAACCAATATCTATTAACATGGTTACAACTGTTTTCAGCAATTTCATAATTTCATGGCTTTTAGCTCCACCACGTACTGAAAATGTGTAACTCAACGGCTGTTTAAATTTTTTCTTGATTCCTCTTACCATAAACAGTAACACATGGTCAGCTATATCATTCTTTCTAGTATTTGTTTCTCCCATGTCTCCAAATCCTTCTATATAGCCCTTTTTTTCATTAAAATTTAAAGATGGTGAAATGGACATCTCATCCCAAATAACAGCTACGAACTTATCTGAAGCGTCAAATCCCATAGTAGCCTTTTGTAAGGAATCAAAAATATTTGTAACAATTCCAGTTTCAAAATTAATTTGCTTTAAAAAGTTATTTAAAGTTGATTTGCTTGATAAAGTAAACATTTTTGCTAGCAAACGGTATGATTTCGGACTTTGAGTATATAATGAAAAACACATAATTTTTTCTTCATTGCACTCAACCAAAAAGTGGCGTAAATACAATTAAAAAGTTTATTGTCTCAAACAATAAATTCGTTAAAATCGGTCCAACGTATAAATTCATTGTCACAATGAATATTCTTTATAGGTTAATACATGCGTTGATTGACCAATGTAAGTTACATTGGATTTATGAATTTAGTTAATTGATTTTCTTTCTCCGGTTAATAATGCCATACATTGTGGTAATGTAAACCGTTGATTGACTCAATGTACCACGTACATTGACTCAATGTACTACGTACATTGAAATTATGTAAAGCTAACATTGGTTTTATGATTCATACATTATCTTAATGTTCATTATACATTAAATCAGTGTAGGCTATACATTGTGGTAATGTACAACGTTAACTGACACAATGTAATTAATTCGTACTATCAATGTATCGTGTACATTGATGATATGAATATCATACATTGTCTTAATGAATAGATCGCCAATAGTAGGATAGGTACATATACAGTGCATTTTTTAGGTAAATTTTGGAATCTCAAACATACCTTAATTTGTCAGTTATGAAAAAAAAATAAAAAAAGGACTTAAAAATATTTTTTTTCACAAAGGTAAAAAGTGATAATTACGAGGGATTTAAAAATTACTTGTTTTCAAAGAAAAAATAGCTTTTTGGCATAACTGACAAATTAAGGTATGTTTGAGATTCCAAAATGTACCTACGTCAAGTTTTAGCTATATACTTCTATTGGAACAGGGCCTAAAACGGGGTTGAAAATTAAAGATGGAAATCCTTATGGTGCGTCTTAAAAAAATGCACTGTAAGTAGGTACTATTATTTATTATGGTTCGTACTTTCGTACTTGGATTGGATATTAAATTATTTTTTAGACTGGTTGATAATATTTCGATTTTTTCATATTGATGCATAAACTTTTCAACTTTTGTAGATTAATAAGGGGAAATATTATGTATGTATTTATTTCATATAAACATATCATTTTTAATATTTTTGGGTATAAAAGTTAGAGATGTCTTCTGTTTACTGTATGGACATCTTCAATAGCGAACATATTCGGTTTAAATATGATAATAAATTTAAAAATTAGCAAAGTTTTGCATAGTAAACTTTTTTTCTAATTTTTATTATAATATAACATAATCTACGAATATTTTGCTTGAAAATACAAGCTTGAATATAAAAATTGTAAAGAAGAGAATTGGAAAATAGGTACCTACGTATGCAATGAAACAATATATTGATACTAAATTATTGCTTTATTAGTTGTATCTACGTAACATATTTAAAATATTATTATAAATTTTATTTGTGTAATACAAATTACTAAAGAAAGTTTATCCTAAATCACTTTCTTTCTGAAGTGAATTAGATTTTAACAAATATTCAGAGAAAATGTAAACTTTAGAATATGAATTTTGTGATTTTAATTTATAAAAAAATGTTTCAATAAAATTCCAAAACATTTGGGACTTTTTCGGGAAATCTAAATTAAAAATATAAAATATTTTAACGCAAATATCTACAGCTCGCAGGAAATGATTAAAACTAAAGCGGATTCCATCGAAATAGACGAATATTTCTTTTAGGGATAGAACATCTTCACCTACAGCTAATATAAAAGGTTGAATCGCCTGTTCTTGTTAACCCAAAAACTCTAGATGATCCTCTACTTCTTGTGCACATTTACCTATGTACACGAATGATTCCTGTGAATCTTTAATCGTGAACCTCGTGGTGACTTTCTTGCCCAGTGCTTCATCTTTTTTGACAATTTTGTTCGTTGGTACAAAATATCCATGGAGAGACCATAGTATTGCCGCATCACGATTGCCTAAAATTTATTTTATTTTATTAATTTATTTGAATCTCCATGAAATACTCAATATTTTTATTATTATTAACTAATTATTTGTTACAGTACAGTAAAATTGTGACACTTACTTTCACCGAGGTCATTATCGCGTTTCATTCTTTCTAAAATATTTTTGTCTTTAACGTGGCCTTCTACACACAAAAACGAAACAATCATTTCATGATATGATTGCCAATTCTTCAATAGACTGTCAGCTTTGTCATAATAAGCATTGAAGTCCATCTCAATCTAAAAAAAAATGATTAGCATACGTAGGTAAATTTGCACTCGCGGTTAAATAAAATATTTATTATACCTACTTATAACTTATAAGAAACATACCAGACGAAAACCTGATGGGTACTTGTAAAATGGCCATTTTTCTAGGATAGCTGTAGTAGAGCCTAACGTTTGAAGGTCCCTGAAACGATATTGCTTACATCCTTTCCATATGCTGTCAAATACTTCTGAAGAAAGATTGTCAAATTGCAAAGATCTATACATGTCTTCTGCATCGTTTTCTGGCACTAAAAGTAAACCATTTAAACATTTTGAATTTACTTATATCTCAAAATGTATTTCTGTTGTCTATTTCACATTCAAAGATTCAAGAAGCGTAACCGAGGATCAAATCGTGTTCAAAGTACCGTTACTCAAAGAAATACCCTAAATAAAAAAACGTTTACCTGGAATTTTGTCTTGCCTGGATTTTCTTTGTTGGTCAGATTTTTGATCGGTCTTCGATAACAAATGTTTTGACACTGCTGTTTTGAATGAAGATTTCAAATTACAGCATTTGTTGTAAATTTTCCCCCTTTTGCATGTTCTATAAAATTCCTGTAAATACAAATAATTTGTATATTTTTACCTGATAATTAGGTATAACTACTATGAAAGATTAATTTTATATCCAGTTTTCCAAAAAAGTAGGAACATTCTCCTATTTAGACAACTAATCAGTTAAAAATTATATGCTCTTTTGGCCTACCCTGTATAATATCTTATTAAATTTAATTATTTCTAATTTTCTGAAAACGTATTGTTTAAATATTTCTTGCAAATTTGCTTTAAAACTTATTTTAAACAATAAAGTTTTTCAAAAAGGAAGAATGTGCTTACTTTTTTGGCCCACCCTGTTGTATATATAAAAATATGAATATTAAAAGTAAAACAAAGGCTACGTTTAGCGAACACTACGGCCATTTTGAGATATATATAATTATAGAATTAGATTTTCGTCAAATTTGACGGGTACTGAGACCGCATATACTATAGTGTTCGGTAAACGTGGATAATAAGCTTACCAGTTTTTCAGTTGGGAATCTTTCCAAAATTTCTTTTTCTATGCGATAGCTGGTGGCTAAAGTCATTTGAACATTCTTTTCTTCAAATGCCTGAGCAACAGCATTAATTAGTAAATATCTTTGTTCATCAGTGAATTTTGAAAATTTATTATAATACTCTGTCAGCATTACTCCCCTTGAGCTTTCATTTAAAATATTTGCCAGTTCAATCGTATTGCTCTTATCAGAAGTAGAAGCCCGTGATTGGTACGGAGTATATCTTAGAAGTGACGATGTGGAGCTTGTACTTATTGGTGAATGTGGAGATGGAAGATTATCATGATTGAGTATGTCATTGGGATTTTTTACATTTTGATAAGGAGCAGGATATGGGCACTCTAGAGGTATACCATTTGAATATCTCCAATTCTCTAAAGTATGCTCAAATAGTATTTGAGTACCCATGTCAAATTTTCTTAACAGCTTCTCAATGTGATGACGTTTTATTATTTTTAGTATATTAAGATATACATTTTCAACTAGAAAAATAAATACATTTTGAGTTGCCGACTGCACTTTTATTTTAATCATAGTTTAGATATTTTGCATTGTTTATGTTTAGTTTTTGATTTCAAACTTATAGCGTTCTTTGCAGTAGCAAAAGTGCTCTAGTGTAAAGTATTTTTTATAGCTAAGTAAAACTTTTTTTTTCAATGTTTTGACATATGATAGACAGCTAGATAATTGTCACTTAAGCAAAAAGCAATATAAAATAAATGTATGTATTCAAACTTACCAACTAAGTGTTCAAATATTGACTCCAGATTCCAACTTTTAAGTAAAGTCAGTAATTCCTGCTTATCAGACTCAATGGTTTTATTAGGCAAAGAGTTCAAACTAGTCACATTATCTTGAAATGAAGAATCTATGGCATAAATCATTTGGGGAATAGATCCTTCATTGGTATTAATGGATAAAGGTCCAATATTAGAAAACCAGGTGCTGATGTTTTGGGAATCTGAATAAAGTACCTGATTATTCTGGTTATTATTGTTGGGTACAACGACGTTGTACATATCCACATTGTCTGAGCTTTGTTGAGGTTGAAAATCCATATAATTACTGTTTGATGCGCTTATGACGTTGTTTGTTGAATCATCTTGACTTTGGCCATTTACAATTTTATGTATTGATGAGCTTAAATAATTCTGAGTATGGTCTTGTCTATTTGAATTATGTCCACTGCATGAGCTTTCCATTTTATCTGGATATAATTATAGCATATACAACGTATCTAGGAATATAGTTTTTTATGAATTTGAACTGATTATGAAAGTCCAAAACATAAATAATTTAAACTAATGAATTTTAAAAAATATCTAAATTTTTTTATTTCAAAATTAAATTTATTATTTTCATTTTTATTTCCTAATATTATTATATGCCATTATAAACACGTATAAACAAAATGTTGTTACGGTGCTGTCTACGAATCATTAATTAATTTTGAGAAATTTTTCAGATTCTAAAAGGCCGTTTTGTTTACTTTTTGTTACAAGAATCTCATAGAAATCCGTCGATTATGTTTTATAACTACAGCTGTTTGACAATGATGCTTAAAATTAGATTTCCTTGATTTTGTTGACGAGCATTAGTTTTGATCTAAATTTATTGAATTATTTTGAAATACTCTTTCAATCTAGTTATTGATTCTGTTTATAGGATTAATACATAATTTGATCAATATTATGAAAAAGTACATCAGCTCAATCAAATTTTTCATTGTTACAATTACTAACTGCAACAATTTTTAATAAACGAGATTCATAATATTAATAAAAATAGTAATCAACCAATGAATAAGACATTTAAGATTATTCATAATATCAATGAAAAGTTCATTGTGCCAATGTATTTGGGGTCAATCAACGGCGTTTATTAATATTATGAACGGATTTTTTTGAGTGTGGTAAAGCGATGTTGTCTTATAGAATTACCTGCTTCCCTAATCTGGCACAGTATAAATTGACGGGCAGCTGTGTTTAATTTTGAAAGACCATCTTCCAGTACCTTCGAAGACATGCATTTCTTTGCTTGAAATAATCTTTGTTTAAAACTGTCTTTCGTTTTTATCATGCGTTTTAAACGTTGGGACATTTTCTTTGCATAGCCATATAATTTTAATTTTCTTGGTGTCATGTCTCTTCTGCTATTTATATCAGCACTCTTTAATAAGTTCCTCGGGATACAATCTGAACGTCCTGAAAATAAAGTTGTAATAAATATGTTGCTATGTGCAAAAGTAGGTATCACTTTATTCTTTTAAAATTTAGTACAACTTACCATGGTTTCTTTCTATATTTAAAGGACTTCTTGGCGTTTTACAAAAATTTTTTTTAAATCGTCGATTTTCCAGGTACTGGGCGCGGAATAACATCTTCCAAAAACATTAAAAAATCAGATGTGCTAAGAGAGATTCCCTACAAGATACACTAAACAATTCTTTTTAAATCCCTCAATTCAAAAATTAACAATTCCAGACTTGCTGTCCATATATTTAGTCTTAGAACGGCACCAAAAGGATCCCATTCAAAATGGAAACACTCAACGCCACCTTTACTTTGCAAGCCGTGAACTAAGAAATTTGACAACAGTGTCGGCAGGCGGACATTTTACATTCTTCAGTTCAGCATTTCATCATTGAATTGCAATAATTATTGTTATAAAGTACAGTTAACGTTAGATAGTTGTGGTATTTCCAAACCTGTGTGTATTTATCAGAATATTTAACTCAATAATTTGATATTCGACAATATAGAAAGAAACTATTTAAAAGCAATACAATGTAAGTACATTTAACTTTGTACTTTGTTCCATGCTTTTCACATGAAAACTTTTTAGATGACTAGAAAATGCTGTGTCCCAAGCAAATCGAATTACGAAAGTGTATCCGTAAAGGGGTAACCTTCAGTTACTACGTTTTCATTTCCAAAAGAAATGGCTTTGAGCTATCCCTAGGAAAAATTAGCTGCCTACAAAGTATTCATGTGTTTGTATAAAACATTTTAACGAAAATGATGTTATATTAGATCAGAAGTAAGAAGTAAGAAGGAAAGCGTTGCAATCAAAAGAAGCTGGAAAAATTGAAGAATTTGTAAAATCTGTTATTATAAATGACTTTACAAATTTTCTCGACACTTTTCAAACAAAAGTAAATGGTATAAACAGTGAAACAAAGTGGAACTTTAAAATTAAGAGCAACTTTGGTGTTTGGCTGTATTTATTAAATATTGAGTGTATGAACGGTACGTTGTCACCTTCAACGCGTTACACTTAGGGTACGTTGTCACCTCTTATATAACGTTGTGACCTCCGTTTTCGGAGGCGACAACGTTTTGCCTTGTTTTTGGCGCAAACGACTTCTAAATGACGTCAGCAACACATAGGAAAAAATTTGTCCGGAGGTGACTAAGTCATCTCTGTACTCACAATATATGATTTTAGTCCAGCATATGTCCGCTGGCGCTGTCGTCGTTTTTGTTCGCACTACAGGCAATACGAAGTCACCTCCACCTGTATATGTTGCGTTTTGCATTATAGACTGTATGTTGTGGACTCCAAATATTGGTAACATCGCATTGAAATATTTTAGCCGTATTCGAGCCCTTAAATTTTTAACTTCCTTTGGTTTTAGTGGCACATGTTTACTATCCGAAAGAATTTGGGACATTCCAAAAACAATTTATTCCGTAGACTATTGTTGTGTTGTTCAAGTATTACGAAAACGCAAATTTCGGGCATCGATCGTTGTTGAAAATGGATAACATAATTCTATTTAATTTATTATCAATAATTTAGTTTTTACAATATTTGGACCACATATTTCAGAAATCCCGTAAATACACGGAACCTTATTAATCCAGTGAAACAAAACACTATTACAATTATTTAAAGCAATTTTCCAATTCTACACTAATACGTCACTTAGAATAGTTTCTTTTTAATTTCCGTAAATTACAGGTTATCTACTTACAATTAGTATTAAAATATTATCTCTACTCAAGAAATGTTCGTTTTATTTAAATATTTTATTATGATTTCTTAAAGTTACACTTTATTGTCTAAGCTCGTAAATTTATGATGTCGAATCATTGTTTGCACTAAAATTTACTAACATAAATTGTTCCCCTTTGTTACTCGTGAAAAGTTTAATTAAGAGTAAGATTTGTTAAAATTGTTTTGGCAAAAATTGCTACTATCTTAAGTATGTAATTAATTTACACTTAACTTCTACTTAACATAAAATTATTTTGTGTATTAATTGTGAATTTGTAATTTGCAAAATTGATTTACGTTGACTATCTTGGAATCCCAAAAGGAAATGCTACTAGTGTTGAAAGAATAGATAATCGTTAACTGTATTTAATTGATAACAAATATTTTAATGTTTGAGAATTCGTACTGATCGTGTTTTTATTGAATCCAACTTCTAGTTCTCTTAAAATGCGGATGTAATTTGTTACGCTCTCTCTAGTAGTCGTAAATAATTCTTTAGTTTTTACCCTTTTAAGAGGCTTAAAAAATTTAATGTTTAGAAAAGCTAGTCTTTTATGATGATGAATGAGTTCGAATACGTACAATATAAGTCAATTCCGGAAGCGAATCGTCTATTTTAACAAAATAAATCTATCGTTTAAAAACTATCAACTTGGGTCGAAAGGGTCAGTTATTAAGAAATGAGTTTGAATACGTACAATATAAGTCAACTCTGGAAACATGTCGCCTACCGTAATAAAATAAATCTATTGTTTAAAAACTATCAAAATTTGAATCACTTAATAATTCCACGTGTTCATGTGCATGTATGTACCGTGTATGTACTATTTTTTTTTTTTTTTTTAAATTGGTACATGGGCAAGTGGGGTTATTAAATGAAGTTGACAATAATTCCAATTTTCAGCATTTCCAACACAATTGTATGGTTTTTTATTTTCTCACAGGTGCAATTGAAGAAGTACCTAAGTCACTTTTTCATATTTTCAGATTTGATGTTTCAATTTGATCTGGAGATTACGTTGTTTTGATTTTGACTGATCTTTCTTTACTAAAGAAGACTTACTTTAGTAAAAAAAATCAGTCAAAATCAAAAAAATATGTTTTCTAGATCAAACTGAAACATTAAAATCTCAAATATCACAGAATATGAAAAGTGACTTAGGTAGGTACTTCTTGCATAGAGTCCTTCAATTATACTTAGGTATACTTTAAACTATGTCTGAGCAATAGCCCCAAAATAAAAATTGCGATTTGCTAATATACACCCGATATTGGCTTTTTGCCTTAAAGGTTGTTTACATCCAGTTAACGTACGGAAATTAAGAAGTTTGTCAAAAGTGATTGATGCAATTATTCCAAGAGTAATATTACCAAACAATTTTGCTAAACTTAATAATTTCACTTGGTTATCACTTGTCAATTTCTCTCAAATCAAGAGAATTTTGAGAAATTTTCATGGCAACCAAGTTTTATTTGAGAACAACTAAATCTGCTAAAAATCCAATTGTGTAATTACTCCTGGGAAAATTTATGTCATACTTAAATTTGAAATACTTATTTGCATTAACTTTCCAATAAACGCTTTTAAAAATTAAGTTAATTTCTTTCTGAGATTTTCAAGTTGAATATAATTCGTTGTCTCATTTATTCTGTGAAATTTGTCAGTTATGAAGCTTGAAGATTTTGTTTTGGAGTTTCCAAACACTTTGTTTTTTAATGATAAATTTTGTCGGTAAAAATCGTACCACTTATTTATTATCTCTATTATACATGGTGTTCAGGAGAAACACGAAACTTAGGCCCGGTATTTCAGTGCAGGATAACCTTCAAAAAAAGTTAACTGGAGGTGAAAGCTAGGGTTACCGGTTGTTGGTAACCATAATTTTTGGTTTAACCCTCGACTGAAATACCGGGCCTTAGTGTAAATATTACACAAATTTTTCGTTTCCGAATATTGAAAGAATTAGGTAGTACTCTCTAGAATTCAAATATTCCCGAAATTCTATTTCTCATTACAAAATCTAAAGACATTTTCTTCTTCTACAAAGACTGTGGTATTAGTTTCCTTACTGGTTCCGTAGTTTAGAACACAGGGATACTGATTATTGATACTTTGCTCATGTTTATGGCGTAAAATCACTTTATCCATTAGGATGTCGTAAAGTATTTCGATCAAAGTATCTTAAGTAAGAGTATCTTACGAATTTAGTAACCTGTTGACTGATATTTTTCGTGGTTGTGAGACTTGTTATGCATTTGTTATTAACCATTATTTGAAGTATTATTAGCTACTTCGTTCTGCGTTGCATAGTTCAAATCTTTCCCTAGTTTGGAAGTTAGTTGTCAAGCAATTGAGTTTTGATTGTTTAAAATTATGGTTTCAATAAAAACTTCTAATGACAAATTACGAGAAACTGGAAACTAGTATGTAATATTATCAAAACTACGTTTTCGAACATTCATGCAATTGCTTGAAAACGAAACAACAACTTTATACAGTATTTACAATAGGTGATAAAAAGTAGATCGACGAATTACCTCTGACTAGGTATCGTGTTGCTCCTAATTACCCTGTATGTGAAAAAATATAATTTTTCTACCGTTTTGAACTGACAAGCAAAATTTTGAACAATTATTTAATTTTATTAGGATTTCGAGTTAGTGCAATGAAGAAAAATTTCGCTCGGAAAGAGGTTTTACAGATTTCAAATCATCTAAAAACTTTTGCTTGGACCATTTCTTGAAAAATAATTCTTGTTAAACTGTCCTTTTATGTGGGTTTTTAAATGAAATGGTTGGAACACTCAGTTTACTTGTTGGTTGATTTGTCAACGCTGTTGGAGGTAGCAACGTAACCCCAGTAGTCCACTTATATATACAAAACGGTTAGTATCTTCCATATACTCTATATATGACCCCCGAAAACTGAGGAAATCGTTTCCCCTCTCTCGAAACCCTTACAGCGGAGGTTCCCCTCATCCCAAATATATAACTTTTATACTGATTAAGCAAAGGGATAACGTGGAGGTCAGGGCGCCTCTTCTATATGCCGGAGGTGACAACTTAACAGGCATCAATATATATATATATATATATATATATATATATATATATATATATATATATAAAGAAAAGTTGACTGACTGATGATCAACGCATAGCTCAAACGGTTAAAGTAGAAATGTTGAATGTACAATTACCTATTTAAATAAAAAAATTGGAAAAATATGGAAAAAATTAAAGTGCTTTTTATTGAAATTTGGACAGGACAACGTCTGTCGGGTCACAGCTAGTTAGCTAATAAATGAACACTCTGAGCGGTGCAATGGCACTAAAATTTAAGTTGCATTAACTTTTAATGTATATTAGTTAGTTTGTATTAAATTGATGTGCGGTGCAACCGGGCATAAGTGACGAAGAGATTTTCTACTATTTGCGCTATTTTTCATAAGAATAGATGAACTTTCAGTCGCACTTAGTGATTCCCGTTTAAAAGGCCCCTAACCATGTTATTTAGTAAAAACAGATCAGTCAAAAACGAAATAATGTAATTATCAGATCAAATTGAAACATAAAATCTCAAATATCTCAGAATAGGAAAAAGTGACTTAAAATCACTGTCGCGCTAATCCTTGTATGCTTCGTCCTGATCCAGTTTCAATCGAACTTCACGCTACGGTTTACAGAAATCGGCACTATTTGACCATTTTCTCTTAATTTTTGCTCCACTTTTCTAATTACGTTAGCATCCGGATGACGTCGATGTGGATACACTCTAGCATATTCTCTAGCAGCTTCCGATGCGTTATTATCAGTCTCACCCAAGCGGAGCAACATGTCTAGATATACACTGAAGTTGTATTCCATTTTAAGACTTTTTAGGACATTTGAGTTGTATCGTTCAAATTTGACAAGAGAACTGACATTGAAAAGTGAATTATTGTTGCCAACGTTTCCCAGGAGATTTGCGATGTTGCGACATTGATAAATTTTCCTCGGAGCTAAGAAACCGTACTTTTAACATCGGTAATAAAGTTGGTTTCAATAGATTTTCTACACTTTTTTATAAAAAGCACCATCAACTGCATCAAATTTAGACCCTAACAATGAAATTATTACAAAATTGTTATTCGTATAGATTTTTATTGTCTGAATAGGAAAGCTTATATCTTGGTGAAGAGACAACAAATTTTATTTTGGCTTTCAAATTCGTGCTTCGTTAGAAATCGTCTATAATATGTAGCTATTCACGGGCACTTTTATTTCATCACCGTGTATACACAAAAAGCAGATAAAGAAGATTAAAGAAGCCGTTAACCAGCTTAAAGTTATTTACGACAGAGATTACATCAAGAGGACGGAAGTGGAAAAGCGCACGTCGGAAGTCGAGATCGCGGCCAAAGAATTGGAGACGTTGAAACAAACCGTGAAATTGGCGGAGCTGGACGAAATGGAAAAGTTCAGTTCGGAACAGGTCGAAATGAAGGGGAAGTTGGACCAAGAGCTGTCCAATAAGCTTCTGCAGATCGATTCTTTGACTGGCGAACGACAGTCGTTGATGAGGTCGATCGAGAACCTCGAGCTGATCCTTCTCAACCATGAAAGCGAAGCAAAGAAGTTAAACCAGAAGGTTGGAGATTACCAAAAGAATGTGGCGTTGTTGCAGGCTCGTTTGGACGATTGTCAAAATTTGAAGGACAACGAGGACGAGCTGCAAGTCGTGATGAACCAGGAGGAAATGGCCGAAAGGGGCTTGCAATTGGTGAGGTTGAGTTCAGATTTGGATTGTGCTAATATGGAGTGCGCGCACTTGACGGAACTCGTTGGAGAGAAGGACAAGATCATCAACCAGATGAGCGAAGACAGCAAAAGCTTGCACACGAATTTGGAAACCATTCAAAATAAAATGCAGGTATTTAACAAATTTTTTTAATTACTAATTCATTACTCGTTACACCTCCCCCGAAAAGAGAAAAGAATTTACATTTTTAAATGTTAAATTCTGTTTTATTAAGAAATAGATTTTTACGCCAACTTGATTTTTTGTAGGTAGGTAGCATCATTATTATACGTTAGATGGAAAGTTAATTTCCAAAATATCAATTTGGCGCTTGGTCGAGTCGTGCGTAACGCGGTCCAATTTTCTGTAAACAAAAACTGGGCCTTAAGGGGTTAATCTTTTACTCATTGTGTTTTAATTTATTAATAAATATTAGTCCTTTCGAATCTGTTCCGAGTTCTGAACAGAATTTTCTAGAATAAATAATAAAATGTTATGACGTTCGACAATACAACCTTCCTTCAGACAAGTCATTTGGCCTAAACTTTTAACTATAGTCAGCTGCATTCCATTAGGGGCCGTTCAAGTATTACGTAAGTAGAATCCCTTGTCAGCAAAAATAAGCAAAGCTCTAACTCCCCCCCCCCCCCAATGCGCTTACGTAAGCATTGATATAATTTCCTATAGTTATTTTTTCAAATACTAATGATAATTCATAAACAAGTGTCATTGACATTAATTTGAGTCTCTTTCTATGAAACAAACATTTTACTAGTAAATTAAGTTTTTTTAATTTTTAATAGATTGCAAAATATGTACGGCAGGCGCTCGGTTGTATGAACATCCATTATAATGGATGGAACTATTCATTACAGTGAACAGCATACTACGTTCCAAAAAATGAACAAGATCAATTTCGATTATGGGAATAGCCTCTTTTAATCCCAAAATTTCGTCTTCCGTCAATGTACTATTGCGGCCACCGAAATGTGCACGATACCTGACACAAATATCCCTATTTTTCTATAGATTAAAGTTGGCTTTATCCAGTGACTTTCGTAAAATAATATTTGTTATAAACAAAATAATATTGACATTTCGCTATTTTTTTTAGGACGCCTATGATATCAAGCAAACACCAAGTTGCTAAAAAAAATCGTGTACATTTCGGTGGCCGTAATAGTACAGTAAAACCCCTCCATAGTGGACACTCAAGGGACTGGACAAAACTGTCCACTATAGAGGGGTGTCCGTATTCAAGGGGGTCCTAATTATTCTTGTCGAAAATTTACAAAACTACTACAAATTTTAAGCAGTTTATTAAACATTATACGTAAACATGTATTATGTTTATCCATATTAGAACATTTTTCTCCTCGAAATGTATTTCCAAATTTGATAATTAATACAGCGCAGGTTCATTGCCTTTATTTAAAATAAACGTTTTTAATGTGTGTCTAATTCACCACAAGTTACAACAGTATTTTCTTGAAAACATGATATAAATTCTCCAAAGTGCTTATCAAGTGTCCACAATAGAGAGGGAAATTCCAAGTTCGGGAAGACAAGTAGTGTCCAATGTCCGTAATAGAGGGGTGTCCACATTAGAGGGGTGTTTGTATAATGTAATCTTATAGAGAAATGCCTGGACTGATAAAAAAGTGTCCATTAAGAGGGGTGTCCGTATTAGAGGGGTGTCCACTATGAGGGGTTTTACTGTACATATGTACAGGCTGGACCATCCTATGGCATTTTGGAGATTTAACCTATTCTTGTCTGTTAAAATAATTTAAACTTGCAAGTAACAATCTTCAATTAAAGCACTACACCATGATAATTTTATTTTTTTGAATTAAGTTTCTAAACAGCGTCGGGACGCTATAAAGTGAAAAAAATCAGAAATCCAATTTTTTTTTTTAATAATTACATTGAAAATATTATGGAGAATGTATTCCCGAAATTTGCAATTTGATAGGAACCTTTGATTTTAAATTAATTGAGATTTTGTGATTTTTGTCGGGAAATTATAAGTGATTTATTACTGTAACTTCTGTCGGCAAGAAATATGCGTTCACAATGCCCGCTGTAAAGTATTACAACCAACCATAAATCACAAAAG
The DNA here is from genome assembly GCA_949768715.1 of Dascillus cervinus. Classification (NCBI taxonomy): domain Eukaryota; kingdom Metazoa; phylum Arthropoda; class Insecta; order Coleoptera; family Dascillidae; genus Dascillus; species Dascillus cervinus. The sequence continues at coordinate 22,176,086 of OX458319.1, read as the reverse complement.
GTATCTGTGACGAGCCGAGGGTACCGTTTATTTCAGGACCGGACTTAATTTTTTTTCGTTAATCAGATTTAGATAAAAGAAACAAATAGTTGAATTTTAATTTATTTTATTTTACATTAGATGTTCAAAATGAATATTGAAAAGGCATAATTACTGTTCAGAATAGCTTTCAAGTAAACTTAACAAAAACTACACAACTCAAAAGCACGATCAGACTGTGGGAAGTTCAAGACTAAACTAAACATTTGGTTACAATCAGGTAAATTCTTAAAAGAACAGCAGGCAGGCAAATTTTCAAGTAAATCCTGTTTCCTAGCACTTAAGAGGGATACCTACCCCCGGCCGCCGCTACCATTCCGGCCACCGAAATGTGCACGACACCTGACACAAATTTCCCTATTTTTCCATAGATTAAAGCTGCTTTATCCAGTGACTTTCGTGAAATAATATTTGTCATAAACAAAATAATATTGACATTTGGCTGATTTTTTTAGGACGCCTATGCTATGAAGCAAAAATCAAGTTGCTAAAAAAAATCGTTTACATTTCGGTGGCCGGAATAGACACAGTTCGAGTTTCCCTTAAAATTAAACGTAAATATTAACCAATTTTCAACTTTTTTATGCCAAATTAAAGAGAATTTCAATATCTACGTAAGACCCAAAATATTTTTTTAAATAGTTATTTAAAAAGTGTCAAAATTAGCAGCAGAAGTAGGTCAATATTAGGCATTTTGTCGAATTTATTTTGAAATAAATAAAAAGAAATTCAAAATTTTAACACTAGGCGTACAGATTTGTGTTTTCTCTACAATTTGGCAATTTGACTTAGCAGTGACTGAGTAAGCAAAGCTGTTTTAACAATGAGTCACTTTCAAAAATTAAAAATAGCGAGTTTTACATTCCATAGAAGATTTAAGTACGGGCCTGGATTTCATTACTCACAGCTCGTGTCGATTGTACCTCAGAACCACTTTTACTGGAGACAGTCGTAAATCAGCCTGACACCAGTTAACGAGAGTTGTCATTTAAGGCTTCGGCTATAAATAAAAGTGTTTTGCATTACATTATTTAATATTTCGATTTATTCAATCACTATACCTATCTAAATTCCGCTTTGCATATCATCATAATGTACGCATTACGTAGATGTAGTGGAAGAAAAAAAAAACTGATAGCTTTAATAATTTGATAATAAATCACTATCAAAGTCAACTTTCACATCAATTTTGCTTTCTAAAAAATAATTATACCATGTTGTAGTATCAAAATTGAAGATCATTTCCTCCAATTTTCATCTTTTTTTGACCATTATAAATAGGTTAAATTTTAAAAATGTCATACGATGGTCCACCCTGTATATACAGAACAGAATAGTGTTCACATTATCAGAAGAAAACTTGGAACAAAAGAAATATGTATTTTTAATTCTTAACGAATTACTGGTATTCTAAAAATGCAGGAAAAAAGCATTCCCGAAACGTTTGTCTGCAAAGAGAGTATAAACACAAATAACTCAATATTTTAATACACTTTAATCGTGGGAAACACACATAAAAAGGGCTGTGAACAATTTGATTTTATCAACACCTCTGGTTTCTATTAGTTCATATAACCGAGCGGCTAATGTATGTTTGAAATTATTTAACTGTCCTCACTAATGTCTCGTGATCGTTTCCAATTTTTGCTTAGATGTATACGTTTCGACAATTTGGATATACGAGAAGAAAGAAAAAAATTCGATAAATTAGCCCCAATACGAAGCGTATTTGATTATTTTGTGGAGAATTGTAAAAAGGCGTATACTCTTGGAGCAAATATGACAATCGATGAGAAGCTTGAAGCTTTTAGAGGGAGATGCGCTTTTAAACAATACATTCCTAGCAAACCAAGCAAATACGGGATTAAAATATTTGCTTTGGTTGATTCCGCAACGTCATACGCTACAAACCTCGAGGTTTATGTTGGACAGCAACCATGAATGTTATGAATGTTCTAACGAGCCATACAGTGAAGTATTATGGTTGATAGGACCAATATCTGGAATGAACCGTAATCTCACCTGTGACGACTGGTTTACCAGTATCAATTTAGTTAGCAAGTTATTTAACGAACACAAGATAACATATGTGGGCACTGTGAAGAAAAACAAAAGAGAACTGCCACTTGAATTTGTGAACACAAGAATTCGCCCTGAGTATTCCTCAATGTTTGGGTTCCAGGAAAAGTTCACAATTGTATCATATGTACCAAAAAAGTATAGAAACGTCATTCTCATCTCCAGTTTGCATCATGATGATGCCATTGATGCTTCCACAGGCCAGCAACGTAAACCAGAGATTATAACATTTTATAATCATTCAAAGGGAGGAGTAGATAATCTGGATAAACTATGTGCCACTTACAACGTTGCTAGAAACACCAGAAGATGGCCAATGGTGGTGTTCTGTTCTTTGTTGAATATGGCAGGTGTCAACTCTCAAATTATTTACACCTGTAACACTAAATCTTATGATATTAAAAGAAGATTGTTCTAGAGAGATATTGCGCTGTCCTTGACAAAAGATCATCTGCAACGACGTTCACTGGAAAAAAATGTACCACCAATTACAAGATGGAGGCGACAAGAAGTGGCTGGTACTTCAAGCGAACCTGATAATCCAGTGATTGCACCTGAAACGCGAAAAAGATGTTTTTTTCACAAAAAAGATTCAAAAACGAAATATTTTTGTAAGAAATGTAACAAATTTGTTTGCCTTTTCCACATTCAACCTTGGTGCCCCACATGTTCAGATATTGCCGAAACCTCATAAATTATATTTATTGTTATTACCCTAAAATAATTGTTTGCAAAAAATTTCATTTCACTTTGTATTTTTCTTGTTTTTGTAAAATTTCGAATATGCTACCCATGCAAGGATGCATGCATTTAAAATTGTTTATTGTTTTGATCATATATAAGTAAACCTTTTTATTTGGATATATTTACAAATAAAGGTTGACACTTAAATATAAGAATATTATTTTAAAAAAATAACCCTTATAAGTGTGTTTTTTTTTAATGTGTCTCTGAGACTTGGCGCCCTGACTTGCGTTACGGTTTAGGGCGCCTCGACTGTAGGGTTAAAAAAGGTGAAATTTCAACTTGTGAAATTTCAAGAAAAAAGGTGAAATTTCAAGTTTTTTTTTATTTTTTGCATGTCCTAACTACGCTTTCGTAGTTTAGTGCATACGGCTAATAATTTTTTTCTTTTTTATTAACACTAGAATGCTATCGCTACTGGAGCTAATAGGTTAGTTTCAAGCAATACTCGGCTCTAGTCAATATTGCTGATATTACGGTTTACAGATAAAAGCTGGAACTTCCTGCCGATTTTGCATTTATTTATTTATATTATACATCCGAAACAGTGATAGCAAAAATTCCAAACGCCGCATTAACCCGCCAGAGCTGACGCGAAATACATTTTATTCGCGGCTAGCGCCCTGTTTGATAGACACTGGTTTATAGCGCGTTATCAGCTATTTATAAGTAATTTAATAAAATATATCAACTAAACTCACTTATTGTATTCAAGCAAGGTATAAATTTTACGTATCGATAATTCTCCAGTGTTAAGCACTGGTCAATAATGAACAAATTTACATTTTTTGGTGATCCTATTGTAATTTTAGGGAGAAAGTACTTCTACAACGATTTACTATAATGGGCAGTTACAACCAACGCCCGGAGTTGAAATCGTTCTTTTCAATTTCCTAAGTTTATTTTTTGTAAAAATCTTACCAAATTTGTACGAAAATTCCTAAAAAAGATACCTTTCAATACATTGCATTTTTTCGAACTTGGCTAAAGGGCCCTCAATAAAATAATAAATTTAACAAATCTAGACATTTCGTAACACTCAACAACAATGCAACGATTTGTTTTTTGAAAAATTTCTAGAAATAAAGTAAAGTAAAGTTTACGGTGTGTGTTGTGTGGTTTACGGAAAGTAGCTTCCTTTTCTATTTTCAATTTATTCTCACTCTCTTGTGATATTACTGATGAAAATAAGAACACTGGATTACATATGAGGAGCAAGCATGCAAAACGCGTTAAATCCATATTTTGGCAGATTTGACGTTATGGTGGTTTTTATATTTTAGGGGTGAGTTAAAGTCATTGATAAACTCAGAATCAAGCTATCTTTGTTAAATCCTAGAAAATGTATATCAAAAAGTCTACAATCAAGCAAAAAGCGTTAAATTCAAACCTGTAGCTATGATTTTCTCCTACCTGACAAAAATGGATTTAACGCGTTTTGCATGCTTTCTCCTCATATGTAAATTTACGCGCCCACTCTAGGGTTAAATACCCGGGTAAGACGAGTCGAACTGCTAGTAAATTTATTATCGTACCCTCTGGTGGATGGTATCCAAACTTTCTCAGCTAATGCATCGACCATGTTTTCACGGAACTGTAAACTTGAATCGAAAAATGTACTTCGAATCGAAAATATTAGGAATTGAACTGGAATATTGAGTAAACTCCGTTGGCGGCAATTTTTTCTATGACCTAACACCTCTATCATTGAATTTGAAGATAACATATAACTGGTTTTTGGTTGTGTTAAAACATCAAATAAACTACTACACGGCCAATGAATTATAATATAAATACCATTCTGACCAAGTTTGACGCATTAATTTTACTAATAATATTTCTTTATAAACGATATGTTTGATAAAATGAGTGTAATTTACATTATACGAGGGGTTTGCGTTTGAACCGTGGTGACATCTATAATTCACTTTTGTTTAATGGCCGGTCTTAAATGTCTGAAGATTCCGATATAGGAAACCCACCATCCATCCAAGTGAACCGAAATTAGTACACAATCTACTGTAAACTGTTATGAGAAAATTTTAAAAGCAAAGAAATAATTTTACCAAAATATAAATATAAATTTTTTAAAAACATGCTTTGCCTATTTTTTAATCTGCTAGCGTGAACTGATAAAATTAGCATTCTCCTTCACGAATCTGATCTGATAATTTTGCAGATGCAACCCAAATTTCACATATTACTTTAAAGAAAAATTATAATAAAATATAAATTTATTAGATAATAGAACCATTTATTTGTTCATTTATACAACTTATATTAAAATGATATAAATAATTAACATTATAAAATTATAACATAAAAATTAAACTACAAAATACAAACTAAAAATTACGTTAAATTAAATAATTGGTCCAGAGAAGAAGAAATAGGCACAGTTCCCAGAACGCTGGCTGCGTTACCCCTCTGAATGGCAATACTAATTCGTTGTTTTAAGTATGTTTTCGCCTGAGGAATACCTATATAAAATAATCTTGAGTTTATGATATCCCGTTGGCCACGAATTGTGTACAATATTTTACCAGACGATTGTTCCTAGAATTCGATAATTGTTTTTGCATTAAACATTTTCTTTTACGGCGGATATTTATATTTATCATTGCTCCTGTTTGCGATAACAGAATCTAAAAATTTGCCGATTGCTTTCCTGTCTCTTATTCTCTATGTATTGTATGTACCAGAGGAGTGCTTCGCCCCTCTATTTTTCACTGATGAAATAATCATTTTAACTATTAACTGCGGCGCACTAAAAAGCGGTTAAAACAAGATTTTAAGCAAACGAATTCATTTTTGTTACAACCTTGATTCAAATTAAAATATAAAAACATTAATTTTTAAAAAAACAGCCAAAAAAGTGGAAAAGTAATTTTATATAAAGTAATAAAAACTGAGTAAAAACTGAGTAAAAACTGAGAATCCTAAAAAGAGCTTTATTCGAGTTTCTCATCAAGAACAAGTAAAACACTCCTCTATGAACGTAATGAAAACGTAATAACTTTAAGTAAAGAAATAAGTGCATTGAAACTAATTAATGAATGTGGTAGTTGTAATACAAATTTTTTAAAGTTACAGGCAAAATTGATTTATTGAGATTACTAATGTATCTAAACATTTACACAAATAACTGTTTAACACTTTAATCGTTGCTGTCGCCTTCAGATTATACTGAGCGACTGGGATATACAAATTGAATTGCCGTTCATTTTCTAGAACAGTTAATATTAACGTACCAAAATAAATGCACTTTATAAGTATTCAGCCGATTTAACTTTAGAGAATTATTTGCTTAATTAAATAAAGCTTTTCATCTAGTGCAGAGGACGTTTATTTGCAATAAATGTGCATCAAAAAAAGAATTTCTACTGATCATTTTAAAAAATCAATTGGTGAATTGTAGCGCAATTTTTTCATAATGTAAGAAACTTGTAAACATATTACATAAAAATGAAAATGCATGTCTATTAATACTAATTTCTACATTCACTCGATCAGTATTTCTACATGTCAAATTGGTTGGTTGCATTATCTGTAGAGCAGGATTGGCAAACTTTTGTAAATCTTTTTCCATTAAAGCTATACATTAATATCAGCAAACATTTTTGAACATTCATGATGAATAATTCAAACAGGATAGAATTATGTGTGCATACGAGGGCAGCACTAAAAATATCTACAATTCCATGTTTCTAAACACAAATACAGTCAAACCTGTATAAGACGGAATCGCTTGGGACCGAAAAAAAGTTCCGGCTTAGCCAGGTTTCCGGCTTATCCAGTAACCTGCCTAAGACGGAAAATGAAACTGTCTAAGCCGGAAAACGTATGTAATTAAAAAACACAAATTACAGGAATTCAAGATATATTTCCCCACAAACTCTGCAGCGTTTTTTGCTTTTTATTAGTACAAGTTGCTTTAACATTCCCTTCAAGTGCAGTGCGACATTGTAATAGTTTTTTTTTTTCATTTCACCACAATTTATACGGTCTGAATAATGTTCCAATGCTGTCAGCTTTTTCAATGCTTCTGCAGAGGTAACTATTTTTTCACATTCTTCAACTTCCATAGCTGAAATAATGGAATATAACAACATTAAATAAATAAATGGTTGTAATATTTGTAAATATAAAATAATTATTATAATTTTGCGTCCAGGCAATCCATACCTAAACCTGTTCCTTCAGTTTCATCTTCTCTCTGATCGTCCTGCACAGCTTCCATAAGATCTTCTAAACTCTGATATCCTCCTTCAGTTGTAACTTGCTCATCAATCTCTATGTAATCTTCTGGTCTGACTGAGTTTTCGCCGAGTTCTTCCATTAACTCTTGTATCCTTTCCATATCCTGTGCGCAGTTTTCATTCATTTCTTCCTCAATATCGCCCTTAAAATTAAATCCTGCATGCCTGAAGCATTTTATTACACAGTCCTTTTTAATAGATCTGGTACCAGCTGAAATCCAACGAATAGCATCCAAGACAGATATTTTTTTGGAAAGTTCGGTCACAGAAGTGCAGGCTGTCATGTTTACACATAGCGATTGTAGTACAAATTTTCTGTAATGCATTTTCATATTCTGAATCACACCCTGATCCATGGGTTGGGTCAGACTAGTCGTATTGGGTGGTAAAAAACATAACTTAATATTAGAAAATTGTAAATGAGGGTGGCAGGCTGCGTTATCTAAAAAAAGCAAAATGTTTCTTTTTTGTGCTTGCATTTTTTAATTTAAAGCTTGAAGCCATTCTTCCATTAAGGAACAAGTCATCCAGGCCTTTCGATTGGCCCGCCACGTAACTGGAAGTTCATGAACATTTAAATTTTTGAAGCAACGCGGCTTTAAACTTTTGCCAATAACTAAAGGTTTTTCAACCTCTCCGTCCGCAAAGGCACATAAAAGTACAGTTAACCTTTCCTTAGCTTGCTTTCCACTTACACATTTATCATTCTTGAGAGCTAAAGTCTTACCGAGAATAGCTTTAAAGAATAAGCCTGTTTCGTCGCAATTTCCAATATTTTTCGGATCGTAGTCTTTAATAATTTCATTCAACTTTTGTTTCCAATTATTTACGGTGTCTAAATCTACATCTTTTGCTTCACCACAGATCTGTTTGAAAGAAATGTCGTGGCGAGATCTAAAGCTTTCAAGCCACCCGTTTGATGCTTTAAATTCATTTCGTCCTAGTCGTTGGGCAATAATTTTTGCTTGTTCTTGTAGGATAGGTCCGGATATAGGTAAATTACGCGTTCTGGCGTCCAAAAACCATTCATACTAAATTTTATTTATGGTTTCGTTCCCGGTCTTTTTAACTTTTCTTTTGGTTTCTCCGGGAAGATTTCCACTTAACCACTCTAATTTTATTTTCTGTTTGTTCTTTAAAATCTCGTACACTTGTGTCTTCCCGCACTTATATTTTGCCACAAGCTCCTTGACACTCGCATTTTGCTCTTCATAGCACTGTAATAACTCTATTTTTTTTTGTAAACCTAAAGTGTTCAGCTTTCTATAAGACATTTTGATCACACTTCAATACGATCACAACGTTCACAGACGCGACCGTAATCAACTGAATTCAGCTGATCAGCAAATCACTATCGCAGACGGTTAAACTAATACTATACATTTTATTGTTTTGTCTCGCAACAGCAAAACATTTAAGTTTTACTTTGACATCATTTCCGGCTTAGCCAGTGCAGTACCGTGCAGGGGACTTAAAAACACTTTCCGTTTCCGCGTTGGCCAGTTTCCGGCTTAAGCAGGTAGCTTTACATGGACTTTACATATACGTAATTCGGGACTGAAAAAAAATTCCGTTATAAACAGGATTCCGGCTTATCCAGTTTCCGGCTTATCCAGGTTTGACTGTACAATATGTTTTTATTTCACGGCTGCTTTTGAGTGTGTTGCGAGTTGATTGCCGTTTAATTCGATTTGCTCTAATCGTTCTTAACATAACATAATTTAAATTACTTATATAATATTTCAAGTAAGTAATCCACGTAGAAATGACTTTTACCATGTAAAGAACGTTTTAGATTCAAAGTGATTCTTGAAATTTTAAAACAAAATTTAAATTTGAATGATTCAGTCGTAAACATTAGTCAAAAATGTTCAATTTTTAAAACGTATAATTTTTAAACGGAATCCCAAGTGTCGGGCTAGATTTCCGCAGCACCCCGAAAAATGGTGTTGAGATTGAAACAATTCAACGATAGGTTTGATGCACTACTGACGAAAAAATAGTTTACTTTTTCAGTAATTATCTACATACAATATGCCTACATACAATTATTTTAATAACCAAGTCGCTGTACTACAAAACTGTAAAAATTTACTTTTAATTTAATTCCATTCATTAAAAATAGGGATAAATTAAACATGCAGAACGGACTCGGCGCACTATACCGTATTTTTTAATTTGAGAAGATTCAAACAGATCGCGCCAAAAGGTATGATTGGCTGCTAGTAAACCGCAGTTTGCTGACAGCCAATCCGTTTGAATCTTCTTAAATTAAAAAATACGGTATAGTTTTTAACAAAATTGTTAAAGAAGTCGAATTTTGGATTCTACAATGTGACATTATTTAACAGACTAATTAACAAATAGATTTACAATCTTAAATAAACAAAATACATACAAAAATATTGCGCGCCAAGCCAACGCCATCTTTATTTACAAGCCATGAAGCCATGCTTGGCAACACCGCATTTATGCACAGAAGTAGGCCGGGTATCATTGCACGTCGGTTACAATCGAAATTTATTAAAAAATAACTAACATGACTGATTTTCAATTAATGATCCATACTACACCATTATTCTGATAGTATTAAGAAATAAAACAAAAGTTAGTAAGGGCAGGAAATTTTATTTTACAAATTTTGCACACAAATTTTACAAATAACATATTTTTAACGTTTATTTTTCTCGTTTGTTAGCGTAGCTAATTTCCTCTTTTTCTCTAAATTTTTAGTGCCATTTGTTTCTTTTGAATATTTTGTGTAGTTATTCAACAGAATATTTGCAAAAACAGAATACAATGTTTTAAACAATCTGGAAACATCGTTGCCACACAGACAATGTAATTCAAATTGTTGAAAAAAGTTATTGGAATTTAAGCTTAACTGTGTCAGTTGAATTAAAATGCCTTTTGACAGGAAGATTGCAAAAATTTTGTTTCCCACACGCTATCAGCTACAATATATTCTAACAAAGCATACATATGAAAGAAAACACACTTAACATGGTAACTTGGTACACTTAAGCCACCTCGCTGTAAAAAGTCAAAATATTCGTTGCAAACTGTTACCGGAACGGCCCTTCTCTACATGCAAGCGGCCGCCTAACTGAGCACGGTACATGGCAGTAGGCCATGTTTTGGTTGCCTTGGCAGAACTTAATAAATAGAAAAGTCATTCTTTTTTACAAAGAATGATCAGACGTGTTTTACATTTTATTCCGTATTTTATTTATGTTTACATGTGAGTTTTTATTATTTAATGTTTCAATGAGTTTGTAACATTTGACGGCCCAACGTGGGGCACGAGGGAAAGGATTTTTCCTCCGGACTTTCACCAACGACCCCGATGCCGCGATGCCGCGATGCCCTTCTGGAGGGGGGTCAAATCCTAACATTAGGAACCTCCAGTGGCGCCCGCAACCGATGATCGCTACACGATACGACAACAGCTGCAACAGGCGACTCCACTTCCCGGAGCTCTGACGCCCAGCGTCGAACTACAAGGGGATCGTCAGCGACCGAACAGCGCCGCGAAGAGCTGCATTCCGCCGCCTTCCCCGCTTTCGGCATGACACGAAAGATGCCTGCGTACTAGACCCGCGTCACTCCAAGGGACTATGGATGCCTGCAGCAAAGTCTGAACCATTAGCAACCAACCACGCAACCGACCACCGCTGTACCGACCCGGTAACAGAGTGCAACTACGCAGCACTGCAACAGGCGACTCCACTTCCCGGAGCTCTGACGCCCAGCGTCGAACTACAAGGGGATCGTCAACGACCGAACAGCGCCGCGAAGAGCTGCATTCCGCCGCCTTCCCCGCTTTCGGCTTGACACGAAAGATGCCTGCGTACTAGACCCGCGTCACTCCAAGGAACTATGGATGCCTGCAGCAAAGTCTGAACCAGTAGCAAGCAACCACGCAACCGACCACCGCTGTACCGATCCGGTAACAGAGTGCAACTACGCAGCACTGCAAGAACCATTATGTCGCCAGGACCCGCTTTGAGAAGCTACGTTCTGACGTTTTGGTCAAACTGGAATTAGTACTTGAAAGCAAACACGTGCAATATCTCGGTGGGCATTTATCCCAAATTGATAAAAGGCCTCGCAAAATTGCACGAAACACTCTTGGACTGCTGTCAGTACCTCCGCTATTAATTTGTAACCTGGATGTTTCGGATGACGCCGAACCAGTTGAAACTGAGTCATTGATACCCGATTTCGGAACTATCCAATTAGAACCTGATTATAGTGTTATGGATAATCTTATTCTTTTGACGACCCTGCTTCCCTGAGTCCTGACGCACAGCGTCGAACTACAAAGGGATCGTCAGCGACCGAACAGCGCCGCGAAGAGCCGCATTCCGCCGCCTTCCCCGCTTTCGGCATGACACGAAAGATGCCGGCGTACTAGACCCGCGTCACTCCGAGGAACAGATAGTCAACTGCAGCTAAGAGCGAACCATAAACTGTATAATATAAATAACCCAAGGCAACAGCTACTTCCAACACCGTGCTCAGCCTTTAGGGGGGGGCGTGTTACCGGAACGGCCCTTCTCTACATGCAAGCGGCCGCCTAACTGAGCACGGTACATGGCAGTAGGCCATGTTTTGGTTGCCTTGGCAGAACTTAATAAATAGAAAAGTCATTCTTTTTTACAAAGAATGATCAGACGTGTTTTACATTTTATTCCGTATTTTATTTATGTTTACATGTGAGTTTTTATTATTTAATGTTTCAATGAGTTTGTAACAAAACATTACTGCCGCGCCCTTCCTCAAATAAAAAAACAGGCAGTACATCCCAGTTTTTTGCAAACAGATCGTGGTCCATAGTCACAAACATATATGCAGCTTGATTCCTCGATTTCACATAATTCAAGATAATTTGAAGTTACAATGGAGCGAAATTGATCAATGTCAACTTTATATAAACTTGATTCAGTACTTTCATTAGCAAAGTTGCTAAAGCATGCTTCTTTTTTATTGATCATTTTCAAAATATGTCTTATCCGTAATTTGTTTTCTGATTCAATTACTTGTCTAACTGATACGTTATAGTTTGATCCAGATAGTCGTCTGTACATTCCAAACCGTTTCTCTAACTTGTCTGTTTGAAATTTCTCTAAGAGTACATAGGAAACATTAAATTTTGTTAAAGCATCGTTAGCAATTTTACATAATACGAGTATCTTTAACTGTTGTGTTATTCACAGGTCCTAGTCGAATAACTTCACTAAAATTACCAACCCAACAAACACGATCTGCTGGTTCATCGTCGGCCGATTGCTGGCACTGCTTGCGAAGTGTTGGCATAGAAATGAGTCGTCTAACCGACGCACAGCCAGCGCTTGCATTTTGCTGTTACCAATGAAGATATATTAACAGCGATGGTAAAGCATTGGTCCAACGCCGGTTTTACGTGTATTTTACGCACTGTTGGCAATTCACTGGGCCAACGCTAGGAGATATGTGAAAACTTGATTTTTATTACGCATTCAGAGTCTCGCTCGTGCGTCCAACGTATACAGTTGTGCTCGTGAGATTTTACCGTTTAGTGCTTGTTTATCAACTACTAAGGTCAGATTTGTTTAGTTTTTATTAGCTTTATTACTCTTATTTGCTTTTTGGAATCCATCGGCCTCACCGAGATTTTCCTGGTGCTTCGCTGACATGGAAGTCATGCGAGCACCAGATGATTCCCGCTTCCAGTCCTTCATAGCTAGAGGCATCTCCCGCGAATTGCTATGCGAGATCATAGAGTACGCGAAGGAAGAGCTTATGCGAGCTCTTACTTTGTCGAAAAATGATTCCGACACCGCAGAGACCCCCAAGGTTCCCGGAGCCCGTTCCTCGTCAGCAGACGGGCTCAGAGCCCTAGTAGAATTTCGATTCCCTCGCGGTTCAGCGACAAACGCGACCCCAACTCCCGTAAAAAACGCCACTGCCTCTCCTGCAAGCGCTATCTCGACGCAAACGAATGCCGTCCCCACGTGTTCAAATACGGAAACGACGCCATTTTCCGGTGACAACCCCGCACTTGAATCTCGCTCTTCAAGCACTGTGGCGCCACCTGTTGAAGAACAGGCGGCAGAGCCACTCGCGAGCAGTAGCTTTACTACTGTGTCAAATAAAAAATCAAAAAAACGGGCGCGCTTAGAGAATCGTTCATCCGATACCGAATCCGATACCGAAAGGATTCCCGCGAACTCCGCGCAACTAAACCGCGACGAAAACATGGAAATCCTCGAAGACACCGCAGAAACACCGCGCGCTCGAATGCCCCCGATTTATTATCGAGGAAATATAAACTGGAGATTAATCTCCTACGCGATCACGGAAAGGAAGCTTCACTTCCTAAAAGCCCAAAACGTCGTCGATGGTGTGAGAATCCACCCGGCGACCCCCACCGATTTTCGTGGAATCGTCACCCTCTTTGAGGAGAGGGAATGGCCATTCCACACTTACGAACTTCAGGAGGACAAACTCCTGAAGGTTGTTCTACGCGGAATCTGTCTCACTATTCCGGCGGGTGAAGTGGGCGCCGCCCTCGAAGAACTCCATTTTCACCCAACCTCCGTCACTCGACTCTTCAAGCGAGGTGAAAACAATCGCCCCATGCCACTTATCATGGTCGCAGTCCCGCGCTCGGAAAGTAAAATCTTCGAGCTTACCCGACTTTTCAGCCTCGCAATAAAGGTTGAAAAGAAAAATAAGTCTCCGCTTCCGACCCAGTGCCACCGCTGCCAAAAGCACGGGCATGGGCAGAAGTGCTGTCGCGCAGCCGCGAAATGCGTCAGGTGCGGCGGTAATCATGAAACCGCCACCTGCACTAAACCTAAGGATACCCCCGCTAAGTGCGCAAACTGCGGCGGGCCCCATCCAGCCAATTACCGTGGATGTCCCTCTGCCCCCAAGGTCCGCGCCCCTCAGGTGCAAAAGTCTGCTCCCCTCCGCGCGCTACCCCGACCCGCCCCTCAGGCGCCATCTCATCTGGCCCCTCAGGCACCAATTCAACCTACGCGGCAGGCTACTTCCGGTCTTTCCTACGCCAAAATCACCGCTCCAAAGCCGGCTGATAGCGCAATCGAACCAAATAACATCATCGCGATTCTCACGATGCTGAATCAAATCCCCCGAGAGCAACTTCAAATTACTGTCGCCCTACTATCCCAGGCCACCTCAGCTCCCTCCGCAGTCCCCCTCGCTCCTCGTTAATGGCCCCGCGGAAACGTAATCCCGAATCGCTACAAATCGTCTTCTGGAACGCGAACGGACTGCGAACTCGTCGAAATGAGCTCGAGGAGTTCGCCGACAGACTCCAGATTGACGTGATATTAGTGTGCGAGACTCGCCTCGCCCGTGGCATAAACGCGAATATCAGAAACTTTACCCTTCACCGAAACGACCGAGCCGACGGTCGAGTCGGCGGCGGGACCGCGATTTACGTCAGGTCAAATATCGATCATCATACGGACCAAACGCCCGATCTTGCTTCTTTAGAGGCCACTTGTGTAGTGGTAAACACCGCGGCCGCAGGCCCGATCCGAATCGCTGCGGTTTACAAACCCCCAGACAGAAGGCTCCAAGTGCGCGACCTTGACGCTTTATTCGACACCGTACACCCAGCAATAGTCGCGGGAGACTTAAATGCTAAACACACCGCATGGAACAGCCGCCAAACGAACCCGAACGGAAACATTCTTTTCGCGTATCAAAACCGGCGTAGTGACTTAATTATTAACGCCCCTGTGGACGCAACCCACCATACAGCACACGGCCTTTCCGACGTGCTTGACATCGCGATCTTTAAAGACATTCCGATGAACTGGGAAATCTTCAGTTTATCGGAACTAAGCTCAGATCATGGTCCCGTTATCGTATTGCTCGGTCAGCAAAACGAAGACAGAGACGCGATTCAAAAACAGACTATTCACTGGCCCCGTTTCACAGAACATCTTCTGCAGTCTCTCGGCTCGGTACCGCACATAAACACTACACTCGCGATCGAACACGCTGTCCAGCACTTAGAGACGAAAATAAAATTCTCTCTACAAGCTGCAACGAGCACACGTCAAGCAATCGTAAAACACAACGCGGTCCCATCCGACATCTTAAATTTAATCAGGGAGAAAAATCGCGCGCGACGCACCGCCCATCTAACTTTATACCCTCCCGACAAAGCGCGGGCTAACCAACTCGCGGAAGAAGTCAAAATCGCACTTCGAATCCATCGAAATGAGCGGTGGAACGCTCGAGTCAGCTCTTTGGAAGCCGAGAACTGTTCACTTTGGAGAATGACAAAAGCGCTGCGCGCCGACCGCGTAATTATGCCACCCATTCACGGAGACAATGGGATAGCGTATACCCTCGCTGAAAAGGCTAACGCCTTCGCGTTAAACTATGAGAAACAGTTCAGCCTGGACGACGAACAGGTGAACAACGCACACATACAGCATGTTCGCGAAAACGTCAATAATACATTAAACACTCTCGACGAGGGTGCGATTCGTTTCGTTTCTTTTCAAGAGTTGGTAACGTACATCCGCTCAGTCCACCCCCGCAAGGCGCCAGGTTATGACGGCATAACGAATCGAGCCCTCAAACACCTTCCGAGAAAAGCAATCGCTTTTCTACTCGCGATCACAAACGCAATGCTACGACTGCGTCATTTCCCAACCCGGTGGAAACTCGCGGAAGTAGTAGCGATCCACAAACCCGGCCAGGACCCGAAATTCCCTCAGAATTATCGGCCAATCAGCCTCCTTTCGACTCTCGCCAAAGCAGCAGAGGCCTGCATACACACAAGAATCAAGGAAACCCTGGAGGAACTTAACATAATTCCTCCGGAGCAACTTGGATTCCGCGACAAACACTCTGCTCCCGATCAGGTTCTCAGGATCGTCGAGTACATCACTCAAGGATTTAATAGCAACCAGTACACGGGTGCTATTTTTCTCGATGTCGCGAAAGCGTTCGACAAGGTCTGGCACGACGGACTCGTTCACAAATTAATAAGTTTTAATTTCCCATTACCACTCGTGCGTCTCATCCGCTCCTATCTTTCAGGGCGAGAATTCAGAGTCAAAGTCGACGGCACGGTATCCCAAATTAAACCCGTTTCCTCCGGAGTTCCCCAGGGCTCGATCCTGGGGCCGACTCTTTTTAATATCTACACGGCAGATATACCGATTCCGATTCCGCACGAAGCTATTTTAGCGCAGTACGCTGACGACACCGCTTTTCTTTCTCGCGGCTCCGAACCAGAAATTGTCACATGTCGCCTTCAGCGCGTGGCTGACAACCTGGAGGAATGGTACTCGACATGGCGTATTGCGTTAAACCCCGCGAAAACTCAAGCTGTCCTCTTCACAAAGAGGCGGCAAGGCCCGTCAGGCAACGTCACCTTATTTCAACAACCAATAAACTGGCACGCCTCCGCAAAGTATCTGGGTGTCATCCTTGACAACAGACTCTCGTGGAGGCCCCACGTAAACCACGTCCGACAAAAAGCCTACGCGCGTATAGCACAACTTTTCCCTCTGTTCGGTCGTAACAGTGTGTTGTCCATTGACAACAAACTGTTGCTATACAAAACGATTATCCGTCCTACTCTTACATACGCGATTCCTGTCTGGGGATACGCGCCGCGTTCTTACATGGCGTCGGTTTACGCCGTCCAAAACAAAGCCCTTCGTTTGGTTGCGAGCGCACCCTGGTTCGTTCGCAACACAACCATGCTCCGCGACCTAAAAATCGAATCTCTTCGCGAACACACCGTCTCCCTCGCCGAAAAATTCTTCCAGCGAGCCACTGTCCACCCGAATCCGTTGATTCGGGCGTCAGTGGACTACGAGCCAAATCCACGCGATCGCGCTCGTCGTCCAAGGTCCATCCTCCAATAATTACTGTCCCCGCGGCTCTCTCTATCCGTTACTTCCACTCCATAATAAATATTCTTTCAGCCAAAAGTAAAGGGTAATTGCTACTCAACACTTTCTGTTCCAGTCCAAACAACATCCGGGCTAGAGACGATTTTTTAGTCAGCGAATCTGACTCTACCTGTTCGGTGGACCGACAGGTGCTTTGTTTAAAGTTTTTTACGTCTCCCGAATAAATAAAAAAAAAAAAAGGTTCATTTGTGATTTACTTGACCTCGACGATGAGGCTTGACCGAAAATTCCCCTTCAACTAATTCTTTTCCCTAGTAACCAACCTTCATTCTGCACACATATGTTGAAAAATTATCTGAAAATACAGTCTTTCAGCCGCACCGGTTAGATACAGTCGAAAACAATAACGAGTG
This sequence comes from Dascillus cervinus, assembly GCA_949768715.1. Classification (NCBI taxonomy): domain Eukaryota; kingdom Metazoa; phylum Arthropoda; class Insecta; order Coleoptera; family Dascillidae; genus Dascillus; species Dascillus cervinus. The sequence goes on along the minus strand of OX458319.1, from coordinate 22,158,656 downwards.
CTAAACTTCTAATTTAAATTTAATAATACAGACTTTGTAGTTTTACTTGTGAAACGTGCGTATGGGTAGTTGTATCGCAAAAACTTCATGCAAGAGAAAAAAAGTACGATTTTGTATACCAGTGATGTATTATTATTGTAATTTTTCTATTTTTTAATTGTAAATTTTTAAGTGTTTTCAATAATGGAAAGTTTCATTCCTGGGTTATTATTATGTTCTCTGAATCTTGTGTAAAAATTTCTACCCGTTTGTCGAATATATTTCATATCACATGTACCACAATTTAATGTATAAACTCCATTATACCTGTATTGTATCTAATTCTATATTGAAATTGGTTTTTGTCATAGAAATTGTATAAAGTTTGTGTATTAAATATCGAAACGCAGTTATTTTATGTCGATAAGGGTGGTTTGAAATAGCATGTATTATATGATCCGGTTGTGTTGGTTTAAATGATCATTGTATTTTGTAATAGTTATGTCCAAGAAATTTATTATATTGTTCACTTCTGTTTCCATAGTGAATTGTATATTTTGTTGTATTGGATTTAAGTATTTTAAAATTTCACTTGGATCATTATTTTCGGTTATAATAAACGTATCATCTACATATCTAATCCATTGTATGTATAACTTGGTACTTCGTTTGTAGTGTATGCATAAAATTTAAAATTAATAAATATTATATTATTATATAATTATATTAATTTAATTTGTATCCCCGCCCCCCTCAATTACCGATAACAGTTACTAAATTTATTATGGTTCAATGCTGGCCGAACGTCGTCAAATTGTACAGGCTAGATACTGGTCATATGCTGGCCGAACGTCGGCAAATTGTGCCGGTACCAGCTATCGGCCGCTGTGTCACCTCGATGCTGGGCCAACGTCGATTGCCAGCGTTGGCCCACCACTTTGGGTTTGGCAGGGAGGTACTGGTTCGGTAAAGGGCCGATACAGGCGTGTTTGTTGGGAAAAGCACAAGAGATCATAAAAGTTTGAATAGTTTTTGCCAGATTCTTAGCATTATTTTCTGAACTGCCAACAATTCCATTGGCTTTAAAATCTAACTGAAATTTTACATAAATTTCATTTAACTTTTTCATTTTTCCCTTTATGTGGACATATGAGATTATAAATATAAGTATAAGTAAACTTACTTTTTTATTGTTCCTTAATTTTCCACAAAAATTTTATTAGTAGACTTAATTTAAACATAAATTTTAAGTTACGTCATGCTTTTAAATACACTTTAAAAAAGTTTTTTGTCACACACATACAAATTTAAAATACACTTTAAAACCTTTACAAGTTTGTCATACATTATTACACATTACTAACACATCGATAATTAAAACTGTTTTTTACTATTTATAACAGTTTTTGCTTATTAGCATCTTCAGTAATCATCGATTGACTGTATATGTTCTTTTCTATTTAGACTGATGTTTCACTTTTTTCCCCCACCCCATTTCGACCCATTTGTACGTTTTTGTTATGTTATCTTTATTTTATTCTTATTTTACGCCGTTATTTATACTTTAATTTTGTTTATCATTTTTAGTAATATGTCATCTTTAATGCTTAGTTGTTCATTTATAAGTTGCATGTTATTTTTATTCTTGTAAATATGTAAATTCTCCGCAATATTCATCCTAACACCTTTCTGAATAATTTTTTCGATTTTCATTGTTTCTTCGAAGTTGAAGACAGATAAACTGGAAGATTTTGAAAAATTGTGGGTACAGTGTCTTCCTTTAATTTTGTGTGTGCGAATAGCAACTTAGTAACAGTTGACCCGTTTTTGTATATCTGATCTAATATAACATCATTTTCGTTAAAATGTTTTATTCAAACGTAGGCTGTCAATTTTTCCTCGGGATAGCTCGAAGCCATTTCTTTTTCAATGATGAAATGCTGAACTGAAGAACGTATAATGTCCGCCTAGCGACACTGCTGCCAAATTTCTTAGTTCACGGCTTGTAAAGTAAAGGTGGCGTTGGCCAAGCTCGTTTTAAATTGACTGCCAGTGTACAACTCGACCTTTGTACCAAAAAAAGAAAAAATGCACTGGTTTTTGGGTGTGATCAGGAATTTCTGAACTGTTTCGGCAAAAACTCCATTCTCAACAAGAAGCATAAAATCGAATTGATTGGGCGTTTTGTCGTATTCAAATAGTTGAAATGTAACGCTTTTAGTAGTAGTTCAAATAATGACCCGGTAAAATGTACCTAGACTTTATATTATCTGTGCCTAGACTGTAATGTTTTAAATGTGTGATAATTTAAATGTTTAATGATGTTTAAATTTGATTTTATGGGCAAGGAATCAAAAATTAATGAGAAACAAGAAGGTGAGTGTCTGAATTAATGTAAACTTTTCTAACTTTACTTGATTTTAGAAACCGTGAATAACCTAAAATGGGTAGACGCAAAGAAAATTGAAATTAATAATGAAACAGTTCTGAATAAACTTCCTGAAACTTTCAATACACATACTGTAGGAGATATTTCAATTAAATACATACTTCCAAGTCAAGTGAAATTAGAAAACTTGGACGATTCAATAAATGAAGCCGAAAAACATCATTCTGATTTAATTCCATCAATTTATGAAGGTACCTTCCATTTATTAATCATTTTTACGATTAATAAGAATTTTTAGGTGGCCTAAAAATTTGGGAATGCACTTACGACCTCATAAATTACATTCATGATATTTTAGATTTAAACGGCAAAAGAATTTTAGATTTAGGATGCGGAACTGGAATTGTTGGAATAGTGGCTCTCTTAAAAGGTTCTTATGTCTGCTTCCAAGACTATGTAAATTAATTTAATTAACGTAAGCATCAATTTAATTTGGTTTTTTTAGAATTATGAAGTAATCACCAATGTTACGATACCAAATGTGGGCTTAAATGGCGATTTAAGTAATTGCGATTTTTTTTCTGGAGATTGGAACTCGTTTTCTGATTTAATAAAGAATGGACCAAAATTTCAAATTATTTTTACATCGGAAACCGTTTACAATCCTGAAAATTATCATAAATTAATCAAAATATTCACAGAAAATTTAGAAGAAAATGGAGCAGTGTATGTTTTCAATTAAAACTTAGGTGGAAATTTCTTATTTGTTTTTGCAGATATGTAGCGGCTAAAACACATTATTTTGGAGTTGGAGGTGGTTTACGACAATTTGAAGATACTGTTATAAAAAAAACCCGCTTTAAAATCTTAAATGTTTGGAAGTGTAAGGAAGGTGTTCAAAGAGAAATTCTCCAACTTAATTTCTAAAATATATCTACATGGAAGACAATATATACAACTCATAAACCCTATTACCACCAAATGGTATAGGGATGAATGACAATAAATTTGATAAAATCAAGGTGCTAAGCGCTCATAAATCCACCCATCTTCTCCTTGATGTGTTAAGACATCATCAGGAGCCTCATTTTTTTGAGGTTTACGAAATTTAATCCTATCATGTATGCGATCACTCTGCCCTTGCCAAAACTCTATCGAATTAGGAATAACTATATAACCTCCCCTGTACAGAAGAATTGATTAATACGTTTTTTTTTTTAAAGGAAAAACTTACCAAAGAGGAGGTCTTGGAACTTGGCCTGGCCCATATTTGTCTTTTAATTTGATTTCCTCTTTAAGTAATCCATGCCTACCGGGAATTGGTTTACTCTGGTCACTTGCAAGTGCCCCTATTTGACTGCTATATGGTCTTGAGCTAAAATATTCTTCAGCTTGTGACATTGGAAGTTTCTCTACATGCCCTTCAATTCTCACAGAACGATTTAAAGGAGGCCAGTAGAAAGTCAATGCTGCATTAGGATTTTCTTCAAGTTCTTGACCCTTTCTACTAGTGTAATGTGTGAAAAATTTGAACCCATCTTTACCATACCCTTTGCACAACACAAATCTGGCTGATGGAACCGCATCCCTGAATTTTAATATAGTAAAGAGAACAATGACTGTAAATTTTATATTTACTTAGTGGCAGTGGCTAAACACATAGCATTTGGTTCAATTATTTCTGAAGTGTTCATTGCTTTTTCTAGCCATACTTGAAATATCTGTAAAGGATCCTTTGAAACTAGATTTTCTTCAAGTAATAAATTACTCCTGTCATTGTATTTGGCACGTATACCTGAAAGTATATTTGTGAAAGGTGGACTTTTATTTGGTGCTACTTTACCGTCAATCGACGACATGTTAAACAATATTTTACGTTGGTAAAATTTTGGAGCGCTTCTGATCTGCACTACGGCCTTGACCAAATCGATAAGACATTGCTTATAAAAAAAATAATTCGCGCAATAGTAACTCATGGAATTATAGACACCAGGCGCCATCTACTGTTAACGGTTTATTCATTCAAAATTGACATATGGCGTAAGGTTACCTTTCATTCTTGAAATGCATTTTTTATTTGAAGGCATAATGGGCCAAAAAAACGCCATAAAGGCCGAAAATGATACCGTAAAGATCATTGTCACAATCATCCTAGCTTTCATAACTATCGGTAAGATGGTTTCTTATATTTAACCACTTTTTTCAACTGTAATTTTTAGCAATATTTTTCCTTTATCGAAGAAGAAAGGCCGCTAGAAGAGGAATTTTACTGACTGGATTATGTGACAGCGGAAAAACTGTCTTGTTCACTCAAATAATTCACAATAAGTTTATGAATACTCAAACTTCAATTAAGGAAAATATTGGCATATTTATCACCGAGGCTGTAAGTTAAAAAATTTTATCATAAAGAAACTAATGGTATTGTTTAAGGGTCCTTTAAAAGTTGTGGACATACCAGGCCATGAACGCGTGAGAAATAAATTCCTCGAAAAATATAAACCTACAGCACGTGGTGTTGTGTATGTAATCGATTCAGTTACAGTCCAGCAGAACATAAAAGATGCAGCTGAATTTCTCTATGACATTTTATCAGATCCAGTGTTTACAAATAATTCAATGTCTGTACTGATCTTGTGCAACAAGCAAGATTTAACTCTGGCGAAAAGTTCGAAGGCAGTAAAAGCGATGCTTGAAAAAGAATTGTAAGTTTGGCAATCAACTGAGGAAGGGCGTTTTTAATTATTAAATCTTTTAGGAATACTTTGAAGATTACAAAATCCAGTCAACTGGAATCAGTTGACCCAAAAACCAAGAAATCTTCAATATTGGGTGGTGAAGGGAAAGAGTTCTCCTTTTCACACTTGAATTCGGTGAAGGTTGAATTCGCGGAATCCAGTGCTCAAAGTGACTCAATTGATCTTGACCAACTGAAGAAATGGTTGATCAAAATTGCTTAATTTATTTTTGAAAATAAATGCTACAAGTCAAGTAAATAACTTTCAATTTCTGATTTCAAAACTGGAATTTCAGCAAGTTTATCCATATCAGTTAAGGTCACTTTTTCAATTATGCTTTCATTTCTGCGAAGCATTTTTTTAAAATCGTCAACTGGGCCTCTTATGATCGATGGATTTTTGTCAACATTTTTCTTCACTTTTGAAGTATACTGGATAAATAGGTTCTTTTTTTCATCGATTTCTCTTTGTCTTTTGCGGTTTTCGTCAAAAATAGCAAGTTCTTTTTTCATTTCATCCATATCAGAAGTTGACACTGTACTGTTAGTTGTGATAATATTAACCGATTCACTTTTACCAGTTGAAGTTTCCTGTGCTGTAACTGTTAAGATTCCATTAGTATCCATTTCAAAACGCACTTCAATTTTTAGAGTTCCTTTCGGAGCTTTGGGCAAATCCACAAGATCAAAATCTCCTAATTTCATATTATTAGCCACCAAAATGTCATCCCCCTGATAGACATTTATTCTCACAGCTCTTTGATCATCTTTAGAAGTGCTGTAGAATTTTGTCATGCTTACTGGAAGTTGCGAATTTTTTTCAATTATCTTGTCCATGTATATATAGTCAGTTTGTACCCCTAGAGAAAATGCATTGATGTCCTTGACTGTATAATCAAACCCTTCATTTTTTACTAAAATTGCTGCTTGTATTGCAGCTCCGTATGCAACGGCCTCATCAGGATTTATGGCCTTACTTATCTTTATCCCTTTGAAACATTTGTTCAATTCATTGTGGATTTTTAGAATTTTGGTTGAACCCCCAACGAGCACGATTTCTGTAATTTGTGAAGTAGTTAAGTGAGCTTCAGATAACGTTTTCCGCACGAGGTTTATCATGGTTGTAACTAAATCGTTAATGAGATTTTCAAAAGTCGTTCGTTGAAACTCATAATTTAAATCGCAAGCATTTGCTTCACGTCTTTTCCAAAATGCGTCCAACGCTATTTCGGCAGAATGGCTCCCTGTAAGTTCTTTTTTTGCTCTTTCACAAGCAGCCATCAAACGCATTTTTTGTTCTTTTTCAATTTTAACTCTGGGCCCTATTTCACTTTTTACATATCGTACGATGTGATTGTACATAAGGGTATCAATATCTGCACCTCCCAAACACGAATCTCCATTAGTTGCCAGCACTTCATAACTTTTATTCCCAATTTTCACGATAGAAACATCGAAAGTGCCTCCTCCCAAATCAAAGATTAAAATTAAGCTCTCATCTTTTAATTGATGTCTTAAACCGTAAGCAAAAGCAGCTGCTGTTGGTTCAGGAAGGATTTTTAAAACTTCCAGGCCAGCAAGCTTAGCTGCATTGATTGTTGCCAATTTTTGATTGTGATTGAAATATGCAGGAACCGTAACAACCGCTTTTGTGATTGTGCGTTTCAGATAATTTTCTGCAATTCGTTTTAACTCGATTAAAATCAATGCGCTAATTTTTTCAGGTGAAAAGGAGCGTTTAGTCCCGTTCTTAAACGTAATTCCGATGAGGGGTCTGTTTCCATCAGGATCTTTAATAACATCGAATGGCCAGTTTGATGTAAACATTTGCATAGCAGGGTCATCAAAATTTCTTCCAATTATTCTTTTCACATCTAGTAAAATTAAAATAATGTATAAGGTTATTAGAAGTGAAACGAAACCTACCATAAATTGTGTGATAGAGCAATGACGTTGATTTTCGGAGTGCTTCGGTTCCTATAAACAGCTGGTCTTGTTCGGTAAACGTGACCATGGATGGCACAAGTCTTTCATTTTTCTCATTTGGAATGATTTCAACAACCTTATTTCTAACAACAGCAATGCAACAATTTGTTGTTCCTAAATCGATGCCTATGGCAACTTCTTCGGCCATGTTGTCAGTTATAAAGTCTCATCACAGTGCACTGATGATAAAATTTATCTAATCTAGCGACTTTCCTTGATCGATAAGACAAATTATCTTAATCCATGTATTATTGGTTGCTATATTAATCTTTATTAGAAGCAACAAACGGAAATGAAGTATAGGTAAAGCTTGTAATAGTAAAATAAAACCTATCCTAACTTATTACTGTGGCTAGATTTATTTGAAGAATATTTTAACCATATGAAAATTCAAATTATTTTCGGAGTTCTAGCAATTTGATTTTGATAAAACTTTTACCACAAATTCTTTATAATATTATCTAAAATGTAGCATAGGATTTTTTTGATTGGATACGGTCTTAGTTTTTTATAATTTTTTAAAGCTCAAAATTTTGGTAAAAAATTGATGTTTTTTCAAACAGCCGCCATTTCTACAAAAAATCTTTAAAAAAAATCCCTGTGCTACATTTTAGCTCCTTTCTTAATAAAAAAAAAAAAAATTCTCAAACGATCAAGAGGGCCCTACTTGGCGGCTCATCCGCCATTCTTTAATTTTTTTATTCGCTTTTTTTTAAAATTGTAAATTACAGTCGAACTCCTCTATGGTGATGTTCGAAAAGCCATGAAAAAACATCACTATAGAGAAACTTCACTATATAGAATTCAAGTATAATTTTACAATTTTGGCAGTCACTTTAAAAACCAATTGATATTCAAAACAAAAAATTAAAATTTATTATATTTGAAAAAATATTTGTTTAAGTATATACAAATACACACAATTATTAATAAACAATACAAATTTTCATCTGAACACTTACATAACATGTACTTATTGATGAAAAAATCTGTCCAAAGTTGATTGCATAAGTAAGGATTTTGCAAGAAATTCTTTTAAGGATTTTTCAGGTTTTCTATTACCGAAAATTCCGTTCTTCGAGAATTTTGGTAAACCTTTCGTAAAGAATAATCACTATATAGAGACTTAACATCATAATATAGAGGTATTTTTATATGTAAAACGTTCAAAAATGCACGTTCCTGACAAAAACATCACTATAGAGAAAAAATCATTATAGAGGAGGTCACTATAGAGGAGTTCGACTGTAATTAATTTAGTTAAACAACGATTTTAATGCATAAAATGCCATTAAATTGTATCTCTTATAACAAATCGTTCTAGAAGTATTTTCTTTCTCAAATTATAATAGAATCATCAAAAAATGGAAATTTGTTCATTATAGATCAGTGGTCAATAACAAAAAAATTATTTACTAGTCAAACGGTAGTAAAATTAAACTTCATAGCATTCTAATGATCATCACAATGATACGCTCAATGGCTAGTAGTAGAAAAAAGTTATTTTATATATTTATTAGCTGTGTCAAAAAAAAAAAATTATATTTATACCCATTTTTCCGAGTGCCAAGATGGTGTAACCCCAATTATTACCAATTTTTAAAATGAATACTAATTGGCTAGTACCTATACAGGGTGATGAAAAAAAGGTGCCCATGATTGATATCGGGACAATGCTTTCTGTTGAAGCATTGTGGAAATCGCAACAAAAATGGTCCAAGTCCAAGTCTGTTTAAAATTGAAACAGTTTCTCTCAGAGCACAACGTGGCAATACTGCACATATTTCTTTTTCTAAAGAATTACTTTCAGGTAGGCCCACTTCTTGTATCTAAGCAACCAACACTGACAGATACTGTCACTTGCGTAAGATAAACAGCTGTCACGTTGACAACTTTTTTTATTTCAAAAGAATTTAATGTAATTAAACAATAATACACAACAAACAGGTAATTGAAGGGCTGTATGCAAAAAGTCCCTAAGTGACGTAGAAATTTTCTATTTGCGCTATTTCTGATAAGAATGGATGAACTTTCGATCGCACTTACTGATTTCCGTTTAAAAGACCTCTAACCATGTTATTTAGTAAAAAGATATCAATCAAAATCGAAATAATATAATTTCCAAATCAAATTGAAAGAATTTAAATATCTCAAAATACTAAAAAGTGGCTTAAGAGACTTCTTGCATAGAGCCCTTCGTTTGGATTAAATTTTATAGCAACTGCTCGAAATGTCTTCCTTCAACTTCAATGCACAGTATTGCTCTTCGAATTAAGTTTTCTTTTACTCTTTGAAGCATAGGGGCATTTATTGTACCAACCGCTGCGTTTATCCTTAGTCTTAACTCTTCTATGTTGCTTATCGGAGTGGCATATACAAAATTTTTGAGGTGACCCCAGAGAAAGAAATCGCAAGGATTAAGATCAGGTGATCGGGGAGGCCATGCAATTGCACCACCTCTACCAATCCATATATGTGGATAAGCCTCATCACACCAGTCCCGTACTATCCTACCGAAATGAGGAGGTGCGCCATCCATTTGTAACCACATTTGTCTGAAAATAGCAAGTGGCAAATCCTCGAGCAAAATTTGAAAATCATTTTGCAAAAATTGTAGAAAATTTTCTGCACTCAATCTTGCAGGTAACGTAAATGGTCCTAGGAGGTTACTATTAATGATGCCACCCCACACATTTAGTCCATAGCGTTGCTGATGTGCACGAGGATGCAATGTGAAGGGATTTTTGGTTGCCCATATGTAATTATTATGCTGATTGAATATGCCGTCTTGAGAGAAATAGCACTCATCTGTCCATAAAATGTTCTCTATAAACTTAGCGTTGCTACCGTGACGCTCAAGAACCATTGGCAAAATTGCACTCTAGAAAGATAGTCGCCTGGACGAAGAGCTTGCACCTTAATGTAGTGATAAGGATGATAATGTTCATCGACGAGTATACTTTGTATTGTTCGATAATCTACTTGAAACTGTTGCGCTAATCCTCGTATACTTTGTCCTGGTACATTCTCTACCGCTTCCACAACTGCTTCTTCCAACGCTGGTGTACGAACTTCACGAGGTCGTCCACGATTTACAGAAATCGGCATTACTTGTCCATTTTCCCTTAATCTTTGCTCCACTCTTCTAATTACTTTAGCATCTGGATGTCGTCGATATGGGTACAATCTAGCATATTCTCTAGCAGCTTCTGAAGCGTTATTATCGGCTGCACCCAAGCTGTCTAAATATTCGCTGAAATTGTATTCCATTTTAAGACTTTAGAGCACTTAACTTGTATCGTTCAAATTTGACAAGAGAACTGACATTGAAAAGTGAATTATTGTTGCCAACTTTTCCTAGGAGATTTACGATGTTGCGACATTGATAAATTTTTCTCGGAGCCAAGAAACCGTACTTTTGACATCGGTAATAAAGTTGGTTTCAATAGATTTTTTACAATTTTTTTTTTAAAGCACCATCAACTGCATCAAATTTAGACCCTAATAATGAAATTATTACAAAATTGTTAATCGTATAGATTTTTATTGTCTGAATAGGAAAGCTTATATCTTGGTGAAGAGACAACAAATTTTGTTTTGGCTTTCAAATTCGTGTTTCGTTAGAAATCGTCTATAACATGTCGCTACGCACGGGCACCTTTATTTCATCACCCTGTATACTTTGATCAAAGTTATGTAAGACCCATTTTATTAAAACTGTTAGTACAAATTGTAATTGATATTGATAACTACCGGAAGTATGAAAAAGCACGATTTAATGGCGTAAAAAAATACCAGATTCTGTTAGTACTGACAAAATCATGAGAACAATATTTTGTGAAAAGATGGAATTTTTATAATTGGTTGCTTATCAAAGAAGACCACTATAATATATATTTATATATTTTTTGTTATATAGAATCAGTTGGTGCAAGTAATTCTTGAGGAAAAACGCAGTTAATTGATTAAAATTAGGTGCATAGGATAAGCTAAATATGAATTGTGCGGACCAGCATAAGTCTTTAATGGTTTGTTACTATGTTATTCCAATTTTGATGGCTCCCAAAAATCCTTTTGTATCCGGGTCTCGTTAAAAAGAAAGCCGGATCTGACTGCAAATAAGCGAATACGGAGGATTCACACGACTCAGCTATTGTTCAGATTTTCCTAGGAGTGGCGGTTTTCATTGTTAAAATACAAAAAGCATACTTGCCAAAAGTTATGCATGAGTCAAAAGGGCAGTAGAAATCATACTTTTTGCTGATAATTATGCAAAATGTGTTGGAAAACTTGTACTTTGATGCTAAGTACACCACGTTCCTCATTAATATGTATTTTGGAATAAATTTTAGTCTAAAGTTAGTGGACATGATATAGTAAAACCCGTTTTATCTCACTTAAAGTTACATAACGTTACTAGACGTATTCATATGAAATTTGAGTATTCCAGAATTTGGACAAAATTGTTTAAATTATTAGATGTTTTTAACAGAATGTACTGGCAATAAAGGCATTTCAAATTTTCTACCCTTCAATCTTTTAAAAGATTTTAAATTGTTATGCTAATTAGCGTAAAATAGATTTTTTCTTACTTTTTACATCTTGCCAACAGTACTGTCGACAGGATGTAGCAAAGGTAATCTGTATCACGGCGCCGCTAGTTACTGGAGATGTTTTTAATATTTTTTTGTCTCATAAAACTTTGTGTTAACGCGTTGATTGATAATTTATATGGTACCCATACACCACACTTTGACATTTTATCTAGGTTTGATATGTAGATATACATTTTTACTCGCGTCCCCTTATCCTTTCCTTGTGGTTGGGCAGATTACAATAATTATATCTATAACAAGTGCAAAAAGTGGTGGTACGCAGCAAAGTCAGAGTGTACGTCAGTAGAACTGTTCTTATGAAATTATGTAATAATTTAATGTCTCACTTCACAATCATTACTATCAACGAGTAGGTGGTATATTTCAAAACACATATAGTCCGTTTCTGAAGCGGGTTCCGTATTGTCATTAACCTATTATGTTGACCCTTTCCAGTGCACCCAAAAACACGCATTTGGTAATATTAATGATAATGCAACTGGTTTCAGTTGAAAAATAAACAAACTTTTTATTTCCGCTGGTTCTAAATTACTTTCAGCATTAAAAAGGGCTACATTTTTTGTACGTATACAGTGAAACCCCGTTTTTACGGTTTTGAAAGGACCGACAAAAGAAAACATAAATTAAGGGCAATGAAAATTTTTCTTTAAAAAAATCATACAAATTAGTTTGGTGTAAATTTATTTTTTGTGTTTATAGGTTTCTTGCAATACTATAATTTCTTCGTACTTTGAAATTCTTTTGTGCATACGTTTTTTTTTACAATGGGACGATCATTGTATGGCACTTGTTTTAATTGATTCACAATTTTTGATTATTGTAGCCAAAGTGGTATATAAAAATTAGGCGCTAGCGAAACACGTGAGCTCACGTGTTTTTTCACTTTTTCGAGAAACAATACCGAATGAAATAAAAAATTGTCCACCTAACCGCGATCAGGAAACATTGCAAAATGCAGACATGTCTAAAAACTGGTAGCATATTAATTTCAATGAATTTCATAGATTTAATCGAACGTGCTAAAATAAATTGAATTTTTAATTTTAATAAATTTAATAACTGCATTTTAAATATTTTCGACGTAAATTGCGGGAAAAATAAACGTAAAACCGGGTATTATCTACATTAAAATGAAACGGGACTTCAAAAAATAGACGTAAATAACGGGAAAACGTGAAATGCGAGGACGTAAAAACGGGGTTCCACTGTATCTTCTTTTCTCTGCAGACGTTTTACGGGAACAACGAAAACAATCGATACGTTTACGTTTTGCAAATTTACTTTGTGAAGAACAAAGAGAATCAGGTACTCCTTCAAATTTTTTAAATATTATAATGATTTATAGGGAGCCCAGTTAATGACGAGCCGAAAAAAGTTTCGGAAACGAACTTTGCATATATAGGAGGCCACAACGAGCTTCCATTACTTCTTGATGGTGAAAGAGTTTTCATCAAATTTTGAAATTTTGAAATTTTATTTCTTTCGTTATTTTAAATGAAATACCCTCTATATTTTTACATATTTTTATGAAGTGATCTCTTGGCTTTATATTTGTTTTTTAGTTGTAAATATTTCACTACGTCTCTATTAAGTTAATCAATTTTTTATCAAAATTGCAATAATCTAAAATTTTCAAATTTAGAGATAAGTATAAAGAATATTATGAACTGATCCTCTTCATACAACTTGCTACAAAGTTGATTATTCAATTTTAATAAATTGTCCACAATTAATTAATTTGTTGTGTATTCACTGAACATTGTTATGTGCAAGTTAAAATAATGTGTATACTTAAGTGTGTTTTTTAAAATGTTTTCATTTTAAATAAAGACGAAAAGAGGACCATGAGAACAAACAGGAACAATTTCAAGGTAAATTTATTATTGCTGCAAAGTTATTTAAATTTGTTGAAAATTATGACTTGAGTGTGGACTAATGCTGGTTTAACGAGCATTATAAATTAAAATCACACTCCATAAACTAATAACTAATAATTAACACGCCCACTTTGAAATATTAATAACTTCATTAAATTAATACATTGTTGCAAGCCCTGTACATTTAAAAGTTAAAATATCAAGTTACAGACACAAGTGTTCGATTTTCTGAAGCGTAACAAATCGCAGACCGGACCAATAAATTAACGTCTTCGACGCAAAACTTAAAGTCACCCCAAAAATATAAAAGAAAGGAGTCTCACAAGTGCTTTCACGAGTATCAGTCAAGAACCAGAAAATCGCAGTTGTTACAACCCTTAAATCGTTCGACTTTAAACAACCCAATTTTTCTTCATTTACAACTATAAATGTTTGTAATCTAGGTTAAGTTAGTGTTAATTAGTGAATAAAATACTTTTGAGTTACGAGTATTCTCTCATTAAAAATACGCTCTGGTGGCAGCGGCGGAGGTTTCCAACAGGATTCTCCATCTTTTTGGTGGCAGCGGTGGGATTTGCCAGGACTTCGAGAGTGTACCCAGGAATCTGGATCTACCGACGAGGTTGTGTTTCATCACTTAATTTGGCAAACGAACTTAACGTAAGTACGAATATACTGTTCTAATTCCCAACATGTCTACCGATTCCGATCGCGCATCCCCAATTCCACTCGAAGAGGATGTACATTTAAAAGTAAAATTAGGTTTAAGCACGTTATTCCATTTTATCAAGCCATTTAACGGTAACCACGACAATCTGACACAATTTATAACAAATGTAGACAGTGCATTTCAACTAGCCAGCGCTAGTCAAACGGGTCCGTTGTTGCGTTACGTTTTTTCCCAACTTTCAAGTAACGTTATCAACGAAATCAACATCGACGAAGTTACATCTTGGACGCAATTAAAACAAACACTGAAAAGATATTACAGCGTTATAAAGGACGTCGCTCAATTGCACGAAGAATTAGAGACGATTCGTCAAAAACCGAACGAAAGTGTTACCGATTTCTACAAACGACTAGATCAAATAAAAACAAATTGCATTATCGCTGAAGAAAACGATGAAAAAAATGACTGCGACGAGATCCCAGCATTAAAACGCGCAATTCAAAGAACTGCTCTGCGTAGATTTATTCTACATTGCAATCCGCACATATCACAGATGTTAAGAGCTCGCGATATTACAACTCTAAATGAAGCATTTTCTATAGCGCTTCAAGAAGAAAAGATTGGAAATTACACAAGGGTCGTTCCCTTCCCTAATACTCAATACTGCACATTTTGTAAGAAAAATAATCATTCGACTCAAAATTGTCGTAGAAAGAATCAAGAACGTCAACATGTTCCTCCAGAAAACCCTAACCGATCTTCATACGATCCCAATAAATTTTGCAACTATTGTAAAAACAAAGGACACAGCATCACGGAATGTCGAAAACGAGAGTACAAAAATTCGTTGAGACTGAATCAAAATCAACAACCTCAGAGACCAGCGACAAATCAAAATCAACAATTTACGAGACCGATGACGAATCAAAATCCTTTTCCGAGATCCGGCATAAGTCAACTCGAATCATTAGATGATCCTCAAATCGCAAACGACTTCAAACAGATTTCCACACTACAAGCGGGAAATTTAAAATCGATAACATTCATATCGACAAATTCATCTCGAAATTTAAAATTGCTTGTCGATACAGGAGCATCATTGTCTATAATTAAACATACGGCAGTTGATCCTCAATTAACTTACCTCGACCAGAAAGAAAAACAATTATTGATGGGAATAAACCCCAACGAACCTATTTCGACAATTGGTTCCGTACGCATCCACTTACAGCACGGAAATTTAGAAATTACACCGAAATTACACCTCATAAATGCAACAAAAATCTACACACCTTTTGATGGCATCTTAGGAAATGATTTTTTCCAAGCAACAAATTCTGAAATTAACTACAAAAAGGATGCAATTTTAATAAACAACACACTCATTCCTTTTGATAGTAACGACAAAAATTGTATAACACTCGCTCCACGTACTGAATTCATCACGACGTTCACGACAACGATCGATTCGCCGAAAGAAGGATTTATTCCACAGAAAATAATAGACGACGGGATCATTATCCCAAATGTAATAACTACAGTGCGAAATCGAACTGTAACGATTCCATTAATAAATACGTTAAACGAATCAAAAACCATACTTCTACCGACATTACAATTGGAAGAATTTGAAATTCCCCAACCAACTTTAGAGCCAACCTATCACCATTCGAACCGAAATCATCTGGTAGCACAAAAACTACGAATAGATCACCTAAATGAAGAGGAAAAATCAACACTATTCCAATTGTGTTCCGAATATCAAGACATTTTTCATCTTCCCGGTGATAAGCTAACGAACACAAATTCAATTTCTCATGAAATTCCTACCATATCAGAACGACCTATTTTTACCAAGACGTACCGTTACCCGAAGGTACACGAAGAGGAAGTAAAGAATCAAATCGACAAAATGCTCACCGAAGGAATTATACAACCATCTTTTTCAGCGTTCTCTAGTCCTGTTTGGATAGTACCTAAGAAAGCCGATGCTTCCGGACAAAAGAAATGGCGTCTCGTGGTAGATTACCGAAAATTGAATGATGTTACAACCAGTGATAATTATCCTTTGCCGAACATCGAGGAGATACTGGATCAATTAGGAAAATCGACATATTTTACTACATTAGACCTCGCATCAGGTTTTCATCAAATACCGATGGATCCAAAAGACCGACCTAAAACAGCATTTACTGTTCCTTACGGACATTACGAGTACAACCGAATGCCTTTCGGACTCAAAAATGCTCCGGCTACATTCCAGCGCCTAATGAACAACGTTTTAAGTGGTCTTACAGGCATCAAAGCTTTTGTTTACTTAGACGACGTTGTAGTCTACGGAAATACTTTACATCACCATGCAATTAATCTGCGAAGTATATTTGAACGACTTCGACAACATAATCTTAAACTCCAAACCGAAAAGTGTGAATTTTTACGAAGAGAAGTCTCATATTTAGGCCATACTATATCTGAAAAGGGTCTCTTGCCAAATCCTGACAAGATTAGGGCTGTTCAAGAAATTAAAACTCCAAAAAATCCGAATGACATCAAATCATTTGTAGGTTTAGCCGGATATTATCGAAGATTTGTTAAAGATTTTTCCCTTATCGTCAAACCTCTAACGAAATTACTAAAAAAAGATGCTAAATTCGAGTGGACGGATACATGTCAGAAGGCGTTTGAAAAATTAAAAGAAGTATTATCGGAGGATTTGATTTTACAGTATCCCGACTTTTTAAAACCATTCGTTCTCACAACTGATGCATCTAACGAAGCGATAGGTTCAGTGTTATCACAAGGTACTATTGGTCAAGACTTGCCTGTCTCATACTATTCGCGATCATTAAATAACGCAGAACACAATTATAGCACCACAGAAAAAGAATTATTAGCAATCGTTGACTCAGTAAAACATTTTCGACCTTATTTGTACGGACAAAAATTCATTATTGTGACCGATCATAAGCCATTAACATGGTTAATGAATTGTAAGGATCCTACAAGCAGATTAGTACGATGGCGATTGAAACTAATGGAATACGACTACGAAATTCGTTACAAACCCGGCAAATTAAATTCTAACGCCGACGCGTTAAGTCGACCGATTCAACAAATCAATTCAACCCCCTTTTTATTCGACGAATTCCAAAAATATCACCAACAGACAATTGAAGTGCATGAACCTAAGTATAACACATCACCCATCTCGAAAATTTTAAACCTTGTTATACCTATGTCTTGCGACGCAGATATTTCTAATCCAGGATTCGATTATTTACGAAAATCATTACCTGACAGAGATTTTTCAACAAACGTATTAAACGAAGTTATATCATTAGAACTTCCCAATCAGACCGTTTACTTACTGTTTATAAAGAAAACTTTCTCAGAAAGCACAACGTACGAAAACCTGTTCGAATCTCTAAAATCTCTACGTTCACTTTTGGATCGTAAAAAAATTAAAAACTTCGCAATCGTCGATCCAAGCCCGCAAAACTCCACAATCAAAGCAGACACTTTTAATTCGATGCTACAGTATTTTTTCAGAAGTTTTAAATACCAACTTTTTGATAACAAGAGAACAATTTTAATCACAATTAATGAAATCAACAAATGTCTCAAGGACAATCACGACCATCCCATTTCAGGACACCAAGGATTCGATAGAACCTACGACAAAATTAAAAAGCTCCATTATTGGACCAATATGAAGAAAGACATCAAAGATTACATTAAAAATTGTGTCATTTGCCAAAAATCGAAAACTAATTTTAAACCGAATAAATCGCCAATGGAAATAACGACAACCTCAACAAAATTCTTAGCAAGGATTGCTCTAGACGTAGTAGGTCCTTTGCCGATTACAATAAATGACAAACGATTCATCTTAACAATCCAAGATGACTTAACAAAATTCATTCAAGCGTACTCAATCCGTAATCACAACGCGCACACTGTTGCTCTTAAATTTTTAAAGTTTTGCACGCAATTCGGATTTCCAGAAAGCATTCTCACCGATCAAGGTAGGGAATTCATCTCTGCAACGTTTAAGGAATTCCATAAAATTCTTAGCGTAAAGCAAAAATTTTCAAGCCCGTATCACCCTCAAACGAACGGTTCGCTAGAACGCACGCACATGACTTTGAAAGATTATTTTAAATGTTATGTCAACGAGAATACCGACGATTGGGATGACTACCTCAAACAAGCTGTGTACTCGTACAACTCGCACGTACACAAGAGTACCAATTTCACCCCTTATGAACTAGTTTTTGGAAATGATCCAAAAATCCCCAAAAATGTGACAACTAAAACATACAACGAATTCAACGACAACGTCAAAACCAAAATCTCGAAAATTCGCGAAGTTGCCAGAAATGCGCAATTACAATCTAAAGTCACATCAAAACAGAACTACGACAAGAGCCATAATCGCGAACACCAATTTAAAGAAAACGACGAAGTGTTGGTTTACGACGCGCTCTCTAAAGCTCAACACAAGAAATTAAAGCCGAACTACAAAGGCCCTTTCAAAATCATACAAATTCACGATAATAAAACAGCCACTGTCCAGATAACGGGAACCAGAACTAAAACTTACCATTTCAACTTATTAAAACCTTTTATTGCCCCTGAATCTTTTCAAGACGAATAAATTCACAACAATCAAACTGTTCAATCTCCCGCATATAACTAATTACCTTATGTTATTCCATAGTCCATTACCTACCTTTGAGAACAGCATATTCGCTACTAAGTGATTAGTGTGTGACCAGTGTTCAAATGTTCAGTGTTTACCAAGTGTTCACAACAAACTACAAACTACCCCTTTTTTAAGTTACTTAGTTCTTAATTATTATTATTTGTTACTTTAGTTCCTTAATCATTCATTTTTTGTTTACTAACACAAACATTGTATTTCATAAATTCTACATCTAGTTCTAAAACGAAACATTGTAATTAAAATTTAACTGCTATCCCAATAATTCAAAATTTCACGTTTACATGAAGAAAAATTTAAAAAAAAACGGCAAAGGTGTTGCAAGCCCTGTACATTTAAAAGTTAAAATATCAAGTTACAGACACAAGTGTTCGATTTTCTGAAGCGTAACAAATCGCAGACCGGACCAATAAATTAACGTCTTCGACGCAAAACTTAAAGTCACCCCAAAAATATAAAAGAAAGGAGTCTCACAAGTGCTTTCACGAGTATCAGTCAAGAACCAGAAAATCGCAGTTGTTACAACCCTTAAATCGTTCGACTTTAAACAACCCAATTTTTCTTCATTTACAACTATAAATGTTTGTAATCTAGGTTAAGTTAGTGTTAATTAGTGAATAAAATACTTTTGAGTTACGAGTATTCTCTCATTAAAAATACGCTCTGGTGGCAGCGGCGGAGGTTTCCAACAACATCTTTACAATTTGAAACATTACAATATTGAGTAGCCCAGTTGTTGTGTGGGTTCTGTTACTTCAAAGCAAAGAACCTTTTAATGATAATTTCAATGGACTGTATTATATTGAATGGTAAAAATGTATTTTGCTGTATTCAGCTTGATGTTGATAATTAATACAAATTTACTTGTTATTAAAACAAAAAAGGTGAAACTTAGATACTAAACAAAAAATATAAAAGCAAGCATGAATGTTAATATGTCACAGTGGCTAGATGGAATTAAACACCAGTTGCAAACCCAGGTTTTAAGTCAATTGTGAGAGCTTGGTTATAAGCACTCATAGTCGTCAAAATATAAATAATAGGACATTACGATTTTTTTAAAATAAAATTGTAAAAAGTTGTCTAATTAATTGGTTGTGCATCTGGATACATTATAGTTTTGTAATAAATGACGAACTGAGTTCAACGATAACAGTAACTCGATTTCTCATTTTTGAGATGTCTGGTTTTGCAATTGGACTACCTACTCAATTTGAAACAGTTTTTAACCTAGTATTCTCTAGAAGTTGATGAAAAGTAAACAGCTATCGATTCAGTCTTTTTTGAGTAAAACAAAATCTAAAAGCAATAATTATTAATTAATTTTTAACAAAAGCATTGCCAATTATTGTGTTTGATATCATTTACAATATTTCCCTTTTATTTCGACTATTTTCAATAAACTACATCCTTTTTACATTTTATTTGAACATTTCATATTTCTTTCGAAAAGCTGCAATAAAGCAAAAAATTAATTTAATTTTATAGAAAAAGGTGGATAAAATAAGAAAAAATTGTTCAGTAATAAGTTGCGTGCATAGTAAATAGGGTAATAAATCCATCATATCTTTATATTAACTTTAGTAATAGGCCTAGTTTCTGCATTTAAAGATGATAATACTATTTTTCCGAAACTACTGGGTTTTGGTGATAAATCAAGAAAGTCGGCGACACTGTCATTATTTAGAGTGGGCTTGCCTCACTTTCAAAATCAACGGCTCATATAATGATAGGAAGCTGCACTTTTTTGTACTGCATTGATTATAACGTAACAATCAGGTGATCCAGTGAGGGTACATTATAATCGAGCTCGACTGTATCCTTTAAGATTCCGTTTTCAAACGTTTTGACTTAATTTTATCAAAACCTTTCTTGCACGTCCGGTAAATCTCAGCCTCATTCAAAGATTACAGGCCTCACAAGCACTTCCATTAATCGCTAATTAAATAGGACAAATAATTTACGCCTTTTTAAGTCATTAATTAACACCCCCACGTAACTGGTTCGCAATTCAATAAGCTCAAATCAGTCATGAGGAATTATCACGAAGCCGCTAATTGAGAAAGAAGTCGTAATTGCTGATTAGCGACTCATTTTCGGAGTCACAAGTCGACACCGAGCAGAACGGCAATTAGGCCCAATTAGGACCGCTTCAAATCACCGGGATGTGCGTTACCGACGATGACCCGCAAATTTCTCCCCGAAAAAAATATTAAAAGGGGAAAAATTAATATTAATGACGCGACGGGACAACCCTTTCTCTGAATGCCCTTTCCGCTTGATCTGTTTCGCAGTTTTTGATATCAGAAATCTCGAGGGCACCTGAACGATGATTCAGCTAGTGCAGGTAGAGATGCAACTGCAACTAATAGACCGTTACGTGATGATTTGCGAAATTTGGTTTTTACAGGTCACAGGTTATTGCGTTTTATTTGCTTTGAACCCTTTCACTCTGCCCCTGTTTAAATTCCCCGGAGAATGCTGATCATGGCCCCATTGAAAAAAAACTGCGCTTTCTAGGAGCTGCAGGATATATTTTTGTGACGAGACAAGCGGTTAACGATCGAGATTTATCACTGCAATTTATTCAACGTTTTATTTCTTTAATTGAAGTTGTATTAAAAAAGGAGATTCGATAACAACATTCTTTGGAATTAAAATAATTCTCTTAAACAAATTCTACAACTAAGTGGTCGTTAAATCAGATTGATACGTCGCTGATGTTGAATTATTCAATTTTCTTAGTCTTTCCAGCATTTCAATATTTTTTCAAGTCAGGAAACAAGGATTTCTACGTTTGGACTTTACATAACAAAAACGATTAATAAAATCATGCATTTTATTAGATTAACAATAATTTTAGTAAAATCAGTAATTTCCCCCGGGAAGGTACTGTTGGCGTGCCACCGACGAAATCATCATATCGATCGGTTTCGTATCGTCATACAAAGCGGGTGCTTCGCACAAAATCGCAAAAGTGCCAGCCAGTGAGATAATGATAAAAATCCACAAAAAAAGACGATCCAAAACCATGGCCACGAAACCCCAATCTTGATCTTCCTGAAAAGAGGCCACTCATAACATCGTCCAGGTGCCTCGTTCAACTCACCGCATTGAACTGATCCTGACGCTGAATGTGATGTTGTATGAACATCACATTGTGAATGGCCTTCTCCAATTCGAATGGGTATTTTTTGCGAGCCGCCGACTCTTCAAACCCTGAGAACACAGACGGGAGGCCATTGTATCCAAAACGGCTGCTGAAAGCTCCTGGAAATCCCCTCAGTCTGGAATTTAACTAAGTTAGAAACGATCGGAAAAGAGGTGGATGAGACCTGTTGATGGTCGCTGTTGAATGGAGGCCGTTGCAGCCGCTTGCGCGGTTTCTCGAAGATGTCGAAGACGACGTGGATGATGATGCAGTCGATGGGAGGGTGTCAATGTCTCGTTTTTTTATATTTCTCGGGTTCGGAATTTTATTAGCCGCTAGTTCTGTCAAGAGATCTTTAGGTACCCTCATTAATAATATCTTTGGAACAGTCTTAATAAAAAATGATCTCACCCAAGGCGCCATTTTGTGTGTGCTTGGTTTACGGTAATGTACGTTTAATATGATAATTGTAATGACAACAGAAAATCCAACCATAACCATCGTGAAAAGGATGTACTTGCCGAGCAAAGGCAGCGCGAGGGAAGTCGAAGGGATAATTTCCGATATCAAGAGGAAGAACATAGTTTGCGATAACAGTATGTTGATGCAGAGGGCAATCTTTTCCCCGGAATCGGCCGGAAGATAGAATACAAGGACCGACAAATAGGAAATTCCAACACACGGCACTATCAAGTTTATCGTGTAAAACAACGTCTTCCGACGCAGTGTAATATTAAAGAAAATATCTGGAAAACTGACAAATAACTTTTAGGTCTCACCAAACAACAATCTCACCGATATAAGGCTCGGCGCAGCACGGGTAATATTTTTCGTGCCTTTCGGCGGGAACGCCCAGAATATCCCATTCGACACTGGGATAATACTCGCGAAGATCGATCCCCACGTCGACCATATGTTCGTCGAGGGTCTGGTTTATGTGTTGGAGGTCGATTTGGTTGCCGTCGTAGGTCCAGGAACCGAATTTCATGAAGCACGTTTGTTGATCAAACGGAAAGTAGCGAACGTCGATTTCGCAAGACGATTTGAAAATGGCCGGTGGAGTCCAGATGACTTTTCCTGTGTGTCTTAAGACCGCTTTGGTCATAGTCGTGACCACGTATTCGCCATCAGCGCTGAAATGGAACCGAATAAAACTGGTTGGAAAAATTGTGGTACTTACTTGTTGTAGAGGACGATGTCCGGAAGCCAGATGTGTTCCGATGGGACGTATAATTCGGTGACCCCACCGTATTCTTGAGGATCCCACATGAATTTGTGGTCTTGCCATTCCTGGAAACCACTGGTAAATTAGTAAGAGCCCAAAAGAATAGCTTTTGTTAAATAAAATTTGCCTTACATGTTCCAGCCACACGTTCGTGGTCAAGATTTGATCTTTCAAGTTCTAGGAGAACATAAATTATTAAACGGTTTTGCGCTTGGTTGATCAAATTAAATCTTACCAACTCAATTAACTGCGACAGCCTTAATCCTAGTTTGACGAGTACGGTATCAGTATTATTGCTCACTGGTCTTATTAGTCGATTGTAATTACTTAATAAATCATCGTAAAGTCTCTTCGCATCGGGATTGGCCGAGCAAATGTGTGCACAACAAAGAACAGACAACAACAACAGCGTAATTTCCCGGCTCATGGTAGTCTCTATCACATTACGATCAATATTACACGATTTTATGTGTTTTTATATCACCGACAGTCAACACGGGGTTCATGGCGAGGGTGGACGGTGAACTAGTTATCCCGAAACGCTCCTTGTGGATGCTGGCGATCGATCAATACCTAAGCGCGCATGCACCTTGAAACAGCGGAAGCGAAATTCGGCTCGGAAACGGAAATAACTCGAATTTACATTTTAATTTTAATTTGTGATGGTCGGGCGCATCCTTTGTGCAGCGCCTGCAGCCGATTCCGCAAGCCCTAAAAAGATTTTTATTTATGTAAATGATTGACCTCACGCGTCACCGCTACCTGATCTCTTGCAACTCACGGCCACGCGCTAGGTCTCGCGTGTTCCCACGGTCAGCCGACGCGCGGTTACAAATCAGCAGCTTATGGAACGTGCATGGAATGGACCTGCATGCAGTCTGTTGCGACAAGACCTCTTTCATTTCCAGCACTGCTTGAGAAAGAGTCATTATCCGTTGCGTGCCAATTGAGACGTTAATGGATGGTTTTATGTGTAAATTAACAAGTGCTCTATTCATTAGTGGTTTTGTCTAATGAAAGCTGGGCTTCATTTTTGGCCGCACAATTTGAAGGTTTATCGGGCGTGTGTTATCAATTAATTCGTCATTGCTGCTGGAACAAGTGGGTGAAGGTGAAGAGTTATTTTGCGACCTCCGCTTGTTTTTAATCGAAATAATTATTGGTAGGAATTTTATAATTAGGCACGGTCAAAGAAGATGGAGTGACTTTTGGCTGTTGATAATATAGTGGAAGGAGGAAAAAATAAAAAAATCCTCCAGTACTTATCACTGTTATGTTGTTACATTTAATATACCGTATGTTCGAAAAGTTCTATCCTCTAAAAGTATGATTTTTTTTTAAATTTATGTTAGCAGTAATGAGTAAAATCACTTACTATAATCTATACAATTTAATAACAGAACTTAACATTTTAATTGAATACAAAGCTTCTTTCATCAAAAGTAAGTTACTTCCAAAAGAATATTGCATTACAATACAGTGTGGTACACCGTAAAGCATTTTCGCAAAAAAAAACATTTTTCTAATCTCCCTAAAAATTGAAAATCCGCGGCAAATAATCTAAAATTACCGTACTATAAAATGGGTGTTTGATTTTTTCAAATTTAATTAATTTAATTTTTTAGGTCATACATTCAAAATATCACAGAGAATACGTTGCCGAAATTTAAAATTTTGAAAGAGCCGTCATTTTCAAATGAATAAGTGTTTGAAGCTTTGCCCTTGAATGATTGTAAATCTTAGTCCACAATGGTTGCTTAAGCACTAGTTAATAACCATAATCACAAACAGAATACCCTACAAGGCAGGTATTTGTCACTTCAGATGAGGACTTGAAAATTTTTGGTATAGTAAATTGGATTCTTGTAAAAACAATGAAAACCTTCCTAATTGCGACCTTCTTTCCTTTTATTGACAAAAATTCCCAGGAATCATTAAAATTCGAAGCAAGTTTCATTCAAACGAACCTCATTCGTACTGATCGTTTAAATTTTATAGAGTACCTGCCATACGCCTTTGGATATTGTTGTTTATCAATAAAACTCACTTTGTATCAGATGTCCAGCCGCAAATGCTTTTATTGCAATGTTTTTAAATCACCCTCACAACTTTTACCACAGCTTTACGAGGATGACATTTAAAACTTCTGCTATAAATACACTAACTAGACGATATTAGAATACGATTTATGCAGTTACTATTGACATCTAAATGCCAATTTGCATATTATTAAAATCTACACTGTAACGTAGGTGAAAAGAAATTCCTGATAGGTTTAATAGTTTCACAATAAATTGCCATCAAAGTCAATCTTCACACTGATTTAATTTAAAAAAAAAAAAAAATTGCTTCCAATTATTAGAATTTCACGACTACTGAAAAAATGTTCTATCTCAAAAATACCATATGATGTTAACTTCCACGCTTTTAATAAGTTCAGTACACTAAAAGAAACGGCCATGTTTGTGGGGTACAAGTTGCCGCATGACAATACTGTTGCTCAGTTTTTATAATGTGTCTCCATAATTGATAAATTATAAAAATAAACTGAGATGTTTTAAAAGAATTAAATTTTAAAATGTCACAATAAGCTGACAATTACAGTGTAATAATTGCGGTCCTGTCTTTAGGTTACTGCTGTGGTACTTTAATTTTAATCCGGCGTATGTACCCTACAAACATGGCCGCCGCGAACTTATAAAAGTTGAGTCGTCATTCTGACTGTTTTGTCTTCTGTGATATATACTTAAAATGTCAGATGCAGAACGCAAATGTTACTTTCACTTTCAACATAAATTAACAAACAAAATAACTTCATATTAGATCGAATTTTTTGATCATACGGTAGTTCTTCCGAAGTTTTAAATACAAAAGAGTTTCTTTTAAAGGGCTATCAAAGTGTACTAAAAGAAAACTAGAGCGAAATGAAAAAAAAATTAGAAAAACGGTTTGAAGAAATACCAAGTACGGTCTCAAGGCGTTTGACAAAAAACCGATCCGCCGATAAAGTGAATGGAAAAGTCAGCGTCCAGATTAGATTACAGCAAATTGGATACACAATGTTATGCGCAGAAAAAATCTGATTTTTGTCGGTCAGTTAAATCGTTCATCCGCATTCCTCCCAATCACGAAAATTCTGCGAAGCGCGCTCGTCGAGTATTTGGTGGAACTGAAAACGTCCTCGTTGTACAACACACTTGCATTAATTTTTATTATCGTACGTTCGCGAGACCATGTTTCTCGCATGGGCAAACTCTCGAGGGAATTACACACAGCATCCTTTCTCATTACTATCTACAATCGCGCCCGCGCTTTTTTTCCGCGCCTGCATTTCCGAAAAACGAAATGACATTAACCTTGCAGTTGCTGACCTAGAACGCGCCGATCGATTAATTTTGCTTTTTTTAGGCGATTTCGTCATTTCGCTGTTAGGTTCCCAGCACGAGCAGAATCGCTGTGACTAATACTACGTACTGAGAATTTTGTCAAAAGTGCGAGTGGGACGTTTGTGTTAAAAAGCAGGGGTTCCCAACTTTTATTTTTCAGTTATCTCTCTTTTCTATCGTAAAGTAGGGGACTATGTTCAACAGTGGCACACCAGAAACAATGACACGCTCGCAATAACATTGAAATGATAATAAATCACAAAATCGTGTTCTAGTGTATACTATTCCACATTATGTGCTCGTTAACCTTTCGGAAGTTGCATATATTTTTGAGAGAAGAATATTCGCGCGCGAACTGTCACTCCGCAATAAGAATGATATAATTAATTCATTTTTTAAATTAAAAACAATACAGTTTGCCACAAAGTCACAATGCATTTCTGTTGAAACTTCTAAATTTAATACCATGAACAAAATGAAACTCAAACATTTTGAATAAAATAGAAAACAAATTTATTCGCTTTCATCTTCAGGAACAGAACACTCACGACAAATATTCAACGAATGTTCCAAGTATACAGATTTTTGACAACTTGACACACGCAAATCGAGTTATTCTGTTTTTTTTTTCGATCACAATAGGCACAACGACCACCAGCGTTAACTAAAACCGAAGGAGGCAGACGTTCTTCTAGTCCTACAATACCTCTTATTCGAAGTTTTATGGTATTTGGAATTTTTTAATTGCACGGCGACGAAGATGGTCATCAATTAGTTGAAAAGATAACATTCGTAGAAACTGTCGTCTTCGAATGTCCCACTTGGAATTCTTTGCAGAATATATGACGAAAGAATTAATTCCAGAAACATTTAGCAAGGAATAAAATACTACCATGGGCCACCGTCAAGTGTTCCGTGACAACTTATCAATGCAGTCGACGCCTCCTTTGGTCTGGTTGCAATCCATAATTATTTCCGGTTTATTTGTGTTTTCATCGATTTTGTCGTCAAAGTGAATACCTGATACCAACAAAACATTTTTCTTTCTTGCCGAGGATGAATAGAAGGACAAGCAAATTCTTGGGCTAACTCTTTTTTATTTTTCCTTATGGTACCCAGAAGTGTTAAGTTAAAATTTGTCAGCAGATTTTCAAGGAGCATGGTAAACCAGTTGTCTACAGTAACATTTCGGCCAGTTCCTTTTATCGGTTGACAAAGCCTTTGAGCAATATCGTTAGGCAAATTACTCACAAAGAAGGGCCCCTCTGGTTACCGGCCAACATACACTTCCAAATTGATCCCATAAAAAGTTTTTGAATCAACAAATGCAAGCACTTTTATGCCATACCTAGCTGGTTTTCTGGGTATATACTGACGGAAACTGCACCTCCCGCGAAATGCTTCAAGTTTTTCGTCAATCGTTACGTATTGAAATGGATAGTATGCAGTTTTACAATTATTGACAAAATTATCATATATTTCTCGTATCGGAGCAAGCTTGTCAGATTGCTTTCGTTTGCTACATGTAGTTGAATCATCAAAACTTATATGTTGCAAGAGAAAACAAAATCATTGTTACTTTTGTCTTACATTTTGTCAACATTCAGGCGATTAGACTTTAACATCCCTGAAAAATACAGAAACCCAATGAACGTCTTAATTTCTAATAAATCAGTGTCTTTAGCACATCTTTCTCGTTAAAAGTGAACACGATTTACTTGTATGTGTTGATTTATTCATTCTACAATTATATTCAATATTGTATCAGGAAAAAATGGGGCCAAATTTCTGTTTCCTCTTTTAAGTGCTTCACTAGTCGTTTTACACCAGGAAGATGTTTTAAGTTCTCTCTCCTAGTTCTTCCGTGTCTGGGTATTGGATATTTAGATCATATGGTTATATTATCTTTTCCATTGAATGTTGATCCATGAACTGGAATTTCGTCAGCGTCATCTTCAGAGTTTCAAATTTCATGTTCTGTGTCGCTATCAGTCTTTTATGTTTCTATGTTGTCTTCTGACTCATCTGTGCCATCGTCAAAACCATCATCTTGTGCATCATCCTCATTAAAGCATATCATCCCAAAAAACGTTAACGTTGCAGAATGAGAGTCCGCATGCGACCTCCGAAATGTTAAATAGTACAGGGTGGTTCATAGTATAGCAGTTTTGAGATAAAGCCTTTTTTCAGTAGGGAAAAATTCTGAAAATTGGAAGTAATATCATTTTTCAATTGTCAAAGTATAAAATGAACGTATTTACACGAATCTAATTTACTGCACCAACATTTTTAACTCCAGGTATGAAGTGACAAATAGCTGTCTTGTAGGGTATTCTGTTTATGATTATGGTTATTAACCTTCGACCTACCGAAACTGGGTCAACGTTGGCCCAGAATTTGGTGTTTTTCCTTATAACTTGTTAAATATTTTTTTAGTTTTTTACCTTTTGTGAATTGTTCTAAAATACTGTATTGAAACATAACGAATAATAACCAAAACGAAATTTTTTTTTTTTGTTTTTATTTTTTTGTGATATTATTTATATAAAAAAAATTAGATTACTAAACTCAGTGTTTTATTTAAAAATTCATAGGAATTTATATTAATACCAAAATATGTATACATTTTATATACCTACGATTAAATAATAAAAAAGAGGTTTTGGTAAGAAAAGTTTTTTAATTGTTTTGGTCGGGCGAGGGTTAACTAGTGCTTAAGCGACCATTGTCTACTAACATTTACGATTTATCAAGAGAAAAGTATTAAACACTTGTTAATTTGAAATCGAAGGCTCTTTTAATATTGTAAACTTCGACAGCATTCTTTGCGACATTATAAAAGTATGACCTGAAAAACAAAAACACGATTTTGATTTATTTCGTTTTATAATAACGTTCTGATGTTGGAATAATTACATTCAAAAAAATAAAACGCCCATTTTATAGAACAGTTATTGTAGATTATTGGCAGCGGGTTTGCAATTTTTCAGGGGGTTTAGAAAGATGCTTCTGGCGAAAATGCTATACGATAGACCACCTATATACTAAAATTGGTGGTTTTCATTATTAGTTTTTTTATTTAATCAAACTAAAGCACAAATTATTACTCAAGTTAAACCTGAAGAAAAGTAATGTTTGTCGGTAATTGAAATATGTGTGTCACAGTAAATTGGCTCTGGGGCACTCTACAAAGTATTGTTAAACATATAATCTTTTATACTAATATAATATTGGAAGTTTATTTAAGTAAAATGTAATTATTATTTTTAAAGAATCATTTTAAGATATGTGTGTCACTGTTGCACATGTTCCTCTACACCACTAAATAGCGGACTCAATTAGATTGAATCGAATTTTCAAAAACGGTACAATGTAAGTATCCCACTTCTCCGTTGATCCTCAATCGACTTCTCAAACTCCGTGAACCCCTATCAAAATTCCATCAACCCCCAGGGGGTCAACAACGACCATGTTGGGAATTCCTGATACAGACCGTTCTCAATGTCGTAATGATCCAGTTTGAAATTAATACCACTGGATTCTTTTTCTAACAGTCCAGAAAAAAATCCTGGAATCGTAAAACGTTTTCAACCGCAAGAATTTAATTTATGTTGCACGGATTGAATATTTTCCAAGAACGGGGCATTTTTGAAATGCCATCGCACACGTAAGCATTCTGCACGTGTTCAAACGCCCTTGAAGAATTTATAATTAATTACGCCCGTAATTACGTTTTTCGGTACAGCTGGTCACTACAAAAAAAAACGCTTCCTTGGTAGCACGAAACTATTTCTCATCGGAAGCCGCAAGTTATGCATAAATAATGAGAAAGAGAGAGTGGGACGGTGAGATACTAATCAGCATTACACGTGCCGATGCCTCAATTTTCCCTAAGGCCCCAGAGATCCGAGATGACCGCCGATTCAGTCACGGCTGTTATTAACTAGTTAAGGAATGTTTTCGGATAAAATTCGGCCGAAAAAAAAATTTAAACGCGGTGACAAGTGAACGTGTAAGTGGCTACAAGTATGGACTGCGGAGGCTGCATCTCACAAAAGGCCGTGAGAATATAGAGAGCTTGCGAGTTCCCAGGCGCGCGACCGGACACCCGCGAGCACCCACCCAGTCCGCGCGACGAGGCTCAGCCAAGGTTCTTGCAAGGGTACGAGCGTGCCCACATAAAACCGCGCCTTTTGATGGGGGCCCTTATAAAAATTCACGTGGGCGACTAAATAACTTCATTAAAACCGCACGCACTGTTTGCGCCGTTTTTCGAGTCGCACCTGGTTATTAGCTCTTTATCTAATTAAAGAACGTTTATCGAGACTTATCTTGTGTACAGGAAAAAATACCTTTGCGGGTTTAATATTGACATTTCTCACCGGTTGTGGAATTTTTCTAGATGGGTCAGGTTGCGACCGAATCAAAGTTCGAACACAACTAGACGCGAAGGGAAAAAAATTGAGCGATAACCTCGATTATCAGCAGCAGACTAGTGCGGGCTACTGAACGTATTTATTTTAAAATTGAATGTTAACAGGCAAATATTTGTATTAAACGCGTCACTTTGTGATCTTAAAGACTTCCTCAGCACTTTACGAGCGTGTCGTAAAACGACGATCCGCGTTAGTTTTTTCCGGTAAAAATATTTTGATTGCTAGTTTTTGATTAATCAATTAAAATTTAAATTAAAACATTCATCGCTGACAGGATAATAACGTTTTGTTTAATCTCGGCGTTGATGAATAATAAACGATTTGTTAAAAATACTAAACAAGCGGCGATGAATCCCATTGTTTTGATCGGGGAAAATTATGGAAATGAGTCAGTACAATATCGCGCTTAAATTAAAGTTCTATTTACAAGTGGGTTTATTTTTACGATCGTTAACAACTTTCGGTTCCTGGTCGAGGAATGTTTTTTGTGACGCGCCAAGGAAGCGTGGAAATTACACTCGAATCCGGTTATCACGTGGGATCGTTATAAATTGCCATTCGTTTTTATGCAATTTAAAGTTGTCAAACACAAACACAAACACTCAAATTACAAACATGATATTATCACCAATTTAAAGAAATTAAATTAAAAGTCATAGTTGGTTCAATCCAGAAATTGCTTGTTAAACAATTTACTATACACTCAGTACTACATACAGTGAAACTTTGCTAACTGCAACTTCCATATTTTCAGGGCCGGATTTAGACTTGATAAGGCCCTAAGCTATTTGAGATATGGTTGAGATATGGGGCACTTTATAAGTCCAGATGTTATATGTCAGTGCCAAATATGAAGTGGGGGACCTAAGCTATAGCTTGTGTATCTTATACGTAAATCCTGTACTGCATATTACGATTTATTCTCTTACTCCAATTTTGAAATTCACGCATTCCTAAGTCAACTTTCTGAACTTCCACACATCGAATATTTCGTAATCTCGAACCGATAATTTAAAATTAATTCGAATTCTTAGAAGGTTTCGGTTGTAAAATGCTTCGACTGACCCATTATTTAATGAAATTTGATTCGTAATGCGAATTCTGATAAAAACAAAAAATATTGCATTTCGGAGCGGGAACTGTATGAATACGTAAAGCATGAGCATTATTAGAGCTCACTTACATATCGACTTATGCGAACACGGAGTTAGGGGTTGACCCCCTCACCGCCTTATCGCTCCACATCTCCGTTTGAAGCTGATTTGGCTTAGCTTGGCTGAACAATTTTTCTAGGCAATTTAAGTGGAAAAGTTGTACCTCGACTGGCGCCATTCTTGCCATTGAGGAGTATGATGACTGCAAAAATAATGTTTTGCTATTGTTTCTGTATTTCGGAGTTTAAGCATATATATGTAGGGGCGCAAGAGGCGCATCGCACCCGGGCGAAGATTTTAAGGACATCAAATTTTTAGAAGTGTAGGGCAGTTAAAAATAAGTAGGTCAATGATACAAGCACTTTAAATGTGTATTACAGTTAACTGAAGTGGTCAATAAAACAGTTGATAATTATTGGAATGATTATTAAAACATCGAAAACAATTTGACAATTTGACAGTTAATACCCCCATTTAACAATAACATGGAAAAACGTCAAATTCTTCATTAAAATACGAGAAATAGGCAGTGAAGTAATTCATTCATCTAAAGCTACATTTGCGACCACTTCAACTGCGGTAGAATTCGAAATTCGATTGCGAATTTTGCCGACATTTTGTAATTAAAATTTGTTAGCATTTACAACATGAATTTGAATTGCGATTTCGCTACCGCGTCATCGTATTATCTTTTATTTCAACGCATTGTGTATTTGCAGAGTATTGGTACATACAGTAAAAAGCAGAACAACTGGTTCAGTAAAATTGTCAACGGTGCCGGAATTATTGTTAACACACAATAATATAACCGAAAATTTTCACAAGTCAACTTGTGACAGCTTAAAGCACATTGCGCATGTGCAATTCAAACTTTCTGGCGCACTTCAAATTTGAGATTTGAGATCTGCAAACACAATCGGATTTCGAATTGTGCTGCAATCGAAGTTGTTGTACATGTAACTATAGTTTGTAAAGTGGGGGGGGGCGTGGCAAATAAACTTAATATTGCCTAGAAAAAATTTACTATTACATACTTAATTTTTGTATTAATACTTTTTCATTCAGAATTAAATATTGATTCAACACTTGGTACTTTTGTGAATTTATTAAAAAGTTGACATTCGATGGTTTTTTTACCATAGTAATCAACGGAAAAAACATCAATCCTTGTAAATCTAATATGTACTAACAAAGTTACTAATAATGCACACTCAACGTGAGCAAAGGAAAGTGAAATCAAGCTTGGGTTTAAAAATTGAAAGGTGTCAATTAATTCATAACATTATTTAAATATGTAAAAAAAAAACATTATCATCAACTGTGCAGTCTTCGGAAATCATTGTCTGAACCGTTTTGAAATCTTTTTGCATTTCGAATTAACTGTCATATTGAAATTAAAAATATCAGAAGAAGTAATAAAAGACGTGACTTCGTATTTGTAAGCAAAGCTTGATCATTTTGCTTATAAATTAACATGCATTGTCGTAGTAGTTTTCGTAACAAATACATTTAGGAAAATATTACCCATTTGAAATTAAAATAATAAATAAGCGGCAGAGCAACTCCTGGCGGCCGTGATGTTGGCATTAATCATAGTACGTCACTGCAATCGGGAATACAATCATTTCCAGCTTTATACCATTTTAAAAGTAACTTTTGACTAGAAAAATTTTGGGTACAATATTAAATACTCTGTCAAAATTATAGTCATAACTGCCAACATGAATTAAAAAATATATATATTTTTGTACGGTATCAAAGTTGATGATCAAATACAAAGTAAGTAAAATGCATTTCTGAGATTTCGGTTTGTCATAAACTGAATCATTATAATATCCACACAATTTGAAGAAGTACCTGATTCTCTTTATAGTTTACAAAGTAAGATTGTAAAATGGAAACATATTGACTGTCTTCATTCTTCTCGTAAAATGTCCTCAGAATAAAAAGATAAACATACAAATGTAGCGCTTTTGAATGCTGGATAGAATTTAGAAGCAATGGAAATATAAAGTTGCAAGTTTATTTATTTTTCAAACTGGGAATAGTGGCTGCCTCAGTTTTGGATGAAATGATGCCCGCCAAACTCAGAGAAGGCTAATGACAAAACGGAAAGTATCTCAGAGATTCTCTATAGTATTGAATTTTAGAGAATTACAGTCGAACTCGGTTAAGATGAGCAATATTATAACGAACGTTTCTTGAATAAATGGTTGAATTCATATTGCTTTGGTCAGTAACTTTACCCGATTGTCATAATTACATTTCACGGAAAAGACGAACAAATTTGAAAATAAATTTACTTGGAAAGTCGTTTTCGACAAATGTGCATATTTTAAAATAATTCGATTTACACAAACATACGATAATTACATCCCAGAAACTAGTAAATTTTAAAACGTTTCTTTTCTCAAGATTCTTTCGAGTCAACTGTCACAAATTTATTGAATATTATTTCTTGTCCTTGGATTATCTACTAATCTGTTTTAACAATGAATACACAGTATTCTCCAAAATTACACCATCCCTCACTATTCTGTCTAAGTAGAGAGAGTACATACATGGGAAGTTGCTAAAATAATTTTTTCAACAAAAAATGCAATCAAAAGTACTTACAATTAGTTAAAGTCGAAAATGGGAACGGGGAATGGGGAATGTTGAAATTTATAATATTTGGTAATTTAAAATGCACGTCCCCAGATCCACTTATCCGAAATCCTTGGGGTCAGATGTGTTCCGCAATTTGAAATTTTTGAAATTCCAATATTTAGTGCGTCAGCGCTTTCAAACAACACAGGAGTTTTTATGAATTTATTTTCTTTGCGGCAAAATACAGATAAGCACGCGTATGCAAGGAACGTGACTGTTAAGTACAAAATATTCGATATGGAAATAAGTTTCATATTACAGTGGAAGCCCTCTATTCGGACATAATTTGTTTCAGCAGACTGTTGGAATAGCGAGTTGTTCGAATACCGAATCAATTTTTTCCATCAGAAACAAATTGGAATAATCCGCCCCAGACTTCTAAATAATTGCTTTTGAAATTTTTTATAAATCGCATGTAAATGAAAATTTAACTTCACTTTACCCATAGGTTCTCGGACAGTCCGTCCGTCTAAACAAAGCACATTTAAATACAGGTTGTTTCTGTCCAGAATGGTGCCTGTCGACAGTGCCGTTGTGTTTCAACCTTTCGTCTGCCATGTCCCTAATCCAAATATACAACTGTGCACGCGTTGTTTTATGAATGTTTTGCTTTGTAATAGATTTTCATATTTTGCAATTTCGGATAAGAGGATGTGCAGCTGTATTCAATTTTTAATTTATGTGTGTCATAGAACAGTGGTGTGTAAAACGTGGGTCGCGACCTCCAGAGAAGCCGCGAGAATATTTTTGTGTCGCCAAATTAAAAAAATATAAGGTTTTTTTTTTTGAGGGGTCGCGACAAAGTTTTTTACAAAACGGAAGTTGGAAATGAAAACGTTTGCGCACAGAACATATAAATATTTTCATATAAAAGGTATTGTAACATTTAAATTACATAGGGCGAATGCACCCACCGTTGTAGGCCATTTCACTGAATTTCGAGGTTACACTTATATTTAATGATATATCATGTATGCAATAAGATAAATTGATTAGTTAACTTACGTTTTCAAGTTAAAAATTATTAAATATTTATTTGTCACTAATAAATAATAATAGGTGGTGTATTTTAGTGACCCAATCACGACATTTCTTATCAAATATCAGAGACTATTTCCCTCAGAAAATTTCAACCAATCAAATTAACGCATTTTACAGAAATCACCTAGCAACGTAGGAATATCACCAAGTATTCGATGCACCATGAAAATACCCGGGTATTTGCACATGTGCTTAGAGTGAATATTTTTGGACATTTTAACAACATTCGGGTTAAAGGCAAAATCTTTAAGGATTTCTGCTACCTGGGATGTAGAAGTATCTCCATTAAGCAAGTAAGCTCTTTCCTTGCAGAATGCTTCAAACTGCTTCCACACACAAGTATTCGCCTTTATTGTATTTGCAGTTATTAATGTGCCAATTTCTTCATCTATGTCGCTCGAGCTTGATTGACCAAAACGAACAGAACACATTTTTAAGATGAAAATGTTTCCACAATTGACATTAGCCCGTCTTTTCAATTTTTTTCTTTACATTTGAGATGTGATAGTTACGGTACTTTTACAATCTCGATTTTTTTATCGTAATTTATCCAAAAGTAATTATTTCTAGTTTTTTATTATTTTTATCGGGAAATTCTTACTATCAAAATTGCGTGAAATTTTCTTCGGGAAATAGTCCCTAATATATCCCTCCTGCATGCCATCCTTGAACATTTTTACTCGTGCACTCCGTGCACTCGTAAAAATATTCGCGTATTTGGCATGCACTCGGGATATAACTACTGAACATTATAACAGATCGTTATCCTCAATTAAATACAAAATATTATTTATTATTATTATATTTTTTGAAAAGAACAAGAACAGGTGAAAATAAGCTACATTGAAAAATTGGGTATTATATTAAATACAAAATCATGTTTTTTGAAATCCAAAATGATTTAAAAGAAGTTGGAAATGTAAAATGTACAGAATCTACAAAATGAACACAAAATTACTGACCAAGAAGGTAACATTTTACTTAGGGTTGACCTATTTACATTATGTATATGCAAGTAAGTACCTTCATGTGGATACGAACGTTCAATGTGATGTACGTAAAGCTGCTTGAAAATACAGTAAAAATCGGTTATAACAAAATTTCTGGGACTGTCAGTTAAACGCAACAGAATTTTTTTTGGAAATACAGACTTTTATTATATGTATATATTATTCTCTGTCAAACACAGTAAAAATTTTAAGGAAAATAGGGTAAGGGATATTATAATTTTGAAGATTCTAGAAAGTGCATTATTAACTAATTGTAAGTCGGAGACAGCAACTCCTTTATCTTATTATTTAAAATAGTTTATGACGGTTGACCGATATGACTTAAAAGGAGATTTAGCATAAGACCTTTTAAAATTTACTCGTTTGTGTAAAACGTGAATATGGAAACTCAAAAATCTTAAACAGATCTTTGTGTAAATCGACTTTTCAAATAAACCTGCTTTAAAATTTGTTCGTCTTTTTCTTCAAACGTGATCCTAATAACCGGAAAAAGTTAATAATCAGAGCAATGTGAATTCTAACAATTATTCAAGAAGTGTTATAAGTAGAATTTTGTTATATCCGCGCTCGTTTTATGTGAGTTCGACTGTATGTAGTATGATTTACGAAGATTTGCAACAGTTAAATCAATAAAGAACGAACAAGTTTATCTTAGCAGTCGATCAATAATACTTATTTCTGATGGAAGAAAGACCCACATTTTTATAAGTAAATCAAGCAAAATCCTTCACATATAATTAGGTGAGCAGCGATTTCTGCAAATGATCTTACCAGCAAATTCTGCCCTTCTGAACAGGGTGTTTAGTAAACAGGTTATGGTCTCCTCCAAGTTCCAATATAACAATATGTGATAGTTTATTCCAAGGCATTATGAAGAACAGAATATTTGCATTTCGTTTAACAACAAAAATTAGTTCTACAGAAATTTTGTGCCCTCGCTGTATCTACTCTTTGGGGTACGAAAATTTCAAGGTAAAATATGTTCGATGTAAGAAAAAAAGTTGCCGAAAACTGAATTTTATTTTTATTGCCGTTATAATGAACATAGGTATACCAAAAATTTACAAAAAAAAAAGAAGTTTTTGTGGTCTCATAAAAGGTGGGGGGGGGGGGTGTTAGTCACTATCGAATAAACACAAGCCATAAGATCAGTCAGGAATCAGTGATATAACATTTAAACCGATATAAATCAGGAAATAAATCGATATTTGGATGGGTTGTATTCTGTCCCAACGTACCACAAAGGTTGTCCAAATTTTACACCAGGGTACTTCAAAGGGTTAAAAAAATAATTAAAACAAATTTTGAACTTTAGAGTGCAATATCAGTACCTGTACCTGTACCGGAATTAACGAGAATTTATCAGATAATTTAGAACCAAGTGCAATCAAACGTAGTTGTGTTTTTAATTGGTTGGTAAACAGCGATAACATCAAAGTTTCGCATTCTACGTATCACAGGGGATAATTCCGCAAATGTTTTTGTATAAACACATTTGGAAACTAAGCAAATATTTATCGAGACATTCAAATCTCGGGCGTATCTTTTGCGCACAAAACCATTTTCTACAGGTTTTGCTGTACCTCGACAATTATTCCAATGTGTCTATTTGTGGACCGTTTTTTCACAACCCGCGCAAATCGGATTTGTTTTGAACAATAGAATTGTTGTGGGTCTTTTTTTTCAATCACGGGACCGTCTCTTTTTATCAAATTTAAACTCGTGCCACTATCGATTACAAAAGTCTTAACCTTCAGACTCTCGCCTGATAATTGACGCACGCTCTTCAAACTCCTCCTTTTTCTGATAAATAACATAGTGTTTTGGTACCGCAAAACTTTACGGACGGGCCGTAAAATTGATTATTTTCAGTGGGGTACGTTTGTTGAATACCAATTCAATTAATCCTCAGATAATTAAACATTGATGTGTGGTTTGCGTTATTATTTATATAAAAAAAAACTAGTCCTGCTGATACGAAATTTTAAACTATAGACCACACACTAAGAGATGAACATCAAAGTCTACCCCGAGTTAATGCATTAATTATTTCGTCGGCACGCCCTTCTTGCTACTTTAATTTTATATTTAAAGTTGGGTAAATCTGTCATTAGTATTAGTCATGGATACATTAATAGTAATTAATGTTCGCCTTTTTTCACCGAAAATTCAACCGAGATTTTTTTCTCGCCCGGAATTATGTTCTTACCGCATTAAGTAGAATTTAATTATCGTGCCAGAGTTTTTAATTAAAACCTTCCCTCGTTTAATTATGATTTATACGTGCAGTCACGTATGATTTCTTTTGGTGTCGCAGTGCGACATAAACAATTTTTAAAAATCAATGACGTAGCAAACCAACCGGACATAGACGCGTTTGACATACCAAGGCTAAGGTAATCCCCGGAGTGAGTGCAGAGGTATATACAGCTATACCGCCCAAGTAGAGTGTGGTCTGCGCCAAGGTAAACAATGGACCATCGGTGGGATAACGTTTTTCTCTTTTAACTTGGTGTGGTCTGCCAAAATACGTCTGCGTACCGTATAAGAAAAAGCGGCTCTAACTAATTACTTGGCTGATAACTTTATTTTCAGGGTTGCAAAAAAGGAGCTAGACGATTTGCATCCGGACCGATTTGCGTAGGCAGCCAGAAATAAACTGCGAAAAGAGGTGTTATAAGCGAGTTGGACTGTAATTAAAAAAAATTAAGTATAAGAATTAAGATTTCTCCAGTTTTAAGAAATAAGCTTATGTAAGAGTTCTTGCAGTAATTAGCAGGAATCATTGCAATATGGTAACTTCCTCCACTGATTCATTTTGACCAAGTAGGTATGTGAAATATTCAAATTGAAAATTTGAAAATTATGACTAGTGCAAAGAAAAGTAAAAGGCAGAAATTGAAAGAATGAAAATATTAAAGTTAAACAAAAATTTATTATCAAACATAACTACAAACAATTTTTTGTATTACTTTAAAAAAATGTAAGTAAAGTAATATCGATTGCAATCAATAAGCAGTTCGTTATCAAAAATAACCTACTGAACAAATAGGTCGTCACTGTCATTTTGAAGACTTTCATCATTTACTTATCTCAATCATCCTTCGATGATCTGGATTTAGAAACATCCTTTCAACGTCAGAAAAATTCACAAGCAATAATAACGAATTTAAGTATAATCAGACTTGGCTCTTAAAAAAATCGACCCGATTAAGTCATTTTCGAAAATTAAAATTAGGTAGTCCTTAATTATCGAAAATACCGGTCCGAAAAAATTAAATCACAGCAATTTTCGAAACGGCCAACCGTAATTCAATCATCTACCCTTTGGTGGTCCAGATTGAAGCCCATTGTTTAAGCCACAATTTTCTACTAAACATACAAAAATTAGCCGAAAAAGACTCTATTTAAGTCGACCACACACGAAAACCCTCAGGTAAAATGGAAAAAATCGCTGAATGAAAAATACCACGTACGTAGTACGTGATGTGTCTATTAAGAGACCGATTCGGTACGGTTTTTGGCAAGCGAATTTTACACGGTCAAGCGC
Source organism: Dascillus cervinus (assembly GCA_949768715.1). NCBI lineage: Eukaryota > Metazoa > Arthropoda > Insecta > Coleoptera > Dascillidae > Dascillus > Dascillus cervinus. The sequence goes on along the minus strand of OX458319.1, from coordinate 22,118,077 downwards.
GTAAAGGACACACGACAACTTGCATAATCCCAGACGAAATTTTTCCAGCGCAATTGAACGTCTGCTGATATTTACATATGAGTCACGAGAGCGTGGGCGCGGGTGAAGTTTCCACCACGGCCCGAAAATAAAAGAAAAAACATACTTTGTAAATGTTTTAATTAAAACTTATCAAAATATAATTAGGAAGACTTCACTGATCTTGCTGTTTTAAGGCACAGATTTCTGTTGCTATTTACAAAAAAACTTGTATATAAAATATAACGCGTCCTTTTTCGTATTATACAAAACGAGGTCCTTAATTAACCGTAGAACGTCTCTTTACCGGTCAACTTATAAAGAAGTCAATATCACATCGCGCGCTCCTTTTTATGTTACGGGCCCGCGGTAATTACTCGAAATGACTCAACAAATCACACTTTAACGTTAAATCTTTAAAGGCACTTCACTACCACGGCCGCCAGGGTTTTTCTTCTTCGATCGGCTCGCATATCTTTCTCTTAACCAGCGACAAAGGCTTTTGCATGGGAGGATTGTACGCCTCTACCGGTTCGGGACTGGACGAGTACGTCGGTGATGAGGAGGCGGCCGAAGCCGTGGAAGAGGTCCGCGTGGGTATCGGCACCAACAAGGGGAGCGGGGAACTGTTCGACGTCGAAGGCGTGGATGTCGGTAGCACTAGCGCAATATCCCCGTTTGGAAGACGCGTCGGCACCAATTGAACACCAGTTCCGTTCCCGGAACTCAAAATAATTCCGCTCGGCTGTTCGGGAAGTATGTGGACCTGCACTTGTTTTTCCTGGTTCAAACAGTTGGCTAGGTGTTGGAGGAGGCGCCGTTTTACCACCGGGTCTAATCCGGGAAAACGACCGACTTCGTTCGCGCACTCGCTGAATCCGGCCCGGAATTTGTTGACGACGGAAGGATCGGCGGCCGCTGACATAACCGCCTGCTTCCTTTGGAGGCTCTGGAGGTGATTCACAGTCATCTCCAGGATATCCGCTTTTTCCAATTTGGAATGTCGTGCCGGCTGGAATTAATTTCTATTTAGTAATGGATTACAATTAAAATTGAAGTGGGACTCACGTCTTTTTTCATAGCGTCCAAAATTAGCGTCTTCAGTTCGTTTAGGCAATTGTTTATCCGGGCACGTCTTCGCTTTTCCATTATCGGTTTGTTACTCTGAAGGGGAGAAAAAATTGTTAGAAAAATGACGAGCTTGACAGATTAAAATCGTTACCCTTCTGTTGTCGTTAACTCTCCTGGTGGTCTCCACTGACCCCGAAGAAGAAACATTTCCGCTTCCCATTGTCGCGTCCAGATTGCCGGTTACCATTGTAAGATACACAACCACCTGCTGTCGGAGCGCAACTGATCAGAAGCTCGAGTTTGGACCCGTTCTATTAGTGAAATTGGTGGGGGTTTCAGGCAACGTGCCCGTCTGCGCGCGTGAGACAAGGCCGAGATCTATCTTCCCATGCGGCGGCCCCCCCGACCCCTCGGCACCTGGACAGGTGGGTTCTTGCTTTCTTGTCTCTCGTGTCGCGCTCGCGGCTATCTTGGGATACACGTGCCTCCGCGCGTCACGCTCGCGACTGTGGGAAAGCTCCTCCTCTGGCCGCGGGTGGCGAGATGAGATGAGCTCGGCAGTCGTACAAAGAAACCGCGCTGCTGATTCATGGTTTGAGATGACGGTGCCTAACCCATGCATATCTGCATTATTGATCGAAATGAATCACGATTTCGTGGTCCTTTTGGAAAAATTATTTCTCTTCAATTCTTGCCAAACAACAAATTAATCAAAAAATAACTTTTTTGGAAATAAGTTGTCATTTATAACAATTCAAAACTTAAAATTCCTTGGGTACTTGCCACCAAACAAGGATCTAATCGATTTCATCATTGGAAAAACAATTTTTAAATATTTTTTGTTGTGGTGGTTGTGTAGTGTTGGACGATAAATTTCGTTGCGTGGACGGGGTCATCCCACACTAACCTCTTGACGTCACCGACGACTACGCTTATTTCCCAGAATTGTCGTTAATTATTAACGCCGGGATAATTAGCAAAAATTCGGACGGTTGTTGCAAAATATCGAGAGCGGTGTTATATTTTTCGAAGCCGTTTTTGATGGTTGTTGAGTCGATGTAGAGGCAAAGTTCGTGACCTTATGTGCAACAAAGATTATTTTTTTGTTGGGGGTTTTATGATGACCGACCAATCCGCAATTATTTTTTATGGTGACTAGTTTGGGCTGAGAACAAATTGCTGCAATTTAAGTGCAACGTACCGGGATTGACTTTCACTGAACGTACCGTTTTTACAACGACGCAATAAAATATTGCAAACTTGCATTCCGTCGTCGGCGTGTGTTTCAAAACGCCGTTACAAATACAGAGTGCACAAAAATTTTCCAGTCATTTTAAATACAGCAGGCGTTCGCTTATATGGCGATTATAAAATCGAATTGTTCACCTAACTGAAAGTAATGTAACAGAGAATGTAACATGCTTTTCAACGATTAAAGCATATTAAAATATTGTGTTATTTGTGTTTGTATTTTCTTCGCAAATATTGAAAATATTTTATTTTCTCTCCAAATAACTCCCGGGCTCTACTTATTACGTCATCGTCATCATAATTTTATTTTAAAATGTTCTTTACACTTTTTTAGAATTTTTTGTTTAATAATGTGCTTCTTATAAAGGTAACACTTCTCGTTGCATATTTAAGTGTAATAAATGTAATGTAACTGTAAGTATACAGGGTGTATTATAAATGGCGCATAATATTTATATAACACGAATCCTTGTTGAAAATCAAGCAAAAAACTCTAATATCAATTTAGGTATGAAATTATTGATGGTCAAACTTTGTAATTTAGACTACGATGACCAAATTAAATAGTAGTAGTATCAATAACTCATAGTACTATAACAAGTAAAGTAAATATTCAAATAGAATTTTTATCATTTAGGTAATTATTTTACTTATAATTTAGATTGTTACAATCCAAAGTCCCTGCTGTTGATGATTTAGGCGGTGTTTATGTTGAAGCAGCGCGAATGAGCGATTAAAGCATAGCGATACCCGCTAAAAATCCATCTTTCTTGGTTGTGTTTGTGTTGCAGTAGTGATAAAAGCAAAGCAATAAGGGCGGCCTTGTAGTTGTGACGTAGGCTCAAACATTTATCGTTCAAATTTCAGAGATAACCTCCAAGCGTATACATAGTACTAATTCAATAAATTTAAGGGGGTCGGGTACGCTAGGCAGCTTCCATAAGGATCATTGCATTACATAACTACACTTTTCTCGAGAACTGTTCAACGGATTTCAACCAGATTTTGCACACATTTACTTTTAAGTTTTTTTTAACTACCGAATAAAGGATTCTCAATTTTTTTAATTTCGTATATTCAATAGTCGTTATACAAAAAAAAGAAAAAAATCACGCTGTAGAATTTTTTTAAGCAAATTCCAGAAATTATTTTTTAAATTCCTGTATTCAATCGCTTCCGATACAGATACATAAAATAGTTGAAAATTTGAATGAAACTCTTATATTGACACTTAAATGGCATTTATCATGTGAGGATCTTATTGTTTTCCAAGGCATGCTATTTTTTTTTCCTGAAAGCCCGACTTATTTTTATAAAAAAAAATTTTTTCACCTTAATATTACTTCAAGGTCAAGTTGGGGGGAAAATCCAATGCAATTGTGTTGGAAATGACGAAAATTTGAAATATTGCCAACTTCACTTCATAACTCCACTTGTTCATGTGTCAACGTATGTATTGCTTTTTATGTTTTAAATTATGAAATGAAGTTACCAATATTTAAAATTTTCGGCATTGCCAGCACAATTGCATTGGTTTTTCTCTCCTGCAGCTTATATTGTATTCGTAGATCAAAACGGTAACTGAATAACAGGTCCATAGTGTGCATATTCGGGAATAAAACAATATTTTTGTATTTGGTATTATTGTACTTAATCAAGATTGACCTTGTTCCTCAATATAACCTAGTGTATAACCTAATATGTTGTTTACTGTAGAGAATAGTTCATATAACCGAGCGCTTACTGTAAACAAATGTCAAAAAGTTCAATTTTTAATTTATTTTAATTCTGTTACGAAAGTGTAGACAGTTTTGCGTGATATATCTTTGGGGCGTCCCGTTGCGAATTCACATTAGACCTATCACATCGAAACATTCTAGAAATTCAAACATATCTATTCCAAGCTCAGTGATCAAAAGGTCACAAAAGCGGAATCTTTATAATACTTCTCAAATTAATTTAAAAAAAATTATGTCGATGTACTCGATAGCGCGAGTTCATAGGTTAACTTGGACATTAGTTTGTGAACGAGCGGCCGGTAAAAAATTTCAATAAAAATACCACCCAATAAAACCGAAAAATCCGGTCGTCTTAATTTTATTCGTAACGCTTTGTAAATAAATACGCAGATTTCTCGTATACCTCGAGACAGGTTTTATATCACGACAGGTAGCATCCTTTGTATTTTATGATTACCACCTTGTGTTTGCAGCCTGAAGGGGAGAATATTAACTAATTTTTTTCGCCAAAAGAATAAACAGAACAGCAAAAAATCCTGATTACCTGCATCAACCTGACGTTGTTTTTTTTTGCTCGAAACTACTGGGTTATTATGACGAATGCAACGATGAAATTCATTCTGGACCGTTTCATATGTAAATTTAATCTCGCGTTGCGGTGTAACGGAATCGATTTTCGGTTCTATTTGATCTCCCGAAATTTAATCGAGAAACGCCCTTAAGACCATTAGGGACGAAAAATCCCGTTACTTTCACCACCTAACAGTTCTTTTTTAAGTCCATTGTAAATGTTTAACAGTAAACCATTTTAGCAGACCCACCAACGGGAGTTTAATATTAATTTTAAAATTGCTACAGAAAATTATAAATTCAGTTACGTTGCAATAAATATCGAAATGAATTGAGGATAATAATTATCATAAGCGCGCCAAAACAATTCTGTATCAATATTTGATTCAATTTTTATGTAACTTGATATCTTATTTTCTAAAATTTATATATCAATAATCTCTTTTGATAAGAATATGATTCAATCAAATATGATCACCAGTTTGATGATATAATCGCAGCATGAGCTTGCTAATTCTTTTCTTGGCCATTTTAAACCTTAACTTTCTAAATGCACAAGTAAGTAATTTATTTATTTATGATCTTTGTTTTAAATAAAATTAAATGCAGGATGAATATCCAGTGGTTAATGTTACCGGTGGAGCAATAAGAGGAAAATTGTTGAACACAACAGTCGAACCGTTTACCTTGTATTATTCCTTCAAAAATGTGCCTTATGCAGCACCGCCCATTGGCAATCTTCGATTTCAGGTAAATTTTTCACCAATTTTTATAAATATCATCACTATTTTGTTAAGGATCCTCAATCTGTTCAAGGTTGGGAAGGAATCCGGGATGCTGAATTTTACGGTTCTTCTTGCCTTCAAAAATTAAATCAGACCCACATCTCAGGCTCCGAAGACTGCCTAACTCTAAATGTGCACACGAAACAGGTTCATTTTCCCTAATTTATTGAAAAACATTGTGAATAAAAGTTCTCAGTTGGAAGTTTTAGTTCCGGTAATGGTTTGGATCCATGGGGGTGGCTTTACGGGGGGTCAAGCGGCCGGCCACAACCCTGACTATTTTCTACGACACGATGTAGTCATCGTAACGATAAATTATCGTTTGGGTGTTTTCGGATATTTAAGTCTTAACGATCCAAGCGCTTATGGTAATGCAGGATTGAAGGATCAAGTTGCTGCTTTGCGCTGGGTGCAGGATAATATTGAGAGATTTGGGGGTGATCCCGCTAAAGTTACTGTGTTTGGGGAAAGCGCGGGCGCTTATTCGGTTGAGTTGATTCAATTGAGCCCTTTAGCGAGTGGACTTTTCAGGAATACGATTAGTTTGAGCGGTTGTGCATTAAGTCCTCGGGTTTTGCAAAAGGAACCTGCTGTTTATGGATATCGTTTGGCTGCATATTTTGGAATTCCTGTTGATTTTGCGCCGGCTGTTGTTAATGGTTTACAAGGGATTGACGCCAGCGAATTGCTGCTTGCATCACAAGATCCAGCAGTTACTGTAAGTTATATTTCCTCGGTTATACATTTTAAAAAACTGTTTTATAGGGCTACATTGAGCCATTAAAGCCTGCACCTTTTATTCCTGTTCTAGAAATTGCACATCCTGGTGCTTTCCTTAGTAACAGCAGCTACCAAATTTTAGAAGAAGGTACTTATAGCCCAGTTCCATTTATGATGGGTTTTAATACAGCCGATGGATCGCTGGGAGTTGATAGTAAGCAATTTCTTGAACTCATATTTTAGTTAATCGTTTACTTTTAGTTGTGAATGGCAATTATAACATTGATGATTTCGATAGCAATGTTACATTATTTTTAAGTCAATCATTAAATAATCCAAGCGATTCAAACGCAGGGCAGGTAATTCGTGATTTCTTCTTAGGAAACTCTTCAGCAAGGGACACAGAATTTTTTTTGAGGGTACAAGAATGCTATTATAAATGCAAGGAATAATCGATTTTTTAATACTAGTTTTGGACTCAAGAATTTTTTGCTCGAGCTACACGAAAAACAGTTGATTTTAAACGAATTAGAGCGAATGGTTATTTATATCGGTTTTCTTATAAAGGAACTTACACCTCCACTTACCCAGGAGTTGGTCATGGAGAAGAAACACAATATTATTGGAATTACGGTTTTGATCAGAACACACTTACAGCGCAAGATAAATTAACGATCGAACGTATGACGAAATTGCTGGTCAATTTTGCAATTTTAGGGTAAGTGGAAATAAGTTAATTCACTTGTATATTTTTTTTTTTTTTAGAAATCCAACTCCTGTTGAAGATTCAATTTTTGGAAATGTTACATGGCCAGCAGTGACGTCTCAATCTGTGGGGTTTTTAGATATTGGCGCAGAACTGGTTCCGGGGACGTATCCCAATGAAACAGAATATTTGTTCTTCCAAAATGTTTTTAATAATTTTGGTGTTCCTCCTTATTATACCTTTTAATGCCTTAAAGCTTTTTAATAAAATATATTCACGGGTCTCACGTGTTCTATAATTCTAAAAATTCCTAAATTCTAGCCTGATTCAGTATTTATATGATGATGTTTCTTTACTATCATGTCATCAACATAAACGGTGGACAAATCCGGGGAAAGTTATAGACGACGGCAGTTGAACCTTTCGTCCAATATTATTTTTTTAAAACATTCCATATGCTGCACCTCCAGTTGGAAAATTTTGTTTTCAGGTAAGTTCAAACTTTTGTGAAAATTAGAAAAACAAAATTGTGAAAGGCGCCCCTACCTACCATAAACTGGACCGGAATCAGAGACTGTGCATTTTATGGACCTTCATACCATAAAAAAATAGACGACACTCATGCACACTTATCGTCCATTCAAAACAGCTCCTTCATGCCTCAATGATTTCGGTGTAAAAATGGATTTGTACAATTTTCAGCTGCTTTCATCACCTGATTATTTCATTCCCATAAATGGTGGCGGCATCATTTTCGAACAATCATTCTTCTTTAATCCAAATTTTTTTAAAACAACACGTCGTCATTGGCACCATTAATTATCGTTTGGGGGTGTTCGGGTTTTTAAGTCTTCAATATCCCAGCGCTTCCGGTAACTTCGGCCTAAAAGATCAAGTTGCAACTTTACAATGGGTCGAAAATAATATTGCGCTTTTCGGCGAAGATCCCTAAAAAGTAACCATTTTTGGTGAAAGTGCGGGAACCTATTCCGTTGAATTGTTGCAATTAAGTCCGACGACGAAAAATCTTTTTTAAAAAGTTATTAGTATCGGTGGGTGTTGGAACGTTGCAAAGGGATTCCATCACCTACGATATTTTGGAAGTTTGCTCCTTTTATTGTGAGAAATTGCAAAAAGTTAATTTTGATGAGTTGCTGTTGGCATCGCAAAATTCTGAAGTGACCGTAAACGGCTAAGGAATGTTTTTTCTTGTTTTATTTATTTTTTATTTAATTAAGGGTTATAAAGAATTTTTAAAAGCCGAACCATTTGTTCCTGTAATTGAAAACGAGCACTCTGAACCTTTTATTGCTGAAAGTAGCTTTGAAATTTTAAAAGAAAGAAGTTATGAGGCCGTGCTTTACAAATAAAGCATGAAGAGACCTTTCAAATGAGGTATCACAAGCCCCCCCTTCCCATTTAAAAATTTGGGGGTTGCAACTGTCATTCGAAGGGAGTTGAAGTTAGGGATGAAATTTTCACTTTTCAGGATATCATGTGATAGACTAAAAATGACGTGTTTCGGGATTTTTTTTTCAATATGCACAATATCTGAGATAATGAATTTATTCCAGTTGGCTGGCGCCCCCTGTATATCATTATTGAAACTTCAATTTAGTTTACAACGATAAAGATAAATTAATAATAGAACGAACGACAAAATGTTTGGTAAATTTCGCCACTTAAAATTTTAATCATTAAAATAATAAAGTATAATTTGACAGAAATCGAACCCCAATTGAGGATTCACTCTTCAATATTACCTGGCCACCGGTATCTCTAAATTAAGTGCGATTTTTAGACGTTGGGACCATTTTGACTTCTGGAGTGCACCCCAATGAAACTGAATTTTTTGTTCTTTGAAAATTTGTTCAACTCCTACGGAATTTGTCATTTTTTACGTTTTACATAAGGAGCAATAGAAAGTTTCACTGTAATTCCTTGAATAAAAATAATCGATTAGATATTTGGCGTGTGATCCGACCATAACAAAGATAAGCCGAAAATAGACAAAATATGCACAATCAAAGTAAACACTTGAATTTATCGAGCGGCTCATAGATAAGGTTCTTACAAGGTTGTTCAAATTAACATAAGAAACCGCGAGACCCATATTTGAGGTACAGTCATACTCCAAAGTGCGATCGTGGGACCGGCAAGAATGACGTTAGTCGAAGTAGTGCAAAATCGGGGGTACAAAGTTTTCAATCAATGAATTGATCAGTTTCTCTTATAGCCGTATCTACTTTAATTTTAGTTTATTAATTAGGTTATGTTGGTTAGTTTTATTACTTCTTTCCGATGTAGGTGTTTTAATAGTTTATCTGCCATTAATACGTAAAGTGCCATATAAGACCAATCTGGTCTCACACTTTATTGGGGCCTGACTGCCCGCGTGGGACCTTTGTGGTCTCCGGTCGACTACTGAATTTAATTGGATTAAACGACATTGGTCTTAAGAGTAACAGTCCCGAAAATGAATTTGGCCCTTGCAATTGTGAGATCAGTGAGACACAATCAGGCTCAAGGTGTTGTTACTTTGCATACCCGGTCTGTGTGACTGTAAATTTCAACTTCCATGGTGACACTTTGCGTGTTAAATAAAATCCTTCAGTTTTCCTTGAATTTAAGAGGCTTCTGGATTTGATTTAATTGCAGGGGAAAATTGAAACACCTACTTCGAAAAGAAATACTAAAAATAACATAACAACATAATAAATGTACCGAGAGCATGGAAACTGGTCGAACACTATTTAGAAAACCACCAAATAAAACGATATCATATCAAACCATCTTAATCCTGCTGATAATCAAACAAACAATGAAAAGGAAAAAAAAATTCTATAGATGTACCAGTTTACCGACCATTTTTCGTTAACAATAATAATTGGTGTTAGATGGAGTGGTTTAATTAACCAGCAAATCTCCATTCAATGTAGATATTGTTTGGACTCCAAATCGGATCGACCATTGCTTTATTCACACATCAAAGGTGAGAAGAAGAAATACGGCTTTTACTGTAGTTATGATGCTGTGGTGAGCATCTACCATAGAAGTAGACGCCCGAAGAATATTTAACGCGATTTATTACATCAGTAACATGTTGGAACCAGTATTAATGCCAGATCTTCATTTTCCCGAAGAATAATGAGCAGTAGGGTTAGTAAGGAGTTTCTGAACAATGACCGCCTAATTCATCGGACTTACTATCAATTGAATACACATGTGATATGGTAGGACGGAGTATGAAAGATTTACCAACACTTCCAAGTAGTGTTGATGGTCGACAACGATGAATTTTTGAAGTTTGGAATACTGTAGCATGGTTAGTCTTGATTCAAATCAGCTAGCTAAATGCAGAAGAAACAACAAACTTACCAACGATTACTGGTTGTTCATATACATATGGCTGCCAATATATTATAGACTAATATGAAGTGTAGACAGAAGTCCTACAGAGCGGTGTATTGCTAACAAAGCAAAGAATCATAAAATTATCTTAAAAGCCAAATTACGCTGGAAAGAGTGCTTCAAGAAGCGCCTGGGTGGCCTTCATCGTTTCCTTTTGTGGTTGAGGTTCAAGACCACCTATTCTCCACATGCTCTTAAGTGTTCATACCACATTAGTTTTTTTGATTGTACTTTATCTATCATATTTCTTTCTACCGCTATCACTCTTCCAAATTCTTCGTTCTAATTTGGTCTAGCATTGGAAACCCAGCACTTCGTCTCAAATACTCCATCTTCAGACATAATAACTGGTCCCTATCTTTTTTCCTTATTTCCTATATCTATGAATTATACGTGCATGTATTTTCCACAATTGTCTTATAAATATAAAAATTGATAATTTTTTTTGTTTTATCTTAATGGCTTATAAAATACTTATAGAAAGTACAACTACATATTATACGTGTTATCAATTTTAAAGTAACCTTTAAGGATGAAGTTCGTGTTGTTTCTCGGCTTTCTTTTAAAATTTTCTTTGGGCCAGGTTTGTAAACATTTTTTAATTATAGACCATATTTTGGCAATTAAATTGTGCAGGACTTGTACCCCGTTATAAGTATAAGAGATGGAAATATATTGGGACAACGTTATCCAACGGTCATGGAACCCATCATGCAATACGTAGGGTTTTATGGCATACCTTACGCTGCCCCTCCTGTTGGTAATTTACGCTTCCAACCACCTCAGCCGGTTATTCCTTGGCAAGGAAATTTATCTTGCATAGTTGGTGGTAATTACTGCCACCAATATATTGATAATAGGGTTGTTGGAGATGAAGATTGCCTTTACTTAAATGTGCAAACACCGAAGGTTGGTAATTTAATTGAAGTCGCAACAAAATAAATTAAAAAATTGTAGCTTCCATCAGAAGGGATAGAATTGATGCCTGTTATGGTGTGGATTCGTGATGGAAGCGGAGCTGGTTCGATGTGGGGTCCTGATTTTTTAATCACGCACAACATAGTTCTCGTTTCGTTTAATTATCGTTTTGGATTGTTCGGTTTTCTATCCACGGGGGACGCGGCAGCTTATGGAAATATGGGATTCAAAGACCAAGTTTTTGCCTTGGAATGGGTTCGTGATAATGCCATTTATTTTAATGGAGATGCCAGCAGAGTCACAATTTTTGGAGAGAGTTCAGCACATTTCTTACAACTGAGTCCTTTAGCAAAAGGTGCGTTTCTTATTATGTAATTTTTTTTAGACATTTTTTTATAGGACTATTTCATCAAGTTATTGTGCTTAATAATTGTGCTCTAAATCCCTGGAATCTACAAAAAAATATGAAACCCTACGTGGATAATTTAGCGGCTTATTTTAACATTTCCTTAACTTCTTCAACTGATATCGTTTCTGGTTTGCAACTTATTAATTTTGCGAACCTCACTGAAATTGCATTTAATCTTTCAAGCTTGGTTTGTTAAATAATAATTTGTTTCGGTAATCGATTAATTAATTCCTTTAGATTTCAGATTTTCCCACTTCACCTCCGGCTTTCGCTCCCATTATTGAAGTTGATCATCCGGGTGCTTTTATAACAAAGTCGGTTGTTGAAATTCTTTTCTCAGGAAATTACACTCACGTGCCTTTTCTTTTCGGGTATTTAAACAAGGCGGATACGATTGCTTTGAATAATGTCAGTTTGCCGGAATTGGATCTGCTCCCGGAAATGTTAGTGTCGGTTTCGATGAATCAACCTGATAATTACACGGTCGTGGCTGATCTAATTAAGAATTTTTATTTGGGAGCTTCGACGATGGCCGAAAACGTCGAAATAGTTATGAGAGTACGAGAAAATAATAATAATATTACATTTAACAAAGTTAATTTTAGATGTTAACTCAAGAATTTTTCACATTTGGCATTAGACAAGCCATAGAATTTCAAAGACAATTCGACGAAGGATTTTTCTACCGGTTCACATATGTTGGGAAAAATGTGTCTGAATATTACCATGACATTTTTCCGTACACAAATGATACCCCCTTTTACTGGTGGATCCCTACAATCGAGTATACAAAATTTGCCGACTCAGATTTGGCAATGATTAACAAAATAACGACAATTTATACCAATTTTGCCACTTATGGGTAAATTGTGTTTACTTCATTAAAAAAGAAACTGTTCAATCTGTTATTAGGACACCAGCTCCGGTAGGTGATCCAGTTTTAGGCAACCTTACTTGGCCGAAAGTGACCGCTTCCAACGTTGGATTTGTAGACATTGCTGACGAATTAATTCCTGGAAACGCCCCAAATCAAACCGAATACGATTTTTGGAGTTTTCTTTTTGTTACTTATGGAAAATCACCTTTTCAAACTTACTGAGATAAAGATTAAATCATACGATTTGTTTTATTTAATCAATACCTGCTTTAGATAGATAATGATTGACGTTCAAGATTTTATAAGATTGTATTTTATATAATCTGTTTCTTCAAGACGGTCTCAGTGGTTACAATGAAGTATCTCGTGGTTTTGTTTTTGTGCATAAAATTTTGTTTAGGGCAAGATTTATTTCCAGTTATAAGAATAAAAGATGGAGATGTTGTTGGTCAGCGGTACGACACTAATTTTCCTGTTAATCCAGTGATTAATTATCTTCGATTTTATGGAATGCCATATGCACAACCTCCAATTGGTACTTTAAGATTCCAAGTGAGTTCAGTTAAAATCATAACATGTAAATAAAATAAAAAAATAATAAAGGCTCCATTACCTGTCGTGCCTTGGACAGGAATTGCCAACACAATATTACCAGGAAATTTTTGTGCTCAATTCGTGGAGGAGGAGTATATTGGTGACGAAGATTGTTTATATCTGGACGTTCACACGCCATCGGTATTTGAATTTTCTACAATTTAAATTCAGATTAATAAAATATTATAGATTCCACAAGATCAAAACGCTTCTTATTCCGTAATGGTTTGGATTCATCGTCGCGAAATGGGTTCTGGTTTTGTTTTCAATCCAGATCTTTTAGTTGCTAAAAACATTGTATTGGTATCAGTAGATTATCGCATGGGATTCTTTGGATTTTTTTCTACTGGCGATGCAGCAGCATATGGTAACAACGGCCTAAAAGATTTAGTAATGGCCTTGCGGTGGGTTAAAGACAACATTATTTACTTCAACGGTGATCCCAACCGAATTACTATTTTCGGAGAAGGTTACGCCCATTATTTACAGTTAAGTCCCTTAGCTACTGGGTTGTTTCATCAGATAATTGTAATGAATAGTTGCGTATTAAATCCTGGGCACTTACAAACAAATATGCAAATGTACGTCGATAATTTGGCAGCATATCTTAATATTTCTACCGCCTCCTCGACCGCCTTTGTGGCAGAGTTGCAACAGTATCCTGCTTCTAATCTTACAATACTTCAAGCAAATGCCTCGAGTTTGGTAGGTAGATCGTGTTTAGTTTTAATTTTCCATTCATTTTATTTGGATTTAGATTCCTGGATTTCCTACATCTCCACACCCTTTTGTTCCTATAATCGAAGTGGATCATCCAGGGGCTTTTATAACACGTCCTCCTGCTGAAATGTTAGCTGCTGGAAATTATAATCATGTTCCCTATATGTTCGGATATTTGGATAGGGCTGATACTATTATTTTGGACAATATATCACTACCATTGCTAGATCTAGATCCGACAATGTTAGTTTCAATTTCAATGAATGAACCTACTAATTACACTATTGTGGCTAGTCTAATTAAAGATTTTTTCTTTGGCCCTGTTGATATTATCTCAGATAATATCGACGGAGTGATAAGGTTGCTCACAAATGAATTTTTCACTTTTGGATTGAGGAAAGCACTGGAATTCCAAAGGATGTATGACGAAGGTTTCTTTTATCGATTTACTTATAAGGCGCACAATGTCTCTGAATATTACTATGATATTTGGTACTTTTCAAATGACACTCCTTATTTTTGGTGGATTTGGACAATTGATTACCCAAGATTCAGCGCTCGGGATTTCCGGATGATTGATGAATTCACAACAATTTTAACTAACTTTGCGAAATTTGGGTAATTACAACCCTTTTAAAAAGCAAACTTTAATTGGCTTTTATAGTAATCCAGCACCAATTGGAGATCCAGTTTTGGGTAACATTTCTTGGCCAAAAGTTACGGCCACTGAAGTAGGATTTCTGGACATAGCTGAAGAATTAATACCTGGAAACAATCCAAATCAAACTGAATTCGATTTTTGGGCATTTGTGTTTAACACATACGGAAATCCACCATTTGCTACTTTTTAAGATTTTATGTAAGTACAAAGTAAATGTACTGGAAACTCCTAATTAAAACTTGTTTCTACAAAATAGATTACAAATATGTTTTAATTTTTTTAAGAGTTAATCAAATCTGTTTTTCTATCAACAATTAACTCTTGACTGATAAGTTATTGACGTTAAGAGATCTTAAGGCAAGATTGCCATTTAATCAAGATTTTTAAGCCGACGATGAATGTTTTTATAGTGCTTACAATTTTTTGTAAATTTAGCTTGGGACAGGTTTGTTTATATAAACCAAAATTAAATTACACCCAACTAATTAATCCCCAGGATTTATTTCCTATTATAAGAATAAAAGATGGGGAAGTGGCAGGTAAGCGTTATGAGACCGACCCTCCCGTAGATCCGGTGTTTAAATATCTTGGATTTTATGGAATGCCCTATGCACAACCTCCAGTTGGTGCATTAAGATTTCAAGTAAGTAACAACCAGTTTACCGTATTTTTTAATTTGAGAAGAAGATTCAAACAGATCGTGCCAAAAGGTAGATCTATTAGTCGCTGCCCGCAGTTTGCTAGTAGCGCGCGATCTGTTTGAATCTTCTGAAATTAAAAAATAGAGCATAGAAACCTAGATGCTTGTCAATAATTTAAAAGCAAATATTTTAGCCGCCACAACCAGTAATTCCATGGAATGGGGTAATCAACGATATGCTGTCTGGTGATTTTTGTCCTCAATATGTTGAAGGTAGTATTATAGGAAGTGAAGATTGCTTATATCTCGACGTTGTTACTCCGACGGTATAAAGTTTTTCTACAAATAAATATTATTAATGATTTGTTTTAGATTCCACTTGATGTAAACGTATCTTATCCTGTTATGGTTTGGGTTCATGGTCATGAAAGTGGTTCTGGTTATCTTTTCAAACCCGATTTCTTGGTCAGCAAAGATATAGTTCTTGTAACAGTCGATTATCGTGTAGGATTGTTTGGATTTTTTTCTACAGGTGATTCAGCAGCGTACGGCAACAATGGGTTAAAAGATCTAGTCATGGCCTTACAATGGGTCAAAGACAATATCATTTACTTCAACGGTGATCCAAATCGAGTTACTGTTTTCGGGGAAAGTTACGTTCATTATTTACAATTAAGTCCTTTAGCTACTGGCTTGTTCCATCAGGTTATTGTAATGAACAGCTGTGCATTAAACCCTAGGAATTTGCAAAAAAATATGAAAACGTATGTAGACAAATTAGCTGGGTTCTTCAACATTTCCACAGCTTCTTCAACCGACATTGTTGCGGGATTACAAAATATAAATTCTCAAATTCTTACAGAAGTCGAAGTAAATGTTTCACTTCTGGTTTGTATGGGTAATTTGTCAATTTTGGTTATTATTGTAACATGATTTAGATTCCCACTTTTCCCACATCTCCACACCCTTTCGCACCTATAATTGAATTGGATCATCCGGGAGCTTTTATTTCGCGATCGCCTGGAGAAATTCTTGCTTCTGGAAATTATAATCACGTACCATTTATGTTTGGATATTTGGATAGGGCTGACACTATTATTTTAAATAATGTTACATTGCCCCAATTGGATGAAAATCCTGAGTTAATGGTATCGATTTCTTTGAATGGTCCTGATAATTATACAACTGTTTTGGGCATTATTAAAGATTTCTTTTTTGATGGTGCTGCAATTATTGCGGATAAAGTCGACAGTGTGATGAAGGTACTCACTAATGAATTTTTCACTTTTGGAATTAGAAAGGCGGTAGAATTTCAAAGAAAGCATGATGACGGTTTTCTCTATCGATTCACATATGAAGGTGAAAATGTTACTGAATACTATCAC
This sequence comes from Dascillus cervinus, assembly GCA_949768715.1. Classification (NCBI taxonomy): domain Eukaryota; kingdom Metazoa; phylum Arthropoda; class Insecta; order Coleoptera; family Dascillidae; genus Dascillus; species Dascillus cervinus. Next base: position 22,101,602 of record OX458319.1, on the reverse strand, counting down.
GATATTTGGTACTTTTCCAATGACACTCCTTATTATTGGTGGGTGTGGACTATTGATTATAGAAGATTTAACCCTGCAGATTTAAAAATGGTCGATACATTTACTACAATTTTAACCAATTTTGCCAAATATGGGTAACATATTTATTTTGCATTTATTAATATTGTTCTAATTGTACTTTTTACCAGAAATCCGGCTCCTGTTGGTGATCCAGTTCTAGGTAATGTTACGTGGCCAAAAGTAACGTCTACTGATGTTGGATTTTTGGATATTGGCAATACACTTGTATCAGGACATTTTCCAAATCAAACGGAATTTGATTTTTGGCAATTTCTTTTTACTTCCTATGGGAAACCACCCTTTGACACATTCTAATTTTGGTCAAATTGTCAGTGATTTTTTTATTTTCGCTCACAATGTTTGACAACTGTTTTATTTCAAAATGAAATAATCAACATTTTTGCTTTATGTATTCGTGCTAAAAATATACAGGGTGCTTTAAAAATTATTGCGAGAAACTAAATAGTGGTATCCGTAGCCGATTTTATCAAATGTGATTCATAAGAAACTTTTTCGTCTGAGTTGGCCTCTCAATATTAAATTCAGAAATCAGATTTTCACCGCTTTTCTTCAAACTTGTTCAAAAGAAAAACACAGATTTTGGCACTAACACGATAACCCATTTTTCGGATTTATTACTTGATGAGTAAATTATTTCTTTTAATTCTTTGCTCATAACTACAATTCCAAAATTACAATTTTTCGGGAAGTTGCGTCCTTTAAATAATTAAATTATAATGAAATTGTTTAACTGCCGGCTAATCTTAATGCATAGTTGAGTATTAAATTCTTCGATAGGGATTTTCCGCATGATTGATGAATTCACAACAATTTTACTAAATTCTCGAAATTTGGGTAATTCATAATAATCATTACAATAAACAAGATGTAATATGGTTTGATAGCAATTCAGCTCCAATTAGATATCCAGTTTTGGGTAAAATTTCTGGGTCACAAGTCCTCGCCACTGATGTCGGATTTCTGGACATAGGTGATGCATTGAATTTGATTTTGGTGGATTTGTGTTAAACACATTCGGAAATCCATCATTAATTTGATACATTATAAAATTATATCGCTTCTCCGGAAGAACAATGACGCAAGTGCAAATTGATGATTTTGCAGAAATCGCAAATTAAAAAAATTATAATATGAAACTTACAACTAAGACGTTAAGGATCCTTTTGGAAATAATCGATGGGGACTTCGAGAGAGCAAATTTATTCTAGTTTTAGATAGTTCCATTTTTTTTTATCCTTTTTGAAACACTTGAAGATGTATATGCCTATAAAAGACAAAAAGTATCTTGTTGCGTCATTGTTCTACCGGGAAATGGGGCAGTAATAGTGTTGTGACAAGATTAATTAATGAAATTTCTGGATGAATACTTTTTTTTTGTCAACTTTAATAAATGAAAATACTGGAACAACAAGTTTAATAACAAATATTCACTAATAATATTATTATAAACACAAAAAATTCAAAACAAGCCACTGAAGAACGGTTGATAGTATTTTGGAACTATGTTAGATGTTATCAAAGTTTGTAAATCCCTTTTTTTATTTTCGCTTAGTGGAATTTTTGAATTGTAGGCTTGTTTTCTGATAATATCATTTAGACTTTTCACTCCAGAACAACGTCTAGTTCTCATGGTTCTACTTTGAGCTTGTTTCCAAGTTGTATGTTTGTAGCTGTGTTTGTAGAAGTATACATCGCTTCCTTTCACAAATTTTACGACTTTTACATCTGACAACTTAATCTGACCACCATCTACATTTTTCTGGCAATTAAAACGAATTTCATTACTTAACGATTTTAAATCTATAAAGTCGTCATAACTCATTTCTTTGACAACAAAGGATCTTCCAGTTTTTTTTGAATTCCTTATTATGGTCACTAATTGATCAGGCACGTATATGGGCCCTGCTTTCTTAGCTCTCTTCAACGATTTCTCGATAATACTATGGACAGTGTCGCCCTCATTTTGTGTATGTCCACGTATGAGAAAATTGTGTGTAATAGAGTTTAGTTGTAACGTTTCCACTGCGTATAGATACATCGAAAAGACGAATCTGCAAGAGAAATCATTATTAGACATAAACATCAACAAGTTAGTTATTGCAGAATGTATGTTATACCTGTTCTTTTGTTGTCCGCAACAATTATCAGAATAGAACACTATGTCACTACCAGGACGAGAACTAGCGACTTCTTCAATAAAACCTAGGACACAGGAACCTATTTCGACAGCACCTCTTTGCCCTATCCCTTCATGCCAAAAATTACAAACCGTGTGATCTTTGTTTATTTCAGATATCTGTAACAAAAAATTGTGAAAGACGTTAATGATTTACGTATAGGTCCTACATAATGAATTACGTTAACCTACCGTGAAATTAAAACAATTCAATTTTGACTTGTAAAAAAAAGCCGAAGATTTACCCATAGGCACCGGTAGAACTGCTTGTAAATCGTATGTAGCTAAAACCATGTTAGAACCTATTTCATTTGCCTTTTCCATATCAGCAGCCTTCTCAGCTCGACTTAATTTCTTTTCATCCTGGTGTAACTGATAATCGTTTTCTAATTTTTCCTTTTCAGCTCCTTGCGCGTTTTTATATCCTTCACAAAAATCGCACAAATCCTTTTTGGAAAGAAGAACCCGATGTTAAATTTAGTATTAAAAATTCGAGCATAACAATTATAATCCGCTGCAGGTTTACCCATACTGGTTTGCTCTTTTGTATAGTGTCTATGCATTTCAGCGATTGACAATGCACCATCAATGTATTCTCTGGAAGTGTTAACTCGTTGATAGTGGCTTTCCACACGAGGAATAGAATGGATGTGTGCTTCAACGGAATCTAGTATGCTCTGATCGGTTTTGGAATGTTTTCCATGCCGTCCTCGTTTATCTTCAGCTACAAATCCTTCACCAGTGGCCTTTGATTTGATTACAGTGCGCATTGTCCTTTCTGTTATATCAAATGTGTTGATCATGTACGTTTTACAGACACGAATTTTCTTTCCATTATCTAACAGGTAAAACGCACAGTTCTGCTTTCTTGGCTCTTGGCATGCGTTATGGAGTCGACGGTATTTCACTTGCAGAGGTTCTATGCACGAAGCTAGAAAATCACGCTGCCGTTGTAACGACGCCAGATTCCAATACTTTTTGAACAGTTTAGTTCTGGAATCGTGCGATAATTTTAACGAGCACTTGAGTATACACTTATCTAAGCAAGGTGGTCTCATTGCCTTTTCTCCAACAATTTTTCCACTTTTTGAAGTATAACTTTTTCCTGCGTTTTTTAACAATTTGGCATTTGTTTTTTTCCATTGCTCAGGATGGCGTAATCTTTGTTTCCCTTTTTTAGGAGGTGCACTGTTTGATTCAGAACCGCATGAATCTGCCATTATTTGCTTTAGAATTCTGACTGGCACGATACACTAGGGACCGGTTGCAGAAACGAAAGTTAACTGTGGTTACTATTGTTGGCAACAATAGTAACAAGAGAGTAACCATAGTAACTACTGACGGCACGACAGCAACTTTTAACAATCAACAATTAAAAAATGCGCCACTAAAAATAAAATTTAACGGATTTGAGCGTTTCTCCCAATAAAAATGTTGTTGATATCTAAACCGTCTTTTATTTCCAGCGCTTCCTTGATAATTATTAATGGTTTACTCTAATAATTTTCCCATGCATTTTTGAAACTTTAGAACTGATTATTTCGAAAACTTTCCTCTTCGAGGTCATACGAATTTGACATTGCCGTACTCAGAAAAATGTGCTGAATTCAAATTCGTGAAAAAAAATTTGGGGTGCTATTTAAAAAAAAATTGTTGATGACATCATAGTGCGAAAACAAAAGACGATCGTAAAATTATAATTATTAAAAAAGATGGGGTTTTAAAAACTAAAGTTGACGGGTCCGAGGATTTTTTGTGAAAATTCTTCTAAAATGTTCTATCGAATTTATTCCTTACTTTACGAAAGCACTGAACGTCGTTGTTCATCTGGAGACATGCTGAAAAAACCGCCACTAGAACAATGACGCATCTGTCTTTCAGCGGCCACCTGAGGTGCTAACATTAAATCGTTCTTCCACTGGAGAAATGCAATTTTTTTTGTAATTATGCCATAATTAACTCAAAAAGTCAAAATTTGCACTTACGTCATTGTTCTTCCGGAGAAGCGATATATAAAATGCAAATGGAATTTTGTTTTTCTAGATTAATATATTTTTCACAAAACAGGTTTGGATTCAGTCAATCAAATCAGACACAATTAGCTCTTGACTGATAAGTTATTAACGTTAAGAAACATTAAGGCAAGATTGTCTTTTTATCAAGATTCCTAAACTATTGTAATAATTAAAGTACCAATCGCGGCGATGAAAGTATTCCTTGTACTTACAATTTTTTGCAAGTATTGCTTTGGACAGGTTCGTACATTTCAATCAAAATTAAATTACATCAAACTAATTAATCCGTAGGATTTATTTCCTGTTATAAGAATAAAAGATGGGGAGGTGGTAGGTCAACGCTATGATACTGACCCTCCCGTAGATCCAGTGTTTAATTATGTTGGCTTTTACGGAATGCCCTATGCACAACCTCCACTTGGCACCTTAAGATTTCAAGTAACAGCTACTAAATGATAACTTACCAATTTGGAAAAATTATTATTTTAGCCTCCACAACCAGTAATTCCATGGGATGGCGTAATCAATGGCATATTACCTGGTGATTTTTGTCCTCAATATGTTGAAGGTCGTGTTGTGGGTAGTGAAGATTGTTTATATCTCGATGTCGTTACGCCGAAGGTATAAAGTTTTTCCGCAACTCAAACTTGCTAACGATTTATTTTAGATTCCACTTGATCGAAACGCATCTTATCCTGTAATGGTTTGGGTCTATGGCCATGAAAGTGGTTCTGGTTTTATTTTCAAGCCTAATTTCTTGGTCAGCAAAGATATAGTTCTTGTAACAGTGGACTATCGTGTAGGATTATTTGGATTTTTTTCTACAGGAGATTCAGCAGCGTATGGTAACAACGGGTTAAAAGATCTAGTCATGGCCTTACAATGGGTCAAAGACAATATCATTTACTTCAACGGTGATCCAAATCGAGTTACTGTTTTCGGGGAAAGTTACGTGCATTATTTGCAATTAAGTCCCTTGGCTGCCGGCTTGTTCCAACAGGTTATCGTAATGAACAGCTGTGCCTTAAACCCCTGGAATTTACAAGAGAATATGCAAATTTACGTTAATAATCTTGCTGCTTACTTTAATATTTCCACAGCTTCTTCGTCGGATATTGTTGCAGGATTGCAAAAAATCGATTCTAGGAATCTTACAGAAATTGAAACAAATGTTTCCAGCCTGGTTTGTATCTCTCATTTGCAGTTTGCTGAAATTATTGTTTTATGATTTAGATTCCTACGTTTCCTACATCTCCACACCCTTTCGTTCCTATAGTCGAAGTGGATCATCCGGGAGCTTTTATTTCGCGTTTGCCTGTAGAAATTCTTGCTTCTGGTAATTATAATCACGTACCATTTATGTTTGGATATTTGGATAGGGCGGACACTATTATTTTAAATAATGTTACATTGCCCCAATTGGATGAAAATCCTGAGTTAATGGTATCGGTTTCTTTGAATGGTCCTGATAATTATACAACTGTTTTGGGAATTATTAAAGATTTCTTTTTTGATGGTGCTGCAATTATTGCGGATAAAGTCGACAGTGTGATGAGGGTACTCACTAATGAATTTTTCACTTTTGGAATTAGAAAGGCGGTAGAATTTCAAAGAAAGCATGATGAGGGTTTCCTCTATCGATTTACGTATAAGGGTGAAAATGTTACCGAATATTATTACGATATGTGGTACTATTCCAATGACACTCCTTATTACTGGTGGGTGTGGACTATTGATTATAGAAGATTTACCCCTGCAGATTTAAAAATGATCGATACATTTACAACGATTTTAACCAACTTCGCCAAATATGGGTAACACATTTGTTTTGCTGTTATTAGTATTGCTCTAATTAAACGTTTTATCAGAAATCCGGCTCCTGTTGGTGATCCAGTTCTAGGCAATGTTACTTGGCCAAAAGTAACGTCTACTGATGTCGGATTTTTGGATATTGGCAATACACTTGTATCAGGACATTTTCCAAATCAAACGGAATTTGATTTTTGGGGATTTCTTCTTACTACTTATGGGAAACCACCATTTCACATCTTTTAATTTGTTTGTTTATTGTGTTTAAATTTTTGATAACTTTCTCTAACAATAATTTCTTAACTCTACTGACCAAATGTTTTATTTGTAAATATTGATATTTTTATGTTACTACCATAAGATTACGACTAGTCTAAAAACTAACAAGAACGATAACATCTTAAAAAACTAAAAATTCTCCACTAAGGTTACCCTTTGGTGTTCTCAGATTGTTTTATCAAGATGCACTTCACAGTGTTCTTCTTTTACAGCCACTAAACTAACTCAAACACGTGAACACGTGGAATTAAGGAGTGAAGTATACAGTGAATCAAATTTTCAGCATTGCTAACACAATTTTTTAGTTATTTATTTTTTCCCCGGATTTACTAAAGCTCGAGCTTAGACTTTCACTAAGCAACCAAACAATTATTTAATGTCATAAGCATGCCGCTAATAACATTATCTAGTGAACCATGTCGTAATTCATTCTAGGCAATTTGGAAAAAATGCTGTAGCTCTGCGACCGTTCTCGGAGGTTCTGGAAAGGTTGATACCACCTTTAATTTACTGATTACAAATAGTTAAAATAAAAGGCAATATTGTAAATAAAATAAAATCGACAATGCTTTAGTTAAAAACTAAATATCAATATTTATTGATTAATCAAAAGTTAACACACAAATTTTATATCTTGTCAATCTCAAAAATTAGTAAAATAGCTTGCGGTTTATTTTCATGTAACCTATAAAAAATATTGCCCTTTAGGTTGTAGGCAAGATATTTTAAATTGCAGAAGTATATTAATTTAATAGAAGTATTAATGTAAAATTGGGTAAACTACCAAATGATTAACGTGGTAAAGTATAATATTAATTACTTAATTACATTAATATATTTTTACAATTTAAAATAGTATAAGCTAGAAGGATTCTCTAGGAGTTGGTTAAAAATAAACTCCATATATTATTATGACATTAATTTTTGAAAATGAGAGCTTTTAAAATTTGTGTGCAAACTTTTAAGTAATCAATAATTATTAATATTTTTTAAACAAAAACAATGTGATGTAAAACCATGGGGAGGAATTTTACCAGCTTTTGGATCATACTGTCCACAAATATCTACTAGGTACTGAAAATGGTGTTGCACAAATTATCGGTTAGGTGTACTAGGATTCCATTCGATAAGGTAGTAAACACTTCATAACGTCCCTTAGTCAGTAGATATCACTTATCTTAAACAATCTATTTATTTTTAACTTATTTATCAGAAACATGATAATCGAAATGCATTTAATCACAGTACATTTCGTTCCCCCACAATGAAATGTTTGTTGATTGTAGTTATTGTTTTGCATTATTCGGCAGCACAAGTCTTTGGTTGAATATTTAAAACGAAAGAAGAACTGAATTTTATTTTTAGGTTCTGAATCCAATTGTGATCATAAATGATGGAAGTATTCAAGGGATTCTTACAACGACAAGGCTTCCACCTTACATTGATTACAATGCATTCAAAGGAATCCCATATGCGGCCCCGCCAGTTGGGACTTTACGGTTTAAGGTATTTTTGTTTATGATACAATACAGTTTTAAAGAATCACTGACATATTGAAAATATTTTCAGTCACCTCAACCTGTAACACCATGGAGTGGTATTCTGACAACTACGGTTTATGGGGCATTTTGTCCACAAGTCATTGCTGGACAAATTCTCGGTGTTGAAGATTGTTTAACTTTAAATGTGTTTACTAAAAAGGTTTAATTACCCAACTAAACATCCAAAAACTCTTTTAACATTTATTTTAGCTCCCCGCAGATGGTGTTGATCTGAAACCAGTGATGGTTTGGATTCCTGGTGGAGCTTACATTGCTGGATCAGGCTCTCTGTATAACCCTGATTTCATGATACAACATGATATTGTCATTGTTACCATAAATTATCGGTTGGGTGTATTAGGATTCCTTTCAACCGGTGACGATGCGGCTTATGGAAATTGGGGACTCAAAGACCAAGTTGCAGCGTTACAATGGGTTCAAAACAATATTATTTCCTTTAACGGCGATCCAAACAAAGTAACAATTTTTGGTGAAAGCGCTGGTGGATTTTCATCTCACTCTTTGCAATTAAGTCCATTGGCCACCGGTAAAAACCATTTTCTTTTTATGCACAATATTTAAAACAATTTTATTTAGGATTATTTCATCAAGTTATGGTTATGAGTGGCTGTGCTTTAAACTCAATGGGCATGCAAAGAAATATGCCAAAATACTTGGCAAATCTAGCCGCTTATTTTGAAATTTCAATGAATTCGACTACTGCCGCTGTAGCTGCTTTTCAGGGCATTCCTTTCGAAACACTGCTTCAAGCCTCTGTTAATAGCGGAATTACGGTAACTGGATTTTAATTGAGGTTTACTTTCAGTTGCATTATACATTTTTAGGGGCTTGAAAGTCCTCTCGACATTAATCCATTCCTGCCTATTGTTGAAGTTGCTCATCCTGGAGCATTTATGACTAATTATGGATTGGAATTACTCGAATCAGGGAATTATAATCATATGCCTTGGATGTTTGGTCACACTACCGGAGAAGGCTCCGCTGCCATTCGAAGTATATACTTGAATTTCTCTTCATTTCTCTGTTATTTCGTAATTTGTTTAATTCGCTATCGTTTATTTAGTTATTGAATCATTAATGGATATTAATAAGTTTGATACTGATCCGTTATTATACGTTTCGACGTCCTTCAATAATCCACCGAATGCCTCAGCACTAGGGCAAACAATTAGAGATCACTTTTTGGGGAATTCTTCAGCGACAGATTACAATAAATTTACAGAAGTAATTGAAGAAGTAATTTGAAAAATGTTGTATTAATGTCTCATTTTGTAGTATCTTACTGACGAATATTTCAGACGTGGAATAAGAAAAGCCATCGATTATTTAAGAATTTCCGATAATGGCTATTACTATATTTACTCGTACGAAGGTACGGTTACTTCAGGATATCCTGGCGTCCCCCACGGCGACGATTTACAATATTATTGGTACTTAAACTACATAAATTACACGCTGTTTAATAGTTTTGATTTGGCCACTATTACCAAATCTACTAAATTGTGGGCTAATTTTGCCATTTACGGGTAAGGTTTCTTACCGTTATTGGTTTAAATTGCAAATAACTTTATTTTAGGAATCCAACTCCCTTAACTGATCCTATACTTGATAATGTAATTTGGCCACAAGTGACGTCAACTGCTGTTGGTTATTTGGACATTGGTGCCACATTAATAGCTGGTTCCAATCCAGATGAAGCTAATGCTGATTGGTGGCAAAATCTATTCGACACTTTTGCAGTTAAACCATTGGTGACTTATTAAATTCTGACAATAAATATTATTATTGTATTTCAATCGATGACAAACTTATAAAAAATATACAATCTAATATTATTTGGTCTTGGGATATTAATAAATGTTCGTAATCGTGACGGTTCACTATTGGTTTTTCTTTTTATTCTATTCGATAAAGTAGTAGGCACTTCGGTAGATATCACTTATCTTACAGGAGGAAACAATCCATTATTTATTTTTAACTTACTTATCCGTTAATTTCCTAACTTCAGGAACACGATAATCTAAATAGATTTAACCACAGTACATTTCGTTCCTCCAAAATGGATTGTTTGTTGTTTTTAGTCATCGTTTTGCAATATTCAGCAGCACAAGTATTTGGTTGAATATTTAAAACGAAAGAAGAACTGAATTTTATTTTTAGGTTCTGAATCCAATTGTGACCATAAATGATGGAAGTATTCAAGGGATTCTTACAACGACAAGGCTTCCGCCTTACACAGATTACAATTCATTTACAGGTATTCCGTATGCGGCCCCGCCAATTGGTGCTTTACGGTTTAAGGTATATTTGTTTATGGTACAATGCAGTTTTAAAGAATTACTTACATATTGAAAATATTTTCAGTCACCTCAACCTGTAACACCGTGGAGTGGAATTCTGGCAACTACGGCTTATGGGGCGTATTGTCCACAAATCTTTGCTGGACAAATTCTCGGCCTTGAAGATTGTTTAACTTTAAATGTGTTTACGAAAAAGGTTTAATTATTTCCACTCAAATTTTCAAATGTTTGTTAAAATTTCATTTCAGCTTCCTGCAGATGGTGTTGATTTAAAACCAGTTATGTTTTGGATCCATGGTGGAGCTATGATTGCTGGATCTGGGGCTTTACACGGTCCTGACTTTTTAATACAATCGGATGTTGTTATTGTGACCATAAATTATCGGTTAGGTGTATTTGGGTTTCTTTCGACTGGTGATGATGCGGCTTATGGAAATTGGGCTCTGAAAGACCAAGTCGCTGCGTTGCAATGGGTTCAAAACAATATTATTAACTTTAATGGGGATCCCAACAAAGTAACAGTTTTTGGGGAAAGCGCTGGTGCCCTGTCAACCCATCTTTTGCAGTTAAGTCCGTTGGCAACTGGTAAAAACAATTTTCTTTCAACACAAACTTTCTAAATCAATTGCATTTAGGTTTATTTCATCAAGTGATGCTTATGAGTGGGTGTGCTATAAATCCTATGGGTTATCAAAGAAATATGCCAAAATACTTGGGAAATCTTGCGGCTTTTTTTCAAATTTCGATGAACTCGTCTGCCGATGCTGTAACTGCTTTTCAAGCAATTCCTTTCGAAATGCTGCTTGAAGCGTCTCTTAATAATACTATCACGGTAATTGAATTTTGGTTACAATTTTTTATGAGCTATATAACATTTTGTTAGGGGCTTGAAAGTCCTCTATTGTTTAGTGCTTTTCTGCCAATCGTTGAAGTTGCTCATCCTGGAGCATTTATGACTAAGTATGGATTGGAATTACTAGAATTAGGGACTTACAATCATATGCCTTGGATGTTCGGTCACACTTCTGGGGAAGGCTCCGTTGCTATTCAAAGTATTTGAATTTCATTGTTATATAATTTATTGATTTGCATTTTTCAGTTATTCAATCATCAATGGATATTAATCAATTTGATACGGATCCATTGTTATATGTTTCGTCATCATTTAATAATCCACCGAATGCTGCAGCTCTGGGCCAAACTATTAAAGACTACTTTTTAGGGAACTCTTCAGCAACAGATTACAGTAAATTTACACAAGTAAGATAAAGGGAAGGGTGCAAAACGTCCGATTAAAATATTTTTGTTTAGTACTTTTCTGACGAATATTTTAGACGTGGGATGAGAAAAGCCATAGATTATTTGAGAACTTCTGATAACGGTTATTACTACATTTATTCATATGAAGGTACTGTTAGTATGGGATACCCAGGCGTTGCCCACACCGAAGATTTACAATATTATTGGTATTTATTCTACATCAATTACACTTTGTTCAACAGTTTAGATTTGGCCACAATTACCAAATCTTCAAAATTGTGGACAAACTTTGCTATTTACGGGTAGGTTTTCTAACTGTTTATGTGTTTTGAATTGCAAGCAAAATTGTTGTAGCAATCCCACTCCTGCAGCTGATCCTATCCTCGATAATGTTATTTGGCCCCCAGTAACGTCAACCTCTGTTGGCTATTTGGACATTGGTGACACATTAACAGCTGGTTCCAATCCAGATGAAGCTAATGCTGCTTGGTGGCAAAATCTCTTCGACACTTTCGGTGTTCAACCGTTGGTGACTTATTAAATTTTCACAATAAATATTATTAATAGCTTCTGAATATTGGCAATAAACTACAACATTGTGATAGTTTTTAACCTTTGGATATTAAACCATGCATTGCACTAAATTGTTATTATTTTCGATAATCAATTTAATAAACTAGATAATTTGTTCGTTATCGTGATGAATAAAATCAATTGCGTTTGTGTTTTTTTTTAATACTATTTAAGTGAATTGAAATTTATTTTTACTCGTTAAACTGTCGAAGTACATCTCGAACCTTTGAAATGAAGTGTCGTTTTTTCTTATTTATTATTTTGCATTGTTCTACAGCACAAGTTGCCAATTTAAAATTTAAAATGAAAAAGAATTAAATTTTATTTTTAGGTGCTGAATCCAATTGTGTCCATAAATGATGGAAGTATTCAAGGGATTCTTACAACGACAAGGCTTCCACCTTACATTGATTACAATGCATTCAAAGGAATCCCATATGCGGCCCCGCCAGTTGGGACTTTACGGTTTAAGGTATTTTTGTTTGTTATACAGGACAGTTCTATTACATATTAAAAACATTTTCAGGCACCTCAGCCTGTAACACCGTGGAGTGGAAATTTATCAACTACGACTTTCGGAGCATCTTGCAGTAGCGTTGAAGATTGTTTAACTTTAAATGTGTTCACTAAAGAGGTTTAATATTGTTAAATTAATTGCCAAAATAGTTGTTATAATTTGATTTTAGCTTTCTGCAGCAGACTGCGTGAATTTAAAACCAGTTATGGTATGGATTCACGGTGGAGCTTATGTTTCTGGATCATCCGCTTCGTATGGTCCTGACTTCTTATTACAAAGTGATGTTGTCATAGTCACTCTCAATTATCGGTTGGGTATATTAGGGTTCTTTTCAACTGGCGACGATGCAGCTTATGGAAATTGGGGTCTTAAAGACCAAGTCGCTGCGTTGCAGTGGGTTCAGAATAATATTGCTTACTTCAATGGGAATCCTAACAAAGTAACAATTTTCGGTGAAAGCGCTGGGGGATCCTCAACACATTTTTTGCAGTTAAGTCCGTTGGCAACTGGTAAATATAATGTTTTTTGAAAACAAACTGTCTGAAGCAATTGTAATTCTATATAGGTTTATTTCATCAAGTAATGGTTATGAGTGGTTGTGCTATAAATGCAATGGTTTTGCAAAGAAATATGCCAAAATACTTGGGAAATCTTGCGGCCTATTTTCAAATTTCCATGAACTCGTCTACTGATGCTGTAACTGCTTTTCGAGGAATTCCTGCCGCAACGCTAGTTACAGCCTCTCTTAATAATGCAATTACGGTAATTAAATTTTGGTTATATTTCTTCTTAGCTATATAACATTTTTTAGGGACTTGAAAGTCCTCTTGCCTCTTTTAGTGCTTTTCAGCCAATTGTTGAAGTTGCTCATCCTGGAGCATTTTTGACTAGTAATGGAATGGAATTACTTGAATCAGAAACTTACAATCATATGCCTTGGATGTTCGGTCACACTTCTGGCGAAGGCTCCATTGCTATTCAAAGTATTTGAATTTCATTGTTATATTATTATTTATTGATTTACATTTTTCAGTCATTCAAGGATCAATGGATATTAATCAGTATGATACTGATCTATTGTTATATGTTTTGTCATCATTTAATAATCCACCGAATGCTGCAGCTCTGGGTCAAACTATTAAAGACTATTTTTTGGGGAACTCTTCAGCAACAGATTACAGCAAATTTATAGAAGTAAGATAAATGGAAGGATAAAAATGTCTGATTAAAATGTTTTTAATTAGTATCTTTCTGACGACTATTTTAGACGTGGAATGAGAAAAGCCGCAGATTATTTGAGAATTTTTGATAACGGTTATTACTATATTTATTCATATAAAGGTACTTTTACTTCACAATACCCAGGCGTCGGCCACTTCGAAGACGTAAAATATTATTGGTACTTAAACGGCGTCAGCTACAATTTGTTCAATAGTTTAGATTTGGCCACCATTACCAAATCTTCAAAATTGTGGACAAACTTTGCTATTTACGGGTAGGTTTTCTAACTGTTTATGTGTTTTGAATTGCAAGCAAAGTTGTTGTAGAAATCCCACTCCTGCATCTGATCCTATACTCGATAATGTTATTTGGCCCCCAGTAACGTCGACTTCTGTTGGTTATTTGGACATTGGTGACACATTAACAGTTGGTTCCAATCCAGATGAAGCTAATGCTGACAATACATACATGTTTTAGTTATGTATTTTATTCGGGTATTAATAAATATGCATAATCCTCAGATACCACATTTTTTCTAATTTTATCCCATGAACATTCTATAAGTTAGTAAACACTTCATCAAGGTTCTTATCCACAAGATAATGTCGTCCTTATCTTGTAGAAGAAAAAATTCCATTACATTTGATCTTACTAATTTGCACTTAGCAGGTGTTTAAATTTATTTCAACTTATTGATCCGTTAATTAATAACTCCAAGGCGCGTGATAGTATAAAATACCTAAAATCGATCAAAATAATCGCAGTACATTTAGTTCCTTCAAGATGAAGTGTCTGGTGTTTCTAGCTATCGTTTTGCAGTACGCTGCAGGACAAGTTGAGGTTTTAATATTGAAAGTAAAAAAACATTAAACTGTAATTTCAGGTGCTGTATCCAATTGTGACCCTTAATGATGGAATGATTCAAGGATTACTCACCACAACCAGACTTCCACCCTATACTGCTTACAATACATTTGCGGGAATTCCATATGCGGATCCACCAACTGGTGGCTTACGGTTTAAGGTATATGTTTGTAATATACTATAACAAATTGTTACATGAAAAAAATTAGGCACCGCAACCTGTAACACCATGGTTTGGAATTTTAACAACTATGGTTTATGGAGCGTATTGCCCACAAATGATTGCTGGAGCGCTTGTCGGTCTTGAAGATTGTTTGACTTTAAATGTGTTTACCAAAAAGGTTTGGTTATTGTAATTTAAGTAATTTAGCAAAATTTTAATAGAATTATAGCTTCCTTCAGAAGGTGTGGACTTAAAACCGGTCATGGTTTGGATACATGGTGGAGCTTATGTTGTTGGAGCTAGCGCCTTATACGGCCCGGACTTTATGATACAGAACGATGTCGTCGTTGTCACCATTAACTATCGACTTGGTGTATTAGGGTTCTTCTCAACTGGCGACGATGCTGCTTATGGAAATTGGGGTCTTAAAGACCAAGTTGCCGCGTTACAATGGGTCAAAAACAATATCGTTCAATTCAATGGAGATCCTAATCAAGTAACTATATTTGGTGAAAGCGCTGGCGCATTCTCAACCTCCTATTTGCAACTAAGTCCACTGGCTACAGGTAAATGCAATTTTTATTGAAGGAAATCTTGACGGAAAATGTTTTAGGATTGTTCCACAAAGTGATGGCTATGAGTGGCTGTGCTATAAATCCTTGGGCTTTGCAAAGAACTATGCCGAAATATGTATCAAATCTTGCCGCTTATTTTGGAATTTCGATGAGTTCAACCACTGCAGCTGTTTCTGCTTTCCAGGATATCGCTTACGGAACGTTGGTACAAGCAGCGAGTGATAATTCAATTACGGTAAATAATTTAGTACTATTATTATTTCTCAATTTTGGTGCATATTATGTTTCAGGGACTTGAAAATCCACTTCTTCCCGGTACTTTCTTCCCTGTTGTTGAAGCTCCCCATTCCGGAGCCTTTATGACTAGTCATGGATTGGCGTCACTTGAATCTGGAGTTTACAATCACGTGCCTTGGATGTATGGTCACACTTCCGGAGAAGGCTCTATTGCTATCCAAAGTATTTAATCTCTTTATGGTATTTTTTATTAGCTTCTTTTTTCAGTTGTTGAACAATTAATGGATATTAATCAATTCGATACGGATCCATTATTATATGTTTCACCATCTTTTAATAATCCAGCAAATGCTGCCGCCTTAGGTCAAACAATTAGGGATTACTTTTTAGGCACATCTTCAGCGACAGATTACACTAAATTTACACAAGTAATAAAAAGACAATATTTAAAAAATGTCATCTTACAATCTCTTTTTAGTATCTCTCTGATGAATATTTCAGACGTGGAATGAGAAAAGCTATCGATTATTTAAGAACAACTAATAACGGTTATTACTACAATTACTCTTACAAAGGCAGTGTTACAATGAGTTATCCAGGCGTTCCTCATGGAGAAGATTTGCAATATTATTGGTACTTAGACTACATTAATTACGCCATGTTTAACACTGCAGATTTGGACACTATTACCAAATCTGCCAAGTTGTGGTCTAATTTCGCCATCTATGGGTAAGATTTATTTTAATGAAATTATCTTAATTCACAGAAGATTTTTTCCAGTAATCCCACTCCTTCAGCCGATCCTGTACTCGATAATGTAATTTGGCCACCAGTAACTTCAACGTCTGTTGGATATTTGGACATTGGTGCCACTTTAGTAGCCGGTTCCAATCCAGATGAAGCTAATGCTGGATGGTGGCAAAATCTTTTTGATACCAATGCTGTTAAACCACTGGTGACTTATTAAAGAAAAAATAAAAGTTTTACTTGAATTCATTGTCTATTATTTTTTATCATTAAATTTATGGTATGGATTGACTTATCATTTGAATCTATAATATCTAAATTAATTTAGGTAACAATAAAATCTATTTTAATCCACTTATCAAATCAAAAATTATCTTTATTCACTCAATTGAGTGAAACCTTGATCAGTACGGATCTAAGATTCACCATGGAACTAATAATTTTGGTTTTATGTTTAGTGACTGGCTCTTTTGCACAAGTTTGTATTTGTTAATTAATTGCATGGTTTTTTTAAATTTATATTTCCAATAGGTAGAATATCCCATAGTTAATACATCACTTGGGTTAGTTCAAGGAGCTTTAGTCCAATCTAGAGCTCCTACTGTAATCAATTACTATGCGTTTAAAGGTATCCCTTTTGCTGAGCCACCAGTTGGCCCTTTGAGGTTTAAGCCACCACAACCTCCAATTCCTTGGGGTGGTATTCATAATGGGACAAAAGTGGCTCAACCTTGTCCACAAAGTTTAGGCACCTTATTTGTGGGATCTGAAGATTGTCTACGTCTTGATGTTTATACTGCTGAGGTACTTATTGAGTTATCTAATAGAAGGCTCTTAACATATGGTTTAGTTAGTATCTTTAAACACTACCCTAAAACCGGTGATGTTCTGGATTTATGGCGGATCTTTCAATTCTGGTGGAAGTTTTATTTATGCTCCCGATTTCTTAATAGCACACGACGTGGTAATAGTAGCTACCAATTATCGCATAGGAGTTCTCGGATTTCTATCCACTAATGATGAAAACGCCTATGGAAATATGGGATTCAAAGATCAAGTTGCTGCCTTGCAGTGGGTTCAGAATAATGTGGCATATTTCGGGGGTGATCCCAATCAAGTTACAATTTTTGGAGAAAGTGCTGGAGCCAATTCAGTACATTATTTACAATTAAGTCCATTAGGGAGAGGTTTGTTCCATAAAGTTATGGCACATAGTGGTTGTGCTCTGAATCCCTGGGCAATCCAAACAGATCCTTTGAGATACGTTTTTAATTTGACGAATTATTTTGGTATTCAAGCTAATTCCACGAATGAAGCAATATTGGGTTTGCAACAAATTGACATGATTGAACTAGTTATGGCGGGAAATGATAATAATGCCACCGGACATTTAAATCTGTTAGAAGTTCCGCCTTTCTATCCAGTGATCGAAATTGATCATCCAGAGGCGCTCGTTTCTAAGTCAGGAATGGAAATTTTGGAATCAGGCAATTACAGTATCTTACCGTTTCTTTTTGGACACACTTCTGGGGAAGGATCAGTTGGACTTGATAGTAGGGTTAAATTAAATAATGAGGTAAATAAAAATAAGGTGTTTTTAGCTGTAAATGGTGTTTATTCGTTAGCTGATTTCGATGCACATCCTGAGTATTTAGTGTCACCTTCTCTAAATGGGCCAGACGATCCTGTTGCTGTCGGCGTGATTATCAAAGATTTCTTTATGGGTGCTGCAAATTTTTCCGATATTATAGACGGAACTTTACAAGTTAGTTTTCTTTAAATTATTGTTCATTTTTCAAATCGTTCTTTTTAGGTTTGGTCGAATGAATTGTTTGTTCGTGGTATGAGAAAATCAATAGAGTTTCAACGAGCTTATATCGATGGATTTTTTTACCGTTTTAGATATGAGGGAAGTTTGGAAGGAGGACATCCTGGTAAGACTAAAATGTATTGTGTTTGAAATTACAACTTTTTGTATTTAGGTGTTGATCATTCTCATGATTTACCTTACTATTGGTATATGCCCAATGCGGATTACAGTTTGTACACTGAAGCAGACTGGAAGACTATTACTAGAATGACCAAATTCATGACAAATTTTGCAACTTATGGGTATTGACTAGTTACTAATTTTTTTTTTTTTAATATTTCCATGTTGTATATTAATTTTAGTTCGCCAACTCCTTTCATCGATCCTGATCTAGATAACGTCACTTGGCCGGCAGTTACATCTACTGCAGTAAATTTCATGGACATCGATATCAATTTAAGTACCGGCAGCAATCCAAATCAAACTGAATTCGATTTCTGGAACTCCTTGTTTGCCATCTATGGAAAGCCACCGTTCCAAACATATTAAATTTTGTTATTTACGCAATAAACAATGAGAATCCAGTTGAATTTTTTATTAAATCACTCGAGAGTATAAGAATAGTGCGATTGTTACTTTCAATCTCATTAGACTATTAACTATTCTCAATATCTTATTTGCATAGGAAGAATAATATTCTATTATATTATATTAATGGTCTGTGCGAGGACTGATTACGTTTTTTCTATTGAGGACAAAAACAAAACCTAGTATGTTCAAATTCTGATTAATTTAGGAAATCGTAATGACACTGCCTAACTTACAAAAAGTCGTATTTTTTACATAAATTATATAATAGAAATATTACAATAGCCGCAGATACAATTCAAATTCAGGGAAATTATCATAATGCTAATTACATGGGAAATAACAGAGTGATTTAAAATTGATACAATATTTGCTATACGTTCGCCGGACCGGCTCAACTGCACATTTGTCTAATGATCGACTTAGCTGGGCAAATGTTAAATGCTCAGGAAAATAGCAGTTTCAATATTAATTAAATTTGATTGATCAATAATAAGTCGACAGGCAAACGCAAAATACACGCGGAAGTATTGAAGCTTGTAAACATCAAAAGAATATGGCAATTTTTAATGCAAACTATGACACCGGAATCTACCATAGATGGGTTGACTTCCAACTTTGTCGCCGTATCAAAGAATGCAAATGCCAAAAGATGCAAGGAACATTGGCTTATTAGTATATACAGTCATGTGCTTTCCTTACAATAATCCATAAGAGAATTTACTCCAAATGCGAAGAGAGGACAGGTGACACTCAGTTTGGTTTCAAAAAAACCTACGTACATGAGTAACCCTTTATTGTATGCAACTGTTGACAGGAAAGTGCTATGACTAAAGAAAAGAAGTATTGAATTGCTTTATTGATCATTTAATATAATGTTATATAGGGCAGAAACTTGATATATGTATTAAGGTTAAGTCACTTAATAAAAGAGAGGCTTTTGAAATGTGGACGGTGAAAAGGCTACTAAAAATCTTTTGGGTAGACTACGTAACAAATGAGAAGTGTTACGCTGGCTAATACCCATCGGCGGTTCTGGATATTTTGAAACATGGCAAAATATCTTATTCAGGATACTTTTTACGAGGACGTAAGTTTAATCTTTTAAAAAAATATGTTAATGGGAAAAATTGAGAGAAAGAGGGGATCAGGCTGAAAACAGCATTCATTGCTTCGGAACATCAGGAATTGATGTAGATATAGCCACAATGTTTAAAACAGCAGAAGAGGGTACGCTCCGAATAGTATAGTAAACAAGGGAACGTCTCCACGCTACTCCAATCGTATAGTTCGAGAAGCAGAGGAAGAAGAATTTTAAATAGGTTGGTCCATTTATGAAAAATTATTATTAAATTGTAGTTTGCTGTTGAAATGAAATTAATGCAGGATGGTGACAAAATCTTTTTGATAGAGTTCGCGACAAAGTAGATTACATAAGGGCGTAAGTTAATTGGTGCAAACAAATTTCTCCAGTAGCTTGCTAGTAAAGTAACAATAGTGTAACCAAAAAGTACCTAATCGTCAATATGATGCGAGAATGTAATTTGTTATTCTTTCCCCTATTTTAATAGGGAGACTTGTCCGAAACCAATTTTGATTTCTGCCCACTCCCACTATTTATGTACTTATATCTTGTTAAATATTTTATTACAATTTAATGCTTATCATTTTTATATTAAAATATTGGCATGAATTGACTTATCGAAACTATCTAAACTGTTTTTAGTGAAATCTATTTTAACCCACTTAACAAATCACAAACTACCGTTATTCATTCAGTTGAATGAAACTGAAGGTTCAGGATGGAACTAATAGTTTTGGTTTTATGTTTAGTAGCCGGTGCTTTTGCACAAGTTTGTATTTGTTAATTAATTTTATAGTTTGGTTTTATTAATATTTTCAATAGGTGGAATTTCCTGTAGTTAACACATCTCTCGGGTTAGTTCAAGGAGCTTTAGTCGCAACTAGAGGTCCAACGGTAGTCAATTACTATGCTTTCAAGGGTATTCCTTTTGCTGCCCCACCAGTTGGCCTATTAAGGTTTAAACCACCGCAACCTCCAATACCTTGGAGTGATATTCATAATGGAACAAAAGTGGCTCAACCTTGTCCGCAAAGTTTAGGTAGCGTATTCGTTGGATCAGAAGATTGCTTACGGCTTGATGTTTACACTCCTGAGGTACGCTTTCATTCCTCTAATAGAAATTATTTAACATATGAATTAGTTAGTATCCTCAAACCCTACCCTGAAACCGGTCATGTTCTGGATATATGGCGGATCATTCAAATCTGGAGGAAGTTTTATTTACGGCCCGGATTTTTTAATAACACACGACGTGGTGATAGTAGCCACCAATTATCGCTTAGGGGTTCTAGGGTTTATATCGACTAATGATGAAAACGCCTACGGCAATATGGGTTTTAAAGATCAAGTTGCTGCCTTGCAATGGGTTCAGAATAATGTCGCATATTTCGGGGGTGATCCCAATCAAGTTACAATTTTCGGAGAAAGTGCTGGAGCTAATTCAGTACATTATTTACAATTAAGTCCATTAGGGAGAGGATTGTTCCATAAAGTTATGGCACATAGTGGTTGTGCTCTGAATCCCTGGGCAATACAAACAGATCCGTTGAGATACGTTTTTAATCTGACGAATTATTTTGGTATTCAAGCTAATTCCACAAGTGAGGCAATATTGGGTTTGCAACAAATTGACATGATTGAGCTAGTTACGGCGGGGGATGATGATAATGCCACCGGGCATTTTAATCCATTTGAAATTCCGCCTTTCTATCCCGTGATCGAAGTTGATCATCCTGAAGCTTTCGTTTCAAAATCAGGAATGGAAATTTTGGAATCTGGTGATTACAGTGTCGTACCGTTTCTTTTTGGACACACTTCTGCCGATGGATCAGTTGGACTTAACGGTAAGATTTTACTAAATATGAGAGCAAATGTGAAAATTACGCCTCTATAGGTGTCGATAATGTTTATTCGTTAGCTGATTTGGATGCTCATCCTGAATATTTAGTGTCTCTTTCTCTAAACGGACCAGATGATCCTGTTGCTGTCGGATCAATTATTAAAGAATTTTTTCTAAGCAGTGCAAATTATTCCGATAGTGTAGAAGGAACTTTAAGAGTTAGTTTTCTTTAAGTAACTTTTCCTTTTTTACATAATTTACATTTTAGGTTTTTTCGAATGAACTGTTTGTTCGAGGTATGAGAAAGTCAATAGAATTTCAGAGAGCTGCTATCGATGGATATTTTTACCGATTTACATATGAAGCTAGTATCGATGGAGGATATCCTGGTATAGCTTGAAATTATTGTTTCTGTAATTTCAAACGTCTTTTTAGGTGTTGATCATGCTCATGATGTACCTTCCTATTGGTATATACCCAATGTGAACTACGATTTGCTCACCGCTGATGACTGGAGGACTGTTGCTAGAATGACCAAATTCTTAACAAATTTTGCAACTTATGGGTATTGAATAGATACTAGTTTGGTTAATCGTTTCATTATTGTCATTTTAAATTATAATTTCAGTTCGCCAACTCCTTTCATTGATCCTGCTCTAGATAACATCACGTGGCCAGCAGTTACCGCTTCTACAGTTGGTTTCATAGATATCAACGTCGATTTAAGTATCGGAAATAATCCCAATCAAACCGAATTCGATTTTTGGAACTCCTTGTTCGCCAACTATGGAAAACCGCCATTCCAAACATATTAAATTGTTTTATTTAGGCAATAAACAATCATGAAACTATTAATTTTGTTTTTGTTATCACATCAATATTTTACAATTATCTAGCAATTAGATTTTAAACTATTAATAACTATCCAATTTGAGAAAACCCCATAAGCATGAAGTTAGTTTTTGTTTGTTAATATTATCGTACGCAAGTCTTGTGGTCAGGGGTATTTTAATTATTATTGGTGGGCCGAAAGTTGATGTCAGTTAGTAGAAGTATTCCAAATGTAAAGAAATTGGAACTTCATAATTTCCTATTCACAACGTATGCAAAATCTATGATCAAAATTTATCACAAAGCTTTGTATAAAAATATGGAAACAATTTTAGTTATTTGTAGATAACTAAATTATGAGATTAACAGATATTTCATAAAAAATAAACTATTGTTCTTTAAGTAGTCACTTGAAAATGTCAGTAGCTTTTGAGTTTGTTTTTGTTATCACATAAATACTTATACTTTACAATTATCTAAACAATCAGATTTTAAACTATTAATAACTATCCACATAAGGACATAAATTATTTGTAAAGATTAAACTCAAGTTTTTGTTCATTTTGCATATCATAGTTTTTTCTTTCTTGAACACGTTAAATGAACATTATTGGTTTACTATTAAGACCGTAACCTTATGGCCTTTAAGATATATTACATCCCCATGTTAATTGAACCAGTAAAGTACAATATATAAGTAAATTTACCTATACACATACAAAGCGTTATTAAAAACGAGAATAAACACTAGTTGTGGTCTATTCAAATATCAGCACACATCCGACAAAACGCGAAGGTATCAGGTGTGAGTTAGATCGGTACTTACGTACGCTACTAAAAGAGCAACAGAAACATCAACTACTAAAATAATGTTGAGAACGACTGAAATCAAAATTTGAAGATTTACTAAGAGCCAGTTGCATAAACGAAGTTAACAGCGGTGTCAGCTAAGAAAGCGTTAACTAGGTAAATGATTGGCTGCGCTGACACCGCTGTTAACTTCGTTTCTGCAACTGGTCCTAAGTGTGCTAATCTCAGAGTCAGGATAATAAGTGAACAAATAAGAGAAGAACTAGGAATTCAGGATGTAGTAACAGGGACTAGAGCACGAAGGAGGTTTTGGAGAGATAACGTAGAAAGGACACTAAAAGAACGAATAACCACATGAGCTAATACCCGTAGACCATCGGGCAAACGCCCAAAATGGTAGATGAACAGCTGCACTTCAACATAACAAGCGACACACTAATAATTAAAAAGCCCTATTTGAAAGAAGAAGTAGAGGGCGAAAAGTAAAATTTTCGGACAAAATTATCATATTAGGATATTTAAACCACCTGTAATACACATACATAATTACATCCATACCTGGTACATTGGTACTAAGCTAATAAGTAAATATAAATATTAATTATTTTATATTAGTGCATGTAACCTATTGAGCTTGTTGTAATTGAAAGTAATCTAAAACTCAATCAAAATCAAATCAAAATCAAGGCCCGTACAAACACTTAATTTTGTCAATCACAAGTTATTTTTTTATATTTAGTTGAAGAAGTATTGTTCAAAATTAATCGTATAATCTTTATTATTTGCAAATTTCATTCACTTATTGAAGCACCTCAGGAGTGACCAGTTCGAAAATGAAGACATTTTTCATTTTGCTCTTTTTGCATTACGCAATATGCCAGGTACGTTCAACTAAATTAGTTAAAAATAATAAAATTATTATTAGTTGATATAGGACCCTTTTCCCGTTGTAACCCTACCTTCGGGTCAAGTTCAAGGAGTTAGGGAAACGTCACGACTTGATTCCACTGTGAGCTACAACACGTTCAAAGGAATTCCTTATGGAGAACCGCCTATTGGAGCGTTGAGATTTCAAGTAAACTTTAATATTTATAACCGAAAATCAGTTTTTTATATAAATAAATAGGACCCAGTACCAGCTTCTCCATGGACTGGAGTTCACAACGGCACAAGGCCAGGAAATCCTTGCCCCCAATTTTTGAGTACTTTCTACGCTGGAGATGAAAACTGCTTGAATTTGGACGTGTACACTTCTGAGGTATAAGTATAGTTGTAATTCTTGTAAAATTTTAAATATAATTTTCAAGCTTCCCACTGGTGGAGCCTTGAAACCGGTTATGTTCTGGATATATGGAGGCGCTTATACGTCAGGAGCCAACGTCCTTTACGGAGGAGATGTCCTTATGAAGCATGATGTAGTATTAGTGGTAGTTAATTACAGACTTGGAGTTTTCGGATTTTTGTCAACCGGCGATTCATCTGCTTACGGAAATCAAGCGTTAAAAGATCAAGTTTTGGCTTTACAATGGGTTCGTGATAACATCGCTTTGTTTAATGGTGACCCTAATAGAGTTACCATTTTCGGCGAAAGTGCTGGGGCTAGTTCTACTCACTACTTGCAAATAAGTCCATTGGCCACAGGTACAAGTAAAGAAAATGACAATTAAAACTAAATCCAAATATATATTTTAGGACTGTTTCATCAAGTTTTGGTGCACAGTGGTTCCGCCATTACCCCATGGGCCATTACAAAAAACCCAATGCCTTATATTGTAAACTTGGCTAATCATTTCGCAGTTAACACAGACACAACTGCTAATATCATTGCTGGTTTGCAAGCAATTGCTACTAGAACTTTGATTGAAGCGGCTACTGATCCAGCCGTTACGGTAATTTATTATTATTTAAAATATAAATTATTTATATACATAACTTGCATTTGACAGGGATACGTCGATCCTGCCCAAGTTCCTCCATTCTTCCCTGTTATTGAAGTTGATCACCCAGGAGCATTTGTTTCTCAAGCTAGTTATCAATTAATTTTGTCTGGAACTTATAACCATGTTCCATTTTTCTTTGGCCATACTACATCTGAAGGCTCATTTGGATTTGGATGTATGATGTTGTACATTTTAATATTGCATTTTTAATTTTAAAATTCTAGATATTTTGGGAAGCGTTTACACCATCAATGATTTAGACACCAGGCCGGAATTTATCGTATCACCTTCTTTAAATGGTCCAGATGACCCTCATGCAGTTGGACAAATAATTCGTGATCATTATATTGGTGCAGGTCAAAATGCTGCTGATAATGTTCAAGGAGTGATAAATGTAACATTAACATACACAGCAAAAATTTGACATTAATTTGAACGTTTTTAGCTCTTTACAAACGAATTTTTTACGCGTAGTACGAGAAAAACAGTTGATATACAACGAATGAATGA
The DNA here is from genome assembly GCA_949768715.1 of Dascillus cervinus. Classification (NCBI taxonomy): domain Eukaryota; kingdom Metazoa; phylum Arthropoda; class Insecta; order Coleoptera; family Dascillidae; genus Dascillus; species Dascillus cervinus. The sequence goes on along the minus strand of OX458319.1, from coordinate 22,075,810 downwards.
AGAAGGGTATTTCTACAGATTTTCTTATGAAGCTAGTGCTGGAATCGGTTACCCAGGAGTCGATCATGCTGAAGATCTTCAATATTATTGGTACATGCCCAATGTTGATTACACAACCTACACTGCAGCAGACCTTTTAACTCTTGAGCGAGTTTCAAAATTGTTTACCAACTTCGCCAAATTTGGGTGTGAAGTAAATCATTACAAAATTGTAATTTGCTAATTCATGCTTTTGTAGTAATCCAACCCCTGTAGTCGATCCTCTATTTAACAATTTGGTTTGGCCCAAAGTAACAGCAACAGACATTGGATTCGTAGATATTGGTACGGATTTGGTTCCTGGAAGTATGCCTGATGAGGCCGAATTCCAATTTTGGGAAGGAATTTTCACGACTTATGGCAAGCCACCATACTTGACTTATTAATGTTGTTTATGGAAATTTGAACAAATAAATATTTTAAAATTTTACTTAATGATTCTCTTTGCGGTCAAAAAGAACAATTGATTACTTGCCACCAAATACAAGACGGAGAAGGTCGCTAGTAGTAGTCTGGAGTGAAGGGGTATCAAAAATTATGCAAGATGAGTGGAGAGACATAATAACTGGCATTTAAAATGCGGCATGCAGTTCAGCCAATAATACAAATAATTTTTTCTACTTTGGCATCATAAGTGAGTTTTTGTGAAACTAAAAGTAGTGTCACAAAGGAACTTTTTGTGAAACCGCTTTTGTTTTTTTTAAATACTTATTACGTTGGTATTGCTGTAATAGCACGCTGGCCGGCGTCGGGCATCTCTACCGAGCTCCTGTCAAGGTCAAGCCAAGTGTACAGCTTAATTATTCCATGACTTATTCACAAAAATATCAAACTCGAGATTTTAAATTTGAAGTTTTAGTTGACATATGACACATGACAAATACCAACACAACCAGTACCTAGTCCTAAAAATCTCTAGAATATTTAGAAAGCACAATTTTCAAATTTTCATGAAACTAAGAGCACCAAAGTAGAAAAAATAGTATATTACATTCGTTTCATAAGACGTATTGTCGCACTCGTGACATTGGAGCACTTCTCGCTTAGCTCATCGTGCCCCAAACTTATTCGTGCGACAATAGATCGTCTTATAGAACTTGTATAATAAAATACTATTTTCTACTTTGGTGTCATAAGTGAGTTTTTGTAAAACTAAAAGTAGTGTTACAAAGGAATTTTTTGTGAAACCGCTTTTGTTTTTTTTTATACTTATTAGGTTGGTGTTGCTGTAATAGCACGCTGGCCGGCGTCGGGCATCTTTACCGAGCTCCTGTCAAGGTCAAGCCAAGTGTACAGCTTAATTCTTCCATGACTTATTCACAAAAATATCAAACTCGAGATTTTAAATTTTCTTTGGCGATTGTTTCATTATTATGATGTGGCCGAAATAGCCTGCTTTTCGTTACATTATTGTGCTCATCACTTCCACCTCCTTTTCTATACTTTGCACGACCTCAATAATGGTAATGTGGCTGATCCAGCTAATTCTTGGAATTCTGCGGTAACACCAGATTTCATCAGCTTAGATTCTCTTTTGATTTGCTTCAGCACCGTATAGCAATATGGTACTTATCATTTACTTACGTCAGTACAATGTAAATTAATAGATTAACCAACGAAATCATAGAAAACACTCATAACTATCAGTTTAGTTTTTACATAAATAGAGTAATCACAGCTATTTTGTACATATGGCAAAAATGAGGGTCTTAATTACAACCTTAACACTGCTGCATTTTTCGTTATGTCAGGTATGTAAAATCTGTTCATTACAAACAGTTTATTTTAATTAAACGGTAGGAACAAAATCCAATTGTGAATACAACAACTGGTTTAGTGCAAGGAATTCAAGAAACTTCAAGGGCTGATAAAAATGTTACTTATTACTCATTTAAAGGAATTCCTTTTGCTGAAACTACCGGCGGAGTCAACAGATTCAAGGTGAGTTATAAAATGTGATTTTTAGATGCAAAATTTGGAAAAGATTTAAATTGTTTCTTTACAATTAAACATTTATTTTTGCATTTTTATTATACTAAGTAGAATTTAGAGGTGAATACCTATCGTATCAACATATCAATGATTTTTATATTTAATTTAGCAATTTCAATAATTGTCAAGCAAAAAATTGCAGCGAAACGCAGATTACGAAGAATACTGGCAAATAACACGACACCCCAACGATAGAACAACACTAAATCAAGCCACGGCTGAGCTCAAAAATCTTCTTTCCAACATCAGAAATCAAAACGTCTAAAACTACCTGAAATACCTCTCGCCATTGGAAGCTCTAGAAAGCTACAAGATACCTAAAGCAACCGCAGCAACACAAAGCACCGCTCCGCACTCCCAATAACACCTGGGCAAAAAGTGACCGCGAGAAAGCTGAGACATTTGCTAACCACCTAGACAATATCTTTAAACCATACCCGACAGAAATAAATAACGAAGATGAAACCCGCAACATACTAGAAATGCCCTACCAAATGAGCATACCAATTAAAATTTTTTGACTACATCAAGTAGAAGAAACCATTCTCAAACAAGTAAACCCCCGGTCGTGATCAAATCAATGGAACAATTCTCAAACACCTACCTCAAAAAGGCTTCCAATACATAACACACTTATCTGATGCAATACTAACGCATAGACACTTTCCAGAACAATGTCAAACAGCAGTAATTATCTTAAGCCCGGCAAACTCACTGACCAACCAGCGTCATACAGACCGATTTTATTACCGGTTCTATCTAAAGTTTTCGAGAAATGCTGCTGAGTAGGCTGCACCCAATTCTTTTGGAAAACCACCTTATTCCTGACCACCAGTTTGGTTTCTGTAAAAACCACGCAACAATTGAACAAGTTCATCGGGTCGTGGACAAAATTACCAAAGACTCCGAAGAGCGCAAGTACTGCGCGGCAGTATTTCTAGACATCACACAGGCCTTCGATAAGATCTGGATCGACGGTCTGCTCAGTAAAATCAGGAGATCTCTACCAACGGACTACTTCGAACTTTCAAGATCATATTTATCCAACCGGCACTTTCAAGTTAGATATGGCAATGAACTGACAACGCTTCACCCCATCAACTCGGGTGTCCCCGAGGAAAGTGTGTTGGGCCCACTACTGTACTTGTTGTACACAGCTGATCTCCCGACCACAACAACGAGCATGATTGCCACTTTCGCCGATGATACGGCCATACTCACACCACACACTGAGCCCAAATACAACTATGGTGTAAAGAATGGCGCACTAAAATAAATGACAGCAAATCAGTCCAAGTAGCATTCACCCTAAGGAGAGGCACATGTCCACCGCTAATGCTTTACAACCAACAGATCCCGCAAGCCGAAAGCGCCAAGTATCTCGGCATCCACTTGGATAAAAAACTTAACTGGAGAACTCACATATGGGCAAAACGCAAGCAAATGGGCTTAAAGTTACAGAAAATGTATTGGCTGATAGGGCGTCAATCGCAACTGTCTTAGGAGAGCAAGTTACTCCTCTATAAAACGATGATAAAGCCGATTTGGACATACGGCATCCAACTCTGGGGTACCGCCAAAACATATAATATTAAAATTCTGAGGAGATTTCAGTCCAAAGTACTCAGATCTATCGTAAACGCTCTGTGGCCCGTCTCTAATGAAACAATTAGACGCGATGTCGCAGTTCCCTCAGTTAATGATGCAATAAAACGATTCAGTGCGCGATATCAAGACCACTTTAGTGATCACCCAAGCATCTTAGTGGAGCGTCTACTATTATTGAGATAAGCAGTAAAATGGTCCCTCACATATTTCTATTTTTCGAAGAAAAACTCTTCCTTTGATTTTGAATACTTAATTACTCAAAATGTAATGTTAACTTATACTTACATATTATATTTTGACAATTATTTAATTAAAATATGAAAGTCAACGATATGTTGATATGGATATGTTGTGTACATCGTTTAGACTTTGCACATTATGATCCACGTTCCAATACCTATTTAGTAATAAAAAATATTTTTTCCTAAAAATAGCCACCAGTTCCAAAAATCCCATGGACTGGAATACACGATGGATCAAAACTGGGCACCCCTTGTTCACAACCGCTTGGTAATTATTTTGCTGGAGGTGAAGACTGCTTAAATGTAGATGTTTTCACAACAGAGGTGAAAGATTTTATATTATTGTACAACAAGTGTAACAAACTTTTTTAGCTTCCTTCCAACGGAAGTGTTTTAAAACCTGTGATGTTTTGGCTTTACGGTGGTGGTTACGTAGAGGGAGCAAACCTTGTTCATGGTCCTGATATGTTAATGAAGCACAACGTAGTAGTAGTCGTTACAAACTACCGTTTGGGGATTTTTGGATTTTTATCAACAGGAGATGAAGCTGCGTATGGAAATCAGGCTCTGAAAGATCAAGTTTTAGCCTTGGAATGGGTACGGGATAATATTGCCGTATTTGGTGGTGATGCCAATAAGGTAACAGTTTTTGGACAAAGCGCCGGAGCTGGTTCAACTCACTACTTGCAAATAAGTCCACTAGCAAATGGTAAAATTTGATTAAAAAAGATCTGTACATGTTAGTGGTTTCCTTTAGGTTCATTTCATCAAATCATCGTAATGAGCGGTTGCGCCATAAATTCTTGGGGAATCACAAAAAATCCACTTCCGTACATAACAAACTTAGCTATTCATTTTGGTATTAACACTGATACAACAGATGCCATGGTTATAGGTTTACAAGAGATCGATCCGAAACTTTTACTATTTGCGTCTAGAAATGGGACAATAACTGTGAGAAACCTTTGGCGTATTTATTTGCTTTTTTGATCAAGAATTTTTAGGGATATGTAAATCCTGCGGAAGTGCCTCCTTTTTTCCCTGTGATAGAACCAGACCATCCTGGCGCCTTTGTAAGTCAGCCTGGATTACAAATGCTTCAAGCAGGAAATTACAACCACGTTCCTTTTATATTCGGCCATACAACTTCAGAAGGCTCTTTTGGTTTTGGATGTAAGTTAAAACTTTGAAGACTTCCAAAAATTTTGCAATAATGTTATTTTAGACCTTTTCGGTGATTACTACACTTTGGAAGACATTGACACAATTCCAGAATTTATTGTTTCGCTCTCATTAAATGGCCCGGATGATCCTCATGCAGTGGGTGTAATCATTCGAGATTATTTCCTCGGTCCAAACATATCAGCGCTTGCAAACGAGGCTGGCGTTGTCAATGTAAACATATAAATTTAAATGATACAATAATCCAACATACTTTTTAGTTACTTACACACGAATTTTTCGTACGCGGAATGAGAAAAGCTATCGATATTCAGAGATTCAATGAAGAAGGGTATTTTTACCGATTTTCCTATGAGGGTGGTGAAACTTGGAGTTTCCCAGGTGTAGATCATGGAGAAGATATGCAATATCTGTGGTACATGTTCCAACACAATTATACTACCTTCTCTCCAGCTGATTGGTTAGAAAGCGAAAGATATACGAAGCTCTTTACTAATTTTGCCAAATTTGGGTAAGGTCATATTGTACCAAATTACAGCACTAATATTATTTTTTCAGAAATCCAACCCCAGATGCAGACCCATTGTTCAATAATGTAATTTGGCCTAAAGTTACCGCTACAAATATAGGTTATTTGGATATCGGAATTGATTTGGTTCCTGGAAATTATCCAAATGAAACTGAATATCAATTTTGGAATGGTATATTCAATACATATGGAAAACCTCCATTTATTACTTATTAACATGTATTTTAAAGAATTGAATAAAACAAAATACAAAATGTGTCTGAAATTTTATGTTTTGTTTTTTATGTTCCTTGCTAGTGTTGAAACATGTTTGTAATTTCTGCACATATTTGTACATTTATTATCAGTACATTACGTAAATTGCTAGATTATTGGAAAATATGTGAAACACTTGAATAATCTACGAATTGGTTCATATTTAAATTTTTTATTTTTATTTAATTAGTTTTCCATTTTAAGGTTTACATGAAATGAAGATTTTTATAAGTAGATTTAAAGAAAATTGAAACCTGAAAATGTACAAACAGAATAGTTGGGAGTTCTTCTTGGCCACTAATTTTTGTCGTTAAAATCATAGGGCAGGAAGATTGCTTAATTATATTATTTATTATTTAATTACCTGAAAACCAAAGTTAAAAAAGCATTTATCAATTACATCAGTTTAATGTAAACAATCACTCAAAAGCACTCCATAAATAATCAGGTTGATTTATCTATTAATTCAGTAATCCGTGTTATTTCGAACATTTGGCTCAAATGTGGGTTTTAATTGCAAGTTTGACACTGTTACATCTTTCGTTATGCCAGGTGTGTAACAATTGCTAAATATTCATTGCGTTGTTGTTTTTAATTTTAATCATTTTAATTTTGTTATCATTTGCAGGAACAGTATCCAATTGTGAATACGACAACAGGTTTAGTGCAAGGAATTCAGGAGACTTCAAGGGTTGATGGAAATGTTACCTACTATTCATTTAAAGGAATTCCTTTTGCTGAAACTACCGGTGGAGTCAACAGATTTAAGGTTAATTATAATATGTTAACAGAAAATAGAGTATCCTGTAACTTTGGTCAGATAAAGTTTATTTAAAAATTGATTTTTAAGTGTATTAAGAACAAAATTTTTCCAAAAACAAAATAGCCTCCAGTTCCCAAAACTCCATGGACTGGGATTCATAATGGATCACAATTGGGAATGCCTTGTCCACAAATTGGCAGTCCTATTGGTGGAGATGAAGACTGTTTAAATGTCAACGTATTCACAAGAGAGGTTAAAAGTTATAAGTTGCCATTAAAATATTGTATCAAAATATTTTTAGCTTCCATTCAACGGCAGCGTTCTAAAGCCTGTAATGTTTTGGATTTATGGTGGCGCTTACATTTCTGGAACCAATCGTGTTTATGGTCCTGATATGCTGATAACGCATGACGTAGTATTGGTCGCCACTAATTATCGCTTGGGGATTTTTGGATTTTTATCTACAGGAGATGAAGCTGCGTATGGAAATCAGGCTCTGAAAGATCAAGTTTTAGCCTTGGAGTGGGTACGGGATAATATTGCCGTGTTTGGTGGTGATCCGAATAAGGTAACAGTTTTTGGACAAAGCGCTGGAGCCAGTTCAACTCACTATTTACAAATTAGTCCACTAGCAACTGGTAAACTTTGGGTTAAGAAATATCTGCACATATTAGTAATTTTTTTTAGGTTTATTTCATCAAATCATCGTAATGAGCGGTTGTGCCGTAAATCCTTGGACAATTACAAGAAATCCTCTTCCTTACATACAAAATTTAGCGACTCATTTTGGGATTAACACTGACACAACTGATGCAATGATTGCAGGTTTGCAACAAATTGATCCGGAAACTTTATTATTTGCATCTGTAAATAGTTCGATAACTGTAAGAAGTTTAATCTTCGTTTATTTGTTTTTTAATTAAGGTTTATTTAGGGATATGTAAATCATACGGAAGTTCCCCCATTTTTTCCTGTGATAGAACCGGACCATCTTGGCGCGTTTGTAAGTCAATCTGGTTTACAGATGCTTGAAGCTGGAAATTACAATCACGTACCTTATATATTCGGCCACGTAACTTCTGAGGGTGCTTTTGGTTTTAAATGTTAGTTACAACTTCTTCCACTTCTAGGATTCTAAGCATTGTTGTTTTAGACCTTTTCGGTGAATTCTTTAACATTGAGGACCTTGATACAATTCCAGAAATCATAGTTTCTCCATCATTAAATGGTCCGGACGATCCCCATGCAGTGGGAGTAATCGTTCGAGATTACTTTCTTGGTCCTAACGTATCAGCGCTTGCTGATCTACCTGGAGTTATGGATGTGCGCCTATGCATTTAAAAAACAACGAACCAGTGTAACCAATATTTGTTTTTAGTTATTAACGCACGAATTCTTTTTACGGGGAATCAGGAAAACTATCGATATTCAAAGATTCAATGAGGAAGGATATTTCTATAGATTTTCTTATGAGGGTGGCGATCCTGGAAGCTTTCCAGGCGTTGAGCACGGAGGAGATGTGCAGTACATTTGGTACTTATTTCAACACAATTATACCATTTTTTCTCCAGCAGATTGGTTAGAAAGCGAAAGATATACGAAGCTATTCACTAATTTTGCTAAATTTGGGTAAGTTGCGATAATAAATAGCTAATTATAAACTATTCTTTTTTGTGCAGAAATCCAACCCCAGATGCAGATTCCCTATTCAACAATGTAATTTGGCCTAAAGTTACCGCTACAGATATAGGCTTTTTAGATATCGGTGTCGATTTGGTTCCGGGTAGTTATCCAAATGAAACCGAATATCAATTTTGGACTAACCTGTTTAATACATATGGAAAACCACCTTTTATTACTTACTAATTTACTTATAAATATCAATATTAAAGAATTCAATATAACGTACTACTAAAATATATTTGTTTGATTAATTTTTTTATTTTGTTATCTTATGTGAATTTGGTAGCAACAATGAGTTTAAGTGCTAAAACATATGCTTATTATTTTTGCATTCTTTATCATTAGGTTCACAAAAAAATCAATAAATCATTGTATATCTTGTGAGACACTTGAACAACCTACAAATCAAGTGCACATCGAAATTTTAAATTTGATTGCTTCATTTCAATGACTATTCAATTCACAAAATCATTTTTCGAATATTATCCAATAAAATAGCAGATATTTACTTTCGTATCCTAACAACAGAAAATTCCAGCGAATATTTCATTAGTGAAAATATAACTGGATATTCCACTAGTGGTTGCAGTGAATATTTTAAAGTAACTTGATTATTATTTTTATTTAAGAAAATTATTACTTTGTTACAAAATTAACTGAACAATTTGAAAAATGAACATTGTTGCAATTCTGAAAAATTCCTCCTTTGAACGAATGTTCAACATCACAAATTTTACCCTCCCTGCTGTTGGGCAATTCAGTCGCCACCGTTGTCGACGTAGTAGTTCTCATTTTTTCAACAATTGTCCTGTGATGTTCGTTGTCCATTTGTAAATAAGACTTGATTGAATTAATATTATTGTGACCTGTGATTTTTATTAACTGATGCTCGCCAACACCTGCTTTGGCCAATGACGATACGTTAGTGGATCTAATTGAATGATTGGATATTTTTCTTTTTTTAGTGTCCAATCCTATTTTTTCTGCCGATGTTTTCACCCATTTTCCAATTTCGTTCGTTAGACCCACAGGGGAATTCTTGTACCAATAATTTTTTCCATTAGAATTCCAAAATGGGTTAGGCGTTAAAAACATCCTCTCGGTCTTGACATTGCTGCCTCTCTTCGACAACAGCTTATGGTACAGTCTATAATTATCCGATATTTATAAATCAATTAAAAAAGGAAGAAACCATGGACTTACCTTATAGGACAAATTTCCGCATTTTCATTGGTTATCAACCATTTACTTTCAGTTAAACGTTTTGCACCGCCTTGAGCAGTTTTGGAAAAAATAGAATTATATTCTACACGCCCTGTAGGAAGACCCTCATTGTTAATTTCTTCCTTAAAGAAGTAAGTTTGACATTGAGCCCCTTCTCTATCTCGCCAAGCTAATTCATAGGAGACAATGAAAAAAAAATTCTTTTGAAGTCCATCGGGGCTATCTTCGTCGAAAACTTCAACAATTTTTTGATATTCTTTTTCAGACAGAGCTACTACGCTGCTGGTTCTTTTTTCTGGAAGCGCTTGTAATTTTCGTCTAGTAGCATCTCTAGCCTCTCTCGATGTTTTGAATACAGCTTCACTAAATGGGTTAATCTCAATATTCCACTTATTGAAATACATTTCTTGCACCATTTTCGCAGTACTGTTCCATAAATGCTTGACCACACCTTCCTTATATTCCGACCCATCTCTCTTCCTCATATTAACGGCCCAACTCTTCAGAATAATATTTAACTCTGCAGATGTGACAGATGGTGTCAAAGAGTACTCTTTTTCTTCCAAAAACTGAGAGAACTGACGCCATACCGACTCTCGTGACTTCCGTGTATTTTCCGGCACGATTCTTCCAATATCTACATTGATTTCTGCATCAGATCTCTCTCCAAATCTTTTGCACACACTTTCCATTACTGTCAGAAAATATTCAAATAACAACTTTTTTTACCGGTTGCTATGGAAATGAAATCATGTGTAACTCAAATTTTCGAACTAGATTTTGAAATATTTCATTTTAATCATTGATTTGGTGAATTGAATAGTCTGTTGAATACAATTCGTTGTCAAAGATTGTACAATATTTTTATTCATGGTCATTATACGCTTCCGAACACCATTCGTGCTGCGCACTCATGGTGTTCATAAAGCGAATGACCATTCATAAAAATATTCGACAATCTTTGACTACTCGTTGTATTATAACTGATTATTTTTTAATGATTTCATTCACCAATCGCTTAGCAGTATTTGGGCACACGTGTTTAATTCTGTCCAATCACAACATTATTATAGTGAGAATTTTCTACTGTAGAAAATTCCCGCGAGCATAATTTCTAGTATTTTGTTTACATATGTAACTTGACAGCACATTTTCTAGTTTTGACATCTGTCGCCAGTTTGATTTTAGTTTATAATGAATTAAACTGTATTTTTATGCTGTATTTTTTATTTAAACGTTAAAAAATAATCTTCCGAATACCACTCGAGAGTGCGAATTAATTAGAAAATAATTCTCCAGTTATTTTTTCAAACTTGTTGCCATTTGGGAATAGCCACTCGAGCCCTACGGGCTCTCGTGTCTATTCCCTGGCAACAAGTTTTCGAAAATCTGTCGAATTATTTTCAATTTATTCTCACTCTCTTGTGATATTACTTATGAAACTTTTTTATTTTAAACGTTATATGAAATAAGTTATCTTTGTTAAGTTATTGTTAAAATTTGCTTATAAAAAATGTACACTTGAAAATAAATCAAATTAGTAACATTCTAATTTCATGCGTATTAAAAGCACCGTAGATTTGGAGACCACTTACGAGAACAAAAGGGTAGATAAATGACAGCGTTAGATTTTTGAAAAAGATTACTTTCTTTTAAATATGTTGTCAGTCAGAAATTAGTAGCATTTCACCACGATGAGGCTGATAATCTTGTTCATCGCGTTGTTACACCAAGCTTTAGCTCAAGTATGTATAAATAAAAATTAAAATAATAATTTAATTCATCCAAAAGGTCAAAATTTTAACAGTGAATTTATTTTACAAAAAATTAGTTTCTAATAGTTAATACTACAGCTGGACTCGTCCAAGGAGCCCTGCAAACCTCAAGGCTTGACGGAAACGTTACTTATTATGGATTTAGAGGCATTCCTTACGCCGAACCTCCAGTTGGAGCTCTCAGATTTAAGGTAAAATAAATTCAAACAATAATAATGTTTAATGGCTCAAATATTTAGCCGCCAGAAACTAAAACAGCATGGACTGGAGTTCACAATGCTACAATCGCCGGATCTCCCTGTCCACAATTTTCGACCGGGATAATCATAGGACAAGAAGATTGCTTACATCTGGACGTGTATACAGCGGAGGTACCGATTTTATTTTTTATTATTTTTACTTTAATTTTATTTTTAGATCCCTACTGAAGGCAGTGCATTAAAGCCTGTTATGTTTTGGATCCACGGGGGTTTATTTCTGTTCAGTGGAAACAGCTTTTTCGGCGCTGATGTGCTAATGAAGCATGATGTGGTTGTGGTCCTGGTAAACTATCGTCTTGATGTTTTTGGAACCTTAGCAGTAGGTACAGAGGCAGCATGGGGAAATATGGTTTTAAAAGATCAAGTTATGGGTTTGCAATGGGTTCATGATAATATTGCCTTCTTTGGAGGAGATCCTAACAGAGTTACAGTTTTTGGACAGAGTGCTGGAGCTGTATCAACAAATTACTTACAATTAACTCCACTGGCCACTGGTGATTAACCAAATTTTAAATAACACCAAAATGATTTTGAAAATTTAAAGGATTGTTTCAACAAATCATGTTAATGAGCGCTGATGCTGTAACTCCCTGGGCATTTACAAAAAATCCAATGACTTACGCAGTTAATCTAGCGACTTTTTTCAACATATCCTTAGACAGTCCAGATAGTATAGTCTCGGGCTTGCAACAAATTGATTACCAGTCGCTTTTAACAGCATCTCTAGACCCAGCAGTGCTTGCAAGTATTTTAATTATTTTTTTTAATAAAATTAAGTTCAACCAATGGTTTTAGGGAAATCGCTATCCTGGAGAGCCGTCGCCTTACTTGCCTGTTTTAGAGCCTGATCATCCTGGTGCGTATTTCACACAACCTGGTCTTCAGATGTTTGAAGCCGGAAATTACACCCGTGTTCCTTATTTATTCTCTTATAACACCGTTGAGGGTTCAATTGCGTATGCAAATTACTTTCCGGATAATGCCAGTTTAATAGATCTTGATGCACGTCCGGAAAGAATAGTCACGCGGTCACTAAATGGTCCGGACGATCCTCATGCAGTTGGGCAGATAATAAAAGATTTCTTTGTGGGCGCCAACGTATCAGCTCTAGATAATCAAGCAGGAGTTTTGCAGGTTAAAAGTGACAACGTAAATGCAACAACTAAATTATTTCTTGTAGATATTGTCACAAGATGCCTTTGTACGAAGTATTAGAAAAGGAGTTGAATTACAAAGGGCAAATCTTGACGGCTATTTGTTGCGATTGTCTTACGAAAATAGTGCCATGACTGGTTTTCCTGGTTTGTTAACTTTAATCTAATTTTTTGAAAATGACAAAAACATATCTTTTAGGAGTTGATCATGGAGATGACATGCAGTACTACTTATACATGCCCGATGTCGACTACAGCAAATACACCGCACAAGACTTTTTAACTATGGATAGAATGTCAAAATTATATGTGAATTTTGCAACGTTTGGGTAACTTTTCCCATTTTGTACTAAACTCATTTTGTTTTTATTTCATTTTTGTGTAGTAATCCAACACCAGTAGCTGACCCACTATTTAATAATGTAATTTGGCCTAAAGTTACTGCAACGGATGTTGGATTTCTCGATGTAGGTGTCGATCTAGTACCAGGAAGTTTTCCAGACGAAACTCAACATCAATTTTGGATTAATATATTTAACACTTACGGAAAACCACCGTTTGTCACGTATTAATCTAATCCTTCACCTCGTGAACCCTCGTCACTAATTTCTAATTGAGAAGCTTGAGATTAGTTGGCTAAATAATACTCTACTAATAATAAACCTTGTTGACTTCTAACCGATAAGTTAGAACGAAATAATCATTTTTGTATTATATAATAAAGATTTGGAAGGTTCCTAATTGTTTTTCTGAGAACAAATAAATCACAAATCAGTAGATAACGTCGAAATCAGCTACTTTTTTGATTTATTTATTTTCGTTCCAACATTTTATATTCATTTACATCAATTCAAAGTTGTAAACAATAGCCATGAAATTAATAATTTTAATTTTTTCACTCCTGCAAATCTCTTTGGCTCAGGTCTGGCTGAATTCTGTTAACATAACATTTTAATTAATAATTTTAGGAACCGTATCCAATTGTTAATATAACAACAGGACTAGTGCAAGGGATGCTTCAAACTTCTAGGCTTGATTCCAATGTGACTTTCTACGCATTTCGCGGTATTCCATATGCAGAACCTCCAACCGGCGCCTTGAGATTTAAGGTAATTTCTTTTATTCGCAAAAATATTAATAATAAAAATAGCCACCCCAACGAATCGCAGCCTGGAGCGGAATTCACAACGGCACTAAAGCGGGAATACCTTGTGCTCAAAAATTCGACACTCTGTTCTTAGGAGAAGAAGATTGTCTTCACGTAGATGTGTATACAACGCAGGTAATTTTTTTTCCTTAAAAATTTGCGTTAACAAATTTTCGCCAGCTTCCTACAGATGGAAGTATTTTGAAGCCGGTCATGTATTGGATTTACGGAGGCGGCTTTAATACAGGAGCAAATATATTTTACGGGGCTGATGTCTTAATGAAGCATGACATTGTTTTGGTGTCGGTAAATTACCGGTTGGGTATTTTGGGATTCTGATCAACTGGAACTGAAGCTGCGTATGGAAATCAGGCTTTAAAAGATCAAGTTTTGGGATTGGAGTGGGTGAGAGACAATATTGCCTTTTTCGGAGGTGATCCTAATAAAGTTACAATTTTTGGAGAAAGTGCTGGGGCTGTTTCTACTCATTACCAACAAATTAGTCCATTATCAAAAGGTAATTGCTTTAAAATTTAAAACCCGTAAAAGAAATATGTTCTTTAAGGATTATTCCATCAAGTATTAGTACATAGTGGTTGTGCAATTAGCTCTTGGTCGATGACCAGAGATCCTATGCCATACGTCCTGAACCTAACAAACTATTTTAATATTTCCACAACAGCACCTGATAGTATCGTCGAAGGCTTGCAACAAATTAATTACAAGACTCTCATTTTGGCATCTCAAGATTCTACAATTATTGTAAAACTATAAATAAAATTGATTTTGGTTAGAAAAAAATGTTTTTAGGGAGATCGTGTACCTGGAGAATCATCACCGTTTAGGCCAGTAATCGAGCCAGATCATCCTAACGCGTTTGTGACTCAAGCTGGTTTGCAGTTGCTCGAAGCTGGAAATTACACCCATGTGCCTTTCTTCTTTGGACATACGACTACAGAAGGTTCAATTATTTTTCCTGGATATTTTGGAAATAATGGAAGTTTAGCGGAATTAGACCTAAAACCGGAGAATATAGTAACGGCCTCATTGAATAATCCAGACGATCCTCATGCTGTTGGACAGTTAATAAAAGATTATTTCGTTGGAATTAATATTTCAGCGGTAGATAATGTAGCTGGAGTTCTTGAAGTAAAACACAAATGTTGTAAAGTAATTAGAAAAAATTAAATGGCCTACATAATTTCAGTTGTTGACACATGATGGTTTTGTTAGAGGAATGCGAAAAGCAATCGATATTCAGCGATTTAATGAAGAAGGATATTGGTACCGATTTTCATACGAAAATAGTGCCATAACTGGCTATCCCGGTTAGTAAAAATTTTGTTAAAAATAATTAAATTAACGAACATTGTAGGGGTGGACCATGCTGAAGATTTGCAATATTATTGGTATATGCCTATCGCAGATTATACCAAATTTAGTCCTGAAGATTTCTTGACATTGGAAAGAGTATCGAAATTGTTCACAAATTTTGCTAAATTTGGGTAATGCTGTTATTTTATTTAGGTCAAAATTAATTTGTTTTTTTTTGTAGCAATCCAACACCAGTTCCTGATTCTTTGTTTGACAACATGAGTTGGCCTAAAGTTACTGCAACAGATGTCGGATTCGTAGATATTGGTGCAACTTTAGTACATGGTAGTATGCCGAATGAAACCGAATTTCAATTTTGGATCAACACATTCAACAATTTTGGAAAAGCTCCATTTCTTACCTTTTAAAATGTGTTGTAAAAAATCAAATTTTATTTCTAATGATATTATCAGATAAAGATTTGTTATTGATTACAACATTTGCCTTTTAATCAGACTTTATCCAACCAATTTTAAGTTTCACCAATATCTCATGATCGCAGTATAGGCGGGAATAACCTCAAGATGCGAAGTATTCTTATTTTCTTAGGATTTCTGAAGCTTTTCTTATGCCAGGTAAGTTAAAGAACATCAATTTATTTTTAAACAATAAAAGATATTAGGAAGATTTCCCGTTGGTGAACAGTCCTTCGGGAACGGTTCAAGGCATGAGAAAAATTTCAAGGCTTGATCCCAACGTCGATTTTTATGCGTATCGAGGAATTCCATATGCCGCTCCTCCAGTAGGAAACTTACGATTTAAAGTAAGGACTAAATAAATTAAGTAATGATAATTTTATTTTTGAAAAAATAGGAACCACAACCAGTAACTCCATGGGCGGGAATTCATAACGGCACTAAAGTAGGTAACGCTTGTCCGCAACTTCTTGACGGTCAATTTTACTTGGGGGACGAAGATTGCTTAAATTTGGACGTGTACACGCCTACAGTAATACATTGAAAAAACTCTGGATTATTAAAAATTTAATTTTTGTTTAAGACTGTTCAAGGTGCATTGCGGCCAGTTATGTTTTGGGTTTATGGGGGAGCATACGAAACAGGAGCGAATGCTATCTACGGGGCTGACGTCATGTTGAAACACGACGTAGTTTTGGTGGTAATAAATTACCGTTTGGGAGTATTTGGATTTTTGTCAACTGGTGACCAAAGCGCTTGGGGTAACATGGCTTTGAAAGATCAAGTTCTTGCTTTGCAATGGGTTAGAGACAATATTGGATTTTTTGGAGGTGATCCCAATTTAGTAACAATCTTCGGAGAAAGTGCTGGTGCTAGTTCTGTTCATTACTTACAAATTAGTCCACTTGCAGCAGGTAAAAACATAATTCACTGTAATTATTAATGAAAAATAATATTTAGGATTATTTCACCGAATTTTGGTGCACAGCGGTTGCGCAATTGCTCCATGGGCAATTACAAAAGATCCCATGCCGTATATTTTAAATATGACTAACCATTTTGGCATTGCTTCCGATACAACGGATAATATTATTACTGGTTTGCAACAAATTGATACTCGGACTCTTCTGGAGGCGTCTCATAATGCTTCAGTCACTGTAAGATTTCGTACAGCGCCATTGAAACATATTGAAATGTATTCTTAGGGTTATGAAGATCCTGCTGTAATTCCTCCCTTCTTCCCAGTAATTGAAGCTAATCATGCTGGTGCTTTCGTTTCTCAATCTGGGCTTCAGATGCTTGAAGCTGGAAATTATAATCACGTGCCTTTCTTTTTTGGGCATACAACCGCCGAAGGTGCATTTGGACTTGATTGTATGTTCAAATAATGCTGCATAAATATCCTAAGTTTAAATTTTTTCAAAGATCTTTTGACTTATTACACAATGGAAGATTTTGATACAAGGCCAGAGTTTATCCTTTCACCTTCTTTAAATGGTCCGGATAATCCTCACCGAGTCGGTCAAATCGTCAGAGATTTTTTTATTGGCAACGTAACGGCTGCAGAAAATGTGCAAGGAGTTTTACGGGTAAACATACTGTTTTTAAATTTAAAAGTTTGTTAATTTCATTTTAGCTATTAACTCATGAATTGTATGTGCGCGGAATGAGAAAGGCCATTGATATTCAAAGAGCGAATGAAGAAGGTTATTGGTATAGATTTTCTTACGAAGCCAGCGCCGGAATTGGTTATCCTGGTAATAATGCCTTAAGTTCTATAGTATTTATAAAAACTATTTTTAAAGGGGTTGATCATTCTGAGGATCTTCAGTACTATTGGTATATGCCTAACGTTGATTATACCACCTACACAGCTGCTGACTTTTTAACTCTCGATAGAGTTTCGAAATTATTTTCAAATTTTGCAAGATTTGGGTAAATATCATAATTTTAGAGGCAAATGTTTCCAATATTGTTTTAGCGACCCAACACCAATGGCCGATCCATTATTTAATAATTTAACCTATCCAAAGGTTACAGCTGCTGATATAGGATTTGTGGATATCGGTGTAGAGTTAGTTCCAGGAAGTATGCCTAATGAAACTGAATACCTATTCTGGACGGACATTTTCAACACTTACGGAAAACCGCCATTCATTACTTATTAAAAAATGAAAATGTTATTGAAATGATTAAATATAATGTATGAACCAAATCAGTACTTTCTACTTAAAAAATATCATATAACCACTCGAAAACGTCAATCAATTTGAAAATTGGATGATCTGCAAAAAAGAATCACTGCCCTTGGGATTATTGCCATTGTTAGTTTAATCTAAAAGTCTATATTTGACTGTACTTGAAGCGTACTTAAGCCGTCGATTAGCAGATAGGATTTCTTATTAATACAGCCACTTTCTGAATTTAATCCTCACATTATTGGTTGATTCCTCATCGTCAAGATGAAGTTGCTAATACTCATCACCATTTTGCAGTACGCAATCTGTCAGGTGTGTAAATTTTGCTGAAATGTTACCATCTCCAAAAATCTGATTTTAGGAATTTCCTGTTATAACCACACCCTTAGGTGATGTCCAGGGTATGTCAAAAGTTTCTCGACTTGATGGCAATGTTACGTTTTACTCATTTTTGGGCATTCCATACGCTGAAGCACCAGTCGGGGCATTGAGATTTAAGGTAAACATATTTTTGGGCGTCCGTCCAAAATTACTGATTTTGCATACATGTAAGTCGCCCAGAAAACTCGCTTTTTCGGCTACCGGAATCCAAAGAAATAACTAATAGTTGGCATTACCATTAACTTGTAACTGCAAACATAATGCCTAACAACTGTCAAATGCCTCTTTAATTTTCTATTAGTGGCCAAACGGAAGAAATGAAAATTCTTTACTAACAAAGTTTTAAAAATTTTATTTGATTTTTTGGATATTTAAGCATTTTTCACAAAAAAAAAATCGTGTTTGCACTCAGTCGGAAACTGTTTTTGTGAGTATTCGTATTTATTTCTAAACTTGCACTCACAAAAGACCAGCGATGCAAATAACTATTGTTTTAAGAATTGTTCTTTAAAATAATTTATAAACAGGAGCCGGTTCCTGTTGCTCCATGGACTGGAACCCATAATGGAACCAAAACAGGCATGGCTTGTCCTCAATTTCTCGACATTTTCTACCTCGGTGAAGAAGATTGTTTGAATTTGGATGTCCATATTAAAGAGGTATAATTAATTTGGTTCCAAAATTAACTGTTTTTTAAATAACAGAGCATTGCAGTTACCAACAGGTGGTCCATTGAAACCAGTCATGTTTTGGATTTACGGTGGTGCTTATGAATTTGGCGCAAACGCAATTTATGGCCCTGATGTTCTCGTCAAAGAAGACGTTTGCTTGGTAGTTATCAATTATCGTTTGGGAATCTTTGGATTCTTGTCGACTGGTGACCAAAACGCTTGGGGTAATCAAGCCCTTAAAGATCAAGTAGTAGCCTTACAATGGGTTCGTGATAACGCCATGTCTTTCGGTTGTGACCCCAATATGGTAACTGTTTTTGGGGAGAGTGCCGGAGCCAGTTCTGGAAGTTACTTGCAACTTAGCTCAACAGCGACAGGTAAAATAAGCATTTTTTTTCTAAAAATCAATCATACTTTTTGTCTTTAAGGATTATTCCATCGAATTATGCAAAACAGCGGCTGTGCTATCAATTCATGGGCCGTTCAAAGGAATCCAATGCCTTATATTGCAAATCTGACTTCATTTTTCGGAATTTCATCCGATAGCACAGATAGTATCGTAACTGGTTTGCAGGGTATTGATGCTAAGACACTGTACACAGCCGCTAGAAATCCAAATGTTACGGTAAGTAGAAAATGGCTGTTAAAGTAGTTGCTAATGTTTTAATAAAATAGGGCCATTATGATCCCCTGAAAGTTCCGCCGTTTTTCCCAGTTATTGAACCAGCTCATCCAACCGCTTTCATCACGCAAGCTGGAATTCAACAATTTATGACCGGGGATTACACTCATTTACCCTTTTTCAAAGGCCACACAACAACAGAAGGCTCTTACGGATTAGGATGTACAACCTTCATTTTTCCTTAAAAATTTGAATTAACATTGTTTTTTCAGATCTTTTGTCTTATTATACTTTTGAAGATTTTGATATTCATCCTGATTATTTTGTGTCGCCTTCTTTCAACAACCCTGACAGTCCATTTACAGTAGGAGCGATTATCAGAGATAACTTTTTAAACGGCACTCCTGCTGCTGCTAATGAAGCTGGAGTACTCAAGGTGAGGACTTTAATTCTTAAGTCCTGGTTTGATTACCCAATTTTAGTTATTAACACAAGAATTTTTCGTGCGTGGAATGAGGAAGGAAATTGATCTATTGAGAAGTCATGGTGATGAAGGATACTTCTACCGATTTTCTTATGAAGCTAGTGCTCTAACGGGTTACCCAGGAGTTGATCATTCTGAAGATTTGCAATACTACTGGTACATGCCTAATGCTGATTACACCACTTACACAGCTGCAGACTTCCTGACTCAAGAAAGAACTTCAAAGTTGTGGGCAAATTTCGCCAAATTTGGGTAAATAGTTATTTTGTATTTATTGATTAAACATAGTAACTATTTTATTTTCTTAGAAATCCAACCCCGATAGCAGATCCTCTGTTCAATAATTTGATGTATCCGAAAGTTACAGCAACTGAAGTTGGTTTCGTTGATATTGGTGCTGATTTGGTACCCGGAACATCTCCAAATCAAACCGAATATGATTTCTGGAATAACTTATTTGCTCAATATGCAAAATTCCCCCTTGTTACTTATTAGAATTTATGTCTTGAAAATGTAAATAAAATAAAGGTGTAATTGAAAATTTGATCTTCTCTTATGAATAGTTTACTTTCAGGAGGATATGCCACGTGACCGATAACGTATTATGCAGTTTACTGATATGCGTATGATCAAGTTGAACTTAATTTACCAAAAACAAATTTTCTGTGGTTATTTCGAGTCTAAATCCTTTCACTTGGATTTCTTATTTGCCACTTTGATTTCATATTTGCCACAATCACCATTTAGTGTCACTTTGATTTAGAGTACTTACACCATTACACCTCACCGATCGCACTTGGTATGGTGACGTGACAAGTTCTTCTTAAAGTAATTGATCTATAACTATAAAATTGGGATCTGTCCGCATTTTACAAAAAATAAATTAAGTAGTTATAATTGGCACTCGTTTTAATCTGGTATATCTGCTTAAAAAATCCCAAATTTTAATCCTGTAGACAATAGCACAAAAATTTATCTGGAGCTGACGTAAGTTGTAATTGCTTGTTGACTAGAATAACTTTAAAGCCATTTAACCATTTTGTTATACATACCTTGTGTCCCTATGCACAATGCGGCTTTAGGCATACTATCTATTAGTTTTGTAATGTTTGAGACACTTTTGAGATTTTACGGGACTGAGGCTCTGGGTGTGCACCTAATGAGCCTATTAAGTAATCTGTCACTAAGCAGAGGTTCATTTCATTAAACTTTTTAAATGAAGTCTAATTAACATTGATAACTTGGTGGTTTGTTCAAATGCAAGGCATACCTTTATTTTGTTGAAAAAGTAACTAAAATCAGTAATCAATATTACATTCATGATGTTCTGTGAATTTATTGTTCATCAATAATATACCTCAGCTCTCTGTTCTGAAGTCACAGCACAATAAATCCAATTATGAATAAAATGTATTTTCAGTGGAGATAAATAAAATTAAAATTAAAGTTGATAAAAAATAGTAAATGTTTTGAAATTATGGTGAAAGTTAGAAAGATGATTAAAATAACAATCAGAAATAATAAGTAGTTAGTTAAAGCATAAATTTGTCAATCGAATAGAACCCAAATCAAAATTCAGCAAAAGTTTTATGCGCATTTCTATCTTAGTGAGCGCATGACGAGAACCATGTCATAAAGTCAGCAGAAAAAACGACTCATCTGCTCATGACTGTATGAATCTTTAAACAGGTTCAGAAGTGGAACTGGAATGTCTAAAGTAAATCTGAATTGCGGAGAACAAATTATACAGTATGTGCCAATGTCTACAATTCCAGAAACTTGCACCGACGAGAACTTAGTTATGGTCCGCTTTTGGATAAAAGCTATTTGATTCTTTCGAATAAATAAATTGCTTTGTTTTAAATAATAATAAAATGGATACAAATATAAAAAATATACTTTGTGTCGAAAATTTGCATATTGCGAAATTGTAAGTAGAACGTATCGTGCACACTCATCAGATAAGGATATCAAGAGTTTCAGTGATGTAAATACTTGAATGTGTCGCTTTAAAAGATTACCGTCAGGGCAAAACCATCAGATAAATCCAAGAACGTTCAAATTTTGCCTTTTAAACAGAAAAGTGCAAATTGCAATTCTACTTTCCATCCAGTTTTATAAGATCTGGAGTGAGATAAAATCAAAATTCTGAATTTTTTATTCTATCAACGCATATTTAACCAAAAATAATATTTATCTTAAAAATCTTTAACAATCAATCATTGATCGAAAATTATCTAAACCAATAACAATAAAAATGATGGCAAATACGAAATCTCATCATTTATTTCGACCATCGTGCAAGATGAGGTCGATAATTGTACTATTTATTTTGTTTCATTATTCCCAAAGTCAGGTATGTTTTAATAATAACTACAACTAAATATCTAATAGAAAAATGTAGGTTGTAAATCCCATAGTCACTACTCCAAATGGGCAAGTGCAAGGCGCCGAATATACCTCTAGAGTCGCAAATTTCACATATTATGGTTTTAAAGGAATTCCATTCGGCCAAGATCCAGTTGGACCATTAAGATTCCAGGTATTCAAATTTGATTCAATCATAAATAAAAATACAAAAACATTTTCCACCCAAAATTTTTTTACAGGCTCCACAACCTGCACTTCCTTGGACTGGTGTTTTGGATGGTACAAAAACAGGAACTCCTTGTTCACAAGTTTTCGATTCAGTTTTGTATGCAGGAGGTGAAGAATGTTTAAATTTGGATGTCTATACTCCAGAGGTAAATTATTGCTTCATTTGATTTTTACCTTATTGATTATTTTTTTATGGGTATTTTAGCTTCCCGGAAACGGAACCGCACTAAAACCAGTAATGTACTGGATAACTGGAGGTGGTTATATTTTCGGTGGTAGCTTTATCTATGGACCTGATTCTTTAATACTTAACGATGTTGTCATCGTTGTGACAAACTACCGTTTAGGTGCGCTTGGGTTCTTATCAACAGGCGATGAAAACGCTTGGGGAAACAATGGATTAAAAGATCAAGTAGCCGGCTTGGAATGGGTTCGTGATAACATTGCACTCTTTGGTGGTGATCCCAACAGGGTTACAATTTTCGGTCAGAGTGCTGGAGCCAACTCCGTCAGCTACTTACAAGTCAGTCCCCTAGCTACTGGTAAAAAATGCCATTAAACGTTGATTAGGTACTATAAGATTTTTTTTGTAGGATTATTTCATCAGGTAATTGCTCATAGTGGATGTGCCATTAATAGTTGGGCTATCGACCGTCAACCTTTACGGTGGACAACCAATTTGAAAAATTATTTTAACATTTCCTCAGACGCAACTGTAGATATTGTTAATGGACTACAGCTAATTGACGCCAAAACATTGGTGATGGCGGCTTTAGATCCAATTGCAAACGGACATACTGACCCAATTGAAATTCCTCCATTTTTTCCTATCATTGAACCTGTTCATCCAGGAGCATACGTAACAATCCCTGCAATTGAATCATTTGCGAATGGACTTTATAATCAGGTGCCTTTCTTTTATGGACATACTACAGCTGAAGGTGCTTATGGAATTGGTATTCTTTTGGGATCATATAATTACACCGATTTTGATACAAGACCGGAATTACTCGTGTCACCGTCCTTGAATAGCCCAGCTGATCCAGTTTCTTGTGGAAGGGAAGTTATGGACTTTTTTGTTGGCCCTGGAGTTTCCGCTGATGTCAACAGGGACGGTTTTATATCAGTAAGAGTATTTATCTTTTAATTGTAGGTATTTATTTTCATTATTTAATTTTAGTTGTTGTCTAATGAGCTCTTTGTTCGTGGAATGAGAAAAGCCGTTGACTTGCAGAGAAACTTTGTTAATGGTTATTTCTACAGATTTTCTTATGAAGTGAGTTTCGGGATGGGATATCCAGGAGTAGATCACGCTGAAGATTTGCAATTCTTTTGGTATATGCCAAATGCCGACTATGCATCGTTTACTCCAGCAGATATATTAACGATGCAGAGAGCTTCCAAAATTTTTACTAATTTTGCTAGATTTGGGTAAGTGTATAATAATTGTGTTTTTAATTCACAATTTTATATAAATTTTATTTTAGAAACCCAACCCCGGTTGCTGATCCACTTTTCGATAATTTAGTGTGGCCAGCGGTAACCCCAACCGAAATCGGTTTCGTCGACATTGGTGCTAATTTAGTTCCCGGCATTCTTCCCAACGAAACCGAATATTTATTCTGGGATCACATATTTACAACATACGGAAACCCTCCATTTGAAACGTACTAAGTTGTAAAAACTAAAAATATAATAAAGTTCTAGTAACTGTCGCCTCTTGATTTGCACACAAAGTGGTAAATAGGTCCGTCAAATTTGTTCCGGAACGAGTCAACAACCTTAACAAAAATTGATCTCTCGAGGAAGTTAAACCATAAAAATCCATTGTCAACGATTGCTCGCTTAAATTGCGGTATAGACCCCAAGAGATTTTTTAATTTACACTCCAGGAAATTTTTTTATTGGCGTGGCTAATGCGATAATTTCGAATGGATCCGAGAAATGCAGTAAAATCTCTTGTAAGTTACAAGAATAACACGTCACTCCCACACATTAATCGACAACTAGGGTTGCCGACATCAGATAACATTATATAGCCCCTACATCGCATACTAATGAATCCGAGCGTGTGTGGTCCACCGTGGATGATCGTAGGCGAGATTTTCACAAAAATGCGGCTCCTAATCGATTAATTACAGATTAGCCTAGGCTCTGCGCCCGTTTTGCTTAACAGCTCTTGCGGTACCTCGCGTGAACGGAGTAACCGCTCCTTAAATCCTGACAACCTCATCAAATCTGCGTGAATTAAAAATTACACATTCGTCGTCTCGCCAAAACTAATTTTCAAGGAAAAAGCATGTTAACACTTCAAAATGTGTCTAACCTGTAATTTGATTGAAGAATGGTTGATTGCTTTTTGACTTGTTAAAATTTATTTTTTTCAAAACCTGCCCCAAGGATGTTTAAAAACACAGTTGGGAGGGCGAAAAATACCTGAAACATAATTAGATTTGTCAGGAGATAATTCCGTCCCCTTATTTTTCAACATTAGGTAAATAAAAGCGCCCTTAAAAATTTCCTGAATAATTCATGAACCGTCGACCGATCACACCCTGTTTGTTAATGGTCTTCTGAGGGCGATTTTCTCAGCTTTTGATGTGTCACACCTTCGCCAATTAAAATATTCATGCGTACACCTCGTCGTAAGTGGGCCGTGAATGACCAATGACCCATCCTAAGTCACTCGCGGCCCACCAAACGTCGTCTGGTCCCTGCCTATAAATTGCTTTCATAATGCTGCTAAGTGTCCACCTACGGTTCTTTGTACAACTTTCGGTTGTTCTAAAAATAATTTTTTCCTCAACAATTATTTCGTTGATGAACTCGTCTTTTATAACAAATTTTATGGTCTTAAACCCTTTTTAAATCTAGTGTGGAGGCTTTGGAGCACGTTAACTGATGGATTGAGTCGTTATGTGGACCAATTATGTAACTTCCGCTAGACGTGAGATTTATTTAAAACCCCTAATTTAAAGAAATGTTGCTGTTTAAGATGCAACGTTATGTGCGGCAACGTAACGGGTGCATGCTGAGACATTAAGGGGATTTAGAAATCTTCCAAACAGGCCAACACGTGCTTACAAAGTTTAATTTATAGTCGAAGCTTGCACAATAGTTTTTCTATAAAATCTATCGACGCATCTCATATTATTTGATTCAGAAGATTTTCACCACTTTCTCACTAAAAAACTGAACCTTTTCATAATTCACTGATTGTTAAGATTCATTGTGTCAAATAAACGGTCCAAAATCCGAAAATCAGGAAATGACAACCATTCTATTATTTCGCACAGATCAAACAGCAGATACCGCTTTCACTATTTTATTTTTTTTGTAAAAAAACTGATCGAAAGGAAGCGCGTTATTATGAACCCAAAAAAGTTTTTGTTAAAAAATATTCGGTTTTCTACCTATTTCTGTAAACCCATAATGTCATTGATGACAGGTTGATATAAGAAAGGATGAATGCCAGCATCTGCTCGAAATCTCTTTATCACGGGGATTATATTTTTTCTTATAGTAACGGATACGTTGTAAATTTATACCTGATTGATTTCACTGACCAATACCAAACAATATTTCATGTCATTTTTAATTCGTCAAAAATGGAAATTCAATCGCAACACAATACAAATATGCAACCGGTTTAAGCGCAATTAGTTCCTTTCAATCATTATCTATTCATGTAAGTTAAAAAGGGCCCTGTGGTAAACTCTAATTATACTAACAAATCTTAATGGTTTATGATAATGTGGTTTTATTAAAAAAAAGCGTGAGGACACCCCACGGTGGAAGTGTCAGTTACTAAATTGAAGGCTTAAAAATTACCATAAAAAAAATTCCACGCGTGAAACGCGCTGAAATTAAAGTAAATAACCGGCGAAAAGTTCCGAGATTAAATCTCGGTTCTCCAATGATGCATGCAACAAAAGAAAATGCGTACGAAATTCGAGTCCCGATTCACGCTTTGTTTGCGGCCAAAATTAAGACGGCAAGCATCTTCTTTTTTGTGCATTCTCGAATTACCCGTTGATCACGTCTTAAAGACGATTAATTTCCCTTAATGTTTCAGCCCGTTCCTTATAATATTTCATTAAAAATACGTTCGGGTTTCTAAAATAAAAACAAAATTGGTGCGCCAGACTTGAATAGAAATCAACTTCTTTTAAAAGAGTCGGTTTGGGCCGATAATTATAGGCCGATGGTGATGAATCTCATGCCTGCCGCGCCAACAAGTTATCGCCTGACCGTTCGATCGGCTTATTGATGCCAGTTTGTTGATATAATACACAATTATAGTGTTAGTTTTTCTCTATAATTTACAAGCGTTCGATGGATCTCGATCAAATTATCACTCATTAAAATTTTCTTTTTGTTTTCAGAAGAAAAAAAAATCGCCTAATTTAAATCGAGAACGATTAGGGTTAGCGCAAAAGTGTCTATTAGTCGGCTTAATTGGCGGTTCAAACGCGCAATTTCGCACATGTCGGGGCACGTTGTTAACGGCAAAATACTGACCACAGTGGGCGGTTCACCGTTTTTTTTTTGGTGGTCACGTTTTGACGTGATAAAAAATTGTTAATCAGTTTAATCATAGAACATTGTTTTAACACCGATGGTGATGGGTTAAATTGTCCTTGGATTTCCTGATACGACCATTCAAATATTCTCAGGCCCATCTACCCTCGGGTTTATTTTACCCTAAAATTAACTTATTAAAATTTGTAAAGAATTTTAAATTTTCGCTTTTTTTCTATTGCTTAAGGCTATTGAATATGTCGTGACTTTAATAACATATTCCACATTTTTTGTGTGATATAAGAAGTTACTCTTTTGAAATGATAATTTGTTGAACATAATTCTGCATAAACATTTTCATATTCAAAATTTAAAAGTCGAAAAGTAATAGGAAGGGGCGGGCAGAGCGCTCACTTTAACGTTCACCACTATGGTGCGGACGTGGTGTCAGCAGGAAAACTATTTATTTAATAGTAATCGCTGTGAAAATAATTTTAAACTTATATGTCTTTCTATCAAACATCAATGCATGTTTTAGTCAAGTTTTAACTTTATGGTTGATTTTATGTACTGAAATCTGTGATCTGCGGAGATCATGTCCACACATAACAACACCGTTATAAAAACTACTCGTACAATTCAACAAAACAATAATTTGATGAATCGTAAACTGTTGAGTTTTAAAAGAAAATCTAAAGATTAAAACTACAGTCAAACTCCTCTATAGTGACCTCCTCTATAATGATTTTATCTCTATAGTAAAGTTTTTGTCAAGAACGTGCATTTTTGCACGTTATGCATATAAAAATACCTCTATATTATGATGTTAAGCCTCTATATAGTGATTATTCTTTAACCCTACAGCAGGCGCATTATAATTTATCACGTGTTTAGGCGCATGGGTGACAGTGGTCACCCAATCCAATACTACGTTTTACCAAAACTATTTACTTCACAACATGTTTCTAATAGTTACATAATTACATAGTTATTTCATGAATTTATTGATGTAACGAATTTATACATTTTAAAAATTGTTCCTTTGGTTTGGTTTAAACTTTTAACCATTTTTTCAATACAAGCAAATAATTGTACAATACTGTTTGAGAAGCTATTAAAATTTTCATAAGTATAAGTGTAGCTGATAAGAAATTAAGAGTGAAAACAAAATGATGGGTGACAGGTGTCAACCATGCGCCTAATGAAGGGTTAAGAAAGTATCAAAATTCTCGGGGAACGGAATTTTCGGCAATAGAAAATACAATGGATGTATTGAACATCTAGTTTTTTTCCCAAATTTCGACTACCCGAAAAATCCTTAGAAGAATTTCTTGCAAATTCCACACTTACGGGAATTTCCATTTTTAAAAGTACTGTTGTGCAATCAACTTGGACAGATTTTTTCATCAATAAGTGCATGTTATGTATTGTTTATTAATAACTGTGTGTATTTCGAAATAAACAAATATTTTTTCAAACATAATAAATCTTAATTGTTTTGTTTCATTTTGAATATCGATTGGTTTCTTAAGTGACTGCCAAAAACTGTAAAATTATACATGAATTCTATATAGTGAAGTTTCTTTATAGTGATGTTTTTCCATAGCTTTTCGAACATCACTATAGAGGAGTTCGACTGTATTTGGTTGCAATAGTGTGCCCAGTGACACGCAACTGAGACTGAATAGTTGCGCAACTGAAAAATTGGATGTTTGCTAGTAGCCTTAGGCAATTTTCACAGAAATCCTGGTTCGAAAAACCCCTCAATAGGGCTCTAAAGCTATAGAAATTTTAAAACGCAGTTGGTTGCAACCACTTGTAGCCGACATTTTTTGCAACTTTGAATAAGTTAATTTTTGTTTAAATTCCTTCAAAATATATTGAAGATTCTTTTGTTATGTTTTTGTAAATATAGGCAAAATTAAATTTTAATATTTTGTTGTGGCTGTAAACCGCAGGTGAGACTTAGCAAACAATCTACTGAAATCGGTTATGTAAATCCTGAAAGCCAAATTACCCACAGCGGTATTTGTGAAAGTCTTATTGGGGAGTCTTTAAGGATAACGTGCAAATCGGCCAATTTCTAGAGCATAAAGTTAAACGTAGCAGAACACACATAATGGTTCATTAAATCTCCTGCACATCTCGTATTACAAAAAGGTCTTTCTTCAAAACCAGCTTTTGAGAAGCTACCGCCTTCCGAGGGACTTGTATAAATAAATCAGTTTTAAATGCCCATCTCGAACCGAGTCAATTTTAAAAGTGCGCTGTAAATAAATAAACAAAATTTCCTCGATTTTATTGCCGAGTCTTTCCCTCCGCGCAGAATTTAAACTACCGATTTTATGGTTCCAGGGGTACCTGTTAAAATATTGTTTCACCTGCTGCTTACCTGGTGCAGAAAGGGTTGTTATTAGTTAAAATACTAAAGCCAACAGGCGAAAGAAAGCTGTGAAAACATCTATTTATACTAATCACACAGTCAATAGATTCAAATAAATAAGACGTTTTTAAATTCGGTAAACATCCCCGAACATGTGGCTCATTTGTGAAGATTTGTACCCAAAAGATGAGTGAAATGATGCATATACGCGTGGCCGACCTCCGGTTTTTATCTGAAGAATTTTCGGGGGTTGGTGAGCAGAATAAATTACAAAGAACATGTTCTACAAACAGACCATTGATGATTGAGACACTTTAAAAGGCGACCGTTTTGTGGGCCATAAAGGCAATTCTCGGTAACGTCACCCCGCCCCCATATCCGGTTTAAAGGCACAATGTGTTGAGTCTAGCCGAAATCTGTTTTTCGACGATTTACATATTAGAAAACGCTGCAAGAGACTTTTGAATTTTTATAAAATCGTTCTTATACCTGCAGACACGCGCCCGTGGTTACTGGTCACGCTTTAAAAAAAGACGAACCGAAGCACGCCTTGAACGTGGATTTTTTTTTGGAACTCGCCTTGAACACAGTTATTACTTTACTTTATGTTACTTTTACTTCACATGTTATCGGCTAATATATCTCGTTGCTCGACGGACGGTTAATACAGATTTCACGTTCAATTAATGTAATTTTGCGCAGCTTTTCTGTGCGTGCGATTAATCATGTTTTGTTAATTTTAGAGCACAACGAGACATTAGTAAATTATGGGTATTCATTATTTTGCGGATTTAATTTGAGAGGATGTTATATGATATTCGAGCACCTGCATGTTTGTTTACGGTCCGTAAAAGTAAAACGATATTATCTCATTTGTTATGAATTGCTTTATTGAATATTTTTTGACCAGTGCACACACCGATCGGTAAAATCACCATGATTCACGACTTCCGAGGTTTTGTGCTCCAGGAGGATATGCATTGCACTAATATGCACGATTTCCGAAACAAGAAGGTTCTGACATAAATAAATGATTTATTTTGTAACATCTTTCTGTGACTAACTAATTCTGGAAATTTAAAGAATCCCTGTAAAATTAAAACATTCACATTATTGTGAGTTATATACCAATAATTTTCCCAAAAACAATGACATAACTAAATAAAGTCACGACAGTACTTCAGAAATTGTATATTTTACTGTTTGTCCCTAAATAGACTGCAAAAGGGGAAACAGTTTTTTGTTTCTAACTTTAAAAAAAGGTTAAAACTACAACTACAAACAAAAACCAGATATTGTTTATGTCAACTTAAAAATGAAGAAAATCTAAAAATTTAAAGTAAAATCTATACGTCTGGCAGCATCAACTAAATCAAAGGATCACGTTTCATAATTGGCAGTAATTAAAGTCATTAAAGTGAAATCATTACTTACTAAAACAATGCAAACCTTTCATCAAAGGATTTATCTTCTTCAGTGTTACGAAACTGGAAAAGTTTTTGAAATCTACCCAATAAGGAAATTTAACAACAAAATTTAAAATTTTTATGTTTCCAAAAATGATATACAAAATGTTATTCAAAAAATTTGAAAGAAACTGAACCTCATATTAAAAACCCAAGAAATGTCAAAATTAAAATTGTAGCTTATGTAATGTACCTCCTTCATACCTATAATTCTTTTTACATTTCAATGTTACAATTCTTTACTTTATTTTAATTGATTTAATTTTATTTTCTTTTGTTGTAAGAATGAATCATGCCATCATTCATCTATTAAATTTCCATTCAACCTTTGCGTAAGATATTGATAATGTTGTATTTACTGTCTGACCATTGAGTATTAATTTATTTGATTAAGGATATGTTATAAATAAGACAACACGTAAAAACGAGTCATTCAATATATTCATTCATTCAATTCTACGCAATTCGTTGATTAATCTCGAAACAATTATATTCTGTATTTTAGTTAGTACATATGTTTAATTATTAATAAATAAGTAAAGGAAATGTTCAATTCTTATTCCACATCTACGAAATCTAAAAACTAGTGCGACAAGCCTTAAAGAAAATTCCGGGTCCATCACACTTATGTAGACGAGCATCCAAAAGCGTCATCTGCACCGTTTCGACTAAACAAATCCTATTTGCAGAGAGAAAAATCATAACTAAACCTTATAAAACCTTATTAAAGTTTTTATAATTTTTTCTGATGAATTCACATACCAATGGAACAGTTTGAACCCAAAATTGTAGATTACAGATAGCACCAATAATAATATTTGTTGTGGCACTACTGTTAATCAATAAAAATTAGTTGCCCTCAACAAAAGTCGTTTTATAAGTTAATAATATAGTAAGAGTATAGAGGAACAACGGGATGAGTCAATTTTTGTCGATTTTTGACTAAAGCGATATTTCTATGGAAGAAGAGACACTAAATCCAGTGGTTTTATCTAAACTTACGTTAGACGTCAATAAAATACATAAAAATCGTTGTGCAAATAGTGTGTCCTGAGCAAGACGTGTGTTAAATGTGTTGTCGGGCAACATAAAAACTGCTGATTTGAAAAATGTATCTAAACTGGCTTATTCCGTTCTTTCCATGGACTCTTCTATTTTAGTTTTTCCTCTTTTTCGGTTCATCTGGAGACATACTGTATGTTAACATAAGTAGTTGAACTAAATAATTTTTTTAAGAATTTTTTTCCGATTTCAGAAATTATTTCAAATCATAAAATTCAAAACATTTTTTAAATCTAAAAAATGACACATAATAGTGCTTACTAAATTTACTAAAACTTTCGTCTTTTTACCAATAATTGTACAGTTGAATTTATTTTCTTCTTTCAGTCCTTTCGCTTATGCGATAATCTGCCTGTATCTCCCCATTGTATATCTGTTTCCTGTGTCGCCTGTCTGATTTCATCCCTCCATGGATTTCTTGACCTTCCTTTTCTTTTTGTTCCTTCTATTCTTACTTGGTCCTAATCAATCTATTAAAATATGTAAGTGATTTCAAGAATTAATTCGAGAAGTAAATTAAATTTTCGAACATGGTTTAAGGACCAGTGAACTTTATAAGAAATCGCCCTACATAACAGTTTTTATACCGTTTCGAAAGAAATAAATTAGGAAAAAACACGAACCGCTCCTATGCACGAGAGAGCTTCCACGCGTGCTTTCACGTACCGGAGACAATATCAACTTTGATAACTCGACTCGAACATAACGCACACAGGTGTACACCTGGGAGCGGTAAGTTATGTCTTCAAAACAACCATCTTGACAATTTTTTAACTCACAAAACTCCGAAAACAAAAATCACGTTTCATTTAATTCCATGACGATTCGCTGTATGGTCCCCCATAGATCAGCCCGATGAGGGCACATTTTACACCGGGACACTTGTTGCTCAGAAATATAAAAGAAATCAGATATGTCTGTTTACCATTCATTCTGACAGAGATGGACAGTTGTTTAGGTTGTCGTGACACGGTAGTGGCAAAAGAATTTAAAAAGGGCACTTCAAGGGATTGAATTAGTTAAGATTTCGACATTAAAAAATTCTTAAGCAATGATCAATAAAAAGAGGATCGCTTCGAGTAGGTATAAAAGAAATATCTTACACCTACGTATCCTTTTATTTAGACGGTTTTATCTGCGATCGGTGGTTTTTTCGGGCTAAAAGAATCCGTTCGGACTTTTGTTCTCGCTGCTGGCTCATTATCATTTGTTAGCGGGTTTACAATCAGTGGAAGCAATAAATCCAACAATGTCAATTAACAAAGTTGACTACTGCGCGTTCTGGTACCGCCGCCGCTTCATTAAACGCCCCTCTTGAACGCGCAACATTTTTATATTGTGATACACGACACGGAGAAGCTCTTTCCGAACCATTAAAATTATTCGTATTGGAACACTTTATTTACCGTTTTTTGGGGTTTTTTTCGATCGGAATTTTTCACTTTACTGTTTGTTGTACAGGAAGAAATTTCAAAATCGTAGTCTGCGACTAATTTATCGATAAGATTGGCGTTGGTTTATGGGGTTTTTAATAAAAATTTAACTCGCTCTCTAAATTTCTCAAAACGGAATTTTAGATATGAGCTGATTTTTGGAGGTGTCAATATTTGAAACGGTACGTTTCTTTCTGTTTGAACAAAGCGAAAGTCGGCGTCCGCACACCGGATGGCTGGAGATATTAAAAAGAAATGTCAAAAACACCACCCCTTCTGATACAGTTGAAAAGTTTTAAGGTTTGTTTTTCACTGAGAAAATCAAATTGAGCGTTCGTTATCATGTTTTCAAATCTTGGAGTTTCTTCAACAATTCCGCCGACTTTTAACAAGCAAACATTTTTTGTGTGTTTTTATGGGAGGAATTTAATGGGTGACAACCCTTTCAAGGAGCGCTTTCAAGAGACGTTTATTTATTAAATTTAAAAAGTTTTGTGACTTGGAAACTTTTTCAGGCCCCTCTAATTGATCTCCAGATCACTGTTTACCGACAAGTAGAGCGTACTTTTCCCTTTCAAAGTTAATTCCCTGGCGATGGTAGCGAGAATTGAAAAGAACACTTGTGAATCCCAAGATTTACCACACTTTACCCCGATTCAATGGCGAGGTTCAAATTACGGCCGAAACTCAGAAGACACCCTATTGTCGAATTTGCGGTAACAATTTTTTTCTCATTGTGTCCGCGACCTTTCGACATTCAGACATCACACGAGCCGACTTGAGGCTATAAAATATTTCTAGGTAGTCCCCAACGAAAATAACTTTTAATGGCATTTCAAAATCAATTTAGAAAAGCGGGGCAAAAAAAATAAATCGCAGATGTTCGGGGGTAATCGGCGTGGTAAATAAACAAGAAAATGAAATTATACAGAAAATGTAACGGGTTAATTGCATATTATACCAACAAACTGGCAATTTCGTACCGACTATTGGCCGGTTAGGCGATAACCTGTTGGCGCTCCAGGTATGAGAATCATCGCTCTTACACATCGACCGCACCGTAATTACAAAGAAACGCGGTTTCAAAGGAGTTATGATTGAGTGTTGGCATCCATCCGCTTCTGTTGTTAATTACGAACCGTCGAAATTCTCGGTACCAACAAAGGGACTGATTTGAGAAAATTCGCCGTCTTAATTAGAAAAGAAAAAATGCGCGTGGGTCGGAGCAGGATGTTTTCTCTTGATTGTTAAATATGTACACCTATCGGCGGTGCACGTGCCTCGCGCGTCACGCTCGCGACTGTGGGAACGCTTCTTGACGAGCCGCGGGTGGCAAGATAAGCAGAACTCGCATAAAAGGAACCGGCCGATTCATAAATTTTTATGAAAAAATACGCCGCGCACCTGGTCCGCTGAATTTTTCAGCGATTACGCTTTTTGCGCCATTAAAGTCATTAACTGACCGATTCATCGTTTTAATTTAACGTTTAAAATACTTGCGCGGATATTTAACGCCAATTTAAGTAGATTTATGGCGGCGGTTAGTAAACCTTACAAATTGCTCCTTTTCAAGCGTTCAATTAATAAAAAAGTTGCCTTTGTTAATGGGACAATGTGATGACGTTGAAATCGTGTTAAAAACTTGCCACTTGAGGGTGCCTCAGGTTGAACGTGGTAAATTTCTGTTTGGGGGTGAGCTTATATTTCGTCATTTAGGCAACGGATGGCGCAACATACACCTTCCATTACCGTTCATTTACATTAGAAAACTTTTTTGCATAAAAATATTTATTTTCAAAAATACAGTTTTTTTATTATTCAATAATGAGTCTTAAAAATGTAATATTAAGTTGTCTCGCATGGTTTTGCATGATTTTTAATAAATCAACAAAAATATATTTTTAATGTTCTTTTTGATGTTGAACTACCTTGAATTTCAATATCTAAGCTTTATGCGTTCAAATCGTGACATAATTAGAGTTTAACTATTAAATATATTTGTTCTGAAATGGGTAATAATGCAAGAAAATTAAGTAAGTGTTACATTTGATTAAAAATTTCGTTTTGAGAATTGCAACATTGAAGTTTTACTTAGCGCCAAGATGCCTTAAGGTATGGTTTTAATTTTGTACGGTAAGAGAAGTTGCACAAAAACTTAATATTGCCAACAGACGGAATTATTGACCTGTTAGGGAATAAACAATTTATGATATTTGATGTTATGCACTTCTTGCATTTCAAAGTATGCTGCGTTAAACGTTGTTTCAGAAATTCTCGTCAAAAAATAAATGTTAGTATAAATTATCCGTTGATTGTATCATGACAGTCGTCGACGTAGAATTGATGTAAGTACAGTCGAAGTTCCATATAACGAAACTTCATTATGTAGAAATTTGTGTTGGTATCAAAACTCTCAATCCTCGGCATATTTAGTAAAATAGTGCTTGTGAGTAAAAGTATGTTTTTCGAAGATTTAAACTACAGTTGAACTTCTCAATTACGAATTTTCATCTAACGTATTATTCTATATATCGGATGTTTTGGAAAGATACTATAGTGCAGTTCGTTTGGAGCGAAACTGCAGTGGAGGGCAGAGTTTACAGCACTTTTACCGTTGATTGAAAAGTCCTTCGGAAATTATGTCAATTTTGATACATGGCGTTACCGGTCAAATGTTTTTTTGAACACCAGATATCTACTTTGATCTGAATTGACTTGTGTAGATGCAACATTCGTGGACTAATATAGTGCTTTATCAGAGGAAGCTGCAACCCCTAGAGGGCGTATCGCTAGTTGTTCGAACGGGAAATTCCTCTTAGATATATGTGGTAGGAGGGAAATTCAATATCTCCCGTGCGGACCAACAGATATTGCAGCGTTTGATCTATAGTTGGCGACTGGAAACAGAATCTGTCCCAGATTGGGTAATTAAAGTACTTGGAAAGCAACGGGAAGTGCCTTAGGACATCATTACGTTTCCCCAGGACAAGCATACTGGCTGAGAACAATCAAGAAGTAGCCCTGAATCCTGGGCACTATTTAAGCCAGAACAGGGTGCGAAGAATACCTGATCAACCAGTCCTAAAATTTAAAAGTCATCTGTACTTTATTACTTACACAAGCTATTAGTTTTGTAATTACCTCACTGGCACTCAATCATTTTCTTAACAAAAAGATTGGCAATTTTATGAACAACATTTTTATATTGGTAGATTATTGTGATGAAAATTTAGTGCTAATCACATAATAATAATTTTCGGAGCGTATTTTTTTATTGTTAACTTTATATTTGAATAACTGTTTGAATGTAATTCTTCTTTGCTTCTAAAACGCGATCTTCGCTTAACTGAAGTGAGGTTACGAAGAAATGTTGGAGTCTCGTAGTTGTCAGTAAGTAAATACCATTTGGAGTATTGAGAACCGATTTGCTTTAATTTCAATTTGCCATCTACCTTCAGCGTTTTTCAATGGTTATAATTATTGTTACGCTTATGGAGTGACTATTGGGCAAAAAAGTTCTTCAATTATTTTCCAACATTTTACTTGAAAAAAAAGTTGGGTTAACGGTTTCCTCACTATCTGCTATTTAATGATGCATGGTATCCCCAGAATTGTTTGAAACAAGTCTCTCCAACAATGAACACACTCTTTGTATGGAACATCTGTTACTTTGTGTTATTCATGTAGTAGGTAAGACATAACAAAATTAATTTGTACCTAATTTTCTAATTTTGCTCTTGTTTGTCTGCAATTTTTCAGCATTGAAGAAGGCGACAATTTCATAGTCAAACGTTAACGCATACTTACTATGTAACTACTTTATAAATAAAGAGTTAAGTTGTTTGTCTAAATATCTGAAGAAAAAGTTTTGTCATATATTCTTTATTGGGCAAGAAAATATAGAACTATTGTGCATTCGTTAAGGTAGATTTGAGGGGTATAATTGTTGTATCAGATACTGTATCGAATAGTTAGTCTTAAGGGCTGTTAGATACGTGGTCGTCACAGCGGCAACGGCTGGTAACGCTAAGTACGACGGAAGCCGAATACGTGGCTGCATCGACAGCAGCGCGAGAAGCAATCTGGATAAGAAAGTTATTATCGGACATCAGATGTCCCTGTGATAAAGAAACAATTCTATATGTTGATAACTAAAGCGCGATTCAACTAGTCAAGAATCCAGTATTTCACAAGAGAACTAAGCATATAGATATCCATTTTCACTTCATCCGGGAAAAGGTAAACGACAAGGAAATTATAGTCGAGTACATTCCGTCCGCGAATCAACGGGCAGACATATTTACGAAGGCGCTGCCTCGAGATCGTTTCAAAGATCTCTGTTACAGGCTAAATATGATATCAATTCACGAGAAACGTTCGAACGGCGGTAGTGTTACGAATAACAAAGTTTAAGTCCCGCGCGTTTTCGGGCGACATCTACAATGTTTTGTTTAATGTACAAGTGCACTGAAAAAAATCGTATGTTACAAATTACTACAATAATGTAGCACATATTTTGTAACAATTTTTGCTACAAAGAGAGCATTTGTTACTTAAAATTGTAATACAATTTTTAAAGCATTTGTAGTGAAAACTTTGTAGCAATCTTATCTACAAAGTGTATTACTTTTTCAAAACAATTATGGTATTACTTTTGTTTTAATATTTGCTATAAGATTGTTGCAACTTACATTATATTTTGAGTGAGTTTTACTATAAAATAAATGGATTAACGTCACTACAATTGTTGCATATTTTTCGAAAATTTCTGGCCAATACAAATTCATAATTGTTGGCACGTGCTTGCCGAATGTATTTTATTGAAAGTGATCGAGAGGGAAGGAACAGATTTGCGGACGCGGCCCGTTGCCGAAAAATTGCCGACAATAAAATAATTTACACTGATCGCACCCCGCTAGGAAATAGGATACCAGGGAAAAATATCGTAACAAAATTATTTTTTGAGATTTTGCTCTCATTGTCTGTTTTACAAGCCGTGTATAACGTATATTTGGACTTCTGACCCAAACAGTATTAAGTCACACAAAATACGCCTTTAACACTAGAACGCTACCGTCATTGGAGTTAATAGGTTAATGCCACGGAAAATTGGGCTTTAATCAATATTGATTATATTGCGGTTTACAGATAAGAGTTGTGAATTTCTGCTGATTTTGCATTTATTTATTTATATTATACATCCGAAACAGTGTGTAGTCGATATGCGTGAAGGAGGATGTTGTGGCTGATTGGAGTGATAAACAACCTCGCAATATAAACAAACTGATTAAAAACGGTCATTCATTCTTTCGAGAGCTTACGAACAACTTCTTTTTAATACGCATAATTTTGTATCAATCTTTTTAATTATAATTAGTTAGTAAAGTGAAATTAATAAAGTCTTAACTTACTGACTATAAGTGCGATAAGTTTATTAATAATTATTAGTTTTGCGTTGTGATTTTGTGTGAGTTAGGTATGGATGACTTCGTTAAGACAACCTTAGAAAGCTGGGGCTTGTTAGACCGGTTGAGGGTGAGCTTTGACGGTAAGTACTATCGAAACAGTTTTTACTATTCATTAATAAAGTATTCATAAAGTCCATCGTTGCAACATACCTCTATTGTTTTACCGCGTTTTATTTGACAGTAACTATTAATTATGAAATTTGTTTTACAGTAAACGAAGTCGACAAACAGACCTTACTCAATCTTGATCGAGAAGATCTCAAGGAATTAATTCCAATTTTGAGCACGCGGAAACTGTTTGGCCAAAAATTAGAGAAATTAAAAATTGAGCATCAAGTAAAAATAGTTTTGTTCAGAATTAATTTATAAAATCTGTACCAGAGAAGCAGAATGATGTATGTCCACTTTTTCCAATCATGAAAATTTGATGTATATTGATTACATTTTAAAAAATATGTTTTTAAAAAATATGTTTTTAAAATGTAATTTGTGTATTTGACAATGTTTTAAAGAATGTGTTTTTTAAAATGTTTGTGATTTGTAATAAGTGTTAAAAAATTTTAAAAATTGTTATGAACAAGGAACATAATTTGTAAGTAAAAGCTCTTTTTGTATTTACTTGTATTATTACTGTAGATGTTGTTTAAAATATATAAGAAACAATCCTGTTATAATTAATTCTTGCGTTTCATTTTACCTGGTTCATTTTACCACTAATTCCATTCCAAAAAAAAGTAGTAAATTGTGATTCATAAAAAATGTAGTATTTTGCAACGAATATACATATTACTTTTTACTACATTAATTAGGCGCAGAAGTCTGTTAATTGTTGCAAAATATGCTGCAAAACCTGTAGTAAAAATAACTGCAATAATAATAGAAAAAGATATGTGTATATGGTAACTGTTTCTCTTTTTTGTCGCAAAATTTAATCTCTAAAATAGTAATTTTTAGTATAAAATCTTATACTTTTTACTGTAAAGATTTGGAACACATTAGTCTTTATTTTAGTAAATTTTGCAATGACTGTGTAGTACACTTTACTATTATATTTGTCGAAAATCTCGCTATACACGTTAGTACTATATGCCACAAATTATTGTAAATGTAGCTACAACCAAGTTACTACAATTGTTTAGAAAAAAATGATACAATTTGTAACTAGTCGTATTTTTAATACAATTTGTGGTAAAAATTTGTACAATTGTAGTTTTATTTACTACTTTTTTTTTTCAGTGTGTGCGTCAAAATATGTCAATGTATGCGAGCACGCTTGCAGACCGCTTTTGATTAAAAGAAATAGTAAAACCTTAAGAAGGAAATAAGCTTATTCACACAATCCTGCGTTAATAACTTTCATTAAAGCTTTTATTAATTAACAATATTTTTTAAATAAATAGAATAACTATTTTCAACACTTTCCTATAAAAAAATAATTAATTTAGATTTTCTCTAGCATCGGGAGCTTTAGAACTTCCGGAATATCGATACCTTCCAAACAAATATCGGAAGGGTTGTACGGAAATAGTAGGGGAAAAATTAATTCAGTGTCCATCAATAACGACTGGAAATCAAAATTATTAATGAATTAAAATTATTATTGCTATTTAATGATCATACCTGTTGATCATTATTGGGGGTCTGGTCTTGCAATTTCGCTCGCACTTTTGTTTTAAACGACAACGGGACTCTTTGCTCGTAGTCATCAACTACGGTGTACCTATTAAGAATTTGGTAAATTTGCAAAGGCGTCAAAGCGCTGCACATTTCGCAGACACTGTCCACATCTTTGTCCGATTTTCGAGCTTGTAGTAATTGTGCTGCTTGAATTATGGGCTTCAGTTGCGCTAGAACAGCAGCTTCCTGCAACAAATGGTTAATAAATGAATTTAAAAAGTTATTTCAATCTCACGTCTAGTTTCTTCTCCTTTGTCCACATTTCAAAATGGGATAAATTGTGTATGATCTGGGTGCCTTTCGACCAATGGCACAGTTGTTTCCTCAAAAGGAGCTTGTTGAGACTAGTAGCGCACAAGTAGTAGAACAGCTGCCTGAATATTTGAGATATTACTTCCGGGTCCACCCCATAAGAGTTCAGAAGCTAAAAGTTAAGAATTAGTTTAATGTGTAAACAAATATAAACCGTTACTTTGTCATAATAGGTGAGTTCTTGTAAGAGAGCGTCTGTGGGTTTTTGTTTTCCTATGGGGCTTTCTAAATCTCGGGCCACCCTATTGGCTCTCCCTCTGGAACTACCCGGTTTGTTTCCACTTACTGAAGGTATTTCTTTATGTTCTATAATCGCCGGCACTATCAGTGGCTGCATTTTCGCCATTAAACTTTTACATAGCCCTGTGCAAATCCAAACGGCAAGGTCGGTTAGTACTTGGCAGTATTCAATGATGTTGTGATTCCTAAGATATTGTTCGTTTTGTTTAGGGGTATTCTTCTTTTTGAACTCGTCATAGACGCTGTATTGCTTTATGTTTTGCATAAGTCTAGGAGAAAAACATTAACACAGGGAATAATCAAAAGTCGTGCTTACTTTAAAGTGTTAGACAGCCATAAGATGAGGATTTCACTATCTTCATGGCGTTTCTTGATAACCTCCCTAACTGTATTTGCGAAGGATGACAGCAGTGCTCTTGTTTTGTCTTTATCGTTGATGTGGTCGGTGTGTCGAACACACATAAAGACTATGTAAGCTGGCAACCCCGGCCGCAATGTAAGTGCAGTTGTTGGTTCCAATTCTGAAACAAAAAATTAAAATTTTCATCAACTCAAAACAAGGTAACTTTAATATTACAACAATAATACTACCATGTTCTACTGTAAATAGTATGGTAGCATTTTCTGTTGGGAATTTCTTAATTACTGGTCGTTAGATTTTATGCTATCTTTCACTGAAGATGGTAGACTGCCAAATTTAAATGTAATTTTCTGTCATCTTAATACCTATGTTACCATCTTCTGCAGAAGATATGTTATGGAATTGCACAGATTTATTTATTGTTGTGACATTAAAGTTTTTTGTGAAAAGGCCACTTACCAATGACTAATTGCTTCATGATAGCTCCTTCGTCGCCAGTTTTGAAAGAGAACATGCCAATATATTCTATATGCTTATCAGCTTCGGGGTCCTTCTGCTCCTTGAAATTAAAGTCAGCATCGGCAAGATCCAAACCATTTTCTTTCAGCTTTTTATTGAGAATTTTCAGTTGTCTGGTAAGTTTCCTCACATTCTCGTTAAGAATATCGTTTTTATCTTGCAAATCCAGATTTTCGGTTGTTAACCTAGTTATTTCGTCCAATTGTCCACGCGAACCAGAGGAATTGCTGGCCGTGGACCTTACAGAACCGTATCCGTGATGCGTTGTATTCATAATCTCGTTGAGAGTTTCAATTTCCTTTTTGAGTTTACTATTTTCTTCGGCCCATCCACTGCGTTCTTCCTCCACCTCCTGTCTGTATTTTTCCAGTTCGTGGATTATATCGACTTTTTCATCTTTTTCGCTACTCAAATTCACTTCTAAATTGGCAATAAGCTTGCTCTTCTCTATTAATAGATTGTTGAGAATCTTAATTTCCACTTCCATCGCCCTAAATGTTTGCACTTTGCTCCTGTAATTAATAATAATTATTTTTGTGGTTTGGTTGCGTTGGAAATTTAATTATTAGACAACAGACTTGTGCCAATAAATTGTGCTGTTGAATTACAAGCAGATCACGTTCCTCGCAGATTTGCATGCATGTATTGTTAAAAAGTTTAAACCACTTGCGAATATGAGGCCAATTTAACTGTTTTTTTTTTTGGGTGAAGTTAGAAAAGTGTCATTTTAGGTAAGAATTTGAAATACAGTTAATGACAGTTTTTTGAAAACCGATCTGCGTTCATTAAACATCCAACAGTTCAATAGGATTTCACTAAAAATAAGCTGGCGCTTTTTTGTTATGAAAGTAAAAAAGTGGTGAGTTTTGTTGGTCGTTTGAAACAGGTTTGAATGCGATAAAGTCGAGTTATAAAATATTAATTCCATTAAAAAAACCATTACCTTAGTGTATAATTCTGTTGTTGTCATATTCACATATTATTTAATCACAATTTACAATAGGAACAATTAATCCGATTTATAAAAAATAAACATGATCGACGTTCTTTTGGCGCATAAGTAAAATTTTTTAGTTCAGTACACGTAGTTTAGTTTAGCATTTCTAACGTTATTTGTCTTATTACATTTTAGTCATTAAAGTACTTACATAAATATACGGATGTAGAGTACCGAGGACAATAGATAACAAACCTCCCACACTGCGCCGCGTGCAATGCTAAACTGATCGCGCAATAGGAGGATACAGGATTTTTACCCGCGTCACGGCCAATCAAACTCGAGAGGTGTGTCTAGACATTCAAAATTTGCCGCCAAATAACATTTTTATTTTTAATTTTCCTTGCATCTGTTAAAATCCTATTTTTCGGTACGCCTGCTTGTAATTTTCCAACAATTTCTTCTTGTTCCTTCCTGTTTAAATGTTCAGTTCTCAATATTCTAATTTAACGTTTAAAATACTTGCGCGGATATTTAACGCCAATTTAAGTAGATTTATGGTGGGGGTTAGTAAACATTACAAATTGCTCCTTTTCAAGCGTTCAATTAATAAAAAAGTTGCCTTTATTAATGGGACAATGTGATGACGTTGAAATCGTGTTAAAAACTTGCCACTTGAGAGTGCCTCAGGTTGAACGTGGTAAATTTCTGTTTGGGGGTGAGCTTATATTTCGTCATTTAGGCAACGGATGGCGCAACATACACCTTCCATTACCGTTCATTTACATTAGAAAACTTTTTTGCATAAAATAGTATATTATTTAACGAGCACATAATGTAGGCTATTATTAACGAAGATGAAAGTTTGTAAATACGAGTCGAAGAC
The DNA here is from genome assembly GCA_949768715.1 of Dascillus cervinus. Taxonomy (NCBI): domain Eukaryota; kingdom Metazoa; phylum Arthropoda; class Insecta; order Coleoptera; family Dascillidae; genus Dascillus; species Dascillus cervinus. The sequence goes on along the minus strand of OX458319.1, from coordinate 22,031,948 downwards.
GAGTATTTACAAACATCTGAGTTCATAATAGCCATTATGTGCGAGAAAAATACAGCTGTTTATCTACAATCAAAATTTTATTCGATAAAACTTTGAAATGCTGATAAGTTCCGAAGCAAAATTGACACCGAAATTAAACCGAAACCAAAACGTGATTTTCATCGAGAAGCCTTTGCTTCCAGTTGTCATGGGCGCGAAAAAAATAACAAGGATTTGTCAGTTAGCAAGAAAAATACGAACGTGTTTTTCTTTTCCTTATATTATATTTTGAAAGTGACGACTTAACCAGCCTCAAGTTGTGACACTTCTCCGATTCTCGCGATAGCCGAGGTCTCCCTAATGGATAATAGTGTTTTACTCGTTCCTAATTTTCTTTTTCCCGCAAGGGCGTCGTGCATTGGCACCGTCCGATAATTGTTCCGTCCCGTAACAGTTAAGTGCAAATATTCCCTCAGTAATAGAAGAAGGAAGAAGAAGAAGAGATTAGGCAGAATACCTCGATGTTTTACCATTCCCTCGCGAGGAGACATGGTTCTGATTTTAATACGGTGTTACTGTCGCCCAGAATTGAACCCGAGACATTTGTTTAGGTAGCCTCGTAAAAACTAAGGTACCAAAACTAATCATTATACCGTGCGCATAGGCAACCAACATTACTCTCCGTTCATTAATGAAAATAAATAGGCAACCAACAATACGCTCCGTCTATTAATGAAAATGAAACTGAAGGGGCGTGACCTGTGGATAAGGTGCCTTGTTATGTATCCATGGCTAGCATATGAAATGAACGTATTACGTCATGATTGTAGATAATAGTATATTATTTAACGAGCACATAATGTAGGCTATTATTAACGAAGATGAAAGTTTGTAAATACTCGTCTTCGACTCGTATTTACAAACATCTGAGTTCATAATAGCCATTATGTGCGAGAAAAATACAGCTGTTTATCTACAATCAAAATTTCATTCGATAAAACTTTAAAATGCTGATAAGTTCCGAAGCAAAATTGACACCGAAATTAAACCGAAACCAAAACGTGATTTTCATCGAGAAACCTTTGCTTCCAGTTGTCATGGGCGCGAAAAAAAAAAATTATATTTTGAAAGTGACGTCTTAACCACCCTCAAGTTGTGACGCTTCTCCGATTCTCATGGTAGCCGAGGTCTCCCTAATGGATGATAGTGTTTTATTCGTTTCTAATTTTCTTTTTCCCGCAAGGGCGTCGTGCATTGACACCGTCCGATAATTGTTCCGTCCCGTAACAATTAAGTGCAAATATTCCCTCAGTAATAGAAGAAGGAAGAAGAAGAAGAGATTAGGCAAAATACCTCGATGTTTACCATTGCCTCGCGAGGAGACACGGTTCTGATTTTAATACGGTGTTACTGTCGCCCAGAAATGAACCCGGGACATTTGCTTAGGTAGCCTCGTAAGAACTAATCATTCTACCGCGCGCGTAGGCAACCAACATTACGCTCCGTTTAATAATGAAAATAACTAGGCAACCAACAATACGCACCGTTTAATAATGAAAATGAAACTGAAGGGGCGTGACCTGTGGATAAGGAGCCTTGTTATGTATCCATGGCTAGCATATGAAATGAACGTATTACGTCATGATTGTAGATAAAAATATTTATTTTCAAAAATACAGTTTTATTTATTATTCAATAATGAGTCTTAAAAATGTAATATTAAGTTGTCTCGCATGGTTTTGCATGAGTTTTAATAAATCAACAAAAAGATATTTTTAATGTTGAGCTACCGTGAATTTCAATATCTAAACTTTATGCGTTCAAATCATGACATAATTAGAGCTTAACTATTGAATACATTTGTTCTGAACTGGGTAATAATGCAAGAAAATTAAGTAAGTGTTACATTTGATTAAAAATTTCGTTTTGAGAATTGCAACATTGAAGTTTTACTTAGCGCCAAGATGTCTTAAGGTATGGTTTTAATTTTGTACGGTAAGAGAAGTTGCACAAAAACTTAATATTGCCAACAGACGGAATTATTGACCTGTTAGGGCATAAACAATTTATAATATTTGATGTTATGCACTTCTTGCATTTCAAAGTATGCTGCGTTAAACGTTGTTTCAGAAATTCCCGTCAAAGAAGAAATGTTAGTATAAATTATTCGTCGATTGCATCATGGCAGTCTTTGACGTGGAATTGATGTAAGTACAGTTAAACTTCCATATAACGAAAATTCATTATGTAGAAATTTGTGTTGGTATCAAAACTTTCAATCCTCGGCATATTTAGTAAAATAGTGCTTATGAGTGAAATTACTACAGTATGGTTTTCGAAGATTTAAACTACAGTTGAACTTCTCAATTACGAGGGCAGAGTTTACAGCACTTTTACCGTTGATTGAAAAGTCCTTCGGAAATTATGTCAATTTTGATACATGGCGTTACCGGTCAAATGTTTTTTTGAACACCAGATATCTACTTTGATCTGAATTGACTTGTGTAGATGCAACATTCGTGGACTAATATAGTGCTTTATCAGAGGAAGCTGCAACCCCTAGAGGGCGTATCGCTAGTTGTTCGAACGGGAAATTCCTCTTAGATATATGTGGTAGGAGGGAAATTCAATATCTCCCGTGCGGACCAACAGATATTGCAGCGTTTGATCTATAGTTGGCGACTGGAAACAGAATCTGTCCCAGATTGGGTAATTAAAGTACTTGGAAAGCAACGGGAAGTGCCTTAGGACATCATTACGTTTCCCCAGGACAAGCATACTGGCTGAGAACAATCAAGAAGTAGCCCTGAATCCTGGGCACTATTTAAGCCAGAACAGGGTGCGAAGAATACCTGATCAACCAGTCCTAAAATTTAAAAGTCATCTGTACTTTATTACTTACACAAGCTATTAGTTTTGTAATTACCTCACTGGCACTCAATCATTTTCTTAACAAAAAGATTGGCAATTTTATGAACAACATTTTTATATTGGTAGATTATTGTGATGAAAATTTAGTGCTAATCACATAATAATAATTTTCGGAGCGTATTTTTTATTGTTAACTTTATATTTGAATAACTGTTTGAATGTAATTCTTCTTTGCTTCTAAAACGCGATCTTCGCTTAACTGAAGTGAGGTTACGAAGAAATGTTGGAGTCTCGTAGTTGTCAGTAAGTAAATACCATTTGGAGTATTGAGAACCGATTTGCTTTAATTTCAATTTGCCATCTACCTTCAGCGTTTTTCAATGGTTATAATTATTGTTACGCTTATGGAGTGACTATTGGGCAAAAAAGTTCTTCAATTATTTTCCAACATTTTACTTGAAAAAAAAGTTGGGTTAACGGTTTCCTCACTATCTGCTATTTAATGATGCATGGTATCCCCAGAATTGTTTGAAACAAGTCTCTCCAACAATGAACACACTCTTTGTATGGAACATCTGTTACTTTGTGTTATTCATGTAGTAGGTAAGACATAACAAAATTAATTTGTACCTAATTTTCTAATTTTGCTCTTGTTTGTCTGCAATTTTTCAGCTTTGAAGAAGGCGACAATTTCATAGTCAAACGTTAACGCATACTTACCATGTAACTACTTTATAAATAAAGAGTTGAGTTGTTTGTCCAAATATCTGAAGAAAAAGTTTTGTCATATATTCTTTATTGGGCAAGAAAATATAGAACAATAGTGCATTCGTTAATGTAGATTTGAGGGGTATAATTGTTGGATTCATACTGTATCAGATACTGTATCGAATAGTTAGTCTTAAGATGAATTTCAAGCCAGTGAACGTAAATATCAATCAAATTTATCCACCAACATAAAAAAGTTCAGAGAAAGATATTGAAATATTTTACTCGAACTTGAACAGAAAATTAAGAGTGAAGAGTTGACGCTTTCCTTGGGAGATTTTAATGTCAAGACTTCCAAGGTTATCGATAAGAACATTGTCGGGCAGTACGGGGACTTGGAACAAAGAATGAGCTAGACGACATGTTAGTAGACTTTTAAAATAGCTCAATCCCTATTTAAAGGTTGATCCTAGAAGATTTTATATTTGAAAAAAAAATGGAGCCATGAAATAATATACCCACACCTAGAGAGGAACTAGGCAGGCTTTCATTGTTTCATCGACTTCAAAAACGCGGTCGATAAAGTTGAACAAAGCAAGTTTGCAATTATGTTATAAGAAGCCGGCCTGAAGGAAAAATGTCCCTATAATTCGTAATCTCTATTACCATCAGAGTGCAATGGTCTGAGTACAAAACTTAACATGTTCAGAAGTCGATATTAACGGAGGTGTTTGGCAGCAACATGTCACATGAGCTTTAATGTTGACAAATCGAAAATTATGATTCTTAGCAAAAACACTAACATTAACATAAACTTTCAAGTAAATGGCAAATCTATGCTGCAAGTCGACACATTTAGCTACTTGGGCTGTAACCTAAATGAAAGCTGGGATCATTCTAAAGAAATCCTTGATCGTATTGAAAAGGCATGATCTGTATTCAATCACCCACAAAAGGTGTTATGTTCCTTACGCTTAAATTTGTAGATAATAATTTGTGTGCCAAGGTGTTATGTATTCTCTTTACTACTATACGTAGAGCGACCTGGACTCTTACGGGCGAGTGGAAGTATTTGAGATTTCATGTTATTGATGCATACTGCGAGCTTCCTGGATCCACCAGATTGCACATGAGAATATCTTAAAACGCATGAATGATGGTAAAGAACTGCTGAAAACAAAGGAATCTGTTATTTCAGACATATAATGTGTAACGATAAATACCGTATATTGTAACTAATCATCTGTGAACAGGTAAAACTTCAATCAAACTATTCAGATCAGCAGTAAATATAATTAAGTGCCAACGATCAATGAGAACAAGGCACTCTAAGAAGAAGAAGGAAATTGTTGACTCCAGTGTCAGCTATCGCTGCAGTTGTCTTCAAACAAAGTATAATTTTCAAATGCATTGATAAATTACTTGCTAGTAACGGTTCAGCTTGAGCTTAATGTAAACGGTTAAACGGTATAAGTGACTAAAATTTTAGTTAATATTGTAAAATACCAGCGAACTTTTCCCCTTACTACCTCTTCTTCTTTTCGTGTAGCTCTACAACCTTATGTAGGTTTTGGCTTTGATTACCATTTGCCTCCACCGACTTCTGCCTGGCATGATTTTCCGGCTGGTGCCAATATTTATTTTGCATATTTCCAACAGAACATTGCCACTCCATCTCAATTTGTTTTTCTGTTACTTTGGTTCCTCCCAACCTGCCAATTCACAAGCTTGTCAAAGCATTTAAAAACTACCATAGGTTCTTCGAATCCGACATTAAGGATATGGTTCACTGATTACAGTTATTAAATGTTTCATTTTTTGATATAAGATTTGTTAAGTTGTAATTTAAAATAATCGATTATATTGTTCACGGGCTATTTTTCAAATCCTTCCGTATTTCGTTATTTACCCCCTCTAATCAGGCAAATAATCCTTCGTGACTGATGCCCTTGAATAAATAACGAATCCCACACGCGCTATTTATTTTCCACGCACTTCAAACGCCGTCAAGATGAGGCAAATAGGCATTTACGAGAACCGAAAATACTTTATTTTTGTCCTGAAATTTGCTCATTTAGTTGGGCTGTATCCGGAGAACGACGCAATATCCTGGCATCAAATAATTTTCGCGCTCCATTTCACCGGAGTCGTTGGATTTCTGATAATTTTGGAAATTGCCTACCTGTTTAAACATTCGGAAAATTATGTGGAAACGTTGAAGACGATTGGGGCAATTTCTTACCACATAATCTGTGTGATTCGAGTCGTGCACTGGTGGTACGTAAAAAGATTTGTTCCGGGAATTTGTGATCAGATTGCACGGTCCAGTTTCAAATTTGAGAATTTTGGAATTCAGAATAGATATCTCAAGCGTAAGTACGAAGAGGCCATTCAACGAGGTCGGTATAGAAGTTATTTTGTATTTACATTATTGTTTGGAGGAGCTCACGCTTCTCTTCTGAGTTCTTATCTTGGTTCTCTAATTTTTCCAACCGAAAAATTTGATTCTGTAAAAAACAGAACTGTTTTGATTAAAAATCTTCCCTATGACAGCTATCACTTTATCGATGTCACAGACGAAGAAAATTTTATATTAGAGATTGCTTTCCAGTGGTACAGCATCGAATACATGACTTTGTGTTATTTGGGTAAATTTTATTATTTTTGTCGGTAGCTGCAATGTTTGCTTTTTTGTTGCAGCTGTTGATACTTTTTTGTTTGGAGTAGTTTATCATTTAACGGCGCAAGTGGCCACGATTGGAGTAATAATCGAGAATATACGAGTTGGAAGCAGAGAGCAAGAAGAAGTCGCCAAGAAAGTTTTGGTTAAGTGCATTGACGAAAGCCAGACAATTTTGAAATTAGTCGTTCACGTGGAAAAAATTTACAACAAGATGATTTTTACCCAAAATGGTTTGCTCCTTTTTATTCTTTGCACTATTCCGTATATTAGTCAACAGGTAAACTTTTAATTTGTTTTTTAAATAATGCACAGTTTTTTAAGGAAAAAGACTCCATGAAATTAGTTGGGTATTTTATGTTCGCAACCATTGCTTGCACTCAGGTGCTGGTGATAGGCTGGACTTGCCAAACTCTCACCGATGAGGTGAGTTTGAACAAACCTCACCGCTTTGCACATTGAGTTTTAGTTCCAGAAGCTTGCGGTCAGCGCCTTCAAAATTAATTATGACGAAGCAAGCCCAGAATTTCGTAAAAATTTAATTTTCGTGATGGCCCGATTCCAGAAGCCAATCGTATTAACGATGGGAAAATTTGCGCCGATCAATTTATCATTATTCGTCGAGGTGACTTTTTTATTTTAAGATAAAGCCGTGCTTTATTGTGTTCCATTTTTAGATTATACGGAAGGCATATGCGCTTTACACTTTACTGACAAATACACAAAAAGTTCCTTAGAAATGACAGGTTAGAAGATTAAAGACCAGCGTAAGATTTATTAAATCGCCGGCAAAAAATGTTGAAATTTATGGAAGACCGTAAAATGCAATAAATGTCGATAGGAAATTTTTTAGTTAATTGACAAAGACCCTTTCGTGTCGAAAAGATAAATTTTCAGCTAACACACAGTCATTACACTAACAACTTCGAAATGATCTTTAATGTGTATACTTACTCGCTTATTTTCTTCTAATTTAATTTAATCAAACCTCATAAAATACAGTGATGAAACGGTTTTATGCTGTAATAAAAAAGGTAAAAAATCGCTCCTGATAAAAACGGCAATATATCTTAGAAAACTACATCATTTTAATGGAATACGGCCTTCTGGAGATGGAACTTTACAAATAAATTAGTTACAGTTGATGATTTCACCGGATTTTATGCACGAATAATTCGGCGTTTTTTGAAACATTTTTTAGCTGCTCTCCAGAGATTCGGACCATGTGGTCATGCACTACAGTTTTCAATGAAGTGTGCAAATGAATTTTTTCCCGACCCGTTTGTTTAGTGCATGTATCGTTACTTAACGCTGTCAATCTATCAATCACTCGACTAGGTTCTGCATCGTTATTCATCTGTGACGTCCCCTGGTTGGATTTTTTTGTTTGCTTAATCCTTATCTAGTCTTGTATGACTTCCTGTAATTGATATCTCTTTTCAAAAAAAAATTAGCTTTAACGAATCGTTTGAATGTTCCGTTGGGATCCACTAAATAACCTTTTTTTATTAAAGTAAATAGCATGTAAGTATTTCAACTTTATTTGTAACAGAAAAAGGGAAAAAGCGTTTCTGCCATTGGTTAAAGGATTATTGTAATTCCTTTTCGGCAAATGCTCGGGTTGCGTTTCCAAAATTGGAAACCGAACTATTTACAAAACAAATTGACGAAAATTGCCGCCAACAGAAGACGGCGAGAACGAACGTTCAATTACAATTAACAGTGAAAGGGAATGTTCCCAAGTCGCAACCATTTGTCAAGCAGAATTATTTACTCGGTCTTATCATAGGAACGTGAAAATTAAGCTCCACGTCGACACGATGGTTCACGTTACTAAATTATCTCACTCGAAACTTAATCAGTATTTTTAATTAACAAAATTTGGTACGTACCGTTCGGATCCTACTGTCAAAACTGAAGAATGATTTTTGCCATTTACCATCAAGATTGATCTGCTAAATTCATCGTTGTCACAAATTATTAAGCATTTGTCAAATTTAGAATTTTGTGATTAAACGTATTGAGAAGAGCATTACTACCGACGTACTATGCTGCAGGTGTACTTTACTTTCATGAAGTAGCTACCGAAAAAAGAAATGGGAACTAAATTGTAAAGTAAACTTAAAATTATGCTAAAAGCTGTTCAAATTGTCTTCCATCATTTTGCTATCAAGCTTGAATCCTGCCATAAAGAATCAGCGAACTCCTGCTAAAATATCTGGTATTATTTCTGGTTAAGGGACACAAATTTTGTTTAGGAAATGAGCCTGAAGGGGGTTGATACCTCTTAGTTTTGACGATTCTCCACATGAAGAACTCTAATGGAGTCTAATCCGATTCGTCAATGATACTCCTTTCTATCTAATTTGAATGATACGTTTTATTTAAATGGCCTCTTATATACCTGACAAAAATGAGGTGGAATCCCATCTCATGGAAACCACACGAGCCTTCTGATTTTCTCCCATCCAAAACGCCAAAAATGTTTGTCTCCCCAGATGCAGATTTCTGGAGATCATGTCCTTTTCTGTTTATTTATTTTATGTAACGGTATGTCTTTCTCTTTTATTTTTTTCACTATTTTGTTGGCGATTTTCGGCAACCTATAAGTGGTACATGATCATACCATATTAACTCATTTCTATTTCATTCAGGGTTGTTGGACTTTCGTCCATTCTTTCTTTTATTTTGCTGACTGGACTGGAGACTCAGAATTCGTGTTATAGAAAATTCTTCTAGATAGCATTTTATTCTTGGTCTGTTTCTTATAGCTACTTACACAGTTTCCAAAGCAGATTACAATATTGTACTTTGTTCAATGCTCTTACATATTCTAACTTTTGTTTGTTTTTTATATTCTTACGCCATATTACAGCGTTTCATTTCTATGGTGCTTCTATGACTTGTCCCATTGATTGTACTTAACCTCGAATTAACAGGTATTTAGTTGTTTTGCTGTTGATTTTTAAACTGTTAGCTTTGTATGTATCTGCAATTTTTCTCATTATATATTCGACGTCATCTTCGCCGACCGCCATGTGCTAAATACTTACATTTTCTTTTCCAGTTTTCTAGAATGCTTCGTAGGTAGATATTTTGGAAAGCGTAGGTAACAAGCAACATCTCTGACGTAAGCCGTTATTGGCGGTAAACGGTACAGATTTATTAGAAACTTTGATAAGGCCTTTTTATAGTGCCTGTTAGTGTCAGTTTGATCTAGTATTTCGAACAGTTTTTGAACTGGTACCGTGCCGAAGGAATAAATATTAAGTAAATTTCTAAATTTACATTTACTTGTAAAGGAATATTTTTTATTAATTTTAGCGGAAGGGCGGGGGAATGACGAGACGTCAACCTAGTATTTTGCTTCTTCAGGTGCTGTCTCATTTGAGAAAGTTGGCTATCAAGTTGGCAACAAATTTAGCAATTAGCAAATTACTAAATTTGTTGCTGCAGCCTTAAACAACTCAATAGATCTGCTTTTGTAAAATTTTCTCAAGTTGTTTAACCAGAAAGTACATCTTTCTCCTTTGTTTATTTTTCCCTGCAAAATGGTTTGTAACAACACATATTTATCTCCTCTCATCAAATGACCTAGATATTGTAGTTTGTAATACTTCCTTAAAGGTCACTTTACCGATCCAGATTATTTTTAAAATTATTCTATAATGTCTATAGTTCCAATGCCTATAATATTTCTTAAGGGCGTAATGCTGCAGTAAGTTTGTAAGCGTTTCGTGTAGGAAATATTGTGCAGTAACCATTGTATATAATCGAGTGAAGTAAACAGTAATTTGTTAATTAAAGATGAATTGAAGTTCCGAGATCAAGAAAACATGTTTCTATAAAAAAATTCTATTTAATAATAATGTTTAAAAAATGCCTTATGTTTATCATGTATTTTAAGGCGCTACGTTTGTCTTTTATGGCAAATACGACCGCTCGGTACCTTCACGCATATTTAACCATTAAATATAAATTTTTTGCACATCACTCAGATGAGCCGTTTTGACGTAATATGGATAACATGAACTTATGTTTTTAAATACACATTGCCTAAATTTCAGGCGTTTAAAAACATAATAATAAAATTATCGCAGGGTAACATGCCAGATGTACCGGATGCAAAGTGGCGCGCCAATTTCGGAGAACGTACACTGTAAAATCCAGATTTGTTTAAGGAAATCTTTGGTTGTGCTTTTTTGTATCAGTCGCTCATTGACTTTCAGTGGAGTAAAGTTATTAATAACTTGAAATACCGAGAAATTGTTTTTATACAAATAAAAGTGTTTTAAAAAAAAAAACAAAGTGTGATCTTGTGTTGCGTTTCTATTACATTGCTAAAGGGTACTTTAGGTAAATAATTTTTATTTAATTGGTTCACCATTTACGAGTAGGTAACTATTGTGCCTACCATTAAGTTCTCTCGACAATGCCTCGATTAACTGTTGGAGCTAAACGTAAATCCCAAAGACAAAAATTGAAAAAAATTCGCAACAAGATAAAAACTCTGTCCAATCCAATTGTTGAACGAGCATCAACAAGCAGCACCTTGGCTTCGCCTGGGATGGACAATAATGTACAATTACCCCGTAATAGTTTTACCAATGAAATAAATGTGGAAAATGTAGCAAAAACTAGTGGCAGTGCGCGTGACAATAACGATATTAGTGGCCGAAGAATAGTGAATATTGAAAGATTTTTTATGCAAATCATCACTTTTAGACATAATCAACTTTTCTCTTGTTCTAATGAACATTTAAATATAACGAAAGAACAAAGAATTGGACTACAAAGCAAATTTAATATTGTGTGTGATATGTGCAAATCTGAAAAATTTATATTTTCGGACGATGATCCAAATACTATGGATATCAATAAAGCAGCAGTATTGGGGATTATTTCTACTGGAGGCGGCTATTCCCAACTACGAGAAGTAGTTTCTACATGTGATATTCCATGTATGGGACCTCATTTGTTCACTGCAACCGAAAAAACAGTTTCACATTTTGTTCATGATACGGCATGGGAAATAATCGAAAAGGCTGGGAAAGAAGAAGCAAAACTTGCAATTGAAGAAGGAAACGTGGATTCAGATGGCATACCCGTAATAAGTGTGATCGCAGATGGCGCTTGGAGCAAAAGGAGTTACCGAGTTAATTACAATGCTTCATCTGGGGTTGGTGTTATTATCGGACAAAAAACTGGTAAAGTGTTGTTTTTAGGTGTCCGAAATAAATATTGTTGTGTATGTTCTCGTTCCAAAACACGAAACACTGAACCGCCAAACCATATCTGTTTTAAGAACTGGAACAAGGCGTCTACAGGAATGGAATCTGATATTCTTGTTGAAGGTTTTATGAGAAGCATTGAAATGCATAATTTAAAATACGGGTATTTGATTGGAGATGGTGATAGTAGTGTTACAAAAAAATTGATGGAAGCTCGTCCCTATGGTACCCGAATAATTCAAAAAATTGAATGCTGCAATCATTTGCTGCGGAACTTCTGTACAAAGCTTCGAGAGCTTTCTCAGCGAAGAATAAGTTCCAAAAAAGTGATAGTTCCAATAACGCAGAGAAATTGCCTTAATAATAGAATTAAGCGGTTAAGGAATGGTGTCCAAGGTGCCATTAAATATGCTAATTCTTTGGAATTATCACATAGCCAAAAAATTACGCAGCTTCGCAATGATATTCGAAATGGACCTAATCACGTTTTTGGGGAACACGATGATTGCTCGTCTTACTTCTGCACTGATCTTAAAGTTAATGAAGAGTGGATTTCAGAAATGAAGGTATCTGGCCTCTATCAAGATGTCATGGCAATCGTTGATAGAGTTGCGAGAAATGCAGAAAGTTTGTTGATAAACATGGACAATAATGCAGCGGAGTGTTACAATTCTATTTTGGCAAAATTCGTTGGCGGCAAAAGAATTAATTTCAGTGGAAGGGGCTCGATATCAAACTCGATGCGAAGCTGCTTCAATTTCTTTCAATTTGGAACCTGGTGAATTACCGCGGGTTATTCATAAAAGAGCTGTGCACTCCAGTCCAGGGAAACACACTCAACGCTTTATGAATAGTTTGAAAAGGGTAAGAACTTGGAAAAGATGCAGACAGGAATTATTTCCAGATGTAAAAAAGAAAAAAAGGGAGCCCATAACACCTGCCGACAGTGATTATGGTGCCACAGAAAGTGAAATTGTTGTAATGTTAACTAAAGAGCAGTACGATATAAAAGAACAAGAAATGTTAGCGTTGATTAAAAAATCGGATTCTGAACGAGACGAATTACAACATACCACGATAGGTCAAAGTACCAATTTATTATGGCGACAGGAGCGTTCCATACGGTTGACTGCGTCCAATTTTGCAGCAATATGCAAAATGCGAAAAACTACACATTGCGCAAATTTGGTAAAGCGTCTTTTGTATGATAAATTTTTCGGGACTGCAGCAACACGTTGGGGACAGGAACACGAATTTGTTGCTCTAAGAGAGTTGGAGAAAACACATGGAATTCGTGTACGCGAATGTGGTCTGTTTATTGACAGTGAATTTAATTTCTTAGCAGCTTCGCCGGATGGTGTAATAGATGACGATGGGATTGTCGAAATAAAATGTCCCTCAACAGCCGCATCGTCTTCACCAACGGAAGCCATTCGAGAAAAGAAAATTAAATTTTCGGAGATAATAAATGGTGAAATAACATTAAAAACTAAAGACAGTTACTATTTCCAAGTACAGGGCCAGCTACATGTAACAAATAGAAAGTATTGCTTGTTTGTTATATGGACACCATTTGGACTAAGCGTACAAAAAATCGTCAGGGACGATATTTTCTGGCGTGCGAACATGCAGAATCAGTTGGTGACTTTCTTTTCCAAATCCTTTCTACCTGAATTGGTTGATCCGCAGTATCCGAAGAAAATGCCAATTCGTGATTTGCGTCAAAATGAAGATGCAACAGGAATTCAGAATAGGCAGTAGAACGACCGATGCAAAACACCTCAAATTATGCGTATGATTTTTCAATATATTGCAATTATACCCAGATATTTTTAAAATAAGCAATGTCGTCCTTACGAATTACATTTTTATTGTTGTAAACCTATTTTTTACATTTAAAATGTAAAATTCGAGATGAGAACGATTTTTAGAGTTTTAATCACCCGATTTTGGTTCTTGAAATTTGTTTTAATTATTTTGACCGTCTTGGCGACTCGTTTAGGGGTGCCTTTCTTTTAAGTCCCATACCCAATTTTCTGTGCACCAGTCTGGAGATGTCGGATGCGAGTTAACAGCCGACTTCTGTCCAATTTATGAGGGTCAGTGTAACTTAATAGATTAGCGTATAGGTAAAAATGTAATTCGTAAGGACGACATTGCTTATTTTAAGAATATCTGGGTATAATTGCAATATATTGAAAAATCATACGCATAATTTGAGGTGTTTTTTCAAGAAAGATTTTTCCTTTATCTAAGACACGGGAAAATATATAGGCGGGGTAGTTACTCGATACAATTTAATTTTTTAATAATTTTATTTGTTACTAAATATGGGGCCGTAGAAGAATGAATAATTGTTACGACATAATGCCCTTATGCCTTGTAAATCATTTTTTTCAAAAGTAATTCACTAAAGTTAAACAGATGAATAGATGCTGACGTTAACAATTTCAATATCGCGAGAGATAAACTGTGACATTGACATTGACGCGACGTTTTTCGGTTCTTATATTTAGAGGGATGAACTTGAAGAAATTTAATTTGAGGTACAAACAGGTACTAACGAAGTACAAACGAAATCTTTCAAGTCCGGTGCTAGCGTGAAGTTGGCACCGGATCACGTTTTTAGCGAATATCTGCGAAACTGTGGATTCAATTGAAAAATTATTGAGGGTACAAACGGGTACAAACGAAGTACAAAAGATTGGTGTAAATTTCATCGTTTGTACCTCCACATCAGGTGTCAACTTCACGGACCCGGAAATTATTACTTCTATATTTCTGGAGGATGTTTTATTTTTTATTTCTGCAGAAAATAGAAATAAAATAGTATTTCTTCGAACTACTTTATTCGCGCGGACTCTTTCTTTTCGGACAGAAAGAAAATTTTTTGTATTCTTTTATTTCTGCGGACGTTTTGATTTGCGCGGAATCTTTTATTTTGAACATTATTTTTTTTAAATTTTTGCGGAAATAAATTTCACATCGTGGCCCAGACGGTGCTTCATAACAAACACCATCATTTTTGTTAATTTAAAAAATGCTAAATCGACGAAACAGCTGTCCGAACGATAAGAAAGCCTTTCCGAATAACAGTGTGGTGTCATGTTTCAGTTCGAGTAAAATAAACAATTCGCATATAGAATAAATAAATCTCCATCCCATAATCGTTAAATGATAATTTCTACAAACACGTCAACCATGGCTTGCATCACACGTCAGATGCAGTACCGTAAATGACAACGGCGATTTTATATCTCACTCAGAACTTTATTGTTCTTGTCGTCGAAAACTTTTCAGTAGCCAGCATTACGCCCTTAAGTGTCCATAGTATTCCCCAACCTAGTATTATTAGTATTATCCAATCATAATAGGTAGTGGTGATCAGACATGTGTTGTGTTGGGTATGAAAGTTGTTTGTATATCCTGCAGATGAGTCTCAATTGTCATAAAATACATTTAAAATTTATGTTTTCTCAAAACGCCTTTGTAGAGTGAGTGATCCGATACGAAAAATACGAGTTATTTTGTTGATATTAGCAATGTTCTGTTGAGATATGAAGCGGCACAACGGCAATTTTCACAGTTTTCAATGTATTACCATTTTAAGCTTAGTTCAGTGGTTAAAAGGGTGATAACCCCACAAATTCCAAGTTTATCTATGCGATTTAAAAGGAAATTTTAACGTGATTGCCATTACCAACTGATGTATATTGTCCGGTTTTTCCCTAGCAAAGTATTTTGCAAAAAATGGAGATAACATCATCCACTAGAGTTGTCAAAAATGTAAGGGCCCATATTATATGTGGTTACTCACTATTTTTCTTTCCCTTTACGTGCCTTTCCCGCAATGAGATTCGAACTCGACTGATTTAATAAAATTAATCACCAACAACCAAGCTGCTGGTCAATTGAAGTGGTCCACTAGTAGAAAATTTGATTTAAATTAAGTTTCCCAAACACAAAACAAATTATTTACCTTTTAAGTTATTAGCGTTGTTTGAATCGTTGCATTTTTATATTTACCACGTTCAAATTAACTACTGTAACGTAACGATATTATGATTTCTGATATTTTTCCATTTTTACAGATCCCTACTGACTATAATATTTTGTCGGGTCACTACGTTCTCGATACACAGCTAGGCATCTTCTTAGCATACTTTCTATGAAAGTATTGAGTCTTGAGAAACTCTACTTAATTCTTCCTCTAGCTAATTTGTTGGAGAATGAATTTGTGACAGAGAGTAGTTTATGTGCTATGAACATTTCATTTTAATTAAATTTTATTAATGAACAATTTCATTATTTCACCAGCAGTTCATGATACGATGACTAGAGAAGATATGATTTTGCGCAGGTAGGCGTGGTCTCGTGACGTAGTGAGTAGTATTTCACAATAAATGGTAATTCAATACTCATCTACAAGAATTACTTACAAAATTTAATAAATAAATGTGAATTCATTAAATGTTCAGAACGACCGAAAAAAATATTTTTTTTGCTGTAGAATATATTTTAGGTTGAAACAGATGAATTTGTCATTAACACATCATTTAAAAAGTAAAATCACTGATTCTTCTAAAAAAATGAAAAATAAATGTAATAAAGACTTCCATTACATCAGAGTAGTGTTTTAATTTATTGTTTTTTGATAAACAGGCACATTTTGCACAAGTTAAATAAAAAAGATTCGAAAAAAAAATTCAGTCATTTATAGAATGTATTATCTATTTTTTGTTAAAGCAATTATTTTATTACCAATGTTCATATACCCACGCACTAGCGGAGAACTAACCAGCTGACGTCACTGCGCAGACCGAACCAAATTTAGTTCGAGTCGTATCATATCTTATAATATCCTAATATCATGCAGCAGTTCATAAGAGTTTATCGCTTATATCTTATCGGACGTAAAATTTAATCAATATAGTTAATTAATAAAATGTTGCACACATTACAATGGCGTAAAATCAATAAATAAAACAATCTAATTTCACAAATCATTAACCAATAATTAATTAAACAATAAAAGAAACTTGGAAGAGGAAAAAGCAGTTATGTTTTGTAAACATGCACTTAGTCACAACATTACTCTCCATCGGTAAGATTGGCAAATTCTGTCCCAAATATATAGCTAATAAACTTGTAGCGTTATCATTGGCCTTGGATATCCATCCACATGGGTATAATCTTCGCGTAGTCGAGTATCTAACCCGTAATGCCGGAAAAGGTGATGTTACATTTTATTACGAAACCATCGATACTAAAACACCCCGAAAGATAACATTCAATAATTATTTTTATGTAAGTAGTAAAGCTGAACTAAAAATTTTGATTCACGATTGGAAGGAGCATATGTCAATTCCTTGGTATAACCAGATGAAGAAGGCTTACTTCCAAAACTCGGCAAATACTTTAAAGGTAGAATGGGGCAAAATTGCAGCTTTGAAGTACTCAGCCGCTCTCCGTGAAACTGAAATCGTAGGACTCGAATTGGGAAATTTACTGATAACTCTGATCACGCGCAATAAAATGCCATTAAAAAAGATTCATTTAATTGGGGCCGGTTTAGGGGCCCATATTGCAGCTATAGCTGGGAAATGGGTTGAAAACGTCTTACATTCACAAATTGCTCGTCTAACTGCTTTAGATCCACTTCACATTAATGAAACTAATGAATATAAATCTTTATCGAAAGTTGGGGAAAATGTAGCCGCTGTGGTCGAAGTAGTCCATACCGATGATTTTCTCGGAATTGCTAAGCCTATTGGGTTACGAGATTTTTATTTGAATGGTGGAAAACGTCCCCAGCCGAACTGTATCAACGATGGGCCAAACTTCGATGCTACGGTTGCGCTGCCTTGGGCCAATCGTTAGTAGTTGTCATCTATTTTTAATTGTGATTAATTTTTGCTTTTTGTAGTGACTTGCAGCCATGCAAGGAGCGTGGATTATTTTGTCGAAGCAATTAATAAAAACGTGTTGGCTACTCGTTGTGATACCTGGGAGAACTATAAGAAAAAAGAATGCGGTGGAAATTACAAACAAAAGTTTGCGGGGGGGGATTTGAATTCCGAAAATTCTGGCAGTTACTACCTTGACACAAATCCAACTCCTCCATACTTCACGTGAGTGAAGTGAACTTTGTCTCGTTATAAACGTCATTAGCCGTTTTGAATGTCTTATTTACACTAATTTTATCTGATGGTTGCGAGACTTAAACATGTGGGTGATAATATTGTGCCTTAGCGTTTTTGTCGTAGGTAAGTGAATTAAATAAAGGTGAAAAATGCTTTTATTTTACGATTCGTCGACACGGTGCGACAAAAATTGTCTCGTGATTGGGAAATCTTTTTTAAATTGGTGTAGATTTGTTCGAGTGGAATTCCCGATCGACTTTCACGGATTATGACTGTCGATTGATCATCAAACTTGTAAACGAATTAAATTTAGTTGGCGACTCTAATTGGATCGTTAAATGACATTAATTACTTACAAATCGTTGGTCCGGAATGACATGCTGACGTAATTATCTTTGTGCACTTTTTGTTTTTTATATGTTCGTATTTAAGTTGTTATATCAACATTAATAGCAATTCATTGCGTCAAGATTAAGTTAAACAATTCTAACCTTTTCATTCTTCTTGAAATACGAGGGATAGTCGAAAGTTATTCACAATTTATTTTTTATTTTTTATTTTAAATATTTGATAATAACAATATTGCAACTCCATTATTTTTTCTGTAGTCGTTTTTAAATCGACTTGATTTGGCAAATTTATAATTTTATCCAGGTCAATTGACCAAGACGTAATTTAGTTTACACGTTATTCATTTCACGTCATACATTTAAATCGTTTATTAACAGTGAAATGCAACCTTAGGCAGTTACTAATCTGTTATTTTTGGTAGCTAACCAACCATTCAAAAGTTAAGGGGTTAACAAAGTTGCTGACATTTGAAACTTATGTCTAGTTTCTGGCATGGTTATCGCTAATGTTGAACTTTCCAGATAAAGTAAGGTCACTTGTATTAAGTCGGACTCAGACGATTGGTATACTTGATAAATACACAAATATTGATATATTTGAAGGTTCCTCAAGAAATTTTCTATATAGAGAAATTCGTTAAATAGAACTTCGTTATAGGGGAGTTTGACTGTATATTGTCATGAATGGCTCGATGGCTCGGCGTCTTAGTCACAGTTGTCCCACATACGGTAAGTTTTGGATCGACTCGGAGCCAATTGGGCTAATGGTATGTGTATCTCCACCTTAAGAGGACTTAACCTTCACGTCTTGTCCTTCGCGAGAACAGGATGATAATGGTCGTTTGGGGGCTAACATCCTATTGCGTCTAATTCGTCCATTCAGTGACTACATTTGACTACATTGTGGTTGCGAATATAATTTCAACTAGAATGACTAAGTCATCGGCATATCCTAAAGTAGAAAAACCTCCGTTGGTGAGCCGCACATTAAGCAGAGAATACAATTTTTTCATATTAAACACAATTTATTGCAAACACTAAATTATGATATTTTTCGAAATTTGTCATGTGTTTTTTGTTGTCATTTAGTTGCTCCTGAATATAATTATCACAACCTAAAGTTATAGTTTTGTAAAAATTCTTCGGGCCACCAGCAAACTGCAGTGTACTGGCAGCCAATCATAGATCTAGTTAACGCTCTGTTAGCTGACACCGCTGTTAACTTCGTTTCTGTAACTGGCCCTTTGCGTTTGGATTATAGTAAGCGGATTATAAAAACCGAATTCTACTGTATTAAAAGACTAAATGGTGAAATTGTAAAAATTGTTGAAAAAAAGAAACTGGAGAATGTCCAGCATACATTAAGGCATCCAAAGGGGTTTGTACTACTACAACTAATAGGGTAACAGTAACAAGATAACAAGAAGAGCAGGTGATAAACATTCCAAATTTTCACATTGTGGAACGACGCAACTTTAATAATCTGGTTTGATTTCTGAATTATCCTGTATATTTCTACTTGTAGAGATATTTTAATTTCGTACATACTTAATTTTATTTAGCTTTTAACTGATTTGCGCCCCCGTGGGTGTGCACCCGTAGCAATCTGCTCCAATAATGCCCGCACGACCGCTGTAACGAAAGTTGTTTATAGCTCAAGCTCTTTCTTGGCGAAATCTCTCTTGAATCGCTTAAATTTTTAAGTCTTCTACTGTTAATCTGTTTTTATTCAACATTTAGATAATTGCTTATTTTCTCTATCCAACGATACCTTAAAACACTGGGGTTGCGTTGAAAATAAAGAAATGAAAAGAACGGGCACAAGTTGGCTTGCTTCCAAGACAAAAACATTTTTTCTGAAGGCATAATGAGGTTAGTGTAAAGCTGGATCAAGCTGGAACAAGGAAAATGACTAAACAGAATATAATTGCAGATTTTGTTATTTCAAAAAGTTTAAAAAATGTTTTTTTCAAACTTTGAATGTTGTAATTATGTAAACATTATTTAGCAGTTAACGAGTTAAAATTTTCTGGTTATGTAATGTTTTTTCAAGCGTAAATTAAAAAAAGTCCTATTGGAAATTAAATTTTGGATTTAGTTGGAATGTTTTAATTTAAAAACACCGCACTCAAATGAACACAAAGGGAGAAAAAATGTGCTCTCCGTTTGTTCACAAATACATATAATAAAAAACAATATTTTAAAATTCGACTCTAATGCGATAACATAAGCGAAATAAATAATAATTTTACAAAAAGGGAATAAATCAGGAATTAAAGTCTCGCCAGTACGCACTTCCCACATTTACAGTCAATAAAATAAATCAAAATTAATACCCTTTCGACAGAACAACATTAAACACAGTTATTTTATTTTCCGAGCATTTTTATTTAACATCGTTACCTCATGCAATTACTCTCAATCGACTTTCAATAATCACAGTATGAAACTTCCTCGGGGCATATGCGTCTAGACGTTCGTAAATGGGTTGTCAAACCCCATAATTACAAGCGTCTTCGACAGCAAATGTAAAAGCCATTTTTTTTCAGGCGTCGAATACCGATCGTTCGCTTACCGCCTAATTGTAGACTTTAGTTTGGCCGACGCAGTCGAATCGGATATAAATTATCGAATATTCACTAATTCAAAAGACGAACCTCAATATATCACTGCAGAAACACGAAAACTTGCCTACTTAAATCATTCAAACCCGACAAAAGTTTTCATACACGGTTGGACTACTAATTACACGTCTCCTTGGTACTCATTCCTGAAATCAGCTTATTTCAAACGGGGATTTTACAATATAATTTACGTCGATTGGTCGAAAGCTGGAAATAAAAGCTACTTGATATCAGGACCGAACGCAAAGCCCATAGGAGAATACATAGGAAACTTCCTAATTGAGTCTAAAGTTATTTTGGAGACGGTGCACGTTATCGGCCATTCGCTGGGGTCGCAAGTGGCCTCTTTTATCGGGAAACATGTGTATAAAAAAATTCAGAAGAAGGTCGGTAGAATAACAGCCACCGATCCCGCCGGTCCTGGGTGGGAAAATAACGTAATTACAGAAGAATCTCGACTGGCACGCACAGACGCCCTGTTTGTTGATGTCATTCACACTGATACGGGTCATTATGGTTTTATAGCGCCTACAGGAACTGTTGATTTTTATCCAAACGGGGGTGCTCCTTTGCAGCCCGGCTGTCCGGATTTAACGAGCGACGGTAATAAAACTTTACTTGCGCCTAAACGATTTTGTTGTTTTAGATAATTGCAGCCACGCCAGGTCCAATCTGCTTTTCATCGAGGCTGTGAATTCGAAGCGGTTTAAGGCGAAGAAGTGCTCCTCTTGGGTTAAATATCAAGAGGGATTTTGTGAGCGCAATCAGGAGATCGTTTTTGGGGAGGATGTGGATCAGCAGGCCGAAGGAACCTTTCATTTCAAAACCCACGCCGAACCCCCTTTTGCAGAATTCTGAAATAAACAGTTTTTATATTTGAGGAGTTTGTTTTAATTAGAGTCCTTGTAGATGACTTTACGGTCATTTAGCAAACAGTTCATCTCAAAACTGTACCCTCTTTGGAGTTAGCTAAACTCATTTAATCAATTTGTGTAAACTAATTTAATTTAGGGTTGGCTGGGCGCTTGTAACATTTCACGGTTATCTCTGTTTGTCCGCAGTAGAACATCATTGTCACTGTAATTTACCAATATCTGACTTTTGCTCTTGTTGTTGCTGAAATTTGTTTTTTTTTTGTTGTGTGTTCATTTTGTATACTTTATGCTCAAGTTTACCATACCTAAATTTTACAACTTCAGCGTTTAGCTTATTAAACTTTTCTGAGAACTTCTCTATAACCCGCTTATTTTCCTAGTATGTACAATATTTTCTTTATACGCGAAGGAAAATTGTTGATGTAAGTTGCAGTTTGTTTTGTGCGAGGTTGTGATAAGACCATCTGACGTAATTTTTACGACGTGCGCTCTTTCATGTAAATATTAGACGTTTATTAATTTCAGTTTTTACCTACTACCAAAATGAATGAATGAATTGACGAGTATAAAAAAAATAATAGAAAAGGCGGCATCACAAGTCCTTGGACGGCAACCCAAAAACTGTAAAAGGAAGAAAACCATTCCTTGTTCTGAAGAACAAGCAGAAGCAGTTAAGCAGAAGAATGAAACATATCATAAATGGCTAGAACATAAAGCTGAAGACAATAACGAAGAATATAACAGACTAACAAAAATTGTTAAAGAACATAGGTATTTTATTAATCTTTTTGACATTTTGTGACATCTATTGGATTGAACATTTAGGCCAATTTGGTTAAGGTGGGTTTGGTAGGTCTAGAAGTGAGGTTAGAATTATTGAATTTTCAATCCAAGTTAATTTAAATATTACAACTTTAAGAAACATTTACTCAGTGTTACACTGTAGCCTACTTAATACCGAATGAGGAGACATACTTGAGAAATTTTGGTAATGAGCAAAATCGCTTGAAAATATTTTAATATAACATAATAAATTATGAAAAGTATATGTCATCATACCTTCATGACAGTGATTTGCGATTTCTACCTTTTGAAGCTTATCTGCACTGTATATTTTAAATTAACTTGGATTGAAGATTCAATAATTGTAACCTCACTTCTAGACCTACCAAACCCACCTTAACTTCAAAAATTTGTAAAAAATTCTTTTAATCTTTTCCCCAAATATGAAAATTTTATATTGAACAATAAAATTCGTGACCGAAATGATTAAGTAGCAGATTAATAAATGTGGACTGAAACTGCTTTATTTAATTTTTATTACTTACATTTGCTATAACTATTGTTAGTTTGAAAAATTCAAAAAGTAAACATACTGATTGATTTCTCCATATAAATTTCCCTTTTCCCACAACACTTTTTTCTTTTTACATATTTTTAAATTATAATTAAGTATAACCGCGTCACATTTTACATATTAAAATTTCTTACATTAACACACATTTTTTTTATATGTTCTAGTCAAATTAAAAATTGTCTAAAAACTGTTTACATACATCATGCTATAACATTACATTAATGTTCTGTATTTACCGAGACTAAATAATACAGGTTAAAACATACAGAATGTATAAAAGCTTTCAGTTTGGATTATCGTTGGCTCCGGATCATCACTAACTGAAATCATTGAAAAAGTTCATAAAAATTGAAAACAGAAATTCAATATTGTTTTTTATCCAGGAGAACGCGTCGTTGGTTCTAGCTATTCTACACATTAGAAAAAATATTAATTTTTATTACATCATGCTCATTTAGTTTCATATACAATATCATAAGTGTGATTATTTTGCCGGCAAAATTTAATTATTATTAAGAAAGTTTATTGCTTGGCAATTTCGCGAATGACAGTGACAGATAAAAACAACGAGCCCTTGGGCGAGTTGTTTTTTGACATTGGCATGAGCGAAATTGCCTAAAGCAATAAACTTGAGTAGAATAATCATTAAATTTTGCCAGGCAAAATAATCTCACGAATGAAATTTGACATGACTATTTCATGAAACAGGCAAGACAAATCAATTTTATTTTAAATATTTTTCCTGGGCCATTAATGCTGTTGTATTCCACATTGATTTGACACTAGTTTCTTTGTAGTTTTCTCCGTTCTTTTTTTTCATGTTAAAAGCCCAATCTTGCAATATTTTTGCGATTTCATCAGGAGTTGTCGCTAATAAATCATAACGCCGCTGTTTACAAAATTCGCTGAACTGCAACCATACTGAATTTTTAGTTTTAACAGTGTTGAGAGGGATAACGTTGGCAGTGAACGCTTTGATATTTTGAATTGATAAATCACCAAATCTATTTTTATTTTCACACATTTTTATAACTGACGTTTCAAAAATATTATTATAACAGCGACTTGATGAATCGGTTACTATGTTTCTCAAAAACAAAGGAAAAATTGCCGCTGAAAAACCGCTAGGTTGCTTCATTCTAGCTTTCCATTGGTTCAGCAGCAATGGCAAAATTTTTATTTTGAAATTTTGTCGGTACGAAACAATTTTTTCGTTAAAAAGATGGATTTTGATTGGACGAAATTTGCATGAATGAAATAGTCATAATAATATAAATACAGTAGATTCCGCTTAATCGGACCACATCGGAATCAGCACGTTTTGGACCGATTAAGCGGCTGGTCCAATTATCCGAAGTTCATATAAAATAGAGCCTTTGTGGGCTAAGACAAAATTTTATAAGTAACTAAAAATGAAAGGATGGTCCTTTTACAATATTGACCCTCTAGAGTCTTGTTAGTTATGGGCGAAAAAAAACAAGGAAGAATAAAATTAAAAGGTGTCTGGATCGTCTTGAAAACCACCCGTGCAACAAGGGCGATTTAACGCTAACAATTTATGCTATGTTTATATTGTCTCTATCAATAATTTGCGAACATATTATCAACCGGGATCCTAAGAGATTATACTATTTGAGCACAATTTTTATATTTTATCTTACATTCACTGGTCCGATTAGGCGGCATGTTGGTCCAAATAAGCGAAGTAAATTCGTGTTATTTTCTCTATTGGTTTCTGGTCTTTAAGATTTGGTCCAATTAAGCGGCTGGTCCCATTAACCGGTGGTCCGATTAAGCGGATTCCACTGTACTGTACAAAAGTTGAAACACATAATCACTTTACGAAATATCAAGCAGAGTAAACACTAGGAACGACTCAATCAACAAAGTAATGCATTATCAATGTTTGCAAAACCTTCAGGGACATAAAAAGGACTACTGTGTCGTCTCACCCTGAATAGCCATCGCAGAATCAATCCTCCTTGATACAAGCGCCTGCTCATGTTCATATATTCGGTGTGCCCGCGTTCGCTTGTAGGTTAACGTTTAGAAAAAGTCCAATTCTTAAAAACTTGATTAGAAAAGTTTAATACGGTTTAATACCCTAAAAATGTTCCTGAATTGTGAAATAAAAACGATCCTTCCCGGGCAGCTGAACCATTACTTCCGTGACGTAACTGAACATCAAAACTAATAACCTCAATCACAACCATTTATCGTTAACAACCGACTTATATAAACTCGAAACGACCACGTTCATCCTCACGAAATGATACTTACACCGCTCGTTCTATTTTCATTGCTCGTGCAAGGTGACCACTTTCATATCCGTAGTTCTCCAGACCAACAGATATTTTTTTTAAGGTAAATTTCAATTTCCCAGCGAAACAGATTCCCGAAATGTCTTAACCGCAATTAAAGTGACGCTGGACGAATTCACTCCCGGGAAAATAAATAGCAGAAACGTCAGCTTCCAATTGTTTACCAGAGGTAATCCCACACGAGCTGTAACATTAGACGCCCGGAATTTGGAAAAAATAAATCCGCAGAGGAAGTTCAAGTTCTTCATACACGGATGGGGCGAGTCGTCTCAAAAAAATTGGCTGAAGAACATAACCGGCGCCTACTTAATCCGGGGCGATTACAACTTAATCTTGGTCGATTGGTCCCGCCTCGCGTTCAAGCCGTACGCAGCGGCGGCTGAAAACGCAAAAATCGCCGGTAAATTTTCTCGTTTTAAATTTCTTAAAACTGAACTTTTTTGAAGGGTCGTCTGTGGCTAATTTAATAAAAGAGCTCGACCGAAATTACAACATTCCGTTAAAGAACGTTCACATAGTCGGACATTCTTTGGGAGCTCACGTCGCTGGCTTTGCTGGTAAAGAAATAATCAAATTGGCTCAAAATAAAATTGCCAGGATAACGGGATTAGATCCCGCTGGGCCCTTTTTTGAAGGAATTTTAATAAAACCATCACAAAGATTGGATAAGAGCGATGCTGAGTTTGTCGATGTAGTACACACTAACGGTGGCAAATATGGATTTATTACCCCGATCGGCCACGTCGATTTTTATCCAAATGGGGGGATAAAACAACCCGGTTGTGACATTTTTCAAGAATTAACCGTTGAGATGATTAAGAGCGCAAGTACTTAATATTCAGTAAGTTTTCGAGTCAAATCGATTGGCCAATTCTTTTTTAGTATTTTGCGATCACATCAGGAGCTATCAGTATTTCACCGAATCTATTAATGCAGGTAATATTCTTGCCCTGAAATGCGATTCGTGGAGGCATTTTTTGCTTGGAGAATGTCCTGAAAATGGCACGGTGCAATTCGGGGAGGCCTTAGGGAATAGTTCACGCGGGGTCTTTTATTTCAAAACCAACTCTCGACCTCCTTATTTGATACACTAAACGTTTTTACAGAAAGTCAATAAGAAGACGTTTTCATAAGAAAGTTGCAACAAAAAGTTTACGAATTTAATAACACACAATAACAGTATCGATTTTGAAAATTCATGTTACTCATTAGTGGGTAATATGACCATAAAATAACTAGTGGGTTATGGCCTTGTGGCCATAATCCTTATGGCCTTATGACCATACGCATACATACAAAATCATACATTGTTTATCAGTGCAATGCATAGAAAATTTGTAATAATTTAACGCTATATTTAGAAACAGCGCCACGGCAAGGGTTGTGTGAAAGGTGCAGCCAATTTTTAATGTTTTGTTTGCACTCGTCATCAAAATGTGTCAAGTTAAAATTTTCCACAAACTGCAATGACCTGTTATTACCGAAACTCAGTTACACAGTTACACATTTTTTGGGGAAGTAGCGAAATTGTGACTTAGATGGCATATTTAACAGTTTTTTATTTTTATTAAATTAACCTCTCATATACGTATAAGTAATGATCTTAGGAAGATGACCCTGGTGCTCTGGAACAGTCTGTACTTAATGTTAATAAAATGATACAAAAGTAATTACATATGTGATTCACTTTTATTACACACCAGTTAATAATTTCAAACTAATATAATAAACATAACATATTAGGGATGTTTCAGTCAACAAATTGATAAATTAGAAATATTTGTATAACTTTCAGTGATTTAGAAAATGACTATGTGCCATCTCACAGTGAACAGTCATCCCAGACACAATTTCCCTAACAGTAATTTATTCACGCTATTGCACAATATTACTATGATATTCATGATCGACACGTACCCCATACAACACTCAATATCTACTGGATGTGTAATTCATGGTTAGGCTATGTATGTATAGCTAGGACGTAAAATAGCCATCCAGTAGATAGGTATACGCCGCCCGATATCCGGCAGATAATTTTGAAAGATTTCCTGTGGATTTCCGAAATATACATTAGGTGGATATTCTCTAGATACATATTTTTATACCCAGCAAATATGTTTTGAAATATGTTCCAAATTAATATATTTATATTTATATCTACGAAAAGTTAAAAATTATATAACTACAACATTTGAATTAAATTTTTAAAATATACGATGTTAGTATTTTGCGTGTATTAAAAATATTCTATTGTATTAAATTAAATTAATTAAATTTCCATTCTATAATATTTAATTTTTTTCATTTTAAGCACCAATTTAAAAAAAAGTTTGATCATATTTACACTAAATACGACCAAACATTTTTTAAATGTGTTTGAGCAGTTCGATGTTTCCAGATTTTAACAAAAAAAATAATTGTGAAACAATTTAATTCTTACGTAATAATAATGTTGGTTATGGTATTAGTATAATAATGAATTTATTGGTTTTCCTGAGATTGCTGATTCGAATAAATACGTTTCTGTGGGTAATATCATTTTAAATATTAATAAATTAACATTAAAGAATTTTTATCAATTAATTTGTAAAGTAATAAAATGTACTTATTCCATAAGAGTTCATAAAGCGTAATTCGTTAATGAAAGTTTAAATAAATTTTAAATTTAATTAATAAATAATTTATATTTTGGGATTCTTTAAAAATTCCTTAAATATTTGTATTGTATTGAATTCTTTGGTCTGAGTTTCGCACAGGTGGGTTACCTGTACCAGTACTTGCACAGGTAGATGGAAATATTTGCATTTTCTGCACATTTTGTCTGTATTTTCCGAGAATGACTTCCAATAGATCCCCTGTACTCTTTATTGTAGCAAGTAAATAGCACATCTAGAAATATTTGCCTGTTTCTTTGTTTTCAATTTTGCGATAAAGTGAGGTATCGAAAGATTTAGTTTTCACATTTCGTTCGTGGATAATATACTCTTCATCGAAGCATTAATTAAACCGTATTATGAAACAATACAACTGCGAGGAAAAAAGCAAGGGTAATTATTCGAATTTTGTTCTTAAATAAAAATCCATAAATTAATAAAATCATTGTTAAATTTTATTTTCAGGGTCCCTTGAATTTAGTCCAGGACATAAGTGATTAAAACCAAGTTAATTAAAAATTTTCTGAAAAACACCGCAGAGCGTTGAAAACAGAAAATTAATAAAACATTATGAGGTTGTCTAAATATTAATTTGTATAATGTGTAAATTGTGTATATAAGATAATTATTATTGAAACAAATAAAATTAATTACAGTAGAGCTTCGATTATCCGAACTAATTGGGACCGACTACCGTTCGTATAATCGGAAATTCGGATGACCGAACAGTCATAGTTTATGAGGGAGGGGGAAGCACTAAAACGCTCAAAATGATAGAATATAAATATATATTGAACTATTGTAAGCTTCACTCCTGTTTAATTTTAAAATAAAATTATTTTTTAAATCAATCTTAAAACTTGAAAGTTTAAGTCGCGCAACAATGTAATGGCAAAGTTAACGACGATTCAGATGATTGACGTTCGGATAAATCATATCGTCATTCGGATGATTGACGTTTCGGATAATTGACGTTCGGATAATCGACGCTCTACTGTAATTTGATACATTTTTTAATCTTTGTTAAAATAAATTTTAAAAAATCCTAGAAATCCTAGAAATCCTTAAGATAATGAATAAACATTTTTATGAATATTCACTGTACAGAAAAAAATGAATATCTAATACATACATATATACAAAACTGGTATTACAGTTATTCCATGGAAAGTAGGTAAATCTTTAGTTTAGGATTTTAATTGTACGGATACACTTGCCCCTTCTTATTTGACTGATTCTTCATTTTCTCCAAGATTTGCTGCACACTTCGCAGAAAATCTTAAGAAAAAAAATATAAGGCAATTTATGATGATTATTTTTTCGTCGCCTTCGCTGTGGAAACTTTGGGTCCTTGGAGTGCTATTGCCCTTTCTCTCCTTGAAGATTTGGGGAGGTGTATTGCTCAAGCAACGGGAATTCCTCAAGCCAAAACATATTTGAAGCAACGAATAAGTTTGGCTATACAGAGAGGCAACGTTGCTAGTGTTCTTGGTACAGCCCGTTTTCTTCTTCTCTTAATGAGTTATTTTATTTATTCTAGTTATTACTTATGCTATAGTTTTTTATTGTACAATTATATATGAATTGGTTTTCATTATTCACAGTATGAAATCACCAAAAGTCACAAAAGGAATGTTATTCAAAAAGAAATAAATGCGAAAAGATAAAAGGCCGGCAGCCGTCCAAATGATGTCTTCAATTTTTCTGGATGTCAAATTGTATTTTATTTTGCAGTACAACCAATTTTTGTTAATTAGTGGTTTAATATACTTTATTTTTTCCAGTCCCAATAAAATTACAATCTTTAAATGTTTTAATATGATTAAAAGGTGGTTCAAATTAAAAAGGAATTAATTATAAAATTTTAATTGAAGCCATTAACAGAACGCATTTCTTAAGGCTAAGATTTTAATTATTTCTTACCTCAGGACAATTTTAAGTAATTGCATTTTAAATATCAGTTCAGAGATGAAATTAATAATAATATGTATATTTACCTCTGCATCACTACATCACTCTAATCGCTCTAATGTGAATGATTGAATGCGGTCAAATCAAACCTTGATGTTACATAAAAGTAAAAATTAACCCACCTTTCACCAATATTGCGTTTTCCAATGTGTTAACAATTAACAATTTTTTTCATCATCATCATATTAGCGGACCTGAAAAAAAAACATTAAAAATAAGTTTTTCTTGCATTTTTGTCACGACAAGCCTACTGATAATAATCTCACCCTTTTTATCTATTTTAGAATTGATATGAAAAGAACATCAACGCACTAATACCAGAAAACTTTATCTAAAAAAATATCAAGTGCGTACCTGTCAAAGGAATCCCCTTATGGCGAGCTGCTATAAACCAGTTATAACACAACTTGTCAATTGGACGGTGTTATACATCAAACGGCTAAGCTCCATTCTGCCAAAATGAGCTACAGCGCATACTAAGTTTCGAGATGCATGCATCTAATAGGAGTTATCAATATCGGCGCTTACATTTTTATTGTTTTTAACGAATAAAACACCAGGAAACAGATTGTAGCTGATAGTTTGGAGCTTCAGCTATCAGATGACACTAATATCTCGATTTTATGGAATTGGCGCTTGGCCGCTTGATGCAGAACTCCGTCCAATTTTGGTACCATCGCCTGTCAAAAAGCTTCTTTTTTCAAACAAATTGCTGTTCGACATCGACTTGTTTAGAAGGATTCTTTTATGTTTACTTATATCAGCAGCTTGTGTTTTTCCGATATTAAAAAGCTTGGATAAGTTCCTTACACTTAACTTTTTGTTTAAGCGTGAGAATTTTTCTGTTTGGAGCCATTTCTACAATGAATGTGTTGCTCACTGTGTCTTTTCCGCACAGACGTCAGACTAATCCCTGCGTGTACTGAAAGAATGAAAACGGTAAATCCCCGGTTTACTAACGGAAGTCCTTCAGTGAAGGCAGGCAGCGAAGTTGGCGCGAGGCGCGATTGAGAAATGCAACAGCGGCACTCGCGACAGAAAACTCAGACAAGGCGTACATTTTTTATTTTGTTTTTTGTCCGTTTAAGAGAACATTTTCTTGTGTCCGCGTCCGTTCAAGAGAATGTCCGTCCAAGAGGGAGTTAACACAATGCAAACTATATGAGAGTTGGTCGGGACCATGAAAAACTGTCTGTCCAAGGGAGGTGTCCGTGTAAGAGGGGTGTCCGCGAAGGGGAATTTCACTGTGCTTGTATATTAATAAACTAGTTTTAACAAAACTGAAAAATCTTTTTAAAAACGGGTTTGAAAATGTTATATTCTTATCGATACTATGTATGCATGTGTGCAGAGTTGCAATTCGATTAGATGTGTGAAAGTGCGTCAAAACTAGTTTACAAAATTTCATCTTCACAAACCAATAAACACACAAATGACGTTAAATAAAAGCTTGTAATAGGTATAATAGGTATAGGCGAGTTGAGAAAATAAAGAACAAGAAAAAGCTATAGAAAATGCCCAAGGGTCGACAGAAGATGCGCCTGACTAAAAATAGGGTCTTTATTCGTTAAAATACCAAAAATAAACAGTTTTGTACAAATTCAATAATAAACAATATTTACAACTTGATTGGTGCTACTTTCATACGGAAGTTTCGATCCACAGGTTTTTCTGCATTATGACAGTCACACTCACTTACGCACGGGGGGGGGGGGGGAGGTACAACTGAACTCAGGATAGTTTCACATCGCTCAAACGGTGACGGAACCGTTAAAAAAACATGGTATTCACAGTATTCTAAACGGCGGGAATAGCGGTCTGCACTGGCCAGATTACTAAGCTTTGCCTTCCACAGCAAACCCAGAATACCCTCAGCATTTTGGAAACCATGCGGAATTAAATTTTTACTAATGATTTTTGGGGAACGTGAATTAGGGAAGAACTGATTTTTAAATGTAAAACTTAGGACTCATACAGGGTACATCTAATCGGTCGAACAAAAAGTACGATACGATATTCTTTGTGCAAAACTAACTCAAAAACGCAATAACCCTTTTTTCTCTTTTTTATTTTTATGATAACAATCATTCAAAGCTGAGAATTAATACTTGCTATATTTGCATTTTTAACGACAGAATATAAAAATTTTTCATAAAAAGCATTGTTAAGGACGAAATTGGATTTTATGAAACTTAATTTTTAATATAATTTTTTCAAACGAGCAACAAATTTCTCTGCTATAGGTACAGTGGAACTTCGGAAACGAACAATTCGGTTTACAAACACAATTTTTTAACAACTTTTGGCTCGATCTACGAACAATGCATCGGTTTACGAAGACAAAACATTACACTAAACTATCGATTATTCCTTTTCAAAATGACCTAAAAACTTCTTTTAATTTTGTTCCACAAATATAATGAGTGCAATATTGGACTATAAATAGTATTGTATATTTTGGGTTGAAATTTCTCCATTGTAATCGCATGTAATTGTTTAATAGGGGTCGAGGTCTTAAAAATTATAAAGTAAAAAGATAATGCTTTTAAAAATATTTCGCAATCGTCCTTGCTGAGATACACTTAAATGCTAATATTTTCATTTTATTGCATATTGTTATATTTTATTAGTGGCGATGCAGTTTTTAGATTTTGGACCTCCATAAATCACAAATCGGTGAGATACTGAATTTTTAGAATCTTTAAATCTTTATAAACCTATTTTATTTCATATTTTTGCCACACATAAGTCATAAGTCAGCAAACAATTTGTTTTTCGGCGAGCGAACGGATTAATTAGATTTGCATTAGTTTCAATGGGAAAAATTGTTTTGGTTTACGAACGAAGTCAAAGAACGAATTAAGTTCGTTATCCGATGTCACCACTGTATTAATCGCATAAATTGAAATAAAAATGCAATGTAGGTGAAATAGATTTTATTCATGCAATCTCGACAAGTTACAAAAATCGCCTAAGTAAACAGATCGAGTTTGATCATTGAAGTCACGCATTTTTGAAATATTATGTGCAACCGTGAAAACGTGACCTTCACAATTAGGACGACTATACAACTTCCAGCATTGAAGAAGCACCAGATTTGCGACTTTTACAGAAGACACCTTTCCAGCTAAATCTTCTGTTACATTCTGGCAATATGGATGCCATATGTATTCACTGATTAGTTGAGAAACACCTTTGTAATCGTAATGTTCGTATAACTCAATTTGGGCCTGGAGGGCGGTACCAACTTGGATAATACCGAGCACCACAATCGTTGGTAGAAGATTCATGGTAAAGATTAAGGAGATACTGAATTACTCCTCAAACAGATTGGCATTTTATATGGTCATTTTGTACTTGTTATTTGATTCGACACAGTTTAACAACATATAAACATTTTCCAATTTTAATTTAATTCTCTCAAGTAATGTTATTATTAAGAAATTGTTTTTCATTAATTTTAGTTAACGATTCGTGATATTGGAAGGATTATTACTTATATTTTGTTATCATTCCCTTCATTTTCACCCATGTTAACTTTTCATGTAATTGTTCATTCACAAATTTCTTATAAATCATTTAACATTTAACCTACTTAACATATTTAACACTGTCACATGCATTAAACATTTTAAAAATTGTCAAAAAAATGTTAAAAATTACTTCACATTCCACAAATTCAAAATTAAAACTAAAAAGATATAGATTAAAGTTGTTAATGGAGGCATTTTACAACAATTGATGGTTATGAACTTTCCATATATTACTTTTTGAAAATTTGATTAATATTGTATTTTTCTGTTGATCGTTGATTTACGGGTCGATTTAATGAATAGGAAATCATGCATTTATGACTCCTTTTAATGAATGATTTCTTATAAATGTACGATTTCGGCATCTACGCAACGAAATATATCATTAAATTAAAATGTCACTTTATTCAAATGTAATCTGACAAAGTGAATCCAAAATATACCAATAAAAACTACAAATTTAACTAATTACTTACGTTATGTTTATAGTAATACTATTTATATAGAAGTTAGCAACCGTACAGCCAGTAAAATTGATAAAAAGTACAGATGGATTGTCAAACTTTTGACATTTCTTGCAAGTCATGACACCGTTGGTTTGAATATCTATTGATTTAAAATGTTTGGCATGCTTGATTCGAATAGCTATTGGAATTTTTGTCACGGAAAAATTACATTTTCTTCAATTTCGTAAGATTCGATCAACGGAAAAATATTGTAACCAACTTTTGCGTTAATCGGCGATTAATAATCTCACGCGTTAAACTGTCTCGATTAGTAATCGCTCTCATTAACGCACATGTTGGTTAAATAACTATTTGTTCTAATATACAGTTTTCGCCATCTATAATTCTCTAGGTGATGTTTTACTGTCGATATCTTTTACTGACATACGAAAAGTGATTTATGCAAAAGATCTGAGCCACATAATGAGATCAGTCCAACTGTAAATCAAATAAAGTTCAAGAATTTTTGTAAACGTACTACTTTATTGATGCCTTGTCAACATAACAAGTGGTGCTTTTTAATGTAAAGCTACAATAATTTAATTTCTAAATGTATATTAATTATTCAAGGCTGTTATTCCAGATATGTATCCTTATCTCTGACAATGTTATGCTTATCAATCAAAATTATTCTTTAATGGAAATGTTATTGAATCCTCGGTAGATTGCCAACAAGGTGACCCTCTCGGTCGTGCAATTTTTAGTTTATCTATTCATTAAATTATTAAGAATTTGAATTCAGAATTGAATGTTTGGTACTTAGGTGATGGTTCTTTAGGTGGTAAGGCTTTGGATGTCTTACAAGACAGAAATGATAATTTCCGAATTTAAGAAAATTGGTTTGGTTCTTAGTTTCAATAAATACGAACTTTTCTTCCTCAATAAAGTTTCCGAATTAGATAGTCTTCAATTTTGGAGAGATTCGAATTATTAGCTCCTTGTATTCACGTTTGTAATGTTGAAGACCTTTTTATTCTTGGTTGTCCTATTTTCGATGCTGCAATTCTTCTATTTATTTCTAAAAAATTGATTCATTCTTTTTACTTTCTTCAATTCTATGTAAAATTAATCCTCATATTAGTTTATTTTTACTCCGCCATTGTTTTTGGGTACCTAATTTCACTTATAATCTTAGATGTTGTTCTTTTTGGAAATTTAAAAATGAGTGTCTTGAATTGGACAATATTGTTATTTCTTCTTTGGAAAATATTTTGAATATTAAATTTACAATAAGATCTTGGACTCAAGCTAAATTACCAATCCGTTTTGGTGGATTAGGTATAAGGTTATAATTGATATTTCCTTGCCTGCCTTTTTGTCTTCTATATTTTCTAATTCTGAACTTATTATGTCCATTCTACTTTCTAGTTTTTCTAATTTTAAAATTACATCCCTCAGCGAGGCTGTTGATTATTGGAAGGAAATTTCTAATTCGTCTTTACTTCCAAAAGAGCTTTCTATTCAAAGAAATTGGAACTTACCTATCTGCGAGAAAACATGTTAAAATTTATTATCTTCCTCAAATATCACACAAAAAGCTATCTTATTAGCTGGATCTGAACTTGAATCTGGAGCTTGGTTTGAAGCTCTTCCATCTTGTAAATTAGGTACCCTTTTAGAAAAAAACTTTTTACAAATTTCAATTTCACTTAGATTGGGCATCAATTTCTGTCATCCTCATATCTGCTCGTGCGGTTCTTCAGTAGACTCGTTGAGTCATCATGGTTTATCGTGCATTAAAAGTGCTGGTAGATTCTCTCGTCACAACTGTATTAATGACATTATTAAACGTGCTTTCTTTTGTGCCAACATCCCTTGTATCCTTAAACCTAATGGTATTCTGAGGGATGACGGCAAACGTCCAGATGGTATTACAGTTATTCCATGGAAAGTAGGTAAATTCTTAGTTTGGGATTTTACTTGTACGGATACACTTGCTCCTTCTCATTTGACTGATTCTTCATTTTCTGCAAGATCTGCTGCACACTTGGCAGAAAATCTTAAGAAATAAAAATATAAGTCAATTTCTGATGATTATTTTTTCGTCGCCTTCGCTGTGGAAACTTTGGGTTCTTGGAGTGCTATTGCCCTTTCTCTCCTTGAAGATTTGGGGAGGTGTATTGCTCAAGCAACGGGAATTCCTCAAGCCAAAACATATTTGAAGCAACGAATAAGTTTGGCTATACAGAGAGGCAACGTAGCTAGTGTTCTTGGTACAGCCCCGCTTTCTTCTTCTCTTAATGAGTTATTTTATTTATTCTAGTTATTACTTATGTTATGTTATGTTATTTTATGTTATCGTTAAGCAAATGTACCTAAATCGAACAATACTTTTATTAAAGAAATATTTAACTGGAAACTGTACAAACTGTAAATGCGGATATCTTCTGGATAGACAAGATGTATATCTAACAGAAGTCTGACCGGGATATACCCTGAATGCCCGAGTTTGTGACAAATGGATGGCTCGTGGATGACTAAAGTATATCGCCGTCCGGCATTAGACATCCTATAGTTATCTTAACATCTGGCGAAGATATCCTCTAGACATGCTGTAGACGAACTTGTGTTATATGAGAATCTGTTTTGACAAGAAATGATTCCCGTTGTCGATATACGTTCACGCCTGGTGTATGTTATCGCTGTGATTGACTGTAAACACCGACTCATTCTTTTCGACCCTTACCATTTCTTTATGCTAGCTGTCCCAACAAATCATTAGAGAAACTTCCCTTATCTTACGAACTTCTGCGTAATAGAAAAACTATGAGCAACGCGCGCTTATATACAGAATATTGTCAACAATGTGGTTGGTTTGTATAAATGATGACGTCTGCCGATGGAAATAATAAATATAAATATCCGCCGATGTGTCATTGTGATGTGGTGTCAACCTTTTGAGTAAGTGTTTGGATAAAATAATGTACATTATTCGTGGGTTTCACTTAGTGAATGAGGTTTTCATAACCCCAATTATGGTGTAAATATTTGCGTAAGAAAAGAACAAATTGAACGAGTAAGACAACATATTTCTTAGCGTTGGCGAGTCGTTACACGAGTCTGTCACCACCGTGAGCCAGTAAAAACAGTTTTGTATAATAGTTTATTTGATATTCATTTGTAAATAAGATTAAAAATTGCAATCCTGTTACTAACTGTAGTGTCGAAACTTTGCTGTAATGACACCTCACAAGACTTGGAATTATTACTGTGACAAACGTTCATTGTTGTTTTTTATTTGTGAATGTTGTTACTGTCAAAAATAAACGTGCCAGAAGCTATCATAAATGAAACCACGAGCGTGGTATCAAGTTTATTGGCAGAAAAACTTGCAGCAAGATACCAGCAAGAGTACATCGATTTAAAAAATTGGCAAGAAAAAAACAGTGTAATTGGTGGCGTCAACCTTTTGAGTAAGTGTTTCGTGGGTTTCACTTAGTGAATGAGGTTTTCATAACTCCACTTATGGTGTAAATATCCAATTTAATCAGTTCTGTCTTGATAGTAAATAAAATAAGAAATATTAACCGTAAGTTATGACCAAATAAAAATTGAATTGGTGGAAAAAAGTCCGTTTAACTGTGAATCTGTTTCAGCCCATTTTGCAATTCCGGTTCGCAGCTATTTAAACTGCCACACAAACCCATTAGCGTTTTTAGTCTCCCTCGCACGATGATTATTTTACGAACGTGTCAATAAAAAGTTTACAATAGAATTAGCTATTGAAAAAGAACAGTTGGAGTTACAAATTCGATTTTCCTTTCATTATAACTCCCCTACGAGTGATTGTGCCCGTCCCAATCAAATGATCCCAACAGGATTTCTAACTGGAAATACAGTAATCATTGATTAAGTACTCCTCGTTTATTTACGCCCAGAGACCACTATAAATTGTACTGAGAATTCTCTTTGATCTCCCAATTTCACTCTATCAATACATCGGCTTTAAGCAGCGGTTAAAAATAACTTGGGCCGTATTGCATCCGAAATATCTCGTAAATTAAAACGCGCGGTTCTTTTTGCCAGTGTGTGAGTGTATATAAATTATTCCATGTTAACGGGTCAGCCGCATCCGAAAAAAAGTTGGAGTTTTGACCCTATTCCCGGTTTTGTTATAAAAATGTTTTTCCAACTTCCAAAAATCGCTGATATAATTTATCACAGGTTCGGATCAATCGATTCGACGGAATAATCCTAGTTCGTCTTTAAAGAGCAAATACGGCATCGACGATTAATGTTTGCGGCTGCAGGATAAGACGTACACTCACTCACATAAGTATCCGTACCCTAGCAAATTGCTGATTTTATGCTATAAAAACTGAAAAACTTAATTTTTTTTTCAATAAATTCATTTACTTACATGAGCAATGAAATAAAAGAACAAAAAAGAAACAATTTCATTGAAAATACCTGAAAAACAGCATAAAGTCCACTTATTTGTAAAAAGGCACTCTCACATAAGTATACGTACGTTACTTAACGGACAGATGTTCTGTTAAATTTTTGCTGAGTACGACAAAAAATTAGCAGTATTTACATTTACTAATCAGTTTTCTGAGCGTGAAGTCGAACATTTTTGAGAAGCAATAGTAATACCTGCAAATAAAATGCCAAAGTCGAAAGAAATTGCAATACAAGTGCGTGAAATTGCTGTTGACTTAAAAAACCGCGGGAAATCGCTGAAAGAAATTGCTGAAACATTGAGTTTACCAAAATCTACTGTTCAAACGATTGTAAAAAATTTTAATGAGACCGGTAGCATTGAAAATAAAGAAAGATCGGGTCGCCCTTCGAAGCTCACCGAGAGAATGCAGAGGCATATTATACGATCAATAACAGAAGATCCCAAGCAGAGTGCTGTGAAATTGACTAAAGACATTGGAAATGATCATGGAGTGGCCGTTAATCCAGAAACTGTCCGACGATGCTTGAAAAAGAACAGTATCAATTGCAGAACAGCAAGAAAGAAGCCGTTTCTGAGGGAAGTGAATAAGGCAAAACGTTTGGCATATGCACAAAAGTACCACAACATCCATTTGCAGGATCCGAATTACTGGGAACGTGTAATTTTTACCGACGAATGCAAATTCAACGTTTTTAGTCACGATGGCCGTACAAAAGTGTGGCGAAAACGCAATAAAGCACTTGATCCCAAAAATGTAGTTCCCACTGTCAAACACGGAGGTGGATCGGTAATGGTGTGGGGCGCCATGTCTGCAAATGGTGTTGGAAATTTAAGGTTCATAGAAGGTATTATGGATAAATACATGTATTTAGACATATTAAAAGACAGCTACCTGCCAAGCATTGAAAAACTGAACCTCACAGGCAAGGCGATACTATTACAAGACAATGATCCCAAGCATACCTCCTGTTTGATAAGAGAATGGTTGTTGTATAATGTGCGATCTAAGCTAGAACATCCACCGCAGTCCCCAGACCTCAATGTTATCGAACATTTGTGGGACCATCTCAAACAGCAAGTCCGGAAACGCCGCGTCACATCAGTGTCAAGTCTGAAGACCGTTTTACTGGAAGAATGGAATAAAATAACTCTGGAAACAACTCGAAAATTGGCTCATTCCATGCCTTCTCGACTATCAGCAGTTATACAAGCAAATGGAGGTCATACAAATTATTAAACATTGTGTACTTTATGTTTTTAAAGAACCGTACGTATACTTATGTGAGAGTGACTTTTTACAAATAAGTGGACTTTATGCTGTTTTTCAGGTATTTTCAATGAAATCGTTTCTTTTTTGTTCTTTTATTTCATTACTCATGTAAGTAAATGAATTTATTGAAAAAAAATTAAGTTTTTCAGTTTTTATAGCATAAAATCAGCAATTTGCTAGGGTACGGATACTTATGTGAGTGAGTGTATAACGGCTGCAATTAAATGCATCCACTGCGATATAAGAAAAGTTCTATTGATTTTCAGCTAAATTCAACAACAGGAAGCGCGGTTGCATTAACCGCTGGTGATTAGCTGAAAGGAGCGGATGCTCTATTCCGTTTCCTTTTGCAAAACTTTTTCAAAATTGATGGTGCGGCTTTAAAATGTGAAACTAAAGTATTCATTTAATTTACACCTTAAGCGCCAAGTTTTTCATTATCATGTGCTCTTTTATTAAATGTTTCATTTTTGTTAACAGTAAAATGAAATGAAAAAAATGTTTATTCACAAACAGTTAGTAACATACAACTTTCATGGCTACACTTCGCCTGATCAGAAATAGTAAAAAAACGAGTCAGTAATGAGACGTAATCGGTCAGCAATGAAACCATTTTCAACCTCTTGGGGTGTTGCAATCGATTTAAACTATATGTCAAATTAAAGTATTTAGAGTATGCAACCAACTTTTTTACGTACATTATAATGTTGCTTGTTTTATTAAATGATTGATTGCGAATAAAATAGTACACAAACCTTGGTAAAAGTACCATTCCTGTGTCTCGGAAATTAGTTCACTATACAGGGTGCGTCCTAAAAAACGCCGCAAGCCGTATGTCCGTTATTTATGGCTCGATTTATATGGGACAAAAACTGGAATAAATCGTTTTATAAACACTACATGTGTACCATAGTTTAAATTTTTTCAAGGTCAAATTCAAGGTCAGATGATAATCAATTTTATTTTTTCAAATCAATAGGTATATTTTTCTATTTTTATTCCGAAGGAGATTTTTTTACTGAATCCAACAGTGTATCACATATTAGAATTCATTTAACAGTAACTTCGAAAATAAGTAAATAAAATACTTGAAAATTTCTCCTTCCAAAAAAATCAGGTATGCCATGGAAAACAATATTTATTACACGTTGTCATTTAAATTTTTTGTGTTATTGAAAACAATCGAAATGTTGAAATTATTTTAATGTTAAAGTGAAAAACTATTCAACGCAAAAGGAAAAAACTATCTACAAGTATTGTTCAAAGTGGCCGCCCCCTTGTTGTACACACAACTGACACCTTCTAGCTACACCACGACTTGCATTTAATATAAACGTACGAGGTGTTTCTCTACAAGCGTCGATGATCCTTTCCCTTAATTTCTCTTCATTTTCTGGAGTTGTCAAATACACTTTGTCCTCTAAATAGGCCCAGAACCAAAAATCTAATGGGGTAAGGTCGGGTGAACATGCGGGCCACCGAATTGGTCCAAATGTTCCTAACCATCTTGATCCAAATTTTCTGTTAATACAATTAACATTAATTCCCGCGTTATGTGGGGGAGCCCCATCTTGCTGATAGCAAATTCGGTTTAGATCCGCCATCGGTAAATTATTCAGAAAATTATCTAAATCTTCTGATAAAAGTTAATGATATTTCTCTTTATTTAACGTGCCATCTATGAAAAATGGACCAACTAATTGGTCTCCAAAAATACCGCACCGCACGTTGACACTGAAACGTCTCTGGTTATTACCCTCTACAATAACTCTAGGGTTTTCCTGGCTCCAGTATCGATGATTGTGCCTATTGAAAATTGCATTATTACTAAAGGTACATTCGTCAGACCAAATGATTTTTCGGTAAAATATCGGGTCTTATTGCAACTTATTAAGATAAAATTGGCAAAATTGTTGCCTTCTTGCATGATCATTTACTTCTAGAGCTGGAACTTTTTGGGGTGTGTAGGGAAAGAAATGGTGTTTCTTCAATACCGATCGTACTGTTTTTTCCAATGTTTCAAGGTCACCAGCAACTTCTCTTGTGAACGTTCGTGGATTTTCTTGAACACGTAACAGAATGTTCAATTCCATATTTTCATTAAATTTGCGTGCTTGCCGCTTCGGTTTCTTAAAGGCTCCGTAGTTTCTTAGATTTATTTCGAGACGGCTAAATTTTCGAGCCCCTGGGGTTTTTCTGTTTGGAAATCGAGCATTATAAACTCGTACTGCTTCATAGCTATTTTCATTACATTGAAAGTAGACTTGCAACATGTCGGTTAACTCACTGTTATTCATAGTTTCGTTTTCCAAAGAAAAAACGAGCAAATACAAAAAACTTAAATGACAACGTGTAATAAATATTTTTTTCCATGGCATACCTGATTTTTTTGGAAGGAGAAATTTTCAAGTATTTTATTTACTTATTTTCGAAGTTACTGTTAAATGAATTCTAATATGTGATACACTGTTGGATTCAGTAAAAAAATCTCCTTCGGAATAAAAATAGAAAAATATAGCTATTGATTTGAAAAAATAAAATTGATTATCATCTGACCTTGAATTTGACCTTGAAAAAATTTAAACTATGGTACACATGTAGTGTTTATAAAACGATTTATTCCAGTTTTTGTCCCATACAAATCGAGCCATAAATAACGGACATACGGCTTGCGGCGTTCTTTAGGACGCACCCTGTATATCTCTCGACTGGAATGGAATACTTTTCGCCTCGGTATGTAATATACTATTGCTGAAGCATTGGTAATGTGTTTTTTATTGTACGTTTTGTTGTTTTTGTTGGATAATTAGCTGAAGCGAGCCAGTTCTTTTTGCTTCTGGTAATTATAACCTAAAAGTGTAAACACATATTCTTAATGTTAGTCTCAAATTCTTATTTTTAGGGTTTATTGCCATACACCCCAAGGTAAGATTAAGATGAAGAAGGCTTATTGTTAGTAAACACCTCGAGGTTTCACTAAATTCAATGAGTTTTAATAAGTTCTTGTTAATGTGCATAAAAATCTTTTTGTTTTAAGCTGTGAACTGTGTTGAAGTAATATGAAATTTTAATCAGTTGTTTTACGTATGTCACAGTTTAACTCGAACTATAACTAAACCCGGGGAAAAAAGAACCTACAAAATTGTATTGGCATTATTGAAAATTTGATTAATTGTTTACGTGACGTTGGCAATTTGTTTCCTAGTTTTTAATTATTCGGCGACTCTCAACAATGTGAACAACAATTTTTGGGCGTTAACAGAAAAATGAAATAGCAGTAACTTTTATGTTATTAAATATTTATTTCTTAACTAAATACTGTACCGTTTCAAATATAATATTTATATTTAAAAGGTAATTTACTGTTGTAACGAATGCTTACTAATTAATTGATTTAACCTAACTTGGAGTAACTTTCTGGTTATTATATTATATTGTGTTACCGTACATTATTTTGATCCCCGCTAGTTACCCCTTCAAGATTTTCCGTATGTTGCAACACACCCTACCCTGTCTAGCAATTTTCTAATAAAAGATAACACTATTTTGAGAACTGCTCCATCGACGTCGTTGTAAGTGCATCCTACTCGTAAAAGTTTTCCATCACTGATAAGTGCAGTATTGTCAACGAACTGATCAACGGAATACAAAATTTTGCGACAATGTTTACCTTTTTGTATCCTTAATCTATTTCTTCAAAGTTTTTTACTTGCTCCAAGAGTGATAAACCTCACAAATTCCGTTTTCTACTACTTACTCTATACTACAATACAAAATGCTTGCAATTAACTTTCTGACCTCTTAGTCTCAAATACAAACCTAGATGGTCACTGAAAATCTCTAACTAACGAATTTGACAAGAAAAACATGAAAATATATTTCTTATACTTTACTGAACTTCCAAAGCAATTCTTTGTAAATTGTTATTCACTTTGTAATGAAGAGGCAAAAAAGCTGGTAAATAAAACTGCGTATTAAAAGTTTATTTAGAAAAATTTCGTTATTTTAAGGTTCGCAATGTGCCATTGTGTTTAAATAAAATATTAAATGTAGTCGTGCATGTTTAAGTTTTTTAGTTCTGCCGCTTGCTGCTTGCTTCTAATTACGTTTTATTGAATGTAGATGGATACATTTTTGTAAAGTACAACCATAAATATGTTTGAGTGTTTATGTGCCTGCCGATTAAGGCAATTTTTTAAAGAATAAAGTGATCTCGATCTAAAGAGTAAAATCAATCAGTAAATAGGACTCCCAAAACGGTTCCATTAGAGTTGAACAAGTGATTGGTTTAGGGTAAGTAAAAATTATAAGGGTACATTTTTTAGGACACAACTTTTTTAACGCCACTATCATCACGGGTTAGGCCTCTGTTTGGACCGCTGACCCTCCTTCTTGTTGGTTTTTGTTATAATCCCAACTTTGCTAGTCTTTTGTCATCCATTTATATTCATCATTTGTGTTTTTAATTTTGCCAACTAGAATTCTTGTCCTTAGGAATTCCATTTCTGCTGGCTGTATTTTCATTTGATTGTTCTTCGTCACAGCCATATAAGAAAGTGCATTCAGTTAAGTTTTACAGATTTTATCAGTTTTATTTCCATCTTCTGCTAGTTATAAAA
The DNA here is from genome assembly GCA_949768715.1 of Dascillus cervinus. Classification (NCBI taxonomy): domain Eukaryota; kingdom Metazoa; phylum Arthropoda; class Insecta; order Coleoptera; family Dascillidae; genus Dascillus; species Dascillus cervinus. The sequence goes on along the minus strand of OX458319.1, from coordinate 21,987,848 downwards.
TAACGCAAATAATTTTATCTTAATTTTGGACTATTCGCTTGTTCCATTTATTTGGAAAGATTTCCTTATACTTACTTTTTTAGAGATTTTTTTGTACGTTATTTTTTTTTACTAATGATATTCAAGTTAAAGATGGTGATAAACTATCTTCCATGTAGCTGTTTCAGAGCCAGTACACTCATTAATTCATTACCTATTTCATATACAGCGGAAGTCCTTTATAACGACGGCCAAGGGACCGAAAAATTCCATCGTTATATCCGGACGTCGTTATATCAGAATGTTAAAAGCATTGGTGTATATGGAAATCCTACCAATTGTGCCTACTTTTTCGGTCGTTATAAGCGACTTTTACTGTAGTATAATTCAAAACCATTGCAAATTCGCGGGCTGGCCCCAAATATCTGTGATCAGTTACCTTCGAAACAAGCCAAATGATAAATCTAACTACTTAATGAATGACGTTACTCATTCCAGTTCCATTCGAGAGCCATCCAGTATTTACAAAAACTTAAAATGAAACAATAAATCGGTAGAGGCGTTACAAGTGGGCTCAGAATTAACTAGGGTATTTCCCAAGTGGCACAAAGTGTTATTTTACGGTTGTAAGTGAAATATGGTGTTAATTGTTTTACGACAAAACTTCGGAATCGGCACAAAATGGAATTTGAATGTACTTCTAGTCAAAATTGGTCGCAGGCTTAACCAAATACTGGCGGAATTTACTCAAAAAATTTTAAATCGCTAAATGTGAATTTTTAATTCAAATTTAAATTTTCTTTAGAAGACAAATTTAAGCGTAGCGCGTAACTCGATACAATGACGCTGGTTTGTTCATTTGTGGTTGGAAAGTTAGGTTACGTAAACAATTTGCATTCCTACTTCAAACCTATCGCCGGTGTTCAAATATTCTTGCCGTTTTGGTAGGCTTCAGATTGTAAAACGTGAGTCTTTACTATAATTGATATGACTAAAGGCAAATTTAACTAAAATATGAAAAAAGAATACGTTTTACAATCCATAGCCGCCCAGAACGTCATGACTGTTTGAACAAATGCCGCAAACTATGAAAAATTACTTTTCCGGTAATCGTCGATTTACGGGTCGATTTAATCAATAGGAAATCATGCATTTGTAGCGGCGGCTGTATTATCTAGCGCCCTGCATTAATAGCCCAATGATCAAGTGCCCGGGATAAAAAATGTTTTTATAATTAGTCAATTGACGATCGTGATAGAAATAAATGTAAAAATAAAATCACTCAAACTTGTATTTAATTTCTACAAATTGGTGACCCCGACGTAAGCTGAAAACATGTTGAACGAACAACAGCCACCGCCGCCATCAGAAGGCCGTCAAGAGCTCCCGCTTTATGTTTCACTGGATCAGACTTCAGTACAAGCGGCCCCGTTTTGCCCAACAAATCCGGACCTCTGGTTCCGCTTGTTGGAGGGCCAATTCCAATGCAAGCGGATGACGAACGACACGACCAAGTTTTGGGCAGCTCTCAATGCCATGGGAATTCAGTACGCGGCTGAAGTTGACGACATCACGCGTAGCCCCCCCGAAAATGATAAGTATTTAATCCTAAAGACTACGCTCATCCATCGTCTCACAGGATCCGCCGAATTACGGATTCGCCGATTATTGGAACGCGAAGAATTAGGTGATCGGACGCCATCGAAGTTCCTGCGACATTTAAGGACTATAGCGGATATTCAGGTTCCTGATAATGTTATTAGGTCTCTGTGGCTTCAAAGACTACCTGCAAATGTGCAGTGTATTTTAGCTGTTCAAACTAATAACACACTCGATCAACTAGCCGAGTTAGCGGACAAAATCTGCGAAGTTATGCCACAACGAACAGTCGCCTCCGTCGCCACACCGCTTTCTCACCAGCAGGTATCTGTTACACCTGTACTTGGTCAAACTGCAGGTACGACAGCTGCCGTCTCTGCTCCTGCATGTAATACCATCGACAAACTCGTGACACAAATGGAGGCGTTGACTCGTCGAATGGACGAACTACGCAGAGATCATCGTCGAGGACCATCACGTACCCGTAGTCCTAGTCGAAATCGACAAAGCAGTTCGCCTTCACCTTCTGGTTTGTGCTGGTACCACAAAGAATTTGGAACTCGTGCTAAACGCTGCCGTTCTCCGTGTAAATTTTCGGAAAACTTCAACAACCAGTAGTAAGTACGACCGAAACTGCTGGTATCTTCGCGAGTGGTCGTCTTTTCTTGACAGATCTTTCTACTAAATTAACGTTTCTTGTTGATTCTGGCGCAGACGTCAGTATTTTTCCAAAGAAACTTTGTAAATGGAATCGCGAGAAAACAGAATTTTCACTCTATGCCGCCAACGGTACAAAAATTTACACTTTTGGAACAGTAGTGCTATCCCTTGATCTCAACCTTCGTCGGAAATTTCCGTGGACATTTCTGGTTGCTTCTGTCGATAAACCAATCATAGGAATCGATTTTCTCAGTTTCTTTAATCTGCTCATCGACGCCCGTCATCGACGCCTGATTGACGCCACAACCCGACTCACTACTTCAGGTACCCTTCCCAGCAACCTTGAAGTTGGAAGCATTAAAACAATTTCAGGAGACTCACCATATCACAGCATCATTTCCGAGTTTCCTGAAATAAGTCGACCCACCTGGCGATCCACTTCCACCAGTCACGGTGTGACGCACCACATCGAAACGACCCCTCGCCCACCGGTCACATCTCGCCCCCCTCGCCTCGCCCCAGAACGACTTTCAATTGCCCGCAAAGAGTTCGAGCACCTCTTAGCCCTCGATATCATTCGTCCTTCAAAGAGCAATTGGTCCTCCCCCCTTCACCTGGCTATTAAAAAGAACAATGAGTGGCGCCCCTGCGGAGATTACCGTTCACTAAACGTACGAACTGTGCATGATAATTATCCGATACCGCATATTGAAGATTTTGCTCAAAATTTATACGGAAAGTCAGTGTTCTCAACAATAGATCTACTTCGAGCATTTCACCAAATTCCCATTAATCCAGAGGACATTCCGAAGACAGCAATAACAACACCTTTCGGCTTGTACGAATTCGTATACATGAGTTTTGGTCTTCGAAACGCTGCACAGACTTTTCAACGATTTATCGACCATGTCCTCCGCGGACTTGATTTTTGCTATTCATATATCGACGACATTTTAATCGCGTCCTCCTCGCCTGAAGAACATTCATCGCATTTAAAAATCTTGTTTAATAGGCTGAAAGAATTTGGTGTGATTATCAACCCCTCAAAATGTTGCCTGGGTCAGCCCGAGGTCCTGTTTCTTGGCCACACTGTCAATGCGACAGGATGTCACCCCCCTCAAGATCGTGTGGAAGCTATCCGCGACGCTAACGTCCCGACTACCGTCAAGCAGTTGCGTCGTTTCCTTGGAATGATAAATTTCTACAGGAGATTCATTCCCAATGCAGCATCTACGCAGGCACCACTGAACAATCTTTTGACGGGCCCAAAGTCAAAAGATAACCGCGTCATCGATTGGACTTCCACAACACTTACAGCTTTCGAAGCTGTCAAACAATCCATCATCAGTGTCGCTTTGTTGGCTCATCCTTCACCAACTGCAGTTAGATCAGTTATGGTCGACGCATCGGACTTTGCCATAGGAGCGGTGCTCCAACAATACATCGATGACGCATGGCAACCGATAGGCTTCTTTTCTCGAAAATTATCTCCCACGCAACAAAAGTACAGCGCGTACGACCGAGAATTATTAGCTGCCTACACCGCCATCAAGAAATTCCGTCATTACCTCGAAGGTCGAAAATTCACACTTTATACGGACCATAAGCCGCTGACGTTCGCTTTCCAACAAAATTTGGACAAGTGTTCACCACGTCAATTCCGGCACCTTGATCTTATTGGACAATTCACTACAGACATTCAACACGTCAGTGGCAAAGAGAATATACCGGCTGATACACTCTCGCGTCTCGAGTCCATTAGCACGAACCCTGTTAATTTTTCTGACCTTGCTGCAGTCCAAGAAACAGATGTCGAACTTCAAGATTTGGTGAATTCCAACCAAAGCTTACACTTCGTCAAGATTCACTTTCCTGAAGTCAACCGCGACGTTTTGTGTGATATCGCAACCGGTAAAGCCAGACCAATTGTACCTAATGCATTTCGCAAAAAAATTTTTGACAATCTACACGGGCTTTCACATCCTGGTGCACGAGTAACTACTAAATTGATTACATCTCGATTCGTTTGGCCTTCCATAAATAAAGATTGCAAAACCTGGTGCCGACAGTGCATTGAGTGTCAAAAGAACAAAATTTCTAGACACGTTAAATCGCCACTGTTCCCCATTCTTCCACCAAATGCTCGCTTTGAACACATTCATGTTGATCTAGTGGGCCCTTTGCCGCCGTCTAGAGGAAATTCCTACATTTTAACTTGTATCGATAGATATACAAGATGGCCAGAGGCTGTGCCCATTCCAGACATTTCCGCCGAAACCGTCGCAATTCATCTTTTGCACTGCTGGATAGCTAGATTTGGAGTACCATGTCGAATCACGACTGATCGAGGTAAGCAATTCGACTCCAACCTCTTCCAGAGTTTATCTCGACTAGCAGGCATTCAGCATCTCAAAACCACTGCGTACCATCCACAATCGAATGGGATGGTCGAACGTTACCATCGTGTGCTAAAATCTGCTCTCAAATGCCATGGTCATGCTAATTGGGTCGAATCATTACCTCTCGCTCTGCTTGGTATTCGCACTGCATTGAAAGAAGATCTTGGTACCTCAGCTGCAGAGCTCGTTTACGGTACTAGCCTTCGATTACCAACCGAACTTTTTTTATCAACTCCACCCGAATCAACATCTGAATTTGTTCTTAGACTACAAGAACATTTTTCAAAAATCCGACCAAAGCTTCCACGATTGCATACTCAATCGCCTGTTTTCGTCTGGAAATCTCTTCATACGACCTCGCACGTTTTCATTCGTCACGACGCAATACGGAAACCCCTTCAGCCTACCTACCAAGGCCCATTCCGTGTCATTACCCGAAATGAAAAAACGTTTGAAGTAGATGTCCATGGACGTACTCAGACCATCTCAATTGATCGCCTCAAGCCAGCTTTTGTTGCTGCCGATGAAGTCATCTTAAATGACACTTCCAAACCCGCTTTTCAAAAGCCGAAGCGCGTGACGTTCCAAGCGCAGCCAGAATTTTTTTAATATTCTTCCGCGCTCTCACTGGGAAGGGGGTGATGTAGCGGCGGCTGTATTATCTAGCGCCCTGCATTAATAGCCCAATGATCAAGTGCCCGGGATAAAAAATGTTTTTATAATTAGTCAATTGACGATCGTGATAGAAATAAATGTAAAAATAAAATCACTCAAACTTGTATTTAATTTCTACACATTTATGATCCCTTTTAATGAATGATTTCTTATAAATGCATGATTTCGGTATCTAGGCAACAAAATATACCATTACATTGAAATGGCACTTTATTTAAATGTAAGATGACAAAATGAATGCAAAATATACCAATGAGAAATACAAATTTAATTAATTACTTACGTTATGTTTATAGGAATACTATTTATATAGAAGTTAGCAACCGTACAGCCAGTAAAACTGATAAAAAGTGCAGATAGAAATTTACATTTTGAATTAATGTTTGATCCGACACCTAACGGTATTAAGGATTAATGATTAAATAAATAAAATTAATGTTTGAGTTCAAAGATGAATACGAAAGATTTTGAATAACGGAAATTTAAAGGGAAAAGAAAAAAACGACAGTGAATCCCACGGTCATGCATGAAGTCAATCAAGCTGCAGTTTTAAATCTCGCCGATAATAATCCCCAATTGAGCATTAGTAATAAGTCTTCTTCAACTTAAAAAAAATAATTCAGTATCCAGACTTTAAATCATGTTCGTTCTCATAATCGTAATTTATTGGAGGACTTACAAAAATTTTAGAAATCTACAAGAACGTAAAAAGGTTCGATTTAGGTACGCTACTACCAGCTTCCACGAGACAGTGACAAATTTTTACAATGCCATAAATTTAAATCGTACTTGAGTTTGCGGAGAGAGTATTGACGATCGGTATGGCCATAAATCATTACATTTACTGTAAAGATTCGAATATAAGCGAATTTTAGGCTAATTACAGCTTTTGGATTTTTTTTTACCTTGGACATCTTTGTCTCGATAATACTGATCCTGAAAAGTGAAATTTGACGAAATTGGGAGATAGTATTTTTATAAAAAATCAGTTTTTATTTTTTTTCTCCAAAAACCAACGCCGCCAATTAACATTTGAAACAGAAAATTTCTAGCCTTATACCAGAGTCATACGTGCACGAAATTTCAAATACATAGCTTTCAATTAAAGCTCAATTTTGGGGGTGGCCACAAGTGATGGGACACCCTGTATATCCAATTATGCCACAACTTTGAAACACAAAACCTATCAAACAACGTACTCATTTCCAAAGGATGAAGAAAGAAGAAGGCAATGGATTCGTGCTATTCCAAGGGCCAACTGGACACCTTCTCCTAGTACAGTTGTTTATGTAAAACATTTTCATGAAGAAGAAATGATAAGGTATGACAAATGGCTTCGCCCAGATGGAACTTATCAAGAATTACTTTTTGCACATCCAAAATTAGCTCAACAGGCAATTCCAAGTATTTTTCAAAATTTGCCAAGTTACTTATCAAAACCGAAAGTATCTAAACGTCAAGATCCTAAAAGGCGGCGCGAAAAAGTTCAAAAGGCCCAAGCTCAGATGACAGAGGATTTTCTAAATAAGGATGTCATTTCCAATTTCAATAATTTCAAAGATAATTATACAAATCGTGTTCAACTTTTTAAAATAATATATACTTTTACACATTAGATTTTGAAAATTATCTTAGTATAGAAAATAGCATACTTATTAATGAAAATTTAATTGTAAAAGTATATATTAAAGGGAACAAACTGTCTGTTTATGATCTGAAGTGGTTGCTTCCGAATAATTTAAAATTAAGCAAATGGCCCCAAGTTGAAAATTTGTTGACCCGGTACAAAGCTTCTTCGACAGACATCTATTCTGTGTCAATTGAATCCCTGATTACTAAAAGTTTAAATTACCTTGTCGAAGCGCACACTTTATCGGAAAAAGATAATAATTTTGTATATGGGACTCAGCTTGAAATTACAGTTGATCAGTTAAACAATTTCTAATAAGAAAAATAAACATTTAGTAGCAACAATAATTGTCATTCATGTTTTATTCACAATTCCCAAGCAGTTACAATTTAATCTGGATTTTTTTTTGTTTTACCGCACCAAAGACATTTGCAAAAATTATCCGCTTCACTGCACATTTCACAAATAATCAAAATTATCTTGCACATATGTCAAAATCTTTATCCAGTATGGAAAAAGTAGTTGTCCTTTTAATTGACGAAATCTATATCACCAGCCGCTTAGATTATAGAGCTAAAAATGTAATTGGAACAGCATCTAATAATAATTGTAAAGGTAATTTTATAGTTATCTTATGATGTGTAGACAATTTTAAATTATGTTATATTTAATAAGTAATAATAAGTAATGATAACCGCTGCTTATTTTTAATACTATGTATTATTCATGTACATATTTACATTGAATTTGTGAATTTATCTAATGTTTCTTGTAGATTATAATAAAAAGTTATTAGTAAAAATTCTGTCGTTTGTTATTTTTTTAAATTTTGATAAACATGCAATTAATTTTTTGTATAAGTATTAATGTAGTTGTATATTAATAAAATAGTTTTAACAAAAAAAAACTGAAAAATCTTTTTAAAAACGGGTTTGAAAATGTTATATTGTTATCTATAGTATGTACGCATGTGTGTAGAGTTGCAATTCGATTAGATGTGTAAAAGTGCGTCAAAATTAGCTTACAAAATTTCATCTTCACAAACCAACAAACACACAAATGACGTTAAATAAAAGCTTGTAATAGGTATAATAGGTATAGGCGAGTTGAGAAAGTAAAGAACGAGAAGAAGCTATAGAAAATGCCCAAGGGTCGACAGAAGATGCGTCTGACTAAAAATAGGGTCTTTATTCGTTAAAATACCAAAAATAAACAGTTTTGTACAAATTCAATAATAAACAATATTTAAAACTGGATTGGTACTACTTTCTAGGGAAATTTCGATTCACAGGTTTTTCTGCATTATGACAGTCACACTCTCTTACGCACGGGGGGGGGGGGGGTACAACTGAACTCAGGATAGTTTCACATCGCTCAAACGGTGACGGAACCGTTAAAATAACATGGTATTCACAGTATTCCAAACGGGCGGGAATAGCGGTCTGCATTGGCCAGATTACTAAGCTTTGCCTGCCTCAGCAAACCCAGAACACCCTTAGCATTTTGGAAACCATGCGATATTCTATGTGCAAAACTAACTCAAAAAAACAATAACCCTTTTTTCTCTTTTTTATTTTTATGATAACAATCATTCAAAGCTGGGAATTAATACTTGCTATATTTGCATTTTTAACGACAGAATATAAACATTTTTCATAAAAAGCATTTGCCTAAAGTAAAGTATAAATCGTTTCATGCCATTTAACCAAATAGTTCTTTTTAATTTTCTTGAGCAAAGCGCATGGCAACACTGTCTCGTACTGTAAATAGCTATGCGATTTTGAAAGTCAAATTGATTTATAATAAACAAATGTCAGTGTCACAATTGGAAATTAATTGAAATTTCAATATGCTGCACATTGTTATCTATAATTATTTTACCTGATATTTAATTTTCTGTTGTTGAATGTTTATTGTTGATTCTGGTTATTGCTGGTGTTGTTGATTTTCTGCTCCATGTTCGGTATTTTTGACTTTATTTTTGTAATTGCGTTCATAACAGACGTTTCAAATTAGAACCAACGTTAACATTATATTTCCATTAAATTTCCCACTGGCCAGTTGACAATAAATGAGCTAAAAAACTATCGTTCAACTATGATTGGATTATGATTAGTTACAAATATTAATATTTTAAAATTCATTAATCTAAGTAAATGAAATGTTAAGGACAAAATTGGATTTTATGAAACTTTTAATTTTTAATATAATTTTTTCAAACAAGCAACAAATTTCTCTGCTATAGGTACAGTGGAACTTCGGAAACGAGCGCCCCTATTTACGAACAATTGGGTTTACGAATACAATTTTTTAACAACTTTTGGCTCGATCTACGAACAATACATCGGTTTACGAAGACAAAACATTACACTAAACTATCGATTATTCCTTTTCAAAATGACCTAAAAACTTCTTTTAATTTTGTTCCACAAATATAATGAGTGCAATATTGGACTATAAATAGTATTGTAAATTTTGGGTTGAAATTTCTCCATTGTAATCGCATGTAATTGTTTAATAGGGGTCGAGGTCTTAAAAATTATAAAGTAAAAAGATAATGCTTTAAAAATATTTCGCCATCGTCCTTGCTGAGATACACTTAAAAGCTAATATTTTCATTTTATAGCGTATTGTTATATTTTATTAGTGGCGATGCATTTTTTGAATTTTGGACCTCCATAAATCACAAATCGGTGAGATGCTGAATTTTTAGAATTTTTAAATCTTTATAAACCTATTTTATTTCATATTTTTGCCACGCAAAAGTCACAAGTCAGAAAACAATTTGTTTTTGGGCGAGCGAACGGATTAATTAGATTAGGCTTTAGTATCAATGGGAAAAATTGTTTCGGTTTACGAACGTTTCGGTTAACGAACGAAGTCAAAGAACGAATTAAGTTCGTTATCCGATGTCACCACTGTATTAATCGCATAAATTGAAATAAAAATGCAATCTAGGTGAAATAGATTTTATTCACGCAATCTCGACAAGTTACAAAAATCGCTTAAGTAAACAGATCGAGTTTGATCATTGAAGTCACGCATTTTTGAAATATTATGGGAAACCGTGAAAACGTGACCTTCACAATTAGGACGACTATACAACTTCCAGCATTGAAGAAGCACCAGATTTGCGACTTTTACAGAAGACACCTTTCCAGCTAAATCTTCTGTTACATTCTGGCAATATGGATGCCATATAGATTCATTGATTAGTTGCTTGATACCTCTGTAATCGTAATGTTCGAATAACTCAATTTCGGACGCGCCGGTACCAACTTGGATAATACCGAACACCACAATCGTTGTTAGAAGATTCATGGTAAAGATTAAGGAGATACTGAATTACTCCTCAAACAGATTGGCATTTTATATGGTCATTTTGTAGTTGTTATTTGATTCGACACAGTTTAACAACATATAAACATTTTCCAATTTTAATTTAATTCTCTCAAGTAATGTTATTATTAAGAAATTGTTTTTCATTAATTTTAGTTAACGATTCGTGATATTGGAAGGATTATTACTTATATTTTGTTATTATTCCCTTCATTTTCACCCATGTTAACTTTTCACGTAATTGTTAATTAACATATTTAACACTGTCACAAGTATTAAACACCTTAAAAATTGTCAAAAAATTGTTAAAAATTGTTAAAAATTACTTCACATTCTACAAATTTAAAATTAAAACTTAAAAAATATAAATTAAAATTATTAATGGAGGCATTTTACAACAATTGATAGTTATGAACTTTCCATATATTACTTTTTGAAAATTTGATTAATAATGTATTTTTCCGGTGATCGTTAATTTATGGGTCAATTTAATGAATAGGAAATCATTCATTTATGCCCCATTTTAATGAATGATTTCTTATAAATGCATGATTTCAGTATCTAGCTAACAAAATATACGATTAAATTGAAATGGCACCTTATTTAAACGTAAGATGACAAAATGAATGCAAAATATACCAATGAGAAATGCAAATTTAATTAATCACTTACGTTATGTTTATAGCAATACTATTTATATAGAAGTTAGCAACCATACAGCCAGTAAAATTGATAAAAAGTGCAGATGAATTGTCAAACTTTTAACACTTTTGTAAGTCATGGCACCGTTGGTTTGAACATATATTGATTTAAAATATTTGGCATGCTTGATTTGAATTATTGGAATTTTTGTCACGGAAAAAAATTACATTTTCTTCAATTTCGTAAGATTCGATCAAAGAAAAATATTGTAACCAACTTTAGCGTTAATCGGCGATTAATAATCTCAACAATATTAACTCGCTCGCTCCGCTCACGCGTTAAACCGTCGCGATTATTAATCGGTCTCATTAACACACATGTTGGTTAAATAACTATTTTAGGTGATCGTTGATTTATGGGTCGATTTAATGAATAGTAAATCATGCATTTATGACTCCTTTTAATAAATGATTTCTTATAAATGGACGATTTCGGCATCTACGCAACGAAATATGCCATTAAATTAAAATGTCACTTTATTTAAATATAATCTGACAAAATGAATCCAAAATATACCAATATGAACTACAAATTCAATTAATCACTTACGTTATGTTTATAGTAATATTATTTATATAGAAGTTAGCAACCGTACAGCCAGTAATAGTTATTTACGTATCATGTGCGGAAACAAATGTTTTGGTAATGAGTGCCCGATTTGCAAACACGAGTGGGCGTAGCACACGAGTGAAGTGCAAATGGGCACGAATTCCCTTATATTGTTTACGCACAAGGTGTGTATGCTATTTTTCGCACGAATTTTTAGCCCACAATAAAATAAATAAATAAATTGAACCGGAAACAACTGTCAGCTGTTAAATGTCATTCGAAATTTACAACTTTCAATTTATAATTTCTGCACTATTCCCCAATGTATTGAATTAAAAAGTGGTGTAAATTGCATTGTACACATTAAAGAATATAAATGAAGCAATAATTTGCTTGCAAACGGTCTGATTAGCGAGTGATTTTTGGCACATTTTCACGCACGAGTGTTTCAAAGTAGATATTTCCGTGTATCCGTTGCGTGCGCATTTCGCTTGTTTGGAAGCAGGGAGTGCAAAAAATTGATAAAAAGTGCAGATGGATTGTCAAACTTTTGACATTTTTTGCAAGTCACGACACCGTTAGTTTGAATATCTATTGATTTAACATTTTTGGCATGCTTGATTCGAATATCTATTGGAATTTTTGTCACGGAAAAATTACATATTCTTCAATTTCGTAAGATTCGATCAACGGAAAAATATTGTAACCAACTTTTGCGTTAATCAGCGATTAACAATCACAACAATATTAACGCGCTCGCCCTCTCACGCGTTACACTGTCTCGATTATTAATCGCTCTCATTAACGCGTATGTTGGTTGACATTAACAAATTTATATTTATCCTAAGAGATGAGTTTGTAAATGGAGACTGAAGCTGAATTCAACCAAAACAGAAGTAACTTGCATTCATATGATTAATGACAACAAAAATCCAAAGTACTGTAGTGATTTGAATTTAAAAATTTGCGCCTGCACCGTCGGCGGCCCGGCAGGCACACGGGCTTGAGGGGTTCCCTACTTAAGTCATCGGGAAGGGTAAGCCGCCCTACCGGTTTGGAAGACGCGAAGCGAGGGTGCTAGAGAAGCTAGCGCGCCCTGAACGAGAACAAGACGTTACGAGCAAGAAGGGGTTGTATTATTTTTATTTTAAAGTGTCTTGTTGCTTTGGGGGTGGTTTTTGAATTAGTGGTGTAATCCGTGCAGGTTTCCTCGCCTCCGGTATTGGATGTTTGTGCTTCCTTTTAGCAGTTAAGTACTGTTTTGAACTTATTGGGGTAGCTGGGCGTTGGCTTGCCTTGTAGCGATTAGGGTGTGTCGGTAACGAAACGGCCTGATTGCGCGTTAAACTCAGTTAACGGTTTTTCCGCGGTTATTGTACACGCGATCGACGGGAACCAACCGCGAAATTGTTGGAGCAGAATCAAATTTGAGTTCCTGATGCGCGTTCTTTCGAGTCCGCGTCCCGCGATCAAGCGCGCCGTCGCGGCTTGAAAGGGTTAGTACTTGCGAGGAGGGAAGTATTCGAAATTAAGGCCCTGTAAAAATGCAAATCCGCGTAACTGCCGAATTGCCTACGGGGGCGAAGGGCAGTGTTCCACCTCGACGTTTTATTTTTGTTTATCTCGCTGACTAAGAATTACAGGCCGATTCGTAGCACGCCTGTCTTGTATAAATAGTTGTAGGCCTTGTTGAAAACACAGAGAAATCGTCCAGCCTTGAGTCAATTTATAGTAAGATCGGTCATTTGTTACCAACGCTATGCACTGTTATCAGTGTCAGCGAAAGCCGCCAGTGGCGCACCAAGGAGGAAGTATCTCGCGCTTCTGTGGGTGGGGTCTTCCGTACTGTTGTGGGCAGCACTTGTCCCTTGACTATTTTATTTGTGTTGGTTTTTTACAATCCCTGGGACAGGATCGGCAATCCTGTTAAAACAACTGGACCTTTCCGCCATTGCTCAGGGACATGTATTTATTTGTTTATTTGTGTGGGTTGATTTATTGAAGTCCTTGGGACAGGATCGGCAATCCAATTAAAACAACTGAACCTTTCCGCCATTGCTCAGGGACATGTATTTATTTGTGTGGGTTGATTTATTGAAGTCCTTGGGACAGGATCGGCAATCCAGTTAAAACAACTGGACCTTTCCGCCATTGCCCAGGGACATGTTTCTGTTTTTTTCTACAGGTCTTCGAGTAAGCGGGTGGGGTTCAGGGAATTCGCATTACAACGTAAACGCGTATTGAGTACGGCTTTTTATACCGTACGACCACATTGCGTTTATGTGGTATTTCCGCGGACAATTTCTCTGCGTGCTGCATGTGTTTTTTTTTTGTATAACTTAAAATGGTGGTGGTTTTACTGTAACATACTTGAGGAATCGGTTTGGGTGAAGGTTTCACCGGTTCCAAATTATTGCATGAGCACTTTTCATTTACTATTTAATTTAATAAAAAGGCATCCTCCACTATGCTATTGTTTTTATTGAAGACATCGCTTCCTTTAAAAGTCTCACCGTTGCATCCCGAACGCTTGCCGCACTTGCTTAAACACAACGACGGGCCCTACCTTCATTCTAGACGATCACACATTTTTGGCCAATTTGAATTTCGCGGTTTATTTCCGAGCGTTCGGATCTTTAAATTATTTGGCGGCAAGTTTGGGTCATTACAGTACCTTGGTGTTACATAGAACAATTTTCTCCAAAGATTATGCGGCACGTTCTGGTGTTTTGTGCTGTACTACACTTTGACTTGTCTACTCACCAGCAGAATATTGCTCCCCAGTGTAGCTAAATAGCTTGTTAAATATTAAATTCTGGATCCTTATAGCTTGTCTAAATATCCAATTTTCGATCCGTACTGCTTGCCTAAATATTAAATTTTGAAGCCTTACTGCTTGTTAAATATTAAATTCTGGATCCTTATAGCTTGTCTAAATATTCAATATTCGATCCGCATGTACACCTTGACATACTGCCTGGAATAACTTTGAAATTTTGCTTTGCATTAAACTATAAAAAGACCAAACTTATGAAAATTACGAAAGACAGCATTGGCGACGTTTATCTGTGTAAAAAAAGAACAAATTGAACGAGTAAGACTACATATTTCGTTAGACGAGCCTGTCACCACCGTGAGCCAGTAAAAACAATTTATCTGGCGTCTATTGTGTAATAGTTCATTTGATTCTCATTTGAAAATAAGATTAAAAATTGCAATCCTGGCACTAACAGTTGTGTCGAAACTTTTCCGTAATGACATCTCACAAGCCTTGGAATTATTATTGTGACAAACGTTCATCGTTGTTTTTTATTTGTAAATGTTGTTACTGTCAAAAATGAACGTGCCAGAAGCTATGGTAAACGAAACCACGAGCGTGGTATTAAGTTTACTGGCAAAAAATCCTGCAGCAAGATGCGAGCGAGAGTACATCGATTTAAAAAATTGGCAAGAAAGAAACAGTGTAATTAGTGCGACGACAACTATATATTGCTTGGTCTGCAGAAACGATGGTTGTAGATGCAGACGTTGATATTTTGACATTGAAACGTGGTGGCGGATAATTATATGGATAATTCTATAAATTAAAAAATTGGATAGTGAAAAAAAAAATGTTTCCCGCACGTGAGTCTACAATTTCGTTAGATTCTGAATTTGGTTCTTCAAATACAAGTGACTCCACTTCATTCTGAGAGATCAAGATCAGTGAGAACCATGGATGCACATTTATTTTTATTAATTAAACAATTTTCAAATGTCGACGACGTTGCTAACCGGTTAAAAATTGTAAATTTAGTAACTGCCTAAGGGTCCGGTTTCAAGTCAGAATTGGGACAGAGCAAATCGGCTATAACGGGAATGGCGCATAATAATTTGCAGCGGGTCATATCCTAATTTCAAGTTGATTTGCCGTCTAATTCAACTCGACCGATTTGCACCGTTGCAACCCTCACTTGAAATCGATCCCAAAGGTAACTTTTCACTCACAGTAAACAATTCCAATAAATGACTTTTACAACTAGGGGTACCAATCCCGCATCAAAACTTCAGTCCCGCAAGCTTGCGGGACTAACATCATCAATCCCGCGGATCCGCAGAATTTGCGGGATTACAAACTATCACAATGTTTGTTTTAGTTGCTAAGAAAATTAAGTAACAGAAGTTAGTTATGCAACAAAAGACAACTAAAAAAAAATTAAGAAAAATTATTGAGATTTCTTTTGGAAATACTTTCAGAGAAATGATAAAGTATTCAAAGTTTGATCTTGTAAATTTGACCTGATTTTATTGCAGAAGTACCCAGCGACAGAAAACGCGCGCTCGGCATACATATTTTTTCAAATTCGGATATTTTTATTCAGTCCCGCAAGTCCCGCGGATCCCGCATGTGTAGTCCCGCATTACTCATCCCGCAAAAATCATGCGGGATGCAGCGTTTGCGGGATTGGTATCCCTATTTGCTACTGTATGAAGGTTACTCACGAAGCTTCAAGTAATAAGCGCCGGTCAAAATGGTAAGCAATGTATTATTCCTTAAAGGGGCACAATACACAAAAATAAGTTCGTTTAATTTAAAAGTACGTTTAATTCTAAGAAAAATGGCATGTATTTTGTTTCTATTCAGATTATTTAATGAGTTATAATTAATTTAAAATCGGCGCGTGACGTCACTGAGCCGAGCTGTGCGTAGCGCCTTATCTTATACATGGAAAAATTGCTCGCTTCACACGATCATTTACCTACCTTTAAACAATGTTTTCAAAATTTTGTTACGAGTATTTAGACTGTTTTTTTGTGCTGAAGACGATAGTGCAACCAAAATTTTAATATAGTGTCTAGGTTTGTAAAAAATATATTAAATGTACCATAAAGGTTATTTCTACCGCCCAGACAGAGCTCATAAAGCAATTATTTTCTAGACGCCTGACCATCGTGGAGTTTTGAATGTTTTGAATGTTTAGGTCGCAATAGTATTCTAGTAGAAAACACGATAATAGCAGTTACTCCGTATCAGTCAGTATTTACTGTTAAATTGGTTGATTGCACTTATAAATTTAATTTTTAATTATGACAACTTCTTATTTATTTGAACCTGAATACACAGATGACGAAGTTGATGCTTTTTTTGGACCCAGTAGTGTAAACATAAATTACGAAAATCGAAGTGGAATTTGTAATTGGTGTAAATGTGGAAAATGTGTAGCTATGCCAACAGATGAAGAGTTTATATCTGTACCCCAGAAGCAAACTATGTTAAGTCCAAAATTAGCCAAATTGAGTTTTTTATGGTAAGTCACTAAATGAAACTCACACTTTCATTTGCTCTTGTCAGAAAAATTTATATAATGTCTAGGAATCAATGTTCTACCTTGTACCGTCATGGAACTATAGCAAAAACTGTTGTCAAAAAAACTTTAAAGTGCTTTCCTGAACATTTGAAATTTTGGACTTAACATACTTTGCTTCCGGGGTACACATATGTTGTCAAGAATATGATAATATAAAACATTTAATTGGTAATAATACATGCATTACACAAAATAATTTGTTTGAAAAATTGGTTATTGACAAAGATGTTTTAAATATATCACGTGATAAATTCAACTTCCTGTAGCTTTCGAAAAATGTGACCCAATTCATGTTTTTTTTTTGAGCCAATAGGTTAATATGTACAGCACTTTTTTTTAAACAAGGTTCTTTTGAATTTGGTAGAAAATTTTTTCTTAGAACAAGCGATTAGTCTACATCACTTTCTAAAAAATGTTTATTGCAAATTTTTGCATTTTGTCCTGGTTGAAATGATTGACTTTTACAAAATTCTGACCAAAATGCAAATCGTTTCGGCGATTTTTCTCTATTAGGAAAATGATGTCCCATTGGTTCACTGCATCCAAAAACTGGTCGGTGATGTTCTTGTGGCTATTGTTGCAAATAACTCGAAGTTATTCTGCATTTACGACTTTAAATCGCAATCAACTTTTACTGATGATAATGAGGGTTCACTGCAGGGTGCAACAAACCTCGTTGCTTTTATGGACGGATCACTTATAGTATTGTAAAAGGCACAGTCATAAACTTAGCCGAAGTTTACGCACAATTAGATAAAATAGGAACGAAACGCACAGTCGGGGCGCTGTTCTTATTTAATATTTTAAAAAAAAAACTAAACACCGTATTGAAATTCTGATTTTTTTATCGTCTTTGGCAAAACCATTCACACAGTCTCATATAAATTAAGCATTAAAAATATAATTTTTAGGTAGATGGATCGTTGTGCGAAGCAAGTAACTTTTGCACGTGAGAGATACGGAGTTTCGGTGAGCTCGGCTCAGTGACGTCACAAGCAATTCTAAATGTCTTAATATCTTCTAAAACAATTTGTTTTTTACATTTGAGTTTTACCAAACAGTTTTTAATAGTTCTGACTACAATAATTTAACATTAAATAATAATTTAAAAAAAAAAGTTTTTTGTGTAATGTGCTCCTTTAAGGCAGCGCTACTTACCAATTACCGAGCGTTACGAGCGTTTGCGGGATTGGTATCCCTATTTACAACCGAGTAACAAGTAAAACTGTTTTTAGTGTTTTTGCTCAGTGGCGATTCAGTTCTACATTGTTTTGGGTATTGAACATCTTAATAATTAGATGCGCCTACTTTTTGCAAAAATATCAGATATTGTGCCTATCGACTGATAAAATATGTTCAATATTTAATCAATGAGGCCATGAAGGAGTCAAACAAAAAATGAAAAAAGCTATTTTCAATCTGTCCATATTTATTGGAGCAGACATATTCAAATGTCACTATAACTTGCATAAAATATAAATTTCGTTATCAGAACCGCTTCTTGTGTTGTAAAGAAATCAATTAAAATCATAAAATTATCTGAATTTATTTAAGAAATTACAAAAATAATTCTACAACAAATATAAAAGCGTTGTTCGAATACAGTAGACTCTCTTATAACGCGAGTTCCTACAACGCGAATATCTACAACTCTCTAAATATTGGAACGACCTTTTCATACAACACGATTCTCGTACAACTTTGAATAGTGCAAAACAAGCAAATTCCTCTTTTACTTTAGTGGAGTATATAGAAGATTTAAAGCAAGAATTCGTCACTAGATACGACGTATCCCTCCTGATAATGTTAAAAAAAATGTATTCATCGTATTGGCTGCTGCCTGTAAATCAACAGTGCACAGTATTTTAATTTAGTTATTCTTGAATTTAATTATTACTTAAAATTAGTATTTTGAGATAGCTAAACCGTTTTCTTTATTTTTTTTTGTAATCATTGAGTTTGTATCAATCCTATTTTAAAAAATACACTGCTAAAAATAAAATTTGACGGATTCGAGTGTTTTCCCAATAAATGTTGTTGATGTCAAAACCGTATTTTGTTTCCAGCGCTTCCTTGATGATATTATTATTGGTCTACTCTAATAATTTTACCATACATTTGTGAAACTTTAGGACTGATTATTTCAAAAACTTTCCTCTTCAAGGTCATACGAATTTAACATTAACATGGGGGCCATTTAAAAAAATTGTTGATGACGTCATAGTGCGAAAACAAAAAAACGATCGTAAAATTTTGAATATTAAAAAGGTGCAGTTTTAAAAACTAAAGTTGACGGGTCCGAGGATTTTTTTTTGAAAATTCTTCTAAAACGTTTTATCGAATTTATTCCTTACTTTACGGAAGCACTGTATAAAATATAGAAAATAAAATTGAAGATGACAATAGTTATCCCAAACATGTTCTTTATATTATCCGTTTCCTATAATGCGATTTTGTACAACGAGTAACGTATTGACCGTGTTATGCGAGAGACCACTGTACTAAAAATTGCAGCACTAACTGAGCGCTAACTGAGTTTGGGCTGCATTTTTGCAATAGTTTATTTTTAAAATCGTCAAGTCTTTTTTAGTGACAGCTATTAACTCCCGACTTGAAATACGAGTTTGCGATAATTCCGCCGCAATGGGATCATTAATTAACAACCAACCCTTGTACGTAAAATTTTATTGATGCGTTAAGATTGCGAGTGTAATCGACGTAACGTGAAAGCGAAATGCATGTGGCGATAGCAGATTAAGAGATAATTCTAGAATTTAAATGTAAAACGTTAAAAATCGCAGGGTCTTTTAGATAACACCGGGA
This sequence comes from Dascillus cervinus, assembly GCA_949768715.1. Lineage (NCBI taxonomy): Eukaryota > Metazoa > Arthropoda > Insecta > Coleoptera > Dascillidae > Dascillus > Dascillus cervinus. The sequence continues at coordinate 21,968,145 of OX458319.1, read as the reverse complement.
TTAACTTAGTACAATTTATTACCGTAACGGAGATAACTTAAAAATCCGACCACATTATTGTAGGTTTCGTTTTATGAGCAACGAATGGAAAACGCATGCGAGCAATTTTTTTGTTGCACCGGCTTTTTAAAGCGAAGAAGGGTTTCGCATTTAAATTGAAACTTTTCTACGGAATTGCTTTAAGTCAGATAGGATCCCGCGCAACATTTCAATCTATATTTTAAACGATCCGGGCTCACTTTTCACATGAATAATTCGCAATATAAACCGCTTCTTATATATGTGGAGGGTTAAAACAGTGATTAAGGCAACTTGTTAAAAGATATCTCGTTCCTAATTAATTTAAAGCTTTGTTTGGTGTTTTATCTCGCTTTAAAGTCGCAAGGAAATAACTTTAAATAAACCTCCGGAGTTGTTTAAGAAGATTTTCTTCGTACAAAATTAAGTCGACGTTTAATAAATTTGTCGTTCTATGCTCATTTTATACAACATACCGAGCACTTGTAAAGATGAAATAAAATTCACCTAATAAAACCTCCTCATCAAAATCATTATTCTCGTTCTATATTTCACATTTCATTCTACTATAAAAACAATGAACCAAAACTTTTTATATAAATAAATTTAAGCTGCTGAATATCTCATAGTCCGAACTAGGTATCCCCAATTTCGTTTCCCTTATAATCATCATCAGTGGTGGATTTTCCGGGTTCTTGGCGGCCGTTGTAATCGATTTTCGCTAAGGTCAACGAGTTAAAAGTTGGGCCGCGCAAAAACATTCATTGTTGTGTTAGAAAAGGACTTTGCGGAATGCTTAGTTGGCCAGTGACGTCAAGGGTCATAATTGTGGACGTTTCCCCAAAAGATAAAACCGCACAAACAGCCCCGAGGTCTTTGTAGCTCTTAACTTGTAAAGCGCACAATCAAAATAAAATTAACTCAATGTTAAGCTAGTTCTCGCTAATGAAATTTGGCATTTTCAATTAATTATTTGAAACATGAAACTAATAACTTGGGCATTTGAAGGAAATATTAAATTATATTTACCTAAATTTACCATTTCAAAGCTCGCAATATTTACAATTGCTAATAACAGTCGATTAACAGGGAAAAAGCAATATGTTTTCTTTTTGATAGTTTTCATTACATTCTTTATGTTCAATTTTATTATCATCAATAATTTATAATATCATGTAATGTGGGCCTTTATGGACTAGTCCGATAATCATAAAATAAAACGGTCGCCTGTCAATGTTAGTAATGGCAATGGAATGAAATTTCTATTGTGACAATTATAAATTAATGCTTTTGTAGGTGAAAGACAATGTTTGTATATTATATACTACATGACAAAGAAATTGCAACACCAAGAAGAGGTGCAAATTTTTTTTGTCACACTTGACAGAAACGTATAACTATTCAAAGATAAATTGATTATAATTTTAAAGAAAAAGAACAAAAGATTAATACAATTTAATTTTTATTAATAATGTGTTGCGCCGCCTCTATTAGTTCCACACTTCCAGTAGATGGTCGATGTCCTCTTGGGGTATGACGTCGCAACCAACCTGTAATTCATGCCGGAGAGCTTCTAGTGTTGCGGGGGATTCGCTAAGTTCATCATATCAAATGATAAATTGGCGAGAGGTCGATCATTGGGCTGGCCATGGCAAGATATTGACATCAGCCTCTTCGAACCGGTTTAGAGAAGTTCTCGCTACGTGGGAACGGGCATTATCCTGCTGGAAAAGTAGGTCTTCGAGCTTCTGGACATATTGAAGAATATGGGATTTCATAACCTTATTAACGTAACGCTGAGCGGTCATGGTGTCTCAGATGAACACCAACTGAAACCTAGTCCCATATGTTGTAGCACCTCATACCATAACTTCCGCGACTTGGCGCACTCTCCTTTCAACAGAAAATTGATTTCAAAATTAAATAAAAGCATTTATTGCATTGAACTCTACTGTATGAGCGATCGGGTTAAAAACTAACTTCAATACTTCTATGGCGACTGACTCGTATGGACTACCAACGACCCATATCGTGTTACGACGCCAAAATGCACCCGGCAAAGGCGGACACTTCTAATATGCACGATGACATAATTATGTAAGTGTTTGCCGACGCCTCCAAGTGAAAGAAGGACCACCCTAAAGCTGGTATAAAGACAAATTTCCATAAATCCTCTGGTTTTTTAAAAAGAAATGATTTTCATCAGCAGATGCAGAAGCGGCCAAAAAGTTTCCGGAGTAGTTAGTCAGAATTATTGAAGAAGGTGGATATTGTGCAGATCAAGTCTTTAACGCGGACGAAAGGGGATTATTCTGGAAGAAAGTGCCTAGTCGCATTTACATAGCAAAGCCTGAGAAAAGAACAAGTGGATTTAAAGCAAGCAAATGTAATGACCCAACTTGCCGCCAAAATTTTTAACATCCAGAACTTACCGAAAGAAACCGCGAAATTTAAAAATCGTCAAGATCGTCAAGAAATTAGGTAGGACCCGACGTTGTGTTTAAAGCGAGTGCGGCAAGCGGTTCTGGATGCAACGGTGAGACTTTTAGGGGAAGGGATGTCTTCAATAAAACAATATATTAGTGGAGGATGCCTTTTTTAACTTTAACTCTGTGACTGATAATTGTACGACACATAATAAAACAGGCAGTAACATAGAGTGAAAATGAAATAAAAATCGATAACAGTGAAACCTCCATCTAACGTATTCCCTCATGCATGTTATCAAATAATACTCAAAACAAATAAAAGATTTACACCAACCTCGCACAACATAAAGAAATCGTCAATTTAAAAATCATATAACATGGTTATGATATATATAAAAAACATCTTAAATATTTAGATTGCAATGTCGAATCATCTGAAAAACATAATAAAGATTACAACGAAGACCTGGATGAATTTAGATTGGCAAGGCAGTACGAATGATGAACATAACTTCATCATTTTTGTCACTCGTGGCATGAAATAACAAGAACCATTTGTTCTGATTGATTAATCAGGCTACTGACTGTTGCCGTTCCAGACACACGATCCAGGACTACAGTGCGTACGGAGGGCGGCCAGTAACTCTGCCACTGCATTTCGAACGGGGGAGAGAACGGCAAACCCAAATATAACACAGAAATACACTTCCCTGGCCATAAATGGAAGGTCCGGTTTCTTTATCGTACTACTGTACTACCAGATTGTCGACCAACCAGGTACTCAATACAGTTATACACAGTTCTACATAGATTGGAGATATACAAGGTCTTTATGTCAATACTCACTCCAATGGAAATAAAAAAGCAAAACCCTGCTTCCGCGCCACTGGCAAGAGCTGCAGCAGGTGCTCCGTGGTGGTAACAAAATGCGCAAATTACATGTAGGTGATAATTTGAATTAAAGAAATGAACGACTTCTCTCGTTTACAATTGCGATACAATCATTTAAACGATAAACATGAATGTTACTAATTTGCATGCCATTACTTATACAATCACCGCTTAATACACAGCCTTCTCTCGTATGGGATTTGACGCTCCCGGACACCCTTTATATTCTTGCACCGATCTGAATTTGACTTAAGTTCGCACGATTGCGAACTTAAGTAACGAGCCCCTCCCGGTACTGCGCCACTGAAGGACAAGCCCAAGCGAAGCGGCGGGATGACGTCCCGCGGAGATTTTGACCCATAATGCCCATTATCCGCGCCCCCGGGTCGAGGGAATCTTCACGAATTACGCCAATATTTAAAAATACACTCACAAAAAACACACTTTAAAATTCAAAGATTAAGAAAGAAGCCACTCATTGCGCTACCTTTTCCACTTCTACCCTACCTCTTGCGCGTCCGTAACGGCACCCAAAAACAACCGTTAGCCCTTTTCCTGTTGCTAGGGCAGTTTTCGCTTATATTACTGATTAAGTTGGCGTGTGCGTCGGGTTGCCTGCGGTGCAGAGGTTAATTTAAATTCGGCTGCTACACAAAGATCGAGTAACATTGTTACTTTGCAGAAATGCATCTGGAGATCGAATGTTGAAACCTCTCCTAGTAAATCGATTTTTAAGACCACGAGCGCTGAAAGGCAAAGATCTAAAACATCCGTCGACGACTAATGCAAAGGCATGAGTAACAACAGCTGTATTCACTACATGGTTTTATAATTTCTTTGTGTCAGAAGTGGAAACATATATGAAGCAGAAAGCTCTCGATTTCAAAGTTCTATTAATTGTTGATAATGCACCAAGCCACTCGCATTTAGAACATTCAAACGTACAGTTACTGTCTTTGCCACCCAATACAACAAGCATTATTCAGCCATTAGATCAAGGCCTAATTGCTACTTTTAAAGAATATTACGTTAAGCATACTTTTCAATTGATATTAGATAAACTCGAAAATAAACCATTAACAGTAATGTACGTTTGGAAACAATTTTCTATTTTGGATTGTTTAAATCTGAGGTTAACCCTAATTCAAGTGATGAAACAACAACAACAACAACAACAACAACAAAAGGCGCCCAACAGCGCATATATTCCACAGACCAGCGTCAAATTGAACGCAATATTACAGAAATAAAAAAATTAATTACAGTACAATAGCGAAAATATGTTAAATATGTTAAAATTAAGGAAAAACTGTTTAAAACAATAGGGGCAGAATTGCCTAGGACGAGGACGCATTAGGGAACCAGTAAAGTGCAGGAAAGGTAACAGCACCATGGCGTCAAAGCCTAGGGAAGGCATAGGAGCAGGTGGCAAGTGGGTCATTCTATTGCCACCGTAAAAGGAATGATCCACGCAGGATCCCAAAAAAGCGCAGACTGTAGAGGCGGGGGCCAGACTAGCAACTGGGCCTGCAAGGCAGTCCGAGCTTCATTAAAAAGTGGACAGGCAAGAAGGCGGTGAACAGGGTCGTCAACATCATCAGGGCACACCGAGCAGTTCGGGTGATCACGTTTTCCAATCCGATGGAGATGAACAGCAAAGTTACCATGGCCTGACAAAAACTGGGTAGCATAGAAAGAGAGAGAGCGAGGCATCTCCGGAATCCGGGGCGAGAAGCAGTAGGTAATCCGACCCTTAATGGAGTAATCCCATCGATCCTGCCAGCGGTCAAAGATGCGGAGTGCCAGGTACTCCTTGGCATGGGTGAGACTGGGGAAATCAGCCAAAAAAAGGATATCAGCCTCAAATGGGGCGGAGCCAAATTTGCGTAATCCCTTGAGGCAAGTCCTCTTCTGTATCTCAAGGTCCAGGGGAGGGATGCCAGCCAGGATGCCCGCGGCATCATTAGAGAGGGAGCTGTACCCTTTGCAAACAGCACGGCTACACATTCCATAAATGGAATCAAATTTCCTTTTCATATTAACCATGCAGAGCCTGTGCTGCCACAATTCTGCACCATGGGACACAATAGGGACAATAACAGACTTATAGATACTATGGCGGGAGTCAGTAACGTCCATATCCCAGGATGCCCTACATTTACATCGGAGAGCATTTATCAGAGCACGCACCTTCTTCCGCACATGGTCTGCATGCTTTTCAAATGTAAGTCGCCGGTCTAGTACAACACCTAAGTACCTTACGCTTGTGGACTGGCTCAATCTTGTATTGCCTATATAGAACATGAGGTCCCGGTGGTGAATGCGTGGAGGCGAACGGTTAACCATGAAGGTGGACGATATAACAAGCTTCTGTGAAGCGGCCCAAAAGTTGTCGGGTATTAACAGATAGTAATAACAGTAATTGTTAGAATTATTAAAATACAGTCGAACTCCTCTATAGTGATGTTCGAAAAGCCATGGAAGAACATCACTATAGAGAAACTTCACTATATAGAATTCACGTATAATTTTACAGGTTTGGCAGTCACTTAAAAAACCAATCGATATGCAAAATCAAAAAAAAAATCAGGTTTATTGTTTGAAAAAATATTTGTTTATTTAGAAATACACAGTTATTAATAAACAATACAGATTTTCATCATATATAATTGAATACTTACATAACGTACTTATTGATGAAAAAATCTCTCCAAAGGTGATTGCACAACAGTACTTATTTTAAAAATAGAAATTCCAATAAGTAAGGAATTTGCAAGAAATTCTTGTAAGAATAATCACTATATAGAGCAGTGGTGGCCAACCCGCGGCCCACGGGCCGCATGTGGCCCGCCTTGACCATTTTTCTGGCCCACGAGATTCATCACACTTTTACAAACACAAATAATACACAATAATAATAACTCATTATGTTTCAACTTTTCACTCCAAAAAAATGTCTATAGTGGGCCTAAATCTAATATGGGGATATATAATTTTATATGTGGCCCGCGGAGTTATGATGCATTTCCATAGTGGCCCGCAAGATCATTTGGGTTGGCCACCCCTGATATAGAGGCTTAACATCATAATATAGAGGTATTTTTATATACAAAACGTGCAAAAATGCACGTTCCAAACAAAAACATCACTACAGAGAAAAAATCATTATAGAGGAGGTCACTATAGAGGAGTTCGACTGTAAATTGTTATTTTTGGAAACAATTAAAAATAAAATTTTAAAGCAAACCTATTTTAAGTTTTATAGGTATGTTAGATACGAGAAATTTTACTCCTAAATAAAACACAAACAACCTCTTTTCAACTAATTTATTCCTTTCTTTTTGCTACACTTAATGGTTCAAACCGAACTCTCTCGCTTCTCTACCCGATTCCCCCCAGACGGTCCCGCTTCCGCTCCGTCTCCGGTGCATCCCGGATGGTTTCGGGTCAAGTCGACCTGCACTGCTCACCGGGTCATCGCTTATCAGGAACCCCAAAGAAATCTGGCTAACAGGTATTTAAACTTTCTGATTCTCGAACCAATTTTTGTTTAGTCATTGCTATTTTCTGATTTTTTTATGCGGTTTTCTTTTATTTTTTAATTTGCTGATTTGCTATTTTTACTATATAAGCAATGTCTTTTTTTATGCGGTTTGCTGTGGAACGTATCTACCGCATAAAAAAAGACCCGAGTGTATACTCATTCCAATGCTGCTGATTTGAATCGCTACACAATTACACTTTGCGCTATTTTCCTTGAGTGTAATTTAAATCTCGATTGAGTTTTGAAACTAGTCTGAAGTATTCACCAATTCAAACTTTTCATGCAAAATATCGATTAATTGAACGTCGACGGTTGCAATTTTCCAAATCGAAGACCCTAATTACCGGTCCATTGTGCGACTCCAACAAAACAGCTCACCAACAATGTCCTACTAAAATCGAAACATTAGACAACAGTAAAAATAATTAATTTCGAATGTAGCAAGCAAGGCGAAGAACGGCTGGGTTTTCCGGAAACCCCAAAGTTGACCTAAAGTTAAGTTATGGTAGGAAACAACGACTTTACATCACGCAGTTAGAGTTATTGTTACGTCCATTAATAATTCTGAAACGGAAACTTGTGCGTTTAAAAATTTACTTCAACTTTTGGATGCGGGATTCGGATTGCGAAAACGTTAGAATTGTGCGCGGCGGAAGAAAATTAATAATAACGTCCGGATTTTGATATTACCCGACGGTGTTGTTGTGTGTTGGAAAAGTTTGTCGCGGAATGAATCCGAACCGCAAAATGTGCCCCTTTGAATATTCACCCCTGAAGTAATTTTAATGTTGCTAGTTGCCAAAATTGTTTTACTTGTTTTCATTTGAAAGTTAAGTAAAAAAATCGTTCAGTCAATTCGATTTTGAGCTTAGATGGAACGGCTTCTCGAGATAAAAATATGAGTTGCCCGGGGTTTGTTAAGTTTTTAACTTTCCATCATCATTAAGAAAGTTTTTAACAGAAGTGAAGTTGTGATATTTAATTTTATTTGGTGAACTTAAATTGATTTACCTACGTTGAAAGTTATGTACAACACAAAAAGCGCTTTTAAACCTAAATAAAAACTGCGAGAGCACGCTTGAAAGCTTCAAGAATCGTCGGGGGAGCGGGTGCCTGCTTTGAACACGCGAAATGTTTTTAAAAATTATTAATATTCTCTAACATATTGATAATATTATTTTATTTTCCTGAAAGCCGCAGGAATTTTTAATCTACTTCTCGATTTGTTTTTAGAAGCAAGCAAAATCACTTTCGCTGCCAATCGGAACCAATTTACGATCGAGATACATTTCGAGATATTCGCAAATTTCAAAAATAATTAATTTCACGGTCGAAACGAGAAATCCCCGTTGAAATTAAGACCAGAGATGACAGTCAAGTCAAGTTTTTATGTCCTTTTCGATTATTTTCGCTTCCACCCTTTCTCACAATTTCGTCAATAAAACGAAATAAAAATCAACGTTGAGTTAAATCGAGTTCTTCGTCACAAAGCGGTTCGTGTGAGCACTGCATGCTGTTTACGCGGGACTTACTGACACAAAAGCTCTCCTGCAAAAACTGTATGCTTTCCAGCGTTAATTTACACCGCACACGTAACCTTTGCTTCCAGCTGAGAGTTGTAGATAGGTCAACAGCAGCTTACCTTTCATTCAAAGCGAAACGCTACCATTGTTTCGTTTTTATGCAGCAAATAAGACATTCAAATATTTGTAATCTAAAATATTAGTATATGCCGCTTATTTGGACTACTCGTTATAAAATATTTCTAAATGTAAAATTCTGGTTTATTTGAAAAATTGGAACAGATACCACCACTTCCTTTTAATCTTGATTTGACAGAACTGATAATAAAAGCTGCTTTATTTAACTTGAATGTTTTAAATTTAGCCCCAATCTTTCCAAAATCCTAATAAGGTTGTCACTAGTTGTTGGAGAAATTCATATACCTATTAGGAATTTTGTATAGGAATTTGGGTTTTTCCAACACTCATAATTCTACCATTAGCTACTTTGTAAGGAAATCGCTTAAAATCATAAATTGAAAGTTCCATACAAGCAGGTAAAATACTTGTTTTTTTTTTCTGTTTGATTGTCTATACTAACGCTTGGGAGTTTGTCTCTGCCACTCTTTGAAAAGTTAGAATAAATAAAATCACTTATTGCTTGTGCATACTTAATTCTTACTTAAATTGCTGTTAATTTTTCACTTTCATTAAATTTATTTCTTATTTCCGTTGTCAAAAGAAATTAATTTTCCATTGAATCGGTGGGTGGAAGAAGGGTTCAAGTCAAAAAATATAAATGTTCAGGAAATGAAAAAAACTATTTAATTTGTTAACTAGCCATATTATATCATTGGTGTCCACAGCAAAGTTGTTTAAACAATGTTTTATGAAATTGCATCCTGATAATGAAAAGTTCAGTAAGTTGTTGAAAAAGAAATTATGATCAAAATTATGATCTGGACTTTAACCGTTCTTATTCTCAGTTTCCAACTTTGGCCTTAGTTTTCGATTACGACACTCACCTATGGTCCGTGTCGTAATTCTCATACTCGTGTATAATAGCCATTAAATGTGAGTTGCATACATTATTGTTTCTACGACCAGTCATAATATTAAAAACCAAGCACTACATTGTCAAAATGTATTAAACTTGTAATGAAATTATAAGTTATAACTAAGGAATTATTATAAAAACTTTATTACAAAGAAAACACAGAAAACAATTAAGACATTATCTGAAAAGTTTTGAGCGTTATTTTTTCCAAATTATAAACTGAGAGTAAAATTTTTCGTATGTCACTGCTGATTTTACAGGCAATAAATTGTTTTCAACTATTGTAAGCCGTTCCACAATTTCTGGCGGAGTTAAATTCACAATTTCACTATCACCATCGCACATTTTCACCGATTATATTTGTAAAAAGCAAAAGTTTTAGAAATTTACTAGGCTAATAGTGACTATGAATTGTCAAAATTGATAAATTTTAGATCCGTCATGCTCATGGCAAAACTTGATATTGACCGAATATTAGTGATGTTGCATTTCCATTGGTTAAAAATTTGTATCTTAATAAAAAATTTGCATCTTAATGGGTATTATTAATATACAAGTAGTAGCTAAATATTTAATAAATTGATTGAAGTATGGGCGTAGAAAAAAGATAATATGATGGCATGGTAGCGAAATTGCATTCCAAATGCATGCTGTGAATGCTATCAAATTTCAATTAAAAACTTTCGGCACATTTCGCAATCGGATTCGCAATCGGATTCGCAATCGGATTTCGAATTCTGCCGCAATTGAAGTGGTTGTAAAAACAACAAATTTCTTACATATTCAGAAAATAAGTGTTATTAGGAACCATATTAGAAGATTGAAAAATTGGGTCTTACAATTAGGGATACATTTCTAAAATGGCGATCAAAACGAAGAAATATAAACGTGCATTTCTCGACGGTCTTATCGCGACGCAGTTACCGAGAATACTGCTTTAATATAAATACTTGCAATTCAATCAATGCATTGTTTTTCCTTGTTTTTGTACAATAGCAGCTGCTATCGTTTATCACAGTTTCAACATAATAAAGCTCTTATGATGATCAATGTGATGCGCCAATATGAACATTAACATCTCCGAAATATCGAATCATGAGTCTAACAATAAGTGGTCATGAAAAGGCGAAATTGCAGACAAATGCGATGCTTCATCGCCGTATAGTCAACGTGTTGTGGCAATAAAATTATGTTCCCACAAACCTTCGAAAGTTCCAAAATCTGGTACCTATTTACGTTTACTGTTGTACATCATTTATGAGAAATAAATACTATCATTCTTTGGAAAAAATTTTGAATATTAAATTTACAATAAGATCTTGGACTCAAGACAAATTACCAATCCGTTTTGGTGTATAAGGTCTATAATTGATATTTCCTCGCCTGCCTTTTTTGTCTTCTATATTTTCTAATTCTGAATTTATTATGTCCATTTTACCTTCTAGTTTTTCTAATTTTGAAATTACATCCCTTAACGAGGCTGTTGATTATTGGAAGGAAATTTCTAATTCGTCTTTACTTCTATTCAAAGAAATTGGGACTTAGCTATCTGTGAGAAAATGTTTCAAAATTTATTATCTTCCTCAAATATCACACAAAAAGCTATCTTATTAGCTGGATCTGAACTTGAATCTGGAGCTTGGCTTGAAGCTCTTCCATCTTGTAAATTAGGTACTCTTTTAGAAAAAAACTTTTTACAAATTGCAATTTCACTTAGATTGGGCATCAATTTCTGTCATCCTCATATCTGCTCGTGCGGTTCTTCTGTAGACTCGTTGGGTTATCATGATTTATCATGCATTAAAAGTGCTGGTAGACTCTCGTCACAGCTGTATTAATGACTTTATTAAACGTACTTTCTCTTCTGCCAACATCTCTTGTATCCTTGAACCTAATGGTATTCTGAGGGATGATGGCAAACGTCCAGATGGTATTACGGTTATTCCATAGAAAATAGGTAAATCTTTAGTTTGGGATTTTACTTCTACGGATACACTTGCCCCTTCTCATTTGACTGATTCTTCATTTTCTGCAAGATCTGCTGCACACTTTGCAGAAAATCTTAAGAAAAAAAAATATAAGGCAATTTCTGATGATTATTTTTTTGTCGCCTTCGCTGTGGAAACTTTGGGTCCTTGAAGATTTTGAGGAGGCGTATTGTTCAAACAACGGGAATTCCTCACGCAAAAACATATTTGAAGCAACGAATAAGTTTGGCTATACAGAGAGGCAACGTTGCTAGTGTTCTTGGTACAGCCCCGCTTTCTTCTTCTCTTAATGAGTTATTTTATTTATTCTAGTTATTACTTATGTTATGTTATTTTATGTTACCGTTAAGCAAATGTACCTATATTACTGTTAAAAAAAGTCAGCTATATAACTATCATTAAATAATTTATCAGCTGCATCCGTTACATTGACAATATCGATCGAATACAGTCCGACGACGTTACAATCATCAACAAGTGAAATTTGCCAATTAGATGTATTACTTCTAATTCTACTGATTTATTATTATCGACCAATGGTTCTTATACACGTCTAGCATCCAACGATTAATAGTAGATGGCCCCATTCTATCAACAATTTTTCACCAATTCATTTGTATAACATACCATAGTTTTTATTCAACCGTCACGCCGCCGTTTAATTGACTCAAAAACGGTAACAGTGTAATAATATTTTCAGCTAGGTGTATCGAAAACATAACATTTGCTGTCTAAACAAGATAGGCGAAAGTGATACAACCCTATTAGATGGGCCAATGTGATAGCCAACATCCTCAGTGGATAGGCATTTAAGAAGAAGAAAATACTTAATCTCAATTCCATAAACAGGTCGGAAAGGTTTACTTTTCAGTCTTTGGATGGAAACGTAAACTTTTCGTACCGCCCAAATTGTCAGTTAAGAAGGACAAAAACAATTAAGATAAAAAAATTTAATTTTTAGATTATCCGTTGTATGAGATAAATAGTCAGGAGCTTAATTAAAAACTTCATTATATTTTCTGTGGTAAAAACAAGAGCCTTTTTGGGACGGTAGCCAACATTTTTTTCTCTCTAGGAAAGTTTTCAATTCTAAAACTTACCTTATTTCACCTCAAGCAATTCTTGAATTGGGTGTATACTACTTCGTATCGTCTTTTTTTTTATATTGTTCGGGCAAAACTGCAGTACAAGCAATCGATGAGATCTCTTTTTGTGTTATTAGCCACTTCCATTTTAACAATAATTTATTTAAAACACAAATTTTTATTAGACTGATTCCGTACAAATGCGAAATAAAACTTTTAAATTTTAAATGCAACATCGAAGAATGATTCACATTGGTTGACATAATATCCAGTAGATAATGATAGTTACCGCATAATTTACAATTCCAAAGACAGATAAGAATTGCATAGTCGTTCAAAGCGTAGTAAATGACGCTGATATGTTATAAAGTTGTGGAAGATTCAAGTCTATAGATAAAGTAGTGTACGGGCTGATTCATTTTTTTACCGGAATTCCGTTATTATTTACTTGATAAAATAGTATACATACCATGCCTCCACGTGCATTTATATCCTCCGGCTCGAATTTCTCAATGCCCGCTCAGATATAAATGTTGCATTTTCCGGGCTAGTTACTTAAATACTCTCTTCTTAGATTGATTAACTTGAGTGTGTAACACAATCCAATAAAATGGTTTTTATTATTATTTTTAATTCTAGTTTGTTTGATTGAATTGATTTCTTTTGGACTAGATAAAAAAACAACTTTTATTTTGATACGTTTTACTAGCTAAAGAAAAATAAAACAAAAATTGTTGGTATCTTACAATAATATTTGAACATAAACTTACGTTTAGGAACACAAACGACATTGAGACCCTTAATTTTTTTTAGTTTTCTGGTATACGATTTTAATATGCAAAAATAAGGCACCCTCTTAAATAAATATGGCAGTCGTTTTTAATTTTTTTCTTTCAACTTAAACTTATCACAGAAAATCTCTTTGACCTTATTTTGTACATTAAAAAAAATTACAACAAAAATACATTCAGGTACGCCTTGAAAAACATTAATAAGGAACCACCCTCACGAAGTAGAGTAAACAAAAGTGCTAAAAAAAGGTAACGTTACATGAACACAAGAGAGAAAAAAACTGTCCAAACTTACATCAAATATTTACTTCTGGAAATACAAACACTAAAATCAAATATGTTAGCAAGTCGTTCGCAGTATATCAGTGATCGATTCTGGAACTTTGACGTCGTCTTCGGATTCCTCTTCAATCTGTTCGATAACACTAGCACCGGGCGGTTTAGAAATTTTTCTGCTAACCGACGGAACTACCATTTCACTTTCTGGCTCTCTATTGAGCAAATAGTCTAAATCGTGCGAAATCCTATCCAACATCCCATCCAAATTATCACTTTTATTTAAATCACCCTCACTAAATTTAGTTGTAAATTTCTCGCGACCCTCCGGCTGGACCCGTTTCTCGTCGGACGGATTGCACGACCCGGAATCAACGGCGATGTTGTACACCAGCACCGGCTCGTCGCATTGATTGTGGACGGACGAGGCGACTAAATCGAGCTCCACACAGACCCTCGTGGCGAGGATATCAGGTGATTGTTGATAGATTAAAGCCAACTCCTGATGCGTTTCAGCCGCTTTCCTGTACTGCTTCGGGCTGCTGTTGTATCTCTCCAAATCGTCTCGTTTATCAAATTGATGGGGCATGTCGCATTTTTCAACCGAGCTGCTCTGAATATAAGTTTCGATCGTCCCGGGAAGGCCATCGGAGTACTTCGAATGCGATTCCGACAATAGTAAAGCTTCTGTAGTTTTCGACCGGTTCACGAGTTTCGGCGCTGATTCGCTTTCGATTTCGGGTTCCTGTTTCGTGAAAACTGGAACAAAAGTTTCCGTCGGAAAGCACACAAAAACCGAGACGACACTTACTTACGGAAAATAATTCTAATAAGTGGATGAGGAATTGTAACGTTTAAATACATCTAAAAGAAAACAAAAAAAAGCGGAAAAATGAAAACGGAAGAGAAAACGAACAAGTGGAGAATTCACTCACAATTCAACGGACTGTTGGCTGAATCCGAGCTGAAATAGTCATCTTCCTTATCAGGATTTAATTTCCTTAAGAAATGTTGTCGCATCGATGTTTCTGATTTGAGGACGTAACACAGTAATAAAATGATTCCCTAAAAGGCAGTAAAGTAAGTTTTTATTTGTGGAAGCTTGGCAACTTACTAAAAACAGGCTGCTCGCGGAGAACACGTACTGCAGCAGCGTGTGATTGGGCAAATTTATGTGAAACAGGCTCGCGATTATCATTATTCCCGTCGATGTGAATATGTAAGAGGCCCTTTGGAGCAAATCAACTCTGAAAAAAAATAATTAAAATTTTCGGGAATGTTTTTTATTTGGGATGTCGGAAACCTTTTGAGTAGAGCTTTTGTGCCGTCGTTGTGTTTGCTGACAAAATATTTTAATTTTTTCATGACGGTGACGTAGAGGAACACGAACAGAATGGAAATGATTGCGAAACACGTTACGAATATATTGAAGGACAATGATCCTTGTATTAGCCACCAGGATTCCAGCCTGTTACCCATGGAACGGTGTGCCAAATGATTTCCGAACACCGCTATCACCGGAACGCCTGTAGCAAAAGAAAACGTGTCGGACGTTAAACTTATAATAAGAAACTATTAATAACTTGTTTTATATTTGATCACATGATTTTTAACTATACAGGATGATTAATTTTGATTGATTTTGTTGTACTCTAGCACTGGTGCCACATATTAACTATTTACTACGTTTATGCTAAATTCAATCTGTATTGTGGAATACAGATTGGCCTGCTTTTATAGTAGTCCAGTCAATTTATACACAAAAAGGGCTCAACCTTCCAGAAGGTTGGTGTATAAATTGACTAGGCTACTATAAAACTAGTTCCGTTAATGTGCATTTGTCGCTTTATAAATTGTGGAATTGTTTACTCGCCAAATTTAAAAAGATATTTTGATAAATATCTTAAAAATTATGCCACATTATGAAATATTACTGGTAATGCTTTCTGTAGATACAGGGTGGTCCATCGCATAGCATTATGGAGATAAAACTTTATTTTAGTAGTCAAAAAAGTATCAAACCACAAAAGGAACGAATTTTGTTTTTTAAATAGTAACTGCATAAATCGTATTCTAATATCGTCGACCATTATTTATGGCAGAATTCTTAAATGACATCCTTGTAAAGCTGTAAAAGTAACTCTTTGCGCTCATCTGCCCTAACTTGAAGCCATATGAGTCGCTCAGAAGAAGAGTGGTCCAACTGAAAATTTGCCTTATTTGAGTTAGGTTGCACATCATGTTCTACATTTGCTCCTCTTTAAATTCCTAGTGGCCCAAGTGAGATTCCTTTATTTACTACGAAATGGGACACATTTGAAAGTTGGGCCAAGCTATGTTATTGCCTTGAAACAAATTCTTATTTCGCTTATATTTCGAAACCCGTTTTTTCACTTGGGCCACTCTGCTTCTGAGCGCCTCAAATTTTGTGCATAATTTTAATTACAAATTATTTACATTCATATTTAATTATAATATTGTTGAAGAACTTAAATACCTGAAAATTTTATTAAAAAAATAAAATCACTCTTTGAAATTTTAGTTTGACTGGAACAATACATTGTATTGCGAATTCGCAAAATTAATCCGGATTTGGCTAACAGACAGGTTTGTTTATTTGAAGAGCGCAAAGGGTTAAAAGATTCTGCAACAAAAACATTAGCAGAACGACATATGCCACAAAGTGGGTCTTATCGATAAACAACAATATGCAGAGTTGTATGGAATTTAAAATCATCAATACGCATTCATTGAATGAAACTTGAGTTGAATTTGAATGATTTGTAGTGGAATTAGACGCACATTTCGTGTGAACTTTAGACAATAAAAGGAAAGAAAAATATTTTAAATATTTTACAGCAAAAAAGTCGCCATTTTGAACATCTTAAGGTAATTAGGAAGGTTTTCATTGCGTTCATTAGAAACTAAATTACTAAACCAAAATTTGTAAGTTCGGGTCTAAAGTGAAAAATACCTGCCTTGTAGGGTATTCTGTTTGTGATTACGGTTAGTAAGTAGCGCTCAAACGACCATTGTCAACTAAAATGTACTATCTTAGAAGGAAAAAGTTTTGAACACTTATAAATTTAAATTCGACGACTTTTTCAAAATTTTAAATTTCTCTGTTATATTTTGAACGCAATGAACTAAAAAACAAAAAAATCATTTTTATTTATTTGGCTTTACAGCGGCCTGGCGCCGTTGAAATAATTAATAATTGTAGATTATTGCCCACGGCTTTTCAATTTTCTAGGGGATTAGAATGATGGGAAAATGCTACACCACCCACCCTGTATAAAACCTATTAAGGTTGAAAAACGTCTTTGCGTTAAGATTTTGGTATTGCAAATTCGAATTTTATATTATCGAATAAAATTTATTTAATTGAGAATTAATTGAGATCTGGAACTCATTAATTCAAGACTATTGTTAATGTTCTGAGGTAAAGAAAGTAAAAGTTATGTATGCGACAAGGTAAAGCTAATCAATAGAAATAAGCCAATAATTCTGTATATTGTAAAAATAATTCTTAAGAAAAGAATAAAATGCTTTTTTTACTAGTTCTTAAATATTGAACTTTCATTGTTACTAAACAGTATAAGCAAACATTTCCTAAAAACCTATTTAACAAACTCATAGTAGTAAAAAGAGAAGCCAAATTATCCCGATGATATTATGGATTATGGAAGTCATCGTGAACAAACACTACTAAACCGAAAAGCCAATCCTCCTTTTGCGTTAGGTGTATTATCGAAGATTACATCTCCATCTCCGAAACATGAATTTGATTTAAATAATAAAAAGTACGTTTAAAGAAATTTTTCATGAAAATTTTGCATTATCAGTTCAGATTGTTTCTAATAATTTAGGTGACTGATCTCGAGAAAAAGCTGGTCGATACCAATCAGACTAGGAAGACAAAAAACATATTTATTTTACATTATTGATTAGCGAAACAATTCAGTTTATATTATGATATATGCAATCAATTTTAGTTCTGATTGTTTATTATGTTGAAGAACAATACAATCCGTTGTATGTAGTGGCGAATAGCCAGGCACTCTCAAGTTTACATGCCTGTCTGTACGTATGCATGTGGTTCTGTTCATTCAAACGATAACTATTGAATGAATAAAGCGATCACAATGAGCACGGTTGGTTTGTAAAGAAAGCTTAAAAACGGACCCCAAACGGACTCCAACAACTTTAATTCAAAAACAGTTTGGAATCTTAATAAATTGTAAGCAGAAACATATTAAACTTCACGACACTTCCGATTTTTTTATAACTCAAAAAATAGTGTCAAATATCGCAGTTTTAATATTTAAAAATTCTTTCATGTTTACACCGTGGCTGTTAATTCAGCCATGGTTTACACCATGTTTTCAGCAAGCAAGTAATTAGTAAAAGCTTCTTTTCATTTAGACTTGTCAACTTTTTACTAAACACTAGGCCTCTTTATTTTACGGCAATTTATATTAAAAACTATAATTAAGAATTACAAAATACAGTCGAACTCCTCTATAGTGACCTCCTCTATAATAATCTTTTCTCTGTAGTGATGTTTTTGTTTGGAACGTGCATTTTTGCACGTTTTGCATATAAAAATATCTCTATATTATGATGCTAAGTCTCTATATAGTGATTATTCTTAGAAGAATTTCTTGCAAATTCCTTACTTATGGGAATTTCCATTTTAAAAAATACTGTTGTGCAATCAACTTTGGACAGATTTTTTCATCAATAAGTACGTTATGTAAGTATTAAATTACATATGATGAAAATCTGTATTGTTTATTAATAACTGTGTATTTATAAATAAACAAATATTTTTTCAAACATAATAAATCTTAATTTTTTGTTTCATTTTGCATATCAATTAATTTTTAAATTGACTGCCAAAACTGTAAAATTATACGTGAATTCTATATAGTGAAGTTTCTCTATAGTGATGTTTTCCCATGGCTTTTCGAGCATCACTATAGAGGAGTTCGACTGTATCAGCTCGGTACTGACTGTTGCCTGAGGTGTCGGACTGTCATAATATGCACAATTTCGTCTAAAACAACCAGTTTATTTAATAAGAGAAAATACCAACATAAGACTGGAGAATTTCGCCTATAAGTCGAGGTGAGGGTGTGTTGAGAAGTAGTTAGTTTTGACCAAAAGTAACCCGCTTATAATTCCAGTAAGTACATATTCGATCAACTCATTGCTGTTTGAATTTTTTTTTTAAAAGAAATTGCTTTAACTGGTAATCCGAACACAAGTCACAAATCGTAATGCAAAAAATTCTACGAATAAGGACTTTACACAATGATCTCCTTTCACTGTCCATCAACGTTGACATTTCAGCATAAAATTATAAAAATATTTCATAGTTATATGAAAAATAATTTTTGTCAACCCGAAAATGTTAAGGTTTACTACTAATCAATTCACCCCCGTAGATTCTGTATTTTGTTCAAGAAGAATTAAAGCACTGTAATTTTTCATAAAATAAATGAAGATAACAAATTATTCTCAACCAAAGTTTGAAAAGATCTTACCTGTCGTAATGGCAATCACAGTTTGCTTCAAGCTACCCATTCTCGGCAACTGCACCAGTTCCGTATACACAATCAAGAGTTTGCTCAAATGCGACGTCAAGCTGATCAACAGAGAGATCTCCAACAGCGTCGTTACGTATATAAACGAATCGTAATGTACTTCCTGTGAAAGGGCATACGTGAAAACCGTCGTCGCTCCGATCAAAGCCAAACAACACTGGACTTTTAAAAACACCAGACACGACTTCCTCAACATCCAATAACCCAGAAGCGTAATTCCCGTCAATAAGGAACAGATCCAGCAAATAACGCACCCAATCAACGCGACGAACTGATGCGTCTCGTCCTCTTCGCGGACCGGCTGCAAAAGGCGAATTAACTCGTGTCGCTAATGAAGGGACGGAACTCACAGGTGTCGGTTTGGTTGTTAGAAGAAGAGCAAACGTCCCCGGTTTAACGCAACTACATCGGGTGGTCGTCGAATTTAGCAGCGCCGTGACGCAATTTTCCACATCCCAACCGTTACCGAAAGTAACGAATTCCGAAGAGGCGCAATTTATGTTCCAAATGTCCATCGAGGAATTAAGAGGGGGATGATTGAATTCCAGGACGAATGTGACGTTATCTTTCTGGTACCGATCGCTTTTAACGAGCCACATGGCGACGATGCTGGTGATGATTTCGTACTCCAACTCTAAACCGTCCCTGAAATCGGGGCGTGAAAAATGAACGGGATGGCGTAATTCAAGTTAAAGTTTACGATGTACGTCCTTTGTGCGCGCTGTAAATTATAGCGTCGGAGATGTGGTTAACCACATATGTATTACGACAAACAGAATGTTGTAATAAATTGTTACCCTTGAATGTGGGAAATTATTTGAGGCATACGGGCGCGAAACGAGATGTGTTTCGGGAAAATGCAATTTTTATGAGGAATTTGTTTGTTTGGGAAATTGAGTACGAATGCAGACGGGGTAACATAAACAGGGGCTGCAAACAATGATATACGGCTGGGAATCGAATTTAAGGAAAATTTCAAAATAAACAGACCCTGTTGAATTTTTAGCGATGCACATAATAATAGGCATATTAAAATAGGGAATGTTAAAAAGTTATTATTTGCGGATTATTTTTGACGAGAAAAAATATTTTTAAAGAGATTTATTGATCTGACAAAATTTCCGATTTCACTCGGATACACATACGTGGATCACGCCGAAATGATCGGAGAATAAGAAACACGCTTAAATGTCTTGTGCGATTTGGTTCCTAGTATTGCAAAGTAACTCCCTTGAACCTTAATACACTTCACTATTCTTTCTTTTCACTGCTGGAAAGCCGCCAGTCGATTTTCCTTCGAAATACGTTCAAAACAAACGTACGATTTATATGTCTTCCTTAGACAAATATTTTCTACCCGGAAGTTTTTTAATTACAAAAATGGCCGAAAGAGACGCATCGCTAGATCAGGTGAATTCGTCGGATGTTCTATTACTTTTATATTCATTTTTTTCCAACAGTCCTCTACTGAAAACTAAGAACATGTCCTTTCTGTTAACCCAGTAAAAATGTATTTTTACCCTGCAAAAGGTCGGTCAGGTTTGTTTTTTTGATATGTTTTATCATAAATGCCCCTAATGTTAATGTCCAGTTTTTGACCTCGTGACCTTTCCGGAAGGTGACGAAAATGGGGTTTGAACTTAAGAAAAACACGTTTTTGAGTACGCTGCGCAAACGGCTATGTGTAGATAAACGTGATTGCACGTGCCAACTTTCAGGAATCTAGGAGAATTTTAACGTTTTCGTTATTTTTGAGTCCGCGCCCCGTTTGGAATAAAGCTGCACTGGTCCAAGGGTGTCAGTAGTATTCATGGAATGTAAAATTTTTGAGATTGGTTATAATGGGCAGGTTTGAGAGCACACTGAAACCGTACTAAAAATAGGGAGTTTTTTCAATACTTTTCCAAGTTTGATTGCTCGCCGTGTGGTCATTTTTCATCCAATTGGATCAAACAAAAAACCATAGTAAAGAGCCTTTAATGCCCATTACAGTGCCATATTATTTGTTTCGATGTAACCAGTAGATCAAAAAGGAGCGCATGAGACGTGAGATAACAGCAAAAACAGTTCATTTGCGGTTTAAGCAATCAAAGTGGTGAAGTTCAAAAAATCGTAGCTCATAACCTATTGGTCCTAGAGTAGCGGTCTCGGTTCGATTCTGAATGCCCATATCGTCAGGTATTTAAATGAATCAATTTTTTTTCCAAATAGCCGTTTGCGCAGCGTACTCAAAAACGTGTTTTTCTTAAGTTCAAACCCCATTTTCAACGCCTTCCGGAAAGATCACGAGGTCAAAAACTGGACATTAACATTAGGGGCATTTATGATAAAACATATCAAAAAACCAAACCTGACCGACCTTTTGCAGGGTAACCCCCCTTTTGGAGACATTTTGCTTCGACTATGTGGCCTTTGAATGATTTCTGGGGGTCGTCCCAAGGAGCTCTCCTTCTGATCTTGCAATCTGCGCTGTTAAATGAGCACAACAAAATAGCTAATACTCTGGAATTTCCCATACATACAGAAAAAATGCATTTTGTTTTGAAACTTGTGGATGCATCGGGTTGAAGAAAACGTATAAACTTGTTATTTTTTCATGACGATTACAAAACAAATTAAAAAGAATTGGTCTAGAGCGAGTCAGGCTCGCACAATTAGGGTTCCGGACTACAACAACACAACACTTTTTCCACAACTATTACATTGTCGAAAAAATACGCAGTTTTCCTGTAATCTATGGCTTAATATCTACTAACCCGATTAAAAATAAAATTTTAGCTTTAGAAACCTAGGAAAACAGGAGGGGGAACGGTGATTTTTTGCACATTTTTAGCTAGATCATTAAGACCACTGAACTTAAAATAAATATAAATAAAATATTTTTAGAACCCCTACAGTTAGCTCTTTCAAATGATACTCCACGCGATTTTTTAAATAAATTTTTATGTATTTATTGACGAGCAATATATGTGCGCATTATCAAGATTTATCATTGCGGCTTAATTGCAGAACGTCTTAAGCCTCAAAAATGAAAAAACCCTTATTTTGACGTCATTTAGTTTTTAGGGTCTCCTAAATATTGTGCTAGTAGTTTTTTGATTTTGTGGATTACAACGTTTTGCATTTAAGCTTTTTTTGCGTACGGCCATAACTCACCAGTCGAGTTATGAGCGTAACCCATTAGTTATAGTCATATTATCCACTAGGGAATAATATAAATTTTAGCACTGCTGAAAAATTGATACTGTTATTGCTTGATTACTTATGAGAGACCGATTAAGAATATATATTTTTGGAAATCATTTTTTTGCCTACACACAAACCGTCCACATCGCACGAGCTATGTTTCGTACTATTTTAAATTGGCGACTGGGATTACAAATATACTATCATCACACCACATAAACAGTTTTATAGTCTTCTTAACACCGTCAATATTTTTTTCACTCGAACTCCTTATACCAGCGGTAAATTCTAGCTAAGGAAGGTGCTTATTCACTAAAAGTCGAATCTATATTTTCCTTGCACTGCTAAGCACTTAAACTCGTTTTAAAATCGCAATAAATCATGATTCGAAAATGTTTTATGTTCACTTCCATTGTTTCAGCTACAGCACTACATAAAGACCGAATAACTTCGGTTCCAACTTTGTGAACTGAACATTAACTGACAGCTGCAATATGTAGGGGAGACCGGGGCTAGTTGTCACAGGGGCAAGTTGTCACAGTCGCCATAACAGCCAAGATAAACACTTTGACTGTGCGTCTGGCTAGTCTAGATAACCATTATAGGTATCTTAATTTCCCTACAAAGTTTGCCTGTGGTAACCTATATAGCGCCTAAATTATTCTTGATTTTGTGTTTGACAGAAGTGTAAGTAAATTTTATCGCTGTCTTTTAGAGTCGTCTGGACCGTAGAAACGTGATTCAAACTAAGTATCAATTTTATTTTATGAAAGCCTCATCTTTTAGCTACAAATTAATGTAAAAATTATAATGTGAGTTTGTAAGGTTAAAATAAATAATTTGGTTTTCATCTCAAGAGTTGGCTTGGGGCTAGTTGTCACAATGTTTTTGGGGCAAGTTGTCACAGTGGTAACTTGCCCCAGTGTGTAATAAACAATATCAAAGATATTTCTGTACCATTTCAGATGGTTAGAACGTACAAAAGAAAAACAAATCGGTCTACTCCACCTACGGATATTTTAATTAGGGCTGCACGAGAAGTTAGGATCAGAAATCCGCCTCTTTCATTTGTTTGTGTCAGTTTATTTGTTTTGTTTAGTTTTTAATACATTTCTGTTTTCACAATTGAATAGAATATAAATTCTACTCACTACCCTTTTTTTTGGCCTGCGAGAACTTACCCCATATATTGTGACAACATGCCCCGCCTCGGGGCATGTTGTCACACTTTACATGCAGACAGAAAATATTTTGTTGCACATACGTCACTAGATATAACAAAATCAACTGTTCATAATCTAAATCACGACACATGTAAGTATATATTTAAAAAAAAAGATATCCCAAAATGTCAAAGTTAAATGAGAAAAAAAAGCAAACGTAAATTTTGTGACAACTAGCCCCGGTCTCCCCCATATGTGCAAATTTAGTTTTTCTTTGCGTATGAGATTTTTTAGTTCCCAATAATTTTGGCGTGACCCACGTATACGCGAAGGCGTGTGAAAATTCAAAGTAGGATGTTTAGGCAACATCAATAAGACGCGAATTTCAATACGACATTTATTCGATTTAAATCTGAACGATTCGGCACGATCGCAGACATCCAATTTAAATTATCCGGCGCACACTCGACTAATTCCGGAAAAACCGAAATAAAACTTACCGCGTCCTTAAGACGGATCGCGAAGGCAGAAACGAGCTTAAATTTGCATAAGTAATTGCAATTAAACTCGATGATCCATTGGTTAAGTTCGAATATCCCGCATTCCTTACGAGCGTCTGAAAAAACCTGAAAAAGAAAAATTGAAAGAGAATATTAGTGCGCGGCCAGTCGCACCTTGATGATTTGAAGCCGTCGCTATCTAGAGATACCATGCTGACGTCGATCGTGGCGAAAGCCTGTTGAAAAACCGATTCAGGTTTTATTAACGCTTTTGAAAGCAACGCCTGTTCTTTGACGATTTGCTGCAGCAGGATTATTTGCTGGAATATAACGTTCAGACTTGGAGGGTGATTAATGAAATTTTTTACCCTCTCGTTCATTAGGGACTGTTTTTGAGTTAAGATGTTGTTGACAATATCGAACACCATATGGGTCACTTGGTCGATTTGCAGGAGATCCTTGGAACTGTTAATGAAATAGATAACATCTCGGACTAAAGTCAGGATGCGGGCGCCTTCTCCGGGCAAGAGTTTAGACTGGCCATTAAGATACCCTTTATAACCGGCGAGGGTCTCAAGTGCGGTCGTCTGCTCGTAGCCCGACCGTAATCTCTGAAACTATAAATGGAAATTTTGCATTAGTTCCGAATTAGGATTAAAAGGCCTTACTCGAACGTTGACGTTGATCAGCGTGTTTGACGTGCAAGAGGAAAAGTCCGGTAGCTGCCAGATCGGGTCGTGCGCGTCCAACAGCTTGCAAGCCCTGCTCGCGATCCCGGCGAAACCTTTCGGGCATTCCTGAACGTTGTCGGTGCCGGGTGCCGTTTCGGGCCAGAGCACGTCCAGGTGTTTTTCACCGAGACATGTGTGCACCAAATGTCTGTCAACTACATCGACTTGAATGTTTACCTCGGCTGATGCTATTTCGTCTTGCACGAGACACGAATACGTTACGGGTTTCTGCACAAAAAACGATTTGTAAAAGTTATTTTTCGAAATAGACATAAAAAGTGGAAACACCTGGAACTGAGTTGTTTTATTGCGACTAGAAATGACTTTCGTTTGACGGTGTCTTTATGCTTCGGGTGCTTAAACAGATGCAAATAATTACAACGAACGCTTTCCGGGCTAGTGCTAATATTAATTTCAAATAGCGGAAACAGCAGGACCCGCCGGCGTAGTTCAGGAAAGGGTGAGAAAAGTCGTTAAAATGACCTATTTCTATGACGCCGGGAATTCCAATTTAAACCGACGGAATTTAAAAAAAAATAACTCACAAAGAGTTAAAGTATTCTGAACTTGTTAATTAAGCAATAATAAAAAGGCAATTACTTTTGTAAAAAATGTAAGTGCTCGTTAAAGTATAAGAGCACTTAAACAGATGCACATAATAAATAGTGCTTCAAGGAACTGCAATACTAATTGCAAATAAGTAGAACAGCCAGGGCTTCTTCCACGACTAAAACAAGAATGAGACGGAAACCAAAGCACAGAATTTCCCCCTGAACTACAAGTAAAGCAATTCACGTGGCTTGTAGCGAGTTACATTACATAAATCGCAGGTATGAAGTTTCAAAGTGAATTGAGCCATAAACGGAAAAGGAAGATTAACTGCTTGATTTGTAATCACTAGACACGTCGCGCCATTGATAATAATACCACCTGCAACGGCTATTGAGTTAAAGCGAGTACGGCCGAGGTCACAAGGATCAGCGAACAAAAGGCCCTATCGATTTGATGTAACATCTTTTGTTGAATATCAGTAATTGAACAAGCAAAATATCCCGACCGCGTTATCAACTAGTTTCGTCAGGCCGTACTGAAGTAATGGGATTTTGTTTGAGGCGCTGCGCTGAATTTACTATCGGAAAACTTACGTCGACTTTGGAAACTTGTAAGATGCTCCCTCCCGGATATAAAATTTCATATCTCTCAGTCTCGGTCTTAATCGGCAACAGCACTTTATTCTTCGTCCAACTGTAAGTGTACTTGTTTCCGCTCGTCTTGTTCGACGTGCAGATGCATTTGATAGTGAAATTCTCGCCCTGAAATAGTTTTTACGCTGAAGACTGAAAGGGATCAGGAAACGAATTACCTTTTGTACGGTTAAACTCATCGGTTCGATTTTTACTTCGGGCGGTTTTCTAACAACGACTCGCGTTGTCAGACATTGCTGAATACCGTAGTCCTCGACTTGACACGTAAACGTTCCTTGATCCAAACCGGATGCTTTATCTATGCCCAATAAAGCGGTGTACTTATCGGTTATGTGAGGATCTTTTATAAGACGTGTCCATTTGTAACTGTTAACAATCACCTCGTGAGACTACGAACTAATTGGAAATTTCAAAGGAAAACGCTGATTTATGGATTAAATATCACTTGCACTTGACGGCTTCAAAAATCTACCCAGTCGTACAAAATTAAAATCCCAAACATTTTTTTTTTCAAATTCTACGATATTTTTCTTGATACGGTAGATGTCGCTTATTTAAATCAATTGCTTGGGTAAAACTTGTTATAAAATGTGTAATAATACAAAATACAATAGTTACTTAATACACCTATCCCCCGATTTATGGTACCTTTTTACACGATATCGCTTTTACACGATTTTCAAAATAACGAATTTAAAATAAACTGGTAAAAATGAACATTTCAGTAGCGTATATATTTCTACAATCATTTTTTAACTCCGTTCGCTTATATAATTCTCCGTTTTATATACACAATAGAACTTCCTACGTATTCACTTAAATTGGTGGAGTAAATTGGTAGCAGCAGAAAAGTGTGCATACATCATTGTTTTTTTTAATCAGAATTTCTTTAAAGTTCATATTTACAGGTCAGGGATAAACAATTATTTTTGTAGCAATTTTATAATTTAATTAAAATTTTCGGATTATATCGTGCAAAAAAAATTTAAAAAAAGAAATGAAAAGAAAAGTTATTCCTTTAGAAATGAAAATTAAATTTTTAGATCATCTGCCAAATAGAGAAAGAGTAGCAGATGCTGCTAAATTTTATTCCATTAATGAAGCCACACTAAGAACAATAAGAAAAAATGAAGATTGCATTAGAAAAAGTGTAGCAGATGAATCTTGTGCAAGTATGAGCACAACTCATACCTACGGAATGTTGCAACGCAAAATATATGAAAAGGCATTAATAATATGGCTAGAAGACCAAACAAACTCAAAAGCAGATTCAAATGGATTCTAGTGTCATTAAAAAATGAAGAATCAATTACCACCAACTTCTTCAGCTGAAAAGAACCTGTCGTTTTCAGCCAGCCATGGTTTGTTTGACAGATTCAAACAACGACACTCTTTACATAATGTAAGATTGAAAGGTTAACTAGCATCTGCTGATTCCGATGCAGCGCAACAATTTCCAGCAAAATTTGCCGCCTATTTATACACTCCTGACCAGTTCTTCAATGCTGACGAGTCGGGATTATTTTGGAAAAAATACCAGAACGAACCACGAACCCATTTGGGTAAAGCTTACAAATTGACAAATGGTCTTAAAGCAGCGAAAAGTCATATAACAATTATTTTCTGTAGCAACGCAAGATCATGTAATGAAACCACTAAAAAATTAAAAACGCCATGCTCATTTAAAAGATAAACATCAATAACCTTCCTGTCTATTGGATGGCCAATAAGAAAGCATGAGTTACTGCCATGCTTTTTTTTGTCCTAGACGTTATAAGGTATTTAAGTAGAAAGGGGTCTCATGTTAAGGTTGATTGATAATGCACCAGGCTCTCCTCAAGATTTACAACACGAAAATGTGAAAGTTGTATTTCTGCCTAAGAATACGCCTTAAGGTATATTTTAGAACGAATGGAAAATGATGAATCTCTTGCAATTACGGATGCTTGGCAAAAATGTACAATCTTAGATTGCGTTAAGCATGTTGGCATGTCTTATACTGAGATTAAGAAATCAACGTTCAATGCCTCTTGGAAAAAAATATGGTCAAATGCAATTGAAGTTGGCAATTCTAGGTTAATATTGGGGCAAGAATATTCTCAGATAACTGAGTTGGCAAATACAATGGAAGGAGAAGGTTTCTAAGACTTAGCTGAGGCCAATATTACAGAACAAATGACGGACAAAGAACTAGATTAGGATGATTTAGTTAACATGGTTAGCGAAACAAATAATTGCCACAGTGATACTGATGAAGAGGAATTTGAACCAGTTGCGTTCACACCAAAACTCATCCGCATAGGACTTGAATTATGGTGATTATACCACTCATAGTGCTATTTTTCCCTATCCTAGCGACCGCTTAATAAATGATAATCAACACTAGAGAAAGATGAATAAGTGATAATCCCTCGTGCTGCTCCGCAAATCTAGTGTGCCATATTGAGTAGAATGTGATTAATAAGTATAAGTAAATGTAATGTACCGTGCTGTCAACTGAAATGTCACAGTTACACCAAATGGCGCGTTTCGGTGATTTTTCGTTAAATAATATTGATGAAAAGATACAAAATCATAAACCGTGTAACACGGTAAAGTCTCACAAATATATTTGGGCCCAATTTACTGAGTTTTGCGACTCTCGGAATTACATTTTGTCTGAAAAAGTATTAAATTGTTCATTCGTGATATAATCTGACGAATACAATTCGTGGAATCGTGATTATTGATAATCTCGATTTCACTTGTTGTATTATATATGAAAATTGGGTAATCATTTTGTACAAAATGACCCTAATGTTGAATGAGCTCTCAGATTCCAGCGAAATGGTAACAAATGTTTAACTCAATACGAGAAAGTCTGTAAAGATTTAACAAAAAACAAAACAAAGTTTAATTACAGTTTCATTACCAATTCTCGTCAATCTGAAATAACCTCTAATACATTAACCATCAAACAAGATTTGCATCAAACACAATCGAGTAGTGAAAGATTAATAGTCTATGAAAGTGATAATAGCAATTAAACTTTTGGTTAAGTTTTTTAAAGATTTTATATTTCTATTTTCTGTAAAATTAATTACATACACCTTGAATGTTTTGCTAATAAAAAATTAAAATTTTGTTGAAAAAATTAGTATGAAATACGCGAACAGGAAAGTAACGTAATATTTTCATATCGTCTAACGGAAAATTAAAATGTATAATTTGAAAATTGAATTTAAATTTTGTCAAACTTAATGGGTATTGTCTGGTCGTCATAGTTAACCTCCAAAATCAATTATTCTGTATAACCAGATCTGTAACCACAAGTGTCATATACCTGATAGCATTAGGCTAAATTGATTAAGAATAATATCCCTTGTACTGTGAAATTCGGAATTTCGAACTTTTTCAAACTAAATGTATTAGTATTATCCCATTTGAAGGGTTCAGGGAAAGAACAGGTTAAATCACATTTACATAATTTTGAGTACAGCATTTTTAAAGTTTGAAAGTGTTGAATTAGTTGAATTTTGAAGTAAAATGACTTGTAAGAACTCTATGTGGATGTTTAGTCATTGTGAAAGGCAGTTCCAAAGAAATAATTGATCTGCTTGCACGGTTACTTTCTTGCAAAACGGAAATGTGTCCGGAAAACTTCTTTTTTGGACTTAGCCTGTTCTTTCCCTGCCCCCTTCATTTATAAATTGTTAAGCTCTAAACTCAGGCGTTTTTAGCTTAACAAGGTCGATCGGTACATACAGACTCTCTCACGTTATTAACAAAATACTTCACCAGGGTATTTTTGGACCAAAAATAAACAGAAAGGTCCTAATGAACATACATAGAAAACTACATAGTGTTTGAGATTAATACTGATGTTTTAAGCTTTGGATGTGTATCAAATTATCTAAATAAATTCCAAGATTCTAGTTATGAAGCTTAACAAAATATGAAATTTCTGTTTGTATTTAACCTGAGTGAGGTATTATGCAATTATGGTAGGACATCCTATATCTTCAAGTAGTCGGAAAGTATTTGATGTTGAGTAATGTTTTTTTATTTACGAAGGCAAAACCAAAACGAACTGACATTAGCAAGTGACCCCAAAGATTTCTATTTTATTGGCAAAACCGATTACATATTTGTGTTGTCCGAAGAAGTCATATTGCAAGTGGGAACATGTTCGTAAATGAGCGACTCCACATTAATATACGTTTTACTTTAAATAGCTAGTCGTTGACAAAAAAACCTATGGATTGTGCATGTATTTTAAGGAAATATTGGATTTTTATCTGAGTCGCTGAGAAGAAGAATGGCCCAACTGCAAATTTGCCTTATTTGAGTTAAGTCGTAGATCATATTCTTCATTTGCTCCTCTTTAAATTCCTAGTGACCCAAGTCAGATTTCTTTGTTTAGTACGAAATGGGACAAGATTGAAAATTGGTCAAGCTATGTTATTGCCTTGACACGAATTCTTATTTCGCTTATATTTCGAAACACGTTTTTGTCACTCTGCTTCTGAGCACTTCATTTGTGAAGTTCCAATCAATACTGTTCCAACCCATTGATGCTCGTGAATCCATTGGAAACCATCCGGAAATCTTTAAAAGGGTTAGACAGTCTATGATGCGACATACGCATACATGTATTGAGTCCCAATGAGGCAATTTTGATCATCCAATCTAGACTTTAATTACTTTAAATGTGACTCAAATTAATTAATTAATTGAATTAAGTAATTTTAATTACGTTATCCACGTTTCTAAGCAACATAAAACATTTCATCAAGATTTTGCAGATTTCATGTAATTTTAAATATGACTCGGATTTAAAACTTTAAAACTTAATATCTTGTATACAGAGTGTCCCACTAGTGATGTATCAAGCTGAAAGGGGTTTTACAGGACAGTAAGACAAGTCATTTTGGTTAATAAACCTCCGTCAAAAAATGTGTCGTTTTGGCAGTACAGTGAATAACATGTTTGTCGTGTATTGGACATAATCAGTTTTATTGGCGTCGTATTGTGGAGGTTTCGACCGATATTTGCATCAAACGCAATCCCCAGATTTGATTCAACTAGACTTCTTCGTGTGGGGTCATGTTAAAAGCATGATTTACGAGACATCTATCCCGACGGAGGAAAAACTGTTGGCAAGGTTGATTGTCGGAAATATTCCAGGGGATCAGTACGTCAATGCATCACGTTGTCAGCTTGTGCATTGAGTAACATGGATGCCATTGTGAACAGTTACTTGAAATATTTTGCAATAAATGGTGTAAACCTTATTTTTCTTTTATCCACTGTACTGCCAAAACAATACATATTTTGACAGGTTAATTAACCAAAATGACTTGTTTTGCTGCCCTCTACAATCCTTTTCAGTTTGATGCACCACTCGTGGGACACTGTTAGATACGTAGGTATTTTTTAAATAAACATAATAGATACAAAAGAAGAAATAGTTGACTGTGAATATCAATTTCATTGCCGCAATAAAAAAAAAATCACTTTTTCAAGAGCACTCACACAAAATAACTGAAATTGACCTAACACGTGCTGGCGTATCACCGTGCTTATTGGTTTATAAGCGTTCGATAGCAACGGCGATTCTGGTAAAGTAACGAGAAACAATGCATTAATTTAAATGCTAGTGTTCCTACTGCAGCAGCGAGCTCAGCTGCTGCACTACGATAAGGCCGTCGAGGAAGGCACATTTGTATTTCAAGGTTTTATTATAAGTCTTTCCAAGTAATGATTCAAAAACCAGCAGGGTCGGTTTAGTGTTTCAAATACAAGAAAAAGGCTTTGGTTATGATACTAAGCGTTTGATTCAATTAACCAATGATCCAAAGAAGCGACACTATGCTGTTTTCATCTAAATAAAAATATTTTATTGCTTAATTAAAGTTAATAGTTTCGGTAGATAATGAAATTTCCCACAGACGGTTTATTACTTGCCTTGTTGCAGGGGTGACGTTGACGAAGAGTCCATCCTTGAACCAACGGAACGACATATTGGGCGAACCCTGGGCGACGCAAGACAAAATAAATTCGTCATCTTCGCGTATCAATCCCACCTGGTTTACGGAGACGGCCTGAAAGCTGCCGCTTTTACAAAAAGAAAATAAATCGGATCATTACTGACCTGCAAGGATAAGCGCGGTACGCTATTAAACGTAAAATCTTTATCGATAACGGTTATATTGGCGATATAACCGCGATTTGCCCACGCTGCTAGCACTAACTTTATGCGCTTTTCGTCTTTCTTTAGTCCGTTAAAATGGAAGGTTACTTCGGCGCCAGAATGTGAATAACTGGAGAAAAAAATAATTAATGTTGTCGTGCGCGAATAAAGTGCAAATGGGGGCGCGCCACTTACATTAGCCGCGTTATTCTTAAATCTTCGATGCGGGATACGTTTTGTTTAAAGTTTTTTTCGATCTGAAAATGGACACAAATTTGATTAAGGATTTAACACGGATTAATTAACGCTACGATACAAGCTTCGTCTGAAGTAAATTGTTCTGAAATTGTGTCACTTAACATTCAAGAAAATAAACGAACGATGTAAACCTCTCGACGCTTAATATTGTAATATTGACCCAACATATCACATGCAGGAAGTTAATTTGGATTCATTCCGTATTAAACATATTCATCGGATGAATATTTGAAATGCAGGTTGATTGGTTTCAAT
The DNA here is from genome assembly GCA_949768715.1 of Dascillus cervinus. NCBI lineage: Eukaryota > Metazoa > Arthropoda > Insecta > Coleoptera > Dascillidae > Dascillus > Dascillus cervinus. The sequence continues at coordinate 21,935,485 of OX458319.1, read as the reverse complement.
TTGCATCGAATGAAAATTATACCGATCATCAGGGAAATTCAAGACCCGAATAAATCAAACAAACCACAATTATAAAATTTTACCTGTCTTTCGACGAACGTGTGCAGCTGTGGCTCTTTCAAGAACGGGAAATTTGATAGATGCAAAGTCGCCATGTATCCGTTTCGATCTGAAAAAAAAGTTTGCGGTTTTTCTGCGGTACTTTCTACTAGAAACCCTTTTGGGTTTATTAAAGTTGGGCCTCTCGAAAGAGTCGAGCAGAAAACTTTCAGAACTCGAACAATTCCAATTAAATTCGCAGTCAATGAGATGCCATTTCAACTTTTAGAAATTAATTTTCCATTTTTCAGGAAAGGGTTTTCAAAATAATAATTTTTGAGATGGCGCTTCCATAAAGGTCTCTTTTGCAACATGTAAGCATTTTAAAGCGCATAAAATGTCCTACGCTTTGATGTATTTTACATGATTCAACCTTGTTACGTTCGCGAAAAAAAATCCTTTGAATTCAGCCGACTTAGACGACTTACAAGTGGGTAATGTACTGGGAATTTAATTTTTACCAGTAAATTGCCTTCAGCAGCATTTTTTTGTTTTTTTGAATTAAGCATCACCCGATACTGCAACAAGTCTCCATTGAAACCTAAAACCCCATTATCAAGCAGTTGCAACTTCGACTTCAATTCTGTTCACTTCACTGAATCTTTTAAACTTAAATACGAACTGAATATTGTAAATAAGGATCTTTTTTAACATTTTATCTTTTCAAACATCAATTGAAACAAGAAATTAATTAAGAAATGAATGGGACCAAACGTTCACTTGTAAATAGCAAAGCACTTTAATTTTCGGTGCTTCTTGGCGATTGAACCTGCTTTGAGTAGTTGAAACCTTCCTGCGGAAGTGAACAATGGCAAAAGGGTTAGGCACGCATTAAGCGCCAAGTCGGAAAGTTAAGGTATGCAGAGCTCTTAGCCTCAAACTAAAAACTTGAGCTTGGTTAATGCGTAAAAATGGTTAAACATTTATAACATAGTTAATACGAGTGAGCTTTGATGTTCATAAAGCGTGGGATTTTGGCTCTATCATAAGCTCATTTAACGTTCATTTAATAATTTCATTCTAAAATAATGAGAGAATCGTGGAAAATAGTTACGTTTACCAAAACAGCATTTATTTATGGCGAATAAATAATCTCTTATTTGATACCCCACATGCATTTGTGTCAAAAAGATTTGGTATCTGCATTTCGCCGGAAGGCAATCAAAAGAGTTACCCAAGCGAAATCCGACACAAAGATGATGTGTTTTGAAATATACATGCCGCGTTTACTTTCAATTTGCCGCGCTATTAGGCCAGAAATTCAGAGTTTTCCGAAAACACAATTAAAGTACCTGTTAAGACTGTTTAGTCGCAAACGGATAATCTCGCAATCGAGCAAAACTTAGTCATTTTAGTTTAATCTATGTTAAGCGCTTGGAAGGGAAGTTTCTCAGAGCAAATCAACCCTTAAGCACGTCATGTTATTCCAAATAAATTTCCCCAGAAAACAGCGAATAGCTCTTGAAACAAGAAAAATTGCGAAGGCACATTAAAACGGGAAATAATTCAATTAAATCACACTTACCGATGATGGAAACGTTCCGGCCCTTAGGGCACTTGCAGATGTGTTCCGGTTTGCCATCGAAAGGGCACGAGATCAGGCAGTCGTCGCAGCCTAGAAAAATAAATTGTTATAATTTACAGAAGGAAATGAGAGTCAAAACTCAAAAGGAATCAGATAAGAAACCGGTAAATTAACTCTCACGAACAATGGAAACAAAACCGTCCGAATGGAGATATCAAGGAAAGCTAAATAAAAATTCGAGACCTTTATAACCGCCGACACATTTTGCGAGGGCGAAAGTGAAGTAGTTTTTAATTCGCGTGAGCGCAATCATCATTCCGACGCTGATAAATGAGCTCTGATGCAGAAAATCAGGGACGGTAAATGGGTCTTCTGTTCGTGTTGTAAGGCAGTGTGCTTTGTAGTAACGCCTAGACACCAAATTAGAGTACACAGGAAAGTTTGCTGAAGTTTGTAGTGTGCACAAATTACAAACTCAGATTTTGTGACTAGCAAAGTGGTCCGGAACTGTCACTACAAGACAACCACCACAACACTAATTACAAAAAAATTAACATCAAGATGCTTCAGTAATATTTTAATTTAATAACGCAACCATAGCTTTGAAGATAAAGTTTTTTGTAAAGTACAGCTTTGTTATTTTCAACTTGATACAAAACAATTAATTTTCTAACAGCTAGATAAAAAAATGTAAAGTGAATATTTTCCCTTTCGCAACTTTAGATCAATTTAAGCGAAAAATGTGGAAAATTACACATCATCGGTGTCAGCCTGTTGTTGCGTAGTGTCATTAGTTGCATGGAGAGAATAAGACTGAAGCGTGACTTCAAACGATTTGATTTTATCTGTAATTTTTTCAAATCAGGTGACTTAACTGCATAAAAAGAAAAAAATAATTTTGTGTGTTGATTTTTTAGGATTTAAAAACTATAGTGAATCCGGTCTGATAAAAGCCGGATTACTCGAGGTACTCCTGTATTTATTTAGAGGGATTATATTTATGAGATCACTCTAGTAAGGGATTAAATTTATTATATCACTTTAATCCGGGATTACATTTTTTATTTAATCTCTCGGAAACGGGAGCAAAATCACAATTTACTCCTAGGAGGGCATAACAGGTTTTATTAAATAAGGGATGGCAGAGGGACATTTCAGCTAATATTAATAGATGCCTTGCTTCTATTCTTAGCAATAAGTGTGGAACGTGGAACTTTTAGTTGCAAGAGGAGATGCGTGCACAAACATAATTAATCGATTCTTTTTTCAATTCTAAGCAATAATATCGAAATTTTGTCATACCCTGAAACGTTCATGTGACCTCGCGTAGAATAAAATGATGCACATGGTATGGATACATTTTAAAGCAAAAATATCTATGCAAAATGACACACTACACTGCGGTGAATACACCCATATCACAAGTCACTTATTGTTACAGGAATTTAACAACAAATTCAAGCATTCATGTATTCAATAGTTTGAAAGAATATACAGTAGGAATATTATCCTGTAATTGAGTATCCAAACGTCTCATTGCGACATAGATCTACACAGTTAAATAGGCAAATCTCATTTGCAGAAAATTTTTAAAGAAAATTAAATGAAACCTGTCACAAAATGTGTTCTGACTTTTGTTTGCGGATGGATTTTTTATAAGAGCATACAATTTTCTGATGCGTCTACATTAATCAAAACAAATGGAACAGTTTTGACATAAAATTCCAGACCTTGACCAAAAGAAAATCCAAATTTAAAACCTAGAAGTGGAAGTCAATATTACAAATAGTTAATATATAGAATTAACTTTTTTCCAGAATGGATGTAACAATAAAAGTTCTTCGGTTACAACTGGACTATCAAAGTGTATTTTGTATTGTTTACATTTGATAACAACGCCGACATTTTGGCTTACAGTTTCTACGTCTTTCTCAGACTTCAACAGAATCATAGAAAATTTAATTATTATTTTATAATAAAAAGTAAATCTAAACTTATTTACTTATCTACCATATACGTTTCAGCAAACATGCAACATGTCACATTGGAAAGCCCACCCCATATAGAATATTCGAAATAATTGGTGAATTCATGTTATTGAATGCTGAAGGCCCATTAATTCAATAAAATACATTGTGATAGTCCAGTTGCAACCGATGTAGTTTTATTTTGAAAAAAGGTAATATTAATTTATATTCATATGTAAACTTTAGATAAAAAATGTATTTACGATCAACAATAGGCGAAGCCAATATCGAAAATGATTGTATTCACCCAATACTTACTGGTACGGAATTTTTGTAATGAACATTTCGAACAAATGGTGTGCGTGTTACGGATCTGTAAACTGCTCGTTCACTGAGTTTAAACCCATCAGGCTTCTCTTGTGGGAGTGTTTAAAACAATCTGTTTACACCAATAATTGGAAAACGACAATGAAATTTTAAAAGAGAAAATAACGAAGATCAATTCAACAATAATGTTTATACTGTGCTTTCAATAGAAAACTGTGTTTTTAATTTTAAGTTGCAACGCTTCTTAAATGCATTAAAAATTTGCAAAAAAATATGCTAACTGCCATTACAATTTGTATATTGCCAACGTAGTATTACAATCACTACCTACCTTAATTGAATTTTTTATTGAAAGTACGGTATTGATGTATTGAAGTTATTGTGAATAAAATAAAATTTTGTTGCATACTTTCCATTACTCATTTAAAAAAAAAAACATGAGTTGGATTTTTTGAATTTGATTAATTGAATATAAAAAAATAATTCCTCTTTTTCAGTCCATCTGAGGACATACTCACTGTATTTGGAGAATAAAACAAAATGTATTTCTGAAATTAATACAATACTTTATTACTCCTGTCTGGAAAATGATAAGTGATAAAAATTCTGTTCGGATATTTGGATGAACAACTTAACTCTACATAATATTCACTAATTTTAATCCACATTTTTGTAAATTTGAATATTAAAGTAATTAGTTTTATAAATAATGAATTAAAGTGTTTTAGATTTGTTCTAATTTAAATATTAACAATCCTGTAATTGTTTTAATGAAATAGAAGTAGCACTGGGCACTATGTCAAGTAGAAGCTGCCACTGACAGGTTACTTGGCAAAGTATAACTTAATTGTACTTGAAAGAGCCAAACAGGTTTTCAGTTACAGCTATCTAGTTTACTACGAGTTGAAAAACTAGCCAAAGTAAACCTTTTATGATGTATTTTCTTTACTACTGGAAATGCTTTTTCAGATCTAAAAATAAGTTAGACACCAATAAAAACAATCGACTCAATTAGAAACTTCCAAAATCTCATCTTGGAGGCATTCACAAATTCTCTGAATGAACTTGCGAGGTCCAAATTTTGAAAGAATCAAAATTCTGCAAGCATCGCGAACAAAAATTTAGCAAATTCATATCGTGATGCGAATTGTACAAGCGTACCGCAACCGCATACATCATGAAGGCCCTATTAACGTACTAAAGATATAACGCCAAACACTAAAAGCAGCTTGAGGTCAAATCCTAATTAATCACGTATACCTACTCCAACGCTCCCCTCCTGGGGTAACAGATGCCTTGAATTCGCAATTCCAACATTAAGCACAAATGAATACTTTTTTTTCGGCACTTTCGCCCTTGAAAAAATGTTAACCGAGGATAATATTATTCAAAGACAGTAGGGCACATAAACTACAATTTACGAGATGGTGTATGATAGATGACATCGTCTGTGCGGTCCGGAATATTTAATAAGGGATCTAAGCTCATTTTTTACAGGGTTCCTTATCTAATGTAACGTAAATGTTTCCTGTGGATTAAAGGGACCTAATTAAAAATCGGGAAAATCAACCACCCGCGCGGAAAGTTCCGTAACATCTTTCACGCTTAATATCGTCCTACAATTAAGTTAATTAAAACGGGACGAATTTATTTTCGTTTAATTTAAACTTACAAACATGCTTTCCCGACAAATTAAGCCGCACTGTAAAATGTGAAATATTTCAGTTGAAAACCTTTTTATTTAGATTATGATCTGATGGGAGAAGAGGTGGCTGAATCGATTGCAGACAGAGCAAAAAATCGGTCTTTTTTGACGGATCAGATTGAGAGTGTCATCTTGCCGGATTATACTGAGTTACAGTCGTTATTAAAACCCGACCCTTGTTTTTTCCATTGCAAAAAAACCTGAACGTACGCTCTGGTTACGAACTATTACCCGGCCATTGTTTCCGAAATTGCGTCGCGTGAGAAATGTCTTTATCGTACGACATTAGGCACAAAGAAAAATAACTTACCATCATTTTTTAAAGTTGTTTCTGGTATGTGACATTTTTCTCCGGTGTACCCTTTAGGACAGTGGCATTTGACAAAGGTAGCACCTACGTGCCTGGAATTTGAATGTATTAGACTCCGCGAAAAAAGGGGTCTTGCCAAGCATTAATTTTAACCAATTTCCCGATCCCAGTTTAATTCAATTACGTTTCAACGCCGATTATTTTTTGTATCGGTCACAGATTGTCTCGTTAATACATAAATTTCAGTCGTACAAGTACTTGTGTAATTGGCAATTACGGCATTTGTTTTTTTATATTTTGCCGCCCCAGAGGATTATTTTTAACACAAAAAATTTCATAATTGAAAACGCAATCAAATAATTTGACGTCGAAACAATGACGCACTTCACGAATTCATTAATAACGTCAAGTTGTTTGTTTTGTAAGCCTTTAATTTTGAAGAGATCATATAACTGCGCTTGATTGGGATGTATTTGCCGATCCGAAATGAAAATATCGAATTTAGTGACTTCGTGCCATCAATCCTGAATGTCGATATATTTATTCACTTAAATACTTCCATGTCAAGAGGTGTTATGAACGTATTAGTATAAGATGAACTACACCCCCGTGTTTAATTTCCGGGGTATACTCTAACTTTTATCCAAAAAAATAATGGTTTTATTAATTAATTCCATTATCCAGAGTAGTACAGTGAGATCGAAATGAATCAATTCATTTTATAAAGTTGGTTTAAATTACATATATTTGCATATTTGTGTAGCTCAACAGACGGTGTTAAAATCACATTCACATTCAAAGCATCGTTTGCCCGTAGCAAAAATCATAGATCTCTGTCAAAATTTGATTCTGTTATGGTTCTTCATATGGTTGTCTTCGATTAAGCTCACACATTGTGTTAAAGATTTATTCGTTTTTTTCTTTTTGATCAAATTGAACACAGTTTAATTCAGTATGGTGGTCAAAACAATCAAGAAAATATACAAAAATATACAACAGCCTAGTGAAAAGTATCGCCCTTTATGGTTCAGAGACTTTTAACATTTCGGTAAAAAACAAAGAGAGGATTATGACTGTTGAAATGGATGTACTGCGCCCAAGCTGCAGAGTGTCTAAGTTAGAACAGGTTAGAAATGAAGAATTACAAAGAAGAATTAATACGCAAGGTATAATAATAGATGAAATAGAAAAAAGAAGATGATTAGTGTAAATAGGTGACCTCAAATGTTGTGGAATTGGATCCGAACAGAATGAAAAGAGGGAATAGGAGAAGACCAAAATAAAAGATGGAATAAAGGGGTTAAAGAGGCAATGTAAAGAAGGTCGTTTGAAGGCGATGCATGGACCGATAACAAACGATGGTGCTGAGGATGTCTCTTAAATATATACCGCATTAAACTCGTACATATATTAATTATAATTATAAACTATAGTTTAAATGCATGAGTGCAGATAATGGCCATATTTTACATGAGCAACCGCGATCAAGTTTATTTTTGATCTCACTGTATAATTGATACTGGCGGAGTAACGGTTCTGTGTGAAATATTGAATAAACAATAAATGAAAAGTTAAAATATATAACCTTAAGAAGAATTTAATTTAAGCAGTCCTTTCAGAATAAGCTGTTTATTGGTACTTTTGTAAGATAAAATGTTTTCATTTTTGGAACTATTTCAGAGTAGCAAGTGTGGTGAAACCAAAACAGAAGTTCTGTTGGACCAAGATGCGTTAGCAAATCTTAAAACTGTTTGTCTTGCAGTATGTGTATGTGTCAAGCAGGTTCATTAATCCGTTCGGAAATTTTGCAGAATTGGTTGCGATTGCACCTTTTGCATTTTCTGTCCATTTCTGAGTTTCATATTCCTTTAGAAATTCCTGAGTCAATTAAGTTGATCATCTACTTCGATTTATCATTTTTCCTGCTGTACTGCCTTATACCGTTACGGTGTCGAGGTGTGTGTCTCAATAAAGGGACTTTATGACCTAGGGTAGTAACATGACCACATTTAAGATTGCTAAATTGAAATTATCCTACCCCTATCCTACTTCTTTATGTTAGAGTTCAATACAAAACAATAAAGTATTGTTTGAAAATCATGCTCGTAGGTTTTAATGTCTTCATTCATAACTTCTCGCTTTAGCGATTTTCGACCCCTTTTGGAGTGGTAAAAATTTTCAAGTTTGTTTTTCTTTTTGATGTTCCATTCTTCACTCATCATCATCAATTAGCTTGCTTGAGACCATTGCAGTGGCTCTGTGCTGTTTTGTATTCTCATCGAATAGGAAAATGTCCTCTGTTCTTAAATGGATTAGATCTGAGCCTTGATTCAAGAATTCCTTTTGGCATCAATTATCAATTATTTAATTAATTAATGTGTAATATTCATAACCGGTGCTTATTGGGTTTACAGGTGTTTTTCTTAAATTGGTTGATTAACAGCTAATTTTGTATTACAATCATTACCAGTTACAATATGGAGTTGGAAGCTATTATTAGCTCCCTCATCAACGTGAAACCTCAAAACACACTTCATAAAGTCATTCGGGCTTCTTTCATTATCTTCAATTCGGCAGATGGCTACTAGGACTTCTTAAAATCATTTGTCTTACGCCATTATGCTGAAATAATGGATTATCCAGCTGAACTTTATTAATTGCGAAATTAATTGTAACAGTTTTGTCTTCAAAAAATAAGATTCGGTATTTTAACAATGTACATTTTAAAATAATCTTTAAACGTTGTTTTCTCATAATCAATGGAATATTCTCTCCTTCACTTCTCGTTTATTGTAGTAGAGTAACAGCAGAAGTATCTTTTGTCTCATTATAATTATAATAAACCAATTGCAACCAAGAGAGACGGAAAGAAAAGATGTAATGTTTTATAACGAAGAAAGTAGGCGTAAAAAAGTTTACCAAAATTTTAATCAATTAAAAATTAAAGAATGTTTGAAACAAGTGATTTGTTTTAATTAAAAGAAACTTGTACCAATTAGCATTCATTTTGTCAGAAGAAGATTGCGATCGGAAACTGCTAAGTACACAAGGCAAGTCCTCGAAAGTATTTGCTGATAATAACGCAAATTACACAAAGACCCGGTTTAAACTTCCCGAACGGTTCGTACTTATAAGTTGCGTGAATCTGTTTCTAATCCGGGCGTTTCCAGCGGTGAACTTGGGAATTTTTGTCAAAAGTCTGAACATTCTATTTGCGCTATTAACATGACGACAGTCGAGTTAATTAATTTTCACGTAAATATCCCGGTGAAAATTCAAGGCGAAAAAATGCCGCTTGAAATGTGTATGTGGAAGGAAGCTATAATTCTAAGTAAATTCTCGTGTAGTCTATGAAAGTTGAGCAGTTTGTAAATCAGCGAGTGTGCAGAAAAGTGCATCTATAAAATTGTAACTGAAATATATAGCTTTGAATATCTTTTCCGGCGACGATAGAGTACTAAAACGCTTCCGTTCCTTTAGGTGGTAAAATGTCTGCAACGCTTTCTTTAAAAATTAAATTTCGACGATCAGATTACAATTAGTTAACTTTTAATTAAAGTCAAACTTTTCAATTTGTTTTTGTAAAAAACGTGTTTTGGAGTCGACTGAATACTTTCGTGCACAATGAAAAATTATAAATAAACGAGCAAAACCATCAACCTGAAATGGATACAATTACGAAACAGCGCACATCAATTTTGCAATATGACTCGATGCCACATACAAAAATTGCATATCTGACATTCGGCTGCAAACACATCCATTAAATTGTCACTTAAAATATGAACATTTTAAGTCTCTTTGTGACAGATGAAATGTGTCGCAAAAAATTACGAACGGATAATTTTAATAAAAACTCACCGGGTAATCTTTTTTATTCAATTACCTAATTAAAAAAGTTAAACAACTTCCGAGGGAGATTTTTAAATCAAATCAAACGTTTCAAAGCGGATCGGGAAACTGGTGACAAATAAATCTCTAAGATTAGGCTTACGTGCAGGTTGCACCGTTTTTACAAACGGGTGATCCTTGAGTGTTGCAGATCGAATTGGGGCCGCCGGAACACTTGGGCCCGGAATAACCCGGAAAACAATCACAACTGAATTTCCTATAAAAATAAAAATTACACTTTATTCGCAAGAAAAAATGTAATTGACTTACGTGTAATGATCGTAGCAGACCCCTGTAAACCCGCATTCGGACATGATGCAGGAGTCTTCCCTGGCAAACCCCGCGGTTGTAATTTCATACGTGATATTAAACCCGTAAACGTCCAGCAGGTTATCTAGGACACGTAAATGGGTGCTCTCAATTGTGCCCAATTTAAAGGTGATCACTAAATAATTTTCGTGTGTTTGGATCCATTTAAATTTCGTTATGTTACTTTCAGTGACTGAATGCAGCAATTTTCCCTTGACGTAACTCCCATAGCTCCGATCGTACAGTTTGTATTCTTCAAATTTTAATCCTTCTAGGACGTAAACTTGAGTAAGGTACACAATGATTGAGGAATTTTTTATATCCGAAGCTTCAATAATCCATTCGCACGAAATTGGTACTGGAAATTCGTGCGGGAATCCCGGCGTTTGAATGATACCTCGTACAGCTGTAAGCGTTCCTCCACATTGCGGGCGGCTACAGCTATTTATTGGCAGTAGCAGGAGGAAACTTATTGCTATAAGCCACATACTATGTGGTTTCTATTGAAATTTATATCATTTCCCAACTGCTGCTTTTTTATCCGCGAGTGTTGTTTTAATCTGGAATCGAAAAAAACCATGAAGAAATCACACACGTGGATCCTAAGTAAATAAAATTGTGCGGAGGAGATGTTGAAAACCGAAATCAGCAATCCTTTATTTTTATGACGCTACATTTTGGTAAATAATACCGTTATGGTTAGTTGGGGTGGGAAAATTTATTAGCACTTAATGTAATATAAGGGCCGGTAGCTCACCACGTTGTATATCTTTTCAAATATTTTCTGGATCTCGAGGATTTATTTATTGTTTTTTCTTTCGGTAGGCGCTTTTAAATCCGCAAATTGGGTGTAAAAACGGTTTAATCCCCGGCAAAAATGATTTGTTTCCCGGGCAAATAAAATTAATAAATTGCCGTCCAAAGTTTAATTTAATAAAATTTTATTGTATCTCGCATAAAAGCAACGTTAGCATTACAAACAGAATAAACGTTTAATGCAACGAAACAACTTTGTTGTTTTCTCGGAATTACATTTTGTGCACATCAATTAATTTTGTTATAACAGATTTTTCATTACACCTTTAAATATAATTTTACATTTCTGCTCAGATGCGGACTATGTTTTTTTTTGTTACTTTATGCTATGAGGCTCTTTAAAATAAAACTGTTTTATTATAATTAAAACGGTAGTAAAATCATTAATAATAGCAAATGTGTATTTTCTTTATTTATGTTTATTTATTTAACTTATGTAGTTAGTTTTACAAAGTACAGGAATCTTCAATGTTTATGTCCCCCCTCCCCAATAAAACTCAAGTTTGAACAAATGTTATTTACAAATTTCAAGTCATAACCAGTAAATCGTCGGTGCCGAGTCAAAACCTCGCATCTCAAAATTACTTAGTTTTTAGGAGAGCTTAAAAACTTCTTTTATTTATTCAAACGTCTAACAATTCAGAAAATATTGTGAGAATAGCCGGTTTTTGGGAGTTTACGCAACGTATTGACGAAATACAAGTCAGGTACGAGGTTTTGACTTCGCACCGACGAAATCAAACAAGTGTTGTAAAATTACAAAGCTTTTTGAAGAAACAAGATATTTCGGAGATCCTGGCTAGTAGTGAGACGCATTCAGTATCAGGGGCGTATTTAAACTTTCAAATTTCAAATTTAGAAAGTCACCAGCGTAATGTGGGAGCACAGGTAGAATACTTAACAGAATCCTTATTAAGAAATACTAGAATACTAATACCAGAAAACGTTTATTTTTTGTGCAAACCAGGGAACCAAGATTTCAGTGGGGTCTGAAGTGAACCCCCAACGGCCATCATTTGTGGACGGGTAAATTTAACAAGTGTAAGCTATTTAAAAATCGTAAATTTTTGTTGAAAGTTTTGGTGATATTATTAATCGATTCTAAGGCTAAAAACTTTAAACACAAACATTTATGTAACTTGCAAGATAAAATTAAACGCTGTAGGTAAATTCTACAAAAAAAATTAGGCCTGATTTTCAAAAATTATACTTTTTGCTTTTTTACGGCGGCATCTGGTTTATCATTAAAGAAAAACTAATATTCACCAGATAATGACTTAATATTTGAAACAAATTTTTGTGAGTGGCCATTGACGTTGGCCTTTCGTGCTTTTAAATTTGGAAAATTGATTGATAACATTCTTATGAAATATTTAAATGAGGCTGCCTCAAACTATTTGTTAAATAACTTTTGATTTTTAAAATCGAATTAGAAGGTTTGTTACCAGTATTACTTATTGGAAAATTGGGGTTATTTCTACGTTTGCAAATGTACATTTTCTATGATCACTACTGAAAATAATCAGTAATGCACAAACAATAAACTAAGTAAGCGTATTCTTACGCATGCCATGTGTAAAGTAAAATCGCATAGTTAGGACTTTTATTAGCATTGTGCTGGCAGCGTAATTAAGAGTGACAGCGATAGATTAATAAAATAATTATTTGTTTACTTACTTAGTGTGTTTTTTAATTCCAGAAACAGTTTAAAGGCTGTGAAAAAAAAATCTTTTGACTTAATGTTGGTAGTAATGAGTACTTAATACCATAACCTATACAATTTTGACAGAATCATTTAAATGTTACAGAATATCGAATATAAAAGTTAAAATAGTCATATTGCTTCCTTCGACAGAAGCAGTTTGTGCTATATTTTCTAATTTTAAAGCTACCGATATAACTTAAACTGACAGATGTAAAGTGTCATTACTATCAATATAAAGTAAAGAAAATATTTTTTCACAGCTTTCTAACCGTTTCTGGAATTAAAAAAACGTGGTTTAGCATTGCTGAATTAATAAAACATTTATGTATTTGTTTTTTAATTCCCAGAAATTAATGTGGTCGAAGAAAAAGTACAGTACACAACTCTAGTTATAAAACAATTACGCTTTCGTCAAATAACGCACTCCGCCGCTTCGTGGGGTCGTGGGTAACTTTTTTGATTCGTGCGTAATGTTTCTTACAACTCTCATGCATTTGAAGAGAACACTTGATAATTTTTTAAAATGAATAACCTAATCGAGAAATATTCAGATATTTGTAACAACCGTTTACTAATGTCTTAAAGCAAGTTTTTGTATGTTTTTCGGCAACGTCGTTATTGTAAAATAATTGTAAATTTCCAAGACTTTGCTGTAACTTAATATTTCTATTTGCGATTTTTGTAAAAGTATTTCATATGTTTATAATAAAAGGTGTATTTAGAGTGATCTGTGTTTCATTATTATAGTTGAGGCAAAAAAGTTAGCATTTGAGTTTTTAGTTTCCTTTAAAATTATGATTTTCCTTTTCGCTATCTCCAAATCTAACTCCTATTTCCATAACGTATTGCGATAATGATTATTCTAATTCTTGAAGATCGTAAGATTCGATATTTAATATCTTGTTAATGTTCGATATTCTTCGGAACAATTTATTCAACAATACAGAACAATTTCAAATTCATCAATTTCTTTGTTATTTTTGAACTTCAAGTTTGTTTACAAGTTTTTCGCTTTCATTTGAGCTAATTTCTATCATCACATTTTTACTATTCTAATAATTAAATGTTAATTCGGAAACTGCATCAGGTCTTGTCCATCTGGTATCATTAATTTCTTTGATGTTTTTTTTCTGTTTTGATGTTGAATGAAATTCATTAAAATATTCCATATATGTAGATGCTTTGATCAATATTGAAATAATGCAAAACAGATGAACATGATTCCGTGCGTTTGTACTGCTCAAACCGAATTAGACACCAGACTGTTTTATTAACCACAACAAAGTAAGAAATGGGCAAGGAATTATTTCTGGAAATTGAGATAGTAACTTTTATTCATATTGTTAATGAAGATGTTCTTCTGGTATTTGCTCTTATTTCTTTCGCGATTATACTAAGTAAGTTTTGAGGAGGTTTTTCTGATCTATGAAGTGTGGTTCCAGACTGTCATCGATGTAGCTTTGAGCTATTAGAGAGCCACCTTCTCGCATGACACTTCACTGCGGCCCTTGAAAGTTGTTCTTCCCTGTCTTCTATAATAAAATCTTGCATGATCATCACAGTTACCCAAACGATAACGTGACTATTCTAAAACTAGAACATTATCTACAATAAGGATCCATCAAGCAATTTCTGACCGTTTAAGAGGTGAATGTCGAATTGCGTTGCGAACCAAAATCCTGTCCTCCCTGTTGTTGGGTCTTTGTTAACCGTACCAATCTGAAGAAAACACATACAAGTTCTTAAACCACTACTTTATTCACATTTAACTTTTCAGCAACTTGGTGTTGAGGAAAACTATTTTTTGAAGCAGTCCTAAACATTGAGCATGTGTTAACTGCAAAATTGACATTGCCCAAAAGAAACAACTTCATACCGAAAATTTTACAAAGATTATGTGATTGCAACGAGCAATAGAAAGATCAAAGTTAGTAGTAACTGTAACTGCAAAGACCAAAGAGACTAATGCACATTGATAATTTACAAATTGATCCTTAATTAATCTTGAACCGTACACACAGGATCTTCACAGTAAAAGCAAACCGCTTGCATGGTTCCCAAGTAACACAGGACGTCCAATGGTCCATTTCTTATCCATTTATGGACGATCCACAAGCGGATCTATAATGGACGTCCAATGGACGTCCAAGCTCATCCATAAATGTACATTACAGCAATGGATATAAATGGGACGTCCACTGGATGTACATTTATGGACTTAATCTGGACGTACATCATGGATGTCCATTGGACGTACATTCGTGTACGTGATTTGATCGGTCCATAAACGAATCTAAATGTATCAAAAAATTTGAAATTTTAACTAAAAGCATTATTAAACTCAGGTATTTTACTGATGATGGAAACGAAACGCATGTAATATTAAAATAAAATAGGTGCATTTAAAATACCTCAATTAACTTTAATAATTTATATTTTTAATTTTTAATTTGTGAAATAAATGACAAACACGGTCTCTGTGTTATGTAATTTTTAAGAATTTTTAACAATTTTTTGACAATTTTTAATGTGTTTAATGTATGCGACAAAGTGTTAAATATGTTAAATCTGTTAAATCTTAAATGCGAGATACAACTTTCCAATTTGCTTTGTGTTGTAATTAGTCAAGGACATTTGCGCATCCGGTTGTACCTGGGTTTGGGTAAGGGCCTCGAACCTTTTCTTGCAGTTTCTTGCAAACACCAGAGATTCAATTCGACCGCCGGGCGTTACGAGTAACCAATTTTTCATGTGAATTGTTTTGTTTGTTCCAAATGTGTGTAGTTGAATTTCATCGACTCGAAGTTTAATGAACTTACAATTTTATGACTGCCGTAAGTAAAAATGACAATGTATTTAAGTTATTTTTTTTACTATTTTTTATGTGTTTTAGGTAACTCACTTTGACCCGATTAGGAGAAATAATTTAATTTACAAAAAAAATCCCAAGTCCGCTTTATAATACTTGATAATAATGTACCTAAATCGTATTATTCAAGGACCGAGAGAAAAAGTGTAATTGCAGCTGATTATATTGGTAAGTTAAAATGATTTTAAAGAAGTTGTGTAATATTTTCTTTTTAGCTAAGTAAATTTATTCGAAAATGGTGGATAAGGACCGGTGTTGCTTTGAAATGATTTTTTTTCAATGTTTCTAGTTGTTTAATTAGTTAATAATTAATTAAATTCTGTATGGTAATTATTTTTGAATATTCATATTTTTTTAGGTTAAGTTTCTAGTTTGTTAATAGTTAAAGTTAAATAGG
This sequence comes from Dascillus cervinus, assembly GCA_949768715.1. Lineage (NCBI taxonomy): Eukaryota > Metazoa > Arthropoda > Insecta > Coleoptera > Dascillidae > Dascillus > Dascillus cervinus. The sequence continues at coordinate 21,919,565 of OX458319.1, read as the reverse complement.
TAAAGTTGCTCACTGCAAATTATTTTTGAATTTACATATTTCTTTGTACGTATTTTTTAAGAATAAGTTTCATGTTATTTAATGTGTTAATGGTTAGTTTTAATTGTTAAAGTTCGTTATTGTAACAATTTTTAAATTTATAAATTTTTTTAAGGTTATTTATTTTCGAATATATGCTTTTTTCCATTATTTATTTATTTATTTTTTAATCCCACAACGTTTATAAGTACGTCCATTAATGTCCATAATTCGGGTCCAAATGGACATACATAAGACGTCCAGTGAACGTCCAAAACGAATCCGTTTACAATCCCAAAGACGTCCAATAAACGTTTGTCGATGGACGTCCAGGAACCGGCACGATATGGACGTACATTGAACGTTCGAAAAGATCCCAAAAACGTCCACAAACTGACGTCCAGATGTACGTCCAATTTAGTCTCAAATTGGACGTACATTGGACGTACAGTGATCCGTTTGTGTACGTCCAATGTACGTCCATTGGATGTACATGTGTTACGTGGGTTAGACTAGGCAACATGTATTGAATTCCTAATACCACTTTTCATTAATAGCAGTAAATTACACAGCAACCTTAGTAGTTCGTGACCTTTTCAGATAATATTTTTTAAATTTATTAAACTTGATCTTTGAGATGTAAGATGTGTTGTCCATTGTAACTTATACTTATTGTATAAAAAAGAGAGAAACTATTTCTCTTTTTTTGATGTAAATGTTTCATACCAATGTTTCAGCACACGAAGGTGGTTTGTTTAGTGTAGCAAAATTTTATCTCGACACACTTTTATTATTTCGTGTTCCAATCAGTTAAATTTCGTTGTACTGAAATTTTCCATACATTTAATGTGCTACACCGAAAAGAATTTTTTCATTGAACTTTCAATAGCATACCTACAAAAAGTAGTATTAACAGAAGATGCTGGAAAAATATTAGATTCTCGAGGAAACTTTTTGACTACAATTTTTCCATATATATATTTTTTTTGACAAGAAGTACGTAAAAGACAAAATGATTTCAATTTATTAGAGTCTTCAAGAAGACGAAATAATGTCGACGTTTGTTGTAATAAAAATTGCAAACGGTACAGAATTCCGACCTTATTAGATTTGGCAGCGCGTACATCAATAAATTGGAATGATTTCGTCAATTAGTGAAAATTAACGAGGCACTTCTGTAGGTACATTTGAAAATTGCGTTCTGTACAAACGTACTTAATGAAGTACAGCAGCTCTACGTTTCAACAATGTACTTGATTAGCGAACAGTTCGAGCAGTTTCGCAATTTATTTTAATCAGCGTTAATTTAAGTTTCGGCAACAGAAAGGGTTGCAAAATAAGAGATAAAACGCAAAGATCATATTTTCCCTTCGAAAATTTTGGTATACAAACATATCTTTTATAAAAGTAATTCTTGGCATGAAAGAGGCCAAGAGTGTCCTTAAGGAGCTTTTACCCTTGTCGCCTTACTTATCCTGTGTACTCTGGAAAAGGTTTCAGATTTGGCTGCGAAATGAGTTTCTCCAGCCTCCAACAAAAATCTCTTTCGCTCTCTTTTAGAATGAGAAGTGTTCCGCGCCCATCACTTTTGGATAACAATGTTTAACGAAAATTCAATTCGAAACTTTAGTTCCGCTTCATTTAGCCCCAGAGAAATTCGGGGTATGTAACGCGATGATTACATAACACTGTCTGTAGCAACAGTAAACAAGTGTTACGTGGTTTAATCACAATATTTCATCGCACTTCATTTCCTCAGAGAACGAAAGGGATTACGTTTTCGCCAGGCGTCTTACGGAAAAAGATTACCTGCCTGAATATAAAATACAAAATCAGCGAAAAACAGACAGGCGGACGGCCCTAATCAAACACGCATATTTAGGAGGACAGTTTACAGCGGGCCATTGACTTTAATGTGTAGATGTTGCTCCTAATCTAGATTGATCAGCATTAGGGGTTCCGGCTGTACAGTAATATCGATCGGCGAATTTAACGCAAACACTGCCAATATGTTTGTTTGGATCCGCCGGAAAAAAGGTGCAGAACGTATCGAAAATTCAATCATATTGTTGTCGCGCACAAAAGGGTTGCTAAGCTTGAATTAAGCCTCGCTGGAATTATTGAGGTGATAAGAGGAAGCGGAAATGTCGTGTCGTTAACGTGTATGATTGTGTTCGTGTTGTTGGAGACTTCATTTGGACCGTGTCGTAAACAGTGAAAATATTTCAAGTTTCCGCCAAAAGTGCAAATACACCGTCGTTGATAATATCTTCTTTAGCTGCTTTTCTTATTTTCTGATTAAAAAAATGTAATAGATTTCCCAAAAAAGGATTATAAAAAAGGATAAGTAAATTGGTTAAAATGTAATTTCGTTGTTTTAGTAAGCAAATATTGCGCAAAAATTAATCCATTTCCTCGTAACTACTACTTCAGCTATAATAAATTTTAGACACACAATTACGATAATAAGCTGAAACGCCTACAATAAAGTTTCTTTTCATTACACTTATAAATGCAAATATAATTTATTTACAGTAAATTACCGGCGAGCAATTTCCTTGCACAGTAACTATGTAACTAATAATAATAATTGAAAGTGTCTTTGCTGGTCTTTACGTCTATGTATATACGCAGTATCATTAGGGAGGGGGTTGTTTGACCAAAGTTTGCAATTATATTGGACTACCAATTAATAATAATTATTGAATACATTTTCGAATCAAATTGTAAACTCTGTGACACACATTGCAAATTGGCTGGGACACGTTACATCAAGTATGAGAATTTAAGCTGTTCTTCAGGTTGAAACAACTTTGTTAATAACATTTTTCAGAAAAATAAAAAATTAAGATACAGGATACAATACAGGATTCTCCAACGTTAATGGTAACCCCCAAAGTTGGTATCAAATATTAAATTATCTTTTAATTTTGCTTAATTCACAAAGTGGTTTTATCGGTTTTGTTATGATAAACCGGCGTAGTAAGAAAGCAAAAACGAAAAATTTTTGGAGAATCAAGACCAAAATTTTTTCACAAAAATGTTTTTGTTCAAATTTTTGAAACGAAATTATCAGGACCGGACTAAAAATAAACGCATTCTACCCATAACGATTGCTTAGTATTTCTTAATAAGGAATTTGGTTAACGTTGTTTTCATATTAGTTGTATTCAGCAGCCAGTGTTTCAGACTAAATACGTCCCGAATACTGAACCTGTATCGTTATTCGTTATTATTGTTTCTTCAAACAGTTTTGTAATTTTAACACACTTGCTTGATTTATCGGTTATGACTTGAAAGTCACAGGATTTTTAATCGAAATAACAGTGAATTTCAATAAAAAGCTGAGAAAATTTTGATATTTTTAGATTAAAGAAATTATAAATGGAAGAAAAGCTCAAAAATTCAAGAAAAATTACATAAACGAACGTTGCAACGTCCGACGATAAAAATTTGAAACGGATACGTCCTCATACACATCAGATCGTAGTTTATTAATAATTGAATACAAAGTCAAATTTTCAAGGGTAATATAATAAGTGATACGCTTATTATAAAAAAAATTTTTGAAATGCCACGAATATCAGTCCCAACGACGAAAATACAACGAGTGCGTAGCACGAGTTGTATTTTCTAAAGATTGGGGCTGGATGAGTTGGCATTTCAAAAAAATTATCGATTCTTAAGCGCACCACGAATTATATTTAGAAAGAGAATATAATGAGACACACATTAATTAACACGGAACATTTTTGGTTATTAATTTATCTATCGTTTCACTGTTGCATTCTCCCCAGCGTTTCTTTTGACAATTATCTTCCATAATTCAAAATTAATCACAATATTACAAAAGATGACGTCTCACGGATATTTGTTTGTATTGGAAGTAGTCATAGCAACGGGTAGTAGTAGCGTACCACAGCGAAAATACAAAAGTGACAATACAACAGTATTGTATTGTCACTTATTAATAACCAACAACAACAATGAATTTCCATGGTGATTTTTGTCGAAATTATATTCTCAAAGTAATATCTTGAAAATTGAGTTTTTTTTTGGTAACCATTAACGTTGGAAAGCCCGGTACAGAATCACATTCTAAATTATAATCAAAGAGGTTTTTTTAAATTTAGTTCCGTTTTCAAGTTATCCAAGTTTAAACATTTTGATAGCCAGAATAATTTTCTCTCAGAGAACCAAGGTAAACAACAACAAACAAACCTATTTCGGTTTCATTGAGACACTTCCTGGAATAAGTCTGTTCTCCATGCATTTTTCATTCATAAATATTTTGAGCTCAAGTTATAAAAACTTTACTTTTCATTGATTCTAGTAACGTAAGCGGTAATCTATTCTGCTGAAAGCAAGAATTAGTTTGACAACGTTGTAGCTCAGAAAGTCAAAATTGATTCCCTGGTAGCAAGCCAACGACAAACCCACGGTGTTCACCTGGCCGTTTTGTAATTCAAGGCTTCTTGTTCTAGGCCAACTAATGTCATGACTGAGAGGCGGTTTTTTAGTCGGTCAGAATTTGACACTACCTGTTTGGTGAACCGATAGGTGCCTACGCAAGATTCTCCTCAAAAAGAAGTTCACCTGACTATTCATCTATTTTTATTAGATGTATGAAAATTTTATTTATTGCTCAATCAACTTATATTTGCATGTAGGTACATTAAAAATGAATTACCCTTGTACACACACCTAGCCTGAAACATGGGAAATTGCTCCAAATGCTGTCGAAAATTTATGGCCTAACAGATATTTGACAATTCAAATTACCAACGTTGTAAAAGTAAAGCTTTATAGTACCTTTCAAATTACCAACTTTGAAAAACTTTGAAGGAAGAAACAGTTTCCGGTGTTATAGTAGCTGTATTACAAAATCAAAACCGACATTATTAATATAAGTTTTATTTAATTAAAGCTTTAATAAATATTAAATTAAACAAATTACTATTTTCCATGTGGTTTTGAATTATGGAAAATTGAATCTCCAAGAATCAGTTGTACGAATTCAAATTACAGTCATTCATTCCAATTTATATCAATTATTTGAATGAAACCATTATTTCGACACCATTTGGTTCTGCACAATGAAATTGTCTCAAGCAATTCAAGGGAAAATGATTTGCATTTGTGGGGTGCTCCGTCGCGTGCACTTCCTGCCAGCATATCAACGGTTACAACAAACTCTTCCACGAAACAATTCGTACCTCCACAATGCAATCCTTCGCAACCCTACAATGCACTTACACCGAAAATAATCCTAATCGCTCGCTAAATTTTAAAAGAAGGGCGTCGTAAAGTCTCCATTTCTCTCGACGGAACATCAAAGGGGGTCCGATAATATTTAAAGCCGTTTATCTTCCTGATCAGGTTTTCCTTTAATGAAGTAAAAGTGCTCTCTTTTATTAACCTAAAGGAAGCTCGAAAGGAATTAGCTTTTAAGAGTTTTATGTTCAAATAATTGGGTTTTCTTAAAAGTACACAGTGAGGTTGTTGGAGCTTAGCACTGTGCATATTAGCGTACGGTATAAATTCAGACCCTGAAAAAATCCAATTTGTACTTTTCTTTTCGGATGTGTTTTTCAATTTGGGAAATTGAGACCCGTTGCAGCGAAAATACCTGTCGGGCTGCAAAATACTGCGGTAAAATCTGACAAAAACACCTCCAGGGAGACGTAAAAGCTATAGTACTTAATTTGCTAAGGTAACGTATGCTTATTTTTAGACAGCCGGGAGTTTTTATTTGACCGTAGAAAAAATTAAACCATCACAAACTTGCAGCGAAAATAACGTATTTGTGAACCGACGTTCCAATTCAATTTTTAAATAAAATAGTTGAATCAAATAGAAATGGCATACGATCTGGCAATGGTTTTATTTCGCTTTCATTGCTGCAAATGATAATAAATTATGTTTGATTTTACTTTGTACTTTAAAAACGTTATCTATTTCATATACTGGGTCTAGGAAAATTTGCATTTTACTATATATTTAATTTCACAAAAGTATAGCGTTTTCGCGGAAAAGCATCTTTTCAATCCTCCAAGAAAATTGAAAACAAAGGGCCAATAATCCATAATTACCGTACCTACTATAAAAATGGGCGTTTTATTTTTTTGAATTTAATTATTGCAACGGGGTCAGAACACTAAATAAATCATAATATTTTTTTTTTGTTTTTCAGGCCATTGCGTTCAAAATATCACAGAGAACACATTGTCAAAATTTAAAATTGTGAAAGAGTCAGTTATTTGAAATTAATTAATGTTTAAAACTTTTTCCAACAAAAGTCGTAAATCTTAGTCCGCAACCCAAGTAACACAGGACGTCCAATGGACGTACATGCTGGTCCATTTCTTATCCATTTATGGACGATCCACAAGCGGATCTATAATGGACGCCCAATGGACGTCCAAGCTCATCCATAAATGTACATTACAGCAATGGATATAAATGGGACGTCCACTGGATGTACATTTATGGACTTAATGTGGACGTCCATCAACGGATCAACATGGATGTCCATTGTACGTACATTTATGGACATAAACGGACAGTACATAAACGGATCAGTATGGACGTTCATTGTACGTACATTCATGTACTTAAATCGATCGGTCCGTAAACGAATTTGAAAAAAAATTTGAAACTTTAACTAAAAGCATTATTAAACTCAAGTATTTTACTGATGATGAAAACGAAACGCACGTAACATTAAGATAAAATAGGTGCGTTTAAAATACCTCAATTAACTTTAATAATTTATATTTTTAATTTTTAATTTGTGAAATAAATGACAAACACGGCCTCTGTGTGATGTAATTTTTAACAACTTTTAACAATTTTTTGACAAAGTGTTAAATATGTTAAATGTATTCAATCTTAAATGATGGAAATAATAACTAAATGTAAATAATAACTAAACTCAGTACTTTATAACTTTATGACTTTGACTTTCTGAAGAATACGGTGTTTTGATATACAAATTGGATACAAATTTATAAATACAATACCGTAGAATGGGGCGAAAGTGATTTCTGGGAATTAAATTGATAACTAAATCAATTGCAAACTTTTTTAAATTTAGTGCTTATCCTACCGCCCTTGTATTTAGCACTTCGAATTTACAGGTAAATAGGTGGATTGATGATCGCACTTGGTTTCAGATCAAAATATTTGGTTAATTGTAATTATAATTCAGTTTAACTCTACTTTTATGGTAGTCCAGTCAATTTATACACAAAAAACGCCCAACCTTGCAGAGGTCAGTGTACAAATTGACTGGGCTCATATAAAAGGACTTTAACTTTTGTATAAACGGGCCATCTGTACAGTTACTCTTTTCAATACATATCTTAAATTTTATTACGGTTTGTTTGGAATGTATTCTTTGTCACATCGGTTGGGGCAAAGAATTACCGTCTTTGCAGTAACTTATATACAGGTCAATATTCTGGCCATTTGGTTTTAACGGAAATGAATTGTTCGGTCCCGCTGACGCCGATTTCATCACAATACCGAGATATTATTTTTCAAAGACATTTGGTTTTACTTAACTTTGAGTGAAGCGCATCGTTCGTTGCGCTTTACCCAAAGTTAACAGTTCGTTGCAATTTGATGTTATCATTAACCAATTTTTCATGTGAAATGTGTGTAGTTGAATTTCGTTGCGACTCGTCCGTGAAACCCTTCAACGAATCGAAGTAAGTAAAAATGACAATGTATTTAAGTTATTTTTTTACTATTTTTTTAATTGTTTTAGGTAACTCACTTTACCGATTAGGATAGTTTATTATAAATTTACAAAACAAATCCCAAGCCCGCTTTATAATACTTGATAATAATGTACCTAAATCGTATTATTCAAGGACCGAGGGAATAAGTGTAATTGCAGCTGATTATATTGGTAAGTTAAAATGATTTTAAAGAAGTTGTGTAATATTTTCTTTTTTTAGAAAGTGTCAAGTTAAGTAAATTTATTCGAAAATGGTGGATAAGGACCGGTGTTGCTTTGAAATGATTTTTTTTCAGTTTCTAGTTGTTTACTTAGTTAATAATTAATTAAATTCTGTATGGTAATTATTTTTGAATATTCATATTTTTAAGGTTAAGTTTTTAGTTATTTAGTTAATAGTTAAATAGGTAAAGTTGTTCACTGCAAATTATTTTTGAATTTACAAATTTCTTTGTACGTATTTAAAAAAAATAAGTTTCATGTTATTTTATGTGTTAATGGTTAGTTTTAATTGTTAAAGTTCGTTATTGTAACAATTTTTGAATTTACAAATTTCTTTGTACGTATTTAAAAAAAATAAGTTTCATGTTATTTAATGTGTTAATGGTTAGTTTTAATTGTTAAAGTTCGCTATTGTAACAATTTTTGAATTTACAAATTTCTTTGTACGTATTTTTTAAAAATAAGTTTCATGTTATTTAAGGTGTTAATGGTTAGTTTTAATTGTTAAAGTTCGTTATTGTAACAATTTTTGAATTTATAAATTTTTTGAAGGTTATTTATTTTCGAATATATGCTTTTTTCCATTTTTAATTTATTTATTTTTTAATCCCACAACGTTTATAAGTACGTCCATTAATGTCCATAATTCGGGTCCAAATGGACATACATAAGACGTCCAGTGAACGTCCAAAACGAATCCGTTTACAATCCCAAAGACGTCCAATAAGCGTTTGTCGATGGACGTCCACAAACCGGCACGATATGGACGTACATTGAACGTTCGAAAAGATCCCAAATGTAGTCCCAAAAACGTCCACAAACTGACGTCCAGATGTACGTCCAATTTAGTCTCAAATTGGACGTACATTGGACGTACACAAACGGATCACTGTACGTTCAATGTACGTCCATTGGATGTACATGTGTTACGTAGGAATGATCGCTTAAAGGCTACTTACTACTCATAATCACAAACAGAATACCCTATGATGCAGGTATTTTTCACTTCAAATCAGGACTTAAAAATTTTGGTTTACTAATTGGATTCTTGTAAATACATTGAAAACCTTCCTAATTACCTTGAAATTACATTACACGTTCAAAATGGCGACTTTCTTGCTGTATGCAGAGTCGTACACGTCGCCTAAAATCAGCTTGAAAAATCATCATGTTTCATTTTATTGTCAAAAGTTTCCACGAGGCGCGCATCTAATTCCACCTGGCCTCATTCCAATTGATGGTTTTAAATTCCACAGAATTCCTACCATACGGTTCTGGATATTGTTTAATGCTTATCGATGAGACCCACTTTATGACAGATGTCTTTCTGTAAATGTTTTAATTCCAGACGCTTTTAAATCATCTTGACAAGTTTTACCGTAGCTTTACTACGGTGTCATTTAAAGCTTCTGCCACAAACACACTAGACGATATTAGAATATGGTTTATTCAGTTACTATTAAAAACTTAATACCAATTTGGCTACTATTCGAATCTATACTGTAACGTAGGTGAGATTGCAAAATCAAATTCCTTATAAAGTTAATAGTTGATAATAAATCGCAGTCAAAGTCAATTTTCACACTGACTTAATTTTAAAAAAAATATAATTCGACCATTTTGTAGTGTGGCAAATGAAGGATATTGCTCCCAATTTTCAGAATTTTTCGACTACTGAAAAAAACGTTTTATCTCAATAATGCTATACGATGGACCACCATGTATACTGATTTCACATTTTAATTTGTGACGTTTTTCAATGATCTTCTAATTTCTGTACCAGAGAAGCAGAACGATGTATGTCCACTTTTTCAAACCATGAAATTTGGATGTCCCATCTACACATTAAAGAGGGAATTATGTCCAAACTTAGAATTTGTGTTGCATTATGACGTATCTCCAATCATTACTTTAAGGCAACACCAAAGATATCAAGTCATTAATTTGAATTTCCTGAACATTGTCACTTTTGGCATACATCATTCTGCTTCTCTGGTACAGATTTATATTATTAGTTTTCCTATAGATAAGCAGCATGTAATATGAAAAATGATATTTAAGTCTACTTTATATTATTATATTATATTATTATTGAAAATTTTACATTAAAAAATAGAACTGTGCAGTAGAATAAAATACACACATTGACCTACCGGTGCTTACAGCTTGGTAATTGGAAAGCAAAATAAATTATGTGTGATATGTACGCAGTTGAACAAAAACTGAAATTGCTTTTAACGGAAAAATCTGACAAATCCATAACATCCACTTTAAATTCGACATTAAGCTTTACAAACTTTTTCAGACTACCGCCCCTATTAGAACATAATTTCTACTCCCCACTCCATAATTAAAACTCATGAAAAACTATTTAAAATTTAAGGATTTACTTTTTTAAGCAAAATATGATGATACAAAAGCATATAGAAATACTTCTTTTGCTTTTTGCCCATCCCAATGATGCGCTTCTGTTACTCCTTATCCTGAGATGGTGCCCCACTCTGAGATTCTCTTTGGACATCTAAATTCGGAAATATGTTGAAAGTGTCCATGTCACTTATAGGGCCATACTTTCCAGTGCATTTGTAAGCAGGCCACTCCCAAACGTCTCTTTATTACAATGTGTATCATGTCTTATGGCCTCTTATCGTTCAAGTTGGCGGCAAATTATAAAAAAGTATCTAAAAACTCTTCACTTGTTAATACTAAAATTATCAATATGCAGGATTTCTCATCAAGTACAATATTATTATATTATTTGACCATAGATTTCGCACGTTATGACGCTGGAAGCGCAATGAGAGACTTTTTCACAATGGCCCTTAATCCATAATGATGTAATTTGGGGTTGAAACCTGAAATGATCGTACCCCTTTTACAATTTGAACTTCAACTCGTAGTTGTTTTTAATTCAATCTATTCTTCTTGTAATTCCATTTCGTGAATGGGTTTGAAAACTTCATACCGAGATTATCTACAATTCGCTCAGAGAAGTCCTTATGCCATTCTATCTTCACTTGAATACTGAGAGACTCGGAAACTGGTAAAAATCACCAAACACTACATAATTAAGTACTGATTTTACAATTTTTCTGGTACAGGTATGTTGTTTTATGTAATGAGTTTACATAAAATGTGGTATATCCCACTCGTATCGATAATATTTGGAATACCAGTAAATTTATGTTTGTGGTAACAAAAATGTGCGATTTTGCTGTAATAACTTTCTTGTATTACATAGTTTAACCGATGAATTTACTAATTACAACTTTACATTTTTTAGGCTAGCATAGAAGGTATGGAATTTAGTATTAATAAGACTAAGAAAATTTGTTGATAAATGTAGTAATTCAGCGATATATTTTTATACATACATTTCATGAACCGCAAATGGCAAAGGCGGAGCGAAAAGTTTGCAAGTAAAACTTAAAAACCTTGACCATTTCGGAGAAATAGCAATCATCAGAACGATTAAATGGTATACCTATTTGTTTGTGAATTAGCTTTCATACAAATCCCACTATCTAAAGTGACAAAAAACACTTCAACAACGTGAGTTTCTTGAATTTTCTAGTATTTTTAATTTAATCCCTAGACAAGGACTAAAATGCAAAAAATATTTTTATAATCTTAATATAAGGTTAAAATTCTTCGAACCATAACGTGGATGGTAGTAAGTAGCAGCTTGAACCATGTATACTTTTCACAAGTAACTTGTTTATATTCCGAAGTTTGCGGGTCAATTTTTGTTATATTGCGCAGGTTCAACAAATATTCGAAGATGTATTGCACAATAAAAATAAAGAATGCCGTTGAGGTGAACGAATCCGCCAGATTGACTTTCCAGCTAAGGTCAACAGAGCTTCAAATGTACTAAATTGAATTTCAAACAAATAGCCATAATCACATAATTAATTCAGTTAATATTTATTTACGGAAATATCTTACATTGTTTTTTTATCATAGAGAATAATTTTTCGTAATATTCAATGCACTCATCAATTCAAACGGTTCAGTTGCACAACCAATTACTTTTAAGGTAACCACTGCTAACCACACTTTTGTAATATACTTCTAACAATACTGCCATCTGCTAATCATTGAATAATATACACAAACTATGGCATTATATGGCGTCATCCATTATTTTTTGGAGCAATCCTTCACAAGGATTTATTTCAACTCTGTAGACCAGTTGCTTTCGATGACTTAAAATGAAAAAAATCTAAAGGATTTAGATCAGGAGATCTCGGAAGTCAATCCATTTGAAAATACGAACAAAAGAGCATTACCATCACGGTAACCATAAACACAAATAATATCAGCATATCCAGTTGAACTTTGTATTCTTCTATAATTGTTAACTTTTTCTTTACAACAAAAAATTACATGTCGAATATTAATCTTGAGCAGTTGTTCTATTACATGGTAATTATAAATAAATAGCTTATGTGTTGTTTTTTGAAATGTAACTAAATATTAAATCTACCTGCTATACAGGCCGACATGGCTTTTACCCCCGAGGCTATAATGCCTATTAATAAGTATTATTAATGTCTACTAAAAGGAAAGTAAGCAATTTACATGCTACATCAGTTGAAATGAACACTTTCGACGAGTGCTACAAATTTTCCAAAATATTTTTAGTTAAAGACCAAAAACTAAAACAAAGAGTTTTGCGGTAAGTTTCTATGTTTAGTTTTGTATTTCAGAATGTGAGAAATTATTGATAACATCAATATTTGCAATTTGATTCGTAAAAACATTATCACTCCTGAGTTAGATCAATTTATTTTACCATGAAAATAAGAAAAATTTTGTTATTTGCGAAAGTACGATTAACCGGCAGCACAATTTATGGTCGACCCATCAAACTGGGACGACACAACATTTCTGTTTTCACCAGAAATGTTTTCTGAATTACCTTTGAAAGAAAAATAAAGAAGTCTTTAATATTAATTGTATCCTTATTATTTTATAAGAGATGCTCAAAAACTCCCGAGGACCGTATTTAGCAAATTGGTGACAAAATATTATTACTCTAAAACTGCAAAGTGTATTTTGCGCTCTTTGACTTTTTCATTGTTGGATGAATTGGTCTCCTCTCGTAAATTATTTAAAAAGATCCCTAGTAATACGAAAATGCCATTATTTAAGAAACGTAAGTTGATAAAACAATTAAATTTTATTAGATTGTGTAAAAATACCCTAATTTTCTTACATAAAAATACTAATAAATTGAACAACTAACAATATTGACAAGATGACAAAATTTTACCTGATTTTGATCATTTCTTTTCTTATATGTATACAGCTGCATCGATAACACTTTTATCTACTATAATTTGGTAACTAATTGGAATATGACCTGTTTATATAACAATTTCTGCACAAAATGACTTCCACAACAAGCTCTTACATTCTTTTATACTCATCCTGAATAGCCATGTATAGCGCGGTTTGATTATCTACTTTGAAATACTAAACCTGCGAACCAGTATCCAATTTGTGTGTTACACGGGTGTGTGAAAGGAACATGTTTTTTCAATCAGTGTGGTAATGCTTCGTAACTACATCGGCCCGCCCAACTGTGTTTAATTTGCATTTTTAGTTAAGTTAACAATCACTTAATACCAGTGTGGCCTATAAACGTTAAAAGGACGCTATAACTGTTTGCATAAAGGAAACCCGCCTGAACATAAAGACTTTAAAAGAAAAACTTAACCATGAATGCGACATTAACTTTTTGTATTGAGCTTGTGCAATGAAGTATAAAAATCAGCTCAATAATTTTGTTTTGTAGTGACTTGCAATTTCCTCGAATTAACAGTACACAATATATTAATACAAAAGTGAGGAAATTGGGGTATCTGCTTTAAAAAACTAAATAATTGTTTCAATAGAAACTTTGTTTTTATGATTTATTTCAATTAACACATGTGGTTGTATAAATTGTACATAAACAGGTTTTTGTTAATTGCAGAAAAGTACCGTGCTCAAATGAAATGAATTTAAATGGTGAAATGGTTTCAATTCCTTCATTGGTTGCAATTATTTTAAAAAGGCTCAGCGTATCATTATTTTGATAAAAATTCATTCGCGGTGTACGAAAAAACGAAGAAAAAATTAATTAAAGGTTCGTTATTCGAAATGTTGGTATGCACCGCAGGAAATGAGACAAGCGATGGCGCATTTTTGTATATCCACTAATTAAAAATCCTATAGCTATAGCGTGAGCCAAATTTGACGTATTATCTCGACAGGTACGATACGAAAACGCTAAATTACATTTTTCCAAGGAAAATATTTTTAAATTTAAGGTAACCGAAACGAAATCTAATAAAAGACAGGATCTGTATCCACTTTTTTTACTCTATTTCACGCCTTGACGATCATCTCTCTATATTCTCAAAAGAATGAAGTCGCTCTTTCCAGGGGAAGGAGAAAAATATATAGTTACAAATAGATTCTAGATCCATTTTCAAAAGGGGATGACATTTCAATTTTTCTCGCGGCTGTGAATTTAATAAGGTAATTTTTTACAAATATGGACGGCGCATCCCTTCCTTTAGAAATTTTTCTGAAAGCCGCTGAAAGACCGTTTTTGTTTACAATTTTTCTCTTTCAGTTTTTATTTTCTTGCGGGAAACCGCCTAATCTTGTATCCATTCCCGGATGACACGAAGTGTGCTACTCAGGAAAACACTTCGCTGCAGTAATTAACGCCGTTCTTTTTTACGTCGCCGACAATCCGCTTCTCTTTTTTTAATGACATCATGAGGGGAATTATTGTGAGTGTTATCACGGCAATAGAACTTTATGTGATGTCAACAAATGCGATAACATCATGTAACATTAGTGTAAACCCCAGTGAAACTGTTTAGTTCCGGTGCGCCGCAATTTAACACAGCCACGATTAACTATTGTGACGATAAAATATTGTTGCGCACGCCACGTAATTTCGAGGAAAATGACCTGCAAGAAAAAAAATGACAAATGTAAAAGAAAAAGGCGACAGCGAAGAATCAGCCACAATTCAGACTTACATTTCTTAACAAAAGTTTTTTCATGTTTTAATCCGTAGGATATATCATTTTGGGACTTTCAAATTGAGAAATTCGAAAAATGTATTTACAATCCTTTCCAGTGCCAAGACTTAATTGTAAGTAGGTAAAACTTGTTTTTTCTGTCAAGTTCAAATTTCTGCATAGTCAGGTAATTTTGTATTTAGGAAATTCTAAAAACGAATTATATGATCTCGACGCTTGACAAAGACTTGGCAAATTGTCATAAAGCATTTGGAAGGTACTTTATCAGCGTTTGCCCAAAAAAATATTTTTAGATTTCACCGAAAATATACGTTTTGAAATCATCCGAAGATGTTTGACTATTTTCGAAATGATGATTAAATTTTGTAATAATTCAGTATTTAACATATTTGATATGTCAATATTCCAGTAAATTATCAACAATAGTTGATATTTTCACGAATATTATTATTACTAAAGAATCTTGTGTTAGTTTACACCGTAATTTTAATGGGATGCGGTCAATTCGTCCCCGGCGATTCGTACCCGGCGATTCGTCTCCGACGATTCGTCCCCGGGCAATTCGTACCCCGGATAATTCGTCCCCGGACAATTTGTCCCCAGCAAGCTGTATTTTTAAGAATGCATTTGCAAATATTTAACAAGCATTTTGATTTCTTGTATTGAGAACCTTTACATATGTGCACCTTGTAAAAAAATATAGATAAGTGGAAATAATCGCACGTGTGTAATTAAATAGTACAATTATGATGTTAGTGATAAAATGCACATATATTGATGCCGGGAAACCATTGCTTGTTACTATATGCATATTATTTTGAGTTAACCTATTATTTTTCATTTTTAGACTGATTCTGAGTAGAATAAAAATAATGT
Organism: Dascillus cervinus; assembly: GCA_949768715.1. Classification (NCBI taxonomy): domain Eukaryota; kingdom Metazoa; phylum Arthropoda; class Insecta; order Coleoptera; family Dascillidae; genus Dascillus; species Dascillus cervinus. The sequence goes on along the minus strand of OX458319.1, from coordinate 21,903,656 downwards.
AAATAATAATGTTTATAATCTGTATGTAATCAAATTTGTTACATAGATGTTTTTGCATATTTTTGATAATATTCATTAATGATGTTTATGTCTGTTTTTCCATCGTTGTAAAGAGTTCAACGACTATACGTATGTAGAATGTATGTACAAGTTAAATTAACACTGGAGAATTATCGATACGTAAAATTTATACCTTGCTTGCATTCAATAAGTGAGTTTAGTTGATATATTTTGAAACGTATTAAGTTACTTATAAATAGCTGATAACGCGCTATAAACCAGTACCTATCAAACAGGGTGCTAGCCGCGAATAAAATGTATTTCGCGTCAGCTCTGGCGGTTTAAATGCGGCGTTTGAAATTTTTGCTATCACTTTTTCGGATGTATAAAATAAATAAATATATGCAAAATCAGCAGAAATTCACAACTCTTATCTGTAAACCGCAATATAATCAATATTGATTAAAGCCGAATATTCCTTGGCACCAACCTATTAACTCCAATGGCGATAGCGTTCTAGTGTTAAATAGAAATTTCAACCTCGCCCGGTATTTTGAAAGTATTTTGAAAATGAACTTGTTATACATCATTTTAAGCAGTTTTATTTTTTTAAATTCTTATTGTTACCAAAAATTAATTTGTACAAATTATAGAATAAATTTGCGGTAATTTTCAAGGTCCTGCATTATTTGATCAGACATAAAACTTATAGCAATGAACTGTTTTCGTAAAGTAATGTAGGTTGGTATTAAATATTACAAGTCACTTGTTACTTGAAACAATAACTCCACTTGCGTTGTTAAAATTTTTTATACTAAAAAAAGAAACGTTTTATTTCTGACAGCTTTTAATTCTGCTTAAAATGATGTATAACAAGTTCATTTTCGTAGATATGAACATCATTAATGAATATTATCAAAAATATGCAAAAACATCTATGTAACAAATTTGATTACATAGAGATTATAAACATTATTATTTACATTATTTTTATTCCACTCAGAATCAGTCTAAAAATGAAAAATAATGGGTTAACTCAAAATAATATGCATATAGTAACACGCGATGGTTTCCCGGCATCAATATATGTGCATTTTATCACTAACATCATAATTGTACTGTTTACTTACACACGTGCGATTATTTCCACTTATCTATATTTTTTTACAAGGTGCACATATGTAAAGGTTTTCATTACAAGAAATCAAAATGCTTATTAAATATTTGCAAATACATTCTTAAAAATACAGCTCGCTGGGGACAAATTGTCTGGGGACGAATTATCCCGGGTACGAATTGCCCAGGGACGAATCGCCGGAGACGAATCGCCGGGTACGAATCGCCGGGTACGAATTGGCCGTAAACCAATTTTAATACCAATGTACTAAAATATTCTTCTTTTGAGAATTATTTTAACATAATATTGACAAGTGGGATACGTAGTTTAAATAAAGTAAAACACCACTGATACATGGAGAAAACCAATCGGAAAGTAACAATAGTTTTTACCAAAGCTCTTAAATAATATGCACATATGTTTAATTTCAACTTTGTTGTTGTTCTCAAATAGTAAAGTTGAAGTGGAACTTTACAAGTTATAACTTTTCACAAAAAGATGGCAGATGAAACAACTCATAATAACTCGTAAGCCATGGGAACATAAAAGAAGGAAAGGATGGCCCCAGATGAGGTTGGCGGACTATTTAAAAAAGCAAAGTAATTCAAAGCAGAGGAAATGGAAAAGTCAAAAACGGGCCTATATCAAAATCGAACGGAATGAGGCTATACGAAAAAAGATAGTTAATACTTTTGCTCCAAATATTCAAGCTTCAGTACTTGATGGTTATTAATTTCAAGCAATTTATCATAAAGGAGCAACTGCAGCTGCATCACCACTGCATTTTATCAAATTACTTCTTGTTAAGATTACACCTAGATGGTTTGGTTTTGGTCGGTAAGTTGACATCACATCTGGACACTTTCGTTTCGGTTACAAGCTATCCATAAAGTAAACGAAAGATTCTTCAAGAAATTAACGGTTCTTTGGGATATTTTGCCGTTGTTCAGCTAATTGATTTGCCACATGTGCTCGTTTCAGGGCATATGACCTAGATAAAAAAACTCTTTCGCGATCCACGGCGCATCGGAGGTGGTTGGTATTGCTTGTAAAATTTTCCTTTTTTGTTCTTATTTTAACTAGGAAATTTTGCTGTTTAGTATTTTTATTCGTCGGTGAACAAGACAGACTTATGTCCATTACTTTGACGATCATCTACATTGTCCGGAAGGTAGTCATTATTTACAAATATTGGCTAATATTTTCTCTTCCACCCTATGCACATACACACTTTAATATTCCTCAAAATGTTTTCGATTTAAGCACGTCTTGTATTTCACATCTTTGGTATTCTATCTTTTATAGTTTTTCTTCTACCACGAATCTTCGCATTTTCATCTCAACGATTGTAACCTTTTTTATTGTTCGCCTTGTTCTTTTTGTTTAGTTTTTGTTTCGTTAGCAGATGCCAATTGTGAACGTAGTCTCATCTAATACATCCAGGCTCTACTTTCCTGTCACACATATTTGTTACGCCTTTCGCTTTGAATGCTTATTTTTATACTTTGTTGTGTACATTTTAATGAACATAAATCAAATCTAATTATAAGTGTTACCTCCCGTAGTGTATTCAGCCTTAGTTTGGTGACCCAAGATTATGCAAGTATAGACTAGATATAAACTAGGCAAGATACAAAGGCTTGCCTGTTTAGATGTCACGACCGGCATGAAAACTATACAACATCTGCAATTAAGAATCTTCTAGATCTTCCATCATTAGATATCATGATCAGGGGAGAGGCCACAATAGAACTTAACAAACTGCAGAACGTCTGATATGGTATTTGGGAAGGACCAGCTCATACGAAATTGATTGAAGTCGTAGGGGGTCCCATTCTTGAAATAAGGACTAACCGTATGACTGGAAAACATCTTGTAGCTACGTTCTTCGAGGTAAAGTGGACGCAATCCAGGAAGGATTTCCCTTCTTCTTTATGTTCCGTTTCCTAACGGAGATTGAATATCATCATGACAATTTTTATTTTATCCACAATTGATTGGAACTCATACTGAACCGTTCTCTTAGATTCCTGAGCCACGACGTTTTTCTTCTTCCTATATTTCCTTTTTCCAGTATTTTTCCCTCCATTGATAATCTAAGCAGGGAATATCGTGCTCGTCAACAATATGGAATAAAAATAAATTTGAAGATAACCTAGTTTATGAAATTTTCGAAGTAAGAAGGATTTTCCTGTTGGGAGCCTAATCTGATACGCGGACGTTCTAAAAGCTGAGGTTGGTTCTGGAAGGGGCCCTTTATGGCTAGACTTAGTGAAAAGTTGAGCAAATATGCCTCTTTTTCAAACAGAAACAAACACGAGGGTTCAATGTGCACGGAAGAATAATAGAAGGACCTACAAATGTAAGCAGATCTATAATTTGTACGATAGCCAGGAGGCATTAAAGACCCAAAAACTTCATCCCGGCTGATTTTCGAGTACTTTGAAGGCCAGGATCGGTTGGGCCATATTGTGGTTTAACACTCGTCTTATAGAAGTGTCTAGAAATGCCTAGAAAGTGACCGAATTAACAGACCAATTTTTATAAAGGAACCTTGCACGACAAGAACTATACAACTGCTATATTTTAGCAGGAGGCAGCTCAAAACCATTACGGAATTTCTCACAGGACACACGACTGTTAAGGAACATCTCTGGATAATATAGACTCTGCATTAGAAACCGCAACTGTGATGCGTTGACCGCTAAAAGACAACGCATTTTCGGTTTCCCACAAGTGAGGGAGGTGAGGGGCCTGCACAAATTGGTACATGATACTAGACTCACGAACAAAGTGTGAAGAATATATCAGGGTGAGCACAAATTGGCACAAATTGGCTACAGTGCTTTCGAAACAATTCTTTTCTAAAGGGACCCTGGACAGGAGAAAAAGTGTTACTTTTTTGCCTGATTCAAAAGGAGTGTAAGGAAAGCCATTTGATCTTCTTTTATTAATTATAGAATAATGATTTATTTGCAATAAAAGCAAATTCTCAAATTGAAACTATCTTCCCAAGTCAGTTCTAAATATTAAGGGTTAAATGGGAAAAGTTCGAATAAAATTGATAATGTATGGGTCGATGCGACACCCTGTAGGTTAAGTTAAGCGGTCGCGTTCCCAGAAAGTTTTATATTAACGCATTCGTTCAAGAATTCCGTTCTTTGTAAAGTTTTTGTTCGAATAATAATTTCCGGAGACCGCGCGGAGCTGCTGCAGATCCGGAAGTATCTTCGAGACCGCAAAGTTTTAAAACATTGTCTGGTGTAATAGATTGTGAGATTATGAATTTGTATAGAATTTAGCCCGGTTGATTCCGGTTCCATTTTTTCGGTCTTAATTAAAAATCTGCAAAAAAAGGCCGGGTGGGAGTTTATGACGACTCAGGCGCCAGATACGTTTATATGCAGGTAACGATTAAAATTGAAGCACACAAAAACAAGAAAATAACAACAGCGGCAATAAATAGGCAGAGCTCTTCTTTAGGTATTTTACTACTACGTTTTATATCTCTGTAAAGTTAAAACGATTGCGGGGTTCTAGGAAGTGCATAATGGTAACCGCTGCTTATTATTAGTATTAAAGGACCGCAATACGTGCCGTTTTGCATAAACAAAGCTAACCGCGATTTTTACGCAAATTAACCAGACTCAAAGCGTATTAATTCTGCCATAAGGGGTTCTTTCAAATTTATCCGCAGCTGACCTCCGTTAAAAAAGGAAGGAATTTTTATGTAAATGTTATATTCCTACAAATAGTTTTTACAAATTTTCTCACTAAAGGTTTTTAAATTTAAAATATTTTGTTGGTTGGGTCAATGTATTAAGGCCATTAAAAATCGCTTGAAAAATGAATATTGAGAGAAATTTTCGGATAAATAATTTTGTGGTAAATCGACCCTGCTCAACTTCAGGTTTAATCCCGCTGTAAAAAATTCTACCAACATTCACTTGCATCTGACGTTCGACAAAAAAGCGCAGGTAATTTGTATGTCAAATAAACGCTCGTTACTCATGAAATAATAAAATGTCTTGCAGAAAACGCTAACAAAAATGGGTCGTAAATTATTTCGTTTTTTTCTCCCGTTATATCTTTACGTGGAGGAGACCACATCTGCTGTCGTGAAGCTTTAGCCGCGTTAAAAGTTCCCCGACCCACTTCTTTCTTTGTATTCAGCGCTAACGAATAAATCACAGGATCCTATTAAACTATTTCTAATTAAACGGTACGGTCAGAATTTCGCAAAACAACATACCACGGTCAAAAGTCGCAGTAGCGCCATACATTGTTCGCATGTAAATCGACCATTTACCGAAATGCAATTTCGAACGTTGCTGGATTTGCCCGGATAAAAATAAACCATCTGCGGCTTGCATTATCCGAAAAAGGAAAACCAGACATTTCCGTTGTCAACGGTCATGATTCGTTAAAGTTGAATAAGCTAATGAAACCGACCGACACATGTTCCGGATTCCGTTAAACAATGCGTCACTTAATCGATGCAATGACGTTTTTGCGCTAATCTTCAGCTGATTTTTAAATAAGCCCTGAATGGCCAATGAAAGCAAATTTAAACTGGCAATCAACGCTTTATTCAAATTGGACAATTAGACGTGAAATACTGGGAAAGTTAAAGAGGCTTTGGTCGTTCAAAAAAAAAGAATTCGTTGTCTTACAACCGAATTCTCTCTCTTGCCGAAAATTAATTGTACAAAAAGCCTTTAATTGATTACATGATGTGCCAAGTCGATTAATTCGATCAAATCAACGTTAAACGGTAAAATGGTGAGACACGTCAAATCGGATCGTTTTCTCGCTATAAAAGTAAGGGAAATCTGAATGTGAGGATACGTATTGACGCCGATAAATATTGAGGATGAGCTGGAAAATGCCGCATCCGATGATTGCACTCACTCCGGCCATAAGTCACGATTGAGCAACACTTGCATCAAATTGCCTTTTTTCATATCCTTCGTGAACACGCCAATCAGTCATGAAGTTCATCGAATTAATCTGCGAACAAGTTGCGTGCCATGCAGATTGCGTCACCGTTAATGCAGTGCATTCATCATACCATAAACGTCATCGAGTAGTAGCTTTATCATAAAATATTGAGCCAAACGGCACAACTGTGTTTGTAAGTAATAAATTTTTATAAAGCGCAGTCGTAAAATATGCCATTGAAAATTTTTAAATGTTTACTTTGTTCCATTTCTGCAGTAATAATGGAGCAGACAGATTCGCAGACGGTTGGTGCTTCACCTACGCGGCACTTCATCCAAGAAGCAAATATTTAATGAACGCGAACGACATTTTTAAAACCCACGTCTCGTTTATGGATGATAATTTCAAGAACGGATTAAATGATGCAATTTTACCGAATGGATATTGCGGTTTTTCGATCTGCTCCATTTGCGTTACGTCCATTCCCGAGCAATCTTTGCACATTCAGATTTTAGAATCGAAATTCTATTTCGTATAAAATTGATTAAATTTCTAGTAATTTTTGACAAAAGTTTTTCAGGAACCTTATTTTAAATAACGAATAGACATAATTAATATCTGTCTGTTAGTTAGTCGCTCTAAATCAGAGATTCTCAACCTTTTTTCTTATATTAACGCCCAATAAGAAAATATTACTTTCAAATGGCGCCCTGGACTGGGACAAGATGGAAATTTTTCTACAGTTACGAAATCGGTACCTAGCTCAGTCATTATTGACCATTGTGAAACATCATATTCTGGGACGATTGGGGAAGGAACAAATCCTTTGCACAACACTTACACACCCAACACTTTCGATCACTTAAGTTTTATGTATTCCTTTCAAAGTTCCATCGACCACCAGGGAGTCTATTTCAATCTCGTTGAGATTTGCTATTGTAAATGATAACATTGATTTTAGAACTGAAACTTCATCGATTAAATTTAGACAAAATATTACTTCTTCTTGCGTCTCTTCTTCGACGTTATTCCATTTGTTAGTTCGTTGTTTTTCCTTTCCACAACATTCTATTTTCCCATTCTCCTTCTCTAAGGTCAGATTCCAATATCGGTTAACTGGCAAACGTTTCTTATTTAACATTAAGACTTCCTTTTTGTCTTGCCCCTCTAGGCGACAATTTCGAAATTTTCATCGGCCATCTGTGTTCTCGTACCACTTTACAATATTATTTCCTTTTTTAGCTAATCTCTGTCTTTTATTTGTATGGAAAAAAGTTATTGTTAAATTTATCCCTAGACAGTAAGTTTGGAAAAAACAGCTATGGTAATTCAGTTTGTTATTACAAAATTTTTGTTTGTAGTTTTTATCAATCTGTATATCGATTGAGAAATAAAACCTTAAATGGCCATCAAAAATCAAAATTGCCCGTAACTTAAAAACGATTCGAGATAGGAAAAAATGATAACGACCAAATTATAAAGCTTCCCAGTGCTTATAACTTTTCTTATGTCTACTATTTCATAACCATTTTTACTCTTTCAAAGTTTTTACGTTTTGAAATTTTTTGCTCCATGACATAAGCCCTTCTTATTGGATAAAAAGTTATATACTTCGGATAAAATGTAATATCAAAAGTATAACCATTTAATTTAATAAAATAATAATAAATGCGTACATTAGCTATAAAATTAAATTGATTACATTCAATTCATTCAGTTCAACGGCTTTTTAATTGTTATTTATCTGTGTTACTAACTCGGCCAGGGGTTTCCAATCCTGTGCCTGAGGGCACTATGGGTTCCACCGACTATTTATTAAGTGCTCGCTACTGTTCGACCACGACAGAAAAATGTACTAGGCGATAAGTGTGAAAGGAATAAAACTGCCATTATGAAATTATTCACACGCACACCACCATCGAAATTAAACCGAACTTTGATGGAATGACCCCACCCTTTGATAATATCTCGTGTTGCCTCGTCAAATATCAACATCTCACGCTTTTCGCCAATAATAACCAATAAGTGTTATTGAGAGTTATAGGAGACAGTTAAAACGGTGTAAAGTCAATTTCACTCGCCGCTACACCTTAATATGCACCTATAATATTTTACATTTACTATCTACCCGTAAAAGGCGTCTTGAATTGGCACAGTGGTCAGTTAGAGACGTCCATGACTGCAGGAGCATCAGGAAAGTGTTCAAAACATTGAAATTCATAGAAGCAGTACTACATAGAAGGTGGAAACAAAATAATTTCGTTGAAAGTCTTCAGCATTTTTTATTTTATTTTTAGTAGATGTCCCAATTAGTTTGGGGTAAGACTTTTAATTACTCTATACATTTTTATTTTTCGGTAGATTTTGAATAAAGCATTGCCAACAAAAATTTGGTTCCGTAACTCGTTAAAAAATAACTTGAAAAAAGCTTATGGGGCCCCATTCCCCCATTTTATTTTAACGACACTCTTTGCTTTTCACAGAATCTTGCAAATGTGATAGCAGCGTGACAACAAAATATTGTGTTTTCAACTTGTCATTTTCATAGCTTGGTAGACTATAAAAAATGTCTTTGTTGCTTTGTCAATTTCTGTCTTTGAAATTGTTTCCCAATTAAAATTGTCTAGTAGGTAATAGTATATTTTACTCATTAAATCAACCAATTAGAAATAATCGGTCGTGCGAATAAAATTAATTCGATTGTAATCGATTTGAGTTGAGCGTCAAGTTTGTTTATTTTCTTAGAAGCTTTTAATTTCGTTTACAAATAAAGTTTCTGTTCTCAATTTCCTTCCCTCGCCGAGGCCTTTCTAGATAATAACAAACAAAACCTCGAAAAAAATTTGGAAGTGACAGATCCACTCAGTAATCTTTTACGACAGATTTATACAAGCAACGTTTCGACTTTTTTTTTGCTTCCTGACAGGATGTTTCCATTCGATGCGAAATGAAATTTGAAAAGTATAAACAAACAATTCGACTTCTTTCCGCACGCGAATCTGTGTTTAGGACAAGCTCGTAATTGACACCGTTCCTTGGTTCGGTACTCGAAAAATGATTGCAAAAATTTCGATGGTTCGTGAATTATTTATAGGGCGAAATCTCATTAATCAAAAATAACAAAGACATTTAAATCAACATCAATTCCCGAAGGAAAGACCGTTATACAAAATAAAAGAATAATATTTATGTTTCATCAACGCTTTCGGTGATATTTGCAATGCTAAAACCGTACTACAGATTTACCATTTAAGACCAGATAAAATTGTAAAACTTCTTACTTTGCACAATACAGACTTTGAATGCGAAATTTAACAGACCCGCACCGAAATCCCACTCACGGTATGCAAAATAGACAACCGGGAAGTTTTCTATAAAATGCATCCAGAACTTATCCCGAAACAATTTTTGATTTTATTTAGGTTCTCTCAGATCTTTGCGGCATCAAAGAAAAACGGATGCATTCCGTATTGCTTCCTTCAGTGAAAACTAATTTGATTTCCCTTATCGATATGCAACTCCGCAAACAAAGGCTTTCAGTAAGTCACATAGAGCGTTAATTTCCCCGAACGATCAATAATGTTTCTATCTGTAAAGAAAAATACCAATTTAGCCATTAGGAACAATAACAATATTTTGCGTCGAGTCATCACATTTTATTTTACGGTTTTATGAAAGTCCTCGCAGCGAGCTTTTCAAATAACACAACGATGTCCCATCGCACTAAAGGTCGGAGCGGGATATTTTTCGTTCATTAAATTCTGTGCGAATATTAGTATGCAGCTTTCGCAAATAAAGTTATTAACAAATGGACGCTCCTAAAACTCGTACCAGATGGGATGAAATAAATGAAATGTGAAGGCGCCGGCGTCAACTCAAATATTAAAAGACATCCGAGCCATCACATTAAAGTGATGTGGTACACCAGTTCGGCCATTATTGTTGTTTCTTTTGTCCTAAGGAAAACAGGCCCTTTCATCAAATGAGCTCGCGAACAAAAAAGGATTTCGAATTTAATTAAATATTGTAAAGTTTTTGTTTTTTACTTCGAATTCGAGAAAACAGCTGGCAACTGACATATTTCTCGATATCTTTTATTGAAACGATCCCTTTTCATCAAAGGACCCGTATCTTTGTTTATTTATTCAAGAACGACGACTTTTAGAAGGTGAATCCTGTGAATTTTTCAGGAATTTTTTTTCTAACCATTTTAATCGCTGCTTGAGGGTTTAACCACTGACAAGTTTGTAATATCAGAATGTCGTCAAATCGCGCTTACATTAGCGACGAGTGGCTCGTGGCAAAATTTTTATAAGTGGCTTTTTATGACGGAAATTTATTATGTCGGACTCCGAAAGTTTTGCGTCGACTACCCGAATTAATTCTATACTATCTGGTTTGCAAATTGACTATTATTTTTTTCTACTGGAAGAAGTTCAGTTAACGTTAACTTTAATTTAAACTTGCATTTAATTATTTTTATTAAGATTTGTGTTCTTCAATTTCCATTTTTTTATTATAAATCCCAAGCCAGTGACTGTGTGTTTTAATGTCAATTAAATGTAATTAAGAAAATACTAATTTCAGCTAATAAGCAACTAATAATATAAAAGTTACAGTTATTTCATTTTCAAAATGAAATTTCACAAAAATTGCTGTTGACATTGTTGAGAGAACTGAATAATCAAACAACTAGGAACGAAATTGCCTTTATTTACTTAAATTAAATGTCGATTCATTTAAACGTCAAAGTTAAGTATTTTAGCCTAAAAATCGATTAAAAATAAAATCACCAAAGTTTCCAATAAAGATTTATTATCTTAAATAGCTGAGAGTGGTAAATTTACCCGACCACAAATGACGGCCAAATGATATATGGAGAATGTAAATCAGACCCCACTGTAACCTAGGGTTCAGGTTCGAACTAAAAATACACGCTTTCTGTTCATAATGACTTCTTAGTATTTCTTAATGAGGGCTCGGTTAAACATTACGCTGTTTTCAAATAAGTTGTGTTCGATTATTATATTAAGCGAACAGCAGCCAGTGTTTCAATGACTTTGTAAATTTGACATTTCAAAGCATAAATACGCCCCTGATACTGAACGCGTGCCAGTACTACCTGACATCTCCGGGACCTCTAGTTTCTTTAAAAAGCTTTGTCATGTTACAAACACTTGCCTAATTTTTTAAATTATTACTTGAAAGTATTAAATAGCATTTCTTACTAACATTAATATAAATAATACATATAAATATTAATTAATTAATTTAATATTATAAAAATCAATGAAAAATATAGTGTCGGCAGATGATAAAAGTGGAATTAACATCAGATCGTAGCTCATTAATAACTAAATACAAAGCCAAATTTTCATAGTAGTGTCTTCAAAATTGAGTTTTTTTTTGGAGGACCCTGTACAAGATGTATGTATTTAGAGAAATTTACAGATCCACAAACGCCACAAAATGTCATAGAATGTTTTGAACATAGATTGATTTTCTTGATGAGCTTCACCTTTAAGGTTTCGTAATAATTTTACCTAACCAAATTCACAAAAAATGTGACTCTCAATACGGATTTAGGCAAAGACTTGGAACGAGAGAGGACCTCCTTGCTATGCAGGTATTAGTTCAAAATAGCTATAACCAACGTAAAGAGATTTGTCTGCGTTTCATTGACTATGAAAAGACAAGGCGCAGCATGGACATACTAAAAAAGAAAAATCTTGACCATAAGATATCAGATATATTGATAGATTATATGTATCAGAATATGTAACCAAACCGAAAACATCAAAATCCCCAAAGGAATACGGCATGAATTTATCATGTCGTCGCTATCTTTTAAGCTCTATTCATAAACAATCTTTAACAAAGCACTTGATAATATCCAGAAAGGTATAAATGCCAATGGAACCTGTTAAAATTTACATCAATTTTTCTGATAACTCGGTCTTAATAGTCGATAACGTTGAAGATCTTAAACGAGTCTTTGAGGGGGTTCACAGAAATAGTGATAGAATGGGTCTTACGATTAACATCAATAAAACGAAATTCTTTATATATGTGGGCAAGAGTTGCCAATGAGGAAGTATTCCGGAGAGTGCATAAGACAGGGAAGTGCTTCTAAGCATCAAACGAAAAAAACCAGCTTGTTTAGGCCACATTATCTCTACAAGAAAATACCAGTTCCTAACACTAATCACCCAGGGCTGCGTTTTATGGATGGCTTCATGCTTACCACCACAAAGCAAGATAAAGCAAATGATGTTACCGGTGACATTCATTAATGGATACACAACTAATCCAAATTTCCTAGGAAGTTGATGTTTTTCAGTCGTTTGTTTGGTGCGCATTGAAAAAAAATGGTATGCACTTCTACCATTCGCAAAGGGTGCAAGTGGAAGGGCAAGTGGCTGTTACATCGTACAAATAGAGACGGAGAAATTTCGAGAAATGTATTGGTGATGAATGAATGCTGTATCATCCGAAATGGTAGACTCATTTTCACAATTTTCACACATGATGAGACTCCACACACTATTCGCTAGAGTAACTTTTGGCAGCACGTTAGTACAGCCGTTTCAGTTACCAGCACATCTTAATGGAAAATCGTATGTGCAGTTTTTACGTAGTATGTAGTATGCACGACGACTGCCCCGCACATTTTAGTCGTGCTGTACAAAATTACCTCGACGTCACTTTTTCCCAAAGGTGGAACGACCGAGATGAATGTATTCCATGGCCTCCACGTAGTTTCAACTTTAACACATTGTTTTTTTTTATGGCGGTAGCTGAAAAATGGGGTATATACCATCAACGAGTTGAGCCATCGTATTAACGATGTTACAGATAATTATGAGAAAGAACTCTACAATTGGAAAATTGGATTCGTCCTGAGCAGCAGTGCGTTAAAAGGGACCTTGAACACCTTTTGTGAAAGTTGTGCTGGATTTTTATAGCATTACCACAGAATAATAATAGATACAGAAGCAGCACTCGACAAAGAGATTAAAAATCAGAGAGAAAGATGGAAGTACACTACTCAATTAAACAACCAATCATATGCACGCGCAAAAATCGAATGTTTTCATGCATCACGACATGAGACAGAAAAAAATGACGTTTTATTAGGTTAGTACAGGATATTTGTCTGTGAATGTTATTCACTCCGATTCATGTTGCGAGCACCTGCGTCGCATTTGGTCTATTAACACTGTCTCTTTTTCTTTCTTATGTACCCATACTTCCATCACTTACCTTCACTACCGGTTTAAATATCCGAGGTCACCGGCTTAAAGTGTGAAACATCAAAGGTTCCGCCCAGAGTGCTGCTTAATTAAAAAATTTCTCGTTACTTTTTGTTTAATTTTGTAAAAAGTGGTTGGAAACGAGAAACTAATAATATTATTTCTAATTCTTTCTTTTTTGTTTCGCGTTTTGGTCAAAAGATAATTAAGAAAAGCAGTTTACTTTTCTCCTCCTCCCCGGTGGTTGCAAAATACCCTATATAGTAAACTCTCGGTTAGTGAACAGATGTCTAAAGAAAATCTTAGAATGAGTTCTCATGAAAGACGGAGAAAATAAGCCTACGTGCCAGGTGGTAGGACGATATTATAAAAGCCATGCAAGAACGGAAAAAGATCAGTTGTGTTGAAATAAACTCGCAGATATATCCAATAAAATGTTTAGAATCACAAATCCTGTTCAAACTGGTTAGAGGCAGCAACAAGCAGGTAGAAAGTAAAACCAAACCAATAGATTCATTTTAGAATTATAAAGAAAACTGGATTGACTGAATTCAATTTAAAACATGATTATTATTGGCTTACAAATAAGTCTGATTGAAAATAAATAATTTGTGTCTGACTGATAAATGAACTTAATTAAACAGTATAAAAATTTTGTGACTAACAAATAAATTTAGATTAAGAAGTGGAATATTTTCTACTAATCAATATGATGAAGATTAATATTTGGCTAAGAAGTGTACACAATTTAATCCATAAAAGGTGGCCTATTTTATTACTGGATAATAATAAACTTTGGTTTAAGCTGATTTATATCTTTTAACTAAGGAAACTATAAATTTGAATACAAACACGAATAAAATAAATAAAGTAAATTCTTAGTGCTAATCGTAATTAACAGTCAAGAAGAAACTTTTGAGCGTTTTCCTGAAAATTGCAAAGTGAAGCAAACTATCAACTTTTTAGTTATCAACTTTTAAGTGGATACAACTCGTCTTGAAAATAAAGTTTTCAGTGATATGTGAGATGACGTCGATTGTTCCAAATACGTCACAATCACCTGCACTTCGAAATTTTTAACGTCATTCATCTCACAGTTAGTGACGAGTCGAACGAATACCGAAATGGCATTCCTCACTTAACATCCTCGGTATCTTGTCGGAGAGTAATGCGAGAATCCAGACAAGTTATATGACAAGAGAGACGATGCGGGACTGTCACTTGTCAGCAATTTCCTGGCTCAGCGCTTTCGCGATGATATTATTTCACTTCTGATAGGGTTTCTTTTATAACCCGCCGAGGGATTTTAAAATATTCAGGTGAATTGATTCAATTTGTTTTCTTTTTGCGAATTAAAGTTCCAAAAGGTTCTTAATTAAATTCATACCGTTCCCAAATGAGTTAAAAACGCCTTAACAATTTTTATGGAGTATTTTTTTAGGGATAAGCTTGTACAATGAAAATTTATCGTTTTCGGATCCCCGTTTACGGTCTTATTTGAATCATTTAAATCCGAATTTAGTTAACCGCACACAACAGATGTAATCCAATTATGCTAAGTTTCAATTATTTAAATATTAACGGCGTATAATAACGTCCGATTCTGGCAGGAAATTGCGGCAGGATGGAACGTCGAGGGGAAAAGCGTTTTTTTGTGTTCGCGATGAGGGTTTTGAAAAATGTTGGTTCATATAAAATCTTAGCTCGAGAAAACAGGAAATGTATTCAAACATTATCCGTTACTACCTATAAAATATAGCATTATTATTATAAAATTTTATGAGGCAATTTATTTTAGTTTATGATACCAATGTTCAATTCTGCGATTATGATAAACTGTTACGTTTCATTCTTTTTCCGCCCGTTTGAAATCATATTTCTTAGCGCGCGAATATTTTATGTACGTGTGCCTGGGATAAATTGATCAAATTATAAAATTAAACGTTCGCTGAAAACATGTTGACGAACGAAGAAGATTAATTACCGAAATGAATTTGATCGTAATGCCGCCCAAAGATCAATAAAATCGATGATAAAGCGCTTTATGCGGCACAAAATTGCTCTCTCCAAATTGGTTCACAATTTGCAGAAAATTGCACGATAAAGAATACTTTTACTGCGCCAAATTTTATTGACAAATTGAATTTGGAAATGCCTTAGTGGAAGATAACTTTTTCTTTGAAACTAAAATTTTCCAAAATAATAAATATCCTGCCATTCACGTTGCGATAAAAAAATGCGAAACGCCAACATATGAAGTTGATAGTGCATTATAGGCGAAAGCTTTTAGGCATCATTTCTTGAATATTAAGCGGTACAGAATGTTGAAAGAACATGAGCCAAGCAGCATATTAAATTTGCTGCCTCCTCTATAAGAATTATTTATTAAAATGTTGTTGAAGTTTTTTATCTTGTTTTCATTTATTCATGCCAAACAATTTATTCATTTTATTTGTTATTTTATATGAAGACTTAGAGTAAATGAAGAAATCGTTGATGACAACACGCAAAAGTTGGAGCAAAACTTGAAGTGGTCATTGAGAAAGTTGTTTTCGAAATCTCGAACTGCAGTAAGCACATATCATATGAGAATGGTTTGATTAATCAGTGACTTACATGAAGAAGTTTTTTTTATCAAAATTCAATCTATTTTTCGACGTAGACTTTTTTTAGGTCGATACTTCCGTAAACTTTCCAAAAAATAACATTTCCAGAACTCTGCACCGAACCATTTCTTTAAATTTGAATAGAAAATGAAGTACCTAACTACAGAACAAATCTGAATCAGGGAGCAATTCGTGGCACAATTCAACAATTTTGACCATGTCAATTGCAGAAAAAATGAGATGTACCTAATACAATACATGGAAATGTCATTCGATTGTTTTACAAAGGTTGATCCCAGAAAATTGTCACCACGACCTTTTCGACTGATGGAACCATTTTTGGTCCCTTTGGTGCATGTTCCTTCATTTCTAAAGTGTAGTCATTGATCTATGTATCATCAACGGTTATGTAACACCACAAAAAGTTACTTGGATTGAGTTGAAGGTGATTCTTCTTCTTACAGTCTCTCTTCTATCAGAGGTAGACGACCATCATTGCTATTCTTATCTTGTTCACCGCTGTTCCAAATAGTTCAGACACTGGTCTGAATTATTTGGAACAGCGGTACTGCTTTAAAATGGTAGCACGATTCTATTATTTATTCACTGTCCACCATCCATCGTCCAAGCCATTAATAATTATCTATTGCATAGATTTGCTTGGAGTTTTGCCTATGCCTAAATATGATACCAAATGTCAAATATAAAATTTGAACTTGAGGGTTCTTCCGCGTTGTCCCTTTGTACAATTTTTAGAAGAGCTGAGAATGTACTTTTATCAAATAATAACTCCTCAGAAACTTAAACCATTTGATTAACCAAATTGTGAGTTATGTTACCATTGATTGCGAAACAATTTGAATAGTAATCTTTGCTGAGTGTGACTTGTTTTCAGATGAAGCATGGTTCCATTTGTTAGGGGCCAAATATTTAAATTTTACATTAATGTAATAGCGCCCAAATAACTTATTGTTTGTCGGTTATGTTAAATAAAGATTAAGACGAATTTGCAGTACGGGCAATTCTGACATATTTACAGCAACGCTCCAAGATCCATTAATAATTGAAAATTGATTAGCCATTTAGCGACGAAGAGTAATAATTGAACTACATTCTTCCAAAATTAATTACAAGGAATAAATACTCAAACAATCAATTTCAGAAGTTTTCATTAATAAACGACAATCAATTAACAAGATGGCGCTACACCTTATACAACAAGAAAGCATTTGGAGTATATAAGTGAGTATTATGATGATATAACAGTTAGTCCGATTTCATGACTAGACCAATAAGTTTTCTCTATTAGTGGTTGAAACATAAGGTCTGTCAAGATGATTACACGCACTGGAAAAATTAGTGCTTGCAATAACAACGGTGGTATAGCAATATTAATCAGAAAATACTTCAGAATAAATAAATAACCTAAAACAAAATATGCAATGTCTTTAATTTAGTAGAAATCACAGTTGGTCTTTTAAATTTTAAGTTGGTTTATGCAATCTTAACAATTTAAGAACTTACGAGAAGACGCAAAATAAATAAGTGCCTCATGTCTGATAGGTCAGTTGACTCACATTCTTCTATAAATAGTATATATTCGGTTTCCATGAAACTCAAATATAGGTATTTTTCAAGAGTTCTTTTCCAATTACATCCCAGAAAATATTTGATGAAAAAACGTTGGATATAGTAAAATGTAAAAACGAATACGAAACATTTTGTTAGTTCATACCAAAAATGACTCGATCAAGTTTATTTGAAAGATACTTCATTTTAGGAGCTCTGAAAAGAAATAATGATTCTAAAACCTAGAAGAACATTAATGATGTTTAGGGAAATGTATTCAAAGTGATAACATCAAAATTGGTTTATAAGATTCCAGTTCGATGACTTTTACCTCGAAGACTTAAGTCGATAGAAAATTGTTGATTTGTAGACATAGATATTAGAGAAAATTGTGACCACAAAAGGCAATAAATTCTTTTGGTTAGAAAATCGAAAAGGGTTAATTACTTTTACTTAATAAATATGTTTTTGTTTTGTGAAATGATTATAATTATTAATAAAAAAAGTCGATTTGAATATTTACTTTGCGACTAAAGAGATTTTTAAAACAAATTAGATTTGAGTATTTGCTTTTGGAAAGGTTGTAAAGCAGAAAAATATCAAATCGATTACATGCCCGAACGCGTTCCGACACAATTTGAGGTTTCTACTCCTCATTAACCCTTTCGCTGTCACGAATATTTAGTGGTATAATTAACAATGAAAAGGTTGACGTCGTTATTTCTTTCTGTAACAAGAAAGCGCTAAAGAGCTTCAAACTAACATAAACGTAAATCAAGTCGAAGATAAAGTGGAATAAATTGGAACATCCAATTCTCTTTTATCCAAACAACATAATACATTCTTGCAGTGAAGTTACAGGACGCGAGTGTATAAAAAATAATTTTTCCCGGAAACAGGGTCGAATTAAAAAGCGCTTAGGGCGAGTTACACACTTGATCTCTTTGCCTGGATCCACTTATTAAGGCCGAAAGTGTTAAACCGTATAATTCATTGCAGCAGTTCACGCGATTTTCACATCATTTAATAAAGCTCCACTCGATTAATCCCAACCTCGTAAAATCTGATACACACGTACACATTCATAAAGGTAACACTTCAAAGCAGTCAAGTTTCCAAACACCTCATATCTCATCCCGTACAAATGTTGTTTTAAAGGGGAGGCAGCGGCGCGCATTAACGGAGGAAACCCAAAAATTTCCGAACTGAAATTCAATTAAAAGGAATTAAAATATGAAGACGTAAAACCACTGTTATTTACACTTAACAATGTTTGGGAGGTATATTTCGCGGCCTTATCGTCACTACGAATACCTACTAAAATTCCGCAACTTTAAATTCCCAGACCGGAAACTCGCAATTCTCGGCATAAATTTATACAATAAATCAACTCGCTATAGGATTAAATTTCAGTATTCGTGATACAAATAATACATCACAGGGTTTGCAATGCCCGAAATCGGTTTTCCCTGCAATACATTAAACATCGTCGACTAAACTAAAAATACGCCCTTTGTGCCTGACGCTTTGTGCCTTGCGCTGATAATGCGCTTCATTAACAGTCAACTCAATTTCAGCCGATTAAAGACACCGTTTTCACTTCAAACCGTTTAATTATCAACTGACTTCTAATGCATATAACGCCCAAGGAAATTTCTGAGCTTAAGCCGATTTTTGATAATTTGTTAAGACTGCAACAGGTGCTGATAATTGTCTTACAGGAAGCAATTTCATAC
Source organism: Dascillus cervinus (assembly GCA_949768715.1). Lineage (NCBI taxonomy): Eukaryota > Metazoa > Arthropoda > Insecta > Coleoptera > Dascillidae > Dascillus > Dascillus cervinus. The sequence goes on along the minus strand of OX458319.1, from coordinate 21,884,434 downwards.
TTCAACCTCCCTGATTTCCATAAATCAATCACAGCACGGCAACCTTTATTAACATCACTGTTAATATTTTTAAAAGCTTTTACAACCTCTCAAAATTTTTTCCAATTAATTTCCATACCAATTTATTCATTATTGCACTTGGTTGCAGATTAGGCGGAATTCAATCAAATTCGATTTTACTGCCGGCAATAAAAATTTAAGAACGTGATGAATCGCTACCACTCCGACCGCAAATTTTCGAAATTCCGTTCCCCGATTCAAATAGGTACAATGAACGAACTGGAAACTACCGAAATAACTTACGTTCGTTGTTCGCGCGCCCCTGTTTTACATCTTTCGCGACATCCCTTTCGTTTCATTTTCATTTTTAAGTTTCTTGTATTCCATTATCCGAATGTTGTTTTTGTTTCGCTCGGTCGCATTATTAAATTCGAAATTTGCATAATCTGTGAAGAAGTTCAAGGCTTTCTTTTTTTGCGAATTAAACCTTTCAGGAGTTTTATTATTTCAGAAAAGAGAGTTAGGGAAAAACAGCGCGTGCGAATTCCAATTATAACGCGATTTGAAAGATGCCCGGTGAATGATGTAACAACGGCCGACAAACTTCCACATGTTTCAGAAAGTTAAACATTGTGTGTTACCCTTTCGAATATAGGGCACTTTGTTGACTTTTAATTATTCCTGTGATTTATTATCAGAGTTGAAATGGCCTTTGGCGATATTGTTTGTTGCATAGATTTTAGTCAAAATAAGGCTTTATTGAAATAAACCTTGTTTGCTCGCTAAATGATTCAATTGAGAATGTGAAAACATTGTTACTTTACACATTCATCAAATGTCACCCCAACGTTATAAATGCACGCATGGATTTATCAGTGTTGGTTAACGCCTTTTATTAATGCCGAATTTTCAAAAGAAAATTGATTTAGAAAATTGAAATCAATAGATAATTGAATAAATATTTACTAATAAATAAATATTTACCAGGAAGAAAGTAAGTGAAACTCTCAAAATAACACTCTAAAACTTTGCTGACTTGCTTATCGAGGGAATTATGTTTTTAACTAATGGCAGTTATTCCCTATCAGTACCTACTTTTCTTGTAGCGAATAGATACTTTTCAATTCTACTTTTTTTGCGTTCATTTACGTCTCTCTGTCGGTAAGTAGGGTTGCAAGAAAATCCTTAAAATAATTAGTAAGTAACATTTACCTGCAACTTTTGATATAGGGAACTAATTTGATAGTTTTGATATTTTAAAATTCTTTTAAACTACACCATCTTTTTATTACTAATCTAATAGTAAAGTATCCAATAAATTTATAAGTTTACAACAGACATTGAAATGTGTTTTATTCATATCAAAATATTAAATCAAGTAGATCGTTTTAACCGGAAGGATGGATAAAGTAATACTTTAACAGCAAGGGTGGAAACAATATTTTATTTTTTATTACATATTACATACGGCATTCATAGACTTAACAAAGGCCTATGACACATTTTCGATAAAAGAACTTTTTGAAGTGCTGGAGGAATCGACCGTTAACATCACGCTAGTAAAAGCCACAAAAGATATATGCAAAAAAAGATCTGCACGAAATAAAATCGGAAACTAATAACTAAATTCTGTTGCCAAAGGACTACGTCAACCTACCAGCCTATCGCCAATATTATTTAATATAACAGCACTACATCAATGGACACGAAAGTGCAGTGCGCCGATGACCAGATGGTACTGATAAGAAACTCAGAGGACATTGAATCTTTGATCAGAAAATTAAGTGAATAGTACAATAAATGGAGATTAAAAATAAACTTAAACAACTGGCAACCAAGGACAAATTTTACAACTTGAAGAAGCGAATGTGATAAAAAACCAATAATGACTTTATGCACAAAGAAATTAAAATAAATAATATGTGGTCTGATGACCACCGAATAAATAATGCACGAGAGATTACCGGAATTGTCAACTCTATCCTACGGCAAAGAAAACATTACAAATAAAACAAAATTATTAAAAGTTTTGCAGTTCCAAAGTTTGGCAGATCACTAAATCCTATGAAAGGAAGCTTTTAATGGTGAAAATGGACGACCTCAGAAAATCCGCTAGAAAATTAAAACTAGAAAGGATAAGAATCAAAGAAACAAGAATAACAAAAACTGTTATAGAAGAATTTTAGAGGAAACCATTTGTTTGTGGTCACACAAACATAATGCAAGAAAAAAGGTTTCCCAAAATGGTAATGAATGCGGAACCTACAGAAAGAAGAAAAGGTGGACGCAACGGGTGCAAGGTCTTTCTCCTGCTGATTATCCAGTCGGGCAAGATTGCTGTAGATGATATATTTAGGAAACAGCGAATCCATACACTAGAAATTGGGAATCTACACATTCACCATCATTGAGCAGAAGAAAATTCGCATCTAACGTTTCCAACTGGACATCAACTACGATTATAGGTTAATGTTTGGGCCTTTTTTTTTTTTTTTGTTAAGAGGAGGTAACCTGTGTGACTACTAACTTCCTCCCCCATACGTCTTCCTCACCACGGGAACTACATTAACATTACGTCAAGTATTGCTTCGAGATGAGTGACTGTTTAGTTCCATTTACATCTTATCATTAGATCACATCTTTGGTAAGCTTTCACTCACACTTTTTCACCTTTCGTTTTCTTTCCCTTTTACCTATCATTCTCTCTCTATCACTCTCTCCCTCTATCATCAAAAAATTGCCTCTTATTAGTTTGCTTTCACACACACTTTTACTCATTTCATCTTCTTCCTCCTTTACCTATCATTCACACTCTCTATCACTCTCTCCCTCTTTGATCATCTTAGATTGAATTGTGAAGAAGGCATCCCTTGACTCCCCTTGGTAATGGACCCTCTGGCTGTCAAGGCTTCACATGAACTTGCATCTTTAATTGTGATGTTCGTTACAACCTAAATGACTCAATAAGATTGGTGAAATATGATTCAAAAAATAATTAAAAGAAATAAATAAATAATTAAAAATTTTAAACCTAGGAGGCTTAGAATTTTTACTATCAAAATCAAAGTAGTATATTGAATAATTTTTTTTTGACGTTTCTAACATTTTTACATTTTTCGCGGTAACTTTACAAATAAACTGATGGAATCCGTCTCGCGACTTTACGAAAATTAAATGAAACTTATTTGCTCCTAATAATTACTATAAACGCTTCACGAGCAAAAAATTACAAAAATCTTCAATTGGTAAATTTTGACGTTTCTAAAAAATTTCAAACAGATCGAAAAAAGAAAAAAGAAAAAATTATTCAAAATACCTCATATACATTCATTCTCTCAATCACACAACCTTTAACCTTCAATCTTCGTCAGAATCTGATATCACATCATCTCTGACGAGGAGTTCCTCCCTACGAAATTCCTCTTGCTGTTTTCCACGCATAATGTCCCGCATCATGTTGGTTACTGTTTTCCAAGATTCCTCGGAATCCAATAATAACTCAGAAATATTATTCTGGTCTATATTACAACCCATTTTAATCCTAGCATCTCTTCGGATGCTTTCCCATTCGTCACAAATGAATATAGTATGTTCTGGCGTGTCTACCTGCTGGCAAAACCAGCAAGTATCGACATCCGCCTTTTTTATCCAATTGAGATATTTTCCGAAAATTCCGTGTCCGGACATGGATTGTGTTAAAAAATAAGCCATTTCTACCCACTTACTATTGAACCATTTTCTAATATCTTTAACGAAAATTTTTGCCCAACCTAAATAATCGTCCCATTGTTCTTGCCAAGCTATCATTAAGGATTCGTTTGCCAAAGAGGTATGATCTTTGCCCCTTAAATAAATTTCCGATCTTACGTTCGCTTTCATCCACAAAGGAGGCATTCTGGCAAGCACCTGCACTGCCTTCGTGGATATTGTTCTATATGCGGATGTTATTCTAATGGCTAACCTCCTGTTGACCCTATCGAGCATGTTTTTATAACGCTCGAATCTTAGGGCCTTTATCCAGGCATGGGCGCCGTACAAAATCACGGAAATTACCACCGAGGACAGTACTCTGCGTTTGCCAGCTTTCGGACCTCTGATGTTCGGCATTAACCTTGAAAGCGTCGCTGCTAATTTCATTCCCTTTAAACATACCTCTTTAACGTGCGTCGTTAATTTTACATCTTTGTCTAACCAGACACCCATATATTTAATAGCATCCGAGCTATCTAACCTAAAGCCGTCGATATCGATCGATAAGCTTTTAATTTTCCTTCTCCCTGCCAAAAGTACCATTTCTGTTTTTTGCAGGGCGATCTTGATCCCCATGTCATCCAGCTTGCGTTTAACTCTACCGAAGGCGTATTGTGCTTCCTCTCGTAGCGCATCTTCAGATTTAGCCTCTACAACTATCGCTAAATCGTCTGCGTACGCCACGAGTGTCACATCTTTTCCCAAATCGAGCTCTAATATCTCGTTATAAAATATGTTCCAAAGGGTTGGACCAAGAACCGAACCCTGTGGAACACCGCTGGTTACATTAATCCGTTCTCCGTGAGAAGTAACGATACAACGATCTGATAAGTACGATTGTATCATCCTTATTATGTGAACCGAGATATTAGCTCTCTCTAATGCCGAAATAATTCCTGTCCACGGTGCCGAGTTAAACGCATTCTGTATGTCAACAGTTATCATCGCACAGAAACCGCGATTACTATACGCCAATCGATTAATTCGATTTGGCACTTCGAGAATTTTACTGACTGCATCTATCGTAGATCGCCCTGCCCTAAATCCAAATTGATTATCATTCAAAACACTTTTATCCTCTAATTCCCTCTCTAACAGACCCTTAATGACACCTTCGAACAATTTACCCGCGACATCGAGCAGACATATCGGTCTGTATGTGATTAAATCTCCTTTCCGCGGTTTCTCTATCAATACTAGGAAAGCAGTTTTCCAGATGTTTGGAAAATCACCTGCTTTCCAACATTTATCCAGTACCCTGGCTATGACCTCAGGGTACTTTAGAGACAAAGATTTAATCACCTCTGCAGGAATTCGATCAGGACCTGGAGCCTTACCCGCTCTGATCCGAGACGCAGCATCCAATATGTTCTCTGCCGTTAAAGTTTGAGCCTCTTCCGGAGGCATGTCAAGTATCGGCCACACATTAATAGGATGAGATGGAAACAACTTCGCCACCTGTACCCGGGTATCCCCTCTACCTATCTCAATGCGTGGACGAAGCTTGAGCTTGCTTGTTACAATTTTGTACCCGAGGCCCCATGGATCCTGATCTATTTCCTTGCAGAGTTGTTGCCAAGCTGCTCGTTTTGCCGATTTTATCGCCCACTTTAGGGATTTCTTCGCCCTTTTAAAATTTTCAAAATGAATTTGAGGATCTATATTATGATTACGATTAGCACGTGTCATTATGCGTCTCAATGCGAGGCATTGACGTCGCTTATCTGCGATATCGTCATTCCACCAATACACTGGCGGACGCATATGACGCGATTGCTTACGTTTAACAAGATTACTATTACATAATCTTGTGATGTAATTAATTAAATGTTTAGGTGTATTAATATCTTCAGGTTAATGTTTGGGCCTGGTACGGTAAGAAAGTTTTGGTTCTTATATTTTACCATAATACATAATCTTCCAGAGCTCCAGCTCATTATTTTTGTCAAGTTTACTTAATCAAATGCACCCCTACAAATGGATAGGTAGATCAGGACCAGTCTCAAGGCCTCCAAGATCTCCTTATCTCAAACCTTCGGATTTTTATGTGTGGGGACACTTACAATCGTTGGTTTACCAGATTTTAATCGATAATGAAAACATGCTACGTCAACATATCATTGATGATTGTGAATCAATTAGAAATCATCGGAAAATCTTTGAAAGAGTTGGGCAGCAATGATTCAACGTGAAAATACATGCCACTTTGAACATCTAATCTAGATTGTTAGCATAATGTTCATAAATTATTTATGTTCAGTAAATTACTTTAAATTAAACTAAATAATTTTAATTACATTATCCACGTTTCTAAGCAACATGAAACATTTCATCAAGATTTTGCAGATTTAAAACTTTAAAGCTCAATATCTTGGAAGGGATCCACTTTCGTAAAGGGGTTTATTAGAACTTTTGATTAATTTTGATCGTAGAATACTCTCTTAAACTTTCTCCCCTTATTTTAATTACACCCTGTATATTTAAATTAAATAAATTATAAATTAATGCAGCAAAGCTATTCCTAATTTTGAACCATCATTTCACTCATTCTTTCATTGTTATTATTTTGCTAAACAAATTTGCTTATAAACTCCGTACAACTGAGATTTTGAAGAACGCTTGACAATAATTTAATTTGTATTTGGTTTTTCTTCTTCGTTTATTTAACATCTGTTATAGAAAAAAAATAAATTTATACGCAAACGATAAAATTTTATTATCGACTCACCAAAAATAATACAGTCGCTATTTCAAAGTCGTGAATTAACACTTTCCGTTTGATGGTAAAATATAATTGTATCGTTTTTAGCGATTATAAATATCACCATAATAGTTGATACGAACCACGCCAAGTAGCTATTTAATTCCATTGCAAGATAGAATCAATTTAACATTTTTTACCTTTAACCATATAAACGCAGTAAAATACGTTGTTCGATTGTAGAATAGCCTTTGATCATAATATCATCGTCAATTAATGAAAACTGCCTTGTAGCATGCAAATTGCATCATACTAAAATACTACTTGTATTCTGAAAGTCCCAAAACTGAGTTTATTATGAAAATATTTGTAGAGATAAAATTATGTATTTTGTATTTATTTCAGCAAATTTTGGTCAGTTTATGCGTACCAGTAGAGATGAAATGAGCGTTTATTTTCTACTTGTATAGATGGAAAAGTAACATTCTCCAGCACGCTTCTCCCTAAAAAGTTGATTGCATCCGAATGTTTTGCAACAAAAGTTTCTGTATTGTTCGAATATTGGCAGATTCATTCAACATAGCAAGCGACAACAAGGAACTAAACCCGGAAGTAACATTTACTAAGGATAACATTTGATTAAAGTTAGCATGCAGGTCTAGTCATACGGTATTTACTTCTAAAACGCTAACAGCTTAGTAATGAAAGTAATTTGGCTGAAAAATTCGAAATTGCAGTTTATTAGAGGACAAAACAGACAATCAATAAAACAATCGTGGATTAAATATTTAATTTTTTAAGTGGGGAAGCTAGACGCTGTCGGAAAACACGACGTTTTCTATTTAAATCAACATGAAATGAACTTAATTGGTGTACAAATGTCTATGCGCACGAACGTGCATAATGTCCATCCATACGTATGTACCCACTTAAGTTTGGAAGAGCTGGTGAGTAGTTGAGTAGTTCGGTCAGTTAATTTTTTTGTGTAATTAGAGTTGCCTAGTCATAGACGACATGGTTACTAAAAATTAGAGAAATTGTTCACATTTGAACAAAAACTTGACATTATCAAAAAAGTAGAAATCCATGTTCAGGTGAATATTGTACGTTCGTAGAGATACGCAGTAATTGTGTACGTGTTATGTAAATATTACAGCAAGAGGATGCACGTTAATGAGGCGCTGCTTGAAATCAGATTCTTGTTATACTTCTGAGGTCAGAATATTCACACTAAAAATACGTTACTAATTTTGAAGTACAGTCAAACTCCTCGTTAGTCATAAAGGGTATATATAAATTGGCAAAAAACCGCCAATATTCTTCTTAAAATTCTTAGTCAAAAATCTTGAAAAATGTTGTAACATGTAACCAGAATCTGCAGGAGGTCCTCAAAGTTATGATATTCTTCTGTTTAAAAACTTTTCTGGTTAAAAATGTTTGTTTTCAATAATTAGTTTTTAACTTCTTTCGTACAAAAATACATATGGCATCTATATCACCACACCGTGGATATGGAAATAAAAATAAATATTGGCAATTACAAAATTTGAATCGATTTTTTTCGTTGTCCTGTTAGTTTCATTCCTAGTAAAATTTACGTTTAGTGAATATTCCAATACACACAAAGTATAAAGAGTATGCAATGGAAACGCCACCATGGCAAAGCAAAAATGCCGTTTGCTATATTCAAAACCGAAGGTTTCATATGGAAGTATTTTTATATGCGAAATTGAACTATCTTGGCAAAAACGTTACTAGAGAGAAAATATGATTCTAGAGGAGATCACTATAGAAGAGTTCGACTGTAATTTATCGAATGCGACTTTCACAATTTGAATCGACCAGGATAGACTCGACCTATTCCTCATTAGTTTGATAATGAAGCTAACGATCTGCCTAAACGGACATCAGTCAAAGGCAAACAACCATAAACAAATATACTCAGTATGTACATTACAATCGCAACGTTAAGAAGGGGTGTAAATTCTATGACCAAGCTTGACAGAAATCCTGTTTGCGAACATCAAGAAGAGCGCGGCCGTCTTAAAAAGTTTGTGCGTCATTGGATTCGGTTTTAAAAATTCTAATTATTTTTTTATGGCATTTCAACCTACTCGGTTCTTAAATGCCCTTGAATAAACGACACCACCAAACTGTAGTTCATTGACCCCTATGGATAAGAAGGGCCTATATAAAGTTTGCGCTGAGACAAGTATTAGCTGGATGGTTACTTATCGGTTAACGGGTTAGTTATAGCTTTAAAATAATACACCTTTCTAGTTGTTTTGATTTATTTTGAACTATTGGGAATGGGGAACAAAACTTGCGCAAAATTGTCGATAACATAGAATATCAGGAAACTCCGATTACTAGTAACATACGATACCGGGAAGCTTCAACAACGGCCCAACACAAAGAAAAATATTGTTAATACCTTGGAAGCCTGAGTAACGTCAGGTAATTCAAGCTAGCATATTGTAAATATTTGATGGTGGCAGAAGCATGTCCTGTATTGTGTTGCTAATTAATTGCTGATAACTGGAATCTACCCTCAATTTGGTTTAGTTCTTCAATTTGTGCGACCAACAAATACAAATAGGGATCGGTACAATTCATTCAACATTTCAATTTTCTAATAAAATTTTAATAGTACAAGTACATAAATTACTGTGAACTTGCAAACACTAAAGTCAGAAATTTATTTGCGAAGCAAAAATTCGTCCGTTTCTTCTAAATGATTACTAAAACCGCGGTCACAGATTATTTTGTTTCTAATCATACTACTACACTATTTAAGTAAAAAGAAATAAACACTAAAGATATCGAGTGATTGAGGAAGTAAAACCATGATATTACTATTATAAATTACATATTACAAACACAACAGTTATTATAAACAGATCACCTATCGCTAACAATTATATGCTGAAATTGTTGGCGAAAATACATTTGCTTGTCAACAATTAATTACACAAATTGTTCTACACGACACATACTCTGCGGCAACTGTCAGAATAGGTAATGGAATTTCAAAAGTTCCCTTTTCCTTTGTAAAAATCCGTTGTATAAGCGGCTTGCTTTCCATTTAGGATTTGCAATGCTGTGTACATTTTACTGGGATCACCTCATTTAATTAATGCGATTATGTGATAAGTTTGTATTTAATTCCCTTCTTCTCAATGCAAGTGTTTTTCAACAACCTATTCTACTTTGAGTCATTAATTTCGCCCTCATATTTTCATATCATCAGAACAGAATTTCAGGACTCTGCAGTTGTGCAGTGTTAAATTAAGTTATGCCAACTGCCCGAAGAGTGGACTTACTCGGGCAATCAAGCAAGACTGAAATTACCTGTTACAAGCAAAATCACTTTAGTTGTAATAGAGACAATTACAATTAGTTCCGGTAAGAAATCAAATAGAGGCAAAAGAAATAACGGTTTTGCCATTTTGAAATCATAATTTAAAAACAAATTCAGCAGATAGGTAATTGAAAGCGATTTTTTTTAGCAATTCTCCAAACCAAGAAATCTAATCTTTTCTAACAAAGCTAATTGTAATGAATAGGAAAGAAAACATCACTCGAGAAATGAATTTTTAAAATTAATTTATTAGGACAACATGAATCACATTGTAAATTGTAAAAGAAGTGTTCTCGAAAAATGTTTTTACGGTTCATTTAAAAAGCAATAACAATTTTCATTTTATGTTTCTCTCATCAGTTGTCAAATTTCTGATTTTTCCAACAATATTACTGCATGGCCTTTTTATTTTTATACACCTCATTGATTACTCTTTAAACGCCGAAAAGTGTATGTCCACAAATAGGTCACAACAAACAGCAGGAGCCTTATCAGTATTTATAAACTTTCAACAATAGGTAGTATGGAAGTTAATTAGCGTATTCTAAAAACATGTTTAAAAATAATGCCGTGCCAAATTGAATTTCTGATTGCACTGCATGCAACATAATCATAAATAACTGAAAATATTCGGACGCATTTTTTTTCTTGCAGTCGTTCAACTTGTAACATGAACCGTTATTATCTGCAACTTCAGACAATAGCAAGTAATTCTAAACGCTTACAGTCAAAACATGAAATTTTTGCAGCGATAGCTTCCGTTCGAATTAATCAAAATTCCAATTTACTGAGTGATCAACGCGAAAACGTTCAAAGACAATCAATGGGTTATTTTTCAAGTCACTCCCTTTATTCTCCTTTATTTTCAATTAGAGTATTGATGGCTCTCCTTTCCCTTTCAGTCGTCATAAGGCTATCTCTTAGTTTTTCCTGGAAACTCATCATTTTCGTTGACACCCCCTCCCTGGGAGATCAAGCGAATATTTACTGCTATGCAATTTTTTCATGGTTTCAATTTGAATGTTGGAAAAAATCCGGATTCTTTAGATCGGGGCACGTTCCGGAAAAATTAGATCTGTATAACGCGTAGCGTAAAATATTACGGGCGTAAACATACAGGGGGCTTTAAAAATCAATTTTCACGTTTAATTGATTTCGCGTCGTTTTCCATTTTCCTTTTTAAGATACAGTTTCATTTGTGGAAGTGTCAGGTCGATGATGCGATAACAAGCTTTTCAATCAAATCATTCGGTATGTAAACAGCAGCGTTACGAAGAGTTTCGTAATGATGCGAGTTTCTTGTTACGAAATAGTAAATTTATTGACATTATAATGCTTATTCGCTCGGGTAACACGGCGACGAAAGCTGTATAAATCTACTGAAAAAATCGATACGAGCCTGTTGAAGGTTAAAGAAAATGGTCCGCAATTATTTTCATTTTATCCAGTAAGTAAGAACAAGTTTCACAATTTGCTTCAGATATACAATTTAAGATAAAATATATTCAAATATTTCGAAACTGGAAAACAAGTTAATTAAGTAATGAAAGTGTTGGGTTATTCAGAAAGTTTGTTCATTTTGGTTAATGATCTTTTATGGTATTTGGTATAAAAAGTTATTGTAAGATGTGTTGTTTCTATATCAGCACAAATGAAAGGTTTGATGACCATTTATCTCTTATGTAATAATAGTCGGTACCTACTCAAGTTACTCGTCAGTTGATTATCCGGAAAGAGAGGATTTGCGTCACGGTGCCCGAACGAGTCATGAAATCAAAATGTTTAATTTTTTGGGGAGTAGGATCGAAACGCCAACATTAGCCACTTTCCTTCTAAATACAGTCGAACTCCTCTATAGTGATGTTCGAAAAGCCATGGAAAAGCATCACTATAGAGAAACTTCACTATATAGCATTCACGTATAATTTTACAGTTTTGGCAGTCACTTTAAAAACCAATCGATATGCAAAATGAAACAAAAAATTAAGATTTCTTATGTTTGAAAAAATATTTGTTTATTTAGAAATACACAGTTATTAATAAACAATACAGATTTTCATCATATGTAATTGAATAGGTACATAACGTACTTATTGATGAAAAAATCTATCCAAAGTTGATTGCACAGCAGCATTTATTTTAAAAATGGAAATTTCCATAAGTAAGGAATTTGCAAGAAATTCTTCTAAGAATAATCACATATATAGAGGCTTAACATCATAATATAGAGGTATTTTTATATGCAAAACGTGCAAAAATGCACGTTCCAAACAAAAACATCACTACAGAGAAAAAATCATTATAGAGGAGGTCACTATAGAGGAGTTCGACTGTACATATTTATAAGTTTGCGGTAAGTGAATAACCAATAATGCATCTATTTCTCATTTAAAATAATTATTATTTTATTTGACGCTGGGATCAATTAATGAATCAATTAATGAGTCTACGGCAAGATAAAAATTGTACATATTTTTTTAATTTTTGTTTTAAAATTTCTACTGTCACAGCACTTTTCAAGAATCTGGACAGCAATTGCTTTTTGTAGACAAAACTGTTTTTCGTAATTTGAACTAGTTACTGCATGGGATTTTGTCCTGAGAGACCCCACGCAATCAAATGTATAACAATATTTGTAGTATTTGTTAGATACCATATCATTTCAGTTGACAGCGCTGTGCATTTTTGTGTTTCCCAACTTTGTGCAAACAATGATATAATGTTATAATTCGGTTAGTCACCTAATTACTGACTATACAATCGTACCACGCCATTAATATCTCAGTTCACGATTGAAACTCATCATTTATAAACAGAGAAAATAATAAAATGCATAAATTAATAGTTTATATAGTTTTTACTATAGTTTAATTTCGTCAATTCAAATCAAAATTCTAAACGTTTTCCAATGGTGGTTTTTTATAACCTACTCAAGATCGCAGCGAACAACGCATTTATAATCTACATAGGCAACAAATCAAATGGAAAATTCGCCAAGTCTCTTAGACTGTTTCAAAAAAATCTAGGTATGAAATTGGTACAGGAAAATATGCAAAGGAGAGCCGTTGACAAACATTTGACAAAAAGTGTACGCACTTCAGGTTTGAGGCTTTTAGACATTGAAGTGTAACTTGTGCCAGATCCACAGCCAGGTAGAAGAGGGAATTGCAAATATTGTAAAATACGAAATACTCGTTGTTTTGTAAAATTTGTAAATCTTGTTTATGTATAGACCAAATAATAGCATGCTCCAAATATTGTTTGGAAAACATGGAGACTCCAATTTGACTCCCTGCAATTTATGCCTGGAATTTTATTTTCTAATTTTTATATTTTTTTAAAATAATTTGTACATTTTTAAATAAATATGCTATTAAGTCAATTTTATTTATATTTATTTAGGCGCTTTTGTCAAATTTTGGAAAAAATATTGTAAAATTGTAAACTTTTCTTAAGTTTAACTGGTACAAGAAATGCGTGTTTATAATTGAAACTGTATTAGGAATTATATAGAAAAAGGTTTGTAGAAACCATATTTAAGTGAAATTAGCACCGGAAGGAATGTTGGTGCCTTTCAGAGGTTTTTCTATTTTAGTCGCCACAGACCACACCCGATCGAATGTGCTTCAAAAAGAGACCCGCCCCGACAGCCGGAGGTTTAAAGACTAATTATGTTTTAATTAACGAAATGCACTTGATAATGTTTCAATACAATTGTCACTAGTTATTATAATAATGACGAATCATGTGTCTATGTTTAAATTATAATTGTTTCCCATTAAATTCAATTTTTGAGAGGGGTGGCCAGAGATGGAATAAAAATTATTTACTTTCCCTTTTCTCTAGCAACAAACTAACCACTGATTGAATAAGAAGTTTTATTTTTGGTCAGCAAGTGGCGACAAATGAAACCGCCATGTTTTAATCCTTACATCTTCATATATTTAGTTAAGTGGTTACCTAATTACCTTCAGATAAATAATTATTTTCAGGCAATGGCGTCAATACAAAAAAAATAACTGCCAAAAGAAAAAAAAAAGTTTAATACCAACCGTACCAAATTACAAATGCCGTAGCTACAAGAAAAAAAGGAACGTATTTACTCTTGTTAAAAAAATTGGTAAAAAAGGCAAATTTATTAACTTCTTTTATCCAAAACACCCCTGGACAAAAGTGGTTTCATTTAACACAAAAACATAAAAATTGAGGTAAGTTTGCTAGAAATACCGACTGGCTACAGTTGATGTTAAAAGTGGCCACTGTAAAGACAAAGTGGCCGAAGATGGTGAAATTGCACATATCGCCTAAATAATTAAATTACGAAGATTTACAGCAATTTAGCTTTGAAACTGTAGCATCACTAAAAAAATATAAAGACTCGGTTCCAGATATAAATAGACTAATGTCGTTTATGGTTATTTGCCAATTGGATATTTGTTTAAAGTGGCTAGAAGTGGTGCTCGACCCTACCTGAAATGATTAGTTCTAGTTAAATACCTGTAGCTTTGTAATCGGTTCGGGCGTTTTTGCACTACACTAAATAAATTGAGAATGGATAATAGTATATTATTATACAAGTTTTATAAGACGATCTATTGTCGCACGAATAAGTTTGGGGCACGACGAGCGGAGCGAGGAGTGCTCCAATGTCATGAGTGCGACAATACGTCTTATAAACGCGTGTAATATACTATTTTTTCTACTTTGGCGCTCTCAGTTTCATGAAAATTTGAAAATTGTGCTTTCTAAATATTCTAGAGCTTTTTAGGATTAGGTACTGCTTGGGTTGGTAATTTGTCATGTGTCATATGTCAACTAAAACTTCGAATTTAAAATCTCGAGTTTGATATTTTTGTGAAGAAGTCATGGAAGAATTAAGCTGCACACTTGGCTTGACCTTGACAGGAGCTCGGTAGAGATGCCCGACGCCGGCCAGCGTGCTATTACAGCAATACCAACGTAATTATTATCAAAAAAAAACACCAAAAAGCCGTTTCACAAAAACTCATTTATGATACCAAAGTAGAAAAACGTTTTTATTCGATGGGCATATCTCCAGCGTTACAACAGATATAATTTACAGCGTAAAATTTAGTAAATTACAAGCATTCCCTAGTTAAGAGTTGTCTGAAATAGCGTTACATTAAATACTTTTCCATTATAATTACTAGCATTGAAGATCTCGAACACTGTAGTAAAATTAAATTTTCATGAGTATAATATGACTCATGGCAAAGTGTAGTATGCCTGGACGTTGATGCGCCATTTGTGATTCATCAAGTAGAATAAATCTAATCGGGATTGTTAGCGTAGTTAAGTTTGCATATGTAGGGCCTTCACTGGTCATGATCAAAATGAGTCTTCAATAATGCTTTTGAATCATTATACGTTTCACGAACGTTCCATAAGAATTAAAAGAAAAGAAGCATAGAACGTTGTTTATAGATCTTAACGTATGTACTTCAGTTATTCAATTCACGTACTAATCTTGCAGTGCAAAGTCGTTGTTACAAGATGATCTAGTTGAAATTTAGTTGGGTACGACACGCGACAGAACGAGTTGACTATCGTTTGCTAGCTAGGGGTCCCAATCCCGCATCAAAACTTGACGTCATCAATCCCGCGGATCCGCAACATTTACGGGATTACAAACTATCATAATACTTTTTTCAGTTGCTAAGAAAATTAAGTACCAGAAGTTAGTTATGCAATAAAAGACAACTAAATTCAAAATAAAAGTAACATTTATTAGTAAAAAAAATTAAGAAAAATTATTGAGATTTCTTTTGGAAATATCTTCGAAGAAATGATAAAGTATTCAAAGTTTGATCTTGTAAATTGTTAATTTGACCTGATTTTATTCAGCGACAGAAAACGCGCGCTCGGCATACATATTTTTTCAAAGTCGAATATTTTTATTCATTTCCGCAAGTCCCGCGGATCCCGCATGAGCAGTCCCGCATTACTGATCCCGCAAAAATCATGCGGGATCCCGCATTTGCGGGATGCAGTGTTTGCGGGATTGGTATCCCTATTTGCTACTGTAAAAAGGTTACTCACGAAGCTTCAAGTAATAAGCGCCGGCCAATGGTAAGCAATTTATTATTCCTTAAGGCAGTGCTACATATCCGGTACTTCCCAATTACCAATCGACTGCTTGGCGAACTTCTAGTAGTGTGAAGAGGTTGCTCATACTTTGCTCGACCGAGGCAGAGTATAAACATCTACGTACTCGCTATTCCCGTAATTTGTCGGTCTTCTTGCCACATCAAAGGTATCAAGGTGCTTGGCACTCGGCGAAGACCAAGTCAAGCGCCCATGCGAATCGGGAATATTCAGTATTCAGTGAAGTATAGTGATGGTTTCAGATATAGTTTGAATTGTGAGCGTGTTAAACGAAAAAAAGCATGATCAGGAGAACAGAGTGGATGTGAAATAACCTTCAACTTTGTTCTTGAATCGCCGCTTGTAATGTTAACTGACAGTATGCGGTCGGGCATTAACATGCTCCAAAATCGCTATACACAGGCCAATCAACAGCCTCCTTGAGGGCACAGTAATCCTTATGGGTGATTATACGATCACAAATTCGTATCACAAAAAATCTTATGGTGTACTACACGTACGGTATCGTTAAAAAAAGCATATGTTACCAAAAAAAATAGGACGTGTTCTATTCTCATCATATTTTTCCATGACAGTTAAATTACATTTATCACGTGATGATCTTATTGTTTTCCAAGGCATGCTAAATATTTTAATTGGAAGCCCGACTTATTTTCATAAAAAAAAATTTTTTCCTTATTATTAGTTCAATGTCAAGTTATTAGATATCATTGGATTTAGAAAAAAATCTTCTACCGTAATAAATAAAAAAATGTATACATTGCCATTTGAAAAAAAAGTTGACTGTCGCTTCACATTGAAGTTAATGTGGGAAAAATCCAAATTAATACGTTCTTGTAGTACTTACTCGACTTATCATTCATATTTATTTTTATTTTTTTAATCGGGCAATAAATAACCGAGTTACATCGTGGAACATTTTTTGGGAATCACCCTGTATGTTACCGTGTAATAAACAATTTTAAACCCCTCACAAAATAGCATACCATGCACCATAATAATTCTGGTTAACAAAATCTTGTAACATTTTCTTATACGAATTTGTGATCGTGTAATACAGGCATTAGTGTCAGATTTACAGTAAATTTATGTTATTATTTACAATTGTCTCTCTGTTCGAAACCTTAAGATCTCTATGTATAAAACATTAGTAAAACAAATCTACACTTTTAAGTAACTAGCATGCGTGAATTATTGGAACAAACTAATTTAAAAAATTTGGGAATGTTGAGCAAGTGAATAGTCAAGTAAAAAAATAATCAGCTAAAAATTAGAAATTTGAATACAAACTTAATGAAGCAAAACATGTGTTGGGGTCAACATTGGTTCCCCTTGGTCATCCAAAGGTTAAGTGGTGATAATATCGAAATAATATTTGCACTGTCCATAATTTTCAAAACTAAAGTTTTGTTTGCTTTTTATACAACAAAATTTCAACAAACCATTCGCTATTATTTTCACTATTATGCCTATATTACACGAGCTAAGTAACTAATGCTTAGAACTTGTCACTTACTACTAATACCTTGAGCTATTTAGTGCTTAGTATTAGTGAAACTGCAAGTGCGAGTGAATAGAAGCCAATCCTATTTACTCTGCGACAAGTACGAGTGACAAGTACTAAGCATTAGTTACTAAGCTCGTGCAAACTAAGCATTAAACAACCAACCTTGCACATGTATTGCTATATCTGTTGACCAATCCGACTAAAGATTGCTTTTATAAATTTCACTCTCAGGGCGATGGAATTGTTTACAATAAATTTGAGAACTGACGGTTACATTTCTCTGAAGCAATTTCAACGAATTCTTATCTTGAAAATCAAAAACTTTACAAACTTATGTAAGGTGCGTTCAAGAAATAACGTTGTCCAGTCTAGTTTTGTGTGAAATGGTAATTTGAAGAACACAAGTATTTGAATAATTTTTATTTACTAAAACGTTGCGAATCCAAAGGAAATCCTAACGGGTTTCGTAATTTACAAGTAAAAGCTATCGTTCAATAAAATCTAGTTGAAAGTCCTTTCATTAATGTTTTCTTTTGACGACACGTTACCAACTTATTGCGATGGACTTTTTAGTGTAAGGTTGAAAATGAAAATATCATTATATCCAAACACTGCTAAATAAACGAAGTAACAGCCTGGCTGTATTATTTTGTATCAAATTGCTTTGCAAATGCATACTACTTACTGTGTTAACTGATTGCAAACAGTTCTCAAATGCTTTTCATATTTTTGATACATGGGTTGCACTTGTTTTGTTAAGGTACTTTTAATTGAAGCAATTCCGAAAAAAGCAAAAATCAATAATCATGAGTCAGTTGAATGTTGTTTAACAATAATAAGTTAACCCACAATGTATAAGAAAATGAGTTAACAAACATGATGACATCGTTCTTAAGCTTATATACATGAAGCAACAATGATTCAAGTCATAAAAGAAAGTGTACTGTCCACTAATCGAAATAATCTCAACCCACAAACGTAAACTGAAAGGTTGAAAGGGTTGAACCATAATGAGTTATCCTCTACTCGAAACTATAGTGATGTGGCTTGAACCATTATTGCTAAACAACATCCAATTATAGTTTAAACTTAGTTAACACATATTGCAAGTCGTTTGAAAATGACTACTTCAGGTTAAAGTTCAGTCAATGTAGCTACGTTTTAATTATAAGTCAAGCGACCGTCTAAACAGTAAGTGACTTTGTCAGTGATATTGTACAAAGCAGAAACTAGCAGGTAGCAAGTATACCTATTACCAGATACCAAATGGGATTTTAACGCAACAAAATGTTTAGATACGGTACTTATTTTTAGTATGGCTAATGTATTAAAAGTTGGCAACAAATTTAATGACAAAGATATATGTATTTTTTCTTCGGAATGTTTTTATATTTTGATATTTTAAACAAATTCTGTGAAAGTACTGTTAAGTATTTAAAATCGCCACCTTGTTACAACAAGTAAAAGGTATCTTACATTGAAAAATTCATATTCAGAACAATATTGTCGCAGTACTAATTTTAAAACAGTTACATACAATTTTTAATTCTAAAAATGAAGATAACACTTGAATATGTCCCAGTTTTAAATTAACTATCAACTTTTTTTTTCTGTTTTGCTTCAGTGTAATTTTGGAAACGAGTCAAATTTTCTTTATCGATGTCATAACAGTAGAAATATATACCACTATTTTTTTTTTAGAGTCAGATAATGATTTGGGCGCTGTTTTTCAAAGACAATCCAATGGAACATAGGAGCTGACAGAAATACGAGAAACGTCGAATATCATCAGACGTTTGAAAAATTGAATTATTGGCCACTAGAATAATACAAATCTTAACAATTCCCTAATAAAGTCACATGATAATAGTGTATAAAATATTTAAAATATTTATAAAATAAATTTTGTTCACGTTAAATCCTGACATGAAAAATTGTAGCTATAAATGTATATTAGGTAGAAAATAAAATTGTCGGTTTTGATAGATAATCATAAAAACTTCAAACAATATTCCATCTTAATTGAAAACTTTTTATTCGCCCGCCGTATTTATTGGATCTCTGCCCATATTCTGATCTTTCCAAATTGTTTTCGTAGTAAAAGTTTTAGTTTACTGATAGACCTTAAAAATCAACTGTCTCAGTTTTTTTCCCAAAACTGCCAGGCATTTACATCAACCAGATTCAAAAGTTACTGATGGAACCACAAAGCATCAGCGAAAGACATTTACATAATTACAAAAATAAATATAGCTTTAATCTTAATCTTGTCCTCTTAACGCCGTTAGGTGTCGAGGAAATAAATAAAGGTTTAATTACATAAAACCTTTTTGTTTAAGTATCATCTTAAGACGGAATAAAACTTCCAGGAAATCCATAAATAGTTTCCTTTTTCGGCAAAAATCTAATTTGAGACGTTCTGTTCCATTTCTCCAAGAAATTGTGAAAAAAATTTACGATCTGAAGTAAAACTGGTTCATATAATTGGTTGTAATTTTTTTATCCTAGTTATTTCGAATTTGCTATTTTTATGAGCGTTCTATTTCTGCTTTGCTGACGCCGCTTTTTATCAGTTCAACTAGCGTTGTTTGTTTTTTTATTAATACAATTGAAGCCTGCCAATTAATTAACATAAATGACGCTCGAATATATTACTGTTATAGTTTAACGTTCCTATTCCGAATTGTCTCGAAAGTTTTTCTTCTTGTTGATGCATAACTTGATTAGTCGCAACCTTCCAAGTTTTTATTTGTACCTCTTAAAAAACTTGTTATTTCTTTTGTGTTCCATAATAATTGAAATATTAGTTAGGTTATTTTGGGCGATTCTTCTTTTAAACTGGTTGCAATTTCAGTGAAGCAAAAAATTCAGCTTCAGCCAAAGTTAAGTAAAAATAACACTCGCAATTATCAGTTTTTTGAGCTCCAGCAGTTAAATGTTAAAATATACCTCAGCACGTTTCGATGATATAATAAGAGCGTCAACAACATATTCTGTTCTTTAATCCCAATTTTATTTTTGTCTTAAAATACCATACGTTTTATTAATCTAAAAATTGGTCCAGGAATAAAGACAAAACTTTTTAAATCCATGGAAAAATTAAAGTTCCGACAATTTAAAACCGTTAATGTAAATATGCTGCTATTAATTTTATTTGATTTGTTGAATGATGATTTACGTTTGCAGAAAATAGTTTCTAAGCAAAAAGGTTATTTTAAGTTATAGTGCACCTGTTCCGCCATTGTTTAACATTTTCCTTTTAACTAAAAATAAATTTACCACCATTCCAACCAATCATAACTTATTTGCAAGGAATAATAAAGAATGCGATTTTTTTCAAACCCGTAGATGATAAGGCGACTCAATCGTCGCAACTTTTAATTAATTGCGTAGGTCAACGAGGTTGTCCACTAAGTTTCTAAATTTTTGGTCGTACTAAATTCAAACCCACACCCCAGGAAACGGGATAGACCTCTTATTACCGCATTTTAGCAAAATGATACTCCTAAACAGGAGCCGGAGTGTTAAAGGTGTTTTCCAAATGAAACTTTCATGTACTGTTTTTGCCCCATTTAAAAACAGCGTTACATTCATACCATTAGCCACTTTTTAGGCTTTTATTAAAAAAATTCACTCTAAATAAAAGCAATTCTGGTGTGACTTATTTTCGCGCACGTGTGACATATTTTTTTATTATGATTCAGTACTCGACGCAACGAAAAAATGCAAAGCAGAAATATTCGGGAAATTTAAAAAAAACCTTACCAGAACATTACTTTGTCACCACAAGAACCCACCCACACACAATTTTTTACTACAAAAATCGATCGTTTTCTCGCGATTCGCAAATCGACGGTGCGCCAAAACGACACACACCGCGTACAAACTTGAACTGAAATCGCGAACGGTCTTCACAGGGTCGACCCGCTCAGCGGTTCTATTTACTAGACCGACGAGGGTGGTGTGCTATATTTCGCAGGCGCAATTAGCACAATGAAATTTTTAATATCAAAATAACATTTTCACCACATATAAGTCTTGCGGACGCTAACACAATAGACTCTGCAGTCACGTGCGCTCGCTTTGTTCTCGAAATAATATTTGTCTGCCGTGGTGCAATTACGGGAGGTATTAAAAATTAAATGGTAAAAGTCTAGCGCTATCATAAACGAGAATTCGCATGGAGAATTGAGAAAGCGACCGACAATATTCAAATCGCAAATAAAATTAATGTGTCTAGTCTTTTAATGAATAGCTTTTATATGTTTTGTAATCGGTTTGTGACCTTTTAATCAAACTTGAGATGGATAACTTGGGGCTATTTAGAACAGCACGGTGTCGTAAAATATTTTTAACGTTGCTACCCGTCTCATTAAAAAACCTCAATGCGTGCCACTCCGGTGTAGTTTTATGAATGCAATAATATTAAAAAAAATTATTAACACTCACCCCTACGCTTTTCAAGCCGAATAATCAACGAAGTCATATTCTAAATAATTGAATTAAGGTCTATGGTTCGCGGAAATTGCTTTTCTAGGAGATAGTTTACAATATATATTTAATGTTTAATACACTCCTGGGCAAAATTAACGCACTATGTAAATGAAACATAAACTCTCGAGTTTATAAATTAATTATGCAATAATATGAAAACACAGTAGAGTAATTAACTGAAAGTTTGGAAAGTATTTATTGGAGAAAACAATAGAAGTAACAACTAGTGGGAAGAAAAATTGGGAAGTTAAAATTCAAGAAAAAAAAGTAAAGTAAGTAAAGTAAGTATGTTGTTGCCTCCTCTAACATTAATTACCGCACGCAATGATTTCTTGCTGTATGTTCTTCTATTGAGTAACAACAGTGACTTCATGCTCTCTAAGATTCCTAGGAGTAGGTGTATGATGCCTAACCGATCGCTTAAGTGAATTCCAAGAGATTGAAATTTGGACTTATGGAATATTAATTTCATTTAGGTAGTCTAGTATTATTTGGGGAAAAATGAAACGTTAGCAACAATTGAAGAAACTGATACCACATATTCTTCTGCAATATTATTCCCATAAAAGATATTTATGGCGTTTCCAGGGATAGAAACCAATTCTTTGTGAGCGACAAAATAAATTTCTCCTCGGCATACCTTTCTCCTCGTCTTCTAGTGACTTGTTCACGTTCACCAAGAAGCTTTGAATTGATAATTATTTCAACTGTAAACAAGATTCGTGTCCAATCGCCCACGTCCGAATTGAAGTGACCCCTTGGAAATTTTGCTCTGAAACTCTTTGTTTTCAAGTGAGTTGCTGTGCTTCCTACTATGCAGTAGTACTTCATTCAATTACATTCTTACCGTTCGAGTTCATTTCTCGGCTCCAAAGTTTCACTAATTGCTTCCGACCATGTGCAGTATTGCTAATAACTTGCAAACATTACTAAATATTTGTTATAGCATGAAAGGAAGTTGCAATTAATGTTAGTGTAGAAAATAAAATCGATTCTTTGAAATTTCTAACAAAATAACAAGGAGACCTTGATAAACAAACTTCTAAATGATCTTTGTCCAAATATAAAAACTAAACTAAACTAAACTAAAATATGAAACAACTACAGATACAAAATATATCAATAAATAAATTTTTAACACGAGTCACAATTTAAAAGAATTATAATTAATATGCTTCAAAACGATGCATGCAACACATTGTTCAAGTTCAAAATGGCCCTTTTAAATAACGTTTACTTTAATTGCATATTGACAGGTCGGTTTCTATTTGTCATTAGAAATACAATAATTGAAGACGCGAACGTTCAAATTTCTGGAGGATTGGTGTATGAGCCAAGTTGTGCAATTGTAAACAAATACTGACTGAAGCATTTAACGATGTGAAAGGCCGAAAACACAGAAGCAAAATAGTAAAACAATAAAAATGTTGTTTATTCAATTTTAACTAAACTTGTGATGTCTCTAACAAACATTTGGATAAGATTACAAACATGATTTAGTTAGAAACGCATGTCTAGTTTTGTTGAAAAATGTTACTATTCCGAAAAATTATTTATTATTGTTTACTGAACACTTTTGTGGTCCTTTGCAAAACGGTTTGGTTGCCGTTAACTGTTTTGGCTCGCAAACGGTTATCAGTTGCTAAACTAAGAATAGTATATTATGCAACAAGCACAAAATGATGTTCATTTTGCACGAGTATGAATTGCAGTACGAGTCGAAGACTCGTACTGCAGCAATTCATACGAGTGTAAAATTGCCATTTTGTGCGCGTTGCATACTGCACTTTTTCTACGATAACCTCTGCTAACGCGTTTAACATACTTTGCGTTGATACATTTTCTTAGACGTTTCCGGTAATAAATTTAATGTTGTGAACTTTGCAACTTCAGTTATGTTTGGAGGTGTTAATTCCAAGTCATTATCACTATCACTTTCCATATTAATTGTAAGAGTTATCGAAAATAACTACGAAATTATTATCTGCAACGTACAAAAATGTTGACAGAAGCAAACTGATGACATTCGATTTTCTAGGCCGCCTTAATATTTGTGACCAAAAACAGTGAACCGAACACGAAATATTTCATTTCGCATTTGTTGCCTAGCAACCGATGCGAAATGAAATTCTGTACAAAATGTAGTTGTTTATGATTGAATTTACGCTCGTGAAATAACATATTTCGATGTTGTCGTAGAAAAAGATCATAATGCAGTTTCCTCATCGCGTCTGTTCGACTCAAGAGGACACAAAATAATTCTGTTTAACCACTCATTTGTATAATAAATGTTTTGTGTGAAACTGTGGAGAAATAAATTGCAGATTGTTAGTTAATCTTTTATCTACAACAGTGATTCATAACCTTTTTTGAAGTCAGGGAGCACTTTTGGTCATTAGAAAAATTCGCGGAGCACCAAAATCAAAGAGTCAAAAAAAGATACAGACTTAACTTTTATTAAGAATTAAAATGATTATGACAAGATGAGTCAACATGAAATGTCGGCTTTGATAATTTTGCGGAGCACTTCCAACAAGCTCGCGGAGCAGAAGTGTTCCGCAGAGCACCTGGTCTACAATGTTGAGTAGAAATATTAGAGATTGAAAATTTAATATTTGTATTTCAAGGTATTTTAAATATTTTATGTTTCGAACCATAGGAATGTCGCTTTAAATGACACAAGATAAGAAAGTGCGCAATTATAATGTAAAACTTATTGTAACATTAAGAGTGGATGTCGGTTTTAAGTTTCTGTTATTTTGTTAATTGTAAACTATAACTTAAGAATAAAACTGGCTTTGTTGTGGTAGCTCTTAGTTTAACAGCCATTATTTTTTTTACTAACTATTTTTCTTGGGATGGGTTGAAGCAAAAGTTTGTGATGTTCTTGATTTGCAAGCTTGTTTTTTTTTTTATAGAGGTGTTAAAATTCCTTAACGGAAGACCAGATCTTACTTAAGTTCAGAGATGCCTGGTACAGTGGGATTCACCGGAATGGCTCGCTACCCACTAAACGCACCCCTTCATAGCTCCACACAGCCAGGCAACCGCCGCACCGGCATGACTTCAGACTGTGCTGCTCTCGATGCCAAGTGCATCCCACTACATTGTTGTTATACAACGCTCACCTTTTCCTAGATTCATCTCTAGTCCTCGTCTCATTCCTTTTTTTTTTTTTCCTGTCCCAGAACTCGCGCCCCAGAGAAAAAAGGCGAAATCCTCATCAAAAGACAAATAAAAATTCCCAAAGAAAAAAATGTGTAGCTTGAACGGTATTCAAAATAAGAACATTTTTATTCGACAAATCAGAGCATTGTAAGCCATCCAGGTGTAGTTCCTAACATTGTTGCTATGGTTTTATTACGTTTTCAATAAACTGGTCGGCTATGAAACTTTTAAAAAACTTCAAGATTTCGTTCGAATTCCTTCAATAATTATGTATTCTGCCGCGGATTATGTGGAAATGTTAATTTACGGAGAATGTGGACGAAATGCTAGAGAAGCGGCAAGGATTTATGCCCAACGCTTTCCTAACAGGAATCATCCCAATCACAAAGTGATTCTCAGTGCTATTGTACGAACCATCGAGACAGGCGACATTTTACCGAATAGGAAGGAAAATGGTGGGGCTCCCAGGACTGTACGCACTGTTGAAAACAAAGCGGCTATTTTAGATGCCTTTGAAGAAGGTACCGAAAGCATTAGAGAAGTTGCACAGGAATTGAATATTTCGAAAACTTCTGTACATCGAGTTATGAAGACTGAACGACGACATCCGTATCATTATACGCGTGTGTAACATTTGCAGCCACAAGATTACCTTGCCAGACGGGAATTCTGTACATGGCTTTTAAATCTAGAAGAAAACACCCCAAATTTTGTTGTGGCGGGCACGGTTTTGTGATTCCTCTTTGCTATGTTGGTTCTGTTGTTATTATTATGTTATACCATTTCTCCTGTTTTGTAAAATAAGTTCACGCGTTATAATAAAGGTTCTTTTCAGAACCTTCCCCGCCATTTGTTGTTTTATTTAACAAACCTAAACTTGATTAAGATGATGGCGAGTGTGACATCTTGAATGACATCTGCCTTAACCTAACATGTTAATGTTGACACTTTAGCGGGCATGTCATTCTGACATTATTTAATTGTGCCAATTTATAACCTTAGCAACAGATTTTATTCACATTAACACCTCAGAGTTCCCTTTCTGGAATTGGTGGAACTTAGATGTCTCACAACTCTCTTATGCAAGCCATTAATTATTTTTCGTTTACATTTTTAGAATCGTAATTGTCGTCGGCATTTGCCTGTTTTCTCTGGGGCGCGAGTTCTGGGACACCCTGTATAATAATTCAAGAAATTAAAGAAATTAAATAAATAAGAAATAAAAATGTTAAACCAAGCAGGCTTAGAATTTTAATTCTCAATCAAAAATCAAAGTAGTATATTGAATAATTATATAATTGAATAATTTTTTATTTAACTTTTCTAAATTTTACAATTTTCGCGATAACTTTTGAAAATGAACGGATCGAACCCGTCCCGCGACTTTACAAAATTAAATCAGACTTATCCGTTCCTAATAATTACGATAAATACGCTTCCCGAGCGAAAATTACGAAAAAAATTATTTGTTTAGCTAGTACATTAGATAGAAATAAATTGCTCCGTCGCTCACAATTCAAGAAAAACAACTGGGACGATCAACTGAATCAAGACCTTGGTGGTAAAGTCTTTCGACATTCACCGTATTCTGTTGATTTCGCTTCATCAGATTTCCATCTTTTCTGGTCTTTATCCAACAATCTCCGTGACATCTCCTTCAGTAACGAATCTATTCTTCAAAATCATTATTTTTTTATAGGTCGTAATTAAATGTTTTGTTATGATTTACTAACTATTTTTCTCGGTATGGCTTGAAGCAAAAGTTTGTGATGTTCTTGATTTACAAGCTGCTATATTCGATAGAAATAAATTTCTCCGTCGCCCACAATTCAAAAAAAACAACCGGGACAATCAAGTGAATCAAGACCTGGGTGGTAAGGTAAGGTAAGGTATTGTAAATTGTAGCTTTTTATAACGTTTCCTAATCTATATACAGTGAGGACGCGTGGGTTGGAATAAATTCATTTAAAATTCATAGGTTTGGTTTCTGGAAAAACGCTGGGACACGTCGATTTTTGTTTTTAAAACTGCATCTTTTTTGATATTTATAATTTTACGATCGTCTTTTGTTTTCGCACTATGACGTTATCAATAATTTTTTTAAATTGCAACCTATATTTTTGTTCACGAATTTGGATGCAGCACATTTTTCTGAGTACAGAAATGTCAAATTCGTATGACCTTGAAGAGGAAAGTTTTCGAAATAATCAGTCCTAAAGTTTCAAAAATTTATGATAAAATTATTAGAGTAGACCACTAATAATATCATCAAGGAAGCGCTGGAAATCGAGCAAAACATTCAATTGCGTGTTTATTTTTCCGGTTTATTGAAGTAGACTTTAGATTTCAGATAACCCCATAGATAAAAAATTAATGGGGTTAAATCTGAAGACCTAGCTGGCCATTCGATAAAACCTCTCCTTCCGATCCATCTATTTGGGAAAATATTATGAAGGTATTCTCGTACTGTTCTCGAATAGTGTGGGGGCGCTCCATCCTGTTGGAACCATATTGAATCTGCCGGTATATTTGGGTTTTCATTATTCAGGTAGAGCGCACTTACACTGGGTATTATGTCATTTTGTAGTAAGTCTAAATATTTTTCAAAATTAAGTGTTCCTCAATAAAAAGGGACCCACAATTGAGGTATCCACAATTCCGGCCCAAACGTTTACTTTCTGAGGGAATTGTGTATGACTTTCCATTCTCCAATGTGGGTTTTCTGGTGCCCAATATCGAAAATTTTGCTTGTATACCGAACCATTCAAACAAAATGTTGCCTCGTCAGAAAAAACTATCTTACGTAAAAATTCCGGGTTGGCATTGCATCTATCCATCATTATTTCGCAAAATTCTGCGGTCGAGATCGTCTTGAATAAATTCCTCAACAAAATGTACTTTGTATGGGTGCCATTTGTTCTTGTGTAAATATTTTAGAACAGAAGATTTACTTAGTGACTGTTCTGCAGCTACACCATGGCGTTACACATCGTTGCATAAGGTGATGCAACAAATGATGCAAATGTTAAACCAATTTGGTGCAAGATTAGATCGCTTAGAGGCTAAAGCGACAGGTACGGTCATAAAAACAAAATAATGAATAAGAAAGATTTAAGAATAGCAACATGGAATGTCAATGGCATTCTAAATAAAAGACAGGAATTAGAAGTATTCTTAAATACGCAACATATAGATGTGTGTCTTATCTCGGAAACGCATCTGACAAAAGAATCGTATATTAAAATAAAAGGCTTTAAGGGCGGCCCAAAAATGGTGGGGGTTTGACAATTTTATTCCACAGTCCAAATGTTTCTAAGCTAAGAAAGTGTAATAATTTTTCTGCTTCATAGATGGCCCGACAATATCAAAAGAAACATCAAATCTATTTTTAGAATTTCTGGGATGGGAGACAGGGTATTTGCGTCCTTGTTGCACAGTGACGTTACTCGTAGAACAAATCCAAATACCCATTGAACTGAATTACACATAAAATTGAATTAAATTTGAATGGTTGAATTTTTTTAGAAAAAAATGTATTCCTCTAATCAAAAAAGAATAATCGCTAGTAATACCATAAGAAGACACCAATTTAGACACACAAATTAAACATTTTAACCCTTTAAGGACGGAATTTATTTTCGGTTACAGATCCCATGGGATGTAGTTAGATTTGTGTCGCGAATGTGCGACATTCGGGAAAACTGCTTCTTTTCTAGTGTGACGCGTATGGGCGACATACGTCTTTAAAGGGTTAAAAAACAAACACAAGCTCAACATTATAAAAGGCTGAAATTTAAGATAACTGAAAATCAACAGAACAGGAAAATTTTAAAATTGTCATTGTTTAAGCAGGTCAGTGGTCCCTAGCAACCAGAATTGACGTACAAATCGTCCCTAGAGCGACGGGCTCCAGCCTTGAATATCGCAAATTTTCTAATTCTTTTGTGCTGCGACAAATTTTATGATGGTTATAAATTTCTTATTTTAAAAGCTTTTAACTGCGTCTTTAGGAACTACATATTTGACACTTTAGTTTGAAAATCGTTTTACATATTTTGTCCCACTCGTTGATTAAAAATTCAAAACCGGCGCTTGGTATTCTGGCAAAATTTTTAAAATTTCCGTCACACCGCAATTCATCATTAACCCTTTGAGTGACAAGGAGCGCAATCGCGCTCGTCAATACACTGTCCGAAAATGCCAGGAGCGCGATCGCGTTTTTGCTTCCACACTAACTAATACAATCGATCTCTCTTTCATACTTATCGATTCTTGTTTATTGTTTATTGTTTTTGGAATTGGCAATTTTAGCTAATTCTCTAAAAATCACTTTGGCACTCAAAGGGTTAATTACAAAACGGAACAATGTCGTCGGCT
Source organism: Dascillus cervinus (assembly GCA_949768715.1). NCBI lineage: Eukaryota > Metazoa > Arthropoda > Insecta > Coleoptera > Dascillidae > Dascillus > Dascillus cervinus. The sequence continues at coordinate 21,854,950 of OX458319.1, read as the reverse complement.
TTTAAATCGTTGATGATGTCGCTGCCCATTACCACTGTATCGCTTTCGAGACCTTAATAATGGGCAAATCCAAAATCTTTTCTTTTCTTTTTTCTGTGCACCACTTAAAATTACATATCCTGCAGCCGCGAGAAGAAAGTCTTTCTGATTTACCATTGCTTTGACTAAATTTTTTTTGTATCAACCGATTATGCAAAACACAGTTTTCCCAGAAGCTTCATGATTTAAGTACTTTATTACCTCCCATAAATAAATGAATTCGAACTTACCTACCTGCGACAGTTGTATTCCAGATGTTTCAAATATCGTTCAACGAAATAAGATTCATCATATTATTTATGGCGTTGAGTGACGTTTATAGATAATATGTCAATATATAAATTAAATTGCAAAAAGGTGCAAAATTTTCTTACCAAATACCACTGGACGTTAAATTAAAATCCGAAAATTTTTTCTCGGATATGAATATTTTAAGAAAATTATCCCTCGCCTGGGGCTCGGAATAATTTTCAAAATATTCATACCTTCGAAAAAATTTTCGGAAAAAATTTAACCTCTAGTGGCATTACTAGTAGGCCAAGCAATAAAGCATTTTTTCATGCCATAAATACTACCCAGAAACCGACTGTGCGATTACATAAAGGACAGTTAGTAGATCAATTTGGCATAATTTTAGACTCGAGGACCATAATTTTTAATTTGCTATGAACAATTTAGAAGAAAAAATCGTTTTTTTTTTAGTTTTTTGCTTGTAAAATGGAAACTAATGAAGCAATCTTAATGTTGTCAATAGACGAATTGTAGAGAATTAAATTACGAAGAGAATGAGAGGTCGAATGTCCCGATCCAATAATTAGAACCGGAGAGAACCCGGAAAATCCGGAAATTTCAGTGTTTTTTAAAAAAATTCACAATTCCCACATTTTTTTATTTTAAGAACTGACAACGCATTTTGCTAAGTTTATAATGAGAAACTGTTCAATTAAAAGAAATAATATTAAAAAGCTGTATTTTTTATTTAAACATTATAAAATAACCTTTTGAATACCACTTGAGAGTGCGAATTAATTAGAAAATAATTTTCCAGTATTTTCTCTAACTTGTTGCCATTCTCGAGCCCTACGGGCTCTCGTATCTATTCTCTGGCAACAAGTTCTCGAAAATCTGTCGAATTATTTTCAATTTATTCTCACTCTCTTGTGATATTACTGATGAAAATAAGAACACTGGATTACATATGTAAATTCACGCGCCTACTCTAGGGTTAAATACCCGGGAAAGACGTCGAACTGCTAGTAAATTTATAATCGTACCCTCTGGTGGATGGTATCCAAACTTTCTCAGCTAATGCGTCGGCCATGTTTTCACGGAACTGTAAACTTGAATCGAAAAATGTACTTCGAATCGAAAATATTAGGAATTGAACTGGAATATTGAGTAAACTCCGTTGGCGGCAATTTTTTCTATGACCTAACACCTCTATCATTGAATTTGAAGATAACATATAACTGGTTTTTGGTTGTGTTAAAACATCAAATAAACTACTACACGGCCAATGAATTATAATATGAATACCATTCTGACCAAGTTTGACGCATTAATTTACTAATAATATTTCTTTATAAACGATATGTTTGATAAAACGAGTGTAATTTACATTATACGAGGGGTATGCATTTGAACCGTGGTGACATCTATTATTCACTTTAGTGTAATGGCCGGTCTTAAGATATATCACACTAGTCACCCAGATAATGATACTAAGGGTGGAAGCGCGATCATCATCAAAGATTCTATTAATCATTATGAAGAACTTCCTATACAAGGCACAAAAATTCAGTTTACCATGGTAGGAATCAGAAGTGTCAAACAAGACCTTATGATAGGAGCAGTCTACTGTCCGCCAAAACATAATCTTAAAAGCGAAGACTATAAAACTTTCCTACAACACTCTGGAGAAAGATTCATTATAGGAGGCGATTTCAATGCTAAACATACGGATTGGGGCTCCAGACTAATCACTACTAAAGGTAGGGAACTAAAAAGAGCCATCAGAGAAGTTGGGGGAAATTTTCATTCGACAGGTAAACCCACATACTGGCCAACAGATAGAAATAAAATACCAGACCTGTTAGACTTTTTTATCTCAAGAAAAGTTTCACCAAACTTTATTGAAGTGGAAGAAAATTTTGATCTGAATTCCGATCACTCGGCGGTGATACTAACGCTGAGTGAAAAAATAATAAAAAGTAGCAAGACCAGCACTGGTAAATAAAACCACAGACTGGGAGAGCTTTAAAATAAACCTGCAAGAACGAATTAACCTAAAGATCAATCTGAGAACAACAGAGCAATTAGAAACAGAAACTGAAAATTTTATTAAGCTACTACAAAAAACAGCTTATGAAAATACGAAAGAAATCACTCATATTACAAAAGGCATAAACTATCCAATTGAAATCCGAAATTTGGTCCGAGAAAAAAGAAAAGCAAGAAGACGATGGCAGCAAACGAGAGACCCCGCTAACAAAACCATTCTCAACAATAAAACGCAAACTCTAAAAAGAGAAATACAGAAAATAAAACAAGAATCAATAAAAACACATCTAGAAAATCTCTCAGCAGAGAAAGAAACAGACTATTCTTTGTGGAAAGCGACAAGACATATTAAAAGACCTATGATGACAACTCCTCCTATTAGAAAAGGACAAGGAGATTGGGCCAGAGATAATAAACAAAAAGCAACCATTTTTGCAGAGCATCTAGCTGAAGCTTTCACACAAAACCAAATACAAACCGACAATGTATAGGGTTTTCCAATAAGAGGTGTTATTTTGAATAGCCCGTTATTTCGGTAGATGTAACTTTTGGAGCTGTAATTTTTTGACATTTGACAAGTAGAAACTACGCCATTAATAAAAATGGAACGATACACGCTTCAACAACGCATTGAAATTATTAAAATTCACTATAAAAATGGTGAAAATTTGGCAGAGACGGTTCGTAAAACTCGAACATTTTTGGGTCGTCGTGAAGCACCTTGTCGGACCGCAATACAGAAATTGGTGGAAAAATTCGAGCTGTTGGGACAAGTTAGTGATGTGAAGAATAAAACCCGTGCACGTCGCTCAAGAACAGCCGAGAATATTGCTGCTGTAGCCGAAAGTGTTGAAGAAAACCCAGGTTTGTCCATTCCTCGTCGTTCTTTGGAATTAGACATTCCAAAAACGTCATTACACCGTATTTTGCATAAAGATTTGGGTCTTAAGGCTTATAAAGTTCAGTTAACACAAGAACTCAAGCCGGCCGATCATCAACAACGTCGTATCTTTGCCGATTGGGTCCTTGAAATGCATGAAAATGATCCGGAATTCCATCGAAAAATCATCTTGAGTGATGAGGCCCATTTCCACCTGGATGGCTTCGTCAACAAGCAAAATTGTCGCATCTGGGGCTCAGAAAACCCAAGAGTTATTGTTGAAAAGCCTCTCTATCCTCAACGTGTGACTGTTTGGTGCGGTTTATGGTCCGGCGGGGTCATTGGACCCAAAAATGTTCGAGTTTTACGAACCGTCTCTGCCAAATTTTCACCATTTTTATAGTGAATTTTAATAATTTCAATGCGTTGTTGAAGCGTGTATCGTTCCATTTTTATTAATGGCGTAGTTTCTACTTGTCAAATGTCAAAAAATTACAGCTCCAAAAGTGACATCTACCGAAATAACGGGCTATTCAAAATAACACCTCTTATTGGAAAACCCTATATTAGAAGAAAATGTAAACCAAAAAACAGAAAACATTCCACTTGTCACACCAAGAGAAGTAACAAAGGAAATAAGAACAAATCTAAATGTAAAGAAAGCGCCAGGATTTGATCTAATCACCGGTGAAATTTTTAAAAACCTACCCAGAAAAGGAATAGTTATGCTCACGTATCTATACAATGCGGCAATCCGACTTAGACATGTACCATCTAGCTGGAAAGTAGCTGAAGTGATCATGTTACTAAAGCCAGGCAAGCCTCCTAATGATGTGAAATCGTATAGACCGATTTCGCTATTACCAATTATCTCAAAATTATTTGAAAAACTAATTCTAAAGAGGCTAAAACCAATTATCGAAAAAGCTAAAATAATCCCGGACCACCAATTCGGTTTTAGACAAAGGCATTCAACAATTGATCAAGTGCATCGTATTACGGATGTAATAGAACAAGCGCTAGAAGAAAAACAAGTATGTACAGCTTTATTCCTTGACATCGCACAGGCCTTCGATAAGGTGTGGCATGAAGGTTTAATTTATAAATTAAATAAAACACTTCCAAAACAATATGTAGAAATCCTGACTTCCTACATCGCAGATAGATTATTTCGGATAAAGCAAGAAGATCAATATTCTGACCTGCAAGAAATCAAAGCAGGAGTCCCACAAGGAAGTGTCCTCGGACCTATCCTCTACCTGCTATATACACATGATATACCAGATCTAGATCAAGTCACGTTGGCAACTTTTGCAGATGACACAGCTTTACTTGCTACGGGACTAGACCAAAAAACATCCACTGAGTCATTGCAAAAAGCCAGCGAAGTGGTTTACGGCTGGACTCGGCAATGGAAAATACAATTGAATGAGGCCAAATCCATGTACATTCATTTCACTAACAAGAAGATCAAAGATGTAATACACTTAAAAATTAACGGCACAGCAGTGTCTTATGTGAATAATGCAAAATATCTAGGCATGACGTTAGATACCAAGCTTAGGTGGAAAGAACACGTCAAAAAAAAAAAACCGAACGTAACTTAAAATATACGCAATACAGATGGATTTTGGGAAGAAACTCCAATCTGTCACTGTACAATAAAATATTAATTTACAATCAGGTGTTTAAACCGGTTTGGTTGTATGGCATACAACTATGGGGGTGTGCCAAAGAAAGTAATGTAAAAATTATACAGTCATTCCAAAACAAAGTGCTGCGTGCCGTGGTAAATGCTCCATGGTATGTAAGAAATCAAGATATCCACAGAGACCTCAAAATACCAACAGTTAAGGAAGAAATTAAAAGGTGTGCTAAAAAACATGACGATAGGCTTCACCCACATGACAACGCAGAAGTTCTTCAGCTACTGGAAAATCAACATCTGTTCCGAAGACTGAAGAGAACCAAACCATTTGAACTCGTGTAGTGGAGCATTGTGCGCGGGTGACAGTGTTTAGTTCTTTTAAAAACGACTGAACTAACTAAAGGAAGTCATTGGACTGAATTTAGGTGTTAATTATTTAGTATTAAGAATCATTAGTGATAAGTTGATGGTTGGTCGTACAGACCAGTTTTAACAATTTGGATCTATCCAAACAAAAAAAAAAAAAAAAAAAAAAAACAAAAAAAAAAATTCGTCAACAAAAATTTACAAAATGAAAAATTATTTTTTAAAGTTGATGAAGATTTGTTTAAAACATTTTTATTCATAAACTATGTATAAAAACTAATTATATAAAGTCGTTTCCGTAAACATTTAAAAAAAATTCCAAACTTTTATTTCGGAGACGAACGATTTTCTCCAATATACGTCAACTTTCCTGAACGCGCCCACCGTTTGAATTGTTTCCATAATTTTTTTATTTTTGATGGGGCCCTGACAATTTTACTGAGTACGGGCTTCAAATTTGTAGACAACCATCCAAACACCCTAGCAAAACCGCCTGCGAGCGCTCGAACGCCGTGTCTCATTTAATTTGTCCAATGGTGTACATGAGTTTAATAAGAATCATTTTGTCACACGCAAGTAAGTGCGACAAAATGCTTTATAAATGAGGTATCACACACTATTCTTTCTACTTTGACAGTTTTTTTAAACAAAAGCGTGAAATTTCTAAATCTAGGGAATTTCGCGGCAGTTGGCAAGTGCATTTAAGGTGGAGATGGAGAAAAACTAATTTGAGGTGTCATTATTTCAATTCCGAAAATGAATTTTGCCGATCATGTTTTACGATGTACGCCCCCAGAAACACGAGCTTTGGCAAAAAATACAATGCGTAATTTGTTACTTGTTACCCACAAAACCAAGTCACATTTATGAGAAAAAATAAAGGGGATTTGAAAATTGGCGAAAAGAAAACAAGATCTCAACAATCTCGGAAAACATTTTGCTGGCGTAATTTAATGTTGATAGTTCGATGAATCTACAGAGCGCAGAAGAGCGAAACGCTAGAGTTGCCACACAGATAAGTTGCCAATATTAAAAAAATAAATTACTCGGTTTTTAGTATTTTTATTATAGCACGCCTTTTGCCTATTACGTTACCCATAGACGTTTCGTGATAACCTCGCTAGGTACGAACGCAAAGTTATCTTTTTGGATCAAATTATGTATTTTTCAAATATGATATAATAAAGTGAGCATAAAATACACAGTGAAATAAACAATCATGCGAAATTAGAATTCTGCAGTTATGTGCATTTTATTTGCAAATATTTGATCTGTAATATATTAAAATGTGATTAAAATCCTCGGTAACCAAACGTTGGTGGGATGTGCATGATATCAAAAAGTATATTTCGATATTCCACTGTGAAAATAGCAGTCAAGAAAACAGCAGCAACTTTATTGACCCAATGAGCCCCCAAGTAATTTAAACAGCAACCGCTAAAATTTACATTAAGTTTCACCTAATTTTCCATGTCAAAGACTCGCCTGGTGGATTTTCACGTCATACCAACGTTCAAAAGAGCACATTTGAAATAAAAAATGTTTAAGGACAGATAAGCAAACCTTGGGAAATATTCGAGGGAATATACGTGTTCACAGTTGAAATGTCGAGGTCGGTTACAAACGGACTTCTTACACACGTGCAGTTCAGAACAGAAATTCGCGGGTCTCGCAAGGAAGTCCAACTGTCCCAGATACAAGGTAATAAAAAATACTTAAATGAGCAGTTAAATATAATTTATAGACGCGTAAATTTATGTTAATTAATTTTTTTTGGGCACATAGAGGTGTTCCTGCATTAATCCAAGGTCTTTTTTCAAACCGGCACTAAATTTAAATGCATAATGCCGCCGGTGTAATTAATCATTTACAGCTTAAAAGGCGAATCCCAAAGACAAAAGTTGCATTCAGTCCTTGAATGTATCCAACGTTTTTTTAAACACACCTTCGGGTTAACTCACATTGATACATTTTGCACCCTCCCGAATAACACGCAAAAGCGGTACGTGGATGTAAATGCAAGTGTTGAAGATTTAATGCATTTCCGTAGCTAGTGCGAAAATAGATCATCAAGACTGTATTAATATTGTGCACTTACAGAACAATACATTTAAGTGCATGTAAATTGAATTGCGAATGCGTTTTTTAATTTGAAATAAATTGACGAATAGAGAATTTGCTATTGTTCTAATGAGTTGAATTTGAAAATTAGGAAATATGGGAATATTCAGGTACATATTTCATAAACTTCACTCGGGTAGACCTTTGATTGTAAAGCTTAATACAACAGCGCTGTGTTGGTTGCCTTTTTACTGGGACAAATATTTTTTAAAGTTTTCCTGTGTAATTCATTCAATGCACATTTCAGAGGTAGCTGTGAAAAGCGTCGTTTGTCATTCTGAAATGTGCATTAAAGGTAATGCCGGCTTTATTTGGAAGGATGCACTATTGTAAACAGCCTCTTAAAATAGCGTATCTTAAAAATTTAGTTACGCAGAGGTAAATATACATATTATTAATTTCATCTCTGAACGGATATTTAAAATGCAATTACTGAAAATTGTCCTGAGGTAAGAAATAATTAAAATCTTTACCTTAAGAAATGCGTTCTGTTAATGGCTTCAATTAAAATTTTATAATTAATTCCTTTTTAATTTGAACCACCTTTTAATCAAATTAAAACATTTAAAGATTGTAATTTTATTGGAACTGGAAAAAATAAAGTATATTAAACCACTAATTAACAAAAATTGGTTCTACTGCGAAATAAAATACAATTTGACATCCAGAAAGATTGAAGATATCATTTGGACGGCTGCCGGCCTTTTCTCTTTTCGCATTTATTTCTTTTTGAATAAAATTCCTTTTGTGACTTTTGGCGATTTCATCCTGTGAATAATTAATATACATTTAGAAATTAAATTATTGTAGCTTTACATTAAAAAGCACAACTTGTTATGTTGACAAGGCATCAATAAAGTGGTAAGTTTACAAAAATTGTCCAACTTTATTTGATTTACAGTTGAACTGATCTCATTATGTGGCTCAGATCTTTTGCATAAATCATTTTTCGTATGTCAGTAAAAGATATCGACAGTAAAACATCACCTAGAGAATTATAGATGGCGAAAACTGTATATTAAAACAAATAGTTATTTAACCAACATGTGCGTTAATGAGAGCGATTACTAATCGAGACAGCTTAACGCGTGAGATTATTAATCGCCGATTAACGCAAAAGTTGGTTACAATATTTTTCCGTTGATCGAATCTTACGAAATTGAAGAAAATGTAATTTTTTCGTGTTAAAAATTCCAATAGATATTCGAATCAAGCATGCCAAACATTTTAAATCAATAGATATTCAAACCAACGGTGTCATGACTTGCAAAAAATGTCAAAATTTTGACAATCCATCTGCACTTTTTATCAATTTTACTGGCTGTACGGTTGCTAACTTCTATATAAATAGTAGTACTATAAACATAACGTTTGCGTCAAAGTGTGTGTGTGGAAATTTTTGCGGTCCGTGAAGGTTTGACCAAATTGGATTATTTTTTTGAGAAATATTTTGTGGAGACCTTTTGACGCGTTATATTGCTGTTTTGGTTTGGTGATTTGTTTTGTTGTTTTCGTCGATCTACGGTTTGGAACTGGGGAGAAATTTTTATTTTTGGGTTTGACGTTTTTTCCGTTGACATTTTTCTAATTTTTTAAGTGTTCTTGATTTTTTGAACTTTTGTGATTTTTTGCCTGTGAAGAGAAGATTTGGGGCTCATTGTCCTTTGCCTGGGTTGTGAACTAAGTGACGGCACGTTTAGTTATTATTTTTATTTCTGATGATCAAAAGAAATTTGGAAAATCGAGAACTTTGGTACTGACGTTTCCCATTGAAAAATTCTTGCCGATTTTTTTTGGAGAGTAATTGAATACTGGATTGGTCTTTGAGCTTTATGTTCATCTTGTGACTACTTCTTGGTTTGGTCCCGTTTTTTTTTTTTTGACAGTTTATATTTATTTATTTGTCATATTTGTCCAAATTCAAAATTTTTCAAGAGTTTACATGGTCTCAAAATTCACATTTCTAGATGTCGTAAACAGAATGTGCCTGTTCCGGAACTTCCTGTTAAGCGTCTCAATTTAACAGACAAAATTGGTTATCTAAAATCGAATGTCTGTATTCTTAAAAGAATTCCGCGTGGAGCTAGAATATCCGTGGCTAGTAAGCTAGCCAAAATTATAAATGAATGTGTTTCCGTTAATTCTTTGCCGTCCTGGGAAGACCTTTTTCTTGTTGCCTTTCGTGTTCTTCATGTTCCTATTAAAAATGGTTATGAAAAGGAATCTTTAACTTCTAAAGTTAAGAAGAATGCTGACTCTAATGTGGACACCATACTTTATTCCAAAACCGATTTCTCAAAATTTTCAATTTATAAATCGGTTGAGAACAAAATTGCGGATGGTGATATTAAGGGTGCAGTTCGCTTGTTATCTTCTGATGACTCATTTGCCAACAATAATGCTCATACTTTTGAATAATTGAAATCTAAACATCCAATTCCTTCAAGATTACTCCAGTTTCCTGATCCACCTGAAGAAATGGTAGAACATCTCACTGTCTCTGAAGATCAAGTTTATAAAGCGATTATGTCATTCCCTAATGGTTCTGCTGCTGGAATGGATGGAATAAGACCACAACATCTCAAAGATTTATTAGGTAATGGTACAGGTGACTCTGGTCGTCACTTATTGAAGCCATCTCTAGTCTCTGCAATCTCATGCTAGCTGGTGAAGTTCTTTCTGATATTAGACATATTCTTTATGGTGCCTCTCTTTGTGCCCTTTCTAAAAAAGATGGCGGTATCCGCCTTATTGCAATAGGTTCAACTTTTAGACGTTTATCTTCTAAATTATGCAGTTTCCACATTAACAATTCGTTATCTTCCTTTTTTTCATCCTATTCAATTAGGGTCAACAGGAGGTTAGCCATTAGAATAACATCCGCATATAGAACAATATCCACGAAGGCAGTGCAGGTGCTTGCCAGAATGCCTCCTTTGTGGATGAAAGCGAACATAAGATCGGAAATTTATTTAAGGGGCAAAGATCATACCTCTTTGGCAAACGAATCCTTAATGATAGCTTGGCAAGAACAATGGGACGATTATTTAGGTTGGGCAAAAATTTTCGTTAAAGATATTAGAAAATGGTTCAATTGTAAGTGGGTAGAAATGGCTTATTTTTTAACACAATCCATGTCCGGACACGGAATTTTCGGAAAATATCTCAATTGGATAAAAAAGGCGGATGTCGATACTTGCTGGTTTTGCCAGCAGGTAGACACGCCAGAACATACTATATTCATTTGTGACGAATGGGAAAGCATCCGAAGAGATGCTAGGATTAAAATGGGTTGTAATATAGACCAGAATAATATTTCTGAGTTATTATTGGATTTTGAGGAATCTTGGAAAACTGTAACCAACATGATGCGGGACATTATGCGTGGAAAACAGCAAGAGGAATTTCGTAGGGAGGAACTCCTCGTCAGAGATGATGTGATATCAGATTCTGACGAAGATTGAAGGTTAAAGGTTGTGTGATTGAGAGAATGAATGTATATGAGGTATTTTGAATAATTTTTTCTTTTTTCTTTTTTCGATCTGTTTGAAATTTTTTAGAAACGTCAAAATTTACCAATTGAAGATTTTTGTAATTTTTTGCTCGTGAAGCGTTTATAGTAATTATTAGGAGCAAATAAGTTTCATTTAATTTTCGTAAAGTCGCGAGACGGATTCCATCAGTTTATTTGTAAAGTTACGGCGAAAAATGTTAAAATTTTAGAATCGTCAAAAAATTATTCAATATACTACTTTGATTTTGATAGTAAAAATTCTAAGCCTCCTAGGTTTAAAATTTTTAATTATTTATTTATTTCTTTTAATTATTTTTTGAATCATATTTAACCAATCTTATTGAGTCATTTAGGTTGTAACGAACATCACAATTAAAGATGCAAGTTCATGTGAAGCCTTGACAGCCAGAGGGTCCATTACCAAGGGGAGTCAAGGGATGCCTTCTTCACAATTCAATCTAAGATGATCAAAGAGGGAGAGAGTGATAGAGAGTGTGAATGATAGGTAAAGGAGGAAGAAGATGAAATGAGTAAAAGTGTGTGTGAAAGCAAACTAATAAGAGGCAATTTTTGATGATTGAGGGAGAGAGTGATAGAGAGTGAGAATGATAGGTAAAAGGGAAAGAAAACGAAAGGTGAAAAAGTGTGAGTGAAAGCTTACCAAAAGATGTGATCTAATGATAAGATGTAAATGGAACTAAACAGTCACTCATCTCGAAGTAATACTTGACGTAATGTTAATGTGGTTCCCGTGGTGAGGAAGACGTATGGGGGAGGAAGTTAGTAGTCACACAGGTTACCTCCTCTTAACAAAAAAAAAAAAAAAAGTTTTGGAATTAAGGGTGGTTGTGAGGGAGCTGTTCATTCAATTAGAACTTATATTAATAATCAGTCTGATGCTGAGGTTTTCCTTAAAATCGATGTTAAAAATGCTTTCAATTCTATCGAAAGAGACTCCCTTCTTTCTGTTGTCAAGGCTGTTACTCCAGATATGTATCCTTATCTCTGGCAATGTTATGCTTATCAATCAAAATTATTCTTTAATGGAAATGTTATTGAATCCTCAGTAGGTTGTCAACAAGGTGATCCTCTCGGTCCTGCAATTTTTAGTTTATCTATTCATCAAATTATTAAGAATTTGAATTCAGAATTGAATGTTTAGTACTTAGATGATGGTTCTTTAGGTGGTAAGGCATTGGATGTCTTACAAGACTTAGAAACAATAATTTCCGAATTTAAGAAAATTAGTTTGGTTCTTAATTTCAATAAATGCGAACTTTTCTTCCTTAATAATGTTTCGGAATTAGACAAGTCTTCAATTTTCGAAAGATTCGAATTATTAGCTCCTTGTATTCACGTTTGTAATGTTGAAGACCTTTTTATTCTTGGTTGTCCTATTTGCGATGCAGCAATTCCTCCATTCATTTCTAAAAAAATTGATTCATTCTCTTTACTTTCTTCAAATCTATGTAAAATTAATCCTCATATTAGTTTATTTCTACTCCACCATTGTTTTTGGGTACCTAATTTCACTTATAATCTCAGATATTGTCCTTTTTGGAAATTTAAAAATGAGTGTCTTGAATTGGATAATATTGTTATTTCTTCTTTGGAAAAAAATTTGAATATTAAATTTACAATAAGATCTTGGACTCAAGCCAAATTACCAATCCGTTTTGGTGGATTAGGTATAAGGTCTATAATTGATATTTCCTCGCCTGCTTTTTTGTCTTCTATATTTTCTAATTCTGAACTTATTATGTTCATTCTACCTTCTAATTTTTCTAGTTTTGAAATTACATCCCTTAATTATCCCTGTTAATTATTGGAAGGAAATTTCTAATTCGTCTTTACTTCCAAAAGAGCTTTCTATTCAAAGAATTTGGGACTTACCACTCTGTGAGAAAATATTTCAAAATTTATTATCTTCCTCAAATATTACACAAAAAGCTATCTTATTAGCTGGATCTGAACTTGAATCTGGAGCTTGTCTTGAAGCTCTTCCATCTTGTAAATTAGGTACTCTTTTAGAAAAAACTTTTTACAAATTGCAATTTCACTTAGATTGGGCATCAATTTCTGTCATCCTCATATCTGCTCATGCGGTTCTTCTGTAGACTCGTTGGGTCATCATGGTTTATCGTGCATTAAAAGAGCTGGTAGACTCTCTCGTCACAGCTGTATTAATGACATTATTAAACGTGCTTTCTCTTCTGCCAACATCCCTTGTATCCTTGAACCTAATGGTATTCTGAGGAATGATGGCAAACGTCCAGATGGTATTACAATTATTCCATGGAAAGTAGGTAAATCCTTAGTTTGGCATTTTACTTGTAAGGATACACTTGTCCCTTCTCATTTGACTGATTCTTCATTTTCTGCAAGATCTGCTGCCCACTTGGCAGAAAATCTTAAGAAAAAAAAGTCAATTTCTGATGATTATTTTTTTGTCGCCTTCGCTGTGGAAACTTTGGGTCCTTGGAGTGCTGATGCCCTTTCTCTCCTTGCAGATTTGGGGAGGCGTATTGTTCAAACATGTAGCATAGATTTTGTAACAATTTTTGTTACAAAGAGAGCATTTGTTAGTTAAAATTGTAATACAATTTTTAAAATATTTGTAGTTAAAACTTTGTAGCAATCTTATCTACAAAGTTTGTTACTTTTTCCAAACAATTATGGTAATACATTTGTTTTAATATTTGCTATAAGATTGTTGCAACTTATATTATATTTTGAGTGAGTGTTACCACAAAATAAATGAATTAACGTCATGAGAATTATTGCATATTTTTCCAAAATTTCTGGCAAATACAAATTCATAATTGTTGGCACGTGCTTGCCGAAAGAATTTATTGAAAGTTATCGAGCGGGTACGAACGGATTCGCGGATGCTGTGATCTCACAGTTGCATTTTTTAAGGATAATTGAGCTTCGAGTTTATTAATATGTATTTGTTTTGTGGCTTGTGATTTTGTGTGAGCTATTAAACACACGAAAACTGTTTGGCCAAAAATTAGAAAAAATAGGGGTTCTTTTTTGTGATGACCTTACTGGGGTTATTTGGAGGGAACGCTAGGTCCAGCTACGAGGATACAATAAACGGAATGTTGTCAATTGGTTTATGACCGACATTTTTTAAAGCTTTACATAAATTACTTTAGAATTTCTTAAAAGTTACCTCCAAACCATCAGACCTACTAATTCGACTTGCAGTAAGGAAATACATATTACGGTGTGCATTTTCTGTATTTTTAATGTAAAGTAAGTTTTAGTACCTTAAATAATTAGTGAATGTTTAATTATGAAGAAATGGGAAATATTACAAGTGGTTTAATGTGCTGAGATGAAGATGTTAATTTAATGCAATATTAAATGTCGATCAACAAAATGATCAGTTTCAAAGACCATTTCTAAAAGTGATACTGAAAAGGAATATTCCGAACCAGTTGCTTCGATAACAGAAATTATAGTAACGAGGAAGGTGCAAAAAATGTTTGATTATCTTTTATACATTTAGTGTGATATCTATCTTATAACAAATTTTACTTTTTAGCGGATGTAGAGTTCTTTGTAAGAATTTAACGAAATACAAGTGTGCCTGAAGTACGCGGATTTGCGGAAAGGAGATCTGCATAAAATGGAATGACACCACAACTTTTTGTTTATAGACGAAAGGTCATTATTGAAACATTCAAACTGGTCTATATTGGTAAATTATTGTAATAATATATCCGTGGTACAATGTAAACATTTTGTTTCTTTGCTTTTAGATTGATGCAGATTTTGGCAATTATTTCTTGGAAGAAAAATAATTTATTTGTGTGGCGGCCAAAATTCATTGAGAAGGCTAATGACTTCGACGAGCTTCCATTTCATATACTTACATCTGTTATTAATTACTACAATATATTATTTTGATTATTATTTTTTATATTTTTAAAAAACATTTAAAAAATATTCCCTCAAAACGTTTAGAAAATATTTCTTTTAAAAACATTTAAAAAACATTTCTTTAAAACATAAAAAACATATTTCTTAAAAAAATTAAAAAAGTATTTTTATGACACTTTTGTTAATATTTTAGAAATATTTCTAAAAAACATTTAAAAAACATCATTTTAAAACATTTAAATAATATTTCTGAAAAACATTTAAAAAATATTATTATGACAGATTTGTTTATATTGTTTTAATCATTTTAAGAAATATTTTTTAAATGTTTTTTAAAAATATTTTTAAAATATAAACAAATCTGTCATAATAATATTTTTTAAATATTGAAAAAAAATATTTTAGAAATATTTCTTTGCTACTAGGGTAGTTTTATGCTTATATTTGTATATTTTATTGTTTAAAATATATAATAGACATCCTGTGATACTTAATTCTTGCGTTTCATTTTTCCTGGTTCATTTTACCAAAAAAAAAAAAAAAATGTAGCAAAATGTGATCCACACATTAATTGGGCGCAGAAGCCTACTAATTCTTGAAAATTATGCTGCAAAACCTGTAGTAAAAGTAACAGCAATAATAATAAAAAAGAATATGTGTAGCGGTAACTATTCCCCTTTTTTGTTGCAAAATTTAGTCGCTAAAATAGTAATTTTTAGTCTAAAATCTTTTACTTTTTGCTGCAAACATTTGAAGCACATTACTCTTTATTTCTGTAAATTTTGCAATTTTACTATAATATTTGTCGAAAATCTCGCTATACACGTTAGTATTATATGCCACAAATGTTGTAGTGAAAATAACAATAATTATTGCAAATGTAGCTACAACCTAGCTACTACAACTGTTAAGAAAAAAATGATACAATTTGTAACTAGTCGTATTTTTAATACAATTTGTGGTATAAATTTTTACATTTGTAGTTTTAATTACTGCTTTTTTTCCAGTGTGACAGTGTTAAATATGTTAAGTAGGTTAAATGTTAAATGATTTATAAAAAATTTGTGAAAGAACAATTACGTGAAAAGTTAACATGGGTGAAAATGAAGGGAATAATAACAAAATGTAAATAATAATCCTTCCAATATTACGAATCGTTAACTAAAATTATTGAAAAACAATTTCTTAATAATAACATTACTTGAGAGAATTAAATTAAAATTGGAAAATGTTTATATGTTGTTAAACTGTGTCGAATCAAATAACAACTACAAAATGACCATATAAAATGCCAATCTGTTTGAGGAGTAATTCAGTATCTCCTTAATCTTTACCATGAATCTTCTACCAACGATTGTGGTGCTCGGTATTATCCAAGTTGGTACCGCCCACCAGTCCGAAATTGAGTTATTCGAACATTACCATTACAAAGGTGCTAATCAACTAATCAGTGAATCTATATGGCATCCACATTGCCAGAATGTAACAGAACGTTTAGCTGGAAAGGTGTCTTCTGTAAAAGTCGCAAATCTGGTGCTTCTTCAATGCTGGAAGTTGTATAGTCGTCCTAATTGTGAAGGTCACGTTTTCACGGTTGCACATAATATTTCAAAAATGCGTGACTTCAATGATCAAACTCGATCTGTTTATTTAAGCGATATTTGTAACCCATCGAGTGACAGTGAATAAAATCTATTTCATCTACATTGCATTTTTATTTCAATTTATGCGATTAATACAGTGGTGACCTCGGGTAACGAACTTAATTCGTTCTTTGACTTTGACCGAAACATTTTTTCTCATTGATACTAAAGCAAATCTAATTAATCCGTTCGCTCGACCAAAAACAAATTGTTTTCTGACTTATGATTTATGTGTGGCAAAAATACGAAATAAAATAGGTTCATAAAGATTTAAAGATTCTAAAAATTCAGTATCTCACCGATTTGTGATTTATGGAGGTCCAAAATCCAAAAAATGCATCGCCACTAATAAAATATAACAATATGCAATAAAATGAAAATATTAGCTTTTAAGTGTATCTCAGCAAGGACGATGGCGAAATATTTTTAAAAACATTATACTTTATAATTTTTAAGACCCCGACCCCTATTAAACAATTACATGCGATTACAATGGAGAAATTTCAACCCAAAATTTACAATACTATTTATAGTCCAATATTGCACTCATTATATTTGTGGAACAAAATTAAAAGAAGTTTTTAGGTCATTTTGAAAAGGAATAATCGATAGTTTAGTATAATGTTTTGTCTTCGAAAACCGATGCATTGTTCGTAAATCGAGCTAAAAGTTGTTAAAAAATTGTGTTCGTAAACCGAATTGTTCGTTCGCTCGTTTCCGAAGTTCCACTGTACCTATAGCAGAGAAATTTGTTGCTTGTTTGAAAAAATTATATTAAAAATTAAAAGTTTCATAAAATCCAATTTTGTCCTTAACATTTCATTTACTTACATTAATGAATTTTAAAATATTAATATTTGTAACTAATCATAATCCAATCACATGTTGAACGATAGTTTTTTAGCTCATTTATTGTCAACTGGCTAGTTGGAAATTTAATGGAAATATAATGTTAACGTTGGTTCTAATTTGAAACGTCTGTTATGAACGCAATTACAAAAATAAAGTCAAAAATACCGAACATGGATCAGAAAATCAACAACACCAGCAATAACCAGAATCAACAATAAACATTCAACAACAGAAAACTAAATATCATAAAAAATAATTGTAAATAACAATGCGCAGCATATTGAAATTTCAATTAATTTCCAATTGTAACACTGACATTTGTTTATTATAAATCAATTTGATCTTCAAAATCACATAGCTATTTACAGTACGAGGCAGTGTTGCCGTGCGCTTTGCTCGAGAAAATTGAAAAGAACTATTTGGTTAAATGCCATGAAACGATTTATACTTTACTTTATTTATCATCTTTTAGGCAAATGCTTTTTATGAAAAATGTTTATATTCTGTCGTTAAAAATGCAAATATAGCAAGTATTAATTCTCAGCTTTGAATGATTGTTATCATGAAAATAAAAAAGAGAATAAAAGGTTATTGTGTTTGAGTTAGTTTTGCACATAGAATATCGTACCGTACTTTTTGTTCGACTGATTAGATGCACCCTGTATAAACCCTAAATTTTACATTTAAAAATCAGTTCTTCCCTAATTCACGTTCCCCAAAAATCATTAGTAAGAATTTAATTCCGCATGGTTTCCAAAATGCTGAGGATGTCCTGGGTTTGCTGGGAAAGGCAAAGCTTAGTAATCTGGCCAGTGCAGACCACTATTCTCGCCGTTTGGAATACTATGAATACCATGTTATTTTAACGGTTCCGTCACCGTTTGAGCGATGTGAAACTATCCTGAGTTATACGTAATCTCAATAGAGTCAGCATTTCCCTTGAGGAGGCCTTGTTAATATCCTAAATAGTCTACTAGTGCAGCTAATCATAATTCTACGTAATTTAAGTAGAGTCAGCATTTACCTTCAGAAGGCCTTGTGAATACCCTAAATAATCTACTAGTGCAGCTAATCATAATTCTACGTAATCTAAATAGAGTCAGCATTTCCCTTGAGGAGGCCTTGTTAATATCCTAAATAATCTACTAGTGCAGCTAATCATAATTTTACGATATTCTAAATAGAGTCAGCGTTTACCTTGAGGAGGCTTTGTAAACACGCTAAATAATCTACTAGTGCAGCTAATCATAATTCTACGTAATCTAAATAGAGTCAGCGTTTACCTTGAGGAGGCCTTGTGAATACCCTAAATAATCTACTAGTGCAGCTAATCATAATTTTACGTAATCTAAATAGAGTCAGCGTTTACCTTGAGGAGGCTTTGTGAACACCCTAAATAATCTACTAGTGCAGCTAATCATAATTCTACGTAATCTAAATAGAGTCAGCGTTTACCTTGAGGAGGCCTTGTGAATACCCTAAATAATCTACTAGTGCAGCTAATCATAATTCTACGTAATCTAAATAGAGTCAGCATTTCCCTTGAGGAGGCTTTGTGAACACCCTAAATAATCTACTAGTGCAGCTAATCATAATTCTACGTAATCTAAATAGAGTCAGCGTTTACCTTGAGGAGGCCTTGTGAATACCCTAAATAATCTACTAGTGCAGCTAATCATAATTTTACGTAATCTAAATAGAGTCAGCGTTTACCTTGAGGAGGCTTTGTGAACACCCTAAATAATCTACTAGTGCAGCTAATCATAATTCTACGTAATCTAAATAGAGTCAGCGTTTACCTTGAGGAGGCCTTGTGAATACCCTAAATAATCTACTAGTGCAGCTAATCATAATTCTACGTAATCTAAATAGAGTCAGCATTTCCCTTGAGGAGGCTTTGTGAACACCCTAAATAATCTACTAGTGCAGCTAATCATAATTCTACGTAATCTAAATAGAGTCAGCGTTTACCTTGAGGAGGCCTTGTGAATACCCTAAATAATCTACTAGTGCAGCTAATCATAATTCTACGTAATCTAAATAGAGTCAGCGTTTACCTTGAGGAGGCCTTGTGAATACCCTAAATAATCTACTAGTGCAGCTAATCATAATTCTACGTAATCTAAATAGAGTCAGCATTTCCCTTGAGGAGGCCTTGTTAATATCCTAAATAATCTACTAGTGCAGCTAATCATAATTCTACGTAATCTAAATAGAGTCAGCGTTTACCTTGAGGAGGCCTTGTGAATACCCTAAATAATCTACTAGTGCAGCTAATCATAATTCTACGTAATCTAAATAGAGTCAGCGTTTACCTTGAGGAGGCCTTGTGAATACCCTAAATAATCTACTAGTGCAGCTAATCATAATTCTACGTAATCTAAATAGAGTCAGCATTTCCCTTGAGGAGGCCTTGTTAATATCCTAAATAATCTACTAGTGCAGCTAATCATAATTCTACGTAATCTAAATAGAGTCAGCATTTACCTTGAGGAGGCCTTGTTAATATCCTAAATAATCTACTAGTGCAGCTAATCATAATTCTACGTAATCTAAATTGAGTCAGCGTTTACCTTGAGGAGGCCTTGTGAAAACCCTAAAATAATCTACTAGTGCAGCTAATCATAATTCTACGTAATCTAAATAGAGTCAGCATTTCCCTTGAGGAGGCCTTGTTAATATCCTAAATAATCTACTAGTGCAGCTAATCATAATTTTACGTAATCTAAATAGAGTCAGCGTTTACCTTGAGGAGGCTTTGTGAACACCCTAAATAATCTACTAGTGCAGCTAATCATAATTCTACGTAATCTAAGTAGAGTCAGCATTTACCTTGAGAAGGCCTTGTTAATATCCTAAATAATCTACTAGTGCAGCTAATCATAATTCTACGTAATCTAAATAGAGTCAGCATTTTCAGTGCTATAACTACTGTTTCAGTTATTTTGAACTCTTAGTGCACTAAAGTCGTTCAAAGTGTTTGTAAACTTCTGTTGTTTCACTTTCTGGTTAGAATGAGTTCCACAAAATTTTTCGATTTTTCTAAACCAGAGGATGTTGAAGAGGTCGGTCGCCTCATTTTTGAAGACAATAAATTTGGTGCGGTGGTGAATATAATAGATGACGATTTAGATGATTCTGATGAATCGGTATCCGATGATCAAGTGGAAACTAGATTAGCAGAATCTGATACCGATCATTATCTTAGCGAGGAGGATGAGAAAATCGAAGCTCAGCCTGAAGAAGGAATGTATTTTTTGGGTATGTGTGATATCAATTATCGTAAATCTGTTGGCTGAACTGTTTACTTTTATTTATTACAGGCAAAGATGAGATACAGTGGAGAAAAATACCGCCTAGAATTACGAAAGCACGTCCCTATAATATTGTGGTAAAATTACCTGGTGTCGTAGGAGAGGTTGCTAAGAACGCTAAGACAGAGTTAGAATGTTATAACTTGTTTTTTACCAACGATCTCTTGACACTGTTGGTACAATGTACCAACCAATATATAGAAAGTGTACGTGAAAAATATCAACGAGAAAGAGATTGTTGGCTTACAGATCTAACAGAAATGAAGGCGTGCTTGGGATTGTTATAACTTATAGGTGTATTTCGAGGAGAACATCAACGTTTAACAGATTTTTGGGCTACAGACGGTCTAGGGATCGACATTTTTAGAATGACCATGTCGGAAAAACGATTCAGATTTCTTTTGAAATGTTTGAGATTGGACGACAAGCAAACCAGAGAAACTCGGCGTGAAACTGACAAATTAGCTGCAGTTAGGCAGTTTTTTACGATATTTATTGATAACTGCCAAAACATTATTATCTTGGCCAAAATATAACAATAGATGAAATGTTGCCTGCGTTTCGAGGCAGATGTGGATTCAAGCAATACATCCCGTCAAAGCCAAACAAGTATGGCATACAAATTTTTTGTATGGTTGATGCTAAATTGTATTATACAATGAATATGGAAATATATTGTGGACAACGAATGGGACCTTTCAACAAATCCAATTCTGCTGATTCAATTGTGTTGCGACTGTCGGAACCAATTTTTGGATCTGGAAGAAACATGACTGCAGATAATTGTTTTACAAGTTTAAAATGGGTTCGAGAACTTGAGAGAAAGAAGATTTCGTATGTTGGCACAGAGAGCTTCCAACTAATTTTGTCTCTCCAAAGCAACGTGAGAGTCACAGTAGTATTTTTGGATTTACACAAAACGAAACTCTCGTTTCGTATGTTCCAAAAAAAGGTAAAATTGTTGTGTTGCTGCCCAGCATGTATGTTTCTTGTAATCGAGTTGAAAATGATTCTGAAAAAAAGCCAGAAATTATTTTATTCTATAATGATACCAAATCTGGCGTAGATGTCGTGGACAAGCTTTGTGCTACGTATAACGTTGCTAGATCAACAAGAAGATGGCCTATGGTGATATTTTATCATCTAATGAACATACAAATGAATTTATCACAAGACGAGAATATCTTAAGAAGTTATCTTTGAATTTGCTAGAAGACCAGCTCAAAAGAAGGTCACAAATAACAAGTTTACTAGTCGTAATAAAAAGTATGCTACAAAACTATAAACCTATTCCAGAAACACAAGCTGGAAGCTCAGGACTTGGTTTAAGAAAGAAACTATGCCAGCCGTGTTATCAAGAAAGCAGAAAAACTTCCCTGAGTGTATATCGTTGCGAAAAATGTGGAGTCACTTTATGTCTGAAAAAGCATACACAAATAATATGTAAAAATTGTTTAAACGTAGAAGATATTATAAATAATTCGTCTGAATAAATTTCTTATATCTAATGAATTATATGCATGTTTTTCATTTCATAACATTCAGGAGAGTAAATTACAATGATTATTTTTTAATGATTTCATTCACCAATCGTTTAGCAGTATTTGGGCACACGTGTTTAATTCTGTCCAATCACAACATTATTATAGTGAGAATTTTCTACTGTAGAAAATTCCCGCGAGCATAATTTCTAGTATTTTGTTTACATATGTAACTTGACAGCACATTTTCTAGTTTTGACATCTGTCGCCAGTTTGATTTTAGTTTATAATGAATTAAACTGTATTTTTATGCTGTATTTTTTATTTAAACGTTAAAAAATAATCTTCCGAATACCACTCGAGAGTGCGAATTAATTAGAAAACAATTCTCCAGTTATTTTTTCAAACTTGTTGCCATTTGGGAATAGCCACTCGAGCCCTACGGGCTCTCGTGTCTATTCCCTGGCAACAAGTTTTCGAAAATCTGTCGAATTATTTTCAATTTATTCTCACTCTCTTGTGATATTACTTATGATAATGATAACGGTTCACATAGAAAGCCGTCCAAAAACACTTTTTATAAGTTATGTATCCAGAAGATACAGCGCTACTGAGTATGTTAGGGAAAACCGCGCGCCTAATGAAAGGTTAACACTAGAACGCTATCGCCATTGGAGTTAATAGGTTGGTGCCAAGGAATATTCAGCTTTAATCAATATTGATTATATTACGGTTTACAGATAAGAGTTGTGAATTTCTGCTGATTTTGCATTTATTTATTTATATTATACATCCGAAACAGTGATAGCAAAAATTCCAAACGCCGCATTTAAACCGCCTGTGCTTACGCGAAATACATTTTATTAGCGGCCAGCGCCCTATTTGATAGGTACTGGTTTATAGCCCGTTATCAGTTATTTATAAGTAACTTAATGCGTTTCAAAATATATCAACTAAACTCACTTATTGAATGCAAGCAAGGTATAAATTTTACGTATCGATAATTCTCCAGTGTTAAACGGACAAAGAACAAAATAAAAAATAAACGCCTTGTCTCAGTTTTCTGTCGCGAGTGCGGCTGTTGCCTTTCTCAATCGCGCCGCGCGCCAACTTCGCTGCCTGATGGACTTCCCCTAGTAAACCGGGGATTTACCGTTTTCATTCTTTCGGTACACGCAGGCAAATACATTATATTAATAATACGTGCAACTTCCACTCTCGACGGAATCCCGTGTAAGCAGCGCCTCTACCGCCGTGGGGTTTAATAATGGCGTTCTCATATAAGATGCTATGGAAAAGAACGTTTAAGAAATTTAAAAATGCCGCATTAATTGCGAGAAAAATCTTTAATTTTTTTTATTTTTGCCTTTTGGCATTAATTTTTCATTGCATTCATTCACTTTTTGTACATAGGCTCTTATAAAAACACTTAAAAAAAATAAAAATAGATTTAGTTTGCTATTAGCGAATTGCATGTTTTAAATTAAATTAATTAGGTTCATCGAAGTCCTTAAGGGTACAAAATTACGTGGAAGGGGCATTTTTATTTGGGAAAAGATAGAAAACAAAAAAATTTAATGCTGTCAGTGGCGGCTCGTCAGGGGAGGCAAGGGAGGCTAAGCCTCCTCATGATAAAATTGAAATAAATAAATAATTACATAATCAAATTTGATTTTCATTAAATTTCAGTATGAAATCATCAATTATTAGGTACTCAATTAAATAAATGGTAATAGTTATTTGGTAGATAATTTTTTTTCACCATACCAGAACGGCCTTATTAAAGGGGATCTTCTATTTGCAATATGGGACTTGAATGTTGAATGTAAGCGCTAGAAATATGGTAGAGACCGAGTCGGAGGCAATTTGCTACATTAGACTCCAACCATCTGCTTTAAGTATATAGAATGAACAGATTTTGACCTTGAACGTTAAAAATAAGTGAGATGCAATACTTGAGTTAGAAAGCGTGAAAGCATTTCACTGGAGGCTACAGCTCCGGTCCACCACTACCCTAACACTCGTTCTTCTCGGTGCGTCTTGCGGGGCAAAACTCCCATTTATCCCTTGATTACTGAGTGCGACACGTCTACTGCAACTTGAATTAAGGTATAAAATTTTGAATTTGCGACTTTCATTGTTTCAACATCAATGACGACGATATTGAAGTAGAACTACCAAATGTATTTTTCTAGCTGTATTCACCATTCATGAAAATAGAGTAAAATTATTAGAAGTTTTTAATTTCACTATAGATAGCGACGAGTTTAAGCATGATTTAATGTCAATAAGAGAGGCAAATAGCTTTTTATAAAAGTTTCATAAAATCCAATTTTGTCCTTAACATTTCATTTACTTACATTAATGAATTTTAAAATATTAATATTTGTAACTAATCATAATCCAATCACATGTTGAACGATAGTTTTTTAGCTCATTTATTGTCAACTGGCTAGTTGGAAATTTAATGGAAATATAATGTTAACGTTGGTTCTAATTTGAAACGTCTGTTATGAACGCAATTACAAAAATAAAGTCAAAAATACCGAACATGGATCAGAAAATCAACAACACCAGCAATAACCAGAATCAACAATAAACATTCAACAACAGAAAACTAAATATCATAAAAAATAATTGTAAATAACAATGCGCAGCATATTGAAATTTCAATTAATTTCCAATTGTAACACTGACATTTGTTTATTATAAATCAATTTGATCTTCAAAATCACATAGCTATTTACAGTACGAGGCAGTGTTGCCGTGCGCTTTGCTCGAGAAAATTGAAAAGAACTATTTGGTTAAATGCCATGAAACGATTTATACTTTACTTTATTTATCATCTTTTAGGCAAATGCTTTTTATGAAAAATGTTTATATTCTGTCGTTAAAAATGCAAATATAGCAAGTATTAATTCTCAGCTTTGAATGATTGTTATCATGAAAATAAAAAAGAGAATAAAAGGTTATTGTGTTTGAGTTAGTTTTGCACATAGAATATCGTACCGTACTTTTTGTTCGACTGATTAGATGCACCCTGTATAAACCCTAAATTTTACATTTAAAAATCAGTTCTTCCCTAATTCACGTTCCCCAAAAATCATTAGTAAGAATTTAATTCCGCATGGTTTCCAAAATGCTGAGGATGTCCTGGGTTTGCTGGGAAAGGCAAAGCTTAGTAATCTGGCCAGTGCAGACCACTATTCTCGCCGTTTGGAATACTATGAATACCATGTTATTTTAACGGTTCCGTCACCGTTTGAGCGATGTGAAACTATCCTGAGTTATACGTAATCTCAATAGAGTCAGCATTTCCCTTGAGGAGGCCTTGTTAATATCCTAAATAGTCTACTAGTGCAGCTAATCATAATTCTACGTAATTTAAGTAGAGTCAGCATTTACCTTCAGAAGGCCTTGTGAATACCCTAAATAATCTACTAGTGCAGCTAATCATAATTCTACGTAATCTAAATAGAGTCAGCATTTCCCTTGAGGAGGCCTTGTTAATATCCTAAATAATCTACTAGTGCAGCTAATCATAATTTTACGATATTCTAAATAGAGTCAGCGTTTACCTTGAGGAGGCTTTGTAAACACGCTAAATAATCTACTAGTGCAGCTAATCATAATTCTACGTAATCTAAATAGAGTCAGCGTTTACCTTGAGGAGGCCTTGTGAATACCCTAAATAATCTACTAGTGCAGCTAATCATAATTTTACGTAATCTAAATAGAGTCAGCGTTTACCTTGAGGAGGCTTTGTGAACACCCTAAATAATCTACTAGTGCAGCTAATCATAATTCTACGTAATCTAAATAGAGTCAGCGTTTACCTTGAGGAGGCCTTGTGAATACCCTAAATAATCTACTAGTGCAGCTAATCATAATTCTACGTAATCTAAATAGAGTCAGCATTTCCCTTGAGGAGGCTTTGTGAACACCCTAAATAATCTACTAGTGCAGCTAATCATAATTCTACGTAATCTAAATAGAGTCAGCGTTTACCTTGAGGAGGCCTTGTGAATACCCTAAATAATCTACTAGTGCAGCTAATCATAATTTTACGTAATCTAAATAGAGTCAGCGTTTACCTTGAGGAGGCTTTGTGAACACCCTAAATAATCTACTAGTGCAGCTAATCATAATTCTACGTAATCTAAATAGAGTCAGCGTTTACCTTGAGGAGGCCTTGTGAATACCCTAAATAATCTACTAGTGCAGCTAATCATAATTCTACGTAATCTAAATAGAGTCAGCATTTCCCTTGAGGAGGCTTTGTGAACACCCTAAATAATCTACTAGTGCAGCTAATCATAATTCTACGTAATCTAAATAGAGTCAGCGTTTACCTTGAGGAGGCCTTGTGAATACCCTAAATAATCTACTAGTGCAGCTAATCATAATTCTACGTAATCTAAATAGAGTCAGCGTTTACCTTGAGGAGGCCTTGTGAATACCCTAAATAATCTACTAGTGCAGCTAATCATAATTCTACGTAATCTAAATAGAGTCAGCATTTCCCTTGAGGAGGCCTTGTTAATATCCTAAATAATCTACTAGTGCAGCTAATCATAATTCTACGTAATCTAAATAGAGTCAGCGTTTACCTTGAGGAGGCCTTGTGAATACCCTAAATAATCTACTAGTGCAGCTAATCATAATTCTACGTAATCTAAATAGAGTCAGCGTTTACCTTGAGGAGGCCTTGTGAATACCCTAAATAATCTACTAGTGCAGCTAATCATAATTCTACGTAATCTAAATAGAGTCAGCATTTCCCTTGAGGAGGCCTTGTTAATATCCTAAATAATCTACTAGTGCAGCTAATCATAATTCTACGTAATCTAAATAGAGTCAGCATTTACCTTGAGGAGGCCTTGTTAATATCCTAAATAATCTACTAGTGCAGCTAATCATAATTCTACGTAATCTAAATTGAGTCAGCGTTTACCTTGAGGAGGCCTTGTGAAAACCCTAAAATAATCTACTAGTGCAGCTAATCATAATTCTACGTAATCTAAATAGAGTCAGCATTTCCCTTGAGGAGGCCTTGTTAATATCCTAAATAATCTACTAGTGCAGCTAATCATAATTTTACGTAATCTAAATAGAGTCAGCGTTTACCTTGAGGAGGCTTTGTGAACACCCTAAATAATCTACTAGTGCAGCTAATCATAATTCTACGTAATCTAAGTAGAGTCAGCATTTACCTTGAGAAGGCCTTGTTAATATCCTAAATAATCTACTAGTGCAGCTAATCATAATTCTACGTAATCTAAATAGAGTCAGCATTTTCAGTGCTATAACTACTGTTTCAGTTATTTTGAACTCTTAGTGCACTAAAGTCGTTCAAAGTGTTTGTAAACTTCTGTTGTTTCACTTTCTGGTTAGAATGAGTTCCACAAAATTTTTCGATTTTTCTAAACCAGAGGATGTTGAAGAGGTCGGTCGCCTCATTTTTGAAGACAATAAATTTGGTGCGGTGGTGAATATAATAGATGACGATTTAGATGATTCTGATGAATCGGTATCCGATGATCAAGTGGAAACTAGATTAGCAGAATCTGATACCGATCATTATCTTAGCGAGGAGGATGAGAAAATCGAAGCTCAGCCTGAAGAAGGAATGTATTTTTTGGGTATGTGTGATATCAATTATCGTAAATCTGTTGGCTGAACTGTTTACTTTTATTTATTACAGGCAAAGATGAGATACAGTGGAGAAAAATACCGCCTAGAATTACGAAAGCACGTCCCTATAATATTGTGGTAAAATTACCTGGTGTCGTAGGAGAGGTTGCTAAGAACGCTAAGACAGAGTTAGAATGTTATAACTTGTTTTTTACCAACGATCTCTTGACACTGTTGGTACAATGTACCAACCAATATATAGAAAGTGTACGTGAAAAATATCAACGAGAAAGAGATTGTTGGCTTACAGATCTAACAGAAATGAAGGCGTGCTTGGGATTGTTATAACTTATAGGTGTATTTCGAGGAGAACATCAACGTTTAACAGATTTTTGGGCTACAGACGGTCTAGGGATCGACATTTTTAGAATGACCATGTCGGAAAAACGATTCAGATTTCTTTTGAAATGTTTGAGATTGGACGACAAGCAAACCAGAGAAACTCGGCGTGAAACTGACAAATTAGCTGCAGTTAGGCAGTTTTTTACGATATTTATTGATAACTGCCAAAACATTATTATCTTGGCCAAAATATAACAATAGATGAAATGTTGCCTGCGTTTCGAGGCAGATGTGGATTCAAGCAATACATCCCGTCAAAGCCAAACAAGTATGGCATACAAATTTTTTGTATGGTTGATGCTAAATTGTATTATACAATGAATATGGAAATATATTGTGGACAACGAATGGGACCTTTCAACAAATCCAATTCTGCTGATTCAATTGTGTTGCGACTGTCGGAACCAATTTTTGGATCTGGAAGAAACATGACTGCAGATAATTGTTTTACAAGTTTAAAATGGGTTCGAGAACTTGAGAGAAAGAAGATTTCGTATGTTGGCACAGAGAGCTTCCAACTAATTTTGTCTCTCCAAAGCAACGTGAGAGTCACAGTAGTATTTTTGGATTTACACAAAACGAAACTCTCGTTTCGTATGTTCCAAAAAAAGGTAAAATTGTTGTGTTGCTGCCCAGCATGTATGTTTCTTGTAATCGAGTTGAAAATGATTCTGAAAAAAAGCCAGAAATTATTTTATTCTATAATGATACCAAATCTGGCGTAGATGTCGTGGACAAGCTTTGTGCTACGTATAACGTTGCTAGATCAACAAGAAGATGGCCTATGGTGATATTTTATCATCTAATGAACATACAAATGAATTTATCACAAGACGAGAATATCTTAAGAAGTTATCTTTGAATTTGCTAGAAGACCAGCTCAAAAGAAGGTCACAAATAACAAGTTTACTAGTCGTAATAAAAAGTATGCTACAAAACTATAAACCTATTCCAGAAACACAAGCTGGAAGCTCAGGACTTGGTTTAAGAAAGAAACTATGCCAGCCGTGTTATCAAGAAAGCAGAAAAACTTCCCTGAGTGTATATCGTTGCGAAAAATGTGGAGTCACTTTATGTCTGAAAAAGCATACACAAATAATATGTAAAAATTGTTTAAACGTAGAAGATATTATAAATAATTCGTCTGAATAAATTTCTTATATCTAATGAATTATATGCATGTTTTTCATTTCATAACATTCAGGAGAGTAAATTACAATGATTATTTTTTAATGATTTCATTCACCAATCGTTTAGCAGTATTTGGGCACACGTGTTTAATTCTGTCCAATCACAACATTATTATAGTGAGAATTTTCTACTGTAGAAAATTCCCGCGAGCATAATTTCTAGTATTTTGTTTACATATGTAACTTGACAGCACATTTTCTAGTTTTGACATCTGTCGCCAGTTTGATTTTAGTTTATAATGAATTAAACTGTATTTTTATGCTGTATTTTTTATTTAAACGTTAAAAAATAATCTTCCGAATACCACTCGAGAGTGCGAATTAATTAGAAAACAATTCTCCAGTTATTTTTTCAAACTTGTTGCCATTTGGGAATAGCCACTCGAGCCCTACGGGCTCTCGTGTCTATTCCCTGGCAACAAGTTTTCGAAAATCTGTCGAATTATTTTCAATTTATTCTCACTCTCTTGTGATATTACTTATGATAATGATAACGGTTCACATAGAAAGCCGTCCAAAAACACTTTTTATAAGTTATGTATCCAGAAGATACAGCGCTACTGAGTATGTTAGGGAAAACCGCGCGCCTAATGAAAGGTTAACACTAGAACGCTATCGCCATTGGAGTTAATAGGTTGGTGCCAAGGAATATTCAGCTTTAATCAATATTGATTATATTACGGTTTACAGATAAGAGTTGTGAATTTCTGCTGATTTTGCATTTATTTATTTATATTATACATCCGAAACAGTGATAGCAAAAATTCCAAACGCCGCATTTAAACCGCCTGTGCTTACGCGAAATACATTTTATTAGCGGCCAGCGCCCTATTTGATAGGTACTGGTTTATAGCCCGTTATCAGTTATTTATAAGTAACTTAATGCGTTTCAAAATATATCAACTAAACTCACTTATTGAATGCAAGCAAGGTATAAATTTTACGTATCGATAATTCTCCAGTGTTAAACGGACAAAGAACAAAATAAAAAATAAACGCCTTGTCTCAGTTTTCTGTCGCGAGTGCGGCTGTTGCCTTTCTCAATCGCGCCGCGCGCCAACTTCGCTGCCTGATGGACTTCCCCTAGTAAACCGGGGATTTACCGTTTTCATTCTTTCGGTACACGCAGGCAAATACATTATATTAATAATACGTGCAACTTCCACTCTCGACGGAATCCCGTGTAAGCAGCGCCTCTACCGCCGTGGGGTTTAATAATGGCGTTCTCATATAAGATGCTATGGAAAAGAACGTTTAAGAAATTTAAAAATGCCGCATTAATTGCGAGAAAAATCTTTAATTTTTTTTATTTTTGCCTTTTGGCATTAATTTTTCATTGCATTCATTCACTTTTTGTACATAGGCTCTTATAAAAACACTTAAAAAAAATAAAAATAGATTTAGTTTGCTATTAGCGAATTGCATGTTTTAAATTAAATTAATTAGGTTCATCGAAGTCCTTAAGGGTACAAAATTACGTGGAAGGGGCATTTTTATTTGGGAAAAGATAGAAAACAAAAAAATTTAATGCTGTCAGTGGCGGCTCGTCAGGGGAGGCAAGGGAGGCTAAGCCTCCTCATGATAAAATTGAAATAAATAAATAATTACATAATCAAATTTGATTTTCATTAAATTTCAGTATGAAATCATCAATTATTAGGTACTCAATTAAATAAATGGTAATAGTTATTTGGTAGATAATTTTTTTTCACCATACCAGAACGGCCTTATTAAAGGGGATCTTCTATTTGCAATATGGGACTTGAATGTTGAATGTAAGCGCTAGAAATATGGTAGAGACCGAGTCGGAGGCAATTTGCTACATTAGACTCCAACCATCTGCTTTAAGTATATAGAATGAACAGATTTTGACCTTGAACGTTAAAAATAAGTGAGATGCAATACTTGAGTTAGAAAGCGTGAAAGCATTTCACTGGAGGCTACAGCTCCGGTCCACCACTACCCTAACACTCGTTCTTCTCGGTGCGTCTTGCGGGGCAAAACTCCCATTTATCCCTTGATTACTGAGTGCGACACGTCTACTGCAACTTGAATTAAGGTATAAAATTTTGAATTTGCGACTTTCATTGTTTCAACATCAATGACGACGATATTGAAGTAGAACTACCAAATGTATTTTTCTAGCTGTATTCACCATTCATGAAAATAGAGTAAAATTATTAGAAGTTTTTAATTTCACTATAGATAGCGACGAGTTTAAGCATGATTTAATGTCAATAAGAGAGGCAAATAGCTTTTCTATTTTACAAAGTAAAGCTACAGATATTGCATTTGCAAAGAATCGTTTAATTTCATTAATATCTACTTTAGAAACTTATAGAATAATAATATATTTTCAAATTTAGAGGTAAACGTTATCAGAATCTAAAAGACGAAAAACCACATTTGATTTACCCGATATGAAACAAAATTACAGGCGTATTTTTATAGAAATTTTAGAAACAATAACAATTGATCAAATTAAAATTAGATTTTCAGATTTAAATCACCCTAACTTTTTTCGACCTACTGACACTTGATAAATTTTCCTCCTACTCAAAAGAAATTCCAGCAAATTTGCTTAAGAATCTGTTCGAGCAGTATCCTTTTTTTGATAATGTTCAATTAACAAACGAACTCGCAGTTATATATAATGACAGTACATTATTAAATCAATCCAAAACACCGACGGTAAATTGTAATACAAAAATAAAACATCATAATTTGTTGACTATTCTTTATACAGTAAAACCCCTCCATAGTGGACACTCAAGGGACTGGACAAAACTGTCCACTATGGAGGGGTGTCCGTATTAGAGGGGGTTCTAATTTTTTTTTTGTCAAAAGTTTGCTATACATATTACTACAAATTTTAAACAGTTTATTAAATATTATACGTAAATATGTATTGTGTTTATACATATTACATAAATGAATTTTTACAAATTAAAGAAATTTGTGATTAGAGATTGTCGCTTATTTAGTGCAATCTGAATATTTTTCTCGTCAAAATGTATTTCTAAATTTGATAAATAATACAGAGCAGGTTCGTCGCCTTTATTTAAAATAAACTTTTTTATGTGTGTATGGTTTTTAAAGCTTCCGTATAACTTTAACTTTTGAATCATCGCCGCCGCTT
Organism: Dascillus cervinus; assembly: GCA_949768715.1. Taxonomy (NCBI): domain Eukaryota; kingdom Metazoa; phylum Arthropoda; class Insecta; order Coleoptera; family Dascillidae; genus Dascillus; species Dascillus cervinus. Next base: position 21,822,556 of record OX458319.1, on the reverse strand, counting down.
ATAGCCGCCCCCCGACAAACAAACGGCAAATGGTTTAATTCCCCACAAGTTACGATGGTATTCCTTGGAAAACATTATATTAATTTCACTAAAATACTTAGAAAGTGTCCACAATAGAGGGGAAAATTGGAAGTTTTGGGAAAACAAGTAGTGTCCAATGTCCGTAATAGAGGGGTGTCCACATTGGAGGGGTGGTTGTATAATGTATTCTTATGGAGGAATGCCGGGACTGTTAAAAAAGTGTCCATAAAGAAGGGTGTCCGCATTAGAGGGGTGTCCACTATGAGGGGTTTTACTGTAAATATTAGCCTCCTCACTCGTCACTACCACGAGCCGCCACTGAATGCTATGGAAAGGAATATTTAGGAAAATTAATAAAATAATAGAAAAGCGCTTTTATATTTTCTTCATATAAGAGATGATATGGGAAAGATGTTTGGGAAAATTCAAAATGCCGTTTTAATTGTGAGAAAGTTTTTAAATTTTTTTGTTTTTGCTTTTTAACATTAATTTTTCACTGCTTTCATTCACGTTTTGTACATACGCTTTTTTAGTGTTTTTATAAGAGCCTATGTACAAAAAGTGAATGAATGTAATGAAAAATTAATGCAAAAAGGCAAAAATAAAAAAATTTAAAGATTTTTCTCGCAATTAATGCGGCATTTTTAAATTTCTTAAACATTCTTTTCCATAGCATCTTATATGAGAACGCCATTATTAAACCCCAAGGCGGTAGATGGCGCAGATTAATTCGCATCCTTACAAATACGTGATAAACTTGTGGAGTTGCGCGTATTGGTAACTCTAATGTATTTGACGCAGGGATTCAATATTAGTCTGACGTCTATGCGGAAAAGACACAGTGGGCGACACATTCATTGTAGAAATGGCTCCAAACAGAAAAATTCTCACGCTTAAACAAAAAGTTAAGTGTAAGGAACTTATCCAAGCTTTTTAATATCGGAAAAACACAAGCTGCTGATATAAGTAAACATAAAGGAATCCTTCTAAACAAGTCAATGTCGAACAGCAATTTGGTTGAAAAAAGAAGCTATTTGACAGGCTTTTTGACAAGTTGTGTTATAACTGCTTTATAGCAGCTGCTGCTCGCCATAAGGGGATTCCTTTGACAGGTACGCACATGATATTTTTTTTAGATATAGTTTTCTGGTATTAGTGCGTTGATGTTCTTTTCATATCAATTCTAAAATAGATAAAAAGGGTGAGATTATTATCACTAGGCTTGTCGTGACAAAAATGCAAGGAAAACTTATTTTTAATGGGTTTTTTTTCAGGTCCGCTAATATGATGATGATGAAAAAATTATTAATTGTTAACACATTGGAAAACGCAATATTGGTGAAAGGTGGGTTAATTTTTACTTTTATGTAACATCAAGGTTTGATTTGGCCGCATTCAATCATTCACATTAGAGCGATTAGAATGATGTAGTGAACGGATATTTAAAATGCAATTACTTAAAATTGTCCTGAGGTAAGAAATAATTAAAATCTTTGCCTTAAGAAATGCGTTCTGTTAATGGCTTCAATTAAAATTTTATAATTAATTCCTTTTTAATTTGAACCAGCTTTTAATCAAATTAAAACATTTAAAGGTTGTAATTTTATTGGGACTGGAAAAAATAAAGTATATTAAACCACTAATTAACAAAAATTGGTTCTACTGCAAAATAAAATACAACTTGACATCCAGAAAGATTGAAGACATCATTTGGACGGCTGCCGCCTTTTATCTTTTCGCATTTATTTCTTTTTGAATAAAATTCCTTTTGTGACTTTAGGCGATTTCATACTGTGAATAATTAATATACATTTAGAAATTAAATTATTGTAGCTTTACATTAAAAAGCACAACTTGTTATGTTGACAAAGCATCAATAAAGTGGTAAGTTTACAAAAATTGTCCGACTTTATTTGATTTAAAGTTGGACTAATCTCATTATGTGGCTCAGATCTTTTGCATAAATCACTTTCCGTATGTCAGTAAAAGATATGGACAGTAAAACATCACCTAGAGGATTATAGATGGTGAAAACTGTATATTAGAACAAATAGTTATTTAACCAACATGTGCGTTAATGACAGCGATTACTAATCGAGACAGTTTAACGCGTGAGATTATTAATCGCCGATTAACGCAAAAGTTGGTTACAATATTTTTCCGTTGATCGAATCTTACGATATTGAAGAAAATGTAATTTTTTCGTGTTAAAAATTCCAATAGATATTCGAATCAAGCATGCCAAACATTTTAAATCAATAGATATTCAAACCACCAACGGTGTCATGACTTGCAAAATTGTCAAAATTTTTACAATTCATCTGCACTTTTTATCAATTTTACTGGCTGTACGGTTGCTAACTTCTATATAAATAGTATTACTATAAACATTACGTAAGTAATTAATTAAATTTGTAGTTTTCATTGGTATATTTTGGATTCATTTTGTCAGATTACATTTAAATAAAGCGATATTTTAATTTAATGGTATATTTCGTTGCGTAGATGCCGAAATCGTGCATTTATAAGAAATCATTCATTAAAAGGAGTAATGATTTCCTTTTCATTAAATCGACCCGTAAATCAACGATCACCAGAAAAATACAATATTAATCAAATTTTCAAAAAGTAATATATGGAAAGTTCATAACCATCAATTGTTGTAAAATGCCTCCATTAACAATTTTAATTTATATTTTTTAAGTTTTAATTTTGAATTTGTGGAATAAATGACACACACGGTCGGTCTCAATGTAAAGTAATTTTTAACAATTTTTAACAATTTTTTGACAATTTGTAATGTGTTTAATGTATGTGACAGTGTTAAATATGTTAAGTAGGTTAAATGTTAAATGATTTATAAAAAATTTGTGAAAGAACAATTACGTGAAAAGTTAACATGGGTGAAAATGAAGGGAATAATAACAAAATGTAAATAATAATCCTTCCAATATCACGAATCGTTAACTAAAATTAATGAAAAACAATTTCTTAATAATAACATTACTTGAGAGAATTAAATTAAAATTGGAAAATGTTTATATGTTGTTAAACTGTGTCGAATCAAATAACAACTACAAAATGTCCATATAAAATGCCAATCTGTTTGAGGAGTAATTCAGTATCTCCTTAATCTTTACCATGAATCTTCTACCAACGATTGTGGTGCTCGGTATTATCCAAGTTGGTACCGCCCTCCAGGCCCAAATTGAGTTATACGAACATTACGATTACAAAGGTGTTTCTCAACTAATCAGTGAACATATATGGCATCCATCTTGCCAGAATATAAAAGAAGGTTTAGCTGGAAAGGTGTCTTCTGTAAAAGTCGCAAATCTGGTGCTTCTTCAATGCTGGAAGTTGTATAGTCGTCCTAATTGTGAAGGTCACGTTTTCACGGTTGCACATAATATTTCAAAAATGCGTGACTTCAATGATCAAACTCGATCTGTTTACTTAAGCGATATTTGTAACCCATCGAGTGACAGTGAATAAAATCTATTTCATCTACATTGCATTTTTATTTCAATTTATGCGATTAATACAGTGGTGACATCGGATAACGAACTTAATTCGTTCTTTGACTTCGTTCGTTAACCGAAACGTTCGTAAACCGAAACAATTTTTCTCATTGATTATTTCCTTCATGCACATAAAAAGTCCCAGTCGCCATGGTTTTCCTCAGTTTTATAGCGATTAAATTTTGACGTTTCAAACGTGTCAAAATTTACCCGATTAAATTTTGATGTCTCAAATGTGTCAAAATTTACCCGATTAAATTTTGACGTTTAATCGCTTCTGATTTTTTTGTTGCAATCATTATCGAAGATTCTTCGACAAGCAAATAAATAATTTGTTGTAAAATCTATTTATTCAGATTAATAATCAGGAAATAATCATGCCGAATACCCCGCGTGCATGAAAATAGCCTGATTAAATTTTTACGTTTTTGTCGCAACGTTTTGCCATAAAGAAATATTTCTCGTAAATTTTCCACCCAAAATCCCTCGTGCTGCGCACTCGAGATTTTGCTACGTGGCAAATTTGCTCGACATATTTCTAGGCAAAACATTTTGACAGAAACGTCAAAATTTAATCGGCTATTTTGATGCACTTGTGATATTACTGTTGATTATTTTTTAATGATTTCATTCACAAATCGTTTAGCAGTATTTGGGCACACGTGTTTAATTCTGTCCAATCACAACATTATTATAGTGAGAATTTTCTGCTGTACATTATTCCCGCGAGCATAATTTCTAGTATTTTGTTTATGTTACTTGACAGCACATTTTCTAGTTTTGACATCTGTCGCCAGTTTGATTTTTGTTTATAATGAATTAAACTGTATTTTTATGCTGTATTTTTTATTTAAACGTTAAAAAATAATCTTCCGAATACCACTCGAGAGTGGGAATTAATTAGAAAATAATTCTCCAGTTATTTTTTCAAACTTGTTGCCATTTGGGAATAGCGCAACAAGTTTTTGAAAATCTGTCGAATTATTTTCAATTTATTCCCACTCTCTTGTGATATTACTTATGATACTAACGCAAATCTAATTAATCCGTTCGCTCGCCCAAAAACAAATTATTTTTAATGGTTTTTTTTCAGGCCCGCTAATATGATGATGATGAAAAAAATTGTTAATTGTTAACACATTGGAAAACGCAATATTGGTGAAAGGTGGGTTAATTTTTACTTTTATGTAACATCAAGGTTTGATTAGGCCGCATTCAATCATTCACATTAGAGCGATCGCATATCCTTGGATGCCGGACAAAAAGCCTCGAATTTGCATCCAAATTGAAATTATTGACTGTGACGTGTATCTATGCACTACCTTCACGTATGTAATGAATTTTGATTTGAAACAACGTTTAATACATGCAAATCAGCAAATAGGAATTTCCATTTACATCGACATGAAACTTTTAAATAAACACTAATTAACGGCGAAATCTTTTAAATATTTATGACCCTCCATTTAATGAGATTATAAAATCAGAACATTTGTTAAATGTAATAAAGCAAAGGTTGTAAAACGGAACTTGAAAACGTAATTACCGCACACTAAACCCCTAAATTAACAATTACGTTGATGAAATAATTGCACCGACTTCATTAGTAAAACTGGTCAACGATATCTCGCGATGTCGATGCCATCAAGTTTGATGGCGAACAGGGAAGCAATCAAAAAAGTTTTTTAAAAACTTCTCCCAGAAACAAAGAGCCAATTAGCTAAATTACAGCCATTTGCTCGAGCACACTAAATCTCGAACTATTTATTTGATTAACTTTCCGAAAATTGTACGTGCGGTTTGTTTTTAGTTTTTCAAATTCAAGCATTAACTACAAGTTGAAATTGCAACCGTCAAAGTTGGGCAATAATTCCTGAGTAGTTTTCTCGTGGTGAATTGAAATCACTATTTTCCAAACAGTGACAAACGCGTTACAATTAAATAGTGAGTATTAAACCAGTCGCTTAAATGGAATCGTTCGTTTACCGTATAACGGAAAATTGTTTCCGAGATCGGAAAACCCTAAAAGCAACTTTTCCATCACAAAAGATGAATAAGCATTGTGATCGAACAACTTGGAAATGTTTTTCGCTTCCAGCGTAAAGGCGACAGATGTAAGGACAGAAAAGCTTAGGAAAAAATTATCGCAATCGGAAAGTCTAAAATAAAAAAAAAACGTCGAACTTAAAAAATTCGAATGTGGGCTGAAACGGGCATGAAAGGATGTATATGACTATGGCTCCTTATGTAAGGTTCACTTAGGGGAACGTGTGCGGGATGAAAACACCCTATCTCTGTGAAATAAACGACAACGGCAGATTCCAGCCGGGAATTCAATGTCATAAAGCGGAATGAGGCCAATATACGCACACATGGCTACTCGCTGTAACATGAGCTTTAATATTTCAAAATTTTTCAATAAAATTGAAAGAATGTAAATCTTAGTCAATTAAATTGACTATATTTAGCTACTAATGTTCAATCTCGAACATCTTTTTTCATTTTATTTTCTATTTGTGAGTATGTCGGTTATTTGCTGTTCATGTGGATTTAATTGTATGTCAACTATATGCACTGTAAGTAAGTTTGTTAACCTCTTCAACTATGTAATTTTAATTGTATGTCAGAAATGTATAAACGTCAACATCAACATCAATCAGTTCACTGGTCTTCGCTGAACACTATACAGTAGAATCCGCTTTTAACGAATACCGGATATAACGAGACACCGCTTATAACGAGCAATACGCATGGAGAAATTTGGTTTACTATGCAAACGCAGTTAAAAATGTCCGCCTATTACGAGATCGGTTATAACGAGACTCCGGTTATAACGTCGGTTGTATTGAAATTTTATATCGAAAAATTCTGATATAGCGAGATCTAAATATATACCTTTGAATAATATTGATAATGATTTACTTAGAAATGTGCTGATTCCAACTAATCAGTTTCGCATAGGTCACCGAAGAATAATTATGTCAACCTCCGGTAAATTAAAACGTAAACAGTTTACAGTTAGTAAAGAAAGTACATGACGGTATCTTTAAATCGGTAGTCTGTAAAGAATATGGTTTATCTGGTTCAACCCTGTCAATATTTTTGAAGAACGAAGTTAAATTAAGTGGAGCATTTATCGAAAATACTAAAAGAAAAAAAAGAGAACAACACAGACGAAGCACTTCTTAATTGGTTTCGAATCCAAAGAAATGCAAACATTCCTTTGAGTGGACCAATTTTGAAGCAAAAAGCCACTCAATTCGGTATTTCGTTGGGTTATGTTGCTGACTTTGAATGTTCCATGAGTTGGATAAACAAAGGCATAACATAAACGCAGGCAAAGTTGTGGGGAGGCAAAATCTGTGGACCGCACGGTTACTGAAAATTGGCTATCTAACTCCTGGCCTCAAATAAAACATGGCTATGCCAAAGCGGACATTTTCAATGCAGACGAGACAGGTCTTTTTTACAAAATAACTCCCGATAAGACTCTTAAATTCCAAAATGAAAAGTGCGGTGGTGGTAAATTATCGAAGGATCGGGTAACGGTTTTAGTTTGTGTAAATGCCGACGGTTCTGAAAAACGAAAACTACTGATTATAGGCAAGTCCAAGAAACCCCGTTGTTTTGCAGACATAAAGTCTTTACCTGTTAAATATCGCGCAAACAAAAGTGCTTGGATGACGGCCGAAATTTTTATCGAAGAGCTTCATGACTGGGATTCAGAACTAGTCAAGAAAAATCGAAAAATTCTCCTTGTCATCGATAATTGTGCAGCCCACCCAAAGGTGCCCGATTTAAAAAATATCAAATTTGCATTTCTACCTCCTAACACGACTTCAATACTGCACCCGATGGACCAAGAAATTATAAACTCCCTTAAATTTTAATTTCGAAAAGTACTTGTGTTGCATTTGATAGATGGCATTGAAATGAAAAAAGAGCATCGGGTAACGCTTTTAGACGCCATTCGATTTGTAGACCGAGCTTGGAAAAGTATTACGCAAACCACAATAAAAATTTGTTTCAAACATGCTGGATTTTTAGGAGAAGTTGCCCCAGCTGAAAATTGGCAATGGGATGACGAAGTGCCTTTAAGTGAACGTTGTATCTCGTTAAAGGCTGAAAAAGTTAACTTTCAGGAGTATGTGACGGTTGACAATTTTGTATACACTAGTGAAATCCCAACCGAGGATGACATCGTTGAGAATGCGTACCAAAATACAATCAATCTGAACCTGAAACTGCTGAATCTGATGATGATGAACCGGCGCTTTTACCAGAAAAGATTTCGCGTACGGAAGCTAGAAATTGCCTGGGAAAATTGAGGAGTTTTTTTGAAGCCGAAACTACTCTAAATAGTGCGGAACAATCTTTTCATTTTTTGGCAAATTTAGAAAATTTCATTGACGAAACAGTATTGAATAATAAGCAGATAAAAATTACAGACTATTTCGCTTAATAAGTACTCATATATTTATATATGAAACAACTGTAACGTATACACATTTTTAGTAAAAAATGTCTTTACATAATAATCCGCTTTTAACGAAATTCTCTTATAACGAACTAATTTCAAACTCTCGTGCGTCCTCGCTATAAGTGGATTCTACTGTACTTGTAAATATATATTTATAAGGTTTGAGGTAAATGAATAGCCAATAATATGTTGGATAATCGTTTCTAAATATTTTAAACATTTCTTCGGTCCACGCATCTGTCTCTACTTCTCATTTAAAATGACAATTATTTTACTTGACGGAGAACTACAAGTGATGCTTTGATTAGGGATTTCATTAAGAAATAAGGCAGAACTAATTAAGGTTTAATTAATAAAATACATTTGATAATGTTTCAATATAAGTGTCGCTAGTTATTATAATAATGATGGATGATTGTGTCTGTGCTTAAATTATTTGTGGCACTTTAAATTATTTTTTAAGTGGGGTAGTTAGCGACGGAACAAAAATTATTCACTTTTCCTATCTCCGGCCACAAACTGACCACTGACAACAGGTTCTATTTATGGTCACCAAGTGGTGACTAATGAAAACGCCATATTTTAGTCCTTACATCTTCATATATTTAGTCCTTAGTCGTATCCATTACGATGTAATACAAATATAAGGAAATTGTTGATGAACTCTTTCCACCAAGTTCCATATGAGTAGGCTAGTTGCAAATTCGGCCAAAGACCACTTTTTCATAAATTGGGATGAGTGCGCTTTTGTATCATGTTCTTGTCCATGGAATGGAATGACAAAGATAGTATGTTACAAAGACGACTAGAAGTAATGCAAAAATCGATTTTAAAAGCTAGTTTTTTAAAATGACGACTATATTTTGCAACGTCTAGTTACCAAACCGACCAAAACCGCGTATGGAGATGGCCGGGTTTGTAACTAGCTTACTCATATTATGCCTATAAATTTACTAAATGTCAATAGACAGATCGTAAAGATTACAATAATAAAAAATTTTAAAAATTAGTCAAGTGGTTACCCAACTACTTTTCGATAAATAATTATTTTTAAACAATTGCGTTGGAACCAAAAATGTTAAGAAACAGACTGCCATAAGAAAAAAAAAATCAACACCAACCCTACCAAATTGCAAATGCCCTAACTGCCGTTAAAAACAATGGCAAGAAAGAGACAATCGCATGTAAATTGTACGGAGTTCCGCTAACAGCAATACGAAATAATTTAAACAGAAAATTTTCCCACACTGCGGAAACGGTGGGAAAAAATTCGGTTATAGGCAAAGACGTGGAGGTTAAGGTGGGTTTGGTAGGTCTAGAAGGAAGGTTAGAATTATTGAATTTTCAATCCAAGTTAATTTAAAATATATAGTGCAGATAAGCTTCAAAAGGTAGAAATCGCAAACCACTGGTATGAAGGTATGATGACATATACTTTTCATAATTTATTATGTTATATTAAAATATTTTCAAGCGATTTTGCTCATTACCAAAATTTCTCAAGTATGTCTCCCTCATTCGGTATTAAGTAGGCTACAGTGTAACACTGAGTAAATGTTTCTTAAAGTTGTAATATTTAAATTAACTTGGATTGGAAATTCAATAATTCTAACCTCACTTCTAGACCTACCAAACCCACCTTAAATTAGTTGAATTGGTTAAAAACATTTCAAAAATATGTTTCCCGTGAGAAAGAAGGGATATAATTATTATTTATTCTGTCAAAGAGTTGATAGAGAAAGTAAATTTGTCTACTCCTAAACAAAGTGATTTCAGCTATTGATGCGTCATCAAGAAATATCACAAAAACATGTAAATTGAGGCGCAGTCTGCTATAAATTTCGACTGGTTACAGATGGTGTTACAAGTGGCCACTGTATGAACAAAGTGGGCTAAGATGGAGAAACTATAATATCGACTAAATGAAATTACGAAGATTTGCAGCATTTCAGCTTAAAAACTGTAACTTAAGAAAAAAAATGTAATAACTCTATTCAAGATATAAATAAATTAAATGTGGCTTACGATTATTCATTTATTACTATCTTCTAATACAAATTTGCTTAAAATGTCATTTTTGAAAATCATCGTTAAAAGTGAAATTGAAATGTTTAGAATACTACTCTATAAATAATATTTTCTTAACGAGTTGAATATCGGAGTTTTCGCTGCGTTTAGTTATCCGCTGACGTCACAAGTGACACAAGTCTCCTGATCGTTCATATGCTGAACCATGGAATCTTAGTTGTTGCACCGTTTGCGCCTCTATTTCTACAGCGATAAATAGTTTTTTGAAGTTACGAAAATGAACAACACTTTTATTATATACCATATGTTTATTTTGCTAGCGAATGTAAATTCTTTAACAAAAAAAGAACGTTTTGACATGATGCGTTTTGCAAAGAGCTCGTAAATATTCCTTGTGACAAGTTTTAATTTTGTAATCTTTTCCTGTTGAAATTAATTTTATAATAAAATTGTTTGAAATAACGGTACAGGTCTATAACAAACCGACTGTTCGCTATGCAGCGCAGAGCAGCCGTGTCACGAGTGACGTCACGGGGTAATTCAATTATGGGTTTTGAGCCGTTTATTTCCAACAGATTTTCGAGAAATGTGCAATAATATACATAACTTAAGATTCTGCATTTATTAAGGCAAAAAATAAAAAAGGCATTTTAACTTCACTGTGCCTTTAAAGTGGGTAGAAATTGTGCCTCGACCCTACCTACCCTACCCTCTTAGGCTGTGTTTACGTTTGAGCTGGACTACTAAGCGATGAGAGCGAACTTGGCTTAACAGCGTCAAGCAAACCATATATTTATATGAGTATGTTTATGTTGAAGCCGTGAGTGGTAGGATATTAGCGACGAGAGAGTCAAGTTTGTATTTCTTGGCTCTTCTAGTTCTAATATGGCGGATATCGAAGAGCTGCTTTTTAACGAACTTAAATTTTGTGAGTTTGCAACGCATCAATCACTCATTGTTGTATGTGCGATGATCCATAATCGCAACGTTGGGTTATAAACAATATATTTGTTCAATCCTACTCTTGAAACACGTTGTTTCTTACTAGAATACAGTACTTGAAACTTTTCGTTTTTTCACTTAAATTGTTTTTTTTTTTATTGCAACGAGTGAACAAAAGCAGTGAGCGAAACGTTTTGCTCACCATTTTAACCCACCCGTTGCCATAGAAATTGCAGAACATAACGTAAGTTGTCGCAGGTATTACAAATTTCAGTGCTTTTTTTAACATTTCAAGAACTGGATTAAACAAAACACTATACACTCGTGAAAGCCAATTTCGCTCAGTTATGTCCCCTTGCATACACCACTGGCGTCTTGTGTGCAAAACTGGAACACCCGTGAGCGAAATTCTTTGCTTCTTTACGTGTACTGTAATATTCTGTTATTGAATTAATATTCTGTACACGCTTGGAGGTTATCTCCGAAGTCTGAATGATAACTGTTTGAGTGTGACGTTACAAGGTCGTCCTTATTTCTTTGCTTCTGTCACTACTGCACCAGAACCACATCCAAGAAAGATAAATTTTTAGCGTTTAAGTTCTCATGCTTCAATAGCGCAGCTGCAACATAAACACTGCCTTAAGTCCGGCGCACACGAGGATTGAAACATGATTGAAAAGTAGCATGCAGGATTTCAAGCATGCTAGTTTTGCCGCCGTAAAAGAGCTTGCTTGAAAAATAGAACCGAAGTTATTGCCATTTTAACTTTGCCTTTCCCGCGCTGTTATGCTGTCAAATAACACAAATTTTTGACGGAAAGTGTGTTACCACTGTGATCGGTGCGTGTTTCCTGTTGTCAATTAGTGTTAATTTGAGTTGCTACACATTTTCAATTGCAAATTACAGTAAAACCTCGATATAACGGACCTCTATTTAACGGACTTTGTATACATATAACGGACAAAAATCCGGTCAAATGTAAAAAAATTAAAAACGTCCTATTAATATTATACATGCTTAAATTCAAGTGTCGCCGCATGTAAACAATTTTTGGCGGCCATGATTATCATGTCATACGTCTAGCACTACAATTTGAGACATAATGCCGTCCTGCTCGTAGACTGCGATTCACGCAACTCTACAACAGTTTAACTTGTTTACTCGAAATGAATGAACGCATTTAGTACGCCAATAAATAAATTTAAATTTTCGCAACCCTACCCTTTAAATATCGACAAACGGAAAAGAATCAATCTAACGATCAATCAAAAATTAGAAATTATACAAAAGTTGGAGTCTGGAATGTGTGCGTCTCGTATATGTGAACAATATGGCATAAAAAAGCAAACAAAAGCAAAATAAATAAATTTGTGTTAATGTGTGATGTAGGAGAGAACAGCAATCCCAGAAAACGAATGAAATTGGCTCGTGAAACTTCAATTGAAGAATCTATCTTAAAATGGTACGGCCAACAACGTTCTTGTGGGGTTCCTGTTCGGGCAGTCGAATTGAAATCTGATGCAATTCAATTAGCAAATCATATGAACATACCATTCAGAGCAAGTGATGGATGGCTCTGACGCTTTCGCAAAAAGCACCGAATTATGAATAAAAGTATTTACGGCGAAGCTTCAAGTGCACCAAAAGAAAAAATTGAACCTTTTAGGCAAAAATTAATAGAACAATGCTATTAGAATCTCCGATTTATAATGCTGACGAAACTGGTTTGTTATGGCGTACTTTGCCTGAAAGCACACAAGCCTCCAAATATGAAAAATTGAATTCTGGAAGAAAAATCAGCAAGGTCAGGATCTCGGCACTGCTTTGTGACAACGCCGGTGGATCGCATAAACTGCCTCCTGTAATTGTTGGCAAATCTCGTAAACCTAGAGTTTTAAAAGATATAATGCATCATATTTTTCATATTATAACTCTAATAAGGCATGGTTCAACTCAAATATTTTCAAAGACTGTTTTTTTAAAGAATTTGTACCTAATGTGAGAAAATTTCAAGAGAAGAAACGGGGAATACCGCCGGAAGAGATGAAATGTTTATTGATTTTAGACAACGCTCCTGCTCATCCCTCTGAAAATAGTCTACGTTCAGAAGATGGTAACTTTAGTTATATGTTCTTGCCAAAAAAATACAACATCGCTTATTCAACCCATGGATCAGGGAATAATTTTGGCAACCAAACGAATATATCGCAGAAAGTTTTAGATGAAGTAATCGTTGTATTGCAGGATGAAGATAATGCAGAAGATACAAGAGGACAGCGTACCTTGCAAAACTTAAAGTGTTACAATTTAATATCAACAATTTTTAATTTTGCTGCAGCATGGAAAGAGATGAAAGAGCAAACATTAAAAAATGGTTTGAAAAATTTGTTTGATGGCCAAGATACAGACATAGATTTAGAAGGGTTAGAAGTTCCTGATTTCTGTAGGATAATACATAATAATGCCGGAGAAGAAGTAGCTGAGGAAGATGTTTTACAATGGCTAGAAGTAGATGAAGGTGACCCTGAGTATAATATCATGACTGAAAGTGAAATAGCAGATGAAGTTATGAACCTAAAAAATGAGGATGGAAGTGAAGATAGCGAAGAACAAGAAACAACACTGCCAAAAATGAAGTTATCAGTGATAAGATCACATCTCGACGATCTAATAACATTTATTCAGATAACGAAGTTCAACTATATTATACGCATTTTCGTAATTTTCGAGGGTTGGTTATCAAAAAAACAGCAAACTTTAAAAGTGCAAACAAAACTTGATTCTTTTTTTAAAGTAGGATTACCGAAAGCAAGCGCGTCGATATCAAACAGAAACGTCACTTCACGACGAGTGTCCGAAGACAATTAAATAGAATTTTGTTCGTGTTTTGTATTTTCTATTTATATCTAAATACAGTGTATTTTAAAAAAAAGGTTTTGTGATTTATTGTAAACCTATTTTTATATAACGGACCTTCAGCTTTAACGGACACCCCCTCTCCCCAATTAGACCGTTATATCGAGGTTTTACTGTACACTAAATTCAGCTGCTTTTTTTTTTGTAAATCGTTCATTTTCAAATTATACTAGATCACGCTTTGAAATTAAAGGTTAACACACTAGTGGACCACGTGATGTAGAGAGCGTATTGCTTAGCAGTAAATGTCAATCAGCTAAAACATGCTCCGAAGCCTGCACCGATCATAAACGGTGACGTCACGTTCAATCAGCGATGCGCGCGCAACCTTACATGCCAGTTTTCAATCACGTTTCAATCCTTGTGTGCGCCGGGCTTATTAGAAACGGATTCATATTGGAACATGAAACCGACAAAGGATTATATTTGCCCCTAATCTGTCGATTGAACACAACTTCCCAATTAGCTAAAATAGATGCCACAAACAGAAATGTGCGAGTTGTTTACATTAATGTGTTGCGGAAATAAATTTAGTTTTTCCGAAATAAAATGTTTGGGTACATTTAAATTAATTATGGAAGGAATAATTTTTTGCCCTTTGCCGGCGTTTGATGTAATCGTCATTCCTACGGGAATAAACTTCAAAAAAATTTGGATTAGATTAAAGAATAATTTTACAGGATAAAACGAGCGTTCGTAGAAAATCAGTAACTAAATTGTGATAACGATTACATCCCCTGAGACGGACTTAAATGGTCGCGTTCGTTACTTTTAAAGAATGTATAACCAACAGGGTATTTCCAGGACACCATTCAATCGCTTTCAGGCAGGTTTTTAGAATTAAATTCATGACGGAAAATTTAATTTTCCTGCAGATAAGATCATTAAAGTCGTCCAAAACTGGTTAATGACCCGAAAAGTATTCGGTTGGCGTCTAATCAAAAGCATAATCTTCAGCACGTTTTCGGACATTTTCCAAACTTAATAACCGATTTGCGAAAGCTCCATAAAATTTAATCAAGGAAATTAAAGAGAGTATCTATCGGTGAGCTTATCCGTGTAACAACAACAAACAGCAATTAACATTAAATAAAATGTAAATAAGAACGCCCAGTAGGTTTGTATTTTAATACGATACGAGAGACAAACATTCTGGAATGGTATATGCAATTTACATAATTTCGTTTTAAACGCTACTTTGCCTGCGCCTCCGTTCACGTGAATGCTTATTTTGATAAAACTATATTTACACTTCGAGCAATTAAATTCCGCTACAATAAAATTTGACTCGTGTAATCGCCGATTTCAAACGTGTAATTAAATTTTTATTAATTTGAAATTCAAATCTCACAGACATTTCATTTCTATATGTTTACAGCCGCATTATTCCGAAAGCAATAAAAAACACTTGCGCGCTCCTCTCTCGTTTCTCTTTCGCACTCCGTTCCTGAAAAAAACACTGTCTGATGCACATCTGTACACGTTTATATATATATTCTTGTTTGTTAAGTACTTTAAATTCTTTTTACGAGCGTAACAGCATGTTTCGAGTTGATATGAGAACTGCAGCGTAAAACATATAAATTTATTGCTTGTTAGAAATGCTTTTGGACGCGAATGCGGAATGCGATTTAGAACTCAAGTAATTAAATTTTCATGAAAAGTTCGTTTATGGTTTGACATTAAATCCATTATTTCAAAATGAATTCATAAAATAACTGAATAATCATTTTTTTATAAATTGAATTTTCTATGGGCCACGTTGAAATTAAACTAATTTTATGATATAACCGAGGTTGATGACTGTTTCAACCTGCTTGCTGTCGACACTAGATTGTAATATCTTCTCACTACGATTACATAGTGATCTGTTTAATTTGCTGCTTCATCAGACACAAATTCGACGCCGTGTCTATAGGGGTTGGTTCTTTTTTTATTTAGTTCGATTAAGCGTTGCTAGAGTAAATTTCAGTGGTTGTATCAAAAAGTTTTTGAACAAAAATTTATGTAAATTGTTGAATAATGTGACATTATAAATGTATTGTGTGTCATTTACATATAGATATGTTTTGGGGCCGCGATCGTGACTCGTGAGAGTTATTTTTTTTCTCATCTTTTTTTCGTTTTAATACTTATCTGATGATAAATTTTATATTGCCTTGCTTCTTATCGCAACTACCGAACGCTCCCAATTTAAGGCGATCCCTGCAAAATTCAAACTCATTCCTATAACTATTTATTAATAGTTGTGAATATACAGTGGGCGCTCGGTTATGTGAACTGATAGAAACCTGGGGTGTTCATAAAATCAAATTATTTATATAATCGAAAATAAAATTAAACATACACAAATCGGTAATATTCAAGGCAATATCGTCCGACTTTGAAACTTCTGCAATTAAGTCTTCATCCGTAAAATTTTTATTTAATTTTTATTGTAAAGACTTTATTTGGACCAATGGAAAAAAGCATCACAGAAAGGCAATTTCTTTGGAAACCAAAATTATAATTTTAGATCGCTTAACAAAGGGAGAAGGATCTACAGCGATTGGTGAAAAACTTAATTTAGGCGAATCTACTGCCAGAGCGATTAAAACGAATAAAGTCGTTATACGAAAATTAGCCATTTTTCTGACAAAATGAAATGCCAAATTTTTATCGTACCCAAGAGATGCATTGTTGGAAGAAATGGAACGAGGGCTAGTAATTTGGATAGAGGACTGTCCCAAAGAAGAATTCCTATAATTGCGTAAAAAGATGTTTAACTTTATGAACAGATGAAGCAATCCAACCCGTCTCCTTCCGCTGCCCAGTGTGGTAAACCACTTTTGGCTAGCAATACATGGTTAAGTGGTTTTTTAAAAAGAAATTCTTTTCATAACGTCAGGATCTGAAAGGCAAAGTTCTAAAACAGCTGCCGGTGCATTGGACGGCTAATGCAAAGGTATGGGTAACAACTGCTGCATTCACTGAATGGTTTATTAATTTCTTTGTGCCAAAAATGGAAACATAATATGAAGCAGAAAGCTCTCGATTTCAAAGTTCTATTAATTGTTGATAATGCACCAGGCCACCCGCATTTAAAACAACCAAATGTACAGTTGGTGTTTTTTCCACCCAATACAATAAGCATTATTTAACAATTAGATAAAGGCCTAATTGCTACTTTTAAAAAATATTACGTTAAACACACTTTTCAATATATATTAGATAAACTAGAAAATGAACCATTAACAGTAATGGACGTTTGGAAACAATTTTCTATTTTGGATTGTATAAATCATGTGGCATCTACTCTCACTGAAATACGACTAAACACTTTAAATACTTGCTGGAGAGCAATTTGGCCTGAATGTGTTGCAAATAATAATAAAATAATAATAATAATTTACATTATGAATTTAGCACGTGAAATGGGTGGAGAAGGCTTTGATACTTTTAACAATAATGATATCGACGAATTGCTTGTGGATAAAGGTATAAGTGACGATGATATTATTGATCGATCTTCAGATATAGTCGAAGATCCAGAAAACGATACTAAGGTGGAAGAAATACTTAATCCCCTTACTGCAAGTATAATTCGAGAAGGATTTCAACTTTGTAATAAATTGGAAAATCACTTTCTGGCCAATGACACAAATTCAGAACGAGCCTTCAAATTCCAAAAGGAGCTCAAAAATTGCATTGCTGGATATCACAAACTGCATAAACGATTAATAAAGCCATTCCATGTTTAATCACTGATTATATTATCATAGCAAAAAAATTCATACAAAACGAACCTGAAGTTAACCCTAATTCAAATGATGAAAGTGATTTTGAACCAGTTTACAACAGTTGTCGGGTATTGACACTAATTGTTAGAATTATTCTAATGAATGTTTGTAAATAAAATAAATTGTAGTTTTGAAAACAATCTCTAAATATAATTCCCGATCGTCTATTTCGCATTTTTTTTAACGGATCAGAGTAGGCGACGAAGCTGAGTGTCAACAATAGGGAATATGCATGAAATTTAAATTTGGTTCAAATATTTTTATTCCGAATCTTTATTGGCCGGACATTTGAACTAAACCATTATTTTAGTAATTAATAATTTTTTAATTACTTAAAATTAATAAATAAAAGTGCAAATTAATTCAAATTTCTAAAACGCAACACCATTGGCTAAACGAAACGTGACGTCATATACTATGTCAACAAGTCGTACTGCGTACTGTTCACATATGTATGGCATTGCAGGCTTTTGATTAGTGTGTGTTATTAGTGTGTTGTGAATTCATTTATTCTTTAAGTGTAATTTTAGCATCCTAGTGATATTATAAATCATTTAAGACAATGACTGTAAGTGGTTTTGTAAAAGCACAATCGGATAATCTGCTGAGAATAGATGCATTCATGATGTCGTCTTATTTTCTTTCAAATCCAAATTTTACGTCCGGCACAAATACAACTGCAAATGCATTTTTCGTCAAAAAATGCCCTTTTTTGTGTTGCGCACAGTGATTTTGAGATGTCCAAAAAAGTTAGTATTTTGGAGGTAGATTATGACAATCAACTGTGTGAAAATCTTTTGGAAAAATGCATCCTGTTTTGGACTCGTGCCATTTTTCCTAAACTTTGTAAATAAATGTTCAAAGTGGTTATAAATGATTTTTATTTTACATGGGAAATTTACAAGTAACAAACAAAGCTTATTTTGGATTTACTTTTTTATTAGAACAGCCTGCACATTAATTAAACCACAAGCTATTATTATGACTTCATCTATGATTGGAATTAAATTATGGTCTACACAAGCATGAGGAAGCAGCATGTGGAACTCCCTTAACCTATTTATTACACGCTCAACATGTATCCTCAATGCCGCAATCTGTTTTGATAGCTTTACTTCTTCTTTTGTGCTTGGGGACAACTTTGAAACTGAAGGTGGTCGTATAAGTGTACATCTTTTAACTTTTAATAAACATGACAAATCTTTGAATCCTCTGTCTGCCATCACTGCTTGGTTGGGTGATAAACACTCCAAATAACCACAGTCTTGAACTATCATAACATCTGTAGCCCTTCCGCTATATTCTTCAGAGATAAAATTAACCAACCCATCAGGTGTGCATGAAATTAAATACTTCAAGGTATTGCATTTTTTGTACTGCGACCAAGTAAGTGATGCTACTTCATCGTTATTTATTTGTGGTGGTTTGCATACTTCCATAGCATCACTACTACTGGTAGTAGACTTTGAGAGAGCTTCTTCTATCAGTGATAACCGTTTTCTCTTGATAGCACCCATTCTTATAACGGGTGGTGGCATATTTCGATTTTGGCAATGGAATATGTGCGGCAAAACTCCTTTATTTAATCGTAGTGTCACATTTACACCTTCTTGTTTCATTATGTTGTATTGAACATAATTTTCTCTTTCCTCCTCTATCTAGGTATGGAAATACCTAATTACATTTCATTTTTAAATGAGCATTATTATGAGCTTTATTATGTACCATTTAAATGCATTGTAATAATGGCCTTTCGGGAGCTTAAGCTCTAAGGTCAAAAAATTTAATAAATAAATAAATAAATAAATACGTCATACTTACATTAAAGTGATTTCCACAATAATGTAAACAAGTTGTTGCAGATACTTCATCTCTTCTGATAACCTCACACCATTTCTTACGTATTTTTGCACCCATCGGGACTTGAAAAAACACTTTATCAGGTGCACTTCTGATAGTGTTTATGCATAAAGGTACAATGCAATACTTATAAACTGGCTTTTGAGCTTTTTTCATGGTGAAATAAGTTAAGAACGAAAACACCTGCAGTAAACAGTGGGCTGGACTGTTGTTGTCATAGTATGTGACGTCATCAACAGAGCGCGCGAAAATGGCGGCGTTTAAACAGCTCAAAATTATCCTCTATTTTAAACATTTTTTTAAACTTGATTACAGCATTTTTAAACAGTATTTATATTTTTACTATGTTATAACGGTGTAAACAGTGAATTAAAAAAAAATTAAAAATGCATGCATATACCCTATTGACTAATTATATCTTTTATATCGTCAATTTACGGAGCTTAAAGGTAAGTAAAGCAAAATACATTATATTGCAATGCAAATGTATATAAATAAAATGGTAGATAAATAATAAATAAAATAGATAAATAAAATGCACAAATACACAATAAATACTGTCAGCCCGTTCTAGGGCTGAAGTTTTCTACTAGTTAAAAATAAAATTTTAAAGCAAACCTATTTTAAGTTTTATATAAAGTTTCTGATTTTCGTACCAACTTTTTTTTTAGTAATTGTTATTTTTCTGATTTTATTTTATTCGATTTTCGTTTATTTTTTAATTTGTTGATTTGGTTTTATGAGGTTTTAGAAAATTATGGAACATATCCCTATTTGTACCATATTGTCTTTTTTATGCGAATTTTTTTCTTATGCGGTTTGCTGTGGAACTTATCTACCGCATAAAAAAAGACCCGAGTGTACAATGAAAGCTTTCTTTGACAGCTCTATTAAGCGGGTATCATCCTAGAACGAACAAAATGTCAAATCATTTGTATTATCAAGGATTGTTGGGATCACTACTGATTGACGGTAATTTTTTTACAATTGAACAAAGAGATATTTACATTGTATTTTCAATTTTTTTTAAATAAAACGGTATATTTTTAATCATTTTTCTTCGACTGAACACCTCCCGTAAGTGAACAAAAAGTAAGGACAACGAATGCTTACTGGTAGGAATTTGCACTGTACTTCCGTTAAATTTTAAACATCAATGCTTTTCAGGAAAAATATACATACGTTTTCCAAACAATGTCTAAATAAAACAGTAAGTATCGATTTTATACAATTTTTTGCAATTAATGATGCAATGAAAGTTCAAAGCTAACGTCAAATCTTTTTTATGTAACAATGGGGCTAGAAGAAGAAAAAATGTCATATTTCAAGAAAAAAATTACGTTATTTTCCTGGTGTCGCCCATGAATAATTGCACTTAGCGAAACTAGTCTCAAGTTTCATCTCAATTTGTATGAAATCCCGTTTTTATACACATACACCGCATTCCCTCTCAGTAAGTTTGGTTCAGCTGTGATTTAGGAGCCAGTAACTAATTTATTTTCCGCAAGCTGCTAGCTCATACTGAGCATCTTCAAGCTCCGGTCATTAATCAAGACTTGCTGATTTGTTGAAGAACGGGTCGCGGCCCCCGCCATTACTTGTTTCCTCTTTTTTCAGTTCCCTTTGGAAATCTGCATACAGTACTCCCACTTGTTTAGAAATTTATCTCGGCGGATTTAAAAAGGCCGCGCAACAAATTTTTTCGGAGCGGGGATTATCTCTTTGTCCTGATTAATAACCCTTGGAGCACTACAAACTGTAGATCTTAATGTTTACAAAAAGTACGCCATCATCGTAACGACTGGATTACTTGCACTTTCTTTTCCGACCCTTTAAGAACGTTTTAGCTGCAAACAATGTGATGGATGCTTTCTCGGTTATTTCAACATTTTTTCTCCGTTAATAAATTATTGTGCATTCGAAAACAAACCGAAAAAAAAATCCGGGGCAAAATTCCGGTTAATTCTTCTTAACACCTTCTACGTCTGTAATCTGCGCGTTTTTACATTAAAAGTTGGAAATTTGCATAATAACTGTCCAAAATAATTCAGCCATATAAAGAAGGCGGTTTAACTTTAAGTGTGCAATATCACACATTTACATCTCTCTCCCGTTTATAGTTTGCAGTGTACTTTCCAGTAAAGACTTCGAAACTCCTTTTGGCTATATCATAAACATAATTACATTTTCTTACCGTGCATTTAACGTTACAAAAGAAAACTTACTTTCGGGAAAAAATACCTTTCGGTTAATATTTTATTTGCGGCTGTTTTTTTATTCGGCGTGTGTTAGCGGAAAATGGGCACAAGAAAGTATGTATATAATATAACCCGACTGAAAAGACGAAGAACTGTCAGACATCGCTTAAAGCGAATACGTGTCCAGAATATAAAATTTCACTACCTGCTGGAACACTGAAAGCACTTTGGCTGGTTTTTCGGTGAAATTGTAGATCCGCGCGATTGTCAAATAAGGATTGCAAAGTGTGAAACATCATTTTTAGGAAGTTGGGGAGACGTGCACGTTTCTGTCAGCGTGGAATTTTAATGTTTTACGCATTTCGTTTTTCAATCACAATTTTTGAACTGAGTAGATTAATTTAGAAAGTCCTGTTGGCGAAGCTGAGAAATTTGGAATCACTTATAGAACATTCTGGTAGACCTAAGCAAATGTTCCAACTCATCAAAACTTTGTAATCAAGGAAATGTAAAAATAAAAAAAGAATTATTGAAATTGAGTATTTATGACAAGTGGAGTATACTATAAAACCAACAATAACTAGAAGGGACGCGTACCAACAAGAAGAAGGTTCATTTTCGGTATAAGATATGCGGAAGATAAAGTCAAGTACAAAGGAGGAAGAGACAAAACTAAAAATATCAGCTTTAGATATGGGCTTCGAGTTAAACAAGTTAAAATGTGCATTAATGATAATTGATAGAGCAAGAATCTTACCACCACTAAATCTTAGTAACAGCTACATGATTGAAATTGAGATTAGATATTTAGAGGTCTAATTTCTAACAGTGAAGGAAGTGAAAAGTAAGTTAAAAACAAATTGGAGTGGCAAAATCAGCTTTGACAAAAAAAGAACCAAGAACAACCAAGTTTTCATTGGCAAGGACGTTAATATTCCCCATAGCTACTTATAAATCCGAAATCTGACCCAAAGAGGTAAAGGTGTTCGAAACAATATGCCACAAAAGAATGATGATTATTTCATAGTCAGCTCACAGGACCTCAATTCTACAGGATCTCAATTTATGAATAGAGGGAATACAAAAGGTGAAACAGGAATATACGTCTCTCTGACTCATTTAGTGTCTAAAGTTTAAATAGGAACGGCACCAAACGTAGTTAAACGTGGACATACCCCCATTACCCTTCAGTTTATAATAATATATGGGATTTTATCCATCCAGGCAGATCGTTGCATTCTTTGGATACGAAATCTGCCGGAGAGGATTAAATAGATTAACGATCCGCTACACAAGGCAGATTAGAGTTGTGACGTTTGGGCACTAACTTTTGGCACCGAAGAAAAATCAAATTACCCTCAAATCTTGAATATAGTACGCACCTATATATAAAGTTTTGGGTAAAATGAAAGTTCGTATTCCATCAGTTTTGACGATTTTATTTTAACTTCCATAAAACTAGTGCTAACAAAACCTAAAGTTTTAGTAAAAAGCAAACAAAAATGCGCAATTTACATAAAGCAACAGCTTACAAGTACCATTTTATGTTATCAATAAAAATTTATTTCTAAATGTTTTCTTCTTCTCCTTGTTATTTTTCTTCTTCCTGAGCTTTTTCTTCTTCTTCTTCTTTCTCTTCTTCTTCTTCGCTTTCTTCTTTTTGCTTTGCATTTATTCTTGCATACACGCTTCTTCAAGATCTGGGGTTAATAGAACAGACAAACTTCTCAACACAGATATCAGAATACAACTACATAGATATAACGCCACTCCAAAAAAAAAGTGAAGAATAAAAATTGAGGTGGTTTGGACACATGTGCTAAATGGGGAATAGCCGACAAGTGAAGAAGTGTGGGTAGCCAGAGCCGGGCGTAAAACAGCGCGGACGTCTCCACCAAATATGCAACCAAAGTATAACAGAACTAGTAAATAAGAAAGAGAAAACATGAACGGATGATAAAGTTCTGGCGAAAAGTAGGAACGAATGGAGCAACTTTGTTAAAACCACTAGAGAAAAGTAAGAACTGATATCCTCGACACTTTTGATAAAAGAAGACAGGATTATAATAATGATGAAGATATGTTTTCCATAATTGCTTGTTCTTTGTTGCTCCCAACCAATTCAGCCCCACTTCATCAGAGGACGTTCTTTTGCTCTACAGTGGTTGTATGGTTTCTAAGATAGGATATGCTTGTGCCATTTGCCTTCAACAATTCTAGCAACATTTTACCCGTAATGTAAGGGAGTAGTTGGAGAAACACTTTTCAAGCAGATAAACTGGGCGCGGCAGTCTCATCTTATGGCCCGCAAGATCTCCGGATCTCAATCCATTAGACTTTTTTATTTGTGGTTTTATCAAGGAAAACCCCACCAAACGCTGATGGAGTTAAAAACAGAATGAACGTGACAGTATTAGAAATTACACCTGAAAGACTGGACCAAGTAATGCAAACGATACCACAAAGTTGCAATTGGACTTACAAACAGACAGTTGTCAATTCGGACAATTATTAAATGATCAATAAGGATGCTGGTTCTCCAGAAATGATTCAATCCCAACGTAAATAAATGTTTTTGAAATTAGTATTTTAATGGTTCCTTTAAAGTTTCTTAGCCACCGTGCATGGTAACACCTGCACTTGTACCAAATGGTCCGTGAGAACACTGGAAGCATGGTGAAACATTTTAGTATTTAGATTTTCGATCAAAAATATCGCTTCGAGCAGTTTTTTCGCCAATTTATAAACATCCTGTATACCAAATTTTTTATTTTCCTTTTTAAACTATTCTGGAATAACTTAAGACCAATCATGCGTGAAACGAGGTTTTCTTGACAAATGCATATCCAAACAGATAATCAGAAAGTAGCAAACCGTAAAAACGCAAGAAAGTAAATAAACATGTAGAAAAAGCCGTTTTACGTATGCTCCACTGTGTTCCCGTTTGAGATTTATTATTTATGTACCTACTCGAACACCGCATCAGATAAACAAGCCTGTAATGAATAAATATAAAGAGTCATAGTTTCCTCGTTTGATTCCCCCAAGGAAGCAGCTATGAGGAAAACCTCCTACGAGGGTTTTATATAAGCAATTTTATGGATTGTTCTATTGATATTTGATTTATGAAGGGCGTTTTTACGAAGACCATTTTCTCCCTGTTCAAAATTGAAGGTTAGTTATCTGGGGCTCTCAAAAATATATATCTTGTGTATTGTAATCCTGCTTCAAATTTTTTTGCCAATGTGCGTTGTTTAATATCAAGAGGTCGGTAAATACAAAAGATAGCCCAGGGTTTCATATTAAATGCACGATTTTCTGAGTAATTTATTCTAGTGCACGGGTCTCCGGGTCGTAATATTCAAATGTTGCAATAGAATCAACATAAGGTTGGCTTGAAATTTTATCAGTCGATCTTTTTCCGACCGGTTAAAATAACGGCTCAATCTTTAATATTCAGCGTGTAGTGTCAATTTTTTACCCGAGAATTACTATTTTGGTAGCGACCCGCTCCGATTTTGGGAGAAACGTAATGGTTTTATGGAAGCATCATTGTTTAACTCTTATGCTACATACGAAGTTAAGTAGGGCGTATAGTTAACCTGGCGTGTATAGATCCCGGACATCCGTACATTGACGTAGTCTCTTGCGAATTCATTTCGGATCCTTTCCTGTTTAATAATGCATCTGGTTACAACTTTACTCCGCTGCATGCGAATAAAAATTTAATTATCTAGTCGATTTGCATTTTTAATTTAAATCGAATAACATTTGAACGAGCCTAAATTTTATGTGACACTTATTAGTATGTTCAAACTTTAATCCTCAATATTCTATATTTTAAAATAATAAGAGCTACTGTTTTATATTAAGTTAATTGGTTTAAATAATGTGTTCAAAATAATGTTGGATTCAAATCCAATCATACTTCATACAGGTTACACACTATAACTCTGCTATTTACAATCCGATTTCAGTCATTCAAATTCGCATCAGACAAGTGTATAAATACTACAAAAGAGTATAATTTTTATTTGTTTTTAATATGTAATTTTTGTCAAGCGATAGTCAACTTATTTCTTTTTAAATAGCAACACATATTCTTTTATGCAGTTTGGTGGAATTTTTTTCTGAATACAATGGTGTGTTTTAACCTGATTTTGTAAAGTATTCTTAGGAAATTATTTTATTTTTTAAACAAAGTTTAAGTGTGCCGTGGAACGCAAAACAATGGAAAATTTTATTAACTTCTAAAATAAAACAGCGTAACAAATTATAATTATTATAAATATTGCTCAACATGCCTCCCATGCTGCTGAATACAAAGCTGACACTTTCTAGTTACCCCAGATGTTGTATTTAAGATTAAAACAGGAGGTATCTCTCGACAAGTACGAATAATTCTCTCTCTTAAAACATGCTCATTCTCGAGGGGTGTTAAATAGACACGGCCTTGAACATAGGTCCATAGCCAAAAATCGAGCGGTGTAAGATCAGGTGAACGCGTAGACCACCGAACTGGTCCGTATGTCCCTATCCATTTTTGGCCAAATTTAGCAATCAACCAGTCAACATTTATCCTGGCATTATGTGACGAAGCGCCATCCTGCTGGAAAAACACTCTATTTAACTCTGTAAGAGGTAATTCATCCAAGAAATTGTCCAAATTTTGAATTCATAGTAGGTGCTGATTTAGGATACCATCAATGAAAAAGCGTCCAATCAATCTATCACCCAAAATACCACAACACACATTTACGGTGAATCTACGTTGTCGATTGGTTTCAACAATAACTTTAGGAATAGGGGAAAGAAACTAAGAGGAAAACAACTGAGTTTGTTCGCAGCAGAGTATAAATTTATAATATTAAATAGGTACTTTCTTTGAGCTACTATCAAGAAGATTATATACTTGGAGATCACCTGTGGGCTCCCCCGATATGGTTGTAAGAAACCAGAATGATTATATCCTGGTAAATCAAAGGTATAGAAATAGCTTCACCTCTGTGAAAACTTATTCAGGGGCAAATATACAAACGGATCACAACACAGTAGTAGGCATAATATGAGAATGAAGAAAGTTAGAGATAAAAAGAACAGGAACGGGAGATGGAATATAAGAGAAATAAAAGATTCCAACACAAAAGTACAAAAGTTTTTCTGAGTGTCGCATCTTGATGAACATAATACTCTTTTATGAAAGTCAAAAACATCTAAATTTGTAATCATTTTTTCAACTCATTAAGTTTAGCAAATTCTGCAAATTTCATTAAAATTGCTGAATAAATAAATTGCTGAAACTCGGCATGCATGAAAATTATCACCAATATTGTTCAAACCAATTAAACTAATTGATCTTTGCGAATATGTTGTCTATTCTGAAACGGTAAGGAGATCGCTTTTAAATTGAATTCCCTGTAGAACTAACAGCCATTTGTTAATATCTGCTTAAGTTTTAAAAATGGAGAATAAATAAAAATTATTTCAATAATTTGTTTATGCATTTAATTCAACAATTAGGTCATTAAGATTAAGATCAAGTAACACAATTAAACAATTATTTTAATAGCAGCAAAACTAAAAGTTTACAATAAAACGGTTCAACAATAAATCAAAAGTCTACGTCATGAATTGTTTTTTCATAACCTTTGCACTTTTTTTGATAACCAATGCAACCTGTAATATAAGGGAAGGTAAAGAACTTTACCTTAATTATGTTGTTTATAAAAGACAATTAAGGGAGAAGAGGCGAAAAACAATACAGGCCTGCAAAGAGAATAGTCGGAGGCCACCAAGTTTCCATAACTGAATATCCTCACATCGTCGCCATTGTCGTCAAGAAAGGGGTCATAGTCACGGAAACCCCGGAGGACACCTTTTTGTGCGGTGGCACGATCGTCTCCACATACCACGTGTTGACAGCTGGACATTGCATGATGTTCTTGGCTCGGGTATTTAAAGTCCAAAACAAATTAGTTAATTTAATTGGGATTAATTACAGCATTCCGTTGATTTGTCAACCGTCACGATACGTGGAAACGTGGAACGTTGGAACGACACAAGCTTAACGAATATGCGCACTCACCGTGTAGATCTTTTCAAAATCCATGCCGAGTATGACGACTATCCGGAATCGTTTGGAGTTGGTGGCATCGAAAATAACATTGCAATTGTTCAAGTTGTCGAACCATTCAAAGGGCAAAATGAAAAGCCGGTTCAAATTGCTTCGGTGGAATATCGGGTACATGAAATTTAATCAAAAAGTGAAAAAGAAATTTAGTTGTAATTTAGATTCCTGAAAATGCCGTGGGAATAGTTCTCGGTTGGGGATACACTGAAAGTATCAGACACGTGGTGCCGGAATTACGAAGCGCGGTCGTTAAATTGTACGGCCAGATGTATTGTCAACAAATTTACGGGTAATAATACACAAATTTAAAACAGCACAAAAAATTAGAATTTTATTTCAGGAGGGCATATTCCAATTCTATGATTTGCGCAGGTTCTTCAAAGGTTGGCGCTTGTTTACAAGACAGTGGTGGACCCTTAATTGATGCCAATAAAACTCTGATAGGTACTATTCCATTTTTGCCCAGAAAAAAAATTTTACAAATTTTTAGGGTTCATTTCGTTCGGAATGGGATGTGTTACGGCCAGAAGGAAACCGCAAGTTTACTTATACCTACCAGCTTACAGAGTTTGGCTCAACAAAACCATTCAGTTATTAAAAAATTTTAATAAACGGTTAAAGTTTGAGTTTAGGTTTGTGGCGGAACCCCCAGAGGAACCGACGAAAAGAGATTTTTAGTATTAGTATTATGTGCCTTTACTTCAATCTTTTTTACTATTAAAAATTTGTAACTATTCTTTTGTAATTAATAAAACAACTTGCCCAATGTACAGGTTGAAATGATCATAGTTTTTGTTGGCGATAAAGGTGTTTTATTTCAAGGTATGTTAGCATGCAATAGCAATTATTAACTCCAGTAACCAAACACTGTTTTAATTACTTAATAAAATCTGCAATAAAATTTATTGGTCTAAATTTTCATAAATCCGCAAATTGCACTCACACAATGAAATTCATAATTATAATTTCGTTATTTTGTAGCATAGCAAATGGTATTTTAAATTGAATATTAAAATGAGTTAAATTAAATTATTTCGAACAGGACAAGGAAGAATGGGACTGCAAAAGAAAATCGTAGGTGGAAGGCCTACCTCAATTAAGCACTTCCCACACGTGGCAGCAATAGTTATCAAAAGCGATGCCTATGTCAATGAGCTGAAATCCGACGAATTTTTGTGCGCTGCTACCATTGTCAGCAAATTCTGGGCGTTCACGGCCGGACACTGCATGGCCTACATAAAAAAAGTAAAGCGGAATAAATTAAAAACTTTCGTTAATCAATTTGATTGCAGAATAACATTAGTTTGGACTTTGTCGAAGTGAGGGGTGGCGTTACGAATTGGAATATGACAAAATCAGCGCACATTCATAAAATTTCGAAATACATAATCCACGATGAATATGCCGATCATCAAGTCCCGTATGATATAATGAATATTCATCATGATTTGGCTATTATTAAAGTTGATACACCATTTATAACTAAATACAACGAAAAGTCAGTTCCTGTGGCAAGTGATGAGGATCAAATAGTACCAGGGGAGTATGGGCAAGTTGTCGGTTGGGGCTATCGGGCACCCATCAATCAAGGTGGTAACAGTCTCAAAGTGGCAAAAGTTTTGCTACACGGGAACAAAGTTTGTATAGATCATTACCATTAAGTAATTGTTAATAGTGTTGGATGCAATGCTATTTTTTTAAATAGGCAAACATCTGGTTTTTGAAAACTATTCGGAAGCTTGTCGGTTATCGGATAGTGACAATCAACTACAGGCAATTAAATACTGTTCGCTAGGATTTATTTGTCGCGTTAAACCAAGCTTCCTTATAGACCCTCCAAGATCTTTTGAACCGTGAAATACTCAAATAAAGGGGAGAGCAAACTATAGAAAAGGTCTGGTAATACAACAACAACAACAAAAGGTGCCCAGCGCTATTCCTATTAGTGCCAAATTGGACGCACACATGACCAGCTATTACAATTATTTACAATTAACTAAATATTCTACTTATACATATATAAACTAAAACTACTATATACAGAGCCTTTGAATGATGACTAGGTTGCCTATGTACCAGAACTGTGGCAGACTGTGATTACTGCAGCTGAGTGGTGCACTGCATACTCTGGGATTGAGTTGACAACTCTGAATAGTGGCATAAAGATAGGAGTAAATCACGGGCAGTGCAACCAGTGCTCAATAGCGGAGGCAGTGTTGCGGGTAGCAAAGTTAATCTTTCAAGAGCCTTTTCCAACAGCACCTCAAAGCCGTCTCCTTTTAAGCTATTCGCAATCTTCACAGTCCATGTTTCAGCATATAAAGTGCATTGGGAAATATAAGTGTGCCAGTCTACTCCATTTGGTGAACTGAACTGATTGATAGGTGAGCTGGTTTTCTGGGCTTCAAGATGATGAAGAAGTCTCGAGTGTTTGGAAAAGACATAAAACAAACAATTTTTGGATTGTGGAGAAAATATTCAAAAAGACACCTATCAGTTCACCATACAGGAAGTGTTAAATTTTCACTGACAGGGTCAATGAGATTTCTTGCTCAAAGCCCAACCTAATATATTGTCCCAGACATACTATTTTTTCTGCAACGTTCATAATGCCTCTGCAATACTTTTTTCACTTCGGCCAACATCAAAGTTGAGCTGCTGAAATGTATCAGTTTGGAGCTTCACAAAACATCACCGACATAATATGTATTCTAAAATTTTTTCTTCTCAATTAGTTGTTCGTGATGCCCATTTTTATGAGATGATATTTCGGTAATGAATCTGAATTCCGTTCAGGTTAGCAGAAGACTAATTGAAGGGCTTGGGGGAAGAAGGGACTTAAACCACATAAAAAAAAATAGGAATATCATAAAAAAAAATTCTTCAATAAGGTAACAACAACAACAACAAAAGGTGCCCAACAGCGCATATATTCCACAGACCAGCGTTAAATTGAACGCAATATTACAGTTAATTAATTAATTACAGTAACTATAGCGAAAAAAAATATTAAAAATTAAGTAAAAACTGTTGAAAAAGCAATAGGGGCAGAATTGCCTAGGACGAGGACGCATTAGGGAACCAGTAAAGTGCAGGAAAGGTAACAGCACCATGGCGCCAAAGCATATAGGGAAGGCATAGGAGCAGGTGGCAAGTGGGTCATTCTATTGTCACCGTAAAAGGAATGATCCACGCAGGATCCCAAAAAAGCGCAGATTCTAGAGGCGGGGGCCAGACTAGCAACTGGGCCTGCAAGGCAGTCCGAGCTTCATTAAAAAGTGGACAGGCAAGAAGGCGGTGAACAGGGTCGTCAACATCATCAGGGCACACCGAGCAGTTCGGGTGGTCACGTTTTCCAATTCGATGGAGATGAACGGCAAAGTTACCATGGCCTGACAAAAACTGGGTAACATAGAAAGAGAGAAATCGAGGTATCTCCGGAATCCGGGGCGAGAAGCAGTAGGTAATCCGACCTTTAGTGGAGTAATCCCATCGATCCTGCCAGCGGTCAAAGATGCGGAGTGCCAGGTACTCCTTGGCATGGGTGAGACTGGGGAAATCAGCCAAAAGGAGGATATCACCCTCAAATGGGGCGGAGCCAAATTTGCGTAATCCTTTGAGGCAAGTCCTCTTCTGTATATCAAGGCCCAGGGGAGGGATGCCAGCCAGGATGCCCGCGGCGTCATTAGAGAGGGAGCTGTACCCTTTGCAAACAGCACGGCAGCACATTCCATAAATGGAATCAAATTTCCTTTTCATATTAACCACGCAGAGCCTGTGCTGCCACAATTCTGCACCATGGGACACAATAGGGACAATAACAGACTTATAGATCCTATGGAGGGAGGCAGTAACGTCCATATCCCAAGACGCCCTACATTTACATCGGAGAGCATTTATCAGAGCACGCACCTTCTTCTGCACATGGTCTGCATGCTTTTCAAAAGTAAGTCGCCGGTCTAGTACAACACCTAAGTACCTTACGCTTGTGGACTGGCTCAATCTGGCATTGCCTATATAGAACATGAGGTCCCGGTGGTGAATGCGTGGGGGCGAACGGTTTACCATGAAGGTGGACTTAGTGGACGATATAACAAGCTTCTGTGAAGCGGCCCATTGCTGAAGGATATCAAGGCACTGCTGGGAGCGCAGTAACAAGCTACTGAACAAATATTAGGGTTTTCTGACCCAAGATGGAATCACAGCAGTAAAGTGAACTTCTTGAGCAACACAAGTTCCCTGAAGATATTTAATTTACAAAGTTGTTTTTCTCTAAAGTAACAAAATGTGCCTTACGCCCCTTCTTCCCCAAACCCTTCAATTGTAACATTGTTTAGCAAATATGTAATACAATTTTTCGCCTGTCTATCCAGCAGCCTCCTTCCAGTAAGATGCCCCAGCATTTATTTTTGTGGCTTTTACTTATGCCACAAAACAGTTCTGGTTCTATAGATTAAGCTTCTATGCCTTGTTTCGTCATTTTGTCAACTACTATTTTGTTTCCTTATATTAATTCGTACCCTGTTGCTCAAATTAGGACGAATCTGTTACCTACTGCCAGTTGCTTTAACGATTGTTTACAAATCCCAAACAGTTCCAGGCTCAAATTTATAGGCTTTCCAGTGTTGCTTGGTCGTCTGTTAAGATATTGATTTATGTTTCTTCAAGATTTAGTTATTGACATATTCTTGGACAAAGATCTATAGCAATTAGGATCACGCCTTTCCTACTTTTTAAGTAACTAAACACCATGGTGATGGTCGGTCTGAAACGGAAAGGCAGAACAAGTCACTCTCTACTTTGCAGTAGGAAAAGAAGCAACTGTTAAAGAGATGGAAAGAAATATGAAAATATAGTGCGGAAGCTTCAGTATTTATACAACGGATTCTCATATGCATCACAGCGCTTTCCAAGAGGTTATCCACGCATGTGTTGGGCTGATGCCGAGCATCACCTTCAGCCGCGATTGTTGCAGCGTGAGCATAATTATCTGGCGATTCGTGTTCGAGAGATAACGTCAAGTTCGTGCGCAGGGTATATGCTCAAGCGCACTTGTACCATTTGAAGACACCATCTATTTTAACTTTAAGCGCAACATTGAGCATTGACCATACCAAACGATGAAAATCGAGAAGATTGGCACTATCAACTCGGAATTATGTAAACCAACGTTAACTTTTTCCAAAATTTAGATAATTACTTATTGTCAGTGATCGCTATTCTATTGTATCCCTAATGAGTAGTGGAAAATATCTACCAAAAAAATGAAGAAAAATAATTTATTGAATTTTTGGTTGTTCAGGTGTTAAAGAAATGGCATTACTTTCCGGTGTCCGTATTATGTAAACTGTGTAAACATTATAATTAAATTGCTAGGAAAGCCTATCAAAAGTCGATGTTGTGTGCAGGGTGGTCAGACGTTGGAGCTTGTTTGAAGGATTCGGGTGGACCTCTGCTTCACGCAAAACAAAGATATCTGCTTGGTAAAAAATCCTATTTTAGAAAAATAATAACAATGTTGCAAATTTCAGGATTGGTTTCGTTCGATTATGGTTGTTGGATTAAAGACAGGCCAGAGGTGTATATCTTCTTACCTTACTACAGAAGCTGGTTTGAAGCTGTCGAAAACAAAACCGGTGAAAAATTTCAGATAGAATTTGTTAGTTAAATTATTGATGAAAATACAACCGTCTGAAATGGCTCTCGATCTCATGATTACCTTTAAATACGTTCAAGAAAATTGGTCTCCTCAAGACACACTCGATGAAAATGGATCATCCAATTTGTTAACATAACACCTCCGCTCTAAAAACGACGATCGATACTTTCGTAATAAAGAAAAATAACAATGTTGTAAATGAAGCCACTCGGGATTGTATATGCAGGTTATTCATCTTTTGAAGTAGATGCGAATTTGTACCAGTTTAACACTCCAGAGTCACGAATGTAATCTTACCCTTTGCAAAATTTATTGATCCCACACTAACATATTCGTCCTATTCTCTTTGACGTCTTTGTTTGCGTTACGATTTCGTTTATACGATCGCACATCCGTAAATAACTCTGCATGTGAAACTTTTTCTTTTGCAAGTCGTAAAGCGCGCCCAAGTGCGCCTTCCACCCTCGTTTATTACAAACGGATGTGGCTCATTTCAAAATGCCTGCCTCTTAATATGGGCCTATCTCGAACAATTTATAATCGAGCTTTCAGTTAATTACGACACCGGCACATTGTAGTGACTTGCATTCAAGGTGTGAATTTATTTATAAAGGCGGATTAGGAAACACAACTTGTTTATAAGTCGAGTTCGGCAACACACAAGAATCGTCATTTAAAAACAACGAAGCAAATATTGTTTCTCCAAGTTTGTGTTCTTATTGCATTCATAACCGAAGCTTCGAAACGGTGAAAGCTTTGTATAGATTTCACGTTTTCTTAAGAATGTTTTCTGCCTAATAACATTTGCAATACAAAGTCGGCTACCTACCTCATTTTCGAAAAAGCATTTTCAATAAAAGAATCCACAAGTAAATAAATTAGCGGGAAATACAAAAAAGCTCTTTGTATTTACTTACATTCGGTTTATTTTGATTCGTTTTTTTACGTGGTTTCATTTAGAAGCGCTCGTAGAAACTGAATAAAGCTTTCTAATTAATTAGTTTGTACTTTTACGTTTTATTAATTAATTATGCCCACGCTGCTATGATGCTGTTTTGATGCATTAATGTTGCTTAAATTTAATAAGCTGCTCATTATAATTTGATCCCGAAAGTTATTTTTTCGGTCAGTAATGAAACTTGGCGATTCAGAACCGGATATTGAGTAATCCGGGCGACGGATTACGCCCTAAATGGATTTTTGAGGCGATTTAAATTGAAATTTGTTAACAAGTAGTCAAATCGCCCACAAATATCTGCTTCGGCTCGGTTATAAGGGATGTTCAGGGGTTGCTTCGCTAATAACTCAGCCTCACAATGAATTAGTCGGTGTACGCTTTACATGAAACGGTAAACTTCATGCATTATTTATCAGTTAGTGAGTTTGCGTTTAGTTAAGTGCCGTTCGAAATGCTTTTATCTTTACCTTTTTGCATAATATTTGTCACGTTTACGCAATACGTACGTTTCAGCACAGATGATTTCAAAGGTTAAAAAATAAAACGCCGAGCACACTGTACAAAACTTTTTAAGTTCATTT
This sequence comes from Dascillus cervinus, assembly GCA_949768715.1. Classification (NCBI taxonomy): domain Eukaryota; kingdom Metazoa; phylum Arthropoda; class Insecta; order Coleoptera; family Dascillidae; genus Dascillus; species Dascillus cervinus. The sequence continues at coordinate 21,787,483 of OX458319.1, read as the reverse complement.
GTACTTTTTCGCCTGCAGGGAGTGCTTAAAATTTAAAAGCTTCATGTGCAGTTTTTGCCTTTTAATATAATTCGCACTGCAGGTAAAACATGTGAAACTCATTCATGAATTTCTCACTTTTTGTGATTGCGCAAAAAGCTGTTTCCCTTTGATTTAATTATGCTGCGGGAAACCCATCCCACGTAAAATATGCCAGAAAAAAGTTTAAGATAAAATTCGAGGGGGATAATATTATTAAAAGTTGTTATATAATGTGTGAAGTTTTGTACCGAAAACCTAAATCCCACGTTATTCTCATTGGAGGACAGACTTTCGGAGTTGGAGGTGAAACAAGAAGGAGATTAAACCGGAACTAGAAAACAGTGGCCTCTAGTGTACGCTTGAAATGTTTAAAGTTGGATTTTTTTTGATTAAAAACTAAAATTAGTTAGTGTAATTAAAAACTCGTTTGCAGGAGCTTTGTACTAACATTAACTAGAAACTGTAAAAAGTCAATGGCGGGGCTAGAATAATTGTTTCGACCGAATTTCATACCTTTTCAAAATACCAGGTTAAATACGGCAGTAATTAGTGGCTTCATGTCAGAGAGGGTAAATAACACCCTGCACAATTATACCTACATTAACACTCCCACTGCTGACTCGAACTAACTAGAGAGCATGTTCAGACATAATTGCCCCTTTTTTACATTTTAATGAACTGTTTTTGATGGAAATTAAAAACCCCGCTTTGCACCGTTCTATTCCCACCAATTCCGCTTGCATTCAAATAGCAGCAGTGAATTTTTGTAGTAATTGAAACTTATATATGGAGTTTGAAATTCAGCAGGAAACTTTCGTCGCTGATTGTTGTAGTAAAATGAAATTTCTATAGATACAGGGTGGAATTATTAACTATTGGGTGGTTAAAGCATCCCCGTTATTTGATTCCATCCGGGAAAGTTATTTTATAACGAAAGTTTGCGAATGGAAAATCCCCCGACTAAATTCTCTTCAAAACGTTGCTTAAGATCGTAAAACGGCGCTTTCGGCGAATACGGCTTCACAACACCCCCAACCAAAAATGCAAACCTAACTATAACTTCACTATCTTAAAGTTTTTATTATATTACTTTTAACTTTAGGGTAATTCCATGCAAATGTCAACATTACCTGTTTATATGAATCATGTCAGTGCCCACCGTTTTTGAGTGAATACAGCGGCTCTTAAATAACTAAGATGGAAAAAGGCGTTTTCCCGAAAATTTTTCTAAACATTAGGCTAATAACTACTGTTATAAGAACTTCAAGCTCGAAAATAGTGTTTCGAAATGCGACTTTCTTATTATAAGTTAGTTCATTTTGAATCCATTACATGCCCTATCAATTTGTAACAGGTATTAAAACTAGTTTGATGAACTTTTTAAAGAAAATAGCTATAAGTCATAATATCATCAATTAATACGTAAGTACTTAATAAAAAATTATAATATACAGAGTGATGAAAAATAGGCGCATTTGCTTAACTATATGTTATAGACAATTTCTAACGAAACACGAATTTGAAAGTCAAAATGGAATTTGTTGTCTCCTCATCATCTCCTCGGCCTCGTGCAGTATCCAAAAATTAGAGGGCGGCTCATATCGTGGAATTATGCTCATGATTCACTTTTGCATGACTCTCTACTTCAGGAATTAGTTGTGATTAGTCTAGATTTTAGGGTTAAGTTCTCATAACTTTCCTAAAACTGTCTTCACCTTTTGGCAGTTTGAGTTTGAAAAATAAACTAACTATCCCCAATTCAAAATCTGTACCAAGTAACTAGAGATCATGACATTTGAATTGCTTCTTTGCTTGGTGCCCTAAGAAGAAAGTGCTGTATCTCCTGAAATCTTCATTTAACAAGTTCACTGGCAACAATTTATAACTATGTAATTGTACAGGAGGTATGACAACGTTCATTTTCTTAAACAATATTAATGTTTATGGATCCATGATATCTAGCAGGCTAGGTGGAATATTTTTTCCATGAACAAAACTACTTACTTATACCTTTCCTCCTGTTGTTCCTAAAGTACAAATTCAATTTTCTTTTATGAGTTCACAATTCTTTTCTGGTCATGGCAATGTTCAGATTCATTTGTACTGAATTAGAAAATGAGTAAGCTGTTCTCGTCTTATTGATGATTATTCCATTGTCTCCTGGTCTGCCCTAATTTACTGAAAGAGCGCAAACACCTTGGCACTCAACCGTACCTACGCGGGTGCATAGATTGGACGACTTCAACAAAGTTTTCTTCTCTGATGAGACACATTTCCATCTGCATGCTTACGTTGACCGTCAAAATTATTGCTACTGGTTGCAGGGGAATCACAGAGAGAAGCATCAATTCTCATAGATACGTCAAGAGTTTGATGGTTTTCATCACATTGGAACCACCAGTAAGATATGGTTCTAGTTATAGATGAAATACCACATTAGAATTGATATCAAAAAGCCTGGATTTCTTTCGTTTCTTTTTTGTTGGACTATTTCAAAAGCTATGAACACGAAACGTCCCAGGATAATTTGTTTCAACACAAAACAAGAAATTAAAGCCAATATCGAAAGGGCACACTTTAATGATTTAATGATTCAAGATATGTTGTTTAAGTTATTGATAAAAATTAGTGATAGGTTTGTTAAAGAAGCTACAAAATTGCGAACATTTTTGGGACACCCAATATTATTCAGAGCTCAGTTAGTCAATGTCTTGTGAATTTCTTTTCCCATTTCTTCGGAACCTTTTTAACATTCTGTTTTCCAATATTGTTTGATTATCCACTTTCAACTATACTTAATTATCTGAAGAAACAATAAAAAAAAAACTATACGATAATAGTTGAAACTGTTTAATCAATCAATGGTATTTACTTTCTGAATTTTTAAGTAACTTTTAAAATGATTTCATTAATTTTTTCCTGCTTCACTTTCAGAGAATTATTGGCTCAAACCCTTCATTTTGAAATTGAGGTTGACATTACTGTCAGTCTGTTATCATTAGGAACTCGCATTATAGGGTCTCTAGTTATGATGTATTAAATTGAAAATTTATGTGACTAAAATACATTTTTTCATAATTTGTCAGGACAAGGTGATAGTCACTTATGACAGTTTTCCCACTGCATACTGCGAAACATTGTCAGAAACTCAACTCAATTTAAATATTGCTATCAAACAGAAAGAATTACATAAGTAGCTTGTTAGCATGAAATTGTCATTTGCAGATATTTTTCTTGTCAAACAAAATTATAACAGCGAACTATAATTTTTCTGTTAAATGAAATATTTTCCCATTTTTATTTCAGTAGATCTAGCTTTAACGTTTTTATTTCCTCGGCTGGTTTTTAAATTTAAAAACTCAAGTACTGCCAGAAAATATTGTATTTATAAATCATGGTGACGTGTCGCGGTCTGCAAAATCAGTTGCAACGTTTTTTGAAATCTAAATATGCATCCGTTTTTTCCCCGACTGCAATTCGAACCCTCGCAATAATTTTTTTGTTCGCTGAAATAAACCAACGGTAAAAAAGTAGATTTAGTGTATTTGCATTTATAAATTTTCAGCAGTTATTTTTCACTCACATAGTTTGCAAATTTTCCGCATAAATAACTTAGATTTCCATAAAACGCGTTATTATAAATTTCTACTCATTTATTAATATTAAAGTGTGGCCATGCAAAAAACAATCCAATCATCGCCGAAGTAAAAACTTGTTGTTGCATTGATTCAATAATGTTCGCACATCAATTTAATCGGATTTTTATTGTGACCAACCTGCAGTCCCATTCGAAAATATTTAAATGACCCGAGAGAGGAAATCGAATCGACGATTACAATAAATGAAGCATTGCGCATATTTATTGAAAATTAAAATCATAAATTCACAACGTGCAAATTGTTTCGTGTTATCGTGCGACGCTCTTCGAATAAAACGACCATTTCTTTTCTGATTCGCTAAACGAATACAATGAATTCCGATAAGTGCGCTCCGTCTTAGGCTGCCAAAGGAAGCGCAAATTTTCAATTACGACGTACTAATTGCGAAATAAAAATAGTCGTAACTCTTCGATCCTCGATAAATAGTGGCCCTTTCAGCTCGGATTTTAATGAAACGAAAAAAAAAAACATTTCCAAAAAACGACGAGACTGATTAAACAGTCTCGATTTTGCGATTTGTGAATGGTAAAAATTCAACTTCAAAAGCGAATGTTTGTTTGAACGCGTCCATGTAACAAGAAAAAATAGGAACCGTACAAACGCATTGTAATAATCCATCACATCCCCGGCACAAAAAAGTTAATTACAAAAATAAATGATTCCTTTCCTGGAACATTATTCATTTGGGGTCCAAACAGAAGCATCTGAAATTCGACTGTGAATCAAATTAATTTATTCTCGTGACTCAACGTCTACTAACGAATTATTTTATTCATTACAGGGATCACATCAATTTTGTATTTTCAAATTCCCTGACTTTTCAAGGTTTTCCCTAATCCTTTTCCCGTATTTTCCCTAACCTTTTTTATAATGGCAAATAACTAGAAATAACGATAGAGATAGAAAAGGAATTTCTTTCTATTACATCTTAAATTTTTTCCAGGCGCATAAAATAAATTCCCTGATTTTTGATAAAATACATAATTTCCCTGATTTTTCCCCGACATTTTGACTTATTGCTAAATTTTTTGTATTTCTAGGTTTTCCAGGTTGCCGTGAACCCTCTTAAATGAAAGTCCATTTAAATAAAGATGTTAGGAATCCAAGGTAAAGAAAACCTTACTTTTATAGTAAAGGACTATGTATACTTTTAAAAATACATTTTTCGATTTGTAAGAAAAGGTGTACAAGAAAAGCTACAGATATTTTGCACTCACCTAAAAATGCTATGATAATTCATAAGTGAATAATATTCTGTAACATCCAAATATTTGATACTAAAAAGCTATAAAATTATTTTTATCTTTCTCTCACTCTCCCGGCTGTCCTCTTCCATAGCCTTCAATTGTATAAAAGATTTCGATCATACTGTACCTCCAAAAATAAAATTGTGAAACAGAGCACAGATCGAAACAGATAAAGCATTAAACACATAAAAGGAAATTTATTAATGCATCTCTGCAATAAAAATGTAAGGATATTATTATAAACTAAACTACAGGATTAGTTTTTCAAGAGTTTAATTTTAGTTTACACTTTGTTGCATGGTCCTCTATAGAAAACAATATGAAAAAATATAGTCACACTCGGTTATAATATACTCTCATGGGATCACCTGAATCATACTTTAGAACCGGATAAATTCCTTAAAATTATACAAAAAGCATTGAATTATAACAGGGTACCTTATAACCAAATTTAACTGTAGTATGGACTTCAATTCTTTTTGTATTAAATTCTCCTATCAAACAACTATCTAGAAATAAATTGCATGCATTTTTTAATTAAATTTTTGATTATATCTAATGCAAATATTTTACTAGTTAACAAACTGTTGTGAGACTCGACATTTCGGTTTTAAATTTCGTTTTGGTGGATTTCTTTAAAAAGTTATTGTCTGCGTAGACACATACTGACACCGATGGCAGGTCACTAAAACAATTCAGCACAAACTTTTTTAATTAAAACATTGAACACAAACTACCAATTATTATCATTTTCGAATTGATTAGGGGGTGGAGGAGGTGGTCCTCGTGGTGGAAACGGTGGTCTAGCTCCTCCAAAACCAGGTGGTGGAGGTCTCCAGTTAGGAGGTGGTCTGCCACCAGGTGGAGGAGGTGGTGGTAAATTGCCTTGAAATGGTGGTGCCCCAGTTGGTGGTGCAGGAGGTGCTGGAGGTCCTGGCGGCGGTTGCCCTTGCCAATTTGGTGGAGGAGGCATCATTCTAGGCGGTGGTGGAGGTCCTACTTGATTCGAATTGGGTGGCATTGGTGGTAAAGGAGGGCGATTTGTTGAAGTATTTGTAGAAGCGGCTTGCGGAGGTGCTCCTGGTGGTAGAGGTGGTTGCACCGGTGGTAAGGGTGGAGGAGGAATGCCTGAAGGAAACGCTGAAGGAGGTGGAACTGGTGGGGGAGGTGGTGGATGTATGTTTGCAGGATTTGGAGGAGGTGGCGGCATCATTCCAGGAATCATAACTGGAGGCGGAGGAGGTGCCATAGCCATTCCAGCAGGAATCATTCCCATAGGAGGGGCATCAGCAAAGAGTTGATGAGGCCTGTCTGCCTGTGACAATGGATTTTGTGCGGCCAAAAGCCTTTCAGCCGCTGAACCATGTCTTTCACCCTTTGCATCCTTTTTAAAGGCATACGAAACAGATATGGGACGATTACATAAATACTGCCCATTCATGGCTTCGATTGCAGCATCTGAAGCTTCAAAACTGGCAAAATTAATAAAAGCAAACCCTTTAGAATTGCCAGTCTCAGGGTCCCTCATTATTTTAGGTGTTTGCAATATAACACCAAAAGCAGAGAAAGTATCATACAATAGCTTCTCATCAACTTCAGGATCTAAATTGCCTATGAATATATTTGCCCCCACGTCAAGATTCTTTTGATGGGCTGATGCTTTATTGACTCTTATGGGTTTCCCATATAGTTTTATCATGTTCATTATTTTTATGGCATAATCTGCATCTTCTTCCCCCATAAATTCAACAAAACCGTAACCTTGATGCATCATTGTTACACGATCTTTAGGCATATGTACATTGACTAAAGGCCCTGCCTGGACAAACAATTCCCACAGTAAGGATTCTGTGACTTTATCATCTAAACCTCCAACATAAATAGTGGCATCTGAAACCAGGATCAAATTAAAAATGTTATAGATTAAAATCATCCAATATTTTGGTTATATTTTACCTCTGTTACGTTCCGCTATGGGCCCGTTAGCCATGATTACATAAAATCGACACTATTTAATATAAAAAATTAACTAAAACAGTGTAAACCTTTTAAACGCATCAAATGCGTGAAATGTGTGGTTATGTCGATTTAATTCAATATCTGCCCAGCAGATGCCCTTAGCACAGAATAATAACAATCAGAAATTACACCGCAACATGACGCCATGTTCTTCAAAAAATTACAGAAATATCATAATCATAGAAAACGACTACAGCAAAGTTAATAAGAAACTTCCATTTTCACAAATTTCAGTTGTGTGATATTACTTTTGACAGGAAGAGAAAGTGTTGTATTCAAATTTAGGGGTAGTTGTCGGTGCCGGCATTGCAGGTACCTGTAATGGTGGTACTTTTATTCACCGTCATTACAGGTCGCTACAATAGTTATTTACGTATCATGTGCGGAAACAAATGTTTTGGTAATGAGTGCCAGATTTGCAAACACGAGTGTGCGTAGCACACGAGTGAAGTGCAAATGGGCACGAATTCCCTTATATTGTTTACGCACCAGGTGTGTAAACTATTTTTTGCACGAATTTTTACCCCAAAATAAAATTAAATTGAACCGAAAACAACTGTCAGCTGTTAAATGTCATTCGAAATTTACAAGTTTCAATTTATAATTTCTGCAGTATTCCCCAATGTATTGAATTGAAAAGTGGCGTAAATTACATTGTACACATTAAATAATATAAATTAAACAATAATTTGCTTGCAAACGGTCTGATTAGCGAGTGATTTTTGGCACGTTTTCACGCACGAGTGTTTCAAAGTGGATGTTTCCGTGTATCAGTTGCGTGCGCATTTCGCTTGTTTGGATGCAGGGAGTGCAAAAACTTAATTAAGACACTGCACAGGTTGGATAGCCCTCTTTTGCCCATTTCCGTGTGCAGCATTTGCAGAATACATGGCTACAAACAAAAATAGCTACCTGTGCCATGGCTGACATGCAAATACCACACTTCAATTTGGTGAACATCCTGAAAAGTTCAAGAATTAAGGATAAAATCAATTATCACAAAAATAACACAAAAACACCCAACGCGTACAATACAAAGTACCATGTAAAACTTTTGACGTTTCGTAACGTTTCAGTTTTTTTCTGAAAATTCCAGTTATCACTACGGTTACTATTGTTCCAACAATGGTAACCATGGTACACAAAATTAGTTAGATTGGCGTACAAGATTACACGTTATTTTTAGGAGGTTAACCCATCACATATCGCTGTTAGTCAGAGTTAGTTAATGCGCAATTATGATGCGTTGACTTCATCTAAAGATGGGACATCGCTCTCTGATTATCACTTATTGCGTGCGCTTGTCCCCTAGCGCAGTTTAATATGTGACAGCTGTTATGTCAAACGCTATAACGATGAATCAATTTTAAGGAATTTTCAGAATTTATTATTTTTTACAGTGAATTGAACTGGTTTTATTTGTTACTATTATCATGTTAGATAAAATAGAATTAGAAGAATGCGTGAGGGATTCTCCAAAATTCAGGTCAGTTGCATTTTTTTTCAAGTGACTTTTCTCCAAATCACTTTTGCAGAAATTTGCTGGAGGAGGAGGAATCCAGCATAGATCAACTAGAGCAAAAATTAGATCGCATTTTGAAAATGTGTGGAGGAGCAGTAGACGCAGGAAAAACATATGTTGCACAGCAAAGGTTTAATTAAATTAATTGAATTGGGAACGCACTAATTATTTTATTTACAGCTTGTTTGCTAACAGCTTGTGGGATCTTAGTACTCATTTTAAGGAGGATCCTGAAGTGATGGCAGCCTTAAATAAATTAATTCACAGCCTGCAAGAAATGAACAAATTTCATACCATACTGCTAGATCAAGCTTCCAGAACAATACTTAAGAATCTCACCTCTTTTATAAAAAAGTATGCAAATAAATTATGCAAATGGTATTTAATTTTAAATTTTTAGCGATATAAAAACTGTAAGAGACAGCAAGTCGCATTTTGAAAAAATCTCAAATGAGTATGACAATACCTTAACAAGAAATTCACAAACTGCAAAGAGTAAGCAGCAGGAAGTGGAAGAGGTCCAGAATCTCCTAACAGCCACACGATCTTGTTTTGGCCATCAAGCGCTTGATTATGTGTCCAGTATTTGTGTGCTACAATCCAAAAAACGTTATGATATCTTAGACACTGTAAGATGACTGCAAGGAGTTTAATTCTTAAATTGTTTTAATGTTTTTGCAGCTATTATCTTATATGCATGCTTGTTCGACTTATTACCATCAAGGATCTGATTTATGTGAAGATCTGGAACCGTTTTTTAAAACTTTATCAGATCAGGTATTAAAATATTCTGTTTAATTCATTTTTGATTAATTTTTCCTGCAGGTTAGTTCAATGAGGGATGATACCTATAAAATTGATAAAAATTTGGAAAATAGACATGCATTAGTTAACAATTACGAAACTGTTCCATTTATTTCAAAAGGAGGTCCTATTATGGAAGGGTACTTGTTTAAGAGGACATCCAATGCATTTAAAACTTGGAATAGGAGATGGTTTTATTTGTATGAAAATAAATTGGTGTACAAAAAAAGAACTGGAGAAGAGAATGTAACTATCATGGAAGATGATTTGAGATTGTGTACAGTTAAGCCTGTTTCGGAAGGTGAAAGGAGGTTTTGCTTTGAAGTATTGTCCCCTTCTAAGTAAGTTTTAGATTATATTTACTAACCAATTTAATTAATATTTATAAATTAACTTTTCTTGCGGCAGAGGAAAAAGTAGGTAATTATTTTAATTAGAACATTAAATATTTTATTGATTTTTGTTTTAATTGCAGAAGTCACATGTTGCAAGCTGATTCCAAAGAAATGTATGACGCTTGGATAGAAGCTATGCAAAAAGGAATAGGTGCTGCTCTTCAAAGGATCAACAGTATGTTAAGTGACCGTGATAACAGGAACGAAACTCACTCAACCGACCGCAATTACACTAAAGAAGCTAGCAATGGAGCAATCCGCAATAAAAATATTAAAGTGAAAAAAATAAGAATGTGGGAACAATTATTAAAAATTCCTGGCAATAATTATTGTTGTGATTGTGGAAGCCCAAATCCCCATTGGGCCAGTATTAATCTTGGTATTACCCTATGTATTGGTAAATTTTTAATTTTTGCAAATTCCACTTAAATATCAAATGAATTCCAGAATGTTCAGGAGTTCATAGGAGTTTAGGCGTGCACTACAGTAAAGTGAGGTCATTAACTCTGGACGATTGGGAACCTGAAATCATTAAAGTCATGGCTGAATTAGGAAACTGTATAGTTAATAAAATTTACGAAGCTAACGTTCCAGCTGATGCTGTTCGTGCCTCACCAAAGTGCCTAGGGTAAGTTTTAGCTTTAATCTATCAATTTAAAGAAATTAAATCCAGAGGTGTACGTGAAAATTGGATTAAAACCAAATATGTCGAGAAGGCATTCATTAAAAAACTTCCTGAACTCACCGAGACACCACAAAGGGCCTCTCGATCAAGCTTAATGGACGCGAGAAAGTGGAGCGTTCGAAAATTGAGGAGGAGGCCCAGAAGCTGTGACACCACTAGCCGCCGAAATAAAAATAGAGCTCTCTTTAAAGCAAACGCTTCAAATGAGGACATTTCTGAAAAGACTGATCAATTAGTTGAAGATATTAATGAAAACATCGAAGAAAAAGTGAGAATGAAAACGAATGTTTTTATGTTCGGCAGTGACTTAGACAAGCCGCTGGATGGGTCTATTGATTTGAGTAGCGATCAAGATTCAACTGGGGGTGAAGATGACGAACCTCTTGGTAAATTTTTAAAGTACTTTTGAACTTGTTATCATTTTTCTATTTTGTAGATGAAGAAGATATTTCGAAATTACATCCTGATCTTTTGTTGTACAAGGCAGCAGCTGCACACAACTTGCCAGTGATGTGTGAAGCGATCGCCTTAGGTGCCGATAAGCAGTGGGTGAATGCGGAAGATAGAGGTCGAAGTGCTATTCATCAGGCCGTACTAAGCGTAAGTTTCCATTCATTATCGCAAACATGCCATTTTAATACATGATACGCTTCCGGGAATTTGTTATCGGAGCACGATAACTTGACAATGCAACAAAGACACAAGTCACATTGTGATTTGAAAAATAATAGCGATAAACCTTGATTTATTTCAATATGACACTTGTGATTGATTACTTTACAATTAATCATACAGGGTTCCGTGATGTCTTGTGCATTTCTGCTAATCAACGGTGCAAAAATAAATGCACAAGATGGGAATGAAAAAACACCTCTTCACCTTGCCGTGCACGGTGGACACACTGCACAAGTTTGCCTTTTACTTAAGCATCGTGCCGACCAACACTTGAAGGACGATGAAGGGATTGTTCCCCTTACATTGGCCGAAAAGAAAGAAAACGCCGATATAGTAACTCTGTGAGTTGTTTATGTGGAATTTTTTTCTGTTATCATAAAACGGGATTTTTCCAGATTGAGATTGGGAAGGTTGAATGAAGAGATGAAAGATAGTGAATTAGGTGTCACAGGGGATGCCACGTTCAATGATGTTGTGAGAGATTTTTCACAGCTTGCTTGCAGCCACCCTGAGAGGCTTAATAGAATAAAAAGTGATAATTAGGGCTTGCTTAATTACATTGCCTCGTTTTTAACGAATTTTAAAAGTGATTTTTGTCATAACGAAAGCATTCCAGCAATCAATTTATATCTTGCTCCATTTTACTCCAGTTACCATTGTGTTTTTAGAATATTTTTGTATACAGGGTGAATGTTTTAATAAAAAAAAATTTTCATGTACTTTTTAATAAGTTTATATTTGTCATCCTGTGTATCAATGCATTTATTATGATTTACTTTTTAAGATAATTTTTGGTGTAACGAAAAACTTTAGCTGCTGTAATATTTGTTTATTGTAACTACTTTTTGGATAATAAAGGATTTATAAATTGTATGTGAAATACAGTGAAAGGTCGGTGTTAAAAACTAACAAAGAAATTAAGTTAAAGATAAAGAACTCAATTGCACTGGATGTTTACATTTTCTATCTTTTTCAATGACTTATTTGTGAACCTGCAACTTATTATATTTACTTGTCTAAAGGATTCCCTTTTTTCCAATTTTTCATCTGTAAACACAAAACAACAAATGGCAAGGTAGTTATTGTGAGGAGAATAGTAAAAAAGTAATGGATTATTTGCTGCCAAATAGAAAACAGAAAAGGTAGCAAGCAGTAATGTGAAGAGAAAGGGTAACAACTTAAGTGAGGATTTGAACTACTGTAAGTATAAATATTTCAATAAATATATGTATGTACTGACAGTAAATAAATTCGTGCTAATCGAAATTTGGTTGCTGATTATAAATCTCGCTAAATCGAGTTTGCGGTAATCGAACGAGCATCAGTTTAGGGATGCCTGTATGTATCCATTTATTTTATTTATGTCGATTACAGTAGGGTAATAGGTTCCAAGCCATCAATAATAAAATTTAATTCGAGAATATAATAATGGTAGTGTGTAAGTAACAACAACAACAAAATTTACTTACAGACGGACTTTCGAGGAAAAAACTTAACCGCTAATACTGTATCTACAAGCACTATTTATTTTTCGCACCAATCACTTAGATTTATCGCGGATTATAGATGTGCATTTCTGATAATCAATCGTACAAAAATAAATACATAAGATAGAAATCTGAGATTGTTCTCCTAACTTTGACTGTAATTTGCTTACACAATTTTTTTTCTATCGCAAAATAGATTTTTTCCAGATTTATTTTGGAAAGGTTTAAATGAATAATGGTGAATTATGAAATGTGTTCGAGCCACCCTGAAAGGTTTCATGGAATAACAAGTGATAATTTGAGATTGCTGTAACTATCAATTACTGCATTTACTCGTGTAAACTCAACTTGGATAAGTCGGAATCCTGTCCATGGCTAAACCGGAAATCTGGTTAAGACGGATTATTTTTTGTCCCATGCAGTTCCGTCCTATACTGGTTTCACTGTATATGCTTCCATGGTGTATTGTCCCACAAAATGTATCTTGCCGTGCATAGTGAACACACTGCCCAAGTTTGTCATGCTGACCAACATTTGAAGGACGATGAAGGGATTGTTCCCGTTACATTGGCCGAAGGAAAGAAAATGCTCCTATTATTACTCTGTAAGTTATTTTTGTGGAACTTTTTTTTGTTATCGCAAAGTAGAATTTGTTCAAATTGAGATTGGAAAGGTTTCATTCAGCAAAAAGTGATAATTAGAGATTACTGTAACAATATCAATTATTTAGCTTTATTTACGTGACGATCAATTCTCATTAGTCGATCTTAACGAATGTTTTTTCATTTCATGTGAAAATGGCCTATATTGTTTGCTACATATAAAATCATTTGGTAAAGTGGAAATTCACTGAATTATTTACTTTGCTGTAATGCAACCAATAACTCCTGCATACCACCTTTGATCGTTTCCATGTGGAAATTATTTATTTTTGTCGGTATTGATATTAAAATAGTACTTTGTGTACCAAGGCGGTAAAGTGAATGTTTTCCGGGGCGAAAAAAGATATGGCCAGGCGAGGCGCAGCCGAGGCTGGCTACTTTTTGAGGCCCGGAAAACCACTTTGCCGCCATGGTTCACACAATATTTTTTATGCTACACAACATTACTACACCATTTTTTACAATATCCAACAATATTATAGAACTAATAAGGTTTATTTTAAATATTAAATAGCAGGTACAATTTATAAAGAATATTCAATGTTAATGTTAAAAATAGGGTTGCTGATTACACAGTTCGCAAAAGAAATTCCCTGTTTGGATAAATTTGACAGTTGCAATTGTTCCGAAAATTTTGAAGTAACAGAAGATGATGCGAAATTTTTGAATATCTTGCTGGGTGAAAGTTTTTGATTTTTTAACAATGTGTCCGACCGATTGCTTTTTTAGAAAAGCATTTACTTTTGTGTAAGTTCCAATGTGTACATCATCTCTAATTGATAACATAGCTTTTAATATTTAGTGCATTGACCAGTGTTGATTACTTATATTTTAGAGACAATTCCGATAACTAATTGTAAGCTAAAATGACGCTTTCGCTATATCTCTTTAGTTTTTTTAAACCACACCAGTTCATGAAATAATTATATTGTAGGTCATATTTTTTCTTTGATGTACTTGGTAACAAATTCATGGTGACCACTTTGGCTGCATCGCTAACTTCGGGTGGAGTACAATACTCCACCATTTCATCGCAATCTTCATCCATTATCACAATCACAAATTAAATACACCACAGATAATAAAGAAATAAATTCAATACACAAACGGAACGAAAAACTGACAGGTTAAATTATGCATTTGAAACTGTCCGCCAGGGAGCTGTCCGCGCGCCACCTACAACTATTTTGTCGGCTAGGCATTTTACGGTTTCTTTGTCCGGCTAGCCGTGCAAAGGCATCCTTTCTCCTTTCAGTAGAGAGGGAAAAATTGGATTTTCTCATAGTGTAGGATAAAAATATAATTATGTGAATGTGAAAACTAGTCAAATAGGACGTTTTATTTAAATGAAACATTTATCTACGATACTTTAAAACTGTTAAAATATCAAAATGACAGAGGCATTTCATTACATTATATGTATTATTACCAGATAAAATATGAAAAAGTAGTGACACAGTATGTCAGAAAAATAATCTTTTTGTTAAGTGTTTCAACGTTAAAAATTCGAGTTATGGAAGTTCGAGTTAGTGAAATTTCACTGTATTTTAAAGTTATTTTTGCCTTGCTCCATTTTATTACAGATGTTTGGACGAATTTCGTATACAGAGTGAATGTTTTAACAAAAAATATTTTTTAAGGTAATTAATGATGCAACAAAAACTTTAGTTACTGTAACATTTGTTTATTGTGACAATTTTTTGGATAATAAAGGATTTTAAATATTTTAAAATGATAATGAGGGAAATAAAATACTGTTGAGTGTGGAATACAATTATAAGAGTTTGGTGCTTAAAACTAACATATAAAAAAATTAAATAAAAGAAAGTACTAGGTAATTTCTATTGCACTAAAATCGGAATTAATGGAATCAATTTTTGTAAGTACTAATTGTATATAAATACTGGATAAGTTACTAAAAACACTACTATTTAATTTAATTTGGGAAGAAGATGCAAACAGATGATAATCATAGATCTACCTTTTAGCGCGAACTGTTTGAATTTTCTTCTCAAATTAAAAATACGGTATATGCGTTAAGACTGCAGCGGTAGCTAGAATAACAGCCAAATTCTCGTTTGTGCGATTGGTTTAGAGGACGGACAAGTTACATCACCCCACAACATCGTTGTTGAAATTATGTGACTGGTGGTTTAAAATCGAAAAACGGCGCTGTTTTCATTTGTTTTTACTGGTTTGCAGAGCGATGAGAATGAGGTGCTGTAAGCTCCGCCTTCCACTGAAGTCTTAACGAGGACGCACTTTAGTTGCTAAAATCTGAGTATTATTATTATCAGAGTATTAAAAAGTAATCCCTAGACACTAAAAAAAGTTTGCAAAATTTCCAATCTGATTTTATCCTAGGGCTTTGAGACTAGGGAGTAGTTGCCCTGATTTCAGGCCGATTTTTAGCGTTCCTCACGAGTCGCCCTTATTTTTAGATTTGTCTCCGTCCCTGCATCTGTACACATAAGCACTCACTGATATATCGTCGTCAGTTCTCACACACATTTTAAATTCGGGGCAGTTGCACCTAAGGAAAAAAATGTTTATTTTTTTTAATTCGCAAGCCGTTAAGGACTGCTTACTTGTTCTTCATGAAGTAATCGATGACTCTCGTGAATCTCGCGTAGACGGCCCATCCGCATGGCGTATTTTTGGCGCACGTTTCCAATTCGTCGACTTCTCTCTGAAAAAAATAAAACCTAATGGGGCCCAATTGCAAAAATTTATGAATCGAATATGAGGACGTCCGCTGTTTAAGAATGGGCTTATTACGCATTGTAATGTAAACACGCAAATAAGCCGCAGAGGCGCAAAGACCCGTCGATAGACCGTGTCACGTGTAGTAAATTGCGAAAAGGAACCGCGTGTGCGTATGCAAACAATTCCTTGTGTCGTTTTGAACTGTTTAAAAAGAGAATCCATCGAGTTTATTAATGGAGGTAACGTAACGTAGTAAGACTGACCTTGGGGCAATATTTTTATAGGAGGGGCCTCGTACGGGACTTGAAATCATTCATGGTGGGAACCACACATCAATAACAATAAACTAGTGACATGTTTATGTTTATCTCATGACTTTGCTCTCACCCGTAATAAATTCGATATCTTTTCAAAATGACGTCTATTTACGCATTTTCATTCTGTGAGGATTTTTTTTTGTTGAAAAAAACCGGCCCGGATCGCGAAGCTCAGGTGCGAATTGCGTCAGCTAACTTTTCCCGATCCGCAATTTTTTTTAATAAAAATAATATGCTTACCTTTCTCGTTATCGATGCTGAGAATGATTCCGCAATGATGCACGCAACGACCAAAGAAATCGCGAAGGCTTTAGCAGACATTGTTGAACGTGAAAAATTTCGAAAAAAGCAACTTTTGGTATGGCTCAAACCACGTGCTTTCAAGTTATGATTTCAAAGTAGCTGAAGTTCTTATATAAGCTTGAGCCTTGTTGCGCACGCACAGATATTTCTTTTCTGATGTTAATTTTCGGCCGGAATGGACCGGAAAACTAGACGCAAATTTTTTCCCAAGTGGTTAATTGACGGGTCAGTTGATTTGTTGCCAAACAAATTTTTTGCGATTTTTTCCAAGTAATAATAGAATAGCGGGAAAAGACAGGCACGTGGCGTTTGATTTTTTAAATTAGAAATTATAATCGTACGTGACGGAGACCGCGTGGAAAATACTTGCGAAGGGAAATAATTTAACGAGCAATTTTCTCGGAAATTTCGAACGCATGTAATTTAAAGAGCATTATTTTCGCATAAGATACTGTGATTTTATTTTAATTACGGAGGGAGTTTTTTTCGAGGAGTAAAATGAACACCTGCACGAGTTGGCTGAAATTCCATTCTCCATTTTATGGTGCAATTATATCCAGTAGACAAAAAGCCGTAAGACGGATTTACGACCCTACCAAATATAATAACTATGCCGTTTATTATTATTAAGACGAACAAAAATTGAATTTTGATTTACTGCCAATAAAGAGTTTCAAGGCGCTGCTGGTCCGTAAAAATTCGTCCTGAAGAAGTCCATTCTGCCTGAAATCGAACATCAATTTTAATTGGTCAAAGATTCATAACAAACATCAAATCTGAATGTTTATTTCAAAGGGTAAAGTACACATCGAATCTTGTGCACCAATAAAAATTCTTCCATAAGTTTTACGTCAATTTATTGGAAAATAAATAAAAAAAGCAATTTAGTTCAACTTGCTCAACAAGGAAGTTCGCGTCAATTTTTTTCAAGGATCAAAGATTTTTTGAAAAAATGCTTCGCCTAGCAACTGGGGGGCCGTTTTTGTATCGGCTTGTTACATCATCTCGACAAAAAGTGGGTTCGAGGAATCGGCTTCTTTGAGAAGGGTCGTCCTACCTAACGCATGAGTCATACATGACAAATGTAAACTACGTGCCGTTACATCAGTAGTTCTTCCAGATGTTCGAAATTTCTTGGAATTAATATAATCTGTTAATTGAGCGCAAACGTTAATCGGTGTAGATTTTTTTTAAATCGAAGACCACCCTCGCATCCGATTCTACTGGAAGAGTCGACGGAGTCACGCAATAACGATCGACGGTTTAAAAAATGAATGAACGCGCTGCAACGGATACAATAAACACCTGTTGACTCGCGGCTTTTATCTGGTAAGTAATTTGTAATGGACTTACAATGTTAATCAAACCACTGCGGCATCGGCTAACGATGTGAGCGTTCTTTATCACGTCATTTAAATCAGAAATTAATTGAAGGATTTGCAGCACAGATTGAAGTATGTAATTTCTACAATTTAAAGCAATTTTTTTCTTCCGCAGCAGTGAAATTGCAACATTTTAAAACCAAAGTTTAACTTACAAATTATATTATTCTTGAAATTTGAAATCTTATTAATCTGCCGTAACTATAATATGCAAAGTATGTAATTCATATGTTACATCAGTTGAAATGTACACTTTCGATGGGTGCAAAAAAAATTCCGAAATATTTTTATTTGCAGGCACAAAGTATAAAAAAAGTTTTGGGAAAAATTTAGTTGTTTAATTTTTTATTTTAGAATATGTGAAATTTTAGCACATCATTAATGTTTCCAACTCGATTCGCAAAAAAATTATTACTTTTTGAATTTATTGGTTACAACTGGAAATTACAGTTAACCGGCAGCACATTAATTATGGCTGACCCATCTAACTGGAACGGGAAACCTCTTGTTATATGTTAAATTCGCTACAATACACTAAAAAAATCGAAAACTAATATAGTTTCGTTCGTGATACTGAGAAGGCAAGCAAAAGCAATTGAAATGTTCAGAAAATGACATAAAACCTTATCAACATTTTTCGTTACTTGACACTGGCCATTTTGTTTAAAATGTCAATTGATATATTTTTTATTACAAACAAACAAAATAATATCGATTTTTGATTTTTTAGTTTGTTGTAGCGAATTTCATTAAACAGATTAATTAATTTTTTTTAATTCTCCATTTTCGCAATACATTTTTAAATCATAGCATTATTGAATAGAGCGTGAAGAAAGCTTTAAAATGAGGTATCATAAGCCCCCACTTCCTATTTAAAAATTTGTTGGCTGCAACTGTCATTCGAAGGGGGTTTATGTTAGGGATGAAATTTTCACTTTACAGGATATCACGTGATAAACCAAAAGTTACGTGTTTCAGGATTTTTTCTCAATATGCACAATAATTGAGATACTGAATTTATTCCATTTGGCTGGTGCGCACTGTACCTTAAATGTAAGAAGCATACCGTCTCCAAATCTAGAATGGTAATGTGTAAAATAAAATGGAATACATTAAGAAGCAACATCAATATAAAGAAATAGGAACGAAACTAAGAATAGAAAGTCCGCAGGAAAAAATAATAAGAAGAAAAAACAAGAACAAAATGAATATACAAAACTGATAATGAAAAAAATGGAAAAAATGGAAAATAAAATCAAAATCTCCAAACATTCAGGCAAAGAAAAGAGAGCAGAGGAACGCAGAACAGCGATAGTAATAACAAACGCATGACATGATAAGAATTCATTCTGATTGCTCTGTTACATTTAGGGCCGGTTGCAGAAACGAAAGTTAACAGCAGTGTCAGCTAATTGAGCGTTATCACCATGGTTACAATTGTTGCAACAATGGGTACAGGTTCTTTTTATTGTTTTTGAATTTTGATCATTCAGTTATAAAAAGTAACATTGTATTGAATTAACGTAATTTTATTTCTCTGTGAATTTGAATTATTTGATTAATAAATTTAGTGGCGTAAAGTGCGAAATTAGTGTGCTACACCCTTTTTGTATTCGTATCCTTTACTGTTTTCGAAAAATTCATAAAACTCTAACACTATAATGTTAAACGTCCATCTATTTTCCAGAAAACTCCAGATCCATGAACACTTATCCATCCCCAAAAATTAACCAAAAAGCGACCAGAATTTATTGTCGAATGTGTGTAATTTTCATGAAATCTAGAATTTCTTGGTCTATAAACGCACAATTTTCCTATTACAAGATTGAAAACATTTTTTCATCTCAAAAAATTACAGAACTCCAAAATTCTTCATCGGCATTTAAAAAATGATTAACAAAAAAAGATGATTTTCTAATTTTTTAATAATTTTTTTTAACTAATTTATTTGTTTTGAGTTTGTATAATTATATAATTATACAGGGAGCGCCAGCCAACTGGAATAAATTCATTATCTAATTATTGTGCATGTTGAAAAAAAAATCCCGAAACGCGTTATTTTTTGTCTATTACGTGATATCTTGTAAAGTGAAAATTTCATCCCTAACCTCAACCCAAAATCAAAAATTAATACCGTTTTTTTTTTGATACAGAGAAGCAAAAACGATTGAAATGTTCATAAAGTGACATAAAAACTTAACAACATTTTTTGTTAGTTGACAATGTTAATTTAGTTTAAAGTGCTGATTGATATATTTTTTATTGTATTACATTACTAAGAATGAAGCGCTATTAATTTTTGATTTTTTTAATGTGTTGTTCCTAAAACAGATTAATTTTTTTTACTCTTTATTTTTGCAATAAATTTTTAAACCATAGTATTTTTGAATAGAGCATGAAGAGACCGTTCATATGAGGTATTACAAGGTCCCCCTTCCCATTTAAAAATTTGGGGGTTGCAACTGTCACTCGAAGGGGATTGAGGTTAGGGATGATATTTTCACTTTACAGGATATCACGTAATAGACTAAAAATTACGTGTTTCGGGATTTTTTTTCAATAGGTATGCACAATAAATTAGATAATGCATTTATTCCAGTTGGCTGGCGCTCACTGTATACCTATATTTTACCAAATAAAACACCTTTTCCCCCTTTCACAAAGTCTCTGGATAAAGCCAGATTTAATCTATGGAAAAATAGGGAAATTTTTCTCAGGTATCGTGCGCTAAAGAATCCAATCCCGCAAATGATGGATCCCACAAATGCGAAATCCCGTATGATTTTTGCGGGATCAGTAATGCGCGGCTACACATGCGGAATCCGCGGGATTTTCGGGACTGAATAAAAATATCCGAATTTTAAAAAATATGTATGCCGAACGCGCGTTTTCTGTCGCTGGGTACTTCTGCAATAAAATCAGGTCAAATTTACAAGATCAAACTTTAAATACTTTATCATTTCTCCGAAAATATTTCCAAAAGAAATCTCAATAATTTTTCTTAATTTTTTTTATTAATAAATGCTACTTTTATTTTGAATTTAGTTGTCTTTTATTGCATAACTAACTTCTGGTACTTAATTTTCTTAGCAACTGAAAAACCATTGCGATAGTTTGTAATTCCGCAAATCCTGTGGATTCGCGGGATTGATGACGTCAGTCCCGCAAACTTGCGGAACTGAAGTTTTGATGCTGGATTGGAACCCTTATCGTGCACATTTAGGTGGCTGCAAGTATACTATATGTGAATTCAGTTACAGTTAGATAAAATTGGGTAAATCAAATAATTTCAGGATACTAAATAGTAGCCGGGCCTCTACGGCGTAATATTTTATGTAGGTACAGTTTTTATCAGTTATATGGCAATTAATCTAAATCTAATTTGAAACGCAAGTTAACTAAATCATCTTAATAATATCGCCGATTCGAAATTTTCATCTTTATCTACTACTCATTTTTTACATTGTACATAAAAAGAAAAAGTTTGATCTAAATTTAATGATTGGAAACGAAAGAAAGTTCTAAAACAGAATTTCTCAAAAACAATTTAAAAGATTTGAATTTAATTCGCAGAAACTTTCATCTTTTTTAATTAATAGATTATTGAGGTTCTCTTATCCAGTTAAACGCAAAAGTTTAGATGGTTAATAAAGAAGAGCTGTGAAATGTATGAAATGTAGAGTTAACAATAAAATGTTGAAAAAACCAAAATTGATGAAGGTTTTATTATTAATGAAAAGTTTAGCAAGAAAGACGTAACGATTGGCACCGAGCTGTCTCTCAATTCCACGTAGTACGCTATAGATCTCGTATTTCATTCAATGAAATTGATCCCATTTTAAATTGTGTTACGCATACTCATATGACTTGACCTTTAATTGAAATGTTAACGTGATTACACTAAGTATTGAACAAATGGTAGATTAATATAGTGTTCATCATTGTATAGTTTTCGTTTGACGTAATTACGGTTTGTACTCCCTTGAACCGGATCAAATTCGTACGAAAACTTCCACAGGTCAAAGTTAGGGAATGTTTCAGTGACGATAATTCATTATAAAATGAAAAAAACTCAACAAAAATTTTGATCTAGTTCGATTACCCAGAACTCTGATTAACAGGCCACATTCTTTCCCGCAATTATTTCTGCATAAATGATGATGTTTGCAGTTATGAATTAAGACGAAAATGCGATTTTCGAGAAAAAAAATTAATAAAGGTCACCGGAGTTAAATTCAACGCCATTAAATACGTCGTTTTGATTAGATTGCATGTAAAACGACATTGTGTTGCATCAGCAGCATAAGTGCAGGGTACTTTTATTTCGTACGGAAATCTGTTAGTGATGACATAGTAATTAATTGAGCTGCATTTAAGAAATAGTAAATGCTTACTGGTATTTACTGAGGTTCCGATTTGTTTGCATTTTTTCTTGAATCAACAACTGCCTGCACAATTATTAAATTTATTAGAAATTATTGCGTTCAAAACAAAAACTATGATAATGGCGATGAATGAAGAAAATCACAAAATAATATTATGTTTACAGGAATAATTTACAATGTGTAAAGCATTTATGGAGACGAGAACATTTGGGACTTCTTTTTTATATACAGGGTATTATAAGTTTTACCGCCGGTGCCATCATGTCTATTAAAAATTTAAGAGAAAGCATGCAATTTACATGTTATATATTGTTTATATGTTATATTCCCAAATGTTTTTATTTGAAGTCACAAAGTCAAAAAAAAAGAATTTTGGGAAAACTTTCGTTGTTTAGTTTTTTATTTCAGAATGTGGAAAATTATTCACATCATTAATATTTGAAATTTTAAGGTGAAAATGCGCAAAATTCTATTATTTGCGACTTGAAAGTGTGGCTAACCAGTAGCACAATAGTTTATGGTCGACCCATCAAACTGGAGCGGGACAGTACTTCGGTTTTCACCAGAACCTTACTCTTGTATTTATTACCTTTGAAGGAAAACATAAAAGAAGTTTTTAATATTAAGTTTACTACATATTTTACAACAGATGCTCAACATATTATCCCTCTTGCTCTATGCATGTACGGATGCGTCTTCAAAACTGCCGTGAACCCTATTTGCCAAATTTGTGAAGAAATATTGACGACCCTTACTCCGTACCTGTAAAATGTATCTTGTGCTCTTCAACTTCTTCAGTTTGCGACAACTTCTTCTGCGAGTGCCGATGTGTGTGCGGTTAATCTAACTTTATCCTCATGATGCGTCCTAAATATTGCAGTTTCCTTATCTTAATTGTATTAAGAAGTTCTTTTTTTTAATTCATTCTTTTGGGGATTTCGATGTTAGTTACACATTCTGTCCAAGATACTCGCAGCACTCTTCTATATAACCACATCTCAAATGCTTCAATTTTTTTTCATCATTGCCTTCGTCAGAGTCCACGCCTCTGCTCCGTATAACAACATTTCAGCATTCTGAGTTTTGTATTCACTGATAAATCTCGGTTCTTAAAGATTCTAGCTTTGATCTCTTCCGAGTGGTCCCACTGGTCGTTTACGATTGTGCCTAGGTATGTTTATTTACCAACCCTTTTAATTATACCACTGTCTAATCTCAGGTGTTGTATCATAATATTTCTTTTACTTATGATCATATATTTGTTTGGTCTTATCAATGTTGATTTCAAGTTCATATCTTTGACTACTAGTCACTATTCTATTCATTAGTCGTTCTAGGTCTTGCGTACTATCAGTAATGATTACTGTGTCGTCGGCATATCTAATGTTGTTTAACCGTTGCCCAATTACAAGGATTCCTTCCTGAGCATCTTCTAAGGTCTCTCTGAATATTTGCTCCGAATAAATATTAAATAGTAGCGGCGACAATATACAACCTTGTCTTACTCTCCGTAGAATCTTGATTGACTCAGTCTGCTGTTCCTCCACTCTCACTGTGGCAGTATGGTTCCAATACAGATTTGTTATTATTAGCAAGTCCTTGTTGTCTATGCCGGTATCTCTCAAAATCTCTATCAACTTGTGACGTTGCACCCTGTCAAACGCTTTTCTGCAATCCACAAAGCAGGCATGGATGTCAAAGTTCATGTCTCTGCATATCTGGACAAGGACTTAGGGCTTCTCTAGTTCCAAGCGCATCTCTGGAACCAAACCCGATCTTTACATTTTTTGTAGATTCTCCTGTGTATTATTTTTAAGAAGATTTTAAGAAGGTGACTCATGAGACTTATTGTTCTATATTTCTCGCATCTTTTAGCTCCTTTCTTTGGTATTGTTATAAATTCTGAACTGAGCCATTGTTGAGGTATATTACCCGTGCTATGCACGGCACACCAGCCAAATGGAATAAATTCAGTATCTCAATTATCGTGCATATTGAGAAAAAATTCCAAAAGGCCTTACTTTTAGTCTATCACATGATATCCTGTAAAGTGAAAATTTCATTCCTAACCTTAAGCCCTTTCGACTGACAGTTGTAACCCTTAAATTTTTAAATAGGAAGTGCTGTATATGGTTTAAAAATTTATTGCAAAAATTAACAGTAAAAACAAATTAATTTGTTTAACGAAATTCGCTACAACATACTAAAAAATCAAAAATTAATAGTGTTTCGTTCTTAGCCATGTAATACAATAAAAAAATTCTTGTCTTTACGTTCCTTCGTAAAAACTACTCGTACAATTTATGACAAACTATTTTGAAGGGCTATTTTACCACTGTATACCCTGTATAACATTTACTGTAAAGTTCCAATTAAAAACGTTTGCATTTTTACAGTAAATTTCGGGATTGTATGTTGTCAAATAAAACAGTTAAATTTCCGGGAAAATTTAAGAAAATTTCAAATCAATGAAAAAAATTTCTTAAAAATGATTTTGTAACTATTGTAGAAATGAAAAGATTTAAACCGAAATTTCCATAATTAAAAATTAAAAAATTACTTTATCGTTCTTGGATAATAATTTTAAATAATTTTTAATTGTTTCGTAATAAAAAATTCTACTATAAAATAGGTATGAAACAAATCATAATAAAATAATAATAAAATTAAGAAGTTGTATCAATTATATACACTAACTCGACTAAAAAAAAACCGTTAAATGCAACGAATATAGAAATTAAAAAATTAAGTTCAGGAAATACATACATACATACATACCTGTCAGAACAACTTTGAACACGGTTAACATTCAAATGTTGCATCATCTTGTAACCTGGAATTTTTCAATTCTCCCTGACCGGAATCGAATTATTTCTATTTTATTTATTTTGCAGTAACTTCGTTTTGCTTTATTTATTTTTATTACCTAAAATCAATGTTAATCGAAATAATTTTCTGGCATTGAAATTTCATCAAAGGGCGACACAATTCACTACTATAAAATATGAAACAAAACATTTAATAAAGTTATGAAACTGCGCCAATTAGATACACCAACTCTATTAAAAAAATCGTTAAACACAATGAATATACAATTTAAAAAATTAAAGTTCGCAACTTTGAACACGGTTAACATCCAAATGTTGAATCATCTTGTACCTGAGAATTCCCAATTCCCCTGCACCACAAATCGACTTATTTCTATTTTAATTATCTATTATTAAAGTAATGACTTCGTTTTGCTTTATTTATTCTTATTACATAAAACGACTGTTAATCAAAAAGATTCGCTTGTACATACAGAAATTTTATGAAGCGACAACGTACCTGCTTAGAATTATATCGTGGGAAAGTGATCATAAGATATAATAAAATATATGAGATAAGTTTTAGTTTAATCTTTATGTGCGTAGGTAGTAAATCGTTGTAATCAAATGTATTGAAACAATCTGTTCTTTTTACATGCTTTATTGCAAATCATGTAGCAAAACCGTAAATAATGATTGTCATAATAAATGCGAAATTATTTTTATTAATGCAATAACATATTTATGTCAACAGAAAATATTTACCACGAATTTCCATCCTTTTCTAACAGTCTTTGCATTTGTTGCAATTAAAAACATTAGTGATTTTGGGTCGATCAAAAAAATATTATCGGATTGCAATTTTCCTGTTGAATGCATAGGTCAGTTATTAATTAATTTGATTAATTTTGCTCAAGTAAATAACGAAATTTGATTCAATTTACAAAAAAAAAAATTGTATCTCGTTGAATACGCTGCTATCTTGTGAGTGATGTGCGTCACACGATTTGTGATTTGTTAACTTTTGATAACACCACTGCTCGTATGAATGCACTGTTTTGTTGACCGTTTCGTAACGTTCGAGCTGTTTTCCCTCCCTAAAAAAAATTTTTTTGGAGATTAAAGTGTTTTCAGGATCACAATAATGTTAGTCCTTTTGTGGTTTTTGATTAAGAGTAGTTCAAGTGATATTTGACAATGCGATATTGACATAGGTCTTGGTAAATTTTCGACTCTGAAAATATGAATTTTATTTACAGCATCTAATTTTAAAATTTATCAACGTATTGCAATAGCTGTTTTTTTGTAACGTATCAGCACTTATCAGCAAAGACCATAGTGAAATACATTAATGAATTAATGAGGTTAACTTGCCCCCTTTCCATGTTTTTTATGTAACATTAAAATTATCTGGAGATAAAACTTTTTGAACGTATTCGTGCTATCAGTTCGAGTCAAAGGGCATTAATGATTCGATTATATCAGACGGAGATAAGAAATTGGTAAATGAATCATCCCCCTATTTAAATTATCCTCACATTTTTGAAATTTTAAATATTTTGCGCCATTTGCCATCTTGTGGAAAAACGCCGAACTAACGAAGGGACGGCAATTATTGTATTATTGCTCAGAAGGCGGGATTTTCATTAGCAGCCATCATTTTTAGTAACGAATAATTGAATATAACGTTTTGGTATCATAGTAACATCATTTGAAATTTGACAGGTGCAAACAGCACTTTAAATTTACAGTTTCATGTAAACAAAGTGAACGTAGGGACCTCTTTGCGTGAATAGTCGCGCTGTATCACCTTCAATTGACCTTACTGAGTGATCACGGAAGGTCATTTAGTTGCAACTGACATTCTAAAGTTGTGCCGGTCATAACTGCAAGAACGAGATCTTCAATTAGATTGCTAAGATTACTGTAAGTTCATTTAATAATTTAGAGATAATTTGTATTTGTGCTTTTATTCGCTACAATTTGTAAAGTATTAAATTTAATTGAAGGTTAAGATTTCGGCTTTTTCCATTAAATCGACAATACTCAAAAATGCCAATTAAAAGCATATTTGCACGAAGAATTTTCGATTCACGTGGTAACCCAACTGTTGAAGTCGATTTAATTACCGATTTGGGGCTGTTTCGAGCTGCAGTTCCCTCAGGAGCAAGCACAGGTACGCCCATTACACAATGATTAACTCTTTTAGTTATTGATTCTTTTAGGTGTCCATGAGGCACTTGAGCTTCGTGATGATGACAAAGCTCACTATCACGGTAAAGATGTCAGCTTGGCCATCAACAATGTCAATGCTACAATAGCTCCAGCTTTATTAAAGGAGAATTTCGAAGTGACCCAACAAACTGAAATTGATGAATTTATGATTAAACTTGATGGAACTGATAATAAAAATGTATTGGGAGCCAATGCTATTTTGGGAGTGTCTCTGGCCGTTTGCAAGGCAGGTGCTGCTAAGCGTGGAATTCCTCTCTACAGACACATTGCTGATCTTGCTGGAAATACCAATATTATCCTCCCGGTTCCTGCTTTTAATGTAATTAATGGCGGCTCTCATGCTGGTAATAAATTGGCCATGCAAGAATTCATGATACTTCCAACTGGAGCTACTTCATTTACTGAAGCCATGAAAATGGGAACTGAAGTCTACCACCACCTGAAAAATGGAATTAAGGCCAAATATGGTCTTGATGCAACAGCTGTTGGAGATGAAGGTGGTTTTGCTCCCAACATTCCAAGTGGTAAGGATGCCCTTAATTTAATTAAGGATGCCATTGCCAAAGCTGGTTACACGGGTCGCATTGAAATTGGTATGGATGTGGCTGCTTCTGAATTCCACAAGTCTGGAAAATATGATATGGACTTCAAGAATCCAAAATCAGACAAAACCAAATGGTTGACCCCTGAGAAACTTCTGGACATGTATCAAGGTTACATTAAAGATTACCCAATTGTGTCAATTGAAGATCCTTTTGACCAGGACCATTGGGACGCCTGGGCTTCAATTACAGCGAAAACCACCATTCAAATTGTTGGCGATGATTTAACTGTTACTAATCCCAAACGCATTGAAATGGCTGTAGAAAAACAGGCCTGTAACTGTTTACTTCTGAAGGTAAGAATTTCAAACTTTCTAGAATTTGTGATATTTTTTATTTTATCAATTTAGGTAAATCAAATTGGATCTGTGACTGAATCAATTAAGGCCCACATGTTGGCTAAAACTAGCGGATGGGGTACCATGGTTTCCCATCGTTCTGGTGAGACTGAGGACACATTCATTGCTGATTTGGTGGTGGGTCTTTCTACTGGTCAAATTAAGACCGGTGCCCCATGCAGATCTGAACGATTGGCCAAATACAACCAGATTTTGCGCATTGAGGAGGAGCTGGGTGCTCAAGTTCAATATGCTGGGCAATCATTCCGCAAGCCACAGTAAAACTGCAGTTAATAATAATTGTCACCTTTCTTGAATAAAATTGTAATAACCATGCTTTCAAATCTTCTCCTTTTGTTCTGCAATGATTGTTCTAATAGGTTATTTGTATCCCTCAATGCCTCACCCTTGTCAGGACGTTTTGATAAGTCCATATTATCTAAAAAACTTTTGCTTTTATCAAGTTCAATTTGATCTTTTTCAATTTCTAATTTTAAATTATTGTACTCGGTTCTTGTAACGTTCCTCTGAGCTATTGGTTTACTTTGACCAGAAATCTCTGGCGTATTTATTTCAATTGCTTCCTCACTTGAAACACTAGGCGAAGATGAAATCATAATGCAACTACGTTCCTCTGACTGAGATGCAGGGTTATATTGACTTTCATCTTTAGAGATGAAAGTCGATATCGACATCAATAGGTTGTGGATATCAAAATATGAAAGAACTCTTTAGTTCATTAAATTTACCAACAGTCTCAGCTGGAAAATTTAAGAATATTCAAGACAAAGTATTCGATTTAATAGAAGAGAGCGCTGTTAGCGAAATGAATAAAGCTGCAGAAGAAGAAAAAGATCTTGCAATTGCGGCTGGTGACGTTGGTCCTGATGGGGTTCCAGAAGTCACAGTTGTCTGCGATGGTACTTGGGGAAAGCGATCCTACAAATCGAAGTACTCATCACTTTCTGGAGCTGCTGCCATAATCGGATTAAGAACAAGGAAAGTGTTGTATATTGGGGTCAAAAATAAATATTGTGTAGCATGTGCAAGAGCGTATAACAGCAATAAGGAACCAGCTTCACACCGTTGTTTTAAAAATTGGACTGGCTCGTCCAGTTCTATGGAAGCTGCAATACTAGTGGATGGATTTAGAGAGAGCGAAAATATGTATGGTTTACGATATAGTAAATTCATAGGAGATGGTGACAGCAGTTGCTACAAGAAGTTCCTGCTTTTAATGTAATTAATGGCGGCTCTCATGCTGGTAATAAATTGGCCATGCAAGAATTCATGATACTTCCAACTGGAGCTACTTCATTTACTGAAGCCATGAAAATGGGAACTGAAGTCTACCACCACCTGAAAAATGGAATTAAGGCCAAATATGGTCTTGATGCAACAGCTGTTGGAGATGAAGGTGGTTTTGCTCCCAACATTCCAAGTGGTAAGGATGCCCTTAATTTAATTAAGGATGCCATTGCCAAAGCTGGTTACACGGGTCGCATTGAAATTGGTATGGATGTGGCTGCTTCTGAATTCCACAAGTCTGGAAAATATGATATGGACTTCAAGAATCCAAAATCAGACAAAACCAAATGGTTGACCCCTGAGAAACTTCTGGACATGTATCAAGATTACATTAAAGATTACCCAATTGTGTCAATTGAAGATCCTTTAAAGATGAAAGTCGACATATATCTGCATCTCAGTCAGAGGAACGTAGTTGCATTATGATTTCATCTTCGCCTAGTGTTTCAAGTGAGGAAGCAATTGAAATGAATACGCCAGAGATTTCTGGTCAAAGTAAACCAATAGCTCAGATGAACATTACAAGAACCGAGTACAATAATTTAAAATTAGAAATTGAAAAAGATCAAATTGAACTTGATAAAAGCAAAAGTTTGTTAGATAATATGGACTTATCAAAACGTCCTGACAAGGGTGAAGCATTGAGGGATACAAATAACCTACGCCAGAGATCTCTAGTCAAAGTAATTTGAAAAGTATTTATTTTGAAATAAATTTTGCCAATATTTGGTTAAATTTTTGTTGTTGAGATATTGCCTTATTTTATTCTTAATTCGGATAGTTTTATTCAGGGGAGGATTATGTGTATATCACTTGACAGTGTATGGCTTTAGTCTTTTTTTGTTAATACTGTAAATGTAAGAATTGTATATCAAGTGTTAATAAAGTGTAAAATTCGTTTCTATTTTTTAAACCTCTCTCCAGACTATATGCAATGAAAAATCAAATTTCAATGGACACTTTGAAGCAAGCAATATGTTTTGGGATCAATTCATTTTCTCGACCCTCTATTCCTAACCTTTTGAACCCGCAGGGAAAAATCAGAGTAGCTATTACTAAAATGTATGCTGCTTAATGAGAAATAAAAATTATAAAAAAATTCAGATGTTTTGGTTTTGATTCTTTTCTTATTCAAATTGATAAGTAGTAAAGTTACTCTTGTATGCAGCTTTAACGTTGATAGGCATTAACATTTTGGTTCTAAGAGTTTTGAAAGATGCTCCGATTTCAACGTCGTACAATTTTTTAGTAATTATGAGATTTTAACCGAGGTTGCAAAATTGATAGGTAGTACGTAAGAGGCCTGTTTTTGGTGTGCGATATTTCCCAACAAAAAGCTCGCAATGTTTCAGCCATTGCGTTTTGTTGGCCAGGATGGTCTCAAAAAAGAGAAATTACGGCGTCCTAGAAGCGTTACATAGTCAGAAAATCGAGCTCTTCGTCTTTCTGGTTTAAGAAATTATTTTCAAGTTCATCAGCAATTGGACGAGGAATTTCTAAATTCATCATTTTTTGAAGAATCCAATCATTTGGAATCAAGTCATCTCGTTCATATACAGTGTGTCCACAGATGGGGTTGCGCACTCTTGTAAACTTTTTTATCTGCAATTTGTCGAGGAAAAGTCCCAGTAAACACAAAAACGTACCACGGACGTCCGAGCCACGTCGCGTAGTACTATGCGACGTTAGTCAAAAACGTAGCTCGGACATCGAATAACGTATAATTATAGGACGGCTAACGCCTGTCGTAAAAACATCGCCAGGCGACGTACCAGCGCGGCATCGCGCGACGTTCGGGCTCTACATGCGGGTGACGTCGCCTTGATCCATTTTTCGACATTTTTAATTAATCAATGAATTAAATTGATTTCTAAATTATTTTAATTAATTAATTAAATTAATTATTTTTTAATAGACGTAATTAATCCATTTTTTAATTAAATTATTTCATTTCATTTTTTACGTAATGGGGGTAGAACTTGAGTTTATGGTCTACGCACCGATTTCGCCAATTTTTTTTTTTATGCATAAAACACACCGTAACAACACTCATTCCGCAAAAAATTTAGTGCGGAAACGAGTACTTTCCACAAAAAAAATGTTTATATTGAGCCATGTAGTGAGGTTATTTTGATTGACAACTACGTCAACTACTTTACCGACCAGCGTTCATGATTTCACTCGTGGTGGGAGTATTAGCGGTGGGCTGCCAAATTTTTAAGAACCGGCTCGCTCCGGCTCGCTATTATTTCGGTATATGGCAAAAACGGTAAATGAGTACATTTAACATTTTAACAACCGGCTCGCGCGAGCCGGACCGAGCCGATTCCAGCCCACCCCTGATTATATGGTGTGCTACAATATCACCCTTTACATAATTATTATTTTCTTTATACCTTACCTGTGGGTAAGGTTTTGTATATTGGGTTAGGTGAGACTATTCCACGCGTTCGAAAGGTTAGACTGGGGGTAAGGTTTTGTTATAGTAGGTTAGGTTACATATACCACGCGCAAGTAAGGTTAGTTGTCAATCAAAATAACCTCACTACATGGCTCAATATAAAAATTTTTTTTTGTGGAAAGTACGCGTTTTCGCACTAATTTTTTTGCGGAATGAGTGTTGTTACGGTGTGTTTTATTTATAAAACAAAAATTGGCGTAGACCATAAACTCGAATTTTTCCTTTCTTACATAATAGCTGGTACGTTTGTCCGTTCTGAATGTAGAAATGTATTTTTACCCTGCAATAGGTCGGTCAGGTGTTTGAAATTTTTTAGAAACGTCAAAATTTACCAATTGAAGATTTTTGTAATTTTTTGTTTGTGAAGCGTTTATAGTAATTATTAGGAGCAAATAAGTTTCATTTAATTTTTGTAAAGTCGCGAGACGGATTCCATCAGTTTATTTGTAAAGTTACTTCGAAAAATGTAAAAATTTTAGAAACGTCAAAAAAAATTATTCAATATACTACTTTGATTTTGATAGTAAAAAATTCTAAGCCTCCTAGGTTTAAAATTTTTAATTATTTATTTATTTCTTTTAATTATTTTTGAATCATATTTAACCAATCTTATTGAGTCATTTAGGTTGTAACGAACATCACAATTAAAGATGCAAGTTCATGTGAAGCCTTGACAGCCAGAGGGTCCATTACCAAGGGGAGTCAAGGGATGCCTTCTTCACAATTCAATCTAAGATGATCAAAGAGGGAGAGAGTGATAGAGAGTGTGAATGATAGGTAAAGAAGGAAGAAGATGAAATGAGTAAAAGTGTGTGTGAAAGCAAACTAATAAGAGGCAATTTTTGATGATAGAGGGAGAGAGTGATAGAGAGTGAGAATGATAGGTAAAAGGGAAAGAAAACGAAAGGTGAAAAAGTGTGAGTGAAAGCTTACCAAAAGATGTGATCTAATGATAAGATGTAAATGGAACTAAACAGTCACTCATCTCGAAGTAATACTTGACGTAATGTTAATGTGGTTCCCGGGGTGAGGAAGACGTATGGGGGAGGAAGTTAGTAGTCACACAAGTTACCTCCTCTTAAAAAAAAAAAAAGGTCGGTCAGGTGTGTTTATTTGATATGTTTTATCATAAGTGACCCTAATGTAAATGGCCAGTTTTTGACCTCGTGACCTTTCCGGAAAGGGTTGGAAATTAGGGCTGAACTAAAAAATACACGTTTTTGAGTACGTTGCGCAAACGGCGTTTCGAAAAAAATTAATTAATTAATTAAAAATAGAAGATTGAAATATGTATTTTTTTATCTACACACTAAATAAACATTCAATATTAGTGATAATTGCACAAAATAACAGAATCGTTCATTTACAAAGTTAGCTGGTTTTCGTTTTCTTGGTGACAAGAAAAAAATTTGACGTTTCAACGAAGCACATCCATAAAATGAGTGCGCGGTTTGGTGCTGTTTTAGCAAGCAAAATACAATTTGTAATGTCTGAACTGGTTGATAAACGAAGATGCCATTCCTCAGAAGACCAAGAGCTCGGGAAAATATATTTGGCGACAGTTTGAAGCGTTTTAGAAAAAGCTGTCAAAATGACAACCTGTAAATCGATAACACAAAATCGATAACACAAAATCGATAACACACCAGTAGCTACTGTCAGAATTGAGATGACACTTACCACCTAATCAGATAACGATTGGTTTGTTTTCCGAAATTCAACAAATATTATTATTATCATCTGACGTTTGTGTGCAATTATCTTCAAAATTCATCTCTGACATTCCATGTCCTCAGATAATTTTGCTTAGATTAATCTTTTGTGCATGTTAAGAAGAAAACCGTACTCGTGCTACGTACTCGTGCAGTTTTCATACCTAACACGCATTCAAGATTAACCTAAGCAAAATTATCGATAACATGGAATGCACTCGTTGTATTACTAATGATAATTGATAATTTACATAATTCACACTTATGAGTAACTATGATCAAGTCTGAAAGTTCAATTTATGGTTACTGCACGATCTTCGAAAGGTCTGTCACACACCTGGCTTATTTCGCATATTTTTGTAATATTGAACGAGTTTGGAAGTGAATTTATTGCGGGTAGTTTTGTCGGTATGGTTCAAAGGCCTATTGACTTGTGAAATTCCACTGTTTTGTGTTTGCACCAGATATTAAACCACGGAAAAAATAAGATTTCTGCAAACAGACGACAGAAAAGAAGAATGAAAGGAATACGTAATAAGAAGTAAATATAATACAGTAGAACCTCTCCATGACGGACACTCATGGGGAACCTAAAACTGTCCGTTGTGGAGAGATGCCCGTTGTTCAGAGGGTGTATAAAAAAAATGTTTTAGGTATGTTGGTATACAGCATAATACGGATACAAAAAAATTAAAATTTTATTTAAATGTGTTACTTACTACGTACAGTGAAACCCCGTTTTTACGTTTTTGAAAGGACCGACAAAATAAAACGTAAATGGAGGGAAAACGTAAATTAAGGGCAATGAAAATTTTTCTATAAAAAATCATACAAATTAATTTGGTGTCAATTTATTTCTTCTGGTTATAGGTTTCTTGCAACACTATAATTTCTTCGTACTTTGAAATTCTTTTGTGCATGCGTTTTTTTTTTTGCCATGGGACAACATTTATTACCCACTCGATCGCGACAGACGACTGTCGCCGCACGACGGTTGTTTAAGGAGTCAAGGCGATGGAAAACATTTTAATTTATTATTAATCCGTCACCTTTAAACGAAAAAGGCGGACGGAATAAACATCGTTCCACATAAACTGTGTTTTATTCTTATAAGAGTGTGTTCGTTTGTAACACATTGGATAGAATTTGTTTTAATTGATTCACGATTTTTTATTATTGCGAGCGAAACGCGTGAGCTCACCTGTTCTTTCACTTTTTCGAAAATCAATACCGAATGAAATAAAAAATTGTCCACCTAATCACGATCGCGAAACTTTGCCAAGTGCTGACTTGTCTAAAAACATATCTGTACCCCAGAAGCAAACTATGTTAAGTCCAAAACTGGCCAAATTGAGTTTTTTATGGTAAGTCACTAAACGAAACTCACACTTTCATTTGCTTTTGTCAGAAAAATTCTATCCATAACCGTTCTTAAAATGGCTCGCCATATAGTATGTTAAATCCGTGAATAGACTAAAAATAATTAAATAATTAGTTTCACAAAAATTATCCTTTTGATAGAGAATGACAACTAAAATTTATATAATGTCTAGGAATCAATGTTCTACCTTGTACCGTCATGGAACTATAGCAAAAACTGTTGTCAAAAAAACTTTAAAGTGCTCTCCTGAACATTTGAAATTTTGGACTTAACATACTTTGCTTCTGGGGTACAGATATTAATTTCAATGCTTTCCATAGATTTAATCGAATGAGCTAAAATGAATGGAATTTTTAATTTTAATAAATTTAATAATTGCATTTTAAATATTTCCAACGTAAATTGCGGGAAAAATAAACGTAAAATCGGGTATTATCTACATTAAAATGAAACGGGACTGCAAAAATTAGACGTAAATAACGGGAAAACATGAAATGCGGGGACGTAAAAACGGGGTTCCACTGTATTTAATTTGCAAGTAATTTTTACTACATCTAAATTATTAACTTTGCGTACATTTAAAATAGTATCAGAAATGGTTGTTTGTTTTTTATTAACAATAGCATTTTTTAAAATGACACTTTCAACATGTGAAATTACTTCGGACATTTTTTGTGCCCCACCTACATCGTTGCTTAACATAAAAAAGTTTTGTAAGTTTTTCAGTTTTTCATAAGCGTCATTTATATTTTTGACACTGAAACGCACAACTAGTTCGTCGTCCGAATCGCATTCACTTTTAGCACTATCACCTTCATTGTTCTGTTCCTTATACTCCTGTACGCATTGACTTATGTTTAAATCAGGATTTTCTGTAATCACTTCACTGTCAATATTTGTATAATCTTCAAGCTTTATGTTACAGGCATTTTCTAGAAGCTTTGAGAGCGGTAGGTCATCTTCTTCAAATTCAATAACTTCTTCGTGTTTTTGTCCAAAACCAGCTTTTAGAAAACATTTGTTTATTACTTCTGGTTTATTTTTTTTCCATGCTGTAACGACCCATATCAATGCGTTTAGAATAGTAATAGATTTTTACAAATTTCGCACCTTTCGCACATTATCTCTCTGGCCATTCAAGCCTTTTTATTAAAATGCCAATCAATTGGTAATTTGATAACATGAGCTCCTTTGAAACAGTGTGGATTTTTCGATTTGCCTATTACAAGAGGTTCTTCTTTCTCTCCCGCCATACTGCTATAAAATAAAACAGTAAGTCGTTCTTTGTTAGATTTTCCTCCAATACATTTGTCATTTTTCAAAGTGAGTGTTTTTTTTTGGCAAAGCTCTGAAGAAAAGACCAGTTTCGTCTGCATTAAAAATATTTTCATAAGTAATATCACAAGAGAGTGGGAATAAATTGAAAATAATTCGACAGATTTTCGAAAACTTGTTGCCAGGGAATAGACACGAGAGCCCGTAGGGCTCGAGTGGCTATTCCCAAATGGCAACAAGCTTGAAAAAATAACTGGAGAATTATTTTCTAATTAAT
Organism: Dascillus cervinus; assembly: GCA_949768715.1. Taxonomy (NCBI): domain Eukaryota; kingdom Metazoa; phylum Arthropoda; class Insecta; order Coleoptera; family Dascillidae; genus Dascillus; species Dascillus cervinus. The sequence goes on along the minus strand of OX458319.1, from coordinate 21,750,818 downwards.
TCGCACTCTCGAGTGGTATTCGGAAGATTATTTTTTAACGTTTAAATAAAAAATATAGCATAAAAATACAGTTTAATTCATTATAAACTAAAATCAAACTGGCGACAGATGTCAAAACTAGAAATGTGCTGTCAAGTAACATATGTAAACAAAATACTAGAAATTATGCTCGCGGGAATAATGTACAGTAGAAAATTCTCACTATAATAATGTTGTGATTGGACAGAATTAAACACGTGTGCCCAAATACTGCTAAACGATTGGTGAATGAAATCATTAAAAAATAATCAGGTGAATAGTCGCTAACAATGGAGATCAGTTTTTGTTTCCAATCTGACACGTTTTCCATATCAACTTGTGCCGCTTCATCAGAAATAGTTTTTAAATTGATATTCCAACGTTGACGAAATCTTTGCAGCCATCCATTTGAAGCTTTAGATGCTTCTAATTTTAATTCTTTTGCCACTTCTAGAGCCTTTTCTTCAAGAAGTGGTCCCGAAACAGGAATATTTTTACTTCGTACTTTAGACAACCAGTTGAAAACAATTTGATCTACAGCAGCATTCTCTGTTTTGGGAAATTTTCGTTTACGGCGAAAATTGCCATTTTCAGAGAAACTTTTTCTAATGATTCCTGTTTCTTTAAAATTTCAGCTATTTGCGTTTTCCCTACTGCAAACTTTTCTGCTGATTGTCGTACACAAAATTTAAACTTTTCGGCACTCTCAATAATTGCAATTTTTTCTTTGACACTTAAAAATTTCCTTATTGGACAAGGCATTTTGCTGGACCAAAGTTATAAACTAAACTAGTGTTTCTTTACAAACAAATTTTATGTGCGACAAAATGTATTTCATCCCTACTAATTATGTCTCGGGTCCCACGCATTCTTCAACGAAAAATCATAGTAAGGTCGCCCATTGTACCGTCGGTACTCTGAATTGCACGTTTTGTTCATCTGTGCCATAAAATCCTAGTCACATCTGGACCGATATGGTCTTTTCCCTAAATGTGTTAACATATCTGTGAATTCCAGTAAAAATGTTTTTTTATTTGTCCATTGTAGAGAGCTAAAATTCCGAATAACATTATAGATAAGGTATAAAAATTACTGTCCGCGTCCGTTGTAGCGGGTGTCCGTTGTTCAGAGGTTTTGTTACTACATAATCCCTATAATACATTTTCGTGCATTAAAAACTGTCCGTTGTACAGGGGTGTCCGCTATTGAGGAGTGTCCGTTAAGAGAGATTTTACTGTAATTATTATCATATTTCTCCAATTTGACTCTGACAATATTTGTGTTACTTTTGGAAATGGAAATTGTTGGCCAAGCAATAAAGCATTTTTTCGTGATATAAATACCGACTGTGTGATTATATCAAGGACAGTTAGTAGATTAATTTTGCATAATTTCCAACTCGAGAATCATAATTATTAATTTTTTATATGCAATTTTCAACAAAAAATCGCGCTTTTTTGCATTTTGCTTGTAAAATGGAAACTAATGAAGTAATCTTAATGATCCCAATAGATGGATTATAGAGAATTAAATTGTGAAGCGAATGAGATGTCGAATGACCCGATTGGATAATTAGAACCGGAGAAAAGCCTAAGAACCCATAAAATTCAATGTTTTCTTAAAAAATTCCCAATTCCGCCATTTTTTAATTTTAAAAACTGAAATTTTGTACAATGATAGCTATTTATATTTATTAAAACTCCAACTCTGTTGGACTAGCAGTTCTTGCACAATCACCATTACAATTTTTTCTTGTGATATTTTCGCCGAGGACTGGATGCCCTGTATAGCCCAAGCAAAATGTCAAAAAGAGGGGTTACCCTGCAAAAGGTCGGTCAGGTTTGGTTTTTTGATATGTTTTATCATAGATGCCCCTAATGTTAATGTCAAGTTTTTGACCTCGTGACCTTTCCGGAAAGTGTTGAAAATGGGGGTTGAACTTAAAAAAAACACCTTTTTGGGTACGCTGCGCAAACGGCTTTTTGGAAAAGAAAATTTGATTCATTTAAATACCTGACGATATAGGCATTCAGAATCGAATCGAGACCGCAAATCTAGGACCAATAGTTTATGAGCTACGATTTTTTGAAGTTCACCACTTTGATTGCTTAAACCGAAAATTAACTATTTTTGCTGTTATCTCACGTCTCGTGCGCTCCAGGCTGATGCACTGGCTACATCGAAACAAATGATATGACAATGTAATGGGCATTAAATGCTCTTTATTATGGTTTTTGTTTTGATCCAATTGGATGAAAAATGATCACACGAGCGAGCTCAATTTTTGCGGATTGAGGTTGGTAGCCCTGCGCGTCAGTCTGATTTCCACAGATTTCTTTTTGTTTTTTTATAGAGGTTTTATAATTCCTCATCGGAAGACCAGGGCTTACTTAAGTTGAAAAATGCCCGGTACAGTGGGGTTCCCCTGAATGGGTCGCTACCCACTAAACGCACCCCTTCATAGCTCCACACAGCCTGGCAACCGCCGCTCCGGCATGACTTCATACTGTGCTGCTCTCGATGCCAAGTGCATCCCACCACACCGTTGTTATACAACGCACACCTTTTCCTAGATTCATCTCTAGCCCTCGTCTAATTCCCTAAATTTCTATGGAAAAGAATTGTAAAATTGTATAAAATTATTTTAATCAGCAATTTCATCAGCGCCGGTAATGGACCCGTTGGCTGTCAAGGCTTCACGTGAACTTGAACCTGAATGACTCAAAAAGAGTGATTAAATATAATAATTCAGGAAATTAAACGAAAATAAATAAGAAATAAAATGTTAAACCAAGGAGGCTTAGAATTTTGATTCTTAATCAAAAATCAAAGTAGTATATTGAATAATTTTTATTTAACTTTTCTAAATTTTACAATTTTCGCGATAACTTTTAAAAATGAACGGATCGAACCCGTCCCGCGACTTTACAAAATTAAATCAGACTTATCCGTTCCTAATAATTACGATAAATACGCTTGCCGAGCGAAAATTACGAAAAAACCCCGATCAAGAAATGTTTGACAGTGACAATCAATCAAAAAATTATTCAAAATACTCCATACTCATTCATTCTCTCATTGTTACAACCTTTAATCTTCGTCAGAATCTGATATCGCATCATCTCTGACAAGTTCCTCTCTATGAAATTCCTCTTGCAGTTTTCCCCGCATAATATCCCGCATCATGTTGGTTACTGTTTCCCAAGATTCCTCGGAATCCAATAACAACTCAGAAATATTATTCTGGTCTATATTACAGCCCATTTTAATCCTAGCATCTCTTCGGATGCTTTCCCATTCGTCACAAATGAATAAAGTATGTTCTGGCGTGTCTGCTTGCTGGCAAAACCAGCAAGTATCGACATCTGCCTTTTTATCCATTTGAGATTTTTCGCGAAAGATTATTTCGAAGGACGTCGCATTGTCGAGTTAGCAGCATTAGCTAAACAATTATGGTGTTGCTCTTGCAAGGAAGCTCTATCGCTAGAGTATATTGAACATGAAGCCCGTCGAAGGTTAGGTTCAATTTTATCAATTAGATGCCATAAATGTTTAGTTATGAATGTAGTAGCGACTGGAAAGCAACACACTTTACAAAAGGAGGGTCTCGTTTCGACACTACTTCCAAAGCAGTTTTTGTAAGTTTTTTGTAATTGTCCGTCCGTCCGTCTGTCACAGAGGTTTTTAAAAATCTTAAAATTATTCAAATTTGTTCTGTTAGGAACTACGCACAGTGGAATGGGATGGACTCATCTAAATAAATTGCTGTCGTGTTTGAATATCCCAAGCATCAGTTTCGCGACTTATAAACGATACGAAGAAGAAATTGGAACAATCGCAGAAAAAGTTGCCAAGGGAAGCTGCGAAGAAGCTGCTGAGTTAGAGCGAGAACCCACAATAAAGCATGCAGCTGACATTGAGAAATTACTGTAAATATTAATCCTTTAAATCGTTAAATGAAATCGATTCAAAAATTTCATTAATATTTTTAAATTGAAACGGTGAATTAAATTTAAAAACAACATTAAATAAATATACAAATATAAAAATTGATCTAACGAATTGTAGTGTAACTAGATATAAGTACATAGGATAATGTAGAATAAGCAATTATATAGTATAAATAGAGAATAGATAGAATAGTAGGGATAGTGTTCTGACAGCATTCTGATAGTATGTTTGAAGTGATAACTTCTTATGGCACGCTGTGAATTTTTTGGGAACCTGACTCATGTTCCCCGCAATAGTTTCCACTTAAATCATTTGAAGTTATCATTTCTGTCGGACGTCCCTAGATGCACATGCACATTTTTAATCTATGCATAATTCATTTTTTAGCATAACATTTTTAACAATCTTAAATTTGTACATAATGAAATTAATAATATAGTAGATAACATATATGTGGCTAATAATAAATTTTGAACATATTAATGTCTAATCAATCGGTTTTCCCTCTTTTAATATCCAATTTTTTTTAAAATTTAAATGATATTACGGGTAGTTATTATATAATTATTAATTGTCATGTCTATTTTCTTTAGGCCAGAAAATTTGCAATCTAGTTTTATTAAACCTTCAACATCTGCAAGTTCCAATCCATCTCCTAGTCCTATACATGATCAAAACGTATCAGACGAGTCGAGTAAAGTACAGCAAATAGTTACGTTTGATGATGTAATCAACATTATGTTGTCTTATGATATGGGCTGGAATACAAGAGGCACTGGCAGAAGCTACGATAGTTTCAATGGTTATGCAGCAGGCATTGGATGCATGGGTGGCTTAATTTTAGATTATGGAATTTGTAATAGAAAATGCAAAAAATACGAATACGGTCACGACAAAGACGATCACGATTGTAAGCTAAATTTTTGGGGACCAGCAAAAGCGATGGAACCACACGTTGCTAAAAAAATCGTAACAGAAAGTTCAATTTGGAAGTCACTTGTAAGTGATGATGACAGTTCGACAATAGCAGCTTGTCGTGCTAATACAACTGAACTAAAGCTTTTAAACCAAATCGTTTGCGTCTAAAAAAAACGTAAAAATGCCTTCCGTCAAAGGAAGGAAAATATGGAAGGGATTTCATACAAGAGCAACTGTTCCCTTTTGACAGCACCAGAAATTAAAATTAACCAGATTGATCCTGATTTTTCTTACGAAACGTTAGACAAAGAATTTCCAATAGTTCTTCTCGACCTAGAAACATCCAGTCTTGGTAGAGACTGTGATATCTTGCAAATAGCAGCGAAATGTGGAGAAGCTAAATTTGACACATATGTAAAACCGACCAAGAGAATCTCTGCAGCAGCAACCCAGGCGAATGGTTTGACTTATGATTATGGGGATTTACGTCATAACGGACAAACAGCTACATCCGTATCACTGCCAATTGCTCTTGGAAATCTCTTTTAATGGTTGCAATCGTTTCAGAAGAAAGTTTATATAGCTGCTCATAACTTAAATTTTGACGGGCCAAGGTTGTGCGATGCAATCATCTCTTGCTCCCTACGCACTGAATTTTCAGAAGTTGTAGGTTTTATAGATACATTAAATGTAATTAAAATGCATACAGGGCGAAAGGGAAAGGGTGAATGTACAGTCACTGGCTTAGCGAATTGGCTAAAAATTTGAAGGTTTGGTGCACATAATGCTTTATATGACGTTAAAATTTTGGATAAAATCTTGATGAAAGCATAAGTTTCAGATGAAGTATTATACAAGAATGGCAAACAGTATTTTTCAGAGATGAATAAGTGGGAGCGTGAGAAACAAATTCTGGGAATACTGCCAACTTTACAGTCTTTGAAAGGTATAGTCAGTGAGGCAATTAGGAAAATAATAGCTAATTCGGGAATAACTATTGATCACCTAAAAGAAACTAATCGATCCTCCGGATTACTTGGTATTACTCAGCTTCTCTCTAACAAAGTCGATGGCAAACCAGTAGTCACAACTCATAAACCGACTGTTAAAAAAATAGCAAGTTGGCTTAATGAAAGTCACTGATGAGTTCATGATTAAGTTATTCACAACACAAGAAAAGATCAGTAATACTCTTGATCATGCAAATGTTTTTTTTTTCTTCGAGAGGGAAATCTTACATAAGACGCCCTTTTCGGGGTCCTAGGACAGTGTCAGATTCTTACTGACTAAAACCCTCGGGAGATGACCTGTGGAACGCCACATCCTCTGCGACAATGTGAACGCTCTGTGAACAGAATTACCGATTTATAAAATCTTTTATTCCGTGACCTGATGGCATTGCTGTTGGGAAATCTGGGGAAAAATAGTGTGTTACTTGGTAACCGCGGGGGTCAGGGGGTGGTGAGAATCGCTCTCGGGCGCTTGTACCGATTTGGGGCGGTGGGGTCGTAATCCACCGATGCGCGAATAAGGGGGTTCGGATGAACGGATGCTCGATTGAAGAATTTGCGTACCTCGGCCTGCACGAATTCTTTGAAAGTGGGAAGTTTACTATCGCGATGAAGAACCGCGGTAGGGACGAATTTTGATGCCCCGAGAATGAATCGGAGCATCTGGTTTTGTTTTACCTGAAGGGTTTTGATATGTGTGGGAGCAGCTAGGCCCCATGAGGAGGGCGCATATGACATGATAGGTCGAATGACAGATTTATAAAGGAGAAGCTTGTTGTCCATGGACAGCACGCTTCTCCTACAAAGAATGGGGAAGAGTTTAGCAATTGACGCGGATGTCTTACTACGGATGTATTGAGTGTGGATTTTCCACGTCATCTTGCGGTCGAAATGGACTCCCAAGTACTTTACGGATGGTGACCAAGGTACTTGGGCTCCGAAGAGGGAGATGTGACCTGAAGGGCCCTTGCGTCTTTTACCGAATAAGATCGCTTGGGTTTTTACGGGGTTCATTTCTATACGCCAGAGAGAAAACCAGTCTTGAAGCGCGTTTGCAACGGTTTGCAGACGATCCGTGATGACTTTAGGGCTGATTGAGCGGTAAAGCAAGGCAGTGTCGTCGGCGTATTGAGCTAATATGGCTTGGTTATCTGGGATCGGGATGTCAGAAGTGAAGATGTTATAGAGAGTTGGGCCGAGTAGCGAACCTTGAGGGACACCGGCTGTAATTTTCCTAATAGATGAGAGGGTTCCGTCGAGCCAAACGCGAAATATTCGGCCGAGGAGGTATGACCGGATTAGACGTACTAAGGGAAGGGGAAAACCGAATGTGACCAGTTTATGCAGGAGACCTCGATGCCAGACCCTGTCGAAAGCTTTGGCGACGTCCAGGAAGACAGCACCGGTGTACTGCTTCCTGCTGAAAGAACCGAGAATATATTCCCTGAGGCGGTGGACTTGGTCAACAGCGCTGTGCTATTGACGGAAACCGAGTTGCTCCGGCGGTAAGATATCGAGTTCTGAAACGACTTCGTTAAGTCGAGTCAGAATGCAAGCCTCTGCTACTTTGGCAAGAGAAGAGAGGAGACTGATAGGTATGTAGTTCTGAGGGAACTTACGGTCCAGACCTTGTTTGGGAATGGTGATGACTTCCGCGAGTTTCCATTTGGAAGGGAAATGCCGAAGCCGGAGCATTGCGTTGATGATGGCAAGGAGGTGCGCTATTGCCTTCCATGGCAGCTTTTTGAGAGCTCGGTTAGTTATCCCGTCGTAACCTGGAACTTTCCGGGGCCGAATGGTTGAGATAATGTCAACGACTTCTTTGTAGGTGGCTAAACGGATGGTTCCTTCGTCAGGAGCTCTGAGGGAGCGGCGAAGTTCCCTGTGAACACGATCGATGTGATCCAGGTCCGCGTTGGCATAGTTCGGGCTAAATTGTTTTTCGAAATGGTTCGCGAAGGCCTCTGCTTTCTCAGCTGGGGTGTGAACTATGCCGTTTAATCCGTGAATATGGGGGGTCGACTTGCAGTCGGAACGGAGGGCGTGAATCATTTTCCAGAGGGAGCAGTTTTCCGTGGTCAGAGAGGAAACTCGATCGTTCCAACGCTCGTTGCGAAAAGAACTGAGAGCCGTTCTTATTTCGCGCGCGAGTTGATTTGCCCGAGCTTTGTCGGGTGGATAAGCAGACTTGATCATGCAAATGTTATATTTTTACTAACTGAAGTACCCAGCTTTGCTCGGTGTAAACAATTTGGCGGCTGTAGGACACTTCTATTTGCCCCTCCCCGCGACGGGCAGCAAATTAAACCCCCCTACTAAGATGCACTGGTGTACAAAATTTGGTGGCTGTAGAACACTTTCTATGCGAAAATATGTTTGGACGAATTTACGTTTCTCTTCTAAGACGCACATGGGCGCTGTGCGAAACGTTGCCAAACTTCGGGTGTTCAACCCGCCATTCTCACGTGATAGATACGTTTTCCAATAGTTTTTAATTAATATTTTTAAAATTAATCACTTTAGATTAGCTTTTGTTGCAACTTCACCTATTGGTTCAGAAAATTGTAAACGTATGTCATCATTTATTCTTACCTAATTAACTGAATATTTGCCTAGCAAATTTAAAATGAATCACCCAAACATTCTGAAATTTACTAAGTCCGTTCAGAAGGGGTTTAACTTCAACTGGTATAAATTTCATATTTTTAACATCATTTTATACATATAGATGATGCATGCTTTATTATTATTTTGTAAAGTGACAGTTATTTAGAATCTCAATAATACTCCAATTAGTAAGTGGCCAGTGCATTATTATTAATTCTGAGTGCAGTCAAGAAACTGCTGTTAATACAGATTTTTTTTAAAGATGTTAAATTTAAATTAGTCTCAATTTGTTGCAAAGAGAAATTCCGATTTTCTGGAAGATTGAATAATCTAACAACAAACAAGCCAATTGGAAATTTGGAGATATCCAATTGCATTTTCTTTACGTAAGATTAGGTGCATATTTGATATACTAATTATTCCACTGAATTAATTAATTATTCGTATCAGTTTAAACATTTAACTATTTCGATTTTACAAGCTTCTCAAAAACCTGCTTCTGCCGCTTCAGTATATCCACCTCACTTCGGCAGTTTATTTATGGTCAGCTACAAAATTGTTGTTTACCTGCCGAACGTTACTTATAGAAAGGGAAACCATTATTTCAGTTTAAGCAATTGGAGGAAACAGGCAATCTTTTTCCGCGATTTGAATGAGTGTATTGCGAAAAAAGAATAAGAAAACTTACGCTAAAAAAAATAAACCATTTTGGATGTCTTGTTTGTAATAAGAATAATAATAATAATAATAATAATAATAATAATAATAATAATAATAATAATAATAATAATAATAGAACAATAAATGTTTGTTGTAAATGTTCATTTTTGAATGAAAATTTTTGTTTACGACTTTTTATGATTTAACAAGTCACTATATTATTGAAGTGAAAACTTCTTTAGGCGCGTTAGACGATTTTTGGATGGGGCAAATCTTACGAGTTCGCACCTAGTTACGTCCGCAGTTACCGCGTCACGGAGCCACTAATTTGATTAATTCATCGACAGATCAATCCTCAAAAACATATATATATATATAAGGCGCCAAACAGCGCATGTATTTTTAGAAAGTTATAGCGCCAAATAGGACGCACAGTTACAGTCGGTTACAGCGGCAGTATCTCAACTTAAATTATTTAATTATTATTTAATTATTAAATTATTTAAAGTATTTAAATTATTATTTAATTATTCGCGGGAAGGCGGTGGCTAGCGTTGCAGACAAGAACATCTGCGGGGAGGTCCATCAAGGCATTTGGGGCCAGGCAAAGTTACTTGTGGCCGATGGATCAATCGGTGGCCACAGTGAATGGACGCAACAGTTCCGGGTCCATATAAGGCACAAGCTCTAATGGCGGAGGCCAGGGCTGCACTTGGGCTGACAGGTCAGAGCGGGCGTCGTCAAACAGTGGGCAGACAAAGAGCATGTTTCTAAATGTCAAAATTTTCATAATTTACAAATTGAAGGCCCATACTCGTACTGGGGGCCTATCAACACGGAATGAACCATACATTCCAGAGTCACATTCAGATTATGATGACGAAATTCACAATGATATTCCTTCATAAGTTCAAATTAATAATGTTCCACAATTACATGAACCAATAATAACAAATTATGAACTAAATACTCAAAATTTTCCTTATAGAAATATTATTCCACTGTTATTTTATAGTTTTAAGTCTTCACTTCTGTCCCCAATAACTTTTTTTTGTTTTTTTTTTGTTTTTTGTTTTTTTAATTAAAAGCTTATTTACAACTAGCCAATTAGGCTAACAATCAAATCAGTTGTACAAAAGAAAAAAAAGGTTTTTAATTTTTTTTAATTTTGAGATCTAATTCTTTCCTCTTTTTTGAGATGTGGGTTTTCCACGTTAGTCGCTTATCTAGGTACATACCAAGATATTCGACTTCGTTTTTAACCGGAACTTGAATATCATTTATGAACACCGGCGGAACTGTTCCACGCTTTGTGGTAAATGAAACAGCTGTGGACTTGTTTTCATTGATTTTGATGCGCCACTTTTGCATCCATTTATGTATCTTGTTGAGGGCCCTTTGGAGGTTTGCTGAGGCTACTGTTGGGTTGGAATGAGAGGATAGCAGTCCAGTGTCGTCTGCAAATGTGGCCGTAACAATGTTATCCTCGCATGGAAGGTCAGCGGTGAAAATCTGGTAAAGCGTACGTCCTAAGACGCTGCCCTGCGGGACACCTGCATTGCATTGGTACAGACTAGAAAGGGAATTCTCGTGCTGAACTTGATAATACCTCTCGCTTAAGTAGGATTTAATGATTGGTAAGGAAGTAACTGCTTAATTTTGTGCAACAAACCGGAGTGCCAAACGCGATCAAATGCCTGGTTCACGTCTAGGAATGCCGCAACACAATATCTTTTTTCTTCCAGATCCTTTTCAACGACGTCAACCACTCTATGGATTTGTTCTAGAGCGGAGTGTTTTTTTCTAAATCCAAATTGGTGTTGTGGGATTAGTTCATAATTTGTTACGATGGGTAACAGTCTCTTTAGTATTAGCCTCTCTAGTACTTTAGATAACAATGGCAGTAGCGTTATTGGTCTATATGAGCTAGCTTCATGAGCGGGTTTACCCGGTTTGAGAATGAGGATTATTTGACCAAATTTCCATTGAATTGGGAAGTATTGTAATCTTATAACGGCATTAAAGATTTGTGTTACTGCCATTAGTGCCTTTAGCGGCAGTTCTTTCAGAGGTTTGGCAGAAAGAAGGTCATAACCCGGGCATTTTTTGTCCTCTAAGTTATTGATAACTGATGATATTTCGGAAGGAGAGAAGTGATGTATAGGAGGGCTTAGCTGTAGTGGAGCTTGTAAGTAATTTAAAATTTCACTTTCCTCATTCGGAGTAGCTACAGACGGATGAGGTTGGAATATATTAGATAGATGTTCTGCAAAAAGCTCGGCTTTTTCTTGATCTGTTCTAGCCCATGTACCGTCAGCTTTACGAATCGGTGGGATAGGATTATTGGGTCTTTTCAGATTCCTTGTTGCCTTCCAAAGAGAATAGCCATTGTGGGAAGAAGGCGATAGGTTGCTTACATAATTATTGAACGTTTCGTTTTTCCAATCGATTAAAGAATTTTTCAACTCCCTGGTTAACCTATTTAGGGTGCGTTTATCGTTGGGGTGTTTGAAACGTTGCCAAATTCTTCTGGCTCTCCTTTTTTCGGCAATTAGGGTTTTAACGTATAAAGGGTAGTTTTCGATAATTACGTTCTTGTGACTAGGTGGCGTTGAAAGGTATGCTGCTTGTTGTATGTTGTTTGTAAGGTGTTCAACAGCCGTGTCAATTTCATCCTCTGTTTTTAGCGAAACTTGGATTTTAGTAGAATCTGTCAAGTGCTCCCTGTACATTTCCCAGTTCGTACGACCATTGGAAAAGGATGGCTTCCTTTGCTTAGTGATTACAGAGGTGCTTATAGTGACTATGGAAGCTGAATGATCCGAGAAGAGGTCAAAACACGAATCCACCTTACAGGAAATGGAGGAAAGACCTTTTGTAACGTAGAAGTCTACGGCATCGGGAATTTTATTTGGGTCAGACGGCCAGTATGTAGGCTCCCCAGTGGAAAGTTGATTGAAATTGTTTGCCAGCATGGTTTTGTATAATACTCTTCCTTTAGTGGTGGTGAGTCTAGATCCCCAAATAGGATTTTATGCATTGTAATCGCCACCAGCTATAAACTTGTTCCCTAGTTTACCGAAGAAAGTTTCGTATTGTTGTTGGTTAATGGAGTGTCTTGGAGGACTGTAAATAGATGCGACTACTAGCGAACCGTTTTTAGTTAAGACGTTGATGATAGTACCTTGGAGATAATCAGAAACGAAATTTTCCATGATATAGTGAGGAATTCTGTTGTTGATGATAATAGCTGAGCCCGCGTGGGCTGTGCTATCGGGGTGGTTAGAATAGTACGTTGAGAAGTTGTGGATCTTGAAGTAGCTTCTGTCAGTAAAATGAGTTTCCGAAATCAGCAATAAGTCAATTTTATGTTCTTTAAGGAACCACTCGACTAGTAGACGACGTTGTGTTAGCCCATTTGCATTCCAAGAAGCTATTCGTAGACAGTCCATTAGAAAGGTTTATTAACTAGCTTGGTGAGCAGATGTAACATCATGCTGTTCTGATTCATAAGTTGATTAAACATAGCTTCAAATTTAACGAGAAATTGGGATAGAGAGATATCATGAGTAGAATGAGTAGAATTTTCTTGGGGCTGATTATTAGATAACTTGTTTGATGTGATGTCAGCGTAGGTGGCGTAGCATCGGATTCCAGAGCGGTCATGTTGTGGAGTAGTTGGTGTAATTGATGCGTTGTTGGTTGGTGGAAATTGGTTGCTATCATAGGTATTTACGTTTTGTTGAATTGGAATGGAGGAACTAGTATTGGTTGGCTTACCTCTGGATCGTTGTAGCTTTCTGTAGGTTTCGCAACCTTTATAGTTAGCCGGATGACTACCATCACAAAGTGCGCATTTGGCTGGTATATCAGCAGGTTTCTTGCACAGGGTTGTGTCGTGGGCTCCTCCACATTTAACACATGCGTATGGCCTGGCACAATATGATTTAGTGTGCCCATAAGACTGGCACCTGGTACATTGAATAATGACGTTTTTTTTCCTTGGGGCTTCGATATTGATCTTCATATTACACAAAAAATTTAAGTTGAATATCTCTTTATTATTTGCATTAGGTTCTAAGTCGACGAAAAATAGAGAGAGAGCTTCTTTCGTTTGTCGATGTTTAACATTTAAAATATTTCGAACTAGATGACCTTGTTCCTTTAATTCTTGCGTTATTTCCGTGGATGGAATTGAGTGGTGCAGGTTTCTTATCACTATTCGGTATGCCCTTTCTTGTCTGATTTGGTATGTGTGGTAGATTATTTTATCTTTTTGAAGCTGCTTGACTAGTTTTCGGTAGGATTCGGGTACGGTAACATTGATTATAATTGTGTCATTGGATTGGACTTTGCAGAAATATTGTTCTTTTTCTAGAACATTCGTTATGTAATTGGTCATGTCTTTAAAATTAGTAACTTCATATATGTAGATTGGTGGAGGCTTGGGATCCGATCCCTTTTTTGGTACATTTGAGTTACTGCTAGTGCCTGGTTGTGCTAGGATTTCGTCGTCCTCAAGATCGGAAAGATGGGAAAATCTATTGACGCAAAATTCAAATGGTTTTTTTTCCCATTTGTTTCAGGAGTGTTGGTTGAATGCTTCCTTTTCCTGACTGTTTGCCAATCGTTTGTGTTGCGGGTTTGAGTTATTTCTAAAGGTTGCGACCCCTCAGGGGCCGACGGAGAGGCCATAAGGCCCTAATATAAATATAAATTTAAAAGTTAAGTTAATGAATGAAGTCAAACTGCGGTTTAAACAAAAGTAAAAGTAAAAGAAACACTCGCGCTATCACTAGACACTCGATTAGATACGATGTCTCCGACCGCAAAATATGCGACCTTCCACATCGAAAATCAACTGGGGACTGACCCAATAACTGCCAATTTTTTTTTTTTGTAACCAAAGCAATGTGTGTAGTTTTTTGTTTAATAATAAACATTGCATTTTTTCATTGCAATGAGTGCAGTCGACATTCAATTTGAATCCATTATTTTCGATAGATATAGTCCATTATATCTAAGTTCTTCTTCCTATAACCATATCGGTTTTGCAATAGTGCAGTTAGAAGAACAAAACATTTGGTCCGTCGAGCCGGTTTTGAAAACTGTGATTTTTTGGTCAGTCTGGTTTCTGCTGTGTCGTATTCGCCTGCAAAGGTAAATCGTGAATTTCTTCAGCAAAGGTTTGTTTTTTTTTGGTATGAATGAGTTTAAAAGAGCGCGTGCTGCTTTTAAGGCGAAGTTGACGCGTTTTACAACTTATTTTAATAGTGTGCAAGATTCGCGTGGCGATCCCGAGCAAGCTATAGAACCTGCAAAGATTGTCATAAATTTACAGAGGCGTTTAGATTCCTTAGAGTTACTTTTAACCGATTACAAGGAGGTTCATGCAAGCATAACTGCCATTGATAATGACGATGATCACGACATTCAACTTTCTCAGTTCGAAAATGATTTTTATTCTATCATGACCGAAGCTTAATATTTGATGAACAAGATAAAGTTGACTTGCGAACAACCAGAATGCAAGGCGAGTTCAAATTTTATAATAGAGAAAGATTCCGATGGCACGATTTCAGCATATTGCATCGTCTCAGTGCAGAGTTTTGAATCTGCAAAAAATGCACATTTTATTAATAGCATATCACGGTCGACTCACTCGGAGCGATCCGTGCTGTCCAGTTCCGCGCAGAATTTTGACTCTGCCAAAAGGACACTTTCTAATGGTGGCATACCACGGTCGACTTATTCGGAGCGATTCGTGTCGCCAAGGCCACAAGTTGAATCCGAACCAGCGATTTCAGCATTATCTTGTAATAAGAAGCAGATGTTGCTTTCTTTAGTCCCCGTGCAGAATTTTGACCCTACCGGAATGACAGTTTCTATTGGTGAGGTACCACGATCGACTGATTCAGAACGATCCGTGTCATCAAAATCACTAGCTGAATCCGAACAGACGATTTCAGCATTTTGTTATTGTGAAAAGCAGATTTTGCTGCCTATCGTCCCCGCGCAGAATTTTGACCTGCCGGAAGGACAGATTCTACTGGTGGCGTATCACAGTCGACTCAATCGAAGCGATCCGTGTCTTCGAAAGGACAAGTTGAACCCGCGCAGACGATTGAGGCGCAGATTTT
This sequence comes from Dascillus cervinus, assembly GCA_949768715.1. Classification (NCBI taxonomy): domain Eukaryota; kingdom Metazoa; phylum Arthropoda; class Insecta; order Coleoptera; family Dascillidae; genus Dascillus; species Dascillus cervinus. Next base: position 21,735,514 of record OX458319.1, on the reverse strand, counting down.
GCTATCCAACGACTCCGCGCAGATTTTTAACCCTGCCGGAAGTTTAGCATCAATTCAAATTTATATGGATTCTGGTTCACAGTCCAATTTTAAACCTTTGAATCTCCTTAGGAAATTGTCATTGCCGATGAGAGCGACAGACATTTCCGTGTCAGACCTCCATAAGGTCATTTCTTGTTTTCCTTCAAGATATCACATCTTGTCCTTGCATTTACATCAATCAAGGTGCAAGCAATCTCTCTAATTTAATTCTCGATAAGATCACTGGCAATAAATATTCCCAGTTTCCGAGTTGATCAAGAGTTTATAACTCCCGAGCAACATGCATTTGTCTGATCTTCTTTTTAATCGACCGGAACAAATAATATTGGGTCCCGGTCATCTACGATTGGAGAAGACTTGTTTTGATTGTGTAATGGCGGGTCGTATAAAGGCCCCTTCTACCATTATTGTTCGTTATCATTTCAATTGTCCAAGCGAAGTTCTTGCTTGCTTATGAGGTTTTGGGAGCTTGAGAGCTATCCGACGAAGCGAGAGCTCTCAAAGGAAGAATATTCTCCTGCGAGGCGCATTTTAAAGAGACCAGGCCTCCTGGGGTCCTTGGTTATTCTCGAGAGGTTGCACTCAAAAGATTCTTTTCGTTAGAAAGACGTTTAACAGCCAACCCAATTTTGTTTGAAGTTTATTTTATGTTCATGAAGGAATACAAAGATATAGGTCATGTGTCATCATCTGTTGTGACAGATTCTTCGGATTCTTCATTTTTTCTCTCTCATCGTGAGGTATTAAAAGAGGAAATGTCCACTTCCAGTGATCATTGGCTCAATATTTTATTCAAATGGTAGGTGGTCCGAACCATACAGCAGAATTTATTTTCGATTGCTGTTTGTTTTCGGCGGTATATCTATGCGATATCGTCCGATATTGAGCAAACGTACAAGCAGGTTCTAGTCGAGCCTAACCAAAGGTGGTCACTGCAACGAATCTTGTTGCGCACGGTTCCATCTGAGTCTCTGCGCGTTTATAATTTAAATACTGTGACCTACGGTACTGCTTCGGCCTCATTTTTGGCCATTCGTTCGTTGTTTCAAGCATTGAATGCGAAAATTCTTTGCCTAAAATTTCTATCATTTTAAAGCAGGATTTCTATCTATATGGATGACCTTCCTGACTGGTTCGTATGATTTGGCGCAAGCTCGTCAAATATGTTTACAATTGTCAAATATTTTGAAAGCTGGTTGCTTCAAATTATGTGTAAGTGTATTTCAAATGATCCATAAGTTATGTCAGACATTCCAAAGAGTGATTGGTACCCAGGCATTCTCGAATTTGGTACTCACGATCATTTAATCTAAAATCATTTTTAATATTGTTATATTTAAGAAACTACCAAAACTTGTAAGTTGCATGAGAAAAATTATTTTAGTACACAAGATCAAAGTCGTCATGAAATGAACGACGCTGCTGTCTTCGCTGAAATTTCAAATTAACATTGACAATTATTGTTTGTCTGCAATGATGATAACATTTTCGGCATAGTTTTTGGATCTCTTGATCTGTCCAAAATTTACATAATTAAATTATTTTCTATGCAGTCGTTTATAAAAAGAACAACTTAAGTCGCATATTAAGAAACGAATTCGGAATAAAACAAAACGATTCGGTGACGCAGACTTTTAAAAATTCCTTCAATGTTTTTGTAAACTGACCGGCACATCCCATTACATTTCAAGGCAATATTTGCAGGTAAAAAATATTACTACTTTGTTGCATATATTTTACTTTTAAACCAATTTTTAGACCGAAATTTTAAACTTAAACTTAAATTAAGTAGTCTTATGGATTGAACAATATATATTTTAACAGAATGCGTTTGACGCGCTTGTTTGGTGCACATAACCGCCGGGTGGACGTGCATCGGACGCACGCTAATGGGCACCGGCCGTTATACACTTACAGCTGCTATATCGGTCTGTATTTTGCTCTTATTTTTTCCATTTTTTTGACGTTGCTTTTCAACACTTTGATTTCTGCTTCTTTTTTTAATATTTCCCGCTTCTTCTCTTCAATAGCGACACTTATTCTTCTTACTTCTAAAGCATTGAGGTTTATTTATTATTATTAAATTAAATTAGATATTGACACTTACGTCTTATTTTGATTTCCACATTGGAATTCAATTGTTTTTCCGCCTACTAACTCTAAAACGTAAATTTATTACTTTCAAAAATGAATGAATGGTTTTTACTCACTTATGACCCACTCTTCAATTTGACAACAGTAAAAATCTTACATATGCGACATCAGGACATTCCATCGACTACTTACTACTTCCACAGCTTCAGCTCGCACGCTGGCCGCAAACTCATCCCTGTGTGCTTGCCGCCGCATATGCGAATGCTTAGCGGCATAGGTAAAAAGCGTCCGGTCGCACCACAAACATGCCTCGATGACTCGCTTCACCATACACTTGGCCTCATTAGTGGCCCGGCCCCGGTCGGTGGTATATTCATTCACCTTAGCTCGACTTAATTTGTCATAACTCATGTTTCGTTTCGATTTGCGTTCTCCCCATCGCCGTGTTATATTGCAAAGTGGCTTGTGACATTTGTCGCATATCAAACTTTTCAATGGGCCCTTGTTGTTCGCCAATATAAAAAATAGTTGCATTGTTTACATCCCAACAGTAAGAACACAATGGAGAATCACTTGTGTACGAGATGACCAGATTTTTAGAAGAACTATCAAAAATGTTAATTGATCCATTACGAAAAACGCTAAGTAAATGGAATCTTAAATCACTGATTGATCTAGTATGCAGAGGCGCGAATGCAGTGGCTTTATAGTCTAAAAATTTGAATTCCCCATCGGCCCCTTCCCACGCTATATGCGCTGCGGTTTGCTGGATCGCCGAGTAACTCTAGCAAAAACTGCCATAGTTTTATCGGACCTGATCGTTGAAAAACCAATCGGTTTGATGCTGCTTTTAAATAGCTCGTATGGATCTGTAAAAAACGACCATATTTTATGACTGTCTAGAAATTTGGATACACTTTCTTCTTTGGCTACAGCCGGTACACCATTTATCGAGATGCCACGGAATGGGAAATCTACTACCTTAGGATTCCGTTTGAAATAATTCGTCCTAAAAAATTGCACATTTTTGACTAATGTTTTACACCATGCATATTTGCAGCAACAGAAAGAGGTAAAGGTAGATAGAGGCGCGCGAACGAGACCCCAGTCTGCAACGAGCTCCCAAAGAGGTGCTATAAAACTAGTATCTTCAATTCGACTCTATAATATTTATATACATAAGGGCTTCAAAATGTCCTAAAGTTGCCCATCAGGAAAATTTCTTCTCCGTTGTTGTTGCACTTGATCTGGGTGTTGTTCATTTTGGAGAATTTCGTTTGCCTACAAGATTTTAATTAATTAAACTCAGGACAAGATTTATACTAACCTCCGCTGTCCCGTTCTGCATTGTCGCTACTATTTTTTGCTGTCGCTTCACATACTGCTTGCGGGCTTTTAACGCGTTTGTTTCGCCAATTATTAAATTGTTGTTCTCTTAATATATTTGCATTTATATCTATATCTCTAATACCTAAAGCAATGAGATTTATTTAATATTAAATTAAATTAGTTAATGACAGACTCACGTCTCATATTGACTAATGTTTACGAAACCATGGGGACAAGAAACAAAGTCTGTGCCACAGATAACAGATTGATGACTCAATACAAATATTTGGCAACAACCACCTCAATGTTGGTTCAATTCAACTAAGCATGCGTACAGCGCCACCACAGCTGAATTTTGATCTAAAATATAATCGCGGGTTATTTGAAATAAATTTTATTCATATTTTTTACTTCTCTCCTTTTTGGTCTTGTGTTGCTGATGTAGTTGGAGCATTTCGTTTGCCTATAAGATTTTAATTAATTATAAAACTCAGGGACAAGATTTATACTGTAGGAAATGAATTTAAATTTACGCCATTTTTGGCCAATTTGAATTTCGCGGTTTATTTCGGAGCGTTCGGGATATTTTAAATATTTAAATTATTGGGCGGCAAGTTTTGGTCATTACAATACTTACTAAAGCTGCAGTACTATCAACCATACTCCTCCGTATACTTCTATTTTCTGCTAATAGTTGCTTATTTTTTGCCACTAAAAGCGCAATTTTTACATTGTTTTCCGCAATTTTTGCGTTATTTTTCTCTACTCGCAATTCGATTCGTCTTGATACTAAAACAATTATTAGATTTATTTATTAGTATTTAATTAAATGTCATTTACCTCGCATAATGAATTTGACTTTAGAATTCTTTTCTTTCCGCCTACTATTACCCACTCGATTACGACAGACGACTGTCGCCGCACGACGTCGTATTGTTTAAGGCGTCAAGGGGGATGAAAAACATGTAATAATTATGAATCTGTCAATGTACTTCGAATGAGGCAGACGCAATAAATTACATAGTTGTGTAATTTATTTAAGAGTGTGAGTGTTGAAGTATTTATTAACACAGACGTTACGGATACAGATACAATGTACAGGTTTGATGGTTGTAGTCCTGTAAAGGACGGACCCGCGCCTCTAGTCTTCGATCTCCCAGGTAATGTCCAACGCTGGTGCTGTTACCGGGGAGTTGTAGGGGATTTCGAGACGGGGATCGACAAAATAGTAAATTAACGATGGGTCTTCGAGGAGACATACTTGAGAAATTTTGGTAATGGTCAAAATCGCTTGAAAATATCATAACATAATAAATTATGAAAAGTATGTCATCATGCCATTGGTTTGCGATTTCTATCTTTTGAAGCTTATCTGCACTGTACATTTTAAATTAACTTGGATTGAAAATTCAATAATTCTAACCTCACTTCTAGACCTACCAAACCCACCTTAATTTGCACTAAAAATGGCATTTTATTTATGTCAATAAATCAAGAACAGCATGCCATGGAAGTTGTTTTGAGGAAAACATGAAGAAACTGAGAAACGTGAACTTTAGTGTTGGTTCATTTCAACATGTGTCTATGGAGTTCCGACTTTATTAGGCGGCGGACGGACCCTTTTCATCGCTAAGCGTGCCGGTCTGTAACGGTTTACCGAGTTCGATGTCGGAACTCGGAATTGTTTTTCAACAGTTTTTCCTTAATTTTAAAATATTTTTGCTTTAAAAGTTACTGTAATTAATACTCAATCTGTAATATTGCGTTCAATTTGACGCTGGTCTGTGGATTATATGCGCTGTTGGGCGCCTTGTGTTGTTGTTGTTGTTGTTGTTGTATAACATTGAATTTTTGCCAAAGTGATCATCATAAAGTATGTATGAAATAATTATTATCGATTTAAATTTTCATTTATGACTGTATTTAATAGTATTTAATATTAAAAATTAATAATTTATTTGATTTGCTCTTCGTTTCCAAATATATCGTTCAATAAAATTAAAAATTTGTAATCCGAATGCCTTTACCGTCAAGTGCCGCTCAGCATTGTACAATTTCAACGCTTAAAATAACAGCGTAAAATGACGGATTTATGGTTATTCTCCATCTCAACGAGACCAAATGTTTTCACTACGTCAATATATTTTTACCCACGCCTCTGAAACGTTTTGCATTTAACATCTTCGTTAGAACTTTAAGCGCTTTCTCTACGAAAAATTAACTTATTAATGTAATTTTTTGCTTACAAATTTTGCCAAATTTGGAGGCAGTAATTCTATTTATTCTTTCTTCATGCCAGCTCAAACTATCTGCTTGTCCAACACTGTTTCGTTCAATATTTATTGCCTCTTCTTCTGTTTTTTGCAAAGAATTTATTAATTTTTATCAACTACCGTTTTAAAATGGTTTTTAAGCAATTGTTGGGACATCTTCCCAAAGGAGCAAAGCCTTGACATTTTGAAAGGGTTTATGACTTCCGTTGAAACGAATTCGGATTCTGGCAATTGATCTGGCAATTGACTTTTTACAGTTATTGATCTTTTTTACAGCTACAGTTACAGGGTTTTTTTTACAATTAAAGGGTATTTTACAGCTAACATAATAGATTCGTCAAGCAGTCTAAACATACGACAAATTTAAAATTAACAAGAAAAAAAAAAAATATTTGAAATGCATCTCCTTGTGTAAGTGCATTGTGTAAGTTAAGTGTAATAAGTTATTACTACAATGTTTGAAAATTCTGATATTTTGACCGATCTTGGTAATTCCACAGAAACTGTATCATTGCCGGATGACGATTATCGTTTGCAACATTTGCTCACGAGTTGGGAATTCTCCCATGTATTTGAATTGTGCAAACGTAAGTGTTCCAGTACTGTTCAACTGCCGAGACGTAATAAATGAACGGCCCCTTATGTATCTGCATTTTGCAGTGTACTCTGCCTTCATCAAAATAATTTATGTGTTCCTGCCTATTCGCATTCATTTTGCGCCTGATAGATAGGCAATTGTATCATACTATTTCTTAAAACAACGCTAACGGGGATCGCTGCCATTGATTCATTTCTAAGTCAATTACACAGTTTTTTACAAATTTAGCTTTATAAGAGCTGTGTCTATGAGGGGACAGGCCGAAACATTTATTAATATTCAAGATTGATTCAGTATAAAATAAAATAGTTGACCATATTTGATGTACTTTTGAACATACTTTTTTTCACTATCAAGTAAAAATTCTTCCTGTCCCCGCTTCACACAATGCTTATTCTTCAAAACTCTGTTTTTAGATTTGCGATATCTTTAATAATAAAGCAGATATATTTATCCTCCGAATGGTCTACAAAAATATTTCAGCATTACACCCTTAATTAGTTGAAGCTCGCGGTGGTCGCGCAGCTCTTCGCGTAGCTGCTTCTTCTTCTCTCGCTTTCGCCTGCAATACCATTGCCCGTCCCTATAAGATTTTCATTAGTTAAAACTCAGGACAAACTGTAGGAAATGAATTTAAATTTACGCCATTTTGGCCAATTTGAATTTCGCGGTATATTTCGGAGCGTTCGGGATATTTTAAATATTATAAATTACTAGCTGAAATACCCGGCTTCGCTCGGTGTACAAAATTTGGTGGCTGTAGGATGATACTTCTTTCTATCCGAAAATCTGTCTGGGCGATAGTTCCCCTTAATACTAAGATGCCGTTGTGTACAAAATTTGGTGGCTGTAGAACACTTCTTTCTACGCGAAAATCTGTTTAGACGATCCCCCCCTATAAGATTCACTTGTGTTCAAAATTTGATAGCTGTAGGACATTTTTTTCTATGCGAAAATATGCTTCGGGGATAAGCCCCCCCCCCTACGAAAATGCATTTGTGTACCAAATTTGTTGGCTGTAGGACACTTGTTTTTATGCGAAAATCAGTTTCAGTGATCACCCCGTGCGATTTTTGTTTGCGCCCCCCCCACGATCAGCATCAAACTAAGCCCCCCCTACGAAAATGCACTTGTGTACAAAATTTGTTGGCTGTAGGACACTTCATTCTATGCGAAAATAAGTTTCAGTGATCCCCCGTGCGATTCTTGTTTGGACCCCCCCCGAGCGGCATTAAATTAAGTCCCTCCTACTAAGATGCACTTGTGTACAAAATTTGGTGACTTTATGACACTTCGCCCCCCTCCCCCCCGATTGGCACCAAACTTCACAGGAACACTCTCCAGGTTATGCTAGAGTATTCCTGAAAATTTCATCAAAATCGGTTCAGCGGTTTCCGAGTCTATAAGCTACATATATATCACCGAAACATATTTTTGCATAGAAAGACGTGTCCTGCAGCTACCAAATTTTGTACGCAAGTGCATCTTCGTAGGGGGACTTAGTGGGGGGGGGGGGACAAAAATCGCACGGGGTGATCACTGAAACTTATTTTCGCATCGAAACAAGTGTCCTAAAGCCACCAAATTTTGTACCCAAGTGCACCTTAGTAGTAGGAGAGGGGGGCTATCGCCCAAACAGATTTTCGCATAGAAGGAAGTGTCCTACTGCCACAAAATTTTGTACACCGAGCGAAGCCGGGTATTTCAGCTAGTTTTATATATATGTATACACTGGCGAGCATAAAATTGAGGTCACTTATATTTATGATATTTATGTGGAATTTTGTGTCTTAAGTTCATATTGGCCAGTTATAAATCATTGTACTATAATTTGTAGGCTAAATTAAAAAGTCAAAGTTGAACTTAAAGCATATTTTACGGATTTTGTAGAAGGATGGCTACAGGTCCACTATTACAACGTCGGCATCGAGTTGCAAGATTGATTTTTGCCCGAAATCACGTGGCATGGAACAATGAGGACTGGAGCAAGGTACTGTTTGCAGATGAGTCGCGTTTTTCGCTCAATGGGTCAGACGGACGTCAACGAGTATGGAGAAGACCCGAAGAAAGATACACTCAAGTGTGTATTGATCAACGACTTCAATTTAGTGGTTGGTCTGTAATGGTTTGAGCAGGAATCAGTTCACAAGCACGCACAGAGTTGGTTTTCATAGAGAATGGTTCCCTGACAGCTCACAGGTACATTACCGAAGTTGTAGAAGATCATGTTATGCCTTTCATGACTACTATGGGCGAGCGTGGTATTTTTATGCACGATAATGCTAGACCTCACGCGGCTAGAATTGTCGGAGAATATCTGAATGTGGTGAGAATTACGCGGTTCGATTGGCCAGCCGTCAGTCCGGACATGAATCCCATCGAACATGTCTGGGATGAGTTGGGAAGCCGTATTCGAAGGCATACACCAGCTCCAAGAACTGCTCAGAAGCTGAGGCAGTTACTACTGCAAGAATGGAATAACATCGACCAAAATGCAATTCTTAACCTAAGTCAAGGTATGTCTCGACGTCTTCAAGCAGTCATTAACGCAAAAGGAGGGCATACACGTTATTAGCGATTAATAACAAAGCTTCAAATTTAAAATGCGTACATTTTTAAATAAATCAACTTTGACTTTTTAATTTGGCCTCCATATTATAGTACAATGGTTTACAACTGGCCAATATGAACTTAAGATACAAAATTCCACAAAGATATCATAAATATAAGTGACCTCAATTTTATGCTCGCCAGTGTAGATTGGGCGGCAAGTTTTGGTCACTACAATACTTACACTTGAATTATCGTCCGACATTCGTTTACACATTTTCTCAAAATTTTTGTTTTCGGCCTTGAGAATTTTATTTTCTGCTTCTAGTTCTGAGATTAATGCTTCGTTATCAGCAATTATTTGAGCGTTGTTATTTATCTGTTCTTCCATATGTACTAACACTAAAACAATTAGATTTATTTATTAGTATATAATTGAATGTCATAATACCTCGCATGATGACTTTTAAATAAACTTTATCTGCCTACATAGATCTGAAAATAAAATTAATAGTTATTTATATTATTTTATGGAAAATCCAAGATCAACGTTTTGTTGTCCTGTACGTCTAGTTTCCAATTCTGTTTTTAAAATTTACATCTGATAACCACAGGAGCAAGAAGCCCTCCTGGAAAATTTCGCAGAAAAAAATTGAAATGGTGATTGTTTCTTGAACTATTAAATTTTGCTCCCTTTCAATAATTGCATTTATACCATACTTTTCCGTTGAGGTATTTCAAAGGTCATTTTTGTGACGGGACCGCTATGAGCCTTTAAATCTTGAAACGGTAATGAAATGTTTCTTCTATCAAACGAAAGCAATCTACCATCAGTTGTGCCAACAGCTATGTGAATTGATTGTGACAAACAATCTAACGCCGACAATTTACTGTTTGCGACGTAAAGTGTTTCTACACATTTTTGAAGTCTCAAATCGTAGAGTTTAAGTTTAGGATCGTATCCGACTGTTGCAAAAATATTACTTTTTAAAAGAGAATCCCAAATCTACAACGGGGCTCTCGTGGCATTTTAAAATGAACTTTGTGTACCCCGTGTTAGCTTCCCAAACGGCGACCAAACCTTCTTTGTTACCTCCTGCAAGTATTCGTTCTTTCGGATGAAAGCTCATCGCCGAAAGCGAACGGTTCTGCGTGATGACGAAGCTACCGCAAATTTGGGGTGTTGTTGCACTTGCATTGTATATAAACATTTGTCCATTTCTACACCCTGCTGCAAAGTATGAAAAAATGGTTAAAACAATTTCCCTCTTTTTTAGTCTAGTTGACATCCCAGTTAGTACATGTTTCAACTGAAAAAACCAATATTAATATTCAAAACAATTTTCTAATGTACAAATACCTTTCGGACTGACGTCGAATCGAACTGACTTTGATAGGTTTGATTTCGTCGAGTTCGGGTTTTTGATAATGCTTTTATTTAATGTCTGTAAATAATAAAGCGTTTTTAAGTTTAAGGAATACATAGAAACGTTAAATTATTTACTTTGTTTAAATTTGCTCTTGGAGCTGCAGTTGCTTTTTTTTTCACTTCTGGCAACGAAGGCGAAGGTGCGTCGACACTTGGGAATAAATTTGATTTACACTTTTTTCTGTTGAGAATCACAAAAAATAAGAAGGAATGGAGATCAAAATATGAGATGTATAATTCTAAACGAATTCAAAAAATTCTTACCTTTTCATGTAAATGGGTGCTTGCTGCTGGTGTTGAACATGGTGTGACCATTTTGTCCTGTCGACTAGCTGACCTTGTTATATTATCTGCCTCCTGTGTAAATTATTAAACAGCTTTGCAGATTAAAAATGAAGGCTTAAAATGGATTCGCGTTTTACATGTATTGAAAATCTTAGGGTGGAACGCCGTTAAAAGGAAAAAACGCAATCCTTATAAGATCACTCCGGTGTGCGTCCGTCTGTCACGGAGGTTTTTCTCGAAAACTAAGTAACGTAGAAACTTGAAATTTAGCATAATGATACATCTTGATGAAGCGCACATATATCGCTCGTCAATAACCGGATAACATTTTTTTTTAGATTAATACGGGGGTCAGTTTGGACCCATAAAAAATTAAATTAACAGAGTTTAAGTTTAGGATCGTATCCGACTGTTGCAAAAATATTACTTTTTAAAAGAGAATCCCAAATCTACAACGGGGCTCTCGTGGCATTTTAAAATGAACTTTGTGTACCCCGTGTTAGCTTCCCAAACGGCGACCAAACCTTCTTTGTTACCTCCTGCAAGTATTCGTTCTTTCGGATGAAAGCTCATCGCCGAAAGCGAACGGTTCTGCGTGATGACGAAGCTACCGCAAATTTGGGGTGTTGTTGCACTTGCATTGTATATAAACATTTGTCCATTTCTACACCCTGCTGCAAAGTATGAAAAAATGGTTAAAACAATTTCCCTCTTTTTTAGTCTAGTTGACATCCCAGTTAGTACATGTTTCAACTGAAAAAACCAATATTAATATTCAAAACAATTTTCTAATGTACAAATACCTTTCGGACTGACGTCGAATCGAACTGACTTTGATAGGTTTGATTTCGTCGAGTTCGGGTTTTTGATAATGCTTTTATTTAATGTCTGTAAATAATAAAGCGTTTTTAAGTTTAAGGAATACATAGAAACGTTAAATTATTTACTTTGTTTAAATTTGCTCTTGGAGCTGCAGTTGCTTTTTTTTTCACTTCTGGCAACGAAGGCGAAGGTGCGTCGACACTTGGGAATAAATTTGATTTACACTTTTTTCTGTTGAGAATCACAAAAAATAAGAAGGAATGGAGATCAAAATATGAGATGTATAATTCTAAACGAATTCAAAAAATTCTTACCTTTTCATGTAAATGGGTGCTTGCTGCTGGTGTTGAACATGGTGTGACCATTTTGTCCTGTCGACTAGCTGACCTTGTTATATTATCTGCCTCCTGTGTAAATTATTAAACAGCTTTGCAGATTAAAAATGAAGGCTTAAAATGGATTCGCGTTTTACATGTATTGAAAATCTTAGGGTGGAACGCCGTTAAAAGGAAAAAACGCAATCCTTATAAGATCACTCCGGTGTGCGTCCGTCTGTCACGGAGGTTTTTCTCGAAAACTAAGTAACGTAGAAACTTGAAATTTAGCATAATGATACATCTTGATGAAGCGCACATATATCGCTCGTCAATAACCGGATAACATTTTTTTTTAGATTAATACGGGGGTCAGTTTGGACCCATAAAAAATTAAATTAACAGAGTTTAAGTTTAGGATCGTATCCGACTGTTGCAAAAATATTACTTTTTAAAAGAGAATCCCAAATCTACAACGGGGCTCTCGTGGCATTTTAAAATGAACTTTGTGTACCCCGTGTTAGCTTCCCAAACGGCGACCAAACCTTCTTTGTTACCTCCTGCAAGTATTCGTTCTTTCGGATGAAAGCTCATCGCCGAAAGCGAACGGTTCTGCGTGATGACGAAGCTACCGCAAATTTGGGGTGTTGTTGCACTTGCATTGTATATAAACATTTGTCCATTTCTACACCCTGCTGCAAAGTATGAAAAAATGGTTAAAACAATTTCCCTCTTTTTTAGTCTAGTTGACATCCCAGTTAGTACATGTTTCAACTGAAAAAACCAATATTAATATTCAAAACAATTTTCTAATGTACAAATACCTTTCGGACTGACGTCGAATCGAACTGACTTTGATAGGTTTGATTTCGTCGAGTTCGGGTTTTTGATAATGCTTTTATTTAATGTCTGTAAATAATAAAGCGTTTTTAAGTTTAAGGAATACATAGAAACGTTAAATTATTTACTTTGTTTAAATTTGCTCTTGGAGCTGCAGTTGCTTTTTTTTTCACTTCTGGCAACGAAGGCGAAGGTGCGTCGACACTTGGGAATAAATTTGATTTACACTTTTTTCTGTTGAGAATCACAAAAAATAAGAAGGAATGGAGATCAAAATATGAGATGTATAATTCTAAACGAATTCAAAAAATTCTTACCTTTTCATGTAAATGGGTGCTTGCTGCTGGTGTTGAACATGGTGTGACCATTTTGTCCTGTCGACTAGCTGACCTTGTTATATTATCTGCCTCCTGTGTAAATTATTAAACAGCTTTGCAGATTAAAAATGAAGGCTTAAAATGGATTCGCGTTTTACATGTATTGAAAATCTTAGGGTGGAACGCCGTTAAAAGGAAAAAACGCAATCCTTATAAGATCACTCCGGTGTGCGTCCGTCTGTCACGGAGGTTTTTCTCGAAAACTAAGTAACGTAGAAACTTGAAATTTAGCATAATGATACATCTTGATGAAGCGCACATATATCGCTCGTCAATAACCGGATAACATTTTTTTTTAGATTAATACGGGGGTCAGTTTGGACCCATAAAAAATTAAATTAACATATCATGTGGGGTATTATTTGAAACAGCTAACTGTAAGGATTCTAAAAATACCCTTTTACAATTTTAAGTTCAGTGGCCTTAATAATACAGCTAAAAATGTGCAAGAAATGACCGCCTTCCCTGTTATCCTAGGTTTCTGAAGCTCAAATTTTAATTTTAATGGGGTTGGTAGATATTAAGCCATTACAGCTTGGCAAACTTAGCTTGGCGGATGAGTCATGGATGCGCCGTAGACCGAAAGACCACTCCTTAGCGGAGCTCAGTTCTTTATTGGTAGTCGCTCGCCGATACTAGCTATATCCTTCTCTTAAGACACTCTCTCGCTTCCTTTTCTGCGCCGGGTCATCCGCCAAGCTATTTCTGTCAAGCTGTAATTACAGGAAAACTGCGTAATTTTTTGACAACGTAATAGTTGCGGGAAAATTTTTGTTTCAGCACGGAACTCTAATTGTGCGAGCCTAACTCGCTTTTGCCGATTTTTTATTCTCAATTGATTGGTGAAATGTTACTTAAAAACTGTCTTCAATTTATATTTTTGATTCTGACCAGGTTTTTGCTTGTAATAGGGGAAAAAGCAATTGATATGATTAGTTCCTGCCGAACAGCAATAAAAAAAACAAACAGCATTGAAAATGTGATAAAATACGTAATGGTTCAAGTTAATGGATGGATAACAGGTATTTTCTCTTTTCTCTATATATGTAATGGTTACCAAAGTAGAAACAATGTTAAAGTGTAATTTATTTATTAATTATATTAATTTTTTCATATCCACTAAATTTACAAATCAACTGAAAAAAGACCGGTAAGAATAAAGAAGAATAAAATTTAATATATGCAAGTTTTGTTATCGAATAAATACCGGTAAAGCCAGCAAACTATTACCTAATAATAACCTTCGCACTAATTAAACTCAATTAGTATATTGATTTATAAAATTGTCCGCCTTTTATGGAAAAAAGGGTGACAGAACTCTACTTTGTTTATTTCTCATCCCCAACGTGACTGTTGTCCGGGGTGAGTCGTGCTTGTCTCCTAGCTTGTTGATCGGGATAATTATATCGGTAACAATTCTTCCCTCCCTTCAAAGGCGACAAACATCACTCTAAATAACTTAACTAATAACAAATAATTTATATCTATTGTCGTGTAGGGGCCGGGCGCATCCTGTCGAGGTGGTATTTTACTATCCGATTACGAATCTGGATATAGTAAATTGATTCGCTTGCCTGGCCTATGATGGGAAATGGTCCATGCCATTTCGGTCCGAACACTGGATTGCGCCGTGTGGGAACGTACCGTACTAAGACGAGATCTCCTGGGTTGTAGCTAACTGCAGGTGGCTGAGGTACTTCGCGCTGTTAAATGTATCTTTGTTGGTTACGTCGCGCATCCTCGCGAATCTCTTCTATGCCCGGCCTTTGTGGATTTGGCGCGTTATGCCAGGCTCCCGGTTGTTTGAGGTTTGGATCCGGGCGAGACAGTTGTAAAGGAGCTGCAACTGCATTTTTCACGACCCGAAATGACTCCTCCTGTCGCTCAGTCCACTTCCAAGGAACCTTTGGGGACAGTAAGTCTGTTAACGAGGTCGCTAGTTCGGCGAACTTTGGAACGTATTCCCGCAGCCATCCGCAAATGCCCTAGAACTTCTTAAGCTGACGGCGATTCTTGGGAACGTCGGCTTTCAGGACCTGCTCCAGGTGTTGCGTCTTGGGGGTGTTCCCATCTGACTGAATCATGTGCCCCAAGTATTCTATGTGGTTAGTTAGCCCCGAGTCGACACTTTTTCGGAGCGCACCGCAGTCCGTGGATGCTTAAGCGCTCCAGTACAATTGCTAGGTGCCGTAAGTGTTCTTCGTGATCCCTCGAATATATTATGATATCGTCCAGATAAACCATAACAAACTTCTGCAAGTATCCAGCGAGCACTTCCTGGGCCATGAAACGCTGGAACGTAACCGGCGCGTTCTTCAGGCCGAAAGGCATGACGCGGAATTGATACTAGCCTCCTGCTGGGCGGCTTGGTTTTTGATGTGTACTATTTCTTCTTTGGTTACATATCTGTTGATTCTTTTATAAAACGTATGCGTATTGGTCTGCAGAATCTAACCGAAGAAGGAACTGGGTTTTGCCATATGACTTTTCTCTCTACTCCATCGATGAAGACAATCAATCTTAATGGGACACGTGTACTCTGAAAAATGTTTGCATCACTGTCGGTATTGTTCTGAAACCTTTGTTTAAATTGTGTCTGTTGCGAACCGTCACAACCCCATTTCGATATCAAAACCATATTTTGTTTCTCTTCCTGTGAGCATGTTTCTACAACCTCATCTACATATTTAAACAGCCGCAATGCAGTGTGATCAAGTAGAAGTCGAATCTCGGATAAATTTTCAGTCACTGGTATCGATTCCTCATTAGAGTAACATTCCATTTTGGCCTTTTTAAGGAGAGAATAGCAGGGATAGATGTTCTTGTTTGTACTATGTATTACTTCCCACTGTATTCTGGTGAAGTCTCCGTCGACAAAGATTGCTAGTGCTTCTTGAGGTGTATGTTTGACAACAGTAGTTGGCTTACTAGCAGAAATTAATATTTTACGAATTTTGACAGCTCTGGTTGGGGAGGAAACAACTTCTTGTATTATTTTTGATGCATCATTATTTTCTGTAGTACGCTGACTTACGCTAGCTGCATATGTTAACTCCTCGACAGATAACTGCTGCCGTAGTTCTTTGGTTACTCGACGCTTACTACGGTCGTTTAGTTGTTGGAATGGCTTAGATGGTCGTCCTGGTAATTGCGAAGATTGTATAGACCAACAGGGCAACTTAATCGAGCATGTAAGCCATTGCTCGTTATTTTTTAAGAAACGATCCTCTTTATAACTAGATGCTGTCCATTTCTGTTTGAAATCGCTTTTGAAATATCTTAAACTACGACTCAAAAGACTTCTTTCATGATCTAGACATTTAGTAATTTCCACTAGCTTTTCTTCCAATAATGAAAATTTCTCATCCATTTTTTGCCTTTTAACTCTTTGAAAATATCAAACAATGATTTTCTTGTAAAGAACTTGACGTTTCTCAAATAATCTAAAGAAGAATACAAAAGAATAACAATAAGTACATAAATAATTGAAACTCTTCGATAGTTACTATTTGTGTAAAAAGAAAAAATAGCGGACGTGAGCGGACAGTTTTAAAATATAATCTTGTAGTCAATGATCCAAAGCTCACATCTATCAAAAAAATATAGCGCGACAAGATCAGACAAGTAAATAAAAATACTATTATTTGAAATTTTTAGGTAAAAAAAAATATCCCAATGGCACTCATTTCAAATGGTTCGAAAGAATGTAATATTAAAAGCAAATCATGAAAACTTGGTTTTAAATTATAGTACATACCTTTCTCTTCCATGTCCAAAAGATTCTTTTTTTGAGATGGTCCACACAAAAACAATAACTAAATCAACAAATACAACAATTAAAAGTACCGAGAACAAAATATAATCGATCACAATAATAACTGCGTTCTGATTGCCGTACGTCAAAGGGCAAGTAACGAGGGAAATTTTTCTGGCTACCTATCGATAAATCGGTTATCTAGCTTGAGAAATAATATGTTTGTCGGGACTTGTGTCAACGTTGCTAATTTTCACTTTTGACCAGTTTTATTACACAAATACTCCTATGTGCGTCGCTTGAATGGTGTCCCCGTGTTTGGTGCTGATGTGCCGGTGTAAACGCATATAGATTCCACGCCATTCACAAGCATATGTTTCGAGCACACGGCATTTAATCGGGTGATAGCTGCAAGCGGTTGCATGACCGCTGATATCCGTTGATTTTATGAATTTCGGACAACCTTGCGCTTGGTATTGACAAGGATAAGGAAGATAATATTGATTGCACAGGCGACACCAGTCGAAACCATAAGCGCAACGCGGACAAATAGTATGCCCTAAGTTTACGAATTTAAACAAATGGAATTTGAAAAAAATTGAATTACCATTTCTGCACAGTGGGCTATGGCGTGGTGTTATATTCTTCCCGCAATGCCAGCATTTAAATGGGGAGAGAGCTGATTGATGAGGTGATACTTCGGCCATGCCGGATAACAACTGCTCGACGTTTTTGTAGATTTGAAGGAATTCATCGATTATTTAAAAAAGTGGTTTTATGTCGTGGCCAATTAAATTTAAAAATGACTTAAAAATTTGCAACATCTAAAGACAGAGGGGCTTATGTCCAACGATGGACATGAAGAAGCCGAAACGTAGGAAGAAAATTACTGTTTGGATGAGAGTCGCTACAGAGCTAACTGGCATCACTCATAACGCCTCGAAATATTTAAAATTTCGATTTCAAGTTTATATGAGCTTATTGCTGACACTTAAACACATTTTTGTATCCACCACGATTTTCTTCAAATATTATAGTTTGATCTTAATTTAATTAAAATCGTTTGAGCTCGTTGTGCAGAGAGCACATTTTTTCATAGCTCGAGGGTAATGTGCCAACAAGAGATATTGTCCCAACAAAGGCACTGCAAGAAATGCTAAAAACAGTTTTGGCTATCGTCTAATACGTCAGTTACCCCTGATCAGACGAAACAAGCACTCTTGCTGGTGCGAACTTTAAGCAAAGATATATTTTAACTAGTTAAAACTAATTTTGTCAAAAATCAGGTTTCAACGATAAATACAGCATTGACATAAGCAGAATTTGTATCAATCAACTTTTACTGATGATAATGAGGGTTCACTGCAGGGTGCCACAAATCTGGTTGCTTTAAAAAAATATTTTTGCAGATACTTCAGAACCGTACTTAAATATTTCAACTTTAGTTAAGTTCAGAACAAATAATCAAATACAAGTCATAGAATTCGTCAAGTATCTAAGTTAATCAATAACCCCACATACCTACCTAATTATTAGAAGAGGTTCAATGTTTACTCATATTTATATCTAAGCATCAAGAAATTTATAAAAATTTACCAAATACAGCCCTGGCCACTTCTGCCCATGCTGATTATTACGGCTTACCTACTTTTATGGCCGGATCACTTATAGTATTGTAAAAGGCACAGTCATAAACGCAGAATATCTTTAGCCAAACTCTACTATCTTTATTTTAACAAAAACAAACCAAATTTTCCTGAATTATTTATTTTTGAATGCAATCAACTAAACATAATATAAAACGCATGATTAACATACTTACAACTACATAATTATTCAATTAAGTAACATAACCAAAATTCATTATTAACATTACACAATTATTTTTATAATCGAGAAGTATAGTATAGACAGTTCATCAGCCAGTCACATTAAGACAGGATGAAACTCCTGCCACCGTTGATTCAGTCATGCGGAATTTTAAAAACTCCGAATTGAGTTTTTCGGAATATACATCGACTGCGTGATGCGAAAACTCCAACAACTGATTGCGTAATTCACTCGCTTCGAGGCTCTTATTGATTGTTTGTTCCATTAGTGATTGCGATACATTTTCTTGATTTTCATTGACCACTGGTTTTCCAATATTCATCGCAGTCGGCTTTCTTACAGATGAACTGTCACCAGCAGGATGGCAGTCTCTTGAACATGATGCTCCCGACAATAGGTCCTTCGAATCGGTCAACGCTTTGGACGATCCTGAAGAAGAAACGCGAGATCTTGCAGTAACCATACTTTTCCGTTGAGGTATTTGAAAGGTCATTTTTGTGACGGGACCGCTATGAGCCTTTAAATCTTGAAACGGTAATGAAATGTTTCTTCTATCAAACGAAAGCAATCTACCATCAGTTGTGCCAACAGCTATGTGAATTGATTGTGACAAACAATCTAACGCCGACAATTTACTGTTTGCGACGTAAAGTGTTTCTACACATTTTTGAAGTCTCAAATCGTAGAGTTTAAGTTTAGGATCGTATCCGACTGTTGCAAAAATATTACTTTTTAAAAGAGAATCCCAAATCTACAACGGGGCTCTCGTGGCATTTTAAAATGAACTTTGTGTACCCCGTGTTAGCTTCCCAAACGGCGACCAAACCTTCTTTGTTACCTCCTGCAAGTATTCGTTCTTTCGGATGAAAGCTCATCGCCGAAAGCGAACGGTTCTGCGTGATGACGAAGCTACCGCAAATTTGGGGTGTTGTTGCACTTGCATTGTATATAAACATTTGTCCATTTCTACACCCTGCTGCAAAGTATGAAAAAATGGTTAAAACAATTTCCCTCTTTTTTAGTCTAGTTGACATCCCAGTTAGTACATGTTTCAACTGAAAAAACCAATATTAATATTCAAAACAATTTTCTAATGTACAAATACCTTTCGGACTGACGTCGAATCGAACTGACTTTGATAGGTTTGATTTCGTCGAGTTCGGGTTTTTGATAATGCTTTTATTTAATGTCTGTAAATAATAAAGCGTTTTTAAGTTTAAGGAATACATAGAAACGTTAAATTATTTACTTTGTTTAAATTTGCTCTTGGAGCTGCAGTTGCTTTTTTTTTCACTTCTGGCAACGAAGGCGAAGGTGCGTCGACACTTGGGAATAAATTTGATTTACACTTTTTTCTGTTGAGAATCACAAAAAATAAGAAGGAATGGAGATCAAAATATGAGATGTATAATTCTAAACGAATTCAAAAAATTCTTACCTTTTCATGTAAATGGGTGCTTGCTGCTGGTGTTGAACATGGTGTGACCATTTTGTCCTGTCGACTAGCTGACCTTGTTATATTATCTGCCTCCTGTGTAAATTATTAAACAGCTTTGCAGATTAAAAATGAAGGCTTAAAATGGATTCGCGTTTTACATGTATTGAAAATCTTAGGGTGGAACGCCGTTAAAAGGAAAAAACGCAATCCTTATAAGATCACTCCGGTGTGCGTCCGTCTGTCACGGAGGTTTTTCTCGAAAACTAAGTAACGTAGAAACTTGAAATTTAGCATAATGATACATCTTGATGAAGCGCACATATATCGCTCGTCAATAACCGGATAACATTTTTTTTTAGATTAATACGGGGGTCAGTTTGGACCCATAAAAAATTAAATTAACAGAGTTTAAGTTTAGGATCGTATCCGACTGTTGCAAAAATATTACTTTTTAAAAGAGAATCCCAAATCTACAACGGGGCTCTCGTGGCATTTTAAAATGAACTTTGTGTACCCCGTGTTAGCTTCCCAAACGGCGACCAAACCTTCTTTGTTACCTCCTGCAAGTATTCGTTCTTTCGGATGAAAGCTCATCGCCGAAAGCGAACGGTTCTGCGTGATGACGAAGCTACCGCAAATTTGGGGTGTTGTTGCACTTGCATTGTATATAAACATTTGTCCATTTCTACACCCTGCTGCAAAGTATGAAAAAATGGTTAAAACAATTTCCCTCTTTTTTAGTCTAGTTGACATCCCAGTTAGTACATGTTTCAACTGAAAAAACCAATATTAATATTCAAAACAATTTTCTAATGTACAAATACCTTTCGGACTGACGTCGAATCGAACTGACTTTGATAGGTTTGATTTCGTCGAGTTCGGGTTTTTGATAATGCTTTTATTTAATGTCTGTAAATAATAAAGCGTTTTTAAGTTTAAGGAATACATAGAAACGTTAAATTATTTACTTTGTTTAAATTTGCTCTTGGAGCTGCAGTTGCTTTTTTTTTCACTTCTGGCAACGAAGGCGAAGGTGCGTCGACACTTGGGAATAAATTTGATTTACACTTTTTTCTGTTGAGAATCACAAAAAATAAGAAGGAATGGAGATCAAAATATGAGATGTATAATTCTAAACGAATTCAAAAAATTCTTACCTTTTCATGTAAATGGGTGCTTGCTGCTGGTGTTGAACATGGTGTGACCATTTTGTCCTGTCGACTAGCTGACCTTGTTATATTATCTGCCTCCTGTGTAAATTATTAAACAGCTTTGCAGATTAAAAATGAAGGCTTAAAATGGATTCGCGTTTTACATGTATTGAAAATCTTAGGGTGGAACGCCGTTAAAAGGAAAAAACGCAATCCTTATAAGATCACTCCGGTGTGCGTCCGTCTGTCACGGAGGTTTTTCTCGAAAACTAAGTAACGTAGAAACTTGAAATTTAGCATAATGATACATCTTGATGAAGCGCACATATATCGCTCGTCAATAACCGGATAACATTTTTTTTTAGATTAATACGGGGGTCAGTTTGGACCCATAAAAAATTAAATTAACAGAGTTTAAGTTTAGGATCGTATCCGACTGTTGCAAAAATATTACTTTTTAAAAGAGAATCCCAAATCTACAACGGGGCTCTCGTGGCATTTTAAAATGAACTTTGTGTACCCCGTGTTAGCTTCCCAAACGGCGACCAAACCTTCTTTGTTACCTCCTGCAAGTATTCGTTCTTTCGGATGAAAGCTCATCGCCGAAAGCGAACGGTTCTGCGTGATGACGAAGCTACCGCAAATTTGGGGTGTTGTTGCACTTGCATTGTATATAAACATTTGTCCATTTCTACACCCTGCTGCAAAGTATGAAAAAATGGTTAAAACAATTTCCCTCTTTTTTAGTCTAGTTGACATCCCAGTTAGTACATGTTTCAACTGAAAAAACCAATATTAATATTCAAAACAATTTTCTAATGTACAAATACCTTTCGGACTGACGTCGAATCGAACTGACTTTGATAGGTTTGATTTCGTCGAGTTCGGGTTTTTGATAATGCTTTTATTTAATGTCTGTAAATAATAAAGCGTTTTTAAGTTTAAGGAATACATAGAAACGTTAAATTATTTACTTTGTTTAAATTTGCTCTTGGAGCTGCAGTTGCTTTTTTTTTCACTTCTGGCAACGAAGGCGAAGGTGCGTCGACACTTGGGAATAAATTTGATTTACACTTTTTTCTGTTGAGAATCACAAAAAATAAGAAGGAATGGAGATCAAAATATGAGATGTATAATTCTAAACGAATTCAAAAAATTCTTACCTTTTCATGTAAATGGGTGCTTGCTGCTGGTGTTGAACATGGTGTGACCATTTTGTCCTGTCGACTAGCTGACCTTGTTATATTATCTGCCTCCTGTGTAAATTATTAAACAGCTTTGCAGATTAAAAATGAAGGCTTAAAATGGATTCGCGTTTTACATGTATTGAAAATCTTAGGGTGGAACGCCGTTAAAAGGAAAAAACGCAATCCTTATAAGATCACTCCGGTGTGCGTCCGTCTGTCACGGAGGTTTTTCTCGAAAACTAAGTAACGTAGAAACTTGAAATTTAGCATAATGATACATCTTGATGAAGCGCACATATATCGCTCGTCAATAACCGGATAACATTTTTTTTTAGATTAATACGGGGGTCAGTTTGGACCCATAAAAAATTAAATTAACATATCATGTGGGGTATTATTTGAAACAGCTAACTGTAAGGATTCTAAAAATACCCTTTTACAATTTTAAGTTCAGTGGCCTTAATAATACAGCTAAAAATGTGCAAGAAATGACCGCCTTCCCTGTTATCCTAGGTTTCTGAAGCTCAAATTTTAATTTTAATGGGGTTGGTAGATATTAAGCCATTACAGCTTGGCAAACTTAGCTTGGCGGATGAGTCATGGATGCGCCGTAGACCGAAAGACCACTCCTTAGCGGAGCTCAGTTCTTTATTGGTAGTCGCTCGCCGATACTAGCTATATCCTTCTCTTAAGACACTCTCTCGCTTCCTTTTCTGCGCCGGGTCATCCGCCAAGCTATTTCTGTCAAGCTGTAATTACAGGAAAACTGCGTAATTTTTTGACAACGTAATAGTTGCGGGAAAATTTTTGTTTCAGCACGGAACTCTAATTGTGCGAGCCTAACTCGCTTTTGCCGATTTTTTATTCTCAATTGATTGGTGAAATGTTACTTAAAAACTGTCTTCAATTTATATTTTTGATTCTGACCAGGTTTTTGCTTGTAATAGGGGAAAAAGCAATTGATATGATTAGTTCCTGCCGAACAGCAATAAAAAAAACAAACAGCATTGAAAATGTGATAAAATACGTAATGGTTCAAGTTAATGGATGGATAACAGGTATTTTCTCTTTTCTCTATATATGTAATGGTTACCAAAGTAGAAACAATGTTAAAGTGTAATTTATTTATTAATTATATTAATTTTTTCATATCCACTAAATTTACAAATCAACTGAAAAAAGACCGGTAAGAATAAAGAAGAATAAAATTTAATATATGCAAGTTTTGTTATCGAATAAATACCGGTAAAGCCAGCAAACTATTACCTAATAATAACCTTCGCACTAATTAAACTCAATTAGTATATTGATTTATAAAATTGTCCGCCTTTTATGGAAAAAAGGGTGACAGAACTCTACTTTGTTTATTTCTCATCCCCAACGTGACTGTTGTCCGGGGTGAGTCGTGCTTGTCTCCTAGCTTGTTGATCGGGATAATTATATCGGTAACAATTCTTCCCTCCCTTCAAAGGCGACAAACATCACTCTAAATAACTTAACTAATAACAAATAATTTATATCTATTGTCGTGTAGGGGCCGGGCGCATCCTGTCGAGGTGGTATTTTACTATCCGATTACGAATCTGGATATAGTAAATTGATTCGCTTGCCTGGCCTATGATGGGAAATGGTCCATGCCATTTCGGTCCGAACACTGGATTGCGCCGTGTGGGAACGTACCGTACTAAGACGAGATCTCCTGGGTTGTAGCTAACTGCAGGTGGCTGAGGTACTTCGCGCTGTTAAATGTATCTTTGTTGGTTACGTCGCGCATCCTCGCGAATCTCTTCTATGCCCGGCCTTTGTGGATTTGGCGCGTTATGCCAGGCTCCCGGTTGTTTGAGGTTTGGATCCGGGCGAGACAGTTGTAAAGGAGCTGCAACTGCATTTTTCACGACCCGAAATGACTCCTCCTGTCGCTCAGTCCACTTCCAAGGAACCTTTGGGGACAGTAAGTCTGTTAACGAGGTCGCTAGTTCGGCGAACTTTGGAACGTATTCCCGCAGCCATCCGCAAATGCCCTAGAACTTCTTAAGCTGACGGCGATTCTTGGGAACGTCGGCTTTCAGGACCTGCTCCAGGTGTTGCGTCTTGGGGGTGTTCCCATCTGACTGAATCATGTGCCCCAAGTATTCTATGTGGTTAGTTAGCCCCGAGTCGACACTTTTTCGGAGCGCACCGCAGTCCGTGGATGCTTAAGCGCTCCAGTACAATTGCTAGGTGCCGTAAGTGTTCTTCGTGATCCCTCGAATATATTATGATATCGTCCAGATAAACCATAACAAACTTCTGCAAGTATCCAGCGAGCACTTCCTGGGCCATGAAACGCTGGAACGTAACCGGCGCGTTCTTCAGGCCGAAAGGCATGACGCGGAATTGATACTAGCCTCCTGCTGGGCGGCTTGGTTTTTGATGTGTACTATTTCTTCTTTGGTTACATATCTGTTGATTCTTTTATAAAACGTATGCGTATTGGTCTGCAGAATCTAACCGAAGAAGGAACTGGGTTTTGCCATATGACTTTTCTCTCTACTCCATCGATGAAGACAATCAATCTTAATGGGACACGTGTACTCTGAAAAATGTTTGCATCACTGTCGGTATTGTTCTGAAACCTTTGTTTAAATTGTGTCTGTTGCGAACCGTCACAACCCCATTTCGATATCAAAACCATATTTTGTTTCTCTTCCTGTGAGCATGTTTCTACAACCTCATCTACATATTTAAACAGCCGCAATGCAGTGTGATCAAGTAGAAGTCGAATCTCGGATAAATTTTCAGTCACTGGTATCGATTCCTCATTAGAGTAACATTCCATTTTGGCCTTTTTAAGGAGAGAATAGCAGGGATAGATGTTCTTGTTTGTACTATGTATTACTTCCCACTGTATTCTGGTGAAGTCTCCGTCGACAAAGATTGCTAGTGCTTCTTGAGGTGTATGTTTGACAACAGTAGTTGGCTTACTAGCAGAAATTAATATTTTACGAATTTTGACAGCTCTGGTTGGGGAGGAAACAACTTCTTGTATTATTTTTGATGCATCATTATTTTCTGTAGTACGCTGACTTACGCTAGCTGCATATGTTAACTCCTCGACAGATAACTGCTGCCGTAGTTCTTTGGTTACTCGACGCTTACTACGGTCGTTTAGTTGTTGGAATGGCTTAGATGGTCGTCCTGGTAATTGCGAAGATTGTATAGACCAACAGGGCAACTTAATCGAGCATGTAAGCCATTGCTCGTTATTTTTTAAGAAACGATCCTCTTTATAACTAGATGCTGTCCATTTCTGTTTGAAATCGCTTTTGAAATATCTTAAACTACGACTCAAAAGACTTCTTTCATGATCTAGACATTTAGTAATTTCCACTAGCTTTTCTTCCAATAATGAAAATTTCTCATCCATTTTTTGCCTTTTAACTCTTTGAAAATATCAAACAATGATTTTCTTGTAAAGAACTTGACGTTTCTCAAATAATCTAAAGAAGAATACAAAAGAATAACAATAAGTACATAAATAATTGAAACTCTTCGATAGTTACTATTTGTGTAAAAAGAAAAAATAGCGGACGTGAGCGGACAGTTTTAAAATATAATCTTGTAGTCAATGATCCAAAGCTCACATCTATCAAAAAAATATAGCGCGACAAGATCAGACAAGTAAATAAAAATACTATTATTTGAAATTTTTAGGTAAAAAAAAATATCCCAATGGCACTCATTTCAAATGGTTCGAAAGAATGTAATATTAAAAGCAAATCATGAAAACTTGGTTTTAAATTATAGTACATACCTTTCTCTTCCATGTCCAAAAGATTCTTTTTTTGAGATGGTCCACACAAAAACAATAACTAAATCAACAAATACAACAATTAAAAGTACCGAGAACAAAATATAATCGATCACAATAATAACTGCGTTCTGATTGCCGTACGTCAAAGGGCAAGTAACGAGGGAAATTTTTCTGGCTACCTATCGATAAATCGGTTATCTAGCTTGAGAAATAATATGTTTGTCGGGACTTGTGTCAACGTTGCTAATTTTCACTTTTGACCAGTTTTATTACACAAATACTCCTATGTGCGTCGCTTGAATGGTGTCCCCGTGTTTGGTGCTGATGTGCCGGTGTAAACGCATATAGATTCCACGCCATTCACAAGCATATGTTTCGAGCACACGGCATTTAATCGGGTGATAGCTGCAAGCGGTTGCATGACCGCTGATATCCGTTGATTTTATGAATTTCGGACAACCTTGCGCTTGGTATTGACAAGGATAAGGAAGATAATATTGATTGCACAGGCGACACCAGTCGAAACCATAAGCGCAACGCGGACAAATAGTATGCCCTAAGTTTACGAATTTAAACAAATGGAATTTGAAAAAAATTGAATTACCATTTCTGCACAGTGGGCTATGGCGTGGTGTTATATTCTTCCCGCAATGCCAGCATTTAAATGGGGAGAGAGCTGATTGATGAGGTGATACTTCGGCCATGCCGGATAACAACTGCTCGACGTTTTTGTAGATTTGAAGGAATTCATCGATTATTTAAAAAAGTGGTTTTATGTCGTGGCCAATTAAATTTAAAAATGACTTAAAAATTTGCAACATCTAAAGACAGAGGGGCTTATGTCCAACGATGGACATGAAGAAGCCGAAACGTAGGAAGAAAATTACTGTTTGGATGAGAGTCGCTACAGAGCTAACTGGCATCACTCATAACGCCTCGAAATATTTAAAATTTCGATTTCAAGTTTATATGAGCTTATTGCTGACACTTAAACACATTTTTGTATCCACCACGATTTTCTTCAAATATTATAGTTTGATCTTAATTTAATTAAAATCGTTTGAGCTCGTTGTGCAGAGAGCACATTTTTTCATAGCTCGAGGGTAATGTGCCAACAAGAGATATTGTCCCAACAAAGGCACTGCAAGAAATGCTAAAAACAGTTTTGGCTATCGTCTAATACGTCAGTTACCCCTGATCAGACGAAACAAGCACTCTTGCTGGTGCGAACTTTAAGCAAAGATATATTTTAACTAGTTAAAACTAATTTTGTCAAAAATCAGGTTTCAACGATAAATACAGCATTGACATAAGCAGAATTTGTATCAATCAACTTTTACTGATGATAATGAGGGTTCACTGCAGGGTGCCACAAATCTGGTTGCTTTAAAAAAATATTTTTGCAGATACTTCAGAACCGTACTTAAATATTTCAACTTTAGTTAAGTTCAGAACAAATAATCAAATACAAGTCATAGAATTCGTCAAGTATCTAAGTTAATCAATAACCCCACATACCTACCTAATTATTAGAAGAGGTTCAATGTTTACTCATATTTATATCTAAGCATCAAGAAATTTATAAAAATTTACCAAATACAGCCCTGGCCACTTCTGCCCATGCTGATTATTACGGCTTACCTACTTTTATGGCCGGATCACTTATAGTATTGTAAAAGGCACAGTCATAAACGCAGAATATCTTTAGCCAAACTCTACTATCTTTATTTTAACAAAAACAAACCAAATTTTCCTGAATTATTTATTTTTGAATGCAATCAACTAAACATAATATAAAACGCATGATTAACATACTTACAACTACATAATTATTCAATTAAGTAACATAACCAAAATTCATTATTAACATTACACAATTATTTTTATAATCGAGAAGTATAGTATAGACAGTTCATCAGCCAGTCACATTAAGACAGGATGAAACTCCTGCCACCGTTGATTCAGTCATGCGGAATTTTAAAAACTCCGAATTGAGTTTTTCGGAATATACATCGACTGCGTGATGCGAAAACTCCAACAACTGATTGCGTAATTCACTCGCTTCGAGGCTCTTATTGATTGTTTGTTCCATTAGTGATTGCGATACATTTTCTTGATTTTCATTGACCACTGGTTTTCCAATATTCATCGCAGTCGGCTTTCTTACAGATGAACTGTCACCAGCAGGATGGCAGTCTCTTGAACATGATGCTCCCGACAATAGGTCCTTCGAATCGGTCAACGCTTTGGACGATCCTGAAGAAGAAACGCGAGATCTTGCAGTAACCATACTTTTCCGTTGAGGTATTTGAAAGGTCATTTTTGTGACGGGACCGCTATGAGCCTTTAAATCTTGAAACGGTAATGAAATGTTTCTTCTATCAAACGAAAGCAATCTACCATCAGTTGTGCCAACAGCTATGTGAATTGATTGTGACAAACAATCTAACGCCGACAATTTACTGTTTGCGACGTAAAGTGTTTCTACACATTTTTGAAGTCTCAAATCGTAGAGTTTAAGTTTAGGATCGTATCCGACTGTTGCAAAAATATTACTTTTTAAAAGAGAATCCCAAATCTACAACGGGGCTCTCGTGGCATTTTAAAATGAACTTTGTGTACCCCGTGTTAGCTTCCCAAACGGCGACCAAACCTTCTTTGTTACCTCCTGCAAGTATTCGTTCTTTCGGATGAAAGCTCATCGCCGAAAGCGAACGGTTCTGCGTGATGACGAAGCTACCGCAAATTTGGGGTGTTGTTGCACTTGCATTGTATATAAACATTTGTCCATTTCTACACCCTGCTGCAAAGTATGAAAAAATGGTTAAAACAATTTCCCTCTTTTTTAGTCTAGTTGACATCCCAGTTAGTACATGTTTCAACTGAAAAAACCAATATTAATATTCAAAACAATTTTCTAATGTACAAATACCTTTCGGACTGACGTCGAATCGAACTGACTTTGATAGGTTTGATTTCGTCGAGTTCGGGTTTTTGATAATGCTTTTATTTAATGTCTGTAAATAATAAAGCGTTTTTAAGTTTAAGGAATACATAGAAACGTTAAATTATTTACTTTGTTTAAATTTGCTCTTGGAGCTGCAGTTGCTTTTTTTTTCACTTCTGGCAACGAAGGCGAAGGTGCGTCGACACTTGGGAATAAATTTGATTTACACTTTTTTCTGTTGAGAATCACAAAAAATAAGAAGGAATGGAGATCAAAATATGAGATGTATAATTCTAAACGAATTCAAAAAATTCTTACCTTTTCATGTAAATGGGTGCTTGCTGCTGGTGTTGAACATGGTGTGACCATTTTGTCCTGTCGACTAGCTGACCTTGTTATATTATCTGCCTCCTGTGTAAATTATTAAACAGCTTTGCAGATTAAAAATGAAGGCTTAAAATGGATTCGCGTTTTACATGTATTGAAAATCTTAGGGTGGAACGCCGTTAAAAGGAAAAAACGCAATCCTTATAAGATCACTCCGGTGTGCGTCCGTCTGTCACGGAGGTTTTTCTCGAAAACTAAGTAACGTAGAAACTTGAAATTTAGCATAATGATACATCTTGATGAAGCGCACATATATCGCTCGTCAATAACCGGATAACATTTTTTTTTAGATTAATACGGGGGTCAGTTTGGACCCATAAAAAATTAAATTAACAGAGTTTAAGTTTAGGATCGTATCCGACTGTTGCAAAAATATTACTTTTTAAAAGAGAATCCCAAATCTACAACGGGGCTCTCGTGGCATTTTAAAATGAACTTTGTGTACCCCGTGTTAGCTTCCCAAACGGCGACCAAACCTTCTTTGTTACCTCCTGCAAGTATTCGTTCTTTCGGATGAAAGCTCATCGCCGAAAGCGAACGGTTCTGCGTGATGACGAAGCTACCGCAAATTTGGGGTGTTGTTGCACTTGCATTGTATATAAACATTTGTCCATTTCTACACCCTGCTGCAAAGTATGAATCCTTCTCTTCAAATTCTAAAAATTTGACTGGAGACGGTACTAAGTCGTACTCGAGAATGATGTCTTTTTGTGTAGAATCGTACAAAAATACTTATCCGAGCAGGATATCTTTGCTGGTTTTGAAGAAGGTTGCCACTTGAACATTTGCATAATCAATGTTTTGTATCGCTCGAATTTTGCGCGATACGTCGACAACGATGATCTGTCCATCGTTTAAAACTGCACCGTTTAATATCCAGGCGCGCCAACCTCCATCCCGAAAATCGAAAAGGTTAATAATGTGAGGGTGTTCAAATTTTACATACTTAATTGAATTATGAAGCTTTTAATTCGAAATTTCATTTATCTTTAATAATTTTTCGGATCATTACGAGTTTTTTCGCTTTATCTGACCAGCTAATACTTTTCTACCGTATCTTTTTTTGAAATTGACCAAACAATGTTCAATTTTATTATTGTCAATCTGTAGTGGAGAGATCCCATCAATCCTTGTTAATAATACAAATAATGATTTGATATTTATGGCAATTTAGAAATAAAATTGTTAAAGTATGTATTTGAAAGAAGAAAAGATTAATATACTGTAAATTAGTACAAAAATAGCAATGGCTCAGTCCATTCCACTCAGGGAGACTGTCTTAACGTTTTGCTATTATAATTTAATAATAGTTAAACTAAAATAAGTCGACGTGAGAGTATGCTCGGTTGCATCTCTGGGTTGCATATATTGGTTTGAATAAATAATTTTTAATTTGTGATTTACAATTTAATTTTATGAAATTTAATTATTGGAGAATATTGAAATTATTGAAAAATTGTTGAGAATAATATTACTTTATGGTGTGTAGCTATTGACTTAGTTCATATTAATATTAGTTTAAAGCGGGCTACACATCTTCCGGTATATTTCTCCGGTCTGCCTCTCTGGTGCGCCTGTGCAGGTATACTGGAACGTGTGGAATAGATATTTTCAGGCATATCGGACCGCAGAGTCAAGGTCTCTTGCACCGCAAGTCTCGTTTCTTTAATAAATTGGTTGCACGTTTCCGAAACTGAAAAATATTCTTTTCTTCAACATTTTATGAAGAGTCAAAGCCACGATCTGTTTAAATTGTTTCTGTATTAAAAAGACGACATGGTGAAGGATCTTTAATTCTTTCCTTTTGACATTTTATGAAGGACCGAAATCACTTTCTCCAGTAACCCCTAAATTGCTCGTTTATCAATTGTCACAGAATTTTCGTTTTTTCAAAAGCGGCATTTTTACAATACAGGCAAAAAATCCTGAATAGGTCTCGACAACGCCAATCTGTAATATATATACCGGGAACTTATCTTAAAAGTAAACATATCCTTATGTATACTTATCTGTAGGCAACCAAGTATACAGCACAATTCTTAACATTTGAAAAGTTGGTTCTTTCAACAAAAGTCAATTAATTTTTCAGTGTCAGTTTAACATAAATTGAAATTTCTGTAATAATCATGTACAGCAAAGACGAAAAAATTGAATTGTTAATGTGGTATGTACAAGCAAGGTTTGTGGACCGTGAGAGATTTATTTTCCGTAAAATATCCTGAAACACCAATTCCTTGCATCAGAACTCTGCACAATATCGTTAAAAACTTAATTCACAAGGCTGCATAATAAATGGTCATACAAAGAAGATTAAAACCAACCATGTGTTGACTGAAGAATTAAAATTAATTATTTTATGCTACGATGAGCAATATCCGATGGTATCCTTGCGAGAAGTAGCTGAATATTTCGTTGTATCAAAAACGTCAATATTTAAAACACTAAAAGAATTTAAGTACAAATCTTATAAATTTTCCAATCATCAAGAGTTATCTGAGGAGGATAAAACAAAAAGTACAAATTTCTGTGAAACTTTATTTAATTTGTTAAACGAACATGTTGAAATTTTAGCGAAGAGAGTTTTCACCGATGAAGCAACGTTCACATTAAATGGATAGGTCAATTCCCAAAATTTCCGGTGTGCATCTGTTGTAAATGTTGTCTTCTTCTTCTACAGTTTATGTAGTTGATGATAAATTGAAGAGGACGACTATTTTTGTGGACTGTATTATTAGTCCAAGCAAAATGTCGCCAAAAGGGGGGTTACCCTGCAGAAGGTCGGTCAGGTTTGGTTTTTTGATATGTTTTATCATAAATACCCCTAATGTTAATGTCGAGTTTTTGACCTCGTGACTGTTCCGAAAGGTGATGAAAATGGGGTTTGAACTTGAGAACAACACGTTTTTGAGTACGCTGCTCAAACGGCTATTTGGAAAAAAAAATTTTTGATTCATTTATACACCTGACGATATGGGCATTCAGAATCGAAGCGAGACCGCTACTCTAGGACCAATAGTTATGAGCTACGATTTTTTGAAGTTCACCACTTTGATTACTTAAACCGCAAATGAGCTGTTTTTGCAGTTATCTCACGTTTCGTGCGCTCCAGGCTGATGTACTGGTTACATCGAAACAAGTGATATAGCAGTATAATGGGCATTAAAGGCTCTTTATTATGGTTTTTTGTTTGATCCAATTGGATGAAAAATGACCACACGGCGAGCAATCAAACTTGGAAAATTATTGAAAAAACTCCCTATTTTTAGTACGGTTTCAGTGTGCTCTCAAACCTGCCCATTATAACCAATCTCAAAAATTTTACATTCCATGAATACGTGACAGCTTATGGTGCACAGAAGTGCAAAAATTATTTTTTTTACTTCTGACACCCTTGGGCCAGTGCAACTTTATTCCAAACGGGGCGCGGACTCAATAATAATGAAAACGTCAAAATTCTTCTAGATTCCTGAAAGTTTGCACGTGCAATCACGTGTATGTGTAGATACACTCCTCTCGAGTTTGATTGGCGGGCACGCAGGTAAAAATCCCGTATCCTGCGGGTTACACCCTCGCTTCGATAGTCGAAGGACGGGCTCCGCCGCGGTGCTATCAGCGGTGCTAACAATAATAGATTTATGCTATTATAATACAATGATGCAATATTATCTATATGTTAGCGGCAACGCGACCAATAACACAATTTTGGGGCCTAGCGGTCAAGAGAGGGGACAGGATGTGTGAGATCCCCCCCTCCGCGCGTCAGGGTACACGAGGAACCGGTGGTAGTTCCGATCCAGGAGAGGTGTGGACCTGAACGCCTTGAGCGCTAATAGCTGTCCTGTTGTTCTAATTATAATAAATCTTCTGACATATATATTACTTTAATATAATTATAACAATCAATCAAATCAAAATTTGTTTTGTAATGATTAGCGAAAAAAACACTACCGAAATTATTCGTTTAATATTTTTTATTAAAGTCTATCAAAAAATATAAAAAAAATTAAAAAATTATTCTTTTGCCATTGGCGCTTCCAACTCGCTAATTTCTGTATCGTTATCCAAAGTTTCATTTTCTATTTTCTTCTTCAATCTTTCAAAATTTTTAATCCTACTTGCAATTTTCCTAACTTGGACCCTTAAATTATTCATCCCTTTTTTTGTTTGCAGTAAATTAGCCCGTTCCCGTTCCCGTTCTAGAATTTGATTGATTCTTTCAATGTCTAAAATAGAGATATTTTATTATTATTTTAAATTGAATTAGCTGAATACAAACCATTCATCGCGAAAGATAGGGATTCGAATGACAAATAAATAAATAAATTTAATGACGGCAACTACATATTATATACCAGTTATAATCGTCATCGTCGTCGCAGAATTTTGCAAGATCACCAAATGCATGCTTATCATTATACGCGAGTTCAACATCTACTCCCAACGGATTATGCCCCATGAAGAGAATTCTGTCACTCTTGAGATGGTGCAAAATTGTAGGCGAAGCTTTATACGAAGAGCGCAACTTTGTCTACATTAAAATTGACAACATTTTGAACATTTATTGTGGAATAATTAATTAATAGTTCCCGTTCTTTACATTAATTTACGAGTACAAAAAGACACATTTGTTTGAAGAGCCTAACAATTTGGAAATTTCCGGAATTTTTTAGACATGAGCCTATATTTTTGACGTTATTTTCGTTTATTTACGACCCTTCAGGTGACTTCCCTTTTAACAACAGTCCAGTAGCCCGAAATTTATCCAGAACTTCGCTAATATGATGTAGCAGCAGGCAGTGTCTTCAACAATTTTCTTTGGAAACTGCAACGGGTATTGCTGTTTGGGATGCGGTAAATTCGTCCCCGGCGATTCGTACCCGGCGATTCGTCCCCGGCGATTCGTCCCCAGGCAATTCGTACCCCGGATAATTTGTTCCCGGGCAATTTGTCCCCAGACAATTTATCCCCAGCAAGCTGTATTTTTAAGAATGTATTTGCAAATATTTAACAAGCATTTCGATTTCTTGTATTGAAAACCTTTACATATATGCACCTCGTAAAAAAATATAGATAAGTGGAAATAATCGCATGTGTGTAAGTAAATAGTATAATTATGATGTTAGTGATAAAATGCACATATATTGATGCCGGGAAACCATCGCGTGTTACTATATGCATATTGTTTTGAGTTAACCCGTTATTTTTCGTTTTTAGACTGATTTTGAGTGGAACAAAAATAATGTAAATAATAATGTTTATAATCTCAATGTAATCAAATTTGTTACATAGATGTTTTTGCATAGTTTTGATAATATTCATTAATGATGTTTATATTTATTTTTCCATCGTTGTAAGGCGTTCAACGAATATACACAATGCATGTACAAGTTTTAACTTATTAAGTTTTAACTTATTAAGTTTTAATTTATTAAATGGAAATTTCAACCTCACGCGGTATTTTGAAAGTATTTTGAACTTGTTATATATCATTTTAAGCAGAATTTAAAACTGCCAGAAATAAAACGTTTCTTTTTTAGTTTAAAAATTTTTAACAACGTAAGTGGAATTATTGTTTCAAGTAACAAGTGACTTATAATATTTAATACCAACCTACATTATTTTACGAAAAAATGGTAAAATGTCAATTGCGGAATCATACGTCAAAAACTGCACTTCATCCCCGTTAATTGAGATGGTTTTACAGAATCTGGAAAATTTAATTTTTGCAAATTTTGTGGTAAAAAAGAACATCGTTTCTGTTTCTGATTCGCCGGATAGTCCGTTTCAAATTTTAAAACGAATAATTCGCCCTTAACACATGTGTGTATCCGGGACAGTTATTCTGTGAAGGGTAATTATTGACATGTATTGTAAAAAGTAAGTAATGGCATCCTTTAAGAGACACACTCGAATGATTAGTCTCGCATATCGTTCAAGAGGCGTCCTGGCTATTGTACGTTTTAATTCAGTGATAAGTTATGACGTAGTCATTGGAATATTGTTATGTGTATCTGTTGTATGTCGTTTTGAAATAAATCAGTGGAACAATTACCAGAGGGATTTAAAAAATCAAGCTAGGACCAACAATTCAGTAGAAGCGTGGCCGTCATTTCCGGTAATTGTTTCCGCTACTATAATGCCCGTGGATAACGCTTGGAACAATTTCCGTCGACCATACACGGAACATTGTTATTTAATGTTCCACAGGGGCCATGAATCATGTTCTTAGTAACAACCTCATGCAAGCCTGGATATTCTTCTTTATCGGGAATTTCCGATGATATCACATCAATCAACCAAATGAGAATATGTGCGTGTGGCAATCCGCGTTTCTGCCACTCCACTGAATACATCCAGCAGCGCGTTTCACCGAACACACGATGCTTCACAATGAAATCCATCAGCGATTTCAATTTCTGTTTGAAGACTCTCGCTGAAATGTCATGACGATCGATGGGTGATTGGCGAGGGAATAACTCTTGTCGAATTTCTATCCACTGCGGATTGCATGTTAACGTGATAAACAAATATGGTGTGCCATAAAGGCCAACATACGACATGGCATCTTGAGCGTATTCATGCATATGTCGCGGACTACCGATGTACGTTGCTGGGAGAATCGTAATTCGGCCAACATTCTGTGCGTTTCCGTCTGAATTGATGGCATTTCGAAGGTGAATATACGGAACGGAGTTTCCTCTGGTTCAATCTGATTAATGTCAATCGCTCAGTTTCAACTTTGACGTAAATATCGACAGCATATTGGTGAAATAGACGCCGACATTTCAAAATATGATTCTCCTCATTTTCACGGACCATCAGTCGATATGAATAATAGTTCATTGAAGTGACCTTTTTGTCTACTTCAGCGCCTGTAAGCGGATTTATCATCTTGATTGAGAAATGATAACCGTCTTCACCTTGCCAAAATATGATGGGATATTGCAACGCATCATATGATCGGTGCGTTTCAAACACACTCTGGAGCTGATTGTTCCGCCGATGTAGAACGATATCACGGGATTCCAAATTTTCACCAACGACATCACCAATTGTTGGCGCATTGAAACATCTTGCATGTTCTCCCGCAGGCGTCTTATCAGCTCTGATAACAATTTTGTGATTATCAGATGGTATTCGGTCCAGTGCAGTTTTGAACAATGCAATCAATTCATTGTTTTGGTGAAAAAAAGTTTGTAGTTGTTCGACAATTGGTCTTTTCACCGAACTGTTTTGTGCACAACGCCGATCTACTTGTGATGAATTGCCCATGAAATAAATCTGCAGAAATTTATAGTCTGCATCTGCCAGTGGCAACAGCGAACCTGCTCGATGATATATTTGACCTTGAATCTGTAAAGGTTAACCTATATAAATAATAATTCTGTGTATGATTGTGTTGCAATTAGCTTGAAAGTGGGCACGAAATTGCCGCGAATCACATTGGTTGCGCCAAATGAAGTAATTTGGAAGCAACTGTTATATTTCTGTATTTGTGTCAGGAAATGCATTAAATTGTGTTAATTATGAACTTATCAGAATCACAATTGAACTGAAACTCCACTTTATAAAACCGCGTGGATTTATTTACAATTGAAAATCTCAGTTGTCAAATGTCAAATGCCATTTCCGCATGTGCACTTTTAAAAACAGCAGTTTCAATTTTCAATTTTTGGAGCAACTTTTAAACATTTTCTTTCCGTCATAACCTGCCTCGAAGTATTACTAAAATTTTACTAAAATAATTAGCCAAATTGGTCTTGCCGTTCTCACGTTATTCGATGACCAACGAGCGGCTTTTCATTTCTATTTATACAGGATGTCCCAAAACTCGCGCCCCAGAGAAAACAGGTAAATGCCGACGACAATTACAATTCTAATGCAAACGAAAAACAATTAATGGCTTGCATAAAAGAGTTGTGAGACATCTAATTGTAAGATCCACCAATTCCAGAAAGGGAAGTCTAAGTTTATAAATTTATAGAATTAAATAATGTCAGAATGACATTCCCGCTAAAGTGTCAACATCAACATGTTTGGTTAAGGCAGATGCCATTCAAGATGTCACACTCGCCATCATCTTAATCAAGTTTTAGTTTGTTAAATAAAACAACAAATGGCGGTTCTGAAAAGAACTTTGTTTATTATAACATAATAATAACAACAGAAAGAACATAGCTAAAAGGAATCACGAAACGAAAAATAAATACAATCAGAGCAAGTGCTCAAAATCCGAGAAACAAAATTTCGGGTGTTTTCTTCTAGATTTAAAAGCCATGTACAGAATTCCCGTCTGGCAAGGTAATCTTGTGGCTGCAAATGTTGCACACGCGTATAATGATACGGATGTCGTCGTTCAGTCTTCATAACTCGATGTACAGAAGTTTTCGAAATATTCAATTCCTGTGCAACTTCTCTAATGCTTTCGGTACCTTCTTCAAAAGCATCTAAAATAGCCTCTTCGTTTTCAGCAGTGCGTACAGTCCTGGGAGCCCTACCATTTTCCTTCCTAATCGGTAAAATGTGGCCTGTCTCGATGATTCGTGCGATAGCACTGAGAATCACTCCGTGATTGGGATGATTCCTGTTAGGAAAGCGTTGGGCACAAATCCTTGCCGCTTCTCTAGCATTTCGTCCACATTCTCCGTAAATTAACATTTCCACATAATCCGCGGCAGAATACATAATTTAAAAAGCACAGGTGGTACTAAATCGATTTGAAGGAATTCGAACGAAATCTTGGAGTTTTTGAAAAGTTTCATAGCCGACCAGTTTATTGAAAACGTATTAAAACCAATCACATAGCAACAATGTTGGTAACTACACCTGGATGGCTTACACCACTCTGGTTTGTCGAATAAAAATGTTCTTATTTTGAATACCGTTCAAGCTAAAAATTTTTTTCTTTGGGAATTTTTATTTGTCTTTTGATGAGGATTTCTCCTTTTTTCTCTGGGGCGCGAGTTCTGGGACAACATGTTTAAAATCGAAAAGTGGATTAAAAATTCTGGTGGTGGCGTGG
This sequence comes from Dascillus cervinus, assembly GCA_949768715.1. NCBI lineage: Eukaryota > Metazoa > Arthropoda > Insecta > Coleoptera > Dascillidae > Dascillus > Dascillus cervinus. The sequence continues at coordinate 21,697,052 of OX458319.1, read as the reverse complement.
TAATTGCTAATTACGAAGGTTTTTCTACACCCATACTTTAATCGATTTATTAGACATTTCCCACTAAACACAAAAACGTATCACGGACGTCTGAGCCACGTCGCGTAGCGCTATGCGACGTTAGTCAAAAACGTAGCTCGAACATCGAATAACGTATATAGGACGGCTAACGCCTGTCGTAAAAACATCGCCAGGCGAAGTACCAGCGCGACATCGCGCGACATCGCGCGACGTTCGGGCTTTACACGCGGGTGACGTCGCGACGCCTTGATCCGTTTTTCGACATTTTTAATTAATCAATGAATTAAATTGCTTTCTAAATTGTTTTAATTAATTAATTTAAGTAATTATATTTTAATAAACTTGCTTAATTAATCCTTTTTTTAATTAAATTATTTTATTTCATTTTTTACGTAATTGCTTCAATTAAGAAATACACCAGTTAAAATCATACATTAATTTATTTCAATGATTACATAAATAAAACAAAGATAACAAACCTTTTTAAAAAAAATTGTATTAACAATTTATTAAAAAAATTAAATTAAAAAAATTAACGTATTGATAATAATGTTAACAATTTATAACTGCATAGCATATACAAGATATAAACGTAATTTAGAAAATTAACTCCTAATATTAACAATTCACAACTATATGAACAACAAACATTATTTAAATAATTATACTAACAATTCATTATTACAAAAACGAAATTTTAAAAATTTACGTCTAGATAATATTAATAATTTACAATTTGGCAACATATTCAAAATATAAACGTAATTTAGAAAATTAACTCGCAATATTAACAATATCAACCATATCAAAGATAAAAACATCATTTAAAAAATTAACGCATAGACAATATTAACAATTTATAACTTCATAACAAAGCAGTTTTTGGTAAGTTTTTTATAATTGTATTTTTAGGGTTTTGTACCTTCAAAGGAAAAACGGAACCCTTATAAGATCATTCCCGTGTCTGTCCGTCCGTCTGTCACAGAGGTTTTTAAAAATCTCAAAATTATTAAAATTTGTTCTGTTAGGAACTACGCACAGTGGAATGGGATGGACTCATCTAAATAAATTGCTGTCGTGTTTGAATATCCCAAGCATCAGTTTCGCGACTTATAAACAATACGAAGAAGAAATTGGAACAATCGCAGAAAAAGTTGCCAAGAGAAGCTGCGAAAAAGCTGCTGAATTAGAGCGAGAACTCACAATAAAGCATGCAGCTGACATTGAGAAATTACTGTAAATATTAATCCTTTAAATCGTTAAATGAAATCGATTCAAAAATTTCATTAATATTTTTAAATTGAAACGGTGAATTAAATTTAAAAACATTAATTAAATATACAAATATAAAAATTGATCTAACGAATTGTAGTGTAACTATAGATATAAGTACATAGGTTAATGTAAAATAAGCAATTATATAGTATAAATAGGGAATAGATAGAATAGTAGGGATAGTGTGCTGACAGCATTCTGATAGTATTTTTGAAGTGATAACTTCTTATGGGACGCTATGATTTTTTTGGGAACCTGACTCAGGTTCCCCTTAATAGTTTCCACTTAAATCATTTGAATTTATCATTTCTGTCGGGCGTCCCTAGATGCACATGCACATTTTTAATCTATCTATGATTATTTTTTTAGCATAACGTTTTTAACAATCTTAAATTTGTACATAATGAAATTAATAATATAGTAGATAACATGTGTGGCTAATAATAAATTTTGAACATATTAATGTCTAATCAATCGGTCTTACCTCCTCTTTTAATATCCTTTTTTTTTTAAATTTAAATGATAGATATTACGGGTAGATATATAGTTATATAATTATTAATTGTCATGTCTATTTTCTTTAGGCCAAAAAATTTGCAATCTAGTTTTATTAAACTTTCAACATCTGCAAGTTCCAATCCATCTTCTAGTCCTATACATGATCAAAACGTATCAGACGAGTCGAGTAAAGTACAGCAAATAGTTACGTTTGATGATGTAATCAACATTATGTTGTCTTATGATATGGGCTGGAATAGGAGAAGCACTGGCAGAAGTTACGATAGTTTCAATGGTTATGCAGCAGGCATCGGATGCATGGGTGGCTTAATTTTAGATTATGGAATTTGTAATGGAAAATACAAAAAATGTGAATACGGTCACGACAAAGACGATCACGATTGCAGGCTAAATTTTTGGGGATCATCAAAAGCGATGGAGCCACACGTTGCTAAAAAAATCGTAACAGAAAGTTCAATTTTGAAGTCAAAAAATTTGAAAGTTGGAATACTTGTAAGTGATGATGACAGTTCGACAATAGCAGCTTGTCGTGCTAATACAACTGATCAAATTGTTAAACTTTCTGATATAAATCATGCTTCGGGGCGGGAGTTAAAAAAGAACTGTATAAAATTGAAAAAAGTCACAAAGAGCTAACGAGAGACGGCATAGTTTACTTGCATGGTTGCTTTACTTTTACAGTTGCACAGAATAAAGGTATCATGTGTTCAATGATCATTCACTGTGTAGCTCTTGGTGCGGATACAAGCATGATAAAGAGAATTACAACCATAAAGCGATTCCAGGAGGATTTCATGACATTCAATTGTTTGAAGCTTTGAAAGAAATATTCGCAAAATTAGCATCAAATGCGCAAAAGTTCTCTGCTGGCGTTTCAAGCAATGCTAATGAAAGTTTAAATGCAACCATGGTTAGTAAGGCACCTAAATCGAGATGTTATAGCAAGTCCGCAGCGGCTGATTATCGTTTTGCTTGTTCAGTAGGCCAGAAAAATATAGGTGAGGGTTACACGCAAAGAATTACTGTTTCTGCTAGTTTATCACCAGGACATTTTCACTCTAGACACGTCTCAAAAGTTGACAAAATTGTAGCATCTAGACGGCGTATTATTGGAACTAAAGCTTTTAAAGCAAATCGTTTGCGTCTAAAAAAACGTAAAAATGCCTTCCGTCAAAGAAAGGAAAAAAAAGAAACGATGGAACGGATTTCATACAAGAGCACCTTTTGACAGCACCTGCTATAGAAATTAACCAGATTGATCCTGATTTTTCTTATGAAACGTTAGACAAAGAATTTCCAATAGTTCTTCTCGACCTAGAAACATCCAGTCTTGGTAGAGACTGCGATATCTTGCAAATAGCAGCGAAATGTGGAGAAGCTAAATTTGACACATATGTAAAACCGACCAAGAGAATCTCTGCAGCAGCAACCCAGGCGAATGGTTTGACTTATGATTATGGGGATTTACGTCATAACGGACAAACAGTTACATCCGTATCACTGCCAATTGCTCTTGGAAATCTCTTTCAATGGTTGCAATCGTTTGAGAAGAAAGTTTATATAGCTGCTCATAACTTAAATTTTGCGATACAATCATCTCTTGCTCCCTACGCACTGAATTTTCAGAAGTTGTTGTAGGCTTTATAGATACATTAAATGTAATTAAAGAGCATACAGGGCGAAAGGGAAAGGGTGAATTTACAGTCACTGGCTTAGCGAATTGGCTAAAAATTTCAAGGTTTGGTGCACATAATGCTTAATATGACGTTAAAATTTTGGATAAAATCTTGATGAAAGCAAAAGTTTCAGATGAAGTATTATACAAGAATGGCAAACAGTATTTTTCAGAGATGAATAAGTGGGAGCGTGAGAAACAAATTCTGGGAATACTCCCAACTTTACAGTCTTTGAAAGGTATAGTCAGTGAGGCAATTAGGAAAAAAATAGCTAATTCGGGAATAACTATTGATCACCTAAAAGAAACTAATCGATCCTCTAGATTACTTGGTGTTACTCAGCTTCTCTCTAACAAAGTCGATGGCAAACCAGTAGTCACAACTCATAAATCGACTGTTAAAAAAATAGGAAGTTGGCTTAATGAAAGTCACTGATGAGTTCATGATTAAGTTATTCACAACACAAGAAAAGATCAGTAATACTCTTGATCATGCAAATGTTATATTTTTACTAACTGAAGTACCGAGCTTTGCTCGGTGTACAAAATTTGGCGGCTGTAGGACACTTCTATTTGCCCCTCCCTGCGATGGGCAGCAAATTAAACCCCCCTACTAAGATGCATTGGTGTACAAAATTTGATGACTGTAGGACAATCCCCCCCCACGACTGGCTGCAAACTAAACCCCCCTACTAAGATGCACTTGTGTACAAAATTTGGTGGCTGTAGGACACTTCTTTCTGTGTGAAAATCTTTTTGGGCGATTCCCCTCACGATGGACAGCAAATTAAGGCCCCCCTACTAAGATGCACTGGTGTACAAAATTTGGTGGCTGTAGAACACTTTCTACGCGAAAATATGTTTTGACGAATTTACGTTTCTCTTATAAGACGCACATGGGCGCTGTGCGCAACGTTGCCAAACTTCGGGTGTCCAACCCGCCATTGTCACGTGATAGGTACGTTTACCAATAGTTTTTAATTAATATTTTTAAAACTAGTCACTTTAGCTTAGCTTTTGTTGCAACTTCACCTATTTGTTCAGAAAATTGTAAACGTATGTCATCATTTATTCTTACCTAATTAATTGAATATTTGCCTAGCAGCGACACATCTCCATAAGAACCCATGTTAAATTTAAAATGAATCACCCAAAAATTCTGAAATTTACTAAGTCCGTTCAGAAGGGGTTTAACTTCAACTGGTATAAATTTCATATTTTTAACATCATTTTATACATACCGGGAGATTATCTTATAGGTATACATATCTCCTATGTTTACTTTTAAAAAAACGCGTCAACATATTGATAACTATAGGCAACCAACATTACACCACAAATCACAAGGTTATTATTTTTCATTGTGAAAGGTTATGTTCAAGTATCATGAATAGTATTATGAATAGAATCTAAAATCATTTGAATATCAAAATAATAACAATTTTAATAAAACTATTAAAGTTTGAGAAGTTATTAACAGAAAGTACATAACAAAAAAAAAAAAACAAATAGCGTCATAGCAAGTGTTCAAAATGTCCACCTTCTACTTGTAAACAATATCCTAGCCGATCTTGGAACGCACGCACAGCATTTCTGAGAATGTCAGGATTCAGTTCGTTACATTCAGTTCGTATACGATCTTTTAATTCATCTAGATTTAAAATTTGGATATTGCGGTAAATTTTTGATTTTAGGTAACCCCAAAGGAAATAGTCATTGGGTGATAAATCTGGAGATCGTGGTGCCCATGGTATGGGGCCGTACCGTCCTATCCAGTGTCCGGGAAACCTTTCGGTTAAACAATTTCTTATAACATTTGTGGAATGCGGAGGGGCTCCATCCATTTGAAACCATGGTTCGTTAATGTTTAAATTTTCTATTGCCGGAATGATGTTGTTTACCAACAGATCTAAAAATTTGGCCGAATTAAGGTTTCCATCAATAAAAAAAGGCCCGATAAGTGTAGCATTAACTATCCCTAACCACACATTCACCTTCTGCTGGTACTGAGTGTGGGTCAAATTTTGAATATGGTGATTAGTGCGGGACCAATATCTAAGGAAAACGAAGGAACAAGGTTAACAGAATAAATTGGATAAATAAGAAATTATGATGCACACCGGAAATTTTGGGAATTGACCTCTCCATTTAATGTGAACGTTGCTTCATCGGTGAAAACTATCTTCGCTAAAATTTCATCATGTTCGTTTAACAAATTAAATAAAGTTTCACAAAAATTTGTTCTTTTTGTTTTATCCTCCTCAAATAACTCTTGATGATTGGAAAATTTATAAGATTTGTACTTAAATTCTTTTAGTGTTTTAAATATTGACGTTTTTGATAAAACGAAATATTCAGCTACTTCTCGCAAGGATACCATCGGATATTGCTCAACGTAGCATAAAATATTTAATTTTAATTCTTCGGTCAACACATGGTTGGTTTTAATCTTCTTTGTATGACCATTCACTATGCAGCCTTGTGAATTAAATTTTTTAACGATATTGTGCAGAGTTCTGATGCAAGGAATTGGTCTTTCAGGATATTTTATGGAAAATAAATCTCTCACGGTCCGCAAACTATTACCTTGCTGGTACCACATTAACAATTCAATTTTTTCGTCTTTGCTGTACATGATTATTACAGAAATTGCAATTTTATGTTAAACTGACACTGAAAAATTAATTGACTTTTGTTGAAAGAGCCAACTTTTCAAATGTTGAGAATTGTGGTGTATACTTGGTTGCCTACAGATCGCAATAAAGCAATGCGTTGACTCGTTTTTTTTAAAAGTATACATAGGATATGTTTACTTTTAAGATAAGCTCCCGGTATAGATGATGCATGCTTTATTATTATTTTGTAAATTAGTAAGTGGCCAGTGCATTATTATTAATTCTGAGTGCAGTCAAGAAACTGCTGTTAATACAGATTTTTTTAAAAGATGTTAAATTTAAATTCGTCTCAATTTGTTGCAAAGAGAAATTCCGATTTTCTGGAAGATTGAATAATCTAACAACAAACAAGCCAATTGGAAATTTGGAGATATCCAATTGCATTTTCTTTACGTAAGATTAGGTGCATATTTGATATACTAATTATTCCACTGAATTAATTAATTATTCGTATCAGTTTAAACATTTAACTATTTTGATTTTACAAGCTTCCCAAAAACCTGCTTCTGACGCTTCAGTATATCCACCTCACTTCGGCAGTTTATTTATGGTCAGCTACAAAATTGTTGTTTACCTGCCGAACGTTACTTATAGAAAGTGAAACCATTATTTCAGTTTAAGCAATTGGAGGAAACAGGCAATCTTTTTCCGCGATTTGAATGGGTGTATTGCGAAAAAAAAATAAGAAACTTATGCTAAAAAAAATAAACCATTTTGGATGTCTAGTTTGTAATAATAATAATAGTAATAATAATAATAATAATAATAATAATAGAACAATAAATGTTTTTCGTAAATGTTCATTTTTGAATGAAAATTTTTGTTTACGACTTTTCATGATTTATCTAGTCACTATATTATTTTCCTTTTTTAACCAAAAGAATGTGTGTAGTTTTTTGTTTAATAATAAACATTGCATTTTTTCATTCCAATGAGTGCAGTCGACATTCAATTTGAATCCATTATTTTCGATAGATATAGTCCATTATATCTAAGTTCTTCTTCCTATAACCATATCGGCTTTGCAATAGCGCAGTTAGAAGAACAAAACATTTGGTCCGTCGAGCCGGTTTTGAAAACGGTGATTTTTTGGTCAGTCTGGTTTCTGCTGTGTCGTATTCGCCTGCAAAGGTAAATCGTGAATTTGTTCAGCAAAGGTTAGTATTTTTTGTTGGTATGAATGAGTTTAAAAGAGCACGTGCTGCTCTTAAGGCGAAGTTGACGCGTTTTACAACTTATTTTAATAGTTTGCAAGATTCGCGTGGCGATCCCGAGCAAGCTATAGAACTTGCAAATATTGTCATAAATTTACAGAGGCGTTTAGATTCCTTAGAGTTACTTTTAACCGATTACAAAGAGGTTCATGCAAGCATAACTGCCATTGATAATGACGATGATCACGACATTCAACTTTCTCAGTTCGAAAATGATTTGTATTCTATCATGACCGAAGCTTAATATTTGATGAACAAGATAAAGTTGACTTGCGAACAACCAGAATGCAAGGCGAGTTCAAATTTTATAATAGAGAAAGATTCCGATGGCACCATTTCAGCATATTGCATCGGCTCAGTGCAGAGTTTTGAATCTGCAAAAAATGCACATTTTATTAATAGTATATCACGAAAGAACAAGTTGAACCCGCGCAGACGATTGAGGCGCAGATTTAGCTATCCAACGACTCCGCGCAGATTTTTAACCCTGCCGGAAGTTTAGCATCAATTCAAATTTATATGGATTCTGGTTCACAGTCCAATTTTAAACCTTTGAATCTCCTTAGGAAATTGTCATTGCCGATGAGAGCGACAGACATTTCCGTGTCAGACCTCCATAAGGTCATTTCTTGTTTTCCTTCAAGATATCACAACTTGTCCTTGCATTTACATCAATCAAGGTGCAAGCAATCTCTCTAATTTAATTCTCGATAAGATCACTGGCAATAAAATTCCCAGTTTCCGAGTTGATCAAGAGTTTATAACTCCCGAGCAACATGCATTTGTCTGATCTTCTTTTTAATCAACCGGAACAAATAATATTGGGTCCCGGTCATCTACGATTGGAAAAGATTTTTTTTGATTGTGTAATGGCGGGTCGTGTAAAGGCCCCTTCTACCATTATTGTTCGTTACCATTTCAATTGTCCAAGCGAAGTTCTTGCTTGCTTATGAGGTTTTGGGAGCTTGAGAGCTATCCGACGAAGCGAGAGCTCTCAAAGGAATAATATTCTCCTGCGAGGCGCATTTTAAAGAGACCAGGCCTCCTGGGGTCCTTGGTTATTCTCGAGAGGTTGCACTCAAAAGATTCTTTTCGTTAGAAAGACGTTTAACAGCCAACCCAATTTTGTTTGAAGTTTATTTTATGTTCATGAAGGAATACAAAGATATAGGTCATGTGTCATCATCTGTTATGACAGATTCTTCGGATTCTTCATTTTTTCTCTCTCATCGTGAGGTATTAAAAGAGGAAATGTCCACTTCCAGTGATCATTGGCTCAATATTTTATTCAAATGGTAGGTGGTCCGAACCATACAGCAGGATTTATTTTCGATTGCTGTTTGTTTTCGGCGGTATATCTATGCGATATCGTCCGATATTGAGAAAACGTACAAGCAGGTTCTAGTCGAGCCTAACCAAAGGTGGTCACTGCAACGAATCTTGTTGCGCACGGTTCCATCTGAGTCTCTGCGCGTTTATAATTTAAATACTGTGACCTACGGTACTGCTTCGGCCTCATTTTTGGCCATTCGTTCGTTGTTTCAATTAGGCATTGAATGCGAAAATTCTTTGCCTAAAATTTCTATCATTTTAAAGCAGGATTTCTATCTATATGGATGACCTCCTGACTGGTTCATATGATTTGGCGCAAGCTCGTCAAATATGTTTACAATTGTCAAATATTTTGGAAGCTGGTTGCTTCAAATTATGTGTAAAGTGGATTTCAAATGATCCATAAGTTATGTCAGACATTCCAAAGAGTGATTGGTACCCAGGCATTCTCGAATTTGGTACTCACGATCATTTAATCTAAAATCATTTTAAATATTGTTATATTTAAGAAACTACCAAAACTTGTAAGTTGCATGAGAAAAATTATTTTAGTACACAAGATCAAAGTCGTCATGAAATGAACGACGCTGCTGTCTTCGCTGAAATTTCAAATAAACATTGACAATTGTTTGTCTGCAATGATGCTAACATTTTCGGCATAGTTTTTGGATCTCTTGATCTGTCCAAAATTTACATAATTAAATTATTTTTTATACCCGAACAAAAAAAAAAGAAACTTTAATTTGGTATTTCAACTATTTCTAATTCTAGTAGCGCCCTTTCTCGTTCCTGTCGCTCATTTTCATACTTAGTCTTCATTTTTTCGATTAACTTTAAATTTTTCTGAATTTTTCTGATTGCTGCTCTGAGTCTGTTGAATTCCGTAGATTTAATTTGTAACGTCGCCCTCTCCCGCCTCTCTAAAATCTCCAACCTCGTAATATCTAAAACCAGAGATATTTTATTATTTTAAATCGAATTAGGTAAATTTATTCCAAAATTATTTATTTACTTTGTTCCTTTTTTATATACATACCATTCATGGCAAAAGATATTTCAAATGTAATATATATTCCTTCGTATCTTCTGGATACTTTTGTTTTCAGCTTTTAATTGCTTATTTTCTTCCTCTTTATTATTTATTTATTATTATTTTGTGCAATTTTTGCATTGTTTTTGTTGATTCTCATTTCCAATCGTCTTGGTACTAAAACAATTAGATTTATTTATTAGTATTTAATTAAATGTCGTTTACCTCATTGAAGTAAATATCGTCAGGGTACACGAGAAACCGGTGGTAGTTCCGATCCAGGAGAGGTGTGGACCTGAACGCCTTGAGCGCTAATAGCTGTCCTGTTGTTCTAATTATAATAAATCTTCTGACATATATATTACTTTAATTTAATTATAACAATCAATCAAATCAAAATTTGTTTTGTAATGATTAGCGAAAAAAACACTACCGAAATTATTCGTTTAATATTTTTTATTAGTCTATCAAAAAATATAAAAAAAATTAAAAAATTATTCTTTTGCCATTGGCGCTTCCAACTCGCTAATTTCTATTTTCTTCTTCAATCTTTCCAAATTTTGAATCCTACTTGCAATTTTCCTAACTTGGACCCTTAAATTATTCATCCCTTTTTTTGTTTCCAGTAAATTGGCCCGTTCCCGTTCTAAAATGTGGTTGATTCTTTCAATGTCTAAAATAGAGATATTTTATTATTATTGTAAATTGAATTAGCTGATTAGAAACCATTCATCGTAAAAAGGTAGGGATTCGGATGACAAATAACTAAACAAATGCTTTATTGTGGGTTCTCGCTCTAACTCAGCAGCTTCTTCGCAGCTTCCCTTGGCAACTTTTTCTGCGATTGTTCCAATTTCTTCTTCGTATCGTTTATAAGTCGCGAAACTGATGCTTGGGATATTCAAACACGACAGCAATTTATTTAGACGAGTCCATCCCATTCCACTGTGCGTAGTTCCTAACAGAACAAATTTGAATAATTTTAAGATTTTTAAAAACCTCTGTGACAGACGGACGGACGGACAATTACAAAAAACTTACAAAAACTGCTTTGGAAGTAGTGTCGAAACGAGACCCTCCTTTTGTAAAGTGTGTTGCTTTCCAGTCGCTACTACATTCATAACTAAACATTTATGGCATCTAATTGATAAAATTGAACCTAACCTTCGACGGGCTTCATGTTCAATATACTCTAGCGATAGAGCTTCCTTGCAAGAGCAACACCATAATTGTTTAGCTAATGCTGCTAACTCGACAATGCGACGTCCTTCGAAATAATCTTTCGCGAAAAATCTCAAATGGATAAAAAGGCAGATGTCGATACTTGCTGGTTTTGCCAGCAAGCAGACACGCCAGAACATACTTTATTCATTTGTGACGAATGGGAAAGCATCCGAAGAGATGCTAGGATTAAAATGGGCTGTAATATAGACCAGAATAATATTTCTGAGTTGTTATTGGATTCCGAGGAATCTTGGGAAACAGTAACCAACATGATGCGGGATATTATGCGGGGAAAACTGCAAGAGGAATTTCATAGAGAGGAACTTGTCAGAGATGATGCGATATCAGATTCTGACGAAGATTAAAGGTTGTAACAATGAGAGAATGAATGAGTATGGAGTATTTTGAATAATTTTTTGATTGATTGTCACTGTCAAACATTTCTTGATCGGGGTTTTTTCGTAATTTTCGCTCGGCAAGCGTATTTATCGTAATTATTAGGAACGGATAAGTCTGATTTAATTTTGTAAAGTCGCGGGACGGGTTCGATCCGTTCATTTTTAAAAGTTATCGCGAAAATTGTAAAATTTAGAAAAGTTAAATAAAAATTATTCAATATACTACTTTGATTTTTGATTAAGAATCAAAATTCTAAGCCTCCTTGGTTTAACATTTTATTTCTTATTTATTTTCGTTTAATTTCCTGAATTATTATATTTAATCACTCTTTTTGAGTCATTCAGGTTCAAGTTCACGTGAAGCCTTGACAGCCAACGGGTCCATTACCGGCGCTGATGAAATTGCTGATTAAAATAATTTTATACAATTTTACAATTCTTTTCCATAGAAATTTAGGGAATTAGACGAGGGCTAGAGATGAATCTAGGAAAAGGTGTGCGTTGTATAACAACGGTGTGGTGGGATGCACTTGGCATCGAGAGCAGCACAGTATGAAGTCATGCCGGAGCGGCGGTTGCCAGGCTGTGTGGAGCTATGAAGGGGTGCGTTTAGTGGGTAGCGACCCATTCAGGGGAACCCCACTGTACCGGGCATTTTTCAACTTAAGTAAGCCCTGGTCTTCCGATGAGGAATTATAAAACCTCTATAAAAAAACAAAAAGAAATCTGTGGAAATCAGACTGACGCGCAGGGCTACCAACCTCAATCCGCAAAAATTGAGCTCGCTCGTGTGATCATTTTTCATCCAATTGGATCAAAACAAAAACCATAATAAAGAGCATTTAATGCCCATTACATTGTCATATCATTTGTTTCGATGTAGCCAGTGCATCAGCCTGGAGCGCACGAGACGTGAGATAACAGCAAAAATAGTTAATTTTCGGTTTAAGCAATCAAAGTGGTGAACTTCAAAAAATCGTAGCTCATAAACTATTGGTCCTAGATTTGCGGTCTCGATTCGATTCTGAATGCCTATATCGTCAGGTATTTAAATGAATCAAATTTTTTTTTCCAAAAAGCCGTTTGCGCAGCGTACCCAAAAAGGTGTTTTTTTTAAGTTCAACCCCCATTTTCAACACTTTCCGGAAAGGTCACGAGGTCAAAAACTTGACATTAACATTAGGGGCATCTATGATAAAACATATCAAAAAACCAAACCTGACCGACCTTTTGCAGGGTAACCCCTCTTTTTGACATTTTGCTTGGGCTATACAGGGCATCCAGTCCTCGGCGAAAATATCACAAGAAAAAATTGTAATGGTGATTGTGCAAGAACTGCTAGTCCAACAGAGTTGGAGTTTTAATAAATATAAATAGCTATCATTGTACAAAATTTCAGTTTTTAAAATTAAAAAATGGCGGAATTGGGAATTTTTTAAGAAAACATTGAATTTTATGGGTTCTTAGGCTTTTCTCCGGTTCTAATTATCCAATCGGGTCATTCGACATCTCATTCGCTTCACAATTTAATTCTCTATAATCCATCTATTGGGATCATTAAGATTACTTCATTAGTTTCCATTTTACAAGCAAAATGCAAAAAAGCGCGATTTTTTGTTGAAAATTGCATATAAAAAATTAATAATTATGATTCTCGAGTTGGAAATTATGCAAAATTAATCTACTAACTGTCCTTGATATAATCACACAGTCGGTATTTATATCACGAAAAAATGCTTTATTGCTTGGCCAACAATTTCCATTTCCAAAAGTAACACAAATATTGTCAGAGTCAAATTGGAGAAATATGATAATAATTACAGTAAAATCTCTCTTAACGGACACTCCTCAATAGCGGACACCCCTGTACAACGGACAGTTTTTAATGCACGAAAATGTATTATAGGGATTATGTAGTAACAAAACCTCTGAACAACGGACACCCGCTACAACGGACGCGGACAGTAATTTTTATACCTTATCTATAATGTTATTCGGAATTTTAGCTCTCTACAATGGACAAATAAAAAAACATTTTTACTGGAATTCACAGATATGTTAACACATTTAGGGAAAAGACCATATCGGTCCAGATGTGACTAGGATTTTATGGCACAGATGAACAAAACGTGCAATTCAGAGTACCGACGGTACAATGGGCGACCTTACTATGATTTTTCGTTGAAGAATGCGTGGGACCCGAGACATAATTAGTAGGGATGAAATACATTTTGTCGCACATAAAATTTGTTTGTAAAGAAACACTAGTTTAGTTTATAACTTTGGTCCAGCAAAATGCCTTGTCCAATAAGGAAATTTTTAAGTGTCAAAGAAAAAATTGCAATTATTGAGAGTGCCGAAAAGTTTAAATTTTGTGTACGACAATCAGCAGAAAAGTTTGCAGTAGGGAAAACGCAAATAGCTGAAATTTTAAAGAAACAGGAATCATTAGAAAAAGTTTCTCTGAAAATGGCAATTTTCGCCGTAAACGAAAATTTCCCAAAACAGAGAATGCTGCTGTAGATCAAATTGTTTTCAACTGGTTGTCTAAAGTACGAAGTAAAAATATTCCTGTTTCGGGACCACTTCTTGAAGAAAAGGCTCTAGAAGTGGCAAAAGAATTAAAATTAGAAGCATCTAAAGCTTCAAATGGATGGCTGCAAAGATTTCGTCAACGTTGGAATATCAATTTAAAAACTATTTCTGATGAAGCGGCACAAGTTGATATGGAAAACGTGTCAGATTGGAAACAAAAACTGATCTCCATTGTTAGCGACTATTCACCTGATTATTTTTTAATGATTTCATTCACCAATCGTTTAGCAGTATTTGGGCACACGTGTTTAATTCTGTCCAATCACAACATTATTATAGTGAGAATTTTCTACTGTACATTATTCCCGCGAGCATAATTTCTAGTATTTTGTTTACATATGTTACTTGACAGCACATTTCTAGTTTTGACATCTGTCGCCAGTTTGATTTTAGTTTATAATGAATTAAACTGTATTTTTATGCTGTATTTTTTATTTAAACGTTAAAAAATAATCTTCCGAATACCACTCGAGAGTGCGAATTAATTAGAAAATAATTCTCCAGTTATTTTTTCAAGCTTGTTGCCATTTGGGAATAGCCACTCGAGCCCTACGGGCTCTCGTGTCTATTCCCTGGCAACAAGTTTTCGAAAATCTGTCGAATTATTTTCAATTTATTCCCACTCTCTTGTGATATTACTTATGAAAATATTTTTAATGCAGACGAAACTGGTCTTTTCTTCAGAGCTTTGCCAAAAAAAAACACTCACTTTGAAAAATGACAAATGTATTGGAGGAAAATCTAACAAAGAACGACTTACTGTTTTATTTTATAGCAGTATGGCGGGAGAGAAAGAAGAACCTCTTGTAATAGGCAAATCGAAAAATCCACACTGTTTCAAAGGAGCTCATGTTATCAAATTACCAATTGATTGGCATTTTAATAAAAAGGCTTGAATGGCCAGAGAGATAATGTGCGAAAGGTGCGAAATTTGTAAAAATCTATTACTATTCTAAACGCATTGATATGGGTCGTTACAGCATGGAAAAAAAATAAACCAGAAGTAATAAACAAATGTTTTCTAAAAGCTGGTTTTGGACAAAAACACGAAGAAGTTATTGAATTTGAAGAAGATGACCTACCGCTCTCAAAGCTTCTAGAAAATGCCTGTAACATAAAGCTTGAAGATTATACAAATATTGACAGTGAAGTGATTACAGAAAATCCTGATTTAAACATAAGTCAATGCGTACAGGAGTATAAGGAACAGAACAATGAAGGTGATAGTGCTAAAAGTGAATGCGATTCGGACGACGAACTAGTTGTGCGTTTCAGTGTCAAAAATATAAATGACGCTTATGAAAAACTGAAAAACTTACAAAACTTTTTTATGTTAAGCAACGATGTAGGTGGGGCACAAAAAATGTCCGAAGTAATTTCACATGTTGAAAGTGTCATTTTAAAAAATGCTATTGTTAATAAAAAACAAACAACCATTTCTGATACTATTTTAAATGTACGCAAAGTTAATAATTTAGATGTAGTAAAAATTACTTGCAAATTAAATACAGTGGAACCCCGTTTTTACGTCCCCGCATTTCATGTTTTCCCGTTATTTACGTCTAATTTTTGCAGTCCCGTTTCATTTTAATGTAGATAATACCCGATTTTACGTTTATTTTTCCCGCAATTTACGTTGGAAATATTTAAAATGCAATTATTAAATTTATTAAAATTAAAAATTCCATTCATTTTAGCTCATTCGATTAAATCTATGGAAAGCATTGAAATTAATATCTGTACCCCAGAAGCAAAGTATGTTAAGTCCAAAATTTCAAATGTTCAGGAGAGCACTTTAAAGTTTTTTTGACAACAGTTTTTGCTATAGTTCCATGACGGTACAAGGTAGAACATTGATTCCTAGACATTATATAAATTTTAGTTGTCATTCTCTATCAAAAGGATAATTTTTGTGAAACTAATTATTTAATTATTTTTAGTCTATTCACGGATTTAACATACTATATGGCGAGCCATTTTAAGAACGGTTATGGATAGAATTTTTCTGACAAAAGCAAATGAAAGTGTGAGTTTCGTTTAGTGACTTACCATAAAAAACTCAATTTGGCCAGTTTTGGACTTAACATAGTTTGCTTCTGGGGTACAGATATGTTTTTAGACAAGTCAGCACTTGGCAAAGTTTCGCGATCGTGATTAGGTGGACAATTTTTTATTTCATTCGGTATTGATTTTCGAAAAAGTGAAAGAACAGGTGAGCTCACGCGTTTCGCTCGCAATAATAAAAAATCGTGAATCAATTAAAACAAATTCTATCCAATGTGTTACAAACGAACACACTCTTATAAGAATAAAACACAGTTTATGTGGAACGATGTTTATTCCGTCCGCCTTTTTCGTTTAAAGGTGACGGATTAATAATAAATTAAAATGTTTTCCATCGCCTTGACTCCTTAAACAACCGTCGTGCGGCGACAGTCGTCTGTCGCGATCGAGTGGGTAATAAATGTTGTCCCATGGCAAAAAAAAAAACGCATGCACAAAAGAATTTCAAAGTACGAAGAAATTATAGTGTTGCAAGAAACCTATAACCAGAAGAAATAAATTGACACCAAATTAATTTGTATGATTTTTTATAGAAAAATTTTCATTGCCCTTAATTTACGTTTTCCCTCCATTTACGTTTTATTTTGTCGGTCCTTTCAAAAACGTAAAAACGGGGTTTCACTGTACGTAGTAAGTAACACATTTAAATAAAATTTTAATTTTTTTGTATCCGTATTATGCTGTATACCAACATACCTAAAACATTTTTTTTATACACCCTCTGAACAACGGGCATCTCTCCACAACGGACAGTTTTAGGTTCCCCATGAGTGTCCGTCATGGAGAGGTTCTACTGTATTATATTTACTTCTTATTACGTATTCCTTTCATTCTTCTTTTCTGTCGTCTGTTTGCAGAAATCTTATTTTTTCCGTGGTTTAATATCTGGTGCAAACACAAAACAGTGGAATTTCACAAGTCAATAGGCCTTTGAACCATACCGACAAAACTACCCGCAATAAATTCACTTCCAAACTCGTTCAATATTACAAAAATATGCGAAATAAGCCAGGTGTGTGACAGACCTTTCGAAGATCGTGCAGTAACCATAAATTGAACTTTCAGACTTGATCATAGTTACTCATAAGTGTGAATTATGTAAATTATCAATTATCATTAGTAATACAACGAGTGCATTCCATGTTATCGATAATTTTGCTTAGGTTAATCTTGAATGCGTGTTAGGTATGAAAACTGCACGAGTACGTAGCACGAGTACGGTTTTCTTCTTAACATGCACAAAAGATTAATCTAAGCAAAATTATCTGAGGACATGGAATGTCAGAGATGAATTTTGAAGATAATTGCACACAAACGTCAGATGATAATAATAATATTTGTTGAATTTCGGAAAACAAACCAATCGTTATCTGATTAGGTGGTAAGTGTCATCTCAATTCTGACAGTAGCTACTGGTGTGTTATCGATTTTGTGTTATCGATTTTGTGTTATCGATTTACAGGTTGTCATTTTGACAGCTTTTTCTAAAACGCTTCAAACTGTCGCCAAATATATTTTCCCGAGCTCTTGGTCTTCTGAGGAATGGCATCTTCGTTTATCAACCAGTTCAGACATTACAAATTGTATTTTGCTTGCTAAAACAGCACCAAACCGCGCACTCATTTTATGGATGTGCTTCGTTGAAACGTCAAATTTTTTTCTTGTCACCAAGAAAACGAAAACCAGCTAACTTTGTAAATGGACGATTCTGTTATTTTGTGCAATTATCACTAATATTGAATGTTTATTTAGTGTGTAGATAAAAAAATACATATTTCAATCTTCTATTTTTAATTAATTAATTAATTTTTTTCGAAACGCCGTTTGCGCAACGTACTCAAAAACGTGTATTTTTTAGTTCAGCCCTAATTTCCAACCCTTTCCGGAAAGGTCACGAGGTCAAAAACTGGCCATTTACATTAGGGTCACTTATGATAAAACATATCAAATAAACACACCTGACCGACCTTTTTTTTTTTTTAAGAGGAGGTAACTTGTGTGACTACTAACTTCCTCCCCCATACGTCTTCCTCACCCCGGGAACCACATTAACATTACGTCAAGTATTACTTCGAGATGAGTGACTGTTTAGTTCCATTTACATCTTATCATTAGATCACATCTTTTGGTAAGCTTTCACTCACACTTTTTCACCTTTCGTTTTCTTTCCCTTTTACCTATCATTCTCACTCTCTATCACTCTCTCCCTCTATCATCAAAAATTGCCTCTTATTAGTTTGCTTTCACACACACTTTTACTCATTTCATCTTCTTCCTTCTTTACCTATCATTCACACTCTCTATCACTCTCTCCCTCTTTGATCATCTTAGATTGAATTGTGAAGAAGGCATCCCTTGACTCCCCTTGGAAAATGGACCCTCTGGCTGTCAAGGCTTCACATGAACTTGCATCTTTAATTGTGATGTTCGTTACAACCTAAATGACTCAATAAGATTGGTTAAATATGATTCAAAAATAATTAAAAGAAATAAATAAATAATTAAAAATTTTAAACCTAGGAGGCTTAGAATTTTTTACTATCAAAATCAAAGTAGTATATTGAATAATTTTTTTTGACGTTTCTAAAATTTTTACATTTTTCGAAGTAACTTTACAAATAAACTGATGGAATCCGTCTCGCGACTTTACAAAAATTAAATGAAACTTATTTGCTCCTAATAATTACTATAAACGCTTCACAAACAAAAAATTACAAAAATTTTCAATTGGTAAATTTTGACGTTTCTAAAAAATTTCAAACACCTGACCGACCTATTGCAGGGTAAAAATACATTTCTACATTCAGAACGGACAAACGTACCAGCTATTATGTAAGAAAGGAAAAATTCGAGTTTATGGTCTACGCCAATTTTTGTTTTATAAATAAAACACACCGTAACAACACTCATTCCGCAAAAAAATTAGTGCGAAAACGCGTACTTTCCACAAAAAAAAATGTTTATATTGAGCCATGTAGTGAGGTTATTTTGATTGACAACTAACCTTACTTGCGCGTGGTATATGTAACCTAACCTACTATAACAAAACCTTACCCCCAGTCTAACCTTTTGAACGCGTGGAATAGTCTCACCTAACCCAATATACAAAACCTTACCCACAGGTAAGGTATAAAGAAAATAATAATTATGTAAAGGGTGATATTGTAGCACACCATATAATCAGGGGTGGGCTGGAATCGGCTCGGTCCGGCTCGCGCGAGCCGGTTGTTAAAATGTTAAATGTACTCATTTACCGTTTTTGCCATATACCGAAATAATAGCGAGCCGGAGCGAGCCGGTTGTTAAAAATTTGGCAGCCCACCGCTAATACTCCCACCACGAGTGAAATCATGAACGCTGGTCGGTAAAGTAGTTGACGTAGTTGTCAATCAAAATAACCTCACTACATGGCTCAATATAAACATTTTTTTTGTGGAAAGTACTCGTTTCCGCACTAAATTTTTTGCGGAATGAGTGTTGTTACGGTGTGTTTTATGCATAAAAAAAAAAATTGGCGAAATCGGTGCGTAGACCATAAACTCAAGTTCTACCCCCATTACGTAAAAAATGAAATGAAATAATTTAATTAAAAAATGGATTAATTACGTCTATTAAAAAATAATTAATTTAATTAATTAATTAAAATAATTTAGAAATCAATTTAATTCATTGATTAATTAAAAATGTCGAAAAATGGATCAAGGCGACGTCACCCGCATGTAGAGCCCGAACGTCGCGCGATGCCGCGCTGGTACGTCGCCTGGCGATGTTTTTACGACAGGCGTTAGCCGTCCTATAATTATACGTTATTCGATGTCCGAGCTACGTTTTTGACTAACGTCGCATAGTACTACGCGACGTGGCTCGGACGTCCGTGGTACGTTTTTGTGTTTACTGGGACTTTTCCTCGACAAATTGCAGATAAAAAAGTTTACAAGAGTGCGCAACCCCATCTGTGGACACACTGTATATGAACGAGATGACTTGATTCCAAATGATTGGATTCTTCAAAAAATGATGAATTTAGAAATTCCTTGTCCAATTGCTGATGAACTTGAAAATAATTTCTTAAACCAGAAAGACGAAGAGCTCGATTTTCTGACTATGTAACGCTTCTAGGACGCCGTAATTTCTCTTTTTTGAGACCATCCTGGCCAACAAAACGCAATGGCTGAAACATTGCGAGCTTTTTGTTGGGAAATATCGCACACCAAAAACAGGCCTCTTACGTACTACCTATCAATTTTGCAACCTCGGTTAAAATCTCATAATTACTAAAAAATTGTACGACGTTGAAATCGGAGCATCTTTCAAAACTCTTAGAACCAAAATGTTAATGCCTATCAACGTTAAAGCTGCATACAAGAGTAACTTTACTACTTATCAATTTGAATAAGAAAAGAATCAAAACCAAAACATCTGAATTTTTTTATAATTTTTATTTCTCATTAAGCAGCATACATTTTAGTAATAGCTACTCTGATTTTTTCCTGCGGGTTCAAAAGGTTAGGAATAGAGGGTCGAGAAAATGAATTGATCCCAAAACATATTGCTTGCTTCAAAGTGTCCATTGAAATTTGATTTTTCATTGCATATAGTCTGGAGAGAGGTTTAAAAAATAGAAACGAATTTTACACTTTATTAACACTTGATATACAATTCTTACATTTACAGTATTAACAAAAAAAGACTAAAGCCATACACTGTCAAGTGATATACACATAATCCTCCCCTGAATAAAACTATCCGAATTAAGAATAAAATAAGGCAATATCTCAACAACAAAAATTTAACCAAATATTGGCAAAATTTATTTCAAAATAAATACTTTTCAAATTACTTTGACTAGAGATCTCTGGCGTAGGTTATTTGTATCCCTCAATGCTTCACCCTTGTCAGGACGTTTTGATAAGTCCATATTATCTAACAAACTTTTGCTTTTATCAAGTTCAATTTGATCTTTTTCAATTTCTAATTTTAAATTATTGTACTCGGTTCTTGTAATGTTCATCTGAGCTATTGGTTTACTTTGACCAGAAATCTCTGGCGTATTCATTTCAATTGCTTCCTCACTTGAAACACTAGGCGAAGATGAAATCATAATGCAACTACGTTCCTCTGACTGAGATGCAGATATATGTCGACTTTCATCTTTAAAGGATCTTCAATTGACACAATTGGGTAATCTTTAATGTAACCTTGATACATGTCCAGAAGTTTCTCAGGGGCCAACCATTTGGTTTTGTCTGATTTTGGATTCTTGAAGTCCATATCATATTTTCCAGACTTGTGGAATTCAGAAGCAGCCACATCCATACCAATTTCAATGCGACCCGTGTAACCAGCTTTGGCAATGGCATCCTTAATTAAATTAAGGGCATCCTTACCACTTGGAATGTTGGGAGCAAAACCACCTTCATCTCCAACAGCTGTTGCATCAAGACCATATTTGGCCTTAATTCCATTTTTCAGGTGGTGGTAGACTTCAGTTCCCATTTTCATGGCTTCAGTAAATGAAGTAGCTCCAGTTGGAAGTATCATGAATTCTTGCATGGCCAATTTATTACCAGCATGAGAGCCGCCATTAATTACATTAAAAGCAGGAACTTCTTGTAGCAACTGCTGTCACCATCTCCTATCAATTTACTATATCGTAAACCATACATATTTTCGCTCTCTCTAAATCCATCCACTAGTATTGCAGCTTCCATAGAACTGGACGAGCCAGTCCAATTTTTAAAACAACGGTGTGAAGCTGGTTCCTTATTGCTGTTATACGCTCTTGCACATGCTACACAATATTTATTTTTGACCCCAATATACAACACTTTCCTTGTTCTTAATCCGATTATGGCAGCAGCTCCAGAAAGTGATGAGTACTTCGATCTGTAGGATCGCTTTCCCCAAGTACCATCGCAGACAACTGTGACTTCTGGAACCCCATCAGTATCAGTATCATTATAAGTAATATCCACACCAAATTTAAAATAACAAATTAGGTAGGTACTTATATAAATACAAACCAAAATTGAATCTGAAAGTATCCATAATACCAACGAATATAGACCTCATATAGAAAGCCGATTACGGGTTATAAGAGAGGGACGAGAAAGCCTGGGGAACAAGCTAGTTCTGTTCCCCGGCCGCTTGGCACCGCCACATATCCCGGGGCGCTTCGAATGCGCCCGCCTAAAGTTTCTTTGCGATAAATTTTCTAGAAACTTTTTGTCAGCTTTTATTTGCCGTTAGTAAAAACTCTCTTTGCGTTTAGTATGCAGACTCCACGTGCACTTTGTTCCTACAACGGCTGCAAAAATTCAAAGTCCAAAAATCCGGAATTAACATTTCATAGATTTCCCGGTGACGATATACGGTAAATTAATATTTTGTATTATTGTTATTAAAGTGAATACATGTGTAAAAAGATTAGTAATCGGAGATTATGCACGTTAAAAAGTTAATGTTTACCTTAGTTGAAGTTTCAAATCAAATGAATTAAAGGAGAAATGCTGAAATAAATATATAGGGAGGGTTTGGAGTCATAAAATACTGTGGAAATGACGAACCATAGAGTCCTTATCTCTACGGTGACACGACACATGGGATCTAATATCTGCCACGTCCCCGTCGTAGATCCTGGGTCACGCCGAGAGCAGATAGTGGAAAACTAATTTTACAGGTCATTTAAAAGTCACAGGTGGTATTTTTCGAAACACGTATTCTACATCATTTATCGATAGTCAAAAAAAAAACACTTTACGTACTGTATAAAATGTAACGTAATGTAACTTTTGTATGTATTTAATATTGTTATTATTGTTTAATATTAATTTAACATTCTAAATCGGCGTCAATACGGCCAAAAACATTGAGAGTTTTAATAATGAATTTGCTAAATAATTTTGCTTATTACCATTTCTTTATTTATTCAACTATCGAACTTAAAGTTTTATAAGAAATCCCATCAATACTTATGGGGTATAGCGGATTGCTTTACAAAGAAAGTAATGTAATGAATGGCATCGAGTCCTATTTAATCTTAATCATGCTGTACCAGTGTCCTATTTATATGACGGGTCATAACTCAAAAGTTTAAAAACAAAAAAATTTCTATGCAATAGCGACCTATTCTTCAAATCTTGAAAATGTGGCTACAACGAGTGATGCCGTTTTCCATTTAAATCACATTTAAATAAACTATTAAAATTTTTGTGTTTATTGATTTATAATGATCTACTTATTTTACATTGAACGCATTTTTTAAACAATTACTCATTAACAAAGAAACAAAGTGTAATAAATAATATTTTATTTATTTTTAAAGTGTTCTTAACATGCGTTAATAGTTTATTCATACGCACGGATGATGGTTTCCTTTTGTATTTCGAGTTTCACAATACGTCATATTTTATATTTAGTTATTATTTAAGTTTATAACTTTAATGTCGCAAGTGAATTGATAATGGGCTCGCTCGATCGCAAGCTTGGTTTAAGTTCAAAATTTGAATGGCGCCGATAGTGCGGTAGTGCTGCCGTGTTGCGGAGATGATGAAAATTACATTTTCAGTCCCTTCGTCGCTATACGAACCGGCCTTCTATATGAGGTCTATATTCGTTGATAATACTTTCAACCAATTTTATTGAATCTCTTTTGATGGCTCTTTCGTTCCTTGCCCTCTTCGACGTAGAAAGTTGCTTTGCTTTAGGCAAGAGCAAAGAAGGAGTCGCTCGCAGTACACTTCAATTTCTTTCCTTTTTTTGGGAGATAATTTAAAAGTTCATGCTGCAAATTTCTCTCATAGTCGCCTGCCTCAAAATGATTTGAACAAATTCTTGCAGTTTTTGTGTTAAATTGGTCTGCCCGACAACAAGCAATGACCCATAGTTTTTCTAACACACAATCCTTAGGAAAACCGAAAAATTGTTTTACATTGTCTTTAAAACCTTTCGCTTGATTGTCACTATTACAACCAAACACAGCACAACGCATTGTCAATGCACTTTTAACACGAAAGTAATAAAAGATAATAATAACTGAATACTGCACAGAAATACCTAAGAACACCGATAAAACAGTTGAACAGCTGTTGAACTGTAGGCATGCAACTCTCAGAGTGACGTCACACTTGACCTCGTATCTGCGCAATATCATACCAAAGAATAGATACATAAATCAACAAGAAGCGAAACGAGATGAAAATCCTTTGTTATTTTTTGTCATTGATTTTGAATGCGCAGATCTGGCCAAACTGTTAAAATCTGCTCACGACCAATAACAGGAATGTAAGATACAGGTTATTTTCAAACAACGCCGCGAATATTTATTTACAAATTAAAAAATTCTAAATGATCAAAATAACAATTCCATAAAATCTTTAAATATTTTATTCCCAATTATGTATTAAATTCTTAATGGTAATAGAAAAAAAAATTAAAAAATACTTTTATGAATTTTTTGTGATTATTTGTACATAGTTTTAAATTCATTAGGCAATAAAATTCAATAAAATCAATTTACCTAATTTATTTACAAACTACAAAATTCAAAATAACCAAAATAACATTAAATAAAGTCTGTACATATGTTTTATTTACATGCATGTATTAAATTCTTAAAAAAGATAATATAAAAAAATTACAAATGTAAGATTTTGATGACTTTTTTGTGCCTATTTGAATTTTTAAATTCATTGTTATTGCGTTTTAGGCAGTGAAAAATTTTCATTCGGCAAAATAATTTGCACACATATAGTTTCGGAAAATTAGGACACGAAGGCACATAATCAATTTTGCTAAATATTTAAACAAAATCTTCAAAAGGACCTCAAAGAGGAACTATTACCGCGCGAACTTACAATAGAAAATGTGCCACTAATTCAAAATTTAATGAAAATTGAATGTTACATTTCAAAGAACAAAATTACGTTGTTGCAAGACCTGTACATTTAAAAGCTAAAATATCGAGTTACATACACAAGTGTTCGATTTTCGAAGCGTAGCAAATCGCAAAGACCGGACCAATAAATTAACAACGTCTTAGACGCAAAACTTAAAGTGACCCCAAAATATAAAAGAAAACAGTCGCACAAGTGCTTTCAGTAGTATCAGTCAAGAACCAGAAAATCGCAGTTGTTACAACCCCGTTCGACTTTAAACACCCCAATTTTTCTTCATTTACCTACATCAATAAATGTTTGTAATCTAGGTTAAGTTAGTGTTAATTAGTGAATAAAAATACTTTTGAGTTACGACTATTCTCTCATTAAAAATATGCTCTGGTGGCAGCGGCGGAGGTTTCCAACAATGTATTTATTAAAGTTACCAATTATGTACCCATCTACCTTTAACTATTATCACTTGTACTCAATACCAATACCTGGTGAAGGTCAGTTCAAGTCAATAATTCCAAAAAATAAATACTTAATAAGCAATGAATTGTACTACACATTTCAAAGTGACCCTTGCATAAAAATCAAGATTCAATATTACATATGTGGAAAAATCGAAGTTCAACACTTGAGGGAAAATAATCCTTGTAAAATCCAACTATTAAACACGAAGAACACTTCAAATTGTCAAATATCTAAGATTACGATCACCAAATCAATATTGAAGCAGCTCGACGAATCAACCCAGTGGATCGCAGTGTTCCCAAACAATGAGAAGCTGATCATAAACTGCAAGCAGCAAGAAGAAACTATCAGCCTAAATGGTACATATTTAATCAATATGCCAGAAGGATGTTCAATCTCAACAACCCAAGGAACCAAGAAACCTCAATAAGTGAAAATAAGCCAGTCTTGTTTCCGGAACTCGATCAAACACGAAAATCCAGCCAGGAAAACCAACATTTCAACATACAACTGGAGAATATCCAATTAGACGATCTACACAACATTAGAAATCATGTAATCGAGAACCAACCAGAAGTCGGTGGAATTCAAATTTCACACAACATTAGTTCTTGGACATTGACAATTTATTTTGTAATTGTTTTTGTAATCATTTATCTTTGTTTCAAAAAATGTTCGACTCGAAATTAGAGGCAACCCACCAAGGACATCGAGCTACAGGACGTTCAACTTCCTCGTTGCACTCCGTAGTCGAATCTTCGAGGGGAGGAATTACATCATCGCAATCCCACGGTGTTAGACGGAAAATGCAACATAAGCAGTCCGACGTAAAAAGACACCTCGGCTTGAAGATCAGCCGGAACGTAGCATAAGATTAGATTGTCAGTCAGTTAGAAGCTTCTCAAGCAATAAGTTAGAATTTTGTAAATTGTATAATCCAATAAATTTAAATTCAAGTTTATTACTCTTTTTAAAAAAGCACCGTCATAAACAACGAACGAAATTCACACATACATCCAATTTTATATATATAGATTTATGCTATTACAATACAATGATGCAATATTATCTAATTAGGCTAAGCCCGCGCGGGCGTACCGCCCTCATTGAATTTTCTCAACACTTTTTTCAGTATCTTATTTTTTGGACACTTTACTATTAGAAAACCGAGATTTGCAAATGTTACTCATGTATTTCAAAAGGATCATCAATTTTAATTTCGTTGATATCCGGTAAATATCTGAAATTTTCAATGTTAACCTTTTTGCAAATGTTTTATTAATTGGGAAATCACTCTGGAAAGTTTCAATTGAAAATAAGTATTTTAGAAATTAAGGTTTGTTGGTTTGTTCACAATAAAAAATATAGCAGCTTGGATAAATAAAAAATAACAAATATTAAACTTAAGTACAAAAAGTTGCAGAAAATAGTGTTTTTCTACAAACGTCAAAAAAAGACGACATTTACGCATCGCTATCGATGCGCAAAGTGCACTATTTTTTAACGGTGAAAAAATATTTTTTTAACGTGACTATTTCATTCATGCAAATTTCGTCCAATCAAAATCCATCTATTTAACGAAAAAATTGTTTCGTACGGACAAAATTTCAAAATAATTTTTTTTTTGACGTAGAAAAAACTTTGTTTGTATTTCGTGGCAAACTTCGTGCTTTATGGCGCGTTCGACTGTCATTTTCGGCCTCGACCTGACGGTCTCGGCCAAAATTGACTTCTCACGCGCCATTAAAAAAACACTCATTTTGCGCACTTAATACAAAAATAACTATTTAATAATCACTGCATCTTTGCTAAAATTTAGTTATGCAATTTGAGAACAAATACTAAACTCGCCAAGAAATTACATTGGATAAATAATTTTCTGGACTCGTGTGACATTTGCGTGAATGCAAATTCAAATCGCCACATTCGTTCTGTAATATGCTCTGAGTTTACCTAACATACAGTAATGAAATGACAGACGGATTTGAAAGATATGTGTAATTTACCTTGACTTAAGCTTCGATTAACTTTGGACGTAGAATTTTTTTTATTTGAATTCACTTTAAAAATTATTCAACTACGCAGTGAAAGTAAATAAAACCGGAAATATAAACAAACATTACCATTGTAAGTTTATGTTTTAAGTTTAAGTTTAAGGTCATGTTCGCCATATCGGATTTGATAGTGATTTTTCAAAAAATCGTAAATCGCAAATGAAATTTTTGAGAATGTAATTTTCGGAACGAAAGTCGTTTGTAATCGCCCTGCCTGCCGATCCTGGTCCTTTCCGTTTTTTTTAAATTATTTTTTTGCCGAACTTTTTCTTTGAAGGGGTATGTATTCCCTTGCTTCGAATTTCTTGCAAAAATACGTCCATTTTCGAAAACCGTCGGCCGTAGGAAAATTTTCGTTTCACATGAATCGTTTAGAATTTAAAGGCGCACAAATTCGGTAAATAGAGATTTTCCCTGATTTCGTGAATAGAAAAGTTATTCGAAGATTAGGAAAGGGGCGCCGATTTTGATGAAAAGCGATAAATTTTTTGTTTGTAAAATTCGCAGATCCTCCGCCGTTATATTTGGAAACTACAGTCGAACTCCTCTATAGTGACCTCCTCTATAATGATTTCTTCTCTGTAGTGATGTTTTTGTTTGGAACGTGCATTTTTGCACGTTTTGCATATAAAAATACCTCTATATTATGATGTTAAGCCTCTATATAGTGATTATTCTTAGAAGAATTTCTTGCAAATTCCTTACTTATGGGAATTTCCATTTTTAAAAATACTGTTGTGCAATCAACTTTGGACAAATTTTTTCATCAATAAGTACGTTATGTAAGTATTCAATTACATATGATGAAAATCTGTATTGTGTATTAATAACTGTGTAATTCTAAATAAACAAATATTTTTTCAAACATAATAAATCTTAATTTTTTGTTTCATTTTGCATATCGATTGATTTTTAAATTGACTGCCAAAACTGTAAAATTATACGTAAATTCTATATAGTGAAGTTTCTCTATAGTGACGTTTTTCCATGGCTTTTCGAGCATCACTATAGAGGAGTTCGACTGTACTTCCTTTAACTAAAGTTATAGAGAATGTACGCGACTACAGATTATTCCTCTGCAATTTTTCCGTCAGGTAATTAATAAAGATTCCGCGAATTTATTTATGAAAATCGCTAAATTCTCCTGTTGAAAATTTGAAAAAACGATTTATCGATCGGACTAAAAAACTTTATTAAGAAAAGTCGCAGATGCGGTGACGGTTCATAAAAAGTTCTTATAAAGTTTTCGAAAATATGAAATTAAAAGGGAATGTCCTTTGCATAATTTTGTATTGAAATATAGCTACCTTAAAAGTACAAATTAGCCAGTAACTTCACAAATCAAATCAAATCAGAATAAATTTTTGTTGATATTTTTTTATTACACTTATTAGACAATTCATATTTTAATCTCAGAATGAGTAAAATAAAAAAAAACATTTCTTCACTTTTGCTTTGTGTTGAGAGATGGAATTGTTTTTACTACGCTCATGAATTAGTGATGAAAGCTTTCTTACACAGTCGACATTCATGTCTTTTGAGCTTCATGAATCAACATGTGCTTTTTGAGATTGCATTTAAACGTGAAGGCTTTCTTACACAGGTTACATTCTAAAGCCTCTTTATTTTCATGAATCAGCATGTGCTGTTTCAGATGAGAATTGCTGCTGAAAGCTTTCTTGCACAGTTGACATTCATATCCCTTTTTACCTTCATGAATCAACATGTGCTGTTTGAGATTCCATTCATATGTGAAAGCTTTCTTACACAGTTGACATTCATAAGCCTTTTTACCTTCGTGAACCAACATGTGCTGTTTAACATGATAACTCCTGCTGAAAGATTTCTTGCACTGTTGACAATCATAAAGCTTTTTATTTTCATGAATCCTCATATGCTGTTTGAGATGGTGATTGAAAGTGAAAGCTTTCTTACACACTTGACATTCATAAGCCTTATTACCTTCATGAACCAACATGTGTCTCTTAAGTATTTTCTTCCCAGGAAAGCATTTACCACAGTCGTTGCATTTGTGATCTGTTGATTTAGAAGGCAAAGACAAATCATTATTCTCTTCTGTTGTTGTTGGTTCATATGTCGGATCATCAATTTCGTCCTTGATAATAAGTTCTTCTGATTTTACTTTAATTTCATCATTATTCATTGTTTCAAAATCACCTTCTTCTGTTGTAAATTTATATAACGGATCAACAACTTCTTCCTTAATGTAAAGTATTTCGGGTTTTATTTTGAATACAACTGAATCTGCCCCTTCAGAATTGTCCATCGTTTTTGAAATGTTATGAATTTTGAAAAAATCAAGTAAATTAAATTAAATTAAATTAAATTAAGTTAAAAGTATTGTCAAAACTTACATTTAGGAACTCACAAACAAATAAAATGTTTGGTTATATTGCAAATGTCGCAGTATGTAATCACAGACCATATAATTATTATAGATGGGCAACTCTTGAATAAATTTGGGCCACAAATTTATCGCGCCATCTACAAAAAGATCCGGGAACTATCGACCCTAAAATCGATTAAGACGATATCTATAATACAGTCGTTTTAAGGGCGCGAAATTTTAAAATGTTTTTTTTTTTAAATAAAATAAATAAAATAGTAATAACAATTAAATATATTCAATATTCATATATTTATATACACAACAAATACAATATGTACAATATAAGCAATAGATACCTACAATACATACAACTACAATATGCGAGCAATATTTAAACAACAATCCATATTTTTTCCACATCATTTTAAACAACGCTATAAAAATGTCGGTCCCTTACATATGAAAGAAATTGAGAAAAAAATGATTGAAAAAATCAAACAATAATTCGATAATTCTTAAACTATTGAGTTAAAAAAAAAATAATCAAAAACAAGTTAATTTTTAAAGTCAAGTCAAATTTTTTACGTACAATTTACATGCATATACAAAAATACAATAATACAATTTTACATATTTAGATGTAGAAAAAGTAACGGTAAACTATTTAAAAAGTAAAATACTAGATTCCAAAGATACAATTAATGCTGAGGATTGCCAATTAAGAGACAGTTTAGGTATAATTGTATATAGATACAATTATTTGCAAATTTTCCTTCGTTGTTTCTTATATTTTTCTAAAGCCAAAGAACTGATAAAGTCTTGATTTGCGCTTTTGAAACTACAAAATTGTTTACATTCAGTAATAATGAATTCCTAAAAACATATAAAGTTAAAAGCAAACCTCTGATCTTTTGAGGTGTGATTAATACTTTTGCATCGGGTTGAGGAATACTGAAAGATGTATTCAAAGTGGTTCACTGTAATCTGAAATACAATTAAGTAAATAGTAAATGTTATCTATATGAAACAGAGTGATCAACAATATAGATATTTAAAGTTGATTGATTTTTATTAAATTAATTAAAAATTTGGGTTGAAAATTGCTTTCCATCAAAGAGGGACTGGGTTAAATTTGAAGAAGTTATAAATCATTTTTGAAAAAACAAATGTTGGCCTGATCAATCGATCTTCTTAAATAATAATTCAAGGAATTAAAGATATGCTTAGGCTGCTGCACGAGATACCACCATACAGCAATTTTACAGAAATTTACAATTTAATTATTTCTATGATACCTACTACCTATTTATCCTGACTCATCAAATGCGTTCCCCCTTTGAGACAAAGCATTTCAGTTGTTAGAAACAGTATAATATAAACATTTAAACAAATAATACAAGAAATTTGTTATTAAAAATGTGTGCCTGTGATTTTTAACCATTCGTTTAAAATAATAACCAATATAAGATAACACCGAAATCTCAAATGTCAAGTCAGCTAGTTTATTAATATAAAATTAGTTTCGTAATATAATTCGTACCTGGCAAATTTAATGTTGGAACTGGAAATGCTAGTAAACGTTCGTTGGAATTTATGCAAGCTTCGCTAAAATGACTTCTGCACAATTTGCAGTTCCTCAAGTCATTTTTACTAGCTAGCAGCGGATTTTTAATTCGTTCCAACCATAATTTACGCAATTCAAAAATTCAAAAACATATTTTTAAAATGTAATATGTGTATTTGACGATGTTTTAAAGAATGTGTTTTAAAATGTTTGTGATTTGTAATAAGTGTTAAAAATATTAAAAAATATTGTTATGAACAAACAACGAAATTTGTAAGTAAACAATAAGCAATATGTCTGATTATAAAATACATTTATTTAAACTGATCTATTTTTTTTAATTTCAATTTTTTATCTAATTCTAAATTTTCTATTTCTAATTTAATTTTTTAAAATTCTAATTGTCGTTTTTCCTCTAGTATATCTAAATCTAATTTATATTTTTTTCTGTTGTGCTCCAGTTCTTCTTCCAAAATTTGACGTCTTAGGTGTTCCACTTTTTTTTTTATCGCCAATGTAAACTTGCGTTGCTCCGTAGACGCTGCTTCTGCTTGTGGGAGCAGAATTCAAGCAAGGCCTACGTCTTCTAGACCATTGTGGTGGCTGCGGTGCTTCTTGCTGTTGTGTATCCAATTGTTGTACGTCAAATTGTCTATCAAGTGGAGGATTTATCTCCAATATATCAATTGGAGATAAATCCTCCAATTGATAGACAATTGTTTCTGGAGCTTGACTGGGACCACACTCAGCAGTCAGTGAATTTATGTTTCGGAATGAACTGTCACTGTCAAACCTATAATACATTACTGTTAGTAATAGCTGCATTCAACGTAGTCAGCAAAAGTCAGTAATGTTTAATCAAGAAAATTAAATACATACATGTTTGGTACACCCGTCGCAGCGGTCCCCAGCAATGCTTCCACTACCTCAAAAACAGGATTTGTTTTCATAACGGTGGCAGGGCCCCCATCTGTTTTAAACAGCTCGACCCTTGCATTGGCCTTTCGCTGCTTTGTATCCCTCTTTAAGTTGTCCCACAACTTTTTGAGGGACAGAACTGATCTGTTAAAAAATTCAAGAAATATGTTAAAACCTACTTTATTATCATACAAAAAAGATAAAATATGTATTTCATTACCTTTTATAGAGCGAGGAACTGTTGAATTCATCCGCCAAGAGGGACCAATATTTCTCCTTCTCTTTGTTCGTCACAGAGTCGGTTTCTTTATTGTGAAGCTTGCGTTGGTATTTTTGAATCAAGCCCACAAGCTTGATTTTATCTTCCTCTGTGAAGTTCCCGGTTCTCTGGCGCTTAGGCTTTTCCATTTCTCAATAGTACTGATAAATAAAATTTAAGATAATAAAAGGTGAAAGGTAAGGGTAAGATCAGCAGTGTAATAAATAAAAACTTACCAAGATAATAAATTATTCACTTTAAAATCACAAGCACAAGTTGTCGATCAAATCACACGAAAGGCGTAAAGCAGGTGGCACGTGTTTTTAACAAAAAGCGCGCTTAAATCTTGCAAGGTCGGTGACGAAACATTACCAGGTGACTTGCTCGATGCGCACAAGTATTGAATCTAACCTCAAAAAATACTCCTTAACATTTTAAGCCAGCGAAACAGACGACTTAACTTTAAGGAAAAGTTGAGGACTCCTTAGAGCTAAGGTGCGTTGGTGAAACTGAAGTTTGCCTTAAGTTGATTTAAAGCATTCCTTACATTTAAGGAACGTTGGTGCAATCGGCCCCTAGAACTTTAAAATTTTACGTCAGTTTTTTTATATGGCAACAACTTCAAATGACAATTTATCGGAGCCGGGCACATTAAAGGTCAAATTTACAATTGCTTCTGCCACAACAGGAGAGTATGAGGTTCCGATAACATTCTTCTCTGACTGCAATATAATTTTTGAGCATCTCTTCTTATTTTCAATTGAACCCTCTAAATAACTTGCAGCCATAGTGGAACTCTTCCGTCCCTTATGTGTTTTAATATTGACCCAGGTTGCTCCGGCGTCTGCTAGCATAGTAGCTGAGCTATGTCGATAACAATGCCTTACGTGCCTACCTTATTTGAAAAATAAACCAAGAGGATATGTTCATTCACAATCGAAATATTCTTTTCCTCCTTCCAGTTACATAACATCTTGTATTCCTTTTAGTACAGCTTGACAAACTTAGCTTGGCGGATGAGTCATGGATGCGCCGTAGACCGAACGACCGCCCCTTAGCGGAGCTTAGTTCTTTATTGGTGGTGGCTCGCCAATACTAGCTATATCCTTATCTTAAGACACTCTCTCGCTTCCTTTTCTGCGCAGGGTCATCCGCCAAGCTATTTCTGTCAAGCTGTACTGATTTTTCGCTTTTTTGGGTATTACATTTTTCTTTGCCTGATTAGCCTCATTTAAAATATAGAAAACGTCACGAAAAAGTAAAATTTTAATTTGTCATTAAGTAAACAAACTTCCGTTGCTATGAAAATTGCTCATCGCTTACTTATAATAAATTATTACGAATTGGTTGTCAAAAATAAAACGTCAAAATTTCTGTTCACAATAATTTAACACGTAAAATATCCAGTATGAAATAAAGTTTTTCTACGACAACATCGAGATATGTTTATTTCACGAGCGTAAATTCAATCATAAACAAATACATTTTGTACAGAATTTCATTTCGCATCGGTTGCTAGACAACAAATGCAAAATGAAATATTTCGTGTTCGGTTCACTGTTTTTGGTCACAAATGTTAAGGCGGCCTAGAAAATCGAATGTCATCAGTTTGCCGTCAGTTTGTTTCTGTCAACATTACGTTGCAGATAATTTCGTAGTTATTTTCGATAAATCTTACAATTAATATGGAAAGTGATAGTGATAATGACTTGGAATTAACACCTCCAAACATAACTGAAATTGCAAAGTTCACAGCATTAAATTTATTACCGGAAACATCTAAGAAAATGTATCAACGCGCTTATAACCTCTTCTTTTCTTTTTTTTGTTTAAATTATGTTAAACGCGTGAGCAGAGGTTATCGCAGAAAAAATTTAGTATGCAACGCGCACAAAACAGCAATTTTACACTCGTATGAATTGCTGCAGTACGAGTCTTCGACTCGTACTGCAATTCATACTCGTGCAAAATGAGCATCATTTTGTGCTTGTTGCATAATATACTAATTTGTATGTATCTCAAACGAAAAGTAACTTAAAAGGTACTCGCAAGTAAAAAATACTGGGAAATGAATTTACAAGGGGGGTAAAAATGCAACAATTTACGGTAATTTTCGAAAATAGGATTCACAGCAATTCTGTATTTTCAAATTCCTCGACTTTTCAAGGTTTTCCATGACCCGTTTCCAGTACTTTCCTTGACCTTTTTCTAGTAATTTGTGCCTTTTAACTAAACCAGTCAAAATTTTCAGTTCAAGTTATATAGGATAGTTTCAATGGTGTTTATAACGAACGAACTCGAATGAAATCCATCAGGTGGTGAATCGATCGTGGGGACATTAGAGCGACGCGCGAAATTTTCTTTCATAAGATTACATGTAAAACTCGGTTATGTTAAATTTAAAATCACAAAGTTAGAAAAGCATTAAGCGTTTCAAGAAAAATATAAAGAAAAGCCTAACAAAATGGGTACTATATTTTCTTGGGAAATAGGGATTTTAAACAATATGTACTATAAAATTGAGCAAGTAAAAACTGCAGGTAATATTTATTACGACTCATTCGAAATTCAATAGGTTCCACGTGGTTTCTGAAAATGAAGTTTGAAGATTGGAGGATCATACTGTAAATGATTTAAAAAGATGCAGAAATTTACCAGTTGGTGGACTAAAGAAAATTTGGTGAAAAGGCAGTTTATTTTATAGTTGTTATTTGTGCGAACAATTAATATTGTTTAAATCAAATTTTAGAAATCAAAACTGTATTGCTTATGAACAAGATAAAAATATTTTTGTTGATATCGATGGAGGAGTGTGGTACCAACGGAAGGTTTACAGAAGCTCTTCTACTTCGAATGCTGGAGGTTCACTTGGACCCGGTGACTTCAGCTGTGTATGGAAAACATTTCTTTCAGTTCTAATCACAAGGAGTTTTGCTTTGCCAACAATGCAATCGAATCACTGAATCGATCCATGGTTTTGGAAATCGAATAAAAAATACGTCTTCTCCATAATACCTGCTGTCGAATTTACACAAAGCATAGCTGCAGTGTTTAGGCATTATCTGAATCTACTTTAAAATTATTTTGTCGACAACTGTTCACTTTAATACAATAATTATTATTTATGGTTTATTTTATTGAAACTAACTAACCTCAAACCAGAGCGTCAATCACCGGGCTTGAAGATTGAGTTGCCTATATCCTGCAATAAGTTACTTGGTTAACTTATATTAAAATGTATCAAAAATTTTATGTTTATCAACGCTACGATATGCTATCATCATAGCTGCGTATTTCAGTTTTACGAAACGTATGCTAACTTTATGAACTTGCTTGTAAATAAGCTGTAATTTTAAATTTCAAGATTGCATGTTTACCGTATACTGCAATGGAAAAAAACGTTCGCGCCATATTTAATGTCCCTACCCTCTGGTAGTGGCTTAACAAACTAAAATTACCGATAAACACCATTGTTCTGTGATGCACAAAACATATACAGTGTGTCCACGGATGGAGTGGCGCACTCTTGTAAACTCTCTTATCTGCCATTTGGCTAGAAAAAGTCATTCTTGATAGAAAGTTCTGTTTATCTTGTGAAATCATAAACAGTTGTTCAGAAATTTGAAAGTGCGAAATCGACCTTAAGCAAAGCGCCCTTATTTTTCATTTTTGTGAAAAATGCTATTTTACAAAGTTGTTTCAAAATGTAACAAAACATTAAATACAAATGTTTGGTTAGCAAATAACAAAACTACATTTGCACTAAAGATGGCATTTTATTTATGTCAATAAGTCAAGAACAGCATGCCATGGAAGTGGTTTTAAGAAAACCTTCAATTACATATTAGCAAATCTGTTATTCAGGGGATTTTGATGAACAATAAATTTCGTGCATTCAAACCACAATTTATTCACAAGTTTCAAACCGGAGATGATGCTCGTCATTTGGGCTTTTGTTTAATAATGGCTGAGAAAATGTTGGCAGATCGATTCTTTTCTCGAAACGTTTTATCACGGATGAGTCAACTATTACAACTAATGGGGTAGTTTCTTCACAAAACTGCAGGCACTAGGCTCAGAAAAATCCCAATTTTCGAATAGTTAAAAATTTTAAAAAGGATAAGTGCTTGGTGTGCCGTGGTGCATCACAAAATAGTAAGTCTTTATTTTCTTAATGAATCAAAATTCTTATTTAGAAATTTTAAATGATTTTGTTCTGGCGACTGAAAATTTAGAATTCAGAAGAAAAATTATGTTGCAACAAGACAGATGTCCTGCACACTCTGAGTTATAAATTCAGCGGTGATTGGACATTTACTTTTCTGACAAGTGGATTTCTTGCTTTGGGTAAATAGTTTGGCCTGTACAGTCGCCTGATCTAACCCCAATAGATTACTTCTTAAGTTCTTATGGAGATATTTGAAGGAACAAGTCTATGAAAATGAGTTAGATGATAACAGATTTGTTAAACAAAAAAAAAATCTTCTGTTTATGAGGAATTTCGAACAAGGCTCGAAAAATATACAAATTGGAGGTCTTCGGATTGAATAGTTCTTGACATAAATAAAATGCTATTTTAAGTGTAAATGAATTTTTGTTAAGCGGTTGTTACATTAAGAAACAACTTTGTAAAATAACATTTTTTACAAAAATTAAAAATAAGGATACTTTGTTTAAGGTCGATTTTGTGCTTTCTAATTTCTAGAGCGCCTATATATTTCATTATAAATTTGACAACACTGTTTATGATTTCCAAAAATAAGCAGAACTTTTTGTCAAGAATGAATTTTTGTTGTCAAATGGCAGACAGGAAAGTTTAGAAAAGTGCGCAACCCCATCCATGGACATATTGTATATTATAAGAATTAACATAACATAAAATCTGCTATGAGATCTTTCTATTTCTATGTAGTCGGATAACGCTCGGATGAGAAGGAAACAACAGAAAATAATTCCAGTGCCAAATACCTACAAATAATGATCGAACTAGCAAAGAAATTTCTTTCTATCACGTCTTAATTTTTTTTTCAGGTACATAAAATAAATTCCCCGATTTTTTGATAAAATACATACTTTCTCTGATTTTCCCCCGACATTTTGGCTTACTTTTAAATTCCCCGACACTTCCAGGTTTTCCAGGTTGCTGTGAACCCTGGAAAACAACATAATGTACTACCCTAAGTAGCATCACAATATTATGTTTGCTGAATGGACATTGAAAAAACTAGTATCAGGATATTTCGACATCAAATTGAAGACAGAAAATTTATCCTAAAATTCGTTTTGGGATGTCTTCAAAAGAGACAATTCAACAGCAGGCGAAAGAGAATGTTCCGAAAAGCACCGAAAATTAAAAAAAAAAAAACTCTTGGAAACAATTAATTAATAACTTATAATAAATAAATTTTGTTCCTTGTGTAATAATTCTTGGTCAATAGTCTGCAAAATTAGCACAAGTTCAGTTATGTTTCTCAAAGAAACACATCCTCTATTGCCAAAATCGTGTAAACTTGCTATCAGTAATTTCAAAGAAAGAAATCAAACATCAATTGGACGGTGTTATGCATCACACGGCTAAGCGCCAATTCCATAAAATCGAGATATTAATGTCATCTGATAGCTGAAGCTCCAAACTATCAGCTACAATCTGTTTCCTGGTGTTTTATTCGATAAAAACAATAAAAATGTAAGCTCCGATATTGATAACGCCTATTAGATGCATGCATTTCGAAACTTAGTATGCGCTGTAGCTCATTTTGGTAGAATGGAGCTTAGCCGTGTGATGCATAACACCGTCCAATTAGAAAAAGAAAGCTTATATAATTTAATATTGTATTAACAATAAGATGCAACAGAAGCCTTCAAAATTCACTAGTTTCTCGCGAAAATAAACATCTTCTCAGATGAGAATTTTGTCTAAAATTTCTACCTCATCCCAGGCAACTTTACGGTTTCTTCCTTCATTTAGGTAAGAATATTTTGCATTTTTATGTACCAAGAATTGCCTTTTCTCCATTAAACTCGTGAAGCAGCTCATGGTTCTTCAGATTTCTTCTAAACGCAAAAGTTTTCTTGCACAGCTGACATTGAAAAGGTTTTTTATCATCATGTACAAACATGTGTCGTTTCAGATAAGAACTAAAAGCGAACGTTTTGTTACAATGTTGGCACTTATAAGGTCTCTTGCCCTCATGTATCAACATGTGATCTTTAAGGTAGGCAAGTCGTGAAAATCCTCTCTGACACTGTTGGCACTCATAAGGTTTTTTATCTTCGTGTGTCATGATGTGCCTCTTAAGGGCTGATCTTTGTTTAAACGCTTGCTGACACTGTTGGCATTTAAACAGTTTCTCGCCGTTATGTATCTTCATGTGCGATTGTAAGGTTTCTTTCTGGTTGAAACATTTTTGACATTCAGAACACTGAAACGGTTTTTCACCGGTGTGGATGAGTGTGTGCCTCTTAAGAGTATCACTTCGGGTGAAACATTTACCACAGTCATTACATTTGAATTCTGCCTGACTTGAAGACGAAGTAGAAGGTTCTTGCAATTTGG
This sequence comes from Dascillus cervinus, assembly GCA_949768715.1. Taxonomy (NCBI): domain Eukaryota; kingdom Metazoa; phylum Arthropoda; class Insecta; order Coleoptera; family Dascillidae; genus Dascillus; species Dascillus cervinus. The sequence continues at coordinate 21,657,976 of OX458319.1, read as the reverse complement.
TCTTTATTTCGGATGTTGCTACACGTTCGGTGAGCTGTACGAGTGCAAAGAATGGTTCCTGATCTTCAGACAAATCATTATTTTCTTCTGTTGTTAGTTCAAATGTCGGATTATCAACTTCATCCTTGATGATAAGTTCCTCCGATTCTATTTTAAATTCAATGGAACTTGCATAATTTTTCATTATTTCGGAATCATTTTCCTTTTTTGTTGTAATTTGATATAAGGAATCAACAACTTCTTCCTTGATATAAAGTACCTCAGGTTTTATTTTGAATTCAACTGAATCTGTCCCTTTAGAATTATCCATTATTTTTGGGTACAAATGAACTTCTTCTGAAAAAATCAAGTACATGAAATTGACTTAAAAGAGGCGGCTTTTTGAAAGTTTCTACCAAAGTTAAAAGTATTATCAAAATATCGTAGCACAAATCAAACAGCACAAGTTTTACATAAACAAAACGTTTGGTTATGTTGGAAATTTGACAGTATGTAATGGTAGATGGCGCCACACGATGTTTTAATTTTGAAAATACTTCGATTACTGGGAATTCAAAGTAAAGAGATTAAACTCAGATTAGAAAGTAAAAATTTATATTTTCTCAAATGTATAATTTGCCAAAAATTTCTACCTCATTCCAGCCCAGACAGCACAAAGATGTTAAAATTTCCGTAGTCATCTTTCATAGTTGGCGTGTAATCGACTAAAAGATGCCGAAAAAATGTCTTATGTGATTTTTCGCGTCCAAAAGATGACAAAATTCAGTTAAGTTGTCAATTAAGTTTTAAAAACCCGGAGAGGTATTTTTAAAAACTTTATTTATTTGTTGATTACAAAATAAAGGCAAATTACAGACTATTAAAGACTGAATGAAGACTACATGAAGACTGCATGAAGACTGCATGAAGACTAAAGCTTATACAATTTTTTTGTAACATTTATAGTATTTCTTATGTCCAGCTAAGCACATTTTGACACGTGGCGTAAGACGGCGACGCTAAGAGTATAATGCATCATTGATCACATTCACTGGATGCATGCGTTGCTTAACCATGACACACGCGACACGTTTTGTTATTATGAATGCTGAACTATGCACATAACTTGTCTTTTCGTCAACTTTGCAATTTGGTCTTTATTTCGTATGTAGCCACACGCTCGGTGAGCTGTACGAATGCAACGAATGGTCCCTGATCTTCATTCCCAACATTATTCTCTTCTGTTGTTGTTAGTTGATGATAAGTTCCTTGGATTTTATTTTAAATTCAATGAAACCTCCAGAATTATCCATCGTTTCTGAATCATCATCTTCTTTGATGCTAAGTTTATTTTTTTCTGCCTTAAGTTCATATAACGGATCAACAACTTTTTCCTTGATGATGAGTTCATCAGTTGGTACACTTGTAAAGTTCCTCATTTTAATACGTTATTAATGCGCATGTGTGGAAAGTAGATCAAACGACCTAAAAATGGTGGCATTGTTGCCAGATCAGTTTTCTCCAATATTAATTAAAAATATTGTTTAGTTGTTTTGCAAATTTGTGTTCGATGATTTTTCGTTATGACAATTTGGTCTCTTTTTTCTATAATTAGTTGGTACAAAAATTTTATTTTTCAACCAAGAGCTTTTAATGTGTTCGTGTTGAAACAATTTATTTGCCCAGATAATAAAAAGGTGTCTTTAATGACCAATTTAAGACTGGAGCGTTAATAAGGGCGTAATGCTGGCTACTGAAAAGTTTTCGACGACAAGAACAATAAAGTTCTGAGTGAGATATACAATCGCCGTTGTCATTTACGGTACTGCATCTGACGTGTAATGCAAGCCATGGTTGACGTGTTTGTAGAAATTATCATTTAACGATTATGGGATGGAGATTTATTTATTCTATATGCGAATTGTTTATTTTACTCGAGCTGAAACATGACACCACACTGTTATTCGGAAAGGCTTTCTTATCGTTCGGACAGCTGTTTCGTCGATTTAGCATTTTTTAAATTAACAAAAATGATGGTGTTTGTTATGAAGCACCGTCTGGGCCACGATGTGAAATTTATTTCCGCAAAAATTTAAAAAAAATAATGTTCAAAATAAAAGATTCCGCGCAAATCAAAACGTCCGCAGAAATAAAAGAATACAAAAAATTTTCTTTCTGTCCGAAAAGAAAGAGTCCGCGCGAATAAAGTAGTTCGAAGAAATACTATTTTATTTCTATTTTCTGCAGAAATAAAAAATAAAATATCCTCCAGAAATATAGAAGTAATAATTTCCGGGTCCGTGAAGTTGACACCTGATGTGGAGGTACAAACGATGAAATTTACACCAATCTTTTGTACTTCGTTTGTACCCGTTTGTACCCTCAATAATTTTTCAATTGAATCCACAGTTTCGCAGATATTCGCTAAAAACGTGATCCGGTGCCAACTTCACGCTAGCACCGGACTTGAAAGATTTCGTTTGTACTTCGTTAGTACCTGTTTGTACCTCAAATTAAATTTCTTCAAGTTCATCCCTCTAAATATAAGAACCGAAAAACGTCGCGTCAATGTCAATGTCACAGTTTATCTCTCGCGATATTGAAATTGTTAACGTCAGCATCTATTCATCTGTTTAACTTTAGTGAATTACTTTTGAAAAAAATGATTTACAAGGCATAAGGGCATTATGTCGTAACAATTATTCATTCTTCTACGGCCCCATATTTAGTAACAAATAAAATTATTAAAAAATTAAATTGTATCGAGTAACTACCCCGCCTATATATTTTCCCGTGTCTTAGATAAAGGAAAAATCTTTCTTGAAAAAACACCTCAAATTATGCGTATGATTTTTCAATATATTGCAATTATACCCAGATATTCTTAAAATAAGCAATGTCGTCCTTACGAATTACATTTTTACCTATACGCTAATCTATTAAGTTACACTGACCCTCATAAATTGGACAGAAGTCGGCTGTTAACTCGCATCCGACATCTCCAGACTGGTGCACAGAAAATTGGGTATGGGACTTAAAAGAAAGGCACCCCTAAACGAGTCGCCAAGACGGTCAAAATAATTAAAACAAATTTCAAGAACCAAAATCGGGTGATTAAAACTCTAAAAATCGTTCTCATCTCGAATTTTACATTTTAAATGTAAAAAATAGGTTTACAACAATAAAAATGTAATTCGTAAGGACGACATTGCTTATTTTAAAAATATCTGGGTATAATTGCAATATATTGAAAAATCATACGCATAATTTGAGGTGTTTTGCATCGGTCGTTCTACTGCCTATTCTGAATTCCTGTTGCATCTTCATTTTGACGCAAATCACGAATTGGCATTTTCTTCGGATACTGCGGATCAACCAATTCAGGTAGAAAGGATTTGGAAAAGAAAGTCACCAACTGATTCTGCATGTTCGCACGCCAGAAAATATCGTCCCTGACGATTTTTTGTACGCTTAGTCCAAATGGTGTCCATATAACAAACAAGCAATACTTTCTATTTGTTACATGTAGCTGGCCCTGTACTTGGAAATAGTAACTGTCTTTAGTTTTTAATGTTATTTCACCATTTATTATCTCCGAAAATTTAATTTTCTTTTCTCGAATGGCTTCCGTTGGTGAAGACGATGCGGCTGTTGAGGGACATTTTATTTCGACAATCCCATCGTCATCTATTACACCATCCGGCGAAGCTGCTAAGAAATTAAATTCACTGTCAATAAACAGACCACATTCGCGTACACGAATTCCATGTGTTTTCTCCAACTCTCTTAGAGCAACAAATTCGTGTTCCTGTCCCCAACGTGTTGCTGCAGTCCCGAAAAATTTATCATACAAAAGACGCTTTACCAAATTTGCGCAATGTGTAGTTTTTCGCATTTTGCATATTGCTGCAAAATTGGACGCAGTCAACCGTATGGAACGCTCCTGTCGCCATAATAAATTGGTACTTTGACCTATCGTGGTATGTTGTAATTCGTCTCGTTCAGAATCCGATTTTTTAATCAACGCTAACATTTCTTGTTCTTTTATATCGTACTGCTCTTTAGTTAACATTACAACAATTTCACTTTCTGTGGCACCATAATCACTGTCGGCAGGTGTTATGGGCTCCCTTTTTTTCTTTTTTACATCTGGAAATAATTCCTGTCTGCATCTTTTCCAAGTTCTTACCCTTTTCAAACTATTCATAAAGCGTTGAGTGTGTTTCCCTGGACTGGAGTGCACAGCTCTTTTATGAATAACCCGCGGTAATTCACCAGGTTCCAAATTGAAAGAAATTGAAGCAGCTTCGCATCGAGTTTGATATCGAGCCCCTTCCACTGAAATTAATTCTTTTGCCGCCAACGAATTTTGCCAAAATAGAATTGTAACACTCCGCTGCATTATTGTCCATGTTTATCAACAAACTTTCTGCATTTCTCGCAACTCTATCAACGATTGCCATGACATCTTGATAGAGGCCAGATACCTTCATTTCTGAAATCCACTCTTCATTAACTTTAAGATCAGTGCAGAAGTAAGACGAGCAATCATCGTGTTCCCCAAAAACGTGATTAGGTCCATTTCGAATATCATTGCGAAGCTGCGTAATTTTTTGGCTATGTGATAATTCCAAAGAATTAGCATATTTAATGGCACCTTGGACACCATTCCTTAACCGCTTAATTCTATTATTAAGGCAATTTCTCTGCGTTATTGGAACTATCACTTTTTTGGAACTTATTCTTCGCTGAGAAAGCTCTCGAAGCTTTGTACAGAAGTTCCGCAGCAAATGATTGCAGCATTCAATTTTTTGAATTATTCGGGTACCATAGGGACGAGCTTCCATCAATTTTTTTGTAACACTACTATCACCATCTCCAATCAAATACCCGTATTTTAAATTATGCATTTCAATGCCTCTCATAAAACCTTCAACAAGAATATCAGATTCCATTCCTGTAGACGCCTTGTTCCAGTTCTTAAAACAGATATGGTTTGGCGGTTCAGTGTTTCGTGTTTTGGAACGAGAACATACACAACAATATTTATTTCGGACACCTAAAAACAACACTTTACCAGTTTTTTGTCCGATAATAACACCAACCCCAGATGAAGCATTGTAATTAACTCGGTAACTCCTTTTGCTCCAAGCGCCATCTGCGATCACACTTATTACGGGTATGCCATCTGAATCCACGTTTCCTTCTTCAATTGCAAGTTTTGCTTCTTCTTTCCCAGCCTTTTCGATTATTTCCCATGCCGTATCATGAACAAAATGTGAAACTGTTTTTTCGGTTGCAGTGAACAAATGAGGTCCCATACATGGAATATCACATGTAGAAACTACTTCTCGTAGTTGGGAATAGCCGCCTCCAGTAGAAATAATCCCCAATACTGCTGCTTTATTGATATCCATAGTATTTGGATCATCGTCCGAAAATATAAATTTTTCAGATTTGCACATATCACACACAATAGTAAATTTGCTTTGTAGTCCAATTCTTTGTTCTTTCGTTATATTTAAATGTTCATTAGAACAAGAGAAAAGTTGATTATGTCTAAAAGTGATGATTTGCATAAAAAATCTTTCAATATTCACTATTCTTCGGCCACTAATATCGTTATTGTCACGCGCACTGCCACTAGTTTTTGCTACATTTTCCACATTTATTTCATTGGTAAAACTATTACGGGGTAATTGTACATTATTGTCCATCCCAGGCGAAGCCAAGGTGCTACTTGTTGATGCTCGTTCAACAATTGGATTGGACAGAGTTTTATCTTGTTGCGAATTTTTTTCAATTTTTGTCTTTGGGATTTACGTTTAGCTCCAACAGTTAATCGAGGCATTGTCGAGAGAACTTAATGGTAAGCACAATAGTTACCTACTCGTAAATGGTGAACCAATTAAATAAAAATTATTTACCTAAAGTACCCTTTAGCAATGTAATAGAAACGCAACACAAGATCACACTTTGTTTTTTTTTTTAAAACACTTTTATTTGTATAAAAACAATTTCTCGGTATTTCAAGTTATTAATAACTTTACTCCACTGAAAGTCAATGAGCGACTGATACAAAAAAGCACAACCAAAGATTTCCTTAAACAAATCTGGATTTTACAGTGTACGTTCTCCGAAATTGGCGCGCCACTTTGCATCCGGTACATCTGGCATGTTACCCTGCGATAATTTTATTATTATGTTTTTAAACGCCTGAAATTTAGGCAATGTGTATTTAAAAACATAAGTTCATGTTATCCATATTACGTCAAAACGGCTCATCTGAGTGATGTGCAAAAAATTTATATTTAATGGTTAAATATGCGTGAAGGTACCGAGCGGTCGTATTTGCCATAAAAGACAAACGTAGCGCCTTAAAATACATGATAAACATAAGGCATTTTTTAAACATTATTATTAAATAGAATTTTTTTATAGAAACATGTTTTCTTGATCTCGGAACTTCAATTCATCTTTAATTAACAAATTACTGTTTACTTCACTCGATTATATACAATGGTTACTGCACAATATTTCCTACACGAAACGCTTACAAACTTACTGCAGCATTACGCCCTTTTAATAAAATTTTTTGTCGAGGTGTTTCCAGGTTAAATCAAAATAAAATCCAACAATAGACAAACACAAGCTGCACATAGTTAAAATTGTTGGTGATCTTGAAATTACCGCATTGATAAATGGATAAGAACTAATGGTCCCGTGCATTGGCCACCACCACGGTCACCAGATTTAACCCCTATGGATTTTGTATGTGAAAAATTTAGTTTATAAGGAGAGATTTATGCAACAATTAATGAATTGGGGAATACAATTTTAACAATAATTAATGCATTTGATGGTAGAAAAATTTTGAAAGCAGCACGCAGTGTTCAAAAAAGAGCCCAAAAATGTGTTGAACGAAATTGGCATTTTCGAATATCTATTATAATGTCTTTAGTCATAAAATATGTTTTTCTAAACTTCCACTCTTAGTATGCCATTGAAAAAATATTTCAACAAACACAATTTTCAATTGTTTCATTGCCTACATGATTTTTGCAATTAATTTAAATAAAAACTTTAATTATGTGTAAGTTCTAGGTAGTTAATTTTGTAACTCTAATAATACCAAAGTTACCAATAGTGGACACTTAATATAATACAACCTGCATACCTGTTTTTCCACAATGATCAAGGATCAAGATTCTTAGTCAATTTAAAATTGCCTCACCAGTTCAATAAAGAGCAACTAGTGAAATAATAAATGATATGGTGAAATTTCTATAAAAATAGAAAATTATACTTAGTAAATTAATTTTTTGAATGAAACTGTTACTCAATATTCTTATTTAACTTCACCTCAGTTCTATTACACAAAATGTTATTAAAAATGTTTCGACACAATTTTTGCATAGGGGAAAAGAATGTTTTGAAACTAGAGGGTAGGTACCTACAAATTTTCATTTTATATTAAAAGAAGAACAATATCTTCAGTTCATCCGGGACACACTGTATAACTTCGAATGTACATTTAATTCTTGCACCAGATCCTATTATTTAAGATATTCACGTTACATTTACTTTTTAACCTTGATTTCAACTTAAAATAATAATTCAGGCAGCAAATCATTGGTTAATACAATATTGAAAAAGAATACAATTATGAGACTAGGTACTTAATAATATTATAGATAATTTATAAAAGGAATGATTCAACATTGATGTTTAAGTTCGGTATTTCAGTGATGGAATTTTGATTAACGTAGGTGACATCTAAGGTTTAAAAAGTGTAGTTATGGTAATTGCACACCCAGATTTCTAATGCTTATAATTTACCTTTTGACATAAACGATTTTTTTTGTCGACGACGCCGTATTCTTTTGATATATTTGAGTCACAATAATCTTTAAGAATCATTGTAGGTAGGTATTATAAAATAGACTATCTTTTAACAAGATCTGATTAACTGGGATTTCTATTATCCAGGATTACATAGTTATTTTCCACCCCGGGTTATTGAATTTCCGAAAAGAAGGTTTATTGATAACTTTTCAGATGGGTTAGATTATATGGGACATCAGTTTAATCCACAAATCTAAAGATATCTTGTAAAAATACTTGCCACGTTTATGCTAAATTCAATGCGTTTCTGGAATTCGGTTTAGCCTGGTTTTATAGTAGCTAAGTCAATTTATACACAAAAAAGGGCTCAACGTTGAGAATATTGGTGTATAAATTGACTGGGATACTATAAAACCAATTTTCTTAATGCGCATTGAGTTTAGCATAAACGTAGCAACTGTTAATTTGAGATATAATTAACGAATTTAATTTTTTATATTTAAATATTGCTGGTTTGAACTATTCAATAAACCATTTCAAAACTTTGGATTATGCAAAAGTATTTATAAATAAATTCGCGCTTACACAATTTGATTTAATTAAATTTATCTAAATATAAATCTTTCATAATTATTCATAGATGAAAAATAATGTTTCAATTTTTCCGGGAATGTTTCATAAACTGTTATTCAGCATTTTGAGTCTATCCGATATCATCCAAACGATTAAGAAATTTCGCTGTACAAGTTAAATATTAGCCAGTTCAAACAGATATGAACAATAAATAATCGTTGCTTAACTTTATTTGATCCGACTTCCGACTGACCTCAATTTAGATGGAAATTTTTTATGAAAATGGCCCCCGAAAATTTTCTAGAGAAAATCAACACACTTACATTAATTATCTTTTTATTGGAATAAATACTTTTAACTTAATTGTACATATTAATATCACAATAATACGATCACACCCAAATAAGTAAAAAGCAACCGTCGATCACACATCGGCTCTATTTTTCTTTTCCCACGCTTTATCTCTACTGACCCACATAACATTATTTTGCAAGAAATAATCTTCGATTTGATTCAAGCTCTTCCCCTTCGTTTCCGGTAACATCAAATATAGAAACACGCTCGCCAAAACAGACGAGCCCCCGAAGAGCCAGAAGATCCCGTAAACGCCCATCCCCTTCTTAATCAAAGGGAACATTTTCGCGGCTCCGAAAAGAGTGAAATTAAATGACATAAAAGTCAAGCCTCCGGCCAGACCTCGAATTTTCGCCGGGTACAGCTCGCCGAGCATAACTCCGGGCAATATCATAAATCCGACCGTGTTCGTTGCAACGTACAATAAAATACAAATCGCCGCGAAATAACCACTGGCAGGACAGTTAGCTTGTTGGAAGTATAAAAACGTTCCCAAGGAGACGGCTGAAATTGCAGTGCCCACCCCTGAACCTAAAGCTAAAGTTCTGCGACCGATCAGAGCTAATAAAACGCTCGCCACTAATGTAAACAGGAATCGCACACATGCTGTTAAAACAGCGGCTAGGAAGTCGTCGATGTGGTCCCTCCCGATGTGGGAGATGATATCGACGGCGTAGAATACGACCAAGTACGTGCCGGATAAAATCTGCATTAAATTGAAGATGTTGATTATAATAAATGGTTTTAGAACTTGTGGGCTCAAGAACGTCTTCCAAAATGATGTTTTCAAAGTGCCGGTCGTTTCGTTCTCCAGCCGCATGATTAACTGGTGCGTTTCTTCTTTTGCCTGCAGAAATTTATTAAAATTGTTACTTTTGATTAGAATTTCTTACTTGAAGCGAGTCGCCTCCTCGTAGCCATTCGAGAGCCTCTCTAGCTTCCGTGATGCGCCCTTTTCTCACCAGCCAGACCGGACTTTCCGGCAAAAAGAAGAAGACGGCCGCTGATATAATAGGAAGGATTGTACTTAAACCTGTAATAAAATTTACGAGGCCTTAAAAATCATCAGACTGAAACGGCTTTGAAAAATAAAAAACTAAGCAGGGGGTGAAAACAAAAATTTTTATTTTTTCTGTTCAACTTATCTAATAAAATTTTTATATGAACAGATAAACGAAAATTTGTTCTTTTTCAAGCGTAACAATGTTGCTTTCCTTAGATTTATTTATATTTCGAAAATTTTACAAAGAAACTCGCAGAAAGCATTTCGTAATGAATATTTTTAAATCAGGAAATTGAATTTTTCAGTGATTACTTTCGATACGGAAAATAACAAATTGGAAACTCTATATAGAGAAGGGGAGATTTTTATTACCGGCCACAATCCTCCAGTTAACCAGCGATCCAAGGGCGTAAACCAATAAAATCCCAAATGAATAGCTCGAAAAAGGGACGCTACTAAATATTCCCCTTACATGAGGTTCGGAAATTTCGCTAATTAAAACCTGAAAACAATCCGTTCGCATCACACATCATTCGAACTCGAATTAATACCTGTCCAGGAGCCGCCATCAACCCAACAGATATTCCTGCAATTAATCGACCCAGCAAGAGTACAGCGTGGTTCTGGGAGAGAGAGATCAAAATCCAGCCTAAAATCAATGGAAGGGCCGTTATTTGCAACGCTAATTTTCTACCGCAACGCTCCATCAACAGTCCGCTCAAGAGAGACCCTAAAGGGGTTGCTGCAGAATGTATACTAGCTGAAAAAATGTTTTTTGAGTTAGATAACGATTATTCGTGGCCAGTCATCAACCGGTTAAGTGGTGGTCAAGGGTGTTGCGGGCCAATGTTAGAGCAATCATTCAATTCGTGATAATATTAAGGTCGTTCACACGTGCAAATTTATTATATCTCAAAACTGTCCCTCTACATTTGGGTCAAGTACTTGCGTAGATTCGCATGTAATTATAAATAGTGCAATGCACGCGGGATTTCCCTTTCGAATACTAAGTCGAACTTTCACAATAAACAAGTTTTTTTGATGTTTACCTATCCAAGATCCAATTTCATCATCGATCTGTAAAGTTCCATTCGTAACCCCTAGCTGCGGTAAAAGTATCGCCGAATATCCAATCGGCATGCCGCAGCTTGCGGCGCTCATCATTACAGCCCCAGTCACCATGCACTACCCCCCAAAAATATTTTTTATTAATTTTCCAAAGCAAATTAAAATCAAACCTGAGCCAAGATCCTTCGCATCGAAGAGCGGTCATCAACCTCTTCTTCATAAACCGCCGCTTCTTCCAATAGTCCATCGGTGATGTTTTCTTCTTCACTGGAAAACCGATTCTCAAAGATGGAAATTAATGTCGAAAAAGTTACCTCGTGTTGATTTGGTCACTCGGTTCTGTCAGCATGTTGCGCAAGATGTTTAACAGAACTGATCTGCCTCCATAACGAACTTTTGTTTTAAAAGCCACCTCTATTACTTGATAATGGTGATTAATTCCGATTCGTCCCCGGAGACCCCCAATAAAATTTCTTGATCACCTCCTCTCTTGTATTATGACTTTTCTTTTTCACGTATACTTGACTCAATTTTGCTCGTTTAGGGAGGACTGATGAAAGTGGAAATTTTATTTATGTTTAGGTGGTGGCCGTGGCCTCAAATCTGCCAGAAAATCCCAAGCGTTGGTCGCATTTTTTGCGGATTGTTAGGTATTTAGACATGCCGCGTAAGGTCAAACGTCAGACAGGAAATGATATTTGACCTACTTTTAAAGTAGTCTGCTCTTGACCATTACTACAGAAATTATGTTTAATTCTTGGTAAATAAGACTATTTTTTAATTAAATCACAAAGAAGGTCTTTGCTGTTATATCCAATGAGTGGGACGTTATAAATGTTTTGTTTATCGGTTTGGCACGTAATGAATTACATGTTATGATTAGCACGTGCTGACCCACACCGCACAATGGCAACCGAATTTCTGCAATTCAATGAACGATTGTATATTCGCGTGACCCGCAACAAATCAGATTAAATTCAAAATTTAAAATTGTTTTTATATTTAACATTTTAAACTTTTTTCATTATTTTTCAGACTGAGACCAATTTTTTTCTAAAATATTTTAATAAAACTTAACTTTACTGTACCTACTTTTCTTGTCAGAGGATAACCCTATGCATAGGATATTGCTACCATAATAACAGCAAAATGGTTTTTGGATAAGTAAATCGACGAAGGCTTACCAGTAAAAAATATTCACTTCTTGGGATATCTGATTTAAGAAGTGAAAATGTCGCAGCTCTGTGACTTATTTAAAATTAAACATTTTCCGTAAATTGGTAATTTACTGAATAATGTTTATTCATTTCGATAAAATAAGTGGCTTTAACACCTTACCGGCGGGGCACGATTCTGCGAGTCAACCGCGAAAAACGGGGCGAGTTAATGATTCGCGCGGTTTTTGCATATGTGCAGTAAAATCATTACAACTTGTTTAATAATTAATGTATTTCGATGAAACTTTTACAACATGTACACAATTGTTTATACAAAAAATAAAGAGTATAATAACCGAAAATAAATTATCATTCCATCGTTGAACATAATATGAATTAAATTTTAATTGTGAATAATAAAAGAAATAATTAATATTCCTTTTATTACGATAAGAGACGAAACATGACATGATAATTATATTAGAGATAAACATATAACATAGAAGACATAAAACTATAATTGGAGTTTCGAAAAAATAACAATTTTTAAGTTCACGCACTCTCCTTGAGAAGATGAATTTGTTAACGCAGCGACCTTCTACAAATGCGCAAAGAATTTCAGCAGGTCATTGCCCCTTAGGTTTCGGGGGTGTAGATAGTGGCACAATTCTTAAAAACTGAACCCGCATATCTGGGTCACTGGGAAACTAGGTAGTACCTGCAAATGTCCCTTCTTTCACGAAAGCTCACAGCTTCAGTATAAACACTTTAGTTTTACAATTAGTTTTACAAGCTCACAATACAATATGGTAAAATCAATGCAGTAGACATTTAGTTATGTTTATTGTGTAAATAGTTACTATCAATAAATTAAAATACAAATCAAGGTGTCTCATTTGGGAGAACTGAACGCGCAAAGAGAAACAAGGAATTGTGGCCTACACAAAAACAATAATTATAAAATAAACTATAAACTATACATATTAAAAAAATTCTTAATTTTTGTACCTTTTTTTGGTATGGTAAATGTCAAAACACTTTCCTCTATGTAACGGAACGCCACAAAATTTGCACATAAAAGAGGTATCTCCTTTTTTTTTATTTACACGACACACACGACATCCTCTACGCACATTTTTTTTCTTTTTTTCACTGAAAATTTTTATTAGCACGTGCTGTCGCAGAGTGCCCGATAATCGACCAGGTGGATCGAAATACACTACTCCTGGGGTTGGCGTTACTTGGCCACTAGAAGGACTTCCAGTAATTTCCGGTAATTCAGCGGTCAACCATTCTTCGGCAATGGTCATTAAAAAATTGTAATATTTTAATCTACTGCCGGGATTTAATTTTTGAAATACAATAAATGCATTCAAAAGTGCACAATTTGATAAAAAGAAGGACACTCGCTTCGTCCACTTCCTTGTTTTTCGCATGATTGAGTAAAAAGCCAAATACTGATCGGCACGATCTACCCCTTTCATGTACTTGTTGTACTCGATGACGCAGTTTGGTTTCTTGACAAACATATTGGTGCTTCTGTCTCGTTTGGTGGTAGTTGAAAAATGTCTGTTATGTATTGTAGAAATCATGCGAACATCACCCTTTTTTTTGTCTTTCCAAATTTGCACCAACACTTCACCTTTTCGACGATATGTCGATTGTTTATATTGTAATTTAACTTTTTTTAATATATCCGGTAACCCTCTATTTACACGTATGGTACCGCATATTCTAAATTTATCTAATAATAATGTTTCGGCCAAGTTCACAGAATTATAAAAGTTGTCCATATACACGTGGTGCCACAAGTCCCTAAAAGGGCTTAAAAGCGACGTAACGGTGTTTAAAAGTGGCCCTGCAGTTCCCGTATAAATATTAAAATTACTGATATACGCAGTGTCCGATTCGCACACCATTCTGCAGAGGATGCCATATTTAACAATTTTACTGGGATTATAAGTCTTAAATAATAATCGGCCTTTCCACGGAATCATGGCCTCATCTAAAGCTAAATTTTGCTTCGGCGCGTACACAGTATTAAACTTTTCCGTAAAAAAATCGACTAACCACCGCACTTTCACTAATCGATCTGTATTATTAACGGGCATTTCATCGTTATTGTTGAAATGCAGAAATTGGAGAATTTGTTTAAATCGATCCCTCGGCATTGCTTTTGAAAACATTGATGTTCGGATTATTGGTCTGGTAGACCAATATTCTTCAATGGTTGGTTTATTTAATATCCCCATCAATATTGTTAGCGCGTAAAATATCTTCATTTCCTGGATGTCGACATCTTTCCATTTGGCCGATTTCTTTCCTTCCCTATATTTTTGTTTATTCTGTAGGTAATATCTGTTTGTTTCCCTCGTCACCATTTCAAAAAACTCATCAGATAGGAACAATGAAACAACACTCTTCACACTTTCACAGTTTTCGGGAAAAATTCTAACTCCTGCGTCCCCAAGAAAATTTTCATTATTTCTTCGCGGGTCCGACTCTGACCAATCCAAGTCTAGGTCCACATCAGAATCACTGGACGAAGAAATACGCATAACGCGAGGACGACCTCCGGTTCTAGGCATTGCGATGTCGGAGTCGGAGTCGGAATCTTCGTCGTCTTCGAAATCTTCATAATCACTTTCGTTGATAACGCTTCCCTCTTCAGATAACTCATCGTTGTAAGTTTCAAATAAATTTTCGTCTTCGAATTCCATTTTCACACTGTAACGTTTTCTTCTTCATGTGTCGCGTTTGACGTGGAGATGAGAACTCTGTGGCTTCCTCGTTGAGGTTTTCCTACCCTGATTGCTACCAGTAATCAGGGTAGGGATGATAGTAAAAGAACTTCGTGAGAAACAACGCTTAAGAGATTTCGCATATGAATACTTACACAAATCATTCACAACACTTAATTATTGCTATCTAGTTTCGAAGATGGAACACAGACTTTTCGCATGTATTTCTTATCGCGTTAAGTACAAGAACTTCGTGAGAAGCAACCCTTAAGAAATTTCGCAGACGAATACTTGCACAAATCATTCACAACACTTAATTATTGCTATCTAGTGTCAAAGATGGTACACAGACTTTTCGCATGTATTTCTTATCGCGTTAAGTACAAGAACTTCGTGAGAAACAACCCTTAAGAAATTTCTCAGATAAATACTTGCACAAATCATTTACAACAACTTTGTAATTGTAAATCTTCGATGATATAATGTGTAGGTTACAAGCAGTACTGGTTACAAGAGACGCAACACTCAACTTTGACATAATTATTGCTATCTAGTGTGGAAGATGAAATGCAGACTTTTCGCATGTATCCGAAGTGAACGCGTACCACGGAAATAATAATAAGTAATTAAAGTTAAATTAGTCAATCTTGTTATATTGTCCTTTACGATGATAATTTAATTTATACCTACATAAAAATGTGCTTATCTAACACATAAATCAATTAATTAATCAAACAAATCAATAATCGAAGAAAGTGCATTAAAAATTCCATAATCGAAATATCGAGTTTATGAGCCACTCCAAATAATCTCCAGATGATCAAGTAATAAATTTAAAAAAGCATTATATTGACCACATGTCATCAAAATTTAAAAAAAAATAGTTAAATTTAGTCCAGTTAGCCTAGGCCCTACTGTTACATAAAACAGATGCTTGTTTATAATGATTACCGAATTATTGTGTTTGTTTTCCCCATAAGAGTCATAATAAAGCAGTATTTTGATAAACAGTTTCGAATTATGCATTTCTATTACGTTCCAAACATTTTCAAATTGTTTGGTTACACTACTTCACAAGGTTAAAAATATAATTAGATAAAAGCAAATATTGCAATAACCGTAAAAACTTCATCAAAGCATTTAAAACTCAAAAAGATATGAACGGCAGTTCGTGTCAGGTGTCAACCAACGATTACGGGATCCTACAATTTTTAGAAACCACTTTAAACTACAAGGGTAAACATTTAAAGACGAGTGGTTTTTTTTAAACCCAAAAAGAATTTTTTTTGTGGGAACATAAAAATGCAAAAACGTTACAAGTTCATTTCACATGACATTTTAGTAACTAATTTGTTATAAAAAACTTTCCAATCGGTCACTAATACTTTATATTTAAACGATACGGAAAGATATCGGTGCGCAAATAAAAAAATTCTTATGTGTGTGTTGGTTATAGTTTTCTGTCGAAAACTAATGAATTTAAATGAGAGATGACACTACTTATACATATCATTTGACTATTATTGAATATCGTTGAAAAGCATTAGTGTTGTACCCGTTTTAAAACGATGGGAACAGAAAAAGCACTACTGCTGTTCCCGGCGTACGAGGTTGGCCCAATTTTTCGCACTAGCGCTGTGCCCGCCGTTAAGGTGTTAATATTAATTAAACCGTCGCTACACTTTGATTATTTTAGAATTCAATTATTTGGCCAGTGACACTTATACTTCCTGACCTTTCATTTCACTTGAAGGCGGAAAATGCAGTAACAAAAAAGGACAAGAGAGCGCTAATTTAATTATAACGACTCGTAGATATTAATAGAAGTCACTCTCTAACGAACGCCAAAATTTAGACAACCAAATTTGTTCCTTGACATTTTTTAGTTGTATGGGGTCCTCCACGGTTAATGGTTACCCCTAAAATTGGTCTCAAATATGAAACTTTTATCTTCAAATTTTGTGTATTTCATGGAGTGATGTAATACCACCAACTGGTGGTAGTTAATTTATTTTTATGATAAACCAGACGTAGTAGAAAAACGCAAAAGCATAATTTTTGAAAAATCAAAACTAAAAGTTTTTGTAGAATTTACCTACAACGTTTAATTTCGATTTGTAAGCGGCAAAAATTATTTGTTTAAATATTTTAAATTTTGTAATCTGGAGTTATCAGGTTCGGACTAAAATTAAACGTTTTCTACCCAAAACGAAAGTATTTCTTAGTACGGGTTCTTTGAAAAGTGACATAATTGAGCGTCGCGACGCCAGATGATAGACACTGAAAACCGAATTAACATCAGATCGTAGCTTATTAATAACTGAATACATAGCCAAATTTTCATAGTAACATCTTCAAAATTGAGTTTTTTTGGGGGGTGATCATTTACGTTGCAGAACCCTGTATAAAAGTTATGCTAAATTGCACGCCAGATATAATCATTTATGATTCGTTTTACTACCAAATCGATGCGAAAGGAGTTTGAATGAAACTTTTTTACCGTCGTTTTATTAAGGAAAAAATGTATGAGTAGCCAGAACCATTAATCTGAAGATGTCACATTTTTAATGAAGACGTTCTCCCGGCTATTGTTTTTCGCCTTCCTTTATCACGAAATTCTTCAAGATATTTTTTTTTTTGTTGCTCGAAATAAAACAAAAAAATTGACGTGGACTGTAGATTAATGACAGAAATATTTTGCGACTTATTACAGGAATTCCTTGGTATATTGCGGCGTCGTGGATTTGTACACTGCTTCAATTTTAAATCTTGGCGTTTCAAAGGCTGTCCTGGAACTTAATTGAATCACATAAATCTAGAGTTTTTTCTAAAAACAATTTCGAGGAGAAAAGTTTTGGGATAATAACACTAGTTGTTGACCTTTAATGTATCACTCGGGACTTCATCTGCAGGACGAATAAGTTTTCCATTTCCATAAATAAATCGAGATTTAAAATAGTGAAACATGTCCATCGACGGTAACATTATTATCGATGAAATTTTGTTATATTTTTCTGCACGCTTTTGGATGTGACAGGTTGTAATGTTCGGTGAGCCACGAAAAGGATCATCCTCTGGCAAATTGCCCATCTTTTCCGCACGCATTCCTGCGGTCAACTTACTCACATCAGGATGTGTTGAGCTTATTTTTATTTAGACACAATAGTACTTTAATGAGAATTTATTTTCTCTACGCGAAACAATGTTGTTGAGCGGCACTTTTAATCATGCTGCTTTTACATGAAGAGCTCTTTTGATAATTGAAAAAGGTTTTTTGGATTGAAATAACGTAGAGATAATAAGAGAAACAAACATTTTTGGGGTAAACTTTATTTTTAAAATTTTAAGGAGTTACTTTAAATAAATTTTACGTACAGAAATTTCAGTCTATTTTTAAATGCAATGCTGAACAAAAATTAAAGGAATTTTTTAAACTCCTTTTATACTGTTTTGGTAAGTGGGAACAAAAAAATATTCTAAACTCAAAAACAAAACTTTTGGAGTACCCAAACCCAACAGAAATAATATATAAAGTTGTTGTAAACTTCCATTTCTACCGTATCATACGCAGTATGTGAAAGCGTGGTTTTGTCATTTCCAGATTTTAATGGAAATACATGTTTTGAGGCTCACATTAATTTCATATTTAATTATTATACAAGTATCTCAAAAGTGACGGATTAACTCTTCAGTACATTGTTCAAATGTGTTTACAAGAAAAATATTATTTAATAAAGTTGTTGCAAAGTTGTTCCATATTCATACTAAGCGAAGTGGAAAGTTTTAATTGTGGATAGGCGTATTTCTTAAAAAATAAAAATTGTTTAAATATTTTTTCTAGGTACAGTACATGTTTTTTTAACAGAGTTTTGAAAAGTTAATTCTGCATTATCAAAACTCCTATAATGAAATTAAGAAAGAACTGACTCTAGATTTTGGTTAGAGTCAATAAATAAAAGGCGGAAAAAGCCAGTTTACATTAGCTGTGATCTCATATTTTTATAAAATTTGTGTACGATTTTCTTCACCAACGTCGAATTTTAAATAGTTAGAAAAATGCAATTGTACATAATTTATTGCGCTTTGTGGTCAAACTTTTTATCAAGTTGGTCAAACGTTTCATTTATTAGATTGGCAAGACCAATAATTTCTGATTTTTTGTGAAAATGTCCGAATCAACACCAATTTCCGGAAAATATTTCCGAATTTGTAACAAGTTAGTAATTACTTTTCAATTTTTTAAAAGTCAGGAATAAGGATATTACTAACCAGTTCTGAATAATCGCATATACATACCGAAATCTGATTGTAGTTTACGTTATCTTCATTCTTTTTTTACCTATTTTTGATAGTAACTTTCACGCAATCGGCGGTTAAACGAGAATTTAGTTCATACTTATTATACTACTTCATCAATGGCAAACTGTATCGCCAGCATAGTAATGAGAATAGTTTTCGTCGAAAGTTCCCAAAATGACACTTATCGTGTGAGGGATAAATTTTATGGATAATAGTCGACGCGAAGCGCATACGAGTAAGCAAATTCACACGAGCTTCGCTATACTTTCGAACGATTTGTGAACACTAATTTTCAGACGATTCAACAAAATAATACAAATGTCATCCAGATTGAAAGCGGTTTTTCACTTCGTTTTACAGTGAGCGGTAAAAGTAACAGTTCGATAAACCTTGAACTATTAAGCTTGGAAAAAATTTAAAAAACAAACCAGTTTTTAAATCAAATTTAATATTTTTTTAAATAACATTTTTATATGGAGGGTGTTTTTTTTATCAAAGTAACGATGTCATGTTAGGTCTTTTAACTGTCGAAACGCAGCTACAAAAATATTGGGCCCTTATATAAGAAAAAAGTTAAAAAAAAATTTAATTAAAAGTGAGCGACAAAAATAAAACAATAAAACTACTAATTGTAAGTTTGAAGTAAAAATCCAAAGCAACTTAATTTAATATTTTTTGATATAACGTTTTGATATACAGGGTGTTTATTGTCAGTGAAATGACGTTGTCATCATTTATTTAAATAGCACTATTCAATAATTAATTTTTTTAGCGAACTATATACCTGGCTCCGCAGTTTACATAGCCTAATCTTATTTACTCTATCTCCGTACTGTATCTCGAGAACAGTAGATCATATGGAAAGATGCAAGAAATATAAATTGTAGATAATTGTATGATATACAATATTTATAATCACCTTAAATGATATGGATGGCCTCATACTAATACCCTGTATCTGAAAAATTGGCAAATTTCGGTTTTCTGGTATTATTACGAGAGGAAAACTTTAATATTGAAAAGTCCTTTTAGTCACAGTATACAAAAATTGATTCGATTATTGGTAAATTACCATGGTAATTTAATTTTCTTCATCTCTTGAACAATAATTGTAATTTTTAAGATACAGGTTATTAGCATGAGGCCATCGATATGGCGCATAGAAAATAAGATAATAGCAAAAAACCTATTTTCGTGCCGTTTGACCTTAAGTGTCTTGTGACGCGGACACGAGATTGTATGAGATTTTTCAGCCAGTCTTCAGAACGTCAAAACAAACGTTTATGCAAAACACAGCTTTGCTACTTTCATTTCGAGGTTGAATCCTTACTTTACTAGAGTAATAATATGTTACAAATTATTTTCCCAAATAGTATTTTAAAATTCCAGTACGCATAGAATTCTGTCCAATATATTCAGTACTTAATTATAAACAGGATTACAAAGAAATCCCCAGTTATCTTTGCATTTTTAATTCAATTTCTTAGCTCACGCCAAGGTTTAATTATGCCAATTACAGATTCAACGATAAAACTTTCAGCTTATCTTTTCCATTTAAGTCAACCAATTCAATCAAGTAATCCAACGGCTTGAGAATGTTTTAGCATTTTCCCAGCATATGGATAAAATAAATTTTATTTTAGAAGAGCTTTTACGTCCTTTTTTCCTCTTTTGATATTTTAGCAGCAAGAGAAGGCAACTTAAGGAAATATCTGGAATTTAGTTTTAAAGCTAGAACGGCAATTTTAAAATTTTCGTTATTAGTGGAGCCAGCCGATTTAAAAACAAAAAAACAGAAGGCATTTACGCGTAATGTCGCGCGATGGATGACACTAAACTGCCCATTAATTTCTTAACAACCCTCATGCATTATTTATGCGCTCGTAACGAGTCTCCTTTATGCCGTTACGCTAATGCTTGGCATATCTAATTGAAAGCGTTAAGTGATTTTTTCAGTAACGAGATTTGCTTTCATGTGTTCCTGAAACATATTGGAAATGAGATTACTCTCCAAGGACATGTAAAATATCAACGAGTAAAGTTTAACCACTTATTTTATAATACCGACGGGATTACGCGCATTAATTATTGCAGGGAAATTCAGAATTAACCTGTTCTGCGTGACAAATATTTTCGACGTTATCAGCTCGAAAAAATATTAAAAAGCTGCCCATGCTTTCCTGCCTCATCTTATCTGCGGTACGATAGTTCATGGCATCGTACAACTTCATTGCTCTCGTCGCAGAGAACACAAACCATTTTCCCACTATAACGTCGTTCCAAATTATCTCTCTCCCCCATCTTATCACAGAAAGTCATGTCTGCTGATCGTTTCCAGAACTAGCGTCCCGAATCGGTCCCGTGGGATTTGTATTGGACAGAGCGGCTTGGAATACTTTTTCGAATTTATAACCGGCTTGGCTTTGATCAAATTCAATAATTAGTTGGGAGAAATCAGTCCTAATCGGAACAATCAGTAGCAACATATCTTAAATCAGGAGGAAATCTTTGAATTTAATCCGAAAGAAATTTGTGAAATAATTTATTTCCCAAAGTTTCAATCGATTTTAATGTCCGACGCCGGATATCAGATTTTCTCGAAATGAAGTTAATAAAAGGTTCTTGCAGATGTTTACATACAGGATGGTCCATCGTACAGCATTTCCCCAAAAAAACATATTTCTAATCGCCATGAAACATTTAAAACGCGCGGTCAATAATCTATAATTACTGTACTAAAAATGCGCGTTTAATTTTTTTTGAATTTACTGATTCCAACAGCGCCAGGACGCTCTAAAGCCAAATAAATTATAATAATTTTATGTTTTTCAGTTCCATTGCGTTCGAAATATCACAAAGAACATGTAACGAAATTTAACATTTTGGTGGAACCGGCGATTTCAAATTAATAATTTTTTAAAATTTTTCCCGATTAATATCGTAAATTTTAGTCGAGAACGGTGTTTTAACCGTTAGTTACTAACCATAATCACAGAGTACCCTACAAGGCAGGTATTTTTTACTTCAGACCCAGACTTAATAATTTTGCTTCAGCAAATTGGATTCTTGTAAACACAATGAAAACTTTCCTAATTACAATGAAATTACATTAGATGTTCAAAATGGCGATATTCTTATTGTGTGCAAAGTTGTAAACGATTCCTCAAACTAGCTTGAAAAAAACATTTTTCTTTCATTTTATTGTTAACAGGCCAATTCCCCTACAAATCAGTCAAATTAACATATAGTTTTATTCGCACTGATGGTTTTAAATTCAACAAAACACGGCTCTGTATATTGTTGCTAATAGGTGAGACCCGCTTTGTGCCGGATGTTCTTTTGCAGTTTAAGAGTTTAGCATTTAAGGTTTCTGCTATAAATAATGGTAGACGATATTACAATACGATTTATTCAGCTAATTAAAAAAAAAACAAAATGCCAATTTGCCTAATATTAAAATCGTAACGCAGGTGAGATTGCGAACGTTTCGTTATATCGTTTAGCTTGTTCCAGTGGAAGATTGTATGAACATTGACCGTTACAGTAACCATAGAATTATCATTCTACTTTCAAATTTCGATCAAACGCACAAACACGTACGAACCTCGTTTTTGCTTACCTGTAACTTTATTTGGTTTTTTGGTTTTTTTGGTTTGATTTTTTGGTGCTGTGACAAAAAATCTTCTTTTTTTGCAAAACGGCGAAAAGTGAGTTGGAAGGAAAGAAATTGAAGGAACAGATGGATGAAGGGGTTGTTAAGTGACATTGAAAATATGTACCTTAAAATAAAAAATTTGATCAAAAAATAAGGTAAAAGTTAAAAGCACTAAATTCTTGAAAACATTACACAAACTATTCTTTTTAATCAAACAAACCAAAATTTGCAATTATCTTTACTTAAAAAATGCCAAATAATTATATAAAACCTTTATTATCTCATTAACATGTTTTTGTAACATAACCCCTTCATCCATCTGCCCCTTCAATTGTCGAAAAAAATTCTGTATTTTTCTGGATTTTCTATTACTGACAGTAAATCTAAAACAACCCTTGTTACCAAAGCCATGTGTGTTTTGTCAAGATTTTCTACTACTATACCAACAAAAGGAATAAATTTGAACAGATAACCGTTATGGGAACACAATCACCACAACTTGAAACCAAATCTCATCGACTTTTCGCGAATAAATATATAGTGTTCACGTACTGCACACGCATTTTCCACCTCTCTCCACCCATACGAGAAAGCAAGAAAAACTAACTCTCCAAATTTATAGTAATCAATAGAAATTCAGGTTTCAAGTTGCACGTGAACAACAAGTGTGTGTGGCAGTCTATCTGGTGGTGACATAAAGTAGTTTCCTTGACAGTGTTAAGTAATTTTTATAGGGTTGAGTACCATCAGGAAGCGCCAAAAATTAGAAAAAGTTATTATTTTATTTTTAAATTTTAAAAATAAAATAGCGTAAAACTCACACCTTTAGAACATCTTTCGCCATAAATGGACTAAAAAAAAATATTTCGGCCATTTTGCAGTTTGGCAAATTGAAGAATATTGTTTCCAACTTATAGAATTTTTCGAAACTGAAAAAGGTTTTATCTCAAAAAATGTTATTATATTATAACGGACCGCTCTGTATCAGGAAATGCTCGCGACGCACAGAGAAGGAAGATTTATCGGATTTGGCAGTAAAAATAAAATCCACGTTTATTTCATCGCAGTGAATTCAACCATTCTAAAAGTACAAGTTTTTGACACTTTAATTTTAGTATTTTTCAAGCTTCCAGCTGTAAATGGGAGAACACGATCACCTTACGCACTGGTTCGTGTAAAAATGTAGGTGGAATACCGCGAAACTTGACGAGTACTCGTTTCTCAACAGTCGGATTAAAGTGTTTATAAATGAGGCTATTTTTAAAGCTTAGTTTTTTATTGTAGGCGCTCATTTTTCATAAAAAAAACTTTCGAATGAATAAAAATCATTGTGTTCGGAGTGGAATCTCTTCGGCCGTTATGATTATGCTGCCGGTTTCGAATTTCTCAACTTTTTTGTCTTTGTGCAAGATTAACCGTAAAAAATAAATTATAATTAAAAATAAGCCTAAAGCTATCATCACTTTCGTCGTGATGTCACCGACAAGCGGTGTGATTTGAATCAATTTCAATTGGCGTTTCAACTCCGCAGTATGCTCGATTCTCTGATCAAACCAGAAAACTGGTATCAACACTTTGGGAACATTCTCGAACATCCTGGAAAAGAAAATTTTAATTAAACTGATTATTTTTATTCAGAGTAATCTACCGTATATCTTTGACCGGTTGAAGAAGCATATTTATTTGAATTCTAATACCGACATCTATGACGACGCCTGATTTCTGAAAATGAAAAAGTTAGGATTTTTCTGATTAAAGCGCATGCTTTAGTTACCGGTTCTAGAATAATGAAAAATTCATGTTTATCCCGTTCTGGAGTTAACCCTTCTATGGGGTCGAGGAAACACGGGTCGGCTTGGTAAAAGTGCGGTAAAGACACGAAAACGGGCGAGTTTTGTTTGCACCTTGAACTGTTTAGTACCCCTGATGGTAGGCATTCCGAATCACAGTAACAGGCGGTATCAGGGTTATAAGTGCCTGGAAAAATAATACATAATATTTATACAGTGAGTGACTAAAATATGGAATAAATTCATTGAAGTTTGAACTATTATTTTTCGAACAAGTCGATTTTAATTTATAAATTCTTGTACCAAATCATTTGTTTTCGAGTAATGATGTCTGTAATTTTTTCAATAATAACCCCATATTGTTTTTTTCATAATTTTTATGGCCCTTTTAATTTTCAAAATGACGATATAAAATTTTTGATATCTTGCATAATTATAAGTAAAGTTATAAGCTGCACACAACTGAAAAATAGAAAACAAAATTAATATCAAAATCACTGAATAACTCCGTTAATAAGTAACGATTTGTCGTTGCAAGTTTTTGCCACACGGTAAAAACAGCATATAAGTTTTTCCAATTCAAGTTAAACATTTGCAGATAAAGTCTAGGATTCAAAGTAGTATAAGTTATAGTACATTTAACAGAACTAACGAAATTTTGATTCTTATTGGACGCAGAGATAAAATTAGAACTCGGCATGCACTCTGTTTAATAAAAAATATTCAATATCAATGAACTGTAAATTTAGAGAAACCGATCAGGTTAGAGAGAATCCAAAAGTTACAGGAGATTAAAAAATTGACTTTTTGGCAAGTACGGAAGAGAATTATAATACTTCTCGACTAATTGCAGTAATTCAGTCAGCGCTCGGCGTTCAGCGTTGCATGTAGGTAGGTACTAAGAAAAGAGAATTACCATTCATATAAAATTCAACTAATACAGTAACTCAGCGAAGATGCAATTTTGTAAAAAGATGAAGGACTTATTCAAATGCTGTTTCCAGATACCAACGCCAAATTTCTTTCTTCGGTTGAAGTCACATTTGTCTAAATGGCACAGATAACAGGTAAAATTGCAGGCGTTGGAGCACATAAAATTCTCATTGGATAGATGAGGTACATGTCCAACATCGTCAGAAATTAAATGTGGGCGAGGATCGCTTACATGAAAATACTAGGCCTTTTTTCTGCCAAGGGAAAGTTATTTGGAATTTTTGAGAAATTATCTCCTACCAACATTTATGAGAAGTATCGCAAATGAGATTAATCTTGCCTAAATAAATGACAGTATTTGGTACAAACAAAATGACACTCCCCCACATTTTGCACGTTTTGTTGGCGATTTTTTAAACAACTGCTTTCCTATTAGATGGAATGACAGCCGAGGGTACAGTGGCCCCAAAGATCACCAGATCTCACACACCTTGATTATGTTTTATGTCGTTATTTAAAGTTAACAGACCACAAATTTATGGAATTTGAAAGACGGGATTAGAGATAAAATGAGCAGAATTAGTGAAGAAGTGTAAGAAAAATGTTTAAACCGGATTGGTTATTGTCAAGAGACCGTTGGATGGCATTTCTAACTTTTCATTAAATAATTTTATTTATTTATTGTTAGTAACGGAGTTTTTAATTAATTTTTGTTACTGTATGTATATTAGAGACCTTGCATACCTAGAACACTCTTCTTCTCTCAATGTGTGCGTTGCAATCTAGTTCGCATACGGGTTACAAAGTTAGTGCAGACTTTGTTGACGCTATTGGTGTTGTTAAGTGTTGTGTACAGGACTTGCTACCTCTCACAAACGTCCAAGTATTTTAGAGAAAGTGTTATTAATTGTGCTTCCAATTATGAATGATGACCTCTCCTGGATTCAAACTTGGCACCTCTGTGCGAAACGCACGGTAGCCTGGATCTCTTACCGCTGAACCAGCTAGCCGTCGATTTTTGTTATTAATAAATTTTTTGTTTTCCAATTGCGTTTTGCTGAAATGTTTAGTTATGTAGGATTTCATCGCAAGAGGTACACCAAAAATACAAGTAATTAAAAACGACATTTAGAGTGAGAACACTACAAAAACCTATGGTATGTACAGGAAGAAGTAGAAGAAAAAAAGAAGAAGAAAAAGAAGAAGAAGATGAAAAAAATTAAGAGGGCTGGAGAAATATGATAGTTTCAACAATATTTCAAAATTGTGACAGTTTTAAATGTGGCAATTACAGAGGGATTATTCCCATTTACACTTCTTATAAAATATACTCGAAAATAATAACTGAAAAACTGTAAATTATTGCAGGAGACTTGCTACCAAAAGAACAGAATGGGTTCAGAACTGGTTAGACATGTTTAGAAAAGAAAAGTACTAACATTAAAGCAAATTATGCAAAAACACAGAGAATTTAATAAAAAAAATGAATTAATACCCTCTTCGTACAATATACACAACCTTTTGACAAATAAGTAGAACAAAAGTATGGGAAATATTAGATCTGATTCAAACAATAGCTTCATAGCATAATAATAAGCAATAGACGTACAATGAAATAATAAAATAAGGAATCGAAGATAAACTTCATTCATTTTCATATTGATGAAGCTGTTAGAGAAGGGAATGAAAAAATTAATTTTATAAATATGACCAAAAACAAACAAGTACGATTACGGCCACCGAAATGTGCACGATACCTGACACAAATTTCTCTATTTTTCCATAGATTAAAGCTGGCTTCATCCAGTGACTTTCGTGAAATAATATTTGTCGTAAACAAAATAATATTGACATTTGGCCGATTTTTTTAGGACGCCTATGATATGAAGCAAAAATCAAGTTGCTAAAAAAAATTGTGCACATTTCTGTGGCCGTAATAGTACTACAGGCAACTTCAGAAAATTCACTCCAGATAGCGACTTTTGAGTTGCAAAAAATCAAGGAAACATTGATAATCCTATATCAAGATCTAAAACTAATAGTCCAAGCAAAATGTCACCAAAAGGGGGGTTACCCTGCAAAAGGTCGGTCAGGTTTGGTTTCTTGATATGTTTTATCATAAATGCCCCTAATGTTAATGTCCAGTTTTTGACATCGTGGCCTTTCCGGAAGGTGTTGAAAATGTGGTTTGAACTTAAAAAAAACACGTTTTTGAGTACGCTGCGCAAACGGCTATTTGGAAAAAAAATTTTTTGATTCATTTAAATACCTGACGATATGGGCATTCAGAATCGAACCGAGAGCGCTACTCTAGGACCAATAGTTTATGAGCTACGATTTTTTGAAGTTCACCACTTTGATTGCTTAAAACGCAAATGAACTGTTTTTGCTGTTATCTCACGTCTCGTACGCTCCTGTCTGATTCACTGGTTACATCGAAACAAATAATATGGCACTGTAATGGGCATTAAAGGCTCTTTACTATGGTTTTTTGTTTGATCCAATTGGATAAAAAATGACCACACGGCGAGCAATCAAAGTTGAAAAATTATTGAAAAAACTCCCTATTTTTAGTACGGTTTCAGTGTGCTCTCAAACCTGCCCATTATAACCAATCTCAAAAATTTTACATTCCATAAATTATAAATTATAAATTAAAATCGTCCTATTCGAGAATTCTTTTCGGAAAATAATAGTAATAAATAAAATAAAAATAAAATAAATAAAATAAAATAAATAAAAAAGTAAATAATAGTGTAGATAAAAAAGTTCAGAGAATTCTTACCATTATCAAACAATTCAATTGAAGTGATGTATTTATAACCCAAAATTCCATCGACATCAACTTCTTTGTCATAATGCAAAATAATATCCCGACACACTTCACCAGAAAACAACTGAACATAATCTTTCTTCTGGTTGATCGTAAAAAGCTCACCGGCAGATCCATGTATTTCGCTACAAGTGCCCTCGTAATAAATTGTTTTCGAATCATAATTCCAAGTTGACAATGATCCAAACTTTTCGTCAACGTTTGTCATCATATTAAAGACCCCATCCATACCGACGCTGTTATTGCGCTTAAATAGGACCATTGCATTTACGGATGTTTTATTTGGCCATAAACTTACCTTACGAAAAAACCCGAATTCTGGCTCTACTTTTGAGTCCATCAAAAATGAAAACGGACTCAACGAACTTAAAAATGGGTCGGTGTAACCATCGAACAATAATTCCCGCGCGGTTTTCGTCGTATACATTCTTGATGTTAAAGAGAGCGGCAGTGATACAGATTGCTTGGTGAAATAGCTGTGATGGCGATACTTATAGGCCGCTGACTGGAAAAATTTCCATTAAAATCAAATAATTTTAGCTTGTTTGGAAAATTAGTACCACTGCAATTGCATTAATCGTTGTGAGGATGTCTGTTAATTTTCTAGGGCTGTTTTCATCAGCAAAATATTTTCTGATGTTGGAGAAAGTGACGGTGCTGTTATCGTTCCAGGTGATGTTAACTTTGTCTTTTATTGCTTGAAACCGGTACGGGCCGATCTCCTCGAATTTTAATTTTTGCGTTGGATCCAATATCGCTTCGGGATTTGTCCAATTAAAAAAATAAAAATCCATTTTATGCGGTAATGCTTGTGTTCTCCATTTTAGAAACGCATTCGATTCTGGATTAAACGTCAGCTGATGCCGTATAATAGCATCGAATAAATCTTCAAAATACATTAAAAATCCTAAACCAATTAAAAGTAGACATGTTCCTGTTAATAGAAAATATTTATCACAATTTACTCTACGGTGTTTCTTGTTTTTTCTGAAATAAAAAACGGTGTTACGCTCAACTCATTTTAATCGGGAATATTATGTAAGCAGATATGTTTTTATGTTTACCGATTGATATCTGAATTTATCTGTAGACGTTTCCAAATTAACCGATAAAATTGTTACGAAATTGTGTCTAATTGTAAGTAAAATTTCAGTTGTAATTTTTCAACAACCAATTCATTTTGAAAGGTTAAGGCGAAATTGTGACTTCTGGTGATCTAACGACCCCTCTACACGTTCCGGTTTATCTCTCCGGTATACTAATATGTCTGTGGAATACGATACTGTATGAAGAATCGCATCCACACGGTTACGGTTTTTTGTTAGTTCGGTGTGAAAGCCACGGCGTTAACATGCAACGTTTTATGCGCGATTCAGACTATCAATATACAGTGTTTCCACGGATGGTGTTGACAAGAGGAAAAAAATTTATTTTCAACTTTACGCCAAAAAGTTACTCTTTATAAAAAGTTTTGTTTTTTTGGAAAGTCGTAAACAATTGCCAAAGTTTTATAAAACTGTACAGGGTGTTCTAAAAATTACAAAACATGAAATTGACTTTAAGCAAAGTAGTCTTATTTTTTATTTTTGGGAAAAATATTATTTCAGAAAGTCGTTTCAAATAGTCAGTTTTGTACGAAAGGAATGTGCACTGTCGACTTTGTACAAAAATAGCTGTACAATCTTGACATTGTACAATTTCGGTCTTATTACATACGTAACAGATAGATCTATTCCCCGTGGTTAAAGTGGTTTTCAAAATACAGAATTGGTTACCAGGATTAATGAAATCTATGATAGCGATGATGATAGTAATTGAACTTTTGGACTGTGTTTTATGAATTTTGTATTTCTAGTTATTATTAAATAAATTACTTATTGTTTTGTATCCAATTTGTTATTTCGTAAATGAATTGATATGTTTTGTTGTGTATTTTAATTTACAGGGTTTCCGATTGAATTTTATCAAAAGGTTAAGAGTAAATAGTCACTAAGAGTTTTTTGCTTAAAATAAAACAATCGGTATTATTATTGATTTTTTTTGGTGTGTCGTAACGAATTTCGTTAAACAGATTAATTTTTTTTTACTCTTTATTTTTGCAATAAATTTTTAAACCATATCATTTTTGTATAGAGCATGAAGAGAGCTTTTAAATGAGGTATCACAAGCCCCCTCTTCCTATTTAAAAATTTGGTGGTTGCAACTGTCACTCGAAGGGGGTTGTGGTTAGGGATGAAATTTTCACTTTACAGGATATCATGTGATAGAGTAAAAATGACGTGTTTCGGGATTTTTCTTCAATATGCACAATAATTGAGATAATGAATGTATTCCAGTTGGCTGGCGCTCCCTGTATAGAAGGTTACATCAACAAAATTAGCCTCTTTAATTGTTATTTTTTTTAGAAGTTTTAGATCAACCGGAAATTGAGATATTATTCTTTACTTGATACAGTTTTTGTGAATTTCTAAAATTATTTTTAACGCCACACGTTGATCCTTTTTAAAATATACAAGATAAGTAGGATCTAAATTTAAATTCACTTCTTGAAGTTCACTATCATATTTTAGTGACCTATGCAAAATCTTGGCTCCTTATCTTATTGGCTTGAAAAGAAAACATTTTATTTAATGAGCAGTAAATCACATTATGTGGATCAATGTTTCAAAAACACATTGAGAAATGTTCGATTTGTAAATTCAGATAATAAGTATAAGTTTTGTGTTAGACCAGTTTTGATATTTTACTAAATTTTTTATTGTTCGAGTCTGCAATTTGCAATCTGAAATTCAACTTTATAAGAATTGAGAAGTGACGGTTATTGGCAGGATCGGGTCTTTTATCTTTGCGAAGTCAAGCAGACCTTTCGCTATTTCGATAAGTTTTAATCATACATTGACCCAAATTTGTAACCGTAAAATTCTGAAAATTATCTACTATCATTTATTTGGAGTACTGGAACGTTTATGACTGATAAAAGGTTAGAACAAGTAATCATCTAAATTAGTTTAAAATAGCTAGTTCATCACTGCACATTTTTGCTGATATTGATAAATACTTATTTTTTATTTAATTGTTATATGTACTTTTTGTACAAAGCAGATAAGAGCTACTTCTACAATCTCAAACAACAAAAACAGTTAATTTTTAATGTATTACGTCTACAAAAATTAGTTAATCCAGTTTGGTTAAATAAGAATTATTTTATTTAATGCACTTAGTTTTTTTCACTTATTCTGTGGTTGTTTTCAAAATTACAGAAGCAGAATATTCTACGCCTCCCAATAAAATGAAAAAATTCCATGAACAATTATTTAAAAAAATATTTTGTTGATAATTTGAATAACTCTTAATAACTTGGGGGTGCTCTGTTCAACCTTTATCATACAGGTCTCCCGAATGTCGTGCACCATTTTGAAAGTACGCTATCTATCGATGAATTAGTCATAAAATTTTTTTAAAAAAATGTGTGACCGACAATAGAATTTGGTGTGAATTCACATCCGAAATATTTTCTATCATTTGATTTGTACATACAGTGCAACTTCTCAAAACACTCAAAAAAGTTCGAGTTAGGGAAATTTCGAAATTCAGAAACTACACCAAACTATTATTTATATATTATTTGCAGCACAACGTAAGCTTTTGTTATATTGAGAGTATAAAAGTGCATGTAAAATAATAAATAAAATTTGTTAGTGAGGTCTAATAATGCTCGTTTATTTTTACTATACACACACATTTGAGGTGAATTAACAAATGCTAATTGAAAATAGTAGTTAATATTACCCGGAAAAACTCAAGCATCAAGTGCGGTAGTAACTACCTACTGCACCGGGAGTAATAACTATCTTTTTTGTTTAAAATATACATTGATCATCTCGATCCAGCCGGAACACATATTTCGACAGGCGAACTAAAAGGGTGAGAATTTTTTTTTAGCTGTTAAGGTAAGGGTAATTTATTACGACAAGGTTGCATGCAAACTAGTAATGCTTTGAAGCTTATTGTCTTAAAATTCACAACTTCAAATACTTACAAACATCGGATTGTTTTAAAACATGAAATTATTTAGATCTGTGTAATTAATAAATTTAATTACACCAAGTTAACAACAAAATGAATTTTAATATATCCTAATGAATGTTCATAATCTGCGTTCAGAAAATCGCGACTGTCTTTGAAAATATCAGTATTAACGTATATTACAACTGTTTTACGTCAATTTTTAAAGGTCACTTGACAAGTATTTGTAAACATAGATTTAAGAAATAAATAATGCTCAATTGATATTGGGAAATGTGTAAAATCCACTAAAGCGTAGAATTATTAAGTGCTTTGAAGTAAGACGTAGTGGGCATATAAATGATTTCCTTCCATTAATTTGTTTATATGTCTTTCTGACAAATGGGGTTATGTTCATAAGTGTAACAAATATTCTACGCATTTTTCTAGAGGTCACTTGACCCTAGATATTTTTGAACGTACGTTATCACATTTGCATGTCTATCATTTGATCGATAGCAAACATAATTACCACTTGAATAAAGTTTAACATCAAGATAGAATTTTTACTGGATGTCAACTAATGAATAGCCAAAAAAATTCGAAAGCTTTAAATACAAAATTTTGCAAATCTTATGATGATAAATTTGAAGTACCTAGTTCTGCAGGGAATCACTTTTGACTATAGGTGAATAGAAACGTTTCCGTTTATTTTGCGAAATATGTTTCTATTTTATTTAGTATTGGCTGAAAATAATGTTTTGATATCAAACAAATTGCTTCATTTTTAAGATTGGTCCGTATCGATGGGATTAAAGATACCTCAGAGGATAATAATGATTATCACTTTTGACATATTTGGTTAGCTACGCGCATTAGATTCCACTTCACGTTGCTTTAAATTAATTTCAAGTTTAGTAACTCAATAAATTTGTGGTTGATAACGAGTGATTGATTTCAGGTTTCAGATTTAAACCAATAACAATTCTGTTATGTGTGAGATCATAAGATTATTTTTCCACAGATCACTAACTTCTACTTCAAACCAGAGACACACACATCAACCGCCTACTTTATTTTATTTATCAGTTCTCACCAAATTATTTTTATTAATCAACAAAAGATTGCATGTGCTATTATGTTTATGTTTAGTAAGGCAAAAAATTAACTTACTTATTTTTCAATACAGTTTTCGATTTGTCCATATCGATATTCAAACAGCAATTTTAATACTTAATACTGTAGCACTAACTGTTCAGCATCATCTGTCGTGAACGAGTACCGCCACAACATAAGCAAGTTTGCTCATGATACTTATTTCCTTTATAATCACTTATCAATATGACCTCCGTAACTAAAATTATGTACTCTGCATGGCTGAAAAGTTGCCTGTTTTTATCAGTTTAATCCAAAATTGTCAGAACTGATAACTACCTACCGATTTTCAATTGAAAAGTTGGACAGCACGTAATTTTGTGGGCTCACACTGATAAATATATTTACACTGATGAAAATCAGTAAAATTAAAACCTATCAAAAACAACAAAATTTAAAAAGAGCTTACATTAAGTAGGTTATAAAAAAAACACAAATATGTCTCACAGAGATGTTAGTACATTGAAAATGTAATTTAATTTTACAAAAACACAAGTGACAAATTTCTTGCATTCGTAATCAATGAAGAAATTAAATATTAATATAAAATAAATTCCTATCATATGCAGCTAAAATGAGTAATATTTAAGCGGTATCGGTTCGCCTTTGTATGATGATGGGAGCAATTATTCCTTTCTCATTTAGCGGTTGTTCTTCTCTGTTTATTTTAAGGGCCTTTTTATTAAAATGTAACTTTTTGTACGTATGATGGATCAACGGTTTATATAACACAAATAGTAATAAAATGGCTCCTAATGTTAACAAAATGGTTCCGAGTATTGGAAAGATAGATTGAAAATTTAGGAGGAAGTTTAATTTCCAAACGTATTCGTCAGGAATCACGACCTTCTGTTCGAACCACAACGCAGGATAAAAGAATTTAGGAACATCTTCGAAAAGTCTGCGAAAAATGATTGAATTAAAAATTGAATTTGGAATAAAGAAAACAATACTCACGCAATATCTGACACTGGCTGTAGTAGAATGTTTAACTGCAAACGGACGGCCACGTCGAGGGGTAAACCAGTCGTCTGGAAGAGAAATTAACGGGTTAATAATTTTCCCAAACACTCCAAGAATTTTTAACAGCGCAAAAACTTCACTAATTTTAAACTTTTTGTGTGGAAAAACCGAACAACAACTTCCAGGAAAATATTTGGAAAAAGCTTTAACGTAATAATATGTTGTTCTTTCATATTAATTAACTTTAAATTAAAAATGATTTTAGACACGAAAAGAGCAAGTAACGTTCAAGCGTGTAATCAAATCAAATTGTTGTTAGAATCCTATTAGAACGTACATATGTATATATCTTTTTAGTTTTCAACATGTAAATATTTTTTTTATGTGACTCCGGGCAATGCGATTTTAATTTAATTTGTCATTAGGCTATCCTACTCGCAGCACACGAATTTTCTAGTTATTTGTAATACACATATTTATTAGTAAATTCAGCTGGGATCACTATGACCCCTCTGTGCACTTCGAGTTATAATACGATATTTGTATAGGTAGTGAAGTTCTCTTGCTTAATTCAGTATATATATTCCTAGTGCACACCAAATACCTATTTATTTCTTAGTGGCGTACACGAGGGGTATATGGAGGACCATTCCTACTCTAATCTCCTACAATAAATTATTAAATATACTATACAGGATGTGTTGTAAACGGCGCATAATATTCTTATTTGATCTTAGAGGAATAGGTTTTAAAATATTAACAATTACAAATTTTGATAGTTTAAGGGTTGATAAATATACATACCTAGGTACAATCATAAAAGACTAGTGGGACCACTCGGAAGAGATCAAAGCTAGAATCGAAAAGAATAGGAATGTCTTTATTAAAATATCCATAATCTTTAAGAGCCAAGATTTATCAATGAATATAAAACTCACAATGTTGAAATGTTATGTATTTTCGGTATTGTTATACGGAGAGGCATGGATTCTGACCGAGACAATGATGAAAAAAATTGAAGCGCTTGAGATGTGGTTATAGAAGGGTGCTGAGAGTATCTTGGACAGAACATGTAAGTATAATATCGAAATCCTCAAAAGAATGAATAAAGAAAAAGAACCTCTTAATTCAATTAAAACAAGGAAACTGCAGATACAACCTCTTGCTATGTATATTACAAGAGGAAGTACAAGAAAAAAGAGGAGTAGAAAGAAGGAGGATTTCATGGCTGAGAAATGTAAGAACTTGGTTCTCCATGACAACCTAAGATTTATTTAGAACAACTGTGGATAAAGTTAGCTTAACCGGGATGGTCGCCAGCGTTTGGACACAAATAGACATTTGAAGAAAAAAAAAGTTTGGCAATTTCTTATCCTTGCCGATAAACTGTAATTCTGTTTATCACAGCTTCCAAAATTGCGAACAGCAGGGATTTTGAATTGCAAAAGACTAAATAATAAGAGTAAATAAATTAATTTCAGAAATATTACAATTTTTATTTGCCTGCTTATTTTGCCTGTCGAAACAAATTACAAAGGTTGACTAATAATAACTTCATAACCAAAGGGTAAATACTGAATTGGTACCATAGTTTTTTCCTTCGTACATGATATGCATATTACGCGCCATTTACAATACACTCCGTATAATATAATGTATAATATAAATAATACCAATAACATAGAATCTGCAACAATAGAAGCTCTAGGAAAGCGCACAGTTATTCTGAACAGACCCAAAAAAAAACAACAAAACGCCATGGTTCCGGGAAGAAGCAAAACGTAAGTGCAAAGTGAAAAGGGACGTCTTCTTGCGACATAAAACACTGAAAACTCCAGAATCATTCGAAAACCATAAACAAGTACGAAATGAAATTAACTTACTAGTAAGAAAACTAAAGATCGAACACTGGGAGCGATTTTCGAAAAGATTAGAGGGTGACTTGCATGACACACAGAAATAAAAATATGGCGATTTATACGACAGCAGCGTAAAGAAATAATCGCGCTTACAGAAACACATCAAATACCCGAAGACCAATGGGAAAAGTACTTGATAGAATTGTTTAAGAATGGTGGACAGAGAGAAGGCATGCACCTGCCACAGGTAAGAAGTGACATGTAAGTTATGGCCGGTTCAGACGTTCAATATACATTGTCAATACAAATATTGTCAATACCGCCGAGATCAATAGTTTCAATGTCGGCAATACCTCAATATTTTAGGTCACACGTTCAATAATATTGAAGAAACTAGAATATTGTCATTATATATTGATCGTCTGAACCGCCCATTAAACGAGAAGAAGTAGAAATAGCCCTAGAATCGATAAAAAATAGGAAGTCACCAGGACAAAATTGAATATTCAACGAATTGCGAAAGGATGGTGGTGAATGCTTAACCACAGACCTAACAAAACTTGTGCAAAAAATGTTATCACAATTTAATATACCTGGTAGATGAAGAATCATTACGAAGACACCTATGTTCAAAAAGGGAGAGAAACTGGATCCGAATAACTACAGAGGCATAATTATCTTGGACAGTCAATAGAGTACAACAAACCAGCGTATTTGTATTTTATCGATCTCCAAAAAGCATTCAGGTCGAATAAGTAATTCACGTATTGTACTTACAACAAAGATAAACCATCAATATAATTCAGACTATCAAGAATATATACACCAACAACAAAATCCAGGCCAGAATTAACGGTAAACTAACGCAAGTCATACCTGTAAACGATGGAATCAGGCAAGGTGATTCTCTAAGTGCGTTGGTGTTCAATATAGTAATGGATAAAGTGATTAAAATAGTATGTATGGGTAAAGGTGATGAAGCAGTTAAGATACTCTGCTATGTAGATGATGCCGTAATATTTGCTGAAAGTGAAGACGACCTCTAGAGACTCATGCACACATAATGAAACGAGGAAACATTTCTGTACCAGAGAAGCAGAACGATGTATGTTCAAAAGTGCCAATGTTCAGGAAATTCAAATTAATTACTTGATATCTTTGGTGTTGCCTTAAAGTAATGCTTGGAGAGACGTCATAATGCAACACAAATTCTAAGTTTGGACATAATTCCCCCTTTAATGTATAGATGGGACATATTTTAATCAATATACATTAAAATTTCATGGTCGGAAAAAGTGGACATACGTCATTCTGCTTCTCTGGTACAGATTTTATTATGATCGTTTCACCGGTAAAGCTAAATTCATCACAACATCTAAAAAGAACACGTGATGAGGTTTATATATCTATGGCGACGTTAAAGAAAAAATCCGTCAACAAATTCGTAAGACAAAAAAGTAGCGGGGTACCTTAATGACACCATATGGATAAATGAACATTTAAGATAAGTAACAAAAACCGGAATCTACAAAACAACAATCCGACAAATTTCGACATATGCAGTAGAAACGAGACTAGACACGACTAAAATAAAAAGGTTTTTGGAAACTACAGAAATGAAAGTACTTCGAAAAATTTCAGGAAAGATACTGGTAGATAACGAAAAAAGTGAGAATATCAGGAGGCAAGAATGGAACCAACATATAAATCGGATGCCAGAGAACAGACTTGTTGACATAACCAGAGTTAGTCACCCACCGGGAGAAAGAGTGTTGGCCACCCACGAAAAATTTGTTGCGATAATATACATGCAGAAGAGGTTGAAGCTGAAGAATAAACAGGCCTTAGGTGTATAATATAAAAAAAAGAAGAAGAAAAAGAGAGGGCCAATATGTATCCGATGCATACAACGTTCTACAGTAAAATCTCTCTTAACGGACACTCCTCAATAGCGGACACCCCTGTACAACGGACAGTTTTTAATGCACGAAAATGTATTATAGGGATTATGTAAAAAAGAAACCTCTGAACAACGGACACCAGCTACAACGGACGCGGACAGTAATTTTTATACCTTACCTATAATGTTACTCGGAATTTTAGCTCTCTACAACGGACAAATAAAAAAACATTCTTACTGGAATTCACAGCTATGTTAACACATTTAGGGAAAAGACCATATCTGTCCAGATGTGACTAGGGTTTTATGGCACAGATGAACAAAACGTGCAATTCAGAGTACCGACGCGACGGTACAATGGGCGACCTTACTATGATTTTTCGTTGAAGAATGGCGTGGGACCCGAGACATAATTGGTAGGGATGAAATACATTTTGTCGCACATAAAATTTGTTTGTAAAGAAACACTAGTTTAGTTTATAACTTTGGTCCAGCAAAATGCCTCCACCTTGTCCAATAAGAAAATTTTTAAGTGTCAAAGAAAAAATTGAAATTATTGAGAGTGCCGAAAAGTTTAAATTTAGTGTACGACAATTAGCAGAAAAGTTTGCAGTAAGGAAAACGCAAATAGCTGAAATTTTAAAGAAAAAGGAATCCATTAGAAAAAGTTTCGCTGAAAATGGTAATTTTCGCCGTAAATGAAAATTTCCCAACACAGAGGACCATTTCTTCAAGAAAAGGCTCTAGAAGTGGCAAAAGAATTAAAGTTAGAAGCATTTAAAGCTTCAAATGGATGGCTGCAAAGATTTCGTCAACGTTGGAATATCAATTTAAAAACTATTTCTGGTGAAGCGACACAAGTTGATATGGAAAACGTGTCAGATTGGAAAGAAAAACTGATCTCCATTGTTAGCGACTATTCACCTGAAAATATTTTTAATGCAGACGAAACTGGTATTTTCTTCGGAGCCTTGCCAAAAAAAAGCACTCACTTTGAAAAATGACAAATGTATTGGAGGAAAATCTTCCAAAGAACGACTTACTGTTTTATTTTATAGCAGTATGGCGGGAGAGAAAGAAGAACCTCTTGTAATAGGCAAATCGAAAAATCCACGCTGTTTCAAAGGAGTTCATGTTAACAAATTACCAATAGATTGGCATTTTAATAAAAAAGCTTGGATGACCAGAGAGATAATGTGCGAATGGTTAGAAAAATTTGGCCGCAAAATGCAAAGACAACAGCGCAAAGTGCTTCTTTTCCTTGATAACGCCACATCTTACCGAATATGCAATTAAACAATGTGAAATTAGTATTTTTTCCTCCAAACATGACAGCCGTTTGCCAACCACTGGATCAGGGAGTTTACTTTAAGGTAATTTACAGAAAATTTCTAGTAAAAAAACTTTTGACGTCAATAGAAAATTCAGAAGATACACCAAATTTTGAAAAATCTATTACTATTCTAAACGCATTGATATGGATCGTTACAGCATGGAAAAAATTAAACCAGAAGTAATAAACAAATGTTTTCTAAAAGCTGGTTTTGGACAAAAACACGAAGAAGTTATTGAATTTGATGAAGATGACCTACCGCTCTCAAAGTTTCTAGAAAATGCCTGTAACATAAAGCTTGAAGATTATACAAATATTGACAGTGAAGTGATTACAGAAAATCCTGATTTAAACATAAGTCAATGCGTACAGGAGTATGAGGAACAGAACAATGATGGTGACAGTGCTAAAAGTGAATGCAATTCTGACGACGAACTAGTTGTGCGTTCCAGTGTCAAAAATATAAATGACGCTTATGAAAAACTGAAAAACTTACAAAACTTTTTTATGTTAAGCAACGATGTAGGTGGGACACAAAAAATGTCCGAAGTAATTTCACATGTTGAAAGTGTCATTTTAAAAAATGCTATTGTTAATAAAAAACAAACAACCATTTCTGAATACTATTTTAAATGTACGCATAGTTAATAATTTAGATGTAGTAAAAATTACTTGCAAATTAAGTACGTAGTAAGTAACACATT
This sequence comes from Dascillus cervinus, assembly GCA_949768715.1. Lineage (NCBI taxonomy): Eukaryota > Metazoa > Arthropoda > Insecta > Coleoptera > Dascillidae > Dascillus > Dascillus cervinus. Next base: position 21,617,827 of record OX458319.1, on the reverse strand, counting down.
TAAATATATTTTTTTTTTGTATCCGTCTTATGCTGTATACCAACATACCTAAAACATTTTTTTTTTATACACCCTCTGAACAACGGACACCTCTCCACAACGGACAGTTTTAGGTTCCCCATGAGTGTCCGCTATGAAGAGGTTCTACTGTAATAAGAAATTACCCAGGAGTTATAAATTAGTAGTACATCTTTTTATAAGAATCCAGGTGGACCAAAGATGTAGTTTCAAGTAGCTTTTTTGTTACTAGAAAACATTCCATAATTTTTATTTTTTACTTCTAAGGCTCACATAAATATATGTTTATATTTGCAAGACATACGGTTGATTTAAGTAAATATTAAGTTTTACATAACATTAAGGTTACTACATATGTCGCCACTGTAGATTCACGGTACGAAAAAATACTGTGTATTGAATGGGTTAAAAAATTATGCATAATTTTAGTTTTCAATTGATAAATATTTTTTATCATTATCGAATTTGTTTTGTTAAAGGTTAAAACTTAACAAACATAATTATTTATAATTGATTGAAATAAAAGTTTTTAAAATTTGTTTTTATATATGTCAACAAAAAGATATGTTGATTAATGTAAATTAAAATGGAAAACATTTAATAGAAAATATCCTTCCAACCTTACAGTTTTCAACGTTCCACACACTTTGGAAAATTTATGTGATTATGTGACACCATTCACATCGCCCATCTGAACTGCGATATTCCGGCGCGATTATATCACTCAAAACCTCAAAACTTAATCAAGTTCGACCAACTTTTAATCAGCAGTTTAACTTCTACGATTAATAGCACCTTAATATAGGCATCACAACGTACAGATCAGCGTTGCAAGGTTGAAGAAAAATTCAAAACACGTTCACTTACAGGTTCGAGAGTTATGTACATTTCGTGTTTATCCCTTTGCGCTGCAAGACCATCAACCAAATTGATGTAATACGGATCAGCGCTGTAAAAATGCGGGAGGGATGCGAAAGACGGCGTTCCCCATCGGCAAGATGAAACGTTTAACATCCCCGATGGCACGCATTCGCCGGAGCAATAACATGCATTTTCCGGTAAGGTTTGCCCTGAAATTAAATTAAAATTACATAAAAAAAATTATTTTTTTTGTTAGAATACCGTTATCGAGCATGCTGTGTTGCGCTGAGTACTTGTAACCTTTAATTCCTTTTATTTCGACGTCCTGCTCGTAATCTAATTTTATATTGCGGCATAAATCGGTTGAAAAGAAGGAAATTGAGGTCCTACTGCTTCTAGGTGGATACAGCTCTCCACCGGACCCGTGCACCTCCGCACATTGCCCTTCGAAGAAGTCGGTGGAGGTTTTGTAATTCCACTGTCGCATTTCACCAATGTCTCCTGTCTTACCAGATTCTATGTTAAACGTTCCATCAAAGCTGGTGGAACCATTTCTCTGAAATTGAATGGATTAATTTTGTGCACCAATTTTTAAAATTTTTAGTACCGTGTAAAACCAGCCAAATCGGTCCCATTTCGGAACCGTATCAGCCAGGAACGGCAGACTGTGAGCAATGTTGATTAAGAAATCTTTGTAACCTTCGAAAAGGATTTCCCGAAGCTTTTTCTTGACGTGCAGTTTGTTCGGAATAAATTTTTGCAGACTGAATGAGAGACCCTTTTTAACGACGTAGCTCCAATCCCGAGCGCGATAAGCTGCGGTCTAATAGTTATTTTATAGTAAATTTATTTCTCAAAATTAAAATTGACTTACAACAGCTAGAGGATTTATTAGGACTATATCGACGTCCAAATCCCCAATTGACTTTTCCCTTACGAAATGCCATTTTCTCATTTGGTTGTACGTGATCGTCCCGTTCTTATTCCATCTAATGTTTACTTTTTCAATGACTTCTTGGAAGACGTACGGACCAAGTTCTTCAAATTTGGGTTTCGTACTTTTATTATATATGTCTTCGGAATTCGTCCAATTGAATATATACAAGTCTAATGTTACAGGAAGAGGGGTTTTTTGCCAAACTTGGAAAGACAACGATCCCGGTTTTATGGCGCGCATTGATTTTATTATGAAATCAAATAACCACGGCCAGGATAATAACAAAACTAAACCTGACACTGATAGTAGAATGCCCGTTATTGCGAGGCAAATGTTCCTCGCTGTAAAGGAGCTCGATTGCATTTTTGGTTTGTTCTGAAAAAATTAATGATTACAAATTTATGAATGACATAATTTCTTGATAATTGAGTCATTCGATCTCGCTTTTACTTAAACTTTTTTTAAATATTTCCTATATTATATTATTTGAAATCAGAAACATTACAGCGGTCGGAATTTTTTTTTTTGAATTCTAATTTTAAACATTTTCAATTTTTTTTCAAAATTTGAATAATTCGTAAATTCATGAAGTCTGATTTTCGACAAAAAAATATTGTTGTTATCAAAACAAAGATTGTTAAAAAGATTTTTTCAAAAATTAAGTTTTGTTTTTTAAATTATCTTAATTTTAGTAATTAAAGAAAATGAACAATAACCGTGTCAAAAAATATATCAAATTAAAATTACAATTAAAATTAGATAATTATAGCTATTTATTAACTTGCGTCATTTCAAAGTAGAATTTGCTCTCAAACAAAAAATAATACAAGGAACAAGGTAAAAACTTGGGAATAATAAAATAAATATGTTTCGAACGATTCTGTAAAATTCCCTAAATATTTTATGAATGCTTTGAACACAGTTTACAATTTCGCTATGAAGGTTTAATATTATAAGAAATGAACAGTGTTGTAAACCAGAAAATAATGTACGTAACGGGCTGAAATTTTTAGAATCGTTACATGTATTATATCAGCATAAATCGGTAATTTCAAAATAAACCTTGTTCTCAAACAAAAATAAATGCAACTAACTCACTAAAAATTTCGATACAATGAAAGGAACAATTGAAGGGTTCTATGCAAGAAGTACCTAAGTCAGTTTTCATATTCTGTGATATTTGAGATTTGATGCTTCAGTTTGATCTGGAAAACACCGATCTTTTTTTACTAAAGATTACATACTTTAGTGAAAACAATGTGATTTCTAGATCACATTGAAACATCAAATCTGAAAATGTGAAATACGAAAAAGTGATTTAGGTACTTCTTGCATAGGGCTCTTCAATTGTGAAAAATTCCATAAACATTTAATAAACATTTTGAACACAGCAAGCAATTTTGCGATGAAAAATTATAGGTTAATTATAATTAGCCCAGTAAAAATGTATTTTTACCCTGCAAAAGGTCGGTTAGATTTGATTTTTTGATATATTTTATCATAAATGCCCCTAATGTAAATGTCCAGTTTTTGACCTCGTGGCCTTTCCGGAAAGTGTTGAAAATGGTGGTTGAACTTAAAAAAAACACGTATATGTGTAGATTAAAAAACTAAATATTTCAATTTATCTACACATACGCGTCATTGCACGTGCCAACTTCCAGGAGTCTAGGAGAATTTTGACGTTTTCGTTATTTTTGAGTCCGCGCCCCGTTTGAAATAAAGCTGCACTGGCCCAAGGGTGTCAGTAGCAAAAAAAAAATTGTTCCAAAAGCTGTCACGTATTCATGGAATGTAAAATTTTTGAGATTGGTTGTAATGGGCAGGTTTGAGAGCACAATGAAACAATACTAAATATAGGCAGTTTTTTCAATAATTTTCCAAGTTTGATTGCTCGCCGTGTGGTCATTTTTCATCCGATTGGATCAAACAAAAAACCGTAGTAAAGAGCATGTAATGTCCATTACACTGCCATATCACTTGTTTTGATGTAACCAGTGCATCAGCCTGGAGCGCACGAAACGTGAGATAACAGCACAAACATTTCATTTGCGGTTTAAGCAATCAAAGTGGTGAACTTCAAAAAATCGTAACTCATAAACTATTGGTCCTAGAGTAGCGATCTCGATTCGATTCTAAATGCCTATATCGTCAGGTATTTAAATGAGTCAAAATTATTTTTTTCTAAAAAACCGTTTGCGCAGCGTACTTAAAAACGTGTTTTTTTTTAAGTTCAACCCCCATTTTCAACACCTTTCGGAAAGGTCACGAGGTCAAAAACTGGACATTTACATTAGGGGCATTTATGATAAAACATATCAAAAAACCAAACCTGACCAACCTCTTGCAGGGTAACCCCTCTTTTGGTGACATTTTGCTTGGGCTAAATTGTTTTCTGATTTGAAATAACGTACATATTAAGGAATAAGTTTAAAAAAAAATTCAACCAAATCCGAACTGTTTCTGAGAATTCCGAAGCCAAAATTTTTGTTGACTCGTCTAATAATACATCTTCAAAAATTAACAGTATGTTTTACATTTTTCCGAATCAACAATATTTTTTTGTTCGTGTTCCTTTATTTTCAGATAAACTGGTCCCTGTAAATGAATGTATGACATAAGCAATAATATTATCATAACTAATATCACAAGCGAGTGAGAATAAATTAAAAATAATTCGACAGATTTTCGAAAACTTGTTCCCAAATGGCAAATAGTTTGAGAAAATAACTGGAGAATTATTTTCTAATTAATTCGCACTCTCGAGTGGTATTCGGAAGATTATTTTTTAATGTTTAAATAAAAAATGCAGCATAAAAAATACAGTTTAACTCATTATAAACTAAAATAAAACTGGTGACAGATGTCAAAACTAGAAAGTGTGTTGCAAGTAACAAAAACAAAATACTATAAATTATTCTCGCGAGAATAATGTACAGTAGATTATTCTCACTATAATAATGTTGTGATTGGACAGAATCAAACACGTGTGCCCAAATACTGCTAAACGATTGGTGAATGAAATCATTAAAAAATAATCGTTTTAATAAATTGGTTACTATATTATGTATCTTCATAATTTAACAATTTTCCCACAGTAAAATTATTATCTTTTTAATAATGAGTTTGTTGTTTTCTTCGCAGATAAACTGGTCTCATTAATATAATGTATGACAAAAGGAATATATAATTATATCAACTTAACAAATTGCTTTTTTACATTATATACTGTATCTTCTTAAGTTTCTCAACACACATTATAAACTTTTTCCGAAATATAATAATACTGTTGTATAAATTGGGGTAACGTGGTTGAGCTTCGTACATACCAGACAGGCCATGGTACAACATCGAAACCCACTTTGTCATCGCAATTTATACAAGAAACATTACTTTATTCCAGGAAATTCGTTTAATGTTTAAAAAAATAATAAATCAGGTTTGTGCAAAGAAAAGTAGAACGGTGGAATGAATGCCTAATTTGGTCTGAAAATTAAGATATTGCGTAGACCAATGACCTTCTAAAAGTGCTAACAAAAACTTGCTTTTAATATTTTTGCACTTAAATTGGTTACACATAAGCGGATTACGTTATAAATTAATATTAATTATTTTACTAAAAAATTAGCCTAAAAAATTTTCTGTATTATAATTCATATTTGTTTCATAATCAATTTAATTAAAATATATTATAAAATTCAGAAGTTAATTACTTTAATTCACTTTTTAAAAACGACAAGTTCAAAACACTTGTTTAAACTAAATTGTAAATGTTATAACTGCATTTAATTACTATCTACTAAGTAAACCGATAACTTTTAGTCCTCGATTTGAATATTGAAGAATATCATGATTAACTTCTTTTTCGAGTGAGGCTAAATTGATAACTGTGCTTTTTACTGGCTACGATAATCCAATCATCCAGAAGTGAACAACTCATTGATAATTTTTCACATTATAAATTTACTCTAAATATTCATAAATAAAAACAGACTTACCGGCATTATGGCAAAAATTGGTATTGAACTGCACAAAATCCACTGCGTTTCAACACAACTAAATTATTTCAGTCAATTAAAAAAAATTATCAGCCTTATAATTCCTTGCCGTCAGCTAAGGTATCACAAATTCCCTGATTTTCGCAGTAAATACAAAGTCTCTCGATAACCTTAGCAGCACAATAAGAACTGATTATGTCTAAGCGCGATGTACGGTTACTTATCTGCAAGTATGGGGGAAGTATCAGAACTTAACACATTAAAACAGGCCGGGCACGCAAGGCCAACTCATAAGAAAAGAAGGCACCGACATCGTAATTAAAAAAATCGGGCCACATTAGTTGTTGTTTGGCACCCCCACGCATAAATTAATAAGCGGGCGTCGCGACGGCGTCTCACATGTGCCTTTCAATAATCTACTAACAAAATCGGACGTTGGTCCTGATAATCCAATTACTTTAAACCTTCAAAATTTCATGAAGGACAGAGTTTAGGGGCGGAATTGGGGTAACAAATAAAGGAAAATATTTGCGGTGCTGTTAGCGTCACATGCAAGAACAGTGCGTTTGACAAAGTTGTAAAATGTAACATTTATGAAAATACATGTTGTGTCGATTATATGTGTTCTTTAAATACCGTGACGTAAATTAAGCATTTTGATAAAAATTGAAACATTGAATATCTATTTTTTTAATGAAAACGAAACAAACAACCAACAAGACTAATTTTCAGATATTATGTACCAATTACAAAATGTTATTGATGCATCCGGAATAGAGATCGCAATTACAATCAATTCTTCCAATTACCTCAATTGATTTCTTTCTTAATTATATCTAATATGCATTTTTGTGAATTAACATATAAAGCAACATTAAGTAATAAGCCGCATTCTCAACCTAGACATTCGTTTTCGTTTCGTCCAATGTTACGTATTTGAAATGTGTTAGACGATACAAATGGATATAGACGGGCTTTGGAGCTTTGGATATTTGGATGGACCACATCATCAATGAAGAGATATTAAGAAGAATAAAAAAGATAGAACTATTATGCGTTATAAAGAAACGAAAAACGTCTTATCTATGACAAGTCTAACGCCACAATAATATAACCTCCAACGAGTACTTATGGAGGAAAAAACAGAAGGAAAGAGAGGACCTGGAAGAAAGAATATTCGACAATCAAAATAGAGATGATTTTGCACAGATTATTGCCAATTTTCATAGTGAAGATGGAACCGTTAAGAAAAAGAGTTAATTAAAAACGCCTACCAGTAAATATTTGCATTTTGGGGTTACGGTAAACAAAAAAACATTAATTTAAAAAAGTTTTTTTGTTTAATTTAATTTTCGGTTAAACCGAATTAGCATTGACCCTGAATGTACAACAGCTTATTAGATTGTAAGATCCGGAAACAGGATCGAGTTTTACATAGAAAAAGTCGAAAATTATAGTGAACCATGCTGCTAGTACAAGCGTTGTTTTCATATTGTTGTTCTTGACTCTAATTACGGAGTTCAGTACGATTTTCATTTAACTGCGCCATTAAAATAATTGAAATAATTAATTTACTAATTCATAAGCTCAACACAAAATACAAGAAGCGCCTGCATGTATTATAATTTTAATCGTTGTTATTTTGAACATTTCCAATAGATGATATTTGCTAGACCACATTACAATGTTATATTAAAATACATACATGTAATATAGTTGTATTGATTACGGCAATGCTATTTTAAACCTGTTTAATCGTGTCTTATTTTTGCCATATATTTCATGATCACATGTTTTTAGTACCGACATTAAAACTACAAAAAGTTTGCTCTATTGGCTGTGAGCCTGCCGATAATTATCTTTGTTTTTGCCTTGTTTATTGTCACACCAGCTTATAGACTCTTATCTTTTACATTCTTCAGCAACTTGATCAGTTCTGCTCTGAAGTGACAAATACTGATTTTTTGACCACCAATCCAACCCTCAGTCACCTTGCGCATAATCATTTTACCGTAAGTGTTAAAAACAACAGGACTCACCACGCACCCTGTCTTGCTTCTTTGCCAACTGTAAAGGAGCCCGTCAATTGGCCATTTACCTTCACCATGGCAAAGTTGTTGTGTAAGTTTTTTAGTAAATCTATAAGATGACAGGGTGCTCGCATTTCTAGAAGATATTGCCACATTTCTTGTCATTTTACGCAGCCGAAAGACTTATTGTAGGTACACAATGAAGCAAATATTACCTTTCAATGGTACATTGACAAACGTGGGCGTCTGCCTGTCGGGACTTGACTGCGTAGAGCATGTCATACTGTTAGGCGAGTTACGGTTCTACCCATACCGACTCCGGGAAACATCGGACTAATATTAATATTAATATTACCTAGTGATATTAAATTGTCTAGACTTCTCGATTACCTGCCTGACATTCAATATTTGTTCCCGTGCCTGGTATGTATTCGGGTTTTATGGTGGTATTGCTGGTAGCAGATACGATTTAAGTTTTTCATGAATTATGCATAGTATAAATTTACTAGTATGTGATATAATGGATTTTGTACGACAGTTAACAAATGTTGTCATATCCTCTGGCCAGATGTTGTTACAAATTTTGTAGATATATTCAGCCTTGATTTCATTAGTAGCAAGTATCATTTCAAATGTAACGAGCACTAGCGCCAACAAAAATTACAATCTTCGGAACTTTTTAAAAAGCGGAAGAACACTCATGTCCTGTACATGTACTGTATTCATTGGTTAATTAAAACCACAAGATTGGGGGATTGTTGAGTGTTATTTCTCCGCCTGCAGCCATAATAGGACCACCTTCAAATGGTACACGTGGTGCGGTATTCCGTGCAAGATACCGGTCTCTAAGTTTTATCTTGAATTGAAGTACGATTCATCCATGAAAATAAATTTGCTCCATTGAACAAGCTCCCAATTTAGATGATTTTCAGCTCATCAGTTTTTAGCTACTAGGGCAATTGTTGTTTATTTTTATGTACTGCAATTTCTATGGCAACAGGTGGGCAAAAGCAGTGAGCAAAACGTTTGGCTCACGGTGTTTGCTCCACTAGTTGCCATAGAAGAAAGAATTTGAATGAAAAAAACAGAAAGTTTTAAGTGGTGCATTTAAGTAAGAAAGGAGGTGTTTCAAGAGATTCAACAAAAAATTGTTTTTAATAATTTATCAACCTTTGTGTTTTACGTAAATCGTTTATTTATTTTTTGCGAAAAGCATATTAGGGTAAAAATCAAAAAAGCGCCAATTTGAGACCAGAAAAATAAAAAAAATAAAAATTTTGAATTTATAATTTGTTATCCTTTCGGTACATTCTGTAGGGTATGTGGAAGAATTATATAATAATCATCGCGATTAAGAACATATCTAGAATTGTGTAATTAAATTTTTCTCAACTAAAACATAAAAAAATATCTTGTCGGTAACACAAAATAAATTCAGAAACTACCTCGTAGAATATTTCCACATTATTAATTTCATTAGCAGACAGCATTAAGTAGTCATTTATGAAAAATAATATCGTTGAAACCATGAATATTCATGAATATTTAGTGCAACTAGGTGTTGATCTTTATTGGACATTAGATTGACTCTTTGGAACAAACTGAACAGCTCGCTTAATCAAAATTTCGTGATTTAACATTGTATCATGGGCCTATCTGAAGCTAAAAATGCAATTGAATTAATTGAAATGATTTAACTGTGTTTTATGGGGGGGGGGGAATGAAGTTTGTTACCGATAAGACAGAGCAAAAATATATGGTATTGTTTTCCAATATTATATTATTATTAATCAAAGCAAATGTAATAGAAACAACAACTTATCTCCTCAAAACAATATCAACACACTTTAACGCACCATTAACAAATGCAGTGAGCTACTTTAACGTACTCTGATGGATTTAGGTGGCATTTTAATAACGTGTTACCGATCATACTGACATGCACTGGACATACATTCCTTACAGTAGGGAGTTTACATTCTTAAGACAAATGGCAAGACAATCGAATATTCAGAAATCGGACAAAATTTCTGATAAAACGATATAGGACAAGTATCTTCATCACTTTGTCTTAGCGTCTAAATGCTTAATTAAGCATTAGAAATACGACTTCGGACACGTTACCGACAGGACAAAATCGCACTTCTAACTAATTTCAATGACCTTTTTATATTATATTACATTATATTACAGCAGTGCAACAGCGACATAAGATCGAGAGCCAAATTTAGAGCAGTTTTCAACACAATAGGATAGTTTTTCTTTAGTGTATTGCCTTTGGACACAGATTAGCACATTTTTTGATTTCGACCTATTGAAAGATAAGTTCTTTTGACCTGCTATTAGAGAACTAACGGGTTCATGTTTGTATCGTTTCTGATTTCCAAGGCACGGGTTTGTATTTCCCAGGTTCATTGTCACCTACTATTTCGCCTCGAGGCTGAAATTCAAGATCAATGATCGGAAAACTAGTATTCAGTGATTTTGCAGCATGGTAATGGCCGACCTCATACCTCTTTGAAGATACTTCTTCAAAGTCAAAGCCCTCCAGCTTCTCTGTCGGACTCTATTCCAAAGAAACATATCTAAACCTAACTCGGAAAATTACCAGGTCTTCTTATTACTATGGACTATTTTAAGTAGGTACATTTATTTTTCCCTGTTTACAAAATACATCTGAATTCATAAAAAACGAACGAAATTTAGTAACTTCCGCAGTATTCGAATTAATTGATGAAGGTTTTTGGCTAAGGTTAAATATGTCTTGTCGGTATGTTTTGTCAGGTTGCAGATTCCTAAAGATAATGAAAATAATTAATTGATAAAATTAAAAAACAACGAAAGTAACGTTATTCAAAGAACGAAATATTAGACCGGCAATAATCCTACAGCGATTTTACACCGATTTAGCCCAATATGATAATCAACATGTGTCATGTTGGAAAAAATGAGTGTGAGTTGTACGTAGGAGGTACGAAAGAGCAAGAATACAATCGCAACGGACATTAAGTAAAGGATTAGCACTTAGTCGTCTGAAACGGGTCAAAAATGACCCATGGTTTAAATTTTTTACAATAATAATTGATACTAATAACAGCTTGCATATGAGAATATAATCATAATAAAATTAAAATTACAATTAAAATTAAAATTAAAATTAAAATTAAAATTAAAATTAAAATTAAAATTAAAATTAAAATTAAAATTAAAATTAAAATTAAAATTAAAATTAAAATTAAAATTAAAATTAAAATTAAAATTAAAATTAAAAATAAAATTAAAATTAAAATTAAAATTAAAATTAAAATTACAATTAAAAATAAAATTAAAATTAAAATTAAAATTAAAATTAAAATTAAAATTACAATTAATATTTAAAGATATGATTTGCGTGCTAGAAAAAAAAACAAAAATTTATTTGTATGAAATTTAACATATAAGTATGTATTATAATTGAACCGGTTATTGTTCAAAGAGGATAAGTCACTTTTGGCAATTTTCGAGTAATAAGGAATTGTTAATATTTCTAGGTAAACGTGTGGCTTGGTGATGATTTTTACTGAACTGTTACATACTATCTTATTGTTAAAAGAGTATAAGTCACTGACACGACCCCTTTTAATAACGAAATTTTGATTGCATTACTGGGTTTTATGGACTATCTCGAAACAATAAAAAGTAACTTATCCATTTTCAACAATAACCGATTCAATTGTTATACTGTTCTCCAAATCACCACGGTAGAACTTTTGTGTTATGCAGATTAATCAGAATAAATTTCGCGAGAAATATTTTTTGCTTTCTTATGATTATGATTAGATTATCATATTATGCAAGCTTTCATTAGAATCAGAAACATATTGGATTTTTGAAATTATTGTAAAATTTTGACTTGTTTCGGTCGTTCACGCTACTAACATTATTTTGGGTGGACGTAGGGTAAGGAGAAGAATGAGTACGAGAAGAAGTAAAAGGAGATGGAGAAGAAGAGAGGGAATATGCAGAAGGTGGTACATACCAGGATATATTTTGTTTTATTTCGAATTAAGCAAATAGTAAAGGTTTGTTTATTTCATTTTTTAACAACAAAACAATCAAACAAATGATCACATCAACTTAAAACCATATAAGTGGCAATACACTATTTGCTCGCCGACACAACTTTGCACATGCCCATTGATTAATTAACTTAAGTGTTAAATGATCATGGAAATAGCAAAATCGTATTCATATTAAGACAATTTGCTATTTTCCATGATATTTGGTTGTACATATTTGTTTTATGTCATTGAAATATCCATAGACGTGAACCATCAACTAAATAAATAATTTTCAAAACAATGCTTGCAATCTCGACCAAACGTTTAGATTTATCTTGTATTTTAACTGATGAATTTATTTATAACGGTTATTCTACTCAAATGTTAACATCAACACAATTGTGGGTCGGGTAGTTACGTTACAACAGGAAAATGCAACATTTTCAAAGATACAATTAATATAAATTGGGGAGTTTATAAACTGGACAAGGAATTTTACTATTGGATTAAATATGCAGAAGAGACCGGGTATGGTTGTGACACAGGTAGGTAGATATGTAGGGATGTTTCCAGATTTTATGAACTTTGATGCTGAAACAAAAAAACTCGCTTTATGATACTACAGCGATTTCGGGTACCATTTAGGGCGTCACTGGAAATCAGCTGGAAGTGATACTGTTGTGTATTTACCTCGTGAGCTTCTGTGTTGTAATTTGGTTTTTGTGATGGCCTTTTTAAAGTTACATAAAATTTTAGCGTATTTGGAAGTTACAGCAGGTGTTCTAACGTAGTAGATACGACGTACGACATTTTGAGATTGTGTTTACAAACAAGTGCCTTAAATAGTGCCCCACACGAAATTAAAGGACAGTTATCTGTTCAACATAACAATGTCGAAATAGACTCTTTCAGATGCAGTTGTAAAGCAGGTCTATCGGGAACTTGTAAACATATTTCGGAGTGTTTGCTGTATTGCTCAAGGTTGTATACATTTTTTGTTATTAGTGGCAAATTATCAAGCTCTAGCGATTTTAGTAGTGATATTTTCACAATTTTTAGTTTCCTTGTTTGACTAGTTTTTGTTGTTGTTGTTGTTGTAGGAGTGCTCTTGGAGAGTTAGAGAAAATATCCTAGACAGATGTCGAATGTTATTGGAATAACATATTTCACTTTTGCACTACAACGCGGAAATAAGTGAAAAGATGTTTGTGGTTCACTTTTTCAGCATGTGTGACAACCAAAGACAACAATTTATTTTGCCAACCTTCACTTTAGATATATTTTTGAATGAATTTCAAATAACTCGTTGTAAAAGCATACGATTCTACAAAAGCTTTGCATTAACTTTCGCTTCCTTTATTTGCACATCTCACCACCCACAAGGTCTGGGAAGGCCTTTAAGAATAAATTTTATCCAACCCTACAATTAGGTAAGTAAGGTTGAATTTACTAGTCGTAAACGCAACACTACACACTTGAGAGTTGTAGTTTACAGAAACTTTCATACATAATGTTGCTGTTTGTTCAGGTAAGGTTACAATCGTTCGACTAGCAGGCAAAAAATTTGACATTTTTTATAAATTTATTGAAAATAACATTTTTCCATAGGAAATGAATGTGAATATTGGCTGTATTTATGTCACAATTAAATTAATACCTAACATTATTCAGTTAATTCACGCTAAAAAACGACGAAGTTGCACATTTTGTTAAAAGCAAACATAGCTTCTTGTTCATATCGACAACTGGTTTGGACCGGAAGCATGAAAAAAAATTACCTATTAATTAATAGAATTAACTTGAACCTGTTCCATAAAAGTCGTATTTTCTACTGTATTTAATTACTATCGTTTTTTTGTATTGTAAATAATCGCGATTCATAGAGAAATTTTGATTGCAGTAGATTCACATAGTATTACAACTACGTAATAATATCGTTCCTTGCCAGTTTAAGGGCCGATCTTTCCAAGTTCCTAACAGAGTTGCTACTAGCTATTCGACAAATTAATATACATATTAGGAACTTTAATTCTTCGAACGGGAGTTTGGAATTTTCCAATGACCATAAAAACAAAATGATCTATTTCGGACAGAAATTTTAACTGAAATTAATAGTCGTTTATAGAAGTGTCGAATAAAACGCTGCATTTCGCATCGATGTTACTAAATTGTACACACGTGGGGAACCGCGCCATGCGCCCTAACAGACGCGAATGCAAATGCTAAAAACATTCGGATAACATTATTATTATTATTATTGTTATTATTATTATTACTATTAATGTTATTATTACTATTATTATTATTATTATTAATCCATGTGACTTTAGAACAGTTTAATAAGATACATAAATAAGTAAAAATATGTACCTAATTTAAATCACATTTATCAATTAAATTGTTGTCTTTCAATCTAGTTTCATTATGACCTGCTCATGGCAATTTTAAATAAGCTTTTTTGTTTACGGTCTTTCAGCTTTATACCTTATAAAAAATATTTGTGCACTTTATGAGTTCGAACAACTTTTTTGTGGGTTTCCATATTTCGACGCCATACTTTTTAATGAATTCGGTAGGCATGGTTGACTTGTTTTGCTTGTTTTGCTTGTTTTGCTTCCCAAATGAACACCAAAACAAAGTAGTTCTACCAACGATTTCGTCATGTTATCTTTATTTGTTGTTATTTCTCGTCCCAGGTAAACATATTGCAGTTTCTAGTTTATGGTCGTTTATTGAAATATAGGTGGCTCTATTTATGTTGGTAGTTTTGCTGATTCTGCTTCCAGTTCATCTAATTTAACATTATTTTGAAAATAACTGTAAAAGAAACGCTTTATACTCTTTTGTAAACGTTTTATAGAAAACTTTGAAAAGTAATTTTAAACTTCAAAATAATTTGACAATACCCAATAAAAAAAGCATGTTACAGAATGGGCCAGTTTTATTGTTTTCATGAACTCCCGCCATCAAGTTTATTGACTCTGCGCTTCACAAACGATAATTACGCTTAATTTCGTTTTAATTTTCAATAAAAAAAATTAGTGATTTGAACTAAATAATTACCCACCATTGTGTGATTAATATTAATGAACTTATTTTGTTAGGTACGCCTTTCATTATAGACAATATTGCGCAACATTTGTTTTGCATTTTAATTTATTATTGCAACTTTATTATTACCTACTGATTAAAGGCATGTCAACAATTTTACTTTAACTGTTGTTTTGTTTTGTTGTTTGTAAATATTTAAGTGACGATTTCGCTCTATGCAGTAAACCGTTTCTTGAAAATATGAGAAAAAGTTCGTATAAAGATAGGTTCGGAAACGCTACGTTTCTGAGATACGGCCCCTTACATGGTGAATAAAGAAAACAATTTTTAATTTAGTGCAACTACTAAGAAGAAGCAATTAGAAGGAAATTTTGGAAAATACAAGTTAAATTTTATGTGGAATTTAATGATGTAAAAATTAAATTGATATCCTGCCGATGAGGAGTAATTTTGTAAGGGATGAGAGTGTTTCTTGATAAAAACTTATTCTGAACCGTTATTTTTTTATTGCAGATTATTAATCAGAAGTAATGGACACTTTTGAGTAAAACAGGTACTCTTATCTCAAATTGATTATTACAGATTAAAATTGTATTACGTTTTTAAGCACCCGAATCATTGTAAATCAAGATGACTTGTTTCATTCAACGGTATGGAGAATTTTGCACGAGCAGGTGTTGCACCAATATCATATTCAACGAGTTCAGGCGTTGCAGGAACGAGCTTATCTTGCTCGTTTACAACAACAAAAAAGGCGTCCAGCGGCAAATCTATTGAAAAATAATGTTGTTGTTGTTGCTCGTTTGCAGTTTTGTAATTGGCTTGAAAAGCAACGTGATGTGGTTCTTCGCTTCGAAACGAATATTTCATTTATTAATGAGGCTGGTTTTACCAGAAATCAAAATTTCAATTTTCATAACAACCACGTATGGACAAATGAAAATCGACATACCGTTGTACAATGAGGTCATCAGCTGCAATTCAGCTTAAATGTGTGGGGTGAAATTATTGAAGACCATTTGAGGGGTCTACTTACAAAACTAACAATCTCCAATATAACCAAATTCGAAACATGCACGAAACATCGTTGTTTCCCATGGTAGAAATAATTTTCTGGTAAGTACATTTGTGAAAGTAAATATTACTAACATTTCATTTACACCTTGAGTGTAATTCTATATAAGAGTTTTGAAGTTATATCCACTGTAAATTTTGGCAATGGGTGGTACAGTTGCCCCGCGCTTTTATACATTTGTGGCCATGTTATTTGCATCTTGCATATTTCTCTTATTTTTCAAAATATTCACACCAAACTTTTCAAACATGTTAAACAATAAACGCAAATTCTAAACAATACATTCTAATGGGAAAATACACGGTGGTGGTCCAGTTGCCCCAAAAATTCGGGTAGCTGAGCCACTCTGCAAACAAAAATGAGAAAATGTATATTTCATTCCATATATTCCCTGTAACCTTAATATGTAGAGGGGCTACGATCAATAGGGCTAGATTCTATGTTAGTTACAACAAAAGTTGTGGTGCTTTGAAAATCGCGCGTTGCGAAAGAGTGACACAACTGACCTTATGTCCTGTCACAGAGAATATAATTTCAAGGCCCTCACAACCGTCGGCCATTAGTCTGATTTAGCTAAACTGGGAAACATCAGTAGTCTTTAGAGTGTCATAAACACAAGATGCAATTTCCTTTGACGTTTGTGGGTATTAATTTCCTTCCAACTATAGAACGTTACTGTTCGCAGAGAACTGTTTTCCTTCGATTTACCTTTAACAACAGTAGAATTGTATATGCATGTAGATTTGCCGACTATAATAAGTTGCTTGATTTGGAAGTTTGGGGAGGAGTTGGTTCTTTTGGCAATCAAAGGAAAGCGTTAAAATATCCACATTTTTCTCTCTAAGAAAATAAAAAAAGCCTTTGTCTTAAGCCTCTGTACCCGTCTTTATGTTATTTGGTTGTTAGCGCCGCTGATAGCGCCGCGGTGGAGCCTGTCTTTCGTCCCTAAGTAACGTCGCCCTTAAGTTTGCTGCGCATGGCAGTTCCTGTTCGGCTGTGGAAGCGAGGGTAACCTGGACTTCACTATAGGCGGCCTGGATAACCACCCGCTAAATTTGTGCAACTTCTTTTTATTGTTATTGAATTTTGAGCATTCAGATATAAAAAGGAACATTGTTTAATATTGAATTAACGTAAATTTATTTCTCTGTGAATTTGAATTATTTGATTAATAAATTTAGTGGTGTAAAGTGTGAAATTAGTGACTATTATGTGCCACACCCTTTTTGTATTCGTCTTTATAGTGTTCCCCCGTTAAACGTCTATCTATTTTCCAGTATACTTCAGGTCCATGAACACATCCATCCCCAAAAATTAACCGAAAATCGACCAGAATTTGTTGTCGCATGTGTGTAATTTTCATGAAATCTAGAATTTTTTGGTCTAAAAACGCATAATTTTCTATTCAATATTGGAAACATTTTTCATCTAAAAAAACTACAGAACTCCAAAATTCTTCATCGGCATTGAAAAACTGATTAGCACATTGTAGTCATCAGTCAAAAATGGTTTCTTGGCAGCTACGTAATTCTTTAAACCGCTCTGTTTAATTCGACGCCTTAACGTTCTAATGGAACCCGGAAAATAAGTTTCCTCACGAGCTTTTACTACCGTAGAAAATGGATTCTGTATGATAAAATTTCCCAAATCTTCATCTTTATGAGGTTCAGATACGCTTCCAATTCCTATCCTAACTGATCGTTGCAGTCAATTTTCATACCAACGGTTTTTCAATTGAAAAATGCAACTTTTACTTACGTTTAAATCTGCAACTAACGACCAGTTGTCTTCTGATTCCGCAACTGCCTTACTTGTTTGCTCACAGAACTCCGAAATTCTTCATCGGCATTTAAAAAATAATTAGCAAAAATTGTTGATTTTCTAATTTTTTTAATAAACTTTTTTTAACTAATTTGAATTTATTATTGTCTAATTTATTTGTTTTAATTTTGTAATTGTTAATTTATATATTATACAGGGAGCGCCAGCCAACTGGAATGAATTTATTATCTCAGTTATTGTGCATATTGAAAAAAAATTCCCGAAACACGTCATTTTTACTCTATCACATGCTATCCTGAAAAGTGAAAATTTCATTCCTAACCTCAACTCCCTTCGAGTGACAGTTGCAATCCCCAAATTTGTAAATGGGAACGGGGGCTTGTGATGCCTCATTTGAAAAGTCTCTTCTAGCTCTATTCAAAAATGCTATGGTTTAGAAATTTATTCCGAAAATGAAGGCGTACAAAAAGTAATCCTTTTAACGAAATTCGCTGCAACATACTAAAAAAACAAAAACTAATAGGGTTTAGTTCTTAGTAATTTAATACAATTAATTAAAAAATTAATGTAGGAGATGTTCAAAATGCATGCCCCGACGTCTTGACAGCATCCTATTCGTAAATATATATTTTTTCTAAAGTTAATCAGCATCTGAGGCGTGACCGACCTAATGGCAAGCGTTATTCTTTTTCTTAATTCAGCTAGATCGCATGGTTTAGTTTTGAATACCATACTTTTCACATATCCCCATAAGAAGAAGCCTAATGGCGTAAGATCGGGTGATCGTCCTGGTCATTCTTTCGATCCTCGCCTCCCTATCCACCGATTTGGAAATATTAAATCGAGGTACTGCCGAACATTGATTTGATAATGTGGTGGTGCTCCATCCTGTTGAAACCATATCACATTTGATAGAACTTGTGGGTTTGCTCGAGCAGGATATAAATTTGTCAAAGTGGGTATGACATTATTTTGGAGCAATGCTAAATAATTATTTCCATTCCAATTTCCATCAATGAAAAAGGGGCCAATGACATAGTTTCCAACTATCCCTGTCCAAACATTAACCTTTTGGGGGTATTGCGTGTTCAATGTTCTCATCCAGTGAGACTTTTCTCTTGACCAGTAACGACAATTTTGACGATTTGCATGGCCGTGAAGTATAAAAGTGCATTCATCAGAAAACAATACATTTTCTATTTGGATAACATTGCCATCATTTGTTCAGAAAAGTACGTTCTTCTATCAAAATCGTCTTCAAAGAGCTCCTGAAATGGTATCAATTTATAGAGATGTATTTTATTTTCCATTACGATGCAACGAATTGAAGTTTGGCTAATATTCAATGCTGCAGCTGCTTGTCGACTCGAAGTATGTGGGTTTTCCTCAAACTCTAGCATTACATCCAATTTGGTATCATAACTTATTGTTAGTGCATTAGAAGTTTTTTTTTAAATCTGCCTTACATGTCCAAACTCGCGAAAGTTCTTTTCAATTTTACTAATTGTCCCTTAGGCTGTAAATCGGGAAATTTTTCTTGAAATAGGCGAGCAACCTCGACATGTGTTCGTGTACTATCTCCGTAACCAACTATCTGCAGAATTGTTATTTTATGCATTTCTGATAAATAAGCCATGTTTCTGAATTCAAATGAACAATATTCAAATAACACGTACAACACTAACAATTACTGTCACGTGATTACAATCACACAGCAAGTTGCTACGGCGTTTTAAACAAAAAAAAAAACACTGTTAACTAACGAAAAATGTTTTATGTCACTTGATGAAAATTTCCAATGTTTTTGCTTGCCTTCTCAACATCAAGAACGAAACCCTATTAGTTTTTGTTTTTTTAATGTGTTGTAGCAATTTTCGTTAAAAAGATAAATTTTTTTACCCTTCATTTTCTCAATAAATTTCTAAACCATAGCATTTTTGAATAGAGCATGAAAGGACCTTTCAAATGAGGTATCACAAGCCCTGTCTTCCCATTTAAAAATTTGGGGGTTGCAACTGTCACTCGAAGAGAGTTGAGGTTAGGAATGAAATTTTCACTTTTCAGGATATCATGTGATAGACTAAAAATGAGTTGTTTCGGGATTGTTTTTTTCAATATGCACAATAACTGAGATAATAAATTTATTCCAGTTGGCTGGGGCTCCCTGTATATTTTACAAAATAAAAACATTTGTTCCTTTTTACGAAATCACTGGATAAAGCCAGATTTAATGTATGGAAAAATATGGAAATTTGTCGCAGGTGTCGTGCACATTTCGGTGGCCGCAATAGTACATACCTTGTCTCTTTCGTTTTGTTACAGTTCCAATTCTCTGGGTGCTTGTAACGTTTTCTTGTTAAATCAGTGAAAGTGATAACTAATTCTTCCATTTTTGAACAATAATAATTAACTTTAAAATAAACTCACTGAAAAGGCACCAAAATTTGTTAACACATTAAAGAAGTAAATTGGATCACGTGAGAAAATAGAAGCTATTTATTGGCCCTATGGATAATGTGAGTTTTGTATCAGAAACTTTGATGGAGAATGTGAGTTTTGTAACGGAAGTCAATCTTTGGTAAAGAATTTCTATGAGAGAATGTGAGTTTAATAAGGCTACGGGCACACGTGCAATTTTTCAGTTGCGTAACTGTTCAGGCCCAGTTGCATCGCATTGGATACACTATTGAAGGGGTGGCCAACCTGCGGCTCGCGAGCCACATGCGGCTCTTTCAAGGATTATTTGTGGCTCTCGATAAATGTACCCGAGTTTCCTTTTCATTTTTGTGCTATTATATTTTAACAAATTATTATCGTTCCGTATGTGTATGTATTTAATTGCGGCTCGCGAAAAATTTCAAATTTTGAAAAATGGCTCGGACTATCAAGGAGCTTGGCCACCCCTGCACTATTGCAACCAAACAGTTCGGTTGCTACGTATGGGCACACATGAGGATAAAATTAAAAATAGTTGTGAGATATTTAACATTATTAGTGCTTATTTACAGTACTCGTATTAGTACTTACTATATTATTTGATTATAAGTAATAAATATAAAATGTTTTAAAACTAATAGTACAATCACTCATCTGCCGTTCGATTCGGTCAAATTTTAGTTACACTATTCCCACTGCAACTTTTAACCCTCAACCGAACAGTATTTTTTATTAACGCGGACGTATAGTCAAAAATAATAATATACAAAAATAATATAAACAGTTTATTAATACGTTGAATAAAAATACAAGGTTAATAAAAATTTTTTCTTATTTATTTGAACAATTGAAATAGATACGAGTTATTGTGGAATGTATTTGTGCATTCTGCTTTTCTTTGAGGGACGTAATTATATGGCATCTTCGTTTAGCATACATACTATTACAGCCACTTGATTTTTGCTTCATAGCATAGGCACCCTAAAAAAATCAACCAAATGTCAATATTATTTGTTTATGGCAAATATTATTTCACGAAAGTCACTGGATAAAACCAGCTGTAATTTATGGAAAATTAGAAAAATTTGTGTCAGGTATCGTGCACATTTCGGTGACCGTAATAGTACCTCCAGAAGCGTTTGGTTGTATTTCTTTTGGTTCTTTCGGTAAAAATCTTTTTATAGCCGTCCTTATGTCTTTCGGTAGGTCAAAACATTTGCGTCCCTGTATGTGTGGTGTTACAAGTTCTTCAGCCACAGAAACGAGAAACAAACGCCTTTTCTCGTGTTTTTGAGAATTGTATTCGGGATTTAAAATTCTCCATATAATATAAGATGTTACTTCTACCATATCTAACAAATTCATAAAAAAAGCAAAAGGCCAACGGTTTATACGTCTTTTACACATATATTCATGAACCATCTGGTCTAGGGTGTCAACTTCAGCTTTTGTTTTATTGTAGTGCATAATTATTTCGGGCTTATTTTTTACATCACTAAGTTCTTTTGTAAAATGCATTGTTGATAGTACAATTACACTCCTTCGAGGTTTTGGTACATAAGATACAAGCGTTGCATTCTTGCTAAACCCTAAAAGTGAAGAACGTTCTTTACAAATTTTATCTGGTTGAAATTCTTTTGGAATGAATTTTTTGTTCCTTCTTAGTGTTCTTACCATGGCAAATCCATTGAAAGTCAACTGTGTGTTAATATCTTATCAGTAAAGTAATTGTCAAAGGTTACGTTTCTGTGAGTCCTGTAATATAATCACAATATATAGCACGTATTAACAAATATGTAAGTCTACATTATTATTACAACGTGTCCCAGAAATAATGTTATTAATTTTAACCAGTGATAGAATTCGTCAAATCCAAGAACTTTTTTAAATAACTTTTTGGTGTAAACGTTTTGATTAACAAGTTAAAGTTGTTGACAGATTTGACTCTTATTTCGTTACCCGCCTATCGATAATAATGATGAATGTTAAACACCGATAAGCGTAGAATAAAAAACCAATGCAAGAAAACATTCCCTGCTTTTTAGTCCTGTCGACGCAGAAACTCATTAATTTGAGCGTTGCTGTTATTGTAAAGTTCTGGAATACAAATTGAAAAATGCTATGATAATACATAAATGAAATAACTTGAGTCCTTGTCAAAGTTTGACTACCAAAAATGGTATGTTCAAAATAATTGTTACAAGCATTTACAAGTCACAATAACAAACAGATTAATTTTTTTTTACTCTTCCCTTTTGCAATAAATTTTTAAACCGTATCATTTTTGAATAGAGTATGAAGAGACCTTTCAAGTGAGGTATCACAAACCCCCCTTTCCATTTAAAAATGTGAGGGTTGCAACTGTCACTCGAAGGGGGTTGAGGTTAGAAATGAAATTTTCACTTTATAGGATATCATGTGATAGACTAAAAATGAGTTGTTTCGGGATTTTTTTTCAATATGCACAATAATTGAGATAATGAATTTATTCCTGTATAGTAACCAGTAATATTTTGATCTGTCGGTGAAATTGTTTGAAGCGGCTGTTCACAAACAACTATAAAAAATACAGTAGATAACAACAATCGCCTTGTCTGGCTCATCGCCTTTATCACCACAGATCATAATCTAAATAATATTTGTCATGAAGTTTGATGACTTACGAGCATACGAAAGTGGAAATAAGAACTACTTCTTTGCATGATTGCAAATGTGTTTGCAGCTTGTTAAGGCACTATGCGGTAAGTATATCTATTGTTTTACAATGACGCACTTTGACAGACATTTTGTTAAAGATTTACACAACAATAACAACTAATCATTATTTATGTACGTTCTTGTGAAGTTGAGTATTAATAATTTAAAAATGGGCGTTACTTCAAAAGTTAATTTGTTTTAAAACAGAAAATTAATAATTTTTTTACAATAGGTTAGTAATTGTTATAGAAAAGATGCTGTAGTTTACAAGGCAAAAAATAATTTAGAAATATTGAAAAATCCTTAAAATCGACATTATTTTCAACGGTCGGCTTCCTCTTAAAATGTAAAATGTATAACCATATGCAACTTGTATAGGCCGAATTGCCTGGCTGTTTCTCTTTTTGCTTAGATTCTCCAAATGAGACACCTTTTCTGATTGTATGATTTATTAATACTATATACACAATAAAGCTAAATTATGCACTAGTGTTTTTATGATGTTGAAACTTTGAGCTATTGTAAGTAACTGACTTAAATGTTTTCTATGGACCTTAAGGGTATTTTTGGGAGAGGGACACTTCAGGTACTTTTAGAACCCGAAGCACATGTGCGCGTCCATGCCGCCCGCCTTGAAAGGGTTGACCTCTTTCAAAGAATGAAAGTCATTGCGTGATTTTTGTTCATTAATTGTCATTAATTGGTAACACACACACCTTTGACACTGCGCGTTTTGTTGTGGTCTTTCCAGTCGTCACCGTTACTACCCTCACTACCCCGTCACTGCCTTTGTGCACTGTTAACACTCTGGCTAACTGCCATTTTAGCGGTGGTAGATTGTCGTCGCGGAGGATCACTAGTGTGCCGGTTCTGATGTCATCCTGTGGGCGTTTATTCCATTTTGAACGCTGTTGTAGAGATGACAGGTATTCCCTTGACCATCGCTTCCAAAAGTGTTGTAGAAGTTGCTGTACTCGTTGGAACCGCGATAGTTTGTTCATTGGGATGTCCGTTATCGAGGCTTCTGGCGGTGAGTGGAGCGATTCACCGATCAGAAAGTGCGCGGGTGTTAATGGATTAAGGTCGTTAGGGTCATTGGAAAGCGGTGTGAGAGGTCGTGAGTTCATGCAAGCTTCGATTTGCGCAAGCAGGGTGGCCATTTCCTCAAACGTTAACGCGCTTTCGCTTGCTACTCTTTTTATGTGGCCCTTGGCCGACTTAATTCCACTTTCCCACAATCCCCCAAAGTGGGGTGATCTTGCGGGTATGAAATGCCAATTTATTGCGTTTGAATTTAAAAATGCCTGAAATTTATTTGGCTGTTCGGTGTTGCCGAGTAGGTTTGCTACCTTGATTAATTCTCGATCAGCACCAACAAACGTTGTGGCGTTGTCCGAATAAACGTGGCTACATATGCCGCGTCGGGCTATAAAACGTTTGAGCGCGGCTAGAAATGCATCTGTTGTTAGGCTGCTTACCACTTCTAAATGCACAGCCTTAGTTGCAAAACAAACGAACAAACATAAATACGCCTTGATTATTCGGGATCGTCGTGTGTGGCCTTCTTTCAGGCTGAAGGGACCCGCATAATCTACGCCTGAAATTGAAAATGGGCGCGATGGCGTTACGCGATGTTCGGGCAGTTCACCCATTTGAGGTTGTACGTTTACCGGTCGCACTCTAAAGCATTTTATGCATTTGCGTATGAGTTGTCGGATTGTGCTACGTCCGGACATGGGCCAATATTTCAAGCGTAATTTGTTTAATACGGCTTGAGCTCCCGAATGCAATGAATTTATGTGTTCATATGTGATGATTAATTTGGTTAATGTATGATGTGGTGGAAGCAATACCGGATGTTTTTGATTGAATGTAGACTGCGAATGTTTCAATCGACCTCCTACTCTTATACATTTGTTACAATCTAAGAACGGGCTAAGAGTCAGTAGACGACTATTTTGTTTGATTGGTCGCCCTGCCGTGAGATCGGTCATTTCTTGTGCGAACGTCTGTAACTGCGCTAAACGTATAAGGTTCAGGGTAGCACCTTCTAGTTCGTCTACTGTCAGTGGCCCGACCGTCCGTGTGTCATGCTCGTTTCGTATATTTTTTATGAATCGGTTGCAGTATGCGACCACTCGTTGTAGTTTTGTAAAGGATGAGTACCTTTCAAAGAGTGCCGTTGCAAATTCATTATTTATTGTCGACGCACAACAGATGGGTTTGCGTAGTTCAAGTATGTCTTGTGTTGGAATTGTCATTTGTGTAATGGGCCAGTCAGTCATGTCAAGTGTCAACCAACTTGGGCCATGCCACCACAAATCTGAGTTTGCTAATATTTCGGCACCAGCGCCGCGAGATAGCAGGTCTGCGGGATTGCATTTAGTGCTTACATGCTTCCACATTGCTGCGTCTGTTAGCTCTTGGATCTCTGTGATGCGGTTTGCCACGAATGTTTTATGGTGGCTTGATACCGATGTGATCCAAGACAAGACTATTGATGAGTCTGTCCAGTAATGACTGGAATGTAATTGAATATTTAAGATTTTTGCAACTTTGTTCGTTAATTTTGCTAATAACAACGCTGCACAGAGCTCTAGACGCGGCAAGGAAATGGTTTTCAAGGGAGCGACTCGCGATTTAGCGCACAGTAATTTTGCGGTGTGATTGTTGTGACTGTCGCTGGTTCGCAAATAAATGCTTGCACCGTATGCAGTTTGTAATGCGTCTAAAAAGCCGTGCAGTTGTATGCATGCATGATTTGTGCTGAGCACGTGTCTCGGAATTGTGATTTGATTCACTGAATTGAGTTGTATGAGCCACTGCGACCATGTAGTATGGATGCTGAGTGGGACTGATTCATCCCAACTTAATTTCAGTTGCCACAGGGATTGCATTATAATTTTCGCGGTTATTATAATTGGACCGAGCAGGCCTAAGGGGTCAAAAATTTGTGCAACGCTTGACAGTATCGTTCTTTTCGTAATGCGATGTTTTTCTTGAACTGGCGCAATTGCGTAATGAAAGGAGTCTGAATTCGTGTTCCATTGTAGCCCAAGGGTCTTTACGCTTTGTGGATTATCATGATTTAATCCGATATTGACTGTGGCTATGCTTGGGAATGACTGTACATTCGAGGACCATTTGCTTAATTGAAAACCTCCTAACTTTAATAACGTTGTTACCTCGTTGCGAATTTGTTTTAGATCAGCAATGTTATCTGCACCGGTTAACAAGTCATCAACATAAAAGTCGCGCTGAACGATCTTGGAACCGATGGGAAATTGATTCTGTTCTAAAACTGCTAATTGGTTCAATGTTTTGACCGCGAGGTATGGTGCCGATGCGGTTCCGTAGGTTACTGTTGTTAATTCGTACGTTTTAACAGGGTCACATGTATTTTCGCGCCATAAGATGCGTTGCAATTGCGTTTGGTGCGAGTTAACTAGTACTTGTCGGTACATCTTAGTAATGTCAGCAGTGAATGCATACTGATGAGTGCGAAATCGTGTGACAATTGAAAAGAGGTCTTGTTGGATTGTCGGACCCACCATGAGAGTGTCGTTTAACGAAACGCCGTTTGACGATTTGCATGAACCGTCGAATACTACACGCACCTTTGTTGTGACGCTGCTTTCTTTGACGACCGCGTGATGCGGCATATAAAAACTTGAATAGTTGCGAATGTGACATTCAGCGTCTGGAATTAATTTCATGTGGCCTAATTCCAGATACTCTTTCATAAAATTGATGTATTGATGACGTAACTGTACGTCTCGCGATAACCGCTTTTCTAGGGAATGCAAGCGTTTTAACGCTATTGACTTAGATTCGCCCAGTGAGGGCGCATCTATTTTTATTGGCAACGTCACGACAAATCTACCGTCTTCCTTACGTGTGTATGTTTGCGTGAACTGTTGCTCACACGTTTTCTCTTCTGGGCTAAATGTATTGTTTTTGTGGCATTGCTCAATCTCCCAAAATTTGGTGAGGTTACTGTCAATGTCTGTCATTGATAGATGACATGCCGATACTGATGAGGGTGGAAGTGATTTGTTAACAGAACCGCTTAAAACCCAACCGAGTTGTGTTTTTTGGAGAATTGGCAGATGTTTCCCTAGTTTGATTTGCCCTATGCACAGAATGTCCCAAAAGTGTTCGGCGCCAATTAAAGCGTCGATGTCTGAGGAGATGTTAAAATCGGGGTCAGCTAATCGTAAGTTCGTCGGTATGTGAATTGATGACTTGTCAAATGTGACAGTTGGTAATCTGTCTGTTATTCTGTCTATGACTAAACATTCGATAGATGCTTGGAATCGGTTAAAACGCGATTTCATGACTGCCTGAATTGAATTTGTCGTTTGGATTTGTGACTGATTGATACCAGTCACTTGTATTTGTGTGTTTTTGTGTCTTATTCCTAAACGACTAGAAAATGATTTAGTTATAAAACATGATTGTGAGCCTGAATCAAGGAGGACTCTGCATTGCTGCGGATAGCCATTCATGTCAAACATGTCGACTACCGCCGTTGATAATAATACCTGAGATGCGACTGTAATTAAACATTGTTTTGCCACTGCAACCACCGTTGTGTCTGCACTGGTGCCTTGTGTTTGTTCATCAGTAGCCATCGACTTGTTAATGTGTAACATGCTATTGTGTCGTCGATTGCATTTTTTACAAGCGCCTGAAAAGCAGCGCGGGGCAAAATGACCTGCTCGAAAACAATTGGTGCACAAATTCAATCTTTTGACCTCGTTCATTCGAGCATCTGGAGAGAGTTTAATAAATGTGTCACATTGATACAAAGGATGGATGCCCTTGCACAAAGGACACATTGGTTTGTCGTTGATCCCTACATGCACCGCTGTTTTCCGATCTTTTTGGATTTGCTTGCTCGGAGCAATCGACTCGAGCACTTGACATTTAGCGTTCAAGAATTTTGACATTTCGTCCATAGTCGGGGTTTTGCCAAATGGTTTTGCAGTTTCCCAGTCTCGTCTCGTTTTGACGTCTAATTTAGAGGTAATTAAATGAATTAGCAAAGCGTCCCAATGTTCGGTTGGTTGTCCTAACGTCTTTAAAATGCGTAAGTTTTTTTGTAAGTTATCGGTCAACTGTCGTAAATCAGTGTGGGATTCCTTCGTCATTGTCTGCAATTCAAAGATGTTTTGCACGTGTTTTTGAACTATTAGGGGCTTGTTTTCGAAACGATCTTTTAGAAGCGTCCATGCCACTTGGTAATTTATTGCGGACACTTCTAGCGACTGAATGACCGCTGTTGCCTCGCCTTTCAAGGATGACCGTAAATAGTGGAACTTTTGAATGTCTGTTATTGCTGTGTTGTCATGTATAAGTGAGTTAAAAGTGTCGTAAAAATTTAACCACGTGTCGTATGACCCTGCGAATTCTGGCAACTTGATCGTTGGTAGCTTGATTTGGCTGCCGAGCGCGTCCGCGTTTGATTGAATTGATATTGGCGTCGATGATGTCGATCGTCCAATGACGTTTGCGGATTCGATTAATTTAGCGGCGCGTCCCGACGCCTCATAATATAAATTTTCAAACGCTACCGTCTCTTCTTCATGATCGTAATCTGCTTGCAGCGCCTCGAGACTGAGTTGGATTTCCTCAAAATCTTTTAAAAGTAACCTGACCCCCTCAAACCGTTGTTTGAGTACGGACACATCAACGTTTGTTTCATGTTCTGATAAATAATTGTTGAACCGCGTTAATTTTGCCTTAATGTGGCCGCGCTTGCGATTTAAAGTCGCGTATTGCTCATTAGAGTCTTGCATTATAAATGTGATTATTGTTTCCAAATGCGAAGCTTGCCGTTGGGAAAGGGTTTTGTGACGGGATAAATTGAATTGTACTTACCCGCTGCACTTCTGAACGGTGCGTAGTTTGAACCCAAGCGACGTCGACTTCCAGATGTTTTCTTGATTTGATTGCGATTTATTGCTCAGTAGCAATTGATTTGTTGATTTGTTTGTTGATTTAGTTGTCTAATTGCAATGACTTTGTTGATTCGTCGCTGTAGTGTCTGATTGCAATTGACAAGGTTGATATTCGACTCCGAAGGACCATGAAATGTATAGGCCGAATTGCCTGGCTGTTTCTCTTTTTGCTTAGATTCTCCAAATGAGACACCTTTTCTGATTGTATGATTTATTAATACTATATACACAATAAAGCTAAATTATGCACTAGTGTTTTTATGATGTTGAAACTTTGAGCTATTGTAAGTAACTGACTTAAATGTTTTCTATGGACCTTAAGGGTATTTTTGGGAGAGGGACACTTCAGGTACTTTTAGAACCCGAAGCACATGTGCGCGTCCACAACTATTTGATTGCAAGTGTGCTCACCATCATTCAATCCAATGTGTCACACGGCGATTGCGCAACTAGATGCAACTAAAAAGTTTGAGGTAAAACACCAACTGTTTAGTTGCAACAACTCGCAATTCAGTTACAGTTGCATGTGTGCACAGACTCATAATAATCCATAGGACACAAACTGAATACAAGTGTGCCCGTGGCATAACGTTTCGTAAACTACAATGTACGTAGTTAAAAATTTCCTACAAAATGACACTAATATGTTATTTTCTTAAAAAGTGAAGATTGTGAGTTTTGCAACTAGACCCCTCATTTAATAGGGCCAATATTTTTGTCACCAGCCTTAAATAGAGAAAATTACACTGTTTGTTTACAAAATGAATTACCATAATTATTTAAAAATCTTCCACTTAACTTAAAAGCAGACATGTGGTTTATGCACGATGGTATGTACCCCCCACCCCACATTTAAACCTGACCTGAACCAAGTTGATTTTTATTTATGGGTCAGACAAATAGTTTATTCTCAGTCAATACCTAATGTTGATATCCTTAGACAAAAAATGCATAGAAACGAATCGTGTTCTTCATTCACCATTTAAAGGGGCGTATCTCGGAAACGAAGCATTTCAGGCCCATTTTTATAGGAACTTTCTTTCATATTTTTACCAGGGGAACACGCACCTTAAAGGTTTACATTTACTTTTGAAACACCCAGTATATCTCAAGCAAAACAAATTTTTTAAAATATCTTGCTATAATTAATTAATTGCGTGTTTACATTCTTCTTATTTACTGAATGCACTGCACTCGGGAAAGCTATGTATTGAAGTATTTAACGGAGTTAAGGCAGATCTGTAATCAAGTTACAAAGAACAAAAAGAAATGCGCCAGTAACTGCACAAAATAAAATGATGAACAGATCTGTAAGTTGTAAGTTAATTTTTAGCTTGGAAAGTATACTTTGCGGGTAAAGCTTTAAAACTAGCACCACTGCCGACTATAACGGGTTTTTCTCGGCTTCAATTTTAATTTGTTTTTATCAGCACACAGACGTTGTTTGCCCGGGGTTTCTCGGAATGTAAATTTGCAAGACGTCATCGAATATTTTGCTAATGTGTGAAACTTAAACTTGTTATACTTGATATGTATTTTCAAGTTCATTATACCAACAATATTGTAATCTACTTATTTGCACATAAACAAACCACGTCATATGCGTCAATTTCATATTTTTTAATGCACCAGGGTAAGAATTTTGTTGAGGTTTTCAATTTTCCGAGATGAAGATGATCATTGCGGTATGTCCATTCAATCACTTTTTAAGAGTTTGTCGTAAATTTAAGAAATTAACATAACACAATTTTCCAAGATGAAGATAATCATTGTGCTATGTTCATTCAATTACTTTTTAAGAGCTTGACGTAATTTTAAAAAATTAACATAACTGAATTTATGACGTTTTTAACCTTACCCGTGACGTACTTAAATACATCGCATTAATTCCAAACGTGTTTCTCGTACTATCAACTTTGTTTCTTGTAAATATTTAATAGTACTTAATAGCAATGTTTTAAGATCGTTGTTAGTAAAAACTTTATTAATGGAAATGTTCACAAAATGAAATATTTGAGTATCTTGTTCAAGTTTTTACGCTTTCCTATTAGGTAAAATACTGGTTTTTTCAGATTTAATAATAAATAAACCTTTGAGTGATTAAAATTAGTGCAATAAACGCCGAAATACGTATTTGATTTTTTACGGTTTAAAGTGAATATTGCAAAAATGCGGTGCCTTGAGATTAAGACGCAATAAACTTTTGTATGCATTGTTTGATTTTTAAATAAACTGCTGGCCAATGAAGTGGTCAACTAGTAAAAATTTTTGTAGCACAAAGCTAATAAACCTTCTATTTTATTAGTACAGGTAGCCCTCGGTTTATGCCGGCTCAATTTACAGCGATTCACAATAACGCCGCTGTGCAATTCACCGTTTCGCCGTGTACGTAATTGGGTAATTCACCGATTCTCCCTATGTTAGACTGATTTTCGTATCAGTGTTGAAGTATTTACTGAGCCGCACCGTTGTGGATTCTCGTTTCCGAAACTTTGAAATTTCAATTTGTATTTCTTAATATTTTTTAATAAAAGCATTTCACTTTATTTTATCATAAAATGCATTTTAAAAATTTAATTTATAGTACATGTATTTTGCATTACTTATATTGTATTAATAAACAAAATTATTTGCTTCTTCTTCGATTATGTAGAATCTAACCCTATACATCACTGTAAATATGTGTTCACTTTACACCGATTCGATTTGCGCCGGCTTTTGTAAGAACAGAACTGCGGCGTAAACTAAGGGCTACTTGTATTGATTTGATAAATATGAGTAAGTACTGATGTTAAGTATTTGGTATCTACTATCTTAAAATTAAGTATTGTAACGCAATAATATTATTAGCTCTGACATTCTTACATTCCAAAGGAAATATAAATTTTTTGAATAACAACTACTTTTTTTTAATTTAATTGACATAATATGAGCTCTCCAGCGAAGCTTACAATTAGCATCAAATGGCACACCCAAATATTTTGCTATATCAGCAAATGGTACTTGGATATTATTTATGCCTACTGTCATAATAGCAATATCGTCACCAATTGTAGCTAACGTGTGTTGCTCTAACTTTGGAATATCATTGGTGTATAGTAGTTAAAGAACTGTCCCCAATACACTGCCTTGTAGTACTCTGCCTAAATTTCTTTTAAATCAGAGTAAGCTTGTTCTATTCTCTAAAAGCTCTGTCTGAAATATAGGAATTCAATAGCTGTGAGAACTATTTAGGCAAAAATTTTCTTGTTTTATAAATAAGTCCCTCGTAGTACCACAATTGATCAAAAACCTGCGCCATGTCATAAAGACAGTAGAACAAACTTTCTCTTCTTCCAGCCACTTTTCTATTATATCTGTAATCCTATGGACTGGGCCTATAGTTGAATGGCTCTATTTGAAGCCAAACTGGTGGTCTGGAAATATGTCTTGTCGTAATAATTAGTTTTAATCTTTTAAGTAGAGCTTTTACGAACAGTTTTGAGATTATGGGAAGTAGGAAAATGGATCTGTAAGACAAAACTTCATTTGGTGGTTTTCTTGGCGAATAATTATCATTTCTACTACTTTCCATATCTTCTACATATTTTAGTATTTATTCTAGAATCTTGGGGGATACTTTTTATGACGGTATTGAGGAAGTTTAAAGGATTCCTCCCCAATATTTCTTCGGCAAGATCGTTAAACAATGTAGAAAGATGACTACAATACTGTAACTGTCGCTCCGGTTTTTCCAAACATATTCAGTATAATTACAACCAAGAGAGTGTGTCCATCATTCTCGAGTATCCCAATGTTGTAAAAATTTGCTCCATTCGCCAAGTTACACAGTTAAATCATTTTTAGTTTACCAGCTCCTAGCTATCTTGTGCTTTATTTTTACAATGGATACGCGGTTCGACACTGCAGTCAACTTTGTGCAGTCTTCTTATAACAGTTTTAGTAAAAATTACCTACGTCAATGCGAAAAGTACTATATAATTGTTCAGGCGACTGTAAAGCGTTTTGTCTTAATTGTAGTCATGAATCGTGCGTCTTGGACGATCACCACCAATGTCAAAAGTTACAGTTCTAGTTCTTAGCAATATTTGTACTGCTCTATTTATCACGCTATGTGATACGTTCACACTCTTACAACGTTTAACAAGCTTACGAAGTGGTACAGAAAAAATGGGATATAATTCTCAGAAATTTTATTAATTCTCTCATAGAAGGTGTCCCAAAAAGGTGTTTAGTTATGTTTCAAGCACGTGGTGGTCCCATGATACTTTAGAAGCCGTAGTTGCTATTCAAAAGATGTGAAAATGTAAGAATATCAGATCTCATGATATCATTACGTTGCAATATTTAATTTTAACTTAGTAAATACCACCCACCGCTAAATGGATTAAAAAATAACGTGTTTTCTTTATCAAGGTGAAACAAATAACCGGTATTTACTCTGCTGGGCCGATTAAAATAAGTAAATCAGATTGAAATTAAACTTATTTTGAAAACTAAATTGTAGAATTTACAAACAACAATTTTATGTATTTTGTAAAATCATCCATTACTTACCTTGCACCTCTTATCAATAGACGGTAGTGATTGTTTTGAAATTGTTCAAAAACAAACACATTAAGACTATAGATCTAAATGTCATTAATTAATGTATAACGAATGTCACCAATAAATAATTCGGAAATAACAACACTAAGCTTGATTATTAGAACTTTTATTAATTGTATATTTTTTAAACGATATCATAACAATCTCAGTACATGTTTAATACATTAATATAATGTTCTTTTATTACAAGCGAAATACTTTACACACTTGATGCAATACTTGGAAAACCTGTTCATTTTTTAAATTCCCCATTGCGTTTTCGGTCCCACCTTGTTCGCCAAAATTCTTTATTCTGTCATGATTATAATTTCGTTAAGTGTTACAATAAGCGTGTACAAGATTTCGCCATTAGAATACAGAGTTATAATAGTAATATCATATTTTTTAATCATGCTGTATATTAGAATTTTTATTAGTCAATTTGCTAATCTATTGTCCAAAATATATGTTCATAGATTTTTCTGTTATAATTTTCATTCTATAGTTACAAATATACGTTTAAATAATCCACCTTTAAAATGAGTAGCACTTACAATAGGAGGCATCAATACAAAGAATATATCGGAAATCGAATTTTCTAAAAATACATTCTAACTGTTAGGTCCCCAAAACAAGTACAGCTCTATTATTTTATACTTTGTATAATTACATTTCAATTACTAGTGCAATTTAAGTTTGCAAACGTGCACCGATCAATATACAAAGAAAGACAGAAACATTAATAAAGCGGTAAAAATTGATCAGCGCACTTAATACACACATATTGGTCCTATAAGCATTACAATTTCAATATCACAATTCAACTAGAAAGAAAACTCCTGTAAATACATACACTCGTTTAAAAATTTGAGCTTGACATAAATTTTTCCTTATTGTTGTACAATTACGGATGGAATTTAGTGCCGCAAATTTTGTTGTTCCACGAATCAGCTTGAATGAAGCAAATCAATTTGTGCTAGATTTATAAATGGATGTTTTTCGATCAAATTTAAATTCGCAATTTTTTATATTTTGAACGTGACCTAGTCAGCTGTGCG
The DNA here is from genome assembly GCA_949768715.1 of Dascillus cervinus. Lineage (NCBI taxonomy): Eukaryota > Metazoa > Arthropoda > Insecta > Coleoptera > Dascillidae > Dascillus > Dascillus cervinus. The sequence goes on along the minus strand of OX458319.1, from coordinate 21,583,294 downwards.
TAGATTCGACTTGATCTGACTTGCAAATCAAGTATTTCAGCGTCAAACATTCACTGCCCTACAGGTTATTTGTTGATTTAAATGGCGGTAAATCTTGACCTACAAATTAGTTTCATTCATGCAAAAAACCAGACAACTTTCCCATAAACATTGTCCGTTGTATTAATTTGGGTAATTTAAATTCAAAAATAAATAAAAAATTCATTATTCTGATTTAAGGCTAGTACTACACGGGTGTTCCAAACGCAGCGATCCATTATTGGAAAGAAAATAGTATTATAAATACGCTAGAGCGATACACAATGCTTTCTAATCGCCCATGTTGGACGAGTAAAAATAGGAACGTTGAAGTCCGACGATTCAAGAATGCTACCCATTATTTTTATACGCCTGTAACTTGGAGACGTACAATGCGGTACAAAATATTCAACACTGAAAAACTTGCTGATTCACCGAAATTCATTTTATCAATCAATAGTGGCCGATGAACACTTTTTCAGCAGCACGTACTCGACGATCTAACCGTTCTCGTATAGGGTCAAAACACCATTTGCAGCCAGTACACCATCTTTAGCCTCTACTAGAGTAAGTTCAACACATCTGAACGCGTAATAGTACACTGCACAATACGTCACCGGTCATGTGGTAAGTTCTTCTTAACCAATTAAGATACCTATTTAAAAGCATGAAGCGGGTAAAAAGAACCTTAATTTTTTCTTGTAATTTATAACAAAAATATATAGTCCTATAAGGCAACTGTTATAATGAAATGAAATCACATTTAATAAAAAGTCTACTTTTGTGTGATATATCCGAAAACATGGTACCACACATAGACCAACATCGCAATCGCTTACAATGAATCTTGTTCTTGACTGCGATAAAAAATAATAACCGAAAAAAGCATGCCCGTAATATTACGTATGTGGTTTGTTTTTCACTAAGGTTGGTCAACGTAATATTACGTACCTGCACGTTAAGCGGTTAAATAAAGCTAATTCTAACACCCCCGGATGAAAGCGGTTTCCATTATTTATGACACATCATAAAGAAATATCATAAAAATATGGAAATTGTAAGGTGTAGTGTGCTAGAAATATCGGTTGGCTACAGATGGTATTAAAAGTGGCTACTGTTGGAATAAATAATTATAAAAACTGTAGTATAACTAAAAACGGTATAAATAGAGCAATGTTGTTTACGGCTTTTTTTTAGTTATTTGTTAATTTTTTCAATTACAAAGCTGCTTAATGTGGCTAGATATTGTGTCTCGACCCTAGTTTCAAAATAGCGATCGTCGCGTTCGGATCGGTTGTCTATCGTTAGCTTAATAAAGCAAAATCTGGTAGTCAAATTTACTTCAAATTGTCTGGTCTAGATTTTCAATTCACTGATAAAATGATGTAATTTGCAATTTCAATAATCTAACAAAAAGTTAAATATTTTAAAATAAAATTTAATTTCCTGCAAATGGTTTTTTTATGCCCTTTTTATGCATCATTCTTAACAAGTTTAAAAAATTAAATTTATTGAAAGTTTACTAAAAATATTTCTGGTTATTTCAGAAAACCGATGTAAATACCTTTGGCGGTTTTGATGATTCCATTAAAAAATTGCAAAGAATTTGAGAAAACCCACTTTTAATTTCAATATTCTAACAAAAATTCAAATATATTGAAAATAAATTTTAACTTTCAGCAAATAGTTTTTTTATGATTTTTTATGCATCATTCTTAACAAACTAAAAAGAATTAAATTTATTGAAAGTTTACTAAAAATATTTCTGGTTATTTCAGAAAACCGATGTAAATACCTTTGGCGGTTTTGATGATTCCATTAAAAAATTGCAAAGAATTTGAGAAAACCCACTTTTAATTTCAATATTCTAACAAAAATTTAAATATATTGAAAATAAATTTTAACTTTCAGCAAATAGTTTTTTTATGATTTTTTATGCATCATTCTTAACAAACTAAAAAGAATTAAATTTATTGAAAGTTTACTAAAAATATTTCTGGTTATTTCAGAAAACCGATGTAAATACCTTTGGCGGTTTTGATGATTCCATTAAAAAATTGCAAAGAATTTGAGAAAACCCACTTTTAATTTCAATATTCTAACAAAAATTTAAATATATTGAAAATAAATTTTAACTTTCAGCAAATAGTTTTTTTATGATTTTTTATGCATCATTCTTAACAAACTAAAAAGAATTAAATTTATTGAAAGTTTACTAAAAATAATTCTGGTTATTTAAAAAAAACCCATGTAAATACCTTTGGCGGTTTTGATGGTCCCATTAAAAAATTGTAAGGAATTTGGGAAAATCCACTTTCAATTTCAATAATCTAACGAGAATTTAAATATTTTAAAAATCAACTTTAACTTTCTGAAATGGGCTGTTTATGATTTTGCTATGCACCATTTTTAAAAATTATTGAAAGTTAAATAAAATATAATTCTGTTTATTTCAGAAAACCAATGTAAATACCACTTATTCACGGTTCCATTAAAAATTGCGAGGAATTTGGGAAATCCCCGTTGGAAAGTTCCATTGCGAAATACGTTAAAATCTACCTGGGAGCGTCTATGAATTATGTAGTTAATTATAATCTCTCGAAAACATCCAAATATAACTGCGACATGATAAAATCGCTTAAAAAATTATAACGTAGTTAAGGCTTCATTTGGTGTATGGAAACTGTGAAATTTCCTTAAAAAAGGAACGATGCAAGGCGGTCGCTGTGTCAACAAAAAATTCCGTGAAGTGCTCGTAAACCTTAAAAATCTTAATCCAATGATATTTCTTTTGATATGATCCTCTCAAAAAAAGCACCAATGTCTTACAGCTATCACACGTCGGAACTTTTCAGACCTTCGAGAAGGGGAGCCGTTATTTTACTGTCGTCCAAATTGATGCTAACAGGGGACGCCCGGTCTTCTTCGGGAATCGACGGACGTCTCTCTAGAGATATCGCGTGCACGTCCAGACTCGTCGCCATCCTCTGGGGCGGTTTGGTTCGCTCCGATTTCGTACAGATCTGATCGAAACTGTGCGGTTTCCTTTTTAACGAGTAGGTGACATTGTCGGTCACGAAAGTGATCGGTGGTTGTTCTCTGGTCGTTGATGGAGGGATGATGACGAAAGAGGGCTGCTCTAGCGATTCGTATTCGTAATTTATGTTTGGCTGATGAAAACTGCAAGATGGCCGTTCTATCGCTATCGATTTTCTCCTATCGATGGGTGCGTTTGACTGATCGAAACTTAAAAAATGTCTGTGGCGTTGGAAATGAGGTCTCTCTACGAAACATGAAGGGCGACGATTGCGCTGGTAGATGTGCTGAAAGATCGGCTTATCCACTAAAGGTCTGCTTCTAACGCCAGAGGCCCTCTCGATCGTTATTGAGGGCTTACGATCTCTACTTGGCAACATCGGCAACATCGACTTGTAAGTATTGAATCTTGTAGGACTATTTTCATTTATGAGCAAGTGGTGGATGTCCATCGCAGATTTAGCGCGTCGCGGCGGATTCAATATTGCCACAGTTCCTCCAACAAAAACAGAATTTTGACGTGGTCTTCGCGAAGGGTTCGGCGATTGTAGACCGGAATAGGTATCGTTCAAGCAAGTCACGTTATATTTCGAAAAGGACATTCTTTGCTGAAATGCAGAAAAAGAGGTTGAACTTGACGCAAAACGATTGTTACGGTCAATTAATAATTTACGACGTAACTATTTTTTGGTATTACAAATTTGGCCTTGAAGCAGATCTCAATTTAATAACAATTACGGGCAAGGAATCTTGCGTTGATTTAAATTATTTTTTTGCTTGCAAAAAATGGTTCAAGTACAAAACATTATTCAGAAGAAAATTAATAACAGGTAACATTCATCACAATTTAATTTGCCAAAAATGAACCGCAGATATTTTAGATATCTACATAAGTGCCTAGGTTTTTGGACGATTAAATCGCTCTTTGATTATTTACTCAAATTTGGCAATTTTTACCGGAAATTTGTCGACCTAGAATACAATAGCTGTAGTTTAAGAAATTTAACGATTAATTGGTCCCGGTGTACCCCAACGTTGTATCATAGTCTCGTTGTAGTTTTACGGATGAGGATATTAAAACCGGTATTCATGACGTACAATTATGACGTAAATACAGCTTTTTATTTCATACTGATCGTGTTTTTTTAAAACATCTAATTTTTCCAGATAGCAAAAAAATTTGTACGCAAGTACCTATACAGTGAGGACGCGTAGGTTGGAATAAATTCATTTAAAATTTTAAATGAATTTATTCCAACCTACGCGTCCTCACTGTATATACTGTAAATAATGAGTTATTAAAACTTCATTGCCTTTTAGGGAATTAAACAGACGGATCTTACCATAAATCCGAAATCACAAAAAATTAAAATACGTACATACACAAATTGAGACCAACGTACAATGGAGTGAAAAAGAAGCTCGTTCAAGGTAGGTACTTAAGTAGATACCGAAAAACTTATCTGCAATTCATTGTTGGTAAATTACATTTTTTCCCCAATGGATTTTCTGCGATGAACTTCCCTGCGATGAATGTTCCCTGCTATTAAAATTTTCTGCGATTAATTATCTGCGATTAATTTTTTGCGATTAATTTGACGGAAGATGAAGAAAAATTGAACTTGATATGAAATTTTAGTGATTTAATTTTACAGGTTTGTGTGCTTTGTTTTATTGGTAGGAACAACGATTAAAAAGTTCATCGTGAGGAAGATCATACAAAAATCAATACTATCAACTCTTAGACGTCACAAATGAAACAAGATATACTAAAAATATTAAACGAAGAAAACATCTCAGTGACAATTAGGATAGTTACAGAAGACATATACAGGATGTAACTAAAATAAGGGAAGAAACTTAAGAGGAGCATTTACGATCAGAAATAAATCAAAAGGTTCTAATAAACTCGTTTCCGGAAGTGCGTCCCTTCCAAGATATTTAACTTTAAAGTTTTAAATCTGAATCAGATTTAAAGACTGTCTTAATCTTAATCAAGTAATAAGTCAAAAATAATTTTAATAACACAATGATAAATTTTTCTTCTCGCGAAACATAAATGATTTTTGACTACGGTCGTGTTAATTCCAATAACCACGAGACTTCACAGTAATATCAAGTAGTATCGACAGCAACCATATCATAGAGCGGCTTGCGGAGACATGCACCGGAGCACGTAATACTCCAATTGAAGACTGAGGAAGACCACGACATTCTTCGTATGCCCGAATTGGAAGAGGCCATATTGAATACAGTTGACGAGAATCCAAGTTAAGCTCCCGACAATTAGTGGCAACAGTTAATGTAGATCATATTACTACTAACAATTAGAGATAACTCACGGACAGATTCTTTATCCATATCATTTTTAAGGATTTCAAGGATTATCTCGACCGGCAAACTTTTTGCAGATGGTATATTCAGGAAACAGCGAATCCATTTTTTTGTTGTTAAGTTTTATTTACGAGAAACAGTCTTGGAAATCTATGCAACCAGTATCAACGGGCAGAAGACAATCCGCATCTACCGTTTCCAACTAGGCACCAGCTAAGACTACAGATTAATGTTTGGGCTGGTATGGTAGAAGAGTTGTTCATATGGCCCTTATAAGGTTTGAGTCAAAAGGAGGCCACTTTGAACATCTAAACTGGACTTTAATTGGATAAAAAGTTTCTCTTCTTATTTTAATTACTTCCTGAAAACACATGTGACCACATAAATAAAAACCTGTGAAGGCCTATCGGGTGACGTACATACATATTAGTGAAGGAATAAGACGGGGACTCGCTTAGTTTCTTTCAATTTAATATGGCGATGAACCATATAATACAAGCAATTAAACTTAAGCCAGGCTACTAAATGGAAACACATAATGTTAAAATAGTATGCTGTACAGATGACGTCATTCTAATTACAAATAACAAAGATAATTTACAAAGGTTAACACTACAATTCCACATAACACCGAAACAATATAACACGCAAATCTAAACACAGAAAACAAAGAATCCTGCAAGATGCAATCAATAATCAATAATTGAACAAGTAATGCACTTTGAATACCTAGGAGTTGAAAATGAAAATAAAAACAAGAACCTTTAATCACAAAAAAATTTTATATAAAATAATATAAAATTACTCACATAGACGCGTTTCGGTGGCTATGCCACCATCTTCAGTACATCTACTCAGATGTACTCAGATGTACTGAAGATGGTGGCATAGCCACCGAAACGCGTCTATGTGAGTAATTTTATATTATTTTATATAAAATTTTTTTGTGATTAAAGGTTCTTGTTTTTATTTTCATTATCGACATCACAGGGTCCACTATATATATTTTAGGAGTTGAAAACACAAGTGATTGAGACCTCATCGGAGAAATACAAGCGCAGTACACAAGAGCATTCCGAGTGGCAGGTTGTTAACAAATGTGATATAGAGGAATAATATAAAAGAACAAATATACTACATGACATGGCAATTGCAACTGGGTTTTTTTTTACCAAACTTAGCAGAAACGTATAACTATTGAGTATAGTTTCAAAGAAAAAGAAGAAAAGATTTATACAATTTAATTTAATTTTTATTAATAAAATGTCGGCATGCCTCTACTAGCTTCACACTCCTTATCGCGACGTTCCCATCAACATGACAGTCCCGTTTGGAGTGGTGTAGGTTGCAAATGAATTGGAATGTGGAGTGGCATAGGGTGGTGTTCAGTGATGAAAGTCAATTTTGTTTAGGGATGCATGATGGCCGCATGACGGACCGACCAAGACTTGGGGAACGTCACTATATTCAATTTATTGTTAATAATAGTGTGTATCGAACTGCAGAAGTTATGGTATGGGATGTTATAGCATATGGGAGTAGGTCTCAGTTAGTATTCATCCGGATCGCCATGAACGTCCAGCGTTGCTCTGATGAGGTAATGGAATTTCATATTCTTCCATATCTTCAGCAACTCGAAGACCCACTTTTCCAGTAGGATAATGCCCGTTCCCACGTAACGAGATCTTCTCTAAACCGGTTCGAAGAGGTTTATGTCAATATCTTGTCATGACCGGACAGATTTTTCGACATCTTGCCAATTGAACAGGCGTGGAACATTATGGGAAAAAACTGATGAACTTAACGAATTCCCCGCAAACACTAGTAACTCTGCGGCATCAATTACAGGTTGCTTAGGACACCATATCCCAAGAAAACATCGACCACCTACTGAAACAATGCCACGAAGAGTGAGGGAGTGTGAAACTAATAATGGCTACCCAACACATTATTAATAAAAATGAAATTAAGTTGTGTTAATTTTTTGTTCTTTTTCTGCCAAACTTAGTCAAAAGATACGTACCCCTTCTTGGTCTTCTTGGTCCTGGTCAATTTCCAAGTCATGTATAAGAGAATATGTGGAGAAGTTAGAATCTATAAGACATTGGTGAGAAAGATGTGGTTAAATAGTTGAAAACAAGAAGAAGAAAATGGAAAAAACTTGCGAACGGATGGACCTGGAGAACTGAATTTCTTCACCCTCAGAATGAGACAGAAAATAAACAGGGATTAGCCCTAGTCGAAAGTAGAAGAGAATAGAAGGGGCGGATCTTATATTTTCGCAAATAATTTTAACAGTCTCATTTTATGTGTGTTTTTGAATTTCAATGAGTTTGCTACATATAAATTCTGAACAAATGTTTTGCTAACTAATTGAGAATAATCAGAATAAGATAACCTTATAATCTTTGCAAGAAATGTAAGAAAGAGTTGCAGCCTTATTAGCATTATCTATTAATAAGTTTTTATCAGGGGCGTACAGACTTCCTGGGCCATTGATCCCAAAAGCATATAATCGTGCATGGCCGTGTAACAAATGTCGATCGGTGTGCATCAGTGTATCATTTTGCTAATGACAAACCGAAAGACGTACACAGAACGAGGTTTGTCGAGGCAGCGAGCTCACTTGCGGCGTTATGATCGGTGGACTCAGCGGCGCCAATGGACATGATGGACGATGAGCCTGTTGAAATTTGGGCTGATAGGGCTCGAGCATTCGGATTTTTCCCCAACGATTAAAAAATAAAGCGATAGCTGCGACCCATATGATTAGGACCAGGACCACGAGTAGCACCTCTTCAGCACGGACGATGATCACTGCTGGTGTATCTGAAACAGTTAAAACAAGTTTTTTCTCAATTCAATACGTTTTAGACTTTTACGAGACTAATAGTTTTTTTTAATTCGGTGATTCCCATAGTTAATGTTTGCAAATATATGTATGCAATAATTTTTTTGCATTTTTATTGGGATAATAAAGCGTATAGTTTTGGAAAATTTCCAATTAATCCTTCAAAATACGCCGTTGTAGGTGGCTGCAAAATATGACGTCAGTTAGAGCTTATAATTACGTAAATTGATAAAATAAAACGTTGTGATTGCAAAATTTCGTCTGGAGGTGAAGGTTATTGAAGAATCCTTCACATTAAAAGTACAGTGGAACCCCGTTAATTGTATAACTTTTTTAAATTCGCTATTCATTTAAAATTTTATAATTCTGACTCACTGTTAGAATTATAAAAGTGTTATTAAAGTTTAAATAAACAATTAATTGGAAGAAATTTGAGAAAAATTAATTCATTATTTTCCTGGAATGAATTGTGTCCGAATATACGGGGTTGCAGGGTACATAACAAGTGCAAGTGAAATATAATCTTTGTTTAAAAAATTGCACGGGTTCACTTGGTACTCTCATGGTACATATTATGTGTAAACTTATTGCATAAGGAAGTCGTTGCCGTACTTATATCAGTAACACTTCTTGCGAAATTCAGACAAGTTTTGTATACACTTCCGGTAAATTACAAAATTCTTAGGGGGTGCCAGAGAAGATGTTTATACTTAACTGTAAATATGGCAAAATACTTTATCAGAATGGATTGTAATTAAGAAAATAATTATATGATAAATTGTATTGTTTATTAGGAAAGTTTGTACTTCTTGTTTGTATAATTTTGTGTCCATTGACCGGTTCACTACAAGACGCATTTATTCCCGTAAGTTTGTGATAACTTTAATGTTGCTACTTTTTATTTTAACGGTTTGAAAGACGTCATTGCAGTTGCTTTAGAAAATCTTGAGCTACGACTACTTAATAATCCACATATTTAATAATTAGCGGTTTAATGTAATGAGATGAGCAAAAAAGAAAAAATGCCGTGTTCTACAGGTATGCTCCTGAGTTACAATATTATTGGTTAGATTATGGGTTAATTTATGAAGCAGAAATGAAGTTGTTCTGATATGTCAACGAACTGACAGATTATCGATTGACAGATTTGAAGGTAAAGTTATTTCCGAACTATTAAAACTATCTAGAATTTGTTTTCGCAATCTCACCAACCAACGTTATTGCGTAGATTTTAATAACAGGCAAAATCCATTTAAATATTAATAGTAACTGAATAAATCGTATTTCAATATCGTCTATTGCAGCGTTTTCCAAAGTGTGGGTCGCAGAAAAATTCTACTGGGTCGCGGCAAAAATTGTAAAAACAAACACACACGAAGTGTGTATTTGTACTCTTTCATATAGCATATAAGGTGGGTCGCAAAGCATTTTAAAACCTCGTACCGGGTCGCGGTCAAAAAGTTTGGGAAACGCTGGTCTATTGTATTATTGTATTATTTACGGCAGGAGCCTTAAATGACAAACTCGTAACGAGTGCGGTTAGATTTGCGAACGTGATTTAAAAGCGCCTGCAATAAAAACATTTACAGAAGAACATCTGGCGCACACTGGGTCTCATCGACAATCGAGAATATTCAGAGCCGTATTGCAAGTATTTTATGGAATTTAAAATCATCAAATGCGTTTAAATTTTTGTGTCAGGCAAGGATACATTGGCTAGAGTCAATGAGGGCAATACAAATATCAAAGGTTTTCGTTGTGTTTAGAAGAGTCCATTTACTAAACCGACATTTTTAAGTTCGGTGCGTAAGTGAAAAGTACTTGCGTTGTACGGTTTCTGTTTGCGGTTACGGTTAGTAAGTAGTGTTAAGCGACCATTGTCGACTAAGATTTACGATCTTATGGGAAAAGTTTTAAATACTTATTACTGTCAAAATTTTAAGTGTCAGCGATGTGTTCTCTGTAATATTTTGAATGTAATGACTTAAAAAAACAAAAACAATATTTTTATTGATTTGGTTTTATAGCCCCCTGATGCCGTTAGAATAATTAAATTCAACAGAATAAAGCGCCTATTTTATAGTGCGGTAATTGTAGATTGTTGACTGCAGATTTTCAATTTTTAGGGGAATTAGAAAGATGCTTTTTCACGAAAATGCTAATCGATGGACCACCTGTATAATGGCTCTGCTCTACCCTCGGATAACGTTTGACTCATGATCTAAAAGTTTCCCTACTTTTACCCTACTTTTTATACTAGTTAAATAAAATACTACTTTCCTTAATTATTGGGTCGAGCAAATGATTTTTTTTTATTGATTTTTCCTGTTACCTAGTTGGAATCAAATGAGGGTTCTATGGGTTATATGTAGTGGAAAGTCAGCTAAAATAACGAATTATTATAACGTGTCAAATTGTTAATTTCTTGAATCTTTCAATAAATAGACTGATTTTTTTGATTTGCTTGCACGGCGAGAGAGTTTTATGTGCTTTAATTGTTGTGATATACATCCATAATCAAATTTTGTGACTCTTTATATTATAACTTAATTATACGTAATATAGTTTCTGAAAATATTAAAATTTATCACAAAGAAAATTTATTTAAATATTTTATGGTAAACAAATGTAGTTTCCGGTAAGCAGGCCCGGCTCTAGCGGTGCTGGCGCCCCGATGCAAGGCGCCCTTTATTCGTGTGGCGCTCCGATGCTTTGCATCTTCTGCTTCATCGGTTAAACCGGCCCTGCCGGTAAGTAAACGAATTCACCGGGCAGGTAAGATGGGGAGCTCGTTAGTATTTCTCAGCATCTGTCAATTATATGGTGGAAGATGCCAATGATGTTTCGGTCAAAGAAAAAGTTAACTGCGTTGTTATAAGATATAAGATCTTTAAAGGCTCGAACGTAGTTTAGAAATCATCTAACGTGGGTCACACCGAAGTGTCAGGGGAAAATACGTGATTTTTTTTTAAATTAGTGTTTTTTGAAATACATGTTTTATAATAAATCGAAATTATTTCTCAACTAAAACTAGTTTATGACCGACTTACAACCTACCTCTATCTACATTCTATCTAAATTTTGCTGTAATTTTAACAATTAAGTGCGATAGACTCGAAACATCGGAACCTGTTTTATTGTTCATTTCGCGCGACGCCTAAAAAGGCCCCTCTTAACTTCTGCAAAAGTGAAGCAAGAAGTTTAAAATGTGTACCCATATGTTTATTGAATTGCCTTACAATTTTTCATCTTAATCTAATAAAGTCAATTTAGTCCCTGTGACTCATTTCACATCAAGTCAAAAAGTAAATATGAAATAATAACTATTGAATTTATAAAATAAAGCCATTTGACAATGAGATAGAAAACTGTAACTGTTATCTTAAAATAATGATTGAACCAAATTCACAACTATAAAAGAAATCATAAATGCTTACTATCGTCATCTTACCAGACCTTACCCTACATATAAAATCCGTTTAAATTTTAAAATTACCTATTGATATCCTACTGATGTAGAACTAATGTTAACCATGTGCACATTATATTGCTTTAATACACTTTTCCTTTTTTTGTTAAACGCTTTCGGCAACCTTTTCCAGTTGTGTTGTATGATTTTATTTAATGCATTACGCACCTTTTAGCAATGACTATTTTATACATTTCTGAATGGGTCATCATACGGTTTTGTTCAGGGGACATTTATACTGCTTTTCAAAAAAACGAAATACCCCAACATTTATTTAACAATTTTGATAAAATTTTCTGAATTTGGTAAACTTAATGAGATATAGTGTTGGACTAAATTTAAATAATCATCTGAGTGAAAGCTTGATTGAAAAAAATAAAAACAAAATTAATTAATTATTAAGTTATGGGTAAACATAAACTATGTACTTTGTTAAGGCAATTGTATTGTTTATGTTTATGTTTATGTTTATTTGTTTTAATGTTTGTACCGTATAATTATTAAATCACAGCACTTTGCACATACACATATTAAAGAGTTTGTTATTCAAATTTTTGTGTTAAAAATATATCCACTATTTACATTCATCGTAATGTTTTGCAAAAATAAGTGTTGTTAATGTATTTAATGTGTCTGGGACACACAAAACATACAGAAAACATAGGGTAGAGACAGTTAAGATTAAACACACTTAATTTTCATACGAAAATACAACAAGCAAATTAAATTTTATATTTTATTGGCCATTAAAAAAAACGTATTAAATAACTTACAATTTAAATAAAATAATTTTGTAAATATTCGTAAAACGTGTCTTAAAAGGTAACCTCACTTTTGACAATTTTAGAAAGTCTGAAAATATTTCTTTATTCTTTCGAACAATTTTCTTTAATCTGCGTCCAACGTGACTATGATTTATGCAGGCCCGTTTCCAATTTTTTGAATGAAATAGATTTACCGGTAGAAATATCATAACCAAAAACCGCAGAGTTAGTTTCTTTAATATTTACACTGAAAAAAATTCTACCTAAGAATTTATCAAGAATGCGCTTCTAACTTTGAGAATGGTCGAGTTCTTGCTTTTTAGCACGTTTGCGCTTAAATTTAAGACGTCCAATATTAAACCAAGCGTAACGGATTCTTATTTTGTATCGACGGCAGTGGGGGGTATTGTTTGGGGCAAGGGGCAAGGGGCCTAAGGTAATAATAGCTTCATCCGTATAAATATTGTTAATACAACAACTGTATTAATAAATTGATTTTACGTTTATAATTCTTGATAAAAAATTGAAATCGATAAATAAATATAAGTATTTATCTGATTAACGCCCAAACTATGATATTAATTATTTATTAAGGATGTGGACAGGAGTAACGTTAAATTTTAACAAAAATATTAGCAAATTTTTAATTAAAGAAATTAAAGAATGTTTATTTCTTTAATTTAAACTTTGTTAATATTTTTGTGAAAGTTTAGGAATGAACTGCCCTTGAATAGCAGCGAAACGTTGGAATAATCCATAGTTTTATTAGAATATTTTACAATAATTTAATGCAGTTAGTTCTCGTCTTGAACAATCAATCTGGCTGCCGATAAAAACCATATAAAATATGTTTTACTTCCGTCAGTGGTTAGTTTTAATTTATTTCTATTAATTGTATATTTGTGAGAATTAATTTTTAGATTTTCTATGCCTGTTTAAAACATCAGTCTACTTTAAAAGTTTTCAATCAATTCTGGCGGCTAACATTGCATTTTGTTTACTCATTTCAGAAGCATAAAATATAATTTTATCTGCTTCTTGTTTTTAATCATAAAAAATTTGTTTGTAGCACGTGTTTTGGTTAATAAACAGCAACAAAATTTGCATCTATTATGTACTTATTGTTTTTTCTAAATTTATAGTCACTTCGACTTATTGCTAAAAAATCTTATAATCGTAATTTATTAAAATTGTATATTTCGCCGTTAAACGATGGAATAAATTCAACTTTATTGTCTTGTATAATAATATAAGCTACTCCGAGTGCAAATGAATGATTCTAAGTACCTATAATAAATTACAAATATATATTACTGAAAACTTTTTATAATAACTCTTCGAAATATTGTTTCTTTATAGAAGTTACTAGAAGGATACATTTTGAACATGGTCGCAATCAAATTTGAAAAAACGCTTCATTAATAAAGTAAATATTATTAATATCAAAGAATCTCATACATAACATAATAAGATTAGATACGCTGTTCTGTACTCCCACAATAAATTCCGGTTTTCCAGTATTCTTTTGGTCTATTTAAAAAATGTAACGGTTAGATTTAACGGTTACTTTAAAAAGTATTTTTATTACCGAAACGTGCTGTTAACTAAGGGATGGGTTCTTAACAAAAATTTGGGTCGTACAATGAGAGCAAAATCTCAAAAAATAATTTTGTTACGATATTTTACCCTTGTATCGTATTTCCTAGCGGGGTGCGATGAGTGTAAATTATTTTATTGCCGACAATTTTTGGGCAACGGGCCTCAGTTTAGTTTAGATAACGTTACAAGTGGTTTAGTGTCGCACGATGTTGATCTAATTCAATGCAATTAGTCGATGAACAGAATGACCAGTCGTTAGAAACGTTACTACAAATTGAGAGTTTATTTCCATCCGAACGAAAAGTAAGTTTGCGGGTATCTAGAACGCCGTAATTTGGTTCCGGAAGGGGCGCTCCACGGTGGACGCGGTGACAAGAGTCCAGGAGATAGCGGAGGTGGCCAGAAGTGGCACGTGGAGGACGCAGGAGTACGTTCTGATGGCCACACTCGACATCAGAAACGCGTTTAACTCGCTGGACTGGAGCGAGATTCTGAAAGCCGCGGAGGACTGGAAAATGCCTCAGTACGTGGTCGACATCCTTCGGAGCTACTTTAATCGTAGGAGACTGATTATGGATGTGGGAGGCACGTCAAAAAGCTGGTGGTTAAGCAGCGGGGTGCCACAGGGATCCGTGCTGGGCCCGACCGTGTGGAATATGGTATACGATGGAGTCCTCAGGCAGAACATGCCCCCAGGGGTAAACCTTATTGCATTTGCGGATGACCTGGCGGTAGTGGGAACAGGCAGGTGCATGGAAAACATTGAAAGAAATGTTAATCGTGCATTAGAGGATATAGTGAACTGGCTGCAGGACCACAGCCTTGACATAGCGCCGGAGAAGTCGGAAGTTATTGTAATGTCTGGCAGAAGACAGTGTGCTCCCCCATGGATTGAGGTGAGAGGAACTAGATTGAGAGTAGTGAAAAAATTAAAATATCTGGGCGTCATCATGGATCCGGCTCTGAAGATGATAGCACACGTGGAAAGTGCTGCGGCGCGTGCGGTGGCAATGACAAACGCGTTAGTCAGACTAATGCCGCACACGGGGGGGCCTAGAGACGCGAGGAGGAGGCTGTTGATGAGCGTCGCCAACTCGGTGGCGTTATACGCTGCACCAACGTGGGCCACAGCACTGAAGTGGGGCAAAGTGAGGGAAATGTTGAGGAAAGCTCAAAGACCGGGATTATTGCGAGTCACTCGGGCATACCGGACTGTCTCGGATGCTGCAGCAGGAGTTCTGGCGGGCATGGCACCTCTAGATTTACTAGCCAAAGGAAGGGCAACGTACTATGAACGATGCAAGGTCAGCTTAATACAAGAAAGACAGCAGATTGAGAAGGAACTGTACGAGGAAAGGATGCGGGAATGGCAGGATAGGTGGGAGAGTAGTAGTACGGGAGCCTGGACGAGGTTACTGATCCCTGATGTACGGGAGTGGGTAGAAAGAAGCCACGGTGAAAACAGCTACCACATCACTCAGTTTTTGACGGGACACGGCTGCTTCGGATCATACCTCCACAGGATCAGAAAGCGTGAAACGCCCGCCTGTCAGCACTGCGGAGGGGACGTGGATGATGTAGAGCACGCACTGTTCCAGTGTCAAACATGGGAGGAACAGAGGGCTGCTCTCACAACCAAGCTGGGATGCGTCATAGGGAGCGGAAGCATCATCAGAGAAATGTTGGAAACGGAGGAAAAGTGGAACGCGGCAGCAGGATACATTACGGCAGTGGTACAAGCGAAGGAAAAGTTAGAGAGAGAATTGGAGAAAGCGGATGAACTATAGTGAATATTGGGGGGCTGTTTGTGTCAGTTTGTGTCAGTTTGTGTTTTTTTTGTGGAGCTGTGTGAATTTATGTGTGAGTGAATTTGTTTTTTGTATTTTTGTATTTTTTGTATTTTTTGTTATTTTTTGTTTTGAAAAATTCTAGATTGAATGTGAGGAACTAACTCGAGGATGACTGGCCGATTGAAAATTTCATCTTTTTTTTTCCTTTTTTCCAAAAATTTAGAAAATTTAGCGAATTTGTACGTGAGCTAGAGCTATAGAGGTAGAGCTAGAGTCTACAAAAAAGGAGAACGTTTTATAAAAACGGTGTGGCGGGATGCACTTGGCATCGAGAGCAGCACAGCCTGAAGCAATGCGTGAGCCGTTCTGGGCTGTGTGGAGCTATGAAGGGGTGCGTTTAGTGGGTAGCGACCCATTCAGGGGAACCCCACAGTACCGGGTAAATTAATTAATTAATTAGGCCTGGTCTTCCAATAAGGAATTTTAACACCTCTATAAGAAAAAAAAAAAAAAAAAAAGAACGCCGTAATTTATTTATCCATAGGACATGCATTTTTCTCGCCAACGATTAATAAAAATTACTTATATTCTGTAAAAAGTATTGCGTTCTGCTGAATCTTCTCGGAAAATTAGAGAAGGAATAAAAAATAAATGTGAACAGTGGAGTTTCAAAATTATTTTTTATTTATCACCCAATTTATTACACAACACCGTTTTCGTTAATCATTTGCGAGAAAAACGCATGTCCACTGAATAATGAATCATGGCAGAAACGCATGCGCTGTAGTTGTCACAAACAAAAATTATATTCATAAATGTTAATTCTAGCAAATTTATTACGTTCCCCGTAAATTTGATGGCAATCCGAAGGGAAAATTATATGACAAACTTCGAAATATTAAGCATCAAATGGTAAATAAAGGACTTATAAAAAGGAAGGAACGTGCGAAACCCGTTGCTTCTGTAACAAATCATAGTAACGAAGAAGGTAAAGAAATAATTTTGATTATCTATTATACTTTTAGTGTTGTATCTATCTTATTACAAATCATCCATTTTAGCGGATGGAAGAATGTAACAAAACAAAAGCGTGGCTCAAATACACGGATGCGAGCGTTTTCTGGGAAGAAATCTGCGTAAAATGGAGAGACACCACAAATTATCGTCTAAAGGAATATAAAAATAAAAGTATTGATCAACTTATAGACGAGTGGTCATTATTGCAACATTCAAAGTGTTCAATTTTGGTAAATTCTTGTGATATCTGTAGAACAATGTAACTATTTTGTTAATGTTTTTTAGATTGATGTAAATTTCGGCCAATTATTTCCATGGAAAGAAAATAAACCAAAGTGCAGGATTTGTAGGAAAAACAACAAAAAAAATTGGAAACCAAGCATTAATTCAACGGCCTAAAACTTATTCAACAATAAATACTTAGAAAAAAGGATAGATCAAGTGACTGTTATAAGTAGCAACTAAATGTATTAAAACTGTATTGGACTGTGTAGTTTTTTGTGATAAGTTTATTTTTATAGTAAGATAATAGATACACATTTCAATTTACTTTTGGTCTGAAGAAAAAACCTATTATCGTTTTAAAGTGAACTTTAGTATGTAATTATACAATAATTTCTCAAATATTTTTTTATTGCGTTTTACAGTGAACTTTAGTAGTTATACAATTATTTCTAATATCATGTTTTACTGAACTTATTATTATTAAATATAATGAGCTACTCAACAAAAGAATGTGATGTGACGTTGTCAAATTTTTACTTTTAGTACTGTATTTGCCTACTTTTAATAAAAGCACGTATGTTAAATAACTTCATATTTTAAAACTCCTTTAATTCAAGCATTCCATTCTAAAATTCGTAAAAATAATAAAAGTTCTTAAAATTAGAACGACGCATTCTTGAATTTGTCAAGAAGAATCAAAATTCTTGAAATTAAGAATGACCCGTTCTTAAAATTGATAAATAGAATCAACATTCTTGATATCGAGAATTGCCCATTCTTAAATTTGGCAAGTAGAATAAACATTCTTAAAATCAAGAATTACCCATTCTTAAATTTGACAAGAAGAATGAACATTCTTAAAACCCAAGAATGACCAATTCTGGGCCAAAATTAAGAACGCGCAAGTTTAAATTTAAGCCCGAATTTTCTTGCCTACGAGAATGTTTTTTTCTGAGTGTAGTTCCAGACGTGGATAGAACAGCATTTCGTCATTTTTGGCGTACTCTTAGTGACTGCGCACTCTTAGGTACCGTTACCTTAAATAAAAGAACGAAACGATTCCGGAAATAAAATTATTCTTCAAGTCCTACTTATGCGCTATGTTTACATTGAAGCAATCACCTAATCACCCTTCTTTGTATCCAAACCATATTTCATTTTGCCTTTTTCCCAAGCTTCTCTAAAATAATCGCCTACAAAAAGCTCAGAACACGTCTCTTTGAAGTCGAATTCGCACCGACTATTTAAAACACTTTGCAGATGTAACGTTTTTTTTTTCAAAGTGTAATTCGAGTTCGTGCCTATATATAAAACGGCTAATTGACGAATACTCCGGGAACACGTTTCCAAACTTATTTTAATTTCATCCGCTTCGATTTCGTTACAATTTCGCTCACATACATTTTTATTGATGCTATAAAAACTTGACAACCGCTATAAAATATAGGTCGGGATTTAACAAATCGATTGTTTATAAAAGTTGCCAGCACGAGAACGTATCAAAATACAAAGTTAGCAAACGCGAGCTTTTTATTAAAACAAATAAGGTCAGAGTTTATTATTCATTTTACTGTTAATACAGGGCTCCATACCGCAGTGTTAGCAAAATTGATTGGTTTCGTCCGCAATGGGAATAGCACCGCGTTTCGCCCATAGTTCCGATAAATTGGGTCGGCCTTAATAAATCACGGGTCAGTGATGAATTTATCGCTTATAAGAAATCAAACCTGCAATAGGATATGTAGGGGTGTTGTTGACCAGCAGTGCGGTGGAGTCCGTTCTTGTGTCCGGTTTCTCGCGAACCTCCACCTCCATGCTTTGAGAGCGGCCACCGTGGCCCGGCTCCCACTCTGGAACAAAAAAAAAAGTTATTCATACCTTCGACAAACAATATTTACCTCCATTACTGCAGTGGTGTAAACTTGAGCTTAACGGGGACGTTTATGTATTGTAGCCCTGTCAACGACAACAACAGCTGATTTATTCAAGAAATTTTTTAGCTGAGATAAGGTGGTGTGTTTATTATTCCTCCGGTGAATTCAACATTTTAACGCGATTAGATGTCTTTTGACGAGCTTTCTCGCCCCGAAAAACAATTACAAGAGTAACTCAATTTAACAGTTTTTTTTTCGTTTCTGTCTTCACGAATAATTAACGTCACGTGAGTTCTTTATAAAAATCATTTCGCGTGGCTGTTATTAAATTTCGCGTCGTCTTACATAAATGTCAAAAGCTAACTTTTATTAAGACGCCTTGCGTACGTTTCAATTATAAACTTTGAATAAAAGGGGAAACATAATACGCAGTATTTGATTTTCTTTTGCCGGGGAGGGAAAAGTGCCGACTCCTTGCTTTTACTTTCTTGGTGGAAAACAATCAGTTAACAGGAATTCGTACTTCCTGCGCCATACACACACGGCGCTAATTAATAGAGTCAAAACTAATTGCTAGTCTTCATTAGATTTCGCCTCACAGATTAACATATATTTATGGCTTCAATATAATTTTGATTTATGTCTTTCGGGGATTTGGAAATTTATCGCATTTAGAAAATCGAACCTTGTTCAATTTTTTTACTCTTATTCATGATTGCCTGTTACAGCTTTGGGGATACACTTCCAATGCTTCCAATGTCGTTAAACTCAGGCTTGATTTTTTTCGGGTCACATTTTTTTGGTTTCATAAAGTTGCGAACAGTAGCTGTTTTTGCGTTATTTACAAAACACAACATGCAAATCCCTTTCTAATGGGTGGTTTTGAACAATGTTGAACCAACATTCATGAAACAATATAAGGGTTGTATGTAATTTATGAACCCGTCTGACATTACATAATTTTACGCTGATGTTATTGCATGTTCCGACTAACAGAAACAATTTAAAATTAATTTTGAACTGCAGTTGGTACGGAATGCGAAAGTTGAAGCCGTATTTTTTAAAGAAACATTTTGCGATTTAATTGAAAATTCAATAAAGTTTTAATAACGAGCGGCTGGCGTTAGATTTAATGATCACGGGCTTACTACAGGGATGAAATGAATTTGGAGTTAATGACCATTTACATAAAACTATAACCAATTAATTCAGTTGCATTTTTGGGTGATTTTGGGTTGCGGGTGATGGAAGTTCCGTGTTATGCATCACCATTAGTTAACACCGTCTAAATCATTCACTAATGAAATCACGTTTACCGTATATCGTAACTATTTGTGACATTATGTTCACTGTTTATCCGAGAAGTTTGCTTTCGGCAATTTATCTGTTCTACTTAATACTTATCAAATTCTGTGTATGTTTCTATGAGTAACCTTAATATTTAATATTTAATATAATAATATTTCGTGTGTTGTCTTCGTTTTTCTTGGGATATTTTTCCTAGCGTTTTCATTTGAGCAACTTCAAATATTATTTTTGTTGTCACCATGTCAGCCCGGTAAATCATTATTGTTCTGATGACACTAATATAGCGAGTTTCAAATAAAATATTACACCCAGTATTTATTGACCAACTTTAATGAACCTATCAGAATTTACTAAACTTAACGAGATGCTTAGGTTTTCATTTTGATTGTATCCTTCTTGTTGGTATTGAAAGAAAGTAGAAAAGATGGTTAGAATATGGTCTAAAATTGTCCTTAATGATGCGATGTACTTGAAAGGTTACAAAACTGTTTTTTTCAACCTTGCTTACGAACTGGAATATCATTACGTACCTCCTACAGATTCTACAGTGTACCAGACCACCCGAACCACATTTTCAAAATCTAGGGAAGTGGTAATTTTAACATAAGAAAACAATATAAATTATATATTAATCATTCAGTGGTAGTATGTACAGGTGATCGCAAATGAACGAGTAAGACCGCAAGTAAATGTTTTTAATGGAATATGGTATTTTTAATTACATATTGTGAGCACAAGAAGTGGTAGTATCAGATGAATATGGTAAAAGTGGGATATATGCCCCCCCTTAACTTAATGCGTTATAGAAATTTATCATTAAAAAAAATGCTTCCAATAAGAACAAAGTATTATACAACAACGTATGTGACACTGAAAAATTGATGGTTCAACAACAAATTGTTGTATTTTATATAAAAAAAAAATATTTGTAAAACAATCAAAAGTGGGATATGTGCCTCATTGATGGGTTAAATGCCCCACGATGAGAGGATTTATGCCTCATTTGGCATAAGTGCCTTTGTTTGAGTAATTAAACAATTAATAATAGTAAATCAGAAAAATATAACTATATATACATATATCTATTTGATAAAAGTATAAAGTTAACAAAAATAATAAAATGTGCCCCGACCGTCACTGTGGAATTACCCTTTTGATAACCTTTTGAGCTTTTTCTTGTCTTTTACTCATGCAATGCAATGATTACTGACGATGGATGCACGAAACTGAAAAAAATAAATGTTTCAGTTTAATCATTGTGTTGACTTTTAAAAAAATGTGTTTTTTAAAATGTAATTGTGTATTTGATGTTGTTTTAAAGAGCGTGTTTTTTAAAATGTGATTTGTAAAAAGGAAAAAAAAATAATTTTAAAATATTGTTATGAAAAAAGGAAACAAATTTGTAAGTAAATATATCTCTAACATTGAGGGGCGTTTATCCCTAAACTTTAAATATAATGGGATATGTGCCCCATGTAAAAATTTAAACTTCCCGCAAATTTTTCAGCCCAAACCTAACATTGTTTAACGGACTTAAGTATAAAGAAAGCATTTCAGTCAAAAGTGAACAATTTAAAAGCTGCATGTTTAAGAAATACGAAATATACGGTATAGCAGTTCATGCGAAATTAAGCAACGCCTTACCTGATTTTATTTTTTGCTGATATTATTTAACTGTGCAACAGCTTCGCTCTACAAAGTTTCACACCTTCTTCACACACAGTCCGGCAACCTCCCAGTACATAATTAGTGAGATCTACCAAATACTTTTTAAAATATCGAAGTTAGGCGTTTATCCTCCTGGGGCAAATATCCCACTTTTACCCTACCCCACATTTGGACGTTCTTCTTCAGTATTTTTATTTTACTATAGCACCCCTAAAGCACGAACCACGTGCAAATTTTCGTTCTTAATTTTAAAAGATGCCTTGAATTCAATGCCGTGAAAATTGTAAATAGTTAAGCGATTTTAATAAAATTAATATGTAAGAGGCGTGTTTTCAGTTTGCAATATTTCCCAACCAGTGGTAGGTATTGTTTCAACTGTTGTGCGCTGTTTGTCAAAATCAAAATCTCCTGAGTAAGTTTCAAAGAAGAGAAGCCACATGCAAAACGTCCTTAAAGTACCATATATCTGGTAGATTGAGCTCTTGGTCTTGGCAGTAACTGAACGAAGAATTTCTAAATATGTTGCAGCCATATTGTAGAATCCGCCGCAATACACAGCGGTTAGCCGCTTTACAAAGCACATCTGTTTTGTAAAACGGCTGATTAATGTTTAGGCAGATTGTTGTAGCAACACGTTCATTAATACGGCGCGGCGGCCCAAGTTTACCCGAAAAGTTGACTGTATGTAATGTAGAGCGACAATATATTTTACAAATTGACTAAAAATTTTAGGTGTTTTATGAATCGCTAAATAACTCTCAGTCCGTTTTGTAAAGGAGTGAAGAATTGTTTGACATTTTATTAAAAAAAACCTTTTATATTGAGTTAAACATTTTCCTTGTGACTTTTATAGACTGAGAGGTATTCAGCGATTCATAAATCACTTAAAATTTTCAGTCAAATTGTAAAAATTTTTCGCTCTTCTATATTTTACAATCTGTCGAGTCATTTAGAAATCGACTGAATTTACAATTTGCTGCCGAAATAGATATGAACTCCTTATCCATTATATAAGTAGATAAGCAACAGGGATTCGAGGCCACTTTGCATATCAAATTAATCCGCGGTTTGATTCGCGGTTTGATAGAGAACAATGGATTTCCGCGAATTCCGCGAGTTTTATCGCGCTTCCGCGAGTTTTATAATTATTCAATTGCGCAATTAGACTAGCGCAATTAGACTAGCGCAATTAGGTAATTAGTCATCTTTGATTGACACCTGTCATCCGCCATCTTTGATCTTTTGACGTCCGCCATCTTTGGGGGTGTGCTCATCCACCATTGCTCATCCTTCATTGGTCAGGGGGTGTGGCCATCTCACGTCTGACGTCATACAGCCCACTATCTCCATCTCATATTCCTTCTCTCTCTACACGCTGCTATCTCCATCTCATATTCCTTCTCTATTTTTTCCGGACTTGGAAGATTCGTTTTTTTCAACTCCGCCTGGCCTGAGATTCGAACCCAAGTCTCGTAGATCGATACACAAAAAACCAGTACTCCAGCGCCTTGCGTATGCTTTGAGATATGTTCCGGAAAATTTAAACTAAGCCGTTGCGGAATTTTGATTGAGATTTTTTTTGAATAATTAGACACCTCCGATGAAATTTAAAATTCATTATGCGTAAAATTATGTTAGAATCCTCATATAATTTAAATCGTCAGCTGTTGAATTTTGACGGCTGAGATTTTTAAAGATTAAATGGGAGAAATTTGGATAATTACACGAGTGCGGTAAATATTTTTAAACCGATTAAATGAGTGAAATTTGAACATGAGTGTAGAATTGTAAAACGATTTTGTTAACCCAAAGTAATTTGCGCTCAGGTTGAAATCTCGCACGCGGGATATTAAAAAGGATGTATGGGGTTTAAAAAGAATAATACCAATTACACACTAATTGAGAAATATTTCACATATTGATAATTTACGCAGCCCCTAATCATAGGTGGTGGACCATCGATTTCAACGTTAGTGTTATAATGTTTTAAGCATCGAATTTGAATAATTACATGAGTGGAGCAAATATTGAATTCTTCCGATTGTACGTAAAATTCATCGCAGATTTATGGGATCTATTGTGCCTGCACCTGTTTGGGCGAACAATAGCGCACCCCACGCCCCGAGATATATTCTTTTTCAGTCCCATGAGATTTTTAGCCTAAACAAATCTTGACGTAAAAAGCGTCGTGTGATATATATGCAAGTGCGCCACACATGCAGGAATCAACTCGTCAAACATTACCCCACCACCTCCGAAGCTCACATAAATACAAAATTTCCAATCATGAAGTCCACTTGAATCTGCGACTCAAGTTAGCCGTTTGCGTAAATACTTTTCGCGTGTGTTATCGCAACATCGATAATAATAATAATAATGAGCTCCAATATGAATTTAACGAAATTAAATGATGTCGGCCTGTTGGTGAGTTTATTTTTCCAGTCAATCAGCAAATTTTACATTGTGTTTTCTTATTAGGCGAACATGCTTGAATTAAGGGCGCTTAATAAGCTGGAAGTTGGGGCAGTATATCCAATCATGAAGTTGAGGAAAGTGAAGACTAAATATGGGACTCGTATTATGGCGAACTTATTAAACTATACAACATATTTGCCAGGTCGAGTATCCGAAATCATTGAGGCGGATGAATCAATTTTAAATTGTACGAATGGACAGCTCCTTCTAAAATATATTGGCGGGCCTTATAATATGGTCGAATTTTTACGACCTGAAACGCATGTTAAATAAATATGTTTTCTGTATTTTTGTGTATGTGAATAAATTTTAATGTTGAAACAACCGGCACATTCTTAACCCAGAACATCCCAAAGTAATTTGCGCGCGCTGGATCTTGTCTGCATCCATCGTTAAAAGAATAGAGTGAACACTGAGAAATTTTAAAGTTGAGATTTTTTTAAAACACCTCCGATTAAACAAATGTCTGATGAAATTTGCGGCTCGCAATAAGTATATTTCTAAGTTATAATAAATATTGAACCTGAAATTCTTCTTCCAGCAGGTGATTCAAATTATTTAGACACGCGTTAAATAAATATGAATATTTTTGTATGTGAATAAATTTTTAATGTTGAAAACAGGCGCTACATTCTTAGAACGCACCAAAGTAATTTGTGCGCGTTGAATCTTGTCTACATCCATCGTTAAAAGAATAGAGTGAACACTGGGAAATTTTAAAGTTGAGATTTTTTTTTTAAAACACCTCCGATTAAACAAATGTCTGATGAAATTTGTAGCTCGCAATAAGTATATTTCTAAGTTATAATAAATATCGAACTTAAAATTCTTCTTCTGGCAGGCGATTCAAATTATTTCGACTGCTGACTGAATTTTTAGACTCCAAATTTATGTTTAAGAATTCATTATTGCTAAATTTATGTTCGAGAATTCATTATCGCCTAGATTTCTAACTGTCAATCTTTAGCGTATACGATTGGGAAAAAAGAGTTATGACGAACAATGCGTCTGCACCCTTAAAAAATTTCTAAAACCCCATGCGACATAATACACGTGTACGAGTGAAAGCGCGGGCATTTACTCACTGTGAGGTTTTAAATGCGATGACTCTGTATTCATCAGATTTATGAGGTCCAATGTATTGCGTGGACAATAGCCCTCAAAACAGTTTGTGTGATTTCAATTCAATCATTTGTGCGATAGCAGTCACCGAAGGTGGTCCTATAATCTATAACCGCCCATGATTTTTCGGCCTAAACAAATCTTGTCAAAAAATTACTCACGCATATCAGCTGCCGCATGTTGGGTGATAAATGTATGCCACACATACAGGAATGAACCCGCTAAACCCCACCCACCCAAACTCACTTACATAAATACGAAATTTTCAATCAGTTTCATGAAGTTCGGGCGGATCTGTGACGTGTGTCAGTTCGTACGCGTAAATACTTTTCACGTGTGTTATCCTGCATCTAATATTCATATGCGATGGATGTTGCACAATATGTCGCTGCAATAACGAAAATATTCACAAAAGCTCTCGCAGCGATACGTCGCGATGATCATGAACGTATTGCATTCTTTATTCGCGAGGGTCATCGTCATACGCG
Organism: Dascillus cervinus; assembly: GCA_949768715.1. Lineage (NCBI taxonomy): Eukaryota > Metazoa > Arthropoda > Insecta > Coleoptera > Dascillidae > Dascillus > Dascillus cervinus. Next base: position 21,557,256 of record OX458319.1, on the reverse strand, counting down.
GGTGATAAATAAATTATTACGTGGTGTTGGAGCATCGGTGGCACAAAAGCAGAGTGCGTTATCGGCAATTGGGCAAATCAAATGTCTAATTGCGAAGTTTAAAAATTTGAATCGTGTCGGGCATGGCGTGCGAAATGTGCGCAGCGAACGTCTTGTTTGGCATGATATTAATCCAGCATTTGACTCACGTCTGCGTACAGGGCTGATTATTAATTTGCGTCATCTCGATATCAAGGGATTTCTGAGTGATGCGGCCGCGCTAATTAAAACTCGTCTAACGAACGCCATAAAAAAGAGTGGGAATATTAAAGTTAACGTCATATTAAGTGCCGAGTATGCAATCATTAAGGATGGCGATGAAGTGCTATCAGTCAAGCAATTCAATACGAAGAATAGCGTTTTATGTGTAACCACAAATATCCTCGAGTGGTTTGCAGACGAAATTACGCGTCCGCTGTTGCTTCAAATGGATGAATTCTCGATGAAAGATTCGGGGTGGACATTACGTGCTATAAACAGCTTAATGGTGAATATTAACAAATATAACCCCTTACATGCAGGCTCTTATTTGGAGCTACCTGGGCAAATTGCGAAAAAGGGGGCGTGCATTAATGTACGCAATTATGACAATGAGTGCTTTAAATGGTCTGTATTGTCAGCTTTACACCCCACAGCGGACAGTACGGACCACCCACAGCGTGTTTCAAAATACCACCTGTTTGCAAACACACTAAATTTTACCGGATTGGAGTTTCCAATTACGTTGAATGCGATTCCAAAATTCGAGCGACAAAATAATATTTCCATAAATGTGTACATTTTAAATAAGCATAAGAAGGCATTTACTGTCGCGCCGACGCACATAACGGCGTGCAAGAAAGAGATGCACATCAATTTACTGCTGCTCCAAAGCAGCTATGGAGATGATGATGTGGAGAACGCGGCACCAATCACACATCATTACGTGTGGATAAAGAGCCTTTCACGACTCGTAAGCAGCCAACTATCAAAATATCGGGTGAAAAAATATATATGTGATTGCTGCTTGCATTATTTCCATACTAATGATGCCTTGAATAAGCACCTGATTGATTGCACCAGCTTAAACCACTGCCGGATTAATCTCCCAACGGCTAAAAATAGCAGCGTCGTATTTAAAAATTTTAACCACAAGGAGATCGTTCCATTCACCATCTACGGCGATTTTGAGTGCATTCTGAAGCATGCAAATCAGGTATGTTTAACATAAATAATAATTGAACCGATTTTTAGTATTTTTTTATTATAGGAACAAGGTACAAAAACTGAAGTGGTTCAAATACATGAGGCATTCAGCGTGGGGTATTACTTGGCATGCAGTTATGATGAGGGCCGCTCGTATTACCGCAGTTATCGAGGGGTGGAGCCAGCCAAATGGTTTGTGACCGAACTTCAGAAGTTGGCGAAAGATCTGGAGGACGTGTACAAGTCGCCGGTACCGATGGAGCCCCTCACCGCCGCCCAAATCACCGCCTTCCAGAATGCGAGCCACTGCCACATCTGTGAGAAGCCGCTGCAATCAGATCGAGTTCACGATCACTGTCATCTGACGGGACGTTATCGAGGTGCAGCCCACAACTCATGCAATTTACAACATTCGCGCGTGATTCCCGTCGTATTCCACAACCTCAGCGGCTATGACGCCCACCTACTAATCGCAGACGTCGCAACCTGTTTCGCGGGGCGAATTGAACTTCTAGCCCAAAACAAGGAGCGATACATATCATTCGTCAAACACACTGACGACAGCGACATATCATTTCGCTTTATCGACTCATTCAAATTTATGGCGTCATCCTTAGACAAGTTGGCGTCATATTTGCCTGAGGTGAAAATTGTTCGGCGCCAATTCAGCGACTTGAGCGACCAACATCTGACGCTGCTGAGACGGAAGGGGGTCTTCCCATATGAGTTTCTCGATTGTGTGGAGAAGTTGGAAGTGCGCGAGCTGCCCGAGAAGAAGCAATTTTTCAGCTCATTGACTGGGAGTGACATCTCCGATGCCGATTACGAGCACGCAAAAATGATCTGGACGCAATTCGACATCCGATGCCTGGGGGAATATTCGGATCTATATTTGAAAACAGACGTGTTGCTGCTGGCCGACGTTTTCGAGAATTTTCGTCAGAACTGCATGCAAACGTATCAGCTTGATCCGGCTCATTACCATACGCTGCCCGGTCTCGCTTGGGACGCCATGTTGAAGCATACCAAGATTGAGTTAGAGCTTCTTACAGACATCGATATGGTGATGTTCATCGAGCGTGGAATTAGGGGCGGGCTGAGCCAGTGTAGCAATCGCTATGCCCGAGCAAATAACAAATACATGCCTGATTACGATCCGAATGAACCCTCAAGCTATCTGATGTACTTCGACGTCAACAACTTGTATGGGTGGGCCATGATGCAACATCTCCCAACTGGCGGCTTTCGATGGGAGGACCCCGGCATCAATTGGGACATTGCCGACGATTCGCCCCGCGGATACATCCTGGAGGTGGACTTGGAGTACCCTGACGAGCTGCACGACGCCCACAAAAATCTACCCCTGTGCCCCGAACAGACGAAACCGCCCGGATCCCGCGAAAACAAACTTCTCGCCACATTATCATCGAAATTCCGCTACATAATCCACTACCGTAATTTGCAGCAGGCAGTGAAGTATGGGACGCAAATTACCAACATTCACCGAGTCATCAGCTTCAATCAGTCGCCCTGGTTAAAGGGCTACATCGACCTCAACACTGATAAACGGAAACACGCCTCCAACGACTTTGAAAAAAATCTGTTCAAATTAATGAATAATGCAGTTTTCGGGAAGACAATGGAGAATGTGCGTAATCGGGTCGACGTAAAATTGGTCACCAAATGGGCCGGTCGATATGGCGCTGAGGCACTCATCGCAAAACCGAACTTTCACAGTCGCATAGTGTTTAACGAAAATCTCGTCGCGATACAACTGGCAAGAACCGAGGTCCTCATGAATAAACCGATCTACGCGGGATTTTGTGTGTTGGACTTGGCGAAAACGTGCGTCTATAATTTCCACATCGACTACATGCTCCGCGTATTTGGAACTAATTGCAAGCTGTTATATACCGACACCGACAGTCTAATTTACGAAGTGCAGTGCCCAGACATTTATGCGATAATTAAGCGGGATATTCGTCATTTTGACACTTCAGACTATGATCCCAATAATCCATATGGGATGCCACTAAAAAATAAAAAAGTTGTGGGTCTTATGAAAGACGAGTGCGCCGGTGAAATTATGACCGAATTTGTCGGTTTACGTAGTAAGATGTACAGTGTGCGTGTTGGTGGCGTCGATCGTATGAAGAAGGCGAAGGGCGTTAAGGCGGCAGTTGTGAAAAACACCATCGAATTCGACGATTATGTGAAGTGTCTACGTGAAAATACTGCAATCAGTCGCCACCAGCACCTTTTTAGAACAGTACAACACCAAATTCAAACGGTGCGGCAGTGCAAATTAGCATTAAGTCCATATGATGACAAGCGATATCTACAGCCCAATTCCACCGACACATTACCCTGGGGACACTTTACATTACGGGGTGATATCGCGATGGAAGTTGACTGAAGTGTTGTATATAATTTTAGGATGTATATTGTTCATAATTTTTGTATTATAGCTTTAAAATGTAATTATTAAATGTGACTTTTGTATGCCATGTAATTTTTTTATATTCATATTTTTTTTTTTTTAAATTCTATCGCTGTACACATATTTTTATGTAATTTTTGGGTGTAGAAAAGAAAAAACACATTTTTTCAATATTTGTATATTTATGCAGCTCAATAACTGTACAATTGTATTATTTTGTAAAAATAAGTGGGTCAATCCAGCCTCACTGAAATACATACTTTTTCCATAAGGTAATTTTTTATAATACATCGAGCCTGTTAACCCAAGAGTCGTGCTTATGATTAAACCCTAGCCACTTGACAAAAACTTTGTCACCACGTTTTCGGAGAATCTTTTCGACCAGATATACGTCGGGATGTTGGACCTTCTGAAGTTCCTCAGCGTAAAAGGCGCCCTCGATATTTCAAGCTTGGTAGTCATTTAGATTGAACGTTGGCGGGTTGGTATGTTTAACCGCTGTAATGTTGAATATTTCGGTCGTCCAATTTGGTGTATAACCCTTTTCAAAGATGTGCTTAAACCTGCTGATTCGGACTTTATCGCCAACTTTTAATTTTAATTTTGCGGGCTGTATGTGGAAATTTTTGTATGCACGCAGTAAAATCGCTTCAGCATTTTCAGTGCAAACATCTTTAGGCTTCATACTGATCGTCCGATGTTTGCTATCGTTGTAAGTTGTTACCAATTCTTGCAAGATATCCAGCCACTTATAATTGCCGCGTAGACTGAATTGCCGCCACATCTTATTTTTAAGGGTCCTGTTGAATCGCTCACAGATTGACGCCTTCATATTACTAAACGTCGAGTACATATGAATATTGTGTCGCCCCATGAGCGCATTAAATTTTGAATTATAAAATTCCCGCCCGGCATCGACATGTAAATTTTTGGGTATGCGCCCCCTTGCGAGTATCGAATTCATTGCAGCAGCAATATCTTCACCATTCTTGCTTTTGGAGGGCGCTGCCCACGTAAATTTTGAAAATGTGTCGATGACTGTAAGCAGAAAAGCACGCCCTTTATTAACACTTGCGTATGCCGACATATCGACAAGATCGGCTTGCCATGTTTCATCTAGCCCGCGAATGTCAAATTTGCGGCGTTTATAATTTCGTCGGGCAGGTTTATGAAGCTCATTAACAACGGCTAATTTTTCCATTGCGATGCTTTCAGCCCTCAATCAAAACTTGCAGTAAGCTCGGAAACTGCCCGTTAAGCGCTTTTGTGCCGCATTAATATCGCTCGGAAACTTCCGTCATACGCTTCTGGAGGTCGGCACTGATTGCTGTCAGTTTTTTGAAACTATCGCTTAATTCATGAACGGCATTTGAAACGTTAGTTATGAGTTCGCCGGCTGCAACTTGCTGCTCCAAGCTTTTTTGCATGTCAGACTGAAGCGCTTCAATCTTCACTCTGCTCGCATTAATATCGTTATAGAGGGGCTCCACGATCTGAGTTGAACTATTAATTGCATTATGCATAAAACTCAACACCGTGCTGAGGGTGGCTGCATCGTTGGACTCCTGAGGTTCAACAAGGTTGCACAATCTCCTATTTTGCATGTTAAAATCACCATCGGCGGTCAATTGGAATCCAATCCCAGGAGGGCCGCGCACACTAGTCTTTTTATGCAACTGACGTCCAAACACGTCGACGCTCATCTTGCAAATGATGTTCAACTAATGTAGTTGGCTTCACGCAATTCCTCGATAATCGATATGATTTCATTTGAATGATTGGGATTTCCAGCAGTCTGCGATGCAAGGAGCAGGCGCAGACGACTGATGAGTTCATTTGGATCATCCCAATACGTGTAATGTGCCCGTGCACCCTTTCGAGCAATCATGAATTCTGGCAGCATACCGCCTCCCTCATGCTTGGCAATCCCCGCAATAAAGTTTTCGAATTTCAAACTTTTATCTCTGCGAATGTTTTGATTCATGCTGTAGCGTATCCGATGTGCATTTGTTGCGACAACGATTTGACCATAATTTCTCGAGTCCTCGCGATTCACACAGTCCATATCTGGTGACTTTTTAAACAATAATTCAATCAAACCTCGGGTTTTCTGGTACTTCCTATCACCCACGCGAATGAAATCATTTTCAAAATGAATTTGTGAATCGCCAATCATCAGGCGATCATTGGCGAGTTTGCGTACGCCATACGTGGTATCCAACCCCTTTTTATTATTTTTCATTAACATTCTAAGATACTGCGAATTATCATTCGACGGGGGTTCAGAGTCCATTTTGGCGTCGTGTTGTTTCACGATTGCACCCATCTCACTCGTCTCACGTTGGGAGTTATTTACAAGCTGCTGTAGAGGCGCCACCACCGGTTTAAACACCTCACTCATAGCCCGTTCAGCCGCCTCTCTGCCCAATTTAATTATTTTATACTTTTTGCGAATCGCATCGCTAGCTTTGACGATTTGATGGAGAACATCTGCCTGCTCGCGAAATTTCTGCATGTTGACGCTGCCGCATTCAAAATGCTTCTGCACACATTTACAAAATTTTTGTTAATTTAAACCACACTCATGTAGCAGTCGAAGCCCTTTCTATATCGCCCCGCGTTGAGCTCACTATCCTTATCGATGACTAGAAAACCATGCTTATCACACCAGCATGCGGAACATAATTCTCGAAAATTCGTGTAAGTCATATCGGTATTGACGTGGTCTTCGTAAATATGCTTGAGATTCATATCATCCTGTTTAAACAATACCAATAGGTTAGCATTATCGCGAACTAGATGTTTAGGAATGCGCGCATATGTCTGACATAGGTAGAAGCAATCTACGGTTTTATGACGTCCCATGCAAAAGAAGGCCCGAATATTTTCCTGCTTCTCGCACGCAACATCATCAAAGATCATAATTGAATTGGGGCGCGCATCATCCGGCCGCACCACTTGTTCATGTTCGCTGAATGGGAAATACTCGATGCCATCCACTGGTGCGAGTAATTGCGTTAAAATTTGATATTTCGGCTGATTGAGTGATTTAGAGTAAACGTACACATTTTCAAATCTTAACCCGTTCGGCTGTGTTAACAGCGCTAGTAGGACATTGGTCTTGCCACAATTGGACGGACCGCAAAATATCGCCCTCACACTATTCGGCAATAATTCGCCGTGTCGTTTCTCTTTATTTGAACTGGTCTGCTGCATGAGGTCATAAAAATTTATCGTGGGCAGTCTGCTGGACTGTTCCTCGAAGCTAATTTGAGCCATGACTGATGGAAAAGCCATAAATATCGGGGTTATAAGCGTTTACAATTCAGTCGTATTGCGATCATGGTCGCGCGTGCATCTCGACGTAAACCAGCTGGTGAAATAAAGCGCGGTAAAGGGCTTGTAAACAGTATTATAGACAAACTCCCGGTGGAGGTTCATATTCCGGGCTATCAATACTGCGGGCCGGGCACAAAGTTGTCGAAAAGACTCGCACGAGGAGATCCAGGTATTAATCCTCTCGACGCGGCGTGTAAAGAGCACGACATTGCTTATTCCAAAGATCGTAATTTGGATGCTAGAAGCGCTGCCGACAAAATATTATTAGAGAAAGCCTGGGAACGTGTTTTAGCCGAAGGCGCTAAGGTCAGCGAGAAAGCAGCTGCTTGGGCGGTAACGAACATCATGAAAGCTAAGAGGAGGTTCGGCATGGGGTTGAAGAAGGGGCGGCGGCAGCTGCCGCTGCGAAAAATTGTTAATGCCGCTAAGTTGGCCATGTTGCCGAGCAGAGATGCCAAAATTGCGGTCAAATCCGCACTAGCGGGCGCCCGAAAAGCTGTTAAAGAGGCAGGTGGAAAATGTAATGTACGATCACCGCGTATTCTGCCCATTCCGTCAAAAATTGGAGGTTTTCTACCATTTCTTGTACCCATCTTTGCGGGCCTTAGCGCAGCCGGCGCGTTGACAGGTGGCGTTGCTGGAGTCGTTAAAGCAGTGAACGATGCAAGTGCAGCCAAGCGGGAACTAGCGGAGACTCATCGTCACAACAAAACGATGGAATCTATAGTTCTGGGGAAGGGCCTCTACTTGAAACCGTACAGACAGGGTCTGGGACTTTATCTAACGCCAAAAAACTAATTGAGAAGCTACCACGTCGAGCATTGACCGATGTCGATATACTTAAATATGCTAAAAAGTTGAAAATTCCACATTTTCGTGGAGTCTACATGCGAAATGACCTGCCCAAGAGTGGCCCCCGAAAATTCGAGTCTGCAATAGTTAACCTCGATGATGCGGATGGGCTTGGAACGCATTGAGTTGCATATAAAAAGATCGGCGATGAAGTCACCTACTTTGACAGTTTCGGTAATCTACAACCGCCCCAGGATCTAATCACCTATCTCGGCGTTGGTAGCGTCAAATACAATTACATTCAATATCAAGACTATGGCACATATAATTGCGGCCACTTGTGCATCAAGTTCTTGTGCGGTCAACTATAAAAGGTTTACATAGCCGCATTGAAAATCATAATCATGATGGATTCGTTCACGTTAACTTTGTCGGGAACATCCTCGGTACTTGGGGTTCAATATTTCCCACCGATTGAACTCTCGCCGCATAAAACATACGCTCTTGGGTTGGTAGAACTGCTAACATTCAACTCGATTCCCAATATAGACGACGGATGCAACATGTTTTATATCGGTGATGAACAAATCACTCTGCCCACCGGCAGTTATGAGCTTGAAGATATCGAGAAATGTATACGAGCGACTCTGAAAGATCAAAACATCATCATCGAGATCAGACCCAACAACAATACGCTTCACAGTGAAATTATGTGCAATCGTGAGATAAATTTTAAACGTCCCAATTCCATAGCTAATCTTTTAGGTTTCACCCCGCGAATTCTTGAAGCAGGTGTACTTCATATATCAGACATACCCGTAACCATTCTAAAGGTAAATGCCCTCAGGGTCGAATGCAACATCACCGCCGGCGCTTACATCAACGAGCGTAAAGCACATACCATCCATGAGTTTTTCCCAATCGTACCGCCCGGTTATAAGATCATCGAAGTTCCCGCAAGGGTCATTTATCTCCCGATCACGGTGCGAGTAATACACCATTTACAGGTCCGATTGGTGGATCAGGACGGAAACTTGGTAAATTTGCGTGGCGAAATTATAACTGTACGACTTCACGTCAAGTCATTATCATAAAAAATGGTTATCGTATATAATGCAAAAATTGGGCGGGGGTATAAAATTGAATCATCATGTCCAAAGCAAGTCAGTCAGCGTGTACCACTCAAAGTGTTAACACGTCCAAACATCGAGATTCTGAAGAGTCTGGGCTTCAAAGTGAATCCTTCTGGAGGCAAATTAAAGATCGATTCTCCTGCTTAATTATCTGCTTTATACCATGGAGGGCGAGATCCTAATGTTTCATGCGCCAGTTGTTTACGACGAATCCATTGCGCATTGTGAAAGTCACGCGCACCAGCCGTACGCATCGTCAACTTTCAACAACAGCGATGAGATTCGCATTGTTATCCAACATCAAGATTTGTTTTTGCTGCCGAGCAGAAGTTCGCTACATATATCTGGAAAATTAACCAAGTCCGATGGGACTACGGCTGCTCAAAGTACAACTTTAGTCAACAACGCAATCTGTCACCTCTTTGATGAAATACGCTATGAATTGAATGCGGTCGAGATTGATCGATGCAAGAATGTTGGCCTCACGAGTTTCATGAAGGGTTGTGTGTCTCTAAGTCCCGGCCAGAAACCTATGCTTGAGAACGCCGGCTGGTTTGATATTGATAAAAATGCGGAAAAATTAGTTAATGATGCGGGCTACTTTGACGTATCAATACCCCTGAAATTGATATTGGGCTTCGCTGAAGATCACCGACGCATTGTCATTAATTCCAGACATGAATTGATCTTGACTCGGGCGAACAGCGATGCAAATGCAGTCGTGCAATCTGTAGCTGAGGATTTTAAAATCTCGATATCGAAATTGGAGTGGCTGGTGCCATACATCAGAGCATCGGATCATCAAAAAATTCAATTATTGAATTTAATCACCAAAGACGAGCCCATATCAATGAGCTTTCGGACATGGGAGTTATACGAGTATCCGCTACTTCCGCGCACAGACAAGCAAGTTTGGCCCGTAAAGACGTCATCGCAATTGGAGAAACCGCGTTACGTCATTCTCGGCTTCCAAACTGCACGTAAAAATAAAAACGATGCGAATGTTAGCCGCTTCGATCACTGTGACGTCAAAGATGTTAAACTATTCTTGAACTCGCAGTGTTATCCCTATAATCAGCTGAATCTCAACATTAGTCACAATCAGTATGCCATATTATATGAGATGTATGCAAATTTTCAAAGTGCATATTACGGCAGGGATCCTGAACCCCTTGTGAACAAAGGTGATTTTCTCAAATACGCTCCCTTAATTGTCATCGATTGTTCGAAGCAGAATGAGACTCTCAAGTCGGGACCTGTCGATGTACGCATTGAATTTGAATCGGCAAACAATTTCCCCGCGGCGACGTCAGCTTATTGTCTAATCCTGCATGATCGTATAATTGAGTACAATGCAGTTAATGGTGGGGTGAAAAAGCTGATGTAGCCCATCAGTCGCGTCGAAGTCGTTGTGTGAGATGGAGATTATAGTTGACATGCAGGGCTTTAAAGCCCCACCGCTAGACGAATTTATATTGAAAGAGTTCGCTGTGATCCCAGCTGATGACAAAACGTCAACACCAGTGAATTTTATCTTCAAACCGCCGTTTCCATGGATTCAACTGCCCGCCTGGTATCAACGTATCAATTTTTGGCTAGAACGAAATTGTCTTGGAATTTCGTGGAGTTCGGGCGATATCCCATACGATTCGGTGAGGGAGACCGTAATCACGCAACTTGAAGATGCCGAGAGAATTTTCGTCAAGGGTGAGGAGAAACTGTCGTGGTTGAAAAAAATCACAGGTTTCGAACACATCGTCAATATAGAACATCTTGGCTGTCCATCACTGGACAAGTTGCGTGATATGTCATCATCATGCGTCTACCACGCCCACGGATTAAAATTTAATTGTGCTGCTGCGACTGTCAAATTGGTTAAAGAGTGGTACACAAACGCGGATAGCACGCCTTCGATGGAGAGATCTATCCAAATATATTTTAAAACCGAAAATTTGTATCACATGGCCCCGGAGGATATTGCATGTTTGCCGAAGGACTTCCTTACCATACTCGCCCCCAGAAGCATCGATGCCGTTTGGAACAAGTTGCCGCTGAAGTTTCAGCTCGATAAGGATATCGCTGATTGCAGACGCTGCTTAAAACATTATAATACTGGCGGGCGCACCGAAAACGATGGTCCGCCTCCAATGATTAGGGACTGTGTAAATTGTCAATATGATATGTAATTTTTTAAAATTAGTATTAAAATATTTCTCAATTAGTGTGTAATTGGTATTATTCTTTTTAAACCCCACCTTTTAATATCCCACACGCGCGATTCAACCTGCGTACTTTGAGATAGGAATGCAGCAAAACAGGTGCGGGCACAATAGATCCCATAAATCTGCGATGAATTTTACGTACAATCGGAAGAATTCAATATTTGCTCCACTCATGTAATTATTCAAATTCGATGCTTAAAACATTATAACACTAACGTTGAAATCGATGGTCCACCACCTATGATTAGGGGCTGCGTAAATTATCAATATGTGAAATATTTCTCAATTAGTGTGTAATTGGTATTATTCTTTTTAAACCCCATACATCCTTTTTAATATCCCGCGTGCGAGATTTCAACCTGAGCGCAAATTACTTTGGGTTAACAAAATCATTTTACAATTCTACACTCATGTTCAAATTTCACCCATTTAATCGGTTTAAAAATATTTACCGCACTCGTGTAATTATCCAAATTTCTCCCATTTAATCTTTAAAAATCTCAGCCGTCAAAATTCAACAGCTGACGATTTAAATTATATGAGGATTCTAACATAATTTTACGCATAATGAATTTTAAATTTCATCGGAGGTGTCTAATTATTCAAAAAAAATCTCAATCAAAATTCCGCAACGGCTTAGTTTAAATTATCCGGAACATATCTCAAAGCATACGCAAGGCGCTGGAGTACTGGTTTTTTGTGTATCGATCTACGAGACTTGGGTTCGAATCTCAGGCCAGGCGGAGTTGAAAAAAACGAATCTTCCAAGTCCGGAAAAAATAGAGAAGGAATATGAGATGGAGATAGCAGCGTGTAGAGAGAGAAGGAATATGAGATGGAGATAGTGGGCTGTATGACGTCAGACGTGAGATGGCCACACCCCCTGACCAATGAAGGATGAGCAATGGTGGATGAGCACACCCCCAAAGATGGCGGACGTCAAAAGATCAAAGATGGCGGATGACAGGTGTCAATCAAAGATGACTAATTACCTAATTGCGCTAGTCTAATTGCGCTAGTCTAATTGCGCAATTGAATAATTATAAAACTCGCGGAAGCGCGATAAAACTCGCGGAATTCGCGGAAATCCATTGTTCTCTATCAAACCGCGAATCAAACCGCGGATTAATTTGATATGCAAAGTGGCCTCGAATCCCTGTTGCTTATCTACTTATATAACATGACAATTCGCTGTGTAAGTAAAAATAATAATTACTTTTAAATGTTTTTAATTTATTGTATTAAAAATCAATAAAAATATTAAGATAAGGCACTTATGAAATTATTTGTTAACACACGTCACGTTAGAATGGCATTTAGATCTGCAAATAACTTTTTTCTTGAAGCAGGCACATCTGTTGGTGTAGCACTGGTTTTTGACTGGATTGTCAGGAGACTTTTTCTTCACAATCATAATCTACATTGGAAATATTCATTAAATGAAACTTTGTGCTCCAATAATACAAGACCTAAATGGTATATGGAGAGACACAACTGAACCCATGAATGGTATAAACTTCCTTTCCTAACGATTCTAGGTATTGCTTGTGGGTCTATGGTGGTGGCAGAGGAGATGAGAGCCAACATTTTTAATTTCATAAATTACTTAAATATATTGTAAAAGTCTTGAAATGCATACTAAAATTTAAAATTTCATTTTCCAGATACATTTATACCGTTTATTAGAATTGTTTTAAGAAGACAGTTACAACTGTAATAATGTAATTTATAACTCATTCATTGACTCATTATTAGTTTAGTTACGACTGTTATAACATGGGCATCTGCATATCTAATTCATGTTTGCTTTTGGGAGCAGTCAGTATAAATCAGCGGTTAATTGTTCCAAACAATGTTTTTCATTTACAAAAATAAATAAATGGAATAATAGAATTTTAAAATTAAAAATAAATTAAATAGGAAAGGAGTCATTTAGAATTCGAATTTTACAAAATTCAAACCTGTATCAAAACCAAACCGCATTATTTTGCCTTTTAGACGACAAAATTGCTAAAGAAGTCATATAGTAGCAGGAGTGAATAAAACGTGCACATTAACATCAAACCACATGCTTGACAGAACAAACAATGGATTAAAATCCATTGATTTTTATGCATAATACTTATGTTATAATGCCTGCAGAATGTGTTTGCATTATCCTTCAGTGAAGACGATGTATGAATACGGAGGGATATTTTAGGTATTCATAAAGTTTCTTACATTGCCTAATTTTTACAGATAATTGATAGAATGGTTATTTATAAAATGCCTGAATTTCCTGTAATGTACACAAAACTAAATGTCGGATAGTCTGTATGTCGTCATATATAAAGAAATACTGTATAAAATAATTTTTGATAAACAACAATTGATTGCTAATTTGTTTATAGCATATTGCATAAGTTTGTTTCACAGCTTTTTGAAAGCCATTGAATTCATTTAGTTAAATCGCCCCCGTTTCCTATTACATTTTGTTTTCATAATAGTGGAACGTATGTTCGGCAAAGAAGACTTTTCTTATCAGTGATTAATGAAGTAGTGAATAGTTAGTACCTACGGCATTTTCTGAACATTTTGTAGATTGTATTTAACAGAAACTTGTCTTTTTTTAAATGTTGAAATGCTACCATTAAAGTGATCGCAAACAAAAGTTAAGTATACCTGTTACCTTAAAAATGTATTTCCTGGAACAGAAAATAATATAAATTTTTTACTGCCTTTTTTAAAAAAGTTTCTCTGTGACGTTAGTAAATAAAATGACGCGTACAGTTTAAATAAATTGACGATTTTTCCTTTGTCTCAATGATTTACTAAAAACATTAATGTTCTTTCGTAAACTAAGCGAATGAAGTGAAAAATAATACACAATTCTTCTTCTTATTGTCACCTCTCCTTACGAATGTTGGCTATCATGCAGATTCCACTTATATTAACTGCGGCTCTGAAAAGTTAGATAGATGAGCGGCTACACCATTCTCGTAGATTTCTGAGCCACGATATTCTGCGTCTCCCTATGCTTCTTTTGGCCATCATTTTGCTTCATTAACTTTAGTTAATTTGTTATTTGAATATCTTGTTTTTATGTGTAGAAGGTCAAATACTGTTGAATTTGTTTTATTACAACATAACGTAATTATTTTTAAATTGTTTGTTTAGTTTGATGGATGCATTGGTATTATATTAAATACCTTATATTTGCAGGCAAATCCATAAACACCCTTATGCATTATAAAACTAGGTCGAGCTCGCTTTTTACCCCATTGTGCACCACCGTCCTCTTTAATAAGAATTTATAAGTTGCTGTGCTTCATCAACTCTCAAGACGCTTGTGAAAATACCCAACTCACACATAAAGAAGTATATGGTAAGATCAAAAATAAACTATTAATTAACCTAATAACCTATCGTTGTAACTTGCTTTTATTGCCAAAATATACGTCTACGTCTAACAACAACAATAAGAATTGCAAAGTAAACTTTATATATTGTAGAAGAGTAATACAAATCTTAAGATTAAAAAAAAAAATTATAAAGTAATCACGTAGCGATATAACATGAACTCATCTACACTAGTCACCTTCTCATCAATCATATCCTAAAATCATCGTTTTTCTGTCAACATTGCAGGTACGTTTTATTTTAAACGTTTTGGTCGAAAGCAACAAATAGAGAGTTATAGGAAGACGTATTTTTTCATTGTCGTAATACTTTATTTTTACATTTCTATGGCGTACACTTGCGCTTGAGCTTCCCAGTCAAAATGTCGTATTACGACAATGAAAAAATACGTGTTGCTATAACTCTATTGATGAACAAAACATCGAGTCTAGACATGAATACTTTCCTTAGCATTTTATGATTTTTGAAAATATCCAATTACAAATACTGTTTTGCTGTTCATTTACCATAACTAGAAATTAAAAATTGTTTATCCTTAAAATGTATGCGTAACAAAAAATTTGTTGCGTTTGTATATCATTAAACAAATTGTAATTGTCGACACCATTGTAAAAGAAGTCCCTACCCGCCTTGAGCATGACCTAGAACACGGTCAACATAATATGTACCCACAAGCATTTCCCGCAATAATCGGATCACTGGTATTTTAAAGCGATCGATAAATTCAAGGTTAAAATACAAATCAAATCCACCGTAGTGGATATTCATCAGGGATAACTGATGCAAATGTATTAGCTCACACATTGCAATTTTCATTAACAAATTGCAAAGCACGCACGCTCTGGCAGCTGTCCATAAAGCGGTTGTACACCTTTGAGTTTCAATTAAGACCCCTGGCGGGACAATGGTAGCTTGGAAGTCGTGTTGTCTAACAGTTACCGTATTTTCTCGATTATAAGACGCCATCGATTATAAGACGCATTATTATTTTATACACTAATAATAAACAAAATAAAAATTAAAGAAATATATTATTATAATAACCAAAGTCATAGAATTAAAATAAAAAGGATTTAAAAATGGGCAAGTTATTTATTTACATACCAAATATGTACCATCAAAGTCCGAAATTTCTTCAGGGTCAGTATTGCTTTTTTCTGTATCACTTTTCGACAAGCCATTGAATTCAGAGATACCAAAATAGGAAAAAACATGCGTCTTATAATCGAGAAAATACGGTAATTAAAAACAAGGATACTTATTAATATTACATTTGTGAACAGTAAAACGTTTTTCCTCGAGCGGATGTGTGCTGCAGGAAAGTTAGTGATAAATGTATTCCCTACGGACATTTCGCATCGAAAGTTTTGACTGCGATGTTACGGATGATGATTTAGGCAATTTATCTTTTCTCGGAATAGAAAATTAGACGGTTTAATTTTCGTAAACGCGAATGAAACATATTACGAATAGTTAGTACGTTCGTCCCAATTAACATGTAACAGTGGATGCTTTATCTCCAATTTTCGGAGATAATTTTAGTTTTCCAATGCAATTACGGAAAGTTAAACTACCCGGCAAGCTCCGTTGTATATCAACCACTTGAGAAAGTCATTGGCGATGAATGAAATTATCTCGCGGATGGGGCGGAATGTCGGGAGTTGTTAATCGTTAATTATTATTATTATGCAAGAAAAATATTTGTTCTTTCAAAAAGTTGTTTTTCGAACGACAAAATTTTTTCCATTCAATTTAGTACCTGAAATAAACGATGCTGATGTGTTTCTTTGTATTATTAAATGATTACGTAATTAAATTTGTCTGAATCGTTTATTAAACTTTAATAAAGTAAATAAATAAGTGTAGGTGCTCTAATTAAATTATCACATTGACCGTCTTAAGATGAACTTGTGTTCATCAAAAGCTAGTCATAGTTAAATGGTATCCATTATTTTAAATTACTCGGCGGTGCTCGAATTTCTACAGTACCTACATTTATCCAGTTGTTTGTAATTGGTGATTATTAAAGTTTCTCGACATCTCGTGTTATCCGTAGGTATTCGAAATTTCTTCATTTTATGTCACACATAATTTTGCAAGATTTGATTCCGATAGATCAAGGGATTCACAAATAAACAGGAAAAAGACAGAGATTCTACCTGCCGATACCTTGTGTTATCCCAGTAGCGATAACTAACCCGATAATCAATAAATACTCGGTGCGAATTTTTATTAACTTGCATCATGATGTTTCCGATTACAGACCCTTCAAATTACAAATTCTTGATAAATAGCTTATGTTGCCCGCAAAATCATAAAAATAACTATGCAAAGTACGGCCCCTATAGTTTTAAATATCAAGGAAGACGATAAGATTTAAATCCTAAAGCGGGCTACACACCTTCCAGTATATCTCTCCGGGCTTTCTCTTCGGTGCGCCTGTGCAGGTATACCGGAAAGTGTGGACGATAAAACGGAGACGCTCCGGTTGCCTGCACAGGTCGCCTGAGCAAATAGATATTTTTATTCGATAAATAAAACCGTACAAGCATATCGGACCGTGTATAGGAAAGCAATCCGGTCGTCTCAGTTTTTTTAAATTTGCCGCAGAGACAAGGTTTCTTGCACCGCACTTCTCGTTTCTTTAATAAATTGGTTGCACGTTTCCGAAACTGAAAAATATTCTTTTCTTCAACATTTTATGTAGGGTCAAAGTCACTTTGTGTTTAACAACACTATTATCATTGAGATTTTGTTTTTTCAAGTCACAATAAATGAGCCCTTCACAGAAATTAAAATTCGCTTTCTCGAGTTTTCTCCAAAAGAGTTGTTTATCATTGACAATTGACGTTGTGTCATCGAGATTTAGTTTTTTCGAAAGTCATCCTGCAATAAATTAACCCTTAAAGAACACGACATGGTGAATGATCTTTAATTCTTTCCTTTTAACATTTTATGAGGGACCGAAGTCACTTTCTCCAGTAACCCCTAAATTGCTTGTTTATCAATTGTCCCCGAAATTTCGTTTTTTCGAAGGCGACAGTTTTACAACACAGGCAAAAAATCCTGAATAGGTCTCGACAACGCAAATCTGTAAAGTTAAATAATCTACATAAACAATACGCTCCCGCACCTTCACTGAATTGAATTTATTGATTAAATTATAATAACTAGTTGTATGTATTAAAAATACGACACACAGCTGAAGTGCTTTTATTGTTAAATTTGTACGATTGAATGTAATGTAATTAATTTAAAAAAATATCAAAATTTGAATAGTATTTGATTAGATTATTTTACGAATGAAGAACTAACAATAAGAAAAATTAAAATAGGTACCTATGTAAATAAGTTCTTGGCTAAATAGTAAGTAATTGAACTATTTCGACCAACACAAAGTTATATCAGAATTATCGGTATAATACCGTGTTCATTTTTGAAATAGCACAATGTTAGTAGAATAAAATAATCACTGAGATTTCACTTTCTGAAAGTGGTATTCAATGGCCTTTGAAAAAAATCGAATGGGGGTTAACTGTTTAAATTGCTAGGGTAGTTTAAAAACTCCATTATCACTCAGATTTCGCTTTTTCGAAAGTGATAGAATGGACCCTTAAAAAGACAGTTTCTGTGATAACGTTAGTATCAACGACGCGACGTTAATAGTGCAAGTCCGATGGAAAATCGCAAAAGTAACCGCGAGTGTATCGAAGAATTCATTGAAGTCTATCGAAGTCAACCCTTTCTCTGGCAAATAAAATCGAAATTTTATCACGATCGGTCAAAAAAAGAAGCAGCGTACGAAGTGTTGATCGACAAATTGAAACAAATTGAACCCGCTGCAAAGAAAGACACTGTCATAAAAAAATATCCTGCTTTTTAATTAGTGAAATAACTAATGATAGGAGGTGTAGGTACGTCTCTTCGTCCATTCGCATGTAATTGTGCAAATCTTTCGGCGCAATTCTTAATCGCTGCATCAAATTTACATGCGAATACCGCTCTCTTTCTTTTAACCAATCTTTATACCACTGTTTTTGTTTTACTTTGCGTGTAAGGCGCTTTTTCATAGACAATAATAATGCTACTACCGCTAAAGCATCGTGTGTTGACGCCATCGCTTTTACACAGACCTGACAAAAAAAACGTAATCGTGTGGATGCGTTTTTATATTCGGTAGACCGTATTTGACAAACCTTAAGGGTAAATTGGAGAGATATACCGGAAGGTGTGTAGCCCGCTTAAGCAATCTCGCCCACGCATACCGAATGCGTCGCGACGAGCTTCCATTAGAACTTTATGGGGAAGGAGGTGACATAGAATTTTGAAATTCTGAGGTTTTATAACCTAGACTATGCCTGCCCCAACTAAAATAAAATCGCGGTTCCAATCCTTGCTGTTACCATGGAAACTAATATCAACTTTGCTATTTTAAATGGAACACCCTATATATTTTATGCATGCTAATGGAGTGCACTCTTAGCTTTATGCTTATTTTTTAGCCGTTCAAATTCGTTGTGCCGTTATTACGTTATCGAATTTTTTATTAAAATTAATAAAATTATACTCCTAATACATAAATCGAAATTTTTAAATTGAGAAGTAATATTCAGCTAAGTAATGATCCAAGCTATCGACTGTAACATAGCGGAGAAATAACGATTAATTTATTAGCAAAAATAACAGGCGAATGTTGCAAATCAAATGGAAAGCTTTAAGGGTCATTGACTTTATTTCAATTAAACAGTTTTTTCCGGTGATCGTTGATTTACGGGTCGGTTTAAATCTTAGAAAATTGTCCAACTTAAATAGACTTTCCGTACACATATCATCTATTAACTTTTTGCAACCTCCATCACATATATAATTTGTAATCACGGCCAATTTTTCAGAATACATTGATACAGTATTTGTGATAATTTTCATCAAAAAAATCTGATTAAGAACGCCTCAGGTCAGTGTTCTAATATAGATTCCTATAATGGGACAAATACATAGATAGATACAAATGAATGATGACATGAGTCTTACAAATCTCGCCGTTAGCCCAAAGTCCAGTTGTCATGAGCATACAGTGACGAGTAATATTTCGGATAAAGAAACCCGTCATCAATACCTAAAAGACATTTACAGGGATGATTTCAATTCTATTTTATTATTATTACCATCTGTAACGTTATGATACTTTCTCAAGAAATTACCAATTACTCCAAATTATTAAATTCATAAGTATCATTCGTCACAGCAATAACTGATGGTATCGACTGTAATGTAGCGGAGAAATAACTACTAATTTATTTACAGAATGAACAAAAATGACAGGTAAATACTGCGGATTGAAAAGTAGCATAAATCGATTTTTTTCAAATAATGCATTAGGATATTAAAGGACAGCTTTTTAAAAACAAATTTTGTTCACCAGTTTTCGAAATATTATGGTTTCTTTAAATTTATTGGCTAGAAAATGACATTCAAGAGTTATAAAGGATTTTTTTCAAAGAATATTGTAAAATGATGCCTTGTATACAATTAAACATTTAAGCGACTTGAATGTGGAGTAATACTGGTTCAATGAGTAGAATAAATTAAAAACTAGTCGAACTCTTTCGTAGCTCATATCCGTCTTTTATCAAAATTATTTAAATTGCAGAGTTACGATTGAAAAATAATACTCCTAATATCTCCAAATTTTCAAATGAAACTGAACAAAATGTCAAAGAACAAAGTTTGAAAAGACTATTTTAAAAAAACGAGTGGGAGAAATCAAGCAGCAAATCTAGTTTTCTTTTAATAAAAAATATTGAATGCACCGGGAATTCCATGGCCATTAAGGGCAACTCTCCACCTGACAACAACCAGTCGATAAAATGAAAATAAAATTTTTGTTCTTCTTCTCGTTAATTTCAATTTTCCAAATTTGTTTTCATCAATAAAAATAGAAATATTAGGTCCATTTGAGGAAGGTTCATCCTGTACCACTTCCAATGGAGATTTGTAAGCTTCCATCCAATGATCCAAGATATCGACTATAATACTGGAGAGATAACAATTAATGCATTTACGGGGTAAACAAATATGGTAGGTTAATTTTGTAAATTTAATTTTTTTCTCCACAGAATTAGGATATCAAAAGACTACTTTTTTAATAAAGCAACAAACAGAAATATTTCGCTTTTTTTAAATTTATTTGTGTCAAAATGGCTGTGCACAATAGTATATTATTATACAAGTTTTATAAGACGATCTATTGTCGTTCGAGTAAGTTTGGGGTACGACGAGCGAAGCGAGGAGTGCTCTAATGTTACGAGTGACACTACTTTTAGTTTCACAAAGACTCGTTTATGATACCAAAGTAGAAAAACTAATTTATCAAAGCAAAATTTTTAAAAAATGAAGTACTTAACCGGCATAATCAAGTATATCAAAATATTTTCAAGGCAAAGTAGAAGACCGCAGAAGCCCAGGAAAAAGAAGCATCTCACGTCTTGCAATCTTTGGAATATGATTTGCAATAACATCCATCAAACTTATTCGCTGTGCTGTCAATAAAATACATATGTTATAATGATAGACAATGTCCGAAACGGATAAGGTAAAATAAGAAATAAAATAGTCAACAGTAATTACATACATGGTGATAATTTTTTGATAATTTTAACTAGATTCGCGAATATTTCTTAATAGCAACAAAGATGAGTGCTAATCTAGTTAAAATTATCACCACGAATGTAATTCGGTGTGATTATTGCTAGTAACAAAGAGTCTGCGTAATTTGATTTGATTTGAACATTTTTTTCATTACGATTGGCTGACAGGACTGTTTATTATAGCTCTGAAAGTCTATTTTTGACAAATGAGGGAAAAGTCGCATAAACAACTCTGGTACCAATAATAATAATAAATTTAAACTTTTATTTCAAATTTAATGTTTTTTCCCGATATGGAATTAATTATTTTAAGTCTGACTTACATGTCGATTTTTGTCCCTTGTTCCATATCTTCTTTTTTCTTTGTTTGGAATGGAATGGAAACTTCAAAACATTTTAAAAAACTATTTGATTTATTGTCATTATGTGTATTTCGTTATTTATTTTTATTTCCTAGGAAATAATCCAAGATTTTTATTTCCTAGGAAATAAAAATAAATAACGAAATACACATAATGACAATAAATCAAATAGTTTTTTAAAATGTTTTGAAGTTTTTTCAATAGTTTTTAAAATGTTTGTGTTAAATGTGTATATATGTAATGTGGTTTATAAAAATTGTGACGAGGAATAAACATTCCAAACAAAGAAAAAAGAAGATATGGAACAAGGGACAAAAATCGACATGTACGTCAGACTTAAAACTCTGGTACCAATTTAGTGTTTTGGTTATTCATGGTCAAGTTTTGTAATTTACTTTGAATTTGGTTGCGAAATAAATTTAAATAGAATCAATAACTTATAGTTCAACAAATAGGTATAGTAACAATCATTTCAATAATTAGTTTACCTCTGTGTTATTTATGTTTTCGAAAGACGTTGCAACACTTATTTTCAAGTTTTACTAATAAGTAACGGTTTTTCATTAATATAATTTTTGAAACTTGTTAAAAGTTCTCAGATGATTGAAGGATGTGTAATTAATGGTTTTAAACAAAATTAAAAGTTGAAAAGTTGTTTTCCACTATTGGAAAAATATATTATGTATTTAAGTCGAATCTTCTCAAGGTAATTTCTAGCGGCACATATCTTGTGATGAAGCAATTTTCAATTTTTTGTTTGAAGTGTTGTTAGTCAGCTGGTTTGGTAACATAAACACGTTCTTTTGTCATCTCCAGTGCTAGAAATCAGAAGCTCGAAAAAATCAATCTTTTTTTGCTCTTGTATTCAACAACAGTTTTTCTATAATTATGTCTCAGACTATCACCTTAATTTTGTGATTATTAGTGAATAAGATTTCAGCATACAGAAGTGGCTTTTAATGAAATTAAAAGATTTCTGTTTTTCTGTTACTTACGTCTGAACCAAAAAAACCTGAAGTGTAAAAAAAAACAACGAGACATTAAACCCCTCGTACAAATTTAATAGCAGACAGCACTATAATAACCAAAACAAAAATATGTTTTGCAAGATTTTTTACGGGAACAGACAGTTCACTATAATATCTAAAACAAAAATATGTTTTGCAAGGTTTTCAAATTCAATTATGCACAGTAATTTGATAATTAATACTTATACGAATATAAATAATAAATTAAGCACAACTGCGAATTCAATTTCATACTGACTTATTTTTTGGCGTAATTTGATTTTCAGCTTAATTTGTTAGCCGTAAAATGCATAATCATTTGTAATGAAATGAAAACCGATCTAATTTTAAAAAACTACAGTGTAGCAGAATTATTCAGAATTCTGTAGATATTTTCCCAATGTCAATAATAAAAGTTTGTTTGAATACTTAACCGTTGTTGTTGGTAACCGTTTTTAAATATTTCATCTTTAAACTAAATTTACTTCCCCTACTTACTCATGTTATTCGACAATAATTCTTCGAATAAAACTGGAATTTGAGTAATTTCTAGTCCATTAAGAAGGTTAAGGTTAACGTAAAAATTGTTGTGTAACTTGTTATGAACCTTTAAAAGTTACGAATACTACTGGTCACTTTAATCTATACGATCCAGCGGGTACTTATTAAGTAGCCCAGTATAAAGAATATTGCTGCCCACAATACACTGGGTTATGAAAAAAATATACATTGAACGGGTTAATTCTTTATCTTTTCTTGTCTTTTAATATTGTTTGGTATCGACGTATGTAAATGTGTGTATTTGCACAACTAGTGGTGTTGTATAAGAGATCGGTTACTTTCCACAATCGCCTGAAATTTGGAATGGGCCAAACTTCGTTAACTGCGAACGCGGTGTCTGAGATTCAATCCCAAGATCTCCTAGCGAAAAATCCTCATTCGTATTAGCACAGTGAAGAGCTATTATACCGAGTATTTTCTTTAACATTAAATATACGATGTCTTTTTTTAAAATTGAACATACAATGTAAATATCCTTATGTTCATTTTAATAGTATATTATTTAACGAGCACATAATGTAGGCTATTATGTGCGAGAAAAATGCAGCTGTTTATCTACAATCAAAATTTCATTCGATAAAACTTTAAAATGCTGATAAGTTTCGAAGCAAAATTGACACCGAAATTAAACCGAGACCAAAACGTGATTTTCATCGAGAAACCTTTGCTTCCAGTTGTCATGGGCGCGAAAAAAATAACAAGGATCTGTCAGTTAGCAAGAAAAATACGAACATGTTTTTCTTTTCCTTATATTATATATTGAAAGTGACGACTTAACCAACCTCAAGTTGTGACGCTTCTCCGATTCTCGCGGTAGCCGAGGTCTCCCTAATGGATAATAGTGTTTTATTCGTTCCTAATTTTATTTTTCCCGCAAGGGCGTCGTGCATTGGCACCGTCCAATAACTGTTCCGTCCCGTAACAATTAAGTGCAAATATTCCCTCAGTAATAGAAGAAGGAAGAAGAAGAAGAGATTAGGCAGAATACCTCGGTGTTTTACCATTGCCTCGCGAGGAGACACGGTTCTGATTTTAATACGGTGTTACTGTCGCCCAGAATTGAACCCGGGACATTTGCTTAGGTAGCCTCGAAAAAACTAATCATTCTACCGCGCGCATAGGCAACCAACAATACGCACCGTTTAATAATGAAAATGAAACTGAAGGGGCGTGACCTGTGGATAAGGAGCCTTGTTATGTATCCATGTCTAACATATGAAATGAACGTATTACGTCATGCTTGTAGATGAAACAAATTATTGTCATTCAGTAGTGGAAATTTCAGCAATCCTTGGTAATATAAATGATTTGACATTTATGGCAATTTAGAAATAAAATTGTTTAAGTTTAATTTTTTGGAAATTTAACATATATTCGAAAGAAGAAAAGATTATTATTGTGAATTGGTTTAAAAATAGCTATAGCTTCAGACAAGCCGGACTGTTCTACTCAGGGAGATTGTTCTAACATCTTGCCATTACAATTTAATAATACATAACCTAAAATGAGGCGAGGTGAAAGTGTGCTTGGTTGCATCTCTGGGTTGCATACATTGACTCAGCAACAACTTCTTTTAATAATTGAACATAGGTATATTTACATCGTATGTCCAATGTTAAAGAAAAGACCAGGTATCTATGAAATAGACTGACTATACTGTGACATTAGTCAATATACTTTACATTATGTGCTTAAAATCAAATAACTTGAAACGGTTTGACCAATATAAATAACTTGTTTTATTGATTTGAAATTTCTATTCATGTTTCAAGTTCAACTTTTTACTCGTCTTACTTGCCTACAAGTGACTTGACGTTAAGTAATTTACCTAACGCGAACGAGGTTTTACCACTGGACAAAACAACTCAGTCATCCCAATGAATAAGTAAAATTAAATAAATTTAAATAATTAAATCTAAAGAACTAAATCTAGTTGAAGAGCCACCTAACCACAGTAAAAACATTTCAAAGCAGGATCGAACATTTTAATGGAAAACAGCCTATTAATGTGACCGGCAGGTAGGTGGAGATTGTATCTAGGTGGTCGTATTACTAGGTTTTACTGTATATCTATTATTTTCAATAGAAGAAGTAATAACGTTGTGAACTGAAATTGACCCGGTAGAAAGTCCAAGATGGTTTTAAAAAATAGTACATTTGGGCTAAGCAGATTTAGCCCTAAAACGAATAGCAGATAGATGATGATGAATACAAGCACAACTACAAAAAAATTAGCAAACAAGCTCTAACTTGAATAGAACGCATGTCAAAATTATTTATTCAATGACGTTGTTATTTTAATTGAAATGATTAACATATAAATGTGTGTCATCATTAGGAAGGTATAAAAGTGAACTTCTTTTATCAAAACAATTATTTTGAAATATGTATTCTGAATTTATACAAAAATAGGAATAAATCTATTGTTTTATAATTATTACTAACAAACAGATAAAAAATTAAAACAATTTTATGAAGTTGTTTTAATATTATTGAAAAAATCTTTCGAATATATGAATACATTCTGACCTCCACAAATTTTAATTTGATCTTTAAGAATCAATTGGATTTTATTGACATTTAACACTGCAGTCGATTGATCTCATTTATTTAGACTTGTGTCACTCCAACGTGATCTGTTTCGCGATTTGTTCTACGTTGAGATTTACACAAAGTAACAAATTTAAAGTGACAATTGGAATTTTTTATTTGTTTAAATAAAATTTTATCAGATCGTGGTCACCAAGTTTTACGTTTGAGGTCATCAAGAGCAAATATTTGGGCACGACAAAATTTGCAATAATTAGCACATATTAGTCGCACCTCGAAGCAACAACAACAAAGTGTTTAACGTAAAAATTCCTAAATATTTTTCTTAATTATGTTACGTTTCTATAGTCCTTCATTTCTCTGCATTCTACTAAAATAGTTACCTAAAGAGGGTTTATATATGGAATTAAATAAATCTCAAAGGTGCACATCCGTTGTTTAAGGGCGTATAGTACCCTCAGAACATTGATAGGTATGTTTAAATCTAAAATTTAAAAAGCCAAATTTTAGATTTAAACATATCAACGCCCTTAACCGATATGTATGCATCAGAATACACAATCGATTTGATAAGTCTCAATACTGCACTACTTCAAACTACAACCTAAGTATGACTCAATGATGTGTATATATACAAAATGTGCATAATTTACATGAGCGTCGATATACCGGCGTGCACATATCCGGTGCTGATATGGGAATTTGTGAAGTTATCCCGTACAAGTTCCAGATTTCCTGCAATGGTTGCCTCTCCCAGGATGGTTTCCTGTAATCAAAGAAGAGTGGAATTAACAATCGATTCATGCAATGTTGATGAGTGCACCTGCAATTCCTCAAGCCGCGCTTAAAATATTAAAGCTTCACTTTCAGTTTGAATCGTAAATATACCAGCTTTGAAGAGTGTTTGTTGAGAAAAACTTCTTGAATTTCTCATAAAAGAAATATTTTTTGTATAAAAGCAATTTGTAACATTTTAATGCAAATGCGGTTTTGGTTAAAAAAGAGGCTGACCTAAAAATTGTTGCCTTCATTAGCACAAATTGTGTTTGATAAAATAACATGATTCTTTTTGCAAAAAAGGTGCAAATTATAGTGGCAATTATGTTGGTTTAGGTTTTACGTAATTATCCACTTATTTGTGATTATTATTGTTTTATGAAACTGGAATTATTAGTTTTGCATTTTTGCATTAACTATTTACAAACTAATTATTATTGTGAACAAATTATATATTATATTATGAAGCAACAAACAGAATTATGTGTAACAAATTTTAACTTAAACGTGAAGCAAGTTTACAATTTTGTTAACATTGTTGCGTATTCCTTTACATGGCTTGCAAGCGGTGTTGTTTCCGTAATTTGTTTTAGTAACGTCTCTTCAGTGTTCAGCTAAAAAATCGTAAACACTTGTTAAATTGTGCTTTTTCAGTCTTCTGATAAAGTTGAAGACGCTAATGGCCACTTGATATCATACGACCGCTAAGAATTGGGTCAAGGGCCCGTTGTACAGGATTAACAACCCTTATTCCAGGCTTATGTGTATTTTCAACGAGATGTAAACAAACCGTATATGAGAACGTTATTTAAACTCCAAGGGCAAATGTCGTTATAATTATGAAAACTACCAGATTACCTTACGTTTGAAAGAGGGTGCGCGGAAGTAAATGCCTCAGGTTATATGTCTGACATATTAAAGACGGGTTATTTTGACGTTCAGATAAGGCAAAAAAAACAAAATAGTACAAATTTGAAGCCTTAAATAAGTTAAAAAACTGAAAATTTTGATAAAGAACGATGAAAAATTGTTGAAGTAGAATGTTACACTTTTTCAGGAATTATTTCTAAAATTAATTTCTAGAAGGTACATCACTAATAACTGCAATTTATTGGAATGTTAATGTTCTTAAGTAATATGTTTTAATTAACACCAGTACAGTCAATATATTCTTAATTTTTTTTTGCTTGAAACAGTACGTTACACTTTTTAATACATTTAAATAATTCCTTTCAGTTTATTTTGCAATGCGGTCTTTCAGTTCTTGAATTGAATAAGATCGTAGACGTTTTCTTCGACATCCTCTAACAAAAACTCAGAAATGTTTAAGTCAGACGATCTTAATGGATAGTGAAAAATTATTTAGTCAACGTCCAATTTGATTATTTTGATTTTGTTTTTTTGTTGAAAACTCAATGGAGCTGCACGAAAAGTATCTACATTGTATAATGATGTGAATCTGCATTATGATGAAGTGCAGAATTTATTTAAAGTTTTAGAGAGTGCAATGTACTTTTTATTTATGCTAGCAGTGTTCTGGAATGCATAGTGTACTTTTATTTATGATACCGGTGTTTTATAGTGCCTTTAGATTAATCAAAGTTATTCTTCAGGTTATTTTCCTGATACCAATTCAATATACTAGATTCAAAGGAAATATTGTGCATAGAAAATCGAGGCACAGTCAGAGCTGAAGTAGTGTTGATCGAGTCAAACAAGAAATTGAAAAGTTGTTCACATCTTGGTTCCACGATCACAATAGAAATAAATAAATTGAATCTTTACATTTTATTTCTGTAATCTTCTTTGTATAATAACTTCATTCTAAGAAACTGTCTTCGGTTCTAACGAAAAGTCGGGTTGAAATTATTAATTGGTCTACACAAACTTGTACAAAATATCATTATAGAAGAATAGTTACAAAATGTAACAAAGAATATCACCAACAATGTAATTGTAGTAAAGTGCATCGTTTTCAAAAATACGGTATATGAAGTAAATAATCAAATGCAAAAAGAATTTAGCGAAAAAACATGGAAAGTATTAACTTAAAGAAAAATCGGAAACACGATGTTGAAAATTATGAAAACGTTATTTAGCGAAACTTAAATATTAAATATTTTAAACATAATAGGGTAACACAAGAAGAAAACTCAACCCACTGCTTTTTATCACATTAATAGATGAAATAACACAAAATGATAGACGAAAAGCTAAAAACACATTTCTGGAATATAGAAAATTAATGCCACTCTATATAGGGTGTGTATAAATTGGCAAAGTAACCGCTCGTGGTCATGTTGTAACATGCTTCCTGAGTCTGCACGACAGACCATGTAAAATATTTAGGATCTATTCGAATAAAAATAAGGAAGTTATAGTTCATGTTAAACGAAAAGAAAATAACCCAAAGCACGAAAATGAAAATATACGATTAAATTTTGGTACCCATCTGTATGTATGGAAATTAATCTTGGTCTTTAAATGAAAAATTGACTAGTAAAATACAGGTGGTGAAATGAAGATATTCAGAAAGATTGAGGGAGTAACTAAGAGGGACAAAATTAGAAGTGACAAAATCCGACACAGACTTGATATAAAAAGTATAAACGAGAAAATCGAGACACAGAAGCTTAGATGGATTGGACAAATAAATAGAATGGAAGAAAAGAGGTTGGTTAACATCATATGCGAAATGAGTGTGGATGAAAAGAGGAGCAGAGAAGGACCAAGAACGATCTGGAATGCTGGAACTTCTGAGGCATTAAGTAAGAAGGGACTAACCTGAACCCAAGCCAAAAAAGCACAAAATGGAAAAGTTTGAAAAAAAAATAATCACCTACGATAAAAGACGTTCGAATGTAAGTGAAAAGAATTCAACTTTGCGAAAGACACATAAGTTACGGCAGAAATTTTTACAGGAATCAAAAAAACTCATAAATACATATTTTAAATTGTGCCTCATATGAAAGTGAATTCCTAAACAGTAGCATTAATATTAAGTGATAATGATATTTTTTTAAAATAATAATACAAAGCTACAGTTGTACACACGATTGCCATACATGTATTACTATTATGTTTAATAAAGATTAGGTACAATTTAAAAAAATTTTGTTTCTATTCGCAAATGAAAATTTGTAACAAATAGCCTAATCTCCTTTAAGCATTTCATGAAATGCCTAAGCAATTTATGTAAAGTACTCCAATTACTTTTATAAATGGTCTAAATAGATAAGGCAATTTGTAGTGACTAGGTAATATCCAAAATACGTAAATTACCCAAACTGCCAGAAACATAAATAATACAAATGCTACAACGTTATTATTTCCGAAAGAAAATATTCTTATTTTACTGAATTACTCGACAAGATAACCACTATAACATCTAATATTAACTGGTTGTCTATCTACCAAAAACAATCAATACATACAAAAAATTTTAAACTAGGTCTCGTTTCTTAATTATAAACTTCTAATTATACTAATTCACTAGACAAGATAAACTGTATTAATAATAAGTGGTTGTTTACCTCCCAAAAAGAACCAATATCACATTTTATTTGCTAACATAAAAAATTTTAAAAAAGTATAATGGAAGTGAAGAAATAAAATAATGTTGCTATCGCTTGAAAAATGCGGCAGCAAAGATAGTACAATATCATTCAGCCGAATAACTCAATTTCAGAGTTCCTGATTTGTACATGTCACCGTTTAATCTCGTTCGCTTTGAAAGGCATTGCAATAAGGGGTATATCAGCGTGGACTTCGATAAAAGAGATAGTGATGACATTTTCTGAAGTAAAATAGCGATATCATCTCCCCAATCTGGGTCATTTATCTCATTTGACTTGCAAGCTATTGTTGTGTGGATCGCCATTTTTGCCGACACCTTTTTGAAATTAGTGAATTTCGTGCTTAAGGGGGATTTCGCGCGGTATAGAACATAGCAGAATTATGGTTGTTTTTGAAACGAATTGCGGCAAAACCAAACAATCGAACGCCAAGAAAAAAATTGGGGGCCCGTAACAAGACCAACTGAAGGTCGCTATGGGATAAAAATTGTATATAACATGATAGTTTTCCCTACAAAAATTGTTAAAACTCCGAAAAACATCGCTTTGTTTTAGACTAGTTTTTTGCAGCTGCTATTGTGATTTTTTCATAAGAAATTGGTTTGCGACTTTAATCTATCTTTTAACAATAATTCTGAATTAATTTGATTAACTCATCTTTATTATCCTATTGGCAATTTGATCTAGAAAGTGCATTTGCATTGTCTTAAAATACGCTACGTGAATATTCCGTCTCTCATTTTCGCACTTTGTCGATTCGTGCTTTGCAAGTCGCTGTTATCGGCAGTTTATGCCGGAGTTAATGTGGGTGTTATTAATATCAACATATGACTGATTCATCAGCAGACCTAAAATTTACAAACATGTAATTTCTGAGATCATGGAAAGGTGACTGGATTTGCATCCGTTCTCGACATCAATCACACATATAAATATGGGTAACTCTACAATAGTCAGTTACCGTTGGTACTTCAACTGTGTACTTACATTAAGTTTTGAATAAAAGTCTTCGAATAAATAATATACAAGTAGCCCTCCGTTTACGCCGCAGTTCCGTTCTTAAAAGAGCCGGCGCAAATCGAATCGGCGTAAAGTGAACCCATATTTACAGTGATGTATAGGGTTAAGTTCTACATAAGTGTAGAAGAAGCAAATAATTTTGTTTATTAATACAATATAATGCAAAATACATATACAGTCGAACTTCCATATAACGAAGCGTTACGATGACCTTCAAAAATTTGTTGCATAGAAACTTCGTTATATAGAAATTCATCTTGGGAAAAAAATTCCAGTTCAACCCTTTCAAGTTCACAAAAATTTTTGAAGCAATACGATTTTAGGCATTAAAATGACAGGGTAACTATTTAACATAAAACAACGTACTTTCAAAATTTACGTTGGGACACATTATGTCGCAAGGTCGCAAAAGGATTCATATGCAGTTACGTAGTTATTTAATTAATTGAATAAATAAGACCACCCCAATATTATGAAACAATTTTTAAAAGACAAGGAAAAGTATGGTAATAAAATTAAAAAAATTTGATGCAGTAAAATTTTGTAGATTCCATTTAATATTGTAAAATTTTTGCACGCTTAAATTAGTGCCACTTACTTCGTCGGCTAATCCCTCATAAAATGTTGAACCCTGAATACATCTAGGGATATTACTACAACCGAGTTTTTTCCGAAGTTACAGTGAAATAAAAAAAAAAAAAAAAAAAATCTCGAAAATTTGTAAAGTTGGGGGGAAAATTTTGTTATACGGAAATTTTTACTTCGTTATAAGGGGTATAAAATGTATTAAAAACGTCTCCAGGGTTCACCAAAAAAATTCGCTATATAGAGAAATTCGTTAAATAGAAGTTCGTTATAAAGAAGTTTGACTGTATTATAAACTTAATTTTTTAAATGTGCTTTATGATAAAGTAAAGTGAAATGTTTTTATTAAAAAATATTAAGAAAAACAAATGAAATTCAAAGTTTCTGATCTCTTGTATTTTTGGAAAAAAAATCTCCACCGCTTAGTAAATACTTCAACACTGAGACGAAAATCAGTCTAACGTCCCTACGTTAGACTGAATCGGTGAATTACCCAATTATGTACACGGCGAAACTGT
Source organism: Dascillus cervinus (assembly GCA_949768715.1). Classification (NCBI taxonomy): domain Eukaryota; kingdom Metazoa; phylum Arthropoda; class Insecta; order Coleoptera; family Dascillidae; genus Dascillus; species Dascillus cervinus. The sequence goes on along the minus strand of OX458319.1, from coordinate 21,525,105 downwards.
GAATTGCATAGCGGGCGGCGTTATTGTGAATCGGCGTAAATTGAGCCGGCGTAAACCGAGGGCTACCTGTACTGATTAATTTATACACATAAAGGAAAGTTATCTTGGAGCTACTCCAGATGGGCTTGTTGGTACACAAGGCCTTATTGAAGTTAAATGTCCCTACAGCTGCAGAACATTAACAGCAAAAGAGGCCATATTAACCAAAAAAATTACGTATGCCACATTGGAAAATGAACAAATGCATTTTTCTACTTTGGTATCATAAGTGAGTTTCTGTAAAACTAAAAGTAGTGTCACAAAGGAACTTTTTGTGAAACCGCTTTTGTTTTTTTTTTTAATACTTATTACGTTGGTATTGCTGTAATAACACGCTGGCCGGCGTCGGGCATCTCTACCGAGCTCCTGTCAAGGTCAAGCCAAATGTACAGCTTAATTCTTCCATGACTTATTCACAAAAATATCAAACTCGAGATTTTAAATTTGAAGTTTTAGTTGACATATGAAACATGAGAAATACCAACACAACCAGCACCTAATTCTAAAAATCTCTAGAATATTTAGAAAGCACAATTTTCAAAATTTTCATGAAACTAAGAGCATAAAAGTAGAAAAAATAGTATATTACACTCGTTTTTTAAGACGCATTGTCGCACTCGTGACATTGAAGCACTCCTCGCTTCGCTCGTCGTGCCCCAAACTTATTCGTGCGACAATAGATCGTCTTATAAAACTTGTATAATAATATACTGATTATTTTTACCAGGTGCAAAGACAGTTACACATCACCAAACGCGACTTCTGTTTTTTTGTTGTGTGGACACCGAAAGGTTTTATTTTTGAAAAATTCAACGAGACGATGAATTTTTCGAAAACAACATACGCCCTAAACTTCGAGATTTTTATTTTAATCATTTGTTGTCCCATATTATAAAATTACCTCAATATTGTGTATAAATATTTAGTATTTATTACATAGGTACTGTAGGATATTTTACATGTGAAAAAAAATTGTAAACAAATAATAATCGCTCGTACTTGCAAGGCTTTTCATTTTTGACGACTATATTGTATCAACTTATCAGGTTCGTTTATATTATTTTAGTCGCCAATCAGTAAACATAAACCATAAAACTCCAGTTATAGTTAGCCACTCCAAATGTAGTACCCTTCTAAGCTAAATCAATCTCAGTAATACTTCGGTTACCTATTCAACTTTATTTCGCATAAAAATTACCATACGCGGAGTAAAATGTAGACAAATTAAAATTAAAATAAAAAATCGCGCTTGCTGAAAAATGGGAGATCCCCCTTAAGGCGCCAAATAAACAAGATAATTTTCCAGATACTTCCCACAACATTAAAGAGATGAATAAGTTGCATATGCAAACGAAATGGAATATCGACGTTCTAAAAGTGTTTTTTCAAGTGAACGCGTCGTTTTGATTTTTGTTCTCTAGCGAGATTATAAAACCGTACATAAAACTTCGATGTGATATGACACATGAAAACAACTCACCTAGAAGCAAAAGCGTCTGGGAAGGCATCTTACAAAAAGGTCTAAAAAATCTCCTCGCATCAACAATTTATTGAACCAGAAAGTATTACATCACATACTAAAATAATGTGAAGCGTTCGAGTTACTACCCTGCTACAATAAAATTTTTGATTAAAAATTTATAACTATTCAAGCAGAAATTAAAACCGCCGCACTCCTTATCCCTCATTAAAGCTTACTGCCCATCAGCTATAAAATTGCTTTGTTGCAGTGCCCATAAACATCCAAAGAGGTACTTTCCGAGATTAATTTCCGTAATAACTTTAAGAATCGCTCTTAATAGATCTCATTAACTATCAATTACGATCAGAAACGGCTCAACCTGATTAAGTATTTATCGAAAGACTTACTCGGTTTTGTAGGTGGTGTGTCTTGTTGAGGTTTAAAAAGGATTTTGGGATTACTACGTCGGATCAAGTGCAAAAACGGGTGGCTTAATTCAGTTTGTTTTTTTTAAGCACACAAAATTTAACCGCTAGCGAAACTTTAAAATTTACATATTAAAGTTGAAAATCTTAAATGTAAATAAATGGCAAATGGCACCAATGCTAGGCGTAATAATTTAAAAAGCTTATAGTGATTTTGCTGTTCACAAACGGAAGATTCATTTGAAATTCATTCATTTAAAATTTAAACAAGCCTAGGCAGTCTATTTTAATTGTTAAATACTGAATCTGAAACATTATGGATCGAATGTACTAAAATTATCCTGTTCACAAATTAAGTGGTTCTCAGATATCATCTAAATTCGCCAAACTCTCATTCCATTCTAATACATTTGTTTGGCTATTCTTAAGTAATGCGTTAGAATAATTTAAACACGTTATTAATACAACTTCGATAGAAACTATTGTTAACTAATCCTCAAAGTGAACTCCAACCTAATTCGATATGGCCCGTTCAATAGTAGCTACAAATACCGCGTTACAACCATTCCCATAAATTATTCCCATTCATTATCTTGCCCACAAAACTGTAATCTCATTCAGACAATTACATATTATGACACAGTCACACAGACATCATTTCGAATACAGTCAAAACTTATTCAACAAAAACTAAATAAAACGTGTATTTACCTTAAAATTTGAAAATAAATTTTTTGCATGATTTATTTAAACGCATGACTAAAAATGTTAACACATTTCCATGACATGACTATAATATTCTCTATAACATTTACATAGCGATCACGTACAATCTTAAAAGTATTATTTATATTGTCTTATTTGTTATCTTCTGTTTATTCGTTTCAAGCAGCATTTATTCCTTAGCACATCTTTTATTTGATAATTTTAAATTACTGCAATTATTGTAAATTACAAAATAACTAATTTTGTTTAAAATTGATCCCTGTACTTTGTTAATTAATATTCTAGGTAATCTAAGCCACATTGTCGCAATTTTGGTATTATAGCAAATTACTATTGATTATTGAATTATTTGGCTTTGCAAGTATTTTTTCTATTGCATATAATGTTTTCAATAAAGTTTGTTTATTTGTGTAAGGCTTTTCAATAACATTATTATTAATTTCAAAAAGAATTATTGACTTACTTGTTATCTTACTTTAGTTTATTAATAAGAAGAATATTTGCTGCCTACTAACATGTACATCCGTGCAGGATTTACGTATAAGCTACACAAGCTATAGCTTAGGTCCCCCACTTCATATTTGGGACTGACATATAATATCTGGACTTATAAAGGGCCCCATAAGGACCCCATATCTCAAGTCTAAGTACGGCCCTGATGTACATAGATAAAGTTGAATGTTTGTAGCACAGCAAGTTGCAATTTTGAAAGTCGAAAGTGCTTTATACCGCATTTACTTGATTAGTTAGGCATGCACCTAATAATACAACAAAAACGTAATTTTATATCTCATAAATTGTTCATTTGACAAGGTGATTCGTGACAAGTAACAGTATAATTAGTTGAATTTAAAAAAGTTAGGTGAATTTTAATATTTTGCTGATTTTTCGCCAATTTTTTCTGCACATTTCTCTTTACATTTCATTATGACCACACATTATTCGTGAATGATGTTATTTGGGAAAATCATGTCGTACGCAGCTTAAAATACATTTTAAGGCAGCGTTTAGCTTCCATGCTTAATGTTTAATTCACGGTGGCTTTGCCTATTATCTGTCTTGTCTTTTTGATAAATTATCTTATTGACGTTTTTAGCCAAATTATTTTGATTACTAATTAAATCAATAAATCGTTAGCATACTGCCAAAAGTGACCAAGTCAATTTAAGTGACTCGCAAGTGGTTGCGGAATATCTGGTAAAAGTGTCCAAGTCAAAATATGACACCTAGATGTAGCCACTCACATGAAATTATTATGTCCAAGTCACAGTGTTCAAGTTCCGCACTGGCAAAAATCTTCAACATTAGTTATCTGAAAACCATTTTTTTTTGACTTGGCCAAGTTTTGCAGTAAGCCCACGAAATATAGTATCAAGGAGTTAAGGTTCGTTTTTGGGTTGTATTTGACTTGATTTTCAGAGTACTCTTTCTGTGACTAGCCCTGTATTATATCTTTCATTATAAATATTTTAATCTCAATGGAAATTTGGGAAAATGGTTCTCCTGTACAGCTTGTCAAACTTAGCTTGGCGGATGAGTCATGGATGCGCCGTAGACCGAAAGACCGCCCCTTAGTGGAGCTCAACTCTTTATTGGTGGTCGCTCGCCAATACTAGCTATATCCTTATCTTAAGACACTCTCTCGCTTCCTTTTCTACGCCGGGTCATCCGCCAAGCTATTTCTGTCAAGCTGTACTTACAAGTTGTTGAACTTATTATAAAGGATTTTTTATTTAGCGCATTCACGTATAGTACCGCGTTTGTTTACTGTAGAACAGAATAATAAGGCGTTTCTATAATAACATTCAGAACACATCTACAAGTATGCAATATAATTATGAGTCACATCGATTCATAATTATATTGCATACCTGTAGATGTGTTCTGAATACTAGAAACGCCTTATTATTTTGATCTACATTGAACTAACACAGTATTATACGTGAATGTAACATACAGGGTAATTAAGAATTAATGCAAAGAAATTTAACAACTTGTTGTGAAAGTCACTTTGAGCAGAAAATGTTATATGAACGTAAAATCCAATTCATTACATAACTACAACAGCTCAAAGTTTTATAAGCGTAGTGGTAAATAGGTACGTTTAATAACTAATTGCATTTTAAAAAACAAAACATAAATATTAAAGAATAATAAATAAATAATATGTAATTTGAATACAAAAGATAATATGTGCCTTGGACAGTTAAAAGGGACCTATCGTCCGAAAAAATCGATTTTTACTTTTTTGGCGATTCTGATAGAAAACAGTACACACTTTTTAATGAAACAAACTGCAGATTTTTATTTGTATTATTTATTTTACTAATGCACTTTAAAAGAGAGCACAAGAACTTAAAAACGTTAAAAAATCAATAGATAGAAAGAGTTTTCTCGAAATCTTGTTTTCGGACGATACGTCCCTTTTAACTGTCCAAGGCACATATGCAACTTATAACAAGTAATCAAATTGTGTCCCTTGAGTCCAAATACAAGCACAGCACCTGTGAATTATTGAATCATATACACAAACTACTCCATTGTCCATTCTAATTTGATTGGTAGCATCTATTATCATCTGAAGTAATCCTCCACGATAATAATTTCAACATTGTAAACAAGTTGCTTTAGATGGCCCCAAAGATACAAAGCTAAATGATTTAAATATGTAGATCTCGGAGGCTAAGAATAATTTGCGTTTAGCCGATCGGTTGCTGTTTTTCCATTGCGGGTTGAGGCGCCATAATGCTGATACCACATTTATTGCTGAATATGTAATGGAATATCTGCTAGCATCTAATAGTCTTTCACCTAAAAAAGTAGTGTATCGTTCTGTATTTACATGTAGAACATATTTACTCTAAACATTTTCTGCCCAGAATGGCTTCCACACCAAGCTCTTCAATTTTGGAAAATAACCGGGCGAACTATATCCAAAAACTGTCTATTGATGCAAAAAAAAGTTATGTAGATTATCAGTAAGATCGTTGGTTCTTTCCCAACTATTTGTATGAACAGTAAATGTCTTCTGATGCGGAATCAAGTTAGTTACACTTGAAAGTTTGGATTCATCTTGTTAATTATTCATTTGAGAAAATTTTCCGCGTAACCGACCAAATGGTTTCCAGAACATCATTTCACCCCATTTGTACAAAGACGTGTTGCGTTTTAACCAAACCTTAATGTTGATTAATTAACCCTCTCGGTAACGAATTAACACCTTTAGGTAAAAAATTTGAAATTATGAAAGTATGATTTTTTTGAAAATTTTTAATGTAAATTTAATATTTTCAAAATGCTTCGTTTGTTAAAAATATTGTCAAATGGCATAAAAAAACAATTTGATATCTCCTGGAACAGTTTTTTCCTCGGTTAACCTATTAAAGCCCAACGTATCGTCTACTCAACATTTCTTTAATATTTTTTTTATGCCAAAGCACTCTTTTGCGTTAACGCAACGTTGGGCCTTAATGAATTAAGCAAAGATGAATACTGCAATTTTCACACATTACTTTCGATGTTGGGTTTAGTGTTTGTTCATAATGTCCTCAAATTAGTATACGAATTTCTAAATATCTATTTTCACAAAATACATAAAAAACGCAAAACGCAATTGTTTGTAACAAGAGATACACTGTTTATATACGCAAAAATTCAATTTTGAAATCAATTGACAACCGATACATGGGCAAAAAAAAATAGAGCTCTATACAGCTGTCACAGCCCATCTTCAGAAACCTATATTTTAAATGAATTTATAATTTTGTCATGAATAAACATGCAGCCATTTGAAAGAATATGATGTCCAGCACCCAGCACAATGTGACAGAAGGTTAAAACAAGTTGAATTTCGTAGTCAAAAAAATCAGTATAGATTGTTCTCAATTGAGATCCCAGTGTAATTTCAAATAATGTACAATGTCTTTGTTTTTGCTAAGTAACATCTTTCATTTCAGAATCAGAATATGCTTCATTACAGAACTGTAACTTGGATTTTCATTCGAGCGCGAAGGGATTTTCTTCTTCGTTAAGTTTCAGTTGTTTCTTTTCGGTATATAAGAACAGAATTAAGATCAGTTTACTGCATAATAAGTGTAGAACTGTAACTAAAATATCATCTTAGTTTATTAAACGCTGTTATTATTTTTCATGAAAAAGTAAAATTTACTAAATATGATAATTAATTAATTATTTGGTAAGGTAAGGAAATTATTTCTTGTTATATCAAACAATAAAGTTAACCAAGAAAAAAATATTCCTTTCCTGTTTTTTTAAGTTTATATTTGCAACACTATCGCCTGGTAATACGGATAAGCCTTTGAGAAAGTAAATATTGGCTCTGTAATTATAAATTCTTAACCCTGTATAAATTTCAAATTACTGTAAAATCTGGAAAAGTTTTGAAAATTGCTCGTAGGCTCGGTTTTAATTCCATTTGTCGGACGAATATGTTTGAACTTAATTAAAGTTGCGGATGTAATTTGAAAAGTATCCAAATTCGCTTATGGGATTACGAATTAAAAGTTTTCCATTTATCCAGTTCTTGATGTTAAATAAATAACGATTCCATCGTATGCTATTCTCCATTAAAAGCTCTCTTGAAATAAACTGCGCTTTACGTTTTAATTTACAAGCGATCGCTTAAAAAAATTCTTTATTCTCCATGCAGATGTCCAAACAATTGTAAAATTTTATTTTTGCTTCATTTCATGTCCATTCGGGATCTATGGTCAACTTAACGGTACAGATGTAACCGAAAACTTTTAAAATCCGCTTTCCCTAAAGTTGAATTAAAAGCCTTGGAAAAATTTATGAAGACAAAAAGTTTACGGGACATTTTCTTATCGAACAAATAACCTATTTATATCCTCTCAAGAAACATTGTAGCAACTGCGATCGAGCGTAATGTCATTATTATAAGTACTTTTTTATTACGTCTGCGGACGAAATGAGAGAATGCGCCTTAAATACTAAATTCTTGACATAAAACTTTTCAACTAGAATTAATTAATTGTCCGAATTTTATGAACGGTTTTATTACACGAAGCGATTAGGGATTGTTTCTGCTCGAAACTGGATGTTGCACATACGTACAAAAAGATTAATGTACAACGGGCATCATAATCTAATTCAGCCACATAGTTTCATTTAATATTAAAGTCAAAGGTCACGCTTGCGGGGACTGTCGGCCACGATATCGATTGCTAATGAGCTAAAAATTAAAGGGAAAATTTTATATTTTATCTCGTTCTCATCAATTTCATTAGGAAAATTAAACTATTTTACGCAAAAGGGTGCAGTGTTATCGTGCATGCATGCAAATATTGCAAATGATATTTTTGTCGCACCGCCAATGTTGTCTTCAATGAATACCTACCTCGAAAATTCGTGCTACAAAAATCATTGATTTTTTATGTGCGTAGTTGGAGAGTGTAATTGTCCGTAATTATGAAGCAATTTGTAACAACGATCACGTTTAAAGGTGAATTAAGGATATAAATAAGAAATAACTTCAATTACATTTGCTCCACTGCTTTGTAATTTTTCTGGTAAATGACATCTACTTGGGCCATGTTAAAATTATTGGAAATAAGCAACGATTAATATTTTTTATGTTTTTATTTTTACCATTAACAGTCGAACATTATTTATAAACAGGTATAACTAAAACAAGGATACTAAATTTAGAGGATCATTGTAAAAAGTTAATCAAAAAGTTCTAACAAACTCGGGTCCGGAAATTGGATAAAATTGCAACAGAAACATACGACGATAACGCCTAAAGTTTTTGAACTATTTAAGGTGGTTATGAGGATGTCCAAAATGATTTTAGAACCAGGTAGATTTGATCGTTAAAGTTCGTGAAACTATGGTAAAAGATCACCAAATGGCCGCCCGAACAATGGTGGTTGATTTAAGGATCAGTACGAAAACGATTCAACAAATTTTATTTCAAAATCTTTGTCCGCCACAATCTAATGGATGAGTTCATTCTGCACTGATTGTGGAGTCATTTTTTGTTCAGTCAATCAGTCACTTCATTCACGTGACTTGGCAGCAGCAGATTCTTTTCTCTTTCGTAAAATAAAAACTGCTGTCAAAGGAAACCGATTTAAGAGCGTAAAATATACATATTTCAAAAAATGTAAGTGGTGTATGGCGTTACGTTGTGGAGATAGCATCTTTATTTGACTGCAGCCACTTTAAGCGTTATAGACGGAAGAAACTGGGCAAAAACTGAACCTCACTGGGCACCTAACTCTTATGGGAGCCTTAGACGATCAGTCAGGCCAAAGATTGGCATTCTGATTGAAGATGTAAGGTCAATACTGATGGACTGATGCATGGATTGACGGATTTCCAGATATTTTGAAATCCGAGCTTCAATCACGGGAGTGGGGGAGAGACTGACAGTCTGAATGATGGTTTAGTGGCAACCATCATTGCATGGACATTGCAAGAGGTTAAAACCGGAATACGCCAAAGCTGCCGAAGATTTGATTCGAAAAGGGGAGTGATTCCAAAGCCAAATCGAATAAATTCAGTATCTCAATTATTGTACATATTTATAAAAAATCCTTAAGAACAAGAACAACGCCACGCAAAGTGAAATACCAAAAGATATCCGAAATAAGATTAGAATGGCATAGGAACCCCTGATAATGAGCAGCTGCCAAAACATCTAGCTCGAAAAATTCTTCGCTAAAGTATCTTTCAAAATTCTAAGGTGGAATAAGTATTTCCTCTGGATCATCAAATATTCATTAGGTCCTTCAGTGCCTGACAAATTCCCTTTCTTCCAAGTACATTTTTGGTTGATGGTATTACGACAATTGGGTACAGCAACACTTCCCTCATTGCTAAAAAGATTGGCCCTGAAATGTATAGGCCGAATTGCCTGGCTGTTTCTCTTTTTGCTTAGATTCTCCAAATGAGACACCTTTTCTGATTGTATGATTTATTAATACTATATACACAATAACGCTAAATTATGCACTAGTGTTTTTATGATGTTGAAACTTTGAGCTATTGTAAGTAACTGACTTAAATGTTTTCTGTGGACCTTAAGGGTATTTTTGGGAGAGGGACACTTCAGGTACTTTTAGAACCCGAAGCACATGTGCGCGTCCATGCCGCCCGCCTTGAAAGGGTTGACCTCTTTCAAAGAATGAAAGTCATTGCGTGATTTTTGTTCATTAATTGTCATTAATTGGTAACACACACAACTTTGACACTGCGCGTTTTGTTGTGGTCTTTCCAGTCGTCACCGTTACTACCCTCACTACCCCGTCACTGCCTTTGTGCACTGTTAACACTCTGGCTAACTGCCATTTTAGCGGTGGTAGATTGTCGTCGCGGAGGATCACTAGTGTGCCGGTTCTGATGTCATCCTGTGGGCGTTTATTCCATTTTGAACGCTGCTGTAGAGATGACAGGTATTCCCTTGACCATCGCTTCCAAAAGTGTTGTAGAAGTTGCTGTACTCGTTGGAACCGCGATAGTTTGTTCATTTGGATGTCCGTTATCGAAGCTTCTGGCGGTGAGTGGAGCGATTCACCGATCAGAAAGTGTGCGGGTGTTAATGGATTAAGGTCGTTAGGGTCATTGGAAAGCGGTGTGAGAGGTCGTGAGTTCATGCAAGCTTCGATTTGCGCAAGCAGGGTGGCCATTTCCTCAAACGTTAACGCGCTTTCGCTTGCTACTCTTTTTATGTGGCCCTTGGCCGACTTAATTCCACTTTCCCATAATCCCCCAAAGTGGGGTGATCTTGCGGGTATGAAATGCCAATTTATTGCGTTTGAATTTAAAAATCCCTGAAATTTATTTGGCTGCTCGGTGTTGCCGAGTAGCTTTGCTACCTTGATTAATTCTCGATCAGCACCAACAAACGTTGTGGCGTTGTCCGAATAAACGTGGCTACATATGCCGCGTCGGGCGATAAAACGTTTGAGTGCGGCTAGAAATGCATCCGTTGTTAGGCTGCTTACCATTTCTAAATGTACAGCCTTAGTTGCAAAACAAACGAACAAACATAAATACGCCTTGATTATTCGGGATCGTCGTGTGTGGCCTTCTTTCAGGCTGAAGGGACCCGCATAATCTACGCCTGAAATTGAAAATGGGCGCGATGGCGTTACGCGATGTTCGGGCAGTTCACCCATTTGAGGTTGTACGTTTACCGGTCGCACTCTAAAGCATTTTATGCATTTGCGTATGAGTTGTCGGATTGTGCTACGTCCGGACATGGGCCAATATTTTAGTCGTAATTTGTTTAATACGGCTTGAGCTCCCGAATGCAATGAATTTATGTGTTCATATGTGATGATTAATTTGGTTTTTCTCCAAACGTCATAAAAGTGGCATTTAAATGACAGAATGTTGCTAGTAGAAGTTTCATTTATATGCTTAAGCAGATAAAGTACTTTATATGCTTAAGCATATAAAGTCCATGTTACTTGATTGAATAAACGAATACATTTTTTTCCAAACACCATGTAATGAATTTCTTGAACGCTGCTTCATAAACACCGCTTGACTTTGTAGGAAGAAGATTTTCAATCTCGGCTCTTGCTATTTCGGCTATTTCAGGTGGAGTTAATTGAATTTCGTCTGAATTAGACATTGCCACAAAATTGACTGACTTTTCTCAAACAATAATTTGTTGTTTGGCGGTTGCTACGGTAATATCTAGAAAGTGTCTATCAGGCAATGCTATTTTTGTACAAGTGTAATGTTTCCCGAAATAACCTTGTTAATTAGATGCTTATTTTTGTATTATAATTTTACGTTTGGAGAAAAAATAACATATATTATTCGGAGTATAAGCGCTTTATGTGCTTCGGCTGATTTGGCTGCCTCACTACGATCGGCAGTCAACCTATCAGCCACAGCACATAAAGCTTTGCTTATACTCCTAATAATATAAATAACTATAATGTATGATGTGGTGGAAGCAATAACGGATGTTTTTGATTGAATGTAGACTGCGAATGTTTCAATCGACCTCCTACTCTTATACATTTGTTACAATCTAAGAACGGGCTAAGAGTCAGTAGACGACTATTTTGTTTGATTGGTCGCCCTGCCGTGAGATCGGTGATTTCTTGTGCGAACGTCTGTAACTGCGCTAAACGTATAAGGTTCAGGGTAGCACCTTCTAGTTCGTCTACTGTCAGTGGTCCGACCGTCCGTGTGTCATGCTCGTTTCGTATATTTTTTATGAATCGGTTGCAGTATGCGACCACTCGTTGTAGTTTTGTATAGGATGAGTACCTTTCAAAGAGTGCCGTTGCAAATTCATCATTTATTGTCGACGCACAACAGATGGGTTTGCGTAGTTCAAGTATGTCTTGTGTTGGAATTGTCATTTGTGTAATGGGCCAGTCAGTCATGTCAAGTGTCAACCAACTTGGGCCATGCCACCACAAATCTGAGTTTGCTAATATTTCGGCACCAGCGCCGCGAGATAGCAGGCCTGCGGGATTGCATTTAGTGCTTACATGCTTCCACATTGCTGCGTCTGTTAGTTCTTGGATCTCTGTGATGCGGTTTGCCACGAATGTTTTATGGTGGCTTGATACCGATGTGATCCAAGACAAGACTATTGATGAGTCTGTCCAGTAATGACTGGAATGTAATTGAATATTTAAGATTTTTGCAACTTTGTTCGTTAATTTTGCTAATAACAACGCTGCACAGAGCTCTAGACGCGGCAAGGAAATGGTTTTCAAGGGTGCGACTCGCGATTTAGCGCACAGTAATTTTGCGGTGTGATTGTTGTGACTGTCGCTGGTTCGCAAATAAATGCTTGCACCGTATGCAGTTTGTGATGCGTCTGAAAAGCCGTGCAGTTGTATGCATGCATGATTTGTGCTGAGCACGTGTCTCGGAATTGTGATTTGATTCACTGAATTGAGTTGTATGAGCCACTGCGACCATGTAGTATGGATGCTGAGTGGGACTGATTCATCCCAACTTAATTTCAGTTGCCACAGGGATTGCATTATAATTTTCGCGGTTATTATAATTGGACCGAGCAGGCCTAAGGGGTCAAAAATTTGTGCAACGCTTGACAGTATCGTTCTTTTCGTAATGCGATGTTTTTCTTGAACTGGCGCAATTGCGTAATGAAAGGAGTCTGAATTCGTGTTCCATTGTAGCCCAAGGGTCTTTACGCTTTGTGGATTATCATGATTTAATCCGATATTGACTGTGGCTATGCTTGGGAATGACTGTACATTCGAGGACCATTTGCTTAATTGAAAACCTCCTAACTTTAATAACGTTGTTACCTCGTTGCGAATTTGTTTTAGATCAGCAATGTTATCTGCACCGGTTAACAAGTCATCAACATAAAAGTCGCGCTGAACGATCTTGGAACCGATGGGAAATTGATTCTGTTCTAAAACTGCTAATTGGTTCAATGTTTTGACCGCGAGGTATGGTGCCGATGCGGTTCCGTAGGTTACTGTTGTTAATTCGTACGTTTTAACAGGGTCACATGTATTTTCGCGCCATAAGATGCGTTGCAATTGCGTTTGGTGCGAGTTAACTAGTACTTGTCGGTACATCTTAGTAATGTCAGCAGTGAATGCATACTGATGAGTGCGAAATCGTGTGACAATTGAAAAGAGGTCTTGTTGGATTGTCGGACCCACCATGAGAGTGTCGTTTAACGAAACGCCGTTTGACGATTTGCATGAACCGTCGAATACTACACGCACCTTTGTTGTGACGCTGCTTTCTTTGACGACCGCGTGATGCGGCATATAAAAACTTGAATAGTTGCGAATGTGACATTCAGCGTCTGGAATTAATTTCATGTGGCCTAATTCCAGATACTCTTTCATAAAATTGATGTATTGATGACGTAACTGTACGTCTCGCGATAACCGCTTTTCTAGGGAATGCAAGCGTTTTACCGCTATTGACTTAGATTCGCCCAGTGAGGGCGCATCTATTTTTATTGGCAACGTCACGACAAATCTACCGTCTTCCTTACGTGTGTATGTTTGCGTGAACTGTTGCTCACACGTTTTCTCTTCTGGGCTAAATGTATTGTTTTTGTGGCATTGCTCAATCTCCCAAAATTTGGTGAGGTTACTGTCAATGTCTGTCATTGATAGATGACATGCCGATACTGATGAGGGTGGAAGTGATTTGTTAACAGAACCGCTTAAAACCCAACCGAGTTGTGTTTTTTGGAGAATTGGCAGATGTTTCCCTAGTTTGATTTGCCCTATGCACAGAATGTCCCAAAAGTGTTCGGCGCCAATTAAAGCGTCGATGTCTGAGGAGATGTTAAAATCGGGGTCAGCTAATCGTAAGTTCGTCGGTATGTGAATTGATGACTTGTCAAATGTGACAGTTGGTAATCTGTCTGTTATTCTGTCTATGACTAAACATTCGATAGATGCTTGGAATCGGTTAAAACGCGATTTCATGACTGCCTGAATTGAATTTGTCGTTTGGATTTGTGACTGATTGATACCAGTCACTTGTATTTGTGTGTTTTTGTGTCTTATTCCTAAACGACTAGAAAATGATTTAGTTATAAAACATGATTGTGAGCCTGAATCAAGGAGGACTCTGCATTGCTGCGGATAGCCATTCATGTCAAACATGTCGACTACCGCCGTTGATAATAATACCTGAGATGCGACTGTAATTAAACATTGTTTTGCCACTGCAACCACCGTTGTGTCTGCACTGGTGCCTTGTGTTTGTTCATCAGTAGCCATCGACTTGTTAATGTGTAACATGCTATTGTGTCGTCGATTGCATTTTTTACAAGCGCCTGAAAAGCAGCGCGGGGCAAAATGACCTGCTCGAAAACAATTGGTGCACAAATTCAATCTTTTGACCTCGTTCATTCGAGCATCTGGAGAGAGTTTAATAAATGTGTCACATTGATACAAAGGATGGATGCCCTTGCACAAAGGACACATTGGTTTGTCGTTGATCCCTACATGCACCGCTGTTTTCCGATCTTTTTGGATTTGCTTGCTCGGAGCAATCGACTCGAGCACTTGACATTTAGCGTTCAAGAATTTTGACATTTCGTCCATAGTCGGGGTTTTGCCAAATGGTTTTGCAGTTTCCCAGTCTCGTCTCGTTTTGACGTCTAATTTAGAGGTAATTAAATGAATTAGCAAAGCGTCCCAATGTTCGGTTGGTTGTCCTAACGTCTTTAAAATGCGTAAGTTTTTTTGTAAGTTATCGGTCAACTGTCGTAAATCAGTGTGGGATTCCTTCGTCATTGTCTGCAATTCAAAGATGTTTTGCACGTGTTTTTGAACTATTAGGGGCTTGTTTTCGAAACGATCTTTTAGAAGCGTCCATGCCACTTGGTAATTTATTGCGGACACTTCTAGCGACTGAATGACCGCTGTTGCCTCGCCTTTCAAGGATGACCGTAAATAGTGGAACTTTTGAATGTCTGTTATTGCTGTGTTGTCATGTATAAGTGAGTTAAAAGTGTCGTAAAAATTTAACCACGTGTCGTATGACCCTGCGAATTCTGGCAACTTGATCGTTGGTAGCTTGATTTGGCTGCCGAGCGCGTCCGCGTTTGATTGAATTGATATTGGCGTCGATGATGTCGATCGTCCAATGACGTTTGCGGATTCGATTAATTTAGCGGCGCGTCCCGACGCCTCATAATATAAATTTTCAAACGCTACCGTCTCTTCTTCATGATCGTAATCTGCTTGCAGCGCCTCGAGACTGAGTTGGATTTCCTCAAAATCTTTTAAAAGTAACCTGACCCCCTCAAACCGTTGTTTGAGTACGGACACATCAACGTTTGTTTCATGTTCTGATAAATAATTGTTGAACCGCGTTAATTTTGCCTTAATGTGGCCGCGCTTGCGATTTAAAGTCGCGTATTGCTCATTAGAGTCTTGCATTATAAATGTGATTATTGTTTCCAAATGCGAAGCTTGCCGTTGGGAAAGGGTTTTATGACGGGATAAATTGAATTGTACTTACCCGCTGCACTTCTGAACGGTGCGTAGTTTGAACCCAAGCGACGTCGACTTCCAGATGTTTTCTTGATTTGATTGCGTTTTATTGCTCAGTAGCAATTGATTTGTTGATTTGTTTGTTGATTTAGTTGTCTAATTGCAATGACTTTGTTGATTCGTCGCTGTAGTGTCTGATTGCAATTGACAAGGTTGATATTCGACTCCGAAGGACCATGAAATGTATAGGCCGAATTGCCTGGCTGTTTCTCTTTTTGCTTAGATTCTCCAAATGAGACACCTTTTCTGATTGTATGATTTATTAATACTATATACACAATAACGCTAAATTATGCACTAGTGTTTTTATGATGTTGAAACTTTGAGCTATTGTAAGTAACTGACTTAAATGTTTTCTATGGACCTTAAGGGTATTTTTGGGAGAGGGACACTTCAGGTACTTTTAGAACCCGAAGCACATGTGCGCGTCCAGGCCCTTTTGCTGGATTCAGCCACGTCGTCTGAGAGATCATATTAAAAAGTCTCCGGCTCCCAGTCGCCATCATCTTCAAATTTAGTGTGTTTTTCTTTTGCAATTCGGAATGTTTTAGTCAAATCCGTTAAAATTTACTGATGCAAATGTTAAATATAATTATTTAGTACGAGCATTTGCAAAAACCGACCAGTGGCGTTCGCACACTAACCTACTTTACCATTTCCATAGAAGTGTGGGTCCTAATACAGAACACTGTGTTGGTCCTGCGTTTCTCCATTAATTCCACTGTTCGACATCGTATTACTGCACCATCCCGTACAGTATGGGTACTGCGTTGGACCTCACTTTAACAGTAACGGTAAGCGACAGACCTAATGCAGAAAATCCCCGAATGCAAACATTTTCGTTAGTCTTCTACTAAAAAATACCGAATAGATAACTTCGTCACAGTTCTCCGCTTTTTCGTTGTTGGAGTTTCTTCACCTTTTTGAATTCATACATAATTTTTTTGGTAGGTAGGTCGATGAAAAGAAGTACACAAGTTTTACCACTCGTTACAATCTTGAAAATATTTTGGTATTCGCCATTGTCTCAGAGGTTTAAAGTTACGTAGCAAATTTTCACATGCTCTGCTTTCTTGAAAACAAATCGACTGACAACTTTTTTTTGTATGAGGATGCAATCTTCAAGTGGTGCTCCATAACTGTATAAGTGGCTTTATGGCCTTGTTTAATTATCTCTTTAGCAGCAGCAGCTGCTTGTTTTTGTTTTTTTGGTAATAAAAGTACGTATACCAAATCTAAACTTTAATTGTACTCATAAGCACTTACCCACTTTTTAAAACAACAACATTACAACGTTCCTTCACGAACTGAATAAGTTAGGTCTCTGACTTTGCAAATGTCAACTAATGTGCAAGATGAATGCGTAAATTGATTTTCAATATTTGCGTGGCCCACTTTGAGCAGTTTTTTGTATAAAATGAAAATCTTCTTGTAGGTAAATTACCCAAACGCAACAAATAAGTATAGGTATTGATAGGTAGCTATGTATTGATTAACGTCACGTAACATTACCTTAAACAAATTCCATTTTTTTTAAGGGAATTACCTATGAATAATTTACTTATCCAAGAAAACGGGCATCGTTTCACCACACGCGCTTGGAAATAGTCGATCGTGTTCCAAATTACGGCCACATGTGCCGGCAGGAAACAGTTTTAACATTTAATTTTGAAGTGCGCCTTTGAAGCGAACCTCGGCATATGGTATGCTTAAAACAATACGCAAGCTAATCCTACACTTAAAAGCGACACAACTCGGCTAAAAAAATTCTGACAAAAGCACGCAGCCCACATCAGAGTTCTGTCAGCAACTTATGCACCTAGAAATACTTGGTCGGTTTGCATTCAGGATATTAAAAGGGCCATATCAAGGTCGTGTCACATAAGACAAGTTACAAGATGAGCTTTGTTCCTATCTAACGCGGGAATGAACCTTTCGGCGGTTGGATAATCTTAATTGCAAAACAGCAATATCACGATGTATGTGCAAGGATTAACTTCTACTTTAAACAAACCATCTGGAAAAAGAGGATGCGATAAGGTTCGAGGTTTGTAAACGGAACGAAAAGAAAAGATTTTTTATGTATCAGTGAAATCGTTCAATTGGGCGAAACGATGAGGTTTGTGATGTCCGCTGTTTTGGACGAAATCAAAAAAGTTTTTGTGCGCGTGGGAAATGGAAAAATGATCGCCGCATTTCACCCGAAAATGGAATTAAATTCATTTTAGATATGCTTTTTGAACTAAACATGGAGAACAATAACGATGCGGTTTTTTACATTTAATGTTGAAATATTAATTTAGCCCAAATAATATTTATAAACTTAATAAAGAATAAACATTTGCATGTACACAGCTCAACTTTTAAAAAGCACTGGAATAAGATTTAAAAAATTGATGAAGAGAAAATTGTGTAGTTAGTCAATTTCCGCAGCTGTTTATACTCACAATAATTCCTTCTTTTGTAGCTAATATTTACTTTAAAATTTTTGCATTTTTACGTGTTGGGCAAATACAATATTGCCTAGAAAAGTGGCTATTTTCTGCAGGATACCCTAAATTGAGAAAGAGGCCCTTAGGTAACGTTGGTCAGTACAATACTAGTTGAATATGTCCAGTGCCAGAGGCGTAAGTTAACATCACTTGTTTTGTCGTATGCAGTTGATTTTTTTAGTTGGTGTATTAAATTTATCAAAGTGAAAGGTATCGCATTAGAGATCCTACACATAAAGGAAAACCACGACAGGCTCGGTTTGAATAAATGGTAAAGTCTTTTTATCGTCAATTAACTTCTATCGCAAATATGTATGATTTAATGCAATAAATTAATTGAATCTGTTATTATTGAAAGGGGATAAGTCACTTTTGGGCAATATACTGAGTAATGTAAAAACAATGAAAACAATTGCATGTTTTTTAACTATATTATTTTAACAAGACTTCACACCATCCATCGCCTAGCAAGAATGAATCCCTACCTAAAAATACCGATTATGTTAGTCCTATTCATGGCGGTTATTTATAAAAATTTCATTATTTTACAAGAATTCGAAATTTTATAAACGCCTAATAATTTGTTAACGGTATCTATTTATTTTTACATTACTAGTTACCTAAGTCAAGAAAACGTGAAGAATGCTAAAGTGCATTTAACATGATAGGAAACCTATTTTTAATTTCTTGCTCAACCGCGATGTAGTTTGCAAAAAAGAACAAATTGAATTTTTCGGCGTATAGAAGTTGTATGATCTCAAGACCTTCGACACGGAAACTAAATTTCTCAGGGAGGATACCTATAGATCGTTTTAAAAACATAAGCTGCTTGTGTACACGCGGCACTGTGAGAGTCAATAATTTCTCTTACCGCTACGCGCAATCCGTGAGCCTTAAGTTTTGAATAGAATATAGGGAATTTTAATTTTAAAAATGTTGTTATTTTATGTGAACAAACAGGGTCCGTGAAGTTGACACCTGATGTGGAGGTACAAACGACAAAATTTATACCAATCGTTTGTATTTCGTTAGTACCAGTTTGTACCCTCATTAATTGTTTATTTAAATTCACAATTTTCTAGATAATTAATAAAAACGTGGCCCGGTGTCAACTTCACGCTAGCACCGGACTTGAAAGATTTCAAAAAACTAATTGCGCCAATCGTTTGTACTTCGTTTGTACCCGTTATTATGACTCAGAAAATTAGATTCGGACTCGGAAAAATCACATTCTGGGTCAGACAATTAGATTCTATCTGTGAATCACACTTGGGTTGTTGAGTGGTGGGGGATTGATTAGAAAGGTGGTGTAAGTATTTAAACGAGGCGCTGCCATAGCGATAATTGAGTAACATTGAGAAAGTTGATGTACATTCTTGGTTCCTTCACAAATATTGTGTATAATGGAGGTGATTGTAGATATGCAAGGATTCAAGACATATCCGAATGAATTTATCTTGAAAGAGTTTGCTGTGCTCCCCACTTGATGATACAACGTCACAACCAGTGAGTTTTCTCTTTAGACCACCGTTTCAATGGAGTGAACTGTCTGATAAATTTCAATCAACCAATTTATTGTTAGAAGAAAATTATCACGGAATTTCATGGAGTTCTGGTGATGTACCCTATAATGATGTGAAGCAAATAGTAACCAATCATCTTGAAGATTCGACTAGAATTTTCGTCAAAGGAGAAGAGAAACTAATGTGGTTGAAATAACTCATTGGGTTTGACCACATCTTTAATTTAGACAAGTTTGGTTGTTCATCACTAAAGCAATTGTATAGTGAGTCATCCTGCGCATCCCATGGAAACGAGTCAAAGTTTAATTGTGCTGTTGTAAACGTAAAGTTCTTAAAAGCATGGTTTACCAACGCGGATAGTACACCATCAATGGAAAAATCAATCAAAATTATACTTTCAAACTGAAAATTTGACTCTTATGACGTCTGAAGGTATCGCGTATCTACCGAAGGATTTCCTTACCATACTCGCTTCCTATAGTATGGACGCGGCGTGGAATAAACTACCGCTAAAGTTTCAAATAGATAAAGATATTGCAAAGTGTCGTAGATGTCTAAAACATTATAACACTGGTGGTAGGACTGAAACCGATGGTCCATCTCCATTAATTAGGAATTGTGTACAATGTCAATATGATTTATAATTTTTTTTATTCTAATAAAATTTGAATGCAATACCACTATTACTGTGTTTTATTCATTAGAATTCTCTAATAATATTAATTTGGGTGATGATACTGATATGATACCGAGTTTGACATTCCTGAAGCATTAGTCATATATGACTTTTAACTCCATTAAGACTATGACTGGTAATCTCATTAGTAATTCATTCATTCTAATTATATCATTGAAGAATGCATCTGGTGACCTTGAGAAATTACATGGTGACGACATGTGTCATGGTGACCTTGAGGGTCATTAAGAACCCATTAAGCTAATTACCTAGTGACTGCATCACGTAAGAGTGCACCCAGTGACCTTGAAACCGAAAGGTCGTTAAGAACCCGTTAAGATAATTGCCTGATGACGTCGTGTGACCTTGAAACCGAAAGGTCATTAATGACTCATTACCTGCTGACGTCACTGCTTATCTACTCAACTTCACGGACCCGAAACAGTAGAATGATGCGGTAAAATCAAGTCGAAAAACAAAATGCCAATATCTCATTTCTGTATCACTGTAAGTCAAGGGTTAATTAAACAACTTCACACAAGGATTCAGTTGCAATCATGAAATTGGTATGTCATTTTATTCATTAAAATTAAATAAAACAATTAATTTCTAGATCACCATATTCCACCTATTTTTGTGCGTAGCTTTGATCATGTTTACTGAAATCATCGAGAGGTAGAAAGTAAGTCAACTAAATTGAACATTTTTCATGAAATTTTTATTTCAGTGACGGTACTCTAACCAAATCTAATGGTAAAAGTATAAAGATAAGGAAAAAATTTGTACAACCGCTTCATGCCAGGTAATATTTATAATTTGATATTATCAATCGATAATCGATTTTTTCTGTTTGTTGTAATGGACTAATTGTTTTCAGCTCAAGTAAATTGACAGCTCGTACATGGAAAAAATAAGGTAGATCGTGTAACACTGTACCATTTGAATTGAAAAATAAAATCAATTTCTTCAATTGTTTCTTTATTTGTAAATCGAAACTTTCGAATTTAATCCATACTTAACGCATTAACGCTCGGAATATTTTTTTATTTATAATTTTTTTAAAAAAATCTGACAACAAGATAAGTTTCTAGGGCGGTTCAGGAGCATTTTCACTGGGGGTGTTTTGTGGCTTCATATGGTACCCCTAAACGCTAATGGGTTAATTCAGATCTTGTGAAATCAAGTTTATAAAAAGTGGGTATATCTTTTATGGATAAGCTATAAGTAGCACATCATCATGAAATTAGTATATTGTTTTACTAATTCAGTTAACATTGATTTAAATTATTTATTTCCAGATCTGCATATTTAATCTTTTTTTGTGCGTAAAACATAAATCAGTTAAAGTATATGCTTTTATGAAATAATTTTCAGCGACGGTTCTCCAAACATACTTACAATTGTTACGGAAAAAAATACGCGTGGGCCCCCAAGCAATAGACCACATCACGCCGGGTAACTATTATTTATAATTTAATGTTTATCATGATAATCGATTTTTTGTGTGGACAATTATTTAGCTACTTCTTATTGTGGTCCTAGGACATGTTGTATTTGGTGGTTTAACCCGGAAGTGGTCGCCATGTGAAATTTTATCTCACACTACCAAAATATTTCTAATAAGTTTGTTTAAGGAGAATTAAATAATTTTTATTCAGAATATTTTGTTGCGATTATTTCATGCAATTATTATTTATTATTACTGTCTGAGGAAAGCTCTCACACGCAATCAATCGCGTTATTTTTTGTATAGCGACCACTCCCGTGTTAAAAATCTTATTTTAATAGTTAGTAATTATTACAATAAATTACTTTATTTTAGATCGTTTGCGCAACAAAGGAAATTAGATTTGCAATGGAAAGGATAAGTTGTATCATGAAACGCTGTACCATTTGAATTAAAAAATAAAAGTAATTTTTTAGTTTTATTAATAACTTGAGTGATTATAACTTTGTAACGATGAACCATCAAATTTTTAGTGTATTTGTGACTATTGTCGATCCGAAACAACTTTTATATTTTTATTACAGCGATTTTGTAAAATTAAATTAAAAACCCATGCAAACATCCTTTGTATATTAGTTTAAGTCAAGGGTTAACCAAACAACAGCATATCAACAATTACAGTTATTAATTTAGTTGCAAACATGAAATTGGTGAGTTATTTAATTCTTTTGAAATTAATTGAAATAATAAATTTCTAGATCACCATTTTTAAATTGTTTTTGTGTTTAACTGTGATCATGTTTATACAAATCGTTTACAGATAAAGTATAAATCAATTAATAGAACGATTTTTATGAAAATGTTATGTTAGTGACGGTTTCTCATTGATAATCGGGAAACCAATTTATGCCAGGTAACTTATATTTTATAGTTTAATGTTTATAATGTACTTGGGTGTTACTTTTATCCTGATTTTATGTTTTTGTAGTCAATGTCATCTGAGGCTTCCATCTAATAAGCAATATAATACAAATTGGTCAACAGAACGAAAACCGTAAATAAATTCCCATATTTAGTACTGAAATTATGTTTTTTCTGTTAAACAAGTTATGGCGTTAAAGAAAAACATGCTTTAAAAATTTTGTTGTTTTTGTCTAAAGAATCTATTAGGATTTGTGTCCATTAAAACATATTTGAACTTAATTATCTAACTGTAGAATTGAAAATTGAAGATGTTATTTACACGGAAAAATGGCTATATTTTTTTCGGGACTGGTTGAGAGCCTTAAGCTCACTTTCTCACATTGATATTAAAAATTTTTTCAAACATAGTGACTAATTCACCTTTAACATACAAAACGTTGACTCAATTACAAGAAAAATTGTTTTCGTTGTTGAAAGGGGTTAAGTCATGGAACTTTGACCTCCAAAATCAAATGGATAACGGCTTTCCAAAATATTCGGATATATTTCAAACATACTTGAAGTTTTACAGAAGTTACCACCGTTATCACAAAAATCATAATGTTTTCAACTTTTTCAAAAAACAGTTTTTATCGATTATCTCGAAACATTAACAAGTGACTTATATTCAACAATAACCGATTCAATTATAAAATATACACGCTAAATAAACTGAAAATTAAATGTAATGTTCAATGGAGTTGATTTTGTGAGAAACGGTAACTCCTTCAAAGTATGATATTATGTTTGCATGGGTCAGATAGATACACAGGAAGTTCTCATGCACCATTTAAATCGAATTAAGTTCAACGGTTCTGACGCCATCAAATAATTTTTCACCACATAACTTCAATTTGTCGTTTTGGTTTCATAAACATTTCAAATTCTACTGCTCTAATTGTTTTTGAAAGCAACAAATAAATAGTTTTAATATTTCGTTTATACATGCCGCTCAAATTATGCATAGTTATATACATATACACTTAAAACTCGCAAAAGTTGATTAACGAGCACCTATACTCTATCCAGGAAGGGGCAGAGTAATAAATTCAAGTGTCAACCAATGATCAGTGGAATACCTGCCAAACGTAATTAAGGAGATAAAATTTAAGGATTTCATTTACATGCAAAAAATTACCGTTGTTCTGCACTTACTTTTGAGCATTTAACCAATTTTTAAAAATATTTTCTCCCAAATGTTTCGTTTCACCATTAACATTAATTTGTTCCCCGCTTCGATGTGAAAATCCGACACTATAACACTAATAACAAGATTTATTACTCTAGTCACTTCCTACATAGAATATACTAAAAAACGTTTAGCATGGAAAAGCAAAAAAAAAAAAATCTGTTTACGCGAAATGCATCTTAGGCTTATAAAAAAATGCTTACAATTAGCACAAAACTACTTCAGTTTCTGAAGTTATAAATCCATCGTATTTATTCTTTAAAAATAAAATGGGATTGGTCATTTGGAAATTTATTTCATCTCATTCATTTTACATCTATTACCTAAAACTTCTACAAAATTTATAACACTTGCAATTGCTAATACAATTGATATCTTTTAGTAATTTCAGTAGTGTTTGAAATATTGAATAGTTAGTTTCTTGCATTAATTTCATTTACTGTTCGATGTATGTTAAGTCATTAAAATAATTCAAAACTGGAAAAAAGTGAAGAAACAAAATACGTCATCAAGTTAAAATGGGACTATTAAAAGTTGTGGATGATGACTAGTTTTGAAAAATTAAATTTATTGGAACAATGCATTGATGGAAACGCTTAACTATAAAAGCAATTATAGGTCACCATACTGTGTAATTATAACTGCAACTATAACTGCACTACAATTGCAACTTAGTAAAATTTTGGTAAATTGTTTTTATTCTGTTGACTATTGAAAATATTAATTACCTACTACTTTTACAAGAAATAATATAATATTCTAGACAAATTAGATTGTAAAAAAAACAGAAACAGGTGAATAAGACAACGAAGAAAATAATGAAATAAACACATAAGCGAAATTAAACGATCCCGTTGGAAAAGAACTCAGACCGCCGAAACGCTGCCTGGAGAGAATGTTGGAAATCTACATATTAAAAAAAGATGAAATTAATTCTATAAAAGTTTAATTGGCCTGGATTTGAACAAATTTATAAACTTATTGAAACATTATTCATTTATTGCATAACTTTGCTGCTGTTTTACCACCATAATCTCTTTTAAAAAAACTTTGACTGCAAGGGTTTAAAAAAATAATGGGAAAAACGATGCCATTAGTCGACGCATTAATTCTTTGGTTTCATTTAAATGTTGTAATAACCGTAATCAAGTTATTACGTTCAACTTTCCTACAACATTAAAACACTAAGAGGCGAAAGTTGATGGCCAAAATATTGGCTAATACAGCTTCTAAGAGCATAAAGTATGAATGAGTTAATTTCAGTTGAAGTTGCCATTTAACGTTTAAAATTCCGTTTTCACTAAAGCAGATTAAATCGTTCACGTCTTCCTGTAACCGAAACATTAATTTTTTACATAATTGAAAATTGCGGAAATTTTTCTCCAATTTTTTTCAGTTTTATTACGGTCCAATAAAAATTGTTTAAAATTCACAGGAGCATACGCATGACGTATTTTTTATTCGTGCCCATCATCATTTCAACAGGTCGTAAAGTCGGTTGAGCGCACTTCTTACGCATGATTAACAGGTAACAATAAAGGTTAATTAAATCGATGCATCCGAAAGCAATATCCATTCTGTCGAACCCTAAACAGATTTTTTATTGTTGCACTGTCACCGGTGAGTTCTTAGACAAAAGGGAAGTTTTATAGCACTAATCGTTTCGTATTTTACGCTTGTCATTTTCCTGAATGAGTAATGGTGGAAATTTGTAGCGATGCAAATTTTTTTGTTTCGCTTACCTACCGAAGAGAAAAATACAATAAAGTTGACATGGTTAATAGTTTGATGATGTAATTGTGGGAACTATTCAGCTGTAAGGGAACAGCTTCATATTTTAACAACTTCTGTAGTTAATATTTGTTTACGGGAAGTTTGCTGAACTAGGTACAAACCGCAAAACTCCCAGGACCAAAAATAATGAGCACATGAATGCATTTTGCCAGTAGTCGGTTTGAAATATACGACCGACTTTGACACGTAAGTATTCATGATTTATTTATAACCTGGCTTGTGGATATTTATGGATATTGTGGCTATCTGTGTTTAAAGACATTTTAATAAAATCGAATTACATTCCAATTATACAGCGAGTGGCTAAAATGTGGAATAATTTCATTGAAATTGGAACTATTGTTTTTCGACAAATATCCTCAATTTTAATTTACAAAAAAAATAAATTATACCAAATTAAATTTCCAGCCATTATTTGCTTCCGAGTAATGACGACATCGATATTTTGGAATAGTAACCCCTTGGCTTTTTTAATTTTCAAAATGACGGTACAAAAATGTCGATAAGTAGGTAGGGTGGAAACACCATTTCTAGCCACTTTGATCAAATTTGTAATGGAAGAAATTAACAAATCACTATGAATTATGTCTTGAACTGTGGATCTTTATATTTTTTAGTTGTCCTATACTTTTAAATTTATTTATTTATTTAAGCCATATGTGCAATTTTACCATCTTCGTCTACTTTGTTTCTTTAGTGGTCATTTTTAACACCTTTTGTAGCCAGCCGGTATTTCTAGCAGACTACGCCTCAATTTCTATGATTTTGTGATATTTCTTGATGACACGTCATAAATAAATGAAACCACTTTCGTCCAGGGGTGTTTTAGATAAAATAGGTTAATACATTTGCTTTTTCTACCAACTTTTTGAAAAAGTAAATAAGTCTATTTTTTCCCACGAGAAAACACATTTTTGAAATATTTTTAATTCATTCAACTAATTTATCCCCCACGTCTTTGCCTGAACCAAAATTTTTCCCCACCGTTTCCGTAGTGTACAGACATTTTTCCGTTTAATTTATTTCTTTTTGTTGTTCACGGAACTTCGTATGATCGACATGCGGTTACCATTTTTATATCGTTGTTTCTAACGGCAGCTAGGGTATTTGCAATTTGGTACAGTTTGCATTGAATTAATTTTTTTTCATTTGGCAGTTAACATTTTTCATTTTAATGACATTGTCTGCAAATAATAATTTATTTAGAGGTAGTTATATGGCACTTAACTAAATATAAAAAGATGTAAGGACTAATAAACAGAGTTTTCATTACTCGCCACTTGGTGACCAAAAATATAACCAGGCCAAAGATGGGAAAAGTTTTGTTCCATCTCTAATAAGCTTATGGCCCAGAAACAAAAAGTCTTACAAACCAAGACTTATGCTATACTATCTACATACACTTTCAGAATCTGGTTATCAAATATTTTGGCAAAATTCTCTTTAATTGCTTATTATTATCAGGCTGCTTCATGGACACTGAGTCCAACATTGTATTGTAAACTATATCGAAGAATTTCTTCCTCGACGGTTGGTGTTTGAAGGCTCCCTCTAATAACAGTATTGGAATTCGAGATGCTCCAGTATTTCGATGTTTGAGTTGCCTGTGGTGCCCCATGTTCAAATTGGTTTTAATATTACTTTGTAGACCAGGCGCTTATTATCCAGGCTAAGTTTAAATTACCGTCCTAGCAACCAAAACCTTTTGGAGAAGGTAATTTTTAATTGTTTTCGTTTAGCAAAGTTGTGCTTCCGTTTACAGTAAGTACTCTAACAATATGCATTCCGAGGTACTTTACTATCTTTGGTAATTGGCTGTTGTTTAAATGAATTGGAGGGTAGTTTTTTCTTCGTGTGGTAAAAGTTACATGAATGAATTGAATTCATCTGCTTTTATTCTCCATTTCTTCCGATGGAGTTTGGATTGGTCAATTAGAAGCTAGAATTGCGGTGTCATCCACAAAGGTTACTGTTAGATCTTCCGGCGTGTACGCTGCCTTGTGATACCCACATTTTTATTACATGGGGGGTACTATTTAAGGAAATAATGCATATGACGTCATTACTCGAAATCAAAGAATCGATCTGTTCCAGGATTATTTTCAAAAAATAATAGTTCCAATTTTTTCTCATGTCCATGACTGTATAATATAAAATTTCTTAAAAAAATTTACATCCACGATCACATCCAACTTTACTATGAATACCAAAAAGGAAACAACTGCTATTCAGCATAAAGAATTGCAGATAAAGAAAATTTACCGATCACCATTCACAAGCTTATGTATACTAAAGCAACTAGCATTTCGTCGTTATCAAAGGAGTAAAAACGTACAAAGGACTATAGAACTTATGTTCAAAAATTAAACCGTTTTCAAATTACAATGTATTTAAAATTGTCGAGACTTTTCTTGGACCCTTTTGGGGATCTATATACAAACCGATTTTGTTCATAAGTAATATCACAAGAGAGTGAGAATAAATTGAAAATAATTCGACAGATTTTCGAAAACTTGTTGCCAGGGAATAGACACGAGAGCCCGTAGGGCTCGAGTGGCTATTCCCAAATGGCAACAAGTTTGAAAAAATAACTGGAGAATTATTTTCTAATTAATTCGCACTCTCGAGTGGTATTCGGAAGATTATTTTTTAACGTTTAAATAAAAAATACAGCATAAAAATACAGTTTAATTCATTATAAACTAAAATCAAACTGGCGACAGATGTCAAAACTAGAAAATGTGCTGTCAAGTTACATATGTAAACAAAATACTAGAAATTATGCTCGCGGGAATTTTCTACAGTAGAAAATTCTCACTATAATAATGTTGTGATTGGACAGAATTAAACACGTGTGCCCAAATACTGCTAAACGATTGGTGAATGAAATCATTAAAAAATAATCATTAATAAAGTAAGATCAGGGTTTGGGACTTTAAAAAAATGTCGTAGTAACGGCAAACACAATTAAAATTAATAGCGTTTAAAAGAAACCACCGGAAAATTAAGAAAAATATAGTGCGTGTTTTTTTAAGCTGTTTGCAGTAGTAATCGAAGTAAGTTTCTTGAGCGTATCTCGAATGAGCCACTTGGGCTTTTCATGCACTTGTAAGAAAAAGTAGAATTTCTCTCAATTTACCTCAAAGGAATATGAGTTTCTATGTTTCCGTTTTAACGAACATTTTACCACATTTATAAAAATTCTAAGAGAATAAATTTTCTTTTTGTATATTAGGCCATAAGGCTTGATTTTAGAAATTTGAATTTTTATAACGCTGAAATTGCTCCATTAATTTCAATACACGTCTGGTTGGTTTATCGATGTTGGCTGAATTCAAGAAAAACTTTTAAGAGGTTACATTCTACAGTTTAATGTTTACCGTGCTATTTCACTTGAATTAATTCACTTAATTTTACTGATGAATAGCCATTTTTAAACTACACTCGCCTGTTTATTCATCCGAAGAATAGATTTTAAAATAATCTCATAGCAATAAGACTGTACACAGATGCGTAGGGTATCATATCAAGTTCCAAGTTTGTTAATAAACAAAATTATTCGTCAAATATGGCTCCAGAAATTTAACTTTGTAACTTCGTAACTGTTCGAGATATGAAACTGTTAATATGAACAAAACTCAGAGAGATTGCTAATACCGATAACTTTTTTATAACTTCTTTATTGAATTTTTATTTTTTTAAGTTCGTACATAAGGGCAAAGTTAAAAAATATGCAATGGGAGGGAAGGGTAGTAGAGGCAGTTATGGCTATCTGCATGAGGAAATAACAAAATTAATCATTAGAAATAAAGTAACTAAAAAATGCAGTGAAATATCCAGGATGATAGATGTTTCGTATAACAGAATAAGTATGCATATACAGGCTGGTCTATAGATAAAACCATTTTTCAGTAGTCCAAAAATTCTGAAAATTCGAAGCAATATTCTTCAATTGTCAAACAACAAAATGGTCGAATTTCTGTTTTTAAATTATTCAAATGTGAAAATTGACTTTGTGACGCGATTTTTGTCAGGTTACGAAACTAGGGTTCCAAATTTGTATGCTAAGGTTTATTCGCTTTAGTGCGTTGTTAGTTGGGGCAGCTCAGAGTTTTTATCAATTGACAAATTTTTTTCTTCGGACGAAAAAGAATTGGAGACGCATTATTTGACTATATTTACAATATCCATGGATACACCGGGTAGAAGAAGGTTCTAAGTTACAATAATTGTATTCCAAATAACTTTATTAACCC
Organism: Dascillus cervinus; assembly: GCA_949768715.1. NCBI lineage: Eukaryota > Metazoa > Arthropoda > Insecta > Coleoptera > Dascillidae > Dascillus > Dascillus cervinus. The sequence goes on along the minus strand of OX458319.1, from coordinate 21,495,091 downwards.
CTAATTTACTTAAACACAAGTTTTTACAATCTAACTCCTTTATCCACTTAGCCCTTAACTAGATATTATCAGGAAGCGCGTCTGGGTAGTTGCAATGGCAAAAAAATTGCATTTTATTTAAAGACACTAGCAAATAAAACCGTCTGAATAGACTAGACAACAGCTGTCAAGTGAAAAAGTATGGCAAATAGGTAAAAGGAGAAGACAGAGAGGTAGCTGTAATATTGAAAGAAAAAAGAAACTGAAATGTTGACAAAAAACAGGAATGACTAACAAATAATAGAAAGAAGTGAAGTAAAACCTGCACACTTTACGGTTGAAATGGAATTTATTATAATAATAAATACTAATTAAGTACTACGTTAATTTCAACAGGTATTTCAAAATTCAATTAAACACGTATAAAAATAATTACAACAAATTAAAACCTATGTAATCCATAGTAAGTTGCGACATTTCCAATATTATTTTGCTTTTGTTGCCAATTAGAGACATTTTCATGCAAAAATTGGCACTTAAATTTATGCGTCATTTATATGAAATTAGGCTCACTTCAAGCCGAATTTAAACATCAAAGGCTTTCCAAAATTCCCGGATTATTTTCGGTTCGTTATTTGCAATTGAGGTTGTAAAGTTAGTTAACGTTCTCAATTAAAAAGCGATATAAAAATTGCGTGTTCAAAAATAATAAATTTCCCCGACAAATTGTGCCGTTTCTTCTCCGAGTAAAACTAACGAGATACGCTCTTTTTCTCACAAAAGCAATTATCCTTAAAGAGCGTACATGTTAACCCTCATAAAGAATTGTTAAAATAAACTTCCTTACTTGGTCACAGCCAAGCGTTGCAACTCCTCGTTTGTAATTAATTCGTGCTGTTTAAAGTTTTACGCGCTCCCTTCGAACTTGACCACATCTATTTTTTATGTGCTTTTCCTATATGCATTGACCCAATAAATACGGAATTGTGTCGGCATAGGAAATTAAGCGCTAATGAGATTTTTCTGCAGATTTATAAATATATAGGCGCGCAGCTCATTTTTCATTTATAATTGGATGCTTTCCTTGTTATTTTGATAACGCGAATTAAGACCAATCGATCAAGATTAAATGTCGGCGAGAAATTTGCGAAGCAAATTTTTCAAGGGCATTTTCGCAACGGCTGGACCTGCAATGCCGACGTCATAAAGGGCTCTCCATTAAGGCCACTTTTAAGGTTTACCGGGGTAATTACGTGAATCGAGAAAAACTGAACTTTTCAAAATGGTGGATATCAGGAACAATCCCTATGAGCTAGCTTCTCGTGCTAAACTTGCTCTCTGTATTCGTTAAGATCGACTTGAATGAATAAGGTGAATGTATAATACCCTGGAGATAAACGGATGCTCAATTTCCCAATGAAAACTTTAATATATTCTCAAACTGTTTTATAGTCTTACATAATTCAATTGCTGAAATTCCTCTTTTTGTTCATATCTTTGCAAATTAATGATAGAGCAACTGCAGAAGTTTTAATTATAAATTTTGTAGTTTAGTTATGAGCTACGTGAACATCAACTCAAACGGAGTTTATAGACTTCAGTAATTTCCCCATTAAAGGTCGACTTGTTCAAGAACAAAATAATAGCCGCAAGTTTAAACGACGACCCAGATTTAATTCGTTTATGAAATTTGAAAGCTTTATGATGTTAACATTTTGCTTATTGTGTGTTCTGTTGTGTTGTGGAATTTGAGGTGATGAGCAACATTTTCCGTGCTAGTTGTTCAAAGAGTCTCTAAAAACGTTTCATTAATTTAACAAACAATTTAATCAACTGAAGAAAAAGAAGTGTAAAACCTTGTTCTTAGAGCTTATCGCGATGATTGAATTCTGGATCAATTTGTACAAGAAATTTAAGTTTAATGCCTTGTCGCACAAAAATAAAGCACAAAATGTTTTTACAAATCGATTGCGAACTTGTAACTGTCCGTACAAAAAATATGAAAACTTTATGACATTTCTTTAATTGAATTTGTGTAAGACATACGTTATTTACTTTTTTGACTTTAAATTTCGATAAAATATATTATATATTTTATTGATGTGCATGGTGTATTATTATAGTTTTTTTAAATATTGTTTAATAAATGGGATATAATAAATAAAATTATAAAAATTAACAACATAAATTGTTTAAAAATGTGGATTAAAGAAATTGCTTGTAATGTTTGTAGATACTTGAAAATTTACATTTGTAATGCATCGATAAATAATCACAAAGTATACATTTCCATAATTGACGATGACATTTTTATTGTATGATGGGAATATAAATCGGATTTTTCGTCGTAAATAGATGCATTCAATGTTTAAATAAGTCTCCTGATTTATGCGATTGCATGTGCCAGGATTTTAATTTTCGAACACTAAATTAAATTCGTCCAAACTTTGCATAAATTTGTTACACAGCCCGAGATAAAACTTGCAGTCGCATGAAGACGCATTCATTTTTATGAGCTGTACAAAGTGCAACTTGGCAACGCTCCAACTCAACTTTGTCACTTTTTGTTAACTAGCCCAAAATATCTGACGACGAAAAAGACAGCTTACCTTTCAGTTCGAGCACAAAATAATTTCATTCATAACCCCGCAACTTCACGTTCGCGAAACCGATTAAAACCACATTTGAAACCGTACAAGTTTTCAGTTCACAGTTGCGCTTTGCACTGAAGCTTTCGACAAGTTTACACGAAAGACGCGCGACACATGAATTTTAGTCTGAAACGCGCGCAAGCTTGTAGCCAATGGGTTGCAGTCGGCTATTTTTCAGTATTAATCGTACTTTAGACAAAAGCGCTTTCGGAAAAAAGGCGGCTAATTTATTTTCATTTTCACCAGGATTAATTTGTTCCTTCGCAGGAGATTCCTACAAAGCTCTGATAAATTGTCTTTTCATTCTGTAATATTCTCAACCAGTTTTCAGTCAAACGCTCGATTGCACTGACGGAAATTTTTATTTTCTGAAGGGTTTCGTGTTAATTGTAAGCAAACACGTTTTGTTTGGTTTTTCTTGTACGAGGCGCATTCTAATGAACTTGTCGAAATTGACAAATATTTACAAAATTTAATTTTGCATTGTAAAACTTGTGAGACATGCAATTATAATAATTACAGACCGTGACAATCAGCCAGCATCAGTTTAAAATTATTTAATTTAATTATTTCACTTCATTCGACATGACGTGACATGACGTTACACTTATTATAAAAACATAGTTATTTATGTATCTAGAACGAAAAATGAAGCTTTAAAGTTGTTGTTGGAATTATTTGCGAGTACCTTCAAAGTCAATTTTCGTATGAGATACATAGAAAATTTTATTTCATCCTGGATATTTTACGTATTAAGTTATTGTGAAAAGAAATTTTGACGCTTTATTTTGGACAACCAATTCGTATTATTATAAGTAAGCGATGAGCAATTTTCATGGGAACGAAAGTTTGTTTATAAATGACATAATTTAAAATAAATAAAAACTACATACCGCAAGATATTCTGGGTGAGGCTGTTCAGGTAAAGAAAAATTGAATGCCCAAGAAGTCGAAAAACCGTACGAAAAGAAATGCAAGATTCATTATTCTAGTTTTTCCCTGTTATGGAATTAATATTATTTTTCGTTGTTTCCTTATATTCGTAACAACATTTTTTATTGACTTTATATTTAAAAAAATATTTTAAAAACTAGTCATTTCAGCGAATGATTGGACTGAAACCTTATTATTCATTTTCAGTTTCGTTGTGTACATCTTCAGCAATCATCGCATTCTCATTTTTTTTAATGTGTTTTTTAAACTGTTTTAAATTGTGTGACATGATTAAATATAAAGTTAATAAAAAATGTTATTATGGATATAAGGAAAAAAGGAAAAATGTAAGTAAAATGCAAAATGTTCTGTAAGTTGAAGAAGGGAAAGAATATTTTGATTGTGGATGAAGATATCCTCTTGGCTTATTTTATTTAGAGGATTCATCTGAAAACAAGAAGAGATGCTCAAAAATTATATTGCAGGCAGAGTAAAATGTTGTCGGAACCTTCAAATCTCCTGTTGTGGAAAACTACGAAGAAGCATTGTAAATTCGACCTTTAATGTGTTCGGCTCTGATGAATTGTCATCTGAAGTTGTTGCCGTGGAAAAAAACTGACGTGAAGTTTTAAAGTGCTAGGGGCCGGTTGCACCAACGCATCTTAAGTTACAGATTAACTGAGCTCTTCTTAAATGTAAACCTGCTTGAGAGGAATTTTCGTTGCCTAGTAAAATTATAAGTTCAGTTTGGTTATGATGGGAATAGATTTGACATAATTTTATTTTGGTTGACTTCTAATCTGCATCCATTTGCAATAATAGAAAATCTACGTTTCCATACACTACTGTCACCTTTAAAATGATTAAATTAAAATAGTTGTGGCAGATGTCAAATCAATTTCCATCCTAGCCAAGCTGAACTTACAATTTTGCTGTGCAACGAACATTCTCTCACGCTGGTATTACATTTAAGAAGAGCTCAGTTAATCTATAACTTAAAATGCGTTGGTGCAACCGGGCGTTGGATTTTTAAAATTTTACTTTAAGATACTTTAAGCATTTACTTTTCGTACTAAGTAATAAGTCAAAAGGCACCACTTTAGAAACAAGTATGAAATAATAGTATTTAGTTAATTTAACTTTTAATGGTGTTTGTAGAAAAACAGTATTATAATGTTTTTTTATTATTGATGTTATATTTATAGATTTGACAATTTTGTTCTTATCACTTTTTATATCTTAAACCTGGAATGCTAACTAACAGTCGTCGATAATGTTATGTACTTACTGATAATCTTAGATATTTTTGTTCACTCGAGCAAATTTATTTTCCTTTACACATTTGTATTTTCATTTCACAATCGATACTCACTTTTACATTTATATCCTTACAGTTCTCTCTCTTGATCATTTATTATTATTATTATTTCATACCACGTATTTTCTATTTGAACACTGATTGAGAGAAAAATATATTTCGAACATGTTTTCTGATGTGTTTAAAGATTCCGTCACGAATGCAAATTTTATTTTGTAACTTTTGACCATTTTCAGCTAAGTTTGTATTTCAAATTTGTTGTAGAGTTTGGCTAAAGATATTCTGCGTTTATGACTTTAAACCGCAATCAACTTTTACTGATGATAATGAGGGTTCAGTGCAGGGTGCCACAAATCTGGTTGCTTTAAAAAATATTTTTGTAGATACTTTAGAACCGTACTTAAATATTTCAACTTTAGTTAAGTTCAGAACAAATAATCAAATACAAGTCATAGAATTCATCAAGTATCTAAGTTAATCAATAACCCCACATACCTACCTAATTATTAGAAGAGGTTTAATGTTTACTCATATTTATATCTAAGCATCAAGAAATTTATAAAAATTTACCAAATACAGCCCTGGCCACTTCTGCCCATGCTGATTATTACGGCTTACCTACTTTTATGGCCAGATCACTTATAGTATTGTAAAAGGCACAGTCATAAACGCAGAATATCTTTAGCCAAACTCTATATGTAGTTATGTTTGTTGAGAACCGGAAATTATAAGATCATCCAATCACTTTAATGTGGTCACAAACATTCCATCAAAAAATAATGTCTTGCAGTTCGTTTCAAAGTTATACTTGTTTCTTTCTTAGTACTTTTAAGTCACGTGGTAAAAGAGTCATTTCTGAAATTTAAGTTTAAAGTAAGCAGTAATGTTCTCATTGACTCAAAGTCCTTACTTTACTCATTACAAGTTTTTTTGAACGTCAATATTGTACAGTAGACGGTCTTAATTTTTATACTAATCAGTAGAGCTCAATGTGCCAAAGAAGCATTCGTTACCTGTTTCGGGCGTTTCAATTTATTTTTATTGCTTATATAATAACGTAGGTTCGTGATCAGCACGTGTAACTTGGAACTTGAATTTCTATTGGTTATTAAAAATTAAAGGCGTTACTCTCAATCGCTTACTCGTATGGTTGGCGAGTGCGTGTTCAGCACGTGATCACTAATATGGTTGTGTTTCGCGTCACTCCGTATATTTATTACAATTTTCACCTTCAATACTGTCTAATAGTAAAATGACCATAAGACATGCTTATAAATTACTTTTACTCATTGTAATAATTTAAACATATCACATACTGCTACATAAATATTACTTTCTTTACATTTTATGTAATATTATTTTATTTGGAAATGCTACGCATTCGTACTTAAAACATCAATAATTAAATAAAATTAAAAATAAATAATAAATAGAAAAAGTCACAAATTCATAATAAATTACTGACACGCTCGTTAATCAGATAGCACAGTATTGTTCGAAAAAGGTCGAAACAAATATTGAACTATTTATTGAGTAAAAACACAACGTGTTGCTTTTTTGTGCACATATCATACAGTGAACAAAAGAACACACAGTTTTGTACGATACTTTTAATTAAAAAAACAAAGAAAAGTTTTTAAATTTTTGTTCAAATTTTGAAAGCATTTAATGGGCGCTGTCAATTTAAAATCAAAATAATGGTCTATACTAATTGACTTTTTTATTGAGGGGGCGGTATTATTTAATAATTTATTCAATATTTAATTCGATCAGTTTTCAACCAAGTCAGTAGTTGGATCGACGAGCACTTTTGTATGTAGATACAGTTTGTTTACATAAACAAGAATCTGGTTCGTGTCAATCACGGACGAGTTGGACTTGCTAAAATAGGAGAATCGGCGTTTCTTTATCATTGAAGTCTGTTGTCGATAATTCCAGCGCCATAAAAATTTAGAAATTTTTGCACTTGGATTTATCCCTTCATAATCACCATTTACAGTATCAGATTTTTGGTAAGTTGATTGTGTTTTGTTGTCGAAAAGAGAAACTATGTTACACCAGTGCGCCAGCCCCGTATGGTAAGTTCACGTGATAAATATTTTACTTGTTTCCTTATAGTATAATGTTAATAGTGTTCAGGCCAACCGCGTCACTCCATACTACTCCGTTATTATATGTACAGCGACACAGAACCTAGTATACAGTGATTGACACTATTATTCTTCAATTATGTTTAATTTTTATTATCAAATATTATACGAATGTGTCATTGTTTCTGGAAACAGTTATTTCATGACTTTGGCTTATTGAGCAGAAATATTGTAGTGCTAGAGTTAAAGCAATAACATTAGTGAACTTCGATTGCGCCAATGAATTATCATTCCGCAGCTATTGCGACTGTGTCACTGTTTCTGTTGTGCCACTGTTCCTGATGCGTCACTTTTTACTAGTTTCCCCTAACTATACAAAATCATTTTTGAATGCCAAAGGAAGAAAATCAGTCCTCGAAAGGCTTAATACACAACCTAACCATTTTGCACTTTACAGCTTACTTTTTATGCTGCTCGAGTTGTTAATTGCTACCACCACGTGTTTGTCAAAAGTGTGAACGATCTACCTACTTCAATTTTCCGACGAAAAACAGTCTTTATTTATCGTAGCTTTAAGTGTTACATAATTAAGCTTTCCGCATTTCTCCAGCACGGTCAACGTTTTGAAGTCTCATTATAATAATTATTAAAAATCTTAAAAGAAGAAAATATTGTTCGTTAGCAGATCACTACATTTTCGTTGGCTTTGCTATTGAAACCTTTGGTCCTTGGAGTATGAGCGCTCTATCGTTGTTGGATGCTTTGGGAAGACGTCACATGTATTCCTCAGACTAAAACATACTTAAGAGTGGCGTTTTAGTTTATTTGAAATGTTAAGTTGGACTGTTTCCGCACTATACACTGCGAATAAATAATATTTAAAATACCCCTAGGAACTCGAATGTAGTTTCGTGAACGTAAATTTGTACTTTTTAAATGAATTGAATCAATAGTTTTCATTTCTTATTCAAAAATCGTGAGCATGTTTGTCGTCCGGCGCAGCCGACTAAAACGCCACTCTTAAAACAACGAATTAGTATTGCCATTCAGAGAGGCAACGCAGCCAGCGTTCTGGGAACTGGGAACTGGGAACTGGGAACTGTGCCTATTTCTTCTTCTCTGGACAAATTATTTAAGTTAACGTAATTTTTAGTTTGTATTTTGTAATTTAATTTATAATATGTTATAATTTTATTTTTAATGATAAATTAATTACAATTATTATAGCTTCCTTTTGACTCTGCCTTTGTACAATTTTCAATTCGCGAAATAGCGGTAAATTAATAAAACTAATGGTAACAGAAGTTTAATTAATTAAGCTCGTGGTCAGAGAAATTTCCGCAAACTATTTTGTATACATTATACATACATGCACTTTAGCAGTCTAGGGTAAAACCATTTTTCAGTGATGATTAATCTAAATACTACTATGGAAACTAAGTGCCCAAATTTGATCATTCATAACTTACAATTAGGTATAAAGACTAAATTATTTTACAAATTGAACAGACAAAAATTAGTGTTTTAAATTAATTAAGTTCAGATTAAATAGAACTAAATTTACAACTTGATTGTGTTGTTGTGTCTTTATTTGATTCTTTGAGCCCTGCAAACATTAATAAGATCCAATCAAATTATTTCAAAATTTAATTAACGTTGCTTGCAAGAAAAATTATTAAATTTAGGATGAATCTTGTTGTCCCCGTAGGCGCAATTACTTTAGGTAATTAACCTTCCAAAAGCCCGTAACTTTGTAAATATTTTATGCCTAATTTATCTTTAGAACTGCTTAATAACGTCAAAGTTACTAAACGAGTGCGCCTTTATTTTAAAGCGACCGGCAGATTCCTCAATTTTTCAGTTTTATCTGCCTTTTGTGTAGATGTTCGAAGATTCTATATGACGCGATCCATCATTCGAAATTGTGAAGGGCACCAACTGTAAACGTTGGCCTGATGTTTTCTTACTATTATTGGAGCGTAAACTTTAAAGCTTCTTTTTTTCACTTTCACTAAAAATCGCGGCCTTGACAATTTTTTCACCCCATTAGAATTTATTCAACTCCGTTGATTGTAATTTTACGTGGGAATGATTACATCTTTACCAATTCCCAAGTGAAAACTCAAATGAAAGCGTTATACGAGGGTGTTTTAAATGTGTATTCTACGGTCTACTCGATTTTTGTTCCGATTGGCTAATTATTATCGACGCGTTGAGCGCCACGTGCAGCACTAACGATCATTTAGTTACGGGCCAAGTTTATTAAATTTTATCACGACACAAGAGAAAAATGCCACCTTCAAATACTCAAATTGAAATTTGGGTTGCTGGAAAACAATAATAATATTTAGTTATGTAGGAAAACTGGGCGACCCTTGTAATGTGTGCTACTGTCTTTATTTTATTGTTATTGATTTAAATACGCTGTAAATAAGTAATGGAAAATGATTAAGGTCGATACGGAACAAGTTGAACATGACATTATTTTTTCCAATATTTTATTGGAAACATTAAGTTCCTCATGTTTTTTTAATGCTTGTTAAATGAGTCATTTTACATCAAGTTGCGCTTTATGTATTGTGTTCGGTTTTTCCTTGTAACATCGATCACTGATACAAATGGTTTAAACATTATTATTCATTTTACGGCCGATTGCATAGATAATCGAATAAAATCGTGCCATTGTGTTGCCACAATGGCTAATCTGAATTCTATGACGGACCTTATTTACGCAAAACCGAGCGGGGTATAGGAAAGTCTATTTACCAGACGAAAAAATTACATATCTGTCGCGATATAGATAACGTTCGTGAGAGTGCTTTTCATTAAAAATGGCTCAATTGACAAATTTTATCTGCCTACGTACACGCTATTCCCTCATGAGGTAAACATTTCTGTGAACTCAACTTACCATATTGCCCAATACCCTTCATTAAACTTTTATTATTTTGTTATTTTTTCTTTAATTTGGAACTTTCTATTTTTTGTGTAATCAATCTTCTATTTAAAATTTAACAAATTGGTGCGGTTTTTCCATTGCACAATTAAACTTCCTGCTAATAAATTGATCCCCATTCCGAATTGCACGACCGTAATAAATATTTTTGGTCTTAACTTCATTAAAATTGACACCGAAACGATCCGTCATTTAACGAAAAATTACCTGCCATAAATCGACCAGAAAGAGCAAGATTATAATTCATCACTTTTCTCTTGCTTTTGTGAAAGGTTATAAATATATGAGAGGATGTAAAATCCTTTAGCATTTTCCGGAGCAGGATGCGTTACGCGCGGTTTGCATTATATCTCTCAAATATTTATCGATACCACAACTTCATTCACCAAATTTGCTTCCTCGACGGTAAAAAAGAGGATGAGAGGAGAGAGCATGACACTGCACGTTATTAATGTCGGAGAGAACCTTCCCCGATTCTTCTAAAGAGGGTTTCCTGTTTATTAGAGTGTGAATTCGAGAATTGGACAGAAAACCCTTTTGCGAGGACGAGTTTTAATGCAACCGAAAAGATGTGAGCTATGAAATAGTTTAGAGAGTTATTTAGTTGTTAACAGTGTAAACCGATAAACACAATTTACTGCTTCCTTCACTCACTTATCTTTGATGTTAACGTTGCGAAAATCAATAAAATTTATTTTATAAAGCCTGCGAGCTGTTTTGCATTTTGTTTGTTTGTGCATTGTCTGAATTTATTTTAGTTCGTTTAAAAATAGACCGAGGATGCATCAATTATTCGACCAGGAATTTTGATAAATACAAGGTTTCCATAAAAAGGATGGCATGAAAGCGATCCATGAATAATGAGAATATGCTGGTTTGAATTGATAATTTCACCCTCATGCAATTATTAATTCAAGTCACAACCAAATGTGAAGGGAGAAATGATAAAGTTTAGTGCACAACGTTTACGATCTGTAGAAATTTATATATTGCCGGAGATTTATTCTCATCACTCACGTTATAATAATGTTAAATATTTTGTGTTTACTGTAAAGATTAATTTTGGAACGTTTCCAGATTTGATTAGATTGCTTTAGTGTTTCATTATTTTCCGGTCTGGATTATAAAATTGGAGAAGTAAAACGGAAAAATATGTTATGACGTCATTAATGCGGATGATTTGCACATGCAAAGATCAAAAATGGAAGCTTGACGTAATCAAATGTTTTTTATCAAAAATTATTCTCAAAATTCAAATTCTCACGAATCAATACCAATCACCTGAATACATATCAATGTTGTCGTTAATTAGAACCTAGATATCAATTTTCGGTTGAAAATATCAATATTGATATACGAAGAAGGCACTTTGCGGTCTGTTTTGTGTAACCGTATAGATTGCATAAAAATATAGCATCTTTTATGAGTGATTTCCGGCTAGATAGCGATTCCTTGTTTATGGTTAAATAGTTAAGTTATAGTATTTATAATTTTTACTCACATAAAATGTTTTTCTTGTATAACTTTTTAAATCTTGCCATGCACCCTTTTTACCACATTTTAAAAACTTTAAAATTGTTAGTACACACACGTTTAAAATTGAATACAACACATTTAAAAAAATGTTTTGTTAAATTACTTATTAAAAACATGATGCCTATTATAATCATAATGGGGTGTATTAATAGGTACTCTAAGTTGTGAAATCTGCGAACACAAATAAGTCGGACAGACGGAACAAAGGTTCCGAGAACATACAAAATTAGATTAAAAAAATTGAAAAATTGAAATGTCGAAAGCATGTTCACTTACCAATACAACAACAAGAAAACAAATTCAAACTCATAATGGCAAACAAAGATAACACACAATCGACTTTATTTCCGCCTATAACCAAGATATATTTTTAGAAAAACCAGTATTCTGCTGAGCAAGTGATTAAACGAAACATTTCTAAGATGCAGTTAGTAGGAAATGTTCAGAATATTTCATTTTTAATATCGACGATGACAATGGTGCCAATTTCGGTGAACAACTTTACCATAAAATTTGAGTTAATTACAGAAACATCAACGAATTTTTCACTAAAATTGCAGAGGAAAAGTTGAGGTTCATATGCCCATTGGTCATTAACTTCCAGGTTGGCTGTACTCTTTGGTGAATCTCATTTACACATAAATGAAAATTGTGCAAAACTGTCATGGAGAGCGCCATATTATGCAGCGAATTTTTAATCTATGCAATATTTTTCTTTCAGACAAAAGTCATCTTTGTCTAGACGTGAAATATAAAAAGCCGCCTGGATCATTCGTTGAACACCAAACTGTTAAAAATTGAAGTACTTCGCACACACAACTTGAGAGACAAGCTTAGAAAAATACTTTTGTTTTACACTTATTTTTCTAGTCATGTATAAAATATTTTGAAGCTTTCTTGTATTAACATTCAACAACCACTGACCCTTTTATATTATACTTAAATTTATTTTCTCAAAAATATCTCAAGCAATATCTACGCTGATATTTTTATTTTTTATTAAGAACTTTATCACAGCATAATTGTTCAACTTCAATTCTTCATCATCACAAAGCACTACCATTTTTTTATCTCTAATATTCCCAATCGAGGCAGATAAGCTCACAGCTCTAGCATTAGTTTAAATGCACCTACCTCTTCTACATTTGCATATCAATAAAAATAACAGTAATTATATAGTCGCATAAAATATGTTTGACACAAGATTAACGAAAAATATAATATTAACATATATCAGATCAAAGAGAATCATTTATCTGCCGCACTTACCATTACCAATTTTTTTCGAAACGTTGATCACAGTAATACAAACATTTTGTATTAATTTCAAAGGGAACGAAATATCCTAGAGAAAAAATTTAACTTTCGTCCGGTGTATCAATGTGCCCCCTCTCCTTAAACTTAATATTTATAACGCCATTGTAAAAATAAAATGCGAACCCTCCGATTTATGATCTTACATTAAGTACATTTGGGCTACAAGACGCAATTCCAATTTTAGAACAATTTTTTTAAGTAACGTGGTGTGTTTTATAGCCCGTGTAATTAAATTTAGAGACAGTTCAAGTTCGGGAGACCTGCTGTAATCGACCTCCGGGCAGGTGAAATTCAGTTATAAAGTCTTACGCCGTTGTCCGATCTCTAACTTTCATACTTGATGGTTGTAACAGCGATTTTGATCCGCAAATTCCTTCTATCCAGGATTTTTTGAGCCGTCCCTGTTTTCGTCTGCCAGTAGGTGTCCATTCCATTATTTGTTTAGGTAGTATGAGGTTCATTACTCGAACGTGCCCGTACAATATAAACTGGTTCCTATCAATATCTATTCTATACTCATGAGACTACTGATTTCTTCATTTCTGATTCTTCCCATTCGTAAAATTCTCATCGGTAGTCTAATTGCATCCATTTGAGTCACTTCCATCTTTCTTTTTTTCTTTCCGTGAGCATCCACGTTTCACATCCGTACAGTAGTGCGTTTTAATCATTGTTTCATATATATTCAATTTTTTCATCTTCGCTATATTTTTGTTCCACAGTTCATATGAAATACACAACCTAAAAACGTCCGTCCTTCTCATCTTACTTTACGTAGCTACCGCCACATGTTTCTCCATCACGATAAACGTTTTCAAGTCTCCCTTGCGATTGGATTGACATGAAATTTCTGTGATAAGTAGTAGCGTGCAATTTTATTGGTCAAGGTAAAATGAGACCAATATCTTACTGTAACTGTATTAGGAAAGCAAACACACCGTTTACATCATTCAACGCAATTCAAATCATGTAATATTGTTACCATAATTTATTTTTGTTGTTTATTGCATTTGATGAAAATTAATTACCTACATCAAAATCCAAGTGCACTTAGCTACTCTAAGTAAGTGGCGTTTGTTAAATAATCATTAGATTTTTATTAAATTCACAATACCTAATCATCAACTTTAGAAGCGGTAGTTTCCGAATATGTGATGATCTAAACCAAATTTCTTTTTAGATAAAATTATTTGTTTAAATTTTAATAAAAAGCAAATTTTTTAAAAGAAAACGATTTAGATGAAGATGAGCTGTTGGTATTTTAGACGACTTAAAGTTAACCGAGTTAACTGCATTTATATAATAAAAAATGGAACTTGGGTAAAAAGAAGCAGCGACTAGATTACGAGTACTTCAATCATTATTACTCTTCAAATTTATTTTGATTTATTTTTTAGTTATGTAATTAATTCAATTTTATCAGCATTATGCTTAATGGCAGAAAGACAAACAAACAAGCAATTCAATTTAATTACAAAAAAAGCTACCTTCAATAATGATAAATTAAATATACACTCGGGTCTCTTTTTATGCGGATTTTTTTTTGTGCGGATTTGAAGTTGTGCGGTCTGTAATTTCAAGAAACTTTGGGGCCTCTCCGTAGTATTGGAAACGGTGGTTCTCCACTCTAGATTGTATATGAACCGTGCATTTTAATTTTCATATAAGCAGTGCGTACATCAAAAAATTAATGTTTTTTTCCTTTTCATTATACAAAGTGTTTTACGTACAAAGTATAAGTGTAAGCCGTGGTGTTCGTAAAGTATAATTTTCTATGAAAGTATGATGCTTCAGCTTTTATTATTGTAAATGAGGCGCTCAGGCGCAAAGTGACCTAAGTGAAAAAAACTAGTTTTGAGATATAAAAGAAATAAGAATTCGTGTCAAGGAAATAACTTGGCTTGGCCCAACTTTCAAACGTTTCCCATTTTGTGGTAAACAATGAAATCTCACTTGGATCACTAGGAATTTAAAGAAGAAGATCATATGCAGCCTTCCTCAAATAAGGCAAATTTTCAGTTGCTAATTTTTATTGTAAATTTAATTTAAACCAATGGAGAGAAAAAGCACTACAGAAATGTAATTTCTTTGGAAACCAAAATTATAATTTTAGATCGCTTAAGAAAGGAAGACGGATCTACAGCGATTGGTAAAAATTTAATTTAGTTGAAACTACTGTCAGAGCGATTAAAGAGAATGGAAGTCGTCGTACGAAAATTAGTCATTTCTGGGACACAATTAAATGCCAAATTTTTATCGTACGCAAGAACTGTATTGCTCGAAAAAAATGGAACGTGGGCTAGCAATTTGAATGGAGGATTTGTTCCAAAGAAGAATTCCTATACCTAAGTCGGTATATAATTGTACCAAAAACCTGTTCGACTTTATGAACAGATGAAGCAATCCAACCCGTTTACTTCCGATGCCCAGTTTGATAAAACATTTTTGGCTAGCAAAGGATGGTTAATTGTTTGTTTTTAAAAGAAATGCTTTTCATAACGTCAAGATCCGAGGCGAGGTTGCATCAGCAGATGCAGAAGCGACCAACAGTTTTCCGGAGCAGTTAGCCAGAATTATTAAAGAAGGTGGATATTGTGCAGATGAAGTCTTCAACGGGGACGAAACGCGATTATTCTGGAAGAAAATGCCTAGTCGCACTTACATAGCAAATTCTGAGATAAGAGCAAGTGGATTTAAAGCAATGCATCTCAGATAAAATGTTGAAACCTCTCGTAGTAAATCGATCTCTAAGACCACGAGCGCTGAAAGGTAAAGATCTAAAAGAGCTGCCGGTGCATTGGACGTCTAATACAAAGGCATGGGTAACAACTGCTGTATTCACTGAATGGTTTAATAATTTCTTTGTACCAAAAGTGGAAACATATATGAAGTAAAAAACTATCGATTTTAAAATTTTACTAATTATTGATAATGCACCAGGCCAGCGGTATATAGAACATCAAAATGTACAGTTAGTGTTTTTCCACCCAATACTACAAGCATTATTCAGTCATTGTGATTTTGAACCAGTTCACAAAAGTTATCGGGTATTGACAGATAGTGATAACAGTAATTGTTAGAATTATTCTAATGAATGTTTGTGAATAGAATAACTTGTTACTTTTGATAACAATTAAAAATAAAATAATTTTTATATAAATTTTCTAATTTTCAAACTAATTTTTCTTTAGTCATTGTTATTTTTCTGATTTTTTTATGCGATTTTGGTTTATTTTTTAATTTGTTGATTTGGTTTTATGCGGTTTTCGGAAATTATGGAACCTATTCCTATTTTTACCATATAAGCAAATGTCTTTTTTTATCCGAATTTTTTTCTTATGCGGTTTGCTGTGGAACTTATCTACCGCATAAAAAAGACCCGAGTGTACATTATAATTGTTCTATCTTACCCATACAACACAAGTTCGTCTACAGGATGTCTAGAGGATATCTTCGTCAGATGTTAAGATATAATGTCGGGCGGCGATATACTTTAGCCTTCCACTGGACATCCATTTGTCACAAACTCGGATATCCAGGATAAATCCCGGTCGATGTACCTACCGTTTTAATTAATGCTTCGATGAAGAGTATATTATCCACGAACAAAATCTTTAAAACTAAATCTTTCGATACCTTTCTTTATCACAAACTTGCAAACCAAGAAACAGGCAAATATTTCTAGCTGGTTCGAAGCATTTTTGTGAAACAGATGTGCTATTTACCAGCTACAACAAAGAGTACAGGGAATCTATTGGAAGCCATTCTCGGAAAATACAGACAAAATTTGCAGAAAATGCAAATATTTCTATCTACCTGTGCAGGTGACCCACCTTTGGGAATACAATACAAATATTTAAGGAATTTTTAAAGAATCCCAAAATCTAATTGCTTATTATTTATTAACTAAATTTAAAATTTAGTTAAACTTTCTTTAACGAATTACGCTTTATAAACTTCTGGAATAAGTACATTTTATTACTTTACAAATTAATTGGTAAAAATTCTTTAATGTTAATTTATTAATATTTAAAATGATATACCCACAGGAAGGTATTAATTCAAATCAGCAATCTCAGGAAATTTTTTTTTTTAAAATTTGATATCAACGATACGTGTTAAAATCTGCAAACAACGAACTGCACAAACACATTTAAAAAATGTATGGTCGTATTCAGTGTAAATATGACCAAACTTTTTTTTAAATTTATGCTTAAAATGAAACAATTTAAATATTATACAGGCTGGACCATCGTATGGCATTTTGGAGATTTAACCTATTTCTTGTTTGTTAAAAAAATTTAAACTTGCAGGTAACAATCTTCAATTAAAGCACTACACCATGATAATTTTATTTTTTTGAATTAAGTTTCTAAACAGCGTCGGGACGCTATAAAGTGAAAAAAATCAGAAATCCAATTTTTTTTTTTTAATAATTACATTGAAAATATTATGGAGAATGTATTCCCGAAATTTGCAATTTGATAGAAACCTTTGATTTTAAATTAATTGAGATTTTGTCATTTTGTGATTTTTGTCGGGAAATTATAAGTGATTTATTGCTGTAACTTCTGTCCGCAAGAAATGTGCGTTCACAATGCCCGCTGTAAAGTATTACCACCAACCATAAATCACAAAAGGTATTTCTGACGAGCCGAGGCTAGTGTTTATTTCAGGACCGGACTTAAATTTTTTTCGTTAATCAGATTTAGATAAAAGAAACAAATAGTTGAATTTTAATTTATTTTATTTTACATTAGATGTTCAAAATGATTACCTTCCTGTTCGATGCAAAGTCGCAAGCGTCTCTGAAAATTTGCGTGAACGGTAGCCGCAACATTCACATCATTAAATTCGCGGAAGGCGGCAATTAGTCTTTCCCTCATGTTATCTTTTGTTGTCGATCTCTCCCGGAAAATACGTTCTTTGATGGCACCCCATAAGAAAAAATCTGGTGGTGTAAGATCAGGTGATCTCGCTGGCCAAGGTATGGGTCCGCCCCTACCAATCCAATTTTCTCTAAACTGGAGCGTTAATTCTTCCCGGGCTCTTCGACTAAAATGTGGAGGTGCTCCATCTTGTTGGAACCACAACCGAAACCTTTGATTTACTGGGACAATTGCGTCTAACAAATCAGTTAGCTCGTCTTGCAAAAAGGTGGTGTATCTCTCACCATTCAATGGACCTTCAAAAAAAAACGGCCCCACAATTTTATTGTTCACAACACCTCCCCAGACATTAAGGGACCAGCGATTTTGGATGTCTTGTTCTCTCATCCAGTGCGGATTTTGTACTGCCCAATAGTGTAAATTGTGTTTATTTACCGCACCATTACTTTTCACACAACATTCGTCGGTAAACACAACTCTTTCAAAAAAATGTTCATCATTCCGGATTTTTTCCTCTGCCCATTCGCAAAAAGCCACTCGATTTGCAAAATCTTCACCATGCAACTCTTGGTGAAGTTCCAGGTGGTACGGGTGATATGCGTGTTTTTTCAAAATTCGAAGCACACTACTTTTGCTGATCCCAGTTTGAGAGCTAATCTTTGCTAGCAATGTGGGGATTATTTTCAACTAAATTTAACACTCTGGCTTGGTTGACATCGTGAGTAACAGTTGGATTGATAAACGACCTGGTATTTTGTTGAAAAGTTCCTCTTTCACGTAAAGAAGACACTAACGTTTTAAAAATTTGATGATTTGGAGCGCGATTTTGCGGAAACCTTGCGACGTAAGTTTCGGCGGCCAGAGTAGCGTCTCTGCCACATTCGTCAAAAATTAATAGCATTTCAGTCTTTTCTTCAAATGAATATTGAAAAGGCATAATTACTGTTCAGAATAGCTTTCAAGTAAACTTAACAAAAACTACACAACTCAAAAGCACGATCAGACTGTTGGAAGTTCAAGACTAAACTAAACATTTGGTTACAATCAGGTAAATTCTTAAAAGAACAGCAGGCAGGTAAATTTTCAAATAAATCCTTTTTCCTAGTACTTAACAAATCTAATAAACCAAAAAAACACGCTTGAGTAGATAGGATTTAAATAGTGGCTACTTAAATTTTCAACTACGTAATCTTGTTTTTACCTGGATTTCAATAAGTGGGTAAAAAAACTAGATAAATGTAATTTGTCTTCGATGGTTAGCAGTGACTGAGTAAGCAAAGCTGTTTTAACAATGAGTCACTTTCAAAAATTAAAAATAGCGAGTTTTACATTCCATAGAAGATTTAAGTACGGGCCTGGATCTTATTACTCATAGCTCGTGTCGATTGTACCTCAGAACTACTTTTACTGAGGACAGTTGTAAATCAGCCTGATACCAGTTAACGAGGGTTGTCATTTAAGAATTCGGCCATAAATAGTTTTGCATTACATTATTTAATATTTCGATTTATTCAATCACTATACCAATCTAAATTCAGCTTTTCATATCATCATAATGTACGCATTACGTAGATGCAATGGAAGAAAATACAAACTGATAGCTTTAATAATTTCATAATAAATCGCTATCAAAGTCAACTTTCACATCAATTTTGTTTTCTAAAAAATAATTATGCCATGTTGTAGTATCAAAATTGAAGATCATTTCCTCCAATTTTCATATTTTTTTGACCATTATAAATAGCCTGTATAATATTACAATATGAAAATTTAATTACTTTAATTTAATACCATAAAATATTTTTAATACACGCAAAATACAAATATCGTATATTTTAAAAATATAATTTTTAACTTTTCATCGATATAAACATAAATATATTAATTTGGAAAAATATGTATATAGAGAATATCCACCTGATGTCTGTTTCGAATATCTGCTGGATATCGGGCGCCGTATATCTACTGAATGGCTATTTTACGTCCTAGCCTAGTCATGAATTAGACATCCAGTAGATATTGAGTGTTGTAATGGGTAGGTTCGTTTTTATTTTGCCACCCTGTAATTTACAATCACCGTTCAATAGAAACAGAATTTCATTAACAAAATTAATCACACTAAGCAACACCCGTTGTATTTTGTGCTATTTTTAGGTATTTTCTAATTTGCATCAAAAATAAGCAGTTCACAAAAAGTTGTTTATTACAAAGTTATGCGATACAGCCGCTACCATCTTTGACGGAAAATTATTACCCTCTTAATGAGGCGTATTTAAAACGCAATTTTTTGTTGCGACCGCCACGTGTTGTCAGAAAAAGCAGATAAAGCTTTCCCAGTTTTTTCCTGCAGCTTAAAGAAGATGATACGGAAAATTTATGGTAATTTCCAAATAACCCTCTCAGTTAAAACCATTAATTCAAACGTTTTATAATGCCATAAATCAATCGAGAGTCTCCTTTACTATCAACTGAGAACATAAATCACTCGCACAAATTAGACCAAAAAATTTTAAACTGACGAAAATAAAAATGAACCACAAAGTATGAGGCGCAATAAAGCACAATAAAGTGCGGATTGAAATATATGAAGCGATGGGGGCATTTAAAATCCTGCAACCGATCCGTCGTCATTATTCCGGAAAGAAGAAGATTACAATGCAGCACAATGTAATGAATTATAAAGCTTGTCGTTATTGATCGGCCGTAGTATTGATTTAGGAAATATTAAATAATTGAGGCCTGCCTTCATAATAAAAGGTCAAAAAGTATTTAATAATTTTTATGGTTGCCGTCCATGGAAACGTGTTCTTTCTCCGCAGTCAAGAACGTTAAATGGAATTGAGTTAAAATCACCAAATACGTCACGATCGTGCCGATTATCTGCAACGAAAAAATCAATTCACGAAAATGGAAATTCAACTTACCGTGAAAACTACGGACATGTCCAATTTGAAGCCGTGAGCTTTTAGTTCGATCCTTTCTAGGAATAATTGCAGTGCAAACGACTGCAGCTGCAAAAAAGCAAGAAATTATCGCGACGTTTTTAATTGCCTGTATCGTACCTCCTCGGATACCTCTTCCGGAAATGCCAAGTTAATTGAGTGCCTGTCGATTGCAACCCGGATTTGAAAAGTCTGAAATTTTTTATCGACTTTATTGCGAGGAAAAATGTGAAAAAAATATTTGGGGAGGCTCAAACGGTCATAAATCATGAGAATAACTTCCGGTTGGTGGCTATTTGATTTCGCATGCGAATTTTTTTTGGTGAGATAATTAAATGATGATAAAAACCGTCAACGTCTGTCTTTTCGGGTTTGTGAAGAATTAAGCAGACCTAAGTGTCCTCAAATTAAATTAGATCGGAAAGTGGAAAGGATCAAATGATTAGTTTTTGCGCGGAGTTGGTTTGACCGCGAATGAACTCGTGATGGCGGTAATGACTGAATGCAATTATAGTTATCAGGTGCTCTTATCTGAGGAAATTCGCGATTCAAGCGCGAATTTGCTTATTGCGATAACTTAGGATTTATTACAGTATCATTCATTTAAATGTATCCTGAAAATTATAATGAATTACCCTTTAATTTTACTTATTTTAAATTGTTATTTTACACGTCGCATACCTATATGCTACACGACGCTTTATTTAACCAACCATAATATTGGAATAATTTTATATATAAAGTTAACTCTAAACATATGTTTAGAGTTAACTTTATTACATGCACGATTCCGAGTTTGCGGAGTAAATAATCGATATAGCCTTAAAAAGATGAAATGGCATTTTTGAGTAAATAGTACCAATTATTTTGTATTTAATTTTCAATGTATCTTGAAAATATAGAACCATAATGTCAAAATTTACTTCGGTATTAAGATTGATTTTTGAGAAGTGAAATGCTAGGGGAATTGTTTGAGACGGCATCTTAAATTAATATGGTACAAACATTTGTACTCCTACATTTCGTCGACTGAAAGATTAGAGGAAATCAAGAAAAGAATTGCTATGGCAAAAGGTTCTATGGCGTTAAATGAGAACGTTGTTTTCCCGCACCATATTCCTCTAGTACCGATAAATACAGGCAAAAAAATGATGTTCGCTAACGCACAGACCAGGAAAATGACATCAAGAGGCATCCGCCCAAACCACCACAACATATTGTATAGCATGTCGGACTTAAACAGAGGTTATACAATTTGTCAGTGCAGTTTTTGAAAACCAGCCAACCTTTGATGTTTCCGACCTTACGTCCTGCTAGTCTGTTATGGCCTTCAATGCACTTCTAGTGAGTGACAGCACATGAAATATGCTTTCGACCCTGTTATGGGGTTCAGATGGTTGGGAGGGCGTTTTCTCACAGGTGCAAGGCTCCAACTAAATTGTCGCCTTTCCAGAAGGGGAGAGGATTTCCCAACTAGGCATGTCTGGAAGTATGAGTATGAGGAAAGTCTCAGACCCATTTTGACACAATGCTTTCTTCAGAAAAGAGTGAAAGATCTTAACCCCTGAGTTAAAGAATGTACAGGTTGTGACAGTATTGTGTGTTTTGTAGATGTAACTGAAGAAGAGGTACGTCGTCAAGAGGTTGAATTTTTAGTGTTCCTTCAGCGATACCCTCTAGAGGTGTTCAAACTTATCTTAAGTATGTTCCAATTAAGGAACCAAACGGCCACTCAAGATAAACTAATCCATCGTCGGCTCCGATCTACTGAATGGCTTTCCCACATTAAATATGCCATCTCAGACGCAGTCTTACAGATGAATCTTAGAAAATAACAGATACCTACCTATATGGTGTATTATCAATTCCAATATTGACCGATTAAAATTAAAATTTAGAGCTAAGTCTGAACATTTTCTTTTTTGAGGCCTTATTCGGTTAGCGAACATTCGCGATCATCCTGATTATCATTGTCAATTTTATTACGGTGAGATACGTATGCTTGAAAAACTTTAAATAGATTTGGTTACACCGTTCAAAGACGTTACATGAACCACTATTTATTATTTATGTTTATTTAACTATGAGCATAGCAATATATTTATTATTTACTTCCTGCAAAATTTCTTTATCAAAAATGGTACCCTTTCTTAATTTTGATATTTAACATTTTATTTCAATCAGTCAAATGCTCAATTAGTTCACTACTTCAAAAACCCTTGCAAACCAAATATACCAAAGCAAAATGTATACATTGACTATTCTTCTATAATGCCAACAGTAGTAATTTGACTTGTGAAACTTGCTTAGCTATGCAACTAACCTTTATGAAGGAAAAACCTTCTTATGTGCGTAGGGAATTTGATTTATTGAACTTTTTCAGTTGTGCATAAATTTGAATTTAAATGCTCAATATATTTTTAACATCACATTTTAAATAAATACACATTTTGTGATGTATATAAAAATTTTTTAAATGAATACACTTCAGAATTCTATTACTTTCAGATTTTGTACAGTATTGAGGTTATTGCATATAAATTATATTAACCAAACTGCTGAGCCAACAGAGGAAGCACCCTCAATGCGCGAGCGCAGCGTCTAGTTGCCTTACTTAAATAATGTAACGTGTAGTAAAAAATTACTTTTTGTACTAACTTTAAATCTTACACAATTTTTTGTTGTTTTTAAAAACTCTTGGTTCCTAACCAATCACTTAAGTTATACCTATTTTCTATAGTGCAAAAATTCCGTTAAAATTTTTCTTGTTCGAACTAACGCGAGTCTACTGTATTGTTTTCCTTCAATTACATTTATAAAGTTTTGATGCATATTAATTAATCCGTAGTTTCAGAGATATAAAGTAAACTTACTTTGTTTAAATGGCACTTGTAGTATCCATTGACCACTTATTTTCCAAGTTCTTCAAAAGTATATAATTTGCATAAAAAATACAGCGAAAAACTCCCACAAAGCAATAGTTTATGCTTAGAGCTCTGTCTTTGAACTATTTTCCAGTCCAAAATTTTTAAAATACAAAATTACTTTTTTAAACAGTGTTGGCTGAAATTATCTAATTTTGAGTGACCGGAAACGTAACAATTTTGATCAACAATTAATTATAAATAAATTTCGTTTCGGAAGAAAGAACCTTTTTAAATCCTATTAACGTGTTAATAAAATTATTATAAAACGACCAACGCCATTCATTTTTGCTTTTGGTTACGGGTATTTTTCATGAGACCCGTTCAACCCTTGGTGCACTCTGAATTTACAAGTAGGTTAAACAAAACATTTCCTACCACATTGACAGGTGAAGTAACCCATAATTGCTTACTTGATTGCCGACAAGCGGCATAGTACTGGTCATTAATATCTCAGTTTGAAAGTGACTGCGAACACTGTTAATAATTCACTCAAACCGACCGGTAATTTTTTAATCAACAATTCCCCCTGAACAAACCTGCATAGTTTAATGCGTGTTATTTCACACATTTTCCCTTTCTGACTATCTAATTAATCCTCACAAAATGTTTTAATGAAGAAGATTGTAAATATTTACATATCGAGGAAATTAAAGCGTTGGAATTCATGGCTCCCACATGAATTGAACAGACAATACTGATTTATTACATTAATTCCGAACCGACCATTCCTTTTATGGAATACCAACATTTACTAATGTAACCACACTTAATGTTGATTTTATGACGTTACCCTCGAGTAGTTTATTCAAATATCGTCTGGGAGCAACATAACGCCTACCGATTGTCATTTAATTTGCGTCATTTATTTACAGACAAATATTTACTGGCTAGCTTTTACAGTTCACCTAAAATGGTTTTTTTACCTGCTCGTAAATGTTTTCGCAGTAATATAAGACCAACGTTAATTTCAGTCCATAAAAGAATATCGTAATTGCAGCGGAGCAAATCCATTTCACGCTTATAACTGTATTCCTTACACACATGTTTATAACTATAAAACCACAACATAAAAGTTCAACCAGCGTCATCAGAATAGTTAAAGTGAACATGGACTTGAATACATCTCCACTTTTGTGCGTTAATGAACACAATTCTCTGTAAAGATTCCGGGACCGTTTCAATTTTGCCAAATTTATGCGGCCCAAGCTTCTCTTGAGCTTCAGTAAAATGTGCCTGATTGCAAGTAAATAATTCACAAAAATCAGCTCACGCAAATAAATGCCAACATTCACTGAAACATTGGTAATTATTATGATTGCGTTCTGTAAATCGGTGTTTTCGGGATTGTCGAAAAAAAGAGAACAAGCAATCGTTGTTATTAAAATTCCAAGAACGATCTGCATTGTAAATAAGAACTGAAGATTTCTCTCGACGGCGTAACACGACTGAAGTTTTTGCAGGTCGGAAAATATGTCCACAATTTTTTCGTTGTTGTGGAAAATTATTTGGGAGCCCATTACAAAAATGAACATGAAGGTAAACCATTCAATCGCCAATCCAACTCTTGCAACCGCATAACTTTCATAAAAGCCGTTATAAAGATAAGCGTATGTCGTGTAGGTAAATAGTGCCCATTCTATGGCCAAAAAGGTAAGGGAATAACACTTCAATTTGATCGAGCACTTGGGGTTGTGGTAGAAAATTCCCCAGGAGATGTAAAAATTATAGACCAAACCGTTCAACATTTCATAAAAGACTGGACAACGGAAAAACAATTTTATTGACAACAACTGATATAATCTCTTTTTAATTTCTTACTGAGATCAAGATAACTATTACTTTCTAAAGCCATACATCTTTGGCTTTTATTAAAACGAAATGAAATTTTTTCAGACTATCAGATGTGAAACATCTGTTGTATAAGCGGGTAAATAACGAGGTACCGGTTGGACACCCCCCGAATCTTCAATTCGCCGCTGGCGGATGTCAGTATCCCCAGGCCAAGCCCTTTCGGGACCCCTCTGATATTTATCCACGACCAGTGAAATAGTCGCCGGATCGTTTACCCCGTTCGACTTTATCCTCCTTTGAGTACTCACTGATGTTCTCAACGTTTTTCGCTTCTGCAAGGAAACTAATGAGGTTCAGGCCAATAAAGATTAAATACGTACTTCAACGGCTCCTCGCCATTTATCAGCCGCGTGTCTTGCCAATTCCATTCTCTTCTGTTTTTTAATTTGGTGCTTCTTGTAAGCCATTTCGATTACAATTAGACCAATTCCTCCTATGATTCCAGCTCCGACTAAAATAAAAACTCCAGCCATATTTTTCAAGCCTAGAGTATTCGGGGTCTTTTCAAACTGTTCGCATGTTTGGACATTTCCCTGCAGAATCCATTTATTATCCAGACTTTCCATAAAGCCGCCTGAAAACTGAAAATTGATTTACGGTCTTGCGGCGCATTTTCTTACTTTCATGAAAGTCTAAGATTGCTAGGGTTACGTCGTCGGCCCAGGGGGAGCCCTTTTGGAGCCCAATTCCGTATCCAGAGCGACCAAAAAGTTCTCCTGCGGTTACTAGTTCACAATCTTGAGCTGCTTCAAATTCTAAACGAGAGCTGTCCCAGATGAAAGCCATTAATTTGCCAATTTTTACGTCGCGGATGGCGTCTTCTGCGGTATTGTAATTGTTTGCTTCCATAGTTCTGTACATGTTGGATAGTTCGACTTGTCTTCTGAAGTACATGTCGACGGCTGAGCCTTTCACCGTGGCGCAGGTTAAATTTTCCATTGTGTTTCTTAACTATTAAATAAAATTTAAGATTTTCGTTAAGAAAGTTACTTGTTTAATTTACCCTTGCATCATTAATTCCAGTTAGTTTTGTTTTTGGCCTCTCCAAAACGAGGAAGGCTGCCAAATTGGCAGTATATGAAGCTACAATAATCATAGCAAAACCAGCCCACACCATCCCCAGAACCCTGGCTGAAAAGCTCCTCGGAGTTCCTTCCCCAATTCCACTATTAAGCAAAACCCCCCAGGCGAACCAAATCGCGCTAGAAAGATTTAAAGCGTCCTCTTCAGTCCCATCAGTATTCGCTAATTTAAATCGTCCGAATGGAGAAAATCGGTCTAGAAGATACAAAACTAAAGCGACGACGTGCACGGAAATCATGACTAGGATCCAAAGCGTGTTACTGAAGGGTTGTAAAAACGACACTAACGTTGACGATCGTGACGGCTTTTTCTCCAAGATCGTAATTCCTTGATATTTGAAAGGTTTGCTGAATTCAATGAATTCAGCGCGTTCCGGATTGATCGTTAAGGGAGCTACGATCATATCAGCTCGTTCCCCTACCAATTCGCCTATCAATCCAGTCCATTCTTTTTTCCCTCCAACTGCAAAATATTTAATTAAAAATTGTGACCCACGTTATCCAATCCATACCAGAAATGTTCTTTATCACGTAATTTCCAAAAAGGCCATCTGGAGATAAGGCGAGACTGTAAGTAAAGTTAATTGTTTTCGACAGTTCTTTTAATAGATCCATGCAAAAGCCTTTGCAGCAATGTCTAGCCATTTCTAAAATGTAAAACATTAATGGAATGATAATGGATGCTCTCTGGAAATACCTAGAGTCTCATTGAAATGCGGGCAGAGGATTTCGTCCGGCATACAACCTTCCTGATCCTCATTAAGCTTTCTAGTGTAGACGAATGGTTTTTCTTCTATCGTTAAAACTTTCAAGTGAGTTGGGATCATAAATCCTTCGGGCTTCTTTTTCAAGCGGCCTGGCCATAATATGCTTTTTTCATCGATCGTTAAGTGTAGTCTGCCATTATCCTACGAAAAGCTTCCGATTTCACATTTCATTTTACTTCAAACTTACTCGACTAAAATAATGTTTTCCGACTGCCACTAATTTCTGCCGGCGCTGGACATTAATGACATCATATTCGGCGTTAATCCGATCTCCTTGGTCATCAAATCCCACTTTTCCAGTTTCTCCGTTGATCAAAACTTGCCGCCTGATGAAATTAAACAGTTCCCGTCCAGTGTCCCAAATCGTGCCTGAGTTATCACAGTCCTTTGGAGCTTCTGTGATTCTCGTCTTGTTTTGATTCATGTCCCTCAAGGCGGAAGCTAAAACGTAACTACAAAAAACTTAATTAACGTTTGTTGAGTTTTGTTGCGGCAGTTACATGCTGTCCCTGATGTGAGCCTTTTCATCCGTCGCGTTTACTAAACGTAGACCTAAAATACCTTCAGGAACATTGTCAGCGTTTAAAGCTTGCTCGGTCACAATCCAAACGTTTCCAGAACTGGTCATATTTAAACCACCAGCATCGCGAAAAATCACTCGTGCATCTGTTTTACTACGACCAATAGATGTAAGAGAAGTCTTAAAAAGTATGTTGTGGTTACCTGGCGTACAGAAGATAAACTCTGGCTTGAGCGCTCTTCATCTCAGAAAGTTGGTCAGTGAAACTTTCCAGACCTGGTTCAAATTCAATAACAGATTCAACCTGAATCAGAAAAGTTGTATTAAAAATGCACGGAATTGTTTACCGCCCCCACTTGTACTTTAATTTCAACGTCATCCTCAAGACTTTGAGAGGTTGTTTGGAATCGCCCCAGTAAGGCACGTCCATCCGTGTCCGAGCCGTGAATGAAGATGACCTTCTTGTAATTGAAGTGTTTTAATAGTTCGACCCAAACGTCAGCTTGATGAGAATAAGGGGGGACCGTACGTAAGAATGACACGTGGATATTCTGAAATAAAATTGTTATTTTTATTAATAAACAGCGCAAAAAAGTTCTGGTTTATTGAGAGAATACTTAAAGAGAAAGAGAGGAGTAATCGAGACAGAAGAAAACAATTATTGATGATATGAAGATGAAATGATAGAAATAAGATCAGAAATTCAAATTACAAAGAAGGCGATAACATCAAATAATGTAGTAATCAAGCAATACGGAGAAGAAATACTACCAATTAAAAAATAACTTGATAAAATAGGTGTGGAAAACAGTGATTGGACAGAGGAGAAGCAACATTTTGTATATAAAATGCAAAAAATTGAAGAACCACTAGAAATACAGATGAAAGGAAACAGCAATACAATTATTAATAAAAATACTACCGTTTAAAAAGAAACAGGCAAAAGAAGAAATTGAACAGTGATGAATAAGCAAGCAAGGAAGTGATGAAACAATGAATAAGGTGTACAGGCAAGAATAATAGAAACATAGAAAATAGGCCAAATTCAAGAAAAACTATTGTCATTCCAGCAGAAAATTGATACAATGGTAAACAAAAGCATACTGAAAAGAAGAAAAATTTACATTGAAAATGACTTAATCAAAAATAAAAGAAAACTTAGGAAAATAGCCGAAGAAAAAAGAAAAAGGAAAAAAAGACAAAAATTGGGTACCAAAAATTAATAACAAATAACCAGCTAAAATGGAAATGGAATAAAGTAAAGAGCTTATTGGAAGAAGTGGATCTAAGTAAGATAAATAATGTTAAAATCCCAAAAGCTTAATGCAATTGAATAGAGTGGATGCATGGTAACACACAAGGGAAAGTTGAAGAACAAATGGATAGTAAAAAAAATTGTTAAAAATAGAATTATGGAAAGTAAAGTGAATACAAGGAAAGGAAAAAGAGCTTTAGCAAGAAATAAATAAAATTAATTTCCAGAATTTAGGTATTATAGAGACAGCCGTATAACCTTATATCGAAAGGTAGAAAGGTTTCAGATTATATATGGATTTATGTAATAAAATACGATTATTTTACCTTGTCTGAAAATGCTGAGTCTCGAGATGATATTCCAATAACGGGGATGTGGTAAAATCCGCTTGTGTAGGACACGGCTGCCGGAGACAAGTCTCCAGTTAAGGGATGAGACACCACGACGGCATAAACCTACAAGCAGCAGCTGTACCTAAATCGATTATAAACTTTAAAACTTACACGATTCGATATTAAATGTTTACAGACATTAAGAGCTGTGCGAATTGGGTTGGGGTCCATCAGAATTGAAGTTCCATAAAAAGTAACCCCTTTAGGAATGTATTGATGATCAAAATTTAAGTGCTAAAAATTAAGTCGATTTAACAAATAGCGGCGGTTTCTGTTAAGCACTTACAGCAATCGTTTCTTTGAAATAGCGCTCACTATCATTGCTGCTCAAAACGCCCCCGATGGATAGTGTCGCGGGATTATCCGATGACCACTGGTCACCTCTCACAATTTTTAAAATTAACACAACAACAAACAGCCGCATTTTCAACTCGCCGGAGCACATCTGACCTCGCTCAGCTGCCGCGCCCGTTACCGGAGCAACCACTTCAGATGATATTGATTTTAGGGATGAAATCGCTCTTTGCGCTTAAAAATTTTATTGTGACATTGCGTACATGATTACATGATTAAAGAAAAATTAAACGTGGGCCCAGGGGTTAGCAAATTTCCAAGCTTCATGACCGGAAGTTGCTGCGATGGCTGCTGATGTGGCGGCCAAGGATGCGTCTTTGGCGGCAGTGACGTGCCTGAGCGCAGCCGCTGCTTCGGATTTTTGAATCGCAGCGATTTTAGCCGCTGTGTTTTCTGAAATCAATTAATTCGAGCATTTTTACTAAGACAAAATTCCGGTACCTGATCTTTGAATTTCGGCTGCTGCAGCAATTGCAGATCGTCGGATCGCTTCAGCAGATCTTGCTTCCTTAAATGCAGCGATTTTTTGCAGTTCCGCAACTTCTGCTTTCGCTTGTGCTAAACGTTGTTGGGCCAAAACAGCAGCATTAGCTGCATCACTAGCTTGTTGGCGGTGAATAGCTGCCGCCGCTTCCGCTTTTTGCAAAGCAAGAGCGGCTTGAGCCTCTTTGTGGTTCGCAATGCGTTGTTGATTAATCACTTCCTGTTTTGCCTGCTGCACGCGATGTTGGGCTACCATTACATTTGCAGAAGCTTCCTTTGCCGCATTTACAGCCGCTGCAATCTCAGCCGGTGAGATTGTCTGTTGTACCTAAATTTCAAAATTAAATTTAAAATAAAAATGTAAAACCATTTACCGGAAGTAAAACTTGAGCGTAATGAGGATTGTGCCCAAAAGCAGCATTCTGGAACGAATAGCCGAAACCACCATCAAAAACTTCCCTCTTTCCAGCGCTACAAACCGCCAGAAAAGCGACGAAAATTACCTAAAATATTTACATTCATTAATCCACCCTTACGAGGGGATGATACCTACTTGTTGTATGGACATCTTGCAGTCTTACTGGTTTTACCGGATTCGCTACGCCCTTTTTATACCAAAGGTAATTATTCTATTCAGAAAAAATGCATAAAGATGGTTATTAAGAGGATTCCTTTCTAAGGGTTATTTATCGACGGTCACGATTGTTACAACGAAAGTAAAAGTAATCGGAATTGCAACAGTTTAAAAAAGGGGTCAGTTTTTTTTATATAAGATGTGGTTGCATAAAATTCTGGAAATTTTAATCCGCTTCTACGTTTAAGAGAATGCGGCGCGAAAGATTAAATTGATTCGAAAGGGTCCTTTCCCTGCAAAAAGGAATATTCAAGCAGAGTCAGGTACGTAATTAAATTTTTGCATGGTGTACAACAAGCGTGACAACGTTTGGAGATCTAAATGACTTGTAATTTCTGAATCGTGGAGATAAAGAAATGGGGTTATTTCTTGAAGCGTTTACAATATTGTTGGGTGCTTTGTAAAATAATTAGTTATAGTAAGGATGAGCAATTTGAGATCACTGGATATTTAAGATTTTTTAGAAGGTTTATTTTACTAAAGAATTATTAAATTATTTTATACTTAGTAATTAAATACAGTGCTCTCTCAATAATCCGAGTTATTGGTGAACTCTCAGTTACGTTAGAAATAAGTCACAAAAAAGTTTCCACTTTTATTGTGACTGAAACACCTTTTTGGAACAAAAACAACCTCCAGAGTAGTCTGCTACTGACAAGAAAATAGGCTAGTACTAAAATATTCTCCGTAAAATTCTGCATAAGAAGGTTATTATGCACCATATAATTCTCATTCATCAGACAATATTTAGATATTTTTTATTTTTGGGAATGAACTCGCATCTATTTTTTAACCAAAGCGACTTCCGAAGTGGGCGGATTTGGAATTTTTCTTATTTATCTTCTAATTTAATGTGTCCAGATGAAAAGAAATCAAGTTTGGCCTACAAAAATGTATCAGTGACATTATTAAATTTCACGTTACAAAATGTTTAATCAATAACAAACAGTTTTTATAATTCAAAGTTATTTTCAAAATGGAGGAGACTTAAAAACAGAAATCAGCGTTTAGAGAACGATTTGCGAATGTTGTTGTTGATAATAATGGTTGTTTTTGCACATTTAAAAAAAATGTGAAATATAGTAATCGACAGATTTTTAATTTTTTAAGCCAAGCTTGATTTCAATTCGTTTGACCAAGTTATAGAAAAGTTTGTCATTCAAAACTCTGACTCTGAAGGATCTAAGGACATTTGTAATTTATGGGAAAAACCAGCATCCAAGTCATTGGAAAAAATGCTGGGAGAAAATACTTACAACCCAGACGAAGACAAAGATGTTGTAACATTAGATTTGTTGTGCGAAGATATTCAATTCGAAACAAAAGAACTTGAAATACAAGATCAATGTTAGGGAACATTAACATTGGCAGTGCTTATTAACTGAAGAAGACATAATTGATTGACTTTATAGAGACTTAAATTTGTTAAACGAAAATGATACTCATAAAATTAGTAATTTTGGAGACAATACCAAAAATTAATAAGTTGGTAATAAAACATTGAGATTCTTAACAACTCCTTAAAGACTCCTTATCCTTAAGTGAACTGAATAAATACATCACTCTCAAATGTTGAAATAGTAGATTAGAGGAACGTGTTTTCGAGAACACAGAAAAAATTTAAGCAAACGAAAATAGTTAAATTATTCTAATGTGTCAATATTGTTTTCGATTAAGAAATTTCTGCTTTTGCTTTATTTCCTGAAGATTGTGCAATTCGGGTGTTGTGATACTACGAATGGAATTGTTTCAATTAATCCGAATTATCAAAGCAGACAACATTATATTAAAATCCTTACAGTTTTTCAACTTTATTTGAGAGAAAAGTATTACAAACATTTTTGTAAAAATTAAATTTGTATGTACGACTGCATCATTAAGTGCTTATGCTATAGTTTTGCTACTACCCAGTTCCATTTCATAGTAACTGTTGGTAAAATAACTGTAATGTGAGACAACAAAGATGAACAACTTGATAACGAAGAAACAGAAAAAAGCAACCAAGCAATAAAAAAAAAACGAACTGCGCGTGATTCTTGTATCAAATTTATAAACTGAATTTGTTTCGATATTGAATCAATTTTAGCCATCACACACAACGCTTGGCAAACAATTCGTACATAATCGGATTTTCTAGAATCGCCTGCTTTATGAACCTCGCTCGCTACGCTCAATCTGTCATAAACGGTTTGTCGTTACATAAATATCTATTATCTTATGTCTAATAACGTAAGCAAAAATAAAACCATGTACTTCCTATAAAATCGGTTTTCTTGTGTTAGATTCGATAATTTCCTGTTACTTTGTGGTATAGGGAAAAGATGTGTAAAATGAAATAGTCAGGTAAAATGGCACACCTTATATATCTTGAATTTTAACAAGTTAATAATAATAACCTGCGTCCAACACCATTTTTCCATTGTTGTTGTTTGTAAAACCACATACGGTGTAATTGCATCGCCTTATTTTTTTTAGAAAATAAAATGAAGCTATTTATTAACTTAACATTTTAATAAATTGATTTAATCTAAACAGAAATGCATATCACAATTTGACTTATGATTTCCCATAAAAAGAAATTTTACACAAGCTTCCCCTATCAGTTTTGCCTTTCAGAAAAAAAATTGTCATCAAATCTATTCACGTATAAAACAAACGCTCCGCTTCAACTTTAATTCAAGAATTTTATTTTGATTGTCATTTGAAAACAATCTGTGTAAAAGATTGTCATGTTTTCCTTGAAACCATAGTTAATTACTTTCTTTGTCGGAGAGAGGTATTTTTTTTCCAAATCCGCATTTCATTAATTAATTTTTTAAGATACTGCTTCAGTTCTTGACAATTTTATTTCATACATTGTACAATCAATAATTACTACATTTTTATTCTAACACATTATTTAAAATAAGTGCAAATAGATAAAAACTTTTTCTTCTATATCAGACTAATGGAACTAATGGAACTCTATTTCGACAACACTGGAATTAAAATAAACAATGAGAAAAAGCTTAATATTTAACTTGGAACACTTTCACGAGTCACAAATTGAATTTTAACTGAAACCGAATTTTTTTAAACTTAAACCAACCTTGAAGAAATCGCTCTTACAATTGGTCTGTTTAATTAAACCATTCGCTTAATAACAAATTTAAAGTAATCCTGATTAATAAAAATCGACCAGTGAAAGTAAAGCCAAAAAGTCACGTAACATAACTGAAATGAAATGTCTCACGCTTCATAGATCGCCCCATTGTATTGTAAATATTTCATCACTTCATAAAAACGTTTTTATTTACACAAATAGCTTAATACAAAAAAAGGACTTAGGATTACTTTCTAACATGTAGTACTCTTATTTAATGTCCCGACTGACTGCTTTTAGTAACCATCCATTTTTCTTCATACTTCTTACTTTCTACGGCCGGCGGCGCTTTATGACTGGAATTAGATTTGGCTTGCGGTCTTAAATATTGGAACTTCGGCTCGTTAGCAGCCGCATCCAATTGGTAGGACTTGCACTTGTGTTTAGAATTCGGTCTGGTGTATTGAGCATGACTTGCGCTTCTGTCTTCATCCTCATCTTCCTCTTCTTCTTCCGACTTACTGTCTTGATTGTCTTTGTTGAAGATGTACTTTCCTGCATAAAGAGAGGGCTTGAATTGTTTGGGATCGTCGTTGTCATCTTCATAGCTGTCATTGTCGTAATTAGAGTTTTCTTCACTTTCATTGCTAGAATC
The DNA here is from genome assembly GCA_949768715.1 of Dascillus cervinus. NCBI lineage: Eukaryota > Metazoa > Arthropoda > Insecta > Coleoptera > Dascillidae > Dascillus > Dascillus cervinus. The sequence goes on along the minus strand of OX458319.1, from coordinate 21,460,478 downwards.
TTCTTGTAAACTGGAATGATCATTTTCTTCCTCACCGCTGCTATTTTTTTGTTCTTCTGGTTTTCTTATCGGAGTTTGATCATGTTTTTGGAAGTAACTAAAAGGAGTGGGTTGAGGTACTGAAGTTCCTTTTGGGATGTGCGGCAAAGGAGTTGTAACTTGTGGGAAATGGGTTATTTGTGAGCTTGGTTGGTTTATTTTCGGTTCCGTTGATGATGGCAAGTGAGTGGTGATTCTGGGAATAGGCCATTTAAACACAGTGGTTCTAGATGGAGGCCTTGGTGTTACAGTTGGCGGTTGGAATTGATATTGTGGGAATTGATTTTGGGGAAATTGATTTTGTTGAAATTGAATTTTTGGAAATTGATTTTGTGAAATTTGATTTTGTTGAAATTGATTTTGTGAGAATTGATTATGAGAAATTTGATTTTGTGGAAATTGACTTTGTTGGGGGTGAAACACAACAGGGCCATTTTGGTTTAATTGCTGCTGTTGTTGTTGGGCTGAAGCGGTTTGCGGCACATAATAATTATTTTGGGCAGATGGAAACTGGTTATTGCGTAAATAACCCAGCCCGTGCTGAACAACGGAATTTAACTGGACGGGATTCACAACACCATTTCCGAAATAAGGCACACGAGCTTGAGCACTTGGAAGATAATTTTGGGGTTGAGATTGAAATAGTTGCGCGGCAGCTTGGTTAAACTGGTCTGTATTATGCCGATAATTATTGTAGACTGCCTGGGGAGAGGTCAGCTGTTCTTCGACTTGGCTGGGGTTGAAAAAATTGGGGTTGGATTGAGCAGCAGCCGCTTCTTGTGGAAAATAAAAAACCTGCTGTTGTTGTTGTTGCTGATTTCCCCGGAAAGGTGAAAAAACCTGGCGCTTGGATTTACCCTCGCCGCCGGAAACAACACTGATCAGAATCGTTACCTGGAACGATCAAAATTAATAGCCCGTAAAACAATACAATCACTCACCAAAAGGAGCCTCATTGCGAACCGATCTTAAGTTAGTGCACAACTGAATTGTCGCTCGTCGCGGGGAGTATTTATATTTTAGGCAAAAAGTGCTGGTTAGATTTCGTCGTTTTTGTGGAGAAGTGAAAAGAGCATTTAAAACCAATTAATCCGGAAACGGATTTTTTCCGCTTTCGCCCCCACTTTCATGCGAAGCATTTTTTAGAACGCTTTTCCTTCCCACGGTTTTCTTACCCCGCGACTGCATTTTTTTATTGTTAGGGGAATTCTCGGCTTGGCCAGTTTTGTGCTTGACCATTTCGACATTCAACGGCTTCTTTAGGTTTTCGTCGACCGGTTCGAGGCGGTCGACAACCGGTCAGTGAATATTTGGAACCCTTAAAAAAAGGGGAAGCGTTTTTGAACCGTTACTCCTCCCAACAAAATATGCCGACGACGTCCTCAACGGACTTTCAAAGCGCTCCTAATTCCGCGGATCGCAGCTTGAGAAAGAGGTCTTCCGATCCGGGAGTTACGAAAGGAATCAAATTTTGTTCAGTTATGTGAGTCGATACCCGGTCGACTTAAAATAAAATTTTGTTCGAGTCGCTTAAATTTTTAAAAATTGAATTTTGATTTACAATTTTTTTGAATTAAGAATTTTAGTTTTTAATCGTTCGCGAATCAATTTGAAAAGTTAATTTAATTCGAGAAGTTTTAATTAATTTTGAAAAATTGCCAATTTTGGTTTGGAGGAACGTTTCGGGCAGACTTCTTACGTTTGCTGCGGCCTTGTGATCTAAGCCCTCTCAGTTATGAATTATGGGGAATTGTAATAAAATTCCAACATGGCGTTTGCATTCCGCAAATTCTTTTGTTATAAACCCGCTTATAATTTGATTGATGGCGCTCTTTCACTCAAAATTATGAACGCTCTGGTTGCCTACAATTTTGCTCAATTTTGGTTAATTTACATGTATTAGGTAACGACTGCAATGGAAAATTTTTGTGAAAAAAGTTTCCCATTTTCTTATTGATAATATGCATCGGACTAACTGCGTCAGCTATTACGAGGCGCTTTGAGTGCCCGTGAACGGCGAACTTAACGAAATCCGGCTTCAAAAAATTCTAAACTCGATTTCTTTCCTCCTTGATTGATTAAAAATAATTGGCACACACACCTGTCCGTTTAGTGTGCATCAAGTTATCAAGAAAGAGTTCTTGCGGTGCGGATTGCATGATACGTAGGAGTGCGCGCGCTCGTGGCCGCTACTATCATTTCGGAGCCACGTTCCACGCTGCGCTGGGCTCCACACGTTGCTGCGCGCCTAATAACAAGACCGCCAATTTCGCGCCCAGGCAGTCGACGACAGAGTCATTTTGAGTTTGCGCAGATTTTGAGAATTGCACTCGGTGCTGGTAAGTGGCGGTCTTATCGGTGTTTTCCTGAACTCGGACTGGCAAGTCGATTTTACAGAATGCGGCAAACACCAGGAGCGCATAACGCTGCACTCTTTTAAATTTCAGAACTTTTTCGATTAATTTTTTTTCCTGAAAAAAAATTTCAAATTTAATTTTTATTTTCACAATGGAGCGCTTCAGAAATTAATTTCGAACATGACAAATTGATGGATATCGAAAAAAACAACCCGGAGCGAACTGAGGTCACTCTCATGAATAAAGGCCGGCAAACAATAGTTATTATGCTGTAAAAATTGAAGATGCTTCTAATATTTCGACATCATATAATTATAACATGTCCGTGATGTGTGTGGTTTTTTGCGTGGATTACGTGGGAATCGGGTGCATTGAAAAAACCGCAAATTCTGACGTTACTAATTGTGGCTTTAGATGGCTGTTATTAGCGAGTGCGGCTAATGAAGATTAATTTTTAAAACTAATTTTAATACGTGTAGACGTTACCTGCGAGGAAAAAAATCTCTATGACATCATATGCACGTATATCATTAAGATACACGCAATAATACTTTTAAGATGTACAAGTGAATGACTCACTGATTTTTTATCCCCCAGAATTTAAAACAGACCAAACAAAATTGCCACAAACCGCATCAATTAATCGATTTTGAATAAATTGTGAAGGATGAAATTTTGATTATTTTTTTGTGCACCATAATAGTGGCTTTTACAATTTCCATCAATTTTTTTGTGATTTAAACGAACAGGAAAACACCGAGTCAATCATCTTGATGTGAATTTCATAATGGATTCAATCTACAAATAATTACTAGTATAATTTACAATCCACACGAATAAATATAATAATAGAGTGAAGTCTCAAGGTGAAAGATATTTTTCACACTTCATCGGCACAATCGACAATAATCTTCTTTATCGATCAATTAAGGTGGATCGACAATCGGATTTTATAAAATGATGCTTAATGATAACGTTGGGTTATTAATTTTCTGGAGAATACATCGATTTTTTTCTTAGCTGTTGATGTTTAGGTCGTTATGTAACGTTCCAATGGCCTGTAATTAAAAAAAAAGAAAAAAAAATCAAGGTGAGATTCAAGCATGAAAATACATCCATGCAAGCTGGCGGATGAACGGGTTACCGAGAATTTATTGGGGGTTTTCAAGCAACATTCGTTTTTTCTACTTCCTGTTGAATTTACGAATCCGATATTTAGTAACGTTTGTGAACGAAAATTTTTTATTAAAATAATTTGCAAACAACTAAAATCTTTATTCTTACAATTTTTTTTTTTTTTACTCATATTAAAGTTAGTTATGGATAAAGCCACTCTCCAGTGTTGTAGTTCTAACAGTAAAATTAAAGTTTTCTGCAAACTTTGTTTGAATATACAATTAAATTAGTTTTAGTGGCAAAAAATTGTTTGAATAAAACTTACATACAAATAAAATCTCTATATTTTTTGTTTCTGTGATAATTTTAATATTTTCGTTCGTATTAAAGTTATATTTCCAAAGAAGAATTAGAAGAGGCCATCAAATGAATAAAAAAGGAAAAACAACAGGGATAAATCAAATACCACCAGAATTAATAAAACATATGGGACAGGATGGGAAAGAAGAAATGCTTGTGCTGGAAGCAAGCAGACATACCGCAGGAGTGGAGGATTGGAGTAATCTACCTCTGCAAAAAAGCGGCTGCAGAAACTATAGAGAGATTACACTGTTAGCAACGGCTCTAAAATTATTATGGACAGCAAACTAGAAAAAATAGTACAGTACCAATTGCAGGACGTACAAAGCAGTTTTCGCCAATCACACAGCAAACAAGATCATAGCTTCAGAATCGACTAAATAGTTGAGAAGAAACTAATGAACAACCAAGAGATATTCACGTGCTTCATTGACATGAGAAAGGCATTTGACTCAGTCAGTTGAAATACGATATGGAAGAGTCTAGAAAATAAAATTATTAGCATACACCTAATGCAAGCAATCAGAATGATATATACGAAGATCAGTAATCAAGCAAGAACATGCAATATACCGCCGGAAAGGTTCACCACTTCAAAACGATATGACAGCCACTTCTGTTTATGTAGGTACTTCTAAAAGCACAAAACCTGTTTTTAAATATCGAGAAAACGAAATGAATGGTAATGAGTAATGAAAAGAAAGGAATTAATATCACAGTGGACTGGGTTAATAGATACAAATATCTGGAATGAGTTATAGATAGTAAGTGGAACGTAGAGGAAGATTTAATCCGTCGAATACAATCAGCGAATAACATTTATTACGCCCACAAGAGAAATTCTTATCACACAATGAAATCATGAAAACAACAAAAATAACAGTGTCTAAACCAATGTATTTACCAGTCCTTAGTATGGAGAAGAAAATTGAATCCTAACAGAAAGACAGGAGATGACAATACAAGCAGCTGAGATAAAGTATAACAGAAGGAAGATAAAAAGTTGGGTTTGTTTGAGCACTTAGTGAAAATGCAAAGTGAAGAAATTTTGGAAATAGAAATCATTAGGAAAAAATAAAAGAGGAAGACGTAGAAGATAATGGAACACGGTAGAAAAGATAAAATTGGAACTCGGTCAAAGAAATGGCTCAAGATAGGAAAAAATGTTAGAAGTTTTATTTAGATAGTAAAAGAGAAGACGATAAGAAACTATTTGAATAAAACTTGTACGGTCGGTTGCACCAACGCATCTTAAGTTACAGATTAACTGAGCTCTTCTTAAATGTAAGACTATCTTGAGAGAAATTTTCGTTGCCTAGCAAAATTGTAAGTTCAGCTTGGCTAGGATGGGAATAGATTTGGCATAATTTTTTTATGCATTTATTTGCGCGGTTTTTAAAAATGTGCGTGTTGGTCTAAATTGACTTTTAATCTGCTTCCATTTTCAATAATAGAAAATCTACGTTTCCATGCACTACTATCATCTTTAAAATAATTAAATTAAAATAGTTGTCAAATCTATTCCCATCCTAGCCAAGCCGAACTTACAATTTTGTTATGCAACAAACATTCCCCTCAAGCTGGTCTTACATTTAAAGGAGCACATTACACAAAAAACTTTTTTTTAAAATTATTATTTAATGTTAAATCATTGTAGTCAGAACTATTAAAAACTATTTGATAAAACTCAAATGTAAAAAAAAAATTGTTTTAGAATATTAAGACTTTTTAGAATTGCTTGTGACGTCACTGAGCCGACCTCACCGAAACTCCGTATCTCTCACGTGCAAAAGTTACTCGCTTCGCACAACGATTCATCTATCTAAAAATTATATTTTTAATGCTTAATTTATATGAGACTGTGTGAATGGTTTTGCCAAAGACGATAAAAGAATCAGAATTTCAATACGGTGTTTAGTTATTTTTTTAAATATTAAATAAGAACAGCGCCCCGACTGTGCGTTCCGTTCCTATTTTATCTAATTGTGCGTAAAGTTCGGCTAAGTTTATGACTGTGCCTTTTACAATACTATAAGTGATCCGTCCATAAAAGCAACAAGGTTTGTTGCACCCTGCAGTGAACCCTCATTATCATCAGTAAAAGTTGATTGTGATTTAAAGTCGTAAATGCAGAATAACTCCGAGTTATTTTCAACAGTAGCCACCAGAACATCGCCGACCAGTTTTTGGATGCAGCGAACCAACGGGACATCGTTTTCCTAATAGAGAAAAATCGCCGAAACGATTTGCATTTTGGTCAGAATTTTGTAAAAGGCAATCATTTCAACCAGGACAAAATGCAAGAATTTGCAATAAACATTTTTTAGAAAGTGATTTAGACTAATCGTGTGTTCCAAGAAAAAATTTTCAAAAGAACCTTGTTTTAAAAAAAGAAGGTACATATTGGCTCAATAAAAAAACATGAATTGGGTCACATTTTTCGAAAGCTACAGGAAGTTGGGTTTATGACGTGATATATTTAAAACATCTTTGTCAATAATCAATTTTTCAAACAAATTATTTTGTGTAATGCATGTATTATTACCAATTAAATGTTTTATATAATCATATTCTTGACAGACTCTTCATCTGTTGGCATAGACACACTTTTTTCACATTTACACTAATTACAAATTCCACTTCGATTTTCGTAATTTATGTTTACACTACTAGGTTCAAAAAAAGTATCAACTTCATCGTCATCTATGTATTCAGGTTCAAATAAATAAGGAGTTGTCATAATTAAAAATTAAATTTATAAGTGCAACCAACCAATTTAGCAGTAAATACTAGAATACTATTGTTAACTAAACATTCAAAACATTCAAAACTCCACGACGGTCAGGCGTCTTGAAAATAATTATTTTATGACCTCTGTCTGGGCGGTAGAAATAACCTTTAGAAGCGCGTAAAAATGGTACGAATGACCGCGTCGTGTCATCGCATTTAATATATTTTTTTTAAAACTAGACACTATATTAAAATTTTGGTTGCATTATCGCCTTCAGTACAAAAAAACAGTCTAAATACTCGTAACAAAATTTCGAAAACATTGTTTAAAGGTAGGTAAATGATCGTGTGAAGCGAGCAATTTTTGCCTGTATAAGATAGGCTGCTACGGGCAGCTCGGCTCAGTGACGTCACGGGCCGATTTTCAATTAATTATAACTCATTAAATAATCTGAGTAGAAACAAAATACATATGCCATTTTTCTTAGAATTAAACGTACTTTTAAATTAAACGAACTTATTTTTTGTGTATTGTGCCCCTTTAAGTGCGTTGCTGCAACCGCCCGGTAGATTATTATAATCTCGATATTTCTGGTGCTTGTCAGAACGTTCATATTAAGATTATAGCTATCGAAAGCAACCCTCGCTAAATTTAGTTTTACCAACTAAAGTTTTATACGATTGCTTTCTTGTTTAAGTATAAAATGTCGTTAGTTCTGAAGTGACCAAAAATATGTTTAAATTAAATTGGTGGACAATTAAAATCTCTTTATTTTTGGTACTAATCATAACTTAAATATTTTGATTCATATTAAAATTATAGCTAACTAAAATAATTTCGAGTTTGATGTAATTGTTTTTCGTTTGCATGTACAATGACATCAATTTTGGAGTAACCAAAAGTTGTTTAAATAAACCTCGTAGCCAATTAAAATCTATATATTTTCTGTTCTTGTCATAATTTTAATATTTTGTTTCATATTAAAATTATAACTATCTAAAGAAACCGAAAGTAATATGTAATAGTGTAAGAACTAAGGTTTTATTTACTTTTTATTTTTTGTATACAACAACCTTATTCTTGGGGTAACAAGCCAATTATTAGAATAAAACTCAATCTCAAAACTCAAAACTCAATCTTGTAGTGGTTCAGAACTTTATTATCTTTAAAGTTACAATACAAATTTATCACCAAAATTTGCAGATAATTAAATCTTTATAACTTTAGTACTAACAATGTTGATACTTTTGCTCATACAAAAGTTACATATAGTCACGTTATAGCAACCGACGGTGATTGCATCCTTCTAAGACAACTAAACTTATTGCAGAAATATTTTCTGGTTTAAATATAAAGTGCAATTCGCCTTAGGACATAAACCTTATAGACAATTTAAGTGTTTATATTTTTTTTACTTATAATTACAATATTTTGATTTAGTTCTCATGGTTATCTAAAGCAACAATCACTAAATGTAATTCTAAACTAAACTTTTATCCAATTATTTTCTTATTTGAATAGCTTTAAAGTGACAAAAAAACTGTTTAAATAAATTAAAATCTTTTTACTTTTTATACTTTTTATAATTTTAATATTATGAATCACACATATTTTAAAATTTGAAAACCATAATTCATTTATGTTAATTCATTCTGAACTTTTTATAATTTTGCAATTTGAGCAGTGCAGAGTTTCGCTTCCAAATTGATCGCATTTTTTTTGCACTGGCGTGAAGTTCCCATCGCCAATTGATTGTTTTCCTGTTATTGAAAATCACTTAGCTTTATTGAATGTTGAAATTGCAGTGCAATTACTTACTGGATGAAACAATCTCCCAACTCGTACAGAATAAATAAGTTTAACCAGTCAAGCGAAAAGCGAAACACTCTCGACTGGTTAATAATTCCAAACATGTACGATAATATGATAAAAACATTCGATCGTCAGGATTTATTCTCTCATGCCAGGTCTAATTTTAAAACGACATCTACACAAGCGGTCGCCTATTTTTGCAAATTTCATAAAACCGGATCCTCCGCCGTATTTGTTTTCTCCTCCTCGTGAAGTCTATAAATGTGGGTGCAAGACCACAAAGAACGAGTGATTTCACTTGGACAGGGTTCAGTGCGCTTCAAGGTCCATCAAGGACGCGCTCGGACTTAGCCCACACTGAGTCGACGTCAGTCGGATCTTGCGGAGCATATCCAATAAACAGCGCAAATGACGGCCGTACTTGTTTCAAATATCTCTTTTTGTTTGCTCTCATATTCGCAGAAGTTGAACCGTTAACAGTGAAGTTTTATGAACGATAAAATGCACTTGTGACGGCCATTATCTCTATTTTTAATTTTTAATTACAATGTGAAGAATTTTACATGTAAATGTGGTCGTTATTACGATACGGCCGTTCTAGTAAATTGTACGATGCTGCTATGCTGCAGATTGCATCTCGTTTCTGCTTCCATTATAATTTTCTGTTTTATCGGAAGGGTAATTATTGGTCGGTTTGAGACATTGCAAAAGCCCGGAAGCCTGGTTCTTTTTTGAGTTTTTTTAAGTGATTGATATTTTATTTAAATTAGATTGGGTGATTTTGGGCATAGCAAGAAAGTAAAAGTTATCAGGTTCTGACGGCCTACGTGACTAACTTAAAAATAAAAAGGCGGTTTTATGAACATAGTTAAAAGATGAGGAATACAATTTGAAAATGTTGAAATAAATGGTAATTCGAAATTTCCGCTTAATTTAAGTTTCTAAGAATTCTGATTTAATGTTCCACTTTAAACATTTCTTCCCACATAACCCTAGCTTTTTAATAGTCCAGAATAATTTTCGAATCAATTGACAACGCTAACCGAAGAATTCTACAAGAAATGTGCATTAGCAAAGTGCAACGAAAATATGTCGCTTTCCAGTACAACAAAACGATTTCTCAAAAAAATTCTAGTGCACTTTTTTGAGAAATCGTTTAAAAATTTTTATTTCTACATTTTGCACGAGAAAGCGAAGGCAGCGAAGGTCTTCCGTCCGTCGGCGGGTCTTTACCAAATGCCGCAATTCAACATCAAAGTTGAGCCTCTTTGTGTAACAATTTTAATCGGGGAATCCTGTGATAAACGCGCAGTGTTACGCTACTGGTTTCATTAGGATAGAAGGAGTTATGCATTCCCTACATGCAATTTCAATTTGTTTGAAACCGAGTTATCGATAAAACAAATTTGCAAAGTTGTTTTCATTAATTCCATTATCGATAGATCGGCTTGTTTGCTTTTTAAATTAACATTACCACATTGCTAACATTGTACAAATCTTTTGTTAGAAAGCGTATAACTTATTTATTTTAGATTGCGCGTTGCTGGCTTAATTTATTAGCTCTTCGGAGATGACTTTCAAAATGTTGATATTATCACTAAATTTTTTCAGGAGCTTAATTAGCTAGCGGCTACCTTGTCCCCGTTTCTTGTTTTAAAATAGATCCAACTAATTGAATCACTAATTATTTTTCTTGCAGTTGAAGATTTTATCGCAAAACTAGTCTTCTGTAACGCTTTGCAAACAAAATAGTCTCCAAGTCCCATTCTGTACACATAATGAGATATGTTTCCACGATTAGGAAAAAAACGTTTAGTGTAATTCTATTTTTATTGTATGACTACCGTAATGAGCAATAAATAACTCGTCTACATCCGCATTGGAATTAAATAATCGAGTTAAATGTATATATTCAGTACACGATGCTTAAAACCCTTGCAATCGGCCATTAGATTTTTTGCAAAGGCCGCGGTGATGAAGTCACGCAATGATTTTTTTCCCTTTTCATGAGACCTTTCACTTTTTAGTTGGAAAAACGTTGGCGAAACCGCTCCGGCCAAAATTCACTCCTACGGAAAAAATTAACTGTTGGGTCATTAGAATAATTAATTTGTGTTTATGACTTGCAAACAGTTGTGGGAAATAGTTTGAGAAGAAAACGTGACTTTTCCATTAGACCTTTTCACGTTTGGACAAGACGGATTTTCCTAACAAGTATCAAAATCAACAATACAAATTAATTTGCATATTTTAGTTTTTTATTTGACTTAAACTCTATAATTGGTCATTCCAGTTCTAGACTTGTTATTCTTTCAATCATCAAAAGGAATTTTTATGTTCTAGAATCAACTAAATAACATCCTCAAAAACTTTTGATGAGTTTTAGGATTCATTTTGTAAACAAGTTATTTATTTATTTATTTTTGTTACAACAGGTAGATACAATAGTTTTGGGTCTGTCAAAACGATTCCTAAACAAAAATTTCATTTTACGACTCTTAAATGTCACGCTAATTAAGCCACTCCCTGCTAGTTGTGGTCACCCAGGAAATTGCCACTGTTAAATTAATCACAAAAAGATTCACAGGAAATCGCTTTTTCTCATCATGCCGTCTGTTGCTAAAAATAGAATTTTTGAGTTTGACTGATGTGTACTCTTCATACCAAATTCGGCCGACGAAAATTAATGGAAATAATCGCCAGATAATAGCACCATCAGCTCGGTCGTGTTTCACCGATAATTAAGTGTCATAATCATTTCACCAAAAAAGTGGAATCATTTTCTAACGTACACATATTACATAAAGGTCCTATTATTTAAAATATGTTGCAATTATTACACACTTTTACTTACTTATTAACACCTACGGTCTAATGAGTCAGTTTTAGTGAATTTTAAATTATAAATTTTTTTCTAATAACCGCAAGTAGGAGCAAAACCATCGTGGGCGTCCTCCTTGGATACAATTCTAGGTGACAGGACCTTCACATATAACATGATTGTTTGTAACGAGTTCCGCAAAGCACCGTTTTTTTTTCTCTCAATAAAAAAATGTTTCAGAAACATCACAATTGAGGGGGCAAAGGTATAATGATTCAAGCTCAGTGTTTGCCATAAACAAGGTATTGAAAACAAGAGTCGTGTCGTGATTTTTCTTTCGTTTGATGTCCAAAGCGAAGGCGGTGTAGAATTATCTTGGGTGATGTTGAGTACTGATTTGCATTTCTGGCCTGTGAAAGGTCAAGAGTGGGTTTTTAGAGGTATTATCTGTTCTTTCGTAAGACAGTTATTTTGTGTGGTATTCTCATATTTGAAGATGTTTTTTTGATGTCTCTTTCGGTTTGATTTACGACGCCACGATAGCAATGCCACTTGTATCGAAAGTAAAAATGTATGCACTGAAAATTCATTTGACTGCTGCAGAAGTCACGATTTTCAGAGATGTGTAATTTAATCGTTTTTCAAGTGCTGAAAAAGCCATCGGATTTAATAAACAGTATCATTGGACGAAATATCATTTAGAGGTCATCCCATAAAAAACTTGCACAACTTAATCGTCTTCATGTGAGGCTTGTTCCAAACCGCTGATAGTATGAGTTGACTAAAAAGGAGTCGAGTCAACGACATAGGTCCATCCTACACTCACCACGTAATTGTTCGTGGTTTTGTAACTCATTCTGCACACGAGCTGTTGTTTCATCAGTGGCGTAACTATGCAAATTGTTCGGTGCTTCGGGTTTGTTAATTGGGTAATTTCAGATACGCTAATGTTAATTCCAGAATAAATCTCATAAGTGACGACCTACTTGCTTTTCAGTTTAAGGCTACATAAAAGTGAGTGATTTAAAAAAAAATTATTTGAAACTTAATTTGATGTAGAAAATTTTAAAATATGTAGATGTGTTAGGTGTCTGGATGTTTGGGGTAAGTAACAAGTCCTGTACACAACACTTAAACACAAGCACCACTAGAGTCAGCAAGGTCTGTATCAACCTTGTAACCCGCATGCGGACCAGGTTGTGTGTTGAAATACTAACACTGGCTGCTGCACACACATTGATACAGAGAGAGAGATTGTGAACGACGAAAAGTTTTACACTTAATGGTAGAAAGACTCAAATTTAAACAAACAAACAATTTCTCTAGTTACCCGTTAATGACTATGATAGTTGGAATTCCATTTATTTACTCCTTGAGTATTATTGTAACTGCACAAATCGAATTAAGCGCAGAATGCATGGAAGAGCCGTCTTGCTGGAAACAGATCTATTGATTTTCTCGTGCAATTTGTTCGAATGCGGACCCTATCTTACTTATTATAATTCTAAATACGTTGGTGAATTTAAATTTCCTTCAATTTCAAATGGCCCGAAAATAATATTAACTTTTTGCAGATATTGAGTACCGGTAGAAATATTAATTCTAAGATTTTTCTGAGGCTAATATCGAGTGTTTTGAACATTTGGTTAATTGTTTATTGTAGAAGTACAAGTACAAGTGAAACAAATTGAGGACAGAAAGTTGCAATAAGAGAATACAGTTCTATTTTCTTCATCTACAGCAAAAATCTCTTGATAATACTGTGCCTTATAGGGACGATACTTATACTTTATCAATGTATTCCCTATCCTCGCTTTAGATACACCTAAGAAAAATTTGTCTTAAACTGTCTGTTGAGTCAACTATTTGTCGTTTTCCTGCGGCATAATTATTGTCGAGTATTATAACTTAAATAGAATTTGTTGTCATTCACATTTCCGAATCTCTCAATTTTTTATGGAACTTTCCGCATCGTACTTATTGAACGTGAAAGATTTATTATTAACCTTACTCGCACACAAATTTATAACTCGCCGCAAATTATAGTCGCAAAAATGATTTTTATCATAAAAATTCGTTCTTCAATGAAGTATCCACTCATCATTACGTAAATATTTGTAAAAATAATTAAAGTAGCTGCTTAAGTCAACTAATTTCCATATCGTTTTTTTTTCGACAAAAGTCATGGCACGTCATTTGTAAAAATCGGAAAGTTTTTTTACAACAAATATCTCCTATTATTTAGTATCGTTAGATATTCAATATTTTTATCTTTCTATTTGATATCATCATCTTTTTTGTAAGTGGAATTGGTGAGCAGAAATCAGCAAGTTAAGTGCCTATGTTCCCCTTTAAGACCGGACACACGGTATATACTTCGTTAACACTGTACTTTGTAAATACAAAAAAATGATTTAGAGTTTAGATCGTCAAACTTTTAATTGTATGAAAACATCAAATTATTTTTAATAAATTCAAAATAAAATTTTTAGTTAGATTTGTGAGTTTCACGAATATAAAAATTAAGAAAACTGCAGTTACGTTTGAAAAGGATTTGATAATTTAGACTTAAATATTTGCTTCTTACAAATCATCAAACTTTGAATAAGCCGATGAATTTAAAAAATAATAAATAAAATAATAATGTAGTTTATATCTTTGTTGAATTGAATGACTATGTTGCCTCCATACAAAGGTACAGCAAAAAGCATCCTACTGTTACTTAAATTGAATCAAGGCAATAATTGTTCTATTTTAAAATTCTTTAAATATTTTCCTGTAAAAAACATGAAGTTACTTTCAATAAATAAAATCTGATCCAAGGTTGCAAGAAATGAATAAAAATGCAGTTTAAATTTAATCCGGATGAAAAATCTCGTAAAAATAATTTTTATTTTTAGCAGAGTGTCTTGTATTGCATGCAATTCTAGGAATTTTTATTTAGATGAGAACACAAGATTTCCACGCTTTTATCTGAACTATCTTCGCACCTCCAGTCGACTTGGTTTATCACAGCAGACCTATATTTAAATCAGCAACCAGCTGAATGCTGTCTCGAAACAAGCGACAACAAGATAAAGAACTTTCCCACGTATTCCTACACAATTCCCCCAAAAAAAGTATATCAAAATTGAATAAATGACCATTATACAAAGAAATTCCTACAGTGATATATCGAAGCCACACACGAGCAAGACTTGCTGATGTGAAGTCACGGTGCACAATTATACATTATTACAGAATTACACGCGAAACGTTTCATTTTAACGGCCGAAAAGAATTGCGTTTGATTTTCTCGCACATGTTCGTCTAACAGATTTTAGTTTGATGGCCTTGTATGTACGAGAAGATGATCCATCCAGGATAGTAAAAACTAATCGGTTTAAAGGAAATCTTCAAGGTTTATGAGCATTTTAAACACACAATTGCTTATAGTGTTATTTATCTTCTCTTGTGTTGAAGACGCGACTGACTCACTTCTAAATTTAGTCGCGGGGAAACAATTAATTTAAATTACCTCAAATTTTTTTCCTCTTAAAACAAGTGTATAAACTTGAAACGGGAATAATTAATAGAAACTCCATTGTGTTCCGTTGGGCATGACTTGAAAATTATCGTGGCTTGATAGATTGTTATAAATTCAAAGTACGCCATTGTGCGAGCATTGCTGAAATTATTTGCGGATATTAAACGTTTGACAGATTATTTATTGTATTACAGAGCTGGAACAATGGGAGAAGCGAACACTGATAAATCTACTATCGGGGTATTTAAAATTGTAATTTCAAACTGATGCAGCACTCGTTATTGAATTTTTTTGCTCTATGTAAATACTTTATGCATGCAATTTACATTCGATAGCTTTAAAGTATTACAAGGTAATTTATCAGAGCTTTACATTTATTAATACTAAACAACAACTAAAGATGGAATAGTACTGATACGATTTATTTGAACAAACATTTTTCTCTAATGAAAGAATTTTATTTTAAAAATGAAAGTTCTTAAGCTGATATTAATTGAGAAAATAATTTGCTTTTTTGAAACAACACACATAGTTAAACAATTTTGATCGAATATTAAAAATTGAAGCCGCAAGGCGAGATTTTCTAAGTATGTGAAAATAGTTCTGCAAAGATTAAAAAATGTAGTATTTAGCAATTATTATTATTAAACAAGATAAAAAGTTTAACATTCTGAAAAACCAAAAATAGATTTTATTTAAATTTTGCGGTAGAAGTTGTATTTTATTTACTCATTTCAAAAGTATTAAATAATATTATCAGCTTCTTGCTTTTTGTTTGCAGGACTATTTTTTTAAAGTTTTAAGTTGGTTAGGAACGGTAGGAGATCGGAAAATATTTTAACACAATAAAACTTCAGTGAGAGACTTAATGTGCTACCGTCGCCGTCGTAAAACAAATTCTGGCATATTGAAAACGACTCCATTCTTACCTTCAATGTGCATTAAAATTTATTTTCCACGCCATTATTTATCATAAATATGTTAGATATATTTTAGTAATTTAAATTAACGCAAAGCAATAAAGTAATAATTGATTTTTTGATGAAATGTTACTGGAAATTAGGTATAGTACAGTAGAATCCGGTTATAGCGAGGACGCACGGGAGTTTGAAATTAGCTCGTTATAAAAGGATTTCGTTAAAAGCGGATTATTATGTAAAGACATTTTTTATTGAAAATATTATTAAATTAGTAAAATACGTGTACGTTACAGTTGTTTCATATATAAATTTAGACGTACTTATTAACCGAAGTAGTCTGTAATAGTCTGTTTCGTTAATTAAATTTTCCAAATTTGCCAAAAAATTAAAAAAATATTCCGCACCATTTAGAGTAGTTTCGGCTTCAAAAAAACTCTTCAATTTTGCCAGGCACTTTTTAGCTTCCATAGTCGAAATCTTTTCTAGTAAAAGGGCCGGTTCATCATCATCAGATTTAGCAATTTCATTTTAAGTTTGATTGTATTTTTGGTACGCATTCTCAACGATGTCATCCTCGGTTGTAATTTCACTAGTACATACAAAATTGGCAACCGTCACATACTCCTGAAAGTTGACTTTTTCAGTCTTTAATGCGATACAAAGTTCATTTTGCCAATTTTCAGCTGGGCCAACTTCTCCTATAAATCCAGCATGTTTGAAACAATTTTTTATTGTGGTTTGCGTAATACTTTTCCAAGCTCGGTCTACAAATCGAATGGCATCTAGAAGTGTTACCCGATCCTCTTTTTCCATTTCAATGCCATCTATCAAATGGAACACAAGCACTTTTCGAAAATGAAATTTAAGGAAGTTTATAATTCCTTGGTCCATAGGCTGCAGTATTGAAGTCGTGTTGGGAGGTAGAAATGTCAACTTGATATTTTTTTACGTTTAATTTACCGGAGGTTCAAAATATAATTCTTCGGTAACCTAAGTGATTCTTTACCGCCTGAAGCCTGATTAGTTGGAATCAGCACATTTCTAAGTAAACCATTATCAACATTAGTCAAAGGTATATATTTAGATCTCGCTATTTCAGAATTTTTGATATAAAATTTCAATACAACCGAGGTTATAACCGGAGTCTCGTTATAACCGATCTCGTAATATGCGGACATTTTTAACCGCGTTTACATAGTAAATCAAATTTCTTTATGTGTATTGCTCGTTATAAGCGGTGTCTCGTTATATCCGGTATTCGTTAAAAGCGGATTCTACTGTATATTAAAGTCGATTATTAATATCAAAATTGATACAGTTTTATGCGATATCATTCCTGTAAATATATCAAAGATGAAAGATAGATAACATTCATTGCATTTTGTTTTCTTATAATTAGGCAACCGTTAACCTTGGACGACTACATTTCATAAAAATATACTGCTGTCAGTTATTGGAGGTGAACTATTGAGTGCACACTTGTGTTATGCACGAAAAAAGAAAACACAGAATGTATAAAAATGCCCCCAAAAGTTATATTCATAATCTGTATCATTTTACAAATTTGTAATTTAAATAAATGAAATTTAAAAAAAAATTAAACTTCTATGAAAATATTAAAATATATTTAAAAATTTCTTTCGATTTTAAGTTACGTGATTTGTCGATCACTAAAACAGCCAAATGAAATTATTTATTTACATTCACGATTTTGCGGAAATCTTAAAAACGTAAACAAATCTCATCAAATTATACACAAGGTTACCTGTCTAATTACACCTTTAACACCACATGCTTTTTCGATTTTAAAATCGGAACAGTTTCACCAAGAATTCACACACGTCCAAATTACAAACAGACAATCGCCGTATGTAAATTGGTTAATAAATTATAGGTCAAGTACGAAATAATTATTCCTTAGTCGGTAAATCATTGAAAACCTACATTGGAACGCGCTGTGCTTGCGTGGATTGCAACCCTTGAGTGGTCAAGGAATTATCTCGTTTTTTAAACGTTTGCTGAAATTAACGAAACTGGTTTCTTATACATATATGTGATTTTATTTTTTAAATTCGTACAGCTGTGGTTAGTCACAACTATTTATAAACCAGTTTAAAACTCATGTTTGCCAGTAATTTCAATTACATTTGAAATCAAATCGAACAAAAAGTACTCTCTCTGCTACTGAAATTTATTTATGTTAGTTAAATAAACATCATTTTATATATTAAGATAATATCCTCAATTAGTTTATTATTTATATGATGAAGTGGTTGACGTTTTGCAAAGGTCTCTCGGGGCAAGGTAATTTTGAGGTAATTACAAAAAAAATCCATTTCGCAACCAAGGTTCGTCATACTTAAATTTTATTATGTTTATATAACAAACTGCTAAATTTTACTGCACTATAGAGTTGCTAATTAACAATTAATAACCAACACAACAGGTTAAAGCACACAGTTATCTTGTTTGCGCAAAAAATGCTCCAGGGGTCATTACATTATTATTAAATAAAGGTAATATTACCGACAAACACTATCAACGGATTCTGAGAAAACGTAATTTTCTGAATACAAAATGACACTATCATCTATCAACCTTCTGGAATTTCCGGTTCTATTTATTTTTATTTCTGCTTAATATCTTTTTCCTAAGCACATTTTTTAATAAGCCATCAAGAAAAGAAAATTGTTAATTAATTTTGAATGCCGTACTATGATGGTTTTAATAAACAATTAAGATAATTTAGTTTTACAAGATGTTGGACCTTGGCATAAAAATTGAATGCAATAAATAAAGTTTTCTGGTTGCACTTTTAAGTGTCGGATACTAAAAGAGCTGATAAACTATTCAGCAGCAAGTTTAACGAATCCATTAATTTTTATTGAAACTACATTAAGCTACAAAACGGCTTTTGAAAAATATTACTGCTATTATTTTAATGAGTATTAAAAAAATAAAAACGCAATAAGAAATAGACATATACAGGGCGTCTCCAGATGGACTAAAACAGAGAAAATTGTTTTTAATTTTGGCTTCACAGAAATCTGTTATTCTTTATTATTTTTTTTGTTCCTTCAAAATGAATACTTATCTACACAAAATCGAGGTATTGTTTTTGTTACATTCAGAGTGAAAAGTATCCATGTCCGAGCGTTAATTCAATTCAAATGCGGTAATTCAAATACTTACCTACTCAAACAAAATGAAATCTTCAACAAAAAATTATCTTATGAAGTGTTATGGAACTGGAGAAAATTTAGAAATGGGAGTGTCTTCATAAATGCTGTATGTAACTTGATTCGAAAATTTGAAATAACCGTAAGTGTGTTTGATTATAAAAATACACGTTATGACGAAGAAGAGGGTGCTGATATAATATGTATCAGTTGTAGATTTTGTAGTACCAGAAAATACAACAATGCCGTTGCAACGTAGATCTGCATAGTCTGGAATAAACGAAACAAAATTAAACCTTGTAAGTGAATTTGTGTTAGTACACAAATTGGGTAAATGGTGATGATGCAATGCGTTTGAACTTTTGCCTGTGGGCGTAAGACAATATCTCAGAAAATCAATACTTTTAGGAGAATATCATTTTCCTTTTTTATTGATCTACAACACATGGAACAGGCAAAAGTCAATATTGTGTGTTTTAATGTTTAACTCCACAGTTCTTTATTCTCAACTGGCACATATCTTTTTCTGTCTCCTGTGTATATGTATTAAATAACGATTAATTTATTTACAGTCCAAGACCAAGTAGTCTTTTTTGGTCATGGGCGTGTTAATCAAATTCGAACCATTGTCAAATTTTCTTCCTTTATTTGTACTGTTTCAAAACACCTAAACGAAGGAAGTCCCGAGAAAAACTTTTTAACCTTAGAACAAGCTAATTATGAAGATATTAAAAGATATTTGGTATTAATTATGTTACACAATACCATAAATAAAAGCCTTAAATTCGGTGAGAAGGACCACCTACTTTGAATACAATAGATAAGGAAGTACTATCACAATCAGTGGAATAAAAAATGCCCGTCCTTGTTCATACCAGTTTTTCCCCAATGTGGTAGGTACTTCTATAATATTCCTTATTTTTCGATTAATCAAACAAACAGTAATAGACATGACAAAAAATCAATTACCTTCGGATAAAAATTGAAGGGTTACAATGATGAAACTAAGGTGAATCGTCAGGGAAATAATCAATCCATCGCAATTAAGTAAAGTCATTAAAGCCAGTAAGGACGAATCTTCGACTAATTATATAGAGGGTTAGAATGCAAGTAATTGCAGAAGTGCTCATTAAAAAAAATTGCAAGCTACCGACGATTTCACGGTACTACTTCCTTATTTGCCTATCTCTTAATGTTTCCCATATTTTGAATCATTAGGAATAACAAATTGGCCTTCGTCGCTTTTTTACAAAATTTGCAAAACGATTTGTCTAATTGGTGAAAACCTTGAAATGGTCGCTTTCAAAATGTTTATCTGGTTTTAACCATTCAGAGCGTACGATTGGCGTTAAATATAATTGAGAATACTACAAAGTAAACAAAGTTGTATTCTCATGGTAAATAGATGTGCTCTACTTGTCGCACAATATAAGTCTGTCGTTTTCTTTCCTCTCGAAAATTATGAGTGTTGCGTAAAGTTATTAATTTTTTACGTTAATCGGTTTATTTTTTAATCCCCTTTAAAAAGCCCACTTTTTGCAATCGCGGGAATTAAGTAATATTAGGTACAAAGGTTTGTTCAAACGAACATTTAAAAGGTAATTGCGTGACTTTATTGCTCAAATGGATTTATAAGTCAGTGATCTTTTCCGATAGTCTAGTTTCTATTGCATGTTGAATCAATTCACGCCACTGTTCAAACGGTTCTCATTAATTTAGGCATTTTTTAGACAATTTTAATCATTTGAATATGTTAGCTGACTGAAAAATTGAATCTTACAAATTATGGTTATTTATTTTTTATAATTTATTTCAGTAAATTGGCGCCAATTTCATCGAACTAAATTTATTTTACCTAGTCTAAACAAAATTTTTAATTAATTTTAATTTGTTCTTATAATGGTGTTTTGATATATCTACTAATAAATATCTGAAGTTTATGCCAATGTCTTGTTTACTAATTTATAAACGTTGTAACAACAATAAAAGTTAAAATTGGTAGTTATATATTAATGAGTACAGTGGAATTCTGCTATTCGGTCACTATTCGTTTTAGCAAACTGCTCGGATAGGAAGTTGTTGAATAGAAAATCAATTTGTCAACCCTATCCGTGGACACATTGTATATATTTAGTTGCATTGAGGTAAGCATTTACTTAATATTTGAGACGTAGTCATCCTTGATGTGTTACTACAAACTAAGTAATTGTTATCACAATTACTTTTAATTGTTAATTTAATTGTTATCACAATTACTTTTGTAAAATAGCTTCCTACAAGGTCATCTCATTTTTACATGCAAGTAATAAACCATCAAAGAAACAATTATGTCGTGTTTGTTTTAAAATATAAAAGTTTTGTATCGAGGAAACTGCAAATTCATAGCACATATCGGATAAATAATTTTAAAACCAGAAAAACATATTGATGTAGTGGGATGCAATGAAGGCAATTCTGGTGGACTACGAGGCGTTTTCTTGACACTAAGTAAAAATATTGCCTTGAAACTCGTTTTCACAAATTGCTTGATGAAAAATAAAAACCATTTCGATCATGGCAAATACATAATGTTTTGTAGGTAGTTTTCAATGAGTAATTAGACTAATTGATTTTATTATGCTTACATTTTTCTGAATCATAAAGTAAATGAATTCACATGCCACATGTTCATTAAATAATTGCATGTTTAATATTTTATTAAGAGTGAACGGTAGTTCCATTTTTGTGCAGAAGTATTAACGATTTAATGGCGATTAAAGTAAGATTTACAAAGATTTCTATCCTACATGCCGCATTAAGATAAGTTTGTTTTTCTATAATCATGTAGTAATAACATAGTGATACCGTAAGTAATGGTGAATTTTAATTTACCGTCACACTATCGCATATACACATACTCACACGGTGTTAAAGTAACAGTTTTTTTGTGGGGTGTCAGCTTTTAATATGCTTGGGTTTTACTTTCCTTTTCTCTACGGGCTTATAAACGTGTATGTTATAAAACCACAAATTATCCAAAAGCTATAGGAACCGAGGAAAATAGACAAAAACATTACTTATTAACGAATTCCGCAATTCAACAAAATTTATTGTACGCAGTACAATTTCTACAATATTTAGTAAGTTTTACTATATCCACAGAACATGCATTTTTGGAAACATGTTTATCAAACTGTTTCGTTTTATTTTCAGACGTAGGACACGTTTCTTTCACAAACACTTTATGCGAGGAAAAACTGCTAATTTATGCCACTGATGACTGGCGTTATTACAAATATGAATCTGAATGTACATGTCGCGGTATATTTAAGTTGCTGACAACCTTAGAATTGCCGCCAGCAGAAATGCCAGTCCAGTTTAATGACGTTTTGAAACAGCTACCTGTATAAAAACTTTAAAATTCCTTTCATCATCGAAGAATATGCAAAGTAACTGCTAAACATTGATTCAAAGTTGCCAGACATGAAACTAAAGTTGTAGATCAGTTATAATAGCGATGGCCTTTTCCGAAAAAGCTTTAGCAGGTGTGTAGATGTAATTTACTTTAACAGCATCAAAACTGGTGAAATATAAATAGTGGGTCACTGAATCAATGTTTTTCATAATCTATTCCATACAGCGCATTTACACAATGCTTGCTCCTAGTGAACCAAATCATAAATTTATATTAAAAAAGTTTCAAAAAGATTAAACTGAAGTGATGCTATTTTTTATATTTCCATTTATTCGTTTGATTGCAACACTATAAAATATAATTAGACTAAGAATATACAACCATAAAATTACAATATATAGTCGGCAATAAAAAAGATTTGTTTACAAGTAACAGTTAATGCGCTGCTCTCCTTTATTAAAAAACGTTTAAAACGAAAGTTAAAAATGTATTCCTTTGATTCGTTTCATTTTGTTTTCATAGTAAATTAATTGAGGGAAGGAATTAATACAATTCCGAAGAAAGTGAATAAACCAAATGCGTTATCACTTAAAGAGAAAATATAATTGTTAAATGTTGTCGATTACAACTCGTTAGTGGAATGTGTAAAAGCGATTTAAAACATTTCTTCGATAGTAAAACAGCGCAAAAGTAGAAAAATGAGTGAACGATAATATTAAGTACTTGTTAATGTACAAAATAACAAGGTACTAAAAATTGAAATTAGAAATGCATATTAATTGTTGTGTTAATGAATAAAATAGAATTTTCTATATTGTTCTATTAACAAGAAATTGGATGATTTTGTTTTAACAGTTTTCCACTGTTTGTTCTTCATATCATTGAGTTTTATGTACTTTTAATACTATGCAGTTGTCGATAAATCCTACCAATAACAAAAAGAAAATGATTAAACCTCGAAATACGACGCTAGTTGATTTTTCGAACCTTTACCTGTCCGGGTAAATCCTAAACTTGACAAGTAAATTCTAGGATTTACTAAGCTTCGGGTTTTGATATTATATGAACTGTGTAAAATTTGTATGACATCAGCTTAACAATAGCAATGGATTAAAGGTTTTGGGGGCCCCTTGATCTCACCTGAAGCCGGGTACTCACTGCAACATGTAATATGTAACGTAACAGTTACTTTAATTTGTTTTTAATGTGTGCGTGAGCAGTAAAATCCATAATAAAAATATTGTGTTTTTAATTTATTTCCGAATAAATCAGGAGTATTGGAAAGTTCAGTCCGAATGTAATTTTATTTTAGAGATATTTCATTAATGGTAAATTTGGTCGTCTAAATACTGAAATTGTTTATTAGTGCACGATTTTCTGTCTATTTTAATATATAGGGTCCTCTAACGGTAATAGTTCTCCACCCACAAAAAACCTCGATTTTGAAGATATGTATTACTATGAAATTTAATTTCGGTTTCAGTTTTTATTATTTGACTTCGCGGTGATTCTTTAAGTCATTTTTCACAAATTTTGTGTATTTTCTTTCCTTTTGATAAATATTTTATTCATAATTTTCTAAATATAAAAATATCAAAATAGTTTTTTATTGAAATTCGCCGTTATTTCGATTAGAAATCCTGTGAAGTCAGTTAGAAATGTTATTTATATCTTTCAAGTCGTAACAAATAAAACAGGCAAATGTTGTAAAGTTACAAAGTTTCTTTAAGAAACAAAATGTCCCGGAGATGCCAGGTAATAACGACAAGGCGTATTGTATCAGGGGCGTATTTAGACTATGAAATATCAGATTTACAAAAAGTTACTGAAATGCTGGCTGCTAATCGCTGCAAACAACTGAACACAACTAAAGTACAGGTAAAATGTTTAAGCGAATCCTTATTAAGAAATATTAAGAAGCCCTTATGGGCAAAAAGCGTTTATTTTTAGTTCGGGCCTGATAACCCCAAGATACAGTGGGGTTTGATTTACAACCTCCCACATAAAATGTGCCCGTTGTTATGAAAGCCGTCAAGTTAAATTCGGTCACCACTTGCAGTCGGGTAAGCTATTTAAAATTGTAAATCTTGGATGAAAGTTTTGGTGACTTGATTATTAAGCTAAAACACGTTTAAAAATTTAAACAAAAATATTTTTGTGATTTGCAAGATGAAATTAAACGCTTTAAATAAATTCCCCAACAATTTGTAGTCTTGATTTTTTTAAAATTATACTTTTTTGTGTTTTACGACGTGTGGTTGGTCATAAAAAACCTAATACGACCAGTTTGAGACCAATTTTGGGGGTAACCATTAATGTTAATAGGTAGATTTCAACAAAATTAACAATAGCACAAAAAGTGTTATGATTAACTAAGTCATTTTTGCATGTCTTATGCTAAAAATTGTATTCTCTGGAGCCCTTGAAGAAACTGCAATAAAATAATAGCAAAACGTTGGGATAATCCGTAGTTTTATTACTCCTACCCAAATCCCGAATAAATAATTAATGTAATTATTGTTTAAGTGGCCTTGAAGTTGCTAGAATTATTTTTAAACGACACGCATTGGTCATTGTAAGTATAAAGAAATATCCGAACCCTAACGAAAATCGCTTACCTCCTTTTTAAGTAAGCACTTGGATCAAGAAACAACTGTGAATACGGACCTTAGCTGGACTACTGCGTCATCTCACCCTCAATAGCCATCTTAGATCCAAAAATGTGTATGTAGTAAACAATATAATTGCGTAGTTGTAAAATGAGTTGAAATTACAGTGAATTGTTAGTTCTTTCAGCGACAATAGTCAATATGAAATTTAAAAAAAAGAACAAAGTAATTTTATACTTTTTTTTTAAACGTTTATATTTTTTTGGTAAACAATTCATATCCGTTTTGCAAACAAACTTAAAGCATACAGGTGCTTCGCTCTTTTTTGCGATTGCTCTTAATTTTTTTCTTGGAATTTCGACACAGAATAAGTTTGCGCTAAAATTTTTCGTAACATCATCTTACTTAATTAATGTATCAAAAAATGATTCCACATATTGTCAGACAAGCTACACATCCGAAAGGCATTGTTCACGGGGTCCGCTTTTCCCCCGCAACTTATGAATTCGAATTTATTAGTCTTGCATAATGGCTCCCCGAAAACAAAAAATTCAACAAAGAATCTGCGGTCGCTGCATTCCCTGTTCCAACCGGCTACTGTCCACGACTACCTGTGGCTTGTAATAACTTCATGCGTAAATTATTCCACAATTAATCATTACTTGTTGGCAAAAACGAAACAATGAGAATGATACGAATTTCGGTGCGCGCACTGAAATTACATTTTAGTAAAGGAATTAGGCACGGTTTGTAGAATCACGGCCTTGCGCTTCCACCAAGGTCGTAGACCATCATTATATTTATTACAGACGCCGCCACAAATAGAAATCGCCATCGAAGATAATTGCTAAAGAATACCTACACATTTATTAGGTACGCTATTATTGTGGATTTGACTTCACGGTGGAGCTGTTTTCTGCAAACAACAAAGTGGCATTTTATTTATTTTGCTAGATAGCATCTTGCCATAATTTTTAATTAAAAGCACTGACAAATACACTCTATATTAAATTGATGATTTAATGGGCGGTCGTTTTTTGTTGACCTTATCTCCCGTGTAAATGGACGCTTTTCAGTATCATTAGACGGTATAATGTAGCTTAACCCATAACAGAAGCAATTTATCAAGCTATGTTTATTACATGTTTGAAGTTGTTATTATTACTCTTTGCCTGGTAAATGATGTTCGTACTCTCCCGCAATTGGTCAATACGGAGATGCTAGTAATTATGAACAATGCAAGCTATTATATTTTTTCCCAATAACAAAAGTCGAACACTGTCTATTCATTAAGTGTCGTAAAGTTTTGTGTTCGTGATTTATGGCTGTATAATACCACGCTTTTTTCAGACGTGTAGGCATTCTTTCGGCCTTTTTCATACAAACATGGAGGTGTGATGGAAAAGATTGCCCTGAAAGCACGAGTGGGCGATTTGGTCGAGAAATTAAGTCTAATCTACCAATTTTCAATATATGGAAAGATGGAGCAAAACCAGACAAATTAATTATATTCTTGATTGTCAAACACTAAAATGGTCAATGTAAATTTATGTACAGGAAGAACATCAGAAAAAGTTAACAACCAAAGTAATAGTTTATTAATCCCCATGAAAACAGCGATGACAACATATTTTGTTACCTTTAACGTTTTTATGATGATCCTAATAAGATTAACATTTTCTTTAAATCTATTCCTAGTGTCGTTTTTATAATATTGTTCTATAGTGTTGGAGATATTAATTTTTTGTTTCTTTCAAGTTAATTCCGTTTCAGGTGTACGGTAAGTCTGGTTCATTATTTATGATTAAACAAATTTTCTTATCTTTGATTTGAATAAATTATTCTTTGTATTATTCACTGTTGTATAGAGTGAACAGATAAAGTATGAAATAAATTCTTTAAAATTAGAAGTATTACTTTCCGAGAAGAGGTCGACATTAATTTATAAAAACACACATTCAAATTCGATTCCCAATCATTTTTTTTTCCGAGTAATGACGTTATCAATATTTTTTTCGTGATTTTTATGGTCTTTTCAATTCGTAAAATATCACTATAAAATTTTTCAGCAATTGAATATTAGAAAAAATAAAATTTGTAAGTAACAAAATGTTCGAAATGTTATTGACCATAACCAACTCTACTTACAAATTCTTCTTACATTATGAACAAGCCCTTTACTAATTTTGCTCGTTTAGTATCTAGTTCTGTTTTTAAATCTAGTAAATTTTGTGGCCTGTTGACATATCTTTTACGACAAATAATGAAGTGGTGTGAAATCTGGTGATCTTGGGGCACACTCCCATCGGCCTTTGTCTGCGAATCCAAAGCAGCTGTTCAAGAAATCGCGAACAGAACGCGCAAAATGTGGAAGGATACCGTCTTGCTGTCAGTTATTAAGATATGATCATTCTCCTTTGGAAAATTTTCCATAAGTGTAAAGCCACATACATTTACAACCACTTTGACTGCGGAACAATTCGAAATCGAATTGCAAAGCGTGCCGAAATTTGTGAAATGAAATTTGGTAGCATTTACAACATGAATTTTTCACTGTTCTAGTAATTTTACCTCCAATTTTTACTCGAAATAAAATACTAATAAAACAAAGTATTTTGTTGTTCTACAAGCAAATAAAAATTTTCCAAATAATTCATTATTTGAAGGTGACGTGGGTACATTTTACATAGTGTGATATTCGTCGCAAACCCAAGGGTGTTCTAAAGTTATAGAAATATTAATAAAATAAGAACAATTAGGGCTTGATCGTATATAAAACGTTTTATTTTTTTCGCACATATTGGCTATTACGCACTCAGATGTTTGTTAAATTCTCGTCTTCGACTTGTATTTACAAACTTTCATCTTCGTTAATAATGAGATTCGTTATGTGCTCGTTAAATAATATACTATTATAAATTAAAATTGAAAACTAATGCTTCCTATTTTAATTAATTTATTCCACCCAGATGTTAATGTAGAATTTTTCCAAGATTTATTAGTAGCTTAGAAATGAGATGTAAATTGAGGAATTGATTTAACTGATAAGTAAAATTTTGCATTCGGATCACAATTTTTTAAATGACATGATAAACAGCTTCCAGTGCAATTAATTTGCTGTTTCTTTTTGCTTAAAGCAACATATTAACGTGAAATTTAAATAAAACCTTCAATTTGTGTTGTAATCTTTGATCGCGTAATTTTTCAATTAAGAAGTAATTGTAGTCCGTTAACTTTCGTTTTTTGATGTTCCCAAAGAAAAGCGCCGAAAAGAATCAACACTGAGTAGGGTCGATATTATAGAAAGTTGGATACAGGTCTTTTTGGCACATATTGTTCATTCAGCACGCTAATAATGGTGATTCAGTTTACTGGTGCCGTCTAATATTGTGTTGTGAAAATATTATAGAAATTACTTCTATGTGACAGTTAGAATTTAAGTATTCATTATCAATTTATAATGATTTTCGAGAAAGTATAATTAGTTCAAAGAAAATAATTTTGTATGATGAAATATATGTATAGATACTTTGTAATCTATAGACGTGTATTAAACGTAACTAAAATGTTAAATTAT
Source organism: Dascillus cervinus (assembly GCA_949768715.1). Taxonomy (NCBI): domain Eukaryota; kingdom Metazoa; phylum Arthropoda; class Insecta; order Coleoptera; family Dascillidae; genus Dascillus; species Dascillus cervinus. The sequence continues at coordinate 21,432,037 of OX458319.1, read as the reverse complement.
AGAAAAGAGGAACTACATAAATACTTTAGTAAATGCTGCGACTTGATTACGAACTAATGCCTGCTTATTCCAAATTTGTTTCTGTTAACAACTCTTCTAATCAAAATGTTTAACATTAAACAAAATTTTGAAAACATGTAACATTGGTACATAAATTCATATAAAATTTTTGTATTACTAAAATGGTGTACAAGCAATTCCAATTTGTATGCATTGTATTGTTGTTTAAATATATTTAACATAAACAGTTAGAATTTGTATTTTTCTACAAAAACAAAACGTAATGTAGCAATGTTTAAAACCGCGATATTATAGCGATTTATAGATACTCTACAATGAACGGTTTAAACTTTTATTTAATTAACGTAACTAATTGTAAGATATAAATACAGTCTGAACGTATTTCTCTCACTGAAAATTGATTGACAGGATCTGAACTTTATCACAGTTCAAAAAGAACATAAATATTCAATAAATTAAAGGTTCTTAATGATTATTGTGTTACCATAAGGCAATGATTTCTTCACACTACTAGCAATACTGTGTAATTGTTAGTGTCGTACTGATTGTGAGTACATTGATTTTCCGCCAGTTCTGAACAGTTCAAAGCTAGTATTCACTGCACCGACGCAAGTCGTACGCCAAAGAAATTCGAAAATAAGTTACCGTATTTAGGCGTGTATAAGACACACTTTTAATACTAAAAATAGGAAGATAAAAATGGGGTTCGTCTTCTACTTGAAATTTTAAAATTAAATACAGTAAGCACCCTTTAGTTTAGAACAATGTAAAACAATGCCACATTTCGCAGAACGAAGCTACTTTGAGAGTCTACGGCGAAATTCAGAAAAAAATCCATGCAAATGATGTCTCGAAATTCAGGTGCGTGTTATACAAACACGCGTGCAATACACGACTAAATACGGTATTTAATGGCAGTATGTATAGACAAGACTAACACCCGTTTGCACGACTTTAATCCGTTGCACCACCACCCTAAGTTAAACTTTAGCATTCCAAAGTAGTACTTAGGTTAAGCCGCACAAATTTCTAGGCTTAATCTGGAAATGGAAATGGAAAATTTCTGTAATGATATTTTCGGTAATGATTTGGAGATGAAAGAGATCATTGTGTATGGTTTTCCACGCAAAATTTATAATCATTAAGCTCATTTCGATACTCTTGATGGTCATTCATTTTTAAGAAATTTTGTTTAATAAAATTGAGGGCAATTGAACAGTAATTGCATATATAGGAACTTCCATATGACAGTCAAATGAGATAATATTGTTAACATAAACAAGCTATTTTTTTCAAATGTACAATTTTATTTTTTAAGAATAACTCTGTCGCATCAATAAATTTTCACAATATAGCTCGCAACATGGGTGAAGTAAATCCACTTATTAATGAAGTGAATCGAAGAAGCGCTAAATAACCTAATTTATAATGGACAGGTTCAACAAATGTCTAATGTTGCTATATGTTGTTATATGGGATAGTGACAAGAAATAATTTTATTACACAGCACTTTAAGCAACTGTAAAATATTAATTAATAACAATAAAAAAATACTAATCTAATTGTCTATTTTGTAGGTTCCTCAATTGATCTTGCTTTATTATTTTATTGCTGCCAAAACAAAATATTTTTTCGACAGGTCAGAGGTAGGCAACATTGTCACAACGGGTCTTCTCGTGCCTAACCAATTTGAATTGCCTTATGCATTTTCCAACTTCTTGTTCGAGGGCGATTTCAAGTGAGACGCTGCATGGTTTCCTCAGTCTATATTATTTGCAACTTGACATCTGACGTTTGACAAAGTGTATGTTTACGTTCGTCAAACAAAAAGGGTGATTCCCGATCCCGATCGATTAGTATAAATTTGGTTTTGGTACATCTGTTCTTTATTCGTAGTTCCATGTCTATCACTTCCATCGCTAGTTTTTTAATTACCGTATAACTCGATGTATAATACGCCCCCGCGTATAACACGCAGTTGAAATTTTGAACGATTTTCTTCATATATTCGTCGTATAACAGGCATCTGGTATTCAGATGTAAAAAATACCCAAGTGTCTAGCTTCAAGCCAAGGTCTCTGTACATACAAAAAGAAATTACGTTTTTGTAATTCCAATGTATTGTAGTAGTTGAGTTATTTATGACTGCTGATCGTAAGCTGCCTGACCGTCATAATAGTAGGGGAAGTTTTGAATATCTCTAATTTCTAAAGCAATAAATTTTATACCCGGCGTATAACACGCACCCGAAAATTTGAATTAATTTTTTAATCATAAAAGTGCGTGCTATACGCCGATATACACGGAATTTAAATTTTGAACAAGTGGGGTCCTTTTTCAAAGGATTGAAACAAAATTTATATTACATTTCTGCGGGCAGCGCAAAAGACAATAAAATTCAGAGTATGCTGTGTACGACGAACGCACTAATAAATAAAAGAAAACCGTACCTACCAGTTTCAATAAATTTAATATTTGGCTAATTGTAAGAGTCGTTTCAAATTCTTACAGATTATGTTTACATTTACAAGTTTATGATCCTTTTGAGAAACAGCTGATTTGAACAAAGGAAAGTGCGCTGTTGCCGTTTGTTACCTCTGCCTTACTATTTTTTTCGTTAAGTACTAATCGTGCAAGTACATAGTATTGCTTGTAGTGTGAATAAATTAAGACAGGCGCGACAAGAGATAAATCCTTTTCATTGCCTTATGGTAACACAATAATCATTAAGAACCTTTAATTTATTAACTATTTATGTTCTTTTGGAACTGTGATAAAGTTCAGGTCCTTTCAATCAATTTTTAGTGAGAGATCCGAATAGAGTGTACATCGACATTGTAAATTTAAAAACTTGGATCAAAGTGTTGCGATGCATTTTCGTTAAACCAGCAGCTGTTAGAGTCATTTCTTCATTCGCTCGTCTAATAATCAAAATAAGATATTTCTGGAGACGTGTCTCTGCTAAATACCAAGAGCTGCAGTAAACCGCCGCAGTAGTACTATTCCCCTAAAATCAAATTTTAATATTTTGCATTTCAAAAACTCATTTGCCAAATTAATACCGCTTCGATTAATTCATTTCCAAACCAGCAATAACAAAATAACATAATGATCACAATTGTAGGGGATATGGCGTATTTTAAAATTTGGTCTTGATTTTTTGTCTAAAACCAAAATCGTAAAAGAAGAACTTTACAAATGAAGGGAAAAAGGAGGTATGTCCACTCTCAATCAAAAATGAAATAACTATGCCATTTTGTAGCAAAAATTAAATTGAATGTTCCAACCTTAAATTTAAAAAAGCAATTTTTAGGAGATATAGTTAGTTTTGATATTTCCATTAGCATAGCATAGCATAGCAATTCCGAAGAATAAAAGCGCAATTTAAAAATATGGATATACCTCCTTCTTTCCCTATTCCCTTCATTTGTCTTTTTACCAATGTAAACATGGAAATGCCTATTGTTAGTGCACTTGTTAATAACTGAACCAACATCAGGAACCGGAAACTCTTTTGTATATTATAATAAGTTCTAGAAAATAATATTTTAAAATTATTGTCCACATTTACAAAATTACATACTTGGTAACAACTAAGTGTTGTTGAATGAATTTTCTTATGAATAGTTCATCCAGGGATTCATTTTGCAAGAGGGTTTTAAATTTTCTGAAATGATGAATAAATCTAGTTTTCTCGTCGTCGTTTGACGAATCGAAAAGTTCCAAATTTGAATTGATTATTTGCAATTGCCCTATACAAGTCAATATCAACGTGACGAATAACAAATCCAGGGAAACAATGGCGAGGCACGCGAACGTTCCGGTAAAACACTGCCATAAGTAGAAAAGTTCGTAAATAAAATTTTGATTCAAATTGAAAGCTACTGGTACAGGAAAATCTCTGCTTCCTGCAATGAAATGAAGAGAAAGGTACTGAAAGTCTCCTAACGAAGCGAAAATGTAACAAAGATAAATGATTACGCGGGTACTGGTTGCTGTGTTGCGAATTTTGATTTGTTTGTATTTTGTAGCCGCAGTAATTGGCAAAAAATCAAACCAAACCGTTGCGATTATATTCCGAAGTTCTTTCTGGTAAACAACCAAAGTTAGCATCTTCACCAAAACCTAAAACGCCAAGTAAGTATTTAATTTTAGTTTAACTTGATCTGTACTTACTTGAAACATAGTTATGTTCAGAGAAACCAGAAGATAAATGAACGGTACGTTTTTAATATTTTCATAGGTAGTATAAAGTTGCAGGAGGTATAGTAAAGTTAAACTGGATAAGTTTAGATATCCATATAATTTTATTATTTTAGATTCGGTTTCCGGCCATAATCCTACGCATTGTAGAACGAATTTTAACGGAATAATATTTCTTTTAAGTGGATCGTATCTTGTTCTCCGTGAAAATGCTGAAAATTTAAGATTTCTATTAAGTGTAACTGTACTCACTTTACACAACCTGCTCCTCTGTTTGCTGGAGGCATTGTGAATGAAATCGTTCAGTTACTGGAGACGAATGAAGTTAAAACGCCCATTTCAATATTAAGCATTAAAAAATAAATTTATGAAACAAAGTTTAATTAGAACCTTTCATAATTACAGGGCAGATAAATGAATATTTAATGTGTTCGTGATGATATGGCTTAAGAAAATAATTTTATTTGTAACGTTTGGTGCAGTACATTCAAACCTCTTGTGTAGGTGCTGTCGTAAGGATGGTACTATTTTAAGATGTATTTTATTACTAAATTTGCAGAAAAGAGCAATACTGATGTTGGGCCCGCGGGATTGTTGGTGTAAGAAATTTTATTTATTTAATTACCAATGTAATTTATTTCAGATTTTGTTTACTTATCACATTTTTGGATTCGGATGTTCTGTAAGTGATAAACATAATTATCTGTAAATCAATCCACTAAGGAGCGATAAAATCAAATCAAAAGCGATAGAATATTAATTCACCTGATTGATTATAAGCATTTTATGAAATGCGAACAAATAATTTTGTTAATCAAATTCGTCGGGCTGTATTTAATATGACAAGGTTATTGTGTCGCAAGTGAGCCACTGTAACACTGCAAATGAAAACCGTAAGTGAAATGTTGAATGTTGTATTGTTGACTTAAAAGCTGTTTTTGTAGATCATTTTCAAATTATGTTGCCAATATACATGCGTTCAGACTGGATTTTTCTCTTAGTTACGTTAATTAAATAAAAGTTTAAACCGTTCATTGTAGAGTATCTATAAATCGCTATAATATCGTGGTTCTAAACGTTGGCACTTTACGTTTTGTTTTAGTAGGAAAACCAGCCATAAACCAGTGCCATTCTAGAACCTATATCGGTCCTAAAGAAAACAGGTGCATCGCTTTGTTGTCATTTTTGCTAAACTAATATTTATCTACAAGAAGTTTTGAATGATGTCTGACTAAACAAATGTTACTCGCCCGAGCGAAATACTATCAAAGAATAGATACATAAATGAACAAGAAGCGAAACGGGACGTTTTAACGGTGATATTATTTGAATACGCATGTCTGGCGAAACTTTCAAAAGCACATGGAAGTTTAAATATTAGGCGCGAATGTAGAAAACCGAACTTGTCAGGAGGACTTTAAAGTTTGAAAAATGTCAGAGAAATTTAAATGTAATCGGAGAAACGTATTGAAAATTATGGAATTTTGGATTTTACAGTTCGTTTTGTATTGTTTTTAAATGGCTGTTAGAAGTTTGTTGGGAGTGTTTATAAATTATTACTCGTCCTGTGTAGGTGGTTAATTACGTAAATAACAGATAAGTACACATTTCAGAAAACCATCTACATTAAGCATTAGGTATACCAAAAAATAAATAAATTAGGGAACAAATTTATGTATACATACGTCTTTGTAATGCATATATGCATTACAAAGACGTGATTGATAATTTGTTTTTGTAGCAGTGTTAATATTTTTCGCGATCTACGTGGTGCGTTAAATTTAATTATTAATTAGTAATCGGTAATTTTGCAAATTGACGTTCCCACGAAACAAAATTGGTAGCTGGCCGCGTTATTTTGACAATTGAAGGTTAAGTTAATCTTTTTATGACCCCACTCAACATTTCAATACTGGCTAATGCCTAACGAAGATTTTATTAATTTTGTTAGACAAATGGACAATTTATTTAATTTGAACTTTGAAGCATTTTCAATAAAACAAAATGTTGGTTGGGAACTTGTAAAAATATTTAGCAAAATTGATTATGTGCCTTCGTGTCCATTTTTGAGATATGTTGCGCAATCTATCTACAATTTGATTGAATCTAATTTGCTGTAAACAAATTCTCAGTGCCTCTTCTAGATAGGCGACTTCACGTTATTGTTAGCGCTGCTAAGTAGCGTCGTCGCCCTTATAGTCTAGTCGAATTAGAGTTTGACCATAAAAAAATTATTATCTGAATTTTTTGCGCTTAATGACGAAGAAGGGTAGGTAGAATGATAATATAAAAAAGTAACTCCAAAGAAGTGCCGCTAAGTTCGCAAATTGCAAATAAGTGGTAAAATTACGTCTTTTTTCACATTTTTTACTGCCTATAAAAATCTAAACGAGCTATCGAAAAATTGCTTATTGTATGTTGTAGGCAGTTAAATTACTTACAATTTAGAAAGCCTAAAGTCATATTTAACCAATTTGTTAACCGAAAAATAAATGTCGAACGTGAAAAAACGAATTTTTTGCTGGACAGTATTGAGGATGCAATAAAATCTCCAACCATGCGTAACAATGCCCTGCCCCCATCTACGAAAATGCTGTTAACGCTAAGGTTTTACGCTACTGGTAGCATGCTTTTAGCAATTAAATTCTGATTCAGACAAATCATATTCTAACTCAGAAAATTATATTCAGACACAGAACAATCATATTCTGGCTCGGACAATTAGATTCTGACTCAGAACAATCATATTCTGACTCAGACAGGCCATATTGTGATTCAGAAAAATAGATTCTGACTCAGAACAATCATATTCCGACTCAGACAATTAAATTCTACCTCAGAATCACGCTTGGGTTGTTGAGTGATGGAGGACCGATGAGAAAGTTGGTGGGAGCATTTAAAAAGAGGCGATGTTATATCAGTAATTGAGTACAATTGAGTAAGGCTACAGCCGAAAGGGCCGAGTGGGTACCATCTTTGCTTACGTTAACATCAGAATTTTCTTCTTCATCAATATTTTCTTCATCTGAATCGTAAACATTTTGAAGCTCAATTTTGCCTTCTGGTTCTATATCAAATGCATCACCATCTGGTTCATCCGGGATCATCGTCAGATGGAAAAAAGTCGTCATTATCTTGCTCATTTTAAATAGCCAAATAAATAGTATATCTAAAAATAATAAAGTCGTTCTGTAAAAACTAGCTGAGGCTACAAAAGTCAGAAAAGCGAATAAATGAATACAAAAAAAAAAAAAAAAAATTCTTACCTTCGACGACGGTTTCGGCTTGAATCACTTTTTTCAGAAGTTAGAAGTTAAAACTAAAACAATTCAATGAGGAAAAGAATCACACACGTTTACGTTTTCAAAAGAAACCAAAGACTAGATGATGCTGAATTGAAGATTTCATTTAATTGTACCCAGGTATCCCTACCGTCAATAGAAGATAAAGCATTCTTCAGTCACATAAGGGTTAAATTAATTTTTTTATTACGCCAAAGGGAGGTGGTAGAGTCTTCGCATTACGTAACTTTTACATGCGGGGCTTACATAGTGTTACGTACTCTTACAGAGGGGGCAGACGGTAAAAATTGTTCAAATTGTGCGTTACGTAATTTATGGATGGCCGCTAAGTTATTTTAATAATCTAAAAATTATTATTTAAATAGCTTTGAAAATGGTGGGCTTATTTTCAAATGATGCACAATGGTCATTGTACAAGGAAATGAAATATTCGAACTCAAACAAAAGTCTCTACCTGCTCTTCCTCGAGTGCTTAGCAATTGCTATGTCTAACGCCCGATTGCACTAGTTCAGATTAGATCGACTCCTAACTATGTGTTACTCTAAAATAAGCTTTCCATAAATTGCAATCTTGTTGCAAGATTAGTAGTGCGGCAACACCGCACTTTCCTTTGTACAAATCAGCTGTTTCTCAAAAGGATCATATAATATAAATTTAGTTTCAGTCCTTTAAAAAGGTACCGCACTTGTTCAAAATTTAAATACCATATATCTCGGCGTATAACAGCACTTTGAAGATTAAAAAATTAGCTCAAATTTTCGGGTTCGTGTTATACGCGGAGCATAAAAATTATTGCATCAGAAATTAGAGATATTGAGATATGCAAAACTTCCCCTACTTTTATGACGATCAGGCAGCTTACGATCAGCAGTCATAAATAACTCAACCACAGTAAAATTTCGATATAACGGACTAATTGGGGGGAGAGGGTGTCCGTTAAAGCCAAAAGTCCGTTATATAAAAATAGGTTTAAAACAAATCAAAAACCTTTTTTTTTTAATACACTGTATTTAGATATAAATAAAAAATACAAAACACAAACAAAATTCTAATTAATTGTCTTCGGACACTCGTCGTGAAGTGACTTTGCTGCAGTCTACGAGCATTATGTCTCAAATTCTAGTGCTAGACGTATAACGTATTATCATTGCCGCTAAAAATTGTTTACATGCGGCGGCACTTGAATTTAAGCATGTATAATATTAACAGGACGTTTTTAATTTTTTTACATTTGAAGGGATTTTTTGTCCGTTATATCCAAAGTCCGCTAAATAGAGGTCCGTTCTATCGAGGTTTTACTGTACTACAATACATTGGAATTGGAATTAGAAAAACGTAATTTCCTTTCGTACCTACAGAGACCTTGACTTGGCTCACAAAATGGATTCCAGATGCGTGTTATGCGACGAATATATGAAGAAAGTTATAAAATCGTTCAAAATTTCAATTGCGTGTTATACGCGGGGGCGTGTTATACACCGAGATATACGGTAATTAGAAAAGAAACGTCCAAGTGATGGACATGGTACTAACAATAAAGCGCATATGTACCAAAACCAAATTTATTTTAATCGATGAGGATGTGGAATCACCCCTTTTGTCTGACGTACGTAAATATACATTTTGTCAAACGTCATATGTCAAGTTGCAAATAATATAGACTGAGGAAACCATGCAGAGTCTCACTTGAAATCGCCCTCGAACAAGAAGTTGGAAAATGCATAAGGCAATTCAAATTGGCTAGGCACACGAAGACCCGTTGTGACAATGTTGCCTACCTCTGACCTGTCGAAAAAATATTCTGTTTTGGCAGCAATAAAATAATAAAGCAAGATCAATTAAGGAACCTACAAAATAGACAATTAGATTAGTATTCTTTTATTGTTATTAGTTAATATTTTACAGTCGATTAAAGTGCTGTATAATAAAATTATTTCTTATCACTATCCCATGTAACAACATATAGCAACATTAGACATTTGTTGAACCTCTTCATTATAAATTAGGAAATTTAGCGCTTCTTTGATCCACTTGATTAATAGGTCGATTTACTTCACTCATTTTGCGAGCTATATTGTGAAAATTTATGCTACAGAGTTATTCTTAAAAAATAAAATTGTACTTTTGAAAAAAATAGCTTGTTTATGTTAACAATATTATCTTATTTGTCTATCATACGGAAAGTAATTGTTCCTATATATTCACTAACTAACTGTTCAATTACCTTCAATTTTATTAAACAAAATTTCTTAAGAATTGAATGAGCATCAAGAGTATCGAAATAATCTTAACTATTATACATATTGAGTGGAAAACCATGAACAATGATCTCTATCATCTCCAAATCATTACCGAAAATGCCATTACAGAAACTTTTCATTTTTTAATTAATAAATAGCATACGAAACACAAACCAGTCTGTTAACACTTTTACTAACAAACAGATTAAGCCTAGGAATTGTGCGGCTTAACCTAAGTAAGTACGAAAAACTTATAATTTAAGTTGAAGTGGTGCAAATGGACGTTCTACCAATAAATACCGTATTTAGACGTACATTTTGAGACAACATTTGTGGGGAATTTCTTTTTCTGAATTTCGCCGTAGACTCTCAAAGTAGCTTCGTTCTGTGAAATGTGACATTGTTGTACATTGCCCTAAACTAAAGAGTGCTTACTATATTTCATTTTAAAATTCAGAGTATAAGACGCACCCCATTTTTACCTACCTAATTTTGGTTTTAAAAGTGCGTCTTATATACGCCTAAATACAGTAGCTTATTTTCAAATTTCTTTGGCGTGCGACCTGCGTCGGTGCAGTGAGGACTAGCGTTGAGCTGCTCAGGACTGGCGGAAAATCAATGTACTCACAATCAGTGTGACACTAACAAATACATAGTATTGTTTGTAGTGTGAAGAAAGCATTACCTTATGGTAACACAATAATCATTAAGAACCTTTAAGTTATTGACTATTTATGTTCTTTTTCAACTGTGATCAAGTTCAGATCCTTTCAATCAATTTTCAGTGACAGATCCGAATAGAGTGTACATCGACATTGTAAATTTAAAAACTTGGATCAAAGTGTTGCGATTCATTTTCGTTAAACCAGCAGCTGTTAGAGTCATTTCTTCATTTGCTCGTCTAATAATCAAAATAAGATATTTCTGCAGACGTGTCTCTGCTAAATACCAAGAGCTGCAGTAAGCTGCCGTAGTAGTACTATTACCCTAAAACCAAATTTTAATATTTTGCATTAAAAACTCATTTGCCAAATTAATACCGCTTCGATTAATTCATTTCCAAACCAGCAATAACAAAATAACATAATGATCACAAATGTAGGGGATACGGCGTATTTTAAAATTTGGTCTTGATTTTTCATCTAAAACCAAAATCGTAAAGGAAGAACTTTACAAATGAAGGGTACAGGGAAAGCAAGAGGTATGTCCACTCTCAATCGAAAATGAGATAACTATGCCATTTTGTAGCAAAAATTGAATACTATCCTATTTTCAAAGCTTAAATTTAAAAAACAGTTGGTATAGTTAGTTTAAATATTTCCATTACACAGCAAGGATAGCAATTCCGAACGCTGAAAACGCAATTTAGAAATATGACATACCTCCTTCTTTCCCTATACCCTTCATTTGTGTTTTTACCAATGTAAACATGGAAATGCCTATTGTAAGTGCACTTGTTAATAACTGAACCAACATCAGGAACCGGAAACTCTTTTGTATATTATAATAAGTTCTAGAAAATAATATTTTAAAATTATTTTCCACATTTACAAGATTACATACTTGGTAATAACTAAGTGTTGTTGAATGAATTTTCTTAAGAATAGTTCATCCAGGGATTCATTTTGCAAGAGGGTTTTAAATTTTCTGAAATGATGAATAAATCTAGTTTTCTCGTCGTCGTTTGACGAACCGAAAAGTTCCAAATTCGAATTGATTATTTGCAATTGCCCTACACAAGTCAATATTAATGTGACGAATAACAAATCCAGGGAAACAATGGTGAGGGACGCGAACGTTAAGGTAAAACACTGCCACAAATAGAATATTTCGTAAATAAAATTTTGATTCAAATTGAAAGCTACTGGTACAGGAAAATCTCTGTTTCCTGAAATGAAATGAAAAGAAAGGTACTGAAAATCTCCTAACGAAGCGAAAATGTAACAAAGATAAATGATTACGCGGGTACTGGTTGCTGTGTTGCGAATTTTGATTTGTTTGCATTTTGTAGCCGCAGTAATTGGCAAAAAATTAAACCAAACCGTTGCGATTATATTCCGAAGTTCTTTCTGGTAAACAACCAAAGTTAGCATCTTCACCACAACCTAAAACAGCAAGTATTTAATTTTAGCTTAACTTGAGCTGTACTTACTTGAAACAGAGTTATGTGGAGAGAAACCAGAAGATAAATGAATGGTACGTTTTTAATATTTTTATAGGTAGTATAAAGTTGCAGGAGAAATAGTAAAGTAAAACTGGATAAGTTTAGATATCCGTATAATTTTATTATTTTAGATTCAGTTTCCGGCCACAATCCTACGCATTGTAGCACGAATTTTAATGGAATAATATTTCTTATAAGTGGATCGTTTCTTGTTGTGCGTGAAAATGCTGAAAATTTAAGTTTTCAATTAAGTGTAACTGTACTCACTTTACACAACCTGCTCCTCTGTTAGCTGGAGGCATATTTAATGAAATCGTTCAGTTACCGGAGACGAATGAAGTTAAAACGCCCATTTCAATATTAAGCATTAAAAAATAAAATTATGAAACAAAGTTTAATTAGAACGTTTCATAATTAGAGGGCAGGTAAATGAATATTTAATGTGTTCGTGATGATATGGCTTAAGATAATAATCTTATTTGTAACGTCTGGTGCAGTACATTCAAACCTCTTGTGTAGGTGGTATCGTAAGGATGGTACTATTTTAAGATGTATTTTATTACTAAATTTTCGGAAAAGAGCAATACTGATGTTGGGCCCACGGGATTGTTGGTGTAAGAAATTTTATTTTATCGCCAATGTAATTAATTTGTTTCAGATTTTTTGACCAGGATATTCTATAAGTGGTATAAACGATGTTACGATAAGGAACGATGAAATCAAATCAAAATCGATAGAATATTTCACCTAATTATAAGCATGTTATGAAATACGAACAAATAATTTTGTTAATCAAATTCGTCGGGCTGTATTTGATATGATAAGGTCAAAGTGTCGCAAGTAAGTTACTGTTATAGAAAAATGCAACAATGGAAATGAAAACCGTAAGTGAAATGTTGAATGTTGTATTGCTGATTTAAAAGCTGTTCTTGTAAATCATTTTCAAATTAAGTTCCCAATATACGTTCAAACTGTACTTATATCTTAATTACGTTAATTAAATTAAAGTTTAAAGCTTTCATTGTAGAGTATCTATGAATTGCTATAATATCGTGGTTGTAAACGTTGGTTTTACGTTTTGTTTCTCTAGAAAAATACAAATTCTAACTGTTTATGTTAAATATATTTAAACAACAATGCAATGCATTCAAATTTGAATTGTTTGAACACCATTTTAGTAATCCAAAAATTTTATATAAATTTATGTGCCAAGGTTTTATGTTTTCAAATTTTGTTTAAGGTTAAACATTTTATTGGAGAAGTTGTTAAGAAAAACAAATTTGGAATAATAATAAGTTCATAATCAAGCCTTAGCACTTACAAAAGTGTTTATCTAGTTCATCTTTGCTATAATTTAACATTTTAGTTATGTTTAATACACGTCTACTGATTACAATCAATCATCCTTATAACTAAGTAGGTATAACAGTGACTCAAAGAAAATTCGTTAAATAGAAAATTCGTTAGAATATCTTAAAAAGCATTAAAAACGTGGTCGGGGTTATTGAAGAAAATTCCATATAAAGAGAAATTCGTTGTAGGGAAGTTCGCCTGTATTAATTAGATATTGCAATACAAAAATAGTAAGATTAAAAATATATTGGAAATAACAGGAAAAAATTATTAAAAATAAGTCTTTTTATTGTGTTTGAAAGTTTTAATGCCAGACAAAGTCCATTTTGGTGTATCCGAATTTGTTAAAAGATACAACTTTGGTGATTGGTTTACGAAGTGAGAAGATATACACGATCTGCAGTTGATGACCGTCAATTCAATGTTTTCTTTAGGTATATTTAAAAGGAAAATATCTGTTTTGCAAAAAATGCAACTGTACTGGAGGTCATGCAAAACATGCTCTCGTATTTAGAGATCTAAACATAAAATAATAAACTACTTAGAGTTATTATTTCTTTGAACCAAGATTCTTAATTTATGTTCAAAAATGCCGTATTTCTTCGATTCCAAGATGCGCAGCTTAATTTTAATATCAACAGAAAAGAAATTCACTAGGAAATATGGTGAAAAAGTGCAACTTAGAATCGAAGAATAGGCTACATTTTTACAATGCACTATCCAAAATATAAAAATAGAATCCATATAACAAGATATAAAAAAGCTGCCTTTGGTTAAATTTATGATACTTAGTAATAAAACGAAATATAAATATAAAAACATATGTACTTTTTGCGTTCCTGTTTTTCTGGATTTAAGTAATAAATCGTCATCAGGATCTTTTAAATGCACAACTGTTAAATTTCAGTTCGCCCCCTGTTCCGCTACGACGGCATTCCGACAAATTAACATATCTGCTGCAAACGTGATAACAGTAGTAATTTTTTTAATATTTTCGGTACCGCAGCGGTAAAAAGATTCATAACTAAGCTAATGAGAAATTTTAGACGTTTTTTCATAAGAGTCGCTATACAGTTATTATAATCTCACATCAGTATCATTCTCACAAAAAGGAAACTTGTAAATGTTAACTAACAATTGTACAAAAAGAAAACACTAATGAAACACCACAAAATAATTCGTAACTGTAAAGATTTTTTTCATTTCCTCCTATTTTAAAGTCGACTTACTTTTGCCCCAATTTTTTTGAAGTGCATAAAAAACGGCATTACTTTAAATAAGAAAGCAGGAGTGCTACTGCACACCGGTTAAGAATTTATGGCGGAATCCAAATTTGAAGCTCTTTGTGTGGGAAAGTCTCGAGAAGGGCGAGGTAGATCTTATTGTGAGTCACGATAATAATTCTAGTTCTATGCAACTCGTGCTTTTTACAGCTGTTTTAAATCGAGATCGTCCTCATAAAACAAATTCATGGCATCTTCTCCGAAGCTATAAACTGCAAAGTCTCTTTTGTACTGCTTGAATGTCATCAGGGATGAAATTGGTCGTAAACCATGCGCAGAATTTTCATTACGATAGTAATTAAAACGGGTGCCTAGTGTTTGCCGACATAAATTCTTTACGACAGGAGATTTTTTCAGCCGACGGTCAAAGTAAATATATTTCATCCGGTTCTGAGTCTGACCTCCCACGTGTAATTCGTTTTAATATTTGAAATTTCAGAAGGGTTCGTCGCCTGAGCGGGCGTTGTAATTTATCTGCAGGAGCCACCGGCGGGTTGCAGAAATTCTTGCAGAATCTCGCGAGCTCAACAACCGGTGAGTGAGTGACTTCACGTTCACGCACGGCTAAAGAACCAATCCGAGCGCTAGGCTTCACGGCCGGTCACTTAGGCTAAGACGCTTAACTTCTTTGAAACAGTCAGTCTAGTTCAAGACTTTAAGTGAGTAGCAAGTGCCCCCCCAAAAGATACAAAGTGGAGTATAGGGGAGCAGAAGGCCTTGGCAATTTATAGCCATGGCAAACGGTAAGTTTCACCTTTTATTTTTCGCAAATTTAAATCTCTCCAGCCCGAAATTATTTTCCATATGGTCCACCGGTTCCTTTCACTCCTATTACCTACTTTAACAGTGTTACGAAATAATTAAAATAGCGCTAAATGTCAGCAGGTTTCAGAACGTTTCTAATATCTTGTGATAGTGCGGTTTTTTAAGAACAAACATCCGGTTGCTAGAAGAAATCATTGTTTTATAACAGTTGGTGAAACCAAGTGCGCGAACAATTTCGTGTATTGTAAATCATGTGGTGCATGTTATCACACGTGCAGGATATTTTCTCGTGAAGAATGCAAGAGATTTTTTAAGTCCCGAAGAAAACCAGACGGGGATGTCGCAAGAACTGGTCTTAAAAAAACCGGCGCAACTAAATCACACTGACATAATTACAACAATGGGATTTTATTTTTAAAAAGCAGTGAGAAAAAATGTGAATCCTGAATCCCTCCTTTTAAATTCAATCCTCGCGGCAAAATCGGCCCAAACCTGCAATTTAATGTTAATCATAAAATTTTGCGTTCGCTGGGGGAAAAATAAAATCATATACTAGAAATTTATGCATATTAGAACCTGAACGGTTTCTAATAGCCACAACCTGTTACTAACGGAATTGCAATTATTATGTATAAGGACAGTTCGATTGAAACCACTGTTTGGTTGTTTTTTTTTAGTGGCAAAAATGAGTAATCTAATTGGTCCTTGCGCTTAAGACTGTTTTAATTGCTCGCGTAACTAACGGAACTTGAATTTCTTGTTTAATTCACCAACCACCCGATTTCTTTCGAAATTAATTACACCGTTGACGTCATTCTTAATAATAATAATAATAATCGCACATAAAAGAATGATGTATGGGCTGAAGTCGAAGGGTTCAAGTGCCTTTTATTAATTTTTTGACGCCCAAAAAAGTCGTGAGATCGGCCCGAAGTGGTTTCATGATTGAGGTTGTGCGGGTTATAAGGAAACTGAGTGGTTGGAGATATTTCTGTTTGACCTATTGATTGATGAAAAATGCTTCACGGAAGGTCAAATTTCATCCGCGAAAGCCGAGTGGTTTTACAACATTTTTGTGTTATGTCTACCATGCAGCCCGGCGCTGAAAATTACGTCTACAATTTTTTATAATTAACAAAATTTCGTTGCATTGATATTTTGATTTCCTGAAATTCTTTTGTGTTTTGAAATGCGATCTCAACAACTTTAAGTAAAGTCAAATAAATCTGTTAACATTTTCTTGGAATTTTGATATAACACTTTTCCAATTTTAAATAATACTCTTAATTACAACAATTAAATTATTTTCTCAATTCTATGCATGACGAATTTCAAATCAAATCAGCACACATTAAAATAAAAATCAGGTTAGATAAATGTTAATTGTTACAATTTAATTAAGCTGATCTTTTTAACAAAATAATTACCATTTTATTCCGAGAAGAAAAGGTGAACTTGATGTTTATCAAAAAACAAATTGTGAAAGATCAACAAATCAATTTTTTATAAACTTGAATGCAACTCCCATCGCCTCGAATTATTTTCGATAAGAAAACCGATTACATCATTATCATTGTCCATATCCCCTGAGTCATAATGACATTTCCAAGTTTCAAGTTTTTAGCAAGTCTCTCAAATTGAAAGAAGCTTAATTTTTTACTTGGATAAAAAATTGCGCCAATAAAAGAGGCGATCGTTAATTAAACCTCCAGAATAACGCTCATTTGCGGCCTTTGATTTACAAATTCGCGGTCTCTCAAAAAGGCCCGGCTTAATTTAAATGAGTCATGAAGAATTTGAATTTTAATGGCCGTTTTAAACAGCAAAGTTGAGAAACAATCAAAGCTGGTTAATTAACTTCCACTTTCTAAATTATTCTGACCTGGCTTCAGACAACCACTCGGAGTGTCACAGTTGCATTGACTGTGTTCGATTAGTATGAAAACGGCCAAAACGACGTCATCACTTTCTCTAGCGTGGGCGCTGAGGTATCTGCGAAAACAGATGGTCGCAAAAAACGTCTGGACAAACTCAAAATTTCGCTATTTCCAAACAGCAATTTGTGTTTGTTACACCCACTGTATCAACAAACCGTGTACTTTACGTTTACGAAATGTATTAACAGGAAGTGGCCATTTTTTATTTTTTCTCTCAACGTGTCCTAGAAATCTCGATTGTGGTTTACATCATTGTCATTACGAAAATGAGTTTTTCTGCGTAGGTGGCATTAAAATTAGGTTAAGAATCAAATGGTCGCTTTCTTAATTGACTGTTTCGAACCGTGATTTGGAATAAAAATCTGAAAGAGGATTTTTAAGATTGTTTACTTGGGCGTTTATTTATTTCCGAGACCACTAAAAGTACTGTTTGAACGGTATCGTTTGTTTAAACTTTCTATTCGAACTTTGTTCAGAAGAAGGCTACAGAACAAACACAACAATATTAGTTCACCTTTCACACATATCTAGCTATGCAATTCGTCATTAGAAAAACACAATTCCGTTATAAGAGTGCATGTGGGCACATCTCGGCCTTTGCAAAACCTTTAACATTTTAAAGAAACAAGGACAAATAAATGTTAGCAACATTCGAAAAGAAATACGTCATGTTCGATCGAAATCGGCCGTTCTTACCCCGTGTTTCAAGTAATACATCAAAAAAATGTCTAAAAATAAAGCGAACTGGAGTTGAGGTCAATTCGCGTCCTTCGCGTTCTTGTTTTCGGCTGATACATATCCTAACGGTTTTTTTTATTGGGCAATTTTTTTCCTGCGCGCTTTTTGCTCGTAAAAAATTGTGTGTACCGTTTCGCACCGTTTTTTCGAGAAAATGAGAGAAAATCAATTTCGCAATTTTTCGCGAGGTCAGCCGGTTCGAGAACCGATCGAAGACATTACCGAGACCCACACTTGGCAACCCACACAGTCACCAAAGTGAAAGATTCTAGATTAATCATTACCCGTTTCCAGGTTATATAGATATTTTAAGCAGAGAAAATAGTGCACACATATTCAGATGTGTCGAATTTTCAATCAGACTTTCACATTTCGCCAAATTTAGATTTGATCGGGTCAGATGCGCACAGTTTTCTCGGCGATTCTTTTATCATTCAAGGACGAGGTTCAAAAGATGATTCTGAGAATTAAGCCTTTTTAGGGATCGAATCAGATAAAATAGATTTGGGATTGTCAAGTACATTGCAGGCTACAATAATAGCGATTACGTCAGTACAATACGTGTGCCAATTTAATAGGACAAGTAAATGTCTAGCATTTAAATGATAATCCTTTAATGCGGTGCTTTTGCATGCTCTTTGTGTATTT
This sequence comes from Dascillus cervinus, assembly GCA_949768715.1. NCBI lineage: Eukaryota > Metazoa > Arthropoda > Insecta > Coleoptera > Dascillidae > Dascillus > Dascillus cervinus. Next base: position 21,413,382 of record OX458319.1, on the reverse strand, counting down.
TTTTTTTTAATTCCGTGGCCGCTTTGAAACCCTCGAGAACATCTTTTTCGTTGCCTTATTTTTTGTGCGTCTGACTTTATGCCGAGCGCAGCTTGTGAGAATGGTGAGTGGCTTAGGAGTACTGCACTTGTTCCTCCTTTTAATTTTCCATCAGCAATATAGACATAAGTACAGGGTCCTCCAACGTTAATGGACCTCCCGAAATTGGTCTCAAATATTAAATTATTATCTTAAATTTTTTTTATTTTATAATGTGATTGATGCACGTAGCTAAAAAAGAAAAAAGTTTAATTTTGTAAAAACCCAGATGAAAATTTTTTGTGAAATTTACCTAATTTCTTCGTGCAAATCATACAAATGTCTTTGTTTAAATTTTTTAAATACGTTTTAGCCTAAAAATCGCTTAACCATAAAATCACCAAAAACTTCCAACAAAGGTTTGCAATTTTACATCAGTTGAAATGTACAGTTTCGATGAATACTCCAAATTTTCCAAAATAGTTTTATTGAAACCAAAAACTTATTGGCAAACTTTCATAGAAATGTCTTCAAAATTGAGTTTGTTTTTGGCAATGACCATTAATGTTCGAACACCCTGTACATCAAGTAAAAAATGTAAAGTTATTATTTTTATAAACCAAGTGTGTTTCCACAAGTCGAAAGGTCGCACCTGAACCGGATCCGGCAATAAAACAGTCGAGACGAATTCATTCAAATTTTTTTTCATGTACCTAACAAACTTCAGCAGCCGCGTCATGTGTGAATTCAAAAACATGTTCTTTTCACCTGATCAATTACGGCTTAAAACATTTTGCTTGTCATCTCGCAAAGAAAGTTGCCGTTCGAAATTAATCGCCGCTGGAAAATAAAGCATTTACTCGAAATTTACTTTCGTCTTGTGTAACAGAAAAAATAGTTCCACGTGTTATCCATTTACATAACGATTTGTAAGAAAAATATTGAACGTACGCATGGTAACTTTCACTGCGTTTTTATTACACATCAAACCCATTTTATGGTACCGTTATCGATATAGTTTAAAGCGATGTCTTGATTAATCTTGTGTATTTCTAAATTTTTCTAATTAATTCGGCCGATGGAATTCAAAGCAGCGTGTTTTATTGTTTGCTTACCTGATAAAAAAAGTTATACCTGTTGTGTTTTTTGTCGATAAGGCAACCTTAAACAGGTGTTTTATAAGCCGCTGGGAACGTCTCCAGTGGCGTCGACCCACTAATAATAGGGATTAATTTTTTTCTTGATTTATAAGGGACGTTTGCTCTTGCGGAAATTCCAAACCGCACAATAGGAAATATCTCACGCATTTTGAAATTCCGCAAGTTAAATTCGACCGCACCTCGACACGTCACAGCGCCTTGTAAGGTGTCTTCAGGCAATGTGGGACACATATGCACCAGACGCACGATTTTTTCCAATAAGAAAAGTGACCTTGCTGCAAAAAAATTCATCAGAAATAAATATCGCGTTAATTCCCAGTTTCTCGAGAAAAACCACGACCAAACTCAAAGCAGCTCAACATTTTTACAGTCCACGTACTAGAAAACATCCTTAAGGTGATTCTCATTTGATCGGTGACAAACTTGTTTTTCTTTATAAATAACACCTAAATCGATTGATGATACAATCAACATTACGAAAATTCCGTTAAACCAATTCTATATCGATTTAACTTATTAAAGTGATTCACTGTAAAAGTTTCTCTTCCAAATTTCAACATATCGATTATTAATTTTGACCGAATTTAATAAGTCGCATTACACACAGACAGACAGACAGGTAGACCGCGGCCATTGCGATCAAGGCGGGCGGGAGACCCCAAGAGCCGAGCACGACACAAACCCGCCCATATCACAAAATAAGCGCGGCAGGTGGTGGTCTCATCAAGAACCCCCTGCGGTTCGTAGTAACGTAAAAATAGGGTGTTAATCTTCGAAGGGGAAAGTTGCGCGCCTGCTCTCGGACGGTCTTTGAACTTGAGATTCGAGGTTCAATGACTCCCGAGATGGTACGTACGGGAAACTGTAAATGTGGTCTATTTACCGAAGTCGGTTTATCAAATGTGGCCTTGCAGAGTGGTCATAATTGCGGATATGCACAGACATCAAGATTGTGAAAGGCGTAATATAAAGTGCGAGATGTATATCATAACGGTTGGCCGTTCGGTCGATTGTCCCTTTAGGCGATTTTTGGCAAACCAGGTTCTTTGAACGAAGGTTTTGTTTGCTGCAAAAGTGGACGAGCGATTGAAATCGAATCGGATTTTATGTACTCTAATTAAAGATTTAAATGTTTTAGATCGTCTTCGCCAAACAGTGCGTAAAGTCTGCCCTCGATGTTTACTTAATGTGACCTTTTCAATTAATTTATTTTTATTAGAGTATTGTGTGCGGATATTTACATTTTCGACTTGCATTAATTACATAAGGTGCACTTTCTAAAATATGAACTGGTTCAGTTTCTAAAGATTTCCTTTAAAAGTGCAATAAATAAGGCCGCTCTGGATTTTTTTGTTTTTGGATGTGATAGTGATAGGGGCCCAAATGTCAATTAATTACTTGAACTACTTTTTGACTACTTTCGAACGAGAGAAATCTTTGGGTAAATTTGCATCGATAACTTCTGAAAATTTAACTAAACGGAAATTCCCCGGTCAGAATATGTGAAGGACAATATTACGAATGCACTTACCAAAACTGGTCAGCGCTTATTGCCATTTTTAATTATCTTTTTATTACTTCTGTTGAATACAATTTTTCAAATGTAAAAGTTGAACTTTTTGTCCTTTGCATTAATTTTGCACACAAGAAGAGACATGTAAATTTGATAATCTTGTATATTAAAGAAATTCTTCAAACAGATGTTTGCCCTACTTTCTCATTATACAGGGTGAGTTAAGTTTTACCGCCCGTGGCAAAATAGACCTTTACAATAATTTGTCAATTCTCATAATTTGCATGAGTACTTTTATATTATTAAGGTACATAGAAACCAAGAAAAAATCTTTTTTTTTAATCAAGTAAAATTTTGGCTTTTTTTTAATTACCAATTGTTTAATTTATTAGTATTTTTGATGTATGAACAGTAAAATATTTTCACACAATTCAGTGTAATTGAAATAATTGTAGTAATTTGCGTTTATTAAATAAAGCTTTTTCCGGATTAGAAGGTATTTTTTTAAATGATTTACGACATAAGTAGGCTAATTTACCAGACAATGGTATTGATGTAGAGGTGCTTGAAAGATTATTTATGGCGGTCACTAAAATGAACTTAAGAATGCAGGTCTATCGGCAACTGAAAAGCTGTCTCGTCCAATTTGATGGGTCGATCATAAACTATTGTTAGGATGGTAAACCGCATTATCTATTGTTAGAAAGTCATAAATAGAAGCATTTTTTGTGCTATATCTTAAATTTGATTTAACTCAAAAAGTAATCAATTTTTTACGAATCAAATTGCAGATATTAATGCTACGAATAATTTGACAAATTTTGAAATAAAAAACCAAACATAGAAATTTTACCCAAAACTCTTTGTTTTACTTTTTTTTGCTTCAAATAAAAATATTTTGTAAAATTTGTAGCACTAATCGAAAGCGTAAACTTCAACTGATGTAACATGTAAATTGCATACTTTCCCCTCAACCTTTAATAGGTATTATGGCCGGAGCGGTAAAACTTAACTCACCCTGTACAGTGTGCTCACAGATGAACAAAAACGAATAAAAATTTTGTTCTTTATGTTTTTGTCACTTAAAATAAAAGAAAAAAATTGAAAAATTCGTAGTCATGAGCATTAAAATTTTCAGTAATTGAAGTCATTAAAGTTAAGAGTTCGATTTTCGGTAAATTTAATAAGTACTGAAACGATGTTAAGCCTTGAACGAGGTATTTATCTTGTTCAGTGTTCAGTGTTCAGTGTTAAGGGATATTGATCAGGAACACTTTTCCCCGTAAAAACATACCGAAATTGTTTTTTCTAAATCCTGTTCCGTATTAAAAAGTGTATACTAATTGCTACACATCAGAAATATCAATATCCTATCGTCTGCTGCAAGATCCTTGGGAAGAACGTAAAATATTTCTTCCCTTTTTAACCAACTAGATTTTTTATATTAGTTTATTTTATTGCGAAGGTGTTACTGAGAGCTATAAACTGTAATAAAACCATATTAACTCCGCCAACACTGAACAAAAGTAGCACTAATAATTACATATCGAAAACAGAAAAGTATCAATATACAGAATAATTGGTCATGTCGCAGTATAAAAATTTACAACGGAGCCAAAATTGTAATTAACTATATCAACCCCAATCCCAATCAGCAACGTGATTCACTAGGACAAAAGAATACCATTAGTCTCTATAATGATCACTGTAATGGTGTTTTTCTGTTTTCAGCATTGCTCATTATTGGCTCTTTCCTTTGTTAGCACAATTGATAACTCTAACACTTCCCCGATGAAACAAATCTAATTTTAAAAATCTGATTTGGTTTATGTTCGTCCTAAGAAGTGATGCCTTTTTTATATCCGTTTACAGCAATAAGTGTGTACTGTTTGACAATGGACAAAATTTTGCAGATACTGGTCGAAAGAAAATTCAAATTTCAAAATCAAAAGTAGATACAATTCAACATTACAAAAAAAAAAGTTTGGTGTAGTGTTATGCATAATAAAATTGTCAAATCGGAAGGATATCCTGTCAATCCTGAAATACTGGTGCGGAATTTTAACAATCAAAATTATGCAACAACACGTGTTTGTGGTTACCAGAAGAAAAGCAATATCTGAATTTTGTTTAGAAAATTAAAAGTTTGAAACAAGCAAGAACTTTTATAGAGAATAATATTTTTTGTGAAGTTGAAAACAAAAGTGTTTGTTTTTTTTTTCGTTCATATGAGAGCACACTAAACACACAATAAATATAAATTTTCAGAATTTTAAAGTGGTTATCTCATCCCCATTTTAAATCTTACCAAACATTACGTCGGTTAACCACCAACATAATTGCTGGCTCTAATTAACACAACTAAGTAAAATTCATGGAATTAATGCACAAATAAATTAATGTACATGTTTATTAATCATAGCATAAAATTAGAAAAAATTCATGTATTGTATAGAATTTTGAAATATCAAAATTGATTACAAAACACCAAATTTTGCAAGTCCTCAACAATAACCATTCATAAATATTAAATTATGCTCGGCCATGGGTGCCTTTTTATTTCTCAACCCCTTCATAGATTTTAAAATTTATAAGGCGACCTCTAAGATACTGACATTTAAAAGTTCCATTCAAACAGAAAAAAAAACAACAACCAGTTCCTTTCTCTTGCAAACACCACGACTAAAATTACGTTTAAATTCGTTTCTTTTCGGAGTCATAGGTTTGCAGCAGCGGTGATTTATTACCCCGAAGCGAGTCCATTTATAACACATTCAAATTTGAACGTTTTAAAACCTCATCATTTTTGAAAAGCTCATTTTAATGATATACAACAGGCCGCCGCTACAAGAATCTTCCTCACGCACGAACATGCACGATTTTGAGTTCAATCAGGCCTATTTTTTAAGCAGGATATTGCGTTCCTCTTTAATTAAACAGTACTGATGGGCCGAATTGTTTGTCGTAATCGTCCTAGACCCCATTAGAATGGTCATTGAAAATCGCATGCGAAGATTCGGTCGTCTGTAAAACCATTGTTTGCCTTTTCGTTTTCAAACTGGTTCGGATTCTTTTATTTTTGCCACGAAAAAAAGATTGTAACCGCATCTCAGCAGTGGTTTTAATGCGTCGATTAATATGATAACTGTACGAATGTTTTATTTTTTCTCAACTAACCGTTATGTTTATTTTTTGCAGTTAAAATGAAGTTAATTCTTCCGCTAGTCGTTTGGATATGGTTACAAACAGCCACGGTAAGTGTTAATCACTCATATTTTGCGCCATATGGAGAGGAATCTTCTAGAGATCCTGAAACATACCGTTCGGTATAGCTCATGCATTATTTTGATCGCAAATGCCAATGTCTGGACGTGACTAACAAATGCCGCAAGTAGGTCATGAAACTTTCAGTTACTTTTAATCTTAAAAGTAGTAATGATCGAATTAAAAAGGTCCAACATTGTTGAACACGTCGCTTTTTAAGTAATCGCTGAAGCGGTTGTGCCTATTAATGGAGAACGTACCCACACAACGTGGGTGGAGTTTTATGACTGTATTATTAAATGAAAGTAAAATCAAACATATTTTTTGCCAAGTTCAAAATAATTGGCAATAAAATACGGCATAACATTTGTTCGGATCGTGTAATTTGCAAAATTAAGAAATGGGCGAAGAGACCTGAAAGAATTCCCTGTAGCGTTAAATTTATTCACATGTTGCCTTTTGACTGTATCATTAATTTTAAGAATTTTTTACCCTTTAATGATTTAAGGCGGTAAAAAATTCCAAGTCATTAAAAAATAGTCAAAAATAACGCATTCATAAATTTCACGCCATTAGTAGGCAATCAATCATAAGTGACTCATTTTTTAACAGTGAACTGAAATTATTTACAAAAGTATTCAATTTGTTTTTTTTCTTGTGCAGTTTTATATTTTATTTTCAATGGACAAAACCTAGTATATCATTTAATCAGATATGATAACGAGGTGATTGAACAAGTTAGACTATACAGAATGCGCCACTTACTATCATGCGATTCCAGATCAAAATTCAAGCCAAAAATTATATTTCGAATTTGGTCTTAGATGAATAATTTGTCGTTGTCAACAATTAAAAGTTTTTAAATTTAACAATATAATTATAAAATCAGCAGATGCATGCATTTAGTTACCCTTGACCGTATACTATAATTCTGCTTGCAACATCTTGTTGCAACATCTTGTTGCAACATCTTGTTGCACATCCTCCAAAATTTCGAACAACAGGAATTTTGAAGTTATAAGAACTAAATTATACCTACCTAATCTAATTGGCGAAATCGGACAACTTTTAGTTGATTTTGCATTTTACTTGTTGAAAAGATATTACAAAGTTAGACCATTAGTAATTCCGCAACCAAAGGTTTAATAGTAAATTGGTGATACAGTTTTGCTTAATTTTTTTTTAATACCCGCATTGTATGCAATGTGTACAATATACTCTGTATAAATACCTAATTGTGAGTAAGTTTGTTATAATGAGAATTTACAATTAGAACAAAAAGTAAGTTTACAAGACAAGAGTAGGCAAATGTTAAGTAACCCTTCTCTAATATGAAAATCCTTACCGTTTTATATGAAACTGAGACGAAAGTATTACTTGATCAATACAAAACTTTATAATCCGTACAAAAAATTTTAACATTTTTTAAAAAATTCTTGGTAGTTTTTTTTCTCGTTTTATTATACTTATCGGGTAGTCCAAATTGAATAAAAATTTATCATTCTGCTATAGACATATTGTTATATGTATACCAAATTGTCTTTACTTACACCAAGATCTGGAAGCATTAAGTTGGTTATCAAAACTTTAATCCGCCCGGTTGATATGCATACAATGAAATATTATTTCGTAATTGTGTATTTATAATGTCATTTAAAACATTGAAGTAATACTACATATTTTTAACATACAGGGTCCCCCAACGTTAATGATTGCCCCCAAAAAAAACCTTCAATTTTGATGTTATTATTATGAAAATTTGGCTATATATATCTGTTGTTAATTTCAGTTTCACTTTTTATCATCTGGTGTCACGAAGCTCATTTATGTCATTCTTCATGAATTTTTTGAGCTGTTATTTTCATAAATCTTTTATTTGTAATTTTTTCAATATAAAAATATTAAAATTTTATCAGCTTTTCATTAACTTTTGCCGTTATTTCGATTGGAAGTACTGTGTTGTGAATAAGAAATGTTATTTACAATTTTCAAGTCAACTGTTGTAAAATTACAAAGCTTTCTGAAAAAAAAACAGATATTAGGAGCGTATTTAGGTTTTAAAACTTCAGATGTACAAAAAGTTACTGAAATACTGGCTGCTATTCGCTTCAAATAACTGAACACAACTAATATGAAACAGCTTAATGCGAAGGGACAGCTAGAATGTTCAACCAAACCTGTATTAAGAAATACTAAGAAGTCATTACGGATAGTAAGCGTTTATTTTTAAATCAAATCTGATAACCTGAAGTTATGGTGGGGTCTGAATCACAATCCCCCATCATCATCATTTTCCGTGGAGTCAATTTACCACTCCAAACTATTTAAAACCACAAATATTTGTTGAAAATTTGAAAATAATAATTTAATATTTGAGGCCAATTTCGAGAGTGACGTTGGAGGACCCTGTACCTTCTGTACGCTACTGAAAATATTTCGAATATGTTAAGTAAGAGGCATATTCAGTCAATTTGAATCACCTGATACAATTTTTTTTAAAATCACAAAAGAATTAAGGCAAAGTTGTTCAAGTTTCATCTTTAGTGTGACATAAAAATAACTTGAATAATACTTACTAAGCTTGAGCTTCAGTAAGCTTAGAACATTAATTACATATGTATTTTTGTAATTCTATGTAATTACAAAGCTAAACAAATTTGTAGATTTCCATTGCTTCTTATAGTACGGATTTGTGAGGTTCTTTTTTAGTCAAATGGAATTTCCATTTATTGGCTAAACCCTTTCCAGCAATCAATACTTATTTTTTCAAAATTTTCATTTGAAAAATTTAAATTACAGTTATTTATTAGTGCAAAACTATTTTCCCAAAGCAATTAGGGTAGATATTAGTTTAGTGTTTCCTCAATTTTCAGACGTTAATAATTTCGCGGATAAGATGAATGGCAAATGTTCAAGTTGTACAATCGTTAGGAAATTTGTGTTTAAAGTAAAGTAAAGTTTAAAGTAGTAATGGTAGAATCCGAACACGGCACATAAAAATATTCATCTTTGTAGTCGCCGTGGGTGAAAAAAATTATGTTGAACATCCTGTAAAAAGGAAACAAAAATTATCCAAAATTTAATTGTATAACCATAGTCTCGTTAACCTTTTTGTAAATTTGTGTCAGATACCTTTTTTGAAAAAGAATTAAAAACTTATACCTGCCTTAACAAATCACGTCGCATTGGCAAAAGCGAGAAAGACGACATCGCACCGCAAGTTATTTATACACCGCCGCGTACATTCCGAGAAATTAAAAAAAAATTCTAAGCACGACACTCCTACAACCTTTTCGCAATGATAAAATTAAACAAATCGAACAAAACAGCAAAAAATCTATTACCAATATCATCGTGATATGAACATTGTGATTTATTATATTTGGACTGGCAATTATTCACGCCCTAATCGTTTTAAATCTATGATACCGAGCGAACAAACGGCGCGAAAAAAACGCAAAAACTCGAAATGTAAAGAGACGGTTAATCATACAAGGAGGCATCTTCGAGTTAAATATAAACTCAACCTTGAACCTCTACATTGTAAATCGTTGTGGTGGAGAAGAAAACGATTTTTTCCATATTGTTTCCAATACAATCGATTTTTAATTTGCGCTTCGTAAATAGTGAGCTATTGAAAATTTTAAGTCAATGACTCTGAAGATATAACAATGACAAGTTACAGGAAGCACGTGAGACGACTCCGACACCGGATGCAACAAAGCTCCAAACTTGCAAACCGATCTAACGGAATTTCAAGTTCGGAAAAAACAAACACTCTCAAGCGTTAATTTCCTTTGTCTGAAAGGCTCTCATGCCCGTATAAGCAAATACGCTCAATTTATGCACAAATTTTTTTTGAACGGTTATCCGTTATCCGTCAAAATTCTTTTGGAGTCTCACGGTACAACAGTTATATTAAAAAATAAAAGTGCCAGAAATATGAGATAAGCGATGCATAACGGATGCCGGTTTAGCGGAACCCAACGTTTTAATAAGCTCCAGATCGGAATGCACAAGCGTTTAGCACCTCTATGATGTCACTTTGTTTAAATAGAAATGAAATCCTGTTATGAAAATTTATTCCCGTCAAGTGCGTATGACTCAAAACTGTCAGGTATAATTTACACATTAAATGGTTATTGTACGGACAGGTTAATATGCGAGACGCGTGCACGCCACTGTGAAAAAAAGTGTATTTTTATTGTTCGAACTTTTTAGTTGTGACTTCGAACACATACACGGGCTAGTAACTTTCCCACCGCAACATTAGCAAATCTGGTTTCCATTTCGGCTAGCGAAACTGCCTAAAGTAAAATTAAAATTTTATTCGTTCAGGAAACTCTAATTCTAATTACGCAGATAAATACCACTCTTAATAGCCCAATAAAGTTGTATTTTTCAAATGAGTTAATTATTATAGAAAAAAAGCGAATGAAATTTCTTCGCTGGTATGCTGTCGGAGCTGCAAGTTATGATTAGAAGGCACATATACAATTATAACTAATCTTCGGTTTAAACCGAAAAGTTACGGAATGCATTTTGCCGAGACAAAGAAGCTCGGCGATGCTTATCTTTGAAAAGAATTACAGGATGTGTATAAATGTATGAATGGTTTTTTTACGTTTGATCACCAGATAAAATGTAATCGACTCCTCAATTTCCTTATTACATTCGAGATATGTCGGGTTACTAATTAGGAAGATTAACACGATGCAAAAAAGTTATTATTATAATGAACTTCTGGCTGAAATTTAATTGACACATAAACGATAATTAATTCTGAGTGAAGCAAAATTGGTTGTAAAAACAGAAATTAAATTTTTAATCTCACGTTTACTATAACATTTTAGAATAGTTTGCTCGATAGAAAAACAATAAAGCTTGATTTATTACTCATAAATTACCTGAAATTTACATTTTTCATCTATTTGGTTACAAGATGATTTTCTTGGTGTGAGGTACACGTTTGCAAATTTAAAAATCCTGAATTTTTCTTGACGAATAAAAATAAAACTAATAAATTTCTTCCCACTTCACTAGTTAAATAAAATATCCATCAATCGATGCAAATTTATGGGTAATAAATTAAAATGTGGAATAATTTATGCCAGAGACAATTATTGAAATGGTGAAAAAACATTAATTTCTAAATTACTGTTATATCAATTTCGCTCCATCTGTCTTATTAACAGTTATTGGTTTTGATCTGAAGTTTGAGATGACGAATAACGAATAACGAATAATGCATTATTCTTACATATCTTCAAAGATCCACATATTCTTTCCTTCCAACATTACACCAAGGCGTTTATATTATTTTCCGTGGTGGATAAGGTAAGGCTGTAAACAAATAAATGCTTAAATAGTCCAAATAGTCTAATTTTTATTTCTGCCTGTTCCATTATTTTAAGCTTTATAGTTTTAATAGTCTTATCTATCCAAGGAACACACAACTTTTGTCGATATCTGTAAAATTCGAAAGCTCTCAATTCCTTTACCGTTATTTAAATATAGCCCAACTTTCCACACCATAAAACAAGATTGGCAATTTATTTTAACGACTTATTTCCTACTAAAATCCGAACTTATTTAAAAACTTCTCAATTAAGAAATTATGCTTATCTTACAATTCTGTGGAAAGATATTCAGATTAATTGAAATTTTTATTTGCAATATTTATTCACTGGTGGTATTTATTTTCATTATTGGCTGATGACCGCTAATATTAACTGCACATAATTAAACATGCAAGGCACTTAACGACTTTGCAAATACCGTCACAGTGGCAACAACCAGTCGTGAATTTTTTATACTTCACACAACGGTGCAAGATAAGTGTGTTAGAAAATACCTTAAAGAAAATTGATTAAGCCTCACTTAAAGTACATGGAGGAAGAAGTCTACGGCGACTCGCTGAATAAAGTGGGAAAGTTAATTTAATTTTGGATAATTACCAAAGCTTAAAATTTCAACAGTCGTTAAAAAAATTATATTCTACGGTTATATTGAAAACTGTTGAATAATGTTTCAATGGTATTAAAAAATATCAATAAGTTACGATAATGATGGTGAGCAAGTATCCGGTAAATCGGTTAAATTTCATATTATTAAAGAATTATCGCACTTGAAGTATCTTGAAATGGCAGGAAACTGCATTAGTATTTATAGAGAAAATTTCATAGAATTGTTTTTGGCTTATACAATAAATCCGGTGCATAGTCTTAGAAGTAAGCATTGGCAAAATTTCCAAATTTTGTTTTTTAAGCACAGAAAAGAATATTAAAGATAAAAATGTGAACAGGTTATTTGATGTTACAGTAATCATCTTAAGTGGTTACAGTAGTTTGTGCAATTATTTACTATTTGACAGCGGATGCACCAAATTTATCTAAAAGGATTTCACGCTATAAAATTTTTTTCACGCTTATTTTATTTGATTTTGAATTTCTTGTTAAATTGTAAATAATTTGGTACATCCTTTACTATCACATTGAAACAGTGGAACTTTAAAAAATACCAAATTGTGTGAATGGACGACTTAATATGATTCAGAAAAAATCCCATCTATTGAAATTTGCAAGAAATTTAATTGCATCATCTTATTTACCGAGCATAACTAATATTTGCGACCTTAACTTTTATTTAACCACCGGGTTACTATTATTTTGTTTGTTTTAAATTATTTTTGCATACCATTATTTGATCATTTCGTTTAGCATTGTTGCTTAAAATATTTGCTTTGATAACATCATTTTCTTTGATCAGTCCCATTGAGTTAACACATTAAATTGATCTTCGTCACTGGCTCGTTTAGATAGCAGTTCGCAATTTTTTTATCCTTGGTGATGTCATCAGATGGTCAGACTTCGAATTTATCATCACAGCAAAAACTAGAAACGTTTTCCTTTAATCATAAAATTCATCTGCCGGATTAAAGTCTCCCAGTCATTAATAAAGAACTTTTTTCCGAATTAGAAAATAACAAGCTCAAACAGCCAATGTTAGCATATTTAGTTATAAATTATCTCCGTGTATTTTACGATCATAGATCTGCTTACAGGTCGTTACACGGCCTTTTACAGAAGTCACTCTCTTCTTGTTTTCATTCTCTCAAACGAGAACTGTTTTTATATACGTTTCAGCCAAGCAGGCGTGTTATCTCTTGCTCCCAGCATCCGATGAGAACTCCGATCCAGGAAGAAAACCGATCCGGTTAAATTAAAACGACTACGTTCGTGCAAAGCTGAGTTCTTTAATCACTGCAAATCTGAAAATAGAGACGTGTGTGTTATAATACGAATTTTTGTAGTAAATTGTGATCTCACGCGTACTGAACAGAGACCGCTTGGTCACACGGCTTTATGCCGACGAAGTATCCGTGAAGAGAAATGTCGCAGACCATAAAGTTCCTTGACCGGCGAAAATCGCTCAAAAACTATTTTTTTCTCGAAAAATGACGCGGTTATTTCGATCGAGCCGCCGAGGAAAAGTTGTTAGCCGTGCGATTACCCCGAGGCTCCGTTTTATTGTTAAACGTTTAATTTACTGCCGGTACACGCAACCCACACAACTGCAATTCTTCAATTTCAATAGCTGCGAGCTGGTACGACATTGCATTCGTGGCATTGTTGAGTCGCTTAATTATTTTAATTACCGATGCTGCTTGCTTGTTTTGATAACGTAATCTACGCGATCGCTGCATTAACGGGCGAATGTGCCATAATGATTCGGTAAACTTAATTTATTTGAACATTTACACGGTTCATGAATAATTTACATTGACTTTTACGGTGTTTGTGCTGGAAGCAATAAAAAGGATTAAGTGATGCATTTAATAGGATTTTTGAATTTCTTTTATTTCAGCAAACACTTTTTTCAACTTAACTTATCATAAAGGCACTCCTCAAATACTTCCCATAATTGCATTTTCCTAACATTTTATAACTGAAGATTTTTCGACTTTTTTTATTACCATATCTGTTATTATCAATAAATTGGCTTTATACAGCTATAAAGTTATTTTAAAAGGTAGAATAAGTTTTCTTTAATTCGAAAAATACCATCGAAAAGGTCATCTACATAATTTGATCATCGTTGTATTTTTTTTAAGTTTTCTCAGTTTTGGCAACTTCTGTTTTATATAAATAGCTTTTTGATGTAGAGGGTGGTTTATTGAAAACCCGCGGTTAGTAATCTACAATTACCGTACTATAAAATGGGCATTTTTGTTATTTTTGAATTTAGTGATTCCAACGCCGCCAGGACGCTTTAAAGCCAAATAAATCAAAATCACTTCTTGTTTGTTTTGAAATAACCCTTGATTTAAAATTAATAATTGTTTAAAACTTTTCCTGGCAAAAATCGTGAACCGCTAGTTACTAACCGTAATCACAAATGGAATACCCTACAAGGCCGATATATTTAACTACCGACCCGGACTTAAAAATTTTGAATTCATAAATTGAATTCTTGTAAACACAATGAAGCTTTTCTAATTACGTTGAAATTACACTAGATGTTCACAATCGTCACCTTGTTGTATGCAGAGTCGTAAACGTCTCCTAAAATTAATTTGAAAAAATAAAATGTGCGTCTAATTTCACTACAAATCGTTCGAATTCAAATCAAGTTTCATTCAAACGAGCTTCATTTGAACTGGTGGTTTTAAATTTCTTATAATACCTGCCGTACGGTTCCGGATATTGTTGCTTATCGATGAGATTAACTTTGTGTCAGATGTCCTTCTTTTTTAAATCACCCTGACCAGTTTTACCACAGCTTTACGAGGATGTCATTTAACCACCCTGTATAACTTCCTGGATTTTTTAAAACCCCCTCAGTAATTCGATAAAGTTAACAACGGATAATCTTTTGAAAACTCAATATACGCACCATTCTAATCGATGGTCGATGGATGGTGGCTTAACCCCGCTACCATCGAACACTGAGAAAGTAGGTATGTACCTGATAATCGAGCGTTGCTAAAGCCTGGTCCAAAAAATCAGACAAATCGCACGAGATAAGGGTCTTGCAAGACGTGTCATATTATTGTTCAAACTTCGGTAATTTGGAACACAACTGTTCTTTCTCAGTTTTTTTGCCTTATTTTGCACCCTCATTTTCTCTATAAATATGTACTACGTTTTACAGTCAACAACTTCCTTCTTACTTTACACGCATTATCTGAATAGACAAGTCGTTCGATTAGTTGTTGTGTCTGGATCAAGCTTAAGATGGCCCCCAAGATCCCCAGACCCAAGATCCCCAGACATAACAACATACGATTCTTTCTTGTGAGGCTTCGTCAAGGGCAGAGTCATTGTACCAGCGTTGGCTGAAAGGAAATAGGCTGATTCGAGTATGGGAATGAAACTATCGACTAGATATTTCTATACACATTTTGAGTGTTTGTAAGATAGGCTAAAAAAAATTGATAAAATTATCTCACTGCTGTAAAAAGCATCCTAGTACCATATCATGGAGCCAAGAATTTTTTTACTATTTTATACAATAATTTTTAGTAAATCAGAAACAAAACTTTATGACCATAATTCAATATTAACAAATAGCTAATTAGGAATGAAATATAGAAGTAACAGCACAACTTGTAAACAAACGCTGCAGATCTGTGGGAGGCGAACAACTTATCACTCCCGCACAGTTCCATTTTAATTGAGTTCCTCCGGAGTTAATTGCATGCAGTAAATATAACACCCATTTTTGTTTATAGTTGATCATTTTTATTGGCATGAGGTTACAGCACCATTTGCGTTCACTTTTGCACACAATTGCGATTTTGATGAAAAATAAACTGCCCACATAGAATGTTAAGCTCGGTTGGTGGAGGACGTTGCACGCAGTCTTTGCCCTCACGAAGGCGTCACTATTTTTCTGCAAGCACCCACTACCTGTTGCTTCAGCCTTATGTGGGCGCACAAGGCTGAGAAGACGCGGGTCAAAAATACCCAAACCTTGACATAAAAAATTTCACCGTTTTCTCAATTTATTCCGAGAGCGATTTTTTCCGTGCAGGCATTTTCTCGGGGCGGTGTCGAGACAAAAATTTGGACTTCCTTGACTGAAGTGAGTTGCGATTTTCGGCGGCGCAAAAAACTGAGGGCGCGTCTCATCTTTTGTTGGCCGCATTTTCGTATTAGCTGTCAGTCAAGAGGATTTTAATTTACAGGAAATCGTTTCTCAAAAGAACTTAAACGTTGGAAGATTTACTTCATTATACCCACTGGGAAGGTAATGGGACTCTTTTCTTAAACAATCATTATTTATGTGGAAGAAAATAAATTGCTTTTATGGTGCCTCCGTTGTTATTTTTATGCATGCATAAGAAGAACTGTTTTGCATACTCGTGCTTATGTTTAATGGCATCGAATGCGCGTTAAAAATTTTTTATAGTGCAACTCGGCTCATAAAAAAAGTCCAACTATGATAAATACCTCTTAGAAAAACAACAGTAATCATCTCAATTGTTCAAGATCGTTATATGTACAACAGTTACACCGCGTAAAAAAATACTGTTGGTTCAGTTCAAATAAAGACTTCTTTGTAAATGCTATTGATACTAGTTAATAGTCATCGTCGCAACAAAATTATTTTTCAAATTGAGCTAAGTGTGTTTATAAAAGAAATTATGAAATAAAATTTTACAGCTAGTTAATAAGACCCTGAACTAAATTATGTAAGAAAACTGTTCGCGTGACGCATATCGGCGTCATAACTATTCATGCATTTAAAAAAAATCATTCTATTTGTTCTGACAATCTGCCACTTAAGTTAAGAGATTTTTTCCTTAAATGAAAAATCCGTATTTCTTGAATGGCATCGCCAATTCAATTCATCAACTCCATACAATAGCAGAATTTATGTTCTGGAACAAGAATATTTTCCCTTTCTAGAGAGCCCCGATAAAATCAAAGTACGCACTTCAATTATGTATGCAACTTTTAAGACATTAATACCATTCAAACGTCGCACATCCCATTAATTCACGTATCCTGAAGATGAAGTACTAATCGCTACCGTGCAATTATACCATCATAAGATTAATTTATGTTTCCAATGTTTGGAGAACATTACGGTTTGATCGATTTCGCGAAATTTTTAAAATCGGGGGCAATGCACGACAATCTGACCTCACCGGTGTTTGCTCAGTCCTCTTCGTCACGGCAGTGTCAATGTTTTGATCGGTAATTACCGACGTGTAAATATACGCCACTTCAACAAAAGCCCCAAGAATTCCTATTTACCGTGCCATATGTTCGATTTTAAATAAATTTCCTCCTTGCAATTACATATATAAATTACGGTATAAATTGTAGTTCGGTGCTTCAGCCGCGATTGCGAAATTTCATACACTGAAAGAACAACCTTCGGACGCTCCACATAATTGATTTTAACGAGCACAACAGAATCTGGAACGTGTTGCAATTTCGCATCAATTCGAAGACGGTCTCATAATGATCGAAAGTGAATTGGTTAATTTAAAAAGCGAAAACATTTTTTTATTATTTTTTCTCAGATACAGTTAGGAGATGCTACGCCTCTTTCAGTTTCGGTACGAAATTAAATTAATATTACACGTGGAAGGTAGCGTAATGGAAAATTGCAGAAAGAAAATATCTTAGTTTACATTCAACCCGGAAGAGTTGTGTTAATGACAAGTTTTAACTACACCATATATGACATTCTTGTAATCTCGCGAGCGAAATAATTGGGAGACTGGAGTTCAACATTTTCTTATTCAAGTTCAGTAACTTGCGGAACGAGAGCGACAATTAAACTTTTTGCTTCAAATTGATTCCAAGCGATGTGCGAAAGTTTTCTTTTTTGTCCTTAATTAAAAACACGTTTGTTTATGGAAGGCCGAGTTCGCTTTTAATGGAGCGATTTATTGAAAATAATTATTTCAATATTTTGTAGTAAATATATTTTCACCATTTGTAACGATTCAAGGTATTTTTCCAATGCTCATGGTTTTACTTCGATAGAAAGTATTTTCAGTACCACTGAATTATGTGGAATTGTTTGTAAAAACTTTGTCAAAGCAACATTTTAAATTTAATTTACTGTAGTAGGGTGGAGACACCATTTTTACCTTGATTAGTGTTTTGAAATATGTCGCCAAAACATTTCTTTGGCTGGTACGAAAAAAGGCTGTTTTAGACAAAGACGTGAAGAATAAATTAGTTAAATTGATTAAAGCCATTCCAAAAATGGATTTTCCAGTGAGAAAAGACTCATTTATTTTCTGTCAAAAAGTTGGTAAAAAAAAGCAACTTTATCAATTTCTTTTATCCAAAACACTTCTGGACAAAAGTGGTTTTATTTATTTATGAAACTTCACCAAGAAATATCACAAAAACATAGAAATAGAGGCGTAGACTGCTAGAAATACGGGCTGGCTATAGATGGTGTTAAAAGTGGCTACTGTGGGCACAAAGTAGATTACGAAGATTTACAGCATTTTAGCTTGAAAATTATAGCTTAACTAAAAAATATAAAGACTCAGTTCAAGATATAAATAGAGTAATGTAGCTTACTGTTATTCTTAGTCATTTTTTCATTTTGAGGAGCAAAGATTCAAAAGGAATATTATCCAAAAATTTCGGTTTTGACTTAGAGAAGTCCGTCATTATTAACTTTCAATTTCTGTTGAAATTATTATTGCATTCTGAAACTCAATAAAGTAGTTCTTTGTAGGTAATTGTTTTTTATTGCTGTTATTGAAAACCCCCTGTTTTTTTCAATAAATTAAAAATGGATATTATTCCTTTTGAATTTCTGCTCTTCATTTATTTAAAGTGGCTATCGACTCTATCCAATAACTACTCATAAACCGACAGTAGCTAGTATGGTACATCAGTGCTAGTCAATTAAAAATAATTACATTGTATAATCTTCAATCAAATATTTAATTTTTGGTACTTATGTTGGAAACTTTCACAATGTACATATTTCTATAATCGTACTTCTTATTTCAATTTTGAACTTACAAGAAACTTTTATTTCAAATGGAAACGATGTCCAGAAAGGTTTTGTTAAGTAAAAGTGAAACGTTGTTTTATACTTCCTACATTTCGTTTTGATAAACTCATCGTGTAGCAAACAATCTTCGACACTTATTAGATAATGGTATCGGCGTTTCATAAATAATTCAACTTGCGATTTAACAACTCTTAATAAATCCGCATTTAAATTATGTCGATCTTAAACAGCCGTGCATTTGCATATCTAAGCTCTGCTGCATGTTCGCTCGGTACTAAACGATTTGAATATTCCTGTATTATTCATTGAATTCCTGGATGTGTAGGCAGCCATGTCCTTCGGTCTAGAGCAAACTCCTTATTTGGCTTCGGTACAAGAACTCGTTAGGATACGTCACGTACAAGAAAACAACTAATCCATCTATTAAAACAGATATCTATTTCCCTATCGGACCATTAATTGGCCGTTCTTTCCTCTTCAGCTTTCACTCGTTCTTTTTTGCAGAATTACCCGCGTCTACTTTGTAAGTGTAATCAAACTCCCAAGATGGTATGAAAACTAACCATTATTACGAGAGAGGTCAAGATGTTAAGTGTTGTACCTTTTTACCACGTCAAACCGGACGCTAATTACACCTTGACAGTCAAGTTGTCGTTATGCATTTCAATTTTGCAAAATTGAACGGTGGTAACATTATGGCGAAAAAATGACTTCGAGTCCAACGACACCGATCACACACTCATAAACCGGATGAAATTACTGGGAACGGTGAGATTTAGAAACGTGCGTTGCAGATTTTTTTGCAACAACTTTTTTCGGATAATGACACGGCATTAGCTGCATTTCTGCCTTTTGGTGAATTCCACCGTGCAAGATTAAAACCAAATTAATCACTCGCAGTTTGTTTAGCAATTTTTCTTCTTTCGTCGCCTTATCCACCACGGTTTTTGGTTTCGCCACTCTTTCAGTTATTAAAATGCTTGGGTAGAATTTTTTCTTGGAAATTGTGCACGAAAAAGCAATCACAGGAGCAATTTCTAAATTGTGAAAATCGACTATTAACCTGTCCCACACAAATTGGGATTGGCTCTTTGTGTGGTCGTTTAGCGGCCTGGCAATTTTAATATCTATTAATAATCACAGAAGACTGACGTTTTTGTGGTTGCCAAAGTAAAGCACCAACACAGGAACGAATCACGAATACCTTTCCAATCTAAATACTTCTAGGAAACTTGCACCGATTACTTAAACAATTTTTTCGTCGATTATTTATTACCATGTATCTCGGTTTCTCACGAGCTACGTACGTTTAATAATAATCGAGACACATTCTTAAGCTCACGCATTGTGCGTTCGTTTTCTTTCTTCGTGTGACGTAACGTTGAGCTACGCATCGTTGGGCTCTTCGTCCGATGCAGGATTTTACTTCACCTTGTATCAGGGTCATTGTCCATTAATTATGATTCAACCATTATTGTTATTATTACTTGTGCGAGTCTACCATTATGTTAATATATCGAAGAATTACGGTAACTGTTGTGCAATAACACCGAGGGTCACTAAGATGGGGAGGAAGTCGTCGACACGTGGGGTCTGGAAGAAAATTCTTCCTGTTCATTTGCAGATGTTTCGTTGGTGGTAATTAATGAAGCTTCGATTCTCCTCGGCGATGCTATCTTTCAAAAAAAAAAATGAGAAAACGGTTAATGAATTCTCGCAAAGAATTTTTTCTCTAATTGCGACCAAGTTGATTGATCGATACAACTTGTTAGCGAATATCTTAGATAGGTGTAACGAAGTTCCTCGATTTTTTTACAACATTTTTCTAATCCGTTAATCCGTTTCGGATTACTGAAATGCCATGTTTTGCCTATTTTTGTGGAAGTGTTTTTCAAGAACTTCTTCCAAGTTGTACTTCCAATCATCATTAATCTCAAGCCATTCCACGGCATTCTCGCAACTTTATCACACTCGAAGCAAGTGTTTTAACTCAATCGTAATGAATCGGGTATTTATGCGTGCTGTATTCTTCAACGGACAAGACGTTCTGCAGCCGCAACCGACGACAGAAACACAAGCCCATTAACACTAATTGTACTTAACAGACATATTTCAAGTGAAAATGAAACGGGGTTTTTGTAGGATATACCCGCGTGATTTAAATGCTTGCTTGCATCTCCGGATTCCTCGTTAGTAAATATTCATTAACAGCGTTGCTGCAGCTGTAATTAAAGAACCAGGTGGTTTCCGACGCGCTGCTTCACAATGTGTATAATTTTTTCCTATTATTCTTAAGTCACAATTTGCAGAAAAATACGTCAATGACCAGACACGAATAATTACATATCGCTGTTTGTAATAATAGAAAATTGCTCGTGAATGAAATCATCATTAGGTACGGTGCATAAGCACCGAAATAAGTTTTAAAACTAGTAATGCGTTGCGTAAGGCTTTGGACTTTGAGAACGAATTAACACGGTCAAATTTGTAAATAATGGGGCTATTGTCTTTCGATTAAAAAAATAGAGCAGTGGGACTCACCCAACTGAGTGTTTACATCTTGTTTGTAAATGATCACAAACGAAACCGCCCAATTTTTACATAAACTTTATTAATTTCTAAAAAAAAAAACTGTTTTTGCAAATTCATGTCAATGATTAATTCTTAATTTTCACGCGGTTTTATCATGGAATTATTTTACCTTTTTTTGGTCGGGTCAATGTTCATCTTGAACATTATCTTTGAGGTGTGTTGGTGTTGGGTCATGTCCATAAAAGTCGCGAGTGCAATATGCCGCCTCCACTTTTTGGCTGTGGTGCTGTTACTTAGGGACTTTTATCATCTTCTGGCGATTGTCCTTGTAATTTTTCAACCTTGCAACAACGTATCAAGATGCACGGTTAGAAAAAAAAAAACGGTGTAATCACCACTACAAGATGTAATTGATATAATAACAGCAAACACCGTATAATATAATAATCGCTAAATCAAATCGCTTTGAGCTCGCCGATTATTTTTTGATCCATTGCGGATTGTAATTTTCTCTATGGCGCGTTAATAATACGACATTGCCCGATTTTTTCCGCGTAATATAATTAAACTAACAGAGGTGCGAATCCGTCAGGTGTGCAACGTTTCGCTCTACGCACTTAATTTGTTCAATTACTGGCTAACGGAGCACAGGGCAGAGCCACTCTGCGACAGCAAATATCGTTAATTGAGTCCTCATCAAAACTGGTCTCTGTGGAGTGCCTTATCAACGACGACACTTGTACGGTGTCAGTTTGTATATTTATGATTTTTTTTTCTCAAAGTCCGTTTGCTTTGAAAATGTTTTGCAAGATAACGGTCATTGGAATTTATTGCCCCTTTAAACACTAAATTACCTTTCACCTGAATTATTCGGTTTGGCTTTTGTTAACTATCTGTTAATTAAGCGTAATATTTGAAACTTTCTAATGCGTTTTTAGTGTACGATATTTACCAGCTCAGGCTTTCTTTACAAAGGGAGGAGCCCGGGCACAGAAGTTTGTAAGTACAGTAATGATAAACGCTATTCGAATTGTGAATATCGTTTGTTACTGTTTTACTTAGGAGTTTTTGTAGGACTTATTTTTCGTGCTTTATCTTCAATTTGATTTATCTCAAAAAGTAATCATTTTTTTACGAATCTAATTGCAAATATTAATGCTACGAATAATTTGACAAATTTTAAAATAAACTTTTTTGGCTTCAAATAAAAATAATTTGGAAAATTTCTAGCACTAATCGAAAGTGTAAACTTCAACTTTAACTTTGCCTCAAGTTTCAATAGGTATTATGGCCGCGGCGGTAAAACTTGACTCCCCCTGTATACGGTATTGCTAAAAGTCGAATTTTCTACCTCTCGGTCAGTTAGAATTTTAGTAATTTACGCCAAAAAAATATATGTATTGGCAGCGCAAAGGCAGGCAATGAATAACGCGATTGTACAACTGCAACAGTCCGTCGTTCTGTATTCGTGTTGTTTTGTGTGTGTGTTTAACTGTTCAGTTCGAAAATTATCCAATTATCCGAATATTTGATTATCCGAATAGGGGTCGGTCCCAATTGATACGGATAAAATTGGAGTTCTACTGTACCTGCATACGTACATTATCAAAATAATTTAATAATTTTAATGGTCACCCCAAAGAAAAACCTCAATGTTGAAAATACATATTACCATAAAAATTTGACTATGTATTAATTTATTAATAAATTACGATTTGATCTGATCTTTTGCATGAATTGTTCGACCTTATCTTTCCATAAAACTTTTATGTATAATTTTTTTACTATAAAAATATCAACACCTTATCAGCTTTTTATTCAAATTTGCCATTACTTCGAATAGAAACCCTGGGATGTCAGCAATTTACAATTTTCAAGTCATAACCAATAAATCAGGCAAGTGTTGAAGAAACAAGATGTCCCGGAGATGCCAGGTAGTAGCGGCATGCGTTCAGTATCAGGGGCGTATTTAAACCTTGAAATTTCTGATTTTTGCAAATCGGGAATTTGTAATCCATTAAAATACTGGCTGTTGTTTGTTTCAACTAACTGAGCACAACTAATGTGATAAGGGCGTAATGTGAAAGCACAGGTAGA
The DNA here is from genome assembly GCA_949768715.1 of Dascillus cervinus. Lineage (NCBI taxonomy): Eukaryota > Metazoa > Arthropoda > Insecta > Coleoptera > Dascillidae > Dascillus > Dascillus cervinus. The sequence goes on along the minus strand of OX458319.1, from coordinate 21,389,796 downwards.
ATGTTTAACCCAAATTGTCATCTATCTCAATATTAAGTCTTTTTATCCCTTTAACTAAAGGTATGTATTCATAAATAGTCCGTAGGGTTTCCTATTTTTAGTCAGATAATGCCCGGGAAGAACTAATTCTCAATACATTTGTGACGATTTGTGAAATAGCGAAGAATCAAGATCTTCAGTTGTAAAACGACACTGTACACTTTGTTTTTGAGTTTTAGTTTGATTTCTTTGTTTTCAATTTCTGGTCATAAAATTAAATCCTTTAGTACTTTTTCTACCTTTTGTCAGCTGACGTCCGGGCTCTATAGGCGAGTTTTTGTCCAAGTCGTTTAGGTTTGAACAGACAATAAGGTTAAGTATGACAAACGGTATACAGTCTGGCTAAACGAAGATAAGTTGCTAAAACTCTCCCTTGAATGCCGTACTAAGTAACGAGACTTTACGTTACCGTAATTTTTAACGTAAAGCCGTTAAAACCCAGATTTATGTCAGTTCGTTATAATTACTAAACGACCCTTATGGCCAGAACATCTTTTAATGTCGTGGACCAATAAATTGCTCAACGAAGAAATTAAGAGGAAGATTAGCTTAAATTAAAATAAAAAACGCATGCAAAGTATTAAAACGGAAATGAAGGCATAAAGCGAAACTGCTTCCGTACTTCAAGGTACGGATACAGTTATAGCAACGTCGGCTAATTAGTACAATATGTTACTAAATGGGCGAATATGAGTACCAGGTGACGTAACACGAATACAAATTAAACCAACATTCCACTTAGTTTTATTCTGTTGAAATTAATTCCGGTCATCAAAGAGATTAGTAGATTTTTTGCGAAAAGGAATTTGACCAGCGGTCAACTGCTTGTTTTGATTGCAGCAAGCAATTCGTGATCCAAAAAAGGCAAAAAGTTTAGTAATAGAACGTTCCTCGCTACTTTAATTGGCACGTCGGTGATCTCATTAAAGCGCTTTTTTGGATCGTTAAAGGGTCCATTGATAATTGCGTAATTTAGTAAAAATCTACTTAACGGTACGTAAAGTAAATAACAATTTAGAGATAATTGCATGCATCATCTTTACTCAAGGTGACGCCTCGAACGTCCTCTGTTTTATTTTTTGAGCAAACAGCACAGTGGCACACGGAATCGAAAATCAAATTAACGTCACTTAAATTGAAATCCTTATGTTGTTTTGAACGTCTTCGCAGACGGTAAAGTTACGGTGTTATATAACGCCGCATATAAAATCATGACACACTTTCGAGCGTTTGTTTGCAATTGAAAAATCAATGTGTTGATTGCTGTCACGACCAGATGACACGCTTAATTAATTCCTAGTATCTAAGTAAAAACCCACGTTTTTATTTTCACAATTAATAGCTAAAAAGAACGTGTCGAACAATTTTCGACTTTTTATGTCGCCGAAGTCGTGTGTACAATTTATCATTGCTAAAACTTGATGCACGTTCAGATAGCGCCTAATTGAAAAGATTTATTCGATTTTTGCCATCGGGACTTCAAATGGAACGCCCCGGGAAAAAAATGAAAAATTCGTCTAGTCATCTCGTTACATAAAAGATTAATTTTCGAATTCTCTTTTTCAGACTGCCCAATCCTTAGGTGGCATTGGGTTTGGAATCAAACGTGAAATATTTTTTCTCAACTTGGAAGATGGATACTTCGGATGCCAGGTTAACGAATCGACCGATGTTCTGCAATTATACGAATTATCCAAATTGTGTGACGGAACGCCGCAATGCTATTTGGGATCCGACGAACTGACCCGAGAACTGAAATGCACAGGTAAGATGCGTGCCGCTTGGTGATGTCATAATTTCCAGAAAGACGTGAAGATCGTCTTTAGATTAGCTTGGTGTATCTCATTATTCTCTTCAATATTACTTTAAATTACCATTTATGGCTATAAAGGTTTTGGTTTAATTATTTTATTTTCGCCGAGGAAAATAACGTTGTTAAATGTGTAAAGTAGTTTTGTAGAAGGTGCAGCAAGTAGCAATATATTTTGATCCAATCAAAAATTGAAAACAGTTATAAATGTGGAATTCATTGGCGCGTTGAAAAGAACAAAGAGATGGATTAGTAAAACTAGATTCTTGCACAATAATCTATGATTTATTATTCATGTAACCACCTATTCCACTTAGGACATTGCATGTGGTCACAGTTTGGACCTTGTTGTATTCATTACAAGCCGCGAAAAAATCATTGTTGTCGTCATAAATATCTTAACTATCTTTTCAGAGCTTGACTAAATTTACTTCCTTGCTCTTTTTTTGTTACCGAAGTCTTTTTTTATATTGCAATTGCATCTTCGTTTTGCTCGGTTGACCACTTCTGTATTTCTGGTTTCATGTAAGCCCAGATCTTCATAAAATTATAAGATAATGCATTATATTTACAAGGTTATTATTAATATTCGTTAGATGGAATTTCGCACCAAGTGCTGGGAGAAAATACTCATAAAACCATTTATTGCATTTGGGACATTGTATGAGATCACAATTTTGGCCTAGCTATATTTATTAGAAACCGCAAAAACGTTATTGTTGTCATCATAAATATCTTTACTATCTCTTCAAAATGACATCTCATTAATTGAAGAGCTTGACTAACTTACTTTGATTCCTTACTATTTTCTGTTGTCACCGAAGTTTTTTTTTATATTTCAATTGCATCTCCGTTTATTTGTTTTATCCGGTTCACCAGCTTTGTGTCCCTTGCTTCATGTAAGCTCAGATCTTCAGGAAACACATAATGTTGTGTAACTTACAATAAAATCATAAGAAAATGCATTAAATATTTACAATGTAATTATTAATATTTCTTATATGAAATTTTGCACCAAATGTTGATAGAAACTACTCATGGTACCACTTATTTCATTTGAGACATTGAATGTGGTCACAGTTTGGACCTTGTTGTATTCACTACAAACCGCGAAAAAGTCATTGTTGTCGTCATAAGTATCTTAACTATCTCTTCACAGTGACATCTCATTAATTGAAAAGCTTGACTAACTTCAGTTTCTTGCTCTTTTCTGTTGTCACAAAAGTTTTTTTTTATATTCCAGTAATTGCATCTTCATTTATTTGTTTTGTCCGATGTATCAGCTTTGTGTTCCTTGCTTCATTACGCCCAAATGTGGAAAAGGTGGAAGTTTGCTTCTGAACTGCAAGCGCATTCTAATATTGTGTAGTCCTTACAGTAAAATCCTAAGAATAGCATAAAACATTTGTATTATTATTAATACTTGTTCGATTAAATTTTGCACCAAGTGAACTTCAAGCCGAACCATGATTCGATAGTTAACAACATAAGCAACGCTACTGCAAAAATTTATTATTTTAGATTATCAGCAAAATTACTACCTTCAGACTACATTTTCCTACTCAAACATTAATTTTTAATTTTAGAAAATGAAGGAATGGATTCCTACTTGTTATAGCACAAATGAACCTATGTAATCTGTAAATAAAATTCACTTTTCCCATGATATTCAATTTTCCAATAACATTATATTTCACTTGGCACAACAAATACTTTGCATTAATTCCTTATATTTAAATTTAAAACTAAGAAACCTTTGATATGTTTATTGTCGGTTATAAAATTTAGCCTCTATTGGAAGCACAGCATTTCTGCTTTTTGTCTGAGCTCTTCGAACAAGTTATTTCATTGTGCTCTCGAGACTTCCATTGTTTAAAACTAGGAGCCGGTTTTCAGTTTCAGTTTGCATTCGTGATGAGCTTCTTCACTTGAAACGAAAAAATTGAGAAATCAAGCAACAATTATTTTCCAATATCTAATTATCTTTCTTCCTGTGTCTTCGAGGTCGCGCTTTCTTAATCAAAATTCCTGGGGAACGGCTCCGTCCTTGTCAGATTTTTCAACGTACGCCTCACACAAAAACAATTAACAATTAAAAGATCTGTAATAAATTACAGTTTCAACATCGTATTGATCTCGTATGCATAATCCAGGCGCGGTTAACCACATATTGGAACTTTGGAGCCAACAAACATGAAAATGTTATTGATATGACACTTTCTTTATTTATGACCTTGTCCTAATAGATACCTTAGGCTAATGGAAAACGAAACTTGCTGGACAATGTTGTTCGATATAATTTTGGGCGCCCGTTACTGGCGCTATTGCACGCCCAACAACCCACTTAAATTATTCACGTTTCTTGGGAGGCAAAATAACCGTCCTACGATTAGCATTGGCTTGAAGGATATCTTCTTTTTTAGCCCATTGTCATTTTTCCGCGGTGCCCTAGTTGAATGTTGCATGTTGCATCAGAACTCGTTCCATCATTTTTTGTAATTAAGATAAATGCTTTTGGCTTTAAACGGAAATTAGAGATGAACTTTTTAACATTTTCTTTCCCATTTCGGAAAATGACTTAATCTTTATTTAACGACTTTATAAATGTAATTGCGGTTATATTAATTTTTCCTTTTTTTGACGATCTGATGACGTTTTAACAACCTTTCTTATACAGGGTGATTTTCTTCAATAAAATCTGGAAGAGAAAATCCTTTACGATAGTGACGAAACCATTTACATAACGGAAGAGAAAACAGAATTTTGACGTAACTTGCCATATTTGGGGCTGAGGATCTTATTTCACCTACAGCCATTTACGTACTTTTGACCTCAAATCAATAAAATAATATTTTGACTATTTCGAAACTTTGTAAATATAATTGCCGATTTCGCAATGTTTTTACAATTTAAGATGAATCAATATTATTCGAACCTTGAAAAAAGTAAATTCATTTGCAAACTCACTCCAGCAATTATCTTTTAGAAGCGTTTGCAATGTGTATCGCCTTTTTCCGCCAAGCGCAAACGTCCAGGAATACCAATGAGCATGTTTTACCAATCTGATTCGCATTTCAATTAAAACGACCAACTCACAAATCTTCCATATTTTTAAAAACGTACAGGAAGTTACCAGATGTCCTTGTTGATGGGGACCTTTTCAAACGCATTGCACTATGATTTTATGTACACACCACTCATTTAAGAATTTAACGAACCGTAACTAGCATTAAATTAGTCCGTAGGTCTTAAACTTATTTGTATGACAGTTGTATTCATAAATAAACCGTTCTCCATACTTTTCTCGGACGTGTTAATTTAAGAAAAAAACGGTTTCCTTTTATTTAAATTGTAACAAAACGGTTCCATTGTCAGCATTGTTACGTCGATTCGAATTCAAAACCAGCAGGAAATAAATTATTTCCATTCACTCGTTTCTCTTGTTCTATCGAAAGCAAGTTACATTAAGAAGTCACAATTCATTAAGCTTTTAATTATAACTTCGTTAATCATAGCAGCATTAGTTCAGGGGTTAAAATTGCGCTACGGTCACGTTTCTGTATCACATTTTAATTCTCGCAGGAATGTTTTTGTTCCGATAAAATATTTTCTATGTAAATTTGAGGTCATCAGGGTCTGGGTTTAACAGACGCTGGTACTGTTCACGATTTCAGATCGTGAGCCGTTTTCTGATTTTTATTAAGATTGCGGTTTTTAAATCGAAAATCGTTGCAGGTGATTGTCGGAAAGAAGATGGGACGACCTGCCAAAACGGGGTCTGTTTGGACGACCAATGTCATTGCAATGATGGATACGGAGGTTGCAATTGCGAAGTGCCAGGTAATAATTAATTTAAATTGTTTTAAATAATAGTCTCAAATACCAAACAAATTCATCAATTCTTTGCTTTAATTTCAAAATAACTTGTAATGTATTATTTAATTCTTTGTTTAAGACGAAAACGAGTGCAAATACCGCCCGTGCGACGTTTTCTCGCATTGCACCAACACCTTAGGCAGCTTTTCCTGCACCTGTTTCCCCGGATACCAAGGAGATGGTTTTCATTGCGAAGGTAAGTCGCCCTTCACCTTTAATGCAAATGATGTTATTACATTACGAGCAGTAGGAGGTCACGCAATCATCTCGCACGTAAGCATCAATCGCGTTTTATTGCGTCTATAAAGTCTTTGCACGTTAACTGAAGATAACACATTTTGATGCTTACACCCATATCCGCTGGTAAATCTTTTTTGGCGGAGGGCGTTGAACCGGTGAAGGTATACGCGAGCACACATCGGCCAGATGATGATAATTGTTTTAAACTTCTAAACCATAATCACTGACCCCAACAGTTAATTCCGGGAAAATTTCAAAGCTGCTGGTGCAGAATGAAGACGTAATACCGCCCACATTATTACACAATAAATTATAGAACGGAAAATTAATTTTAATCGGTTTCAGATAAGCGTTTCTTATGTAATTTAGTACCGGCAATATTGCATTTCCAAGGTTGCTGCTTATGTAAGATTTAAAGTTTATGTTTTTATCCTTTTTCGAATCTTTTATGTTCTGGAAATACAGTTATCAATCTCGGTGTGTGTTTTAATAGTTTCTGTTTAAATAATGGCATTTTACCATTCAATCAATCAGAATTTTTTTATAATATTACCGTTACGGATTTCGCAAATTCAAACAGTTATGCCTTTCAAGCACATCATTGTATTAAATTGACAATGGCGTTAAAAAGATGTACGATTAACAGTATTGTTATGTTTGGGGACCATCATAAATCGCAGCCGATCGGAAGCGGTCGTCTAAATAACGGGAGAAACGCACATTTGCATCATTTTATTGAATGTTAATGAGCAAAATCCATTTGCAAATAGAAACCCAATAGAGCCTCTTCAAGTTCCAATAACCGTAATTCAAAAAAGTTTTTAAAAAAATTAAGATTCCGTTTCCTCTAAATTCTTCTGATCACACAACGTCGAACCTTGTTAATTAACCAAATTGTTACAGACATAGACGAATGTCAAGATCCGGCAATTGCAGCGCGCTGCGTTCAAAACGCAGAATGTTGTAATCTTCCGGCCCATTTCCTCTGTAAATGCAGTGCTGGTTACGACGGAGATGGTGAAATTTTATGCAAGGATATCAATGAATGTGCAAACCCGCACGCTTGCGGTCACAACGCAATTTGCGATAATACGCCAGGAAATTTCACATGCAGATGTCCAGAAGGTTACCGTGGAAATCCTTACGATGGGGTAAATTCAATTCAAAACAAATCCGATCGTTTAATAATTAATAATTTAATAGTGCGTTGATGTCGATGAATGTGATGATGTGAATGCATGCGGACCTGGAGCTCTTTGCACGAATGTGGTTGGAGGAAAGCAGTGTACTTGCCCGCCTGGATACGAAGGAGATCCTTTCACGAACGGCTGTTTCGACACCGACGAATGCGCGAGATCACCTTGTGGACGAGATGCCCTATGCACCAATTTCGAAGGGACTTTCAGGTGTGGCTGCCCGAGAGGTTTCGCCGGAGATCCATCTGTCGCTTGCAAAGGTATTAAGCAAAAGAACAGGTATCACATTTTTTTGTGTAAGAAACAAGACTAGTGAAGACTGATTTTCTATTTTTGTAAATAGTTAAAATTACTAAAACTTTAACATAACCTAATTGTAAGAAAATCATTCTTCATAACCTAAATATATTTTTTTAATGGGGCATACTAACGCTCTAGATATTAACGAATGTGAATCGAGCCCTTGTGCCGAAAACGCTCAATGTGTCAACACTAACGGGAGCTTCACCTGCCTGTGTCCGGAAGGATACACAGGAGAGTCGCTGGATAAATGTTCAGATATCAATGAGTGTGGGCGCCCTAACGCTTGTGGTATCAACGCGCAATGCATTAACACGCCGGGTACATACAAATGTATCTGTCCACACGGTTTTAAAGGAGAAGGGCAACTATACTGCGAAAGTTAGTGGACATTTTAACTTGCGCTTCCTGCTTCTCACTAATCTATAAGCTTCCATAATTTTTATTTATATTTTTTAATAGCTTCTACATATTGTCTTACTGAAACTTTTAGCTACGGCAGACCTGTTCAACGCTGAATCCGTCTTTATTGTTGTCGTGTTTTAAATTTTCACTTTCAGAGCTCATATTTTCAGTCTTGTCTTTACTGTTCTGTTTCTTTCAGTCTTTCTTCAGTTTTGTGATTTTATAAAATCGTCACATTGTATAAAAAATTTTCTCAGATATAAACGAATGTGAAACAAGTCCGTGCGGAGAAAATGCTATCTGTAAAGATACCATTGGAAGTTTCGTCTGCTCTTGTAAGGAAGATTACACAGGAGATCCGTTTAAAGGTTGCACTGATATAGACGAATGCGTCAGTTTAGATAAAGCATGCGGATCGCACGCCATTTGCGAAAATGCAGTGCCTGGTTATAATTGTATTTGTCCGCAAGGATACCAAGCTAACCCCTCACCACAAGTCGCCTGCGAACAGGTACTTCATTGCTTTATTTCAATTTCGCAATTTAACCAAATTACTTCCAGATTGACGTTAATATTCTCTGCAAAACTAATTTCGACTGCACGAATAACGCCGAATGCATCGAAAATCAATGCTTCTGTCAAAAAGGCTTTGTCGCGCAGAGCGCGACTTGCGTCGATGTTGATGACTGCGCCAGTCAACCTTGCGGCCCTTTTGCCGTTTGTACGAACGCCATCGGGAGCTTCCACTGTGATTGTGAAACTGGATACGTGGGAGCCCCTCCTCGAGTTCAGTGTAAAGCGCCTTGCGAAGACGTTAAATGTGGCCAACATGCTTATTGCAAACCTGATGGCCAAGAAGCCTATTGTATTTGCGAAGATGGATGGACCTTCAATCCACATGATATCGCAGCTGGTTGTATCGATATTGATGAATGTGATAAAGTTCACGGTTCCAGTGGAAGGTGCGGTTTGAACGCCATTTGCACCAATGCCCCAGGAAGCTTTTCCTGTCAGTGTCCAGATGGATATTCAGGAAATCCAGCTACCCAATGTATCGATTTAGATGAGTGCCTCAAGGCTGACTCTTGTGGAATTGGAGCAATTTGCAAAAATTTACCAGGAACTTATTCTTGTGAATGTCCAGATGGAACGGTTCCAGATCCAGACCCGAAAACTAAATGTAACGAAATTGTTACTTGCCATGTTGATAACGATTGCCCAGGCAATGCAATGTGCGATCACTTAAAGAGGTGCCTCTGTCCTGAACCTAATGTTGGAAATGGATGCAGGCATCCTTGCGAATCAGTGTTTTGTGGTCCTAACGAACATTGTATGCTAATCAATCAAGAAGCTAAGTGTATCTGTAGTTCTGGTTATACCTCAACCAATACCGGATGTGTGGATATTGATGAATGTGCCGGAAATCCTTGCGCAGATGGAGCTATTTGCAAGAATGAGCCAGGAAGTTTCTCTTGCGAGTGTCCCGGTGGAACTTTGGGAGATGCTTACAGATCTGGTTGTCTCAAACATGACCGACCATTCAGCTGCTCCGACACTAAACCCTGTCCAACCGGAGAGCAATGCGTGGCCGATGATTTTGTTGGTGAGAGTGTTTGCATTTGCGTGCAGGGTTACGTAAGGGACCGGGATACGTCAAAATGCCGCGACATTGATGAATGCACGGAACTGAGAGATAAACCAGCTTGCGGCTTAAATGCAGTGTGCAAAAATCTGCCAGGAAGCTACGATTGCCAATGTCCTCCAGGCTTTAACGGTAATCCGTTCTCAGAATGTTTAGGTGAGTCCCTCAAGGGCCTAATTAAATTCAGTCTAACCGCTTATCTCTTTCAGAATGTAACAGCCCGGATTGTCGCTGTCAACCGCCTTATAAACTACTAGATGGTAATTGTGTCCTAGCTGGTTGTTCCAAAGAAGGCAGGTGTCCACCAGGAGCCGAATGTATAACAATTACCGGAGGAGTTAGTTATTGCGCCTGTCCTAAGGGTTACAAGACCCTCCCTGATAGCTCATGCCAAGACATAAACGAGTGTGCCGAAGGACAACAAGTTTGCGGTTATGGAGCTGAATGCGTGAACACACCAGGATCGCATGAATGTGTATGCCCGCACGGTTACGGCGGAGATCCTTATAAGGGCTTGTGCGCCCCTGCTCAAAAACGCTGCATGAATGACAACGAGTGCTCAGCCAATGAAAAATGCGTTCAGCCCGGAGAATGTGTATGCCCCCCTCCATTTTTCACCGATTCGCAAGATAACAACAAATGTAAAAACCCTTGCGAAAGATTTCCTTGCGGAATCAACGCAAAATGCACGCCTAGTGATCCTCCAAGGTGCATGTGCGAGGCTGGATTTAAAGGAGATCCTCTTCATGGCTGTGTAGATATAGACGAGTGTTCTGATAGTCCTTGCGGTTATGCGGCCCATTGTTTGAATTTAAAAGGAGGTTACAAATGTATATGTCCTAAAGGGATGACTGGAGACCCTTATAAATCTGGTTGTATTTTGGAAACTCCAGGAACTGGAAAAACGGAATGCGCGACTAACAACGATTGCGCAAATACTTTAGCTTGTGTAGATGGAAATTGTATCAGTCCATGTGGAACATTGCTATGTGGATCCAATGCTGTTTGTGAACCAGAAAATCATGCAGCATGGTGCAGATGTAACGTAGGATTTACTGAAAACGTTAATGGGGAATGTGTGTCATGTACGATTTTTCTCTAATGTTTTTACGTTTTACTTTATTCAAATTGCTTACAGTGTGCGAAGGAATTGTCTGTGCTGATGGAGCCCAATGTATTGTGTCAAACTTAGGCCCAACTTGTAAGTGTATTGAAGGCCTGATGGGTAATCCCTTCCCGGGTGGAGAATGTACGGCTGACATTTGTTCTGTGAAGAAACCATGCACCAACCCTAAAATTTGTATTGGTGGTCGTTGTAAAGAACGTTGTGATGGAATTGTTTGTGGAGTCGGGGCTTATTGCGATAAGAACACCAATAAATGTATTTGCAATCCTAACTTCAGCGGAACTCCGGACCTAATTTGCATGCCACGTAAGCAATATATTTTTTAAATTTGTGAATTATTGACTGACGAATATTCTCTTCTAGCAATTATCAAGGCTGTATGTAGCCCATCTTGTGGTAAAAACGCCCACTGCGAGTATGGTCTACTATCAGGTCAATGCATTTGCGATGTCGGTAAAATCGGCAATCCTTATGAAGAATGCAAGGAACGTAAAACATGTGCAACAGCAACATGTGGATTTGGCGCCGAATGCAGAGATGTGTACAATAATATCGAATGTACTTGCCCTCCCGGTTTTGGCGGAAATCCTTACGTACAATGCCAAGATATTGATGAATGTAATGTCAATCCCTGTGCACAAAATGCTGTCTGCATTAACACAATCGGTAGCTACGATTGCCGTTGTAAAGAAAGTCACACTGGAAATCCATTCGTTATGTGTTCACCCATCCAAGCAGGAATCTGCCACGATATTCATTCATGCCAATGTAGCGCTAAAGTATTTTGTCCCCCCGGTTTCACATGCGAAGGTGGAAAATGTAAGAATTTGTGTGAAGATATAAAGTGTGGCCCCAGAGCTGGATGTGACGCTGGACGTTGTATTTGTCCTCCTGGATATATTGGCGACCCTAAAGATTTCAACAACGGTTGCACGCTTTATGGACAGTGTAGTAATGATGGTGATTGTAACGACGCTCAAATTTGTTTCCAACTTGGAAAAGGACTTAGAAAATGTATGGATGCTTGCAGTAAAGTCCAATGTGGTCCGAACGCCCTTTGCGTAAGCGAAAGCCATCGTTCTTCATGTATTTGCGCGCCTGGTTACTCAGGAAATCCAGGAGATCCTTCATTAGGATGTCATGCTGAAGAAAGAGTCAACGCTAGGGAGTGCTTAGATAATAAAGATTGCGCCGATGGATTAATTTGCGCTTTTGATGAAAACGGGCTTAAAAAGTGTATCAATCCTTGCTTGACAGTAGCTTGTGGTTTGCATGAAGTTTGTAAAATTAATACTGACGGTCATCCAATTTGCAAATGTCACTCTGATTACGTCTGGAATCCAATTACATCATCTTGTGAAAAACCATCAATTCCAGATTGTACCAATGATAATGACTGTGATCAAAGTTCCACTTGTACGCCTGATGCACTTGGAGTCCTCAAATGTTCATTAGTTTGTGCTCAATTTACCTGTCCTGTAAACGCAGTCTGTGTAGCTTCCAGTCATAAAGGACAGTGCCAATGTCTTGCTGGTTTTACCGGAAATCCAAATGATAGAATCGGTTGTAAACCAGCTCTTGAAAATCAATGTACATCTGATGCTCAATGTTCAGAACAAGAAACCTGCACGAGACATAAAGAAAGCGGAATGTTAAGTTGTAGATCCGCTTGTGAATTTGTAAATTGCGGAGCAAACGCTGTTTGTGTTGTAAAAAATCACGTGGCGCAATGTCAGTGTCCCCCTGGGTCTTATGTTGGAAATCCAAACGAGCCAAGTGGATGTAAAGCAGTCCCTTGTGTATACAACATTGATTGCCCGCCTCATCAATTATGCAATCGATTAACCCATACCTGTTTCGATGTATGTGAGGAAGAATCTTGTGGGGAAAATGCTGTTTGTATAGCTGAAGATCATAAATCTGTGTGCCAATGCCCTCCAGGTTTCCATCCAAATCCAATACCTGAAGTTGAGTGTATTCCAACGGCAGTTTGTGATCCAAATCCCTGTCATCACACAGCAATTTGCGAAGGATCTTCTTCAGGACACGTTTGTAAATGCCCACCGAATACTATCGGAGATCCATTTACTAGTGGATGTAGACCTGAAGGAAATTGTCCTAATGGAGATTCAGATTGTCCAGCTCAGTCAATTTGTAATGGAGGGCGCTGTATCAATCCATGTGAACGCATCAAATGCGGACCTAACGCTCTCTGTCACGTTGTAAACAGAAAACCAACCTGTACGTGTCCAGAAAAATTCGCTCCTGGTCCTCAAGGCGCTGAAAGTGGTTGCTTGAGAATTTCCACGCAATGTAGTTCTGATATCGATTGTGGAAATGCAGTCTGCTTTAATGGGCAATGCAGAGCCGTCTGTAGAAATAATGAAGATTGTTTAACCAGTGAACGATGCGTACAGAAATTGTGCATGAACCCATGTGCAGGCCATTCACAATGTAGAGACAATCAAGCTTGTGTTAATGGACTTTGCCTAATTGGTTGTAGAAATAATAAAAACTGTCCGGGAGATCACGCTTGTATCAACAGTAAATGCCAGAATCCCTGTGAGCTAGAAGGGGTGTGTGGACCTAATGCTATCTGCTCGTGCAAGGATCACTCAGCCACTTGTAAATGCCCCCCTGGATTTGAAGGAAACCAAAACCCTGAAGAAGGTTGTATAAGGGTGCCTTCTTCTTGCAAAGCTACCAATCAATGTCCAGCCGCTCATATGTGTATCGGCAACCAATGCAGTCTTCCTTGTACTGACAATACAGCATGTGCTGTTGGTGAACGATGCTCAAACAACGTTTGCGTAAAGGTTTGTTACGGTGATTCCAACTGTCTTCCTGGAGACATTTGTCTTAAAGGAGTCTGCCAAAGTGGTTGCGGCCATGATGCTGATTGCAAACCGAATCAGATTTGTATCAGCAATAAATGTAGATGCGCTAGTGGCTTTATTTTGGGTCCTAAAGATTGTTTGGACATTAATGAATGCGAGGAACAGCCCTGTCATCATAGCGCACAATGTATTAACATCCCTGGCTCCTATAAATGTTCCTGTCCAGAAGGAACAGTTGGAGATCCGTTCATCGAACCTGGGTGTCGTCAACCAAACCAATGCACTCAAGATCAGAAATGCGCCGATAATTTAGTATGCCGAAATGGCCATTGCATTGATCCATGTCCTGAAATTAAATGTGGGCCAAGCGCCGTTTGTAATGTATTCGATCATGTTGCGGCTTGCTCTTGCCCTGCCGGATTTTTGGGCGATCCCTTCGATGTTACTGTTGGATGCTTTAAAGTTGAATGTCTCAGTAACGCAGATTGTGCAAACGAGAAATATTGCGATGATCAAATCAATAAGTGTATAAGTAAGTACGGTAATAAAAGGTTTATTTGTTAATTTTAATTGCGTACTCTTAGATCCTTGCGATTTGGCCGATTGTGGAAAAGGAAGCTGTCATGCTAAGAATCACCAAGGACTGTGCACCTGCTCGCTTGGTTACACTTTAGTGAATGGAAAATGCGTAGATATTGATGAATGTGCGACTGTTAAGCCTTGTCACGCTACTGCAATGTATGTATTAACAATTATTATTAACATTTTTTATTTGTCTTGATTTTTTTAGATGCCAAAACGTTCCTGGTCGTTTCATTTGCAATTGTGCTGATGACTTAATAGGCGACCCCATAACTGGCTGTCGCAAATCAGGAGATTGTTTCACGGACGTTGACTGTCCTCCAACTGCAGCATGCATTGATAACCATTGCAGAAATCCATGTGAGAATCCAAGTGCTTGTGGAAGAAATGCCGAGTGCGTGCCTGCAGCTCACAGCGTAACCTGCAAATGTCCAGCTCACACTCGTGGCGAACCAAACGTTGAATGTGTCCCGGTTGAATGTACCAGCAGTAACGACTGTGCTTCAGAAAAAGCGTGCATTGATTATAAATGTATTAATCCTTGTTCCTTATCAAACGTTTGTGGACAAAGAGCCGATTGTTTACCCGTAAATCATGCTGGAGTTTGTAACTGTCAAGCCGGATACACAGGAGATCCTCAATTGGGTTGCGTCCCTGTACAATATTGTGCTGCCGATAAACAATGTCCTTCTGGAACTACTTGCACCAACGGAATTTGTTCATGTAAGTTTTTTATAACTCTTAAACTCTTTAAAAATACAAAAATGCGAAGAATAAAAATTAATTTAAAAATATATTTCTAGCCGTTTGCACAACCTCGCGAGAATGTATTCGCAATCAACTCTGCATCCAAAAGGTCTGCCAGCCAACCTGTCAAAATAACGCAACTTGCCCCGACTTCCAATTTTGCCAGAACAACATCTGCACTCAAGAATTTAAATGTCTAAGCGGTGACGATTGTTCTCACAACGAAAAATGCTTGAGAAATAATTTTGGCCAAGCAGAATGTATCGACGCCTGCAAAGATACCCTCTGCGGAAGGAATGCTGAATGTAACTCCCAAAATCACGAGGCAATTTGCACCTGTACGCATGGCTATCGTGGTAATCCCAAAGACGACAGAATAGGCTGCCAACTCGTGGAATGTGAATCTAGTGAGCATTGCTCGAATGATAAATTATGTGACCACTACATGTGTAAGATTGCGTGCCTTGTGAACAATCCTTGCGGAAAAAATGCGCTTTGCTCTGCGGAACAACATCAACAGATTTGTTACTGTCAACCTGGTTACACCGGAGATCCTAATCAAGGATGCCATTTGATTGATTTTTGTGCTGATGCACCTTGCGGCCCAGGGGCTAATTGCCACAATTCCAGAGGATCTTTTAAGTGCCAGTGTCCACATGGAATGGTCGGAGATCCTTATAACGAAGGCTGCCAAACTGCTGTTGAATGTAATGTTAATGAAGAATGTCCTAGCGCGGCCGTGTGCGATAAAAGCAATGGAAAACACAAATGCAGAGACGTTTGTCAAAACAAAGTTTGTGGACAAAATGCCGATTGTGTCTCGATAAATCACGCTGGACATTGTAGATGTAGAGAAGGCTACGAAGGAAACCCGAACGATAAATCCACAGGTTGTAGACCAAAACCTGTGATCTGCAGTTCTTCTTCTCAATGCCCGGCTAATACTTATTGTTATGGAGGAATCTGTAGATCAACATGCCAAGCTGATAGTGAGTGTAGCCTGACAGAACAATGCCTCCAAGGACAATGTTTGAATCCTTGCGAGCAAAAATCAGCTTGTGGGATGAACGCCCAGTGTATTGTAACAAACCATGTAAAACAATGTACTTGCCCTCTTGGATTTACCGGAAATCAGGACGTTGAATGTATCAGAATGCCGGCACCTTGTTCCGCTGATCGCGATTGTCATAACAGTCTCATTTGCACAGATGGCATGTGCTTACCACACTGTACGACAGACAATGATTGCGCCTTTAATGAAAAATGCAAAAAGGGCCACTGCATATTAACTTGTCGCGTCGACAACGACTGTTTCCTTGGACACATATGTCTTCATAACATGTGTAACTTAGGCTGCCGGAGTAATGATGACTGCAGTGCAAGCGAATCTTGTAGAAATAACCACTGCACAGATCCTTGCCTCGATAAACCTTGCGGTCCCAACGCTCTCTGTACGGTGTCGAATCAAAGAGCTACCTGTTCCTGCGGACAGGGCTTCGTTCCAAATCCCACAGCGAAAGTAGCGTGCGTTAGGGCACCAGCACCTCCGTGTACTGAAAATCGCGAGTGTCCTTTCGCAACCACTTGTATTCAGCAATCTTGCAAGACTGTATGCTCGAACGATCAAGGATGTCTCAGTAATGAACGTTGCGATTTGCCGACAGGAATTTGTAAGCCGTTGTGTAGAACAGACGATGATTGCAGAAGTGGAGAAATCTGTGATAGTTTAACTTGTACGCTTGGATGTAGAAGCGATAGTGATTGTTCTACCGACAACGCTTGCGTAAATAATAGATGCCAGAATATCTGCGCATCTCCAACAGCTTGCGGAACAAATGCAGAGTGCGCTGTAATAAATCATCAAAAATTGTGCACGTGTTCTCCTCCGTTGGAAGGTGACGCTCTAGAATCGTGCAGGCGGGTAATCAACCATTGTAAATCCGATTCCGAGTGCGTAACTGGGCACGTTTGTTATGGAGATTTCTGCCACGGAGCTTGTAGAACGTAAGTTACATACTCCACATTATATTTGCTGAAATTAATTTTTGATTTTTCAGCGATAGAAACTGCCTCTCTGATGAAAGATGCGTTCAAGGGGTTTGTAAAGCCATATGTAACTCCGACAAAAAATGCGGGACCAACCAAATATGTGAAAATCGCTTGTGCGAAATTGGCTGCAGAAGCGATTCTGTGTGCGAAGGGGATCAAGCTTGCATCAACAACAAATGTCAAAACCCTTGTGACGGTTATTTAGCTTGCGGCACTTGCGCCAAATGTACCGTGACAAATCATGTGGCTCAATGTAGTTGTCCTGTAAACTTCTTGGGCAATCCCCTAGCTCGTTGCGTCCAACCAGCCACTCAGTGTAACTCGAATTGCGAATGCGACGAAGCCGGTTATTGCATAAAACAGTGTAAAAATGAGAACGATTGCTCTTGTGGCGAAGCTTGCCTTTCTGGAAAATGTAGAACTAAATGTACCTCATTCAGTTCTTGCGCTCAAGGTCAAATCTGTGAAAATGGAGCCTGTTTCCCCGGTTGTAGATCGAATAACGATTGTTCCAGCTCTGAATCTTGCAAAAATGGAAAATGTCAAAATCTTTGTAAATCTGAAGGTATTTGTGGGAAGAACGCCCTTTGTAG
Organism: Dascillus cervinus; assembly: GCA_949768715.1. Classification (NCBI taxonomy): domain Eukaryota; kingdom Metazoa; phylum Arthropoda; class Insecta; order Coleoptera; family Dascillidae; genus Dascillus; species Dascillus cervinus. The sequence goes on along the minus strand of OX458319.1, from coordinate 21,372,354 downwards.
GGTTTCCGATCACAGGACGATTTGCTTGTGTCCAGATGGATATCAAGGCGAACCAAGCACGAGTTGTACTCCATATGAATGTAGAAAAGACGAGGACTGTGAAGAAAATAAAAGATGTGGTTCTGATGGAGTTTGTAGAAATCCTTGCTTGGAGCACGGTGTTTGTGGATTAAACGCACAGTGCAGAGTTCTTAACAGAAAAGCTCTCTGTTCTTGTCCTCCTGGTTATCTAGGGAACGCAAACGTGGAATGCAAGCAAGGTGAAACCGATAAATGTCTTAAAAATCCCTGTGGGGAAAATGCCAGATGTAAAAACCTTTTGGACGGATATGAGTGTAGTTGCGCTGCTGGATGTATAGGAGACGCTTATCGTGGATGTGTTTGCGATGGACTCACGGTCAATTTATGCAAAGATAAATTATGCGGAGTTAAGGCTCAATGCAGGGTTGTTAATGGAAAAGTGGCGCAATGTTATTGTCCTTCCGAGTATCCATTAGGGGACTCATCGATTGAATGTGCGTGTTTTAATTAAATTTTGAAATAATTTTATCGAGACTTTTTTAGGTACTGCTGAAAGGAGTGCAGTCGATTGCAGAACAGAAGGCTGCGGTAAAAATGCCGAGTGTATTAGAGAGCAAGCATTTTTCATATGTCGCTGCCTCCCTGGAATGAAGGGAAATCCGGAAGTTGAATGCTTAAGGGGTGAGTTTGAAGTCAGTTATTTAAAATCAGTGTTGACACTCACATACATGTACTGCTGAACTAATGCAGTTGATTATTTATTTTGTGTTTAGTACAGTAAAACTCACGTTGTACAAATTTTGCACGATACATAACCATAATCGTAGGATTTTCGGTCAGGGTCACCCATGAATGTAAAATCTGTATATACTTACCATACAACCACTTCACACACTGAGTTACACTTAATGTGGAATGTACACTTCAGGGTTCCAATCTGCCTTCGAATCACAAATATTCACGAACACATTCCACTTTACACATAAAAATAAATGTAGCTAGCGTTTTAGTTGTGGTACAATTAAATTTAGTCAATTGCACTGCAGCTAATTTGACGAGTCAGATTGGGAACTGTGAAAGGAGCATTCTCACATCTTGTATATTACAGAAGAACCCTATTTTGTTGTTGCTCGGCTGAAAGCTGTTGCTTGTTTGTAAATACTGCCGCCGCTTTTTCGGATCGTTGAGATAGCCTCTTTCATTTTTCTCTCATCTTCTGACTGTCTTTTTGGTCAGCATGTGTTATTTTGTTTTAATTTTATTTTTGTATTTGTGAGGCATTTCCTTTCACAGTTCTTATGATTGCTTTTGTTTCTTTTTTTTCTGCCACACCTGATGTTCCCACAGACGTGGAATGTAGCAATGACTCAGAATGTCCGAACGAAAAGGCGTGTACCAACTTCCAATGCATAGATCCGTGCAGTTTAAGGGGCGCTTGCGGCCTGAACGCGTTGTGTCGCGTCGTTTTGCACAGGCCGAGATGCTCGTGTCCACAATGTCACGTCGGTATGGCCAACACGGCCTGCCATCCGGATCCTAAATGTGAAAGCACGCCTCGCCCCATATCACCTACAATTGCATGCTCATCAGATCACGATTGCCCCACTACATTAGCATGTAACGCAGAATCAGGAGAGTGTTACAGCCCCTGTAAAAATCCTTCATTTAGCTGTAAGGGCAATAAAAAGTGCGAAGTTTACCATCACAGAGCTTCGTGCGTTTGTAAGAACGGGTTTATTGTAAATGAGTTTGGGGAGATCGCGTGCGCTCCCGATAGTCTCGAATGCTCTCAGGATCAGCATTGCGCATCTAACAAGGCATGTATAGAGGGGCGGTGCCAAAATCCGTGCACGTCATCGAAGAAAGCACCTTGTCCGCCTGAAAAAGCGTGCGAGGTGCTGAACCATCACGCCGTTTGCATATGTATGAAAGATTGCAATCCGTCATTATCCATCTGCTTAAGAGATAGCGGATGTCCCGCTTCACAAGCATGCCGAGCTTTTCGTTGTGAAGATCCATGTGCGACTGCAAATTGCCATGCAGATAAGCCTTGTTATGTGGAGGACCATAAGCCAATCTGCTCGTTCTGTCCTTCTGGATATATATCAGATTCCAAGTATGGATGCCTCAAAGGTAAAAACTCATTTAACGGTACATGACATCTTCTTACTGTGCTTCATGAGAAACACCCATATAAAGCAATAAGTGAATTTTGCTTTCAGTTTAAAAACGCATAATATAGTCCAAACTTCTCTTCTGCTACGTGATTACTTACAAATCAATGTACAAAACAGAACAAGTTAATTGCAACTTGAGAATCTTCTTCATCTGATTGTAAATTATTATTTTTATTTCATTTCATATACTTCTCATCACTAATAACTCTCACTTCGATTAACCATCTATGGACTAATCTTTATGTTATTTATGTGTCTGTATTTGTATATATTATAACTATTCGCAGCTGATAGTGCAACCAACTCTGCCTGCACAACGGATGCCGACTGTACACAAGCACAATCCTGCATTAAAGGCATATGCATTGATCTTTGCACCAACAACTGTGGCAAAGCTGCCATCTGCAAGACACAGGCTCACAGGTTTACTTGCACTTGTCCCTCTGGTTACGAAGGAAACGCTTCTGTCGAGTGTTTTCCCAAATTAAACGATACTGATATCGGAATCCCCAGACATCCTACTGTAACTATTACTAGTTTTACGCCTCCAATTACTGAAATTTCAACGCAAACTTTTATGACTGGCACTACCACACTTCCCGATATCATTAACAGAACTCATCACAGCACGACACGTGACAGACGAATTGACTTTGATATTACCACCAGTACGGCCACTGCCACTGTCAATACTTTGTATACAACTAAACAAACCGCTCATTACACTGAAATATCTCCAGAATTTACACCTTCCCCTTTATCTGAAGAAAAAATTCCCGAAAGTACTTTCAGTCAATTTTATTCGCAACAAACAGAAGGAGTCATTTCGCTGCCGGCAAAGACTGAGAGGACATCTGCAACATTTACAGAACAACTTACCACTAGCTCGTCTACTATGAAAGAAACTATAGGCACTTTTGAGCTGTATCCCAAAACTGAGTATTCATCAACAGAGCCCTCTACAGACGGTAGTTCCGAATTAACGACAAGAAAACTTATTCTGGAAGACTCGACGACTAAATCTTCTGTAACTGAATTTGAAAGGTATCCAACTTCTACAATTTCGTCCATCCCTACAGTTAGAGAAGAAACGATTTCAACTTACCAATTTGATAAAACGCCGACACCCCTTGGAGAAATCTTTACTTCCTTACCTGAACAATTTTCCACGCAAAAATCGACTTCTACAGAAGCCGATGCACACACTGACAGAACGTTAACACCAATTATTAACGCAACAGAATCGAGTTTTACCTCTAAAAACATCACTGAAATTTACACAAATCCGCCTCAACCTAAAATGACTGATAAAATTAGTGAAAACACTACCTTTGCGCCACTAACATTAACCACTACCGAAGGAAGTGCTGAAATATCTACAGAAACAATAGGAACATCCACACTTTCATTATTTACTAAAAACACTTCATTTTCTGAAAGTACAATAATATTTACAGTAGAAAAAACAACCGTTTCTCAAAACATTTCGGGCGAATATTCTCCTCAATTTACAAGAGGTACAGAAAAAACCATTTCAATTGATAAAACTCCTTTACCAAGTGAAAAAGAAACACCGTTTTTTACTCAAAAAGCTACTGAAAGTTACACCACACAACCAGAAAAAAGTTTTACTACCAAATATTACGAAATTGATTCAAATACTGAAAAAGAAGGCACAAACATTTACACGCAATCAACACTGGAGACTTCCACATTCCGATTTGGCGAAAGTACTACATTTTCTACAAAATATCCTGAAGTTACAACTGATTTTGGTAAGTATTCCACGACAGAAACAACAACTGGGAAAACCAGTCCTTCAGAAATTTCACAAACTGACGTAACAAACCAATCAGAATCTTCAGCGCGCACTGAAAGTACCAACGATTTTGACGAAAAATTGACCAGTACCTCCACTACTTATGCCACTTTAATTCCTCATTTGAACAACTGTACCTCAAAATTACATTGCTCAGACGACACTTCGTGCATTGATCATGCTTGTCAGAATCCTTGTGTATTGAATAACCCTTGCACACCGACAGCAAATTGCACCGTAATTGATCATACTCCTGTGTGCCTGTGTCCTTTGGATATAGTTGATTGTAAAATTATTTCAGGTAAAGATAAAATTGTAAATTTTATTATGGGATTGTAAATGCACTCTCGCAAACTTTTATGGATGGAAGCATGATAAAAGTGCTGCACAGCCTCCATACCCAAAAAATGAGGCTGTCAGACAAAAGGTCCAAGTTACAGGAACCTCCAGAGTTGCATGATTTTAGATGCGGGATCAACTATGTTTAAATAGTCTTCAACGAGGATTACAATTTTCTTCAATGTTTTCTCTTATTTATTTTTTTTCTTGTAAATATGTATATAGCATGTTATTTTTATTATTTTTATTGTGGTGACGGTGGGTACGCTGCTTCTTGTAAAAATGGTTTGGCCTGGAATTTTATTAGTTATGCTTGATGTACAATCGCTTACATGCTTCATTGTGTGTATTTTATAATTGAACGTGTTTTTTCTTAACTGCTTGAAAATAGGCAATTAATTTTATTACTCGTTCATTTAGACGTCAGGTGTCGATCGAATTCAGAATGCCCATCGCAACAAGCTTGCATTAACAGAAAATGTCAAAATCCATGTTCGATTAAGAGTCCTTGCGATAACAAACACGACTGCCAGGTACAAAATCATCAACCAGTTTGTATCAAAGGTAAAATTTAACTAACCACTTGAGCAGTATAATAACATAATTCTTCCTTAGTGTGCAAATGCCAGAAACATGCCGATTGCGGTAATATAGGATTGATTTGCGACGGTTGCAATTGTGTTGAACCATGTAAGAAAAAATTCCGACCTGTTTAATTGTCATATAATTGCACTTAATTATGTTTTCAGTCAATCCGAATAAAAAGACCGGCTGCGAACACTGCCCCCCCGGAGTAGCTTGCGATCCAACTACAGGTGCTTGCATCAAAGGTAAGTGTAGTTCTAGTCAAATTTTGTTATTTGATCATTTTAAAGATTTGTGTTGCTGTTTTGTTACTAATTCCTCTCATCCCATACATTTTTTCATACCACTAATACCTTTGCTAATAACAATGAAATTAAGAACCATAAGGACTGGAAGATCTTCGCTTTGCAACAAATTCATCCAATGGTAAAGCAATATCATGGAAGCGATAATATTTAATCAATTTTGATATTTCAGCTTCATTTTTTTGTAAATTTTGTACATTCATTTTATACATATCCTATACATACATTTCGCATCCAAAATAGCAACACTTTGTTATTTATTTTATTTACTATAGGCACAGACTGCAGAAATTTATTTCCAAATAATGCATTTAAACCAAATGCATCGATCTGTATTCTATTTTTAAGTGTTCGCACTTCGAGTGATTTATTCTGTTTGCATTTTGGGGTGGATAGTGATTAACTATACTTTATGCACTGTTAACGTAGTTTTAAATTAGACATCTTCAAATATTTCGGAGTGTTCTATTTGCATGCCGCTATAATTCACTGCTTCAATAACTTCACATATTCACTGCATGTACATACACCTCTCATTTCAACTTTTTAATATTTTTATTTGACATTAATGGCGGAGAAAGTAATCTAACTTTAGAATATTCTTTGTTTTTTTGCAATAACAGATGTGGGTACCACAACACCAGCTACACTAACCGAGACACAAACAATGACAAGTCCATTCAATTCTAATACTACCGTTCCTACTGCTCCCGTAACTGAACCTAGTACCGAATTTACGGAAGAAACCGTAACTCCGTTTACGTCAGGTCCACGTGAAACAACTAATAAATTAAGTACTAGAAGTGATCAGTTGTTCACTTCAGCGCCACTTTTTAATGAAAGTCAATCGACTGAAACCACTAAACCACTAATTACGTTATTCACTTCTCCATCATTAATTCAGGAAACTTCAACTATTGAAAGTCAAACGGTCTCTAAAACAGATGCAATTAGTTCCACTGAAAAAAAGTTTGAGGGTACAACTATCACAAGTGCACCTTTTCAAACAACCATCATTGAGGAAAAAAATTCTGTAGTAACAGAAGGCCCAGTTTATTATGATACAAAAACAGCTCCTTCGGGTACGATATCGACAGAAATTCCTTTAGCACAACACACGTCTCCTAAAATTATTGAAACCACTACTCGAGTTTCAAAATTAGATGAAATAACCACACCAACAAGCGTTTATTATTCATCTAAATCGTTTGAAGTAACTACGAAAAATTTTGTAGAAGGTGAACAAACAAAAAGTACAATTCCGTTAGTTGATAAACAAACCGAAACCAGTCATGAAAGTATACAAACGACAGTTCCTTATACCAGTGAGATTTCAGAACAAACTACCGAATCAAAAATTACAACAAAATTGTCTTATACTACTGGACCATATCAATCTAGCATTTCTTTCGATACTACTAATTACCCAGAGAAAAGTACCGAAAAAGAGACTACAAAAGATGGTGACACTACAACTCCATATTCCAGTACCGAACATCAACAAACATCTGTTTGGCCTGATCAAAGTACTGAACAAAAACCAGCAGATGGTCAAAACTTTGCCAATACTACTGTAAAAGGACCAAGTGGGGAAATAACTACGGGTTCGTATACTACCATGTCAGAAAAAAGTACTGAAAAGGTTACAGAAGGCTTTGGAGCTGAAACGACAAGGATTAGTCACATTACTGAACAATATACAACACCAACAGAAACTGGTTATAGTATCTCGTCAGCACAACAAACTACAGACCAACAAAGTACACATAATCGCGAAATGACAACACCAACAGTTCATTATTTCACTAAACCACAAGAGCAAACAGCTATAAAGGAATTATTTGGTGAAACAACTATTCCTTCTTATAGTAACAAACCACCAGCACAAAATACTGAACAAATTACAACTGAAGGTCAAGAATACACAACTGGCTATTACACAACCAAGTTTGAAGAACAATCGATTAAAAATAATAATGATCGTGCAAATACCATTTCTTATTACAGTGTTAGACCAACGTTACAAAATACAAAACAGATAAGTACAGAAATTACACAGTCTTCAAAAACAACGGATTATTATACCACAATTGCACAAGCACAAACGACTAATTCTGCTTATAGTACTTCACCGCAAGAACTCTATACCGATTATAAAACCACTGAAAGTTTGAAACCTTATACAACGACAGGTTATTATACTCCTGAATCACAAGAACAAACAACCTTAAACGCAAAAAATGCGGAAACTGTTGTTCCTTCTGACAAAATTACTACTACAGAAAGTGGAATTTTTAAAACAACTATTCAACAAGAACAAACAATTTCAGGCGACACTGTTAGTGTTACCTCTTCTTATGGTAGCACTAGACCTTCAATTCACAGCACAGAAACAATAACCAAGGAAAGTGGAGATTTTGAAAAAACAACAAACTATTTCACTACTGAACCTCAAGATCGGTTGACAACCGAAAAAGTAACTTTAAAAAAATCAAGTGAGGAAACAACTACATCTTTACACCAAAATACAAAAGAAATAACCACTGAAAGCCGAGAGGCTCAAAAAACTACAAGTTATTTTACTCAGGAACCATCAACTGTTTCTTTTCACAGTACTGTATTACAAGAGCAACTATCTGTAGAGCCGCAACAGAAAACAACTTCAAAAGTAGACGTGGAAACAACTATTCCTTATTATATCACTACTCCTTTAGTGCAAAGTAGGGAAAAGATAACCACAGAAAGTTGGGATACTGAAAGTTCAACAAGAATACCATATGAGCAAAGTACTATTCCTTCTTACAGTACCATACAAGAGCAATCAACTACTATGTCACAAGAAAAAATAACTGCGAAGGACATAAAAACAAGTTCTCCTTACTATATTACAACGTCTTCACAGCAAGGTACAGAAAAAATAATCGCAGAAAATCAAGAGACTGAAACAGCATCAGGTTACTTCACCACCATCACTCCTTACAGTACCACAGTGCAAACTCAATCGACTACCACATCACATGAAACAACTTCAACTTCAAAGGAATTAGGTAGCGAAACAAGTTCTCCTTATTATACTCCGACATCTTCAGAAAACATAAGCAAAGAACGTCAAGGAACAGAGACAACAACAGGTTATTATACCACTGTGCCCCGGGAACCAACAATTATATCATCTTACACTACAATAGTACATGAACAATCAACTGTGGAATCACAAGAAACAGCTGCTTCAAAAGAATTCCGTAGTGAAACAACTACTCCTTATTATGTTACTACGTCTTCAGAGCAAAGTATTGAAAAGATAACAACAAAAAGCCAGGATACAGAAAAAACCACAAGTTATTACACAACAATCTCTCAAAAACCAGCGACCTCTCCTTCTTACAGTAATATACTACAAGAACAATCAACTGTTAAGGAACAAGAAAAAACAACTACACAGGAATCGGGTGATAGGTCAGCTACATCTTATTACAGCACCCGATTATCATCTCAAGGTACTGAACGAATGGCTACGGAAAATCAAGAAACGACGACAGTTTATTACACCACAATAAGAGACAAAGAAACATCATCAAAGGAAATAGATGAGGTAACAAGCACTTCCTTTAGACAAGAACATAGTACGCCACAACTAACAACTAAAAGTCGAGAGTCTGAAACAACCGCGAGTTATTTTACCACTGATGTACCTAAAAAAATAACATCGAAAGAAGTGATTAAAGAAAGTACTGTTAATTTTGGTACTAAACCATCAGAGCAAAGTACAGAGCAAGTAACTACTGAAACTCAAAATTATTACAGCAGCACACCAAAAAAACAAACAACTCAGATAGAAATGCAGAATATTACTACCAATTTTCCTTACATTACGAAGTTAGAAGAACAAAGTACTGAAAAACAAACTATCGAAGATCTAAAAATGGATACTACACAAGTTTCGTACACAACTAATCCGGTTACAGAATTACAGGAACAAAAAAATAACACTGAAAGTGACTATACTACAAAATCACATGAATCAACAACTGCCGTAATGGTCGAAAAAACTACAGAATCGTTTTACGGTAGTCAAATTCCTTCTTACACCACAAAATTATATCCGCATATGTCGGAATCAACAACTACGCAAACTCCAGAATCAATAGGAACTTCTCTGCCAACGAAAACAGCAGACATTGAAACGACGACAAATATTTACAAACAAACAGTGAGTGGCACAACTGACGAATATCAAAAGCTGACCACAACTCAAAATGGCGATTCTAAATTAATCACTGAAAATACAGGATATAATACTGAACAAATGACAACTAGAGTTGACAACACAAAACCAAATTATACAACAAAATTATCCGAATCAAACGGAAAAACTACATTTGCAACATATACCACCAATCGCTACCCAATAACAGATGAAGAAATAACATTTGCCTACACATCAAAAGAAACTGAGAAAACAAATCAGCAGACCAGTACAACAACTTTTAAAGAAATTACCACAACACCTTTTGAAATAACTACACCTGAAAATGTCACAGCCGAAAACAGAGAGACAACGTTAGAAATAACAACAACACGTGAAAGAGTTGAAAAAACTACCGTACCATTCTATATAACAACATTAGTTGAGGAAATGGTAACCGGTTCATCACCTCCAATATCATCATCTGAAACTACTTCTTTTCCGCAAACACCATCTACCGAAGCTACAACTACACTAGCGGAATCCACGAAGTATTCAGTCCCAGAAAAAATGACTGTAAGAACAAATACAGTCACAACACCTTATTATATCACATCACGTCAAACTGTGACATATAAAGATAGCGAATTATCTTCTACTGAAGCATTCACAACTCCTGAAGACAGAGAAGGGTTAATTACGGCTTCTTCGCCACAAACCGAAATTAACCCTGTAACTGAGACGCATATTTCTAAAACAACTGAATTTACGAAATCTTATGAAAGTACCTCGAAACCAACTACGAAAGCAAACATATATAAAGAATATACGATTCCTGTTTTCGTGTATCCACCAATAACTAGAAAACCTACAACCACTTCAAAACCGCAAACAGTTCCCACAACTTCTGAGACACCAATTTTAACTACGCCAAAACTAGAAATTGTTAACGATACACCTCCTGATTTAACAACACCTAGGTATTATAAAACGCCGCCTGCACCAACTATTGATAACCAGGTGGGTAAAACACATACAACGCAAAAATATGTAACTGTAACTCCAGTATACGAGGCAACTCCTTTGGTTGCGACTACGCAACAAGTGGTAACAGTTACTCCAGAAAAATCATCAATTTATGATGTAACATCACCTAAAGTAACAGTGCCATTAACTTCAAGTGAATTACCACAAACAACAAAATTTATAGAAACATCTCAATACGCCACAACATTTAATGACAAGGCTACTGAAAAATCATCAGAAACTTCTCCACATGAAACAATAACTGAAGCCAGCAGATTCCCAGATATATCAACAATAAAAGAAATCACACTTTCGGAAACAATGTCAACTCCAAAAAGTCGTGAAACAACAACAGGATCACAAATTTCGAATGAAATCAGTACAACGCCAGAATACAGCAAAAGTACACTAACTGAGAAAGCAGAAACTTCTTCGTATTACACTACTTTTAAATATGGAGAAAAGCAGACAACACCTGATTATATTCCATCAGTTGTACCACTTCACAGTTCTCCAAAATATAATGAAAGTTCTACAACAGAAGCCCCCATCACAAGTAAGTATCAGGAATCTACCCCTCCAACTGAAACAAGCGTTAAATTGCATCCAACAACAGAAATAGATTTAACTACATTAGTGCCTTCTGTTAAACCTGTTCAAACAACTTTACAATATCAAGAAAATTATACATCCGAAACTTCCACATTAACAGCATCAAAACAAGAAGTAACCACCGTACCGTATATTACAACAGAATTTGAAGAAAAGTCTACTCCAAAATATATAGAAAAAGAAACAACGTCTTCTGAATTTACAAGAAGTTTGGAGCCGATTACAATAACTTCTTATCAAGAAATCACAAGCTATCCAGAAACAGAAAAGGCGACCTCAACAAAGTCATACGAAACAACGCTACAAGAAAAAGGTCCTGTTCACACAACAGTAAAATATGAGGAAAATCACACTTCACCTGTTTTCACAACAGAGGATAAAATGACTACGATTAAATTTGCAGAACCAACTTTGTATTCAACACCAGAAAATGAAAATACTAAAGCTTCAAGCGTTACGGAAAGTCAAACAATGTTTGTCCCAAGTTCTACTCCAAAATATCAAGAATCTACTACAACACAATTTGAAGGAAAACAAACAACGTTGGGATATCAAGAAACATCAACTGTTTATGAAACAAAACCAAGTATTATAATCAATGAGTCAACTTTAAAAACTGATCATCAATCGACTACTTCAGCTGAAACACTTACAACATCTGTGCCCTCTGAATTTACAAAAAGCACAGCAGACTATAATGAAACTAAATATATTACCATGGAGCCTGCAATCAAATCAACAACACATGAAGAAGCATCACAGACAACTCCTCAAAATTTTGAAACATTTTCCGAAAGATACACTACAATCTCATCTCATACAACTAAATCTGAATATGAACAAAACGAAACATCTACGTTTACAACAAAATCGCCCGGCACAACATCAGAACATGAAAACACGTCAATATTTAGTGAGACAACCACACAACCTGAATTGACGACAAAAAGGCTACAATATCAGGAAACTTCAACAATTTCTGAAATGACCCCCGAAATAATTCAAACAGAAACTATTGGTCATAGATTTGTTACAAACGGGTTCACTTCCACTGAGAATTTGCCAGAAACTACTACCAATACACAATCTGAAAAAACAACACAAAGAGCTTCAACGCCATATCAACAAACAACCACAGGAATAGAAATTAATACGGGACAGTCATATTTAACTTCTGAACCTACAGAAACTGTTTTTGTTACTAAGCCCACAGATACGCCATTGAAGATTCAAACAATTGAACCGATTAAATTCTCCACTTACGGACTAAAAGAGACCGTTTTCGTAACTGAACCTGCTCAAACGACAATATATGAGAAAACTAATCCATCCACAATGCCACAAACAGTTACGACACCGCAAACGGAGAAAACCAACGAAATGACAACTAGTACTTTCGGAGAAGAGGAAACTACTACTTATTCAATACCACTTAGTAACCAATTTACAACTGAAATTATATCTCCAGGTTATACAACGACGGTCAAAGAAATCGCTTCTTCAAAAATTACCGAAGAAATGTTCACTGGTGTCGTACCATTAAAACCTGAAAATATTACAACACCCAAAACATTTACAACATTACCTACGGAGTATATTGTAACAGTTACCCCAGAAAGTAAAGCTTCATCATCTGTAACAGTTGGTAGTCAAATTATTAATAAAACTATGTCAGAAGCCCACACAACTAGCACTTATTCAGAAACAAGTACCGTTGCAAATGTGTATAGCACCGAAGACGTAAAACAGAACACTACAATGGGTGTTGTACAGGAAAAGACAACTACCAAAACTAACCAACCAACAACATTAGGTTATACATTTAATGAAACTACTAATCCTGGAATAACTGCAACACAATCTACTGAAAGAAATAATTTACCAGAGACTACAGTTGTTACTGAACCACATGAAAAATTAACAACAGAGGAAGTAAAAATGACAAAATCATCTGAAACTACAAATGACATATTTACGGCAACTACCGAATTTAAAATTCCAGTGTACACCACTGAACGTGGCGAAAAAACAACTTTACAAGAAAATACTAAATTTACGACGCCAATATATTCAACTGGAAAATTGACAAGCTTTGAGGAAACAACGTTGAGACATTCCACACTTCCGTCAGAAGTTACTATACTTGAAGTACAAGATTATACTACTACACAAGAAAATTTAACGAGTATTGGAAAAACCACAATACAGAATGAAGATACACTACATACCACTAAGCAAGAAAAATCAACTACCTTGAGTTATTCAGTACCTTCAGAAGGAATTACTGAATCTGTGACCTCACTGTATACTACTGCAAATAACAAGTCAACAAATCTTGAAGGAACTTTACAACATTCACCATCCACTGAAGGAATCACCGAATCGTTGACTCAGACTTACACTACTGAAATAAAAAAACTAACGAGTTCAGAAACAACAACGTTAAGACATTTTGTATCTTCAGAAGGAATTACTGAATTTGCTAGCTCACCGTATACTACTGCAGATAATAATTTAACAAATATCGACGAAACAACGTTACAATATTCGCAATCCACCGAAAGAGCCGCTGAATCGAATGCGCCGTCAGAAGGAATCACCGAATCGTTAACTCCGACTCATACTACGGAAATGAAAAAATTAACAATTCCTGAAACAACAACTCTAATGTATTCAGTATCTTCAGAAGGAATTACCGAGTCGAATGTGCCTGAATCGTTGACTCCGACTTATACTAGTGAAATAAAAAAATTAACAAGTCCAGAAACAACGACGTTAAGGTATTCAGTATCTTCAGAGGGAACTACTGAATCTACGAGCTCACTGTATACTACTGTCAAAAGTAACTTAACAAATGTTGACGCGACAACGTTGCAATATTCGCAATCCACCGAAAGAACCGCTGAATCGAATGCACCCTCAGAAGAAATAATTGAATCGTTGACTACAGCTTATACTACTGAAATGGAAAAACTGGCAACTCCAGAAACAACAACGTTAGGGTATTCAGTATCTTCACAAAGAATTACTGAATCAGTAGTTCCAACATATACGACTGTAGCCAGTCTTGAAAAGGCAACTTCAAGATATTCCACCATTTTGGAACGAGTTAGTGAACCTGCGAGTTCAACTAATTATCCAAGTACTACGGAATTACCAAGTTCTGAGAGAACTACATTGAGATATGAGCAAACGCCTCAAATAATTACTATAACTAATACCCCAGAGCAAGAAAAATTAACAACCACTGAGGGAACAACATTAAAGTATTCAAAATCTTCAGACAAAGTCACCGAACCTGCTTCTGAAATTTTAACTACTGAAAGTGAATTAATCACCAGTTCAGAAAAAACAAACTTGCAAACATCTACAAGAGAAATTACAGGTTCAACCGTTTCGTTTGAACAAACAACAATCTTTTCAGAATCTGTTACACCAGTACGCTACACTACTGAAAAAGATAAATTAACGGAATTTACAACTTTATATTATAAACAAACTGCGGGTTCGACAGATTCAGCCCAAACTACTAAACAAGAAAAAATGATAAATCCTCAATTAACCACAAAACGATACTCTGTAACATCCGAAGAAATTACTAAATCTGAAACTCCAGGTTACACTACTGATAAAATAAGAAGCTCTCAAGAACCTACGCAGTATTCAACTACTGCAGAAGAAAAAATGAGTAGAGGTTATGAAAGCACAACTGAATATAAAATGACCACACAATTTTCAAGAATAACTCCTGAATACAGAGAACCTTTCACGGTTGGAATTACAGCGGAAGAACAAAATCCAACCACAATTCCTAGTCAAAGAAACACTGAAACAACTTACGTTAGTGAAACTGCTAGCGTTTCAAATACTTTAGGACCTAAAGTTAGCTCAGAAAGTACAACTAGTCAATTGTATGGCGAAACTAATGGTTTTAGCACCATTGAAACTACTGTTCCTAGTACTAACCCCCGAATTGCAAATGGTAGCGATAGCACGTCTCCTACCAGTCCGCAACAAATCACAACTGAATTTGAAAAAGTTAGTGAATTTACTGAAAGTACTAGTCAAACTCTTATAAAAGAGACAACCGTTTCTCCAACTAGTCAAATAACAGAAGGAGAAGTTACTAGTCAGTTTAGTGACGTAACTACGCTTAGTGCAAAAATTACTACAACTGAAATTTTCCCAGAGAGTAGAGAGTCACCTTCTAGTATTTTTGAATTTACCAGTGAATGGACAAGTGTAAGTGGTGAAACTACCCCTGGGACGATGCTTGTTGAAAATAAAACTGAAGGTACTACAACGGCGCACGGTGAATTTACAACTGAGTTAAGAATAAATATCGGTACGACTTTCCCTCCAGTTTTTGTATCCCCTGTATTTCCCCCAATAACCGAAGTAATTCCAATTGCAAACTTTACTGAATCGACCACTAACAAGACTAAGAACATATGTAAAACAGACAACGATTGTTCACCATTGGAAACGTGCCTAACAGATCAGTGCATTAATCCTTGTTCTATCGGGGGTCGTTGTGCGAGCAATGCCCTCTGTATGGTTTCTAATCATAGAACACTTTGTACATGTCCACCTGGATATTCTGGCGATCCAAGAAGGGACTGTCTGCAAGGTATAAAATCTACAGTTTACTGTCGCCCTCAAAAAAGTACTTCCTCAAGCAGTTTTTACACAAAAAAACGGCCAAAAATACATTGTATATAGTTAATTATAAATATTTTTTGTATATTGTAAATATTGGTTGTTGTAGGTAATAATTTTTGCAACATAACCTAATTTGCACCTTAAACAAGTTTAACTAGAAATTTAATTGCATGCTCTTTTTTGTTTTTAGTTTTGTATAGTTTAAGTTAATTTTTTGCAAATATTCCTCCACGATGTAAATTATTAATTTAATTTTAACATACTAATTAAATAACTCCACTAGAACCTGGTCTACCAAAGCCGCTACAGCCATGTCAGTCGGATATGGATTGTCTTGACATAGAGGCTTGTTACATGTCCGAATGTCACGACCCTTGCGAATTCACGAACGCCTGCGCAGACACTGCAAAGTGTCAGGCGAAATTGCACAGACCAATTTGTACATGTCCTATCGGATATGAAGGAAATCCTGCTGTAAAGTGCGTCAAGTCTCGACAGCCATGTAAGATAACCATTTTAACCAACAGGAAATTGCATCGTTTGTACATAGCTGATGCAATCTCTTAATCAATAATTAAATTAATCAAAATTTAATCAACACTAATTGCAAACAGATTTGGCGATTTGTAAATTTGTAAATTTTGTAAATTTTGTAAATCCTATTTGTCACTTTTCGTTCTATTTGCACCTCTTCCATTTAAGTGCGTTGCGTTTCCAACGGCGATTGCTCGTTAACCGAAGCCTGCATAGACCATATGTGTCAAAGACCTTGTGATTTGCACAATCCCTGCGCACAACATGCAGTATGCCTTAACACGAACCACGGATCGGATTGTCTTTGCGCTGAAGGATATCAAGGAAATGGATATGTGGGATGCACCCCAGTAATTGACTACAAACCAATTTGCCAATATAATGAGGACTGTCCACCTAATAAACTATGTGATCGCCTTAACCGGCTTTGTATCAACCCTTGCTTCGAAGATTCTTGCGGAGATAACGCCGAATGCATTCCTCAAAATCACAAAATAGAATGCCAATGCTTACCCGGTTACATTGGAAATCCATTTGTTTTATGTCTACAAGGTATTAAGTTTCACCCAAAAAAATCAAATTTTTTAAATTAAATTTTTTAGTTCAAGGTTGTCGAAGTGATAGCGAATGTGCTGCCCACGAAGCTTGTATTAACGGAAAATGCGGCTCGCCCTGTCAATGCGGCCTCAATGCAATTTGTGAAGTGATATACCATAAAGCTACTTGTAAATGCCCGCCCGGTTACACTGGAAATCCAGTCATTGGTTGTCAACCTCCGAAAAATCCTTGCGACCCAAATCCGTGCGGAACTAATGCACTTTGCGAATTAGATAACGGAAATCCTATTTGTTACTGTCCGAAAGGACTAACTGGAAATCCATTCATAAATTGCAGTAAGTTTTCACATTTCTTTTCAATTTCTCGTCTTCATTTTAATCGTTAGTTCCAGAAGGTGAAAAATGTGAACCGAATCCATGCGGTCTAAATTCTGGTTGTCGTGTTATTGGCAACAAAGCCGTCTGCTTCTGCTTACCTGAATATGAAGGAACTCCTCCACAGATCCCATGTTCCATCCCTCCAAGTCCCTGCGATCCCTCGCCATGCGGTCCTAATACCCAATGCGCAATTTTAAGCAACGGTTTTGCAAAATGTACTTGCCTTCCCGGATATTTAGAAAGCCCCAACACCATCCGTGGATGTATTCCTCCGAATAACCCATGCGATCCTAATCCCTGCGGTTTAGGCGCACATTGTGATTCGCAAAGAGAACCAACTTGTTTCTGTCCTCCTGGAACCAAGGGAAATCCTTACAGAAGCTGCGCAACACCATCAGTTACTCCAGATTTATGTCGACCAGGACCTTGCGGTGTTAACGCCGACTGTTACGTTTCCGGAAATCAAGAAAAATGTTACTGTCGATTAGGCTTTATTGGAGATCCTTACACTGCTTGCAGAGTTGAGCCTCAAAATCCATGCGTTCCAAATCCTTGCAGTTCTGGAGCAGTTTGTGTTATTACACCTAAAGGCCACTCGATGTGCCAATGTCCTGAAGGAATGAGCGGAGACCCAACGGGTCCTGACGGCTGTCATAGATACGAATGCTTGATCGATGATGACTGTTCCGATAAAGAATCTTGCATGGGGCACAGATGTCGCGATCCCTGCCCCGGTTCTTGCGGAATTAACGCAAATTGTCGAGTTGAAAAACACCATCCAGTATGCACTTGCAATCATGGATTAACTGGAAACCCTATAATTAAATGCTTCGCAATTCCATCACCGATGCCTGATAAAGATCCTTGCATGCCCAGCCCTTGTGGATTGAACACCTTCTGTCAAGTTGTGTCAGGAAGACCAGTTTGTTCCTGCCTCCCAGATTTTCAAGGGGATCCACATACTGGATGTCGACCTGAATGTACTATCAATTCTGATTGTCCCTCAAATAAAGTTTGCTTAGACAGGCATTGCAAAAATCCTTGCGCTCTTGGAGTCGTCTGTGGTTTGCACGCAATTTGTGATGTTAGAGATCATACGGCTTCTTGTTCATGCCCGGAAGGTTACACCGGAGATCCATTCTTCCAGTGTATCATAAGACGTAGGTGTAATTAGATTAAAGAACGTATTTTATTTACATGATATTTAATTGCAGCTCTTATTAGTATCCCTGGAAAAAACGTTTCCAAACCTTGCACTCCATCGCCTTGTGGACCATCAACTGAATGCGACGTTTATGCCGGACAAGTTGCAATTTGTGACCCTTGTAAAGGACCAAATGCCATTTACAACCCTCAATGCAGACCTGAATGTCTTAATAGCGCTGATTGTTCATTCAACAAGGCTTGCATAAGTCAAATTTGTGCAGATCCATGTCCAGGTTCGTGCGGTGTTAATGCATTATGCACGGTCGTAGTGCACAACCCGGTCTGTTATTGTCCTCAAGGATTAGTTGGAAATCCTTTCGAGCATTGTTCTCCGCCTCATGACAGTAAGTATTTTTGCCGTCTGTACAAAACATAGTCTTAACAACTAATTTAGTTCCAGATAAAAGAACTGAAACTTGCGAAAATGTTCAATGTGGTGCTAACGCTGATTGTCGCCAACAGAATAACGCGTTATCTTGCGTGTGCAGACCTGGTTTCTACGGAAATCCTTGGTTGTCTTGTAGACCTGAATGTATTCTAAACACAGATTGTCCGTTAGCTAAAGCCTGTATCAACAACAAATGTGTGGATCCTTGCGCTGGAGTTTGCGGTGTCGGCGCTAAATGTGACGTTATTAATCACTTCCCAGTTTGTTACTGCCCACCAGATCACACAGGTGATCCTTTCGCCTCTTGTTTCCCAACACCAGTTGTTATACGGATTCCAACTCCCATCAACCCTTGCGATCCATCGCCATGTGGGCCTTACAGCAGATGTTTAGTCTCTCATCAAGGATACGCAACTTGTTCTTGCTTGCCGACTTTTAAAGGAACCTCGCCTGCCTGTAAACCTGAATGCGTGATTAGTTCAGAGTGTTCTCAAATGAAAGCATGTATGAATCAACGTTGTGTCGATCCTTGTCCGGGAACTTGCGGTCTTAATGCCGAATGTATGGTTATCAATCACAACCCAATCTGTAGTTGTGCAAACGGACAAGATGGCGATCCATTTGTCAGCTGCCACACTGCTATAATAACGGAGCCGCCTCCAGTAAAACCGATAAATCCTTGTGTACCAACCCCTTGTGGCCCCAATTCAATCTGCCAAGTTAAACAAGGACGCCCAGTTTGCTCTTGCAGTCCTAATTACATTGGAAATCCACCTTATTGCAGGCCCGAATGTGTAATCAGTCAAGAATGTCCGAGAGATAAAGCTTGTGTTCGCGAGAAATGTATCAACCCTTGTGCAGGAAGTTGTGGACACAATGCAAAATGTAATGTGGTTAATCATACGCCCTTCTGTACTTGTATTCCCGGCTATGAGGGTGACGCCTTTATCGGTTGTTCCAAACATGTCGAATTGCCCAAAGATCCATGTAGTCCTTCACCTTGTGGAGATAATGCGCAATGTACGGTCGTTAATGGAAACGCTAGATGTAACTGCATCCCGCCTTATATCGGAAATCCTTATTCTGGAGGATGTCGACCTGAATGTACAATGAATGCAGATTGCGCAAGCCATTTGGCTTGTATCGCACAGCATTGTCGCAACCCTTGTGAAGGATTATGCGGTCAAGGGGCTGAATGTAGGGTTGTAAACCACGTTCCCGTTTGTACTTGTATTACCGGTTATAGGGGAGATCCATTCACTAGATGCCAAGTAGAGGAGAAGAAACGTGAGTATTATAAAACTAATTTGGAAAAAGGCTGATTAGAAAATTTCAGCAATAACACCTCTAAATCCTTGCGACCCATCGCCTTGCGGCCCTAACAGCATTTGCCGTGTCACCAACGGTTATGCGGTTTGCTCCTGCCAACCTGATTATACAGGATCACCTCCATCTTGCAGGCCTGAATGTCAAACAAGCTCAGAATGTACTTTAGATAAAGCGTGCATCAACAAGAAATGCAAAAACCCTTGTCCTGGAACCTGTGGTCTTGATGCTCGTTGTCAAGTCCTCAATCACAATCCAATTTGCAGTTGTCCTTCTCATTATACAGGAGATCCATTCGTGCACTGCTTAAAAGAAGGTTTGTAAATTTATAAAAATAATGGCAGACATATCTAACGTTTAAATTCAGAACCTAGATTACCACCACCGGTTACCCCTTGTATTCCATCACCATGTGGCGTCAATGCTGAATGTCGAGCGGTGGACAACAGGCCCGTTTGTTCATGTCTTCCAGGAATGCTAGGAGCTCCTCCAAACTGCCGGCCCGAATGTGTAATTCATCAGGACTGTCCGTCACATCTCGCTTGTGTCAGCAACAAATGCAGAGACCCTTGCATCGGTTCTTGCGGCTTGAATGCCCATTGCATCGTTCAAAATCACCGCCCCATGTGCACCTGTAATGAAGGTTACGAAGGCGATCCGTTTTCGAGCTGCAACTTCGTTCAAGGTAGGATCGCAACTGTTTTCAGATTTCTTGGCCGGGTCTTCATTCTTTAAATTCTAGCTGTAGTATATCCAAGCGATCCTTGTAATCCATCACCGTGTGGTGCGAATGCCGTTTGTAGAGAACGGCACGGTGCGGGCTCTTGTACATGCTTAACAGATTACTTTGGGGATCCGTATGTGGGTTGTAGACCTGAGTGTTTGATGAATAACGATTGCCCGTCAAATAAAGCTTGTCTCGCAAAAAAATGTAGAGATCCCTGTCCCGGCAGTTGCGGCATTAACGCTCAATGCCAGGTCATTAATCACAATCCGATTTGTACGTGTTTGTCCGGTTTTACAGGAGACGCTTTAGGTTTCTGTAGAGAAATAGTAGATATCAGTAAGATCCTTGTAAATTTCTGTAAATTTGTGCTAATGTAATTTTGCTTTAGTAATACGGAAGCCACCTAGAAACCCTTGTGTTCCATCACCGTGTGGCCCTTACAGTATTTGTAGGGTTCAAAGTGACAGACCAGTTTGTTCTTGTAACATTGGATATTTCGGGGCTCCTCCAAATTGTAGACCTGAATGTATAGTAAACTCAGAATGCCCCTTAGATAAAGCATGTGTTAATCAAAAGTGTGAAATTCCTTGTGTTGGTACATGTGGTATTAACGCACTGTGTAGAGTAGTAAACCACAGTCCAATATGTAGTTGTCCTCCCGAATACTATGGAGATCCATTCAATAGATGCTATTTACAACAAAGTAAGCTTTTGTGCTTTGCATGCCTGTAAATTGTATTGCTTATGCATTTTTTAGAACTTCCCGATGTACCTGTAGATCCTTGCGTTCCGTCGCCCTGTGGCGCTTTCGCCACTTGCAAAGTCATAAATAACAGGGCAGTTTGCAATTGTTACTCAAATTATTTTGGCCAACCACCGAATTGTAGACCTGAGTGTGTAGTGCATTCGGAATGCGCTCTTGATAAAGCCTGCCAAAATCAAAAATGTAGAGACCCCTGTATAGGATCCTGCGGCGCAAACACGCATTGTAAAGTCACAAACCACGCAGCTGTTTGTTATTGTCTCTCTGAATATGCAGGAGACCCATTCATTGGCTGCAGTAAAAGTAAGGAAATGTGATACAACTAACCCCCATAATAACAAAAAGTTTTGTTCGCTTATTTACGGTTAAATTCGATATTACAGTAATCATTCCGGAAGAAAAACGACATCCTTGTAACCCGTCACCTTGTGGATCAAACGCTCTTTGTAGAGAAAGGGACGGTGCAGGTTCTTGTACCTGTTTACCGGAATACTTCGGCGATCCTTATGTAGGATGTAGGCCCGAATGTCTGATGAGTTCCGATTGCCCCAGGGATAAAGCTTGCATTAACATGAAATGCAAGAACCCTTGCAGTGGTAATTGCGGAATTAATGCAGATTGCACTGTAAATAACCACGCGCCGATTTGTCAGTGTCTTCCGGGTTTCACTGGAAACCCCCTCAACTCTTGCCATCTGATCAGAGAACCTTGTAAGACTTTATCTTATCTGTGTCTACTTTTTTATACTTCATTTTCTTAATTCTTTAGCTGTAGTGTCTAAACCTGAACCTTGCCAACCGTCACCCTGCGGGCCTTACAGCAGTTGCCGTGTCATAAACGGACACGCTGTTTGCTCGTGCCAGGCTAATTACATAGGCACTCCTCCGTCATGTCGACCCGAATGCATGATAAGCGCAGATTGTGCTCAAGATCGGGCCTGTATTGCTAACCGTTGTCAGGACCCCTGTCCTGGAACTTGCGGTTTGAACGCCCGCTGTCAAGTTGTAAATCATAATCCAATCTGCAGCTGTTCACCTGATTACACGGGTGATCCCTTCGTACGATGCCTTAAAGAAGACAGTAAGCATGCATTTTCATTTCTTTCTCTCTTGCACGTAAGTACCTACTTTTACTTTACTCTTATGTAAATATTTTCAGGGCGACCTGCTATTATTCCTTCCGGAAATCCTTGCTCCCCGTCACCATGCGGCCCCAATTCTCAATGTCGAGTGGTCGGTTCGCAACCGGCTTGTTCGTGCATTCCTAATTACATAGGAAGAGCTCCAAATTGCCGACCAGAATGTACGATAAATGCTGAATGCCCTGCAAATTTAGCTTGCATTCATGAGAAGTGTCAGGACCCTTGTCCAGGCTCTTGCGGTGTTCACACCACTTGCATGGTTCTTAAACACTCGCCTGTTTGCCAATGCGTTACCGGTTACATAGGAGATCCTTTCGTTAGTTGTGCATTGATTCCAAGTAAGAATATACAAATTTCCGATAGGAAAGATTGTTAAATTGAAAATTTTAGTTCGATTGCCGGACCCTGAGCCGCAACATCCTTGCAATCCATCGCCTTGCGGTGCTAACGCTATCTGTAAAGAACGCAACGGCGCCGGTTCTTGTATTTGCATGTCTGAATATTCTGGAGATCCTTATACGGGATGCAGGCCTGAATGCGTTCTTAACACTGATTGTCCGCGTGATAAAGCTTGTGTTAATAACAAATGTAAAGATCCATGCCCTGGCACTTGCGGTGTAAATGCCGAGTGCAGAGTATATAATCATGCTCCTTCCTGCTCTTGTCTGGAAGGTTATACAGGAAATCCAACAGTTGCATGTCGTCTGCAAGAACCTAACAGTATGTTTACTCCCATTCTATAAATTACTTTTTCTTAATACTTTCTTAATTTAGTTGTTGAACCCGAAGTAGAGCCGTGTACTCCATCTCCTTGTGGTCCTTACAGTAATTGTAGAGTGATCGATAGACATGCGGTTTGCTCGTGCCAACCCGTTTACAGAGGAACCCCACCTTCATGCCGTCCGGAATGTATGATCAGCGCTGATTGTGCCCTCGACAAAGCTTGTTTGAATATAAAATGTGTTGATCCTTGTTCGGGAACTTGCGGTTTAAACGCACGTTGTCAAGTCGTTAATCACAATCCGATTTGCAGTTGCATGGCTGGTCACACTGGAGATCCATTTATTAGATGCATTCGAGACCGTAAGCACTTTCTTCTTATTTCAGCTCTATTTTCTATGCATGACTTTCCAGAACTACCAACACCTCCTCCAAACGTTAATTCTTGCGTACCGTCACCTTGTGGGCCAAATTCGCAGTGTCGCGTTGTTGGTAGCACTCTAGCTTGCTCGTGCCTGCCGAATTACATCGGCAGAGCGCCAAATTGTAGGCCAGAGTGTACCATAAATTCAGAATGTCCCAGCAACTTAGCGTGTCAGAACGAAAAATGTGTTGATCCATGTCCCGGATCATGCGGTGCTAGCGCAGATTGTATGGTTATAAATCACAGGTCGGTCTGTTCTTGCCGAACTGGATTCACTGGAGATCCTTTTGCTGGTTGTACCATTATTATAAGTAAGATCATAAACAATCGGGAGGATGTTAAGGTAATCGTGAACATTTTAGTAAGGGCACCACCTCCGGATGTACGCAACCCTTGCAGCCCATCGCCTTGTGGGGCCAATGCCGTTTGTAAAGAAAGAAACGGTGTTGGATCTTGTACTTGTGTTGCCGAATATAATGGCGATCCCTACACTGGTTGCAGGCCTGAATGTGTTACAAATTCAGATTGCCCAAGAACTAGAGCTTGCGCAAACAATAAATGCGTGGACCCTTGTATTGGAACTTGCGGCATTAATGCAGAATGTCATGTAAATAATCACGCTCCTTCTTGTACTTGCCTACAAGGTTACAGCGGAAATCCGTTGAGCTCTTGTCGTCCAGAGATTAGTAAGACTACCAACTCTATACTTTAACTTTTCTTATTTTCTCTCTCTTCAATAGAAGTTGTTGTACCGGAATCTGAACCTTGCCGACCTTCACCATGCGGCCCTTATAGTAACTGTCGCGTTGTCGATGGACACGCAGTTTGCTCTTGCCAGGTAAATTACATAGGAACCCCACCGGGATGTAGACCTGAATGCATGGTCAGCGCTGACTGCGCCCAAAATCGCGCTTGTATTAAAAATAAATGTCAGGATCCATGCCCAGGCACTTGCGGCTTAAATGCTCGTTGCCAAACAGTAAATCATAACCCAATATGCACATGCACGCCAGGTTACACAGGCGATCCTTTCGTCAGGTGCCTTCTCGAAGACAGTAAGCATGTTTAGAGTTTCATCCACTGTATATAGCATTGTACATTTTAGAACGCCCGGTAGTAGCTCCTGGAGATCCTTGCATACCATCACCTTGCGGCCCCAATTCCCAGTGTAGGGTAATTGGCGAACAAGGGGCTTGCTCTTGCTTGCCAAATTACATCGGCAGAGCGCCGAACTGTAGACCCGAGTGTACTATAAACGCGGAATGCCCAGGAAATTTAGCATGCCAAAACGAACGGTGTAAAGATCCTTGTCCAGGATCGTGCGGATCATCCACAACATGTGTTGTTATTGAGCATGCTCCAGTGTGTCGATGCGTAGTCGGATACACTGGCGATCCATTCACTGCATGCAATATCATTGCTATCAGTAAGAATCTCTTTTCTTCACTTTCTCTTTATGTATATGTTTTTCAATTTTAATCTTTCTTTCAGCTCCTCTTCCTACAGAAAGGCCTCAGAATCCTTGCAATCCTTCGCCGTGTGGTGCAAACGCCGTTTGCAAAACACGAAATGGTGCCGGCTCTTGTACTTGTTTACCTGAATACTTTGGTGACCCCTACACCGGATGTCGTCCAGAATGTGTTTCTAACTCTGATTGCGATCGCAGTAAAGCTTGCGTGAACAATAAATGCGTTGATCCTTGTCCGGGAACTTGCGGCGTTAATGCCGAATGTCTCGTTTTCAATCACGCACCATCTTGTAGCTGTTTAGCAGGCTTTACTGGTGATCCGACAACAATCTGTAATACTGTGAAACTTCGTAAGATACTTAATTTTATTTTTCTTTCTCTCCTCTAAACTTTTTTTCTTAGATGTTCTACCTAAAAGCAAGCCTTGTGAACCATCTCCTTGTGGACCTTACAGTCAATGCCGTGAAATCAACGGACACGCCGTTTGTTCCTGTAATATAGGATACATAGGCTCACCGCCGAACTGTAAACCTGAATGTATAGTTAGCTCAGAATGCCCTCAGGATAAAGCTTGTATCCAACAAAAATGTAAAGATCCCTGTCCTGGAACTTGCGGAATTTACGCTAAATGCCTCGTCGTAAACCATAATGCAATTTGCAGTTGCGTTCAGGGTTACACGGGAGATCCGTTTACTCATTGTACAAAGATAATAAGTAAGCTTTTCTATTCATTTTCTTTTACTTACTATTCTCTTAATTTCAATTTTCAGTACCTGAACCTGGCAGAAATGAAAATCCTTGCGCCCCATCACCTTGTGGACCTAATTCTCAATGTAAAGTCGTCGGCACACAACCGGCATGTTCTTGTCTTCCTAACTACATAGGCCGCGCCCCCAATTGCAGACCTGAATGTACTATTAATTCAGAATGTCCAAGTAATTTAGCATGTCAAAATGAGAAATGCAGAGATCCTTGTCCAGGATCCTGCGGTCAAAACGCTAAATGTACAGTTGTAAATCACAATCCTATCTGTTCTTGTTTGCCGGGTTATGTGGGTGACGCTCTATTTTCTTGCCAATTAGCTCCGCCTCCATGTAAGATATCCTTTTTGCGTTGACGAGAAAATTTATTTAATCTTAAATTACAGCTACTGAACGTTCACCACCTCCTACTCCTTGCACACCATCGCCTTGCGGCCCCAACACTGAATGTCGCGAAAGAAGCGGCGCCGGTGCTTGTATCTGCCATCAAGGATACGAAGGTGATCCTTACGACAAACAGAGAGGTTGTAAAAGGGAATGCGATACCAACAACGACTGTTCTCCGACTCTCGCCTGTGTGTCTTATAAATGCGTCGATCCATGTCCTGGAATTTGTGGAGCTCTCGCCGAGTGTTACGTTAACAATCATGTCCCTACCTGCGTATGCCAGGAAGGTTTCACAGGCGATCCATTTTTCCAGTGTCACCAAATTCCTCTTACGAGTAAGAAATTGTAATTTCAATTGTTTTTTTTTTAAATTAAATTTTGTAGCTCCAAGACCAATTCCTGATTTCCCTTGCCAACCATCCCCTTGCGGCCCAAACAGCCAATGTCGCGACGTCAACGGTCAAGCTGTATGTTCTTGCCTACCCACATATGTTGGAAATCCACCTCAATGCAGACCTGAATGTGTCGTCAGTTCTGAATGTCCAGTAAATCAAGCCTGCAACAACCAGAGATGTTCCGATCCATGCCCAAATACCTGCGGCTTGGGAGCTATTTGCATCACTAAGAATCACAACCCCATCTGTTCTTGTCCAGCTGGATACACTGGCGATCCATTCTCGAGATGTTCACCACAACGTAATGATTATTTTCTAACAATAAGATTTTGTTTAATTAAAAAAATATATTTCAGCTGTAGTTGCACCAACTACAGAAAGGCCACCTTCGTGTTACCCATCACCTTGCGGTCCCAACGCACAATGTCAAATGAATGGAGGAACACCAAGCTGTTCCTGCCTGCAGAATTATATCGGCGTTCCACCTAATTGTCGACCGGAATGTGTGCTAAGTTCGGAATGTCCATCAGATAGAGCTTGTATTAATCAGAAATGTAGAGATCCTTGTCCGGGTTCTTGTGGTACCAACGCTAATTGCCACGTTCTTAATCATCTTCCAATCTGCACATGTTTGGAAAGATTCGAAGGGGATCCATTTGTGCAATGTACTGTAAGAGTTGGTAAGTGTAAAAAATTTTAACTTATTTTACTTGGAAACTAAAAATATTTTAATTATGTAGCAACTACACCTGTTCCACCTGACCCATGTAATCCATCACCATGCGGACCGAATGCTGAATGTCGTGATGGAATATGCACGTGCCACCCTGAGTATTTAGGAAATCCTTACGAAGCCTGTAGACCAGAGTGTGTCGTAAGCCCCGAATGTAGCCGCGACAAAGGCTGTATCAGAAATAAGTGCGTTGATCCTTGTCCAGGAACTTGCGGCCAAAATGCTCAATGTGATGTTGTCAATCACATTCCAACTTGTTCGTGCCCACAAGGTTACACTGGAGATCCTTTCACACATTGTAGAATCGCAGAACAACCACCTCCGAGAAACAATCTTAATCCTTGTCAACCATCTCCCTGCGGACCTAACAGTCAATGTCGCAGTATCGACGATCATGCCGTTTGCTCTTGTATTCAAGGATATATGGGCGCACCACCATCCTGCAGACCTGAATGTTTAGTCAGCGCTGAGTGTTCTCCAACAAGAGCTTGTGTTAATCAAAAATGTACCGATCCTTGTCTCGGTGCTTGTGGTTTAGGAGCCAGATGTGAAGTGATCAATCACAGTCCAATTTGTAGCTGTCCTGAAGGACACACTGGAGATCCATTCCAAAATTGTAGAGAAATTATCCGTGAAGTTCCTCGGCCACCAGATGCACCGTCAGATCCGTGTCGACCATCACCATGTGGTTCTAATGCTATCTGCCAAAGTAACGGAAATTCACCTTCTTGTCGCTGTGTTGATGGTTACACAGGTCACCCTCCAAACTGCCGTCCTGAATGTATTATTAATCCAGATTGCCCGAGCACTAAAGCTTGTATTAATAATAAATGTAAAGATCCCTGCCCAGGAAGTTGCGGCACAAACGCTGAATGTAGAGTTATAAGTCACACAGTTTCTTGTTCTTGTGCGTCTGGTTACACTGGAAACCCATTCGTTCAATGTCTGCTTCAACCTTCAACTCCTCCAAATCCATGTGAGCCAAGCCCTTGCGGGTCTAATGCTGTTTGTAAACAAAGAAATGGAGCTGGTGCCTGCACATGCATCGCTGATTATCAAGGAAATCCTTATGAAGGCTGCAGACCAGAATGTGTTTTAAGCTCAGATTGTCCCACGAATAAAGCTTGCATAAGAAATAAATGCGGAGATCCTTGCCCTGGAACTTGCGGACCGAATGCCGAATGTTCCGTAATTAATCATGTTCCCAGTTGTTCTTGCATTCCTGGTTTTGTTGGAGACGCTTTTGCTGGATGCACGCCTGAACCTATACGTACGACTCAACCAACAATTTTTGATCCGTGCAGTCCATCTCCCTGTGGACCGTACAGTCAATGTAGAAACGTTAACGACCAAGGCGTTTGTTCATGTCTACCGGAATATATTGGCTCACCACCTAACTGTCGCCCTGAATGCGTTGTCAGTTCAGAATGCCCACAAAACCGAGCCTGTCACAAATTCAAATGTGCCAATCCTTGCTCTGGAACTTGCGGACTTGGAGCACGTTGTGAAGTTATCAACCACAATCCTATTTGCAGCTGCCCTTCACGATTCACAGGCGATCCGTTTTCGAGATGTTACGAAATTCCACCGCCACCACCTCCGCGAGACACTCCAAGACCAATAAATCCTTGTGATCCTTCACCTTGTGGATCAAATTCCGTTTGCAAAGTTAACGGTGACCAAGCTTCTTGTTCATGTCTTGAAAATTACATCGGCTCGCCACCGAATTGCAGACCAGAATGCGTGGTCAACACCGATTGTTCATCGAGTACGGCTTGTATTGCTGAGAAGTGTAGAGATCCTTGTCCCGGTTCTTGTGGATACCATGCAGAGTGTAGAGTTCAGAACCACATTCCTATTTGCACTTGTATTAAGGGATACGTTGGAGATCCGTTCACTCAATGTGGACCCGGTAAGTTTTACTTTTTAATTTAATTTCTATTATTTACTGTTATTACTTTTATTAGAACCTCCACCGCCGAGAACGCCAAAGGATCCCTGCAATCCATCACCATGCGGCGCCAATACAGAATGCAACAACGGAGCATGCACCTGCATTCGTCAGTATTCCGGTGATCCTTACCAAGGCTGCCGACCAGAATGCACCATGAATGCTGACTGTTCACCAAACAAGGCTTGCAGCAATCTTAGATGTATCGACCCATGCCCAGGAACTTGCGGACAAGGAGCTCAGTGTGACGTGTTTAATCACATCCCCACCTGCAGTTGTCCATCAGGTTTCAGCGGCGATCCGTTTGTATCGTGCAGACCTGAAACTAAACCGATGATTCGTCAAGAACCCTGTAATCCATCACCATGCGGCCCTAACAGCATATGTAAAGTCAATAACGAAGTCGCTGTTTGTTCCTGCCAACCTGGTTTGATCGGAAGTCCACCTTCCTGTCGACCAGGGTGTGTGGTCAGCGCTGAATGTCCTCTAACGCAAGCTTGTCTAAACAAAAAATGCGTGGATCCATGTCCGGGAACTTGCGGTGTTGATGCTCACTGTCAAGTTGTAAATCATAATCCGATCTGCAGTTGTCCGGGTGGTAATACCGGCGATCCGTTCACAAGGTGCTTCAAGATGCCAGTGATCACAAAACCACCTCCACAAACCAATCCTTGCTACCCATCGCCTTGTGGCCCGAATGCCGTTTGCCAGAGACGTGGAGAGAGCCCAGCTTGTTCCTGTCTGCCTGATTTTATTGGAGCGCCACCTAATTGCCGACCAGAGTGTACCATAAATCCGGAATGCACCAGTCAATTGGCGTGTATCAGCCAAAAGTGTCGTGATCCTTGTCCTGGCTCTTGTGGAACAAATGCTGTCTGTTCGGTCATCAACCACAACCCTATCTGCACGTGCAATCCTGGATACAGTGGGGATCCGTTCAGTTACTGCATCGAGGCTAAAGGTAGGATTTTTATGCATATATTTCTGCTAAATGAGAAAGTCGCCATTCAGAATTGATTGTTTTCAAAATTAATTGTTTTTTAGAATTATGCGATATACAAAATCGGATGGATTCGAAATTAAATTCAAATTTGTCGGAAAAATTACAGGCTCTGGCCAAGCTTGCAATTACTTCCGATTGATAAGTTCATTAAAAAGAAACTGCTAAAAATCCATTTGATTTTGTGTTCTCATAAAATTGTAATTTAAATTTGAGAATGATTCACAAAATGATAAAAAATTTAATTGTCACATTCAGATTCGAACATAGTTTTTGATTCAATTTCGCTTCCGTTATGATTGAAAATTTTCTACGTAAAAATTGATAATTGTATTAATATTTCGTATGTATCACAATTTCCTTTAGAATTTGTTAACAAAGAATTTTTACAATTTAAAGTATTTTCTGAATTTAAGGAAGTTTCATTGACTTCATTGAAGGGATATTTTAATGTGAATTTCTAAATTGTCACAAAATTTTACAAATTTTAAATTTAATTTTGATACATACGAATTGCATGAAATTTGCTTTGAAATGTGCTGCTTATTTGCTTGGGGACCCATTAAGGTAAGGACTCGGGTCCCCCATCTATAACATCGGCATCAGCGGTGCAATTGCCCATAATACTCATAAGCCCATGCCATTTACCATGCCCATAACATATTTTTAACGGTTAGGGTATATTACCCAGAAGCTTTGCCACAAACCCTTCCCCCCTGCTTGATACATAAAATACCGATGGTTAAGGTCACAATACGAATACATAAATAATCGCTCTCAATAAACCGCCCGCCGAATAAAAACCAGCTTAAACCCTGCCCCCCAAAGAATATAATAAACGCTTTCACGCCCTATGAAAACGCACTGAAATAGCAACCATTTTTAACCTATACTTTAGAATTAAGATACATTGATATTACAGTAACCATTCCCAAAGAAACGATTCGCCCATGCGTACCGTCCCCCTGCGGTGCAAACGCTGTTTGCAAAGAACTGAATAACGCAGGATCTTGTACCTGCTTACCAGATTACATAGGAAATCCGTACGAAAATTGCAGACCCGGATGTCTGTTTAACACCGATTGCCCTACAGATAAAGCCTGTCTAAGAAACAAATGTCAGGATCCCTGTCCCGGAACTTGCGGACAAAATGCCGATTGTCAGGTTGTAAATCACAGACCCATGTGTACTTGTCGGCCCGGTTTTACAGGTGACCCATTTGGATACTGCCAACCCCTTTCAACAGAACGTAAGGTGATCCGCAAAATCATTACGTGAACTATAATATCAATTTTGTAGCGATCAGACAACCCACGCCTGAAAATCCTTGCGACCCTTCACCTTGCGGTCCAAACAGTCAATGCAAAGCAAACGATGGACATGCCATTTGTTCTTGCTTACCCAAATATATTGGATCTCCGCCTTCTTGTCGTCCTGAGTGTGTTGTAAACTCAGAATGTCCCCTTACCAAAGCTTGTGTTAGCCAAAAATGTATAGACCCCTGTCCAGGAACTTGCGGTCTTAATGCCAAATGTAATGTGATAAACCATAGTCCGATTTGTAGTTGCGATTTTAGATATACAGGTGATCCGTTTACGAGATGTTACCCCATTCCACGTAAGTTGCAGTGTACGAAACATTTTTCGAACTAATTTTACCAATAATAGCTGCACCAACTCCACCATCCCCACCAAGATTTACGCCAAATCCTTGTGTGCCATCACCCTGTGGACCGAATTCAGAATGTCGCGATATTGGAGGCACGCCTTCGTGTTCTTGTCTCGGCAATTACATTGGAACGCCTCCTAATTGCAGACCGGAATGTAGTATTAATTCTGAATGTGCCAGCCTTTTGGCTTGTATTAGAGAAAAATGTAAAGATCCTTGTCCCGGATCTTGCGGAATAGGGGCCCAATGTAGCGTAATAAATCATATGCCAATTTGTACATGTCCTGATGGATATACCGGAGACCCATTCACAAGTTGCCATCCAAAACCGCCACCTCGTAAGACAAAAATTAATTTCTTCGAATCAAATTTTAAAAATGACATTTTAGCTCCGATACCAATAAAAAGAGATCCCTGCAATCCATCCCCTTGTGGCTCTAACGCCCAATGCCGAGATGGCATTTGCACCTGTCTGTCTGAATATCAAGGTGATCCTTATAGAGGTTGCAGACCTGAATGTGTTTTAAACAATGACTGCCCCAGAACCCAAGCCTGCATTAGAAATAAATGTATAGATCCATGCCCAGGGACTTGTGGAACCGATGCTGAGTGTAATGTTATTAATCACATTCCAATGTGTAGTTGCCCTGTAGGATTTGTCGGCAATGCTTTTATGGCCTGCAGAAGAGCTGAACGTACGTGAGAGGTTAACTAGAAAACACAGCCTTATTTAATTATTTTAGGACTGCCTAAACCACAACCATGCAATCCATCGCCGTGCGGCCCCAATTCGCAATGTAGAGAAATTAATGAACAGGGAGTTTGCTCTTGTGTTCCTGGATATATAGGTAGCCCTCCAAATTGTCGACCAGAATGTATACAAAGCTCCGAATGTGCATTAAATCAAGCTTGCGTTAATCAGAAGTGTATAGACCCATGCCCTGGAACTTGCGGAATTGCCGCTCAATGTCAAGTCGTTAATCACAATCCTATTTGTAGCTGCCCTTCGAAATACAATGGCGATCCATTTGTTAGATGTCTTGCAATCAGTAAGGAATTTAATATCCCTTCAGGTCAGAAATTTATAGTCCAAGTTTTAGGGGAAGAAGCTATTGTAGTTCCTGTCAATCCATGTCAACCATCACCATGTGGCCCTAACGCACAATGTAAAGTCTCCGGCGATTTGCCCTCTTGTTCTTGCTTGACTGGATTTATTGGCACACCTCCTAATTGCCGACCTGAATGCGTTAGTAATGGAGAATGTTCAACTCATTTGGCTTGCATTACTCAAAAATGTAAAGATCCATGTCCGGGAAGTTGTGGCGCTAATGCCGAGTGTAGAGTTATAAATCACGCTCCTAACTGCATTTGTGTTACTGGATATACCGGAGATCCATTTACCCAATGTAATGTTGAACGGTTACCAATACCAGATGAAAACCTGCATCCATGTATGCCATCACCTTGTGGAGCAAATGCCCAATGTAGAGAACAAAACGGTGCAGGAGCTTGTTCATGTTTGCCAGAACATATTGGAAATCCTTACGAGGGTTGTAGACCTGAATGTGTGCTTAGTACAGATTGTCCTTCAAATAGAGCATGTATTAGAAATAAATGTCAAGATCCATGTCCAGGAACTTGTGGACAAAACTCAGATTGCCAAGTTATAAATCATCTGCCTTCATGTACATGTCGAATAGGTTTTACTGGAGATCCGTTCAGATACTGCCACCCAATTCCACCACCAGAACGTAAGATAAAACAATCTTTTTCAAATTAAAAAATCACTAGTAAATATTATAGCACAAAAGCAACCGTCCCGTAATCCTTGCAATCCGTCGCCATGCGGCCCAAATAGTCAATGTCGCGAAAACAATGGTCAGGCAATTTGTTCTTGCTTACCTAATTACACAGGAAGTCCACCTGGATGTCGCCCTGAATGTACTGTTAGCTCAGAATGTTCAGCAGATAAAGCATGTGTCAATCAAAAATGTATTGATCCTTGCCCTGGCACTTGCGGACTTAATGCCAGATGCAACGTTAGGAATCACAGTCCCATTTGCACATGCCAACAAGGTCACACCGGTGATCCATTTACAAGATGTTACCCATTACCACGTAAGATCCAAACATATCACTGAATCCATATTCAATCAAATATTTTTGCAGCGCCTATTGAGCCAATTATACATCCTCCAGTAGATTATTGTATACCATCACCTTGCGGGCCGTATTCTCAATGTCGCCAAATTGGTGAAAATCCATCATGTACTTGCTTGCCTAATTACATAGGCACTCCCCCTAATTGCCGTCCAGAATGTACCATAAATTCAGAATGCGCAAGCAGTCAAGCTTGTATCAGAGAAAAATGTAGAGACCCCTGTCCGGGATCTTGCGGAGCAAGCGCCCAATGTAGCGTTATAAATCACACTCCAATTTGTACATGCCTTGATGGTTTTACAGGAGATCCTTTCACCAGTTGTTATCCAAAACCATCACCCCGTAAGACAATCGAGAAAAAAATATTACAACAAATTGAATGCCATTTATTTTAGCTCCCATACCAACAAAAAAAGATCCTTGCAATCCATCACCTTGTGGTTCTAACGCAGAATGTACAGCTGGTACTTGTACGTGTTTGCCTGAATACCAAGGCGATCCCTACAGTGGTTGCAGACCCGAATGTGTATTAAACAACGATTGTGCTAAAAATAAGGCCTGCCTTAGAAATAAATGCGTTGATCCCTGTCCAGGAACTTGTGGAACTAATGCCGAATGTACAGTTGTAAATCACGTACCGATGTGTAGTTGCCCACAAGGGTTTACAGGAAGTGCCTTTATTAGTTGCAGACGTGCAGAACGTAGGTATTTTTTTACAACCCCTTTCCTTTATTTTACATTTCAACTTTTAGCACCTATTAAAAGACAGGCATGCAATCCATCACCTTGTGGTCCTAATTCACAATGCAGGGAAATTAATGGACAAGCAGTTTGCTCTTGCGTTCCTCAATATATAGGAAGCCCTCCAACTTGCAGGCCTGAATGTGTTCAAAGTTCCGAGTGCTCCTTAAATGAGGCATGTGTCAATCAAAAATGTATTGACCCGTGCCCAGGCACTTGCGGTTTACAGGCTCAGTGTCAAGTTGTTAATCACAATCCAATTTGTAGTTGCCCAGCCACATTCAGTGGAGATCCATTTGTTAGATGCTTGGAATATCGTAAGATTTTTTCACAAAATGTTCATCGAAATTTGAATTACTATTTTTAGGTCCAGAGCCACAAATTAATATCAATCCCTGTCAACCTTCACCTTGTGGTCCTAATGCACAGTGTAAAGTATCAGGGGACTCTCCATCGTGTTCTTGTTTGCCAGATTATATTGGCAGTCCACCCAATTGTCGTCCTGAATGTGTTAGTAATAGTGAATGCTCGAGCCATTTGGCTTGCATTAATCAAAAATGTAAAAATCCGTGCGAAGGAATGTGTGGAGTTAATGCTGAATGTAGAGTTATCAGTCACACCCCAAATTGTATTTGCATTCAAGGATACATTGGAGATCCCTTTACTTCATGCACACAACCACAAATTACACCTGTTGAAAATTTACATCCTTGCGTCCCATCACCTTGCGGTGCCAACGCCCAATGTCAAGAACGAAACGGCGCAGGCGCGTGTATTTGCTTCCCCGAATACATTGGAAACCCCTACGAAGGATGCAGACCTGAATGTGTAATTAATTCAGATTGTCCCTCAAATAAGGCCTGCATGAGGAATAAATGCCAAGACCCTTGTCCTGGAACTTGCGGTCAAAATGCCAATTGCCAAGTTATAAATCATCTTCCCACTTGTACTTGCCAATATGGGTATACGGGTGATCCATTCAGATATTGCAATTTGATTCCACCCCCCGAACGTAAGAAGATTTTTACTTTTTTAATTTCCAATAATTGCAAAATACTTTTAGCTAATGTTGTGGAACCTCCTCCTAATCCTTGCAATCCATCGCCTTGTGGACCTAACAGCCAATGTCGTGAAAATAACGGCCAGGCAATTTGTTCGTGCCTTCCCAATTACTCAGGCAGTCCTCCAGGATGTAGACCGGAATGTACCGTTAGCTCAGAATGTCCGTTTAATAAAGCTTGTTTGAACCAAAAATGTGGAGACCCTTGTCCTGGAGCGTGTGGACAAAATGCGAAATGTGATGTCATTAATCACAACCCCATTTGTAGTTGTACGCCAGGACACACAGGAAATCCATTCACAAGATGCTTTATTCAACCTCGTAAGATTTAAAGAAAAGGATTAAGTTAAAGATTAATTTCACTTTATCACAGCTCCTCCATTACCTTCAGTAGTACCAGATATTATTGAACCATGCGTTCCGTCGCCTTGCGGGCCCTATTCTCAATGTCGCAACAATAATGGAAATCCATCTTGCTCTTGTCTACCCAATTACATTGGAAACCCTCCAAATTGTAGACCAGAATGTATACAGAATAGTGAATGCGCTAGTAATAAAGCCTGCATGCGGGAAAAATGTGCTGACCCATGTCCTGGATCTTGCGGTATAGGTGCCGAATGCAGTGTGATTAACCACACTCCGATTTGTACTTGTCCAAATGGATACACTGGTGATCCGTTTAGTAACTGTTATCCCAAACCGGCACCCCGTAAGATGAATTAAAAATTTTCAAAATTAGAATTAACACAAAAATTTTTAGCTCCCGAGCCACCAAAAAGAGACCGTTGTAATCCATCCCCTTGCGGTCCTAACGCTCAATGTAGAGACGGAATTTGTACTTGTGATTTAGAATATCAAGGTGATCCTTATGTTGGCTGCAGACCTGAATGTGTTATGAGCAGTGACTGCCCGCGAGACAAAGCTTGTAGCAGGAATAAATGTATTGATCCATGTCCAGGAACTTGCGGAACAAACGCTGAATGTTCAGTTATTAATCATATTCCAATGTGTAGTTGTCTTACAGGGTATTTAGGAAATGCTTTCGTTCAATGTTCGCGTGTACAAGGTACTTATTTTTCACACAGTTGGCAGAACTTACTATACTGAAATTTTAGAACCCCCTCAAACGAATCCATGTAATCCATCACCATGCGGTCCAAACAGTCAATGTAAACAAGTTAACAATCAAGCCGTATGTTCTTGCGTGCTTGGCTACATTGGAAGTCCACCAACTTGTAGGCCTGAATGTGTAGTTAGCTCAGAATGTTCCCTAAACGAGGCTTGTGCTAATCAAAAATGTATCGATCCCTGTCCGGGTACTTGTGGATTAAATGCTAATTGTCAAGTGATTAATCACAATCCAATATGTAGCTGCCCCGCCAGACATTCTGGTGATCCATTTACTAGATGTTTGCCCATTCGTAAGAAATCGACTTAATCTAAGTCGACCCGATCACTAAATTCGAATTTTAGGTGATGATCCAGTGGTAGTTCCAACCATCAACCCGTGTCAACCGTCACCTTGCGGCCCATATTCGCAATGTAAAATTTCAGGCGAATCTCCATCATGTTCTTGTTTATCCGACTACATTGGTTCTCCACCAAATTGTAAACCTGAATGTGTCAATAACGGGGAATGTCCCTATAACTTAGCCTGTATTAATCAAAAATGTAAAGATCCTTGCCCCGGAACTTGCGGCCAAAATGCAGAATGTCGGGTAGTTAGCCACACTCCTAATTGTGTGTGCGTAGCTGGATTTGTAGGGGATCCATTCACGCAATGTTTACCACCACGTAAGAATTAACATTTTTACATTAACCCCAATTAACCCATATATTGTAACTAAAAACTTGATAATTGGAAACGATTTCATTTTCCAAATTCATTTTAGCTCCACGGCCAGAATTTTACTCACCCTGTCAACCATCACCCTGTGCTGCAAATGCCATTTGCAAGGAACACAATCGTGCTGGATCTTGCACTTGTTTGCCTGATTACATTGGAAATCCTTACGAGGGTTGTAGACCAGAATGTGTACACAGTTCAGATTGCCCATCAAATAAAGCTTGTATTAGAAACAAATGTCAAGACCCCTGTCCAGGAACTTGTGGTCAGAATGCTGATTGTCAAGTTATAAACCATCTACCCTCTTGCACTTGCCGATCGGGTTATACTGGAGATCCGTTTAGATTTTGCAGACCCATCCCGGCACGTAAGTTGTACCAGGTCACAGATTAAATACCACATTTTATCACAACACCTTTATAGCTGTCGAGGATGAACCACCACGTAACCCATGTAATCCGTCACCTTGTGGCCCCAATAGTCAATGTAAAGAAAATAACGGTCAAGCAATTTGTTCTTGCCTGCCAAATTATATAGGAAGTCCACCTGGATGCAGACCTGAATGTACTGTTAGTTCAGAATGTCCACACGATAAAGCTTGTGTTAATCAGAAATGCATAGATCCTTGCCCTGGAACTTGTGGACTGAATTCACAATGCAATGTTATTAATCACAGTCCGATTTGTAGCTGTATTTCTGGATACACCGGAGATCCATTTACAAGATGTTATTCCATTCCACGTAAGAATTACAAACAAAACTGAACTTTCTGTAAAATATTTTTAATGTAGCTCCACAACCACCGCCCCGGCCACTTAAAACGAATCCTTGTGTTCCATCGCCTTGTGGCCCAAATTCAGAATGTCGCGATATTGGAGGCTCACCTTCATGCTCATGCTTACATACATTCATTGGAAGCCCACCAAATTGTAGACCGGAATGTACCATAAATCCTGAATGCTCGAGCAATTTGGCTTGTATCAGACAAAAATGTACAGATCCCTGTCCAGGCTCTTGTGGAACTGGCGCAGTGTGCAACGTAATTAACCACATACCGATATGTACCTGTCTAGAAGGATACACAGGCGATCCATTTAGTAACTGTTATCCTAAACCATTACCGACTCGTAAGCATCTTTTACAAACTTCATTAACGAAAAATGTATTTTTATTATTTCAATTCAGCCACACCTACAAAGGGGGATCTTTGCAATCCATCCCCTTGTGGCCCCAATGCTCAATGTAGAGAGGGAACCTGTACTTGTTTACCAGAATATCAAGGTGATCCTTATATAGGATGTCGTCCGGAATGTGTTTTGAGCACTGATTGTCCTAGAAATAAAGCTTGTATCAGAAATAAATGCATTGATCCATGTCCAGGAACTTGTGGAACTAATGCCGAATGTAATGTTATCAATCACATTCCAATGTGTAGTTGCATACCGGGACATAGTGGAAATGCATTTGTTCATTGTTCCCGAAATCCAGGTAATTCAAAAATATCACAAATAAAATTCAATACTAAAATTACCTTTTAGACCCAGTTAAAACAAACCCGTGTCACCCATCACCGTGTGGTCCAAACAGTCAATGTAGGGAAATCAATGGACAAGGCGTTTGCTCTTGTGTGGTAGGTTATATAGGAAGTCCACCAACTTGTCGTCCTGAATGCGTCCAAAGCTCAGAATGTCCATTAAACGAGGCGTGTGTTAACCAAAAATGTATAGATCCATGTCCTGGCACATGTGGTTTGAGTGCCCAATGTCAAGTAGTTAATCACAATCCGATCTGTAGCTGTCCTACAAGATACACGGGAGATCCATTCACACGGTGTACTGCCATAAGTAAGCAAAATTATCAAATTTGCTCTAGAAAATATAACTTTCATCTTTATAGTTGACGAACCAAAACCGCAAATTGTTGAGCCTTGCAATCCTTCACCATGCGGACCTAATGCTCAATGTAAAGCAGTTGGAGATTCACCATCTTGTTCTTGCCTTCCAGAATTCGTAGGTTCACCACCTAATTGTCGACCTGAATGTGTTAGTAACGGTGAATGCGCAAGCCATTTGGCATGCATTAATCAAAAATGTAAAGACCCTTGTCCTGGAACGTGTGGTGCTAATGCTGAATGCCGTGTTGTAAGCCACACTCCAAATTGTGTTTGCATTTCGGGATATGAAGGTGATCCATTCAGACAATGTTTACCTCGGCTACCATC
This sequence comes from Dascillus cervinus, assembly GCA_949768715.1. NCBI lineage: Eukaryota > Metazoa > Arthropoda > Insecta > Coleoptera > Dascillidae > Dascillus > Dascillus cervinus. The sequence goes on along the minus strand of OX458319.1, from coordinate 21,332,067 downwards.
AATCCCACCGGAACGTATTAATCCTTGTATGCCATCGCCTTGCGGTACAAACGCCCAATGTAGAGAACAAAATGGAGCCGGAGCTTGTATTTGCTTACCTGAATATATAGGAAATCCTTACGAAGGATGCAGGCCCGAATGTGTGCTCAATTCTGATTGTCCATCGAATAAAGCTTGCATGGGTAATAAATGCCGGGATCCATGTCCAGGAACTTGCGGACAAAACGCAGACTGTCAAGTTATTAATCACTTGCCTTCTTGTACTTGCCGAATTGGATTTACAGGAGATCCATTTAGATATTGTAACCCCATTCCACCGCCAGAACGTAAGATATTTTATATTTCACTTGAGATTGTACTTTACCGATACATTTTAATAGCTAATGTAGAACCTCAGCGAAATCCTTGCAACCCATCGCCTTGCGGCCCGAACAGTCAATGCCGCGAAAACAACGGTCAAGCAATTTGTTCGTGTTTACCTAATTATTCGGGTAGCCCTCCAGGATGTAGACCGGAATGTACTGTTAGCTCAGAATGTCCTCTAAACAAAGCCTGCATAAATCAAAAATGTACCGACCCTTGCCCCGGAACATGCGGACTCAATGCAAGATGTGAAGTTATTAATCACAGTCCAATTTGCAGCTGTCAATCAGGTTATACAGGGGAACCATTCACCAGATGTTATTCCGTACCACGTATGATAAATTCTCCCCTTAATAAATTTTGTAATCAATACATTTAATTACAGCACCACCTCCCGATCCAATTCCAAATATTATTCGTGACCCTTGCGCACCATCACCGTGTGGACCCAATTCTGAATGTCGAAATATTGGCGGAACACCTTCTTGTAGTTGTCTTGCAAATTATATAGGAACCCCCCCATCTTGTCGACCGGAATGTACTATAAATCCAGAATGTGGAAGTAGTTTAGCTTGTATGAGGGAAAAATGTCGTGATCCATGCCCTGGATCGTGTGGAACCAGTGCCCATTGCACCGTCATTAACCATACACCAATTTGTACTTGTCCAGAAGGATTTACAGGAGATCCATTCGTTAGTTGTTATCACAAAGCACCAGAAGTTAAGCCAGTCCCTAAAGATCCCTGCAATCCATCACCTTGCGGTGTTAACGCCGAATGTCTCGCTGGCACTTGCACATGTATTGCCGAATATCAAGGTGATCCTTATATAGGATGTCGTCCTGAATGTGTTTCAAGCACTGATTGCCCAAGAGATAAAGCTTGTATTAGAAAGAAATGCGTGGATCCTTGCCCAGGAACTTGCGGAACCAACGCCGAATGTGCTGTTGTGAATCATATTCCTATGTGCAGTTGTCGTCGAGGTTTTACAGGAAATGCTTTTGTACTTTGCACACCAATCAGAGGTACTAATTAAAATAATCCAGCCATAATTTTACAAAACCTGTATTTTAGAACCGATTAAAACAAATCCATGCAACCCTTCACCATGTGGGGCTAATAGCCAATGTAGGGAAATTAACGGCGTAGCAGTGTGCTCTTGTGTTGTTGGATATATAGGAAGTCCGCCGACTTGCCGACCTGAATGCGTACAGAGCTCAGAATGTCCGTTATATCAAGCCTGTGTCAACCAAAAATGTATCGACCCCTGTCCTGGAACTTGCGGTTTAAACGCACAGTGCCAAGTAGTAAGTCACAGTCCAATTTGTAGCTGCCCACCCAGACACTCAGGTGATCCATTCACAAGATGTTTATTGATCGAAGATCGTGAACCAGTTAAAGTAAATCCTTGTCAACCGTCACCATGCGGTCCAAATTCGCAATGTAAAGTATCTGGCGATTCACCATCGTGCTCATGCTTACCTGAATTTATTGGAGCTCCTCCAAACTGCCGACCGGAATGTGTCAGTAATAGTGAATGTGCCAGCCATTTGGCCTGCATGAATCAAAAGTGTAAAGACCCATGCCCTGGAACTTGTGGCGCTAATACCGAATGTCGTGTGGTCAGCCATACTCCAAATTGCGTTTGTATTGGTGGATATGAAGGAGATCCATTTAGGCAATGTTTGCCACATGTACCAACCATACCAACTGAAGTTATTAATCCGTGCTTCCCATCACCTTGCGGTGCAAATGCCCAATGTCGAGAACAAAATAGAGCTGGAGCTTGCATTTGCTTGTCTGAATATATAGGCAACCCTTACGAGGGATGCAGACCTGAATGTGTTCTCAATTCTGATTGTCCATCCAATAAAGCCTGCATGAGCAATAAATGTCAAGATCCATGTCCAGGCACATGCGGACAAAACGCAGATTGTCAAGTTATTAATCATTTAGCTTCCTGTGTCTGTAGGCCAGGCTTTACAGGAGATCCATTCAGATATTGCAATCCTATACCTCCACAACGTAAGATTTCAATATTCATTCAACTTTCATTTTCAAAAACTTAATTATTGCAGCAATCGAAGACGAACCACCGCGTAACCCTTGTAATCCATCACCTTGCGGCCCTAATAGTCAATGTAAAGAAGTTAATGGACAAGCTGTTTGTACATGTTTAGTTAATTACATAGGAAGTCCACCTGGATGCCGACCTGAATGTGTTGTTAGCTCGGAATGTCCGTTCAACAGGGCTTGTGTTAATCAACATTGTATTGATCCTTGTCCGGGAACTTGTGGATTAAACGCAAAATGTGAAGTTATTAATCACAGTCCGATTTGTACTTGCCAGTATGATCACACTGGGAATCCATTCACAAGATGTTACTCTATTCCACGTAAGATAGTAACATTTAGAGTTAAATCTACAATTACTACGAATTTTTTTAGCTCCAGTTGTAGTTCCATATGTGCCCGTGAATCCGTGCTTCCCATCACCTTGCGGTCTTAATTCTGAATGTCGCGATATCGGCGGAAGCCCGTCTTGTACTTGTTTACCAACATTTATAGGTAGCCCGCCAAATTGTCGTCCAGAATGTGTCAGTAACAGTGAATGTAGTAGTGACAAAGCATGTATAAGGCAAAAGTGTGTAGACCCTTGCCCAGGTTCTTGCGGAATCGCTGCTCAATGTAGCGTTATTAATCACACACCAATTTGTACTTGTATTGAAGGATATGTAGGAGATCCGTTTAGCAACTGCTACCCGAAACCACCACCACCTCGTAAGCTTTTTTTTGTCACAATTTGTGTAGTTTTTATTTTATTTTTATTTAGCAATAACTACAAAAGTGGACCCTTGTTATCCATCCCCTTGTGGTCCTAACGCACAATGTAGAGAGGGAACTTGTACTTGTTTGCCAGAATATCAAGGCGATCCTTACATAGGATGTCGCCCGGAATGCATCTTAAGTACTGATTGTTCAAGAGATAAAGCTTGTATTAGAAATAAATGTATCGACCCATGCCCTGGAACTTGTGGAACTAACGCCGAATGTAGTGTTATAAATCACATTCCAATGTGTAGTTGTCTGACAGGGTATTCAGGAAACGCATTTGTCCTTTGCTCGAGAATACCAGGTAGATAATTCTAACTACTCACATATCGAATCTAAAATCAAATTTAAATTTTAGACCCGGTTAAAACAAACCCGTGTCACCCATCACCGTGTGGTCCTAACAGTCAATGTCGGGAAATTAACGGACAAGGCGTTTGTTCTTGTGTGGTAGGTTATATAGGAAGTCCACCAACTTGTCGTCCTGAATGCGTCCAAAGCTCAGAATGTCCATTAAGCGAAACTTGTGTTAACCAAAAATGTATAGATCCGTGTCCTGGAACTTGTGGCTTAAATGCCCTTTGCCAAGTAGTAAATCACAATCCAATTTGTAGCTGTCCACCAAGACATTCTGGAGATCCATTTACACGATGCCAAATAATACGTAAGTTGCTTCACGAAACTTCAAGCAATTTATTTATAATTTCAAATTTTAGAAATTACAGAACCTGTTGTTTCTGTAAATCCATGCCAGCCATCACCTTGTGGTCCATACTCACAATGTAAAGTTGTTGGTGATTCCCCGTCTTGTTCTTGTCTCCCAGAATTTGTAGGTACGCCTCCCAATTGCCGACCCGAATGTGTTAGTAACAGTGAATGCGCCAGCCACTTGGCATGCATTAATCAAAAATGTAAAGATCCCTGTCCAGGAACTTGCGGAGTGAATGCCGAATGTCGCGTTGTGAGTCACACTCCCAATTGCGTATGTTTAGCTTCATTTGTAGGGGATCCGTTTGTTCAATGTACTACACAAACAATTCCAATTGTTTACGATCAAATAAATCCATGTTTCCCCTCGCCTTGTGGAACTAACGCTATTTGTAAAGAAAGAAACAATGCTGGATCTTGTACCTGCTTGCCAGATTATATTGGCAATCCCTACGAAGGTTGCAGACCCGAATGTGTACACAATAGTGATTGTCCATCAAATAAAGCTTGCGTTCGAAATAAATGTGAAGACCCTTGCCCAGGAACTTGTGGGCAAAACGCAGATTGTCAAGTTATTAACCACTTACCTTCTTGCGTATGTAGAACAGGTTTCACAGGAGATCCATTTAGATATTGTAACCCTATTCCACCACCAGAACGTAAGAACTTGTAATTTATTTTTAATTACATTATTTTATTCAAAAAATCAACAGCTAATGTAACACCTCCTCGCAACCCTTGTCATCCATCTCCGTGTGGACCCAATAGCCAGTGTAGAGAAAACAATGGCCAGGCAATTTGCTCTTGCTTGCCTAATTACATAGGAAGTCCCCCCGGATGTAGACCTGAATGTACTGTTAGCTCCGAGTGTCCTTATAATAGAGCGTGTATTAATCAAAAATGCATCGACCCTTGTCCGGGAACATGCGGACTCAATGCAAGATGTGAAGTTATCAATCACAGTCCAATTTGCAGCTGCCCTTCAGGCTATGCAGGAGATCCATTCAGTAGATGTATTCCTATTCCACGTAAGATTTTGAGGTTCTTTACAAATTTCAATACCAACATAAAAACATTTTAGCACCTCCACCACCCGTCAGAGATCCGGTATATGTAAATCCTTGCGTCCCATCACCTTGTGGGCCATATTCACAATGCCGCGATAACGGTGGTTCGCCATCTTGTTCCTGCTTTGAAAATTACATCGGAAGCCCTCCAAATTGCCGACCTGAATGTACAATAAATCCAGAATGTACCAGCAATTTAGCTTGTATGAGGGAAAAGTGTAGAGATCCGTGCCCAGGTTCTTGTGGGGTTGGTGCTCATTGTAGTGTAATTAATCACACTCCCATCTGTACTTGCCCTGAAGGATATATAGGAGATCCCTTCAATAACTGTTATCCCAAACCAATACGTAAGTAGACACTAGTATTTCCCTAAGGAAATAACGAATATTTATTTTAGCGGTAGATATTCCAATATTCGACAAATGCAATCCATCACCTTGCGGTCCTAATGCTCAATGTCGAGATGGTATTTGTACATGTCTTCCTGAGTATCAAGGCGATCCTTATAGAGAATGTCGCCCTGAATGTATATTAAATAACGACTGCCCAAGAAATAAGGCTTGTGTTAGAAATAAGTGTATCGATCCCTGCCCGGGAACTTGTGGACAAAACGCCGATTGTACAGTAGCTAATCATATTCCAATATGCACTTGTTTGCATGGATATGAAGGAAACGCGCTAATAGCTTGCAGTCGCATTCAATTACCAGTTCGTCAAGATCCTTGCAATCCTTCTCCTTGCGGTCCTAACAGTCAATGTAGGAATTTCAACGAACAGGCTGTTTGCTCTTGCGTGCCTGGATTTATTGGTAGTCCACCATCATGTAGGCCTGAATGCGTTGTCAGCTCAGAATGTCCACTGAATGAGGCCTGTGTTAATCAAAAATGTATTGATCCATGTCCTGGTACTTGCGGACTCGGGGCAATTTGCCAAGTTGTCAATCACAATCCGATTTGCAGTTGCCCCACTAAACAAACAGGCGATCCATTCACGAGATGTCTCCCAATTAGTAATATTTACAAAATTACATTTTTAATTGTTACTTATAAAATCAATTTTAGGAGACGATCCAATAGTAAACGTTAATCCTTGTAATCCATCACCATGCGGTCCCAATGCAGAATGTAAAGCGGTAGGAGATTCACCCTCGTGTTCTTGTTTACCAGAGTTCGTTGGGTCTCCACCAAATTGTCGCCCTGAATGCGTTAGTAATAGCGAATGTGCAGGACATTTGGCTTGCATCGGCCAAAAATGTAAAGACCCTTGTCCTGGAACTTGCGGAGCAAATGCAGAATGTCGCGTTATTAGTCACACTCCAAATTGTATTTGTATTCAAGGATACGTAGGAGATCCATTCCGTCAATGTATCTTTAACCAACGTAAGTTAAAAATGGTTGCTTTAATTTATAAAATGGTACACATTATGTTTAAGTGGAAAATTAACACACTAACTTCATGAACTAAACCGTTGCTGTATTTTTAGCCACGCCCCCGCCTGATAACAGAACACCCTGTTCACCTTCACCCTGTGGCGCAAATGCAATCTGTAGGGAACAAAATAGAGCAGGTTCTTGTACTTGCTTACCTGAATATATCGGTAATCCTTATGAAGGATGCAGACCTGAATGCGTGCTCAGTTCAGATTGCCCGTCGAATAAAGCCTGCATAAGAAATAAGTGTCAAGATCCTTGTCCGGGAACTTGCGGTCAAAATGCCGATTGTCAAGTAATTAACCACTTGCCTTCATGTACATGTTGGCAGGGTTATACCGGAGATCCGTTCAGATTTTGCAGAACCATACCGCCACCAGAACGTAAGAAAATCCCCTATTTAAATTTCTCGAATTTCATTGAGGAATTTTTAGCTAATAAGGAACCTGAACGAAATCCCTGCAATCCATCTCCTTGCGGCCCTAACAGTCAATGTAGAGAGAATAACGGGCAAGCAATTTGTTCTTGCCTGCCAAATTATATAGGAAGTCCACCAGGTTGCAGGCCGGAATGTACAGTTAGCTCAGAATGTCCTCATAATAAGGCTTGCATTAACCAGAAATGTAGCGATCCTTGCCCTGGAACTTGCGGATTAAATGCAAAATGCGATGTAATAAATCACAGCCCAATTTGTAGTTGCCAATCTGGACATACCGGTGATCCATTTACAAGATGCTACCCAATTCCACGTAAGTCAACCAAAATTGATTCCAATTTGCGTTTACAACTTTTTGACATAGCTCCACCACCTAAAGTACCTGAATATCATAATCCATGCGTGCCTTCACCATGTGGACCAAACTCAGAATGTCGCGATAATGGTGGAACACCATCCTGCTCGTGCTTGAGAGAATATATAGGCAGTCCGCCAAATTGCAGACCAGAATGTACAATAAATCCAGAATGTCCCAGTAATAAGGCTTGCATGAGACAAAAATGTGGGGATCCCTGTCCTGGATCGTGCGGAATTGGAGCGCAATGTAATGTAATTAACCACACTCCAATCTGTACATGCCCTGATAGATACACAGGAGATCCGTTCAATAATTGCTATCCAAAACCACAACGTAAGATCACTACCAACTCCAATTATCAATGATATCATAACATTAATTACAGCACCCGAACCTGCCGTAGTTGACCCATGCAATAATTGCGGACCAAATGCTCAATGCAGAGATGGTACCTGTATATGTTTGTCTGAATATCACGGCGATCCTTACATAGGATGTCGACCTGAATGCGTTATGAGCACTGATTGTCCAAGAGATAAAGCTTGTATTAGTAACAAGTGCGTGGATCCTTGTCCAGGAACTTGTGGAACTAATGCGGAATGTACCGTTATAAATCATATTCCAAGCTGTAGTTGCCTGCAAGGGTATGCAGGAAATGCTTTTGTACTGTGTAGCAGGTTAATAGAACCACCAAAATCAATTCCCTGTCAACCGTCACCTTGTGGACCGAACAGTCAATGTAGAGAAATTAACGGACAGGCTGTTTGTTCTTGTGTGGTCGGTTATATAGGAAGTCCACCAACTTGCCGGCCTGAATGCGTTGTCAGCTCTGAATGTCCATTAAATGAAGCCTGTCAGAATCAAAAATGTATCGATCCATGCCCTGGTACTTGCGGAATTGGCGCTCAATGTCAAGTCGTAAACCACAATCCAATCTGTAGCTGCCCTGCTAGACACGAAGGAGATCCGTTCGTACGTTGTCTAGTGAAACGTAATTAATTTTATAATTTTGTCAGTACAACTATATAAACAAACTTTCATTGTAGAAGAGCCTCCACCCGAATTTAAGAATCCTTGTATACCTACGCCATGTGGTCCGAATTCTATTTGTAAACTGACAAGTGGACAATCGTCACCTTCCTGTTCGTGCTTACCTGATTTCATTGGTTCCCCGCCTAATTGTAGGCCGGAATGCGTTAGCAACAGTGAATGCGCTAATCATTTAGCTTGCATCAAGCAAAAATGTGTCAATCCCTGTCCAGGCACTTGCGGTGCTAACGCTGAGTGCAGGGTTGTCAGTCACACCCCTAATTGTGTCTGTATCACTGGTTACATTGGAGATCCTTTCACATCATGTCAATTATTGCGTACGTATCATAAATCGCTCATCTTACATCCCCTATAAATATCCATTGGCTTTAGCTTTATTGCTTTATTCATCCAATTATTATTTTAGTACCATCTCCACCGGACGAAAGGCTAACGCCTTGTATCCCATCACCTTGCGGCACGAATGCCAAATGCAAAGAACTAAACGGAGCCGGTGCCTGCTACTGTTTACCGGAATATTTTGGGAACCCTTATGAGGGATGTCGACCTGAATGTGTAATCAATTCCGATTGTCCATCAAATAAAGCTTGCATGAGAAACAGATGCCAAGACCCCTGTCCGGGAACTTGCGGCCAAAATTCGGATTGTCAAGTAATAAATCACTTGCCCTCTTGTGTTTGCCGACAAGGTTTTACAGGCGATCCGTTTAGATATTGCTCTCGCATACCAGAGCCCGAACGTAAGATTAAAATAAACAGTTTGAAATTTAAAAATTCACAAATTGTTTTAGCTCAAGTAAATCGTGAGCCTTGCAATCCAAATCCCTGTGGCCCCAACAGTCAATGTAGAGAAATTAACAATCAGGCAGTTTGTTCTTGCTTGCCTGAGTATATAGGAAGTCCACCTGGATGTAGACCTGAATGCACAGTTAGTTCAGAATGTCCTCACAATAAAGCTTGCGTTGACCAAAAATGCATCGACCCTTGTCCTGGAACTTGTGGACTTAATGCACAATGTGAAGTAATTAATCATAGCCCAATTTGTAGTTGTCAGTCTGGATATACTGGTGATCCATTTACAAGGTGTTACACCATTCCACGTAAGTTAACAAAGGATTTGTTCAAAATGTTTTGTTAACAAAAAACATTAATACAGCTCCACCGCCGCCAAAAATACCAGAATATCGCAATCCATGCGTGCCTTCACCTTGTGGACCTTATTCCGAATGCCGTGATATCGGTGGAACTCATTCCTGCAGCTGTCTCGCTGGATATATAGGACAGGCTCCAAATTGTCGACCTGAATGTACAGTTAATCACGAATGCCCCAGCAATAAGGCTTGCATGAACGAAAAATGTAGAGATCCCTGTCCTGGCTCATGTGGAATTAGCGCTCATTGTAATGTTATCAACCACACACCAATTTGTACATGTCCTGATGGTTACACCGGAGATCCATTCACTAGTTGCTATCCAGAACCACCTCGTAAGAAAAAGATTAAACTCGCAAAACCCTATTGAAATTTCATTTCTTTTAGCAAAATCACCGGTTCTTCCAAAAGATCCTTGCAATCCATCACCTTGTGGATCCAATGCTCAATGCAATGGCGGTACTTGTACATGCTTCCCTGAATATCAAGGTGATCCTTATAGAGGATGTCGACCGGAATGTGTTTTGAGCACCGATTGTTCAAGAGATAAAGCCTGTATCAGAAATAAATGCATAGATCCTTGCCCAGGAACTTGCGGACAAAACGCTGAATGTAACGTTTTTAACCATATCCCTGTTTGCACCTGTTTGCAAGGATATGTAGGAAACGCTTTTGTACTGTGTAATAAGATAGATAGTAAGTGATGCAAAGTAAAGAAGTGGAAAACTCTAATTTTCATTTTTAGTTGAAGTTAATCTTAATCCTTGCCATCCTTCACCGTGTGGTCCTAATTCACAGTGCAGAGAAATTCACGATCAAGCCGTTTGCTCTTGTGTAGTTGGATATATAGGTAGCCCACCCACTTGCAGACCTGAGTGTGTACAAAGCGCGGAATGCCCATTAAACGAAGCCTGCGTTAATCAAAAATGTATTGATCCTTGTCCTGGAACTTGTGGAATTGGAGCTAACTGTCAAGTAGTTAATCACAACCCTATTTGTAGTTGTCCTTCGAAATACACTGGTGATCCATTTACAAGATGCGCTAGAATACGTAAGGGTTTTCAAATCATTCCATCAGTAAATGCAATAACAATTATTATTTTAGCTGATGAACCACCCCCTAAATTAAATCCATGCCAACCTTCACCTTGCGGACCAAATGCGCAATGTAAAGTCTCGGGAGATTCCCCATCTTGTTCATGTTTACCTGAATTTATTGGAGCTCCTCCTAACTGTCGACCAGAATGTGTTAGTAATAGTGAATGTTCAAACAACTTGGCTTGTATAGGACAGAAATGTAAAGACCCATGCCCTGGAACGTGCGGTTCTAATGCAGAATGTCGCGTGGTTAGCCACACACCAAACTGTGTTTGCATTACGGGCTATGTAGGAAATCCATTTGGTTATTGTCGTCTTCAAGAACCCACAAGAATTCCAGATGAACGTCCGACACCGTGCATACCATCACCCTGTGGTGCTAACGCTGAATGCAGAGAACAAAACGGTGCCGGAGCCTGCTTGTGCTTGCCAGACTACTTTGGCAACCCTTATGAGGGTTGTAGGCCCGAGTGTGTATTGAATTCTGACTGCCCTTCAAATAAAGCTTGCGTGCAAAATAAATGCGAAGATCCTTGTCCGGGAACATGCGGACAAAACGCTGATTGTCAAGTTATCAATCATTTGCCGTCTTGTGTGTGCAGGACTGGCTTTACTGGAAATCCCTTCCAGTATTGCAACCCAACCCCACCAGAACGTAAGAAAGTTAATTATCAATTTGCTGACGATAATGTATTCCGCTTTTAGCTTCTGTAAAACCAAAACGAAGACCATGCGAACCTTCTCCTTGTGGCCCTAACAGTCAATGTAGAGAAAATAATGAACAGGCAATTTGTTCATGTTTGCCTAATTACATCGGACATCCACCTGGATGCAGACCTGAATGTACAGTTAGTTCGGAATGTCCTCTTAATAGGGCATGTGTTAATCAGAAATGTATCGACCCTTGTCCTGGAACTTGCGGCCTTAATGCCAAATGTGAAGTTATTAATCACAGTCCAATCTGTAGTTGTCAGCTAAGATATACCGGTGATCCATTTAGTAGATGTTATCCCATACCACGTAAGCATCAACTTCATGTGGATGTTATTATAAACTACACATTGTTTTACACAGCTGACCCACCAGAGCCACCGAGAAGAATTGATCCATGCATGCCATCTCCTTGTGGACCATTTTCTCAATGCCGTGATGTAGGTGGAAGTCCATCCTGTTCATGCATTGCCAATTATATTGGAAGCCCACCAAACTGCCGACCTGAATGCACTGTCAATCCAGAATGTCGCACTAATTTAGCCTGTATCAGCGAAAAATGTAGAGATCCCTGCCCTGGCTCATGTGGTGTAAATGCTCAGTGCACTGTCATAAATCACACTCCAATCTGTAACTGTCTTGAAGGTTACACGGGAGATCCGTTTGTTATTTGCAATTACAAACCACCACCACGTAAGATTTCTTTTCGGGGCCACATTCATAATTTAACTTTTGTTATTTTAGCTAAAGAACTTCCTAAAGACCCCTGTAACCCATCTCCTTGCGGTTCCAATGCTTTATGTAACAATGGAATTTGCACATGTCTGCCTGAATATCAAGGAGATCCCTACAGAGGGTGCAGACCTGAATGTGTCCTAAATAACGACTGTCCACGAAATAAGGCTTGCATTCAAAGTAAATGCAAAGATCCGTGTCCAGAAACTTGTGGACAAAACGCCGAATGTACTGTTTCAAATCATGTTCCTATATGCACGTGCCTCCAAGGTTTCAGAGGAAATGCATTTGTAGTTTGCTCTAAAATACCTGGTATGATTCTTACAGACGTACAAAATACCATATTTAACTCAATCGTTTTAGATTCACTTCCTCCAAATCCATGTAATCCATCACCGTGCGGCCCTAACAGTCAATGTAGGGAAATAAACGGACAAGGTGTTTGTTCCTGTGTAATTGGATATATTGGAAGCCCACCTTCTTGTAGACCTGAATGCGTAGTCAGTTCTGATTGTCAATTGAGTGAAGCTTGTGTCAATCTAAAATGTATTGATCCATGTCCTGGAACTTGCGGCTTAAATGCTCTTTGTCAAGTTATCAATCACAATCCAATTTGTAGTTGTAGATCACAATATACAGGAGACCCATTTGTTAGATGCATTTTACGTAAGCAAACAACCCAATGGATTATTTAACAACTTAATAATTACAATTGTAGAAGAACCGTCAATATTGCCACCTATTGATCCATGCAATCCGTCGCCATGTGGACCCAATGCCCAATGTAAAGTTTCTGGAGATTCGCCATCTTGTTCGTGTCTTCCAGAATTTGTAGGATCGCCTCCAAATTGCAAACCTGAATGTATTAGTAACAGCGAATGTGCTTATCACTTAGCGTGTATCCGTCAAAAATGTAAAGATCCTTGCCCTGGAATTTGCGGGCAAAATGCAGAATGTCGCGTCGTCAGTCACGCGCCAAATTGTGTTTGTGTTGTTGGATTTACTGGAAACCCGTTCGAACGTTGCACACTTCCTGATAGTAATTTATTTTTGATTTTATTTAATCAACCGATTTGAAAACGAATTTATTTTAGTTCGTAAAGATGATCCTATAGCTCCATGCTCCCCATCACCTTGTGGAGCTAACGCCATTTGTAGAGAAAGAAATAATGCTGGGTCATGTGTTTGCTTGCCTGAATATATTGGAAATCCTTATGAAGGCTGCCGACCTGAGTGCTCGATTAATTCTGACTGTCCATCACATCTTGCTTGCATTTCCAATAAATGTAAAGATCCATGCCCGGGAACGTGCGGTCAGAATGCTCTTTGTCAGGTTATTAATCATCTTCCATCGTGCACTTGCATGACTGGTTATGAAGGTGATCCATATAGATATTGCAAGATATATACATGTAAGATTATATATAACATTCACATCGCTTCGTAATGAAAAACATTTTAGTGCCATCCATATCTCCACCTAGCAACCCGTGTCATCCATCCCCGTGTGGACCCAACAGTCAATGCAGGGAAAACAATGGCCAGGCAATTTGTTCTTGTTTAGCTAATTATTTAGGAAGTCCCCCTGGTTGTCGACCTGAATGCACTGTTAGTTCAGAATGCCCACTCGACAAGGCTTGTGTCAATCAGAAATGTATAGACCCTTGCCCCGGAATTTGCGGGCTTAATGCAAAATGCGAAGTTTTCAATCACAGTCCAATTTGCACTTGCCAATCACGTCACACAGGAGATCCATTTACGAGATGTTATCCTATTCCAGAACCTAGTAAGAATATGAAGAAAACAATCCATTTGGGATATTTATCAAATATTATTTTTAGTACCCGAACGAAAACCACCTCCATCAGTTAATCCTTGTATACCATCACCGTGTGGTCCTAATTCTGTCTGTCAAGATCATAACGGCGTACCATCGTGCTCTTGCCTGAACAATTACATAGGAAACCCTCCAAATTGCCGACCTGAGTGTACAATAAATGCGGAATGTACAAGTAATTTGGCATGCATTAGGGAAAAATGTTTAGATCCTTGCCCTGGTTCTTGTGGCGCAAACGCTCATTGCAACGTTATCAATCACATTCCAATATGTACCTGCCCTAAAGGATATACTGGAGATTCGTTTAGCTTGTGCTATCCCAATCCACCACAACCACGTACGGCAATTTCTACTTTAATGATTTTTGGTATTATTGATTGTTTATTTTAGCACGTCGACCGTCTGACCCTTGCGATCCCAACCCTTGTGGCTCGAATGCTCAATGTAGGGAAGGAACTTGCACTTGCTTGCTTGAATATCAAGGCGATCCTTACGTAGGATGCAGGCCTGAATGCTTATTAAACAATGATTGTCCAAGAGTTAAAGCTTGTGTTAGAAGTAAATGCGTTGATCCTTGTATAGGAACTTGTGGAACAAATGCAGATTGTTCGGTTATAAATCATGTTCCAATGTGCACCTGTAGGCAAGGATATGCTGGAAATGCATTCTTATACTGTACAGAGATTAGAGGTGATTGAAAAAATTTACCTTGCAACAAATGTAACGGTTAATATTTTAGTAACTCCTGAAAAACACACGTGTCATCCCTCACCTTGTGGTCCCAACAGTCAATGTAGGGAAGTAAACGATCAAGCAATTTGTTCCTGTGTACCTGGGTATATTGGAGCTCCACCAACTTGTAGACCTGAATGCGTTGCCAGTTCAGAATGTCCATTAAATCAAGCTTGTGTCAATCAAAAATGTATTGACCCATGCCCAGGAACTTGCGGTATCAGTGCCCAATGTCATGTTGTTAATCATAATCCAATTTGTAGCTGTCCAACGAGATACAATGGCGATCCATTCACCAGATGTACACTAAGTACGACAGTTGAAATTGTTCCATCACAACGGTACTTATAATTTAATTTTAGTTGTAGAACCACCACCGTTACCTAAAAACCCTTGCGAGCCATCACCGTGTGGTCCAAATGCTTTGTGTAGAGTAACAGGAGATTCGCCCTCTTGTTCATGCTTACCAGAGTTTATTGGGTCGCCTCCAAATTGCAAGCCTGAATGTGTTAGTAACAGCGAATGCGCAAATCATTTGGCTTGTATCGGTCAAAAATGTAAAGACCCTTGTCCTGGAATTTGCGGGCAAAATGCTGAATGTCGTGTAGTAAGTCATACTCCTAATTGTGTGTGTATTCAAGGATATACCGGTGATCCGTTTAGACACTGCGGTATTGCAAAAAGTACGTCTGAATTATGTCATTTAGATTCAATTTGATAACACAAGATTATTTTAGCACCTGATCCTCCATTAGATCAACTGCACCCGTGCTACCCGTCACCTTGTGGTGCTAATGCAATTTGCAAGGAAAGAAATAACGTAGGCTCTTGCATGTGCTTGCCTGAATACATTGGAAATCCTTATGAAGGATGCAGACCCGAGTGTACAATTAATTCCGACTGTCCCTCTTATTTAGCCTGTATTTCTAATAAATGCAAAGATCCATGCCCAGGAACTTGTAGCGAAAATGCCATTTGCCAAGTAATTAACCACTTACCATCATGCACCTGCCTTCCTGGTTACACAGGCGATCCGTTCAGATTTTGTAGAACCATACCACGTAAGATTACATTTAAGGCTTTTATATACGTAGAGTAACAAAATAACTTTAGCGCCACCCGAACCGAAACTACCAAGCAACCCTTGTCATCCATCTCCATGTGGACCCAACAGCCAATGCAGGGAAAACAATGGTCAGGCAATCTGTTCGTGCTTGCCTAATTATATAGGAAGCCCGCCGGGATGTAGACCTGAGTGCACAGTTAGTTCAGAATGTGCATTTAATAAAGCTTGTGTCGATCAAAAATGTATTGACCCTTGCCCTGGGACTTGCGGTCTTAACGCTAGATGTGAAGTTATAAATCACAGTCCAATATGTAGTTGCTCAGTTGGTTATACTGGAGAACCATTCAGTCGATGCTACCCAATACCTCCACGTAAGATTACTAATTACACCAAGCATATGGATTTTGACTCAAAACTTTTAGCTCTTCCGACACCAACAGTAGTAGATCCTATACGTCCATGCATACCGTCACCATGCGGTCCAAACGCCAATTGTCACACCAATGGTGATCAAGCAGTATGCACGTGCATAACTGGTTACATTGGTCGCGCTCCGAACTGTAGACCAGAATGTACCATTAACGCCGAATGTGTTAGTAACAAAGCCTGCATAAACGAAAAATGTAGAGACCCTTGTCCAGGTTCTTGCGGTCTTAACGCACAATGTAGCGTGATCAATCACACTCCAATTTGTACTTGCCCAGACGGTTTTATCGGTGATCCATTTAGTAACTGTTATCCTAAACCATACGGTAATTTATTATTTTCACTGTGGAAAATAATTTACTAAAATTAATTATTTTAGTTCCAAGATTACCCGAACCAGATCCTTGCAACCCATCGCCATGCGGCTCTAACGCTGTATGTAAAGATGGTGCTTGCACCTGTATTCAAGAATATCACGGAGATCCGTACAGAGGCTGTCGACCTGAATGCGTATTAAATACTGACTGCCCAAGAGATAAAGCCTGTATTAGAAATAAATGCATCGATCCTTGTCCAGGAACTTGCGGACAAAACGCAGAGTGTACCGTCGTTAATCACGTACCCTCGTGCAGTTGTCCGAAAGACTGGTCAGGTGATCCATTCGTATTTTGCCGAAAAGTAGATTGTAAGTTACAACGGTTAAAAATTAAATTAAAATTAATTTAATTTTCTCTAAAGTGCCCAAGGTTGTTTACCCATGTAATCCATCTCCTTGTGGGCCCAACAGCCATTGCAGAGAATACAACGGCCAAGCCGTTTGTTCTTGTGCGCTTGGTTACATGGGAAGTCCACCGGCATGTCGACCCGAATGTATTATAAGCTCGGAATGTCCCATAAACGAAGCCTGCATCAATCAAAAATGCGTTGATCCTTGCCCTGGTACTTGCGGTTTGAGAGCGATTTGTCAAGTAATAAACCACAACGCCATATGTAGTTGCCCTCTTAAATACGAGGGAGATCCATTTATTAGATGCCAACCTATAAGTAAGATTATTGCAACAATAAGCGCCCAAAAATTAATGTTCAATTTTAATAGTTGTGATTGACCGAAAACCACCACCACCCAGAAATCCCTGCTACCCATCGCCTTGTGGCTCTAATGCACAATGTATACCATCAAATGATGACGGTTACACTTGTACTTGTAACATAGGATATATAGGCAGCGCTCCTAACTGTAGGCCCGAGTGTGTTAGTAACAGCGATTGTGCTAACCATCTGGCTTGTATTAACTTAAAATGTCGTGACCCATGTCCAGGATCTTGCGGATTAAATGCGGAATGTCACGTTGTAGCTCACGTACCCAACTGCATTTGTATTAACAATTATTACGGGGACCCCTTCACTGTTTGTTCACCAAAACTACGTAAGATGTGGCAAAGCTTCTGCGATTTTTTTCTAAATATTAAATATGTACCTTTTCACAGCTCCTCCACCACCGGATCCAAAAGATCCGTGCTCACCATCACCATGCGGTTCAAATGCGCGCTGTCGTGTCGAAAATAACTACGCACTATGCGAATGCCTTCCGGAATATCGCGGAAATCCTTACGATGGATGCAGACCTGAATGTCTATCAAATTCGGATTGTCCAATGAATCGAGCTTGCATCAGAAGTAAATGTCAAGATCCTTGCCCGGGAACCTGCGGCGTAGAAGCTATCTGCACCGTTAGCAATCACGTCCCAATTTGCTCCTGTCCAGATGGTTACTCTGGAGATGCTTTTAGATACTGCAGCTTGCTTCCACGTGTACCATTACCTGCTCCAAATCCATGCAATCCTTCACCTTGTGGATTAAATACTATCTGTAGAGAATCAGGTCCTAATGCAATTTGCGAATGTGTACCTGGATTCTTTGGAACACCAACAGCTGGAGGGTGCAGACCAGAATGTACAATAAGCACTGACTGTCCAAGAGATAAAGCTTGTGTTAGCACGAAATGCGTCGATCCATGCCCCGGAGTTTGTGGATTCGGAGCGCAATGCCACGTTATTAATCACAGCCCGGTTTGTAGCTGCCCACCGCCTCTTGTTGGAGATCCATTTACTTTATGCAAAGAACCAAAAGAAGAACCTCAAGATCCTTGCTATCCATCACCTTGCCGTCCTAACGGACATTGTAGAGTGGTTAATAACGCTGCCGTTTGCACATATCCTGAATGCATAATAAACCAGGATTGCCCTAGAGATAAAGCCTGCTATTCGCAAAAATGTAAAGACCCTTGCAGAGACTCTTGTGGCCTTAATGCTCTCTGCCAAGTTGTAAACCACAAAGCTGTTTGTACGTGCCCACGAGGTTACATAGGAGCTCCTGAAGTTAACTGTCGAATTCAACCAGAAGATCCACCAAAACCGGAATGTACTCATGATTCAGAATGCACCAACGATAAAGCCTGCATTAGCCAACAATGCATCAATCCTTGTGTAGAAAATCCACGATTCTGCGGACAAAACGCAGAGTGTCGGGTGCAACTCCACAGGGCTGTTTGTATCTGTCGAGATGGTTTTACTGGAAACGCCCAGAGCTCCTGCTTTGAGATCGGATGCAGGTCCGATTCAGATTGTCCTTCAACTCAAGCTTGTGTAAATCGCGAATGTGTCGATCCTTGTTCTTACATCCAATGTGGTTTAAATGCCATTTGTAAAGCTGATTACAACCATAAAGCTCGTTGCTATTGTCCGGAAAGCTTTAGAGGAGATCCCTACGTACGCTGTCAAAGACCTGAGTGTACAAGAGATGACGAATGCCCGTACAACTTAGCTTGCAGAAATGAACATTGTGAAGATCCTTGTAATTGTGGAATCGGAGCTCAATGTAACGTTTTCAATCATCGTGCTGAATGCTCTTGTCCTCCTGGTTATGAAGGAAATCCTGCTGCAACTTGTATTGGTAAGAAAACGAATAAAACAATTGAGACTTGTATAATCGTTTTCATCTTTTCCAGAACGTAAAGATGTTCAACCAGAATGTAAAACAGATGCTGATTGTGCCAGTAAATTGGCTTGCTTCAGTGGAGTGTGTAAAAATCCGTGTGTCGAAACCAAGCCTTGCGGAATCAACGCAGAATGTTCTGTCGTTGATACTTTGCCTTTACGCACAATGTCATGCTTATGTTTGCCAGGTTATGTAGGTGATGCCGACGTTGAGTGCAAATTAGGTAAGTGGAAATTTCCACCAGCATTTCGATTACTAATCGAAAAGCTTTTCTTTTTAGGTACTTTATTTCCTTACCTTTCCATTTTCCCATTGTAACAGCAACATATTTTAATGATCAAAATTTGCTTTTCCATCACTAATTCTTTTTGTTTTGTTATTAGCACCAGATGAAACAGGCTGTAAATCTGATAGTGATTGTTCTTCGAGCGAAACTTGCCTCAACAGACAGTGTATAAATCCATGTACATCTCGAAACCCATGTGCTACTAACGCTGAATGTCAAGCCGCAAATCATCGAGCTCAATGTCGCTGCCACTCCGGTTACATCGGTGATCCTTACATAAATTGTTACACAGGTAAACTAGTATGCAGTTTGAATTCCGATTTAATAGTTAAATTACAGTTTCTTCCAAACCTCAACCTGAATGCACTATCGATTCAGATTGTGCCAATGATAAGGCTTGCGTTAACCTACGCTGTCAAGATCCGTGCCTTAACAATCCATGCGGAACTAACGCACATTGCCGAACAACATTACATAGACCTACCTGTGAATGTCCGGATGGATGGGGCGGAAACCCACAAGTTCTCTGCTACAAACGTAAATAAAACCAATCTCAAAATTATAGCAAATTTTAATTTTAACTTTCAACAGCTGAATGTAAATCGGACCAAGATTGTCCATACGATAAATCATGTACCAACGAAAACTGCATTAATCCCTGCTCGTCACAATCGTGCGGTAGAGGAGCAGAATGTATCGTTCAATCGCACCAACCAAAATGTCAATGTCCAGCTGGTACCCAAGGTGATCCATTACTTTCCTGCATAGTTGGCGTTTGCCAGTACAATGAAGATTGTGCCGACCATGAAGCTTGTGACCGACTTAATAGAGTATGCAGACCAGTTTGTGATGATGACACCTGCGCCGACACTGCAGTGTGTAAAGGACAGAATCATCAACCTAAATGTACTTGTCCATTTGGTACCTATGGAAATCCATTCTTCGAATGTCTAGCGGAACGTAACCGCCCATCACCGAAACCTGACTGTAAATCAGACTCTGATTGTCCAACGCTCCTGACTTGCATGAACGCCCATTGTATTAACCCATGCGCTGATCATAACATCTGCAGTTTAGATCAAGAATGTCGCGTGTTGGATACATTACCATTAAGAACGGTTATGTGCCAATGTCCTTCGGATACTGTCACTGATAGTTCCGGACGTTGTGTGCCAGTTTCCCGACCAAAACCACAGTGTGATGTTGATTCAGATTGCAGCAACCGTGATAAGTGTATCAATGGACACTGTATCGAAGCTTGTAGAGTGGATGTCTGCGGTATGAACGCTCTATGTAATTCTGTAAATCATCAAGCTCAGTGTACTTGCCCTGCTGGATATACTGGAAATCCACACGCTGAATGTACCCAAATAGTAATAAGAATACCTGTACCGATTCCGGAATGTTACAGCGACGATGACTGTACTTACGACAGATCATGTAAAAATGATTTTTGTGTAAATCCATGTGTTCATAACAAACCGTGCGCTATTGGAGCCTTTTGTTCTGTT
Organism: Dascillus cervinus; assembly: GCA_949768715.1. Taxonomy (NCBI): domain Eukaryota; kingdom Metazoa; phylum Arthropoda; class Insecta; order Coleoptera; family Dascillidae; genus Dascillus; species Dascillus cervinus. The sequence continues at coordinate 21,311,276 of OX458319.1, read as the reverse complement.
AATAATCACAAGGCTATTTGTCAATGTCCGCCTGGCTATGAAGGAAATCCTTTAATTGAATGTATACCACGTAAGTCATTTTAATTTTGTTTTTAAATTAGTTATTTAATATTATGTTGTCTTCCAGCGCAACCAGTACTGGGATGTAAGGCAAATTCAGATTGCGCTCTAACAGAGGCATGCGTCAACAGTTATTGTGTGAGCCCTTGCAACTGCGGTCCAAACTCGGAATGTAAAGTTGCAAATCACTATCCAATCTGTTATTGTAAATCTGGATATTCTGGGAACCCACAAACAGGTTGCACCAAACGTAAGTCCACCCTTCCTTTAATTATTTTCTGCATTAAAATGTTTTTCTTACAGTTGGTTGCCAAACCGATAATGAATGTACTAATGACAAACAATGTTACAATGGTCAGTGCGTCGATCCGTGCATTCTTGTAGACCCTTGCGCACAGAACGCTGAATGTTACGGAAACAACCACAGAGCCACTTGTAAATGTCCAGCTGGATATTCTGGTAGTCCATTCGAGCGCTGCGAAAGACCTGAATGTCACACTGATAGCGACTGCCCCTACAACCGAGCTTGCTTGGACCAACGTTGCGTTGATCCTTGCGCTAGTTTCGCCAATCCACCTTGCGCACACAACGCCAAATGTTACGCTCAAAATCATGCAGCTGCTTGCGTCTGCCCTCCAGATCTTCCAGAAGGAAATCCACTGTCGTACTGTAACGCTCTCATACCCTTAGCCGGAAAACCGGAATGTGAATTCGACGTTGATTGCCCCACAAAAATGGCGTGCATTAAAAACACCTGCGTTAATCCGTGTTCAGAATTGTCACCTTGCCATCGTAGTGCTAAATGTACCGTGCTTGATACAGTTCCAGTAAGAACAATGATTTGCACATGTCCGGAGGGTTGGGTACCAAATGATGATGGCGAATGTCACGCAATTGTGGTCCCTCATCCTGGATGCACCTCAGATGATGATTGTCCCAACAGTGAATCGTGTATTAACAGACTATGCAGAAATCCTTGCGACTGCGGCACACATTCGAATTGTCTCGTACAAAATCACCATCCAATCTGTACTTGTGAAGAAGGTTACGAAGGAAACCCCAACATTGCTTGTAGAACTGTTGGATGTAGATCTGATTCTGAGTGTGATTCAGGAAAAGCTTGTATCAATGGAAATTGTATCAACCCCTGTCTGGTCCAAGACACATGCGGAATAAACGCTGAATGTTTTGCTTATGGAAGTCGCGCAAGTTGTCGCTGCTTAAGCGGTTATCGTGGAAATCCATTCGATCGCTGTATGGTTGTTGGATGTGTTTCAAATAGCGACTGTCCTGGAGATCGACAGTGTATAAACGCTCAATGTATAAATCCATGCATTTACGACAATCCTTGTTCGAGAAGGGCAGAATGTAGAGTACAAAACCACCTAGCACTTTGCAGATGCCCACCTGGCTATACCGGAAATCCTTACGTTGGCTGCCGAAGAGAACCACAACCTGAATGTCGTGAAGATGGAGACTGTCCCGCACGACTTGCCTGCTTGAATAACACTTGTCAAGATCCTTGTGGCGTATTAGAACCATGTCACACACCTTCAGAATGCCAAGTCGTAGGATCTCTTCCGGTCAGAACAATGATTTGCGTGTGTCCTCCAGGCTACATCAGTAGCGGCAGCGGTACTTGCGTTCCAACTCCACCAATCCAAAAAGACGGATGCGTTTCCGACTCAAACTGTCCACGAGATTTAACTTGCATTCGAGGAATTTGCAAAAATCCTTGTAACTGCGGGCCCAATGCTGATTGCCGCGTGAAAGATCACAAACCTGTCTGTACATGTCGACAAGGCTTCGATGGAAATCCTGAAATTCAATGCGTTAAAGTTGGTTGCAGAAGTGATGATGATTGCTCCGGACAACATTCTTGTATCAACAGACAATGTGTTCCGGTTTGCGCAACTGATGGGTCTTCTTGTGGAAGAGCAGCCACTTGTTTCGGCGCAAACCACCGCGCTAATTGCGAGTGCCCTCCTGGATTCATGGGCAATCCTAAAATTTCTTGTGGCTTAGTAGGATGCAGAAGCAACTCCGAATGTCCAACAACGCGTGCCTGCGTCAACCAGAAATGTGAAAATCCTTGCGAAGAAAATCCTTGCGAACCCAACTCTGAATGTACAGTTTTCAACCACAAAGTTGAATGTACTTGCCCACCTGGATACGACGGCGACCTGAAAACTGGTTGTCGCAAGATTAAGGAAAAATGTAAATTTGACTACGAATGTCCGTCGCAAACAGCCTGTTTCAATGGAGAATGTAAAAACCCTTGTAACGTGACCGATCCTTGCGGAGTAAATGCGCGCTGCACAGTTTTGGACACCACTCCTGTACGTACCATGATCTGTGAGTGCTTACCTGGGTACCAAGGAAATGCAGCCGTTCAATGCGATAAGCAAATATTCTGCAGGCTTGATAAGGGCTACGTAAGAACAGATGATGGACGGTGTATTTGCCGAGAAAGAACTGCGCTCAATGAAAATGACGAATGCATCCTGTGCCTCCCTGAAAAAGGATTCAAAATTGAAAACGGAAGATGTGTGTGCGCTTTGGAGAGAGGCATGACTATGGTTCACGGCAATTGCGTCTGTCGTGTTGAATTCGGTTACCGAATGGACACGAAGGGAAATTGTGTACCGATGAAGGGACCTGAATGCGAATACGACAGCCAATGCGCCGATGATAAACTTTGCAATCCTTCCACGAAAACTTGCATAAGAGCTTGCGATATTAAACATTGCGGAAATAACACTTTCTGCAACGCAACCAACCATAAAGCCACCTGCCATTGTAACTTAGGCCACGAAGGAAACCCCGAGATTTATTGCAGTAAGTAGCAAATTACACAAGAAAAGAAATTTGGTTATAACTTTCAATTTTTAGATAAATCAAGCTCACATAGAACAGATTTTCCCAAACCTGAGCTTATGGTTGAGTGTTTGTCTGATGGAGTCCAGGTCAAAATTTACATCACAGAATCTGGATTTAACGGTATTCTTTACGTAAAAGGACACAGTAAAGACGAGCAGTGCCGCAAACTTATTTCACTTCCAACAGATGTAGTTTCCACTTCTAAAATTTTCAAAGTCCATTTCGGAAACTGCGGACTTATTCATAATAACGTAATTTTTTTATTTCATCAATCCATTTTTATTTATATATTTTGTTTAAATTTTTAGCAACAGGCCAGTTTCGTGCTTGTCATTCAAAAACATCCAAAACTGGTTACTTACAAGGCGCAAGCTTACCACATAAAATGCGTCTACAAAACGGGAGAACAAAACGTCACCCTCGGTTTTAACGTTTCCATGCTTACAACGGCCGGAACGATCGCCAACACCGGCCCGCCTCCTACTTGCTTAATGAAAATCGTCACTCATACCGGACAAGAAATAAACTCGGCCGAAATCGGTGACAATCTTATGTTACAGGTCGAAATCCAACCAGATTCGATTTATGGAGGTTTCGCCCGAAGCTGTGTTGCAAAAACGAGCGATGATAATGTCGAGAATGAATACATTGTGACGGACGAAAACGGTTGCGCCACCGATCCTACCATCTTCGGAGATTGGGAATACAACGCCGATACACAAAGTTTATTGGCCAGTTTTAACGCCTTCAAATTCCCAAGCAGTGACAATATAAGATTCCAGTGTAACATAAGAGTATGCTTTGGAAAATGCCAACCGGTAAGGAAATAAATTTTAACAAAATTCCAAAAGTTAATGTGTTGTTTTAAGGTTAATTGCAAGGGTTATAACGCGTACGGAAGACGCAAGAGAGAAGTTGATGAAGGCAATAACACAGATGTAGCGCTCTTAGGAGATATGAGTGGACAGTTGAGAGAAGAAATCACAATCAGTTCCAACGCAATTTTAACATTCGAAAGACGTGAGGAAAGGCGTGTCGATCCATTTGCATGTACGTATTTTATAATGCTTTGATTTGAAAAATTTACACATTAATTTCCAGCACCGGACGCTCAAAGAGTTGAAGACATCTGCGTGTCGATGATCGGTTTCATCATCGCGCTAGTAATAACTGCCTTGTTGGCTTTAGTAGCAGTTGCCGTCGCCGTCTCATGCTGGTTGATGGCTTACCGCCGCAGGCCGAAAGCCGCGGGTCCGCTTCCACATCCGCCAGAGTTCCCAAATCCGCTCTTCACGACACCGGAACCAATGGCGGAGCCCAGCCCCGACTACCTCACGTAATAAATCGTAATTTAAATAAAAGACATACGTAATCCGTCCACTATATGTAATATAATTGTATTTAACATTGCTCAGAGCAAAAACGAAAAAACGAAATACTCTTCAAAGGAGAAATTCGTGAAACGAATGTATTATAGACTTGTGTTGTTAAAAGTTGTGATGTTGCCTTATGCGCGCCGAATAATAGCTACTCACTTACAATACTGCCTACGAATAAGGAACATCACAACCGTTAACAGTTAGGATTGTCTGAAAATGTTCGGGAAAAATTAAATATATTTTTTCGGTTCATTTTTACCACCGTCTTTTCCTTTGGCTCATTTTTTATATAAATAACTGTCGTTTCTAAAATGAGGGAAAACTATTAAATTGGTGATGGTCTTTTTTAGTAACTCTTTTTAAGCTTTAAAAAAATACGTTTTTCCTTAGTGTATCTTTGTCAGTGCTGTTTGCAGACCTTGTTGAAAGGTCTGCGCTGTTTTTAACGCACGTGTTTGTTTGCAATACGAGCCATCGGAAGATTCAGTGCATTTAATGTAAGACTATAAATATAAATGTATAAAGTCGTGTGCATGTAATATGGAGTGAATGTAATGTGATTAAAGTTTGGTGCTGACTGAATTTTTTTTGTGACAGTCATATAGTCAGTCATTTCTTTATATAGTGTTTGTTTTTTTTTTTTAATTTCCTTGTAAGTCTCCAAGAGGCAAAATTAATTTATTACTTTTCCAACACACCAAAAATACGTTTTTTGTTTTAATGTTAATTAATGAAATGATCTATTTTTTGAAAATTTGGTGACCAATGCTGTTACATCCACTCATTTCTAAACAATTTTTTCCTAAATGTAACTATGTAATAATTATTTATAATATTTTAATAATTTTTTAAGCAATTTAATAAAATCCTTTTTAACTGTTGTACTTGTGATAATCGCTTCTTAATAAAAACTGCCTTTATTATTACAATTTGTTTTTTTTTTTGTAAACATACTGTTGCATTAATTGGTTTCTCGGGCTTCAAACATTTGAAACTAGTAAAAAAACTTGATAACAAACCGACCCCACTCATAACTTTTTCTCGAGGCCTCACAAAACCTCCAGTCAGCCCTGTCTATCAATACATCAGTAAAAAACAATTTAACAATTTAATTTAATTTACCCTTCATTACAACTTACCTCAACGACACTTACGGCGTTACTGAAAACTTTGCAAGCGCAACATTACGCAACCCTGTGGGTTCGGCAACATTTCGTACATTACCTCATAAATCATTCTATAACAATCTGCAATATAAAAGTTATTTTTTGGGCGCAGCTTTTAAAACCTTACGATTTTATTTTTGCAATTTTACGTTTGTAGAATCGAAAACAATTAAAGTTGCTGTTTCGAGTGTATTTGTAAAGTCCCGTTAAAAATCGTCTGACATACATTAATATTCAACTGGTATTTCAAAAATAACAGTACATCCCGACTTCAAACAAAAACACAAATTCATTGAAAGAACACAGTATTGATAAAAATCAATTTTCCAACATTGGAAAGTGCTAATCAGTAAGTAAACACCTAAAGAGCTATAATACTTCCAAAGCGCAACGTCGCTGCATTTCTCGCCTGTAGAAATCTATTCACGCAAATAATGTAAAGAAACGCATACAAATATTCGCATAATACTTATTTCCACAGTTTACATATTTGAGAAGACAACGGACAATTCCACAGTCAACATGAGTTTTTGGGGAATATGCGTGACGCTCCTGGCGGTGCAGTCTTGTAAGTAATTTTTTTTCACAACAAAATACAAAACTAAAATTTGCAGTATGCTTCGCACAAACCGGTACCAATCCAATTAAGGAGGCACTTTTTCTTCACAATACCTCAATTTCCAACAACACGATAAGAGATTGTTCTTGGAGACCCATCAATAACATGATTTGTCCGGATCCCGATATTAAATTTATTTTATACAATGGTGGTGAGAAGCAGAAAGTCGATATGACTCAAACAGATTGGTTGAGACAGAGTTCGTGGGATCGGTACAAGGAAGACGTTATCCTCATCCACGGGTATGCTGGTGGAGACGAAACTCTTCCAATCGTAGTTTTGAGAGACGGTAATTAAACAAAATTACTAAACGTTTTGTAAAATGTGTATTTTTTAGCTTATTTAACAAATGGAAGTTATAACGTGTGGATAGTCGATTGGGGTCCGTTATGCCAACCCCCTTGTTACAGATCAGCTGTCCATAATCTAAAAGTGATAGCAGGGTGCACCGCAGATTTATTTACGAACCTACGAGCTAGCGGTTTAAACACAGATCGTTTAACTTGTGTCGGGCATTCATTGGGTAATATATCAAAAGTCATCAATGAATTTCGTTAATTGTTTTCTTTAAGGTGCGCATATTTGTGGTTTGATTTCTCGTTACGTCCTCTTCCGCCTGCATCGAATAGTCGGACTGGATCCAGCCCGTCCCCTGATCCCTCAAGCCAACCGATTGAATAGTGGAGATGCTGCTGCTGTCCACATCTTGCACACAAATGCGGGGCATTATGGTGAAGCTGGTAGATCAGGCCATGCCGACTTTTGTATCAACGGAGGACGCTTGCAACCTTATTGCGAAAATACTCCAAGTGGGTTTACCAATCAGTAAATTGCATCTAAATGATTTCTTTTAGATGAACAGCTATGCAGCCATGTTTGGGTCGTTTGCTACATGGCTGAAAGTATTCACCCGCATTTGGCAAGAAGGGCCGATCCTTGCTCCAGGCGATGCCCTACTGGCCCGCGTCCTGGCCATCGAATAGGAATGCCAGTCATGATGGGGCAACTCACATCGCCAATGTAAGAGCCCTGTTAATCAGAGCGTGGACTTTGCTTATGATTTTTTGTTCAGGGCCACGGGTTCTTTTTGCCTCAACGATAAATCACCACCTTATTGTCCGAAGCGCCGGGGTGATGTAGGTGATCCTAGGTGCTGTATGTCATCGAAGGATCTATACTCATCAGAAACCGAAATTGTTTATGAATAAAAAGTTGTTTACATTAATAAATTGTGCGGAGCCATTTTGAGTTTCATTCTGCAGAGAAAGTGTGATTTAACGGTTGTTTTTTAAAATCACGTACCAACACGGTAAAAGCCCCGTTTGTAACACGATAATACACGTGCGTTGAGATAATTTTGGTAGTTTGATTTAATGTTCCAACGCTGCATTCACAAAATGCACGCAATTTTAATAGCAAATTTGATCGTGGCGGTGATTTCACAGTGGACTGAGGATACGTTTACGATTGGCCCTTGCACCATCGCATTCAACAGGTAAGCGAATTTTGTGTTACAACATAACCGCTCCATATTCGGTTTAAGGCAATGTCCAGACAGAGACGTACGATTTTTTTTGTATACCCGCACAACTGCCAAAACTCCGGAACTGATCCCTGTGGGAAACGAAACGCTTAACTTAGCCGGAACGGCTTTTAATTCATCGCACGAATCCAAAATCATCATACACGGATACAACTCGGATATGTTTCTAAACGTTTTAATAGAAGTAAAAGACCGTAAGTAATGTGGCGTGTTCTATTTGAGCCTAAAGAAGTTCTTTTAGAATATTTACTGAATAGAGATTTCAATATTTTTGCTGTTGATTGGGGTAATCTGTCAAAAGGACCCTGCTATCCTGCTGCTGTTTGGAACGCCCGATTTGCAGGAGCCTGTTCCGCTCAATTTATCAACAGATTGCGCGAAATCGGTGTTGCAAATATTCACATCATAGGTTTCAGTTTAGGTGAACTTAGACAACCCAAATTTCTCGAAAATTAAAAAGTGAAATTTAAGGAGCCCACGTTGCTGGATTTGTTGCCAATCACTTAAAACCGTATAGAGTTTCTAGAATAACAGGATTGGATCCTGCAATGCCCGGATTTTCACTTGTTGGTTCGGAAAGTAAATTAGACGAAACTGATGCTGAATTCGTGGACATCATTCACACGAACGCTTTTCTCCAGGGAACGATCCAACAATCTGGACACGTCGATTTTTATGTCAACGGTGGAATCGTTCAACCGGGATGCTGGGCGGAAAATCGTAATTTTTTTTGTATTATTTTTAGAACTGTGTAATACTTTTTTTTCAGGCTTCTTCGCTTGTAATCATCACCGAGCGCCGCTGTATTTTGCGGAGTCGATTAACACCCAAGTAGGGTTCTGGGGATGGCCTTGTCCTTCATACACTGATTACTTATTAGGAAGATGTCCACCGCGTGAGCCGCAAATTTTAATGGGCGAATACGTTGATCCCAGTGCTCGCGGTATTTATTTAGTAATTACGGATTCGGTTTCACCTTTTGCCGTCGGAAAATATTCAGGACCCATCATTGAAGTAGTGCTTGTTAGAAGTGAAAATAACCGCATTTTGGACTTCGAGAGGTATAAGGCCGCACTTCAAAATTGCAGTGATTTTGAACTTTGACAAATAAACGGAACATTAAAAAATTATTTATTTATTGTGAATGTACAAAAATGGTTTTGATGCAATATTAGATCGTGAATAGGAAAAATTTTAATAAAATTAGATAGACAATAAAGCTATTAGAGAATATTTATAAGTAACACTGACATAATGCTAATAATAATTATTTAATGAATAGATAATTTGTCAAGAGATACTGAATGTCAGTCTAAAAATTCGAGATTTATGGGGGTTGAAATTGTAAATCCGAAGCAGTCTGCTCGGTCACGCGTAGGTTACCTTAGTGCTTAACTACATTATTCAGGAGCACGTTTTCGGATTGGTAATATATTATCAATAAGTTTTGGAATTCCTAAGGATAACAAATAACCATTACCTAACGACTCAAACAGACGAAATTATTACTTTGAAGAAAGTCAAATTCAATAAAAGTTCTAGAGTGGTGTCTACTGTAAGCTTGCGTTTCGGTCGTGTCTTTAGCTTGTAAGTGAAAACTTCAGGTCAATGTCAATGTCAAAATAATTTAAGATTAAAGGATTGCGAAGAATTTAATGTTTTAATGTCTTTTTAACATCGTGTACTTGCCTGTCCTCACTTCGAGTCTGACTCAAATCTCAAAAAAAGTTTGCAGCAATTTTAAACCAACAGATGAATCATCTGAAAAATTTGTGCAGACAATTTCGACTAAATTGACTGAACGTTCCTATTTTTACCGCAAACACAATAGAAAAACAGATATCCGTCAAAGTTTTTTGCGTCTCTGGCGCGAAAGAGTTCTCTTCAAATATTTTCTTTAGCAGTCGTTGAAAGTCGAATGTGCTCTACCCCGCGGAAAAGATCTGGAAGTTTAAATCTCGTCACGCTCGAAGTCTTCTAAATGCTCTTGAAGGATTTTTTTCGTTTAAAATTCCGACGAAACGATATTAAAATTAACCTTGTCAAACTGGAGATTACTTCAATTTTAGAATCTAAATAAAAACTGATTTTTCGAGGGAAGGGCACTTAATTGGTGGCAATTGGCGCTTTTACAACATTTCTAAATATAAAATCGCCATCAATATCAATTCCAAAATGCAAGCTTCAATTAATAAAAATTGTTTTTTAAGGCGGTGACTGCCGCATTATACACTTTGATTTAAATTGCTCGGTGCAATTATGAAATGCTGAAACGGATATAAAGTGGCGTGTCATTGTGTTAAAAGATTACAATCTCAGCTGCATTAAAGAATACCTGAACGTGAATTTAAATTCCTGCATATGGTAACGAGATTTTTCGATAGAAGTATTTATAAGCGTTTCGAAAATCAGGTCGACCTCGTCGCCGATCGACACAAAAAAAGCGCAAAATAGATAATGCCGAGTTATTCGCGGAATGAAATTGCTATTAATTTTTAATTTGAAATCTAACTAGTAAATCTTCGGTCGGTTATTTACAGTAATGACTAAACGCATGCCACATATCACCTGTAATAAATGGCGATATGAATTTTTAATTGAATATTAAATGCGAAGTGGTTATTTGCAGCTCATAAATTTTATAAGATGAGACAATGTGAATGCATGAATATAATAACTTTTAAGATCTTTTATTAATACCAGTTCAATGTGTTTTTATATTTCAAATTATACATTCTGGTTTAATTTGCACTTTGCTTGATGTCAACGATGACGACAATCAACTAAATCAATTGGCACGATATTACCAATATGCAGAGTATTCGCTGAAAAAAATCTAAGGAGTTATTATTTAAGTTTTTATAACATAAAAATTGTAATCAGGAACTTGTTGCACCAATTTGTCACGGTTGGCTTAACGGGGGGAATTAGAAAGGATTGTTTATTTGTATTTTCGTATTTAATGTTTTTGATTGTTGCAAAAGGGCAGTTTTCCAAACAAACTGTGCACAGCTGAGAAAGTATGCAATTATTTATTAATTTTTGTATAAGTCGCGTCAAGCAACAAACTTTTACTAAATTTTTTATGCACAGTTTGTTCCTAGTCAATTGGCGTAAAAATTTCTGTCTGGGCTTAAATTTATAAAACTGACGTTTAGATATGAATTGTTATTGAATGTATTCAGGGAAAATTTAGGTATTCTAGAATTTGGACAAATTTGTTTAAATTATTAGATACAATAAAACCCCTCAAACACTTTTCTAACAGGATAATGTTTAAATTTGGAACTGTAAATGGTATTGGTGTAAAATGTTTTTTATTCTTATCTCTTACATCATGTCAACTGATATTGGACGAACTATAATTACGGTTATAATTTAACTTTTTTCTAAACTTTACTTAGTTTAGAGAAAGACTGTGTATTTGAAACAATCTTCACCATGACATATGCATCATTTGATAGTTTATACTAAATCGTTATCACTTTTCTGTTTAATGACAAATTTTCATGATCTTTCAAAACGACAACAAATGTCGGAAATCATAAAGAAGCATTGCTTTGTGAAATGTTACCAATAGCTGTTTACTTGATAGAATAGTTCCTCGAAAAGCAATAATTAATTGTATGAAAACAAAAACACATAATATTTATAATACAGGCAAACCTGGATGAGCCGACAACTGAATAAGCTACCTTATGCAGATTTCACTGTAATTTTATTTCGTTGAGTTATGTGTAAATCGTGTTTAACAATTATTTACTACGTTGATGTTAAATTTCAATGCGCATTTCAGAATGAGAATTGGTCCAATCTTATGGTATCCCAGTCAATTTATATATAAAATTAACATCCCAACCTTTTAGAGTAATAACTTTATGGACCCACCAATTACCAGTGGCATACCTGCCAAAAATGATTAAGGTGATACAAAATAATGTATTTAAGGATTCCACTAACAAACAATATATTACCGTTCTTTCATACATAATCCCCGTAATAAGCGATTTTAATACTTTTAAGAAGATTTGATTATTTCGAAATTATCATATTTCAATAAAAATGTAGTAAAAACCCAAGCGCACGATTATGAACATTATATTCTTAGGGTTTAAATCAAATTTTATTGGGGTATTTATTGTCTGTATTTCCTATAACCCGCACATTTAAAATTCTTTCACCCACATATTAGGAACTGCATTTTAAGCCTATTTCTGTTTATCATAACACTGGAGACAATTATAAAGAAAGCAAATCTGACAGGGAAGCAACACCATCTAGAATACCTAAACATGAATATTATAAAAATTCGTGAACTAATGTACGCAGACAACATAGTTCTCATAATAAAAACAAACAAAGACAATGATAATTAATAGACAGAAGAAAAACCATAAAATTGCCTTAAATAACACTCTACTCTACTCTAAAACAAGTAGAAAACTTTAAATAACATGGACCGTTCAAGGAGATACAGAGGAGAATACAAACTACAGAATTGCGCAGACTAGACAACTATTTAACGCGATTAAAACAAACTTCATATGGAAAAAAGTACATGTAGACACAGAGGTATTAAAAAAAAAATAGTAGTCTCAATATTGATGCATGGAAGTGGATCATAGACAATGTCGTCAAAACAAAGGAGTAGAATACGAAGGACTGAAATGCGGATTCTTACGAAAACTTGAAAACAATACCAGAAGAAATTGCATATGAAACAGCACATTTAAAGAAAACGCTACCGGTAGTTGGAGGCATACATTACAAGAAAAATCTATGAATCAAACCTGATAGGACACAGACCTAGAGGATAGAAGCCAGAGACAGGGGAATAGACCGGATCAATATTAAAAGTCTTGCACAAAGCAGAAAAAGCTGGAAAAATCTTTGGTAACACCCCAGAGACGTATATTCATACACCAAAATGTACAATGAGTTAGGATTAAGTAAATAAAGTACCTATTATGTAAAAAACAACTTTTATTTAAAATTCTACCTATTTTCATTTTCTTTATTCTGAAAGAGGCGCCTCAGACATAATAGCACTGTTCAGAGAGCAGTCTGAAATGGTTCAAACTCGCCATGGACATGCGCAATGTGTTTTAGCGTCCGCAAAGGTGTCTTTGGAGCGCTAAATACGAATTACGCACGTGCCTGACGAGTTTTAACCATTTCAAAATATTTTACGAATAATTCAACTGACACAGTCGGTAAAGCTGATTTATTGATAACAAATTGGCTGTCTGAGGCCTTATTTTTCATCAATAAAGGGAAGCATTGTTAAAACCAATACTTGTGTAAATTTATGGTTAAATTTCTATAAGAATGGTATTTACCCCAGTGGTAATTTGTTTCAGATTATTAGTTTCACTCAAAACCATAAATTTTATGTAAAATTTGTTTAAAAGTGTTTAAAGAGGCAGTTTTCTTTCTGGGATTTTTCCAATCTTATCCAAAGAGTTATTGTATTGTCAGGTGTATTTAAAAATATTTTTAATTCTCAGCAGTAATTGCTTGCAGAATTAAATAGTGTCCTTGCTAATATCCAAGTGTAATAAAAAACGTTTAATTATGCAGTGGTAATACGTTTTTTACCATTCGATTTTTAAAAGCTGCACCTTAGCACGCTGTAAACATCCATAAATGTATTTAATAAAGACATAATAATAAATACACCGCGTAATTAATGACTGAAAGTACAGTTTAATCACCCTTTTTTTAATTATAGTTTTCCTTATGTGATTTCTCATACATTTCCATAACAAACGTAACAATACGTTGAAATCAAATTGAATTATCAATCAAAAATATGCACTTTACGTAGCAATGCATTCGAGAATGCATAATGTTTACGTGCAAACTTGAACGTAAGTTTTACATATGTCGCACAAAATATTAATATTCATATGTGAATAGACACGAAAGGGTGTGAAATAAACATTCGAGGAATGCCTCAAAGGCGGTCTCACCTCTTGGACACCCCATGGCTTTCAAACTTAACAGTCGGCGTGAATATAAATCATCCCTTCAATTTTATTCATAAAGTTAATGCCGTATAAAAACACCCACACCTCTTAGAGTGCGGTATTTTATTGTGTTGCAAATATGCGAAAGAGATTGATGATAATGTTAATGCTGCGACCTGTAACCGAACCCGACGTCGATTAATTTTTTGACTAACTGCCGCTTTAATCGCTTTGTTTCTTGGAATTTCCAAAGTGAAATTTTCATCGATTGATAATATAAATTACGGTGTAATACGGTGTAATAACTTCTTATAATTTACATAACCATCTCATCTCTGTGATTTATATCTACTTTTCAATCTCGTAAGTGAAATTCATCCAAATTTATAGTGGACATTAAGGCCCGTTGCACTAATTGTAAGATGCCACTCGCACCAAATAGTTTCATGCAATTAGCCGCTTCAAAATCGTGAATGAATGTATGTATATTGCTGAAAATTATCAACACAAAAAATATTAAATTAGTGCAAACAGTGGAAAATTTTTGTTACAATTGCATTATCTGTAAATTTGTAGAATATTCCAGAAAAATAATGTCTGAAACTGTCGCTCGTCTTGATTTAAAAAAATGTTTAATTTCTATTATTTTTTATACAGGGTAGTACCAAACAATTTCTAACTTAAATGTAGTACTAATAAAAACGAGCACATCAACTTCACTCCACGACATACTTCAGACAACTGTCTGAAAAATGAGCAGACTTAAGGGTTAGGAATGCTTCTGTATTTTAAAATTTTTCAGAGCACGATTTTTGCAATCTTTCTTTAAATTTCTACTTACGAAGGTTTTAAAACGCATCCTTACACAAATATAAATATTTTACATGTTTCAAAAGCAATTAAAATGTATGAATCACCCTGATCTCAAACTTAAATAAAATACTTCAAATCTTATTACTACATTTTTATGTATGAAAACCATAGTTAACTATTAAAAAAAATTATTAGAATTTTTTCAAGGGTACGATAAAAAATCAAGGTTCCTTTGCGGTTGTGGTAATATCTTGTAACTGAAAGTAATAAGCATATCGGATCAGCGGCAATTTTCTTACCCTCCTAGAGAACGATTAATTTTGTTAAGAAAAGAAATGCGATTGGTCGCTATTGTGTACGAGTATGTTAATATCCGAAGATTCCAAGAATTCCAAATGACTATTGCCATAAAAGATGCTCCAACAAAACACTTTTATATGCGGTTTATTCCACATTTCTTGCAAATGACATCTTTGTTTATACAATTCGAAAATCTAGATTTACGGCCAGATCGGTCCTAAAACCGCATCGGGAAAAAAATTCACCACCGAGGCCTTTTCTCATCACATCCCACCGCTATTCTCTCAGCAAGCTTACGATGATGGCGCCAACAACCAGAAGGCAGGCGCCAAGTTCCAATCAGACATTCACTAACTACCACGTGACGTCACGGCGCCCCAACTAAATATATCCGCCATATAACACTACCGGAACAAACATTACACACATACATACACACCTTCGGAATTTTGCAACGGCTGCACCTCCGCCTTTAGAAAGCCGAACACTTTTACCTCGGCCCATTTGGCCGTTCTCCCTCCGAGATGCGAACCGAAACGAAAAACACTAATTGTGTCTAATTTTCGGATGGCACAATAAACGGCGCGACTTGCACAGTATAAGAGATGCAATTATGATTTTTCACAACGTATAATTAATGACCATATCAAAGATTATATGCAATTTTTTTAAACGTGCCAGGAATTTATTGCAAGTAATGTGATGTACACATTTATATAAGTGGCGCCAAGAAAGAATCGCGCAAAAACATAAATAATTATTCAAGCACACAATGTGTCCGTTTTACTGTCGCTTTATTGTTTGTTTTATATAACTTACCGCCCACTTTTCACATGAATTACATAAGGGAGTGTGCATTGCAAGAAATTCCTCGTTATTTTCAGGTGCTTCTGCGTTATTTCTCAAAACACTAACAGGATTTCCATTTGTGCTAATGCGTAAGCCGAGTGAGAATGCATTAATATTTTCATATCAAACAAAAGAATTCGTAAATATAACAAAGAAACTTTGAACTCAAATATATTATTCCCGAAATAAAAATATCGGCGAACGTCAGTGGTTATAAAGGTATGACAAGGTAAACGGAATCATGACGGCCGCAGTTTGCTGGAGTGTACCTGGCACAAAACTCATAAATCACAAAAAAAATTTAACCACGGAAATCATCAATCAATTAGTAGGTAACTCATCCGCTGAAAGGAAAACGAGAAAATCCTTATAACTTGCCAAAACAGTACGGTCGAAAATTTTTATACCATAGAAGGGTACAAAATAATTTTTTCTACTTTGGTATCATAAATGAGTTTTTGTGAAACTAAAAGTAGTGTCACAAAGGAACTTTTTGTGAAACAGCTTTTGTTTTTTTTTTGATACTTATTACGTTGGTATTGCTGTAATAGCACGCTGACCGGCGTCGGGCATCTCTACCGAGCTCCTGTCAAGGTAAAGCCAAGTGTCCAGCTTAATTCCTCCATGACTTATTCACACAAATATCAAACTCGAGATTTTAAATTTGAAGTTTTAGTTGACATATGACACATGACAAATACCAACACAACCAGTACCTAATCCTAAAAATCTCTAGAATATTTAGAAAGCACAATTTTCAAATTTTCATGAAACTAAGAGCACCAAAGTAGAAAAAATAGTATATTACACTCGTTTTATAAGACGTATTGTCGCACTCATGACATTGACTTATGACTTATTCGTGCGACAATAGATCGTCTTATAAAACTTGTATAATAATATACTATTTTGAATGTAAGTTGGATTGCAGTAAATCCTCTGTCACGGTGACAGGACATTGATAGTGCCGTACATTTCCGCTGTCGGTAGTAAGCTTAGAACAGAGAGTGGGGGGAAGGAGCATTTGCTACAGATTATGAACGGCAGGTGGGGAACAAAGTCGGCCATTTGTATCAACCTCGTTTTGACACATCGTTTGTTATGTTTTCTATGCCAAGTGGTTTTTGAGTGTTTTTTTGTGATTTAAAGACCTTAGTTTGTAATTTTTGTGGTGGATCGAGTAGAGTATAGTGTATTTATAGTTTTTAAGACTTTAGTGATAGTTAATAGTTGATAGTTGAAAGAAACTTAGAACTAAAACATTTGTGTAACATGGTGAGTTGTGCTGCGTGTGGCTGCACCAAAACGCCCAAGACTACTTCTCAAGGGATCACGTTTCATCGGTAAATGTTTATTATTTTATTTAAAATTCAATTAGGTTGAAATTCAGGCAAAAATATTATTTTGAGTCTATGTTGACATTGACATTGACAAGCCGGTTCATTGGCGTGCGTGGGTAATTCTTGAACAAAATTACAAAGTTTTAATATTGATTTTTTTTGTTTTGTGAGTGAAAATAAACTAGTTTTAACTTAATTTGGCCTATAATAAAAAATTTTAATTTTCAGTTTTCCCCAAGACGAGAGAAAAAAGTTTTACTTGCAGGCGTAAAATATGCGATGGAAATCCTATTCGATACGCCACTGACAAGGATCCGCCATTTGCATCAACCTTCCCGTTCCCCTGCAACCTTGCATAATGCTCCTTCCTACCACTCTCTGTTCTAAGGTAGTAAGTGATACAGAAGAATGTAATCCAAAAATTGTGTTATGTTATAATTTTTTTATTTTTTGTTTTTGTATGAAATGCATAGAATATTCACTACAAATAGATAATTCGAACGGAATTTTACTTGTAACTTAAATTTGGTGACATAATGCCTTCATTTTCTCACGTCTTCAATTGAAGTGTCTGTGGGTTGCGTGTGGTGTATAGCAAATGAATACTCCACGTTTATCACAGTTTATTTATTAGAGGATGCGCTTTATAAGACGCTGAGCTAACGTCTTATCGCGAGCACGGTCGAACGGGAAGAGAAAGTGCTGTATTGCCATTTAAGGGTTGTTGTCGATACCGGCATTGCAGGTACCTGTAATGGTGGTACTTTTATTTACTCACATTGCAGGTCGCTACATATACTTTAGAACAGGCGTGTCAAACTCGCAGCCCGCAACAAACATTTGGCCAATATATCGGCAAACAATAATATATAATAAAATAACAAACCGACGCAGAATAAAAATAAGATAGGTAAAATTCGCTAAACGTTTTTTTAATTATACTCTACGTTTCTATGAATATTGATTTTTTTGCGGCCCACTTAAAGTTAAACCTTGTTTGTTTGGCCTAAGTTAGTCTTTGAGTTTGACACCCTTGCTTTAGAAGATGCTTTACTGTATAACTTATCGTGACTTATACAGTGAGCGATAAAAGTATCACAGCAATTCGATAAATCTTAAACTATCAAGTTTTAAAGAAAATCCTAAAACAAGTTAATTTTTTTTAAATTTAATTTTACATTTTCTTATATGCATTGTGTTTCTCGGTACAGTAATTGATAGGTACTTTAACCGTCAAAATGACGCTATGAAAATATTAGCCTTTCACATAAGAAAAGAGTTGAGAAAAAATTTATTGAAG
Organism: Dascillus cervinus; assembly: GCA_949768715.1. Taxonomy (NCBI): domain Eukaryota; kingdom Metazoa; phylum Arthropoda; class Insecta; order Coleoptera; family Dascillidae; genus Dascillus; species Dascillus cervinus. Next base: position 21,293,058 of record OX458319.1, on the reverse strand, counting down.
CCATATAAATAAAGCAACAATTCGATAAATTTTAAACTATTGAGTTTGGAAAAAAATTCGAAAAAAAATAGTTTTTAAATTTCATTTCACATATTTTGACATAATAGATGTTTTTCTTTAATTAGCAACCTATATTTTTTCGTCGTGATTTTGATAGATTCTTTAATTGCCAAAATGATGGTGTAATAATTCTAGCTCCTTACATACAACAATTTTTTTCTCAATATTGGAAAAAAAGATTGCAAATAAAGAGCTAAAATGTTTATGGTGTGTATAAAAGTGTTTTAAAAGCGTGAAATTAAATTTAAAAAGTAACCTATTCTTGGATTTTATAAAAAACTCAACAGTTTTAGGTTCATCAAATTATTGAGCTACTTTTGTCGCTTACTTTTCAACAATTTCTTTCTCAATGTAAGTACAGTCGATACTCCATAACTCCAACTTCTATAACTTAAATTTTTCTATAACTCAAGTTGCTTGTTGTCCCCTGCACTTGCCTATGGGTTTACATTAATTTTCCGCTCTTTAATTCTAATTTCTATAAGTCAAAGATTTCTATAACTCGAAATAAATTTTACGGACAAAGCACTCACAAAGCTCTATAACTCGAATTTTCAGGAGAAATCCACACCTTATAGCGTCCACATAGCGTCTGGAAACCCCCTACGTCGAATCTGAGGCTAAAATGCTTGATTCGCACTTCAGTTGCGTTTGGTGTTTCAATTCGAGTTGATTGTGTTAATAACGTAAAACAATTAACAGAAGCTTAAACAGCAACTTAAAATTAAAAGCTTTACAGTGCAACAATAACTTGATATTTTAAAAAAATCGAAAGTGGCGTCAAAAAGAAAAATATTAGTGAAGAATACAAAATACCAGCTAGTGCATTATTCACGACTATTAAAAAGAAAGCATCCACAATAGAATTTCCTCAGACCATTAGAAATCCTTTTGTTTTTAAACGCAGCAAATCAAATAAAAGTAAAAATAAAATTGAGTAATTTTATGACACTAATTTCATCAAGAAAGCAGCTCACCAAAATTTAATCACCGATTACTTTAATCAGCGCTGCAACTAATCAATCGGTTATTAAATTTTGATGTATACATTTACCTTAAAAAACTTTATTTACTTATTGTCCGAATAAATAAATATTGACTTTCTTTAACTCGAATATTCCATAACTCAAAATCAATCTCGGTCCCTTTGGAAGTTTGCTTAAGGAGCTTCGACTGTATTTCAAAACCACCACAAAATAATTTTGGTTGCTAATTAAAAAAAACGGCAATCCTGTATATGAAATAGTATATTAAAAGAGATGAAGTTAAATTATAAAATGATCCTGTTTTTTTATTTTTTCAATCCCTAAGAGTTTGAAATTTATGGAATTCTTGCGTTCTTTTTACCTCCTACTGTAAAATTTTGATAGAATCAGTTAACTTTTACAGAATGTTTCATACTGCTTGTGAGAACAAAGATGCTGTATTTTCTAATTCTCCAGTAACGTTACTACAGTGGAGAATAATTATAGTAAAAAAAGTATATCAAGAGATTTAGGAGGCCCAACTTGCCATGAAGTACTGTTGCGTTAACCACTTCAGGGTAATTGGAAATTGTTATCTTTTCAAGCTAACGTAAAGCGCGAATTACAGTTACTGTGTTTTTCAGTTTACGCGTCATTGTGAAAATACTGTTTCATTTAAAACCTTGCCACAACGAGGAGATACCGCTTTCAATAAGATCTACATTTTTAACCTTTTATAAGTTTGTTGAGAAAATAGGTAATGAAGTATTTCGATATAAAATAAAATTTAGAAAGTACCCCACAGAAAAATACAGATACCTCTTTGTTAGTACAAGGTCGTCAATTCAGGTTTTAACAATTCACTAAAAGAATTGTCTAAGCTCTAAGATATGCACTCAAATTAAATTTACTCCACCGATATCTTCCGCTCTGAAATTCAGTAAATACTGACTATGGAGTATGGAAATTAGCTCAATCAATATTATGAACCTGTCAAATCATGTACACTAAATTATATATTATTTGCATTTTAGAAAGATGCCTTTATTTTATTGGACAATAAATCGCAATCTCGGACCTAAATTTTTGGTAATACAGTTAAACTTTCAAAAATAATGCAGTAGAGCGTCGATTATTCGAACTAATTGGGACCGACTACCGTTCGTATAATCGAAAATTCATGATAGAATATAAACATATATTGAACAACAAATAATATTTCAATCACATTATAATGTAATGTAATGGCAAAGTTAACGAAGATTCGGATGATTGACGTTCGGATAAATCAAATCGTCATTCGGATGATTGACGTTTCGGATAATTGACGTTCGGATAATCGACGCTCTACTGTACTTCTAAAAATTTCTCCGTAAATTTCTAAAATGACTGATTTTTAAGTCCCTTAAATAAGGCAGAAAATTCGTTTTTCAGGACTAGCCCCGAAAATGTAATTTAAATTTTGTAGGTTGGTAGCATCGAACCTGTGAACCAAATCAAACTTAAATGTAGTTGCAATTACACATTGACAAGAACTTTATTAATATAGTTATACTTATTACCTATTAGTTATAAAAATAAAAAAGGCTTTTAATTTACCAATATTGGAGGTATCTCAATCCATGTCATAATTGCAGCTTGTTTTGTCAAAAATGTTTGTTTACTTTTCTAGGTTAAGTCGGTTTTTACACGAGTTGCACGGGCAGATTTAGAATAAAGCTGTGAAGGGAACGAATCGAACTTTATTAAATTAAAGAATAATGATAACTTGGTCACTGATTAGGTACTTATACTTATACTTATACTAGATAATTTATTTAAGTTGAAATTAATCTTTTCGGGTAAGTGCCAACAGAAGAAAAAATAAATTCTCTAGCCGAGATATTTGAACAACAAATTTATATTTTTTTATTTAAATATTTTTGTCGACCCAAAAAATGTTGTGTATCATACGTCCGTCCAGAAACTGTTTTGCGAATACTCGCAGTTGAGGGTCTTGGCCTTTGGCCTCTCCCCTCAAACCTTACTCTCACTCACAAAAATACAGTTTCTGGCCTAATGATAAAAATAACTATTGTATCATTGCGATTATTTAGGCCATTTGGTGAAATGATTTTTGTTTTTCTGTATCAAATAATTTTCTATAGTATTTCTGCTGCATTTTAAGGCTTTGACTAATGAAAGTTTGACTGAACAAATTTTGTATAATGTGTTGCCTATAATTCCATTGGAACTATTTTTCTATTAATATACAGACTATCCTATAGTTACCAATAGATTCAGGTAAAGCAGTCGGGATATATAATAGAGTTTTGCGTGGACGAAAATCTGCGCGAACGCAATGTAATAGAATATTAAAGATATGAACTGAATCAATTCAAATCAGTCCGTGCGCACACCCACGCAAAACTGCAACATATTCTCCGCTGTCTTTAATAATGTTTCCTTGTATATTCCGATCACAACACTGAAGAGATATTATCTTCCCGAACAAGGCTCTTAAATCTGCCATCCTTGTTCTATATAAGCGGCATTGTTATTAATAAATCGAAATAAAATGCTTTATTTGCCCTTGAGATATTATTAAATCCCATTTGTTGATTTTTGAAAGAATTGTTGAAACAGGGATTGTAAGCTGATACTGTTACGAAAGAGGATATCACTGTGCCAGTGCAAGACTGTAACAGCTCGAAATCACTATTGCTTGAGAAAATTGAGTTTAAAGATTTTCACCATATATTATGTTGGTTTGTATCGTGCTCAACATGTACTAATTTCTACTAAAAATAGTAACATTTTGAGTTGTTAGTGTATTGTATGTTTGGAGGGTTCCAATAGAAGATGTAAATTTCCAGAACCAATGTAAGGTATGCAGGTACTACATGAATCAGTGTATTAAGTGAGACAGCAGCCATATGTTTAGAATTTCAACACATTTCTGAACTAGCATTGTGAAACTAATGTGACGAGGCAACTTTTTGTTTAAATGAAATAGTTAATCGCCATAATTCAAGGTATTGGTCAAATGACAATCCTCACTGGATTCATGAAAAACGTATACTGAACACCCACAAAAGTTGAATGTTTGGATGAGAATCATAGAAAACAGGCTTGTAGGGCCATTTTTTGTAGATGGAAAGGTGAACGAGACAAAATATTTGAATCTATTAAATAACCAACTTATTCTTGCACTTCATTAAGAATTTTTTGGATAATACTTTTTCAATCTTTTTCCCATTTAAAAAAATGCCTCAAAGTGCCATTTTTTGAGTTGTTACAATCTTGCACTGACACACCGATATATTGTAAAGTTATCCAAGGGTAATATAGCCATTAAATGTGAGGCCTAAACATTAGTTTATCTAGGATTTTAAAAAAATACTATTTACCTACTTGAGATTTTTTAAACTTCAAATTTGTCACTGCATATTCAGTGACAGGTCAAAACTATTCGATTTCTGCTTCATAATTTAACCAACCATTTTTTTAAATTATTCCTAAGGGTAAATTACGTTGGCAGCTAACAAACTTGCCTTGATTATAATAATTATTAATTATTAATAATTATTAATTATTAATAATTATTATTGCCGTAATTATAATGAAATTTGTAAATATACTGATAGTTATTTGCAACCTATTTATTTACAAAAAAATGATCAGTAAAATTAAATTTGCATATATTTTCGCTTCGTATGAAAAAACTAAAGCTAGTAAAAGGTTTCTGTTAGCGAATCTGGTATCTCCCGTAACTCTTCCAAGTTATTTCCTCATCTTTATTAACAATTCTAGGACACCCCGTTTGTACTACTGAGACAAATGAATTTTCGGTTAATTTAAAAAATAGTAGTAATTATTTCATTTCCTTCTAAATTGACTCGAATGTATTAAAATCGAAAAGTAACTACAGTAGAATCCGGTTATAACGAACCTCAAGGAACCGTCAAAATCGGTTTGTTATATCCGAAGTTCGTTATAAGCGTTATTGAAAGAATAAATGCAAGAGTAATTTATGAGACCTTCATTGTCTTATATAAATATGCATATTTATAAAACCATTAAGTATATAAGGACTAAACTTAAGTGAAACAAAGCAAAATGCAACAAGTAATTTTATTTGAAAAAAATAAATATTTTCGGCCGAAGTATAAATTGTCCACACACGTTTCAACGTCACTAAAATTTTCAATAATTGAGTTCGGCGCACCGTAAAACTGTAAAAACTCACGAATGTTGTTAATACTTCTCACAGTTTCCTGTGTAGATAAAATCTGTAATGCTGGTGTTTCCGGCTCATCCTCATTCCTCATTGACTTCTTATTGGTCACTTTTGTCTACCACAAATACCCAAATATTTTGTTGTAACTAATAAATTGTCTACATTAATAGTCATTCGTGTTTAAGTTTTTGAAAAAAATTTAATTCTCTAACTGAAGGGCTCTATATAAGAAGTATCTAAGTCACTTTTCATATTCTATGATATTTGAGATTTATATTTGTGTTTGATCTGGAAATCACATTGTTTTGATTTTGACTAATCTTTGTTCACTAAAGAAGACTTACTTTAGTAAAAAAAGATTATTCAAGGTCAAAACAATGTAATTTATAGGTCACATTGAAACATCAAATCTTAAATATCACAGAATATGAAAAGTGACTTAGGTATTTCTTGCATAGAGCCCTTCACTTGCTGAAATTCACGTTCCCTTTGTTTCTATTTTTGTAACCACTCATTTAATGACAAGTCATCGTCAGATTCAAAGGTTATTACGCGTTATATACAATGGAAAGTTCGTTATAGACAATTGAAATTTTAAAAATTTGAGCTTTTTCAGGTTCGCTATATCCGATTGTTCATTATATCCGAGTTTGTTATAACCGACTAATTTTTACATTGTTGCATAGGCGAAAATGTCGGGACTTGGAATAAAGTTCGTTATAACCGGTGGTTCGCTATAACCGAAGCCGTTATAACCGGATTCTACTGTATTAGGAAAATTAAGTAACTGCAACACTTCTCTATTTCTCGAATTTTAAATTCTTAACTTGGAAATTGTTTGGAATTTATTTGGAAAGTTTATAAGTTTCACTGGTTACATTTCCATGGTCGTCGTCATTAAAACTGACGAAAATAACTAAAATCTTTGTCACACATTTAATTGCCACTTTGCTAAATGTGTTATTTAGTAATTTTACCAATCTAATAATAAACCGATAGGTCGTAAAAGTGGAAGGTATATTATTGCAACATCCTTTAATCTCCAATTTTAAAAAGCTCAATTAATTTAATTTTTAAAATAGCCAGTTCCAGTTAAACCCATAACCATAAAAAATTCCGAAAAGTTTTTGAAACTGTATTGAGAAAAAGCTATAAATAAAAGGATCAATTCATACAAACAGTCTACATGCAATTTTGTTTTTATTGGCTCCTGTGTCTTTACAGTAAATTTATGATGGCACTAAAATATAATGTTACATATTGAAGGCGCATATATCCATCAGCAGGCCCCCTTCGCGAATTTAACCAATGGCACGACAGTTTAATTTTTTCATTGCATCATCGATTTTTTTAAGGACCCAACGGAAATTCGGTTAACTCTCAACTCGGCTAATTGATATTTTCACATTAACATCACGGACTGTTTGTGTATCTACAAAGAAAATGTAGTCATTAAATTTTAAAGTGCTTTTAAGTATTGAGCTCGCGATATAAAACACACTCCTAAGATAATCAGTATAAAAAATAACCTGATCGTAATTAAACTCATATTTGTGTGACGGATGAAATCAATTTTAAGTGCTTAACAGCGAAATTTAATTCCCGAAATTCCGACAGTTGTCACTTACACGCCAGTAAAATGGACATTATTTTTAGAGGCGTCGACAAATACTAAAACGTTTGGGAAGTCATAAAGTGGCGTTGCACTGTCAGTTGCAATTTCGTCGGCATTAAAAATAAGCACGGTGATTACACGGAATTAAATTATAAAATCTGGGCGCAATGGAAAATCGTGACACAATGGATTCCAAGGTCTTCGGCAATACGTGTAATGAATGAAGGAACTACGGGAGGAACAGGATTTTCTTAATTAAAATGCAGTGCGGCTTAATTAAATCGAAGTAAAAAACCGCCGAGTTTCCTTATGCATCATCAACAAGTTCCTGTTAAATTTACAACTAACCGATCTATTGAATAAATTAATTCCAACGTATAGACGGTTGTCCACGGAAAAAAAAATTAATCGCAGATTACGTAACCGACAGGAGCGTAGCGCGCTTTTTTGGCAGCCGAAAAAGATTGGGACCGACCGCCGGGAACGTGGAGAAAATTCGGCGCACTTTAGGAAAAGACGTTCGCGAGGATGGTTAGAACGTGGACATAAATAACGACGAGAAACCTGAATGAAAAGCTGGTTTTGGTACTCCCACGAGTCACCTCTCGAGCGAGTAAAACGACACGCGCGCAACCTCTTCCGAGACGGCGCCACACTTCATATTACAACCTAACAGATGTCCGCTAAAAAATAAAAGATCAGAACATAATGCACGAGAAACAAAACAAAATGATGATGGAACAAAGAATGCATGTTACCAAGCGCTATTTACGACTTACATAATGTCCACGGTATTTTTCTGTGAGCTTTATGGCGCGCAATCCGGAAATTTGAGTTACAAATGTTGCACGGGTTGCACTACGAAAATAGTTTAAAGTAAACACGACCCAGTGATGTGCGAATTCGGCGGGTTACGTGGATTTCGAAAATTTTGCCCCTTCGGTCAAAATTGGACGGTTACGTCAATGGGCGAACCTTCTGTAAGGCTGTTCAACTCTATTTTTCTCAAAAATCGCATATTTTAATGCGAATTTAAAAGGAATCCGAAAAGATCAAAGCTTGTAAACTAATTATGACTACTTCTTAGTGGAACATAGTTTCATTAATCCGCATTTAATTGAAGAATAAAAATACGTAAATGAACCGTTTCAACGGTTATTTAGAATGGTCGTTTTGAATTGAAGAAAAAAAAAACGCTTTTAACATTTCTGTCGTCTACCTACCAATTTATAAAGCACCGCCGTTTATCTCGGACGCGTCTCGGATTATTTCCATATTATACACCCGCACTTTTTTGTTGCTTTTATTGATGTCGTGACAAATGGTCGGGTGGATTAATAATCGTATTTGCGACGTGACCGGTTACTTTCTCGTATATTCTGAAACTTTATGGCCACAAAAAAATTGTAAAAAAATAAATTCTGTGTGTCCATTCATGTGTTAACAAACTAATCTCAAATTAATGTCCGAACCTTCAAAAAATTTTAAAATAAGTTCCAAATATTTTATATACAAATTAACATAAAAAATATGGTCTGAGGGAAATAAAATCAACAGTTTTACAGTCGAATGAAATCAAACATTTTGCCAAATCTCTTTTTAAATTTTTTATCTTCAAATTACCAAAAAATATGATTACTTTTAAAAATAAATTTGAAATATTTACAGTAAATCCTCTCTAACCGGACAGTGACAGTATGTGGTCTCACTTCCTCTTGAGCATCTCTTAACGTTTTTATTTCAGAATTTACCAAAATTTCCTTTTCTGATTTATCTTCATCGTCAATGACCTCCACATCATTTAGTTGGGATGTGTTGCGATTAGAGAGTTGTTCGAATTACTAAAATTTATATGTACATATTTACATGTGTATGCAGTTATATGCATTGCACCTGCCTACGTACTTGCACAGTAAAGGTCATGTGTAGTAACGTCTGGTCTCAAAAAAAAAATCGTGTGAACAGTTCAACCGATTCGGTAAAATGAACGATTACGAGTTGTTGGAACTGTTCGGATCAGCGCCATGTGGTGGGGTGAGGCGGCGAGGCAACCACCTAGGGCGGCAAATGACTAAGGGCGGCATTTCGGCTTATTATTTTAAGAATAATCGCTAGCACACAAAATAAATATCTTAAGTAGTCGCCGCGCAGCGCCGCTTTCTAAGAATAGGTACTAAAGTGTGAATAAAGTGTCCTTAAATCTTCAGTCCCCAAATGTGAACCTACCTGAATATGCCAATCTATTGGATCAAGTTATTAAATATTTGCAGTCATACAGAACAGAAGGATTTCAAAAAATGCAGGTTTCAGCTAAGAAACTTGCAAACGAACTGGAAATAATAGATGAATTTGAGCGGAAAGAAGTAATAAGACTTCGACGAAAGAAAAGACAATTTCAGTACGAATCTGCAGACGAAAATGTACGATTTTCTTCCTGGGAATTAATCGAACTACCTACCCTAAAAATCAAAATGTCTTTGATTCTTTATTTATCAAAATTATTAATAATAATTGCACATAGAAAATATTAGAAATTTTATTTACTTTTTGACCGGGGTTTCAGAGTTAAACCGAATTGTCACTGTCACTATCACTGTCAATTAAACTACCAAGACAACGTTGATAAATAGTTATTTAACCAACATGCGCGTTAATGAGAGCGATTAATAATCGAGACAGTTTAACGCATCAACGGAGCGAGCGCGTTAATATTGTTTAGATTATTAATCGCCGATTAACGCAAAAGTTGGTTACAATATTTTTCCGTTGATCGAATCTTACGAAATTGAAGAAAATGTAATTTTTTTCCGTGACAAAAATTCCAATGAATATTCGAATCAAGCATGCCAAACATTTTAAATCAATATATATTCAAACCAACGGTGCCATGACTTACAAAAAGTGTCAAAAGTTTGACAATCCATCTGCACTTTTTATCAATTTTACTGGCTGTACGGTTGCTAACTTCTATATAAATAGTATTACTATAAACATAACGTAAGTAATTAATTAAATTTGTATTTCTCATTGGTATATTTTGCATTCATTTTGTCATCTTACATAAAGTGCCATTTCAATTTAATGGTATATTTTGTTGCCTAGATACCGAAATCATGCATTTATACGAAATCATTCATGAAAATGGGTCATAAATGCATGATTTCCTATTCATTAAATCGACCCGTAAATCAACGATCACCGGAAAAGTACGATTTTACTCTATAACACACGACGTGCGTAAGGATCGGCTTACTTAGTTTATTGTTTGTACAATGTCGTAGAAAAATTTAATTTTACATTTTGTGACACAATACTTTTAACTCTTTTCTTGTTAAAGTATCTATAACATCATTGAGTTATTTTAATTGCAACCTATATTTTCTCGTAGTGATTTTGGTAGGTCTTTCAACTGTCAAAATGACGATATAAACATTTTAACCTTTACATACGATAATTTTTCTCAATATTTTTATCGTCATTTTGACAGAAAGGGTCGATCAAAATCGTAACAAAAAATATAGGTTATTATTTAAGAAATTGATAATGACGACTTAACTTTTGCATTACTTTTGTCGCATACTATACAAGGTGTAAACGAAATAAGTACATTAATTTTAACTGGTAATAGAACTCTTCAAGACCAACAACTTTTCCTAACAACTTTTTTTTGAAAACGTTTTTGTTTTTGAGTTAAAATTATTTTAAAATCTTACACAATTTTCTTACACGCCACTGGAAGCAAAGTTACCTAATCAACAAGATTACCTTATGAAACGGTTACCATTAGTTGCGACTATTATTGTCGATTTTAAACAATAAACCAATAAACACCAAAAAAAAGTTTTACTTCAAATTTATTTTTAAACATTGACGCGAGAATTGCGCTAACGAAAATAAAGAAAAACGATAATAAAAATTCTTCAAAGTGTCCACCGTTGTTTTGTACACATGCTTGAAGACGCCGACGAAGTGATTCCTCTACCCTTTGTAACATGGCACTGTTGTTACGAATCATTGCAGCAGCAAGTTCCACCCGTTCTTGCAACATTTCGATGGTATCAATTGATACAGGGTATATTAAATCCTTCATGTACCCCCACAAAAAGAAGTCTCAAGGGTTCAAGTCCGGCGATCGGACAGGCCAGGCTACAGGACCGCTTCGTCCTATTCAACGAGCACTTTTTGAACATGATAAGGATACAATTGCTGTTCTTTTAGTAATTTCCAAATTGTAGCCTGCGATACTCCATGTGGCAGTGCTAGCCTTCTTGTGCTGAGCCCAGGTTGAACCTCGACACTGTTCAGAACAGCCTCCTCAATGTTTGCAACTTGAGCTGGACGCTGCCGATCAAGATCGTAAGCTGCAGGCTGAAAAGATCCGTGATCTCGAAGATGCTGCACCACATTTACAAATATGCGAACATTCGGAAGACGACGGTTCGGAAATCGGTCCATGTAAATTCTTCGAGCTAAGGCTGCATTCCCTTGGCTCTCACCATAGGTTAACACAATATCAGTAAATTCGTTATTGGTAAATCTAGACATTTTTTCAGATTTCATTTGACAGAAGTGACAAATTAATTTTCAATAATAAAAAGTCATTATTTTTCTTTGTTGGAGCATTTCATAGAAGGCTCGTCAATTTGTGGGGGGGGGGAAATGATTTTAAAAAATGCGATTTCGAAAAAATGGTACATAAAAAGGGGCTTATCTCGACGAGTTCTACTACTGGTAAAAATTAATGTACTTATTTCGTTTACACCTTATATACTAGAATACTACAATAAGGATGTACTAGATGTACTAGATGTACTAGAATGCAACCATAGAATAGGTATAGACAATTTAAAATTGGTTAGGGCAGAATCAGATTATAGGAATTTAAATAGTAGGGAAAGTTTGATTATATATAAGAATAGGAAAAAATTATTAAATAGTGATATGGGCCCCATTCCCAATACCCCATTGTATAGATTACTAGATTTGACTAACCATCCGTGAAACTCACTCAAGTGTTAAATTCACGGATGCGTAAATAATAGTATATAAGGCTTAGTTTGTAAAATTAGATTTAGTAGATGTACTGAAGATGGTGGCATAGCCACCGAAACGCGTCTATGTGAGTAATTTTATATTATTTTATATAAAATTTTTTTGTGATTAAAGGTTCTTGTTTTTATTTTCATTATCGACATCACAGGGTCCACTATATATATATTACAATAAGGAAGTCAAAGAAAAGATTAGTTAGAAGTATACGAGTCCCAGAAAGACACCACAGAGAAATTTTCAGAAAAAGTCTAGATAGTTCTTTAAATAATCCTTTTATATGTCATTAAAGACAATATTATTTGAGAAAATCATATACCACCGGTGGCCTAAATCACAGCTAAAACATGTTGGAAGAGATTTAGACAATTGAAAATATTTTTTTGATACAGATATGATAACTGGTACAAAAAACTATATAGAATCTTTAAAGATTTTTATTTATATTGAATTTTTTATAAGTATTTATATTTGCATTGTGTGTCACTTCAATTAAAACAAATTAAGACAGTTCAATATACATTTTACAAATTTACTAATAATAACAATTCGAAGTAAAATTTTACGTTTTAGATAAAATTGGCGCCTTTAATTCTTTAATAATGATAATTTTATACATTTCATCAGGTTTTTTTCTTATTTTTGGCTGTAGAATAATGCTCACATATTTGTTCAGTATAATTTCGAAACACTATATAAATTAATTAGCTACCCGTAAAGATGTGTCTGTTAACATAGGGTTTACTGTCCCCTTAAATATGACTTGGTAAAAATAAAATATTAATAAAATAATTTGTAAAACATCTTTGCAATTTAATTTTGAATCATCTCACCAGCTGAAAATATTCAAAAGAAATAAAATGGTAAACTTTCTGCCAAAATGCTCAATGAAATTTTTACTTAAATAGTTTCTTATAACTTTTTTTTTGTTGAACTATTTTCGCACGTAATTTATTTATATACAAACAGAAGCAGAATAATTATAATATCTGGAAGTACGTTTAAGTTCATTAATTGCATGATTATAGTGATCGTTGCAACGGGTTAAACCACAACCGGGTATTACCCAAGGGAACGCTTCTTCCTCTTCTAAATTGATGTGGAATTGCACTTTTTGTGCGCATTAAAGCGTTTAATTTTCAGTTAGAGGAATTCGATCATTACGAATCGTACACGACCTTTGCCAACAGTGAATTCTGATAGCAAAAGTGATTTTTGACTTTCTCCACGAGCAATATATTTTTGCCGATTTTATTTATTGAACGGTGCCAGCAAAGTCAAGTGTTATAAGAGTCATTTCCCGAACTGTGACCTGTAAACGAAATAAATTTTAAGTCAATTTCGATATAGAAGTGTTTATATTACACCATCAAATCTATGTAAAAATAGATATGACTCAAGTCGTTTCAATAACCGATTGAATTATAGTTTTCTGGCAGACGGGAAATAAAAAAAATTAAGAGACTTTGGTTCTCTCAAAATTGATTTAGCTCCGCATTGACAGGCACAAATTCGCATACATGAATCTATCAATGCACCATAAAGTATTCAGAAAACCTTTTGTGCGCGTACAGACGGCTCAAAAGAATTCCTCGGGGTCTTATCAAGTTATCTCATCGTTTTTTCGGTTAACAATAATCAATATATATCTTTTATCCGGCCATCATTCAAATTGGGGAATTAAATTAAGCAGTGACATCATCACGGGGCGCCAAAATATGTAATTTAAAGAGACGAAAAATGGTTTCGAGTATTTGCACTTATGTAATAAATGTGAAACAATGAGAGGTGCGTTACACCCGTTAAACTCCACCTTTATTTCGTTCTCGATAGGAAATTCCGCTGAATTTTTTTACGTAACGTCGCAGGATAAAAGGACGTTTGCCTTTTGAATGGAAAGGTTTATAAATATTGTAATTCCGATGTCCTCATAAATCTTATTTACAGAACGCTCCGACAATTTCAATAAAAAGAGGCAAAAATTCCGGCGCAACTGTTAATGCATTATGCATATAAATACAAACAAATGTACATGTGCACCAAGAGGTCGGCGCCAACACTAGCAGTGAATGATGAAAGACATCTCCGAGGCGCCCACTGCGGAGTGTTGACCCCACACACTTAGCACCTTCAACTTCACCGGACAGTGTGGGTGAACTGCACTCTCGGAGAAAGCGGGCAAACTCGCTCGAGTAGGCTTATCATAATGTTTCAAAAATCGACTCGTGTTATTGATATATTTGTGAAACGGCACGCCCACGGTTTTACCGTTGCTGCACGATTAATTTGTCGATTGTTTTTTTTTCGCTGGTTGCATGAAGAGTATAAAGTAAGTCAATCTAAACACAAAACGGCAATGTTAACAAATCTAACCACATCCTAATATGGACTGAAAGTGGAACTAACCGCACGAATGCGACAGATGGAAGATAGCCCCAGCTTAACCCGCGCGGGTGTTGGGGCGTCAGCATCTGTACTTATAACCGCGAGATATTCGATATTTTTACACTTTTAATTTATCGCTTAACACCTGAAATTTAAGAATTTTAAAAAAATAATTAATGACCACGATCAACTTTGCATGAGGTAGTTTTGGATCTCCCATTTCAGACTCTCATAATTTTTTTCTTAATCCTCGACAAAAATTTTAAAAATTTTTTACTTTTCCGTTGTATCGAATATCGCATACGTCAAAAAAAAACTAAACTCACAAAGTGACAGACGGACAAATAAAACTATCCGCGCTAAACGCCGGCTTGAAATATTAACGTGCATATTTGAATAAGTCTTTGTCGCAAGTTTTGCTTTTTTTAACCTGAGAGAAAATGGGGTGTCGCTCTTGTCAGATTTTCGGCAGATAGCCCACCTTTTGAAAAAAGCCGAAGGGTCCGATTGAAAAGAGAGATATCAAAATTATAAATGGACCACCCAGCGCCAGGATGCGAAACTTTTCTCTTGAGCTTTCTGAGCTTTTAGTACTAATGACTTGAATAACGTTTAATTTGCACCGGATAAAATTTTCGTTAAGGCTTGCAAACAAAACAAAAAATACACAAAAGCGTCCTGGATGACCACCAACATGGGTACATCGGATGATATCAGATTATCACAGACGTGGTGTCAATCAGACAGACAGTCGGGCCTGCACAAAAGGGTCGAGGAATGTAATCAAAGGAATGTTGGGTACAAAGTGACAATCGTACAGGAATATAAAGAATTCACATCTTGAGGTGTTATACACAATGGCTCGGACAGTCCGGCGCCACCGTTTCATTCAGTTTTTCATTCAGGGTATCCTGTCTTTTGTTAATTTAAAACTGCTTTACTGCTTTCTTTCGAAAAATAGTAAAATCCACGGGACGAGAGATTTTCACACTCTTAACAATACATTGTACTTTTGTATTTAAATTCTTTCGTTCGGGAATTTTATCTAACTTAAAATCACACCACGGTCAAGCTCCAATTCGATAAACCGATCTCAAATCCAACCGATAAAAAATTACGGCAAGAATTTAACATCAAAACTTTCATGTCAAAGGCTCCGAAATTTTTGCGTTCATTTATCAATCATCATTATTACTGTTAGTTTAAATGTTGTGGTGTAATTTACAAGAGGTGGTTACAAGGTGTGAGAGTTATAATAGCTTGTTGTGAGTCGTCCTCCATCTCCAATTTACCCCATCGCATTTTTTGTACTATTTAAGAACGGTTTAGAGCCGGCAATAAAACAGATTTGGTGTTCGTAAAGCTCGCCGAATGTTTATGATCCGCCGCAAAATCATTTTTTACACGTTTTCCTAATTTTTATTTATTTGGAGCTACCGCTAACGTTTATTGCTTCGTGGAAGTCCACGCATTCCAGAAATCTCTTTTATGATGTTAAAAAATCTGAAAAATTTATTGCTCGATAATTTCCCGATGACAGACAGACTTTCGGGTGCCTTCTTCACACTTCCAAACCACCTGTGTTTGGATACAACAAAGGTGTAAAGAGATAACAAATCCCGATAAATTGACACTTCACTCCGGGTGCCACAGCAGGAAATGAGGGAATTTCCGAAAATCTAAATGTTTTGACAACTGTAAGTCTGAATTTTTGCACGTGCGCGAAAATACCTTTTAAAAGCGATTAAAATTAGAAAAATTTTAATTCCGCTCAATAAAAAGTAATTTTTAGTAAAAAATTAAGTTGTGTATGTTTGGTTGACTTTAGAAAGGAGTCTGGCGTTAAAAATATTTGCGAGGGTGCTTGAGATGGTAACGAGAAGCAGTTTGCGAAAATATAATCCGATTTCGTAATTTTTCAAGCATAAACTCGAGCTTTATGTTTCGCAAGTCACGCGACAACTGAACGCTTAATTAAATTAAACAAGAGTTTAAAAAATTAATAAAAATCTGGATTTAACTCGAAAAATATTATCAGCTAGTATCTCAAACGAAGAATTGACACCATCAGTGTTACTTTTAAACGGAGTGAGTGCAGTCGTGAAAAATACGTGGAAAAATTCAGTGTAAAATAAAATTTCAAATTTATTACGATCAAGATAACCTCATGTTGAACGGAAAAAATCTCATCTGGCATCATTCAACACTTTTAGAAAAAAGGGGGTCAATAATTTTGTAATAGCTGATAATGTGAGAATAAGAGCGATATCCTGCATAAATTTAGGTCATGCTAGCCAATAACGAATCACGGACAGGAATATGTAAACACAACAGGAATCCATAGTCGGCGTTCGCAAAATGTCCCTTTCTTTCAAGGAGATAATTAAAACATAAATAATGTAATTGCCGTTTATAATGTAACTACTTTATATGTGTTCAGATTGCAATAAAATATTTCTATTGAGGTGTTTGTAGACGTATCATTTAATTAATTACTAAGCTCGCGTCTAAAAGTCAAGAGTTGCATCCGGAGGTGTTCACAAAATCAAAGGTTAAGTACTCCTCGTATCAAAGAATTCGCATTAATTTTTTCTTGGAAAATTAGAAAGGATATTTTCATTCGAATCCACAAATAAAATTAGAATAAAGTTGCTGACCTTAATAAGTCTGATAAGTATATTTATTTTTAAATTAAACTATTTTTAAATTTCAAACCGTTCTAAGTTAAACAATATTATGTAATTAGAAAATTTAGCTGCCACTTTAAAAAAGATAGGTGCAACGTAAAAGTTTAACCCTTCGTACCTCCAAATAATAAAAATATATAAATTAAATGATAAAACAAGCACAATTTTAGTTTTTTAACCCTAAATCGGTCGCGTTGGTTGACTTTGTCAACCATCCGAGTATTTAGGCGGTATTGTTTATTTAAATAAAGTCTTGGGGTACTGCCGCCTTCAGTACCTTATCTTTAGTTCCTTACTGTCCAGTCAGCATTGTATCCGAGACAGTAAACTCAATAAATGTGTTAATAGTAATATAAAAGGAGTTAGAAACAGGCTGGTTGAAAAGTCAACCACGCGCCCAGAATTTTTTTTTCTATTTTATTATTGTTTAATACATTTTGATAGCTTCTTACTTAGTGCTCATCATTTGTTTCCAAAGCTAGTGTTATTTTTTTTACACAAGACTAAATGGTGTTTTATTTTTGTTTTGTTTAATTTTTCTTATGTAAGCGTATACTTGTGATATATTGTTGTATTCGGAATAAAAATCTCTAGCAGAATTAGTAAAGAAATGCATATATTCCAATTAGAAAAAAAATGTTGTGACGGTATAGCCTTAATGCCCTTAGGGTAATATGCGATTTTGTTATGCTATTTTGTAGTCTACTCTCAACCATTTAACTTGGTATATAGATAACTGAAATTTTCCGATAAATAAGGGAGCTATGGACTCATCTTGTTTTTTGGAGACGCTCTATATAAATGCCTTGATAGCGTTTAATATTTCTGATGCAAAACTTGTCCAAAAATCTTTTAATACTCTAAATATAACAAAAAAATTGAATGAACAGTTTGTTGTTTGATTAAAAGCCAGAAATTCAAATAAAAAGTTGTGGTTGACAAAGTCAACCACGCGACCGGCTACGTTCCTCAATTTGATGCGACCGGTCTAGGGTTAAACTACTTGAAGATTTTTATTATACAAAGTATAAAAAAGAGATAAATCTGTTTCCATTTGCTATTTGTCATCAAACTTAAACCAAGAAAAAAAATTGTATTCGTTAAAATTGTACTTATAAAATTATGGTTACATCACAGAACGCGTATGCCAGCAAACCGCCGCAAATACGGTAGTCTTCTAATCAAGCGCAAATAACATCTAAATCCCCAAGAACTGGATCGGCAAATATAGTGCAAATGAATGCAGCTTATTTAATTAAACAAGGTTTAGTACGAACTCTGATACAAAGTCTAAATTTTCTCCTTCGAAGGGTTGAAGGACATGTAAAGTAGTGGTGTTGTTTCCTCGTTATAGTTTGATTTTCGTTTAATTAATTTCGTCCAACAACTACAAATACAACGATTTGAACGATATTGCGCGGAATGCTAGACGAAAACAAATAAATAAATTATTTACACCTATTAATGTGGATAAATATTTTTCTCGTTATTTAAATTGAATAATTTATAATACAATATTTACGACTACATTTAATTACTTTATTACCATAACAGACACATAAAAAACGAGTCAAATGCGTCTAATAAATTGATTTAGTTTGATTGGAATACGGTCTAAAAGAATGGCCATAGGTCAAGTAACATCGTTGACAATATCAGTCCCATGAACGCTGCGTCTATAAATAAATCTGCGCCTGTCATTATCTAAAATCATTATTATGAATGGGGGACTTTAAAAAGACCAACGTGGCGCCGGACAACACATAAACATTCCTGCAACAATAAATATATAGACGCCTCGCAAAAAATAAAAAATTAAACTCTGTTCGCATTGAATCGCGTTCCGTTACATTAAAATCACTCTCTTTATCAGTGTCAATAGCGGGGCAAAATAGCTCTGATTGGTTTTCATTGTGGGGATTTATTTAATGGTTTCAAAACGGTCACGATATGTGTTTACGGAAAACTTAGAAATACTAATTTATCAATAAATAATTCAATATTGCGACAAGTCAACAGCAAATTTTTGCGGTGCTGAACTTGCAGGCACGTTTTATTACTTTCGTTGAAATTTTTAAATTATTTTATTTTTATTTGATAAATGCTTGAATCGACATGAGGCGATCGTGGCCTGATTAATTATTTGTAGAGATGTAATGCTTATAACTTTCAGCGGTCGAAAATAAAATATTTGAAGGAAACTCTTTCGCACCCGGGGTTATTGTGTTTATTAAAAACTGGGATGCGAAAAAAATTGACGGATCTCCTCTGCCTGTATGTTGAGTGTATAAATATAATACCGTTCAGTTAATTCGGCTGAAAAGATTATTTAAACGTTTCAACTACTCGTTTCCACAAAAATAATAAATTATCGAAATAGCAAAAATCGTCATATCCAATTAAACAATGACTCCTGCAAAAAATTTAAAAATAAAAATCTGATGTGGTTACGTAATGTCCAAAGTGTTTCGAAAATGATTGTGAAAAAATGGTAGCAACTTTCGTTGATTTACGGAGCGAGTTTCAGACGAAACCTATCGGCCCGAAACAAGACACTTGATGACACGTCTGTACATCAATGACGAAGAACAAAAAACAGTAGGGCGGGATATTGTGTTCGGCGATTATTGGCATCAAACACTGTAAATTTGTTTTTTCAACATTTCCAAAAAATTTGCATTTTTGGTTTAAGCTTTTATATACAGTGTGTTCACCGAAAGGGATAACATTAAATACTATTTTTTTACCTTACTGAATACAAAAATCCAGTATGAATAGTTTTATATTAACACTGGAATTGTATCGATGCGTAAAGTTTACGCATTGTTTGCATACAATAAGCGACGACTTTAGTTGATTATTTTGAATCGTTTCGAGTTACGGATAAGTAGCTGATAACGCGCTATAAACCAGTGCCTATCAAACAGGGCGCTAGCTGCGAATAAAATTTATTTCACGTCAGCTCTGGCGGGTTAAATGCGGCGTTTGAAGTTTTTGCTATCAATGTTTTGGATGTATAATATAAAGAAATGCAAAATGAGCAGAAATTCGCGGCTCTTATCTGTAAACCGTAATGTCAACAATATTGACTACAGTCGAATGTTGCTTGACACTAAATTTTTAAATCCATTAACGATACGATTCTAGGGTTAAATATTGGAAACTGCTTAGCTATATTTTTTTGTACTTCAGGACAGTGGCGGCTCGTCAGGGGAGGCAAGGGAGGCTAAGCCTCCTCATGATAAAATTGAAATAAATAAATAATTATATAATCAAATTTAATTTTCATTAAATTTCAGTATCAAATCATCAATTATTACGTACTCAATTAAATAAATGGTAATAGTTATTTGGTAGATAATTTTCTTTTGCCATACCAGAACGGCCTTATTAAAGGGGATCTTGTATTTGCAATATGGGACTTGAATGTTGAATGTAAGCGCTAGAAATATGGTAGAGACCGGTCGGAGGCAATTTGCTACATTAGATTCCAACCATTTGCTTTAAGTCTGTAAAATCTGCCGATTTTGACCTTGAACGTTAAAAAGAAATGAGATGCAATACTTGAGTTAGAAAGGGTGAAAGCATTTCACTGGAGGCTGCAGCTCCGGCCTACCCCTACCCTAACACTTGTTCAGGTCAGTACGTTTTGCGCGGCAAAACTCCCATTGAATTCCTTGATACTGAGTGCGACAGGTCTACTGCAACTTGAATTAAGGTATAAAATTTTGAATTTGCGACTTTCATTGTTTCAACATGAATGACGACCGAAAAACTTTGGTTTCCTTTTAAAGAATTTTCGTTTTGTTACTTTTTTTCTGAGAGCTTTTCTGTTCTCATCTTAGTTTATTTTTTAGAACTTTTGTTTTTGTTCCTAGGGTTATAATATGCGATTGAATGAATTTTCGTTTGCACTTGATACAAGCTTCTTAATCCCATTCTGTTATTTACTAATTTATTTGCCGATTTTTAACAGTCATCAATAATATTGTGCAAATTAAGGCACGACTTTTTGCTACCATCAACTTAAAATGAAACATTGAATCACACATTATATTATTTTCATTATTAAGTAAGAGAAAATACATTTTGTAAGTCCATATCTCATCATCCCACCCTATGCATTTCCTTCAACTCCTAATCCAGTCCTGGCAAGAAATAACTCTACACCTCCTCGATGGTTCTTGCTGGACGGTAAATTGTGATACAAAAATAAAACATCATAATTTGTTGCCTAAGTAGAGTACCTATTCTTTATAAATATTAGCCTACTCACTCGTCACTACCACGAGCCGCCACTGCTTCAGGATTAACCTAAAGCATACACGAATGATTTTTTTGAAATAGCACCATATTGTTTTGTTCACTGCTACAACTTTCAGCAACAATAAAAGTTTGTTTTCTACAAAAACCGTAAGTTAATGAAATTTTTTGGCAGAAGATACTTTGAGAAATCTGCAATATTGGTCCAAGTTTTGCTAATGCCGCACTAATGTCCGTAAAATTTTCAAGCCTCGATCAAGCTTTGCCATCATAATATAATCAATTAAACTGTTTCTACTTTGCCACAGTTGTTTGAGTGGTTATAATATTTGTAATCAAATTAAATTAGTAAAGTCTCGCCCAGATTTGATGTTAGTATGAACAGCGTGGTGTGGTATGGTGAGCTACAAACAATATCTCACTAAAAATTTATCATATTTTATTTATACACGAAAGTGAATTTCTGTTTACAACAAATCGTAACATAATAAAGAGCGATTTATTTAAGTTGCAATGAATATGGAATCTACAGACGGGCCGAAATAGCGAATATACCCTTCAACAAAACGTAACCCTATATAGTAGTTTTACTTATCCAGATATCAATGAATATACCTAAATCACCTTTGACTTCTACAATTAAAATAGGTATTCAAGTGGTTACCATTTGTGTCCATGCACTTTTCAATACTGATAACTACTGTTTGAGTAAAGCTGGCTAGTGCCCAATGCGCAAGCTGCCGGAGCGCAGTCAGGTAGCTAGTATTCCACGATGCATCTCATTCTTGAGAATTTCCCATAGGTGAACGTCCAGGGGTGCTGAATAGAGAAATGTGGAGGGAATACAATGACATCTCTTTGTCCTGTCCATTATCCTCGAAAGAACCTAATCGAGATAAGTTCTCTCCTTATTGTGCTAACCTGGTGCCACGCCAACTTTTTGTAAGTGAAATGACTTATTCCTGAAGAGTTCATTAATGAAAGACCCTAAAAACTAATAGTTAAGTTACACCCCCAAATGATTCACTATTTCATTCAACTTAAATTGTGCTTTATGAAACCAAACCAAACAAACTACTCATCCTCATGTAGTATCATGTGTTAAAACAACATCTTTTGAGAGAACCTCGTCATACACATTACTAGTGTGATTCAACTTCGCAAGAAGCAAATAGATAACACGCACTGTGTATACAGATTTTTTTTGCTTCCTTTGTATATTAATTTGAATACGTTCTAGAAGAAATAATCAACACATTCCTAAGATGCAAAGGTAAATATTTACAATACATTGGAGCCGGTGTATCCAAAGATGATTGGTTCCAAGACTTTCTGCCAATACCAAAAACCGCAGATAATTACGAATGCTATAAATTTTACATCTTCAGTAATAAATTTTGTGTTCTAAATTTAATTTGGGAATATAGTAATGCATGTAGAAAAATTCTCTAACTTGTTGCTACCACCGGCTATTGGGAGCCTCTGGCAGCCGTTAGCAATGTCACTGCTGCTAAACGAACTTTGCAGAAAAAGAACAACCTCGGGTAAGTGAAATCACGGATATACAGCGATCCCACTGTATATTTATTATTTCGTAATACGATCATATTTAATACTATTATATTGTGTGCCCACCATTGGAAACTTTGTTATTATTGGAGCTACAAAGTCGGTCAAATTAACAAGAAATTGTTCTTTTTTCGCTGATTACCAGTGATTGTAAAAATATCAAAGGCGGACCAACACATTATTAAATAAATTCAATAAAACTTTTGCTGTTTTTCTTTTAAAATTTAATTAATAATTATTACCTATTAGTAACCAAACATTTTTGCTGTTAAAAGGTTCCCACTATTCTTGGTGTTGGTATTTAAACTGTGCATATTTTTGACGGGATAATAAACACATACTGATAAATACAGCAATTAAAAATAAAATTAACTTAGTGACAAACTACACCACCGTTTCAACCGTTGCGCTTTTGCCGGATGTTTACGCTAGTATTACATCTGTTTGGGTCTGCGATTGCGATTGTTTTGTTTTCCGATACTTGCAAACGAAAAAGTTTTTTTGAATGCGATTTATTGTTTCTTTATCGAAAATAAAGATAAGCAAGCGCGTGGCGTATTAAATTTCTGAGACATCCGGTAGAAACGCAACGGTTGAAACGCACTAAATCCGCTTGTGTAGTTAGCTCCTTAAATACACAATTTACAACAACTAGTAGATAACAGAATTTCGATATCCTCTTGATTATTTACTTGTGGGTCTGCGTATTTTTTTGAATTTGCAGTCAGGTAAGTATTTTAAGGTTACAGTTATTTCTTCTTTAAAATTTAGATTGATTTATTTTATTGATAACACAATTCCTAAACAAATTTGTAAATTATGGTTACAAACAAGTTCACATTGAAACATTTGAATAGATGTTTTAAAACTCAGATAAACTGTACAATATAATGGAAACAAAGTAACAATATAATTTTGTAAACGACATAACAATAATTTTCAACAATTACCTATGTGGTATCAAAAATGTCCTTCAAAGTGCATCTAAAAGTGTGTATGACAAAGAAAATCGATCACTCGTTTTTTTAAGACACCAAGTCCTTAAAATTCATGTGGTTGAAACAAGCTACAAATAAATATTTTTCCAGTAATTCGAACAAATTCATAACCCAAATAAAGCCCGGTTCCAATTAGTTCGTATTAGCGAGGTTGTACTGTACTATGTAAAACAGAATTTCTTTACATTTCTATTATAAACAAATTTCATTGTAACACAG
Source organism: Dascillus cervinus (assembly GCA_949768715.1). Lineage (NCBI taxonomy): Eukaryota > Metazoa > Arthropoda > Insecta > Coleoptera > Dascillidae > Dascillus > Dascillus cervinus. The sequence continues at coordinate 21,269,029 of OX458319.1, read as the reverse complement.
TTAACGGTTCTTAGAAGTTTGTTATGCATAATGGGATTTAACTTTTTATTTTTATTTTATTTTTGGTTTGTGTTCCGTGTGTAATTAACATTATAAATGAAAAAGTAATAAAAACAGAATTTTTGGGAATTGTAATCAATTAACCGGATAAAACTGGCAATCATTATCTACATTTAGGTATAGTAAAAAGCAATTGCCTCCGAATAAAAATAAATGTTCCTTATCTGTGTAGTTATTGTATAACTCTTTTTTGTGATCAAACGATTTTTGTTTCTTAAGTAATAAGTTAACTTTTTGAAAGAGAAAAAATAAGCTAAAGATAAACTGTTCTTATTTTATAAAATCTAAAATTAACTTGAATTCATATGATAAATCGAACTAAACGACAAAACGTGTATCAACATTTATAAAAAGTTTTTTGTTACTGCGTATAATAAATCAAAAAAAAATTAAATTGTAATTAATGCTACTTCCTCGGAGACTATTTAATCTGGTGGTACAGTCATAAATCATGAGCTGTTCTCGTTTTTTTAAAAAAAAATATTTATGTATAATTTTCATTATGATGGCTAATCGATGTTTTATTTTATAACAAATCGTCACCCGTTTTCACCGTCATACATAATATTTTGAAAATAACTAATAATAACTAGCCCGATAACGTATTAATTAACACAAAAAAATACGCACATTCGAATTTATTGACGCCGAATTGGCGTTGCAATTTTAAATTTAATTATTTTTTCTCGGACTACATGGACGCAACTTTTTCTGGTAACGGTTTTGCAGCAATAAAATTTTTTACACAACTTGTTTTTAGGCACGAATTATAATTTAAAAATTGGCCATAAAACTATTTTTTGTATCAGTAGATCTAAGCGAAAAAATTCGACTGGCGCCATTGCAATTTAGTTTTTTGCACCGAGAAAAAAATCGCATACCGATGATAACTTTATTATCGCATTGTTATATACTGGTAACGAGGTACTAATTACAGCATACAATATTTGCCTATTTGTGCACGTTAACGTTAAAAATTCGATTTTTTGTGCGATAAACGCAAGATATGGAAATGCATTGGCGCCTTCCGTTATCTATAAAAATGTGGCGCCAAAATGACGTATGTAGTTTCTATTTATCAATTTCTATTAACAAACTTCCTCAATTAATAAATTGATTGCAATAACAATAGAAAACGACTTTTTCCAGATTATGCAATCGCCTTCAAATACACCCATTGCGATAAGGTGCTCCCCCTTTTATTGTAGAAACAAAATTTACCATCGTTTCCTTTAATTCATAGATTTTGTTGTTTACGTTTACTTCCATTTAAATTCTCGAGTATCGTCCACTCGACAACCGTCTGGATTGCGGAGTATACCGGTAGCACTAAACATTAAAATTGGTAACGTCAGTACGCCAAAAAGGCTCTATGAATTTTTATACAAGGACATATGACATCTTCGTGACATATTTACCTATAAGATTTAATCTACGTCATTATTTGCGTCATATCCGGTTTTTAAAGCAAAATCAAACTAGTACCAATTAGCACCGAATAAAAAAGTACAAATAAGCGCACGTTAATACGCATATGTCAACAGGATTGTGGTTAACACAGATATGGTGAATAAAACCACAAACACTTGTTAACGCTACAGCAAACAATAAAAATTAATGAAAGCCGCCCTTGCTTAATAAAACACATGCCAATGTCTGTTAGATGAAATAGCGACCTAATACGGACATAAATTTGGAAAAGTAGAAAATATTACAATGATTATACAGTCATAGTACTATTTTCCCCTATCCTAACGATAATCCCACGCGCTGCTCCGCAAATCCAGTGTACCGTGCTGTCAACTGAAATGTCACAGTTACAAAGAATGGCGCGTTTCGGTGATTATTCGTTAAACAATATTGATGAAAAGATACAAAATCATAAACCGTGTAACACTGTAAAGTCTCACAAATATATTTGGACCCAATTTACCGAGTTTCGCGACTCTCGAAATTACATTTTGTCCGAAAAAGTATTAAATTGTTCATTCGTGATATAATCTGACGAATACTATTCGTGAATCGTGATTATGGATAATCACATGAATTGATCCACTCAACATGTTAATTTCACTCCTCTTCGAGTCGTGAAATTAATTTTTGACAACATGTTTTGTGTCCCAACTCATGCGATTATCGATAATCTCGATTTCACTTGTTGTATTGTATATAAAAATTTAAAAAGTCAACTGATATTAATAATGTAGAAAGCATGTTCATTTACTAATACAAAAAAAAAGGAAAGATCGAATAATGAACAGATTCAAATGCATAGCAATGTTTTGTTTAAATTAATTAATAAAACGGAAGATAGCGGTACAATTGACCTTACCCCCGTCCACAACCATAGTTATACAGATCGTCCCCAAAAAAAGAAGAGTCCATATCTCTTAGATAAGCGTACACTTGTGATACATTGTTGTTTACAGAATAAAAATTTGTACCTGTGATTTGTACTTTTTACTATTTTACTATTGTAAGACAACAAAATACAAGATGTTTTGATCACTAATTACAACTTTTTTCAATTACTTTACTTATCTTTGTTGAGCACATAAAGCATAATGATAATACTATCGAAGGAGTGCTTGTCCAAGATTAGCTTGATGAAACAAAATGAAACCAACGTTCCCCACAATAGTGAGTTACACTGATTTATCTGAGAAAAATTGATTAGAAGAATACCCACAGATCACAAACATCTATAAAAACATACTAACAACAGAATTTTGCTAGCACATTCCGATTTTGAAAAATTACCAAAGAATCGTGTTCTACTCATACATAGAATCAGCTTTTTAATAGTTTATATCTGAAATTTAAAAAAAAATCATTTTCAACATCTGGGTAGCATCTACAAGTTCATAAGGCAATGCAGAAGGTTCGACTAACAACTTGTGATTTAAGTTTTCCACATGGTTACCTTGATTGTTAGAATGTTTTGAAAGCTCTGTATCATAGATTGAAAGCTATTACTATTATTTCTTTTGGTAGTGTTGTTATATCCTCAGTCCTTGAACGATGTACCATTCCGGCCACCGAAATGTGCACGATACCTGACACAAATTTCCCTATTTTTCCATAGATTAAAGCTGGCCTTATCCAGTGACTTTCGTGAAATAATATTTGTCATAAACAAAATAATATTGAGATTTGGCTGATTTTTTTTAGGACGCCTATGATATGAAGCAAAAATCAAGTTGCTAAAAAAATCGTTTACATTTCGGTGGCCGGAATAGTACACCATGCTTATAATCAATTTAGATTTCATCTATCGCCAGATTACATAATCCATTAGCACTTGGGGGCTTAAAACTCCACTACTTTGTACAAATAAATATTCTTCCTGTCGTCATCTATTTCTTGGTAACCTCTACTGAACTATCTCGGCGAAGAAGGAAATCCCCAACTCCATATAATCTAGATTCATCTTAGCTTTTGTTCAACAAAATAAATGCCAGTTTTGCCCATAAAATATCTACCAGCAATTTCCTTGAAAGTATTATTTACTAACAAATCATCTAAAGACTAAAAATTCATTTTTTGTGGAAATATGCTGAAGGTACCTGAAAATAATCGCAAATGTAAGGTTGATCATAAAATTTTAAAATGAATAGACATATACATAAGTGTTATAAAAATTCTATTTTATAAAACCCCAAATTTATTTTCAATCAAAAGTGAGGTTATATTTCTAATCGGCAGCCGAGCAGGTAATCGACGAACATAGACAAATAATTTTATAAAAAATATGTATACATCAGTATCATACAACAGGAGCTACAATTTATTTATCTTGAGGGGCAACAACTTCAAGAAGCGGAAGTGTTATGCTACCTAGGAAGCACACAGGATGGAAGGAGTTGTAAACAAGTTATAGGAAGAATCGCTCAAACAAGAACAGCATTTAATCCAAGAACGAAGAACGTTATGGAAGAACATCAAGAAAAGACGAGACACTCTGAATAAACATATCGCTCACCGGCGACAATAGTGGCACTACTCAAAATTCACGAAATTGGTACTAATGCCTAAATCCAAATTAGAATTGAATACTTCATATTCCTACAAGACTGGCACAAACAAGACAATAATCAAAATTTAATAATTCTTGACTAATTATGAAATTATTGGAAAAAGCACAACAATATTAAGAAATCGTTTTCTGAGAATGTTCTGATGATGTACTTTGGACAATTATCCGAAAAAGTAAAACCAAACACATTATGGACGCTAAAAAGCACTTTTGCCGTTCACAAAGATATAAACATAAGCACTTATATGAAATTGAGGGCACTGTTGAAACGAAAATCTGATGGTTACAAACCAAAAAAGTCAAAAAGTTTTACACCGCAGGAAATCCATAACTTTATTGATCAAGCTCCCGATGATAAGTACCTTTTCACAAAAGTATAATTAGAAGAAAAATCTTGAATTTAGCGCTAACTTTATTGTTATTTTAGGTGGTATTAGTTATTGGTCTAACTGGTGCATGCCGAAAACAAGAACTATCCCAACTGAAGATCGAGGATATCGAAGATATGAGATCTGCAGTTCTCATGACATTACCGGACACGAAAAACAAAATAACGCGAACATTTACTATTACGGGCAAATTTTATAAGCTGTATAAGAAATATGCAGTTCTGAGGCCGTCAAATGTAAACGAACATCGATTCTTTCTAAATTATCAAAATAAAAAATGTACAAAACAGTCCGTAGGGATTAACAAAATCGGCATTACTCCTAAACAAATAGCTATTTTCTTAAAACTGAAAAATCCTGAATTATATACCGGACACTGCTTCCGCCGCTCTTCAGCTACAATACTTGTTGATGCAGGTGAAGATATCACAACTCTGAAACGACACGGAGGCTGGAAATCCACTTCTGTGGCCGAAAATTACATTGATAATTCGATACCTAATAAGCTCCAAATTGGAAATAAAATTTTGCAAGCGGTTACCGATTCTTCAGCAAGCAGCGACCTTACTACAGAACCGGAATCATACACTAACGTTGAACAAAGAACACTAACAAACACTCTCAATTCTAGCACAGAACAACATCCCATCAATCCCATTAATTTCACCAATTGCAATAACAATAAATTCATTATAAACATTTTTAACGACTCCACGAAAATTCCCACCAATCCCGACACACCCAATTAGCTTTTTCATTTATGTAATAGTTGTTTTCTTTTGATCAAAATTTGAGGTTGTTGAGATTGTAGGTGAGTTTTAATAAAAAGTCAAAACAAGTTGAGTTTTTTTTGTGTAGCAGGAAAAATAGTGTTCATAACTCGATCGAAAGTGGGATATCGTGTTGCTCGTGTACTTGAATCACTCGGCTACGCTTGGCTTCGCCTCGTTCGTCAAAGTTCGCACTCACCGATATCATTCACTTTCGATATACTAAGGGAGAGAGAGAGAGAGAGAGAGAGAGAGAAAGAGAAGTATTTAAGAAGATTAACTTTGTTTTATTAAACTGAAAAAAACTAACATTTAGTTTGCATAATTAGTATTTGCACTTTTATTAGAAATCCCCATTTAGGTTAACGATCGGTACGTATCCGGCGTATAACTTTTCAAAGTCTACAACTTTTCTAATATCAATTTTTGTACCTTTATTCCTCTATCGTCTTCCACCATCTAAACTTGTCTAGTAATGTTTAAATTAAAACTAATCGATTTCAAACTGGGAATTATCAATATCAAATTTGGAATAAGCTAATTCAAATTGGGAATGATTTCTTTAAAATTTAGATTAATCAATTTCTATATCTTGCTTTTATTTTGGAAGTGTCGAAAAAATGAATTGGAAGATCACAGCTTATTAAGGTTTGGTACATACAGGCCAATGTTCAATGCGATTGAACACACCTACTTGGTCAAGTCTAAAAGCTGATGTTAAAAACGATTTAGACATTCAAATGTCACATATGTGGGGAAGGCAGTGTAAACATCGCAATAACCGAGTTTCATCAACAGTGGCATAGGAGAAAATATTCTATTTATTGCAAGAAATTATTTATTTAGTTTAAATTAATAAGTCCCAATTTGAAAGTGATTATTACCAATTTGAAGTTGACTTTCTCAATTTGAACTTGATTGTTCCAATTCCAAATTGTTTATTCCCTATTTGAAATTGATAATGCCCAATTTTAAATTGATTATGTAGTTTTAAGTTGAACTTAAAAAGGTATAGTAAAAATGGTGTAAATAGCTAATTTTGTATGGCATGAAAACGTTCCTATATTTTGTAAATAAAGTATTATGTCAAATGAATATTAAGTGAATTAAAGTTTACTGAATTTGATTACTACATCCAATCATCTGATATTGAATGACATTAATTATGCCATTAAATATACTTACACGACTTTTAGCCTGTAACGTCATTCACTCGTTTTCAAAAACATTCAAAAATTAAGGGAATATTATTACCTTAAATAAATTATTAAGTGGTCGTAACAAAACCAAGTATAAAAATGATAAAGCGTCGGTCTTGCAAATAGAAAGCTTAAGATATTTGGTAAACGTTAGAGCCTTCTTTTATTAAGTATATTGAACATACTTTTTCAGATTGTAATAAATCAAAACAGCCTTTTTCTTACTCTACAAATTCATTAGAAGACAATAAAAGATTTTTTCAGTAAATCTCTTCATCTCGCTCTGTTCTAATGAAATAATTTTCTCAATACTAAGTATTATAAATGAGTTTCATTGTAATTGTAAGAAAACTATAAGCCACCTGAATAATATTAATTCGATTTCACAACGAATTTAGTTCAACGGCTTTTTTATATTTTGACAGGAAATAAATTGTACCGTTTATAAAAGGTATCATCAAATTTACGGCAATCACACAATCAGACATGTGCGGTGTGGGTTGCAAAAAGGGGTCAAGCAATTTCACTGTATGCATCAGACCACTTACCTTTTGTGTACAGTACAAAAAGAAGATTTTTTGAGAACATGTTGCATTGATTACAAATTACGTGCTGGTATCGTCTTCAATCTGTCTAATAATTGCGAGTTTCCATATAATTTCGCAGATGAGTGCATGAAATTTGTTTAATATTTGGCTATTAACTTGTACTTTACAATAATAAAATTACAAGAGTGATTAGTTAATAAAGTGCATTATGTTTAACGTAACTGTAAAAATATCTCTTAATAGAAATCGGCGCATTAATCTCGAAATCATCCGATAGTACCTTCAAAAACCTGTCAAATCCGCCTCGCCATAATAAACCACTCGAGATATCTATTTACTTCTGAAAAAAATTAGACGTAAAAACCCAAAATTTGAAAAGATTTAAGTAGATTGTTATCTATTTGCGTCTAATTACCATCTTTCGAAAGTTTTGAAGATTTGCAGACTTCTGTTGGAAACTTTCTGAATTTTAAGAGGTTTCGAGAAAATTCTATTTGGGATTTCTGCACTTTGATTAACCTCATTACGCAGGCCATTTACACAGGGACGCTTCTCAGAAATGGATATAGCATACGCCGTAATCCTCTCATTAACAATTGCGATCACACAACAATCAATGTCGGATTTAGTTTTTTTCCATCGATCACTAGGCGAGTTGTGATTTTCGACGAATGAAAACTTCATAATTCACATTAAAATTCGTCATGATGTGGTCGCTGGGGGTGTGTGAGAATAATAATAAAGAGATTGTTGACGTACTGCTTTACTAAGAACTATTAATAGTAATTTAACCGCAAGGCAATTTTTAAATCTTAACATCTGTTCATAAAATAAATTACATCAATGATGTAAAAGTTGAAAGTTGCGTGTAACAAGAAAGTTTGCAAAAACTTCATGAAAATCGAATCAATTTTTATAAATACTAATACCATACCTCATACCTCTCGCGAAAACTACGTTCCATATCTGAAAACGATAGTTTTATTATAAATTATTTTAGCATGGAATATATTTTCTAGGCATAATGTAGATTCAGTGTTCGCCACTTATTTTATGTAATCCCAAGGGTCCCAAAAAATAGCTATCTTCATTAGTACCGCCGTTATTATCCGATGGGTGCGGTGCAAAAATAAAAAAGGAATATTTGCAAAACTAACAAATAAACATGTGCAGTTATTTCTAATGTTTGACATCGCCATTCTATATTAGTATTAGTATTAGTAGCCTTGATTCCCTAATTATTATGTGATAAGCAATAACAAAGTGAATGTTGTTTTCATTAGGTAATTTTTTTTTTTTTCAATTAAACACTTCCGTTATTAACAAAAAAAAAGTTCTTTTCACAGCTATTATATTGGGGATTTTGTTTTTGTTTTTTAAGTAATTTTACATATTTGTGTTCGGCGCAATTTGCAAAAAGTTTCTCACTGACAACATTTTTGTTTTCAGTTAAGAATTAATGTACACTAAGACCTCGTTTAGCGCTCAGGATGTGTTCCTAGACGTCAAAACGCTAAACGAAACAGCGTTAAACGAGGTCATCTTAACACATAGTAAATAGGAAAAGGAGAATACGAGACCGAAAATAAACAAATTTTATTTCTAAAATGGTTCGTATAGTAAAAACAGACATATTTAATCCACCAGAGCTAACGCGAAATAAATTTTAATCGTGACTGGCACCTGTCTCAGTTATTTCCTGCAAGATAGTTAGGTATGGACCCAAGCAGGATTTGGAATTTTCTAGCAGTATTTAATAGTTTTATAGAGACATAAGCGTTATTGTAACACCCACTATGTAACCACAATTTATAACAAAACTACAATTTTATTTCCGCAAAGCTGTCTAATATAAAACCCACTGCGTGACCACAGTTAACAGACAAATTATAATTTTATTTTCGAAAAAATATCTAATGTAATATTTCGAATTGTAAGCTGTATTACAATCAAAATTAGCTGCTGCCGGTCATCCACGATCTCCTATGTTCATTTTGTTCCAATATCGTGATTTTATTCAATCTGATTTCAGCTCCTTCAATAACACTTGTGCAAACAAACCTAACCTATTGAAGAAATTGATTATTCGAGGCATTCATTTCGAGACACATAGCACCACAACAGCCTACGTAAGCTAACATTTTTGATGGAGACTTACGAACAAAGCTGAAAGTTGCTGCTTGCTATTTCAAGTATTTTGTATGTTATTATAGTATTTCTTGAGTATAATTAATGTCCGTCTGAAATAGATTATTGGAAGAAACCTTAACCAAAAGCAACTAAAGCAAGTTTAAAATCTCACGAACCTCCACAATGCATCGAAAATCCGTTCACAATAAGTGAACTACGCAACCTAAAAACGTTTTGTACAACACAACCAATTCCAATTTTCTTGCTTAGTTTTGCCGTAACAAATTGAAACTGCTATACTTTGATGGAACAGCTAACCAGCTCACGTTTTAGTAGTCTCCCTCTTTCTGTCAAAATATACATCACAAGCGAGATGGTCACGAAAAATTACCGTATTCTTTAAAGTAACCCTCGGTTCATAAAAGTTTTGGGAGCGCTACATTGATCAATCAATATGCCAATAAATCCAGAGTAAACTAACAGTTCTATTTCACTGTTACCTACAGAATTACACCATATTGATCTCAAAATTTGGTTTGTTCATTTTTTGGAATTGGTATAAATTACATTTATTATAATTTATATAGCTGTTAGAAGGAATTTATATGCATTTATATAACGTGCACGTATACAGTGCTCCAAGTGCTTCGTTCATAGTACTGTACATAGTACTGTACATAGTACGTATAAGGTACAGAGCACAGCTTCTTGGCATACGAATTAAACAATATTTGGCATATAAGCAGTACCTATTCGTTTACAATTTACGCGGTGTGTGGCTATCTAAGAAAACTATCAAATTGTGTCGTGCATAATACATTAAACAATTGTGTAATTCTATGTAAGGGTTATATTACCGGTTATACATATAAATGAAACGACAGGTGAATTCTAAATCGCTGCAAATTTCTACTTCCATTTCCAGGAAATTTTCAAACCTATCATGTTCGCAGTAGACCAAGAGTTGAAAGATTTACAAGCATTCATGTGACATCAAAAATTGGCTACAGGTTTGTCAGGAAATGCATTGACGGAAATAAATAATTATAGGTAAACTTGATTTGTTTCTGCGTAGGTAATTAAAAAAATTGAAATAGAATATCTTTTGTATTAACCTCTCTACATTACAACTAATTCATTGCTAACAATTGTTGGTCGCCAAATTAAGCCGAGTAAGCAGCAGTGCTGATTGTGAGGTAGGGTGAATGTACCTATTACAAAGCAGCATTTTCAACTAGCATTCCAATTATTAAGAATATATTGTACTTAACTAAGGGCATCAATATGTTAAATCGTTCTCTGATATAGTCTTATCGGTCAATAAGAAACTGAACTGAACTGAAATCCCGAAGCGGTGACTACATGTTTTTCAATAGCAAATTGAATATGTATATTTTGTTCAGTACACGACACCTTCGGAAATGCTCCATTATATTAGAATGGAAATTATAGATTGAATATTATATTTTAATCGTTGAAATATCAAAAAAACCCTCTTCTAGCAAAAACAGTGCCGTGGCTGGCTAACTGGTACACTAAAACTATCATAGATCTTTTCACAGCCACCTTGACTGCGAAGTGGTCTTAACTCTTTAAAATTACATATTTGTTTTATCTTGGTTTCAATCGCTAACGAATAAGTGCTTAAATGCCAGACTAGTTAGAAACTGTACTTATACAAACATATTTAAAACGTCAACCACATAATTTTTTTCATTAATCACAATAACTTTGTTTTCAATATTTGCAGATGGCAGCTCAAAATGAATTGCAATAAAAATAAGACTGTATCAAACAAAACATTATGTACTTATTCTGAATAGTTTTTGAAAGATGCAATTCATTTAATACGATCCGACCAGGTTTCGATTAGAGAAGCCGGTGGATCAGTGGCGGCTCGTGGTACAATAAAACAGGTGTTCTGCAATTTGCACCTCATATAATCAGGGTCGTGTTTTTATTTATTTATCATTTATCATTTATCAACCCACGCAATATACCTGGATTTTGAGAAGTCTCGGTTTCATCATGTCCGCGCAATGCCAACTCAAAGGCTCCACAAAATTTTATACAATTGATAGAACGTATCTATTTTTTGTCACATTATCATTACGCTGCTGTATGTGTTTCCAATATGCCGAATTTAACTGAGATTGGTTGTTGATTGTTCCTAATATTGCTAACTTCATTGAATTGTGAAGGTGACTTTTGGAGTTTTGATGCTTTTTATTTTTTCACTCAAGTGTACTAAATCAGTCACTCCTACCTGTGTCCATGCTTTATCTCCTACAAAAAGCAAATATGGAAAGCAAAAAAGAGCATTTTTCTTGTTGCAGCCACAAATCCAGTTATTCCTTGCATACATTTCTTTGTTGAACTGACGTTTATATGGTTCTCCACGACTAATACCGCTGGTTTCAATAATAATGTCCGGCAGCGGTCGACCTTTATATTTCAAATCTATTTTTTTTTGTAACTATACTTCACAAATCGCTTAAAGTGAATCAAATTGTCCACAACAGCCTTAGTCAAAAATACACTAATACAATACACGAACAGGAAAGTATAAAATCAAAGTTTACAACGCCAAAGCCACAAAGCGAAAAACCGCACGTAACATAACATCCGAAATCTGGAACAGAACTGCACAGATAATAAAACATAAAATAATAACTGACAAAAATTAAAATCCACGCACTTGAAGATAAGTTTCTGCGAACCTTGCAAATTTTCTACCGAAGTTCGAAATACGGGAATTTTCGATTGTTTTCGGGACCGTTGAAAGCGCCATCATACAATTGTTGCTTACAATACATTTAATCAATGACTTTATATTTGAGTGACTAGGGTATGACAGAACTGCGTGAGATGCAGCACATAAAGAGCATTAAACTAGCGAAAGAGTTTGGGTATGTGCAGGACGCGAGGGGGATATTGGGGGTGTCTTAAGCAGTTCTGTGCAATGCCTCGAATGGCCCAGTATAAAAACAAAGGTCCGCTCCGCTGAAACCACGACAAAACTTAACTGGTTTGTTGGAATGTTGGATCCTCGGTTGCATGAAGACATGGAGTTACGAGATGGTGCGAGTTGTTGTGATTAAGAAAATAAAATTCTGTGAGAAAATTCAATTTTTTCAATATTACGTTTTATAAATTAAATACAAACGAAGTTAATTTTGTTGGCGTTAATTTTTTGGCAGTTCTGCAGCTCTGCAGCGCTTATGTACGAGCCGCCACTGCGGTAGGTATTTCGGAGTAACAAGACCTACTTTTCAAAACAGGCAGGATGGCAGACGTGGTGATCATCTGACAAAACCAGGTTCTCAGCTTATCATGACATCAAAGATGAAAAGCGAATTGACGGTTGGGCAATAAAATTATTAGAGCTACCGGAACAATTAATCGATCTGTACATCAAAAACCAAGTATCAGATGGAATAAAAATTTTCTGAAACATCATTCCAAAATCTCCGTTCGAGAAACTGAGGAAATTATACCTATTATTTAAATGTTGGAAATGTAAATGTTATTTCTTAATTTTCTTAATTCAACGATTCTGGTTATTTTTGTTACACTGATTCGACTGCATATGGGAAGTGATCTGCTAAAAAAAATAATTCCATAAATATTCAAGTTTACCGAGCAAGGTCGTCTAATAATCATATGTTGGCAACGGGGCCGCGATCCGATATATTGGCTCCTGATAAATATACGCGGACGGTCGTCATTCGGTAAAATTTGCATTTGCTGTCAATTTTTTTTTTGTTTTAACTTTCTACTTACAGTGTTTCTGATGAAATTTATCATATTTAACTATTCATCAAGATATCGTTATTGTAACCGCGAAATTCAGTTAAACGGCTGTTAATTGGTGCAATCGCCCTATGGTACCGAAGTGTGAATATGTTGTTATAAGCCACACAATTCAATTATATCTATGTTCAATTTATTTTTTGAATCGGAAACTTATTAAATGAAAGCATCTTTACCGTATCTACTGAAAAAACGGAAATTAATAAAAACATTTAATTTGTTGAAAAAATGTAATGAACGTTCAATCAATAAAATAATTTTCAGAGAATCGCGTCGAGATTAAAAAAACGTATTGCATGTAGACGATGGCAGGTAAACACATTAATATTTTCGTTATGTAAACCAATTCTTATAATAATCTAATGATAACAGGACATATACACACATTCATATAAATGTTACACATAGTATAAAACTGTTGACATGATGTGTTTTAAACGAGCACTTGAGTGAAATGGACCAAGGCCTCAATGCAGACGCATATTGTATAAGGCTTTCTTTGCAAGAAGTTACCTTTTATAGTAAAGCATGAGACGCTTCCATACACAGTTACTTGTATGTACTCTCTTTACCACTTCTCGACAATACCAAATCTCCTTCACGAAACGAACTGATTTTCGAGAATCCCAAGACAATTTTTTACGACCGGTGAGATATTTTTAAACAGCGTCATGCACGCTTATAAAGTTTTGCATATCTCAAAGTAATTAACACTGATGACCTTACAAATCATTTTATAAACTGTAAAAAAAAACAATTTCTCCTTTAAATTCTTGCTGTTATCTCGTGTTTTAAAAGTTATTGCCAGCGTTAAGATTGGAGAGGCACAAAATTGCCGATCAACAAGTCTGTTGATTACTGCAAGCAAAAAATGAATACAATTATCGCTCGAGATGTATAAAAAGCGTGACGTAGACCGCTTTATTTACGTAGAGAATAGAAAATCCAAACAACTGTGAGTAATGGATAATTGATGTAGGTGCTTGAAATATTGTTTTCATAAATAGAAGTGCGTGGCACGATTGCTTCTTGCTGTTGTGAGGGAAACACTGTTGATAATCTTATCGGAGAAATTTCGTTGAAGGACGATTGCAAAAATAAAAACAATAGATCCCAATTGAGTAACTAAATCTTGGAAATAAATACTCCACACTCGTACCTACTCAATTAAAAAGTACTCAATTTTAATTTAAAAAATGTAAAAGCGTCAATTTAAAGCGAATTTTAAGTTACAAATAAATGCAATGTTGATGTTAATGTGTTGCATTTAAAATGTACGTAATAAATTTCGGCAATATCAAATGTTTGTAGTTAACCAATCAGTATTTCATTATAATAGTCAGTATTTTTAAAAATCTAATCCAACTTGATCAAACCTTACCCAAACTGATTTTGTATGATATAAATACTGACCATTTGTTTGTTATTTTCTTGCTAATATTAAAAATGATTGGATTAAAGATGTTTAACTGTATAAGTCATGTAACCGATTGTGAAGTGTAACCTTCAAGCTAAAACTATTTTCTTATCGCTTCAAAGTTTTATTTGCATTATCTTCTACAAATGCGTATTCGTTGTAAATTAAAGAAAAATGTATTTTAAAGTCGACGTAACAAAAATAAATTACAGATAATAAAGTTTCAAAAAATACGGTGCCTATTTTGTTAAAATATATTAATACAATGACCGTACGACTCCAACCACCTCTTCGGAATAAATTTGTTCCTTAGTTAAGTACCATTTTACTTAATAAGTAAACCTTAAGGTCTGATGAATTCTTACTTTTGTAAAGTTAGTTACAATATAAATTTTACGTTTGGCTGTAAGTCTTGAAAGTTACAATTTTGAAATTAATCATTAGAAGCAAAGTATGAAATTGAAATGAAAGAAAAAATTGTAATTTCACTGAATAATTTGTTCATTTCTTTCATGATTAATAAGTGTGTGGGAAAATAGTCAAGAGTGACACACCAGAAACAGTAAATGTTAATGAAACAGCAGTAATAACTCCAGCAATAAAATACTTCTGTTTATTTGCTGCTTCATTCGTTTGCTTTATGAAATAAGCGTTCTTTTGTTTTTCACAGTGCGAAGAACTGACGTGTTTAAAGTTTATATATTTCAGAAAAGAAACTTTTATTGTTCTTCATACATTTTTCATAATAAATTGATATTTATTTTTAATGGTTAGTGCAAGAACTTCTATCTAGAAACAGTAAGAGCAAAGATAATGTATATCGCAGTAAACCAGCCTTTGTGTGAACCTAGAACAGGCTGATAAAAAGTGACACAGTTGGTCGTATGAACCTTTATATTAATACCATAATATTTCTCTATAGTCGTATATTTCATAAATGAAGTGTCGTGATCCCATGATTGTAGTTTATGTTATAGTTTGGGCGATGCCCCTCCATTTATGTTAGTCTGAAGCATTCCTAATATTTTCCTGAAATGATGTTCCAGTGAATTCGCTGACTTGATCGATCCAATGTTTTGAACACAATGTTTTTCTTCTATTAACGTGACCAAAGTATTTTAAAACTTGAATTCTTAGTTATTTTGATATGGATACATTAGTTCTGTGTGATGTCCAAAAGATTCTCAAAATTCTTCGTCAGACCCATCTCGAATGCGTTTATTTTATTGCTACCAGTCGTCTTTAAGGTCCATGCCTCTGACCCGTACAATGGCAATAGGAAAGACAAGTGATCTGAATAGCCAACATTTTGCTGAATTTGTGATGTGGCCATCTTTCCAGATTATAGTTAACTTAACAAGGGCAATTCTTCGCTTTATGTCACTTGAAGTGTTACCATCATTATGTAAGAACGTTGATAGATTATTTCTTTCACGTCTGCCAAATCAAATGTTAGGTGTGGATTCAATTTTGTTGGTGCAGTTTATTACCATGAGTTTTGTTTTTTGTAGATTCAGTTTGAAGCCAAAGGATGAGCTCTACGGTTGAATCCTCTGAGCATAACTTTGCTTTGTTGAGAGATCAGTACAATGGTTCTGAAATTATTACATTTTTAACTTGACCCTTTTTTGTGTAGTGAAAAGAAAATAAATGACCTCCAATCACTTGGCCACTGTCACGTTTGCCAGATCATGTAGCAGATTATCCATAAAATTTATCCGCCTTTTGAAATTAGTTGTTTAAAAGCATTTCTGTACTCTCATCCCATCACCAATGAATTTTTATAACAATTTTGTCTTTTATGTTTTTGACACGGAATCAGTTCAAACATTTCAGCAACAAATTACAAAGAACCTCTAAAAACGCATAACTTTAAGTCGAGCAGTTCAGTTTAAGTTGATCTTACAAATCCGTGCAACAACTGTTACTTAGTCGATTTATTTATATGAAGCGATGTACTTACAGTGTTATGCAGAACACAAGTTGGTGCATAATTTTGCAATGTTTCAATTATTTTTTTTTAACTAATCAAAGTACCTACATAAGCTACTTAATTAATAATTATTTTCGTGCATTGTTTACGATTGACTCACAAGGTTCTACTATTTTTCGATTCCTTGCCGGAAAAAATTTGGCGAAAAAATCGTCAAGCCAATCTTGAAGAGCAGCGTTACTATTAATGGAGATTCCCCTGACTGTTAAATAGAAAGTGGAAAAGGTGATAATATAATGGAGCAAAGTCAAAAGAATAGTGCGGATGTGTAATAACCTTCCAACCGAGCTATTCTATAGCTACTTTTGTAATGTAAGCAGTAATCGTGCTCCAAAATTTCTAGACTCCGTTTTCCCCGTCGTTTTCTTCAATTTCATCCTCAAACTAAAGGAGTTCTTAATAATAATACATTCTTCTTACATTCTTCAAATGCAATTTCTAAGTACAGCTACTCATTAACTATTAAGATATTTTTTTTATATCCAAATCAACGTGTAATAATTTTATTAAAGTACAAATGTAGAGAAAAATGTATAAAAACAATACGAATTTTTAGGGCAAACAATATTCAATATATTCAATATTGGTGCTTGCAAATAAGATCAGCAATGACCGTGAATTGCAGAGCTATGTACTGACAGAATCTAATGGAAACAATAATTATGATTTAAGAGGTGTACTCACTTAGTTTTATGAAAACTCTCCATTAATCGGAACTCAAGCAACCGGCAGTCTCGCGCTACCAGCAAATAAATTAAAGAAATATTTTAAATAAACATTAAAATGAAATCAATTTCTAGCGGAAATGCAAGTTTACAGTCGGGGCGCCACACGTTTATCTCCCACCCACCCGATTTCATCGTGTGCAAACATACCGATCAGCTGGAAACTATTGATATTGAAATTTTGTCCTCACTGAAACTCAAATATCCCGAAACGCATCCCAAATGCTACATTTAATCAACAGTAATATCACAAGTGCATCAAAATAGCCGATTAAATTTTGACGTTTCTGTCAAAATGTTTTGCCCAGAAATATGTCGAGCAAATTTGCCACGTAACAAAATCTCGAGTGCGCAGCACGAGAGATTTTGGGTGGAAAATTTACGAGAAATATTTCTTTATGGCAAAACGTTGCGACAAAAACGTAAAAATTTAATCAGGCTATTTTCATGCACGCGGGGTATTCGGCATGATTATTTCCTGATTATTAATTTGAATAAATAGATTTTACAACGAATTATTTATTTACTTGTCGAGGAATCTTTGATAATGATTGCAAAAAAAAATTCAGAAGCTATTAAACGTCAAAATTTAATCGGGTAAATTTTGACACGTCTGAGACGTCAAAATTTAATCGGGTAAATTTTGACACGTTAATTTAATCGCTATAAAACTGAGGAAAACCATGGTGACTGTGACGTTTTACGTGCATGAAGGAAATAATCAACAGTAATATCACAAGTGCATCAAAATAGCCGAATAAATTTTGACGTTTCTGTCAAAATGTTCTGACTAAAAATATGCCGAGCAAATTTGCCACGTAACAAAATTTCGAGTGCGAAGCACGAGGAATTTTGGATGGAAAATTTATGAGAAATATTTCTTTATGGCAAAACGTTGCGACAAAAACGTAAAAATTTTATCAGGCTGTTTTCATGCACGCGGGGTATTCGGCATGATTATTTTCCGATTATTCTTCTGAATAAATAAATTTTACAACGAATTATTTATTTACTTGTAAAGGAATCTTTGATAATAATTGCAAAAAAATTCAGAAGTGATTAAACGTCAAAATTTAATCGGGTAAATTTTGACACATTCGAAACGTCAAAATTTAATCGCTATAAAATTGAGGAAAACCATGGTGACTGCGACTTTTTATGTGCATGAAGGACTAATCGCCGTAATTTGTTTTTTTGTTTATTTTTAACAGCAACTCTCAAACAACTGGAAACTACATTTATCCGGCATCTATCAATCTTGGTGGGTGTCGGTTAACAGAGAGTTTACTGTATGTATTTAATAGCCAGTAGGCACACTTAACACTTCTAATTTGCAATGAAATGGGCGTTAGATAATAATACCTACAAATAAGACATTCCTTTGAAATTCAATTTGCATTATGTCAATAAAATATATTAAAAAAATATGTACCTATTTTACATTAAAGTTAAGTTTGTGAAAGGAGCATTTTTAATTATTTTTTAATTAACTAAGCAAAGCACATAATTCTAGTATTTGCACGCGATTAAATTAAAGACAAAAGCTAACACTAAAATTATCGGGGAAAACCGGCAGTAAAAAATATGTCAACATGATCTAAAAGGTAATCGTTCAAATTTACACGAGAGTTTTTAATTGTTCCACTTACGACTCATAATTCTTATTGAGTACAAAACGGAATCCTTGTACGAAAAGGGTTAACAACTAAACGCGATTAAGTTGTCGAACGATTATTAGCAAATCCGACTTTTTTAATCGCGCAATCAACCTCTTTTAATAATTTTCTCTGAAAAATATTTAATTAGAAAAAAAAATAGTTTTTAACTGGCGGTAACCGATGCGTGAGCGTTTTATAGGTATTTATGTCTGTAATAACAGAGTAAACCGAGATCAGGACTCGACGATAATCTATCGTGTAATTAAATCTATATAAATATATTTTTCTATTAAATCGACACATCGATTTTTTTCGCGTTCGACGCTTAATTCTTATATAATCACACACGCAGCCTAATCATGACAATTAGGTAAACAATGCTGTACTTAAATTATGAATAGGGAGATAATATTTTTAAGATCTGTTCTTGATAAATCCTGTTGTTATCGAAATAAACTATTGTTATGACTCTTATCGCCGTAACTCTTTCATAAGTTGTAATTTTTACACTCGTTTTTATCAACGAGAAAAACAATCCGATAGGATAATTTAGGCGTTCATGCCCCGTCTCACACAATTTTAAGTCTAAAACGTCTAAATAAATCGAAATTTGTCGGTTGATTCCATCACTGCTGGACCGAGAAAAAATTAAATTTATGATCTGAACCTAAAATATAAGTACAGCACTTTAATTGGTCTAAACATAAAAAAAAAGAACTTTTGTCAAACAAGATTCTAAAGCTGACAAAAAATAGTGCTCAATTTTTTTGCCAAGCTGCGAAAAAATTTTTTTGGAGTCTTCCGAGTGTGTGACCGAAAAAAATGAGCACGCGGCGCTATATAGCAGTGCAAGAGGCTTCCGATTGGTTGAAATGAAAAGAAAACGCTGGTGTATCCTTAATAGCGAGGGTGAGCATCCTACAGGATCCCAGGATAATATGCTGAGCCCAGAGTAGGGGAACGGTACATAGCAGCACGTTTAGCTTTCAGCGCAATCAGTTTACACTAAGCTGGCGTCGTGGTCGTACGATATATATGTCCTTACATCACGAATGTCACCGTATTTTATTTATGTATAACATCTCGTAAAATGCAATTAAGATTAAAATAATTATCTCGACTTGTTATATATATTTTTTTCGAGGCATCATAAAAGTGAAGTGAACTGTGTGTTTATTTATTTATACTTTTTAAAAGTGTATTTAGAACGTTTATGTGCACCTAGTGCACGATATCATGGCCCGTTTAATCTTAAATCTTCTTGTGTTAATAACCGCTGCAAATTTCGTGGCTGCACGCAATCGATCACCATTGATAGACGAGGAGACTAGAACGAGGAACAAAGCTGCAGGTAAACCCTCCACCCCATATGATCCTTCATTATCTGTGCGCTGTGCATGCAAATCCCTCAGGATTCTTTCCGAGGGGTTGGAATAACAGACATTGTATTTATAGCTGCGATTATGTATTAAAAAATTGTGTTGGAAGCGTCTACGCTGCTATTTGCGTCACTATTGTTGTTTGTATTTTTTTGTGTAATGGACGCATGTGGATATTTTTGTAAATGCATGCTTTTTGCTTATTTTATCGCTAATTATGAAAACTTCGATAAAAATAGAAATACTGTCCCAATAAAAATTAATTATTACACATTGAAATAGCATTCGATGGACCTTGTAATTTTTAACTCGTTTTTAAAATAGCTGATCTATTAAATAAAAAAAAAATTGTTGCTTTGGCCGTTTGGAAAAATCAGAACATTTTGTTAGTAATTTGATTCCATTTTTTAAATAAATTGCCAAAGTGTCTTTAATTATTTTATTCGTCGAAAATGGGCGAGTGAAGAAATCTGATTCGACTTGAATTACTTTTGAATTTGTGCTACTCTCTAAAAGTCTCTCCAATTTTGCCATTATCATGCGCAGTATGGAAAAGTATTGTTTTTGTGCAAAATGAAATATAAGTTGTTATAAAGGTCTTTTCAATGTGACAATATTTTGAGCACGCGAAACTAAAAATTTCAAAACAGCTGATTTAATTTTGATTTTTTTTTAATTTTTCGAAAAGTGCAATAGGAGAGAATTAATGAGTTAATGATGCAAATAATTTTACAAAATTTTCAATGTAAATATAATCATGCGTATGATCAACTTACATTTTTGTTCTCAAATAGTTTCGCTCTTAAAAAATTGTTTGTGTTTTTAATTAGACAATCTGAAAACCAGCGGTGAGTTATCCTATGGGAAAAAAAGGAAAATTATCCCCGGAAACAAGCTCATTATTTGTAAAATGTCATCTGAAAAAGTGACTAAATGCAACACTGTACTTGGGGCCCCCAAATAAAAATTCCTGGAAGCCTCTTGAAGCTATAACACGCTGCTGCTGGTAGCTAATATTTTGGGACATTATTAAATTTAGTGATTTATTTTCTGAAATTTATTCTAAAAATTTTGAAATTACAGATTTTATTAGTGCTTTCTAAACCTGTCCAAATGATTTAGTTAAGAGAGCCTCAATTTTCAAATTAATGCACGACATGTTTACGAGAAAAGTTTTTTTAGGTTTTTGACGAACGGATTTGCAACGAAAAAAAATCTGTTTGTAAATACGAGATGAGAAAGTAGTTTGGCGATCACGTCACTTTTTGTTTTATGCATTGCATGACGGAAGTTATGGGAAAAAACCGCTTGTTGTAGTAACGAGTCGCGAATTTGTAGGTGTTTTATTTACTATATTTTCCACTCTACCATGCCAAAATGCGTTAGAAAAATAAAATTAAACCGAGATTTATAGCGAAAACACGAGTCAACCTTGAAACTGGCGAATAATAAAAAAATTAGGTCACACTTATTAATGTTCGTTAATTTTTTGTTATGTGAAAAATCGAAAAAAAAATACGTCCCAGAAAATCATTTGAAAATAACATTCAGGGCACATACCCAGACAGTTATAAAACTATCACGTTTGACTTGTATCCCGACTATGTTGGAGATAAATCACAAAAAATTAGTCATAAGCCTTTTTTAAAAATATCAACAAAAATCGCGCCCGATCTAAAATTATAATATTTAATGGCTTTCCCGGTCGCATTGCGAAATAAATTTCGCATCAAATAAAAATACGTAATCATCGAACAAGAAAATCATGAACGCAAGGTTGTTCCAAAGGACATTTGTCGCCTTCGCCGCCCTAAACTGCTTATTGTCCAGCATACATTGTTTAGACTCAGGTCACGTACGTACACAGCTTGCAATATACGCTCATTGCCTAATAAGACTTAGCGGCCTGAAATCAAATAGCTACTTATGCTGAATTTATTTGGTGTATTTCGTCAACTATACTGCATCTTAATCGACGTGAACCTTACGTATTGTGGCTCTTATTTTATTTTATAGCGTCCACAATTAGATTGTATCGCATTGCTTCGCTAGAATCGAAGGGACATGACTTCGTACCGACTTTTTTTTTACCCACCGTAACTGTGTTGATATTCCAAGAACGTATTTGCAGAAAAAAAAACTTCGGGGGCTTGTTGGGCAACAATGAACCTTTACAACAGTTTTTTTTTTGTGAAACTCCATTTATGACGGAGCGTTGTTACCTAGGCGAGGTAAAAAGTTTTAAGCTCGAAACAAACATGGCGCTATTTATATAAATATTTCTGTTGTTTATTGCAAAGAAACTTAAAAATAATATAAGGGAATGTTTCACTTATGTACATTTTATACAAAAAAAAAATTCCGAATGTAGATTGGATTTTGATAAAACTTTGTAAATTGTAGAAACTAATTATCAAATCTGAATTCATTACCTTATGCCTTGAATCAAAAAACAATGAATGCGCAATGCAAGGTGAACATGTAGCTAGCTATTAAGTCCAAAACTGGTGTCAGCACTGACAGCATCAGAACGACATTTTTTTTTAAATGATGATGGAATCTTTATGATTGGTCACTAGCCACATCAGCCCACTGTAATAGGCCGTTATTATGCAGAATTAATTGGGATAAAGAATTGTTAAGAAAATACGTGAAAAACTGCAGGTAGATGCACAACAAGGGATCAGTGCCAGTCGTTGCATAAACTGCAATAAGCTAATGTAGATTCAGCCAGATTTGGTGCCGACCGACTATTTTCTGTTTACAAATACAAAAAAAAGTGTGTTTAGGTCGAAGAACAGTAGATCACTACCATTTCTAGCTCGATGACAAATCGCTGTTTTTCGACCGTTATCAAAAGTGCATTCATTGCATTACATTGAAAAGTAAAAATATTTTTCATTGCAAGTGCGCTTGAATGTCAGACTTGAAACTTTTTGTCCTGTTTAATGCTTAATCGTTTTGAAATTGTATATTAAACCATAATTACAGAAGGTAAACATTTCTCGCACGAGTTCGAAATTTGAACACCAAACAAAGTCTGCAAGTGACCCAATGGACGAATGCTTGAATAGCCTCCTATAACAATGTTTTTATGCTAATTCTTCTCTTCTCTTCTCTTTTTTGTAAAAATAGTTGACACTTTCTTCTGAGAGCACGTTTAGAATAGTTAGATTGGCATAACTTATATGAATTAAGTTTGATTTTTAATAGAAAATTTTGTACACAATTTGTAATTTTTTTCCAATTTATTTATATGTAATTAATAATAACATATAAATCATATGGAATGTCAAATGACACACTTTGCTGCAGTACAACTTGCTTATAATGGATTTGAGGGGACTGTCAATATTAGTTCATTATAATCGAGTGTCCACCTTATTCATATTGGATTGTTTTAATTGAAAGCAATTAAATTGTAAAATACAAAACGGTAAGATTACTTTAAAAAACATCGGTAATTGCATATTTTTCTTAAAAACATATAATTTAAAACAATTTGTATTTTGTTTAATTGATAAAGAATTTCTCATTTTTGAAAGTAGTGTTGCAAAATTTTCGAAGCAATCTTTACTTAATAATAGGATAAGTTAACAGCTGTTTATTTCTTGCAAAACAAGTTCTATGAGGGAAATCCACGAATTCGGTTCGGATGTAATGAACTTTCAGCAAATTTTTATTCCATTGGAAGTAGACGTCCGTTATAAGCGAGTTATAATATATTCTGTAAATTGTTTAATGTAGATATGCATACCAATTTCTGCAAACAAAATGTTACCAAATATCGTTTAAGAATGGATCAAAAGTTGCTATTCTAATGCCGAAACAGAGAAACTAAGTTTTGGTTTTTCCTACAAGTTTTACGGAACAAAATAATTAGGTAAAACTGTTGACTTATATTTTAGATAAGATTTAATTTTGTAGCCCAGCAAATTGACAAATTGACTTAAAAAATAAAATGTTAATGACCTCAGGCCTTTGTTAAAAACTGCCAACTGCCTGAATGTGGCATGATTCGCGGAATAACAACGCCAACTTCTGCAAATAAAAAACAGTTCCAACCAAATTAGAAACTAAAATTTGCCTTTACATTTGAGAGCCACGTTCATCAATTAACTCGATCGACCAGGCTTTCAACAGACGGCGGCGGATTAACTGCTTCAGAAACATTTCCTGTTAACACTGGTCGTCTACAACGTTTGGTGGTCGGCAGCTGTTTAGAGAAAGAGACGAAATCGACTTTTTCCAAAAAAACAACAAATTAGTGAGCGATTCGGTTTTCATGCAAAAAAGACTACAAAAATTGTCTGCGGCGTTTCAAGGGACGACTAATCAGTTTCGCAATGTTAATCGAATACTCTGCATCTGCCAGGATTGACTCGTTAGCGTAATTGAAAGTAATTTTCACGCATAAATGTCTGTATCCACAAAGCGCGTTTTTGTTCGATTGGTCTGAGCGATATTCGACCCGATGAAAATGTTGCACAGTTGCTACTATCAGTCAGTCATAATTTTTTCGGGTGTATTTTCGAAACGACACAGTTTTTTAAATTTTGTCATATCACTTTGATATATGCGCGCTATTGATTTTTTTTTTAAGAAGTCCGCGCCAAAATCGTTACGAAATTTATTTTTTCCGATCGTCAACAATTTTATTTCCGAAGGTCGACACGGTCGTATTACAACCAATTAACGTCTATAAACACGATATCGATTAACTTGCACAATTTGTTTTAATTGTGAAAACGCGCAAACAAAAAGTGGAGAAAGTGCATTCTGCATTATTTTCCCACCAAATAAGGATTTGCGAATATTTTAGAAAATAGGAAGGAACATTTGATACCGGTAAGAAAGCGCGTCCTTTCTCTAGTTTTATTTTTTTGCGGCCGAGACAATTGCACCGTTTACGCACTGTTAAGTAAATCGCGTTTTATAACGCGCGGAGTAGATGACCTCAATCGAGTGCGTTACCCAAATAGACCGGCGTCGCGACGCGTAATGTCCGAACGGTAAAATTATAATCAACACGTAGTCGCGACGCGGTAAATCGTTCGTTTTTAGAGTCGATTTCACATATGATCGAATGAAACAAGAATGCATACAAAATTATTGCAACATTCGCATAAACAACCGGCACGAAACTGTATTTTAAATAGTTTTACAATCGTTCTATAATTACCTTAGACCGTACTCGAGTTATGAGACGCTTTCGTAAAACCACTTATATGGTTTTGCTTTATTTGTAAAATTCATTTGCGATGCGGTATTTTATTACATAACCCGTGTATGATGGAAATTAACGACTGAACTCTCCGGTAAAAACGCGCGTTTATGTTTATTGAAAATCGGGAAGCGTTTCAGAAGAGAAATTGTGGCCGTGCTATAAATTTACTTATTTATATACAGATAGACACACACACGCTCGTACAAAAACACACACCAGCGGTTACGATATGTTTACCTATTTATAAACATATTTAAAACATTAATAGTGCGACGATTCGTTCATGTGAATGACACTATAACAATAAATAGCGTCTGCTTTAAAAATCCAGATTTCAGGAAAAACATCACACGCACCGAAAAGGTCTCCGACTTCAGCTTAACGTCATCCGACGCAGTTTTTAACTTTGCATTAGCAACACAGTCGCAATATTTCAAACATATTCTGCATTATAATAACATTTGCTTTAAAAATGAGATTTCAGCAAAAGCAGGATTACTATTTTTCGGTCATTTTAAATAACAATAAAATATTACATCTAAGAACACCATTTCTTCTTTTTTTTTAATACTGTGCATGGCCATGTCAAGTCTTTTGAACTTGGAAATGGGTATTTACCATTTAACTTATATTGAAAATCGATTTTTGGTTTTCGTATTGCCGTCTGCATCCAAATCGTACGGCTTACATGCTCTAAACCAGGCGATCGGTGATGAAAGCAATCTTAGCATGCCAAGGAAATTTAGTTGCACTTTGCACATGTCTTCAACAATTCATATATTTATTTAATGATTTAGAGTCACATGATACTCCCGTGGCGACCTATGCACAACTTCCGTAAACTGATGTCCACAAAAGTGAATTATGTTGAGGTAGATATCCGCACAAATGTGAAAGCAGCGCTTGAAAGAATTTGGCCAAGGAATAGACTGGCAACCGTGAGCTTACCGTCGAAGAAACTTTGGGTAATGGGTAGTGTCGTTTTCATTACCAATTGGCGATCGTAAACAATTTTTATCTTTTTATCAATAAATGACATTGTTGTTTTGTCGTTAGATTAATCAAGCGTACGCTCCGGAGTATATGAAAATTAGTCAGGAGTAGTATGTTATTTACGCTACAATCTCGATTTCTTCCAAACATGGATTGTATGCATAAGCCACAGCCATAAGGAAATCTCTTGAAGTAGGCGGTTCGACTACAGTCCCAACTTTCTATATGAACACACAAGTGACATTACATTAGGGTTAATTGTACTGGTTGAGAGCCTTTTAACTGAATTTCAAGATTACAATAACGATATTTGATGTATGAAATAATATAAAAATTCATCTGAAATACGGTAATTTCAAGTATAAAATTAAAATAATAAATTTTGTCACTAAATGCATGTTTTACCGGATGACAGCCGTCCGCGCTTATTGCACGGCCTTGCTCGGTAAACTTGAATATGTTTGGAATTTTTTTAGCAGATCACTTCTCATGCGCAGTTGAATTATTGTAAAAAAAATAACTAGAAATAATCGTTTTATTACGAACATTAAAAAATAATAGGTATAATTCCTTGAGGTTCTTGAGCGGAGATTTCAGAACGACGTTTCAGAAAATTTTGATACCATCTGATACCTAGTTATTGATTTACAAATTCAATTTTTCTGCTCTAGCAATTTTTATGACAGTGTTGGTAAAATTTCATTTCGTAATCGAAAAGGTGCATTTTGCCATCCTTATTGCTCAATCATCAATTCGTCTTCGATGATCATGATAGGTTGAGGGTCCGGCCAGCCTGTCTTGAAGAAAGGTCTTGGTACTCCGAAATGCCTACTGGGCATTCTAATCAAAACCTTACCAAATCGTCTTAAACGAAGTACCTCTTTCAAGGATTCTTAAGAATAAGTGAATAATTTTCTGTTTGATACAGTCTTATTTTTGTTGTAATTCACTTTGAGCTGCCATCTGAAAATATTGAAAACAAATAATACTTTAAGTTATTGCGATTAATGAAATATTTAAAATGAAGTGTCCAAGAAAAACCTGCTCTCGGACATTCTGATTTTCTTTAAATTTATTCGGTTGGTGTTTTATTATGGCTGCAAACTAACCACTTATTCTTTACTGATTGACAACAAGATAAAGCAAATGTGTAACAAAAAAGAGGTTGAATAAGTGTCGAATATTGCCACTAAATCAGACCTTTTCGCAGTCATCCTGGTTGTGAAAAGGTTCATGAGAGATTTAGAGTACTAGTTGGCCAGCCACCGCACTTTTTTTGCACGAAGAGGGTTTTTCGACATTTCAACGATTCAAATATAATATTAAATCTTGTCTCTCTCCTGGTGCCATCTCAATTTCTGAGGTTAGCGATCGCCATGGCATAACGCGCTGTATGTATTAGCGTTTCCCTATTCATCCCCAATTAGTTTCTTATATTGCTCATCCAAGATGTTTTCCTTCTTCCTCGTGCCCTCTTTCCTTCAATTATCCCTTCTATTATATATATTGTAGTATTATGTATTTTTCATGTCGTAATATGTGACCAAAATAGGATAGCTTCCTTTTCTTTATAATTATTATCTACTAGTTCTCTTTCCGTTCTAATTGGTCTTTAAACTTCGTCATTGCGCACTCTTTGTGTCCAAGAGAATTTTATGCCCACATTTCGAAAGCTGCTAACCGATCCGTCATGTCCTTTTTGAGGGTCCATGTCTCACAGCCATGTAATAAAGTTGATCATACGTAGCATTTTAGAAGCCGCAGTCTTAGATATGGTTTTAAATTTAACAAAGGCTGATCTTGATGTCTATTCTCCTCTTCATTTCATTTTAGCACTCCATTTTTGAGTTGATTATGCAGTCTGAATATGTGTAACTATTAACTTGCTCAATTTTAATGTTGATATTTATAATATTAGTGTTGACGTTCTTGCTTCTAACCATGATCTTCGTTTTATTAACGTTTATTTTTAATTCCGCGTTAGTACCGATGCTAATGTAATTCAACATGCATTTAAATGAAAATTTCCAAACGTGCGGTGCACTAAACAAAATAGACACGATCAAACCGCTATTGAAAAACATGTGGTCACCGCTTCCTTAATTTGTATTTATTTCAGTTTCTCCACAGGCCCGCACATTTCTTATCGAACTATAAGAACATCGGAGAACTATTTAACACATTGATGTCCTTAGTTAAGTGCAAAATATTCTTAATAAATCAAATCCTAATTTAAAAGGCTGCTAACAGATTGGAACTGCACAATAGGTATAGTGTTGCATTTTGGGGATGATTTCTACGACCCTGCAATAGTGTTTATTCATTTCTACCTACCCTACTTAAATGACACCAAACGGCACGCGTCTGTGACGAACTACCGAAGTTCAGGGCAGTCTTTAGGAATAAAAATTTAGTTCTATGTAAAATTGTTAACAAGACAGTTACCAAATTTATTCACAAAAAACAAAGTTTCTTATATCATTTGGCATCTTTTTCAATTTTACAAATTACAGAATAAATACGTATAGAAATTGTGGCATTGGGAAAAACATTTGGGCCAATACAGTCCAGATTATACCATTAAGATTATCTCAAAGGACCGGTCGGTCTATACAGAAATGCCAGTACCTGCGTAATGCCAGTATTCTTCGTAGACACAATGCGAACATGTCATAAAAATCATCTGAAAAATGGAGCACTATACATTCACCCTATCTAGAATACCATTGGTTCTGCAAAGTCGCAGCACCAAATTTATAACTCGCGTACCGGTCAAGTTGTGCAAGGAAAATTGGGTATAATTAACAATACAATCAATTCATTCCCGTAATGCTATAATTATATTAAATTCCACCAAAAATGTTCCTAATAAATTAGTCAAAATATTTGACACTCTTCCGGCGGGGTTAAACGTTAAACGTGACTAGGCAATAATATTATTATCGAACACAAATACAGGAAGTAGTGGAGATTAAATTTCCCAGAAATCTTGCACTGAGCCATTGCATCGGCTAAAGCAGGTCATGAAGTACTCTCTAAACTAGAGCCTAATTTTAGACCGATTGTTTTGTTCGCTAAGACTTAAATCCATTTTGATCGATCGATATTCCCATTTTTAATCACATTTGAATTATGTCGAACTAATCCCAGTCTTTTTTACCGTCGCCCCAATGATATTGAAATATTTGTGTCCAATCATTGCAAATATTTTTGCATAAATTCCATAGGAGTATATCCTCGAGGTTACTGCCCAAGGCTAAGTGGCGCCAACGTGCTATAGTTTACTTTAAACACTTCCAAAACGTTCCTTTTTTTACGTGTGTTATTGTTCGGATCAAAATAAGTTTTTGCACGACCGGAATTTTAATTCGCAAAACTCCTCGAATTAATTGTTTATGAAGTTCTTTTTAAAAACTGCACAATAGTCTATTTTTAACTTTCAATAAAAAAACGGCTCGTTTAGTTTAACAAGACGAGATTGTCATTTGAACTTTATTGTGCCCGCATTTTAGTGCGAACAATTTAGAAAGAAAGAAAAAAATCGCCAAAACGACGACATTGTGAAATTAGCAGAAAACGGACGGAATTCTTATTTGAGTACGCGACTGCGTGAAAGTAATTTCGCGCTTGGGTGGGGTTGGGGATTTAAATGAGATTGACGTACACGTGCCGGTTCTTAATCCAAAAAATCAACAATTATCATAATCAAATCACACTCGATAAACAATAACAATACGAGAAAATCGAAATAAACCTAATCACACAGTTGGCAATCACACTTTGATCTTGGGTTGCGCAAGCCGTCAATTAAATTGGTTGAACGGAAAATTGAAATATTATAAATTTGCCAAATTAATTCTAATTTCAGTTTGAAGGTCGTAAATCTAGTTGCTAAGTGGCGAATTGTCGAGAAAAGCTTTCCAAATCGACAAGCAATTATTTGCATGTTAAATAAATTACAATAAATGGAAAATTTAATCTCGACACTCTCGTTGTGTGTACAGGCGATATTACTTCATAATGTATTACAAAAGTTGTCATCAGATCGCATGACATGATTGATATCGCGTTAATTTATCCTATCAGTTATAAAATCCATTGTATTTCTTTCTTATCTATTTTGATAATTTATAAGCTTTTCGATAAAGAGCTTAGGCTGTAACAAAAATTGTCGATTGGTACAATTACATTATAATTAATTGGATTGGATTCCACGAAATCAACTAATTAAGAAGTAAATTGTCAAAATCGATTATTTCATAACATAATTTTTAAATTGATAATTTAGAAGAATAGTTGCTTTATCCAAAAAACAAAACGTTACTTAATTTGGTTTACATAGTTTTTACAACTTATTAATTACAATTATTTGGCTATATAAAGTGAATAGAAAGTATTAATCCCATGAACAAAATTATGAACATTGCACAAACGGCTTATATACTTTTGATATTTTTTACCGAAAGATTAGATCAATTTAAGAATAATTATGAATTAAATCTAAACTTAATGCTATTCTTTTTGAAAATAATTTTTTTTTTCATTTCATTAAAATCAAACCCACGGGCTACCAAAACATGATTTTCATAATTTTTAAAATCGTTTGGACGACGAACGAGTGAACAAGCAGCCAACAAAGTAAGCAGTCAATAAAGGTTAATTTTCTTAAATTCGTGCAAGTTTGATAATGCTATACTATTATGTTGCTCACTACTAGCGCACTAATTCACTATCCGTTGATAAATTAGCATCATGCAGTTTCCGTTTAACTCGCAAGCTTCCAAAATATACTTATAAATTCAAATACCAAGACTGGGTTTACGGTTGACCCTCACTTTTATAAGCTAAATTTAGTTTAAAACGCCAAGGTTTTACTATCGCATTTTGAAACATCAAACACCAAACCTGGTGAAAAATGACCCTATTCACATTTTTATAGATAATAAAAAGTATGAAAGCTGTGAATTTGAAATACAGTTCACACCTCCCTCCAGAAGGCATTAATGAATAACAGAATACCTGCAGCCATATCATTTAACATAAATTTGATAACTAAAATGATTATTAGTTCCCCACTGACCCAATTTTAACAACTCGAGGGGTAATATTTAAGCCACAAATATATTTTTGATAATCCGAATTATTTATAACCTAATTTTATGACTATGTTTTCCAAAGACTACATAAAAAAATACACAGTATCTACCGATGAAATAATTTTTCCGGTGATCGTTGATTTACGGGTCGATTTAATGAATAGGAAATCGTGCATTTATGACCCCTCTTAATGAATGATTTCTTATAAATGCACAATTTCGGCATCTACGCAACGAAGTATACTATTAAATTAAAATGGAATCTGACAAATGAATACAAAATATACCGATAGGAACTACAAAGTTAATTAAATACTTACGTTATGTTTATAGTAATACTATTTTATAGAAATTAGCAACAGTACAGCCAGTAAAATTGATAAAAAGTGCAGATGGATTGTCAAACTTTTGACATTTGTAAGTCATGACACCGTGTTTAAATATCTATTGATTTAAAATATATGGCATGCTTGATTCGAATATCTATTGGAATTTTTGTCACGGAAAAAAAATTATAAACTACTACTACCTGCCACGTGCATACAATTTGCTCTACTTCCGTTTGCGATATACTCGCTGACTCTCCCCCAAAACAAACTAATTTCTTCTAGTTTCTTCTTCTTAACGGCACCGTCTTCACATAATAATATGAAGGTTGGTAACAGTCTGTACAAAATCATTTCAATTTTTGGCTGTTCTTAGTAATGTATGGCTGTTAATTCTTGTCCAATCTCGAATATTCTGGAGCCACGAGCATTTCCTTCTTCCAGGTCCTCTCTTTCCTTCTAGTGTTCTTTCGATAAGTACATGCCGCAGGTTATATTTGTTGTTGCGATAGACGTGTCCTAGATAAGATGTTTTTCGTTTCTTCATAATACATAATAGTTCTTTGTCTTTTCCTATTCTTCTTAATACCTCTTCATTGCTAATGCCCATGATATACGAAGCCTTACTCGAAATATCCAAAGCTCAAAAGCCTGTATTTTTCTTTCTATATTCTTTTTTATTGTCTAGGTGGTCTCAACGTCATACAGAACGTTGCATATACATGTGTAACATTGAACGAAATGAAGGCGAGTATCACGGTTGAGACTGCGGTTTGTCTTTGCATGTTTATAAAGGTTCTTGCAGTTACTTTTGGGTTCGTATGTTTCAATTACCATCCTGTCTGACCCCTCTTCTTATAAAGGCCTTTTCTGTGTATCCATTTTCCGTTCTTACTGCTTTACCTAGTTTAAATTAGTAAAATCATAATTCGAATCACCAAAGTGATAAAAGATCCAAATAAAAACGTTGTAAATTGAAAAAAACTCCAAAAATTACTAAAGAAACATGGGGATCTTCGCAGAAAATTTTCCAGGGTGAAACCCTCCTCTAAACAAATATCCAAAATACTGTCGGTTGAAAAATTACTTTAGTTTTTGAAGTACATACAGGCTTAATTCTAATAAAACATTGGGTTTCTTCAACATCATCGATAAGTATTACACCTATGGTCTTACCTACGATGTGTTCTCGTAACTTTAGTGATTTTTAATGTTCTTTTAGTATGTTACTGACATGTCACAAGGTAAACCCAGCATGAAGCTATTATTTTAGACTCAAAATCCAGTTGCCTGATGTATTAATTCCTATAAGAGTGTTGTCTCCTGATCTATTAACTCCTTCAGAAATGTTGCTCCCTTTGAGAGTATTCTCTCTTAATGTATTAACCCCTTTAGGGAGTTATCTCCTCCGCTCGTTTGACTTTGAGATCTTCACGTACGCCTGTGAATTAGGTCTGGTCAATCTTCCAGCCAAGTTTATTGTACTAAAACCAGTCCTATTCGCTAAACTTGCTGGTCTAAACTGAGGGCCTTACTAATGCTACCTAGCAGTTTAACTTAATTTCGCGCAAAGAAAGCAATAATAAACTGCTGGTCAATTGAAAGGGTTCACTAGTAAAAATTTGATTTAATTTAATTTTTTTAGCAGGAAACATTTTATTAGTATCATCGATTGGTCAGATAAAGCTATAAGTATAAACGGTAAAAAGTTACTTCATTAAACGTAGACTCACAAAGAGTTGTATTAAAGATCAACATGACAAAAACTAAAGGTATGACCAACTTAAGGGTCGTTTACAACCAATTAAAGTATCAAATAAAAAAATCAAATGCTTGGATCAGAAAACAAACCAAATTAAATGACAGAATACATAGGATAACTACACTAAAATGGAGTTGGACCGGTCTTATTGCACGTAGGATCCATGATCGTTGAACTAAGGAAATAATTATTTGGAAACCTCACGGTAAGAAGAGAAATAGAGGACGACCACCCACAAGATGGACGAGTGATATTAAGAAAATCTGTGGAAATTGGATGCAAAAAGCTCAAAATAGAATAGGCCAAATTCGGGGAGGTCTGACATTTTAAAGCAAATACCTACAAATCTTTTGAATAGCAACTGATCATTCTAAAATCTTTTGTCGAACCACCATGTGCTTGCAACGTAGCTAGACATCTTCTTCAGATACTTTCTATGGGGGTATTGTTAAAGTTTTCTGAAATCCTACCCTATTTTGTTGGTACCACTTGAGAAGCTCTTTAAGCGTTGTAGGATGATGAATTTGTCGCACAGCGCGATGAATAGAGCAGTGCAAATAGAAAGTATACAGAGAAGATGTCTAGCTATTTCAAACACATGGTGGCTCCCTAAAGATTTTATGATCAATTCCTCAAAAGATCTAAAACTGTAAGAGTATCAGAGCTCACCAAATGAACACCAAATACTCAACACAAAATTCGACATAGAACTACTTGTTAATGTTTAATCAATTGTAATAAAATAAAAGGTAAATAAGTAGTTTTGTGTAAAAATGCAATTGAAATCAAATTTTTATTAGTGAAACAGTTCAATTTTAGCAGTTTAGACTATAATTTTCTCAC
This sequence comes from Dascillus cervinus, assembly GCA_949768715.1. Taxonomy (NCBI): domain Eukaryota; kingdom Metazoa; phylum Arthropoda; class Insecta; order Coleoptera; family Dascillidae; genus Dascillus; species Dascillus cervinus. The sequence goes on along the minus strand of OX458319.1, from coordinate 21,234,665 downwards.
GTATTTTTCTGTGATGTATGGACATCTTAATGTAAAACAGAAAGCAATTTTGTCTTTGCTTCAAGGATTCCCAGCAAGTCTCACTACCACAGAATTCCCAGTTTTAAAGACGGGAAATCATGAGATTTATCGCGCGTTGGCCTTTTTTTCCTGATATCCCATCTATGTATAAGTCAAGGGTTGTCGGCCCGAAAATTGCGCAATAAAAAAATCACATTGAGCACTATTCGACGCCGTGGATCGCTCGACTTTCCAGTTACGCGTCGTATTTAACCGATTACACATTCCATTTTGTCGTTAAATATTCCATGAAATTTTATCGTAAATATTAAAGAGTGTCGAGTATGTCGATTGGACAACTACACGTGTTCGCGTCCTGAAATAAACATTCCGATTTTTTTGCGCAAATAATGCAAATATTTTTCATTGATTATCATTGTATCATATTTCAATTTCAAATCGGTCGTAATTATTTTCGGCGCATTGTTTGTTAAAGAGATACGAATAGCTGTCTAAATTTAAACGCCGTTTCGACGGTTTTAGCGCTGTGCTTCGCATATTTCTAGGCGACACTTTTATCACCGCACCGATTATTTTTAGTGATATTCGCAACAAAAATTTTATATTCCGCCTACAATGATCGTTTATGCGCAATTGCACTTAAATTGCCGCGCGAATTTAATTACTCGAATAAATGATTAATATCGAGCAGTTGTCATAACACGTCCGCTGATATTTTATGTCCTTTTGGGCGAGATGAAATCCCGGAAATATTTCCTACATAAATTTGCGGTGGCTTGATGCCAGCATGAGTTGTGGGCAGATATAAAACACAAATCACAGCCGCAATGTTTTTTCGTTTTATAGCTTTGTGGTGCTTGATTTTGACCCTTGTGTAAATTGCTTTAATTTCTTATGGCTGAAGATGTTTATTTTAAACATTTCTTTGCTTACAGTAACGTTCAACGGTAAAACTGCAAGAGGTACAGTAATTTATGTTTTGCAAATGTGGACGTCTAATTTTTGGAAATCTTGCATTATTGTATAATTTATGGGCTGGACTGGGTTGGCGACAAAATTCAAAATTTTTGCCATGAAAGTCGTATTATTTTGCCTGCAATTTTGTACAGTAATTGCAAGTGCACATGGCAGTTTGTTTGAATGTTTTTGTTTGTCTTGTTGTAAGTTTGAAATGATTTATTTCTGGAAAATCAAAGGTTTGAACATTAATTTCGAAAGTTCTGTCTGTAAACAAATCTTGTTTTTTCTCGGTTTTACAGAATTTTAACCTTTGTTGTTTGTATCTGTTTCAAAACCAACCTTGCTGCCACTCGAGCTGTTTGGTGCATTTAGTAAATCTAAATATTTAATTTTGAGTTAAAACATATTTTTTATCGCGTCTGAAAGATACTGTCTCCAAATTACATATTTGGACAGTTCCCCATATTATGCAACGACACGTCCTCAATTTTATACTCGAAAATAAGACAGCACGTCCATACAAAAATAACCGTACGCTTGAAATTGTCATAGAGGAAATGATATCATGCAGCAAGGTCATAATAAAATTCTTCGCTTTTTAATAAAACTGTTCCCAAAACGTCGACGGGATTTTTTGAAATGCTTTGTTATTTGTTATTAGAATTTATTTTTATCAATTTTATCTGTTATAAATGCGTATTGTAACGTTATAAATATCAATAATCGTAGGAACTGTTTTTTTTAATCTTTCGTATCAATGAGGTTAATGACATGGATTTAATACTTGGTCGGTTTCCAAGTTATCTGCAAAATTTCATAATCAATAAAATATCAAGGCGATATTTTTCCCATAAAGAAAGAAGCTAATGCGTGTTTATGTGGAAAATTGTTTTTCGTCTCGCTCTCAAACATTTGCGTATTTCTTAATAATTATTAATGGGGCCCCCATCCATGATTTATCCTAACTGTTCACAATTTTATGAATAAAAAAGAGAGTGAGAGGTACGAGATGGGTGTCTCTAAATTTTAATTTCAATAATCTTCAAATCTAGTAAATTTACATATCGTTAATAATTATACAGTTATATCATGTTCTTATTATAATTAAAATACACCACACCACAAAAAAGCAAATGGAAGATTATGAACGATAACGCAGACTACATATTTTCCTAATTTTATTACTTTTATAATTTAATTAATGAAACGGATTCGAAATTGGAAAAAAATCGGTAGACTAGTCTAACGGGCTCTATAAAGTTTCTCCTAAAACCGGCCTCAAATTTATAACTTGTTCTCCATGTAAACTGCGGATTACAATGTTACAAGTGTTTGTTTACATGTATTTCTTATTGATTAATTTTAATCTCGAGACAGATTCATTAAATGTCGATGATTTTGCATAACCGATAAAAGTGGTTTAATTTTATAAGTCGACAGGAATAGAAGGCCGAAGGACTGAATTTGAATTTTTAATTTTGATTTTTGTGCGCGCATGACCGCAACAACCGCTTTATCCGTTGCAAACGAGTCTCGGATTTTTTTCTAAATTGTTTTTTTCGCTCGGCGGCTTATGAATGAGCATTAATAAACCGCTGCTGGTGCGACCTTACGTCTGATTACATTTTCGCATTAATGATTAAATTGAAAACCGAGCCGCCTTTGCCATCCTTCTCCATCCAGTCTGACGTGGAAAAGCACGTGAGGATGGAAAAGTTTCTGCGGCTTCCTGGTGCGAAATGGTAACGAGCCGAAATTGCAGACTTTTATGGTCACAGTATTTTTCTGAAGGAAAATTCTAATTTGGGTTCAAACAAGTTACCGCAAGGACGAAATTTGCATAAAATTAACTTCAATAATTAATACCATAGGTGAGACAAAGGTAGATTGTAATAGGAGTTGGTTAATTAATAATCCGAGTGGCAAAGACCAGACTTGTGTTTTTTTTTCGGTACTTTTATAACGTACGAGTAACACGCCAATGAGATGATATCTGTTAAACGGACTAGACTTCCGTACGGTTTCCATTCACTTAACAGTTTATTCAAATCAAAATTTAGCCTTCGTTATGATCGACGGAGATTTTATTTAGAAAATTCTACGTAATAAGTCATTATCGGGTCTCCCACACTCGGCCGTCCAAACCATATGGCACCGATTCGATTTTTTGTTGCGACAAGAGATGTTGAATTATTGACCCGACTTTTTCCCGGTTCTTCCTCGTGCCGGCAAAAATGCGAATTTCTATCGGCACAAAAAAAATTAAAGCAGAATAGGTTTATTCAATGCTAATATCTGAGAGGAGTTCCGTATGCAAGAATTAAATAAAATGTACACGTAGGTGTGCAAAACACGGACGGTTCAGGTACGAGTCGAGAATAAGAAAAATGAAAAAGCCATTGTTAATCTGTGTTTTTCATTTAAAAAACGCGAAAATATTTGTACACGTACTCTCCGAGATAATATGTCATGCCTATTCAAACACCTGTAAATATTTCTTCTCTCACCCGAAGGTGTGTATTATATTGTTCATTTGGCAAGCTATAAATTATGTGGGTGGAAGATTAAAATTGTACGGAGGTTGGAATTAGGTGTGAGGAACAAATTATAATTCTATTAAATGCTGACTTGACAGGTAGATGTTTTTTAATTTATTGTCAATTCGCTCGCGCAGAATTTTAAAAGGAATAAATCGGGGATCTTCAAAAACAGCATCCTTAAATCACAACAACCACCCAACGATGCAGCACCGAACAAAACGTTTAAATTAATCTTTTTCACCCAAACAAAATTGTTTTTTTTATTTTATTTAATGTCGACCAAATAATTTTTCGTTCTCAAGTCGATTGTTTAATTAATTTTTTTTTGTAGCCGATAGCTACCATTGAATTGAAGAGCTTAAAAATACTTATGAACATAAATGGGCAATTCCATGTAAATGCCAATCTTAACAGGTTTTTTAATGTACCTACATATTATGAAAATGAACTTGTTATGCATCATTTAAGCGAAATGAATAGGTCAGAAATGTGTTTGTTGTAGTTTCAAAAATTCTAATAACGAACACGTGATTATTTCAAGTACCAGATGACCTATTATAATACCTAATACCTTATGATTGAACTCTTTGATACTCTACAAACTGATAAAATTATCTCCATCTTTCTCCCTCGCCCGGCTTCACGTAATATAGTAAAATGAAGATTCAAGAGTTACCACAAAATATCACCTTCTATCAAACAGACACTTGCCACAGACAGTTGCTATTTTGTGGTGTTATAATACACATGACTTGAAAATTCCACGGCTGCCCTCTTTCCACAGTCTTCTAAAGTATCGAATATTTTGAGCATAATATTTCTGCGCCTTATAGCTATAAATTGTCGTATTTTCAAATCTATTAATAAAATTTTTTTATTATGATGCTTTTAAATGGTAATTCTCATGAAATCAAAATCTGTGGCTTGCAACCAGAAGGACCAACGCCAATATTTTGTTAAACAAGTTTTATGGCGCATGTGCATTATTTACCAAGGTGCTTCATTATTCAAATATCTAGATATATCTAAAACTGTTTTCGCTACAAACAATGGTATCGTAATTTTTTTAAATTTATGAAAAATTTGAATTTTGATATTAATTAAATAATTATTAAACCAAATAAAAAACAAGCACTAAATCATCACCCTGAAGAAGTCGGCAAATCTTATTTTTAATGATTTCTACATTACTTTTTTAACATTGGTCCTTATTCTCGCTATTAACAGTTGATGAGTGTGGATGTTTATTTCACCTATGTAGGACGTAGTAAATTTGGTTAATACATTTACAGTAGCACTCACTTATAATGAACATCAGGAAAACTGCCAATTTTAGTCCATTAAAACCGAGCGTCAATCTTATCCAAACTTAATTTATTTAAATTGAAAACAACATTGTCATAACAACATAAGTTTGCCAATCAACATGTTTTAACTGAGCGGATCATTTAAAATATAGTACCAGTTAAAAATAGTTTGTTACTCAATTGTAAACAAAATTCCAAATTTTAACCAAATCCCACCAGTCAGTTGTGTCTGTGATGACATCTCACAAACCTTGGAATTATTACATTTTGGCATTGAAATATGCCGGTGGGTAGAAATCCAACACGGTTGTGGAGGGATGATTCTATTCAAAAAATTGAATTGTCAAAAAAAATGTTTCCCGTACGTGCGTTAACAAATGTTGTACCTTCTACTTCGCGGAAAATCTGAAAATGGTTCTTCAAATACATGTACCTCCACTTGATCTGAAAAGTTCAACATCAGAGAGAACCATGAAGGTACATTTATTTTTCATACACATGACAGTCACTAGACATAATTTCCAAATGTCAGCAGCGTTGCTAACCGGTTAATTTTTTAGTGCTTAGTTACCAAAATTAACAGATTGGTAACTGACTAAGGTCACTTTTTACTGTTAATAAACGACTTCAGTACACGACGGTTACAATTAAGTAACAAGTAAAATCATTAACACCATTGTGAACACATTACCATTACCACCTCGATTACCACTAACATTACCATAAAGATTAACATAATCGTGAAAGGATAGGTATCCAATAATGGGCCAAGCTAACAAGAATTCTTATTTTTGCGCCAATGCAACTTCTCTCGAGGCAGTCTCCATATTGTGAGGGAAATTCCACAATATCCGATTCTGGCATAGGCTTAAATGGCTGTTTAGTCACAACGTTGATAGTCAACCCATTATACGCGTGTCCAGTATAAACGAGTTTTACTGTACTATTTTAATTTTCTTTTAAAATTTTGTTGGTTTTAGACCCGGTATTTCAGTGGAGAGTTAAACAAAAAATTATGGTTACCAACAACTGGTAACCCTAGCTTTCACCTCCTGTTAACTTTTTTTTTAAGGTTACCCTGCACTGAAATACCGGGCTTTAATGTATAATATTTGAGACTAGTTACTCATGGTAGTTTGTTACCTACTCGTGTTAGTCATTAGTTAATAAGTATATCATTAAAAATGAACACACTTTTTAATCGTATTTAAGAATTATATATAAGCTGAAATTGAGATTGATAGTTCCGTCAGTTTGTTACCATCAATTAATTTGAAACTATACAGTCACTACATATTTTTAAAATTCGTCATTATAAAATTCTATAGTAGGGTCGATCAACAGATGCAGTACTTGAGTAACGCAGTATAGTTTTTTGCGACAGCCGGTTGTAAACAAGCCAAATAAAACTTCCGAACGCGTAAAGTTAAAAGTTATGTTTTGTAAATTATGGATGAAGCCAACATTGTTTCGACATCATCTCCACCTTAGAAACGATGTCATAGACACATTAAGATTGTTGCCATTCATACAAATAGAATTTGCCTCCGAATTTACTAAATTTATTTAAGGGTTACTATTGAAGCCGGTGCTCGGCGGGTGTTGATCATTGATCTCCCCGAGTAGGTATAGTTATTTATTAACAACTTTTCAACTTACGTGAATAATTACTAAATTCAGTTCAATTTACATATTGTCACAAAATTGAATAAAATTAGATTGTTACCATATAATTTCGCAATTAGTTTATTTTCCCATTATGGTTAATTAGGTTTTAATTTTACTGGCAGACTGATTGTCTAAATTCAGGTGGTATATTTTGACACCTTTGCTAGAATGGTACACAATAAAAATGTATAAAACTTTTTAAATTGTTTTTGATAGTTTGCGTGTTTTGATTTTTAACATGTGGATAATAAAACGAAACCGTGATTAGGTAAAATACATAAACATCACATGAGAATGTTACGCCTACGGTAACGAAAACGTTACTATTCTGTTTTAATTAGAAAATTGCAGGTTGAAATTGAATTCAATTGTAAAACTTTTCAAGTTACGAAAAACTTGAAATTGTTGAAACTTACGAAAGTACAGTAGACGCTCGATTGTATGAACACTCCATTATATGAGCTATTTATTATAGTGAACAGCATACTACGTTCTAAAGAGTGAACAAGATCAGTTTCGATTATGTGAACAGCCGGTTTTGATACAAAAATCTTATCTTCCCTGAATGTACACATACATACAGAACAGAAAAGTGTTCGCATTATCAGAAGGTTTGGAGCCAAATAAATATGTATTTTTAATTTTTGACGAATCACTGGCATAGCAAAAATGCAGGAAAAATACATTCCCGATATAACAGAATATTTTAATACCCTCTAATCGTGGAAAAGCGTGAATAAAAGCACTGTTATGTTACTTTCGATCATGTGAACAATTTGATTTTATGAACACCTCTGTATAAAGTGAACGTGCCTGTTGCTCGGCCGTTACCTGTTCGCGGTCTTTAAAAAATATGTGATTACATTAATAAAATTTTGCGTTATAATGTCCTGTGATATTGTTAGCCCGCCAGAGCTGACGCTGAAATAAATTTTAATCGTTGCTGGCGCCCGTCTCAGAGATTGAGAGTTTTTATAGTTTAATTATTATTGAAAAATATTAAGTATTTTATCTTAAATCTAAATTTATATACTTATTGGAAACTCCTTTCTCTGCAATAAAACACAACGAGATTTAATATAACATTGCTTTTATTTAACTTAACAGTTGGTATTCCCGTTTATATGAAAATTATGTCACTTTTTGTAACACCTCTAAAAAAAAACAAATCATTAGACTTTCTTTCCAAAATTAGTTTGGTGCTAAGTTTTAACATAATAAGCTATTAAACAAATTGAAAAACACGAAAGACTGATAATAGCGTTGACGAAATGAGGCAACTACCCGCAGAATCAGCTAAATTTATTGAAAGATTAAAAAGTTATTCACCATTTATAAAAAAGTTGGTCTCTGCAACGTATGGCGCCAGCACTCCTGAGTTAATATTACTTGATACGGCATTTTATTCAATTCATTTCACACATAATATCTCATTAAATATAATTGTTTGCTGTAATCTTGCAATTAAATTAATGACCGACAACAGGTACGTTCGCCCTATTCACCATTAAAATACTTTGAATTCGTTAGATAAATTCAAATCACTTCGTATAGTAATTATGACATCTAAAATGACTTGATTATGCTTCATGAACTTTTACAATTCGACGCGATAAAAATCGCAGGGTGACAAGCCTATAAAAAGGGTGTGGAGAGCCTCCCATCTTGCATGAATGACGATATTCACAATGATTGAAAGCAACCGCTGAACTTTCCGTTTCGCACATTCGAAAATAAAATGTTCTACAATTTTCTAAGAAATAATTATTTTTACGTTAAAGAACAGGTTCATTTGCAAACAGAAATATATCACGGGCGATCCGCATAAAGTGTCGCGAACCTAAATCATTAATTATAACAGGATAAGACGCGGCAATCGCATTTAATATACCAATTCCTGTCGGATCTAAAATTGTTGGTGTTAAAATGTTCTGCATGAGTTGACAACGCTTTGTAAAAAGCACACGAAACCATTTAGTAGAAAAGTTTTTTTCATTAATATTAATAGACGTCTTTACGATTGTAGTTTAATATTGAATGATGGTTGTAACGTGTAAAAAACGTGGCATAAATTTTACTTCCAATTAGTTCTACAACACGGTAACATGTTCAGGTGAATTAAAGTCCTTCTATTTGAGCCACAACAGATTCGACAGTGTTATTCAACATAACTAAATTAAAGACGCACCAAAAAAAAAAACGGCCACCTTTGTCGGTACGTACGATTTTTCAAACAACAAATTAGTCGTACAGTCCGACCCGCTTATGACGAAATCCCATTGTGTTTCTTACCAATTTGGCGATAGCGATCGGTGGCGCTAACTGAATTTCTGACAGGTTTTTAATCGACTTTATTAATTTGCTTTTATGAAGCGGTCCTACCTGCGGGCGAAAAAAAATCCTTACTCTCGCCAAACTAATAATAGAGAGCGTAATGCCAAAATTATATAACGAAGCGAAAAAAAAACGTCCGTACGATGTGGGTTTAAAAACGTGCGTGCGATAAATATGGAACATTGAGAAAACCATTAACAGGTTTCTTTCATCTTTTTCTCGCTCGGATCGAAGACGAGGCGTCACTATTCCAACGCAGTAACGTTTCCCGATTTGTTTCTCTATATTTGCATGCACATTACCAGATCGTTGACTTTCGCGCGCGGAGAGCCCGTAATACTGACATATTGAGAGTCGAGTCTTTTTTAATGTTCATACTTTTATATCTGGCGCCGGCCACGAAATCGAATTAAATTAAGATTAAACAGACTTAATTACCAGTTTACTAATACGATAATAGCGTTATTTATTAATGTTTTTTCTTTCTCGGTACGAATTACTTTTATTGGCATCACGGAATGGTAATAAAAAGCGCGCGGACGTTGTGCAAGACCCGGATGACACAATCTCGCAAATGAATGGATCGCGCGATTTTTTCAAGTAAAATTACCTTTGGTTAAATTTACTTGGAAAGGTAAAGACAACCGGTGCGCTCCGTCTAGAGGTGTGTCGTCTGCGGCATTGAATTCGCGCCAGGCTTAATATAACATGACTAATATATCCTGAGGCCCATGTAGATTGAACTTGTGGCATTTTAGCAACGTCTAGCGTACGCCATTGCATTGCATTGTCGCCGCGATCGCAAAAATTTCGGTGCGGATAAATTTATGCCAGTTTATGATATTTAATGTAAAATATGCGCGAGCCGGAAAAAATCAAACCTGTTTCTCTCGTATGAAAGAGAATTGTATGATACTTTCTGTCTGCCTCGGCCCACCATGAAGTGGAAAATGCAACTAATAAAAGGTTAAAAAGAAGAGAAAATTGCTTTGCTTAACGCAACTTCAAGTTAAATAAGACACATCTGGGTAATTTAATGTAGATCATGAGATCTATCAAGAACTCGTTCTGATTTTGTTGGCAACGTTTTTGCCCATGGTCGTTTTCATGCTCGTTGAAAATACCGACTGAAAAATGGTGTTGTTTAAGTACATAGTCGTGTATTTAGCGATCCACACCTACTTGTATAAAGTAATAATTGATTTGACATTTGCATGACGGTGAGTGCGCGAGCTTGTAGTTAGGATTGTCAGCGAGATTGGTCGAGTTGCAGGCATTCTGACTTAATTCTAAATCAGATACAGTCATTGCACTCCCCGTGGTACTTACATACAATGTGCATTCGCTTATTTCAGTAAACACGTAGAAAGAATTCCGAGAATTTATTTCAATATTGAAATGTTTATATTACAATTTATATGCTAAAAATTATATTGAGATCTATTCTGAGAATTTAATGCAAATTTTACTGCTGCCTTTCTCTAATCATAAGCGCGAAAAATCTTGACGTACCTTGCATGTTTCTTCGTTCGTTTCTTTCCAACCCAAGAGAATTAAATTTTCTGTTCGGAAAATTAGCGGATTCCTAGCAATCGTTTCTGCAGAAAAATGTTGTACATTGCCCTCTTAGCTGTTCGCAAATTCCATTTACATTACAATGAGTGTATTTCACTTCCAAGATGTATAATCTACACTTTTAAAGGTCATTTTATTGTAAATTGGTACGATTGCTAACTACACCATTATAAACGTGTATCTGTCACCTTAAAAGGAATTCGTGGGCTGTCTTTACTTATATTGCCGTTTTCCCTCCGAGCGTTTAGATTTTTATTTAATTTGCTAATACCTACTTAATTCCCATTTTCAATTGTAACCAAATGCATTTTTTGCGATTTTTTTAATGTTTAGTTACCGGAGGATATTAGTCACTGATGAACTCACATCGGGATTTTTTTACATTTCAATTTTAAAATCAATTTAAATTTTACCTGGAAAATAAATACCCTTTTGACCTTCTTGAAGAATAAAACTTTTCTAACCTTTCGCCGTGTAATTATTTTATAGGTAAATGAAACCAGTTGTCAATGTCACTGTCGTGTCAAAATATATTATCTAACATTGAAATATTTCGAATTCATCAGACAATAAGTTCTACTTTCAATAATATTTACGAAAACAAATACCAGAAAGAAACTACAGTAGAACACCGACAATATGTATTAGATAAAAGTTGATCGACTTTTTCAGTGTTTCTGAAATGCAACCAATAACATCTGCTGTTCGGTCCCAGTCTAATTCTTTGTCTCACAACCGTTAACTTTTTTACAAAGTTTACAATGTCTCTCGGAGACTTTCTTTTCACTTAGTCATAGATTAGATTGCCGCTGCCGAAGTGGGTCAATCTGGAGCTTGTTAAAGCGTCGCAATGACATAATCTGTGTTCTGAGGTTTCCTTTGCCGAATCATATAGTTCAGTGTTCGGTTTCCCCATTTTTTTGAGATAATATCTCATTGGGTAGTGTCCAATTATAATGAGTCAGTTGTGGTTAATTAGAGAACCATTTTAACATTTGGTAAATTTTGATGAACCTTTTGCCTCTATTTCCCGAGCTTGTGTCCAGTATGATAAGTTAACATTTACTTCTGTGACTGTGTCCACAGAACGGTTGTACTGTTATAGGTAGACCCTGTGTGTCTCGTTTGGCAAGATCGTCGGCTATTTCATTTTCTTCTGGTTTCTCATGACCTGGTGGTCGCAAGAGGGCGAGTCTATTACATCGCCGCTGTTGTTTCAAAGTTTATTTCCATTCCCAAGCAGTGTTAGACACAAATCTGTAGGTTTTTCTGTCTATTAAAATATAATTTTCTATTAAAGTTTCTTCTACTTCTTCATACCATGATATAGTGAGAATATCTTGCAGAGAACATGTCAGTTGCCAGTTGCTTCAACGATTACTTATATTCCCAAGAAATTTTAAACTCAAAGCTGTACATTGTTGCTTGGCTGCCGTTTAAGATCTACATTTCCATTTAATTTCCTTTCATTCCTTTCTGACTTAGGAACCCATATGAGGCTGTATACGGTTATCTCTTGCCAATTGCTTCGTTAAAGATTGTTTACGTTCCTAAAACAGTTTTAGAGTGAAAGCTGTAGACGTTGAGCGCTAATTGTTTTCTGGCTATCTGTTAAAATAAAGTTTTGTAAAAGTATTTCATTTCCTTCTACTCCTTCATGCTCTGGTACCTACATTCCTAAACATTTTTCGACTTTAATTGCTGTTCATGCCATACTACCCACTTAAGAATAAGCCTGTTTTTAAGTTTAGTTTTAGAGAGAAAGCTGTAGGGTTTTAGAACTTTAGTTGCTAGCTAACTGTCTGGTAAAAAACATATTTCTACTTCATTTTCTTCTACTTGTTCATACTCCCCGGTATCAACATAAGTAGTGTTGCCTACCACCAATTTCTTCAAGGATTGTTTACATTCTCAAGCAATTCTAGACTCAAATCTGTATGTTTTCAGGGCTTTAATTGTTGCCTGTCGGTCTGTTGACACCTTTAAAAAATTTATAACAAGTTAAGAATTACTGTAATCACACTGTCACTAGTTTATTTTTTATCAAAGCTAAACAAAATACGTGAAATAAACAAAATGACTGAAATGGAAAGAAGAAAATAATTATTGGAAGGTATAACATCGGAACGACCACAATTTTAACCTTTAACTGGGTATTCGGGGTGCTCACAGCACCCCACTCACTTAAATTGAAGAGAATTTTGAAATCTGGTTGGCTATAATGTCGTGTCACCGCTTATCTTTCGCAGATTGATTATTGTTACATTTTGTTTTCTCCTTGGTAAAGGTCTAGTAAATTTATAGATAACGAACAATTAAGTTATTTACAAAAGAATCACTTGTAACCAATTTATTTCTTGGGGTGCCGTGAGCACCCCACTTACGTACTGACGCAATATTTTCCACCTACCTAGTTAAAGGTTAATTTTCTTTTAATCCAAGTATTCGTGGAGTATTTTGCTGCAAGCTTAAATAATATTAATTTCATCACAATATGAATGCAATTTATTTAATTTAGTCGAATTGACTTAATGAGAATTTTAAGAGGTGCCGTTTATAAACGCAATTAATCAGTGCACACAAACAAAAAAATCACGACAGTCAACCATTATTAAATTATTTAATAATAGCTTGAAATTGCCTCGAGAAGTCGTCCACTTCCGGTGATGCAATCTCGCTTAAAATCTAATCAGCTCACCTACTGGATACCAAACTCATAAATTTACATTTTCAAGTTGATCCGTTAATTGGTATTTAAATTATCGTAGGCCAGAAAAAAATCGGTGACATCAATCCGTAGCCACACTGGCGAAATATTTTTCCGCATCGACGGCTGGCACTTTCCCCAAACAAATTTTTCCGCCTCGAACACCGGTAGGCATATTTGAATTCGTCTCAAATAGTTTTATTTGTCAACAATGCCGCCTTACTTGTAATTCATAAAGCAGCTTAAAATGAAGTATAGCATCAACAAATCTTATGTAAACATATGTGGGGGCCTTTTAAGGCCAATGTCGTAAAAGGTAGGCGTATAAAGCTAAAAGGCGCACCCACGGCGGTGCAATGGACTTTTGCATAATACAACATTCAAATTTTTCCCTCTCTTTTTACTCATTTAAATCTCGGTACAGATAAATTTAATTATTGCCGGGAAAAAATTCACAGAACGACTCAATCGCAACGCGATGCATTAAGAGACAAGTTGTCTAGCAATCTGTCGTTGTTAAGAAAGGTCAGATCTAAATTAAACGTCCGAACAAACTAGTTACGCACGGTTACATTGTCGTAGTCGCACTAATTATAACTTCTTCCCCCTCGTACCATGACGTAAACACCGACCGGCTGAATGACGCTCATTTTTTACTCTCATTCCCGTCCAAAAACGACCCCCATGAAACAATTTTTTCTACAATTGCGGTCCATTAATTCGCTCATTTTGGCAGATTGGATTTGATGGTGTTTTTTTGTTGCAGAATGTGTATTCGGTAAGGAAATTCGTGAGCTGGGTTCTAAATGGATACCGGATTTGGGCGTACCGATTGGTGTCCTTTACTGCATGAAATGCGAATGCGTACCGGTAAGTGTGATCGAAAAAAAGGAAAGAGTAACCTTCGCAAACGTATTGTTTTATTGCAATCACGTTTCTCCTACAATCATACACCAATTATGTTCCTTTCGATGCCGCCGCAATATTTTTATTTTTCTCGCGATCAGGTATTGCTTATATACCTATAACCAGTTCTTTGCATTAGTTGCAGGTTACGGTACTTTTTTTTAGCTTTGGCGACAAATTATTGAATTTTAAAATTTTCTTCTTTTTCACCGATACAAATATTGATGTGCACGATATTAATAATTTAAGAGTCGTCGGTTTTTTACTGTTCGTTTAGTTGCAATTTGTACCAGAACTGACCCAAAAAAACGACCTCAGCTTGTGACAAATTGCATTTGGGGCTCCCGTAAGGATAAAACGATGGCCCACTTCGCGGGTCGCGGCGAAAATTTTCGGTCACCTTATCTGTTGAGTCATAAAACCGTGTGTCGGTGGTGTTCATTGATAAATAATTCATTCACCGATAATTTTATGTACTTGTTAAATAAAATCGAGCCGATCTGTTTGGATTAAGAGCATTGAGACATGAAATCAGAAATCCAATAAACAAGTCTGTGGCTAGTAGCGGTTGACCTTTTAGTTCTGGCGCCTCGTCCTTTTTTTATTTTTGCGTTTTCAATCGAATTTTTTTTTAGTAAAAAATCCAGCGTGTGTCATTTCGTCGATCGAACTTTCTAACTGATGAAAACGCATACGGGGGCGTCTAAGGTAGAGGTCAAGCGGGTCGGTGACCGGCAACCGTTTCAGAGACTGTGATCTACCGACACCTTTTGCATGTGGTTTAGTTTGTTCCAACCCACATGTCCTCTTTTGCAACTTTTTTTTTACCTTTATATATTAATCATTTCCTTATCCGGTAGCAAAAAAATCGAACTTTGCACGACCAGTTGTTAATTTAACTTCTAGTTTCAGAAGAAAAGGAGGATCATAGCTAAAGTGCAGTGTCGAAACATCAAAAAAGAATGCCCAACTCCCACATGCGAGGAACCTCAGCTGCTTCCCGGAAGATGCTGCAAATCTTGCCCTGGAGACTCTTTCAGTAAGTTTCAGCTTTACTGTGACTAATAAAATAGTGTATTCAGAAAATTTTCAAGTTTTCCCCGTTCACAATTTTTTATATTTTGATGACAGCTTAACATTTGGTTTTGTTCTGATGCAAAAATTTGTGGCCCTTCTTGGTAATTTTTCAGTTTTTGCGCTCAAATTTTCTATTATGTAGTTGTAAAGTTTAGAATTATAGTCATAAAAGGTTAGTAACACAGCCAAATTTGGATAAGCCGGAATCCTGTCTTGATCTACGCATCATCTTAAAAATGCGACTGGTTACGCGGGTAAGACGAGTCTGTTTTTCGGTACCACGCAGTTCTGTCTTATACAGGTTTGACTGTACGTCAATTGTTGACTTTTAAAAAGTTTGAAAATCAGTTAAGGGGCGTTTATATGCAATTAAATTAAATTACCAAGCTTAGCGAAGATGATTGGTCATATTACTTTTGTTTGGAAAAATTGAACCAATCACTTTTGTCAAACTTGTTAATTTCCGTGCGTTAATTTAATTTAATTAGATGTAAACGCCAGTTTAAGAGTAATCTTAACTGTCATAGTTTCAAGGTGTGTAATGCCAAAAGAGGTTTGAAATGAAATATTTTTAAATTACTTTTGCCATTCACACCCCCTTAAAGTGACCAATAAACAATGTTTTGAGCGACGCGACGTGCAAAGGTTCAATTTTGAAAACTTGTTACTGTAATGGAACTACTGATTACTTAATGATACCTCTTAACGTCGCTAGAAGACAACGTCTAGTTGTTTTTCGTTTGGAATACAACAAAAATCATTTTGCAGCTAGCCCTACATTAGTGTAATAATTTGTACCCCACAATGTACAAAACCAGTAGTTATCTAGTGACAATACATTGAAAACTGGCCACCCTATAATATTGCCCAAACGCATTTAAACATTCATCAATTTGATTAAAGTTTGGTATTATGTCAAAGTTGTTAATTCGAGATGCGCAAATTAACTAAAAAATGACAAATTTAATGTTTCAATGCAAATGTTTTTTTTCCACAACTTCTCCTCCTGGTAATTGTTAAATAGTCTTCCTTGAATCGGAAGGACCAATACAAGCCGGACTGCACGCTGGCTAATCAAGTCTTCGAATGCCGACCTCATCCAGGTATTAAGATATGACTCGCTCCTTACATTTTCTTTCGTTGCCTTGCATAAAAACGAAGGTACCTACAAGAAAATTGGTCGACAACTTGTTGAAGAATAACCACCGCATATCTATGGTCGTTCAAAGTGCAATTTTTCATAAACATGAGGTCGGTAAGTGCTTCCGTGAAAATACCTGCCCACACCATAACAGTCTAGCGGCTAAGGTACCCTTTCGTAGATTGTTGCAGTCTCCCTATGGTCGTGTCGCCTTCTTCTCACTCTTTCTCGACCATTTGGTGATATTAGCCAAAAGCACGACTCATCACTCAACAGTCTATTATTTTAAATTCCCTTAACTGTTTTGAGAGAATTGAACTAGTTCCACATAAAAGACCGCACAAAATTCGATATAAGTAACAAACAATTTTATTTAGAATAGAAATTGTGTTGCCACAAATTCGATAAATGCATGGCAACTTCCTCTATCGTGCGATCATTGTTTGCCATGTCCAAATTAATTTTATCGCGGTAAGAAAAATTTGTTACAAAATGTGTGCAAATAAGTATCCTGTAAGGTACTACATAAAAATGTAAAATAGTCGCGATTTGCATAGAATTAAAATAATAACAATCTCAATCTGCAGATGTAATACTTCCCGCAGCCAGTAACTCCAGTTGGCAGCAGAAGGCAGTTACATTTTGATTAATGATTGCCATGAGACGTTGAATTTAGGAAGCAATCCTTAACTTTCATACGCCCAGTGGTTTAATACTGAACCGCATCAGATTAGGGGTCTTCGCTGGCCAGCAGTTTAATATTAATATTTAAAATTAAAATTAGCATGTGCTTTTTTGTTTCATTTGTAATTTCGCATAACTTCAAAGTTAATTGTTTCTCTTGTATTTTAAATGTAAAATTGAGTAGTTGCGCTTTTTGCATGATTTGATTCAGATTAATTAAGTGGTTTGAAACTGAATAGAAAAGAGGCAGATAGCGGCGCGATTTCTCGTATCCTTGAGTCACAGATATTTGCAGACTGGATAAGTTGGATCCCGAATTTTATTCCTTCAGCTTTAAAATTTCGATTTTTTGAGCAGTTTGTGTTATCTGTAAGCTAATAAGAGGATGAATATCAAAAAAGTAACATATAGTGGAATCTCGCTATCTGCCCGCCCCATTATTCGTCTAACTTTATTTAATTCTCTATTCTTCTTTGACCCGCTATTCGGACCGTTTTAAGTCTGGTGGTTGATCGACAAAGCTCCATATCTAAAATAAACTATTTTAGCTTATTCACATATGGCGTTTTGCGTCGACTGGACACTTCGTTCTATAGTTTATAGTGGAACAAAACACATGTAGGAACCTACATTGCCGACCAGTCGATAAGGAAGAAAAAGATATAACCGAGAGTTCCCGCGACAACAACGATAACCGGCTCGCGTCCTTCGACTTACTTTATGTATCATCACACGACATTAAATCATTAAATTATTAATAAACAAATCAAGTAGTGCTTATTCAACCTCAGTGAACCTAAGTACCTACAATTGGTGACCCCAGACTAACGCAACAAGAAAGAAACGATGTCGACCCCCGAACCATGTGCTAGTGACGCCAACCCGGCAGCATGCGAAAATGACGCCAGCCTAGAAGCGGTCCGAATGATTAAAATTCCGCCCTTCTGGCGTGACGAACCAGAATTGTGGTTCGCTCAAGTCGAGGCGCAATTCTTTTCTTTGCGTATAACTTCTGATGATCGCAAGTATTACACAGTCGTGAGCTCTTTAGAATCGCACGTTCTAAAAGAAGTAGCTGACATCGTCAGGTTACCTCCAGCAACAGGCAAGTTCGAGCTTCTAAAAAGTAAATTAATTAAATGCTTTGCAGAATCGGCCGAAAAAAAATTGCGCAACCTCCTAACAGGTTTAGACCTCGGTGACCGCAAGCCCTCTCAACTTCTACGCGAAATGAAAACACTCGCTAGCAATCAATTTGGCACAGACGTGTTAAAAACGCTATGGTTGCAGAGAATGCCTACAAAAGTCCAGATTGTACTTTCGGTATCAGACGAACCAACCGTTGACAAGCTTGCTGAAATGGCCGACAAGATTCTGGAAGTAGAAGATTCATCTTCGTCTACATGTACAGTGAGCAAACAGTCCTCAGCAGGGGATGAGTCACTCCGTGGCATGATCAACGAGCTCACGCTGCAGGTAGCACAGCTCACTAAAGAAGTACGAGGCCGATCCCCAGAGACATCCGATAGGAAGTACTACCAGAGGTCCAGGTCAGCTTCGAAGAACCGAGGTGTGTGTTTCTACCACCGTCGCTTTGGTGACAAGGCAAGGAACTGCCAATCACCATGTTCCCACAAGAAGTCGGAAAACTAGAACCATCGTCGCCAATTTGCGCGGTCAACGGCGATGGAAGTACACAGAGCCGCCTAATAATTACAGATCGCTCCTGTGGCACTCGTTTTCTAGTAGACACTGGTGCTGACATATCCGTACTACCACATAAGCCTGTAAGGTCAAAACCTCCACAAACTTTTCAACTATTTGCTGCAAATGGCTCGGTAATCGACACATTTGGTACTGTGAAGCGAAAATTAAATTTCGGCTTACGTCGAACGTTCCAATGGGAATTTTGTCTTGCAAACGTAAAGCGACCCATCCTGGGAGCCGATTTCCTTCGCCATTATGGAATCCTAGTGGACCTCAAAAACCGAAGGTTGGTCGATGGCGTGACATCACTCACAGCTATTGGCAGCATCAGCAGAAGCAACTGCTCCAGTATCACCGCCTTACCAACAAACGACAAGTTCAGTAAAATTTTAAAACAATTCCCTGAGCTTACGTCTCTTGCAGGTTTTGGAAAAGAGAAACTCCACAACGTTCGACACCATATTGTGACACGAGGCCCTCCAGTGTCCGAACGGGTTCGCCGCCTGCTTCCTGAAAAATTAAGGGCAGCCAAGGCCGAATTCGAGTTCCTCCTGGAGCAGGGGATTTGCCGTCCTTCAAATAGCGAGTGGGCAAGCCCACTGCACCTCGTCCAAAAATCCTCAGGTGAGTGGAGACCCTGTGGGGATTATCGCCGGCTCAATGCCATTACAGCACCGGACAAGTATCCTATTGCTAACCTAGAAGACTTTGCAAACCAACTGCACGGGAAAACCATTTTTACAACACTCGATCTGGTCAGGGCATTTCACCAGATCCCGATTGCAGAGGAAGATATACCCAAGACAGCAATAATAACGCCATTTGGACTATTTGAATTTAGTAGGATGACGTTTGGTCTATGCAATGCCGCCCAATCTTTTCAACGATTTATGGATTCTGTGTTGCGAGGCCTGAAATACTGTTATTGCTACATCGATGATGTCCTCATTGCCTCAGCAAATTCTGAAGAACATGAGCAACACCTCCAAGAAGTATTTGAACGTTTAAAAGCATACGGTATTACAGTTAACGCTTCTAAGTGTGTTTTTGGCAGTACAGAGGTCAAATATCTAGGCTACCTGGTATCAAACGAAGGTACGAAACCACTACCAGAGAAAGTAGAGAACATAAGAAACTTCAAGGAACCGCAGTCCATTGCAGAGTTAAGACGTTTTTTAGGAATGCTTAACTTTTACCGCAAATTTGTTAAAAACGCAGCTGCACTACAAGCCCCGTTAAACGCATTTCTAAAAGACGCCAAAAAGAACGATAAAAGGCCCATCAATTGGACTCCTGAGACACAGCAGGCTTTCGAAAGCTGCAAAGACAGTCTGGCATCCGCTATATTTTTGACACATCCGGTCAGTGATGCACCACTCACCATCGTTACCGACGCTTCAGATACCGCAATGGGTGCAGTCCTTGAACAATTACAAGATTCGGTGTGGAAACCACTTGGTTTTTTTTTCAAAAAAGTTCTCTCCAGCACAAACAAACTACAGCACTTTTGACAGGGAACTTACTGCAATCTATTACAGCATTAAGCATTTTCGCGACATCATTGAAGGTCGTCAAGTAAGTGTCCAGACAGATCACAAACCCTTAACTTATGCCTTTTCGCAACGAACCAGTAAAACCTCACCCAGGCAAACAAGACATCTTGAGTTCATATCGCAATTCACAACACAGATAACTCACATAGCAGGAGACCAGAATACCGTAGCCGATGCACTATCCCGCATAAATGCAATTTCCATACCAGCTGCACTAGACATGCAGGAAATAGCACAAGCACAGGCTGATGACGATGAACTAAAAGCTCTTTTGGAAAACGACACAGCATTGAAATTGCAGCGTTTTTCTTTACAAGGTTCAGATCTTCCAGTTTACTGTGACACTTCCACAGAAGAAATTCGACCATTCATTCCCAGATCTCTCCGGAAACGCGTATTCCACATGATCCATAGGCTGTCCCATCCCAGCAGCAGAGCTACAAGCAAGCAGATAAGAACAAAATTTGTTTGGTACGGCATCAACAAGGATGTTGCAACATGGGTTAGAGCCTGTGAAGATTGCCAGAAATCTAAGACCGGCAGGCACAATAAGGTATTACCATTGCAATTTCCAGTCCCAGATAAACGCTTTGACCAAGTGCACATCGACATTGTAGGACCTCTACCAACCTCACAAGGTTACCGTTATGTTTTGACAATGATTGACAGATTTTCTCGGTGGCCCGAAGCAGTACCTATTGGAGACATACAAGCAGATACAGTAGCAACCGCATTCTACTCAGGCTGGGTAGCTCGCCTCGGTTCCCCCTGCACAGTCACAACTGACCAAGGAACCCAGTTCGAAGCATTGCTCTTCAAGGCCCTGACACACCTGACCGGCTGCAAACGTACGCGTACTACTCCATATCACCCAGCAGCAAACGGAATCATTGAACGGTGGCATCGCTCCTTGAAAGCTGCGCTCATGTGTCACAACACTGCACGGTGGGTGGAAATCCTTCCTACAGTGTTGCTCGGTCTGCGAACTTGTTTCAAAGCAGACATCAACTGTTCCGCCGCTGAAATGCTCTATGGAACTACCCTACGGGTACCGGGAGAACTATTTAGCAATGAAGACCTCCCAGCAAACCCACAAATCTTCGTCGAGCGTTTCCGGGAAGATATGGAGAGACTTCGTCCTACTCCAACTGCACATCACCGACGTAGTACTCCATTTGTGCATCAGGACCTATACACCTGTAAACATGTTTTTATTCGAAACGACGCCGTGAAGAAGCCACTCCAACGCCCGTACACTGGACCTTTTGCTGTAGTGGAACGGTGTAGTGATAGAGTGTTCACAGTGAGAATAAACAGTAGAAACGTAAACATATCGGTAGAAAGACTTAAACCAGCCTTCTTTGAAAATGAAGCCTCAGAAGCTGTTCATCCCTCCGACTGCTCCGAGAGCACAATCGCTCCCACGAGTGACTCAGTGCATCCACCAAAAACATATGTGCGTAAAAAAGTGCAATTTAAGTTGTAGCAACACGGCAATCGCTTACGTTTTAGTACTTAAGATTGTAACCATAATTTCCTCTGTATATATTTTTGTTTTGATCATAACGCGTTGCAGCCAACTACGTTACTCGGAGGGGAGTACTGTAGGAACCTACATTGCCGACCAGTCGATAAGGAAGAAAAAGATATAACCGAGAGTTCCCGCGACAACAACGATAACCGGCTCGCGTCCTTCGACTTACTTTATGTATCATCACACGACATTAAATCATTAAATTATTAATAAACAAATCAAGTAGTGCTTATTCAACCTCAGTGAACCTAAGTACCTACACACACTCATCGATGATCGCCATCTCGCGTTTTTTTAATCTACTCAGCGCAGCGTTCTACCGGTTCACCGCTAGCTGTTTTATTGCTTGAAACGGTTCTTGTTTACATTGGGTTATAATACTTAATACATGAGTATTCAGATCGGTGGTTTTGAAGGTAGTTTTTAGGAATTTTGAAAATGTTTTGATTTGATTTGTTGCGACTTCTTCCCAATGATTCATCTTCCTTCAGAAGAAATTGATTCACTATTCGTAAAACTCGCCATTCGAACAACATGGAACAAATTATGTCCGAATAACGAGGTTCCATTGTATTTAATACAGCATTATCTATTTATATAAATGATCCCGCAACATAAAAATCGAAATTTCTTGGGATTCACTGAAGTATTATGTATACTTATAAGAAACAGGCACTTTTTCCGTAGGGCTCTCAAGAGTAACTGTTCAACAAATACACTTCCTTTTTTTATTCAGTGTGAGTTTGAAGCGTTTGCACCATTTGAGTTGGAGAGTTCAGTTCGTATTGAGGTTGAATCATAATGGATGAACTATTTTCTGCAGATGAACTTGTAGATGACGCTACAGGCATTATGAATTCAAATTTTTCTAAATGCACCAGGGATCATTTCACACCTTATTTGAAAGATATTTTTATTCTCTACAAAGTTATTACTGAAAATATGATTGTTTATTTAACACTAGACAGCTATCGTACGTCACCTTGGCGCCTTGCTTGCATACAGTAAGCGATTTTAGTTGATATATTTTGCCTAGCAAACAGAGCGCTAGCCGCGAATAAAATTTATTTCGTGTCAGCTCTGGCGGGTTATATGCGGCGTTTGGAATTTTTGTTAATAAATAAATAAATGCAAAATGAGCAGAAACTCGCAGCTCTTATCTGTAAACAGTAATATCAACAATATTGACTACAGCCGAATGTTGCTTGATGCTAAACTATTAAATCCACTATCGATAGCTTTCTAGGAGTAAAAATTGTATTTCAATAACAAACAAGTTTGGCAACGTCCCATAAGCTGAGCGACGCGACATATTGAAAAATAAAAATATCAAAATGTACCTGAAAACAAAAGTTTTTGATTCATGTATTCTACCAATTCTAACATCTATCGCAAACTTGGACAATTATAAAGAAGAATATGAACCTACTCGGAGTTACTCAACATGCCATGGAAAAGTTAATGCTTGGGATAATACTCAAAGACAGAAAAACAAATATAATATAGTGTTAGGGTTTTATCTAATTTTTCGAAAAATCATAAAGGGAAACGAATACAAAAAGGGTGTGGCATACAATAGTCATTAATTTCACACTTTACACCACTAAATTTTATTAATCAAAAAATTCATATTCACAGAGAAATAAAATTACGTTAATTCAATATTACACAATGTTCCTTTTTTATAACTAATTGATCAAAATTCAGAAGCAGTAAAAATAAGTTCCACAAATTAGGCGGGTGGTTATCCAGGCCGTCTATAGTGAAGTCCGGGTTACCCCCTCGCTTCCATAGCCGAACAGGAACGAACCGCCACACGCAGCACACTTAAGGGCAACGACGCTACTTAAGGACGAAGGACAGGCTCCGCCGCGGTGATACCAGCGGCGCTAACAATAGATTAAGCAATAATCCAAGATAATAGACGTGGTATTTAAAGGAAAAGCTAAAATGGCACTACTGACTACATTGAGACCATACAAATTCAAGAGACCCAGAGGAAGACCACAAATGAGGTGGGCAGGCGAACTGAAATAATTACAGGCCGAAACTGGTTGCAAACACCCTAGAATAAGGAAAGCTGTAAAAAAGAATTGGAAGATGTGAAAACTCTTTTAGAAGAAAAAAAAAGGACTAGAACAAACAAGTTGGTAAACAACGACACATTTTAATCAATAAGTATACAGTCGAACGTTATTATAATGACCAGGTATAACTATTATCGCACCAGAAAAAAGTTAGAAGCGGGAAATAGTGGAATTCAACGAAAGCATAGTGCAATCCTGCACCTCCTTGCATGGCAGTTACGTGCCTTTTAATTTACGACACAAACACAATTTTACGGTCGCATAAACTGATGCAATATTAAAATGTTATTTGTAATTATAATAAAATGGAAATCCAGCAAACTGCACTTTCTGCATGGTTCGGTCATTTCGATAGTTTTTTTTTTGCGCGCAGTAGCATTTTTGCAGTGTATTGACTTAGAGAGTAAAGTGATAAAAAAGCAAGGCCATCTAGATTAAACGTACGACTATATGAGTGGCGCCGTACGACCTACATACGGAAAAAGCACTTAACATGTTTACTACATACAGACTCATATTTAGTTTTTAATTTGATGGTGATGAAAAAAAAATCTTTTTATTCGTGAATTTCTGGGACCATAAAACGCGGCGCCTATGTTTGCGAAATACCCGTTCCGGCTCTTTTTCTCTTATTTTGGAACACGTGTAATTCTTCTTGCTTAATTAAGATAACGCAAAAAGTGTTTAATAGGATCGGGCCGATTATATCTGTTCCAGGGGCAAAAAAACGAGCACGTTCATGAGAATCTCGATTCGTGGGCGATTTGTTGTGGACACCCACCAGTTGGAAATGGCGCCACTATTATATTTCCTCTGTCTACAAACTGTCTGTCATTATTAAATAATCCTCCTGCCATTATTATCATAATACATTGTTTCAATCTAACCGATTGGAAAAACTGTTTGCGCCGACCGGCAATAACTCTCCCGGTCGTAGCTGCATGTAACTGCAAATTAACGCGAAAGGAAACGTACTCGAAGCGGTTTTCTTGAGTAATTTTCGCTGAACGGCGCGAAATCGAGCCATCATCGCTTTATCGGACGGTTTGTTTTCTGAAGTTCTTTTATTTTCAACCTTGAAGTTTATTTTCAAAAAAATTCAATCCTGTTGCTTAACAAAATAATTTTCAACCGAAGAGCCCGGCTCGAGTATTTTCTTTAATTCGAAAGGAAGCAACTGTTGATTTTAGTCGAGGGCGCTTAACAGCAAAAAACTATATGACACGGCATCAAAAAAATCTGACATTTTAATATTGCATTTCAGCTTATATTATTTACTTCTTTTCATAAGAAAATTTCAATTCTAACAAAAAAATTTTTTACAATTTGTTTAAAATTATAACGAGGTTCTCTTAAACCAAAATGCCAATTAGGTGCCAAATATGTCTAATAATGTGATTTGGTGTAACAAAATTTTCTCTTCTCAACATCTCAAAACGAATTACAAAAACAATTACAAATCATTTATAGTATTAATAGCTCTGCAATAAGTACACAGCGATTCTTACACACTAAAAATACATACTCCACAATTCAAAATAAGATATAAAGTTTTATTAACATGCTCGCAAAATTGCTTTCTAGAAGAGCAATGACACCCTCAACGTGCCTCTCATGACAGTTAGTTATTTTGGGCATGTTGGTTACATTTCAGTTCAAATCAGAGGTTTAATATTGTTATTTTTCAGATTATTGAGTCATTATACAGGTTGTATTATATTGAGTGTTCCCCATTGGTTGTTTTGTTATTACTGGAACTACAAAGTCCGTTAGATTAGCAAAGAATTGTTATTTTTTCTGCTGATTATATTCATTGGTGAAGTGTAACTTTGGTGACTTTTTTAGTAGGTACACAAATAAATATGGTTTCTATTTCGTTGTTTCATTGCCTACTTGATTTTTGTAGTTAACTGAGATAAAAACTTAAATTGCTTGTAACTTTTATATATTGAACTTAACTAGCGTTTCAAGACTTGTGTATCATGAAATAAAGATCTGTATCGAGAAAGCCAGGCCAGTTTTCAATAAAGTAAGCAATGCATTGAAAAATAGGAGATTTTCTTTATGTCTTATTATATGGGGTTAAGGCGTGTACTGTCATTGAAGCAACAAGTCAAAAACTAGAAGTATTCGAAATGTGGATATTACCGTAGGATGCTGAGCGTGTCGTGGATAGACCGAGTTACGAACAAAACCGTTCTTCAAAGAATGAATAAAAAGAAGTCTTGATCACTATTGAAGAAAGAAAATTCCACATGGGCCATATTACGAGGATCGAAAACAGGTTTCAATTATTACAAAAATACTACAGGGTAAAGTGTTTGGAAGGAGAGGTATGGAAAGTAGAAGAATTTTCTGCCTCAAAAATATTCGGACCTGGTTTTCAACGGCTACCACACAATTGTTTATAGCCGCAGTTGACAAGTTAATGATAGCCAACATGTTTGCCAAAATGCGGAAGAAGAAGAATTTACAATTAAATATTCCTTCGACCATAGTATGTAACAATGATTAAAAAACGCAATTTTCGTGGATTTCCCAAAAGGTTGAGTGTCGATTGTTGTTCGTTTTTTACCATGATAATCAGTACGAAAAATAACAATTATTTGGTAATTTAACCGAGTGTTTACCTGCAGTAATAACAAAGTTACCAATGCTACACACTTAATATAATACAGCCTGTATATGTACAATGAAACCTCAACATTTGTCGTTAATCCTTTTCTGAATGACAGATGAATAACAATATAGAATTAGCTTTTTCCGAAGGATTTAATTAAAAGTAGAATAATTTACAGCCTTAATTGGGATAAATAAATCGGTAAACAATTAACCAAAACTTTAGGCCAGGAATAGACGCGCCGCTTATTTAAATGTCGAAACAGAAACACTTATAACAATCCTTTGCAGCGTTTTTAAAATATTTTCAAAGTAGATAATCATGTTACCTATCATTGCATTTATCCTTTTGATTAACGCATAGTTATGGGATATGTATTTAATCGTGGTTTTGTCGACGGCGATGCTTTATGTTTTATGTAACCAGATTTTGCAAGATCACTTCTAAAAACTAAAAAACGTAAACGTAAAATTTGCAATTTAGCATTATGGGACTAACAAGTAATAGAGATTCGCAGCGTCGGTGGCTATGCCTTTCTTGATCAATTATTCATTATTATAATTATGACCCATAAAGGATGGAACAGCACCACCTGTGTCTGTAAAGAGGCCTGTAACGTAATGGCACAACAGAAAGTTTGTTAGCTGTGTCTTTTCTGAATATAAAGACAGTGCGCCAGCAAGGAAGTGCAAAATAACTGCAGAAACAATAATTAATCCACTCTTAACCTTAATAAAAGATACTTTTAATTGTGGAGGAAAATTTAGATTTTGGAAATTGAATATGTATCTGCCTTTTGAGCGATTTCTTTTAGTTCAAATTAAAATTCGGACATCTTTACAGAAAAACCAGTTTCAAATTGACGGGCCATCCGGAAAAAGGGCCCTCAATTACAAGTTTTGTCAAATGTCAATTAGTTACTTTTAATTTTTGTCTTAATATTTAAATTGGATGATTATAAATAAAATCGTATATATGTACCTCGGTGAGAAGTTTCATTAAAGCTCTTGGCTAGTTGTCATTTGTCTCCACTGAAATGAAACACTTTCCACCTCGGCATATAATATACTATTAATCTTCATCTTCATAAATGAACTTCCTCCACCTTTTACTGTCTTTGGCTAACACAGCTGCTTCCTTCTCCAAGATTTTCCTTTGTATGATTTTACAGGTTTCTTTGCTCCAAGTTTGATGTGACTTTCCCTTTTCTGTTTGTTTTGGATTTTAGCTTCAGAATGCATCTATTAATTCTATCTCTTTTCCGTTTGTACCTCTAATATTTCATGTTTCAATTCTCCATATTTTCTTTATTTCTGTGTATATTTAATTTGTTTTTTGTATTGCCTGTATATTTTCTTTTCCTATTTTATTTGTTCTTTATGCTACCAGTATATTTCCTTTTTCTATTTTATTTTTCTCTATGTTACAGATTGTAAGTTTTCCATTTCCAATTTTCACCGTTTTGCCTTCCTTTCTACTTTCTATAAAAATTTAAGCAAAGAAGTTTAAATTTGTAGTTTGTAAGAGGTAATGAAGAAGCAAAACTTGAAAAGAAGGCGTATTCAACCGGCGGCCGCGGCTCCCATGCAGAACTGCTATAAGTACATTTTGTACTTCACATTCCTTCACATACATTCAGTGCATACCTCAAATCCTAAAACAGACTTTAAAACGACTTCAGACTTTTTCATTACTGAAAAATAAATTTGCGGCGACAGCTATATTTTTTTATAAATCATAATAATAAATTTAATGTTAATAATGTATGTAATAATGCGTTTATATGGATTAATTACAAGGTAAACAGCGAATAGGTTGTTAAAAAAGGCGTCAGTGTTACCCGACGACGCCCTTGAATCCGTATCTTCGGCAGACAGACGGCGTGAAAAAATAGATGTGTGAGCCGCCGACAGCCCGTGACATGCCGTGAAATATATTAGCCGTAAACTTATATCAGAGATCGGCACGCGGGTCCAAAAATGTTTCAAATCCACCCGTTCTCAGAAACACGACACGAATTTAACTGACCGGATCAAGACAAGAATTCTTGTCCGACAACGGCGTTATAATTCACGCGCATCCTCTTTTTCTCGGCGAAAATTATGACAGCGCGACAGGATATTTCGCAAATCGTTTACGGTAATTTTAGATTGTTTATGAGTTGTTTTAGTAAATAAAGTTAATTTTAGACGGAGCGATTTATTTCGATTAAAAGATTAGAATCTTGTGATAACGCGAATCTTATCTTTATTGGTTTTTCGACGATCGCATCGAATTTTCAAGTTGCGATTACACGTTGCAGGATCCCCGATTTGAACTTTATAATGGGCATGTTTTAAAAATTTAAATTGGATCGGAGAAGAAAGGAAAACGCAATTGGACGCACTTTCACTTAAAATTCTTTTGGCAAAACATTAAAGGAATATTTGGTTAATTAATTCCTGCAAGGAAACAATGGGTCCCTCTAAAAATACTGCCCAGATTAAGATTTTAAAATTTGAACAATTACAAGATGGCGTGGGCGCCGAAAACCAAAAAAGTTAATTCGAAAACTCCCACAATATAATTCGATGCAGACACGCACCCATTAAATAAATCCTATCGTAAGATCCGTTAGGTTAAGCGAGATTATGGTCATAATAAAAGTTGTTCCTCATACTTTGAGGAACATTTTACGTCCTATGCAAATTGCTCATTAGGGTCACCGTTTACGAGGTACTGAGAATTATAAAAATCGCACAATGCAAAACTTTTATCGCCGACATAAACCGATCGAAAATAAAAGCGCAAAAATCCCGAAATTTATTTATGTATAAACCGAATTCTCAACATCAATAAAACGCTAAGAGAAAACCGTCGATTTAACGACCGGCCGGCGCAATTTAATTTTACGAGATCGATCTAGAAACCTGTGAAAATAGGCGCCTGCTGTAATAGGTGCAGCTATAAAATCGGTAGCCGTGTCGCTCTATTGAAACTCAGGTATGTATCTATAAATAGTTGAAATTGAAGACCGCACATGATGCCGCAAGTACCGTCGTGTCGGTTTTGTATTTAGTCGTAACTAAATATTTACGCTGGCGCCACGATATTATATGCAAACGTCATGAAATCATGTCATCGTGCGATAACACTGTTTATATCTCATGTGAATGCTACCGGGCAGGAAGGGCACCGAATATCAATATCTTCTCCTACTTACAACTACCATCTACTTTTTTTCTTGAATGCTTGAATGGAAATTTTAATCCTGAAAAACGTTACTCATCTGTCAAATACAGTGAGATCGAAAATATATAGGATATAGGTAAGTAAAGAAAATTTGGGAATCGAAACCATTAGGGAAAACTAAAAGAGGAAGGTCTAGAGGAAAATAGAACAGTACGATAGAAATGATACTAAACGAGAGGGGTGAAAGTTGGAACTCGACAAAAATGGCAGAAGTATTCAGAGGCGAAAGAAAACCTCAACATCCTAGAAGAGTAAAAAAGGAGATGTCTGACCAATAAAATCTAGAGCTTAATTTGTTTGTCTTATATAGATATGAAAATTAAGTGCGTACTCTTAGGCGTACCTACCCTGCATATTTTTTTTTATCACCGACGTTCTATTAGTAATACAAAAATTTGTATTTTTGTTGGCTATTATCTGCAATTTTATGACGAAACTGTTTCATTTGTTGTAAATGGTTATTCATCAGAAAATAGTTTGATTTTCTCGCTACTTTCCACCCACCCACAAGCACCGCTTCGAACAAAGGTCGACTGCAAAATTGGCTGCAAGTAGGATTCGCTTATTTACAACTGTGCAGATCTATGTTTCAATGACTTTTTGGATCCTCCGCTACAGAGTGTAGAACCAATATTGTAGCACCGTCTTATTCGTTACCATCTTGTTTTTTCTTTTAATATTATGCACACTTCCTGTTCTTTCAATATTGGAATAAGTTTATGTAAAGCATATATGGAAACGTGAATATTTGCAATTTATTCGTTAATTTTTCAGATTACATAGATGTAAAACATTTCTACAGTTCACACACTGAACAAAATAAATCCCTTGTTGAAGAATAAACATTGTTTCCCTTGAGTGACTTCAATTGCTAACATTTGCGAACTTGAATTAATTGCAGCTGCAAGGCTAAATTTCAAATTTTTACATTTGTCTTGTTTTTTATCACAAAAAACATTATTTGCATTTTGTTTTTTTGTTTCTCTTTTGCAGTCTATTTGGGGCATATTGTATTTTGTATTGTTTTCGGTCCTCTTCCTGATTGTCAGGCATAAAACAATTTCGCGTTACATTTAAAATTTTTGCTAATTACTAATATAACCTTAAGTAAGGTACCCGTTACACCAGCGGAGAAAACGTTGCGATTTTGCAGGATGTTTAGACTGTGGACTGTTTTTTTGAATGCGGTTCATTGTTTCTTTATCGTATGTATTTTACCACTAAAGAGTCTGATAGAATACAACGATGCCACTTTTACAGTCAACATAAATTCAAAAATGACAATATCGTAGCCCGCTACTAGAGTGTATAAGTTTTCGATCGATTTGTACAATTAAGTTTGAAATCTGGTTTTCCAAATAGAAGAAGAGAAAGAACTTAAGACAATTCCTTACCTTACAAGAAATTACAAATTTTCTTGAAAAATAAAATTTTTAGTTACATTGAAACTATAACTGGTTAATATTATGTACAAATAATAAATCAGAAAAAAAGCACCGAAACTAATGAGACAATGTCAAGTCGAATTTCGGTTACATAAGTATGACATAGGAGGAGGTGCAAAGGTTGAAAAGTCGTTAATACAAACACATTCACAATTTGAAGTAGCCACGAAAAAAATCGATAAAACCAATACGCGATTAAAAGACAGTCCGTTACAGTTGCCGCCACCATTTAAGGTAAATAAAGTCATTAACAAGAAAAAAGGGTGTATATCAGAAAAGTAGAAGTATTCGCATATTTTAATTGATGATAGAATAATCAATGAGTTTTATGGTCAGGTTGTGGTGATGAATGCGATCTCTAAACGCCAGACTGGCGCCCATAAGGTGAGATAGAAAACTGAACTCTCATCGCACTTCATAATAACAGACATCGTCGGGTGTCACATGAGTCGGCTCGTGCACAAAAAATAGCGCTTTTGCAAATAAATTGCAATTAATTTGGCCGAAAAGCGGTAAGCTAGAAAAAAAATTTTCAGTGGTAGCAGAAAAACAAGCTGTATAAGTAGCCCATCTTCATGTTGTTATAAAAGTAAATAACGTTAATATCCATGTTGATGCCGGTTACCTCAAGCGCGGTTCGTAGTTATATTGAACTATTAATTACCATCCTTGACACCCACTACTATTCATTTGTGCCCACGGTATGCTATAAAACATTTTTTCCTTTCAGATCCTGATGTCATCCAAGACATTGTGCCTCAAAGTATCATCGATGAAGAAGAAAAAAGCACCAAACGTAAGCGTAATATTCACATAATCCGGGCGCAATAGCAATAAAATGTCTTTAATGTAGATTTTGCGGCCCTTCTGACCGGACGATCGTCTCTAATCATGAAAAATGACGACATGCAGCCGATCCTAAATAATAATAAAAATAACGTGATAGCGACTGGACGGTTCACTTTTCACAAGAAGAACCTATACTATTCCTTTTACATATCAGATAAGGCGGCTCGTCCACGTTCACTACAGTTCGTTGACGGCGATGGAACTATACTTGAAGAACATGTTCTCTCCAGTGCGGGAGGTTACGTCAACAGCCTGTACCAAAACACAACCAGAAAAATATGCGGAGTTTGGAGGAGGTTGCCTAGGGATTATCGCCGGCTATTGAAGGACGAAAAGATGTACGTCGTCCTCGTTTGGGGGGTTAAGGATCAGGCCGAATTCACCTTAAGCGGACAAGTTATGAAATACGTCGCCCTTGGAACCGAACTCTTCAGTTCTCTCTTAGAACCAGCTCCTGGAACAAACTCATTGCTGATGGCCGGAGCTGGAGGAACTGCAATCGTTTCGACCGACACAACCCTGTCTCCTTCAATTCACATCGCCGTCATCTTCAACGGGATATTTTCATCTGATGATACCTCATCAGTCCCAATCAACATAACCCTCTCGCTTGACGAAAGGAAACAGATCATTTTGGAGGAGGTAGGTGTGATAAAGTGTCCAGTTGCAAAATTTTTATTCTAATTTTTACAGACGATACGCGTCACGAAACCAGCTCTCGAGTTAAATTTCATCGAAGTGAGTTCTTTGGTATCAACAGCGGATTTACGCTTGTTAACACGCGGTCGTCTAGTACTTTCCTTATCTTCACTGGCGAAACCTCAAGCTCTGCGATTAAGTGGCAACGTGATTACTAAAGCGACTTGTGAACTTTTTCAGGCGACTCTATCTTCGCCAAATACGGAACGTAGTACAAATCCTTACGGTACGTCCGGATTGGCGTGGATTTATTTAAATAATGAAGGTTCGTTGGTTTACAATATTCAAGTTGACAGTTTGAATATCGAACAGAGACCGGTTATGATAACGCTCGTGGACGTTGGTACGAAACGGAAAACCGAGCTGGAGGACTTGACTCCGTCTTTCTCCAACGGGTGGGCTAATGGAACCGTAGACAAATTGGGACCGAGGGTGCTCGAGCCGTTATATTCTGGAAATTTAGCTGTTAATGTTGCCACGAAAAATGAAAGCAGTTTAATACGAGGAAGATTGACTGCGAAGCTGGTGGCGGAAGCCCGCGACGCGCCAGCTCCAATTTTATTAAAACGGGAGGATTACTACAATCTCCCGGTTTCAGCCGTTGGAATGGCTTGGATTACCGTGGACAATGATTGTCACATCCATTATGACCTTTCTCTAAGCGGCGTGGGGGTTAATAAACACTTGGAAGCGTTTATGGAACTGTTTCCTATGATAGCACCAGGCGCTCCTATGATCACAAGAGTTCTAGCTGAGTTTCAAGGCACCCAAATCGAGGGAACTCCAGTTGAGGCACTTCCAAAAGAGGAATTGAGTCGGTTGGATTCTGGAGTTTGTTTCATTAAAATCAAGGACAAAAAGACGAGAACCATTCTGCTGGCGGCTACTTTAAACCAAGTAAGTTGCGGTGGTGTAATTGTGCCAGGGCGCACCACGGCGCCGTCCCGGTAATTTATTATTTAACCAGGGCGCGCCGTGACTCACAAAATGACAGATAAATATAAAATAAATAAACATCACGTTAACAACTATGACATGTTGACGATGAGGATAACTTATATACTATAGTTTGTCTCACGAATGATGACACTTAAAGTATTAGCGAATCAAAATTTGCCTATTATTCCAACTTTTTCCGTTACATTCCAATCAGTCAGTATATTTTGTCTGAATTAACATCACTGCGATGCAACTATTTTATGCGACAGTTATAAGTATACGTTTAGTTGATAAAAAGATACAGAATATTAATACAGTCAACCCTGGATAAGTTGAAATCCTGCCTGACAGAACTTTTTTATACATTTATCTAGATTCAAAAGCCAATTTTCATAAATTTTGGATGTCATCCAGGCCTTCCTGTTGCTTTCATAATCGACCCCAAGAAACTTTATTCCTTTGAAACAACGAGGTTTCATTGCTTTTCCGATAATAAGAAGTTTCGGTTTTTCAGTTTCGCTCATGTACATGTGAGTACCGACCATCACTGTCACTCTTTCTTTGCTATTTTTGCCTGAAAGCGTGTTTTGTTGGGTAGACGTTAGAACAGACCTGTTTCATCAACATTAAAAATGTTATTTTCATCGTAGTCTTCTGCATGTTCACAGAAGTACTTCCTCCACAAATGGTTTTACAAACAATATTATGCCGCTTTTTAAATTTGTCCAACCATCCTATACTCGATTGAAAATGTTGGTAACCTAAGGTATTAGCAAATTCCTGTGCCTTCTCTCGTATTATTGCCCCCAATAAAGGAAGATTTTTTCGCGAGCTACTGACCCCCCATTTAAACATAACTTTGTCTAAGTTTTCATTCACAAAAATTTTAACTCTTTTACGTTTGGAACTGTCTGAATTATGATCTTTTACACTTTCAAGAAGTTTGTCTCTATTTTTTAATATGGTCGACCAAGTACTTGCGGGAATTGCAAATTGTTTTCCAATATCTTTTTTTATTTTGGTCACCTTTGTCTGCAGCCCTAATGATTTTAATTTTCTGCTGGATTGATGAGCAATTCAGTTGTCGTTTTTCCATTATGTTTATCACTAATGCACCGATACAACCACATCAATAACTAAACTAATACTGTTTGGATTATCGTTAAAAAAGCTGAATGAGGTCGTATGTTTTGACTGCAGAGTTTCCGTTGCAAAATTTATTATTTTTGGTTCTTATCGGAAATCGCATTAAATGTCCACATTTTACCCGAAAAACCTTCTAAAAATTCGAGTGAACATTAAATTATCGGTTCTAGATTCGACTTTAAGAGAACATTTTACGTATACAAACGCGTGAACTCCAAGATTCAGGATAAAAATGCCGACTTATGGAATAATTCGAGTGATGGAAGTTCGAGTTAGGGAAGTTTGACTGTATGTCGCTGATTATGATGATATTTTTCTGCCGAAGCCGTTCCGTCTTATACAGGTTTTACTGTAGTTACGTCATATAACTAGCGGTTGTAAATAACTCGCGGCATTTAACATTATCCAACTTTTTATCCAGATTATATTAATTTACAATTTAAGAATAATTATTTTGTGTAGTGTTGACCCTTGAATCGAGTGTTCAACTAGAATTGATATTCTGCAGTTGCTTGAAAGGCACTGTTATTCTGTTTAAAATTAAACCACACAAATAGTGGAAATACTATCAAGTGTTATCATTCGAGAAACAACCTATACCTACTTTAATTTTATATCATTGTGATACAGTTTGTAAAGCGCCCCGGCACTATTTATTTAACGACTACACCACTGGTGAGTTTCCTTAAATTTTTCAAATTTTTTACTTATCTTTTTTCATTTTAGGTACAAGTCCCCTCTGTTTGTCTTCCGTCTATCACAGATAACGACGTACCAAAATCACCCGAGCTGGAGGACATCCAACATGCGGCTTGCTTGTATGAAGGAATTTTCTACCAAGAAGGAGCGCAATGGACGACGGCGGTCGATCCATGCACAATGTGCTATTGCGAAAATGGCCACGCGAAATGCGACACCTCCACCTGTCCAGACATCCACTGCAGCACGAACTTTAAAATTAAAGGTTCCGGCGAGTGTTGCCCTGTTTGCTCGAATTCAACAAATTCCCAAGAAAGCAACACAAGCGTCCCGAGAGACTGCTCCTTTGGCGGTAAATTTTATTCAGCCGGAAGTAGATTCCATCCGTTCTTAATTCCGACCGGCTTCGATTTGTGCACTGAATGTGTTTGCGATTCTTTCATGTTGGAAGTTAAGTGCAATCGCCTGGAGAAACAATGTTGCAAGAATTGCGGCGATTCCCAGTTACCCGTCGATTCTGAAAACGGGACCTATCAAAGTGACACCATAAACGCGATAATCGTAAACAAGGGCAAACCACTTACCCCGGTGAAAAGTCCTAAAGAAATTATATTTGAAGGTGGTTGCATTAATCCAGCGAATCCTGGAAGACCTTACGAAAACGGTCAGAAATACCATCCTTGGATAGCATCTTTAGGTGAATACAAATGCGTCACTTGCAAATGCAGAGTAAGTTTTTTCGCGTTATTTGCTTGTCTGAAATTAAATGCTTATTTTTTAAAGAACGGTTCCCAATTGTGCGAGAGGCAACCGTGCACGAAAGCGATCTGTCAGAAGATGTTTCGTCCGAGACGTAACAGCAAGTCGACCAACACGGCTGAATTCTGTTGTTCCCAGCAGCAGTGCAAACGATATAGGAAACATCGTAGGCCTCACAACAGTTGAATGAATACACCGCAGGAACTGTTTGGACCTGTAGTCCAAGTTACCTTTTTACCAAAGAAGACTGAGGCAGTTGCAAGTTGAAAGAACTGCCGTATTTATTTATATGCGTGGCAGTTTGTAGGGAAGAACAAAGTGTATTTTTTTTCGTTTTGATCGCATGCAAATTTTTTTATTGTTTTTAATTTAACATCCACTTATTCCACAAGCAATAGAGAGGAAAAAAGAAGGTCGTCACTCAAATTTACTCATTAGAGATAAAGGCTGATAGTTAATAAACAAATAGGGAGTAGAGCAGCAACGATATTTATTACACACAAAATACTGGACCATTTTCAAGTTTTTCGCATACTAACCTGAATATTTAGCAATTAGATACATATCATTTGGTGCCATCCCGTAAATTAAAAAAGTACTTTCGGGAGCATTTATTTAAATACGTAATTGGAATCTCTATTATGCAATTTTACAGTATTTTGCAAAGAAAATTAATATTTTAAGATAGTTTTTTTTTGTACAGTGTGAACGTAATTT
This sequence comes from Dascillus cervinus, assembly GCA_949768715.1. Taxonomy (NCBI): domain Eukaryota; kingdom Metazoa; phylum Arthropoda; class Insecta; order Coleoptera; family Dascillidae; genus Dascillus; species Dascillus cervinus. Next base: position 21,197,760 of record OX458319.1, on the reverse strand, counting down.
GTATGTTTTAGAAATCTTAAGGATGTAAATACTGAATATATAAGAATGGGACAGAAAGGTATTTCCTGCTCCCTTTCCGTCCCGGTTATTTAACTTCGCTATCGCGCAATTTATAATATTACGCTTTTTAAATCCTAATTTTAAACGCATTAAAATTTCACAAAAAATAGTAATATTGACTAACTTTTGTAATTAATATATTATTAATATTGCATTTTATAATAAATTTACATGCTCTGTTCAAAATATGTACTAAGCATTGTTTATGGGGCCGCGAAACGGCCGTCTTTGAAATTAAGTGTACCTGCTAGCTATAAATACATGCTTAATTAAAATATCGCTACTTTGTGGTTTTATTTTTTAAACGGATAAAATATAATAGAGGCTATAAAAGAAATAGATTATTATTGAACAATATAATTGTTTTTGTAATACACTTTAATGTGATAATACAAATAAAAAAGGTAATAAAACATGACTTTTATTGCACACAAAATTTCTAAAAATTAAAAGCTTTTTTGATATCAATATAATTTGAAACTTGCTAGTACAATTGTGAATGAACCGTCTTTAAACATTACTATACAAGTCGCAATAAAAGTTTACAAGCAAAAATCTTACGAATATGGTTGAATTTGAAACTTAATATTATCCATTTGTCAACCCGTTTTCGATTTGTCATGTAGTCCTAACGCGTAGAATCTGTGAAACTAAACCGTTTAAAGTTTATTTTTTAACTTAAACCAGTCTCCGTATCCGCGGGTGATTGTTCCAAGCCTTTCCGCGAATAGCGGACTATAAATTTACATCCTGTATCGATGATAAATTTTTTTCAAAATTTAATTTGGGAATACTGAAAACACTCAAGCGCGGATAAGTGAAACTGCTCATACAGGGATGCTACAGTAAATCAAAAATCAAACATAAATACGTTATGGATGCACTAGAAGCTGTCAACTCCAGATTTGGTTAATGATAAAGCCGTAACGAGTTCATGAATGAAATATTTAAATTCAGTGTCTTTCAAACTACTTCTGTTTATGAATTCCAGCTAAAGGGTCAAAAATTAAGAAGCTTGGTGCAATTTTTCCAAACAAAAGTAATATTCGCACCATAACATAACTCAAAATTTACTGTTTCGAAAAAAAACGCGTTTTAAGTTTTGTCACAACAGACTTGGTTTAATATGTATTTTAATAACTAAGTGGTTCTTCGATTGAAAACTGGATTAGGTGTTTATGCATTTACTTGATATATTTTGGGCGCAATTTCAATTTCACTGGAATGTGTACGTATTTCACTGGAATATTACACTTTTAACAAAAAGGAAAATCCAACATAATTATATAAATAAAAGTCTATTTTTTAGATTTTTAGATAAACACATATGTTGGTTTTGCAGTGAATACTATTACCCCGTTTATATCGGAGCGAGTAAGCGGATTAATAGGCTTCAATCGACTTAAAACATCTCGATATAAACAGATGCGGATTCCAATAAATCGACTTACATGATGAAATCTAATCTTACGAATAAGTGCGATTGGACTTGACGAAGGCGATTAGATGAATTTCGTCTTCGATATAAACGCGATTGGGATTACACATGCGCAGTTACGGAACTGCAAATGACATGCGCAGTTCCGTAACAGGTCGTCTAATGCAAAAGACAAAGATGACGTTATATTCTAATCTTTGTTTATCGGTCAGTTTAATCTCGTTGCAATCCGAACCATAACCTAACAGGATTGCAATTTTCGTCGATATAAACAGAGCAGTTTAAAAGTTGGAATTATTTCATTAGGCTGCTTACATGTAAATGGATTACATACGCACGATATAAACGAGATATATGTTACTTTAGCTATGAAATCGGCGCCATAACTCAAAATTGATTTTTTTAGTTGTGTTAGTATTGAACTGATGGTGCGATATGACCAATCATTTTTGCCAAACTTGTTAAGGGCGTAATGCTGGCTACTGAAAAGTTTTCGACGACAAGAACAATAAAGTTCTGAGTGAGATATAAAATCGCCGTTGTCATTTACGGTACTGCGTCTGACGTGTGATGCAAGCCATGGTTGACGTGTTTGTAGAAATTATCATTTAACGATTATGGGATGGAGATTTATTTATTCTATATGCGAATTGTTTATTTTACTCGAGCTGAAACATGACACCACACTGTTATTCGGAAAGGCTTTCTTATCGTTCGGACAGCTGTTTCGTCGATTTAGCATTTTTTAAATTAACAAAAATGATGGTGTTTGTTATGAAGCACCGTCTGGGCCACGATGTGAAATTTATTTCCGCAAAAATTTAAAAAAAATAATGTTCAAAATAAAAGATTCCGCGCAAATCAAAACGTCCGCAGAAATAAAAGAATACAAAAAATTTTCTTTCTGTCCGAAAAGAAAGAGTCCGCGCGAATAAAGTAGTTCGAAGAAATACTATTTTATTTCTATTTTCTGCAGAAATAAAAAATAAAATATCCTCCAGAAATATAGAAGTAATAATTTCCGGGTCCGTGAAGTTGACACCTGATGTGGAGGTACAAACGATGAAATTTACACCAATCTTTTGTACTTCGTTTGTACCCGTTTGTACCCTCAATAATTTTTCAATTGAATCCACAGTTTCGCAGATATTCGCTAAAAACGTGATCCGGTGCCAACTTCACGCTAGCACCGGACTTGAAAGATTTCGTTTGTACTTCGTTAGTACCTGTTTGTACCTCAAATTAAATTTCTTCAAGTTCATCCCTCTAAATATAAGAACCGAAAAACGTCGCGTCAATGTCAATGTCACAGTTTATCTCTCGCGATATTGAAATTGTTAACGTCAGTGAATTAATTTTGAAAAAAATGATTTACAAGGCATAAGGACATTACGTCGTAACAATTATTCATTCTTCTACGGCCCCATATTTTGGTAATAAATAAAATTATTAAAAAATTAAATTGTATCGAGTAACTACCCCGCCTATATATTTTCCCGTGTCTTAGGTAAAGGAAAAATCTTTCTTGAAAAAACACCTCAAATTATGCGTATGATTTTTCAATATACTGCAATTATACCCAGATATTCTTAAAATAAGCAATGTCGTCCTTACGAATTACATTTTTACCTATACGCTAATCTATTAAGTTACACTGACCCTCATAAATTGGACAGAAGTCGGCTGTTAACTCGCATCCGACATCTCCAGACTGGTGCACAGAAAATTGGGTATGGGACTTAAAAGAAAGGCACCCCTAAACGAGTCGCCAAGACGGTCAAAATAATTAAAACAAATTTCAAGAACCAAAATCGGGTGATTAAAACTCTAAAAATCGTTCTCATCTCGAATTTTACATTTTAAATGTAAAAAATAGGTTTACAACAATAAAAATGTAATTCGTAAGGACGACATTACTTATTTTAAAAATATCTGGGTATAATTGCAATATATTGAAAAATCATACGCATAATTTGAGGTGTTTTGCATCGGTCGTTCTACTGCCTATTCTGAATTCCTGTTGCATCTTCATTTTGACGCAAATCACGAATTGGCATTTTCTTCGGATACTGCGGATCAACCAATTCAGGTAGAAAGGATTTGGAAAAGAAAGTCACCAACTGATTCTGCATGTTCGCACGCCAGAAAATATCGTCCCTGACGATTTTTTGTACGCTTAGTCCAAATGGTGTCCATATAACAAACAAGCAATACTTTCTATTTGTTACATGTAGCTGGCCCTGTACTTGGAAATAGTAACTGTCTTTAGTTTTTAATGTTATTTCACCATTTATTATCTCCGAAAATTTAATTTTCTTTTCTCGAATGGCTTCCGTTGGTGAAGACGATGCGGCTGTTGAGGGACATTTTATTTCGACAATCCCATCGTCATCTATTACACCATCCGGCGAAGCTGCTAAGAAATTAAATTCACTGTCAATAAACAGACCACATTCGCGTACACGAATTCCATGTGTTTTCTCCAACTCTCTTAGAGCAACAAATTCGTGTTCCTGTCCCCAACGTGTTGCTGCAGTCCCGAAAAATTTATCATACAAAAGACGCTTTACCAAATTTGCGCAATGTGTAGTTTTTCGCATTTTGCATATTGCTGCAAAATTGGACGCAGTCAACCGTATGGAACGCTCCTGTCGCCATAATAAATTGGTACTTTGACCTATCGTGGTATGTTGTAATTCGTCTCGTTCAGAATCCGATTTTTTAATCAACGCTAACATTTCTTGTTCTTTTATATCGTACTGCTCTTTAGTTAACATTACAACAATTTCACTTTCTGTGGCACCATAATCACTGTCGGCAGGTGTTATGGGCTCCCTTTTTTTCTTTTTTACATCTGGAAATAATTCCTGTCTGCATCTTTTCCAAGTTCTTACCCTTTTCAAACTATTCATAAAGCGTTGAGTGTGTTTCCCTGGACTGGAGTGCACAGCTCTTTTATGAATAACCCGCGGTAATTCACCAGGTTCCAAATTGAAAGAAATTGAAGCAGCTTCGCATCGAGTTTGATATGAGCCCCTTCCACTGAAATTAATTCTTTTGCCGCCAACGAATTTTGCCAAAATAGAATTGTAACACTCCGCTGCATTATTGTCCATGTTTATCAACAAACTTTCTGCATTTCTCGCAACTCTCTCAACGATTGCCATGACATCTTGATAGAGGCCAGATACCTTCATTTCTGAAATCCACTCTTCATTAACTTTAAGATCAGTGCAGAAGTAAGACGAGCAATCATCGTGTTCCCCAAAAACGTGATTAGGTCCATTTCGAATATCATTGCGAAGCTGCGTAATTTTTTGGCTATGTGATAATTCCAAAGAATTAGCATATTTAATGGCACCTTGGACACCATTCCTTAACCGCTTAATTCTATTATTAAGGCAATTTCTCTGCGTTATTGGAACTATCACTTTTTTGGAACTTATTCTTCGCTGAGAAAGCTCTCGAAGCTTTGTACAGAAGTTCCGCAGCAAATGATTGCAGCATTCAATTTTTTGAATTATTCGGGTACCATAGGGACGAGCTTCCATCAATTTTTTTGTAACACTACTATCACCATCTCCAATCAAATACCCGTATTTTAAATTATGCATTTCAATGCTTCTCATAAAACCTTCAACAAGAATATCAGATTCCATTCCTGTAGACGCCTTGTTCCAGTTCTTAAAACAGATATGGTTTGGCGGTTCAGTGTTTCGTGTTTTGGAACGAGAACATACACAACAGTATTTATTTCGGACACCTAAAAACAACACTTTACCAGTTTTTTGTCCGATAATAACACCAACCCCAGATGAAGCATTGTAATTAACTCGGTAACTCCTTTTGCTCCAAGCGCCATCTGCGATCACACTTATTACGGGTATGCCATCTGAATCCACGTTTCCTTCTTCAATTGCAAGTTTTGCTTCTTCTTTCCCAGCCTTTTCGATTATTTCCCATGCCGTATCATGAACAAAATGTGAAACTGTTTTTTCGGTTGCAGTGAACAAATGAGGTCCCATACATGGAATATCACATGTAGAAACTACTTCTCGTAGTTGGGAATAGCCGCCTCCAGTAGAAATAATCCCCAATACTGCTGCTTTATTGATATCCATAGTATTTGGATCATCGTCCGAAAATATAAATTTTTCAGATTTGCACATATCACACACAATAGTAAATTTGCTTTGTAGTCCAATTCTTTGTTCTTTCGTTATATTTAAATGTTCATTAGAACAAGAGAAAAGTTGATTATGTCTAAAAGTGATGATTTGCATAAAAAATCTTTCAATATTCACTATTCTTCGGCCACTAATATCGTTATTGTCACGCGCACTGCCACTAGTTTTTGCTACATTTTCCACATTTATTTCATTGGTAAAACTATTACGGGGTAATTGTACATTATTGTCCATCCCAGGCGAAGCCAAGGTGCTACTTGTTGATGCTCGTTCAACAATTGGATTGGACAGAGTTTTTATCTTGTTGCGAATTTTTTTCAATTTTTGTCTTTGGGATTTACGTTTAGCTCCAACAGTTAATCGAGGCATTGTCGAGAGAACTTAATGGTAAGCACAATAGTTACCTACTCGTAAATGGTGAACCAATTAAATAAAAATTATTTACCTAAAGTACCCTTTAGCAATGTAATAGAAACGCAACACAAGATCACACTTTGTTTTTTTTTTTAAAACACTTTTATTTGTATAAAAACAATTTCTCGGTATTTCAAGTTATTAATAACTTTACTCCACTGAAAGTCAATGAGCGACTGATACAAAAAAGCACAACCAAAGATTTCCTTAAACAAATCTGGATTTTACAGTGTACGTTCTCCGAAATTGGCGCGCCACTTTGCATCCGGTACATCTGGCATGTTACCCTGCGATAATTTTATTATTATGTTTTTAAACGCCTGAAATTTAGGCAATGTGTATTTAAAAACATAAGTTCATGTTATCCATATTACGTCAAAACGGCTCATCTGAGTGATGTGCAAAAAATTTATATTTAATGGTTAAATATGCGTGAAGGTACCGAGCGGTCGTATTTGCCATAAAAGACAAACGTAGCGCCTTAAAATACATGATAAACATAAGGCATTTTTTAAACATTATTATTAAATAGAATTTTTTTATAGAAACATGTTTTCTTGATCTCGGAACTTCAATTCATCTTTAATTAACAAATTACTGTTTACTTCACTCGATTATATACAATGGTTACTGCACAATATTTCCTACACGAAACGCTTACAAACTTACTGCAGCATTACGCCCTTAATTTCCGTACGTTAATTTAATTTAATTGGATGAAAACTAACGCAATATTAATTTAATATAATTGCTAAATTGTAAATAAGTATGATATATCTGGATAAAACAGTTGGATAATGTGTTATTAGTGTTACGTGCCGCCGTGTGTTGTGACCAATGATTTGCTAGAACTTTCGTCGGTATAAATTGTTTGGCTACTGTACCGAACTCGAGGTTCCGGCGCTTCACAACGAATCTTGCAACCGTGCTTATGAGGATGCCTACAAATATGGTATTTGAAATGCTATGAGTCGATCAATGTCTCTCGAAGTAATTAATTGAAATTTGTAATTTAAAATGTGGAAAGATTTGTATACAATTAGCAATTTCGAAATTGAAACGGCATAGTAACCAGATTTTCTTCATTTTTTTAAAGAAAATTGTAGCGAAATAGTAAAATGTTTACTACTTACTAAATCATGAAATTAATAGATACGCAATCTCTAAAACCATCCAACACACCGAAACGTAACTGATCTTTGGTTTGAATATTGCATTTAAACAAAACCATTGTACTTTAGAAATATTACTACGATATAATTGCATAAAATTGATTCATAAATGGAAATAAAAACGAATTAAATTAGATGGAAATATTGATACAATATAAATAATATTGAAATACGTAGAAAATAGAATACTGAATAGATATCAGATTTTAACTTTTGAAATTTATGAATCCGATAAAAATGCATCTGGTGTAAACAATATTTAAAGAAGTTTTAGATCATAATAACCGGAATTGATTATTTTTAAGGTTATAGACGGTAAAATGAACAAATCGTACATCTAGTTCAATAGTGCCGTAACTGCAAACGCATAAAATGTTAAGGCATCACTAAACAGTTTATGCTACATCGAATTTGTTGCCATATTGCACCCAAAAACCTATTCAGTGTTATAAGGATGTATCGAAGTGACAGGTTAGACTAATTTAGATACAGTTATGGCTTTATTGCAGTCTACGGATGCATTTATTTCCTATAACTGAAAATATTTTTTTTGCAGTTGTGGCCCTATTGAACTAGATGTGTAAAGTATTTCTTGGATTTGGTTCGTTATATCAGTATGACGGTTGTAAGCAAGATTGCAATAGCCGGCGCAGACTGTATAAATATTTTGTCCCTTTCTAACAAATGCATATTATAATGACGCATATAACAGTGTCGTATCACAGTGGTGTTAGTTCGTATGGAATATACTGAGTCAAGTAGCTATGTAATTGCTTTATGACAAAGTTAGATAAAATAGTGGACGCGTTTAATTTCCAACGCAGTACGTTAGATATCAGCACTCGTGGGATATACTATATTCTACAACTAACTTGAAATAAAGGGTTTTCCAATAAGAGGTGTTATTTTGAATAGCCCGTTATTTCGGTAGATGTAACTTTTGGAGCTGTAATTTTTTGACATTTGACAAGTAGAAACTACGCCATTAATAAAAATGGAACGATACACGCTTCAACAACGCATTGAAATTATTAAAAAATAGCGCAATCCATTAACCGTAACTGGTGCTCCAGCCTCATTTTCGAAAAAGTAAGGTCCAATGACCCCGCCGGACCATAAACCGCACCAAACAGTCACACGTTGAGGATAGAGAGGCTTTTCAACAATAACTCTTGGGTTTTCTGAGCCCCAGATGCGACAATTTTGCTTGTTGACGAAGCCATCCAGGTGGAAATGGGCCTCATCACTCAAGATGATTTTTCGATGGAATTCCGGATCATTTTCATGCATTTCAAGGACCCAATCGGCAAAGATACGACGTTGTTGATGATCGGCCGGCTTGAGTTCTTGTGTTAACTGAACTTTATAAGCCTTAAGACCCAAATCTTTATGCAAAATACGGTGTAATGACGTTTTTGGAATGTCTAATTCCAAAGAACGACGAGGAATGGACAAACCTGGGTTTTCTTCAACACTTTCGGCTACAGCAGCAATATTCTCGGCTGTTCTTGAGCGACGTGCACGGGTTTTATTCTTCACATCACTAACTTGTCCCAACAGCTCGAATTTTTCCACCAATTTCTGTATTGCGGTCCGACAAGGTGCTTCACGACGACCCAAAAATGTTCGAGTTTTACGAACCGTCTCTGCCAAATTTTCACCATTTTTATAGTGAATTTTAATAATTTCAATGCGTTGTTGAAGCGTGTATCGTTCCATTTTTATTAATGGCGTAGTTTCTACTTGTCAAATGTCAAAAAATTACAGCTCCAAAAGTTACATCTACCGAAATAACGGGCTATTCAAAATAACACCTCTTATTGGAAAACCCTTTAGGTACTGGTTCACAGACTACTTTAGTTTATAGGTATTAAGCGACATCTATTATGATAAAGCTTAAATTATATAACACAGCAGGCTAAAATATACAACTGTTTGATTATTTTTATTGTTGTAAAAGTTACAATTTTCCAGCGCATTTGTAACCTGCATTAATTAAAGCCTCTTTAAATACCCTCAAAGTTAAGTCGACTTTCTCCAAAGTCGCATTGTATCCCATCAAACCAATCCTAAACACCTGGTTCGCAGTCGGTCCTAATCCTCCACTCACTTCCAACAAATAATTATTCATCGCGTAAGCAGTCACAGCTCTCCAATCCACATTCTTCGGCACTTTAATTGTCGTAACGGTTGGAACTCTTTTGTTGGGTTCTTCAACGAAAAGTTCTAATCCCATTTGCTCCAGGCCGTTATAAAGTTTCAGCGCGCAAACCTCGTGCCTCCGGATAACATTTTCAATGCCTTCTTCAACAACCAACGCCAAGCCTTCTCTCAAACCGTACAGAAGAGTAGAAGAAACCGTGTGATGGTAACTATAAATTTTGAATTCAAATTTTAGGAAACAATAAAGTCAAACTTACAATCGAGGGTTTCCAAAACAGTTCCAATAATCTCCGATCATCTTCATGTCCCAATAGAAGACTTTAACGGGTGTTTTCCGTTCGAAAATTTTTTTTCTAAAATTTTCAATAGTATGAGTATTTTATTGGGAGGATTAGGTACTTACTGGGCTTTAGGGCTGAATGAAATCGGGGTGACTCCCGGTGGTGCCCCCAAAACTTTTTGCGATCCCGTATAAATAGCATCGATTCCCCATCTATCTGTATGAACTGGAACGCCTCCCAATGATGCAACTGTGTCCACTGCTAGCATGCAATTGTGCCTATAAACAAATCTGTAACTGCTATTTCGCAACAGATAAAGCGGAGAAACCTGTGACATATGTGTCCAAGTCCATCCACTGGCTGATAAACACCAGTCGAACTCTCGCCCTGTACTACAAACAAAAGGACAGGTTTGTGTTTAATTACAGCCTCTTCCAGTTGTTCGAATGTGAAATTATTTCCTGTTGCAGCTTCGACCTTGCATACTTCGGCTCCTGAAATGAGACTTTAGCAGAAGAAGTGCAAGCATTTTTTTCTCACCGTAACGCACAGCCATATCTGATGCCCTTTCGCCCCATATGCCATTAACGGCGACGAGAACTTTATCCCCAGGTTCTAGTAGATTGCACATAACTGCTTCCATGCCGCCGTGACCGGATGTGCTTAAAGCCAGAGTTAATGTATTTTTTGTTTGAAAAACATATTTAATGCCTTCTTTAATCTCATCCATTAGCTAACAAAAGAAATTAAATAAACATCATGAAATTTGCATTTCAAGAAGCACCTTTGTACATTCGGGATGCAAGTGGCCCAGAATTGGATGACTAAGGGATTGCAGAACTCTTGGCGAACAGTTCGAAGGTCCCGGCCCCATCAGCGTTTTGCTGGGGACGAATAACGGTGTTTTTAAAACTTTCGGGGGTAGCACTTCGTCTGACATTTTCACGTTTTCACAGATTGACTTTGAATATTTTACTGATTATCAACGGGAATGAGACACCGGTTTTATTATCAGTTGCATGACCTTTGTGGTCAGGGCTGGCGTAAATTTTTAGCAGGCCCAATCAAACATTCAGAAATTGATGAAATTCGATGGGGTCAACAACAATCGCTAAAAAATATTGACACGATGTGGTTGTCAGATAATTGTGATGAAACGGTTGTTTTTTAATTATGTAAATTTTCCAACTGGGTGAAGCGCTAATAATTAATAAGAACAGCGAAGTGCTTTCATTACGTCACATTAAATTGTAAGAGCTCGACTGAACTACTCATCACACGTTCAGTAATTTAATACTGCAATTATGAACAGCAGGTGGTATTTTGACACGTTTAATGTTTAAAAAATAAAAAATGTAAGGCTCTATAATTATTCGGTTTGCACCTGTGAAAAAAGCTAATTCATCAAATCACTTTTGAATTAAATTTTTTAATAACAAAACATTTTCCTGAAAATTTATTTATTTCGTTTAAATAAATATTTTTAACACTTATTTAGTTTCTAAAATCGCTAAATTTCTAGGGGTGGCCTTAATCCCAGCATTTTTTTCACAATATTTAAGGCCATCTTGCAAGACTTCCAGCACGTAATCCACGACCTCCGGTCTCGAATTGTAGCCCATAAATCCTATTCTAATAGCTTTATGAGCCGTAGGTCCAATTCCAAAACCTATCTCCACTTTATACCTACAACGACAAACCCTTGAGCCTATGCAACTTAATATACGCACGAGCTCGAGCGGCTTACGTCTGACTGAGATAATCTAAAAGCATCGTCCACTGAATGCCTTCCGGAAGTAATATAGAAGTTACTGTATTCAGTCGATTTTCAGGATTTGGCACAAATAATTTTAAGTTCAATTTTTCTAAACCATCCCTGAATCTAATACAATTTCTTTCGTGCCTGTCCCAACGATTCTCAAGGCCTTCCTCACTGAGTTCAGCAAGTGCTTCTCGTAAAGCGTATAACATATTTGGATTATATGTGTAATGATATCTAAAATTCAGTATTAATGTAGATTTTACAAAATGTAATAAGAAAACCTTCTAGGACCAGAGGAACAATTCCAAGAGCCTGATAATCCTTTCACATCGAAGTTGTACGGTGGCGGATGCTTTTTTTCATCCATGCGTTTGCTATAAATACATCAACATTAAAAAATATTGTTAACTGAAAAGCTATACCTTGCCAAGGGGCTGAATGTTAATAACGCTAAACCAGGAGGAGCGCCCAATCCTTTTTGAGTAGCTCCGACGCATGCATCTATTTTCCAACGGTCAACAAACAAAGGCACACCTCCTAAAGAAGCAACGGCATCCACCGCGAATAAACAATCGTACTTGTGGCATATTTCACCTAACCCTTCGAGAGGTTGATTTGTTCCAGCTGAAGATTCTCCATGTGTAATAAATAACAGAGTTGGACTATATTCAGCAATTGCTTGTGTTAATTCTTCTAACGTGAAAACGTCGCCTGGTTTTGTTGTAAGCCTTACAACTTTCACATCTACATTGAATTTATTAGAAACAAAAAGAAATATTTTGGACATTGATTACTATATCTTTTGGCCATTTCCACGGCTCTATCTCCCCAAACTCCGCCAACTGCGATTATAATGGTCCCATAAGGATCTACCAGATTGGTGATTATAGTTTCCAATCCCCCATTCCCGGAAGCTTGAGCGGCGAAAGTTAAAGTATTTTTAGTTTGAAAAGCATATTTCATCATTTCCTGCATGTCATCCATTATCTAAAACTATTTGTTGAATTTAGTTAATATTCATAATGTTATCTTTACCTTGAACATTTCGTCGCAAGTGGGATAAATCAATGGCAACGTAAGAGCGTGTAGAACCCGTGGGGACACATTCACGGGCCCAGCCCCTACCAAAAGACTATTAGATACGGAGAAGGCCCGCTCCAAGGGCTTGTACGTATTTTTCACATCCAACTCCATTCTTGACGAATTATTCGAATCAACTGACGAAAAATTGTAGTTTCTATCTTGCGGAAAAGAACAGATAAGATAAAAAATGATCATAAGTCTAGGTCGTCATTATTTGGATACAATTGTCTTATTGTCTTATTTGACTTAGTCCTAAATGTTGACACGTGTTGTATGGCAATCTCTTATCGAAAAACAGATTGGATGATGTAATCATTATGATTTTGGAAATATCGACAAACACAATTAAACTACTTATCACAATATTGGATTACTTTACTCGAATTTATGTAATAATTAAGATGCAAGCCTTCGAATTAAGTAAGAATTAAATGGGCAAACAAAACAACAAATGATGAGATCCTGAGAAGGTTGAACACATAAACAGCCTTGATTAACACAGTTAATAATTGTCACATCATTAAATTCCATATTAAATTTAACTTGTATTTCCAAAATTGCATTCAAATTGCATTTTCCTAGTAGCCGCAATATATTAAAAATTATGCTCTTCATTCACCATTTAAGTATCTCAAAAACGAAGCATTTCCAGACCCATGTTTATACGAAACTCTTTTCATATTTTTAAAGGTTTACGCTTACTTTTGAAACATTCTGGATACAAGAAAAGCAAAAAATCTAGGTAGGCCACATCATGAAACACAAGAAATACAACATTCAACAAATAGTGTTAGAGGGAAAGATCGACCGAAGAGGAGAAATAAGGGGGGAAAAGAAATAGTAGATGTGGAACATGGAAGAATGGATGAATTCCGACGGAGGAACTTTGATACACCTAGCACACCAGTAGTAATAGTTTGCCGCAATAGTTGCTATCGTCACTAGAGAAGGTATTTAGCAGGAAACGTGATGATATGAGATGGAACTATGTGATAAATAAACAAATACAAATCAACAAATCCAATCAGATTACATAGGAAATGAAAAGATATTGGATTGATAAGTAGATTTAAGCGAAATAAAGGTGAAGTAGAATTGGCAAATAAAAATTGAATGATAACATATCGGGCTAACCAAAAAGAAGATGCAACAAATAAATACAATCGTGTTGGTATTTTATTAAGAGATGAAGCTAATAAGGCGTTACTGAAATGGGAGACAATGAAGAAATGAAATATTCAAATTATCTTTGTAAGATTTATAGCAAGATTTGAACAGTGGTAAATGCTTTCTTACCAATAAAGATGAAAAAATTGTTCATATAAAAAAGAATTATGCGTATGAACAACTTCCACATTGTTTACAATAAATATTTGAATGGAAAATCAGAATTTAAAAATTGGAAAATGGTGGAAAGCAAAATATTATTCGTAATGATGCACAACGCTAAAAAAATAAAAACAGTGACAACGAAAAAGTATTGTTCCCTACCATAAACTCATTTCGTAATCAGCAAGAAAAATTAAATAAATAATTTTACAACTTCATGTTTAAAAACAGACTCAAGTTCATTCTAAAGCTCTGCTAATAAATTATCTCAAGTAATTTATCGCAAATAAATAAACAACTAAATCATAATATTTATTTGCAAAATATAATTCCTCAATCTACAATTTTAATGTTTTTAATACAACATTTTCCTGGCAGTATTTCAAACCATCATCCAGCACTTTCAACAGGTAATCAACAACTTCTGGTCTAGAATTATACCCCATAACACCTATTCTGATAGCTCTATGAGCAGTTGGGCCGATTCCAAAACTTATCTGGACCCTATACCTGAATATAAAAATAGAAATACAATTCATCCCACTACCACGTACACTTACTTCTCAATAAGATAATTGAGCAAGACTTGCCACTTGACATTTTCAGGTAAATAAACAGTGGTGACAGTGTTCAATCGATTTTCTGGTTTTCGCACAAACAGGGTTAAGCCCATTTTTTCTAAACCTTCGTTCAATCGATCAGTGTTTTGTTGGTGCCTAGCCCAACCGTTAACAAGACCTTCTTCGGTGATTTGAGCAAGAGCTTCTCTCAAGGCATACAACATGTTAGTGTTGTATGTGTAGTGACATCTGAAATGTATTTTTTTAAACTTGCTTTTATTCACTGAAAATTTTACTACTGTCTAATTTTTCCAAAGCAGTTCCAAGCATTGGCTAAACCTACTACATCGAGATAGAATGGTGGCTGACATTTCTTTGCCAACATACGTTCACTGAAACGTTTTTTTAGTAAACGCTCATCATAAAATGAATACTCACATTGCTAAAGGACTGAAAGTTAAAAGAGCGAATCCTGCTGGTGCAGCGACTGCTTTTTGAGTGCCTCCTACACAAGCATCAATCTTCCAACGATCTACGAATAATGGCACAGCCGCAAGTGACACAACAGCATCTACGGCTAGGAGACAACCATACCTAAAAATGGTCAAATTATTAATAAAAGCAAAAACATTTGGTAATAATTACTTGTGACAAATATCTCCTAATCCTTCGATTGGTTGATGAGTGCCACTTGAAGATTCGCCCTGCGTGACGAACAACATCGCAGGTTTATGTTTAATAATTTCATTTTCCAATTCTTCAAATGTGAAAATTTCTCCACTTTCTACAGTAAGTCTTACCACATTAACATCTGAAAATTCAATGTTAAATGGGTGAAACTATTGCAAATAAATAATTACTGTATCGTTTTCCCATATCGACTGATCTGTCGCCCCACACTCCACCCACTGCTACAATAATAGTTTCACCAGGATCTACAAGATTAGTGATAATCGATTCCAAACCACCGTTTCCCGAAGTTTGTGCCGCTAAAGTTACAGGATTTTTCGTTTGAAATAAATACTTCAACATATCTTTGGTGTCGTCCATAATCTATAAATTAACTATTAACATTTTCGTCTTGTTTTACCTTTATTAAATTACCTTGTAGACTTCTTCTGTGAGCGGGTAAGCGACTGGATGCGACATCGCGTACAGAACTCTTGGTGACACATTTGAAGGACCAGCTCCTGCTAAAAGACTATTCGAAACCGAAAATGCCCTTTGTAAAGGTGTGTAGTTGTGTTGCACCTCTAGTTGCCACGACATTTCGAAACGAGATCAAATATCTTTTAAGTATATATTTTATATGAATATGAATAATTGAGATATAATAAATAACGAAGTTTAAATATAACACTTAAAAGAAATGGCAAAATAACAACTAACGTCACTACATCATCAAGAATATAGCAAAAATTCTTTTTTGTTGGATACAAATAAAAATTGATGAAATTCAGATCACACTGATTGTATTTCTTTTCAAAAAAGTTTAGTAAAATGTGATATTTTAATTGCATAATAAAGCAATAATGTATTGTTTAAGAAACATTGCACAACAACTTTATCAAAAGCGTAATTAAGTTACTGCAAACAGGTTGATAATCAAAGGTTATAATTGGTTTTAAAAAACAAATATTGATACAAATTACATAATTTGGCGATACATGTGCATAATACATAATTGGTGGCACTATTTTCTGATCATCTTTCAAGTTAAAGTGATCTAATGCTGTTTTAATTTTTCTGCTATTCTGTTCACACTATATGGCTACAGACACAGTTTTCAGAAATTATCATTTGAGCCACTAAACTACGAGTAGTGCAACTTCAAATTGTCAAGTCAGTTAATTTTCTAATAAACTCAAAAAAATTATTTGAAATATAGTCAAACTCGCCTATAACGAATTTCCTTATATGTATAAAATGGATTTTTTGCTGATGATTGATACTCTAAACACGTGCCTTATGAATTTTATACCCCTTATAACAAAGCAAAACTTTCCGTACAACGAACTTTTTAACTTCAATTTTTGAGTTTTTTATTAATTCACAGTTACTTTGCTATCACTTCGCTATTTAAAATATCTTGGCAAAAAATATTGTAGTAGTTTAATCTAGCATGTAAGAATCAGTAATAGGTGCAAATTTAAAAATTTTTGGTACCAACATAAATTTCTACATAACAAATTTTCTCAATAATTAATTTTTTAAATCACTATGTTGTAGGGAAGTTGGACTGTATTTATGTAATTTGTTTCTTCAATTGACTCAAT
The DNA here is from genome assembly GCA_949768715.1 of Dascillus cervinus. Lineage (NCBI taxonomy): Eukaryota > Metazoa > Arthropoda > Insecta > Coleoptera > Dascillidae > Dascillus > Dascillus cervinus. The sequence goes on along the minus strand of OX458319.1, from coordinate 21,181,035 downwards.
AACGAATACAACCTCCTTCTAAACAGAAAAGTAAAATTTAAAATTTTTGTGAACAGCGGACATGTTTCATATGCCTGGTTGACAATAATTTAAACTCATGACGTATAAACTCGTCAACAACAAATCACCTTAAATAAATAAAGCAACAATTAATTATTTACCTAATCGTTTTTAAGTTACATAAATGTTTCTATTTCCCCAATAGACTTAAATTTTATTTTTAACGTTTGTATTAAATTTCATCCACACACAAAAACTGTTGCTCACACTTTTAGAAATTAAAAGTTACATAAATTAATGATAAAATTGGGTCGCGTTGTTTCAACCTAATTAAAATACAATGATCATGTATTGTTTACCTCTAAAAGCAACAATTATCTATTATAAACAATAATTACAAAATAAACTTTATAAATAAAAGAAATACAAATCCTATATTTGAAAAAGAAATTACAAAGTAAACACTTGTCAGAAGAGCGACGAGCAGAAATTGCTAATAATTATGTTTATTTGCAAAATTGAACTTTGTTTTTAAAAACAATTTTATTTCATTGCACTTAAAATTAATATAAAATATTTTTATTCTAATACAAATGAGAGTACAAAAATGTATCAAAGATTTCAGTATTCGAATTAAAACTAAGTTTATTTTTGTTATGGGCTATTATTTATAAACTATGCATTTATTCGATAATTTTATTTGAGGTTGACTCGCCTTGCCTTTTTATCACTTTGGTCCGGGCATTGTACTTTGGATGTTGTACGGATTGATTCATAGTGATTTATAACTTAATGTAAAACGGAACGACAAAACTTAAACTCGTTTACACTCCCCGACTTTTCGTATCTAACCTCCTAAAATGATGGTTTTCGTATTATCAGACAAACTAATTTCAATCATGCAAAATGTTCGTTTTGCTGTCTACACTCTACGACTTACATAATACGATGGATAACTCGTGTAATATAGACCAGTTCTACAGACAAAATAGTTTAATTGTCAGTTTCAAACATAAAACATGAATTTGTTTGTTTATCTGATACATTGAAGCTATTCTTCTTCTTAGCAGTACGATATAGTCTTACTGAAAACTCGGTTAAAATTATTATGTAAAAGTTATTTTCTAATCTATCTATCTATATAAAATTGGATGTATGTTTGTATGTGTGTGTGTATGTAGCTTATAGACTCGGAAACCGCTGAACCGATTTTGATGAAATTTTCAGGAATACTCTAACATAACCTGGAGAGAGTTCCTGTGAAGTTTGGTGCCGATCGGGGGGGGGGGGGAGCGAAGTGTCATAAAGTCACCAAATTTTGTACACAAGTGCATCTTAGTAGGGGGGACTTAATTTAATGCCGATTGGGGGGGGGTAAACAAAAATCGCACGGGGGGGTCACTGAAACTTATTTTCGCATAGAAAGAAGTGTCCTACAGCCAACAAATTTTGTACACAAGTGCATCTTAGTAGGGGGGACTTAGTTTGATGCCGATCGGGGGGGGGTCCAAACAAAAATCGCACGGGGGGGTCACTGAAACTTATTCGTATAGAAACAAGTGTCCTAAAGCCACCAAATTTTGTACCAAAGTGCACCTTAGTTGGGGGGGGGAATCACCGAAACATATTTTCGCATAGAAAGACGTGTCCTAAAGCTACGAAATTTTGTACACAAGTGCATCTTAATGAGGGGGATTTAATTTAATGCCGATTGGGGGGGGGGAAACCAAAAATGGCACGGTGTGATCACTGAAACTTATTTTCGAATAGAAAGAAGTGTCCTACAGCCAACAAATTTTGTACACAAGTGCATCTTCGTAGGGGGGACTTAGTTTGATGCCGATCGGGGGGGGGTCCAAACAAAAATCGCACGGGGGGTCACTGAAACTTATTCGCATAGAAACAAGTGTCCTAAAGCCACCAAATTTTGTACCAAAGTGCACCTTAGTTGGGGGGGGGAATCACCGAAACATATTTTCGCAAAGAAAGACGTGTCCTAAAGCTACGAAATTTTGTACACAAGTGCATCTTAGTGAGGGGGATTTAATTTAATACCGATTGGGGGGGGGGCAAACAAAAATGGCACGGTGTGATCACTGAAACTTATTTTCGCATAGAAAGAAGTGTCCTATAGACAACAAATATTGTACACATGTGCATCTTCGTAGGGGGGGACTTAGTTTGATGCCGATCGTGGGGGGGGGCAAACAAAAATCGCACGGGGTGATCACTGAAACTTATTCGCATAGAAACAAGTGTCCTAAAGACGCCAAATTTTGTACCCAAGTGCACCTTAGTGGGGGGGGGATATTACCGAAACATATTTTCGCATAGAAAGACGTGTCCTGCAGCTACTAAATTTTGTACACAAGTGAATCTTATGGGGGGGTGGGATCGCCCAAACAGATTTTCGCATAGAAAGAAGTATCCTACAGCCACCAAATTTTGTACACCGAGCGAAGCCGGGTATTTCAGCTAGTTCAATATATACTTTGTAGTATGAAAAGAAAGCAAAAAAAAAACATCGATCAGATTGCTATCCTCTCCAAAGAACACCACTTCTTAGGAAGATCATAAACTTGAATTTTTTGTTTAATCACACAGAATGTGTAAAATGGGTTTGTTTCATTGTGAAGATGTTAATTTAAATTGGGCAAAAAAATATTTATGGTATCTTCTAGAAAAATCATCTCTTGACAAAAAATATTAGCCCCACTAAATGTTGTCAACATTTACTTTTATTTGTTGGGAGCGATAGTAAGACTAGTATCGATATTTTCTTGTAATTCAGTATACAAATGTACAGGGTGCGTCCTAAAAAACGCCGCAAGTCGTATGTCCGTTATTTATGGCTCGATTTATATGGGACAAAAACTGGAATAAATCGTTTTATAAACACTACATGTGTACCATAGTTTAAATTTTTCAAGGTCAAATTCAAGGTCAGATGATAATCAATTTTATTTTTTCAAATCAATAGGTATATTTTTCTATTTTTATTCCGAAGGAGATTTTTTTACTGAATCCAACAGTGTATCACATATTAGAATTCATTTAACAGTAACTACGAAAATAAGTAAATAAAATACTTGAAAATTTCTCCTTCCAAAAAAATCAGGTATGCCATGGAAAACAATATTTATTACACGTCGCCATTTAAATTTTTTGTGTTATTGAAAACAATCAAAATGTTGAAATTATTTTAATGTTAAAGTGAAAAACTATTCAACGCAAAAGGAAAAAAACTATCTACAAGTATTGTTCAAAGTGGCCGCCCCCTTGTTGTACACACAACTGACACCTTCTAGCTACACCACGACTTGCATTTAATATAAACGTACGAGGTGTTTCTCTACAAGCGTCGATGATCCTTTCCCTTAATTTCTCTTCATTTTCTGGAGTTGTCAAATACACTTTGTCCTCTAAATAGGCCCAGAACCAAAAATCTAATGGGGTAAGGTCGGGTGAACATGCCGGCCACCGAATTGGGCCAAATGTTCCTAACCATCTTGGTCCAAATTTTCTGTTAATCCAATTAACATTAATTCCCGCGTTATGTGGGGGAGTCCCATCTTGCTGATAGCAAATTCGGTTTAGATCCGCCATCGGTAAATTATTCAGAAAATTATCTAAATCTTCTGATAAAAGTTAATGATATTTCTCTTTATTTAACGTGCCATCTATGAAAAATGGACCAACTAATTGGTCTCCAAAAATACCGCACCGCACGTTGACACTGAAACGTCTCTGGTTATTACCCTCTACAATAACTCTAGGGTTTTCCTGGCTGCAGTATCGATGATTGTGCCTATTGAAAATTGCATTATTACTAAAGGTACATTCGTCAGACTAAATGATTTTTCGGTAAAATATCGGGTCTTATTGCAACTTATTAAGATAAAATTGGCAAAATTGTTGCCTTCTTGCATGATCATTTACTTCTAGAGCTGGAACTTTTTGGGGTGTGTAGGGAAAGAAATGGTGTTTCTTCAATACCGATCGTACTGTTTTTTCCGATGTTTCAAGGTCACCAGCAACTTCTCTTGTGAACGTTCGTGGATTTTCTTGAACACGTAACAGAATGTTCAATTCCATATTTTCATTAAATTTACGTGCTTGCCGCTTCGGTTTCTTAAAGGCTCCGTAGTTTCTTAGATTTATTTCGAGACGGCTAAATTTTCGAGCCCCTGGGGTTTTTCTGTTTGGAAATCGAGCATTATAAACTCGTACTGCTTCATAGCTATTTTCATTACATTGAAAGTAGACTTGCAACATGTCGGTTAACTCACTGTTATTCATAGTTTCGTTTTCCAAAGAAAAAACGAGCAAATACAAAAAACTTAAATGACAACGTGTAATAAATATTTTTTTCCATGGCATACCTGATTTTTTTGGAAGGAGAAATTTTCAAGTATTTTATTTACTTATTTTCGAAGTTACTGTTAAATGAATTCTAATATGTGATACACTGTTGGATTCAGTAAAAAAATCTCCTTCGGAATAAAAATAGAAAAATATACCTATTGATTTGAAAAAATAAAATTGATTATCATCTGACCTTGCATTTGACCTTGAAAAAATTTAAACTATGGTACACATGTAGTGTTTATAAAACGATTTATTACAGTTTTTGTCCCATATAAATCGAGCCATAAATAACGGACATACGGCTAGCGGCGTTTTTTAGGACGCACCCTGTATATGCCTATGCCTATGTTTGATGAAGATGATTTTAGTCGCTGCAACGATATTTTTCTTTTCCGACATTTCATCTTCAATTTTTTTTGCTTTATTTGACGTTGAAGATATCAATTTCGTTTTAACACAGTTTATAACTCTAAGTAACATCTTCACAATAAACTTGTACACACACCTGAAAGGTTTACGCTAACTTTTAAAAAACTTGTATATAAGAAGAGAAAACAATCTAGGTAGACCACATCATGAAACACAAAAAATACAACATTCTACAAATAGTCTTAGTGGGAAACATCGACGAAAGAATAGGATGAATTTCGATGAAGGAACGCGATGCATACATCAGGGAAAAGTTTGCCGCAATAGTAAGACGATATGAGAAGGAACTATGCGATAAGTAAACAAATACAAATAAACAAATCCACTTACAATTAGATTTCATAGGAAATGAAAAGATATTGAATTAATAAGTAGATTTAAGTGAAATCAAGTAGAATTGCTAAACAAAAATTGAAAGTTAACATATCGGACTAACCAAAAAGAAGATGCAACAAATAAACAAAATCGTGTTGGTATTTTATTAGGAGATGAAGCTAATAAGGCATTACTGAAAAGGGAGACAATCGAGAAATGGAAAATTTCAATTATTTTTGTAAGTTTTAAAGCAAGATTAGAACAATGGTAAATACTTTCGTACCAATAGTGATGAAAAAAAGTTTATATAAAAAACAATAGTAGGTATATGAACAACTTCCACGTTTACAATAAATATTTTAATCGAAGATCAGAATTCCAAAATTGGAAAATAGTGGAAGGCAACATATTATTTGTAATGACGCACAACGCGAACAGAATAAAAAGAGCGACAGTGAAAAAGTATTGTTCCCTTTAAATAGCACCATAAATTCATTTGGTAATCAGCAAGAAAAGTTAAATAAATAATTTTGCAAATTCATGAACAAAAACAGGATCAAATAAATAAAGAACAATCACAATATTTATTTGCAAAATACAATTCCTCATTCTACGATTTTAATGTTTCTAGTACTAGTAATTCCAACATTTTCGTGGCAGTATTTCAAACCATCATCTAGCACTTTCAGCAAGTAATCAACCACTTCCGGTCTCGAATTATACCCCATAACTCCTATTCTGATAGCTTTATGAGCAGTTGGGCCGATTCCAAAACTTATCTCGACTTTATACCTAAATATAAAAATAGAAATACAAGTCATCCCACTATCAGGTATACTTACTTCTCAATAAGATAATTGAGCAAAACTTGCCACTTGACATTTTCAGGTAAATAAACAGTGGTGACAGTGTTTAGTCGATTTTCTGGTTTTGGCACAAAAAGGGTCAAGCCCATTTTTTCTAAACCTTGGTTCAATCGATCAGCGTTTTGTTGGTGTCTAGTCCAGCCGTTAACAAGACCTTCTTCGGTGATTTGAGCAAGAGCTTCTCTCAAGGCATACAACATGTTAGTGTTGTATGTATAGTGATACCTGAAATGCTTTTGTTTTAAATTTGCTTTCATTCACTGAAAATTTTATTACTGTCTAATTTTTCCGAAGCAGTTCCAAGCATTGGCTAAACCTACTACATCGAGATAGAATGGTGGCTGACATTTCTTTGCCAACATACGTTCACTGAAATTCTTATTTTAGTTAACGGTCATTATAAAATAAATACTCACATTGCTAAAGGACTAAAAGTTAAAAGAGCGAATCCTGCTGGTGCAGCGACTGCTTTTTGAGTGCCTCCTACACAAGCATCAATCTTCCAACGATCTACGAATAATGGCACAGCCGCAAGTGACACAACAGCATCTACGGCTAGGAGACAACCATACCTAAAAATGATCAAATTATTAATAAAAGCAAAAACATTTGGTAATAATTACTTGTGACAAATATCTCCTAATCCTTCGATTGGTTGATGAGTGCCACTTGAAGATTCGCCCTGCGTGACGAACAACATCGCAGGTTTATGTTTAATAATTTCATTTTCCAATTCTTCAAATGTGAAAACTTCTCCTCTTGCTACAGTAAGTCTCTCCACATTAACATCTAAAAACTCAATGTTAAATGGGCGGAACTACTACAAAGAAAGAATTACTGTATCGTTTTCCCATATCGACTGATCTGTCACCCCACACTCCACCCACTGCTACAATAATAGTTTCACCAGGATCCACAAGATTAGTGATAATCGATTCCAAACCACCATTTCCCGAAGTTTGTGCCGCTAAAGTTACAGGATTTTTTGTTTGAAATAAATACTTCAACATATCCTTGGTGTCGTCCATAATCTACAAATTAACTATTAACATTTTTGTCTTGTATTAGTTTTATTAAATTACCTTGTAGACTTCTTCTGTGAGCGGATAAGCGACTGGATGCGACATCGCGTACAGAACTCTTGGTGACACATTTGAAGGACCAGCTCCTGCTAAAAGACTATTTGAAACCGAAAATGCCCTTTCTAAAGGCGTGTAGTTGTGTTGCACGTCTAGTTGCCACGACATTTTGAAACGATAGCAAAAATATAGACTGGGGACTTTTAAGTGTAGATTTTGTTTTTATACGAATGTTGAGATAAGATAAATAATGTGAATTTAAATATAGCACTTAAAATGACATGACAAAATAACAACTAACGTCACTACATTATCAAGAACATATAAAAAATTCTTTTTTTTGGATGCAAATAAAAATTGATGAAATTCAGATCACACTGATTGTTCTTCTCTTCAAAAGAAGTTTAGAAAAATGTGATATTTTAATTGCATAATAAAGCAAATCATGTATCGTAACATTGCACAAGAACTTTGTCAAAATCGTAATTATTGCAACCATGTTGATAATCAAAGGTTATAGTAGGTTGTAAAAAAAAATTTTTGATAGGAATTACATAATTTTGTGATATACATAAAACATAATTAGTAACACTATTTTCTGATTATGTTTCAAGTAAAAATTATCAAGTGATGTTTTAAAGTTATTTTTGATTTTTCTGGTATTCTGTTCACACAATATTGTTACAGACATATGAACAGTTTTTAGAAATTATTATTTCAGTCACTAAGCTACGAATAGTGCAACTTCAAGTTATCAAATATCCCAGTTGATTTATTAATAAACTCAAAAAAAAAGAATAATATAGTAAAAGTCGCTTATGACGACCAGTCTGCTTATTACGATTGAAACTTAGATACAATTGATTGGGTTTCCATATACACCAATGCTTTTAACATTCGGATATAACGACGTCCGGATATAACGACGGAATTTTTTGGTTCCTTGGCCGTCGTTATAAGTGACTTCCACTGTACGAATTTGAATTAAAATTAAACGTTTTATTAATTTAGTTACTCTAGGTAGAGATGATGAACCAGACTACCTAACCTAAAAATCAAAATGTCTTTGATTCTATATTTTTTATCAAAATTATTAATGAAAATTGCACATATAAAGTAAGTAAAGAAGTAAGTATTTTCTTAATCTATTAAAAATTTCATTTAATTTTTGGCTGGGGTCTCAGAAGTAAACCGAACTACCGTTATCACTGTCACTGTAAATTACACTACCAACCCAATGTTGATAAAAATCCCTAACTATGCGATTTGTAGGTCTCTTCAAGAACGTAAAAACGGGGTTTTACTATATACAGTGAAACCCCGTTTTTACGTTTTTGAAAGGACCGACAAAAAAAAAACGTAAATGGAGGGAAAACGTAAATTAAGGGCAATGAAAAATTTTCACTTGTAATACCACTAGAGGTTAAATTATTTCTGGATTTTAATTTAACGTCGAGTGGTATTCGGTAAGAAAATTTTGCACCTTTTTGCAATTTAATTTATGTATTGACATATTATCTATAAACGTCACTCAACGCTATAAATAATACGATATTTTGATTGCAAGTTTATGGGAAGCGTTGAATGGCATTTAATGTCAAATGGCATCGTTTATTCTGGTTACATGTACTTAATGTAAGTATTAGTGACAGTAATTATGACGTCAAAAAATTTCCACTAAAATTCACTCCAGGGTCCTACCCAATCGGAAAAAATTTCCGAAAAAATACTTGCGTTGCCTTGGTAGCGATTCAAAAGAAAGGCTTCTGATTGGTTGAACAGGCTGGTGAAAAATGTTCTTTAAAAAATCATACAAATTAGTTTGGTGTAAATTTATTTCTTATGTTTATACCTATAAACTTGCAATACTATAATTTCTTCGTAAACTCTTTTGTGCATGCGTTTTTTTGCCATGGGACGACATTGTATGGCATTTGTTTTAATTGATTCACGATTTTTTATCAAAATTACGCGTGAGCGAAACGCGTGAGCTCACGTGTTCTTTCACTTTTTCGAAAATCAATACCGAATGAAATAAAAAATTGTCCACCTAATCACGATCACGAAACTTTGCAAAGTGCAGACGTGTCTAAAAACATATTAATTTCAATGCTTTCCATAGATGTAATCGAATGTGCTAAAATAAATGAAATTTTTAATTTTAATAAATTTAATAACTGCATTTTAAATATTTCCAACGTAAATTGCGGGAAAAATAAACGTAAAACCGGATATTATCCACATTCAAATGAAACGGGACTGCAAAAATTAGACGTAAATAACGGGAAAACGTGAAATGCGGAAACGTAAGAACGGGGTTCCACTGTATAGGTAATTTAAACGCTTAATTAGAACAATATTGTTATTTAAGCACATTTCTTTAAGCTATGGCCAGTTGTTCAGTGGTTAGTAAATTCGAGGGAAAAAATAAAAAAAGTAAAAAATTGTTTTGGCAATGCTAAAAACTTGATAGGGTCTATACTTCATTAAGTAATTCGATGTGTTCATGTGTCAATTTAAAATATAAAAAAACAATACATTCTTTGACTCACGATCATGTGGTAACATTAAGGGCCAGTTGCAGAAACGAAGTTAGCAGCGGTGTCAGCTAACAGAGCGTTAACTTCGTTGCTGCAACTGGCCCTAAGTGAAGTATACATTGAGCATTGCTAACACAATTTTTTAGTTTTTTATTTTTTCCACCGTGTTTGCTAAAGCTGGAGCTTAAATTTTCAGTGAACAAAGTATGATTGAAAATTATTTATTGTTGAATTTTATACGAAATCCGCTTTAGAGAGACGGCTGTTTAATGGGGACAAAATGTCATTTCCTAATATGTCCCCCCCCATTAAGCGGAATCGTTTGTATATTGTCTAGTTACACTTCAAATTAGCAAGCTGAAAATCTCATTTGAAAATAAACGGTCATTAAATTTCCCTATTCCAGAAATTGTAAGAAGTGAATTGTCGGTCAATGATTTAAGAGCCGTTCCGCCTATAACCCAAACCAAAAATGCCATTACATAACAGCTGCTTCTAAAACAGGTGTTCCTGGACCATTTTGAAATTCAACCTTGTCACAAAAGGGTTGAAAACTGACTCTGTTCATGCTTGTTATTCAAATCCCTTATAATAACCAAAGCCCAAAATTAACAGTTTCTCCTTTTATTTAAGCAACTTACTGAATAACATTTACTCCCTCCAAGCATCAAAATGGCCACCTGTTAAGCAGTTCACAGTCGGCTTCGCTCGTACCTAACTCAGTTCGGATATCTTCTAGTGTTCGGACGGAGTGTTCTTTTCGATTGCTGAAGTCTTCACAACAAACTTTTGTGTTGTGTTTGTGGTGGTTTTGTGTTTGTGTTGTGCGTTTTTTTGATTAAGGGATTGCTAATATTGGAGGAGTAAAAGGTTTGTACTTAATTTAAGGGTTGATTGTCTGGGATGATTTTTTTCGGTGCGCCGGGATTACACGAAATATGCCTCCTATATCGGGGGTGATTTATTTAATGGATTGATTCCTTTATGCAGGAAATTTTTACAAAGCCTCTCGGTTTGATTGAACGGCTGGTACCCCGAGTGTTAAATACGGCACCACATACAATCCCGGCGACCGCATTGGATTTTATAATTAACAGCCGGTACAGTTAGGAAAAAAACTTAACAATACCAGAAATATTTTAACAGAAGTACGCTATGGAAACTTTAAGATGTGTCAGGTAGAGTTACAGTGGATAATCAGATTAGGTGACAAGCATTTGAACATTGATTTTATCGCCCCATATAATTGAATTGTAAGTATGTTACCTATCTGTCAGGACGAATATTAAATTCCCACTCAAAAAGCGTTTCAAAGTACTGGACGCACATAGAAAGTAATTTCGTTTTCAATTGCGCACCTGCAAATTAATTTCACTTATCCTCTGCCGGAGCCCTCCGGATGGCAGGTGCGAGCCACCCTTTTATATAATTATCGGGGATTCGGAACGTGCGTTTCCAACTGAAAATATTTTGTTGGGTTTGTTATTTTTAGTACCCCCCAAGAATCGTGTTAAAACCATCAATTGCAGGCGTTATTGATCAAAGGAGGGCTTGCAGCTGCAGGAACACAATGAACCATATATGGAACAGTGAAGAGATAAAACAGCTGAGTTATGGCATGAAAATGTGCATATTTTGCACGTTGTTACTTATGGGGGACGCACCGCATTATTTATTTTTGAGGGCGTTATTTGCCATGAGCTGTAATTTTTCTACAACAATTTTGATAAAAATTCAGTTGGCATTATCAGAAAAACTTGTTCAATAGTGACACACATTGTTACATTATAATAGTCATATTAGAGATGCTCCCTAAACTTGTGTGTAAAATGGCATAGCCGGTAAGACCCCTCCACCAATGCATTGTATTTTTTTAGTTTTATGAGGCCAATTTATTGTTGCATAGTGTCACTAACTGATTAATTCCTTTACGGTGGGGTAAAAAATTCAAGCGTTAATTCAAACAATTTGGTTTTATAAGGAATTTTGGAAAATAAATAAAATATTTTTCTTGTTCTGGAATAATTTATTTTCGTTTGTCGTAGTAAGATAGATATTGCCAAATATGTTCAATACTACAATAATATGATTTATTAGAAACTCATATTCATGTAAGTATTAATTAGTTTTTTAGCAATATTTGATGAGTCCAACGCCATTTTGTTTCATTAGTCGACTTTTAATGATTTAAGTTAGTCGGCCTGACTTAACTCGATAGAAATATTCATTCGTAGACATTCTACTTGTAATATAATATAACAATGGAATTTTTTGGGATTTTAAAATTAAACCCAATATACGAGTAAATGAAATATAACGAAGTATTTTAAGTCATAACTTCGGTATATCATTTTACACACATATTTGGTAAAATGATCCACTACAGCGCTGTGACAAATTACAATGCGACAAAAATTTTTAAATTGTTCCAATTCTGTTTTTTGAAAGAAAAGAATCCAGTTGTTAAATGCCTATCCCAATTTGTCTTATCATTTAACCGTTTTTGAATAAAAAAATATATCGGAAAAATATTTCATTTTACATAACCTTCTCGAACTTACATTTTATTTATATTTACTTACAATTATTATTGTTATTTGTAGTAGTATAAATCATACTGTTTAATAACACGTTCTATTATGAAACCGATCTGTTTTACTGTGACACACATGTCAATTACTGACGTACAGTATTTTTCTTCAAAATTATATTAAAAATTATATTAAATAACAAAAAAATAATAAAGAACGCGGCCAAACGCATTTAACAAATTTAATAACAAAAAATAAATAAAGCAGATTTGTTATCAAGAAAACGTTTTTCTAAATACAAATTCAAAACAAGAAATATTAATTTACTAAAATCCCATCTTTCCATCTCATGATGTGGGTTCCTAATAACACTTATTTACCGAATATAACAAATCCGTTTTCCACCTTCTTATAAGGCTATTCGTCGTACAATACTAGCCGATTTTTCTAATAAACTATCTGATGCTCGAACCTCACAATAACTAATTCTTAGTGCTGTTACTTGCACGTATTTTCTTGAAAATATTTGACTTTTAAACAATACCTTCAACACGTGTTAAAATTTGTACAAGACGGTACAATAAAAATCCAAGACTGGTTTGTCTGCATAAAAAGGCCCTGTTTACGATGTTACATCTGTAAAATACTTGACACAATATATTTTGAGTAATAACTGCGGAACGTGTTTAATTACATTGCACGATTTGTACCCAATATTAAATTATAGTTTGATATTGTCTTAATAATAACTAAAGTCGGGTTGCCAGAATATTTTTTTCGAAAATTAGAGGTGATTGGCAAAAAGAGAGGAGAATTTTTCTAAATCAATATTATTATTATTCCCAAAACTATATTCTTAATAAGTAGGTAACATCTAAAAAACAAAATTTTAAGGCAGTAACATAAGTCATAAAGTCACAAGTCATAACATAAATTATATAATAATATTCTTTTTTAATGAAAACAGAACAATATTTTAAATAATATGATATGAGAAAATTTGAATTTTTCTAGAAAATCGAAATATAAGAGATTTTGCTCCTCTTTCTGGTATTAAAGAGGAATGAGGAGCCGACCTCCCAATAGAGTCTGGCAACCCTTCTAAAGGATAATAATTAATTTATTGAATAATTCACAATAAAGGTTTGTTTGTTAGTAAATTTCGTCAATTATGCAAGTATTCAGTAAATTTAAACTATAATTGAAAATTCATTTCTTTTGATAACGGTAATAAGAAATGAATTTACTAAAAGTGCACTAATATTCCGAAGATATTGGGGCCGTGTCCTTGTTTCTGGCGTGTCACTGTTCACCAGGTTCCTCTATCTTAAATTTGGACACAATAGAGGCGTAGAAAATGAATTTGTGGACAAAAACCAACTTAAACTGAATATTATTCTTTTTCTATTTTATTGTCACATTGCTTTTTGAATTGAATAAGTTGGGAGTTAAAAAATGTTATTCGTTAGCAATCCGTGCTAAATTGTTTATAATAACAAGAAATGTCGTGACACGGTCGTTCGTTAACCTTAAATTAGTAGCTAAAAATTGCCAAATTCAATTTTAATGGACTGTTTCGGCGATACATTGTATTCGATATAAAAACTGTTACCGGAGAAGCAAATTAATGAAGCGTGAAAGAAATTTACATTATTTTCGTGCAAGTTTATTTTAGTACCAAAAAACGTAAAACAAAAAATAATTCACAAATATTTTGGTTGCATGAATTTTCGTGGAAAGGTATGAATGGGTGAGTTCATGGTTTCACCGAACACCGGACGTCCTACTTGTAATCAGTTTTTATCACCCACAAATCACAATCACAAGTAATCGACTTTAAGTGGATCCACACAATTGACTTTGAGAAATCGTCAATTGAATAAATTTAGAGTTTTGGCCCCTCCCTATCGGAGTTAATATTTCTGAAGGGTGAGTTAACAAATTTTTTTGAACAGGTGACGCGTGGGCCATTAAAACTAAAAGTAGGTATACCCGGCCATCGTGCTTAGTTGTCGTCTATAATGGGTCTCACTCAGGTAGGTACACACACCAACAAAGAAATTACTTATAAAGTGAAAATAGAACCCAAAAACGAGTTCTCGTGCTCTATACTTATTTATTTATTAAATACCAAATAAGGCGCAACCAAACATAAACATGGAATTAATTAGGTGTTTGAAAGAAGTCTCACACGGTTTTTTTAGACGCTGAAAAAAACTTCCGAGAAATTGTTTTCGCGCGCGGCTAATTGATGCAAAATTTCAAATAAGTTTCGGCCCCGAAACAATAAAGAGACTTAACTGTGCGCAAGAATGCGCATTTAACTAGGACCGTTATTTATTTTTTCACGTTTCGATAATTAATTTCGTGAGAATGTTACAAAAGCAACGAGGAAGATGCGATGCACATTAACCGAGTCTCGCTGCATATTTTTTGTCGGGTCGTTATCATCACATGTGTTTCTGTTTCGTTTCAACAGGCGGTGTGGCGTGCCGGGCTGCCCGATGAATTTTTCGTGAAAAAAAGAATATACCTTGCGCGGACGAAACGTGTACAGTTGAGTGGCCAAGTTAACTTGGCACAAAAACCGACCACCCAAATGGAACGAAACATGCTAAGCCACAAATAAAAGTGTAAGTTATAATTTTTAAATTAAAAACTTGCGAGAGCATCTCTGCCCGGTTCAAATTTCTCGTCCTCTCGCCGTTAATTAGCTGACCAGTTCGCATTTCTCTCGCGAAATTGTAAATTGCGCTTCTAATAGCGTTTTAATTACCCTAAATGCCCACTTTCAGAAATTTACATGGTCGTCTCGTTTCGGTGTGTTTTTTTTTCACGTGTGCCACAAATGGCAAACAATGAGGGATCCTATAAATAGAAGCTCTTTTATTCCTTAAACGTGCCAACTTTCATCTAAATATTTTTTAATTTACACATCACTGTTAAAAAATAATGTTGTAATCTACTATCTTTTATGTTTCGCTGTAACTAACAACCGAAGACCCTGACGAAAAATTTGCATGTGCTACAAAATGTTCTTTGAAGCGTAAAACATAATTTTCGACATAACAATTGTTTCGCCATAAGTGATGGGAGATATCTGCGGCCCTTCACATTAGACCGTGACAGAAAAGTGAGTACTTTGCCCTTAACAAATGAATTCTTCAATTATTTACTAGTTACTAGTTAATTTATATTGAAAGTGTTTTAGGTTATTACATTTTATGTTAATTTTACAGTTTTGGTGGTCACTTTAAAAACCAGTCGATATTCAAAATGAAACAAAGAATTAAGGTTTATTATGTTTGAAAATAGAAATACACATAGTAATTAATAAACAATACAGATTTTCATCATATGTAATTGAATACTTACATAACATGTACTTATTGATGAAAAAATCTGCCCAAAGTTGATTGCACAGCAGTACTTTTAAAAATGGAAATTCCCATAAGTACAAAATTTGCAAGAAATTAATCTAATGATTTTTCAGGTAGTCGGAATTTGGAAAAACCAGATGTTCAATACATTCATTGTATTTTCTATTACCGAAAATTCCGTTCCCTGAAAATTTTGGTAAACCTTTTTTAAAGAATAATCACTATAAAGAGGTTTAACATCATAATATAGAAGTACAGTCGAACTCCTCTATAGTGATGTTCGAAAAGCCCTGAAAAAAGATCACTATAGAGAAACTTCACTATAGAGAAGTCACATATAATTTTACAGTTTTGGCAGTCACTTTAAAAAACAATCGATATTCAAAATGAAACAAAAAATTAAAATTAAATTTTATTTATTGTTTGAAATGATATTTCCGTATTTAGAAATACATACAGATTTATATTACACAACATGTACTTATTGAAGAAAAAATCCATCTAAAGTTGATTGCACAGTACTCTTAAAAATTATTTTATTTTCGTAGAACGTTTCACACTTGTTTAATGCGTTGAATATTCTTTCTGGAACATTTTCTTGGCATTGCAAACCTCGGCGAATAGTCTCAAATGCCATGACCATCTCTGCTTTGGAAGGATTTTCGATAGAATCTTCTTCATCCTCTTCTTCCAAATTAGACAATTCGTTGTCTTTTCTGAGACTTTCCAAAATCTCGATGTCATCAGGATATTCAGTAATTAACACATCTTTATCAATATTTAAAAGCCCTGAAATTCCACTTCATCACAAATAATGTCCAACGCTTTTAGCTGTTCCCAAGATTTCTTCAATTTTGACAATTGAAGGTTATCTTCTTCCTCCCAATTAGTCAAATTTAAATTAATAAACCCTGCCTTGCCAAAACAATTTTTTATTGTAATCTCCGTCACTTCAAATTGCCATACTTTTGCTATTTCAGATATGGACGTCCGAAGATTTATGATATTATGTGTAGGTTGATTTTCTTCAATGGCGGTCATAATTTTCTTTAATATCCTTTTCCGATAATGGAATTTAAAATTTTTTATGATTCCTTGATCCATCGGTTGCAATTTTGACGTTAGATTTGGTGGTAAGAAAATCAATTCGACGTTTTTACATTTTGATTTTATAAGCGCAGGATGGGCTGGGCAGTTATCTATAATTAACGCAACTTTTCGTTTTTCTCTGCCCATTTGATTGTCAAACTTTAGCAACCACTTTTCAAAAATCTGACTGGTCATCCACGCTTTTTTATTGAAGTCATAATCCACTTCTAACGATTTGACGCCCTTAAAACAACGTGGATTTCTACTGCGACCTATTACAAGAAGCTTCATTTTTTCACTTCCAGTCATATTGGCACCAATCATGACAGTTATTCGCTCCTTGCTGTTTTTACCTCCAAAGCACTTATCGTTTTTAAACGTTAAAGTTCTATTTGGCGTACACTTAAAAAATAACCCAGTTTCGTCAGCATTAAAGACGTCTTTAGGATGATATGTGTCCAAAATTTTTTTTAAAACCGACTTTAACCATTGGTTACAGGTATGGTCACTAATTATAGCACTTTCGCCGCTAATTACTTTTTCGGAAATTTTATGTCTCTGTTTAAACTTGTCTAACCATCCGTTACTTGCTTGAAAATTTGAGTATCCCAAGGCTTCTGCGTAAACCAACGCTTTTTCTTTTACTAATGGCCCGGACACCGGAACATTTTGGGCGCGAATCACCTGTAGCCACTTTAACATCGCTTCATCTAAATCTTCATATGTACACAGCCTCATTTTTTTTAGTCCCGAATTAACTTCTTTTCTAAGTTTTTCACGATTTTTCACAATTACGGATACGCTATTTGCAGCAATACCAAATTTTGCGGCAACGTCTTTTTGCTTTACACCATTATCAACGTCTTCCAACACCTTTCATTTGTCTTGGATACTCAAACACTTTCGTTTCGCCATTTCACGTTCTAAAATGCGTGTGGTACAAAAATTGAAGCGAAACTAAAGTGCAAAAGTATAAATGCAAATGTAGCCAATGCATTTGGTGAGGGTAAAAATTTCCATAAATAAGGGATTTGCAATAAATTGTTCTAAGAATTTTTCAGGTAGGTTGTCGGAATTTGAGAAAAAAACAGATGTTCAATACATGCATTGTATTTTTTATTACCGAAAATTTCGTTCCCCGAGAATGTTGGTAAATATTTCTCAAAGAATAATCACTATATAGAGGCTTAACATCATAATACGGAGGTATTTTTATATGCAAAACGTGCAAAAATGCACGTTCCTGACAAAAACATCATTATAGAGAAAAAATCATTATAGAGAAGTTCACTATAGAGAAGTTCGACTGTATTTTTATATGCAAAAAGTGCAAAAATGCACGTTGTCAACTAAAACATCACTATAGAGAAAAAATCATTATAGAGGAGTTCGATTGTACTTTGTTTATAAAGCAATTAGATATCAGATGGTCTAACCCATGTTCTAAGCAATCTTAAGTTTTTAGAGAAAATAAATACTTAGCGAAAAAATACAGTAACCTTATAAAATAAAGCAACCGTGTACTGCTAAACATTAGAATGGAATAATTTTATTTAAATAGATGCCTAAAAAATTTACCCGCTTTTGAAATTGCACGAACATTTCATTCTAATAATTGATATCAAAGTATGTAAAATAGCGCTTATCACTCAATTCATTGTTTAATAGATGATGTCACGCAACTGGCACATGAAAATTTTACTTGAACATGTACAAGGTAATGGAGATTATATTCTGTAAAAAGTATTTGAATCTGCCAGTTTATCGTTCAAAATCAAGGGAAAAATGAAAACCAAAACACCGCGTTCCAATCTTTTTTTTCCAAAGCAACATACCCGTTTCATTACATCGCCGTAAAGGTATTTTCAGTTGTGAATCGTTTTTACAAATTTCACAAATTATTGACATATTACTTAGAATAAATTGTTTTTACAGTTCAAAGCAGTTCCGGACACGTTTATAAAAACTTATTTAATTAAATATGGTTAGTACAACATGGTTATAAAATATGGCCAGTGTTCCAGTACCCTGTACATCTTCAATTATTCTCTCAGATTATTCAGTTTTAACTCGGGAGCAATCGGTATATCGAAAATAACGCGGTTGGTCGCGTGTTAGAATTTCCCTCACTCAGTAGGTTTCCATGAAATAAATGCTCTTTTTTTACAGTAAATAATAACTATCCAGTGTTTGATAATAATTGTATGAAATAATCGTAACAAAACATTCTGAAATAGAATTATTTAACTGAAATTTGAAAGCCTAAATACGCCGCTGATATTGAACGCATGCCGTTATCACCTGACATTTCCGGGACATCTTATTCTTTTTAAAAGCTTTGTAATTTTACAACACTCGCCTGATTTATTGATAATGCTTTGAAAGTTGTAAATAACATTTCTTATTGAAATCACAGGATTTTTAATCGAAATAACGCTCAATTTCAATAACAAGCTGAGAATGTTTTGAAATTTTTATATTAAAGAAGTTATAAGTATAAAATGTATGAAAAGAAAACCTTCAAAACTTAAAACGGAATTAACGTCAGATCGTAGCTTATTAATACCTGAATACATAGCCAAGTTTTAATTTTGGGAGCTGATGATTAACCTTGTATAGTTTAACAATTAGTATGTTCAGGGCAAATGTCATTTTGGCAAAAATTGCATTTTTTTTTAACTTTTCGGTTGTTTCTTTGACAAAAACGGCAGTGCTGAATTTCTTCATTGCGCACTTGTGCAATGTTTGTAGGGTCTACTTATATGCAAAAATGCAAGAACTCACAAAGTATTGTTGATAAATAGTCGCAGATCGAAAATAATATTTCAAGCAATTAAAAAAGACAAACACCAATAGTTGCGCAATGAAAGGAAATCTCACAAATTCTGCAGATACTTATCACTAAAAGTTTTGCAAGCGAACTCTACTAATTTGTAGTCAACTAATCGACAGAGAATATGATAAATCATGTAATGTGTATCGGCCCTTTAAACAAAATTAGCAGAAATTCCTGGTAATGTGAGATAAAATCTTGTAAAGCCACTAATCAGGAGTTAATGACTGATTGCTATTTGATTCTACCGAACTGTTACCCACCTTTAACTTTTGATTAAAAATGTAGTTGATAAATACGACCCCAAAAATTTAAATCTAACTTTCTTATACAGGTGTCCCACGAGTGGTGCATCAAACTGTCAAAAAATGTGTCGTTTTGGTAGTAGAGTGAATAAAAAGTTCCCCGTGGATTGGACATAATTAGCCATGTTGGCGTGCATTCTGGAGGTTTCGACCTTTATTTGCATCAAAGGCGATTCCCAGATTTATCTCCACTAGACTTTTTCCTAGGGGGCCATGTTAAAAGCTTGCTATACAAGACACTTATCCGCACGAAGGAAGAACTGCTGGCAAAGTTGATGGCCAAAAATATTCCAGAGGGCCCGTACGTCAATGCATCACCCTGTCAACTTGTCGCCATTTTGAACAGTTGCTTGAAATGGATGTAAACCTTATTTTTCTTTTATTCACTGTACTGCCAAAACAACACTTTTTTTGAAGGGGTTTATTAAACAAAATGACTTGTTTTGCTGCCTTCCACAACCCCTCTCAGTTTGATGCACCACTCGTGGGACACCTGTATAGATTTTGGCAAGCCAAAACAATAATGCGCTTTTACTACCTCCAAAGGCTTTCATTACTGGATAATGAAGAGTTTTTGTGTCGTGAGTTATGTATCGTTCTAAACTAATAAAGGATAAAGTCAAATGGATAGTCATTTAGTGAAGTGAAGTAAACAATGAGCGTAAATTAAATTAATTGGATTGTAAACCCACGTCTTTTTTAATAGTCACTTTGTAGTTATTTGGAGTTACATAACCGTGCAAATTGTATACCTACATTAAAATATTAAAAAATTAAAAACAGTTTTCAAAATTGTATTATTATACATAGGTCACGACAAAATTCTAGAGAATCTACCGTCTCGAAGGCCAAGGAAAGCAAAATTTATCTCATTGTTTTACATATTAAAGGTGTCAGTTTATAGTTGGTCGGTTCACGAAGTTACAATGGTTGGAACTGAAGTGCTCAGTTTTCAAAATTGTATCGTAGCTAAAAAGATGAAAATAATGCACCTTGATAAATTATTTTTCCAGTTTCTGGTTAGAAAAAATATAAAAGTAATAGAATATTAACTGTACTCATCTGGTGGTGGCCATGTGCCACTTTTACCTACTTCTTTGAACTAAACAAGAATCACGGGGTAGAAGATTTTGGCCTGAGGAATGAAATGAAAGAAATGAAAGTTAGCGATTATTTTCAAGCCATTTCGAAAGAAAATTGTTCAAGTTGTTCAAGTGAAGTGCATTGTTGAAGAGGATTACTTTCAACAAATTTCAAGTAAAATCCTGAAAAATGTTAACCGTGTTCCTATTCTCAACACTTTTGGTGTGACCCACGTAGAACAATTAATTTAAAAAATTGAGTAAACCACGCATTTGAATAAAATTCGTGAGTACAATGGTGACTTCTTAAAAATCTCCTGGTAATTGGACACGGATTATTGCGTCTGTTCCGTCACAAAGTGGCCGAATTCGTCAGAATTAACCATTTTATGTCATAACGATTGTTAAGTGACGAGAAGGCCGATGATTTCGAAGGTTTGTCCGTAAGTGTGTCTTATAATAACTGTCATTATGCTCGCAACATTAACGAAAGTGATAACAAAAAATTTGATGCGAGGTATCTAGTCCGTTGAACTGTAGGAACATAAAATTCTCTGAAGTTGAAATATTATCGACAAGCATTAGAAATATTCAAGGAAATGATTTATTAAATATCTTTATGTTTTAAAGAAGAATGTTTGATTTATACGGTTTCCTACGGCGCATCCAGTGACACTAATTTACCTTAGGAAATATTAAAAAAAAAATTCGTGACGACAATAGCGAACAGATTTCACCGCATAAGTCGATTACCATCAAATATTCCTAATCTCTAATGCAACTGTCATGTAAATTCCGCTCCATTCCGATTCTCAAGAGAAATATTTTTAATTCACAATTCCTATTGTAGCGGAATGATGTGAAACCGATTTCAAACAATATGATGGGGGGTATGTACAATTTGTCATGCGTACTTTAAAATAAATCAAGTTCGAAAGAAAAATAAGGTAAAAAGCGAGTTCCAGAAATTTCAAGGTCGTCCGGCTTCATCGAGCAGAGCCGTTTTACAAAACAGCTTTTGGTTTTATTTGCAAAATAAGTTCGTATACAACTTTACGTCTTGTTTCGTTTTATTTCGCGATAACGTAGAGTAAATTTCGCATTAAATCTTCTTTTTTTACCCGGGCAACTTCACTAGCGAACCGCCGCTAAAGCTGATTGGATTTTAAAAGTTAAAACCTCGTTTAGGATCGAATTTCTGCAAGTTTTGTGTTTTATACAGCATTTTAAACTACTGTAAAATACAAGCTGATTAAGGAAGTGGAGAGTCGATTTGCATTAATTTTCCTGAATTGTTTGAGCATATGGAAATTAAATTGGCCATAAAACGACATCATTAATAATAAATCTTTGATAATATCCACATTGCGTAGGTTAATTAGATATTAATTTGTCCAAAAAAGTTGAATACTAATAGCGCCTTTGGTCATTCTTTCATTATTTATTTGACGGATTAAGTGCCTGTTTAACGGTCGTAAAGAAAAAGTGAAATTATGGGAGACTGAGGATGCGGTCAAAATGATTGACTTTTTTCCTTTGATATGTTGCTTGTGACCTGGTTAATTTCACCGCAAGAAAAATATTGCATAATTTTTACTTATGTAGAATTTCTATTTGTTTGAACAAAGAAAAATTCTAAAAGACATAACAATAATACAACTAATAACAATTTGATGTAGCAAATTTTTCTTGGTGTCATATTGTTTTTAACATATTACATTCTTATTTTTCCCGTAGATTTTGATGACGTTATCAACATAAAAGTAGCTTGCAAACGTTTAGCGTCCTGGTCCTGGTATACAGGGTGAGTTAAGTTTTACCGCCCCGGCCATAATACCTATTAAAGATTGAGGGGAAAGTATGCAATTTACATGTTACATCAGTTGAAGTTTACGCTTTCGATTAGTGCTACAAATTTTCCAAAATATTTCTATTTGAAGCCAAAAAAGTAAAACAAAGAGTTTTTGGTAAAATTTCTATGTTTGGTTTTTTATTTCAAAATTTGTCAAATTATTCGTAGCATTAATATCTGCAATTTGATTCGTAAAAAAATGATTACTTTTTGAGTTAAATCAAATTTAAGATATAGCACAAAAAATGATTCTATTTATTACTTTCTAACAATAGATAATGCGGTTTACCATTCTAACAATAGTTTATGATCGACCCATCAAACTGGACGAGACAGCTTTTCAGTTGCCGATAGACTTGCATTCTTAAGTTCAGTTTAGTGACCACCATAAATAATCTTTCAAGCACCCCTACATCAATACCATTGTCTGGTAAATTAGTCTACTTATGTCGTAAATCATTTAAAAAGATACCTTCTAATACGGAAATAACTTTATTTAATAAACGCAAATTACTAAAATTATTTCAATTACACTAAATTGTGTGAAAATATTTTACTGTTCGTACATCAAAAAAACTAATAAATTGAACAATTAGTAATTGAAAAATGACAAAATTTTACTTGATTAAAAGAAAAAGATTTTTTCTTGGTTTCTATGTACCTTAATAATATAAAATTACTCATGCAATTTATGAGAATTGACAAATTATTTTAAAGGACTATTTTGCCACGGGCGGTAAAACTTAACTCACCCTGTATATCATTACTTTCAAAAATTTTAAAAAAGTGTTAAATCTAATCTTCTTGTTTTTTTTTTATAGAAATAACTTACTTATTTTTTCTACAATAACGCAACACAGTGCAGTTTCCTGCATCGTTTAAATGCAGAAAGTGATACTTTTGTTCACTCAGTGCAATAAAGTAGTTACTACATAAATCTCGCGCATCTGATGTAAAATACTGGATGCGACGGTACCCTATCGTTATCAATGTAGTAAATTTAGTATTGATTTTTATTAGAAAAAAACAGGAATGTATTCATATTACCAATGAACACGAGAATATTCAACGCTTTCACTGTCTAATGACCCACAAATAGTTCATAACTAGGTAGATACTCTGAAATTTTCACACGTTCTGTGTATTTGATCCAGTAACAAGAATTTTTCCATGTGAATTTAACTACCCGAAAATGCAACAAGTTTTTGTTCAAGATTGGTATAATAATGCTGATCATTAGAAATTTGTCTTATACCTGTAAAATGTATTTTTTGTTTTTAAGAATCATTTCAAAAAGCAAATTAACTAATAAATTATTCATTATTGTTATTTGCAAACATAATATTTGTGTTTGTAAATACAAAATTAGCTTAAACGAAATGTAATTTCCAGACACCCACAACGCGTGGGTGGTCACTATAAATAAGTTCAGTTTTATATATGACCTTTAAAACTGCATATTGAAAACTATCAAATTAATTTCATACAAGAAAGATAATACCTTATTGGAACAAATTAGAGACACCACTTTTAGCCACTTTAAGCAAATTTGTAAGTCAAAAAATTAACAAATTACTAAGAACAGCCGTAAACCACATTACTCGGTTGATATTCTGAACTGCGTCTTTATAGTTTTTAATTATGGTACAGTTTTTAAGCTAAAATGCTATAAATCTTGGTAATTTAATTATTTAAGTAATATGAATTTTACAAGTTTCGGCCACTTTGTTATTAAAGGAGCCTTGTTTTACATTACCTACAAAAATTAATTTAAGGGGAAACAATTAATTTAAACATAGAAATATGGTTCGTCATTATTGTAATAACTAACGAAACTTATATCGAAACATTATCAAGTGCATTTTGTTAATTAAACCTTAATTAGTTCTGACTTGTTTCTTAACCAAATTACTAAGCACAGTATCACTTATAGTTCAGTGTCATATAAGATAATATTGCTTTAAATGAGAAATAGAAACAGATGCGTATTCGAAAACGCTAATCAAGTACATTCTTGGATCTTTACTTACCGCAAACCTTATAAATCTGTAAAGTGGTTAAAAGTGGTGTAATGACCGAAAGTGGTGTTTTTACCCTATAACATTCCACCTGTATTGACAATAACTTAAATGAAATATGAAAACTTCAAGCGGAAATTTTTAACGTGGTTTAGGATAAAGCTATAATCATTTTAAAATTTTCTAGAAAAGATCCAAATCGTCAAACAAACGCAAAGTCGGGAAATAGAACAAATATTAAATTTCGTACTTTTCGTCAACAATAAGAATCAAACAAAAACTAAGGATTTACAGAGATAGTGGAACTACAGGCATCCCTCGATTAGCGCGATTTATAATTAGCAACCACATATCGAGGACTTCCAAAGAGCAAGTACTCTACACCACAGTGGTATGAACATGTTAGACGTATGAATGAGGATATATCGTCTCTTTAATATCACCCCAGTAATCCATATCCAAGAAAAGCAAGGTTCGAAGGGATTCTTCACTTTAGCTCGTCATTACATACTTCGGTGTTATAATAGTTCAATAATCTATCTCTATAGTCCCTATTTTGTCTTCAATAACCAGATATGAGCTTTTTTTAATAGTCGTCTTCATTATCAAAAAGCTCCCATTTTATTGCGTGAAAATTGAGATTATGTTGTCCAGTATAATTCTTTAATACTACCGGGAAATGTATGGCAAAGCGAATAAAATTAATTTAGGAAACAAAGTGGTGGGTTTCAGGTATAGTTCCAATTGATTACGCAATCATAATTGAAAATAGTGAATAACATTCAGCTACCGAAACGATAATTTGAACTGGAAACAGGAAAATTAAATTAAATTATTATTAAATTATTAAATAATCAAAAATTGGGTTTGTAACATTCGTCCAATTAATTGGGATATCACGGACACAGAACTTAGTCAGAAAGGCCTACGCTGACACAAATACCTCCAAACATTGATGCAAAGACACACAGACACACACCGACACTTTTTACAAATGGTTATTTTGAGTTAACAAGACTGCAAAACAAGTGGGCACTTATCTCCATCAAAATGGAAAAAATAATTGGAACGGAAATAATGCTATTCCATCTTAAAGAAAATTTGCATTTCATCAAATCAGTTTTATTTTTTAAATGTGTAGTTTCCTTGAAATTCTCGAACCCATTTTCCAGAATTATCTAAAACCGGACGTTTTATTCGATAATAGTGTTAGCATACTGCCTCTTAATTGCAAATAAAAGATCTTAACATCCGCTCCGGTTTTATTTGTGTTTACATTTCGCCTACGATAGAGAACAGAATCAACCCACACACCCATTGTTACACATTATTCTAAATAAATGTGGCAGATCTCTAGGAAAAAATGTCTGAATTCACACGAAAGTGGTCTCGTAAAACACAATAACTTATAAAAATTTGAAAAAAAACATAGCATGTCAAGCACTCGTATCGAATTTACCTCAAGAGAACTCCCTCCGTGGAACTGATACGATAATAGGCAGGTGCGACAACCCGCAGGATTAAAAAGACGCGATTTAATAACCTCGTTCGTGTATAAACATCAATGATATGCTACCGCTTTTACAATTTGTATTGAACAGGTGCCAACGAATGAATGAAACGCAACACAATCAATACGCGTTGTATGATTGACGTTGTATAATTGCGGTATCAAAAATCAAAAGTTGCATCGGGTTCATCGACTGCACGCTCGTTTAATTTCATCGGATAAACGACTCATTTAAGGGATCATTAAAATGGACTTCCTAGTCGGCGACTTTGAAAAAATTCGGGATCGAGGCGAAACGGGCCTCTGTGAGGTATTTGAGATTGTTATTGTTGGTCTCGCTTTAATGGAAGAGATGTAAAAGTTCTCTGTTTATGCAAGAATTTATTCAGTCGTATAAAATAGCCTTCAGCAATTTCAATAGTCTCGCTATTCCCGCAGCTGCAAACTGTTTTAAATGGTATTTATAC
This sequence comes from Dascillus cervinus, assembly GCA_949768715.1. Classification (NCBI taxonomy): domain Eukaryota; kingdom Metazoa; phylum Arthropoda; class Insecta; order Coleoptera; family Dascillidae; genus Dascillus; species Dascillus cervinus. Next base: position 21,154,371 of record OX458319.1, on the reverse strand, counting down.
TATCCCTCATAATAAATTTAATAATGCACGTTTGCACTTGTACCTCTCAAACGCATAAAATGGGCAATTAAGAAAGTTTTATTGGGCTTGATTAAAAGCTTTTTTGCTGGTGCCATTAACGGGATTCTGCAGGAAACGCGATACGGCCTAAAAACGAGAAGACGTAGCATGTGTCAATAATTATCGGGAAAGGCACGAGAGCTCAGACACCCTTCCTACCACTTGAACTGACGCCTATTAGTAGTGTGCCACACTCGTCTGGTCGTAAACAACGCCGCAGACGGTTCAAAAAATTATTTTTCTCCGACGAAAATTACACCTTATTACATTGTAAACGGCTTGCGTGACATCAATACTCGTTTTTTCTTTTCAAATCTAGTTTTAATTGAAAATATAATTATGTATCTTCTTAAGTATTTAATCTGATTAAACGTTCTTTATACAGTGTGTCCCCAGATGAATTGAAAATGTGGAAAAATGGAGTTATTCTTTATTTTGATTGTTCCACAACTACACTTACAATGAGACTTTCATGACTCCGTAACTCAAGTTATTCTCTAATTCTAAGTCGAATTTTTATCATGAAGGTCACATGTTTTTCTCCTTAAGCATTTAGATTTAGATTTTAAGATTTAGCGAAAAGTAAAGACCGAATTTGATGCGAATATATGGCAGGCGGTGTTAAGCATGGGGGTAGTCCAGTGATGGTGTGGGGGAGTGTGGCGACAACAGGCGTGGAAAATTTAGTGTTCATAGACGGTATAAATAACAATACTTACTTTTGGGACATCAATTTGAGCAAGTTAATTTGGAATAATTTTTCCTGTTTTGTTATTTTAATTGCTGTTATTTATTTTTCTATAAGAAGTTGCATGGAGGACAAGGAAATAAAAATAATATGGTATACTAATGATGCAGTAATAATATCTGAAGACGAAGATAACTTACAAAGATTTCTAGAGAAATTCGAACAAGTGGCAAAAAAATTCAAAATGCAAATCTCTATGAAGCGCCGTTTGGGCCACGATGTGAAATTTATTTTTATACCTGGAAACTATTTTAATACAAAAGAGTCGGGAGAAATAAAAAAAGTTATTGTCTAAAATAAAATATTCTCCACAAATAAAATAGTCCGAAGAAATAAAATATTCTCCAGAAATAAAAGAATTAGCACAAATAAATGAGTACAACACGGAAAGAGATCAGTTCGACAAGTGACTCGTTGACGTTCGTTACTCGACTCGATGTATTCCCCGACTTCCCCGTGCTGTTCTTTTTATAACGCGTTTTAGTAGATTGCATTGGTATTTTAAATTTCCGGCAATAAGATCACAAATTTGAACTGCAAATATTATAATTTTTGCTACCAACGTAATCTACTAAAACGCGTTATAAAAAGAACAGTACGGGGAAGCCCGGGAATACATCGAGCCGAGTAACGAACGTCAACGAGTCACTTGTCGAACTGATCTCTTCCCGTGTTGTACTCATTTATTTGTGCTAACTCTTTTATTTCTGGAGAAAAATTTATTTCTCCGGACTATTTTATTTGTGCGGACTCTTTTATTTCTGGAAAATATTTTATTTCTTCGGGCTATTTTATTTGTGCGGACTCTTTTATTTCTGGAGAATATTTTATTTCTTCGGACTATTTTATTTGTGGAGAATATTTTATTTTGGACAATAACTTTTTTTATTTCTCCCGACTCTTTTGTATTAAAATAGTTTCCAGGTATAAAAATAAATTTCACATCGTGGCCCAAACGGCGCTTCATAAATCTCTGTACAGAAAACGAAATCCCCAAGTCCGATGACATACTGGCGCGGTTGCGGTTTTGCGGTAGCAAGTGACCTTCATGCCGCTTTTCTGAAACACATTGATTCAAATGTGAGGTGTCACACTTGCCGTAATGTAAACAAGAACCGCGTCTTGTCGCGGTCAAGCGTTGCAGCGTGTTTACAAACAAAACGAAACCGCGTGTGTGACATCGATTTGCGGTTATAAACATTCTAATCTTTGTTTATAAACGCAACCGCAAACCGCAAAGTATGACACCCCACTAATAGAGAACCAAGAAGATGCAAACTACAAGTAATAGAAACCTAAAAGAAGAAGTAAATATCGAAGCGACAACGGCACCGTTAATATCAGGATACATACGGGATATAATCTGGAGTAAAAGTAAAATAAGAATATATAAAATATGCGTTAAATTACTAATGATTATGCGATAGAAACTAGAGCGGAAAATACTACAACCAAACGCGTTTTAAAAACGACACAAATGTGAACATTTAGATCAATAAAGAGATATACCTTATTTGATCAAAGAAGAAAGGAAGAAGTAGAAGGGAATGTAGAGACCACGTTAACAGGATGGCCGATGATTGACTGCAAAAGATAGAAAACCAACGACTAACGACCTCCCATGCGATTGTACGAAAACTGATCTTCGGCATCACAACTATACTTGACGCAACATGGAAGAAACATAGGGCAACGCCCTAACAAATGAAAAAGAAGAAGAAAAATTTTGTGAGAAAACTCGATAATTTTTTTCACTAACACATTACGTTGATCCTGACCGCCAAATGCAATTTTGTGAAAAGATGATGGATTTCAGCAATCATGTTTGCAACGCCAAATACTTTTGTCTAAATGGCACAATCAACAGACAAAATTGCAGGTATTGCAGTACAGACGACCCTCGTTGGATGGAGGAGGCACGTACTCAACATCGTCAAAAAGTAAATATTAAATGGGGATGGTTTACAAGAAAATCATAGAGCCTTTTTTCTTTGAAGGAACACTAAAAGGGACAAGATATTTGGATTTTTTGCTAACTTATCTAATACTTACACTTATGGAAAATTTCCCAAAACTTCCCTACATTTTGCTTTCCTGAGAAGTGGATTGTCAGGCGTAGACCGATGGTGGACCCCAAGATCACTAGATATCACACCCTTTGACCATTCTGTATTGAGTTGTTTAAAGTCAAAGGTATTTGCCAACAGATCACAAAATCTAGGGGATTTGAAAGACAGAATTAGATACGAAATGAACAGAATTAGTATTTACTTACATAAAATGTTTTTCTTGCTTCTCGCGAACACGTTTTAAACCTTATGGGTCACATTTTTTGACCAGATTTTAAAAACTTTAAAATAGTTAGGACGCACACGTTTAAAATTTAATGCAACACATTGAAAAAATGTTTTGTAAAATTATATGTAGGTATATTAAAAATTGAGAGTATTCTGAATATTTCCTACTAATTATACAGTGAGGACGCGTGGGTTGGAATAAATTCATTTAAAATTCATGGGTTTGGTTTCTGGAAAAACGCTGGGACACGTCGATTTTTGTTTTTAAAACTGCATCTTTTTTGATATTTATAATTTTACGATCGTCTTTTGTTTTCGCACTATGACGTTATCAATAATTTTTTTAAATTGCACCCTATATTTTTGTTCACGAATTTGGATGCAGCACATTTTTCTGAGTACAGAAATGTCAAATTCGTATGACCTTGAAGAGGAAAGTTTTCGAAATAATCAGTCCTAAAGTTTAAAAAATTTATGATAAAATTATTAGAGTAGACCACTAATAATATCATCAAGGAAGCGCTGGAAATCGAGCAAAACATTCAATTGCGTGTTTATTTTTCCGGTTTATTGAAGTAGACTTTAGATTTCAGATAACCCCATAGATAAAAAATTAATGGGGTTAAATCTGAAGACCTAGCTGGCCATTCGATAAAACCTCTCCTTCCGATCCATCTATTTGGGAAAATATTATGAAGGTATTCTCGTACTGTTCTCGAATAGTGTGGGGGCGCTCCATCCTGTTGGAACCATATTGAATCAGCCGGTATATTTGGGTTTTCATTATTCAGGTAGAGCGCACTTACACTGGGTATTATGTCATTTTGTAGTAAGTCTAAATATTTTTCAAAATTAAGTGTTCCTCAATAAAAAGGGACCCACAATTGAGGTATCCACAATTCCGGCCCAAACGTTTACTTTCTGAGGGAATTGTGTATGACTTTCCATTCTCCAATGTGGGTTTTCTGGTGCCCAATATCGAAAATTTTGCTTGTATACCGAACCATTCAAACAAAATGTTGCCTCGTCAGAAAAACTATCTTACGTAAAAATTCCGGGTTGGCATTGCATCTATCCATCATTATTTCGCAAAATTCTGCGGTCGAGATCGTCTTAAATAAGTTCCTCAACAAAATGTACATTGCATGGGTGCCATTTGTTCTTGTGTAAATATTTTAGAACAGAAGATTTACTTAGTGACTGTTCTGCAGCTACTTGTCGACTTGATTTGTGAGGATTTTCTTGTAAATCGAGCAAAACATTCAATTGTGTGCTTTCTGGAAATGTAACATAGTTGGTTTTGTAATTGTCTCTTACGTGGTCAAAGTCTCTAAACTTTTTCTCCACCTTACTAACTACTGATTGTGTAATAGGCTTCTCCGGGTACTTATCATTGAACAATTCGCAAACTTCAGCTTGTGTTCGAACATTATCGTCATATCCTACCATCATCAACATTTCTATTCGTTGTTTCTCAGTTAAACGCGCCATTCTTCAAGCTTTGAAACTGTACTTGACAAGTGTCAACAATCAAAAAAACAAAATAAACACACAATTGAATGTTTTGCTCGATTTCCAGCGCTTCCTTGATGATATTATTAGTGGTCTACTCTAACAATTTTATCATAAATTTTTTAAACTTTAGGACTGATTATTTCGAAAACTTTCCTCTTCAAGGTCATACAAATTTGACATTTCTGTACTCAGAAAAATGCGCTGCATCCAAATTCGCGAACAAAAATATAGAGTACAATTTAAAAAAATTATTGATGACGTCATAGTGCGAAAACAAAAGACGATCGTAAAAGTATAAATATCAAGAAAGATGCAGCTTTAAAAACAAAAATCGACCTGTTCGAGCGTTTTTCCAAAAACCAAACTCATGAATTTTAAATGAATTTATTCCAACCCATGCGTCCTCACTGTATATTAGAAATGTTTCGTTTTATCACTTCTTCAGCAGAATACTGATTTTCCTAAAAAAAACGTCTTGGCTTACAATATCTATGGTTATAGGCAGGGGTAAGTTCGATTATGTGTTATCTTTATTTAATATTTTATTCATTACTTTCAACAAGTCATCACTACGAGTTTGAATTTGTTCATTAATTAATATTTCCTTGTATTTTCATCTCATTTGCTTTATCTGAGACTTTTCCAATTTTCGTAGTATCTGATATCTTTCCACATTGATGTCCTGTCGAACTGAGATGCTTCGAAAAGTTGGATGTTTCGTTATTTAATTTAGTATGTTCTATGAATTAATGAAGAAGTGATTCAAGAAAAATGTGTAAATAGGGTTGGTTATTGTGGCATTTCGAACATTTGATTTAACAATTTCATTCATTTAGTAAAGGAGTTTTTAATTGATTTTTGTTACTAAAAATTTTTTTCTGAGTTTCCATTTACTTAGATATCAAAATTTTCATACCGTAATTTTAAGAATTGAAAAAGTCGTAAAAATTTGATAAATTAAAATCGAAGATTTATTTTGGAAAATTATAGTTTCCATTTTAATGAAGTTGTTTCATATTTTAACCGCTCACTAAACATTTCATACGATTCCAATATCGTATCATACCGAATAGAAAGTATTTTACGTTTTTCTCAAAATGAAAGAAACGTGGATTAGATGCGTTTTTGAAATATAACTCCTCAATTAAGAAAAGGTGACGATGCGAATGCGTTTGAACTTTTGACTGAAGTTGAAAGAAGAAACTTATATAAGAACTTATTTTTTTCTGATGAGTTTGCATTTACTACAAATTGAACAGTTTTCACACAATTTACATCTATTGGGCAAAGGAAAATTCAAATTTTATAATTTTCGGTCTATCTGGGGACATACTGTAAAATTATATGGATTAATAATTTGAAGGTACAGTCGGTTTCTGGTGAAGTGGATTTAAAGGCCTCCTTTTTCTTTGTGAAGCCAAAAATGCCAGCAATTACCGTAAAAAATTCCTTTGTGATTCAGTTGTCGTTTGAACATGGTTTATTTTGTAAGTAAAAAGGAGCCACAAAAAATGCGGCAGTAAATTAGCGAATAGCTAAACGGCTAATCATTTTTTTTTGTATGGGTAAACACCGCGCTTCCTCCTACCAGTTAGAAATTCGACAATAGATTCAATTAAAAACTGACAATTTTTACTGATAATAGTCATTAACTCGAATGCAATTTGTTTAACAATATCGAGCACCCATGAGAACTGCCTATTGTGTTATTATGGGTTCTCCAACTAGCGGTAACTATAATTACCGTACATTTATTTTTTATGCGCGCCTTAAAAAATGGAACTCATTTTTAACGTCGCAAATCCCGCACAATACAGCCACTTTGCGCTTTAATTATTTTTAACTTATGATAAATCGACGTGCACGGCCGCGTGCATGAACACATAACAGTACTACTCTCCCGATAATAATAAAAAACCGACCGAGAAAAAGGTCAGCTTACAGATGAAATAAAAATATTTTACTTAAACGATCCTTAAGCCCCTTTCAAAGCGGAGGAAATGAAGGGCTCGGGAATTTAAAATTAGAAACGGAAACTTGAAGATGTATACCTACAGGAAATAGCAACGCCCTCGACAGTAGGCGAGACTAATTCAGAACACAAGTATCGACGGGGAATTTTTTTTTTAATGCTCTAATAAAATTATACGTTCAATCGATCACGAAATTCGATACGCCATCCGGTTTCAAACACTAGGAATTTCTTAATTTGATCGACTTTAACCCAAAAACGTTTCAATATTAACTTTTCGTTATCTGCCATGAACCATGCCAATTAATTAAATAAATTTCGGTGTTTGTCCTGCTTTTATCAAAAGGGTCAAAGGTGAGAATTCTTGGCAGTCCCATCTTTTTATAATTAGATGGAAGTTTTTTAATTAACAACAGACTAGCGGTAGCCCCTTGTTGATCCAACAGTTTTTGTCTGTTACAAATTAATTAAATCATAGTCTGATATACGAAAACAAGATTTTAATTCCGCAGCCGGATGAACGGCTCGGGGCCATACGAAAGTCAAAACTTAAATAATCCAACATATTTTACGCGCACATATCAATCTGTTTTTTTTTTTTTTGAAAACTTAAATCTCAAAACAACAAATTTACGTGACATTTTTGTTACTCGAAAAATTTACGAGGAATGATTTACGGTGCATATATGACATTTCGTCGGCGAGACGATTAATGACATTCAAAACTGGATGTGTAAAATGACTCTCGACGACTTCACGGTTTAAGATCAAAAGGCCCGGGCGTGAGAGTCCGCGACTGGCTCCCCTGCCAAAAATTTAAAGCTGTACTATTTTTAATTTGCTTCGTTCATGAGAACGATAGAAGACGTTCAAATAGTCCATCAAATTAAGAAATTCCTTGTGTGTAAAACCGGATCGTATATCGAATCAGATGTCACTCGCATCTCTTCCGGTAGAACATCGAATGCTCACTGTTGTCGCACAATGCCTTTTATAGTTCATCAGAAGTTCCGAAAGTTCCCTCGAATTTTCTAATAAAGCCCCTAAAAATGCAATACGATGGAATTTTATTAATTAAAAAGGTAAATTCAATAATTTTTTCCACAGTTACATTTTAACAGAATTAAAAAATAATTATTGTCAAAGGTTTGCACTTTTTTATTGGTAATGTATTTTCAAGATCCGCTTGACTACCCTTCGTTGTAAACTGATTATTCGACACTTGATTTCTAATAACCGTAATTGTATTTAGTATGATGAAAATAAGGTTTTTAAAATTTTTAAATATTAAATTTCGGGTGGAAAAAAAGAGCACAAAAAAACATTAATAATAATAATATACATTTAAGGCTTTTCTACAGCTGTCGTTGCCTTCTTTCCTCTCAACCACTTGTTCCAAATCTTCTAGCCCTCGTTTTTCCATCGTCTTGTCGACTTCGTCCCTTCATGACCCTGTAGGTCTTCCTTGTTTCTTTCGTCCTATCTGTCACTTTCTTTATCCATCTATTATTTCCGTTTCTTCTCACGTGTTCGTACCATTTTAATCGTATTTCTTTTACGCAGGTTACCACATCCTTCTCTACAGCAATTCGTTCTCTTATTTCTTGATTCCATATCCTATCTGTGCGAATGACCCACACTCCCACGGCATCTTCTCCAGTACTCCATTTCTACTGCGACTATGTTTGATTTGTTTCTTTTATTTAATACCCATGTTTCTGCACCGTAAGTCGTTATACTTTCTATAAGTGATTTGTATATTCTAATTTTTGTATGTTTTGTAATGTGTCGATCCCATAGCACCGAGTTAAGTTGTTTTATACCCGCTCTAGCTTGTCCTAGTCTGATTTTTATATCTTCCTACGATGTTGCATTATGCGTTAGTACACTTCCTAAATACTTAAACTGGTCCTTTAATTTTGACTTTTTGTCTTCGTCAATTTCTAGATTTTCTACAGATCCTTCATTTGTTGTCAAATATTCTGTTCTACCAAACCTGTTTTAGCGTACTCTTCTTGGAGTTTTCTGACTATAAAACTAAAGTCATCTTCATCTTGTACTATCATTACCTGATCATCTGCAAAACTTAAGATACATAAGAATTCCTCTCTAACCGGGACCCCTATTCCCTCACACTGCTTTTCCTTTGCCTGAGAATCTGTTGTAGGCATATTTTAAATAGTGGGGGGGGAACATCTTTGTAGAAGGGTATTTGTTGTTTGAAATTGATTTGTTGATCTTTGTCCCTATCTTCGCCGCTATTCTGTTATTTTCATAGAGTGCTTCTACTGCTTTAATTGCGTGTCTGTCTACTCTTTTCTATCCATTCCTTACCATAATCTGTTTCTAGGCACGGAATCATATGCTTTTTTAAGTCTATAAACGCCAGGTATACTTCTCTATTCTTGACGTTTTTCTGCATTAGTTGTTATAAGGTGTGTATGTGATCTAGACCAATTTTGCCTTGAAACTGAACTACCTACTATTTCTAAAATTTAAAAATAGATAATTATTTGTTTGCATTTTCTGGCGATTTCCTTTCTGTACTACTTAAAAATTAATTGGGATAGTGCATTATTGTGCACTTGGTATGCCAACTAATATATTCAAATTTTGTATAAGCAGAGTAGAATTCATTATAAATAAAACAAATACATAAAAGTTATACATTTTTATCTCAAAAAAATATCTGAGCAAATTTATGTTATTGGTAGTCTTTGTTGTTGTAGACTTATGTGATGTTACTGTGCTCGAGAACAAGCAAATTTAGTTGTTCGAATCCATCAGATGAAACATTTCGGGTTTCAGCATTCAGTCTGTTTTAAAGAATTTTTTTGCTTGCATTTTTATGTAATTGATTAGATTCTTGCAGTATAAAATTGTATGACGGACGGGGCCGGAAAAATCGTTCAGTTTGGACAAGTTTTCATTCTATACAAGTCCCCTTTTAATAATTTTTACTATATTGGAAATTAACCATTAATATTGTATTAAATTTGTTCTGTCAAAGAGACCAGATGTTTTTTTTTTTAAAATTATGGCATCTTCCCAAATGCAATCAACCATTTTGTATGTATTTTAAGAAATATTTTGTGACAGTGATTTGTATGGGTTCATGTAAATATAATTTTTGTTTTGAAACGGGATGTTTGAAAAATGATTAGAGAGCTGTATTTATTGTATGTACTAACAAAATTCACAATATACTTTTGTTGCCAATGTTGCTAATAATGAAAAACTGCGTTCATTATTATTATCATTGGCCTACATAAATGACGATCTAATTTTTTATAACTAGTTCTGAGATTTGTTTTTTAATTACACAGAACAAATACAAACAAAAAATAAGAAAAAAAATATAACAGTTTTATCTAAAACATTTATGATTTAGTAGCTGGCATATTGATTTCAAAACTGTTTTTTGCATTTGTGTGCTTGCAACGTAACCTATTTAAATTGTCTACAAAATATCAACCCTCACTTACTTACTTTGTTTAAAAGTATAGGGATGCATACCTGCCTTAAGTGGACACCGAATGAATGAAGCAGCACCCTGTATACGAAACGAAACCCACTATTTCAACCAATTCTTTAAAAAGAATGTGTATTTTCACACTAATGAGTTGTGATACCTATTTATAAAATAAGGAACCTAAATATGTAAATTTTTTAATTATTGAAAAATTAAAAACAAAAGAAAATGTTAAAAAGTATCATAGATTGTATACGGCAACCCCCTTAGGTTACAGTTGGCTTTATCAATAAAAATATCGCTATAGAGTCGAGTCAATACAGTATTATGTATTAAACTGTAATCAGTATCATCATCATTGTTGTGTATTATCTCTTTTTCTTCGCAGCATTATAACTGGTAATTTAACATTTGCCAGGGTACAATATTAGTCTTTCCTTTCCAGTTAACTCTCTGTCTTCTTCTCCTCCGTCTTAGTTTTGGGGTCAATTCATATAGACGTTGGAGCCATCTGTGTTCGTTAAGATTAATATTGAACTAATGAACCTGACTATCCGTAAAGAAGTGGGTGTGTAGAATATTATTTTGAATGAGTATTCCCATACCAAAACATTTGATTTTCTTTGCTATTTGTAGATATATTTTAAACAGAGTGGGAAATAGCAACTTCATCCATTAAATCCTTGCAATATACTGTTTCTAACTTTTACTCTTCTGGCAGCAACCCTAAGTGAATTCTATTAAGATGACTGTTTTTCAGTACAACTTTCAGAAGTTTCGATCGAGAGACACTTTCGTAAATAGAAATAATTAGTTTCCATTAAATATCAATATTTAGGTATTTTTCCTAAGATTTCTGCTGGGTAATCGTAGTTTTACTGTAGTTTAAAAGTTGTTGAAGATAACAGTAAAGTTATTTCTATTTATTTGTCATTTTTTGGCAAAATAGATAAATAAATTTGTCCTTTGTAATTTTTATAGAAAATGATCAAAATTAAAACCGAACAATTAACGACAGTTAAATTTATTTGTCACTATAAAGGACACTAAAAGTAAATTTGCTAAACATCTTTCCAGTGTCGATTGATCACAAGTTTTTGAAGAATGAATGAAATAAACAACAATGTAGATAAAAATAATTAAAAAGGTCACATCTGTTGCAAAGTATGTATAAAATGCACAAATTTTTTTAAAGCGATCAAATCATAAAATGAAATCACCGTTTTACGAGATGGCTAGACTTTACGCTACCGAATAACACCAGCAAGTGTTGCATATGGATGCACAAAATTATGTACTGCAAGAGAAAAATTTCAATTTACAAATTCTAATAATTCGTAGTAAAACACCAAGCCATTCTCTGACGGTTGCTCAGCGGTTCTCATTCTTATTGTTTTTTTCCAACTTTATTACTTATGAAACTTACAGGTTATAAGTCCTGTTACTTTTATTACGCGAAATTTTATAAAGCCGTCAGTTTTATGAACACATATACCGCATTACAAGAGAAACAACTATGGCATTATTTGAAGCAATAAGAGTTTTAAAAGTTCCAGTACAAAAAAGCTAAATCTTAAAATTCCCTTATTAAATTTTTCAGTATGCGCTCACAAGATTTTTAAATTTCAGAAAACGGAAAATTTTCTGTAGATTGAATTTATTGACATTGATAGCTGTTTAGCAGTGCAGTCAAACTTTTTTACAATGAAGTTCCAAATAACGAATTTCTCCATACAGTACTACATAGCTAATCTGAAATATATATCTATGTAATTCGAACAATTCCAATAAGTCGAATCGTTAATTTTGCTTAATCGGTTTGTATATACGATTCGCTTTTTTGAGATCAGGTATAATTCCATATAGTCCTTATTATAAAAGTACATACATATAAATTACAGTGATCCGAACCAATCACTAATTCAAACACAGTCCGGTCCCTATTAGTTCGTATTAGTGAGGTTTTATATCGATTTTTTGAGAATCCTGAACACGTTTTTGTTACATGGAATTTTTACTGTACAAACATAATAATTTTTGTATAAAACTTTTATGTGACCACACACAGAATTTCTTTAATGTAAAATAGTAATCAGCTTTTTATTTGTTGTTGATAAGAAATGAGGGTGGATATTTTTAGATTTAATTCCGTCGACATGTTTTAGCACAAAGGTGTAGTGTATTACCTTTCGACCCACTCCCATTCCGAGAATCGAAGACCCCGGTACAGTACAAAGCTAACCAGCCTTACTTATTCCTTATCAACGTGTGCTCTTTGTTGCATCATTGCTTTATTTTTATACAGTCGCAGTGTGAGCTGAAACGTAAACTTTGCCTTGTTCCGCGAAATTTCTCTTGCAGAGCGAACATTTTTGTTTAAATACTTTCATTTGCTCCGCATTGTAGTCATAAAAAGTTTAAAACGAGACAAGTCCGTAATTAAAATTTTCGACCGAGATATAACCCGCGTGTAGGTAAACTCGAACAATATAAGATCGAGCAAATTACTTATTATCCCATAATTAAAAACTGCTTAGTTGCAGTCAATAATTAATTTAACGAGCATGACGCGTGTAATTTTGTTTATTTAAAACGAAATTCGCTTACGAATTATCCGACCCGAAATCGTGACTTTGTCCGAATTGAATTTCGCGTCGCATCCTCGCTCTTAATTACGGAAAATCCGAAAACTTTTTTTTAATCGTTCCACTCGCTTGTTTGTTTTCGTAGCAAGTGCATGTTGAATCAGATTAAACTTTTCAACAACTTTTCTACATATTTAAGGCAATTCGTACAGCTTGATTATCAATAAATTGGACTCGACAAGTATGGTGGGTTGCATTGGTTTCCCAAGATTTACATTGGAAGGTAGTCTAAAGCAGGTAACTCTAAACGGAATTCCTTTACGAGAAACGTCGAACTGGAAATGTGTTCTTTTGTAAGAAATGCATTTATACTGGAAGGTTTCAGGTAGTTTAAAAATTCGTTCGTCGTTCAATGCATATTGACATATTTTTAAATTTATATCTGTTAACCACAATGTTATCGTTTGAGGGAGTTCTTCTAAGACAGTTATTTTAGTCGATATCTAAGGTTTTAATACATTTTAATAAAAGCGTGTTTTGAAAAAAAAAATGTTTTACTATAAATTATTTTATTGGCTTTTTTTAGTCTTGGACAATTTTAATCTTTATTATCTACATTAAATTCATTTAATACAATAGTATATAAAAGTTTTGCTAATGTCTTTGTTTTATGGTGTCTTCCGACTTAAACCGGCGAATTTTAATAATCTTCCCTGACCGAAGGACCGAACAATGGTCCCACACCGTTAAGGGGTTCTCGACCTACAAATCACTATTGTATTAACATAATAGAGATTAAAAGTGATCACTATTTGTAAAAAATTGCGGTTGAAAATATGAAAATATCGTATTGTCATATAAACTACTTATGTGTACAAAATTTTTAATTCATCGAACTACTCCAAGTGCGGCAAAATTAATTTTTAAAGTTTCATCTCACAACTATTCAAGTGAAATTGAAATAAATGCTTGTAAAAATACAAACTGCTTGTTTGTATTCCGAATTCTAAATCGGCGTCAGTACGACCAAAAAACATTGAGAGTTTTAATAATGAATTTGCTAAATAATTATGAATTAAAAAAATATTGTTTTGCTTTTATTTATTTTTAATGAATAATGAATTATAACGATACCTCAGTTTTACAGTGTAACAAGTCAAAAAATAAATAATCATTTTTGTATAAAGCACACTATTCAAAGGCAAAAATTGTATTTTATTCAATTCAAAAGAGTATAGGAGTATAGTAAGTCGAATTTTCAAAATGCGTTTGTAGATGACCTCAAAACGAAATTTTGCGCAAAGTTCAATAATGTAACAACTAAATTTTTTGTGTAAATTTTCAAAAGCGTAAGTGCTGTTAAGTCAATCATAAATTAATAATTAAGTTTGCCAATTATTATCCGTAAATTCCTCAAACAACTATTAATTTTCTTAAATGCGATTACCTCAAAACTCCATCATATGATTAAAAATAAAAGCTTGGGGCGAAAATATCTTGATTTCATTTATAAAATAGTTTTCTGTCGAAATAAAAATTTGATTAAAATAATCTTTTTTAATTAACGATAATATTGTGGTTAATACATATAAATTTAAAAATGAGTATGCGTTTAATTTATAATACAAAATAATAAAATAATATACAATCTATTACAAAACATAAGCTGGGTGGACAAATATCAAAAACGTAACTGTCTTTTCTGTTTTCTGTCTCGGCCAAAATTGACATTCTCACAAGCCATAAAAAACACGTTAAATATCGATTGCATGATCTATACTTGGACATATTTAAGCGTTGTTTTTAAAAGCTTTAAAAAAATATAAAGATCTGGACACTTGGTTTACTGCAATTTTTATGGTTTGGTTTGTTCAATGTCATTGTTTGATTTTACATTTCCTAATAATCCAAGTGGCAAATTGCACCAGGCGCGGTCTTACTATTAACAGAAACGTATCGTAAATTTTATTGATGCCGCTATTACATCTGTAAATTATTTTTTCGATGTGTTGTTCTCTGTACGCAAAAATTGGAATGTCATAAACTTAAATTCTATTTTGTTCTCCCCACTTTCTTTACGACTATTTAACCAAATATTGTAACATTATGGGAACAAGGTATATCAATTCAAGAAATAATGGCTCAAGTAAATCTTTCTGTAAGTAAATAATTTTGTTATTATTTTTGTTAAGTTAAATTTTAAAACATTTAAGAACATAAATTATGTTACTTTCGGTTTCTTTTTATGACACATACAATAATCGGCGATATTAATAATATTGAACAAATTCTTTTACTTGAAATTTTTGAAATAAACTGGTAAATTTTACTTTTTAAAACAATTTTGAATTTAGAAGTTTAATAATAGCATTTTGAAAATACATTTTATTTGTATTATGAATTTTATTTTATTTTTAATCATTTAATTTTTGTGTTTAAACATAAAACGAGAAAAATTGCACTTTTCTTTACTGTTTTGTAAACAGTAAAATTGCTGTTTTCCTCCATTGAATATACACAAAAAAAATTGCTTATGTTAACATCACTCACTAATGGACTTAAAAAATGTAAATAAATAATTAATTAAAACTTTACTTGTTTTTTAGAGATCACAAATCTATAACTGGATTTCACAATACAAAAATCATCCAATTATTTTTAATTCATAATTATTTAGCAAATTCATTATTAAAACTCTCAATGTTTTTTGGTCGTACTGACGCCGATTTAGAGTTCGGAATACAAACAAACAGTTTGTATTTTTACAAGCATTTATTTCAATTTCACTTGAATAGTCGTGAGATGAAACTTTAAAAATTAATTTTGCCGCACTTGGAGTAGTTCGATGAATTAAAAATTTTGTATACATAAGTAGTTTATATGACAATACGATATTTTCATATTTTCAACCGCAATTTTTTACAAATAGTGATCACTTTTAATCTCTATTATGTTAATACAATAGTGATTTGTAGGTCGAGAACCCCCTAACGGTGTGGGACCATTGTTCGGTCCTTCGGTCAGGGAAGATTATTAAAATTCGTCGGTTTAAGTCGGAAGACACCATAAAACAAAGACATTAGCAAAACTTGTATATACTATTGAATTAAATGAATTTAATGTAGATAATAAAGATTAAAATTGTCCAAGACTAAAAAAAGCCAATAAAATAATTTATAGTAAAACATTTTTTTCTTCAAAACAAGCTTTTATTAAAATGTATTAAAACCTTAGATATCGACTAAAATAACTGTCTTAGAAGAACTCCCTCAAACGATAACATTATGGTTAATAGATATAAATTTAAAAGTATGTCAATATGCATTGAATGACGAACGAATTTTTAAACTACCTGAAACCTTCAAAGTATAAATGCATTTCTTGCAAAAGAACACATTTCCAGTTCGACGTTTCTCGTAAAGGAATTCCGTTTAGAGTTACCTGCTTTAGACTACCTTCCAATGTAAATCTTGGGAAACCAATGCAACCCACCATACTTGTCGAGTCCAATTTATTGATAATCAAGCTGTACCGCTGAATTACGTTCGCTACTTGTTCCGCCTAAAAATAAAATCCGAGCTTCTAGTATTACAAGAAAAGGCGCACAAAAAAGAATAATAAAATATGGAGGGATTTATATAAAATTATACGGAAGATATGAACAAGAGAATGCGTCTTGAAAATATCATCTTAATACTTCTTTTTGTAAGTCTCGAGGGGTTTTTACCGTTTTCATATTTGTTTGAATCTGCAATACGAAAAGGTTTTCAAATTAATCTCTACTATACGGAGTGTGCAATAGTGTAAACATCGAATTAAACGCCGAGGCTTCAACAAAAGCTTAAATTTGGACCATGTAAAAGTGGCCGAAAATTTGATGGTGGGTTTTATTTGAGATGATATTGTTACGCGAGGATGCTTGCATCTAGAGGAATTCAAACTACAATGCTAGTTATATTTTAACCGCAAGCGCACAGAAAAAAATAGATAAAAATTTGTGATATAATCACCCCAGGTATAATTCTAACCTCTTTTTATAACCTACATTGTGCAATTACGAGAAATAATCTTGTTTTCCAAATGGACTTATTTTTTATTTGTAAAGCAGTTAGTTCATTGTAGTCCCGTCTCTAAGGCTTGAAAATGTACTGCTGCAATTTTGCATTGATCTTTTGTTGAGAATGCTAACGCGAAACACCACATAATAATAATAATATTAATAATAATAATAATAATAGTGAGTGTCTAATTTTAATTTGTTGTGCAAATGACTAAACATTGTAATGTGTAAAGACAAATTAAAATTATGAGCATGTGTGCTTTTTATAATGTTTTCATTTTAAATTATGATGAAAAAAGGGTCATGAGTATGAACAGGACAATTTTCAAGGTAATTTCATAGTTATCTCATGTGTGGCAATTTTAAATAAATAATAATATTGATCATATCCGTATAGGTATGCAGGGTATGCAGGGTGTTTTAAAATTTCACCAACAAACTTTAGCAACATAATATGTATTTGGTAGCTAAAATAAACACAGAACGTTCATATAGCATAAACATACACTCAAAGGCTGGTAGCTCCAATAAACTAAACCTTACCTATGAGTCTCCTTGAAGACCTCGTAGATCTCTTGAGAGTATAATTATAGAAACTGTTTATGTTTATGTTAACTATCTAATAATTGTGGTTAAACGCCTTGTATAATAATTCCAAACCATTTGAACGGTAAAGCACCCTTCACCCTTATATGACAAGTTGAATTAGATTATTTTGATTTATATTTTCTACAATAACATACATACCAGGTTTTTTTTAAAGTATACAGTCGATCTTGTAAAATTCACATCAGAATTTTTTTAACCATTTTTTTTTTTAATTTTGTGCAAAACAGAAAACCTTTTTTCGTTCTTGTTTACTTACATATCGGCTATTGATCGGCTATTCCATTGTAAAATTAACGATAAAATTTTTTTATCAATTTTTTTTGTCATTTAGCACTGAAATAATTTGCGGACGCATTTTTTTAATGAAAGTGATCACATAAAGTTACTTTAAAAGTCACGTATGTATGTCTTAAAAGAAATCTCCCGGTATAAAGTTTGTATACATGATAGTCCATCGGATAGCATTTTCACGAAAAAGCATCTTTCCCTTAAAAAATTGAAAACCCGCGGTAAATAATTTACAATTACCGTACCGTATCAACGCTATAAAGTCAAACAATTGAAAATATTTTTTGTGTTTCAGAGAACACGTTGTCGAAATTTAAAATTTTGATAGAACCGTCGATTTCAAATTAATAAGTGTTTAAAACTTTTCCATTGAAAAATCTTAAATCTTAGTTACCAATGGTCGCTTAAGCGTTAGTTACTCTCCATAATCGCAAACAGAATATCGGTCGTACGGGTTTGCATATTGTTGCTTTGTTACTTTCCTCCTACAAGTTTTTTCATTGCAGACTCTTTTAAATCATCCCGAATAGTTTTACCGCAACTTTAAGAGGGTGTAGTTTAAGACCATAAATACACTAGACGATATTGGAATACGATTTATTTAGTTACTATTAACATCTGAATACGAATTTGGCTACTGGTAAAATCTAAATAGCAATATAAATGAGATTCAGAGAACAAATAAAGTCAATTTTCATAAGTACAGTAAAACCTCGATACAACGGACTAATTGGGGGGAGAGGGTGTCCGTTAAAGTCAAAAGTCCGTTGTATAAAAATAGGTTTAAAATAAATCAATTTTTTCTTTAATTTAAAATACACTGTATTTAGATATAAATAAAAAATACAAAACACAAACAAAATTCTATTTACTTGTCTTCGGACACTCGTCGTGAAGTGACGTTGCTGCAGTCTACGAGCATTGTCTCAAATTCTACTGCTAGACGTATGACGTGATTATCATGGCCGCTAAAAATTGTTTACATGCGGCGACACTTGAATTTAAGCATGTATAATATTAACAAGACGTTTTTAATTTTTTTACATTTGACCGGATTTTTTGTCCGTTCTATCGAGGTTTTACTGTAATATCACAAGAGAGTGAGAATAAATTGAAAATTATTCGAATAGACACGAGAGCCCGTAGGGCTCGAGTGGCTATTCCCAAATGGCAACAAGTTTGAAAAAATAACTGGAGAATTATTTTCTAATTAATTCGCATTCTCGAGTGGTATTCCGAAGATTATTTTTTAATGTTTGAATCAAAAATGCAACATAATAAATACAGTTTAACAGTTTAAAATAAAACTGGTGACAGGATGTCAGATAATTCTGGCGGGAATTTTCTACAGTAGAAAATTCTCACTATAATAATGTTGTGATTGGATAGAATTAAACACGTGTGCCCAAATACTGCTAAACGATTGGTGAATGAAATCACTAAAAAATAATCACGATGATTAATTTTAAAAAAATAATTCGGCAATTTTCACAATTATTCGATTACTGTCTTAAAAATGTTATACGATGAACCATCCTGTATAAATTTCTTGTTCCTAAAATCCTAATCTTTACGAAAAAAATTGATCACTCTACAAGATGATTGGAATTTTTCCTCACTAATTATCGTCGCAGGTAATCAATAGGACCATCACACTAAACCGGCATCAATGCAATGGGTCATAAGATTTTTCTACTACCAAAAAGGTCAAAACTGAATCTTCTACGGTTAATTAAATTGATGGCAACCGTATGCTTCGGTTACTGCAAAGATATAGCAATATAACTGGAATGTTCATGTGCATATAAAAGTTTGAATTCTTATTGATTGAAATAATTTGGCCGGATCCTGGCGGTTTTCGCTAGAATTCTCAATTACATAAACATAAACGGTAAACGTGCACATGTAGTTGCGTTACCTTTTGAGCACGTGATTACTATATCTTTTCAATGCACCTAGTGTAGAAGAAGTTTTTTCAGTTGAATTGAAGCAGAAACAGACTGCAATTAATACCAAAACAATTCAGAAAGTAAAAAAAATCATAAAATAAATACGAGCACATTATTTATATTTTAAAAGCGCTCTGAATGTGAAAAAGGGTTTGGAAGAGTAAAGTTCAGAGTGAGTTTTTTTGCTCGTGGTCTTTGGATGACTAGGAAATAGCTTGTTATGGGGCTCCGCCAGGAGGTACATTGACTAAGCTGATTAGCTGTTAGCGTGGTTTTTTAGAAGAGTCTGGAAGCAACTGGTCAATATTCTGGGGAGGCTGCAGTATTTATGGTCATATACATATAGGTGTACTAATCGACATTCCTTTCCACGTAGTGGCGAGCACGCCTGGATGTAAACATGCGCTCTCAGTTGCAGCGCATCAACATTCGGACGAAACGCCTTGGATTGATGCCATCAGACCCCTGGGGAGAGTGCTTGTATGTACCTTCAGGTGACAATCTTACAGTGCAGATTTACCCTTGTCTCTTTATAAATGTAAAAAGGAACCTCAGTCGGGAAAGCTATCTTTCGGACAGTGCTATGGATGAATGTATTGAAAACCTGCAAAAGTATTATTCTCAGAGAAAATGTAACCATTACAAAACATTGGAAAAAGTGTAGATGGTAGTGATGTAGCAAAATAAATGTTTTCGGTACTCTGCACATTTTTCTTAGTGGCTAAGAAGATTACTTAAAAATTACTTTAACATTGGCACGTTATCCTGAAGTTAACATTCTTCCGAGATAAATATAGCTGAAGATTGTATTTTGAATGCAAAGTTTATTTTCTGCATAAAATATTTTCACTTCGATGCAGTTTGATGCACCACTATTCAGTAAAGTATGGTATACCGAAGATGAACGATCGAGACCTTTCGTTGCAACGTTTTCCTTATAGCCGTTCACCGTAAACGTCTACTATTTCATACGAATATACTGCCATCAATCATTCTATGCAAGCTATCGAAGACAGAAGTGTACGAGTAAAGGAATTTGAAATACACATGGTGTGTAATTGTACCCGAACATGTCATTTTAGGCAGAATTCTCCTGCGTATTCATTCCCAAGTTTCCTGAATCCTGCAAAATAATTGGGCCAATCTCAACTACGTTTTATAGGACCCTGGGCTTCTCTGGGTAGTCGACGGAAGCTTCGTATTTGTCAACTCGGCATTTGCAGTATAATCGGTCTAATTACCGTTATGATATTAATCACAAAGTTAAAAACATTTAAATGATTCTTGAACGGAGAAATCATGGCCTTTTCTGACCTGTGCGATGTTCAAAGGAAGGTTAAACGAGGTCACTACGTCTTCAGCGGAGCCGCTACACAACAATACGTCCCGTTTCTGTCCCTCTGATTTTTTGCCTTCAATTGAAAACACTTGTTTATGCAACTGTAACATGCAGGATCGATTGAATGCAGTGTTTGTATAGAAAAATTGTAACTGTAGGGAAATTCGTTCGATTATTTGCTGCATAAAAACTTAATTTAACTGCACGAGCGACTTGTGTTCGGGCCAATTATTGCGAATAATTGTCGGTTGTTTAATTGTTTGAAGTGTTTTTGTTGGATACGACATTTCATAGACGGAAACAATGGGCGCTGACGCGGTGGTGGTAATAAGCGTGTCTATTCTTGAATTAAAATTTTTGCAGACTAGAATAGTTGTGCAAGTAATAGTTGGGTAAGAAACCTTGGACAGCGACTCACCGTATGGGTCGGTTTTAAATTTACGCTTGATAAGCATGATACATGTACGCCTCGAAATTTAAAAGCTCTGCTCCTTTTTGTACGTTCGGAAACATGCAATGAAGGTTAATTTGATATTTTTTCAATTTAACCCACACTGGTAATTTAATTTACCCTAATTTAATTTTCAAAGCAAATTTAATAAAATAAAATTTTAAGGTCAATTCTTAGACATTTTACTCGACGTGAAATTATTTTTTTATGAGCAATAATAATCGTTAGCGTACCGATAGATTTCCGTGATGCGGAAGCACGTTTCAGACTTTGAAAAAATGTTCCGAGCATCGGTTCGACCTTGTGTCATTCCTATTATTTTAATTTATACGGAAACATGATTGATTACCGCTTAAATTACACGTTACTAAAATTTTGCAATGGTTTTGTGACCCGCTTTAACGGTCACGAAAGAGAATTTTTCAAAGTGCATTCACTCTGCGAGGTCTTAATGCCGTTTCATAACGATTTTTGCACGCAATAAATGGCTTCAATAAAATTTATACTTTTATCCCTTTCCGGTAGAATAAGAAAAGATTTACATGTGCATATAGTTTTACAGACGCATGCGTCCGCTTGACACTTGCCGCATGCAATTGACAGTATCATATGGGCATTCGTGCGGGTCATACATGTCCTGAAAGCCCCTGAAAAGCTCGAAATGAAAAAACGTAATCGTGAAATAGAGTTCGTTTAAACTTGGAATAGTTATTAACTCCCTGCGGATGTTTAATTACATCGTTATCGCGATTCAACAGCATTGTTATTCATTAGATGATAATAAATCAAAACAGATGAAGTTTGTAAGTATAAAGTGTCCTTTTGTAAGTGTTGCATATCTCTATTTCTTGCGAACAAATTTATTTATCTGCGTAATTCTTACATGACCAAGTTTAATGAACGCAGACACGTTGCTGCACGCGTGTGGCCTCTTCTTCATACTTCTGGTTACACTTTTGATTTAAATTTATTTTTGGATCAAAAGCGACCTGTCTTTTTCCGTCATTTCCTCGAGTCTCGTTCCGGGAGAAAACGCGAGTTTTTATCAAATTTTCGAGGAAGTGGGACCGTTGCGTGCTCGGCAATAAATGTAGGTTTTTTCCTGGGCGGGAAAATGTGTCCCAATTAACAAATTGAATTTAAATTAATTGTAGCAATTTTTCGAGACGTTTGAGAAATGTGTGGAATTTTTATTTGGTTGGTGGAATCTGACAACTTTGTCACTTTTTTGTAGTTTTGTATTTGTTTTATTATTTGTTTATCTATTTATATTGATCGTAGTGAAAAAGCTTTGATAAATCTCGTGAATAATAATTTATTATTATGTGCCATTTATGAGATACTATTTGAGTGTAGGAAACAATCTTTTAGATTATCATGTTTCTGGTTATATGCATCGTCAAAATTAGTTAATTGTTATTTTATTACTGCGACAATTGTTCATCTTAATTCGATAATCATTTGTTTTCGTCTGATACTTATTTCAGTCTTGAAGATTAGATATTATAACCAGTAAACAATATTTTCTTATATAAAGTGTCAAATTGTTATTGGTAATCATAAATGCACTTAATGTGTTTAAGTGACTATTAGCGACAAGTTCTTTGACAGTTTCTATTATAATCGCAGCTTATGAACGTTGAATGTGGGTTATGCACGGTTCATGAACGCTTGTACAAAATCTTTTCATTCATCTTGTCATTGAAGAAGAAGAGTTTGCGATTTTGGTTATCGAAATAATTTTTACTAATAGTGAATAGTGAATAGCACCGCTTTACCAATCCATTTACAGTATCGCTAATAACTCCTCTAATTATTTTAGAGCAGCTGAATGATACATTTTCTTTCATGCATCTTTCAAGGTGTCTTGAGGCATTTATGAGTGATTGTTGCCGTTGTGGTGATATTTGCAATGTCTGTCGCGTTTATTTAATATGCTTTGCATCGTATCATACCACATTATCATTTGATGGGTGAACACCGATCCTTACATTTTTGTCCAGTCAACAACTTGTAATTGGTAACGCGTTTTACTATTTAAGAAGCTTATTATTCAAGATGTCTGATTGAAACATGAAAATTACCTCAAAGTGATTGAAAAAAAATGCAAACGTTTGTACTGTGGTGATATCGAAGCATGCTGAAATTCGGTTGGCTAGACATGATCAGTGATGAAAAGGTGCTGCTAAGAAAACAACAATAAAGAACGCTGTGAGAGAACATAAAGAAAAGAAGAGACACTGTGATAGGGCACATTCTGAGACATAAATGAATACTACAAGAGTTTGTAGAAACTAGCAATCCACTACTACCACCAAAGTTGCGATATCAGAATGAATACTTTAGGTTGAAGTAACGTGACCTCGATGTTTATTTTTGATGTTGAGTTTGATTTTTTTCTCCACTTTTCTCTCGCTGAAATAGATCTTATGCTTGCCTTGCTGACATTTGAAAATTCTTGGACTTACGATGCCATGCTCGACAATATATCCTGGATATACCTTGATCTATGCACGAAACCCTCAAAATTCTTCTCCATCACCAGATTCCAATGATGTGTATTCTTAACGTGTCTGTAATCTTCACAGTTCATGCCCCAGCCCCATATCAGTGATGAAATGGGAAGAACAAGGTTATTGAGAAGCCTTGGTTTTGCAGGATTTGCTATGTGACTGTCCAAATTTTATTAAGTTTGGTCACGGCTGTTAGATTTACGTGGAAGAGCTACCTTCAATAAATTATTCTCTCCAGGTTTCACAAACATACAAAGATTATAAAAGAATTGACCAGAAAGTGTTGCCACAAACTTATAAATAAGATTGAAGACCAAGGAAAAACGAAGAAATTCGTTTTTTAGACCTTCTTCCAGTTCGTGGTTTTTGTTTTCATTTTTGGTCATAGGTCTCTCCGTGACTTTTCCATTCCGCTCTATTAAAATCTATTTAGATTCCGCATGCCTTGTGATATCATCTGCTCACCTCATCTGGCGTTTCCCTCTATCTCTGTTGCGTTTCCACCATCTGCTATTTAGTATTATCTTGTTGCATCTTTCATCCCTTTGTCGGCAGTTGTAACCCGCAAAGTTCTATATCAACCTTGCTACTTGTTCTCGAACGTCTTTCATTTTAGTTTTCCCTTTGATCCACTCAGTTATTTTTCTGTGTATCAATTTTACATGCAACATCTGTCTTTGCATTAACCTTTATGTATTGGTATTTTATTTATCAGAATGTATTGTGTGTGGAATATAGAAACTTTGGTTATAGAACTTTGGTCTATTTGTACGTACATACATATGTATATTGCATATTATACATTTATTAAAAAAACTTAATTTTCCCATTTTACAAAATAATTACTTTAATAAAATTAAAAAGTCATCAAATTATATTGGCAAAGTACACAATCCGCTTTTATGAATAATGTTGATGAGAAATTCAATATTGTACATTAATTTAAGCGGATCTAGTCTATCAAATATTTGATTTCCCATTTCGATATTAAAAATAGAAGAAAAATTAATATTTGTAATAGCGTTGTTGAATTAATTGAAACCGGGAAATTTCTCTACGCACGTCAATCAGCTCCCGCAATAAAATAGGAGAAGTAAACAGTCCCGCGGAGTGATGTGACCAACTGTGAAACTTCACATTTTTTCAGGCCTCCTCGAAAAATAAACTTTTCACCCCAAAAAAACCGAATCACGGAATTACCCGTTTCATGAATCGAAGAGAAAAAAGTTTTATTTACTCCAATTTGCAGGCTCGTTAAAATTACTTTTTTGGCACATCCTTTAATACCTCATTGCAAAAATTAAACGTTCGATTGGCCGGAGTTGATTGCGGGAACGTATTTTCCAGCCGGTTTAATTTTAAACGTGAGGGCGCTTAAACCCGACTGAACAAAAACAGCCATTGCGGTTAATTACACTTTTCTATTTACCGGAAAAAAAGTTTCGGCGAATTCGCAATTTCGCCGGTCTTGAATTTTTTCCCGGTTTTGCACGAGCAAACCGATTTGATTTATTGCACCGATTGATGCGATTACATACACACACACACACACGCTGACAATCAATTAGAAAAAAACGTCGGAGAAAAAGCGGACCTCGACGAATCAGCTCGTGGAATTCTTCGCACTATACCTTTAAAGCCAAGCGATCAGATCACATGAGCAATCAAAGAATTGATCGGTTTCGAAAAAAAATTACTTGGAAGCAGTTTATTGAAGGTTAAAGAACCGTTCGTTCCGACTGAATTAAAAAGGGCCTCATGAAAAGTTCCCATTTGCGTAGGAAGCTGACATTGTAACCATTGTTTGTTTGTAAATGAAGATCTTTTTCTTGCGTCTTTAAAGACTCGCCCCTTAAAAGCCCTTAGTTTGTGTAAATATTTTCAGCGAACTTCTATACAACTGACGTTATTTAAGGGCAACGCTGCGTTACTTTAGCCCGGTATTTAGGTACACAATGGAGCTCCCCATGTATTATTTAACGAGGTTCCATTGTGGAACTTTGCAAGGAACTTCGTATTTATTAATATTGTGGATTTTAAGTGCAAATGCATCTTAAATGCAATCCAGGTTATACCGACGCCGTAAATCTTGACTTTTCAATAAATTAATTCCGCTTAACTGATTTATATTACTTGAACAATACGTTGACACCTGTCGCATTTCGCCGGATTAATTGTGTCCCCGTTAATTAATTATTGCATCCTCTTTCTGCTAAGTAGGTTAGATAGTACAAAATTAACCCTTCTCATTTATTATTATTTTGTGACAAACGAAAGAAAGCCGATCGATCAGTCTCGCCCCCGATTTTTGCCTTAACGGAAATTATTTATAAGAAATGTTTTAAAAAATCGATAAGTCGATGAAAGGTATACGGATGTGCCTGAATAATTTAAATAGCTTGGAAGTGTACGGAAATAATTGAACGACTCATGACCACGCAAATTTCTCTTTGTTATACTTGCAGTAAACTACAAAGCCACTGAACTCACCAGATGAGTAAATTAATATTCATACAGTAAATTTCTAAAAATTCCTAAAATTTTGATTATGCCCTAATAAAATGTGCTAAAAATATTCGGTGCTCTAAAATTTTTCTTCAAAACCTTGCCCAAATCCGACGATCAACGAAACTGATCGATATAAAAGTATTGAAAATTTTTTAAAGGACTTTCACGCAATTTTTTTTTCTGGAAAAATACCAGTCTGATGTTTGTTTAATTCAGTACTTAACGATAATGTTTCCTTATTATATAAGTTGATATTAAGATTTATCAATAACAATCATAATATTATTGGGAAGAAAGATTCCAAAACTGGTCAGAATTTTAAAGCAACAAATAACTATTGTGAGTCGATTGAATTAAATGTAGATTAATGTGATACATGTGAAAATTTCAACCATTTTGGCCGCTCAGTTGTTGTTTGGCAGTCGTTCGTGTCCGTCGATGTCAGTGTTTTTGTAAAAATGGAAAAAATCGAATATCCTCCATTTTGAGTTAAAAGCAAAGAGAAAAAAGATATAAATTATAAATGCTACTTTAAAGCAACATAATGAGAAGCTAAAAGTCGTTTGCAAAAGGAAGCTAAAAAATGCAGACAAAATTAGTCAATTTCAAATGTTGCCAAAAATGGCCATATAAGAAATAAATTCCATTGGCAAAGAAATTGAGGAATTAGAAGAAAAAAGAACCAATTTTTTTCCAGAAAGAGAAATAAAGAAAGTTATTTTAAAGAATGAATAATTTTATTTCATAATTTTTGTTATTTTGTATTAAATCATAGTGGATTATAAGTAGACATTGGGTTCTTCCTGCTTTCGTTTTGTAGGGGCCGATTTGATGGTCTATTCAAATGTCCTAAATTTTTTAATGCCCTAATCTTGTTAAAAATTGTACTAAAACTCTAAAACGAATTGGTAAATTATTGGAGGATGTTCATGTAACTCCCAGTCAGTTACATAATGCTGCTGAATTTAATTTCGACTTGAATTTAGATCTTCGTATATTTAATGTTGCTCTGGAGAACTGTGTTGTACTTTTTTTAGAACGCAATCTCCTGGTGGACTCGTTTCGTATGCACTAAAGATAAATTCAACGCAACTACTGCAGCGAGATTATAAATCTCAATTTATATGTAACCATATTTGTTTGAATTGCAGCTTCAAAAATTCAGTTTTAATTTCATAAATAACATACCGTCACGGTGAAAATAAACCGCACATGTCTCACAGTAAAAATAACCTTCGAACCGGAAACGGTCGTCACCGATTTTTCCTTCCAAAATTAAAACGTCCGCTTAAAAGAATCGGCCGAATTATGACTGAAAAGCTCATTAGTCAAGCGAGCGCCGCAATTGACTTGTCACTGACAGTTTCGCGGCTCATTTCGTTGCAGAAAAAATTGCACACACAAACATTTCAGTGTCTATTTACAATTCAGTTAGCGCGCTCATTATCAAATGCAAATGTAAACTTGAAACGGATAAGGAATTCAAATTAGCGCTACGTATGCAAAGGTAGATAAAATTAAATTATGCGAAATTTCGCGCGCGAAAAATCGGATGCAGAAAATTGCAACGATTTTAATTGGAACCAAACAATACCAAGTAATAAATTCCGTACAGAGACGTAATGAATATTAAACCGCGGATGTCCCAGGAGGTCGCACTTACCTTGAAAATTTTCAATTTTTTAAAATTTTAATTACATTTGGTTCCTTTAAGACACAATTAAAATGAATCCAATTAAGTTTTATTCAGATTAGTTTTATTATTCCGGGAGAAACTTTTTTCATTACCGTTTCTAATAAAAACTTTTTTTCTCAATGGCGCTATTGGGAATGCGGCATTAAGTATTTACCGTTTCGGAATTTAAAAAAAAATGCAACGATACGAATCGTTTAAAACACTGGCGTTTTCGGTGCAGATAATGAAATCAAGTTCCTTTATTCATTTCGTTCAGTGAACTTTGAGTGAACTTATTCTTCTCGTTCGTGTGTTGATGGTAGCGATATGTCGTTACTGCGTTAATTGGACGTCTTATTTTTTGTTGCCATCACCGATCTCTTCAGATTAATTTTAGATTAAGCGTGCAAGAAATGGCCGTGTTTACAAAATGTGACCCCGCCGATGTGAAAGTTCCAAGACTAAAAACAATGTTTTCAGAAAAATTACCACAAAACAAAATCAATCGTCGTGAAGTCGTTCATAAATTTGGCAAATAAATAAACAAAATACAATTAACAACCAATTTTCTTGTTTGTTAATCATACAAGGATACAAGTAGTGTTTGTCAAAGCAAATTAGTTTCCGACGATAAAAAATTTATGGACAAGCATAATCTCCACTTGACAAATGTGGCAGTTAAGTTGTAACAAATATATGATCTAAAATTTATTTTTAAACCGCTAGTGCAATGTTTTTATTACATATGTTATTCTCTTGTATACAGTGTGTCCCAGATGGACTGCAAAAGAGGATTTTTTTACAAAAATGCCATTCTTTGTACAAGTTTTTGTTTGTTGCAAATCTAATAATTTTTTAAATGCAATTTGTATTGAAACAGAAAATTATAAAAAATCAACACATTGTTCAGCCCTGTACAAAAATAATATACAGGTTTAATGGTTAAAAAAAAAATTGCTATGTATTCAGTACGATCTGATGTTAATTCCGTTTTCATGGATGTTTGAAGTGTTTCATTTCATAAATCTTGTATTTATAATTTTTGTAATGCATATAAAAATAGCAACTTTCAAGTCGTAACCAATACATTAGGCAAGTGTTGTAAAATTACAAAGCTTTTTGAAGAAACAAGATGTTCCGGATATGTCAGGTAGTAGCGGTACGCGTTCAGTATCAAGGGTGTATTTAGGCTTTGAAACTTCAATTTTACGAAAAGTCACTGTAACATTGGCTGCTGTTCGCTGAACACAATTAATATGAAAACAGTGTAATGTGTAAATACTAAGAAGTCGTTATAGGTAGAAAGCGTTTATTTTTAATCCGAACCTGATAACCTCAGGTTACAATGAGGTCTGATTTAATACCCCTCATATAATATATAATATCATTCGGTCAAGTAAATTTACCACTTTAAGGTATTTAAAATCGTAAATCTTTTTTGAAAGTTTTGATGATTTCATTGTTAATCGATTTAATAACTAAAACGCGTTTGAAAACTTTAAACAAAAAATTAATCGCTGCAGGTAAATTCCCCAAGAATATTTGTTCTTGATTTTTAAAAAATGATACTTTTATGTTTTTTTACGACGGCGACATTTGGTTTATCATTAAAAATACTAATAATTACCATTAATTTATAGTCGTATATCACTCCATGAACCAAACAAAATTTGAAGATACATAATTGTTTAATATTTGAGACCAACTTTGGTGATTGCCATTAACGTAGGAGGACCCTGTATAAAGATCACATTTTGCGTGATGGGATTGATCCCTTCTCTTTTCTTTTTCATTGCAATTCCTCCATTGAAATATTGCTGTAAAAATGCATTACCTCACATTATTAGTGAAATTCCTACTTTCAAACAACATTTTTCAACTCGGACAATAAGTTGGAATTTTAGGAAATTAAACCATGCATTCTTACTAGTTATCTTGTACAAATGAGACAATATAAAGTCGATGTCTGATGGACTGAAAAAGGTTATAAAATATTTTGTCATATGGTTTTTTACTCGAATAAAGTAAAGGAAAAACTAAAAATTTACGGTAATAATTTTTCTATCTGCAGTTTCAATTGCATCAAATTACAGTCGAACT
Organism: Dascillus cervinus; assembly: GCA_949768715.1. Taxonomy (NCBI): domain Eukaryota; kingdom Metazoa; phylum Arthropoda; class Insecta; order Coleoptera; family Dascillidae; genus Dascillus; species Dascillus cervinus. The sequence goes on along the minus strand of OX458319.1, from coordinate 21,124,230 downwards.
ACGTTATAATGATATTGTTATAAACGTGCATTTTTCTATTACGTCCATTTTTTGTGGTCCTGTCAAATTCGTATAAGTACTAAGTAATGCTATTTAGTAGTTCAATCGATTTGAACGTACTAACGCGGTACTTCTCTGGCGTTTGAGTTAATTCAAGACGTTGTAGTGTTTATGTGAGTGATGTGGGAAGCGCTACACCTAACAAAATCGTCCTAGAAAAAAAAACGTCGAGGTTTATAAATGCTTTATACGGACAATACATACAATTCTTTGAAGAAAAATAAAGTAAAATAATTTATTTTGGAACAAAACTTTAAATTTTAATTAATAGCCTTCAAACAAAGGCGTGAAGTAAACGTTGTACTTGCCTCGTAGTTTGGTGCCTTTCAAACAACTACTGTTTATGAATTATACAAGGTGATTATCGAAAAACGCATGGTTTTGACCTTCGTAGTACACGGAGAATATTGAGTGGTGGGAGTTGCGCATGGTGGCACTGTGGAGGGGACAGTATGCAATGTCAGTTGTAGCGGACAGCAGCTCTAAAACTTTGCCCATCCACAGTGAGAAACATTTTGGTCACGGATCATAAATTTCATCCATACAAGCTTGCAGTATGTCATCAATTGAGTCGTGCAGATAAGAGACAGCATGTAGATTCTTGGCACCGAATGATGGAAATCTTGGATGAAAATGAAGAAGCTGTTATCCTTATGAGCGATGAGGCTCATTTTCATATGGACGGTGCTGTAAACAAACAGAACAATGCTTTTCCCGGTAATCACCCTGTATAATACAATTGGAATTCATAAACAGCAGTTGTTTAAAAGGCATTGGCTATGTTTAAAATTGAACCAAACCATTGTTGAAACAGCGCCTGTAGAAGTCAGCATTATAAACGTAGTTACAGTTTGGTGTAGTGTTATCCACAAGAAAATTATCGAACCCACTTTTTTAAAACATCACTGCTTCAGATTGTTCGTAAATTGTTCTTGAAAAATTTGTTGAAATTGGAGAGTTTAACCTTTCTTAAATTTTGATTTTACAAAAATAATATCGGGGTTTCGTTTAGAAAATTATTAGTTTTGCAATAAACAAAAACTCTGTAAAGTTGAAACTAAAATAGACTTTCCTCCTTTTCTGTATATCTGGAGACACACTGTATATATGAACACATAAATTACAAGTATAGTTTTAATTCTTTCTGGAAACGTGAAACTTCTGTTCTTATTATTTTTCGTTGGGGATGAAAAGTTTGTTCGATGCCCCTCGGGACTGTTCGTCTCGATTTTTGTTTCTTCCTTCGACTACAGAATTACATCCGGGCCACACTCGAAAATTTCCCAGCTTCTATAAACCTCATAAAAAGTCGACTCGCGCGCCGCATCTCTCAACAACTAATTAAACTACTTTCTCATTACTCGGAGTCAACAATTCTTAACTCATGTAAATAAGACATTTAATTCGGATTGTTTACGTACAGAGCCGAGTTAGAAACTAAAGTGGCCAGAATATAAACTAGTGTCAATTGTGCTCGACCTTAACTCGCATGCATTCTATTATTGTTGTTATCACTAGGTTTTATTATAAACCACAGCTGGCCGAAGTTCCCATCGCCTGTTTATTTGCTACGTGTGGTCTGCACGCACACGAGTCCTAACTCTCCAGGATTATGATACGGGTGCAGTTGAATACACAATCGACTCGCATAAATCGTCCGGTTTTACTTACATTTCATGTAAATTGTAACTTATTGATTTTGCACACGGTATAATTATTCGCTTGTTTAATCGATTTTCTTGCCGTTTTTTTTAAATTAAGCGAAGCCTTACGAGACACCTTACCAATTCGGAGGGTGCACTTTTTAGGGGCTGTCCCCATGAAATTATTGCGGGTCGTATTGTGCAAGTCAAATTAGACCCGCGTCCGGTCTGATTAGGAAAGGAAAACGGTCGCGATTTCACACTCTAAAAATTAGCAATGACTGACCTTTAGGTCGGTCACGCCAAAATTGTTGCAAGAAGCTTTGTAAATTGTATTGTTTTTACGGTCATTTAATGTCGTTGCGTTAATCGGTTACAATAAGTCGAGCAATTATGGCTCGTTTCAAAACATCCAGACGTGTGTAATTTGTATTCAAAGTGGTTGGTGGTCTGGGAATGTTTTTTAGTAATGCTCACCGTCTATGACCGATTTTATAAAAATTTCGAAAGGAAATTTTGACCACTAGGCGAGTCATCACGTGTGTATCACAAACGGAAGTGGAATTTATTTTATTGTAATAAAAATTGTTCACTAAAATGATTGGAATGATTTCAATGTGATTCACAGTGTAGTACCGAAAATATACCTGCACGAAATCCCAATTATAGTAAGAACACCATTGAAAATGTGTGAATTAAATATCGATTCTAATATGTAGGTAGTAAGTGCGATTGTCTTGTAATGCGGGTCACATCTAGGATTACAAACGTTCCGGTTCCCAGCCGGAGACACCGGATTTTGGCTACTTACTTCCGGTCTATGGGTTTATATCCTTACTAAAGCTCCGGCCAAAATAAAATTTTGGAAAATAAATAAATTATAGGAGTACAACATTTATGCAGGATGTTTAAAAATGACACCGACAATTTCGAGAGGTGATTTCTTAGTTACTTCGTTTTAATATTTGATATCTTGAAAACTTTATTCAGTGTACAAATAAGTTACTCTCTTTGCAAAAAATAAGTCTGAAATTTTACCACAATAAGTTACCAATTAATTATAAGAGAAGATTATGCATTACAATATTTATTAAAAATGCAGTTGCCTTGTAAATTTGAGTTTTTGATCAAATTGACCTATAAATGGAAAGCATCAACATTGATTCATAAGTGATTTTTTGTTTCAGTTTAAGAAAGCAAGTAATCAAACCAAACCAAAAAGAATTAATTGCGTTGGTGTAAGAAATTGTGTGCAGTGCGACAACCATTAGTCTTTTTTTTTAAATGAATTAAGTAATCGCCCCGGAAGTTTAAACACCGTGTACAAGAAATTTAAACTTTCGGTCTCATCATCTAATACATATTAATTTTTCACGGTGTGGTGACACCTCCTGTGTTTTTTCATAAAATTTATTTTTCGCATACAACCGTTATCTATTTTTTTCAGAAAACGCATTTGTGTTGTAACCTGTATGGTAAATCTATACTATACTAAATCTATATGTCGTCGTTTCATAAATGTTTTTGCGTTAATATCTAGATCATTTTCTGTAACTCGAAGTATTCAACTTACGAAAATTTGAGTGTACAGTGTGGACAACCTCTGAAAACGCATTTATATCTATGATTACGTTTGTGCTAAAGTCAATACGCATTAACAACGGGTTTTATAGTAGCCCAGTCAATCGAGCCAATACGCTTTCTAGAATACTTGTGGAATTTAGCATAAACGTAATATATGTTATCACTAGATGTAGAAAGAAATGCCTCGAATGAATGTTACTGAATCATAAGTATTCTTTATAATAAAGTGTATTTTGTATATTTTTAAATTACGTGTTCTTTAACCAAATTTAATAATTTATAAAATCATTTTTCATGAATTGTGTTAGATTTTCTCTAGAACAACAGAACAATTATGATGGAGTCAGTAACTTTTGCTCAAAACGTTTCTTTCTGAAGCTAACAATAACAGAGATATAAAAGCGCCTCCAGGCTTTTAGCCCGCTCTGTATAAATTTAACAATAATTGAATACATACTATTACAGCGTGATCCTTGCATCTATGCTGTATAAACATTATAATTTGGATATAATTTACAGATTTGCTATATCAAGTGAACAATTACTATAATAATTTTCCAGACTCTAAGCTTCTGTTCTTTCGAATTTTGCGTTTCAATATAAAAAGATTATTGAATACCTATACCGTGCGTTTTTTTTTAACTGTTGCCATAGGGAATTGCATGGTAAAAATTGTACCCTATGTTAACTTTTGTTCTGATGAAAATATTTAAACCATTTTTGGGCCAAAGTTGGAAGATTCTTTAAACTATCAAATAGATTACAATTCAAAATCCTAAACTGCCGAAAAAGTTTTGAAAAAAATATTTTTATAAAAGTGTTTTCTTGCCACTATCATTTCCAGTAGGCTGAAATCTCAGTTGACTTTTGTCACTTTGTTTAGGGAATCACTTAGTAGGGCCATTTTTTATTGACGGAAATTTGAACCAGCATAAATACTTAGATCTTCTTCAAATGGAAGTAGGCCCGCAGTTGGATGGTTTAAGATGCAACGGAGCAATAATATTTCAACATGGCGGAGCACCAGCTCATAATGCCGCCATCGTCAGAGAGTTTTTAAACGAAACATTTCCTGATAGTTGGATTGACCAATATGGATCATTCAATTGGCCTGCTCGAAGTCCTGACCTAACACCACTCAATTTTTTCTTATGGGAGCATTTAGGAACACAAGTTTACGACCTCATAAGAGAACAACCAGAAATTGTGGAAGAACTAAGGGCAAGAATAATTGAAGTTTGTAATTCCCCATCACAGTACGAATTTTATAAAACACTTGAAAACATTTTCAAGATCATTTGGGACATTGTCTGGCAGTCGAAGGAAAACACTTTGAACAATTCCTTTGACAGTTTCTGATAATTTTTCTTAATTTGTTGCTTTAATGGTTTTTACGTTTTGTTTTTTTTTATAAATAAATATTTTCATGTTCTGCCTTCCAAACGCTAATTTAATCATATCCCTGAGGAGCTTTCGCTATTTATTTTTTTAAACAAAGTGACAAAAGTCAACTGATATTTTTAAACCTAATAGAAATGATAGTGGCAAGAAAACGTTTTTACAAAAATATTCTTTTCAAAACTTTGTCAACAGTTTAGGATATTGAATTGTAATCTATTCGATAGTTTAAAGAATCTTTCAACTTTGGTCCAAAAATGGTTTAAATATTTTCATCAGAACAAAAGTTAACACAACAGTTAATAAAAACGCACTGTATACCCACCTACATTAAATTGTCTGATTCATGTTAATTAATTAAAAGATCCAATTCGCATTTCTTTAAATTGTCCATATTATTTTTTTCAGAGCAGGAAGCTAGAAATTGAAAAAGTATCGTTTACATGCAGAAAGTGGAATTTTAACAATACACTCAATAGAAGTGATTCATATTCAAAGGAATTACCATTGAAATTTTTTGTTATTTTTTTATTGACTTTCTTTGAACTCGAAATGTAAAAGTTATTATTACGTTGATGAAAGACGGAAGAATTTTCTTTTCAAATAAATGTTTAATTTTGTAAAATTGGTTTCCGTTCCTTCGAATGTCTTTTTTTGAGGGCAGACATTATTTTGTCGTGATGTCGGCGAAATTGTTTTTCTGATGCAAATATGCATTAAAATGAATGTTATTCATGCCAGATTTTTATTTTTAATATGGGTTCATGTATAAGTTCAACCAACGTTAGATACTTAAACGTTGTTTTTAAATGTTGTTAGTGCAGCTCGACGTTATAATAATCTGCGAAAGTTTCTAGAAACCAGAGTTTTATAAATGATTTTATAAAGGCGTTCTCACACGATTCATTTTTATGTGGAAGATAATGGCCAATAACAATTTATGAACAGGACTACGAAACGTTGCTTGCAACGTACGCATTTTCATGCATTACGGCAATTTTCAATAAGTGGAGCATTTCGACAGCCTGTTAATATCATTTTTCTTGCGTATGGACTGATTCATAAAAAAATACCAACGCAAAACATCTGAATGTATTACAAAAAGATTTTCAAGATTGTGTTTACGGAACTTCTGTTAATTTTAACTGCCAGACATGCTGTTAAAGTGTCGGCAGAATTATGAAATGCCTTTTTTATGATGTATTAAAAATAAGATCACAAAGTTAAAATGGAACCGCAGGTGGCGACGCGCCACCTTAAATAACCAGGGTGCTATACTTTTTTTACTCCCAAATTAATTTTTATTGTTACAAATAAATTTTAAGCACTTTATTTTTTACGGTTGGGAATATAAATTGAAAGGCGATTCCACACGTGGGAAATTTATTGCGGCCTGACTAATCGGTAACACACTTCTGAAACCCCGGAACTAGGCTAATTCTAGCGATACCGCTTAACAACAAGATTAAATTCCCACGAAAAATTATGTTGCAGGTAAATGTGGCACGGACCACGCCAACCACAACAATGTACAATGGAACATCTGCAGCCAACAGGCCAAAGAACGCACTTGGAAACGTCGCCACACATGTGCAGCCGCCGATGTGCCCCACAAACACCCCCACACGTACGACGAGCATATCTGCATTTCCCGCCGCCACCTTCATATCCGCCCCCTCATCCTGCAGATTGCAGGATGTCTGAAGATCACTTATTGAATGTTGCCGGGCCCTCGACTCAACGACAACCCCTTGAGAATGCTTGGGATATACCTAATGAGTACTCATATGCTTATTACGAACCCGGACCGCCAAAGCGACACACAAACGTTCCTAGGTTTCCGGGAGGAGGCTCGAAGGAGGGTTGTTTCAGAGGAGGCTCGTACAGGACTAAACACACCTACTTAACGCGGTACGGAACCGAAGAGAATATTTATGAGGAAATAAGTGATGCTGTGCAGCGTAACAGGATGCGAGCAGCTCAGCAATCGGTCATGTCCTTAAACCAGAGCCTCGTCGAGGAGGAGGTGCGCAGGGTGCAATCGGGGCATCGCCGAGTTTTGGGCGAACTGAACCTTTCGGTGGAGGCCATGCTCATGCCTAGCTCGCGGGAGGGTAGCGATGACAATGACAGGGACAACGAAAGAGACGATCAGCTAGCTGATTTGTTGAGTGTCGGGCCTACCGATGAACTTTTATCGCCGATCCCTCCGGTCGACATGGACAGCGGTTTCAGTGGTAGTTCCAGTGGTGCGAGTTATCGCAGTGCCGCCGGGAGTTTGCGCAGGGGTTTGGACAAAAAATCTAACGCATCGAAAACTAGTGCGGAATCAACTCCAAGCAAAAGCTTCTGGAGCAGGAAGGGTTGGAAGAAGCTTGCGGGTTTTGCCAGCGGCACCAGTTTGAATAAGAACTCACCAGCAAAACACGGTAAGAAATTTGTAACAAAGAAACTAATTGCCAGCTATTTGTGTTGATTGTTGTATTCTAGGTAGCGCTGAAGTTCATAATAAAATAGGACTCGACAATCTAATAAATAATTCTTGTCGCGTGCAACGCTAAAGTTAATGTCGATTCCGGTAAAAAAATAACCGATACGGTTTGCTTTTTATTTTTGAAGCGGTGGAATGTTTCTAATATTTTTACCCGATCGAACTGCGCCGTGAATTGCAAGTGACGGAAATGAAAAACTGCATCGGGGTAGTTCCGTGCGTGATTAACAATAAGGGGAGTTCCACAACAGCCCACTTCTGTTTGATTGCAAGGGTTAATGGCACTTTACTTTCTCCTTACATGGGAAAGTATGGTAATTGTGGAAAAAGTTGAAATCCGGATTTATACGGAAATGCACGTTTTAATTAATTTTTTTTAAATTCGCTTTTTTCTTTATACTGATGAAAAAATTATGGTAATTGTATCTGCCCTTATTGTTATAAGGAAGTATCAAATGCGAGGAGAAAGTCGCACAAAGGTTGCATTACAACATTTTTTATGGAAAAATTAGAGGGAAACTACGTTGAAGGTTTGTTCGTATGCGTTTTATCACAGAGCAAACACTGATTAGACTTGGATCGAATTTCCTGTTCATTAAGCAAATAATAAACAAAAAATTCGCGATTTTTCAATCTCGTATGAAAACATATCGAATCGGGCACAAGCCATTTGATATTTTACCGGAGAACAAACGGCAGAGTCTCTTCGGTGTTTATCGGCCTCGGGCACGTTTTGGGCCTTCAACTTTCCGTTTCAGGAAAATAAACTGACGCAAAAAGCGGTGGAATAAAACAGCGCACACGTTTCAATTAAGACCGCAATTAATTGTGGAAAAATTAAGCGGTTCGACGATCAGATTTGCAATATGGAGCGAGTTTTATTGGAGCTATAAGTAATAACAGCTGGTATTCGCGGTATGTTACTTTCGCAGTTCTAGCACGTATCTCGTATAACATTTAAGTTCTCACAATTGTTCTCTCGTGCATTTCACCGTGTATATTTTTTCCGCTTTATTCTCGGCGAACAAAATTGTTACAGTTCTTGCTTATTACGACGCATGTTTAATGCGACCGCTTCTTTTCTGGGAATGTGTTTGCCCTAACGTGTTTGCCTTATACAAGCTCGAGTTAATTTATTAGCGTGGCTCATATTTGAATGATTGGTTAATTCAGGCTTCTTCCTGAAACTCCGAACGTTGGATAATTAAGTTAAAAGTTTTTCCCGAGTAAAAAAAAACATGTCCTGACATCGTTTACAAAACCGCAAAGTTTGTTGCTTTTTTCCTGTTATAAAGTTTCCTCCTCTGTCGTGCTGCCTAATTCACTCAGGAAAATGTACTTTTTAAAATAGGTCGCCTAGAGCGGATGTAGATCGTTCACTTCTTCGATCGCTTGGAAATAAACAGTACAATGAAAACACTTTGGTTGACCGCCTTCCCTGATTACTTTCGACGCAATAAAAAAAAATTAAAAGCAATTTGCTCGCTTTGTATCCTGCATTCTTTCATTTCCCCATGGACGCCGAAAATCATCCATTAGCGTGCAACAATTGATATCACTAATGGCATAACCCGTTTTACAACGGACGTTCCCGCTTGTTTTATATAAAAAAAAAACAATTCAATGAAGTTATTTGCATGTCGTACTTTTTCGCCCACGCAAACGTTATTAAGTTAGATGTGAGGTTTGCAGTTTTATTATTGTGCACATTCCTGACCCGTGTTTCATGTGTATTGTTCTATTTATGGTAGGTTTTAGATGATGATGTTTGATATTTTATAAGAGTATGTGCGTATGTAAATGTGTTGCACTCTATTTAAATTGTGTTGAAGTTTGTTTTTTCAGATAAAGTCGATGCATGCGGCTGTTGCTGATTCTAATCGGAACTGGATTTGCCGACTGTAAAACGTGATGGTTTGAAAAAATTGCAACATATAATTCTTTTTTTATAATGTAACAACCCATCAAATTTATATCATAAACTTATCTAAAATCACAACAATAAAGTAGAAACAAACCATCAAAACTTAATACTTACTTATAATAACATTATCTTCTGTATAAAAAATTAGCGAGTCTGGCAGAGCAATCACTGTGAGATCACAGCTTCTACGTGAAATTCCAAAGCAAAATAATAAATCTGTAGATTTGTTATCAAATGAATAATTACCAATTTAGGTACTGCTAGGTTTGTAGCTTAATTTGGATAATACGATGCATGCATTTTGAGACATTTAATACAAGTTGATTTAGTTGGTAGATGGCGCTATGTAGTTAAATTTAGCAACGTTTAAACTCGACTTGCGTATTAGAAAACGGATTAATTTGGAAAATGTCAAATAGATTGAACCAGACGGAGCAAAATGTTGGAACTAAATTATAAACTGCAGTAGATCAATCACATTTTATTCATTTATTATTTTATTGTGTCATTTACTTGGGAAATATTACATCTTTTAAGTGATTGTTTTAGGCTAGATATTTATTTAATCGCAAACAAAAATTTAAATTCAACGTCTTGTCTAGTTGATTCTGAAAGCTTTCACATAACAAATTCATGCGGCTCTAGTAGTGTGAGCAATATCTTCTTGCTGAAAACGTCGTAGCTAAAGTTAACTTGTCCCGTAATGCATCCTCAAAGAAATAAGAACAAATAATTCCATTATAAGATATAACTTCAGCGACAAGCACAGTATTCACCTGAACACTGACCCATTTTTAGTAAAATGTTACACGCTTTTTTAAAAAACTCTAAGTAAGTCATTGTGGCATTTTTTAATCATCTTAAATAGATATGTAAGTATTCCAAAACAATTATAATGCATTTTACAGCGAACCAAACACAAAAATGTACTTTTTCATCCACATCATTTCTATCTACTCCATAATTCCACTGTTATTGGCACAATACTTTGATTACACGGCGTTACGACATCATATTTTAGTAATATATCACGCACCGGCTATACATACATACCTATCCCAATGTAAGAATTCAAACTTATAACGTGGTAGGAACGAGGCATTGATTTAAATGCAATTTTTTTATCTAGAAGATGTCTAGCGATAGCATTGGTAAAACAGACTAGTATTTTTTAAATGAACAGCTGACAAAAATGATAATTTCAAAAATTTAACACAATGGCAGGTTTTGTTTCGAGAAATAATTCAACTGACCTGCGAAAATCTGTTTTAAATATCAATTAAAAGGAAAATTTTGTATTTAAGCAATATACAAATTGATTTGGTTTATTACATCTTGAAACAATTAAATGACACCCTCTGTACGTACTATGTACTGGAATATTAGAGTGAAAAGTGGCATAGTGTAGAATGAATTTTTTTATAGTATCGTAAAAAATGACTATTGGCAACTTGGAGACAATGTATTCCCTGCATTTTTTATGTTTTTTTTAAACTTATTTGACCTACTATATATATTTTCTATGACCTGTATAAGATGAAACTGTTTGAGATCGAAAAAAAAGATGTCTTAGCCAGGTTTACGGCTTAATCAGTGACGCATCTAAAGCCTAGTACGCATATGAGCAAATTTACGCTCACGAACGCTGTGCGCGCAAGAACTTTTGTGCGTACAAATTATTTACCAGACACAGTTACGCGCACAAAACCCGCACCAGCTGTACTACTGAGCCACACAAATCCTTTGATGTATGTATTTGAAAAACTCGACAACCAACGGATAGCGTTCGTGCGCGTAAAAATGTGTGAACGCGCCCACTTTTCTGTGAAAAATTACGCGTACAGCGTTCGTGCGCCTAAATTTGCTCAAATGTGTACGAAGCATAAGACCATACGTCATAGGATTTCCGTTTATCCAGGTTTGACTGTATATCGTTTTTCTTCTATTTTATCTGGTAGAAATTATGAAATGTTGTTAGTTTTGAAAATTGGGTAGGTAAATATTTTTTTAAGTGTTTAACTGTTAAGTGAGCTATGAAATTTGAGAACATTACATTTTGAAATTAAAGCTGAGAATTGTTAAAATGACTTTTCTTAAACTTTCTTTCAAGATACAAAGGAAGCGTCAAATTTCACAGCTCATTTGACCCACATTCATTTATATCCACTCAGTAGGTACTCATGTAAAGTTTTGTATTTCGAGACAATTATAGATACATATTTTTTTCATTTTTGGAATTGTTTGTCCTTTAATTCTTGTTATGATCAGATTTATTTATATTTAATGAACTATTTTGTAGTTCTTTTGTTATGTCTCGTTACAGAGAACATATTAAATGAGATGATTACAATTGAAAATACGCAAATATGTTAATCAAAGCCAACATTCTCCATGTATACCAGTAGTATTCATTTGAAAATGATTTTTGTCACTGGGTCGATTTGATCGTCGCCAAATCGACCGGTCAGAATTACGGTTTGTTATAAAAATAATGAAAGGTGTAAGTGTGTATTATAATGAACTTACGCCATTATGATTGCATTACAAATTATTTTGTTGTAACATATTACAACTAAGTTATGAATACTTTATCATTCCCTTTTATTTCAAAGCTTAAAAATGGTTAACAAATTATGTAATGGTGACAGAAACCGATTAGTGTTTATGTGCAGGGTACCAGGTGTTCCATTTTTAGAGCACCCCCGCGTTATGCATTGATTCTGTGAAACTACCTAATAGATATTTTTCCAACAAATACTTAGAACGCAGAGCTCGGTTAAATGGCCACCCAGGTCACCAACGACCTCACACCCTCTCAATTTTTCCTGTGAGTTTATTGGAAATAGTAGTTGTATACCGGAACCAACAAAAACTTTGAGGAAACAAGACTTTAAAATAACAAGTGAAACTTATACTTGTTATTTTTACGAGTTGAAAGGTGTTTCAAAGTTGCTGATGTTAGAAAAATAGTAACTTGTGCAACTTGTGACCTCTGTGTAATAAATCATTTTTTAACTAAAAAAGATACAAAAATGCTTGTTTCAGTTGGGTTTAGTAATTTGAACTTGAAAAAAATTAAATTATGTAGTTGTTAATAATGTTGGGTGAGGATGGCCCCAGAGGAGTTTCTTCGATTTGACATTTCAGAATCGTGTAGTGCCGTTATCGATAGAGATATCAAGCGTATTTGACCCTATTTAACACATCGTGCTGCGCTTTACACAAAAAAAGCAACGAGAAACCGCGTGTATCCGAAAAAAAATCCCGAGCATTCCTCCATCCACTGGCATCTGTAATAAAATTTATGTTATTTATCTTTGCGGTAATCACAACATCTCAAAAGGAATCATAAAATATGGCAACGCCCACATTGAATTATTTTATTGACCATTAGATCCATTAATTTTAACTTGAAGCGGGAGTTGTTAAGACAAATTAGTCATAGAACGTATTTAAGTTGAGGGCTTTTAGTGTTCATTTGTTGATAATTCTGGGTGGTACTAGAATTATCTTTGGGAAAAAAAAAACATTTTCATAAACAAACTATTTCCATCTCGAATAACTAGTTAATAACGAGCTTTTAACTTTCCGTTTTTTTTGTACGTCTCGTTGGATTCCCGATATGTCTAAATAAAACGGTAGTCGTTACTCGTTATCTTAAGGCAGCTGCTGTCAGCTAGAGATACTTTCCATCAATCTTTTTTTTATATACGAAAGATAAAAATTTACTGGAATCTCAGGTTTACCATTAGACGTTAAATTTGGACATGCGCCCGAAAGAAAAATATTTATAAGAAACTTTGAGCAATGCTTTCTTTGGAATTTTGTAATTTCGAATTTTTTGCGTTGGATTTAATTACACTGCCGTCATGATGAACTGCCGTTTTCGCCTGATAAAATTATCAAGTGGCCTACATGACATGATGGTTTTTCTAACACCTCGTTGACTGCGAAGAACGAATATTTTTTACGGATTAATAAATAACACACACCTTAAGGTAGCCTGTCTTTTTCTTATTCCTTTGCGCACACTAAACCAACAGTTCGTAAAATTTAATTAATTAATTTCTAGACGTAGGTGTAGCTACTTTTTTTCCCTTCAAGAAGTCCGCTTGTTATGTAAATTAACGTATTTACAAGAGTGTTAGTATTGTTATTCAAAATTTTAATTGATTTATTATTTTTAAAAAGGCGTGGAAAAAGTTTCGCTTTAAGCGAAAATTTCCAACGGCTGCGAATTAACACCTACAACATCTGCAAGCCCGGGAAAGTTTATATCGGGTGTAAAGTGGTCGAAGAATAATGCGCCTTCGCGATTAAACCTTTCCGGGAATTATTTTTCCTCGCGCGAAAGTGGCCGTGACCATTACGGCATCGATTACCGGTACTTACCTGTCTTTGATTAATTTTATTAAAAAATTTCAACGTAAATTTAGAAACTAAGGTAGAATTGATTTTCACGGTTTCTACATGCGTCAGGTTTAAATCAATTTATTAAGGGCGTAATGCTGCAGTAAGTTTGTAAGCGTTTCGTGTAGGAAATATTGTGCAGTAACCATTGTATATAATCGAGTGAAGTAAACAGTAATTTGTTAATTAAAGATGAATTGAAGTTCCGAGATCAAGAAAACATGTTTCTATAAAAAAATTCTATTTAATAATAATGTTTAAAAAATGCCTTATGTTTATCATGTATTTTAAGGCGCTACGTTTGTCTTTTATGGCAAATACGACCGCTCGGTACCTTCACGCATATTTAACCATTAAGGGCGTAATGCTGCAGTAAGTTTGTAAGCGTTTCGTGTAGGAAATATTGTGCAGTAACCATTGTATATAATCGAGTGAAGTAAACAGTAATTTGTTAATTAAAGATGAATTGAAGTTCCGAGATCAAGAAAACATGTTTCTATAAAAAAATTCTATTTAATAATAATGTTTAAAAAATGCCTTATGTTTATCATGTATTTTAAGGCGCTACGTTTGTCTTTTATGGCAAATACGACCGCTCGGTACCTTCACGCATATTTAACCATTAAATATAAATTTTTTGCACATCACTCAGATGAGCCGTTTTGACGTAATATGGATAACATGAACTTATGTTTTTAAATACACATTGCCTAAATTTCAGGCGTTTAAAAACATAATAATAAAATTATCGCAGGGTAACATGCCAGATGTACCGGATGCAAAGTGGCGCGCCAATTTCGGAGAACGTACACTGTAAAATCCAGATTTGTTTAAGGAAATCTTTGGTTGTGCTTTTTTGTATCAGTCGCTCATTGACTTTCAGTGGAGTAAAGTTATTAATAACTTGAAATACCGAGAAATTGTTTTTATACAAATAAAAGTGTTTTAAAAAAAAAAACAAAGTGTGATCTTGTGTTGCGTTTCTATTACATTGCTAAAGGGTACTTTAGGTAAATAATTTTTATTTAATTGGTTCACCATTTACGAGTAGGTAACTATTGTGCCTACCATTAAGTTCTCTCGACAATGCCTCGATTAACTGTTGGAGCTAAACGTAAATCCCAAAGACAAAAATTGAAAAAAATTCGCAACAAGATAAAAACTCTGTCCAATCCAATTGTTGAACGAGCATCAACAAGCAGCACCTTGGCTTCGCCTGGGATGGACAATAATGTACAATTACCCCGTAATAGTTTTACCAATGAAATAAATGTGGAAAATGTAGCAAAAACTAGTGGCAGTGCGCGTGACAATAACGATATTAGTGGCCGAAGAATAGTGAATATTGAAAGATTTTTTATGCAAATCATCACTTTTAGACATAATCAACTTTTCTCTTGTTCTAATGAACATTTAAATATAACGAAAGAACAAAGAATTGGACTACAAAGCAAATTTACTATTGTGTGTGATATGTGCAAATCTGAAAAATTTATATTTTCGGACGATGATCCAAATACTATGGATATCAATAAAGCAGCAGTATTGGGGATTATTTCTACTGGAGGCGGCTATTCCCAACTACGAGAAGTAGTTTCTACATGTGATATTCCATGTATGGGACCTCATTTGTTCACTGCAACCGAAAAAACAGTTTCACATTTTGTTCATGATACGGCATGGGAAATAATCGAAAAGGCTGGGAAAGAAGAAGCAAAACTTGCAATTGAAGAAGGAAACGTGGATTCAGATGGCATACCCGTAATAAGTGTGATCGCAGATGGCGCTTGGAGCAAAAGGAGTTACCGAGTTAATTACAATGCTTCATCTGGGGTTGGTGTTATTATCGGACAAAAAACTGGTAAAGTGTTGTTTTTAGGTGTCCGAAATAAATATTGTTGTGTATGTTCTCGTTCCAAAACACGAAACACTGAACCGCCAAACCATATCTGTTTTAAGAACTGGAACAAGGCGTCTACAGGAATGGAATCTGATATTCTTGTTGAAGGTTTTATGAGAAGCATTGAAATGCATAATTTAAAATACGGGTATTTGATTGGAGATGGTGATAGTAGTGTTACAAAAAAATTGATGGAAGCTCGTCCCTATGGTACCCGAATAATTCAAAAAATTGAATGCTGCAATCATTTGCTGCGGAACTTCTGTACAAAGCTTCGAGAGCTTTCTCAGCGAAGAATAAGTTCCAAAAAAGTGATAGTTCCAATAACGCAGAGAAATTGCCTTAATAATAGAATTAAGCGGTTAAGGAATGGTGTCCAAGGTGCCATTAAATATGCTAATTCTTTGGAATTATCACATAGCCAAAAAATTACGCAGCTTCGCAATGATATTCGAAATGGACCTAATCACGTTTTTGGGGAACACGATGACTGCTCGTCTTACTTCTGCACTGATCTTAAAGTTAATGAAGAGTGGATTTCAGAAATGAAGGTATCTGGCCTCTATCAAGATGTCATGGCAATCGTTGATAGAGTTGCGAGAAATGCAGAAAGTTTGTTGATAAACATGGACAATAATGCAGCGGAGTGTTACAATTCTATTTTGGCAAAATTCGTTGGCGGCAAAAGAATTAATTTCAGTGGAAGGGGCTCATATCAAACTCGATGCGAAGCTGCTTCAATTTCTTTCAATTTGGAACCTGGTGAATTACCGCGGATTATTCATAAAAGAGCTGTGCACTCCAGTCCAGGGAAACACACTCAACGCTTTATAAATAGTTTGAAAAGGGTAAGAACTTGGAAAAGATGTAGACAGGAATTATTTCCAGATGTAAAAAAGAAAAAAAGGGAGCCCATAACACCTGCCGACAGTGATTATGGTGCCACAGAAAGTGAAATTGTTGTAATGTTAACTAAAGAGCAGTACGATATAAAAGAACAAGAAATGTTAGCGTTGATTAAAAAATCGGATTCTGAACGAGACGAATTACAACATACCACGATAGGTCAAAGTACCAATTTATTATGGCGACAGGAGCGTTCCATACGGTTGACTGCGTCCAATTTTGCAGCAATATGCAAAATGCGAAAAACTACACATTGCGCAAATTTGGTAAAGCGTCTTTTGTATGATAAATTTTTCGGGACTGCAGCAACACGTTGGGGACAGGAACACGAATTTGTTGCTCTAAGAGAGTTGGAGGAAACACATGGAATTCGTGTACGCGAATGTGGTCTGTTTATTGACAGTGAATTTAATTTCTTAGCAGCTTCGCCGGATGGTGTAATAGATGACGATGGGATTGTCGAAATAAAATGTCCCTCAACAGCCGCATCGTCTTCACCAACGGAAGCCATTCGAGAAAAGAAAATTAAATTTTCGGAGATAATAAATGGTGAAATAACATTAAAAACTAAAGACAGTTACTATTTCCAAGTACAGGGCCAGCTACATGTAACAAATAGAAAGTATTGCTTGTTTGTTATATGGACACCATTTGGACTAAGCGTACAAAAAATCGTCAGGGACGATATTTTCTGGCGTGCGAACATGCAGAATCAGTTGGTGACTTTCTTTTCCAAATCCTTTCTACCTGAATTGGTTGATCCGCAGTATCCGAAGAAAATGCCAATTCGTGATTTGCGTCAAAATGAAGATGCAACAGGAATTCAGAATAGGCAGTAGAACGACCGATGCAAAACACCTCAAATTATGCGTATGATTTTTCAATATATTGCAATTATACCCAGATATTTTTAAAATAAGCAATATCGTCCTTACGAATTACATTTTTATTGTTGTAAACCTATTTTTTACATTTAAAATGTAAAATTCGAGATGAGAACGATTTTTAGAGTTTTAATCACCCGATTTTGGTTCTTGAAATTTGTTTTAATTATTTTGACCGTCTTGGCGACTCGTTTAGGGGTGCCTTTCTTTTAAGTCCCATACCCAATTTTCTGTGCACCAGTCTGGAGATGTCGGATGCGAGTTAACAGCCGACTTCTGCCCAATTTATGAGGGTCAGTGTAACTTAATAGATTAGCGTATAGGTAAAAATGTAATTCGTAAGGACGACATTGCTTATTTTAAGAATATCTGGGTATAATTGCAGTATATTGAAAAATCATACGCATAATTTGAGGTGTTTTTTCAAGAAAGATTTTTCCTTTACCTAAGACACGGGAAAATATATAGGCGGGGTAGTTACTCGATACAATTTAATTTTTTAATAATTTTATTTATTACCAAAATATGGGGCCGTAGAAGAATGAATAATTGTTACGACGTAATGTCCTTATGCCTTGTAAATCATTTTTTTCAAAATTAATTCACTAAAGTTAAACAAATGAATAGATGCTGACGTTAACAATTTAAATATCGCGAGAGATAAACTGTGACATTGACATTGACGCGACGTTTTTCGGTTCTTATATTTAGAGGGATGAACTTGAAGAAATTTAATTTGAGGTACAAACAGGTACTAACGAAGTACAAACGAAATCTTTCAAGTCCGGTGCTAGCGTGAAGTTGGCACCGGATCACGTTTTTAGCGAATATCTGCGAAACTGTGGATTCAATTGAAAAATTATTGAGGGTACAAACGGGTACAAACGAAGTACAAAAGATTGGTGTAAATTTCATCGTTTGTACCTCCACATCAGGTGTCAACTTCACGGACCCGGAAATTATTACTTCTATATTTCTGGAGGATATTTTATTTTTTATTTCTGCAGAAAATAGAAATAAAATAGTATTTCTTCGAACTACTTTATTCGCGCGGACTCTTTCTTTTCGGACAGAAAGAAAATTTTTTGTATTCTTTTATTTCTGCGGACGTTTTGATTTGCGCGGAATCTTTTATTTTGAACATTATTTTTTTTAAATTTTTGCGGAAATAAATTTCACATCGTGGCCCAGACGGTGCTTCATAACAAACACCATCATTTTTGTTAATTTAAAAAATGCTAAATCGACGAAACAGCTGTCCGAACGATAAGAAAGCCTTTCCGAATAACAGTGTGGTGTCATGTTTCAGCTCGAGTAAAATAAACAATTCGCATATAGAATAAATAAATCTCCATCCCATAATCGTTAAATGATAATTTCTACAAACACGTCAACCATGGCTTGCATCACACGTCAGATGCAGTACCGTAAATGACAACGGCGATTTTATATCTCACTCAGAACTTTATTGTTCTTGTCGTCGAAAACTTTTCAGTAGCCAGCATTACGCCCTTAAATATAAATTTTTTGCACATCACTCAGATGAGCCGTTTTGACGTAATATGGATAACATGAACTTATGTTTTTAAATACACATTGCCTAAATTTCAGGCGTTTAAAAACATAATAATAAAATTATCGCAGGGTAACATGCCAGATGTACCGGATGCAAAGTGGCGCGCCAATTTCGGAGAACGTACACTGTAAAATCCAGATTTGTTTAAGGAAATCTTTGGTTGTGCTTTTTTGTATCAGTCGCTCATTGACTTTCAGTGGAGTAAAGTTATTAATAACTTGAAATACCGAGAAATTGTTTTTATACAAATAAAAGTGTTTTAAAAAAAAAAACAAAGTGTGATCTTGTGTTGCGTTTCTATTACATTGCTAAAGGGTACTTTAGGTAAATAATTTTTATTTAATTGGTTCACCATTTACGAGTAGGTAACTATTGTGCTTACCATTAAGTTCTCTCGACAATGCCTCGATTAACTGTTGGAGCTAAACGTAAATCCCAAAGACAAAAATTGAAAAAAATTCGCAACAAGATAAAAACTCTGTCCAATCCAATTGTTGAACGAGCATCAACAAGTAGCACCTTGGCTTCGCCTGGGATGGACAATAATGTACAATTACCCCGTAATAGTTTTACCAATGAAATAAATGTGGAAAATGTAGCAAAAACTAGTGGCAGTGCGCGTGACAATAACGATATTAGTGGCCGAAGAATAGTGAATATTGAAAGATTTTTTATGCAAATCATCACTTTTAGACATAATCAACTTTTCTCTTGTTCTAATGAACATTTAAATATAACGAAAGAACAAAGAATTGGACTACAAAGCAAATTTACTATTGTGTGTGATATGTGCAAATCTGAAAAATTTATATTTTCGGACGATGATCCAAATACTATGGATATCAATAAAGCAGCAGTATTGGGGATTATTTCTACTGGAGGCGGCTATTCCCAACTACGAGAAGTAGTTTCTACATGTGATATTCCATGTATGGGACCTCATTTGTTCACTGCAACCGAAAAAACAGTTTCACATTTTGTTCATGATACGGCATGGGAAATAATCGAAAAGGCTGGGAAAGAAGAAGCAAAACTTGCAATTGAAGAAGGAAACGTGGATTCAGATGGCATACCCGTAATAAGTGTGATCGCAGATGGCGCTTGGAGCAAAAGGAGTTACCGAGTTAATTACAATGCTTCATCTGGGGTTGGTGTTATTATCGGACAAAAAACTGGTAAAGTGTTGTTTTTAGGTGTCCGAAATAAATATTGTTGTGTATGTTCTCGTTCCAAAACACGAAACACTGAACCGCCAAACCATATCTGTTTTAAGAACTGGAACAAGGCGTCTACAGGAATGGAATCTGATATTCTTGTTGAAGGTTTTATGAGAAGCATTGAAATGCATAATTTAAAATACGGGTATTTGATTGGAGATGGTGATAGTAGTGTTACAAAAAAATTGATGGAAGCTCGTCCCTATGGTACCCGAATAATTCAAAAAATTGAATGCTGCAATCATTTGCTGCGGAACTTCTGTACAAAGCTTCGAGAGCTTTCTCAGCGAAGAATAAGTTCCAAAAAAGTGATAGTTCCAATAACGCAGAGAAATTGCCTTAATAATAGAATTAAGCGGTTAAGGAATGGTGTCCAAGGTGCCATTAAATATGCTAATTCTTTGGAATTATCACATAGCCAAAAAATTACGCAGCTTCGCAATGATATTCGAAATGGACCTAATCACGTTTTTGGGGAACACGATGATTGCTCGTCTTACTTCTGCACTGATCTTAAAGTTAATGAAGAGTGGATTTCAGAAATGAAGGTATCTGGCCTCTATCAAGATGTCATGGCAATCGTTGATAGAGTTGCGAGAAATGCAGAAAGTTTGTTGATAAACATGGACAATAATGCAGCGGAGTGTTACAATTCTATTTTGGCAAAATTCGTTGGCGGCAAAAGAATTAATTTCAGTGGAAGGGGCTCATATCAAACTCGATGCGAAGCTGCTTCAATTTCTTTCAATTTGGAACCTGGTGAATTACCGCGGGTTATTCATAAAAGAGCTGTGCACTCCAGTCCAGGGAAACACACTCAACGCTTTATGAATAGTTTGAAAAGGGTAAGAACTTGGAAAAGATGCAGACAGGAATTATTTCCAGATGTAAAAAAGAAAAAAAGGGAGCCCATAACACCTGCCGACAGTGATTATGGTGCCACAGAAAGTGAAATTGTTGTAATGTTAACTAAAGAGCAGTACGATATAAAAGAACAAGAAATGTTAGCGTTGATTAAAAAATCGGATTCTGAACGAGACGAATTACAACATACCACGATAGGTCAAAGTACCAATTTATTATGGCGACAGGAGCGTTCCATACGGTTGACTGCGTCCAATTTTGCAGCAATATGCAAAATGCGAAAAACTACACATTGCGCAAATTTGGTAAAGCGTCTTTTGTATGATAAATTTTTCGGGACTGCAGCAACACGTTGGGGACAGGAACACGAATTTGTTGCTCTAAGAGAGTTGGAGAAAACACATGGAATTCGTGTACGCGAATGTGGTCTGTTTATTGACAGTGAATTTAATTTCTTAGCAGCTTCGCCGGATGGTGTAATAGATGACGATGGGATTGTCGAAATAAAATGTCCCTCAACAGCCGCATCGTCTTCACCAACGGAAGCCATTCGAGAAAAGAAAATTAAATTTTCGGAGATAATAAATGGTGAAATAACATTAAAAACTAAAGACAGTTACTATTTCCAAGTACAGGGCCAGCTACATGTAACAAATAGAAAGTATTGCTTGTTTGTTATATGGACACCATTTGGACTAAGCGTACAAAAAATCGTCAGGGACGATATTTTCTGGCGTGCGAACATGCAGAATCAGTTGGTGACTTTCTTTTCCAAATCCTTTCTACCTGAATTGGTTGATCCGCAGTATCCGAAGAAAATGCCAATTCGTGATTTGCGTCAAAATGAAGATGCAACAGGAATTCAGAATAGGCAGTAGAACGACCGATGCAAAACACCTCAAATTATGCGTATGATTTTTCAATATATTGCAATTATACCCAGATATTTTTAAAATAAGCAATGTCGTCCTTACGAATTACATTTTTATTGTTGTAAACCTATTTTTTACATTTAAAATGTAAAATTCGAGATGAGAACGATTTTTAGAGTTTTAATCACCCGATTTTGGTTCTTGAAATTTGTTTTAATTATTTTGACCGTCTTGGCGACTCGTTTAGGGGTGCCTTTCTTTTAAGTCCCATACCCAATTTTCTGTGCACCAGTCTGGAGATGTCGGATGCGAGTTAACAGCCGACTTCTGTCCAATTTATGAGGGTCAGTGTAACTTAATAGATTAGCGTATAGGTAAAAATGTAATTCGTAAGGACGACATTGCTTATTTTAAGAATATCTGGGTATAATTGCAGTATATTGAAAAATCATACGCATAATTTGAGGTGTTTTTTCAAGAAAGATTTTTCCTTTACCTAAGACACGGGAAAATATATAGGCGGGGTAGTTACTCGATACAATTTAATTTTTTAATAATTTTATTTATTACCAAAATATGGGGCCGTAGAAGAATGAATAATTGTTACGACGTAATGTCCTTATGCCTTGTAAATCATTTTTTTCAAAATTAATTCACTGACGTTAACAATTTCAATATCGCGAGAGATAAACTGTGACATTGACATTGACGCGACGTTTTTCGGTTCTTATATTTAGAGGGATGAACTTGAAGAAATTTAATTTGAGGTACAAACAGGTACTAACGAAGTACAAACGAAATCTTTCAAGTCCGGTGCTAGCGTGAAGTTGGCACCGGATCACGTTTTTAGCGAATATCTGCGAAACTGTGGATTCAATTGAAAAATTATTGAGGGTACAAACGGGTACAAACGAAGTACAAAAGATTGGTGTAAATTTCATCGTTTGTACCTCCACATCAGGTGTCAACTTCACGGACCCGGAAATTATTACTTCTATATTTCTGGAGGATATTTTATTTTTTATTTCTGCAGAAAATAGAAATAAAATAGTATTTCTTCGAACTACTTTATTCGCGCGGACTCTTTCTTTTCGGACAGAAAGAAAATTTTTTGTATTCTTTTATTTCTGCGGACGTTTTGATTTGCGCGGAATCTTTTATTTTGAACATTATTTTTTTTAAATTTTTGCGGAAATAAATTTCACATCGTGGCCCAGACGGTGCTTCATAACAAACACCATCATTTTTGTTAATTTAAAAAATGCTAAATCGACGAAACAGCTGTCCGAACGATAAGAAAGCCTTTCCGAATAACAGTGTGGTGTCATGTTTCAGCTCGAGTAAAATAAACAATTCGCATATAGAATAAATAAATCTCCATCCCATAATCGTTAAATGATAATTTCTACAAACACGTCAACCATGGCTTGCATCACACGTCAGACGCAGTACCGTAAATGACAACGGCGATTTTATATCTCACTCAGAACTTTATTGTTCTTGTCGTCGAAAACTTTTCAGTAGCCAGCATTACGCCCTTAAACGTCAACACGATAATGTGTACATAACGAAATTGGATACATCCATAACGCAAACGATAATATGTATTTCTCGTGTAAAACGGTACGTTAATGTGGAAATCAAGTGGAAGGAATACACTCAGACGAGGATGTCGAGTGATTTTTAGGTGTAGCCTTGTTGTTTTTTGGCCTCCCGTGGATCTCAACCTGCTTTGTTATCCCTCCGTGAAATCCTAACAACCTTTCCCCGTGACTAATTTACAAGTGTCATAACAATGGAATATATTGCTGCGGGTATAAATCTTGTCCTTTTAAGAACGATTTTTGGGACATAACTGTTTTCACGACGACAATTTCAACTTTTTTAAGGCGACGAAATCTGTGTAAATAATAATCGGATTTTCACGCCTCATGAAACCTGAAAAATTAGTTCTTAAGAACAAATTTAATGAGCGCACTTCTTATTGTGACGTCCGGTTAAAAACATCTTTCACATTTAATTAATGTTGTACCCAAATTTAAAAAAGTTTGGAAGATTAAAAAATTGATAATTTTTGGAAGTTACACAATGACAATTTGAATTTTTTATGGCAATTAAATTTGACTAAATGATAATTCAGTTTTCACGCCTGAAAAATTAGGACTTCATTTTTATAAAAATTAATGGGTGCGCTACTGATCGTAACGTCCGGTCTAAAAACATCTCTTAAGTTATGTTCTGACGGCGATTAATTTGATATAAAACTAGACAGTTCCAAACTGTGAATTAAAATCGTTAATGCGTCAGATAGGTCAGATAGGGTCCCAAAACTGTCCACAGAAATATAAATTGATTGTGCACAATTTAAAAACAGTACTAAAGGGTGATTCAATACAAGCGCCGGATTTAATTTGCCTATAAAACGCACCGTTTATTGATGTGTTGAATGTTAGACCAAAATTTTCATCACAATTCCGCTACAATTTGTAAAGCTGCTACAGTAAAAGAAAAGTACCTCTTCTTATTTTAAAAACTTTATTGCTTTTCACGCTTTGTGACAAGTTTCCCCATCCTGCTTAACCCGCATGTTATCCACATTTATCATCATTTTATTATTATTTTATTATCATTTATCATGTTGCACCAACGTATGTTATTCACTGTAATTGAATTTCTACCCTGATTTTCTAAAAAGTATGGGCCAAATCAAATCTGGAACCCCAACCAGAGCGCCATAGTCAATTTAGCAGCCCACAGAGTTGTCAGATATTTTGTTTCACAAATAATTCTCAGATATGTATCAAACTTTAAATTGATATAAAAACATCAGTTCTTTTCAATAAATGGTGCGTTTTATAGTCGAATTTAATCCGGCGCTCCGATTATAGATACAAATAAGAACAAAAACGTAGATATTGTGAACATCTACAACTTGTTCTGTATTCATTTTTTTATAACCTCGCGGATGCGTAAAAACTAGTAGGAGAAATGGGAGAATGGTGTTCACTTAAGTCAAAATAAAGGCTGTAATAAGTACCGTAAACCTAGCATCAGTTTAAAAACGATAGAGATAATTATTTTACTTTACAATATTACAATATTTGAAAAAAAATCTAGTGTAGAACCACAATGTTATAAAATGAGTACGATTCTCTGTCCTGCGGATAATCATGCTCAAATGGTTCTCAATAAAGTTAAGACAAAAGAATCAATTTTTAATTTTAAATAAACATTTATTGCGAACACTATTAAGAATATTTACTTTCTCGTAAAGTTTTTGAACTAATGTTTCGGGTTAAGCGTTAAACAAAACTCGCATTTTTAATTCCTTGCTTCCCTACGGAAAGCTTTGCTTCTTTCCGTCATGTCTAACTGCATTTTCACTTATAAGTATAGCAATTTCTCGAAGGTAATTTCCTGGGATGTGAAGAAGAAAACGCACTAGGTATTAGTATAGCGCACCATTACCCCTTTGAATTTGAAATATCAACCTCCACTACAGGAAATAACCAAGGTAATAAACTAAAAGAATAAATGCCTCCAAATATGATCAAAACAACCAGAAAATAATCACCTAAAAGCAATCAGGCAAGCATTATAGACCTACCGTTTTATTTTCCAACACCAAAGATAATAAAATAGTCACAAATTTCTCGAAAACACCTTTCATTATCTTTAAGTGTATGCGAATGATGCGAATTGTGACATACAAATTTTATAGTGCAATTAAGCAAGATCAGTACTATTTTGAATTGCCGAACTGACCCTGTATTATTAAATACAACGGTGCGCACGATTGCCCATCGCGCACCATTTCCCCTCTTTACCCTATACAAGGTTTAGTTTGTATGGTCAAGTAACGACGGCTAGGTGGTTCGATGAACTAGGCTTCCGAATGGAACGCACTGAAGTCCTGAGTGCGATTTCCGAGAAGGTCGGAAAATGTTAATCCAGTCACCATGCGTTATTGGGATATAATTAATGACGCTTCCTCTAAAATATCTGGACGTTTGGTGGAACTAACAAGTCCTGTACACTCACTTACACAACACCATTAGCGTCAGCACTGGTTTGCACCAACTTTGTAACTCGCAAGCGGGTCAAGTTGTGCAAGTTATGACCAAAAAAGAAAACAATGGCTGAAACACACAATTACTCCTTGACACTAACGGCTCAGGATAAATAATAAAGACAATAAAAATTGTATGGTTAGGTTCGAAGATTATCTTTGCAGAAGATGACAGCATAGCTGCCGATTCTCGCTGATGAGGTTTTCAGCTGAAGATGGTAGCGTAGCTATCAATCTTTGTACAGGGTGAGTTAAGTTTTACCGCCCGTGGCAAAATAGGCCTTTAAAATAATTTGTCAATTCTCATAAATTGCATGAGTAATTTTATATTATTAAGGTACATAGAAACCAAGAAAAAATCTTTTTTTTTAATCAAGTAAAATTTTGGCTTTTTTTCAATTACTAATTGTTCAATTTATTAGTTTTTTTGATGTACGAACAGTAAAATATTTTCACACAATTTAGTGTAATTGAAATAATTTTAGTAATTTGCGTTTATTAAATAAAGCTATTTCCGTATTAGAAGGTATTTTTGAAATGATTTACGACATAAGTAGACTAATTTACCAGACGATGGTATTGATGTAGGGGTGCTTGAAAGATTATTTATGGCGGTCACTAAATTGAACTTAAGAATGCAGCTCTATCGGCAACTGAAAAGCTGTCTCGTCCAGTTTGATGGGTCGATAAACTATTGTTAGGATGGTAAGCCGCATTATCTATTGTTAGAAAGTCTTAAATTTAAATCTTAAATTTGATTTAACTCAAAAAGTAATCTTTTTTTTACGAATCAAATTGCAAATATTAATGCTACGAATAATTTGACAAATTTTGAAATAAAAAACCAAATATAGAAATTTTACCCAAAACTTTTTGTTTTACTTTTTTGGCTTCAAATAAAAATATTTTGGAAAATTTGTAGCACTAATCGAAAGCGTAAACTTCAACTGATGTAACATGTAAATTGCGTACTTTTCCCTCAATCTTTAATAGTTATTATGGCCGGGGCGGTAAAACTTAACTCACCCTGTATACAAATGCATATTGTACAGATATATTTTTATTGTTGTGGTGAACGGTTTTTATTAATTTTTATTAAAAGTAGAGATGTAGTACAAGAGTGTCCCAAACATGAGATTATTGTAAATACAAAATTTAGAAATTGTATAAATAAGTGTTCAGTAGTTTTTGGGTTATGAGCTGCTTTCTGATGACAGTTTTAATCTTTTAATGACAGCAACATTTTAGTCTAATTTTAAAGTTCCATCAAAACTAAAAGATTAAGAAATTGTTAAAAAGTCAATATAACATTATTTTTCAAGTTCAGGAAAATTTATGAGATCGAAAAATCTCCTTGGTGTTAATTTTTGATTTATCACCATCTGATTTCACGGTGATAGTTTTCACGTTTTTGAAGAAGGAAAAGTTTATGTAAATAATAATCCAATTTTCACGCCTGGAAAATTAGCACTTTATAACAATAACGAGAGCGTATCAAATTTCAACGTCCGCTCTAAAAGCTTCAAATTCAGTTTTATTTTGCTTAATTACATGCAAGAAAAAAAATGATATTGCGTGGGCACATTGATAGCTTCTAGAAGTAAACTTTAAGTAGATCAATAAATCAGCTGATTCAACAGTTGGAGCAGGTGCAGATATTGTCCTATAAACGCAATCCCATTAGTATTTTTAGGACCCAAAGGGTCTTTGCGTGAATTAATTGTTGGACATTTACCTCGACAAGTTTTATTGTGATGACCGTCTGTCTATTATCGTTAATCATAACGGTGTCTGAAATTGTGTACAGCGACCAGCGATGTGTTACTACATTTCGCAGTAAAATATTTAAGCAGTGAATTATTACAAACGAACAGATGTGACCCATTCACTAGAAACTGAATTTGAAAACGTTCCATATCGTGCATATTTCAACGGTACTGTGAATTTATTACTTTTGACCTACTAATATGTTTTTGTGACACATATTAACTACAGCCGACTTGGGATTCAACAGTAAAATTATGCAAAGTAAAAATTTCCATTGAAAACAAAACTGAGGCACAAAGTAAGAAACCGTTACTTTCACTTTTGTACGAACAAGGACGTTTTTATTTACAAGTGAATTTACAGCAGAGTGCTAACAAGTTCGTAGATTGACGCATATGAGCGTGGATAATTCCGAAAATCCCCCGGGCTATTCGCCGCACACCTAAGTTTGTAACTAACGGCTATTCTCTATTATTACAATTGGTAAAATTAAATTAAATTGCTTGATTAGATATTCAATCGTTTTCGGGCTATGAGACCGACTGAAAGGTGAACCACGGACGTGGTGGGAGGTCGTGCCGACGAATATATCCCCGAAAAGGATTACGTTTATCGCAAACAGACGATAAAAGCTACTGTGTGTTTAACCAAGTTTTTGGCCAACAACAACAAGCCAAATTTGTCAGACGTAATTATAACATCGTTGAGGTAAATGTTGATATTAGTAAGTGAGTTTGTGAAATTTTCTCAGGCGACGCACCACTCTACGAAACGGGCAGAATCATTTTCAATTTAACGGTCGACTTAATTATGCTAACTGCATTATACGGCGTTAAAAGTGGAATTTAACTGCACCAATTTCCACGTTTAGCGACCAATAACGTCACGTTTATCTTTTAACTCGAATTAGCGGTTAACATAAAATACGACACTGCAAAACTTCCTCGTAAATAGGCACATTAAATTACCGCATTTTATAAATAAACAAAATGATGGTTATTTTTCTTGAAGAAATTAAATGCAGCGAAATCCACCCTGTATATTTATCGCCGCGGTTATTGGTAGTAATGGTCGCGTTAGCGCTGCATTATCCAGTTTACATAAACTGTAAATTTGAAAAAATCCAAGCGTGTATCGTATATCTTGGACGTTGTACAGGCTACAATAAGAATCGTGTCTCGGAAAATACTTCCTGTTTTAATATCAAAACCTGTTAAATGTAATAAAATTTTAAAAATGCAATTATTTTGACTTTTATTGCTTTTTAGAATGCCATTTCACACACGTGTAACTTTTATTATTTATGTATGGAAACCTGGTCGGGGCCGCATGGGACGTCTTCGTTAAGCGAAAAAGTAATATTTTAACCTATTTTCCGGTTACTTAAACAATCAAAAATGTTGCCGTATTGGTGAAAATGCGCAATTTCGCGACGTAATTTTTCATACGCAAAAATTGTTTCACCGGCATAGCCGGAGGATACTAAAACCGCTCACGCTGTGATTGCTGCGAGATCGGTCAGGTCAAACGTTGCTTACAAAATTTTCTGCAATTTTTCAAGAAAAATCGTTACTTCATGCTCTAGTAGAAATGGTGGAAATACAGGGACCGATATAAACTATTTTAAATCTCAATAAATTGAAAATTGTATTACTTATTCTGACAATTAAATTAAACAAAAATTACAATCACTTTGGAGGATCGGGCCAACATAAGTAACTAACCGATAGGGAATTGGAGAACACCATCGTAGCCAGGTAGCACCCCAGAATATCAATCTAACTGACAAAGCAACTGAACGGAACTGAACAACGCTGTCATATAACCTCAATAAACATTTTAGATTATAGGTACTTGTTTAAGTGCTAGTGTTGTTTTAAGAAAATGTCAAAGGTCATTAGCAAATATGCTGGAAACAAGAAGAACCTTATCAAAGAGAAAACAGTTATTTTTAAAAGAGCTCACAAGATTTTATGAGAAACAATGTAAAGAGATCATCATGGCAACACTATCACTAATGTCCCAGAACTCGCACCCCAGAGGAAAAAGGAGAAATCCTTATCAAAAGACAAATAAAAATTCCCAAAGAAAAAAATTTGTAGCTTGAACGGTATTCAAAATAAGAACATTTTTTCGACAAATCAGAGCCTTGTAAGCCATCCAGGTGTAGTTCTCAACATTGTTGCCAGGTGATTGATTTCATTACGTTTTCAATAAACTGGTCGGCTATGAAACTTTTGAAAAACTTCAAGATTTCGAAAGAATTCCTTAAAATCGATTTAGTACCACCTGTGCTTTTTAAATTATGTATTCTGCCGCGGATTATGTGGAAATGTTGTTAATTTACGGAGAATGTGGACGAAATGCTAGAGAAACGGCAAGGATTTATGCCCAATGCTTTCCTAACATCTTGAATGACATCTGCCTTAACCTAACATGTTGATGTTGACACTTTAGCGGGCATGTCATTCTGACATTATTTAATTGTTACAATTTATAAACTTAGCAACCGATTTTAATCACATTCACACCTCAGAGTTCCCTTTCTGGAATTGGTGGATGTTAGATATCTCACAACTCTCTTATGCAAGCCATTAATTGTTCTTCGTTTGCTTTTTTAGGGTGGATATTGTCGTCGGTATTTGTCTGTTTTCTCTGGGGCGCGAGTTCTGGGACAGCCTGTATTTTAACTGATAATGTACAAAAAAGTACTTTTAAAAATTCTTATAAAACACTTTATTATACGTTTAACCCTAGAGTCATGTTCCGATATAAATTTTCTCCATCCACGTCCTAGGTCTCGGAGACCGAATTTTAGGTTAAATTTAAATTTATATATTGGAAACTAGGTCCTTTCTCTACAATCTAACACAAATAGATTTAATATAACATTATTTTTATTGAACTTATCAGTGGGTATTCACTGGTACCACAATTATGACACTTTTTTGTAACATGGCTAAAAAACAACAAATCATTAAACTTTCTTTCAAAAATAACTTTGGTGTTAGGAAAACAAGATAATAGCAGACTTATTTACTTATCCGGATCACCACGGTTTTTATAAGTTCGGATTATCGAGGTCGCACTGTACTCGTAAAATTATTTGTGCTGAAACAATAGTAAAAACACAGAAAATAATAATGAACAAAAAAAAGGATAAGTAAGTCTAAAAATATGTCGTAAAGAATAATTGCAATTGGTTTACTTCCTTCAGTAATGTTGTAAGGTCGCACAGACCGGGACGGTGCAAAAAACAATACAAAGTGGGCACATGTGGCTACGATGCGACTGACTGAAGATAGCAATGACCAAATCAAGCAGCTACCCGAAGTATCGGCCAAATTTGTTAAAATACTAAAAAGTTATTCAAAGTGTACAAAAAAGTCGGTCTATGGGGCATATAGAACATGACTCCAGGGTTAAAGGGGAAAAACATTGGTTACCCAATTTAAATGGTTTCACTAACTGCGCATAGATGTCGCACCCTTTGCGATTTACTCCAATAACTGTTTTCATAAAATAGTTTTTCGTGGTTGAATCATAATTTCGAGTCCCTAAATTTCTTAATATCTTTAGACCTGATTTCTTGCGTTGGATTTACCTACAATACGCTTGGTAGATGCCGATCAATCATATAATAAAATTTATTACTTGTTTGGAAGTGGTTTAAAAATTGTGACAAAGTTTTCATCAAATAGCGATATTTCTCATATTGATACTAAATACACCTTTAGGAGCTTAATAGTTAGGGGATACATTTTTTATTTGTTTTACTAAAAGTCTCCATGTATTTTAGTACAAAATAAAAACAAAAACTTAACGTTATTAATAACTTGAAAAATCGGCTGCCATGAATTTGATGTTGTTGTTAAACGAATTAGCAATTAAAAGCTGTTAAATTTGGCAACGCGATGAAACAAATTACAAAGTTTGACCATTAATAATTCCATAACCAAAGGGTTAACACAAAATTAGTGCCAACGTTCTTGTAGATATTATTACTAATTTTAAAAAGGGAAATTTTGACCTACTAAACAAAAATTAATGTAATGGATTCACAACGGTGCCTCTCCAAAAAAGAGCCAAAACTCGGTCTTCTTGTGGAAAATAACTGCAGAGTTCATTTATGAATTTCATAAGCTGCGACATCCGGCTTACAGTCCAGATTTAGCAACCTGCAATTTGTTTTTATTTAAAATGTAAATTAGAACTTTCGAGAAGCAGTTTGCTTTGCATTGTGAACTGAAAAATGCTATAAAGGGTCATTTAATAGTGATCACAAATCCAGCAAGTGGTTGTAGCCAACAACATACATTATTGATTGCATTTGGAGCTTCCTGGTCTCATCTCATTAGTAAACAATCCTGTAGATTAGTAAATGAATATTTTGACGAACTACAACAAAAATAGATTTCCTAAGAGGAATGCATCAGCTACAAAAAACTTAGAAAAACATCTACTTGGTTTTATTTTGGTAGCTACGTACATTGCATAAAAAATTCACCCAAAGTTGTGTTTAATGTGTGTAAAGGTAAAGAATGGCAAATTTGCAGAAATTTACTCCTACATAATTAGGACACTGTGGAATTGGAATCAATTAAATAAACGTTACAGAGGTCACAAATTTTAACGCAAACCTTATAAAACCAACTTCCTTATGACTGTAATACAGTCAAACTTCCATATAACAAAGTGTCGCGATGAGATAAAACAAATTATTACAAGGGGTATAAAAACGTGTTCATTAAATTTCTATAAGACGTATATTCTCGTCACACTCGTACATTTCAAAAAACAATTTAAATTAAAATGGATGGCTTCAGATAATCCATTGCTCTGCTGTATATGAGTTGATGATGGCAGCGTTAAAAGGAATTAAAATCAGACCGCAGTCATTGAACGTTCATTCATTACTTTGTGTAGCAGAGAAGGGTAACTAACATTCATCTCCCGAGTGATAATGGACGGGAGATGCGGGTACATCTCTTGAACCGTCCGTGCCTCTTTGATAGATTACAGTTTTATTACTGCCAAACATTATTCAACTTGTCAAAATGTAATTGGTTATAACTAATGTGAATGTACAAATAAATTAAACAAGAACACGTTGTAAAGATTGCGTTTTTTTGTCCGCCCCGATGTAACTGATAACGCCCGATGTGATCTCTGATAGACGCGCGGCCGCGAGGGGGATTTTGCGGGGGGAGCGGATTTTCAGGCGCGAGGAACAGGTAGTTAGATATTAATTATCTTAATTACAACAAGAACCACTTATATATCACGTAATTTATAACCGATTACGTCACTAATATAACTAGATTTTTGCCCGGTTATTTTTATCATATGACCTCGCGCGTCAATTTTGAGTTTAATAAATATTTAGTGGATTAATTTCAATCGTTTAACGAATTATTGATTAAATCCGATCCAGATAATCTAATATGTACAGAAACTCAATTTGAAAATTTGGCCATGTATTCAGTTAATAATGAGCTTGTTAATTCCGTTTTCAGTTTTTAATATCTGGCGTCGCGACGCTTATTTATGTAATTTTTTGATGGATTTTTGAGCTTTTCTTTTCATAAATCTTTTATTTATAATTTTTTTAATATAAAAATATCAAAATCTCATCAGCTTTTTATTGAAATTCGCCCTTATTTCGATTATAAATCCTGTGTTGTCAACAAGAAATGTTAGTTACAATTTTTGAGTCATAAACAATAAATCAGGTAATTGTTGTCGAATTACAAAGCTTTTTGAAGAAACAAGATATCCCGGAGACAGCCAGGTAGTACCGGCACACAATCAGTATTAGGGACGTGTTTAGGCTTTGACATTTCAAATTTACAAAGTCCATGAAACACTCGCTGCTGTTCGCTTTAAATAACGGAGCACAACTAATATAAACTAATATAAAAAAACACGGGTAGAATGTTTTACCGAATCATTAAACAATACTAAGAAATCGTCAAGTGCCTAACTGTGTCCAGACGCCACCGACCATCCCGGTTAATCCAACTTCATCCACTGTTGCTCTAAATAAATCTTTGGTTAAAATTTTCAGCCAAGAAATCCTCCTTCTTACTCCTCTTTTTTCTTGTACTGTTCCTTGCAATATGCGTAGCAAGAGGTTGTATCTGTTTTCATTTATGTGTCCTAAATAGTGGAGTTTCCTTGTTTTATTTGTATTAAGAAATTCTTTTTCTTTGTTCATTTTTTTGAGGATTTCAATATTAGTTACATATTGTTTCCTTGATACTTTTAGCAATCTTCTATACATCTACATCTCAAATGCTTCAATTGTTTTCATCATCGCCTCCGTCAGAGTCCACGATTCTACTTTGTTCAACAATACCAAAAACACGTAGCATCTCAACAGTCTGGACTCTTAAAAACTAGGGACATTTTAATAAAGGCATTTCTACACTTTTCGATTCTAGTCTTGATCTCTCGCGAGTGGTTACACTGGTCATTTATGGTTGTACCTAGGTATGTACCGGGAGATTATCTTACAGGTATACATATCTCCTATGTTTACTTTTAAAAAAAACGCGTCAACATATTGATAACAATAGGCAACCAACATTACACCACAAATCACAAGGTTATTATTTTTCATTGTGAAAGGTTATGTTCAAGTATCATGAATAGTATTATGAATAGAATCTAAAATCATTTGAATATCAAAATAATAACAATTTTAATAAAACTATTAAAGTTTGAGAAGTTATTAACAGAAAGTACATAACAAAAAAAAATAAACAAATAGCGTCATAGCAAGTGTTCAAAATGTCCACCTTCTACTTGTAAACAATATCCTAGTCGATCTTGGAACGCACGCACAGCATTTCTGAGAATGTCCGGATTCAGTTCGTTACATTCAGTTCGTATACGATCTTTTAATTCATCTAGATTTAAAATTTGGATATTGCGGTAAATTTTTGATTTTAGGTAACCCCAAAGGAAATAGTCATTGGGTGATAAATCTGGAGATCGTGGTGCCCATGGTATGGGGCCGTACCGTCCTATCCAGTGTCCGGGAAACCTTTCGTTTAAACAATTTCTTATAACATTTGTGGAATGCGGAGGGGCTCCATCCATTTGAAACCATGGTTCGTTAATGTTTAAATTTTCTATTGCCGGAATGATGTTGTTTACCAACAGATCTAAAAATTTGGCCGAATTAAGGTTTCCATCAATAAAAAAAGGCCCGATAAGTGTAGCATTAACTATCCCTAACCACACATTCACCTTCTGCTGGTACTGAGTGTGGGTCAAATTTTGAATATGGTGATTAGTGCGGGATCAATATCTAAGGAAAACGAAGGAACAAGGTTAACAGAATAAATTGGATAAATAAGAAATTATGATGCACACCGGAAATTTTGGGAATTGACCTCTCCATTTAATGTGAACGTTGCTTCATCGGTGAAAACTATCTTCGCTAAAATTTCATCATGTTCGTTTAACAAATTAAATAAAGTTTCACAAAAATTTGTTCTTTTTGTTTTATCCTCCTCAAATAACTCTTGATGATTGGAAAATTTATAAGATTTGTACTTAAATTCTTTTAGTGTTTTAAATATTGACGTTTTTGATACAACGAAATATTCAGCTACTTCTCGCAAGGATACCATCGGATATTGCTCAACGTAGCATAAAATATTTAATTTTAATTCTTCGGTCAACACATGGTTGGTTTTAATCTTCTTTGTATGACCATTCACTATGCAGCCTTGTGAATTAAATTTTTTAACGATATTATGCAGAGTTCTGATGCAAGGAATTGGTCTTTCAGGATATTTTATGGAAAATAAATCTCTCACGGTCCGCAAACTATTACCTTGCTGGTACCACATTAACAATTCAATTTTTTCGTCTTTGCTGTACATGATTATTACAGAAATTGCAATTTTATGTTAAACTGACACTGAAAAATTAATTGACTTTTGTTGAAAGAGCCAACTTTTCAAATGTTGAGAATTGTGGTGTATACTTGGTTGCCTACAGATCGCAATAAAGCAATGCGTTGACTCGTTTTTTTTTAAAGTATACTTTTAAGATAAGCTCCCGGTATATTTATCAACTGTATTAATTGTGCCATTATCTAATCTCAGATGTTGCTTTTACTTATGATCATACATATATTTGGCCTTACCGATGTTGATTTCAAGTCCATATTTTTGACTCATCACTATTCTATTCATTAGTCGTTGTAAGTCTTGCGTATTATCAGTAATGACCACTGCGTCGTCGGAGTATCAGATGTTATTTAACAGTTGTCCATTTACAGGGATTCCTTCTTAGACAACTAAGGTCTTTCTGAATATTTGCTCCAAATCTATATTAAGTCGTAGTGGCGACAATATACAACCTTGTCTTACTCCTCGTTGAATCTTAATTGACTCAATTTGTTCTTCTTCCACCCTCACGGTGGCAATCTGATTCCAATACAGATTTATTATTATTTGCAAGTCTGTCGTCTATGGCCGTGTCTCTCAGTAACTCTATCAATTTGTGATGTTGCACCCTGTCGAATGCTTCTCCGTATTACACAAAGCAGAACAAGGACTTCTTTACTGAATAGGGCTTCTCTAGTTCCAACTGCATCTCAGAAACTAAACTGCGTGGGTGCTAGTCGTTCTTCACATTTTTTGTAGATTCTCCTGTGTATTATTTTTAAGAAGAAATTTCTTGCATTTTTTGACTGCTGCTTTCTTTGGTATTGTTTAAATTCTAATCTGAGCCAATGTTGAGATATATTACCCGTGCTATACAGTGGTACCTCGGATAACGAACTTAATTCGTTCGTTGACTACGTTCGTTAACCGAAATGTTCGTAAACCGAAACAATATTTCCCTTTAAAACTAATGCAAATCCAATTAATCTGTTCGCTAGCTCAGAAACATATTGTTTTTTGACTTGTTGTGTATTTATGTGTGGCAAAAATATGAAATAAAATAGGTTTCTAAAGATTTGAAGATTCTAAAAATTCAGTATCTTTTGCGATTTTATGGAGATGTAATGCATGCATCCTGTCAAAAATCCAAAAACTGCATAGTCACTAATAAAATATAATGATATGCAATAAAATGAAAAGTAAATAATAATTAACTTTTAAGATTGCATGTGATCAAGAATGATGGCAAAATATTTTTTTCGCACAATCATGTTACTAGCTACTTACCATTGTTGTTGACAGGATCTGTAAGTTGAACTTACCGCACCGATGCGGTAAGTAATTTGTGACACATATTATGCCTTCAAAATATTCTTCTCAAAAAAAAATTACGTCAAAGTCAGTTTAAATTTCTTTATTTCATTTCATATAAGCGATTGTGCGAAAAACGTAGTGGACTATACGGTTATTAAGTGCCATAACAGAATCTTGGAAGTTGAAAAATCGAGACGATTCTGTTATAATGCACTTACTAACCTTATATCCCAATATACTATAAAAACATTATGTTTTTACTCTATAATTTTTAAGATCCCGACCCCTATGAAACAATTACGTGCGACACAATGGAAAAGTTTCATCCCAAAATTTACAAAACTATTTATAGTTCAATTGCAACCATTATATTTGTAGAACGAAATTAAAAGAAGTTTTTAGTTCATTTTGAAAGTTTTAATTTTTTTAAAAGAAATAATCAATAGGCATTGTTCGTAAACTGATTCAAAATTTATTAGGAAATTGTGTTCGTTAATGGGGGCGTTCGTTATCCGAGGTAACACTGTATATGTTATTGAATATATTGACTGCCCATTTGATTCCATCTCATCTAGCAAGCTTTAGAAATTCAGCCTAGAAGTTGTCTTGGCCCGATGCTTTTTCATCTTCGATTTGCTTGATTGCAGTTCTTCCTTCTGCAGTTTAAATCTTTGGGCCGGCTTCGACTTCTGTCTGGAACGATTGTGTTCTATTTACAACGTCTGGTTTATTATAAAAAAACGAATACCACCAGTTAGTGGTCGTACTACGTCACTCTATGAAATAAACAAAACTTGAAGATTTTATACAATTTAATATTTGAGACCAATTTTTGCGGTGACCATTAATGTTAGCGCACCTTGTACAATAATCTTCGTTTTTTTGTGAAGCTCGAAAATTACATCAAGTGTCGGCGCAATAATTTCTGTTAACTATCCTCAATTATTTGACGCCGAAAAAATTAATCAAGGAAATAGCACGCTATGTAATTTGCAGCTCACGTGCAACGACTTCAAGGTAAATGCGCTGTGAGTTACGTCAGTCAATTAATTCGATTTTACAAATTTAAAGAGACAGGTGGCGTAAAGAAAACGGCTCGGCGTGTGAGGTATTTTATGAGCCACAGTTTGTTTCTGTTATTTTTGTTATTAATGGCCGCTTTTCCGTTGAAAACGCGCTCATTATTTTTAGTCATCGGCCAACATGACAGCACAAAACTTCCACACTAATTAGAAGTACACGGCGAAATTTTATTTTGTATTTAATGAAGTTTCCGCGGATTCAAAAGACTTTTTAGGGAAAAGCGCGCTAAATCGTCTCTCTGATAAATTGAATAAGGTGCAGGAAATTTTTGTATTCAGTCGGCGTTTGAAATAACGAGCGCGGAACATTTCAATACACAGCTTCAAGTAACGGCGTGAAATCACAAAAAACAAGTTCGGAACCGAATTGCGTAATTTAATTGCAGATACTAGTAAAATCGTTATCGAAATGTTCTATCCGAGGAAATAAAACGCCGCACTTATGTACACACAACAAGCATCAGACACTTTCCTTTTAATGATATAACGACGTATTCATCGGTGCATGAACAAAATAAAACGAATGCGTTGTTTAGATGAGAGGTCATTAGATGAAGGCTGCAATCGTAAGGCGGTGCGATAAACAGAAGACCGACCCGAAGGATATCGTTTTCAACCGGATTTTTATTTTGCGGGTAATTTGCTAAGTCTCCAATAAATTACGGACGGAACTGCAAACGATTTCGGAAAATGTTTTTGTGGGCGGATTGAACCGATGTAGCCTTTAATTAACTAATTAGTTGGAGGTAATTTAAATCAATTTTTTTGAACGCTTCTTCCATTACATTATCAGCTTCATGCTGTGGGGACGCTAATGAGAGTTCTGACAGTTTAACCTACGTGACTGTCTAAAAAGGCCATTGAAAATGTAAAAATTATTAGACATTTTGCTGAAGTTATTTTTGCGACGTTTAATCACACGCACATTCGATTTTTCAGCCCGATAAGCAAATACAAATTTCAAAAAGTCGCTGTTATTTCTTATCGCGAATTGTCGATTCTAAGCGATTCTTAATAGCGGCGAGGATAAAATTACTTGAATAAATCATGCCTCGAAATTAATTTTTTATTGGTTGTAATTCCAATTTTGCAAGTCACTAACTGTATGGCTACTGGAAGATTGCATATTGGCCGTTTCAACGTGTAATTACTCTTATTTTAAAAATCAAAATTGGCTATCCAAACACAATTTTTTTAATCAACCAAACTGAGAACTTAGTGATGAATGGGTTCCATTGAAAAATGTGAAAATGATAAAGTTGTATGCGTTTCATGTCATTAATAACAGTCTTATAATAAAAAAAAACTGGAGCAGTTCCTGCGCGAAATTGATTTTTTGTTACAAGTATGCAAATTGGGTAAGCTCGCGTTTGCCGCGCAATAAATTTCAATTACAAAATTTCGGGGTTACAGAACGTTCGAATCGAGAACATAATTAAACAACTCATGTAAATTTTTTGTGCCATAAAAACGCAATTTAAATGCAATTTAATTCGGCGGGAATATCTCATAAAAGAACCAAATTAACTAAATTAATAGCCGCTAGTTACTAATTGATAACTTGCTGCCGATGGGGTTATAATTAACGGGGCAAAATTTTAAATTCGACTACTTTTAGAAACGAAGAGAACTACATTCGACTATATAGTACAGCAAGTCAGGAATAGATGGCAAGTAGGTAGCATTCTATACAATGGCGTATGTTTAGTTGCCTAACACAACGGGGCTTAAACGTAGTTAGGGTGAATAGCAAACTCCAATATAGAAAAATAACAGAACTGAAGTCTTTCGTCCTCAAAATTTGCAAGAAAATTCGTTTTCTTTACTATCAATGTCAAACTTTTTTATGATTTTTAATTATGCTTATTTAGCAGTAATTAATTTTTTAATACACTTCGTTCTTAAATAGATTTACAGTC
Source organism: Dascillus cervinus (assembly GCA_949768715.1). Taxonomy (NCBI): domain Eukaryota; kingdom Metazoa; phylum Arthropoda; class Insecta; order Coleoptera; family Dascillidae; genus Dascillus; species Dascillus cervinus. The sequence goes on along the minus strand of OX458319.1, from coordinate 21,084,446 downwards.
GAACCTCTATTTAACTAACCGCAAAAAGTGGACAAAAGATTTATTGTGTTGAAATTTTTTATATGAAATAACATGCTATTTTGAGAAATTTCGTCGAAGTTTCAAACAAAAATCCACCGCAAAGATGGGATTCTGAGAAAGTAAAACCCAAGATTGAATAAAAACATATTTCGGACAATTTTTTTTTTTTTTGAGAGGTGGAAAAGCCTTGCAAATAAGTTGTCTGTCAGTCTACCGAACAGGGAGTGTCAGATTTCACTGACTGAAGAAAAAAACCGCTTCTACCAAGATGTTATTGGGTCCGGAACAAGAAGCTTTGAAATTAGTATTCTATACTTCTGACTGTTGATTTGTGTTCATTAGTTAATTAATTACATATTTCGGATAAATAAATTCTTTCTGTAGAGGCTCCTTCTTTAAATTACTCGTCTAGACAGTAATTACTATTTACAAAATAAATTCAAGCAAAATATATGACTTAACTTAATATAATGACCTTGTTTTGTTTACCTATGTTTATGGCTAGAAATTGAAATTTTCATACTTCAAATCTGTGGAAAAAAAATTCCAGACAACCCCTCACCTGGCTTCTTGCCCACTCCCACTTCGAAATCCGCCGAGCCGAAATTTCGTGTTGTAATGCCAAATCGAAAGCATTGTTCTAATCGTTTATCCATTAACTCATACACGCACGCACTTATTCGCACAGTCACTACTCATCTCACACTTAAACCTCTTATGCACACGCATACCCTCATACGTACACGCACGCATTAATTCATACGCATACACACGCACTCATAAGCGTATCTACGCACTCATGCCTACACGAACGCACTCATACACATACGCACCAGAATAATGACAACAAGGTGTTCATGGCTCCTTACTAAATCTACACATTCTACACGTCCATAGTGCAGTGACGAACCATTTTCTATCTGGACAACATATTTATTATTATGTTAGATCGTCTGAAAAATAGTGTTAGCAACTCGTTGGAAAGTGTTATATCGGAGCTCGTTGTGAATTTTACTTACTCGACTTCGTGCGCAGCGCCTCATATCGCAAATTCACTCCTACCACGATAAATGTCACTTTCGGTACTTGTAACGAAATGAACTATTATACATAGAAGACGACTGTGCACAAGTGAGGTGTTTGAGAACTTTTGGTAAGAGATTTATACATTCTTGCACAAATTACCTTATGTAACAACGTCAGCTCAGCTGTTGTGAACTGTTTCTTCATCGTGTTGAAAATAATCATTATGTAAACTCATATGGGTGAAATTATTAATGAATTCTTCCAAAATGTTCTAATATTACACAATTGTAGAGGTCTTTGTTAAGAGTTTTCTAACTAGTGCTGTATGATAAGTGAACTTGTTCTGAAGTCATCCATTACTTCTCTTACATATTCAATCACAGAAGTTGATTTTGTTAGTCAGCCTCTTTCTGATTTTCTCTGATTGTTGTCAGTTTCACGAAATAATTTCACCCACATAACTAAGTGTTTTCATAAAATTTAGTCGATTACAATATCAGAAGGAAGTGTCGGGGGAGGTTGAGCTTTGTACACCCATTGGCCATTAACTAGCGGAAGTAAGATTCAATCGCAAAGGCCTGATGTTCTTCGGTGAATCGTACTTTCACGTAAACATAAATTCTGCTTTTGTTCAAGTTAAAAAAAATATTGGGGCAAGTTTCATTCAATCGTCAACGAAAGTGTATTTTTAAAAAACTGATCTTTGGCTGCAATCTAAAAAATAACTAGCGAAACAAAATTGAAGAACAAGAAGGGTAGCAGACATTGTTAAAACTCTCACGAAGTTTTTCATGTAAGCCATGCCTACAATTTTTTTTCGAACCAAAATGTCACCCCAGTCTAGACGGAAAATTTAAGATGTAAGATATATTGCATTGACCATCTAGAAAAAAAATATTCTCATCGGTCGATCCTCTTCGAGTTTTATGTTTTCATAATGCAATCATGTGAATTGTCAATAACAATATTTAAAATTGTAAAATAATAACAAAATAAATTTAAGAAATTAATATTTAGGTCAGGTGACCTATATAAATTGTTTTGTCTTCGCTAGTCGAAACACGATGAGGAAACGACATGTGATCTTTGTTAGTTTGGTAATCGATAACCGAAGTTTGGGTATATTTAGGCAACGAAATTGGTAACGGTAACCAAACCATTTTGCAAAGGACCACAAAACTGTTCAGTAAGCAACAATAAATAATTTTGATAATAGTAACTTAAAATTTTTTAACAACACTAAGCCTTGCGTTCCCAACGAAATCAGCTTTGTAATTTTTCCCAAATTTTGGTACCGTGAAAATTGAATTTAAAAAAACAGTTTGGTAAGTTAGCTTTCTCAGTGCAACAAAGAAAAACGATTTATTCCTTATTTGAGAAATTTTATTAGATTTAATAGATTAACTTAATTTTCCTTCCAAAAAATTTCAACGAAAATTTTTGTTACATTGAATCTCAGGTGAGATGGTTTAATGAAACTTAAAAATTGTATTTATAGAGGTATTTTTATGTTTGCTGACGCACTCAAAATATTTCCGTTCGCTTTACTTATCTTCATAACTCATTCAGAAATTTGCATGGACTGCATACACGCCGCACCTCTTAAATCTTTTTTTCATTGCATCATTTTAAAAGCGATTTTGACTCATTCACCAATGCTTGTGTGTTTACGATCTGATCACCAGTTTTCGTCATAAAGCGGTTTTCTATTACTCATTACGATCACCCACTTGTATGAAAAGTTCATGGAAGTTGTCAAAGAGCCCCCTAATCGTAAATGAATATGCACAAGACGTTGTTTATATCAGAATGCGAGTATCGTATATCATTTTCTGAAGACGAAATATACAAAGCGTGGCAGTGTGGGAACGGACTCGCGTAAAATGCAAGCCGTGAATGAATGACAGTACAATTGGATCATTTTTTCTCGCCGCGCAGAAAAATGAACCTTTTACGTGTTTACAACATCATCGACCTCTAATTAAAGTTTGCAGATTTGTTCAGGAACTTATAAATACAATTTGGACCGCTTCCAAGTGTACACGGACAAGATATTCATTATGCGTCGTAAATGAATGCCTGAGCTAATAGGCTCGCGTTAAAACACTTTCAAGTTATGGTGAAAATTAGATTCGATTAATTTTTAATTTTGCGGTAGAACGGACGATTTCTTTAAATCAAGGAAACACACAACCGTAAAAGTCAGGTAAATGACAGCCCGTCGTTAAAAGAACAATGCCAGGTAGAGAAATCCATTAAAATCGACCGTTTGCAAAGCGAAACTAAATAAAGTCGGGAAATATTAAAAAGGTTTTAAGAGCTCGCATGTGTGGCTTTTTCATCAAGTTTTGCTATTTGGGATAAAATCGATGTTTTTACAAAATACAACCCTAAATCCCGTTCCAGTGCTCCACTTAGTTACAACTTCGAATCACTAAATTTAATTAATCAAGACTAGACTCCCACGGTGATTTCGTGAACGTTCAAACGTGACGTTTTAATTGCGTTTTGAAAGTAAATTTAAAAATCAAAAGTAGGTTTACAATGTTTTAACTAAATTTTGAAATTACAATAACGATATTTGATGAACAGTTACATTTAATGAAATATGATAAATTGAATATTCTTTTTAATATAAAAATTCATCAGAAATGCCGTATTTTCAAGTACAGTAAGACCCCGCTTAAGGTGGGTTTGGTAGGTCTAGAAGTGAGGTTAGAATTATTGAATTTTCAATCCAAGTTAATTTAAAATGTATAGTGCAGATAAGCTTCAAAAGGTAGAAATCGCAAACCACTGGCATGAAGGTATGATGACATATACTTTTCATAATTTATTATGTTATATTAAAATATTTTCAAGCGATTTTGCTCATTACCAAAATTTCTCAAGTATGTCTCCTCATTCGGTATTAAGTAGGCTTCAGTGTAACACTGAGTAAATGTTTCTTAAAGTTGTAATATTTAAATTAACTTGGATTGAAAATTCAATAATTCTAACCTCACTTCTAGACCTACCAAACCCACCTTAACGTTTTAAATACAGTCTTACAGTTTCTTTTTTTTTGCAATTCACTTTGAGCGACTATCTAAAAATAATGAAAACAAATCTTTAAATTATTACGATTAGTCAAATATTTAAAATGAATTGACCGAGAAAAATTTGTTGTCGGACATTCTGATTTTCTTTAAATTTATGTGGTTGGTTGGTTAAGCGCTTATTCGTTAGCGATTGAAAACAAAAGAAAACAAGAAGTTGAATAAGTATCAAATATTATCACGAGTTCAGACCCATTCGCAGCCATTCGCAGAGTTTTAGTGTACCAGTTAGCCAGCCACCCCACTTTTTTCGAAATTTCAACGATTGAAACATAATACTAAATTTATAATCTCCATACTGATGTAATTGAGCATGCATTTAAATAAAAATGAATGAAAAATGAAAGGTGCGGAAAACAGGCATTCAAACTGCTATTGAAAAACATGTGGTCCTTAACCTTTGGGAAAGACATGAAGTCGAACATCGGTCTCATAGACCAATCGGAAAAATAACAGCCGCCTTTTGGAAAATTACTTGGTTTAAATTTTATTTGTTAAATATAAAGTGTTTGGGTAATTTAACCAAGTTTGTGTGTTCATAGAGCTTTTATTATAAAAAATATAAAATTATAAAAAATTACAAATTTAGTGGAACGTAAAATATTAGAAAATTAAAAAGTACGACATGATTACTTTCCTTTATTATAAAATAGGACGCAAACGAAACTTAACATTTTGTTAAATAAATATTAAAAAAACAAATTGTCCCAATATTTCGGCGGAACTGAAACTTTGCAGTCCAAATTACTGTTCTTCTTGGAGAACACATGTCTGGCATATTGGTACTAAATGCTCCAAGCACATAAATTTCGGGCATTTTTGGCATTTGTATTTCGATTTTCTATTTGTCTTGCTGCAGCAATAATAACATCTTCCATAGATTGGGGTTTTCGGATTAGGATCAGCAATGTTATAAATTTCTTGAATCCGCAATTTAATAGTTTTCGAAACGCCGGTACTAGTAACTCGATTTTTAATATGCTCCTCAACTAGCTGGTGTCCAAGAAGTTCTAAAAATTTTCTTCTGAGAATTTTTTCTTCCGGGTTATTATATTTATATACAGTGTTTTCGTAAAGTATGGAATAAATTCGATAAAACATTTTAGAAGAATTTTCACAAAAAATCCTCGGACCGGTCAACTTTAGTTTTTAAAACTGCATCTTTTTTAATATTTATAATTTTACGATTGTCTTTTGTTTTCGCACTATGACGTCATCATCAATTTTTTTAAATAGCACCCCATACTCTTGATCGCGAATTTGGATGCAACACATTTTTCTAAGTAGGAATATGTCAAATTCGTATGACCTTGAAGAGGAAAGTTTTCGAAATAATCTGTCCTAAAGTTTCGAAAATGTATGGTAAATTTATTAGAGTCGAAAAGTGTTTTTTGTACTTCCTCACCAGTGCAGGCAGTCATTTTTTATATACTGATGGAAAAGTGAAAATATTACACCTAACGAAACAGTATAGAACCTATTTCAACAGCTGAATAATTATAACTAAACTAGCAGCAACGCAATGAGTTGATAAAATATTGTTTAGTTGCAAGAAACATTTCCAAGAATAATTTCGAATAAAATAATATATTAATGCTAGCAAAGCACCGTTGATTAAGGTAAATATAGAGTTACAGACGAACTTAGCCAATTATATAATTAATAGACTAACATCGGTCTGTGAGACCGAAAGCGTTTATAACTTAAGAACTGTTCAACGCTCAACTCTGACAACTTGAGGGTAACTGACTCTATTTGAGATCGAAAGGTACCGAGGACGGCAGAAATTTGCCTCAACTAGGGAAAAAATGCCTGGCAAAAATCGTAAATGTCGGTCTCTGAGACCGTATTGTTAGCTCCGGAAGGTTAATTAAGTGCAAAATATTGAGATAATAGGTACATTCACCCTACCATCGCGGAAAGATTCTAACGAGACCCCGCACTAGGACAAAAAATAGGTCACAACGACAATCAACATGTTTAAAGAGCTGCTTCATTATACTTTCAAAGTTGAAGTAATCAGCAAAGTAAACACACTTAAGTGATTTTGCATTGCATAACAAGCGCCGTAGTTCAAAACCAAAAGTTTCGCTTTAAAAAAAAGAAACAAGGACGTAGGACGGAGTTTCGGTGTGGGATAACCTGACCGTACCCATAGTGGCCATTAGTGTTTTGTGCGCGACTCAGGATCTGGTAAGTTTGTTTTTCGGAAAAAGTATTTGGTTTTTGGGCGTTGCAATTTTTCGCCGACAAGGATTTCAAGTGGGCGATGCAGCAATGGGAACTAATCAAGGCCCTTTGCTAAGTAATAAATTAATTGAGGGTGTGCTACTTGTAAAAACATGTGTTAAACACAAAAGGTATTCAAGAAGGACGGTAAAACGAAGGTGAGATTGCAGTCTACATCCTGATCGTGTTTCTATGGACCCCTTTTTTATTAAAAAAATGTGCACGCCTTTTCCTGTATTAACGCCATCTGTGCCCGAAATTTATATTCTTCAAAGAAGAAAATTAATTCATGTGGCTCATTTAAGTTGTAACAAATGTCGGTTGTTATTTCTTACAAGTTTTTTATTAAATCGAAATGTTTATAAATCGTGAGGTGCAGTGTAATATCGATTTCAACGTTTTCCACGATTGCTCGCTGTGTAAGGTAAACAACGCTATCCTTGACTGGTTTTAATTTGCGTATGTTGATGTAATTTAGTTGATAAAGACAAAATAAAAAGTGCGACATTAAGGTGTTATTATGGTCACGTATTTATGTCATACGAGCGCAGTTTACGCTGAAATAATTAAGAATTGTTTACGTCTGCAGTTTTTTCTAATGTGAGGCTAAAGTAATCAAATTGCAAGGCTTTCAGTCGGAACTCTGCGTAGCTCTTATTATAATTCAAATTCAATTTATATAATCTAACGGGAGTGAATTTGAAGTGTTAAGTTTATTTGAACTGGTATGTTGTTTGTAGGTTTAATAAATATTTAGCGATGCTTTTATAGTTTGCTGATAAAATAAATAACATACATATACATCTCGGTTAAAAATTTATGTAACATAACACCTGTTTTATCCACGGGTAACGCCTACACAGAACAAAACCGACTGATGAAAATTCGAGCTCGTGTCGCTGGTTCGGCGAGTTCGTTTGCAGAATTAAAATGCGACGAAAAATGTGTTGTCGTTATTTTCAGTACCTTTCTAACAGGATGACAAGAGATCAGATAAGATGTACTTTGCGGTATTACTTGAATCACGGCAAAATATCAGGTAGCCCTACGTTTTGTACTCCTCGGCGCCAGATAAGTCTGAACCAGTTTTCGTTAAGGTTGGATCTTCTTCTCAATTTTTGTTTGGTTTATTTCTAGTGGATATATCGTACGACAATAGATTGTAAAAGTATATATTTAGGGAGCTATTAAAAAAAACTTATGAGGTTACGGAAGCGGTTAATGTATTCACGTCAGACTATGCGGTTTTTGTATAAATACCAATCTCGCCTGTTTACTCTGTAAAACTCAACATTTTCTGAATTACGAGCGATTTGCGATAAGTAAATGATTCATAATAAAGTAGCTGGAAAAGTTTTTTCCTGTTACTGATTTAAATATTTTTTATGTTTATAATGTCACTGCCGGTGTTAAAATAGAACGATAGCCACAATTTATCTACAATTCATTTTTAAATGTTTTTATTGAACATTTTCTGATACTTTGATATTATTTAATAAATGTTTACTTATAATGTACGCTGTATCACCCTAAAGTAACTTACAACACCACCGAAGGCGAGTTTATTAAATGTTATCTGATTTTAATAAAGCCATTATTATACGAGTCAAATATGATGTTTTATCTACACTTTAAAATTTAAAATTGTCAGTGAATTCCCAACCAACAGCATAATTTTGAATCAAATGAATAGATGAGTATTTTATAATCGAACTAACAATACTGTAACTAAGTAACGTGATCTATTGCATATGAAATTTCATATTGTCCCAAGTGTAATAGCAGTAGCTTATTATATTGGCAGTTGGATACATAATACGTATACAGTCAAACCTGTACAAGATGAACCTGTTTGGTACAACAAAAAAAAAACACCTTATCCAGATTTCTTACTTAACCAGTGGCATATTTAAAGCGATATGCAAATCAGGACCAAAAGAAAGTTCCGTTATAGACAGGATTCCGGCTTAACAAGTTTCCTGCATATCCAGGTTTGACGGAATTCTGACATAGTCGTAAATAAACTATTTTTTTAATAATCGTCTAGGGTTGCACTCTTACTCTATTCGCTAGAAACGTAAAACGGTTCAAGTTAGGAAAAACTTGCGCACAAATACCAAAATCGGTCCGCGAGTAGCTGAACTACACAACCTATAAACGCTAACACTTCTGGCCCTACGTTACGTTGCTACCACCACGTGGTTAATGTTTTTGGGCGTCACTTATGTTGCACATGCTAAATGTAATTTGAGTATATTTTTTCCACCATTTTTACATTCCTCCGCTCCAAATTGTGGACAATTTATATTGTTACTGCATGATGGTTTTCCAAATCCCAAGTTTGAACGTTATGTATGTTAATTCTGTCGCGGATGTGGGAAAGTTTGATTTACTTTTGAATGATGATGAAATTGATTGCTTTGGAAAACTTTTAATCTTTTCCGAACACCATGTATAATTTTATTCTATTGAGTACATTTAATTAACTTCTTTAATTTACTCCTTCGAGCTTAGCAGTCCACGGCCTCTCTTCCATACTCTCCAACTTTGATCAATTGGTATAAAATATATTGCCAAATGTAATACAAAAATCGTGAAGAAGTAATAAGATTATTGGTAGGAATTAGCACTTCATAAAACAAGACAAAGATTCCATAAAACAAAACTAGTCACCAGTAGTGCAGTGCAACGGGTTGTCCCCCAAGGCACATAGTTTTGTACATATTCCGCAGTAATCAACTAACAATTGAATTAGTCTACCATATTGCAGAGACAAGTGATTTAGGGGAAGTATACAATTTTTAATTTACGTTTGTGAAACAATGGCAGTAAAAATTAACTCACTGGGGTGTGTCACATCCTCCCGCTGCACTAACCAGGCGATAATTAATTTCGTAACTAATTTTTAATACATGATTTTTGACCAAACAGAGTACATAATTATAGCATTCCGATGCCTATACAGGATGTCCCACGACTCGATGGTTGTAGCTTAAAAGTGAATTCCTTAGGTAATTTCAAGTAAAAAAATATTATACTCAATATTAAATGCAATGTTTCAATAATAAAAAATAAGTTTAACATAAAGTTAATTCGTAATTGTTCCAAATTTTCTCACGCTGCTTGAATAGATATAACTCTCTAAAGAGCAACGGAGTCGTCCGCATTGATGTAGTACAATAATAATTTTATGGATTCATTAATCTTTGGTTTGAATTTTTTTCGTGTGTTTTCAGAGATAATAAGATAATAAAGATAAAAGAATTCGGTGCCCTATCTTGATTTATTTTTTGAAAAATGAACGCTAGTTTATTAGATTGAATATTGTCAATAATTCGTTTGCTTAGAATTACAGGGTTCTATGTCACAAAAACAACTTTCCGAGAAAAACGCACTTGAAGTTTCAGAACTAAATACCTTTCGTGCAAAATTCCAAGTTATTTTCATTAATATTATAATTGGGGAGCTACATAGAACCATGAATGTCTATCAGATGCAAGAGCAAGCAACATATAATCTTGGATATCAAAATCTTAATTTTTGCAAAATTGTAACATAGAACCCTGTAATACTAAGCAAGCGAATTCATTAATATTGAATTCTGGATATATAGGGTTTTCCAATAAGAGGTGTTATTTTGAATAGCCCGTTATTTCGGTAGATGTCACTTTTGGAGCTGTAATTTTTTGACATTTGACAAGTAGAAACTACGCCATTAATAAAAATGGAACGATACACGCTTCAACAACGCATTGAAATTATTAAAATTCACTATAAAAATGGTGAAAATAATAATAATAATAATAACACCTCTTATTGGAAAACGAAGCCATCCAGGTGGAAATGGGCCTCATCACTCAAGATGATTTTTCGATGGAATTCCGGATCATTTTCATGCATTTTAAGGACCCAATCGGCAAAGATACGACGTTGTTGATGATCGGCCGGCTTGAGTTCTTGTGTTAACTGAACTTTATAAGCCTTAAGACCCAAATCTTTATGCAAAATACGGTGTAATGACGTTTTTGGAATGTCTAATTCCAAAGAACGACGAGGAATGGACAAACCTGGGTTTTCTTCAACACTTTCGGCTACAGCAGCAATATTCTCGGCTGTGCTTGAGCGACGTGCACGGGTTTTATTCTTCACATCACTAACTTGTCCCAACAGCTCGAATTTTTCCACCAATTTCTGTATTGCGGTCCGACAAGGTACTTCACGACGACCCAAAAATGTTCGAGTTTTACGAACCGTCTCTGCCAAATTTTCACCATTTTTATAGTGAATTTTAATAATTTCAATGCGTTGTTGAAGCGTGTATCGTTCCATTTTTATTAATGGCGTAGTTTCTACTTGTCAAATGTCAAAAAATTACAGCTCCAAAAGTGACATCTACCGAAATAACGGGCTATTCAAAATAACACCTCTTATTGGAAAACCCTATACATATCATTCTAAGGGACCGTTTATTTGTTACGTAAGACGTTCTTTCTTACTTTTAGATCCCCCCCCCCTAATCTTACGTGTGAAAAATATTTCGACACCTATAATAATGTTAGGTGAAATGAATGAAATTTAATATTTAGAAAAAACAATTATTTAAACAATAATATTTTATAATGTTTTATTAGCAATTAAATATCTTTCACCTTTTCGATTTCTTAAAAGATTCGTTTTATGTCACTTTCTAAAGAGTGAATTTTCAGTTACAATAATTTGTTAAACTACCCTTTTAGCAGAAAATAGGAACACCTATTCCAATAATTTTATAAAACATATTGACGATGAGCCTGCAAAATCTCCTAACTACTTGACATGCAATTTCGTCAAGGGAAGCAAACAACTGCTTATTTTCGGTAACAGTTATTCAATTGTCTATTAAAACCAATACCTTAATTTTATGCATTGACTAGTTTAGAAATTGTTTGGTGTATTTTTAATTAATTACACTTAAGGAGATTTTGATTGAAAAAAAATTGTAGATATCAGTTAGGAGATTTTGCATCGTCAATATAGCGAGTACACGCACGGAGCTGCTAAGAAATTAATGTCTCAGAATACAATTTATTGCGAAAAAAATAAAATCTTACTTAATCAATTGGCACGACCCCTCCCTTCCCCAAATAGGAAACAATAAAATGTTGGCCAGCACCCTCTTCCCTAAAATCTCTTACGTAATAAATGCACGGCCCCTAAGGTATTTGCAGGTTTGAAATGACCATCGATTCGCGGGACACCCTGTGGAAAAATTTGTTTTGATTGAAGAAATACACTGCTACATGGATAAATACGTAACACTTCAAGAGAGTAACTGCAAGAATTTGAAATGGAAAAATGTCATTACCAATCCGAAAACAGTTCAACTTAAACGGCAAGGGTCAATACTCGAACATCATCAAAAAAGGGCTCAATAATGAACCGTATTCGTTGCAATATGCTACGTGATTAACTGAAACCCGTAATTTGCAGAAGCCTATTGTCAAGTTGTGCATGCATGCCCTGTTTTTTAACTAAATCATTTTATTGTGAAGGTATTGGGAATTCAAATTAGTTTTACCGCGTATCGATAATATAGGTAACTGTCGTATTGTGACGTCATATTCAGGATAGAAATGTTTAACGTCAGTGCACGTCGCCGATTAAAGTGACATTTTGTAAATATGTGGCTAACCATTGTACATAAAAAAAGAAAACCATAAATATCATGTATAACACTTGCAATGTTGATCTGACAATAAATAAATATATAAAAAAATAAAAATATGTGACATTATAAAAATTGGGAAAATTATGTTACAAATTTGTCATCTGCCAAAATTGAATTTGAAAGATTAACAACAGCTCAAACCATCTGAAAAATAGGATTACTTTAGGAGGAAACTTCTCGACATAAAACTATTTTTCAAAAATGTTGCATCATCTTTGTGTAAATGAAATAAAGTATTTTGTTTTACTAGAAGTAGTATTCGTTTTCATTCAATAAACTTATCATCTGCTCGGATTGGGTTTGAAAGGTTTACAACCATTACAAAAATATCATCTGCAATTGGTATTAGATTGACTGGCAAGCGACTTGCCAATATTTTAAACGTTTTTATTTTCTGAAAAGACCTCTCAATATGGACCCTAGCCGAAGATATTTGAGAAATCTCAGTAGCTTCAGCGTGAGAATTTTTTTTAGGTTAGTTTCGGATGTATTCATGGTTCATGTTAACACTGACACATTACATCTGGCCTACAACTTGATATCAAACAAACAAATTACAAATTACTTCATTTCTTCTTTAGAATTATCGAAAACTAATCAAATTATTACAAAACGCGAACAATAACAAACGCACGTGGCACGACGTGACGTCACGACCAGGAGTTCGCTTAGTTGAATTTATTTACGCTAGAGTTGCATGCTTAGCTTGCATTGCCTATAAAGCAAAGAAACTACATAGAAAAATAAATTTTTAATGTGGTAGAAATTTATTGCAGGGAAATTTGAAATGTCCTCGTATATTGATAAGTAGGTTTTAATGTTATTGCATAAAACTGACTATTATAAACGTGCATTTGCATTTGGGTGGCTGCGAGCCAAGTAAATATTTAATCAATTTCCTGGTCGTTTTTACAATAATTCGCTGTAGAATTTTGCAACGTAAACGAAAAATAATTTCAAAATCTCAATTAAAATTCTGAGCGGATATTACCATTTCCATTGTACTGTAAACAACTCTCGATTTATATGCAAGTACGTATGTGTGCGCGATTACGAGATTGCCTCCCAGACGGGTCAAGTTTGTTTACTTGCTCTTTCGATCCAGAAAGGCGTCCCAAAATACTCTCTCCCAAGATATGCGACCGCCTTGATAAAACTCGTATTAATTAACACCGGCAAATTACCAAAGTTTGTTAGTTTAAGCGTAACTCAATTACGGGTCAATAAATATTGTCGTGCTGTCGATTGCGCTCGTTATTTCCAATTCCGACCATCTGCCCACTTACCGTGCCCAGCCGACCATTTGCTGACCCATTTGAACGAGCCCTGTAGGCCCTCGGATAATTGGAAGCAGCGCGTTTCAAATCCTTCATTAGGTTGAACACTCTTCGGTTCGTTCGTTCGTACGGCTTTCGTAAAGTTTCCGTAGCGTAAATCCGTCCAGTCTATATTATACGTGCGTTGTATGCGGCCATGTTTACGTTGCCGGGACTCCCCGCGCGTTTGTTTTGATTTTTTTTCGAATTTGTGGTGATGTGCCGATCGGAGATTTCCGCAAGATGGAAGACGCCAGGAACGGAGTCGTCCTAATTAAATGTGAGTCGCATAAAAATTTCCAGGGTGAAGGGCAACCGCCGCGCGGAATCTAAATTTAAACTTTTATTGATAGCTTTGCACTTCAGAAGGTTTCAGATTTTTTCAAATCAGCAATCGAGCCGCTTATCGCGTTTCTTCTAATAGCGGTAGCTCCGAGAAAAGAACGTGCACATGTAGCAATCGTAGATCTTTGAACCAGCCGAGGGCAGACGGTGGTACAGCCTTTTCTAAAATTACACTGCAACTTCCTTGCGTTCACGCAACGTTTTCAATATTAGCAAATTATTCCAGCATTCAAACAGGTGGCTATAATGTGGCGTCGAAGATCACCCTCGGTCCGAATCGGGATCAAGGCGACGGCCCGCATATTTTGATTTAAATATAAACGGTGAAAAACGCGCGGCCGTAAATTAAAAGGACCCTTTGTTTCGATACCTGAATACCTAAAATTGGCTTTCGGGGGGCGATTTTAAAAACAGAATCTATTGTTCGCCGCCATTTCGGTTCACATGTGCTTATCTGAATGAATGAAAACGTTTTATACGCGGCTGCATTTACTCCGGTTGTGTACAAAAGCAGTTATGATGTTAATTTTATCTACTTCCTCTTGTATTAAATGCGTCAGGTGAAAAATTAATTGGAGACTCTTCTCCCGAAACCGGTTCGAAACCTGAACGGGGAGGCTGTTTTATATTTTAATAAGATGGGTGTTGTAATCCGCTGCATATTGCGATCAGTTTTTTCTCTTGACCTTCCGAGAATTCGAAATTTGTAGATCTGGGACAGGCAGAGATTCATTGTTGATGTTTACAACCTTGCCGACTTTGCTTCCAGCTGGGAAAAGTGTTTTTAAGTTTCGACGCATGGGGATTGGACAGTTGAGTAACAGGTTATTTCCCTGGCGGTTTTCGTTTTCAACAATTCTGTTTTGGGTTTGAATCGTAAGTCGACATTAAATTTTACCTTGGTTTGAAATGGAAAACTTCTGAATATGTTGTAGTAAGGGTTCTGTTTAATATACAGGGCCCTTCAACATTAATGGTTACCACAAAAAAAAAAAATATATATTTTTTTTTGGAGATATTGCTATAAAAATAAGTTGCAATCTGATGTTAATTTTTTTTTCAGTTATCATCCAACGTTGCGACACTCATTTATGTAATTTTTCATGGATTTTTTGAGCTGTTATTTTCGTAAATTTTTTATTTATAATTTTTTTAATGCAAAAATTAAACAACTTTTATTAAAATTTATTTCGATTAAAAATCTTGTGATGTCAGAAAGAAATGTTATTACAACTTTCAAGTCATAACCAATAAATCAGGCAAGTGTTGTAAAATTACAAAGCTTTTTAACGAGACAAGATATCCGGGAGATGCCAGGTAGTATCGGCACGCGTTCAGTATCAGGACTTTAAATTTCAAATTTACAAATAACTAAATACAGCTAGGTAGAATGCTTAACCGAACCCTTATTAAGAAATACTAGGAAGTCGTTATGGCTAGAAGCGTTTATTTTTAGGCGGAACACGATAACCCTAGGTTATAGTGGGGTCTGATTCGGTCATCATTTGCGTTCGGGTAAATTTACCACTATAAGCTATTTAAAATCGTGAATCTTTGATGGAAGTTTTGGTGATGGTATTATTGATTTGTGACTTGCAAGATGACATTAAACGCTGTAGGTAAATACCACCAAAAAAAATTTTAGTCTTGATTTTGCAAAAATTATACTTTTTTGCTTGTTTATGATAAAAAATACATTAATACTGCCAATTTGTGAAATAAACAAAATTTGAAAATAATAATTTAATATTTGAGATAATTTTGGGAGTGACCATTAATATTGGAGTGGTATGAATAACAGGAAAAAGAAGTGGTAGAGTTTACCATTTTCGAGAAACAATATTTAAATTCAAGAATAATTTACTAGTAGCGGTCTATTCTACGAAGTAGACATTTTTGTGACCATCTCGAAATATAGCATGTTGCATTAATGAGATGATTTTGAAATATGTATTCGGGTCAGTTTGATATCTCAGATTTCAGTCTACAGGAAAAAATCGGGAATGATGAAATAGTGAAATTGTGTGGGTTAATGACTTATCTATTCTAAATTCATTAGTTGTAAAATCCGGTACCGTTCAAAATGAATTAAAACGTTATAGAGTACAAAAAATAAGTCTTTGAAATTTTACTACAAAATTTACTGATTAATTATAAGAGAAGATTACTTATATAAAGGCCCGTACCGACTAGGCCGAAAAAATGGTAAAATGATAAGCCTTTGATATCCGTGATTCTTGAAATGCTTTCCGCGAAAAACTTGAGTTTCTGTGAAAAAAAGTATAAGTTTGGGAACCGCTGAATTTTATACGGAAAACAAAAACCATTCATTAAAACTTGGCGCTTGATATTTTGCAATGTATTTTCCGATTACATAATTAAATTATTGCCGCATCCAAAAAATAGAAAATAATAAAAACGAATGTTTATTGAAGAAGGAAAGAGGGGTGGAATTTAGAAACCCCATGTTTACACAGTAGCGGTAACAATATTGCATTGTTTATGCTACGCCCATATCTACGGGAAAATTTCCTTTACGTATGCAGTATAGTGTCGGACCTGCATTGGTCGCGTGGGTGCCACTTACCACCCATTCACCATTTATACGTTTATCAATATAGCATCCAGAAATGATTTCACGTGCAGCACTTCACTACCTTCAAATTGGTGCATTTTTAAGGGAATGTGATTATTATCTTCGGCTCAACTATACCTACAAGTGCCACAGCTAATTAAACAAGTAAATGTATTGGATTCTTGGTGACTATTGTCCCACACGCAATCAACTACACTAGTAACAAAAATAAGGCAGTTCTGGTGCCGTCAACTTTTCATTACAGCAATGCAATAGACGATTTTTCTGGAGAAACAAAAAAATTGTAAGCTGGGGTAATTATTTAAAATAAGAGTAAGTTAACATACGAAACGTTTTGCAACAAAATTTTATTGGGACCATAAAGAGAAAACGAGCAATGGGATAAATTAAAAGTGGTTGACAAATGCTCCCCCTGCGAGACCAAAAATTTGTAACAAGTGGTAGCGCGACTACTGTAGGGTTAACCAGTTATTGTAGTGGCGAATAACTACCCTTTAACCCGGCAGAGCTGGCGCCATACGTCTTAGAAACTTTGAACTTTAACTTTTTAATCTTTCAATAAATTTGGCCGATTTTTCGGGTAGCTGCCTCATTTGGTCAGCGCTATCATCAGTGTTTCATATGATAGCAACATGTGCAGACATTATATTGCTTTTGTGTTTTTTGCATTGCCACAGTCTGTGGGACCCGACGCCAGTTTGTATGTAAATACAATAAGCTGAATGCAATTTTCCTTTAACAAATTTTTTTTTAATTTATTTTTTCATTTTATTTAATAGCTTATTATGTTAAAGCTTAGTATCAAACTTATTTTGGAAAGAAAGTCTAATGAATTGTTTTGTTTTTTTTTTCTTTTAGAGGTGTTACAATAAAATGACATAATTTTCATAACAATGGAATAGCCACTAATAAAAGTCTAATAAAAGTAATGTTATATTAAATGTAGTTGAATTTTATTGTAGAGAAAGGGAGCAGTTTCCAATATATACATTTAGATTTAATATGAAATAATGTTTTTCAATAATTAAACTATAAAAACTCTCGGTCTTTGAAACAGACGATTAAAATTTATTTCGCGACAGCACTAGCGGGTTAAGTTCTACTTGTTTGTCCATTCAACTTGCAAAATAAAAAAGTTATTGTAATGACCAGTTTAAATGATGGGAAGTCTCAAACCATGATCTCATACTAAATTTCCCAATAAGTAAAATTGGCCAGTGACTCTGGCCCTCAAATGTTAAAATTTCAATTAAATTAAGGTTGTAAATATGAGAAAACAACAAAAAAAGAGCTGGCCGATAATGCTTATTTCAAAAAAGTTTAAAACCACATTTGGTGGTTAATATTTTAGCATTTATAGTATTTTAGGAAATTTATTATATTCTATCTTCAAATAATAAAATCTATGTAATGTCAAATTGGGAGTTACGAACCAAGTAAATAAAATTGATTCGATTACATATGAATTAAGTTCAACGTCGTTGCATTTGTCCCCATAAATGTACAGTGTGTTTAATCACAATTTTCTTTTTATTGCAAAACTTCAGTGTATTCCCAAACTGCCGATATTATTACGTACTTACATAATTGTGTTCTAAATAAAAAAATCGTTCATCACTACAAATTCCACGAAATTAATAATAAAGAAAATTCTATTTTAACTAAAATGCAATAAAAACGAGTCACCGGCGTTATTAAAATGTGGTAGATAAGTGTAAAGTAAAAAAACGAATATAAAAGTTGGAGATAACGACAAGAAAATTTAAAGGAAGTTTCTGAAAGATACATTTGCAAGTCTTGAAAAAGAGAAAAAAGAGAACATCTCAACTTCTCGTCATCAAACAGATTTGAGGACCATAAATTAACATAAAACTTGAAAATATCGACAGATTGCCTGGGGTATTGGGGTCATGGTTCGACTAAAATTCACAGATTTGTTTTAGAAACTTTTCATTTGAACACTGTTCTTGACCTTGCGCCAACCTGCATCGATTGTTTTGATAAGGTCAACAGTCTCGGAATCCTTTTTAAACATTTTGGGGTTGTTCCATGTTTCCTGCGTTTTCTCGTGCGCGGTGAAATGGAGACATAAATTCCAATTAAGCCTTCTATTCAGGTATGATATTTACCGGTATGCATTACGATTTTAAATGCAGACCACGCTTTGTAAATGATACTGCACTTTATTAACTGGTTATTATTTTTAACAAGCCTACGATTACTTAGGTACACATTTGTATGGCATAAAGGCGTGTTGTGTTCATTGCCATAATTAGAACTTACTCCACCTAGTAGTTACCTACTTGTTATTACACAAAACTTTTTCGATCAAATGGAATTACATACTCGGATTGCTTTTCACTAGCGCCCTCGAGAGAACGTGGCGAGACATGGAGTCCTTTGAGAAAAATAAAATTTAAACTATCTCAGCACGTTTTCGTATCAAAATACATAAATAAACAAAAAGGCTTACGCAAACATGAAGGGGAAGGGTGGCCGTACTTGTGAATTAATTAACGGACTTTACTGCACTGATGGCTGTAATTAATTTTTTTTATGAATTTTTAATTAACGAAATTGCTGGGGGTAACGTGAGCTTAAGAGGGTAATTTTGAATATAATTATTTTGATGGAAATAAAATTGGCCTGACGTAAGTGGCGGTCTACCTAAAATAGGACACACGAATCTTAAATTATTAATTGATTGTTTATATTTAACTTGAATTGCTTATCGATTGTTTCAATCAGTTGTAAGTACATATAACATGTGTTGTCAAGTATATTCTATGATTTTTATTTTCCTCCCATTTTCGTCGGTGAAATGAAATTTTATTATTCCAAGGTTCATTTTGCACAAGGACACCCGGAGAAGCAAGGACGAGCAGATGAATATTGGGAAGACGGGCTACAATATTTAATACGAGCTATTGATTTTCAGTATCACGAGAGAATATTTTTTTCCCTTGCTCACAGGAAAATGTCACGGGTCTCACACATCCGGTTACCGCTAACAATGAAGCCGTGATTAAATCGGAAGTTTTGATATACCTGGTCGTGTTTCTTGCGCAGTTCAACAAACCTGATGGTACTCCAAATCGGACACCTCGTGGTACCTAGTATTCTTCAAGGCCGTACAGTTACACTGCAGCTGTTCAAATAAGAACACGTACGCAGGTGTTAAACGTACGGTGGATCTAGTTCGCCTCTCCTGTAGACACCAACAGGTTTTGCTATTTTTAATTGCAGGCCGAAGTTTAATCGGTTATTCAAAACCGGCTTTTATTGTTTAAGTGAAATGAAATAAAACTCGATGGAGAGCGATCCAAATGAAACCAAATAGCTTTCATTGACATGTGTGATGGAAATGAATAAGTTGTATTGATGATGTAATCACACACCATTGCTCTCTCGCCATGTAGGAGCGGTCTGTGTTTATTTAAAGAGGAAAAAAGGGGTTCCGTTGATTACACATAAAATGACGAAATTTATTTTATTCAGTTCGTTATTTGATGTTCTTTTGACTGACATAACACTACACTGTTGCTTTCTCTAATGTCGTTAGGTTCACTTCATTTTGTTAGCTCGATGCACCGCTACCAAGAAAATATCTAGAACAATTCTGACATTGACATTGTCAAGTAAAAATGCTGGTTAGTAGCCAGTTCCAAAGCGAGTTTCTTGCAAATTTAGTTTGAAGGCCTGATTAAGACAAAAATCGATCAGTGGAAGCTTCCGTGTGATTACATAACCTAGCGTAACTTGATCCAATTTGAGCTGTCAGTAAGCTAGTAGGACTTCAGCAAATACATGCCTTGCAACATAAATAAAAATCGGATGTGGTTATCCGCATGACCATCATATAAGTACTACATACTTGATTTCGAATTTTTGTTTCTTTCTTTTAAAGTGAGGAAGTACAAAATACATGAACCTTACAGTGCACCTTGGTTTGTTTTCTGGAGACTTATTAATATTTTGCTTACATCTTCATTTTGTACAAACCATTTTGGACCTTCCCACTGCTTGCACAATATTTGGTTCCATTTCTTGAACAGTTTGTATATAACAATAAAAAATATTCTATTTTTTGGAGACAATTTCCGATTCAATCTAATTTTTGGGACAATTTACTGTGTGGTGGAACTTAAATAGATATTCCAAGGGCACCAAATCCTGTACTAAAAATAGGGAGTTTACAATTTACATATGTCTATAGTTTATTCAACGAAAGAATATAGTATAGTGAATATTGAAAGAATATAGTAATCACTTGCTAAACTTGCAATGTTCACGTGATTAATGTACGGTTGCTGCTAAAAAACCGATTTACACTGGAAATACTTTTTATGCGGGAAATTTAAATTCCCATTGGTTTACTTTGTGCCAAAACATTTGACTTTTCCTAACATACAAGCAAAAGGAAGAATATAATGTCAAAAAGTACGAATATTTTTTTATTAAAATTATTTAGGATTACAAACAACTTTAATTCATTTTCTAATTTCATATAAAATTATTTTGAAGTGTATAACTTCATGATTTTATATAGACTGCCCTACTAAAAACGTTAAGTTATTAATAAGTAGATTTCAAAAATTCGATAACGCATATAAGAATTGACGAGTAGATCTTAAAAAAAAAATAAGAACAGGAGTTTTATATACAGGCTGGACCATCGTATGGCATTTTGGAGATTTAACCTATTTCTTGTTTGTTAAAAAAATTCAAACTTGCAGGTAACAATCTTCAATTAAAGCACTACACCAAGGTAATTTTATTTTTTTGAATTAAGTTTCTAAACAGCGTCGGGACGCTATAAAGTGAAAAAAAACAGAAACCCAATTTTTTTTTTTTAATAATTACATTGAAAATATTATGGAGAATGTATTCCCGAAATTTGCAATTTGATAGGAACCTTTGATTTTAAATTAATTGAGATTTTGTGATTTTTGTCGGGAAATTATAAGTGATTTATTGCTGTAACTTCTGTCCGCAAGAAATGTGCGTTCACAATGCCCGCTGTAAACCAACCATAAATCAAAAAAGGTATTTCTGACGAGCCGAGGCTGGTGTTTACTTCAGGACCGGACTTAAATTTTTTTCGTTAATCAGATTTAGATAAAAGAAACAAATAGTTGAATTTTAATTTATTTTATTTTACATTAGATGTTCAAAATGATGACCTTCCTGTTCGATGCAAAGTCGCAAGCGTCTCTGAAAATTTGCGTGAACGGTAGCCGCAACATTCACATCATTAAATTCGCGGAAGGCGGCAATTAGTATTTCCCTCATGTTATCTTTTGTTGTCGGTCTCTCCCGGAAAACACGTTCTTTGATGGCACCCCATAAGAAAAAATCTGGTGGTGTAAGATCAGGTGATCTCGCTGGCCAAGGTATGGGTCCGCCCCTACCAATCCAATTTTCTCCAAACTGGAGCGTTAATTCTTCCCGGGCTCTTCGACTAAAATGTGGAGGTGCTCCATCTTGTTGGAACCACAACCGAAACCTTTGATTTACTGGGACAATTGCGTCTAACAAATCATTTAGCTCGTCTTGCAAAAAGGTGGTGTATCTCTCACCATTCAATGGACCTTCAAAAAAAAACGGCCCCACAATTCTATTGTTCACAACACCTCCCCAGACATTAAGGGACCAGCGATTTTGGATGTCTTGTTCTCTCATCCAGTGCGGATTTTGTACTGCCCAATAGTGTAAATTGTGTTTATTTACCGCACCATTACTTTTCACACAACATTCGTCGGTAAACACAACTCTTTCAAAAAAATGTTCATCATTCCGGATTTTTTCCTCTGCCCATTCGCAAAAAGCCACTCGATTTGCAAAATCTTCACCATGCAACTCTTGGTGAAGTTCCAGGTGGTACGGGTGATATGCGTGTTTTTTCAAAATTCGAAGCACACTACTTTTGCTGATCCCAGTTTGAGAGCTAATCTCTCTGCTAGCAATGTGGGGATTATTTTCAACTAAATTTTACACCCTGGCTTGGTTGACATCGTGAGTAACAATTGGATTGATAAACGACCTGGTATTTTGTTGAAAAGTTCCTCTTTCACGTAAAGAAGACACTAACGATTTAAAAATTTGATGATTTGGAGCGCGATTTTGCGGAAACCTCGCGGCGTAAGTGTCGGCGGCCAGAGTAGCGTCTCTGCCACATTCGCCAAAAATTAATAACATTTCAGTCTTTTCTTCAAATGAATATTGAAAAGGCATAATTACTGTTCAGAATAGCTTTCAGGTAAACTTAACAAAAACTACACAACTCAAAAGCACGATCAGACTGTTGGAAGTTCAAGACTAAGCTAAACATTTGGTTACAATCAGGTGAATTCTTAAAAGAACAGCAGGCAAGCATTCCGGCCCCCGAAATGTGCACGACACCTGACACAAATTTCCGTATTTTTCCATAGATTAAAGCTGCTTTATCCAGTGTCTTTGGTGAAATAATATTTGTCATAAACAAAATAATATTGACATTTGTCTGATTCTTTTAGGACACCTATGCTATGAAGCAAAAATCAAGTTGCTAAAAAAAATCGTTTACATTTCGGTGGCCGGAATAGTACACAGTTCGAGTTTTCCTTAAAATTAAACGTAAATATTAACCAATTTTCAATTTTGTATGCCTAAATTAAAGAGAATTTCAATATTTTTTTAAATAATTATTAGCAGCAGAAGTAGGTCAATATTAGGCATTTTGACTTAGCAGTGACTGAGTAACCAAAGCTGTTTTAACAATGAGTCACTTTCAAAAATTAAAAATAGCGAGTTTTACATTCCATAGAAGATTTAAGTACGGGCCTGGATTTTACTACTCACAGCTCGTGTCGATTGTACCTCAGAACCACTTTTACTGAGGACAGTTGTAAATCAGCCTCACACCAGTTAACGAGGGTTGTCATTTAAGAATTCGGTCATAAATAAGAGTGTTTTGCTTTACATTATTTAATATTTCGATTTATTCAATCACTATAACTATCTAAATTCCGCTTTGCATATCATCATAATGTACGCATTACGTAGATGCAGTGAAAGAAAATACAAACTGATAGCTTTAGTAATTTGATAATAAATCACTATCAAAGTCAACTTTCACATCAATTTTGCTTTCTAAAAAATAATTATGCCATGTTGTAGTATCAAAATTGAAGATCATTTCCTCCAATTTTCATCTTTTTTGACCATTATAAATAGGTTAAATTTTAAAAATGCCATACGATGGTCCACCCTGTATAGTCGGCCCTTTTTATGGGGTAGATACGTTCCACAGAAAACCACGATTCACACAAAGAAAGACATTGACTATATGGTAAAATTAGGGATACTACGGTTGCCAGAATATTTTTTTCGAATAGAGACAACTCTGTCAAAAATTAGAGGAGATTCGCAAAAAAAGAGAAGAATTTTTCTAAATCAATTTTATTATTATTATTAAACCCAAAAATATATTTTTAATAAGTAGTTAACATCTAAAAAACAGAAACATAAGTCATAACGTACCTCTATGATAATAATACTTCTTTTAAATGAATGATAAATGAATATAATATGAGAAAATTTGAGTTTTTCCAGAAAACCGAAATATAGGAGATTTTGCTCCTCTTTCTGGTATTAAAGAGAAGTGAGGAGCCGACCTTCAAATAGAGGAGTCTCCTCTGGCAACCCTAGGATACTTTCCATAATTTTCGAAAAACGCGTAATATCAAAGCAATGAGTTAAAAGTCGAATATCTCGTAAAGAAAATTCCTGAAAATAAGAATGCGTAAAACAAATGTAGGCAAGGTGGTTCAAAAATTAGAAAGAATCTTAGATAGGTTTATTTTACAATTTCATTCAATTAAGTATTTTCCTTTAACACTACAATTACAATTTAGTGTAAGCAGGGCTTCTGACGAAAAAACCAGTAACTCCCCAAATTTACCATAACCAATAGAAATCCAAGTTTCTAGTTGCACGTGAACATCACACCGGTTTATTGCTATATATTTTCGTTGAATATATTATAGGCACGCGGGAGAGTTCATTCAAAAATGAAATTAGTTCTTGAAATATAGTAACAAGTTGTTAATGTGTTAAATTTTTCAACACAAAGTTTTATATCATACATTTAAATACAAGTTTTCATATAGATCTAAGGTCTTTGGTTTTAGTATATCGCCCATAACTGAACCATTCCCGTTACGTATTGGAAATAAGATTTGTCTCCCATAAACATTATTTGCGTGTCGTAGCAAGTTTCACAAACCAAGTTATAGAAATTGTTTTCGTACACATTACAGAGTAGTAAATGGAAACATTTTGATATTCGTGCTATTGAATAGTCTTTGACTAGCTTACATAATTTTCTTAAGAATTACTATACCTTATGCCGCGACTAACTGTAGTGACGTAGTGGCGTGATCGGCACGTGTAACTTGAAACTTGTATTGCTATTGGTTACTATAACGTCAACACTATATACGGTCGTGAAATAAGGTATAATACGAGCAATCTTTCATATTCCGTGAACTGATGTCAACCAAAATCTAATAACTACTTCACAATTCTTCTCTGTTTTTGTTCCTGTTTGTTGTATTTGTGTTTTAGTGTTGTTGTTTGCTTAAAGGTTTTGTCACGTTCGCAAATTTTTAGTAGCCCTGTCGTGTATTTTCATCAAAAATTGAAGCAATAGTTCTTTTTTCCATCACATCACTTTCTCGTGATGAAATGAAAACGTTGGATTTGAATTTATTGTCACGAGGATGCAGATGGTCAAACACAGCCACTGTACGATTTGTAAAGTTTGCCTTCTTCAGGATGCAGCATCACGTTCTTTCAATATGTAATAATGTATGTGCATTAATTTACATATAATTTAAATATCAAATTCCACTTTGCTTTACCTTTAATTATTACTTTTTTCTGGACTAGATGCAACTTTATGGCTTTCTAAAAATTTTACCTTTTTGCAAGCCACGTTAAGCGATTGGTTCCTCTTGAACATGATAAGACAATAGGGCGAACTGCTCATAGTTATACGGGTTGACGTTTTCAAGACAAGTGGTATAATTACCCACATCCGTTCTAGTCCAAACACAAATTGACTTTTGAAGTTTAATTTACCAGCGTAATGCGCTTACGTCGCGTCGGTCTAAATACTAGAACAATAAATTACTATAACTCCCCCACTCTGAAAATCAGGTTGCTGTAATGCCGCTGGATCACTAATTGCAATATTGTCTTTAAAATTAGGGCAATTTTTTACGACATCCTGCTCTACTCTGAAGATAGCGAGGGAAGAAATTTATTTGTTTTCTTAAGGCCGGAAAAATCGCACACTTTACGGTCGCCTTTTTCGGGAAGAGGCCAACGACCGTCTAACTTTATTCATAGTTTGGAGATAAACGAGATAAAGTTAATGTCATTCGTAAAATTTAACGTAAAAAGTTCGGTTGTCTTAATTAGAATATCACGCTCGTCATAACTTTCTGCAATTTTTCTCAAGTTGCAATAAATACCTCAAATTAACCGCTTTTACTTCACACTTTCTGTTAATTGGGAAAAATCTTAAACGGCGCCTCTGTCAGGCATTGACCTTTTTATAGCTGTGATAAAGAATTACTACTTTCTGTTCAGACAAATGACATATTTCTACAGTCGTCTATTGATCTATAAAGGAATTATTAAATCCATTCCTCGAGCTTATCTTAATGTTTTTCTTATCTAAAGCGAGGAAGTAGCGACTAATCGAATAGAAATGATGTTCCAATGTTAATTTCCACGTTTTTTGCAAGTCATTAATCGTTGTGGCAATATTTTCACATCCAATTAGCGGGCTATTAATTACAAAGAAAAACCCGATAGCCGACAATTACATAAAACCTTGTATCATTTTTCAAGGCTCTATCGATTGTGCACAATTCCGCAATTTGGGAAAAATAAAAACTAACCTCCTGGAAACCAACTGGATGGATACAAGCACGTGGAACGTAAAAATTCCTTTTTGTACGCTGCATAACTTTGAAGAGCGTGTAATTAGTGTCAAAATTTCGACTCTTTCTAGCGGAAGAAAGGACTCTAATTAAGCGCCAGTAAAGGGATCATTAAAAAAAATTAACAATGCACAAGGTAACTTATTTCCAAAATTAATAAATTCTCTGCTATTTGCAAGAAAATAATTTCCGTTGCGTAAGCCGGTCGATCTATACTGTGCGCTGACGTCAAAACGTATTTATTTCGAATCGTAATATTGTCAGGTTTGAGTGCATTTTTTGCCGTATTTACCGTATAATCCTCGCTATTTCAGCGCATTTAATCCTGTCGCCGATAATTGAAGTCTGGAATCAATACAGAATTGCAACATTCGCCATTTCATGTTTAATAAATGTTGTATAAAAGGCAAAGTGCATTAATAAAACGCCATCGCACACGTGGGATGTTTGAGAACTTATTTTGCATAGGAGGGCGTCTTTTTTTATTTTAATAGAGTTCAAAGGTTGCGTCGCTAACGGGATTTTATACGGAGGGATTTTTAACGATATCTCTCAGAATTAATTCTTAATGACTGGACTACCATGAGCCACATTAACAAAAAAAATTGCTACTAAGTCATACGGCGTAGAACGAAATATCACCATTTGTTATTGTGTTTGTAGTTAGTTTTGAAGCTCGAACTTCTTACAGCATGCATCTATTGAGTGGTTGCCGTAGTTTTTTGGTAACTTATGTTACCCTTAATTGAAGTTATGTAGCAACAAATATTAAAGTAAGTGGACACGATATTTTTCATGAATTGATCCTGATATATCAAGGGGTTCGGAACTAAATCAAAAGGAAACAGACTAACCCATAATGTGTATAATTACTACCCGATTGCACCGCTTCAGCATAAATTGACTTCCAACAAGCTGTTTTTTTATAATTGTAAACTTGTTGGAAAATTTATATTGTTCAATTCAGTTGATCCCAAAAATAACACAAACAGACAAGAGCACATATTATGTAATCTTACTTCACATGAGTTTGTTATTGAAGTTTTCTATTAAATAAAATAAAAATTTACAAATTCACAGTACAAAAAGTGGGTACATTTACAAGAGATGTAGAACCTATTTGTCTGTTGTAAGTAAAAAACAACTCATTGTTTCATATTTTAAAAGACTTCTTGCAACAATTCCTCTGTGATTGTTTCGGGTTTTCGATTACACCATTACCTCCACAGGGTTCTAACGAGTAACTTGAAAATTTGATCGAGATCTGTTAAAAGGTAGAAGAGGATAACAAACAAACTTTCACTTCCATAAATATGTACATATTAAAGTACAATAAGTAAATATCTTATTATACAATTTAACTACATCAATATTAACTTAAAATATTATAAATTAATTTACAAAATACAAAATAAACACTACATAGGTATATGAAATGATAGGAAGGAACTTCATCGAATTCACATTTAAATTTGTAGTCTTAACAAGTTTTATGTCCTCCCGGGATTAAATTATGATTTTACTCCTCGTTCCCAAAGACTGAATTGGCATATCAATCCCTGACTAGATTGTTATAATAAATGCAATTCCTGATTAGAGTGATATAATAAATTGAATCCCTCTAAATAGGTTGTATTAAAAGTCAAAGTTAATTTGAATAATTTTTTTTTAATGTCCTTTTGTTACATTAGTTTCTACTTCATACTTTATTTGCAAAGTCTAGCTCTAATGATTTCATTTACTAAAAAGCAGTTTTTATATTAACATATGATTCGGAGAGGCACAAAATAGCGTATATACCACGGGACGGAAGTGTAATTTATTACCTTCGCAAACTCACGCAATAAGTTTTCACCCTCGGGATTAAATGTAAATAAACTATTTTTAATGTCCATTTTTAAAGCAAATGCTGCACTGTAGCTTTACAAAACAACTGTCGCAAATAAGGTTATCGAAAAAAAGTTGTTGGTGCTGTAACTGATGGTGAAATCTAGCTTTACTGCTACGCCTCGAAATAAGGGAACAATCAATGCAGTGGCGCAAAAGAAGTAAACAAGAACTCATCACGTTCACATGTCATGTTAACCCCTACAAGATCATGTTTTTTTTTTTGAGACGCTGATGGAATTTTTTTGAATGTTCATTAGTTTTGCAAGACTTTTGTAAATGCAAAATCAATGTTTTAACACATAGAACTAGCCGGTAACTCGAGGTCTTCACTGTCCGATGCTTTAGTATCGTATAATGTGATCGTTTGCTTTTTGCATAATTTTTTTCTCAAGTGTACGAAAGCCAATATGTAAAATGATTTGGAATGGCACACTTAAATCACCCGTAAGACATTGAAATTATTTTGAATCGATATCAAAAATGTTTGAGCAGTGAACGTATTTATTTTGTATAGTTTTTGAGCGTATAAGAAGGGCTAATTATCATAAACGATTTTTGAGAAAATATTTTGAAAATGAGAGGACAAAGCATTGGTACATATGTATATCAATCATTGCATTCAACCAACTCAACTATCAATCTTATTCTCTAGATTTGACTCTTGAGTGACTACCGTCTGTTTTAAAAAATAAAAAACAAATATTTGAAAAACAACATGATTTGGAGGAACAGATAGCTATTTTTAACTCAGTGAAGAGAAAAGTTAAATCATAGTAAAAACGCGTCCATTTGTAATTCCCGTGTAGGCCATTTTGTATCATTTTCAAACAAAGGAGATAATAAAAATTAATAACTCCGAGATTGCCACGTGCAGTTGAGTGAGATTTAATCCCGATTTCGAAACGCTATTCCAGTGGTCTGGCGCCTCGGCAGTCCATGGCCTATTTTCCATTTCCCGAAGCCGCCAAATCCCGTAATCACTGCTCGCAAATTATTCATAAATGACGGGAACGCAAAAAATGCAAGACTCATCGACAAATCAGGTGCCAAGAATGAAAATACTTTCTTCAGGAATCACCCAGCCGGTCTATATTTAATTACCCATTGTCCCCGAAAACAATTCAATCGCGTGTCGTTCACTTCCTGAATTATGCAAAAATAATTATCAACAAGAGTCGCCTTGGAAAATATGTTTAAGTAAAAAACGAGCTCGCGCTCTTAAATGCGCGGATGTCGCGGTGTGTGTAAGCAGAAGGGAACACCGAGAATGTGGCAGTCGGCAGGACAGTCGCTCTTTGACGGTGCGCAGTGTCGTCGCTCTATCTCTCCAACAGTTTCATTTCGTGAGGATTAATTTGTGATGTGTGCGATCAAAAGAATAGAAAGTTAAATGCAATCAGTTTGTGCCCAAACGGCTGGTATTCCTACGAGTAAGTTGTTACCTTTAATTTAAAAAAAATGTGCATGGGTGTCCTCGCAGTGATCGCATCTGCAGTAAAAAATTCATAGCGCGCCCACGGACGCTCATAAAAAGAAACCGACAGTGAAATTAATTGGTGTGAGATTATTATGGACCTGTTTATGAAATTTCATCGCACAACTTCGGACATTTTTGTTTATTTTATGTTTGTTTGCAATTTCGGTTATCAGCTATTACGTGTTATTTATGTTAGTGGGTTAAATTTCGTGTCTCGACTTATCGAGACCACTGTCGCACACATGCTAAACATACTTTATAATTGCACGATACAGCTGTTCACAAATTGGTTAAACTATTTAAAGTAAATATTTCAGACAAGTCATGTATTTTTAGATAATTCACATTATATCATTGAGTCAATGCGATGCAAATATGTATTTTTGATTGAGTTATAAAGAAAACTGATTAGAAGGAATTAAGTAATCACCGTTGTGTACTTGAGCAATTCGGGGATAAAGTCATATGATAGTAATAACAAAATTAGCTCATGGATGTTTTTTTATATATTTTATGGATTAAATAGCCATTTCTGAAAACTTAGCATTGAACCACCGCAGTAAAATTGGGTTTTGTGGGTTCCATGAAACTTATCATGGAAATTATTTCTGTGAAGTGTCTAAAAATTAGCTTAATTGAAGCAGAGCTGATGGCCACCCACAATATTTTACGAACCTGTTTTCGTACAAGTTTCAATCAGCTAGCTCTTAACAAATTATCCTAATTTCGTCACCCATATTTTTTCGTGAAATAGAAAGTATCCCCGGAGGCTTATCTCGCTTTATAGCACTTTTTCAGATGATAAAACTTGGCGCTATTTATTTTAAACGCGCAAGTAACGCATGATAATTACTACGTTTGTTTGTTCAGGTCCATTTGAATAATTCATAAATGTCAGACCGCAGTGCAAGATAGACCGCTTTTTCCTTCGGAAGTTCATCCCTCTTGCGTCGCGACGAATCTGTTTGTCTCCTGAAAAGCGAGCATTTATGCTCGTTATCAATGCACCAATGAACTTAACAATTTGTTAATTGTTGTATGTATTAGTTTATCGACAAGTTTATAGGGTCACGTCCTGTTATAAATTTTGAACTGGGTCCACAATAAACTGATAACGCATCAAATCGGAAGGATCAATTCCGCCGTGGTGAACTAGTAATAATATTTTGCTTAACCTTTGACATTTAGAAAAAATTTAAGCTTCGTATTGATCACACTAATTTGATTACGGAGTAATACCGTTTTTACATTGAATAGCTGCAATTTTCAAACGCGTTTTCAAAGTGTCATTTGAAAATTGAAACGTTAAATGAGTGTGCGGACGCCTGCTGCACAATTGCAAGTGCTCGACGGCAACCACCTGTTGATTAAAAAAATGGTTACTGCTAGGATTGTTGGGATTAAGGATGCGTGGGTGAAAGCTGTAAAATTTGGAATTTATGGGCCCATCTAAATCGATGTCGTTATTTGAACAACGACAAGGCCATTCAGCACCGTATTACAAAGATTCGCACACGCGTTCGAAATGGATGGATTTTTCATGGAGTCCCTTTGTGTTAGAATTTTCTTAACTAAAATTTTCTTTTACAAAACCTGAATTTATGTTTTCAGGTTTTATTGAATTAGTTTTCAGGGGATGTACATACATACTATTTTCAATATTCAACGGAAATGCACGTTTTGAGGTTCCCTGAACACTAATTCATCATTTTTCAAGTGGTTTGCGTCAGTGTATCCTGTGTGGTCACGATAAGTTATACTATAGTTTATGGAAATGCTTCTAACTCGGTATTGAAGATTTTACTGACCTATCTAAATCTGATTAAATTTCGGTGAATATAAACTTTGTTTGAAACTTATTCGTTTGCAGACTGAAGTTAGTGCGCGCCATAACTACACTATTATTGAATTACGACGGTTCTAACTGGAGAAATCCTTAGTTCTTAAATAATATCTCAATTTATTATATGCTGGGGAATGCAGGTGACATCTTAAGAGCTTAAAGATGAACACGATAAATATTCATGAGCTACAATATGAAATTGTTTCATTAGGATTGTCTTTTGGCGAATATAAGAAAAAGTTTCATTATTAAAGGATGTGAAATTTGTGGGCTTCAAAACCAATGTGAATTACAAAGTGCTGCCTCGATAATCCGAATTGATTAAAGCAATGCTAATCCTGATTATCGAATCTTCAGAATACAAGGCAAAAATAAACAAATACAGTGAAACTTCTCTAACTCGAATATCTATAACTCGAGTTGAACTGGAATTCTTAGAAATTTTCGCTTGTAAAATGCATCAATAAAAACAAAAATTTATTGTGTAATTGAAAAAGAACATTAGCAAATTGAAAGTAACTTAAAAATACATACAAGCAATTTTAGTTTGTTGCTTTTTTCGCCTTTTTGAATGTTTCAAAAACACTTTTCGTTAGTCTACGTAGTTAGTACAAGAATATCTGAGAGTGGCATAATGATGGAAATGTACTACATATTTTGCTCAGCCGACTGCAGGCGTACACCGAAACTACTCAAGGCATCCTCATGTTTTCTTTCAATCAATCAGTTACTACTTCAGTTGATGGGGCTATGCCAATTTCTGCTAACATTGAACTTGTGCTTCGGATTGGATGTTCCTGCACAGTAAACATAATGATGCATATAAGAACTCAGCTGCTTAACTTGCATCAAACTCTTCTTCCTGTTTTAAGCTTAAAGTACCGCCACTATTCCAAAGCGTTGGATGGTAGTTTTTCTTAGGCGTAATGAAGCAGACATACCGCTGTTTAAAGTGTCAATTTACTTGCGCCTTCTTCCCCTCTGGCCAAAATTTCATGTAATAAATGTTACGTCGTCAAATGAATTACGTTGTGATATAAAGGGTTGTATAAACGTAATCTAGTTAAGTGAAGAAAACATTACCAACATCGGTAATTAAGTTCTTAAGTTCGGTATTAAATAATTAAATGCTTTACTTTTCTAACAAATATGTAGACTTGTAGCAACATAAACTGAAGATCTCGATTACATAACCATAGAAAATTTCGACTACAACATACATCTTGTAGAAATATTTCAATCCGGATTATCGTGGTTCCCGGATCACCAATAACTTTCTTAGATTACGGAGACAGCACTGTAGTAAGGAGCAAGGTTTATTGCATTTATTTATTTTTTGTTTCCATTTCGAAAGCAATAGTTTTTCTCGTATTTTGTGGCTCGAATCCGGCATTTTAATGGAGTGAACAGATCTGATGCGATTCCGATTGCCTACGCAGAATTGATCGGGACACTTGTTTTGTTCGCGAAATGTGTTTTCCATGGAATTCTGTCGTGAATAAATTAATTCAAATTGATACGCCCGAAAACTTTCATGGAGGTATTAATTTTTTATAAAATAAATTACCAGATGGAATTTTCAAATTCCCCGTGGGAAGAAATTTCTTTTCTGTTTGTACATTATAAAAAGGCGGCTGTAAACATGTGCGTTTATAACAATTACTGTGAAATACATATCATTAAAGCAGAGGAAACTGTTAGTTTATTTACTTGTCCCAACGGAGTTACATTTGTTAGCGTTATTTTTATTGACTTATTGAGTTCGCTACATTTGCAAGACTAATCTAGCAGTTTTGGAGGTGGAGAGGGGGCGAGCCCTCAGATGCCGTTGTCCCCACTCCACCGTACCCCAAGAGGTGAACAACATTTTCGTCAACATCCTCATCTCTTGCTGCAGCGATACGACAGTTAAATTGAACACCGAGTTTTAACTTAGTTAACGAGGCTCAAAAAGCCCCAATTTATATGTCGATGAAATGAATTAAAGTCGTATTAATTAGTGTCGTTTCAATAATTTAGTAAACCCACGCGCTCCCTCCCTTTACAATAAACACTTCTTGAATTTCAAAGAATTTTTAGACACGATTATTAATTGAAAGGTAAAAATAAAACCAGACGTCACCTAATTATGCTCATGAAATTTAGTGTGGCGTCGTACTCCCTCAAACCATCTACTTCTATTCAACTTAATTAAATCAAGTTCTGAAGGGCTCCACCGTATTTCCGTGACCCAATCTCGAGAAGTAACTATTGTTATTTACGAACTCTATATCTAAGCCCGCATGTGGATGATCTTTCGCCTCTCTGGGTGGCACTTACAGTGTTAAGTAAATCTAGACCCCGTACAAAGAGTTTGCTATTAATAAGTGCGGTCAGAGGGGTGCCGTATTCAACAGCGTGACATGCCACTTGCGAACCAATCGCGCGAATTTGCAGTGCTAAAAATATTGACAACCTGATGCAAGGCCACTAATTCTGCTATTCGCAGCGTATGTAATCGTCGGGAGGTGGCCTAATATAAGTACATGAACACAATTTATATTTAACTATGAAAGCAGTTAATTAGTGTATTAATTTTTCATCATCTTTATCGTAATTAATACAATAACACTTGTTAGATGCTAAATAAATATACTTAGGGAAATGTTGAAAGCTACATTATCATTTTATCTGCATAATCTAATCAGTAACTAGTGAAGAACGCTTTGCTAGCATTTTCCAGATATTTATTTTGCTAAACTACCTTCCTAATTTAATTTTGCAAATTCTTCATGAGAAACGTTTAATTGAATAGGCTTATGATCAACTCAGTATCTGGAGTAATAGTAGTCAATAAAAAAAACTGGTGAAATTGGTTTCCATATAAGCTCATGACATGGCAACTACACCTGTTCTAGTGTTAAAACCAAAAATTCATCATCTGAATAGTTTATAGTTTTTATACTATGTACTATAAAAATGGGTTCAGTAAGTTGGCTATAACGTTTCTTTGAAAATTCACCTTTTAATAAAATCAGGACTTGAAATATCTGTAAAATTGTTTTCAAAATTGATTAGCAATGGTATTTTAAAGTTATAGTTGATTTAACTGCTTTAATATAAAACAGTTGCTTTAACTTCAGTAGTATAAATAAGATAAATTGGAAAATTGCATGTAAATGAAGAAAGCTGAAATTGGGTTTAATAATATTTTTTTTATTGTCGAAAAATTGTTCAACAGTTTCTATTATAATCTCAACTCTCGAACATCTATTGGTGGTTGTAAGGAGACAGACGGCGGTCTATAGAATCTTCAACAAAACCCTTTCGAGACATTCGAGTCATTAAAAGAGTGAATTTTGTGATTTTTTTTTGTCAAAATAATCTTTGATAATAAATCAAATTTACGTAGAACCACTGCTGGCTATTCAGAGTACCGGTAGTTACTCATTTCTGTACTTTATGATGACAATCTTTTTATGTATGTAATTATTTAGCCATTAAACATTGCAAAAATTAATTTTTCGAAATAACTACAGGCTCAACTACCAACGTTTTTCTAGATGCATTTTCTTAAAAAATCTTTTTTGGCGGGTTTTCAAAATATTCACCATTCATTACCGAAAAAACAAAACATCTTCCCATCTAAACCGTAAGATGACAGTGAATAACAAAAAAATGTCTTGTAAAAAAATTAACCCTTTTGTCTCCAATATTGTGTCCGCTTAGGATACATTAACTTTACTAGTAATAAGGGAGACTGTTAGTGGTCTATTCGACAAGACAATACCAAATTTTTAACATTTTCAGTGTCACTTCGTCTCAACAGGTTGTTGAAATTTTGGACCGTTCTGTATTACCCGTTTCGCCCATGCAGGTGGCAAATATCATCATATACTACAAATGATTTTGTAGGTGGTATATTTTCGCCAAAAAATAGCAGCTGAACCTACTGTAATATGTGTTAGGGATTATGTATGTTTCAACTAAATTTTTTCGCCAACATTTCTCGGTAACTGTTTGATGAAATTTTTTCGACAATTTCAAAATTTGGCAGGAATACCACAACTTTGTGAGACAAATTTAATAAAATATTTTTACCAGAAAAATGTTTACTGCGCGTACAACTAACATTTTTGCGATCCGGCCAATATATCGGCACACAATAATATATAATAAAATAACAAATCGACGCAGAATAAAAATAAGATAGGTAGAATTCGCTAAACGTTTTTTAATTATACTCTACGTTTATTTGAATATTGATTTTTTTTTTGCGCCCCACCTAAAGTTAAACCTTGTTTGTTTGGTCCAAGTTAGCCTTTGAGTTTGACACCCTTGGCTTAGGTCCGGTATTTCAGTGCAGGGTAACCTAAAAAAAAAGTTAACAGGAGGTGAAAGCTAGGGTTACCGGTTGTAGGTAACCATAATTTTTGGTTTAACCCTTGACTGAAATACAGGGACTTAAAGGATTAACTCGCTACTCTGTCGAAATTTAACTTGGGTATACAGTTAAACTCGGTTATAAACTATCTTGTTTTAATGTACATTTGGCCATTATGTTCATTTTTTATGGTCCCATCGCATTTGTATAGAAAGTGACACTTTTTTGTTCGATTGTAACATACATAACTTATAATTTAGCCGGTTATAACTCACTGTGATATGTAAAAATGCGCTTGTTACTTACATGGATTGTAACGTACCAATCAGGGGATCCCGTGAGGGCACGTTATAACCGAGTTCGACTGTATATGCATGCAGTGGATCCTTTTATCAATGTACCATAGGTATTTGCGTGGTATAAAATTGATATCGTGTTTATGGTTTTTCTTCTGATGATTTAAATGATTGTTCGTCCATCTTTAGCTTACTTAAGTTTTTTAAATTGTAAGACATTAATTTATAGATATTGATTTAAAATTCAATAAAATTGTTCAATAATTTGTAGGGTGTGTCCGCATACAGTGAAATTAATGAAATTAAAGTGTTTTTTAAATTTCAAGTCCGCTAATAACCTTGCCAGCTTATGTTTGCAACAATATTTTTAAGGTTCTTTAAATTTCGTAATTTTGGTGATTTATTGCACTGTCAGTGCACGCAACCTTCTAATTTTAAAGAAATTTAAAGATGATACAAAATCATCTACCTAATTTAAACTTGTCAAAAATGAAGTAAGCCAAAAATCTGCAGAAAATCATTTTAAAAATGCAGTAGAAAGCCATAAGCACGAGACCAATTTTATACCGTATAATCCCTGTAAAAAATGCGCTGTATGTTGTCATATACTGCGGTCATTCGTTCATGGATAACTTTCGACCCATTGCCCCCTTTCATAAGAAACTCAAGTTTAATATCAGTCATATTGGACATAAACAACTTGTATAAAAACTTTACATTTTACATAACATGAACCAAATTTGGTACAGACATACAAAACTGTCATAGTGACTTGTTATAATAATGTGATTTCAATTTATCTTTTTCACAATTTACACAAAATTTTGCTGTCGTATTTAGAGCAGTTGGGCAATAAGTTGTTTTCATATATCATTTAAGCTTGTCATCTGCAGGTATTGAGTATTTGAGACCGATTGTTGCCACTGCGGTAACATGTGCCAGTTTGTGTGAAGCATAATTGCATAAAATACTACCACCTTGAACTTAAAGTTAACAATTCTTAAAATGACAGATCTAACGAAGCTTCCGGATTTTACTATAGCTTTTGCTCTATTTCATCTTTAGCGTAGTGCTTGCGAAAGTAACATTTTAATTACAAACATTTACAATCCTATATCAAATAAAATTAATTTAAAATAGGTTAATAAAGAGAGACAATCTTTCAGAACATCAGTTTTATCCTTGAGAGATCACATTCAAATATTTCTTCCATGTCAATCGAAATAAATCTATACAAGTTTAGTATGTATATTTGTCACTCTCGGTTTACGGGACATAAAAGTTAAATTTTTTTTATTGCCCAATCAGTAATCCAACTTTATTAACTTCGATAATACTTCCGATAAGCGCGATAAGAAAGGTGATTAGTGAATGAAAACTATTTGCACGAATAAAAAACGCAGACCATATCAGGCATTTCAATCTAAACTGGCGTATTCTTCAAAAGAGACCACGGTGTTTTTTTTTTACGTTCCTCTTAAAGGTAAAAGTAAGCATCAGTCACAATTGCTTCGATTTTTTTTTCTTTTTGAATTTACATTTCCTTGAGAAAGCATATCCATTCAGATAATGACGTTCCAGATATGAGTGCAAATAAATGAGGTTAAAATAAGCCGCGTTTCGAATCTAGCTGAATTTTTCGAGCGTTCTCGAATAAATCAGCCCGATTATGTAAGCATCTGCCCCGGTTCTTGATGAAATCCGGCGCGCAAATATTTAATCGGATCCAACCAATTGACGGACTTATTGTGTTTTTCGAAAACGGCATTCCACAGTTCGCTCGCTTTTTTAATAAACAGCATCCCTTTAAATTCGATTAGGCGTCAGATAAATCGCGTACTGCGCTTCGAATATTAAACGGCGGGTACAATCATTTCCGTGTAATCGGTTTTAATCGGAATTTCAAGAGACTCGCAATACATTACGGTTGTGTCAGCATACAATTATCTGTTTATAAATACAAAGTGCACTGATATTTCTAGTAAAGAAAAAAGGGCTTCTATTATCATTTCCAATTACTGCTGCTCCTGTTCGAATTAACAAATTCTTTAACGCCGACCTGAAAAATCCAGATAATAAATTTCAAAACAGTGCTATTTCACGGTCGAGCGATGAAGTGCATGTCAATCATGTTGTGAAATCGCATGGAATAATCGTTTCTGTTGCAAATCCTTCTTTAATTCTTTATTTTTAATGTGAAGTACATAACAGCGGACTTTTATTGCCTTTCGATTAATTTACGTCTTGCCTTGCGGTGTTGTAATTTCGATGATCAGTGACATACATTACAGCGGTAGTAACTCCTTCATTAATTTATAATGAAGTATGTGAAATTTTTCGATTACTTCTTCTTTCATAATACCCTGTTTGAAATTGTCGGTTGTACATTAATTTAAAGTTTAGTTGTTAGATAATTTGAAACTTTTGATCAAATTTCAGCAATTTGAAGTTTAATGATAATATTAGAGAACTGTTTCCTAATGAAGTTCATGTGTAGTGCAAAATATTTCTTACTGAATGAATTAATTGGTATTACAGTTATCCATCAAAAAAACAAAATTTTAAAATTGTCTTTACAAAAGAACCGGTGGTTTTGATGTGAAGGGAATGTCAGTCCAGTTTTTTTGACAACAGTTTTGTCATGTAATTCAGAGATCAAAACAAAGTTTTAACTGATTGTGAATTCTGTGAGTGAGGTTCAATTTCTCAACCTTAACCTATGATCTTCTGCTCGACAAATCGTTGTAACTTGTAAACGTATTGTCTATTGGGTGTGTTTTAAGAAAGTAGACCAAGGTGAATTAAATTTTTCTGGTAATTCTGCGATGGAATTGACCAGGATCTACTTCAACTGCTGAGTACAGCAGATCGTTATCGAATTCCATTGGCCTGCCAAAATGATATTGATCGGAAAGTCGGAACTGTTTGATGGTAATTTTGAAAACCAAAGTTGGCATTTGTAGACATTCAGTACATTTGCGAATAGAGGCAAACTTTGTGTCTAGGATTCTCCAAAGAAGTTTGATATGTAGAGAAATTCGTTGTAGGGAAGTTTGACTGTATTATCACACAATTGATAATTTTTATAAGCAATACAAAAACATGTCTCACTAAATGCAAAACCAGCAATGACGAAATGCTTCATCGACTGGTAGAAAACAACTGCAGTGTTGTATAATAATCCGAGTTATTGATGATGCGGAGCCCAGGACAAACGAATCGAAGTTTTTTTACATTACGTATGGTAAAGTGTGGAGTTTTTATGAAGTTGGTATTCAGAATCTTCAATTATGTTTAAACATAAAGAAATAATAGTTATTTACTATACAAGAAGTATTAAGAAAATTTAACTCACCAGAAAAACAAAAGTTGGCCCCTGGGGTCGAATTGGGATAATTTTTCGAGTGAGATGTATTTCTTAATATAAATGTGTTGTACAGGGTCCTCCAACGTCACTCCCCAAATAGGTCTTGAATATTAAATTATTACATTCAAATTTATTGCACAAACTGGTGGTACCTACTAGTTTTTTTTATGATGAACCAGACGTCGTAAGAAAGCAAAAAAGTATAATTTTTGAAAAAAAAAACGTTTGTGGAATTTATCTACATCGTTTAATTTCTTGCAAGTCTGAAAAATGTTTTTGATTAAATTTTTAAAACGCTTTTTATCCTAAAAACCGATTAATAATAAAATCACCAAAACTTCCAAAGGTTTTTAACCCATATATGCCCAATGACATATATCGCATCTCGGCTGCCAGAGTGGCACAACTCAAAATAACAAGTTTAGAGTAAGTTGAAATAGTAATTTATTTTCT
Organism: Dascillus cervinus; assembly: GCA_949768715.1. Taxonomy (NCBI): domain Eukaryota; kingdom Metazoa; phylum Arthropoda; class Insecta; order Coleoptera; family Dascillidae; genus Dascillus; species Dascillus cervinus. The sequence continues at coordinate 21,044,427 of OX458319.1, read as the reverse complement.
TCTGTTAAAATTCTGTACAAAATTGTTTAGGTTACCGTATGTGCTACTTCTTGAAATTATAAGAGTGTGATAGTAATTTTATTTTAATATATTGTTGAGGACTAAAGTATTTGAAAATTGTTGAGTTGTGCCTAGGGTTGCCATATCCAAAAATCAATATGGAGGACGAAAAGGAGGACTTTTGAGGAAAAAGGAGGACAAATTTGTAAAATTTAAAAAAAAATGAAAAAATTTATAAATCAACAGTAAAAATAATGTAATACCTATTAACAAAAAATAATACTGACTCAATATACAAAGTATTTATCACCGAAGGAGGACAAAGGGAGAACGAATGCCTAAAAAGGTGGTCATGTTCTCCCAAAGGAGTTGTGCCACTCTTGTAGCCGAGGTGCGATATGTTAAACATCTCAAACAAGCATGAACCTGTCCGTACAATTCATGAGAAATCAACATACTTGTTGATTACAAAATTACAAAAAAACCTTGAGCATGAGTGGGTTAAATAGCTTAGTAGTAGTAAATTTACCCGATCGCAAATGATGACCGAATGACCGAATAGTAAATCAGCCTCCACTGTAACCTGGGGTTATCAGGTCCGGACTAAAAATAAACGCTTTCTGCCCATGACTTAGTATTTATTAATAAGAGTTCAGTTAAACATAACATTCTACCTGTGCTTTTACGCTGTTTTCATATTGGTTGTGTTCAGTTATTTGCGAACAGCAGCCAATGTTTCAGTTACTTTTTGTAAATCTGAAATTTCAAATTATGAATACGTCCCTGATACTGAACGCGTGCCGCTACTACCTGTCGTCTACGGAACATCTTATTTCTTCAAAAAGGTTTGTAATTTTACAGCACTTGCTTGATATATTGGTTATGACTTGAAAGTAAATAACATTTCTTACTGACATCGCACAATTTCTAATTGAAATAACGGCGAATATCAATGAAAAGCTAATAAGGTTTTGATATTTTTATATTAAAAAAATTAATAAATAGAAGATTTATGAAAAAGAGGCTCAAAAAATCCATGAAGAATGACGTAAATGAACGTCGCGTCCCCAGCTAATAGAAACTGAAAACGGAATTAACATCAGATTGCAGCTTATTAATAACTGAGTACGTAACAAAAGTTTCATAATAATATCTTGAAAAGTGAAGTTTTCTTGGGGTTGACCATTAGCGTTTGAGGATCTTGTACAGCTCTTAGATCAAAACGCAATTTGTTTGGAAAGTTAATTACTCGGAATTCTGACCAAAGAAGAGCTAATTAAATTTTTAAAAGTTTTTTTTTTGTAAAATTGTTAAATAATGCGTAGGAATAACTACCATAAAAGACCACGGAAAAGTGTTCCAGAGAAAGACTAACGGCAACAAAAAAATTTAAGTGAACTAAAATGATTAATAAGTACATATTTTTTAATGTGCTTTTCTAATTAATAAATTATTGTTCCTTGTTTTGCTGAAAATTCGGTAATCCGGATGTTATGATACTGCGGATTGTCGTTGTTTTAATTAATTGGGTTTAACGAGGCGCAGAGTACTGTACCACAAGTTATGTTACTATTAACCATGGGATAGTGGCAACAGTGATTGAGCCCGAGAAATTACTTTTCTATAAGACAATAGAGCCTAACCGTAACCGTCATATAACATTCTATTCATGTGAGCTGATTTCTGATAATAAAAATAAGAATCTTTTTTGTTAGTCGACGATACAGCAATAGCTGTAAAAGAATTACTATCACCAATGTCATCAGCCAATTTATATGAAAGCGTTTTAATGCTATTAAATACTCTATAAACACCCAAAGTCGGGTTGTAATATAAACGATATTATCTTTCGAAATGCTTTACTTTGTGTTTGGATATTTGTCGAATGCATACATAACTAGTAGTGTTATAAATAACACTGTCGTCACTTTATGCTTGTAAAAACAATAGGTGAATTTCAATTATGTGTGCTCTTAGTCACTGAGAATCCAACTGAATTTGTTTACAAACCAAACGTGGTCATTTTCGCGCACGTGATTGTATCGGTCATTCTCAAGTAATTAATCTCGCTTGATTCATTTTGTAAAGTTTGAAAACGAATTTTTCTAGTTTTTGTTGCTTGTGATGAATTACACAATTGATTGCTCCAAAGTGGTTATAAAGGGTGCATTACGCCACACACATTAAATGCAGCTCGTTTATGAATGAGATAAATTACGGTTGAAAACAATGCAAATGCGGAATGCAAATAAATTTCTCGGAATTATCTAAACAACTGTCTGCATTTAACCCACTTATGCTGCCGCATAAGAATGATTTATCGCACAATTTCACCCGTTGCTTAATATTTTCAGATGAACCTCGTGTTCGTTCTGGTGGTTGGGAAGAGCCTTCATTGGAGCATAGAATTGGACCCGCAGCCGTTCATTCGCGTACCCTGCAGCATACGGCGTCCCAGAGGAGTTCTGAAGATAGCTGGTGTTCAGGATCAGACCCAGAACTGTCTTCCGACGAGGAAAGCGACCGAAGTGCAGCCTCGAGCACTAGGTTAGTCGATTCTTCTAATTGCACTTTCAAAACAGCAAAATCGAAAAAAACCGCCAAATCGAGAAGAAAAAAATATATCGGGTTTTAATCGCGAAATCCATTTTGTACTCAATAATTATTAATTATCTGATTAATTACCAGAAAAATTTGTGGTTGAGAACGGCGTCCTCGACTTCCCCTTTATGCAAAAAATAAAAACCTGGCCAGGAAGTAATAAAATGTGGGCGACTTTCAGGCGCTCGTTTTTTTCTGATATGAAATTTCTCCCCAGTTTTCTTTTGTGATTCACAAATCTTGAAAGGAATTTTATTAAAGCAGTGCTTTGAAACTTTATGTATTTAACGACCGGAAATAAAGATAACAGTAATAAATTAAAACTGAAGTAAACATAGCCTCGGTCTGTATTATTCAATCAGTTCTTCATTTTTGTGTAATTTCATCTTCGTATTTTATAAGTTTATTCGTTGCGTTTAATCTGATGATTATACCTGGGGGAATTTCTATCAGCGAAGATTTAATTTATAGAAGGTGCTCCCGAGACAGGAAAATTGAGGACTACATGATTTATTGGATTTTTATTCTGCCGTACAAGCGTGAGAAAGTATCGTTAAAAAGTAATTTTTTTAGGACTGATCGATCTGTGATTTGCTGCAATTAGGCATTTAATTTAAATCGAATTACGAGATTTCACCTATCACTTTCACGACGTTTAAATTTTAGGAAAGTGTTTCTTGCAGGACCAATGGTCAGCTCCGCAACACATTGAACAAGGCGCGCACTTTATGTGATAAGTGGAGAGGAAGTGGCGGTATTGGAAGCAGCCACAGACTGTCTTTAGACGGAGCAATTCCAGGGGACACATCTCCCCAAAGTCCGGCGAACCAGGGACGCCTAGGTTTGTCTCGTTGGTTTTCAATCAGGCGAGGCTCTAGTCACCAATATGATTTTGAAAATGCTGACAACAACAAGCAACTATCGAATCAAAACAAAATGCCTTTATTGCCTGAGGTACGATTAACTAAAGAAAAATTATTGTTCATTATAACAGCGACCTTCCAACAGGTGGAAGAAGAAAATGCTTTTTGCACATTCCAACAGAGGCGACAATTACCCCCAACACTACCTCCACCCCCGCTAAATTTAACGCAACAGCAAGTTAAGAGAAGAATGATTGTGGCTGCTATTGTACATAGTGAAAATTCTTACGTTGCCACATTACAAAGACTAGTTAATGTAAGCGTTGTTCAAAAAATTTGACAAATTTTTGTAATTTCCGTTTTAGGATTACAAAAAGCCTTTGGAAGAAAGCGGCCCGCCTATATTGAGCAGTTCAAAAATCGCTACTTTATTTCACAGACTTCCTGAAATACTTCAGTGCCATACATTATTTAGAATAGCATTAGCTGAAAGTGTTCGAAATTGGGACAGGGATGAGAAAATTGGAGACGTATTCGTTGCTTCATTTTCCAAAGCCATCGTCTTAGACATTTACAGCGGTTTCATCAACAACTTTTCAATCGCAATGGATCTGGCGAAAATGGAGGCGAAAAGAAAATCTGCATTGGCTGATTTTCTAAAGGTAATTTCTCCATTCAAAAAGAATTAATTCTAATTGAATATTTTCAGGTGAAACAGATCAGTTCCCATGATCGGTTATCATTTTTCGGATTAATGGTAAAACCTGTCCAGAGATTTCCACAATTCATCTTATTCCTTCAGGTAACCTTTCTCAAATCCATTTTCATGTATTTACTGGTTTTTATTTTTAGGATCTTTTAAAACACACTCCACAGGGACATCACGATCGCATGTCCCTACAACTAGCTTTAACTCAATTAGAATCTCTTGCCGAGATGTTAAATGAACGGAAACGCGAGGCGGAACAGTACCAGGCTTTCAAGGAAATGCTTCGGAACATCAGTGGAAAATTCACGGCTAGGCCACTCTCTGATGGAAATCGATATTTGCTGCGCGAAGACAACGTGATTCAACTTGTAAGTTAGACCTTCTTTACCAAGACTGTTCTAATGCTTTTTTTTTCAGGAATTTAATCAGTGTGGACTGATTACAAAATCGAAAAGTCGCCGCCTGCTTCTTTTAAACGACTTAGTGGTGTGTGTATCCGTGGCCCCGAAGGCTTCCGACGATTTTGGTGCTAGTGAAAGACTGAGTTTAAAGTGGATGTTTCCGGTTTCGGAAATCGAAATCCAGGACACAAGTGCGTCCCCGACTTTAAGTCGTCTGTTAACGGCTGGTGTGAATCGCGGAGGAAGTTTAAAATCAAACAACTCGTTCGATGGATCTCAAACCCCCAGTGCTGATACAATCTGCACCGAAATGAGCAATTTAATGCACGATTACGAAGTGATGAGCCGAATCGGCGATTTGGTGGGTTCGTTAAAGGGTACTTACAAAGATATAACAGTGGAGAGCACGCGAAAAATATTGCAACAAATTCAAAACTCGATCCAACGGCGCGACGAGGAGATGGCTTGGGTGGATTCCTGCTGCCTGCAAATCGTGGCGAAATCTAAAGGAAAGGAGGAAGTGTTCACTTTTCAGACTGACAATCCTTCAGTTAAGAAAGAGTGGATAACGGAGTTGAGATTGGCCCAATTGGCGCTTGATCCTAATAATTCACCCGCTTGGGAAGTACCTGAACAAGAACAAAGACCCTCGACGAAAATGCCGCTTTTCGTAAAGGCACAGAGCGTTTACAAGTCACAACATCAAACTGAGGTACAAGTTATTGATTTTATCTATTTTATCGTTTTTATTAAATTGTTGAATTCAATAGGTACGTTGTGGATGTTTCTACACTGTGCAGTTACCAAAACCGACTCGTCGGAGAAGCCGGGTACAAAGCTACTTATGGGTCTGCACGACCGACGGTGCGAGCAGCCACATTGCTGTTTTAGGACAACAACAGCAAGCCAGCACCCTAAAAGACATCTGTTCGTTTTCTTTGGTGGAGACGCAGGTAACGGCAATGGAATATATAAAAGGTGCGCCCCTTCCCTGCCCGAATTTAGCTTCGGATACCGTCTGGATGGGCACGGACAGTCGCCGGTTATTAATCTACGCAGCCGACGAACCAGAACGGCAGGAAGAAGTTGGAACTGCAGCCGTACCGGACGTAATTATCCAAATCAAATACCACTGTGATAGCGTTTTTGTTGCGTTAGGCAACGGTATCCTTCTCATCTACCGAAGAAATTTAATAGACGGAGCTTGGATGCTCAAAGACCCGCAAATCATCTCATTGGGCAATGAACCGGTATCAAGCTTACTTCCGATTAATTTGTGTATCTACGCGGCGTGCGGCAAAAAAGTTTGGGTATTAAACGGCGTCACTGGAGAAGTGCTGAAAAGTTTCAGTATCCAACACGAGCACGTCGGAAATGTCAATTTAATGGCGCACAGCGGCATTGGACTGTGGATTTCTTTGAAAAATTCAAGTACCATCTGCTTATACCACACCGAAACCTTTAAGCACTTGCAAGACATTAATATCGCGTCTAACGTGATGCGCGTTACAACTTCATCCAATTCAAGCTGTTGTGTAAACAGTCGCTCTCAAGTTAATGTAACGGCGCTTTTAGCCTGCAAAGGTTTATTGTGGGTGGGTACTAACGTCGGAATAAGCTTGACGATTCCTCTCCCTCGCTTGGAGGGAGTTCCAATTATCAGCGGGAGAGTAAACATATCTTACCACGCACATTTCGGCCCAATTTCCTTCCTCTTAGCTTTGCAGCCGCGGAATTACATTTCCACCAAGATGGCGCCGCTCGATCCCATCAAAGAGCCTGAAATCGAAAAGAAAGACGACCTACCGAAAATGGAAAAGCAACTCTCAGACACCTCAGTCGCAAATATGGCCGCTAAATTAAAGCAGCAATTGACGAGTAGCCCCGTGATACTTCGGAGGAGGAAATCCAAAGATAACGACACCTCACGTCTTTCGAAAACCCTTCCCAGAGGATTGGGAAATGGCGGCTCGATATTTTCAACTTCTTCTGCCTCATCTCAAGGATCCGGCGATACGTGCGACGTGTACGGACTCTACGGCGAACTCATGTACATTAAAGATTACGAAGGAGACGAGAACATCCTGACTGATCCAATTTATGAATCTCTAAGGAGAAGCGACCCGGAACTCGCCGCGATACCGGGGAAAGTAAGCACGCTCGATCGGCGATTGAAGATGAAAGTGAGCAGGCCTCGATCGCTAGATCTCTCAAATTGGTCGGTTGATTCGCGATCGTCGAGCTTGTACACTTCTTCAGGAAGTGAGGAGAGCATGGCTATTCGAAATGGTTTGGGACGCAGTGTTTCGCGCAACAATTCTAATGCAAGTACTAAACTGAACAATGTTTGTGAAAATAGTGTTAGTGTTGTTGAGAAGGACGTAACGAAGCAGACGAATGTCAAAACATTGTCGAAGAACATCGCGGCGGAAAGCGCCTCGCGCAGGACTGTTATAACGCTGATGGGAGGTCGGGGATACGTAAATTGGAGGCAACCCTGTTGTCCTGCTGATAAATCAAAAAATTCTTTTTCGATTAGGGAGCCTAACAGTAACGACGCTCACATTGTGATTTGGGAGCTTAAGTTGTGATGAATTATTGTCTCGAATACGCACGTTTATAAAGGCTATATTTTTTAGATGTATTTTAAACAAAATTTAAAAAAAAAACTGTAAATGTCAATGAATGTGAAAAAGTATAATTATGTTAATGTTTAGGAAAGCGTTTATCGTGAAAAGTATTCCTAATGAAAATTTTTAGTGTTAATTTTTATAATTTATTTGAAACGTTTGTTATTAAAATTGTATTTATTTTTAGATACAAGTTTTAAGTGAATACTTTGTATATTTTATATTTAAACAATTAGCATGTTACATATTTGCCACTAGTTGCATGTTAAAGTCCTTATGTAAAGTTATCAATTATTGTTCACTGTGTTGTAATTACAGACACGTATTAAACAAATGTAAAATTTTTTTTTTTTTTATTCGTTCATTTACTATAAAAAAACAATTTAATTAGATTAGTAAATAAAATAAATTACAAAAAATATCAAATTATCGCCGAAAAATATAACTATGATCAATAGTCTATCATTTTCTGGAGCCTATTTTTTTATTGTCTGATTTGAAGAACGCGCCATCTTCTAAAGCAATCAATTTTCAAAATTGATTTGGAGAACTTTTGATGAACATTGTTCATCATTTAAAAGGTTTGTAGAATGTAAAGTATGGGGCAGTAGTTTCAAAGAAAATTTACTAATTGGTTTAACAGCTTTTCCGAAAGCTTATTCTAATTTAAAATGACCTTTTGTCGATTTGCAAGGGCAACTTGTGCAATGGCCACAGCCCCTTCAAGTTTTTGTAGTTGCCCACAATGTACATCCTTTGTTATTGTTTGCTCATAATCCAATAATTCATAATGAATAACCACTACTCTTATCCCACCAAATGCATGGCACTATCTTTTTACAGTGCAATACAGCTCTTGGTGTAAGAATTTGAGGTTGTCCTTTATGCTAAGAGTTGATATACAGGTTCTATTCCACCACCCCAAAAACTTCAGACTGCTTCAGAATTAGTAAAAATTGACATATTCAGGCCCGTTGCTCGAAATTTGACTCGGATCATTTATATATCATCCATAGACCACACTTTATTAGTTAGGTACCTTTTTGTGCTATACGCTTAGAAAAGCGCGCAAGCGTTCCTGTTGTTATTGTATTTGCCGTTTGGAACGTACCTTCTGCTCTTTTACATAATGTGACTGCATCTATGATATTACACCAATGTTTAAAGTTGCGGAGCCATTAATTCTGTTTTCGGCTTGATTCCCTTTTCCTCTCAATCTTTCCATAATGGCTTTTCGAGGTAGTATCTGGGACCTCAAAGAATGTGCCCAAAATAATAAAAAAATAAAACGTCCACATTTTAAACATTTCTATTTAATCTTATTGGATCAAGTTTCTGTCCCACATATAACAGTAATAGCTATAACATTTGATCATTCTCGAACGTACGCCCAGGACACATCTCGCAATTTTGTCTGAATTAGTTATATTTCTATACCTACAGTAAACTCCCCATAACTCAAACAGTTACTTGCCAGCTATAATTATGTATTTGTTTGAATTAAAGAATGATATTTTTTAAACTCATTGTTACTTTTGCCATTTAAATTGTCTAAAAAATTCAACTTAGGGGGAGTTTGAGTTAGCGAGAATTGACTGTATAACGAGTTTTTTAAGATCATCGTGGCTTTTCGTTCTAGATAAATTCGACCTTATCTCTAATGTTGTAAGAACAGTGATGTATTAAAACATCCGCAAAGAGATTTGAGACAGCCTAATCATGATTACACAATTTTCTGTCTGAATATTAAAATTCAGATACAACAGAAATGGTTTAAATTTATGGTCTGCCAGCGTTGCGCTACTACTACATTCTTCAAAAGAAATATCATTAGTGTAAAACGTTTCACCGCAAGTCGTTCAGAATAAACCTTTATAAAAAAAACATTTTTAAACCTCTACTAAATAAATTTATGATTTTGTTAAAGTTTAATCGCAAGCGGAATATTTTGTGTAGGACAAATTAGAAGAATCTTTTTAAATAAAACAATATATTTACAAATTCATGACCTGAAAGTTACAATTTATACACAATTTACTTCCCTCACATCATTGATACAATAAGTGAAAAGATTGAAAAAATATTTTAAACTTTAAAAATTAATCAGTTCTTAAAAATATGACCTTATGAGCAATCTATGTACATTTGACTATTATAAAATAAATAATACAAATAATTAGGCAGTTCAGTCGTTAAATTCATTCTCCAGGAATTAACTTCACCATTCCTTAAAGCTGACAATATTTTCACTGATATTCGTTATCTCTTGTTCTGAAATTAAAAGTTTGTTTTAATTTTTTTTCGTTTCAAAGAGTATTTAAATAACTACCATGTAAATGCTCGATCGTGTCAGCATCACCACCATAATCTCTTGGAAAACATTCTTTAGGTACATCCTTAAAAATATTTTCTAGTGGTCCAGAATGAATCTGCAACTAAATAAAAAATTGTAAATACTCGAAATATTTTAAGAAATAATTTTATTACCATTTCGTACAATTCGGCTTTCATGAAATTTTTACAAAAGTTCATAACCATTCCCATAAGGGGCACGATGTTGAAGAAATGGAATTCTTTCAGTCTCATAGGTAATCCTTCCTGAAATCAATGTTGTAATAAAGTTTTTAAAGTTTTTTATTTATAATTACTTGGAGGTAGGTGAAAAAGTGCCTGAAAATCACGGGCCGCAGTTTCATAACGTGCCCTAATGTGAGTCCTTGCACGTCGACGACGATTGCGTGCCCCTGTGCCGTTCCTTGTTGCATCAACATCAGCATGATGCACATATCTATGATTTTCATTTGCTCGGCCATGTTGAATTTTTTTGAATCGCAGTCCATAAATTTTATGAATATTATTTGATTTCCCTTTGAGGTGGTCTTTTTTAACGGAGTCACTAATCTGTTGAAAAAGAAATTGCTTACCACGAAAAAATAAAATAATTGTACCACTTACAAAACATCTAAGGATTTTCTAATTTTATCGAGGGTCCTTTCTGTGAAAACCGACGGACAATCAATTTTAAGCTTAAAAAAATGCTCAATCGCAGATTTTGCTTTTGTAGTGTCAAAGTAACAGCTTTGCAGAAACAGGATTAGCTGAAATTCTATAAAAACTTATTACATCAATGACTTTAAAAAAAAAATCAACTACCTACCCGTAAGATAAGGTAAGTGAGCTTGTTTCTGGGCCCATTCTTCTAATAGATCAACGTCTACTTTTTTCAACTGGTTATTTTTTTCATATTCCCTAGTCAAGTCTGTAATCTTACCTATAAAAAAAACAATTAATTTCGGAGACAAAATAAAATTCTGAATTACTTACTCGTCATTTTAATACTTCACTTTTCTATTTATTTAGCGCGTGATAGTTTACTCTTCACAAACACTTATGATATGTTCTTGCTTTGCGTTTTTTATTTATACTCTTTTGTAATGTTCCAACAACGATAAATTTGGTTTGTGCGCATTTCTGGTAAGGTTTTTGATTTCAACTTATCTCAAGAAAGAATACAATAATGTTAACAAAAAAATTGACTTTTGAAACAACATTCGAAAAGGACGTGATTCGTGACCTAATTAATTTGACCCCTATTAATATTTTTATTTTTTCGTGGAAAGTTTATGAACTAGGTACGAACGATTCGATGATTTGTGTTGTTTTGCAGAATTATCGCTTTGACGTTGGTTACAAACTACCAACAATATTTTGACAATTAACCGATAAAACAATTAGACGCACTATAATTTCAGAGAAAACATTGTTATTATACTATTTAAGTGATCACGTAATGTTTACTCATCATCTTAATGAACGAAACTAACCACTATAACAGTCATAATATTCTATGGTCAAAAGGAAAACACGGAAATTCCTATATAATTCGACAGTTTTTCTTATCAAACTGACATCATTCGTTTTGACTTCTTAACAATTTAAGATTGTAAGGTTCATGTAAACTTTTAGTTATAACCAGTCGGGAGATTAGGAAAAAAATTATATGCATTATATCAATTAAAACGACGAGTTATGCGTTTTTCTCCTACATAAAAAGTTGTATTTCTCTGCTTTTCGGGAAATGGGATATGTTCAAAACTTTCGAGACACCACTGCAATAAAAAATTGCTCTTTAACAAATTGATGATCAAAAAGTGACCTGTTGATCGATCTTGCAGTATATTAGAATTAGTTGTTGTCATTGTATAGTTTCTATTTCTTATACAGTAGAATCCGCTTTTAACGAATACCGGATATAACGAGACACCGCTTATAACGAGCAATACACATAGAGAAATTTGATTTACTATGCAAACGCGGTTAAAAATGTCCGCATATTACGAGATCGGTTATAACGAGACTCCGGTTATAACGTTGGTTGTTCTGAAATTTTATATCAAAAAATCCTGATATAGCGAGATCTCAATATATACCTTTGACTAATATTGATAATGGTTTACTTAGAAATGTGCTGATTCCAACTAATCAGGCTTCAGGCGGTGAAGAATCAGTTTCACTTAGGTTACCGAAAAATTATCACGTCAACCTCCGGTAAATTAATCGTAATCAAATTGGCATTTCTACCTCCCAACACGACTTCAATACTATAGCCCATGAACCAAGGAATTATAAACTTCCTTAATTTTCATTTTCGAAAAGTACTTGTGTTGCATTTGATATATGACATTGAAATGGAAAAAGAGTATCGAGTAACACTTCTAGACGCCATTCGATGTGTAGACCGGGCTTGGAAAAGTATCAGGCAAACCACAATAAAAAATTGTTTCAAACATGCTGGATTTATAGGAGAAGTTGGCCCAGTTGAAAATTGGCAAAGTAAACTTTGTATCGCATTAAAGGTTGAAAAAGTCAACTTTCAGGAGTATGTGACGGTTGGGAATTTTGTATGTACAGTAAAATTCCCCTTCGCGGACACCCCTCTTACACGGACACCTCCCTTGGACGGACAGTTTCTCATGGTCCCCCGACCAACTGTCATATAATTTGCATTGAGTTAACTCCCTTTTGGACGGACATTCTCTTGAACGGACACTTTTAATCGGTCCCGTTGGTGTCCGCCCAAGGGAGATTTCACTGTACTAGTGAAATCCCAACCGAGGATGACATCGTTGAGAATGCGTACTGAAAATACAATACTCAAACTGAAATTACTAAATCTGGTGATGATGAACCGGCCCTTTTACTAGAAAAGATTTTGTCTACGGAAGCTAGAAAGTGCCTAGCAAAATTGAAGAGTTTTTTTGAAGCCGAAACTACTCTAAATGGCGCGAAACATTTTTTTCATTTTTTGGCAAATTTGGAAAATTTAATTGACGAAACAGACCATTACAGACTATTTCGGTTAATAAGTACGCCTAAATGTATATATGAAACAATTGTAACGTACACGCATTTTACTAATCTATGTCAACAAATAATATTTTCAATAAAAAATGTCTTTACATAATAATCCGCTTTTAACGAAATCCTCTTATAACGAGCTAATTTCAAACTCCCGTGCGTCCTCGCTATAAGCGGATTCTACTGTATACTGAAAAGAAACTTTTCCGAGTGATTTTTCTTTCAGCCAGGAAAGGAATCGAATAAGTGTTTTGTGGAAAGCTAAGAGTTCTTCAAACGATGCTAGCTGACTGTGTCAAATAAGTACCCTCAAAATTACAGCCAAGGCAGCTTGCAGTAATGCATTTACATACATAGAAGTTTATTTTTGTTGTTCAGATGAATAATAAATGCAAATAATGGCGGTAGTTATAGCATTTCCAACGTTCTTATTGCTTGAAATTAATACAAAACCTTAGAAAATAAGGTAGTTTATTTTTCGCTTGTTCGTTGATATGTAGTGAGTTCAAGACATATCCTATCCTAAAGTTCGCTGTAACAAAAAAATTTATTTCAGAAGTAACTAATTTACCAAACAATATTGATTGTTACCTAAAATGTTATTACATTTTATGATATTAATCAAAAAAATATTTTGTATTGTTTGCAGCGCAGAGAATTCTGAGCATAGTTCGCGTTTGATATTTTTCAAACGATAGGTTGTTTTTGTTTACAATGTTAGAAAAACATAAATTACAGGGATCAATAATAATTGAGATAAACAACAAAAATTTGTGATATTGCTGTGATCTTTGCTTATGACCCGGGTCCCGTTTTTAAAATCTAGAGAAATGAGTTATTTCAATAAAACTGAAATACGTATTTCATACATCAGCCTACGGATGGTGATATTTTAAACTTTCGCGAAAGCTTAAAACATCACCATTTTAAAGTTCGATCGACCCCCTTGGGGTACACCTGGACCCCGTTGGGAAACCCTACTCTAAAATACCTATGCAAAATTTAACAATTTCTTAAATAGGCGCAAATCGTCATTTTTGCTGAAATCAAAATTTTACGACATTTCATAGTTAATATAAATATTGTAACTAATAATAATTTAAGTTAAATTAAAAAAGGTGCATATACAGTCAAACCTGGATAAGCCGGAAACTGGATAAGCCGGAATTCTGTTTATGACGGAACTTTTTTCAGTCCCAAGCGGTTCCGTCTTATATAGGTTTGACTGTACACACCTTTGCCCATATATGGGTTAACAAGATTCTAAAATGTATGGAATTTGGGTTATTGCATGTTTTGTTGATCTTTTATTTTGCTTATAAATACATTTTTTAAGAAAACTTTAATTCATAGAACCTTTGATGAACCTGGCGACAGGGCTGTTTGTACCGGCGATTGGCCCTACTCCTAAAAGGGTGTTTTTGAGTGGATTCTTGCCGTGGCAGCAGGAAAAAATTCTATAGTCGGAAAACTCAGAAAATTTTGGATCTTCAAAGTGCAAGTTTCAACAATTTATCTCCACTTAGAGCTGACATACGATTGAATGTAGTTTTTTGTTTAGATTCAGTGGCTTCCTATTTTTTTATTCAACAAAACCATTACACCGTGGGGTTCATATAAACGTTACGTTAAATAACGCTTGTGTCTCTATAAAAGTATTGTGCACTGCCAATTGTCCTGTCGAAAGGAGTTTCCACCAAAACAACTATTTAATATTTACAATATTATACAATTTTTAATGAAATGCAACTTCATCCAAAATAAATTGCATATAAGTTTAATTTAGTGGATTAATTAAGGAAAATAGAGGCCATGTTGATGGTTACATCAATTTTGTTTACAGGAAAACAATACTTTTTCAAACATACTAAATAAAATAATAAAATGGGAAACGAGAAAAACATGATAAAATTTTTCTTTCTTGCACTGCTGTAATTTACAACGTGAATATTGGGTTGTATAACTTGCAGGGTTAAGAACTGATTTGCAGAGTGCTGACCTTACAGAGGTCGCCAGTCACTAGAAGAACTTACAGGCCACGAATAGGTTGTGGTGAATAGAACTCTGTTTCAGACTGTTGTGTACCAAAGTCCAATCAACGTTCCGCCATGTTTTTTACCATAACAGACTGAGTTTGTTGTGAAAAGTGTTTTACTTTAGAAAGTCAAATACTTTTTTCATAGAACAATAAACATTGAAAAAGTCAGTGTAAAACAACTCCAGAGAAAGTGGTGACATTCTTTGTATGGATCATATGTAAGTGTTATGTTATTATTTCATTAATTTTTAATCATTCACAATTAGAACTAGCACGTCCAGATAAATTTATTTCTCTCCTCTTTAACAGCCCCTAATTTGTATTCAAATATTTCATGGGCAATTTGTTTGAAGAAACCACCTCGTTAAAACAAATTGCAACCTCTTTTCATATCGTTTGTTTTTCATATTTGCAGTTCAAATGTAGGACGAGCCAGGCGAAATTTAAATCGATAACTCTGTTTTACAAGTGTCCTTTTTTAATTATTATCACTAATTTTTATGTTTGAGAAAAAATGAGCGTGCACCTGTTACTCGAAACCGGTTTGTTTTTTTTTTTTAAACCCATTGGCCTATATCCCTACAACGTCTTCAGATGATTGCAGTTTAATCCCACCTTGAAGACTACCTACAAAAGGAGCGTTCGTTGTTTCTAAATTCTAATTGGATTAATGTTGCAGTGCATGAACGGCTTGAACTTTATTTTTGATTTATGTGTGCGTTAACACATTTTTGAAATAAGTCTGAGAACGCGCAACCAAGGGTGAGAACATCTCGTTTTTCTAGTAATCAACCTTTCGACATGTCATTTAATTGACTGAAAAATTGTGTTCGTATGCGGTAATTGAAATTCGTTAATGGACAGAAGATTGCTTGTAAACTTTTCGATTATGTTTACACGTGGAACTTTCGCATAAATCAATCTCTCGATCGGAAATTAAAGTGCTTGCAATTTCTGCGGCTGAAGAACGGTAATTGATTGGCATTTTCGTGCCTTGATGACATATTTGTGGCTTTTTTCCTCGATGCGATTTGATAACGAAATCTGATAATCAACAACAAGGTTTTAGCACATTTAGTTCTCACCCTTTTCAACAATGTGTAATTTTCTTTCAACACCCAATAACCCATTATTTTCCAGTAAAAAATTATCATTTAATGGCGTGTAGCCACCGGAAGTTTCACTTTTTGCCACAAAACGTACATAATAAGTAGTGACTTGTAAGTAATTTTCGCAACCTTTAATTATTCTGCGCCTAAAATAAACAGCCTCGTTGCCAAACATTTAATTTGTCCGAAATTCGTTTCACATATTTGGTGATATTTTTGTTACCTGCTTTGTAGTAAAAGCTTGTTTCAGGCTAATGTCACAATAATCAGATTAAGATTTAAGAATGAATTTACGGAAATTAATTGACAAAATTAAGGATTTATTTCAGTAAGAAACAGCTGCGTTTACCACTAATTGTAAGCAAATAAGACACAGTAGACAATAGACTCATATCTGAATAATTATTGTTAATAACTTTAGAAATGAAGATCTAAAAGTGTATTTGGTTATGTTAGTCCAGTTATTTTAGAATTCACCTTCGAAAAAATTCCAAGTGAAGATTTTCCTTCAGAATTTTCTTTGTATCGCTATTATAAGAAACACACTGTGTAAAAAGTTTGTTGAAAAATCGTGGCTGCCAAAGAAATTGTTGAAGATCGAAGGTCGCGAAAATTAGTTTTTCACAAATATCTCGTGAAGTATTGGTTTTATGTGAATTTTGGTTATTACAAAATTTGTTTATTATCAAAATTTGCACAAAAAAAGTTCTATTCAAAATTTATGTGGAACTAATGGTTTGCGGAATATGAGACTGAAAAAACTTGGGCACTGGGATGCATTTGTTTCCGCACAAAGGTTTATTATGAGTTGCTTTCTTTCTACTTCTTCACCTCTGTCTTCTTCTACTTCTTCATCATTTTCGTTACTGTTATCATCTAAAATTATTTTAGGGGATAACATAGTAATAAGGTCAATTTCGACGTCGTTTATTTCAGATTCCACTGCCGCATCATCGGAAGTAGTATTTAAATATGACCGGCCACGACAAAAACCACATATTATTGAACATGATAATCCTAACTTTGGAGTCGTTTTCATTCCACGAAGTTGTTCTATCGCTTTTATATTGTTACTATTGTCATCATAACCATCAAACACTGCAACTATATTACAACCATATAAATGCATCATATTGTCTGTATAATACACCATCAAATTTTCTTAGCCTCATATCTCGATAATTATTGGTCCCATGTAAATTTTGTATAGTACATTTTTTGTGCAGATTTTGATAATAAACAAATTTTATATTTGAGAAAAACTAATTTTCGCGATCTTCGACCTTGAATAATTTCTTTGGCGGACCCGATTTTTCAATGGACTTTTTATAGAGTGTTGCTTATAGCGATACAAAGAAAATCCAGAAGGAAAATCTTCACTTGGAATTTTTTAGAAGATTTGGTGTTTTTTTGCATAAAATGATTGGACTACGTCGACAAAAGACTATAGTAATTTCCGATTCTAGTGAAATGCAGTCGGTAAATTGTAGTCAATAGACTTCGTAATATATAATTATAGACAGTTATAACGGTAGTTATAAGCTGTAATGAAGATACTAGTAACAGTTCAACGTTACAAAAAACAATTACACATATAGAAGACGTCAACCAGAAATATACATCCTGTATTTATTATTTGGAAACATATTGTTCTTCTAACAAGCCCTCCTGGTTGATTAATGAGAGCATTCTAATACATAAAAAGCTTCGTTTTTTAAAATTATCTAAATGTCCGAAATTTTAAAATGTATTTATGCATACATACTTGTCAATATTAATTCTTTCATTGAGTTTCGCACCAGTTCAATTTGCATACCTTAATTGCCCATTGCGGCCTCCATGTCACACATTTAATTAAGGCAATTATATTATAATCATCCATTCAGTTATTAAAATAATAAGGTACTCATATTGTATTACCATGTCGTTTGACTGCAGGTCCTTTAATAAATAAAATAACCCATAATTTTGACTGCTATTCCCCAAAATTTAAAGAAACCTAGACAGTCTGATTAAACTAATAAATACTGAATCTCAAACCAATGTGCTGAAATCGAGTTCACAATATTTAAGATGTTAGATAATTTAATTAGTTAGTAGTGTTTAACTTTTAAATGCTGCATATGCTCTTCAGGTCTTTTAGTAAATTAATCTTCAAAGTACATATTCCTATATTCATCAAAAACTAATTAGGTCTAGTCGCCTGAATAGAAGTCTTTTAGATACCAATTTGTGCGAGCTATAATTGCTACATTTTGAAAAAAGAATGAGTTGAGGTAATCTCCTCTGGAATTTGAAATTCTATTACAGAAATTCTATAAAGCTACAACTAAATACAGTTATAAAAATGATTAAATCAAAATAAGTTACTGCGATAGTATTCAAAGAATTACATGTTGACACCCACACTAATTAAGTATAAATCGGTATAAATCTATAAATTGTCGTTCGGATCACGTACTTTTACATGCAAAATCCATTTATTGCTACATCAGTGTTCCCGTCACATTTAAAGTAGGTACTTATTCACAATGATTGCAGATTAATGGCAGTGACAGTGCCTAGCGATTAAATTAAATTTAAAGCAAACACTTCTTTCACCTACACAATCGTTCATTAAAATATTTATACAACTCTTATCAGTTAACGACATCGATTTTGCAGCAGTGGTAAAACTCGTATTATTCACAAGTGAGTTATGAAAACAATAATTATACTATTCGAATCATGGTTGACGCCAGCGTTTCCCAAGCTTTTGCTACAATGGAACACTTCACAAATTCTAAGTTACTTCATAACAATTTCTTCATTATTTTGAATGGTTGATAAATATAAATAAAAAATTTAATAACTGAGTAACGCTTCATCGTTAAAGGAGCGCTATTCACATTTCACATAACATAGTTTGAGAAGTGCTGGTTATGTGCTATAAATGATACACGATTGTTTATTAATATAATAAATATTTATCGTGCGTGATAAGCAAATATTTATTTTCTTTAATCGCGCATTGTTGCACAGTATACACTAATACCCCGGTTTACGTTGCCCCGGTTGACGTTGATACGCTATAACGCTGTTTTAAAAATTAATTACCGTGCAGGCGCACTGTCTCTTTCAGTCGTTCTTGCGTTTTTATTACAATTTAATTTATTTATTTTTAAAAATATTTTGTCATGATACTGCTTTCAACCTTATTGTATTTGTATTCTTTTTTTAATTTAAAATACATTATATCACAATTTAAAAAACGTAATTAACCCCGTTTTGCGTTTGATTCGCTTAACGTTCTTTTTTATTACTGTATTAAATAGGTGGGCTCGCCCGCAAAAACAATCTGTGATTTGAAACACAAAAATATAAAAGGCGTTAACGCGTTGTATAAACCTTTGTACAACACATGAAGATTAGAAAATATCACTCACTCGAAACGGTCATCCCAACTCAGCCACAAGGGTCTCGTGGGCCAACCACTTTTTTGTGAGTTACATTTTCCTAATACTTCTTGCACAGTAAATACAGTGAAGTCCGGATATAGTGAACTTGGAAAATGCATCAAAGTTGGTTCACTATATCCGAGGTACACTATAAAAGAAACAACATGTTGGCAGCTACCAAAACAGTAATTTTACACATCTCCCCACTAACACAGTTTTCTCTTAAGAATTACAAAGTTTTGTTCGGGGCCAGTTTGTAAAAAAAACCCGGCCTCGTTGCCGTTACAAATGTCTTTATTGTCATAGTTCTTGTGAAGATCAGCCCAAAAAGTAGTAAACTTAGGTCTTTTTTGACTAAAAAATCTCTTTTAAATTCTTAACCTTTTACACCTTAGATTAACTTTTTGATACGATTATAAAATCTCTCTTTCTTTCCAAGTTACGTAAACAGTTGATTTCGTAAACTCATTTTACGACAAATATCACTATTTATATCTTTTGAATAATAACATACTTGGCTTTTAGCATTCAAGCTTTATTTTTTCCTTTTTCATTTTGGACGTCCCACGCGATGCAATAAACTATTTTTTTAAAACTCATAAGTTGATTAGAAAATAAAATTAATGCGGTTTCATTTTAAGTTAAAATTCTGGAAATTACTGAGGGAGCCCCCGAATTATGGAATTTTTTTTCGGTACTTGAAGAAGCGTTCACTATAAGCGGATTTACTATATTCGAACTCGACTGTATTACGCGACGATGTTAGTCAAAATTAAATAAAACAATTCCTCTTGTTTGCTGTGCAAATACGACGTGTTATATTTTTCTCCGATCGGTTTTTGTGATGGCTTCAATATTATATCAATCAGGAACGAGTGATTTTCACGATTGGTTGAACTGATAAAAGAAATGCATTTTTTTTATTCGATCCTGCTCTCAGCGATATTTTAGAATAAATTAACCGTAGAAATTTACGTGAGGAAAGCATTTCCTATCGGCTTTTATGTGGTGATGCATAATTTTCATTTCGCATGCACTACGAAATTTAATAATAACATCAAAACCGTGACGTGCATAACGCTGCATGTTATACATCCGCGGATCAATATCGATAGCGATCGGATCGTTTTGCAACGCGAAATTATTTTTAAAACTCCCCTGGATGTTTATTTACCTTAAAAATGAGCTAAAACGAAATTTTCTGTGATTAACCAGGAGTTGAAAGTAGATTAGAGCCACACGCGCCAACAGTTTCTTTTACATATTATTGAAAACTCTTTTTGACACGAAATAATTTAACCCTTGTAGTACTTATAAAGCCTCCGTATTGGATGAACAACATTGCAAATTTTGTTATGAAGCAGATCATTCAATTAATTTGGCATACACTTTTCGAGTGCACAGTAATTTCGATTTATTTAAAATATTTGTTTTAGGATGATCACATTAGAAGAATTTTGATTGTTCTTTACATTAAAAATATTTACGATCAAATTCAGCTGAGCTTACTGCGACCCCAGTGTGCACTTTGGGTTATACTATAAGTTTTCGATAGGAATTTTTTTCTTGCTGAACCTAGATATATTCATTCTAATTATGAAGAACGGCGGTTGTCTTAATTTTTATTGATTTACTAGGTTAAACCCGCGGTATGTAAAAACTTTTAGCCCATCCATAAATTTTCAGAAGGAATGATGAAGAAAGTAACACTAAAGTTATAGCTGAAATTAGTAAGTTATGAATCTCAATGAAAACTAGGAACTAATCATGCTGAAGGAGAGTAAATATCCAGTCTCAGGTAGGAAATAATATTTTGTTGGAAAGGTGTCCTAAAAGAACATGGTGCTTCGCAGTATCATACCACAAGTGCTGTTATCTTTGCGTGAAAGTTTGCAACGTTGTGCTGTTCGTCGAAAACACAAAGTATGCATCAGAAAACAATTTCCCAAGGCACCCATGCATTGTACATTTGTAAAGAAGCTTTGTGTCAATGGACGATTAGGTTTGATATCAATACATATCAATTTTTAAATGATATTGACATATTATTTCTTGGGTCACTAAGACCTCACTTTGCACTTCAAGTTACGAAAAACACCGTGCATTCGAAGAGCTGTCTGAAAACGAGTGTTGTACAGTGTAAACATTTTTATCTTTTACTTGTTGAACTGACCCAATTAATTTGCTGTTTGATAATTTCTAATTGTTTTTTTACTGGTATATAATTTAATAATTAACTATTATTAACTATTAATAAATATAATTTTTTGACCTGTCCCTAGTAATCAATAGTTATCTGTCCATATGGGGTCACTATAATCAGGTGTTACTGTATTTTAGCTTGAAATTATGTTTTATTTTTCTTGGTGGCTTGTTATTGCCCTTGACACTTTTTCCTCTCGATTCTTCGGTTTAAGTGGATCAGTCGTGTCACAACTTGTGATGTTATTTCATTAATGTTTCAGTTGAAGGTATTTGAGGTTTAAAAGTATGAAAATATGTACACGAAATCTTGTTTGTTGTCTGGTTCTTTAGTAGCGACTAAGATTTGGGATAGATGATTAACAACTGAATTTATACCAAAAAAAGGATAGTTGGGCTATTACTGTTCCCATCTAATAGTTGGTCATTTCGGATACAAAACTATTTTCAAAGCATAAGTGATATTATGTTTGAAATTTCTCAATGGGTGTTCATGTTTTATTAGTAATTGATTAGTTTCTTTTTTCCCATTATCTCCATCAATGACAATTTCTGTAGTATCACCTTTGTTCAACAAATTTGAGTTTTAATTAACCAATCAGTTACTTCTTCGTCTATTAAGATTCTGTTAAGCACTGTTAATGTACCGTATCATTCAACTCCTGTTTTCAATTTCCTTTGCTTTGCATTGAGTGCTTTCATCCTGCAAATTTAATGGTATAAGCCTCAGCTGCATAACTCTCATCAGAATTTTGTTCCTCGTTTTCATTAAATCTTAATTTCCATCCACCATTTCGAGTGACAAAATTTTTATAATAAGTGTAACTTTGTTGAACGAATTGCGTTTACACCTGTTGGAGCACAAGCTGAATATCCAGATTCTCCAAACCACAAAAAACAATTTCAGTCCAGATTATCGTTAACAATAAGCACCTCGGCTGCAAGAGTGGCACAACTAAAAATGACAAGTTTATAGTATATTCAAAACGTAATCTATTTTCTTCTGTCAAAATTCACAATTTGGCATAAAATTGTTTAGGTTACCATTGTGCTACTTTTTGAAATTATAAGAGCGTGGTAGTAATTATATTTTAATATATTTTTGGGGACCAAAGTATTTGAAAATTTTAAAGTTGTGCCATTTTTGCAGCCGAGGTGCGAACAACTATGATTCTCGAGACAGCACTGTAGTAATTGAAGAGTATGAAGGAGGTAACTAACTTTATTTTTTAAGTGATTGTTGATATGAAAGATGGCGGTAAGTGAATGTCTTTCCTACGATGAGTAGAGCGACTATTCATCCTCTTCATTGACATTTCGGTTAATGACATCTAGGAAAGTGGTTCTTGAGGAACTTTGAGTTGTACCAAATGTCGCTAAAGAATCTTCAATGGTTAAGAAACCGTATCAGGCAAATACTGTGATCACATTTATTTGTGAAGCGTGCTCTATTGCAGCAGCGACTGTATTATGCTATAATGGAATCTAATCCCCGGTCAAAGATATAAACATACTAGGTCGTCACAAAGGCTTAAAAACTGTTTACTCCACAAACGTAGACAGAACTAAACAGATCTAAACTTCACAATAAAGTACACTTAGTTGCAGTGAAGAAATAATTTAATTTTTCTCAATGATTTGTATTACATTTTGAATCAGAAAAAATTAATCAATTTGGTTGTCGAGGTGAGTCAACATTTGCTTATTGCAGCCTTTGCAATGTTTGATTTGCGCTGTGATGACTTGTCGCCCCAGTTTTCCAAACCTTTCCTTATAAATTTCTTATCATAATTATTGATGCATAGATGCTTATTATACAGGTCCTAAGTGACAAGTGACAAATCATGACCTTTAACCGTGGCAGGTGTCTGTTCTTCTTTGCTTTGTTTAGAGGCCTAATAATTAATCCAGATCTCAGCAATAGTTAATATTTGCCAAGTAGGTTTATCACAATCGGTGTTACTCATTTTGACAAGCTTCATAGGAATAATTAAAATAAATATGGAAATGGAACCATTTCTGTGTACACTTCTGGCCTAAATTACATGTATTCATAGCTTTCCAATCCCTCAATACCACAAATGTCATTAATGTCAAAGGTGACCACCGCAGTTTTTGACCCAAATAAACCGCTAGAGCAAGGGACTTGCGGTAAAATAATATGCCACCGGAATGTTCTTGTCCTGGACCACCAAGGATGTTAAACATTTATCTAAGGTCAAAATGCCTACATTTTAGGATGTCTTGACCCCATAAACCGCATCTTTTCATTTATTCGATTAAATGTAAATTTTTTGATTTTTTATTGCGTGGCGAAATGTTTGTGTGAAAGAATTCGTGTACGTTTGACATGTTTGCGTGTCTACATCAACCCAGTGACATGAAACCCCATAAATTTCCTTTGTCTTTTACAAAGCATTCGAATATAATGAAATTACACCCTTTACAGTCTAATTTTTGAATATCGTGTAATTTCGTAGATTCCACCTTTTTAATTTTCATGTCGAAAAAAAGAGAATAGACCTTGAGTGTATCTGGAACACGAGGTCGGCCAGCACGGTCATTTTAATTTAACCCGTGATTTAATCACATTGTTATGCATATGCGATAATAAAAGTGTTTCCAGACTGGGACCGGAACGTTCGGAAATTAAATTAGGGCTTCGCTTTAAATTACAAAAATCCAAAATGAATTTTTCCTTAATGAGTATCCATATGACGAATGCATGTGTCATACGTTTTCTCGATAAATTAACCACAGGTCGCCATAAACGGTAGAAAACGCGCCGTGACAGTTTCAAACTCGGTCGTGAAAAATTGTGTTGTTTTAAAAAGTGCAGACTTCATAAAAAGAAACCCACAATTACTTACGAAGTGTTCTTTAAAGAAAAACGGTAAAATTTTATTGCGTCATTAGAACAAAGGTTTACAATAAAAAGTTCGTCGCAAATTAGCAACACAAGAGGATATACAGTTTTCTCCAATTTTTTGTAAGTTCCTGCGCTGAATTAATTAAGTTAATGGGAACAAGAAAAAACGCCCGAACAATGTAAATAGTTCACATCCACGCATTGTAATTAGGGCGAATTTATAAATATTCAAAGGAGCGTTTTTTTTGAGATTTTAATTAGAAGGAAACATTTTTTCATTTGACGAAATGCTGTGATAAATGGCCGGGTAAAAAGGGACATTTCGCTGTGACCTTATGTGTATGTGTGTGTACATGAACTAACTGCCCGTGGGCTGTATATTATCCAAATTGTGTAGCCTTTCAGAAGCCCCGAGCATCGAGCTTTTATTTAGTGCGAATTTTTTGAAAAATAACCTTTTAGTAGGGTCATGTGAGGATAATGTCAATGCGTGAAAACGTATTTCGTGCTGCATTTATTAAATCGCGATTGCACAAATTTATTCAAATGGAATACAATACGTGACTTAATACCGACTATATTTACAAGATGGGAATTCCTGCATTAAAAAATCTGTTCGCACGTTGTTTACTTGAAGTCTATTTAAAAACCGTAGTTCCCCTTTTAGAAATTAATTTGAAATTCGCGCTACATTAACCTTATCGACAATTATCGATTTTAAATCACATTTATGTTTAATTTACGGAGTCACGGTTCTGTAACATTAATTAAAGGTTGCGTTCAAATTGCATGCGAGATCAAATTTTTGTGACGTCAATTTCCAATTTAAAACTCAATTAATAAATAGTACAGATTTAATTGTACGGAGGCAAGTTTAGTATTGATTACAAGTACAGGGGTTCCATTTATTCTAAAATCTTAAAAAGTCCTAAAATTTTACCCTAAACATTTGTTTGGTATCCTAAAACTGCTCTTAGAAATCATGTTTAAAGCCAACGACTTCAAAGAAACTGATCGTTGTAAAAGTATTGGAACATTTTTAAAGGCCCCTGCCACACTAGGTCACATCAATTTTATTATTGATCCTGCGTTAATTCGATTTTTTTCTTGTAAAATACAAGTGCGTTGTTTGTTTAATTCAGTTGTTATACGGTGATGTTTCTTTAGTATTGCATATTATATAAGTTGTTTTTTGTCAATGATATTAATGGGAAAAAAGGTCCCAAAGATGGTTCAGAATTCTAGAACTTGGATTTTAAAGCCCGAAATAATCATTGTGAGACGATTGAATGAAATGTGGATACAAACTTGGCACTTGATAAAATGCATAGCAAGTCAAGATCACATTTTCATACTGAGTTTTTAAAATTTTTCATTAAAGTATCGTCCCTTTAGTACTACAACTAGGTAACTTGAAATGATAGATATCTCAGAAAACGAGATTAAACATTTGAGATTAAAAAAAAACCACAAGGCAACATAAATCATTTGTGTTTTTAGTTTAAAGCCATAGTAATGCGTTGCCACTTTAAAGCTTTTTGTGACCCTTTATCATAATAGTTCAAATTTTTTAAAATGCTTAAATTTCAAGTTATCTAGTTGTAGTACTAAGGGGACGATATATTCTACGGTCGCAATTGTACATACAAAATTTTGTTACTACCTCTACCAAACTTTGTATTTAAGCTTTTCTTAAGTTCGAACCAACTTTTTGAAATAACATTTTTTCCGAAAATAAAAAATAAGACTACTTTGCTTAAGGTCAATTTTATGTTTTGTAATTTTTAGAACAGCATACTTATACATTTTAATAAAACTTTGGCAATTATTTATGACTTTCAAAAATATGCAAACTTTTTATAAAGAGTAACTTTTTGGCGTAAAGTTGAAAATAATTTTTTTTTCTCTCTTTTCAACCCCATCCGTGGATACACTGTATAACATTCTTGGCTACATTAACTAACAATTCTACAAATTTGTTAAACATATGTCTCCATCAAATATAATTGCCAATTAGATAATAAATTTTGCTGGTTTAATTTTGGAAGTTATCAAATTATTCACTGTTAGTGGTAAAACCAATGAAGCTTTAGAAGAGATTATCAAATACCCAACCCAGTGTTTAAAGTTTGGAAAACGATATTTCGTGCAAAGTATCGATAGAAGAATATTGGCATCATAGACATAGACATGGGGGAACAAAGTGGTCTTCTAGCTGGACGATCATGTGTTGATAATCAATTCACTTTAAGGCAACCAATTAAAAAACAATTAGCATGCAACTTGGAGACACATTTGATATTTATCGACTTACAGAAAGCATACGATAATGTTCCATTAAACAAGCTGTGGGAAACAATGAAAGATAACTCGTACAGGAACCAGTGATGACAAAGTTAGAGGTAGGATTGGGCAAAGTAGAGCTGCTATAAAACAACTGAACAGTGTATTGTGTAGTCAGCAAATTACAAATGCAACAAAAATTAAAATCTACAAAACAATTATGGAAAGAATCGCAAGAATTCTAATTTAAAACAAAAAGCATATTTACAAAATAAAAGCGAGGGCGGGGAACAAGCAAAGAAGTTAAGATTTGCAGGCGCAGAGAAAAGAAAACTCGAATTAAAACGAAAACATTTGAAGATTGAATTAGAAGAAATCGAAACTGAGTTAAAAACGAAAAGAAACAAGCTGGAAATTACAAATGATACTTTAAAGCAAGGTAATGAAAAGCTAATAGTCGTTTGCAAAAGAAAAGTTAAAAATGCAGACAAAAACGAGTCAATCCCAAATTTTGCCAGAAATGGCTGTAGCAGAAATGAGTACAGTATAACTTCACTAATCCGAACAGATAAATTTTTCTCCTAGTCAGGAAATCCGAATTATAGAAATATTTTAAAAACGCTAAAATAATGCAAATAAAATATGCTTTTAATACTTCTTAACTACATGATACCTGAATAAGCAAAAGGAACACATAATAACAAGGCTATATTTGAACAAAATCAGGTTTTGTAAAATAATCGCGGATAGTTTGCTGCTTTGTGTTGTCGAATAAATTTGAAGTGGCTTTTTCCTTCAACCTTCGCAATAACAAGACGTCCTGTATTGGTATGTCATTTTGTTCTGCCCACAGAATGCACTGACAAACTGACTAAACATCTCAGTGCCTAATTTTATTACAAGATTCCTTTACACATTTACATTTGGAATCGGTAATATTCAAAGCATTATCCGACGTTGAAGCTTCTGCAATTAAGTATTTACTGGTAAAATTTACATTTTCCTCATTTTTCCCGGTATTCCCCGAAGTTAATTTAGGGTGGAAGCATGGAATTTACATGATTTTTTTTGTGTCCGGATTGTGGCAATGTCCGAATGACTGAAATGTTCGAATTATCGCATGTTCTATATAGCGAAGTTGAACTGTACCATTGCCAAAGAAATTGAGGAATCAGAAGAAAAAAGAACCAATATTTTTTCAAAGAAAAAGAAATAAAGAATGTTATTTTAGGGAATTAATTTTATTTTGTAATTTTTAATATTTTGTATGAAATCATAATGGTTTATAAGTCGACGTGCAATTCTTCCTGCTTTCTTTTTGTTACGGTCGATGTGATAGCTTGATGAAATTTCCTAAATTTTTTTTAATTGTCCTAAAATCCCCAAAAAAATATGGTAACTTATTGGTGGAACCAAGTACTTCCTATCAAGGCTCCAAAAACTTATTTATCCGCCCCTGCACACAGAAAAACTTTAAATGTGTTTTCGGTAGAAAAGGTGTAAAAAGCCAACAGTTAAATAGCCCGGGAACGTGAACCCTGGACCTTAAAAGGTGTTAACACCCCAAGATCTGCCAGATTTACCGCCCGTTCACTTGCAATATTTTGTTGCGATTTACTTTTTTCGACTCCGGGTCAGCGGCTCTCCAAGGGCCTGTCCCTCGACTTATTACGTTGAAAGTTCGGCAATTGGAAACGCGATAGGCTGACCTTAGTTGATGTAATAACGTCCCGTCTCTTGCTGCAACAAACATTCACTAATTAAATGTAAATATTCGTCTTCAGGACGTATTTGCGCCGACATTTATCACAGGCTGTTTCGCATTTTCCCGAAAAACGTGTTATTTACACGGCTCTTTGTAAAAGCTGAATTTAAATTAGGGGATGTTTAATTTTCAGGTGCACGCACGCCCGGTTCACGTGGAAACGCTTCCGGTTGATGTTGCCGTTCTTAAACAACGTTTACTTTATTTAATAATGTATGGTCAGGCTGTAGGTGCTGGTGGTTTTCAATACTACGTTGTAAAAATATCTTGGAGTAACAAAAAAAAAATATATTTATTTTTAATAGTTTTTGGTTTCAATGACCGCTCGAGCAATAATTTGGTAGATGAGCAACTTTTTCTCATATTTTTTAACGTGGCTGAGGTAAACTAGCCGATCAGAAAACTACCCTAATAGCACATCAAGTTCACGAGACGTCCCTTGGACGTTTCGTGGACTAATGTGCTATTTGGGTAGGGGAGAGGGTGGTACATTCGGCCATGGGGTACATTCGTCTATCCTATCCTGCACCGCCCTCATTTGATTTTACCGCTTACTTTTAGCGTAATTATGCTGGTGATGCATTTTTCTTATCCATGCGAAGTGTCGCCAGTTGTTTGTGCGGTTCTTTGTTTTTCAAGAAATAATAATAGATTTCCTTTATAAAAGGTAAGTTTTTTTGCCTACTGTACAACTTCATAATTTTGAACTTTGTGAAGTATATTAAATATGAAAAAAATCTACAGCATGCAGTACTTCCCCACGAATGACGTCAATAAGAAATCTAACATAAAGTCTTGACGGTTTTTTTAAATGCAATTTTAATTTGTTCAAATGTCGTGTGGGGTAGATTCGGCTGAAGTGTATGGGGTACATTCAGCCAGATAGCCGAAAGTGCCCCGTCTATGGAATAAAACATATAGGTACCTATTATTGTATTTCTATGTTATTTTATTGTGATATTATATTTTCAGACGACCCCCCCCCCCCTATAAGTCTTCCTATCGTTCGAGCTTACTAGCATGAAATGTAGTACTTATCGTTCGAGTAGCTCTTGGCCAATCCCACTTCGACATTCGAAATCCGCTAAGCCGCCGTTTGTTATTGTCATGGCGCTTCGAATGCATTCTAAATAATATGAAACTGTTTACATTTCGTATCTTTGTTTCGATTTGGCCGGTAACAATCCAAGGGTAGTTTCTTGAGCACTTGCCCGAAGCTCTGGTGGCGTGCATTCTAAAATTTGGTCGACATCCGAAACGTCCATGTTGACAGTACTAACAGCACACTGACACTGCATTAACGAAATTTTCGACTACTTGATTTTTATATGATCAGACACTTTTCTTTCGCGCCCATAGCGGAGTGACGAACCTTTTTTATCTAAATGACAAAATTGTTGGGTCGTCTGAAAAATAGTGTTCGCAACTCGTTCGAAAGTGTTATATCGGAGCTCGTTGTGAATTTGGCTTACTCGGCTTCGCTTCGCTCCGCCTCGTATCACCAAATTCACTCCTCGCACGATAAGTGCCACTTTCGCAACTTGTAACGAAAATAACTATTATTATATATGTATAATTTAATCGGATGCCACGTACACATGTTTGCAAAACCAATCGGCGAGATATAGACGAGAATAATATGAAGGAAGCGATTATTAATTGTCTAAGAAAAATTCTGAGTGTTCATGAAGCTGCAAGGCGGTATGGAGTGAAAAGGTCGACGTTGCAGTCCAGAATAAAAACCCTGCTAAAGAAAAGAAAAGTAGAGGAAGTCTTAGCTACCATTGATAGAGATTTTGGAAATAAAGGCAGCGATGAAGAGAATAAATACCGTAGTAAATACACTGTTATAATATATTACATACCGATGCGGAAAGTATTCCATTTCTGTCGAGAGAAGCATAGTTTACCGAAAGGCGTAGCCTTGAGGTGAACTAGTTCTCGAGACACAGGAATGGTACTTTCACCGAGGTCTGTATACTATTTTATTCGCAATCAATAAAAATTAAAAATAATATTATCGTTTATTTCGGTCAAATATTAACACTTAGTAGGCGCTGCACGACTGACATTTCTTTAAATTGCTTAACAAAAGTCACGCTAAATTTGTATTTGCTGTTTCTTTAACAAGCAAAATGTCTGATAGTGAAATAGAGTGTACTCCCCCCGAATTGCGGGAATCCGCACAAAATTTAAAACTCAATCTCTTACCTGAGAAAAGTAAACTGCGATACGAAAAAACATACAGAAATTTTCGCGACTGGTGCTCTAAAAAGGAGGTCCAAAAGTACGTTTCTGAGAGCATTATACTCGCTTATTTTGGTGACTTGGCTAAGACTCAAAAACCATCCTCCATGTGGTCTCATTATTCTATGTTGAAGAGTACTGTCAACTTTAACGACAATGTTGACATTTCGAAATATATGTTAATTTGACATTTGTAGTTTAAATCGATAGTAACGCCCTCACAGGTTGGTTATGGTTTTTTTCTGACCGATTACGCCTCATAACTGACTCCTTTTTTAATATTTCTGAATGGCTGAAGTGTATTCATGAAATCCCTCACTTTCCAACTTTTAAAGAGTTAGAAAAGTTGTATGTTACTAACTGATTGTGAATAAAATAAATTTTCACAACATCTCAGGAAAGGGAGCTCGTTAAATATATTGAGAAATCGTCCAATCTGAATTACGGGTTGTCATATAAACAAGTACGAAAATTGGCTTACGAGTTTTCACAAATGTTACCAGTTTGTGTGACACCAATCAATTGGAAAAGAAGTGAGTTGGCAGGTAAGTTATTATTTTGGCTTCTGTCCACACTCATAAGAATTTACCAAATTGATTAAACCGTAGGAATTGAATGGCTTAAAGGCTTCATGTCTAGAAACAAACAGTTGTCTTTAAGAAAACCTGAGAATACCAGCCTGAACAGGGCCATGGCATTCAATAAAGACAGAGTGGAGGAATTTTTTTCTAATTATGTCACAGTCTTAGAAATACACAAATTCAGAGCAAATATATAATTTGGACGAGACTGGCATACAAACTGTGATGAAACCAGTAAAAGTTGTCTCCACACGTGGAAAAAACAGGTTGGACAGGTAGCTTCGGCCGAACGAGGAGAATTGGTTACCGTTGTTGGTATAATCAGTGTCACTGGGGGAACCATTCCACCTGTTTTTGTTTATCCCCGCATAAGAAATGTGAGTGACTTTTTGAGGAAACCAGCGACAAAGACAATTTTGAATGAAAGCTCAAGTGATTCAAACAGGTTGATAGAACTCGTTGACACCTCTGATAGTGAAGCTTTTTCGCTCCGTTCGAATGAATTACGTTCTCTTACTGTATATTTTGTATTGGTCAAATTTGCCACTTAGGTAACCACTTGCTACTATATTGGGTACATTTTGAAGAACATAGACGATTTAGAATATGAAATCAAGTTCTTGCGACGAAAAAATAAATCAAACATTTATATATCCTCAAGTAGAAGATATCAGCAGTGTAAATAAAAGTGATGTCATCGCATTGTTGCGGCAAGGAAGTAAACTGTCAACAGCCAGGACTTCTTTCTTGTACACTTTTAATTACAATTTTGAAGGACTTGATGTTCGTTAGATCTTTGTGCTGTTTTTTTTTGTCAGTTTGTTTCGTTATTTGTATTATTGTAATAATTACTATACTTTGTATTTTTCATGAGTTCACTTTTGTTCAATAAAAATATTTGATTTACATCTATATAGCAATGAATTTTAACTGGATGAATGTACCCCACCCGATGGCCGAAACTACCTCACCGGTGGGGTACATTCGCCCATTTGCAGGTGTTTTTTCTAAATTCTATAAAAAATATATACGTTAAGATATAAGAGTTGAAACCTTGCAAAAAACCTAGACAAATGTGGAGATTAACTTTTGAAAATATAAGTTTTTTAATCAGTTACTGATTTTTAGAATTATGTAATTTAATGGGATAAGTAGCCGAATGTACCACCCTCTCCCCTACCCACCAACGCCAGCATGATTTGGTTGAGCTGTCGCCGAACATTATCTACAATCTACATAATCCATAATATTTAATATTTAATGAATTGACTGTTGACCCATAAAAAATATTTGTAGTGCAATGTGTGACATACCGTCGAAAAAGGTTGGTGGCCGTTAAATTCAGTCATTTACATGGAGTCTAGTCAGAATTTATTTCAGGCTAATCTGTTTCCCTTCAAAGGTATATTGTAGGCATTTATTACATATCACTTAAAATCTTCAAGAGCTTTTATGATCTCAAATATAACATAAACGTCAGGATTGTGTTACAGGTGTATGGAAAATTCACAACAAATATTAGTTTGCTACTTTATATATTCTGTGTATTCGACGACTTTAAAAAAATATACTTGCCGGAAATAATTATTTTCGTTTTGAAAGTAACACTTTTCGTGCGAGGTGTGAATTTTGAGATACGAGACGCTACGACGTAAAAACGAGTAAGTAAAATTCCTAACGACCTTCGATATAACACTTTCGACGAACGCGCTGTGAACATTGTTTTTCAGACGATCCATTAAAAATGATGCATAATACATAAACGGTGTAATATTATTTAAAAAAATGCGTTCGATATGGCTTCACAACAAGAAATGCCGGCTCGGTTGATTTTGAATTGCGGGAGGGGATGCATGAATTCAAGCGAACTTTAAGTTCTTATTTCTGTTATTCGAATAAGAGTTATGCTCGTCTGAAAATGATTTAGACCTATGGTATTTGTGTTATATTCTAGGCAAATGGTGAAGACATAGAACTACAATATCAATTGAAGGCATCATATATTTTCACTAAAAGCACAGTGCCAAATTGAATCCGAATAATAAATAGTAGAATAGTTAAAAATTAAACAAAAACAAATTAATAATAAAAAGTATTATGTGGACCGTAGAGCATCAAGGCATGAAGAAAATGTGAAGTTCACGATTGCAGGCAAATTGGCCAAACCAGTGAATGAAAACTACAAAGGGCTAATTATTGAAAAGAAAATCGAAGAAGAGACAAGTTCTAACCATAAACATGCAATGCAGAAATGAAGCCCGACTATACTGATGGCAAAAACAGCAAGTTACTCGTTAACCACAGTAAAAGATTTAAAAGATTGTAATCTTCAATAGAGACAATCTCCATAAGGTTAGCAAATATTAGAGCAGCCGAGAAGATTAGATCATGAACAAGCTTTTCTATCTCCGAAAGGAATTGTGAATTCGTAAACAAAAATTTAACTTAGACTTCAGGGCATATATATATATATATATATATATATATATATATATATATATATATATATATATAGATCCTCCCTTGGTAGAAATACTCTTTAACTTGTAATAAATTAGGCAAATCAACTTTGGAAATAATGATGTTTTCAAATAAGGTCGAGTCATGTCGACGCAGTTGTCTAATACAAGCTCTACGTTTGATCCCCCGATCTAAAGGTGGAATGCATAAAACTATAGCTGAACTCAGTGTTGCCACAATTTGATTGCATAACTTCTAACATTCTAAGTTACTAAAGAATGAAGAACAAACTATACCATTATATCATCCACGATGGGAAGCAAAATAACTACATCAGAAGTGATTGGAAGATCTCGGTGCAACACATCGACAGAATGAGTGGGTCTATTCTAATAGCCCATAAAACCAATTGGAAAAAGTAGCACGATTGAAAGATGAAGATGATGATAACTAATTAAATCATATTAATAGAAGATTTTCAGTCTTATATTGCAGCATAAAGTAGCCAACTCCTTTACAACGACATTGCACACTATTGGCATATTAAAGCAGTGATTAATTATAAAAGATCCAAAGCACGGCAGAGAGATGAATGCAAAAAAAAAGAAAACGTGAACGTGGTGATTAGTTCCGTCACTGCGTCCAGTAATGTATTGATTGTAACATCATCAAAGTTGGAAATGATAAACTGATCACATCCATTTAGTGTTAGTTCTAACATACGAAATCTTATGAGTGAGTAGTATCGGGGTTAAATTGCGATTTTATTTCCGTTTTTCGGAGACTAAATTGTCTCATTTAATTCCTCTAAATAAGTAAGTTGCCGTAGTTACAATAACTACTGCATAATTTATTTGCAAAGCTTTCTATTTCTTTCATGCTGTCAAATCCAGTTTTTGTATTAAAAATTTGATCAGAGAATGCACAAAAGCGCGGATATACTACGGGACGGAAGTGTCATTTAACTCTTCACAAGCTCAAGCAATAAACTTTCGCCCTCGGGATTTGCTTCTGTCCCTCATATGTGATAGGTCGTAAATTCCAAATAGCAGAACTTCAAATTATTTTTAAGAAGGTACCCAATTACAACCCTTTTGTGTTAGATGCACAGGAAATATTTTTTTGTTATTATTTCATTCTTAGTTCTTATTTGAATTTATGCGACGTTATCAACGAAAACATATTTACATTTAAAGTAAATTTTATTACTGTAAAAAACTCTAACCAATCCGTATTCTATTATTTCTTCAGATAACGTTATAGGCGAGTTTGACTGTATTTATCCACTCACAAGCCTATTTAATCACACAAAAGCTATTTATTTAAAATAATTCATGAACGATTTACTAAATTTTAAAGACGTTTGCTCTCTATAAACTGTATAAGTCGTCCTACAATTTTTTTATAACATTTATTTTAATTTGACAAATGCAGTATGCACATAAATTTATTACCCAGTTGAGAGTACCTCTAATAATAACTTTTTGGTAAAGTTTAACTATAATTAGATCTCAACAAACCAGTATGAGATTAAAATTTAATTGAAATCATAAAAAAGTAAAAGTGAAAGGGTAGAAACTAGCTATTTTTAAAATCAAAGTTGTTCTTAATAAATTACTTATGTAACCTTCATTTTTTCTTTTGTCGTTACATCAAGATATTACAAAGTTCCTGCTGAATTCAATACCATCAGTACATATTATTATTTTATTTCATTAAAGGTGACAATTTTGTGATATTCAAATAGCGAGTCGGAGGGCGCGGAAGGGCTGTTAGGATCTCCCAGTACTTAATTTAAACCTGAGGGCCAACCCTATTAATTTATCGCACTCGATTTAAAATTGTAAATTATTAAAAGTCCCTTTCTGGGTGCACAATTTCCGATGTTCTAAATGTATTATCAGTTAACATCCGTTACTTTTTTACATACACCTCTTATCTCAGTCTAGTTTTAATTAAAATTGCAAAATGCTAAGTCCCGTGAGAATTTCCCAATTTCAAACATTACAATGCAAATGACGTGCTACACATTCGATTTCTGTGCAGCGGTAATGCCTGGTTCCGTACTTAATACAAATTTTGCTGTTGTGTGAATACCGGACGTCCAACATTTAAATTTTGATTTGTGAAGAGGATGTGAATGTAACGGTTGTTAATCATGCACAATACATCATAATTGATCTGATTATGGTTGTTTACATATTCGAGCATATCTGGCCGGACACAACATTTATTATATGATCCTTCATTTAATTTACGGTTTATGACTTATTGGCATTGCTGAAGAGGGCTTCGAATTTAAATTTGATGAAGGTGTAATGCTGCCAACGTCGTAATTAAAGTACTCTAATTTTGGCGTTTGAGATGAATTTTTAAGTATTCGAAAGTAATATGTCGAGGGGTGGTGCGAGCCACCCACAACGACATTAATATAATAAAAGTTGCGAAATTTCATCAAAAGTTTTCTTTTTTCGTTCCTCCTCGTCTCATATTCCAAATCAAATATTTCAACTTTGACTTCTGCACGACATATCAAATTATTGTGCTGTTATTTTCAGAACGTGGAGAGAATTCTGGTGAATGCGCGAGGCAATGATGGCACCGACAACTACAATCGAAACCGTCACAATAACGCGGCCGCTAAAGGTAAGATAAGTACCAGCCCGCTAATTGAAGGGTATCAAATGTTACGTACGAAGAAAACATCACAGAGTAACATTTGAAATTCTTTGGGTTTTTTTTCGATACACCCGGCGGTATTACGACGCGATGGAGCGAGTCCGTATATGATTGCGTTCATCTCGTGGGGAAACGTCGTGATTTGAACAACAGTCCGGAAAATTGATGTATTACAGGAAAGCGGCATTTTCCGCAATTTATATAAAGTTTCAATATTACCAAATTAAATGCCACTTCACACGTTCGCAATGAAACTACTCCGAATTTACATAAGCAATTGTAAATGAGTGAACTAACGAAGTGAGCACCGCAAACTTACTTTTCCAATTACTGTCGGCGGCGGAACACGGCCAACTATCCTAACAAGCCTTTTTGCTCATTTTGTTTTGCCCCCCCCCACGTGTTATTTCTTGGCCTGCCAGACCAAGAAATGGATTTAATTTTTAAATACAAGTGCGTCACTCGAAGATTTGTTTTAAAACTTGCACAAACTTTTTGGAGCACTTTAAACCCCGAATAACACGTGTTGGCGTTGAGACTTTTTCCGGATTTTCTAAAAGCTTTCTGTGCACCACAAAGCGTTCGAAACAAATCTCCAAGTGGAAAGCATGTTGCATCCTAATTTTATCCTCGGTTATACCCAGCACGTACCACCGATCAGTGCACTCCTAAATTTTCAATAAATCAAACAACGCAGATTGCACGATTTTCGTTCCGAAATTAATTGTAATTTTCCACTTATGATTTTTTTGATTCGGTTGCGCTAAACCCAATTTACTATTGTAGTGTTTATCCGCGTAATTGCCCTTTTTCGCATGCAATAAAACCGGATCATCTTGCTCTTTCCCGTGTAAACGTGTGACCTTTTATTTCCTGCGATCCTACGACAACTACACGTGCAATCGATTGGGGGAGTCGGTTTTCTGTTTTTTCTTTTGTAATCAGGAAGAAGGTTTTAAATCCAGGTGCACCATTTCATTATTTTATTTTCTATCTATTTTTCACCGGTGCCGATGCAATTCTTTTACGGTGATTTGTAAAATGCGATTTATGATGGTTTTGTTCTTTTGAAAAATTGACTTGTGCCGAGTTCACGACTTAGGTACGCGAAATAATTTATCAGTGACTGAAATACGAATGACTCGAATTAGAATAATTGTCAATACGCACGCAGAACAAACCTCAATTAAAAACGATTACTCTTTGCTTAACTAAATGTAAATTGAAGAGAATAGGTTTGCGATTTTCTAAATTTCTTTTCACTAATTACATACTGTAATTTTGGGGAATGAATTAAAATGAATAATATTTTCGATAAAAACATTTTTTTTATGAAGAGCATACACAAGAACATTTTGACGTACGTAAGCAACTTGGTTTCATAAACAATTTTATTCGAATGTAAAACTTATTGCAAGCTTGGGCATTTTACTTTCGACAGTAGTTCAAAAAACAATGGCAATGTTCACCTGTAAAGCTATGCATTGATCTTCTTAAAATTGTTAAAATAAATCCTGTGAAATTTTATTATACAGGTTGTTATAAGTTTTACCTTCTACCTTGTAATACGAAAATGCCTTTATATAAGCATATAAGTTGCTAAAATGAATTCAATTACACTAAATTGTGTGAACATACAAATTGAGAGAAAACCAAAATTTTACCTAATTTTTTTAAATTTTTCTACTTGTTTCTATGCTCCTTAGTAACACTCATGAGAAAATCTTTTTCTATCCAGTTCACCTTGGGGTAGAAATATATCAGCCCTTTGGCAAGTTACTGGCTTTGAATTAAAATTTCTTCTTCAAGATGAAGAATATGTTGAATTTAGTAAATCCACTCAAGATAAAATTATAATAACCAAAGGCGAAAGAGCATCGATATTTGATGTCAATATACTAACGGTACTAACGATCAGTAATCAATACACCAAAAATAAAACAACATTTAGTCCGAATGATGACATTGTGTTATCAGATGGTGTGTTATTTGATGCTGGATCTGGGCTACTAATTCATAAATTAGATAAATTAAATCAAACTCAGAGTGTAGTCTTCCAGCCAAATGGGCTTGAAATTGTATCAAACACTGAAGTTTGGAATATTCGGACGTTTCATTTATTGAAAACCAAACTGATTTTAAATCAGTGCCATAAGTATTGTTTTCCCCTGTAAATAGTGCAATTTATGCCATTGCGATGGAACAAGCGGCGGATGATGATACTGCATTTGATTCAAGTTTTAAAACGGCCGATGCTTCTGATTACTCTAGCATAGCCACTATTGATATGAAGAGAAATATATCGGGTGTCTCAATGAGGTTGGACACCGGCTGTATATCGGAAACAATTTTGAAAAAAACTTTTATAACAAAAGCGAACCAAAGAAGTACGTTAAAAATATTTTTAGCTTGTTGGATATCTATCGTTCCATTGGAATTTTAGAACAAAATTGAGTTTTCGATGTTTATTTTTCTACTACGTCCCTTGCGGTGAAAATTCGAAGTTAAAATTTTTTTTAATGTAATTCTTTGGTCCGCTTTTGTTATCAAAGTTTTTTTCAAAATTGTAGAGCCAACGGTTTCCGATATACAGCCGGTGTCCAACCTTATTGAGACACCCGGTATACGATCTTGCTGCGAATAAATATGATAGTCAAATTGCTACAATTGAAAATCAAGGTCTGTACCATTTAGTACAAGAATCATGCAGTTACTCATGCAATTTATGAGAATTGACAAACTATTGAACGGCTATTTTATCACCGGTAGTAAAACTTATAACACCCGGTATTGTAACGAAGTTTGATTCAATTTCGTTAGGTGTAGAAATTCTCTAATAATATCAAATTTGATTGCCCACTGTAAACAGCCTGATAACGTTAAATGTTGATTGTAAAACGTTGGAAGCTTCATGAAATATTTTGCTTGTCGGCATAATTATTAATGATAATCACTCATTGGACGGTGTCACTTTCTCAGTTCATTCTGCATCTTGTCTTCTGCACAATTTTTCACTTATCTTCTAGATACCTGCCTTGAAAAGTTACATTTGCACTGTTTTATGGTAGAGAGGTCTGTTAAATAAGGAATGAAGATGTCGTCATCAATGTCAACGCGACTCCTTTCTATTTACTGCAACGAGTGTCATATTCATATAGATGAGGTAGTTTCTGCATATTGATGATACAGTCCTTTCTCTATTTAAAAGACCTATACGAGGTTTGGTCAAACGATACCTGGAGTAGCGTCCCAAAAGTTTATTTACAAAACCTATTTTAAATCGAAGTGTTCGTTTTTTAACTTCGTCGATCATAATACCGAAACTGGTTCATTATCGTGCACCGTGATCCTTTCTCCAAATTTATTGTTTATTATTATTGATTGATGTAACCTTTGGAAAGTCTGACTTACTGTGTGCCTTGTTGGTACTCGTTTGTGATGAATGATCCTTTGGGAATAAAAACAATGTAATGATTATGGTTTTTATATTTGATTGCACTGCTGTGTTTTTTCGGTCCCGAAGAATTCTGTTTTCGATTGAAATTACCGACTCTTTCGTTCCATATGGTAGTCATAAACCAATCTAAAAGGTTTCGATCGTATTTAGTTCTTTCGAGAGGTACTCTCCAAATGATTACTATATCCTTTTTCTGGTCTTTTTTTAAAAGACGATGGACACACTTTGCAGCATACGACTCATGTCCAGAATATTCGTATGACAAAAATTATGATAATGGGATGGTGTTTAATTTCGCACCTTTTTTATTTCCACGCGAACAAGTTTTTTGTCCAGAACTCCGCCACTTTAAAGTCGAAATTCAAGAAAAAAAGCTGTTATTCAAGAATTTGTCTGGCCTTGCTCCATCCGATTATCATCTTTTCTGCTCTCCATCCAACAGTCTTCGTGAAATCTCCTTTAATAGCAATATTGGGAATTGATCATAAACAATGCAGTTTAAGAAAAATTAATTTAATTAAAACGCACTAACCCAATATTTATAAGTATTCTGTCACCATATAGTAAGCGCCATGTTGGTTGCCACGGCTCATTCACGAACTTTGAGGACTTTTTCGTTTGTGGTAAGCGTCGTTTCATTAGGTTTGATTGACGTACTTATCAAAACCCGCTGTTCGACTCGGAGCATCATCACTGAATGTTGCTTCCAAGATTTCACATGTTCTGTTGTCTTTCAAAATTTCACACAAAAACTTAAATATCCTTGAGGTGAAAACTTTTAATCCCGGAAAGCAATACTACTCTCAAACGAATGAATTTTTAATACGAATCAAGCAGTAATAAGGTCACAACTGAATATTTACAAGATTTGATCACTTTTATTATACCTCGTACCAGTTCAACTTGCTCGTAGTGTATCATAGTTCTCAAGTTCAAGTTCTCAAGAATTTTTCGGTTTTGCTTTAATCTTTTTTGATAGCTTCCGCGATTATTAACCAATGCTCTTCACTAATGGTCAATTCAAGCTAAAGGCATAGTAACCTGGACATGAAGACTTAATAACCCTTAAAGTGAGGTTATAAAATTACGCCCAAAGACAAAATTACCCGGTTTTACGGGTATGTTCCAAATTAACAGCACATATTTGGTCAACTTTGTGTATTTCATTTTTGAAATGTATAGGCCGAATTGCCTGGCTGTTTCTCTTTTTGCTTAGATTCTCCAAATGAGACACCTTTTCTGATTGTATGATTTATTAATACTATATACACAATAACGCTAAATTATGCACTAGTGTTTTTATGATGTTGAAACTTTGAGCTATTGTAAGTAACTGACTTAAATGTTTTCTATGGACCTTAAGGGTATTTTTGGGAGAGGGACACTTCAGGTACTTTTAGAACCCGAAGCACATGTGCGCGTCCATGCCGCCCGCCTTGAAAGGGTTGACCTCTTTCAAAGAATGAAAGTCATTGCGTGATTTTTGTTCATTAATTGTCATTAATTGGTAACACACACACCTTTGACACTGCGCGTTTTGTTGTGGTCTTTCCAGTCGTCACCGTTACTACCCTCACTACCCCGTCACTGCCTTTGTGCACTGTTAACACTCTGGCTAACTGCCATTTTAGCGGTGGTAGATTGTCGTCGCGGAGGATCACTAGTGTGCCGGTTCTGATGTCATCCTGTGGGCGTTTATTCCATTTTGAACGCTGTTGTAGAGATGACAGGTATTCCCTTGACCATCGCTTCCAAAAGTGTTGTAGAAGTTGCTGTACTCGTTGGAACCGCGATAGTTTGTTCATTTGGATGTCCGTTATCGAAGCTTCTGGCGGTGAGTGGAGCGATTCACCGATCAGAAAGTGCGCGGGTGTTAATGGATTAAGGTCGTTAGGGTCATTGGAAAGCGGTGTGAGAGGTCGTGAGTTCATGCAAGCTTCGATTTGCGCAAGCAGGGTGGCCATTTCCTCAAACGTTAACGCGCTTTCGCTTGCCACTCTTTTTATGTGGCCCTTGGCCGACTTAATTCCACTTTCCCATAATCCCCCAAAGTGGGGTGATCTTGCGGGTATGAAATGCCAATTTATTGCGTTTGAATTTAAAAATCCCTGAAATTTATTTGGCTGCTCGGTGTTGCCGAGTAGCTTTGCTACCTTGATTAATTCTCGATCAGCACCAACAAACGTTGTGGCGTTGTCCGAATAAACGTGGCTACATATGCCGCGTCGGGCGATAAAACGTTTGAGTGCGGCTAGAAATGCATCCGTTGTTAGGCTGCTTACCATTTCTAAATGTACAGCCTTAGTTGCAAAACAAACGAACAAACATAAATACGCCTTGATTATTCGGGATCGTCGTGTGTGGCCTTCTTTCAGGCTGAAGGGACCCGCATAATCTACGCCTGAAATTGAAAAT
The DNA here is from genome assembly GCA_949768715.1 of Dascillus cervinus. Classification (NCBI taxonomy): domain Eukaryota; kingdom Metazoa; phylum Arthropoda; class Insecta; order Coleoptera; family Dascillidae; genus Dascillus; species Dascillus cervinus. The sequence goes on along the minus strand of OX458319.1, from coordinate 21,002,323 downwards.
GGGCGCGATGGCGTTACGCGATGTTCGGGCAGTTCACCCATTTGAGGTTGTACGTTTACCGGTCGCACTCTAAAGCATTTTATGCATTTGCGTATGAGTTGTCGGATTGTGCTACGTCCGGACATGGGCCAATATTTTAGTCGTAATTTGTTTAATACGGCTTGAGCTCCCGAATGCAATGAATTTATGTGTTCATATGTGATGATTAATTTGGTTAATGTATGATGTGGTGGAAGCAATAACGGATGTTTTTGATTGAATGTAGACTGCGAATGTTTCAATCGACCTCCTACTCTTATACATTTGTTACAATCTAAGAACGGGCTAAGAGTCAGTAGACGACTATTTTGTTTGATTGGTCGCCCTGCCGTGAGATCGGTGATTTCTTGTGTGAACGTCTGTAACTGCGCTAAACGTATAAGGTTCAGGGTAGCACCTTCTAGTTCGTCTACTGTCAGTGGTCCGACCGTCCGTGTGTCATGCTCGTTTCGTATATTTTTTATGAATCGGTTGCAGTATGCGACCACTCGTTGTAGTTTTGTAAAGGATGAGTACCTTTCAAAGAGTGCCGTTGCAAATTCATCATTTATTGTCGACGCACAACAGATGGGTTTGCGTAGTTCAAGTATGTCTTGTGTTGGAATTGTCATTTGTGTAATGGGCCAGTCAGTCATGTCAAGTGTCAACCAACTTGGGCCATGCCACCACAAATCTGAGTTTGCTAATATTTCGGCACCAGCGCCGCGAGATAGCAGGTCTGCGGGATTGCATTTAGTGCTTACATGCTTCCACATTGCTGCGTCTGTTAGCTCTTGGATCTTTGTGATGCGGTTTGCCACGAATGTTTTATGGTGGCTTGATACCGATGTGATCCAAGACAAGACTATTGATGAGTCTGTCCAGTAATGACTGGAATGTAATTGAATATTTAAGATTTTTGCAACTTTGTTCGTTAATTTTGCTAATAACAACGCTGCACAGAGCTCTAGACGCGGCAAGGAAATGGTTTTCAAGGGTGCGACTCGCGATTTAGCGCACAGTAATTTTGCGGTGTGATTGTTGTGACTGTCGCTGGTTCGCAAATAAATGCTTGCACCGTATGCAGTTTGTGATGCGTCTGAAAAGCCGTGCAGTTGTATGCATGCATGATTTGTGCTGAGCACGTGTCTCGGAATTGTGATTTGATTCACTGAATTGAGTTGTATGAGCCACTGCGACCATGTAGTATGGATGCTGAGTGGGACTGATTCATCCCAACTTAATTTCAGTTGCCACAGGGATTGCATTATAATTTTCGCGGTTATTATAATTGGACCGAGCAGGCCTAAGGGGTCAAAAATTTGTGCAACGCTTGACAGTATTGTTCTTTTCGTAATGCGATGTTTTTCTTGAACTGGCGCAATTGCGTAATGAAAGGAGTCTGAATTCGTGTTCCATTGTAGCCCAAGGGTCTTTACGCTTTGTGGATTATCATGATTTAATCCGATATTGACTGTGGCTATGCTTGGGAATGACTGTACATTCGAGGACCATTTGCTTAATTGAAAACCTCCTAACTTTAATAACGTTGTTACCTCGTTGCGAATTTGTTTTAGATCAGCAATGTTATCTGCACCGGTTAACAAGTCATCAACATAAAAGTCGCGCTGAACGATCTTGGAACCGATGGGAAATTGATTCTGTTCTAAAACTGCTAATTGGTTCAATGTTTTGACCGCGAGGTATGGTGCCGATGCGGTTCCGTAGGTTACTGTTGTTAATTCGTACGTTTGAACAGGGTCACATGTATTTTCGCGCCATAAGATGCGTTGCAATTGCGTTTGGTGCGAGTTAACTAGTACTTGTCGGTACATCTTAGTAATGTCAGCAGTGAATGCATACTGATGAGTGCGAAATCGTGTGACAATTGAAAAGAGGTCTTGTTGGATTGTCGGACCCACCATGAGAGTGTCGTTTAACGAAACGCCGTTTGACGATTTGCATGAACCGTCGAATACTACACGCACCTTTGTTGTGACGCTGCTTTCTTTGACGACCGCGTGATGCGGCATATAAAAACTTGAATAGTTGCGAATGTGACATTCAGCGTCTGGAATTAATTTCATGTGGCCTAATTCCAGATACTCTTTCATAAAATTGATGTATTGATGACGTAACTGTACGTCTCGCGATAACCGCTTTTCTAGGGAATGCAAGCGTTTTAACGCTATTGACTTAGATTCGCCCAGTGAGGGCGCATCTATTTTTATTGGCAACGTCACGACAAATCTACCGTCTTTCTTACGTGTGTATGTTTGCGTGAACTGTTGCTCACACGTTTTCTCTTCTGGGCTAAATGTATTGTTTTTGTGGCATTGCTCAATCTCCCAAAATTTGGTGAGGTTACTGTCAATGTCTGTCATTGATAGATGACATGCCGATACTGATGAGGGTGGAAGTGATTTGTTAACAGAACCGCTTAAAACCCAACCGAGTTGTGTTTTTTGGAGAATTGGCAGATGTTTCCCTAGTTTGATTTGCCCTATGCACAGAATGTCCCAAAAGTGTTCGGCGCCAATTAAAGCGTCGATGTCTGAGGAGATGTTAAAATCGGGGTCAGCTAATCGTAAGTTCGTCGGTATGTGAATTGATGACTTGTCAAATGTGACAGTTGGTAATCTGTCTGTTATTCTGTCTATGACTAAACATTCGATAGATGCTTGGAATCGGTTAAAACGCGATTTCATGACTGCCTGAATTGAATTTGTCGTCTGGATTTGTGACTGATTGATACCAGTCACTTGTATTTGTGTGTTTTTGTGTCTTATTCCTAAACGACTAGAAAATGATTTAGTTATAAAACATGATTGTGAGCCTGAATCAAGGAGAACTCTGCATTGCTGCGGATAGCCATTCATGTCAAACATGTCGACTACCGCCGTTGATAATAATACCTGAGATGCGACTGTAATTAAACATTGTTTTGCCACTGCAACCACCGTTGTGTCTGCACTGGTGCCTTGTGTTTGTTCATCAGTAGCCATCGACTTGTTAATGTGTAACATGCTATTGTGTCGTCGATTGCATTTTTTACAAGCGCCTGAAAAGCAGCGCGGGGCAAAATGACCTGCTCGAAAACAATTGGTGCACAAATTCAATCTTTTGACCTCGTTCATTCGAGCATCTGGAGCGAGTTTAATAAATGTGTCACATTGATACAAAGGATGGATGCCCTTGCACAAAGGACACATTGGTTTGTCGTTGATCCCTACATGCACCGCTGTTTTCCGATCTTTTTGGATTTGCTTGCTCGGAGCAATCGACTCGAGCACTTGACATTTAGCGTTCAAGAATTTTGACATTTCGTCCATAGTCGGGGTTTTGCCAAATGGTTTTGCAGTTTCCCAGTCTCGTCTCGTTTTGACGTCTAATTTAGAGGTAATTAAATGAATTAGCAAAGCGTCCCAATGTTCGGTTGGTTGTCCTAACGTCTTTAAAATGCGTAAGTTTTTTTGTAAGTTATCGGTCAACTGTCGTAAATCAGTGTGGGATTCCTTCGTCATTGTCTGCAATTCAAAGATGTTTTGCACGTGTTTTTGAACTATTAGGGGCTTGTTTTCGAAACGATCTTTTAGAAGCGTCCATGCCACTTGGTAATTTATTGCGGACACTTCTAGCGACTGAATGACCGCTGTTGCCTCGCCTTTCAAGGATGACCGTAAATAGTGGAACTTTTGAATGTCTGTTATTGCTGTGTTGTCATGTATAAGTGAGTTAAAAGTGTCGTAAAAATTTAACCACGTGTCGTATGACCCTGCGAATTCTGGCAACTTGATCGTTGGTAGCTTGATTTGGCTGCCGAGCGCGTCCGCGTTTGATTGAATTGATATTGGCGTCGATGATGTCGATCGTCCAATGACGTTTGCGGATTCGATTAATTTAGCGGCGCGTCCCGACGCCTCATAATATAAATTTTCAAACGCTACCGTCTCTTCTTCATGATCGTAATCTGCTTGCAGCGCCTCGAGACTGAGTTGGATTTCCTCAAAATCTTTTAAAAGTAACCTGACCCCCTCAAACCGTTGTTTGAGTACGGACACATCAACGTTTGTTTCATGTTCTGATAAATAATTGTTGAACCGCGTTAATTTTGCCTTAATGTGGCCGCGCTTGCGATTTAAAGTCGCGTATTGCTCATTAGAGTCTTGCATTATAAATGTGATTATTGTTTCCAAATGCGAAGCTTGCCGTTGGGAAAGGGTTTTGTGACGGGATAAATTGAATTGTACTTACCCGCTGCACTTCTGAACGGTGCGTAGTTTGAACCCAAGCGACGTCGACTTCCAGATGTTTTCTTGATTTGATTGCGTTTTATTGCTCAGTAGCAATTGATTTGTTGATTTGTTTGTTGATTTAGTTGTCTAATTGCAATGACTTTGTTGATTCGTCGCTGTAGTGTCTGATTGCAATTGACAAGGTTGATATTCGACTCCGAAGGACCATGAAATGTATAGGCCGAATTGCCTGGCTGTTTCTCTTTTTGCTTAGATTCTCCAAATGAGACACCTTTTCTGATTGTATGATTTATTAATACTATATACACAATAACGCTAAATTATGCACTAGTGTTTTTATGATGTTGAAACTTTGAGCTATTGTAAGTAACTGACTTAAATGTTTTCTATGGACCTTAAGGGTATTTTTGGGAGAGGGACACTTCAGGTACTTTTAGAACCCGAAGCACATGTGCGCGTCCAATTTTTAATACCTTTATTCTTGCTGTATTGGTGCAAAATAACCTTTATAAATAAAATTCATTCTAATGCAAGAATACAATCAAACCAAATAAAGTAACAGTCATGTGCCGTGTTATTAATTAACAAAACTCTATGCACCTACTTAAATTTTAATTAGTGCGTCTGAACGACTTAATTAAGTCATATCTTAATGTTTAATCATTTTCAAAAATAGAATTATGACCCATGAAAAATTTTAGTCATAAACAAAAATTGTGTATGTTGCAAATTAAAGACACAACTTTATTTAAACTTCAATTAACACATTCACTAAGACACTAATTAATGCATTTTGTAACATACGGTAACTTCCAATAACAGTATTATCTTTCATAAAATATTTTTTTCAAAAATTCATGTTGTATAGTCGATATTTGAAATTCAGTGCGCCAGTTTCAGATATCCACGGTATAGACTTTAACTATATTTTGAAAACATTGTCTAAAATATCAAAAAGTTCATCTTAATGGCTTTCAGCATTATGAAACCATTAGAAATAAAAGTATTTCACATAAAAACCGTTAGCCAATGAAAATAGAAATTGCAAGATTGAAAATTGTGATAAAATCTTTAAAAGAGAAATTATTTTGCATAAAAGGTCAGTCAAAGCTGGTCTTTTTTTGCCTTTTCATGCCGTCCGCTCAATATGTGTATGTAACTTAAAGTATCATTGCCATTGCCCTCCCCGCCAAAATTACAAATCTCAAGACTACATCGGAAGACGAGTCCGCACATTAATGTTTACAAAGCGTAGCCGACGGATCTGCCAAGCTCTCAAAGACTGCGCTCCGTTTCACATCACAAAGAAAAAGTCCGACCGAAATTTCCTTAGCTCATAAAAAACACTAATCGTTTTCTGAATGAATCGTACGAATTGATCCGTTGGACTTTTAGACAAATGGTCGAGTGGATGAATTTTCTTTAGATTAATCACCGGCATTTTCGCCTGACAAGAGGGAGGGAGAGAAGAAAGCCTCTCCGAAAGAAAATTACTTGAGCTCTTCGCAGGTGTATCTCGCAGCACTTTAAATCAATTGTGGTTTTTGCCGTTGAGACAAAGGGATTGGAAAAAGTGCCAAAGGGTTGTTACATTTAGAAATTTAAGATCAAACGTGGGCACGTTGATTCTTACTTCACCTTTCGGCGGTCATCAAGTTCTGGAATGATTTATTGTGTAGATCTGGAGCACCGTGAATACGTTAAAATTTGCGAAGAAACCCGCGTTAAATCGATTATACAAAGGCAAATTCGCCGATTTAAATATTTGCTCGGAAACGCTTAATTGTGGAGAAAATATTTGAAATTTGCTCACTACGTTTTTATAAAATGGATATATATTTTCAGACAAGTTTTTCTTCATTTTTCACGAATATCTAATTTAATTGCTAAGAAATATTTAATTGGAAATATGTTTTCTAATAAATGCCACACAAAAGAGAAGAGAAGTCTGCAAAGTGCCAACCCTGAGTTATTTTCGTTACGATTTAATACAAAAAATTCACATTAAAAATGCGCGTATATTCATACACAGGTTAATTCTTAAATGTAGGTTCTTGTCGATAGAAATAACGTGCCCTCAAAAAATCTTTTGTCTATGGAAAAATTGCAAACGTAGGATGTGGTTCAATATTGTGAATATAATCCTCTATCTGTGCAGCCTGGTGTTTTCATAATGTCAACGTTAATTTAACGTTGTAGCTAATTTAAGCAGTCTTGTACAGCTCTCCAATACTTATAGTGCGTTTATGACTTTACGCTTTAAGTAGCTTACAACGGCCCCTTAACACACAACGAAAATACAAGGAGCCTGTAAATACCTGCAGATCTTTATGTACAGTTATACAGCAAATTTAGAATTTACAGACATGCGCTCCTTGTATTTTCATTGTGTGTTAAGAACCCGTTGTAAGCTACTTAATACATTTTTAACCTAATCGATAATTAGAAAATATAAAACATAAAAGCAATTGCTTCAACAATGCAATCGATTCAGTACCATTGACGATTAAAACTTGTCGGAATTGTTCGGATTATCGAGGTCGGAATCATTGTATCTCCATTATGGAGGTAACTATCTTTTGACTAGCTGCCGCTGTTCGGTTTACTGCCAAGTTCGGATTAGCGCATGTTCATATTATCGAGGTTTTACTATATTTACACACTTTTTAAATTTGCATTAAATTAATATAAAAGATGGAGGCGGGCATATTATCGAAAAAGTCGTGAAAACGCAAATGAAAATTCATTAAGTACGCTGTTTTTGTCCGGCATTACCGTTGAGCGTATTTAGTATCTCGAAAGCAATTTCGCGGAGTTAAATTGTAATTGCCATGCGGATAATCGCAAAATGCAAATTTTTTCTGGTAAATATTGGCCGAGCTTCAATGCTCGGAATTTGGTTTCGAATCGAGCGAGAAATTGAAATTTATTTCAATCGAATTTTATTAATCTCAATTCATGTTTAGTTCAAACTTAGCGAATTATTACCTCAGCGAAATTTTCAAGTAAAATTAACACTAATTTCATCTCTTAATCCCCTTATAGGAAAATTTACTAATTGATGTCTTTCGGTCTCCAGACTAATTCATTTGTGCGATTATAATTAAATATTCGAGAATTTCTATGATAACGTTTTAATTGATTTTATTCCCGTCAGATACGAACTCGTCGAATTTTTTACGAATCGAATATTGAATTTGCGCTACAACGTTCATGAATACCCAATTCAGAAACTTTTAAATTGAATTTAAATATTTTTCCAATAGTTTTGCTTTTATTTGGAAAGCTAGAAAATTTTAAAATTAAATTTTGTCAAGATAAAACGTGGCGTCTTCAAGATTCTCGACTATCTCATTACCCTCTCCAGCGTAAAATAAATCATCTCCTATAACATCTTTGTGATAATATGATACTCATAACAGTTAGTTCGTTCTAAAATCGTCTGAAACGAACCCATTATGTAAGCCATCCTGTAAAGCCGGGTTCAGACATTAATATATTATATTGGCAGTACATATATTGTCAATACCGCCGAAAAAGTTTGACAAACTAGCTTTGATGCAAACGGTCAATATTTATTGACAATACATTTAGTTTTGAGCTAGCAGCAAGAGTGTAAACATGTCTTGTGAGAAGGAAGCTTGTTTAGCTATTATTTTAGCGATTACTTTGAATAAACCAAAGAAAACTAGGGCCTGGACCAGGAAGTTGCTTTTTCATATAATTTTGTTGAATGAAGTTCGTTTATCCACTCCCAAGGATTATTACAATTATTTTCGAATGACAAATGTTTGTTGTAATAAAATTTCAAATCTTTTTTAATTGTTTATAAATGTTTGGTAATTCATCATACGCCTCATTTTTTCTGTCTCTATTTGAATATTCGTTAAGGACCACATTTCACAGCACATCTTTGTGAGAAAAGCACTTCGCGATTATCACTGTTGTCGTTCAACAAATCACTATGACTCATGTTCGATTCGATTTTGACTCACGTCAATAAGGCCCAAGTTAAGTATTTATACTACAATTCGTTTCCTTGCGCATTGAAGTAACATGCATTTCATATTTCCGAAAAACAACATTTTAGAAGAACAAAGCTTTTTGATTTCTGGAAAAATTTAGATATCGCCTGTCTCGTAAATAAAAGGTATCGAATTAAGTTGTTACTTTACAATTCGTTTTTTAAATTAGCCGATTGGAGCATACATGTCTCTATTTTTTCACTTTTTAGAAACAAACTTTTTTAAACAAGTCGAAAGAACGAACGATATTTAATTCATTTCTTAAATATTTTATGACGGACCAAAGTCACTTTCTCTAGTTTCCCTTAAAATAATCGTTTATGAATTCTCACCGAGATTTCGTGTTTTCGAAAGTTACCTTAAATGGACGCTTACAAAAAAGCGAAAGTCTGGACTGTACGCATTTTTACAATACACGTAAAAAATTCTGGATAGGTACACCTTCGACAATGCAAATCTGTGAAGTTAAATAATTAGAAGTGCATCTAATCGGAACGAAAGGATGCTTTTTATTTTTTGTTCCATAATTGTATTTAATTTTCAAGAAGTAAATGTGTATAGTTTCAGTTGTATTGGAACGTTATTTTTTTTTTTGAAAAGCAAAAAACCACAAAATGTCTTGTATAAAATCAATGCATTTTTGTGTAAATTTTAATTTCTTTGTAACAATTCTTTTAGTTTTTGTAAAATCACTCAAAATTGTAGATAAAGTTGTCCAAATTTCACAGTGAATTATAATAATTTGAGTTTATCAAATTATTTCAATTTTTGACAGTGTGCATGTCATCTCTAGCAGTGCTATAGAAATAATGAAGTATTGAAGTATTGACAATAATAATCTTCAGATGATCAATAGTTATTGTTAATACCAAAAATATGCCAGTCTTCATCAATACTTCTAATCTATTTTCGATGTCGTTAATACCTCAATATTTTAGGTCATACTTTAAATAATAATGAAGAAACTGGAATATTGTCAATATAATATACTGATAGTTTGAACCGCACATTAAGCTACCACGCCGAAGCAACTGCGCCGAAGAGGCGACTTGTTAGATGAGATTTGATGAACTTGCAACAAAAGGGCGCGAAGTTTCTTAACGAAGTTTATAACGTCACTCCAGATTAGATCAGCTTACTGCAATTTAGTTGGAGCCGGGTAGATCCGATCTGAAGTGAGATCATTTGTATCCAACCATTAAAAGTTATAAGTCACTGCAATCAATCAATTCGATCCTTTCATTGAATTGCAAATGACAAATCTAAAAAATATCAATTTTTGAGGCGCAATTAATTTTATTTATAGACACTTGATTCGAATCGTTTTCGAGATAAATCAACTTTACGATCAGAACAAATTGGCGCTTTCGTATTCAATTTGGAGCATCGGATACAACAATCAAAAACTCCAAAATAACCCAATAATCGCAAAATACTTTTACGTCCGACCGTAAATATCCGTCAACTTACTTTCCTTCCAGAAAATAATAACGAAATTAAACGTATCTCGATTTGCCTGTCTCTTATTTTATAAGCTCAAATCTGATTAGGTGGGTCGATCGGAAAAAAGGTCAAAATTATTAATTTTGCACGTCGGCGTCGGGAAGTGGCTTAGCCGAAATCCTGCGAGTTAAGGGTCACTCCGAAAGGATAATTAAACCACTTTCAATTTACTGGTCCTTAATAAGGATCAACAATTAAACCAAGTTATAGGGTAATAATCTCGGTCTCTTTCGATGTTACGACTTTACTTTGGACTGAAATGCGGTTTCCGATACATTCCTTGGAAGATAGTTTGGGTCGGAGTATAAATACCGGAGGATTACTCCATTTATTTGCTCTTAACTTTCAAGTTTAACAACAAACAAAGTGAGTGTTAAATGCAGATTAAGCGGAGACCAACTTCGAATGCACTGGAGAATTCGGGAAGGGGCTGGGATAAATGCAAATGCGGCAAATAAAACGGACACCGGGCTGTCTTTTCCGATGACGTTGCACTATTAAACGAGGAAAGTTTTCAATTAATTCGGATGGAATTGTTTTTTAGATGTAAGGAATATTTTGTTAAATTGCTATGAAAAGTGGAACGAAATAAAAGGCAATAGGAGTGTGCGTGAACTGAAATCGATACGAAATACATTATAAAATGGACATAAACTAACGATTCGGGCAATATAAAAGCAGCCCTTAAATATACACAGAATACATCAATCATTATCAAAAGCGAAAAAAAACACTGACAGCCTATTATCGAATATTACACCAGACATAAAATCAAAATTGGGGAAGAGTGGATGCGAAGAAAGCGGTCAGTCGAGGTTTTTACTGCGTCCCATTTTTGCTTCCCAATCAACCCAACTTTTTCGGATAAAATTTTAATTAAGATTTAATAGATTAACGTGGCTTATAGCGACGATCAATTAATTGGAATTTCGGCTTTAGAGGGATGAGATTTTGCCAGTTGGCAATAACTGCCACTCATAAAGCCGAATTCGAATTGACCGATCACCCTCTCCATATTCGTGGAATCTCTTTAACGACTTCCATATGTTACGAGCGAACATCTTGCAGCTGCTACATCATCCAACTAATAAATGAGCCCCATCGTAAAATCCGAGTACGACCCACGTATCGGGAACGTTTTTAATCCCACCGAGGAATTAAATTGACCTAATCGTAAAACAATAAAAACACCACCGGGGCCACCTATTTTCTATAATTCGCACGTAATTCAATGACGGATCGAGAAAACGGTGGAGTAAATAAATGTTCGTCGTTTTTTGGTGACGGTGAACTTTATTACGGCCAAATGCATTTCACGCCCGTTTACTGCTCATATAAACATCCTCATTGTCTCCTGTAACCGTCCTGAGACGGTGATTGCAGCACGTTTCCACGTAATTAGTGAAAACATTATCGTGTCAGTTGTTGATTATGATTGCGACGTCGTGATGAAAAGCTGAAAAATTACGGACGAGACAAAAACCTTTGTAATCTTTTCTGTGCATCGAATTAATTAACCGCCGTGGTTTATATAAAAAATAATTAGAACCTATTTGGTGAAACTAACGATTAACCCGGGAATGGTCGCTATATGAGATTTTGTTTCACCGAGAAATTTAAAGGTTAGTTGTCGATAAAGTAGTAGCGTTACTTGTAAACACGAATTACTTTTGTTGTAATATTTTTCGTGATAAGCGTCTGCTCAGTGTATGAGAGTTTCTCTCATCGCTCGACTGCTTGCGTTTGTTTCTTTTTCGGATTTGGTAGGACCCCTATTATTTATTCTTACTAATATTATCAGTAATTAGATAATAGTTATTATTTGCTATAAATAAAAATATTTATTTCATTAAACTCTCTGTAGTGCGTGAGCGAAACTCTCAAATTGACCAATTGCGCGTTAGGTTCAGTATAGCGACCACCGCTAGGTTAATTAGCAGTTGGCTTGCGATTCGTTCAGACGAATGAGACGTTATTCAACATGTCGCGTTAATTAATACAAATCTGTTTGAAACTTCCCCCGGATGACTTAAAAGTGCTAAGCTAATAAACTCTTCCTGCAGCGTACGCATAAAACAATGCATGTGCCACAACTCGCGCTAATAAATCGCAATTTGTGTTAACTTATTTGCTGGCGGCGTTTTTTCGGGTTCGTCAACCCTGAGGAATGAAAAAGTTTTGGATCAATAGGCCAGAGGTGGTTTACGGATTCGCGTCTGTGTTTTGATTAGATATTTTTTTCAGGGCAAATTTCGAAGAATACGACGTTTTTTTGTCCGGAAAAGTCGCCCGGATTGTGGTAAGAGATCGATGATAATAAGCACCTTAACCGTGGTTTATTCCGAGGAGAGGATCGATGTGCGGGATGGTTCGAAGCGACTTCAGTGTTTTAAAATGAACTGTTGCGGGTAGGAATTGTTTTCCTGGAATTAAATTCAATTGATTGTCAGTTTGTTGCTTGCGTTTTTGTTCGCCGGTGCAGAAAACATTCACAAATATTGGAATGTTGTAATCAGTTGGTTTTAATGATATGTGATTTGCGTTTCCGGGTAAGAGTAGACTGTACCTACTGTGTATTTTGTTGTATGCGAATTTTCTGACTTGCAGGTAATCGAGTTGCATAAATTTGTAGATGCACTTGCAACGCTTGTTTTTTTTTTGGAAAATAATGAAGTTCAATTTCACACAATTTGCTTTTCGGTAGATAAAACCTGTTTAGCTTAATTGTACATTGCAATGATCATGTAATGAACTTAGTTTCTTATAAAATGTAACACCCAATAAAAATAATCCTAAGATTTTTAAAACTGATAAAATAGTGATCCGTTATTACTTGTACAACAATTAAAGTTTCTACTGAAATATTTAGCAATTACTAAGATAAATTAGTGATAAGTAACATCTTCTTTATATTAGATGGTTAATTTTCTCCCGAGTTATCTCTGTAACAGGCCGCCCAAATTATCAGTGGGCTTGGTATACTAGTCACAATAACCGACCCATTACTTCTTAGATATGTTTGATCGGTGATGAGTGTTGATGGCAGGTCAGGGCAAAATTTGTAATTATGCTCGTTGTTGGTAGTGTGTGGTCTCGCATCATCTTGCTGGAAAAAATCAAATGGCAAAGTATGCATAAAGTCTGTAATGTAACATGTGTGTTTAATGAACGCCAATGGTTGTTTGGCATAGGTACCAGTTACGAAGATGTAACTGGCGAGAACATTGATATTCCCCATCATAATTTGTGCTGCTGAGTCAAGGACAGTTAAAGCTGCTGACAGAAGATGTTTGAGATGTTCACCTAAAGAACAATGCTGAGCATTTCATGAAATTCATGGCTGAAAAACAAATTATTTAATAATTTAATTATTTAATTAATTTAATTGTTTAAGTAGGTATGTTCATGCAAAAGTATTTTATCATATTATGAGAAAAACTGATGAAGCCTTGGAAGGACTTACGCTCCAAGGGAAAATAAAGAGAAAGAAACATTAAGGATATTTTTCGACACGCGATACGTTGATCAAATCGCAAAGCTAACTGAAACATCAATGCAGCGGTGGGGATTGGCGCGATGATGAGCCTACATGACGCCATTTTAGTAGCCATGGAGCAGTAATCAGATTTCAAGAAGATGGGGTAACTGCCCATACAGCCAATAGATATGTGATGGACACTTCGAGAAGAGAGTTTCCTCACCGCGTTATCTCTCGTGACGGTTTTTAAATCAAAACAACACAAACATTTGAAAAAGAGTTATTTTTTATTATTTGTTACAGCGAAGTATTCATGCCAATTAATGACAAATATGAAAGAAATAACTGATGTTTTAGGATTTGAAGATAATGTCTTTCGAATGATGTCCATCTTTCGCCATGCATTTTTTCCGTCTTGCACTGAAGTTGTCAAATACATTTTCCAACATTTCATTTGATGTGGTAGCGATTTTTTGGCTTATGGGTTCTTTCAGTTCTTCCATTGTGCGGGGCTTGTTTGCGTACACTCTGGCTTTAAGGAAGCCCCACAAAAAGAAGGTCACAAATGTGTAGAGATAAATTGTCCATCACAGCATTTGCTGTATGGGCAGTTGCCTCATCTTGTTGAAATCTGACCACTGCTCCATGGCTACTAAAATGACGTCATGTAGGCCCTTCATCGCGCCAATCCCCATCATCCCCCACCATTTAATCACTCATCTGTACAACAACAAAAACTGACAGATCTTTTTGCCGCTAAATCCTAAAAAACACTTTTTATTGTACATTAATAATTATTATTTAAACAATATAAATAATTAAGTTTGCCTGTCGGAATATTACTGATTTCAAATAATGTATTATAAAGATGGGTATCCATTTGTAACCAGTGCTCTGTATCGTAACCCCGAACGTGTTACGTCGAATTGCAAAAACGAAGGCGAAGGCGTCTGTGGTTTTGGCTTACGACGACGACACGATGAAATGACGAGTTTACTGAGTAATTTGCATCTGACTCCAGCAATCCTTGGTTCTTATCTTTGATATTTAAAATGACAAGGATTTCTTCCGGAAGGGAAAGGATAACAATAGCAATGGTTTAGTTTTTCTAAATTCGTCCACGTGGAAGCAGTATTTACAGAAAAATCTGTTTTAAATGTAATTATTTATTTTATTTAATTATTAGAATTATGCAAGTGAAAACAAAGTAATATTAATAACTTGTAAGTACTGTAATGCGTTAAAAATTTTCTTTCAATTTTGTATTATGTATGTTTATTTCACCACTTAAACCTATTTCGAAATACTGATGTGTTGTTCCAAATTGACCTTATATATTTTTTATTATTCTGACTGTTCCAAATAAGAATTTCTTTAGGCTCCTTCGTCCACCAAAACGCCGAGAATTGTGGATAGAGTCATTAAATTCCGTTATTAACAGTTCAGGATTAATCAAAATTTGCATTGTCACATTTTTGTCAAGATCACTTTAGTGATAGTATGTTCACCAGCACTTTGAAGAATCGTTTGCATTCAGAAACAGTACCTTCCATTTTCAATAATAACGATACTATTTATAATGAAGTAGATGACAACATAATAAAGGGTAATAATGAAATGAATTGGGATGGAAACTTGGTTTTGAATAATGTAGGTATGTATAAGTTCAGATAGTCATGAAATAAATTATTTGAATATATCTCAATGCAATTTTTGCATTTGCATTTGCATTTCCTTTGGTGCGACGGCTAAAAACCGAGAAATGATGGTTCGGCCCAAGCATGTTCCGCGTGTCACACGCCGTACCTTGTTTTCTGTTACGATACGAATAAATTGTTACAAATGTATACCTACTTTAAATTACTCGTGTCATATTGGTTATGCGTAACATGCAACGGGTGGACGTCCCCACTAGCCGAACCGTATCTTGTTTTCTGTTACGATACGGGTCAATTGTTACAAATGCATACCCACCTTAAGAAGTTTAAAAAAATCGTTTCTGAGGTTTCTGAAGTTAAAAGCTTTATTGATTCGGTTGGTTAGGCAGAAAGTAGGGAAGATACCTAGCTGTTTCAGAAAAGTACAATAAATTGATTTTTGTAAATCACTAATATCTAGATATTTTTACAACCTGTAAAAACTCAGTTAGTGTCAGGGCCCAAGTAAGTGGTGACTTTCAGCAAACCGCAAAATTTATCTTTATCCTCGATACCGCCATGCCCATCTCAACGGTCTTATGAGGAGTAGTTGATGGAAGTCCTTTAAACCTGATGAATATAAATATGTAAATTCTTCTGTAAACAGTTCCATTTTATAAAACGGTGTAGTTAAACTGCTGAAAACTGGTTACTTTCCAACAATTTATACGAGTCGAGAATCGTGTCACCATTGGTGTACACTATCGCAGTATGAATGATGGGGTTTGACGGAATCTTAGAATGGCTGAATGTAATCATGATGCTTTCTTCAGACTACGCAGATCATTGTTGTGCAATTAGCAGTCTACAGATTCAAAAAATCGATAATAAAGTATAAAAACCATAAAGATTTAATTTTTTCGACGAAACTTTCGATTGTATTATAATCGTTCATTATTTTACCAAAGTTTGAAATCGTAGTATCAATTTTATAGAGTGGTGCACAATTGAGTGAATGTCAAAGTGCATTCCTATTTACTTTATATAAGGAATTTTACTTGCTGCCGCATCGTTTAAGCATCGTCGAACTTACTCGCATGAAAATCTTCTAAAAGAATTAATCGCGGACGCTGAAAACTTATTTCACTTCAATATTTATTCTAGAAGTTTGAGTTTTGGATCGAAATTTAGTTAATTCCGTTGATGTATGAGACAAATATGTAAAGGAACGTTGCAATCAGTTGCTTTCAAATGACAAGTGATTTGTGTTGCAGGGCAAGTCGACTCTACTCTGCACTTTCCTGAACATTAAGTTTCTGACTTACTAACATTCTAGTTGCACAAATTGTAGATACAGCTGCGGTAGTGTTTTGCTTTGTTTATTGTGTGTTTGTGAATTGAAGTGTTATCGTAATATTTTTTCTATAAATAATTTATGTCATAGAAAATTAATTCAACTAGCGCCCCTTTTCAACTTGTACGGACACTTTCACTGTAACATTTATTTCATGAAATTTCGACCTAAATCAAATTGTCTGTTAATTTTTCAAATATAAGTTGTAATCAGTTGTTTTAAGTAATAAGCGATTTGCACGTCAGTATAAGTCGACTGTATTTTGTGCTTTCCTCAACTTCCATATTCATTTTAAATAATTTAACTTACATATTTGTCCTCTTTTCCATATCATTGAATTTTTGATTAAAAAACTTCACTTTAAATTTAAATTCAAAGTTTGTCACATTTAACTACATTTATAGAACTACATTTAAAAAACACATTTTAAAAACACATTTTATAAACATTGTCTGAGGGTGGTTGATTGAACTGAAACATTTAGTTTTTTTCAGTTTCGTATTACACTTCTTCAGCAATCAACTCACACTGATCCGATTTCACATAGGCACCTTATTAAGCATTTAAAGAATTTTTATGGAATTCGTCCGTATTGCGTTGTTTTATTCTGTATACCAGCTTAAAAATTGCGTCATTATTTGTATGGATTTGCTCATTTATCATTTGATTGTTCCTTTTGTTTTTGTATATACATAATGTTTCTGCGATATTCATCTTGGCTCCTTTTTGCATCACTCTCTCAACTTTTATAGTTTCATGTATTGGACCATGTAGGTGCCTTTCCTCAATCAGATGTTTAGTATAATTTGATGTTTCATTCCTCATGTTTATGTGCTCTCCATATCGCGTATGAAAGTTTCTTCCGGTTTGTCCGATATATTTCTTTTTACAGGTATTACATTTTAAAGAGTAAATGCCACTAGAATTGTATATATCTTTCTGCTCTAAGCTAGTTTTTAATACTGTTTCTATTTTATTATTCGTCTCATATGTCACATTAATATTTTCTTTTTTAAATTTTTTTCCGATTTTATAAGTTTCCGGTCCAACGTAATTAAATTTAACCCATTTTTTACTGTTGTTCCATATTCATTTGTAGAGTTGGAGTTGTTGGTTAGTACCTTTACGATGTGTTTGCTTTGCTATTCTCATTTATTCCCAGCATGAGCCCACCGTGCCTGCTTGGCACCTAATTCGCACTAATTTATCACCCATTCATTCTTAACCCTATCTGTTGTGCGTTTCCCACTTTTCAAACGTCTCACGCTTGTGCTTTTCTTGACAGGTTCAGTTTTCACGTGCAACGAAATTGGCACAGCTCCACCGTTGTCGCTTTCCACCTTGCTTCGGATTCCTTCATTTTTCAAAATGGTTTGTTTTATATTAAGCCCACTATCATTCATTGTGATTTTTCAAGGACTGTATTTACCTTATTTCGGAATAAATTCATTTTGGATGTTTTCCGAATGAAAACAAAATATTTACGCTGCATTCGTTTATTGAATGTGTGGTACGCACATATTTATTACGTTTAAAAGAAAATTCCTGGTTTGTTAACATTTTGTCTTTTGATTTTTTTATTATTTCATTGCTGTTCGCGTTTTTTTGACTGGTTATGGTTAAATTGCTCGTTTGAGATCGTTACTGACTATTAGCTGTAGCAAAATTGCATTTATTGGAGCACAACCGCCAAAAAATTAATGAAAAGTGCCGTGCTCTCTCCTCCACCCTTCGAGAGTTTTAGATTTAATTTCATGCTTTTAGCAATACTTTTGACAATTATTCAGTAAAAACATCTTTTCAACTTTTAGGTCGCAATGGAGAATGTGTATTAAGTTAAATAATTAATTGATGAACATCATCACTGCAAAAATTCTATATTGATTTTGATTTTCACATATTATATTTTCATTACAAAAAAATTACAGACAGTCATGATGATTTTAATAATCTATTAATATGAAAACAAAAATTACAAATAAGTCAACATCACAGCAAGCAATTACATAGATGATTTCAACCAGCTTTACATTCCTGCATTGATTGACTGGAAAGGTATTATTCGTCAAAGTCCTCGGCTCCCCAGTAACTATTATTACTTCAGAAGGTTATTGATAATAAGCATTCCAATAGATAAAAAGGCTTACTCATTAGTAAATGATCGGCTCTATTCAGCGTTTAATTGTTATTAAATGCTCAAATTATAGTCCATTTAACTGCCGATATTAATTATTTTATGGAATTTCAAAACCAGCTTAATTTACATACCGTAATTACCCATTATGACCGAAAAATAACAAACTTAATCAAAGCAATTATTCCTTAATTATGCGTCCATTTATTAAAATTGTGTATCTAAATAGATCCTTTTTTCAAAACCCGAAACTCGAAAAAGTAGTTCACTCAATTATATCGATTCTAGAATCAAATTAAATGCCATTCTGTGGACTATCTGAATGAAGTAACAAATGGGCGACACCATAGAATATCATTTTGTCGGTGCAAAGTCCTCCTGAAACAAATGCAAATGGGCATGCTAATGGTTTTTATGTGTCCTGAAATGTTGGCGGTTTTTCCGTATCACATTTTTGTAGATTTGCAGGAAAACATATAATGTAGGTTGAGATATTCAAGAGCCTTAGAAGAGAGGCCCTAGAGTGCTCTACATTTTATGCTTAGATCTCGCTGCGAGTAACGTGGAATATTCTTTGTACAACATTTTACTTTATTCCCATTCGTGCTTGTGTTTATTTTATCTTTATCAATCTTTCCGGCTGTCAGTTGTAAGCACTTTAGAAAAGGAAATCCCCTTACGTTCCGGTCCCCACGATTTCGCCGTCTCATTTCAATAGATGCATTCTTTTGTACATACAGATTCACACCCCGAATTTAAGCGAATTTGCAGGTGGACTGCGATTAAATAAAAATAATAGTCGGGAACAATCGACGCTGGCGGTTTACAAAAGCTACCGTTGGTAAATGGCAAATTAATTGTAAATAATTCGAACGAGATGCATGTTCCTGCCTAAATTATTTACTACACCGAACAAATCCTGTTTGTATTGTTATTATTTTTGTCACGGTTCGTTTTATGTTTCGGTACTTTTCAGGGAAATTTACATTAATTATTATCGAAAGCGATTCGTTCACATCCATGCAATTTCTAGATCTGCAATGATCAAAAGGAAACGTTATAGCGACAAGACTATTCAATTTCGAAAATTTACTACTCACAGAACTAATACTCGGAGCTTCTAAATTGCGCACGTGTCCTCAAAAATGGATATTAAATCACACGGATTTTTTTTATAAGAGGAAAAGTATTTTTTCTTCTAAATCTCCAAATTACTTCAATAAATATTTTTTATCTGTAATATTGTAAGTGCTCGGAAGTAAAATAAAAAGTTTGAGTGAGTGGCGCTAATTTCAGGTATGCTTTACCTTCCACAAGATTTTTTGCATAAAGTGTATTCCTCACATCGTCCTTATGCGTGATAGTGTTAAAAATTTCTGAAAAGCCGAATTTTCTAGCCCTCCTACGATTTTTGTAAGTTCACCACGTACATTTCACGTGCATTATTCAACTCCACAAGTCGAAGATTGTCTACTCGCTTGACCCGGAATATTTAGCATGCGATTCTTTCACCAATTGATAAAGAAGCCTCTCATAAATTATTGTAATTATTGTGTTAACAGCTGTCGTCTTTTAGTTGCCACTGTTATCAATGCAAAAAGTTTTTTCGTTATCAACAAAAAATGCAGTTGTTGTAGTGTAGCAGGATTAATTTATATTCAGTATACCCTTTAGTATGAATTTTTTTGAGTGGAGTGAAAATGGATCGCGTGAAGTGGTTAGTGCATTAAATATTGCGAGAAACACTGTGTCAAATAAAAGGAGCCGAAACAAAGTTGACAATTTTTCTTGCAAAAGTGTAAAAACTGTTTAAAAACTTTACAAAAGTAATTGCTTTCAAACTTTTATTATAACGAACAAAACGTCCAACGCGATAATCAACTAATTTCATCTAAATTTTTCAAGGGTTTCGCGACCAATTGTCCAGTTAATTTAGTAAAAAAAATCTTTTTCATAATAACTTTCAGAAATCATCCTGGGGCAAGCAAAAAACGTATTTCATTCCTTCTTATCTAAAAATTGATAAAAATAAGAATTTTATTTATACGGGACTAAGGCGTTTCCGCTTGAATACAGTTTATATAATAATCGCTGAGACAATAGTTTTCACTTTTTCATTTTTACAGTTAAAAGACCGATTAAAATTATAACGAAAAATATAGGTTGCTATTGAAAAAAATTGACGATGACATCATAACTTTGATAAAAAAAACTCTGTACATACATAAAAATGTCATTTCAAAAAATGCGAACGGGAATTTACAAATTACAACATTTTTAAGATGTACCTAATTATTGCGTTGCTTTGGTCGCACACTGTAGTATAGTGAGAAAGTAAGAAAATAGGATGAGTTTAGAAATACAGCACCGGCACTCCGTAAGCCGATAGGGATGAGATCTTCTTATGCGCGCCTTACACCGTCAGTCAGAATGTAAGGTCAATATTGATGGACTGATGAATGGACTGACGGATTTCTAGATATTTTGAAATCACGGAAAGTTAGGACGAGACTGGTAGTCTGAATGATGGTGTAGTGGCAAATATCAGTTTTGTGCTCAGTCTTGTTAAAGCACTCATAGAGGGCAAATGTGTTATACTTGTCGCGCGTGTGTCGCATGTACAATCGTATATTATAAATACATTGATTTAATACTTTATAAGTAGGTAATGCTAAAATTATAACTTCTGAAAATACTTCAAATTACTTTAAACCTACAATTTTGGGGGCCGAATATTTTTACTTAAGTTGAATATTGCTATCGCGTATTCATCCTTATTTTCTGAAAGTTACGGAGTGCCGGTGTAGGAATCGCAGAAAGACACTAAAAAGTAATTTGCATACTAAGAAACTGTAGATGCGGTCTCACATAATCCTTTCAAAATTACTTGGCAAAAGCACATACCACCGAAGAACGTAACAATTAGAGTTGAGACACTCCACTTGGTATTTAGGATTCTTTTAGAACTGGGAAGAATAATGTCGCGGCATCTCTTCTATAAGTTGCACTTTTTGATCAGGTGATGAAAATATTTCTCCCGTAGTCTTTAATATTGTCTATTCGGAATGTTCTTCTTATGTGCTTTCCCTATACATTATGTTTTTTTTCCACAAACTGACGCACTGTTTTCATCTCCCATTTTTTCCAGTATTCTTTTGGTCCTCCATGTTTCAGGTCTCGTTTCAGCTGTTGAATTTGTTTTCTTCAATTATTTGGTTAAGCGAAGACTTGCTAATACCGATTGTTCTTGAGAACATATTTTGACTGGTTTCATCAATCTTTCCGCCATCGCAATTTCATTATTTTTCTGGCTGTTATTTCACGTGATATTTTCCATTGAAACAGTTTCTAATCGTTAGAGATTTTTTTTACATTTTAGATATTATATTTTCTCACTGTTTGAATATATTTCGAAAACTGTTAATTTTGATAAGTATTGAATGCAAGCTGTCATAAATTCAGTAATAGGTTTATAAAATAACATAATAAAAACATATTGCCTTTGCAGGTTTATGTTGGGGTGTATTTTAAATATGCATTTGTCAAAATTGACTATCTCTAAAGAATTCGAACGAGGAGAAAAAATGGTTGTGAAATACGGTGAATGTAAAAAAAATACTTCTGCCTCTGTTCGCTTATACAGATAACATCGGTTTTCTGATCGTTGAAATACATTTTGAAACAAATATTGAACGCAAGTTATCGCAAATTCAGTAATTTTTTTTTAAAATAACACGTGGCAGAAGTGGGTATATTTGGCTGCAGTTGCGGAAGCTCTTGAATAACCCAGTATGTGTTTAAATAGCCAATTTATTTAATTTCGTGGGACCATGGTTTAACTCTTTGTTTAATGTGAGTTACTCGATAAGTACAAACACACAAACCTATTAATTACCGTTTTGTTAGTTACTTTCTATATTTATTAGTTTTTACGGACTACTGAAGTTTGAAGTGATTTCACCGATGTTACAAATAACCTTTATAACAAACAAAATTGTCAGTTCTGCGATCTTCGTTATGACCGAGTTTGGCTCATGTAGTTCAGGATATTTTTATATTTTTCTTTATAAACCCGTCAGCACTCGCGCCATAGTTCACTCGGGCGACGAGAGAATCCTTCACTCGATCGAAACGCTTGCTTGCGTTTATACGAAATGAAAAAAATAATATTTTTCCCTTTTCATTAGTGTTACTACAGTCCATGTTTAAACTAGGAGGAGCGTTAAAAGGCTAAGAAATTATTGTTTTATTGACTTTATGTTGCCAGTGCTTAATAACATAGCCGATGTAATTTTGACAAAATTACTTAAATATCACAGAATATTTAATATTGAATAATTGATAATTTTTTGAAATGGGCATATTTCTTCCTCAGAAGCGTTTCACGCTATGTGAAGTGGCATTACCAATATAACCTTAAACTGTCAGATGTATAATGCTAATGCATGACTACCAACATAAATTTAAAAAATAAATTATTTCACAGTCTTCTAACGATTTTTCTGGTTTAAATATGGGCTAAGGCCCCATAAGAATTATTGTAATACCAATATCTTTATTTTGAAGGATTGGTTCACACGTGCTTAAACAGCACCGAATGATACCGCACATACTTTTCTTGAATCTCACTATCCTCATTAGAAGAAAAAATCCTGCACCTTACAAAAAAAATTTTTTCTATTTTATTGTGCAAAAAGAATTGAAGGGTACAGGAAAAGCAGGAGATATGTCCACTCCCGATCAAAAATTGTAGCAAAAATTGAGTACTATCCCATGTCCCAAACTTAAATTTAAAAAAGCAGTTAGTCAGGAGATATAGTTAGTTTTGATATTTGCATTGCACAGCAAGCATTGCAAGTCCGAGCGCTAAAAGTGTTCTCCTGAATAATTTAGAAATATGGACATACCTTCTTTTTTCCTGTACCCTTCAATTATAATGTGGCATTAGAAATTTGTATGACAAATCAAATCAAATCAACATTAATTTTTTACCTTCTGCAAAAAGAACTTTTAAGTTACAAAGAGTAATAGTTTTTATCATTTGTTCTTGTAAAAATATACAAAAACATGTGATATTGAAGAAGCTCGTGGCACTTAGAATTACCAATCGTATAATAAAGAAAATGTTAGTCGGAATCAGAGAAATTGCGGCGGCCATTTCTCCCCATTGTCAAACTACAAAAAGAAACACAAAGTGCAATCGGACCGAAAAAAGTTGGGCGAAGATCCAAAATACTGAAATCCGTTTTGTTGCCATTATATCGGGTTAAACTTGTTATACGCTTTCCACCCCAAAATATTTCAGCTGTCGTATCACTTCACCCCACAAACACGCAATCTGATTTACAAATTCCACCGCAAAAAAGCGAATGTAAGTGGCATCGCTTTTTTTTTCTTCAAAGTGTCTTCAAGAAAATTTTCATAAAACCTTCGGGGACGAACTGTATTTAGGCGGCGGCGCAACATGGCTTCGAAATGATCGATTTCACGAACGAGTGGGGGACATAGGAATAGCGTCCTACGAGCCCAGCATTTGTACATACACCGCGACGCAACAACATCCTTCCAAGTATCACGTCTGTACGTAATAATGCAATAGAACCCTGTCAACACATGACTAATTGTAAACATGTGTGGCTAGTGACGGTGTGATGTGGACGGTCGTTCTTAATGATTATTAGAATAAAAATCCGTGAGCTTACCTGTTACCTGGTGAAAATTAATAACAACTTCTGATGGCGGAAAATCAAATCGCGCAGGTAAATGACCCGATAACTTAATTATTGTCTGGTGTGCTTACGATTGATTTGTTTATTTGCGGGGGCCGTGTCGAAAGCGTCACGATCTCACCTTACGTTTTTAAAGTCACACGAACATCCTCTATTAACACAACACAACATTATTAATAGGTTAACGATTTAATGTGCATGTGGAGATCCCAAGTTAATTACTAGGTATCTTAAAATAGCAATTTAGTAATGAATATTTCGGTTAATTATCTCCGAATCTCTTTTAATCTCGAAAATTGTTTTGGAGCGTCTTCAGTAAGATATGAGTTTTCCTCGCCGTTTGGGAAAAGCGTGTTACGCTACACCCGGGAAAACTATAACAAATCGCATCGAATTTTCGGGGAAATTCAATGGAATGCTTTAATTTCCCCGTTGCGGTTTGTTTTCTGTAAATGACTTCAAATTAATTCTCTCCGAAAAAAAGGCCGCTCACAATTTGTTCGAGCTTACGGCGAGATAAAGTTTCCATTTATTTTTAAGAATTACCTCTTTTAGCTTCGCAATGTTTCCATTTATCTGGTGGCATCAGGATGCCAACAATCTGCTCGGCTCACGCGTTCTTCTGCTACTTTTAATTTGCAATAAAGCCTTCTTTTTAAGTTTTAAAATTTTTGAAACGGATATTTAAAAAAATTGTCTGTCCCCGACACAAATTTTTCAGGGCGTTTAGGCGTATGCAAATGTTTTCTTGTTCGTTCGAGGGACCAAAATTTTCTTGGCCGTAAAAGTTTTGATAATTATATTTGAAATGCCCGTCACATTTGAATGCATGAATTTATTAGTCGAAAAAAGAAATTGTGTAATTACAAAGCGCCCTTTTTCACAAAGTTAACACATAAACCGTCACGCAAGATCCTCGTAAAACCGTGCAACTTGGCGATGCATTTCTTTTGTGCTCCGGTAATTTACGGTCGAAAAGAGAGATCCACCTCCGCTTAATGGCAGACCTTTAAATGTTATAGAAAATGCCGTTTATGTCGTGAAGATATTGCACCAGGTGGTTTAAACTGCATGGTAATGGATTAAATTCGGATCCAATTGCAACGGTCTAGTTCTGCAGCGCTTAAAATTTATAGAGAAATTTCCCCTTATAATAAATTTAGGAATCAAGCGACATTCACTGAGAGAGTAGAAATTTATTAAATTTCTCTAAGGATGCAATGACCTAATTCTTCAATTGCGGAATTCTATCAATTATAAACGCTGGTATAAATTTGCTGGCGTTACAGAATCCCTTTAACGGTCTTCCCGATGCAATAATAATGAAAATAATTTTTAATTTCTGGCTTGGATATTAAACGCAATTTTGGTTGAGGCTGAAATTCAATTTAATGCTCATATATAGGGGGAGCAGTAGAATTGGACTTTTTAGTGGATCATTTCTAAGAGATGAGACCTAAGTTAAGTTAAGATAATAAGTTTTTTTAGATTACCTGTTTTAAATGAGCTCTAGCACGGCTTTTTTACTTTAACCTCTTTAACTTTTTGTAATTCGTTCCTTCACTTGTTTGCATGGAGAATTGTCTTGTTTGATAAAGGTTTGCCTTTCAATATTTGTAACACAAATCGAAAGATGGTCAAGTCGAGAGACCTCTACGTTCACTCAATGCAAATACATTACGCTTTTTGTCAGTATAGTTTGGTGAAGCTCTATTGACTTAGCCCTCAACCACAACCAAATTTCTACTTGTTAACTTTAAAAATTAAATATTCAAAACCATCTAATTATTTTTCATTGCATATTAACGTCTTTCCACTGCCTTCTGAGTTGTTTTCTTTACGAATACCAATGACGAAAGTTTGCAAAACAAGATAATTCGCAATCTAAGAACGTACAAGACAAATTCAGTAAAGTACTTATAAGAGTTTAGGGTACAGTTGCCTGGATTGTAGAAATTTTTGTGTTTTGATTCACGAAACCAATATGATTGTACTGGGCAACTATGAATTATTTTAGAAATTTTGTAATGATTTAATTTTTAAAAATGCAGAAATTGCAACAGCTTGTATTCGACAGGTGAATTGTATTGTATCTAAGAGAGCATATTTAAGTGATGCGAAATTTTATAACTTACAAGGCCTGTTTTTCACTACGCCATGAAAGGTTTGGTGTGCCATTTCACCCAAAGAAAAGTCTACTGATATATTTTATGCCATCTCAGATAAAATTCCCGTATGAAGTAAAAATAATCATTATTTTTATAAAACATGGCAATAAAAATAAAATAAATTTTCGCGGACTAATTTAGTACATTTTTTACATTTAGCCATGTCTTTGATGCACGAATTTTTACAAAACATTACAGTTCACTATTATTGACAATATATTGACATCAGCAAACTACTGTTAGCCTGGTCGTTGTGTAAAATTACAACACAACATCATTCACTATTATACAGGGTCCTCCAACATTAATAGTCACCCCCAAAATGGGCCTCAAATATTAAATTGCTAGCAGTTCGACCCGTCTTCTTCGGATATTTAACTGATGTACGACTCTGCAAGACACAACTCTAATCCAATGATTTTTGTCAATCTTAAAATGAATGATTCTATCTTAAATATACTTTAAGAAACCTTAAACGTCATACTTTTCTTTCTATGCTGCTTAGAGGGTTGTTAGCCGTCCTAATCTGTAACCCAGTTAACTGTGATTTTTATTTCGATTTTTGACGGCGTTTTTTGACGTTTGCGAAAATTATGTGTCAGGAAAAGAGCCAATGACGATAGCGTTACTGTGTTAGCTAATGTAGATAGCGTTCTACACAGAGAATAAATAAAGGATTATTTTCTTCAAGCACATAAAAAGTCTCAGTCACCATGGTTTTCCTCAGTTTTATAGGGATTAGATTTTGACGTTTCAAACGTGTCAAAATTTACCCGATTAAATTTTGATGTATCAAATGTGTCAAAATTTACCCGATTAAATTTTGACGTTTAATCGCTTCTGATTTTTTTTGCAATCATTATCGAAGGTTCTTCGACAAGCAAATAATTAATTCGTTCTAAAATCTATTTATTCAGATTAATAATCAGGAAATAATCATGCCGAATACCCCGCGTGCATGAAAACAGCCTGATTAAATTTTTTTTAAAAGAATTTTTATAAAGAAATATTTCTCGTAAATTTTCCACCCAAAATCCCTCGTGCTTCGCACTCGAGATTTTGTTACGTCGCAAATTTGCTCGACATTTGTAGGCAAAACATTTTGACAGAAACATCAAAATTTATTCGATTATTTTGATGCACTTGGAATATTACTGTTGATCATCTTCTGGTTATTTCATGGAGTGATACACTACCACAAATTGATGGTATTGTTTTTTTTATAACCAACCAGATATCGTAAAAAAGCAAAATAAAATGCTTGTCGCCGTAAAAAAGTGTGGCGAAATATTTAAAAAGTATGAAGTCAAGAACTAAATGAGATTGTACGTTATAAAAGTACGAAATAGCAGGAAAAACAAACATTACTTTGTATAGGAATGCGACGGGACCGCAAGAGATATACGTTGTAAGCAAACGCATGTTGTAACAGAGTCCGCTATAAGCTGGTTTGACTGAATGTACTTTGAAGAAATCAATTGCCCCCTGAGTTCTTTACCACAAAATTACCATTTTGGTACTTTCTAGTTTAGTATTGTGACCTTTTGTAAATGCGCATGATATTAAAAAAGCCAAGAAAGGTCATAATGACGAAGAAGATGCTGATACAATATTGGTTGTAGATTATGTAGCTTGAGATTCAAAAATGTCATGGCGATGTAGATCTACATAGTTGGAGATAAGCAAATCTCATTTACAGTGATTTTTTAAAGAATGAATTAAGAAATAGCGATGATGCAATTCTTATTTTTTTTCTAATGAGTACATTATTTGCAATAACTATACAGTGCTGGATTACGTTTGAAGTTTTTATTTTGAGAAAAACAATATCCTGGATTTTGTTTACAAAATTAGTGGTTTTGTAATGGGCGCAAATTTTCATAAAGAATGCCATTTTATGTAAAGTCAAAAATAAAAACAGTTTTCCTCTTTTTCAGTTAATGTAGAGACACCTGGTATGTATAACTTAATTATGCGTCCTTGTAAAACCGACAGAACATGTGCATTACCATGTAGCACTGCACATTTGCAAAATTGATTAGTTCACGTTATATTACATTTTATTTTCTTGAACATTTTCGGGGGAAAATGTTATTGAAAAAAATTGGGCACTCTGGGGTCATTTTATTGCTGCTTTGTGCACTGAAATTAATAATTAAAAAGCTTTCGGTATGTGAAACGTTTCATAAAGCGTCCGGTGTCACATATAATCTGATTTTTCCGTGCCAACACAAAAAAAGGTTTTTAGAGATAAAACCGCCAGAGAAATATTAACACGAAGGTACAAACTTATGGTCTGAAATTCGGACAATTTATCTGTTTGCTCTTTCTCTCTCGGCAAGCAGTGAATTTAAAAAAAGGGTTAAGCCGCGGGTTAACCACGCACCGCAAATACTCGCGCTGTCTTTCTACTTAAATTTCGATCGAGTAATTTTTCCCCAAAAGGAATCAAAAATATAAATCACTAATTTACCCTCCGTAGGCATGACAACGAAGGGCTAACCTGCGACGGCTGTTTCCCCTAAAAGAAAAAATCGATGCACTTAGGAATGGGGGACGAAAGTTTCGGCGGCAATCTGCGAAATAACTACACGCCGCAATCCCAAACTACGAACAACTTTCTAACTTCATTGGACAGGTGTAATAAGACGGTACAGTCCTGGCTAAAGGATTTTCGTCTTTTTCTGTTTACGAGTTAAATTTGCGAGCTTTGCGCGTCGCTATAATTAGGTATGTCGTGAGGTTACCGATTGTCGCCGCGAAAACGTCGGTGTACGTGTAAATTACAACATCCTTCCAGAACGGTTAAAGGATGTCGTAAGGAACTGAAACCGCCCCGCACGAAATGCCACTTTGAAATGTTAATCCAGCATTAAGATTCTATTGAATTAGCCTCAACAAGGAACCGATTGCATATGAAACGTAACTCTTTTGCCCCGGCAATTACAGAAGTTTAGTTCGTTAGCTCGTTACTTTATGGAAACTGCTAAACTTCCGGAGAGACAGCAACGCTCTGATTTTTCTTCTTGCGAGACAAATTTAGAACCTTGCGGTAAAATTTCGAGAATTCTCACATACAAATAAAAACGAAACGTTAATGCCGTTGTGGGACTAATGTCGCGGTGTTAAGTCGTCATTTTTCATTGCGTCCATTTATGTAATTACTCCGGGTGTTTCATTTTAGTAAAATATTCTAATCCTCTTTCATTACTGCGTCGGCCTAATTAAACATGTATGGCGTTATGACGAAGTAGTTTTTTCGTTTGTTTCACATTTTCATCAAAAACAGACATACACCGTTAGCCAAGTAAGGGTTACTTTGCGGTCCAATTAAAAAATTAAATATTTAGTCCTTGATTGCTTTGGCTTTTGCCTGTCTCTATTAGTTTTTAGAATTTGCTATTTGTCTTTGCCCCGCTATTCTGACCGTTTTAGATTTTGACTATTAAAATTAGCTGCGATGATTATCTCGTCGATTGACACAGCTCCACATGTAAAATAAACTACATTGAACATTATCAAACAACATGGTTCATATTGAGGGCACGTTTTGCTTTATACTTCATCATTTCATATTATTATCGTCGTTTGCACCTTCATGTTAGTTCGTTAACTGTCTAGGCATTTTCTTTCCATCTTCCATTAGCAACGTCAACTTTACTGCCTGTCAGTACAAGTAAGGTGAAGTTAAACTTATTATTCTTGTTCGTCAGCTTATATACTGGTCTACTGCTGGACGTAAGCCTCCGTTGTTTCCTTCCACAGTCCTCTATTTTAAGTTGTTTGTTTCCAGTTTGTATAGATCCATTTAATATCGTAGGACCACCTGGTTGGGGGACGACTTCTGCTTCTGTAAGCATCCTGGCTAGCTCTCCATTCTATGATGCATCGAGTCCAGTTCTTCTACGTAACTCCGTACAAAACAGCCCCAGCATAGAGCTTTCCAATATGTCTTGACTATTGCATTCGTCTTCTCTTTAGCACTTCATCGATCTTTGGGTCACTATAGATGGCATATAGTTCTTCATTTGTTCTTCAGAAGTAACTTTTTTCAATATTTCTTCCTCCAATTATTCTTCTATGCCTCTTCCTTTCCCACCTTTTCTGGGTCTCTAGTGGGTTTTTATTTAACATCTAGATTTCGCAGCCGTATAACGCCGTTGGATTTAAAGCTGTTTTGTAAACTCCTATTTTCGTCTTACTTGATAACTGTTTTCATCTTCTTATTCTTATTCGCCTGGAACGATTTGTGTACGAACAGCGGGGTTTCACTGTACTGTAATTTTGACGTCTTTAGTCGAACTACTTTGATTACTTATGTTCAGAAGTTACTGTTATGTGACTGACGATATATAGTTGCAGCAAAGGTGTTATAAAAGAATCAATGTTTTTGTAAAGCGCACTTGTGTAAGTTCTAAATTTAAAATAAAGTAAAGTATGTGAATCTATGAATGGAATTTCTAGGAATTTCAATTATCATTTGCAGTAGTAATAAGTGGTTTAGCATTTTGTTTGATTTCAGTCGTTGTACCGTTACATTATTAGTGATTTCTTTGGTGTCCAGATATACAATTCCTTACATTTTATACGTTCACTATTTTATTTGTGAGTGATTGATTGCCAATATTATTATTGAAGTATGAATTTTACAAATTAAAAGAATAATTGAAGGGTCCAATGCAAGAAATTACTACGTACTTTTTTCATGTTTTGAGATAATTCACTTTTCAATATTTAAAATCGAATATAAATATGATCAATTATCATAAATGCCCTATCTAGATATGCGACCTTCACGTTACGACAATTGATCATATTTAAAAACATGAAAAATGTACTTAGTAATTTCTTGCATTGGACCCGTCAATTTTGCTGAATATCATTGGCTGAATTAAAAGTGCAACAAATAGACACTTAAATATGCTGATATAATTCTTATAGTTCAATGACAAAATTGTTTTTAATTTTTAGAACCTAAGCATTCAACTGGAATAATTTTAATTAAATGTTATTTGTTGTTGTGCTTGTCTTGTTGATAAATTTTGGTTCGTAAAATGACCTTGTCTTGGTCACACTTTGCTATTATATTTGGCTTTAAAATTCTAATGGAACTGCTTGAACTTTAAGCGTTTCAGAGTTCACCCGAAGTATAAATTTCATTTTTACGACTAACCGTTAATAAACTTCATACAGAGACCGTCTATATAATTACGTGATGATTCTCCACCGTTTCCCCAAGGATTTAAATCCGCATCGCCACTTCTGGACAAGTCATCGCAATATAACATGGAATGGCCCCACTCAAACATAACATAGTGCGATGGGTTGTACAAAATTGATAACCCACCTTTATTTTTTTTCCGCATCTTCTAACATAAGTACCTATCAAGTTCTCTCAAAAGACTTAAAAAGTAAGGTCAGTTATGAGGGTTTCATTAATTGCTGGCCATTTATCAAGGTTCACTAATATTGGTTCAACGTTTTTCATATTTTCATTTACAATCGCTTAACCAAATTTGAAGTTGTTTTTACGTTTATTACATCACTGCCCATTGCAGAACAACATAATACTCCTATAATGTAATTAAGAGATAATTTTTAATGTTAATGAAGAGTAATTGTTTTTTAATGTATTGAAATTTTATACAGGAAGTTGACAAAATAGTATACCCACCTCGTTCTTAAGGTACAATTTATGGCCCTGTATTCTTTTTTTGGGCTTGAATTTTTTTATTAAAGAATCTTGTTTTTAAATAATAATTTAAGAGGACTTCCTGGTGTTAGAATGAAAAACATAAACGAACGCTAAATTGTTCTTATTTTATAAAATTTAGTAGAACTAATTAAGTTTTGTTTGTACGTCTGTCTAAATTCATAAAATATGGCTTCAAGAAGAAATAATTTTTTCACAAATGTTTTACACCTCTGTAAAGAATTAAAATAGTTTTAACAAAGGTCGGAGTAAATCACCGCTGTGACACTTTTATTGCCTGTTAAATCAGAAGGTTTAAATAATTTCCAAGAAAAGTTGAATATTTTTATTTCTCTGTGGCTGGTGCGGCGATAAAAAATTTCGCGAACGCCCCGACATTTTTATTAGCATTTAAGTCGTCCAATTTAAAGAACTTCCGATTTTTTTGCAATGTCTGATAAAGTCATTCTTAAAAAATACACCCTCAAATAATAATCTCGTTTTATTCAGGCGTTCATACGATCCTTTTCGAATTTAATGTGATTCGATCTCTTTGAAATTTGAGCTGATCCCGTTTTTTCTCCGATATTACATATTCGTTTATTTATTATACGTTCAACAATTTATTCATACATTCGTCGACACGAAATGTAGCATCCCAAATATCATTCCCGGAGCTATTTCTCATAAAGAAAAAATTGTTCTACTTCCAACGAAAACAGATTCTATATGACACTTTATAAAATAGAAATCGGGAAAAAAATCGTAACCCCATCTGAACTCTGTAGCCCTTAAGATGCGAAACTCGAACTAAGAGAGTGGAAGATACACAAGAGAGATATCCACTTGAATCAATGTTGGAAAAAAACGTGTTAACCCGAGATTTTTTTCTTAATAGAAATTCGCTACTTCCAATTCGAGAAAATTTTTAGTTGCCACAAACATCTCACCACATTACACAGCTGCTTGCACAACCATATGACAAAAGAAATTATTTTTCCAGGCAGCTTTAATACAGTCAATCTCAGATCTATCCTCGTAAGTTGTTCGTCATTTATTTAGACACTAAAGCGAATCTGGCGTTTCACATCTACTTATTTCTGTTTTTAACAAATTGAAGATTTGTGACATTAATATCTGTCATAGACATAACAATACTCTTTGTCAGGTTCTGTTTACGAATTCACTGAATAAGGAAAAACTGTAGATTCTGCAATAAAATTGGAAACACTTCAGCAATTGCTCATTGCTCATACCGCCCGTCGATTATTAGAAACTCTACGTAACTTGTTCGCTGGACGTTTGATTTCGCGTTTCGGCTATATTCCCTGCCAATCGTGCAGGCCAGACTCGACAGCCGCAGATAATTTTCTCTGGGGGCACCTTTAAGAAAAATTTTTTCCATACCTATCAACAACTAAAAGCGATCCCCGAGGATATGTTACAACGAATTAATCTTTAAGTCGTAAAATCCAAATGTGCTTAGAACAATTTAGGATAACATTTAAAACTGTATTATGTATTGTTAAAAATATATTTACTGTTAAATTGCTATACCCAACCCTGTATGACGAGAAATGTTTATCATATGCTGTTCCGCTTTGTACATGTTTTTTATATCTTATCACTTCAACCAATTGATTTTTTTTCTGACTTGAATGCAGTCTACTATATTTTTTTAAATGCAAATTTATTTATTTATCATTACTAATTTAATCCACATCCATATTTTTTTGCAGTAGAATAAAATAAAATACTGATATTCACTTGAACTTGTGTGTACACTCATCACACAACAAAAACAAATTACGTACCTCTAACGAAAATTGAAAGTTTATGAACCTACCTACCGTTTAACAGTGTATACCAATAAAAAAAGAAAAAAAACGCGAATTCTTTACGCTTGGTTTATCAAAAAATGCCGTAATTTTATCCGTAATGAAAGACTTTCCGCTCGTTTAAAGCCGCACTGTTTTGCTTGTAGCCCGAATAAGTACTTACCTGTCCTTCATAAATTTTATTTTTATGAATTTAATACAATAATTTATTTCGGTAACAAACTAATTTTTCGACGGATCCTTGAAATATGTTTCGGCAATAAATGCGGTGTAATCCAAATCGATCAATGGTTGTGGTATGTACACTGTCAGTCAAATTAAGACGGACTCGACGCTTGAGATTTCCTGGTGTATTTCATAGTTTACATACTTCACTAAAATAATTTCATATCCTACAATCGAAAATTAGAGTATATGGTTAATAAGTTCAAAATTAACGCACCGAGTCCGTTCTAAACTACCTGACGGTGCCCAAAAAAGCTGTAAAATATGTTAATCATAACTATACATTACTGTAAAATGTTCCTATGTCCGCCTTTAAGACTGGACACACCGTATAACGTCGAATCTAATAACCATAAAAATTTTATTAGTTAACATCAACAGCATAGTAAAATGATTCTTAAATTAACAAAAATACAATTCATGCATTTATAGGTGCCATCGTAAAACTTTCAATGAACATATAAGCAAAACAAATTGTTATCAATGTTAAGAAAGTTTTATGATTGCAATGGGGTTACAAGTAATGTCGATATTTCTCTTAGGACTAATATTAACTTATTAATTCTTTCCTACAAGCTTCAAATTTACATATTTACGTGCTCTCGTCCATTCGACGACTGCGCATTTTTACAAGAATTTTAACAAAATGTCAAGAGTAATGAACCTTCTTCATTCGCGAAACATTTTCTACCAAAATATAATCAGCTTTTAACTTCATTACGCAACATTTATGAACTGGCGTTTGACAATTTCTCTCAAGTTTTTTAATTACAGCACCCACAATGTTAAATACATACTGACATTAGAGATGGTCGCTTGAAATTGATTTACTTATAAATACGTTTGGTAGCTCTTGCGGAGTGAGTGATAATGTTCAGGGGCCGAAAAATATATATATATCGTGGGCATACTGTCAAAAGTGACCAAGTCAATTTCTTATTTATTTTAAATTAATATGTTCAAGTGACTCGCACGTGGTTGCGGAATATTTGGTAAAAGTGTCCAAGTCAAAATATGACACATAGATGTAGCCACTCATATAAAATTATTATGTCCAAGTCACAGTGTTCAAGTTCCGCATTGGAAAAAATCTACAACATTAGTTATCTGAAAACCATTTTTTTGACTTGGTCAATTTTTGCAGTAAGCCTACGATATATTTTTGTAACTAAAAGTAGGGTCTTTATTAGTTAAAACACAAAACAATATTTACAACTCAATTGATAATACTGTCATGTAGAAGTTTCGATTCGCACAGGATCGGTGAAAGTATATACCCTTGTCGTACTCTTCTCTTTATTTCTATTTCTTCGGATATTTTGTCTTCTATTCGTAGTATTGCTTTCTGGCCGTAATAAAGATTTGATGTTATTTGGATGTCTCTCAGGTTTATATTTTTTCTCAGTAGCATTTCTATGAGCTGATCATGTCTAACTTTGTCAAAGAACGTACAAGGAAGCAAGATACAGCAATATCAACATGGCAACAAGGAGTAACAGAGGATCTTAATAGGATTGGAATTCACTGAAAAGATAAAGTAAACGACAGAAGAAATTGGAAATAGATTTGTGAAAAAATTTAATTAAAAATGGGTACTGGTCAAACCCGTATTACTAATCTAGATAGCTTTGTTTAGCAGCAGCGTTACTTTACATGGGGTGTTTAGTCACTGTACAGGGTGAATCAAGTTTTACCGCCGCGGCCGTAATACCTATTAAAAATTGAGGGGAAAGTATGTAATTTACATGTTATATAAGTTGAAGTTTACAGTTTTGGTTAGTGCTACAAATTTTCTAAAATATTTTCATTTGAAGTCAAAAAAGTAAAACAAAGAGTTTTGGGAAAAATTTCTATGTTTTATTTTTTAGTTCAAAATTTGACAAATTATTCGAAGCATTAATATTTGCAATTTGATTCGTAAAAAAATTATTACTTTTTGAGTTGAATCAAATTTCAGATAAAGCTCGAAAAATGCTTTTACTTATGACTTTCCAAAAATGGATAATGCGGTTTACCACCGTAACAATAGTTTATGATCGGCCCATCAAACTGGACGGGACAGCTTTTCAGTTGTCGTTAGATCTGCATTCTTAAGTTAAGCTTAGTGACCGTCAAAAATAAAAAGTCAAGTACCCTACATCAATACCACTGTTCGGTAAATTGGTCTACTTATATCGTAAATCATTTAAAAAATACCTTCTAATACGGAAATTGCTTTATTTAATAAACTCAAATTAGTAAAATTATTTCAATTACTACGCAAAATTGTGTGAAAATATTTTACTGTTCGTATATCACAAAAACTAATAAATTGAACAACTAGTAATTGAGATAAAGCCAAAATTGTACCTTAGTAATATAAAATTACTCATGCAATTTTTGAGAATTAACATATTATTTTGACTCACCCTGTATATATATATATATATACAGTTGGTTTAAAAGTAAACGTAAACCTTTCAGGTGCGTGTTCCCCTGTTAAAAATATGAGAAACGGTTTGCATAAGCATTGGTCCGGAAATGCTTCGTTTTCGAGATACAGTCGTTTATGGGTGAATGAAGAAAACGATTTTTAGGAAAATGCAATTTGAATGAAGTTCTAGAAATTAAGTAAAATTTCATGCAGATTTTACCGGTTTATCGGCGTTTAAATAAATAAACAAAGAACAGTGGCATCAAATCAATTTTTTTTTTTTTGAAATCTTAAACAATCAATCTTAATCTGTAATAATCTTGAAAATTGTTAAGCCTATTGATTTTGAGATAAGAGTGCTTTTTTTACTCACAAAAATCCATTACTTCTGATTAATAACTTAAAATAAAAAATTGCCCTCACATGAAATTTAACTTGTTTTTCCAAAATTGCATTCAAATTGCATCTTCCTCGTAATCGATTATAATCTAATTTTTTTGAGGTTCAAAAGTGAAAATGCAAAATCAAACACAATGAAGGATACATTTATTTTCTAAAACCGGATTTACATGAGCAGAAGTTTGCCCACGTTTGTGCAGTACATGTTATTCGCTCCTCGGAATCATGTGCTCCTGATACACAGTTTTACAATTTGCGGTGACTATCATCAGCACAACAAAACAAATCGACAGACAGCATTATCTGATTTTTCCTGGCTAATTCTTCTTCGAATGCGGCTTTTATAATTTATAATTGCGATTAAGGTATATGTATATATAAGGTTTAAGGTATAATGCATATTTTTTTCAAATTTTGTTTGTGACGATGTTGATGTTTTCATGTTACCCTGAATTACCCTAACATCTTCACAAACTTTACAAACAATGTGACAGTCAAAAACTATTGTGTAATGTCTTCCTACAATCTATTCTGACAATTATATTACTGGTAATTATAGGTTCAATCGGAAATCTGACAAATTTTCTTCTTTTTATGTTATTCCAACATCTTCAAAAATGTTGCAAACAATGCGAAAATCAACAACTATTGCGTAATGCTTTCGTGCAGACTATTTTGATAACCCATTAAGTATCAGCGTCATATTTATATATTTATATATTTAATCATTAATGATTTTAAAAAAAAGTTACATCTCCTGTCCTATAAATAGGACGCTGGTACTTAATGGGTTAATAGCAATTACAAGTTCCATTTTATTTTCATGTTTTTACATTACTCTAACATTTTCAAAAATGTTGAAAACTATATAAAAATCAAAAACTATTGCGTAATGTCTTCTTACAACCTATTCTGACATGTCTTGATAATAGTTACAGGTTCCATTGATTATATAACTCAGAGTGTTTTTTTCCTTGTCCTACCGACCGCCTAATAAATGATAATCAGAACTGGGGAATCTGACTATTAAGTGATAATCGCGCGTGCTACTCTGCAAATCTGGTGTGCCATGCTGTCAACTGAAATGTCACAGTTGGTAAAAATGACGCGTTTCGGCAATTCTTCTTTAAAAAGTATTGAAGAAAACATACAAAACCATAAACCATCTAACACTGTAAGGTCTCAAAACTATATTTGGGCCCAATTTACCGAGTTCTGCGACTCTCGGAATTATATTTTGCCCAAAAAAGTATTAAATTGTTCATTCGTGATATAATCTGACAGATACAATTCTTGAAATCGTGACTATTAATTCCACGAGTCTGAAAGACGAGTGGAATTAATTTTTGAGAACCTGTTTCGTGTCCCAACTCATACGATTATGGATAGTCACGATTTCATTCGTTGTATTATTTATAATAATTTGACGATTTTATGTTTTCATGTTACCCCAACATCTTCAAAAATGTCAGTGATACTGATTTACCGGTCACATTGGTAATCTGAAGATGTTGTTTTCATTTTACCTTAAATTCCTCAACATCTTCAGAAACATTCTCAACATTGTGACAGTAGAAAACTGCAATTTAACGTCTTCCTACAGGTTAATTTTCAAATAAATTCGACTCGCTTGAGTAAAGCAGTGAATTTGTTAAAAGGGGAAAATTAACCAACTCTAATTTTAAATCTAAAATAATATGTCGTCCCAAGTTTTTACACGAAAACAATACTTTCGTATGAAGGAAAAACGTTCAGTAATTCGTGGTGAAACGATTAGGAAAAATGAACCTCAGTTGTATAACGCTCGCTGCGCCAACACTATAACGATGCATTCAGAAGAGGTAATGAAAGCGCATTATGAACTGAAATTCCGTAAGTAATCAGCGAGTTCTTCATAAGTCAAAGTTAGTTGCGAAGTCGGTTTTGAATTGCACAACGCCACACGTGTAGCGCATAACGTCCCCGGAAAAACGCGTCTTTTCGGGTGGTCGGCGATAATAACACAAAAGTACGCCTATTGCGCAGTTATAGCCCTTTCTCGGGTTGCTGCTATTATTCCTTCCTTGCGACCGATAAAGTCAAACCCGGCTCGCGCACAATGTGTGTCGAACCCACCCCCTTGCGAATATACACAAAGGAATAATCAAGACAAGAATTTATTCGACGAATTAATGTGACTCGGTACAAAGGTTTAACTGGTAAAAAAACTATTTCCAGAGATGCATCGCTTGCGCGAATTAAAATCGGTTCGTTTTGATTAATTCAAGGCGGCGAAGAAAAATTATATTATCACAATCACTGGGCGTTCCAACGACGCCGACGCTTATTTTATTGGAATGTGTTCAAGACCACCTCATTGACTTTTCAATCGTGAAGTAGCAATTTCACGATAAATCTGAACGGTGGAAATTTAATTTTAGTAATCCTTATCTTATTTTTTACCAATCCGATATTATCTTATCTTTTTACAAATGAGGTAGTCGATGTACTTGAAACTGTTTGTTATAAACTTTAATCTAAAGGTTTGAGAATCGGTTTGGGCTATTAAAGAGATAATCATTAAAATTGGTTCCGCCCTTAACGTGTCGCATAAACAGGATCTATTGGTGCAGGATATCCAACCTTAATGGTCACCCAAAAAAAAACACAATTTTGAAGATATTGTCATGAAAATTGTCATTTTTCATAGATTTTTTAGTTTTCTTTTCATAAACTTTATCAGCTTTTTATTGAAATTCGCCGTTATTTCGATGTCTGTAAGAAATGCTATTTACAACTTTCAAGTCATAACCAATAAATCGGTCAAGTATTGTAAAATTACAAAGCTTTTTGAAGAAGAATCAGGGGCATATTGTTTGCAATTTCCTGATTTACATTTGCCCAGGAACATGTAAACTGGTTACAGGTCGATTGGACTAATGCTATGTTCAGCGACAAGTCTAGCTATAGCTTTCATAGCAGTGATAGGCGGATGAGTGTATATAGACGACCAGGTGAACGTTATGCCCAATATAACATTGTTCCGACTGTTATGTTTGGTGGACGCTCTGTCATGGTGTGCGGAGGTATCACTTTAGAGGCACGTACGGAGTTGGTGGTCATGCCAAGAGGAAGCATCACGGCAGCGTATTATATTGCAAACATTTTAGAACCACACGTAATGCCTTTTGTCCATTTTTGAGAAAACTGTTTCCTTCTTATGCATGATAACGCAACACCACATTCTGCCCGAATTGTACAACAGTATTTTGACGAAGTGGATATCAACACAATGCAATGACCAGCCAGAAGCCCAGATCTGAATCCGATCGAACACCTTTGGGACACGATGAGCAAATGCACTTCTTCGGTGCCCAAGAACTTGGACAAAGAATGCAGGAAGTTTGGGAAAGTATTGAGCAGGATGAAATTAGAGCATTAATTAACAGTATGGGTCGTCGTTGTCAGGCAGTTATTCGAACAAAAGAAGCAAACAATAAATATTAAGTCTTATAATCACATGTTAAGTTTTTTTCCTCTTTTAATTTTTGTCATTTAATTGTGTTTCTCTTTATTTTTGTATTTTTTAAAATTTGTATTGTTTCTTTGTTCACTACCTCAATCAGTTTCTTCCAAATGCTGACTTTATTTTTTAAAATTTATAAACAATTTTTTTTTTCAATTCTTAAAAAAATAAAAGACAATATGTGCCCGTTCTTTTTTCGAAAAAATATGTAGCAAGAGAATACAAAATGAAATTAGAATATCGAAAAATTAATGGCCCTATCATAATTTAAAAAATATTCTAACTACGTCCTTGAAATAATTAAGAAACTATTTTCAAAATAACCTATAACCTATAAAAAAAACCTATAACAATAATTCTTGGGGAAAATTTAAAGTGAAACATGGTACAGCTTCGCCTACTAGGCGGAGTTTTCGCGTACAACATTTATCAGTTCCGAGAACTCTAAACAGAAACATAATTATTTTAACCAATAATGCACGAAGGTGACTCGTAAATCAGACTACTTAAATGGGACAACGTAAGATGAATGTTGCACCTTTGTCTGACCGCTTGCAGCTTGTATAGGCTTCCTAAACGTATGCTGTGAATAAAAATCTTGAGAATAAATGAACCGCCCAGTGAAAACGTTCGTTTATGCGAACTGAGAATTCCCCCTTAATTCTGTAGTTAAAAGTAAAATTGTTAAAATAAATGGTTGAAATTGAAAGAAAATATTTTATTCCAATTTTAACTAATTGTAAGTTAATTTCTTTCGCCAGTGTATATTATTCGGTCATCATTTGCGGTAGGGTAAATTTACCACTGTAAGCTATTTAAAATCATAAATTTTTGGTGATTTTATTATTGATTTTTAGAATAAAACGCGTTTAAGAAGATTGAACAAAAACATTTTTCTGATTTGCAAGATGATTTTTGAAAAATTATTATTCTTTGCTTTTTTACGATGTCTGGTTTATCATAAAAAAATATTAATACCACCAGTTTGTACATCACTCCATGAAATAAACAAAATTTGAGGATAATAATTTATTGTTTGAGACCAATTTTGGGAGAGACGCCTAACGTTGGAGGACCCTGTACAATGTACATACACTGTCAGTAGATTTGAACGGAATAGCCGCGCATGTTTTTAACAAAATTATTAATGAAAGAAAATTAGATTTTCGATTTTAGAACATTAAATTATTTTAGTAAATTTAGTATAAATAAAGAAACAAAGAAAATTTCGCGGGTCTATTCCTTTTCAATTGACTGAGAGTGTACACCCCTTTTTAAGTGGGATAGCTCTCATTGTTAGGATAATTCAAGACCTTAATAAACGTTGACAAAATACTAGCGATTACCGCGTGGTGCGGTTCAAATTTACTGCAAGAAGCGGTTTTTGCTTGAAAATTCATTAAGTACAAGTTCATAAAGGTCGTAATGGAGAATATTTTTCCGTTATTTTAGCGATTTAATAAGGGATAAAACATAATCCAGTAAATGTACTGGCAAGAGAATGTTTTTCTTCTTTTTGTCGGGGAAAATGTTGGTTTTAATACGATATCGTCCATGACGAGGCCAAGCTCGGGGCGACATTTCCTTTACTTGCAGACACTTCACATGTAACTAGACAGATATGATCCTCCGTAACCTCGGCATTAAATGACAAACTTAGAGATTACATGAATAATGTTGATTGATGGCGCCAAAGAAATATTTTTTTAAGAGGTGGGATTTATTTTCAGGATTAATCCTGCCTTTGCCGATTTAATTTCGGCAAAGCACAAAGGGTCGCAATCAAATAGGAATGATTAAAACCTAACCCCATTGTTCTGTTACTATTTACTATTTTTATGTCGCTTTTATCGCAAATTTCGTTATACTAGGTTGTCTAGTAAGAACTGTAATTGCACTTTGTGCCGCGTCATCGTGGCGTAATTTCCGTTGGGAAATCGCTTACATTAAAGACGTTCGGATGGAAGTTATTAATGTAGTAAAATTGACGAATTCAGGAAACCTTTTCTAAGCCAATTTATGAATCTCACGAAATGAACGGCTTTAGACAACGGAACTGGATGAGGCGTCCTCGTAAAACTGGAGAATTTTATTCCAAATTCTCAAAGCGAAGTTAATAAACTGGAAATATCAATGAAGTAAAATGTTATAGTTCCGAAATTAAATGGGTTGGAAAACGTTTAATACCCCTTTTATTTTCAGTTGCCCGTTCCTTGCAGTTTAACTTAAATCTCATTATCTACATTTAAATTACGTCAGTTACAGCATTTTTACTTTTCCCATTGAAAGAGAGTCGATTGTTTTGTTCCAAACACACTTTTTGCCTATTTCCCAAATGATGTCTGTATATGAGTCGGTGATGAAATCTTGCGGTCACGATAACTCAAACAATAATTTACGGAAATGCGTCTAACTCGGTATTTGAACTTTCTATCTAAATTTGATTAGTTTTTGGTGAAAGTTTCAGGCGGTTATAATTTCAGTATTATAATGAAATTCTTCAAATATAGAATATATTAGATAAATGATATTATAGAGAACTGATTAGATTTTAGTGAATGTATGTTAAAAAACAACACATTCAAATGCTGCACAAAAAATATTTCAGACTTAATATTTAAGAAATTGGCGATATTATCTAAACTCAC
Source organism: Dascillus cervinus (assembly GCA_949768715.1). NCBI lineage: Eukaryota > Metazoa > Arthropoda > Insecta > Coleoptera > Dascillidae > Dascillus > Dascillus cervinus. The sequence continues at coordinate 20,959,301 of OX458319.1, read as the reverse complement.
TTTAGATTTTGTTAATATTTTTATTCCCAACTTCAAACCATGCCCAATGGCCCATGAAATATAAAACAATGATCTGTCATTTTCCATAGTTACGGCGTTGATGGTTTGTTGCTATGTTGTATTATGGGCCATTACTCACTGATGTAGTGATGTTAGTTGTCTACTTACTGACTGTTTTAAAATATATCGTCGATAAGATGTTGCATTTGACTTGCACATAATAGCTATTATTTACTCAGATGGTTACATTACTCGCTTTTGCTCGTAGTATAAACGTTCATCATCGTTTTTATTGTATTCATTAAACAATCCTCTAAACATTAACATTAGGAACGTGTTTTTAATAAAATAATGTCCATAATATCCACTTCGCATATTATCTCATTGCCATTAATGTTGGAAGACCTATACATTGTAGATATCGACTCAGTCAAACCACTGCAATGTAATCACGCTGGATCCGATGAACTCAACTTTATATAATGATTAGGAAGTGATGTGAAACACATACATTAAATATTTTAAATAACCTTAAAGCATCCTTCAACCTATACTAGACCCGCTCAACTAATGGAGCAACACGTAGACATTGCATTGATATTTCGAGTAGCTTGTCCTCTAGTTAGTATTACACTGTACTAAATGCGAAAGCAATGCAATTATTACCGCAACCCTGTGTAAATAAGGTTTTCGAATTTTATCCCGTTTTCCTTAACCAATAAGACAACCGAGAAACACTAAAAAAAAAACTGTTTACTGTGTATTTCCGGTCCGGGGACGGTCGCTGGGGTCGCTACCCTCTTGATCCCCCACTGGCACAACAACCCATATCTACAAAAATTTATAAAAAGTTTATTTATTATTTTGTTTCTATTTACGATCCATTGTGTTAATTAGGGCAATAAATTAAAATCGTTTGTTTTGCTTCGTTTTAGTTCACATTTTCTATCAAATAATTAAATTGTGTGGAAAAAAACTTTCCATCTATTTATTGGTTTTCCTCAAGATATATTTGTTTGTCAATGTCAATGAAATGTATTTGACATTGAAATTACTTGAAGTTGAAGCTAATCAAATCGACGTTAACTAAACATATAATACGCACGTACAAATCACGTACCTTTCACTTATAAATCTTCCCCCCCCACAATCTTTTGTTACATTTTTTCTACAAAAGATAAGCCACATTTATCAAAGTACATATATTTTACAGTCTTATTTACATGACGTGTTCTTAAATGCGTAGGTGTATTGGAAAAGACGACCGTGTATGTCAGTTGACTCATAACGTAGTTGCATTGTGTACTCGGATTTGTACCGGTAATTCTCGTGCGTTTGCAGGTTTAGCGTGCGATAAGACAGTGATAACTATGACTTCATAAATAAGGCGTGGTGCGCGATCACAAAATTTTTCGTACAAAAATGGGCGATAAAACTGAAATTAGATTAATTGTGACTAGACAAAAATTTAGAAAAGTATACTTGATAAAAAAACGTGCCATTCACAACTGACGGATTTTTCTTCTTGCAGGTAATCGCGTTCATATGTGGATTGATAGTGATCGTTTTAATGATTATGGGACTGGTGTCGACAGACTGGTTGATGGCAGCTGGTTGGCGGCAGGGCCTCTTCATGCACTGCATCGAAGAAGGTGCCACCCATCCTCTTCCATTCAATATGCAACAGCAACCCGGCTGCTACCAATCCAGAGATGCAGGTAGGCATTCAAAAAATTCTCAAAAAACCAATTTAATCTAATCTTCCTCAGGTTATATTCGCGCAGCTGCAGCTCTATGTATAGTAACGTTGCTCACCGATTGCGTGGCTACAGTATTAACCGGCCTCGGACTCAGAACAAAAGACCACCATGCGAAATATAAATATTATCGGTTTGCCGTCATTGTTATGGCACTTGCATGTAAGTTACTGCCCTTGTAAGGGATGCAATTACATTAAAATTGAAAATGATTTCTTTCCAGTAATTTCGATATTTATTGCCTTAATAATCTATCCAGTGTGCTTCGCAGCTGAACTAAATTTAGGTAATTTTTTTTTTATAAAAATTTTAAATTAAATTTGAATTGTTATAGGAAATCGTATGATTTGGGAATTCGGTTGGGCATACGGTGTCGGATGGGGCGCTGCCATATTTTTGTTCGGTGGTGTTGTACTCTTACTGTGTGATAAAGAAAGTGAAGAAATTTATTACAAAGAAAGAAAAATAGTGCACGATAACGATTCGAGAGCCTAGTGGCCACAAAGTCTGCCCGATGTTGTTCTTTGATCATAAGAAACGTGAGTCGCTTGTCTCAGATGTACGTATGGTGTATGAATGTAGAATTCATTTCGATCGATTTAATTTTACGATCGGAATACGACATATCAAATGTAGAGTTAAACCGATCGATTTTATTTTTTTACCTTTTCTTTTTGCTTGCCTGGTATTCCCGCCAGTCAACAGTTTTGTAATCGTTACCGTTTTAATGGAGCAATCGTAATGCGAAACAATTCGATTTAGTGAAACGCCGTTTATTCGATTTCGATTTCGATTTTTTTTTTTTTTTTCAAAAGGAGTATAATCGTGCATACGTTTGCTCAATGAATGTGTGCGTTGCGCGACTGAGAGACAACCCGGGCAGGCTCGCTAAGTGTAACAAGACTTAACAGTAATTTAAGGTGTCTAATGACTTTACGTACGTGCTGATCGTCTTTTCGGTGCGCTATGTTTTCGGACGAACAATGATTTTTATGATGAATTTAAAATTAAACGCAATAATCCACGGATTTTCCAGTTGATTTCAGAATAATTCAGAATGTACGTAAACGATATATTTTTAGCGATGTCAATAAGAATATACAGTAGATTTAAGTGTCCGTAAACTAAGAGTATTTATTTGCGAATATTTTTACCATAATCTCTTCTAATAACAATCTTCGGAATTTTATTCTTTCAGGGCATTAGTGTAGCGCAACAAAATGTTTAATTAAAACTATGTAATTTCATGTAAGTGTACAGTGTTTAAACAAGGTTCAGTTCAAATACCACATGATCGAATACTTTTGTTCTCTAGAAGACTATGAAATTTGTTTTTTTTTTCTACATTTATATTGGTAGCAGAAGTGACATTTAAAATTATACGCACAGGGTCCTCCAACATTAATGGTCACCCCCAAAATGGGTCTCACATATTAAATTATTACCCTCAAATTTTGTTTATATCGTGCAGTAATGTACGTCCAGAAACTGGAGTTCTTTTTATGATAAACTAGACGTCGTAAAAATGCAAAAAAGGATTTTTTTTTTAAAATCAAGACTAACAATTTTCGTGAAATAACCCTACGGGTTTAATTTCATCCTAAAATCAATTAATAATAAAATCACCACAAAAAAAATATTTCTATGAAAATTTGCCTCTGTAGGTATTCAGTTATTAATAAGCTACGATCTGATGTTAATTCCGTTTTCATTTTTTATCATCTGACATTCTTACTTGTGAATTTTGCCTTGTGATCCTTCTCTGCGGGATTGCTGATGTACTTGGTTGATCGACTGAAACGCTACGGATATTTTTCTTTAACGATCTGATAATTAAAAATTAAATCAACGTTCAAATTAATTAACATTAATATAATACTACTTATTCGTTTTTTGGGAGTTCCCAATTCTGAACATTAAGTCGAAGTTTCTGATGAATTTTGCGCGGCGTTTTCACGGATTCTTCTGGATGATCTCAAACCGAGTTGCACTTCCTATCAAACTAGAAGCATGCGAGTTTTTCCATAATTTTCACGCTCCAACAACGTAAGTGGACTTATCTCAACGACGTTAGGTCCTCACGACTCGGAACCAAAAGGTTTCTCGAACTTGCTCAACTGCCTGCGGGTGAGTCTTCTACTGGCCGAGGACTCTTCAACCATGCTTGTGAAAGAAGTTGTGGGTGCTTCAATGGTCGATTCTGAATTGTGAAGGCTGCGAGGTTTTCTTTTTTGTGTGGATTCGTTGTGCTGAACCGGTAAACTCTTTGTGGAGGCACTATTTTGTTCGTTCTGGATTCGATTGTGTCGGTGCTGCTGGTTCGTTTCCTCAAATTGTAAACTGTGAAGGTGTTTTCAGTCAAATTCGGTGTTTCATCCTCAACAAGGATTGTTGATTGCTGGCTGTAATTAAGTTGTTCCACATACACATCAGCCTGTTCACTGAACTGATAATAACCACCACTATCCCATATTTCTCCTGTATCCATTTTCTGGCATGGAATCGCCTGAATTTGTTTCAGGAGAATTCAAATCTTTTTCAGCAACACGATTCCCTAGACGTTTTCCTTGAAAAGAATTAGAGGCAGAATTTCCTGAACTTTTCTCCGCAGAATCCCCGGAACTGTTTTCCAGAGCAAAATTAGAATCCTTTACATTTTTCATGGATTTTTGGAGCTTTTTTGTCGTAAATCTTTATAATTTTCTTAACACAAAAATATCAAAACCTCAGCTTTTTATTGAAATTCGTCGTTATTTCGATTATAAATTCTGTGGGGTGTCATTAAGAGATGTTATTAACAACTTTCAAGTCATAAATCAGGCAAGTGCTGTAAAATTATAAATCTTCTGGAAACAAGATGCTCCGGAGATGCCAGGTAGTAACGGCACACGTTCAGTATCAGGGACGTATTTAGGCTTTAAAATTTTAGATTTATTAAAGTCACTGAAACATTGGCTCTAATCTATTTAAAATCGAAAATCTTTGTTGGAAGTTGAGGTTAAAACGCATTTAAAGAAATTCAATAAAAACATTTTTGCCACTTGCAAATAAAATTATACTTGCTTTTTTAAGTTTAATTTGTCTTAAAAAACAAAACAAATAATACCATCAGTTTGTGGTCGTACATGAAATAAACAAAATTTGAAGATAATAATTTAATATTTGACACCAATTTTGAGAGTAGCGAACCCTGTACAACGCCACCACATTTAGGAAATGTAATTTTTTGGGCGTAAAAACTAAATAACTAATGGAAAGTAAGTTTCCGCGAATACCTGCAAAGGTACACTGCTCAGCTGGCTACCACAAAAGGAAACGGGGCGCAACTGTGCCGACAGTTTGTTAGTGTAGTTGTCGCGAAGGTTACTGAAGGTGATCAACGCCCCAAATTTAAAACAACCAATAAAAAATCAAATCCTTATCACCACGTGTTAATCACGCGTTTAATTTACTTCGGTTGTTCAAAAAATGCAGATTAGAGCGATAAAAGTATTTGATCATACTGTAGATATAATCACCAGTTGCACCTTAAAAGTTCACTTTGTTTAAGCACCTTGTTAAATCAAGTTATTTTCGTGCATATCTTACTCATTAATCAAAATGCAGCTCTTCTAGTCTGTCTTTTGTTTGTATCGAACAACACACACTCGCTGGACCAAAAAACGTTACTTCAGGTCTATCAAAATTAATTTTATAAACTGCCAAGTAGATTTAATTAGTTATAATTAATTTTTAAGAAATAAGGCAGTCGTTTCGATCATTTCTTTATTAAAAACTTAATTGTACATAAGTAAGTTAGTTTTGTGATATATAGCTTATGTATATATAAAAATGATGTAATAAATGTTGACACAATGTATTTGACTGTATACATAACTATATAACAAAAAAAAATTATAAGACTATGGGCAGCTACCGGGTGAACTGATTGTAAAATTGTATGGACTAAAACGGACTACGGATTTAAATTATCCCGTTTTACTATTTTAAAATAAAAGTTTTTACAAGCAGTTGCCGGGTGCGTACTTTATGCGCCATAATGAAGCTATTTTTGGTGCATGAAGATCTGAAATTTTTGTATAAAAATAAGTTACAGTAACAGAAAAACTAACATTTGAATTTTTACGATTTTATAATTATCGATCTCAAAAATTTCTTAATTTTAATGTAAAAACTATATTTAGCACAGTCCATAATAATTCATGTACCTATATCGCAAGATAAGTTCAATAATAAAAGTATTCTTAAACTCTTTTTCTTTTAAACTCGCGCTCCGGCGAAGACAAGATATCCAAACTTGAAGGGCTCGATTCTGGTTCGCTATCATCCAATTTGAATAATTTCCGGGTATTTTTAACAACACTGGACGTCTTGTACTCATCGACCGTTTCACTTATAAGTTGGAGCATTTCATTTTTTTCAAATTCTTTATCTGGGACGACGCAAGGAACGACTTCCTCTGGCTTCAGGAACTTTAAAAACTCTCTAGTTTCGCTTAAAGATGGATGGCAAGAGTAACAAACTCTAAAAAATCGCCCACTTCCAGCATGCTGCTGATGGCCAGCTTTGTTGGTCCAATGCCACGCCGATGACTTAACAGTTCTCACCGATTGCAAATTATTGCAGCAAGAATTACGAAAAAAGGCACTATGCAATCGAGTCGTTTTTGCGTCACGCGTAATGGCGTTATCTAATTCAGGAACGTGCTTATACACGTTGTATTGCTCTTCGCCGACGTGCACCGGCATTTTAAATTTTTTTGAAAGTTCCATGAACAAAAATTCAGATCCATATTTAGCACAAGTCTCGATCCTTACGTTATTTGATTGGTCTTCATCCAGCCATTCTTTTGAAATTTTATAAATTTGATCAACAGAATTTTGTCTCGCTTGGAAATTTTCGTATTCTTTCTTGCAGAAAGTTGTGTCCAAATAAACGCTATTAAAGCGTTTCAATTCCCCATAACTGTCGTAAAAAGCTTTGAATTTCGTAAAATCTCGCGGGTTAATTCGAAAATCTCCCGTATATAAAATTCTCTTGTTTTTAATTTCAAACAAAAACATCACAGATCCTGGACAGTGTCCTGCAGGAATTGGCGTTACCGATACCCAAACATCGTTGTTATGAGGAATGGAAACTAAAGTCGAATTCCATAGAGGCAAGTCTTTTAATTTTTCACTAATTTGAGGATACATGCGCTTTAAAATTAAAACAGAAACCGGAGATGCATACAAAAACACTTCATTTCTATCACATAATTGTTTTTGGAATTCATAGTGCCACAGCCCTTTCATATGATCACTATGGCAGTGCGATAAAAAATAAACATTCGATTGAAAATTGTCCCCCAAGAAATTATCGACGCTTATTCCGTCGATTTCAGCGATTTTTCCGTTGAAGGTGCTCATTTTAAAATTGCCGCGCAAACGGAAGTAGTTTGTTCGGCGGTAATTGTAGGTTAGTGGTCGGTTAACCTATTTTACCAAATAAAAATTGCGCTTTTTATGTTCAATCTTGAACGTAATTGCTATTTAAATTATTTTTGGAATAAATTAGACATGAATAGACACAGTTACAGTTAAAACATTCAAAATAAAAAATCCTGCAATTACCTACAAACACCACACACAAAGTACGCGGCCATTTGTGAAACAAAACTCGTCTGGAAGGTCGACGCCAGACATTAAGAAATCTTGGTTAGGTTGACAAATTCGTTTATATCTCAAAATGTAAGTGTTTACAACGATTAATTGATTTAATTTGTACGTTTGAAGCTTAATTTTGTGTTTAAATAATGTAAAATAAGTAAAAGATAACCTAATGATGTAATTGCACCATTTCCCATCCTTACAAAAAGATCGGTTTGCAATGGACGTTTATAACGCGTAGTACGATAAATTACACATTAACAAACACGGGAACACTTTAAAAAGCAATTAATGTTCGAAATTGCATTGAAAAGTAGCCCTTTGTTTACATTTTTCAAAATCGTAAACTGCACTAACCTCAATTAAGCTAACCTAAATTGTCAAAGCTCTTAATAACCTAACAAAAATGTAAATTTTCAGATGTAAAGATGGAATAAACCATGGAAGAAGGTTTCACGTTAACTTGGGAAGGCGCCACACAGGTGGTGCAGAATGAGGACATTATTTGCGGAATGGATGAATCTGCCACTTCAAACACGGCTGAATTCAATGATGTTTGCGAAGAAGTTATAGTGCAAGATAACAATGATTTGGTCGACGCAATAGAAGCGCAAGAAATGCCTGAAGAAGGAAACATTATGTATTTAACGCATGATAATATACTAGTCATGCAGCAAACTGCAGAACCTGCTTACCCGGATCAACTCATCGAATGCCAAGTAGCTGAGGAAGTTATCACAGACGAGTGGTCGGCAGATTGTCAAGAGATTGTGGTTGGTTCAGAAGAGCAGGCCGCTGAGGAAGCAAGCATCGATGATGTGGATATACCGCTCCCAGCAGATCAGGATCAGTATACCGCTGCTAGGCCTTATCCTTGCGATTTCTGCAGTCGTCGCTTTCGTAAAAAGGCTAATCTGATGAATCACATGGTTGCCCATCAAACTGACAGGCCTCATGGTTGTAATTTGTGTGGCGTACGTTATATCCGTAAATGCGATCTCATGAATCATTTAAAGATTCACGCTTACATCCCTGAAACTGATGGACTTGAAGAGGAAGATTTGCAAACCTTGGATGATTCAGATTCGGAAAAACATTATAAGAGAGTGAAGCCTCGCCGAAAGAGTAAGAGCAAAACAAAGGACGACTCAGGAGAATCTTTGGATGATAAAAATGCTTCTGGATCACGTTCTTATGATTATGTTGATGAGGATGTCCGATTGATGGAAGCTATGGAGAACAGTGGGCGTTCTGATTACACTGATTACATTATTCAGGATCCTCATGCTTCAGAACCTCGTTATCCCATCACGGATCCTAGAAAACCCTTTGTTTGCCAACACTGCGGTGTTGGTTTTGCGCGTGAGAAGGCGTTAGCTTCGCATGCAAGGGTCCATGGAGGTGATAGTCCCTTTGAATGCCAAAGATGCGGAGAAATGTTCTGGGATGCAGCTTTAATGCGCGAGCATGTCCGATTGAAACACGGTGGAGTTGAAGAGGCCTTTGACGATGATGACGATGATGAGGATTATTCAGAAGAAGAGACGAAGTATGGACAATTTTTCTGCCCAACTTGTGGGTTATCTTTTCATCGACAGGAGAATCTGAAGCGCCACCAGAGGGTCCATGTTAAAGAAGAATTTGAAAGTGAATTTGGGCACATCTGCAACGTATGCGGGGAATCGTTTCAGGAAGCTCTGGACCTTCTGGCACATGCAGAGATTCATGCTAGAGGCACAGATAATCGCTGTATGGTCTGCGGTGAAGCTTGTGGTGATGCTCAGAGTGTGGCTGCACATGTGCAAGAGAAACACGGAAAAGATATGCCAGCAAATTCCTGTATGTTGTGTGGTCGTACTTGCAGGGATCGCAGACACTTACTCAAGCATTCTTGGGAACATTCTAAAGAGAAGATGTTCACTTGCGGCAAGTGTGGCAAAAATTTCCACAACAAGGCCAGGTTAAAGAGGCACATGTTGTCTCACAGGAATAAGATTGTGTCTTGTGACGTTTGTGGAGAGAGTTTTGCTGATGGGAGGTCATTGATGAACCACAGGCACAGCCACAGTAGCGTATCTGGGAGGCAGTTTCCTTGTCTGGAGTGTGGGAAAACGTTTGGGTCAAGGAGCTCGCAACAGATTCACATTCGTATCCACACTGGGGAGAGGCCTTACGGGTGCCGATTTTGCTGGAAGGCCTTTGCAGATGGGGGCACATTGCGCAAACATGAAAGAATCCATACAGGTAAAGTACTTGTAAAATTCAATTTCTGTAAAAAAAGTTGAGAATGTACAGTAACACTGAGCACTTTACGACCTGGATGTAGGAAGTTGGTACTAGTTTCATTTGAGAGTGACAATCTGTACAAAAAGTGTAATTATTGGAAGAAATGTTGAATGTTACTATTTTGAATTTTTCTAAAACGAATCATAATCAATAATCTCTTGCAGGTAGTTCACAAAATTTGTGACGAAAACTGTTGTTACAGGCTGTTTCATGAAAAACACACCATATAATAATTCAAAAACTACATAAGGTGGGTTTGGTAGGTCTAGAAGTGAGGTTAGAATTATAGAAATTTTCAATCCAAGTTAATTTAAATATTACAACTTTAATAAACATTTATTCAGTGTTACACTGTAGCCTACTTAATACCGAATGAGAAGACATACTTGAGAAATTTTGGTAATGAACAAAATATGATATGAAAATATTTTAATATAACATAATAAATTATGAAAAGTATATGTCATCATACCTTCATGCCAGTGGTTTGCGATTTCTACCTTTTGAAGCTTATCTGCACTGTACATTTTAAATTAACTTGGATTGAAAATTCAATAATTCTAACCTCACTTCTAGACCTACCAAACCCACCATAAGACCATTCGATAAATGCTACAAAAGAATATTATATCCGATTTTTTGTGATATGATATTTTTGTAAACTATTTTTTTCAAATAGTAACACATTTTTGTCATTTAGTTTGGTAGGTTTTTTTTTCTGAATTCAAGGGTCTATATGAACTTGATTTTGTAGAATGTTTTTGAAAAATTATTTTTATTTTTAGAACATTTTCAAAGATGCTTTGAAATCCTATCAAAGCGTATGAGAAGAAGGCTCTTTTGTACTATTCATTAACCTAATTTAGTTGTTTTGCAATCATTAGTAAGAGTTACAGCATGGTGCTTTTTTATAAGGCATCCAGTATTTGAGATCAAAATTGGACCGTATCATGCATAGATTGACCAAGCGCCAAGTTGTAGTTTTTGGCAAAAACCTGTTAACTTTACTGTATCATTAAAAATGGAGAACTGTTAATGGAACCTAATTTTTTGCTTGTTTATAAGGAATAGATTTCTATGTCAACCCGATTTTTTTGCAGGTAGATAATATCATTATACGTTAGATGAAAAACGTAATTTTCACAATTTTAATTTGGCGCTTGATCAAGGCATGCATAACGCGGTCCAATTAATTAACAGCAATGTCAAAGTGACGGTCGCTCCTACCTGGAAATGTACTTTTCTATGATTAGTTGATATATTTTCTGAGATCTTTGTGAATGTGGTGGTACCCGAATACGTTGTTTTTGTCACATCAGAATTTTTGAGATCAATTCTATAATATATAAAATAAAGCAGATTTTAAACACTAAATATTTGAAACCTTGACATTAAATTGTGCCTTTATTGTATTTCTTTATTTGTAGGAGAGAAACCATATGCGTGTGCCGTCTGTCCTCGTGCCTTCAATCAACGCGTTGTTTTGCGAGAGCACATTCGTTCTCACCACTCTGGACCTGATCCAAATTACAGCCACACTACTACCCCTTATTGTTGTTCGGTTTGTTCTGACATGTTTGCAACATCGCAAGATTTAATAGTACATCTAATCCACCACTGTGATTTAAATACAGCGATGAAGCGACAGCCTCAGGTGGGCCCCCGAAAATACAAGAGACGCCGCAAGCTGAAGCCTCACGAATTGGAATTGTTATCAAATCGTCTGGAAGATCCAGAAGCCGAAATGGAGGCTGAAACTGATTCAGAGGAGGAAAAAGAGAGAAGAAGAAAGGTTATTAGAAAACCGAAAAAAGCATCTCCAAAATCAAACATCGATGAAAGTTACGCTGATGTTTACAACAGCTTTACATCAGCAATTGAAAACATAAATTCCATAGTGAACTCAAAACCAGCTAGTAAAGCGAAAAAAAAGATTAAAACCGAATCACAAGTGGTACCATCTCGACCGAAAATGATTCACACACAAAAAGCTCGCGTCCCAATTGATACTGGTGATGGGGGCAAAGTTCGCCACAGAACCAAAACGTTGGTCACACATACACAACCGACAGAGCTAAAATCGGCCACTGGTGAACGAATACGTCCCCGCACTAAAAATGTCAACTATCACGTGCTCAACCCTGACAAGTTACCGATTGCAACCTTCCCTGATGACACGACAGAAGCCGTTCAAAACCTGTTGGCCAGTGAATTGAACCATTCCCAAAGCAACGGTGAAGTTTTCGATCAAGCTCCAGACATAGCCAGCGAACAAACGGTTGAAACCGAACAGCCAGTCCCTACGAGTTTGATCAAAGTCACCACTAGTGATAGGGTCACTAGGAAACGGAATAACAGCCTGAAGCCTGGGAGGCATATCATAGGACCCGGTAGTAAAGTTGTACGACTGGTTAAAGGAGGAATGATCGTTTCAAAAAATAAAAGAGGAAAAGTGGAACCAGAAATTGAGGAAATAGCCGATGTTGAAATTAAACAAGAGGTCAAGCAGGAAGAGCCCAGTTCTCTGTATGAGTTGGCGGAATTGTCAATGCAACATGCACAAAACATGTTCAAGTGTGAAATGTGCAGTGAAATGTTTTCCAATAAGGAACAACTTTTAGAACATGTGCCTGTACACATCTGATTGTAAGTTTAGCCATGAAGTTTTGTACAGATTACCTTTGATGTAATTTTTTTTCATTTCTAATGTTAGTTACTTGATGTAAAAAAAATTTCTAAAATAAGCATGTAATCTTATTAACGTTTATGTAGTAATTAGTTTTGACACGTGTTGAATAAAATAATAAATTTTATTGTACCTTGTGAAAATGATTCGTTTTTTCTTTAGACGTATCTTAAAATTTATTTTGTATCAATATTTTTATATTGATTGTATTTGAAGGTGGATTTTTAGAGTTTAATATTACACTGCATCATTATATAATACTGTAAGATTGTAAATTTTTTCTAGCTTAGAAAAACAGCAAAAGTGCTATTGTTGTCTATAATAATAATTGTCTTAAATTGTATATACCAGCAGTCTCATTGTATTTTATTGGAAGGAAATAATAAATACTTGGTTAGGTATTATAAATTTTATGACTATTAAATTACTCTTAGGAACTAATAAAACTAATAAAAAATAAATCCTATAATAGTAAACAACACATTTTTATATAGGTACAATAAAAGTGGCTCAAATTTTTTTAATAGAGATAAACTTTGGTAACACGTTTTTACAGAACCTGTGCTGCGTGACATTTTTTGGTGTAATATTCAGGGTGTCTTGAAATGAGCCGCTGAGAGCAAAAGTGGTATAAGTCAAAAATTGTCGATTTTGAGTTATAGTAACTTTCCAGTTCTTTAAGTTGAAAACTATTAACTGACCAAGTGATTTAAGTGTAGCTCAACTATTTTTAAAGAGAGCATCGTCAGTGCGGAGTCAAAACCTCGAAATGTATGAAAAACTGAAAGGCAAAACCCAACTTTTCTCAAAAAAAAAACTACTTATACCACTTTGGCTCTCAATGACTCAAATATCTATGGTCTAGTAGTTAGAACCTCAACATTGGCAGTAATTCAAACTATTTAATGTCGAATGCTAAATCGTCGCCTGAGAACCATTTTATTTGTAAATTGTAAATTAATTTATTTTTTTATTTCCTAAAGAATGCATGAATTCATATTATTTCATTTTCATTAGTAAATGTCGTAATGAGTTAACAAAAATAATACTATACCAAAGTTCCTTTAGGTGTGGGCCAGAAACTTTCAAAACGCCTCTTTATAAAAATGGACAGAATTGTTTGGTTCTTAGGCGACAAAATGTAGAGTTAAAATAAATAATGTGCTAAGTGCCTTTTACATAGTTTGAAGATAAAGCGCAATTTCTTTTTTTAACAACATACAAAGGCATGTCGGCAAATTAAACTAGTGGCAGTAAGCGCGTAATATGTTTTTGGCGATAGCACAGCACATTATTTCGTCGTCTTAGAGGTGAACTGACCTAACCCACAAAAATTGAAAAATTTACTTAAGTCTTTAACATGTATTCAAAACACTCTAATTTGTATTGGTTAATAGTTCTAAACCAACAGTAAATTAATGACCCAACAATCACATTAGCAGTATCAAGAAATAACACATTTTCTGTGATAAAAATCTTTAACTGGCGATAACTCCAAACTTCAGCGCTGTGGGTTAAGTCAGTTTACATCTAAGGCGACGATTTCAACTCTAGAAATATAATTGCATAGCTCACTTGATTCATATTCATTTGTCTGCTGTACTAAATATATAATTGAATCGGTGAGTTGAAAAACAGTACAAGTCTAAATTTGGCCATTTTTATTTGATGTTATAAAATTGCTTTAAATATGAAGAAGAATAAGTTGAGACTAAGAGCAGTACAATTTGGTGAAATTGAATTGGTGTTTCAGCAAGTCTAGCCGTCCAATGAGTCAAAGAACAGTACGAGTCCAAAACTGATACTGTTTTTGAACTCATCGGAACGCCACCTTTTAAGCACTTGTAACCTAAATAATGATGTTTGAAACTGTTTCATTTTATTTTAAACACTGAAAATATATTTTTTTAAATTTTGTGTAGTGAACTCATTAATATTTTCTTACTGTTCGGTGGATGAATTCAAAAACAGTACAAGTCCAGAGCGCGTTATTTTCGTTTTTTCGTTATTTTGACACGATTTTTAGCATCAATAGACATAGAAGGGCATCTATCAGATCTGACTGAAAAGTTTTCCGGGGTTACGAAGACTCGCAAGTCTACGAGTTTCGCATATCACATTCTTAAAACTTTCATTGTTGATTATCTCAAAATGAGATTTTTGGACTTGTACTGTTTTTCAACTCACCGATTCAATTGTGCTCATAATGAAAGTCGATTAAGTCAAAAGTTAAAAAAAAACATGACTACCTCTGTCCGAAAATATGGTATACATTTTAACATTATTTTTGTATACCATATGTATATCATATTTTCCGACGGAGGTAGTATCAGTTATTTCACCTCGCATTACATGTTGTGTGATGTGAATATCTGACTCATTTTTTTTTTGACTTCGACCACTTTCATAATTATGGACAAAAAATTTTTAAAAATTTAAAATTTTTAAAGTGTAATAACTGAAAAATGGACATATCTTGATTAATTCAAGTGTTAAAATACAAAATTATGTGGAAATCTGAGGAAATAAAAAGTAAGTTTACTTAACTAAATTATGGACACATTTCATACATGAATCTTCTTAATAATATCATTAATTGTATAAATTCAACAATATTAATCGTTACTACGATTGGAAAAAATAAATATTGCAGAGCAAGAAACTATATTATTGAAATTCATGCTTCAACCTTTTTGTTCCCAAAAAGAGTTGCCAATCTTTCCCCCGTCACAAAGTGCCAGTAATAATTATTCAACCTTTAATTTTAAGGAACTAACTCTGGCCAACTGAGATCACGGACATTTATAGACACCCTTTATAATAAAAACGCATCATGGCTTCACATAAGAACCAATAACTACAATTGTTAAAAAAAGAATTAACATTTTATATAGCTTATTATACTTTTGTTGCCGAGAGCCAATACTAAACACGATTGAACTAAATAAAATTAATTTTACTTACTGTCTTGTTGCAGCACTGGAACCATGTACAAATTTCTTTATCAATAAAATATCCACAAAGGACACCAACAATTACTCTGGTATTATAAATCACACTATGTCAAGGTCACAGCTTATAAAATAAATAAAATTATAAACTATATACAAAAATAATACTCAATCTTCATAGCAACTTAATGTAAAACTGCAGCAATAACAATTAGTTGATAAAGTTTACTTAAAATTTAACACGTAATGGCACTTTTGTTAAACTGCTTCCACTTGTTCAAAACTGCAATTAAAATTTGCCACAAAACATTCACAAGCATTTAAGTCTAAGGCCACAATTTGTTTTTAAGACTAAGTGCGGAATGTCAAAAGTGACTCCTTCAATTAAAATTTATTGTAACCTATTGGTAGGGTGTTCTAGGATTGACATTGATCATTTCGCTGGTACTGTAAAAAACAAAAATTAATTTTCTTACAAGCACCAAAAAACCAATTTACCTTCTTCCACATTTAATGTGAATGAAAAGAAGTGCAATTCCAAGTAGCAAACACACACATCCGACAACAATATAGGCAATGCCTAAGAAAGGATTTTTACCGCCTAATAAGGATGTTGTGCTCAAAATCATCCGTTTGGAGCCGTCAAAAGCACTTACATCATAAGCTAAGAGTTAAAAAATTGTCTTATTTGTATGGTACGATCAAGAAATTTTATACTTCAGATACTTACAATAGACAACTCTCAATGCATAATTTCCTTTAAGCAATCCATCCTTATAAGTGCTTACATTGTGATCAATCCTTCTGTACAGTTTTCTAAAGGTTGGGAGCGCGGCAGTTCGCATCCAGACAATAAGATCTTCATTTTGAAATCCATTATTATTGGGATCTTCAGTGTCCAATTCGTAGATATTTTTCTTCCATGCCTTCGGTTTGGCATACCCTTTAAAAGCCTCTTTTAAGCCATCGGGGGCATCAGGATTGCGAAATTTAATATTTTTGTCCGAATCCCAAGCGATTCCAGTCTTCAATAATGGGACATTCGCCTTATTAGTACCAGAAAAAAGCGTGAGTGTGTCTAAAATAACAAAATTGAGTGAGAAATAGTCAATAAATTAAAACATACCACTAAATAGGGAATTAGCAATGGCACCACAAGGAGCGATTGGTACCTCAGGTGTACTGTTATCTTTTTCAAATTGAAATGGAGCACAATCTGAAGAGGGTTTAGGGTTTAAATTTCCCAGTAATTGACTGTCGTCACGAGATTTAACATATCTACGATGGTTTTGATAGTAGTTGCTTAATCCGTAATACATGTACACTTTACCCTACAATGGTTTGCTTAATTTCAGACACGTTTTAATAGATTAGTTACCTTAAAATTCACATCCAGTTTGAAAGGTATGTTACAGATACACTCGGTGTTAGGGTTCTCATGAATGACACTCATGCAAGTTTTATCAGTATCTTGATAGGTTATTCCATCAGACAATAAAGTTGATCTATTGCAATTGGTATAATCAATTACAAACTCCTTCACCTCATCAGAAAAATAGAGGAGTCCAATTCCGACCGGTATAAATGCAATTCCAATTACAAAAAATGTTGGAAGAACAGTACCTGCTGTTAATATTGGCTGCCAAGCAGGTAGTCGCTGTTGTTTAAATGCACTATCTGTAACAGCAACATTTATTTTAGGCCTACCGTTAACTTAACCCGTACAAAACAACCCCATCATGTACAAAATGTTAATAGTGTGAAAAATGTGACCTTATGCGTATAACAATTAGTTACTGTCTACTTTCAATATTGATTGGAAAACCATACAATTTCCTTTTATTATTTAATATTACATGAAATATTCAAGAATTCCAGCAACTTTTCTTTTGATAGTTAGACCTTATTGGTGACATCTGTTTCATTAGCATAGTGCAGGGAAAGGGAGACTTATTAAAAAATCATAGTGTAAAAAGATTAATCATCCTGGCCTCTCGTTAAATCAATAAAGTGGTTAAAGAAAGGGGCTTGGCTAGGAAACGGCCCAAAAACCTACCTGAAGGTTTTTTGGTTTTTATTGACGACTCGTGACTATCAGGTGCCATCACTTATAATTAATAGTTTTTTTTTAAAAAAGAAAACGTATAATTTGTATCACTAAATATTTAATGAACACCTGTGCAAAATGAGCACTGACAGTTCTCACGGTGATAAATGGCAAAGCAGTTTGTGATGTTATTACCAACAGCAAAGTTTCACACCAGACGATTGGGTTGTATACTTTACTTTTACTTTTATTTAAAAAGCAGTAAAACACCTTTTTAAATTAAATAAAAGTTAGTTTAAATAGATCAGTAACGAAAACAGTGCTTATAATTTTAAGCACTAAATCTTTTCAAAAGTTTAGTTAAAAATATAAATTAAACATGAAATACAGTGGTACTCCAAAAACTGCATCGCCACTAATAAAATATAATGATATACAATAAAATGAAAAGTAAATAATATTAGCTTTTAAGAAAGAACGATTATTTTTAAAAGCATTATCTTTGTACTTTATATTTTTTAAGACCCAGACCCCTATAAAACAATTACGTGCGACTACAATGAAGAAGTTTCAACCCAAAATTTACAGTAGGAACTATTTATAGTCTAATTGCACCCATTGTATTTGTGGAACGTAATTTAAAAAAGTTTTGAGTTTATTTTAAAACTTTTAATTTTTTTTAAGGAATAATTAATAGTTTAGTATAATGTGCATTCGTAAACGGAAGCATTGTTCGTAGATCAAGTCAAAATTTGCTAGGAAATTGTGTTCGTAAACCGAATTGGTTGTTAATAGAAGCATTCGTTATCCGATTAATTTAAAAGTTCTATAAAATGTTAATAATTTTTGTTAATTTCAAACAATACTGATTGAAATGCTGATATATTTATTTTTTGACATGAATAATAATTCCTAATGACAGAATGAGGTCGAAGTATGCGAACGTTAAATTGAATTATCGATCAGTAATTGCAATAATTCAATTTAATTAAAATATGAATTGAAAGTGCCTTTTTTATTCGAAATCAACACAGTTGTGTATAATCATTTCAAATTAATTGCCGATAAAGTACTTCCCGATTGCATTATTATTCAAATGTACAAATAAACGATTAAGAAAACATAAGAAAAACATTTAAATAAAGAAAAAAAAATCAGGAAGTGTCGGGTGATGTGCACGCATTGTGAGTTTTATAATTATCGAAATGCATATGTGAAAGCATTGGTTCTATAAAATATTTATTAAATCCGTTGCAACAGTTTTCAAACAATTTCTTGATTTTGGGTACCCTTGAAAGTTTCGTCGGAAATACACTTGCATTACACCGCATTTTGTCGTTTCGATGGAATGATAAGTGTCAGCAGAAAATATTTTAAAAATGTAGGCCAGGGTAGGTTACATTTACTGAATTTTAATCCAATACAAAACCGTTGAACGCAATTGGTTTTACAATTCACTCTCTGTCGTGATTCCAAGATTGTAGCTTTTGTTGTAGTTTGAGCGATATATCTCCATTTATCTTGGTCATATTTCATATTTCATTTCATATTTCCGTGAAGTGATGTTCCAGTGAATTCCCTGATTTGGTCGAGCCAGCGTTTAGCAAACTTCACAAAGCTTGTTTATACTAAATTGCAATTTTACTAATAATAACATTTTTAATTAGCTGCATGTTCCAACTTTGAGGACCTCGTGCAGACGCAGGAAGCATGTTATGACATTTTTATATTAAGATTTTCGACTAAGCATTTTTAGAAGAATCTCGCAACGACCAGTTCTTTCGTCAATTCGTACACACCCTGTATATATACTTATAATTGTGAGGCCTTTTACGACTGGCGTCGTTTTTCCACAATCAGCCTCCAATTTTTTCTTTCATAACATTTCTTTCTCTGCCTCCTTAACTCCACCTAACCATGCGAGTTGCTTTTTTGTACTGTATCAAATAAATCGTTTTCCACCCCCATTTGTTCCATTATTATTTCATTTCTACAGCTTCTTCTCTCTGTTGTCAGTAGTTTACTTTCATTTTTCTTGTTTACATTCCATACTTCTGCCCTTCGTTTCTTTGTCTACTTTATGATAACTATGTCTATCCCACAATCTTGAATTTAGAGATTTTGTAATTTTCTTCCTTTTCCAATTCTGTTTTTGATCTCTTTGTTAATACTGCCTGTTTTGTCAAATAAAACCCTTAAATATTTATTTTTTGTCCCTCCCTTTACATACTAATTTTTTAGGGGCATAATGACGTAGCGTTGTTTCTGATAAAAGAGGATTTCCGTTTTGTTCTTATTTATTGTAAGTCCATATTCTTCATACTTTTCTTGGAGTTTGCAAACCATGCGACTTAAGTCATCTGTGTCTTCGGCTACACCGATTTAAATGTCCACAAGTATGGGTAATTCTTCTACATTCCTTTTGCCACTTTTGTAGGGCTATGTATAAGTATGTTTTAAACAAAGTAGGAAACAACCCACACCCCTGTCTAAGACCTTTTGTTCGGATTTCTTCCATAATTTAACCTCCGATTTTTATTCTTGTAGTATTACTTTCATACAGTTACATTGTTGTCCGAATTAATATTTGATTTATTTCGAGGTTTCTCGTTTCTAATATTTGACTTACATATTTATTTTTGCGAAGGATTTTGCATTGGTGCAGTTAATTGACGCACCTCGTTCTAATTATTTATGAATATATGATTTTAAATGTTAGTTGTTTGATTATTCAGGTGGCATGTAATGTTCTAAATATTCAATGATTCCCCAAAGCTGTTAAATTTCGTTACCAAAGTTTTAAAAACTTTAATTGCATTCAGTTTTATATATAATTTACTATCGCTCAATAAAAATCATGCCACGATTTTAAAACATCAATAATGATTAACAAAATGTTTATTTCCTCCTGGGTTCCAGACAACCTCAAAAAGGCGTCGTAGGTCGCCCAAATAGTCAGGGGGTCTTCAATTGCCGCCATGTTCCAGACATGTTTGATAGAATACAGTGATCGTACAGGCCAGGACAACATTTGCAATTTTGATTAATGTAAGTATCGTTTTACCTTCATTATCCCACTGGAAAACACAATCTCTTATGAAAAGCATTAACATTGGTTTCAGAATATTGTGGATATAACAATTCACACTCGATGTGCATGCGATCAAGACTAGAGTGATCTTCGCCCAAGATATGTCGCATTAAGTATTAAGGTGTCTTTCAGCAAACTGGAAATTTCATCTTTCTCCTCGATACCGTCATACCCTTCTACTATCTTCATTAACCGACAAACAAAATCTCGAACCATCGATGCAAACAATGTTGTTACTATGGTGATCTGTCCTTCGCTCTTCAAACTGTACAATTCTAGTAGTGTTATGAGGAGCAGTTAATGGACGCCGTTGGTGTAGACGTTAGGAATGTAAACCCAAAGTCGATATTGTTCTGTAAATTGGTACCATTAACACAGAGTGGTCAAGATATACTATCCAGTCGTACTTTGTGTGGCTATGCGTCTAATAAGTTCATATACTGATGACCTTCCAGTAGGACCATAAATGTTTTCTGTAGACCGTGGAAACCATATTCACGCAATTACCTTTCTACTAATTTCAGAGAAATAATGACCAGCTTCTTTCGTGCCGGTAATTAGATTCTACCAAAATTCCAAATATACCGAGAGAACATAAAACAACCATTCTTTAATCTCTAAGTAAAAAAATAATAAAGTTTGTGAATTTACCAAAGTTTTAAAATTATAAAATTAAAACTGTATCTGGGAATTGTTCTAATTCCAATTTCTGATAACTACAAATCAACCTACCGGAATAGCATCCTTATGGATAACAAAATCTCCGTCTGGATTGATTTTAGGGCGATCTTTCTGTAATAGTGTTTTTAAAATATTCTTCTTCTTCGTCCTAGAGTCACTCTGCAATCGGCGGTAGCTGTCATCATTACCACATGTGCTTTGTTGATAGCCACTTTGTTAAAATTAGAACAATTCCTCAGGTTTTTCGGTCAATATGAGAGATTTATAGCAGAAGCCATTTAAGCCAACGCTCGGTTAAAAACCTGTTTTGTAAGTCTCTTTTGTACTGGGTTACATGGTATTTAACCGAGCGCAGTCATAACGTGGTTCCTACTATAACTTTCCATGACTTTCGCCTGTCAATATTTTCTTCTTCTTTTACGAGCTTCTCATTATATGGTGCGAGTATTGTAGTTTTCATTAATTACATTATCAATGGATATTGGCTGTTGATTTTGACCTCTTTGGCAATAAAATAAATTTACAGCTTACCCATCAATGAACAAAAGGCAAACCTGGATAAGCCGGAAACTGGTTAAGTATGAAGGATACATCTGCCCTCCTAAGAAAGACCCCCGTATCTACAGAAATTTTTTTTTTTTTAATTTTAGTACTTATCGATTCTGCTCGATTTATATGACATATTTACTTAATAAAAAGACCGTAAATGCAATGCTTTCTTGCATTTACAGTCTTTTTATTAAGTAAATATGTCATATAAATCGAGCAGAATCGAATAAGTACTAAAATTTCAATGTTTTTTTTTTTTTGTAGATACGGGGGTTTTTCTTAGGAGGGCAGACATAGAGCCATACATTTGGTTGAATTTGGTGATTGGTCATTTTACTTTTGCTTAAAAAAGTTTGCGCCAATCACATTTGTCAAGCTTCTTAATTTCCGTACGTTAATTGGATGTAAACGACCAGTGGCGGCTCGTAGTAGTGACGAGTGAAGAGGCTAATATTTATGAAGAATAGGTAATCTACTTAGTCATCAAATTATGATATTTTATTTTTGTACCACAAATTACCGTCCAGCAAGAACCATCGAGGACGTGTAGAGTAATTTCTTGCCAGGACTGGATTAGGAGTTGAAAGAAATGCATAGGGGGGGGGGATGATGAGATATGGGCTTACAAAACGTATTTTCTCTTACTTAATAATGAAAATAACTAACTTTGATATTAAATTCCTCAATCTCGCGAGTTCGAGCAGTATCCAAAACCCTCGTTATATATTGATTTCCTTTACCAAATAACGTAAATTTACATGTTGATGATATGGGATCTTTTGATTTTCTATGTCTTTCAATGGAACGCGGTAAATTTTTCAAATCATAATATCCCGTTGTTTTCCACTGAGTATATTCGGTTTGTGACGCCGATGAAAAAAAAAACAAATTACATTGCATTGCACTCCCGGTAAGCCATCCGCATTTGTTATACTACGTTACATTAAAATTTCGATTTTGTGCCGTTCTGGAATGTTTTAAAGAAATTAAATTTGGACGAGGCTTATCATAATTTTTATAAATAAACAATTTTGTATCATAATCCAAAGACCTAAATGATCGTCTTAAAAGAAAATCTACAATATCCTCACAAGTTTTAGAAAATACATTTTGTAGTTCTACTTCTATATCGTCATTTAAGTTGAAACAATGCAACCTGCAAATTCAAAATTTTATACCTGAATTCAATGATTGCAGTAGACCTGTCGCACTCAGTGCTAAGGAATAATTGAGATCTTTGCCCGGCAAAACGCACTGACCAGGACACGTGTTCGGGTGGGGGTGGAGCCGGAGCCTCCGATGCAATAGTTTTATTCTTTCTAACTCAATTATTGCATCTCATTTCTTTTTAACGTTCAAGGTCAAAATCGCCTCATTCTATAGAATTAAAGCAGATGCTTGGAGTCAAATGTAGCAAATTGTCTCCGGCCAGGTCTCGACCATATTTCTGGCGCTTACATTCAACCTTCAAGTCCCATATTGTAAATAGAAGATCCCCTTTAATAAGGCCGTTCTGGTATGGCGAAAGAAAATTATCTACCACATAATTATTGCCATTTATTTAATTGACTACCTAATAATTGATGATTTCATACTGAAACTTTAATGAAAATCAAGTTTGATTATGTAATTATTTATTTATTTCAATTTTATCATGAGGAGGCTTAGCCTCCCTTGCCTCCTCTGACGAGCCGCCACTGTAAACGACCCTTAACAAGTTCCACAAAGTACGCCCCAAATATGAGCCCTGTGGAACTTCACAAGACATTCTTTTTCTCACTGTGAAGCTATAATATTCAACAACAGCTGATCTGCAAATTATGTATAATTTGATCATGTGAATCAAATAATCGTGAAGTGTCATAGTCTCGACGATTGAGGCCCAATTGCGATAAATAAAAGCATATTTATCGTCACACGAGAGAACCACGATGGAAACATTGCAGTATTTAGCCGATTTACTTACCGTATATCTCGGCGTAGAACACGTACTTTTAAGATTAAAAAATAAGCTCAAATTTTAGGGTGCGTGCTATAAGCCGGGTATAAAAAATATTGCTTCAGAAATTAGAGATATTGGGATATACAGAACCTCCCCTACTTTTATGATGTTGGGGCAGCTTACGGTCAGCTGTCATAAATAATTTGACTATTACAACACTGGAATTGTAAAAATGCAATTTCTTTTTGTACTTACAGAGACCTTGGCTTTAAGCTAGGTATTTAGGTATTTTTCACATCTGGATACCAGATGCGTGTTAAGGCGCGTCCAGACTTGTCGGAAACATTGTTATTAACAAAGTTATTTTACATGTTATCAAAATTTCGACGAAGAGCAACAAGTTATTTTTTCATCCTTTTAGTGCATCTCGCAACAACTTTACTAGTTTAACAATAAGTTCACTTTTGTAAACGATTCTAATCACATTTGTAAGATCAAAATGATAGGTTTCCTTATGATAACCTTCTTTTTATAGACAGCGAATCGAAGTGTTTGTTAAATATTATATTAATATTATTCTTATATAAAAATGATATTATTCGACTGGCAAATTTTACTGACCTTATAAATTTAGAATCGATAAAAAAATCCCTAATTAGACTACCAGAAGGTCAAAAATATTTTATTGTGATTGTTAATTCCTTTATTATCATTTTATTAAATACGTCCGAAGACACCAATTTAGACACACAAATTAAACATTTTAACCCTTTAAGGACGGAATTTATTTTCGGTTACAGATCCCATGGGACGGAATTTATTCTGATGTAGGCTAGGCTTGTGTCGCGAATGTGCGGCATTCGGGAAAACTGCTTCTTTTCTAGTGTGACGCGTATGGACGACATACGTCCTTAAAGGGTTAAAAAAACAAACACAAGCTCAACATTATAAAAAGCTGAAATTTAAGATAATTGAAAATCAACAAAACAGAAAATTTTAAGATTGTCATTATTTAAGCAGGTCAGTGTTCCCAGCAACATGCAAATCGTCTCTAGAGCGAAGGGCTCCAGCATTGAATATCGCAAATTTTCTAATTTTTTTGTGCTGTGACAAATTTTATGATGGTTATAAATTTCTTATTTTAAAGCTTTTAACTGCGTCTGTAGGAACTACCTATTTGACAGGTTAGTTTGGAAATCGTTTTATATATCTTGTTCCACTTCGTTGATTAAAAATTCAAAACCGGCGCTTGGCATTCTGGCAAAATTTTTAAAATTTCCGTCGCATCGCAATTCATCATTAACCCTTTGGGTGCCAAGGAGCGCGGTCGCGCTCCTCAATACACTGGTCGAAAATGCCAGGAGCGCGATCGCGCTTTTGTTTGTTTATTGTTTATTGTCTTTGGAATTGGCAATTTTAGCTACTTCTCTAAAAATCATTTTGGCACTCTAAGGGTTAATTGCAAACGGGACAATGTCGTCGGCTTTTAAATCGTTGATCATGTTACTGCCCACTGCCACTGTATCGCTTTCGAGACCTTAATAATGGGCAAATCCAAAATCTTTTCTTTTCCTTTTTCTGTGCACCACTTAAAATTACATATGCTGCAAACGCGAGAAGAAAGTCTTCCTGATTTACCATTGACACTTTGACTAACTTTTTTTTGTATCAACCGATTATGCAAAATACAGTTCTCCCAGAAGCTTCATGATTTAAGTACTTTATTACCGACCATAAACAAATGCATTCGAACCTACCTACCTGCGACAGTTGTATTCCAGATGTTTCAAATATTGTTTGATATTTATCGAAAACTGGCCGGTAACAAAAATTGGTTGAAAAGTATATAAATTGGTGCTTTTCGGCAAAATCTCGAAAATATTCGGAATAACCTTTTTTCTGTCTTTCTTGGGTCAACGAGGAATCCTATACACGTCAAAAAGTTTTCAGTGTTACAGGGAAACAAGGTTTCAATAACTTATTACTAAGTCTGGACGCACCTTTATACGCTGAATATATAAAGAAAGTTAAGAAAATTGTTGAAAATTTCAACTGCGTGTTATACGCGGTAGTGTGTTGTACGCCGAGATATATGGTACATATTTTTGTCATTCTAAATTGAATCATTAAAGAATTAGTTATTGGCCATTTGTAAATTATCGTTAGTTACAAATTTATTGCATTCATTCACAAATAACATTGTTATTCTGTTTTGGACAGACGAACCGATAACCGAGCTTGCTAACGGATAGACACGTACAATTAACAATCAATGGTAGTTTATATGCTACTAGAAAGGAGTGAAATGCGAAAAGGTATTTTTATTTTTTGGCACTATTGCTTAAGATTCATCAACAAACTTAATCTCAATTTCACTGTTTGATGAATATTTAATAAATTACCAAATGTAACCAGTTGTTTCAAAATCCCCAAACACAAATTTTTCGAAAGTTTCATGTGACCTAATTGTTAAACAAAAATGAAAATTTGATATTTCAATTCTCAATATATTACTTCAGTATGAATATCCATACGAGATGGTGTAATTGAAAAAACGATATTTCTTTTTTTCCATTCGGGTGTGGAAGTGGCAACTTCAAGCCACCTCAAGCACCGTCAGTGCTATTGACAGTAGTTGTATTACTTTGAAAAGTAACACTTGAAGCAGTTCCGCGCACCTGTGAGTTCTCATTGACCAATTAGCACCGGTGTGACTGTCAACTGATTCAAAGGTAAAAAAATATTTTTATATTATTTTCTAATTAAGATAATATTCGAGTGGGCTAATTTTATTTTCGGAAGTTTTCGAGAAAGTGATTAAATTTTTCCTTGACAAGGACGTTCGTATCTGGAACGTTACAGTGCCTTAGGGACACCTTTCTTTCTAATTGCAGGTGAAAGAAAAGAATTTGGTGCGAGATAAATATTAATTAGACCATTGCACAATTTAAAATCTCAATTGGAAGTATTGAAATTAAAACCGTTTTGATGATTAAATTCTCGCGAACATAATGTTTCGAGTGAAAGTGAAATTTGTACGGATGATTATATGCAGACGAACATGTGATATAATGCTTGTCTTGATGAGTCCAAAAAAAATAAATTGTGCAATTTTCTTCCTCGTAAGAAAGTCGGTGCCACAAAAAAACGAAATTAATTAAATGTGAAACGTAACGGATTGTTCCAGTTTTTATTAATTGTGATTTCTAAAGGCGCGAATTTTCTTATGGGTGAAAATAATGTAATTGTATCGAATTCAAGGTGAAGTTTACAATAACTCGGCATTTCCCTGAAGTGAATTTGAAATTTGTTAATTTTACACAAAAAAATAATAAGCGGCGTGGGGTGGTTATACAATTTATTAGACTTGTAGTTTAAGTTCTAAACATCGATTAAAATTGTCGTAAATTTGTGAAATTCATTTTTTGATGATAATTATTGTCAGTGAAAAGTTTAGAACTGAAAGTTAATGTGAAGTTGAAATCGCACGATTCATGTTTTGTTTTGCATCAATATTTTAAAATTTAAATATCAAATGGCTAATTTAGCCCACAAGGCTAATGCATATCATTTTATTTCTAGACAAATATCACACAAAGAGAAAACAAATAAGAGAACAAAAGTTTGTAGA
Source organism: Dascillus cervinus (assembly GCA_949768715.1). Taxonomy (NCBI): domain Eukaryota; kingdom Metazoa; phylum Arthropoda; class Insecta; order Coleoptera; family Dascillidae; genus Dascillus; species Dascillus cervinus. The sequence goes on along the minus strand of OX458319.1, from coordinate 20,932,032 downwards.
CGAATGAATGGTATGAAAGTGTACGTGTTTTTAAAAGTCAATGATATTCAACAGCTAAAAGAGAATATAAATAAGCTTTAGGATACATGAGTAGGATTGTTTGATGATGCGAAAAATCAATATAACGTCGCATTAATATAAACACAGTTTAATTTCCATAAATTAAACTTCTCTAATTTCCTTTTTTTGCCGCAACTCGAATAATTTTTATTTTTTGATTATACTACTTTCCAAACTTTTTCCATCATTCTCAAACCGCTTACCAGAAAGTCCTTTTTATCTATTGTCAATGATTGAATCTATAAATTATTATAAGAACATGCGTTTCCCTGTAAATATTTTGGAGTGTAGAATGCACACTGATTGATCACTTTCTTCAAGGTAATTTTTCTTCTGCTCTTACGGAAAATTCTGATTTGTCTTCGGGCTATCCAAAAAATTTTTAATAATAATTTACTCAGATTTAAAAACACAGGGATTATTCCTATTCATGATATTAAAATAAGTTGCAAGTCCACTGTTTGTATATATTTATTTTCCCATCAGTTTTTAACCTCATATTTATAAAGAATGAACATGAATTAGTAAAAAATGGTTAACTTTAAGACTGTCAACTAGCCTTAAAAAGAAGTTGAACTGCAACACTACATAAGTTAAGGAATTTTACATCAAAAAACTGAGAAAATCTGTGTGTATTAAAGTGTACAAAAACAACACTCGAAAAAATTAGTTTGGTGGATGAAATTATTTTCCCAAATGTTAAAAAAATATGTAGTTCAATCACATTCTGATAAGTTTGATAAATTTAAACTACCAACGTGTTGGCAAAAATGTCGATGTCAGAGAATAGAATTGTGCAAATTCATCTTTTGAGATACAGTCTTTAATTATTGGCAATCATAGTGGCACATATTTCCTTATTAGCTGCAGCTCTAAATAGCGTATTTGCGTCTTTTTCGCCCATGACCTGGAGTTTCTAAGCTATGATTTTTCCTTCTACTTCTTGCAACATTTTAAATCAATTTTTCTTAAATGGTTTCGCTGGATTTGTCTTAAACATGTTGTTTTCCTTTTTCTTATGACTCTAGTAACAAGTATTTCTCTATCTTTTTCTATCTTAGTAGGTGTAGTGGTGTTATTATCGATTGGCGAGGGAATTGGGTTTTGAGCTTATGTCAATCCTCTTTGTCTCGATCTTTATTCAAAAATTGTGGATTATTTTACTAAAATTCCATGTCTTAGCACCGTGTAATCAAAGTATTACGTAAGTAACATTGAAATTATGTATTACGTACTTATATTTTTGTATATTTTGTTCGATGTAAACGAAGATTTGTATGTATGTATTATAACTTTTTATGAAATATCTACGCATCTATCAACTGATTAATATTTATGATGCTAAAAAAATGTCGTGACGATTTATTTACAGTTTGTTTAAAAACCTTATTCAAAATACTACACAGAGTTTAGATCCTGAGGTACGAAGCGCCGATGGATGCAACACCCGAAGGCTATACGATTTCTCTACCGTGGTATATACACAATTTCTTCTGATACTAATAATATTTGAATTGAAAGCAGTATTTATTTTAAATTAAATTAATTAATTAATTAAGAAATATAGCTTTTTGTTTCCTTAGCACGACAGTGCCATAAAAGTTAAAAGTTAAAAATTAAATCTAGTTTTTTTGTACAAGTTTCTTGAAGCTGCTTTACGAAAACAATGAGTCAAGGTAGAAATTGTATGTACACCGTCAGAAATTCGAGAAATTGAAGATCATTTACCTAAAAATAAAGTAACGTCAACTTAAATGAAACGGATTAGATAATTTTGCAAATTTCTATTTGATAATAGGAAAAATGGAACAATTAGTTTTGCATCGCAATGCCAATATCACGCATCTTCAATATAACATATAACAACAATTAGGTAAATCCCGATTTTTGTTTAGTCCGATACGTATATATTACATTTTTATTGCTATAACTTAAAAGATATCGAACAAATTTTAATAAATATGAGAATTATAATGCCAGAAGTATTTGCACCTTCAGATGAGAACGGAGATTGAAGATTTACAAAATCAGCCCTGCTAATTTCTTTATTGCTTGATGAAGTTTGTGACAGCTATGAGAGTTCATAAAATTCTGAAGGTCGAGCCCCAAGAAAATAATATAGGTCAGTTTTAACATAAATTAATTTAGTTAAAGAATGGTTGTAATGTCCATTATAACAAATCGTGCTAAAAGTGTTTTCTGTCTAAAATTGTAATATAATCACCGAAAAATATAAATTTCTTCGTTATTGACCGTAGTGAAAATAAACTTTCCAGTATTCTAATATACATCAAAATGATATGCTGTATTACTAGTAGTCCAAAAAATTTTTTAATACAGGGTTTTCGTAAATGCACAGAACAAAAATAATAGCGTTATTCTGCATCAAAAAATAAGAAAAAATCTAGTGAAAAAATGTTCTAAAAGCCATCAAAGAGGTGAAGATAACAATTTTATCTAGATGATTATAAATTAATAGGCTGATATTTAGACCTCTATAGTCTTGTAATTAGATTCGATTTTCTTCCGTCCTTAGTCACTATTTTCCAACTATCCATCTGGTTTTCTCGCAGATCTTTTTCTACCGCTTCTCTTCAAGTCCTCATGGGTCTGCCTCTTTTCCTTTTACCTTCTGCTTTTTTCCATGCTATATTTTTGACATCTCTAACTTCTTCCATTCTTATCATATGACCCAACCATTGTAACTTCCGGTATCGTATAAAATCACTTATTTTACTTTCCTTGTACATTTCATATATTTCCTTCTCCCACCCCCACTGTGTTTGTTTGCTCCCAAAAATTCTTCGTAAGACCTTCCTTTCTCAAGCATCCACTTTAACTTATTTTTCTGTGTTAAAACCCATGTTTCACCGCTCTACGTTCGTGTTGGCCTTAAAATTGTCCTGAATATGCTGATTTTTGCACAATACGTTATTTCTTTGGATTTCAGGGCCTTTTTTAGCCCTCCCGCGCATCTGTTGCCTTTGGCTATTCTTAGCTCTATTTCCTTATCTTCGTCACACCTATTGTTAATTAAAACCCCCAGATACATAAATTCCTCAACCTCCTTAATTTCAATCTGTTTCCCATCATCCTGTAATTTAAAGTCCTCTTCAAATTGCCTTTTATGTTTATTTTTCAGTTCCATATAATTCGTCTTTTCTTTATTGTTTTTGCTGCACCCATTAATTTTTCCACAATATTTACCAATTCTTTCTTACTCCGTGTCAGTAGCACTACATCATCCACATAGCCAGACATTTGTGGCTTTTATTAATCAGTGTGCCACTTCTGTTTATGTTGCTATCCCTTACTATTTTTTCAAGAGCCAAGTTAAATAGTGTGGTAGACAAAGAGTCTCCCTGTCTTACACGTTTTTTAAGATGAAAATCGTTACTATATTGTCCATTTGCTCTCACCTTACAGTTCGTGTTTACCAATGTCATGCTTATTAACCTTATTAATTTAAATGGAATCTCCAGCTCTCGTAGTACCTTTGTTAGTGCTTTCCTATTAATATTATCATATGTCTCTTTAAAGTCAATGATAGTTAAATTAAGATATGTTTATTAAGATTATTATGATATTTTTGTTTGACTTGAATGGCTTTATAAAACCATTTTTTAATTTTATTTGATTTGACTTTATCAAGTTTGATTTTATGTTTTTATTGCTAGAATGAAGCCATGAAAATAAGTAATTTATAATTTTCACACAAGACATTTGCTAAAAAATTCTTGCACAATTCCATTGTATGCTAATTTTAATTATTTAGCTGTTGACGAATCGGCAGCAAAACCAACAAAAATTTCTCTTAAAATAAAAAGGACCGTTTTATGTAAGAAGATTATTGGAACTACCTGAGCGTAAAAAATATCGCGATTACTATAATTTATTTCGGATTACTCGCGTTACAAGTCGCTAGATAAAAGCAAGTTACGCAACAGGTTGATTATAAAAGTGCGTTAGATACGCACTCATAACTTTAATTACCAAACGAGCGCAATGCAACGATGATTTTATAAGATTACGTCCAAATCTGGTCCCGCAATCACGCACGCGACACGCAATTTCCTCATTCCAAAGAACCAATCCCCAAATTGCTACTGAAGAAATATTTTTATGACGTTGAAATAGAATCAATGTCATTGTCATTGTCGGAATAACTTTGCGCGGTCTCGGCAATTCATTTGCGAAGCTTTCCATTTTGGAAAAAGTTCATTAAATTTGAAAAACGCAATTACATGTTACTTTTAGTAGTTCGACAGAGTGACATCTCGTTCATTAATTTTTTAAAGAATTTTTGAGAGGTAAACAGTGGAACCGATAGAAAGTGGTCTGAATTACTGGATTTTTTGAGTGCGTTAATAAATTACGGATGTGCATTATTTATATTGTTATATAACGCGATCTACATCCTGGAAGTGATTACGGCTTTATGAAGCAACCGTCCCTGAAATTTAAATAAAAAATAACTTTTTAGTAGTATGTTTTATTCGAAAAACTATATTTAAATGAAAGTACAGGACTGCCAGTTAAAGCATTTTACTTCGAAAAAAATTTCTTTCACGCGTTGCCGCAAAACCGTTCACATTCGAATCGAAAAAATTCGCTTTTAATTCACGTAGCGAAAATTTTTAATGGTTTTGTACGTTCGATGATAGAGAAAGTAATCGCACAATAATAGTCTCACTTCAAATAGTCTGCTGCACGGCCGTGCGTCGCGCATCAATAAAAAAATTAATTTCCGGAAGTTCGTGAGGTTTTGTAAACAAATCCCTGTTGATGGTGATGATGTGCAGTTTTAGATGTAAATTAGAAACTCTCCTAGATAGCTCTGTGAATTTCAAATTTTGGTAAGCGGAGATTTTAACTTTCGAAATAAAAGACTCCTTTCTTTTGTGTGAACGCGTTTATGTCATTCCCACCTGCAGTTATTTGAAATATTGAAAAGCGAAAGGTCAAGTTGAAAGTATCAATTTTTTCACCAAGACTGGTTGCGATGGGATAATAGGTTCAGCAACAATAGAGCTTTTCCTGCTATTAAAATATAATCGCGCAATTAACCATTAAAAAAGAAAATTGATAGTTTAGTTGCACCTTCACGTACCAATGAACGCAAGTTCTTGGGTAAAAATTATTAAACGAAAATAATCGTACGTTGTCACCTTGTCCGCGTTTTATATTTCTTTAATTGATTAATGCAACCCACACAATTACATGGTGCAATCAATTGCCTCGAAACCCTTATCGAAACAAATTTATTTGGGTCGACTTAATGCACCTGCATTAAACCATTTCATTCTACAGTTACATTAACCTGAATTTTAACCATTGTCTTGAAGAAAAGTTATGGGAAATAAACATCTAGATGGTTGATACCGTGCAATCATATAAGAAAGGAGTTGCAGCTGGCCATGACTAAGCTACTGCATGATCTCTGTGTCCACTCGTGGTAGACGAAAGACTCGTTACCAACTCTAGCGGCTTGGTCACGGCCTGCTCTAATTCTTCTTTTATTCGATCGCGCGGTATATTATGTAGGGATCTTCTTCTTTCTTTCTGACGTTATTTTCCCATTAAGGGTTCGTCGTCTTTAGGCTTCATTTTTCACGGTCTTTCCAGTCGTCTTGTTCGCTGGACGCCCTCTTCTTCTTCTTCCTTTTGGTGACCACTGGAAAAACCTTTTTGTTCCCACATTTTTTTTAGGTGACCATACTACCGCAGGGTTGTATTTTTCAAGTTTCTGATAATGAATGAAATTATTCCCATCTTTTTCTATATATCTTTTGTTCTCCATCTATCCCTTCTAGTGACTTGCAGACATCTTCTGCAAAAATGCAGCTCCACAGTTCTTATCTTATTTCATAAGGTATCGGTTACTGGCCATTCTTCTTCTCCATACAATATACAGGGTGTTCACCAAAAAACGCCCCAGCTCCTAGCGCTATTATTAGGAGTCCAATTGTAACAAACGATACGTCAAATTAAATGGTTCAAAAAGTACTACAATGTGTAGCTCAAACATAATTTCTACCTGTTTCTCCATTCAAAGGTCAAAGGTCAACTTCATTTTTTCAAATTACAACCTTATATTTTTCTTTGACAATTTGATAGAGATTTTTTTTTCTGAATTCAACGATGTATCACAATCAATATTTCTGATTTATTTTAGGGTAATAAAGAAATTAGAATAATAACTAATATTATTAGCAGTAGGCTTTGAAAAATAACTGAGACGTAGCGGTGGCTATGGAAACGACGTCTCACAAATAAAAATTACTATTACTATTGTTGCAACAATGGTAATAACCATGGTAACCGGGACATTTAACTGGAGAAATACGTTAACATCGCCGTCAGAAACTGGCTATTAGTTTGTTTACCTATTTTTTGTAATAAAAATGAATAATAGTGAACTAGTGAAATAGTGAACTAAACGATCCACTGGCGTAGAATAAATTTGTGTAATTTCTTTTTAAGCGAGTTAAGGCGAGATCAATCATTTTATACAAAAAATTTGTGGTCTGATGAGTGTCAATTTACAAACAACAGACATTTTAATCGTTTCAATCACCGCTATTGAAGTGTAGAAAACCCACATATTACCATCGAACAAAATCCTCAGATAAAATTTTCGGTCAACGTTTGGTGCGGAATATTAGGCGCCAGGATACCTAATAGGACCAATTTTCATTGATGGAAATCTCAACCAAGAAAAATATCTTCAAATTTTGCCTGAAGACTTAGAAGAAATTTTAGATGACTTGCCGTTGCCATTGAATGGAATGAACTAGTATTTCAACAAGATGGCGCTGCACCACACAAAACGCTCTTATGATTAGGGACTATTTAAATATAGAATAATGAAGACAAATGGATTGGAGCATATGTACCTATACCATGGCCCGCTCGGTCTTGTGACCTCTAGAGTTTTTCTTTTGGGGATACATCCAAGATATTGTTTATGCTACGCGCCCGGAAACGGAGGAAATTTTGAGAGAGAGAATAGTCAACGCTTGTCGGGAAACACCAGCAGAAATTTTAATTAATGCTACACAAAGTGTAGGATCTAGATGTCGACGAAAATGTCTGGAAAGAAACGATGCCCAATTTGAACATTTTTGTTAATTTGCCATTTCTTTATTTAATTGTTTAGTTATTAAATGTTATCTGTTGTTGTTCATAAATTAATTCTTTAAAATACGTTGTTTCCGTACTGACACATCGTTTCCATAGCCACCGCTACGTCTCAGTTATTTTTCAAAGCCTACTGCTAATAATATTAATTATTATTTTAATTTCTTTATTACCCTAAAATAAATCAGAAATATTGATTGTGATACATCGTTGAATTCAGAAAAAAAATCTCTATCAAATTGTCAAAGAAAAATATAAGGTTGTAATTTGAAAAAATGAAGTTGACCTTTGACCTTTGAATGGAGAAACAGGTAAAAATTATGTTTGAGCTACACATTGTAGTACTTTTTGAACCATTTAATTTGACGTATCGTTTGTTACAATTGGACTCCTAATAATAGCGCTAGGAGCTGGGGCGTTTTTTCGTGAACACCCTGTATATCCTTTTCGTGACTTTTCCTATATTTTTATTCCACTTGACTAAATCTATTGTTCACGTCTTCCTGTGCAGTTATTATTCGGTCCACAATTAATCAACTCAGTTTTTAGCGTTTCACACATGTATGTCATGTTTTCTTTATTTTTTGAAAATAATATTTGATCATCTGCAAAAAGTAGACGTCTTAATTTTTTGTGTTCAATTGTTATACCCTGTCCTTCATATTTTTGCTCCCAATTTTTCACCATGATGTCAACATAAGTTAACGTTAAATAAAAGAGGCGGTAGCGTACAATTAGGCACCTACTTTTATTATACAATAGCGATAATACAATACTGTTTTTTAATCTGTGGGTTATGGTCAAGTGGTAAATTTAATGGATCACGAAATTTTATTCTTTGTAATGCAAGAAGTTTAGTAATATTATTGGCCTATTACGGTAATGTATGTAAGCTAATTAGTTTAACAATAAACCCCATTCTAAGCACAAGTAAAGGTCTGTACCTTCAACTTTGATCTGGAGTTGGGAGACCCTGCAGTCAGACGAGAGTGACATTTATTTACCATTACTACACTTATGCTGCAAAACCAAAACTATTACCCTAATTTGGGTCGTAGCTCATCAAGTTTAAAAATTCTGGTTCTGGTGGTTCTGGTAATAATATTGCTTTTGAAGAAATATAGCAGGTTTGCTTATTTTAAATTGTTATGAAAACGTTGTCTAACTTTTGTTGCGCCAAAAGTTTGTAATAAAAATTTTCCTACTTTTATGAGAGATTCGATTGCAGTCATAAATGCAGTTGGAGGGTTCAAAAATAGATAGGGATAGTGAGGGTCAATCGGCTAACAAACTTCAATGACCGTTGTTATTTACTATAACTACATTATTAGTGTGTGTAGCAGCAGTGCTGGTTATTAATTTACAATTTGGTATCTCTTCGAGATATAAAAATATTCGACTTATGAAAATTTAAAGTCGACTTAACTTTGAGAATAAGTCGATTTATAGAGGTTCGAGTTAGGGAAATCTTACTGAAATTATATTTAAACTTTTTGGTTCTGATATTGATAGTAAACGAGTTGCAGCAGATGGTTCTAATCGATAGAAATCAATTATTCCGAAACCTAAATTTGCTTAATGTTCTTACTATCGAACTAATCTAAAAACGGTAGCTCGGAAACGTATCATTTTTTCTACTTGCAATAATAACAAACATATGCTATAAATATCAATGGTAGAAAATGCACGCTTCTTGAATATAAACTTTAATTTAAATAATAAGAATAATAAGATAATAGAATGTATTCATCGTTTTGCTATAACAGACAAAATTTTCATTGTTCACTGGAACTATTACTTATTGTTAGTGCAAATTTTTAACAATGAATATGCAAAGAAGTAAAAGCTGTGGGTAATTAATTTGGCTAGTTAATTTTCAAACAACTTAGATTGGTGTTTTTGTTCTAGGTATAAATAATAAAACAATTTGAGTTTTTAGTTAATGCCGAATTGTATATGATTTCTTGATTAAAATAAATGGGTGCTTCATAACTGAAACTGCTGAGAGAAAATACATTTTTGAATACTTTTTTTATTAATGGGCAATGTGTCCGATTTTCACTCGTTAATTAATTGGGAGCTTTGAAAGTTACACTTTTTCCAATATCAGTTGGGACGATGTCGTATATTGCACTTATTATTTAGGTGTGAATTGTATTCAGGTAAAAATTTGGATAAATTTCAACCTTTTGTTACGATGACTAGCATAAAATCATTAATTTCTTATCTCTTACAACATCGCCCCAACTGATATTGGAAAAAGTGTACTACATGCCAAATTGGTTATCAATGATTTTTCTTTCTGAAATTTCTAGAAAGCACAATTCTAAGCACAAATTTCTTATATGATACAAAAAATAAATATTGAATCTTCGGGGAAATAATTATAAAAGAACTTCATCAAAAAAGACTTGAGGAGAAAATCGATAAGATGCGGACAGATGAAGCGGTATTTAATACCAGCTGGGAGAAGCTGAAAAGAAATATTAAGGATGCATCATTCGAAGCCTTTGTATTCGAACGGTAAACGGAACAAAAAAGACCCAAATAAAATCCCAGAGTTTTGTAAAGCAGTCAAGAGGGCAGGAAAGAAAGAAAGCCTATTGATAATAATTATAGAGTACTAGAAATTTCAGAATCTTATAAACAACAAAAGAGAATCTGGAATATTGGTGCGGCAAATCAAAAACGAACATTGAGAACTTTTTTCCAAAAGAATGGACAATGACTTCCATGGACTGCAAAAACATATATGGTGAATGATCAGACAATAAAGGAAAGAAGTAAACGAGTTCATTGAACCCAATCAAATAGAAAAAGAAGTTTGAATGAAATATTTAACTGAACTGTACGAGAAAAAAGATGCTGGATTCCAATTAAATATATCAGAAACATACTGATTGAGGAAGCGGATGTACAACTAGCACTTCAGAAACTAAAGATCAGAAAAAGTCCAGGTCAAGATGACATTGCCAACGAATTGCTCAAGTACGGGCGAGACAGTCTCACTCAGCAATTAACCACTCTCCTATCCAAAAAGTCCTTTTCTAGAATAGAATTCCAGACGAATGACAAACTAGCACCACAATCCTCTTGCTTAAGAAGGGAGACGAGAAAAGATCCATCAATTACCGAGGTACAAACTCTCAAACTTCTTAAAAAGGTTGTAACAAGTAATTTAACGGACCTCATTTCCCTCGTAAACGAACAAAATAATTTAGGACGAAAAGATCTTGTATAGATACTGTATTTGTTAGAAGACAAACAGCAGAAAAGTAAATCGAATACAATAAGCCAGCGCACATGTGCTTTATAAATTTACAAAAGGCATTGGACCGTGTCCAGTTAAAGAAGGTAATAAAGGTAAGGTAAAGGAAGGTAATTTACGCCAAAGGGTTATTCTTATTACACGTGATAAATAAATAAATAATTCATTCTTTAAAAAATAGTAAAATTTCTTTCTAAACAGTTGAGTACGCTGAACGCGACCATTGTACACTAAATGATAACTCATGCTGATTGTGAGAAATTATCAACCTTTGTCCCTACCACCACCTAACGAGCTCTACACCCCACCTCAAATTATCCCGTTTCATCGCCGGACCCTTTACATCTCCTTTACAATAAACAAATTTCCCTCAGTTGAGTTAAAACCATTAAAAAGATATAATATATTAGCCACATATTATACGGTAAACAGTTCCAAGCCAAGATAAATGAGGGCTCAGTGAGCCAATATCAGTGGTCATTCACCAGGGTGACGAGGAAATAATTATTTTTGGAATTTGCCGATGATCCAATACTGGTAGCAGTGAACGAGGTCGACTTTAAAAAACTACGTATCTATTCAAAAACTTTCAATATGGTAACCTTTGTCGTTGAAACTATATGTATGACAACTTGTAAAATGCCTATTAGGTGTAAATCAGTCGTTGTGGAGATGAGCCTCAAATATCTTGGTGTAGAGATATTCGATAGCGGAGATGTTGAAACATAAGTGAGAAAGCATACTACGAAAGCGACACAAATAGCAGCAAATATGGCGAAATAAACCAATTGAATTTGAGGCTAGGTCTCGGATTTACAAGACTTCAATTACCTTGATAATGACCTCAAAATGAAACCTCAAAGTCAAGACAATTATTGGAGACAAGAAATGAAAGTGCTATGTAGGATTTCTATGAGATATTGTGGGACAGGTACAGGGGTGAAGATATTAGGAGGATGTGCAATGTGGATAATGTAAATGATTGGGTATTAGACAGGAAAAAACAGTGGAATCAATATATCAACCAAATGGCCGACGAGGTAATCGTCAGGATGGCGCGAGACAAATCGTCATCAGGTTGCAGGAGCATCAGACGACCCCGGAATCGTTGGAGCGATAATTTTTCCATCATTTCAGGAGAGGTGAAGGACACGAATAAGGAAGAGGTAATTTGCCTGTATTAAAGAAGGAACAAGAAGAAAGTCATTACGGCTCAGTTTTTTGGTATTGCTAAAATACAATAGAATATGTTAAAAGAACTTAATAGTATTCTGAAAAAAAAATAATGGAAATATAGTTTAAATTAGTGTAAAAGTAACTAGCACCTAGTAACTTGCAACTAAACGAGTTCTACCTGTAAAAGGATTCAAAATTGTAGTCAGGTTAAAATTAAAAAAGATATAGGTAATCGTAAATGTGTATCTACTAACTTATGTAATTCAAATCTACGTAAGTCAGGAACTTACTTGCTATGAATGCGTAATAACAAAATTTGCAAATGGTTGTTTAGTGCCTTGGAGATGTCACCTGATGACAATAAGAAATTATTACTTGCTTGAAGTTTCGTCTAAAAGTTTGAGAAACGTTGGTCTAAAAGTTACTGATTAAACGATTGATTACCACATTTTTCTGTATTAATGGGTCGATTATTCTAGAACAGTAAGTTTATAAGAAATGCAAGAACACGTTTTAGTTCTAGGGAAATTATCTTAAGTGGGACAATGAATTTTTTATCGCCCTGAAACGACTTAGCTAAAGTGTTATGACGCTACCATTAATCGATTATAGGCTACATAAATAATACTTATAAGTGATTTATCACACATTGTCCGGAAAGTAATGGTTAAATTTTATTTGTTTGCCGACGTTACGTAAATTTCCAAAAAATTCCGCTCCACATTCTAAAAATTATAATTCACGCCGCAGAAAGTCGATAAAAATTGATAAACAAAATTCCGACCGGCCGAGAAAAAAAACGGCCATCAATTTCACTTTTTAACACTTTATCATTCGGTTTCACTGAACCGGCGCTATTGTAAAAGCGTAAAAAACTGTCATTAAAAAAATTCTAGAAAGCACACGCCTCTAAAACCGTTACACCCAAAATACCGCTAAACAATAAATTGCCCAACATAACAGGCAAGTGCATCGAAAAATGTAAAAGTAACAAATCGCTCGCGGCGTATAAACACTGTTATCTGTTGATTGAAAACAACATGTACAGAATTTGCAGTAGGTATGTTTACTTCCTGCTCGGGCGTCTTTCACTTCCGACTTGATACTCAGATAAATTGCGTGATGTTTGTGTATTTACATACAGTTCGTGACATTGTTTGAATAATCCGTTGCGCTCTCTGGCTACACGCGGGCGAGGAAAATAATGTTTCATCGACTTGCATACAAGGAGAAAGGGCTCGCGGACGCGTTTATGTAAGCTGAAGAATGCGGTTCCTCGCGGTCCACACCATTTACCAAAACGGGCACGAATTTTTCCTTTAAAGTAATTAAGTACCATTACAAAATCATAAGATATGCGGTTTATTTATTTTTGTTTCTGTATTTTTATTATGCAACAACAACGTGGTGCAGCGAATGGGAAAGAAAGTTTATTATTTACGATGGTAATAATTTGGAGCGTACAAGAAATCAAAAAATAATTTTTATTGATTGAATTAGATATCTCTGACTGTAGGTTATTATGTCGTTTGAATTATTTCAAATCGTAAAACTTTGACTAACGATAAGTATCCAATGAATTATAAGTTTATACCCCTTGGCCTAATTAAAAGAAAAAAAGAAACTGGTCTAGAAACACTAGTTAAGTAGGTCGCTGGTAATTGAGACAGCAAAATGATTTCCTGGTAATGCAAGTAATGGGAAGTGGTTAGTTTTTAGTAACTGATATTGCAAGAATTTAAATTGTAGCGTTTTTAAATAATTTTTAGAGTAGGCTAAAGTTAAAACAATTCTAAAAATATTTTCTGTTATTTTTGTACGTACGTGCATACACTACTGGACGATGAATCCAGAACACATTAAAATAGTTATTTGTATCATTAGGCCAGAAACTGTATTTTTGCGAGTGCGAGTAAGGTTTGAGGGGAGAGGCCGAAGGCCGAGACCCTCAACTGCGAGTACTCGCAAAACAGTTTCTGGACGTATGATACACAACATTTTTTAGGCCGATAATAATATTTAAATAAGAAAATATAAATTTGTTGTTCAAATATCTCGGCTAGATAATTTATTTTTTCTTCTGTTGGCAATATTTACCCGGAAAGATTAATTTGAACTTAAAAATCAAGTACCCAGTATTGTTATCGGTAGCGATAATATTTGGGAATTAAAACACTAAAATGGTCGGATTCAAATTAGCGTGACTGACTTTTTAGTAAAAAAAGTGCCCGACTAATTATTTTATTTATATATTGCCCCAGGCAACTCACGTCGCCAACTAATAAGTTGCGTTGTCGTCTACGTCGGGGTACAGTGGGTGTAACAATTCTCCCCCCCTTTGAAGACGACAACCACAACTCGAACAGAATAAATAATAAACGCTTAACCTAACTTAACTTACTTAAACTAACGTAATCTAACTTAAAACTACAATAATAAACGATTAACCTAACTTAACCTACCTAAACTAACGTAATCTAACTTAAAACTACAATATATACATCTGTTTAACGACGAGGCGGGGCTGGTCGTATTCGATCCAAGTGGTATTTTACCGCTCGGTTGCCCACCTGAACCCAATATGTCGTAGTTCCCGCTTGTTCGATGATCGTATAGGGGCCGTGCCATTTAGGTCCAAAGACTTGTAAGCGATATGCTGGAACTAATCGAACGAGAACGAGATCCCCGGGGTTAAAGCGAACTGCTTGTCGTGGAGCTTCTGCCCTCTGTCTCACGTACTGTCGCTGATGTTGGCGAGCTGCTTCGCGGATCTCTTCTACAGGCTGACGTGCGTTGACCGGAGGAGTATCCCAGGCGCCTGGTAATTGGGGATTGTAGCCGAAGAGTGCTTCTCCTGGCGTTTTTCCGGTAGCCGCATTGCGTCGTCGGCGGAGGCTAAAAAGCGCTGCTGGTATTTGAACGTCCCAAACTGTCGAGCGTTTGTTGACTAACCGCAAACGTATACCCTTCTTCAATTCTTGATTTCTTCTCTCAACCGGGTTTGCTCGTGGATGACAAACGGCAGTGGCGAAATGGTCGGTCTTCCATAAACAGCAGTGTTTGTCCCATTGACGGGATTTGAACTGCGACCCGTTGTCACTGATGATACAGCGTGGAAATCCATATCGCACAAATACTTCGTCTTCCATCTTCTTGCAAATGGATAAAGTAGTGGCGACAGGTATCGGAAATGCTTCGATCCATCGCGTAAATAAGTCAGTGACTACGAAGAGATATTTGTTGCCTTGCGAGGATGTGGGGTATGGTCCCATCAGATCACAGGCGATGGTGTCCCAGGGCTCTTGAGGTTGTCGTGGTCGTTGTGGGGCTCGATCTCGAGTTGGCTTCCTTTTGTACTGGGCGCACAATAAACAGCTTTTAACGTAGGCTGATACTGTCTTTGTCATGTTTGGCCAATAAAAATGCTCACCGATGGATCGCTCGGTCTCTTCTGCACCTGGGTGTCCCATTAAGAACGTATCGTGATGTTGTGTCATCACGGTTGTTCTTTGATCCATGGAAACTACTAGTTGCCTGTGCGTTGACTGTACGCGGTATAGTAAACCATCAGTGACGGTATATGTTAACGCGAACACTCTATCACTGGGCATTTGGGGTCCTACATTCTGCACGTGCAACCACCGCTGAATAATGCGTTGCATCTCTGGATTCCTCCGTTGCGCTTCCCGTACCTCATCATGGAGTGTACGGAAATCAATAGCGCAAAGAACCATAATATCCGTTGACGCTTTTTTATTCAAAATTGTTAAATCGGGGGGGACTAGACGCTCTTCGTCTGCAACATCTCGTGAATCTTCAATCAGTTGAGGATCTCTGGACAGTACGTCCGCCAGTTCGTTCCTCTCTCCCGGACAGTGCTCAATCGTGTAGCTAAAATGTTGAAGAAGAAGTGCCCACCTGGTTAATTTAGCGTTGGTGTCTCTTGTGCTGGTGAGCCACAGGAGCGCTCGATTATCCGTGATGAGCGTAAAATGCCGATCCTCAAGGTATGGACGATATTTTTTTACTCCACATATTATGGCAAGACACTCTTGCTCATTTATATGGTACCTCCTCTGCGTGTCATCCAGTCTGGCGCTGGAGTAAGAAATGATTCTGCGGCGTCCGTTGGAGTCTAGCTGATAAAGTACGGCCGCCATGCCAATTCCACTAGCATCTGTTTGCAAGACGTACGGTCGGCTCGAATCAGGTCTAGATAAGCGAAGTGGGGCAGCCACAGCTTCCTTGACTTTCGCGAAAGCCTGTATTTGGGGTTGTTCCCATTTCCAACGATTTTTTACTGAGAGTAGATCAGTAAGTGGAGCAGCCTTCTCCGCAAACCGTGGAACGTACTCGCGAAGCCATCCGCAGATTCCGAGGAAACGTTTGAGTTGTTTTCGGTTTTGCGGAGTTTCAGCATGGGCGACCTGTTCTAAATGTTGTTGCTGAGGTGTGTTGCCGTCGTCGTTGATGACATGACCTAGATACTCAATCCGCTTCGCTCCTAAATGGCACTTCTTCGGCGAACACCGGAGCCCGTGAAGTTGAAGTCGTTCAAGTACAAGTGCTAGGTGACGCAGATGAGCGTCAGCATTTGCTGAATAGACAATAATATCGTCTAAATACACCATGGTGAAATCGTGTAGATACCCTGCCAGGACCTCCTGGGCCATAAACCGTTGGAAGGTGGCGGGAGCATTTTTCAAACCAAACGGCATGACTTTGAACTGGTATTTTGCCCCATCCGGAGTAGCAAAAGCAGTAAACGGACGGCATTTTCGCGAGACAGGTATTTGCCAATAACCGCTTTTTAAATCCAAGACGCTGAAAATGCGTGCCTGGCCAAGATCTCGTAATGTTTCCTGGATGATAGGAAGTGGGGCGGCCTCGTTGACCGTGATTGCATTGAGTTTGCGATAGTCAACACAGAATCGTGGAGAGCCGTCCTTCTTCTTGACAATTACAACCGGTGAACAATAACTCGATGTTGAAGGTTCAATGACCCCTGCTACCAGCATCTCCTGGGTTTGTGCAAGGATCAGCTGCTTCTTGGCATCGCTGTACCGATACGGAGCAACATTAATGGGAGAAGCACTGGTAAGTGTTAAGGTATGTTCAGCAGAACGGGTGGTCGTTATGGCCGCACTGTCCGCAAACACTTCGCGATGATTGTTAATAATGTCACACAAAGCGTCTTTGAGCGCGGATGGAAAGTCGTTTTTTAAGTTTGGAGGAAAAGGTGCGTCTTTGGGTATGGGAGTAGGATGTCCAAAGAACACTGTGTATCGGTGCTGTATGCCGAGATGGATACAGTGACGATTGATATCGACAACAGCATTCTGTTCCTTTAGCCAGTTGTACCCGAAAATGACATCTTCGCGAAGATTTTCCACTACCGCGAATTCAGCCACCAATGTTACGTCCGATAACGAATAAGGCACTTTAAGTGTTCCTAATACTCGCGGTTTCACAGTATTTATTGCTAGAGTTAATTCGCGGCCGTCCACTTGTTTCATCGGGCTCGACCAGATGCCTGCCCTGACAAAATTGTGAGATGCACCGGTATCCACTAAAGCCCAATAGTCGTGTTCGTCTACGGTAATACGTAGACGTGGTACTTCTCCGTGTTGGTCGATCGTGTTTATAACTTCCCGCTGTTCCTTTACTCTAGTGACCTGCGGGCCGGTCCCTGAGTTGATCCGTTTCCCTGATGTTGTTGTGGTAGCAGACGACGAGATGGTCCGCATCCTTCAATACGGTTGACTGCTTCTATAAGCTCCTCGACGTTACTCGGTAAGCATGGAGCTAAAGCGCGCTGTAGATCCATATCGAGTTGCTTCCATAGCATTGTTACGAGGGTTTTTTCGTTTATTGTTAATTTTAAACGATCTTTATATCTGAGCTTCCTAATAATGAAAACTTCAGCTACTTCTTGACGTCCGTTATGGTTTTCTCCATATAATCTCGCGGTAAGATTCGCCATTGCTTGATCGGAACCATATTCCCTTCGTAAGCGGTGGATCAACTCATCGTAGGTAAATTTGATCGGCTGAAATCGACGAAGCCAGACGCGAGCATTACCATCCAATTGAGCTTCGGCAATTTCGGCCCAGTCCTGTGGTTCCGTGGCGGTGGCGACGAAGTAGCTTTCGAGTCGCTCAATGAACTGTTGTGGATCCTCTTCAGGACATCCAGAAAATCGCGGAAGTCTTGGTGTAGCTCTGACGGAAACTGGCATACATGTAGTAGGTGTTACTGCTGGGACGGAGGGTTGAGTTTTCAGTTCTCGTATCTCCTGGAGGAGCTCTCGGAAGAATAGATCCTGATTGCTCACCTGAGCGTCGCCAGCATCGAGAATGGGGTTGACACTATTGGTTGGGCGCCACTGGGAGTCTTCTGGAACCTCTCCCAGAAGGTTTATATCTTCGGCGGTAGCTCGTGTGCGTCGGGTCATGTTTTTTTTTTTTTTTTTCTTTCACGGGGGGGATACGTCAAGCGCAATGCTTATTATTAAGGCCCCACGTATTTGGGCACCAAAATGTTATCGGTAGCGATAATATTTGGGAATTAAAACACTAAAATGGTCGGATTCAAATTAGCGTGACTGACTTTTTAGTAAAAAAAGTGCCCGACTAATTATTTTATTTATATATTGCCCCAGGCAACTCACGTCGCCAACTAATAAGTTGCGTTGTCGTCTACGTCGGGGTACAGTGGGTGTAACAGTATGTATTGCCTTTTGACGTTTATGACAAAGCAACCTGCAATTATGACATGCTTTGAGATACTTGCAATATTGTTAAATTAAAAGTATCCTTTATTTTTATAACTAATATTAATAAAGTTCTTGTCGATGCTAACAAACGGTGTAATTGACATTTAATTTTCGATTTGGTTAGCAGATTCAGTGCTACCAACCTACAAAATTAAAATTACACTAGTTTATATTTTCAGGCCTAGTCGTGAAAATCGGATTTTCTGGCCTATTTAGAGGACTTCAAAATCAGTCATTTAGGACGGAGGCAAAAAAAATTGTTTTGGTACATGAAAAAAAATTGAATGCTATAATTATATTTTTCTACTTTGCGTTCGTACTGAGATTATTACGATACGCGTTTGCGTATTGTACTAGACAAAAGGCGTGCGGTAATAAGAACACTAAAAACAGTGTAATTTATTTTTTTAATTTTGGCAACTTGTGTCTGTGACAACCTAACATTACTGTCAACAATAAATTAACAGTGTCAATTTTCAAATTCGCCGTATCTTTTTTTCGTAAATATGGCCTGATTTTGTGGGTAGCAAATTACCAATTGTATTTTCTGCAAAAAAAATCGTATTTCTGGGGGCGTACATTCTAAAACATCTTCAGCGAAGTTGATTTTCAGAATTTATTGAAATAATGACATTTTAAATTCATTTCCTTCCATAGCCGCCTTTAATGTATTTGCCGCATGCCGCGAAACTCCCTAGATTTTGAAATTTCATGTTTTTGCTTAAAAAATGTGGCAAAGTAGAAAAAATAGTGTATGATGCCTCGTTTATAAGGCATTTTGTCGCACTTTCTCTTTTAGAGACACTCCTTGCAAGCTCGTCGTGCCCTAAACCCGTGCGTGCGACATATATCATATATCATAATATACTATTAATTAAGCATTATTTCATGTTATCAATTCAAAAAATTTAAGAAAAATATTTATCAACAAGCCAATTGAAAAAACGAAGATTTTAGAGTTATAGCACTTCTGAGAATCTACCATAACATGGTAAAATAACGAGTGCTACTGTCAGGAACTCACATGTTCTCCCTCAAATAAAGTTTTTTCCTAAAGCCATTCATTTTTTTTGTCAAATGTTCTCCGATTCGGTAACAGTAGCTTCTTTAAGTTCCCTGAGGTTCCTAAGAATAGGTATACGATCGTATCAACAGTGCTCTGTAGGGTTTAGATCCGTAGTTCTGGGTGACCAAGCACTTTATTGATGGCCCAGTATCTACTATTCGAGAAACATGGAACCTCATATAAAAGAAAATTCTTACTAACAAACGAAGCAAATGGCAAGGGCAAGTTCTCTATGATATGCCCCGATAAAAATTACATTAATAGGTTTCTCACGAATAGGAACCAACTTTGTATGAGCATGAAAAAAAAACCTCCCAAAACGTTACTAATCTGCCATCAAATGGTTCGCTTGCAACAAAATTGCAGCTGGTATACCTTTCTCATCACCTTCTCCATGTCCATCAGGATATTTTAATTATAACTATTGTGTCATTTGTAAGAAAAGTTTATTTTTAATCATCCACAGTTCAATTGGAATAATGCATCGCCAACTCTGTTATTCAGTCCAATGACTGACTTCGTACTACTCAATTGTGCTTTAGTCAACTTACTTCTGCCCGTTCGAGATGAAATGAATACATTTCGAAATGCCTCAATTTAAAACTTGTAGCGCTGCTGTTAAAAACAAGGAGTCTGACAAGAGCTTAATCTCTTAAGTTAGTTGATGCTTTTCACCTCTGATTTCATCCTTGAGAATACGATCCCTTCTCATTGGAACACCTAACCACTTATTGAGAAATGGTCCAATATTCCTCCTCGCCTGTCTCCTGGTCAATAGATGCATGATGCATGATATACTTTAAGAATATTCAAACAGTTTTTATAGCAATAAAATCAATTGTTTGACTTTATGTTGCAATTATTGCTTCCAACATGGACAATTTATTTAACTTAATTGCAGAATTAAGACATTTGAAAATAAAATAAGAAACTGGAAAAAACATAGCGGTGCGCTAATTTTAACAGAAAGTTTATGTTCTAAATCATGAAGTTAATGAAAAATTAAATTTTCTCCGAATTTACCAGATACAATTTTGTAATTTTAATTTGGCCCAGCAAAAATTTGCAAAAAGGTGTTTATATTCTCAAAGTAATCGTTAATCAAAATGTTAAACAACTGGCAATTCATAATCTACGCATTGCATAAATAAATGTTTACTTTTCTGTGTGTGAAGTGTAACCGCCCATGCGAACGATAACTTATGAAAAATAAACCTATTGAAAGTAGATCCAAGACAAAAATGCACAATTTTAAGCCCTAATTCTTTCAGCGTTTGTGAACTGAGTTCAATAAAATCTTTTGATCAAACCCAAATTATAATTCATTATTCCAGAAGCATCAACTCATTTTCAAAGTTTATGATGTATCTAGGGCACTGTCCGAATCATCACATTGGGACTTGCAATTTTTTATGACAATACCTCGCTGATAATATTAAATAGAAGATACAAATTTATTACAAACTGTGCACTCACTAAGCAACTATTTATAAAACAACAAAATTTATTTAAAAGCTTTTTCAGTGTTGTCTGTAGTTTGTTTGCGTTTATTAGCTTCTCATCATAATTCTTATAACCATTATGTTGTAATTTTTAAAATATTCTTTTAATGCACTAGTGTAAAAATTTCAAGGTATTTATTCTTCGGTTAAAACTATGGTTCCATTTTGTACCAATTCGCTGAGCATTCATCTCGTTTGGACTTAAAATGGATACTAATTTTGATTGGAATAGGCGGATTAATTTTAATTATTTTTTGTGGAGCATTTTGGGACCGACTGAATATGATAACAATAGGCGATTGATCCGTGATTATAATAACCAACTGTCCGGGTTGGTCCTTTTGTTGAAGAAGCAGATAATGAGACTTGGTTAATTGGAGAATCTTTGTACGTTCTTTGTCGAATTTTGTGGAACTTTAATAAAAATTGCGGAAATTAAAAGATAAGTAATGCCAAATTTCATAGTTAATATTTGCAAATTATTTTAGTCTTATCCTATCTTTTTAGTAAAAGCTTAGTAATAAAATTTACTTTGAATTTATACGCTTTTGCCCCCTACAAAACACTAGTTTTGATAACTCGGTGGTACGTCGCGAGAAATGGAAATAGTATTTATAAATATTTACAAAGAGGTATTTAAGTAGCTATTGTGTTGTAAATATCACTTATAATTTACTCAGAGATATATTTATTTACTAGCTGAAGTGCCCGGCTTCGCTCGGTGTACAAAATTTGGTGGCTGTAGGATACTTCTTTTCATGCGAAAATCTGTTTGGGCGTTAGCCCCCCCCCCTCACTAAGATGCACTTGTGTACAAAATTTATTGGCTGTAGGACACTGTTTTCTATGCGAAAATAAGTTTCAGTGATCCCCACGTGTGATTTTTGTTTGGACCCCTCCCTCGATCGGCATTAAATTAAGTCCCTTCTACTAAGATGCACTTGTGTACAAAATTTGTTGGCTGTAGGACACTGTTTTCTATGCGAAAATAAGTTTCAGTGATCCCCACGTGTGATTTTTGTTTGGACCCCTCCCTCGATCGGCATTAAATTAAGTCCCTTCTACTAAGATGCACTTGTGTACAAAATTTGTTGGCTGTAGGACACTGTTTTCTATGCGAAAATAAGTTTCAGTGATCCCCACGTGTGATTTTTGTTTGGACCCCTCCCTCGATCGGCATTAAATTAAGTCCCTTCTACTAAGATGCACTTGTGTACAAAATTTGTTGGCTGTAGGACACTGTTTTCTATGCGAAAATAAGTTTCAGTGATCCCCACGTGTGATTTTTGTTTGGACCCCTCCCTCGATCGGCATTAAATTAAGTCCCTTCTACTAAGATGCACTTGTGTACAAAATTTGTTGGCTGTAGGACACTGTTTTCTATGCGAAAATAAGTTTCAGTGATCCCCCCAGTGCGATTTTTGTATGGACCCCCCCACTCCACGTTCGGCATCAAACTAAGTCCCCCCTACTAAGATGCACTTGTGTACAAAATTTGGTGACTTTGGGACACTTCTTCCCCCCCCCCGATCGGCACCAAACTTTACAGGAACACTCTCCAGGTTATGTTAGAGTATTCCTTAAAATTTTATCAAAATCGGTTCAGCGGTTTCCGAATCTATAAGCTACATCCATAAATACATACGCACAGACAGACAGACATTGTCCTGTCCAAATTTCAATAAAAAGCACTTTAAGTTTTTCGAAAATTTTCAATTTTTTAATTTAAATAGATAATTGTACATTCAACGTTTCTAGCTTAAACGGTATGAGCTGTGCGTTGATCATCAGTCAGTCAACTTTTCTTTTATATAGATTTAATAATTACATAGACCACCTTCGGTGTTATGAGAGTCTTGATGAAATGCCCGTAGATAATTTAGAAGAGCTTGAAGAGGTGTAGACAACTTTGAAGCCTCAATGAGTATTGTGCGCTGTTAGCAACAAAGCAGATAGATATGCTGCGATTAAAAAGAAGTGCGGTGTCCCACTCAAGTGATTCTCGCCAAGAATTTCTACTCCAAGAACGCCATGTCGATTGCAACAAAAGCCGCCATCCAAATGAATCTAAATAAAAGCCGAGTGTTTTCTCTTTTTTTACTGAAGACGATAGTGGAACCAAAACTTCTTTTTTTTTAATATTTTAAATCCAACTGTACAGCGCAGTGGTTCATTTTTTTTACTTTCATATGTAGATTCATGTTTTCTGTTCTTGTGAACATGAAGAAATGTTTTTTCTCATTACTTATTTTTCTTCTTTCGTGCAAATACGGTCTGGAACATCAACATCATGCCAGTGAATCAGTAGCTAGTGTAAATGCGTTTCTTCCACATAATAGTTTTATTTTTCAAAGTTCAACTGTTACTTATCACCATTTTGTTTTTGGTTTAAGTTAACGTTGTCGGCGCTGATATAGATTACTCGTGACCACCATTGAAATAACTTTTAGTATCGTTAATATTTAGGTATGTAAATAATAAATTGTGTTAACCGAGCAACATCGTGTTTTGTGCTCGTTTAATGCAATGCCATACAATATAATATGCTAGAAAATGATTTCCGCTACAGAGACGCAACACATCGCTTTACGTAGAGGGGCCAGCCATTTCGTTAACCAAATGTTAAGTTTAAAAAGTTGAAAATGTCTCGGAAATTAATAATCTTATAAAATTAATTTGGAAATGAACAAAATACGAAAAGATTATAACTCGTTCTGAATTTACGTACTGTCACTGAAAATATAGGATTCAGAAAACAAACTTAAATTGACCATTTCCAGACACCTCGAACATATTGCCAAATTGAAAATTAACAAAAAGTTCTCGAACTTATAATTTCGCAAGTAAAAGTTTGAACACAACTGAACATAAAAACAATTAAAATAACTGATTGATGCTTATTGATGCTTAACAAAAGAAAGAAAAAACCACTACGACCTTAGGTACAATTATTTTGAATGGCGATTTTTATTACAATCGACATGCGTTCTTCCCGTTTGTTTGCGAGAATCACTTCAGTGGGACACAGCACCTCTTTTTAATCGTAGTTTATCTATCCGCTTTCATGTTGCTAATAGCGCACGATATTAATTGAGGTTTTATCTCTTCAAGCTATTTTAAATAATCTGCACGCATGTCATCATTAATTTCATAAATTGTCGAGTTTCCCAAGCGCCACATATCTATCGAATTGAGAAAAATTAGTCTGAACCGCCGACAGCTTGCCTCAGTTGCCATTTATCGATGGTGGGTGTTCGAATCTGTTCAGTGCGATCGGATGTTGTTGAAGTGATTCTAAATTAGTTTTGTTTAACACTAAACTATTAAATCCAGTAATGTTGGATTTCTAAAAAAAAAATTGAAGTTTCAAATAAATTAATTCAGTACTTCCTTGTAAACTGCATTAGTGGTACCACCCAGCGGTTGTCCAGTTTCTACAGCTGGCGTCTTTCATGCAAGGCCAATTGTGATTTACGGTTCCACAGGGCCCATGTATCATGTTTGACCTGACTATATCGTAAAGCTAGCTGACCCGACAGACGTCCTGTCCAAATTTCAATCACCATTTTGATTATTGTAATGCTTTCTGATACACGACATTTTTAGTTGCGTAAATAAACAAAACTGATGATTTTCCGCCCCGTGAATAGGCGACATACAATTAACAATGCACGAAGCTTTGGATTTTGAAGGTTAACGCCGCAAACACTCAATGACTGCCCTTGTAATTTGTTTATTGTCATTGCGAATGCAAGCCGCACTGGAAACTGCAAGCATTTAAATTCGAATATCACAACAGAATCACAATATTGAACTGAAATTAAATAACTGAATTACTACACTAAAACCGCATGGTTTATTTACAATTGAGAATGACAGTTGTCAATTGTCGAACTATATTTTTTAGCCTTGGTCCCAGTTTCATGTTTACAAATTCTTAAAATTTTAAAGACAACTTTTAAAAAATATCTTTCCGTCATAACCTGGCTCGAAGTATTACTAAAATTTTACTAAAAGAATTAGCCAAATCTGTCGCGCCGTTCTGAAGTTATCGAGTCACCAACGAACGGTATTTCATTTTTATTTATATAGATTACACGCTAGTATAATATGAAATTCTATATTCTACGGCGTCATTTTGCTTGAATTTAGTATCGTCGGTTAGTTTGTTGGTTGGAATATGAAACACCCTATCATTTTTGATTCGAATAGTTGGTTGTCTATTTATTGTCAGTTTCGCAGTAAAAGTTTTATTTAAAGAGTCGTAGATGCCGAAATAATAGTTATTATTATCGTGAATGTTGTTTACAATTCATCAAAGTGAATAGTATGCTACATTATGTGATAGTTAATTAGCATATTATTTTTAATTATTTTTGGGCCTTCAAAATAATAAGAAAGTTTTAAAAGTACATATTACATTTGAAACCCTGAAACTAATTTCAATTCAAAATATGTATAACTATTAGCACCTCACGAGTTTTGAAATTTAACTTTGATAACTTAATTTTTCTTTCTTCCTAGAAATGGGAAATTACCCAAAAAAATATTAAATGGAACTGGGTCATTTGTGAGTCTAGTACAAACTAATGAAAAAGTCACGTGCTGATTACATTTTGCTTGTAGTAAAAATTTTGGTGAAATAAAAACCCTGCTAATTAGACCTGCTTAAAAATCAGGAAATTTCGTAACGTTCCTTGCGGTCAAGTTCATTGAAGGTTAAAAACTTCAATGCGTCTAAGTTTCACGCAGTGAACTCACGAAACCAAGAAATTCTAAGGCAATCAATGACCCTTTTGTAAATAAAAGTACGAGGTAAGTTACAGTCCCGTCACGGTTAATTAAACTTAATAATGTATTTTACAATGCACACAGTTAATACGTTACAATTACTAACGTGTAAAAGTTAGAGGGTGCGTCGCACGTGAGTACGCTTCCGTATATTACGGAAGAAGACACCGCGCCGTCATTTCACTGACGCCACCGTCCACGGCTCTCAAACGCACAGTTCCACTCTACATTCCCCGGTAATTTATTTCTACAGCCCAATTTTTTGATTCCAACAGAGCGGCATGCGGAAATCGCTATGAGAAGATTGTTCGTCATTGAATACATACCAAAAATACCGGTCGTGGATTAGACTTTTAGAGAAAGCTTTTCACTCAATTTCTTCCTTGCATAACACACAAACTACATGCTAAATAACGACGTTGTATTTTTCAACTTGTGTAACCCGCAGACGTTTGCTCGAGAAAGGTCTGCGCCTCTTTTTCTAGAGGTGCAGCTCGCACAGGTTTATTTACAAACTACACATGAGTAGGTCAGTATTGCTGTTCCATTACTCACCGGAGTGAATCGGATTTTATTATTGCAGAAATCGTGCAGAAATTAGTGGTAGCTGAGTTTACATGGTTTTACCAATAGCAGCTCTTCCAGAAAAATGGGGATTATCTTCTTCGTGCTGTGTGTTTTGATTTTGTTCGTCAAGGAGACAATATCTGGGATACTCGATCCGTTCAATTGGGCCAGATCCGACAAAATTGAGGTCAATCTTCCCTGGTTACCATGTAAGTAGTTTTGAAAATTATTGTTCGATATCTAAATGAAGAAATAGAAAGTAAACGTATTCATTGTAGTAAAATTAATTATGTATTACTACTGTAGTAGCAACGGCATGCACATTTTTATGTTCCTGAATTTCTAAAAAACGAAAAATGAATAACATGTGTTTACTGCTCTGGGAAAACGAGTGAAATTTCGCCGACATTTTTATTGCTGTCGTTATTGTTGTGACTTGCTGGTAATTAGTCGCAATTAGTTGCAAAATTAAATTTTCTCGTCCAATTTTACGTGAAATTGTGAAAGTAGAAAAAAACCTTTTTTTAGTCGAAAATGAAACGAGATGCTACGAAGAGCTAGGATGCCTGAATATCACGAGGAACTGGTATCACCTGATCAATCGACCCTTCAACGTTTTTCCGCTTCCAAGATCGGTGATAAACACTCGTTTCATCTTGTACACGCGACTTAATCCTAACGAGGTAAATGAATAAATTACAATGCTTTCAAATCTAAACACATTAATTTCAGGGACAGATTTTATCAGCTCAAGATGACAAAATCGTAAAAAATTCAAAATACGACCCAAAAAAGAAAACGAAATTTATTATTCACGGTTTCATCGATACGCCGCTGTCAAATTGGGTAATAATTGAATGATCATGTAGCGACCGTTTCAATTTTACTTACTTTTAGGTGGGAGAATTGCGTGATGAACTGTTGAAAGCAGAAGATATGAATGTCATCGTGGTAGATTGGGCAGGAGGAAGCCTTCCACTTTACACCCAAGCCACGGCGAATACTCGTCTGGTAGGATTGGAGCTGGCTTACTTCATCAATTACTTAATTGTATGTATATGGTAAGAGTTGAGCTCATTTAACTACATTTTTTTCATTAGAAAAATTACGAGACTTACGCTGCTGATATACATATAATTGGACATTCGTTGGGGGCGCATACCGCTGGATATGCTGGATCCATGATTCCCGGTTTAGGAAGAATCACAGGGTTAGACCCCGCCGAGCCTTACTTTCAGGTATGAAAAACCAATTTCAGCCTATATTTTATTTTGTTTTTACTGGTTTTTCTGGATTTTTCCAGTCAATTAACTTCGTACTCATAAATTATACCACACGTAACAAATTATAAAACACATTATAAACGAATTTACACAAGTAGTTTAATTAATTAATTAATTAATTAATATCCAAGTCAATGAAACTGTTTTTGTAACGATTTATAAATTCGAAAAAATAACAACAAAATCCAATATTTTCAGGATTTATTTATAAGAAATGTTATAATCACTCTTTTACTTAGTTTTACTTGCTTGTATGTTCGTTAGTGTGTGTCTGTCCACTAAGTTAACTATTGAAGGAATGAAAGTATGTACAAACATAGTAGCAAACCATGATCCATATTTGCTAATGAACAGAACGATAAATTGGTTATGACTTTAAAATCTAGTAAAAATAATAACTGTAGAGTTTGTTAATACGAGTTTATTTTCTTTATATCGCTATTATTGTCATTTAAATAGTAATGCGGAAAATGCACATTATCTTTCAAGTGGAAATAAAAATGATTTTACCTGTAAATGTCAATGAGGTCTATGAACCATGTAACAAGAGTTTGTCGTCTTGAGATATAATAAGTAAAACCACACTTTGAACGTATAAAATTCGTATATCCTCATAGAGTACTTTATCCACTAAGCCAATTAGACACAGTGGCTAGAAGGTACCGACCCTTGAGGACTTGTGTAACATCAAATTAATTAAAAATATCGGCCACAAAGGTTTCTAAAAATAAAAGTATCTGCGAATTTCTTCGGGCCTGTATGCTCTGCATTTATATAACTCATATCGTTGTCTTGTGTCATAAGCCAATGTTTAACTTAATAAATAAAGTCAAATATGAATTGAAGGGTCGAGTACATGAAAGTGATGTTTGATATGAATGACAGTGATAAGTTAATATGTATCTATTTTGTTCACTGTCATTTATGTCGATATTATCATAAACAAACAAGTTACAACGTGAATAAAGGAGGTAGTGTATATTTTTCTGAGAATATAATTTCGACTAAAATCACCATTGAAATTCAGTGTTGTTGTTGGTTATTAATAAGTGACAATACAATACTGTTGTATTGTCACTTTTCACAAAAGTCACAAAAGTGACAATACAATACTGTTGTATTGTCACTTTTGTATTTTCGCTGTGGTACACTACTACTCCCCGTTGTTATGACTACTTCCAATATAAACCAAAATATTCGTGCTGAAACATGCAGCGCAGCCTGCACCGCCCATATACGGTGACGTCACGTTCAATCACAAACGCGGGCGCCTGTTTTAAATCACGGTTCAATCTTCGTGTGCGACGGGTTTAATTTTGAATTATGGAAAATAATTGTCAAAAGAAACGCTGGGGAGAATGCATTTAATGTATCTTTGTTAATTAATGTGTGTGTCTCAATATATTCTCTTCCTAAATATAATTCGTGGTACGCTTAAGAATCGATAATTTTTTTTGAAATGCCAACTCATTCAGCCCCAATCTTTAGAAAATACAACTCGTGCTACGCACTCGTTGTATTTTCGTCGTTGGGACTGATATTCGTGGCATTTCAAAAAAAAATTCGATAATAAGCGTACCACTTATTATATTACCCTTGAAAATATTTACGAATAAAAAATAATTTAGAGTTAGTTTTCATTTGATTTCATTTTGCCACTTACTTACCTCTTTCATTCACTCGACCTTTCAGTTGTATGTTTCTAAATGATAACAACTTGTATGCGCATATTAAAAAAAAAGGAATTTCATATTTAATTATTATAAATAAGCTAAACGCTCATAAGATTTTGCTTAAAATTGTTAGTCTGACGACACATTAGCGGTTTTGGCCACGGTTACAATCTTAAATTCTTATGGAGGGGTGTGAGACTAGCACAAGTCCTCTTGTAGTCTGATTGAGCCGCTGAAGCCGCTTAATGGCTATAATTTTGATTCATTGTTTCTTAAAGACGTGTTCACAACAACAACACCGTTAGATTATTTGTTTTAGCGAAGGCAGTTGTACATTGGTAATAAAACAAAGCGATATGGGAGCATTTAGAACTGATTAATTCGTTTAGTTGGTGCAAGAGAAATAGTGACTATAGAATGTGTCCAACGTATAGGATGTACAAAAATAGCGAAAAAAGGGAAAGATATTTGAAAGTAAATTTTAGAAAAACATGAAAGCACTCGCTGTTTCTTGCCTATTAATCATGTTGACAACTGATAACTATTAATACGTTACCGAGCTTGCCTGGAAAAGAGAAATAAGAAATCGTATTCAACAAGCAAAGAAGGCATTTTCTGACAAAAAGAATCTGATATTATCAAACAACATCTCACTAAGGTTAAGAAAACTGTTCTTACAGTCATTTGTATGGAGCTTTGCCCTTTATGGTTAGGAAATCTGGACTTTTGCAGTCCCAAAAAAAAAACACCTGGAAGCGTTAGAGCTATGGTGCTACAGAATAATGCTTAAGATAAGCTGGATGGAAAGGCTAACGAATGAAGAAGTTCTCAGACGAATGGGAGAAGAAAGAAAAATGCTCAGACATATAAAGAATAGGAAACCAACTTTCAGGACATATCACCCGAGGAAAAGGCATGCTGAGCACAATTATGGAAGTCCAAGTAGAAGGAAAGAACCAGAAGGGACGCCCACGACTAAAGTATATCAAACAAACAATGAAAGATATAAATGCAAACACGTAGAAAGAATGAAAAGAAATGGCCCAAGATAGATGAATGTGGAAAACTGTGACAAACCAATTTAAAGACTAAAAATGAGAGAGAGAGAGAGAGAGAGAGAAAACTTGCCTGGAAAACTTTTAATTTTAAATTGTTATTAATAAGTTGAACTAACACTTAAAAAAACCACTTATAAAAATTTGTTTTCACTTAAAAAAGTTTTATGAATGATTACTTAAAGTATGGTATTTTAAAAATGAGAAATATGCGAAATATTAATTTATAAGCAATGTCTAAAAAAAAATTGAATTAAAAACTCAATACTGTTGGTTAATTTTTACTGAGTTCCAAATTTGCCTGAGACCCCATGCAGGCATATATATGTTTAGTGCAGTGTTTAGTGACTAACATCTGAGTTATAGACAAACAAACAGAAACATATGAAACCAACGTAATATTCAAAACGTCAACAAGTCGATGAAAGAAGAAATAGAATGAACACGTTGGCAGGATGAGGCTGAATCGGCTAGCAAGTATCTATGAAAACAACAAACTTTTCAGCAGAAGGCCAATTGGAAGACCACTAAAAAGGTGACCTACAGTCAATACAATATATCGTCGTTGTCGTTTTAATATCTCCTATGTGCGAAATACATTATTTTGTATAAATTGAATTGATCACATAGAAGAAGCTAAATATCATATATTATAAAGTAATGGAGAAGCGTACACATAGGATAAGTTTTCCAATAGATACAGAAAGAAAGATCAATTTTAGTGTACCAAAACAATATTTGTTTCCGTGTTGTCGCATACGAGATATTAAAGCGACAACGACGACATATTGCATCAGAGACAGACAAACAGGAGCATTCCTAGTCATGCAAAGAAGAAGAAGAAGAAGGTATTTGTGTAATATGCAATACTTTTCCTACTTTTATCAAGGGTCGACGTTTCTGGGATAAAATTTCTTTTGAAACGAACCCAAATTACGACTTACGCAATTTTTCGACTTCTGTGAGGACTTGCTGTATTGTAAAATTAAGAAGGCAAACATGCAGTATAAAATATCTAGTACAGACCATCAAATTCCACAAGTTTAAAATGTATCTACTTTTAGCAAGCTTTATGGCATCATTACCGCAAAACATATAAACCATTGCGAGGGCTAATGAAGGGCAATCGCCTTATTTAATAGTATCTCGAATATAGTACTTAGTACCGTATAATAAACAACCTTTACCAAAATGGATATTTCATTATAATGTTCCAAACGATAAATGATTTATGTAGCAAAATATATCTTTTTCGTCAACAATAACAGTTCTATGCAGTACTCAGTTGATATGCTTTGCTAGCAATTTGTAACACTCAGACCGATTTGTTGAATGAGGGGTTAAGATTATAAAAAAGTAAATTGTGATTTTATAGGGTATGCCAACTCATGTCCGTCTGGATCCAACTGATGCAGAATTCGTGGACGTGATCCATACCGATGGAAAGGGTATATTCTTCCTGGGTATGTCTGTATTTGGTAAATGCATTCGTCATTATTTCATTTAACTAAAAACTGAACTTGAACTTTAAAAGGCGAAGGTTCTCTTTAAAAAGTTGTTTTTAAATAGTTAATTTGTATACTAACACGCGCGACGAATTTCTAACTTTCCATTTCACATTTTCACGTGCATAAAAAAAAATTGATAACCCACTTACGTAATACAAATCCAGTAATGAAAATTTACTGTTGCAGGATACGGGATGTCTCAGCCGTGCGGTCATTTGGATTTTTATCCGAACAATGGAAAAGAACAACCAGGCTGTGATATAACACAAACGCCGCTCGTTCCGCTAACATTAATTAGGTAAGAAAAACTTTTAATGAGATTGAGTATAAAATTTTTGATTGCGCAGGGACGGACTCGAAGAAGCCTCGAGGGTGTTAGTCGCTTGCAATCATGTTCGGGCGGTAAAGCTCTTCATTGATAGTATAAATAGCCAGTGTCCTTACATAGGTATGCATTTAATAAAAAATTGCAAAATTTTAATTTAAAAATTCCACAGCTCATCAGTGCTCAAGTTATCAAAACTTCCTAGCTGGAAAATGTTTTAATTGCAAAACTGGTTCTGGTAACTGTGCTTTAATGGGATATCACGCCGATTCTAGTCCCGGTTTGGAAAATGAAGTTGCTCCACAAATAAGGCTTCAAGAAACCATCGGAGCTAAATACTTCACTAGTACCGGAGAAGAATTTCCATACTGCCGTGAGTTTTTTCGAAAATTGCTGAAAACCTCACAAAAGCCTTTTTTCCTTTTAGATCGTTTATATCGTATAACCATAGAACTAGCACAGCCCATAGTTGCAGAACCTTGGGTGCAAGGTTACATAAAAGCTTCTTTGCACAGTCCTTCCGGAGTTATTCACTTAGACCTAACTTCTTCCGGTGATATGAAACTGGAACACGGCACGACCCACACAATGGTCGTGTCACATCCCGCAGACATGTCAGGGAACATCAAAAGGGTAGAATTAAATTGGGAGTACGATATGAACGTGCTCGAGCCGAGAACGCTATGCCTCTTTTGGTGTAACGATCATTTGTACGTGAAGAGTGTATCGGTCGATGAAATGGAACTGCCTGGTCGAGGGTACGCTTTCAATTTATTTTTTTTACTTGGTTCAACGTCTTTTTTATTTGTAGGAAGCGAGATGCGAAATTTAGCAGTAAATTATGTTCATCCAGTAAGAAAAATTACGCCGACATTCCTAACAGAGGCCGTGCTGTGTTTTTAGATACTTGTAAAGAACCTCAAAAAATCGAGAAGAGCTAGCACGACTTTAACTGTGAGTTTAGAGAATCAAATGTTTTGGGAGCTAGGACTAGGTAAAGATATATTCGTCAGTATTAATTAGTTGAGTGCTTTAGTCGTTTGTTATTTTTTATATTTTTTTGGTGATTTATGGTTTAGGCAAAAGTTTAGCCTTCATTTATATTGTTTTCATATGAGACAACAACTCTCATCCAGTCATTCATGTAAATATGGTGACTTCATGTTTTTTTGTTGATCAATAGCGCAACTCGTGTATGGAATATAAACAATGTTTATTTTATTCGATTTTATTTGAGCGATCATCTCATTATAATACCTAATGCATTTATGATATAATAGAGTTTAAAGAGTAGGTACACTCCTTTTGATCCTGTTTATATTTCGATATGAAATGTACCATCTTTGAAATGATATAATGTACAAAAACTGATCACTTTTACAGGTACTTTAATGAAAGCTAAATATAAGTGTTCATTTTGTCTTTTGCCTGTCTGTTTCTTCTGATGAAGGAAAAAATTTAAACAACGAGAAGGTGTTGATGTTATCTTTTGGATGCAATAAATATGATTATGTTAGAATATACTAAATTTGAGAAGAGGGGATAAATTGGCGAAGGTAAACGATATTTGAAAGTTTGTATTTTTGAAATGAATTTCTATAAACCAAACAGTTTCATTCTTCATTACTTAATACAACGTGCAATACAAAAATCATTTAATGAAATCCAGTGGTGAAATGGTGAATTACTTGCTACTTAGGGTTGGGTTTGACCGCACCCTAATCCTCTTAGTTCCGTCCCTTTAATCAAAAATTGTGTTTAAAAACGTTTAAGCCGTTATCCACTTAAGCTCGGTGGCGGATTATACGATAAGCCGACTAAGAGGTCGCGGGGGACCCCGAACTTTTAGGGGCCCCCAAAAAAAGGTGTGAATTTTTTTTTTTTTGATTTTGAGGGCCCAGTTATTTTTACCGCTTAGGGCCCCCACTTGACTTGATCCGCCACTGCTTAAGCTGTTAGGATAACAAAACTTAGTACGTCAACGCTTTTTTAAACTTTCACAATTTCCGGTAAAAGGGAAATGGAAATGGAACCAAGAGGACTAAAGTTCCGTGGTAAAAAAACAGGTAAAAGCTAGGAAGTACCAGGTTTGAGAAGATTAGTTGGAACACACATCTCACATCTTAAAGTAGATATAAGAAGATAAGATTATGATGAGCACTATGAGGTGTAGTCTAAAAACTTCTCTTATTTACATGGGCTATCGAAGAGATTCATGGCGGGGGCTCTAGTAATTTAGAGATAAAACGTTTTCCAACCCTTTATGTTTAATAGTTTTTTGCTTTTACTGATTTCATAAAAAACTATCAAAATCAAAATATTTTGCTTTTATCGCCTCGATTAGGCCACGCCTACTGATGACGTATATGTATATATCCAAAGCATTCAGTAGTGCAAAGATTTGTATCCAAAATATTATTTAGTTCAGTTTTTCTTGATTGAGGGCCATTTGATGCGACTTTTTTGTTTATTATATCCAGTGGTACATTTCATGCGGTTCCGTGATAACAAACTTCCACTATATTATTTAAAAACAAGAATCACCATATTTCACGAAATAGACAATTTTATTACTTTGGGTATCTGATTGGCTTCAATATTTTTATGCACGATTTAATTGTACATTTTAGTGAGAAATCAAATATTTTTAGTTGTTGTTAGTACAAAAATATTTGTGGTTTTAATGTCTAACAGTTTTATATTCCTACAAAATAAGTGTATTGTGATATGTTTTGTATAATTGATTTTTATATGTTGTGTCATAATAAATTAACTTTTTGTAAAAACGCCTTTTATTACAAAGCAAAATAAACATAATACTTTTAAAATAATTTATAACATTTATTCCTCAATTTCAATCACAACTTTCCCAGTTGATTTTTTAGCTTCTATAAAAGTAACAGCATCATTAATGTTTTTCAGTTCAAATGTGGCACTAGTGTGTCCTTTAATTAAGCGTTGATCAGCCAAATCTAAAGTAATAAATAAGTGTATTGTGATAAGTTTTGTATAATTGATTTTTATATGTTATGTCATAATAAATTAATTTTTTGTAAAAACGCCTTTTATTACAAAGCAAAATAAACATAATACTTTTAAAATAATTTATAACATTTATTCCTCAATTTCAATCACAACTTTCCCAGTTGATTTTTTAGCTTCTATAAAAGTAACAGCATCATTAATGTTTTTCAGTTCAAATGTGGCACTAATGTGTCCTTTAATTAAGCGTTGATCCGCCAAATCTAATGTATCAGTTACAATATTCCGAAATAATTCTGGATTTTGTTGCCTCAAAGCATGCAAACTAACTATAGTTAAAGTTGAGTTTGGTGGAGGTGCAGGAATTATTTTGTATTCAATAGGGGCGGCATGAAATATCCTGCCGCCAACTGCAACACTACAAAAGAAATTACAGCAAAATTAATTAACGATTAATGAACTTACCAACTGCCAATTGAGTCAAGCATGTAATCACCAACAGCGTCATAAATAATATCAGCCCCTTCTTTATTTGTTATAGCAGTAATTTGTTTCTTTAATTTCTTATTGAAACTTAAAGCTTGAAAAGCACCCCTGTTCCTCAATAATTCCCCCCTTTCTTCATTATCAGTGACACCGATTACTTTAGCTTTGAAGACATTTGCAGCCACATCAACAGCAGCAAGGCCCAATCCAGCCGAACCTGCTGATATTAAAATATGATCGGCTTCTTTTGGTTTACACAATTTTGAAAATGTGAAAACTGCAGTGGAATGTCCACAGATCAAAACAGCAGCACTCTTCGACTCAACATCAGTTGGTATTCTCCAGACATCTCCAACATCTACCTACAAGTCGAAGAATTTAATTGGGCCTTTAAGCTTATTATATTAACTGACCACACACTGTTCTGCAAACCCTCCAAATTTTTCTAAACTAAGAGCAACAACTCTTTCCCCCACAATTGCATTTTCAGGAGTCACATCTTGCCCTATTTCTAAAACTTCACCGGCAAGTTCATAACCGGGAACGAATGGCAATTTTCTTGTTGTATCTTGGAAGCCCAGACAGTCCAATGAATTAACACTGCAATAATGCACTTGAATTCTCACTTCTGTTTTATTTAGTTTAGTTAACTGTTTCTCCCCAATTTCTAAAGGTTTACCAATTTCTTTTAATAAAGCAGCCTTGTAAGTACTTGCCCACCTAACTTTTTTATTTAGATTTTTGAGAGTATTTAAAACTAATGGTTTAACTAGATTCAGAGACATGTTTAGCAATAAATTGAAGAATATAATTAAACTAACCTTAAAAATGAGCACGCATAAAGCTAAAAAAAAATTAAATCAAAAATTGGCCTAAAAATATTTAAAATACACAAAACCCAAATTATTATTTTTTAAAACGCGAATACGGCCCTTTAATTTTTAAAACTTTCACTACGACCCCATTCTTTTACTTTCGTTTGCAAATAAATTTAAGAGATGGCGCGGATAGTATTTGGGGGAAATATGAATGAAAAATATTTCGTGTTAATCTTTTTCTTACGAATCTTTGGTCAGTAAAACATAGTAAGTTGTACAATAATACATGATTTGAGATTAACAGTTAGGTACACACATCATTCACATTGTGAGGCAAAGCTTTACATTAATTTACACGGTCAATTTGAAATATTATCTTTGTTCCTCTAGAAAGTATTGTGAAGCAGAGTTGCAACAATAAATCTACAATGAGATACACAGAAAAATATTCAATGTAACCCATTAAGTGCCAGTGTCATAAATAAGACATTGAAATTTAAAAATTTCCAGTTTTCAGCTGAACAATACAACTTCGACAGGACGAAGTTGTAAATACATAATAACATTGAAAATCAAGGCCCAGGACGGAATCGGAAAAAATGTAAAAAAATAATTAAATAAAATATTGTCAGTTGAGTACACAGGATGAGTCAAGTTTTACCACTGGTGGTAAAATAACCCTTCAAAATAATTTGTCAATTCTCATAAATTGCATGAGTAATTATACTATATTATTAAGGAACGTGGAAACAAGAAAAAAAAATTTTTTAATCAGACAAAATTTTGGCTTTATCTTAATTTTGATGTACAAACCGTAAAATATTTTTACACAATTTAGTGTAATTGAAATAATTTTACTAATTTGCGTTTATTAAATGCACTTTCGAACCTCAATATTCGGTTTTAGTAATTATCTCCCAAATTTTTTGTTTCGGCAAATTCAACAATTCTTATCTCCTGAGACTTATAATCAAGTTTTAATACTGTTTAATGTACAAAGTCGAATTCGGATGTGCTAAGTACACTTTTCTCGAGTACCGTTCAACGGATTTCAACCAGATTTGAATTTTTTATACTCAAAAGAAATTACACTGGAATTGTTTTAAGCAAATTCCAGAAATAACTTTTGAAATTCCTCCATTCAATCGCTTCACACACAAAAAAAATCCAAGGTTCTATCTTTATCAGTCTTCTAGAAAAATCCACCCAGGTGGAAAAAAGTCTGCTTTGTGTAAATTGGACGACTTTGCTTTGACCTCAAAAATTCGGGGCACTTTTAGTTATAGTTACATTTATTTCGATTGTTTTTTAATTTTGGTGCAATTATTTTTTAGCTACAATCTCGCCGATGATGAATCATTACAAAACCTGTTGCCGCGCGAGATCCTCGATCAGGTTTGCATTAACCCACCAATTTGACTCATCTTAATGAGTATTTTTCCAACAGTATCCAACCAGAAGACTAGAGAATTTATTTGGACCAAGCACACCAAGAGCACCAATATTCAGAAGGTCGCTGATCGAGAGAGCCTTTGCCAAGGTACTGCAGAAGCCGACAACCAGTACTCCGCAACGGGCAACTCGTACCCAGCCGGACGAACCCGGGTTATCGCCGATAACCACGGACAATGACGAGGTTATAACAAAACAGCCATTGGAAAATTTGACGAGAAGGCGGGCCCCAAATCAGAGTTTGTCAAGGGAACAATCGACTGGAAGTCCGCGAGTGGTCTTATTCAACCTCAGCAAAGCTGAAAATATTAGAAGAAAACAGCGTCAAACGCAAACGTCCGAGTCGCTGCAAAAACGTGTGACGAAACAAAGGACCAAATCCACCGCCGATGATGAATCATTACAAAACCTGTTGCCGCGCGAGATCCTCGATCAGGTTTGCATTAACCCACCAATTTGACTCATCTTAATGAGTATTTTTCCAACAGTATCCAACAGTATCCGTATTAGAAGGTATTTTTTTAAATGATTTAAGACATAAGCAGACCAATTTATCAGACAATGGTATTGATTTAGGGCACTTGAAAGATTATTTACGACGGTCACTAAATTTAACTTAAGAATGCAGCCCTAAGGGCAACTGAAAAGCTGTTTCGTCCAGTTTGATGGGTTGATCATAAACTATTGTTAGGATGGTAAACGGCATTATCCATAGTTACAAAGCCATAAATAAAAGCATTTCTCCTGTTTTATGTTAAATTTGATTTAACTCAAAAAGTAATAATTTTTTTACGAATCAAATTGCAAATATTAATGCTACGAATAATTTGCCAAATTTTGAAATAAAAAACTAAACATCGAAATTTTTCCTAAAACTCTTTGTTGTACTTTTTTTGGCTTCAAAAATAATTTGGAAAATTTGTAGCACTAATCGAAAGTGTAATCTTCAACTGATGTAACACGTAACTTGCATTCTTTCCCCTTAATTTTTAATAGGTATTATGGCCGCGGGGGTAAAACTTGACTCACTCTGTACATGACTTAGCACACAGTTCACACCATTGTCCTAGGAAAATGCAAAAAATATGTAAACAAAGATCTTGTTTTTGCTTAGCAATTAAGTACCTTTTTAAAAGTAAATTGTACTCAAATTCTCAATTATTTCCTCTACTGGTACAAAATGGGTTAATGTTACACTATTGCTAGATGTAAAAACAAATGATGCAACTCTCTGGTGCAAAGAAGCAGATCAAAATTAAGTAAATTGTTGGAGATCTCAAGAAAATTTTGATAACATTTCATATACTATAAAAAATTTTAACTTTAAAAAACGCAAAATAAAAAGAAATTCAACATACAGCCTCTTGTCACAACACTACTGCACCGGCTTCAGCCCTACTTTCAGGTAATGGGGGACAATCAGACCATGAGTTAGTAATGGGGTTGTAACATTCAACAGAAGACAGGGTGAATAATGCCCTGTAAAATGGATTTTCCTGAGTTTGATCTCCGCCTATTACAAACAATAACCCATCAGCAGCTGCCACAGCTGGGCCACTCCTGCCCACCTTCATTGAAGGCACTGTAGTCCATTTATTCTGCAAGAAATGAATTAAAACCGTTTCAACTGATTTATAAAAGAAATAATACCTTTT
Organism: Dascillus cervinus; assembly: GCA_949768715.1. Classification (NCBI taxonomy): domain Eukaryota; kingdom Metazoa; phylum Arthropoda; class Insecta; order Coleoptera; family Dascillidae; genus Dascillus; species Dascillus cervinus. The sequence continues at coordinate 20,892,450 of OX458319.1, read as the reverse complement.
TAAACGAATACCTAACCACTGAATTAAGAATTTTGTGTTTGTTGATGCCTCCAACAACGTACAAATGGTCATCTAGTATTGCTACTCCCATTTGTGAACGTGCTATTGACAAGGGTTGTAACGTGTTCCATTCTCCTGTTTCAGGATTGTAGCTTAATAAATCATGCAGGTACCTTTGGCTCTCAGAACATCCACCCACCATGTAAATTAATCCTGAAAAAAATTAATTAATTCAAAAAAAAGTAAATTTAAGGAAAAAATACAAACCTCCGAAAGAAACCACTCCCATGCTGAATCTTGCCTCCGGCATATTCCCGATTAATTCCCATTCATTTAATTTAGGGTTGTATCTTTCGATCGAGCCACCGATATCACCTCCAACCCAGCCGCCCAAGGCATACAAATAACCGTTTAATGAACACAAACCAAATTCACATCTGCGTATGACCATGTCGGCAATAACTGTCCAATTATTTTCGTGTGGATCGTAATATTCACCGCAAGATAGGCTACTGGAATCTTGTTCACCACCCACCACATAAATCCTGCCATTCAGAGACGCCACACCGGGTACAGCTCGACTCACATTCATATAGGGTGCATCCGACCACTCTTGAGTGAAAGGATCATATTTTTCCATAGAAATTGAAACAAGATTATTTTCAGTAACTCGATGGAAAATGCTGTGGAATTCTCTTTTCGTCCCACCAATTACAAAAATATGTTTTTTGGATGACAATCTTGGAACTACATTAAGAGGTACTAAGCAGCCTCTTTTCGTGACCAGATCATTATGAATTGATTTAAGCGCAATTTTCAAACTGCTGTCCCCACATTCGGTTATGGCCCTTTCTAACACCCCTGAGGAAAGCAGGGGCAATCTCACATGTTTCAAAATCTCAAAAACAAATCTCTTTCTGTCCACAATATCATGCGTGATCCATCTAACTGCTGCTTGGAAAACTTGAAACTCAGTTTCGACCCTTATGTACTCAGAAGAGAGGAACTTCATGATTTGCTCTTTAGGCAATTCATAGATTTCCTCCTCCCCACAGATTTCAGGAAAACGACTTAGGATAAATTGCATGGCTGCCACTTTTAATTCCTGACAATTGTGCGTTTCTGCAAATCTGCATATTCCAATAGCATTTGATGGATGTAATTCATTTATTAAATATTCGGAGCAACCTGATACAACCTCAGATAATTCGAGCATATCAGCAGCGATAATCAGATCTTGCACGTTATTTTGATCAATTATTACCTCACCGGTGTATATAAATTCAATTAGGATATTTAAGGTGCTTGGTGAAATGGCATGTAATTCTACGGAAGTTTGATGCTTTTCACATAAATCTCCTGTGAACATTGCGTGGAAGTATGGGCTGCTAGCTGCTAAGATTGATCTATGCGCCTAAAAAAGGACCGTCTTAGAATACTTCAAGTCACACGTTGATGTTTACCTTAACAATTTTACCCCCTGCAATAATTTCTACATCACAAAATCTAGAATTCAGTCTTAATGCATTTAAGTTATTTAATATTTTTGGGGCATAGTCGTCACAGTTGTAATGCACCCTTTCATTAGATGCAGGTGGTGACATGACATAATTATTGTTTTGAGATTCTTCCGATATTCGTTTGGTTATTTTTAAAGGTGGCATAATAAAATCCATTAAGAATCTCATGGGTACTTTTGTTGAAACCCTGTTTTGACGATAAAATTACAAATCCACCTCGTCTCCCGGCCACTTGTTTACATGTCTTCATCAATTAATGGTTACATGTGGGTGCCAATGCTTTTTAAATGAAAACTTTTCGTGGAATTTAATTTTTTGGTACATCAACACACCCCGTCAACACAAATGTCAAAGTCGCTGCTCACTCCCGCCATCTCGCGACAAATTGAAACAATGAATTTAAAAGGAAAGTTGTTTGCTTCATTCAGATTAAAAAAATTACCCTGTTTAGAGGTAACAAAGTAACTTTCGCTCCATTTAACTTCCATTTTAATTTTAAAACTAGATTATTTTGGTTCATTATGAATTGTTTTTTGATTCGTGGCTATCTCTATCTGTTGTCGTAATTAGTAAATATTGGAAAGGCGCAAATATTTAAATTTATCGCGTGAGTGGCCACAAATTAAGATAATTTCAAGGCTTTTTTGAGGTAAACGCAACGAAATTAACTGAATAATTAAAATAAGTATGTAACGAAAATAATCATTAAATTGGACATAAATATGTATAAAGTTTTTATTCCAATACCAAAATGAGTGTAATTTATCAACAACCTTAACAATAAAAACTTAACAAACAAACTTAATTAACGCCGATGCTTTGGATGAGTCCTTCCACTTTTGCAACGTATTGTTCTTTGGCTTTTTCTTTATCTAATCCTTTCTTGCCGTTCCATGCGTCCCATTTTGATTTACCTTTTAAATCCAACAAACCAGGTCGATCTGTAAACATTTCGTTACTTTAAACAATGAACAAATGCATAAATATTTAATTAAAACCTGTGTTGCAGTCACCTTCGTTGGACTGTTTGAACAAGGCATAAATTTCCAACAAATCCTCATTGCTTGGAGTCTTTACCAACTTTTTGACGTCTTCTGCTGCCTTTTTAAATCTCTGGAAAAATTTCAACATTAGCTACGCTCGAGTAAGTGACTGTTTTCGTCACGGTTGCATTGATTTCAAGGTTTTGCAAAAATACGAACGTGCTAACTAATCAGTGCGTTGCAACACGCGACTTTTTTGACCAGATAAACTCACCTCGTCCAGCGACATGGTTTCTGTAACAAAAAAACACAAATTAGCATGAGGCTTGGGTGGAAGTTATGTTCGGAATTTGGCTATTAGGTTCGAATGTACCGTTCATTAGCGGTGATAATCGCAAACGCGATCGTTTGATACAAAAATCCATAAGCAAGGTGTTTGATGTTGAGCTGGCGCGTCCGCATTTTGATCAAGGAATGTTACTCGAGTTAATAGGAAGAAATTGAACTGCGATTATTTTTTAGTTAGACGAAGGTTTGTGGAATATTAGGAAGGTCGGAAATCGCAAACGAAAAAATTGAATAAAAAATAACATAAAAGTTATAAATCCGCAAACACCTTGAACATTTTTTATTATCAAAATAACACAATTAATTGAATAATTCAATAGGAAATTTTTCAGATCTTTTATGCCGCCGGCTATTTAATTACAGACTAATAATATTCGTTAATTTGCTTAATTTCGAAGAATTTAGAAAATAAATTGCTTACAATCGGTATAAATGAAAATTGTGATGATTAAATTTCAAGTAGCAACAAAACTCGACACCGAAAAGCAAATTATGTCAATTAATTGCCTCAGAACCGGCGACGTGACGATAACAAAAAATAACTTACAATAAGTAATGAACTGTTTATCAACGCGTTATCGACTAAAAAGTACTTATTTCAGAAAAACGATCTCATGCTTGTGCCGTGACCAATCAGAACACAGGCCACTCTTATCGATTTGAAAAAGAAACAAAATAAAATTCGTGTCGGAGATGAACCTTGATAAAATCTTGAGTAAATAGTAACTTACTTGTTGAAGAATTAATTGATGGCAAGCTACGAAAACAGAAGCTGAAGGTACAAACCGAACTGTTTGCTGTCTAATTCTGAACAAACGGATCAGTCCCCTAAACACAAATGCGCGAAATGCAAAGTGTGTGACGTGGACTTGGATATTCTTTTCTCTCCCACTATTGCGGCTCTATATTAACGACGTTCTTATTATAACTTCGGGCATTGTAAATTAGCATGTGGGGGAGTGGGTGAATCGCAACGCGCGATTCGAGTCTAGTTCGTTCAATGCCAACCGGTTTTTTACCATTTTGGGGTATTTTTTTTTAGTTTCCTGCTTGAAAGAGTTTCTCTAAAATGGCAAACCACATAAGCATTCAAATAGAGACGTACAGTGGCGGTCGGATATAATGAACTTGGAAAATGCATCAAAATTGGTTCCCTATTTTTTATTATTACAAATGAAGCAAAATGACAGTTTATTTTAAAAGATAAATTAGTCGTATGGAATTTTTTTTCGATACTTGAAGTAACGTTTACTATAATCGTAAGTTCACTATAAGCGCGTTCACTTATCCGAATTCCACTGTATTTTAATTATGCTTTTTCGCTAGCCGCACAAATCAAATTTCAACGGATATCGTGATGTTATAGAATTGATAATGTATCCTTTCCAGGTTGAATATTGACCCCTTTTTAAAAATGACCTCATACTTTATTAAATTCGGGCAATATTACATAAATTGAGTGTTACATACGTGGGTCGTACCGTGGCTACAGTGATATAGGAAGTTTGAGCGCGAAGAAATATGTAAACGGAGTAGGATGTCCTACAGCTATTACCGAAAAAATATTGTTGCTATTCAGAAGCTACAACTGGCGAGCACAATTAAATCCACGTATGCATCAGTGACACAGCATTAATTGAAGATTGAATACTCAGTTATCCTACAAGTGATCGTTGTTTTTTAACTGCTTGTTAGTGTCATTAAAATACACCTTTCCTAAAATTTGCATCCTAATCGATCATTGTTTACTTGCATGTTTGTATACTCAAATCCACTTTATCCATTTAAGGTCTATATTAATTCGCTTAAAAAAGTAGCAAAAAATGTCGACCATACAGGCTTTTAGAAATGTGCCTCTAGGTCCTATTTAGTTATGACGGCGCGTATCAATTTTCTAGACTACTTTTTGTGAGCCCTATTACAAGCGATAAAAGACATTATTAATAGCTGATTTGCTTAACTTTCGCTTTATAGGAATCCTTGGAACTCAAGGTAATTGACCATCTTATTATGAGGATTCAAAATTGTCATCGTCGCTTACAAAAGTAAATTTATAGGTCTTAGAGGGTTTTCCGATTGCTCGTCAGTTGTGATTCACTTTACTTCAAATAATTTCGTCACCAATATTCCCCTTTTTTTTGAAAAGAGGAAAAAGCACTTGAAATATAGTGAAATATAACTGATATTTATATTTACTATTGTTTGTGTAACTTCCATTATGTTTCTCATTCTTGTGCTAGTTAGTTATTTTTTCCTTTCTAAATTTTCCAGCGGGCCTTCATCGGAAATCCATTTCTGTAGTATTTAGTAGTTGCTCTTTTCATTGTCGCACTTCCCTATTGTAGATAATTATGTCCATCATTATGAAAGTGGTCTAATTCAAAAATAAAAAAATAAATTTTAAGTTGTTTCACCTCACATTACATGTGTGATGTGTAATATGTAAGTGGTAAACTTTTTTTTTTGGCTGAAACCACTTTCATAATAATGGACACAATTATTGTCTTTACATTTGTGTTACTGATTTTTTGTTTATTTTCTTTTAAAATCCCATGATCCCACAGTATATTATTTAGAAGAGATTGATCTTGTGCTTTGCATGCTTCCTTCTTTCATTGCTTCATTTAATGTCCGGTTTTGTACTATATTCAGTCTCAAATATTTGTATTTTTCAGTGTTTTATTTGTTCCCCGTTTTCTAATGTGGTATCTTCTGGTGTAAGTACCTCCAATACACATCTAAGCCACATATCCTATATACACCTGTTAATTTTTGAGTCATGTACTCCAACTTGTCGTGGTCCTGGGGCTATAACTATTCGATCGTCAGCAAAACATAATCGGTAACGCGTGGTATTATAATTTAGAGAAATACTCAATGCTTTGAATTTTTTCTTCCATATTTTGAGCGCCTGTTTTAGAAAGATTTTAAACAAAGTATGGGACAAACAGCATTCTTGTTTAAAGCCCTTTGCAACCTTGAAACCATCCAACATTCTTCCTTTTTGTTTAACATTTGCAACGGTGTATGTATATTTTATAACGCCATTATTTATATTTGTTTTTTTCTAGAGATTCCCAGAGGAGGTTGAGAGGTATGTACGCTATCGTGGGCCTTCTGTAAATGGGTATACATGAAGTGAACTTTTTGATTGAAGGCGTTTTTTTTTCAATGATCTGAGAAGTGTAATAAAGGTGATCAACTGCCGATCTGCTTAACCTTATCCCGATTTGTTCTTCGGCCTCGAAGCCTTTATATTTTTTTTCCTTTTCAAGATTTTTGCATATACTGTTTTAATATATGGTGGAAATAGAAATAGAACTTATTGGAGGTTTTGAGCCCCCCACCCCCAAGAGAAGTAGTGAGGCTACCGTATTATCAAGTTTTCTTCCTCGGAAGAATCGACGCTTTAGTTGGCCCTGGATATATTATCGGTAGAGAATACGGACAGTTTACGGTAATAAAAACAGTGACATACTTTTTCACACAATTAGAAAAAAAATGCTTCGAATATAAATATAATGTTTTTTTGGTAACAAACACGCGATTACAAATTTTTTTATTTCACCAACAAAAATATACGAAATTAAAAATTATTTTTTAAAGTTGATGAAAATTTGTTTAAAACATTTTTATGCATATACTATGTATAAGAACTAAATATATAAAGTCGTTAGAAAATTTCCAAACTTTTATTTCGGAGACGAACGATTTTCTTCAATATACGTCAACTTTCCTGAACGCGCCCACCGTTTGAATTGTTTCCTTAATTTTTTTATTTTTGATGGGGTCCTGACAATTTTACTGCGTACTGCCTTCAAATTTGTAGACATCCATCCAAACACCCTTGCAAAACCGCCCGCGAGCGCTCGAACGCCGTGTCTCATTTAATTTATCCAATGTTTACCTAATGCCGAAGTAAGGGTATTTATTTATTCAAATGTATTCTAACGCCGAGTAATCATTATGTAAGAGTTCATTAGGCGAATTTTAGCTGTAGGTATCATATTTTAACATTTTCAGTTATCAAAATAAAGAGAAAAAAATTTCAGAAAAGTAAATCCGAGAATACCTGCTTTGAAATAACCCGTTATTCGATACTTGATGGAAAGTAGATTGAGTGCACTAATATCAAAAAGCATTTTGAAATCGATCCAGCTTGGTAGATACACCATTCGATCAAATATCAGTGATCAAGAATTTAAATTAAAATTGTTTTGTTATAATTAGACAACCGTTTGTGTTTGGTGTTGTTATTCTTTCGTGCAAATATGTTGTTGTTGATTATTACATACGAATTATCGCACGCAAATTGCCTGCACGTTACACTTTATAATGTGATAGCGCGGTGGGTCATATTACACGAGTATATTATGCAAGTTGGATTATTACAATACTTATCTATACAAAAAGCGTTAAAAATGACATTTCAGAAAAAATTCACCTAGAGACAGTAAGTAAACCTACATAAGTAAATCATGACACCTCAAATTAAATTACAGTAATACCTCCCTTGATGCTACCTGAGTTGAACCTGATTCGCTGTAATGCTGTTTGCTCCAAACCCTATAAAAGCAATAAATATCCCATGATTCCGGTATAACACGGTTCTAATTCAACCCTAAAAATGTCCCAAATTTAAACAGAATTAATTTATTCTTGTATTTTCGAACCCTAATGATAGAGAAAGGTGACAATTCGTAGTAGCATCGTAAAATTCATTTTATTCACAATCTAGGAACGTCAAATAAGTCAATTCCATAGTGCCTCTAAAACATTTTTATGAAAGGACTCTGCGGATGATAAAAACAAATTGACGTTTGAAACATCAAATTTATTTAAAACAAAAAATTACCTACTACTGATTAGTACATATTTCATTTATGCTTTTAATCATTGGCGACCTAATCAACTCATTTGAAACAGTTACAATATTTGGAAATAGTTCTTACTTATTAACGAGTGAAAATCAAACATGTTCATCTAAGAAAAAGTACCTAGAATTATGCTTCCTACCTACAATTTAAATTTCAGAAAGAAAAATCAAGGAAGACCAAATTTTACATGTAGTAAATCCAAGCTCCTAACTAAAATTAAGTAGTAAAAATCGGACCCGTTTCAATTTGAGGCGTGACTTGTGAAACACCTGTATGTTAATTTCTTAAATGGTTGCTAATTTTTTCATTTCAAAACTCGTTTGTTTAGCCTTGTTTATTACCTACATCCAGCGAAAGAATTGGAAGAAAATATGCCTTGCCCAGAAATATTATTTCTCATAGTCAAAATTTCATTCTCTCTTAATAGCATTACTTCGAAGTCCAGGTTTAACTCAAAAACGGTGCGTTTTATGAGTTTCTTATTAAAAATTGGTCTATTTTGAATCCTCATACCCTGTAAATTTGTAACACATTAAAAATTTCCTCCACATTCAGGTGGTAACTCAGCTCAAAAATAGTGCGTTTCCGAATATGACCTTATTATAAGTTGGTTCATTTTAAATCCTTTACATACCCTCTAAATTTGTAGCACGTATTCATTCTTGTTTTCCACAGTATTTTTTAAGACGTATTCCAAATTGGTATTGGTTTTATAAGATGCAATGTAATATTCATTAATATTGTTGCTCCTATTAAATTTGAATTTATTTATAATTTTATAGTATTATTATTATACACACCGTTTATTACTATCTTTTTGATTGTTTCAAAAATTAGGAATATTGTAGGTATAATCTATTGAGAAATAATGGAAAAAAGGTGTTTTATGTTGTACAGGATGATTAGAATTTAATGGAATTATATGTTCGGTTCGTTTTCTATAAATATCACATTCTAATGTATTGTCGACTTTATACTGTGCGACCTCGATAATCCGGACCTTCATTTTACCGGATTGCAATTGCAATGTGTACTTTATAATTCGGTTTTGATAGTACTCGGTAATACGGACCTGCGTTCTTAGAAGTTTCTGTCATTTAAGAAGTCTCAATTTTCCTGAATGAGCCCGGTTAGTAAGGATAGAAAATTTACAACATTATTATTTCCACCAAAATTTACAGCACTTTTGCAACATATGGATCAAAATGCCATCAGACTGACGAAATTATTTTATCGGAAAAGTCTGTTAACCCATAATTTATCTAATAATGAAGCGAACGTTGGAAAGTTATTAAAAACAATTAACTTGAAGGACACTGTATGTCTACTATGCAATATTTGGGAAAAAGTCTTGCAGAAGTGTTGGCACAAAATTAGGGCTCATGCGGCAAATGACGACCCAGATCTAATTATTCAATTGCGGCACTATCTGCTTCCCTTGGTTGAAGAGATGACAGGTTAACAACGTATATTTGTTAAGCACGAAATTTTTCGTTTAGTATGATTTTTGTTAATCCATAAATATTTAACAGATGTTTCAGATATGCTCAATGTTGTCACTGAGCAAAATCTCATGAACGTGGAAATACATAACTAGCTTAAAAATGATGAAGATTTGTTACCTCTGGAGGACATAGAAGTTACTGTCAAACATCATGAAAGTCCAGAGTTAAGGGTGTAATGCTGGAATATTTTTGTAGACCATTCGGAGGATAAATATATCTGCTTTATTATTAAAGAAATCGCAAATCTAAAAACACAATTTTGAAGAATAAGCATTGTGTGAAGGGGGGACAGGAAGAATTTTTACTTGATAGTGAAAAAAAGTATATTCAAAAGTACATCAAATATGGTCAACTATTTTATTTTATACTGAATCAATCTTGAATATTAATAAATGTTTCGGCCCGTCCCCCCATAGACACAGCTCTTATAAAGCTAAAGTTGTAAAAAACTGTGTAATTGACTTAGAAATAAATCAGTGGCAACTATCCCCGTTACCGTTGTTTTAAGAAATAGTATGATACAATTGCCTATCTATCTGGCGCAAAATGAATGCGAATAGGCAGGAACACATAAATTATTTTGATGAAAGCAGAGTACACTGCAAAATGCTTTTTTTGTAACAAAGGCGCCTTTCTTGTTAATTTTAAATTTGTCGTATGTTTATACTGCTTGACGAATCTATTATGTTAGCTGTAAAATACCCTTTAATTGTAAAAAAAACCCTGTAACTGTAGCTGTAAAAAAGATCAATAACTGTAAAAAGTCAATTGCCAGATCAATTGCCAGAATCCGAATTCGTTTCAACGGAAGTCATAAACCCTTTCAAAATGTCAAGGCTTTGTTCCTTTGGGAAGATGTCCCGACAATTGCTTAAAAAGCATTTTAAAACGGTAGTTGATAAAAATCACTCGACCAGGATTGACCCTTCAGTCGTTCCTCAACTCATTAAACGATATTAAATCAAAGTGCGTTAAACAAAGCGGGGTTCGCAACATTTATTGTTTCCGCTTTATTGATAGTAGACACCACCTGTTCATCTACTGAATGCAATTTTTGACGAGGTTGTCTCAATTTTACATTTTACAAGTGATTTTGAAGTTGTGAAAAGTTGTTCAAAATTACAATTAGCGTCTCGAACGATCAGTGTCTATTCAAAACATCATAGTGAAACATTTTGTGAAAAATGCCTAGTAATAAATATTCTGGACATAAAAAAAAATTATGTGCTCCTAGAAAAAGTGCGAGAAATCGTATGAAAGAAGTCCGCCAAAAACTCAAGTAAGTACATCTTGTTTACGTGAAGTGAGATACATAAGGGGCCGTTCATTTATTACGTCTCGGCAGTTAAACAGCTTTTTATAAGAATTATACAATATTTGTACAAATTGGACTTATTAAATGCCATGAATTTCGTTCTATAATTTTCATTCACTGCACTATTTAACAAACGTAGTGACACTAACAAAAATAAAATACATACAGTTCACCCTTTCCACTTATTTTATGGGCCCATTTTATCACTTTCGAAAAAACGAAATCTGAGTGATAATGGAGCTGTTAAACTAACCTGTAGCAATTTAAACAGACTGTTAAGAATGACGAAGCAGTTAAAAGTTTCAATGTGTGCAGAAAGTGAACACAAGAACCTAATATTCCACTACAAGATGTTCTTGTACTTCAAAGATTAAAAGAAACGGCTTTTTGTGATAAAGCAGAAAAGGATTAAGCAAACAACGATTGAAGGGCCATCCGGAAAAAAAGGCCTATAGCCATAGCCTATTACATTTGCTATGTGCCCTTTTTCCGGATGGCCCTTCAATTACAAAGTACTTCACAAAATAATATAAAATTTAATAAGTATGCTTCTGTTTAAATAATTTTTTTTATGTACTATTTTTTAGTAGTTTTGTATTAAATGCTTCTCTTTTCAATAAAAAAACTGTCCCACTTCAGTAATCCGAATTATTTACTTATCCGGATCACCGCGGTTTTAATCAGTACGGATTATCGAGGACGCACTACTCATAAAAGTATTTATGCTAAAACAATAGTAAGAACACAGAAAATAATAAACAAAAAAATGCTTAAGAAAGTCTAAAAACTGTAAATATAATTGCAGTTGGTTTATTTACTTCCTTCAGTCATGTTGCCTGGTCCCACCGACCGGGACGGTGCAAAAACCACAAAAATAATACAATGTGAGCACATGTGGCTACGATGCGACTGACTGAAGACAGCAATAACCAAATCAGGCAGCTACCCGAAGAATTGGACAAATATGTTAAAATAGTACAAAGTTATTCAAAGTTTACAGAAAAGTCGGTCTGCGGGACATAACTCCAGGGTTAGTCAAACAATAAACTGTTCTATGCAAAATATTGTTCAGAGTACAAAAGTTAACACACTAATAGTTTGTTTTTACTAAATTTAGGTTAAAGAAACATTTTCGACGGTTATTTCGATTAACACAATGGGCTGTTCTTATTTTGTGCAATAACAAACTGTTGACGGTTGTTTTAACTACATCAATTAGTTTGGTTCAACCGAAGTTTGATTTGATTTAACTAACTCATGCTTGGTCAAAATTATTCACTCAACCAAAAACAACAATAATTTTATTATAATTAAGTAACTGTTTCAAATAAAAAACATTAAAGTTAATCTAGTTGTTTGTTATGCGAACGTGTATAGTGGAACTCCTTTTACAAAAACAAATTCGCGTAAAGTACCAACGGAACACAACAACTCTAGATTGACTCTGTAAGATATCGATGACCTCATGCTAATACCCTGTATCTGAAAAATTGCAATTATTGTTCAGGAGATGGAAAAAACTAAATTGCGATGGTAATTTACCAATAATCGAACCCATTTTTGTATACTGTAACTAAAAGGACATTTAAGAGATGTTAGGGACCTCAATATCAAAATTTCCACATACAGAGTGTCCTCTCGTAATAATACCAGAAAAACCCGAAATTTGCCAATTTTGCAGATACAAGGTATTAGCATGAGGCCATCGATATGCTAAATTAACTTGGAGAGCTTATGTTACATTTGTCATAAAAATTATGCTCTTATCGAAAGAATACATTTTTTAAAATACAACTTTGTGCACACAGTGTATATTAATAGATTGAATAGTAGTAGTTTGAAAGGTAACAAAATAGATGTTTTAAAAACTAAAGCAATTTATTTTTTCAAAGTTTTTGTAAAAAGTTGGTAAAACTAACAAATTTTAGAAACTACCTAGTGTTTTGGCCAATGTAATGTACTGCTGTTTGGCTGCATCTTGGCTTACTCCCTTCTTTCCATTCCATGTCTCCCATTTGGCCCTTCCTTTAAGATCGGTCAAACCAGGCTTAGCTACAAACCGAACCAAAGTTGTAACAGTGTAATGGAAGGACAAAGCATAAAAATAAATTACCCGTGTTACAATCACCAACCATGGACTGCTTGTAAAGAGCATATATTTCCAGCAAATCATCATCGCTGGGTTTGGTGGTCAAAGCCCTCATTGCATTAGCTGCTTTGTTAAATTCCTAAAAATTAAAATTGTTAAATGCTAGAAAGAAGAAATAACTCTCTTTACCTCTTCTAAAGTCATGTTGGAGTACTTTTGCAAAAACTGGAGAACTGGAGAAAAATACGTGCGTTTTATTGCACCGCTTGTAATTAATTGAGCTTAATTGGAAAACTGACCTTTGTGTATATTGATAAGATACCTACTGAACAATAAATCTCGATGGTACTTTCGCACTTTATTATCAAAAGGTAAATATTTATCGCGCGGTAACTACTTCAAGTGCTCTTATGTAACCAACAAACGCCAAATGGACAGAATGGCTTGAAATCTGTCACTTTTTAAAACTGCATTAATCGTGGCCTTCCTTTATTAAAATGCGCAAAGTAAAATTTTGGAGGAATTAAATTTAGAGAAGGTTAGAATACCCGACCCTATTTACTTTTGCTTATATCCGGAAAAATATAGGCTACATCTGTTAACTCGGTTAGTTGTGAAGTATACATTTATCACATTTATTTTGCGTTTTCGACATGCTTATCTTATTTTTTTCGGTAATTGTGTCAATAATCTGTGTTGCAACCATCGGGTCCAAATAGGGGCTACCTATAATTTATTCATTTAACCAAAAGAAATAAAGATTTTTTTTATCAATGATGGAAATTGAAAAAAGTAAATAGTAAATATAACACAATTAAAATAAACAATATTTTCAACCATCTGTCTAGTATGTTATTAATATGACAGGTTATTGGTTTACTGATTTCTAAGGTTTTGACCAACGGCCGGCAAGCATATTATTACATAACTCCAACCGACTCGGCAGTGTCCCCGACTACCCAAACCACCCTTTTAAAATCCGGTGTAGTAGTAATGTAAACATTTATTGTTAATCTGCAACACATTAGAAATGCGGTAGAAGCACTGGCGGTATTTATACCCTAGGCCATATTTGTACTTTTTCCTTTTTTTAATACCAAAAAGTGTACTGATGTAAGTGCTTATATTTTTTATTACATAATTAGATTATGATTCATTTACTGTTTACACAACTAATCATATCTGAGTGCAGTCTGAACCAATAGTGCTTCAAACATAAGTGGGTGCGAGGATTTTGACTGTTGCTGTGTACTTTTCTTTAGCGTCGTTTTCGCCCAAACCTTTTTTGCTGTTCCAAGCGTTCCATTTGGCTTTTCCCTGGGCATCGTTCGGTTTTGCTAAAATTAAATCAGCAATTTTTTGTAGAAGAAATTTTTCGTATTACCGATATTAATATCGCCAACCGTGGCTTGTTTATACAATGCATAAATTTCTAACATGTCCGTATCTGACGGTCTTTTAGAAAATTTTCTGATTTCGTCGCAGGCTGCTTTAAATTCCTACGAAATCAAATTTAATATTTAGCTAAATCATACTTAAGTCGTTTCGTTTAGTATAATGTAAAATTCTTACCTCATCTGCAGACATGTTAATTTATGTGGTTGTTAGAATGCTTTATGGTTAGAGAATAATGTATGTTTCATGACAAAGTTGTATTTATAGGATTTCAATAACATTAATTATTCAGCAGTTAACAATCGATTGAAAAATAAGTTTAAATAATAACAGACATTATGACCTCAAACAGGCTTTTTTTAAAGTTATTTTACAGCAAAAAAAATGTGTAATCACACTTGAGGAGAATTCTGTTGACAACTTTTTATGTCAGTTTGAAATGTACTTTGCGGTGTCCATGCAAATAGTACTCAGACGTTATTGTAACCTAAACTTGAATGTTATTTATTGAGTATTTAACTTACAACAAAGAAGATTTTTCGGACGCTAGTTAAATGTGTCTTAACAACTTACAGACTAAAGACGAAGTAGATGAAATAACGAGGGAGGACCAGGGAAAATGGCAAACGAAAAAGGGAAAAAGAAGCCTCAAATGACATGTAGTGTTGTTTTGTATAAATAAGAAATTCGGTTTTGAAATTCTTCCTGTTATTAGTTTTTGAGATATCGTTTACACAAGCCAAAATATAACTTGTAAAGAAAAGGAAAGAAAAAATGAAAACTTCAGAAATTTTTATTAAGTTCAAATTACAACCCAAAACCTAAGGGATCAGTGGGTGGCATGTTAATGGTAGCAGCCAAAACTGGTTGAGTTTGCTCGATTCGAAACACGAATACTCTAATAATTTGCTGTGCAGTGATATTTGCAATATTGTCGTTATTGTCATTCAGAAAATTGATTTCGGTAACGTTCGTCTGAATTTTATAAGCCAGGCCTGGAGGTACAAGTGGAACCTAAAAAATTCCATAGTTGATTATGCAACAACCACTTAACCTTTATACCTTCATTAGATAAGCGGACAATCTATAAACCGAAGGTTTGCAATGAAATATTACTGATAATCCAATCAAGGCCTTTTCAGTATTCATATTTTCTAAAATCAAAGTTAGGGTAAATTTTGGTCCCAAACCGAAAACTTGTGCTGATAATTTAACTTCTTCCTTTTCATTACCAACGGCTGATTGATCTGATTGTAATTGTACCACAGCTCTTGCAGCATTCAACCTTAACCTTAGTAAATCTTGTTGAAAGCTTTGATGCATTTCAATAGAATTTTGTTGTTCCCTTATACTGTGTTCCATAAATAATTTGCTTCTTTTGGGCAGAGGTAATGGTTTGTTTTGAGTAGCAGGAAATGTGGTGCTGTCGTGGTTGGTTAAATTAAAATCCGCAGTTCTTTTGAGGATCTTAAAATTGATGGTACCACCTGCAAATAATCGACAGCTGGTAATTGGCAACAGGTGATCCTACTGATTACCAAGAGTTACGATTACCATAACGTGTTCCTCTTGACCTAATTGTCCGAATGTTATGGCAGATGCCGCGTCAGGTGTAGGGATGTAGTCCACGGGATGCCGTCCTTGATAAAGTTGTATCGCGGCTCCTCTTAACCCAACGGCGATTAATGACACGTTGTAGTGTTTCAAGGGCACCAACGAGAGACAAGTCACAGAATTCTTTAATTTCACGGACCACAGTTTGTTACCCTGAAAAATTTAAATTAAAAATTAAATTTCCGGAAAAGCCAATTTTACCGATTTAGTGTAGCAACAAAACATTTTTTCAGTAGTTGCCAAATAGATGAAATTATCGCCAGGCACGAACAGTATATCAACAATTGCAGATGTGGTTTGCAAAATTACTTTTCCTTCTAACCACCCTCTTCTCAAAACGCACACATAATTTTCACGACTAGCTATAATTAGGCGGAACTCGACTTCGTACAGCCCTGAAGATGTCATGATGCATGGAGTCGTTTTTAAATTGGAAACGCTCGCCTGAAATTTTCTAGTCTTGGATCAATTTTTTTGGGCCGATAAGTACCTGATGGAGAATCGTAAAAGTTTGTGGATCCAAAATATAAATTTGTCCAGATTCTGTAGCTATTACAGGATTTGCCATTGCGGTTTGTTCTTCATGGTTTTTATGAATCGTAGTCATGCAGGTGATGTTTGTTATTCTGATAGGTTCGCTGCCGGCGTATTTAGTAATCATTTCTTCTTGTTTTTCAGGTGACAACGAAAGTAAATGTTGCGACCTGAGACAAAACAAATTACATAAGCTATTTATCTTGCATAGTCCAACACCTAACAGTATAGGGACTTTAAAATAAATACATTCTTGTATAGGTATGTACAGTAGACGCCGGGTTATCCGAATAATTCGGAGGTTAACTATTTTAATTGTAAATCCATTAGATGGCTATTCGTGCAGCATAATCTGTAGCAACTTTTATTTAAATAAGTCTCACTATACCCATTTTTTACAGAGAAGCTACGTTTACCAACAGACAGAATCAAGTCAAGATTGACAAAATCTTGAACAACAAGGTTTGTTAATATTTCTTCGGATAATGTGGCGACAGGTTAACATTGTTTTGGATAAAAAATTTACTTTCAATTTTGTTTCAAATAATTTGGCAGACAACTTGAAGTCTACTGTAATTATATTAAATATCGTTAAGGCAAGGATTAAAGTGTTTGTGAACGTTTCGTTAACAACCTTCATGAGGACTATCAATACGAAAAATTGAAATAAATAATTAGATTGTGAATCAATCTTGAAAATGTTATGTATTCAGAAATGCATGATGCATAGGAAGTTGACAAATGACGGTAAAGGGTAATGCCTACAAAAGCTACCTATCATTATTATGAATCTATAAAAATATGATTCAATGCAGGTAGCATGTTTAAATCAATTTATGTTACCAGTTTTAGACAACCCAATATACGGTGATTAGAATGTTGGGACAGAGTGCGAGTGAGAGATCCTCATGTTATTGTACGATGGGTTGTCTACATCTTGAGTCATAAAAATTATGTTTAGTGCTTATGTGCGAGCTTCAAATCCTTATGCCCTAATAAGTTGTCCCAGGTCTTCAACCATCGCCGTATTCACTTGTTTCATATTTGATTTTTCAAACTCTCGTATGATTGAATTTTGGATTCACATTTTACTAATTAGCTTTAGTATATCTTCTCATTCTTTTCTTCTTTCTTTATCAACTTTCTTTCAGTCAGTGTTCGAAAGGCTTCCCCAATCTTTCTCCATTCACCTCTGTTCCCCGTTCGTCGCAATAACTCAAATCTATTAATTCTCTTCAAATCATCCGAACATTGCATCTGTGGAGTCCTCTTTCTCTTTTTGTAAGCCTTACTTTTGCCGTCCTTGGTGTCCAATATTGAATCTCCATCCCTATGTCAATTTCTTTGGCTGATGTCTTGCTTTGTAAACCTGTCTAATAATTACATTTTTAGCATCTGTTTTTCTACTGCATTTTGTGCTTTCTGTTATTTTCTGGTTAGTTATTATTTGTGTGGTGATTTTATTTTTAATTCTATTGTGGCGGTTCGGATCGACTCCTGGTGGTCCCGAGGTCTTTTTCGACCACCAGCGTTCTTAGCTGATCCGGAACGAATGGACGCAAAATTACGTCCGGCACAGCACGACCACTTACACATGTCAGATGACACATGATGTATGTAAGTGTGCCACCCGCGCTGGACAGGACCGGAAATACCCTTCGGACCCTACAAGTCGACCTCCCTGAACTTGTACATATACAAATTTTCAATGAGCTTCAGGGAAGTCGTTCCGAATCCACCAACCGGTCGAGTCGTACATGTGTATTATATTGTGTAAAATACTTTTCCTTTATCAAATAAAAACTCTAGTCAAAATTGGTGTGTTACTTAAACCCCAACACACTAAACTATGTTTTCGATTTCACCATGGCTTACATCTTTTCCAAACTTTCAAACCTTTTTCAAAAAAAAAGGTCTTACATCTTTTCCAAACTTTCAGACCTTAGAACTAGATCATCTGTAAATCATAAATGGTTCAATCTTTCTTTCATTTCATTTCTCCATCATTATCTCCATCATTTCTTATAATTTTAATTTAATTAATTAAACTACTATTTTATGACCTTTCCAATAGATCACGAATTGTGATTATATAAATAGTGTATTGTTTATCGGTTTGTAGGAGATTCTCTACAATGTGTAAGTAACAGTATTTTAATCTACTATAATTCAGTGGCGGCTCGTACATAAGTTCTGCAGAACTGCCAAAAAATTAACACCAAAAAAATTAACTTCGTTTGTATTTAATTTATAAAACGTAATATTGAAAAAATTGAATTTCGTCACAGAATGTTATTTTCTTAATCGTAACAACTCGTAACTCCATGTCTCATGCAATCGAGAATCCAACATTCCAACAAACCAGTTAAGTTTTGTCGTAGTTTCAGCGGAGTAGACCATTGTTATTATACTGGGCCATTCGAGGCAGTGAACAGAACTGCTTGAGACACCCCCACTACCCCCCTCGCGTCCTGCACATACCCAAACTCTTTCACTAATTTAATGCTGTTTATGTGCTGCATTTCACGTAGTTTTGTTCGAGGCGCTTTACCTCTTTTGAAATTCATCTTCCAAAATAATTTAAAAGAAACACTAAAAGAAACAAAAAAGTTATTAGAAATTAATGTTACAACTCCTACGTCTGAGGCCGAACGATGTTTTTCAACTTTAAAGCGAATTAAGACTTTTCTTCGGAATACAATGCCCGAAGACCGTTTAACAGCCTTGCCCATGCTTTCTATTGAAAAAAAATTTATGTCCGAAATTAAAAATTTTAATGAAAAGGTCATTGATAAATTTGCCACTAAGAAAGACCGCAGGATTGATCTGATCTACAAAAAATAAGTAAGTTTAAATAAAAACACGACCCTGATTATATGAGATGCAAATTGCAGAACATCTGTATTGTACCACGAAGAACAATAATTACTTCAAATTATATCCATTGTAGGTGTTAGATGAATTGCTTGTATGGCTCTATCTGCAGTTCTTTTTTGAGTCTCTTTGATTATATAAAATGGATTAATTATTGTCCACTTTTCACAGTATCCTTTTAAAAAGACAAAAAATATTGGAAGAACTGATAAAGTACATGTGGTTTTGCAATGACGAAAGGTGTAACAAACCAAAACATTCTACACGGCATGAAAACAAATCTAGAATTTATTTTCTGAATCAAAAGCAGGCAGGCAGCTTATTTAAATCATTTAATAAGAAATGAAAGATATCAACTTCCTATGCAATTATATTATTGAATCAGTAATACTTTATGTATAGTGGGTTACCTAAGTAGCTACCACACATTCAGATTTTCTGATATGTCATACTTTCATTTTTAAATTCTAATTGGCTATTGTAATGCTAATTTGTTGCCTGTCTTTAATTTTAATGGCAAAAAAACGGTTTCTAAGTTTTATTTACCTGTCTATACATATAAATCTGATCTAGATAATATCCGATGAAATAACAAAACTATGATATCTAGATTTTACATATAGTTATAGGGTTCCAAAGTTTGACCTAAATTCGTTAATATGTAAAATCAATCAGTAAGTTCCACAAAACAGGTTTAAAGTTTAAAAAAATAACGTGATATGGATACTTTTACCATCTAATAAAACTTGTTAGTAACAAATAAAATAAGATAATAAATCGAATAGTACATTACTGATAATACCGATATTTAATAATCTACATATTTTGTATTAATTGCCTTGATGAAGTTAATGCATTATTCGAAACGTTGGTAATGAGTACAGTTACAGTTACAGTTTTTTAATCTTAAGATATTACCTGGATGAAAGCGTGCCAAAAGAAACATTCCTAAGATTTTTGATTACTTCCCCCAATGTCATGTCAGATTCGTTCTCCAAACGCTTCCAAACATCTTGTTCAATAGCAGGAACGGGCAAATTCGGCACGGAAAATTTAAAATACGGTTTGTTGTTTTTGTAAATTAATAAATCCGGCCCGCAGGCAACAGCAACGGCTAAAACGTATTCTTTTAACACCGACAATAAATTGCACGGTCAATTATTACCTGGTATTTTAGGATCGAATTCATCTGTATAAAAACTAATTATCCCGCTAGGAATATCGGGCAGCGCTTGATCCGAGACAAGCACCGTACCCTTGTAAACCTTAAGGCGTGACCTAAAATCCTGCCCTATTTTCAAGTCGATTAAAAGCAGGCGATGATCGCCATCTCCACAAACGTCTGCAAGGATTAAGTTTCTTGGTAATGTTGTTAAACCAGCACTTCGGTCTGAATGAGCTTCCAACCATCTCGATGCGGTTAGTTCACTGGGACAAAAACGCCTCGATTCAGGCAACACTTTTAACGTAAAACTAAATTTTCGTTATTACCTTCTGCTCATAATACAGTGCCACCACTAATTGCAGTATTTACGTGTACGTTTGTTGTAGTCACTTCGGTTGCTAAAGTAACGAAAGTAAGGAATCGATTGTAGTGCGTCAATGCATTGGGAATATTGGACAAGGTGGTTTAGTATCTAAAAAGTAGATAGGAAATAATTTAGATAATCCTGTACATACATAAGTAGAGGATTATTTAGGGTAATAATGAATCTAATAAATTACAAATACATACAATACATACACTGCAGAGATATTTACGTACAGTAGAACTCTCTATAATGAACTCTAGTTTGATATGAACTGGTTATCAAAATCCCAACAAAACAGCTATTTAAAATTATGTAAATAGAATCGGATATTCTGGACTCGCTTATAATAGACTTTTGGTTGAAATGAATTTAATTTCCTTCATAATACCGAGGCGACATCGGAAGAAGTTGCTTCTGCGGGCAGGATAATGCTCTATTGTTAACTTAACCCATTATTAACTAAAGATTGTACCAAAAAGCTTTCAACAACGGAATAATGCAAGTGAAATTCTTCGTCAATTACACCAAATACAAATAGTTTTAAATGACACGCTTTTAGGAAGACAGGGCATTCAAAATAAAACTTACAAATTACAATTTGATTTAGTTTCAAATTTAAAAAAATCAAATTTGGATAAGACGAACACCCGATTATTATAGAGTAATGCTAATGGTCCTCTCAAATCCACTATAAGCGAGTTGTACTGTATTGTGTTATTTTCAAAATTAATTATTAATTGATTATAACTAGCCTTCAACAACATTTCGATCATTTGCGTGAAGACTGGCACAACTCAAAAATTGTCAATTTTGAGATTATTGCATCAACATATTAGAGAAGATACATTGTCAAAAAACGGTGTTTTCTTAGTTATAGTGGTTTTCCAGATATAGAGCCACTGCCATTGACTTATTTCATGTTCGACTTGAACCGTTAATCAAACAGTGGCACATCTCAGTTGTGTCCAGTGTTTTAAAGGTAAGTGTTGTGCTTTTTTCAAGAAGAGTGAACCATCTCAAGAAATTGTCTTATTTAGGAGTTTTTTTCACAAATAATGGCATGCTGTGTTAATACGTTAATGTCGTTAAAATCATTATAATCGTCAACTTCTTCAGAAAATAAAATTTTACCTAAATTATTGTTATAGGGTTAGTAGATAAGCAACAGGGATTCGAGCACACTTTGCATATCAAATTAATCCGCGGTTTGATTCGCGGTTTGATAGAGAACAATGGATTTCCGCGAATTCCGCGAGTTTTATCGCGCAATTATTAATTATTCAATTATTCAATTGCGCAATTAGACTAGCGCAATTAGACTAGCGCAATTAGGTAATTAATCATTTTTGATTGACGCCTGTCATCCGCCATCTTTGATCTTTGACGTCCGCCATCTTTGGGGGTGTGGTCATCCGCCATCTTTGATCTGTCATTGGTCAGGGGGTGTGGCCATCTCACGTCTGACGTCATACAGCCCACTATCTCCATCTCATATTCCTTCTCTCTCTACACGCTGCTATCTCCATCTCATATTCCTTCTCTATTTTTTCCGGACTTGGAAGATTCGTTTTTTTCAACTCCGCCTGGCCTGAGATTCGAACCCAAGTCTCGTAGATCGATACACAAAAAACCAGTACTCCAGCGCCTTGCGTATGCTTTGAGATATGTTCCGGATAATTTAAACTAAGCCGTTGCGGAATTTTGATTGAGATTTTTTTTGAATAATTAGACACCTCCGATGAAATTTAAAATTCATTATGCGTAAAATTATGTTAGAATGCTCATATAATTTAAATCGTCAGCTGTTGAATTTTGACGGCTGAGATTTTTAAAGATTAAATGGGAGAAATTTGGATAATTACACGAGTGCGGTAAATATTTTTAAACCGATTAAATGGGTGAAATTTGAACATGAGTGTAGAATTGTAAAATGATTTTGTTAACCCAAAGTAATTTGCGCTCAGGTTGAAATCTCGCACGCGGGATATTAAAAAGGATGTATGGGGTTTAAAAAGAATAATACCAATTACACACTAATTGAGAAATATTTCACATATTGATAATTTACGCAGCCCCTAATCATAGGTGGTGGACCATCGATTTCAACGTTAGTGTTATAATGTTTTAAGCATCGAATTTGAATAATTACATGAGTGGAGCAAATATTGAATTCTTCCGATTGTACGTAAAATTCATCGCAGATTTATGGGATCTATTGTGCCTGCACCTGTTTGGGCGAACAATAGCGCACCCCACGCCCCGAGATATATTCTTTTTCAGTCCCATGAGATTTTTAGCCTAAACAAATCTTGACGTAAAAAGCGTCGTGTGATATATATGCAAGTGCGCCACACATGCAGGAATCAACTCGTCAAACATTACCCCACCACCTCCGAAGCTCACATAAATACAAAATTTCCAATCATGAAGTCCACTTGAATCTGCGACTCAAGTTAGCCGTTTGCGTAAATACTTTTCGCGTGTGTTATCGCAACATCGATAATAATAATAATAATGAGCTCCAATATGAATTTAACGAAATTAAATGATGTCGGCCTGTTGGTGAGTTTATTTTTCCAGTCAATCAGCAAATTTTACATTGTGTTTTCTTATTAGGCGAACATGCTTGAATTAAGGGCGCTTAATAAGCTGGAAGTTGGGGCAGTATATCCAATCATGAAGTTGAGGAAAGTGAAGACTAAATATGGGACTCGTATTATGGCGGACTTATTAAACTATACAACATATTTGCCAGGTCGAGTATCCGAAATCATTGAGGCGGATGAATCAATTTTAAATTGTACGAATGGACAGCTCCTTCTAAAATATATTGGCGGGCCTTATAATATGGTCGAATTTTTACGACCTGAAACGCATGTTAAATAAATATGTTTTCTGTATTTTTGTGTATGTGAATAAATTTTAATGTTGAAACAACCGGCACATTCTTAACCCAGAACATCCCAAAGTAATTTGCGCGCGCTGGATCTTGTCTGCATCCATCGTTAAAAGAATAGAGTGAACACTGAGAAATTTTAAAGTTGAGATTTTTTTAAAACACCTCCGATTAAACAAATGTCTGATGAAATTTGCGGCTCGCAATAAGTATATTTCTAAGTTATAATAAATATTGAACCTGAAATTCTTCTTCCAGCAGGTGATTCAAATTATTTAGACACGCGTTAAATAAATATGACTATTCAATTCACAAAATCATTTTTCAAATATTATCCAATAAAATAGCAGATATTTACTTTCGTATCCTAACAACAGAAAATTCCAGCGAATATTTCATTAGTGAAAATATAACTGGATATTCCACTAGTGGTTGCAGTGAATATTTTGAAGTAACTTGATTATTATTTTTATTTAAAAAAATTATTACTTTGTTACAAAATTAACTGAACAATTTGAAAAATGAACATTGTTGCAATTCTGAAAAATTCCTCCTTTGAACGAATGTTTAACATCACAAATTTTACCCTCCCTCCTGTTGGGCAATTCAGTCGCCACCGTTGTCAACGTAGTAGTTCTCATTTTTTCAACAATTGTCCTGTGATGTTCGTTGTCCATTTGTAAATAAGACTTGATTGAATTAATATTATTGTGGCCTGTGATTTTTATTAACTGATGCTCGCCAACACCTGCTTTGGCCAATGACGATACGCTAGTGGATCTAATTGAATGATTGGATATTTTTTCTTTTTTTAGTGTCCAATCCTATTTTTTCTGCCGATGTTTTCACCCATTTTTCAATTTCGTTTACACCCACAGGGGAATTCTTGTACCAATAATTTTTTCCATTAGAATTCCAAAATGGGTTAGGCGTTAAAAACATCCTCTCGGTCTTGACATTGCTGCCTCTCTTCGACAACAGCTTATGGTACAGTCTATAATTATCCGATATTTATAAATCAATTAAAAAAGGAAGAAACCAGGAACTTACCTTATAGGACAAATTTCCGCATTTTCATTGGTTATCAACCAATTACTTTCAGTTAAACGTTTTGCACCGCCTTGAGCAGTTTTGGAAAAAATAGAATTATATTCTACACGCCCTGTAGGAAGACCCTCATTGTTAATTTCTTCCTTAAAGAAGTAAGTTTGACATTGAGCCCCTTCTCCACCTCGCCAAGCTAATTCATAGGAGACAATGAAAAAAAATTTCTTTTGAAGTCCATGGGGGCTATCTTCGTCGAAAACTTCAACAATTTTTTGATATTCTTTTTCAGACAGAGCTACTGCGCTGCTGGTTCTTTTTTCTGGAAGCGCCTGTAATTTTCGTCTAGTAGCATCTCTAGCCTCTCTCGATGTTTTGAATACAGCTTCACTAAATGGGTTAATCTCAATATTCCACATATTGAAATACATTTCTTGCACCATTTTCGCAGTACTGTTCCATAAATGCTTGACCACACCTTCCTTATATTCCGACCCATCTCTCTTCCTCATATTAACGGCCCAACTCTTCAGAATAATATTTAACTCTGCAGATGTGACAGATGGTGTCAAAGAGTAGTCTTTTTCTTCCAAAAACTGAGAGAACTGACGCCATACCGACTCTCGTGACTTCCGTGTATTTTCCGGCACGTTTCTTCCAATATCTACATTGATTTCTGCATCAGATCTCTCTCCAAATCTTTTGCACACACTTTCCATTACTGTCAGAAAATATTCAAATAACAACTTTTTTTACCGGTTGCTATGGAAATGACATCATGTGTAACTCAAATTTTCGAACTAGATTTTGAAATATTTCATTTTAATCATTGATTTGGTGAATTGAATAGTCTGTTGAATACAATTCGTTGTCAAAGATTGTACAATATTTTTATTCATGGTCATTATACGCTTCCGAACACCATTCGTGCTGCGCACTCATGGTGTTCATAAAGCGAATGACCATTCATAAAAATATTCGACAATCTTTGACTACTCGTTGTATTATAACTGAATATTTTTGTATGTGAATAAATTTTTAATGTTGAAAACAGGCGCTACATTCTTAGAACGCACCAAAGTAATTTGTGCGTGTTGAATCTTGTCTACATCCATCGTTAAAAGAATAGAGCGAACACTGGGAAATTTTAAAGTTGAGATTTTTTTTTTTTAAAACACCTCCGATTAAACAAATGTCTGATGAAATTTGTAGCTCGCAATAAGTATATTTCTAAGTTATAATAAATATCGAACTTAAAATTCTTCTTCTGGCAGGCGATTCAAATTATTTCGACTGCTGACTGAATTTTTAGACTCCAAATTTATGTTTGAGAATTCATTATTGCTAAATTTATGTTCGAGAATTCATTATCGCCTAGATTTCTAACTGTCAATCTTTAGCGCGTACGATTGGGGAAAAAAGAGTTATGATGAACAATACGTCAGCGCCCTTAAAAAAAAAAAAAATCTAAAACCGCATACAACATAATACACGTGTGCGGGGGTGAAAGCGTGAAATTAACGCTTGAAATGCGGACTCCAAATTTATGTTTAAGAATTCATTATTGCTAAATTTATGTTCGAGAATTCATTATCGCCCAGATTTCTAACTATCAATCTTTAGCGTGTACGATTGGGAAAAAAGAGTTACGACGAACAATGCGTCTGCACCCTTAAAAAAACTCTAAAACCGCATGCAACATAATACACGTGTGCGGGGGTGAAAGCGTGAAATTAACGCTTGAAATGCGGACTCCAAATTTATGTTTAAGAATTCATTATTGCTAAATTTATGTTCGAGAATTCATTATCGCCTAGATTTCTAACTGTCAATCTTTAGCGTGCACGATTGGGAAAAAAGAGTTATGACGAACAATGCGTCTGCACCCTTAAAAAATTTCTAAAACCCCATGCGACATAATACACGTGTACGAGTGAAAGCGCGGGCATTTACCCACTGTGAGGTTTTAAATGCGATGACTCTGTATTCATCAGATTTATGAGGTCCAATGTATTGCGTGGACAATAGCCCTCAAAACAGTTTGTGTGATTTCAATTCAATCATTTGTGCGATAGCAGTCACCGAAGGTGGTCCTATAATCTATAACCGCCCATGATTTTTCGGCCTAAACAAATCTTGTCAAAAAATTACTCACGCATATCAGCTGCCGCATGTTGGGTGATAAATGTATGCCACACATACAGGAATGAACCCGCTAAACCCCACCCACCCAAACTCACTTACATAAATACGAAATTTTCAATCAGTTTCATGAAGTTCGGGCGGATCTGTGACGTGTGTCAGTTCGTACGCGTAAATACTTTTCACGTGTGTTATCCTGCATCTAATATTCATATGCGATGGATGTTGCACAATATGTCGCTGCAATAACGAAAATATTCACAAAAGCTCTCGCAGCGATACGTCGCGATGATCATGAACGTATTGCATTCTTTATTCGCGAGGGTCATCGTCATACGCGGGTGATAAATAAATTATTACGTGGTGTTGGAGCATCGGTGGCACAAAAGCAGAGTGCGTTATCGGCAATTGGGCAAATCAAATGTCTAATTGCGAAGTTTAAAAATTTGAATCGTGTCGGGCATGGCGTGCGAAATGTGCGCAGCGAACGTCTTGTTTGGCATGATATTAATCCAGCATTTGACTCACGTCTGCGTACAGGGCTGATTATTAATTTGCGTCATCTCGATATCAAGGGATTTCTGAGTGATGCGGCCGCGCTAATTAAAACTCGTCTAACGAACGCCATAAAAAAGAGTGGGAATATTAAAGTTAACGTCATATTAAGTGCCGAGTATGCAATCATTAAGGATGGCGATGAAGTGCTATCAGTCAAGCAATTCAATACGAAGAATAGCGTTTTATGTGTAACCACAAATATCCTCGAGTGGTTTGCAGACGAAATTACGCGTCCGCTGTTGCTTCAAATGGATGAATTCTCGATGAAAGATTCGGGGTGGACATTACGTGCTATAAACAGCTTAATGGTGAATATTAACAAATATAACCCCTTACATGCAGGCTCTTATTTGGAGCTACCTGGGCAAATTGCGAAAAAAGAGGCCTGCATTAATGTACGCAATTATGACAATGAGTGCTTCAAATGGTCTGTATTGTCAGCTTTACACCCCACAGCGATCAACCCACAGCGTGTTTCAAAATACCACCTGTTTGCAAACACACTAAATTTTACCGGATTGGAGTTTCCAATTACGTTGAATGCGATTCCAAAATTCGAGCGACAAAATAATATTTCCATAAATGTGTACATTTTAAATAAGCATAAGAAGGCATTTACTGTCGCGCCGACGCACATAACGGCGTGCAAGAAAGAGATGCACATCAATTTACTGCTGCTCCAAAGCAGCTATGGAGATGATGATGTGGAGAACGCGGCACCAATCACACATCATTACGTGTGGATAAAGAGCCTTTCACGACTCGTAAGCAGCCAACTATCAAAATATCGGGTGAAAAAATATATATGTGATTGCTGCTTGCATTATTTCCATACTAATGATGCCTTGAATAAGCACCTGATTGATTGCACCAGCTTAAACCACTGCCGGATTAATCTCCCAACGGCTAAAAATAGCAGCGTCGTATTTAAAAATTTTAACCACAAGGAGATCGTTCCATTCACCATCTACGGCGATTTTGAGTGCATTCTGAAGCATGCAAATCAGGTATGTTTAACATAAATAATAATTGAACCGATTTTTAGTATTTTTTTATTATAGGAACAAGGTACAAAAACTGAAGTGGTACAAATACATGAGGCATTCAGCGTGGGGTATTACTTGGCATGCAGTTATGATAATGATCGTTCGTATTACCGCAGTTATCGAGGGGTGGAGCCGGCCAAATGGTTTGTGACCGAACTTCAGAATTTAGCGAAAGATCTGGAGGACGTGTACAAGTCAGCGGTACCGATGGAGCCCCTCACCACCGCCCAAATCACCGCCTTCCAGAATGCGAGCCACTGCCACATCTGCGAGAAGCCGCTGCAATCAGATCGAGTTCACGATCACTGCCATCTGACGGGACGTTATCGAGGTGCAGCCCACAACTCTTGCAATTTAAATTACCAACATTCACGCGTGATTCCCGTCGTATTCCACAACCTCAGCGGCTATGACGCCCACCTACTAATCGCAGACGTCGCAACCTGTTTCGCGGGGCGAATTGAACTTCTAGCCCAAAACAAGGAGCGATACATATCATTCGTCAAACACATTGACGGCAGCGACATATCATTTCGCTTTATCGACTCATTCAAATTTATGGCGTCATCCTTAGACAAGTTGGCGTCATATTTGCCTGAGGTGAAAATTGTTCGGCGCCAATTCAGCGACTTGAGCGACCAACATCTGACGCTGCTGAGACGGAAGGGGGTCTTCCCATACGAGTTTCTCGATTGTGTGGAGAAGTTGGAAGTGCGCGAGCTGCCCGAGAAGAAGCAATTTTTCAGCTCATTGACTGGGAGTGACATCTCCGATGCCGATTACGAGCACGCAAAAATGATCTGGACGCAATTCGACATCCGATGCCTGGGGGAATATTCGGATCTATATTTGAAAACAGACGTGTTGCTGCTGGCCGACGTTTTCGAGAATTTTCGTCAGAACTGCATGCAAACGTATCAGCTTGATCCGGCTCATTACCATACGCTGCCCGGTCTCGCTTGGGACGCCATGTTGAAGCATACCAAGATTGAGTTAGAGCTTCTTACAGACATCGATATGGTGATGTTCATCGAGCGTGGAATTAGGGGCGGGCTGAGCCAGTGTAGCAATCGCTATGCCCGAGCAAATAACAAATACATGCCTGATTACGATCCGAATGAACCCTCAAGCTATCTGATGTACTTCGACGTCAACAACTTGTATGGGTGGGCCATGATGCAACATCTCCCAACTGGCGGCTTTCGATGGGAGGACCCCGGCATCAATTGGGACATTGCCGACGATTCGCCCCGCGGATACATCCTGGAGGTGGACTTGGAGTACCCTGACGAGCTGCACGACGCCCACAAAGATCTACCCCTGTGCCCCGAACAGACGAAACCGCCCGGATCCCGCGAAAACAAACTTCTCGCCACATTATCATCGAAATTCCGCTACATAATCCACTACCGTAATTTGCAGCAGGCAGTGAAGTATGGGATGCAAATTACCAACATTCATCGAGTCATCAGCTTCAATCAGTCACCCTGGTTAAAGGGCTACATCGACCTCAACACTGATAAACGGAAACACGCCTCCAACGACTTTGAAAAAAATCTGTTCAAATTAATGAACAATGCAGTTTTCGGGAAGACAATGGAGAATGTGCGTAATCGGGTCGACGTAAAATTGGTCACCAAATGGGCCGGTCGATATGGCGCTGAGGCACTCATCGCAAAACCGAACTTTCACAGTCGCATAGTGTTTAACGAAAATCTCGTCGCGATACAACTGGCAAGAACCGAGGTCCTCATGAATAAACCGATCTACGCGGGATTTTGTGTGTTGGACTTGGCGAAAACGTGCGTCTATAATTTCCACATCGACTACATGCTCCGCGTATTTGGAACTAATTGCAAGCTGTTATATACCGACACCGACAGTCTAATTTACGAAGTGCAGTGCCCAGACATTTATGCGATAATTAAGCGGGATATTCGTCATTTTGACACTTCAGACTATGATCCCAATAATCCATATGGGATGCCACTAAAAAATAAAAAAGTTGTGGGTCTTATGAAAGACGAGTGCGCCGGTGAAATTATGACCGAATTTGTCGGTTTACGTAGTAAGATGTACAGTGTGCGTGTTGGTGGCGTCGATCGTATGAAGAAGGCGAAGGGCGTTAAGGCGGCAGTTGTGAAAAACACCATCGAATTCGACGATTATGTGAAGTGTCTACGTGAAAATACTGCAATCAGTCGCCACCAGCACCTTTTTAGAACAGTACAACACCAAATTCAAACGGTGCGGCAGTGCAAATTAGCATTAAGTCCATATGATGACAAGCGATATCTACAGCCCAATTCCACCGACACATTACCCTGGGGACACTTTACATTACGGGGTGATATCGCGATGGAAGTTGACTGAAGTGTTGTATATAATTTTAGGATGTATATTGTTCATAATTTTTGTATTATAGCTTTAAAATGTAATTATTAAATGTGACTATTGTATGCCATGTAATTTTTTATATTCATATTTTTTTTTTTTAAATTCTATCGCTGTACACATATTTTTATGTAATTTTTGGGTGTAGAAAAGAAAAAACACATTTTTTCAATATTTGTATATTTATGCAGCTCAATAACTGTACAATTGTATTATTTTGTAAAAATAAGTGGGTCAATCCAGCCTCACTGAAATACATACTTTTTCCATAAGGTAATTTTTTATAATACATCGAGCCTGTTAACCCAAGAGTCGTGCTTATGATTAAACCCTAGCCACTTGACAAAAACTTTGTCACCGCGTTTTCGGAGAATCTTTTCGACCAGATATACGTGGGGATGTTGGACCTTCTGAAGTTCCTCAGCGTAAAAGGCGCCCTCGATATTTCGAGCTTGGTAGTCATTTAGATTGAACGTTGGCGGGTTGGTATGTTTAACCGCTGTAATGTTGAATATTTCGGTCGTCCAATTTGGTGTATAACCCTTTTCAAAGATGTGCTTAAACCTGCTGATTCGGACTTTATCGCCAACTTTTAATTTTAATTTTGCGGGCTGTATGTGGAAATTTTTGTATGCACGCAGTAAAATCGCTTCAGCATTTTCAGTGCAAACATCTTTAGGCTTCATACTGATCGTCCGATGTTTGCTATCGTTGTAAGTTGTTACCAATTCTTGCAAGATATCCAGCCACTTATAATTGCCGCGTAGACTGAATTGCCGCCACATCTTATTTTTAAGGGTCCTGTTGAATCGCTCACAGATTGACGCCTTCATATTACTAAACGTCGAGTACATATGAATATTGTGTCGCCCCATGAGCGCATTAAATTTTGAATTATAAAATTCCCGCCCGGCATCGACATGTAAATTTTTGGGTATGCGCCCCCTTGCGAGTATCGAATTCATTGCAGCAGCAATATCTTCACCATTCTTGCTTTTGGAGGGCGCTGCCCACGCAAATTTTGAAAATGTGTCGATGACTGTAAGCAGAAAAGCACGCCCTTTATTAACACTTGCGTATGCCGACATATCGACAAGATCGGCTTGCCATGTTTCATCTAGCCCGCGAATGTCAAATTTGCGGCGTTTATAATTTCGTCGGGCAGGTTTATGAAGCTCATTAACAACGGCTAATTTTTCCATTGCGATGCTTTCAGCCCTCAATCAAAACTTGCAGTAAGCTCGGAAACTGCCCGTTAAGCGCTTTTGTGCCGCATTAATATCGCTCGGAAACTTCCGTCATACGCTTCTGGAGGTCGACACTGATTGCGGTCAGTTTTTTGAAACTATCGCTTAATTCATGAACGGCATTTGAAACGTTAGTTATGAGTTCGCCGGCTGCAACTTGCTGCTCCAAGCTTTTTTGCATGTCAGACTGAAGCGCTTCAATCTTCACTCTGCTCGCATTAATATCGTTATAGAGGGGCTCCACGATCTGAGTTGAACTATTAATTGCATTATGCATAAAACTCAACACCGTGCTGAGGGTGGCTGCATCGTTGGACTCCTGAGGTTCAACAAGGTTGCACAATCTCCTATTTTGCATGTTAAAATCACCATCGGCGGTCAATTGGAATCCAATCCCAGGAGGGCCGCGCACACTAGTCTTTTTATGCAACTGACGTCCAAACACGTCGACGCTCATCTTGCAAATGATGTTCAACTAATGTAGTTGGCTTCACGCAATTCCTCGATAATCGATATGATTTCATTTGAATGATTGGGATTTCCAGCAGTCTGCGATGCAAGGAGCAGGCGCAGACGACTGATGAGTTCATTTGGATCATCCCAATACGTGTAATGTGCCCGTGCACCCTTTCGAGCAATCATGAATTCTGGCAGCATACCGCCTCCCTCATGCTTGGCAATCCCCGCAATAAAGTTTTCGAATTTCAAACTTTTATCTCTGCGAATGTTTTGATTCATGCTGTAGCGTATCCGATGTGCATTTGTTGCGACAACGATTTGACCATAATTTCTCGAGTCCTCGCGATTCACACAGTCCATATCTGGCGACTTTTTAAACAATAATTCAATCAAACCTCGGGTTTTCTGGTACTTCCTATCACCCACGCGAATGAAATCATTTTCAAAATGAATTTGTGAATCGCCAATCATCAGGCGATCATTGGCGAGTTTGCGTACGCCATACGTGGTATCCAGCCCCTTTTTATTATTTTTCATTAACATTCTAAGATACTGTGAATTATCATTCGACGGGGGTTCAGAGTCCATTTTGGCGTCGTGTTGTTTCACGATTGCACCCATCTCACTCGTCTCACGTTGGGAGTTATTTACAAGCTGCTGTAGAGGCGCCACCACCGGTTTAAACACCTCACTCATAGCCCGTTCAGCCGCCTCTCTGCCCAATTTAATTATTTTATACTTTTTGCGAATCGCATCGCTAGCTTTGACGATTTGATGGAGAACATCTGCCTGCTCGCGATATTTCTGCATGTTGACGCTGCCGCATTCAAAATGCTTCTGCACACATTTACAAAATTTTTGTTAATTTAAACCACACTCATGTAGCAGTCGAAGCCCTTTCTATATCGCCCCGCGTTGAGCTCACTATCCTTATCGATGACTAGAAAACCATGCTTATCACACCAGCATGCGGAACATAATTCTCGAAAATTCGTATAAGTCATATCGGTATTGACGTGATCTTCGTAAATATGCTTGAGATTCATATCATCCTGTTTAAACAATACCAATAGGTTAGCATTATCGCGAACTAGATGTTTAGGAATACGCGCATATGTCTGACATAGGTAGAAGCAATCTACGGTTTTATGACGCCCCATGCAAAAGAAGGCCCGAATATTTTCCTGCTTCTCGCACGCAACATCATCAAAGATCATAATTGAATTGGGGCGCGCATCATCCGGTCTCACCACTTGTTCATGTTCGCTGAATGGAAAATACTCGATGCCATCCACTGGTGCGAGTAATTGCGTTAAAATTTGATATTTCGGCTGATTGAGTGATTTCGAGTAAACGTACACATTTTCAAATCTTAACCCGTTCGGTTGTGTTAACAGTGCTAGTAGGACATTGGTCTTGCCACAATTGGACGGACCGCAAAATATCGCCCTCACACTATTCGGCAATAATTCGCCGTGTCGTTTCTCTTTATTTGAACTGGTCTGCTGCATGAGGTCATCAAAATTTATCGTGGGCAGTCTGCTGGACTGTTCCTCGAAGCTAATTTGAGCCATGACTGATGGAAAAACCATAAATATCGGGGTTATAAGCGTTTACAATTCAGTCGTATTGCGATCATGGTCGCGCGTGCATCTCGACGTAAACCAGCTGGTGAAATAAAGCGCGGTAAAGGGCTTGTAAACAGTATTATAGACAAACTCCCGGTGGAGGTTCATATTCCGGGCTATCAATACTGCGGGCCGGGCACAAAGTTGTCGAAAAGACTCGCACGAGGAGATCCAGGTATTAATCCTCTCGACGCGGCGTGTAAAGAGCACGACATTGCTTATTCCAAAGATCGTAATTTGGATGCTAGAAGCGCTGCCGACAAAATATTATTAGAGAAAGCCTGGGAACGTGTTTTAGCCGAAGGCGCTAAGGTCAGCGAGAAAGCAGCTGCTTGGGCGGTAACGAACATCATGAAAGCTAAGAGGAGGTTCGGCATGGGGTTGAAGAAGGGGCGGCGGCGGCTGCCGCTGCGAAAAATTGTTAATGCCGCTAAGTTGGCCATGTTGCCGAGCAGAGATGCCAAAATTGCGGTCAAATCCGCACTAGCGGGCGCCCGAAAAGCTGTTAAAGAGGCAGGTGGAAAATGTAATGTACGATCACCGCGTATTCTGCCCATTCCGTCAAAAATTGGAGGTTTTCTACCATTTCTTGTACCCATCTTTGCGGGCCTTAGCGCAGCCGGCGCGTTGACAGGTGGCGTTGCTGGAGTCGTTAAAGCAGTGAACGATGCAAGTGCAGCCAAGCGGGAACTAGCGGAGACTCATCGTCACAACAAAACGATGGAATCTATAGTTCTGGGGAAGGGCCTCCACTTGAAACCGTACAGACAGGGTCTGGGACTTTATCTAACGCCAAAAAACTAATTGAGAAGCTACCACGTCGAGCATTGACCGATGTCGATATACTTAAATATGCTAAAAAGTTGAAAATTCCACATTTTCGTGGAGTCTACATGCGAAATGACCTGCCCAAGAGTGGCCCCCGAAAATTCGAGTCCGCAATAGTTAACCTCGATGATGCGGATGGGCTTGGAACGCATTGGGTTGCATATAAAAAGATCGGCGATGAAGTCACCTACTTTGACAGTTTCGGTAATCTACAACCGCCCCAGGATCTAATCACCTATCTCGGCGTTGGTAGCGTCAAATACAATTACATTCAATATCAAGACTATGGCACATATAATTGCGGCCACTTGTGCATCAAGTTCTTGTGCGGTCAACTATAAAAGGTTTACATAGCCGCATTGAAAATCATAATCATGATGGATTCGTTCACGTTAACTTTGTCGGGAACATCCTCGGTACTTGGGGTTCAATATTTCCCACCGATTGAACTCTCGCCGCATAAAACATACGCTCTTGGGTTGGTAGAACTGCTAACATTCAACTCGATTCCCAATATAGACGACGGATGCAACATGTTTTATATCGGTGATGAACAAATCACTCTGCCCACCGGCAGTTATGAGCTTGAAGATATCGAGAAATGTATACGAGCGACTCTGAAAGATCAAAACATCATCATCGAGATCAGACCCAACAACAATACGCTTCACAGCGAAATTATGTGCAATCGTGAGATAAATTTTAAACGTCCCAATTCCATAGCTAATCTTTTAGGTTTCACCCCGCGAATTCTTGAAGCAGGTGTACTTCATATATCAGACATACCCGTAACCATTCTAAAGGTAAATGCCCTCAGGGTCGAATGCAACATCACCGCCGGCGCTTACATCAACGAGCGTAAAGTACATACCATCCATGAGTTTTTCCCAATCGTACCGCCCGGTTATAAGATCATCGAAGTTCCCGCAAGCGTCATTTATCTCCCGATCACGGTGCGAGTAATACACCATTTACAGGTCCGATTGGTGGATCAGGACGGAAACTTGGTAAATTTGCGTGGCGAAATTATAACTGTACGACTTCACGTCAAGTCATTATCATAAAAAATGGTTATCGTATATAATGCAAAAATTGGGCGGGGGTATAAAATTGAATCATCATGTCCAAAGCAAGTCAGTCAGCGTGTACCACTCAAAGTGTTAACACGTCCAAACATCGAGATTCTGAAGAGTCTGGGCTTCAAAGTGAATCCTTCTGGAGGCAAATTAAAGATCGATTCTCCTGCTTAATTATCTGCTTTATACCATGGAGGGCGAGATCCTAATGTTTCATGCGCCAGTTGTTTACGACGAATCCATTGCGCATTGTGAAAGTCACGCGCACCAGCCGTACGCATCGTCAACTTTCAACAACAGCGATGAGATTCGCATTGTTATCCAACATCAAGATTTGTTTTTGCTGCCGAGCAGAAGTTCGCTACATATATCTGGAAAATTAACCAAGTCCGATGGGACTACGGCTGCTCAAAGTACAACTTTAGTCAACAACGCAATCTGTCACCTCTTTGATGAAATACGCTATGAATTGAATGCGGTCGAGATTGATCGATGCAAGAATGTTGGCCTCACGAGTTTCATGAAGGGTTGTGTGTCTCTAAGTCCCGGCCAGAAACCTATGCTTGAGAACGCCGGCTGGTTTGATATTGATAAAAATGCGGAAAAATTAGTTAATGATGCGGGCTACTTTGACGTATCAATACCCCTGAAATTGATATTGGGCTTCGCTGAAGATCACCGTCGCATTGTCATTAATTCCAGACATGAATTGATCTTGACTCGGGCGAACAGCGATGCAAATGCAGTCGTGCAATCTGTAGCTGAGGATTTTAAAATCTCGATATCGAAATTGGAGTGGCTGGTGCCATACATCAGAGCATCGGATCATCAAAAAATTCAATTATTGAATTTAATCACCAAAGACGAGCCCATATCAATGAGCTTTCGGACATGGGAGTTATACGAGTATCCGCTACTTCCGCGCACAGACAAGCAAGTTTGGCCCGTAAAGACGTCATCGCAATTGGAGAAACCGCGTTACGTCATTCTCGGCTTCCAAACTGCACGTAAAAATAAAAACGATGCGAATGTTAGCCGCTTCGATCACTGTGACGTCAAAGATGTTAAACTATTCTTGAACTCGCAGTGTTATCCCTATAATCAGCTGAATCTCAACATTAGTCACAATCAGTATGCCATATTATATGAGATGTATGCAAATTTTCAAAGTGCATATTACGGCAGGGATCCTGAACCCCTTGTGAACAAAGGTGATTTTCTCAAATACGCTCCCTTAATTGTCATCGATTGTTCGAAGCAGAATGAGACTCTCAAGTCGGGACCTGTCGATGTACGCATTGAATTTGAATCGGCAAACAATTTCCCCGCGGCGACGTCAGCTTATTGTCTAATCCTGCATGATCGTATAATTGAGTACAATGCAGTTAATGGTGGGGTGAAAAAGCTGATGTAGCCCATCAGTCGCGTCGAAGTCGTTGTGTGAGATGGAGATTATAGTTGACATGCAGGGCTTTAAAGCCCCACCGCTAGACGAATTTATATTGAAAGAGTTCGCTGTGATCCCAGCTGATGACAAAACGTCAACACCAGTGAATTTTATCTTCAAACCGCCGTTTCCATGGATTCAACTGCCCGCCTGGTATCAACGTATCAATTTTTGGCTAGAACGAAATTGTCTTGGAATTTCGTGGAGTTCGGGCGATATCCCATACGATTCGGTGAGGGAGACCGTAATCACGCAACTTGAAGATGCCGAGAGAATTTTCGTCAAGGGTGAGGAGAAACTGTCGTGGTTGAAAAAAATCACGGGTTTCGAACACATCGTCAATATAGAACATCTTGGCTGTCCATCACTGGACAAGTTGCGTGATATGTCATCATCATGCGTCTACCACGCCCACGGATTAAAATTTAATTGTGCTGCTGCGACTGTCAAATTGGTTAAAGAGTGGTACACAAACGCGGATAGCACGCCTTCGATGGAGAGATCTATCCAAATATATTTTAAAACCGAAAATTTGTATCACATGGCCCCGGAGGATATTGCATGTTTGCCGAAGGACTTCCTTACCATACTCGCCCCCAGAAGCATCGATGCCGTTTGGAACAAGTTGCCGCTGAAGTTTCAGCTCGATAAGGATATCGCTGATTGCAGACGCTGCTTAAAACATTATAATACTGGCGGGCGCACCGAAAACGATGGTCCGCCTCCAATGATTAGGGACTGTGTAAATTGTCAATATGATATGTAATTTTTTAAAATTAGTATTAAAATATTTCTCAATTAGTGTGTAATTGGTATTATTCTTTTTAAACCCCACCTTTTAATATCCCACACGCGCGATTCAACCTGCGTACTTTGAGATAGGAATGCAGCAAAACAGGTGCGGGCACAATAGATCCCATAAATCTGCGATGAATTTTACGTACAATCGGAAGAATTCAATATTTGCTCCACTCATGTAATTATTCAAATTCGATGCTTAAAACATTATAACACTAACGTTGAAATCGATGGTCCACCACCTATGATTAGGGGCTGCGTAAATTATCAATATGTGAAATATTTCTCAATTAGTGTGTAATTGGTATTATTCTTTTTAAACCCCATACATCCTTTTTAATATCCCGCGTGCGAGATTTCAACCTGAGCGCAAATTACTTTGGGTTAACAAAATCATTTTACAATTCTACACTCATGTTCAAATTTCACCCATTTAATCGGTTTAAAAATATTTACCGCACTCGTGTAATTATCCAAATTTCTCCCATTTAATCTTTAAAAATCTCAGCCGTCAAAATTCAACAGCTGACGATTTAAATTATATGAGCATTCTAACATAATTTTACGCATAATGAATTTTAAATTTCATCGGAGGTGTCTAATTATTCAAAAAAAATCTCAATCAAAATTCCGCAACGGCTTAGTTTAAATTATCCGGAACATATCTCAAAGCATACGCAAGGCGCTGGAGTACTGGTTTTTTGTGTATCGATCTACGAGACTTGGGTTCGAATCTCAGGCCAGGCGGAGTTGAAAAAAACGAATCTTCCAAGTCCGGAAAAAATAGAGAAGGAATATGAGATGGAGATAGCAGCGTGTAGAGAGAGAAGGAATATGAGATGGAGATAGTGGGCTGTATGACGTCAGACGTGAGATGGCCACACCCCCTGACCAATGACAGATCAAAGATGGCGGATGACCACACCCCCAAAGATGGCGGACGTCAAAGATCAAAGATGGCGGATGACAGGCGTCAATCAAAAATGATTAATTACCTAATTGCGCTAGTCTAATTGCGCTAGTCTAATTGCGCAATTGAATAATTGAATAATTAATAATTGCGCGATAAAACTCGCGGAATTCGCGGAAATCCATTGTTCTCTATCAAACCGCGAATCAAACCGCGGATTAATTTGATATGCAAAGTGTGCTCGAATCCCTGTTGCTTATCTACTAGGGTTTTATTTATTCCCTATTATTATTCAAACAGACCGATTCCAGTTTGTCGAGATATTTGTCGTCTGGCTTACATGGGGGTTATCGCCTACTAATTCGTTTACACGAACTTCGTTGTACATGTTTGCCGCTGTTCGACGCCTATGTCTTTTTTGTTTTGATCAAATTTTCCCATAATTAATTTTGTCGGTTGGGTGCCTACGATCAGGGTAACGATGCCTGTATAATCTGGCTTCAACAACTGCATTTTTGTGACACTCATCGTGGATTATGATCATATCAACTCGTTCATCGTTTGAATACATTTTGTAAATTAAAATTGTCACTTTGACAGTTATTTTTGTCAAAAATATGAAACTTAAATATATGTTTTTTGTATCCAGCACGATGTGATTTTTAAATATCGGGTTGCGTGCATTGAGCGTAGGCCTCGGAAAGTTACGTAAAACACCATATATACGATATCATTTGGTCATTATTTGTGGTTGGGTAAATTTATCACTTTAAGCTATTTAAAATCGTACAGCTTTGTTGGTAGTTTTGGTGATTTTATTATTAATTGATTTTTAATCTAAAGCGCTTGTACAAAATGTAAACAATAGTATATTATTATACAAGTTTTATAAGACGATCTATTGCCGCACGAATAAGTTTGGGGCATGACGAGCGAAGCGAGGAGTGCTCCAATGTCATGAGTGCGACAATACGTCTTATAAAACGAGTGTAATATACTAGTTTTTCTACTTTGGTGCTCTTAGTTTCATGAAAATTTGAAAATTGTGCTTTCTAAATATTCTAGAGATTTTTAGGATTAGGTACTGGTTGTGTTGGTATTTGTCATGTGTCATATGTCAACTAAAACTTCAAATTTAAAATCTCGAGTTTGATATTTTTGTGAATAAGTCATGGAAGAATTAAGCTGTACACTTGGCTTGACCTTGACAGGAGCTCGGTAGAGATGCCCGACGCCGGCCAGCGTGCTATTACAGCAATACCAACGTAATAAGTATTAAAAAAACAACAAAAGCCGTTTTACAAAAAGTTCCTTTGTAACACCACTTTTAGTTTCACAAAAACTCACTTATGATACCAAAGTAGAAAAAAACATTTTTGTGACTTGCAAAATGAAATTGTTCGTTGTAGGTCAATTTCACAAAAAACTTTTTGTCTTGAACGAAAAATATATTTTTTTATTTTTTACGTCTGGTTTATCATAAAGAAAAAACTAATACCACCATGAAATAAACAAAAATTTGAAAATATTAATTTAATATTTCAGACCAATCTTGGAGATGAGTAATAACGTTGAAGCACCCAGACACGAATTTCAAAAAAATAGAAGTACAGTAGAACCCCTCTAGTCCGCGCTCGGCTAGTCCATCGCTCCGATTAATCCGACCGTGATCGGAGTCGAGAAACTTTCCCGACTCGTCGGTGACTCACCGCCCGTCGCGCGCCCCGCGCCATTGTTTAAAATTTTCCGTTATCTCTTGCATCGTTTCTGCCGTATCGTGTTTTTTGTACTGAACTGTGCAGTTTTTAGTGCTTACTGTTCGTTGGTTTTACGAGAGTGTTCTTCTGTTCTGGTTACAGTATATGTTTTTACTTTTTTCTGATAATCCGACCTTTTTTGCGTTCCGACCATACCCCCAGTCCCAAAGGTGACGGATTAGAGGGGTACATACTTAATTGAACATTAATGAGGCTTCTTATTTGGAAATTCTATTTATTTTTAATGATTTGTTATGTTTACTATGTTCATTATGCAATTATTTAAATTCAAAAATATATTTTAATTTCTCCAGAAAATCCAGTTTAATCTTTCAACATTTAATATTTGATGAATTTATGGCATTTTCTCGACTTTGGAAGCGCAGCTAATGTCAGAACCTTTTCCTGCCAGTTATTTATGATGTTCCATAGAACGAACCCATCGCAGATACAGGCAAGTTTCAGACTGCCGGATTAGTGTTTTCTTCACATTTTATTAACCATAACTACCATAACTATTCAGAAGGTCAGAACCTTTTCCTGCCAGTTATTTATGATGTTCCATAGAACGAACCCATCGCAGATACAGGCAAGTTTCAGACTGCCGGATTAGTGTTTTCTTCACATTTTATTAACCATAACTACCATAACTATTCAAATTATTTATAGTGATCATTTTATTCATGGCTAATATAGCAAATCACAGTTCGTTATTTGAGGAAGGAACACGGAATTACAGCGATTATTTTTTAGTGATTTTATTCACCAATCGTTTAGCAGTATTTGGGCACACGTGTTTAATTCTGTCCAATTACAACATTATTATAGTGAGAATTTTCTACTGTAGAAAATTCCCGCGAGAATTATCTAACATCTGCCACCAGTTTTATTTTAGTTGAGTTAAACTGTATTTTTTATGCTGTACTTTTTATTTAAACATTCAAAAATAATCTTCCAAATATCACTATAGAGGGGTGACCGTGTTTGAGGAGGTCTTAATTTTTTTGTTGAAAATTTGCAATAGACTGTTTTATTCACCACTAATCCATTATTTTGTGGAAACTTTTTAACTCGTGAATAATCGTCATTTTCTAATCATTCTTCTTTTTATTCTACCTGTTTTGTCAAAATTGTCGCCACAGAACTTTTAGAAATTTTAAATTGTTGCGCCATTTTTGCGGACAACGCACTTGCTTTTGATCGAAAATTCAATGAGGGCGATTTTTTCTTTTAGATTTAATGAACTTCGAACTGGATCCATTGTTGCTTACTACACATTCAAAACTAGACTAAATTTAAGAACCCAGAAATGGTGGTTGATGGAAAGTAAATGTTCAATATACATTCTATCGACTTCTCTTAAAATTAGTGCCTCGACTCCGTCCTCAACTAAAAAAATCCCTCTCGACCCCGCTTTGTGTGGACAAAAAGACATAATCGCAACCACTTCGAAAATCAACCGATAGTGCATTGGCAAACGGTCTAATTCACCATAACTTATGACGGTATTTCTTTGAAAACAAGATATAAATTCTCCAAAATGTACCTAGAAAGTGTCCACAATAGAGGGGGAAATTCCAAGTTTCGGGTAGACTAGTAGCAAAGAATAAATACATAAATGAACAAGAAGCGAAACGAGATGGAAATCCTTTGTTATTTGATGTCATGGATTTTGAATGCGCAGGTCTGGCCAAAGTGTCAAAATCTGCTCACGACCAATAACAGGAATGTAAGATACAGGTTATTTTCAAACAACGCCGCGAATATTTATTTACAAATAAAAAAAATTTTCACATAGCCTTTTGAATTCTTCTACTGATATTACATTCTCTTTCACTGTCAAAGTTTTGGATTCTAGAATATTCTTCTTTCGTTGTAATTTTAATATATTTCGCCGCAGTTTGTTCTTTCGCGGCGTATTTGCGGTGCAAGCCCGGGGTGTTTGAGTTGCGGAAGAAGACGACTTCGGAGACGATTGAAGAATAGCCGGCACTGAGACTGTTTCTTGGATAGTACCAATTTGTTGTTGAGGAATACTAAGATTAAAAAAAGTAACATGAAGGACATTTCAACATTATAAAATCACAATTAATTTTTAACTTACATTTCGGGGAGATAAAGTGTCGGTTTAGCATGGGGAAGTAATCTACGCCTGTGAATATTTAAAAACATTGTTCCTTCAAAGTGTTTGGCACATACTTTTAATTTTTGAAAATAATCACAGTTTTTATTAAGAAGCTCTAATCGTCCACACTGACTTAACCATTCAATGCATCTGTAATAATAGCAAATTTAAAAATTAGAAAAAGTTTTTGTTAATAAACTTTATTTATTTATTTTATTTACCTGTTTAAATCCGCTCGAGGAAATTTATAAAAACTTAGTCTGCCATCGTCTCTCGTGCCACAGTTTGCAACTGCACAATAAGAAATTAGTTTTTGCATTTTTTTCATGTTAAAACACTGCACAGTTTCACTTAATTTTTTTGTTCTCGAAGAACCAAATGTGTAAAAAAGCGCGAACTAATTAAATTTAACGCACCACGTAGATCGCGAAAAATATTAACACTGCTACAAAAAAAAATTATCAATCACGTCTTTGTAATGTATGCATAAATTTGTTTCCTAATTTATTTATTCTTTTGTTCTTTGGTTTTCTGAAATGTGTACTTATCTGTTATTTACGTAATTAACCACCTACACGTAATAATTTATAAACACTCCCAACAAACTTCTAACAGCCATTTAAAAACAATACAAAACAAACTGTAAAATCTAAAATTCCATAATTTTCAATAAATTTCTCCGATTTTATTTAAATTTCTCTGAAATTTTTCAAATTTGAAAGTCCCGCTGACAAGTCCGGTATTTAAACTTCCATGTGCCTTTGAAAGGTTCGCCAGACCTGCGCATTCAAATAATAGCATCTTTAAAACGTCCCGTTTCGCTTCTTGTTCATTTATGTATCTATTCTTTGCAAGTAGCGTCCAATGTCCGTAATAGAGGGATATCCACATTAGAGGGGTGTTCGTATAATCTAATCTTATGGAGGAATGCCGGGACTGATAAAAAGGTGTCCACAATGAGGGGTTTTACTGTAAAACGATATTTGATATTCGTTATGTAAAGCTGCAATTTACTAGAAATCTAATTAATATTTTTTAATTCTGATTTGATTCATCAGTTCTAGAAGTTGAAATAGACATCATAGCGTGGAGAATCTAATGTAAATGAGTTCTTTTTTTATTTTAGGACCTTCTATGAACAATCTTAAAAAACGAATGTGCACTGTCCAAAGGCTAATATCTAATATCTAAT
Organism: Dascillus cervinus; assembly: GCA_949768715.1. NCBI lineage: Eukaryota > Metazoa > Arthropoda > Insecta > Coleoptera > Dascillidae > Dascillus > Dascillus cervinus. The sequence goes on along the minus strand of OX458319.1, from coordinate 20,848,317 downwards.
ACGTATTGTCGTGATCCCGATTAGGTTAATAAGTACCCGTAAATATCAGGCGTTATTAGAATGAAATTCGGAGCTTTATTATAGATTTATTTACATAAGTACATACAAAGATTTTGTGTTCGAGGTTCTAAAACGACTTATCAAGACTGCTTGATCTTCAAGAGTATGTTCAAGACTGTAGTTCAAAAAAGGGGGTCTTTGATTTTTACATGTATGGTCAAGTGTCGTCCGGTCGGCCGGAAATGTGTAAATCAATTACAAGACAAGCGTGACATTTCTCGAAAGATTGGACAGATTTATTGAAGGGTTGGAACAAGTAAATTACATCTTTACAGCTTCCAAACAAACCCATTCATAAATCTCAGAATGCAACTATGGTTTTCAAAAATAAAGTTGTTCATAAATCTCAGAAGACAACAGTATGCTGTATAAGTTTCGTTTTTTTCCGATAATATTTAAGGCCAAAAAGTGAGGCAAAAGTAAAATGTGGCGCACCCTGTACAGGGTGTCCCATCACTTGTGGCCACCCCCAAAATTGAGCTTTAATTGAAAGTCATTTATTTGAAATTTGGTGCACGCATGCCTCTGGTATAAGGCTAGAAATTTCCAGTTTTAAATGTTAATTGTCGGCGTTAGTTTTCGAGAAAAAAAAATAAAAACTGATTTTTTATAAAAATAATATCTCGCAATTTCGTCAAATTTCACTTTTCAGGATCAGTATGATTGAGACAACGATATTCAAAGTAAAAAAAATTTCCAAAAGCTGTAATTAGTCTAAAATTCCCTTATATTGGAATCTCAAGAGTAAAAGTATTGATTTATGAGTGTAAAAAGTCGTTAGTTGCTATCCGCAGAGGTAAGAGCGATTTAAATTTATGGCATTGTAAAAATTTGTCAATGTCGAGTGGAAGCCGGTCGACGTGAACAACAGGAGCGTACCTAAGTTGAGCCTTTTTACATTCTTGTAGATTTCTAAAATTTACGTAAATTGTAAGTCCTCTAATAAATTACGATTATGAGTACAAAGATACTTTAAACTGTGGATGTTGAATTAGTTTTTTTAACTTAAAGACGACTTATTAAATTTTTCGTTTGAAATATTTTCGGCGCGGTTATGGAAAAGGGACAGACTATTCGAGGTACCAGTTACCTACTTCTAGTTTCGGAGAAATTTTTACAATACCATAAATTTAAATCGCACTTACTTCTGCGGATAGCGACTAACGACTATTTACAGTCATAAATCAATACTTTTATTCTTGAGATTCCAATACGAGGGAATTTTAGGCTAATTACAGCTTTTGGAATTTTTTTTACATTGAATATCTTTGTCTCAATCATACTGATCCTGAAAAGTGAAATTTGACGTAATTGCGAGATATTATTTTTATAAAAAATCGGTTTTTATTTTTTTTCTCGAAAACTAACGCCAACAATTAACATTTAAAACTAGAAATTTCTAGCCTTATACCAGAGGCATGCGTGCACCAAATTTCAAATAAATAACTTTCAATTAAAGCTCAATTTTGGGGGTGGCCACAAGTGTTGGGACACCCTGTACATACATAGATATTTGTGAAATGTGTATCGCTGTTTGCATTTGGAACTTATTAGTCGTCAATAACCCTGTATAAGAAATCTGTTCCTGAATTTTCTAAACGAATAAATTATTTTCCACGACAATTGATTAAAAAACTGAGCCACATACATAGGCTAAAAATTAATTTCACTATCATTCATTCAAAACCGATAATTTTACTTTAGAAAACCACGCGATCCACCCACAAATTGCAAATTATAAATGTAAATTCAGTCATTAATCACATTTGTTTCAGCCATAAATCAAAATTGTAAATTTGAGAGAGAATCAGTAAAAGTAATCCGTCATACTTATTCAAAAAAATTTAAATAAATAACCGAAGATAAGAGGACATAATGAGAATGTTGAAATAGAGGGCCCCATTGTTGAATGTGGGGTAAATCGAGGAAATCAATAAACCGATACCACATTTATCTAATCTCTGCAGGAATTTTAAATCGGCGAAATATTTGATCCAAACACCGATGATGCTTGTAGCGAGCCGAAGAAAAACGAGTTAGTTAATGTCAAGCAACAGGATATTTTACCAGTAGGTACGGGCAAACGTGAGTGGTAAGTGGTGCGCTCGAACTGTGCATTGGAATGTTGATTGCTCAGTGTAATTTTAGTTAATTTCGCGTGTAAGCATAATGTTGAGTTGAAATTGCATGATAAGTGATTTTTATAACAGTGACAGTTTTAAAGTTGCGTCGTGGCCTCAGAAAATGTTGATTACTTTTCTTTAGGTAAGTTTCGCGTGCAATCTTATTTTTTTTAAGTAATCGGGCCACCCCGCAGGAGAAAATATCGATCGAACCGGTAGTAACGAATCTTCAATTATTTTTTTGTTCGTGAAAGTCACATCACGTTTTTATCATGCCCTTCGGAATACACCTGAGTCGGATTATCAACGAAAATTTCGGGCCGATAAGCGGGACTTATTCGGCCAAGGAAGCGGTAAATGTTTCCATTATGCAGCACGTCACGGAAAGGTGGTCCAAATCTTAATTTTCCAACTTTTGTGCGGTTAAATTAATTTTTCGAAGACGCTGCGCATTTGTGTTTTAACGGTTATCCCGCCAACGCATTTCGAAAATAAAAAACCTTATGTAAATCGACGGGTTGATGACTTTTACATAATCAATTTAAGTTAATATTATTAAATACTCGAGGAAAGTAAATAATTCCATTAAAGGCTTAGTTATTGAGGCACGAGTTTACTTTTTACTCGCTTAATTGCGATGGATATAAAAGAACTATTCTCATCGATCGGCTGCTGTTACTAAATTAAAAAGTAACAGTCTGCGGTTCATTTTCCGGCTTTCATTAATAAATTAACGGGGTCGTAAGACGTGAATCACAAGTATTTGAAGAAAATCCGAACTTTATATTAGTCACAACGCATGGCAGAGCTGATAACCAGAAGTATGCGCCGATTGCGCGATGAATTATATTCTGTTTCTACCCATTGGTTTTGAACAATCGCCTTGTAGTAGCCCACGGGCGCCCAATATCTTAGGACGGCCCTGTTATTAATTAAAAATGAACTAAGACATTCTATGAGAAACTATTTTATTAAATTTAAAGTAAACGTTTTTCAACATTTTTTTAAGCTCTTCAGGCATTTGAAAAAATTCTTAAATGTTTTGGTCAACTGGTTTGAAAAACATTGTGGGAATTCTGAACTTTTGTTGATACGGACGTTTCAAATTTGACATTGGATCACCTGATCTATTGTGCAGATTCCAGGTACCTGTAATGGTTTACTACGGCAATGACCCATATAGCACCTACGATTTAGGGAGGACCAAATTGGTCTTCGGAAAATCACAATGGAAATTTTTTGATTGTATACACTTTTTCGAATCAAGTACACAAATCAACAGACAGCGTTAAGATGCAGGATGGAATTGTAAATGTTATTTTTTTATTGGAGATCAAGAAAAATGTTAAAGATCAAAGTTATAAGTTTGAAATAGCATTGATTTTTGTTTTTTATGAATATAAATTAATTTGTAGATTTGCAAAACAAAATAAAACGAATTTAATAAACCTGTCTGTTTACCAGCTGTTAAGATTGTCAACAGAAATAATTACGTATTAATAAATTGTTTAGGTAGATTGATATATTTAAATATTGATTATAAAGTTCAGAGTGCCCTTTGTCTTCGTTCGAATTAGACTGTAATCAGGTTTTTGTGAACGTAACCTTTGACAGCTTTCCAAAAATTAACAACTATTTGCTTTATCAAATTATCATGAATGACGTAGAAATCAAGAAAACAGTTTATGGCAATGTTTTGTTCGTTGTAACCGTAATAATATGTAACTTAATATCCGTGAAATTTCTTCATTGCATATACAATAACTTGTAAAAATTGAAAAGATTAGAAGGTGAATTATAAAACGGCGATTAATTGTAGGTACTTTTATCTTCGAGAAGGCGAAGACATTATTATTTTTGTAATTTATATTAGCAGTAACGGTGCCATCGTCATTGTAGTGTTTGCGCATGGGAATATTTTTCCTTATAAATATCTATTCTACAGAGAGATTAAAAATACACGTGGTCGTGGTAGCCCGTGAAAAATATGGTCATTGTCTGCACTCATGACTCTGCAGTCTGTGACGGTTATTACGATCTTGCTTACGCTTATAACGATCCTTCGGATATAATGAATCAAATCCACTGTTCTACTGCGCTTAAATAGAGGAATGCGTGTTAATTTTACCAACTATAACGATCTTAAAAATAACCAATTCCGGTTTTTACCAACTAAATATTTTCAAATATTTTTTCCTCGGTCATAAATTTTGAAAAATAAAATCAGACAGTTCCTACGTTCCAAATTAGACCCAGATTAAGCCCTACCCCCCCCATCGATCCAATCAGAGTTCGAAAGGATTCCATGAAAGCATAATCCAACTTAGTGACCTCCTGAACAATAACAAATAACATTCAATTAAAGCAATCCGTAAAAATGTTTATGTATTACTGCACGGCTTTCTGTAATATTATGTAAAACCAAAACGATTCTGACAAAATTGTAGGTTATATTATTAAGTACAGCAATACCTCAACTAACGCTTCCTCGACTTGCCCGAACTTAGAATAACGCGATTGGGCATTTTCCCCTCCCCTCCCACTTCACTTATCACCGACCGTTTGAATCTAAATCGGCTGCAGAACTTGATCAATTGGTCAATTTTACTAGTCAATTAGATCTGAAAATTTATACCCTGACTTACTCCTTTTCGACCCCACGCCTGCCGGTTGTACTTATCGCTTAACTTCGGGATATCCCTGTATTTTTCATTATCACTACCAACATGAATGTAAAGAAACAATAATATCGTAAACTTCTAGCTAGAGATTGAATCTACATCGCGTACACGAAATAAAATTAATAATTAGTTGTTATTTAAACAAAGTTAATTACCTACGTCGTAATTTCACATATTGATGTTTGTATAACTGATTGTCAGTATTTTAATGTTTTTTGGATTTCCATTAAACAATGTGAGAGTGTTGAAAATTTAGGTTTGATTATAAGTTGAATTAATTTACTTAAACAGTGTTTTTTGCTATTGGACTTTTTCACTGAAATGAAACATCCTTTAACATTTATTTTAATAACTGCAATAAACATTTGAGTATTGTTTTGAACGAATCATTCGTTCAAATTCTAGTTATTATACAAAATAATCATTTTTTCAGCGAACTGATGGAATTTAAATGTAAACGTCCCTCGTTATTTCCGATTTGTTTCTAACCTTATACGTCATAACGAGTTTGACTGTACTTAATGTGTTATACAAATTTTAAATAATTAATTTTGATTAATTTTAATCTAATTTTGTAATAAAATAGAAGATGCTGGCTTATAAACTCTTGGCATCCTAAATGAAAATCTTGGAGGGAGTACAAAACTTCAATGTTTCAAGTTCTTTTTTATTTCCAAAACTTAATAAGCATTGAACTTCATTAAAATTTCCAGTTATGAAAGTTTATGTTCATCATCGAAATAATTCTGTACAATTTCTTTAGCTATTACGGTTTAGCAATTTATATTCGATTTGGTTCACCTTATACAGTGTTGGAATGATTTTAATTTCTCACAAAACAATTTTTGTTTGTTTTTAAACTTGTAATTAGTGTGTGTGTGAAACCTGAATTTATCAAGTGCGTTTTGAAAACTAAATTAATAACTAATTACTAAGGTTTCATCATTGTTATTTCATCAATGCTAATTAGTAGTTGGTACAAACACTTTGATTTACTTCTTTTCTTTTTTATTATTTTTTAAGTTAAATAAAAAATGATTTACCTTTCTCAATGCTCTCAATATCACAAACAATTCATCTTGGTGGAACTAATTCCGACTCTGCAATTTTAAACAATTTTGTGCTGATACAGTTTTGATATTTTTACATTACAAAAAATAAAAATAAAGGAACAGCACAAAAAATTCATGAAAAATTACATAAATGAGCGTCGCGACGCCTGATGCCAAAAACTGAAAACGAAATTAATATCAGATCGTAGAGCCAACGGTGCGGAATATTTTCTTGGAAAGAGATAAATTAACAATCACAGTTAATGCCAATATTTGTGTCATATTTGCGATATTGCAGTCTTGACCTATTAAATTCTGTAATACTTAACATTGTTTTTCTATTACACACAAATTGGAGAAAAATTTCCATTTTTAAATATTTATTAACAACTTTCACGCCCGTTTTCAACTTCTTATTGCCCAAAATATGCATTATTCTACAAAATTTAACAGTCTTGCACAATTAACACAGTCGTACTCGCCTATTTTTTTCCTTCCGCGTCGACGAAAATTTTATCGCGCAAAGATGGTTTTCTGCAAGACCAGAGATTGTTGATGACTATGAAGCATGACCTGACGTTTGCATCACAGCTAAAAAGTACTTTCATACACACCTGACATACTAGCGGCGTAGTAATGTTCATGAATTGTTTATGTAATGTGGGAAAATGCATTTATCAGACTTGGGATGTTTTGTCACAATAGAACACGAACCCGGAAGGTCGTTTTGCTAAACTTTTTTAACCAGCCTCATATTAGGCAACGCATTGTGAAACTGGAATAGCCTAAATACAGTCTACAGGGTTCTCCAACGTTATAATGGTCATCCTCAAAAAAGCCTCAATTTTGAAATTATTACAATGAAAATTTGGCTATATATTCAGTTATTAATAAGCTACGATCTGATATTAATTTCGTTTTCAGTTTTTGGCATCAGGCGTCGCGACGCTCATTTATGTAATTTTTCATGAATTTTTTGTGCTGTTCCTTTATTTTTATTTTTTGTAATGTAAAAATATCAAAACTGTATCAGCTTTTTATTGAGATTCGCCGTTATTTCGATTAGAAGTTCTGTGATCTTATTTACAAAGAAACAAGTTGTTCCCAATATCGCAGGTAGTATCGGCACATGTTCAGTATCAGGGACCTATTTAGCGTTGAAATTTCAGATTTACAATAAGTCATTGAAACACTGTTCACTACAAGTAACTGTACACAACTAATAATGTGAAAGCACAGGTATAATATTTAGTCCTGACCTGATAACCTCAGGTTATGGCGGGGTATAATTTAAAATCTCCATTTTCATCATTCATCATTTGCGGTGCTGGGTGAATTTACCACTCAGGGTCGGTTTATAAATGTTCAGTTAAGTCGCTTATCTACCGGTTTAATACGATCTGCCAGCTAAAATGTTTAGCAACAATTGTTATTGCTATCGGTTAAATTTAGCTGCACATTGGTACACCAACCCTAAGGCAGAGTTGTCTACTGGTACGTTAAAATATGTAAATACCTTAAAAGATATGTTTGTGACTTTGAAGATGCAATGAAATGATGTAGATAATTTTTAGAAAATTACACTTTCTTGCTTTTTTACGACGGACGTTTGGATTATCATAAAAAAAGCTAACAGAACCAGTTTGTGATCGTACAAATGAAATAAACAAAATTTGCAGATAATAATTTAATATTTGAGACCAATTTTGGGGACGACCATTGACGTTGGAGCACCGTGTACAGTTTTTACAACTCTTACATAATCGAAGGTTGGTGTGGTGTTTGCACAATTCTCTGAACTATGGCAAAGAAAATCTTGAATTTCATTCGTTATTGTTATTCAGTCGAGCCAATCTCGAAGTTATTTCCTGCTCAAGGATGGTTTTACTTAAACAATGTTAATTTCAATTGCTTTCACCATTTAAATAATTCCACGTTATGTTCATTTCGACTTATAAAATCAATTAGGTGTTCCTAATTTTTAATTAAATTGTCCTTACATTCACTTCTTTCTTCCTCTGGCATACCGACGCTTTCATGATCTACTTCTGCATTTTTTCAGAAAATCACCGGATATTGTTAAGGAATTAATTCATTACTAATTGCGGCACAAATAAAACTACTTTTTGTAGAATCAATCAACTCGGTGCCTTGTTTCAATTTTGAATCAGTCCGAGTGTACGATTTTGTCGTCGCAATAAGATGTTATTTGATACTTTCCGGAATTTGCTTTTTATTATGGCGAGACCCCGTTAGTGCCACGAGTGAATAAAATAATGCTTCCTGCAACCGAGAAAAGGCATGGCAGAATGATTTAATGCAAACATGTTACTATTATCGGTAATAAATGCAGTTTTTCGTTTAATGGGGGTTTTCCTAAGAGAAATTCCGATTTCAAAATGCAGTTTAAATTAACGGAAAATTTATGAATGAAGCTCGCTCATAATGATTTTAAAAAGGACCGTTAAATTTAGTTGTCTTATGTCAATGTTATATTCAAAAGTGGAATCTTGTTAGAACTTTTGCCACCGAGATGTCGTCTAGACTTGAGGTACCACTGTTTTTCTCTGCCGTGCAACGACACATTCAAGGACCGTTATGACTCTCAGGAATCGTTAAAATCTCCTGCCTCTTTACAGGTGTGTGTTTTGATATTTTCGATTAAGTAACACTTCTAATTATAACCATTTCAAATTTCTTACGTCACAGTGTATAAGTACACAGCTCAACAGTGGAACATGAAAATTCGATTCTTTCGCAATTTACATCATTGTTCTTTGTCATTGAAATTTCATATTATGTATTCATGTGAGCGCTGCCACTCCCGCATAAGTGTGTGGCGGGTCGAGATGTGTTTATATCTCGATAGCTAGAAATTCATGTCTGTTTATTTATGGCGGCCCTCACGTGGGGATCCGTCAAGATAGTGAATTTTCTCATCTTCCTAATAAATGCAATTACAATTACAAAATACAATTACAAGAGGTGAGCCTTTCTTAAGATTATTGTTTATAATTCCCGAGGTCTTTAACTTCTTTGTTTAATTTTCACAACTTGTCGAAAACAACTTTAATGGTTCACCACTACAACGTCTGAAAGGTTGTTGTACCACTTAAACAACATTTTAAAAGGTTCAAGGTATTCCAATAAATTTATTGTTTATTAATATATTCTAAAATTTTTAGTATTGGAATCGACTTTCCCTCCAATTTATGAAGTTGCATTGTTATTTCAAACTATTAAAAATTATTCAAAGTATGCAGACTGGACAATTTATGTTCGAGTTCATTTGCCCCATTTTTAATTGCGGTTTTACTGCCTCTTTTGTTAGAAAATGCGTTGTTTTGTACAGTTCTGTTGACTTGGTCAATTATGGAAGAATTAAGAAAAACTGGTTCTCATTTCCATTAGTGCATTCCTCAACTTTATTAATCAAGTAAGCACACAACAGGTAACGTGTGCGAGTTGAGTCATCGGCATGGGGTGACTAAATCTCTTTCCGAAATGCGGTCGGTCATGCCTCAATCGATGATCAACTGGTGATGATTTAAACGCATTTATCTCTGATGAACTTTAGGCTGAACTCGAACGGAACGCGACAGATTTGATATCATTTTACATCGTAATGAACAGAAGTTGAAGGTTTTTAATTAATTTTTTGTGGCTTCACTAACTTAATGCAATGGGCAAAATTGGTTTAACTGAAAAACTTTAATCGAACATAATTAATTTTTTTATTGCTGGCAATTACTATGAAGGGAAATAAGAGACGTGCCCAGCTCTGGTAAAAACTGTTTTGCCCCGATAAGCACGATAAATGATTCGGAAGTAGGTTGCAGATGGCTTGAACATTTCTAACCGCGATAACTCATAGAACTGCAACAGTGACGTCTATTATACAGTCATAACTCCAGATAAATTAGTGGTATGGCAAATTGTCACGTCATTAATGCAGTCGACATTTAAACACCTCATTTATTTTCTCCAACAAAATCAAAGTGATTGAAATTGAGATTTATCTTGGTAAAATCGATATACTTACCAATAAATTTATTTATACCAAACACTCTAGGATTTTATTGAAAATTTATTCCTTTTAACAATTATTTATTACATTGGTGAATTCACTTAAAAGTTCATGGTTCTCGAAAGTTGATAATAAAATCTGATGCGATCATCCAGATGACTTTCAAATTTGGTATCAATATTTTTTAAAATTTTGTTTAACTTATTAATACCTTATTAACACCTATTTTTAAACATGTAGTTACACGAGTAAACTGCCTTTTTACCTACTTTAGTTAAAATTTAACCTAATCTAATTATTTATGTGTCGTTTTGAAATTGTTTTTATGTTTTTAGCAGACGTACATACGAAATTTTGACACTGATTTAGAAACAAGTTAGGTATTTTGGATTGAAAAACATCAAAACATGAATTTCTTCTAATCTGAAATGGTTTTATTCGGAAACAATACTTACGTCCTGTGCACGTCAAAGTAATAAAATTTGAAGAATAAAACGTTGATGAGTAGGTATTTATCTATGGCTTTGTGTATTAAACAAAGAATTCTAAAGACGAAATAAAATTATGTATTATTTAGCCATTTCAATGAAGCTGATTACTAATTACTTATAAAAAATTTCAAAGGACAGTAAATTTTAAGTGAACGCCTGCTTATCTTGCCCTAATTTGATGTTTTTAAGTCTCTAACAAAGTTAATTTGCGCGTTGCACATAACACATTTATTAACAGTTTTAACAACATAAAAAATGTAATTTTTTGGGAATGATTTTTCCTTAAAAACAAGGCCCTTATCGCTAACTTGTTACGGTTGTTCTTCCACTTCTTCCTTTTATTCTTCTTTGTCGTTAGGATGAAATTCTTCAGTGACAATTATCTATAAAATTATTTGAGGAGAATCTCCGATATCGGTTTGGATAATGTAATTTTAGTAAACATTTAGTTCATTACAGGCAAAAATCATATTGAAAACGTGGGTCTATTATAAGCAACTTCGTTATAAGCTCTACTACTGTACCTACAAAATCTATCTTTTTTGCAAGTTTTAATATCAACGACTACTGAAACGGTTGTAACGTAATATTTATAAGGTTTCCCTTAATTATGGTGGAGGCATCATAAAAGTTGATCTATGGTTGTATCGCATTATAAATTAATTTTAAAATTTATCATTTAACGTTGAACTTTTGTTTGCGAAAGAATCAGTAACTTTAAATAATTACAGCGACAAATCCTTAGATAATATTAGGCACTCAGTTGAAAGTATAACCGCATACAGGTGCAAATTATTGAATCAGTTCTAGCAGACATGTAACAAATAATTGCTTAGAAATTTTTTTTTTTTAACTGGTAAGATTTATTTGCAATCTGTGCTTCATTAGCAATAGGCAAAACAGATCACTATAACAATTAATACATTGAACTGGCAATTACATGTGAGGGTAAACCCCCTTTGACTTTCCTCAATGCTCAGCTTAGAAATATTATTTACTTTTTTGTTTGTTGTGTTAGGTGTTTAATGCTGAATTGACATGAACATTGCACAATAATTTTTACTTAATTTACGCATAAAAACCAAATCGTTCATAATTGTACGGATTTAGTTTCATGTATCGTTTTCGATCATAAATAATCTCCAGAAGCTTCCTGTAGTCTATTAAAACTGCATATATAACCAAATTTTCATAATAATTAACGTTGAAGGACTCCGTACATAATTATACGCCGACTGGGCTGGGGCTGGATGTTTTGAAATCACTCAGTAAAGTTATGCTACCTTCATTGGACATTATTTTGATACATAATGTTTTCATGCAGTATGTTACAGAAAACAAATTCTGATGCAATTAATACAAATAAATTAGCATTTTCCATAGACTTCGCTATCAAAGAACCGATTACTTCACGTTACTATAGGTTTGTATGGAGATTTGTATCCCCGACTTACGTCATTGTCGCCGATTCCACCTATTGTGTAATAACTTCGGAGTATTACTCTCTATCAGTTATTTTCGATTTTTTATTTTTGAGATCATGACATTTCGGCCAATTATAATTTTCTAATGATTCAACTCATAATAAAATACGAATAAATTAACTCTCCATGGCCTAAAAATAGTAAATCAAAATATGCAGAATGGCTGCATTTTTTTAGTGCGGCAGCGTGTGACACACCCCAACAGAAAATAAAGTCTTGCAGAATGCGTAGAAGTAATTTTTATCAATTTTTGTTACACGTTTTAGGAACAATAGAGGGCCCTGAGCAGTGCATATTTTTCAGACAAGAAGTTCCAAATTGATCACACACAGCAAAACTAAATATCTTTTGTGACACACCCCATCGTACGTAAATACTAACGAAGGTTTAATGAAATCACTAGAATTTTTAATTTGAGCCTTCACCTAATGGGTTTCGAAATCGGCTAGTCCCAAAACCTTGCGCAGACCTCATTTATGGCTTTAAATATATGCATGCTCACCCTGTGATTTTTAATTAGAAAATTGGAATTTTTAAATTGTCCTCGATTGCGATTCGCACGCAAGTGGTACGCACAGGCATGTTTATGTGCACAAAATGGGAACAGGCCAGTTCAGAAACGCAAACACCGGCAAACAGTTACAGCAATATTTAAAAGACCTTAATTTTCCTAAAACAATAACAGGCTTCTGTTTGCTAAACAACAGCTTTAACGCAAAGGTCGTCACTTAATCTCCCAAGATTGGCAATAAAACGTGACCATATAAAATTAATCGTTTCCTCCCGTTATTGTTTTCTCCAGTAAAACGAGCCTCTTTGTACTTTTCGAGAAAAACTGAAAACACGGTATCAAGATTCCGAGAAACGTGAAATTGCGGCATCCGATTGTAAACATCCGATTCTTTGGCTGGACGGAAAGGAGTACAATTGGCGAACACTGTCACGAGTGCATTCAATTAATAAAAATAACGAAACGTACAGCTGGGAATCGAAACAAAGAAATTGCTGAGAACTGCGATAAGCGGTTTCAGGCGTTTTAGATCTGATGTCACAGTGTTTTCTCGCTAAAGTTTGAAAAGAAAAAATTTCGCTTTACTTTGTAGAGTGATTGTACCAGTTGACAGCCTTTTAACTGAATTTCGAGATTCCAATAACGATATTTTTGATGAACAGTTACATTTAATGAGATACCATAGATGAACCATGATAAATTGAATAATCTTTTAGTATAAAAATTAAAAAAAATATTTTGTCAGCACGTTTTATCGGATGATGGCCGTTGGCGCATATCTATCAGTCGTCAATGTATCGAATCGCGGCCCCGTTGGCGTTTTGCGTGGGTGTGCGCACGGACTAATTTGAATTGATTCAGTTCATATGTTGAATATTATATTATATTGCATTCGCGCAGATTGTCGCTCCGTAAAAGAGTGGTGGCTACTTGAAAGGGGTACCAACACGTGGGTTGAGAGGACGTTTCTTATCATTCGTTTCAGTTTCAGTTGCTGGAAGAATGTAGGATAACTCGGAAACAAAAAAATCAGCGAAGGTTGTTCAATTTAACGCAGCAGGAAGTTTGAACGGTTATTGCATAATTTCGGTTCTGCTTAAATCAGGAAAAAAAGTGTTTTACATCACGTTGCATGCAGACTGAATGGAAAGTGACGGTAATTAATTTACTCTTATCAAAAAATGGTGTCGTTATGAATCGTTAATTATTAATTTGAGTTATTTATGATCAGTAAACACATCAAATTTCAATTAGTAGCGTTTATTATTATGAGTTTTCCCGTTACGAATTTAAAGCGAGGTGCGGCCATTCTGCCGGTGCATAGAAATTACCCATATTACTCGTCGAAATTATTTTTCGGTCGAGTTTCAAAATTTAGTTCATTGGAACACGGAGATCCGTAAACTTCGAGTTTATTACAACACACCTCGTTCACTCTCCGTTGAAAACTTTCCTCACCTTTCGCGATGATAAATCGAGACAATAAATCCGCGAAGGGAAAACGTTTTTGCAGATCGTGAAAAAATTGCCCGTAATTTGCCGGACGACCCATTTCTTCGTCCACCTTTCTCTCTCGATGGTGTACTCCAGTTCGTGCGAGCACGTTTCCCTTCAAATTTTTTTGACTTTACGCTTCAGTTTACTTCAATTATCACGGGCTTGAGAAATTGTCGATAACGCGTTGAGATATTTACCGTTTCACTACAGCGTGCTACTTAATCGTTTCGTAATCCGATTAGAAATATCTCCGAGTCTGGGAGATTTTTAGACAACCCGGATTGCGCGGAATTGCGTTAAAACCGTTTAAAATCGTTTAGTGACGTAATTGTTGTGAACACCTGACAATATTTGAAATTAATGTGATCGCGTCCTTCAACATCTTTACGTGATGGTGGTGGCTCCAATAACGATGACCTAACGTTCCTTTTGAGACAAAGACGGTTTTTGTGCTGTGCGTGCATGTGAGCATTGCGGCACCTTTCGCGCTTATTTAGTGCATTTTTTCAATCCGATTTGCGTAAGTCGATCTAAGAATTCCGTGATGGAGAAATTGCGCAGTCTTTGTTTTAGTAATCCGGTCGCTAAAACACAGTAGTTAAATTGCTTCCAAATGGGGCTTCGCTAATGTGCAAACATCACTTAACTTAAAATCGTAAATTTTTAGTAACCGTGCGCTACTTCTTGGCCTGAACAGGTGTATTATACACGAGAAATTCCATACGCGTTCGCAAATGGGCATTTGGACATTTGGAGAAATTGTAGAAAGTGATACTTCGTTATTAATACGTGCAGTACACTTATGTGAATCTGCTTGGTATGCATAACGCGTGCTGTATTTATCGCAATCATAACCACTTCCCCTCATTGATGACACTTTTACGGTCACTTAGAGAAGGCCGTTCCTTTTTTGCAATTAACAAAAATATGTTTACAATCATCAATTCATTTTCAATGCAACAATGCATCGCAATTTAATTCTACGAATTGATAAGTTAAGACCGTTAACATCTGTTGTTAACATCAATAATTTATGTGCTTGTGGGGTGATTGTACCGGTTGACATCCTTTTAACTAATTTTTGAGATTGTCATAACGATGTTTGATGAACAGTTACATTTACTGAGTTATCATGTATGAAATATGATAACTGGAATAGTTTTTTAATATAAAATTGGAAAAAAACATTTTGACAGTAAATGCACGTTTTACCGGATGTCGGCCACGCGCGCATATTTATCAGCCGGTAATGTACCCGATCGCGGCCCCGTTGCCGACATGTGGTTACTGAACGGCCTTGCTCGGTAAACTTGAATATGTATGAACTTTTTTTAGCAGATCACTTCTCATAAGCAACAACAACAACAAAAGGCGCCCAACAGCGCATATATTCCACAGACCAGCGTCAAATTGAACGCAATATTACAGAAATAAAAAATTAATTACAGTACAATAGCGAAAATATGTTAAATATGTTAGAATTAAGGAAAAACTGTTTAAAACAATAGGGGCAGAATTGCCTAGGACGAGGACGCATTAGGGAACCAGTAAAGTGCAGGAAAGGTAACAGCACCATGGCGTCAAAGCCTAGGGAAGGCATAGGAGCAGGTGGCAAGTGGGTCATTCTATTGCCACCGTAAAAGGAAAGATCCACGCAGGATCCCAAAAAAGCGCAGATTCTAGAGGCGGGGGCCAGACTAGCAACTGGGCCTGCAAGGCAGTCCGAGCTTCATTAAAAAGTGGACAGGCAAGAAGGCGGTGAACAGGGTCGTCAACATCATCAGGGCAGACCGAGCAGTTCGGGTGGTCACGTTTTCCAATCCGATGGAGATGAACAGCAAAGTTACCATGGCCTGACAAAAACTGGGTAGCATAGAAAGAGAGAGAGCGAGGCATCTCCGGAATCCGGGGCGAGAAGCAGTAGGTAATCCGACCTTTAGTGGAGCAATCCCATCGATCCTGCCAGCAGTCAAAGATGCGGAGTGCCAGGTACTCCTTGGCATGGGTGAGACTGGGGAAATCAGCCAAAAAAAGGATATCAGCCTCAAATGGGGCGGAGCCAAATTTGTGTAATCCCTTGAGGCAAGTCCTCTTCTGTATTTCAAGGTCCAGGGGAGGGATGCCAGCCAGGATGCCCGCGGCGTCATTAGAGAGGGAGCTGTACCCTTTGCAAACAGCACGGCAACACATACCATAAATGGAATCAAATTTCCTCTTCATATTAACCATGCAGAGCCTGTGCTGCCACAATTCTGCACCATGGGACACAATAGGGACAATAACAGACTTATAGATACTATGGAGGGAGTCAGTAACGTCCAAATCCCAGGATGCCCTACATTTACATCGGAGAGCATTTATCAGAGCACGCACCTTCTTCCGCACATGGTCTGCATGCTTTTCAAATGTAAGTCGCCGGTCTAGTACAGCACCTAAGTACCTTACGCTTGTGGACTGGCTCAATCTTGTATTGCCTATATAGAACATGAGGTCCCGGTGGTGAATGCGTGGAGGCGAACGGTTAACCATGAAGGTGGACTTAGTGGACGATATCACAAGCTTCTGTGAAGCGGCCCATTGCTGTAGGATATCAAGGCACTGCTGGGAGCGCAGGCGCAAGTCAGCCCTGGTGGAGGACGTCACCACAAAGGTAAGGTCGTCCGCATACGCAATGACATCACAGCCCTCAGGAAGCTGTTCCTCCAACAGGACATCTACAATGCAGTTCCAAAGTGTCGGACCAAGCACCGAACCTTGGGGGCAACCTTTCGTGCAAACCTTTTCAACGGTGATGTTGTTCGCAGAGAGTTCCACTTTCCGCCCATCCAGGTAGCTGACGATGGTAGCAATGAGGGCTCCCGATACTCCCTTGTTCCTCAGGGCTTGGATAAGCCCAGGCCACCAAAGGTCATTGAAGGCTCCAGAAATATCAATGAAGATAGACAAAATGTACTTGGGACCAACAACAGAGATCAGACGCTGGTAAGCAAGCAGGGCATCAGTGGTTGATTTCCCCGCAACAAAGCCATACTGATTCAGCGCATGGAAGGGGGTGACAGCATCCAGCAGGCGACAGCGAATAACCTTCTCTAAAATCTTGCCATATTCCGGAAGAAGTGTGATTGGCCTATAGCTTTTTGTTAGTGCCGGATCAGCACTTGGATCTTTCAGCAACACTTTTAAATTACCATGCTTCCAGATAGTTGGAAAATAGCGGATTCGCAGACAAGAAGACATTAGGCGGGTTAGGAGAGGGCCTATCACCGGGTGTATCATTTTGATGAAACAACCTCTGATGTTGTCTAGGCCAGTTGAAAATAAACAAAAATAATCGTTTAATTAGAAAACACTTACTTAAACACTTAAATAATAGATATAATTCTCACAGCTTCTCGAACGGAGATTTCGGGATAACGTTTCAGAAAATTTTTATACCATTTGATACCCGATTTTTGATTCACGAATCGATCAATTTTTCCGGTAGTTCTAATAATGTTTGTGACCATGTCGATTGTGCCATCTTCATTGCCCAATCATCAACCCGCTTTTTGTCTTCTACGGTCTTGATAAGCTCAGAGCTCAGTTTTTCAAATGATCACGTCTGCCATGCAAATTGTCTTTAAGAGTAGGTTTTGATACTCCAAAATACTTACTGGCCTTTGTAATCGAAAGCTGACCAGATCGTTTTAAACTAAATGCCTCTTTCAAGGACTCTTCAGGGTAGATGAATAATTTTCTGTTTGATATAGTCTTTTATTGTAATTCACTTTCAGCTATCATCTAAAAATTTTGAATGAAATGTTTAAAATAAGTTTGCAAAGAAAAACCTGTTGTCGGACATTCTGTTCTTTTAATTTATGTGGTTGGCATTTTAACTGTGTTTGCCTTAGTACGGCTGCAAACTGATCTGGGCTTTAGGCCCTTATTCATTAGTGATTAAAAGATATCGGATAAGCATTGAATAATACACGGACCAGGATGGCTGCGAAAGGGTCTGTTGGAGTTTTAGCGTACTAGTTAGCCAGCCACCGCACTTTTTTTTCAAGAAGAGTTTTTTTCGGTATTTTAACGATTAGCATATAATATTTAATCTATAATCTCCATGCTGATGTAATTGGGCATGCATTTAAAAAAAAATTAAATAAAATATTTACCATTTCCGAACATGCGGTGCATTAAACACAACAGACACATTTAAATTGCTATTGAAAAGCATGTGGTCATCGGTTTGAGATTAATTTGTATTTATTCCAGTTTTAAACGTAGTCCTGCATATTTCTTATCCAACGACAATAACATATCAAAGAACGATTTAACACATTGATGTCCTTCGTTAAGTGCAGGATACTCTTAATAAATCAAATACCAGTTGAAAAGGCTGCCCAAACGTTGAGGCTGCGTAATAGCTGCATCCACCCCCCACTTCCCCCATTGATGACACATTTATCGTTATTTCGGAGTCATAGAGAGGCTCGTTGCTTTTTCTGCAATTGACAAAAATATGTTTACAATCAAGTCCATTTTCAATCCAACAATGCGTCGCAATTCAATTCTATGAATTGATAAGATAAGAACGCCAACATCTGTTGTTAACATCAATAATTCCTGTGATTGTAGATACGGGAAAAATTGCTCCTGCATCCTTGAATTAAAAATGTCAATTTCCCAGTTCTTTTCCGTGTGAATTATATCTGTTTATCACAGTGCTGTAAATTTATACCTTATCTCGCCGATAAGATAACCATTTTTTTTTGTTACAGGACATGATGACTGCTCAGGTGAATGCAGTGCAGTGGCAAAAGACGCTCTCGCTAGACCGACATCAGGAGCCTCCGATTTTTCAACGCTTCTTCAACCAGTCGACTCTTCTTCGCCGTCAAGATGACATCATGAAACCCTCGTTTCTGTACTCGCGTGTGCCGCAAAATGAGCCGCAAAAAATCTTTTTACGGGACTTGTCATCGAGCACCGAACTGTCCAAACAAGAAGATAGTGAAAGAAACAAAGAAAACCAAGAGCCTAAGAGAACGAGAAAAATCAGCTTCAAGGTTAAGAAAACGCCTTCGATTTATCGGAGACCCAGGATTACATCATTAAGTGCGAACACAGTGGCTCAATTAACTTCGAAATTTAATCAAATGGTGAGTGAAAAGAATTCCATCCTTGAAGAACCAAAATTCGCGCGGCTAATCAAAAGAGTCAACAGCCAGAGGAATGAGGATTTTAAACCTGTCATCAGAAAACCCAGTGTCAAAACCAAACCGTTACTTAAAAATGATGAACCTAAAAGACGTTCCAGTGTTAAACGCAAACCAAGTGTTAAAAAGAACGACGAAAAAGTTTGTGTGCGGGCCAAAATCGGTTACCTTGAAAGTCCTCAGACCGCCGTTCCGAAAAAAGTGTATGAAGCTCAAAATTTTAACGTTGTCCGGTCTCCTTCCAAAAGAACGGAATTGCCTACTGTCAGTGTGCGTGCGGCTATCGAAATTTTTGAAAGACGGAACTCGATAACAGACGCGGTCCAAGTGTCGAAACCGAAAGTGCCTGAAAAAAATTCCGCCATTAAAGTAAAAAATTTAGTGGTCAAGAACGGCGTTAGGAAACTTAAAGTTTTACCAAATGACTCAAACCAAAAAGTATTACCCACCGAACAAACCTGCGAGCCCCTAACGGTGCAAACCGAAGAAATAAAGACTGAAGAAGAAGAGGATGTAGTACAAATTTTAAACATTCCCATGGCGCCTCCGAAGAGGTGCGACTCGATGTATGAAACCTTGAATTTGAAAAGGACCTTTCTACATCCGTCGACGTTAAAAATTTCAAAATCTGAAGAAGTAATTCCTGTTAGTAAATCGGAAGAGTCGACCCCGGACAATAGGCAACAAGAGGCGACTGTACAACCGAACCATTCGTTTCTCTGGCGACAGAAGTCCCTTGAGCGCCATCCTGAACCAAAAAACAGCGAAAATGATGATTACATCGAAGTTAAATGGGAAGACATGTACGATACGGTTGACCCTAGTGCTCAAATACCACCTCAGATACCTCCAAGACCGAACAGTTTACAAAAAATACCACCTCCAATACCAATACCTCAAAGGCGAATTTTGAAGAAAAAAATGCCGCTTCCTGAAGAAACCGATGACAAAATTTACGAAGAATTAAATAACCAAAAAGACGAATACTCAAAATATGAAGACATCGAGCAAAAGAGTGACGATGGTTACGAACGTTTCGAAACGCCAGATAAAGATGATATTTACGAAACGTTCCGTCTGAAACCAGCTTCGTTTAGGAGGAGACGAGAAGAACCATTACCTCCTCGCCCCACATCGAGAAATTCTTACAATGGTGAAAATGTTTCGAATTGTTATGAATCCATTTACAACGCCAGTTCCAAGTACTCTAGAAATCAGGATGTTGTCAGCAATAATTATGAGAGTATTTATGCATGTCGAAACGGTGAAAATTGGGAAGTGTTATCAAATAGGGATTCGTTGTTGTCGGCTGATCAACAAAGTAACAGCTTGTATGGGCGATCGTATTTGGGGTGGGGCGAAAATGATGGTAGTTGTTATAATGGGAAAGCTGTAAGTGACTTAAGTACTAGTGATAAGAGTGATGAGTGGGTGGATATTTCTGATAATGAAGTCAACGAAGTGGAAAATTCTTTTGTTATGTAAGTAAAGCTTTGCTTCGATCACAGAAAAAATGTTATTAATTTCATATCGTCACTTTTAAATCTAATCTGTATGTAATTTTTCAAAATAATTCCGGTAGTTAACAATTTTGATAATTCTACGTAGATTTGCTGATTATTTGTCATTATCGGTTTTGAGGACAAGTTTGCAATTTAATCCATTAACGAAAAAGCGGAAAAGCCTTTTATCAAGTCAGTACAGTTCTGTTGTAATCTGTTATATTTTTAATTTTGCTAATAATCAGAACTTAATTTTTAAAATTAATTGCTGTGGCCAGTAATTTTGATGGACTGTTTTATGAGTTCAGTAGACTTCTGCTAGGCGAAATAACCAAATGAAATTAATTTTTACAGATTGAAGAGAATTGGGAAAGTTGCATGAAGACTTTTCCAAGTTTAGTGTGAACCTTAGATGCTAGAATATAACGATTTTAAAAAAATCCATTTAATGCATGTTGTATTAAAGTGGGTTTACATAATAAGATTTGTCGCAAAATTAGTTCTACGACCAATCGAATAGCAAGTTTTTATGATTTTACACTGTAGGATTAGTCGCGCGACTCCTGACTTCCGACAAGTCTTGGGATTTTTATGAAAGTAGGGCGTCCCTACTTTGTTTTGACTAGTTGTAGGATTTTCGACTCGACGCATGCGTATATGAGTCTGCTCGCCAATGTGATCGCTTGTAGCTCGCAATTTGTTTTGATAATTGATAATTGAAGGGATGAGTGGATAAATGTGTCATGTACATAAACCTAAGTTACGAGATATAAACATTTGAATATAATTTTTTGGTACCTTTTCCCTATAACATAACAACTTTAGCATTTGATAATTCGATACCTAACTGAAACTGAGCTTCCAAAAATGTGTCAATGAAAGAACACTGTAAAAGAAATTGTTTTAAATAAAATCGATTTTCATAAAAATGTTACATGACACCTTTATCCACTCACCCCTTCAATTATGGTAAGAGTTCTCGGCTTTTGCAATGACGAATGCGGAAGATAAGATAAGTTAAAAGCAACAGAAACTAATCCTTGGATGGATTTTTCAGACATTGCCCATATGCAAAGCGTGGTTTTGATAATTTAAATTAAACTTTGACATTTGTCAGTTACGACTTGTCTTAATATTTCTCGCACAATGTAAACGGCTCAACTCATGTAAAAAAATACTACAAATCTTAGGATTTATCTTTGCAATTTGTCTTAATACTAGTCCTGCGACAAATCTTACAATGTAAAGGCACTTTTAAAAAAACTTAGAATAATTTTGAAACCTAATTTCATATTTATTATTCTTTTGGCGAGATTAAGAGTTGATTAAATTTTGGTTGAAATCGGTTCACAGAAAATGTATGTTGACATTTTGCAAAATTCTTGAAATATTGCAGTCATATTTGGATTACCCAGTACATAAGTTTAGGTAAAAAATAACAAAAAGAACAACTTAATTTTTAGGCTGCATACTTGTGACGATTGTGGACCATCGTGTGATAACATTTATTTTAATACTTTAATTTTTGACGCGGTTTTGTTTTGCACAGTAAAATCGTTTAGTATGTAAGTTGTTGCTAACGAAGAATCTCTAGAATGCACACCAAAATCCTATAATGGTCATGAACATAATGTTTGGCGTCCAAAAATTCATAGTAACCCTTTTAGGGGCACAAAAATCAACAAAACAATTAATTATTTTAAAGGCAAATATAATCTTTTTCGCTTGTCTTAAAAGCACTTAAATATTTTTACATAATTGTTATTCATCTCAATCCTTTCATTCTTTCCGGAATTTATGTATTCTCGATTCACTAATTCGCTGTCGACTTGTGATAAACCAAACTCTCTGTTGTTACAGTATCTATGAAATCCTGGCGCGTACCTGCATTATTTTGTTGTAATAACAGTCAGTTTGCTGCTCATAAACGGGGTGCTATTTAAAATCAATGAAACAGGGAAATTTATTTTTCAACTGAAACCAATCAAATTATAACCTAGTATATTATTTAAGGAGCATATAATGTAAGGTATATTATCAATGCCTATTCGCTGACAGACCAGAATTACTGGATTTCTACGATATAATTTAACCAACCAATCAAGATACCCATGGAACATAACATTTTTTAGTTTTCCTTATTGCGTATTATGAAATAGTTATAGTTAAAAAATAATATAGAACAATAAAAAAATTAAGTAAACCAAAGCAATTAAATGTCAGTATTTAATAATCTAAAAATAATTTAGGTTGTACTTTTACATGTACAATAATGTTCAGTGAGATTGTTATTGTATTATTATTGTAAAAATGCAAAAATGTTGAAATCCTCTCAATTTCTATGAATTAATTTTAACCAAAGGAAATCTTAACCGCATTTACACGCCGTTTTGCAAAAAGCGCACCATGCTGTTATTATAATTAAGCCAATTTCAGTAATTTGAAAACCACATTCGATAGGTCCATAAGGCTCCAAAAGGGAATTATTTTAATTTCTTTCTTAAATGTGGCATTTTTGTTAAGCGGCAGTAACTTTTTACTTTCTCCAAAAGAAAAGTATAGCAATGATGGAAATTTTCAAACTCGAGATTTTGATTGAAATAGTCCACTCTAACTCAACAATAAAACAAGGTATAGTTAGCAAACACGGAATTTTGGTTTCCTTTTCAAATTCAAACAACCCAGTTATTTTTTGGTCGTCAAATTTCCATCTCTCTTGTCGTTTCTTGTTCTTTTCTCATTTTCTACAGCTTTTCTAATTATCTTTTCAGGCTGTCACTTTCCTCAAGCTTTAGTATATTCGGAGGAAAAATAATAAACTAAAAAATATGTTGGCAGTGCTGAAATTTTGACTCACTTCATAATTCCACCTGTTCCTGTACCAAAGTATATATTATTTTTTGTTCAGCATTTTCAACAAAAATTTTAGTTTTTTATCGTTTCCTTGGGGTTTACTAAAGTTCCGAGTTTAAGCCTTTATTGAACAACCGGCATATGTCAACTGGAGTTTGTAGAATGTTTTTGATAAACAATGTTTTTTTACAAAATTTTCAAGTGTGCCTTAGAATCCTACTAAAGCGTACGAGAATAAGGTTCTTTTGTTATGTTTATACACCTGCCTTATTTGGTTTTTGGTGGGATTTATGTAACTTGCTTTGGTTGGGTTCCAAGGCACCCTGGAAACAAAAAAAAACAATTTTGCTTCTCAAAAACATTCTACAAAACCATCTAGAACTGGTGCCTTCCTGTAACTTGGTGATTAATATAATAATTTTTTTAACAACAATCTTACAATTTACTATATTAGTCATTACAATTATTTATTATCATAACTATTGATATCATTTTACAAAAAATGTATTCGAGCAGATAATTTTTAACTTCTAACCCTGACGAACTGATGACTAAAAAGTTTCATCGAGTCCAAATAAACAATTTTTTCTGTCCCAACTTAGTTTATAAAGATACTGAACACTATCTGATATTTAAATAACTGAAGATTATCTTGTCAGTTACTTCTAATTCTGTACATGACAATCATGTAAAACATTCCTTAAACTGAAATATTATGCAATTTGTAATTCGTGAAATACGTTTAAAAATTCCTTCATGGAACTTGGGCTTTTTATCTACTACTTTTCAACTTTTTTTCTGATCACTTTTCAAACAGTGTGTTTAATTTTTAATGAAAGTGACATAAATAATTTTTTTAAATAAACCTTTCATTTGTAGTAAAAAAGTAACATTCGCCGTTTGTGATTGTATGTGTATTAAAAAATAATGTGAATGAAAGTATGTATGTATTTATTATTTTTGCAAATTTTTAATTTTTTCGATTCGAGATAATTTTATCACACTTATTGCATACGTACAGCACCGTGACTTAATAATAACAAAGGCTTTTATCGCTTTTTCGTGAACAGCATATGTTTGTTATATGATATTGTAATAGGATTAATCAAACTGATAAAGACTTAGTCATGCATTTTACTTTAATAAATGTTTGCCGTCCGTTTTCATAAAAATGGTTTGCATTGCAGTTCAATATTTCAGTTGATCTCAAAATTTGAAAATTAGCTCATTGCAGGCAACCACTCTAACCCGTCGTATAAAGTGTTGCATAAAACCAGGCTTTCATTGAACGTTTTAATTTCAGAATCCGAGAACGACCCAAGCTGAAAAAGACCGCAGGATGGTCGCAGAACATTAGAGAGCAATGGAATAAATCACGCGAGACCAATTCAGGTAATATTGCCCAATCGAAAAATTAAATTTCGTGCACGCGCTTGTATATGGCACGTACTAATTGCCGTTTGTTTATCATTAATTCCCGCGATTTAGAAATCCTGTGAACACCGCAAGGTAACCATTGTTACAAAAATATAGTGTTAAGGTTAAATTGCGCCATACCGCCACTTTCCGTTTCGGAAAAATTTGCAGCAGTTTTTAATCTGAAAGGCGACATTTGAGGCTTTCTCCGGCGAAAAAATTGCAATCTGTTTCACGTATGCACGCAACAGTAAACAATGCGTACGTGCATCAGTTTTTAAAAGGCATATAAAAGAACCTCACCTTGAGTTCGCTCTCATGTTTTATTCAAACCTAACGCGATGGAAAAAAATCGTTGAAATTTAATTATCCCGATAGCGGTTCGAAATGATAATAGAAAGCCATCAGGTGAAAGTGATAAGATAAGGCGATTTGTGCAGTTTATGAGGAAATCGCGATTGCACGCATTTTTTCGGCGAGAGGAATGCAATTTTTTACAAGTTCTGGTTTAGATTAGGCTGTTTCGCAACTTAAAAATTTATTGGGCAACAATTTCGTTGGAGAGATTTTTAGGTCTCTACCTACACACTGAGTTATGAGTTTTGTAATTTTTTGTTCCCAATTATGGTTTTTAGTGACGTGCGAATGACCGGTTTTTGCATGTAAAGTGTTCTAAAAATAATCATTTCCATCATTTCCTCTATTTCGGGTTTGAAACAAGTTTTTCTTGTGTGAAGAATGTAATCAAAACGTCACATGAAAAATTATGGTATAATTTACATCAAAATTTTGTCTAATTGGTTATGGCAACTTTATCGGAATGTCAATATGATGAAACGTGGAGAATTGGAATTAGGAACCTTTTTATACCGAATTTTTGAATTTGAAAAGAAGATTCAAACAGACCGCGCCAGAAGCTAGATCTATGATTGGTTGCCAACTGCCTGCAGTTTACTGGCAACCAATCATAGATCTACATTTTGGCGCGATTTGTTTGAATTTTCTTCTCAAATTCAAAAATACGGTATAGAATAATGAATGACAAAATTGAATACATGCCGCATATCCTGGCGTATAACACGCCCCGCGCATAACACTCAGTTGAATTTTTGAACGATTTTCTTAACTTTCTTGATATATTTGGCGTATAACACGCATCTGGTATCCAGATGTGAAAAATACTTAAGTACCTAAAAGCCAAGGTCTCTGTATGTACAAAAAGAAATTGCATTTTTACAGTTCCAGTGTATTATACTGCCCTCCTAAGAAAGATCCCCGTATCTACAGAAAAAAATTATTTTTTAAATTTTAGTACTTATCGATTCTGCTCGATTTATATGACATATTTACTTAATAAAAATACCGTAAATGCAATGCTTTCTTGCATTTACGGTCTTTTTATTAAGTAAATATGTCATATAAATCGAGCAGAATCGAATAAGTACTAAAATTTCAATGTTTTTTTTTTTTTGTAGATACGGGGGTTTTTCTTAGGAGGGCAGTAATAATAGTTGAGTTATTTATGACGGCTGACCGTAAGTTGCCTGACCGTCATAAAATTAGGGGAGGTTTTGCATATCCCAATATCTTTAATTTCTGAAGCAACAATTTTTATACCCGGCGTATAACACGCACTCGACAATTTGAGCTCTTTTTTAATCTTAAAAGTGCGTGTTATACGCCGGGATATACGGTATTTGTATTGAAATTGATTTTACAACATTATACCATATGTAGGTGCAGTACCTATTAGATGCGGATCACTGGTTAATTCAATCAATCGCTTGTTTCATTCAAAGTATAATAAATAAGTCCAAAAAAATACATAACAAAACATACATAATAAAACCTGTTTCATTTAACCTGCATGTTTTGGATTTAGTGCGTTTGCGCAAGTTATGTTAAGACAATGCACTGATTGTGTAGCTATGGTTTGAAGACGCCTACAATAATCAATAAGAAATTTGTTTATGATGCACAATTTATTGACCGCGGTCTTCCTTGTGAACACTTGTATGTTTCACGAACCCACGAGAGTGCATCTTGCACAGTGATATGTTGTACAATGTATTGCACATTCTAGCCATCATTGCTTAGAGTATCAATTTAAGCAGAAGTTTCAAAAACAATGGTATACAGATTGTTAAAAGTTGACGGTTACAAAAAAGTAAAGAAAAAGAAAAGGCGTAGAAAGGAGAAATGACTGCATAGCTAGAAAGTAAGCACAATATATCGAATTATAATTTTCTTTTTAAACATTATTAGGTACAAAAGTTAAATTGTATTAAAAATCAATTAAGCAACTTACAATTGAAAAATGCAAGTGTCGGGGATTTTCCGGCAGTGCAATTTTCTAAAAAATATACAGTAGTTTCACTTTTGTCCGAACATGTATGCGTTAACTATTCTGCAGCGCGAACGATCGACACCGTTTATAATGCGAACAGTAGTAATTTAATTCGAGGAACTTGCTTAGGCACTCAAATAATGTGTATGTTCTTATGTGCAATATCTATACCTCTTATTTACTGTTCACGTACAAAAGTCAATGCATGCAAACTTAAATTTAATTGTTTAATATGGTTTAACATAAAATTTTATATAAATATTCACATTGTGTTATGTATACAGTAATAATAAATTAATGAAAACATATCAGGATTGTAATATTTCAAGATTCTGCTGCGAGTCTACTGTATTTATTCTTAGATATTGTTCACAATGATAAACCGTCATTTGGATGTGATTATTATTACTCAATCAATGACCCTCCCATGAGTTAGGGATGTTGCTAAATATTTTTAGATAAAAATTTGGCTGTATGACTTTGGAATGCAAAGATATGAATGAAACAACCGTCTTCCTATGTTGCGTAAATTGTTTGTATTATTAAAGATCACATATAAGCATAATTCATTATCGAATGCTAAAATTTATCGTCCAAACAAGATAACTGAAAGTACTGTTTTAATAACATTAACGTATACAGCTCCGAAAAGTTACTTTTCAGTTCTAGGACTGGAAAATAAACATTTCTTATTCCATCTTTGCTAGCTTTAGTTTTAATATCTAGTAAGTAGATCAACTTAATCGTCACGTCCACATTTCATAGGCAGGATAAATATCGCGAGTCAAATCGTTTCGCATATTTTAAACGGAACTACTTGGAACCGAAAAGAGGATCCGTCTTAGGGCCCTATTTCAAGTCATGGTAATCGCGCATAACAATTTCAAGCAAGGTCACATCATAAGTGTAAGTTGAATTTTTAGGCTATTTCAACTTGAAAATAGGATGTGATCTTGTGGAAGTTGTTATGCGCCATTCCCAAGGTAGGTGTTTCCGACCTAACTAATGACATATCTCAGACGATACGTAAATCAGCAGGATTCTGGGTAATTCAGTTTCCGGCTTATCCCAGTTTGCCAGTATATCGATATATATTTTTTTTTCAAACATTTTGTTTTCATTTAGTTGAAAAAATAGCATACGTACTACGCCCCTGTGTGCAATTTTAAATTCGCAAATAAATATTGCACTTTAGGGGCGAGTTATATCAGTACATAATTCTTACTAACTTCAATTGTAACAAGTTTGTACATCAAATGAAACATTGAAACATGCCTTAGTTAATTTTCATCTGCCGTAATGGACGCCGCTTTGTTAAGCGTGAATCGTCCACCGCATGAAAATTGATATTTAATATAAAGTAGGTATAAAAGTTGTTATTTATTTAGGATCTCCCCGAACGATTCTTTTTGTGTGAATTTCGTGGACTCTTGAGCACAAATTAAAATTCTTGTTTTTCGGAATTTGTTTGGCCCCCAAGGTAAAAATTCGAGTCTTGATGTATGCAATCGCGAGTTTCTGCATCAGAAGAAAAAAATCATTAACATTTTTATGTAACACATTGGTGTCATTCGATTAAACCGGCTCGATACACGCAAAAGTACTAAAACATCGTTTCAGTCCGTACCTGTCCGCACCTGACACACCTATACAAGAATTCCTTCACGTGAGACAAGGATAAAATGATTCATACACGTACAGCCGTTCTAAATATAATTACAAGTGAACTTTTGTTGTCCAGTTGTAGCCCAGCACGTTAACGCGTGTAAACACAAGAAAACTCGGACCGCAGCGGACTTTTAAAATACAAAAACTACGATTTCCATTCTGCCGTTTAATTGCTAAATGTTAAAAGTGGAAGATGTGTGCGAGGGGAATAAAGTGAAAGTTTTTCGCCCGTATTCATGAATCAAGCGTTTTCAAGTGTGGAACGTTCTGTGATACTGTGTTCGCTTAATTGCACTGTGATAACAATTTTTTTTGTGACGAATGGAGTCGTTAATGACACCAAAATTGTAAAATAATGGCCGGATTTACGTGTGGGTCGTGTGATGTCATTTGCGATTCAATGTCATGCAGTTAGTGTTGTTGGAACCTCTTGAAACTTTCTGTTCCGCTAATACGTGCTCTAATAATTCTAAAGTCCGGTTAGTGCCAAGAAAATGGAAAAATGAACGCGGGACGTCTGCGTCACAAAAGGTCGATTTCGAGCAAGTCTGAACCTTCAACGCGCCGTAAAAACCTGACACCGGTCCCTATTCCACCGCCGAGGTCGGCACCGACCACCTTTCGGAGGAGGAAAAATGTCGGAGACACCGTTTACGTAACCTCGCCGACCAACGTTTATTTGGACTTTCGTGATGATAACTTCAAAAGGCTCGAAACGCACTACTGTGTCGATAACGTCGAAACGGCTACCAGTGACGGTGATAACGGAAATGTGTACGACGGAAACGATGGTGCCAAAGTGCGGCAAAGAGTTTTCGAAGGCTTGGAGGAGTTTCAAGAGATGTGTTTCTTCATAGGTAAAATCGCGATCATAACCGTAACGGTTTGGGCTATTATTTCCACAGATGATGCGCGGTTACTACGAAACCGATTTTTTAATGAAAGTGGTGAAACTTTTGTTGTAAAAATTTTTATTCAACCCAATGCGTTTAGCCAGCGTTAAATTATTAATTTCAATGTGGTTTTGAATACACCAAAACAGTGGGAGCTTTCGAACTGTTGACATTTGTAACCCATCCTCATTTCGAAACAGATCCATAACTTTAATTTTGTGCCAAATCGAGTAGTTCTTATTTATCATGCGATTTAATTACAGTAGAAACTGGTTATGCTGAAGGATAATCGTTGGGCTTCTTGATCAAAACTTGTTAAACTAATCGCTTTTATGGCCTCGAAGTCTAGACATTACCGGGTATTAATCGTTTACGATTACACGAAGCCCCCACAAAATGTTTGTTTACTTTCTTAACCATTCATTGATACATCTTGGGGGAGTATTTTCATGCCTACTAGGCTTCCATGTCTCGGCTCAAATTTCAGACAACCAGTAACTAAACTGAATTTGGTTTGATTTGAAGAAGTTAGTAGGTCGTCTGTACTGACAGTAAGTTTCATTATGCATCAAATTCGAATCAAAACGCATTACAGAAGAAAAAATATCATTTATCCTTTTTACAGTACAAATGGCTCAAATTCCAAGTAAATAGTGGGTATCTGAAAACCCGTAATAGCTACACAAGTTGATCAGAAAGTTTACGGTTTTCTTTTATTAGCTGATTTTACTGTATTTGCTGAGTGATATCCGGAGTTTTCCGGTATCTGTGTTATCGGCTTTATCAAATATTTTCAATAGTTTTGCACGAATTGGTCTAAATAGATTACTAAATTGAAAAGAAACAAACTTACCCATAATCTGTTTGATTTCGTGTCCTTATGTTGCTTGCGAGCCCAAGGAGTATGCGGAGCTAAATAGAAAAGAAACGGACAGTCGGGTTCCGGCGGTTCTTGTGTTATTTTAATATCAAGTACATTGCTTGGAGCGCATACTTACATCGCAAACCATTGATGTTTTGGTATGATAAATTGGAACAAAAATTTGTGTTTTCCGTATGATTCTAAACAGTAACTACAAACTTTGGTCCAGATTTGTGCATAAATAACAAATAGGCAAAGAAACAAGCTTTCTTTTTTAAACAGGAAGGCACATAGTTAAGTGCCACAAACTCAATTGAAGCTTTTTGGGTTAAAATAAAATTAATGTCTTTCAGTTTTTCATGCAACTTGTCTTTAAGAAAGTCCTAACCAATCGTATTGATGCGATTGTTGTTGTCTATTGCACATTCCTCCCCATACATTGTAAGAAAGTCGTTGCTGAAACCTTGCTCTTGTTGCATGGGGTGGTTCAATGAATAATAGTGCATTTTTCAAAAGTTTGTGATTCCATCGCTGCTAAGGTACTAAAGTAAATTGTTTTGTTTTGATCTAAAAGGCTTCGTATGAATTTTTTACATCTAATTATCAATTACCTACCAAGTAAATTTTCTTACGTTTCATATGACGAGAATATGAAGAAATTTTGTTTGTCTTTCGACGTCATAGCCAATTGGTAACCTTGTAATGAAGTATACAGGGCGTCTAAAAATGTAAAGTGTCTGTTGTTTCTGGTGACAACAGCTTTCATAATTTTTTGTTTTAATAAATCAATGTTGTTTTTGAGTTCATTGGCGAAGACATTTTGCTTAAAATAGGTAGCACCATTTTAAGGAATAATCTAATAGGGTTAGATCAAGCAAGTAGATTGACAATGGGTATAGCACGCTACCCGCCATTTTAATCTTGTGGTAATTTCCCCTGACATCAGGAGCTTATTAAGGAGCAATTTCCATTAAAGTAATTGCCTTATTAATGACTTCAGGAAGTGATCTCAGGTTCCAAGATGGCTGATGGCGTCGTATGACCAATGCCTATCTACTCGGGCAAGCCAAACTATTGCGACAAATGGCCGTTCTACTTGTCGAGGAAACGAATGCCTAACCGCTGCTCAACTCGAATAATAAAGTGACCAGAACATCCGTTTTGTTGAAA
Source organism: Dascillus cervinus (assembly GCA_949768715.1). Lineage (NCBI taxonomy): Eukaryota > Metazoa > Arthropoda > Insecta > Coleoptera > Dascillidae > Dascillus > Dascillus cervinus. The sequence goes on along the minus strand of OX458319.1, from coordinate 20,816,482 downwards.
CATTATTTTTCCTCGTTCAGATCGGCCACAACAACATCATTGAAAATTTCAGATTTTCACCTAATAAACACTAACTGTGACGCATTACGCCGTGACAAACATTTATTGTTTATAAATTTCGACTGTTACTGGTAATTCAAAAATTAGAATTTTCTGAACTCACCCAGTACTTGCAGTTTTATGAAGAGCAAAAGTTATTTAATAACCAAACTCTGTATTTAAGCGTTTCTTAAGTTTTGAAACAATTTATTAAATCCAATTTTTCACAAAAGTAAATAATAGGTAATGTTACTTTATCTGGAGTAATGTTTAGAACACTCATTTTATGACGTCCAAAGCCAAGCAAAACTTTACAAGGACAGTTTTTTTTATAGTCGATGTTTAAATCAGGAAGTACGTTTTATTTAATTCATGTTGGTAGTAATGAGTGCTTAATAACAATTTGGACAGAATCACTTAAATGTTACAGAATAGTAAAGATAAAGTTTTCCTCATCAAAAGTTTCTTTCAAAATTGTCATATTGCTTTTTTCCACTGAAGTCTTTTGTGCTATATTTTATATTTTTGAAGAGACGTTAGTAATATAATCTTAACTATTCTAATATCAGTGCTTTACTACCAACATAACATAAAAAAATATATTTTGCACAGCCTTCTAACTTAATCTCCTCCTAATTTAAAAACGAAATAAGAAAGTTTATTAGAGTGCCATACCCCATCCGGAAACACAGACAGAGGTATAGTTAGGTTTTCCTATTCTTTGTTTACTTATTTGCAATATTGGGCCCAATTAATGGGGGGCGGGAATAGGGATAACAAGGCTTCAGTCTAGGACCAACCAATTTATTCAAATTAAAAAAAAAAACACCGAAAAATATCTGTAGCCTAAGTCCCCCAGAAATTTGGATTCGCCACGGCTCCAACCTGCCCAATAATTAAAATCGACCTTCAAGCGTGCGAAGATTGGAGTGTTTTGAAATATTTTGTGGAAACTTATTTTACCCTTGTAGTTCAATTCATACAGTTTCGAGGTCAATCTCAAATATGAAAAACTTCTTTCTTAATTCACTGGTTTAGCTCTCGTACAATTACTCGCTTACTAAAAAGCATGAAAGGTCGCAAAGTAGTTTATAAGGTAATCCGTAAAATCTGCTTAGGTTCCATGAAGCGTAACAAAAAAATTAGGTTGCGATTAAGTTAGATAACCAACAATAGGAAAATGCGATTTTGATGTCAATAGGCATTTCCAGTATTTGTTCAGTAAATAAGTAGGAATGGGTTACTAATAACAAGTGGAGAATCAATTACCGTGCGCTGACCGTAACTGAAAATTACTGTATTTATGTCTTACGTGCAAGTACCGCTCGAACAGAAACTTATTTAACAGTAATTTAAAATTCAAACTTCACATGAAACTAATTACGAATATAAATTTTTTCTTGCTCTATTTTTTTCATTTTGAAACACAAATAATAAACAAAATTGAAGTATGCCAATTGACAGACAAAAATAAAGGCCAATGATCAAATTTTAACATTCGGCCTCAGAGACAGAAAAAAGCAAAGGTCTTTGCGCGTACCTTCACTGCACATCCTTTCTCTTTCAATCGCAAAAACGATCACGTCTTTATGCCGTTCAGGTTTTTTTAAAAGGGCACTTGCAATAATTGCGCAAATTTAATTGCGCAAAAATCGAGTGAGAGGAAACGTGCGATTTTAATTAGTTGAAAGGGAAATTTATTTGGATGACACGTAAAAGAAAGTAAAAGAAATTGCGTTTTTGCAGGAGGCGATGGAGATTCAGATCATCATTACGAAAGTCTATACATTGCTCACAAGGAGCCGCCCGATGATTCCGATTCTTTCGAGAGCGACACCGAGTCCGAGGGTTCGTTCTCGAAGATCAACCAGAGTGACAGCGGAGTCGACATTGCGAACTCTCAACTTCCCGATCCGCCAACTAGTCAAGTTTACGGCCTCACGAAATTGGCCGCGTCCGCTGGCAAGCACATGAAGAGGTTGAGGCGGAACTGGTCACTCACGAAAAATGATATTACCAAATCGTTAAGTCGCATGACGAAAAGAAAATCGAGAGGTGATTTAAATTCAATTGACGATAAGGAAACTAAAAATGAACGGCCAGTTTCACTAAACGTGGATGTGGCTCATGTTGCGCAAGAAGTTACCATTTTGAGGCCCGAAAGCATTCCGACCATCACTTCCGTTCCATACCAGAATATGGATTTTGCGAATGGAAATGAGCAAATTTACGAAAAACCCAAAACCAACAGTTTGTCGCGAAACAAATTTCTGAACAAGTTCCGCAGAAGCAGCTCTCACTTGGAATCCCCGGAATCTCCGAATTCTGAACGGAAAGCCAAAAGCACATTTTACCTGACTGAAACCATAAATGTAGATGAAACGACGCCAAATGATCCGCTGTTAATTACCGACAATATTTCGCCTACACCGTCAAATCCTCGCAACATAAAAGCGGTTGTTCGACCTCAAAGTCCACCACCTCCTGTTCCCAGTGAGTATTTTCAGAAAATTTTATTTTTTCTTCTTTTCCTCTTCCAAACTATCATCTCATTATTAACCATTAACCACCATAATATACAACGTATCTCGGAAATAATGTCATTAATTTTAACCCGTAGTAGAACTCCTCAAAACAAACATTTTTTCTATGTATCATTTTTTCGAAATCGCAATTTTGTTTTGGCATTTTACCCTCCCTGAAATTGACGAGCCGCCTTGATTTGATAAATCACTGACGGTTATCGTGAATATTAGTTTTTGCTGACTGCATAAAAAATTATCTTTCATTGGATATTCAAGGTATGTGCGTTTTATAATAAGCCACCCGCCGCACATCTAGTCTTTGTTATTGTGACTTGTAAATGCTTGTAACAATTATTTTGAACATACCATTTTTGGTAGTAAAACTTTGACAAGGACTCAAATTATTTCATTTATGTATTACCATAGCATTTTTCAATTTGCATTCCAGAACTTTACAATAACAGCAACGGTCAAATTAATGAGTTGTTGCGTCGACAGAACTAAAAAGCAGGGAATGTTTTCTTGCATTGGTTTTTTGTTCTACGCTTATCGGTGTTTAACATTCAGCATTATTATCCATAGGCGGGTAATGAAATAAGAGTCAAATCTGTCAACAATTTTAACTTGTTAATCAAAACGTTTACATCAAGAAGTTATTTAAAAAAGTTTTTCGACTGGTTAAAATTAATGACATTATTTCTGGGACACGTTGTACAGGGTGTCCCATCACTTGTGGCCACCCCCAAAATTGAGCTTTAATTGAAAGCTATGAATTTGAAATTTGGTGCACGTATGACTTTGATATAAGGCTAGAAATTTCCGGTTTTAAATGTTAATTGTCGGCGTTAATTTTCGAGAAAAAAAATAAAAACTGATTTTTTATAAAAATACTATCCCAATTTCGTCAAATTTCACTTTTCAGGATCAGTATTATTGAGACAAAGATGTCCAAAGTAAAAAAAAATCCAAAAGCTGTAATTAGCCTAAAATTCCCTTATATTCGAATCTTAACAGTAAATGTAATGATTTATGGCCCTAATAATTCTCAAGAGGCTGTCCGCAAAGTCGAGTACAATTTAAATTTATGGCATTGTAAAAATTTGTCAGTGTCTAGTGGAAACCAGGGCAAGAGAACGTCAGTAGCGTACCTAAATCTAACCTTTTTACATTCTTGTAAATTTCTAAAATTTTTGTAAGTCCTCTAATAAATTATGATTATGAGAACGAACATGATTTAATGTCTGGATGTTGAATTATATTTTTTAAGTCGACGAGGACTTATTACATTTTGAATTAATGTTTGAGTGCAAAGATGAATACGAAAGATTTTGAACTGAATGATTTCGGAACTCGTTCGAGACTCACTTTGTCGTCCCCGTAAATTTGGAAATTAGTTTCACGGATTATTGTGGTCGTACTGGTTGAGTCTTTCGTGAGAACCTGTTCAAACGCACGTTTCATCCATAAATATTTAATGACTTTATTGCTAAAATTGCTTCGGAATTGCATAACAATAGTAATACACCCACCCTACATTTATAACTGACAGTCGATATTTACGACTAGATGAATACGTTTACTATTGAAAAATGCAATTCCGAAGCAATTTTAGCAATAAAGTCATTAAATATTTATGGATGAAACGTGCGTTTGAACAGGTTCTCACGAAAGACTCAACCAGTACGACCACAATAATCCGTGAAACTAATTTCCAAATTTACGGGGACGACAAAGTGAGTCTCGAACGAGTTCCGAAATCATTCAGTTCAAAATCTTTCGTATTCATCTTTGCACTCAAACATTAATTCAAAATGTAATAAGTCCTCTTCGACTTAAAAAATATAATTCAACATCCAGACATTAAATCATGTTCGTTCTCATAATCATAATTTATTAGAGGACTTACAAAAATTTTAGAAATTTACAAGAATGTAAAAAGGTTAGATTTAGGTACGCTACTGACGTTCTCTTGCCCTGGTTTCCACTAGACACTGACAAATTTTTACAATGCCATAAATTTAAATTGTACTCGACTTTGCGGAGAGAATCTTGAGGATTATTAGGGCCATAAATCATTACATTTACTGTTAAGATTCGAATATAAGGGAATTTTAGGCTAATTACAGCTTTTGGATTTTTTTTTTTACTTTGGACATCTTTGTCTCAATAATACTGATCCTGAAAAGTGAAATTTGATGAAATTGGGAGATAGTATTTTTATAAAAAATCAGTTTTTATTTTTTTTCTCGAAAACTAACGCCGACAATTAACATTTAAAACCGGAAATTTCTAGCCTTATACCAGAGTCATACGTGCACCAAATTTCAAATTCATAGCTTTCAATTAAAGCTCAATTTTGGGGGTGGCCACAAGTGATGGGACACCCTGTATAAACATGAAAAATGTAGTAAAATCTACAGTTAAACCTATTTATAACGGCATCAAAAATATATTTGTTATACCCCTTATTCACAAGATTTCATCTCATGGTGTGTTCGTTATAACTGCAATTTTGTTATAACCGAGTTCGACTGCACTTCTTCAATTTCAGGTTTTTCTCCTTTCGTCCTTTTGCCCGTCTACTTTTCATTTCTTTTTCTTGTGTCCTGCCAAAAGTACTTTGTTATAAAATTATATGACATCTAAGTTTGTTTTTCTTAAAGCTGATCGAAAGAGGACGACTTCCTGGTATGCAGAATGCGGCCTGTTTAAGAATGGTGAAATTCAACCAATTCCGAATTTGTCGAAAAGGGCGAGCACGTGTTGGTACGCTGAAGTTGGACTGTATAACATTTCGACAAGCACACCGAGCACGAGTTCAACTGAAAATAGTGGCAGTGCAGTAAATGTTAATATTAAATCTCCAAGTTTAGACACTGTTAATCAAGATAATTGTGATGAATATTATAATCTGAAGAATGACAGCAGTTATTACAACAACAGTATCGGCTCTAATTGTTCAGATACTAAAATCGATAAATCACTTACTAATATTTCAAGTGACACTCAGCTGCATTTGGAAGATGAACCTTTGTACCAGTTTTACAATGCCGCCGTTTTAGAGGTGAGGTGTAGTTTATTTAGTTAATTCTTGTAGTGCTACTTAAAGTGATGATGTACTGCGTGCGTATATGGTACAAAATTCTTTGCCAGTGTGGGATAAATTTTAAAATGTTAATTACAGTAAACTCTCAGTTAACCGGAACCCTTAAACAACCAGCTAAAAATTCGAACAAATATTTGAAATTAAAATAAAACTAATTTCTAGGCAAAATGTAAGTTTAAAGGTCCATTTTACCTCCCATTTAATTGCCCGTTTCTTACATACCGGTCTGTTGAGATTTATTATTGATAATATAATTTTTTACCCATCTAACTCCACATGCCTAAATAGACCCCAAGTAAACCGTACACGCGTAGGGCTTTATTTGTCTTAATTTTGTTTGCGTATTTTTAATAACTCTCATGCAACTGGATCCTGCATTTATCTGGCACTTCTCAATCTCCGTGGGTGCTGGTTAACGGAGTCAACTGTATATCGTCGCCTTAGAGGTGAACTGACCTAACCCACAAAAATTGAAAAACTCACTCAAGTTCCTTAAGGGGGCCACTTGAGAAGCAAGATTCACAAGATGCCGCCACCGTAGAAAAAGGTGTCAATTTTGTAAAATGCTTTTTTCATTAACAAGCTCTTTTATATAAAAAACTAGTGGCGGATGTAAAAGATAAAAAAATGATCTAGGTATAGACATAAATTTGCCATGGAAAAAATTGAGAAAAGTATCTATTCAAAAATGTCAAACTTTCAATAATATTTGAATTTTTTGGTAAAAGTAAAGAAAATCTTGCTGATCACACCCTGGAAGCATTAATCATAAGTATACTCGTGCATTATCTAATCACATTTGTCAGTATTTAAGTCAAAAAGCATCGGAAAGTGTGACATTTTTGAATAAATACTTTTTTCAAGTTTTTCCATGGCAAATTTATGTCTATACCTAGATAATTTTTTTATCTTTTATATCCACCACTAGTTTTTATATAAAAAAGCTTGTTAATAAAAAGAGCTTTTACAAAATTGACACTTTTACTACGGTGGCGCCATCTTGTGAATCTTGCTTCTCAAGTGGCCCCCTTAACATGTATTCAAAGCAGTCTAGTTTGTATTGGATAATAGTTCTAACCCAATAGTAAATTAACGGCCGGACAATCGCATTAGCTGTTTCAAGAAATAACATACATATTACGTGTATAGTTATCTTTAACTGGTGATAATTCAAAACTTCATCGCTGTGGGTTAGGTCAGTTCACCTCCAAGGCGACGATATGCAATTATACGCAGTGTGTTAAACAAAAGTACAAGTTGTATCTTCAAGGGGAATTAAAAAACTTGAAGTTGTTGAAAATTCCGGTTAAAGAAAGATAGAGGCCGTAATTATTTAATCTTCATAACTTTACTTAACGTAGTAAATATTTATTTAATCATTCTTGCATTATTGCACAATAATTAATCAAACCAACCAAGATTTGCTTGAAACGTTTAGACCGTAATGTCATAACAATACTTTTTTTTTGCCTATTTCCAACAATTATGATTATCTACATTTTTATAAAATGTGTCTTCAGGTGGACTGAAAATGAGCAAAACCTTTGTCACTCCACAGAAAAATTTTATTCTTCATAAATGTTTTTACTTGTTCTAAAACTCATAATCAGATATTGCTTTCCTTGGAGTAACATTTGCCATTTTGGGATATAGTTTTTCTTTTGCAACTTTGTGTTTTGTTATGTAAACTCATCAAAACAGTTCTTATAAAAGTTTTGATTTTCCAACTGCTTTTCTCTCACTCTTAGACAAAACACAAAACGTATTCTATCACCATTTCTTCATTATGCTTATAAGGTTTAATTTTGTTTTTTTTTCGACATTTGCTGTAAATGAGAGCAGATAATCTATAACCCATATTATAACAGCATCTTCTTTCTTGTCCTTGGAGTCTGCAACATTTATTTAAGATTTGTTAATATCTGGGAAGGTTTGATTTTGAACACCTAATTCTAAATCTTGCCTTGGTTGTTTGTATTTACATATTTTGTTTATATATCTTCTAATTTATCTCTTTTGGAGTAGGTGATATCGTTCAAGTTTCTTAATTATTCAGACTGCTCACAAAAAATTAATTTAAAATTCAATTTCGGGGTTCTTAGAAAATATTTTTATTATTTCTTTTAGTACTGATGGAATTGTGTGATTGTGATAATGCTAACAATAGTTTCTCAAATTTTTGAACTGAGCGTTTTAAATTTCTGTTGAATCGTCTAGAGTAGATTAGGGCTTCTTAAAATATCCACTGTAAGGTGGATGCTGTAGTTCAACTATTCCACATTCATAAAAAATGACCTTATGTAACGCGCAGTGTTATTTTTAAAAATTAATCTTTTTATTTGCAGTAATTTGATAGTTCTAAAGATTGCTTTAAATGTTTTTCCATAGTATTAAGCAATACTATTGCGAACCTTCTCTGTGTGTGTTCGACCTCTTCCAATCTCAAAAATGGTTCCCATTCATTTTTTGGCAGAAGATTAAATTTTGATCTTTCTTGGTGATACGAGGATCCCGGTGATTCGGATCATCTTCTACAGTGATTCAATTTTCTTTAGAGGTTTTACTATTACTCATTTAGGTGGCATAAAGAGTTTAGATAATATTAATTAAAGTTGCATTACATTAAGGCTCGATTTTCCCACCTCTTAATAAGGTTTCTAGTAATACTTATTTACCAAATAGGTAACAAATCTGTCTTTCCACCATCTAATACGGCTATTCATCGAATTGAACTATTCGGTGCTTGAACCATCTCTTCTTCCCTCTTTGTACGTTTGTAATGTTGATTATCATTATCTTATTTACAGCAGCTCTGAAGAGAGATCCAGTTGTTTCTCGAAGCCACTGCCTTCAATTTTTAAGCCAGGATGTTTTTCTTCTTCCTCGGCTTCTTTTTTATTCATGTTTTCCTGCATGATTAGATGTAATATGTTGTACTTTTCTAAGTGTCTCATTATATGTGCAAAGTATGACAATTTCTTGGATTCTTTTTTCCTCATTCTATTCAAGATCTAATCGTTGCTCATTTTATCTGTCCAGCTGACACGTAATATTCGATAACACCAGAGTTCAAATGCTTATTTTCTGTTAGAGTTTATAACTACACCGTAGAGCAGAATCGAGAATAGTAGAGCAGAATATTCTAATCTTCAGATTTAGGTTGGTATTATGCCCACACAGTACCCTCTTAGAGCGGATAAAGGCTGCTCTTGCTGTTAGGACTTCCTACATACGTCATCGCGTTCACTTTTTCCAGTTGTAAGCCATTTACGGTCTTTACTTATTATCATATATTTGGACTTTTTAATATTTAGGTATACTCCATAATTTCTACCTTTCTCTACCATCCTTTCCAGCTAATAGTAAAGTTCATGGTCACTATTTATTTATTTTAATTCTATACCTTGTATGAAATTTTTTTTTTTGAGTGCCTATACATATAATATATATTAAAGAACAGAGAGGAAAGGATGCACCTCTGTTTCACTCCACGTTGCATTTATACTTACTCTCTATGTTTACCATCTATTCTAATTGTGGCCCTCTGGGTCCGGTACAAGTTTGCAATAACTCTTAGATCTTCGTCATCAATATTTCCTGATTTTAGGATTACTGTCATTTTACTGCATGATAGTTTATCAAATGCTTTTTCGAAATTCAAAAATTATTCACGTCGTTACTCTTTGTTGAACCACCTAATAATTGAGGAGCTAACATTCAAAAGCCGATATGTCCCTTTTCAACGAAATTGAGTTATACATGAAATTCAAACAAAAACCACCATCTGCGTCGATTGGTTGACTCAGATTCAGTGAAAATCGCAAATGCCCAAAGTTACAGCATTGCAAAAGTAAGAGTTTCATTCAAAATCCTACACATCCAAACAGGTTTTTGTACGCAAATTTTATCAAAAAACAACATGTCCACTAGTATCTAGATATCCACTTGGTGAAATGCAATCAAAGTACGACATGTCCAGTATTTGGTAAACACCGTTGTTGAAAAGTAATAGATAGTGGTAATTAAAGTGTGCATTACCTCATAATTAGCAACATGGATACCCTAGTTTCTGACATAAACATGGGTTCGCGGAAAAAAGTTAAAAGAGCCACAAAACGGGAAAACAACAATATCAAGCATCTCCTTCCATGTTTAGGAGAGTGTTTGTTAAAGATTTTAATATTGGATTTAAATCTCCAGCTTGTGATACTTGCTCAACTTGCCTCAACTTAAAACACTCGATTGAGCAAACAAATGATCAACAAAAGAAAAGTACATTGATGGCCCAACACCGACTTCACAATTTAAGAGCAAGGGCTTTCTACAAATTAGCAAAAAAACAAGAACCTACTGTACACACCGCCTGTTTTGACCTTCAGCAGGTACATCCACTGCCAAAAACCCCTATTGGAGAAGCCTTTTATACAAGGCAAATAAGTTACTATTCTTTTTGCTGCGTTGGTATGGATTCAAAGCAACCTATATTTTTCACTTGGACCGAGCACAAAACAGCTTGGGGTGCTGTTGAAGTCGGCTCAGCTCTTCTGATATATATTCGTTCTTCTAATTTTGACGAAAATATTCAAACAATCAGATTATTTTGCGATGGATGTGGGGGACAAAATAAAAATTGCCACATCGTACACATTCTAGCGTACTGGCTGTTACGAGAATCTCCCAAAAATATCAAGAATGTAGAAATGGTTTTTCCTGTACGTGGACATAGCTATTTGCCGGCAGATAGAGCTTTTGGCAGAGTGGAAATGAAGTTAAAAAAAGAAACTTTTATCATTACAGCGGACCAATACGACGAAATTTACAAAACAGTAGGTGTTGTGAGAAAATTAGGGGAAGATTGGCAAGTGTACAACATCAAAGATCTCCAGAACATCTACAGGAAAATCAAAGACATGCAAAGCCAGAAAAGAATTTTCTTAAAGAAAATAGAAAAAACTAGAAAAGGACAACACAATACTATTCATTTTACTGCCAGCGTATTTTACCATTTTGAAGAGAAAAACAAAAATCAGGCACCTTTGGTAAAAAACGGGAAAAAAGAAACCGCGTTGAATTTAAGAAGATTGGAAACCAAAAATAAAATAAAACCTGCAAAATTAAAAGATGTTAGAGAATTGCTAGAAAAACATTATGCAGTGGCAAGATCTACCAGAACTGGAGTTTTATAGAAAACTACTGGAAGAAATTCCAGAAATTAACAATGAAAATGACGAAGAAGAAGCAGAGGATGATGAAGATGATGAAGATGAATGCAACTGCTTAGACGAAGACTGTGGCCTTCATATTTAAAAAAATTGTGCAAAATTTTCTTCCTTATGTTAAAACAATGATTAAGTTTAATAAAAGTTTTTCTGAGTTCAAATCCTTTCTTCTCATTAGTTTCAACCTTGTTTCGTTCAAAAGCCGATATGTCCATAACAAGTTCAAACAAAAACCCACATGTCTATTTATTTCTCTCTAGGCTGTACAATTTAAAAAGTATATACTTCAAAAGTGACCATAATCATATACAAAACAATCACCTACATTTTTGCTTTTGCAAAATTAAAATGTATCTCTTACTTTTGTGTGTATAGTTTTTGTCGATTTACCAAAATAATTGATTTTGGACATGTCGGTTATTGAATGTTAGCTCCTCAATTAGTTTTTTACCTAGTAACAGCGACTCAAACGTCTTCGTGTATTGCCGGCAAATATAAATACGGTTAGCCTAACTTCATAATGAGTGAAAAAGACTCACCCCGACGAGATAGTGCCAGTATAGACAGAAAGGCAGAGATAAAAAAAGTTTTAACTGCTTCTATGAACAACCTTCAATTGTATGATTTTAAGTCCCATACTTGCCAAATAGCTATTCGTTGTTGGAAAGATCCAAAGAATATAAGTTCCCAATAAATTAATTTGCCGAATAGCTAGTAGCAATTCTATTAGAAACTTGGAAAGGTCGGAACTTGGCATGTAGATTTTGCCGAACGAAATTCGGTTGGCTAGTACTTTAAACAAGAGTCTAAAGTTTGTGGGAAAATTACTTTATTGCATCAATATTAACGTGGATATAGTCGAATTGTTTTTTCTTCCAGTCTGTGTGTAAAGATGGCACAACCGATTTCGATTACGACGGCTACGAACAAGTTGGCGACAAACTAAATTACGAAAATCACTCTCCAATTAGACCTACTGCAATGCAACTGATCGCCCCCAACAAAAATGGAGTGACGGTGTCCAGGACTTTGTGGTGTGAAATTCCGGAAGTCATTCAATCGGCTGTGTTACGTAAGTGTATAAAAATTTCAAAATCAACAAACCTAACGTCAAATTTAGGTACCTTAAGTGTTCATCAAAAGAAGCTGCAAGAAGCAAAATTCGAAATGATAACGTCGGAAGCATCGTACTTAAATTCGTTGAACGTTTTAACGGATCACTTCATTTCCAATTTCACCAATTGCGATTTCTTAACTCCCGAAGAAAAAGACGTCCTTTTCAGCAAAGTCCCGGCAGGTACAAATTTTAATCAATGTCACTGGGCGATAGGTTCAAAGTTTTGTTTCAGTTAAGGCCTGTTCGGAAAAGCTTCTTCTGGATTTGGAAAAATGTTGGCAGGAAAACATCCTTCTGCATGGGGTGTGCGAAGTCGTGCAAAAGCACGCCGAAGAGAATTTCTATGTTTATGTTTCGTATTGCGAGAATCAGATTTTGCTCAACAGTACTTTAAAAAAATTAAAGTGAGTAAAGATTTTTGTTTCTGATTTTTTAAAAAATGTTGATTGCAGGGAACGGGGAAATTGTTACGAGTTACTGAAGCAACTCGAAGGAAGTTCAGCCTGCCAATCGCTTAGTTTGTATTCATTTTTAATGCTGCCAATGCAACGGGTCACGCGTTGGCCTCTCCTTGTAGATGCGGTGTTAAAACGACTCTCAGCACAAGATGACGAATATTTAGCATGCCAATACGCCCTAGCCACGATTAATAAGGTAACCGTTACCAACCATTTAAGAACTTGCTAAATTTTTTTTAAACAGATTGTTACGCAATGCAACGAAGGGGCACGCAGAATGGAACGCGAAACCGAAATGAAACGCCTTGCATTACAAATCGAATTCTCAAAATCCGTTTCCCCAATTCATTTAGTGTCGAATTCGCGATGGTTGGTGCGATCGGGAGCCGTGACTCAACTGCTTCATCGCAACGATGATATGAGACTGACATTTGGAAAGAGATTTACTAAAGTCCCACTGTACTTATTTCTGTTTAGTGATCTTTTATTGGTGACAAAACATAAAGGGTGCGTTTCGGCGCAAAATCAGCAAATTAAAATTAAACGTATTTCTTTACAGGGATGATTTTTATATGGTAATTCAGTACTGTTCTCGCAGTTATATTGAAATCAGCAACACGGATACGGTACCAACACTGCCCGTCCGGGATACTCACGGCCGCCATCTCATATTTTTTACAATTTTGGAAAATCACGAGGGGAAAACCGTCGAAATGGTAAGTTTTTAATAGAATAGCATGAGTTCAATAAGACAGGTTTTATGGCACCAGTTGGAGTTTATTAACGAGGCGTGAGTTTCATAATGGAGGAGTACCTTAAATGTCTTAAGAAACCAGTTTTTTAAACTGTTTTTCTATTTTGTGCCTTCTAACCCATTTTTGAATGAAAATTCCCTGAGTTCAATTAGTACTCTCACAGTTTATAATATGTATAAATAGAGCCATCTTTAATCAAGTGGGCACTTTAGGATATATGGGGTCCTTTTAATAGAAAAAATTGGTTTATCAATCAGAATAAACAACCCATGGATCGCAGGGCCCTGGGCTCAAGCCCAGCGAACCCATGCGTAAAGATCGGCTTGTGTAGCAACATAACATATACAGGGTTCACAGCAACCTGGAAAACCTGGAAATGTCAGAGAATTTAGAAATAAATCAATATCAGGGAAAAGTCGGGGAATTCATGCATGCTATCAATAAATCAGGGAATTTAGTTTATGTACCTGGAAAAACGTCCCAGACGCGATAGAAAATTTTTTGACCGGTTTAGTTAAGAGCACAAATTACTAGAAAAAGGTCAGTGAAAATACTCGAAAAGGGTCAGGGAAAACCTGGAAAAGTCGGGGAATTTGAAAATACGGAATTACTGTGAACCCTGATATGTGTGTGTGCATGTTGGTAGTAATGCAGTGATATTGGCATTTTACAACTAACAGTTTGAGGTTACATATATTAGTAATGTTGCTTCTAAATTAGGAAATGTAACTCAAAATGCAATTGCAATAATATAACCATTTGGAAAGAAACGTTTGATGAGAAAAGGTTTTTGTCTTCAATATTAAATATTCTGTAATGTAAAGTTATTTTGTTAAAATTGTATAGACTACATTACTAAGTAACATAAATTGAATAAAACAATAATTGCATAGCCTTCTAACCTTCCTTCTGGTTTAAAAATGGGCTATACTGCCGTGCTTAAACTAAAGGTCCTATCTGCAAAATTTTGAGTTTTTAAGTTCCAACGATTCACGCACAATTTTTACAGCTCTCTACAAAGTACAAATCTCCTATGTGTATTATTAACATGCTAAAAAACATCTAAATGTTTTGTCCTAAGTGCAAAATTGACAATCATTACTTAGTAGAAAAGTCCTATGTAATGAATGCTTAGACATAATGCCCTATTTTGGTGCCGATAGGACTTTTTTTACTAAGCACGTTAGTTTAAATTTTTAGGTGACTAAGTAAAAGTGTTAGCTTAGAGAGGAAAACTACAATAATTTCTAAACTGAAATCGCATATTTTAGCTAACAGAATGAAATTCTAGGAGGAATTGTCAATGATGACAAATACAAATGATAAAGATTTAGATTATTAAAGTACTGTGCGTATTGTTTTCAGTGTTCATATTTTTGGAGTTCAATAAAGTTTATAGTTATTATTACTATTGTTGTATTTCAGTTCACTTGGATTTAGAAAAAAAAAACATTTTTGTTTTAACTTTTCACTTACTTATTGTTAGTGATATTGTCCTATCTACAACAAATATCAAATTGTATCAAAGTTTTAATTTTTAATAATGTTAGGGTACATTGACAATACTTCTAAGAAACTGATGCATTGAATGCCAAAAAAATGAAAACAAACTAAATAATAAAAAGTTGGCAAGAGAAGTTAACAAAAGTTCATTTATCTCCAAACAGCTAAATTGCAGATAGGACTTTTAGTTTAAACACGGCAGTATATTGGGCTCCATAATTTGGCACTGTAGTTGTGACGGAAGTTACTGCCTTGAGTGATGCCAAACTTAACATCAGGTGGCGTATCGGCCTATTCTGCGCTGCTAAGCGAAAGTGCCGTATGTGTAAAAATGGCCAAAATGAGATGTTGGGATAGTTATTATACAACGAGCATTCTGTGCCCTCTTTCAGTGGTGGATTATACGGTAAGCGGACTAAGCGGCCGCGGGGGGCCCTGAGCTTTTAGGGGCCCCAAAAAAAGGTGGGAATTTTTCTAGCGCCAAGGAATTTGTTTCTTAATTGATTTTGAGGGCCCAGTTATTTTTACCGCTTAGGGCCCCCACTTGACTTGATCCGCCACTGCCCTCTTTACTAAGACTAATGACAATTTACGCGGTAGCGTTTATAAACAAAAGATTATAATGTTTATAACCGCAAATCGATGTCACACACGCGGTTTCGTTTTGTTTGTAAACACGCTGCAACGCTTGACCGCAACAAGACGCGGCCAGAGACGCGGTTCTTGTTTACATTACGGCAGGTGTGACACCTCTTATTTGAATCAATGTGTTTCAGAAAAGCGGCATGAAGGTCACTGCTACCGCAAACCGCGCCGGTGTGTCATCGGACTAATAACGTTTTCGATTCACCGCTCTGGAGCACTCTTAGAGCACTCCCGTATGCAACGTGGGCGAATGAAAATACGTTATTTTGAGCGCGGAGTGCTCTAACAGTGCCCCAGACTAGCGAATCGAAAACGCTATAAGCAAAAACGCCGTATACGCCATACTAGTTAATTTTGCTGGCAGTATGTACGGCATTTTCTCTTAACAGGGCAGTATTATAGCGCCCAATACCCGATTTACATGGCAATTTTTATTTCCATATTTCATAAAGATTTAAAGTTTTTCCAAGTGGTAGTAGATACACAATTTTTTAGTAGGCTGCCAGTAAAGATGGTTTCCGTAGTTCGGATTTATTAAAAATATTCTATAAATTTTCGACAGATCCTCAGAAAATCGAGGCTCTCGGTTAAGAATCTCAGCTTTTTGATTCAGAAAATTTTCACAAAAGTTGTTCTACAGATCAAACAAACCGCGAACAACGCATTGTCGGTCGCTAGGATTCAGAGTGATAAGCTGCGTTGTTTATGTATCAAACATTTAAGATATCCATATCTTGTTATTTTAACGGCAAGTACATTACTACACTACTACACACATTATTCTTACACGTATGCGATTATGATAATTTGAAATGATTTTGTATGCTGTTTATTTAACTATTCGGCCGGCGACATAATGTTTTGGTTGCACCAATTGTCACAAACCTGTTGAGTCATAAAAAATTTACTCCTTGTTCCTTTTGGTCCTTCAATATCCTATGTAATCTTAAAATTGGATCCCTTTCCATATTATTTTTCCTTTCTCCAAAAGAGAAAGTAATCATGAAAACATTCGGATTCTCGATTTTGATTGATATAGTCACTTTGGCTATCCCTGAACTCATTGAGACCATTTTTGGATTAATGTCTGTGTGTGTCTGCATCAGCTCTACATCGAAAATAAAACCAAACTTCTCTCTTTCAAATTCAAAGAGCCCAATATTGTTGTTTGGTTGAAAAATTTCCATCAGCAGTTTCATTTTACTCTTGCCGTTTTTCGTTCTTTTATAGATATCTCCGAAATAATGTAACAAATCGAAATATGTAAGTACAGAGATAAGATTATTTCATTTTCCCATTTTCTACAACTTTTCTTTATATTTCCACCAGGAGTGCCACTTTACTCTTGTCACATTTTAAATGTTTTGAAGCAACTCGAGTGTAGGCCACTCCAATTTATTTTACTGAAATGGCCCCAAAATATCATCAATGACTGTAGGTTGTAGGTGACATGCTACCATTTAACACTAATTGCCCGAAATAGTGTTTGTTCACTCAATCCGTTTTGCAGTCTTGCTAATAAGCTTCAACTTTCCTTACATTTACAAATACTAGTAATTGCATTTTCGATTTTGTTTTAGCTGTTATCGTGCAACAGCGAAAGTGATAAGGAACGCTGGATGGAGGCCTTATCACCCCCAAAATCGGAAGACCCTAACGAAACGGTCTACGGATGTTGGGACTGTCCTCAAGTGACCGCCATTCACAATTATAATGCAAGTCAACCCGACGAACTGCCTGTATCACGAGGAGATATCATTAACGTGACCAGAAAAATGGCCGATGGTGAGATAAAACTGAATTTATTGTTTCCAAAGTAACGATTCTGATTTAAGGATGGTACCATGGCGAGCGAATACGTGACGGCCAAGTTGGCTGGTTTCCCGCCAATTATAGCGTCGAAGTCGCAAATCCGCACGTGAGAGCAAGAAATCTTAAACAACGTTACAGACTGCTCGCTTTTTCGGAAAACTATCTCAAGTCACAGTAAATTTTGTAATTATGTTTATTTATGATAAAAAAATGGAAGATTCATTAAGAGACAGTGAAGGTAGTGAATGAGCGGTTCACAGCCTGAATTAATTCGAATTTCTAGCCTCTTAACAAACAAAAATTTGAACCATGATAATTTCGGCTGTGAATCTGTGTACATTTGTATTTAATAAATATTTTATAAAATTTGTTATGTGTTATATTATCTAAAAATAATCGCCAATAAAAAATTAATGTTATGTACAAAAATAAATCGTTCTTTTTAAATAAGTCATGGTCTCCAATTATTACAGTTTTATATTCTAGATCTGCTGATCCCCGTCTTTGTTTCAAACAATCTCCTAACAAAATAAACTTGAACAGTGGTTGTTGTAATTACAACAACAATCTGAATAAGAGACCAACCCATCACATAGCTATTATTGTCTTCTAGTAAATTGAAGTCTCTTGCTTCCCTGCCCCTGGAGTAGTGCTGATATTGGAGCATATCATTGATATTTCTTTCAACTGTCCTGATTGCAGACTAAAAAGAAAATTTTAATGTAATTGTCGTTCTAGTCTAGTTTAGTGGGGGATTTATTTTATTACATTCACACTAATTCACTGATATGACAATACATAAAATATAAATTAGCAATGATCAGAGTTGCAGCGGGGTGCGACACACCATTGAATATTTTATAAATTCATTAGAAATCAGATAACAAGTGAATTAGTTTACAGTGAAACCTCGTTTTTACGTTTTTGAAGGGACCGACAAAAAAAACGTAAATGAAGAAATTGAAAATGATGGGCAATGAAAAATTTTCTTTAAAAAATTATACAAATTAGTTTTATGTAAATTTAATTTTTGTGTATACACGAAAAAACGCCGCAGCTCCTAGCATTTTTATTTGGAGTCTGATTGTAACAAACGATATGTCAAATTAAAAGGCTTCAAAAGCACTACAAAATGTAGGTTAAACATAATTTCTTCCTATTCCTCCATTCAAAGGCCAAAGGTCAACTTCATTTTTTCAAATTACAACCATTTTTTTTTTTTTTGATGACGATAGATTTTTTTTCTGAATTTAACAATGTATCACAATCAGTATTTTTGATTTATTTTAGGGTAATCAAAAAAATTAAAATAATAACTGCTATTATTTCCAATAGACTTTGAAAAATAACTGAGACATAGCGGTAGCTATGGAAACGATGTGTCAGTACGAAAACGTATTTTAAATGACTAATTTATGAGTAACAAAAGATAACATTTAATAACATTCAATAACAATTAAATAAAGAAATAAATTAACGAAAATGTTCAAATTGTAAATTGACACTCATCAGACCACAAATTTTTTATAAAAAACAATGGATCTCCCCATAACTGGATTAAAAAGAAATTACACAAATTTATTCGACGCTGTGGATCGTTTTTTTGGATTGCGTGATTTTTTCGCGGTACAAATGGCTTGCATTTATTTTTTTTCAAAATTGTAAGAACGCTGCCGATTCAAACATCCAAATTCTCAGAAATTTGTTTCACAGGCGTCCAGTGATTTTCTTCAAGACTCAGCAAAACATTCATCTCAAAATTTTCGTCTTGATAAGCATGATTTCGGCTTTTTGGTCTCTTGAAACTTCCATATTGCCGTAAATTAAATTCCAAACAAACAAACTTGCGACGATTTTGGAACCTGTCTATTAGGAAAACGTTCTTGATAACGACGCAATGCTTGTCCACGGTTTTTATTACTCTCAAAATAAATTTGCAGCATGTCAACAAGTCACTGCTACTCATTTTTATTGCAAAAAAATAGTTAAAGAAACTAAAACAGTCTAACAAAATTTTTGACACATCGTTTCCATTGCTACCGCAATGTCTCAGTTATTTTTCAAGGTCTCATTGTCAGTTATTATTTTAAATTTTTTATTATCCTAAAATAAATCAGTAATATTGAATGTGATACATCGTTCAATTCAGAAAAACAATTTATCAAAATTACTCGCGAGCGAAACGCGTGAGCCCATGTGTTCTCCACTTTTTCGAAAATCAATGCCAAATGAAATAAAAAATTATCCACCTAATCATGATCACAAAACTTTGCAAAATGCAGGCGTGTCTAAAAACTCCTAACATATTCATTTCAATGATTTCCACGGATTTAATCGAATGTGCTAAGATAAATGCAATTTTGAATTTTAATAAATTTAATAAATGCATTTAGAATATTTCCAATGTAAATTTCGGGAAAAATAAACGTAAAACCGGGTATTATCTACATTAAAATGAAACGGGACTGCAAATATTAGATGCAAATAACGTGAAATGTGGGGACGTAAAAACGGAGTTCCACTGTATAAGTTCTAAAGAAGACTGCTTTAAAAAAATTCAGACAAAAACAAATGCCTGGGGTGTGTTACACCCCACTGCACTAAGTGAGACCAAATTAATTTAAATAAAAATCCTACTTACTGTGAAGTTTTCCATGTTCATGTTGGCTGCCTCAACTTCTTTTGCATACTTGTCCCAGAGATCATACCTCACAACAGTTATGTACAGATTCACCAGCTTGGCAGCAAATCGAGAGAACTGGTTATCAATGCAAACAGAATAATAACCACCCACAGAAGTCTGGTCCTGGTATTCCCCATTGGCTTTCCATTGATACGGATGGACAATTTGCCCTGTCGGATGCCTCACTGCAAATCCAGCCATTCCATCACCACCTCGTAACACCTAAAAACAATTAATACTTTATTATTAATAAATAAACGATAAATAAATTTAATTTACCTGGAAGCTAACATAGAAAGTGGCTGATGGGTTAACATATTGAAAATAACAGTCTTCTTTTCCTGAGTCGATGTGAACTTTGTAATCCATGGCAACAGCGGGCAGATTTTCGTACCATGGCACGGTAGGATCTGTTGATTTTGTTATCGATAAGAAACATAAAATCAAAAAACATGCGGAATAACAGACGAACGTGGCACTACATCGGAACATTTTTTTTAATCTGCATAACAGGTTGCCTGTATTTCAGTTCGTGAGGTTAATTTTTTATTGACAGGTACTTTTTAAATTAAAACAAATTGAAATGATACGAATAGTTTATTTATTAATTATTTATTTATTATTATTTAATACTTGTAAGAGTGAGTTTTGTGAAAATACAGACTGTGATCAGCAGGAGCAATTTAAGTTAGTAAAATACTAACATTTTTTGTTTACTAAAGATTTTCAATTCAGATACTTATTTTATGATGTAAATCCACCAGAAGGGTTTAATTTACGTCGAGATGTTTACATGCGGTTTGCTGTGTTTGTGCATAAACTCAAACATGATGAGAGGTTTAAAAACTGGAAATTGGTTTTACCACCCTGGTCACATTTGTACCACTGGAAGCATGAATTAAAGCCTGAAAATTTGCCTTGGTCTCATTTTTTCGACCTGAAAAGTCTGCAAAAATTTGCACCTGTCATAGAGATGCATCAATTCTTTGATGGTAAACACTTGAACTTCGATAAAAAAAATTTAACTTGAATTATTCAGAGATTGGGGTAAAATATTCTAAAATTAAATTGGATCAAGTTTATGTGCTGCAACATTTTCAAGACATGTTCACGACTGGAAAATTTGAAGATAAAATGTCTGCTGAAAAATGTACAGAAGAAATACGAACAAATTTTTTCTACTACAGTAACATTACAGCCAAGAAAATGGAGTGCCTTTCGTTTCATGGGCATGCATCACAGTTGAAAAGCGTTTTACTAAACAGCAATGCTAGGTAAATATTAAACCAAATAAGTCATTAAATCATATTAAACGTTTTAGAACAATTTTAATTGATCATGCAGAGGTAGCTTTACATGATAGCTTCGGCGATGCCCTATATTGGAGAGCTAGAAGAAGCATGAGATTCAACAAAACTTTAATTAAAGCTGCGTTAAACTTTCAAAAGCAATTATTGAATTCAACAAACGAAGAAGACATGTCCACATTACCTGAAGACTGGCAAGATGAAATTGTAAGAGATCTTTTACATGTAATTTTCAATGTAGCAAAAATAGCCCCGTAGGAATGCGAAAGGAGGCCCATTTTTATCAGTGCACTTAAGACAACGTGATTTCACGAGGGGACACAAAAAGGACACTCCTGACATTAAAAGCGCTGCAACACAGATTAATAAATTACTGGACAAATTAAATTTAAATGTTGTTTTTGTAGCAACTGATGCTCCTAAAGAAGGTAGGATTTTAAAAACTGAACTCTGGATTACCATTTTTTTTAGAGTGTGATGAATTACAGGCCTTATTAACTCCAAAATTGATGATCCAATTTCATGAGACTGATTATACAGAAGGGCAAATGGCAATAATCGACCAGATAATTTGTTCACATGCTTATTATTTTGTGGGAACTCACGAGAGCACATTTACATTTCGTATACAAGAAGAGCGTGAAATACTGGGATTTCCAGTGGAAAGGACGTTCAACAGGTTATGTGGAGATGAATGTGAAAAACCATCAACTTGGACAATTGTTTATTAAGCAATATCAGGTTGAGCTATTCCCAATTAGTTCTTCTTCACGTTTAATACGTTCCTTTTGTATGTAATTTTCCTTTTCATTGAATTGTTGTAATCTTAAGGCACGTTTCTAAAAAGTGGACAGCTAGATTTAAGTATAATATATCAATAAAATCTCACCTTCAGTCGTATACTTCTGTCATGAAGACTTTTCATTTCTTTCTTTATGTTTATTAGTTTAATTTGGTACAATTTAATTGTATTGAATATCCCTTGTAATTCTTCGGAATTAAGGTGTTTTGATACAGTTAAATTTTCATTGTGTAACTGTTCGAGTATTACAGACTGTTTATTTCTGAAATTGTTGAACAGTAATTGAGTGAAGACAAACAAGATGTTGTACCTACTCACGTCAGTTCGGTGAGTTGTTCCTTCGTTTTTGCTAAACTGGGTTTGTAAATATGAAGTAAACCTGTTGATAACAAACTAACAGTGTCACTTGTAAAACAGTTTTGGTCCCTGAAAAACATTCCTTCATTTGAAAAATTGGCTCCCTTAATCATTATAAAAAGGCCAATTACCTTTCAGTATTATCATTTTGGGTTTCTGGCGTAGTTATTTCCATCATATTCAAAATAAATTTTTCATTTGTGATAAAAATAGGTTTATTTGGACTACTGTCAATGATAATGGTTGATTTAAACTACTGTCAATAAAAACTAAATTGTGAGTATAAATAAACACAAATATTCATCTATAAAAAGATCGTGATGCCAAATAATATCTTGGTAATTATGGTTTCGGTAATTGTTAATTAGTAATTACATCCATTTGAATTTAAAAAAATTCTTTCAAATCAAACAAAAATTTCACTGGTTTCAAACCACTGCTACTGCAATGTCAATGTCACCAGCTGTCAATATCACGTTTGTTGTAAATACCGGTGGTTTTGACAAGTGCAGAATTTTTCGTAAAAATGGCAACTATAAGGGGTAGAGCGCTTCATTACGTATTTAAAATCGCTGATAGAAAAGCAACTGCTCATTTTTATCGAGACATATTGGGAATGAAAGTTTTACGACATGAAGAGTTTTCTGACGGTTGTGAAGCAGCTTGTAATGGGTAAGTAAAGCCCTTAATTAGTTATCAGATTACTTTTTAATAATTCTGTAGTCCTTATGCAAATCGTTGGAGTAAAACTATGATCGGTTATGGACCAGAAGACACACATTTTGTAATTGAACTAACTTATAATTACGGAATTAAATCGTATGAAACTGGAAATGATTTCATTGGTATCACAATACAGGGGCTAGAAATTTTAGACAGAGCTAAAAAGGCAGAGTGGCCTATCCTGCCTGGTAATATACTTGAAGCTCCTGGTGGCTATAAATTTTACATTGATGATAAACCACAACCCTCAGTTAATGGTAAATGAATAAACACCATTACATGATTATTCTTATTAATAAAATTGTAGATCCTGTTCAAAAAGTCACATTAGCAAGTTCCAATCTTGAAAACTCCATTTCTTATTGGCATCAATTATTAGGCTTGAGCATTTTTAACCAGGCTGATGAAACAGTATTACTTGGCTTCGATGAAAACGAGGCCAAATTAGAGCTTAGAGAAATTGGTAAATAAGTTGATCCTTTTAACTTGTTGTAAAAACATTTATTTAGGAGAGCCAATCAATCGTGCCAAAGCTTATGGACGTATTGCATTTTCGTGTCCGTTCGATGAACAGCCTGCAATCGATGAAAAAATCAAGGAAGCCAATCATACTATTTTAACACCATTAATTTCTTTAGATACTCCTGATAAAGCTACTGTGAGGGTGATAATTTTAGCTGATCCTGATGGTCATGAGATTTGTTTTGTTGATGATGAAGGGTTTAGAAAGTTGTCTCAAGTTGATCCTGATGGTGATATGTTATTGGATCGGTATATTAAAACAGATAAGTCTTAATTATTATGCATTTTAAATGTAGTGAGAATCTCGGTGATTACTGCTTATATAGTATATTGAAAATGTATCATACCTCTTTAAAATTTTATTTTTATATATGGGGTTAGAGACATCGGGAAATGTGATGGAGTTCATGTCTTGAACATTATATTATTGCGTTCGCGCAGATTTTCGCCTACGCAAAACTCCATTACATACCCCGACTACTATACTCAATGTATAATGAAAATGTTACAGCAACTCTTGAATAGCGAAATGGCGGGGAAAATTGTATTAGTAGGGGTTCTGTGTACTTTATTTTATGAATTATATAATTTTAAAATACATATTTTTACTATGTGTATTCAAAATGCTTCTTTTCAGTCCTTTGAAGATCAAAATTATTTATAACTATAAATTTATAGCCAAAATGATTTTATAATCAAATTCTGCTGTTCAGACTTAGATTTAAATTTGTATCTTAAGTTGGTTTGTTTACTACATCTGTAATCTAAGGAGTTCTTTTAAATGGTTGAAATGTTTAACACAGTTAATTAAGCAGTGAAAATTTGTATTTTCGTAGTAAAAAAATATATTTAAAATTTTTACATTTTGGATTTTAAGCCAGCTTCCCACCAACTTGGCACACTGTCTGTGTCTTCCAATGTAAGGGTTTCTTGCAGATGTTCATAAATCTGCAAAATTGAAATATTAATCGGTTTTATTACATAAAACAAAAGACTAACCAAGCCATCTGATTTTCCCAACACTGAATTTATTAAGAAATCAGGTGGAGCAATTGTGTCAACCAGTGCAACTGCATTATCTTTCAAATCTTTGCAAAGTAACAAAATGCTGTTGCGGATGAATTTTGATGGATCTGGCCCAGTCATGTAACCCCCTTCATAAAAAGTTGCCAAGAACTTTTCCAAAGACCACCAACCATACAAGGAAAACAATTTCGTTAAAACGTTTTTTAGTTGTGGATCACTGGTTTCATCAATTACCGCGAGCATTCGTTGTAAGAAGAAATGCTAGAAAATTCAATTATTAAAAGCCTATTTGATTTATTAAAGGCCCACACACCTGCACATAAGCTACAGACAAATCTTTTGCAAAAAATACTTGACTGTCATTTTTAAACCAGAATGAATTCATGCCCATCTGTACAGAATCTGCTATTTTTAAATAAGTTACTTTTAATAGGTAACAAGTTAACCATTGATAAGCATTAATAATATCTGAAAGTTCAATGAAAATATTACAAAATTAATTTTTAAAATTATTACGTTCTGGACTTGCAGTATCCAGCTCATTCTTGGCCGAAAATTTTGTGTTTAAAATTTGTAACCCATTTGATAGAAAGTCGATGGAATGTAAAGGAGACGTAAAGATTTGTCCGTCCAAAACACCAGGCCATAATTTCAACAACCAATTACCAGTCTGTTGGATCAAAACATAGTTTTCTCCTTCGTATGTCGTACTAGCATCATTGTCATTTCTCAAATCACCTATTCCAGCAACTAGAAATTTTAAAAAATCGATCAAGAGCGACTCAGACTCGCACAATTAGGGTTCCGTACTGAAACAACAATTTTCCCGCAACTATTACATTGTCGAAAAAATACGCAGTTTTTATGTGATCTATGGCTTAATATCTACTAACCCCATTAAAGGGATATAGTGTTGGTTCGTCGGCTAGATCACGTCATAATTTCTACGTCGTTCGAGAGTAGCCAATTCGTCGAATTCCGCGAAGTTTATTAGTTGGAAGTGTTTTAAATTGTTGTATTAGTGTTTGTGTTGGTTATTTGGTTCGTTTCGTTGGTTTATTTTGTTGATTTTATGGAAAATTTGTATTTTGGTTTTTAATTTTTGACATTTTATAAATGTCAGTTATTTAATTTTTTGGGAGTGCGAAATTAGTGATTGTGTGATACCGTCCAAGCAACTTTCGATGACAACAGTGACTGCAGCTGCGCCAACTACATCGTTGCGTGCAGTAAGTATGGAACTTTGCCATGTGCTTGGGCCTCAGAGTCCAATGGTTTCCTTGGAGTCTGCTTCTTCCTTACCTGGCCTTAACTATTCTCCTTCATTGCCAGCCCGTACCATGGAGGCAGAACATGCAGCACTTATCGATGAGTTTGGCGCTCACTTTCAAGTTATTTCTATCTTTGTCCAATCTTCCAAAGTAAAGATGGAGCTGAAGGAAAAAGCAATGCATGCCATAGTTTGTGCACAGACTGCATTGAACCATATCACCAGACTGTTTACTAAAGCCCATCTACGTAATTCGATTGGTCTCGCCCCAGAGGATCTCCAAGCTGCGGTTCGTGCTGCGGTGAAGGAAGTGATTCCCCAGCCACCCCCACCGCCGCCACTATACAGCCAAATTGCTTCTGTTGCATCCTGCTCTGGCCAGCATGTGCATGTGCCGACAACCACTGTCCAGCCTAAGTTTAGGGTGGAAATCTACCCTAAAGAGGGCTGTGTAGGCATCAAGTCCGCTGATGACACCCTAAAGCTCCTTCAAACGAAGTTGACGCCGAGTCAACTAAAAATAAAGCCTGACCGTATTGTTAAAATACCGAATAACGGGATTCGTATCGAATCTACTACGAATGAGGTAACGAAGTTACCTTCTAGCTCCCTCCTGGATCAAATCGGTCTGTTAGCTAAGGTTCCGCAGAAGCAGTGGCCCTCTGTCATTATTTATGGGGCCCCAAAGGATATTGAGGCGAAGGATATTGACAGTCGTTTAGATGACCTGCTCCCCTCGACTATTGGTAAAGGGTTCATGAAAGTGGCCTTCAAGGTGGGACGTGCCACGGACCTGACGAATAATTGGGTCATCCAGGTTGACCCTGAGGCTAGGAAAGCCATCCTCTCCTGGGACAAAATCAGCCTTGGTTGGACTTCTTGTCGTGTCCGAGATTATATCCGTGTGACCCGGTGCTTCAACTGTCAGCGCTTTGGTCATGTTAGTAAGCACTGCAAGTCTGCTGAACAGTGTGGCTATTGTGCTTCCTTGGAGCACCCTTCTAAGTCCTGCCCCTCCTTTGATGATTCTTCTAAATATAGCTGTTCCAATTGTATTCGTTCTGGTTCCCGTTCCTCCACTCAGCATGATACATCTAGCCAATCCTGTCCAATCTACCGTCATCGATATGCTGACCTAATCAATAATACGCTATTTGATGAGTAACGTCCTTATCCTACAAGCTAACCTGCAGAAGTGTAAAGCTGCTACTGCTGAAACCATCCGGTATGTTCTTCAAAATAATATTCATGTTGCCCTGCTGCAAGAGCCTTATACCTATCGTCGCAACCAACGTTACTATATGCCAGGCTTAATGGGTCTACGCCTTGTTGCTGACAATTCCTCTCAATTCCGTTCTGCCATCCTCATCAATGACTCCCAGTTTGATGTCCTTTATCTTCATCACCTTTCCTCTGAAAACCTTACTACTATTCTCATCTCTGGGTCCTCCCTTGAATTATATTTCATTTGTGCCTATCTTCCCCCTGCTTCGCCCATTCCCAATGACCTTATGGCAGTTCAAGAAGCCCTTGCTGAACTTGAAGGGAAATCTATTTATCTATGCGGGGATTTCAATGCTAGATCTACCATCTGGCATGATCATCTCTGTAACTGCCGCTCTGTATATGTTGAAGAGTTCATCCTGACGAATGGCCTCTGTGTCCTCAATGAACCTGGAACGCTGCCTACGTTTGAGTCGAGAAATGGCAGCAGCTACATTGACCTATCGCTTTGTAGTCCGGACCTGACTAGCTTTACCTTTGACTGGAGCGTGATTGATGGCGTTAATTGTGCTGACCATCGGGCTATCACTTTTAGTCATAATTCAAGCAGAACTGCTCCTCAGATTGCCTCTATGCCGTCCTACTATTTGGATCAGTCTTCTATCCTACTGGAGGATATTGTAGTTCCACTTCGGTCCCTTGTGTATAATGTTAACCGTGACTGGCCTGTTTTATCATCACCGGCTGCTATTGATTCGAGCCTTGATGCTTTGTACAGTGGCCTCAATGCTATCATCAAGGACCATGCTCGACGAAGAAAGAGGTTCCCTTTTCGCCCGGATTGGTGGACTAATAAGGTGGATCGTTTCCGCCTCATTTATTTGTACCGGAAAAAATGTTTATACAGAAATCGTATTGAAGTTGAAAGTAACCGACTCGCTGCCCTTATGGCTACAGCTAAGGAGAAGTATAATCTGGTGCTTAACAAAGCTAAGGAGGACTCATGGAAAAGCTTTGTTGAGAACGACCTTGCCAAAAATCCTTGGGGTGTTGTCTATCGCCTGGCTACAGATAAGTTTCATTCGCGAGGAATCCTGGGTTCTGTCCGAACCCCGGATCTGGACCACACCATAACTGTTCGCAACACCCTTATGTCCATCCTCCATTCTCTTTTGCCTGATGATGACCCTGCTACTAACAATGCACACCAAAAAATGCTTTATGGCAATTTTAGAGCTGTCGCCCCTGTCCCTAACTATGATGAAGCAGATTTCCCTGAGGAAGAGCTGGAGGCTATTATACAGCACATTCATTGTAAGAAGGCGCCCGGGCTGGATAACGTTAGAGGTTGCTTTGTTAAAATGATTCACCCGGAGATTGGACCCCTTCTGACTCGCTTGATGTCTGCCTGCCTGAAGGCTCGATATTTTCCCACCAGGTGGAAGCATGGTAATCTGAAAGCCCTATTGAAGGATTCAAGTGCGGATCCATCTACTGTGAAGAATTATAGACCAATCACTCTTCTTCCGGAGTATGGAAAAGTCTTGGAGAAAATTATTCGTAACCGACTGGTTGACACTGCTGAGCCCTTCCATGCATTGAATCAATACGGTTTTGTGAAAGGAAGATCGACTACTGACGCCTTGATGGCGTATAAGGCGCTAATTACTGCTGCTGGCCCGTTGTATATTTTAACTATTTTTATAGATATTTCAGGTGCTTTCAATGATCTATGGTGGCCTGGACTTGTCCAGGCTTTCAGGGACAAGGGAGTCTCTGGGGCAATCATTGCTATTATTGTGAGTTACCTAAATGGCCGGAAGGTGGAACTGTCTTCAACCAATACCACTGTGATGAAGACCTGTTCTAAAGGCTGTCCTCAAGGGTCGGTATTGGGCCCGACTCTTTGGAATTGTATTGTGGATATCTTACTTGCGGAGCGTCTTCCCGATGGCTGTGATGTTATTGCATATGCAGACGACCTCACCTTTGTTGTGACGTCTGATACCAGAGCTGGTCTGCGGCTCCGCTCTAAGCAGTGTCTGGACATTCTGCAATGCTGGGCTGAGTCTCAAAAGTTGACTATTTCGACTGCTAAATCTACATTCATGGTTAACCGCTCTCCACCGCGTGTTCATCATCGTGACCTGGTTCTAATGATTGGTAACTCTCGGATCCGGCAATCTATGTGCGTAAAGTACCTGGGCGTTATGGTTGATCGTGGCTTAACTTTCGAAATACATGCTGGATATCTTCAAAGGAAAATTCGGGTGTTTATTGGCGCTCTGAAACGTAAGTGCAGAACCTCGTGGGATCTGGACGTCTCTGCTTCCCTCCACACTATCTATCGATGTGCCATTATACCGATTGCCAGTCATGGTGCTGAGATGTGGCAGCACAGACTTCGGATGGTGAAGGTACGGCGAAAGATTGATTCCATCTACGGACTTTGCTGTAGAGCTATATGTAAAGGCTACAGCTCCCTATCCAATGATGCTGCGGGTGTCTTGGCCGGGATTCCTCCGTTGGACCTGGAGATCCAAAAGAGGACTTGTCTCCGAAGTCTTTGCAGATTTGGATCTGCTCTGTTTGAGGACGATGTCCTTCTTAGCGTCGACTTCCCTAGCTGCGCTCATGCTAGTGAATATTTAACGTTACGGATTCAAGACCGGTGGCAGGAGCGATGGGATGTCTCTACCAAGGGGCGGATTACCCAGCGCTTCCTTCCACTGGTACCAAATGCTGCTCGTTACCTATCCTTTATTACAACGCAGCTACTCTCCGGTCATGGTAACTTTGCCGTCTACCTTCACAGAATTGGAAAATGGGAGCACCCGAATTGCTCTGTGTGTCCTACGGAAGTGGACGACCCTGCCCATCGCCTTTTTACATGCCCTCTTTTCAATGAAGCCCGAATTGATCTGCAGGTTGTACTCCAACCTTGGCCCCCGCCAGCGGAACGCCTGTTCCTGGTGGACCCGGCCTTACTTCGACCATTTACGGTGGCCATTGAATGACTTGCCGGCCACTTGCGACATTGCCTACTACCTGGAAGCGCTGATGGTACCACTTTAAAGATGACTTGACCTGCAACACACTCATTGCACCTTTAAGAAGCCCTGGTGCCATCATACTACTACTCTCCTACCCAGAGGACTGCCCTTTCCGTTTTTGATGGGCAACCCAGCCATAATTTATTATAATACTTTTTACTAGCTTTACATCTATATATTTAAGTTTCTTCTCATTTTTGTAATCCTTATTTTCTGTCTTTGAGCGTCCAATTTGATGCTACAATTTTTGCAAATACATGCGCCGCTTGGCGCCTTTTGTTGTTGTTGTTGTTGTAACCCCATTAAAATAAAATTTTTAGCTTCAGAAACCTAGGAGAACATGGTGGGGATAGTCATTTTTTGCACATTTTTAGCTATATCATTAAGACCATTGAGGCGTTACAGATGATACCCCACACAATATGTTAATTTAAACTTTTTATTTATTGGTACCAAACTGACCCCCCATATTAATATAAAATATTTTTTTTATCTAGTTATTGACGAGCGATATTTCTGCGCGTCATCAAGATCTATCATTATGCTAAATTTCAAGTTTCTACGTTACTTAGTTTTCGAGAAAAACCTCCGTGACAGACGGACGAACGCACACGGGAGTGATTTTATAAAGGTTCCGTTTTTTCCTTTTAAGGTACGGAACCCTAAAAATAAATAAATATGGATAGCCCATCGACAACTTCCTTATGCTTTTTGAGATGTAGAATAGCACACATTTTTTTACGTTTTTACAAAAATTTTGACAGGTATGTAATTAAGCCTAATGCCGAAAGACGGGAAGGCGGCAAAGGTGCCAGTAATTCGTTCAATGAGGCATGTAATTATCGTATGCAAATTAATTTGTTTCATTAGTGCGGTAAGATGTTTGGAATGCTCATAAGAACGTTGCAGAGACGTTGAAGATAAGTTTCTGTGACACATTACACAGCCTTGACGTTGATATAACATCGCCGTAATGTTTTTGTGTTTAGTGGGCAGCTCAAAATTAATGCACAATGATTATATGTTAAACTTCGTAGGAAATACTACAAAGAAGACACACATGAATGTGGATCATTTTGAATAACTTTTACTTTATCTTCTACATTTACAAATCCATTTATTTACTTTTTGCTACAGTTTTATAACGGTAACGCTCTTGATATCACTCATTAAAGCATTGCAGCGTTACTACCCTATTCCAATGGTGGAAAAGTGTCGTATTAGTACGTTATAAGATAACTGGATAAATACTTTTAAATTGTACGTGTCAAAAAGGACGCTATAACAGAACAAAAAACCATTACTTTTTATACGAAAGCGAAGGGACCACAAAAAGTGTACGTTATAAGCAAATGTACATCATAACAGGGTATGTTTTAACCTAGTTCGATTGTATTTACTTCTAACCAATGATAAACATCAGTAAATGTAAATAATAAATTGATAATTTCCAACGCAATATTATTTGAGAAGCATGAAAGTAAGTTTAATTTTTGTTTTGTTATTTATAAGTGCCTTGGTATTTTATGCACTAGAGAAGAGGAAAAATTTTGTTTTACCCTTCAGATATCCATGTCCACCACAAGCTTCCCTGCATTCTTGAATGGAATCTCTCACGCTCCATGATGCCACTGCTTTAGAGGCCGATGAAACCGCATGAAGTTCAACCCCCAAATCTGCCAATTTATTTTTATCTTCACCACTAGCCATGCCAAATATGAAGTCTCTGTGAGCTTTTGTTAAAAAGGTTCCAAATATTTTCAAAACGTAAGCCAGTGATAAATGAGGCAACAAACGATATTGCTAAAAGAATAGATTGAACATTTCCAAATTTATGATAAAGTTAATTACATGAGTTTGGTATTCAAGAATTGGAATTTCTTCTCGGTTCTTAGGTCCAAACTGTCTTCTCACAGCTGCGTACCGTATCGCAATAGCAATAGCTGAGGCTACATACAATCCACATCCCCCGGCAATACTAACTCGTCCCGCTGACAGAGCACCCAATGAAGCTCCGTAACGTTCATCGTCACTTTTAAAGCGGGTAACATAACGCCCATCTTCCGTAACGTCCCCTACTCTGTTCAGCAAATCCGTTCTTGGAATTCGGTACTGATTAAAGATAATAAACCTATAATTTGAGATTTAAAAAAGTTGCTAATCTTTAAAGTAATAGTACCGATTGTCCATTCCATTCAAACCTAATTTTTCACCCATAGCACCTACAGTAACTCCCTGATAGGTTTTCAAAGTTTTGGGATCTCGTATCTTAACGAAAAACGCATGGGGCCCTTGTTGGACCCCATCGGAAGTTATTAACTGCGCAAACACCACAACGTTTGTTGAGCGTCTTCCTAAGAAACCCCAACTTTTGATCGCTTCAAAATCGGGAGTGTTTAAAATAAATTCCTGGGTATTTTTATCGTAAGTTGCTGTGGTGCGAATTGCTCTAGCGTTGCTTCCATGGCCGAATTCAGTTAAGCAAAAGCATCCTACTATCTGTTACAAAATATTAGATACCGATTTATTTAATCAGAAGAATTTCTTACTTTGTTTTTATTTATTTCGTCGATGTACTGCCGATGTCTTTCGGTGCCTAATCCTGCCAGCGCTATGATAACAGCGAAAAAATTAAGCATAAATTTGGCAGCAGCAGAAGGATCTAACAGATTCAACGTCTGCAAACAAATACCTCCACGAATATCATCAACGAGCAAGTTTGAAAATAAGGGATGTTTGTGGACAGCCAGCATTCTTTTATGCGATAGTTCAATTTGTTCATCGTAGGGTATTGATTTTAGTGAAGGATGAAATAATGCATCTTTTTGTATTTCATTGTAGAGTTTTTTCTAAAAAAGCACTCGATATAAAACAATGAACTTGTTCATAATTTTTGTGATAAGATGAGGATCAAGGTTCGAAACGGAAATGTTATAGTTACTTGAAATTCGATAGCTTCTTCAGTTTCTAAAAATATTTTTAATTTTTTCCAATCGAACGAAGCTTTTTTTCTGTAGGTGTCCAATGGACCAGGTGGAAAGTCCGATAATAATTTTGACATGTTAAAATCACAATTAAATATGACTCAGAGCTCACAATTATATGTATGTTCGCAATAAACTGGAAAAAAATATAAGATACCAGCATTCTTATAGGTTATTCAAGTCATTCGTTATCTTAACCTGATAAAAACTGATATTAAATAAAGTTATAAATTGTCACTATCTTTTTCTCACAGATTTATTAAATTACTTATTTAACTAAGGTAGGTATAGTTGGTTATCTTAGACAAAAATCAATAAATTTACACACGTTTGTGGAACTATTAGTAGAACACTAAAAAATAAGACAAGAAAAAACACACAACTTAAATTGTATAAAATCATTGCTGTGCCGGCTTTTTTATATAGTAGCGAGCCATGGACAGTCACAAAGATTTTGGGTGGAAAATTTACGAGAAATATTTCTTTATGGCAAAACATTGCGACAAAAACGTAAAAATTTAATCAGGCTGTTTTCATGCACGCGGGGTATTCGGCATGATTATTTCCTGATTATTAATCTGAAGAAATAGATTTTACAACGAATTATTTATTTACTTGTCGAGGAATCTTTGATAATGATTGCAAAAAAAATTCAGAAGCTATTAAACGTCAAAATTTAATCGGGTAAATTTTGACACCTTTGAGACGTCAAAATTTAATCGGGTAAATTTTGACACGTTTGAAACGTCAAAATTTAATCGCTATAAAACTGAGGAAAACCATGGTGACTGGGACTTTTTATGTGCATGAAGGAAGTAATTAACAGTAATAACACAAGTGCATCAAAATAGCCGATTAAATTTTGACGTTTCTGTCAAAATATTGTGCCTAAAAATATGTCGAGCAAATTTGCCACGTAACAAAATCTCGAGTGCACAGCACGAGGGATTTTGGGTGGAAAATTTACGAGAAATATTTCTTTATGGCAAAACGTTGCGACAAAAACGTAAAAATTTAATCAGGCTATTTTCATGCACGCGGGGTATTCGGCATGATTATTTCCTGACTATTTTCCCTCAGCAAATTTCAACTAATCAAATTAACGCATTTTACAGAAATCACCTAGCAATGGAGGAATATCACTAAGTATTCGATGCACCATGAAAATACCCGGGTATTTGCACATGTGCATAGAGTGAATATTTTTGGACATTTTAACAACATTCGGGCTATTTATTATCAAAATTAATTATCAAGATGAAAATGTTTCCACAATTGACATTAGCCCGTCTTTTCAATTTATTTTTTTATATTTGAGATGTCATAGTTACGGTACTTTTACAATCTCGATTTTTTTATCGTAATTCACCCAAAAGTAATTATTTTTAGTTTCTAATTTTTTAATCGGGAAATTCTTGCTATCAAAATTGCGTGAAATTTTCTTCGGGAAATAGTCCGTCATATATCCCTCTTGCATGCCAGCCTTGAACATTTTTACTCGTGCAATTCGTGCACTCGTAAAAATATTCGCGTATTTGGCATGCACTCGGGATATAACTACTGATTATTAATTTGAATAAATAGATTTTACAACGAACTATTTATTTACTTGTCGAGGAATCTTTGATAATGATTGCAAAAAAAATTCAGAAGCTATTAAACGTCAAAATTTAATCGGGTAAATTTTGACACCTTTGAGACGTCAAAATTTAATCGGGTAAATTTTGACTCCTTTGAAACGTCAAAATTTAATCAACAGTAATATCACAAGTGCATCAAAATAGCCGATTAAATTTTGACGTTTCTGTCAAAATGTTTTGCCTAAAAATATGTCGAGCAAATTTGTCACGTAACAAAATCTCGAGTGCGCAGCACGAGGGATTTTGGGTGAAAAATTAACGAGAAATATTTCTTTATGGCAAAACGTTGCGGCAAAAACGTAAAAATTTAATCAGGCTATTTTCATGCACGCGGGGTATTCGGCATGATTATTTCCTGATTATTAATTTGAATAAATAGATTTTACAACGAATTATTTATTTACTTGTCGAGGAATCTTTGATAATGATTGCAAAAAAAAATTCAGAAGCTATTAAAAATACTTGCGTTGCCTTGGTAGCGGTTCAAAAGAAAGGCTTCTCATTGGTTGAACAGGCTGGTGCAAAATTTTCGCGGTAATTTTCTACAGTAGAAAATTCTCACTATAATAATGTTGTGATTGGACAGAATTAAGCACGTGTGCCCAAATACTGCTAAACGATTGGTGAATGAAATCACTAAAAAATAATCAAATTTTAATGTATGAAGTGTTGACCAGATAAATGCTTCTTACGCTTACATTAAAAAAAATACATTTTTATGCTCTTAACTACCTATGTGAAATGGTCATTTGTATGTACGGATGGGTAACGTTTTGAAACAAATAAATACAAATAAAATTAGGTTTTATTAAGATTTTAACATTGTTTTTAAAGTAAATGGCCATTATCACATAAACAAACGGCACGATTGGTGGTATCAAATTCAAAATCGAATGCATTTTATTTGTTTGGACCGAAAATGGAAAATCTAAAATCGAATATATTCAACGCGATACAGATTTTTGGGAAAATCATATGAAGCCAAAATTAAACATTTCTGATTGAAAATATTTGATACCAGAATTGCTAGATAGCAGACGATTTAGATTTATTTGTCATTTTTTAATAGAAATATTTACTTATTTACTTGTGTTTTGATTTAATTTTTAGTGGTTTCTAAACATTCTGGTTTTTCACCATATTTATCGATTATCGCACATCTTTTCAATAAACCAATAAATTTGCTTGGTTTAATGAATGACAATGAATTCATGTGGCGTCGTCATTCACAATGAAAATGTCAAAGGTTTCGTTGTTTAAAATAGTTTTAAGGTCTGGGTTGAATTTTTAGTTTGGTGGTGAGGGGAAAAAAGAATCTGGGGTGTAAGATGTGGTGTGATAACGTGGCGGTTCGTATTGACAAGAAAACACATTGGATTTAGTAAACGAAATGTAGATTTCTTTTGCAGTGTTGCGCAGTTTTATTTATGACTTCACGCTTTAAATCCGATACAAATAATAAACATAAACTCGACTGACTCAAAGGCCGCCGTCGTTCGGTTTGCTCTTGATAACATCTGCATCTGCAGGTGCATCTAAATATCGCTTATTATTTCAACACACACACAGGAATAAATTCGATAAAACATTTTAGAAGAATTTTCACAAAAAATCCTCGGACCCGTCAACTTTAGTTTTTAAAACTGCATCTTTTTTAATATTTGTAATTTTAAGATCGTTTTTGTTTTCGCACTATGACGTCATCAACAATTTTTTTAAATGGCACCCCATATTTTTTTCACGAATTTGGATGCAGCACATTTTTGTGAGTACGGAAATATCAAATTCGTATGACCTTGAAGAGGAAAGTTTTCGAAATAATCAGTCCTAAAGTTTCACAAATGTATGATAAAATTATTAGAGTAGACCAATAATAATATCATCAAGGAAGCGCTGGAAACAAAAGAGAAATCTTCAAATTTGACATCCTTTGATAACTTGTCGTGGGAATACTTAAAGTGTAAAGTGTACGTTAGTAGGTTAAATAATTTAGAAGATTTAAAGCAAGAATTGGTCACGAAATGGGACGCATCCATCCTGAAGTTATTGACAATGTTCAAAAAGAATTCATTCATCGTATTGGCTGCTGTGAGGAAATCAACAGTGGACAATATTTTAATTTAGTTGTTTTTGAATTTAATCATTACTTAAATTTAGTAGTTTGAAATAGATAAACAGTTTTCTTTATTTTTTTTTGTAATCACTGAGTTTGTACTAATGCTATTTAAAAAAAAACACTACTAAAAATAAAATTTGACGGATTCGAGAGTTTTCCCAATAAATTTTGTTCATGTCAAAACCGTCTTTTTTCCCATACATTTTTGAAACTTTAGGACTGATTATTTTGAAAACATTCCTCTTTAAAGTCATGCGAATTTGACATTTCCGTACTCACAAAAATGTGCTGAATCCAAATTCGTGAAAAAAATATGCGGTGTCATTTAAAAAAAATGTTGATGACGTCATAGTGCGAAAACAAAAGACGATCGTAAAATTATAAATATTAAAAAAGATGCAGTTTTAAAATCTAAAGTTGACGGGTCCGAGGATTTTTTGTGAAAATTCTTCTAAAATGTTTTATCGAATTTATTCCTTACTTTACGAAAGCACTGAACATACAATGAGCGCCAGCCAAATAGAATAAATTCATTATCTCAATTATTGTACATAATGAGAAAAATCCCGAAACATCGCGCATTAGTAAAACATCTGTTGATTTTCTATAATAATGTTTAACCCCCACCCCTCTGGTGGTGCTCTTTTTTAATAATTACGGATGTAAATGTATATCGAATACATGTTCTACCGGAATATCCCCTAGATGTCCAGTGGATCGCTAAAGTCTGTCGCCGCCCGAAATTAGACATCTTCTTGATATATTACTATCTGACGACGATATCCTCTAGACATCCTGCAGACGACCTTATGTTGTATGGGAGTCAGTTAAATTAATAAATTAAGGAATTGCACGTTTAAATTAAAGTCTTAAAAAATATTGCACAAATTAATTTTGCTAACAATAACAGATTATACTTGCATTTCGATTGTATTCAGATATGTGGCAGGAAATTTTACGAATAACAAAAAGAGCAAAGACGTCAGTATAAGTATATATATATATATATATACTAAGTTTTGGAAGATTCAACTATTTAGTCCCATTAAATAAACTCTCTTTCATGATGGATAGCGGAAAGCAATCACCGCTTACTTTCGGTAAATATCTCGCTCATCCAGAGAAGGGCGAAGAAATTTGCATCACAGGAATAGCAGGACGCTTTCCCGATTCTGATGATATGCAACAATTTGCCGAAAATTTGTTCAACAAAGTCGATTTGGTATCTGAAGACACCAGACGATGGGAACCAAATCATCCGGAAATACCACAGAGAACAGGGAAAATCAACAAGATTACACACTTTGATTCTTCGTTCTTTGGTATTTATACTTTTTCCTCGTGCAATTTAATGTTAAATTTGGTAAATTTTAGGGATCAACTGTCGTCAAGTGCAGACTATAGATCCATTAAGCCGAATAATTCTCGAAAGAGTTTATGAGGCGATTATAGATGCTGGATATCAACCGGAGGAATTGAAAGGAACGCGAACGGGTGTTTATGTTGGCGTATCAATGTCGGAATCAGAAAATACTTGGTACTACTGCAAATTTCTCGATGACCATTCTGCAATATTGGGAAATGTTCGTTCGATGATTGCAAATCGAATTAGTTATTGGTTGGAATTAGATGGTCCATCTTTTACCCTTGACAGTGCTTGCAGCGCTTCGATGTACGCTTTAGAGCAAGGCTATCGCGCTATACGTGAGGGAAAGTGTGACCAAGTCATAATTGGAGGTTGTAATTTGTGCTTACACCCTTATCTATCATTACAATTTGCAAGGTATGACGAGCACTTATCACTAAGGTACGAGACCCATATACCGTCATTCTGCACCTTTACCATTAAATGTTTGACTGTTTCTTAGAGTAATTTATCATTATAGTATTACAAATAATGTAATAAATAATGCACTACTTGTATATTGGTACGAAGATTTGGTGATAGCTAACTGTTACCTTATATGTGTCGGCGGAGAATTGTAAAATCAGTTGTTTTATAAAACGTCTAGTCGATTTCTAAATGACTGGGCAGATTGTAAAATATAGAATGAACGGAGAATTTTTACAATTTGACTGAAAATTTTAGGCGTTTTATAAAACTCTGAATAGCTTTCAGTCTTATACGCACGATTATTTTTACAATATGCGTAGAATGAGTCAGGCGTATTATAAAACGACCGTTGACGATTCGGGCGAAATTTGCACGGATTCTGAGAAATAAATAGCGTTTTGATTAGTTCAGCAGTTCGTCAAAACTTTGAAAACCCGCGTGGAAAGTATCTAACCCGAGTCAAATCTTATAAAATCTGGTCAGGCCAGGTTGGACAATTAAAACAGTAACAAACCTATTTCACCTGAGTCAAACCTTATAAAACCTGGTCAAAACTCTGAAAACTCGCGTGGAAAGTATCTAACCCGACCCCGCCCAGGTTTTAGAAGGTTTGCCAGGGGTGAGATAGGTGTATTAGTGTTTTAATCGTCCAACCTGACCTGAATACAACTGTCCAGTCTTTTACAAAATGCTTGAACACAACCAGTCATATTGTAAAACAATCAAAATTTAAAATCATATTTTAATAAGATTGAGAGCTATTCCGCGTTTTGTAAAACGCCTAAAATTTTTAGTCAAATTGTAAAAATTCTCCGTTTATTCTATATTTTACAATCTGCCCGGTTATTTAGAAAACGACTAGGCGTTTTATGAAACGACTGATTTTACAATTCGCCGCCGACATATGCACTTTAAAACTAGGGCTTATATATCACGTACATGTTTTTAAAATTGAAATGTTATGATTTAGATTGGGAGTCCTGAGTCTTGATGGAGCGTGTAAATCCTTTGACAAGATGGGTGATGGATACGCCCGTTCTGAAACAATTTCGGCATTACTGTTACAAAAAGCTAAAATTGCGAGGCGCATCTACGCAGAGGTAAATAAAAAGCTAAAGTAGGTAGTTATTGTATCAAAACTAAAACATTAGGTAATTCATGCAAAAACCAACTGCGATGGTTTTAAAGAAAAAGGCATAACTTATCCGTCGAATGGCATGCAAAAGGTACTTTTACGGGAGTTCTATCAAGAATGTGGTGTCGATCCCATCAGTTTAACTTTTATGGAAGCTCACGGAACTGGAACAAAAGTTGGTGATCCTGAAGAGCTGAATTCCATTGATGAAGTGTTTTGCACTAAACGAACAACACCTTTGCTAATCGGTTCAGTGAAATCTAACCTTGGCCATTCCGAAGCGGCTTCTGGCATGAATGCGATTGCTAAAGCGATAATAGCCATGGAAAATGGACATATTCCCCCAAATATACATTACAACACCCCCAGAGACGGCATTAAAAGTCTGGAAGAAGGACGGTTGGTAGTAGTTGCTGAAAAAACACCATTGCCTGATAATAGCGGATTAATAGGTAATCAAGAACTTCAGAAAACATATTTCTAATTTTTAATAAAATTATAAGGTGTGAATAGTTTTGGATTTGGTGGAGCCAATTGTCACGTGTTGTTAAGATGGAACAAAAAATCAAAAATTAATCGGGGTATACCTGAAGATGATTTACCGCGACTTGTGTGTGTTAGTGGCCGCACCGAAGAAGCTGTTATTGTAATTTTAGATGATCTGAAATCGAAACCAATTGATGCCGAATTAATTAGATTACTTCATCAATCTTTTCGGTAAGTTGCAACTTTACTGCTTTTGCGGTTTTCTTATTATAGCTGATAAGTTATACAAGCAACTCAAAGTTCCTTGGTTCTTATAAATGATAGGAGTATTAATTAAAATTAGTATTATGTTATGTTGTTAACAAGAAAATTATCGGATTTATGCTCAGATTTGTAATACATAATAACATAATAACTAACAAAATTATTGTTAGTTGCTTGTTGTTAGAGGAGTATGCAGAAGATCGGCTTGTAAGTTGTGGTAACTTGGTTGGTCATTCGAGTTTCTAGAAACAATACTTTGATCATCTAAAGTTAGTTTTACCAATATTGCAGAAACAACATCGAAGGACACATTTATAGAGGTTTTTCAATTTTAACTAAGCAAAGAGAAATTGATAGAGCCATTATACATGTCACCAGGAAAGAAGTACCTTTCATAATAACCTTCGGAGACTTTAATTTTGGTTGGTTAAAGTCGGCCCAACAACTGCTTGTAATGCCACTCTTTTTAGACATCATTCAAGAGTAAGTACTGTTATTTATCCCACAAGTGCTTTTCATAACTTTTAAAATTATACTTAGAATAAACGATTTACTACTATCGCAAGGTGTAAACCTTACAAAAATAATCACAAGCGAAACGAAACCACTTTCATTGGTTGAGACTCATTTTACACACCTTATTTTACAAATTGCATTTGCCAATCTTTTCCGGGGAATTGGATTAATACCGGATTATTTACTGGGAAGCGGTGCGCAACTAACAAGCGGTTATATCAACGGAGCATTTTCATTGCAAGAGGCAATAACAATCGCATTTTCCATGAGTCGAAAATTAAATATTGAGACGTCATTAAAGAAATGGCTCAACTATCAATCTGCTAAAACAAAAAAATGGCAATACATTCCCCTCATTGATGAACTTTTTAACGCATCAACTATTCTCCAAATTGGAACAACGCAGTCACAAAATCAAATATTAAACAAAACGCACTATATTGTAAATCTGGTGTCAAATGGAAATCACCATATTGATAATATTTTAAGTGGATTGGGACATTTGTATTTATCCGGAATGAACTTTAAAATAAAAAATCTATATCCCTACGTACAATGGCCGGTCAGTAGAAGCACTCCAATGATTTCCCCATTAATCAAATGGAATCATTCTGAAAGCTGGTTTGCTACATCATACAAAAGTTTACAGTTAAAGGAAAGTGAAGAATGTGTTACTTCGATTGATGCCTCAGATCAGCAATGGTCGTTTGTTTACAATCACGTTATCGATGGTAAGGAGACATAATTTAATCCTAGTAACATTGCAGTTAAATCATTGCCTTAGGTCGGATTCTATTTCCTGCAGCAGGTTACTTAATGTTGGCGTGGGAAGCACTTGCGGTAACCATGGGTATGATGTTGCAAGATATGCAAGTCGTTTTTGAAAACGTTAAATTCTTGCGTGCAACAAATTTACCAAAAGATAGTAAAATTGAATTGAAAGTGCTGGTACAGAAAGGAAACGGAAATTTTGAGGTACCGATTAGCAAGTATTGAAAACAATTTTTCAGACGAACATACACTCAAGCTAATTATATTCGAACAGTTTACTTGTTTGGAAACAACAATATATAGTCCGCTTCAAATTTGTGTGCTAGTCATTCGAGATCCAAACATAATGACAATACGGTATTCACTGTTCTCAGCGTGATCATGTGACTTGTATTATTTTGTTGAATCGTCTGAAAAATAGCGTTCACAACTCGTTTGAAATTGTTGTGTTGTGTGAGGGGGAAGATTGTGCTAACTCCGACTCGTTTCCACAAAATTCATTCCCTCGCACGATAAATGTCACTGAATAATTATGTTATAACTTCTTTCTGTATTGTATATTTTTGTTTGTGCCAGAGGATGAGCGAAAGGTATGCTAAATCTCAATGTTTGTTTTTAACATTTCAAAGGGTTAACCAAAACGGTTTTGAGAACTCGTTAAGAATCTAATTCCCTACATTGTGTGTCACATGCGTGGCCAAAATCATAGTTTCTTGATTTGTATGAATTATCCTATCAGGTGAACGAAAATGGTGTGCCAGTAGTGAAAGGAAGGATACTCATGCCTGCAGATTTTTCGCAAGAAATAACTCATTTACCAATTCCTATCAACAATCCAAATGAACTTTCTATGGACAAGAAAGACATTTACAAGGAACTTCGTTTGCGTGGATATAATTACAGGTTTGTTTTAGTCAGTCAGAAAATTATATTTTATTGTACAGTTGAAAAATAAATAGAAATTTATGAAATATCT
Source organism: Dascillus cervinus (assembly GCA_949768715.1). Lineage (NCBI taxonomy): Eukaryota > Metazoa > Arthropoda > Insecta > Coleoptera > Dascillidae > Dascillus > Dascillus cervinus. The sequence goes on along the minus strand of OX458319.1, from coordinate 20,773,614 downwards.
TCATATTGTTTCATGATTGGTTGCAGCGGTCTTTTTCGAAGTCTACATGATTGCAACAGTACGGCAACCGTTGGAAGAGTTGAGTGGGCGAACAACTGGATTGCCTTCCTGGACAATCTGCTACAATTGCAAATATTACAAACCGACACTAGATATTTGTACGTACCTACAAGTATCAAGCGAGTAGTTATCGACGCGAAGGCTCACCTACAGTACATAAATGAATCATGTGTGGACAACCTCGTGCCAGTTTACGTCTATCCGCACGCGGGAATAATTAAATCAGGCGCAGTTGAAATGACAAGTATGGGGGCGAGTTCCATTGCAAGAAGAAAGCCTTTAGGAGAACCTGTTCTTGAAACTTATTGCTTTATTCCTAATGTGACTGTCTTACCAATGGAACAAGCGATTCGTGTTAACATACAATTAATGTTAGAAAATAACTTTGAATCCAAAATAAGAGTGGTAGAATTAAGCGAAGATTTTGAGCCATTAGCGCCTTTAATTCATCAAGCATTAAGCGACCAACCTCTGATCCAAACAGAAATTATCATCTTATCCTCAAAGTCGTTGGAAATTTCAGATGCAACCGTTGAAAATAAGCCACTATCAACAGAAAGTAACTGTTCAATCATAGTTGGGACAAACCTTTTAAAGCGCAATGAGGTAAATTAATTTAAATGAAATAAAAGTTTCTACAAAGATTTTTTAGGTGTTACAAGTAGCATTTGGCGTATTAAAACCCAATGGATTCATTTTATCACGTGAAAACATTGATTTTGAACATTCATTGCTTCATAGTACTGAAATACAAATTTTAACAGTTTATACAACCCTTCAAGAAAAACTCGTTCTTTTTCGCAAAAACGTTGAAAAGAAGGATTCAATTGTTATAAACGTTACTAAACAATTAGAAAATTGGTTACCAGAGTTACAAAATGCAATAAAAACAAATGTAAACGTAATCGTTTATTCAGATGACCCCATCAGTGGTATCTTGGGATTCACCAACTGCATCAGACGTGAAATAGAAAGTGAGCGCGTGAAATGTGTTTTCATCACTGACAACGCTCCACCTTTCAATACAAACGTTGAGTTCTACAAAAACCAACTCCAGAAGAATTTGGCAATTAATGTCTACAAGGATTCCAAATGGGGTACTTACAGGCATTTGTTGTTAAGCAAGCTGCCTACCGTTGAACGTGAACATTGCTATGTAAATCTTACTGTAAGAGGTGATTTGTCTAGCTTAAGATGGATCGAAGGACCTCTCACAGCAAATTCAGTTTTGGAAGCTGAAAAGACTTTAGTACATGTAAGAATTCACTTTTACTTAGTAATTAATCCATCCATATATACATAATCATCAACGCCATAGGGTGTTGAGGTTCGCTTCTGATTAAACTTTTGCCGTATTTTCCTGTCCCCAGCCATTTCTTTCGCCGCGTTCAAACTTTCACCCTTCTCGTTTAGTATTTTCTATTGTACTGTTCTAACCACTTTGCCTCATAAATTTCTTTTACTTGTCTATCTCATCCCATTCTTACTAAGTGCCCAAACCAACTTAACTTTTTATGTTCCAGTTATGTTTCTTTTGCCGATCTTACACCCAATCTTTTTATGTTTGTGTTCCTCTTCTTGTTTATTCTTCTAACTTTTAATAACCTTTTGCCATACTTCATCTGAGATGCTTGTATTTTCTGTTAGAATCCAATTTTCTCCTCCATGCACTAGGACTGGTAAATAGATTTCTTTTGCATTGTTATTCGTTGATTGTATTCGCAGGTTTAAATCCTCCTCTACGTTCCTCTTACAACCTATAACTGATCCCAAATAATTGTATCTGTTAACTTATTATATCTGTTCTGCGCCACTACTGTTATATTAATTCCTTTCTCTTCATCATTACCATTCATTTCATTTACTCAATATTTAAAAACAGGTTTTGTGGTTCCAGAACTTCCCATCGTATTTTAATGTTTTTCGCCAAGTTCCTTTCAGACTTAAGTTTCTATAGCCCACCACAAACTTTTCTATTCTCTGTTTGCATTCTTTGGCGGTGAATATTTCCAACTGTCAATTGCATGTTCTTATTGATTGTTGTATTATGGCTTGCATTAACTGTATGGTAACTTTTCTATGTTTAGACTCTTCCATGTCGTTCTTTCTGTTGACTGAGTCCAATAATTTCTTATATCAACGAAGCACATGATCTTTTGCCAGTTTCTTCTCAATTAGTTGTTGTGTGTGCTGTGTGATAGGCAAAAACCACTTTGTACATTTTCCAATTGGGGCTCTACTATTTACCTTCATATAATTTTGGAGCCGTTGTTAATGGTGTAATACCTCTATAATTTCCATACTCCTTTGCATCCCTCTTTTTGTGGAGTGGTAAGATTATTTCAATCTTCCACTCCTACGGTAGATCTATTTTCTTCCAGCGCAATTTTAATATTGTTAGTATTTCCCCCCCTCCATATATTTTATTAATTCTGGTGCTATTTCATCTACCTCCGCTGTTTTTCTCATTTTTAATCGTTTCATGGCTTCTTCTAATTCTTCCTTGGCATCTGCCATTATCTCCTAATTTGTATTAATTCGAACCGTGAAAATGAGATGCTAAAAATCCTTAATTTTGTTTCCCTAATTATTATAGGCCAAGCAACAAAGCATTTAAACCGACTGTGCGATTACATAAAGGACAGTTAGTAGATCAAATTGGCATAATTTCCCACTCGAGGACCATAATTTTTAATTTGTTATGAACAATTTAGAAGAAAAAATGTTTTTTTTTTTAGTTCTTTGCTAGTAAAATGGAAACTAATGAAGCAATCTTAATGTTATCAATAGACGAATTGTAGAGAATTAAATTACGAAGAGAATGAGAGGTCGAATGTCCCGATCGAATAATTAGAACCGGAGAAAACCCTTAAAACCCGGAAATTTCAGTGTTTTCTTAAAAAATTCACAATTCCCACATTTTTTAATTTTAAGAACTAAAACTATGCACACAGATAGCTATTTATATGTATTTGATGTGTGCAAAACCCTGATTCTGTCGGACTAACGGTTATTGCACAATCACCATTTCAATTTTTTTCTGGGGGGTGACAGCCCGTGAGGGGAAGCGCAACCCGGTTGTATTCCTATATAAAAACTTCCCCTCAGGGGCCGGTCTTCCCCCACTACTCGGCCACTTTCGCGGGGTCGGCCGTTTTTACTCATATTCACGACCGTTTTTCACCTATTTCGCTGCATTTTATGGAAAATCGAAAATGAACGTTTTGTTGCTGTGTACGTCTAGTTTCCAATTCTGTTTTTAAAATTTAAATCGGACAACTACAGAAGCAAGAAGCCCTCCGGGAAAATATCGCAGAAAAAAATTGAAATGGTGATTGTGCAATAACCGTTAGTCCGACAGAATCGGGGTTTTGCACACATAAAATACATATAAATAGCTAGCTGTGTGCAAAGTGTCAGCTCTTAAAATTAAAAAATGTCGGAACTGTGAATTTTTTAAGAAAATACTGAAATTTCCGGGTTTTCTCCGGTTCTAATTATTCGATCTGGACATTCGACCTCTCATTCTCTTCGTAATTTAATTCTCTACAATTCGTCTATTGACAACATTAAGATTGCTTCATTAGTTTCCATTTTACTAGCAAAGAACTTAAAAAAAAACGATTTTTTCTTCTCAATTGTTCATAACAAATTAAAAATTATGGTCCTCGAGTGGGAAATTATGCCAAATTGATCTACTAACAGTCCTTTATGTAATCGCACAGTCGGTTTCCGGGTAGTATTTATGGCAAATTATGACATTTATTTTGCTCTGTTGCTTGGCCTATTATTGTATTGATGAATGCAGTAATTTCATGCATTGCAGATTTATTATTCAGCACTGAACTTTCGAGATGTTATGACAGCATCAGGACGAATTTCCAACGACGTTATCAGCATGGACAGAATTGAACAAGAGTGTGTACAAGGTTTTGAATTTGCAGGAAGAAAGTCAAAGTAAGCAACAGTACTTTCAAGGAAATTGTAATAATTTATATTTACTAATTGTAAGTAGCGGTGAACGCGTTATGGGCATGACAACTAGCAAGGCATTAGCTACGCTCCTAGCAGCCAATACTTACTTGTTGTGGCCCATACCTAATGAATGGAGCATGGAAGATGCATGTACAGTACCAACCGTTTATGGTACAGTATTATATGCTTATGAGTTAACCGGAGCCCTAAAACCTGGTAAAAGCATCCTAATCCATGCCGGAACGGGCGGAGTAGGTCAAGCTGCTATCAGAGTAGCATTATTTCATGGATTAAATGTATTCACAACAGTTGGCACTGCAGAAAAAAGAAATTTTATTAAAAATCTTTTCCCCCAATTATCAGGTAAAAATTTTAATATTAATTTTTAAAAATTTATTCCATTCTGTACAGTTAGCAACATCGGTAATTCTCGCAGTCTATCCTTCGAGCAACATGTATTGAAACAAACTAGAGGAAAAGGCGTCGATTCCGTGCTGAATTCTTTAGCCGAAGAAAAATTGCGTGCTTCGTTGCGCTGTTTGGCCAATGGTGGTAAATTCATCGAAATTGGAAAATTTGATTTCGCCAATGATAATGATTTACAATTAAAATTGTTCCAAAAGGGTTGTAGCTTTCATGGAATTATGTTTGACGCGTTGTTTAAAGAACCTCCTTTTGTTAAGAAAATATTCAATGAGCGATTGTCGATTGGAATAAAAAATGGATCCGTTCAACCATTGACCCGTAAAGTATTTCAGATCGATGAAGTTGAATCAGCTTTCCGATATATGGCAGCTGGAAAACACACCGGTAAGGTGTTAATAGAAGTTAGAGAAGAAGAAAATATCAACACAATTCGTCCTTGTCATCGATTAATGCAGGGGATTCCTAGATATTTTTGCAATGACAATTCTTCTTATATAATTACTGGTGGACTGGGTGGAATGGGTTTAGAATTAGCTGACTGGCTAGTTCTGAGAGGGGCTCGAAAATTACTATTAACATCAAGATATGGGGTGAAGAATGGATATCAGGAGTCGAGAATACGGTAAAAAATAAAAACCTTAGTAATTTAGAATGTTTCAAATTGATATGGCACAGGACTTGGAAGTCTTACGGAGCATTTGTAAAAATCGTTACGTTCGACATCACCACAAAAGCTGGATGCAAACAAATTATAGAGGCTGCAAATCAGTTAGCTCCAGTGGAAGCCATATTTAATTTAGCTGTGGTACTAAAAGATGCCTTATTTGAAAACCAAACCGTTAACAATTATAAGGAGTCCTTAGGTCCAAAAGCCTATGCCACTCAATATTTAGACAGCATCAGTCGAGAAATCTGTCCGCACTTGAAGTAATTTTTATTCAAAATTTCATGCAAATAACGTAAACATTAAATTGCAGAGACTTTGTAATATTTTCATCGGTTTCATGTGGAAGAGGAAATGCTGGCCAAACAAACTACGGAATGACCAATTCCATTATGGAACGCATATGTGAACAAAGAAAAAAAGATGGTTATCCAGCTTTAGCCATTCAATGGGGTGCTATTGGCGACGTAAGTTTGCAGTTTGGCAATTGCTTAAGCGAAATATACATAATATACAGGATGTGTGTAAATTGGCGAAAAACGACTCATGACAATGCCTTTCTTAAGATTCTTAGTTACTGTTTCCTTTCTCCCTTACAAATGTTTTTTTAATTGTAAATTACATAATTATAATTGTAAATTACATTTACAATTATACTTAAGTGTTCCTACCCATTTTAATACAAAACTTTAAAATTTACTTATAGGTAGGTTTGGTTGCTGATATGCAACAAGAACATGTAGAAGTAGAAATTGGCGGTACTTTACAACAAAAACTTTCTAGTTGTTTAGAAACATTGAGTTTATTTTTACGACAAGACTGTCCGATTACGGGAAGTATGGTCGTTGCAGAAAAACGCGGCGGCTCAGTTTCTGATAACATTGTAGATACAGTAATAAACATTATGGGTTTAAAAAATCTAAAAACTGTAAGCCTCCACGCCACATTAGCAGAGCTTGGAATGGATTCGATGATGGCCGTTGAGATTAAACAAACCCTCGAAAGGGAATTTGAAGTATTTTTGACTCCACAAGACATAAGAAGCATAACATTTGTGAGATTACAAGAAATTGCAGAAATAAAGGAAAATGGACAAAATCCAAGATTTCAAGCTCCCATTAATGATGAATTACCGAAAGGTATTCAACTATTGATTCACAATATTGGAAAAGAGGAGATTCCAGATGTGCCACTGGTGCATTTAACTAGTCTTGTGCAACCAAATATTTTTGCCCCAGCAATATTTTTACTTCCAGGATTAGAAGGAGCGGCTTCAATCATGAAACCACTTGCTTCCAATTTGATGAGTCAAATCATGTGCTTACAATACTCCAATGATAACTCTTGTGAAACAATATATGAAGTAACTAGAGCTCTCCTACCAGTAAGTTCTTGTTTACGTTTGTAGAAGTGTATGAGTTAATTTTCATTTTCAGTGTGTTCAAAATAATATTGCAAATTCAATGTCGTTTACCTTAGTAGCACACTCATTTGGTTGTCTGGTAGCAATTGAATTAGCTTTCGTTCTTGAGCAAGAAGGACGCATGGGAAAAATAATATTGTTGGATGGATCTCCCAAAATGCTAATGGAATTAATTAAACGACAATTCGACATTGCCAATGAAGCTGTATTTCAAACAAGTCTCCTATGTTTCCTCATGTCATTTTTTATGCCAATCGAAATTATAGAAAAGTACAGAAGTGATCTCTTGAAATGTTCTTCTTATGAAGAACGTATTGTATTAGCGTTAACAAGTGCTCCAAGTGGCATTCCTTTGTCACCACAATATCTGTCGAAATTGTTTATGGGAGCGTATAAAAGAATGAAGGCTATTGTTTCATACAATCCTCCACAAATCAAATTAAATTCCACTATAAAATTATACAGACCGACTAAAGCTAGTGTTTCCAATGTGGAAAATGATTACAGTCTCTCAGATCTGTGCAACAAGTCTGTCGAAGTTCTCTATTTTGAAGGTGACCATAATACAATTGTGGAAAATATTGAGGTTGCAAATGAAATTAATAGATTTATTAAACTGGAAAATGTAGACTAAATTAAAAAGCTTGCTTTGTAATGAACAACCGAATGTCAAAGAACTTGCTTTGGGATGTAATGCAGTTAAGGTAGCATTCGGCAATACTAAAGTATCATGTAATCGTAATTTCTAGAATATGTTATTAACACTGATTTAAATACAATGGGTAAAACATTTCACAAGAATATATTTTTCACCTCCTCATAAGGTTCTTAATAACGATTATTTACCAAATAGGTAAGAAATTTATCTTTCCACCTTTTAATAAAGCTATTCTATTATTTGGTGCTCGAATTTCCAAGTAACTAGTTATTTACCTAGTAGAAGCGACTCGAACATATTCGTGTATTATAATTGTGTTGTTGAAGTGTGATAATGGAGGTTTTTAACGACGTCGAAGATGTTAATTTGGTTGCTTTGATAAATACTGAATGAAAAACTTGCGCTACACTTTTTCGGGAAAACAGTTTGCATCAATGGACAGAAAATTAATTTCTGCAAAGTTTCTGGCTTTCTAAATACTCAGTTTTACATTTATTTGGAACGATAAGTGAAAGAGTACAGCATCAAACTTTGAATTTTGAACAAGGCCCATACAACACTTGAGATATTGATATCTACTGGATGTCTAATTCATGGGTAGGCTATGTATGTATAGCTAGGATGTAAAATAGCCATCCAGTAGATATACGGCGTCCGATACCAGGAGATGTATCTGAAAGATTTCTAGTGGATATCTGAAACAGATATTTTTATATCCAGGAAATATGTTTCAAAATATGTTTATTACACCCAGCAAACCATTTTAGATTTACATATAATATTTATGTATCTTCTGAAGAACATTGTTATAATACTTTACAAACATCACATTTACATTAGTGCTGGTTACCGCAAATATACGATTTAATAGAAATGGGAGATTTATATCAATCTGTTCTTACCATATTACTGGTATGTACATAAAGTGTTGTTAAAAATGCGATACAATTACGACATGGCTTATTTACGTAAATTATATGTTATAAGTTACACTTCCCTGTTCCATTACTATTGATACGTCATAGATACGTACCGGTTACATTCTATTTGTACATACGTAAATGTTAAGTTACAATGTAACATTACAAGAACATAATTTTTAATGCTGGAAGTAATTCGCTTGTTAAATATTTGTTACATTACAATTATTACAACAAATTAATTTTCATATATTTATAGAAAATAGATGTAACACTGTTATCAGCAATTACCAACAATTTGCATTTTTTCAGAACTTGTCACATTTGCGCCAACGAGTACAGTAATTCATTCTTTGGAAAGTTTGCCGTCTTTGCAAGTCTTGTTTTTAAATTTGGGGGTTTTGTTTGGAGTAAGTTTGTAAAACAAACATAATTTGTCGTCATTAAAAATGTCTTTATCTGCATATTTTTCACGCAATTGTGGTCAAACATTTGATAACCAGTTTGCTACACTTTTTTGGGGACCACTTTTTGATTCACCACATATTTTACCGCAATTGATGCTATGTCTACTTCTAAAACGATTCAACCACTCATTTGACCATTTTAACTGTGGAGAATTTTCAATTTTTTCCGAAAACTGTTCAGCTTTTTCTTTTAACATGGCTCCACTTATGGGTACATTTAATTCGCAATTCACTCTAAACCATCCACAACGTAATTTCTTCACTTTCGATGACAATTCACTAGTTGAACTCATAATCTTGTCCCTGTTTTTCAAAATTACTGCTAATGTGGAACTCGCCAAATATCATTCTTTGCAGATTACAGTTTGCTTTTTACCACTTTCACTCTATAATTATTGATATTGTTTCTTTGATAGAAAATGATTTTCTTGTTTTAGAGGACAACATAATGGAAAAAGATATTACACGAAGTGTTCTTTGCTTGAAAAGTTGTTAAAGACTGAACAAAATATATACATGATTAGCAGGCAAAATATATTTTCGATAAAATTCTAGTTATCGAAACCCATTTGTGTCTTTATTTCTTCCTGAAACTCTCGTAATATTCGGTCTATGTTTGAAATTTCTCGGAATTTTTCGCTATTACTAATTTGGGACGAAACAAAATCTTGTTATATCCATCTCAATATCAGAAATGTACTCGCTATAAAGGGGGAAACTTACAAGGAGTGATACAAAACAGCAAGGGACCAGACGATTTACACGTTATAGCCGATTTTTCGTTATAACCGGGACTTGGCATAGAGGAGTTCTACTGTAACTATTTTTTGAAAACATTGAAAGTCAGGTAGAACAGGAAGCAAATTAAAGTAACTAAATAATAATTAGCATTTATTTGCACCAACGAGAAATGTGTATATTTGTTCAGGATACAAATTACATCATCGCAATCCCACGGTGTTAGACGGAAAATGCAACATAAGCAGTCCGATGTTAAAAGACACCTCGGCTTCAAGATAAGCCGAAACGCAGCATTAGATTAGATTGTCTGTCAGTTAGAAACTTCTTAAGCAATAAGTAATACTTTGTAATTGTATAATTCAATCAATTGAAATACAAGTTTGATTCTTTTTAAAAAAGCACCGTTATAAACAACGAACGAAATTTACGCAAACCTTTGTCGTAAAATTTCATTTTTTAATTATGAAATTCCAAGCCCGCATAAAAAAAAATTACAGATAAGTTTTATGTAAGTTGCGCTTTTTTTGTTTTTATTGAAAATTGAAGTTTTATGAACAGATAACTCTCTACTTTATTTGCCCTCAACAAAACGGAATTTTCATAACTCAGGAAGGTACCTTCACTTTTTAATAATAGTTATCGAGAGTTAACTGTTTAAATTTATGCGGAATTATGCTGTAGACAGAACCGGTTATTAGCAACTTTTGGAACTGTATAAAGGTCCGAAAGCACCAATTTTGACCCATCCATAATAAAAATAAGAAACTATTTGGCTATTTGGCTATTTTTATTTAGTAAATATCTTGTTTATACCTCTACAATAAATTTAACAAGAAATCGACGGTATCAAAAAATGGAATATTTAAAGTTTTGATTTTAAATCGGAATCTTTCCACCAAGTTGGCAAACTACTTGTGTTTCCACAAGTTAAAGTTTCCTTTATGTGTTCATAAACCTGCAAAGAATTTTGTAATAGAAGAATAAAACATGAGTTATTTTTTCTTACCAAGCCATCGGAATGTCCTAAAATTGAATTCAACAGAAAATCAGGTGCCGCAATAACATCTACTAAAGCTACAGCGTCGTCTTTTAGATCTTTGCAAAGTTTCAAAATGGTGTTCTGTACCACAGACAAAGGTTGCGAACCAGTCATAAAACCACCTTGATAAAAACTCGCCATATACTTTTCTAATGACCACCATCCAAATAAAAGAAACAGTTTTGTTAAGACGTTTTGAAGTTCCTTTTCGTGGCATTCCTTTATTTTAATAAGCATTTGTTGCAAAAATAAATGATTGATATATGTTACAGCCAAATTTTTCCTGAAATATACTTGACTTTCACTTTTGATCCAAAATGAACTTAAACCATTTCTTTTGTAATCTTCGTTTTTGTTATAAGTTTCTTTCAAAAAGTGACAAATTAACCACTGGTATGCGAAGATAAGGTCTAAAAAAAGTGCAAAATAAATATTATCGAATTATTTTTAGTAGTGTGATTACTTTCTGGATTTTCAGCATCTTCAATGGTTGTAATGGAAAATTTGGTATTCAAAATTTCTAAACCATTCGTTAGAAAATCAATTGAATGTAAAGGGGAGTGGATGATTTTTTTTTTTAAAATAAGAGGCCAAAATTTTAACAACCAATTACTGGTTTGTTGGATGATGACGTGATTGTCGCCTTCGTATGTTGCATTTCCATCGGTGTTATTTTTCACATCGCCAATTCCAGCAGCTAATTAAATAATGACAATATTTTTTACAAATATATTTGGATTAGTTTTACCTTTAAGATATCCGTGACCACCACAAGCCTCTCTACATTCTTGTAGTGCATCCCTGGCCATCCATGTCATTGTAGGCTTGCACGCGGATATAATTGCATGGATTTCACTTGACAAAATTACTCTTTCAGATTCATCTCCAACTTCCTGGTACAGAAATTTCCAATAATTTTCCAATAAAATTTTTTCAAATATTTGTAAAATGTAAGCAGCTGATAAATAAGGTAACAAACGATATTGCTGAAATGTATATACAACTTTATACATTTATTACTATTAATATGATTTAATCACGTGGGTTTGGTATTCCAGAATGGAAATTTCTTCTTCATTGTAAGGCCCAAACTGTTTTCGAACTGCGGCATATCGAATTGCAGTTGTTAAAGATGTGATAAAACACATTTGTGCAAAACCAATAACAATAACCCTTCCAGTTGAAACTGGCGCTAATGATGCAGCATGATATTTATTAATGTCCTTAAAATTAGTAATGTATTGTCCATCTTCTGTGACGTCACTATATTTATTGAGTAAATCTTCTTTTGAAATGCGATATTGATTAAAAATAATGCATCTAAAATATATCAATAATTACGTCAAACAATTACAATCTTTTAAATTTATTGTACCGATTATCCATTCCATTTATTCCCATTCTTTCCCCCATCTCAAATTCCGTCACCCCCGGATACATTTTTAGTGTTTTTGGATCTCGTACTTTTACAAAAAACGGATGTGGACCGTATTCATTGCCATCAGGAAGTATGAGTTGGGCATATATGACAGCATGCGTGCAATATTTTCCTGAATTGCTTTGTAATAATTTTATCAAAAAAAGTTTTTAAATTTTACCTAAAAATCCAAAACTTTTTGTTGCTTGAAAATTGGGTGTATTCAAGATGAACTCTTTTGCAATTATGTCATATGTTGCTGTTGTACCAATTGCTTTAGCGTTAGTTCCGTGACCGATTTCTGTTAGGCAATAGCAAGCAAAAATCTAATAAAGAAATTAAGCAGTGCTAGAGTTAATGTAGGAATATTTCTTACCCGATGTTGAAATATTTCATCACGATAACGTCGATGTCTTTCAGTTCCTAAACTGTTCAGTGCCACGGTAACTGTAGTGTATTGAATCAATAATTTACCACAAGCAGAGGGATCTACTAAACTCATTAATTTCAGGCAAATATATCCACGATTGTGATTTGTGAATAAATCTGTAAATGATGGTAACTGCCGAAAAGCTATCATTCTTTTTTGAGCCAATTCAATTTGATCGTAATAAGGAACAGATTTAATCCCCGGCGAAGGGTGAAGTAACAAATTATTTTTAATTTCGGAACAGAATTGGGCCTAAAAAATGTAATAATGGACCAAACATATTCAATATTATTGTTGTCATAAAATACATATAAAATAAACAATTACTAATCAGTAAAAGAACAAAAAATAAAATTAATCGTTTTTGACTTATTTGACGAATAAATTAAAAAGATTTTTCAATTTTATAATTACTTGAAATTTGACGATTTCTTCAGTTTCCAAGAATATTTTCAATCTTTTCCAATCAAATGATGCTTTCTTTCTGTAGGTGTCCAGTGGACCGGGCAAAAAATGGGACAGTTGTTTCGACATTTTCAAATCAAAATGATTATTAGTTTTACATCGATAAAAATTACAAGTGCGCACGTATTGGTGTCGAGATGCTGACTACGCTATCAGAGGAATTATTTTCAGAGAAAGTGATTCTGGTTAGCCTTCTAATGGGTTTTTAATTATAGGCCAAGCAATAAAGCATTTTTTCGGAGACTTAAATCGGTCTGGCTCTTAATTAAACAACCGAATTTCTGTCTGGCCAATTGATATTATATTCTTCTATTACAAAACTATATCATATTAAAATTTCAGCTATACTAAAATAATTTGAAAATATATATTTTTGAATTATTAAAATGGTATCTGGCGCGGTGTTAGCAACGGCAAAACTGGCTGGCAATTATAAATTTATATTGCTAAAAATATATAAAAAATTATGAAAAAAAAAGAAAAATCTTAAAATAATATCAAAATCTGCAATTTCCACCTGTTGAAAAGGGATGTCCACAGGTAAACGCAACCGCCCGCAGGTGTCAGACGGTATCGCATCCCTACCTAATTTCAATAAGAAGGAAATATCAAAAAACCAGCTGACTTAAAATTCTTTCTCGAAAACGTTGCTAGCTCTCGGACTAAGGCCTGGTATTTCAGTGCAGGGTAAAACACGAGGTAAACTAAACTGGTTTTTATTTTAACCCTCAAGCTAACCTCAAGAGCGTATTTCAGTTGCACGAATTGGATTAATCTCGGCAACGTGAACTCGGGTAGTCCGAACGTTGCCGCGCATGCGAATTATGTTGTTTGACTATTGCGCTGTGGCAAATGAGAGTTATACGCAAGCGCAAACTACAAAAACACTAGACAGAAATATCGGGCCTAAGGCCTAAGGTCCGGTATTTCAGTCTAGGGTTAAACCAGAAATTTTAAGATAACCTCTTTTACGTTGGGTAAAGTGTATTTCAGTGCACGGTTAGGAACATAACCAGTTTTGAAAGATTACCTTACCCTCCGTCTCGGGTTAACGTTTTTTTAGGGTTGTAGCTTGCGCTTGCGTATAACTCTCATTTGCTATAGCACAACAGACAAACAACATAATTCGCATGCGCAGCAACGTTCGGACTACCTGAGTTCACGTTGTCGAGATTAATCCAATTTGTACACTCTGCCGCACTTTAAATGCGACACGATGTTCGGCGCTTGCAGGCCACTTTACAAGGATGTTTGGATGGTTGTATACAAATTATCAGGTCCGTATACAAGATTTGTTATTGAGGATCAGTGTTATGAAGTCAAAAATCCAAATAAGTAAGTGAAACGACAGATACAACGAATAAAATACGTTCGTGTAACAGTCGAACAGTTTCAAGAAAACAAGCTCAAATTTGTTACTAAACAGTATTTATTATTAACAATAGTAACAAATCATTAATTTGTTGTTATTAAATAGATAAGAAATATACACGCATTTAATAAAATGTTATTGTAACGCATCAAAAACCTTAATTGACATTCTGAGTGCTTCGTTTACGAGAAGATGGAAGATTTTGCCAATTTTTTTTTTACGGCGTTAATCGATACTTAAATGTTTAATCTGATACGAAACAAATACAATTAATTAATTTACTGGAATAATTAGTAGATATCAAATGAGGAGTGATCATTCAAAACGAAACGTCTGTTTTCTTTTGAAATTTAGATTTTATGCGTTTTAGATTCTTTTTCAAGGTTTACATCGGTTTTCGTGTCTAGATTTAAACAAAACAAAATATAGACATATCCATTGTGATCGATTTAAAATTCATTTTCATTCAAAAATGAATATTTACGAAAAACATTTATTGTTCTATTATTATTATTATTATTATTATTATTATTATTACAAACAAGGCATATCCAAAATGTTTTATTTTTTTAGCGTAAGTTTTCTTATTTTTTTTCGCAATACACTCATTCTCGTCGAGGAAAGACATTGCCTGTTTCCTGCACTTCCTTGAACTTGGTTTCACTTTCAATAAGTAACGCTCGACAGGTATAATTCTCAGTTTAAAAATTTTTCAGTTGACCGTAAATAAACTACTGAAGTGAGATTGATATAACTGAAGAGTCGAAGCTTTTGTTAAGCTTGTAAAATCGGAATAGTTAAATGTTTAAACTGATACGAATAATGAATTAATTCAGTTGAATAATTAGTATATCAAATATGCACCTAATCTTACGTAAAGAAAAGGCAATTGGATATCTCGAAATTTTCAATTGGGCTGTTTGTTGTTAGATTATTCAATCTTTCAGGTAATCGGAATTTCTCTTTGCAACAAATTGAGACGAATTAAAATTTAACAAACAACATTTGCATTAACAGCAGTTTATTGACTGCACTCATAATTAATAATAATGCACTGGCCACTTACTAATTAGAGTATTATTGAGATTCTAAACAACTGTCACTTTACGAAATAATAATAAATAAAAGTAATTTTATTAAGTGATTTATTTTTAAATTTATTTTAATGTATTGAAATGTGCTCTAAAAGTTAAAATGTATAAATTTCATATAACATATTAACAGTATAATGTGTAACTACAGTAGTTATAAACATAAAATAATTTACATAAGCAAATCTATTTACAAAAGATGGAACTATCGCTGTTGGTGCCATAAACCAGTAAAGTTGCATTTTAGAATTTGTTTCGGTCATAAACAAAACAGGTGCATCGCTTTGTTGTCATTTGCCCCGGTTTAAGAGGGCTTCACCATCTTCGCAATGCTTTTAGGCCTGCTCATTTTTAAAGTTTATTAAAAATTCCCGTCTCTTTAGTTGTCTGAAACAGTATTTGAAAGCATTTCGTTGGTTTCAAAATTGTTCGTTTTTTAGTAATTAATTAATTAATTAAAGAAAACAAAACATTTTAAATTTTATATATTATAAAGTAAGAAAAATGTACAAGAACTACATGTTGTATAAAATACAACAACGCGCCTAGTTAAATGTGCTACCAAAAGTTAAAATGTATAAATTTTATGGAAAATAACAGTGATTTATATTTAAATTTATTTCGCAAAGGTAGCCTCCTCTAAAACTTTCCTAAAAAGATCAAAATATGCACAATAATTAACCTAGACAACTTTTTCTTACTAAAAAGTTACAACCATTTTTATTTAATAGTTTTGTTACACCCTATATAATGGTTTGATCGTTAATTAAGCTGAAACGTAAAATCAAATTAAATATTTGAAAAATTGTTATATGGCAACAACAATGACTACGCCTAATAACGATATAAATCTATTAATTCATATGGTATTGTTGGAGTTTTATCGAATTTCTCGAAAAACAATAAAGGAGACGACTCCAAAAAAGGATGTGGCACACAATAGTCACTAATTTCACACTTTACAACACTAAATTCTTTAATCAAATAATTTAATTTCACAGAAAAATAAAATTACGTTAATTCAACGATAAACATCTTTCTTTTTATAACTGATTGATCAAAACTCAAAAACAATAAAAAAAACAAAGCTTCACAAAGCGGGTGAATTTCCAGGTCGTCTATGACGAAGTGCGGGTTACACCCTCGCTTCGATAGTCGCAAGTCACTTACGGGCGACGCTACTTAAGAACGAATGACGGGCTCCGTCGCGGTGCTATCAGCGGCGCTAACACGGCCCTCCTGACGGATGCTACGCTCTCGGAGCATCCCTGGGTTCCTTCGTCAACAGTAGGAAAAGAATCTAAAACGTTTTTATTGAATGAATCAAAAAATTGGCTCGAAAATTGGTATCCGCCGTCTCGAAATTTAAACCAGATGGCCCGGTAAGCGGCAAGATATCGAGTTCCGAGTTGTCGCCCGGTCCTTCTCAGATGCATTTAAGAAAAAGAAACGGCTGACCGTAAAACCGACCCAGTTTGTATGCAAGGCCAAATTTCCAGGTATCGAACCGAAAACTTGGGATTTGTTTTAAAACGGGACATGTGTAAGAAAGTTGTTTTATAAAACAAAACATTGAAAAAAAAAGAGACGAAATGTTAATTGTTTAATGAGTCAAAGTATGTCCAAATCAAAATAGTATTTCGCTCGGGTGACTAACATTTGTTTAGTCAGACATCATTCAAAACTTCTTGTAGATAAATATAAATATTCTTTAGGACCGATGCAAGTCCTACAAGGCCACTGGTTTATGGCAGGACTATTCAAGTAATAATCACCGACCGAGGGGTCCTTTTACAACAGGGACATTTTCATCTTGGCCCAGTGTAATTCTTTTAAAATAGTGATCCCTTTTATAAATAGATTTAATATTTTTAATTAAATTTATACATTTTAACTTTTTAGAGCACATTTAAATACATTAAAATAAATTTAAAAAATAAATCACTTAATAAAATTACTTTTATTTATTATTATTTCGTAAAATGACAGTTATTTAGAATCTCAATAATACTTTAATTATTAAGTGGCCAGTGCATTATTATTAATTATGAGTGCAGTCAATAAACTGCTGTTAATGCAAATGTTGTTTGTTAAATTTTAATTCGTCTCAATTTGTTGCAAAGAGAAATTCCGATTACCTGAAAGATTGAATAATCTAACAACAAACAGCCCAATTGAAAATTTCGAGATATCCAATTGCCTTTTCTTTACGTAAGATTAGGTGCATATTTGATATACTAATTATTCAACTGAATTAATTCATTATTCGTATCAGTTTAAACATTTAACTATTCCGATTTTACAAGCTTAACAAAAGCTTCGACTCTTCAGTTATATCAATCTCACTTCAGTAGTTTATTTACGGTCAACTGAAAAATTTTTAAACTGAGAATTATACCTGTCGAGCGTTACTTATTGAAAGTGAAACCAAGTTCAAGGAAGTGCAGGAAACAGGCAATGTCTTTCCTCGACGAGAATGAGTGTATTGCGAAAAAAATAAGAAAACTTACGCTAAAAAAATAAAACATTTTGGATATGCCTTGTTTGTAATAATAATAATAATAATAATAATAATAATAATAATAATAATAGAACAATAAATGTTTTTCGTAAATATTCATTTTTGAATGAAAATGAATTTTAAATCGATCACAATGGATATGTCTATATTTTGTTTTGTTTAAATCTAGACACGAAAACCGATGTAAACCTTGAAAAAGAATCTAAAACGAATAAAATCTCAATTTCAAAAGAAAACGGACGTTTCGTTTTGAATGGTCACTCCTCATTTGATATCTACTAATTATTCCAGTAAATTAATTAATTGCATTTGTTTCGTATCAGATTAAACATTTAAGTATCGATTAACGCCGTAAAAAAAAAATGGCAAAATCTTCCATATTCTCGTAAACGAAGCACTAAGAATGTCAATTAAGGTTTTTGATGCGTTACAATAACATTTTATTAAATGCGTGTATATTTCTTATCTATTTAATAACAACAAATTAATGATTTGTTACTATTATTAATAATAATTACTGTTTAGTAACAAATTTGAGCTTGTTTTCTTGAAACTGTTCGACTGTTACACGAACGTATTTTATTCGTTGTATCTTTGTATCGTTGTACCTTTATTTACCCTCAATAAAACAAACTTTTCGTAACTTGGGCAGGCACTCTCCCTTTTTAATAATAATTATCGAGAGTTCACTGTTTAAATTTATGCAAAATTATGCTGTCAACGACTTTTGGAACTGTATGAAGGCCAGAAAACACAGATTTGGTCATAAAGTTTTTATTTAGTAAATATTTTTTTATTTCTATACCTACGTAACACATGACATCCATCAAGTTGCAGTATCAACATTTCAAGTTTGAAAAAAAAATAGTCTACATTTTTTGCTAATTCTTTGCCAATTTTTGCCGTTTATTTCAAATTCTTTGCCGCATCCCTTAAAAAGTTATAAACATTTAAAAAATGATGCTGTAACTTGACGCCCCAGTATCAACATCTCAATTTCGAAAAAAAAAGTCTATTATTTTTTGTTAATTCTTTGCCAATTTTTGCCGTATATTTCAAATTTTTTGCCGCATTCCTTAAAAACTTATAAGCGTTTAAAAAATGATACTGCAACTTGACGCCCCAGTATCAACATCTCAATTTCGAAAAAAAATAGGCTATAATTTTTTGCTAATTCTTTGCCAATTTTTGCCGTATATTTCAAATTCTTTGCCGCATTCCTTAAAAAGTTATAAGCGTTTATAGAATAATACTTGGCAACTTCCGTCAAGTTGCAGTATCAACATTTGCAATTTGAAAAAAAAATAGTCTATAATTTGTCACCAATTCTTTGCCAATTTTTGCCGCTTATTTCAATTTTCTTGCTGCATCCTTTAAAAAGTTATAAGCGTTAAGAGATTATATTGGTATTTGATGCCCCCCGTATCAACATGCCATTTAAAAAAAAAAAACAAAATGATCTACAATTTTTTGTTAATTGTTTGCTAATTTTTACTGTTTGTTTCAAATGCCTTGCTGCTTCCCTTAAAAAGTTATAAGGGTTTAAAGAATTGTACTACGCGACTTCCGTCACTTTTCAGTATCAAAATATCAAATTTGTTAAAACAAAATGGTTTAAAATTTTTTGCTATGCCCTTGTTAATTTTTGCAGTTTGTTTTAAATTCTTTGCAGCAACCCTTAAAAAGTTATAAGCGTTTAAAAAATGATATTGCAACTTGGCGCCCCAGTGTAAACATTCCAATTTTGCAAAAAGAAAAATTAGTCAATAATTTTTTGCTAATTCTTTGCCAATTTTTGCCGTTTGTTTCAAATTCTTTGCCGCATCCCTTAAAAAGTTATAAGCGTTTAAAAAATGATACTGCAACTTGGCGCCCCAGTGTAAACATTTCAATTTTGAAAAAAAAAATAGTCAATCATTTTTTGCTGATTCTTTGCCAATTTTTGCCGTTTGTTTCAAATTCTTTGTCGCAACTCCTAAAAAGTTATAAGCGTTTAAAAAATGATACGACAACTTGACGCCATAGTGTCAATATATTTTTAATTTTTGCTAATTTAATTTAATTTAAATAACTGGAAATTGGGTAATTTTTTGGTAATTGTTTACGAATATTTGTCATGCAATTGCAGTTTTGACCGTTTATATTTGTATAGTGTCGATAAGTAATTAAATTTAAGAAAAACAGGGGCGGGTTGGTAGAAAACAAATTAAATAATTGTTAACAGAATTTAATGTTAATTGAAATTTATCTCACTTAATATATTTACTTACTAGGTATAAGTCTTGGTAGTTAGGATAGCTTAAAACGTTAAACTTTCATATTTCTTAAGAATGAATCAAAAAATTGCAACAGTAGAATAAACATTCCCAAATAACAAATAAATTTTTTTTCGGCTACTACATTCGAAAGTACAATTTTATCGTACCCATTCAACGGAAGAAAGCGGTACTTTGTCTGTCTAGGCAGGTAAAGTATTTTACCTGACTCTGAAAGCGTTGCCTACATTAACGCCGTTGATTCAAGTAAAAATGCCAAATGTCAAACAACTACCAAAATAATACTATAATACTATAAACTCGGTTTCCTGAAGAAACTAGTGTTGTAGTTTAACTAAAACCTGGCTTAAGCTGTCTTTGAACAACCGGCCCAAAGTGTCATTTTACTACCTTAGTACATACATAGCTATTTTAGGATGTGGTGCTTTATCGGCGCTATAAATATAAATGAATAAACACTTACAACTCTTAAGGGATGCGTATAGATTTTCAAAAAACGCAGTAAATAATTCGAAACAAACGACAAAACTTCGCAAAGAATTAGCAAAAATTTATAGAACATTTTGCTTTTTCTAAAATTAACATGTTGATACGGGAGCATCAAGTACCAGTGTAATTGTTCAGTATAAATAAAATGCGTAGGTTCATTTATTTGTTCGACTGTCGAAATTCAAATTATCATATAAACTTTGGATAAATAAACAACATAGAAAAATTTGACACAATTCACGAAACACGGAAAATTTTGGTCCTTTAAATTAGTCAAGGCAAGATTCTCGATTGTGAAACATTTTGGTCCTGTCAATTTTATAACGCCTACAAGACTCTCGCAAACAACGTGCACTACATCTTCATTGTGGAACAGTAATGTTTTAAACGCTTATAACTTTTTAGGAGTTGCGGCAAGGAATTTGAAACAAACGGCAAAAATTGGCAAAGAATCAGCAAAAAATTATTGACTACTTTTTTTTTTCAAAATTGAAATGTTTACACTGGGGCGCCAAGTTGCAGTATCATTTTTTAAACGCTTATAACTTTTTAAGGGATGCGGCAAAGAATTTGAAACAAACGGCAAAAATTGGCAAAGAATTAGCAAAAAATTATTGACTAATTTTTCTTTTTGCAAAATTGGAATGTTTACACTGGGGCGCCAAGTTGCAATATCATTTTTTAAACGCTTATAACTTTTTAAGGGTTGCGGCAAAGAATTTGAAACAAACGGCAAAAATTGGCAAAGAATTAGCAAAAAATGACTGACTACTTTTTTTTTCAAAAATGAAATGTTTACACTGGGGCGCCAAGTTGCAGTATCATTTTTTAAACGCTTATAACTTTTTAAGGGTTGCGGCAAAGAATTTGAAACAAACGGCAAAAATTGGCAAAGAATTAGCAAAAAATGACTGACTACTTTTTTTTTCAAAAATGAAATGTTTACACTGGGGCGCCAAGTTGCAGTATCATTTTTTAAACGCTTATAACTTTTTAAGGGTTGCGGCAAAGAATTTGAAACAAACGGCAAAAATTGGCAAAGAATTAGCAAAAAATGACTGACTACTTTTTTTTTCAAAAATGAAATGTTTACACTGGGGCGCCAAGTTGCAGTATCATTTTTTAAACGCTTATAACTTTTTAAGGGTTGCGGCAAAGAATGTGAAACAAACGGCAAAAATTGGCAAAGAATTAGCAAAAATGACTGACTACTTTTTTTTTCAAAAATGAAATGTTTACACTGGGGCGCCAAGTTGCAGTTTCATTTTTTAAACGCTTATAACTTTTTAAGGGTTGCGGCAAAGAATTTGAAACAAACGGCAAAAATTGACAAAGAATTAGCAAAAAATGACTGACTACTTTTTTTTTCAAAAATGAAATGTTTACACTGGGGCGCCAAGTTGCAGTATCATTTTTTAAACGCTTATAACTTTTTAAGGGTTGCGGCAAAGAATTTGAAACAAACGGCAAAAATTGGCAAAGAATTAGCAAAAAATGACTGACTACTTTTTTTTTCAAAAATGAAATGTTTACACTGGGGCGCCAAGTTGCAGTATCATTTTTTAAACGCTTATAACTTTTTAAGGGTTGCGGCAAAGAATTTGAAACAAACGGCAAAAATTGGCAAAGAATTAGCAAAAAATGACTGACTACTTTTTTTTTCAAAAATGAAATGTTTACACTGGGGCGCCAAGTTGCAGTATCATTTTTTAAACGCTTATAACTTTTTAAGGGTTGCGGCAAAGAATTTGAAACAAACGGCAAAAATTGGCAAAGAATTAGCAAAAAATGACTGACTACTTTTTTTTTCAAAAATGAAATGTTTACACTGGGGCGCCAAGTGTTACCGCCCACCTCCACGAATGACAACGGTCTCGCCCGACGACCCCCGATCCCAACAAAAACGCCTATAAAAGGTGGGGATTTTTGTACATTCGCCAGTTGAGCTCCGACTCTGACAGAGTCACTTCAATAAACAGTAACTATCTTAACCGTAGTTTCTTGTCGATAACCCCAACGTTCAGTTATCGTTCTTTTTAGAACGCTAGCCCCGTTTCGTGGCATAAGAATTCGGCGTGCGCAAACGTTCAGCTATCGTTCTTTTTAGAACACTAGCATCCCTTCGGGGCATAAGAATTCGGCAGGCGCCGAAAGAATTCGACACGCTTCCGTTGCTACGTGCCTTCGTTAAGCCCGTGGGTAACATTTGGCGCCCAAGCACGTGGGGCAAGAGTTTTTGAAAAAATTCACAAGGACCCACCCCACCCCGCAACATGACGACTCCTAGGCGTTGTACGAGGGCGCACCCGATGGACGACGTTATCACCGGAGAACCCTCCATAATCCAGGAAGACCTGCTGGGAGAGGTCCAAACCTCCCAGTGGCGCCCACAACAGTCAGCACAACAGCTGATACGACAACAAGAGAGAACCATCCGAATCCTCCAGGTCCAGATGGAGGAATTACAGAAGTCCATGGGAAGGATGTCCACTCCAAGGCCTTCACCTGCGATTCCGCCGAGGGTAAACCCTCCACCATTACCGGCGGTTCCCGTGGCAACTCCCGTCTTCTTCCCGGTCGCTCCTAGGCTCCCGAAGTTCGCGGGACGTGCGGAGGAGGATCCGCACGTATTCCTACAGCGTCTCGAGCGCTACTTCGAGATTTGCCAGGTGGATCCGGCAGACCAAGGGGAGATCGCAGCCGAACAGCTCCAAGCGGACGCGAGGAAGTGGTACGACGTAAACGTGCTGATGGGTTACTCCTTCGAGGACTTCCGAAGGATGTTCCAGCAGCAGTACTGCTCCAAAGCCGCAGACGCAAGACTCTCGGGCCGTTTTTACGGAGAAAAACAGCTCTCCTCGGAGTCCGTGGAAACTTTCCTCAAAAGGAAGCGGCGTTACCACGATCGACTGGGCCTGAAGTTAGCAGACGATACCCTGGTGAGCCTTCTTTCGCAGCAACTCGTGAAGGACTTCCAAAAGGTGCTGGTGTTCGGAGTCCCGGAGAGCTTTGAGGAGCTGCTAGCCATCGCGAGCCGTTACGAGGCCTTGCCAGAACAACCCCGCCATGGGACCGCTCCGGCTGTCCCAACACGCCAAACCATGCCGGCGTGCAGACATTGTGGAGGGAACCACCTTCACAGGGAATGTCCAAACCGGTCCACCACCGCTTCGGGAAACGAACAAGCCACGACGTCCCGCCGCGAGACGCCGCAATAGGGCCACACGCGGTAACCATCAACGCCCTGTTTGGCCAGCAAGGACTTCCCCGAGTCCTACTCCAGGTGGGCAATAACTCATACGGCGCCTTGGTCGACACAGGAGCATCCGCCAACTTCGTACGGGACGGTCTTTTCCCATTCCTCGTTGGAAGAGATCCTGGGGCACGCTCACCACTCACCGTGGGCGTCTCCACGTTCACCACCAAACCCGTGGGAACAATACGTCTCGTTTACGAGCTAGGCAGCACCACCATGGCAGACGTCTTCCATGTCGTGGAAGATCTCGCGGAGGACATCATCCTCGGCCACTCCTGGCTTAAAAACCGCGACGCCGTCATCGACGTGGCCCGTGGTTGTGTACATTTCGGGACGAAACAGAGACAAACGTGTTTTTTCCAAACCGCGACCCCTGTGCGAAAAGACGCAATACCCCTAGTGAATATACCGAACAATTTTCCCCCAGCGCTCAAGGACGCACTACAAAACACTCTGGGAGTGCATGCACGCGTGTTCGCGGACAGTGCCGTTATAAAAGTGACGCGTTCGGCGGAACATGTGATTTCGCTCATAGACGAAAAACCCGTGCACCAGGCTCCTTACCGCTATAGTGACGCGAAGAAGCAAACCATCCTCGAACAGGTCCAGGAGATGTTAGCAGCTGGAGTGATTGAGCCATCCACTTCCGCGTACTGCTCGCCAGTTGTCCTGATCGGCAAAAAGGATGGAACGCCCCGTTTCTGTGTCGACTACCGTCGCCTGAACGCCGTCACAGTCAACGAGGCTGCACCGCTGCCCATCATCCAAGAGACGCTCCGAGATTTAGGACCAGCTAAGGTATTTAGCGTTCTCGATCTCAAGAGCGGGTATTGGCAGATTCCGGTCGCACCTCGATGTCGCCACTTGACCGCCTTCGCGACGCCACAGGGATCCAAGTATCAGTTCCGGGTAATGCCATTCGGGCTGAAAAACGCACCAACCACATTTCAGAGGTTCATGTCCCAGGAAGTCTTGGCAGGCTACCTACAAAAATTCGTCCTGGTATACCTTGACGATATCGTGATATACTCGGCGAACTACGAGGAACACCTCCAACACCTAGGGCTGGTGTTTGAACGACTAGGCATCCACGGCCTCCGATGCGCGCCGAAAAAGTGCCACCTGGGGACGAGCCGCATCGACTACCTCGGGCACATCATAAGCGACGCCGGAAACGAACCCCAACCCTGCCACCTGGAGCAAGTGGCCAAGGCGCGTCCACCAACCTCCAGAAAGGACCTTAAGCAGTTCCTGGGGATCTGCGGATGGCTCCGCGATTACGTCGCCAATTTCGCACAGATGGCGGCTCCCCTTACAGACCTGCTGTCTCCCAAGCAGAAATGGAGATGGGGACCGGCAGAAGAAGGCGCGTTTGCAGACGTAAAATCCGCCGTAGCCGCTCCACTTCGCCTGGCCCGTCCCGACCCGAGCAGGGAGTACGTCCTGCAGACCGACGCCAGCGGTGTCGGCATGGCCGCCGTCCTTTACCAGTTGGGCCCTGAAGGTAAAAAGGACATCGTGTCATATGGTAGCGCTCGATTCACCGAGACGGAGCGACGCTATCATATTAACGAACAAGAGTGCCTGGCCATTGTGTGGGCAGTGAAGAGGTATCGGCCGTACCTAGAGGACCGCCACTTCACCCTGGTGACGGACAACCGGGCATTGCTATGGCTTGCGAACGCCCGCGACAACGCGAAACTAACGCGTTGGTCACTGTTGCTCCAGCCATTCGCCTTCACGATAGTACACACTCCAGGGAAGGAAAACCAACTGGCGGACATCCTATCCAGGGACCCACTGCCGCAACATGGCAACGTCGACGCCCGGGACGAGGAACAGCTCGTGGCCCCAAGGACACGGGAACACACGGACCCGCCACCTGAAGCTCTAAACGCCCTCGTGTTTACCACCCTTCAGGAAGAAGTCCGTGTCGCCCAACGGAATGACCCCAGTTGTCGCCGTCTCGTGGAGAGATGGCATCGCGTCCAGAGGGACGGTCCACAACAACCAGGGGATCGTATGTACGGCACCATTTACCAGGTCCAGGGGGACCTCATTTACCGGGTCCAACCCGGAGGGTTGCGACTACTCGTGCCCCAAGCACTGCAGGAGCAGATCACGCAGTACCATCACGACTCCATTCTAGCCGGTCACCCCGGAGCTGAGGAAACGGAACGAGCGATCCAGGAAACGTTCCACTGGCCCGAGATGACAAGCTACGTACGGCGGTACGTGCAAACCTGCTTACTTTGTGCCCAGTACAAACGTAAGCCAAATCGGGAGCGAGCTCCTCAGAGGCCAAGACAACCTCGCACCCCGTGGGAGACCGTCGCTTGCGACCTCATGGGCCCTTACCCGGAAACGCCACGAGGACACCGCTTCATCTTTGTCGTTACAGATTTATTTTCACGTTGGGTCGAAGCTTTTCCGCTGGCGACCGGGACGTCCAGGACCGTTTGCAACCTCCTGGAGAAGGAAGTCTTCGGGCGATTTGGTTTCCCAAACACCATCATTACTGACAACGGGTCCCAGTTCACGTCCCACTGCTGGGAAAAATGTTGTCAGTCATGGCAAGCGGACCACTTCGCCACCGCAGTTTACCACCCCCAGGCTAACCCTACGGAGAGGAGGAACCAGGACGTCAAGAAGGGGCTGCGAATCCGCATGGCCAACCGCCGTCCGACCACCTGGGACCTCCACCTTCCGCCAGTCCTCTACAGCCTCAGACGAAGGCGTAACGCGGCAACGGGAAAAACTCCTGGGGAAGCACTCCTGGGATACAACCCCCGGCTCCCAGGTGCCTGGGACTCCGACGTCGAACGCCCTCCCACCCCGGACCTGGGGGACATCCGCGATGAGGCCCGCAACAACCAGCGGGCCTACCTGAATCGACGCCACCCCGAGCAGCCTCCGGCCAGGCCGTACCACGTAGGCGACCTCGTCCTAACCAAGGCAGCACCAGGAAGGCAGCGCTTTGGACCAGCCTGGCTAGGCCCGTACGCGATCGCCGCTGTCATCACCGATACCATCTTCATGGTAGACGTAGCAGGACATCAGGTCCGATACAGCGTCAACCGGATCCGTCCAGCACCGCCAACGCCACCGCAACCCCAGGACGAACCACCTCCCGCGGCTGCGCAGTAAAATGATTACGTGTATATATAATTGTAGAAAATTGTAATCATACTAGTTTAAGACCCGTCGCGCGACCGTTGCCTCAAAGGGGGGGCGACTGTTACCGCCCACCTCCACGAATGACAACGGTCTCGCCCGACGACCCCCGATCCCAACAAAAACGCCTATAAAAGGTGGGGATTTTTGTACATTCGCCAGTTGAGCTCCGACTCTGACAGAGTCACTTCAATAAACAGTAACTATCTTAACCGTAGTTTCTTGTCGATAACCCCAACGTTCAGTTATCGTTCTTTTTAGAACGCTAGCCCCGTTTCGTGGCATAAGAATTCGGCGTGCGCAAACGTTCAGCTATCGTTCTTTTTAGAACACTAGCATCCCTTCGGGGCATAAGAATTCGGCAGGCGCCGAAAGAATTCGACACGCTTCCGTTGCTACGTGCCTTCGTTAAGCCCGTGGGTAACACAAGTTGCAGTATCATTTTTTAAACGCTTATAACTTTTTAAGGTTTGCGGCAAAGAATTTGAAACAAACGGCAAAAATTGGCAAAGAATTAGCAAAAAATGACTGACTACTTTTTTTTTCAAAAATGAAATGTTTACACTGGGGCGCCAAGTTGCAGTATCATTTTTTAAACGCTTATAACTTTTTAAGGGTTGCGGCAAAGAATTTGAAACAAACGGCAAAAATTGGCAAAGAATTAGCAAAAAATGACTGACTACTTTTTTTTTCAAAAATGAAATGTTTACACTGGGGCGCCAAGTTGCAGTATCATTTTTTAAACGCTTATAACTTTTTAAGGGTTGCGGCAAAGAATTTGAAACAAACGGCAAAAATTGGCAAAGAATTAGCAAAAAATGACTGACTACTTTTTTTTTCAAAAATGAAATGTTTACACTGGGGCGCCAAGTTGCAGTATCATTTTTTAAACGCTTATAACTTTTTAAGGTTTGCGGCAAAGAATTTGAAACAAACGGCAAAAATTGGCAAAGAATTAGCAAAAAATGACTGACTACTTTTTTTTTCAAAAATGAAATGTTTACACTGGGGCGCCAAGTTGCAGTATCATTTTTTAAACGCTTATAACTTTTTAAGGGTTGCGGCAAAGAATTTGAAACAAACGGCAAAAATTGGCAAAGAATTAGCAAAAAATGACTGACTACTTTTTTTTTCAAAAATGAAATGTTTACACTGGGGCGCCAAGTTGCAGTATCATTTTTTAAACGTTTATAACTTTTTAAGGGATGCAGCGAAAAAATTGAAATAAGCGGCAAAAATTGGCAAAGAATTGGTGACAAATTATAGACTATTTTTTTTTCAAATTGCAAATGTTGGACGTACGTTGGACGTACACAAACGCACACCCTAACCGAAAATAGGGTTTTAAGATCCACGAATCATCAGTTTCTAACGGTAAAAATGACGTTATTTAAAAATCGGTTCAATAAAAGAAAACAAAAAAAAAAAACGACCGATTGTGTTTTGTGATGGAGTATGTGAACGGTGGGGAATTATTTTTTCATTTGTCTCGAGAGAGGGTTTTCTCTGAAGACAGGACGAGGTTTTATGGGGCCGAAATCATTTCGGCGTTAGCTTATCTACATTCTCAAAACATCATCTACAGAGATCTTAAATTAGTAAATTTGTTGCTAGACAAAGATGGCCATATTAAAATCGCGGACTTCAGTTTGTGCAAAGAGGGCATTACCTAAATTGAACGTACATAATTATGAACGTGAGTTTATGGACGTCCAGCGGTGGACGCTTATGACCGGCCATTAAACATAAGTGAACGATAGATGCCACCAACGGTTCAAATGCAAACCCCTCGTAGAATATAAATTACACTCATTTTATCAAACATATCGTTTATAAAGAAATATTATTAGAAAATTAATGCGTCAAGCTTTGTCAGGATAATATGCATATTATAATTCATTGGCCGTGTAGTATTTTATTTTATCTTTCAACACAACCAAAAACGAGTTATATTTTATCTTCAAATTCAATAATAGAGGTGTTAGGTTATAGAAAAAATTACCGCCAACGGAGTTTACTCAATATTCCAGTTCAGTTCCGAATATTTTCGATTCTAATTACATTCTTCGATTCAAGTAGACAGTTTCATGAAAACATGGCCGACACATTAGCTGAGAAAGTTTGGATACCATCCACCAGAGGGTGCGATTTTTAAAATATGGGCTAAATAGAATAGAAATTAATAAATTTACTAGCAGTTCGACTCGCCTTTCTCAGGTATTTAACCCTAGAGTGGGCGCATGAATTTACATACAGGATGCGCCAGCCAACTGGAATAAATTCATTATCTCAGTTATTGTGCATATTGAAAAAAATCCTGAAAGACGTCATTTGTAGTCCATATCATATGATATCCTGAAAAGTAAAAATTTCACCTCTAACCTCAACTTCTTTCGAGTGACAGTTGCAACCCCCAAATTTTTAAATGGGAAGGGGGGCTTGTGATACCTCATTTGAAAGGTCTCTTCATGCTCTATTCAAAAATGCAATGTTTTAGACATTTATTCCGAAAATGAAGGGTAAAAAAAAATAATCTGTTTAACGAAATCGCTACAACACACTAAAAAATCAAAACTTAATAGCGTTTCGTTCTTAGTAATGTAATACAATAAAAAATATATTAATCGACGTTTTAAACAAAATTAACACTGTCGTAAATAATAATAATCTGAGGCGTGACCGACCTACTGGCAAGCGTTATTCTTCTTCTTAATTCAGCTAGATCGCATGGTTTAGTTTTGTATACCATACTTTTTACATATTTCCATAAGAAGTCTAATTGCGTAAGATTGGGTGATCGTGCCGGCTATTCTTTCGATCCTCGCCTCCTTATCCACCGATTTGGAAATATTAAATCGAGGTACTGTCGAACATTGATTTGGTAATGTGGTGGTGCTCCATCCTGTTGAAACTATATCACATTTAATAGAACTTGTGGGTTTGCTCGAGCAGGATTTCCATTCAAATTTCCACCAATGAAAAAGGGGCCAATGACACGGTTTTCAATTATACCTGCTCAAACATTAACCTTTTGAGGGTATTTCATGTTTAATGTTCTCATCCAGTGAGGATTTTCTCTTGACCAATAGCGACAACTTTGACGATTAATATGGCCGTGAAGTGTAAAAGTGCATTCATTAGAAAACAATACATTTTCTATTTGGATAACATTGTTATCTAACATTACCATCATTTGTTCAGAAAAATACGTTCTTCTATCAAAATCGTCTTCAAAGAGCTCCTGAGTTGGTGTCAATTTATAGGGATGCATTTTATTTTCCATTAAGATGCGACGAATCGAAGTTTGGCTAATATTCAATGCTGCAGCTGCTTGTCGACTCGAAGTATGTGGGTTTTCCTCAAACTCTAGCATTACATCCAATTTGGTATCATAACTTATTGTTAGTGCAATAGCAGTTTTTTTTTAATCTCCCTTACATGTCCAAACTCGCGAAAGTTCTTTTCAATTTTACTAATTGTCCCTTGGGATATAGGCTGTAAATCGGAAAATTTTTCTTCAAATAGGAGAGCAACCTCGATACGTGTTCGTGTTCTATCTTCGTAACCAACCATCTGCAGAATTGTTATTTTATGCATTTCTGTTAAATAAGCCATGTTTCTGAATTCAAATTAACAATATTCAAATAACACGTACAACACTAACAATTACTGTCATGCGATCACAATCACACAGCAAGTTGCTACCGCGGCGTTTTAAACAAAAAAAAAAACACCGTCAACTAACGAAAAATGTTTTATGTCACTTGATGAACATTTCAATTGTTTTTGCTTGCTTTCTCAACATCAAGAACGAAACGCTATTAGTTAGTATTTATTCTTTAAATTTCTTTAATCGTTTTCAAGTGATTATTTTTTAATAATTTCATTCACCAATCGTTTAGCAGTATTTGGGCACACGTATTTAATTCTGTCCAATCACAATAGTATTATAGCGAGAATAATTTACTTACATTATTCCCGCGCGAATATTTTCTAGTATTTTGTTTTTGTTACTTGACAACAAATTTTCTAGTTTTGACATCTGTCACCAGTTTTATTTTAGTTTATAATGAGTTAAACTGTATTTTTATGCTGTATTTATTATTTAAACATTAAACACCCCAGAGTGCGAATGAATGAGCAAATAATTCTCCAGTTATTTTCTCAAACTTGTTGCCATTTGGGAACAAGTTTTCGAAAATCTGTCAAATTATTTTAAGTTATTCTCACTTTCTTGTGAATACATGATCGGAAAACTTCAAAAACCTTTGTTTTTTAATCAATAATTGGCTACCGATCAGTCCCGAAAGAAATATTGCTATTTTTTCCGTCATTTCTTCATGCGAAAGCTTCGTTTTAAAACTTGATTTATTACCCCTAATAAGTATTATAAGAGGCTTCTGCAGAAAGAACGCACCGAAAATTCTTTAACAAGGTACGCCTGTCTTCAAATTCATTTTGCTGGTTTTATTTACAAACACTTCAACTTCTTATATAATAGCAGGTACGTTTGTCTGTTCTGAATGAACAAGCCCCCAAGTTATTACAGTTTTAGGTAAAATCTTGTATTTCTCATAGTTTTGTCACTAAATAAACATTTAATATTAGTGATAATTGATAAACAACGCATTTAGCACAGCAGAAAATATCATTTAAATGCAGTTTACATAATTCACAAATACTTATCGGTAACTATGATCAAGTCCGAAAGTTCAATTTACGGCTATTTGCGCGATCTTCGAAAGGTCTGTCACACACCTGGCTTATTTCGCATATTTTTGCAATATTGAAAGAGTGCGGAAGTGAATTTATTGCAGGCAGTTTTGTCAGTACAATTATTAAATGAAGGAAGGTTCGAAGACCTATTGACTTGTGAAATTTCACTGTTTTGTGTTGGCACCAAAAATAAAATTTTTTCGACGCAATAAAGCTCCGTCAGTGCTATTTAACTGTAAAATTTGTATAAGCTTAAATTAGTGCCCCTTACTTCGTCGGCTAATCCCTCATAAAATAATGTATCCTGAACACATCTGCCAATATTACCACGACCGATTTTGTTTCCAAAATTACAGTGAAATAATCTGTGGTGAAATAACAAAAAGAAAACGTTTTAAATCTTAAAAATCTGCAAAGTTGGGGAAAAAAAATCATAGAATGGAAATGTTTACTACGTTATAAGGGGTATAAACAGGGCCGGATTTAGACTTGATACGGCTCTAAACTATTTGAGATATAGGGTCCTTATATTTGAGATATGGGGCCCCTTATAAGTCCAGAAGTGCCGGGGGGCCCTAAACTATAGCTTGTGTAGCTTATACGTAAATCCTGCATTGGGTATAACATGCATTAAAAACATCTCCAAGCAGAAGGTTCCTCAAAAACATTTGCTATATAGAGAAATTCGTTAAATAGAAGTTCGTTATACGGGAGTTTGACTATACGAAAAAAAATAATTTGCAAATTCAGAAATAGTTATAATATCGAATTTTAATAAATGGAAATAACTATTAACAAACTAAATAAGTAAACACTTAACCTTAAAAAATTCAAATAAAAGAATAGGCATATTCAAAAATAATCATCATAGTTTAAATAATTATTAACAAATGAAACTAGAAACTTTGAGAAAAAAATAACTTCAATACAAAACCGGTCCTCTGTCGCCATTTTGCAGCTTTAATGACCTTCTCGGAAGAGCTAAATTTACTTAGCTTAACACTTTTTAAAAAAAGAAACTATTACAGAAACTTTTCTTAAAATCACTTCAACTCGCCAATAATGAAAGCTGCAATTTTGCAAAGTACAAAACCCACTTTTCCTTTCCGGCCTTACAAATTAGAATCTAAACTATTTCCCCTAACCGTGGCAAATCGATTTGCCTAAAACATGTAAGAAAGATAAAAAAATTTAAATACATAATAATTTTTCCTTTTTACTGTTCGAAGCACGATTAGACAATTTTTGTAGATTGGTCACTTGTCAAAATGTACGAAATGCTTTCGATCTGCATTTAAGTAAATAAACATTGCCTACTTTATAAAAAATAATAACTATTTTTTAAAACATTGAAAGTCAGTTAGAACAAGAAACAAATTTTTCAAGCTTCGCAGTTATAAATAGGGTACGTAAATACTAATTAGTACTTATTTGTACTTGGGTATTTCTACAATAATTTAACAAGAAATCGACGGTATCAAAAATTAGAATATTTAAAGTTTTGATTTTATATCAGAATTTTTCCACCAAGTTGGCAAACTACTTGTGTCTCCACAAGTCAAGGTTTCCTTTATGTGTTCGTAAACCTGCAAAGAATTTTGTAATAGAAAAATAAAACATGATTTATTTTTTCTTACCAAGCCATCGGAATGTCCTAAAATTGAATTCAACAGAAAATCAGGTGCCGCAATAACATCTACTAAAGCCACAGCGTCATCTTTCAGATCATTGCAAAGTTTCAAAATGGTGTTCTGTACCACAGACAAAGGTTGCGAACCAGTCATAAAACCACCTTGATAAAAACTCGCCATATACTTTTCTAATGACCACCATCCAAATAAAAGAAACAGTTTTGTTAAGACGTTTTGAAGATCCTTTTCGTGGCATTCCTTTATTTTAATAAGCATTTGTTGCAAAAATAAATGATTGATATATGTTACAGCCAAATTTTTCCTGAAATATACTTGACTTTCACTTTTGATCCAAAATGAACTTAAACCATTTCTTTTGTAATCTTCGCTTTTGTTATAAGTTTCTTTCAAAAAGTGACAAATTAACCACTGGTATGCGATAATAAGATCTAAAACAAAGTTAAAAATAAATTTTAGCGAATTACTTTTAGTAGTGTAATTACTTTCTGGATTTTCAGCATCTTCAATGGTTTTAACGGAAAATTTGGCATTCAAAATTTTTAAACCATTTGTTAAAAAATCAATTGATTTTAAAGGGGAGTGGATGCTTTTTTCTTTTAAAATAAGAGGCCAAAACTTTAACAACCAATTACTGGTTTGTTGGATTATGACGTGATTGTCGCCTTCGTATGTTGCGTTTCCATCGGTGTTATTTTTAAATTCACCAATTCCAGCAGCTAATTAAATAATGACAATATTTTTTATAAATATATTTGGATTAGTTTCACCTTTGAGATATCCATGACCACCACAGGCCTCTCTACATTCTTGTTGTGCATCTCTGGCCATCCAGGTCATTACCGGCTTACATGCGGATATAATTGCATGAATTTCACTTGACAAAATTACTCTTTCAGTTTCATCTCCTCCTTCCCGGTACAGAAATTTCCAAAAATGTTCCAATAAAATTTTTTCAAATATTTGCAAGATGTAAGCAGCTGATAAATAAGGTAACAAACGGTATTGCTGAAATGTATATACAACTTTATATATTTATTATTCTTAATATAATTTAATTACGTGGTTTTGATATTCCAGAATCGAAAGTTCCTCTCCATTACCTGGTCCAAACTGTTTTCGAACTGCGGCATATCGAATTGCAGTTGTTAAAGATCTGCTAAAACACATTTGTGCGATGCCGGTAATAATAATCCTTCCAGTTGAAACAGGCGCTAATGATGAAGCGTGATATTTGGTTATGTCCTTCAGATTAGTAGTGAATTGGCCATCTTCTGTGACGTCACTATATTTATTGAGTAAATCTTCTTTCGAAATGCGATATTGATTAAAAATAATGCATCTAAAATATTTCAATAGTTACGTTAAACAATTACAATCTTTTACATTTATTGTACCGATTATCCATTCCATTTATTCCCATTCTTTCCCCCATCTCAAATTCTGTCACCCCCGGATACATTTTTAGTGTTTTTGGATCTCGTACTTTTACAAAAAACGGATGTGGACCGTATTCATTGCCATCAGGAAGTATGAGTTGGGCATATATAACAGCATGCGTGCAATATTTTCCTGAATTGCTTTGTAATAATTTTATCAAAAAAAAGTTTTTAAATTTTACCTAAAAATCCAAAACTTTTTGTTGCTTGAAAATTGGGTGTATTCAAGATGAATTCTTTTGTAATTATGTCATAAGTTGCTGTTGTACCAATTGCTTTAGCGTTAGTTCCGTGACCGATTTCTGTTAGACAATAGCAAGCAAAAATCTAATAAAGAAATTTAGTAGTGACAGAGTTAAAGTAGGAATGTTTCTTACTCGGTGCTGAAATATTTCATCAAGGTAACGTTGATGCCTTTCAGTTCCTAAACTGTTCAGTGCCACGGTAACTGTAGTGTATTGAATCAATAATTTACCACAAGCAGAGGGATCTACTAAACTCATTAATTTCAGGCAAATATATCCACGATTGTGATTTGTGAATAAATCTGTAAATGATGGTAACTGCCGAAAAGCTGTCATTCTTTTTTGAGCCAATTCAATTTGATCGTAATAAGGAACAGACTTTTCCCCCGGCGAAGGGTGAAGTAACATGTTTTTTTTAATTTCGGAATAGAATTGGGCCTAAAAAATATAATAATTAACCAAACATATCCAATATTATTATTGCCATCAAATAAGTGTAAAATAATAATAAAGAAAAAATTAAGTTAGTTATTGCTGACTTCTTTAAATGAATAAGTAAAAGATTTTTCAATTTTATAATTACTTGAAATTGGACGATTTCTTCAGTTTCCAAGAATATTTTCAATTTCTTCCAATCAAATGATGCTTTTTTTCTATATTTATCGAGTGGACCGGGTAAATAATCGAATAGTTGTTGCGACATTTTCAAATCAAAATTGGTCATTAGATTTGCACCGTTAAAAATTGCACATATTAACTTATTGGTGTCAAAATACAGACTACGCTGTTGCTTCGTATCAGCAAATTTTTTTCTGCTTGACTTTCCAATTAGATTCTTATAGGTTGACCTTCCTATTTGTTTTTATTTATTGCGGTCTAAAATAGGAAGAAAGTTAAGTTGCGCGACGAGCGGGCTTTGAATTTAACATGACGGCCAAAAGTTTATACTAAAAAGATAAAATTGTTTATAAAACTTGCAAATATGTAAAATTATGTAACTTCTGAAGGGAAAGTATTAAAAAATTATCTTTCATAAAATGCAACAAACCAATTGCTACAGTCAGCGTTTATTTATTAGTTCAAAAATAACAAATTTACAATTAAAACAATGAAAATATGAAAGCTTGAAGAAAACTTCTTCAGCCGCTTTGTTTTCTTCTTTTTTGCGTATTTTCTGGTGGCTGCTGTAGGATCACATGTGGAAGTTAAGGCGATTTCACCTACAGTAGAACCTCTCTAGTCCGCCCTCGGCTAGTCCGTCGCTCCGGTTAATCCGACTGTGGTCGGAGTCGCGAAACTTGTCCCGACTCGTCGGTGACTTACTGCCAGTCGCGCGCCATTGTTTAAAATTCCCCATCATCTTTTGTATTGTTTCTGTCGTAGCGTGTTTTTCTACTAAACTGTGCAGTTTTTAGTGCTTATCTACTGTTCGTTGGTTTTACGAAAGTGGTTTTCTGTATTCGTTACAGTATATGTTTTTACTTTTTTCTGATAATCCGACCTTTTTTGCGTTCCGACCATACCCCAAAGGTGACGGATTAGAGGGGTTCGACTGTATTTAAATCTAGAGCCTCCGAATATTGTGGTGTATGCTAAACGTCGGAGGCTCTGGTAGTTGTGTGAATTGCGTTATCAAGTGGGATGGAGGAAGGCCATAACTTATCTTTTATTTATGTTTTACATTCGATTACACCCAGGTCTTCTTTTATGCGGTAGATAAGTTCCACAGAAAACTGCATAAAAAAAATTGCATAAAAAAATACATTGGTAAACATAGGGATAGGTTCCATATTTTCCTAAAACCGCATAAAACCAAAGCAACAAATTAAAATATAATTGCAAATCGCATAAGAACACACCGATAAAAAAGACTTGGGATGTTCGCAAAATTAGGCCTTCCACTAAAGAATTAATGTCAAAAAGTCATTTTTCCACGACCGGGAGTAGACGTCCATTTCTATGACACCAATATCGTAACAAAAGTAACAAATTATTCCCTAGATATATAATGTTTCAAAATTCTCCCTGGGGAGTTTTTATTATGACCTACAAATTAAAACACATTGTCAAGGATTGTTTAAATTTCACCAAAGACTACTAGTTTTCAAATTAATAAATGTCAGTTAAGGTGTCAATAAATTAGGTTTCAAATTTATTTTTTGGTTTTAATCTTACTTTGGTCGTGGAAAAAATAGTATATACACCTAAGGAGAGAATGCTATTTTTCCCGCGGTGCTATGTAGCCCTCGGGCTTCGCCCTCTGGCTACAAATTACACCTCAGGAAAAATCTTGCATTTCTCTCCCGCGATGTATAATGTACTATTATTATAGTAATTATTATACTTGGAGTATGTAATGCAAATAAGGCGATTCATACATTTTCGAGTTACCACGATTTTAGTACATCTAATTATAATTTGTCTACATTTTACTCAGCGTATGGTAATTTTTATGCAACATAAAGTTGAATAGGTAACCGATTTGTTACTCACATTAATTTTGATTCGAAGGGTATCTACTAGATTTGTAGTGACCAACTGTAAACCGTCAAAGGTTGAAGTTTTATGGTTTATTTTTACTGATTAGCAACTATGAACACGACGAGTTGACACAGTAATTAATTTATTTAATCGAAACATATTAATTCTTTCATAAAAATTTAAATAAAAGCAATTGTTTTGACAATTCTTAATTTCTAAAAATTGTCTATTTATCCATCAAAAGGTTAAAAATAATTACAAATCTTCTTGCAGGGACAAAGCTAAAATAAATAAATATGTAAAATTATTGTTGTAAATAATTGCAATAGAAAATTATTGTTTAGTCAGTATAATTATTGCTTGCGGTTAAAATTTTTATACTGTTATTTGGACAATTAAAAATCAAAATCATGACAAAAATATATAAGATGTCTTTATTTGACAAGAAACGCTTTATATGTATGTAAAAATGTTAAGTTGGAATATGTGAAATTAAATTTAAAAATTAACTTATTTATGGATTTTGTACAAAACTCAACAGTTTCAGATATATCGAATTGTTGCGTTACTTTTGCCGTCACTATATACACAAAAAATAAAGAATAAATATAATAACAAAACATCACTGGTACTTATTCTAATTTTGAAATTTCTGCTAAATAGTAGGAAAAATGGAAGGTTCTTAATTTTTCTTTCATCTTCTTATTGAAAAAATTATTATAGTCCGAAATTTCTTCATAAATCAATTCTTTTGGCATCCATACAATAAAGGAACAAAAGTCTTTACAAGTTACATGTAATTGACCCTGCACTTAAAAATAATAATTGTGCGTTCTTTTCAATAGCAACTGTCTCGATTTAATTCCATATAAACCAATTTCTTTGATTGGATTGTTTATAAGGCCATTAAATTTCTATAGCTGTACGGGCACTTTACTTCGACAAA
This sequence comes from Dascillus cervinus, assembly GCA_949768715.1. Lineage (NCBI taxonomy): Eukaryota > Metazoa > Arthropoda > Insecta > Coleoptera > Dascillidae > Dascillus > Dascillus cervinus. The sequence goes on along the minus strand of OX458319.1, from coordinate 20,735,274 downwards.
TTCATTTTTACCAACAAGACCATCTAGTGTTGTACTACCAAGATAGAAGTCATTTTCATCCACAAATAATCCATAATCATTGAATGGATTCGGAAAAATCTCTGATAGCCGTCGGTTCATGTTCAATCATTAGGCAGGATAAAAAAATTGGAGCATTTCCCATGCCGTTTTAGCTGAATCAGTTGTAGACCTAAGCTTGTTCAGCTTTGAATACCATAGAAGAGAGTAGAGTACACATGTAACGTTTCTTTTCTTCAGATTTAAGCTAAGATATTTACACAATAAAAGTGGATTCTAGCTCTTTGTATTCTATACTTGATTGCGATGGAGTGGTCCCATGTGCTCTCTAAAATAGTTCCAAAGTAGATGATCTTCTTTACTCTCTCAATAGGTTCCTTGTTGACAAGAGGTCCAGGTAGAACAGGTGCTTAACAAATTACCACATACTTGGATTTCTTGATATTAAGTTCAAGATCATATTCGGAGTTGTTATTGACTCTGTTTACGAATTCTTGGAAGTCTCCCTAGTTTTCTGCTATGGAAATTGTATAGTCGCCATAACAAAGTTATTAATCACTTTTTTCCGTTGATCTTAATGCCAAGGTGATCCGCGGCGAGTGCCTTTCTAAATATATGCTCCGAAAGTAGGTTACGCGAAATTGGTTGCAGTTGTATCTTACATCCCGAAAAACATGTATGTATACCATTTCCAATATCAGTTGGGGCGATGTCTTTAAAGTACTTATCACGGCTTAAAATAATGAAACTGTTATTTAGGGGTGAATTGTTATGGGACGTATTTAGGTAAAAATTTGGATTTTCGAAAATTTGTACATAATTATTTAAAATTAGTCACACTGCAAAACTGAAAGTTTAGTTCGTTTCGTTTATATTCATAAATTTATCTGTTAGCAAATACAGTAGAGCGTCAGTAGTGAGACTACACGGGTTCTGGGACAGCCGCGAATTAAATTGATTCGCGGATTTGATTCTCGGATTTATTGATCGACGCCATCTTTAATCCTTTAATCGAAGATGTAATTACACCCCTTTAATCACAGATGTAATTACCCTAATTACCGCGTAATTGATCTGATTACAATTGATCTGATTGCACTAATTATAACCCTTTAATCACAAATGTAATTGTCCTAATTACCGCGCAATTGATCTGATTATAACCCTTTAATCACAAATGTAATTGTCCTAATTACCGCGCAATTGATCTGATTATAACCCTTTAATCAAAGGATTATCCTAATTACGATGTCAGGCGTCTGCACTCCTGCGCATCATCCATCTCGCTCTTACACACATGGTTGAACACACCATCTCTCTCGCACACATTGCATAAACCTAACAGACAAGAATTTTCATGTTTGGCGCCGCACAGCCGAGGCGTCTTCACACCTGCGCATCATCTATCTCCCTCTTACACATGGTTGAACACTCCATCTCCCTCGCGCACATTGCATAATCGTACGGACAGGAATTTCCCCGCCAGGCATGTCTGACGTCACACCATTGAACTTCTCGCTCAAGTTGCGAAATTTAAAAGTTGAAAAAAAAATGCTCACCGAGAGTTTCGAACCCAATCTTGAACGTCAGCAGGCGGTTCCACCGCCTCTGAGTCGGTAGGCACCCTTACTTAAACATGTATTTATTTGCTATATAATAGGCGGGCTTCTTTGTAAAAGTAGAAATCTGCAAACTGATAGGCGGGCGGTATTACAGAACGCGTTTTGTCGGTGTCAACTTGAAACATACATTTGAACTTTGAAAAGTTCTCAATTTTGAATTCAACTTGAGAAGTTTGAATTCAAACTTCTCAAGTTGAATTCAAAATTGGGAACTTTTCAAAGTTCAAATGCGGGCTTCAAAGTTGGGCTGTCATTCACATGTTTAACTTCATTTTGCTATTAAAATCATTAATTTATTTAGTTTACGTTCAGATTTTTACAAGATTAATATAAGGTGGTTTCGGCGATATTGACAATTGTTGGATTGATAGGCCTGATGTAATATAAAACACTTGTATGGAAAAGCATGTATTTTAAATAAATTCAATTATTTTTATATTTTTACAAAATATACAAATTAAAAGAAATTATGTTTTCACAATCAAAATTACATATAAGAAAATCATACCGGTAAATTACATGTTTTAAACAAATGTTGGCAATATTGACAACACTTATAGAATAAAGAAATAATATTTACAGCTTAAAATAATATGCACAATCTTAAAATACTTATTATCAGTAGTTTATAAAATACATACTTATTATTTAGTGCTTAAAATAATTAAAATAAACTTAAATTATGTACAACACACACTTCAGTCCACATCCATAGTGTCATTTCGCGCCAGTTTGTAATGACCCCAGGGCAATGTATCGGTTGTGTTCTGTTGCAGACAGCGCTTATTGTCATAGGGACTAAGGGCCAATTTAAGTTCTCTCACCGTTTGCACAACATGACATACAGATCTAAAGCGGTGCTGCGTTCGGCAGGCGGTTGAACTTTCACGCAGACACTCGACATAATCATCGAATGTTATTGTGTTCCTAACCACCGCACCACTCACCCCCTTGGCTTTCTTCACATGATCCACACCTTCCACGCGCATGGAATACATTTTACTGCGCAGTCCCACAAACTCGGTTACAATCTGCCCGTTGCATTCATCCTTCATCAATCCAACCACCTTTTTGTTGACCTGGGGCATGTTGAATTGATTTTCAACAGGATAGTCGGATGTGTCGAATAGGTGTATGTCTCGCCGCATCACCTCGTAAACATCTGGGGTGCGTAGCTCATAGATAAGGCTGTCAGTATCAGTGTATAACAGTTTGCATCGTCCGGAAAACTCCCGCACTATGTAATCATAGTGGAAGGCGTATACGCATGTCTTGGATATATCCAGAACACAAAACCCAACGTATGTCGGCTTATTCATCATTACCTCAGTTTGTGTCAACTGAATCGCAACAAGATCCTCGGCGAAAATTGAGCGGCTGTGGAAGTTTGGTCGGGATATTAGAGCTTCAGCGCCATACCGACCGCTCCACTTTGTCACCAATTTTACATCAATTCGCTTGCGTACATTTTCCATAGTCTTTCCAAACACCGCGTTATTCATGAGTTTGAAAAGATTCTTTTCAAACTCATTGCGGGCTTCTTTACGCTTGCTGCTGTTAAGGTCGATATAACCCTTTAACCATGACGTCCGTCAAGTTGCAGTATCAACATTTCAATTTTGAAAAAAAAAGTAGTTTATAATTTTTTGCTAATTCTTTGCCAATTTTTGCCGTTTATTTCAAATTCTTTGCCGCATCCCTTAAAAAGTTATAAGCATTTAAAAAATGATACTGCAACTTGACGCCCCAGTATCAACATCTCAATTTCGAAAAAAAAAATAGTCTATAATTTTTTGCTAATTCTTTGCCAATTTTTGCCGTTTGTTTCAAATTCTTTGCCGCATCCCTTAAAAAGTTATAAGCATTTTAAAAATGATACTGCAACTTGACGCCCCAGTATCAACATTTCAATTTCGAAAAAACAAATAGTCTATAATTTTTTGCTAATTCTTTGCCAATTTTTGCCGTATATTTCAAATTCTTTGCCGCATCCCTTAAAAAGTTATAAGCATTTAAATAATGATACTGCAACTTGACGCCCAGTATCAACATTTCAATTTCGAAAAAAAAATTAGTCTATAATTTTTTGCTAATTCTTTGCCAATTTTTGCCGTTTGTTTCAAATTCTTTGCCGCATCCCTTAAAAAGTTATAAGCGTTTATAGAATAATACTTGGCAACTTCCGTCAAGTTGCAGTATCAACATTTGCAAGTTGAAAAAAAAAGTCTATAATTTGTCACTAATTCTTTGCCAATTTTTGTCGCTTATTTCAATTTTTTTGGTGCATCCCTTAAAAAGTTATAAGCGTTAAGAGATTATATTGGTATTTGATGCCCCCGTATCAACATGTAATTTTTAAAAAAAACAAAATGATCTACAATTTTTTGTAAATTGTTTTCTAATTTTTACTGTTTGTATCAAATTCCTTGCTGCTTCCCTTAAAAAGTTATAAGGGTTTAAAGAATTTTACTACGCGACTTCCGTCACTTTTCAGTATCAAAATATCAAATTTGTTAAAACAAAATGGTTTATAATTTTTCGTTACCCCTTGCTAATTTTTGCCGTTTGTTTTAAGTTCTTTGCCGCAACCCTTAAAAAGTTATAAACGTTTAAAAAATGATAGTGCAACTTGACGCCCCAGTGTAAACATTTCAATTTTGAAAAAAAAATAGTTAATAATTTTTTGCTGATTCTTTGCTAATTTTTGCCGTTTGTTTCAAATTCTTTGCCGCATCTCTTAAAAAGTTATAAGCATTTAAAAAATGATACTGCAACTTGACGCTCCAGTATCAACATTTCAATTTTGCAAAAAAACAAATAGTCTATAATTTTTTGCTAATTCTTTTCCAATTTTTGCTGTTAGTTTAAAATTCTTGGCCGCATCCCTTAAAAAGTTATAAACGTTTAAAACATTACTGTTTTACAATGAAGATGTAGTGCACGTTGTTTGCGGGAGTCTTGTAGACGTTATAAAATTGACAGAACCAAAATGTTTCACAATCGAGAATCTTGCCTTGACTAATTCAAAGGACCAAAATTTTCTGTGTTTCGTGAATTGTGTCAAATTTTTCTATGTTGTTTATTTATCCAAAGTTTACATGATAATTTGAATTTCGACAGTCGAACAAATAAATGAACCCACGCATTCTATCTATACTGAACAATTACACTGGTACTTGATGCTCCCGTATCAACATGTTAATTTTGGAAAAAGCAAAATGTTCTATAAATTTTTGCTAATTCTTTGCGAAGTTTTGTCGTTTGTTTCGAATTATTTACTGCGTCTTTTGCAAATCTATACGCATCCCTTAAGAGTTGTAAGTGTTTATTCATTTATACTTATAGCGCCGATAAAGCAGCACAACCTAAAATAGCTATGTATGTACTAAGGTAGTAAAATGGCACTTTGGGCCGGTTGTTCAAAGACAGCTTAAGCCAGGTTTTAATTAAACTCGGTTTACTACAACACTAGTTTCTTCAGGAAACCGAGTTTAACTAAATCCCGGCTTAAGCTGTCTTTGAACAACCGGCCCTTTGTTGATTAAGTTTCAAAATTAAGAGCCGATGCGAAGCCAGGGCTAGTAATCGAACTAGTTTGATAAAAACATTTTACTGGCGTAGTACATGCAATGTTTTTTCGGCTACTACTACTACTTGAATTTTAAGTGTTTAGAAGTTGTGGATTTACATTTTAGAAAGTAAATGTAATTTTCAATACTAGAACATTATTATTTATTATGTATATACAGCCAGATGCATTATGAAAATTAATATCAGATTCTGATGAACCAGATACTGAAAAAGATTTGGAAGTATTTTTTAGAAGGTTAGTAGTAAAACCACTGTTTTCCTTTTCCACGATTTCGCTAATTAGTCAAGTTTTTGGATTTTTTCCTTTGCACAATTTTGTAAAATGTCTGTATTTTCATTGACTAAGAAAGTATTTAATTCCACCACCGGCATAAGTAAATAGGGTGGCGGATTTTGGGCGCAATATCAACTTGACTTAAATGTATTCGTATTGCACTGGTATATTTCACTTTTGACAAAAATGAAAAACGAACATAATTATACATACAGGATGTCCCAGAACTCGCGCCCCAGAGAAAACAGGCAAATGCCGACGACAATTACGATTCTAAAAATGCAAACGAAAAACAATTAATGGCTTGCAAAAGAGAGTTGTGAGACATCTAAGTTCCACCAATTCCAGAAAGGGAACTCTGAGGTGTCAATGTGAATAAAATCGGTTGCCAAGGTTATAAATTGGCACAATTAATTAATGTCAGAATGACATGCCCGCTAAAGTGTCAACATCAACATGTTAGGTTAAGGCAGATGTCATTCAAGATGTCACACTCGCCATCATCTTAATTAAATTTAGGTTTGTTAAATAAAACAACAAATGGCGGTTCCGAAAAGAACCTTTATTATAACGAGTGAACTTATGTTAAAAAACAGGAGAAATGGTATAACATAATAATAACAACAGAAACTACATAGCTACGAGGAATCACAAAACGAAAAATAAATACAATCAGAGCAAGTGGTCAAAGTGGCCCCCATTCATTTGCAAGCATAACCGTGCCCGCCACAACAGACTCCGTTTAGAATTTGTAGCCATTTCAGGAGTAATTGTAGCAAAAGCTTCCTGAATGCGACTCCTGAGTTGCTCTTCTGTATCAATAGGATGCCTGTACACAACATTTTTAACGTGGCCCCAAAGAAAGAAATCCAGAGGATTTAAATCGGGGGACTCGATGTACAGAAGTTTTCAAAATATTCAATTCCTGCGCAACTTCTCTAATGCTTTCGGTACCTTCTTCAAAGGCACCTAAAATAGCCTCTTCATTTTCAACAGTGCGTACAGTCCTGGGAGCCCCACCATTTTCCTTCCTATTCGGTAAAATGTGGCCTGTCTCAATGGTTCGTGCGATAGCGCTGAGAATTACATTTTGATTAGGATGATTGCTGTTAGGAAAGCATTGGGCATAAATCCTTGCCGCTTCTAGCATTTCGTCCACATTCGCCGTAAATTAACATTTCCACATAATCCGCGGCAGAATACATAATTGAAGGAATTCGAACGAAATCTTGATGTTTTTCAAAAGTTTCATAGCCGACCAGTTTATTGAAAACGTAATAAAACCATAGCAACAATGTTAGGAACTACACCTGGATGGCTTACAATGCTCTGATTTGTCGACTAAAAATGTTCTTATTTTGAATACCGTTCAAGCTACACATTTTTTTTCTTTGGGAATTTTTATTTGTCTTTTGATGAGGATTTCTCCTTTTTTCTCTGGGGCGCGAGTTCTGGGACAGCCTGTATAAATATAGGTCTATTTTTCAGATTTTTCCTTTAGCTATGAAATCGGCACCATAACTCAAAATTGATTTTTTTGATGTGTGTACTGATGGTGGAAAATGTTCGGGACTTATTTGTTTTTGATTTTGGAATGTGCACAATAATAATAGATTCCTTATCCTCTATTTCATCAATACTTAATTTAATCAATTCGTCCGAATGACAGGCCTCGGCAATTTCAAGACTTAGTTATCATCAAATATATAATATCTGATGCATTTAATAGAAATTTAATAATTTCTTCTGGTGATAATGTTTTTGATCTTTTAGGAGTATAGACTTTCGATTGTTGTTTACACAAATGATACCAGTTTCTTGTAATTACCAATGTCAACATTATTTATGACATTGAATAAGACATGTTGGAGCCGAATACTTTTCAGCCATATCGGCAACATGTTCCATCTTGGCATTTTCACGATATTTGGTGATGTGATGTTGCCTCTCATATTTTTCTTTAAACTTTTTCGGTATCATATCCAAACTAGCCATGGCACTGTCTTTTCTGATTTCTGGAGGGGTTAAATCAATATTCTGGATATCACTCATTGTTTTTGTGTTTGTGTTCATAAATAAATCTTAAAAGGAAACGTTACAAGGAACGTTTAAATTCCCAAATTAAATAGGGCACAACCAAGCCAAGAAGTTATAGTATTATATTGGTAGTTGTTTGACATTTGGCATTTTTACTTAAATCAACGGCGTTAATGTAGGCAACGCTTTTAGTGTCAGGTAAAATACTTTACCTGCCTAGACAGACAAAGTACCGCTTTTTCCCGTTGAATGGGTACGATAAAATTGTACTTTCGAATGTAGTAGTTGAAAAAAATATTTATTTGTTATTTGGGAATGTTTATTCTACTGTTGCAATTTTTTTATTCATTATTAAGAAATATGAAAGTTTAACGTTTTAAACTATCCTAACTACCAAGACTTCTACCTAGTAAGTAAATATATTAAGTGAGATAAATTTCAATTAACATTAAATTCAGTTAACAATTATTTAATTTGTTTTCTGCCAACCCGCCCCTGTTTTTCTTAAATTTAATTACTCATCGACACTATACAAATATAAACGGTCAAAACTGCAATTGCATGACAAATATTCGTAAACAATTACCAAAAAATTAGCCAATTTCCAGTTTTTTCAATTAAATTAAATTAGCAAAAATTAAAAATATATTGACACTATGGCGTCAAGTTGCAGTATCATTTTTAAACGCTTATAACTTTTTAAGGGATGCGGCAAAGAATTTGAAACAAACGGCAAAAATTAGCAAAGAATCAGCAAAAAATTATTAACTATTTTTTTTTTCAAAATTGAAATGTTTACACTGGGGCGTCAAGTTGCACTATCATTTTTTAAACGTTTATAACTTTTTAAGGGATGCACCAAAAAAATTGAAATAAGCGACAAAAATTGGCAAAGAATTAGTGACAAATTATAGACTTTTTTTTTCAACTTGCAAATGTTGATACTGCAACTTGACGGAAGTTGCCAAGTATTATTCTATAAACGCTTATAACTTTTTAAGGGATGCGGCAAAGAATTTGAAACAAACGGCAAAAATTGGCAAAGAATTAGCAAAAAATTATAGACTAATTTTTTTTTCGAAATTGAAATGTTGATACTGGGCGTCAAGTTGCAGTATCATTATTTAAATGCTTATAACTTTTTAAGGGATGCGGCAAAGAATTTGAAATATACGGCAAAAATTGGCAAAGAATTAGCAAAAAATTATAGACTATTTGTTTTTTCGAAATTGAAATGTTGATACTGGGGCGTCAAGTTGCAGTATCATTTTTAAAATGCTTATAACTTTTTAAGGGATGCGGCAAAGAATTTGAAATAAACGGCAAAAATTGGCAAAGAATTAGCAAAAAAATATAGACTATTTTTTTTTCGAAATTGAGATGTTGATACTGGGGCGTCAAGTTGCAGTATCATTTTTTAAATGCTTATAACTTTTTAAGGGATGCGGCAAAGAATTTGAAATAAACGGCAAAAATTGGCAAAGAATTAGCAAAAAATTATAAACTATTTTTTTTTTCAAAATTGAAATGTTGATACTGCAACTTGACGGACGTTTTGGCATGTTCATAATCTGCGTCGGTTATATTGCTCCCTGTTAGATTGCTGAAAAATTGTGCCTTCTCAGGCAATTCGGTGGCCTCAAGCTTTTCCCAGCAATCTAAGAACTCGTAGGGGAACACACCCTTCCGCCTCAGCAAAGATAAATCGGTATCAGTTAAATTTTGAAATTGTTGTGGTAAAATTTTGAGAGCTGGCATATAAGATGCCAGCTTGTCTAAAGAAGAGGACATGAATTTAAAAGAGTCGATAAATCTGAAGGAAATATCGCTCCCATCAATATTTTTAGTAAATGAAATGTACCGTTCTTTATTCTGAGGTAGCAGGTTAATGCGTCCGGGGAAACACATAGCAACATCCTTGATGAGGAAATGCGAGTCGTACCCACACAGATTATGAAATACAACGGGGATTGCGCGCGAATCTTGATAATTTAGGTTGCAGGCGTTATGCGCAGCACCTCGATAATTACCGGTGAAATGGCAGTGATCCCGTACTCGTTCGACGCCGAGGGGCTTTTCACAGATGTGACATGCGGCGGCTTCGATGAATTGACGTTGTTGGTCAGGCGTGAGTTGAGTCATAGGAACGGGTGTTTCGTATGCAGCCTCCAAGTCCTGGGCTAGCCGCCTTAGTTCGGTGGCAAACCATTTAGCCGGCTCCACACCACGATAACTGCGATAGTATGATCTTGAGTCGTCATAGCTGCAGGATATGTAGTAACCAATGCTAAATGGTTCGTGTACTTGAACCACATTGGTTTTATTAGCCTGATTCTAGAAAATAAAAAATAATTAAAATCAATTTACAATTCGTTTATGTAAACTTACCGGATCGGGGGTCACACGTTTCAAGATACACTCGAAATCAGCGTACACGATGAATGGCACACGTTCCTTATGGCTCTGGTTTTTGAAACTGATGATATTGTTTGTGCTCGAAGGCAGATTAACTCGGCACTTATTAATCTGCCCACAATCGAGAAGGTGGCCGTCCAGTTTTACATCGGTGATGAAATAGTGCAGACATCGATCACAAATATATTTCTTCATTTTATCCTTTGATAGCTGACTGCCGACGAGTCTTGACAAGTCTTTGATCCACACATAATGGAATGTTAGCGGTTCATCATCATCATCGGCACATTCAATTTGTTCATCATCATCATCAATGTAACTACTTTGGATGAGGAGTAAATTGATATGAACATCCTTCTTATTCATAGTGATGTGTGTGGGCGAGACTGAAAACGTTGCCTTCTTCTTATGCAGAATGTATACGTTTATTGACACATCATTCTGACGTTCAAATTTTGGTATCGCTCGTGGTGTTACGGGCAACTCAATTCCTGTGAAATTGAGCTCGTCTGCAAACCGCGAGTATTTGGCAACGCGGTGAGGTGCATTACCGTGGGCTACTGGGTGTAATGCCGAGAGCAGCGACCACTTGAAACACTCGTTGTCTGCATTTTGAACATTGACGCATGCATGCTTTCGTTTGATTGGTTCTGGTAGATCAAGGTATGACCCCGCACGCATCGGATTGTATTTGTTGATGTTAACACCCAGATTGATGATTCGGCGCAAAGTCCAACCCGATCCGCGTCCTTGAAACTCCTCCATTTTTCGTCGTGTGGGGTTTGCAACACTGTCTTCAAACCAGACTGTTAAATCGGTTGTTGCACAGATCGCTACATTCTTGGTTGCGAATGTTTTAACTTCCTGCATTTCCCCTTCGTTGGTGTTAACACTGTATTCCGACGCTAATACAGTGTTAACTTTAATGTTCCCATGTTTTGTGATTGCGTTTTTAACACGAGCCTTTGTCAGCATCATGGCGTCTAACAGGAATGCGTTGATATCCGTGTGGGTTAAATTGGCCACCGCGCCAGTCCGAATTCGATTCTGAAACGCTCCGTTTATATCTGACCACATAACGCGCAGAGATCGTTTCGTATTGCGCACGTGACCGCTGCCCACGCGTCGTTGCAAAATTTTCAAGCGCGCCATTTCACCCTTGATCATCGCGATTTCGCCTATGAGGCTGTTCTTCTCACCAACGGTACCATGGCTATTTCGCATAAGTGTGTTCAGAGTTCGAACATGTTTTTGGGCCTCGAACAAAAAGAACTTGATTCTGGTTGTATCATCAGGAGTGATTACATTTATAACCTCTCGCAAAATGGCTGCCATCGTGCGATTCGGATTCATTTTATCTACATGCATACCCAAACAGATTAAAAATTGAATTGCAATGCAAAGTTTCCTTACCGAAAGCGCCTGTAAAATTGGATGCAAAATGGCCGACTGGTGTTGCAACACGTGGGTTTACAGCTGACACGTTTTGGAAGCAAAAACGCACACACGCACAGTTGAAGCAAAAAATAGTTAACAAACACTAATGCACCACGTTTGAATGTAAAAAAAACAATCGATGTACACACACACGCAGCGATTTTATATCACGTTTTTGGAAAAATCGCTCGATAATACGTCAATATTGTGGGATCGATGGGGACAAAGTGGCCGAGGAATGCGTGCGATGTTGGCTTTACTGAGCGGGGCGTTGGGGGGGGGGGGGTGGAAGCCGCTTTTACAAGGGTGCACGCTCTGTAAAATCGCATAGCAGGTTTTAAGCTATGTGTTGGGTCTTGCAATTTTAACATGGGAGATGTTATGGTGTTGAATTCGCCCGAACATGATTTTACATGCGTTTTAGATAGATATGTTTAAACAAACAGGAGTTTTCAAGCACTAAAACTGTGTAACAAGCACCAATAAATTCATTTTAACTTGTAAACTGTCAACACATTAAAATTAATATCTGCTGTGAATTGTTGCAAACTCTTGACTGCAATTGTGTATTGGATTCGCTAAATTGCGTTTAAAAGGCTTTTCGCATTTATGTTGGATGGTTTCCGGCGCCATGCTGTGTTATATGAAGCCATAAATTCATTTAACTTGTAAATCACAGGCGTCTTAAAGTTTTACAACCACATCGAATTGTAATTGTGCGTTGAAGTCGCTAGAATGTGTTTAAAAGTTTTTCTAGATGATTTAATATAGTTGAAATTTTTAATATGACATAGTTCAATAATTGGAGAATATAATATATAAATTTGCTATACAGAAATTCGGCTGTTTTAATTAGAAGCTTGGCTGATTTAAGCCCCCGCTTCTAATTAAATTGGTGATATGTGATTCCAATATGCATTCAAAATTTTTAATTCATTAGACTGGTCGGGCGTTGCAAAATTAATTTTTAAAGTTTCATCGCATGCAATTCTAAGCGTGTCTGAGCTTGTAAAATTATGCATAAGAGTATAGTTTGCACATTTCTATTTAACTTGTAAATCGCAGACTCATTAAAGTTTGTTTTTACATAACCTCCAGACTTGGCCGGCGAATTCTAATAATCTCACCCCTGACTGACGGCTCACTATGGGTGTCTTGATGTGGGCGCCGCGCTTATGCGTTCAAAAATTTTTATTCATTAGACTAGGCGTGGTGTTGCAAAATTAATTTTAAAGTTTCATCATGCATGTATAGTTGAAAAAATTACTCCACGTTTATTAGAATTCGGCCGAGTTTTGGAGCCGCTTGCAATTCTAGGTGCGTTTGAGTTTGTAAAAATTACGCATAAACAACACAGTTACACAATACATTTTTTATTTAAATCATTTTACATTTTTTTATTTAGACATTAACCAATATTACATTTAAATCATAGCACTGTCTATGGTTTGGGAAAAAATTCAATTTGATTATATTCCCCGCCGAGATATCGCATATTGAGTATACCATTGGTTGAATTTAGGATTGCTTCGTCGCCTCCAATTATTTCAGTCATCCGCGGCGGCAAGAATATCGCGCAATCGATTAAATCCACCATTATTCTAGCCCCATATCTCGTCTGCACTTTGCGGAATTTGATTACCGGATATGTTGCACCTGTCTCGAGTTGGCTCAGTTTTTGCAACGGGAGCTGATGCTGCACATTCAGAAATGAAATTGTAAAATATGCATAATGTTGATTGAAACGAACTCACCATCATTCCCGCATCATTTAACTTAGTTAAATCCATAGCCTGTGTGCTCGGTAAAATAGTTGACTGCAGGTTGCAACACGTTTTGACGAGTAATACGTCGATATTGCGCGGTGGTTTAGGACGAAAAGGATTCGACTTATAGTAACGCACATACCCGTCGGCTTTGCGCATGGGCGTTCAATCTGACGCCCGTCGGCCGAATTCACAAGCATGTTGCTTTTACAAACGCGCTCTGTAATACCATCCATCTATCCGTTTTAAAGATTTCTACTTTTACAAAGTGTCCATGTCACTTATATAACATCTGGTTGTGTCATTACTCGTGCCTCCAGCTGATACAGTGGTACGAGGCCGGTTTTCAACTTGTGGACATGAGTTCGAAACTCATAGCGAAAACATTTTTTTCACTTAAAAATTTCACAACTTGAGCGAGATGTTCAATGGTGTGACGTCGGACATGCCTGGCGGGGAAATTCCTGTCCGTACGATTATGCAATGTGCGCGAGGGAGATGGAGTGTTCAACCATGTGTAAGAGGGAGATAGATGATGCGCAGGTGTGAAGACGCCTCGGCTGTGCGGCGCCAAACATGAAAATTCTTGTCTGTTAGGTTTATGCAATGTGTGCGAGAGAGATGGTGTGTTCAACCATGTGTGTAAGAGCGAGATGGATGATGCGCAGGAGTGCAGACGCCTGACATCGTAATTAGGATAATCCTTTGATTAAAGGGTTATAATCAGATCAATTGCGCGGTAATTAGGACAATTACATTTGTGATTAAAGGGTTATAATCAGATCAATTGCGCGGTAATTAGGACAATTACATTTGTGATTAAAGGGTTATAATTAGTGCAATCAGATCAATTGTAATCAGATCAATTACGCGGTAATTAGGGTAATTACATCTGTGATTAAAGGGGTGTAATTACATCTTCGATTAAAGGATTAAAGATGGCGTCGATCAATAAATCCGAGAATCAAATCCGCGAATCAATTTAATTCGCGGCTGTCCCAGAACCCGTATAGTCTCACTACTAGCGTCGATTATCCGAACGTCAATTATCCGAATCGTCGTTAATTTTGCCATTACATTACATTATAATGTGATTGAAATATTATTTGTTGTTCAATATATGTTTATCTTCTATCATTTTGAGCGTTTTAGTGCTCATAAACTATGACTGTTCGGTCATCCGAATTTTCGATTATACGAACGGTAGTCGGTCCCAATTAGTTCGCATAATCGACGCTCTACTGTATTGTAAAGTTACCGATTGTCAGTCGGGTACTGTTCTCGGTTTTACCTGAGCAAGCTATATTTCAATCTTTTGTTACGATGACTAGCGTAAAATCCTTTATTTCTTATCTCTAACAACATCGCCCCAACTGATATTGGAAATGGTATACGTATTAATAATTAAATGTGAAGTTACTTTAAAAGTTGTTTCTTAATTTATAATGTGTTTTTTTTCCAAATTTTAGTATCGTGTCAACCGTGAAAAAGATTAATTAAGTAGAACGTCTGACGCAATTATTATTTTTTCCCATCCACAATAAAAAATACAATTTATTTGGTTATATAGTGGTACTTTGGATACCAAACGCCCCTGTTGACGAACAATTAGGTTTACGAACAATGCCTCCTTTAAAAATATTTAAGTTTCAAAATGAACTTAAGAATTCTTTTAGTTTCGTTCCACATATTTATAATGGGTGCAAGTGGGCTATAAATAGTATTGTAAATTTTGGGTTTAATCTTCTGCACTGTATTCGCGTATAATTGTTTTATAGGGGTCGAGGTTTTAAAAATTATAAAATAAAAAATATTTCGCCATCGTCCTTGCTAAGATGCATTCGTAAAAGCTAATATTATTTACTTTTCATTTTATTGCATATCATTATATTTTATTAATGGCGATGCAGTTTTTGGATTTTTGACCGGATGTGCGCATAAAAGCACAAATTGGTGAGATACTGAATTTTTAGAATCTTTAAATCTTTATAAACTTATTTTATTTCATATTGTTTCCACACAAAAATTTATAAAAAGTCAAAAAAAAAAACGTTTCTGCATTAGTTTCAATGGGTAAAATTGTTTCGATTTACGAACATTTCAGTTAACGAACGAAGTCAAAGAACGAATTAAGTTCCTTATGCGAGGTAGCACTGTAAAGTATTTATATTAATTAATAAATATTTTCTTGCTTCGATACTTCTGTAATAAATTTAACAAAAAATATGCTGTACAAAAAATTGGAATATCTAAAGTTTACATTTTAAGGCCGGGATTTATGAGACAGAAATTGGTCTTGTATATCTATCTTTTTTAACGTATTAGGTGTTGCCTAGGTGAGTATTTTTTTATTGGCCAGAATCGTTTTTGAAAAAGGACACTACATTGCCGACAAGTAATATAGGATTCATTTATCTTTTTCGTTGTGAGAAATACGTGGGGAAAAACTATTTCAAATCTGCAATTAAACCGTGAGTAAATTGAAGAGCAAACATTCAAAACGTGTTTTGTCACAGAGATACCAATTCCGGCAAATCGCAACACTAGACAAAGCGCATAGCATGTTGTTACCTAAAAGTTCATTTTTAAGGGCTATTTTACACGGGACGTAATTTTTTTTTATAGAAGGTATCGGTTTAGTTTGATTCTAAACGTTCGAATGAATGCCACTGAGTGTTTAACTCAAAATCTTATTTTTGGGCAAAACACGTTTTGAATATTTGGACCTCAAATATACTAAAGTTCTAGGAACGACCTTACACCCATTACATTTTTAAAAAGTTTGATTTACCAATTTTATTTCATTATTACTGCAATGCCATCAGGAACTAATTAATTAATTGTAATTAGTAATTAAAGTTCCAACATTTGTCAAAATTTGCATGATGCCAGCTAATTGCATCTGTTGTTCGGAATATTTGTAAAAAGAATTTTCCTATAATACTTTAATATTAAGTTTTGTGTAATGCCATAATTGTGCAAATTATGTATTTTTGGAAACTAAATGCTTGTGGAATTCGGCTTACTTGGTTTTATAGTAACCCAGAAATTTATACACAAAAAGGGGCTCAACCTTGCAGAAGGTCGGCGTATAAATTGACTGGGTTACTATAAAAGCAGTTTTGTTAATGCACATTGAGTTTAGCATAAACGCAGCAAGTGATAGATTGCTAACCAATTTTCTTACTGTCCTTGGTTGAAAGGCGTTTTATACCTGATAGGGCTTATTGTCAACTTTATTACAAGGGTTCCATGCTTTCCCTTCGACATCATCTATTTTAATTGTTGTTATTTCCAATTTGTATCAATTAAACGATATAGGATGCACATTCGGAAATTGACGGGAAATATAAATATTTTTTTTTTAAGTAACAAAAACAAGCTACGATTTTAAGGACGAATTTTTCTAAGATTTCTGGTATTTAAAAAGAAGAAATGAGCCGAACCGAATCACCCAAATACATATTGTGTCGACAGTATTGTAAACTGTTTCAAGTCGAGATATAAGTCATTTCAAGAGAGTTATTTATAGCTACTTGTGGTACCGTGGTTGCCTATCATTTAGGGGAACGGCGAATCTCGTAAAATTAAAGTATTACAGAAACAGGTCAACCTGTCGAGGCACCGTAAAGCTGTTTGCCTACTTTGGAAAAGAAAAAGAACAATGTAATTTAATGCTCAGTTGTCTTTAATGAAACTGTTTGGATGAATTTCCTTTATGTTTATGAGAAGTTTAGTTAATTTTACCCTCAAATCAATTGACTCAGAAAGTTTGCCCCCGTATCTGTTTTTTATGTAAGCATACGTTGAGAATACAGACTCACAGAGATAAGTGGAAGTAAAACGCACAAGTCTTTTCAATGCAGCTTTACCAACAGCACTGTTTTCTGAATACACCTGCATCCAGTACTCTTCTTGGCTTCCTTCACGGTCATTCCAGTAGGTTTATGTTTCGGCTCGCAGGAAAACGGGTTCACCATCCAGCTGCAAATGTCATCAGAGTCAATGTATATACTTCTTTCGATTCCTTACAAGTAGGCAATAACAATTTGAATGAAGTTGGTTTGAATGTCAATCTCATTTGTTTTGACAAATTATTGCAACCGAGGAAAGTTGGAGATGTCTCTGCTCTCAACACACGCCTTAAAAAAGGTAATTATTTTCCACAAATCTTTGATTTTCTCTAATTGTGCTCCTCCTTTTCCCTGAAGAGAAGTGGTGATTTCATTTAGCTTTTCAAAGATGTCAGAAAGGTATCCCAATTTAAGCAGTCAATCGACATCGGTTAATTGTTGGATAAGAGGTTCCTCTTTAAGTGCATCTTCGTGAAGTAAAAGGTGGAAGTGATCCATACCCATATCTTTGGCAGTAAGTTTTAATGCGCGTGCTTGAAGCGGGCGATTGATTAATTATCTAGTTGCCATTATAGTTGCCAAAAAATGTCGATGGACGGCACAGTGGCTGCTGGTGACATTTCCTGCCAATTGCTTTATCCTACTCACGGCTCCTTTCACTTTTCCAACCGTTGCAGTCGCTCCATCGCTGCAAATATCCACATACTTGCTCCATTCCAAATCATTTTTCTGCACACATTCGTCAATAGCTTTGAAAATTTCGTTGCTAGTTTGGTATAAATTTCAAGCACTTTACTCATTAAAAGTTCTTCTTCTAGTTGCATTTCGATCGGATACCTCATAAACATAAAAAAACAGCAAGTTCCGCAATGTTGGTACCTGCTTTCCTCAAGCTGTAAACTAAAAAATTCACAAGTTTTCAATCTTCTTATAAGCTCGTTCTTCACAGACTCTGAAATTGTGTAAATTAGCTTGCTTATAGTGCTATTTGACAGCTGCAGTCTGGACCTAACATGCAAGTTACAACAGCCTTCACGTAAGGTTTAATCAGTGTCTTGGCAATACTATGAGGCTTTCCAGTTTTTGCAATGTGTAAATTGATCATAAATGAAGCTTCAGTTGGGTTTTTATTTTCATTTTTAGTTTTTTAAGAAACGAAGAACTAAAAAAATATTAGATGTGGTAAAAAACAAGAAGTGGTAAATATGTTATTTGTGGTGTTTTTAAAACATTGTACACAGGAAAAGTTAATCAGCAAATACATAAAACAGCGAAGTATAAAAGCCCGTTGCTACCAGCGTATTTTACTTTTTCAACTTGAATCCAAATCGTATCAATACAAATACAACATACTGTGGGTGAAAAACTAACATCATGCCAGCACCTCTTCGTAAGTATTCATTTGTATAATACATTCTATTTAAAAATAACCTATTTAAATTTATAAATGACTGAAGAAATAATAGTAAAATTAGCGACAATTGATAAGACGAACTTAATTTTTGCCAATAAATTAACGTGATGTTTATTTACACCGTGAATCAATAAATGGTCTACTTCTGAATTTTTCTTAGACGCAACCAAACATACTAATTGAAACAAGCACTAGATCTCTAATTTTTCAAAAATTAAAAAATACATCTAGCATTCCATTGTTCTGACAATATTTAGATGAGAATATAATTTCGACAAAAATCACCATGGAAATTCATTGTTGTTGTTGGTTATTAATAAGTGACAATACAATACTGTTGTATTGTCACTTTTGTATTTTCGCTGTGGTACACTACTACTCCTCGTTGCTATGACTACTTCCAATACAAACAAATATCCGTGAGACGTCATCTTTTGTAATATTGTGACTAATTTTGAATTATTGAAGATAATTGTCAAAAGAAACGCTGGGGAGAATACCTATCATTTTT
Organism: Dascillus cervinus; assembly: GCA_949768715.1. Classification (NCBI taxonomy): domain Eukaryota; kingdom Metazoa; phylum Arthropoda; class Insecta; order Coleoptera; family Dascillidae; genus Dascillus; species Dascillus cervinus. The sequence continues at coordinate 20,716,335 of OX458319.1, read as the reverse complement.
TATAAACGTTAACATACAAATTTTAAATTTATCTTTGTTAATTAATGTGTGTGTCTCATTATATTCTCTACCTAAATATAATTCGTGGTACGCTTAAGAATCGATAATTTTTTTGAAATGCCAACTCATTCAGCCCCAATCTTTAGAAAATACAACTCGTGCTACGCACTCGTTGTATTTTCGTCGTTGGGACTGATATTCGTGGCATTTCAAAAAAATTTTCGATAATAAGCGTACCACTTATTATATTACCCTTGACAATTTTACAAACGTTTGGATAGAAAGAGGTTCCGATAACCCTTGGCCACCCAGAAGTCCAGACTTAACGCCTTTAGACTTTTTCCTGTGGGGCGTACTAAAACAAAGAGTCTACCAAACTCCTTTCCATACAGTCGAAGAACTCAGACAACGAATTTGTGAAAAGTGTATGGCCGTAACACCACAGACATTACAATGCGTTCAAAGGTCGTTTTTAAACCGGGTCGAAGTTTGTTTGCTTCACAATGGAATGCATTTTGAACAATTTTTGCGTTAGTTTTTAAGTCCTTTTACGTAATTTTGATGATTAAATTTCTTACATTGTCATTTTGACGTTTGTAGCCAATAAAGCAATTTTGATTCTATTTATAATTTAAATCAAAGGCAGTATCAAGTGGTAAGTGGAATTAATATGTTTGGTTGCAGCTAAGAAAATTTCAGAAGTAGACCATAATATTGATTCACGGTGTATCTTTTTTTACATAGTAAAGTTTTATTAAAAATATTGCTGTTTGTTTAGAAATAACTACCACAAGTCGTGATGAATATTGCTACTTTCCGAACAACTCAGGTTTATGTCGATTTCGTGTTCGTGCTGAAAAGGACGCACACGTTGCTTTGTCGACAAGCGCTAGTGCAATAGATCCAATGTATCAAATTTACATTGGAGGGTGGGCAAATACTAAAACCAGTATTCAAAAGGAATCCATAGGACCTGAAAAAGTTTTAGTAGACACTCCGGGACTCCTTAAAAGCGACGAATTCAGAGGATTTTGGATTCGATGGAGTTACCGCAACGTTTCAGTAGGACGAGAAGGGGAATACTATCCATTTATTAATTTGAATGATTCCGAAGACGTTCCCATTAACTATGTTGGCATTCGTACTGGATGGGGTGCAACTGGCACGTGGGTAATTGAACCGCCCTACACAAATTAACAATTACGAATCTCACATATTTTACTAATAACCACAGATTTTTGTAGAAAAATATTTTCATTTTTGGTTTGTACGTTATTGTTCTAAGTAAATGTTAGAGTAAGCCAATTATAATTTACTAGTAGTGCACATGCAATGATAAATTTATTTTAATATTTTTAAATAAGGGAATGGACATACCTTCAATTTTGCCGAGGCTAACCAAATAAACTTAGTTCCAAAATACATTATGTGTTTAATTTTTAATTATGAAAAATAATGTAGATTACAAAAATATACAATATACAAATGGATTTAGTTGTTACACTTTGAGTGAAGCAAGCCAATGATTCAATTAGCCAGCGATCCAAATAAGCGAAATCTACTAATAGCAATATTTTAACTTCTTTTAAGAAGTTCGTGAAATATACAAACCAAACAGCGACATTCATCTACTTATTTTAATCTTCGTCGTTCGTTTTTGAACGTTGAACTTAATATTCAAAACGTTCATAATTTTTATAAAACTTTTAATAAATCGACTTTCTGGCAAATTACTTGCATGTAATTTTTCTGTAGATATATTCTGTATGCACAAAGTTACATTCTTTATTGGAAAATCTGTTGTTACTACTTAGAAAGGCTCTACCTTTTCTGTAAGTGATTGATGCACAGCAAAGAAGATTTTTGATAAAAATTGAAGTCTCAACTGAGTACAATACTATCACGCTTTCCATTTACGTCAGAAATAAAACGTAGATGGGTAGGTATTGTATCCTAGGTTTAAAATTTTTAATTATTTATTTATTTCTTTTAATTATTTTTGAATCATATTTAACCAATCTTATTGAGTCATTTAGGTTGTAACGAACATCACAATTAAAGATGCAAGTTTATGTGAAGCCTTGACAGTGTTACCCACGGGCTTAACGAAGGCACGTAGCAACGGAAGCGTGTCGAATTCTTTCGGCGCCTGCCGAATTCTTATGCCCCGAAGGGATGCTAGTGTTCTAAAAAGAACGATAGCTGAACGTTTGCGCACGCCGAACTCTTATACCTCGAAGAGGTGCTAGGGTTCTAACAAGAACGGTAGCTGAACGTTGCGTATGCCGAATTCTTTATGCCACGAAACGGGGCTAGCGTTCTAAAAAGAACGATAACTGAACGTTGGGGTTATCGACAAGAAACTACGGTTAAGATAGTTACTGTTTATTGAAGTGACTCTGTCAGAGTCGGAGCTCAACTGGCGAATGTACAAAAATCCCCACCTTTTATAGGAGTTTTTGTTGGGATCGGGGGTCGTCGGGCGAGACCGTTGTCATTCGTGGAGGTGGGCGGTAACAGTCGCCCCCCCTTTGAGGCAACGGTCGCGCGACGGGTCTTAAACTAGTATGATTACAATTTTCTACAATTATATATACAGGTAATCATTTTACTGCGCAGCCGCGGGAGGTGGTTCGTCCTGGGGTTGCGGTGGCGTTGGCGGTGCTGGACGGATCCGGTTGACGCTGTATCGGACCTGATGTCCTGCTACGTCTACCATGAAGATGGTATCGGTGATGACAGCGGCGATCGCGTACGGGCCTAGCCAGGCTGGTCCAAAGCGCTGCCTTCCTGGTGCTGCCTTGGTTAGGACGAGGTCGCCTACGTGGTACGGCCTGGCCGGAGGCTGCTCGGGGTGGCGTCGATTCAGGTAGGCCCGCTGGTTGTTGCGGGCCTCATCGCGGATGTCCCCCAGGTCCGGGGTGGGGGGGCGTTCGACGTCGGAGTCCCAGGCACCTGGGAGCCGGGGGTTGTATCCCAGGAGTGCTTCCCCAGGAGTTTTTCCCGTTGCCGCGTTACGCCTTCGTCTGAGGCTGTAGAGGACTGGCGGAAGGTGGAGGTCCCAGGTGGTCGGACGGCGGTTGGCCATGCGGATTCGCAGCCCCTTCTTGACGTCCTGGTTCCTCCTCTCCGTAGGGTTAGCCTGGGGGTGGTAAACTGCGGTGGCGAAGTGGTCCGCTTGCCATGACTGACAACATTTTTCCCAGCAGTGGGACGTGAACTGGGACCCGTTGTCAGTAATGATGGTGTTTGGGAAACCAAATCGCCCGAAGACTTCCTTCTCCAGGAGGTTGCAAACGGTCCTGGACGTCCCGGTCGCCAGCGGAAAAGCTTCGACCCAACGTGAAAATAAATCTGTAACGACAAAGATGAAGCGGTGTCCTCGTGGCGTTTCCGGGTAAGGGCCCATGAGGTCGCAAGCGACGGTCTCCCACGGGGTGCGAGGTTGTCTTGGCCTCTGAGGAGCTCGCTCCCGATTTGGCTTACGTTTGTACTGGGCACAAAGTAAGCAGGTTTGCACGTACCGCCGTACGTAGCTTGTCATCTCGGGCCAGTGGAACGTTTCCTGGATCGCTCGTTCCGTTTCCTCAGCTCCGGGGTGACCGGCTAGAATGGAGTCGTGATGGTACTGCGTGATCTGCTCCTGCAGTGCTTGGGGCACGAGTAGTCGCAACCCTCCGGGTTGGACCCGGTAAATGAGGTCCCCCTGGACCTGGTAAATGGTGCCGTACATACGATCCCCTGGTTGTTGTGGACCGTCCCTCTGGACGCGATGCCATCTCTCCACGAGACGGCGACAACTGGGGTCATTCCGTTGGGCGACACGGACTTCTTCCTGAAGGGTGGTAAACACGAGGGCGTTTAGAGCTTCAGGTGGCGGGTCCGTGTGTTCCCGTGTCCTTGGGGCCACGAGCTGTTCCTCGTCCCGGGCGTCGACGTTGCCATGTTGCGGCAGTGGGTCCCTGGATAGGATGTCCGCCAGTTGGTTTTCCTTCCCTGGAGTGTGTACTATCGTGAAGGCGAATGGCTGGAGCAACAGTGACCAACGCGTTAGTTTCGCGTTGTCGCGGGCGTTCGCAAGCCATAGCAATGCCCGGTTGTCCGTCACCAGGGTGAAGTGGCGGTCCTCTAGGTACGGCCGATACCTCTTCACTGCCCACACAATGGCCAGGCACTCTTGTTCGTTAATATGATAGCGTCGCTCCGTCTGGGTGAATCGAGCGCTACCATATGACACGATGTCCTTTTTACCTTCAGGGCCCAACTGGTAAAGGACGGCGGCCATGCCGACACCGCTGGCGTCGGTCTGCAGGACGTACTCCCTGCTCGGGTCGGGACGGGCCAGGCGAAGTGGAGCGGCTACGGCGGATTTTACGTCTGCAAACGCGCCTTCTTCTGCCGGTCCCCATCTCCATTTCTGCTTGGGAGACAGCAGGTCTGTAAGGGGAGCCGCCATCTGTGCGAAATTGGCGACGTAATCGCGGAGCCATCCGCAGATCCCCAGGAACTGCTTAAGGTCCTTTCTGGAGGTTGGTGGACGCGCCTTGGCCACTTGCTCCAGGTGGCAGGGTTGGGGTTCGTTTCCGGCGTCGCTTATGATGTGCCCGAGGTAGTCGATGCGGCTCGTCCCCAGGTGGCACTTTTTCGGCGCGCATCGGAGGCCGTGGATGCCTAGTCGTTCAAACACCAGCCCTAGGTGTTGGAGGTGTTCCTCGTAGTTCGCCGAGTATATCACGATATCGTCAAGGTATACCAGGACGAATTTTTGTAGGTAGCCTGCCAAGACTTCCTGGGACATGAACCTCTGAAATGTGGTTGGTGCGTTTTTCAGCCCGAATGGCATTACCCGGAACTGATACTTGGATCCCTGTGGCGTCGCGAAGGCGGTCAAGTGGCGACATCGAGGTGCGACCGGAATCTGCCAATACCCGCTCTTGAGATCGAGAACGCTAAATACCTTAGCTGGTCCTAAATCTCGGAGCGTCTCTTGGATGATGGGCAGCGGTGCAGCCTCGTTGACTGTGACGGCGTTCAGGCGACGGTAGTCGACACAGAAACGGGGCGTTCCATCCTTTTTGCCGATCAGGACAACTGGCGAGCAGTACGCGGAAGTGGATGGCTCAATCACTCCAGCTGCTAACATCTCCTGGACCTGTTCGAGGATGGTTTGCTTCTTCGCGTCACTATAGCGGTAAGGAGCCTGGTGCACGGGTTTTTCGTCTATGAGCGAAATCACATGTTCCGCCGAACGCGTCACTTTTATAACGGCACTGTCCGCGAACACGCGTGCATGCACTCCCAGAGTGTTTTGTAGTGCGTCCTTGAGCGCTGGGGGAAAATTGTTCGGTATATTCACTAGGGGTATTGCGTCTTTTCGCACAGGGGTCGCGGTTTGGAAAAAACACGTTTGTCTCTGTTTCGTCCCGAAATGTACACAACCACGGGCCACGTCGATGACGGCGTCGCGGTTTTTAAGCCAGGAGTGGCCGAGGATGATGTCCTCCGCGAGATCTTCCACGACATGGAAGACGTCTGCCATGGTGGTGCTGCCTAGCTCGTAAACGAGACGTATTGTTCCCACGGGTTTGGTGGTGAACGTGGAGACGCCCACGGTGAGTGGTGAGCGTGCCCCAGGATCTCTTCCAACGAGGAATGGGAAAAGACCGTCCCGTACGAAGTTGGCGGATGCTCCTGTGTCGACCAAGGCGCCGTATGAGTTGTTGCCCACCTGGAGTAGGACTCGGGGAAGTCCTTGCTGGCCAAACAGGGCGTTGATGGTTACCGCGTGTGGCCCTATTGCGGCGTCTCGCGGCGGGACGTCGTGGCTTGTTCGTTTCCCGAAGCGGTGTTGGACCGGTTTGGACATTCCCTGTGAAGGTGGTTCCCTCCACAATGTCTGCACGCCGGCATGGTTTGGCGTGTTGGGACAGCCGGAGCGGTCCCATGGCGGGGTTGTTCTTGCAAGGCCTCGTAACGGCTCGCGATGGCTAGCAGCTCCTCAAAGCTCTCCGGGACTCCGAACACCAGCACCTTTTGGAAGTCCTTCACGAGTTGCTGCGAAAGAAGGCTCACCAGGGTATCGTCTGCTAACTTCAGGCCCAGTCGATCGTGGTAACGCCGCTTCCTTTTGAGGAAAGTTTCCACGGACTCCGAGGAGAGCTGTTTTTCTCCGTAGAAACGGCCCGAGAGTCTTGCGTCTGCGGCTTTGGAGCAGTACTGCTGCTGGAACATCCTTCGGAAGTCCTCGAAGGAGTAACCCATCAGCACGTTTACGTCGTACCACTTCCTCGCGTCCGCTTGGAGCTGTTCGGCTGCGATCTCCCCTTGGTCTGCCGGATCCACCTGGCAAATCTCGAAGTAGCGCTCGAGACGCTGTAGGAATACGTGCGGATCCTCCTCCGCACGTCCCGCGAACTTCGGGAGCCTAGGAGCGACCGGGAAGAAGACGGGAGTTGCCACGGGAACCGCCGGTAATGGTGGAGGGTTTACCCTCGGCGGAATCGCAGGTGAAGGCCTTGGAGTGGACATCCTTCCCATGGACTTCTGTAATTCCTCCATCTGGACCTGGAGGATTCGGATGGTTCTCTCTTGTTGTTGTATCAGCTGTTGTGCTGACTGTTGTGGGCGCCACTGGGAGGTTTGGACCTCTCCCAGCAGGTCTTCCTGGATTATGGAGGGTTCTCCGGTGATAACGTCGTCCATCGGGTGCGCCCTCGTACAACGCCTAGGAGTCGTCATGTTGCGGGGTGGGGTGGGTCCTCGTGAATTTTTTCAAAAACTCTTGCCCCACGTTGGGCGCCAAATGTTACCCACGGGCTTAACGAAGGCACGTAGCAACGGAAGCGTGTCGAATTCTTTCGGCGCCTGCCGAATTCTTATGCCCCGAAGGGATGCTAGTGTTCTAAAAAGAACGATAGCTGAACGTTTGCGCACGCCGAACTCTTATACCTCGAAGAGGTGCTAGGGTTCTAACAAGAACGGTAGCTGAACGTTGCGTATGCCGAATTCTTTATGCCACGAAACGGGGCTAGCGTTCTAAAAAGAACGATAACTGAACGTTGGGGTTATCGACAAGAAACTACGGTTAAGATAGTTACTGTTTATTGAAGTGACTCTGTCAGAGTCGGAGCTCAACTGGCGAATGTACAAAAATCCCCACCTTTTATAGGAGTTTTTGTTGGGATCGGGGGTCGTCGGGCGAGACCGTTGTCATTCGTGGAGGTGGGCGGTAACAACAGCCAGAGGGTCCATTACCAAGGGGAGTCAAGGGATGCCTTCTTCACAATTCAATCTAAGATGATCAAAGAGGGAGAGAGTGATAGAGAGTGTGAATGATAGGTAAAGGAGGAAGAAGATGAAATGAGTAAAAGTGTGTGTAAAAGCAAACTAATAACAGGCAATTTTTGATGATAGAGGGAGAGAGTGATAGGGAGTGAGAATGATAGGAAAAAGGGAAAGAAAACGAAAGGTGAAAAAGTGTGAGTGAAAGCTTACCAAAAGATGTGATCTAATGATAAGATGTAAATGGAACTAAACAGTCACTTACCTCGAAGTAATACTTGACGTAATGTTAATGTGGTTCCCGTGGTGAGGAAGACGTATGGGGGAGGAAGTTAGTAGTCACACAGGTTACCTCCTCTTAAAAAAAAAAAAAAAGGTATTGTATTGTAGTGAACTGAATTTAAAAATTCTAATTTACGCCTGCACCGTCGGCAACCCGACACACGCACCGAGTTAAGTAGCCAGAGTCTTAAGCCAAGTTGAGTAGAGTAGAGGGCGGGACCGGTTTAGGAGCCGCGAAGGGTTGTGGGAGAGAAGCTAGCGGGCCCTGAACCGAAGAAGACGCTTCGAGAAAAAGTGGTTGTTTTAATTTTATTTTAAAGTGTCTTGTTGTTTTGGGGGTGGGTTTTTAATTAGTGGAGCAATTTGTGCAGGATCTCTTAATCCGGGTATCGTATCTGGTAGTTTTTGTTGACGGTTACAGCGCGTGGGGTAGGTTAGTTAGCATGTTAGATTTAGTAGTATGAAACTGTAGTTAGATAACGAATCGGCCTAATCGCGCGTTAGTTTTGGTTAAGTACGGGAACGGCAAGGGTTAGCATGCGTTTTTTATCGCGGGGGCGAAGAAACGCGGGGTTTTTCCGTTGTTTGTAAAGGGGACGCGGGTTACGTGTCGTTAAGGGTCAAAATCTCCGCGTGGCGTCATGTAGCCGCTCCGTTAGGGCGTGCCTTCCAGTGCCGGAGTATCGGGAGGGCCCGTTACTTAAGCGCGCACTCGGGAGCGCTTAAACCGGATTTGGACCGACGCAAGGTTTAAAGGGTTATGCGGAGGCGCCCAATTCTACACGAAGACCTCGTTGGAACGACCGGTCGAACGTAATTATAGGCCGGTTCGTCGCATGTGTGTTCCTTGGTTAGATATTGTATGTTCTAATTGTAAACATGAGAAATCGTCCTTTTATTAATTTAAATTACCATCTGCGCGTAATGTGGACATTTAGTTATCACCCCCGGGAACTGGTTGCAGCTCTTACCAGTGGCGGAGAGCAAGATTTTGTGTTTCCATTTCCGCGGTTGTGAGTATAACCCTAAAGGTTTTTGTATGTTATTATGCTGTGTATTGTGCTATTTATAATTGTTGTTGTTTTGTACTCGGTGGTGGGGAACCTAGCCAATAACAGGCGGGACATCATTTATAGGCCGAGATTGTTGTTTTTATGTGTGACTAATTGCTGTGCCGTTCTTTCCACCGTTCGAAAAAGGCAGTAAGGCAGAGTTACGGACCACCCTCTACGGCGCACTGTACATATCGTGTGCCTGGAAAGGCAACAGTTCGTAGCCCGGTTAATTTATCATAACGAATAGTTCTTGTTATTTCATGCTTCAAGTGATAATAATGATGAAATCATGTCCATCATTCGTACTGCCTTGCCAATCAAAATTTATCCAGGTCTTCGGTGTGATCTCCGATATGTTTCAGATGATTCGACATTACAACCTAATTATTTAACATGTGTTTTTTTATCACATACCACATCTCGTTTATGTTTTTATTTTGTATGTTGTTTATTTATAAAAAGGGACGATTTCTTATGTTGTGTATGTCGGTGGTATTAATTGCTTTCTTTGTTTGTGTATGCTTTTGTTTTTTTTTACATGCCTGAGGAATCGGTTTGGGGAGGTTTCACCGATTCCAGTTTATTGCATGAGCTCTCCGCTCTTACTATTTTGATTTATTTAAAAAGGCATCCTCCACTATGATATTGTTTTATTGAAGACACCTCTTCCCCTAAAAGTCTCACCGTTGCATCCAGAACGCTTGCCGCATTGTGTAAACGCAACGAGGAGTCCTACCGACATTCTAGACGATCACAATTTTGTTGGCCAATTTGAATTTCGCGGTTTATTTTTCGAGCGTTCGGGATATTTCGAATATTTAAATTATTTCGGCGGCAAGTTTGGGTCATTACAGATTTGGTGCCGTGACCAGGATGCAATTGAGTGAGCTTTTTGTAAGGGGTGTCTACGGGGGCGTAGTTTAGTAGGTTTAGCTAATTCCTTCCGTCTTCCTTGGCTTTATGTGCGTATACTGGTTGCCGTTTTGTAGCAGGTAGCCTGGAAGGACGTGGACGAGGACGCAGGACTGCCAACGGTAACTCTAGCGCACCATTGCCATAGGTAGAGGCAGGAAGGAAGAGAATAGCGGAGCGAGGAGTTACTCGCCCACCTTGTGAGCGGACGTGAGGGAGCAAAACCAATTGCAGAGGTGGCCAGACTGGAGCAAACCCGAGAACCAGAGTCGGGGCAGTGGGACCATGCCGGTTGAGTGAACCCTCCTGATCCAGTCCCAGAGTTGTGGATCCGGGGCCTTCCATTGGCGGATATCGACCGCGACGCAATTCGGGACACAGCAGTCAGAACTCGGCCGACGGTTGTAAGCAAGGGGTGCATACGGCTCGAGGAGAAGTTTAAATTCACCTACCAACCAAGAAGTGCCGTCCGTCGCTATGATGCTCGCCACGACGAAGACACTTGGGGGCGTCTGTAGTGAACTGAATTTAAAAATTCTAATTTACGCCTGCACCGTCGGCAACCCGACACACGCACCGAGTTAAGTAGCCAGAGTCTTAAGCCAAGTTGAGTAGAGTAGAGGGCGGGACCGGTTTAGGAGCCGCGAAGGGTTGTGGGAGAGAAGCTAGCGGGCCCTGAACCGAAGAAGACGCTTCGAGAAAAAGTGGTTGTTTTAATTTTATTTTAAAGTGTCTTGTTGTTTTGGGGGTGGGTTTTTAATTAGTGGAGCAATTTGTGCAGGATCTCTTAATCCGGGTATCGTATCTGGTAGTTTTTGTTGACGGTTACAGCGCGTGGGGTAGGTTAGTTAGCATGTTAGATTTAGTAGTATGAAACTGTAGTTAGATAACGAATCGGCCTAATCGCGCGTTAGTTTTGGTTAAGTACGGGAACGGCAAGGGTTAGCATGCGTTTTTTATCGCGGGGGCGAAGAAACGCGGGGTTTTTCCGTTGTTTGTAAAGGGGACGCGGGTTACGTGTCGTTAAGGGTCAAAATCTCCGCGTGGCGTCATGTAGCCGCTCCGTTAGGGCGTGCCTTCCAGTGCCGGAGTATCGGGAGGGCCCGTTACTTAAGCGCGCACTCGGGAGCGCTTAAACCGGATTTGGACCGACGCAAGGTTTAAAGGGTTATGCGGAGGCGCCCAATTCTACACGAAGACCTCGTTGGAACGACCGGTCGAACGTAATTATAGGCCGGTTCGTCGCATGTGTGTTCCTTGGTTAGATATTGTATGTTCTAATTGTAAACATGAGAAATCGTCCTTTTATTAATTTAAATTACCATCTGCGCGTAATGTGGACATTTAGTTATCACCCCCGGGAACTGGTTGCAGCTCTTACCAGTGGCGGAGAGCAAGATTTTGTGTTTCCATTTCCGCGGTTGTGAGTATAACCCTAAAGGTTTTTGTATGTTATTATGCTGTGTATTGTGCTATTTATAATTGTTGTTGTTTTGTACTCGGTGGTGGGGAACCTAGCCAATAACAGGCGGGACATCATTTATAGGCCGAGATTGTTGTTTTTATGTGTGACTAATTGCTGTGCCGTTCTTTCCACCGTTCGAAAAAGGCAGTAAGGCAGAGTTACGGACCACCCTCTACGGCGCACTGTACATATCGTGTGCCTGGAAAGGCAACAGTTCGTAGCCCGGTTAATTTATCATAACGAATAGTTCTTGTTATTTCATGCTTCAAGTGATAATAATGATGAAATCATGTCCATCATTCGTACTGCCTTGCCAATCAAAATTTATCCAGGTCTTCGGTGTGATCTCCGATATGTTTCAGATGATTCGACATTACAACCTAATTATTTAACATGTGTTTTTTTATCACATACCACATCTCGTTTATGTTTTTATTTTGTATGTTGTTTATTTATAAAAAGGGACGATTTCTTATGTTGTGTATGTCGGTGGTATTAATTGCTTTCTTTGTTTGTGTATGCTTTTGTTTTTTTTTACATGCCTGAGGAATCGGTTTGGGGAGGTTTCACCGATTCCAGTTTATTGCATGAGCTCTCCGCTCTTACTATTTTGATTTATTTAAAAAGGCATCCTCCACTATGATATTGTTTTATTGAAGACACCTCTTCCCCTAAAAGTCTCACCGTTGCATCCAGAACGCTTGCCGCATTGTGTAAACGCAACGAGGAGTCCTACCGACATTCTAGACGATCACAATTTTGTTGGCCAATTTGAATTTCGCGGTTTATTTTTCGAGCGTTCGGGATATTTCGAATATTTAAATTATTTCGGCGGCAAGTTTGGGTCATTACAGTATCTGAGCTGAAAAATCGAAATCAAGTTAAGGTCGGTTGATTAAGTTTCGCGCGCTCTTGTTAAAACCATTAAAGTACGGTATAATTTAATTTACCAGGTATTCAGGCTTAATAAAACCTTCTGGTGAATTCTAAATAAGGCGAATAAAAACAAAAACCTCTCAATTTTTTGGTGAGTATTAAATATTTAAATACAGTCCAATTTTTCATTGAATAATTTATTTCATGTACCAACGGGAGAAATTTGAGTTTTTACTAGAATCATAGTTGTTTGCTTCAAAATCAGAAAAAAAACTCTAGACATACCTACATTTAAGATCATTGACGTTCTCAAGAGAGAATATAATGCCGTTACACAATGAAAAAGGCAGCAATAAAGAGAACACGAGAAAAATATAACTTTACCAACAGCCAGTTTTAGAAAAGCGTAATGTTAAATGATTGCAAACTTTATTTGGTATTAGGTAGGTTTTAGGTAATCCTAACAAAAACATTCATAAACTGTACACTTTTTTTGTAAGATTCTGAAACAACATGTAGTTGGTCAATTTCAATAGTCTCCAGTTCTTACAAAAAGCTTGCTAAACCAAAAGTATTGTTGGACTTTGATCGCTTGCTTATATAAGACCCTGTTAAACCGTAGATATTGTTTGTGATATTAATAATACTATCACAACATTACAAAATTTACTTTGACTTTTCTGCATCTTGGACTTGGCACATTTTCGACTTCTTACATAGTAGGTACAGTGTTCTTATAAATATACATTTGATTTTACCCTGTTACTCGCATCTGTTGGTAACCATTATACTTCCATATCTCATTACACCATACCTGGGATTAAACAACTTTTCCCTTTCCTTGTCTGACCCGTGTTATTAATAGTTACGTCATTTTTCATGTAAAATAGATTTAACGGATTTTGCTTGATTGCTCCACAATTAATGTTTTTAAGATACATGTTATAATATAAAAAAATCAACAACAATAATTTTAATTATTGCTATTATCATTATTACTTATGTTATTTTTAGCAGGTTATCAAAGGTTAACTAAAATATACTGCTATAAAATTATAAACACATTCGCAATTAAAAGTACTTATAATGTTGTACAACTTGATTTTGTATCTATTGTTTTGTAGTGAAATAAATTGAAGTTTTCAGGAATGTAACCAAGCATGGAACCAAAAAACATTTCTTTTTTATGCGAGTCAATTTTAGAATTTAAACAGAAAGTTTTCCCGGAGTCAAGAATAGTGCTAATTCAAAGTGGATACGTTGAATACGAAAATATAATTGAAACAATATTTTTAAACGCCGCTAACATAATTTATTTAAAAATTACTCAAAAATTTCTCCGTTTAAATCTAGGTGTGTTTCATCCTTTGAAGAAAGGCACAGAATTATTTTTACTTGATAATAAAATTGAAGAAATAAAAGCAGGACTTTTTGAATACTTGCCAATTGAAAAATTAGAATTACCACACAATCAAATAAGGTATTTACATCTCGGGGCCTTTTCGAGTTTAACAAACTTAAGAAAAATAAACTTAGAAGGGAATAATAGTGTAAAACCCGATATTTATAAAAGTTAAGGCAGAACTTTATTCGCTGTCAAAGTGGCAAAACAATCCTGGCTGATGGGATTTTTTAAATATGAATTAAATTATCACGATTAAATTTAAAATTGGTCGTTAGTTTTGAACAAACAAAAATTGCAAGTGTGCACTTATTGATGGCAAGATTTAGAGGAATTAAGTGAAAGTGATTCTAGTCGACCTCCCGATCAATTTTTAACAATATCACTAATTAAAAAAAAAACAACTTTATTGGTAAATAAGCTTTGCAAGTTTACAATGTAGCTAAAACTTAGATCTTAAGTTTGGATATATAATATCTTTCCACCATTCAGGTCTGCTCAACGAATTTCCAGTCATCATAGAATTTTGTAAATGTTGATAAACCTGTAAAAGAAATGTTGATGTTACGTCGTTCAATTGTATTCAGTCATATTATTGATTTTTGCATTATTTAATGAAGTTATAAATATGTATTTCTCACCAATCCGTCAGATTTTCCCAAAACTGAATTCAATACGAAATCAGGTGGTGAAATAGCGTCAACTAAAGCAATGGCATCATTCTTTAAACTCCTGCACAAATTCAGAATACTGTCCTGTAAGAAGAAAGAAGGCTGCGATCCATTCGCGTAACGTCCTTGATACAAAGTTGGCAAATGCTTTTCCAAAGTCCACACGCCGTACAACAAAAATAATTTTGTTAATACATTTTTTATTTCAGGTTCTTTGGTCTCTTCGATTGCAACTAACATTCGTTGCAGGAAGAAATGCTGGAACATACATTTAGCTGACTCTAATTGAAGGACTCTATGCCTGCGATATTTGAGATTTGATGTTTCAGTTTGATCTAGAAAACTGATCTCTTTTACTAAATACTACTTACTTTAGTAAAAAACGTTTATTCAAAATCAAAACAATGTGATTTCTAGATCACATTGAAACATCAAGTCTGGAAATATGAAATATGAAATATGAAAAAGTTTACCTGTACGTAAGCCACGGCCAAATTTCTGGAATAGAATACTTGCGCTTCATTTTTGGCGGTAAAGGAATCCAATCCATTTGCTTGATTATTTTTAACTTTTTCGTGCGATATCTTCAAAAGATAACAGACTAACCATCTAAACGCATTAATCACATCTGAAATCGAATATTAATGTACGAAATAATCTTAGAAAAAGATAATTACGGTTAGGCGCTTCCTTATCATTGAGATCAGATAAAGAAAATCTAGTTTTTAATATTCTTAAAGCGTCCGTTAAGAAATTAACGGATTGAAGAGGTGTTGCAATTTTTTCCCTATTTAATATCTTTGGCCAGAATTTCAACAACCAGTTACTAGTTTGTTGGATCAAAATATGATTTTCTCCTTCGTAAGTACAGTTGGCATCATTATCGTTTCGGAGGTCACCAATCCCAGCAGCTAGAATCCCAAATGAGTTAATTAACCTGAAGACGTACTGCAATCAACCTTTGAGGTATCCATGTCCTCCACATGCTTCCCTACATTCTTGAATTCCATCGCGAGCAATCCAACCGGAAACAGATTTGGAAGCGGCCGAAATTCCATGAATTTCAATTCCCAACTCTGACAAACTGTCCTTATTGTTGGACGTTAATGATTCAATGATGAATTGAAAGTAAGACTCCATTAAATAACGGCCAAATATTTTCAGGACATACCCCACTGCAAGGTATGGTAATAAACGATGTTGCTAAAAAACAATTTGTAACTATTTGGTAAATTTTAAATTTTATTAATTACATGAGTTTGGTACTCGATAATTGAAATTTCGTCTTGACCGTCCGGTCCGAATTGTTTCCTGACAGCTGCATATCGTAAAGCGATCGTAACTGCAGCAGATACATATACACCACATAAATCAGTGATAAAAACTCGCCCTCCTGATAGGGTGCCCATCGAAACGCCGTGACGTTTATTTGGATCTGTGAACGGAGTCATATATTTACCCTCTTCTGATATATCACCTGTTCTATTAAGTAGGTCCGATTTTGGAATGTGATAATTATTGAACATAAGGAACCTACAGGGATAAAAGCGTGTACTAAGAAAAAGAATTGATTAATATCTCACCCGTTATCCACGCCGTTTAAACCAATTTTTTCTCCCATATCGCCAACTATTACTCCTGGACGAGGAAGAAGGGTCTTAGGATCCCGAATATTCACAAAAAAGGCATGCAGTCCCTGTTGCACCCCATTGGAACTGATTAATTGTGCGTATACGAGTGCGTGTGTTGCGGTTTGACCTAAACTATTATTGTTTCAAAAAAATTGACGAAAAAATTGTTGGGATCGTAAAAAATTCGTGCAGTATTTTTATGAATGGAAATATCTTTATTCAATAATGTATTGTCTGTGTTGACATTTAACCAATTCTCATCATCTGCACACCAAAATCTCTTTTTTCCCTTTTATTCCAGGCAGTTATTTGCTTTTATTTACACTACTTTTGTGATGTATCCACAGATGTGGACAACTCCCTTTCACATTAAACAATACAATAATCATTCATTTACAATTATATTAAATTACTTTGGAACGATTAAAAAACTAAAAAACATATACTCAACAAACCAACAAATTCAAAACATCAAGCAATCCCTTCATAATATAAAAAATTCTTCATCAATCACTTTAAAATTTCATGTTCAAAAAATAAATGATGAAATTAAAATTAATTTGTTAAATTTATCATTTTTAATAATCAATTCTCATCGTATCATTTCATTTGATAAATGTACACTATATACAATAAAACAAAATTTGAAAAAAATAATGAATGAAGAGTGGAACACAATTTGGATAAATACAAACAAAACATCTATCACAAAATTATTTTTTCCTACAGTTAATCACAGAACACAAAATATTACATTTCAACCAGATTTTTATATAACACAATTCATAACGGGTCATGGGAAATTAAATGCATATCTCTTTCGATTTAAAATAAAACCAACTCCTCTTTGTGAAATTTGTAGTGTAACTGATGACATTCATCATAGGATTAACAATTGTGTTAAATATAGAGAACCTCAAAATAAGTTAAAATTTGATGGGGTTTATTATAAATTAATGAATAGCGATAATATTGAAGCCTTCCAAATCTTTTGTCACGATATTATGAAATAAAATTAAAATTATAATTTATTATCAAATGTTCTTATAGTTATGTTGTTTATAGTTTTAAGTTAAATGTTAATTCAAATTAAATTTTAAGTTATGTTAATTTGGTATTTATTAAGTTTATGTATTTATGTTATATTGTTTCTTATATAATTTTAAAAATGTAGCATCCTTAATAAGCCATGCATAATAAGGATGGAAAGCATTCAATAAATATATATAAAACATCTTTGCATTGATTTCCCTGGGGTGAAATTCCCTGGTGGTACCTTACCATATGCTGTTTTTATTATTTTGTTTTTCATTATTATTTCTATTGATGTGATTGCTCCACTCGAAACTTCAAGTTCCTTGGACGCTGCATATTTATCTCCTGCGACTTTTATTCAATGGTTGGTTGGTTTTGGAAGCTTATACTCTTGATTTGGCCCTTCTTTTTCACTTTTATTTTGCATACGACTGTATTATAATATTCAATCTTTCAGATAAATGTACATTCTAGGCGTTTTCATTGCTTCTCGCCGCACTTCTTTGTAACGATTACGATCACTAGACAACCCCATCCATTCATAATCCTACGTTGATAAATTCCCTTATTTTTGCTTGCCAAAAACTAAAGCAAGTGCCTTTTAATTACCTTTTTGAAAATCTGTTCGCTAACGAAATTTTGCAGAAGGCGAAACGGGTGGTAGTTTCTGACAGCAAGGTTGCGTCAGGATGGAAAATGAGGCAGGACATTGAAGCTCACCTCATTTTGCCGTATCTGAATGGATAATTTTTTATATCGATTTGTGCAATCTGTCCACCTGACCTTTGTACATATTCCAATTGTGTTCCTACCAAATTGAAAGCATGACTTTACGTAAGCAAATTGGTGTGTGGTAGACTATCTTACTGCCCACACAATCTTGTTAACATTGTTATAGACTATTAGAAGATCAACTTTTTATCATCCGTCACCACCCATTTTAGAAATAGCAAATCATTTTCCCTCAATTTGTGAAGAATTCGTACATCAAGCCGTAAAAGTGTTTCTACGCGAAATTGTAAAACTTTAGTTGGTCGTTGTGAATCTCTTCTGATTAGGGCGTGGTGCATCTTGGAGTAAAGAAACCTTGGAACAGAATTTGATAAACCACTCTGGAACACTAATTTTTTGATGAAATTCTTTCCATATTTCTTACACAATTTTTTACATTTATTCGACACATTTTTTTCTTCCATGAAATAAACCAGCATAATATGCCAAATATGCTCATTTTTAACGTTCATCGATAATTGTGTTGTTTACAAAATAAACCCAATCGTGAAACTTTTTGGTTAAATGTAAATATAATGTGGTTTTAAGGTTTAAATTAGTCAGTTGGGTTTCAAGACGTTTGAAAACAACCATCGTCAAAAACCGCACGAATTTTCTGACCAACCGTATAATTACCTAAAACCCCAGCCCAGCATTTAGCTGCTTCAAAATCTGGTGTGTTTAAAATAAATTCCTGGGAATCTTTATTAAACGTTGCTGTTGTCCTCATGAATTTGGCATTGCTTCCATGACCAATTTCCGTGAGGCAAAAACAACCTATAATCTGTTTGTAAAAGTTAAGAATTTTAATGTTTTAATTAAAAACAATGGTTACTTTTCCTTCCAGGAGGTCTTCGATGTACTGATTGTGCATATCTGTGCCCAAACCCCTTATGCCACTAACTACCATGTTTCGAGTAACGGCAAATTTAATGCTGGCGGAGTTGTCTAACAGGTAAATTGTCCTTATAATTGGTAGAATGGTCGCGGGGGTTGGAGGTGACGCAAGGGATTCTATTTCCCGAAAAGCCATCATCCTCTCAACAGCTAAGTGCCTCCTTTCGTCAAGCGTAATCGGTTGGGTTATCGGGTAAAATATCGGATTTTTTTTCAATTCATGTAAAAGTTCGTTCTAAAATTAGTTTTCAAATTAGGGTGAAAAATTAACAATCGTTAACAAATAGCGCTAGGTGGCTTATCGGGAAATCGATTTCTTTCATGCAACAGTTCTAAAAATAGTGTTCAAATTAAGAAATTCCCAGATCGTTACTAGATAGCGCTGTATGACTTTCACATATTTAAATATAGAACACAATAACATTTATAAGCGGTTAACGTACTTGAAATTCTAGCGTTTCTTTGGTGTCAAGGTAAATTTTTAATTTCTTCCAATCGAACGATGACAGTTTACGGTATTTATCTAGCGGTCCGGTTGGAAAATCATTCAATAGGTTATTATCCATTTTCACAGAAAACTTGCCAATTTCACGAAACTAGTATTAATATCACCAAGTTTATACTTTTAGCAGAACTTTGCCCGTTACATAGCGAGAGATAAGAGATTTATCACATCAATGACTGTCAAATATGATATAAATTAACATGACAATGTTGATGTGTATTCAGGCAAGAATACTAGTACTGCTTCGTACAACATCGATCAAAGTCTCGCTATAAAATTTTTATCTGATGTTGCAGAACAATTAAAACGAATTTTATAACAATCTTAAATAATTAATTAACGATTGTCAATTAAGGTCAATGAATAAAGATAATGTAAGTTGCAAATATTTTATTTAAGCAAACCAATTAATTGACAAATTCTTAATATTTAACGGCCAAATTCTTTTTCGGATATAAGAAATCTTCCCATCAAAATGGTCCACTCAACCCATTGCTGCTGAACATCGAATTTTATAAATGTTTGTATACCTGCAAACAAAATAATTTCTTATCTCCTGTATTTACAAACGGGCAAAAGGTTGATAATGAGTGCAATGGTCTTCTTTGAAACTTTCTGATAACACCGGTTTTTAGGTTCATTACAGTTCAAAAATGAATGCAGACGATATGCTTTCCGCTTTTGAAAACAGTGATAAGATTTGCTGTGATATTTTTTGTTAAATTTACAAACGGTTGCCAAATCACCGGAAAATCGTACTTCTCGATTTATTTCTTTTAAACCGCTCGAGAAACTCAATAAACTCGGGGAAAGCAATATTATTAGGACAAAATATAATTTATAATTTATACAGGGTTGGTCAAAAAAATCGTGACTGCAACATTGTAATTGTTGCTATTGAAATTATTTTGTTTTATGCGCTGTTAAAGTTATCACAAGCCATATGTTTATTTATATGTCATTGAATCGAAAACCGTGTTTTTGTCGTAATGTAACATCGACGCATGACTACGAAATGTTTTTAAAACAATTCTTGATTTCAGCAGGAATAATGCTCACACTGCTAGAAATATATGAATTTGTTTCATGAATTGTCTTAGAATCGACTAAAAAATTAAAGTTTAAAATTTAAATAACCAAATATTTGAAGTCGCGGCATTGTTTGATAAATTTTTGTTCGCAATTAAATAAACGTTCAGAAGTTTAAGGCCGTTACTCGAAAGATATAGGTAATACGTATTCCAAAAATAATTGACATAATGTATATGTGATCTAAGGGGTGACAATTGAGGACCTTGATGCAAAAAGGGGATAAGTCACAATATGAAAATTGGATTTATCGCCTTCTTGCATCAAAGACGCGTTATGGGATGAGTCAAAAGTAGTTTTAACTTCATTATGACATTATAACTTGTCCCATTCTTACATCAAACGACACCTAATTTACAATACATTCAAATGGCATACATAACTCGATATTGGGAAAATAATGACTTATCCACTTTTTGCACCAAGGTCCTCAATTGTTAATCAAAAACACACAATAAAAATATTTGAAGTTTTATTAAAAATTTATTTCGATAAATGTGGTAACTCTTACTTGTATAAAAGCCACGGCTAAATTTGGTGCGTAAAACAGTTGACATTCATTCTTAGCGGTAAATGCATCTAAACCATCCTTGCAACTTTTTTCAACTTTCGCAAACATCGCCTTGATAAGAGGAAACTAACCATTGATAAGTGTCGAGTATGTCTACATGAAAAAATTTAATTTTCCGATTAAAATAATATCAATAATTACTTTTAGCAACTTCCATTTCATGTACATTTTTAACAGTAAACTTATTTTTCAAAATGTTCGTTGTGTCTGATAAGAAATCAATTGATTTCTGTTACGCCGTAAGAAGAGCAGGTGCAAGTTATGACTCAGCGTGGGCCGAACAGACTCGACCAATCACCTGCGAGAGACGAAAGGAAACCAGAGAGTCTTGTCTTGAATCTCAAAAGAAGCACTACGTACATCGTCACCTCTTATATTTAAATCATTGAATACTCATTTTGTTTGTAAATAAGTTTTGTGTGTTAGTTTAAGTGTTGTAGAATGTCCATTAAGAAATTTAATAAATAATTTAATAGCTGTGCAAAATTACTTTGGCGCCCAGCAGATGTAAGGTCAAATTTGACTGACAAATCAATCCAATTTCATTGGCGAATTGCAGGAAGAAATACTGGGACATAAATTTAGCTACATTTCTTGAATAGAACACTTGCTCTTTATTTCTGGAGGTAAAGGAATCCAACCCATTTGCTTGATTATTTTTGTTTTATTAGGTAGGTAGGTCCGATTTTGGAATGTGATAATTATTGAATATAAGAAACCTACAGTCCTGAGAGCATGTAGGTATGTATTCTTGGGGAAATTTCAAACAGACAAGTTAAAGAAACGGTTTGGAATGTACAGACGACTATCTGGATCAAACTATAACGTATCAGTTAGACAAGTAATTGAATCAGAACACAAATTACGGATAAGATATATTTTGAAAATGATCAATGATCTGTTTGCAAAAAACTGGGATGTAGAGTTTGTCTAAACTTATTCTGCGTTTATGACTGTGCCTTTTACAATACTATAAGTGATCCGGCCATAAAAGTAGGTAAGCCGTAATAATCAACATGGGCAGAAGTGGCCAGGGCTGTATTTGGTAAATTTTTATAAATTTCTTGATGCTTAGATATAAATATGAGTAAATATTAAACCTCTTCTAATCATTAGGTAGGTATGTGGGGTTATTGATTAACTTAAATACTTGATGAATTCTATGACTTGTATTTGATTATTTGTTCTGAACTTAACTAAAGTTGAAATATTTAAGTACGGTTCTGAAGTATCTACAAAAATATTTTTCAAAGCAACCAGATGTGTCGCACCCTGCAGTGAACCCTCATTATCATCACTAAAAGTTGATTGCGGTTTAAAGTCATAAACGCAGAATATTTTTAGTCAAACTCTACTGCCTGTGTTTTTTTATTTGAGGAAGGGCGCGGTAGTAATGTTTGCAACGAATATTTTGACTTTTTACAGCGAGGTGACTTAAGTATACCAAGTTACCATGTTAAGGCTGTTTTCGCAGTTTGCCGAAACAATTATTTTTATTCACCGACATACGTTTTGGAAGCCAATTGGTACACACCGCACGCATTAAGAAAAAGATTCAATATTGACGCTATGTTGTACCATTTACGTAGTCTAATTTATGAATGCTCTTTGTGCGCTATTGGTTGAATCAATTGTTGACATCTGCCACTCAAGTCGTTGCGGACGGACCTTCTTGAATGTACACAAATAATTTCTTGGAAATAACACCAATTTTCCTTATCGATATCGAGAAAGCAAACGATGAGAAATACGCTCCGCCCTTTCCATACCACAATTCACTAAGACATTTCCGTGAATTTTTGGTAAAGCGATAAATTTATTTGGGATTTTGCGGTCGTATTTTTTAAAAAAATTAAATTTTTTTGATAACGTATTTTTGTAAAACATATTATATAATGGATAACGGGCGAAAATTTTCATTATGTAAAATTTAATAAAATCTAGAATTACAAAAATTTATACCCTTCATGTAATTTTTATTTTTTTTTAAAACAAGCGTCATAGTCAGATGAGCCTTTTTGTTATGTGTATTATGCGATCAAATTTTTGCAAACATTTAATATGGGCTTAGAAAAAAACCTCAAAAACAATTCAGAGGACCCGAGAAAACAGCCTTGAGTGTGTTTTCTTTCATATGTATGCTTTGTTAGAATATACAACAATATACAGGGTGTCCCATCACTTGTAGCCACCCCCAAAATTGAGCTTTAATTGAAAGCTATGAATTTGAAATTTGGTGCACGTATGACTCTGGTATAAGGCTAGAAATTTCCGGTTTTAAATGTTAATTGTCGGCGTTAGTTTTCGAGAAAAAAAATTAAAACTGATTTTTTATAAAAATACTATCTCCCAATTTCGTCAAATTTCACTTTTCAGGAACAGTATTATCGAGACAAAGATGTCCAAAGTAAAAAAAAAAATCCAAAAGCTGTAATTAGCCTAAAATTCTCTTATATTCGAATCTTAACAATAAATGTAATGATTTATGTCCCTAACGATCCTGAAGATGCTGTAAAAATTTGTCAGTGTCCAGTTGAAGCCCGGCGAAGTGAACGTCAGTAGCGTACCTAAATCGAACCTTTTTACATTCTTGTAGATTTCTAAAATTTTTGTAAGTCCTCTAATAAATTACGATTATGAGAACGAACATGATTTAAAGTCTGGATGTTAAATTATTTTTTTTAAGTCGAAGAGGACTTATTACACAATAAAGCCGCGGCAGGTAATTGTAAAGAGAGGCTGTCTAGTTAACCCCTTACCGCCCCCTGTGACAAATATGGGTCACCATGAAAATGTTTTTTTTTTCAAGTTATTGTGAAATTTTTGTTGTTAACACTATCTGTCCCGTATTTGGCACACTCAAATGTTTTATAAGATCATCATAAAAGGTATTACGTGGTCCTGACCGCAATATATGACATATTTGACGCCTAGTAATATTTTGAACTTTTTATAAAAAATTGCGATAAAAATTTTTTTTAGTATTTTTTCAAGTGTTCAATAACGATAATTAATAACATATATTTAATTGAACGGTATAAAAAAAATCGGGCGGTAAGGGGTTAACAAGATCTGAAGCTGTTTAATTGTTTTTACAAGGAAAGTATTTTAACGCAAACAGAAAAACATTTTATTTTCTGTAAGTTAATGTAATCCAAGCAATTTTGTGTTAAATTACAAAAAAAATTAGTTGCAACAAGTGGTTGGGAAAAATAGCCGAACGCTCTGCTTACCATACAAGTACTTAATGAGGGTCGAGAGTTAGCGTCCTCCGCCGAATTCAGTTCCGCTTGCAGTTAGTGACCAACAACGCGCGGTGCGTCACAAGCCTGAATTTATTTAATTTTCGTCTTTTTCGGCGGCCATTGAAAAACGCCACCCAATCAAACTCCCCAAATTTTAACCCAGCTTAAAATGTCGTCGATGACTTTCGGCCAGAAAACTTTCACCCCGACTCCCCCGGATAAGAGCAGTTTCCTTCTGGACCACGAAGGAGTCTGCAAGAAATTCATCCTTAAATTTATGATTTGTTTGAGGCAAAACGTACAACAACTATTCGTTGTTCATATTCTATCATTTTTTGAATTTTTTGGATTCCCGGCTTTTTGGGCGGCCATTGAAAAACGTCAACCAACCAAATTCACCCAAATCTTAACCCAACTTAAAATGTCGTCGATGACTTTCGGCCAAAAAACGTTCACCCCGACTCCCCCGGATAAGGGCAGTTTCCCTCTGGATCACGAAGGAGTCTGCAAGAAATTCATTCTGAAATTCATGATCTGCTTGCGGCGAAACGACAACAACAATTCTTTGTGTAGGCCAGAATGCCAGGACTATTTGGCATGCAGAATGGAAAACAACTTAATGGCCAAAGAAGAGTGGTCGAAATTGGGCTTTACCGATTCCAAACATATCAACGTGTAAAATTAGTTGTAAATACAGTTTTAAGTTTCATAATCTGACTTTAGTTTCGTTCTAACCTCAAATCATGTAAGTTTGTTGTTTCACACTATTTTCGGTTCTCATTCGAATTTCTTGCAGGGCTGACGAAATCGTGGTTTGTCCCTTTAACCAAAAACATGTGATGCACAAGAGTAAACTGCAGACTCACATCTTCAAGTGCATGAAGAACTATCTGAATTTCCAGACCTGTCCATACAACGCCATGAACCGATTCACCACCAAAGAGAAGTTGACTGTGCATTTGTTGGGATGTCCAGATCGCACCCAATTTTAGACGTGGAGCTTTAAAAACACCACCAACGAGCGACTGAAGGAATGGAGTGACAACTGCGACACGCGTTCCTTCAACTTGGAGCACGGAAGTTGGGAGGAAGAATACCGCCCTTGAATTTCTTGCAGTTTTGTTTGTTGGATTTTGCACTTTTTTTTAAATAAATTGATCATTATTTTGTTAATGTTAGAAATTCCATTGGAAATTCCAATTAATTTTAAGGGGGCCACTTGAGAAGCAAGATTCACAAGATGGCGCCACCGTAGTAAAAAGTGTCAATTTTGTAAAATGCTTTTTTCATTAACAAGCTTTTTTATATAAAAAATAGTGGTGGATATAAAAGATAAAAAAATGATCTAGGTATACTGCCCTGCTTAGGAAGAAGACAGTAACTAGAAAAATATGAAATTTGAGATATGGGTATGTGATCTATATCTTTACAGCGAAAAAAACAGTAAAAGCTATTCGTACGTAATTTATAAAGCAAAAGCAGTTACTGCCTTTTCAATTTTGACTCCTATTACAAGATAAAAAGGGAGTATCTACTGTCAAGCGCTCAGCTACTGCTTTCTAGCCATCGTAGTACTCGATAAGTTCGTGAAATTACTGCCTGTGATGGTTACTGCTTTATTATTAATAATATTTTATTAACTATCGCCGATTGTAAAAATTATTTATTTGCTCTAATCAGTGTATTTTGATACCCGGTTTCTGAAAGCGACGTTCATTTATATCTCCAATTATTACCATGGTTACTATTTTTGCAACATTTAATTGAAGCGTAGTTAATACCAAAGAAAAAAGTATTCCACCAGTAAAAGGCAGAAATGCTGCAACTTGTGCATACTGCTTTATTGATACGTTTTTTCCCAAACACTTTACATGGTAGAACGGCAGTAAATGTATTTAAAGGGGTCGGATATGAAAAAATTGAAAAAAGGCAATTTTTTATTTTGTACAAATAGCCCAGTAAAAATCTATTTTTACTCTGCAAAAGGTCGGTCAGATTTGGTTTTTTGATATGTTTTATCATAAATGCCCCTAATGTTAATGTCAAGTTTTTGACCTCGTGACCTTTCCGGAAAGTGTTGAAAATGGGGGTTGAACTTAAAAAAAACACGTTTTTAAGTACGCTGCGCAAACGGCTTTTTGGAAAAAAATAATTTTGACTCGTTTAAATACCTGACGATATAGGCATTCAGAATAGAATCGAGACCGCTACTCTAGGACCAATAGTTTATGAGCTATGATTTTTTGAAGTTCACCACTTTGATTGCTTAAACCGCAAATGAACTGTTTTTGCTGTTATCTCACGTCTCGTGCGTTTCAGGATGATGCACTGGTTACATCGAAACAAATAATATGTCAATATAATGGGCATTAAATGCTCTTTACTATGGTTTTTTGTTTGATCCAATCGGATGAAAAATGACCACACGGCGAGCAATGAAACTTGGATAATTATTGAAAAAACTGCCTATATTTAGTATTGTTTCATTGTGCTCTAAAACCTGCCCATTATAACCAATCTCAAAAATTTTACATTCCATGAATACGTGACAGCTTATGGGGCACAGAAGTGCAAAATTTTTCTTTTTTGATACCGACACCCTTGCAGCTTTATTCCAAACGGGGCGCGGACTCAAAAATAACGAAAACGTCAAAATTCTCTTACTCCTGAAAGTTGGCACTTGCAATCACGTGTATGCGTACATAAATTTGGTGACTTTATGACACCTCCCCCCCCTCCCCCCGATCGACACCAAACTTCGAAGGAACACTCTCCAGCGTAGAGTATTCCTGAAAAATACTTCGAATATAAATATAATGTTTCGTGTTAACAAACACGCAATTACAAATACCAACAAAAATTTACGAAATTCAAATTTTTTAAAGTTGATAAAAATTTGTTTAAAACATTTTTATTCATAAACTATGTATAAGAACTAATTATATAAAGTCGTTTCCGTAAACATTTCAAAAAAATTCCAAACTTTTATTTCGGAGACGAACGATTTTCTCCAATATACGTCAACTTTCCTGAACGCGCCCACCGTTTGAATTATTTCCATAATTTTTTTATTTTTGATGGGGCCCTGACAATTTTACTGAGTACGGGCTTCAAATTTGTAGACAACCATCCAAACACCCTTGCAAAACCGCCTGCGAGCGCTCGAACACCGTGTCTCATTTAATTTGTCCAATTGTGTACCTACTAAGAAAAAGAATTGATTAATATATCACCCGTTATCCACGCCGTTTAAACCAATTTTTTCTCCGATATCACCTGGAATAAGGGTCTTAGGATCCCAAATAATTTCAAAAAGGCATGCTGTACCTGTTGCACCCCATTAGAACTGATTAATTGTGCGTACACGAGTGCGTATGTTGTGGTTTGACCTAAACGATTATTGTTTCAAGAAAATTGACGAAGAAATTGTTGTGATGGATAAAAATTCGTGTAGTATTTTTATGAATGAAAATATCTACATTCAATAATGCATTGTCTGTGTTGACATTTAACCAATTCCCATTACCTGCACACCAAAATCTCTTTTTCCTCTTTTATTGGAGGCAGTTCTTTGCTTTTATTCACACTACTTTTGTGATGTATTCACAGATGTGGACAACTCCCTTTCACAACATCTTTGGATTGGTTTCCCTGCGGTGGAATTCCCTGGTGGTAACTAACCATATGCTGTTTTTATTTTTTTGTCTTTCATTATTTTCTTGTTTATTATGTTCTCGCTCAGCGCCATGATGACTGCTGAGTGATCAGATTCTAGGTCAAAGTTTTCATCGAACTCTATAAAATTGGGCGAAACGTTCCGCGATATGAAGAAATCCAGCAGGTCTGGGATTTTATTGGTGTCTGTTGGTCAGTATGTGGGCTTCGCTGTGGTATGAAAATTGCATTCTAATTCCCGAACAGCCTTTCTTAACTCGCTTCCCTTGGTCGTGATTAATCCCAATCAATATGTTTAAGTCACCCTCTCACCTGGATCTTAAAGAAGAGTTTTAATGTCTTACTGTTGGTGGACAGTAGACCGCTCCAACTGTGAGCTTTTATTTGGTGTACTTGATTCCTACTACAGTATGCCGAATGTCATCACGTTGTAGATGACATTCTTCATAGTGATTAATGGATTCTTTGATGATAATGGCACTTTCACCGTTTGCTTAGTTATCCGGATGGATTGCATGGTATATTTTGTCGTCTCTTATCTTTAGATATGGTTCGGTTGTCATTTGTGTCTCTGAGATGAGACACACATCTATGTTCTGAAAATTTATAAAAACTTCCAACGAGTGTTTTTTGTTGAGATTACCGTTTGCTTTCCAGATGACAATCCATAGGTCTCGTCGGTCCATGATTTTATTTCTGTTTGGGAATGGCACCAGTGTGCTGGCTTCTAGTTTATCAAGTCGGTTATTTACTTGATTTATAGATTTTATCATATCTTGCAACATTTGCATTATGGATGGTTCGGGTTTAGATGCAGAAGGAATAGGCTCTTCCTTCTGTTTCTGTGTTGCTTGTGCCAGCTTTAGTCTTATTGGAGACGAATGCTGTTAGGTGAGGGTTTGTTGTATTTTTTGGCTTTATAGTGCTAAACCTTCTTCTTTGCAGTTCTTTAGTCACTATGCGGCTGTTATATACGAATGTGCACGGTATGCTGTTTCTTAGAGCAGGGGTGGCCAACCCGCGGCCCGCTTTGACCTTTTTTCTGGCTCGCGAGATTCATCCCGCTTTTACAAACACAAATAATACACAATAATAATAACTCATTATGTTTTAATTTTTCACTCCAAAAAATGTCTATAGTGGGTCTAAATCTAATATGGGGATATATAATTTTATCTGTGGCCCGCGGAGTTATGATGTATTTCCAAAGTGGCCCGCAAGATCATTTGGGTTGGCCACCCCTGTCTTAGAACATCGATCAAAGTTCCGTCATAAAAATCTTATCTTATGATGCAAAACAATGTAAAACGAATTTTATAACAATCTTGAGTGTCATAGGACTACGTTAAATAATTAGTTAGTAATTAACGATTGTACACGTCAAAAGGACTTTAAATGTGCTTTCTTTTATTTAAAGTTAATTAATAAAGATAATATAAATTAAAGATATTTTATTCAAACAAACCAATTAATTGACAAATTCTTAATATTTAGAGGTCAAATTCTTTTTCGGGTATAAGATATCTTCCCACCAAGACGGTCTACTCAACCCACCGCTGCTGAACATCGAATTTTGTAAATGTTTGTATACCTGCAAACAAAAACATTTTTTATCTCCTATATTTACAAATGGGCAAAAGGTTGATAATGAGTGGTCTACTTTGAAACTTTCTGACAACACCGGTTTTTAGGTTCATTACAATTCAAAAATAAGTGCAAGCGATAAGTTTTCCGTTTTTGAAAACAGTGTAACTTTTCAAAATTTGCTGTTAAATTTTTTGTTAAATTTGCAAACGGTTGCCAAACCACCGGAAAACCGTACTTCTCGATATTATTACGACAAAATAGAAACGCTTATAATTTAAACAGGGTTGGCCAAAAAAATCGTGGTAGTTGTTGCTATTGAAATTATTTTGTTTTTTACGTTGTTAAAGTTATCACACGTCATTTGTTTATTTATATGACATTGAGTCGAAAACCGTATTTTGTTGTTGTAATGAAATGAAATCTTCTAGGACAAAGTTGGTGACACGTTGACTGTTACATCAACTCATTACTATAAAATATTTGTCAATTTTGTCATTCCTGAGCTATAATATTTTTAAACCAATTCTTGGTTTCAGCAGGAAGAATATCACTCACACTGCTAGAAATAGATAAATTTGTTTCGTGAATTGTTTTAGAATCAACTAAAAAAATTTAAAAAATTAAAAAAACAAATATTTGAACCAAATTTGATAAATTTTTGTTCGCGATTAAATAAACGTTCAGAAGTTTAAGGCCGTAACTTGAAAGATATAATATGTATTTTAAAAATAAATGACATTATGTGTACCTAAGTCAATGTTAATGAAGTAAAATTGATATATCTAAAACACTTTATAATTTAGTTATATCATTTATAACTGTCACGTCATTTTATCTAACCCTGTATAATCAATTCAAAGTTGTTTGGTTATTATAAGCGGTCCATAGTTTTTGACTCATGTTGCATGATAAAACTTACCAAGCCGTCGGATTTTCCCAAAACTGAATGTAGCACAAAGTCAGATGGAGCTATAGCATCAACCAAAGCTACGGCATCATCTTTCAAGTCTCTGCAAAGCTTTAAAATACTCTCTTGAATGATGGATGCTGGTTCTGAGCCTATTGTGTAACCACCTTGGTATAAGGTGACTAAATGTTTTTCCAAAGACCAGACGCCGTATAATGCCAGTAATTTTGTGAGGACATGCTTCAGTTCTGGCTCCTTAGCCTCGTTAATTTGTGCAAGGGCACGTTGTAAAAAGAAATGCTGAAATTAAATTTAATTAAAACTTAATTTCGATAAGTGTGGCAGCTCTTACTTGTATAAAAGCGACGGCTAAATTTCGTGCGTAAAACACTTGACTTTCATTCTTGGCGGCAAATGCATCTAAACCATCCTTGCGACTTTTCTCAACTTTCGCAAACGTCGCCTTAAGAAGATAGCAAACTAGCCATTGATAAGCATCGAGTATGTCTACAAGGAAAAAATTAATTTTCCGATTAAAATAAAATCAAAAAATTACTTTTAGGAATTTCCATTTCATGTACATTTTTAACAGTAAACTTATTTTTCAAAATTTTCATAGCGTCTGATAAGAAGTCAATCGATTTCATTGGCGAATTGACTTTTTCTCCTTTAAGTATTGTGGGCCATAATTTTAGCAACCAATTGCTGGTTTGTTGAATTAAAATGTGGTTTTCCCCTTCGTAAGTATTATTTGCATCATGATCGCCCCTTAAATCGCCCAATCCGGCGGCTACAATTAAAATTACTTTTTGTTCTTAACACAACGTAACTAATTCACCTTTCAAATATCCATGTCCACCACAAGCTTCCCGGCATTCTTGAATGGCGTCTCGTACAACCCAACCAGTTACGGGTTTACAAGCCGATGATACTCCATGCATCTCAATTCCTAAGTTTGCCAAATTCTGATCTTGAAGGCCTTTATTTGAATCGATTTCAAACTGTCGATAGACTGGTGTTAAAAAGTCGCTAAACATTCTGAAGACGTATACCGCAGAAAGATATGGCAATAATCGATTTTGCTAGAATTAAAATTTTATAATAATAGAAAAATTTGATTTTTTTTATTACGTGGGTTTGATATTCCAGAATCGAAACTTCATCTTGGCCATCTGGACCAAATTGCTTCCTTACTGCTGCGTACCTTACACCAATGGTCACAGCTGCGCCACCAAACATCGCGCATAAACCAGTGATGTCAACACGTCCAGAAGATAAAGTACCCATTGATACTCCGTGCCGTTTATTCAAATCTTTAAATGGAGTCACATATTTACCTTCTTCGTTTACGTCGCCAGTTTTATTAAGCAAAGCAGCTTTCGGAATACGATAATAATTGAAAATTAACACTCTGCAATTATTCTTGTTATTAATATTTAAATTGCGATCAATTTCAGATTTACCCGTTGTCATTTCCATTCAAACCGACTTTCTCTCCCATATCACCAACCGTAATTCCGGGGAGGGGTAATAACGTTTTTGTGTCTCTTATGTTGACGAAAAAGGCGTGCAACCCTTGCCTCATGCCGTCAGGGGTTATGAGTTGAGCGTAAAGCACCGCGTGCGTGGCAGTTTGGCCCAACATTCCTGACCAACATTTCGCCGCTTCGAAATCTGGGGTATGGATTATAAATTCCTGAGTGTCCTTATCGAAAGTGGCTGTTGTTCTCATAAACTTAGCGTTGCTTCCATGGCCAATTTCCGTCAAGCAAAAGCACCCTAAAATCTAATCCAAACTAATAAAATCTGAAATTTTTCATCACAAGTAATACCTTTTTATCCATTAGATCATCAATGTAATGTTGGTGTCTTTCAGTTCCTAAACTTTGCAAAGCACCAAGCGCCATCCCGTAATTAATACCGAATTTAATTCCTGCGGAAGGATCGAGCTGGTGAGTGACTCTACTCCAATGAATTCGCGGATTTGGTTGCGGGTCTGTTATCAATTTAATTTCGCGGAAGGCCATCATTCTCTTCAGTGATAAATGCTTTTTCTCATCTAAAGTTTGCGGTTTGATCGGGGGATAAAAAATGGGGTCTTTTTCCAATTCGGCGACCAGTTCATGCTAAAATTTAATATTATAAATTGGACGATGCCCTCTGATAAGGAGATTAGTAAAAACTTCACCGTTGATAAAATGAAGTATTTATGTTTTTTACTTACTTCAAATGCGATGGCTTCTTCGCCGTCGAGAAAAATTTTCAGTTTTTTCCAATCGAATGAAGCCCTCTTTCGGTACTTATCCAGAGGTCCTGGTGGAAAATCGGGTAAAAGCTGCGGAGTCATTGTTGCACTTCTTACTCACAAGACAGTCAGCGATGAAATGAAATTAGAAGTCATTAAAACCTAATGAGTGAGATTGTAGATATCTAGAACTTTGTACGTGACGACACGTCGTTTACATTACAAATAAATAAACAGAAAAATTATAAATAAAATGCTTACCGGTTATATTCTTCATATTTTGAAATTTATTGGGAAAAGAAAATTTTTATTACATAACAAAATATTGAGTAATAAACCGGATAGTGCATTTAAATCTTGGAAGTCAAGTTTCGTTTCGGATGTAAACAATCTTCTTACGATTTGGGTCTACACAAACTTTCACCAGTCAACATGTAATTTTCTTACTAAGCCTTGACGGAAATTTTTAACTCATTTATACACAAATACAATGGAATTTGGGTATTACAATCAAGGTTATGTTATTACAATCAGTCAATCACTAAGCAGTTTTGTAAAATTAGTTATTATAATAAAAATTTATCAATTTTGGCGACAAACGATACGAATTCTTAGCAAATTCGTACGAAATGGAAACTTTCTTCGAAACCTACCTTTAATCAAAGCATATCGTTCTAAAATAATAAATTTTTCAAAATAAATTCTGTCTTCTTTTTAAATTGAATGAAATGTACAATATTAGAAGTGTAATAATTCTCAATATATATTTTTACGTTATGGATAATATTACTATTAAAATAAAATAATTGGACATATCCTTTCAGACACAATTCTTTTTGTTTTTGTTAATTTTTGTAAAAACGTATCGCACCACACAGAACTTTACCACTTTTCAAAATGTTAACAACACAGTTTATCTGAGTTATTTTATTTTACTAGTAAACGGGTAATGTTATATTTGGTGTGATAAATTGTACAAATCTTAGAATTGTTTGAAATAACTTCAATAATAGATATTTTCTAAACTAAGTAATAAAATTGCAAGTTCGAAAGTGATCATAATAAAAATGTTATTGTGGGTCTACTGCGAAACACCTTGATACAGTTTGATAAAAACGCTTTTAATATCCAGTTGTTTGACTCGAACAATCGCCTTTAACTTCTTTGCTTTGTTAAGCATACCTGTTTTTAATATTCGATATTTGATAATTATAAGAGATTATGTGAGATTATCAAAAGTCTTGTCGTGCATTTATTATTTCTCATCTAGACAAATAGTGAGACTCCACATTTTAATGCGTCTGTAGGGTGATCCAACGACCGCGGGTCTGTTATAAGAAATATTGTAAATGTTTTCCAGTCGGTAAGTGTCGAAAGGTTCCAAAGGACAAATAGGTATTAATTATTTTTCCCATTTAAAAAAGAGAACGTGAAATTAATTACTTACAAATATTTGAAGTGTGGCCTATACGATTATCATAACTGTGCGATACGAACTACAAGTGACTATTAATATGAAAGCCACATGTCTAACGAAATTTTGCAAATTTTGATGACATTATTCTAGCAAAATCACTTTTCAGCCACTCTTTACCACAAGTAAAAAAAAGAACTTAAGTATATAAAAACAATTGTTACAATGTAGCAACTTAATAAAGAATAAACGGTAGTTTAGCTTTAATTAAATCTTGGATGGCAAATTTTCTTTCGGGTATAAAATATCTCTCCACCATGCTGGTCTACTCAAACCTTCGTCAGTCATCATGAAATTTTGTAAATGTTTATAGACCTTAAATGAAAGTTGTTCATCAATTCAAACACAACCAAGTGGGTGGAAACTTACCAAACCGTCGGATTTGCCTAATACCGAATTTAAAATAAAATCATGTGGGGCAATAACATCCACCAGAGCCACAGCATCGTCTTTCAACTCCCTGCATAATTTTAAGATGCCGTTTTGAATATGGGTTACGACTTGTGGCTCTCTTGCGAATCCACCTTGATATAAAGTGGGTATGTGCTTTTCCAGTGACCAAATTCCGTACAGTGAAAACAGTTTCATAAGGACGTTCTTAATCTCCACATCTTTGGCTTCATCAATTGTCACTAACATTCTTTGCAGGAAGATGTGCTAAATTCACCGAAGTTATTAATTAAGCTTTTTGTTTAGATTTCAATCGTACCTGAGTAAAAGCAACCGCTAGATTTCTTGCAGAAAATACCTGATTTTCGTTTTTAGCCTCAAAAGAATTCAAACCCTTCTTTTGATTACTTTCCATTTTTTCATAAGATGTTTTCAAAAGGTAACAAACTAACCACTGATATGCATTGGTGATATCTAAAACGAAATGAAGGGTAAAATAATACGATAAGGATGAAAACTGACTTTTAGGTGACGCGACGTCTTCGACATTTTTGCCGGAATAAGTACTCTTTAAAATTTTAAAGGCATCTGTTAGGAAATTAACCGATCCTAATGGAGATGTAAGTGTTTTTCCATCAAGTACAGCAGGCCATAACTTCAACAACCAATTACTGGTCTGTTGGATTAAAACGTGATTTTCTCCTTCATAAGTGCAAATGGCATCGTTGTCATTTCTCAAGTCTCCCAATCCAGCAGCTAAATTCAAACGCTAATAGAAAATCGATTAAAGCATATTAAATTTGATTTACCTTTCAAATATCCATGTCCACCACAAGCTTCTCTGCATTCTTGAATTGCTTCTCTTGCGGTTCAACCGGCAACTGGTTTAGACGCCGATGATATCCCGTGAATCTCAATTCCTAAATCTGACGCTTGTTCTTTATTTTGACCAGTTCTATTATCAATTATAAATTCCCTGTAAAGTTGTGCTAAATAGTTGGCAAAGATGATGTTAGCGTACGTGACGGCCAAGTACGGTAACAACCGATGTTGCTGTTAAAACTGAATTAGAAAATTTTACACAATTTCGTTCACCTACATGCGTTTGATATTCAAGAATGGAAATTTCATCTTGCCCGTCGGGTCCAAATTGTTTTCTAACGGCTGCATAACGTATAGCTATTGTTACAGCTGCGGAGAGATAAGTTGCGCAGAAGGAAGTAATTGCAACTCGTCCTCCTGACAATGCACCTAAAGAAGCGCTGTACCGTTTATTCGGATCCGAAAATGGAGTTATGTATTTGCCGTCCGGAGATACATCACCAGTCTTGTTGAGCAAATCGGTTTTTGGTACACGATAATTGTTGAACATAAGAAATCTGCGAGGAAGCAATTTAGAACAGAATAAAAATATATTTGAGGCATACCCGTTGTCGACGCCGTTTAAACCAATTTTTTCGCCCATGTCACCAACAACAACTCCGGGACGAAGCAATAAAGTTTTTGTATCTCGAACGTTTACAAAAAAGGCGTGCAGTCCTTGCTGTACCCCATCGGGAGTAACGAGTTGAGCGTAGACTAGGGCATGCGTGGCACATTGACCTAACATTTTATCATTCATTTCCAATTAAGTTTAATTAGAAATGGCAAATGGTTTGTTTTTTTTGGCTTGATGTATAAGTTCGTAGCAATTTAATTTTTTAAAGCAAAAGTGTTTAAAGCATTATCTAAAAATGACCGGAAAGATGGAATTAAGTTAGTCATTAACATTTGAGTTATTTCTCCATCGGATTCTGATATTTACGGTCTCTACAACACTACACTATAACACTAAGTGTCAAAATCGGCTTGACAAGTTCTCAAAAATCATCGATAGTTTAAGCAAATGAGATAATTGGTGTGTTTTCATTTCAAGTGATTACTAGGTTTGTACATTCATGAACATGTATCAATCACATTGACTTGTGGTTTTAATATTTTTTCCTGCAATTAGTATAGAGCGTTCAGCAACTGACATTGCTAGAGTAGTAACTTTTCTTCGGGATGGTCGAAATCAACATGGCATATCATAAACGACCATTCTTAAGATCATAACAAAGTTCATTGAGACTAATTTCTACACGAGAAGAACTGGTACGAGTTTAACAAGCATCCATGATGATGATACTATTAAAATCAGGCATCACCTGAAAGAACTTGGAAGTGCCAGCGTTAGTGATTGAACAGTAAGAAGAAGGTTAGAGGATGGCAAGCGAATCTGCTAGTGCTAATGGCCCAGAACTTTTCCGGTATCATCGAATATTTCACCTTTCATTTGCCCAGGAACACTTGAATTGTACTTTTGATCATTGCAACCAAGTACGCTTTACTAGATAAGTCAAAATTTTGTTAACATTTCTCCGATGACAGCCTGAGAGTATAAACAGAGTTTTAATTTATCAGTGAAGATCACTTGACTCCACTAGTCAAAGTCAAATTTCAGTGTTCCTGAGCAAATGTACGGCAAGTTACTAAGTGATGCTGGAGAAGTTCTGGACCTTTACTATACCTTCGTGGCCTTAATTTAACATCACATAACCTTCCCCTAACAATGGCAGATTTAACTTCCTACATACGATTGCTTGTTTCAATTGAATGTACTGACTTATTTTAGAGAACAAGCCACGATAAAAAATAAAATCTAAAGTTGACGTTGATCTTGCTAGACTCGAGTCAACTTTCTTAATGTTAGATTCAGTCTTGTTGAACTTCTTATGATCCCGAGAAAGGTAGTTTGTGCCATCCTGAACAATAGGGACTACTCGAGCAGTCAGTTGATAAAACATCAGTAATTGTAGGAAAATATTTTTAAAAAACAGCGAACGTCACTGAAATGAAAACATCAACATTAACATTAAAAAGTTAATAATTTCTCATTGTAGGTTTTTTTGAACCCTTAAAGGTCTATATAGTCATGTTACTCTTTTTCTGGGCTTGGTTACACTATAACATTGAATGTAGTTAAAAAAAAATAACGATAAAATTTGTTATGTTATGTTATCTCACGTTTTTTTTGCAGTTTAAAAAAAATTCCGTAACAGAATGGACGAACTTATGTATCAATTCACAATAATGTTATCGACGAATCTCGAATCTCGAATCTCGAATTATTTATTATTTAAAGTTCAATGATTAGTATCGTTGGAAAATTGGCAAATACCTAATACGCCAGCCCAACATTTAGCTGCTTCAAAATCTGGCGAATTCAAAACAAATTCTTGAGTAACCTTATCAAATGTCGCTGTCGTCCGCATGAATTTTGCGTTACTTCCATGACCAATTTCTGTAAGGCAGAAGCATCCTATAATCTAAAATTAAATATTTTTTAATCATATTTGTAAACATTTTTGATGATTACTTTTCCGTTTAAAATATCTGCTACGTAATGATTGTGCACATCTGTGCCTAAACTCATAATGGCACTGGAAACCACCCCATACGAAATTTCTAATTTGATACTTCCGGAAGGATCCAATATATTGGTAATCCTACTGGAAGCGCTAACGATACTGGCCTTTGCATTAAATTGCATTACCGAATCTAAACTACGTAAGGCAATCATCCTCTTTGTAGACAAGTGCCTGATTTCGTCAAGACTCAGCGGTTTGGTCGGCGGATAAAATAGTGGATCTTTTTGTAACTCGGTAATAAGTTCATTCTAAAAATTCAGATAAGTTTTTATGGTTTTCAAATTAACAAATGGAAATAAAAAAGTAAAACGCTATAAACAATGGCCAAAGTTTTGTTAAATGTAGTTCTTTGTCTAGACTAAAAATTAACATGAGTTTTTAATTAATTGCTTAGTTAAAAGTGTTTAAAATCCGGAAAGGTCAGTTTCGATATATTTCGAATAAATGATATTCTCTTGTGTTTTATGTTACTCATTGTTTTCACTCACTTGATATTCTATAACCTCTTCAGTTTCAAGGAATATTTTTAGTTTTTTCCAATCGAACGAAGCTTTTTTTCGGTATATATCTAAAGGTCCCGAAGGAAAATCAGGTAATAGTTGCTTGGCCATTTACTAAAGCACACGCGTGATCAACAATGACTTGTGAATAACTGATGTGTGGAATGTGGCCTTTATACTTGTCGTGCGAAAGTGATAAACAGTGCAATTTCTTAATTTACTGATAATTCTATTATCGGTGCAATAAAAATGTTCTCAAAACTCTTTCCTGTGCTATGATTAGTAGAAACAGTTGGGATAGTACAAATGTATTGATATTCAGAATATAATGTTTTAATATTTATAATTTGAAATATTTCTCTTTGGGTATAAAATATCTTCCCACCACTCGGGCCTACTTAAAGCATCATTAGTAAACATTGAGTTTTGTAAATGTTTGTACACCTGCATAAAAAGTAATTTAAATTAAATTCAACATATCAAGCCATCTGATTTTCTCAAAACTGAATTTAGTAAAACTCCGGTGGAGCAATTGCATCTACCAAAGCAACAGCGTCGGTTTTAAATCCTTTCACAGGCTGAGTATATTGTCTTGTATGATAGAAACTGGTTGTGGTGGTAAGGGTTGAAATCAAAGAATGCGCTAAATCCATGTCCAAATACAATACATTCAAGAACAACCATTTCATTGAATTGAAATTTGTCTAAATTTGTTTCTCGGCCTTATATTGTAATTGCATTGCTATAATATAGCCAAAATTGCGACAAAAAGGTCATTGAAATTAGTTAGAAGTGCGATTTTCAAAATAAATTCTGTCTCCTTTTTAAAATAAGTGAAATGTACAATATTAGATGTGTAATAGTTCTCAATATATATTTTTATGTTATAGATAATGTTATAATATTATTAATAATAATATATTATTAAAATAAAATAATTGCACGTATCCTTTCATACACTTTTTTTTTCGTTTTTGTTAATTTTTGTAAAAACTTATCGCACCACATCACTTTTGAAAATTTTAACAATACAGTTCATTTCAGTTATTTTATTTTAATAATAAACGTGTAATGTTGTATTCGGTGTGATAATTTGTACAAATCTTAGAATTGTTTGAAATAAATTAAGTTCTGTAACAAAATTGCAAGTTCGATAGTGATCATCATACAGGCTGATTCCTAAAAAACGTCCCACGATTTAACTCGGTTATTTATTGCCCAATTTCAAAAAAAAAAATATGAATGATAAGTCGAGTAAGTACTACAAGAAGGTATTAATTTGGATTTTTTCCCACATTAACTTCAATGTGAAGCGACAGTCAACATTTTTTTCAAATGACAATGTATACATTTTTTATTTATTATGGTAGAGGGTCTTTTTCCAAATTCAATGATATTTAATAACTCGACATTGAAGTAATATTAAGGGAATTTTTTTTTTTTAATAAAAATAAGTCGGACTTCCAATAAAAAAATTTAGCATGACTTGGAAAACAATAAGATCATCACGTGATAAATGTAATTTAAGTGTCAATATAAGAGTTTCATTCAAATTTTCAGTTATTTTATGATTCGAATTTATAATTTTTGTGTGAAATAACACAGTGATAATGAATAATAATGAATTGGCTGACATGCTGCAAGTGTATTTCGAATGCAATAAAAATCGTAATCAAGTGCGCATTTACAGCAATCGCTTTCAAAACAGGGAAGTTTCACATGTTCTAAAATTTTCTAGATTTGGAAAAAAAATTGAGAATGGGGCTTTTAATAAACCCAAAGTACAGGAACGTAAGTTTGACGAGAATATTGAATTAGGTGTATTGCTGAATTTACAAGAAAATTTTGCACCAGCCTATTCAACCAATCAGAAGCCTTTCTTTTGAACCGCTACCAAGTCAACGCAAGTATTTTTTCGGAAATTTTTTCCGATTGGGTAGGACCCTGGAGTGAATTTTAGTGGAAATTTTTTGACGTCATAATTACTGTCACTAATACTTACATTAAGTACGTGTAACCAGAATAAACGATGCCATTTGACATTAAATGCCATTCAACGCTTCCCATAAACTTGCAATCAAAATATCGTATTATTTATAGCGTTGAGTGACGTTTATAGATAATGTGTCAATACATAAATTAAATTGCAAAAAGGTGCAAAATTTTCTTACCGAATACCACTCGACGTTAAATTAAAATCCGGAAATAATTTAACCTCTAGTGGTATTACAAGTGAAAATTCAAGAACTTCTATTAGAGAAATTGCGAATACCATTGACACGTCGTACCAAACTACCCAGGAAATATTTCAGAAACATAAATTCAAACCGTACATACCTTAAAAGTTCAAGTTTTGGAAGAAAATGTTTTGCATATTTTATTTGAATATGATGCAACAAAATCCTATTTTTTGTAGAAATATTATTTGGACAAATGAATGTACTTTTAGCAATAATGGCATTTTTAATTGACATAACCATCGATTTTTTAGCTAGGAAAATCAAGAGTTACCATTGATAATAATTTTCAATGCAGATTTAGTGTGAATGTGTGGTGCAGTATTTTGGGTGATCGATTGGTGGGACCATTTTTTGTAGATGGCACTCTAAACCAAGAAAAATACCACCAAATGTTGGTTGGAACAATTGATGATTTCTTGAGTGAATTTCCTGTTGCAGAACTCAATGGACTTTATTTTGTTATTATTTCCTTGTTTTGAAAACGATTGCTGTAAAGGCACACTGCCTGATTGCGATTTTTATTGCATTTGAAATACACTTGCAGCATGTCAGCCAATACATTATTATTCATTATCACTGTGTTATTTCACACAAAAATTATAAATTTGAATCATAAAATAGCTGAAAATTTGAATGAAACTCTTATATTTATACTTAAATTACATTTATCACGTGATGATCTTATTGTTTTCCAAGGCATACTAATTTTTTTTATTGAAAGCCCGACTTATTTTTATAAAAATTTTTTTTTTTTCCTTAATTGTACTTCAATGTCAAGTTATTAGATATCATTGGATTTAGAAAAAAATCTTCTACCATAATGAATAAAAAATGTATACATTGCCATTTCAAAAACAAAAAGTTGACTGTCGCTTCACATTGATCAATTACCTTACAGTTTTGTTTGTTCCTTTTCTCCGCATCCACTTTTTTATTTATTTAACACATATAAAACTACATTTAAACAGGTTAACTCACAAACATTTTAAAAATTAATGTATTTAACATTTTCGTCTTACATATTTTAAATTTTTTATTGTTCTAATTAATGCATTTAACATTTTCGTCTTACATATTTTAAATTTTTATTTCTCTAGAACTTCCCGATTTTTAAACTTGGGAAGTTTTCGAATATCTTCCTCAGTAGAGAAATAAAAGGCGACTATAATCTAGGCGTTATTTTCCGATGTCCAGGAATTCACTGAACTATTTTTATTTATTTTTTGTTTTTTTCAGGTATTTATAGTTTTATTTTAGTTTATTTATTAATTTGAACATTACATCTTTTGTGGTATTTATTTGTTCGTTTATAATTGGTTGTACTTGTTTGTGTTTATAGATGTATAGGTTTTCTGCGATGTTCAAACGCAAATAAGAAACATTGTAAAAATTTCAAACAGAATTATACCAAAAGATATTCAATGGAGACAAATAAGTATGAATCCAACTGCTCCAAAATTGTTATCATTACCTAAAATTCATAAAATAAATATGCCGATCAGGCCAATTATAAACTATGCAACTGCACCAGCGTATAAAATCTCAAAAACTATCGCAAAAGAACTAAAAAACGCAGTAAAATTACAACATAAATATACGGTCAAAAATAGTATAGATTTAATTAATAAGTTAAAAACCGTAAAAGTAAACAAAAACTCGAAATTACTTTCATTCGACATCATCAACATGTACACAAATATTCCAGTCGGGGAAACAATTAACATAATTAAAAATACTTTAACAAAGGAAGAGTTTCATGAAGAATACTCTGAACAAATAATTAATAATATTGAATTAATCCACAGCCAAAATTATTTCCAATTCTGTGATAAATACTACGCACAAAAAGACGGGTTAACAATGGGATCGCCAATGTCCGCAATATTATCTGAAATATTCTTACAAACGTTAGAAGAAAAAATAATGAAAACACTCAAAAAGGAATTCAAAGTCAAAGAATGGTTTCGATATGTAGATGATACATTAGTTATTACAGACCACGATAACCCTGCAGAAATCTTAACTTATTTAAACTCAATACATCAGAAAATAAAGTTCACGCTAGAAATTGAAAAAAACAACTGTATCAATTTCCTAGATTTAAACATCAAAAAAGAAAGAAATCACCTACAGTATAACGTTTATCGAAAAACCACCCAGACTGACCAAGTAATTCATAACAGCTCAAATCACCCACGACAACAAAAAATGGCAGCATTCCAACATCTCATACATAGACTTTATAACATACCAATGAGTAAAGATAACTTCAATAAAGAATTATGAACTATTAAACAAATCGCCGTCAACAACGAGTATAACATCGAAAGTATTTATAAAATAATTAATAGATTTAAATTTAATAGGACCAAACATAAAAATGAAAATAAAAACAATGTTAAAAACTTGCAAAATGACAATAAATATAGAGAAGGGAATTGGATAAAATTCAATTATTACGGGCATGAAACAAGAAAAATAACAAAAATATTTACAGACCAAAATTTAAGAGTAGCTTTAACAACAAATAATCAATTACAAAAGTTCCTAAAAACTTCAACCGAGACTGAAGATATTTACAGAGCTAACGGAGTATACTCATTGAAATGTAACACTTGCAGTAAAAAATATATTGGCCAAACAGGCAGAAGCTTCCATACGAGATACAAAGAACACATCAATAAAAACAATACAACGTCGAATTTCACAAAACACCTGTAGCAAGAGAAACACCAATTCGGGCCTATCGTGGACACACTAAAAGTTGAAAAAATAGTACAAAAAGGAATAAAACTAAACATCGCAGAAAACCTATACATCTATAAACACAAACAAGTACAACCAATTATAAACGAACAAATAAATACCACAAAAGATGTAATGTTCAAATTAATAAATAAACTAAAATAAAACTATAAATACCTGAAAAAAAAAAATAAATAAAAATAGTTCAGTGAATTCCTGGACATCGGAAAATAACGCCTAG
Source organism: Dascillus cervinus (assembly GCA_949768715.1). NCBI lineage: Eukaryota > Metazoa > Arthropoda > Insecta > Coleoptera > Dascillidae > Dascillus > Dascillus cervinus. The sequence goes on along the minus strand of OX458319.1, from coordinate 20,673,194 downwards.
ATTATAGTCGCCTTTTATTTCTCTACTGAGGAAGATATTCGAAAACTTCCCAAGTTTAAAAATCGGGAAGTTCTAGAGAAATAAAAATTTAAAATATGTAAGACGAAAATGTTAAATGCATTAATTAGAACAATAAAAAATTTAAAATATGTAAGACGAAAATGTTAAATACATTAATTTTTAAAATGTTTGTGTGTTAACCTGTTTAAATATAGTTTTATATGTGTTAAATAAATAAAAAAGTGGATGCGGAGAAAAGGAACAAACAAAACTGTAAGGTAATTGATGAATAATTATTTCCGCATCAGGAATTTATGTTAGAAATTAGAAAGCATACTTTCAATTTCAATTTGTTTTAAAAAGCTTCACATTGAAGTTAATGTGGGAAAAATCCAAATTAATACGTTCTTCTAGTACTTACTCGACTTATCATTCATATTTATTTTTTTGAATTCGGGCAATAAATGACCGAGTTAAATCGCGGGACGTTTTTTAGGAATCATCCTGTATATAAAATAAATATGTAAAATGTTATTGTGGATCAACTGCGAATCCGCCTTGATACAGTTTGGTAAAAACATTTTTAATATCTACTTGTTTGACTGGAACAATCGGCACTAACTTCTTTGCAGGAAGATATATCAATAGTCTTCTTGAGCATAGGTGTTTTTAATATCCGATAATTGTTGACTATGAGGGATTATGTGAGATTATCAAAATAATGTATCATATTTTCCAAAGTCTTATTGTGCATTTACTATTTCTCATCTACGCAAATAGTAAGATTTACAAAAGAGAGCGTAAAATTAATTACAGTAGAGCGTCGATTATCCGAACTAATTGGGACCGACTGCCGTTCGTATAATCGAAAATTCGGATGACCGAACAGTCATAGTTTATGAGGGAGGGGGAAGCACTAAAACGCTCAAAATGATAGAATACAAACATATATTGAACAACAAATAATATTTCAATCATAGTATAATTTATGTACTTTATAAATCAAATTTTTTAATCAATCTTAAAACTTGAAAGTTTAAGTCGCGCAACAATGTAATGGCAAAGTTAACGACGATTCGGATGATTGACGTTCGGATAAATCAAATCGTCATTCGGATGATTGACGTTTCGGATAATTGACGTTCGGATAATCGACGCTCTACTGTACTAACAAATATTTGGAGTGTGGCCTATACGATTATCATAACTGTGCGATATGAACTACAAGTGACTATTAATATGAAAGCGACATGTCTAACTAAATTTTGCAAATTTTGAGGACATTATTATAGCAAAATCGCTTTTCAGTCACTCTTTACCACAAGTAAACGGAGAACTTAATTAAATGTTAAACGTTTGTACGGCATTATCAAATTTATTATAAAAAAAAAATCGTTACAACGTAACAACTTAAATAAGAATAAACCGTAGTTTAGATTTAATTAAATCTTGGATGGCAAATTTCCTTTCGGGTATAAAATATCTCTCCACCATGCGGGTCTACTCAAACCATCGCCAGTCATCATGGAATTTTGTAAATGTTTATAGACCTTAAATGAAAGTTATTCACCAATTTAATCACAACGAAGTGGATGGAAACTTACCAAACCGTCGGATTTGCCTAATACCGAATTTAAAATAAAATCATGTGGGGCAATAACATCCACCAGAGCCACAGCATCGTCTTTCAACTCCCTGCATAATTTTAAGATGCCGTTTTGAATATGGGTTACGACTTGTGGGTCTCTTGCGAATCCACCTTGATATAAAGTGGGTATGTGCTTTTCCAGTGACCAAATTCCGTACAGTGAAAACAGTTTCATAAGGACGTTCTTAATCTCCACATCTTTGGCTTCATCAATTGTCACTAACATTCTTTGCAGGAAGATGTGCTAAATTCCCCGAAGGTATTAATCAAGCTTTTTGTTTAGATTTCAATCGTACCTGAGTAAAAGCAACCGCTAGATTTCTTGCAGAAAATACCTGATTTTCGTTTTTAGCCTCAAAAGAATTCAAACCGTTCTTTTGATTACTTTCCATTTTTTCATAAGATGTTTTCAAAAGGTGACAAACTAGCCACTGATATGCATTGATGATATCTAAAACGAAATGCAGGGTAAAATAATACGGTAAAGATGAAAACTGACTTTTAGGTGACGCGACGTCTTCGACATCTTTGCCGGTATAAGTACTCTTTAAAATTTTAAAGGCATCTGTTAGGAAATTAACCGATCCTAATGGAGATGTAAGTGTTTTTCCATCAAGTACAGCAGGCCATAACTTCAACAACCAATTACTGGTTTGTTGGATTAAAACATGATTTTCTCCTTCGTAAGTGCAATTGGCATCGTTGTCATTTCTTAAGTCTCCCAATCCAGCAGCTAAATTCAAATGCTAATAGAAAATCGATTAAAACATATTAAATTTGATTTACCTTTCAAATATCCATGTCCACCACAAGCTTCTCTGCATTCTTGAATTGCTTCTCTTGCGGTCCAACCGGCAACTGGTTTAGACGCCGATGACATCCCGTGAATCTCAATTCCTAAATCTGCCGCTTGATCTTTATTTTGACCAGTTATATTATCAATTATAAATTCCCTATAAAGTTGTGCTAAGTAGTTGCCAAAGATCCTGTTAACGTACGTGACGGCCAAGTACGGTAACAACCGATGTTGCTGTTAAAACTGAATTAGAAAATGTTAAAAAATTTCGTTCACCTACATGCGTTTGATATTCAAGAATGGAAATTTCATCTTGCCCGTCGGGTCCAAATTGCTTTCTAACGGCTGCATAACGTACAGCTATTGTTATAGCTGCTGAGAGATAAGTTGCGCACAAGGAAGTAATCATAACACGTCCTCCTGACAATGCACCTAAAGAAGCACCGTACCGTTTATTCGGATCAGAAAATGGAGTTATGTATTTGCCGCCCGGAGATACATCACCAGTCTTGTTCAACAAATCGTTTTTTGGTACACGATAATTGTTGAACATAAGAAATCTGCGGGGAACTAATTTAGAACAGAACAAAATAAAATTTGGGGCTTACCCGTTGTCGATGCCGTTTAAACCAACTTTTTCGCCCATGTCACCAACAACAACTCCGGGACGAGGCAATAAAGTTTTTGTATCTCGAACGTTTACAAAAAAGGCGTGCAGTCCTTGCTGTACCCCATCGGGAGTAACGAGTTGAGCGTAGACTAGGGCATGCGTGGCACATTGACCTAAACATTTTATCATTCATTTCCAATTAAGTTTAGTTTTAAATGACAATAGTAGTTTTCTTGGATTGATGCATAATTTCGTATCGATTTAATTTTTTAAAGCAAAAGTGTTTAAAGCATTATCTAAAAATGATCGGGGAGTTGGATTCTCATATTTACGGTTTCTACAACACCACACTATAACACTAAGCGTCAAAATCAGCTTGACAAGTTCTCAAAAAGCATCGACAGTTTAAGCAAATTAGACAATTGGTGTGTTTTCATTTCAAGTGATGATCAGGTTTGTACATTCATGGATGTGTATCAATCACATTGACTGTGGTTTTAATATCTATTCTGCAATTAGTATAGAGTGTTCAACAACTGATACTGCTCGAGTAGTAGCTCTTCTTCGGGATGGTCGAAATCAACATGGCATATCATAAAAGACCATTCTTAAATAACAAGGTTCATTGAGACTGATTTCTACACGAGAAGAACTAGTACGAGTTGACAAACTCAACATTCATCCGGGGTGATGCTTTGAAATCAAGCATCACCTGAAAGAAGTTTCGAGTGTCAGCGTTAGTGATTGAACAGCTAGTGCTAATGGCCCAGAACTTTTCCCGTATCATCGAATATCTCGCCTTGCATTTGCCCAGGAACACTTGAATTGTACTTTTGATCATTGCAACCAAGTACGCTTTACTAGATGAGTCAAGATTTTGTTAACATTTCTCCGATGACAGCCTGAGAGTATAAGCAAAATCTTAACTTATCCGTGACGAACACTTGACGCCACTAGTCAAAGTTCAATTTTGGTGTTCCTGAGAAAATGTAAGGCGAGTTACTAAGTGATGCTGGAGAAGTTCTAGACCATTACTAAGCCTTCGTGGTCTCAATTTAACATCACATAGCCTTCCCCTAACAATGGTAGCTTTAACTTCCTACATAAGATTGCTTGCTTATTTTGCAGGTCCTGCTTTATTTTTGATAACAAGCCACGATAAAAAATAGAATCTAAGGTCGACGTTGATCTTGTTAGACTTGAGCCAACTTTCCTAATGTTAGATTCAGTCTTGTTGAACTTCGTATGATCCCGAGAAAGGTCGTTTGTGGCATCCTGAACAATAGTTACTACTCGAGCAGTTAGTTGTTGATAAAACTACAGTAATTATAGGAAAAGATTTAAAAAAAAACAGCGAACGTCACTGAAATAAATTCATAATAATAATCTTATCGACGAGTTCCGATTAAATCTAAACATTTGGAATGATCAAAGTTGAATGATTAGTATCGTTGGAAGATTGGCAAATACCTAATATGCCAGCCCAACATTTAGCTGCTTCAAAATCTGGCGAATTCAAAACAAATTCTTGAGTATCCTTATCAAATGTCGCTGTCGTCCGCATGAATTTTGCGTTACTTCCATGGCCAATTTCTGTAAGGCAGAAGCATCCTATAATCTAAAATTAAATATTTATCTAATAATCATATTTGTAAACATTTTTGATGATTACTTTTCCGCTTAAAATATCTGCTACGTAATGATTGTGCACATCTGTCCCCAAACTCATAATGGCACTGGAAACCATCCCGTACGAAATTCCTAATTTGATACTTGCGGAAGGGTCCAATATATTGGTAATCCTACTGGAAGCGCCAACGATGCTGGCCTTTGCATTAAATTGCATTACCGAATCTAAACTACGTAAGGCAATCATCCTCTTTGTAGACAAGTGCCTGATTTCGTCAAGACTCAGCGGTTTGGTCGGCGGATAAAATAGTGGATCTTTTTGTAACTCGGCAATAAGTTCATTCTAAAAATTCAGATAACATTTTATGGTTTTCCAATTAACAACTGGAAATAAAAAAGTGGAAAGCTATAAACAATGGCTAAAGTTTTGCTAAATATAGATGTTTGTCTAGACTAAAAATTAACATGAGTTTTAATTGCTTTATGCAGTGCAGGATTTACGTATAAGCTACACAACTATAGCTTATGGCCCCCACTTCATATTTTCCACTGACATATTATCTGGACTGTTAAAAGGCCCCAAAAGGGCCCCATATCCTAAATAGCTTAGGGCCTTATCAAGTATAAATCCGGCCCTGGCTTTATGTGATAGTTAAGAGTGTGTAAAATCCGGAAAGGTCAGTTCCGATATATTCCGAATGAATGATCTTGTCGTGTATTTTACGTTACGTACTGTTTATTTACTCACTTGATATTCTATAACCTCTTCTGTTTCAAGGAATATTTTTAGTTTTTTCCAATCGAACGAAGCTTTTTTTCGGTATATATCTAAAGGTCCCGAAGGAAAATCAGGTAATAGTTGCTTGGCCATTTACTAAAACACGCGCGCGATCAACAATGACTTGTGAATAACTGATGTGTGGAGTGTGGCCTTTATACTTGTCATGCGAGAGTGACAAACAAGTTCAATTTCTTAATTTACTGATAATTCTATTAACGGTACAATAAAAATGTTCTCAAAAATCTTTGCTGTTCTATGATTAGTAGAAACTGTTGGGATAGTACAAATTTATTGATATTCAGTATACAATGTTTTAATATTTATAAATTGAAATTGATACGTATCCGTTTATTATGTTTAAACCTCATTAATAATTAATGTTTAGAACTACACCTATCCCCCGATTTACACGGAAGTTCGGTTCCCCAGAAAACTGTGTAAAACGAAATTTTAAATTTTTATAGGGATTATTTTTTAATGATTTCATTCACCAATCGTTTAGCAGTATTTGGGCACACGTGTTTAATTCTGTCCAATCACAACATTATTATAGTGAGAATTTTCTACTGTAGAAAATTCCCGCGAGCATAATTTCTAGTATTTTGTTTACATATGTAACTTGACAGCACATTTTCTAGTTTTGACATCTGTCGCCAGTTTGATTTTAGTTTATAATGAATTAAACTGTATTTTTATGCTGTATTTTTTATTTAAACGTTAAAAAATAATCTTCCGAATACCACTCGAGAGTGCGAATTAATTAGAAAATAATTCTCCAGTTATTTTTTCAAACTTGTTGCCATTTGGGAATAGCCACTCGAGCCCTACGGGCTCTCGTGTCTATTCCCTGGCAACAAGTTTTCGAAAATCTGTCGAATTATTTTCAATTTATTCTCACTCTCTTGTGATATTACTTATGAAAACCGTGTAAATCAAAAACAACTTAAAATGCGCATAATTCCGTCATTTATTTAACGTAATTTTTTTTTTTAATGAGAAGTTTTGAAAAATAAAAATAACAGTTCCTTCATAATATAACAAATATACAGTACGATCCAGTCCAATTGAATAAATTCAATATTGCAATAATGTGCATATTTATAAAAATTCCCGAAACAAGTAATTTTTAGTTTATGACATGATATCCCAACCAGAAACATTTTCTATTTAATGATTATTTACTTATTAGTAACTTTAATTGCTATCGCAGAAATCACCAATGTAAACTAAGGTCCTTTACGAAGAAAATTCTAATGAAAAAATCAATTATATTCAAATCACCTTTATTGAAAATTATCAATAATTTTCTAAACGAACTTCCCACACCATCAAATATCTCTACATGATGAAACTTAGGTTTCGAGTGATAGTTTTAACCCCCAAATTTTTAAATGGGAAGTAGGGGCTTGTGATACCTCATTTGAAAGGTATTTTCATGCTCTATTAAAAAATGCTATGGTTTAAAAAATTATTGCGAAAATTAATAGTAAAAAAAATTAATCTGTTTAACAATATACTAAAAAATAAAAACCTACATCTGTTCCTCCTTCTTCATTACGTAGACGATGTAAAATGTTAATTTTCGTTTCTAAAGAAAAAACTTTTGTTTTAATTTCCTTTTTTCAATTTATTTTGGCATGATAAAACCCTAAAATTCTAATTACATTATAAAAATGCTACAAAAAATAATTGTTTATCACTAACCAGTAAATATGAAAGTTTAAAAAATTCTGATTAGAAAAACACAATGATGTACACTTGTCTACTGGCACAAATTTAGTATAGTAATTTATGTGAATACGTAGGAAGTTTTATTGTGCATTCAAAACGGAAAATCACCAGTATGTACTATAACCAAGCGAATGGAGTTAAAAGATAATTGTACTCAGTTGAAATATTAATTTTTACTAGTTTATTTTGAATTCGTTTTTTTTAAAAACTGTGTAAAAGCGAAATCGTCTAAAACCTTGTAAATCGGGTGAATCCGGTAATCCGGTAAAGCAACAGCGTCAGTTTTTTAAATCCTTTCACAGGCTGAAAATTGTCTAACTTTATTTCTCGGCCTTATATTGTAATTGCATTGCTATAATATAGCCAAAATTGCGATAAAAAGGTCATTGAAATTAGTTAGAAGTGCGATTTTCTGTCTTCTTTTTAAAATAAATGAAATGTACAATATTAGATGTACAATAATATAATAGTATAATAATTCTCAATATGTATTTATAAAATAAAATAATAGCGCGTATCCTTTCATACACATTTTTTTTTTGTTTTTGCTAATTTTTGTAAAAACATATCGCACCACACGTAACTTTACTACTTTCGAAAATTTTAACAACACAGTTCATCTCAGTTATTTTATTTTAATAGTAAACGGGTAATGTTGTATTTGGTGTGATAAATTATACAAATCTTGGAATTGTTTAAATAAATTAAGTTCAATAATATAAATTTTCTATATTTTTTAATAAAATTGCAAGTGATTATAATAAGAGGGCATTCTATATAAAACGTTATTGCGGATCTACTGCGAATCCACTTTGATACAGTTTGGTAAAAACGTTTTTAATATCCAGTTGTTTGACTCGAAAATCGCCACCAACTTCTTTATATGAAGATATGTCAATAGCCTTATTAAGCATACCTGTTTTTAAGATCCGATAGTTGTTGACTATGAGGAATTATGTGAGACTATCAAAACAATGCATTATATTTTCCAAAGTTTAATTGTGCATTTATTATGTCTCATTTAGGCAAATAGTGAGACCACTTTTAATGCGTCTGTAGAGTAATCCTGCACTGCGTAAGGTCCCAAAGGACAAATAAGTATTAATTACTTTTTCATTTACAAAAGAGAGCGTGAAATTAATTACTAAGAAATATTTGGAGTGTGGCCTATACGATTATCATAACTGTGCGATAAGAACTACAAGTGACTAATATGAAAGCCACATGTGTAACAAAATTATTATAGCAAAATCGCTTTTGAGTCACTCTTTACCACAAGTTATGTGCAGAGTTCATCGACAATAACAAAACGTGTCGCGCATGGTATGCAACGTCTGCATCTTGAGCCACGCGCTGTCTTCCGCCACGTGTGTGTTTATCTGGACAATAAGATACTATAAATATTACAAATATCGCTTAAGCTTCAGTCTTCACGCAGTCTTCATGTAGTCTTCACGCAGCTCTTTACTTAGTCTGTAATTTGCTCGTATCTTGTAATCAACAAATAAATAAAGTTTTTTAAAATACCTCTCCGGGTTTTTGAAACTTAATTCACAAGTAAAAAAAAGAACTTAATAAAATGTTAAACAAAATGTAGTATATAAAAACCATCATTACAACGTAGCAACTTATTGAAGAATAAACCGTAGTTTAGATTTAATTAAATCTTGGATGGCAAATTTCCTTTCGGGTATAAAATATCTCTCCACCATGCTGGTTTACTCAAACCTTCGTCAGTCATCATGGAATTTTGTAAATGTTTATAGACCTTAAATGAAAGTTGTTCACCAATTTAACCACAATCAAGTGAATGGAAACTTACCAAACCGTCGGATTTGCCTAATACTGAATTTAAAATAAAATCATGGGTGGCAATAACATCCACTAGTGCCACAGCATCGTCTTTCAACTCCCTGCATAATTTTAAGATGCCGTTTTGGATATGGGTTACGACTTGTGGCTCTCTTGCGAATCCACCTTGATATAAAGTGGGTATGTGCTTTTCCAGTGACCAAATTCCGTACAGTGAAAACAGTTTCATAAGGACGTTCTTAATCTCCACATCTTTGGCTTCATCAATTGTCACTAACATTCTTTGCAGGAAGATGTGCTAAATTCACCGAAGTTATTAATCAAGCTTTTTGTTTAGATTTCAATCGTACCTGAGTAAAAGCAATCGCTAGATTTCTTGCAGAAAATACCTGATTTTCGTTTTTAGCATCAAAAGAATTCAAACCCTTCTTTTGATTACTCTCCATTTTTTCATAAGATGTTTTCAAAAGGTAACAAACTAACCACTGATATGCATTGATGATACCTGAAACGAAATTCAGGATACAATAATAACATGGTAAAAATGAAAACTGACTTTTAGGTGATGCGATATCTTCGACATCTTTGCCGGTATAAGTACTCTTTAAAATTTTAAAGGCATCTGTTAGGAAATTAACCGATCCTAATGGAGATGTAAGTGTTTTTCCATCAAGTACAGCAGGCCATAACTTCAACAACCAATTACTGGTTTGTTGGATTAAAACGTGATTTTCTCCTTCGTAAGTGCAATTGGCATCGTTGTCATTTCTTAAGTCTCCCAATCCAGCAGCTAAATTCAATCGCCAATAGAAAATCGATTAAAACATATTAAATTTGTTTTACCTTTCAAATATCCATGTCCACCACAAGCTTCTCTGCATTCTTGAATTGCTTCCCTTGCGGTCCAACCGGCAACTGGTTTAGAGGCCGATGATATGCCGTGAATCTCAATTCCTAAATCTGCCGCTTGATCTTTATTTTGACCAGTTCTATTATCAATTATAAATTCCCTATAAAGTTGTGCTAAATAGTTGGCAAAGATGATGTTAACGTACGTGACGGCCAAGTACGGTAACAACCGATGTTGCTGTTGAAAATTAATTAGAAAATGTTAAAAAATTTCGTTCACCTACATGCGTTTGATATTCAAGAATGGAAATTTCATCTTGCCCGTCGGGTCCAAATTGTTTTCTAACGGCTGCATAACGTATAGCTATTGTTACAGCTGCTGAGAGATAAGTTGCGCACAAGGAAGTAATCGTAACACGTCCTCCTGACAGTGCACCTAAAGAAGCACCGTACCGTTTATTGGGATCTGAAAATGGAGTTATGTATTTGCCGTCCGGAGATACATCACCAGTCTTGTTTAGCAAATCCGTTTTTGGTACACGATAATTGTTGAACATAAGAAATCTGCGGGGAACCAATTTAGAACAGAATAAAATTAAATTTGAGGCTTACCCGTTGTCGATGCCGTTTAAACCAATCTTTTCGCCCATGTCACCAACAACAACTCCGGGACGAGGCAATAAAGTTTTTATATCGCGAACGTTTACAAAAAAGGCGTGCAGTCCTTGCTGTACTCCATCGGGAGTAACGAGTTGGGCGTAGACTAGGACATGCGTGGCACATTGACCTAAACATTTTATCATTCATTTCCAATTAAGTTTGATTAGAAATGGCAAATGGTAGTTTTCTTGGCTTGATGCATAAGTTCGTAGCGATTTAATTATTTAAGGCAAAAGTGAAAAGAATTGTAACATTATCTAAAATTGATCGAGAAGATAGTATTAAGCGAGTCATTAGCATTAAAGTTGTTGCCCCATTTGATTTTCATATTTTCCGTTCCCTTTTAGCACTGTGGCTTGCAGGTCGGGTTGATTTGACAGCTGAAACTATTGTCATTTGCAGGACGTTGCTAGTTTTACATGCTTTTGGAATTATTGCAGCGCTAGAGGCTGAAATCGTCGTTTAATCGTGTCTCGTATTCAACCGTCTCGGCTGTGTACTGCTTTGGGAGTAACTTGTCCATAACTAATTCAAAAGATCAGCAGTTCGCCTGTCATAAAATAAAAGCGTCTCACGCTGATACCGGGTAATGTCGGATGTTCCTTCTGCTTGGTTGTGGACACCAGCAGGTATCCGAGCGGGTCGAAGAAGACGCTGTCAGTCTGAGAGATGGGGCAGTGGCATTTCACGATGGGGCATGGCACTCCGGAACCTGTTGCAGATTGATGCACTTGTAGTTGGTCGAACGCGGGAATACCATCGTGTCTTTGGGCGCCACTGGGGGTTTCTGTTAGAAGAACCCTCCCCCAGAAGGGTTGTCGAAGCCCCTTTGCTTTAACGGATTCGTCTCGGCGCGGGACTTCTCCTGATCCTTCGTCATTGAGTGATGCCGGCTCAAGACGGAATTCGTCCTAGTTCTCACCTTCTATCGGGCCGCACGTTGGGCTCGCCATATTACCGAGTTAGGTAATAATTGGGTAATAATTCGTAATCAATTTAAAATTATTATTTATAAACTGTTTTCTTTTTGTTTCGGGCCACCGCGATTTTATCATGCTCGGAAATGTACGCTCCAGTAACATCTTCCCCTAACAATGGCAGCATTAACTTCCTCCAGACGATTTCTTGCTTCAATTGCTGGTCCTGTCTTATTTTTGAGAACAATCATCGGTAAAAAGTAGCGTCTAAGGTCGGCGTTGACCTTGTTAGACTCGAGCCACTTTTCCTAATGTAAGATTCAGTCTTGTTGAACTTTTTACGATCCCGAGAATGGTCGTTTGTATAATCTTGAGTTACTAATCGAGCACTAACGTGTTGATAAAGCTACAGTAATTGTAGGAAAAGATATTAAAAAAGCAACAAACTAATATCTCATTTCATTAAAAGGTCAATAATTTCTTATTGTAGGTTTCTTTGAGCCTGACATAGTCACATTACTCTTTTTCTGTGCTTGGTTACAACCAAGAAAAAAAAAGATAAAATTTATGTTATCACACATTTTTTGTGCAGTTTCAAAAAAACATATTCCGTAACAAACTAGACGAACTTATGTATCAATTCATAATAATGTTATCGACGAATCTCGAATTATTTATTATTTAAAGTTGATTGATTCGTATGCTTGAAAGATTTGCAAATACCTAATATGCCAGCCCAACATTTAGCTGCTTCAAAATCTGGCGAATTCAAAACAAATTCTTGAGTATCCTTATCAAATGTCGCTGTCGTCCGCATGAATTTTGCGTTACTTCCATGGCCAATTTCTGTAAGGCAGAAGGATCCTATAATCTATAATTAAATATTTAGTAATCATATTTGTAAACATTTTCGATGATTACTTTTCCGCTTAAAATATCTGCTACGTAATGATTGTGCACATCTGTCCCCAAACTCATAATTGCACTGGGAACCATCCCGTACGAAATTCCTAATTTGATACTTGCGGAAGGGTCCAATATATTGGTAATTCGACTGGAAGCGCTTTTAAATTGCATTACTGAATCTAAACTACGTAAGGCCATCATCCTCTTTGTAGACAAGTGCCTGATTTCGTCAAGACTCAGCGGTTTGGTCGGCGGATAAAATAATGGATCTTTTTGTAACTCGGCAATAAGTTCATTCTAGAAATTGAAATAAGTTTTTAGTCCAGTCAATCTGTACATCCATAGATGCAAAAGGTAGGTTAGTTCTGATTTTTTGGTATGTTGTATGTATAGGGCACTATTAAAAAGGTCAAGTTTCTGACCTCGCCAGTTTTCTCGAATTTTTTGTACGATGAGTGATTTGACAAGAAAAAAATTTAATCCATTTTTAAAGTACATCGAACTCCTCTATAGTGATGTTCGAAAAGCCATGAAAAAATATCACTATAGGGAAACTTCACAATATAGAATTTAAGTACAATTTTACAGTTTTGGCAGCCACTTTAAAAACCAATCGATAATTCAAAATAAAACAAAAAATTAAGATTTGTTATGTTGTTAATGTAGGCAATATCCCACAAGAATTACTGATTGCCTGATGTATTATAACAGATTGCATATAAACTGTTAAAAAAAAATTTTCGAAATGTACAGTTATTAATAAACAATACAGATTTTTATCGTATGTAATTGAATACTTACTGTAGTGAATTGAATTTAAAAATTTGCGCCTGCACCGTCGGCGGCCCGGCAGGCACACGGGCGTAAGGGGTTCCCTACTTAAGTCATCGGGAAGGGTAAGCCGCCCTACCGGGTTTTGGAAGACGCAAATGGAGGGTGCGAGGAGAAGCTAGCGGGCCCTGAACGGGGAGACGCTTCGAGCAGGAAGTGGTTGTTTAGTTTAATTTAACAATGTCTTGTTGCTTGGGGGTGGCTTTTAATTAGTGGTGTAACTCGTGAAGATTTTAGCAGTTAAGTACTGTTTTGAACTTATTGGAATAGCTTGAGCGTTGCCCCTTTGTTTGATTAGTGTGTGTCGGTACGAAACGGCCTGAATACGCGTTAAACTTAGGTAACGGTTTAGATTCCGCGGTTATTGTACACGCGATCTACGAGAACCAACCGCGAAATTGTTGAGGAAGAATCAAATTCGAGTTCCAGAAGCGCGTCCTATCGAGGCCGCGCCTCGCGATCAAGCGCGCCGTCGCGGCTTGAAATTGTTAGTACTTGCGAGGAGGGAAGTACTCGAAATTATGGCACTATGGATCCAAGGATGCCTCCGTTTAATTTTCGGTGTTTGAAGATGACGCCGTGTAGCGTCCGGCTTGGACGCCACCGGTATTAGGGCGTGGCCGCGTCACTCAGTGGCGTAGTTAAAAATACAAATCCGCGCAACAGATGAATTACCCACGGGGGCGAAGAGCAGTGTTCCACCTCGAGGTTTTTTTATTTTGTTTGTTTCGCTGACTAAGAATTACACTGAGAAATCGTCCCGCCTTTAGTTAATCTGTTGTAAGATCGGGCATTTGATACAAACGCTGTGCACTGTTCCCAGTGTCACCGAAAGGCGCCAGGAGGGAGTATTTCACGCTACTGTATGTGGATTCTTCCGCACTGGAGTGGGCAGCAATTGTCACTTGTGACTATTTTATTTGTGTTGTTTTTTTATTGTTGACGTACCTGGCACTGGATCGGCAATCCCGTTATAGCACCCGGACCTTTCCGTGCCCAGGGAAATGCATTTGTTTATTTGTGTGTTATTTTTGAAGTCCTTGCGACAGGATCGGCACTTCAGTTAAAACAACTGGACCTTTCCGCCATTGCTCAGGGACATGTATTTATTTGTTTATTTGTGTTGGGTTGTATTTTTGAAGTCCTTGGGACAGGATCGGCACTTCAGTTAAAACAACTGGACCTTTCCGCCATTGCCCAGGGACATGTTTCTTTTTTTTTCTCCTACAGGTCTTCGAGTAAGCGGGTGGGGTTCAGGGGATCCGTAAATTTACAACGTAACCGCGCATTAATTACGGCTTTTCATATCGTACGACCACATTCCGTGTATGTGGTATTTCCGCGGACAATTTCTCAGTGTGTTAAGTGTGTTAAGTTAAATTGGTGGTGACTTTACTGTAACATGCCTGAGGAATCGGTTTGGGTGGAGGTTTCACCGATTCCAGATTATTGCATGATCTTTCTGCTTTTACTATTTAAATTTAATTAAAAAAGGCATCCTCCACTACGCTATTGTTTTATTGAAGACACCCTTACCCCTAAAAGTCTCACCGTTGCATCCAGAACGCTTGCCGCATTTGCTTAAACACAACGACGGGTCCTACCTTCAACTAGACGATCACACATTTTTGGCCAATTTGAATTTCGCGGTTTATTTCGGAGCGTTCGATATTTCAAATATTTAAATTAATTCGGCGGCAAGTTTGGGTCATTACATTACATAACATGTACGTATTAATGAAAAAATCTGTCCAAAGTTGATTGCACAGCAAAAATGGAAATTCCCATAAGTAAGGAATTTGCAAGAAATTCTTCTAAGGATTTTTCAGGTAGTAAAAATTTGGAAAAAAATCAGTTGTTCAATACATGTATTGTATTTTCTATTACCGAAAATTCCGTTCCCCGAGAATTTTGGTAAACCTTTCTTTAAGAATAATCACTATACTTTTATAGGCAGAACGTGCAAAAATGCACGTTCTTAACAAAAACATCACTATAGAGAAAAAATCATTTTAGAGGAGGTCACTATAGAGGAGTTCAACTGTAGTTAGCGCCGCAGAAAGGAGCCCGTCCTTCGTTCTTAAGTAGCGTTGTCACCCTTAAGTGTGCTGCTCATGGCGGCTCCTGTTCGGCTATGGAAACACGGGCTAACCCGGACTTCATTATAAACGGCCTAGAAAACTACTGGACTAATTTGTGGAGCTTCTTTTTATTGTTTTTGAATTTTGATCAATCAGTTATAAAAAGGAACATGTTTAATGTTGAATTAACGTAATTTTATTTTTCTGTGAAGTTGAATTATTCGATTAATAAATTTAGTGGTGTAAAGTGTGAAATCAGTGACTATTGTGTGGCACCCCCTTTTTGTATTCGTTCTCCTTTGTTACTTTTTGAAAAAAAATTTAAAACTCTAACAGTACAGTAAATTTATCACAATTTAAAACAAAAATCATCTTCCTAAGAATATTATTTTTTGAGTTACAGCCATTCAAATTTCGAGCGAATACTTTACATGAATTCAGCAGCAGTTTCTATTACTCGCGTTTTTTCCTCTTCAGGGTCCCATTTCCTCTTCTCATACCAAGCAGAAGTTAATATTTTGTACCCAATATTTTTGAAACATACGTTAGTAGGTACTCTTGGCTCCTTCAGCAATGGCTTCCTTTAAATATTAAAGGTAGTAACTTCATTTTACCACAAGTTATAGACAAAGCTAAGGCCTTCTTAACCCCGTAACGAGAATTGAAATATCACATTTAGTTTAGATTTAAAAGGTAGCAGAATGGTCCTCCTTTAGCGTGTTACGCCACTATAACCGGCCATCCTAGAATAAAATTTTTGTGGGATTTTTTGTAGCACAGGGTATCTGCTAGAAGATAGACTGTACAATTCTCAAAAAATATCTGGAGCCACTTATCAAGAGGGAAACCGTATAATGTTCTTTTGAAAATTCGCTCGAAATTTGAATAGCTGTAGCTCAAAAAGTATTATTCTCAGGAAGATGATTTTTATTTTAAATTGTGAAAATTTACTGAACTTTAAAAAACGACTGAATAATTTTTTTTTCGAACTACTTCATGCAAAAAATTCGAGAAAACTAGAACAAGGTCAAAAATTACCCACTGGCGAGGTCGAAAATTTGGCATTTTTAGCATTGCCCGTATACATACAACATAGGGGCGATCCATAAATTACGTAACGCAGAATTTGAACAATTTTCACCCCCCTCCCTGTAACAGTCCGTAACACTATGTAAACCCATCCCCCTAAAAGTTACGTAACGCGAAGACTCCACTACCCCCTTTGGAGTAATAAAAAAATTAATTTAAAAATCTTGTTGGTACGTTGATATATTACGTTATGAATCATTATCTTAATAAGATTTTTAAAATAAAAGTATTGTCATTTACTTATATAAATTAAAAATATGATTTTTGCTATAATTATCAACCGTTATATAACAACACATTAAACCTCCCGCCCCCTCTGTAACACGCCGTAACGTGCCAACCTACCCCCCGCCCCCTTTGGCGTTACGTAATTTATGGATGGCCCCATACCAAAAAATCAAAACTACCCAACCTTTTATGTCTGTGCCCCCCTTATAAGTCATAGGTTGACTGATTTTGAAATTACCAAATGGAAATAAAAAAGTAGAACGCTATAAAGAATGGCTAAAGTTTTATTGGATGTAGTTGCTTGTCTAAACTAAAAATTAAAATGAATTTTTAATTAATTGCTTTATGTGATAGTTAAGAATATTTAAAACCGGTAAGGTCAGTTACGATATATTCTGAATAAATGATCTCTGATATTTTACCTTTCTTATTTAATTACTCACTTGATATTCAATAATCTCTTCTGTTTCAAGGAATATTTTTAGTTTTTTCCAATCGAAAGAAGCTTTTCTTCGATATGTGTCTAAAGGTCCCGAAGGAAAATCAGGTAATAGTTGCTTGGCCATTTACTGAGGCACGCGCGTGATCAACAATGACTTGTGAATAACTGATGTGTGTGACCTTATAATTGTCGTACGAAAATGATAAACAAGTTTATTTTCTTAATTTACTGATAATTCTAGTAATAGTGTAATAAAAATGTCCTCAAAAATCTTTGCTGTACTATGATTAGTAGAAACAGTTGAGATAGGACAAATTTATTGATATTCAGAATACAATGTTTTATTATTTATAAGTTGAAATATAGACGCACCCGTTTATTATGTTTACACCTCATTAATAATTAAAGTTTAGAACTATTTCTGTTTGGATATAAAATATCTTCCCACCACTCTGGCCTACTTAAAGCATCACTGGTAAACATCGAGTTTTGCAAATGTTTGTATACCTGCATAAAAAATGATATTAATTTAAATTTAATTTAAAGAAGCACAATACACAAAAAACAAATCTTTTTAAATTATTATTTAATCTTAAATTATTGTAGTCAGAACTATTAAAAACTATTTGGTAAAAATCCAATGTAAAAAAAAATTATTTGAGAAGATAATAAGACATTTACAATTGCCGTGCGACGTCACTGGTTCCCACTCAAATTACCACCCTATCTTTACATGTAAAAGTTACTCGCTTCGCACAATGATTTATCTACCTAAAAATAATATTTTTAATGCTTAATAGTAGATAAGCAACAGGGATTCGAGCACACTTTGCATATCAAATTAATCCGCGGTTTGATTCGCGGTTTGATAGAGAACAATGGATTTCCGCGAATTCCGCGAGTTTTATCGCGCAATTATTAATTATTCAATTATTCAATTGCGCAATTAGACTAGCGCAATTAGACTAGCGCAATTAGGTAATTAATCATTTTTGATTGACGCCTGTCATCCGCCATCTTTGATCTTTGACGTCCGCCATCTTTGGGGGTGTGGTCATCCGCCATCTTTGATCTGTCATTGGTCAGGGGGTGTGGCCATCTCACGTCTGACGTCATACAGCCCACTATCTCCATCTCATATTCCTTCTCTCTCTACACGCTGCTATCTCCATCTCATATTCCTTCTCTATTTTTTCCGGACTTGGAAGATTCGTTTTTTTCAACTCCGCCTGGCCTGAGATTCGAACCCAAGTCTCGTAGATCGATACACAAAAAACCAGTACTCCAGCGCCTTGCGTATGCTTTGAGATATGTTCCGGATAATTTAAACTAAGCCGTTGCGGAATTTTGATTGAGATTTTTTTTGAATAATTAGACACCTCCGATGAAATTTAAAATTCATTATGCGTAAAATTATGTTAGAATGCTCATATAATTTAAATCGTCAGCTGTTGAATTTTGACGGCTGAGATTTTTAAAGATTAAATGGGAGAAATTTGGATAATTACACGAGTGCGGTAAATATTTTTAAACCGATTAAATGGGTGAAATTTGAACATGAGTGTAGAATTGTAAAATGATTTTGTTAACCCAAAGTAATTTGCGCTCAGGTTGAAATCTCGCACGCGGGATATTAAAAAGGATGTATGGGGTTTAAAAAGAATAATACCAATTACACACTAATTGAGAAATATTTCACATATTGATAATTTACGCAGCCCCTAATCATAGGTGGTGGACCATCGATTTCAACGTTAGTGTTATAATGTTTTAAGCATCGAATTTGAATAATTACATGAGTGGAGCAAATATTGAATTCTTCCGATTGTACGTAAAATTCATCGCAGATTTATGGGATCTATTGTGCCTGCACCTGTTTGGGCGAACAATAGCGCACCCCACGCCCCGAGATATATTCTTTTTCAGTCCCATGAGATTTTTAGCCTAAACAAATCTTGACGTAAAAAGCGTCGTGTGATATATATGCAAGTGCGCCACACATGCAGGAATCAACTCGTCAAACATTACCCCACCACCTCCGAAGCTCACATAAATACAAAATTTCCAATCATGAAGTCCACTTGAATCTGCGACTCAAGTTAGCCGTTTGCGTAAATACTTTTCGCGTGTGTTATCGCAACATCGATAATAATAATAATAATGAGCTCCAATATGAATTTAACGAAATTAAATGATGTCGGCCTGTTGGTGAGTTTATTTTTCCAGTCAATCAGCAAATTTTACATTGTGTTTTCTTATTAGGCGAACATGCTTGAATTAAGGGCGCTTAATAAGCTGGAAGTTGGGGCAGTATATCCAATCATGAAGTTGAGGAAAGTGAAGACTAAATATGGGACTCGTATTATGGCGGACTTATTAAACTATACAACATATTTGCCAGGTCGAGTATCCGAAATCATTGAGGCGGATGAATCAATTTTAAATTGTACGAATGGACAGCTTCTTCTAAAATATATTGGCGGGCCTTATAATATGGTCGAATTTTTACGACCTGAAACGCATGTTAAATAAATATGTTTTCTGTATTTTTGTGTATGTGAATAAATTTTAATGTTGAAACAACCGGCACATTCTTAACCCAGAACATCCCAAAGTAATTTGCGCGCGCTGGATCTTGTCTGCATCCATCGTTAAAAGAATAGAGTGAACACTGAGAAATTTTAAAGTTGAGATTTTTTTAAAACACCTCCGATTAAACAAATGTCTGATGAAATTTGCGGCTCGCAATAAGTATATTTCTAAGTTATAATAAATATTGAACCTGAAATTCTTCTTCCAGCAGGTGATTCAAATTATTTAGACACGCGTTAAATAAATATGAATATTTTTGTATGTGAATAAATTTTTAATGTTGAAAACAGGCGCTACATTCTTAGAACGCACCAAAGTAATTTGTGCGTGTTGAATCTTGTCTACATCCATCGTTAAAAGAATAGAGCGAACACTGGGAAATTTTAAAGTTGAGATTTTTTTTTTAAAACACCTCCGATTAAACAAATGTCTGATGAAATTTGTAGCTCGCAATAAGTATATTTCTAAGTTATAATAAATATCGAACTTAAAATTCTTCTTCTGGCAGGCGATTCAAATTATTTCGACTGCTGACTGAATTTTTAGACTCCAAATTTATGTTTGAGAATTCATTATTGCTAAATTTATGTTCGAGAATTCATTATCGCCTAGATTTCTAACTGTCAATCTTTAGCGCGTACGATTGGGGAAAAAGAGTTATGATGAACAATGCGTCAGCGCCCTTAAAAAAAAAAAAAATTCTAAAACCGCATACAACATAATACACGTGTGCGGGGGTGAAAGCGTGAAATTAACGCTTGAAATGCGGACTCCAAATTTATGTTTAAGAATTCATTATTGCTAAATTTATGTTCGAGAATTCATTATCGCCCAGATTTCTAACTATCAATCTTTAGCGTGCACGATTGGGAAAAAAGAGTTACGACGAACAATGCGTCTGCACCCTTAAAAAAACTCTAAAACCGCATGCAACATAATACACGTGTGCGGGGGTGAAAGCGTGAAATTAACGCTTGAAATGCGGACTCCAAATTTATGTTTAAGAATTCATTATTGCTAAATTTATGTTCGAGAATTCATTATCGCCTAGATTTCTAACTGTCAATCTTTAGCGTGCACGATTGGGAAAAAAGAGTTATGACGAACAATGCGTCTGCACCCTTAAAAAATTTCTAAAACCCCATGCGACATAATACACGTGTACGAGTGAAAGCGCGGGCATTTACCCACTGTGAGGTTTTAAATGCGATGACTCTGTATTCATCAGATTTATGAGGTCCAATGTATTGCGTGGACAATAGCCCTCAAAACAGTTTGTGTGATTTCAATTCAATCATTTGTGCGATAGCAGTCACCGAAGGTGGTCCTATAATCTATAACCGCCCATGATTTTTCGGCCTAAACAAATCTTGTCAAAAAATTACTCACGCATATCAGCTGCCGCATGTTGGGTGATAAATGTATGCCACACATACAGGAATGAACCCGCTAAACCCCACCCACCCAAACTCACTTACATAAATACGAAATTTTCAATCAGTTTCATGAAGTTCGGGCGGATCTGTGACGTGTGTCAGTTCGTACGCGTAAATACTTTTCACGTGTGTTATCCTGCATCTAATATTCATATGCGATGGATGTTGCACAATATGTCGCTGCAATAACGAAAATATTCACAAAAGCTCTCGCAGCGATACGTCGCGATGATCATGAACGTATTGCATTCTTTATTCGCGAGGGTCATCGTCATACGCGGGTGATAAATAAATTATTACGTGCTGTTGGAGCATCGGTGGCACAAAAGCAGAGTGCGTTATCGGCAATTGGGCAAATCAAATGTCTAATTGCGAAGTTTAAAAATTTGAATCGTGTCGGGCATGGCGTGCGAAATGTGCGCAGCGAACGTCTTGTTTGGCATGATATTAATCCAGCATTTGACTCACGTCTGCGTACAGGGCTGATTATTAATTTGCGTCATCTCGATATCAAGGGATTTCTGAGTGATGCGGCCGCGCTAATTAAAACTCGTCTAACGAACGCCATAAAAAAGAGTGGGAATATTAAAGTTAACGTCATATTAAGTGCCGAGTATGCAATCATTAAGGATGGCGATGAAGTGCTATCAGTCAAGCAATTCAATACGAAGAATAGCGTTTTATGTGTAACCACAAATATCCTCGAGTGGTTTGCAGACGAAATTACGCGTCCGCTGTTGCTTCAAATGGATGAATTCTCGATGAAAGATTCGGGGTGGACATTACGTGCTATAAACAGCTTAATGGTGAATATTAACAAATATAACCCCTTACATGCAGGCTCTTATTTGGAGCTACCTGGGCAAATTGCGAAAAAAGAGGCCTGCATTAATGTACGCAATTATGACAATGAGTGCTTCAAATGGTCTGTATTGTCAGCTTTACACCCCACAGCGATCAACCCACAGCGTGTTTCAAAATACCACCTGTTTGCAAACACACTAAATTTTACCGGATTGGAGTTTCCAATTACGTTGAATGCGATTCCAAAATTTGAGCGACAAAATAATATTTCCATAAATGTGTACATTTTAAATAAGCATAAGAAGGCATTTACTGTCGCGCCGACGCACATAACGGCGTGCAAGAAAGAGATGCACATCAATTTACTGCTGCTCCAAAGCAGCTATGGAGATGATGATGTGGAGAACGCGGCACCAATCACACATCATTACGTGTGGATAAAGAGCCTTTCACGACTCGTAAGCAGCCAACTATCAAAATATCGGGTGAAAAAATATATATGTGATTGCTGCTTGCATTATTTCCATACTAATGATGCCTTGAATAAGCACCTGATTGATTGCACCAGCTTAAACCACTGCCGGATTAATCTCCCAACGGCTAAAAATAGCAGCGTCGTATTTAAAAATTTTAACCACAAGGAGATCGTTCCATTCACCATCTACGGCGATTTTGAGTGCATTCTGAAGCATGCAAATCAGGTATGTTTAACATAAATAATAATTGAACCGATTTTTAGTATTTTTTTATTATAGGAACAAGGTACAAAAACTGAAGTGGTACAAATACATGAGGCATTCAGCGTGGGGTATTACTTGGCATGCAGTTATGATAATGATCGTTCGTATTACCGCAGTTATCGAGGGGTGGAGCCGGCCAAATGGTTTGTGACCGAACTTCAGAATTTGGCGAAAGATCTGGAGGACGTGTACAAGTCAGCGGTACCGATGGAGCCCCTCACCACCGCCCAAATCACCGCCTTCCAGAATGCGAGCCACTGCCACATCTGCGAGAAGCCGCTGCAATCAGATCGAGTTCACGATCACTGCCATCTGACGGGACGTTATCGAGGTGCAGCCCACAACTCTTGCAATTTACAACATTCACGCGTGATTCCCGTCGTATTCCACAACCTCAGCGGCTATGACGCCCACCTACTAATCGCAGACGTCGCAACCTGTTTCGCGGGGCGAATTGAACTTCTAGCCCAAAACAAGGAGCGATACATATCATTCGTCAAACACATTGACGGCAGCGACATATCATTTCGCTTTATCGACTCATTCAAATTTATGGCGTCATCCTTAGACAAGTTGGCGTCATATTTGCCTGAGGTGAAAATTGTTCGGCGCCAATTCAGCGACTTGAGCGACCAACATCTGACGCTGCTGAGACGGAAGGGGGTCTTCCCATACGAGTTTCTCGATTGTGTGGAGAAGTTGGAAGTGCGCGAGCTGCCCGAGAAGAAGCAATTTTTCAGCTCATTGACTGGGAGTGACATCTCCGATGCCGATTACGAGCACGCAAAAATGATCTGGACGCAATTCGACATCCGATGCCTGGGGGAATATTCGGATCTATATTTGAAAACAGACGTGTTGCTGCTGGCCGACGTTTTCAAGAATTTTCGTCAGAACTGCATGCAAACGTATCAGCTTGATCCGGCTCATTACCATACGCTGCCCGGTCTCGCTTGGGACGCCATGTTGAAGCATACCAAGATTGAGTTAGAGCTTCTTACAGACATCGATATGGTGATGTTCATCGAGCGTGGAATTAGGGGCGGGCTGAGCCAGTGTAGCAATCGCTATGCCCGAGCAAATAACAAATACATGCCTGATTACGATCCGAATGAACCCTCAAGCTATCTGATGTACTTCGACGTCAACAACTTGTATGGGTGGGCCATGATGCAACATCTCCCAACTGGCGGCTTTCGATGGGAGGACCCCGGCATCAATTGGGACATTGCCGACGATTCGCCCTGCGGATACATCCTGGAGGTGGACTTGGAGTACCCTGACGAGCTGCACGACGCCCACAAAGATCTACCCCTGTGCCCCGAACAGACGAAACCGCCCGGATCCCGCGAAAACAAACTTCTCGCCACATTATCATCGAAATTCCGCTACATAATCCACTACCGTAATTTGCAGCAGGCAGTGAAGTATGGGATGCAAATTACCAACATTCATCGAGTCATCAGCTTCAATCAGTCACTCTGGTTAAAGGGCTACATCGACCTCAACACTGATAAACGGAAACACGCCTCCAACGACTTTGAAAAAAATCTGTTCAAATTAATGAACAATGCAGTTTTCGGGAAGACAATGGAGAATGTGCGTAATCGGGTCGACGTAAAATTGGTCACCAAATGGGCCGGTCGATATGGTGCTGAGGCACTCATCGCAAAACCGAACTTTCACAGTCGCATAGTGTTTAACGAAAATCTCGTCGCGATACAACTGGCAAGAACCGAGGTCCTCATGAATAAACCGATCTACGCGGGATTTTGTGTGTTGGACTTGGCGAAAACGTGCGTCTATAATTTCCACATCGACTACATGCTCCGCGTATTTGGAACTAATTGCAAGCTGTTATATACCGACACCGACAGTCTAATTTACGAAGTGCAGTGCCCAGACATTTATGCGATAATTAAGCGGGATATTCGTCATTTTGACACTTCAGACTATGATCCCAATAATCCATATGGGATGCCACTAAAAAATAAAAAAGTTGTGGGTCTTATGAAAGACGAGTGCGCCGGTGAAATTATGACCGAATTTGTCGGTTTACGTAGTAAGATGTACAGTGTGCGTGTTGGTGGCGTCGATCGTATGAAGAAGGCGAAGGGCGTTAAGGCGGCAGTTGTGAAAAACACCATCGAATTCGACGATTATGTGAAGTGTCTACGTGAAAATACTGCAATCAGTCGCCACCAGCACCTTTTTAGAACAGTACAACACCAAATTCAAACGGTGCGGCAGTGCAAATTAGCATTAAGTCCATATGATGACAAGCGATATCTACAGCCCAATTCCACCGACACATTACCCTGGGGACACTTTACATTACGGGGTGATATCGCGATGGAAGTTGACTGAAGTGTTGTATATAATTTTAGGATGTATATTGTTCATAATTTTTGTATTATAGCTTTAAAATGTAATTATTAAATGTGACTTTTGTATGCCATGTAATTTTTTATATTCATATTTTTTTTTTTAAATTCTATCGCTGTACACATATTTTTATGTAATTTTTGGGTGTAGAAAAGAAAAAACACATTTTTTCAATATTTGTATATTTATGCAGCTCAATAACTGTACAATTGTATTATTTTGTAAAAATAAGTGGGTCAATCCAGCCTCACTGAAATACATACTTTTTCCATAAGGTAATTTTTTATAATACATCGAGCCTGTTAACCCAAGAGTCGTGCTTATGATTAAACCCTAGCCACTTGACAAAAACTTTGTCACCGCGTTTTCGGAGAATCTTTTCGACCAGATATACGTCGGGATGTTGGACCTTCTGAAGTTCCTCAGCGTAAAAGGCGCCCTCGATATTTCGAGCTTGGTAGTCATTTAGATTGAACGTTGGCGGGTTGGTATGTTTAACCGCTGTAATGTTGAATATTTCGGTCGTCCAATTTGGTGTATAACCCTTTTCAAAGATGTGCTTAAACCTGCTGATTCGGACTTTATCGCCAACTTTTAATTTTAATTTTGCGGGCTGTATGTGGAAATTTTTGTATGCACGCAGTAAAATCGCTTCAGCATTTTCAGTGCAAACATCTTTAGGCTTCATACTGATCGTCCGATGTTTGCTATCGTTGTAAGTTGTTACCAATTCTTGCAAGATATCCAGCCACTTATAATTGCCGCCACATCTTATTTTTAAGGGTCCTGTTGAATCGCTCACAGATTGACGCCTTCATATTACTAAACGTCGAGTACATATGAATATTGTGTCGCCCCATGAGCGCATTAAATTTTGAATTATAAAATTCCCGCCCGGCATCGACATGTAAATTTTTGGGTATGCGCCCCCTTGCGAGTATCGAATTCATTGCAGCAGCAATATCTTCACCATTCTTGCTTTTGGAGGGCGCTGCCCACGCAAATTTTGAAAATGTGTCGATGACTGTAAGCAGAAAAGCACGCCCTTTATTAACACTTGCGTATGCCGACATATCGACAAGATCGGCTTGCCATGTTTCATCTAGCCCGCGAATGTCAAATTTGCGGCGTTTATAATTTCGTCGGGCAGGTTTATGAAGCTCATTAACAACGGCTAATTTTTCCATTGCGATGCTTTCAGCCCTCAATCAAAACTTGCAGTAAGCTCGGAAACTGCCCGTTAAGCGCTTTTGTGCCGCATTAATATCGCTCGGAAACTTCCGTCATACGCTTCTGGAGGTCGACACTGATTGCGGTCAGTTTTTTGAAACTATCGCTTAATTCATGAACGGCATTTGAAACGTTAGTTATGAGTTCGCCGGCTGCAACTTGCTGCTCCAAGCTTTTTTGCATGTCAGACTGAAGCGCTTCAATCTTCACTCTGCTCGCATTAATATCGTTATAGAGGGGCTCCACGATCTGAGTTGAACTATTAATTGCATTATGCATAAAACTCAACACCGTGCTGAGGGTGGCTGCATCGTTGGACTCCTGAGGTTCAACAAGGTTGCACAATCTCCTATTTTGCATGTTAAAATCACCATCGGCGGTCAATTGGAATCCAATCCCAGGAGGGCCGCGCACACTAGTCTTTTTATGCAACTGACGTCCAAACACGTCGACGCTCATCTTGCAAATGATGTTCAACTAATGTAGTTGGCTTCACGCAATTCCTCGATAATCGATATGATTTCATTTGAATGATTGGGATTTCCAGCAGTCTGCGATGCAAGGAGCAGGCGCAGACGACTGATGAGTTCATTTGGATCATCCCAATACGTGTAATGTGCCCGTGCACCTTTTCGAGCAATCATGAATTCTGGCAGCATACCGCCTCCCTCATGCTTGGCAATCCCCGCAATAAAGTTTTCGAATTTCAAACTTTTATCTCTGCGAATGTTTTGATTCATGCTGTAGCGTATCCGATGTGCATTTGTTGCGACAACGATTTGACCATAATTTCTCGAGTCCTCGCGATTCACACAGTCCATATCTGGCGACTTTTTAAACAATAATTCAATCAAACCTCGGGTTTTCTGGTACTTCCTATCACCCACGCGAATGAAATCATTTTCAAAATGAATTTG
Organism: Dascillus cervinus; assembly: GCA_949768715.1. NCBI lineage: Eukaryota > Metazoa > Arthropoda > Insecta > Coleoptera > Dascillidae > Dascillus > Dascillus cervinus. The sequence goes on along the minus strand of OX458319.1, from coordinate 20,646,080 downwards.
TGAATCGCCAATCATCAGGCGATCATTGGCGAGTTTGCGTACGCCATACGTGGTATCCAGCCCCTTTTTATTATTTTTCATTAACATTCTAAGATACTGTGAATTATCATTCGACGGGGGTTCAGAGTCCATTTTGGCGTCGTGTTGTTTCACGATTGCACCCATCTCACTCGTCTCACGTTGGGAGTTATTTACAAGCTGCTGTAGAGGCGCCACCACCGGTTTAAACACCTCACTCATAGCCCGTTCAGCCGCCTCTCTGCCCAATTTAATTATTTTATACTTTTTGCGAATCGCATCGCTAGCTTTGACGATTTGATGGAGAACATCTGCCTGCTCGCGATATTTCTGCATGTTGACGCTGCCGCATTCAAAATGCTTCTGCACACATTTACAAAATTTTTGTTAATTTAAACCACACTCATGTAGCAGTCGAAGCCCTTTCTATATCGCCCCGCGTTGAGCTCACTATCCTTATCGATGACTAGAAAACCATGCTTATCACACCAGCATGCGGAACATAATTCTCGAAAATTCGTATAAGTCATATCGGTATTGACGTGATCTTCGTAAATATGCTTGAGATTCATATCATCCTGTTTAAACAATACCAATAGGTTAGCATTATCGCGAACTAGATGTTTAGGAATACGCGCATATGTCTGACATAGGTAGAAGCAATCTACGGTTTTATGACGCCCCATGCAAAAGAAGGCCCGAATATTTTCCTGCTTCTCGCACGCAACATCATCAAAGATCATAATTGAATTGGGGCGCGCATCATCCGGTCTCACCACTTGTTCATGTTCGCTGAATGGAAAATACTCGATGCCATCCACTGGTGCGAGTAATTGCGTTAAAATTTGATATTTCGGCTGATTGAGTGATTTCGAGTAAACGTACACATTTTCAAATCTTAACCCGTTCGGTTGTGTTAACAGTGCTAGTAGGACATTGGTCTTGCCACAATTGGACGGACCGCAAAATATCGCCCTCACACTATTCGGCAATAATTCGCCGTGTCGTTTCTCTTTATTTGAACTGGTCTGCTGCATGAGGTCATCAAAATTTATCGTGGGCAGTCTGCTGGACTGTTCCTCGAAGCTAATTTGAGCCATGACTGATGGAAAAACCATAAATATCGGGGTTATAAGCGTTTACAATTCAGTCGTATTGCGATCATGGTCGCGCGTGCATCTCGACGTAAACCAGCTGGTGAAATAAAGCGCGGTAAAGGGCTTGTAAACAGTATTATAGACAAACTCCCGGTGGAGGTTCATATTCCGGGCTAAAAAAGTTGTCGAAAAGACTCGCACGAGGAGATCCAGGTATTAATCCTCTCGACGCGGCGTGTAAAGAGCACGACATTGCTTATTCCAAAGATCGTAATTTGGATGCTAGAAGCGCTGCCGACAAAATATTATTAGAGAAAGCCTGGGAACGTGTTTTAGCCGAAGGCGCTAAGGTCAGCGAGAAAGCAGCTGCTTGGGCGGTAACGAACATCATGAAAGCTAAGAGGAGGTTCGGCATGGGGTTGAAGAAGGGGCGGCGGCGGCTGCCGCTGCGAAAAATTGTTAATGCCGCTAAGTTGGCCATGTTGCCGAGCAGAGATGCCAAAATTGCGGTCAAATCCGCACTAGCGGGCGCCCGAAAAGCTGTTAAAGAGGCAGGTGGAAAATGTAATGTACGATCACCGCGTATTCTGCCCATTCCGTCAAAAATTGGAGGTTTTCTACCATTTCTTGTACTCATCTTTGCGGGCCTTAGCGCAGCCGGCGCGTTGACAGGTGGCGTTGCTGGAGTCGTTAAAGCAGTGAACGATGCAAGTGCAGCCAAGCGGGAACTAGCGGAGACTCATCGTCACAACAAAACGATGGAATCTATAGTTCTGGGGAAGGGCCTCCACTTGAAACCGTACAGACAGGGTCTGGGACTTTATCTAACGCCAAAAAACTAATTGAGAAGCTACCACGTCGAGCATTGACCGATGTCGATATACTTAAATATGCTAAAAAGTTGAAAATTCCACATTTTCGTGGAGTCTACATGCGAAATGACCTGCCCAAGAGTGGCCCCCGAAAATTCGAGTCTGCAATAGTTAACCTCGATGATGCGGATGGGTTTGGAACGCATTGGGTTGCATATAAAAAGATCGGCGATGAAGTCACCTACTTTGACAGTTTCGGTAATCTACAACCGCCCCAGGATCTAATCACCTATCTCGGCGTTGGTAGCGTCAAATACAATTACATTCAATATCAAGACTATGGCACATATAATTGCGGCCACTTGTGCATCAAGTTCTTGTGCGGTCAACTATAAAAGGTTTACATAGCCGCATTGAAAATCATAATCATGATGGATTCGTTCACGTTAACTTTGTCGGGAACATCCTCGGTACTTGGGGTTCAATATTTCCCACCGATTGAACTCTCGCCGCATAAAACATACGCTCTTGGGTTGGTAGAACTGCTAACATTCAACTCGATTCCCAATATAGACGACGGATGCAACATGTTTTATATCGGTGATGAACAAATCACTCTGCCCACCGGCAGTTATGAGCTTGAAGATATCGAGAAATGTATACGAGCGACTCTGAAAGATCAAAACATCATCATCGAGATCAGACCCAACAACAATACGCTTCACAGTGAAATTATGTGCAATCGTGAGATAAATTTTAAACGTCCCAATTCCATAGCTAATCTTTTAGGTTTCACCCCGCGAATTCTTGAAGCAGGTGTACTTCATATATCAGACATACCCGTAACCATTCTAAAGGTAAATGCCCTCAGGGTCGAATGCAACATCACCGCCGGCGCTTACATCAACGAGCGTAAAGTACATACCATCCATGAGTTTTTCCCAATCGTACCGCCCGGTTATAAGATCATCGAAGTTCCCGCAAGCGTCATTTATCTCCCGATCACGGTGCGAGTAATACACCATTTACAGGTCCGATTGGTGGATCAGGACGGAAACTTGGTAAATTTGCGTGGCGAAATTATAACTGTACGACTTCACGTCAAGTCATTATCATAAAAAATGGTTATCGTATATAATGCAAAAATTGGGCGGGGGTATAAAATTGAATCATCATGTCCAAAGCAAGTCAGTCAGCGTGTACCACTCAAAGTGTTAACACGTCCAAACATCGAGATTCTGAAGAGTCTGGGCTTCAAAGTGAATCCTTCTGGAGGCAAATTAAAGATCGATTCTCCTGCTTAATTATCTGCTTTATACCATGGAGGGCGAGATCCTAATGTTTCATGCGCCAGTTGTTTACGACGAATCCATTGCGCATTGTGAGAGTCACGCGCACCAGCCGTACGCATCGTCAACTTTCAACAACAGCGATGAGATTCGCATTGTTATCCAACATCAAGATTTGTTTTTGCTGCCGAGCAGAAGTTCGCTACATATATCTGGAAAATTAACCAAGTCCGATGGGACTACGGCTGCTCAAAGTACAACTTTAGTCAACAACGCAATCTGTCACCTCTTTGATGAAATACGCTATGAATTGAATGCGGTCGAGATTGATCGATGCAAGAATGTTGGCCTCACGAGTTTCATGAAGGGTTGTGTGTCTCTAAGTCCCGGCCAGAAACCTATGCTTGAGAACGCCGGCTGGTTTGATATTGATAAAAATGCGGAAAAATTAGTTAATGATGCGGGCTACTTTGACGTATCAATACCCCTGAAATTGATATTGGGCTTCGCTGAAGATCACCGTCGCATTGTCATTAATTCCAGACATGAATTGATCTTGACTCGGGCGAACAGCGATGCAAATGCAGTCGTGCAATCTGTAGCTGAGGATTTTAAAATCTCGATATCGAAATTGGAGTGGCTGGTGCCATACATCAGAGCATCGGATCATCAAAAAATTCAATTATTGAATTTAATCACCAAAGACGAGCCCATATCAATGAGCTTTCGGACATGGGAGTTATACGAGTATCCGCTACTTCCGCGCACAGACAAGCAAGTTTGGCCCGTAAAGACGTCATCGCAATTGGAGAAACCGCGTTACGTCATTCTCGGCTTCCAAACTGCACGTAAAAATAAAAACGATGCGAATGTTAGCCACTTCGATCACTGTGACGTCAAAGATGTTAAACTATTCTTGAACTCGCAGTGTTATCCCTATAATCAGCTGAATCTCAACATTAGTCACAATCAGTATGCCATATTATATGAGATGTATGCAAATTTTCAAAGTGCATATTACGGCAGGGATCCTGAACCCCTTGTGAACAAAGGTGATTTTCTCAAATACGCTCCCTTAATTGTCATCGATTGTTCGAAGCAGAATGAGACTCTCAAGTCGGGACCTGTCGATGTACGCATTGAATTTGAATCGGCAAACAATTTCCCCGCGGCGACGTCAGCTTATTGTCTAATCCTGCATGATCGTATAATTGAGTACAATGCAGTTAATGGTGGGGTGAAAAAGCTGATGTAGCCCATCAGTCGCGTCGAAGTCGTTGTGTGAGATGGAGATTATAGTTGACATGCAGGGCTTTAAAGCCCCACCGCTAGACGAATTTATATTGAAAGAGTTCGCTGTGATCCCAGCTGATGACAAAACGTCAACACCAGTGAATTTTATCTTCAAACCGCCGTTTCCATGGATTCAACTGCCCGCCTGGTATCAACGTATCAATTTTTGGCTAGAACGAAATTGTCTTGGAATTTCGTGGAGTTCGGGCGATATCCCATACGATTCGGTGAGGGAGACCGTAATCACGCAACTTGAAGATGCCGAGAGAATTTTCGTCAAGGGTGAGGAGAAACTGTCGTGGTTGAAAAAAATCACGGGTTTCGAACACATCGTCAATATAGAACATCTTGGCTGTCCATCACTGGACAAGTTGCGTGATATGTCATCATCATGCGTCTACCACGCCCACGGATTAAAATTTAATTGTGCTGCTGCGACTGTCAAATTGGTTAAAGAGTGGTACACAAACGCGGATAGCACGCCTTCGATGGAGAGATCTATCCAAATATATTTTAAAACCGAAAATTTGTATCACATGGCCCCGGAGGATATTGCATGTTTGCCGAAGGACTTCCTTACCATACTCGCCCCCAGAAGCATCGATGCCGTTTGGAACAAGTTGCCGCTGAAGTTTCAGCTCGATAAGGATATCGCTGATTGCAGACGCTGCTTAAAACATTATAATACTGGCGGGCGCACCGAAAACGATGGTCCGCCTCCAATGATTAGGGACTGTGTAAATTGTCAATATGATATGTAATTTTTTAAAATTAGTATTAAAATATTTCTCAATTAGTGTGTAATTGGTATTATTCTTTTTAAACCCCACCTTTTAATATCCCACACGCGCGATTCAACCTGCGTACTTTGAGATAGGAATGCAGCAAAACAGGTGCGGGCACAATAGATCCCATAAATCTGCGATGAATTTTACGTACAATCGGAAGAATTCAATATTTGCTCCACTCATGTAATTATTCAAATTCGATGCTTAAAACATTATAACACTAACGTTGAAATCGATGGTCCACCACCTATGATTAGGGGCTGCGTAAATTATCAATATGTGAAATATTTCTCAATTAGTGTGTAATTGGTATTATTCTTTTTAAACTCCATACATCCTTTTTAATATCCCGCGTGCGAGATTTCAACCTGAGCGCAAATTACTTTGGGTTAACAAAATCATTTTACAATTCTACACTCATGTTCAAATTTCACCCATTTAATCGGTTTAAAAATATTTACCGCACTCGTGTAATTATCCAAATTTCTCCCATTTAATCTTTAAAAATCTCAGCCGTCAAAATTCAACAGCTGACGATTTAAATTATATGAGGATTCTAACATAATTTTACGCATAATGAATTTTAAATTTCATCGGAGGTGTCTAATTATTCAAAAAAAATCTCAATCAAAATTCCGCAACGGCTTAGTTTAAATTATCCGGAACATATCTCAAAGCATACGCAAGGCGCTGGAGTACTGGTTTTTTGTGTATCGATCTACGAGACTTGGGTTCGAATCTCAGGCCAGGCGGAGTTGAAAAAAACGAATCTTCCAAGTCCGGAAAAAATAGAGAAGGAATATGAGATGGAGATAGCAGCGTGTAGAGAGAGAAGGAATATGAGATGGAGATAGTGGGCTGTATGACGTCAGACGTGAGATGGCCACACCCCCTGACCAATGACAGATCAAAGATGGCGGATGACCACACCCCCAAAGATGGCGGACGTCAAAGATCAAAGATGGCGGATGACAGGCGTCAATCAAAAATGATTAATTACCTAATTGCGCTAGTCTAATTGCGCTAGTCTAATTGCGCAATTGAATAATTGAATAATTAATAATTGCGCGATAAAACTCGCGGAATTCGCGGAAATCCATTGTTCTCTATCAAACCGCGAATCAAACCGCGGATTAATTTGATATGCAAAGTGTGCTCGAATCCCTGTTGCTTATCTACTCTTAATTTATATGAGACTCGGTGTATGTTTGCACTAAAGACGATAAGAGAATCAGAATTTCGATACATTGTCTAGTTTTTCTAAAAAATATTAAACAAGAACAGTGCCGACTTAGCGTTCCGTTCCTATCTTATCTAATTGTGCGTAAATTTATAAGTGCAGTGTTTTTGGGTGCAGTGAACCAACGGGACATCGTTTTCCTAATAGAGAAAAATCGCCGAAACGATTTGCATCTTGGTCAGGATTTTGTAAAAGGAAATCATTTCATCAGGACAAAGTACAAGAATTTGCAATAAACATTTTTTAGAAAGTGATTTCGACGAATCGTTTGTCCTAAGAAAAAAATTTCTACCAAATTCAAAAGAACTTTGCTTGAAAAAAAGTTCTTTACCATCAGTACATTAATTTACATTCTGTAACTTAATAAACAATTACATATGTCGTTCATTTACGTAACTCAAAAAAAACTATCTAATGCGGTAGAAATAACCTTTAGAAGAATTTTAGTTGCACTATCGTCTGTAGCACAAAAAAGCAATCTAAATACTCGTAACAAAATTTCGAAAATATAGTCTAAAGGTAGGTAAATTATCGTGTGAAGGGAGCATTTTTTACACATGTAAGATAGGCCGCTGCGATGAGCAGGGACATAATACATATACCGTTTTTCTAAGAATTAAACGTACTATTAAATTAAACAAACTTATTTTTTGCGTATTATGCTCCATTAAATTCAACATACCAAGCCATCTGATTTTCCCAAAACTGAATTTAGTAAAAAATCCGGTGGAGCAATTGCATCGACCAAAGCAACAGCATCGTTTTTTAAATCCTTACACAGGCGGAGTATGTTGCCTTGTATGATAGAAACGGGTTGTGTTCCGGTTATGTAACCACCTTGATATAAAGTGGGTAAATGTTTTTCCAAAGACCAAACACCGTACAGTAAAAACAATCTGGTAAGTACAGTTTTTAATGCTGGCTCCTCAGTTTCTTCAATCACCACAAGCATACGTTGCATGAAAAAATGCTGCACATAAGCAACAGCTAAATTTCTGGAATAGAACACTTGATTTTCATTTTTGGCCTCAAAACCACCCAGTCCACTTTTCAAATTGGTTGCCATCTTTTCGTAAGATATTTTCAAGAGGTAACAGACTAACCACTGAAATGTTCTGACAACATCTAAATAATTTTTAAATTAAGAAAACATTTTTATTACACAGGGTGTTCAATTTAAAAACGAATAGGCAACACATATTGCATTCCCAATACCACGTTATATAGTAGAGATGTATTGTTTGTCACTTCATAGTTTTTAAATCAATTGTGGTGATTTTTGCGATACAAGATGTGTTGCTTATTCTTGAGCAGCATATGCCGTTCGTTTTTGAATTGAATCCCCTTTGTTTATATTTATTACTTTGAGGGTTTAAATCTTCTTCAAATTTAGTGCCTAGAATTTTTATGGCATCATTTAAAAAATCGACCGATTGTAGGGGAGATGACACTTTTTGCCCTTGCAGTATCAAAGGCCATTGCTTTAACAACCAATTGCTGGTTTGTTGAATAAGAACGTGATTTTCACCTTCGTAGGTGCAGTTTGCATCGTTGTCACTTCGCAAATCGCCTATTCCAGCAGCTAGAGAAATTGTGTAATTGACAATTTTACAACAAAATTCAGTACCTTTCAAATAACCGTGACCACCACAAGCTTCTCTGCACTCTTGTATCGCGTCCCTGACAATCCAAGCAGCGACGGGCTTAGAAGCTGATGAGATTATGTGGATTTCCATCCCCAATTCCGCCAATGTTCCTTTTTTATGTCCAGTATATATATCGAAAATTAACTGTCGATGAACATTATGAAAATAGTTGCTGAATATTTTTAAAGTGTATGCAACAGTAAGGTACGGCAATAAACGATGTTGCTAAAAAATGATTCTCTGAGTATTAGGAAATTGAAGTTGATGTTATTTACGTGGGTTTGATATTCCAGAATGGGGATTTCATTCTCATCAGGCCCAAACTGTTTCCTTACAGCTGCGTATCGGATTGCAATAGTTAAAGCTTTAATAGCATATGTGGCGCAAACTAGGGTTATTATAACACGCCCTCCTGATAGTGCACCTAATGAGGCTCCGTATCTTTTGCTCGGATCTTTAATACGAGGCTCGTAATTTCCATCTTCTGATATGTCACCAGTTCTATTGAGCAAATCGGTTTTCGGAATGCGATACTGATTAAAAATTAAAAACCTAAAATTATGTTTTGTAACAGATGAACCCCAGAAAATTTAATCTATACCCGTTATCGATGCCTCTTAAGCCTATTTTGTCACCCATATCTCCAACCGTAACTCCGGGGTAAGGCAATAACGTCACCGGATCTCGAAGCTTAATGAAAAATGCGTGTAGTCCCTGGCGTGTCCCATCTGGAGTTACGAGTTGGGCATATACGATAGCGTGAGTTGCGCATTGACCTGCAAGTTAAAGTTGCCACAAAAATGTTAAGTATTCTTAGTTGGTACCTAATAGTCCAGCCCAGCACTTGGCCGCTTGGAAATCGGGTGTGTTTAAAACAAATTCATGCGTGACTTTATCATAAGTAGCTGTGGTCCTCATAGATTTGGCATTGCTTCCGTGGCCAATTTCGGTCAGGGAAAAACAACCTATGATCTAATTCAAACATTAATTTTGTAATTTTAGAAATACTGCATTACTTACTTTTCCGTTAGTCGCTTCTTTAATGTAATGGCGGTGGCGTGTCGTGCCCAAACTCGCTAACGTGCCAGTGACCATATCGTTGTTCAAGCCAAACTTGACGTTAGCAGATGGGTCCAAATACAAGAGCATTGCTTGTCTTGCAGCATGGATACCATGACTTACTACTGGATTGCTGTATGATTTTATACCATGAAGAGTACTAACTCTTTTAACAGTCAAGTGTCTTATCTCATCCAAAGTAAGAGGTTTAGTTGGTGGATAAAAAATTGGATCATTTTGTAATTCGGCCAAAAACTTATTCTGAAATTTAGAATTACTTTCTGCTTCGTTGGAAGTTATAACCATACCTGAAATTCGATTACTTCTTCGGTGTCCAGATGTATTTTTAATTTTTTCCAATCGAACGAAGCCGCGTTTCGATACTTATCTAACGGTCCCGGCGGAAAATTTGGAAGTAGATCAGTGTCCATTTTTTAAAGCCTAAATATAAATCTTTACTTGGCAACGTCAATCGTTCAATTAAAATTAAGGTATCTCGACACAAGATAGATATCACTTTTTTATCTAAAGGGGATTGTGATAGATAAATAAGAATCATATTAAAAAATTGATTTATTTCAACAAAATAAGCCTAGCACCATTTAACAATTGCTTAAGTTTAAATCTTAGAGTTAAGATTTTTTCCAATGATACTTTTCCACCAAATAGGTCTTGCAATATTTTCTTCGCGCATCATGGAATCCTGTAGGTGTTTATAAACCAAACCGTCCGATTTTCCTAAAACCGAGTCCATCAAAAAATCACACGGTCCGATGACGTCAACCAACGAAACAGCATCGTGTTTCAATTCGTGACATAATCTCAGGATGCTGTTTTGCATGAGGTAAACTGTTTCCTGTTTAGTTATGTAACCGCCTTGAAACAAAGTGGCCAAATGCTTTTCCAAAGTCCAAACACCATACAATGAGAACAATTTCGTAAGGACGTTTTTGAGCGCCGGTTCTGGCGCTTCATTTATCACAACAAGAAATCGTTGTAAAAAGAAATGCTAAATAGTTCAAAAATAATATAGGCTTTTGGTGCTGTTGAAAACTTACTTGAATATAAACCACTGCCAAATTTCGCGCGAAAAAAACTTGATTATCATTTTTAGCCCAAAACAGTTCGAAACCCTGTTTTAAATATTCACCAATTTTTTCGTGAGTCGTTTTTAACAGGAAGCAAGTCATCCATTGGAAAGCTTTAATAATATCTACAAATAAATAATTAATAAAGTAAAAGTGTTAAATATTGAAATAATTACGATCAGGTGACTCCACGTGATGACAATTTTTGGCGTTATATTTGGTTTTCAAAATTTTCAGAGCGTCACTTATAAAATCGGCTGACTTCAGAGGAGTTGTAATTGGTTCCCCTCTTAACACTAATGGCCACATCTTTAAAAGCCAGTTACTAGTCTGTTGAATGAGAACGTGATTTTCACCCTCGTAGGTGCAATTTGCGTCGTTCACGTTCCTCAAATCGCCCAAGCCAGCAGCTGTTAAAAATTTGTATTGAAATTTGAAAAAAAAAAGTTTCTAAAAGTAAACCTTTTAGGTACCCATGCCCCCCACAAGCTTCTCTACATTCTTGGATCGCATCCCTCACGGTCCAACTGGCAACCGGTTTTGAAGCTGAAGAAATAGCATGCAGTTCCAATCCCATATCAGAAATCTGGTCCTTCTTTGCACCCATCATGGAATCTTTTAAAAATTGATTGTGAACCTGCACCAAGTACTTACTGGCCATTCTCAGAACATAACTTACAGCCAAATGAGGTATTAAACGATGTTGCTGAAATTAACAAAAATTAAGAATCGTTTATTAAGCAAGTGGTAGACATGAATTGCTTTGAGAAGTGTATGTAACGTGATCTAAACTATGTTATGCCACTGCGTTGGTCGCACATGGTGTGGTCACATTACAAGTACTTTCAAAACAATTCTAGCGTAGTTGCATTACATGAGTCTGATATTCCAGAATTGGCATTTCTTCCGCATCTTCAGGTCCAAACTGTTTCCGGACAGCTGAATATCGTATGGCAATACTAACGGCTTTCGAGGCATATGCAGAACACATCCCTGTTATGTTTATTCGTCCCGTCGACAAAGCTCCCAACGAAGCTCCATAACGTTTATTTGAATCTCGAAATGGAGTTACATACTCACCCTCTACCGTTACATCACCGGTTTTATTAAGCAAATCTGTTCTTGGAATGTGATAGTTGTTAAATATTAAAAATCTGCAACACTTTTATTAAGATATTTATTTAAATAAATACCTAGATGATACCCGTTATCCATCCCATTTAAACCAATCTTTTCTCCCATATCACCAACTGTTATTCCTGGATATGGTAACAGTGTTTCTGGATCCCTAATTTTGACGAAAAATGCATGAAGACCGTGTTTAACCTTATCAGGGGTTATAAGCTGTGCGTATACCACAGCGTGCGTAGCGCTTTGTCCCAAAAGAGCTGCCCAACATTTTGCAGCTTCAAAATTTGGCGAGTTCAAAATAAATTCTTGACTTGTCTTATCAAAAGTTGCTGTTGTCTTCATGCACTTTGCATTGCTTCCGTGCCCTATTTCAGTCAAGCAGAAGCATGCTAAAATCTAAATAAATGTAAAATAATGCTGATATTGAATTGAACTCCTACTTTTCCATTGTGTATTTCTTCTATATAATCGTGATGTCTTGAACTACCTAATCCAAGAAGTACAGAAACGACCATACCGTAAGCTATTGAATACTTAATGCTGAGGCCAGGGTCCATGTGGAAAACTGTTGTTAAAATCGAGAATATAATATCAGGTCTATCGATGTGTTCTTCAAAAAGGAACTGCTCCACTTTTCTGCTGGCTATCATTTTCTTCGCCGTTAGATGTCGCAGTTCATCGAGAGTTAAAGGTCGAGTGGGTTGATGAAAAAGTGGATCATTTTCCAATCGTTTCAATAATTTGTTCTGTTGATAAAATTACATTGTTCAATTAGAAACGCATAAAACAATTTTAATGTTAAATTTCATGGCGATTTTTTAGAGATTTTCTTATTACTAATTTTTTTTTGGCTCTGTTCTGTTATACAGTTAGGTAACGAGGGATGTGTTGCAGTCAGTTTTGGTCACTAAATGCACAACTTGGAGCACATGCATGTTACAGAATTGGTTCAAACCTAACTGACGCTAGTGGTGTTATGTAGGTATGTCTGAGAGACTTGTCGCTTTTCCTAAACGTCCTGAAATTTTAGAGACTAATGTATTCCCACAGTGTCTCTTATTACTAGCTTAAACATAATTCTTGAAAAGTAAGACGGGACGGTGCGGGTGGTTCAGAAAGAAGTAGGAAATGATAAATTCAACAAATTCTTTACAAAAATTAAAATGTGTTCTGAAATATCGCGCGCTGAGAATTATAGTGTTCTATCTGCACTTTTTACCAAAAATTAGGTTATGCCATATTTGGCAACATATGCTGTAAATTGTTCTATCTGCGAAGACTCCCGTTGTTATTTTCTTCAACTCTATACTGGTAATTCTTACGCACGATAATGTTCAACCTACTTACTTTTTTACAGCAATGCAATATTGAAACCGCCCTCCTGAACATTTACATAATTTGTAGTTGGAACAATATAATTCTCACCTCGCGATATGTATGTTGATATATTCACACCTAATAATTCAAATACAGTAAACACATTATATGTATATTTCATAAACAGCTTTACATCAAGTATAGTTTTTTATATTAACAATCAAGTGGGCTGAAATTAAGAGCGCTCCGGATGGTACAAATATTTAGATAGACATATTCACTATTACTTTTTACACTTTTTTTGTGAAAACTGTTTTCAATTTGATGGAGAAATAAACAAGATAGAACGAAATCCGTAATTCAAGCCGTCCGGCAGACTCTTAAGGAAAAATTTACTGTTAGTTGCCAAAATTAAAAAAGGAAAGTAATCGTTTAGTAAGAACATAGTCGCCGCTAAAACAACCGACCTTTTTAACGACCAGCTCTAGGTTGGGGAAGCATTATTTCTCCGTCTTAAAGGAACACGATACACAAAAAGAAATTTTTTAAAATTATTATTTAATGTTAAATTATTGTAGTCAAAACTATTAAAAACTATTGGGCAAAAATCCAATGTAAAAAAATTGTTTTAGAAGATATTAAGACATTTAAAATTTCCGTGTGACGTCACTGGCCCCGACGTAAGTGACCGGCATATCTTTTACGTGTAAAAGCTACTCGCTTCGCACAATGATTTATCTACCTAAAAATTACATTGTTAATGCTTAATTTATGAAACTGCGTGAATGGTTGTGCCAAAGACGGTAAAAGAATCAGAATTTCAATACGGTGTTTAGTTATTTTTTTAAATATTAAACAAGAACAGCATCGATTCAGCGTTCCGTCCCTGTTATTTAAGTGTGCGTATAAACGGTCGTAGCTTACTAAATATAATAATTTAAAAAAAAAAACTATACACTCTATTACAATTTTGGTTACACTATCGTCTTCAGTACAAAAAAACAGTCTAAATACTCGTAACAAAATTTCGAAAATATAGTTTAAAGGTAGGTAAATTATCGTGTGAAGGGAGCATTTTTTTACACGTGTAAGATAGGCCGCAGCGAGGAGCAGGGACCAGTGACGTCACGGGCTTATTTTAAATTTACTATACCTCATCAAATAACCTGAGTAGGAACAAATACCGTTTTTCTTAGAATTAAACGTACTTTTAAATTAATCGAACTTATTTTTTGTGTATTGTGCCCCTTTAATCTCGCAATTTATTAACGAACATTATTTTTTTTGGTACATCATTTTCACATTTTTTGAAATTTGTATAAGAGTTCTTCATTTATAAACCGATTCGCTTTTTGACCTAATAGCGGGAACGGAACTCGATCGTTAAGTGACGATGCATTAAATAAAGCAATAAATAACTGTTCGCATAAATGCGGGAATTAACATATATGAAGTTATAAATGACGCGAATATTATAATAAAAAAATCCAATTTTTAAATAAATAATTTTTATTACTGATTTTATTACTTAGGTATTGAATGAAGCCAATTTAAACTATTTTTTACCGTTTTTAAGCAATATATTTACCTGAAATTCTATGATATTCTCACCCTCCAAAAAAATTTTTAATTTTTTCCAATCGAATGATGACGTTCTTCTGTACCTGTCTAGCGGTCCAGGTGGAAAATTATTTAATAAGTGGGACATCTTCTGTCAGTTGACTATAAAGTACAGGGTTTTCCAATAAGAGGTGTTATTTTGAATAGCCCGTTATTTCGGTAGATGTCACTTTTGGAGCTGTAATTTTTTGACATTTGACAAGTAGAAACTACGCCATTAATAAAAATGGAACGATACACGCTTCAACAACGCATTGAAATTATTAAAAAATAGCGCAATCCATTAACCGTAACTGGTGCTCCAGCCTCATTTTCGAAAAAGTAAGGTCCAATGACCCCGCCGGACCATAAACCGCACCAAACAGTCACACGTTGAGGATAGAGAGGCTTTTCAACAATAACTCTTGGGTTTTCTGAGCCCCAGATGCGACAATTTTGCTTGTTGACGAAGCCATCCAGGTGGAAATGGGCCTCATCACTCAAGATGATTTTTCGATGGAATTCCGGATCATTTTCATGCATTTCAAGGACCCAATCGGCAAAGATACGACGTTGTTGATGATCGGCCGGCTTGAGTTCTTGTGTTAACTGAACTTTATAAGCCTTAAGACCCAAATCTTTATGCAAAATACGGTGTAATGACGTTTTTGGAATGTCTAATTCCAAAGAACGACGAGGAATGGACAAACCTGGGTTTTCTTCAACACTTTCGGCTACAGCAGCAATATTCTCGGCTGTTCTTGAGCGACGTGCACGGGTTTTATTCTTCACATCACTAACTTGTCCCAACAGCTCGAATTTTTCCACCAATTTCTGTATTGCGGTCCGACAAGGTGCTTCACGACGACCCAAAAATGTTCGAGTTTTACGAACCGTCTCTGCCAAATTTTCACCATTTTTATAGTGAATTTTAATAATTTCAATGCGTTGTTGAAGCGTGTATCGTTCCATTTTTATTAATGGCGTAGTTTCTACTTGTCAAATGTCAAAAAATTACAGCTCCAAAAGTTACATCTACCGAAATAACGGGCTATTCAAAATAACACCTCTTATTGGAAAACCCTTTAGTTATAATTGGCTATTCATCACACACAAAAGGTATTTGTATGAAAAATGATAATTTGTAGAACTTTGCACCGGTTAAATGCGAATGCAATTATCTACTGTAACCTTCCGAATTTTTTAAAACAGGAATGACAACAAACTTGTTTTGACTATAGCAGCGTACAGAACTTTATTTACAGCACGAATGTGCTTCTATCTGTTAATTGGCGCACATATAACTGTCCTAAATGGTTTTCTTTAGTAATTACACTCAGTGTGTTCTACAAACCACTAGAGCTCGCCGCTTTACTAACCTCGCATTAAAAATAAAAAGCAAAATCTGTTTTTAAAAGAACGTATAACGTTGCAAACCTCTATCATTATGTGTCACTGGGAGTTGTGTATGAGATTGTAAAGCCATGGGAAGAGTGGCACATCAACGAATGATTTATCAAAATTATAAATATACAGAGTGGCCACTTAGTACGTGGACGGTCCATATCTCTGTTGTTAAAAGAACCATGGAAAAATATTATATACAAAAGTTATAGGATCCGTGGAGATGCACATTCGTAAAATATTTTCTAGTATGCCGAATGTCCCAAAAAAGCGGGACGCCAGAAAGGATTTTTTTTTTTAAATGGTAACCCCAATTTTTTTTACAGAATAGAATTCAGCATACAATTCTACGTATAGTGCAGTATTTTAATGTAATGTTCGTTGCGGTGTTGCCAAGTTATATGTAATTTACAAAAAAATGTGGAAAAAACAACCTATCCAAAAAGTCGTTAAAAAATCACTAGTTTAAATGTAATAATGCGGTGTTACGCTTTTATAAACATCAGAAATGTCGGAATAATTCTGCAAAAGAAAACTGGTTATAACTTATACAGGGCATTTTTTACGGCGGTGCCAATATTGAAATTTTTAAAGTAGCAAAACTTAATTGTTTTAAATGGATCACTATGCATTTTAATCCGGAATGTTATGCAGTATGGTATGCTCTATAAATTTGCAATTACAACTAATGTTCTGAAATGGGCCGTTTTACCACAATTATAGGTTTTATTTAAAAATGTACTAAAATATCGCTGCTTTTTGTTATTTTATTCTCGTGGTATGCCATGACTTGAGCAAAAACGGCCATTATCAGACGTTAAAAGTGTGCTTTTAACTGCATTTCTATTACTTCGTGTTTGTAATATTATTAAAAAATTTCTTCCTAAAAAACGGACTAACGGAAATGGAAAACTTGCTCATAGAAGAATGAACAAGACTTCGTGTTACAAACTAGAAATAAATACGATACGTTAACTTTTTACGTATAAAGAATTTTTGAAGAAAAGGTATAAACATTTGACGTGTAAATAAAAATGTTTAGTTTTTTTGTAAGAAAAACAGTCACTCGTAGTAAGAAAGAAATAACATTAAACTGGAAATAATCAAAACTTTTTTTGAAACAATGCTATAAGAGAAACAAAACAAAAGTAAATAGGTACTTGTCAGTTTTACTGTTACTATTGCAACTTATAATTTAGTGAGTTTAGCTATTTCTTTATTTAAAATGCAATTTCCAAGAGAAGAGTTATTAGATATGGGTTTTATTTTGGGAGAGTGTAATAAAAATTGTTTGCTAGCTAGCAGAGTTTAACAAACAAGATATCCCAATAAGGAAAGACATTCTAGGGAAGAGTCATTCAGAAATCTTTTAGAACGGTTTGAAAGAACTGGAAACGTTTCATATGAAAAACATGAAAGAACAAAAACTATAACCAATGAAGAAAATGAGTTCCGTGTGATGAGAGCAATTGTTGAAAATCCTCATATTGGTAGTCGTGATTTAAGCAAAACTTTAGAAATCTGTCGGACATCAGTTCAAAAAATGATCAAGAAGAATAAGTTTCACCCGTACCATATTCAACTCAATGAGCAAGTTTTCCATTTCCGTTAGTCTGTTTTTTAGGAAGAAATATTTTAGTAGTATTATAAACACGAAGTAATAGAAATGTAATTAAAAGCACACTTTTAACGTCTGATAATGGCCGTTTTTACTCAAGTCATGGCATACCACGAGAATAAAACAACAAAAAACAGCGATATTTTAATGCATTTTCAAATAAAACCTAAAATTGTGGTAAATCGGCCCATTTCAGAACATTAGTTGTAATTGCAAATTTATAGGGCATAACATACTACATAACATTCCGGCTTAAAATACATAGTGATCCATTTAAACAAATTAAGTTTTGCTACTTTAAAAATTTCAATATTGGCACCGCCGTAAAAAATGCCCTGTATATTTTTAAGGTTTTATCACTTTATGACCCACAGAAAACAGCATTAACGTCGAATGTGTACGGGCGCACACATTGAACAGATTTAAGTTTTTATTATTGTGGCAGCTACTCCTTTTTAACCCTATCGATTAATACACTGCACACTGGGACATACCATGATTTATTGCTTAACATTTTTGACAAGTTTGGTGTGGATATTTTGAAAAATAAGAGAAATGTGCAAGATTCAAATAACAAAAAACGCGGGACAACTGTACATCGCCAAAATTTAGACAGTGCACATAACTTCAAAACTCTTATATAGAATTTCACTCAAGATATAATTGACATTTTAACTTTGCCTTTCCCGCGCTGTTATGCTGTCAAATAACACAAATTTTTGACGGAAATGTGAACACACTGTGATCGGTGCGAGCTAACTATTGTCAATTAGTGTTAATTTGAGTTGCTACTCATTTTCAATTGCAAATTACACTGAATTTGGTCTTTTTTAAATCGTTCACTTTCAAATTATACGAGATCACACTTTGAAATTAAAGGTTATCACACTAGTGGACCACGTGATGTAGCCTTCGGCAGAGGGCTTATTGCTTAGAAATAAATGTCAATAGTAATATTTACTTTCCATATTTTCTCACAAATATATTTACCAGAAAATTATTTCTACCATGGGAAACAACGATGTTTCGTGCAAAACGTTTAACATAATTTATTTTACAAAATTTTGAGTTTCATTTTCAATTGCGTTAGAAGATTTGGTAATTAGTGAACCAAGAAAATTTTTAAAACTCGCTACTGACTATAGGAAGGAAAATTTAAAGGGGGCGACCAGATGCATCTGTGGCCCAGTTACCCCAACTGACCTTACTATTTAACGCAGATAAGGAACAACTAAATTTACATGGAGCGGTAATAAATTACATCTAAAGCTTTTGCTAGTTCTGGCAAAAAAAAAACAGGTCGGCTAGGTTTCTGAGACCCCAGTGTGCAGTTCCAGGGTTAAATCTCAAAAGTATATGGTGTGTCGAATTTGCCTTTTAGAGAGGGGTCACAAGATATTCCTTGGCATTAAAAAAAAAAACGTAGAGTGGCCTCAAGCAACCCCATAACGCAAAATTATAAAATATGATGTAACATCGTCTCAAACGTAAAATGCAAATTCATCGGTTTTTTGAATTTGTATAGAAAAATGTTAGTTCCTGTCTACTAAGGTGACCAATCGTCCTCCTTTAGGGAGGACAGTCTTTCTTTTGTAAGTTCTGTTCTTCCTCAAAAAGTGTCTTCCTATATGTCCTCCTTGTCAATATTTGAAGACTAATCCGTATTCGAACGATGCCAGGCCGATCCATTGCACGCGATGTAACAAGTTTTTTTTTATTGTTCAACTTACTGCTTCCCTGGAACTAATGCAACAGTTGAGAGAGTTTTTTCTTTTGCTAATGATTTTTGGACAAGTGAGATATCGAGATTGAATGTTGATACTCTAGCTGCAGCACTTGCCATAAATTCCATATGAAGGATATTTTCTTTGTTTAAGGTTTTGTTTTTCTTCAATTTATTTGTGTCCTCCTTTTCATTTAAAAAAAGTTGCATAATGAATTTTTTATGATCACTGGGGCTTCATTATAGAGTAGTTTAACTGTACTTAGGGTAGTGGACCATTGTTCTATCGAATACACTTTACTTTCTGCTGTTTTATTATTTCCTCAAAGTTATTTTTGTAAATCTGTGTCAATCTGGCGTTATATTAAAACAATAGAGGATTTCTTATGTACCAAATGTGTAAGATTTAAATAGATTGACTGTGTAATAAATAACCCCAGAAATACTTTTAAATTTGTTTTGCAATGCTGTTGGCTGGTATGATCATTGCAAAAATATTTCGAAAAAACGTTTGGAGGAGTGTATTTGTTTTTATATTGTATAGAAATTAGGCAGAGACATTTGGGTCACTGTATAATTTCAATTTCAAAATATTGTATTGTTTTAAAAACATAAACAACCCTTGTCGTGTTGCAATTGCCAGTTACGTACCAACAGGAATGCAATGATTGTGTAGGAAGTAATGAATCAATTTGATTATCATCATCTGTTGTTAATTATGACTGTGTTTACCACTGCGAAAATGTACACGAATACGAATTGCGATTTTTCATCTGCGAATAACTTATTAAAACTGGTTTTCACCGTGTAGCAGTTCACCTTCATGTGGCTTCAATACATACGTGTTGCTACTTGAGGGTGATTTCTTTTGGCCTTGACCCCTCTCCCTGGGAAGACGCCAAATTGTTTGGTATTTTATAATAAAAGTTTACCTTTTCACCGTTTTTTAGAACTGATTTCATAATTTCGTTGTGTCGTTTAATTAAATCATGTGAGAATTGCATTACAGATGCAATTAAATGTTAAATTGTTGTGTCTTTCTTGAATGTGAAGTGTTAGAATTTTACATTTATTTCAATAAAATAATTAAATCTTTCTGAATTTTTAACATTAATGCAATAAATTTTTCTATATCCAGAGGAGTTTTTCTTGATTTATTTCTTCCTGTAGTTATCCAAGTTATTAATTTGAATTGCTAAATGGAGGTAAATTAACTTTCCATGCGCGGCGCTTAGATTAAATAAACTAAATCGGTAAATAAATTTACTATAAATCGCCTATAAACACCGTAATAATCTGAAAAAGAGTGGGAAAATGAGACCATAGTTATGATCTGCGATAAAATGTAACAGTGATTGCGCGTGTTGCCATCAGTTTGTTGTCGACTGTGAAACGTTGTGTTTGATAATTCCAACACAATCGCGAATTGCGCGTACCGATGTGTGCAAGTAACTTTCACCCAAGATCTTAATTGTTATTTCCAAATAAAATGTAAATAAAAGTGACATTTTACTGTTTACTGCACAATTTCGCTTTTCTTGGGAAAAATTCCTACCGAAAGTCGACCGTTCAATTGCGACCATAACTTTCAAAATAATAGCAGTGTAGGACGGTTTAACAACTAAATTATGAGAGGCAATCTTTTAATAATGGATGTGAACAACTCGAACTTGATAGTGAGTGAGAGAGCGCCGAAGATCAACCATCTACAGTTTAACGCTCTCAGTAACAAGTCGAAATATTTAAATGAAGTGATGGCCAGTAAAGAGGAACAGAAATTGCTGAACGACA
Organism: Dascillus cervinus; assembly: GCA_949768715.1. Taxonomy (NCBI): domain Eukaryota; kingdom Metazoa; phylum Arthropoda; class Insecta; order Coleoptera; family Dascillidae; genus Dascillus; species Dascillus cervinus. The sequence goes on along the minus strand of OX458319.1, from coordinate 20,625,167 downwards.
GCGTAAAACCGATGATTATGCCCAAAAAAAATGTTACCAATGGATCTGCGAACATCGTAAGGAGTTCAAGTGTCGGCAGCAAAACTGACATAAAAGATGTCATTAAGAGCCCAACAATCGCGAGCAAATCCGTGCATGCAATCAATATTCCCGCCACGTCCAGTTCTCTGGGCACTGTCAATACTCCGCCGAAACAAAGTAAGCCAGTGAGAAACGAAACCGCCAAAAACAGCTCAAATATCGTCGCCACTAGCCAAAAAGACTCGAAATTCAATAACGTAAACAATGATTCAACTAAAGAGTCTGAGAAAATCTGTGATAAAAAAGAGGATGAGGTTCAAGAAACCGGAGATAAAAACTCGAGGCTTTCGAAAATCAGCGCCCAATTGCCGAATTTAATTCCGCCGACTCACTTTTCGACAGCCCTTTCGAATCCATACTTGGTACATTTAAACCAGAGTTACGCGTCACCGCCCGGAAGCTTCAACGTGAGAAATAACAGCTTCCGAATTCCGAGGTATGGGTTTCAGGATGAATTCCGTTCGCCTTCCGTTTATTTCGGCCGGCCGGGAAGCGATTCCAGTAGCCAAATTTCTAAACAGTATTCGGATGCTGCGTCCGTCCGTTCGTTGGCATCGGTTGGGATGGGCTGCACGGATGGCAGGAAAATGATTATTCGGAGAATACCCACTTCGCCGGTCGAGCTGTTCAATATCGTTAATCCACCAACGTAAGTAACAGACAAACACTCCTGGAAAAAGAAATGTTGATTTTATCGCGAATCGGCTTGAAAGCGGTTTGTTGTCGGTCATAAAGACCATGGGGCAATATCTTTAAGTTGTAAATTTGCAATGAAAAACCCGTTTTTAAAAGACGTCTATTCATGCAGAATTTGTTTTGTCATGCGGACAAGTTCCAAAATAGAAGGGGCGACAAACGGTGATTTAATAATTAGACCTCAGGCCATAAATTTGAGATTCACCGTCATCAATAAGCTCCCCTTTTTGAACTTGGCAGTTGTAGTATTATCTCACGGTTAACCAAACCTATTAACACATTAGCTTGTTTAAAACTTAATCGATTTTATAAGGAATTAATCTCTTCAAAATACGGGTTTGTATTGAATTATTTAGTTCCATTAAATTAAATTGTTCACAAATTAATTTTGATCTTAACTGCTGTATTTAGAGAAGTAACTTCAATTTAGTGCAGAATAAATACAGTGTTAGCCATGTAACAGTTACATCTGCAAATCAAGTCATACGCAACCCAAAGTGCAAGCGACCCCAACGCCTTGATACTATACTTAATTTTATTGAATTATTAATTAAAGCAATTTAACTAAAAATGTCAAAATGACAGTAAATTAAGAGGACGAGACAAAATAACTAGGATCAGTCACAAAAACGTATATTGGGTTGTTTGTTGAACCGTGTTTATAATTAGAAGTCTTCCGACTTTTATTTGTATGCCTAGGCCCCAGAAAGTTCTAGGCCCGGCTCTGTTTGTAGATTCGGTAATGTGTTGGTAAAAGACTGACAATAAGCAATAAGGTCGATGAGGTAGTACCGCGAATACTATTCTGGGATTTCCGCAGCATCATTAGCAATGGTTTTTGGTTCGATGAAAAATAGGATGTCATTTGCCCAAAAGTGGAGTAGTTTTTTTGTAGCTTCTGATGAGTACTGGCTTGTTCGAGGTGATTGTGGATAATATCTAAACTAACAAACACTCACAATATAATTGAGTTTTTTTTTCGTTTCAAAACATCTTGATTGTCGTAGAGAAACTATTTCTCTCATTTTTAGAGCCAATTTCATTAAAATTATCATTATCATCATTATCAACTCTAAAATTTGAATTTCTGCCGTAAATAGCTTAATTGCTCGTTATAGCATCAAGCACAAGCGGTATTGTAAACCTTGAGTTTTGTTTTCTTTAATTTTGTGTCACATTTGCCTTATGGTTTTGAACTTCCAATAAATAAATGTTTTATTGAAAATTTTTTAAATTGTCAGAAAACTTAGAATATTCATTAAACAACAGCCTTTTTCTTTCGAAATACAAATTTCAAATAATTTCAAAGTTTAAGAAGGCAAGTAAATTCGAGACAGTGTTTGTGTAAAATGGCATACCGCATTCACTCCAGTCAGTTAAGACACCATGCAATAATAGGTTGGCTTCATAAAACTCAAGATATACAGGGTTTGCCATTTTACATATCTTTCCCCTCTACACTGTTCATCCCCTTTTTCTAAGATTTTTCTTGCAAAATCTTAGTTTTCGTGTAAATTTTTTAACTGTAAATGATAATTTTATAAACTCCGACTTTTGCTGCTGTTCAAAATATTTTTGAGAGCATAAGTACCTATATTTCCTATGGAAAGGAAAGGAAAAGTTATGGCCCCTCAAAGTTAAGTTTAGAAACTTATTTATTTGTTTTGAAATTTTAACAAAGAAAGAAGTTCTGATTGAAAGACTAAAGGGGTGGCCTATTTCACCCTTTCATAGTAAAGCAGGAAAAGGCCAAATAGATATGTATAGAGAAATTCGTTAAATATAACTTCACTATAAGAAAATTTGACTGTATTTTTAAACTTTGCTGCATAGGTTAGTGATTAAAACCTTTAGTTTAGATATTTCTTTATAAAACCAAGTTTTTTTAATCTAATGATTAACAACAACCAATTCCTTGAAATGTTTTCTTCTTTTATTCAAGAGATGAGATTAATTTAATAATGATTCAACAATTACTTTCCGATTCTCCGAAAACGACAAAGATCTGAAATTTTGAAGCTTTTTCACTTATTGCTTTAATGTGCGAAATTCAGCTTTGATTGCTTTTCTTGCTTGCATTTAAGCGGATTATGCTTTATTCATAATAGTTGGCACTTAATCTTTTTTTTTTTAAATAAATGGGCAACATTTTTATAAAACGTATAATCGAATCTGACTGTAATTATTTTGTCACTACAAAAAAAAAGTTAGTTCCCAGAAACTTTAAAAGACCTGACGTGCATTAAATAATACACTGAAAAGCACTTGTTGCACCTATGGCAGCATACACTTTCATTATCTAATGATTTCTCAGTGAATACACTCAACAGCTTTTTGGGCAATAATGATAATAATAAAAAACATTCCATTTAACGAGTAAATTGACGTGACATTAATAAACGCATCAATTAAAACCTGTTATTCAAAGTACAAAAAGAACAAAAAATTACATCGTTATAAGTAAACAGTTAGTTGAAATTTAATATTATTCAGTTAATACACCGATTGTAAGTTGTATCAAAAATACTGGTTTTTAAAAAATTTAAATCAAATTTAGTAGGTTTATCCCAATTAATTTTTAAGTGTTTCTAATAAACTGAATTTCTATAAATTCCAGGTTTTTTACCTCACTCATTTCTGGATTATCCGAAAGTTGACCTGTTATCGTTAATCAAACTAAGTTGAAAAATTACATGTGCAATGTTTTTTGCTGCTCCAAAGAACAAACGGATTTCCTAGTAGTCTTACCGGTGCCATTTCGCAATGTTTACATGAAGACTACAGACATGGAAAAGAATGCGCAAACCTTGAGATTCCTACTTAATGTTGAAATTTATCATTCATTTGATATTCCCATTGCTCTAGACGCGTGGAACTATTCATCAATTTTTTTACCGAAAGATCAAAGTTTAACAAAACCGAATCTCGGTTCCATCTTATCGATTATTAAGATTATTTTGGAGAGGTGGAAAATGAAATACTCGACACCACCGATTGTATCATTAATAGATAATTTAGTAACCATTACGTTGTAAACACGTTTTTGGCAAGTCAATTAGCTCTTATCAAATAATTGAATATTAATTAGAATGTACTGGTGATAACCGACGAGAATGATACCAATTAACAGCAAAGGTTTAATTTTAATAATCTCAGTTCTGCACGAATTAATGCTAATTACAGAGTGACTAATTATATCTAACTGATTTAATGTTTGGCTTTAATCACACAAAAAAATTTAAATGAGCCGAGCTCTCCCAAAAAACATATTGAGCAATTAAACAAATAGTATGAGCAAGTTCTATGTCTTATCAAGGTTTTTGTCATTTTTTTATCGGCGTAAATCTTCAAACAACAAAACTTATCAGTCAAAATTTAAAATCGATTTTGAAATTGGATTTATAGTTAAGAAATCTCAAAATGCAGAATTTGTTCTCAGTAAATATTTAAGTAAGAATTCGGTGTTTAAATACTGATTACAAGTGACTTTCCAAACTCTGGGAAAATAACTGCTGATGTCACTTTTATGTGACCAATTATAGCCCTTTTGCCTTATAATGTTTTCCTAGGATTTTTTCAAAAATTGAGCAATTGACGTTGGGATCAATAAATGAGCCGTTGATTTTGAAAGTGGGAGAAGTCCATTTGGTAAAAAAAATAGTTAAAGCTAATTCTTATTACAAATTACCACAAAATATATGTTTTGAACCAATTCACAATAGATATCCTATGATATCAGTACAAATTTGTTACTCGAAATATTTATTTCCACAACGACATTATTATTGTACATTGATTTTGAAAGGGACGCAAGTTTACTCTAAGTTCAGTGTAAGAGCGCTACTCTCTTGATTTATCACAAAAACGAGGTAGGTCAAGTAGTTTTGAGGAAATAGTATTATCAACTTTAAATGCAAGAACTAGGCATATTACTAAACAAAAATGTAATGATGGATTTATTATCTTATGTAACGCCCATTCCATCTTGAAAATTTTAATAATCTGCACCATCTAAACTAAACAAAATAATTATATGCATGCAACTTATTAGTGAATATATTTTCTTATTTTATCGACTCCTTCCTATAAAACTAAATTTATTTTTTGTTGCTTTTCGAAAGAAGTATGAAATGTTGAAATAAAATAAATAAGTAAATAAATACAATATTTAATTTTTTTTATTATAATTATATTCGATTCAAAGAAAATAAACGTTTTTAATAAATCATTGGTGAGGGAAAACCAATGGCCAAGACCATGATTTTTTTACCTAACACGGACAACCATTTTTGCATATTAAATTGACATGAAAAAATATAAAATGAGTCTGTTACTGTTGACCAATGTTTTTAAACCCATTCAAACGCAAACCATTAAGTATAACTTAAAATGGACTTTCAAAATCAAAATCAACGGCTCAAATGATAATTTCGCCGACCAATTAATAAATAAAATAATTTTTTACGAAAAAGCATTTAGTGTATTTGCAGATTAAAAATAAATGGCGTTAAGCCATCGGTATTCGGCGATGACAGCATATTTGGTGATAAGCTTAAGACTGCTCGGCACCTCGAGACTAAATTCAATGGTTTTGTACGTTGTCCGTATGGTCGTATTTTCAAATTTGAAAAGAAGGTCGCTATCTTATACGACGAGTACACGCTAGCCAGACGACTTCCACTTAATTACAGTTTGATATTATGTCAATTAAGCTTGTTATTAATTAAAATGTCCAAATTCACCTAGTCTTACAACTTTCTGTACGGCTCCAATTTTCAACATTTTGCTTTAAAATTGTAATGGTCTTGTAGCTTACTCATTTATCGGCGGCCCTCACTATATCGTTTTTCTTCATATACTACCGTTTTTTAATTATTTCAATGTTTGTAAATTCATGTAAAAAAAATTGCCGAGAAATGGTCAAGAAAAAGATCGCCTGAAGTCATCCGTCAGTTTGATTTATTGGGTGCACTCAAGATACTAATGTCTTGTGGTCTGGTCGGATCCAGCAAGAGAATTCTCATTTTGGTATATGAAACATTGAATGGTAACGCTGCACATTTTGGGTCTATTTTAACTACCTGTTTCCGACCGTCTTTTAGGTGAAAAATAAATATCTTGCCGAAGCAAATTTTATTTTAAACGTCAATATACTCGTTTTTTATTTCGATCAAATTTCAAGGATAATAATAAATACATGTGAGGGTATAACTTAAGTTTTATTCGATCTAATGACAATATTTAAATAACGCTAATTACATCACAACAAATTTTCTGTTTTTTCTTTTCTTTTACTAATAACATGCAATTGAATCCGTTCGTTTTAAAAACAATTTAAGTCAACAAAACGAAATAGGCGAAAAAAACTAAATAAAATGAACTACTACGGTTGTTTTAACAGTAAACGTCGTAAGACCCTTCCTCGGCGCCTTTGACTGAAGTACGGTTGCATTTTCAAATTTTAAAAGAAGTTCGCTATCCGGGCGGCTTTCGCTTACTTACAGTTTGATATTATGTCAATTAAACTTGTTATTAATTAAAATGTCCAAATCTTCAACATTTTGATTATTTCAATGTATTGTATTGAAAACAATAATCAAACCTTTGGCCACATTTTACTTTATCGTATTTTTTCTCTTTAATTTTTTTTTAATTACAAAGAAAAATTAAAAAGTAGTTAACGGTTGCGTTTAAGCTATATTTCCCAATATTTAAGCAATTTTTTTTTTTGACACAAACAAAACACAATGCACTGTGGAATTTGCAATTCCAGGAAACTTATGTACCTTACCGCCTGTAATAAAAACTAACCGAAAGAAACGAACCTAGCTTCTTTTCTTGTTACATTTATGACTTGATAATGTTTCAACGATTCTTCATTTAAAATGACTTGATTGTATGAACACCCACTTTTGGAACAATACATTGTTTCCAAATTTGAAATTTTGTTTTAAAAAAGCGGTTTTACCTGAAATCATAGAAAACGGTTTTTGTTTTTAAAATTATTACTTACCAATTGTTTGTCAAAATTAGCAATGTCACTAAAAAAAACTGTTTTCATAGCTAAGGTTACAGTTGTTTTTTTTTTTCAAAATTATTAGCTACTTACTAATGTTTCAAAGAGTGATTTTCAAAAGTGTTGAAATTTTAAGTCACACTCTGGTTGTTACTGGGTAACAATGTTTAAGCAAACAAACGGTTTTTGTTTCCAAAATTATAAGTTACCGAGGCGACTGTGTCACAAACTGTTTGTCAAAATTGTCACTGTCAATGTTACTAAATAACTTCTTTTCTTTTTCAAAACTATTAGCTTCCTATTAATGTTTCAAAGTGTTTTTTTTTTTTAATGTTGTGGAAATGTTAGAATTATAAACCTTACTCTGGCTGTTTTCGTAAGCAATAATTAGTAACCAGGGCAACAAATTTTTCAATTGTTTTTCAAAATAATCAAGTGACAATGTTTTTCAAAATGATTGGTTACCAATGTTTCAAATTCTTTTTGAAAATTGTCAGTTACCAAGCAACGGCATTTTCGCATTTTGAAAACAATCAGTGTCACTCTGACAGTTGCCAGGTTATTAGCCAACTTGTAAAATCGATGATCGCATTAAACGCACCTCTAAATCTCAATTTCAAAAATCGAATAGAGTTTCCGATTATTGACGCATCGAATGACGATAATTACCTCCACACTAACGCAATTACGAACTTAATAGTCGACTGTCACATTCGGTCCTGTGCGTCACCATGCACCGCCATCGGGGCCTCGATGCGATTTTGACGTTGCCCCGTTTTGACGACGCCGCTTCAACTCGCGCGCCAGATTAACAATAATCACATATTTTCGGTACATTAATTTTTATCAGAGCGGGAAAATTGTTACCGTTAGTCAATTATGTAATAAAAAATATCCTGTTCACATAAAACTTCAAGTACGTACAGTGGTGAATGGAAGTGAAAAATGGTTTGTTATTAATTTGTATCAATTAAACGATATAGGATACACATTCGGAAATTGACGGAGAAATATAAATAATTTTTTAGAGTAACAAAAACTAGCTACGATTTTAAAGACGAATTTTTGTAAGAGACCTGGCGTTTGCAAAGAATAAAAGAGGCGACCCAAACACATGTCGGCCTTTGTAAATTCAGGAAATGTTGAGATGTAAGTCGTTTCAAGAGAGTGATTTATAGCTACTTGACGGCACTGTATTGTGTACAATTATTTATGACCAAGATGGTACCGTGGTTGCCTATCATTTAGTAGAAAAACGATCTCGTAAAATTGTAGTATTGAAGTAAGCAAGTCTCTCTGCCGAGAGCCGTTAACTGTACTTAACTGCAACCAGGGCCGGACTTCTATATAAGGGCGTATAGATACATAGGTTTTGCTAGTTTCCCATAAATGCGCACAATTCACATCAAAATAAAACAAATTTAATGCTAACCCAACAACTTCACTAACAGCCCGAATACTTTACATCCACTGCGCCCCTCTTGTGGCTTCAGAATTTTGAAAACAACGAACCCAAAAATAATAAATCAAAGAATGCATTTAATGCAAATGTTAGTTTCTCAAAACCGATCAATGCAAAGTAGATTTTGTTCTAAGAAATTGAAATAAAAATTAAAAAACAAGATTTTTGAAGGCGAATTTATATTTTATCGCCGGGTTCAATTTCTTTATTTTTTATAATTGTTTTCGCTATCTGAAACAAAATCAAAAAACTTAAAATTGTGCTTAAGCAGTTTCCGCAAGTTTTATCCTAAAATCAATGTTTAATAGAAGTGTTCTATTTTTTTGAACTTGTTACTATGTTTAATGATAAAAATGAATATCATTATCAAATCCCGTTTAAAACTCCTGAAAAGAAGATAAAAGCTCAACAATCTTGTAACAGTGTGATATTAAAAAACTTGTCACGTTTTACATCACAAGTCTCGTTGCAAAATCGCAGGAACTAATTTTATCGCCTATGGTTACATAATGTGACCCCCTGGTTGCAAAAAATTACGAGGATGAAAATTGAAACACGGCTGCATTTCCTATTTCCAATTAGAAAATTGGAGGTCAGAATAGATTTCAAGGTTAGTTATTAGCGTATCCTCCAAAGGAAATAATCAGTTACATTCGTGTCGTATCGCATGTTGTTATTTACATACGTGTTGCTGTTATTACTTATCAGCTTTTTAATGCTCGAAAAATAAAACGGTTATGCAATGAATACACAACTCTTTGCCACATTTCGTGTAAATTTCTTAATTCCCGCGATGATTCACATTCCTAAACCAAATTAAGCGTTTTTTTTTAACGAATGTAGCTGTAGCAGAATTAACCGCTTCAGCGACTAAGCCCCTCCTATCAAACAGATTTAGATAATTATTATATCTTTTAAAAACAGGTGCCGCAATGTCTTCTGAAATACATTTCGAATTATAATCACTATATTCGAGCTTTTTAATGTGATCTTCTACAAGCGCAATTAAAAATAAAATGCCATTATCTTAAGCTGACTTGCCGATAAAATGGCATAAACGGGTTTTGCTGTAGGTATTTATTATTTAACATTTGTTTGATAATTTAAAAATAGAACAAAGTAAGAAAAAAACAACATGACGTTGAAAAATTTACGGAACAAATAATTTTTACACGATTAAGTTGTTATTTAACACCTGAACTGAATAGTTTTTAAACGTGTGACGTTCACCTTCGCGCAAACACTTTAATATTGATACATTTTGTGTTGATGACAATCGAAAGCAAATTACTTAGCATGTTACCAATAATGTGTAAATATTGTCTCAATATTGTAATGGTACCAATTAACGTATTCGATGTTGCCCAAAAACGTCACAACTTCTGAACTCTAAATAATAATATGATTATGTGATCTTTGGCACCAAGCTTTTTTAAATTGCAGCCATTTGTGGAGAAAGATGTCATTTATAAAAAATGGTGCCTAATGTGGAACAGCGCATTTTTCAGTCGTTTATTAACGTATTTTAGCGGAGTGAAGTTTAATTATAACGTAACTATATTTCATCTGAAATAACTGATTATGTAACGAGTACATAATATATTAGAATTTTATTAGACCGAGCAACCATAGCGAGCGAGACTAAAAAATAAGGCGAATTTATAAAATTTTCATACATACAAATTCTAAATGAGAATTGAGGGAAGTTGTTCTTTTTCGAGTAGCCCTTTTGTAGTGGAATTTGTGTACAAAGGTTAATGCATAATTTATTTTTAATATAATATTTTAGTATATGTATATACACAGTATGATGAGGATGCAGCAATAATTAATTAGTTAATACACTTCATGGTTGTATAATTTCAGGATTCTGTAAAATATTAAGATTATTGTGTGTGTTTCGTTCAAATTTGACTTAGGCTCGATCTTTGCACCTCCTAATATGATTCCTAATAATCCTTATTTACCGAATATGTAAGAAATTCGTCTTTCTAATAAACTATTCGGTTTTCAAACCTCCCAATAACTAGTTATTAGTGCTGTTACTTACAGATTTCTTAAAATTCCTCGTCTTTTGAAGTTGAAATTTAACAAAATAGGTTTGTCTGGATAAAACGGCCCTGCTTACGATGTTACACCCGTGAGATACTCGACACAATATATTTTAAATTATAACTGCGGAATGTGTTGCATCACAGTGTATAATTTGCATCCCAGATTAAATTATACTTTGACATTTTCTTAAATTTAAATTTAAATGGATGTAGAAAACAAACTAAAAGGCTTAACCTTGTTTCTGCAAATGGCCCTAAGTAAAGTAAAAAAGAGTGACAGAGACTAGTTCCCAAGCGTCATTACAGGAAAACAGACAGAAAGATACAGAACAAGTATTTACCTACTTGTATGAAAAACCTTCAATTTTATGATTTTGAGCCATTTGCTTACAAAGCAATTAATAGTAGAATTATGGGTGTTGAAAAGACCTAAATTTCTATACGAAGATCTAAAGTTCCTATATGAATTTGTCGAACAGCCAGTGACAACGCTATTGGGAGCTTGGGAAGATCGGGCCCTGGAGAATAATTCGAGCTATGACAGTTCAAGTTAGAGAAGTTTCACTGTAATTATTATTTATCACATTTTCGATAAATGTTTTATCTTTCAAAATTTATCATTCTCTATCACTACCGCTATGATCATATCATTTTATAGCTAAAATTCATTCAGCTACACTACTTTCATAATCAGTGAAAAAAGGGTTATCTTATTAGACCTTCCTCTAATATTATGGTAATCCAAATTAAGCATTCGTTGAAAAAAAATCAATTTTTATTCATTTTTAATTCATTTTTAGTTTTGTTATTACTTTAGGTATTTACACTAATTTGGTATTTTATAAATTGTGCCTGAACTACATGGTTATATGTTTTTCATTCAGAAATTGCTGTAAACCGCTGAATGAAACGGTCATGAACTTCGATTCGCTATGGTTTTCTATTTGAAAATCGAGTTGATTTATTAAAATCGCAAACCGTTACGGTCATTGTTAAGCCTTATGTCGCCTATTGTTTAAAAAATTGTCAATTTGCGTACGTAACAGAACATAACAATATAATATTTGCCTATCCACTTATTTCTAGAATAATTAACAAGTATCAATGTAAGAAGTTATATGACCTGCCGTAAATTTTCAGTTTGAAACATAAACTCAAAATTTTGCTTGACCATGGCTCATCAAAGGCCATTTTTATTTCCCGTTTCTAGGTAAGTCACCGAAAAACTCTCATTCTTTACGTCAATTCATCTTAATCGAAAGATAAGGCCCTCCAATTTGTATTAAATAGGCCTCCAGAGTATTTCAAAATGTTTCAAGTATCAAAATACATTGAACGTTTCGCAAATTTCAGAATAAAAATTACTCTTCTGATTAATTTTTGTTTGATAAATCTTAAAGGAGTATGCCGAAGGTGATTTAGATTTAGTGATTTTGACGAAAATAATATCTCCTGGTTTTGATTGTTGCAAATCTACTGCTATATTGACTGATTACGGTCACGATAAATAATCCATCTTTGATACCTGCTTTACTGTTTGACGGAAAACAAAAAATTGTTGTCAATGCATCAGATAAGTAACACTCGTCTTAGGTAAATACGGCAAATAATCTTGAAGTTTACTGTAGATAAACCAGTTTATTTATATTGACTCAAAAAAATTAAACAAACAATTTTCTTTGACTGAAAAGAACTTGTTAGTTTTACTCGGATCAACTTAATAAAATTATGGAATCACAATAAAAATAAAATAAAATATTTTTGTTAAGACTTGATTACGAGAAAATAGTTTTATTTTGTAGAAATAACTTAAAAGTTTTTATAAAAATTTTGCATTATATTTTGAATGACGGATTTGATTGGTTGCATTACCTACATTTGAAACTTAAGCAGCGTACTTGAAAGGTATCAAAATATATTTCCTTAACATATGTTATTAACTGTGTTATTTTAACTGATACGATACAAGTAAATTTTGATTATTTTTAAGTGTTGCTGTAAGTAACTATTAATGTTCTAAGGTGTCTAATAGATATACACTTTCAGACATTATCTTTAACACGCGTCACACGACATGAGTACATTAAAATAATTTATTGCTACGATATCAGTTCAACAGATTATGCAAAAAACGTGATCTCGTCTGCGCCGTCTAAAACTGTCTGTTTATTGTTGTCATATTTGCATTATTTATTTCAAAAAAGCTAACTTTACAACTATAATTCTTGTTTATTTTGCAAACTTAGTTTCACAAATGATTAATTGCCCGGAGTAATTAAGATAAAACCTGCAATTGTGTGTAATTTGTTACACGGTGGAATAGGAAAAGTACCATCGACCGCTGGAAGGTCGGAATGACCCTATTTTCTTTTTACCCGGCTGGTTTTGCTGTTCAGTGAAAGTTTAGCGGGGCCTTCTGGCGGCCTTCTGCGGGCCTAAGATGATTAACTTCATAATAAGTTTGTGAAAAGTGATTTGGCCGTTATTGCATTAGTATTCCGAACAAAACTTCCTCGACAAATTTACATGTTGTGGCGTCACGAATACAAATGCATGCAGTGCCGGAGTATTATTTTAACCTTTCCCTACTGTGTAAAATATTAGGACACCGTTAGGTACTGCGTGCAAACATGGTCTTCGTACCTCTGAAAATATAAATGAAACTTTGTAAAAAGTGGAATCTTCCAAAAATAGACAATATTTTTTGTTCAGGGTCCTCCAACGTTAATTATTACCATCACATTTTGTCAATTGTCAAACTGGTGGTATTAATTTTTTTTAATGATAAACCATACGTCGTAAAAAGTAAAAAAGTATATATTGTTGACAAATCAAGACTAAAAATTTTTGTGGAATTTACCCAGGTACATTGCTTAATTTCATCTTGCAAGTCGCAAAAAGTAATAACAAAATTACAAAAGTTCAAACAAATATTTGCAATTTTAGAGTGCTTAGAGTGGTAAATTTACCCGACCACAAATGATGACCGGATGATATATATGGGGGCTTGTAAAACAGTCCCCACTGTAACCTGGGGTTGTCAGGTCCGGACTCAAAATAAACGCTTTCTACTCATAATGATTTCTTAGTATTTTTGAATAAGGAATCGACTAAACATTCTACCTGTGCTGTCATATTGAGTTGTTTTCATATTAGTTGTGCTCCGTTATATGAAGCGAATTCCAACCTGTTTCAATGACTTTTTTACGCCCCTGATTCTGAAAGCGTGTCCCTACTTCTTCAAAAAGCTTCGGAATTTTACATACTTGTTTGATTTATTGGTTTTGATTCTTCTTCTTCTTCTTCATTAGCTTCGCATTTTCTTTCCATATTTGTCTGTTCTTTGCCACTCCCATCCAATTAAAACCCGCCGTCAGTTTGATGTCGTCTACCCATCTCATCTGTGTACGTCCGCTTGGCCTACGGTCGTTGTATGGTCTCCAGAATAGGATGTGCTTATGCCATTTGTCCACAATTAGCAACATGACCAGCAAATGACCACTTAAGTTTAATGGCGTGTTCGGCTACATCAAGCACTGTGGTCCTGCTTCTAGTATATTTTTTTGTTTTCCGGTCCTTCATTGAGATTCCCATCATTTGCCGTTTCAACGCTCTTTGAGTAACCTAAAGTCTGCTCAAATTTTCTTTTGTCATGGTCCAATTCTCCGCATCGTAACACATCACAGGTTGGATGCATGAATTAAATGTCGCGCGAGATTCAATACACTTTTACAAAATATATTTATTTTATAATGGTCAAAGTAGTGAAAACCAATGTATTAAAAAATAGTAGGTCTAAATATGGGGATATATAATTTTATATGTGGCCCGGGGAGTTATGATGCATTTCCAAAGTGGCCCGCAAGATCATTTGGGTTGGCCACCCCTGATATATATCATCTTCCGACATCTTCGTTTTTCGCAGATTCATTTTTAGACCTACTTTTCTAATTCGTTGTTCAAAGAGTCAAGCATGTATTGAAATTTTTGTGGGTTTTTAGCTATTAACACCACGTCAACAGCATATCTCAAATGATTAAAATCTTTTCCCTTTATACCAACTCCCATGCCAGACCAATCCAATTTTTTGAATATATCTTTTAGACCCAAAGTGAACAGTTTGGGTGATAAACTGTCTCCTTGCCGAACGCCTCTCTTTAGTGCAACCGGTTTAGTTTTATCTATTAAATAATAGGTTGCGGTTTTTGGTTATTTCTTGTAAGAGCGGTGAGTATCGGCTGTCTACTCTATTATTATTATTATTATTATTATTATTATTATTATTATTGTTATTACTAGTATTATTATTATTTTCCAATTAACATTTCCGATGAAATTTAGTACTAGTTTAGAAAAAAAACCCGAAAAATCTGTAAGTTGAAAATACCTCCAAAAACAATTTTTTTTATTAACAATTTTCATTGCAAAAATAATCTTATTGTTTCATGTGATTTGTATTTTTTTATTGAGGGCAACAAAGTCACTTTAGAAGTTTCAGTGCAAAAAAAACAAAAAAAAACGTAAGTGGATAAATAGAACTTCATATACTTGAGAGCAAGAAAAAACTAAAATGTTTTGCTCGAAAATTATTCGTTTCCATTTTGTGCTCAAAAATATTTGTCTCGCTTTTGCGCTCAAAGAGTTGTAGTTCTTTTTTCTTCACAACTTGCAGGAGTCCTGCATTTTTTTTTTTCATGAGTTGGTTAGATCCAAAGCCGAAGCCGATTGCTTTAATGGAACGAGTGAAAAAATATCGTTCCATATTTTTAAACGTAAGATATTTGAATAAAAAGAGATTTCAGATTTTAATTCGTTCACTTTCAATTGCACAAGCTACAATTTTGTTGGTTTTTGAAGAAAAATGTTGTTTCATTACGATTTTTATCGTCACTCTAAGCAAAAAAAAATACTTACAAGTGTCTCTCTTTTAACATTTTTCAGTGGTAATAAGCAATAATGTTCTCATTTCTAGTTTTTACAATCTTCAGTGGTATATACTTTTGTCAAATAATTTTATCTCAAACGATATAGAAAGGATTATTTGAGGCTATATTTACAACTTTTTAATCCGAAAATTCCTGTATAGTGACTTTCTGCGACTCTTGTATTTCTAGTTCATCCTTTTCTTCATCGTCATTGTCATATAATGTACAGAAAGTGGCAAAAGTAGTGCAACAAGTCAGTAAATCTTAAACTTTGATCAATTTTTCAATTTACTTTCACATTTTTTAAGTTAACATATTTATAGGCAGGATATTTTTTATCAAAGTTATGACGTCATCATGGATTAAATAGCCACCTATATTTTTTGTTATGATCTTGGTCTTGGTCTTGGTCTTGGTCTTGGTCTTGGTCTTGGTCTTAGTCTTTTAAAAAGTATATACGAATACTGTACCCCAATTTAAAGGAATTGAATTTTTGCAAGATGAAAATTTAAAGAAATTTGTCGGTATATTTTGAACATTTCTTCATGGTAGAATAATTTCAATCCAACTCTGTTTTTTACTGTGTTCGTAGGTCAAATGCAATGTTTGCAGTCATAAGACATACAGCCTTCTAATTTCAAGTTTGCAAACCTTTTATTCAAAATTTTCCCGTGAGTGGGTCATTACATAATGGCAATTTGTTTACACGTGCAATTTAATGGCGTTTGTAATATATACTTAAAAATAATAAAAATTTAACTGAACACAAATCATTCCGTGATTTCTGCGTAATTGTTAACGGGTTAGTTGCTGTTCGAACCAATTTAAATAGGTCTTGATTACTTATCTAATTTAGAGCATTTTTCGAACAGGACTTATTAAATTAATTAATTCATAATAACGTTGTTTTGAAGCGTTGTTTGTTATCAAAGCCTATGCGCTGTTGTGTTTCAAACAAAAAAAAAAAACTAGATTTTACCAGAAATGAGATGTTAACTAATTTGCTTTATTCTCAACGTTTTATGAATATTTGTATTTGCGGTACTAATAACGATTACACTGTGACGTTTCGAAAAATAAATATTTGCCACAATTAATATATTGAAGGAAACATAAAGTAGTAAACGTGTTTCGAATGGAAATGTGCAGAATGCGTGTGTGTGTAGATATATCAACATGACTGAACTTAAGTAAACAAGGTCACGTTGAATACGCTCTCGTTACATAAGAAGGATGCTAAAATTCAATTAATATGTGCATACAATACCTGTCGTATTATGTCTTGAAGATAAAAACTTCCGGTTAACGTGCTCGAAATGCCTAATTCATGGATGCTCTTTCACGACGTCGACGCTTGTGGTTTTTCGCTTCGTGGTAAACAGGACGTTGAAATTAAAGCCGCGTGTTTTTAACTGAAAATTAGAAAAAATTTGTTGCTGCACGTGATCACAACTGATTATATTCTTTAAAAAATAATTTTTTGTGCAATTCTTATTGGCATTGCTGTAAACAGGACGTGGAAATTTAAACTCAACTTATTTCTGGGTTACTGAACTAAAAATTAGTTGTTTAGAAACTGTAGGTACTTACTATTAGGTTTGTGAAAAAGTATTCTTGGTTTTTAACTTTTCACGAATTTGTTGCGAATCATGTACATATATCAAAACGATGGTTGGTGTTTATGTTCGTTGCACTAATGAGTCATGCATGCAAAGCCTTCCAAAGGATAATTCACCACAGAATATACAAAAAGTGACATTCAATTATGAATTAATTAATATGAAGAGATCAACTTGGACAAAGCATTCGACATCCCTAACGAAAAACTAGTTGACATATTAAAAACAAAGAACATCATCAGACAACAGAATAATATCTAACCTATACTGGAAACAAAAAGCAACCAAGAATATTCAAATGAAATAGAGATCCTTAAGGGGGTTCATCAGGGGTGTGTCTTGTTTCCGATGCTACTTAACGTTTATAGCGAAGCTATCTTCCAGGAAGCCATACTAAACACCTAAGAGGATATAAAAATAAACGGAGAAATCGTTAACAAGTTGAGGTATGCAGTTGACATCGTCGTGATTGCCGATAGCCTGCAACATTTCCTGCAAACAATATGGAATGAACATGAATTTGAAGTAATTTTTTTCTGTAATAATAGAACAAGCATTCTTCTTTTAGAAAAGTGCTGGATGACGATCTGCTTTAAAAGTACATTTAGTGGTTTACGGTCTACCGGATGTAACAATTGCTGCAGACATTTATTGTCATCAACTTGATGTCTGATCAGAAATTACAAGAAATGTAGTCAACTATTCAAATACTTAACCAAAAAGCTGGTCAACAATTTCAAAATTTTAGCTCTTTTCATTTTTCCACTTTATTTTTCGTTTTCAGATCTCACCACTTACTTACTGACCTCGCTAAACAAATAAAACAATACCTACTGAAAAATGGCCTAGTGATTTTATGATTTTAAGTTCAAAAAGTCAATTGAAAAACTTGTAAAACGTTGTGAGACAAATGTATAAATATAACAATAAATAAATAAAAGTAACCTGCCTAGAACAATGAGGTGCTTCATTCATATTTAAAAAACGATTATACTTATCCCCTCGACCTGATAAAAAGGTAAAAAATAAAACGCGGATTTAGGTCAAGTTTTCTGAGCCACTGTTCTATAAAATCTACATTTGTTAGTTTCTCCCACAGATTGTGTTGCCGTAACCTTCACGGATTAAATTTTCAATTTTCATGATTTTTAATGTTCCCAACGAAGGCATCATTAAAATCTGCGAGGCATGCAGAACCACATTTTTAAATGTCAACGTTGGTGTTAATTAATAAATTGATGTACGCAGAGTTTTCAAGTGACAATGACAATGTTGAAAAAAAAATTAATGGAAAAAAATTGCAAGCACTTAGGATCCATTGCTGACTAATTTTGAATCTAGTCAATTAAATTTTAATATAAAGGGGAATTTTTCGTATCTTATAGCACTTTAATGTAGTAATTACAGTAATTACAAAAAAGAAAGAATTTTTTATCTACAATTCCATATTTGCGTTGGTTTTATAAGTGCCATAAGACAATAATGATGTTTGGTCCATAAAACCTTCACTGACGTAAATTTGCATAAATTATCACCTGAAACAAGAAAATTCCATGTTGCATTTCATCACTAGAGCGTGCCACTGATAAGACGTTTTGCATGATGGTTTTTAATTTCTGGTAATATTAAATTTTTCGATTCGCCGTTAAAAATTGCTATATTTTCTAGGCCCCCCGAAGAATACCTCTACGATGCTGATAGCTTAGATGGATCAGAAGATGCTGACAGCATTTATCACAAGCCGAGGAGACAATATTGGTCTAATAAATTACAATTCGTATTAGCATGCATCGGTTATAGCGTCGGATTGGGTTCAGTCTGGAGGTTTCCCTATTTATGTTATCAAAGTGGAGGAGGTGAGCAATCGATAATTAACATTTATTTGAAGTTTACAAACACTTTGAGATAAGTTATTAGAAGTTAAACAATTAATTATTGCTGAAAACATTAATTGATAAAATCTCGCTTCACGTCACTTGTGAAATGTAATGAACTGACAAATTTTAAATTAATTTACAAACCAAGAAAGTGTCGAATTTTGGAATGCAATAAAGTAATAAACCCGTTATGAAATTTCCTACGTTTTTTTCACCAATTTTTTATCTAATCTCCAGGAACGTTTCGTCTCTTGTAATTTGCACCAATTTATGTTCTTATATTACAGTTTCTATTAAGTAAATTTTTCGTGGACGTGTGTAAAGAGATGATAAGTAACAAATTACGAAAAAATACGTTGACACAAATGTATGATATTCCTTTAAAACAATAAATCTTATCTTATTGAAGATAATAAATTATTATCATACTTTTTATTTTATTGTTATGCTTTACACAGTTTTTGAATTAAGAATTTGTTTTAATTAAAAAATATTTGCTCAATAGATTGAAAAAGTATTCCACGAATCTATCAAATAATTAAAAGCAGAAAATGTTGAATCCATCTCTGATTGCAATTTTTGTTGTTGATTTCGAGCGCTATTCCAACCTTGAACCAGAAAAATATGTGTCGATATCAATTAATGGGAACATACCTTGCAATTTTTTATCAGCCTAGAACAAATTGAAACTTTATTGCATTTCACTCTTCCTCTCGAAAAAAACGAATTCGGTGACGCACGTGTGTTAGGCAAGTGTATCATTTTAACGATGAAAAATAAAAACGGTGACAGGGCATTGAGAAAGACATATTTACTCTTGCTAACGTAGCTTAATTAACAATAAATCAAAGCACGAGCATACTCGAATGCAAACAATAGAAATAAATTATGACTTTATGCGTAACATTCTAGGGGTGTTCTTGATACCGTACTTCATCATCATGGTGATATGCGGGATACCGCTCCTTTACATGGAACTGGCCGTGGGACAGTTCACCGGACGAGGACCGATTGGAGCTATAGGCCAACTGTGCCCGCTGTTCAAAGGGGCCGGCCTAGCAAGCGTTGTGATATCGTTTCTAATGTCGACCTATTATAGTGTAATAATAGCTTACGGAATCTATTATTTTTTTTCGTCGTTCAAACCGATCCAACCGTGGGAAGATTGTTCCAATAGGTGGAACACGGCCAAGTGCTGGGTGCCTGAACGACTACGTTTAAACCACAGCAAACCTTATTCCAGCCGAACTCCCGCAGCGGAATTTTATGAGTAGGTGATAACCATTTATCGTTTAAATGATAATTTGTGTCCTTTTCGCAGCGATAAAGTTTTGCAACTCAGTAAGGGCATCGAATATCCCGGAATTCTCAGGTGGGAACTGGTGGCTTGTCTGGTGTGCGCTTGGGTCCTCGTTTACTTCGCCATTTGGAAGAGCATAAAATCTTCGGCGAAAGCCAGATATTTCACAGCCACGTTACCATTCGTCCTTATCATCGTTTTCCTCGCCAAGTCCTTAACGCTGGAAGGGGCCGATAAAGGAATGAGATACTTCTTCAAACCAAACTGGCAATTGTTGGGCGAATCACAAGTAATATGAAGGACGAACTGTCCCGTCATTTTTGTGAACAAATTTGAGTTTAGGTTTGGGTCAATGCTGCCGCTCAAACTTTTAATTCGATGGGAATCGGTTTCGGTTCGATGATATGTTTCGCACGCTACAACAAATTCAACAATAATATCTTGCATGATACGCTCGCTGTATCGTTCGTTAATCTGATTACCAGCCTTTTGGTCGGGATTTTTGCCTTTGCGACGATCGGTAACATTGCAACCGAGCACAACACATCAATCGAAGACGTAATTGCAGATGGTAAGGGAACTATTAAGATAATAACAGCTTCACTAATCGCAGTGCGGCTTGCAATAAATAAGCTCATAAATTACTGTAATGGGACATGATCTATGTTAATTAAATCATGATAATGAAGCTTTTTGCGGTCGATACGATTACGTCTTTGCTATAAAATAGTAAACGTGAGTTTTATTTATTGTAAGAAAATAAACTTTGTAGTAGAGATTTAGTTGGAATTTCTTGTTTTGATGATAAAAAAATGATAAATATCTCTTTCGATGATAACAATATGAAAACAAACAGCGCTAAACCGATGGAAAATTTAAAATTGATTCAACATTGGTACAATGTAAAACTGTATCTTAAAAAACAATTTTAAACTGTTTTGCACCCAATATTTTTATACCGAGCGATTTTTAAATATCGCATCTACCCAAGTACGACTTTTATCAGAAAAAACGTATGGCTTATTGTTAAATTAAAAACTCACACAATGTGTTGCATAAAGGTGAGGAACACAGACAGACCAACATACATCAACTTTTGTGCTGCACAATGCAAACTAACCGCGAAACAATTTATGGTGCTATTTGTCTAGTGTCTTTAAAACTAGATGCAATATTGTGTTGAACGAATGCTTAACTATGTTGCATATTTTCTTTTAATATTTACCGATTTTCAGCGACATATGCCAGAAACACCAACTTTTATTTAATGCAACAACACCGTAATATCACATAATTTTTTGTTGCTGTATGCTGGTTTATGTCACTGGATGATCCCTTTAAGATTGCGCTTTCTATAACAGTTTTGACAAAAGTTACGCATGTTTTCAAATTTAAAAAATCACTCTGTGTATACGTCGTTTGTCCAAATAAAATATGAATAACAATCAAATTTGGTGGAATTGTTTTAAATAAATTTTTAACAAGAGAGGTTGTAAATAAAGGCTTGGTAGATAATGACATAATAAAATCATCTTAAAAAGAATGTTAATTAAAATTTATATTTATTTATTTATTTACTTCATTTTAACTACACATTGTTAAGTACCGTTCGTTTGATGTTTTGTTGAAATGCTAATCACAACAAAATGAAAACTCTGAAGCGAATATTTTCTCTGGGAGTGTTTAACCTTTGTCCATCTTCTCACTGCGATAAATGAGATAAAAGGATGACCCTTTAATATTTTAGTGGCATAATTTGTGTAACTGAAACTTCCTTTATTTATGAGAGTATAATTATCTTTGCAGGTCCTGGTTTGATATTCGTCGTTTACCCTCAAGCGATGGCCAAAATGCCAGCAGCTCAAGTTTGGGCAGTTTTGTTTTTCTTCATGTTACTGTGCCTCGGACTTAACAGCCAAGTACGTAATTAATCAAACAATGAAATTAAATATCAAGTGCGCAATCTTGCAGTTTGCCATCGTCGAAGTGGTTGTGACGTCCATTCAAGACGGATTCCCATCTTGGATCAGGAAGCGATTTTTATGTCACGAATTGCTCGTTCTTGGAATATGCGTAATTTCATTTCTGTGCGGATTACCAAATGTTACACAGGTATGTAAATCGCACTGCAACGACGCATTTTTATCAGCAGTACAATGCAACGATGAATATTCATGCAACCGACGCATTTTGCAATGTCACCTTTTCAGGGCGGAATTTATTTTTTCCAACTAATGGATCATTACGCAGCGCATATCTCCATAATGTATCTTGCATTTTTCGAAGTGATCGCCGTGGCCTGGTGTTATGGAGTTCACAGGCTATCGAAAAACGTCGAAATGATGACCGGACATCAACCCAGCATCTATTTTAAGTTCTGCTGGATGGTTGCGGGCCCGATGTTGATGTTCGCTGTTTGGGTGTTTTGCCTGATCGATTACGAAACACCTACCTACAACAACGAGCAATACCACTACCCACTTTGGGCGATTATTATGGGATGGTTCATATCCTCATTATCAATTTTGTGCATTCCCGTTTATGCCGTTTGTATTTTTATAAAATCAGAAGGGGAGACTTGGGTCGAGGTAAGAAAATATCTTCTTGATTATATTCAAAATAGGAACAATAACACTAAAAGGTTGTTGCATCTTCTATCTTTTAAGCGCAAACAGACTTTTAAATTATACCTATGTCGAGTCTTGAAAATATTTAAATTAGTTTTGTAGTTTTTATTCTTCACATTTTGTGGTGAATATCTGAATTCTTTTGCTACTTGAAGTTTTTTAAGCAAAGTTGAATATTAGTGAAGTTTTGTTTATCGTTCAGGTTGATAACTTATTTGTTTGGAACCACTAAATCATTTATTTATCTAATCAGGTCATTAACTATTTTAGATTATTGCCCCAATTATTATAATTTTGTTAAAATCTTTTGAACCAAGGTTTAAAAACGCTTGTTATTATTTCTTGAGGTCGTTCTGTAGTACCTTCCAAATTATGTATTTTAGTTCCTTTACATTCTTCACTTTTGTCACAACCGTTAAGACTGCAGATAAGAGCGAAACTTACAGCGCCTGATGCACACCGCTCTACTTTTAGCATTGAACGAAGACCTAGTGGGAGATGGTACTTCCTGTCAAACTCGACCAGAAACCGACAATGATATTTCCAATTTCAAACGGGAATTTTTGGCCGCTATGACACAGCTATCGCTGCAGTTTTAACGAGGACGAATTATACTTCCAGTAAATTTAAATTTCGATGAACAACAAATACTTCATTTCCATGTAGAAACAGCTTTTCCCGAAAATGACTTAAACAATATTAGTGTAATTAATATTGATTATTGAATTTAACCATCTTGTTCATGGTGAAACTATCAGCAGAGACGAGAATTTTCTTATTTTTGTCTTTTTCTTTTTTAATGCGGGATGTTACTCTTAAAACATTAATTCCTAACTTCTATTGTAACTGTATGATTATTTTCAACCTTTTCAGCCTTGACTTCAATTACTGCAATTTCCTGTTCACAGGGATGTTCTGAAGTTTGAGTTACATTTTACTTTGCAATAACTTGATAATTTTTAAGAACTTTTATAATAATATGAATTATCAGAATTAGGTAGCATTAAAATTTACAAAACTATTTAGATAAATGCGGGTGATATTGAACTTCCAAAAAGTCGACGGCAGCAACATTAAGACTGAAAACTATAAATACTGTAAGGCCTGTTAGTGTTATTGTCCTCATCTTGTAATTTGTATTTTTGCTTAATATAATTATTTTCAGAAATTGAAAAATTCGCTTAAACCACGCCTATTCGAATGCGAAAAATGCGGACAGCACGACTGTGATCATCTGGAAGAAATGCGTGAAAATGAAATGAAACCAATGTTTGTTTTGGGGACGAGTGACATTAAAGCATCGAGCAGTACAGCAACACCTTCATCAGTGAGAAATAATTACACACCCCTCTCAAACAGTCCACTTGTGAATAGGGTCAATGATATTGGTACCGTGGAAAGTAACGAAATGGGTCGGAATGTACAAGGGAGATGATGTTTTAACATAGTAAAGTTTTGTGAATCTTCAGATGTTGAGGGCACGTTGTGTTTAGATCTTGATTTTTTTATTAGGGTGGCGCTTTTCCCAGTACTTTTGTAATTTAATCGTAGCGTTGCGATAATCCGCAGTAATAAATTATCAGATATTTATTTTTAATTTAAATACAAATGAATTTTGTTCGTAATTTTTATAGCTTTAATTAGAGAATTTTAAGAATTTTAGATAGGTAAGTAGCAAAATATATTAAATTAATTTTGTGATACATACCATGTATTAATTATACATACAAAATAGTTGTAAAAAGAATTATGAAAGCAAATAAATTATATACATATCAGTTTCTTTAGGTCATACGTAAAAAATAAATCACAATG
This sequence comes from Dascillus cervinus, assembly GCA_949768715.1. NCBI lineage: Eukaryota > Metazoa > Arthropoda > Insecta > Coleoptera > Dascillidae > Dascillus > Dascillus cervinus. The sequence continues at coordinate 20,600,695 of OX458319.1, read as the reverse complement.
CAAAACCTGTAATTATCCTTTAATAACTGCAATTGGTCGTAATTTAATACACTTTTTACTGATACCAGCAGCATGACATGTATCAACAACATCAGTAACATTCTTATAAGATTCAGGGGCCTCCTCCATCACTAATTTTGGTGATGCTACCCGAATGGCTATTCCCATATCCTCCATCTTCTTCAAAACATCAGTGTAATCAATGTTACGCCTCGACTTGGCCCTAGATAAAGCACGACCCTACAAGTTTTCACCAACATTAATATTTAAAACAAAGAAGATTGAAGAATGAAGAGAATTGGGGAAAAATATGAAAAATGACATACCTTGTAATAAACCCTTACATGTTTTTAAATTTTTATTTTTAATTAATTCAATAACTCAACATATAGCAATTTAACTCAAGTCTAACTTTACTCACAGAAATATTGGAAGTTAAAAGATTTAAAAACAACACTGTCTTATAATTTAACCGTTTTTAAATAAAAAATTTCAATAAAAATTTATATTTTATGATGAAATGATGATTTAGAATTTAGATTATTTAGAGCTATCATTCTCATCAAATAATTTGACTTTTATTAATTCAAATTACATACAAAAAGTGTAAGTATGTGTATTGTTTTTTTTTCCATAATAAAAGAATCAATTTGCACCTTTTATGATCATCTAAAGTTTAACACTTTAAACAAATTTTCAATAAAAATACTTACAGCACCGTGGCATGTTGAACCAAAAGTTTCCAACATCCCCTGCTCAGTTCCAGTTAAAACATAACTGCAAGTTCCCATCGTACCCCCAATCAAAACAGGTTGTCCAGTCAATTGGTAATCTACTGGTATTAAAGGGTGATGCGGCGGAAAAGCTCTAGTGGACCCTTTTCGATGAACTAGTAATGTTAATTGTTTCCCATCGACAATATGTTCTTCAACTTTAGCAATATTGTGAGAAACATCATAAATGACATGCATGTCCAAATCATCTGGGGCCATGTTAAACTGTTTCGCAAAAGCTTGTCTGGTTAAAAATGTCATCGAGCTGCGATTGACCCAGGCAAAGTTTGCTGCTGCTGCCATTGCCTTCAAGTAGTCTTGCCCTTCTGTTGAGTGAATATGGGCACAAGCAAGTTGTCTATCATTGGTTTCAATATTATCACGTTTCATCGCTTTTTCCATTTGAACGAGTGCATCAGTGGCAACTTGATGGCCAAATCCTCGACTTCCCGAATGAATCATAACACATACCTGACCCTTTGCTTCAATCCCCATCTTACAAGCAGCCCATTTATCGTAGATTTCTTCCACTACTTGTATTTCTGCATAATGATTGCCGGCTCCTAATGTTCCCAATTGAGGAAGACCTCTCTTTTTAGCACGCATGCTAACTTTATTTGAATCAGCATTAAGCATCCTACCGTACTCTTCACAATGTTCTTTATCTTCGGCCCAAACATATCCTTCACGCAATGACCAGTCCATCCCCATTTCAAGGGCCTCTTCAAGATCCTTAGCGTTCATTGGAATAATACCTGGATAGTACGATTGATGATAAAATTTATAAAAAAACTAAATATACACCTTTTGAGCCTACACCAACCGGAATATGGTCAAACAGGCTTTGTGCTAACTGTTCTTTAACTGGTTGGACATCTTTTTCAAATAAATTTGTTCTTAATAATCTCACACCACAATTGATATCGAAACCAACACCACCAGGTGACACAATAGATTTAGGGTCGTTCATATTGAATGCAGCCATGTTTCCAATCGCAAAACCATATCCTGAATGAATATCGGGCAATCCAACTGATCGTCCGACTATTCCAGGAAGAGCAGCAACATTTGCAATTTGTTTCACTCCTGGTAAAAAACCTCCAGACATGCCTGGGCGACAGGCATTTTTCAATTCGTCCAACATGAGCTTTTCTAATGTGCTGTTGACGTAAAACACACCTTCGACATTCATGTTGGGTTGAAAGCCTTTTTTAATCCTCCAACAATGAGGATTAATTTTTTCAAGATATTTCAATTCTTCATTATACTGCCTTACGACCATTTTGAAATAAATTGATAATTAATTTCAGGCTGAAACGAAAAGCCGGCTGTATAACCTAAATAAATACGTTAATCACTGAAAGAATCCATCCTTACCAGTTACAGTTATTATTAGCAAAATGAGTCAATAAATAATAATTGGCGCACTGAATTAAAGCTAAAATTAAATGTATTCGCGGTATTAACAAATATTTCACCAAATTTCACAAACCTTTACTAACTGTCAAAGCCACTGTTGTCAAACACTAACGCCACGGTGGCGATTACGTTAACGCTACAAATGGCGGGTTATTTAAACGTATTGAAAACTTGCAAGTTATTTAAAAACAACAAAAACATTTCAATTAAAAGAATACTTGAAAAAAAACTTGAAATTAGCTGAGAGACAAATTTATTTCTTCTTATGACAATACAAATCTACAACAATTTGTTTACTTCCGTCCATTATCTATCATGTTTCTGGGGATGCCCATGATCGAGTTTGTAAGTTCAGAATTTCTCTTTCCCTGCTGCACTGGTAGGCGATATGGAATTGCTGGTACGTCCTGGCCCTGATTATATTCGTTGCGGCGTAATTGAGCAATTAACCAACTTGCCAACTGATGCGCTCCAGGATTTGCAAACTGAAAGAAGTCACGTGCATTGTCGGTAGTTCGTTAAAAAAAGTTGTTTACTTCTCGTTCCAGATATCGGTCCTCATCTGCTGGTGATGGAAACGCACTACAATAAGCTATAACAAGCAGTAACAAGACCGGCATGACGATTTTTAGTGGATTGATGTGAATCATTTTTAATCTGAAAAAAATTAATGTATTCCTGGAACAAAATTTAAAACCAATTATTAAACAAGAAAAGTTTATAAAAAAAGCTTTTTAGGAAAAAAACAGATTAATATAAAATAACAACAATATTTTTTTAAGAAAAACGAAATTGTTTAACAAAATAACTTTAAGAAAAAAACTCTTACACTGGCTAGTGATGCGATGAGTACAATTCGGTCGTAACTGCGGAACTGAAGATTCATTGGCAAGTATTTTCTTAAATACAGAATCAGATTGACAAAATGGGATGCGTGGGGGGTATCAACCCCCAATAACTCGTTGTGTTTATGACATCCTATTGCTATTGACTCAAAGACATTTAAATAACACAATGCAACAAATAAACGCTGCTTTCAATAAAAAAAATTATGGACGACTTAATTTTCGCAGCTTTTACGAGGACCACAGTCAATAATTAATTTTTGAGTGAAATGATTTAATTTTTTTCAGGCGATATTACGTCCGAAAAACGTCACTTCCGAGCAATAAGATGTTGATCGCTCGACGAGCAAACTTTGATACGCCCAAATGTGTTTGCCGCAAACAACCATCAGGTAATTCGGAATTTATTAAATTTCATATACCAGGTAATGTCTGTTTGAGATGCGATTACGTTCGAAACATGTTTTTAAAGATTTGTTTTTTATTGTGACCTGACAAACGCAGACATCCTTAGGGATGGGACAAATAAAAGTTGCGCAATTTTAAAAAACGTTTATTTTATTCCGTGGCATGTACGACAGATCGTCGTCCAGGGTTAAAAGCAGCATAAAACTAAAAAACATTGCCGGAGCACTGAGCAGGTGCCATATGTCGTGGTCGTCATAAAAGTTTAAAAATTTACAGTTGACGTTTCGTTGTCTCGATTCGGCGGGCGTCACCTGCAACATTGATTTTACTAAAGTTCCAAAATTTTCAGCACTTACCGTCCATAAAGTCGAGTTGTTTAAGAAGAAGTAGCCGGATCCAGCCCAGGCCAACAGGCACAAAATTCCGAAGACGATGGCTTGAGGTGAGAGTTTTTCGCCGTTCATCAACTAAATTCAAATTTTTATCGAGAATTAAAAATGTATAAAAATTACCTTCATCGTTATGTAAAAAATTACGTAGAGGACGGTATTGCCCATTAAAATTCCTAGTAAAAACGTGGCAAAATCGATGCTGTTGAAGTAACAGTAGATTCCCATTAAGGCCATAGTGATGTTGCAAATATCTGCCAATAAAATGAAAACGAAACGGCCAGTTTTATTGGGTTTAAATATTCTGTTATAAGGTAAACCATCGTTGATTTCATGTTTGACATTTTCAAAACCTTTTCTAACGTATCCAAGAAAATAAACTTTCAGTGAAACGTACAAACAAAAACTGATGTGGCCAAGGATGTACAAGACCCAAATAACAATCCCTCCATTAAGTATTCCTACCATTGCTGAAATAAATAAAATAATTTTTTTTTAATTCGATCAACCAATTTCTCACCAACAAAAATTGCAAGACCCAATATTGAAAACGTGGTGTATGCAGTTGCATTTATATCCGGATGTCGATTTTGATAAAGCTTTACTATACATAGTACGGCCATTGCGTACATGAAGCTTGTGTCTGCAATAAACAATAAATTAATTTTAAAAATGCGATTATTGCAACCAACCAAATTGATAATTAGATTGATTTGGGCAGATGTGGTAACAGGCTGAGAGAATTCCTTCGATGATAAGGGCTATCCCCATAGCGTAAAATAACCCAAATTGTTTTGGAACCCCAAGCAGCTGTTTCAATTCATAATTAGAAATTTTGGTTTAAATAATAAAATGAGCTTACCGGATTGTCTTTAAAAGCTTTATTTCTGTATAATGTTACAACTAAAAATAGGGTTCCCACTAAGACATAGCCGATGTTGGAAAAAATGTGATTAAAATCACTTAAGCCCCACAAAGGGTGCGCACAAAGAAAATTGTAGTAACAAATGTCTTGATTTCCAGATGTGTTTACTACCTAAAAAATGGTGTTATAAATTAATAATTTAAAGCCATTCTGAATTTGATCGATTAATGGAAGTAATAAAAGTTGCGATAAGATACTTACTCTTTGATAGGTAACGACCAATTGAACCACGGGGATGCCGTAAAATAGAGCTATACTCATCACATGCCACAGATAATTAAGCGAATTATTTTCAAGCAATTCCGGTGGTTGCCTTGCTAAAGTATTCAATAAAATTGTTCTATTTTGCAGCATACTGTCAACATCGTCAGCTCGTTCTTCCATGTGAATAGCGTCGGTTTCAGCTAAAATCACCTCAAGAAATTTTTATATCAACGACCTTAATCATTTACCAACTATCTCAGCTTTATCACTTAATTTCGCCCATTTATAAAATGCCCAAATAACGATTAGAAATACTACATAAAACAGCAGGATTGCTCCTAAAGTAATAAGCGACGCGGCCACATAATCGTCAAGGGTTATGCTAGGGCGAATTTCAAAATAGGCTACCGTTGTGCGATTAGCAGGAACGATATTGCGCCTTCTTGGCATTGGAATGACAGAGCTTTCCGCACTGCAATCGTAATTGTCGCCTTTTGCTACGAAAACAATAAAAAACCCGTTGGGATACTGAACTCTGGGAATCGTAATTCCGCCTTTCTTGTTCACAGTTTGGTGCTTTCCCTGGTAGTTAATGTCTTTGTTTAGGTCAAAAACAGGGCACTAAAAATTGGATGTTATTAAAATTTTATTTTAAACATTGAATTTCCCAACCGAGGAATTTTGTATGGAGACGATGAAACAACTGTCGTCTTCGGAACCGACTTCAAGTATTACACTGCTCTTTTCAGTATCAGCTGTGAAAAATTTGTAATAGTAATAAATTGGTTCACTCGATGAGATCGTCATGTTATATCTAGTGTCTTCTTGCACGTAGAAATCACGTTGTTCGTCTAGCCTTACTGTTATTTCTAGAGAGGATGGTGAGGATGTCGATAAAAATATTTTAAAGTTTTGTGATAATTCAATAGCTTGTTGGTGGGGCGCTGGGATGATCTTATTGCGTTGAAGCATCTCTGAAAACATAGTTCCAGTTAATAGAGGTGTCCATAAATTATAAGCCTTAATACAAAATTTATTATTAATATAGGGAGAGTTTAAGGTGGAAAGGGCACTACGCAAAATGACAAAAATCGGTTCACAGGCCTAAAATGTTCAAATTATATTAAATACAAACAAAAAAAATAAATTATGAAAACAATTAAGTCATAATGAAAAAATCTTGTTTTAGCTGGAAAATTACGCTAAATTTACACAACCAGCTCGGCCCGGTCTAATCCGTTTATAACAAGCTTTAATAATAAAGTTTTAATAAATCACGTGATCTAACGTGCGAAGCAAATTTAATAAGGCGACCACGTTCAGTAGAAATTAAAAAAGGAATTCATTGATTAAATTGCAGATGACAAGTCTAAAAATAATTTAGCGAAATACTGGAAGCACGAAACCTGTTTTTAAATATCAACAAAACAAAATGCATGGTAATGAGTAATGAAGAGAAAAGAATTAGTATCACTATGGATGGGGAAGAGATAGAACAGGTTCACAGATACAAATATCTAGAATCAGTTATAGATTGTAAGGGGAACCTATAGAAGGATTTAAACAGGCGAAAACGGTCAGCGAATAACATTTATTATGCACATCAAAAAAAATTTCTATCACACGGCAAAATCGCGAGAAAAACAAAAATAGCGGTGTATAAAGCAATCTATTTATGTACAGTTTTACTGAATGGAGGGGAAAATTGAATTCTAGCAGAAGGACAGAAGAAGAGATTACAAGTATTACAGAAAGAGTAGAAGGATCGACAAGAAGAGAAACGAAGATGTAAGAAAAGGCTCGGAAGTAATATCGGCAAAAGAAATACTGGAAAGTTAGGTTGGTTTCGACACTTAGTGAAAATGGGACGAGATAGGTAAGTAAAGAATATTTGAGGAGCGAAACCATTAGGGAAGAATAAAAGAGAAAGGCCTAGAAGAAAATGGAACAGTTCAGTAAAAAGGTACTAAACGAGAGGGGTGAAGGAAATGGCTAAAGGTTGGGAAAAAATTGCAGAATTTTATTTAGAGAAATCAAGAAACCTGAAGACCCTAGTACGGCAAAAGAGGAGTCGATTATGTATGTATGTATGCATGATAAAAATAGGCATATTATTTTTCCATTAATCACTCCTGTGTAACAATACTGTTTTTTACTACGCCGCTGAGTTATTTTATTCTCGCAGATTTCCTTCACCAAAAGTTTTTTCATCAGTTGACCTCACTCTACATACAGTAGAGTCTCGATATAGAGAACCAATTCATACACGACTCTGTTATTGTTCCAAGTTGGTTCACAATTTAGAGGTTTGGGTAAAAATAACTAGAACCAGCAAAACTCAAAAAGTGGCAATGTGTGAAGAACGTGTTTTCCGCAGATGAATCTAAATTTAGTTTCAAATCAATAGTATTATGTTGCAGACTGATATCTTTGTAGAAACTCAGACCTCTCACTCTATCTTCGTGGATTTTACAACCCTGGATGGGTCTTAGCCGACTTAGATACTAGCTTTCATTTCTGTCCATCTCTCATAACTTCTGTTGAGTTGGCAACATTCATTATCCCTAAATCTTTCGCTAGTTTGATCACTCGGTCGTTTGGAAGTCGTCTTACATGCGCTGCTCATTGCAATCTTCTCCAATTTATTTCTTGTATAATTCTTGGGCTGGTATATACGTTTTTCAATTCTTCATTGGTACGGTTACGAAATAAACTTGCCACTGAGTCCAAGGTATATATTCCTCAGTATTCTTCTTTCGAAAACACCAAGTCGTTCAAAGTGTTTTTCGTAACCAGTCAATAGTACCGACGTGAACCCAATGGAACACTTTACCAACCCCGACCGGAGACGTTGAATGACTTAAAAGTTATACTTCAGGTGGAATGGGATCAAATACCGCAACAGTACATTGACACTCTCATATAAGTATGCAAATATTAACTAATCTTTATGTAAATATAATATTATGGCATGACAGTTCATGTAGCAAAATAACAATAGTTTTCGCTTTAATCACCGATGATAGACTGATGTTTTGCTAGTGCTTTCGCTTTTTATTGAACTAATGATCGGTTTAACACTATATTTTCGGGATGCGGTCAATTCGTCCCTGGCGATTCGTACCCGGCGATTCGTCCCCGGCGATTCGTCCCCGGGCAATTCGTACCCCGGATAATTCGTCCCCGGACAATTTGTCCCCAGCAAGCTGTATTTTTAAGAATGTATTTGCAAATATTTAACAAGCATTTTGATTTCTTGTATTGAAAACCTTTATATATGTGCACCTTGTAAAAAAATATAGATAAGGGGAAATAATCGCACGTGTGTAATTAAATAGTACAATTATGATGTTAATGATAAAATGCACATGTATTGATGCCGAGAGACCATCGCGTGTTACTATATGCATATTATTTTGAGTTAACCCGTTATTTTTCATTTTTAGACTGATTCTCAGTAGAATAAAAATAATGTAAATAATAATGTTTATAATCTCTATGTAATCAAATTTGTTACATAGATGTTTTTGCATATTTTTGCTTATACTCATTAATGATGTTCATATATATCAGGGGTGGCCAAGCTCCTTGATAGTCCGAGCCATTTTTCCAAATTTGAAATTTTTCGCGAGCCGCAATTAAATACATACACATACGGAACGATAATAATTTTTTAAAATATAATAGCACAAAAATGAAAAGGGAACTCGGGTACATTTATCGAGAGCCACAAATAATCCTTCAAAGAGCCGCATGTGGCTCGCGAGCCGCAGGTTGGTCACCCCTGATATATATTTTTCCATCGTTGCAAAGAGTTCAACGAATATACGTATGTACAATGTACGTACAATTTATTTAAATCAGGTTTCCCTTGTTATGTAAAATTGTTTACTTACAAATTCCTTTCCTTTTTTCATAACAATATTTTATTTTTTTATTTTTTTAAATTTTTTTTATTTCTTTTTTTTTCACTTATTACAAATCACATTTTAAAAACATTCTTTAAAATAACGTCAATTACACAATTACATTTTAAAACAAATTTTTTTAAAAGTAAAAAAAAAATTAAATAGATACTGTTATGAAAAAAGGAAAGGAATTTGTAAGTAAACAATGTATGTACAAGTTAAATTAAATAGAAATTTCAACCTCACCCGGTATTTTGAAAGTATTTTGAAAATGAACTTGTTATACATCATTTTAAGCAGTTTTATTTTTTTAAATTCTTATTGTTACCAAAAATTAATTTGTGCAAATTATAGAATAAATTTGCCGTAATTTTCAAGGTGTTGCATTATTTGATCGGACATAAAACTTATAGCAATGAACTGTTTTCGTAAAATAATGTAGGTTGGTATTAAATATTACAGTCACTTGTTACTTGAAACAATAACTCCACTTGCGTTGTTAAAATTTTTTAAACTAAAAAAAAAAACGTTTTATTTCTGACAGCTTTTAATTCTGCTTAAAATGATGTATAACAAGTTCATTTTCAAAATAGTTTCAAAATACCGGGTGAGGTTAAAATTTCTATTTAATTTAACTTGTACATACATTGTACATACGTATATTCGTTGAACTCTTTACATCGATGGAAAAATAGATATAAACATCATTAATTAATATTATCAAAAATATGTAAAAACATCGATGTAACAAATTTGATTACATTGAAATTATAAACATTATTATTTACACTATTTTTATTCCACTCAGAATCAGTCTAAGAATGAAAAATAGTGGGTTAACTCAAAATAATATGCATATAGTAACACGCGATGGTTTCCCGGCATCAATATATGTGCATTTTATCACTAACATCATAATTATTGTACTATTTAATTACACACGTGCGATTATTTTCACTTATCTATATTTTTTTACAAGGTGCACATATGTAAAGGTTTCCAATACAAGAAATCAAAATGTTTGTTAAATATTTGCAAATACATTCTTAAAAATACAGCTTGCTAGGGACAAATTGTCCGGAGACGAATTATCCCGGGTACGAATTGATAAGGGACGAATCGCCGGGGACGAATCGCCGGGTACGAATCGCCGGGTACGAATTGACCGTAAACCATATTTTCGCAATAACTATGGATTGAATTCATAGAGACGACTTCGGAGAAAAGCAAGTAGAGACTTTTGTTTGAGTCCGAACTACGGGTAGAAAAATATCCGTACGCAAACAAAAACTTGCTACGTGTCGTTCCCCAAAGGCGTAGCAATTGCTATTCCTAAGCCGTCACTGTGAATTCGATTCTAAATGCTCCATCCTGCTTTAAATATTTTAATATTTCTGCTTTTTCTTGCAATTTAAAGGTCATATTTGTGAATAACCGTATAATCTTTTACACAATTCAAAACCACTAACTCACTCGCTCACTTACACCACTGACTCACCTGGGTAGCGAATGTTAATATGAGAATCCTCTGTTGACTCTATCGACGTTTCAATTTGTTCATTATATGAAGTTTAATGTATGTATTTATTTTTGGGATCACTGCGGTCGATAGTTCACTATATCGTGTGTTCCGTACATCGAGGCTCTACTGTACTGCCTTAATTAATAATTATTTCCCCGGCAAAAAATTTAAAGGTGTGGTTAATCTAAAATTACTAATTACAATAAGAATCTTTCTAATTGTTACCGATCCGTTAAGATAACTCCTATAATAATAAAGTTATAAAGGCTTGTAATGGAATAAATATTAATGAACACTTGTTTTCACGCAAATAACGCACCTCTGGGCAATTGCACAATCTGTGCCATGTTGTTATGACAAACAGTTCGAGAAATATTTCGAAACCGCAAATTTCCTGCCTTCGATTCCACCAACATAGGTATCTCCCAGGAAGTTACTTCTTTCTGCTGTCCGACAACAACTAAAATCGGATGAGTTTCTTCTGCATGCTGACTGGTCGTTGACACTCTGAAGGGATATGAGCACTGTAATTTAAATTTTTAATTTCGAAATTTATGAACGATGTGGGATCTTACATTAGTCGTTGGAAAAAGAAGTAAAGCAGCTTTGGTAACATCTATGGTCACTGTATTATCATCTAAATAAGACCCATTTGAGGTAATGATTTGGAAGTCATTTACTTCCAAACAAGTTATATGAAAAAGTCGATAAAAACATAAAAGTAAAAAAATATTTATTCTAATCATCTTTGAAGATTCATTCATTACTGTTGATCATCGATACTGTATCACAGAAGTTTAGGTTAACAACGTTTTATCGATTATTGCTATCACATTTTATCTAATCACTTCAGTTTGTAAATTTACAGTCGGTGTTTTCGTCGGTTGAAATTTTTTCTGCAAAACCTTTAACGAATGTTTTTCACGTCCGCACGGCCGCACACTTACATTAAATTTTTGTCACTAAATCACCGTTATACGAATTTCAGCATTTTTATGGCATAACACACGTTTGCTTACGAATTTACCGCTCATTATCTATTCTTGAAACACGCTAGCAAGTGTTTTATAAGAAAAAGAATCGATAACGTTTGTGGTTAAAAACGCGAGTAAATACCGTCAGTTCGGAGCACAAAACTGATAGTTGTTTCCTTAGGTGTGATAAATTAAAATGTACGGGTTATTAAGTTATCACTTTATCAAGGTATTTGTTTTAATAATATCAGTAATCTGTGGTTCACTTCAAAAAATCTCAAAAGATGGTCCTAACTACTAGAACCAGTTTAAAGATAGAATAAGTTGTGTAGGTTTAGATTACATTAACTATTAACATGTTTATTTAAATTTTATGCGATAAATGCTCAGATTTGACCTAGACCGCGATTTATTTTATCGTGATTGCACAGTAGAATCTTGGTACGTTGGTACCTCGGATAACAACTTAATTCGTTCTTTGACTTCGTTCGTAAACCGAAACTTATGGATTTACGGGTGGCAAAAATAGGAAACAAAATAAGTTTATAAAGATTTAAAGATTCTAAAAATTCAATATCTTACCTATTTAAGATTTTATGGAGGTATAATGGATGCATCCGGTCAAAGATCCAAAAACTGCATCGCCACTAATAAAATATAATAATATGCAATAAAATGAAAAGTAAATAATGTTAGCTTTTAAGAAAGACTCTCAGCAAGACCCTAACCCCTATCTCTTTACCTCCAATGAGAAAGAATAATTGTAACATCTGGCGTGAAATTAATAAAATATGTTAAAGTAGGTGGAAATGGGGTATTCCGATGTATGTTCACTAATGCCAAAAATAGATGCCTTGTCCCCAAGTAGACTATGTTCACAGGTTTATTTAGCTCATTTTCTTATATTATTTAAATAATTTAATATTAAAAAATTTTGGAGGGGACATTGACGTCATTAACTCCTGGTACTGCCAGCAGTACAGATGGCGTCGTTTTCACTATATTTGAGGTTGTTGTCGAAAATAAAAATCGTGTTAATTTGTGTTTGAACGAATCGAGCATAGAACGAATGCATGACTTGACGGTGACAGTTACAATAAGCAGATTATTGGAACTAGCATTCTCATAACCTTGCTCCATGCTACAAATAAACAGTTCAACGGCAACTCAAATAAGAATGTCGGTATTGCAGTTTCTTACTTTTACGACGCTGAGAAATGAACCAATCAGATTTGCAAGGGGTAGGGACGTCACGTATTTAAAAATTTAAACATTTAACGTGTTAACTTAATTAATCGTATAATCTCATCATTACTTTCACAAAAAATTTTTTTTTGTGGGAGAGAGGTAAAATCTTCAAAAAGACACTTGTCGGTTCATGTTTAACAGGCGAGTCATGATTTCCACAAAGGACATGATATGCCAGCCCATCAACGTCCAACCACCGGCAGCGTGCACTGCCACGAAAAACATAAAAAATGGCAAAAAAATTTAGGAGAATACCCCATTACACACTGCCTCCAAAAAACAAGACGAGTCCATAGCTCCCTTACTAATTGGAAGATTTGTTATCTTTATACTAAGTTAAATGGTTGAGAATAGGCTACAAAATGGCTTAACAAAATCGCGTATAACCCTATAGGGGCCATCCATAAATTACGTCGCACGTTAAGGGGGAGGGAGGGGGTCAACAAAGTGTGACTCGCTCTTGACCGATTTTTTTTTAATTGCATAATTTTACTAAGAAAGGTGCGACAAATAAGGCCCGACAGGTAATAAAGCTCGGTGGTTGGAATCGATATAATTCATAATTGTAGAAGGCTGCACTTGTGTGCTTATTGTCTTCTGTTTATATACAATATCAACAGATAAATAGAACTTGCCGTGTTTACTAGGTTTGAGCTGCATAATTGCTTTTTTGGGATTAGAAACTGCTGGCGAAATGACATTTTCTGTATGGGGTAACTAGATCATTCAGGTACTATGCGCGACATTAGTGGTGACGTAGTCGCGGCCATTTTGTTGTCGTAGGTCAAGGTGCATTATCCAAACAAACCTAGTTTAACATGTGAAATTTGCGAAATAGTGATATATTTAAGTTATTTGGAGCTTTTAAGGGGAAAAAACACCAAAAACGATAAGAATTCACTAAATGTGGTCCATAGAAGCGTTCATTCATGAAAAATGAGTAATAATAACTGAAATATGGGTTTTAACTAAATGTAACATAACCTCATAATTGCCTCATGTTGTAAATTTCTGATCAAAGTCGTATTAGATAGGTACTGCAGCTTTGTTTTCAGTAAATTTAAACGACCTAATCCATTATGGTTATGTGTTGGGCTCCAGATTGTAAACATTACAGTCAACGAGTCACACTTAAGTTGTGGTACGCATAGATGCAGAGACGTGTTGGTTTTATGTAGGTGGGTTCTAAACAAAACCCATAACGTAGATAAAATTGTCACTCGGTGGAAGATAGACACCGTGGTGGAAGTATTATATAGTATGGCCTTATACACAGATACACATTTAAATTCACAGAAACTTTGATTAGGTAAGGCACAAGCCAGTAGTAATAACTTAGGTCGTTTAAATTTACTGAAACAAATATCTATCTAATACGACTTTGATCAGAAATTTACAACATGAGGCAATTATGAGGTTATGTTACATTTAGTTAAAACCCATATTTCAGTTATTATTACTCATTTCTCATGAATGAACGCTTCTATGGACCACATTTAGTGAATTCTTACCGTTTTTGGTGTTTTTTCCCCTTAAAAGCTCCAGATAACTTAAATATATCACTATTTCGCAAATTTCACATGTTAAACTAGGTTTGTTTGGATAATGCACCCGTATTGGCTACAAAATCAAATCAAGATTCAAGACTGGTTCTAGCAACGTAATCAAAAACTATGTATGTCAGAAATAAGGCCTACACCTATTGCTTCGCGAACCTTTATTTCTTGACACGCAGGAAGAAGAAAAACTTGATGAAGAACCTGTTAATTTACCAGCTGTTCTCTCCGCAGCAGTTAGAGTCTGAATGTCATCCAACAACCTTATCTTCGAAAAAAACTACAAGCGACTCGTGGTATTGCTTGTTGTGTATTGTGTGCCAGATATGAACTCGTGATGAATGTTTGGGGTTATACCGCTTCAGTGAGGAATATAGCTGCAGCACATGTGGAAAGCAGCAGGCCTTACAACTTCCACGGGCAGAAATATGGCCTATTTGCGTTCTTAAAAAAAAATTATTTTTTTGTATGTAATGTGGTTGTTTTCATGCCAAACTTTTTTTATGTTAAAAATATAGTGTATTTATGTCACTTTGTCGAAATATTGTATATTTGAGATGTTTTTACGAAAATAGAAATTATTTCTCCTTAACCTGGCCTTATTTGTTGCACCTACCTTACATAAAGAAGTGATTGTTAATTTCACAACTTATAAGAATACAGTTGGGCAAAGAAAATATTCTCAGGTAGCATTCCGATTAGTAGAAGGCGTCCAGCAATTTTTAAATTTATATTTTTGTCCAGATTTAAAATTAAAATTAAAAACCAAATCAATCAATTTGTGAAGAGGCGTAATTCTTAAGCGGAGCAAATTGGGATAAAAGTTTATACGAAACAGTAACCTTATTTTCGCCTTAAATTCACCTAGAGCACTTTGTACACGTACCTACTCAGGAAGCACCCTGCATATCAATAATGTTCCATCCATAGACGAGAAAATAATGACTGCAATCTATTAGATCAAACTTAATGATAACACCATTTTTATTATGATTTTATTTATTGGTTAAAAATTGTAGTATCGCTAGAATTTACTGAAATCGAATGAGCGGTTACCACGCAGCTTTTTCTTAAATACCTTTAGAAAACATCAATTTTTTCTCGTGCTTTACGCGCTATACCATCATCAAGTGTCAAATACGTCATAAAAATAAAAAACATTAAAAACGCACTCAGTAAATGCCATACATCGTGCTCATCATAAAAATTAAGCAATATGCAATTATCATTTAGTTCTCTTGATTCAGCCGGTGTCCTCTAAAACATAAAAATTAAAAAGTTTTCAAAAAGTTATAATATTTACCGTCCACTCAGTTAAATGGTCCACAAAGAACTTCGTGGATGGATAAGCAAAACCTAGAGACAAAATCAAATATAAAATAGCTTGCACAGTAAATCTTTCTTTCTTTATTATCTACAAAAAGAAAATATTAAAAAAGAGAATTTGAAGACATATTCCTACCTTCATAATTATATAAAAAGTCAAGTAGTAAAGAGTGTTGAACATAAAAATAAAAAGTAAATATGTAGCCAAATCGATCATGTTCTCAAAATAAAACAAAAATCCACATAAACTTAAGAGGACGTTGAAAGTAATACTCATTACGCAGAAAACAAAGCGTCTTTTCCCGAAAGGCTCAACAGTTACAATGTGGTAACATGGCTTGCCAGCCATTTGTTCTTTGACTTTATTATAACCTTTTTTTACGTATCCAAGAAAATAGATGTTTATTGAAACGTGAACTGCAAAGACTATGTGCCCAATTATAAATAGAGCCCAAAAACCAATTCCTCCTGACATTATTCCCATCGCCACTAAAATAACAAAAGGGTAATTTTAAAATACATTTCTATAATTATTTACCAATTAAAGTTGCGATGCCGAAAGCAGTAAATGTCGTATACGCCGTTGCGTTCATATCCGGGTGTCGATTCTGATACAGTTTCATAGCGCACAATATAGCCATTGCGTACATGAAACTGGTGTCTGCAATTGAAGGAAATTAATATGAATTCAAAATTTATTCTTACTTACCGAATTGAAAATTAGATTGACTTGGACAGACGTGATAACAAGCCGATAATACTCCTTCCATTATCAGAGCAATTCCCATAGAGTAATATAATCCAGAACACTGCGGTACTCCCGTCTCCTGCATCAATTAACTCTGAATAGGAATTAATTACATGGATTACAGTAAGATTACCTCATATTTTCTAAAAGCTCTATGTTTAAAGTATGTGACACCCATGAAAAATATTCCTAGGATGACGTAAGCAATATTGGAGAAGACATGATTGAAATCGCTGATACCATATAAAGGATACGCACAACGGAAGTTATAGTAGCAGAGATCTTGATCTCCGGAATTCACTAGAGTCTACAAATAAATTTAATTTTTAAATTGTATTTCTTTTTAAAATTTATTGGGTGTGGGTTGTTAATTATAAATATCTAACAGATGCGAGAAAAGTTTCTTCTGGAATCTATCCCACCACCCATAAGTAAAACACATACAACGTTGAAAAAATGTATCTCCTGCTCAGAGATACAGAGATAACCCGCACCCACGAGAAGTGTTTGCGATCCACTACATTGATTTTATACCTCATGTCACCATCCTATATAGTGTTCACGTGCTGCACACGCACTCTTCACCTCTCCCCGTCCATGCGAGCACGCGAGTAAGAATAACGCCCCAAATTCATAGTAACCAATAGAACTTCAAGTTTCAAGTTTCACGTGAACAACACGTGGCTGTGACACTCTATCTGATCGTGACAAAGTAAGAGCGATTAAATAGATTTAAATAAAATGTATATCCAATACATACTTTTTGCCATACAAACGGTATAACAAGTGGAGAGTATAAATATAAAATATATTAATATATTTGTTTGTATTAAATTAGCTATCATGTTGCATCAGTATAACTGTCAAATTGGAAATTTTACGTACTATTCTAGAGATGTGGAATTAGTTATTGTCATTACAAGTTTGCGAAAGAAGAAAACAGCTAAGCCCCATTTTTTCAGTAAAATCAACCTACTGCTATATTTGCAGAGAATGTACGACAATTTTGCAATGATTATTGTACTCATAGATATCCGGCGCTTTATTTGGAAAGTAGATTCGGATTTAAACGAATGGAACAATGCAATTCCTGGTGCAATTCTCATTATTATGATTTCCATACGATTACCTACAAAAAAAGTTCCCTCGCAAAACAAATAAATCGGTATACGTAAAAGAAGCTTTTGAGGGAAATCAAATCCTACACCATTTAAACTGTGGTGATAACTTACCTTCTGGTGAGTAAAAACTAACTCAACCACAGGAATCCCATAAAACAGCCCAATAGTTATCACATGCCATAAATAATTAAATGATCTCTGTGGGTTTAGTTCAACTTCTCTTGTCAACGCATCCAATGTAATCTTTGTTCGACTCAATGTTTGATCAATTGAAAACCGTCTTCTTATTTGATGATCATCTAATTATAATAATTTAAGACGTTATCATTTAACTATTGAGATTATTTACTCACCTACAACTACGCCAGCCTCACCCAAAGGTTCATATTTATAAAACAAAATAGTAGCAATTACTGTTACCAACATAAATATAGCGATCACACCCAATGTAACCAAAACTGGAAATAGGTATTCGCTGGGTTCCATGCTTGGACGAATTTGGAAGGAGATGTGTGCCCCGGTTTCCAATACAGTAACGGTTTGTCTTTGCTTACTTGGAATAGCTGAATTTAGAGCGTAGCAATCGTAGGTGGTGGGTTTCTCAACGAAAACAATAAGAAACCCATTAGGATACGCCTTTTTTGCAATCATAAATGCACCTTTTTTCGTTACGGTCTGATACATTCCTTCATGTTGGACATCTTTATTTGAGGTCAAAACGGGACACTATGAAATAAGGAATAATTAACGTGAAATAATGATTGCAGGTTTGTAACTTGAGGTTTCTGGATAGAAACGGTGAAACAGGATTCATCGGAGTCAACTTCTAATAGTACATGAGAGTGTGATTTTCCAACGACTTTATATTTGAAAAAGTAATAAATTGGTTGACCAGTCATGATGTCCGTAAAATATTTAGTGTTGCTTTCAACGACAAACTCATTTTGTACATCGACCCTAACTGTTACGGTTGCAGTTTGCGGAGAGGACGTCGATAACATTATTTGGAAATTTTGTAATATTTTTTCATCCGAAATGGGCTCTGAAATATACCACTAAATAAATACAAAATTTTCTACAAGAAACACACCTCCTGGATAGGGATATATCTTCGTCATACGCCTGGGGCAAATGGTTCTAGCAATAGTTTGAAAATATACATAACGTAATTTCGTTTCGAGCGCATAAGGGAGTTCCCAGGAATTTACCTCCCCCTCTTCCCACAAAACCACTAAAACAGGAAAAATATGATCTGCATCTAAACTAGCTGTTGTAACTCGAAAAGGATTCATAACCTAAAATTAAAACAAGTTATGACTGTGTAAGCGTACAGCTAAACTCACCTTATCATTTTTAAAAACGATTAGTTGATCAGCTTTACTATCTACTTTTACTACAATATCTTTCGAAAACTCTCCATTAGTGGTGGTCTGATCTTTTCCTTCCACGCCAAATACCCAAAAGTAGTGGTAAAAAAATATAACGAAAACAAATTTCTTTATCATCTTTTGATGCTGCATGAATGTCACTGATTATTATGAAATTTTAATGAAACATCTACAATGTAAAATAGTGATTTATCTTCTAAGGATCAAAAACGAAATATTTCGTTTTCTTTCATGTAGAATATCGGTGACTTCAATGCAGAACGTCGGAACCGTCAAAAATTAAAAAAGTTTATTTCGCGTCATTCGGTTTTTAGGGCATCCTGAGCTTTGCTTTTTGCGGTTTCTTAAGTTTGTGCATTTCGACGTTGTACACAGAAGCAGAATATTTAGCCGGTGCAAGCGCTTAAGCAGAGTTAATCTGTCTAATATGTATTCGTTTTACATCAAAAGTGAGGTTTCGCTGAGCTAGTCTGAACTGAGCCGAATTAAGTAATTTCAATAATTTCTAATCTCAAATGGTTACATAATTTATCGATGAATTTTGCTAAAATCAACTTTTTTGAGACAGTACTATACTATAACGCAGAAATTCTAACTATTGTAAGCACAGTTTCGTTAATTAAGGTGTGAAAACTCTGGCTAACTTGGGAGTAAGCGGAAACATTTTTCTCGGTACTTGACCTTCTAAAACGTATACACATTGCAACGACCAACTGAGTTCGACTCGAGTAGGCTCACTTATTTGTGTAAAAGGAACACTTTCTAAGTGGACTACTCACCGATTTTGAAGTTAAACTAAACCATGTGTTGAATGTAGACAATCAAAGTTCTATTTCATTGCTTAAAAGGTATCTAAACAGCAAAAGAAGTAAGCCCATTGACATTAAACGTCACATTATCAGGTCAAGTATGCGGAAACAAACCAAAACATTTCGGATGTCTTCACTCAACCTTTAGATCATGTAAAGTATGTTTAGTATTGAAACAAATTAGGAGAAAAATTTGCAGCAGCGGATAACTTGCGATGTTATGGCGGACACTTAAATAGAATAAGTGAACTTACATTATAAATAAAAACGGTTTTCTCAATTATCCAGGTGCCTACTTTCTTCAACTGCTTTTGCTTTGTCGGTTTTGATTTTACTGACATTCCCACACCCATATGGTTTTAAGTGCTGAAGATTGTGCAAAAGCTGTAGCTCTTATGGAAGATGGACGCAACCAACAATCCAAAGACTACTTGAATGGTTTAGAGAAACCGACAGATATACGCGGAGACCAGGATCGGCTGCAAAACAAAGAAAAACTGCTAACGATGACCGATTTATTGTTCTTAATACTCCATGGAATCGTCATTTGACTTCAGTGCAGACAAAAACCTATTTCGTGCGATTTGTGGCACAGATGTAAGTGTGTGGGTTATTTGCCGAAGGTTACAAGAAATTGGTTTGAAAGCTTGTAAACCAGGAGCTGGACCAAAACTACTTCCACGTCACCAAGTAGTCAAACTCTAATTTTCTCGCAAACATTTGAATTGGACGTTGGCGCAATGGAATATGGTACTGTTTACTGAGTAGTCTAGGTTCTGCCTGTATTCACCAGATAGAAGATAACGAGTCTGGAGATGAACGAAAGAATGATTCACGCTGTGCGCTTTTATCCCCTGGGTTAGCTATGGAGAAGGTTTAGTGATGATGTGGCCAGGAATATCAATAGTGGCCTGCACCAAAATATATACAACGTGAGTCAATTGTGGTCTACTTCTGTAATTCTCTTAGGTGCAACCAAAAATACGAATTGGAACAGGCACTAATCTCTAATTTTTCAAAAATTAAAAAATACTTCTACCATTTCATTGTTCTGATTGTGAGTAGTGTCAAGTTTGACTTGACATGTTGGTTGAAATATCATAAATCATGATGAACTATTATTACTCAAACGATGAGAAAGTAGACATGATTCTCATCTATGAGAAGTGTGGTAAAAATTCCGTGGCTGCTGCAGATTTGTACCTACAAAGATACCCAAATCGCAAGCATCCTATTACCGAAACATTCAGGAGACTGGAATAGAAGTTGCGTGAAGATTGGACTAAAATGACAAAAAAACGACGAACAGCTACTGCTCCAGAAAACAAAATGCGTGTACTAGAGGCAGCAGAGGAAGACCTTCATGCTGGTCAAAGAACCTTAGCGCATTATTCGGGGGAATAAACTCCACTCATACCACGTCACCTTGGTGCAGGAATTGAAACCAACCGATGTTATTTAGCGATGAAGCCAGATTCGGCAATAACGGGGCTGTAAACAGGCATAACTGTCATCACTACAGTCAGGAAAATCCACGTTGAATACGAGAAACTCACCATCGTAAATGTTTTCGGTGAACGTATGGTGCCGGATAATAAATGAACAGATAATGGACCCTCGCTTCTGTGATGGAAATCTCAACGGCGCAATGTATCTAAATTTTTTACAAAATGAGTTACCCCCATTGTTGGAAGAGTTAGATCTGAATACACGACAACGTATGTGGTTTCAGCAAGATAGGGCCCGACCCCATTTTTATAGAAATGTCAGATAATATTTAGATGACAATTTTACAAACGTTTGGATAGGGAGAGGTTCCAATAACCCTTGATCACCCAGGAGTTCGGACTTAACGCCTTTAGATTTTTTCCTGTGGGGCGTACTAAAACGGAGAGTCTAACAAACTCCTTTCCATACGGTCGAAGAACTCAGATAAAGAATTCGTGAAGAGTGTATGGCCATAACACCAGAGACATTACATCGCGTTCAAAGGTCGTTTTTAAACTGGGTTGAAGTTTGTTTGCTCCATGATGCAATGCATTTTGAACAATTTTTACGTTAGTTTTTAAGTTTATTTACGCAATTTTCATGCACATAAAAAGTCCCAGCCACCATGGTTTTCCTCAGTTTTATAGCGATTAAATTTTGACGTTTCAAACGTGTCAAAATTTACCCGATTAAATTTTGACGTTTAATATCTTCTGAATTTTTTTTTGCAATCATTATCAAAGATTCCTCGACAAGTAAATAAATAATTCGTTGTTAAATCTATTTATTCAAATTAATAATCAGGAAATAATCATGCCGAATACCCCGCGTGCATGAAAATAGCCTGATTAAATTTTTACGTTTTTGTCGCAACGTTTTGCCATAAAGAAATATTTCTCGTAAATTTTCCACCCAAAATCCCTCGTCCTGCGCACTCGAGATTTTGTTCCATGGCAAATTTGCTCGACATATTTCTAGGCAAAACATTTTGACAGAAACGTCAAAATTTAATCGACTATTTTGATGCACTTGTGATATTACTGTTGACTATTCAATTCATAAAATCATTTTTCAAATATTATCCAATAAAATAGCAGATATTTACTTTCGTATCCTAACAACAGAAAATTCCAGCGAATATTTCATTAGTGAAAATATAACTGGATATTCCACTAGTGGTTGCAGTGAATATTTTAAAGTAACTTGATTATTATTTTTATTTAAGAAAATTATTACTTTGTTACAAAATTAACTGAACAATTTGAAAAATGAACATTGTTGCAATTCTGAAAAATTCCTCCTTTGAACGAATGTTTAACATCACAAATTTTACCCTCCCTGCTGTTGGGCAATTCAGTCGCCACCGTTGTCGACGTAGTAGTTCTCATTTTTTCAACAATTGTCCTGTGATGTTCGTTGTCCATTTGTAAATAAGACTTGATTGAATTAATATTATTGTGACCTGTGATTTTTATTAACTGATGCTCGCCATCACCTGCTTTGGCCAATGACGATACGCTAGTGGATCTAATTGAATGATTGTTAGAATAACGATCTTTAACAAATAGAACTAACCATTAACAAATTAAATAAAATGAAACGTATTCTTCAAAAATAAGCATAAAGAAATATGTAAATTTAAAAATAATTTGCAGTGAACAACTTTACCTATTTAACTTTAACTATTAACAAACTAGAAACTTAACCTTAAAAAATATGCACATTCAAAAAGGGATAGATTTATCGGCCCGACAAAATAGGATAAACTAACGACAAAAAAGGTTTTTGAAACGCCAATAAAATATACAGCACGACCACCCAATCTTTTACGCGACAAAAAAAGAATGTGCGCAACGAAAAAAATTATCGCACGACAAAAGTGTATATTGAACGACAAGAAAAAATTTTCCACGACAAAAATTTGTATTGCACGAAAAAAAATTCCAAGAACGGCAAAACATAAACGACAAGAAAATAGATATATTAACGACAGTAGGTACCCATTAACTTTGGTGACTTTGGGAAAAATATAAAATTTCTTGATAACGTATTATTTATTTTCAGTCTTGTTTACATAATAATTTGGTAGTAATATTGCACAAAATTATATGTAATGCAGTGCCACCGTACATAAAAATGCAAATAAACATAACACAAAAAACAACATAAAAAATAAAACAAAGGTTTTCTATTGTAGAATCAAAGCTTTTTTTATTTTAGCTGGACGTCCGCGCTTACGCTTTTGACCTAACGGTATTAATTTTGCCTCATTGGGTACATCAACCAACTTTAGTCGTATGTTCATCCCCAAGACATGTTTACATTGCAGATGTTTTAAAAAGTAAGGGCATGTGCATGCTGATTCGTTTAGCTTGTTGTAATCAATCGATATAATCCATATGCTGTAATTATACTTTTTAAACTCATCGAATGTTTCCCACTTTCCCTCTCTTTCGTGGTATGCAGAAAGCAATTGTGTAGAGATTGGTTGATTTGTTGATTTTGACAATATTCATTCACTATTTCTTGCAAAACGTTTTTGTTTGTCATTGCCCACTGATAAGCAAAGGTCCAATGTTGTAAAGATACTGATACAACTTCACTGAACTTTTTAAAATTTGGGGATTCAGGATCTCTATCTTTTGACCATTTAAGCAATAAACCCTGAACATTATTCAAAAATTGGCCCACAGGAAGTCTTTCCCGGAGCGTGTGTTTCTTTTTGATAACAGCATTGGTTGATTCGCAAGCGTGTCGTGCATTCGCCTTTTCTGGCGGGCTGAAGCATTTTTTTTATCGCTGGCTCAACTATTTTTGTCGCTTGAACACTGACGTGAATAAAATTATAGTTGACGTGAATTTATATTATTGAATGTGTGATTTCTTGTCGTGCAAAAAACCTATTCTGGCGTGCCAATATATATTCCCCATTCAAAAATAATTACCATACAGAATTTAACTAATTATTAACAAATTAAATAACATGAAACTTATTCTTCAAAAATAAGCATAAAGAAATATGTAAATTTAAAAATAATTTGCAGTGAACACCTTTACCTATTTAACTTTAACTATTAACAAACTAAATAACTAGAAACTTAACCTAAAAAATATGCACATTCAAAAATAATTACCATACAGAATTTAACTAATTATTAACAAATTAAACAACTAGAAACTTTGAAAAAAATCATTTCAAAACAACACCGGTTCTTCACCACAATTTTTCCATTGCAGCTTTAATGCCTCTTTCGGAGGAACTAAATTTACACTATCTAAAAAAGGAAAATATTACACACCCCTTTCTTAAAATCATTTGAACTTACCAATATAATCAAAGCTGCAATTATAAAAACACCTTTTCTTCTTCGACCTTGCATAATTCAAATTGCATAATACAAATTCATGTAGGTATTATCAAACGGACTTGGGATTTGTTTCGTAAATTCGTAATAAACTATTTCTCTCAAGAGTGAGTTGCCTAAAACATGTAAAAAATATTTAAAAAAAACTTAAATACATTGTCATTTTTACTTACGGCAGTCTCCAAAAACTCTTCAAAGTGCACTCACTCACTACAACTGACGAAATAAGTTTACAGCACCAAATACATCGAACAAAAGATTAAGGGTAAATAAGTTACTTGTAAGATGGTTCATTGCCCCGAGAGCCGATAGAACAAAAAAATTCCGAACCCTCCATAAAATTTCAAGGTTACGGCACGCACATTCACCATTCCAGGGTGAGAATAATAAATAGCTGAATGTATTGCTTTAAATTGTTAAGTTTAAATATCTTATAATCTATTGATACAATTACAATTTAAGTTGTTCAAAAATCTAATTAATTCACTCCATTTCTTTTAAAAACCTCAATTACTTCTTGAAAATACCTCCCCAAATTGAAATCAAAATACCGAGCCACTTGGAGTTGTAAAATTGTATAGGGTTAAATAATCACTGTGGATTTTAAATTTTCTACAGCGTTTTACTTTACCTACAAAGTTTATTAACGTGATAATTAATTGTAAACATGTATCAAATGATTTGTAGTAAAAAAAAATTGATTGTTCGTTTCTAAATTAAATTATACTTAAAATAATTAGTGGTCAACTTCATACTTAAAATGGGGTCAATTTGATTAGTGACGGAATCAAGCAACTTTTTGATTATTAAACACAATAGAGGCAAATTTTATCAAAATTTTATTTACAGGTAACTGAAACTAAACAATTGTTAAACACAATTTGAAATAATTAGCAGTTATAAATTTGTATTCAAAGTTGTATCTCGCATTTTACATACGAATTGCTAAAAAATCCTTCAATAGTTTAATTAGTAATTCATTAGAAACTCCTTATCTCGTAGATCTAATCAGGATATCAAAACAACGTATTCTTCATAAACTCAAAGTCATAAAGTCATAAAGTAGTGAGTTTAATAATGCTTTTAGTTAAAGTTTCAAATTTTTTGATACATGTCGATTCGTTTACGGACTCATCGAATCAAGTACACGAATGTACGTCCAATGGACGTCCATACTGATCCGTTTATGTACTTTCCGTTTATGTCCATGAATGTACGTCCAATGGACGTCCCATTTATATCCATTGCTGTAATGTACATTTATGAATGAGCTTGGACGTCCATTGACGTACGTGTCAGGTGTCAACCAACGATTACGGGATCCTACAATTTTTAGAAACCACTTTAAACTACAAGGGCAAACAGTTAAAGACCAGTGGTTTTTTTTTAAACGCAATAAAAAATTATTTTGTGGGAACATAAAAATGCAAAAAAGTTACAAGTTTATTTCACATAAAATTTTAGTAACTAAGTTGTTATAAAAAACTTTACCATCTGTCACTAATACTTTATATTTAGGTAACATTTATGAGAATTTTTTAAACGATACGGAAAGGTATCGGTATGCAAATAAAAAAAATTCTTGTGTGTGTTGGTTATAGTTTTCTGTCGAAAACTAATGAATTTAACTGAGAGATGACACTACTTATACATATCATTCAACTATTATTGAATATCGTTGAAAAGCATTAGTGTTGTACCCGTTTTAAAACGATGGGAAGAGAGAAAGCACTACTGCGGTCCCCGGCGTACGAGATTGACTCACTTTTTCGCACTAGCGCTGTGACCGCTGTTAAGACGGCTCGGCACCCCGAGACTAAATTCAATGGTTTTGTACGTTGTCCGTACGGTCGCATTTTCAAATTTGAAAAGGAGGTCGCTATCTTATACGACGAGTACACGCTAGCCAGACGACTTCCACTTAATTACAGTTTGATATTATGTCAATTAAGCTTGTTATTAATTAAAATGTCAAAATTCACCTAGTCTTACAACTTCCTGTACGGCTCCAATTTTCAACATTTTGCTTTAAAATTGTAATGGTCTTGTAGCTTACTCATTTACCGGCGGCCCTCACTATATCGTTTTTCTTCATATACTACCGTTTTTTAATTATTTCAATGTTTGTAAATTTATGTAAAAAAAGTGCCGAGAATCAGTCAAGAAAAAGATCGCCTGAAGTCATCTGTCTTTTTAATTTATTGGGGGCACTCAAGATAATAATGTCTTGTGGTCTGGTCGGATGTAGCAAGTGAATTCTAATTTTGGTATATGAAACATTCAATGACAAAGCTGCACACATTTTCGGTATTTCTAACTACCTGTTTTCGACCTTCTTTTATGTGAAAAAGAAATATCTTGGCGAAGAATGAAAGTTTATTTTTAAAAAAAAAACAGTGAACGTCTTAAATTCGGATAAAATTGTAGGTAACGACATCCAAATAAGCGATTCGCGCAAATAAGTCGCTTTGCAATTTTGTTGACTTATGTTCTTTTTGATGTTTTGATGTTTTAAATATCATTACAACTCACAGTCGCAGTCATTTGCGATTTAAGCTGGTTAGATATAAAGCAATAAGGGTTATTACAAGATTTTAAAACACAAATATGCATACATAAGACTTTATTTCAATAATTTTTCACTTCCCTTCACACTTCTTTCCAGGCTTAGGACTGGCACAATAATTATATGTAATCGACACATCAACCAACTTTGTTAGTTACGATAGAAAAATATTGCGGCGTGTTTAAAAATGGGTATCTACATACCATGTTTTACATACCTACTAACTAACTTCCTCCCCCATACGTCTTCCTCACCACGGGAACCACATTAACATTACGTCAAGTATTACTTCGAGATGAGTGACTGTTTAGTTCCATTTACATCTTATCATTAGATCACATCTTTTGGTAAGCTTTCACTCACACTTTTTCACCTTTCGTTTTCTTTCCCTTTTACCTATCATTCTCTCTCTATCACTCTCTCCCTCTATCATCAAAAATTGCCTCTTATTAGTTTGCTTTCACACACACTTTTACTCATTTCATCTTCTTCCTCCTTTACCTATCATTCACACTCTCTATCACTCTCTCCCTCTTTGATCATCTTAGGTTGAATTGTGAAGAAGGCATCCCTTGATTCCCCTTGGTAATGGACCCTCTGGCTGTCAAGGCTTCACATGAACTTGCATCTTTAATTGTGATGTTCGTTACAACCTAAATGACTCAATAAGATTGGTTAAATATGATTCAAAAAATAATTAAAAGAAATAAATAAATAATTAAAAATTTTAAACCTAGGAGGCTTAGAATTTTTACTATCAAAATCAAAGTAGTATATTGAATAATTTTTTGACGTTTCTAAAATTTTTACATTTTTCGCCGTAACTTTACAAATAAACTGATGGAATCCGTCTCGCGACTTTACGAAAATTAAATGAAACTTATTTGCTCCTAATAATTACTATAAACGCTTCACGAGCAAAAAATTACAAAAATCTTCAATTGGTAAATTTTGACGTTTCTAAAAACTTTTAAACAGATCGAAAAAAGAAAAAATTATTCAAAATACCTCATATACATTCATTCTCTCAATCACACAACCTTTAACCTTCAATCTTCGTCAGAATCTGATATCACATCATCTCTGACGAGGAGTTCCTCCCTACGAAATTCCTCTTGCTGTTTTCCACGCATAATGTCCCGCATCATGTTGGTTACAGTTTTCCAAGATTCCTCGGAATCCAATAATAACTCAGAAATATTATTCTGGTCTATATTACAACCCATTTTAATCCTAGCATCTCTTCGGATGCTTTCCCATTCGTCACAAATGAATATAGTATGTTCTGGCGTGTCTACCTGCTGGCAAAACCAGCAAGTATCGACATCCGGCTTTTTTATCCAATTGAGATATTTTCCGAAAATTCCGTGTCCGGACATGGATTGTGTTAAAAAATAATCCATTTCTACCCACTTACAATTGAACCATTTTCTAATATCTTTAACGAAAATTTTTGCCCAACCTAAATAATCGTCCCATTGTTCTTGCCAAGCTATCATTAAGGATTCGTTTGCCAAAGAGGTATGATCTTTGCCCCTTAAATAAATTTCCGATCTTACGTTCGCTTTCATCCACAAAGGAGGCATTCTGGCAAGCACCTGCACTGCCTTCGTGGATATTGTTCTATATGCGGATGTTATTCTAATGGCTAACCTCCTGTTGACCCTATCGAGCATGTTTTTATAACGCTCGAATCTTAGGGCCTTTATCCAGGCAGGGGCGCCGTACAAAATCACGGAAATTACCACCGAGGACAGTACTCTGCGTTTGCCAGCTTTCGGACCTCTGATGTTCGGCATTAACCTTGAAAGCGTCGCGGCTAATTTCATTCCCTTTAAACATACCTCTTTAACGTGCGTCGTTAATTTTACATCTTTGTCTAACCAGACACCCATATATTTAATAGCATCCGAGCTATCTAACCTAAAGCCGTCGATATCGATCGATAAGCTTTTAATTTTCCTTCTCTCTGCCAAAAGTACCATTTCTGTTTTTTGCAGGGCGATCTTGATCCCCATGTCATCCAGCTTGCGTTTAACTCTACCGAAGGCGTATTGTGCTTCCTCTCGTAGCGCATCTTCAGATTTAGCCTCTACAACTATCGCTAAATCGTCTGCGTACGCCACGAGTGTCACATCTTTTCCCAAATCGAGCTCTAATATCTCGTTATAAAATATGTTCCAAAGGGTTGGACCAAGAACCGAACCCTGTGGAACACCGCTGGTTACATTAATCCGTTCTCCGTGAGAAGTAACGATGCAACGATCTGATAAGTACGATTGTATCATCCTTATTATGTGAACCGAGATATTAGCTCTCTCTAATGCCGAAATAATTCCTGCCCACGGTGCCGAGTTAAACGCATTCTGTATGTCAACAGTTATCATCGCACAGAAACCGCGATTACTATACGCCAATCGATTAATTCGATTTGGCACTTCGAGAATTTTACTGACTGCATCTATCGTAGATCGCCCTGCCCTAAGTCCAAATTGATTATCATTCAAAACACTTTTATCCTCTAATTCCCTCTCTAACAGACCCTTAATGACACCTTCGAACAATTTACCCGCGACATCGAGCAGACATATCGGTCTGTATGTGATTAAATCTCCTTTCCGCGGTTTCTCTATCAATACTAGGAAAGCAGTTTTCCAGATGTTTGGAAAATCACCTGCTTTCCAACATTTATCCAGTACCCTGGCTATGACCTCAGGGTACTTTAGAGAGAAAGATTTAATCACCTCTGCAGGAATTCGATCGGGACCTGGAGCCTTACCCGCTCTGATCCGAGACGCAGCATCCAATACGTTCTCTGCCGTTAAAGTTTGAGCCTCTTCCGGAGGCATGTCAAGTATCGGCCACACATTAATAGGATGAGATGGAAACAACTTCGCCACCTGTACCCGGGTATCCCCTTTACCTATTTCAATGCGTGGACGAAGCTTGAGCTTGCTTGTTACAATTTTGTACCCGAGGCCCCATGGATCCTGATCTATTTCCTTGCAGAGTTGTTGCCAAGCTGCTCGTTTTGCCGATTTTACATACCTATCAATTCTGTAACGTACTACTAAAAATAATTATCACTGCCATACTGCAATTGATTTTTCATATTTGCAACATCTGCACTATCTATATTTATTATTACCTAAGAGTATACTAAAATCATGATGCCGGATAAATAGATAAAAATGCAGATATTTGAAAATACGAAAAACTCGTTATTCACGTAATAAATTAATACTATGTAATACCTATTATATTAATTGTAAAATTGTATGCATCATAAATTATATTACTTTAGTTCAACTAAAATATTGTTCACAGAAGTGTGCATACTGTATCTAGATAAATACAACAGTAGCCACAAGAATTACTTACTTAGATTATATTACTTAAAATTATCATTTTTGACACGGTTTATAAAGGTTTCAAACTTGAATTGATGGGTTAAAACATTGCGATATTTAATCTAAAAATACAATTAATAATTTTAAAATTTAAATTGAATTAAGGTGAACTACTTACAATTAATAACAAACACATGTTTAAATAATAAATAACCATTTACTATATGTACCCATAGACAGCCAATAAGCGGATTTATAAGTTGATGCGATTTAAATTCAAAAAACAGGAAATATAAGTTTATACAAAATGATTACGTTAGGGTTGCAACAAGTCCTTGACAAGAATGTTTCGAATTTGTTGGTTTCTCGCAATTCGTGAATCAACTATTTCCGGTAATAGCGCATTTGTAAAAAATTTTTGTAAATTATTAATCATTTTTGTTTTCCAAAAATTGTCGTTGCTTTTTACTTTTTTTTTTGTAAAAATTACGAAGTAGCAGATGTCTCTATTGGTAACGTGCAATTGTCCTTGTACTTGGTACATATAGTTGTGATTATCCTTCAAACTAATCGTACCGTCATCGTGAAAAGTACGCGATGTAATTAATTTTCTCTCGATAGCTTCTTTTACGGTATAATCCCTTGCGGAGTAAGGACATTTCACTTCAATAGTGGCACTATCTCCTATAACGCCATCGGGAGAGGCTGCTAGAAATTTTTTTTCATTGTCTATAAATAAACCGCATTTTTCGACTTTCAAGCCATATTGCTTTTCAAATGCCAATATTGCCCATTTTTTATTTTCAATACCGTATTGCATAAATGATGATTTTCCCCCTACCTGAAAATTGCAGTACAGCAGTGATTTTACGGTATTACCTGTGTTGTGTTACAAACTCATTGAAACATTAAATAATAACTCACATGTAAACACAAATAAAATACGGAATAAAATGTAAAACACGTCTGGTCATTCCCTTTGTAAAAAAAGGTGACGTTTTTATTTATTTTATTTGCCCGTGGCAACAGTAAAACATGGCCAGCTACAACGTCCGTGCTCAGTCAAGCAGCCGCCGTGGCTGCATAAGACCGTTTAGGTAACACGCCCCTCCCTAAAGGCTGAGCACGGTGTTGGAAGTAGCTGTTGCCTTGGATTATTTATATTATAAAGAAAATAGTTTATGGTTAGCTATTAGCTGCAGGTTCCTCGAAGTGACGCGGGTCTCGTACGCCGGCATCTTTCATGTCATGCCGAAAGCGGGGAAGGCGGCGAAATGCGGCTCTTCGCGGCGCTGTTCGGTCGCTGACGATCCCGTTATAGTTCGACGCTGTGCGTTGGGACTCCGGGAAGCAGGGTCATCAAAAGAGTAAGATTATCCATAACACTATAATCAGATTCTAATTGGATAGTTCCGAAATCGGGCATCGATGACTCAGTTCAACTGGTTCGGCGTCATCCAAAACATCCAGGTTACAAATTAAATTCGGTTCAGGCACTTCTTGCACTTCCCCATTTTCTATTTCATGCTCTTCATCATTATCTTGAACCACTGGAGTTGTCGATTTGTACTGCAAAGCACTGTTTGACAAATCGACTTCTATCGGAAATAGCGGAGGTACTGACAGTAGTCCAAGAGTGTTTTTGTGCAATTCTGCGAGGCCTTTTATCAATTTGGATAAATGCCCACCGAGAGATTGCACGTGTTTGTTTTCGAGTACTAATTCCAGTTTGACCAAAACGTCAGAACGTAGTTTCTCAAAGCGGGTCTTGGCGACCTGGCGACATCGCAAAATCAACCTATATTCGTAATTTCCGGTTTCTACTCAACATAATGGTTCTTGCAGTGGTGCGTAGTTGCACTCTGTTACCGGGTCGGTACAGCGGTGGTCGGTTGCGTGGTTGCTTGCTACTTGTTCATACTTTGCTGCAGGCATCCATAGTCCCATGGAGTGACGCGGGTCTAGTACGCAGGCATCTTTCGTGTCATGCCGAAAGCGGGGAAGGCGGCGGAATGCAGCTCTTCGCGGCGCTGTTCGGTCGCTGACGATCCCCTTGTAGTTCGACGCTGTGCGTCGGAGCTCCGGGAAGTGGAGTCGCCTGTTGCAGCTGTTAGCGCTGAATCGTGTAGCGATCATCGGTTGCGGGCGCCACTGGAGGTTCCTGATGTTAGGATTTGATCCCCCTCCAGAAGGGCGTCGCGGCATCGCGGCATCGGAGTCGTTGGTGAAAGTTCGGTGAAAAAGCCCTTTTCCTTGTGCCCCACGTTGGGCCGTCAAATGTTACAAACTCATTGAAACATTAAATAATAACTCACATGTAAACACAAATAAAATACGGAATAAAATGTAAAACACGTCTGGTCATTCCCTTTGTAAAAAAAGGTGACGTTTTTATTTATTTTATTTGCCCGTGGCAACAGTAAAACATGGCCAGCTACAACGTCCGTGCTCAGTCAAGCAGCCGCCGTGGCTGCATAAGACCGTTTAGGTAACAGTTGGTATTGGCCCTCAACTTACAAATTTTTCCAAAATTACTTCCCGTTAATCTGGTTCGTCTGTGCATGTGCCACATCGGATCTGAACTTTGATTCCTTGTATTTTTTCAATTTCAATCGGATCAACTTTAGATAAAGTTTGAAGAAACTCGTTTTTTTTAATTTCATATTCATCCGGTGTCATATCCGGAATATCGTCTTCACTAAAACCGTAATCAGCATCTTTGCTATGATATTTTCTTTTTTTTTTATTAGGAACACTCTTTTTCTTTTTCTTATCGAATTTGGTGCAGTATGCGTTCGTAAATGTACCTACCCTGCCTTCATTTATTTTGTTAATAAGAATTTTAATATATGCTGGCCGATTATTATAGGCCATTACTGCGGCGTTACATCGTCCTTCATACGACCCTTTTAAACAAAAATTTATTCTTTTCCACCCCACTAATTTGTTGACCAGACTGTTATAATTTTCTGCGGCATTAGTGTCGACATCTATTAATAAACTAGAAGCTAAACCGGCAACCCTATTTAAACTTTTCGCGAAATTTGAATATAACGAGCTATTTAAAAATTGATTATATGCTATTGCTGATGAACTTTCCTCACTACGTTTATTACAAAAATAATCGCAACAATTAGAATGATCGCCAAAAATATGGTTAGGCCCGTTTAAAATATCCCGTTTCAAATTATTTATTTTTAATTGCAAAGTAGAGTTTTCTTGTTTACATATAAATATTATATAAAAGCCAAACCTTTGCTCCCGTACAATATTAATATTGTAAAAACTACAGCTGAAACCGTCGTGTTTGATAGCTTTGAGAGAATTAAAATAGTATATTATTATACAAGTTTTATAAGATGATCAATTGTCGCACGAATAAGTTTGGGGCACGACGAGCGAAGCGAGGAGTGCTCCAATGTCATGAGTGCGACAATACGTCTTATAAAACGAATGTAATATACTATTTTTTCTACTTTGGTGCTCTTAGTTTCATGAAAATTTGAAAATTGTGCTTTCTAAATATTCTAGAGATTTTTAGGATTAGGTACTGCTTGTGTTGGTATTTGTCATGTGTCATAATATGTCATATTATGTCAACTAAAACTTCAAATTTAAAATCTCGAGTTTGATATTTTTGTGAATAAGTCATGGAAGAATTAAACTGTACACTTGGCTTGACCTTGAGAGGAGCTCGGTAGAGATGCCCGACGCCGCCGGCCAGCGTGCTATTACAGCAATACCAACGTAATAAGTATCAAAAAAATAACCAAAAGCCGTTACACAAAAAGTTCCTTTGTGACACTACTTTTAGTTTCACAAAAACTCGCTTATGATACCAAAGTAGAAAAAGATATTTTTGCACTCCCTGCTTCCAAACAAGCGAAATGCGCACGCAGCTGAGGCACGGAAACATCTACTTTGAAACACTCGTGCGTGAAAACGTGCCAAAAATCACTCGCTAATCAGACCGTTTGCAAGCAAATTATTGCTTCATTTATATTCTTTAATGTGTACAATGCAATTTGCACCACTTTTTAATTCAATACATTGGGGAATAGTGCAGAAATTATAAATTGAAAGTTGTAAATTTCGAATGACATTTAACAGCTGACAGTTGTTTCCGGTTCAATTTATTTATTTATTTTATTTTGGGGTAAAAATTAGTGCAAAAAATAGCATACACACCTTGTGCGTAAACAATATAAGGGAATTCGTGTCCATTTGCACTTCACTCGTGTGCTACGCCCACTCGTGTTTGCAAATCGGGCACTCATTACCAAAACATTTGTTTCCGCACATGATACGTAAATAACTATTAACATTTACAATACGACGCCCACATAATTCGAACATTTGCCTATACTGATTGTGTTTGAAGCGCACCCTAGGCTCTGTGTTGTTTCACCAAGGAGACGAAGGAAGGTCGTGGTACATAATTCTTCGGGGCTCGGTCGACGTTGTTATTCACGGCAAGGGAACGGTAACCACTCTGCAGGAGAGCGACGATTTTGGAAAACTGGCGTTGATTAATGACGCCCTAAGAGCCGCCACAATAGTGCTGCGCAGTGAATATTATCGTTATTATCATTATTACCCGATTCAACATGTAATTGTTTCTTTTGTTGTGATCGCTTTCCTAAATTTTTTTTGCTTTTTCGTTTCGCAGAACATCGTAATTTTGTAACACGGGCCATTATTTTTACGTAATATTAATGCATACAAATAAAATACTACTTATATAATTATGTAACTTACAATTTAAATATTCTTAATATTTAAGTACAAACACCAATCACTATAAAACTCTACAAATATAGGGTTTTCCAATAAGAGGTGTTATTTTGAATAGCCCGTTATTTCGGTAGATGTAACTTTTGGAGCTGTAATTTTTTGACATTTGACAAGTAGAAACTACGCCATTAATAAAAATGGAACGATACACGCTTCAACAACGCATTGAAATTATTAAAATTCACTATAAAAATGGTGAAAATTTGGCAGAGACGGTTCGTAAAACTCGAACATTTTTGGGTCGTCGTGAAGCACCTTGTCGGACCGCAATACAGAAATTGGTGGAAAAATTCGAGCTGTTGGGACAAGTTAGTGATGTGAAGAATAAAACCCGTGCACGTCGCTCAAGAACAGCCGAGAATATTGCTGCTGTAGCCGAAAGTGTTGAAGAAAACCCAGGTTTGTCCATTCCTCGTCGTTCTTTGGAATTAGACATTCCAAAAACGTCATTACACCGTATTTTGCATAAAGATTTGGGTCTTAAGGCTTATAAAGTTCAGTTAACACAAGAACTCAAGCCGGCCGATCATCAACAACGTCGTATCTTTGCCGATTGGGTCCTTGAAATGCATGAAAATGATCCGGAATTCCATCGAAAAATCATCTTGAGTGATGAGGCCCATTTCCACCTGGATGGCTTCGTCAACAAGCAAAATTGTCGCATCTGGGGCTCAGAAAACCCAAGAGTTATTGTTGAAAAGCCTCTCTATCCTCAACGTGTGAC
This sequence comes from Dascillus cervinus, assembly GCA_949768715.1. Taxonomy (NCBI): domain Eukaryota; kingdom Metazoa; phylum Arthropoda; class Insecta; order Coleoptera; family Dascillidae; genus Dascillus; species Dascillus cervinus. Next base: position 20,564,845 of record OX458319.1, on the reverse strand, counting down.
TGTTTGGTGCGGTTTATGGTCCGGCGGGGTCATTGGACCTTACTTTTTCGAAAATGAGGCTGGAGCACCAGTTACGGTTAATGGATTGCGCTATTTTTTAATAATTTCAATGCGTTGTTGAAGCGTGTATCGTTCCATTTTTATTAATGGCGTAGTTTCTACTTGTCAAATGTCAAAAAATTACAGCTCCAAAAGTGACATCTACCGAAATAACGGGCTATTCAAAATAACACCTCTTATTGGAAAACCCTATATAAATATGGATAATTTAGTAATATACAAATGTTTTAAAACAGTTTTGAGAAATAAACAGTTTTGAGAAATAAACAGTTTTATGACAATTTAGGATATTTTCTCGCAACGACAAGCGAATTGAGAATGATGGATTTTTGTATAGATAGTTTGGTGCACATCTGGAAACCACACTGGCGGGAAACTTGTTGCCGTTAGTGAATAAAAAAATATCCTGTACCGTTAGTCAATTACTATTTCATGTACGTACAGTGAATGGAAGTGAAAAATTGTTTGTTATTAGTTTGTATCAATTAAACGATATAGGATGCACATTCGAAAATTGACGGGAAATATAAATAATATTTTTCAAGTAACAAAAACTCGTTACGATGTTAAAGACGAACTTTTCCTAAGATACCTGGCGTTTGCAAAGAATAGAGGAGCGACCCAAACACGTGTCGGGCGTTGTAAATTCTGGAAATGGTGAAATATAAGTCATTTCAAGAGAGTGATTTATAGCTACTTGACGGCGCTGTATTGTGTACAATTATTTATGACCAAGATGGTACCGTGGTTGCCTATCATTTAGTAGAAAAACGATCTGGTAAAATTGTAGTATTGAAGTAAGCAAGTTTCTATGCCGAGAGCCGTTAAGGTGTTAATATTTATCTACGTCGAAGTTTGTTTGTTTGTTGGTTTGATGATTTTAGTTCAGACGATTGCGTTAAACTGCTTGTTGATTTTGATGTTTTATGTTTGAATGGTTCAATTAAACTGTTCTTACAATCAAGTGAAATAATTTTACTATTCATTTTCGAAACTTTAGGACTGATTATTACGAACTTCAAGGTCATACGAATTTGACATTTCCGTACTCAGAAAAATGTGCTGCATCCAAATTTGTGAACAAAAATATGGGGTGCTATTTAAAAAAATCGTTGATGACGTCATAGTGCAAAAAAAGACGATCGTAAAATTATGGATATCAAAAAACATGTAGTTTTAAAAACTAAAGTTGACGGGTCCGAGGATTTTCTGTGAAAACTCGTTTAAAATGTTTTATCAAATTTATCCGCTTCTTACGAAAGCACTGTATATATCGTATATCTTGCCTCCATTCCTTCTCACTTATAAGAACCCATTCACGTGTGTTTCTTTCCTTTCTGAAACCTGCCTGTGTATTCTCGAATGTTGGCTCTAGTAGTTTTCTAAGTTTCCTTTCCAAAATTTTTTCGTATATTTTATTCGCCATGCGCAAAAAATATATAAAAATATACCCATATAGTTCTCACACGCCATTCTATCTTCTTTCTTATGTAGCGGTATCATAATCCCCTTTTTCCATCTTTTTGGTATCCTCTTTTCCTTCTAAATTTTATTTAATAGCTTTGTAATATATTGTAAATACCAGTCAATGAATTATATACAGCACCGCCAGCGTTTCTACAGTGACTACACCAACAAATGTAGATGTAACCTGCCGCACTTTAAATGCGACACGATGTTCGGCGCTTGCAGGCCATGTTACAAGGATGCATGGTTGTATACAAATTATCAGGTCCGTATGCAAGATTTGATATTGAGGATCATTGTTATGAAGTCAAAAATCAAAATAAGTAAGTGAAACGACAGAAACAACGAATAAAATACGTTCGTGTAACAGTCGAACAGTTTCAAGAAATCAAGCTCAAATTTGTTACTAAACAGTATGTATTATTAATAAAAGTAACAAATCATTAATTTGTTGTTATTAAATAGATAAGAAATATACACGCATTTAATAAAATGTTATTGTAACGCATCAAAAACCTTAATTGACATTCTTAGTGCTTCGTTTACGAGAAGATGGAAGATTTTGCCAATTTTTTTTTACGGCGTTAATCGATATGTTTAATCTGATACGAAATAAATGCAATTAATTAATTTACTGGAATAATTAGTAGATATCAAATGAGGAGTGACCATTCAAAACGAAACGTCTCTTTTCTTTTGAAATTGAAATTTTATGCGTTTTAAATTTTTTTTCAAAGTTTACATCGGTTTCGTGTCTAGATTTAAACAAAACAAAATATAGACATATCCATTGTGATAGATTTAAAATTCATTTTAATTCAAAAATGAATATTTACGAAAAACATTTATTGTTCTTGTTATTGTCGTAACATAACTACTCCGTTAAAATAACTTTAAACATTTACCGGTAATGTATCCAAAAATGGCTATGGTAAAATAATTGTGTTACAAATAGATAGTCAATCTACAAAACGTTTGTCATTTTGTCATTAACATACGCAAAACTGAGACAGCCACTATTACCAGTTTGAAAATAAACAAACTTAAATTTTTTTATTTTCACTGCTTAAAATTCCATCCAACATTCAAAAGCGCAACACTTTTATGTTTATCTTTTTACTCTGGAGACATTTTAGGGGAAAAATGAAAACTATCAATATATTTACGTTTTGTAATTTTACTTTCTGTACAACAAAACTAGAAAAATTTCATGAGCATTATAATGATTTACAAAGGTTCATTTTATGATGAAATGGTAAACACTTCGGAGACGTACTGTATGTAGTAATGAATACTTAGATAAGCCAAAAAAATATTGTACTTCCCTACAATCATTTGTGTATAGCGTAAAGTATACTTCTACACTGAATTTTCCGGATTTTCTCCAATCGAGCGAATCGACCTCTCATTCTCTTCGTAATCTAATTCTCTACAATTTGTGTATTGACATCATTAAGATTGCTTCATTAGTTTCCATTTTACAAGCAAGAAACTAAAAAAAATGCGATTTTTTGTTGAAAATTGTTTATAACAAATTAAAAATTAAGATTCTCGAGTTGGAAATTATGCAGAATTCATCTACTAACCGTCTTTGACAAAATTGCACAGTTGGTTTCCAGACAGTATTTATGTTATGAAAAAATACTTTATTGCTTGGCCTATTTGATAACACAATGTGCAATTAAAACCACAAACCCAAGAGTTCCTTCCGTATCAAATGTTTCCGGTAATCGATTGCCAAATACTTCATGTCACAGTAAGGATACATCACAGTATCTGTATATCGGTCTGATAAAATATTGTAAGTCACAATACGAAATCTGCAAGCAAATATTTTTATAAGAATAATAGTTCAGTGCATTAATCACTTACTCTTTGACGCCTAATTTCTTAGCAGTCATTTGTTGTCTCTTTTGAAATGGACAACGTTTTTGTTGTGCTGGCATTGGTTCAACGGCATTTTCAAGCACAATTTCAAAGGAAGGGCCTTGAATTTCTTCTAATTTTGGTATGCAACGCAATTTTAAGAAACAATTTAAATCATTTTCAGTCAGTTTGTAAAAATACGTCTTTGATACTTCCACCCATTTTTCTTTATTTTTTGACCTGTACCAAATAAACTCGCTCGAATTTTTATCCGTGTACACTGCTTTAAACCGCACATATTGAACGCTGTTGTAAAGAAATAAAATACTTGGTAAAGTCAGGGAGTCAATCAATGGGGCATTAACTACGACATAAAATTCTTCATCGGCTATTTTAAAATTTGTTTCGTTATTTTTGCCTTGGTTTATCAAATCTCTACAATTTTACTTACTTTACTGCCATTCTTTCTTAGCAACATGTTGAGACTAATTTTAATTTCATTTCGATTGGCACTCGATTCTTCTTTCAGAACATTTTCTTTTTGTATCATGTAAACAATTTTGTTTCTGATGTGTTCAAAAAGGATTGTATTGTGTCCGTTTCTTGCTTGACTGCGTGCACATCTTCATCGATCAGTATATAATTGTTAATTTCAGTTTCAATAGGAAAAACCAGCTCACATTGATGCTTCGCAGCAAAATGTCGAAAATACGCCACTTGTTTGTTACTCATTTTTTAAACTTGTCAAAATTGCAATCGGTTTATCAGTAATTTTAAGGTTATGAAGTTAAATCAATTCGATCGCCAGCAATGATGTAGTATTAGTTAAATTACTAGATGGTGTTGTCATATCCCGGTAACTATCATATAAATGTTCTTGATTAAATGTATTGCCGGGCGATGCGAAAAGATGGGGGCCTGAAAAACAACAATTTTGAAATTCGCGCCATTAAAAAATCATACAGGTTTCTTTCCTATATCTTAAAGTTTCGGGCGGTGGAGGAAAAAAATTAACAAAACAGGAGTGGGAAATCTATTTAATTTTATATTAGCTGTGTTATATTTGTGCCGGTAAGATGAGTCAATTGCGATTTCTAGTTCCTAAAAAAATGCAAGAAGCAAATACCATTGTTGAAAAATTAAAATGTGGCAATGCCGATATTGACAGTCTGTTAACTATACTGAATGATATAAATGACTCTGTTTTTAAATTGGAGTGTTGTAATAATGTTCTTCAATATACTAATAGTTCCTATAGTGTTGAAAAAATATTAAATTATTGTTGGAATGTAATAAATCATGAAGAAGAGGTAAGAAATAATTTTGAACCTATTTCTTGTGCATTTGTTTAACCCTAGAATACGGGACTGTGTTTGCCAAACGTAATTACGGGTCTATCGTAAATAGTACTACTCAATAAAAAAAAACAAAATGGCCTTATCAAATTTTATTTTAAAAGAATACAACAAACAAAACATTCTTCATTACCAGAAGAAACGTTTTAAATTAGAAAACCAACATTTTTACTATTTTTCACCACATACGGTGCAAATATTTCGTCGGTGTTTTCCGCAAATTGGATTTTTGCACTCCATACAATAATTAGTGGTCATACGCTTTTTTTGCTTGGACAGTAGAAACAAGTCTTCCTCTTCTTGTCTTGGAGTGTATTCACAACGTTTTCTTTTGATATATCGAGCATTTTAGCTATGTCTTGCCGAAGATACCGACGTAAAGTTTTGCTGTTATATACAGGTAGCCCTCGGTTTACGCCGCAGTTCCGTTCTTACAAAAGCCGGCGCAAGTCGAATCGGCGTAAAGTGAACCTATATTTACAGTGAAGTATAGGGTTAGATTCTACATAAGTGAAGAAGAAGCAAATAATTTTGTTTATTAATACAATATAATGCAAAATACATATACAGTCGAACTTCCATATAACGAAGCGTTACGGTGACCTTAAAGAAATTTGTTATAGAGAAACTTAGTTATATAGAAATTCATCTTGGAAAAAAATTTTCAGTTTAACCCTTTCAGGTTCACAAGAATTTTTGAAGTAATACGATTTTAGGCATTAAAATGACGGGTAACTATTTAACATAAAACAACGTACTTTCAAAATTTACGTTGGAACACATTATGTCGCAAGGTCGCAAAAGGATTAATACGCAGTTACGTAGTTATTTAATTAATTGAATAAATAAGACCACACCAATGTTATGTTAGTGCCACTTACTTCGTCGGCTAATCCCTCATAAAATGTTGAACCCTGGATACATCTAGGAATATTACTACAACCGAGTTTTTTTCCGAAGTTACAGTGAAACAACAAGAAAGGCAGTTTTAAATCTCGAAAATTTGTAAAGTTGGGGGAAAAAATTCGTTATACGGAAATTTTTACTTCGTTATAAGGGGTATAAAATGCATTAAAAACGTCTCCAGGGTTCACCAAAAAAATTCGCTATGAGAAATTCGTTAAATAGAAGTTCGTTACAGGGAAGTTTGACTGTATTATAAACTTAATTTTTAAAATTTATTTTATGATAAAGCAAAATGAAATGTTTTTATTAAAAAATATTAAGAAAAACAAATGAAATTTCAAAGTTTCGGATCTCTTGCATTTTTTTGGAGAAAAAAAATCCCCACTTGAACTTGAACACTGAAACGAAAATCAGTCAGGGAAAATCGGTGAATTACCCAATTATGTAATGTCTTCTTTACGTGAAAGAGGAATTTTTCAACAAAATACCAAGTCGTTTATCAATCCAACTGTTACCCACGATATCAACAAGCCAGAGTGTTAAATGTAGTTGAAAATAATCCCCACATTGGTAGCAGAGAGACTAGCTCTCAAACTGGGATCAGCAAAAGTAGTGTACTTCGAATTTTGAAAAAACACGCATATCACCCGTACCACCTGGAACTTCACCAAGAGTTGCATGGTGAAGATTTTGCAAATCGATGATCATTTCCTCCAATTTTCATCTTTTCTTGGCCATTATAAATAGGTTAAATTTAAAAAGTGACATACGATGGTCCATCCTGTATATCTATATCCATGGTTTGGCAAGGTAAAAACTTAAAGGGGCACAATACACAAAAAATAAGTTCATTTAATTTAAAAGTACGCTTAATTCTAAGAAAAATTGTATATGTATTTTGTTTCTATTCAGGTTATTTAATGAGTTACTAGGCTAAACCCGCGGGCGTACCGCCCTCATTGAATTTTCTCAACACTTTTTTCAGTATCTTATTTTTTGGACACTTTACTAACAGAAAACCGAGATTTGCAAATGTTACTCATGTATTCCAAAAGGATCATCAATTTTAAATTTCGTTGATATCCGGTAAATATCTGAAATTTTCAATGTTAACCTTGCTGCAAATGCTTTATTAATCGAGAAATCACTCTGGAAAGTTTCAGTTGAAAATAAGTACAGTAGAGCGTCGATTATCCGAACGTCAATCATCCGAATCGTTGTTAACTTTGCCATTACATTGTTGCGCGACTTAAACTTTCAAGTTTTAAGATTGATTTAAAAATTTAATTTATAAAGTACATAAATTATAATGTGATTGAAATATTATTTGTTGTTCAATATATGTTTATATTCTATCATTTTGAGCGTTTTAGTGCTTCCCCCTCCCTCATAAACTATGACTGCTCGGTCATCCGAATTTTCGATTATACGAACGGTAGTCGGTCCCAATTAATTCGGATAATCGAAGCTCTACTGTATTTCAGAAATTAAGGTTTGTTGGTTTGTTCCGTCCAGGATTGCGAACAACTTGCGGTTCAGGAAAATCAACATCCATTGGTTCGGGCTCATTCATCAATGGATGTGAAGAGCTGCCGAGATTTCTTAAGATACGTTGGCGGGAAGGCCGGCCTCTTGACATATCGATAATTGGCTGTAAAATCTTCAAAGTGAATCCCAGTGAAAAATCAATTAAATAACTATGTTTGTATTTCAGATGGTAATGACCTAGCTAAACTAAAACCATATGATCGATTCCATTACGTCATTATGAAAATGTGACGTCACGTGCCTGAAATCGTGGGTAGTGTATCAATTACTGTAACTTTGTGGATCAGGAAACTTCAATTTTGTTGACCCCCGGCAGTATAAGCTAAACCGATCAGGAAGTAAAATTTGCTAAAATTTAGTTATGCAATTTGAGAACAAATACTAAACTCGCCAAGAAATTACATTGGATAAATAATTTTCTGGACTCGTGTGACATTTGCGTGAATGCAAAGTCAAATCGCCACATTTGTTCTGTAATATGCTCTGAGTTTACCTAACATACAGTAATGAAATGACAGACGGATTTGAAAGATATGAGTAATTTACCTTGACTTAAGCTTCGATTAACTTTGGACGTAGAATCTTTTTATTTTTGAATTCACTTTAAAAATTATTCAACTACGCAGTGAAAGTAAATAAAACCGGAAATATAAACAAACATTACCAATGTAAGTTTATGTTTTATATTTAAGTTTAAGATCATGTTCGCCATATCGGATTTGATAGTGATTTTTCAAAAAATCGTAAATCGCAAATGAAATTTTTGAGAATGTAATTTTCGGAACGAAAGTCGTTTGTAATCGTTCTGGCTGCCGATCCTGGTACTTTTCGTTTTTTTTTAATTTTTTTTTGCCGACTTTTTTTTTTTTGAAGGGTCCCCTTTGCTCGAATTTCTTGCAAAAATACGTCCATTTTTGAAAAATCATAACTCGAAAACCGTCAGCCGTAGGAAACTTTTAGTTTCACATGAATCGTTTAGAATTTAAAGGCGTACAAATTCGGTAAATATAAAATTTTCCCTGATTTCGTAAATAGAAAAGTTATTCGAAGATTAGGAAGGGGGCGCCGATTTTGACGGAAACCGATAATTTTTTTGTTTCTAAAATTCGCAGATCCTCCGCCGTTATGTTTGGAAACTACTTCCTTTAACAAAAGTTATCGAAAATGTACGCGACTACAGATTATTCTTCTGTAAATTTTTCTGTCAGGTAATTAATAAAGATTTCGCGAATTTATTTATGGAAAGCGCAAAATTCTCCGCTTGAAAATTTGAAAAAACGATTTATCGATCGGACTAAAAAACTTCATTAAGGAAAGTCGCAGATGCGGTGACGGTTCATAAAAAGTTCTTATCAAGTTTTCGAAAATATCTAAAAATAAAGAGGCGGCGACCGTTCGAAGTGTAACGACCGCGACGCGCCAACCGCACCGCGGGCACTCAGCCAGAGACCTCGTGCAGATATTCTAGATCGGAAAGGATCGATTCGTTGCAAGATATGGTTTTGGTGTCGAAATTTTGATCGATAAGAAAGTACCGAAAATTTGAATCCCTATTTAAGGGTGAGGGGGGGGGGATAGCCGAAATCTGTTCGCACGACGATGTAGCGCTCGGCTTCCCCTTTCCGACGATACCCCGCTCGCTGCGGTCGCCGCCACCTTCGGGGGGCGGCGATGAAATTAAAATTTCGAGGCCTCTGGCGGCGTTATTTGCAACTTTAGGGAAAAAATTTATTTACCGGAAATGCCGAGCCGTTCGAGGCGCGACTTTTTTGTGTCTTTACTTTTTTCGATCCGACGACGGATAAAGGAGTCGCTAGCGAGCGCACTCTTTCTCCCCCCTTAAACGGGGGGGGGATTTTTCACCTTTGCAAGCCGGATTCTTTCTTTTGAGAAAAAACTGAAGGGAATCGTGGTCGCTTCTGGTCCGCAAGTTCGACCAAAACCGAGCTCATGTTCGCTGCATCGGATTTGATAGTGATTTTTCAAAAATTCGTAAATCGCAAATTAAATTTTTGAGAAAGTAATTTTCGGAACGAAAGTCGTTTGTAATCGTCCCGCCTGCCGTTCCTGGTCCTTTTCGATTTTTTTTAAATTATTTTTTTTCCGAACTATTTTTTTGAAGCGTACCCCTTACCTCGAATTTCTCGCAAAAATACGTCCGTTTTTGAAAAATCACAACTCGAAAACCATCGGCCGCAGGAAAATTTTTGTTTCACATGGATCGTGTAGAATTTAAAGGCGCACAAATTCGGTAAATAGAAATTTTCCCTGATTTCGTAAATAGAAAGGTTATTCGAGGATTAGTAAGGGGGCGCCGATTTCGACGAAAACCGTAAAATTTTTTGTTTGTAAAATTCGCAGATCCTCCACCGTGATGTTTGGAAACTGCTTCCTTTAACAAAAGTTATAGAGAACGTCCGCGACTACAGATTATTCCTCTGCAATTTTTCTGTGAGGTGATTAATAAATATTTCGCGAATTTATTTATGAAAATCGCTAAATTGCCCGGTTGAAAATTTGAAAAAACCATTAAGTTCATTAAGAAAAGTCGCAGATCCGGTGACGGTTCGTAAAAAGTTCTTATGAAGTTTTCGAAAATATCTAAAAATAAAGAGGCGGCGACCGTTTGAAGTGTAACGACCCCGACGCGCCAACCGCCCCGCGGGCACTCAGCCCGGGGGGTTGATTTCGAAGAGACCTCGTGCGGTTATCCTAGATCGGAAAGGATCGATTCGTTGCAAGATATGGTTTTGGTTTCGAAATTTTGATCGATAAGAAAGTACCGAAAATTTGAACCCCTATTTAAGGGTGAAGGGGGGGTATAACCGAAACCTGTTCGCGCGACGATGTAGCGCTCGGCTTCCCCTTTCCGACGGTATCCCGCACGCTGCGTCCTGCTAATCTGCGTCCGTGAGATGGTGTGACTTTACCTGAAACGCTGTTTTTTCAGTTTTTAATATCTGTAGCGAAAATGAGTATTTATTCCGGCAATACCGACCTCACTACGTAGATCAGGGTCGCAAGACCTACAATTTGATGTATGAAACTTAAAATTCCTCGGAGCCGTTGATTTAATAAGTTACGCTATTATATATATATAGATAATAAATTTAAAATAGGCGCGTGACGTCACTTGGTCGAGCTGAGCGTAGCGCCAAAGAATAGATACATAAATGAACAAGAAGCGAAACGGGACGTTTTAACGGTGATGTTATTTGAATGCGCATGTCTGGCGAAACTTTCAAAATCACATGGAAGTTTAAATATTAGGCGCGAATGTAGAAAACCGAACTTGTCAGGGGGACTTTAAAATTTGAAAAATGTCAGAAATTTAAATAAAATCGGAGAAATTTATTGAAAATTATGGAATTTTGGATTTTACAGTTCGTTTTGTATTGTTTTTAAATGACTGTTAGAAGTTTGTTGGGAGTGTTTATAAATTATTACTCGCCCTGTGCAGGTGGTTAATTACGTAAATAACAGATAAGTAAACATTTCAGAATTTTAAGCAACCCCTATGTTATTTGTTTACAAACACTACTTGCAAAGGTGAGAATTTAAAGTGAATAGTTCTAAAGTGCATACAAAAATTACAATCCGAGTCTGTTGCCAATATAAGAGCCGTTGTAACTGATCAAGGGGGTAATTTTAGTGAATTATCTAGAAGTTTAGGAGTATCAGTTGAAACCCCGTATTTTTTTGTGGACGAAAAAAAAGTTTTTTATTTGTTTGATGTTCCACATTTAATAAAATCAGTCAGAAATAATTTGTTAAAATATGACATATTTTTTAATGATAAAAAAGCATCTTGGAAAGACATTGAAACTTTTTATAGTTCTGACAAACGAAAATCTCTAAATTTAGCTCCAAAGTTAACGAACATCCATATAAACCCGAACAGTTTTCAAAAAATGCGTGTTAAATATGCGATACAAATTTTCAATGAAACAGTTGCACTTTTATTGATGATAATGAGGGTTCGCTGCAGGGCGCCACAAACCTCGTTGCTTTAAAAAATATTTTCATAGATACTTCAGGACCGTACGACGCAAATAAAAGTCATAGAAAATTCACTTAGGGGCTATTCATAAATTACGTAACGCTGAATTTGAACAATTTTTACCTCTGCCCCCCCGCTCTGTAACAGTTCGTAACACTATGTAAGTGCACCCCCCTAAAAGTTACGTAACGCGAAGACTCTATTACCCCCCCCCCTTTGGAGCAATAAAAAAATTAATTTAAAAATCCTTTTGGTACGTTGATATATCTTACGTACGTTATCTTAATAAGATTTTTCAAATGAAGTATTGTCATTTACTTACTTATATAAATTAAAAATATGATTTTTGCTATAATTATCAATCGTTATATAACAATACATTACCCCCCCCCCATGTAACACGCTGTAACGTGCCAACCTCCCCCCGCCCCCCTTTGGCGTTATGTAATTTATGGACGGCTCCTTATACAGAATTCATCAAAATTTCCCTAATACCAACCCTGTGTAGGTTTACATAAAGATCTGCAGTTAAGCAAATTTATGATTCACAGGCACACGCCGCTCCTTGAATTTTCATTGTGTGTTAAGAGCCCGTTGTAAACTATTTCAAGCGGAAAGTCATAAACACACTAAATCTATTGCCGTTCTATACCTAAGTTAATCAATAACCCCTACCTAATTATTAGAAGAGGTTTAATGTTTATTCGTTTATATCATATTTGTATCTAAGCATCAAGAAATTTATAAAAATTTACCAAATACAGCCCTGGGCATTTTTGCCCATGTTGATTATTACGGCTTACCTACTTTTATGGACGGATCACTTATAGTATTGTAAAAGGCACAGTTATAAACGCAGAATATCTTTAGCCGAACTTTACGCACAATTAGATAAAATAGGAACGGAATATTTTTAAAAAAAAACTAAACACTGTATCGAAATTCTGATTGTTTTATCGTCTTTAGCGCAAACATTCCCACAGTCTCATATAAATTAAACATTAAAAATATAATTTTTAGGTAGATAAATCATTGTGCGAAGCGAGTAACTTTTGCAGGTAAAAGATACGACGGTCGCTTGAGTCTGGCCCTGTGACGTCACACGGCAATTCTAAATACAGTCGAACCCCTCTATAGTGATGTTCGAAAAGCCATGGAAAAACATCACTATAAAGAAACTTCACTATATAGAATTCATGTATAATTTTACAGTTTTGGCAATCACTTTAAAAACCAATCGATAATCAAAGTGAAACAAAACAATTAAAAGTTATTATGTTTGAAAAAATATTTGTTTATTTAGAAATACACACAACAATAAACAATACATAACATGCAGTTGTTGATAAAAAAATCTGTCCAAGTTGATTGCACAGCAGTACTTCTAAAAATGGAAATTCCCATAAGTATGGAATTTGCAAGAAATTCTTCTAAGGATTTTTCAGGTAGTCGAAATTTGGGAAAAAACTAGATGTTCAATACATCCATTGTATTTTTTATTTCCGAGAATTCCGTTCCCCGATAATTTTGGTACTTTCTTAAGAGCGCTCCGGATGCTACAAATATTTTGGGGCTCGTTAACCCCTCTCCGCTTCAGAGTGCAACTGTACTGCTCGCATAAGTTACAAATCGGTCAATTTGGCAACGGCGAGGTTGTTGTAGTGAGTGGGAGTAGAGACGTTTCGTGATACAGAGGCATAAATCATGATACTATAACCTTCTTTTAATTTACTTGTAAAATGTTTGTTTCATAGAAAGAGACTCAAATTTAATGTCAATGACACTTGCTTATGAATTATCATATTATATTATTATATTATATTATCATATCATACAAATATTTTAAATTCTGCTTACGTAATACTTGCACGGCCCCTATAAGCTTTCCTATGCAGAAAATAAAAATCTATTCGATTAACAATTTTGTAATAATTTCATTGTTAGAGTCTGGTTTGTGTTCAGGAAAAGCAGTTACTTCGATTCGTTGATTTAGTGGACTGTGTCGTTTATTATTGTACAATATCTACAATTTACAAATCTACCCTTAGTGTGGGTGAGGGCGCTCCCTCATTGGTTAATCCGGACTCCCACTAATCGTGTATTTGGCAAATATTTGTAACTTTCCTATATTTGTCATGTAGTGGAAGTGGTTCACTAGACCATTACTTGTACAATTATTTGCCGCTGGCGAAGTCCCGCCGGTTGTCGGTAAAAATGCCGCGAGTCAAAGGGATTTCAGTTATTTGCGTATTTGACAAGTTCATACTTGTCGATGCGCTCCCACGACTTGCCGTCTTGGCCGCAATTAATTTCTGCACTTACTCTCTTTTTGGCTTCCGTCGCGTGTGCGTGGTGCGTGTTCCTCTAGAGTTTTTTTCGAAATGGAGTGGTCTCAAGAAGTCGTTTTTGAATTTCTCGATCTGTATGAAAATGAGCCAGTATATGGCAACCTAGGCATCCAGAACATAAAGACCTGATGTACTTGCCAAATACAGGAGTAGTGGGAGCGCCGTACTTGTAAATTGAGTTCGAAATTTGGTGTACTTGGCAAGTACGCAAATATTGGTGTACTTGCCAAATACACGAGTAGTGGGAGTCCGCCTTTACAGGACGAACCATGCCGGCCCCCTTGAAGGCTCGCTGGTCTTCAAAAATTTTTATTCAGTGCATATTAATGTTACCTTAACTTAATCTTACATTTTTAATATAATGTCAATCATTCACTCTACCATCACTTTCATTCACCGGCACCACACATATCTTCGAAATGCCTCGCTTGAACACTCCGTGCTGCGATTTCACCGTGACCACACGTACACCCGGCTTCAGTGAAAATGTCACCATAATAAAAAAAGAAAGGTTCCTTTACTAACCACAGTTTGAAGGCTGTCGTAAATTACCGACACTGGCCAGTCCGAATTTCTACCTCCTTTCTCAACATCGTTTGTAAAGCGTTTGAACAATTATTAGTTCTTCAATAGATTTGCTATCTCGTCGAAGATCAATTTATTAACGAAATATTTGCATTATTTTAATTTAATGTAAAAGATCGACGCCGTTGCTCTAAAAAAAGCTAAATAAACACTTTGTAACGCATCAGTTCAAAATCAACTATCGTTATTGTTTTAGCTTGATTTAGGGCCGGTATTTGATTCTCCGAAAAGTCTTAGATAGCTTTCTTTGGAAACGCAACGATTGTTATTAACCATCGGGTAAATCATTGAAATATCGGCACTTAATGGCATTTGAATAATATTTTGAATACTTCCATGGTAATTTGATATGGATGACATGATAAATCGATTGAAGAAAGGATGAACTGATTACTACCAAAATAAAGTAAAAGTAACATGTAAAATATATTTTTTTTAACAATCGCACCCATCTATAAATTATCCTACCTTCAATTACAGGTCACATTGTGCGATAACAAATTCTGCGTAGGTTATCGACCAGCTAACCAAATTAATTTTCTCTAATTATTTCTATTATTTAGAATTCGCCAATTACCGAAAATTTAATACCCATACGTTGCAAAATAAAAATATAAAAAATATCTACGTTTTTTTTTAAAATAAGATGAAGTAATGAAAATTGTGTTAAACATTTGTGCAAAATCGAATACCTTGTGAATATAGACAAAACGTCAAGGCCCCCGCTTCGAGCTCTGGAACTGACTGAAACAATGAATAACTTGCTGGTTGGGGATCACTGCCAAGAAATTGCATGCAGTAAGTAGTAATAATTGTTATTAATTTTAATATTAAGTTGGCAACAGCCAATTTACATTACTTACATTTTTCTCCTCTCCTTATATCCATAACAAATTTTATTAAATTACAGTAAACCCTACTTTGCCTATTCAGTGTTATAGTAAATGCTTACAACCTAAACTAGGTTTTGAGGTGCAAAATTGGGCATTCGCTTCATAAATTGTATTTAAAAAATCGAGTGAGATGCAAAACTTTGTATTTGTAATTGCATTTGAGTAGCAAAACTCTACATTTGCATTAGCGAATCAGAACGGGTGTTTGTGAACCATGTGACAAACATTCAACAATGATATTGATGCTGGGCTACTGGTTTGGCAATGAAGCGCCTAGTACCATTAAAAACTTGGAAATTATATTCCCTCTTGTTGGTCATTCGTTTTTACCAGCTGATAGTCTTTGGTCTTATAGAAAGGAAAATTTAAAAAATGGAGGTAATTGTCAAACGTGAAGAATATGAAAAAGTAATAAAGGGAAATAAATCTTCAATAGATATATTATTAAAAAAACATTATGGGGCTGATTGGTGACAAAATCAAGACTTGGAATATTTTAAGATAATTGATGTCCCATCAATCAAGGTAATGTAGAAGATGAAGATCCCTACCCCCGGCCGCCGCAACCAATGTAGACAGTTTGAATTGACCTTAAAATTAACCATAAATATTAACCATCAATTTTTTTATACCAAATGAAAGAGAATTTCAATATCTACGTAAATCTGGAAATATTATTTTAAATAGTTTTTTAAAAAGTGTCAAAATTAGCGGCAGAATTAGGTCCATATTTGGTATTTTGTCAAATTTAATTTGAAATAAATAAAAAGAAATTCTAAATTTTAATACTAGGCGTACGTAGATTTGTGTTTTCTGTACAATTTGACATACTTTTTAAAAATATTGGTTGAAATTGACGTTCATTTTAAGGGGCACTCAAAACCCTTGCGGTGATTTTTGCATTATTTTTGATATTGATAGTGACCTACTTCTGCTGCTAATTTTGACACTTTTTAAATAACTATTTAAAAACATATTTCCAGATTTACGTAGATATTGCAATTCTCTTTCATTTGGTGTAAAAAAATTGAAAATTGGTTAATATTTTCGATTAATTTTAAGGGAAATTCGAACTGTCTAGATTGGTAGCGGCGGCCGGGGGTAGAGATCCCTCTTAAGATAAAAATTTTAGTGTAAATAAAGTTAAAATAATTTATTAATATTTCTGTAAACATTTTGTCATCTTAACTTATTATTTTTATTTACAAAATGTGACTCAAGTTTAATTGTTTTTTTGTAAGGCTACTAAAATTTCATTTTTACATATTGTTGTTGTTACTAAACAATTTTCTACTAGCAACCAGCTGGTTTTCTAAGTTGGTGAGTTGCAAAACTCGGTATTTGAAAATTTTTTTTTTTTTTTTTTGACTATAGTATTGTATACAATTCAATTTAAATTTATAAGCAATGGATGAATTTACAATTTAGATAACTATATTTATCTACTAAAAAAATATCAAATGTCTACTAGATCGATTATAGGAAATATCAGTTTTTTGCTTCTAACTCAAAACCATCTCTCATGCAAATACAGAGTTTTGCATTTAACGTACTCATTTGTTCGCGTTAACCGAGTTATAGGTTTTTAAGTTACTGAAATTTTTTTTCTTTGTCTAATGTTTATATGTGAAAATAAATCAAATAAAACAAGTCACGTAATATGTAATATAAAAAAAGTTACAACAATAAAATACAAAATAGGTACCATAATACACAATAGGTACAATTTATGTGCACATTAGTTAATAAACTCCTCAATGTTGGTTTGGCGTAGGGTTTGACGTAATTTTAAGGTGCATTTATTAGATACAATGTCTAAACAAGTGTCAAACTGTTGTCGTCGCTGTCATCGGATGACAACAATTGAGAACCGGCGCCCGATATTGGTGGCTCATTTTGATCAATCGCTATTTCTGATACAACAACATCAACAGATACAAACTCTTGAAAGGAGATTCCTAGTGGTCTAACTGCTTCAAGTTTGGCCATTCTTCCGGAGGTTGTTTTAGATATTCGTTTTCTGGTGGATCCATTATTGAAGATGACCATGCCTTTTCAAAACATTTTCCAATAGTGTCTGCCGTAACAGCATCCCATGAAGAGCCAATTATGACATTGTTTTATTTTTGTATTTCTTCAATTTTTTGTATTATATTTATAAAATGTTGTTTTTCCTCTATCCATCCACTTTTTTTCCATAGTTCTTCCTTAATTGGTCATATTTTTCAAAATTTTCGATGCATTGCGAACTTAAACTTAAATCCTGAGATTTTTATTTAATTTATATCATTAAACTTTTGCAGCGGATCAACATTGTTGCAATTGGGTGCGTCAAATTTCAAACGAAAATATCGATTTACGAAAACGACTGCTCAGAACCAGACGCGCTCTAGTAGAAACCGTCACCCAATTAAACCTGGCCAATCAACGTAAAAAATAGGTGGAACGATCAATTTGCAAGCAGATTCATCTGACCAGTCAAGTTTTACGCAAGTACAAGACCTGGTTGGATTCGAGATCTGCTTCTGATTTACTTAAAAAGTAAATCTTGTTTTCTCTTTAATTAAGTTTTAGGTTTAAATTTTTAGTATTATTGAATGAATTTTTATGAATATATTTCTGCCGTGTAACTTTTATTTTTCGTCAATTTTAATTGTGATATTTCCTGTGCCAAGATAAATTTGATGTTTTATGTTTAAATTTAATTCAAATTCAGAAATGGGCAGTTGCTGAAATATACTTTTTAATTAACCATAAATATCGAATTATTAAATGTGTATATATTGTATAGGCGATAAATACTTTTTTGTAATAAATATCTTTTCTAATCTTTGGATGTCTGAATTCCTCACAAAAGCTTGTTCCAAATCTGAAAAACAATTAGAAGCCATTCATCTATCGAGTTCCCAGTGTGATTTTACTGTGTTAATTTTAAAAATAACAAATATAAACGATATATGTTTACATGAACTTATTGTTGCAAAATTTAAAGTTCCATCTCACATTTAATTTTCATTGATTCAAAACGGAACACCTGTATAATCGATTACATTTTTATTCCGTTTCTGTGTTACGATGGCTTCCGTTTTACAATACAGTAGAATCCGGTTATAACGGCTTCGCTTATAGCGAACTACCGGTTATAACGAACTTTATTCAAGATCCCGACATTTTTCCCTACGCAACAATGTAAAAATTAATTGGTTATAATGAACTCGGATGTAACGAACTGTCGGATATAATGAACCTGAAAAAGCCGACTATAACGAACTTTGCATTGCATACAACGCGTAATAACCTTTGAATCAGATGATGACTTGTCATTAAATGAGTAGTAGTTACAAAAATAGAAACAAAGGGAACGTGAATTTCAGCAATAATTGAAGGACTCTATGCAAGAAGTCACTTTTCATATTTCATCTTTCATATTTTAAATTTAATGTTTCCTATTTAACAAATTTCGTTGTAGGTAATCTAATTCATTAAATCCGATGTGATAATAAATACTTACGGGAGCATATACCGGGTGATGAAAGAAAGGTATCTTGTATCTAAGTAACCAACAATGTCAGATACTGTCACTTGCGTAAGACAAGCAACTGTCACGTTGACATAACTTTTTTTATTTCAAAAGAATTTAATGTAATTAAAAAAGAATACACAACAAACAGGTAATGGAAGGATTGTATGCAAGAAGTCCCTAAGTGACGTAGAGATTTTCTACTATTTGCGCTATTTCTGATAAAAATGGATGAACAGTTTGAATAAAATAGATTATACAGTTCATTTTGTAAAAATGAAAAGGACACGTTATCGACACTTAATTTTTTTGTTTTTTTCGAAAATGACACGTTTAGGCTAAGCAACAGAGCAAAATAAAGCGTAGTTAGGACATGCAATAAATTTTAAAAAACTTGAAATTTCAACATTTTTCTTGAAATTTTACCTTTTTTGAAAAACTTGAAATTTCATCCTTTTTAGAAAAAGTTAAAATTTAACCTTTTTAAGAAACTTGAAATTGCACCCTTTTTAAGAAAAGTTGAAATTTCAACTTTTTTCAAAAAAGGTGAAATTTCAAGTTTCTTAAATAGGTGAAATTTTCAGTTTTCCGAATGTCCTAACTATGCTTTCGTACTTTAGTTGGAGACGTTGTGAAATTTTGTAACTGTTTCAACGCGTTACAATTTGCATTTTAAGTTTTAAGTGAAAACCAGGTAATATCTAATTTATCTTTTTTGCTGTATTATTGCAGTGGAACAAATGGGGTTGATTGATTTTTGCTACGGTATCCCAAATTGTTCCAATGCGTATTTCAAAAACCTTGTAAGAAGTACTTATAAAAACAACCATTTTTTGTTAAATGTGTCAGTTTACATTGTGTTTTGTATAATATGTTATATTTATATCGGTTTACCTATATTGTATTTTACAAATATGTTATATTTTTAAATTTTACAAGATGAAAAAACATTGATAAAACTCAAGAATGACCAATTTTTATATTTGACAAGAAGAACATTCTTAAAACTCAAGAATGACCAATTCTTAAATTTAACAAGAATGAACATTCTTAAAATTCAAGAATGACTAATTTTTAAATTTGACAAGAATTCTTAAAATGATAGAAATGATAGTGGCAAGAAAACGCTTTTGCAAAAATATTTTTTGAAAAATTTTCCACAGTGTAGGATATTGCATTGTAGTCTATTCGATAGTTTCAAGAATCTTCCAACTTTGCTCCAAAAATGATTTAAATATTTTCATCAGAACAATTCTTACCATGCAATTCCCTATGGTAACAATTAAAAAAAACGCACTGTATATATGCATGTATGTGTGTGTCAATTAAAGAAATATGTAATTGACAGAGTTTTTAATTGCATAATACCTATTTGCGTTAGTAAAAAAGTATGAATAAAAGTAATTGAAGGGCTCTATGCAAGAAGTATCTAAGTCACTTTTCATATTCCGTGATGTTTGAGATTTGATGTTTCAATTTAATCTGGAAAACACATCGTTTTGATTTTGACTGATTTCTTTTACTAAAGATTACTTTAGTAAAAAAAGATCATTTAAAATCAAAACATTGTGATTTACAGATCACATTACACATCAAATCTCAAATATCCCAGAATATGAAAAGTGACAGGTACTTCTTGCATAAGAGCCCTTCAATTTTAAATATCCCGCTGTTTAATTTTTTTTTTTGCTTTTTTTATTGGTGGAAAACTGTGGTAATAGATAATCAAACGTTTGCTACCGAGCTAAATTGTTCCATCGTACGTCACCGAGGTTGGTAGTGCCAAAACTGTATTATCTGTGGCTTTGAGCCATTGAACCAATGGTGTTTATAACGAACGAACTGGAATGAAATCCACCAGGTGGCGAATCGATCGTGGGGACATTAGAGCGACGCGCGAAATTTTCCTCCATAAGATTACATGTAAAACTCGGTTATGTTAAATTTAAAATCACAAAGTTACAAAAGCATTAAGCGTTTCAAGAAAAATATAAAGAAAAGCCTAACAAAATGGGTACTATATTTTCTTGGGAAATAGGGATTTTAAACAATATGTACTATAAAATTGAGCAAGTAAAAACTGCAGGTAATATTTATTACGACTCATTCGAAATTCAATAGTTTCCACGTGGTTTCTGAAAATGAAGTTTTTGTTGCTGCACTAAAACAATCAAGATTGGAGGATCATACTGTAAATGATTTAAAAAGATGCAGAAATTTACCAGTTGGTGGACTAAAGAAAATTTGGTGAAAAGGCAGTTTATTTTATAGTTGTTATATGTGCGAACAATTAATATTGTTTAAATCAAATTTTAGAATTCAAAACTGTATTGCTTACGAACAAGATAAAAATATTTTTGTTGGTATCGATGGAGGAGTATGGTACAAAGAAATCGCCTAAAAAATAAAAACAACAGACTTCATTCTCACGATTGAAGAAGTGCTATGAAATTTCATTACTTTGCATATTTTGTTTCGCCAGGGTTAATCTCAAGAAAAGCAATATTTTGTTTTTATACGAATCAAATTGATGAATCTTGGAATGTCATTTTATCTAATCGATCGTAATCTATAGAGGAATGTTTACCAGATATTTTTTCCTTGTTACACGTAATTTGGATATTTCTGGTTGCTAACAATTAGTCATATAATGTGAAAAGCGTTTCCATAATTTAATCTTCACATAATTTCCTATTTATTTCGCTGCCCGAATGAATCTTTGAGGAAGTATGTTTGATTTGCATACGGCCTAGTCAGTCAGGATATATCATAAACAAAATTTAAATATTAAGAAAGGCAATATCAATACTTAATAATAATAAATTAGGACAGTTTTCGAATATCTTTTGATATGTACAAACAACGTTTTCATCAATTTTGAAGGCTTGATTTTAAGATAATTGCCCCACTTAATATTTTGTCTGTCTGCTCAGAATATATACGATACTTTCTTCGAAAATAATCAGTCAGGATCATGTAGCATCGCAAGATGTTAACAAAACTTTGTTTGTTTGTTTGGTGTTTGGTGTAGAAGATGTATTTCCGATCGATAGCCGTGGTGGAAATTTTTCGATTGATATTCCAGTAACAATAGATAATACACGAAATCAATTACTCCTTTTTACAAATGACACTGTGAGTACAGTTGTACGATTACACAATCATCTTAGTAATTATTTTAATTTTAGATTATGAATCTTATTCGAGTTAAAACGATTAGTTTTGACGCAGTTGCAAGTTTCCCAATTTTAGTAGTTTGGGGGAGGTAACTTCCTGGGAAATTCCTATGTTGGTCGAAGCGACCTCGCAGGATTTACTGTTTGAAAATGTATCTAGAACCATCTGTCCCAATAATATGACTAAAACGTTGCAGTTGCCTGGGAGTGTGTTTCTTCTAGGAAATTTTGTGTTTATTGAATGGTACAATTTCAGAAACGGTTCAGCATATGAGTTCAAACAGTTTATCACAAAATTTTAAAATATTGTTATCGACATCCTCTCCAACACCTGTAAATGTTAGGGTTGATATATAAGATGACTTTATTGTTGAGAAAAACACTGGATATATTAATGCGACGATATCGGCTAGTAAACCAATTTATTACTATTACAAGTTTAACTTATCTGATACGTTTACGAGTACTGTAATATTAGACGTTAATTACGATGACACCTGTTTCATCGTTTCTATTCAGGAACCGCTGGTTGCAAACCTACAATCATGATTTCACGTTTACTATTCTGTTTCGCAGTGGCCCGTTTACGATTTAAATCAAGGCATTACCTATGAAGGAAAACACCAGACCGTGACCAAGGATGCAATAACGATTGCCAGAAAATCATATCCTAATGGGTTTCTTAATGTTTTCGTTACAAAAGGTGACAATTACGATTGCAACGCTCAAAATTCAAATATTCCAACGCGTGAAAGATTCTATAAATCGCACAACAGCCGTTTACTTCGAAATTCGTCAAATCATGAATCATAGCGATTACTTAGCTCCAGTTTTATATACATTGGGTGTAATTGTTTTATTTTCGCTTGTAACAATAGGTATTACTTTTATTTTTTATTATTATGAAACTTTGGATGATGAGGAGGCGTCTTTTTATTCAAGGTGTCCGTTAAGGAAGAGTAGGTACACTGTAATTTGAAAATTAAATGTATCTGTCGACTTTAAATTTGTCCGGAAATCAAGATCTCTGTTATAGTATACTATAACTTTTGTTGTGCGTATCCTTTATTTGGTCTCAGCGATTTCAATCTTGTCTTCTCCAATATTGGTTATGTCTTCTTAGGTATACTTTTCATTGGTATCGCATACTTTAAACATAAAACTTTTGAAAGGCATCAGGCAATCTTACTATAATCCATGTAATTAGTATTAGTATTAGCAGTATCGTAGATTATTTTACTCCATCAGAATTGCTCTGATAATGGCAGGAATATTATCGGCTTGTTATCACGTCTGTCCAAATCAATCTAATGCCAATTCGGTTGGTCAGATTAAATTTTGAATTCATATTAATTTCCTTCAATTGCAGACACCAGTTTCATGTACGCAATGGCTGTATTGTGCACTATGAAGCTGTATCAAAATCGACATCCGGATATGAACGCAACGGCTTACACGACATTTACTGCTTTGGGCATCGGAATTTTAATTGGTAAATAATAATGAAATTGTACTTTGTAATTACCCCTTTGTTATTTCAGCGGTTGAAGGAATAATCTTTACATTTTTCATTAAAAATCTATTTTCTTGGATACATCGATAAAGGTTACAAAAAAATCATGGTATGTACAGTCACCTCCGTTGAAAATTGTTACCAACGGATTAAAAGACGCCAGTCACGCGTGGCCGTGAGATTGGGATACGGGGGTCAAGACGACGATAAAAAACAAGTCTGACATTCGCGAAAAGGCAAAAGCAATTTGACTTCATTTGCCAATATTTCGTGAACCATTGCGATTATATTACCATCTGGTAATATTGAGTGAGTGTTATTTTCGTCTGGTAATATTTGGCGCCCAAGCGTGGGGCTAGATTTTTTGGAAAAATTCACGAGACCCACCCCTACAACATGACGACTCCTAGGCGTAATACGAGGGCGCACCCGATGGACGACTTCATCACCGGGCAGCCATCCATAATCCAGGAAGACCTGCTGGGAGAGGTCCAAACCTCCCAGTGGCGCCCACAACATCCAGCACAACAGCTGATAGAGCAACAGGAAAAAACCATCCGAAGCCTTCGTGCCCAGATGGAGGAACTAGAGAAGTCCGTGGGAAGGACGTCTACTCCAAGACCGTCACCTCCAATCCCGCCGAGGTCAACCCCTCCACCACTACCTGCAGTAACC
Organism: Dascillus cervinus; assembly: GCA_949768715.1. Taxonomy (NCBI): domain Eukaryota; kingdom Metazoa; phylum Arthropoda; class Insecta; order Coleoptera; family Dascillidae; genus Dascillus; species Dascillus cervinus. Next base: position 20,540,933 of record OX458319.1, on the reverse strand, counting down.
GTCGCAACTCCAGTGTTCTTCCCGGTCGCTCCACGGCTCCCGAAGTTTGCCGGACGTGCGGAGGAGGATCCGCACGTATTCCTGCAACGTCTTGAGCGTTACTTCTTCGCTTGCCAAGTGGATCCTGAGGACCAGGGGGAGATTGCGGCCGAGCAACTCCAAGCGGACGCCAGGAAGTGGTACGAAGTGAACGTACTGTTGAGCTACTCCTTCGAGGACTTCCGGAGGATGTTCGAGGAGCAGTACTGCTCGAAGGCAGCGGATGCTAGACTCGCGGGTCGTTTTTACGGGGAAAAGCAGCTCCCCACGGAGTCTGTTGAGACCTTCCTTAAAAGGAAACGTCGATACCATGATCGACTGGGCCTGAAACTGACAGACGACACGTTGGTAAGCCTTCTCTCACAGCAGCTGGTGAGGGACTTCCAAAAGGTCCTGGTGTTCGGAGTTCCGGAGAGCTTTGAAGAGCTCCTGGCCATCGCCAGCCGTTACGAGGGCTGGCAAGGACAACCCCACCCCGTGAGCGCTCCAGCTGCCCCTGCACGTCAAACCATGGCGCCGTGCAGACATTGTTCAGGGAACCACCTTCACAGAGAATGTGAAAACCGTTCCACCACCGCTTCGGGAAACGAGAGAGCCACGACGTCCCGCCGCGAGACGCCGTAATAAGGCCACAAGCGGTGACCATCAACGCCCTGTTTGGCCAACAAGGACTTCCCCGCGTCCTACTCCAGGTGGGAAACAACTCATACGGCGCCTTGGTCGACACAGGAGCATCCGCCAACTTTGTACGTGATGGTCTTTTCCCGTTCCTCGTTGGGAGAGATCCTGGAGCACGCTCACCACTCACCGTGGGCGTCTCCACGTTCACCACCAAGCCCGTGGGAACAATACGTCTCGTTTACGAACTAGGCAGCACCACCATGGCAGACATCTTCCATGTCGTGGAAGATCTCACGGAAGACATCATCTTCGGCCACTCCTGGCTTATAAACCGCGACGCCGTCATCGACGTGGTCCGTGGTTGTGTTCATTTCGGGACGGAACAGAGACAAACGTGTTTTTTCCAAACCGCGACCCCTGTGCGAAAAGACGCAATACCCCTAGTGAGTATATCGAACGATTTTCCCCCAGCGCTCAAGGACGCATTACAAAACACTCTTGAAGTGCATGCACGCGTGTTCGCGGACAGTGCCGCTATAAAAGTGACGCGTTCGGCGGAACATGTAATTTCGCTCATAGACGAAAAACCCGTGCACCAGGCCCCTTACCGTTACAGTGACGCAAAGAAGCAGATCATTCTCGACCAGGTCCAGGAGATGCTGGCAAATGGAGTAATCGAGCCATCTACTTCAGCGTACTGCGCTCCAGTCGTCTTGATCGGGAAGAAGGACGGAACGCCCCGTTTCTGCGTGGACTACCGCCGATTGAACGCCGTCACCGTCAACGAAGCTGCACCGCTGCCCATCATCCAGGAGACGCTCCGAGATTTAGGACCAGCTAAAGTTTTTAGCGTTCTAGATCTCAAGAGCGGGTATTGGCAGATTCCGGTCGCACCTCGATGTCGCCACCTCACCGCCTTCGCAACCCCGCAGGGTTCCAAATACCAGTTCCGGGTGATGCCATTCGGACTGAAAAACGCGCCAACCACGTTCCAGCGTTTTATGTCGCAGGAAGTCTTGGCGGGGTACCTACAGAAATTCGTGATGGTATACCTCGATGATATCGTCATCTACTCGGCCAACTACGAGGAACACCTCCAACACCTCGGGCTGGTCTTCGAGAGACTCGGCATCCATGGACTTCGATGCGCGCCGAAAAAGTGCCATCTAGGAACCAACAGGATTGACTATCTCGGGCACATCATCAGTGACTCTGGGAACGAACCGCAACCCTACCACCTTGACCAAGTAGCCAAAGCACGCCCACCTGCTTCCAGGAAGGACCTCATGCAGTTCCTTGGCATCTGCGGATGGCTTCGCGACTACGTGGCCAACTTCGCAGAGATGGCTGCTCCGCTCACGGACCTGCTATCTGCCAAGCGAAAATGGAGATGGGGACCTGCTGAAGAAGACGCTTTTGTTGCCGTGAAAGCTGCCGTAGCAGCTCCACTCCGTTTAGCTCGTCCCGACTCGAGCAGGGAGTACGTCCTGCAAACCGATGCTAGCGGCGTCGGCATGGCTGCCGTGCTATATCAATTGGGACCAGAGGGTCAAAAGCACATCATCTCCTACGGAAGTGCCCGCTTCAGCGAAACTGAACGACGCTACCACATCAATGAGCAGGAGTGCCTGGCCATCGTGTGGGCCGTGAAGAGATACCGGCCGTACTTGGAGGATCGTCACTTCACCTTGGTAACAGACAATAGGGCACTAATATGGCTAGCAAAAGCTCGAGACAACGCAAAACTCACGCGTTGGTCGCTTCTGCTCCAGCCATTCGCCTTCACCATCGTCCACACGCCAGGGAAGGACAACCAGCTGGCCGACATCTTATCCCGAGATCCGCAACCGCAACACGGCAACGTCGGTGCTCAAGACGAAGAACAGCTCGTTCCACCAATGCCGTACGAACCCTCGGATCAAAATCCCGAAGTCCTAAACGCCATCGCGTTTACCACTCTTCAGGAGGAAGTCCGAGTCGCTCAGCGCATCGATCCCAGTTGCCGCCGTCTCGTGGAGAGATGGCATCGCGTCCAGAGGGACGGTCCGCAACAACCGGGAGATCGAACGTTCAACACGACATACCAGGTCCAGGAGGACCTCCTATATCGCATCCAACCCCATGGTCTTCTGCTGTGCGTACCACAATCCTTGCGGGAGGATATTACTCAATATCACCACGACTCAATCCTAGCGGGACATCCCGGAGCCGAGGAAACTGAACGATCAATCCAGGAGACGTTCCACTGGCCCGAGATAACAAGTTACGTGCGTGAGTATGTGGGAACATGTTTGCTTTGCGCGCAGTATAAGCGGAAACCAACTCGAGAGCGAGCACCGCAGACGCCACGTCAACCCCGCAACCCTTGGGAGACCGTCGCCTGTGATCTAATGGGTCCGTACCTCAACACACCACGAGGACATCGCTACATTTTCGTCGTGACGGACCTTTTCACTCGTTGGGTCGAGGCATTCCCACTGGCTAAAGCCACGTCCAAAACTGTCTGCGACTTCCTCGAGAAGGAAGTCTTTGGTCGATTTGGGTTTCCACGCACCATCATCACTGACAACGGTTCTCAGTTCACTTCCCGGTACTGGGAAAAATGCTGTCAGTCGTGGCAGGCGGACCACTTTGCTACTGCGATCTACCACCCCCAAGCAAATCCAACGGAGAGAAGGAACCAGGACGTAAAGAAGGGTCTACGGGTACGCATGGCTAACCGCCGTCCTACCACCTGGGACCTTCATCTTCCTCCGGTGTTGTACGGCTTGAGGAGGCGACGCAACGCCGCCACGGGGAAAACTCCTGGACAAGCGCTGTTGGGGTACAACCCCCGTCTGCCAGGTGCCTGGGATTCGGATGTTGAACGTCCGCCCACCCCAGAGCTAGAGGACATCCGCCAGGAGGCTCGAGACAACCAACGGGCATACTTGGACCGTCGGCATCCCGAGCAACCCCGAGCCAGGCCGTATAACATAGGCGACCTCGTCCTCACCAGGAAACCACCAGGCCGGCAGCGCTTTGGTCCAACCTAGCTGGGCCCCTACGAGATCGCTGAAAAGATTACCGACACCATATACATGGTGGACGTCGGGGGACACCACGTCCGTTACAACATCAAACGGATCCGCCCTGCACCTCAGAGGCTCCAACCACCCCGGGGCATTCGTTGAGAGGCTGTTTCACGACCCGCACCGCGACCGCCGTCTCGAAAAGGGGGGCGAATGTTACCAACGGATTAAAAGACGCCAGTCACGCGTGGCCGTGAGATTGGGATACGGGGGTCAAGACGACGATAAAAAACAAGTCTGACATTCGCGAAAAGGCAAAAGCAATTTGACTTCATTTGCCAATATTTCGTGAACCATTGCGATTATATTACCATCTGGTAATATTGAGTGAGTGTTATTTTCGTCTGGTAATAAAATGTCACCTCAATTAGAAGGGAGGTTCCTTTACTAGCCACAATTTGAAGGCTGTCGTAAATTACAGAGTGTGGTGGTAATTCTATTTTAATATATTTTTGGGCACCAAAGTATTTGAAAATTTTTAAGTTGTGCCACTCTTACAGCCGAGGTGCGAATTTTTCAAATGCTTCACAAACGATGGTGAGAAAGTAGATAGAAATTCCGACCGGCGAATGTCTGTAATTTACGACAACCTTCAAACTGTGGTTAGTAAAGGAACCTCTCTTTTTTATTGGGGTGACATTTTCAACGGAGGTGACTGTACATATGGACGTCAGTTTATGGACGTCCAGAGGTGGACGTTGTTGGGACTACATTTGGGAATTTTTCGGATGTTCAATGTACGTCCATGTCGCGCCGGTTCATGACGTCCATCGACAAACGCTTTTTGGACGTCTTTGGGATTGTGAACGTCTTATGTATGTACATTTGTTACGCCGTAAGAAAAGCAGGTGCAAGTTATGACTCAGCGTGGGCCGAACAGACTCGACCAACCACACTCGAAAGGCGAGGGAAAAAATCATTCGGCTTCTTGTTTTCAACCTCGAAAGAAGCACCACGTACATTGTCACATTTTGCATTTAATTCACTGAATAATTCTTTTTGTTTGTAAAGAAGTTTGTTTGTGTTAGTTTAAGTGTTGTAGAGTGTCCATTAAGAAATTTAATAAAACATTTAATGCAAAATTACTTTGGCGCCCAGCAGATGTAAGGTCAATTTTGACTGACAAATCAATCCATGGTCCTTCGAGCCGGATACTTGCAGCCTTCAACACATTAAAAAAAAAGTAATTTAAGTGCGTGTGCGTGGTCAACACCAATTCGATTGTGTCTCTATTCCGCCAAGTGGCAAAACCAGTTACGTGTACATCAGATCATTGAGAAGGACTTCTCTATAATCAAACAGTGCGATTTCTTTTTGGACACAGTCAAACATTTATTGAATAATCACGCTGTGATTAATTTAACGAAACAAAGAAGAACAAGAATCACGCCATTCGTCTCCAACCAACCAACGAGTCAGCCTTATTCAACCTTGAGACAAAGCCGAACACCTGCCTACCACCGCAGATGTTCTCAACGTCAAGGCCGTAAGTTATATTCTGTGAACATTCAGTTGCATGGGTTTTGTGATGCCAGCGAAGTCGCATATGGGGCATGCATATACATCCGTTCAATTGATAAGGATAGCAATTGTATAACACGACTAGTGTGTGCGAAATCAAAGGTAGCTCCTCTAAACTCTAAACTAACGATACCTAAATTAGAACTTTGTGCTGCATTACTCTTATCAAATTTATATAAAACCATTCTAAACGTCTTACCCATTGCGTTTGATGAAATCAATTTTTGGTCTGATTCAACAATAACACTTAATTGGATAAACTCTCGCCCTCTTACTCCATTATCTAATGATCCAAACGATTTCATAGCCCTTCCTCCAGCCAATTTCCTTATAAACGATTCGTTAATGAGCATACCAGATGTAGCAGTGTCCGACATTCCGACTAACAGGCTATCCAACTGGGAACATCTCCAACAACTGAGGCAACACTTCTGGGAACGATGGCACAAGGAGTATTTAAATGAACTAAATACTTGCAGCAAATGGTCATCTCCAAACTCCGATCCAGTGGCCGTTGGAGCAATGGTGCTTCTAAAGGAAAACCACACACCACCTTTACAGTGGCTTCTTGGGCGCATTGTTGAGGTCCATCCGGGTACCGATGGTGTTGTTCGCGTAATAAGTGTAAAGACAAAAGGTGGAATTTACAAGCGGGCAGTGAAAAAGGTGGCAATTCTTCCAATAGAGACATTGAACAATTAAATTCGGTTTATTGATCCCAAGTGATCAATGGCGGGCGGCATGTTACGCCGTAAGAAAAGCAGGTGCAAGTTATGACTCAGCGTGGGCCGAACAGACTCGACCAACCACACTCGAAAGGCGAGGGAAAAAATCATTCGGCTTCTTGTTTTCAACCTCGAAAGAAGCACCACGTACATTGTCACATTTTGCATTTAATTCATTGAATAATTCTTTTTGTTTGTAAAGAAGTTTGTTTGTGTTAGTTTAAGTGTAGAAAGTAATAAGGAGTAGTGACAGTCTGTTTCATTAAACGTTGTCAGTGTGGTTTCTGGAATCAATTTTGAAAATTAGAAATATACATTTTTGAGATTGCTATAATTTTGTTTTTAACTTTCTCTAATTTATTATAAATGCGCATATTTCTTTCAAATTGCATACAAATTTCCATTAATACAACAGGGCTTCGAGTGCAAAACATTACGAAAACAAAATAAAATTATTTTCGCAAGTTCTATCTTTTGAATTTTAATTTCAAATATATAAATATATATACAGTGAGGACGCGTGGGTTGGAATAAATTCATTTAAAATTTACGGGTTTGGTTTTTGGAAAAACGCCCAAACACGTCAATTTTTGTTTTTAAAACTGCATCTTTTTTGATATTCATAATTTTAAGATCGTCTTTTGTTTTCGCACTATGACGTCATTAATAATTTTTTTAAATTGCATCCTATATTTTTGTTCACGAATTTGGATGCAGCGCATTTTTCTGAGTACAGAAATGTCAAATTCGTATGACCTTGAAGAGGAAAGTTTTCGAAATAATCAGTCCTAAAGTTTCAAAAATTTATGATAAAATTATTAGAATAGACCACTAATAATATCATCAAGGAAGCGCTGGAAATCGAGCAAAACATTCAATTGCGTGTTTATTTTTCCGGTTTATTGAAGTAGACTTTAGATTTCAGATAACCCCATAGATAAAAATCTAATGGGGTTAAATCTGAAGACCTAGATGGCCATTCGATAAAACCTTTCCTTCCGATCCATCTATTTGGGAAAATATTATGAAGGTATTCTCGTACTGTTCTCGAATAGTGTGGGGGCGTTCCATCCTGTTGGAACCATATTAAATCTGCCGGTATATTTGGGTTTTCATTATTCAGATAGAGTGCACTTACACTGGGTATTATGTCATTTTGTAGTAAGTCTAAGTATTTTTCAGAATTAAGTGTTCCCTCAATAAAAAGGGACCCACAATTGAGATACCCACAATTCCGGTCCAAACGTTTACTTTCTGAGGGAATTATGTATGATTTTTCATTCTCCAATGTGAGTTTTCCGGTGCTCAATATCGAAAATTTTGCCTGTATACCGAACCATTCAAACAAAATGTTACCTCGTCGGAAAAAACTATCTTACGTAAAAATTCCGGGTTGGCATTGCATCTATCCATCATTATTTCGCAAAATTTTATTCTGCGGTCGAGATCGTCTTCAATAAGTTCCTCAACAAAATGTATTTTAGAACAGAAGATTTACTTACTGACTGTTTTGCAGCTACTTGTCGACTTGATTTTTGAGGATTTTTTAGTAAATCGAGCAAAACATTCAATTGTGTGCTTTCTGGAAATGTAACATGGTTGGTTTTGTAATTGTCTGTTACGTGGGCAAAGTCTCTAAACTTTTTCTCCATCTTACTAACTACTGATGGTGTAATAGGCTTCTCCGGGTACTTATCATTGAACAATTCGCAAACTTCAGCTTGTGTTCGAGTATTATCGTTATATCCTACCATCATCAACATTTATATTCGTTGTTTCTCAGTTAAACGCGCCATCCTTCAAGTCTTGAAACTGTACTTGACAAGTGGCAACAATTAAAAAAACCAAACAAACACACAATTGAATGTTTTGCTCGATTTCCAGCGCTTCCTTGATGATATTATTAGTGGTCTATTCTAATAATTTTATCATAAATTTTTGAAACTTTAGGACTGATTATTTCGAAAACTTTCCTCTTCAAGGTCATACGAATTTGACATTTCTGTACTCAGAAAAATGCGCTGCATCCAAATTCGTGAACAAAAATATATGATGCAATTTTAAAAAATTATTGATGACGTCATAGTGCCAAAATAAAAGACGATCTTAAAATTATAAATATCAAAAAAGATGCAGTTTTAAAAACAAAAATCGACGTGTCCGAGCGTTTTTCCAAAAACCAAACCCATGAATTTTAAATGAATTTATTCCAACCCACGCGTCCTCACTGTATATATATTACGAAGTCTGATGTAAGAAATGTATATAATTTAATGTTTTCAATTGTCTCTGTAATTGTGAGACCTAAAACGGGAATTATCACAACTTCAAAGTTCATTTTTATCTACACTAATTACAACCAATACTGATTTAATTTTATTATGACAAATTAATTACAGTTGGTAACACTATGTAAGCCCACTCCCCTAAAGATTACGTAACGCGAAGACTCTACTACCCCTCTTTGAAGTAATAAAAAAATTAATTTAAAAATCTTTTTGGTACGTTGATATATTACGTTATGAACCATTATCTTCATAAGATATTTAAAATAAAAGTATTGTCATTTACTTATATAAATTCAAAATATAATTTTTGCTATAATTATCAATCGTTATATAACAACACATTAAATCCCCGCCCCCCTCTGTAACACCCCCATTTGGCGTTACGTAATTTATGGATGGCCCCTTAGACTCAAAGCCCGAAAACGGCCACTGAGCGACTAAATCGCACAGAACTAATTCTGGCAAAACAAAAACGACCACAACCCGAAATTCGGTTTTAAAACTGCTCAGAACTAGTTTTGGTAAATTAAATACGACCACAACTCGAAATTCAGATTGATTCTTTTAATAATCGCACAGAACGCGTTGTATGACTTGATATAATGATATAATAATAGCTTAAGGCTATACCGGAGTTGACGTATTTTTTATCTTTTTGTACGATGGGTTTCCTATTTCTTTTTGGTCTTTCTCTGATGTCCATCATTTAAGCCAACGCAAAAAGGTGCTTTGCCTGAACAACAAGAATAGTAGGTTTGTTATGTATAGCCATGACCGGATTAGGTACTACACGTGTCCGTAAGGTCTGCACATTTTAATATCACCGTTGAAAAATGATTTTTCTCCGATCGGACACAACACAAACAATCTAGGTCTATTTGAAGTTCCCATATAATTATATCATAATCCCTTTCTCTTTGTATTTCGGTGTAGGATTTATTTATAATATTTAATTCACTAAATTAGTAAATAATAATTAGACCATAATATGGTTAATGTGGATACTTTTAAAAAATATGTAAGTAATCACCAAGTTTTCTGAGCAGGATTTAATATTTTCAACTGGATAAAAATTCATAAAGCGTTTATATCCAACTTTATATTGTTCTTTCGATTTATGTGGAAGCAAATTCAACGTCTCTCTGTTTGCCGGTTCTACTAATTCTTGCGGTTTCCAGAAATTGAAACTTCGTTCTCATTATTAATTTTATTTCACAAAAGTTATGAAGAAAACACAATCGACAACTGTTATAATAACGATCTGACCGTTATTATAAACAATGTTGTATTAATAAACTAATTATAGTTTCGACAGTCTACATATTATCTAGATTTTTGTATGTAAAATTAGTACGTTTCATAAAATCTTTTCGATTGAAAAAAAATTCGTTCCACATTTTTCTCCTTGATGCACAATATGCCTACTATGTATTATACTTAGCAAGGTTTTCCAACCATGTCACAGTTGAATGACTATACTCCTTACCCAAGTTTACGTATTTATTTACAAGTACCGTAAATATTTCTTTCTGCTTTTTTACTGGGCGTACAATATTACAATAGACGAGTCAGGTAATTTGTTGGCATTTGACAATTTGTTATAACTCAAGTTTTCAGAATCAGTGAAAGTGGCCTATATGAGAATCATCTCCATCTTCATCCTTTCGCGTCTTGTCCGTTATATTTATTAATTAGTTAATTTCATTCTGAACAAATTTTGGGAATCAGAAGTAAAGAATTCTTTAATTCGAAGCTTCTTGTTCTAGGCCAAAGAACATGGCATGGCAGCGAGGCAGTTTTTTAGACGGTAAGTATCTGAGACCACCTGTTCGATGGACTGACAAGTGCCTAATATAAAAAGTTCTGTCATGTATAGGTATACTCCCTGAAAAGAGTTACTTTAACCATTGTTAGTTGCGAAAGGTAATCATTTCCGTGCACCGCATGAAAAAACTTTTTACCGGCGCTCCTTTTTTTCTTACTACTACACCAATAATTATTTATAATTACATATTACATATTACATACATGTACAGATCTTTATTTTGAACCAGGGAAGCCAATGTGTCTAGTACAATTTGCATTATTGTTCAGCTATATCATCGAAAATTTCCAACATAAATTTTATTCGTATACTAAATTCATCTGTTGAATTAGTATTTTTATTTCATACTGATTTCTAAAGTGTCGCTTTTTGGCCTATTTATGGTACGAAAAGTAGATTTTTAAAGTAAAATTTTAAAAGTCCTAGAACTTTAAAATTTTACGTCAGTTTTTTTCTATGGCAACAACTTCAAATGACAATTTATTGGAGTCCGACACATTAAAGGTCCAATTTACAATTGCTTCTGCCACAACAGGAGAGTATGAGGTTCCGATAACATTATTCTCTGACTACAATATAATTTTTGAGCATCTCTTCTTATTTTCAATTGAACCCTTTAAATAATTTTCAACCATAGTGGAACTCTTTCGTCCCTTACGTGTTTTAATATTGACCCAGGTTGCTCCGGCGTCTGCTAGCATAGTAGCTGAACTATGTCGATAACAATGCCCTACGTACCTACCTTATTTGAAAAATAAACCAAGAGGATATGTTCATTCACAATCGAAATATTCTTTTCCTCCTTCCAGTTACATATCATCTTGTATTCCTTTTAGTACTGATTTTTTGCTTTTTTGGATATTACATTTGTCTTTGCCTGATTAGCCTCATTTAAAATATAGAAAACGTCACGAAAAAGTAAAATTTTGATTAGTCATTAAGTAAACAAACTTCCGTTGCTATGAAAATTGCTCATCGTTTACTTATAATAAATTATTACGAATTGGTTGTCAAAAATAAAACGTCAAAATTTCTGTTCACAATAATTTAACACGTAAAATATCCAGTATGAAATAAAGCTTTGTATGTATCTCATACGAAAAGCAACTTAGAAGGTACTCGCAAGTAATTCCAGCCTCAGCTAAACGCCTCGGCTGTAAACAACTGCTCGTACTTTAAAGTTTCACTTTTCGTTCTAGATACATAAATAACTATCAAACAATCGTTGTTATAGGAAAAAAATTTAAAATTCTAAATAACGAAATGTCAAAGCATCAAAATAATCCGGACTATCCTATTTCTAGAGTAAATAACGTGTCTTTTTAACTTGCCGAATTTTGTAGCGTTCTGGTCAGGTAAGAATAATTATTATTAAGAATTATTTTAATTACAACCATCAACTTTAATAAAATTTAAAAATGATCCAGAATTGTCAGGGAATTTCCACTGATTTAAAATCATTTAATTTAATTTAATACCATATAAACTTCTGTTGCCCATTGTGCAGGTAATACAACAAAATAAGTAGTCTTAAAGATAGAACAATATACAGTGAGCGCCAGCCAAATGGAATACATTCATTATCTATTCAAAAATGCTATGATTTAAAAAATTTTTTATTGAACATGTCCAAAATAAGAATGCATATTAAATTAGTATTAAAAATGTATCAAACAGACAGGAAAAATAATAAGTAATAATATTAATAATTAAAAGTAATTTAATATAAAATGTGTATGTTTACATTTTTATTTCGTAAGTCATTGACGTTAGCCATGTGGGGGTGGGTTATTCGATAATAAAGGCCGATATAACTACAGGAAGGTCGGCTTCGACATTATGTTGTAAACATTAAAATGAACGAAATATATTCTCACCCAAAACTGTCAACATAAATCTTAATGGCATAATTATCTTGTAAATATTTCAGTTTCATTCCTTAAACTTAAAAGCAAATTTTGCAAACGACTTATTTAGTCCGAGCAGTTTGTTGAGAGAGGAAGTCTGAACCAAAATGTATTTTAAAATAGAGTTGCGGACAAAAGTCGTTGTTTTATTCGAACAAGGTGCCCTGCCAATGAAATTGCAGAGCAAGTAGGCCTATCTATGAGAAGATTATTATTTCACAAATTTGTTTAAAAAACATTACGTATATAAATTATTTAAATTTTGCGAGTGTGGATATTAAATTTAGAAAAATAAAGATTTTTTTTCCCGTTTTGATCCGCATCTATTTGTTTTCAATAACACAATAAAAGTCCCCGATTTTCATAAGTCACTATGTGTATGAAATAATTTAACGCTCTTTAATTAGATCAATTTTATCAATTATTTTAGAGATCCCCAGTATATGAATGGATAAAAAGGTATAAAGAAAATCCGAATAATGGTCTGGAAACGAAACCAAAAAGTGGCCGACCAAGATCATTATTGCACCAAGAAGAACAACTTTTATTAATTAATGTAGCAGAGCAACCCTTCGGGAGTTTGTCGGCACGAAGAGCTATGTTACATTTAAATTGCAGTACCTACTCACACAATACGACGTCGTTTAAATGATAACGGCATTCGTAATAGAAAACCTACAAAAAATAGATTTAACAGTTAATCATCGTCAAGCTAGAATAGCATTTGCTCAGAATGAATTAGGTAGGGATTGGATAAATGCTATTTTTACTGACGAAAAAGTTGAAGTGCAACGTATTCCATTTGTTCATGATTACACTACGGTTCACAAGTCTCATGTGGTTCAAGAGTGGTTTGAAGATTATGAGGAATTTGAAGTAATTCCATGGTCCTCCAAATCACCTGATTTGAATCCAATCGAGAACTTGTGGAGTAGTATCCCACTTTTTTTTTTTTTTTTATATTGAGGTTTTACCAGCTCAGCAATTATTTTGCTATACATGGCATAGCTGAAAGTATACAACATGACAGAGTGGCAGATAGGCAAGTGTCACCCAAAAGATTGTCAATTGTTTATGTTGACGTCGCCACTGTTTAACTAAGATCTATCAGTGCTTGGGCACCGCTATTCAATATAAATGTCTTGGGGAAGTTTGCGTTTTAACCGCGTGTGAATTTCTTTTTGTCCAAGTTCGTAAAAGGTTGCTCCCTCACAAGAGTTGAGATTTTGGTGGAATGTTTTGGTTAGCTTTGTGATGTGGTTTTGAATGGAATCCATGCCAAGTTCGAGGTGTAATTGTTGGTTTGTTATATACCAGGGAGCATTAACTGCCATTCGGAGTACTTTGTTTTGTAGCACTTGTATTCGGTTTATGTTTGATTGAGAGGTATTCCCCCAGATGGAGCATCCGTATAAGACTAATGGCCTTATTAATGCTTTATATAATAATGTGGCACATTCAGCTTGAAGTGAGGATTTTTTGTTGATCAGTGGGTAGAGTTGAACTAATCGGGCGTGAGCCTGTTTGAGTTTGTTGTTAATATGGAATTTCCATGTGAGGCGAGTATCTAGGAAAATACCAAGGTATTTCACTGGTTCAGCGGATTCATTCCATGGTATTAGGTGGTTATTGATGTGCAGGATTGGCGGGTTGGTTATTCGTCTAAGGGTGAAGATTTTGGCAGTACACTTTGACTGGTTAATCGTCAGGTTCCAGGACATGAACCATCTAGCTAGAGTGTTCGTTGAAGTTTGAAGTTGTTCGATGGCCGTTATCAGATTTGCATTTTTGGCCAACAGCACGGTGTCATCTGCGTATAAAGCTATAGTTGCAGTGATGTTGGGTATATCGTGGAGGTAAATGTTAAAAAGAATAGGTCCCAGGATGCTTCCCTGCGGCACACCTGAGCGTATAGGTCGGGAAGAGGAGATGGCTGAGTGTATTTTCACTGCAAAGGATCTGTTTTCAAGATAAGAGAATAAAATTGCTTTTAAGTATTCCGAAATATGAAAACGAGAAAGTTTGTATTTGAGCCCTTCAGTCCAGACTTTATCAAATGCCTGGGCTAGGTCGATGAATACTGCGGCAGTGTATTGTTTCGCTTCGAAGCCCTGCTCTATAAGTTCGACTATGCGTTGCAGCTGATGGCAGGTAGAATGTCCTTTTTTAAACCCAAACTGGGAATGGGGGATTAGTTCTAGTCTATAACTTTCTTCATTAAGTCTACTGTTTATGGTTTTTTCGAAAACCTTGGAGATGGTTGTAAGAAGAGTAATGGGTCGATATCCGTCCAGTTCTTTGTTGTTTTTGCCTGGTTTAGGAAACATTAAAATAAGTCCGTGCTTCCATTTGCTAGGAAAATAACCGACTCTGAGACACGCGTTGAAGAGTGATGATAAGTAAGCCAACGCTTTTCTTGTGAGGTTTTTGAGTGTGTAGTTGGTTATTTCATCTTCTCCTGGAGCTTTGTTGTTCGGAAGCCTTTTTATTATGACAGCCAGTTCCGATGGGGAGATCGGTTTACTATTACGTCCGGCTATTGGTTGGTGTGTTTCTAGATATCTGTTAATCTGGCAGGCGTGCAGAGAGACATTGTGTTGGGACAGAGAGAAAGTATGTGCAAGGTGATTGGCAAAGGCTTCACATTTATCTTCATCTGTGCATAGAATTTGGTCCTGCATGGGAATAGGTGGAATTTCCTGTGTTTGTCGTAGAATCTTTCTTGTGGTTTTCCAGAGACTTAGATCACCCGGTTTATATGTGCTAATGTATTTTTGGTAGGAATCAATTCTGTACCTCTCTAGCTCGTGTTTGATGCGATGACTCAAGTTGTTTACTAAATTTTTTGTCACATTGTTTCTAGTGCGTTGCCATTCTCTGCGAAGTTGACTTTTTTGTTTTATAAGATCAATTACGTATAACGGGGGCGTTTTTGGGCTGGGGGGTCTGGGATTTTGTTTGATGTACGTTGCTTCCTTCAAGCTATCCTTTAGGCTTTTTGTGACATGATCAACCATTTGATCTATGTCCTCTGCGGTTTTTAATCCATTCGGGTAACGCAAATTAACGTCAAGTGTTTCTTTAAAGCGATTTTAGTTAACAAATTTATTCCTGAGCTTGGTTGTAGGATATCTTAACATTGGTGTAGTTATAAATGTGATCAGAACCGGCAGGTGATCTGAATCGAGTTCGGTGTAAACCTTTTGGAAGATTTGGCTTTGAACGTTTTTTTGAACCATTATGTCCAGTATGTCCGGATTGTGGTCGGCCCGATAAGGGATGTAGGTCGGATCCTCCGGGGCGAGGATTTGAAGGGCGTGTTTTTCGGAGTAGGAGTGAAGTCTTAATCTAGATGGGTTATCCTTTCTGCATCCCCAAATTGTACTTTTGGAGTTTAGGTCTCCAATTAACAGTGTCGGTTCATTCAGGTCGAAGATCATTTGAATGTCGGATTCTAGAAGATTCTTATTAGGTTGTTGGTAGGCGCTTGTAACTTTAATATAAGTGCCATCCTGAGTTTTGACTCTAACCGTTATGGTCTCTAGGTTAGTGGTTTTAATCGGTGGGAACTAGTGATGCTCAAGTTTATGTTTGACAAGTATTGCCACACCTCCGGATGCAACCATAGCATTGCGGTCCGAACGATAGCAAAGATATCCGGGAATTTTAAAACGATCATGTATTGTTAAGTGTGTTTCGGAGACGCATGCCACGTCCACATTGTGTCTTGCGAGAAATGATGAAAACGTTGCCCGCTGGGCCAGGATCCCATTTGCGTTCCAGTTTAGGAGTTTTAAATGAATAATAGTGTTTCTATTGTTAGGATCCATTGAGGAGTAAAGGTAAGATGTTTGTTAATAGAAATTGTTTGATTTGCCCTAGGTAGGGCTGAATGAAATTGAGAATAGTTTTCAAGATTGTATTGAATGGAAATTCTGTTTCAGAATTTGGAGTTCGCCAAGGTTGGCTACGATTAGCTGAACTATCCATTTTGGGAAGTGGTGGGAAATTAGCGAGGTTATTGTTTGGAGGGGGTGCTTGTCTGTTATTTCCGATTGTGGAGTTGATACTTGGGGGTTTATTTTTATTGTATTTGGATTTTTGAAAATAAGAGCAGCCTCGGAAGTTAGCCGGGTGATTACCACCACAATTGACACAGATTACGGCGGAGTTAACATCTTTACCGCAATCAGAGTAGAGATGGTTTCCTAAGCATTTCACACACCTAGGTTGAAGTTGGCAATAATTTTTTGTGTGGCCGTATCGTTGACATCTGTGGCACTGAGGTGTGTTTCCTGAGATTCTCCTTGGCTCAACTGTTACCAGTGTGTGGCAAAGTGTATTGATTTTATAAATTTCTTTGGCTTTCTCGTTCGCCGTGAGAAGTACTGCGCAAACCGGTATTGGTTGTTTATTTTTATTGAGAAGCCTGGTGATCCGGGTAATCGGAAGATTAAATGCGGAGAGTTCTTCTAGAATTTCGGCTTCAGTTAATGAGAGAGGCACGTTTTTAATGACCACCGACACAGGTCTTTCACTTGGATTTTGATACGTATGGAAGGCTATTTTATTAGTTAGATAATATTTCGCAAGTGCTCTGAAGTCAGCTTCCGAGCTGAGATTGATCTTCAGAGAGGTTCCATGGTTCCGTGAGGTTCCGTGGAGAAAGATAGGCGGTATCTTGATCTTGTTCACTTTATCTACAGGTTCAGTAGGAGCTTTGCTACTTCCATCCTCCTTATCGTCGATACTGGGGTCAACGTTTGCTGGCAGGTAGTATTTATTTTGCGCTAGAAGCGCATCGTGGTTCCATAGGTATTTCTTCTGCAGATCGCTAATTGGTGGCGAGAGGTGGTCACTATTCCTTTTAGTAGTTGACATTGTGTCACCCCCGCAGGGGGACTGATTGGTTTTAAATTGCTTTAGATATTGGAAATAAACCGTAAACGATGTATTTAAGACTTTAATGCAAAAATGCGAGACGAAAGTTTTTATATTTTAATCGCTCGGGGTCACGATAACACTGCGGTCACTTATCACATCCGTTCAGGACGAGCGCTGACACCGGGCTGGGTATCCCACTAAACACATAACGTTTAAAAAACGTTGAGCGACGTTTTAATAATGTCGCGCTGCGACGTATCTGATCAACGTTGGTACATCGTTTGGGGACGTCCCACTAAACACATAATCTTTGAAGATCGTTGAACGACGTAGAAATTACGACTCGTAGCGACGTATCTGGGCAACATTTATAGATCGTTGGGCGATGTAAAATTGAAACGTGGAACGCATTCTTTTTTAATGAATTGAACAAAATTCAAACCATAACGATTTATATTCTTGTTTTTGTAATAAATGAATTAAAAATTGTACGTTTATATAATTTCCTAAAACACTTCTGTTTATAATATGTGTGTGTGTTTATTGTATTCATTCAGAATTTCTTATAATATTACGTTATGACCAACGGTAATGTAAAAAAAGCACATCCATAATTAGCCAAGTCGTAGTATCGAAATTTGAGTGAGTGGTGGGTTGCATATCTTAGCGCTCCCCGACTGTCCTAATATTACTGTGTACTTGGAAAGAATATTATGGCTACATGATCTTTTTTGAATTGAGATAAATTTTTATAAAAAACAAATAAGAGCAATATTGGAATGTTTTGGACCTGGCTGGGGTTACATTTTTTTAAAGGAAGTTAGTTATGATTCTTGATTGTGTGATTGTGTGTATTATTCCTCATTATACTACTACATTTTGATATGAAAGTAGAATATATCCTGAAGAGAAGCAACTTTTGAATTTCGAAAATGAAAAAAATACTATGCAGTTTCTATTTGAAATGTATTTTGCCAGAGTTAGTCCATCCAAGGCATACGCAGAATTTAGCCACGAGCGAACCAACTCGTATAGTAGCCGCGCAGAAGAACCGGAAGCGGAAAAGGAAAGAAGATAAATCTTCGCAGAAAACAACTGCAAGAAGAAAATGATTTGAAAATGAAATGTTATGAATGTTAACTTCGGCAAGTTTTTGAAGTGAAGCACATCTGAATGATGTACAGTAATGTTCGCCAATAACGAACCCGCTTATTACGAACTTTCGTTTATAACGAGCCAATTTATAAGGTAGAAACTAAAGTATCATTAAACGTGTGTTAGTTTTTTCGTTTATAACGAACCTTAATATGTATTTATTATGAAATAAGTTTTCGGTTATAACGAACTTATAACGGCATTTTACCGCCACTGTTTTTATGGTGGCAAATTTAATAGGAACAATAAAAAGAAAGTTTTTGGTAATTGGAAAATTTAAAAATCCTAGATGTTTTAGAAATATTGTCCAATTGCCACTAAATTACAAATCCAATAGAAAAACATGAATGACCTCAGAGATTTTTGCGAGTGAATTGCGGGAATGGGATGTTGAGTTACGTCGTGAAAAACGAAGAATCATATTATTAGTTGACAACTGCGCAGCTCATCCAGATGTTAAAAATTTGATTGCATCAAGTTAATCTTTATGCCACCAAATACCAGTTCCACATTACTGTATTATTTTATTGGATTGTGTTCACATGTTAAATGTATTATATCTATACGAACGGTTTATTGAACACAAAAAGGAAGAAGTTATTAAAAAATATGGTGAAGCAGTATTGATGGAGTTGAGATCGTTTGAAGATGGTCAGATGCAATCAAAATTTACCTTTCAAATATTTGGTGAAAAAAAAAGATGCCACCAATCAAGAGGCACAAAATTTTGTTACTAAGGTTAACGATGGTACGTACAAGAACGGGATTATTGTATCAACAAATACGGAAAACCCATCGTTCATACACCAAACCTTAGCGGAATACTTCGCAGCGAAGTGGTTAGTAGAAAATTATACAAATGATGAAAATCCCATATATAAAAATGTTGCCAATGAATTAATCGAGAAATTAAAGGAACCTTCTTATGAATTGATAAAGAACTTTTTTAATAGATATTTAGTACAAGAATTACCTTTACACACGGCCGTATTAAATTACAATTTAGATGAAATTGAAAATGCAATTCAACAAAAGTGTTATAAATGAAGTAGAAGGTTTAGAACGAACAGCACTGTGTTCTTCCGGAAAACAATTTTCAGTGGACTAGGATTTTAAAAATGTAGTTACAGACGAAATGCAATCGACATTTCTTAAGAGAGAAGAAGAAATTGCAATATTTTTTATTGGAAATTGATGAAGTAGCAAGCAAACACTTACAATTAGTTAAAACCATAACTGATCATCACTGTTCAGCCGTATTAAATGTTTTCGCAATGAAAATCGAAGACATTGATATTCCAACTGAGTGTTTAGAAGCTTATGTATATCATTCTGCTGTGAATGGATTCTCACTACTTTCAATCATTTTAAAAAAATATTGGAATATGGCATGATTTTGGAGAAGATTATTCGCTGTCGCCTGCTGGATGCTGTCACCCCCTTCCATGCGTTGAATCAGTATGGCTTTGTTGCGGGGAAATCAACTACTGATGCTCTGCTTGCTTACCAGCGTCTGATCTCTGTTGTTGGTCCCAAGTACATTTTGTCTATCTTCATTGATATTTCTGGAGTCTTCAATGACCTTTGGTGACCTGGGCTTATCCAAGCCCTGAGGAACAAGGGAGTATCGGGAGCCCTCATTGCTACCATCGTCAGCTACCTGGATGGGCGGAAGGTGGAACTCTCTGCGAACAACATCACCGTTGGAAAGGTTTGCACGAAAGGTTGCCCCCAAGGTTCGGTGCTTGGTCCGACCCTTTGGAACTGCATTGTAGATGTCCTGTTGGAGGAACAGCTTCCTGAGGGCTGTGATATCATTGCGTATGCGGACGACCTTACCTTTGTGGTGACGTCCACCACCAGGGCTGACTTGCGCCTGCGCTCCCAGCAGTGTCTTGATATGCTACAGCAATGGGCCGCTTCACAGAAGCTTGTTATATCGTCCACTAAGTCCACCTTCATGGTAAACCGTTCGCCCCCACGCATTCACCACCGGGACCTCATGTTCTATATAGGCATTACAAGATTGAGCCAGTCCACAAGCGTAAGGTACTTAGATGTTGTGCTAGACCGGCGACTTACTTTTGAAAAGCATGCAGACCATGTGCAGGAGAAGGTGCGCGCTCTGATAAATGCTCTCCGATGTAAATGTAGGGCGTCCTGGGATATGGACGTTACTGCCTCCCTCCATAGTATCTATAAGTCTGTTATTGTCCCTATTGTGTCACATGGTGCAGAATTGTGGCAGCACAGGATCTGCATCGTTAATATGAAAAGGAAATTTGATTCCATTTATGGAATGTGTTGCCGTGCTGTTTGAAAGGGTACAGCTCCCTCTCTAATGACGCCGCGGGCATCCTGGCTGGCATCCTTCCCCTGGACCTTGAGATACAGAAGAGGACTTGCCTCAAGGGATTACGCAAATTTGGCTCTGCCCCATTTGAGGGTGATATCCTCCTTTTGGTTGATTTCCCCAGTCTCACCCATGCCAAGGAGTACCTGGCACTCCGCATCTTTGACCGCTGGCAGGATCGATGGGATTACTCCATTAAAGGTCGGATTACCTACTGCTTCTCGCCCCGGATTCCGGAGATGCCTCGCTTTCTCTCTTTCTATGCTACCCAGTTTTTGTCAGGCCATGGTAACTTTGCCGTTCATCTCCATCGGATTGGAAAACGTGACCACCCGAACTGCTCGGTGTGCCCTGATGATGTTGACGACCCTGTTCACCGCCTTCTTGCCTGTCCACTTTTTAATGAAGCTCGGACTGCCTTGCAGGCCCAGTTGCTAGTCTGGCCCCCGCTTCTAGAGTCTGCGCTTTTTTGGGATTCTGCGTGGATCATTCCTTTTACGGTGGCAATAGAATGACCGACATGTCACCTGCTCCTATGCCTTCCCTATATGCTTTGACGCCATGGTGCTGTTACCTTTCCTGCACTTGACTGGTTCCCTAATGCGTCCTCGTCCTAGGCAATTCTGCCCCTATTGTTTTAAACAGTTTTCCTTAATTTTTAAATATTTTCGCTATTGTAACTGTAATTAATTTTTTTATTCTGTAATATTGCGTTCAATTTGACGCTGGTCTGTGGAATATATGCGCTGTTGGGCGCCTTTTGTTGTTGTTGTTGTAAGATTTATAGGCGGTGATGGCAGGGATAATTTAATATAAGTACGGCACGTGCAGGTCAATTGGGTGTAATATAATTGTTACTGGAAAACGATGCAAATATCTCTGTTACCAATACAAAGAGTGAAAATGCCTTACACATTAGTAGTCGCAATGGACATACAGATGGGGACCGCGAGGGTCTGGGACAGAATGTTGAGAGTGACTTGTAGTTGCTCTCGGGGAATTTTATTTAGCATCGTTAAAATCGCGATGATGCCTCTAGGGTCGAGACTTTCGGTCGTTTTTGAGGATGTGGCCGCGGCGTACGTCAAGGTGGGAGTAACTTTCCGTGCGGGTTGGGTTGTCGGATGAGCCGGACGAGGAATAGCCTGAGGGGCATGTCGGGGTATTGCGTTGGGGGGGGGGGCGTCTTTTGCGCCTGAGGAGCGCGAATTTTGGGAGCCGATGGACATCCGCGATAATTTGCAATGTGCAGCCCGCTGCAGTTTGCGCATTTAGCGGATGATTCTTTCGGTTTAGGGCAAGTGGCGGTTATGTGATTTCCCCCGCATCTGATGCACCTTGCCGCTGCACGACAACACTTTTGGCCGTGGCCGTGTTTTTGGCAGCGGTGACACTGCGTCGGAAGTGGGGATTTGTTTTTCTTTTCAACCTTAATAGAAAGGTTGAAAAGTCGCGTGAGTTCGAAGATTTTACTCTCCGAGCGAGCGAGCGTGGCCATAACAAGTGGCATGGGGATGTTTTTGTCTCCACGTTTGTAGAGTCTGTGGACCGTAACCGGGTGAAAGTGGAGCTCCTCGAGGGCGGCACCGACGTCGGCCTCCGAAATGCTGGTACAAACGCCGCGAAGGACGACCTTCAGGAGTTTGTCCTCCTGAGGCTCGTATGTGTGGAACTGCCACTGTTTCTCTTCAAAGAGGGTGAGGATTTCACGGTAGTCGGTTGACGTCGCCGGGTGAATTCTCACCCCGTCGGCAACATTTTGAGCCTTTAGGTAGTCAAACTTCTTGTCGGTTATCGCTCGAGAGACAATTCTCCAGTTTTCATTCGCCCGATAATAAATCGGGGGGATCCGCGGGCGTGGAGAATCCGTGTCGCCGTCGAGGATCTCCACTTACTCGTTGCAAGGGGGCTCCGAAATTGTTTCGGCTCTATTTTCATTCTCGGGTTCGGAATCTGAGAGATGGGCTTGGGTGCAATTTTAAGAAACATTTACTCAGTGTTACACTGTAGCCTACTTAATACCGAATGAGGAGACATACTTGAGAAATTTTGGTAGTGAGCAAAATCGCTTGAAAATATTTTAATATAACATAATAAATTATGAAAATTATATGCCATCATACCTTCATGCCAGTGGTTTGCGATTTGTACCTTTTGAAGCTTATCTGCACTGTACATTTTAAATTAACTTGGATTGAAAATTCAATAATTCTAACCTCACTTCTAGACCTACCAAACCCACCTTAAAGGTACCGTCTGTTTCGGTTGTTGCCTGTTCCGCAACAGCTGGCGCCACGGTGGTTATTGGATGCGGTTCGTTGGTTGGCAAGTTTGTGTAAAATGGCGGAAATTCCGTGGCAGAGCACGTGTTACTCGCGTTCGCGCACGAGGAGGCGGCGTTTATGGAAGACGGGGTCGCAGTCCCAAAAGGGACCAATAAAACTGAATGAAAATTCAAAGCGCACAGAAAAACGTCTGCTCGCTTCGAGGGATCGAACAGAACTATGGATGCTACTAAATTTCTCAAACTTGTTTGAAGTAGCCAATTCCAAGAAACTGTTGCCTTCAGAATTTTTAGAATTCTTTTAAACTGGTGATCCCTTTTGTAAATAGATTTGGTTATGTAAATTATTTTATGTTTATAATTACTGTAGTTACAGGATGTATCACCCATACAGTCATAGCCAAAAATAACGCAAAAGTGCAAACCATTGAATATCCATTTATTTTTTCAGTTTAAGTGTGCATATACGTATTTATATTGCAGATGAAACCGAAATATATCATAGAAACACGTTTTTCAACACGTTATAATTTATTATAATTTATAAAAAAATTGTTATTGCGAGAAAAACTTTTGGATATGAATTTTATCTGAATTCAACTTCTAAATGTGAAAAATACGAGAATTGCTATTAACATTTTAAGGGTTTAGAATATTTCAGGTCAAGTGTAAAAACATAAATATTATATACTATATAATTTTGATGGATTGGCTAGTTAGATCCGGTTTCAAAAAATTACCAAATTTCGATTAATTTTGGCGTGCTTTTTGTTATAAAGTGTTCAATTCTGTTAAACTAGTGTTCGGGTTGTGTTGTTGACTGGTTCGTTTCGTTTGTTTCACATTTTTCATGCTTAAACACATTTTGAAATTGTTCTTTGACATTTCGTTAATGTCAATTGATTAATTGTGCGTATCAAGTGAGCGGTAAACTTTAACGACGAGCTATGGTCGTAGAGTGTGGCCAAATACACTATATAATAATACGTGCAACTCCACAAGTTTATCACGTATTTGTAAGGATCTGTAGGAACATACATTACCGACGCCTCGGTAATACCTACATTGCCGACCAGTCGATAAGGAAGAGAAATATATAACCGAGAGTTCCCGCGACAACAACGATAACAAGCTCGCGTCCTTCGACTTACTTTATGTATCATCACACGACATTAAATCATTAAATTATTAATAAACAAATCAAGTAGTGCTTATTCAACCTCAGTGAACCTAAGTACCTACAATTGGTGACCCCAGACTAACGCAACAAGAAAGAAACGATGTCGACCCCCGAACCATGTGCTAGTGACGCCAACCCGGCAGCATGCGAAAATGACGCCAGCCTAGAAGCGGTCCGAATGATTAAAATTCCGCCCTTCTGGCGTGACGAACCAGAATTGTGGTTCGCTCAAGTCGAGGCGCAATTCTTTTCTTTGCGTATAACTTCTGATGATCGCAAGTATTACACAGTCGTGAGCTCTTTAGAATCGCACGTTCTAAAAGAAGTAGCTGACATCGTCAGGTTACCTCCAGCAACAGGCAAGTTCGAGCTTCTAAAAAGTAAATTAATTAAATGCTTTGCAGAATCGGCCGAAAAAAAATTGCGCAACCTCCTAACAGGTTTAGACCTCGGTGACCGCAAGCCCTCTCAACTTCTACGCGAAATGAAAACACTCGCTAGCAATCAATTTGGCACAGACGTGTTAAAAACGCTATGGTTGCAGAGAATGCCTACAAAAGTCCAGATTGTACTTTCGGTATCAGACGAACCAACCGTTGACAAGCTTGCTGAAATGGCCGACAAGATTCTGGAAGTAGAAGATTCATCTTCGTCTACATGTACAGTGAGCAAACAGTCCTCAGCAGGGGATGAGTCACTCCGTGGCATGATCAACGAGCTCACGCTGCAGGTAGCACAGCTCACTAAAGAGGTACGAGGCCGATCCCTAGAGACATCCGATAGGAAGTACTACCAGAGGTCCAGGTCAGCTTCGAAGAACCGAGGTGTGTGTTTCTACCACCGTCGCTTTGGTGACAAGGCAAGGAACTGCCAATCACCATGTTCCCACAAGAAGTCGGAAAACTAGAACCATCGTCGCCAATTTGCGCGGTCAACGGCGATGGAAGTACACAGAGCTGCCTAATAATTACAGATCGCTCCTGTGGCACTCGTTTTCTAGTAGACACTGGCGCTGACATATCCGTACTACCACATAAGCCTGTAAGGTCAAAACCTCCACAAACTTTCCAACTATTTGCTGCGAATGGCTCAGTAATCGACACATTTGGCACTGTGAAGCGAAAGTTAGATTTCGGCTTACGTCGAACGTTCCAATGGGAATTTTGTCTTGCAAACGTAAAGCGACCCATCCTGGGAGCCGATTTCCTTCGCCATTATGGAATCCTAGTGGACCTCAAAAACCGAAGGTTGGTCGATGGCGTGACATCACTCACAGCTATTGGCAGCATCAGCAGAAGCAACTGCTCCAGTATCACCGCCTTACCAACAAACGACAAGTTCAGTAAAATTTTAAAACAATTCCCTGAGCTTACGTCTCTTGCAGGTTTTGGAAAAGAGAAACTCCACAACGTTCGACACCATATTGTGACACAAGGCCCTCCAGTGTCCGAACGGGTTCGCCGCCTGCCTCCTGAAAAATTAAGGGCAGCCAAGGCCGAATTCGAGTTCCTCCTGGAGCAGGGGATTTGCCGTCCTTCAAATAGCGAGTGGGCAAGCCCACTGCACCTCGTCCAAAAATCCTCAGGTGAGTGGAGACCCTGTGGGGATTATCGCCGGCTCAATGCCATTACAGCACCGGACAAGTATCCTATTGCTAACCTAGAAGACTTTGCAAACCAACTGCACGGGAAAACCATTTTTACAACACTCGATCTGGTCAGGGCATTTCACCAGATCCCGATTGCAGAGGAAGATATACCCAAGACAGCAATAATAACGCCATTTGGACTATTTGAATTTAGTAGGATGACGTTTGGTCTATGCAATGCCGCCCAATCTTTTCAACGATTTATGGATTCTGTGTTGCGAGGCCTGAAATACTGTTATTGCTACATCGATGATGTCCTCATTGCCTCAGCAAATTCTGAAGAACATGAGCAACACCTCCAAGAAGTATTTGAACGTTTAAAAGCATACGGTATTACAGTTAACGCTTCTAAGTGTGTTTTTGGCAGTACAGAGGTCAAATATCTAGGCTACCTGGTATCAAACGAAGGTACGAAACCGCTACCAGAGAAAGTAGAGAACATAAGAAACTTCAAGGAACCGCAGACCATTGCAGAGTTAAGACGTTTTTTAGGAATGCTTAACTTTTACCGCAAATTCGTTAAAAACGCAGCTGCACTACAAGCCCCGTTAAACGCATTTCTAAAAGACGCCAAAAAGAACGATAAAAGGCCCATCAATTGGACTCCTGAGACACAGCAGGCTTTCGAAAGCTGCAAAGACAGTCTGGCATCCGCTATATTTTTGACACATCCGGTCAGTGATGCACCACTCACCATCGTTACCGACGCTTCAGATACCGCAATGGGTGCAGTCCTTGAACAATTACAAGATTCGGTGTGGAAACCACTTGGTTTTTTTTCAAAAAAGTTCTCTCCAGCACAAACAAACTACAGCACTTTTGACAGGGAACTTACTGCAATCTATTACAGCATTAAGCATTTTCGCGACATCATTGAAGGTCGTCAAGTAAGTGTCCAGACAGATCACAAACCCTTAACTTATGCCTTTTCGCAACGAACCAGTAAAACCTCACCCAGGCAAACAAGACATCTTGAGTTCATATCGCAATTTACAACACAAATAACTCACATAGCAGGAGACCAGAATACCGTAGCCGATGCACTATCCCGCATAAATGCAATTTCCATGCCAGCTGCACTAGACATGCAGGAAATAGCACAAGCACAGGCTGATGACGATGAACTAAAAGCTCTTTTGGAAAACGACACAGCATTGAAATTGCAGCGTTTTTCTTTACAAGGTTCAGATCTTCCAGTTTACTGTGACACTTCCACAGAAGAAATTCGACCATTCATTCCCAGATCTCTCCGGAAACGCGTATTCCACATGATCCATAGGCTGTCCCATCCCAGCAGCAGAGCTACAAGCAAGCAGATAAGAACAAAATTTGTTTGGTACGGCATCAACAAGGATGTTGCAACATGGGTTAGAGCCTGTGAAGATTGCCAGAAATCTAAGACTGGCAGGCACAATAAGGTATTACCATTGCAATTCCCAGTCCCAGATAAACGCTTTGACCAAGTGCACATCGACATTGTAGGACCTCTACCAACCTCACAAGGTTACCGTTATGTTTTGACAATGATTGACAGATTTTCTCGGTGGCCCGAAGCAGTACCTATTGGAGACATACAAGCAGATACAGTAGCAACCGCATTCTACTCAGGCTGGGTAGCTCGCTTCGGTTCCCCCTGCACAGTCACAACTGACCAAGGAACCCAGTTCGAAGCATTGCTCTTCAAGGCCCTGACACACCTGACCGGCTGCAAACGTACGCGTACTACTCCATATCACCCAGCAGCAAACGGAATCATTGAACGGTGGCATCGCTCCTTGAAAGCTGCGCTCATGTGTCACAACACTGCACGGTGGGTGGAAATCCTTCCTACAGTGTTGCTCGGTCTGCGAACTTGTTTCAAAGCAGACATCAACTGTTCCGCCGCTGAAATGCTCTATGGAACTACCCTACGGGTACCGGGAGAACTATTTAGCAATGAAGACCTCCCAGCAAACCCACAAATCTTCGTCGAGCGTTTCCGGGAAGATATGGAGAGACTTCGTCCTACTCCAACTGCACATCACCGACGTAGTACTCCATTTGTGCATCAGGACCTATACACCTGTAAACATGTTTTTATTCGAAACGACGCCGTGAAGAAGCCACTCCAACGCCCGTACACTGGACCTTTTGCTGTAGTGGAACGGTGTAGTGATAGAGTGTTCACAGTGAGAATAAACAGTAGAAACGTAAACATATCGGTAGAAAGACTTAAACCAGCCTTCTTTGAAAATGAAGCCTCAGAAGCTGTTCATCCCTCCGACTGCTCCGAGAGCACAATCGCTCCCACGAGTGACTCAGTGCATCCACCAAAAACATATGTGCGTAAAAAAGTGCAATTTAAGTTGTAGCAACACGGCAATCGCTTACGTTTTAGTACTTAAGATTGTAACCATAATTTCCTCTGTATATATTTTTGTTTTGATCATAACGCGTTGCAGCCAACTACGTTACTCGGAGGGGAGTACTGTAGGAACATACATTACCGACGCCTCGGTAATACCTACATTGCCGACCAGTCGATAAGGAAGAGAAATATATAACCGAGAGTTCCCGCGACAACAACGATAACAAGCTCGCGTCCTTCGACTTACTTTATGTATCATCACACGACATTAAATCATTAAATTATTAATAAACAAATCAAGTAGTGCTTATTCAACCTCAGTGAACCTAAGTACCTACAGATCCAAATTCATCTGCGCCATCTACCGCCTTGGGGTTTAATAATGGCGTTCTCATATAAAATGCTATGGAAAATAACGTTTAAGAAATTTAAAAATGCCGCATTAATTGGGAGCAAAATTTTTAATTTTTTTTATTTTTGCCTTTTAGCATTCATTTTTCATTACATTCATTCACTTTTTGTACATATGCTCTTATAAAAACACTTAAAAATATAAAAATAAATTTAGTTTGCCATTAGCGAATTGCATGTTTTAAATTAAATTAATTAGGTTTATCGAAGTCCTTAAGGGTACAAAATTACGTGGAAGGGTCATTTTTATTTGGGAAAAGATAGAAAACAAAAAAATTTAATGCTATGGAAAGGAATATTTAGGAAAATTTATAAAATAATAGAAATGCGCTTTTATATTTTTGTCATATAAGAGATGCTCTGGGAAAGATGTTTGGGAAAATTCAAAATGCCGTTTTAATTGTGAGAAATTTTTTAATTTTTTTTGTTTTTGCTTTTTAACATTAATTTTTCACTGCTTTCATTCACGTTTTGTACATACGCTTTTTTAGTGTTTTTATAAGAGCCTATGTACAAAAAGTGAATGAATGTAATGAAAAAAGAATGCTAAAAGGCAAAAATAAAAAATTTAAAGATTTTTCTCGCAATTAATGCGGCATTTTTAAATTTCTTAAACGTTATTTTCCATAGCATCTTATATGAGAACGCCATTATTAAACCCCAAGGCGGTAGAGGCGCTGCTTACACGGGATCCCGTCGAGAGTGGAAGTCGCACGTATTATTATATAACGTATTTGGTGTGGCTCTGGAAACTGTCACTGACATTGACATTGACCAATTTTGGACTCAAACTCAATGATCACACGTTCACAGTCAACCTTCAATGACGATTCGGAAAGTGAAGAAATTGTACCATCCTCAATTCCAAAGAAACTACATCCTTCAGATATTAATTTGGAATTGCAATTGCCAAAATTTGACAGCTGTCTAAGTGAGTGTCACATTTGTCCTGAAACCAGATATTTTAAGAATATTAATGGTTTAAAGATACACAACTCGAGATGCCACAAAAATACGTTGATTCCTACTTCAAATCCGGATCAGTTACAAAGTTGTACTGATAAAATTGGTTACCTCAAATCCAATGTTTGCACACTGAGAAGAGTTCCTCGTGGTGCAAGAATATCTGCGGATAACAAACTTACAAAAGTTATAAATGACTGTGTCTCTATCAATTATCTTTTGATCCGGGAAGACCTTTTCTTTTTCGCCTTTCGAGTGCTTCATATTCCATCAACAAATGTGACTAAAAACGATTCGTTGACTTCAAGTGTGAAGAAAAATGCCTAAGGAAATGGGGATTCACTACATTACTCCAAAACAGATTTCTCTAAATTCTCTCGCTTCAAATCAGCTGAAAACAAAGTATTAAGGGTGCTGTCCGTATTTTGTCGTCTGATGATACCTTTGCAAGCGATAACGCCGATACTTTTGAGTTACTGAAATTAAAACATCCAATTCATTCTAGATGAAACCAGTTCCCTCATCAACTTGAAGAAAGTGCGAAACATCTAGTTGTTTTTGAAGTAGCTATTTTATCTTTCCCTAATGGTTCGGCTGCGGGTATGGACGGACACAGACCTCAACATCTTAAAGATTTGTTAAACAAATGTACTGCTGACTCTGGACAACGGTTATTACACGCTATTTCCAATCTTTGCAACCTAATGCTTTCAGGTAAAGTAAATTCAGAAATAAGAACTTTTCTGATGGAGGTATTCGTCCAATCGCTATTGGTTCAACACTTAGACGCCTAACTTCTAAATTATGTAGTCTCCATGTAAAAGATACGTTATCTACCCATTTCCACCCTATCCAATTAGGATTTGGAATAAAATGCGGTTGTGAGGCAGCAGTTCATTCAATTAGATCGTATATTAAAAACCAATCTGATGCTGAGGTAATTCTTAAAATTGACGTCAAAAATGCTTTTAATTCTGTTGAGAGAGACTCACTCCTTTCTATCGTCAAGGATATCATCCCAGATCTTTACCCATACCTCTGGCAATGTTACGCTTTTCAATCTAATTCATTTTATAATAGTAACGTGATTGAATCTTTAGTAGGATGTCAAGAAGGTGATCCATTAGGACCAGCCATTTTCAGTCTTGCTAACTTCAGAATTAAATATTTGGTATTTGGATGATGGTACTTTAGGAGGTAAAGCATCGGATGTTTTACATCACTTAGAAGTCATAATTTCAGAGTTTAAAAAAATTGGTTTATTTCTCAACCCCAATAAATGCGAACTTTACTTTTTTGATAACATTTCCCAAATTGAAAGGTCTATATTATTAGATAGATTTAATTCCTTAACCCCAATGGTACATGACAAACGTGGCGTCTGCCTGTCGGGACTTGACTGCGTAGAGCATGTCATACTGTTAGGCGAGTTACGGTTCTACCCATACCGACTCCGGGAAACATCGGACTACCGTCTAATCCCTTAACCCCAGGAATACGTATTTGTGATAATTCAAATTTTGTTCTACTCGGTTGTCCCATTCTTGATGAAGCAATCCCTGTTTCTTTTTCTAAAAAAGTGGAGACATTTTCTTTACTTTCCACAAACCTTTATAAAGTTAGCCCGCCAATCAGTCTTTTTGCTTCGTCATTGTTTTTGGATGCCAAATTTTATCTACCTCCTTAGATGCTGCCCTGTTTGGAAATTTAAAACTTTATGTTAAGAATTTAATCATAATATTCATTCGAGTCTGGAAAAAATTTTGAACATAAAATTTACAAACAGGTCATGGGATCAAACCAAGTTACCTGTCCGTTTTGGTGGTCTAGGTATTCGATCTGTTGCAGATATTTCAACTCCAGCCTTCTTATCTTCTATCTTTGCTAATTCTCGGCTCATTAAGTCTATTCTACCTTCTCGTTTTTCCAATTTCGAGACATCTTACTCCAGTGAAGCCATTGAAGAATGGAAAATTATATCTAATTCCTCGTCTTTACCCTCGACATCTCCCTCCATTCAACGAAATTGGGATTGGAATTGGGAAATAATTGTATTGAAAATAACTTTCAAAAGCTATTGTCTTCCTCAAATGTTTTTTTGTCTTTACCTTCTTCTAAATTAGGCACTTTGTTAGAAAGAAACACTTTACAAATTGCCGTTTCTCTAAGATTAGGATTAGTATTTGTCATCCTCATATATGTAATTGTGGTTCTTCAGTAGACACGTACAGTCGTCATGGACTGTCTTGCATAAAAAGTGCAGGAAGAATCGCAAGACACAACTGCATTAACGACATCTTAAAACGTGCTTTCTCATCTGCCATCATCCCTAGTTTACTTGAACCCAATGGGGTTCTGAGAGATGACGGCAAACGTCCATATGGAATCACTATTATTTTCTGGAAGGAAGGCAAATCCCTTGTTTGATATGTCACCTGTACAGATACGCTTGCACCTTCACATTTACCTGAGTCGTCCATATCTGTTAGATCTGCTGCAAACAAAGCAGAAAATCTTAAAAGAAAAAAATATGGTTCGTTATCAGATCACTACATTTTCGTTGGCTTTGCTGTTGAAACCTTTGGTCCTTAGAGTATGAGCGCTTTATCGTTGTTGGATACTTATTATTGACGTCACAGGTATTCCTCAGGCGAAAACATACTTAAAACAACGAATTAGTATTGCCATTCGGAAGGGTAACGCAGCCAGCGTTCTGGGAACTGTGCCTAGTTATTCTTCTCTGGACGAATTATTTAATTTAACGTAATTTTTAGTTTGTATTTTGTAATTTAATTTATAATAGGTTATAATTTTTTTTAATAGATGTAATTATCTTTATCTACAATCATGACGTAATACGTTCATTTCATATGCTAGCCATGGATACATACCAAGGCACCTTATCCACAGGTCACGCCCCTTCAGTTTCATTTTCATTAATAGACGGAGCGTATTGTTGGTTGCCTATTTATTTTCATTAATGAACGGAGAGTAATGTTGGTTGCCTATGCGCACGGTAGAATGATTAGTTTTGGTACCTTAGTTTTTACGAGGCTACCTAAACAAATGTCTCGGGTTCAATTCTGGGCGACAGTAACACCGTATTAAAATCAGAACCATGTCTCCTCGCGAGGGAATGGTAAAACACCGAGGTATTCTCCCTAATCTCTTCTTCTTCTTCCTTCTTCTATTACTGAGGGAATATTTGCACTTAACTGTTACGGGACGGAACAATTATCGGACGGTGCCAATGCACGACGCCCTTGCGGGAAAAAGAAAATTAGGAACGAGTAAAAGACTATTATCCATTAGGGAGACCTCGGCTATCGCGAGAATCGGAGAAGTGTCACAACTTGAGGCTGGTTAAGTCGTCACTTTCAAAATATAATATAAGGAAAAGAAAAACACGTTCGTATTTTTCTTGCTAACTGACAAATCCTTGTTATTTTTTTCGCGCCCATGACAACTGGAAGCAAAGGCTTCTCGATGAAAATCACGTTTTGGTTTCGGTTTAATTTCGGTGTCAATTTTGCTTCGGAACTTATCAGCATTTCAAAGTTTTATCGAATACAATTTTGATTGTAGATAAACAGCTGTATTTTTCTCGCACATAATGGCTATTATGAACTCAGATGTTTGTAAATACTCGTCTTCGACTCGTATTTACAAACTTTCATCTTCGTTAATAATAGCCTACATTATGTGCTCGTTAAATAATATACTATTTATAATAATGTATAATAATAATTGTATAAAATGTGTATAAATAATAATAATCTATTTAATAAATATTAATTATACAATGAGGACGCGTGGGTTGGAATAAATTCATTTAAAATTTACGGGTTTGGTTTTTGGAAAAACGCCCAAACACGTCGATTTTTGTTTTTAAAACTGCATCTTTTTTGATATTCATAATTTTAAGATCGTCTTTTGTTTTCGCACTGTGACGTCATTAATAATTTTTTTAAATTGCATCCTATATTTTTGTTCACGAATTTGGATGCAGCGCATTTTTCTGAGTACAGAAATGTCAAATTCGTATGACCTTGAAGAGGAAAGTTTTCGAAATAATCAGTCCTAAAGTTTCAAAAATTTATGATAAAATTATTAGAATAGACCACTAATAATATCATCAAGGAAGCGCTGGAAATCGAGCAAAACATTCAATTGCGTGTTTATTTTTCCGGTTTATTGAAGTAGACTTTAGATTTCAGATAACCCCATAGATAAAAATCTAATGGGGTTAAATCTGAAGACCTAGATGACCATTCGATAAAACCTTTCCTTCCGATCCATCTATTTGGGAAAATATTATGAAGG
The DNA here is from genome assembly GCA_949768715.1 of Dascillus cervinus. Lineage (NCBI taxonomy): Eukaryota > Metazoa > Arthropoda > Insecta > Coleoptera > Dascillidae > Dascillus > Dascillus cervinus. Next base: position 20,507,388 of record OX458319.1, on the reverse strand, counting down.
TATTCTCGTACTGTTATGGAATAGTGTGGGGGCGTTCCATCCTGTTGGAACCATATTGAATCTGCCGGTATATTTGGGTTTTCATTATTCAGATAGAGTGCACTTACACTGGGTATTATGTCATTTTGTAGTAAGTCTAAGTATTTTTCAGAATTAAGTGTTCCCTCAATAAAAAGGGACCCACAATTGAGATACCCACAATTCCGGTCCAAACGTTTACTTTCTGAGGGAATTATGTATGACTTTTCATTCTCCAATGTGAGTTTTCCGGTGCTCAATATCGAAAATTTTGCCTGTATACCGAACCATTCAAACAAAATGTTACCTCGTCGGAAAAAACTATCTTACGTAAAAGTTCCGGGTTGGAATTGCATCTATCCATCATTATTTCGCAAAATTCTATTCTGCGGTCGAGATCGTCTTCAATAAGTTCCTCAACAAAATGTACTTTGTATGGGTGCCATTTGTTCTTGTGTAAATATTTTAGAACAGAAGATTTACTTACTGACTGTTTTGCAGCTACTTGTCGACTTGATTTTTGAGGATTTTTTAGTAAATCGAGCAAAACATTCAATTGTGTGCTTTCTGGAAATGTAACATGGTTGGTTTTGTAATTGTCTGTTACGTGGGCAAAGTCTCTAAACTTTTTCTCCATCTTACTAACTACTGATGGTGTAATAGGCTTCTCCGGGTACTTATCATTGAACAATTCGCAAACTTCAGCTTGTGTTCGAGTATTATCGTTATATCCTACCATCATCAACATTTCTATTCGTTGTTTCTCAGTTAAACGCGCCATCCTTCAAGCCTTGAAACTGTACTTGACAAGTGGCAACAATTAAAAAAACCAAACAAACACACAATTGAATGTTTTGCTCGATTTCCAGCGCTTCCTTGATGATATTATTAGTGGTCTAATCTAATAATTTTATCATAAATTTTTGAAACTTTAGGACTGATTATTTCGAAAACTTTCCTCTTCAAGGTCATACGAATTTGACATTTCTGTACTCAGAAAAATGCGCTGCATCCAAATTCGTGAACAAAAATATAGGATGCAATTTAAACAAATTTAAACGTCATAGTGCCAAAATAAAAGACGATCTTAAAATTATAAATATCAAAGAAGATGCAGTTTTAAAAACAAAAATCGACGTATCCGAGCGTTTTTCCAAAAACCAAACCCATGAATTTTAAATGAATTTATTCCAACCCACGCGTCCTCACTGTATATGTATGATTTTTTAATTACAATAGTACATAGTGTTGTTTATAAATAAATCGAACAAATAAAATCTGGGAAACGAACGCGACAATGCCGCGAGCTCAATTTTTGCAGATTGAGGTTGGCAGCCTTGCGCGTCAGTAGGTGATTTCTGTTGACATTTCATGTGACGATAGTTATCAAAATGTTGAAATGCAAAAGTTTTCGTTGGAAAAATAAACTAGTGTCTGAGAAAGTTTATAATCAAAGAGTGGCACAGCAAAAGTGTGCACAAGAGAAAAAGAGAAGAAAGTGTCGCTGATAAAACAGAATCGCGTGTTGAGACAGTGGTTCCCCCGAACATTGGCCAAGATTATTTCGAAGGACGTCGCATTGTCGAGTTAGCAGCATTAGCTAAACAATTATGGTGTTGCTCTTGCAAGGAATCTCTATCGCTAGAGTATATTGAACATGAAGCCGAGGGTTAGGTTCAATTTTATGAATTAGATGCCATAAATGTCTACATATGAATGTAGCAGCGACTGGAAAGCAACACACTTCTGCAAAAGGAGGGTCTCGTTTCGACACTACTTCCAAAGCAGTTTTTGGTAAGTTTTTTGTAATTGTATTTTTAGGGTTTTGTACCTTCAAAGGAAAAACGGAAACCTTATAAGATCATTCCCGTGTCCGTCCGTCCGTCTGTCACAGAGGTTTTTAAAAATCTTAAAATTATTCAAATTTGTTCTGTTAGGAACTACGCACAGTGGAATGGGATGGACTCATCTAAATAAATTGCTGTGTTTGAATATCCCAAGCATCAGTTTCGCGACTTATAAACAATACGAAGAAGAAATTGAAACAATCGCAGAAAAAGTTGCCAAGGGAAGCTGCGAAAAAGCTGCTGAATTAGAGCGAGAACTCACAATAAAGCATGCAGCTGACATTGAGAAATTACTGTAAATATTAATCCTTTAAATCGTTAAATGAAATCGATTCAAAAATTTCATTAATATTTTTAAATTGAAACGGTGAATTAAATTTAAAAACATTAATTAAATATACAAATATAAAAATTGATCTAACGAATTGTAGTGTAACTAGATATAAGTACATAGGTTAATGTAAAATAAGCAATTATATAGTATAAATAGAGAATAAATAGAATAGTAGGGATCGTGTTCTGATAGCATTCTGATAGTATTTTTGAAGTGATAACTTCTTATGGCACGCTATGAATTTTTTGGGAGCCTGACTCAAGTTCCCCTTAATAGTTTCCACTTAAATCATTTGAAGTTATCATTTCTGTCGGGCGTTCCTAGATGCACATGTACATTTTTAATCTATGTATGATTAATTTTTTAGCATAACGTTTTTAACAATCTTAAATTTGTACATAATGAAATTAATAATAATAATAATTAATAATAATTAATAGTTATATAGTTATATAATTATTAATTGTCATGTCTATTTTCTTTAGGTCAGAAAATTTGCAATCTGGTTTTATTAAACTTTCAACATCTGCAAGTTCCAATCCATCTCCTAGTCCTATACATGATCAAAACGTATCAGACGAGTCGAGTAAAGTACAGCAAATAGTTACATTTAATGATGTAATCAACATTATGTTGTCTTATGATATGGGCTGGAATACGAGAGGCACTGGCAGAAGCTACGATAGTTTCATGGGTGGCTTAATTTTAGATTATGGAATTTGTAATGGAAAATACAAAAAATGTGAATACGGTCACGACAAAGACGATCATGATTGCAGGCTGAATTTTTGGGGATCATCAAAAGCGATGGAGCCACACGTTGCTAAAAAAATCGTAACAGAAAGTTCAATTTTGAAGTCAAAAAATTTGAAAGTTAGAATACTTGTAGGGGAGACCGGGGTTAGTTGTCACAAAATTTACGTTTGCTTTTTTTTCTCGTTTAACTTTGACATTTTGGGATATCTTTTTTTTTAGATATATACTTACATGTGTCGTGATTTAGATTATGAACAGTTGATTTTGTTATATCTAGTGATGTATGTGGAACAAAATATTTTCTGTCTGCATGTAAAGTGTGACAACATGCCCCGAGGCGGGGTATGTTGTCACAATATATGGGGTAAGTTCTCACAGGACAAAAAAAAATGGTAGTGAGTAGAATTTATATTCTATTCAATTGTGGAAACAGAAATGTATTAAAAACTAAACAAAACAAATAAACTGACATAAACAAGTGAAAGAGGGGGATTTCTGATCCTAACTTCTCGTGCAGCCTGATTAAAATATCCGTAGGTGGAGTAGACCGATTTGTTTTTCTTTTGTACGTTCTAACCATCTGAAATGGTACAGAAATATCTTTGATATTGTTTATTACACACCGGGGCAAGTTGCCACTGTGACAACTTGCCCCAAAAACAGTGTGACAACTAGCCCCAAGTCAACTTTTGTGATGAAAACCAAATTATTTATTTTAACCTTACAAACTCACATTATAATTTTTACATTAATTTGTAGCTAAAAGACGATTCTTTCATAAAATAAAATTGATACTTACTTTGAATCACGTTTCTACGGTCCAGACGACTCTAAAAGACAGCGATAAAATTTACTTGCACTTCTGTCAAACACAAAATCAAGAATAATTTAGGCGCTATATAGGTGACCATAGTCAAACTTTGTAGGGTAATTAAGATACCTATAATGGTTATCTAGACTGGCCCGACGCACAGTCAAAATGTTTATCTTGGCTGTTATGGCGACTGTGACAACTTGCCCCTGTGACAACTAGCCCCGGTCTCCCCTAAGTGATGATGACAGTTCGACAATAGCAGCTTGTCGTGCTAATACAACTGATCAAATTGTTAAACTTTCTGATATAAATCATGCTTCGGGGCGGGAGTTAAAAAAGAACTGTATATAATTGAAAAAAGTCACAAAGAGCTAACGAGAGACGGCATAGTTTACTTGCATGGTTGCTTTACTTTTACAGTTGCACAGAATAAAGGTATCATGTGTTCAATGATCATTCACTGTGTGGCTCTTGGTGCGGATACATGCATGATAAAGAGAATTACAACCATAAAGCGATTCCAGGAGGATTTCATGACATTCAATTGTTTGAAGCTTTGAAAGAAATATTCGCAAAATTAGCATCAAATGCGCAAAAGTTCTCTGCTGGCGTTTCAAGCAATGCTAATGAAAGTTTAAATGCAACCATGGTTAGTAAGGTACCTAAGTCGAGATGTTATAGCAAGTCCGCAGCGGCTGATTATCGTTTTGCTTGTTCAGTAGGCCAGAAAAATATAGGTGAGGGTTACACGCAAAGGATTACTGTTTCTGCTAGTTTGTCACCAGGACATTTTCACTCTAGACACGTCTCAAAAGTTGACAAAATTGTAGCATCTAGACGGTGTATTATTGGAACTAAAGCTTTTAAAGCAAATCGTTTGCGTCTAAAAAAACGTAAAAATGCCTTCCGTCAAAGAAAGAAAAAAAAAGAAAGGATGGAACGGATTTCATACAAGAGCACCTTTTGACAGCACCTGTTATATAAATTAACCAGATTGATCCTGATTTTTCTTATGAAACGTTAGACAAAGAATTTCCAATAGTTCTTCTCGATCTAGAAACATCCAGTCTTGGTAGAGACTGCGATATCTTGCAAATAGCAGCGAAATGTGGAGAAGCTAAATTTGACACATATGTAAAACCGACCAAGAGAATCTCTGCAGCAGCAACCCAGGCGAATGGTTTGACTTATGATTATGGGGATTTACGTCATAACGGACAAACAGCTACATCCGTATCACTGCCAATTGCTCTTGGAAATCTCTTTTAATGGTTGCAATCGTTTCAGAAGAAAGTTTATATAGCTGCTCATAACTTAAATTTTGACGGGCCCAGGTTGTGCGTTGCAATCATCTCTTGCTTCCTACGCACTGAATTTTCAGAAGTTGTTGTAGGTTTTATAGATACATTAAATGTAATTAAAAAGCATACAGGGCGAAAGGGAAAGGGAGAATGTACAGTCACTGGCTTAGTGAATTGGCTAAAAATTTCAAGGTTTGGTGCACATAATGCTTTATATGACGTTAAAATTTTGGATAAAATCTTGATGAAAGCATAAGTTTCAGATGAAGTATTATACAAGAATGGCAAACAGTATTTTTCAGAGATGAATAAGTGGGAGCGTGAGAAACAAATTCTGGGAATACTGCCAACTTTACAGTCTTTGAAAGGTATAGTCAGTGAGGCAATTAGGAAAAAAATAGCTAATTCGGGAATAACTATTGATCACCTAAACGAAACTAATCGATCCTCCGGATTACTTGGTGTTACTCAGCTTCTCTCTCACAAAGTCGATGGCAAACCAGTAGTCACAACTCATAAATCGACTGTTAAAAAAATAGTAAGTTGGCTTAATGAAAGTCACTGATGAGTTCATGATTAAGTTATTCACAACACAAGAAAAGATCAGTAATACTCTTGATCATGCAAATGTTATATTTTTACTAACTGAAGTACCCAGCTTTGCTCGGTGTAAACAATTTGGCGGCTGTAGGACACTTCTATTTGCCCCTCTCCGCGACGGGCGGCAAATTAAACCCCCCTGCTAAGATGCACTGGTGTACAAAATTTGGTGGCTGTAGAACACTTTCTATGCGAAAATATGTTTGGACGAATTTACGTTTCTCTTCTAAGACGCACATGGGCGCTGTGCGAAACGTTGCCAAATTTCGGGTGTCCAACCCGCCATTCTCACGTGATAGGTACGTTTTCCAATAGTTTTTAATTAATATTTTTAAAGCTAATCACTTTAGATTAGCTTTTGTTGCAACTTCACCTATTGGTTCAGAAAATTGTAAACGTATGTCATCATTTATTCTTACCTAATTAACTGAATATTTGCCTAGCAAATTTAAAATGAATCACCCAAACATTCTGAAATTTACTAAGTCCGTTCAGCAGGGGTTTAACTTCAACTGGTATAAATTTCATATTTTTAACATCATTTTATACATATAGATGATACATGCTTTATTATTATTTTGTAAAGTGACAGTTATTTAGAATCTCAATAATACTCTAATTAGTAAGTGGCCAGTGCATTATTATTAATTCTGAGTGCAGTCGAGAAACTGCTGTTAATACAAATTTTTTTTAAAGATGTTAAATTTAAATTAGTCTCAATTTGTTGCAAAGAGAAATTCCGATTTCCTGGAAGATTGAATAATCTAACAACAAACAAGCCAATTGGAAATTTGGAGATATCCAATTGCATTTTCTTTACGTAAGATTAGGTGCATATTTGATATACTAATTATTCCACCGAATTAATTAATTATTCGTATCAGTTTAAACATTTAACTATTTCGATTTTACAAGCTTCTCAAAAACCTGCTTCTGCCGCTTCAGTATATCCACCTCACTTCGGCAGTTTATTTATGGTCAGCTACAAAATTGTTGTTTACCTGCCGAACGTTACTTATAGAAAGTGAAACCATTATTTCAGTTTAAGCAATTGGAGGAAACAGGCAATCTTTTTCCGCCATTTGAATGAGTGTGTAGCGGCGGCTGTATTATTAATAGCGCGATAATCAAGCGCCCATAATAAAAAAAGATATTATTATTATCAGTCAATTGACGATCGATAGAAAATAATTTGTAATAAATAAATCAATCAAACATCGAGTTAATTACTACAAATTGGTGACCCCGACGTGATTTGAAAAACATGTTAAACGAACAACAGCCACCGCCGCTATCAGAAGGCCGACAAGAGCTCCCGCCGCCATCAGAAGGCCGACAAGAGCTCCCGCTTTATGCTTCACTGGATCAGACTTCAGTACAAGCGGCCCCGTTTTGCCCAACAAATCCGGACCTCTGGTTCCGCTTGTTGGAGGGCCAATTCCAATGCAAACGGATGACGAATGACACGACCAAGTTTTGGGCAGCTCTCAATGCCATGGGAATTCAGTACGCGGCTGAAGTTGACGACATCACGCGTAGCCCCCCCGAAAATGATAAGTATTTAACCCTAAAGACTACGCTCATCCATCGTCTCACAGGATCCGCCGAATTACGGATTCGCCGATTATTGGAACGCGAAGAATTAGGTGATCGGACGCCATCGAAGTTCCTGCGACATTTAAGGACTATAGCGGATATTCAGGTTCCTGATAATGTTATTAGGTCTCTGTGGCTTCAAAGACTACCTGCAAATGTGCAGTGTATTTTAGCTGTTCAAACTAATAACACACTCGATCAACTAGCCGAGTTAGCGGACAAAATCTGCGAAGTTATGCCACAACGAACAGTCGCCTCCGTCGCCACACCGCTTTCTCACCAGCAGGTATCTGTTACACCTGTACTTGGTCAAACTGCAGGTACGACAGCTGCCGTCTCTGCTCCTGCATGTAATACCATCGACAAACTCGTGACACAAATGGAGGCGTTGACTCGTCGAATGGACGAACTACGCAGAGATCATCGTCGAGGACCATCACGTACCCGTAGTCCTAGTCGAAATCGACAAAGCAGTTCGCCTTCACCTTCTGGTTTGTGCTGGTACCACAAAGAATTTGGAACTCGTGCTAAACGCTGCCGTTCTCCGTGTAAATTTTCGGAAAACTTCAACAACCAGTAGTAAGTACGACCGAAACTGCTGGTATCTTCGCGAGTGGTCGTCTTTTCTTGACAGATCTTTCTACTAAATTAACGTTTCTTGTTGATTCTGGCGCAGACGTCAGTATTTTTCCAAAGAAACTTTGTAAATGGAATCGCGAGAAAACAGAATTTTCACTCTATGCCGCCAACGGTACAAAAATTGACACTTTTGGAACAGTAGTGCTATCCCTTGATCTCAACCTTCGTCGGAAATTTCCGTGGACATTTCTGGTTGCTTCTGTCGATAAACCAATCATAGGAATCGATTTTCTCAGTTTCTTTAATCTGCTCATCGACGCCCGTCATCGACGCCTGATTGACGCCACAACCCGACTCACTACTTCAGGTACCCTTCCCAGCAACCTATCAGTTGGAAGCATTAAAACAATTTCAGGAGACTCACCATATCACAGCATCATTTCCGAGTTTCCTGAAATAAGTCGACCCACCTGGCGATCCACTTCCACCAGTCACGGTGTGACGCACCACATCGAAACGACCCCTGGCCCACCGGTCACATCTCGCCCCCGTCGCCTCGCCCCAGAACGACTTTCAATTGCCCGCAAAGAGTTCGAGCACCTCTTAGCCCTCGATATCATTCGTCCTTCAAAGAGCAATTGGTCCTCCCCCCTCCACCTGGCTATTAAAAAGAACAATGAGTGGCGCCCCTGCGGAGATTACCGTTCACTAAATGTACGAACTGTGCATGATAATTATCCGATACCGCATATTGAAGATTTTGCTCAAAATTTATACGGAAAGTCAGTGTTCTCAACAATAGATCTACTTCGAGCATTTCATCAAATTCCCATTAATCCAGAGGACATTCCGAAGACAGCAATAACAACACCTTTCGGCTTGTACGAATTCGTATACATGAGTTTTGGTCTTCGAAACGCTGCACAGACTTTTCAACGATTTATCGACCATGTACTCCGCGGACTTGATTTTTGCTATTCATATATCGACGACATTTTAATCGCGTCCTCCTCGCCTGAAGAACATTCATCGCATTTAAAAATCTTGTTTAATAGGCTGAAAGAATTTGGTGTGATTATCGACCCCTCAAAATGTTGCCTGGGTCAGCCCGAGGTCCTGTTTCTTGGCCACACTGTCAATGCGACAGGATGTCACCCCCCTCAAGATCGTGTGGAAGCTATCCGCGACGCTAACGTCCCGACTACCGTCAAGCAGTTGCGTCGTTTCCTTGGAATGATAAATTTCTACAGGAGATTCATTCCCAATGCAGCATCTACGCAGGCACCACTGAACAATCTTTTGACGGGCCCAAAGTCAAAAGATAACCGCGTCATCGATTGGACTTCCACAACACTTACAGCTTTCGAAGCTGTCAAACAATCCATCATCAGTGTCGCTTTGTTGGCTCATCCTTCACCAACTGCAGTTAGATCAGTTATGGTCGACGCATCGGACTTTGCCATAGGAGCGGTGCTCCAACAATACATCGATGACGCATGGCAACCGATAGGCTTCTTTTCTCGAAAATTATCTCCCACGCAACAAAAGTACAGCGCGTACGACCGAGAATTATTAGCTGCCTACACCGCCATCAAGAAATTCCGTCATTACCTCGAAGGTCGAAAATTCACACTTTATACGGACCATAAGCCGCTGACGTTCGCTTTCCAACAAAATTTGGACAAGTGTTCACCACGTCAATTCCAGCACCTTGATCTTATTGGACAATTCACTACAGACATTCAACACATCAGTGGCAAAGAGAATATACCGGCTGATACACTCTCGCGTCTCGAGTCCATTAGCACGAACCCTGTTAATTTTTCTGACCTTGCTGCAGTCCAAGAAACAGATGTCGAACTTCAAGATTTGGTGAATTCCAACCAAAGCTTACACTTCGTCAAGATTCACTTTCCTGAAGTCAACCGCGACGTTTTTTGTGATATCGCAACCGGTAAAGCCAGACCAATTGTACCTAATGCATTTCGCAAGAAAATTTTTGACAATCTACACGGGCTTTCACATCCTGGTGCACGAGTAACTACTAAATTGATTACATCTCGATTCGTTTGGCCTTCCATAAATAAAGATTGCAAAACCTGGTGCCGACAGTGCATTGAGTGTCAAAAGAACAAAATTTCTAGACACGTTAAATCGCCACTGTTCCCCATTCTTCCACCAAATGCTCGCTTTGAACACATTCATGTTGATCTAGTGGGCCCTTTGCCGCCGTCTAGAGGAAATTCCTACATTTTAACTTGTATCGATAGATATACAAGATGGCCAGAGGCTGTGCCCATTCCAAACATTTCCGCCGAAACCGTCGCAATTCATCTTTTGCACTGCTGGATAGCTAGATTTGGAGTACCATGTCGAATCACGACTGATCGAGGTAAGCAATTCGACTCCAACCTCTTCCAGAGTTTATCTCGACTAGCAGGCATTCGGCATCTCAAAACTACTGCGTACCATCCACAATCGAATGGGATGGTCGAACGTTACCACCGTGTGCTAAAATCTGCTCTCAAATGCCATGGTCATGCTAATTGGGTCGAATCATTACCTCTCGCTCTGCTTGGTATTCGCACTGCATTGAAAGAAGATCTTGGTACCTCAGCTGCAGAGCTCGTTTACGGTACTAGCCTTCGATTACCAACCGAACTTTTTTTATCAACCCCACCCGAATCAACATCTGAATTTGTTCTTAGACTACAAGAACATTTTTCAAAAATCCGACCAAAGCTTCCACGATTGCATACTCAATCGCCTGTTTTCATTTGGAAATCTCTTCGTACGACCTTCGCACGTTTTCATTCGTCACGACGCAATACGGAAACCCCTTCAGCCTACCTACCAAGGCCCATTCCGTGTCATTACCCGAAATGAAAAAACGTTTGAAGTAGATGTCCGTGGACGTACTCAGACCATCTCAATTGATCGCCTCAAGCCAGCTTTTGTTGCTGCCGATGAAGTCATCTTCAATGACACTTCCAAACCTGCTACTAAGAAGGAGAAGCGCGTGACGTTCCAAGCGCAGCCAGAATATTTTTAACATTCTTCCGCGCTCTCACTGGGAAGGGGGTGATGTAGCGGCGGCTGTATTATTAATAGCGCGATAATCAAGCGCCCATAATAAAAAAAAATATTATTATTATCAGTCAATTGACGATCGATAGAAAATAATTTGTAATAAATAAATCAATCAAACATCGAGTTAATTACTACAAGTGTATTGCGAAAAAAAAATAAGAAAACTTACGCTAAAAAAAAATAAACCATTTTGGATGTCTTGTTTGTAATAAGAATAATAATAATAATAATAATAATAATAATAATAATAGAACAATAAATGTTTTTTGTAAATGTTCATTTTTGAATGAAAATTTTTGTTTACGACTTTTTATGATTTATCAAGTCACTATATTATTGAAGTGAAAACTTCTTTAGGCGCGTTAGACGATTTTTGGATGGGGTAAATCTTACGAGTTCGCACCTAGTTACGTCACGCAGTTACCGCGTCACGGAGCCACTAATTTGATTAATTCATCGACAGATCAATCCTCAAAAACAAAAAGCATGTTTCTAAATGTCAAAATTTTCATAAATTTTCATACTCGTACTGGGGGCCTATCAACACGGAATGAACCATACATTCCAGAGTCACATTCAGATTATGATGACGAAATTCACAATGATATTCCTTCATAAGTTCAAATTAATAATGTTCCACAATTACATGAACCAATAATAACAAATTATGAACTAAATACTCAAAATTTTCCTTATCAAAATATTATTCCACTATTATTTCATAGTTTTAATTCTTCACTTCTGTCCCCAATAACTTCTTTTTTTTTTTTTTTTTTTTTAATTAAAAGCTTATTTACAACCAGCCAATTAGGCTAACAATCAAATCAGTTGTACAAAAGAAAAAAAAAGTTCTACAGCATGAGGGGGGTAGCCGTCCAATAACGATCCCCGAAATTCACTATACATCTAGTCTGCCAAGTCAGTTGTTTTCACTCTGGCTAATCGTCGAGTGTTATTTGTGTTGTCTAGAAGATTAAGCACCAACACGTTTGGATGATTGTGGATTCTGCTGACATAATTGGTAGAGCGTCGCTTGATTTCTTTCATGATATACGGAATATTGAGATCCTCATGTAGCGTTTTGTTTGAGATGTACCATTCGGCGTTAGTTACAATACGAAGGATTTTATTTTGCAATCGTTGCAAAATTTCAATGTTTGAGCGTTTAGCACAACCCCAGAATTGGATCCCATTAGACCATATGGGGATAAGCACAGTCTTATAAACCAGCACTTTGTTTACGAGGGATAATTTTGATTTGTACCCCAGCAGCCAGAACATTTTTTTAATTTTGAGATCTAATTCTTTCCTCTTTTTTGAGATGTGGGTTTTCCACGTTAGTTGCTTATCTAGGTACATACCAAGATATTTGACTTCGTTTTTAACCGGAACTTGAATACCATTTATGAACACCGGAGGAACTGTTCCACGCTTTGTGGTAAATGAAACAGCTGTGGACTTGTTTTCATTGATTTTGATGCGCCACTGTTGCATCCATTTATGTATCTTGTTGAGGGCTCTTTGGAGGTTTGCTGAGGCTACTGTTGGGTTGGAATGAGAGGATAGCAGTCCAGTGTCGTCTGCAGATGTGGCCGTAACAATGTTATCCTCGCATGGAAGGTCAGCGGTGAAAATCTGGTAAAGCGTAGGTCCTAAGACGCTGCCCTGCGGGACACCTGCATTGCATTGGTACAGACTAGAAAGGGAATTCTCGTGCTGAACTTGATAATACCTCTCGCTTAAGTAGGATTTAATGAGGAGGTAATATTGGTGAGGAAGTAACTGCTTAATTTTGTACAACAAACCGGAGTGCCAAACGCGATCAAATGCCTGGCTCACGTCTAGGAATGCCGTAACACAATATCTTTTTTCTTCCAGATCCTTTTCAACGACGTCAACCACTCTATGGATTTGTTCTAGAGCGGAGTGTTTTTTTCTAAATCCAAATTGGTGTTGTGGGATTAGTTCATAATTTGTTACGATGGGTAACAGTCTCTTTAGTATTAGCCTCTCTAGTACTTTAGATAACAATGGCAGTAGCGTTATTGGTCTATATGAGCTAGCTTCATGAGCGGGTTTACCCGGTTTGAGAATGCGGATTATTTGACCAAATTTCCATTGAATTGGGAAGTATTGTAATCTTATAACGGCATTAAAGATTTGTGTTACTGCCATTAGTGTCTTTAGCGGCAGTTCTTTCAGAGGTTTGGCAGAAAGAAGGTCATAACCCGGGCATTTTTTGTCCTCTAAGTTATTGATAACTGATGATATTTCGGAAGGAGAGAAGTGACGTATAGGAGGGCTTAGCTGTAGTGTAGCTTGTAAGTAATTTAAAATTTCACTTTCCTCATTCGGAGTAGCTACAGACGGATGAGGTTGAAATATATTAGATAGATGTTCTGCAAAAAGCTCGGCTTTTTCTTGATCTGTTCTAGCCCATGTACCGTCAGCTTTACGAATCGGTGGGATAGGATTATTGGGTCTTTTCAGATTCCTTGTTGCCTTCCAAAGAGAATAGCCATTGTGGGAAGAAGTCGATAGGTTGCTTACATAATTATTGAACGTTTCGTTTTTCCATTCGATTAAAGAATTTTTCAACTCCCTGGTTAACCTATTTAGGGTGCGTTTATCGTTGGGGTGTTTGGAACGTTGCCAAATTCTTCTGACTCTCCTTTTTTCGGCAATTAGGGTTTTAACGTATAAAGGGTAGTTTTCGATAATTACGTTCTTGTGACTAGGTGGCGTTGAAAGGTATGCTGCTTGTTGTATGTTGTTTGTAAGGTGTTCAACAGCCGTGTCAATTTCATCCTCTGTTTTTAGCGAAACTTGGATTTTAGTAGAATCTGTCAAGTGCTCCCTGCACATTTCCCAATTCGTACGACCATTGGAAAAGGATGGCTTCCTTTGCTTAGTGATTACAGAGGTGCTTATAGTGACTATGGAAGCTGAATGATCCGAGAAGAGGTCAAAACACGAATCCACCTTACAGTAAATGGAAGAAAGACCTTTTGTAACGTAGAAGTCTACGGCATCGGGAATTTTATTTGGGTCAGACGGCCAGTATGTAGGCTCCCCAGTGGAAAGTTGATTGAAATTGTTTGCCAGCATGGTTTTGTATAATACTCTTCCTTTAGTGGTGGTGAGTCTAGATCCCCAAATAGGATTTTATGCATTGTAATCGCCACCAGCTATAAACTTGTTCCCTAGTTTACCGAAGAAAGTTTCATATTGTTGTTGGTTAATGGAGTGTCTTGGAGGACTGTAAATAGATGCGACTACTAGCGAACCGTTTTTAATTAAGACGTTGATGATAGTACCTTGGAGATAATCAGAAACGAAATTTTCCATGATATAGTGAGGAATTCTGTTGTTGATGATAAAAGTGAGCCCGCGTGGGCTGTGCCATCGGGGTGGTTAGAATAGTACGTTGAGAAGTTGTGGATCTTAAAGTAGCTTCTGTCAGTAAAATGAGTTTCCGAAATCAGCAATAAGTCAATTTTATGTTCTTTAAGGAACCACTCGACTAGTAGACGACGTTGTGTTAGCCCATTTGCATTCCAAGAAGCTATTCGTAGACAGTGCATTAGAAAGGTTTATTAACTAGCTTGGTGAGCAGATGTAACATCATGCTGTTCTGATTCATAAGTTGATTAAACATAGCTTCAAATTTAACGAGAAATTGGGATAGAGAGATATCATGAGTAGAATGAGTAGAATTTTCTTGGGGCTGATTATTAGATAACTTGTTTGATGTGATGTCAGCGTAGGTGGCGTAGGATCGGATTCCAGAGCGGTCATGTTGTGGAGTAGTTGGTGTAATTGATGCGTTGTTGGTTGGTGGAAATTGGTTGCTATCATAGGTATTTACGTTTTGTTGAATTGGAATGGAGGAACTAGTATTGGTTGGCTTACCTCTGGATCGTTGTAGCTTTCTGTAGGTTTCGCAACCTTTATAGTTAGCCGGATGACTACCATCACAAGGTGCGCATTTGGCTGGTATATCAGCAGGTTTCTTGCACAGGGTTGTGTCGCGGGCTCCTCCACATTTAACACATGCGTATGGCCTGGCACAATATGATTTAGTGTGCCCATAAGACTAGCACCTGGTACATTGAATAATGACGTTTTTTTTCCTTGGGGCTTCGATATTTATCTTCATATTACACAAAAAATTTAAGTTGAAGATCTCTTTATTATTTGCATTAGGTTCTAAGTCGACGAAAAATAGAGAGAGAGCTTCTTTCGTTTGTCGATGTTTAACGTTTAAAATATTTCGAACTAGATGACCTTGTTCCTTTAATTCTTGCGTTATTTCCGTGGATGGAATTGAGTGGTGCAGGTTTCTTATCACTATTCAGTATGCCCTTTCTTGTCTGATTTGGTATGTGTGGTAGATTATTTTATCTTTTTGAAGCTGCTTGACTAGTTTTCGGTAGGATTCGGGTACGGTAACATTGATTATAATTGTGTCATTGGATTGGACTTTGCAGAAATATTGTTCTTTTTCTAGAACATTCGTTATGTAATTGGTCATGTCTTTAAAATTAGTAACTCCATATATGTAGATTGGTGGAGGCTTGGGATCCGATCCCTTTTTTGGTACATTTGAGTTACTGCTAGTGCCTGGTTGTGCTAGGATTTCGTCGTCCTCAAGATCGGAAAGATGGGAAAATCTATTGACGCAAAATTCAAATGGTTTTTTTTTCCAATTAGTGTTCGTTGAATTCTTCCTTTTCCTGACTGTTTGCCAATCGTTTGTGTTGCGGGTTTGAGTTATTTCTAAAGGCTGCGACCCCTCAGGGGCCGACGGAGAGGCCATAAGGCCCTAATATAAATATAAATTTAAAAGTTAAGTTAATGAATGAAGTCAAACTGCGGTTTAAACAAAAGTAAAAGTAAAAGAAACACTCGCGCTATCACTAGACACTCGATTAGATACGATGTCTCCGACCGCAAAATATGCGACCTTCCACATCGAAAATCAACTGGGGACTGACCCAATAACTGCCAATTTTTTTTTTTTGTAACCAAAGCAATGTGTGTAGTTTTTTGTTTAATAATAAACATTGCATTTTTTCATTCCAATGAGTGCAGTCGACATTCAATTTGAATCCATTATTTTCGATAGATATAGTCCATTATAAAATATATATAGTGGACCCTGTGATGTCGATAATGAAAATAAAAACAAGAACCTTTAATCACAAAAAAATTTTATATAAAATAATATAAAATTACTCACATAGACGCGTTTCGGTGGCTATGCCACCATCTTCAGTACATCTACTAAATCTAATTTTACAAACTAAGCCTTATATACTATTATTTACGCATCCGTGAATTTAACACTTGAGTGAGTTTCACGGATGGTTAGTCAAATCTAGTAATCTATACAATGGGGTATTGGGAATGGGGCCCATATCACTATTTAATAATTTTTTCCTATTCTTATATATAATCAAACTTTCCCTACTATTTAAATTCCTATAATCTGATTCTGCCCTAACCAATTTTAAATTGTCTATACCTATTGTATGGTTGCATTCTAGTACATGCAGGGCAACACTAGATTTCTCTGGTCTATTGTATTTGATATGAGCCATATGCTCTTTGAATCTGGTAATGATATAGGGATATGTCAGGTATTTACCAGATTAGTTGTAGCGATTGTGATTTGGTATATATTGGGCAAACTAGACGTTCTATCATTACCAGATTCAAAGATTAAATGTTCTTGTTTTTATTTTCATAGTCCATTATATCTAAGTTCTTCTTCCTATAACCATATCGGTTTTGCAATAGTGCAGTTAGAAGAACAAAACATTTGGTTCGTCGAGCCGGTTTTGAAAACGGTGATTTTTTGGTCAGTCTGGTTTCTGCTGTGTCGTATTCGCCTGCAAAGGTAAATCGTGAATTTCTTCAGCAAAGGTTTGTTTTTTTTTTGGTATGAATGAGTTTAAATGAGCGCGTGCTGCTTTTAAGGCGAAGTTGACGCGTTTTACAACTTATTTTAATAGTGTGCAAGATTCGCGTGGCGATCCCGAGCAAGCTATAAAACCTGCAAAGATTGTCATAAATTTACAGAGGCGTTTAGATTCCTTAGAGTTACTTTTAACCGATTACAAGGAGGTTCATGCAAGCATAACTGCCATTGATAATGACGATGATCACGACATTCAACTTTCTAAGTTCGAAAATGATTTTTATTCTATCATGACCGAAGCTGAATATTTGATGAACAAGATAAAGTTGACTTGCGAACAACCAGAATGCAAGGCGAGTTCAAATTTTATAATAGAGAAAGATTCCGGTGGCACGATTTCAGCATATTGCATCGTCTCAGTGCAGAGTTTTGAATCTGCAAAAAATTCACATTTTATTAATAGCATATCACGGTCGACTCACTAGGAGCGATCCGTGCTGTCCAGTTCCGCGCAGAATTTTGACTCTGCCAAAAGGACACTTTCTAATGGTGGCATACCACGGTCGACTTATTCGGAGCGATTCGTGTCGCCAAGGCCACAAGTTGAATCCGAACCAGCGATTTCAGCATTATCTTGTAATAAGAAGCAGATGTTGCTTTCTTTAGTCCCCGTGCAGAATTTTGACCCTACCGGAATGACAGTTTCTATTGGTGAGGTACCACGATCGACTTATTCAGAACGATCCGTGTCATCAAAATCACTAGCTGAATCCGAACAGACGATTTCAGCATTTTGTTATTGTGAAAAGCAGATTTTGCTGCCTATCGTCCCCGCGCAGAATTTTGACCTGCCGGAAGGACAGATTCTACTGGTGGCGTATCACAGTCGACTCAATCGAAGCGATCCGTGTCTTCGAAAGGACAAGTTGAACCCGCGCAGACGATTGAGGCGCAGATTTTGCTATCCAACGACTCCGCGCAGATTTTTAACCCTGCCGGAAGTTTAGCATCAATTCAAATTTATATGGATTCTGGTTCACAGTCCAATTTTAAACCTTTGAATCTCCTTAGGAAATTGTCATTGCCGATGAGAGCGACAGACATTTCCGTGTCAGACCTCCATAAGGTCATTTCTTGTTTTCCTTCAAGATATCACATCTTGTCCTTGCATTTACATCAATCAAGGTGCAAGCAATCTCTCTAATTTAATTCTCGATAAGATCACTGGCAATAAATATTCCCAGTTTCCGAGTTGATCAAGAGTTTATAACTCCCGAGCAACATGCATTTGTCTGATCTTCTTTTTAATCGACCGGAACAAATAATATTGGGTCCCGGTCATCTACGATTGGAGAAGACTTGTTTTGATTGTGTAATGGCAGGTCGTATAAAGGCCCCTTCTACCATTATTGTTCGTTATCATTTCAATTGTCCAAGCGAAGTTCTTGCTTGCTTATGAGGTTTTGGGAGCTTGAGAGCTATCCGACGAAGCGAGAGCTCTCAAAGGAAGAATATTCTCCTGCGAGGCGCATTTTAAAGAGACCAGGCCTCCTGGGGTCCTTGGTTATTCTCGAGAGGTTGCACTCAAAAGATTCTTTTCGTTAGAAAGACGTTTAACAGCCAACCCAATTTTGGTTGAAGTTTATTTTATGTTCATGAAGGAATACAAAGATATAGGTCATGTGTCATCATCTGTTGTGACAGATTCTTCGGATTCTTAATTTTTTGTCTCTCATCGTGAGGTATTAAAAGAGGAAATGTCCACTTCCAGTGGTCATTGGCTCAATATTTTATTCAAATGGTAGGTGATCCTAACCATACAGCAGAATTTATTTTCGATTGCTGTTTGTTTTCGGCGGTATATCTATGCGATATCGTCCGATATTGAGCAAACGTACAAGCAGGTTCTAGTCGAGCCTAACCAAAGGTGGTCACTGCAACGAATCTTGTTGCGCACGGTTCCATCTGAGTCTCTGCGCGTTTATAATTTAAATACTGTGACCTACGGTACTGCTTCGGCCTCATTTTTGGCCATTCGTTCGTTGTTTCAAGCATTGAATGCGAAAATTCTTTGCCTAAAATTTCTATCATTTTAAAGCAGGATTTCTATCTATATGGATGACCTTCCTGACTGGTTCGTATGATTTGGCGCAAGCTCGTCAAATATGTTTACAATTGTCAAATATTTTGAAAGCTGGTTGCTTCAAATTATGTGTAAGTGTATTTCAAATGATCCATAAGTTATGTCAGACATTCCAAAGAGTGATTGGTACCCAGGCATTCTCGAATTTGGTACTCACGATCATTTAATCTAAAATCATTTTTAATATTGTTATATTTAAGAAACTACCAAAACTTGTAAGTTGCATGAGAATAATTATTTTAGTACACAAGATCAAAGTCGTCATGAAATGAACGACGCTGCTGTCTTCGCTGAAATTTCAAATTAACATTGACAATTATTGTTTGTCTGCAATGATGATAACATTTTCGGCATAGTTTTTGGATCTCTTGATCTGTCCAAAATTTACATAATTAAATTATTTTCTATGCAGTCGTTGATAAAAAGAACAACTTAAGTCGCATATTAAGAAACGAATTCGGAATAAAACAAAACGATTCGGTGACGCAGACTTTTAAAAATTCCTTCAATGTTTTTGTAAACTGACCGGCACATCCCATTACATTTCAAGGCAATATTTGCAGGTAAAAAATATTACTACTTTGTTGCATATATTTTACTTTTAAACCAATTTTTAGACCGAAATTTTAAACTTAAACTTAAATTAAGTAGTCTTATGGATTGAACAATATATATTTTAACAGAATGCGTTTGACGCGCTTGTTTGGTGCACATAACCGCCGGGTGGACGTGCATCGGACGCACGCTAATGGGCACCGGCCGTTATACACTTACAGCTGCTATATCGGTCTGTATTTTGCTCTTATTTTTTCCATTTTTTTGACGTTGCTTTTCAACACTTTGATTTCTGCTTTTTTTTTTAATATTTCCCGCTTCTTCTCTTCAATAGCGACACTTATTCTTCTTACTCCTAAAGCATTGAGGTTTATTTATTATTATTAAATTAAATTAGATATTGACACTTACGTCTTATTTTGATTTCCACATTGGAATTCAATTGTTTTTCCGCCTACTAACTCTAAAACGTAAATTTATTACTTTCAAAAATGAATGAATGGTTTTTACTCACTTATGACCCACTCTTCAATTTGACAACAGTAAAAATCTTACATATGCGACATCAGGACATTCCATCGACTACTTCCTACTTCCACAGCTTCAGCTCGCACGCTGGCCGCAAACTCATCCCTGTGTGCTTGCCGCCGCATATGCGAATGCTTAGCGGCATAGGTAAAAAGCGTCCGGTCGCACCACAAACATGCCTCGATGACTCGCTTCACCATACACTTGGCCTCATTAGTGGCCCGGCCCCGGTCGGTGGTATATTCATTCACCTTAGCTCGACTTAATTTGTCATAACTCATGTTTCGTTTCGATTTGCGTTCTCCCCATCGCCGTGTTATATTGCAAAGTGGCTTGTGACATTTGTCGCATATCAAACTTTTCAATGGGCCCTTGTTGTTCGCCAATATAAAAAATAGTTGCATTGTTTACATCCCAACAGTAAGAACACAATGGAGAATCACTTGTGTACGAGATGACCAGATTTTTAGAAGAACTATCAAAAATGTTAATTGACCATTACGAAAAACGCTAAGTAAATGGAATCTTAAATCACTGATTGATCTAGTATGCAGAGGCGCGAATGCAGTGGCTTTATAGTCTAAAAATTTGAATTCCCCATCGGCCCCTTCCCACGCTATATGCGCTGCGGTTTGCTGGATCGCCGAGTAACTCTAGCAAAAACTGCCATAGTTTTATCGGACCTGATCGTTGAAAAACCAATCGGTTTGATGCTGCTTTTAAATAGCTCGTATGGATCTGTAAAAAACGACCATATTTTATGACTGTCTAGAAATTTGGATACACTTTCTTCTTTGGCTACAGCCGGTACACCATTTATCGAGGTGCCACGGAATGGGAAATCTACTACCTTAGGATTCCGTTTGAAATAATTCGTCCTAAAAAATTGCACATTTTTGACTAATGTTTTACACCATGCATATTTGCAGCAACAGAAAGAGGTAAAGGTAGATAGAGGCGCGCGAACGAGACCCCAGTCTGCAACGAGCTCCCAAAGAGGTGCAATAAAACTAGTATCTTCAATTCGACTCTATAATATTTATATACATAAGGGCTTCAAAATGTCCTAAAGTTGCCCATCAGGAAAATTTCTTCTCCGTTGTTGTTGCACTTGATCTGGGTGTTGTTCATTTTGGAGAATTTCGTTTGCCTACAAGATTTTAATTAATTAAACTCAGGACAAGATTTATACTAACCTCCGCTGTCCCGTTCTGCATTGTCGCTACTATTTTTTGCTGTCGCTTCACATACTGCTTGCGGGCTTTTAACGCGTTTGTTTCGCCAATTATTAAATTGTTGTTCTCTTAATATATTTGCATTTATATCTATATCTCTAATACCTAAAGCAATGAGATTTATTTAATATTAAATTAAATTAGATGACAGACTCACGTCTCATATTGACTAATGTTTACGAAACCATGGGGACAAGAAACAAAGTCTGTGCCACAGATAACAGATTGATGACTCAATACAAATATTTGGCAACAACGACCTCAATGTTGGTTCAATTCAACTAAGCATGCGTACAGCGCCACCACAGCTGAATTTTGATCTAAAATATAATCGCGGGTTATTTGAAATAAATTTTATTCATATTTTTTACTTCTCTCCTTTTTGGTCTTGTGTTGCTGATGTAGTTGGAGCATTTCGTTTGCCTATAAGATTTTAATTAATTATAAAACTCAGGGACAAGATTTATACTGTAGGAAATGAATTTAAATTTACGCCATTTTTGGCCAATTTGAATTTCGCGGTTTATTTCGGAGCGTTCGGGATATTTTAAATATTTAAATTATTGGGCGGCAAGTTTTGGTCATTACAATACTTACTAAAGCTGCAGTACTATCAACCATACTCCTCCGTATACTTCTATTTTCTGCTAATAGTTGCTTATTTTTTGCCACTAAAAGCGCAATTTTTACATTGTTTTCCGCAATTTTTGCGTTATTTTTCTCTACTCGCAATTCCATTCGTCTTGATACTAAAACAATTATTAGATTTATTTATTAGTATTTAATTAAATGTCATTTACCTCGCATAATGAATTTGACTTTAGAATTCTTTTCTTTCCGCCTACTATTACCCACTCGATTACGACAGACGACTGTCGCCGCACGACGTCGTATTGTTTAAGGCGTCAAGGGGGATGAAAAACATGTAATAATTATGAATCTGTCAATGTACTTCGAATGAGGCAGACGCAATAAATTACATAGTTGTGTAATTTATTTAAGAGTGTGAGTGTTGAAGTATTTATTAACACAGACGTTACGGATACAGATACAATGTACAGGTTTGATGGTTGTAGTCCTGTAAAGGACGGACCCGCGCCTCTAGTCTTCGATCTCCCAGGTAATGTCCAACGCTGGTGCTGTTACCGGGGAGTTGTAGGGGATTTCGAGACGGGGATCGACAAAATAGTAAATTAACGATGGGTCTTCGAGGAGACATACTTGAGAAATTTTGGTAATGGTCAAAATCGCTTGAAAATATCATAACATAATAAATTATGAAAAGTACGTCATCATGCCATTGGTTTGCGATTTCTATCTTTTGAAGCTTATCTGCACTGTACATTTTAAATTAACTTGGATTGAAAATTCAATAATTCTAACCTCACTTCTAGACCTACCAAACCCACCTTAATTTGCACTAAAAATGGCATTTTATTTATGTCAATAAATCAAGAACAGCATGCCATGGAAGTTGTTTTGAGGAAAACATGAAGAAACTGAGAAACGTGAACTTTAGTGTTGGTTCATGTCAACATGTGTCTATGGAGTTCCGACTTTATTAGGCGGCGGACGGACCCTTTTCATCGCTAAGCGTGCCGGTCTGTAACGGTTTACCGAGTTCGATGTCGGAACTCGGAATTGTTTTTCAACAGTTTTTCCTTAATTTTAAAATATTTTTGCTTTAAAAGTTACTGTAATTAATACTCAATCTGTAATATTGCGTTCAATTTGACGCTGGTCTGTGGATTATATGCGCTGTTGGGCGCCTTGTGTTGTTGTTGTTGTTGTTGTTGTATAACATTGAATTTTTGCCAAAGTGATCATCATAAAGTATGTATGAAATAATTATTATCGATTTAAATTTTCATTTATGACTGTATTTAATAGTATTTAATATTAAAAATTAATAATTTATTTGATTTGCTCTTCGTTTCCAAATATATCGTTCAATAAAATTAAAAATTTGTAATCCGAATGCCTTTACCGTCAAGTGCCGCTCAGCATTGTACAATTTCAACGTTTAAAATAACAGCGTAAAATGACGGATTTATGGTTATTCTCCATCTCAACGAGACCAAATGTTTTCACTACGTCAATATATTTTTACCCACGCCTCTGAAACGTTTTGCATTTAACATCTTCGTTAGAACTTTAAGCGCTTTCTCTACGAAAAATTAACTTATTAATGTAATTTTTTGCTTACAAATTTTGCCAAAATTGGAGGCAGTAATTCTATTTATTCTTTCTTCATGCCAGCTCAAACTATCTGCTTGTCCAACACTGTTTCGTTCAATATTTATTGCCTCTTCTTCTGTTTTTTGCAAAGAATTTATTAATTTTTATCAACTACCGTTTTAAAATGGTTTTTAAGCAATTGTTGGGACATCTTCCCAAAGGAGCAAAGCCTTGACATTTTGAAAGGGTTTATGACTTCCGTTGAAACTAATTCGGATTCTGGCAATTGATCTGGCAATTGACTTTTTACAGTTATTGATCTTTTTTACAGTTACAGTTACAGGGGTTTTTTTACAATTAAAGGGTATTTTACAGCTAACATAATAGATTCGTCAAGCAGTCTAAACATACGACAAATTTAAAATTAACAAGAAAAAAAAAAAAATATTTGAAATGCATCTCCTTGTGTAAGTGCATTGTGTAAGTTAAGTGTAATAAGTTATTACTACAATGTTTGAAAATTCTGATATTTTGACCGATCTTGGTAATTCCACAGAAACTGTATCATTGCCGGATGACGATTATCGTTTGCAACATTTGCTCACGAGTTGGGAATTCTCCCATGTATTTGAATTGTGCAAACGTAAGTGTTCCAGTACTGTTCAACTGCCGAGACGTAATAAATGAACGGCCCCTTATGTATCTGCATTTTGCAGTGTACTCTGCCTTCATCAAAATAATTTATGTGTTCCTGCCTATTCGCATTCATTTTGCGCCTGATAGATAGGCAATTGTATCATACTATTTCTTAAAACAACGCTAACGGGGATCGCTGCCACTGATTCATTTCTAAGTCAATTACACAGTTTTTTACAAATTTAGCTTTATAAGAGCTGTGTCTATGAGGGGACAGGCCGAAACATTTATTAATATTCAAGATTGATTCAGTATAAAATAAAATAGTTGACCATATTTGATGTACTTTTGAACATACTTTTTTTCACTATCAAGTAAAAATTCTTCCTGTCCCCGCTTCACACAATGCTTATTCTTCAAAACTCTGTTTTTAGATTTGCGATATCTTTAATAATAAAGCAGATATATTTATCCTCCGAATGGTCTACAAAAATATTTCAGCATTACACCCTTAATTAGTTGAAGCTCGCGGTGGTCGCGCAGCTCTTCGCGTAGCTGCTTCTTCTTCTCTCGCTTTCGCCTGCAATACCATTACCCGTCCCTATAAGATTTTCATTAGTTAAAACTCAGGACAAACTGTAGGAAATGAATTTAAATTTACGCCATTTTGGCCAATTTGAATTTCGCGGTATATTTCGGAGCGTTCGGGATATTTTAAATATTATAAATTACTAGCTGAAATACCCGGCTTCGCTCGGTGTACAAAATTTGGTGGCTGTAGGATGATACTTCTTTCTATGCGAAAATCTGTCTGGGCGATAGTTCCCCTTAATACTAAGATGCCGTTGTGTACAAAATTTGGTGGCTGTAGAACACTTCTTTCTACGCGAAAATCTGTTTAGACGATCCCCCCCTATAAGATTCACTTGTGTTCAAAATTTGATAGCTGTAGGACATTTTTTTCTATGCGAAAATATGCTTCGGGGATAAGCCCCCCCCCTACGAAAATGCATTTGTGTACCAAATTTGTTGGCTGTAGGACACTTGTTTTTATGCGAAAATCAGTTTCAGTGATCACCCCGTGCGATTTTTGTTTGCCCCCCCCCACGATCAGCATCAAACTAAGCCCCCCCTACGAAAATGCACTTGTGTACAAAATTTGTTGGCTGTAGGACACTTCTTTCTATGCGAAAATAAGTTTCAGTGATCCCCCGTGCGATTCTTGTTTGGACCCCCCCCGAGCGGCATTAAATTAAGTCCCTCCTACTAAGATGCACTTGTGTACAAAATTTGGTGACTTTATGACACTTCGCCCCCCTCCCCCCCGATTGGCACCAAACTTCACAGGAACACTCTCCAGGTTATGCTAGAGTATTCCTGAAAATTTCATCAAAATCGGTTCAGCGGTTTCCGAGTCTATAAGCTACATATATATCACCGAAACATATTTTTGCATAGAAAGACGTGTCCTGCAGCTACCAAATTTTGTACGCAAGTGCATCTTCGTAGGGGGACTTAGTGGGGGGGGGGGACAAAAATCGCACGGGGTGATCACTGAAACTTATTTTCGCATCGAAACAAGTGTCCTAAAGCCACCAAATTTTGTACCCAAGTGCACCTTAGTAGTAGGAGAGGGGGGCTATCGCCCAAACAGATTTTCGCATAGAAGGAAGTGTCCTACTGCCACAAAATTTTGTACACCGAGCGAAGCCGGGTATTTCAGCTAGTTTTATATATATGTATACACTGGCGAGCATAAAATTGAGGTCACTTATATTTATGATATTTATGTGGAATTTTGTGTCTTAAGTTCATATTGGCCAGTTATAAATCATTGTACTATAATTTGTAGGCTAAATTAAAAAGTCAAAGTTGAACTTAAAGCATATTTTACGGATTTTGTAGAAGGATGGCTACAGGTCCACTATTACAACGTCGGCATCGAGTTGCAAGATTGATTTTTGCCCGAAATCACGTGGCATGGAATAATGAGGACTGGAGCAAGGTACTGTTTGCAGATGAGTCGCGTTTTTCGCTCAATGGGTCAGACGGACGTCAACGAGTATGGAGAAGACCCGAAGAAAGATACACTCAAGTGTGTATTGATCAACGACTTCAATTTAGTGGTTGGTCTGTAATGGTTTGAGCAGGAATCAGTTCACAAGCACGCACAGAGTTGGTTTTCATAGAGAATGGTTCCCTGACAGCTCACAGGTACATTACCGAAGTTGTAGAAGATCATGTTATGCCTTTCATGACTACTATGGGCGAGCGTGGTATTTTTATGCACGATAATGCTAGACCTCACGCGGCTAGAATTGTCGGAGAATATCTGAATGTGGTGAGAATTACGCGGTTCGATTGGCCAGCCGTCAGTCCGGACATGAATCCCATCGAACATGTCTGGGATGAGTTGGGAAGCCGTATTCGAAGGCATACACCAGCTCCAAGAACTGCTCAGAAGCTGAGGCAGTTACTACTGCAAGAATGGAATAACATCGACCAAAATGCAATTCTTAACCTAAGTCAAGGTATGTCTCGACGTCTTCAAGCAGTCATTAACGCAAAAGGAGGGCATACACGTTATTAGCGATTAATAACAAAGCTTCAAATTTAAAATGCGTACATTTTTAAATAAATCAACTTTGACTTTTTAATTTGGCCTCCATATTATAGTACAATGGTTTACAACTGGCCAATATGAACTTAAGATACAAAATTCCACAAAGATATCATAAATATAAGTGACCTCAATTTTATGCTCGCCAGTGTAGATTGGGCGGCAAGTTTTGGTCACTACAATACTTACACTTGAATTATCGTCCGACATTCGTTTACACATTTTCTCAAAATTTTTGTTTTCGGCCTGGAGAATTTTATTTTCTGCTTCTAGTTCTGAGATTAATGCTTCGTTATCAGCAATTATTTGAGCGTTGTTATTTATCTGTTCTTCCATATGTACTAACACTAAAACAATTAGATGTATTTATTAGTATATAATTGAATGTCATAATACCTCGCATGATGACTTTTAAATAAACTTTATCTGCCTACATAGATCTGAAAATAAAATTAATAGTTATTTATATTATTTTATGGAAAATCCAAGATCAACGTTTTGTTGCCCTGTACGTCTAGTTTCCAATTCTGTTTTTAAAATTTACATCTGATAACCACAGGAGCAAGAAGCCCTCCTGGAAAATTTCGCAGAAAAAAATTGAAATGGTGATTGTTTCTTGAACTATTAAATTTTGCTCCCTTTCAATAATTGCATTTATACCATACTTTTCCGTTGAGGTATTTCAAAGGTCATTTTTGTGACGGGACCGCTATGAGCCTTTAAATCTTGAAACGGTAATGAAATGTTTCTTCTATCAAACGAAAGCAACATCAGTTGTGCCAACAGCTATTTTATGACTGTCTTGCGGGCTTTCAACGTGTTCGTTTCTTGCACTATTAAATTTTGCTCCCTTACTATATATAATTGCATTTATATCTCTAATACCTAAAGCAATGAGATTTATTTAATATTAAATTAAATTAGGTAATGACAATACTTACAGCTGCAGTATCGTCTGTAAGTTTCTTTTGAATCTTCTCTAAGCTTTTGTTTTCTGCTCTTAGATGTTTGTTTTCAGCTTCCTTTCGTGAAATTAGAACATCATTCTCGGCAATTTTTGCGTTGTTATTATTGATTTTCCTTTCCAATCGTGTTGATACTAAAACAATTAGATTTATTTATTAGTATTAAATTACTTTAGAATTTTTTTTTCCGCCTACAGATTTGAAAATAAAATGAAACTTATTTTCGCATAGTTTTATCGGACCTGATCGTTGAAAGACCAATCGGTTTGATGCTGCTTTTAAATAGCTCGTATGGATCTGTAAAAAACGACCATATTTTATGACTGTCTTGCGGGCTTTCAACGTGTTCGTTTCCTGCACTATTAAATTTTGCTCCCTTACTATATATAATTGCATTTATATCTCTAATACCTAAAGCAATGAGATTTATTTAATATTAAATTAAATTAGGTAATGACAATACTTACAGCTGCAGTATCGTCTGTAAGTTTCTTTTGAATCTTCTCTAAGCTTTTGTTTTCTGCTCTTAGATGTTTGTTTTCTGCTTCCTTTCGTGCAATTTAGAACATCATTCTCGGCAATTTTTGCGTTGTTGTTATTTATTCGCCTTTCCAATCGCATTGGTACTAAAACAATGAGATTTATTTATTAGTGTTAGATTCAAATAACACTCTTAGTTAACAACCCAACAAACACGCCTGTATCGGCCCGTTACCGAACCAGTACTTCCTTGCCAAACCCGAAGTGTTGGGCCAACGCTGGCAATCGACGTTGGCCCAGCATCGAGGTGTCACAGCGGCCGATAGCTGGTGCCGGCACAATTTGCCGACGTTCGACCAGCATATGACCTGCATCTAGCCTGTACGATTTGACGACGTTCGGCCAGCATTGAACCATAATAAATTTAGTAACTGTTATCGGTAATTGAGAGGGGGGGGGATACAAATTAAATTAATGTAATTATATAATAATATAATATTTATTAATTTTAAATTTTATGCATACACTACAAACGAAATACCAAGTTATACATACAATGGATTAGATTATGTACATGATACGTTTATTGTAACCGAAAATAATGATCCAAGTGAAATTTTAAAATACACAACAAAATATACAATTCACTATGGAAACAGAAGTGAACAATATAATAAATTTTTTGGACATAACTATTGCACAATACAATGATCATTTACTTCATAAAAACCAACACAACCGGATTATATAATACATGCTACTTCAAACCACCCTTATAAACATAAAATAACTGCATTTCGATATTTAATACACAAACTTTATATAATTCCTATGACAAAAACCAATTTCAATATAGAATTAGATACAATACAGGAATTTATACATTAAATTGTGGTACATGTGATATGAAATATATTCGACAAACGGGTAGGAATTTTTACACAAGATTCAGAGAACATAGTAATAACCCAGGAATGAAACTTCCCATTATTGAAAACACTTACATAATACATAATAAATTAGGTATTTTACTGATGATGGATAACGAAACATATCTACAGAAAATTAAAAGAAAGTGACAATACAATAATTAATTATTTAAACAAATTTAAAATTAAAAAATAGAAAAATTACAATAATAATACATCACTGGTATACAAAATCGTACTTATTTTTCTTGCATGCAGTTTTTGAGATACAACTACCCATACGCACGTTTCACAAGTAAAACTACGAAGTCTGTATTATTAAATTTAAATTAGAAATTTAGCACTCGTTATAGTTTTCGACTGTCTCTAACTGGTGCGGCTGAAAGACTGTATTTTTCAGATAATTTTTCAGCAGAAAAACAAAAACGATTATTAGTTAGGGTCGTAACATATGTGTGCAGAATGAAGGTTGGTTACTAGGGAAAAGAATTAGTTGAAGGGGCACCAAATAAGCCGCATCGTCGAGGTCAAGTAAATCACAAATGAACCGAACGCATTAGAAAAAGAAACATCGCACGGTTTGTAGGAAAGTTTTAGGGATGTTTAACCATTATGTATGCCAAATGTTTATTTTCGTTCACGTTGAAACTTAAAACTACACTGCTATTCGGAAAGGTTTTTCTATTTCGGCAGTAACTCCACTACGTTCACTACGGATACTGAACTCAATGCTTATAATGCATGGAGTTCAATATCCAATTCGTTTCTAACGGACATTGAACAAATCGCAACTCGGCTGCAAACTGGCACAACTCAAAAATTTTAAAATATTTTTGTCCCCAAAAATGTATTAATATAATTTCTACCGCACTCTTATAATTTAAAAAATAGCACATGGTAACCTAAACAATTGTATACCAAAGTATGAATTTTAGCAGAAAAAAATTGTGGATTTTGACAGATGAAAATCGATTACTTTTTCAATTTACACTAAACTTGTTATTTTGAGTTCTGCCACTCTTGCAGTCGAGGTGCGATAATAAGTATTGAAGGGACGAGTTACCAGCGGCTTCGCTTGCGTTGATTTATCTCACTTGCTTTTGCATTCTTTAAATTAACAATAATGACGGTGTTTGTTGCGGCGGATTCATTTTGATTATTGCAACAGTAAACTACTAATCTTAAACTACCCATTGCAGTTTGTTTAGCAATGATAAAATATAACTCAAAAATGGCACATTAAAACAAAATGTAATTATTTTTTGTTTATTGTTATATTAGTGCCTCATTGTGGTAACATTTAATAACACTGATTTGAAAGTTTTGCTTATAAATAGTTTTTTTTATACAAAAATTGATCAGAAATTACGTATTTTCAAGTATACGTTAACAAATTATATTAAATATATAGATAAACCTAGAAAAATAGATTAAATAGCTTTCTAATATATTACAATGCAACAAAGAAAAAAAAAAATTCGTAATGAATATCAGATTTCACTCCTGCTCCAGTTTTTAAAACAACATGGTATGGCGGTTCAGTGTTTTGGTACGAGAACATACACAACAATATTTATTTCGTACGCCTTTAAACAACACTTTACCAGTTTTTTGTCCAATAATAACACCACACAAATCTGAACATTTACAGTGTAGATTCTCCGAAATCGGGGCATCCGTTTTTACCTACCCTACTTAAATGACACTAAACGGCAAGTGCCTGTGACAAATTCCGAAGTTCAGGGCAGTCCTTAAAAATAAAAATTGATTTCTATGCAAAATTGTTAACAAGACATTTACCAAATTTATTTACAACAAACGAAGTTTTTTATCATATCATTTGGCATTTTCTCCAATTTTACAGAATACAGAATAAATATGTATAGAAATTGTGGCTTTGGGAAAAACATTTGGGCCAATACAGTCCTGATTATGCCATTAAGATTATCTCGAAGGACCAGTCGGTCTATATAGAAATGGCAGTAACTGCGTAATGACGGTATTCTTTGTAAACACAATGCGTTCAATGTCACAAGATCTATCGGAAAAACTTAACACTTTTTATACTACTATTACTTTTAAAAGCCTGGAATTTAGGCAATGTGTATTTAAAAACATAGGTTCATATAAATAACATGCATGAAGGTACTGACAGTCAGTATTTGCCATAAATGACAAACGTGATGAATATAAATTTTTTAAAGAACATTTCTTTTTATGTCGGATACTTCAATTCAACTTTAATTAACAAATTACTGTTTACTTCACTCGATTATATAATGGTTACTGCATAATATTATAAATTTACTGCAGTATTTCCCCCTTAAGTAGATACTTTTTTAAAGTATGTACTTATTAACTTTTTAATTTTTATAAGAAAGTAAATGTTAAGATTTAAAAAAATAATAAGGCAGCATTATGGCGATATACTGTATGATATAGGTATCTTCATTTGAATGCGTAATAAAAATCAAGTTTTCACATATCTCCTAGCGTTGGCCCAGTGAATTGCCAACAGTGCGTAAAATACACATAAAACCGGCGTTGGACCAATGCTTTACCATCGCTGCTAATATATCTTCATTGGTAACAGTAAAATGCAAGCGCTGGCCGTGCGTCGGTTA
Organism: Dascillus cervinus; assembly: GCA_949768715.1. Lineage (NCBI taxonomy): Eukaryota > Metazoa > Arthropoda > Insecta > Coleoptera > Dascillidae > Dascillus > Dascillus cervinus. The sequence continues at coordinate 20,475,637 of OX458319.1, read as the reverse complement.
GACGACTCATTTCTATGCCAACACTTTGCCAGCAGTGCCAGTAGTCGGCCGACGATGAACCAGCAGATCGTGTTTGTTGGGAACTTCGTTTATTAATATTCATACAAAGCATTCGACATTTATGATTGTGTTCGGCATGTTAACTCGCTGCCATGTTCTTTCTACCATATAGATCCCCCACCCCTCTGTTACGTTGCTAACTTTTTTTGTAAAGCGACATCTTTCCCCCATTGAAAGAAATTGTATGATTTTTTAATGGCGGGAATTTCAAAATTGTTTTTCAGGCGGGAAATAAAATTAGTTCAAATTTAAGGTTCTTTGTAATTAATATTTTCAAAGGATATAAAGAAATGAAATTATTCATTGATTTACAAACATTTATTAAATGTCATTAAATATTTACATAATATCCATTAAAATGTGTGAAGGATGGAACTCACTTCGAACATGTGTGGATTTGCATGAACGCTCCTGTTTTGCTTCACGATATCGGGATCTGCAACAAAAAAAGAAAAAACCAAAGATTTAAAATATGTCTGTGTTCATTTACATATTACGCACTGTCAATGAAGTATTTTTTTCTAACGAAATTATTAACGCTTCCGGCGTTTTTTATATTTACTGAATGCCAAAGAAGTAAGAAAGGCTTGATTAACTCCCTTTGCTTTCTACTCTCTCTTTCTTTTTTTCTCGCTACTCGTCTAATAACGTTTACATTCTGAACAATTAGTATTAAATTAAATGTCATTCACCCTCGCATTATGATTTCGACGTTGGAATTATTTTTTTTCCGCCTACATAGATTTGAAAATAAAATGAAACTTATTTTCGCATAGAAAGAAGTGTCCTACAGCCAACAAAATTTGTACACAAGTGCATCTTAGTAGGGGGGGACTTAGTTTGATGCCGATCGTGGGGGGGTGCAAACAAAAGTCGCACAGGGGGATCACTGAAACTTATTTTCGCATAGAAACAAGTGTCATAAAGCCACAAAATTTTGTACCCAAGTGCACCTTATTGGGGGGGGGGTATCACCGAAACATATTTTCGCATGGAAAGACGTGTCCTGCAACTACGAAATTTTGTACACAAGTGCATCTCAGTAAGGGGGACTTAATGTAATGCCGATCGGGGGGGGTCCAAACAAAAATCGCACGGGGTGATCACTGAAACTTATTCGTATAGAAACAAGTGTCCTAAAGCCACCAAATTTTGTACCCAAGTGCACCTTAGTGGCGGGGGGATATCACCGAAACATATTTTCGCATAGAAAGACGTGCCCTGCAGCTACTAAATTTTGTACACAAGTGCATTTTAGTGGGAGGGGGCTTATCACCCAAGCATATTTTCGCATAGAAAAAATGTCCTACAGCTATCAAATTTTGAACACAAGTGAATCTTATGGGGGGGGATCGTCGAAACAGATTTTTGCGTAGAAAGAAGTGTTCTAAAGCCACCAAATTTTGTACACAACCGGTATCTTAGTAGTAAGGGGGGCTGTCGCCCAAACAGATTTTCGCATAGAAAGAAGTGTCCTACAGCCACCAAATTCTGTACACCGAGCGAAGCGGGGTATTTCAGCTAGTTATAAAATAAAATTACTTACATAGACGCGTTTTGGTGGCTATGCCACCATCTTCAGTAAATCTACTAAATCTAATTTTACAAACTAAGCCTTATATACTATTATTTACGCATCCGTGAATTTAACACTTGAATGAATTTAACGGATGGTTAGTCAAATCTAGTAATCTATACAATGGGGTATTGGGAATGGGGCCCATATCACTATTTAATAATTTTTTCCTATTCTTATATTTAATCAAACTTTCCCTACTATTTAAATTCCTATAATCTTGTCCTTCAGATTACCCAACAAACTACTTAATGATCTATTGTTATTACTGTGAATTATTTTAAGGTCAAATTTGTTAAAGATTCCACCAAGGCCAATTTGTAACTCTTGGGCCGTAAGGAACTTTAAGAAATCTGACCTTAGGATCGGTATCGCTGCTAAAAGTGCTACAATTTTGAACGAACAATTTGAATTGTTTCCTACGTATAATGTTGTCTACTATGTTACAACTGAATCCATTACTTGTCGCAATATTCCTAATGGTTGTAAGTTCTTTCCAGTACCTTTGCTTCGTTAAAGGAAAGGATAGCAGTCTATGAACCATAAATTGAAAACTAGCCATTTTATGTTGTTGGTAATGGCACAGTGTGGTAATGGCTCGAATCTTTGATTATATAGCGACATGTACTGGTTTTGTTACCTAAACGGTCTTATGCAGCCACGGCGGCTGCTTGACTGAGCACGGACGTTGTAGCTGGCCATGTATTCGGTTGCCTTGACGAAATTAAATAAATAGAAACGTCATCTTTTATACAAAGAATGACCAGACGTCCTTTTTACAAGCTCCGTATTTTGTTTGTATTTTGTGCTGTGAGTTTTATTATTTTAATGTCCAAGTTTGTAACATTTGACGGCCCAACGTGGGGCACAAGGAAAAGGGCTTTTCCACCGAACTTCCACCAACGACCCCAATGCCGCGATGCCGCGATGCCCTTCTGGAGGGGGGTCAAATCCTAACATCAGGAACCTCCAGTGGCGCCCGCAACCGATGATCGCTACACGATACGACAACAGCTGCAACAGGCGACTCCACTTCCCGGAGCTCTGACGCCCAGCGTCGAACTACAAGGGGATCGTCAGCGACTGAACAGCGCCGCGAAGAGCTGCATTCCGCCGCCTTCCCCGCTTTCGGCATGACACGAAAGATGCCTGCGTACTAGACCCGCGTCACTTCAAGGAACTATGGATGCCTGCAGCAAAGTATGAACAAGTAGCAAGCAACCACGCAACCGACCATCGCTCTACCGACCCGGTAACAGAGTGCAACTACGCAGCACTGCAACAGGCGACTCCACTTCCCGGAGCTCTGACGCCCAGCGTCGAACTACAAGGGGATCGTCAGCGACTGAACAGCGCCGCGAAGAGCTGCATTCCGCCGCCTTCCCCGCTTTCGGCTTGACACGAAAGATGCCTTTCGTACTAGACCCGCGTCACTCCAAGGAACTATGGATGCCTGCAGCAAAGTCTGAACCAGTAGCAAGCAACCACGCAACCGCCCACCGCTGTACCGATCCGGTAACAGAGTGCAACTACGCAGAACTGCAAGAACCATTATGTCGCCAGGACCCGCTTTGAGAAACTACGTTCTGACGTTTTGGTCAAACTGGAATTAGTACTCGAAAACAAACACGTGCAATCTCTCGGTGGGCATTTATCCAAATTGATAAAAGGCCTCGCAGAATTGCACGAAAACACTCTTGGACTGCTGTCAGTACCTCCGCTATTTCCGGTAGAAGTCGATTTGTCAAACAGTGCTTTGCAGTACAAATCGACAACTACAGTGGTTCAAGATAATGATGAAGAGCATGAAATAGAAAATGGGGAAGTGCAAGAAGTGCCTGAACCGAATTTAATTTGTAACCTGGATGTTTTGGATGACGCCGAACCAGTTGAACTGAGTCATTGATACCCGATTTCGGAACTATCCAATTAGAATCTGATTATAGTGTTATGGATAATCTTACTCTTTTGACGACCCTGCTTCCCGGAGTCCCAACGCACAGCGTCGAACTACAACGGGATCGTCAGCGACCGAACAGCGCCGCGAAGAGCCGCATTTCGCCGCCTTCCCCGCTTTCGGCATGACATGAAAGATGCCGGCGTACGAGACCCGCGTCACTTCGAGGAACCTGCAGCTAATAGCGAACCATAAACTATTTTCTTTATAATATAAATAACCCAAGGAAACAGCTACTTCCAACACCGTGCTCAGCCTTTAGGGAGGGGCGTGTTACCTAAACGGTCTTATGCAGCCACGGCGGCTGCTTGACTGAGCACGGACGTTGTAGCTGGCCATGTTTTCGGTTGCCTTGACGAAATTAAATAAATAGAAACGTCATCTTTTATACAAAGAATGACCAGACGTCCTTTTTACAAGCTCCGTATTTTGTTTGTATTTTGTGCTGTGAGTTTTATTATTTTAATGTCCAAGTTTGTAACAGTTTCCTTCCTGTAATACATCTATTTCTATTTTCTTGTTCTTCCTGATCACCAATGCATCTAAAAACGGTAACTTCCCATCTTTTTCTATTTCATGTGTAAATTTAACAGTGGTTGGATATGGCTGGGTTCGCTAATTTGATGGTAAAACGGGCGCCACAAACTTAATTGTTCGGGTCCTGGGTATTGGTCGGTTGCCTATTAAGTTTGAAAGAGACGGAATATTCCTTGAAGGATACCTATCCAGAGATTAGATCCTCTGGCGATAATGAATAACAACGGGTAAGGGCAAAAATTAGTCTATTGGCATTTTCACACACATTATAAAGACAAAGAAAGGACAATTCTGATTGAATATAAATATTAACAATATAAAGCTAAAACTAATAGTAAAAATAATAGAAATATTACTACGAAGTCCAATAAATTCATCTACAAAATTGAATATAAAAGTAATGAAATTAATTATTGTGGAGCATACACAAATACGCCCTTAAGTCTTGTATACCAGTCGTTCGTGTTGTAATTGATTGTAAACCAGCCTTACGAACTTAGTTCCGAGTCTACGCGCAGGTGCCGTTTAGGCAGCCAAACCGTCACACATTCGCAACAATTGCGGATACTTGTTCGCCCCGGTAAACCCGAAGAGATAGTGGCCACGATCCGGTCGAAAGGTCAACGCCTTATCTGCCGATGTTTAGTTTAACACAACCCGATACTGTGATACGTTGAATGACTTAAAGTAAGGTACTTATGTTACCCCAGGATCGACGAAGGTCTTTCCTAATACAAGATCTGTACGGTAACTGTACAGCGATTACACATTACTACTTACTTAAATTTACAAAACTGCATAAAACCCGTGAAATCTTTGACAAGGCAACAAATACAAGTTTATGAACCACTCATCTGTCCTGAGGCCACGAAGCGAATTCCATCGACAGCTTTCAGGGACACGATGCCATTCAGGAACACTTCCACCAGTTGCAGCAAAGCCCAAAACTCAACTATCGCTCATCGTCCTCCAGTCCACCAGGAACAGATGGTCGACGTATTGATCACCACACCACGTCCATAAAACGTAGAACGCCTGCAGTAGATCCAAACAAACAAGTACCACAAGAGTCCTTCGAACACCATACGCGGGTAACGTTATGAATGAATAAAAAATGAACACCAATGCAATACAGAACTTCAACAACAAGAAGGAAAAGTAGTAGAAATTGAACCTGCGATTTATTCCTAATCAAATTACAGGAATAGAATTACTCACAAATTAAATTTCTGTAATTCGACAGTATTCAATTTACAAAGAATACAAATTATTGGATAAATTTGAAATGCATAACGTTATCTAATGCTAAATGAATGGAAATTTGGAAATGGTTTTTTTGTGACCATAATGCAGTCGATGGCGTCGGGGTTTTATTATTTTTTTGCGAAGTCTCTTCGTTTTTGGGCAAAGGACCGAATTGGCCGACCAAAATTGAACCTGTGATTTATTCCTAATCAAATTACAAGAATAGAATCACTCAAAAATTACATTTTTGTAAATCGACAGTATTCAATTTAAAAAGAATACAAATTTATTGGATAAATTTGAATGCATAACGTTATCTTCAAAGCTAAATTAATGGAAATTTTGAAATGGATTTTTTGTGACCATAATGCAGTCGATGGCGTCGGGGTTTTATTATTTTTTTGCGAAGTCTCTTCGTTTTTGGGCAAAGGACCGAATTGGCCGATCAAAATTTGAACCTGTGATTTATTCCTAATCAAATTACAAAAATAGAATCACTCACAAATTACATTTTTGTAATTCGACAGTATTCAATTTAAAAAGAATACAAATTTATTGGATAAATTTGAAATGCATAACGTTATCTTCAATGCTAAATGAATGGAAATTTGGAAATGGTTTTTTTGTGACCATAATGCAGTCGATGGCGCCGGGGTTTAATTAATTTTTTGCAAAGTCTCTTCGTTTTTGGGTAAAGGACCGAATTGGCCAATCAAAATTAAACCCTGTGATTTATTTATTTAGGCATTCTCGAATTTGGTACTCATTAACAAAGAAAATTATAACTTAATAGTGTTCACGATAGAATCGTTCCAGCACCTCATTTTTCTACAAGATTGTGATCAATTAATTAAAAGACACCAATTATATACTCACTTGCTCATCGACTAGTTTCTCAGCCTTCTGGGCGGCCGTCATAGCTTGTAACAGCGTCTCTTGATTTTTAACGTATTTGGTAAAGTCTTTTAGTTCTCGTTCTATCTGCAACACGTGGGCAGCTTGCTGCGCCGTTGCCTCCTCAAAATTAATTTGTTCTTCAGCTGAGAAAAACTTATTTGTGGTAACCTCTCTGAAAGGACACCGAACAGGAGACGGATTTCTCTTCAGTATTTCTTCCTTTCTTCTCAATTTTGAACGATAATTAACAACGCACAACCAAACAAACAAAAAAATTTAAGATAAAATTATTGTTAAAAATGTTCAGGAACAGCATCTAGCTACAAGATTATAATCAATTAATTAAAAGACACCAATTATATACTGACCCTCTCTCTTTGTGCTTCTCGCATTATGATTTCGACGGTGGAATTCAATTTTTTTTCCGCCTACTTAGATTTGAAAATAAAATTAAAACAAGAACCTTATAATCACAAAATTTTTTATATAAAATAAAATTACTTACATAAAACAATAATTTAATTTTTAAGAAATGCAATAAATATAAAGAGTTACAACAAAAGAAATTAGGCAGTAAGTAAAATTTTAAGACAAAAATTAAACTATAAATAAATAAACAGAAGATTGAAGAGAACTTACACAATTGACAGAACACAGTTTATAAACGGGATTATCAGAAAATTTAACATTGCCGCATTTCAAAGTTTTCATAGTTTTTACTATTGTTTGTATTTCTTTTATTCTTTGCACTTATCTACTTTGAACATGTTTGTCTTTTCTAAATATTTTGTATAAGTATTTTTCTAAATAGATTAATTCAGTTTAATGGTTCTCTAATCTGGCACATAAAAAACCATAACAAAAATTATTATCTCAATTTTTTCTGATTAAAATATTTCCGGAAGTTACTTAAATATGTCAAGTAACACAAGTCCAGTGGAAAGGTAAGGAAACAAAGTACCTAAAAAGAAAAGCTTTTCGATTAGTAATCGAAATGCTTGTGGAAATTTCCACTTACCTAATTTGCACTCAACGTCGGCATCAGGCCTGCAAGTTGGAGGGCTTCAAGATGGCCCTAAACTTGCCGATCAGGCACGTCTCTCCTTTGTTGGTCTTGTTAGTGTTGCTCATGTAGTTCGAGCATTTCGTTTGCCTATAAGATTTTAATTAATTAAAACTCAGGACAAGATTTATACTAACCTCCGCTGTCCCGTTCTGCATTGTCGCTACTATTTTCTGCACCAGGAACAGATGGTCGACGTACTGATCACCACACCACGTCCATAAAACGTAGAACCCCTGCAGTAGATCCAAACAAACAGGTACCACAAGAATCCTTCGAACACCATACGCCGGTAACGTGTGAATGAATCAAAAATGAACACCAATGCAAAACAGAACTTCAACAACAGGAAGGAAAAGTAGTAGAAATTGAACCTGCGATTTATTCCTAATCAAATTACAGGAATAGAATTACTCACAAATTACATTTTTGTAATTCGACAGTATTCAATTTACAAAGAATACAAATTATTGGATAAATTAGAAATGCATATAACGTTATCTTCAATGCTAAATGAATGGAAATTTGGAAATGGTTTTTTTGTGACCATAATGCAGTCGATGGCGTCGGGGTGTTATTAATTTCTTGGAAAGGACCGAAATTGGCCGATCAAAATTTGAACCCTGTGATTTATTCCTAATCAAATTACAAGAATAGAATCACTCGCAAATTACATTTTTGTAATTCGACATCATTCAATTTACAAGGAATGAATACAAATTATTGGATAAATTTGAAATGCATAACGTTATCTTCAATGCTAAATGAATGGAAATTTTGAAATGGTTTTTTTGTGACCATAATGCAGTCGATGGCGTCGGGGTGTTATTAATTTTTTGCGAAATCTCTTCGTTTTTGGGCAAAGGACCGACTTGGCCGACCAAAATTATGCAAATCCTTCAAACAAAAATACCTATACTTTTTTTCTTCTGTATATTGTATTTTTCAAGTAACATACAACGAACAAATTAACAAAACATTAACATTAACAAAAAAATTGGAACTTAAAATTATTGATTATGGAACCGTTGCAGAACCTCATTTATCTACAAGATTATAATCAATTAATTAAAAGACACCAATTATATACTGACCCTTTGTTGGAGGAGTGCCCTCGCTCTAAGTATGGCCCTCATTTCATCCAAAATTTTTTTTTGCTCTTTTCTATATTCTTTCAATTCCCTCAACTGTCTATCGATGTCTGTAAGATACTGCTGCTGTTGTTCAATTTCCTAATCTAAATTGTCTTGTTCTAAAGATAAGAAAAACTTATTGTAAAAATTAATTAGCTGTTAGTAATTTACCCTGCATAATAATAAAAAAAATTATATATCAACTCGAATTTTCTTGACGGTCCCTTGAAATTCGACTTAGAGAAGTTTGACTGTACTTAACACAAAATAATTTATGAAAATATTCTTATTTAAAAAAAAACAAGAGATATTTTATTATTAGGTAAATTTATTCATATTTTTTATATACTCATGTTTTTACAATGTTTTTTTAACCTTTGGGAACTAACTTAGCTTTATAAGACATGAAGTCGAACATCGGTCTCATAGACCAATTGGAAAAATAACAGTCGCCTTTTGGAAAATTACTTGGTTTAAATTTTATTTGTTAAATATAAAGTGTTTGGGTAATTTAACCAAGTTTGTGTGTTCATAGAGCTTTTATTATAAAAAATATAAAATTATAAAAAATTACAAATTTAGTGAAACGTAAAATATTAGAAAATTAAAAAGTACGACATGATTACTTTCCTTTATTATAAAATAGGACGCAAACGAAACTTAACATTTTGTTAAATAAATATAAAAGAAACAAATTGTCCCAATATTTCGGAGGAACTGAAACTTTGCAGTCCAAATTACTGTACTTCTTGGAGAACACATGTCTGGCATATTGGTACTAAATGCTCCAAGCACATAAATTTTTGGCATTTTTGGCATTTGTATTTCGATTTTCTATTTTTCTTGCTGCAGCAATAATAACATCTTCCATAGATTGGGGTTTTCGGATTAGGATCAGAAATGTTATAAATTTCTTGAATACGTAATTTAATAGTTTTAGAAACGCCGGTACTAGTAACTCGATTTTTAATATGCTCCTCAACTAGCTGGTGTCCAAGAAGTTCTAAAAATTTTCTTCTTAGAAATTTTTCTTCCGGGTTATTATATTTATAGTGTTTTCGTAAAGTATGGAATAAATTCGATAAAACATTTTAGAAGAATTTTCACAAAAAATCCTCGGACCGGTCAACTTTAGTTTTAAAAACTGCATCTTTTTTAATATTTATAATTTTACGATCGTCTTTTGTTTTCGCACTATGACGTCATCATCAATTTTTTTAAATAGCACCCCATACTCTTAATCGCAAATTTGGATGCAGCACATTTTTCTAAGTAGGAATATGTCAAATTCGTATGACCTTGAAGAGGAAAGTTTTCGAAATAATCTGTCCTAAAGTTTCGAAAATGTATGGTAAATTTATTAGAGTCGAAAAGTGTTTTTTGTACTTCCTCACCAGTGCAGGCAGTCATTTTTTATATACTGATGGAAAAGTGAAAATATTACACCTAACGAAACAGTATAGAACCAATTTCAACAGCTGAATAATTATAACTAAACTAGCAGCAACGCAATGAGTTGATAAAATATTGTTTAGTTGCAAGAAACATTTCCAAGAATAATTTCGAATAAAATAATATATTAATGCTAGCAAAGCACCGCTGATTAAGGTAAATATAGAGTTACAGACGAACTTAGCCAATTATATAACTAATAGACTAACATCGGTCTGTGAGACCGAAAGCGTTTATAACTTAAGAACTGTTCAAAGCTCAACTCTGACAACTTGAGGGTAACTGACTCTATTTGAGATCGAAAGGTACCGAGGACGGCAGAAATTTGCCTCAACTAGGGAAAAAATGCCTGGCAAAAATCGTAAATGTCGGTCTCTGAGACCGTATTGTTAGCTCCGGAAGGTTAAATATTCTAAATTTAAAAGTGACCATGAGTAAATAAAAAAAAAGGAACGAGATAAATCATTTTTGAATAAATTTAACTCATATGGGTGGACAATTAGTTCCTTTCCGGAAGGTGTTGAAAATGGGGTTTGAACTTAAGAAAAACACGTTTTTGAGTACGTTCCGTACGCTGCGCAAACGGTTATTTGGAAAAAAATAATTTTTGAATCATTTAAATGAATTCTTTCATTGGATCTAAACCGAATGTCCCCACAAGGGTAAAAATACATTTTTACTGCGCTAAATACATACCGTTCATCGTAGAAGATGGAAAGATTATTAACAGCAAAAAAACCAAAAAAATGACAGATGTTTACAACTTTTATTTATCGAGTCTACTACTTGATTTTCTTTTTTACACTATTTTTTATTTCTTTGTAACCAAAGGAATATTAGTGTTTTTTTGTTTTATAAATAAATATTGCATAATTTCTGCCATTGAGTGCAGTCGAAAGTTCATTGCGTAACTTTAATTTCGATACCTTGAGTCTGCGGGTGTCGAGGGCTTCCGTGTATAATCTTGCATTCTGGCCACATTTTCACAATTTCCTCTATAATTTTTGCAGTAAACTCACGGCCATTGTCACTCTGCAAAATTAGTGGTGCACCAAATGCCATAAAAATTTTTACTAACTCGAAAGCAACCTCAGACGCCTGCTTTGTTCGGAGTGGTCGAAGCTGAAGAAATTTGGTGGCATGGTCTTGATAATTTAATAACCAATTGTAGTCACCGTCTCGCGCTGACTGAAAATCCATTAAGTCAACTTGACCTCGATTATTAAAATCTTTTGAAATAATTGGCTTTGTAACAATACCTTTCTTTGAAATATTCCGCTTCTTTTCACAAGTTGGACATAAGGCAACAAATATTTCATATGCTTTTCGTTGGATGTACAGTCTGTCTTTTACATTATACACCATTTTATCACGACCGCCATGTCCAGTTTCTTTATGAATTTCTAATAATAAGTCAAAGTACTGTTCCGTAGGTATCACACGTATAGTAGGATCATCAGGAGATTTTTTTTTATAATCAAGTAATCTTGATTATAAATATTCATTAAATCGAACTTTGTGCCCCAATAGTACTGCATGCTGGTTCGCCGAAATCCAGATGCAATGCATTGCTGCGCAATTTTCAGATCAGAAATAACCTCCGCAACCCGTTGGTTCGTCCATGGTTTTTTCACCTTCCCGTGATGGGAATCATAAAATTTCTGCAGTTCTTTGTCAAATTTTATTTTGAAACTTTGCACCGTGTCGACGTGCGACGCCATTTTTGTTGTTGTAGAGCAGAGCCACGAGTGGTAAAATTAGGAACAAATTGCGCGAAGCGGTGTTTAATGTTCCGGCTAAACGTTAAACGAGTGGCTTCATAGAACAGATCTATGTTGCGAAGCGGCTAGTGGCTTCGTATTTCGTCGTATTCTATGATCCGACTTCGACAGATATACATGTTTTCAGTAACATTTAGTCCCTTGGATAATACTTCTTCTATTTTCATTATGTTACTAATGGGTCCACTTTGATGTTCATTCTCTACCAGATGCTTCGTATATAGTGATGTTGCGTTTCTAAGATTCACGTGTTCTTTATACCTCGTATAGAAACTCCTTCCAGTCTGCCCTACGTAAATTTTATCGCATGACCCACATTTTAGCGAATATACCCCGTTTAGCTTATATTCATCCTTCTTTTCTATATTGGTTTTAAGCAATTTTCCTAAATTATTATTTGTTATATAAGTGTTTTTGTCTTCTATTGCACTCAATGGCAAATCGAGATGTTAAAGTAGAAGAACTAAAATATAGTGGACTGTATATAAATAATTCGAAAATAAAAGTAACTCAATGAACTTTCGACTGCACTCAATGGCAGAAAAATATGCAATATTTATTTACAAACAAAAAAACACTAAAATCACTTTGGTTACAAAGAAATAAAAAATAGTGTAAAAAAGAAAGTCAAATAGTAAACTTGATAAATAAAAAAGTCGTAAACATACCCCCAGCCTTGAAAGATTAGTGCTTTCAAAGGCTTTACAAATAGGGAAAAATATTAAAAACATTATTAAACAAATGCTTAAAATAAAAAATATATATAAAACTGATATTCCGCTTCATTGGAAACTCAGCTGGTTCTGCATCCTTTACTTCCAGGTCCGAGGTGTGAGCGTTCCATTCTTCTGTTGCTGCAGCTCAGACAAAATATTCTTTGCTCCTTTGTCTCCACATGTCTTCCTATGATTGTTTGAATGATGATAAAGCAAGAAACATGAATGTAATTTGAGCTATGATCTGAAAAAGATGTTAAAAAATGATCGACGAAAAAATGACCAGGAATTATTATTATTGAAGATCGTTGGGATCTTCAGATAAAGACGAAATGGGATGAGAATTGAGGGTAGCCTCAAATTGCATGAGCAAAGTGCACATGACCTCATAAGTGAGGATATGATTTCCCAAGATGCGATAACACGTCTTATACGTGTAAAAAGTTTGAAAAATTAAGGAACAAAATAAGTCGGTAGCTAAAATAGCTAGACTTTAAATTGTTACCTTGGGAAGCTGGAGTAAAAAGGGCGGTCCATAATACCACCATAAAATTAAAGATTCTATCTAGCACACGAAAAGCTATTTCCTTTTGAAACCATTTCGACAGGGTTGAATCTAGTAGGAACATGTCTTATACGTGACATATTCAATAATATACACGCGACAGATGAATCTGTCCAAAGAAAACGACGAGAAAATTTAATATTGAGAGCCTAGAGGGCCTGCTCGTATAATTTTGATGGAAACACTGCGTCGGATAACTTCATCTTAGGTATTGTGTTAGGCCTTAAGGAAGTTACCCTTGACTGTGCACAAAAGTCTGACATGAATATTTTTATCCTTGTAGAAGAAGAATTAATACAAATAATAAATACAAGCACCGCATCCACTGATGGATGCATAAAATAAGACGAAGGATCAATTTAAAATGAGACCTTCTGGTTTGGATGCCTTTGAGAACGAGATATTTTTTCCAGGTAGAGCTTCTGCAATATGCATTTGGCAACTAGAGTGCAAGAACTCAAAATTACGAGAGAATCAAAAAATTCGCAAAACCTCTGAAAGAATGAAGCGCTTTGTAATTGACAGATCGAACGCTTTATTAATAGCGTACATGAGATGGTCAAATTGGATAACACATACTAGACCAAGAGTGCTAGTGTGGTAGTAAGTGCCAAGCTCGAAAACGCCTGGGTGCCAATCGCTCTTTGGAATGTCCGACAGAATTTGTGGACGATGATTCGCAATCCATCCAATTAAATAACTTGAAGCAACCAGCTTCCAAAATATTTGACAATTGTAAATATATTTGACGAGCTTGTGTCAAATCATACGAACCAGTCAGGAAGTCATCCATGTAGAAATCCTGCTTTATAATGCCAGAAATTTAGGCAGAAAATTTTCGCATTCAATGCCTAATTGAAATAACGAACGAATGGCCAAAAATGAGGCTGAAGCAATACCGTAGGTCACAATATTTTTTAAATTATAAACGCACAGAGACACAGATGGAACCGTGCGCATCAAGATTCGTTGCAGTGACCTTTTTTGGTTAGGCTCGACTAGAACCTGCCTGCACGTCCTATAAATATCGGACGATATCGAATAGATATACTGCCGAAAACAAACAGCAATTGAAATAAATCCTTCTGTTTGGCAGGACCCATAATTTGAACAATATTGAACAAATGACCACTGGAAGTGGACATTGAACCATTTAAAAAGACACCTCAAAGTTTAGTTAACACCTCATGATGAGGAAACAATTTGAAGAATCCGAGGAATCTGGCCCATCAGATGATACGTGACCTAGATCTTCGTATTCATTCATTAACATGAAACAAACTTCAAAAGTAACTGGGTTGTCCGTCAAAGATCTTTCTATAAAAAAAAATCTTTGAGCGCAACCTCTCGAGAATAACCAAGGACCTCAGGAGGTCTGGTCTGTTTAAAATGCGCTTCGCAAGAATATTCTTCTTTTGAAAACGCTCGCTTCGTCTGACAGCTTTCAAGTTCCCAGAACCTTACAAGCTGGTTGGGAACTTCGCCTGGACGATTGAAACGGCAACGAACTATTATAGTAGAAGGGGCCTTTATACGACCCGCCATTACACAAACAAAAAAAGTCTTCTGCAATCGTAGATGACCGGGACCCAATATTATTTGTTCCGGTTGATTGACAAGAAGATCAGACAAGTGTAAATTACTTGGAGTTATGTCTTGATCAACTTGGCAACTGGGAATGTTGCCAGTGATCTTATCGAGATTCAAAAAAGAGAAATTGGACTGTGAACCAGAATCCATAAAATTTTTGATTGATGTTGAACTTCCGGCAGGGTCAAAAATCTGCGCGGAGTCGTTGGGTAGCAAAATCTGCACCTCAATGGTCTGCGAGGGCTCAACTTGTCCTTTCGATGACACGAATCGTCAGGATGAGTCGACCGTGGTATGTCACTCATTAGATCCATTTTTCCGGCAGTGTCGGAATTCTGCACGGGAATGATAGGTGGTAAAATCTGGATATCATTTTGACAAATTACCGATATCTCATGTTGGGGTTCAACTTCTGGCTTAGGCGACACGGATAGCTTCGATTGAGTCGACCGTGATACGCCACCAGTAGAAACTGTCCTTACGGCAGAGTCAAAATTCTGCGCAGGGACGATAGGCAGCAAAATCTGCTTTTCACTACAACAAATCGCTTGTTTGGATTCAGATAGTGATTTTGACGACACGGATCGCTCAGAATGAGTCGACCGTGATACGTCACCAATAGAAATTGTCCTTCCGGCAGGGTCAAAATTCTGCACGGGGGGGACTAAAGGAAGCAACATCTGCTTCTTGTTACAAGATAATTCTGAATCCGTTTGTTCGGATTCAGTTTGTGGCTTTGACGACACGAATCGCTCCGAATGAGTCGACCGTGGTACGCCACCTATAGAAACTGTCCTTCCGGCAGGGTCAAAATTCTGCACGGGGGGGACTAAAGGAAGCATCAGCTTCTTATTATAAGCTTGTGGCTTTGACGACACGAATCGCTCCGAATGAGTCGACTGTGGTAAGCCACCTATAGAAAGTGCCATTCCGGCAGAGTCAAAATTCTGCGCAGAACTGGACAGCATGGATCGCTCCGAGTGAGTCGATCGTGATAAGCTAGTCATAAAATGTGCATTTTTTGCAGATTCATAACTCTTCATGGAGACGATGAGATGTGCAGAAATCGTGCCATCGGATGCTTGCTCTATTATGAAATCTGAACCAGCCTTGCATTCTGATTATTCGCAAGTAGACTTTATCTTGCCTATCAAAATTTCGGCATCGGTCATGATATCAAAAAAATCATTCTCGAACTGAGCAAGTTGAATCTCGTGATCATCGTCATCATCAATGGCAGTGATGTTTGCATGAACCTCCTTATACTCGTTTAAAAGTGACTCTGAGGAATCTAAATGCCTTTGCAAATTTATGACAATCTTTGCAGAGTCCATAGTTTGCTGGAGATTTCCACACGAATCTTGCACACTATCAACATACGTTGCAAAATGCGTCAACGTCGCCTTAAGAGCAGCACGCGCTCTCTTAAACTCATTCATAATAAAAAAGAAATAACTGACCTCTGCTGAACAAATTGACGAATACCTTCGCAGGCGAATACGGCACAGCAGAAACCAGCTCGACCAACAAATCACCGATATAATATCCGGCTCGTTTGGGCCAAATGTTTTTGTCTTCTATTGCACTCAATGGCAAATCGAGAAGTTAAAGTAGAAGAACTCAAATATAGTGGACTGTATATAAATAATTCGAAAATAAAAGTAACTCAATGAACTTTCGACTGCACTCAATGGCAGAAAATTATGCAATATTTATTTACAAACAAAAAAACACTAAAATCACTTTGGTTACAAAGAAATAAAAAATAGTGTAAAAAAGAAAGTCAAATAGTAAACTTGATAAATAAAAAAGTCGTAAACAATAAGCCACGTTAATATCTAGATCTTTAAAAATTTTTCCTATTTTATTTGCCTCTTTTCCAAACATAGTCCAATGTTACCCATAGTAATAAATGATTTACTGCGTTTATATTTAAATTTATTTATAATTTTATAAATGATGTTGATGCTATATCCGTTATTTATAGCAATTTGTTTAATCGTATTCAATTCTTTATCAAAGTTTTCTTTCGATAACGGGATGCTATATAATCTATGAACCAAATGTTGAAAAGCTGCAGTTTTATGTTGGTAGGGATATTTGTATAAATTTCAGATTCTTCCACATCACTTTCACTATTTGAATTATTGCCTTCATCATGAATTAATTCAGTGATTATTTCTTGGATACCTACTACAGGATTTTCGGTCAATACATTGCAATCATTAGACGCATAATTTTCCAGACTTGCGCCGGGCATATTCTTTAAAATTGGAATAAGCTCTGCCAGCGGAATTTCATCTTCTTCATCAAAATCATCTTCTTGCTCAACACTTTCTAAAAATCCGGCTTTTGCAAAACAGTTTGAAATAGTTGCTCGAGAAACGCTTTTCCAGGCTGCTAATATCCAAACTAAAGCGCTGGTCAAATTGATGCTTTTTTGTGCTTCTTGGAAAGAACTTTCATTGTTTGTGAATGTTAGAAGCCTCTTAATCAAAAATTTTCTGTAAGCTACCTTAAAGCTATGGATGATCCCTTGATCTAATGGCTGACAATGTGAGGTGGTGTTTGGGGGTAGAAAGATTATTTTTACATGTTCTAATGTCACATTGGGATGGGACGTGGCGTTATCCAGAAATAAGAGGACTTTTCTGGTTTGCTTTCTCATCTTTTCATCGAATTTCTTTAGCCACGAAGTCATAATCTCTGTTGTCATCCAGGCTTTTTTATTAGATTACCATTCTAAAGGAAGTTTGTGGATGTGCGACCTTTAAAGCACCGAGGGTTTTTACTTTTTCCGATGACTAACGGATCTTCCTTGTCACCTTCCATATTTGCACAGAATAAAATTGTCAATCTGTTTTGTTTTTTTTTTACCAGTACATCTATCTTCCTTGAAAGCAAACGTTTTGTTCGGCATTGCAAGGTAAAATAGTCCAGTTTCATCGGCATTGTACACATCTCTTGGTAAGTAGTCCTTCAAGATTACATTTTGTAGCTTTGTTTTCCAGGCTTCAACACTGATCAAATCGACATCAGCTGACTCACCGCAAACTATTTTAAAGCTTATTTGATGTCTTTGACAAAATTTTTCAAGCCATCCATTTGAAGCTTTAAAATTTGTAATGTTTAAATTTTTTGCTGCTTCCAATGCTTTTTCTTTTAGTAAAGGTCCAGATATGGGGATGTTTCTATTTCTCGCTTTACAGAACCAATTGTAAACTGCTTGGTCAATAGCAAATCCTTCGGTTTTGGGAAATTTTCTCTTCTGCTCTGGATTGGAATTTTCTTCAAAAATCTTCTTTAAGTCGGACTTATTTTTTAAAATATCGTTAATTTGTGTCCTTCCAACTCCAAACTTTTCTGCCAACTTTCTAGCACTGGTACTGAATTTTTCACTTTCTGTAATAATTTGAATTTTGTCTTTAAGCGACAAACGTTTTCTTTTTGGTGGCATGATTACACAAGCACGGCGAAACGTAAACTGACTCAAAACTATCAGGCAAATTTCTTCTCCGTTGTTGTTGCACTTGATCTGGGTGTTGTTCATTTTGGAGAATTTCGTTTGCCTACAAGATTTTAATTAATTAAAACTCAGGACAAGATTTATACTAACCTCCGCTGTCCCGTTCTGCATTGTCGCTACTATTTTTTGCTGTCGCTTCACATACTGCTTGCGGGCTTTCAACGTGTTTGTTTCTTGAACTATTAAATTTTGCTCCTTGATGGACCTCCCCGCAGATGTTCTTGTCTGCAACGCTAGCCACCGCCTTCCCGCGAATAATTAAATAATAATTTAAATACTTTAAATAATTTAATAATTAAATAATAATTAAATAATTTAAGTTGAGATACTGCCGCTGTAACCGACTGTAACTGTGCGTCCTATTTGGCGCTATAACTTTCTAAAAATACATGCGCTGTTTGGCGCCTTATATATATATGTCAGAAGATTTATTATATTTAGAACAATTTACAAGAGCAATTCAACAGCAATTAACAGGACAGCTAATAGCGCTCAAGGCGTTCAGGTCCACACCTCTCCTGGATCGGAACTGCCATCGGTTCCGCGTGTACCCTGACGCGCGGAGGGGGGGATCTCACACATCCTGTCCCCTCTCTTGACCGCTAGGCCCCAAAATACCGTTATTGGTCGCGTTGCCGCTAACATATATATATATATATATATATATATATATATATATATATATATATATATATATGCTCCCTTACTATAATTGCATTTATATCTCTAATACCTAAAGCATTACAATACTTACAGCTGCAGTATCGTCTGTAAGTTTCTTTTGAATCTTTTCTATGCTTTTGTTTTCTGCTCTTAGATGTTTGTTTTCTTCTTCTTTACGAGCAATTTGCACATTATTCTGGGCAATTTTTGCATTGTTTTTGTCCATTCGCATTTCCAATCGTCTTGGTACTAAAACAATTAGATTTATTTAATATTTATTTATTTAATAATCCGCGTCTTAAAAATGAAGGGACTACAATTTTCCAGATATTATTGTTAGGATCATTTCTGTCTAAAATCTTTTTATAGATTTTATTATTTTGGATTCTAAAACTGGAATACTGTAGAGGATTGTCCTCAATTCGACGTTTTAACCCGTCATACCATGCATCCCTGCCCTCCTCGATATTATCGATAGGATCGACTTCTAAGATATTGAGTTCTGGTACCGCCCTGCCCAAACAGTGCGGCACCACATTTTAACTTACCAATATAATCAAAGCTGCAATTACACTTTTTTTCTCGGTTTCACGGTTTAGGTACATTATTATCAAGTATTATAAAGCGGACTTGGGATTTGTTTTGTAAATTCATAATAAACTATTTCTGAGTTACCTAAAACACGTAAAAAATAGTAAAAAAAATAACTTAAATACATTGTCATTTTTATTTACGGTAGTCATGATTTCCATGTTGTACATTAAAATTCGTGTCGATTCGTCGAAGGGTTTCACCGACGAGCCTTGCCGCAACGAAAATTAACCCGTTGCAACTATTGCAATGAAATTCAACTACACACATTTGTAGCAAACAAAACTAACAATTCACATGAAAAATTGGTTAATGTCCAGCGGTCAAATTGAATTTCTGGTGTTTGCAAGAAACTGTTGTAAGTAAGAGAAGTGAAAATAAAAAAAATTCCTTGGCGTTACCCAGTCAGGTAAAACCAGACGTCCAGGTGTTAAAAGCAAATGTCCAGCATATTCACCCGTATATAAGTTACTGCAAAGACGGTAATTCTTTGCCCCATCCCTAATAAAATTTCAAGGTTACGGGATATGTGTTCACAAAAGTAACTGTACAAATTAAATCGCTTTTATAGGAGCCCAGTCAATTTGTACACCGACCTTCTGCAAGGTTGGGCCTTTCTTGTGGATAAATTGACTGGATTACTATAAAAGCAGAGTTAAACTGAATTATAATTACAATTAACCAAATATTTTGATCTGAAACCAAGTGCGATCATCAATCCATCTATTTACCTGTAAATTCGAAGTGCTAAATGCAAGGGCGGTAGGATAAGCACTAAATTAAAAAAGTTTGTAATTGATTTAGTTATCAATTTAATTCCCAGAAATCACTTTCGCCCCATTCTACGGTATTGTATTTATAAATTTGTATCCAAAGTTGTATTTCGCATTTTACATACAACTTGCTTAAAAATCGTTCAAAAGTTTAATTAATAATTCATTAGAAACTCTTTATCTGGTAGATCTAATCAGGATATCAAAACACCGTATTCTTCAGAAAGTCATAAAGTTATAAAGTTATAAATTTATAAAGTCACATACATTAAACACATTAAAAATTGTCAAAAAATTGTTAAAAATTGTTAAAAATTACATCACACAGAGGACGTGTTTGTCATTTATTTCACAAATTAAAAATTAAAAATATAATAATAATTAATAATATAATTGAGGTATTTTAAACGCACCTATTTTATCTTAATGTTACGTGTGTTTCGTTTTCATCCTCAGTAAAATACCCGAGTATAATAATGCTTTTAGTTAAAGTTTCAAATTTTTTGATACATGTCGATTCGTTTATGGACCGATCAAATCTAGTACACGAATGTACGTCCAATGGACATTCATGCTGATCCGTTTATGTACTGCCCATTTATGTCCATGAATGTACGTCCAATGAACATCCATATTGATCCGTTGATGGACGTCCAGATTAAGTCCATAAATGTACATCCAGTGGACGTCCATTTATATCCATTGCTGTAATGTACATTTATGGATGAGCTTGGACGTCCATTGGACGTCCATTATAGATCCGCTTGTGGATCGTCCATAAATCGATAAGAAATGGACCAGCATGTACGTCCATTGGACGTCCTGTGTTACCTGGGAAGTCCTTGAACAATTAACAAAAGCCGAGCGTAATGTTAAAAAAGCAAATCACGAGACTCGGGCAAAGTATACTTATTTAACAGCAAGAATGGAGACGTTAGATAAATTAGAAGAAGCATTTAACCAAAATCATTTAAAAATTGTCACATTGGCTACAATGAAGCAGAAGGCAGTGTTAGCATATTTTACTAATAATGTTCAAGATACATTTCAAGAAGGTGTCATCACTTACAAAAGCCAGGCACTTCTAAGGCAATTAAGACGGCAGGGTTCGATACAAATGACAGCAACTCTGAGGTACATTTTCCACGAATTAAACTTCCCGTTTTTTCAGGAAAATATACTGAGTGGCAGTCCTTTTTTGACATGTTTGTTTCACTAATACACGAAAACAGCAAACTTTAGCCAGTACAAAAACAAACAAAACAAAAACGAGTTTATCTGAAGAGCCTGAACTGCTTTTGAGAAATTTTCCTACCACCTCAGCAAATTACAAGGAAGCATGGGATCAATTGACTAAACGATACAACAATAAGAGGTACAATTGTAATGCTATTATGAAGACTTTGTTCGCACAAAAAAGTTTACTACATGAGTCTGCAAACTCATTAAGACAGCTTTTACATACGACCACATCTTGTTTACAGGCATTAGATAATCTTAACATTAATATGGAAGAATGGAAGAATTATAATCTTCTTGGTTGTTTCAAAATTAGACACTAAGTCACACAGACAATGGGAAAAAATGACGGATCTAAAGGAGAGGCACAACAACCTAAGAGTGAAGCAGCTAACCACATAAACGAGGCAACTGTGGTAGCTAATTTTTCGAGAGGAGCTTTAAAAACTTATAATGTACTATTAGCGACTGCTGTTGTAAAAACTAGTTGTAAAAACGGTTCTTTTTTTGTATTTATTTATTTATCGTATGGCATGGCACATTCTTACAGGATAAAAAGGAAAAAAACTTACAAAATGCATGGGCATAATTATGTGAGTAATATTATACAGTCATAGAGAAATGTCGAGGTTATGTATATAGTCTTTTGCGGCGTCTGTCGCCATCAGGAAGTCTGAGAAACTCCCACCATAAGCCCTTGTCTCGCATGTTTCCACTATGTGACGAATAGTTTGTCTGCCGGCTCCGCAGTCACAGCCGGGGGTTGGTATTTTGCCCCATTTATGAAAAGAGTCTGCGCATCTTCCGTGGTTAGTGCGCATTCTATTAAGGGATGACCATATTTTGCGGGGTAGTTCGTATCCAGGTGGTCTCTCGGTGATGCATGGGAGGCCTTGACAGTGTCCAGGGCACACCTCCTGCCATTGCTCCTTCCAGGACTGTGTGAGGTTCAAATCTGTTCTGTGTAGTTCCTGGGCTGTTGCTATTGTCGGATGTCTGGATCTGAGTCTATTTGTTTCCAAATCAGGCACGTCGCGATGGATAGGGAGCTGGGGGTTATTGGATATCTTCCTATATTCCCGAAGGAGAGCACTCCTTCTTCGTAGGCCAGTAGGTGGTATGTGGCTCAGGATAGGGAGCCAATATGTTGGGGTCGATCTGATAGTCCCACTGATAATTCGCATCGTATTGTTTAGCTGCACATCAATTTTCTTCGTGTGAGCACTATTCATCCACACCGGAGCGCAGTATTCTGCGGATGAGTAGACCAGCCCAAGGGCTGAGGTGCGTAGCGTATCAGCCGAAGATCCCCATGTAGTGCCACACAGCTTGTGGAGAATATTATTCCTTGTTTTTAGCTTGGCTGCAGTATTTTCCAGGTGTCGTTTGTAGGTGAGTGTTCGATCTAGGGTAATTCCGAGATACTTTGGGCATGCGTTGTGTTGGAGACGATTTCCCTCGAAGTGAACGTCGAGTTGTCTGTTCGCTGATTTATTGCAGAAATGAAAACACGTGACCTCTGTTTTTGTGGGGTTCGGTTGTAGTCTCCATTTGCGAAAGTAGGTACCGAAGGATACCAGATCAGATGACAAGGTTGCTTCCATTACCTCAAAGCTCTTATGTTGTGTCGCTAAGACCCAGTCGTCTGCGTAACCAAATTTTCTGGAGGCCGTCCCTGGCATATCAGCGATGTATAGGCTGAAAAGTAGTGGAGCCAAAACAGAGCCCTGTGGCAAGCCGTTGTTTAGGGTTCTCCGGGCACTTTTGTGCTCTCCTGTTACCACCTCGAATGTTCTGCAAGCAAGCATGCCATCCATGAGTCGGGTAGTTCTTAGACATGGGATTATCTGAATTAATTTGTAGAGTAGGCCTTGTTTCCAGACAGTGTCGTACGCAGCGGACAGGTCTATGAAAACAGCTGATGTCTTTAGTCTCCTTTGGTAGCCAGCTTCTATGTGTGTTGTTAGGGACATGACTTGGTCCGCACAGCTGCGTTCAGGGCGGAACCCGGCCTGTTCCATAGGTACTACTTCCAATATTTTGGCAGCAATACGGTTGTAAAGAAGTCTCTCCAGGAGCTTATAGACTGAACTCAGTAAGGCGATGGGGCGGTAGCTCTTCGGCTCATTGCTTGGTTTCCCCGGCTTTAGCAAAGCAATTATTTTTGAACTTTTCATTTGCTGGGGGATTATGCCGTGTGTCATAGTATCTGTGAAGAATTCGGCCAGCCATCTTTTTGGGTATTTGCCACAGTAAAGGAGGAACTCCGGATGGACTCCGTCAAATCCAGGTGCTTTCCCTGACTTTACGTCTTTAAGACCAGTAGTTATTTCGTCTGGTAAAAATGGTCGGAAATATTCCGTTTGATCATCACAGTCGGATTTTAGTGCTTTGAGCTCATGTTTTATTTGCGTAGTGTGGGGTCTGTCTCGCAGAGCTTTAGAGGTTGATACAATATGAGCAGCAATCTTACTTGGATGCATCGGTGTTTCTCTATGGGTGCTCTTGTTTCCGTCGTTTAGTTTTCTTAAGAGAGACCACGCTTTTCTACTAGATGTTTTAAAGTCTAGTGCCTGAACTGTCTCCACCCATTTCTCTCGTCGAGCCACGTCAAGGTTGTTTAGCAGTTCGTCCGCTGTTTCCTGGTCGTTACTGTTCAGAAACGCCTGATATTGATTTTCGCAGTCCTCATTCCAGCCTGGTATGTATTGTTTGCGGTACCCTCTAGGTATAGCCTTTTTTGCCGAGCTTATAACTGCTCCGAAAAACCTCGTGTAGTTGTTTGTCTTAGGTGGAATCCATCCGAGGCACCTATCCAAGTTGCTGGAAAAAGCCTCCCAGTTTGCTTTCTGAAAATTCCATCTCGGACGAGGGAAGGAAGTCACCAGGGGGATATCGTTCCGATCTCTATCAGGGCGGGTCGGTGCTGGCTGTGTGGAAAATCTGTTAGGATATTACGAGAAGTTCTGAGCGGAGTATGATCCTTGTCTGCGGTCACAAAGCAAAGGTCAGGATTATAACCCCGTCTCCATGCCGCAGAATAAAAGGAATCTTTATCCTTTGCATCGAAAACAAGATACATGTTGTTTTCCTCGGCCCAATCTACAAGTGCCTCTCCATTGTCATCATTGTCTCTGTATTTCCATTGTGTGTGATGACTGTTGAAATCGCCCACGTACACAGATGGATGTTGCAGTATCGGCAGGACTTGTGTTGACCATGAGGCTGCTGGGGGCTTGTATACGTTATGCACGGTCAGTTCTCCGATTTGAACAGTCACCTCATGTATATTGTTGTCGGAAGAGGTTGAGCACAGATGAGCATTTTCAATATTGGACCTCACGTAAGTTGCCACGCCGTAGGCGTGATGGTATGTAGCTCCAACTAGGTCATAGCCAGGTATCTTCCCTCTTTTATCAAGTTGTTCCCCATCTTCCGTATGTGTTTCCTGAATGGCGACGACGTCGATGTCATTGTGTCTTAAAACCCTCTGGAGGACGTCGCATTTCGATCTGCTTATTCCTTCTATGCTCAACTGGCAAATCTTGATACAGGGTCCAATATTTCTTGTCGGGTGGCCATGAGAATAGCCATTGGTTTTCGCTTGTGACATGTTAAGAATAAATGTGCTTTTGAATAGCCAGGGCGTTACTTGATCAAGGCTCGCAAGCCTCTTTTGTTTCTGAAGATACTGTGCAATTGTTAGGTCTAAAACGAATGAATGTAAATGGTAAGGTGTCAGGTTTGGGTGATGGTCAAATGGTGGTCAAACACGTAGTTAATCTCGAAGTCAAATCGCGCCTTGAACCTGGAAAAATCATAAGGTTTCATGCATATGTATTAAAATCACTTACCTCTGTGTTGCCCTCACGCGAAGTATACATCCCTGATTGGCTGGAGCTAAAAAACTTACCTCTTGCAGATCCAGGATTTACCTCGCCAGGTAAGGTAGATTTACTACTAGGAGCCGACGTCTACGGAGAAGTACTGCTAGATGGGATTAAGAAGTGTCAATACGGAAATTTGATAGCACAAAATACGTTATTCGGATGGATTTTGTCTGGAAGAGTATCACAAGAGTTTGGTTTCGAAAATATTAAAGTTTTACACGTGCAAATAAAAGAGGACGAGTTGCTCAAAACATTTTGGAAGATTGAGAACGAGCCTAACAGCATTGAGAAAAAATTAACGAGAGAAGAGAAACTTTGTGAACAGTTTTATGATGAAACTACAATTAGACGAGACGACGGGAGATTTATTGTTAGGCTACCTTTTAAAACAGTCGATCCGCAATGCCAGTATGGTAAGTCTTGCGACATCGCTGAACAGAAACTACAGTAGACGCGCGATTATCCGAAACCGGATCATCCGAAATTCGGGTTATCCGAAACAAAAGACGAAATTAATTTCTCCGGGTTATCCGAAACGAAACCGCTTGAATCTCGCGATTATCTGAAACGACTATTTCGCATCATGAAAGAGTGGATAGTTTACAGAAAACCTTACTATACATTGAGCAGCAACCAGGAGCTACTGCAATTGACGTTCTTTTAATTAAAAGATGGAAGGGCATTGCTGCTAAAAAACTATACCAATGTGGAACAAAACAATTAAGATTAGATTTATTTTTTAAATAGAATAGTTAAATATACTTAAGTTGGTAGAAAATGTATATGTACAATTATTGTTAATAGAAAATTATGTAACTTTTTCCAGTTTTTGTAACCTCCGCTTTAACCGAAATTTCGGTTATCCGAAACAGGTCCGGTCCCGTACATTTCGGATAATCGGGCGTCTACTGTACTTGCGTCAGAGAGAAGACTGAGTAAAAATCCAGTATTTTTTAACGAGTATAATAAAGTTTTGGAGGAATACATTGCTTTAAATCACATGAGACTAGTAGACGGTAACGAGATTAACAACCAGAAAGCAGTGTACTTGCCTCATCACGCGGTCGTACGCGAGGATAGGGATACAACAAAGGTACGAGTAGTATTTAATGCCTCGAGTAAAGGATTAAATAATGTATCACTAAACGACGACCTTCATATTGGTCCTAAACTTCAGCAGGACTTACGTCATCTCTTGCTTAGATGGCGCATGGCATCCTATCTGCATTGTTGCAGATCTAGTAAAAATGTCTAGGCAAGTGTATGTAAATGAGAACGACACTGATTTCCAGAGGATTATGTGGAGACCTATGACTGATATACCGATCCAGCATTATAAACTTTTGACGTTTGGCACTGCTAGTGCACCATACCTTGCAGTGAAAACATTGCAAAAATTAGCAGAACTAGAGCAAGAGCGATTCCCAATAGCAGCACAGATAACCAAACGTGATTATTACGTAGATGACCTTATGACAGGTTGCGAGACTGAGGATGAAGCCCTACAAATTTACGAGTCAATGAGCAAACTAATGAACAATGGTGGATTTCAATTACAGAAATGGAGCAGCAATAATCAGCATTTTTTAAATCACATTGAGAAAGACAAATTAATCAGTGAGCAAATGATGACAATAAAAAATGACAATATGAAGGTATTAGGTATTTCTTGTAACAGACTGACAGACAATTTTGAGTACCGAGTTCATTTAAGTGAATCCGAACAACCTATTACTAAACGGAAGGTACTTTCAGACATTGCCAGATTCTATTTACAAATGGAAGATTTTTGTAATTTTTTGCTCGTGAAGCGTTTATAGTAATTATTAGGAGCAAATAAGTTTCATTTAATTTTGTAAAGTCGTGAGACGGATCTCATCAGTTTATTTGTAAAGTTACGGCGAAAAATGTAAAAATTTTAGAAACGTCAAAAAAATTATTCAATATACTACTTTGATTTAAATAGTAAAAATTCTGAGCCTCCTGGGTTTTAAATTTTTAATTATTTATTTATTTCTCTTAATTATTTTTGAATCATATTTAACCAAGCTTATTGAGTCATTTAGGTTGTAACGAACATCACAATTAAAGATGCAAGTTCATGTGAAGCCTTGACAGCCAGAGGGTCCATTACCAAGGGGAGTCAAGGGATGCCTTCTTCACAATTCAATCTAAGATGATCAAAGAGGGAGAGAGTGATGGAGAGTGAGAATGATAGGTAAAAGGGAAAGAAAACGAAATGAGTAAAAGTGCGAGTGAAAGCTTACCAAAAGATGTGATCTAATGATAAGATGTTGATGGAACTAAACAGTCACTCACCTCGAAGTAATACTTGATGTCATGTTAACGTGGTTCCCGTGGTGATGAAGACGTATGGGGGAGGAAGTTAGTAGTCACACAGGTTACCTCCTCTCAACAAAAAAAAAAAAGATTCTATGATCGTATTGGTTGGATTGCACCAGTGGTGATTACTGCTAAAGTGTTCATACAGAAATTGTGGAAGGCAAGTCTTGATTGGGACAAAGAGTTACCAAATGAGCTAATGGTTGAGTGGTTAAAATTTAGACATGATTTAAAACTGCTTACAAATACTTCAATTCCACGGTGGCTTGGCTCAACCAAAGCTTCTAAAATTGAACTGCCCGCGTTTTCAGATGCGTCAAGTGTAGCTTTAGTCCAGTCGAATTAGAATCAAAAACTCGTGCGAAATTAAAAAAATTATTATCTGAAATTTTTTTTGCGCTTAATGACGAAGAAGGGTATGTAGAATGATAATATAAAAAAAGTAACTCCAAAGAAGTGCCGCTAAGTTCGCAAATTGCAAATAAGTGGTAAAATTATGTCTTTTTTCACATTTTCTACTGCCTATAGAAAAATAAACGAGCTATCGAAAAATGTTGTAGGCAGTTAAATTACCTACAATTTAGAATGCCTAAAGTCATATTTAACCAATTAAGGCGCATCTTACAAAAACGACCATAGTCCAAAAATGCGAATTTCGCGGTTAGTGTTGATTTACAGAGTTTCTTGGACGCCCAATCGAATGGTGTGATCGGTTTCTGCAAGAAGATACATAGTCCAACGTTATAGTTAAGGCGATTCTGGCAGAGAGAAATGAAGCATTAATTGAACGGTTCTTTGCTGAAGAAATATGGCTTAAATAACAAATAAATTTTTCTAAAAAAAATATATTATGATAAAACTAGTTTAGTTTGAGGGTAGGTGACATTCAGAAAAAAAATCAGAAAATCGCGAAATTATTTGCTCTACTTTATTACGCTATTCTGACTTTAATTTTTTTTATTTAAAGACAGGATTTCGAATGAACCTTTCTTCAACATTCCCATAATACGTTGCTAAAATTTGAAATTTTTTTGTTCGCTAAAACTGCCATAATTTCTAGGCAAAACTTTCTTGTAAAGCGAATTTTAACCGAGAAATCCTTGTATACGTGATTCTGTCTGGCGAATCGACCGACCGTGTTGGTTATCGAGTATTTATTTTTTCCTTATCGCTTTCAGAGAATTTGAATGTTTAGCAAAAGTCTTACACTGGTCCAAATTTGTGCATCGTTTTAATCTTTTGCAGTCAGTCATAATAAAAAGAGTCTGCTTTTGATATTAAAGTTTCACATTTTTAAAACCAATAAATTTGTTTTGAAGTTGTATAAACCAAAAATATTTATTTAAGACGGGGTTGTGTTTTATGTTTATTTATTAGTACATATTAGTATTTGTTGACCTACGACCCTACGGGGTTGGGGAAACTTGAAATTCAAAAAATTGAATGCTCCAATCATCTACTAAGAAACTATTGCAACAACCTCAAACAATTGGCTCCTAAAAAGTTTAGCTCAAAAGGACAAATCCTGGAAACAAATTTAAGATTATCTTTGAAACATATTCTCCAAAGACTGAGGGTAGCTGTTGACTGTGCCATCAAGTATAGAAGACAACAAGATGCTACTTTTCAACAGAAGGTTATTAATCTTAAGATGGATATTGAAAACAGCATATCACATGTATTCGGAGATCATAGTCGATGTGATAAATATTTTTGTAACGGAACCAAAGGCTCTGAAGTAAATTTGATTCCAGACCTAAAACAGTGTGATTTCTACAATGATATTATGTCCCACGCTAATCGATTAATATATAACAGTAGAAGTTTGATAAAGAATATGACAAACAATAATGATGAATGTTATAACAGCATTATTGCAAAATTTATTGAGGGAAAAAGAATTGATTTTTCCAAAAGAAGGGAATATACATTGCGATGCCATGCTGCTGGCATTTCTTTCAGTCAAGGAGCTGAATACCACTCTACTTTACATAGAAATCTAACTGGCAAAAGTCCCGGACAACACACTAAAAAGTTTATAAAACTGAAAAAAGAAACTGCCGCTCGTCTTCAATGTAGACGAAAGCTATTTGGTAAAAAACGAGCAGAAAGTCGAAACAAAAGAAACGTATACTCTCAAGGACCCGACGAAGATTATGGAGATGTACAAGATATTACCGATGAAGAGTTGTCTAGACAGAGAAATGATTTTCTTGAAGGTTTACAGAAAACCAAAAGGCAAATCAAGGAATTAATGGAAAATACTAAAGACCAGAGAGAATCAGTTTTATGGATTCAAGAACGACGCAAAAGAATCACGGCTTCAGCTTTTGGAACAATTTGCAAGCTTAGGTCTACAACTGATCCGGTTAAAACGGCACGGGGAATGCTCAAAACTTTTTCATGAGCCAGCACTGTCTATGGGATTCAACATGAACCGACGGCAATCAGCACCGGCACTCCGTAACTTGCAGAAAATAAGGATAAACACGAGATAGGAAGAAACTTCGCTGCGCATTCGGAAATATTCGACAGAAATAAAAATATTCAGCTGGTAAAATTGTAGGTTTAAAGTATGTATTTTGAAGTATTCACAGAAGTTATAATTTCAGCATTACCTAGTTATAAAGTATTAAATCAATGTACCTAGTTAAAGAGAAAAAACACATTTTATTCTTAGAAATTATTCGCGATATAACAAACATTCAAAGACATTCCAAGTATTTCCATAATTTGATTTTTCTTTTAAATGCGAAACAATTGTTTTTGTTGATGTTCATAAAAAATATGGTTAATTTTGATGTGAATTTAGGTCATTCAACCCAAAGTATGTCGCATTTTAAACCTTTTTCACCATTCAAGCAAAAATTACACTGTAAGGTTCAAAGAATATAAGAAACGAACCGCAATAAACCCATAAAACCCATAAAATCTTTCTGACAAATGTACATTTACACGCTTCTTAAATAATACTCTTGTTCAATATGTTCATTCAAAAACATATTTAAACCAATTTTGCAAGAAAACGGGAAAAAACTTCCAATACTGGAGAATAATAAAAAAATAAATCTTCGACAATATTGTACAACTACGAGCTGCAGTAATAAAATAAACTATAATCGTTATAGGTAGCTATTACTACTGGTGGTTCCTTTATTGTACGGTTCACTGACGTAATGCCTACTTCGCACTTCGCACCAGATGGTCTTGTAGGTGAAAACGAATTAGTCGAAATAAAGTGTCCGTACAGCTGTAGAAATTTAACGCCATTACAAGCAATCGAATCAAAAAAATTGGTTTATATGGAATTAAAATCGGGACAGTTCCGATTGAAAAGGACGCACAATTATTATTTTCAAGTGCAGGGTCAATTACATGTGACTGGTAAAGACTTTGGTTATTTTGTGGTATGGATGCCAAAATTCCGTTTAACACGGTTTTCTGAAGAACCAATCTTCCGTGTAAATCGGGGGATAGGTGTATTGTTTTGTTTTTGTTTTGAAATAGCAACTTTTATTTTTTTGCCATGATTTTGAAAGGTTAGGTCAAAAGTGAGACTAAAAAAATTGTAATCCCTTGCAATAATTATGCTGATAATCATTTTCTCTTGATATTATTCACCACAGTATTTTACATATATATTTATTTTACCTTTGATCCCTGCAACAAGATTGTTAATTATTTCTAATCTTTTGATGGATAAATAGACAATTTGTAGAAATTAAGAATTGTCGAAATAATTGTTTTTATTAAAATATTTTATGAATGAATTAATATGTGTTCGTTTATATTATTGCAGTTGCTAATCAGTAAACATAAACCATAAAAACTCAGCCTTAGATAGTTATAGTTGGCCACTTCAAATGTAGTACCCCTCGTAGCTAAATCAATATGAGTAACGATATTTTTTATAATTGAGGCGCTTCTTACAAAAACGACCATAGTCCAAAAAATGCGAATTTCTCGGTTAGTGTTGATTTACAGAGTTTCTTGGACGTCCAATCGAATGGTGTGATCGGTTTCTGCAAGAAGATACATAGTCCAACGTTATAGTTAAGTAAATATTTGCTTGTTCTGCAAGAACAGCCATTGCCCACTCGATATTCATAAGTAATATCACCAAAAAAATTAGGACTATGGTTGTTTTTGTAAAAAACGCTTCAATTGATTCTGAACAGACGCTTCGAACAATTTTACCGACTGTCCTAATATTACTGTGTACTTCGAAGGAATATTATGGCTACATGACCTTTTTTGAATTGAGATACATTTTTATAAAAAACAAATAAGAGCAATATTGGAATGTTTTGGACCTGGCTGGGGTTACATTTTTTTTAAGAAAGTTGATTATGATTCTTGATTGTAATCAGACGTTGGTGTATTATTCCTCATTATACTACTACATTTTGATATGAAAGTAGAATATATTCTGAAGAGAAGCGACTTTTGGATTTCAAAAATGAAAGAAAAACTATGCAGTTTCTATTTGGAATGTATTTTGCTAGAGTTAGTTCATCCAAGGGATACGCGCAATTTAGCCATGAGCGAACCAACTCGTATAGTAGCGGCGCAGAAGAACTAGAAGCGCAAAAGGGAAGAAGATAAATCTTCGCAGAAAACAACTGCAAGAAGAAAATTATTTGAAAATGAAATGTTATGAATGTTAGCTTCAGTAAGTTTTTGAAGTGAAGCACATCTGAATGATGTACAGTAATGTTCGCCTATAACGAACCCGCTTATTACGAACTTTCGTTTATAATGAGCCAATTTATAAGGTACAAAAGTTATAACGAACTTATAACGGCATATTGTTACTTTATATTATGGACACCAAAAAAAAAGAAGATTTTTCGGGATGAACGATTTTTTAAAGATAACATTCAAAAACAGTTGCATAATTTTTATTACAATCATTATCTCGCTGAGCTTCTAAAGCTGCAGGCAAAGGATTACATATAAAACATGAACGTTCTTGGATTATCTAGTTGAAAATATTGTGACAAACGAACAGTAGAGAATGAATTTAGAATTGATTCCGAATTGGAGAGAGAAGAAAAATTGGACAACATGCTAAACAAAGACGACAAATAAACTAAGTGAATATGAGTCGTATATTTGCAAAACGCGCTATTCGACAAAATATTTCAAAATCGGTTGAGTCATCCAACTAATAGAGAATTTAATAACGCATTTAATCTATATGTTTGTTTTGTGCAAAAGTGGCTCCTTATTATGTGAATGAAAGTACAAACAGGAGATTATTTGCAAAACTCGCTGTATAGTGTCAAGATTCACTTGCAGAACTAGCCGTTTGTTTGAGAACCAATGGGAGCGCGGTATGCGACCACGTGTCTCACTCACGCTGTGTTTACTCGTACAGATTATGTGAATAAATATGAGTCGTATAGTTGCAAAAGTCGCCAAATGCTTCCAACCTAATTTTCGGTAATCAAGGAAAAACTGTTAGTTACCAAACGCATGAAGTGTTTGTAATGACCATTTAAACATTGATAACCACATGGAATAGAGTTGGATAATATCTTGTGTTGTTATTCACTAATCATATTTAATGGATGAATTAAACGCTGCATCAGCAATGACTCCAAGTGCGGCCAGAAAAGGGCGAAAAAAGAAAGCTCATCCTGAAGCCTACAGGAGAAATGTCGCCAAGTTTGCAAGGTTTGGACATTTCCAATCAATAGCACGATTTATTTGTTTTTAAGCTATTTATGCTGTGATAATGTAAATGATTATAATGAGGGAATCTAGTGCACGTTGAATATTAACATAGTTAATAAATTTTTACAGGTATCTGGCTAAATGTTTGCCAAAGTACCCAACTTGTGGGCACGATGGTCGACCCGGAAAGCCATATTATTGCGGAACACTAACAATTCGAGTAATTAAAGACTTTCATAGTTATTTATATGAAACACAAGACAAGATTGATCAAGATATCAAGATTCTAGCTTGCTGCACAGGAAACAAGCCAAAAAGAGGCAAAGCGAATCATTCTCAGGTTTCAATACAGTACAATGTTCGTTTGAACAGTGGGAAATTGGTGAGAGTGTGCAGAGACGCATTTCTGGAAATTACAAACTTCGGCAAAGATCGAATTCAAAGAGTTGTAAGGAATTTTGTAACTCAAGGCAAAATTCCTAGGGAGCGTAGAGGAAGCGACCGAATAGGTCCAAGCAACAATGAAAAAAGGGCCTCCATTAGGAACTTTATACAATCTTTACGGTGCGTAGAATCCCATTACTGTCGCAGTAAAATGAGTATGAGACTTTATTTACCGTGCGATTTGAATTTTCGCAAACTTTTTGAGTGCTATATTGAAAGAGTTCCGGAAAATATGCATGTAAAGCTCAGTTACTTCAGAAAATACGTTAAGGCCACTTATAATATTGGCTTTGGTACACCACAAACCGATGTGTGTTCTACCTGTTTGAGATCGAAAGAGCTTTTAAAAGCCGAAACAGCTGCAAACAAGAGACAACTACTAGTTACAGAGCAAAGGGTACACATTGCAAAAGCAAAAGCATTCTTTGAGCTGCTTAAGAAGACCTCTCCAGCAGTGGCGGCTCGTGGTAGTGACGAGTGAGGAGGCTAATATTTACAGTAAAACCCCTCATAGTGGACACCCCTCTAATGCGGACACCCTTCTTTATAGACACTTTTTAACAGTCCCGGCATTCCTCCATAAGAATACATTATACAACCACCCCTCCAATGTGGACACCCCTCTATTACGGACATTGGACACTACTTGTTTTCCCAAAACTTCCAATTTCCCCCTCTATTGTGGACACTTTCTAAGTATTTTAGTGAAATTAATATAATGTTTTTCATGGAATACCATCGTAACTTGTGGGGAATTAAACCATTTGCCGTTTGTTTGTCGGGGGGCGGCTATAAGCGGCGGCGATGATTCAAAAGTTAAAGTTATACGGAAGCTTTAAAAACCATACACACATAAAAAAAGTTTATTTTAAATAAAGGCGACGAACCTGCTCTGTATTATTTATCAAAATTTAGAAATACATTTTGACGAGAAAAATATTCAGATTGCACTAAATAAGCGACAATCTCTAATCACAAATTTCTTTAATTTGTAAAAATTCATTTATGTAATATGTATAAACACAATACATATTTACGTATAATATTTAATAAACTGTTTAAAATTTGTAGTAATATGTATAGCAAACTTTTGACCAAAAAAAAAATTAGGACCCCCTCTAATACGGACACCCCTCCATAGTGGACAGTTTTGTCCAGTCCCTTGAGTGTCCACTATGGAGGGGTTTTACTGTATAAAGAATAGGTACTCTACTTAGTCAACAAATTATGATGTTTTATTTTTGTATTACAATTTACCGTCGGTGTTTTGGATTGATTTAATAATGTACTGTCATTATATATAACTGCGAGTTCGTTTGTTAATTGAACATTATCAAAAAAAGGATACTGCTCGAACAGATTCTTAAGCAAATTTGCTGGAATTTCTTTTGAGTAGGAGGAAAATTTATCAAGTGTCAGTAGGTCGAAAAAAGTTAGGGTGATTTAAATCTGAAAATCTAATTTTAATTTGACCAATTGTTATTGTTTCTAAAATTTCTATAAAAATACGCCTGTAATTTTGTTTCATATCGGGTAAATCAAATGTGGTTTTTCGTCTTTTAGATTCTGATAACGTTTACCTCTAAATTTGAAAATATATTATTATTCTATAAGTTTCTAAAGTAGATATTAATGAAATTAAACGATTCTTTGCAAATGCAATATCTGTAACTTTACTTTGTAAAATAGAAAAGCTATTTGCCTCTCTTATTGACACTAAATCATGCTTAAACTCGTCGCTATCTATAATGAAATTAAAAACTTCTAATAATTTTACTCTATTTTCATGAATGGTGAATACAGCTAGAAAAATACATTTGGTAGTTCTACTTCAATATCGTCGTCATTGATGTTGAAACAATGAAAGTCGCAAATTCAAAATTTTATACCTTAATTCAAGTTGCAGTAGACGTGTCGCACTCAGTAATCAAGGGATAAATGGGAGTTTTGCCCCGCAAAACGCACCGAGAAGAACGAGTGTTAGGGTAGTGGTGGACCGGAGCTGTAGTCTCCAGTGAAATGCTTTCACGCTTTCTAACTCAAGTATTGCATCTCACTTATTTTTAACGTTCAAGGTCAAAATCTGTTCATTCTATATACTTAAAGCAGATGGATGGAGTCTAATGTAGCAAATTGCCTCCGACTCGGTCTCTACCATATTTCTAGCGCTTACATTCAACATTGAAGTCCCATATTGCAAATAGAAGATCCCCTTTAATAAGGCCGTTCTGGTATGGTGAAAAAAAATTATCTACCAAATAACTATTACCATTTATTTAATTGAGTACCTAATAATTGATGATTTCATACTGAAATTTAATGAAAATCAAATTTGATTATGTAATTATTTATTTATTTCAATTTTATCATGAGGAGGCTTAGCCTCCCTTGCCTCCCCTGACGAGCCGCCACTGCTCTCCAGATACTGTTTCATTCTCCTTTGATTGTCAAAAGAATCTGAGTTTGCCACGGTTACCAGATCAAGCATCTTACTTCAGCCAACAGATAAATTACAATAATTTAACAGTAGTGTGCCTCAAAGACAAAATTGATCCCCGCCAACGTTTTTTCTTACTTGTGGACCGAAATTGACGCTCCCAAAGATTCTAACGTAATAGCATCAGCTGTGCAACATGCTTTAAACCATTTTGAGTTTGAAAATGCCGTCAAAAACATAAAGTTGCGCTAGGGGTTTTTCCAGATTCCGAACTGCAAGGTGAAAATGGGTTTATTTTCTTAGAAAAATACAACATCCCCGAAGAAATTTTGTTAATGATATTGTGTCGCGTCGACCCGCGACTTATTTTAACCGCCAGTGCTGTGTGCAAGAACTGGTATAAAATTATTCGTTCGCAGACATTCTGGAATGTGCTGTTTAAATATAAGTTGAATCGTCGGGCAAAAGACCTTCCTTGGTGCGTTTCATATTGTTACTTGACCAGAAAGTGCTTTACCAACATTTTGGTCAACTATAACGGTGTATGGAATCTTGGAGGAAACGGAAAATGTGAATTTAGATTCGAAAGCGGTTCATGCGGATGCGGCTCAAAAGATGAAGGTAGTCGTGAATATAAATTAGAATACCACACCTCGACAAACAGCTCGCGTATACTGGCTGACGAATGTCCCGAAATAGTACAATTTCATTCTTTTGAACAAGATGGTTTATTATGTGACATAATAAAGAAATATAAACCCAGGTTCTTGGCAAGTGAGTGGATCCGTCCATCAGAAGTTGGGGACCTGCCATTTTCTGCCAATTATACAGAATGAACACTTTTCGGCAATAACTATAAGCACACGAAGTTAAAGAACGTATACCCAGGCCGCAAAGGAGAGTGGATTAAAGTAAGCTTTCATAACCAGTTTAATAAAAATTTTATTTCATGATTTTTAGGTGGAAATTGAAATTAAAGATTATGAGGAGCCCGTATTTGCGATTTTTTTCGCCCATTATAGCTGTAGTAACACGGTAGGAACTGTGGTGAAAATTGATTTTGAAAGTATTAACCCAGTCGAATGCTCACTTCAAAAATGATTTTAGTGTAATATAATTTTTTATTTTGGAAGAAAGTAAATGTTCGATTTTATTAAAATAAAGATGTCTGCAGCTTTTAGAATGTTACCTATTTATCTAATTATTTCATTCCACTCATAATTTGGAGCATATGGTAATAAAGCAATCAGTATTTGCTGACGATTTAGTCCTCTTAGCAACAAAAAAAAATTTGTTCTTGATACTGATAAGGCAAGCAAGCACAATTGAAATGTTCATAAAGTGACATAAAATATGAATATGATGGAACAAGAATCATTTGATCGCTCCAATATTAATGGAGCTACGGCCATTTTGTCGACTTTTAGTTTTTCTATCTCTGTCAATCTTAGAGCAAATCGATTTTGAATTGCACCATCGTGTTTCTCGCAAAAAAATACATAAGTTTTCATTTTTATGCGACTCTCTAACCAAAAACAAAAAAAAGTATTTTTTTGGGTTGGTTTATCGCGTTTTTTCCTTCGTTTCAAGGAATAACTTTTTCTGCCGAATACGATGGGAACAAAAATCATTCGATTCGCTCCAGTGTTAACGGAGCTACCAGAATGTCGATACTTAAAAATTAAATAGCTCTGTATCTCTCAACGTTTCATATTTGTCACCTACAATTAAAACAATTTCAATTTTCTCACTTTTACTTAATTTACGTTCCATTGTGAAAATACTAATGATACTGCCAAACATAAAACAGTTATTCACCTATTGAAAAAGTATCCAAGACTATCTACGAATTTGTGTAAAATATGACGATGATCTTATTATTATAATTTTTAGTGCGTTTAACGGAAAAATACGTTTTTTGTATTTATTTACATAAATTGTTAAGTTACATGTATTTTGAGTAAATTAGAAAACAATCTAAAACTTAAAATGTGGTTTCTCGTGATAAAAAGGTTTTGCACCAGAAATGTAAAATAACATGACAGAATATCTATTGAAATTAAAAATGTCAAGTTTTTAACCATCACAAACAAAGTAGCAAGGTCAAGGTCAATCATTTTGGCAAATTTCGACATTATATTATTTAATAATAATTTATAATAATACAATTAATTCTTATTACTATTTAAAACACTATAAAATTAAAACATAAAAATTAAACTACAAAATACAAACTTAAAATTATATTAAATTAAATAATTCGTCCAGAGAAGAAAAATAGGCACAGTTCCCAGAACGCTGGCTGCGTTGCCCCTCTGAATGGCAATACTAATTCGTTGTTTTAAGTATGTTTTCGCCTGAGGAATACCTGTGACGTCAATAATAAGTCTTCCCAAAGCATCCAACAACGATAGAGCGCTCGTACTCCAAGGACCAAAGGTTTCAACAGCAAAGCCAACGAAAATGTAGTGATCCGCTAACGAACTATATTTTCTTCGCTTAAGATTTTCTGCTTTGTTTGCAGCAGATCTAACAGATATGGACGACTCAGGTAAATGTGAAGGTGCAAGCGTATCTGTACAGGTGACATCCCAGACGAGGGATTTGCCTTCCTTCCAGGGAATAATGGTGATTCCATCTGGACGTTTGCCATCATCTCTCAGAACCCCGTTGGGTTCAAGTAAACAAGGGATGTTGGCAGATGAGAAAGCACGTTTTAAGATGTCGTTAATGCAGTTGTGTCTTGCGATTCTTCCTGCACTCTTTATGCAAGACAGTCCATGATGACTGTATGTGTCTACTGAAGAACCACAATTACATATATGAGGATAACAAATACTAATGCCTAATCTTAGAGAAACGGCAATTTGTAAAGTGGTTTTTTCTAACAAAGTGCCTAATTTAGTAGAAGGTAAAGATTCAAGCCAAGCTCCAGATTCGGGTTCAGACACTGCCAATAAAATAGCTTTTTGAGTTACATTTGAGGAAGACAATAGCTTTTGAAAGTTATTTTCAATAATTGGCAAATCCCAATTTCGTTGAATGGAGGGAGATGTCGAGGGTAAAGACGAGGAATTCGATATAATTTTCCATTCTTCAATGGCTTCACTGGAGTAAGATGTCTCGAAGTTGGAAAAACGAGAAGGTAGAATAGACTTAATGAGCCGAGAATTAGCAAAGATAGAAGATAAGAAGGCTGGAGTTGAAATATCTGCAACAGAACGAATACCTAGACCACCAAAACGGACAGGTAACTTGGTTTGATCCCATGACCTGTTTGTAAATTTTATGTTCAAAATTTTTTCAAGAGTCGAATGAATATTATTATCCAATTCTTGACATAAATTTTTAAATTTCCCAACAGGACAGCATCTAAGGAGGTAGATGAAATTTGGCATCCAAAAACAATGACGAAGCAAAAAGAGACTGATGTGCGGGCTAACTTTAAAAAGGTTTGTGGAAAGTAAAGAAAATGTTTCCACTTTTTTAGAAAAAGAAACAGGGATTGCTTCATCAAGAATGGGACAACCGAGTAGAACAAAATTTGCATTATCACAAATACGTATTCCTGGGGTTAAGGAATCAAATCTATCTAATAATATAGACCTATCAATTTGTGAAATGTTATGAAAAAAGTAAAGTTCGCATTTATTAGAGTTGAGAACTAAACCAATTTTTTTAAACGCGGAAATTATGACTTCTAAGTCATGTAAAACATCCGATGCTTTACCTCCTAAAGTACCATCATCCAAATACCAAATATTTAATTCTGAAGTTAGCTCTTTAATAAAACGATGAATAGCAAGACTGAAAATGGCTGGTCCTAATGGATCACCTTGTTGACATCCTACTAAAGATTCAATCACGTTACTATTATAAAATAAATTAGATTGAAAAGCGTAACATTGCCAGAGGTATGGGTAAAGATCTGGGATGATATCCTTGACGATAGAAAGGAGTGAGTCTCTTTCAACAGAATTAAAAGCATTTTTGACGTCAATTTTGAGAATAACTTCAGCATCAGATTGGTTTTTAATATACGACCTAATTGAATGAACTGCTGCCTCACAACCGCCTTTTATTCCAAATCCTAATTGGATAGGGTGGAAATGGGTAGATAACGTATCTTTTACATGAAGACTACATAATTTAGAAGTTAGGCGTCTAAGTGTTGAACCAATAGCGATTGGACGAATACCTCCATCTTTTTTTGAAAGTGCACAAAGAGAAGCGCCATAAAGAAAAGGTCTTATTTCTGAATTAACTTTACCTGAAAGCATTAGGTTGCAAAGATTGGAAATAGCGTGTAATAACCGTTGTCCAGAGTCAACAGTACATTTGTTTAACAAATCTTTAAGATGTTGAGGTCTGAGTCCATCCATACCCGCAGCCGAACCATTAGGGAAAGATAAAATAGCTTTAGAAACCTGGACATCAGAAACAACTAGATGTTTAGCACTTTCTTCAAGTTGATGAGGGAACTGGTTTAATCTAGAAGGAATTGGATGTTTTGATTTCAGTAACTCAAAAGTATCGGCGTTATCGCTTACAAAGGTATCATCAGACGACAAAATACGGACAGCTCCCTTAATATCGCCATCAGCTACTTTGTTTTCAGCTGATTTGAAACGAGAGAATTTAGAGAAATCTGTTTTGGAGTAATGTAGTGAATCCTCGTTTCCTTCGGCATTTTTCTTCACACTTGAAGTCAAAGAATCGTTTTTAGTCCCATTTTTTGATGGAATATGAAGAACTCGAAAAGCGAAAAAGAAAAGGTCTTCCCAGGCCAAAAGAGAATTGATAGAGACACAGTCATTAATAACTTTTGTAAGTTTGTTAGCCACAGATATTCTTGCACCACGAGGAACTCTTCTCAGGATGCAAACATTGGATTTGAGGTAACCAATTT
Organism: Dascillus cervinus; assembly: GCA_949768715.1. Lineage (NCBI taxonomy): Eukaryota > Metazoa > Arthropoda > Insecta > Coleoptera > Dascillidae > Dascillus > Dascillus cervinus. The sequence continues at coordinate 20,434,571 of OX458319.1, read as the reverse complement.
TATCAGTAAAACTATGTAACTGATCCGGATTTGAAGTAGGAATCAACGTATTTTTGTGGCATCTCGAGTTGTGTATCTTTAAACCATTATTATTTTTAAAGTATCTGGTTTCAGGACAAATGTGACACTGAATTAGACAGCTGTCAAATTTCGGCAATTGCAATTCCAAATTAATATCGGAAGAATGTAGTTTCTTTGGAATTGAGGATGGTACAATTTCTTCACTTTCCGAATCGCCATTGGAGGTTGACTGTGAACGTGTGATCATTGAGTTTTAGTTCAAAATTGGTTCCGACGGGGAACTTTCCTGTCAATGTCAATGTCAGTGACAGTTTCCAAGCCGCACTCTACGACCATAGCTCGACGTTAAAGTTGACCGCCCACTTGACTCTAATGTCACACTAATGCCAATTTCACTTGCGTCACTTTCACAGCTTTCAAAGTCACTTTCAGTTTGCGTTTGCGTGTGAGAAAAATTTCGCATCTGTTAAACAGGTACCTACCTATAATGGAATGCAGCCGGTCGGAAGTCGATTTCATTGTTACTTCTTCTTCTTCTTCTTTCTCTGCATATCTATTACTGGATGTTAAGGCGCGTCCAGACTTGTCGGAAACATTGTTATTAACAAAGTTATTTTACATGATATTAAAATTTCGACGAAGAGCAACAAGTTATTTTTGAAGTGAAAACTTCTTTAGGCGCGTTAGACGATTTTTGGATGGGGTAAATCTTACGAGTTCGCACCTAGTTACGTCACGCAGTTACCGCGTCGCGGAGCCACTAATTTGATTAATTTATCGACAAATCAATACTCAGAAACAATTGTAAAGCATGTTTCTAAATATCAGAATTTTCATAATTTACAAATTGGAGGCCCATACTCGTACTGGGGGCCTATCAACACGGAATGAACCATACATTCCAAAATCACATTCAGATTATGATGACGAAATTCACAATGATATTCCTTCACAAGTTCAAATTAATTATGTTCCACAATTACATGAGCCAATAATAACAAATTATGAACTAAATACTCAAAATTTTCCTTATCAAAATATTATTCCACTGTTATTTCATAGTTTTAAGTCTTCACTTCTGTCGGCAGTCCCCAATAACTGCCAATTTTTTTTATTTATAGAAATATTAAGTTAAAAGATTAAAATTATTCAAAATTCATAAATTTTTTCGTTTCAGGAACTATAAATATGCCTCTTTTGTTATTATTTAGTAGTACTGGTTCTTTAATATTCTGATGTATGTCTTCAAATTTATACTAGAGTACATCCTTTTTGGAAGGCCATTTCCAGTTATTTCTACTCGGAGTCATAGCATTTACAAAAGCCTCATCTTCTTTAATGTTTTCTATTATGCCCGGAAACTTCATGTCAACATAATTGACAATAACATAGGCACCAATCGCAAAGTCTCTATCTAATTTTAGGTTTTAGTTATATTATATTCCCTGCTTGCGGACTTTATGGCCACTCCATTTTTTATGGCTTTTAAAGCAAAATTTAACGTATCCAATGAATAGTTGCGATTTTTCTTTGCAGACATTCTACAAAGAGAATGTCTCATTAACCGTCACTGACCATAAAACGGACACTTATGGATCCAATTAAGACACCCGGTGACATGGGGTGTCAGAATTAGAAAATGCCTATCTCGGTGGACCATAATTCTGACACCGTAATAATTTTAGGTTGTAATAATTAGACGTCGATTATATTTAGGTATAAGACAGAAACAACCAATAATAACTTATTACAATTAGAAGATATGTTTTTGTAACTAAAATAGAGTAAAAAGCTTACCTGGAAGTGACGTTACCAACGCGTTCCTTATTAGCACAGACAGCTGACCATCGCACACTCCCACCAAACGATTTAAGTTTTGTTGAACAACAGACATTTTGTTGTAAGGTTTGTAGCCAGGATATTTGAATCTGTACATTTCAGTATAATTACAGATGGCTCCACATATATTAAATTTTTTGTAATCGGAACAGAATTCTTAATTTTTGCATTAAATTGAAAAGTGTCCGAATTTGGTACTGTGTCCGCATTTGGTACATTTACCTTAGTATCTTTGATATTCGATTTTTTAAATGTGTACATTGCAAATTGAACCGAATTTTATTTACTAATTAACTAATAATTGTAAACTTTGAACAAATTTCAGTTAAAAAAGAATCTTACATCGCCTGTCCTATAAATTTGACGCCGGCACTTAACTAGGTCAATTCGTATCTGTCGCTTGGTTTCTGTTTGTCATAACTAAAGAGCGGATAAAAAAGCATTAAAAAAGTCTGAATATCACAAAAAAAGCTTTAAAAAAAGCTTTAATACAATATAGGTAAGAAATCAATGTTAATAACAATTTAATTTTTTAAATAAAATTACTTGTCAAATAAACAATGACTAACGAAACCTAAAAAAACAACATCTCTAGGTAGGCAATACTGCCTTAAACTTGGTTTATATTTTATCTTTTTTTATCTCCATTCAAAATTTTGTTTATTGTTGAAAATCCTTCATTTTTTAAAAAGACAACGTTTGATTTTAATTTTACTTCTTGACCAATGCGTCTTGGTGTAATTTCGAAATGGCACCTTTGAAATCATTAATTATTTTTACAGATTCAATCAACGATATTTCTTGCCTTTCCAAAGATTTTATGGCGTGGCTTACAAAACTATAATGTGCTTTTAAGAGAGCCAATTATTTTCAAGTTCTTTATTTTTGAGAACTTTTTTCACTGACTTACCTACCGATTGGGGAAATTGGAAGACAACATTTTTAAAACGTTCAAAATTATTGGCATAATAAATGGTAGCATCTAGCCAAGTTCCCCATCTTGTCAGAACTATAGTTCTGGGGGTAGTGGTATATTGGGTAATATCTCCCAGAATAACTGTACCCGTAAAGGCGCTTTTACAAATATTTTTTTCCCATTTCGTAGTAAGTCATTTATTAATGGAAATTGCAATCTTATTGTCTCAACTATACGGTTCAGCCCATGGCCCAAACATGTGCAATGGATTGAGTTCTCATAAAAAAAATTCATGTTGGAAGCAGCTTTTACCATGTAAGTTGCTGCGTCTGATATCTTCAGTAATATTTTGTTAGATGGTACTGCATCAGGTAAATAAAAGCTGGTCAATCCATCATTAATGAATTTTGTTATAGTGTTGCTGTTAGTTTTGTTTAATTCCTTTGTGTTTATTAAAAACCCTTTAGTCGGTATTCCTTCATTCAAAACCACAATAATCAAATTAGCAATATATCGCCCGCATGTATCAGTTGTTTCATCAACAGTAAACCATATGCAATTCTTGTCAATAATTGATTTAATTTCCTGAATTGCTTCTTTGTATACAAGGCAAACATAGTTTTTCCGCAAAGTGCTTTCATCAGGAATGCGTCTTTTACAATGTTTTTCCAAAAACATTTTGAAATTATTATTTTGCATTTTTTAGCGGTATTTTTGATTTAATTAATATTTTACATAGATCTAAATTAAACTCATTTTGTTCATTGGAAACTGATTGACCTGATTATTGTCAGTTCGGTTACAGCGATTTTAGATACAATATTGTAGCGAGAATCTGTCCGCTAGGTTAGAATTCTGTACCAATTTCACAGTTTCGTCAAGTGTTGGTGGCTGCACCGACAGTATTTAAAGAATTATAGACGTACATTTACAAAGGAGTTAAATTTAAAATTTAAAAAAAAAAGAATACACCGAAAATAAAGAAAAAGCTTAAAAATAAGCATAAAAATTTTAAATAAGCATAAAAATTTTAAATAAGCACAAAAATAAAATAAAAAGCAAAAAAGTTCCTTATCTTTATCTAAAAAAATTAATTTATCTGTACACTCCTTTATTAAGTGTGCAAATTAATAAGTTCACAGTTCAATTTAATAGAAATTAAAAATATTATTTCAATGGTAATTCTTCAAGCTGTCACTTAAGCGGCGAATTTGAAAATTGTCTTAAGGAAAACAAGATCTCAACAATCTCTGAAAATATTATATGATTTTTGAGTCTCAGAATCGATTTTTTTTACTCAGAATCTGCTTTTTCTGACGCGAAATGTGATTTTTCTGACACTTAGAATCGATTTTTTTGTCTCTGAATTTGCCTTTTTACACATATATCTGTTGTTAAAAAAAACGTGGAAAAATATTATATACAAAACTTATAGGATCCGTGGATTCTTAAAATATTTTCTAGTATACACAGTGTCCCAAAAAAGCGGGGCGCCAGAAAGGGCCTTTTTTTGAACGGCAACCCCCAATTGTTTTTTTACAGAATAGAATTCAGCATAAAATTCTACGTACAATACAGCATTTTAATGTAAAGAGTTCGTTGCAGTGTTGCCAGGTTATATGTAATTTACAAAAAAAAAATGTGGAAAAAACAACCTATCCAAAAAGTCGTTAAAAAAATTACTGGTTTTGCAATTAAAAGTACACTTTTAACGTCTGATAATATGGCCGTTTTTACTCAAGTCGTGGCATACCACTAGAATAAAACAACAAAAAACAACGATATTTTAGTGCATTTTCAAATAAAACCTAAAATTGTGGTGAATCGGCCCATTTAGTCACAACTAATTTCTTCGGCGGAATTTATTGAAACATTTTCCAAATTCAATAAAAAAGTAAAACAGTTGCATTTAAAAAATTTATTTAATCATTTTCTGATCAGTTATTTAATCTCTAAACAATACAAATTTAAATATAAAATAAGATTATTGCATAAAGAAAAAAAAAGCAATTACGCCTAGTTATATTTTAAAATGCAAGATTTTTAACATCCTCACTTTTCTCTTCTTAATTCTTCATATTGGGTATGTTTTTCCGCTATTTGTTTATGTAAATCGGAATTTTCAGGCTGTAGCAGCTTTATGCGTTGTTCGGTTTCTTTGACCGTTTCTTCAAGTTTTGTTTTTGTACATTTTAAGTCATTCTTTTCGGCCGTCGCTGATGAAAGCATTTCTATTAACCGTTCCTGAAATGATGCGCTTCTTGCCTTTTCAATTTTAATATCGTTTTGTAATTTCTGAATTACTTCCTCTTTCACTGTCATCATTTTGTTAAGAGTTCTTGCATCTTTACAACTTGTCAATTCGATCTTTAACTTCTGATTTTTAGATTTTAAATTTCTTTCTTGTGTGTATCTAACTCGGCGGCTGCTTCTTTTCTTTCATTGTCTTTTTCTTTTAATTGCCTATTTAATGACTCGATTTCTTTCTTTTCTTCCAGGTGACTGTCAAAATGATTCATCAATCTCTCCACTTTTGTCATCAACGATTCTTGCCTTTGACCTTCATTCTCACAGGATTTCGCAGAGTGACCTGTGTTTTCTCGTTTTCTTTTCAAGGGATTTGTGTCGAATTCTTCAGCTAATTCGATCACTTCATCGTTATTGGTATTTGACGCCATTCTGAAAATTTACTTTTATTAAATCAACTGCGAACAGGGAAACATTTTAGAAACTAAAATGCGATTCTTACATTTATCAGAGGAATTCAACGATCTAATAAATACCTAGATGCGCTGTAGAGAGAGAGCGACGGTCCACAACATTAGAGTCAGACAGCAAACGCTGATCAGCTGATGTTTGGCAAAACATTGAAGCCGGTGCGTTTATTATACGAAGTTTTTGCACTTTGTAATCTTATTTTACAATTATTTCATAACTGTTTACTAGTGAATATTGTGATATATGATTTGTATTTTTAGTGTAGTAGTTTAGTGCAGTGTAGTGTTGTTCTTGTGTTCAAATACAATATTAATCAAGGTATTTTTAGTACTACAGCTTACAATATATATTAACCATCCTTGCAGCTTACATATTTAATCTTTGTTTATAGTAGACATATAGGTAGGTATTAATTTCTTAAGATGGTTATTTCTTGTTCTGCGTATGGTTGTACAAACAGGCATAAAAAGGTGGAAATATATCTTTTCATGGGTAAGTAGCAAATAATTGCAATATTAGTAAAGAAAAAATTATCAGTACCTTTAATGGATTTTAGTTTTCCATCAGATCAATCATTGTGCCAGACATGGATAACTGCTATGAAGAGAGATAAGTTCAAACCTTCTAAATGTTCAAAATTGTGTTCAGAACATTTTGAAGACGGTGATTTTGTATACAACTTTGGTCGGAAAACTTTAAAATATGGTGCAATTCCTTCTGTATTTAAGTTTCCCATACATTTATTAAAAAAGCAACCAAAAAAAAGATCTGATAGACTACGGAAAGAGTCAAAACCAGAAATAGCGGCTGACAGGTTTGTATACTGTATCATAAGTCCTTATTTGAGAAGTAATTAATTAATACAGCTTGGTAGCTTCATCATCAACTGATCTATCAAAACAATTTGCTGAAACATCTCAAGAACCACTGTCATGTGAAGAAACTGCTTTGGTGTCTGAACCATCGACATCCCTAATCTCGGTAACGGAAAGTAGAAAAAGGTAAAGCACTGTTTAAATGTTTACACAAAACTGAAAGTTGGTTTTTGTTTAGAAAAAGAAGTCAACCAGTTTATATGGGCGACTTCAGAGAGGAGCATTTGGATAACCCAAAAAAAGCAAAGTTGATGTGGAGTATTGCAAAGAATACAATAAATAGACGAAAGAAAACAATAGCACATTTAAACATTATTTTACACTCCGCTTGCATCACAAAAATATGGAAATCAATGAAGTGAAAGAGAGAATACGTCATAAATACTCGAAATTAATAATATTTCAACATCAATAAATATTTATACAATCTATTCATCTATTCCTTTTCATGTACTCGCAGTATAATTTATTACCTCGTTCTTCCCAATCTAAATTTTTGAAATGATTTCCTCTATTTTTACTTCTTATATCTCTATTAATATTACTAATAATATAAATAGGGTATAGATAAATCATCAGTGTGTACTGTTTTGTTGTATTTATTGTATATTTTTAATATGTGTAAGGGTATTTTGAAGACAACCACTAACCGAATCCAGTCTTTTGTTTTTAGAGGAGGCGCTTATCAACGCAATTGGAAAGGTTGAGTCCTAAAAATAAGGAAGTTGCATATAATTTTTGTAAAGAGTCAGGCACTTTATGTATTTGTGATTATTGTATGATAATTATATTTTATAGGAATTATTATTGAGTAATTATTTATGACCAACTCATCATATCTTTTACATTTGCTATCGCGTTTTATTTATTTCATTCGTTTTATTATTATATCAAACGCATATCTTGTGAAAAATCATGTTTTGGATTAAGATTTAAATGCAAGTTAAATAGGAAGCAAACGCAAGTTGCCAAATGTCACGTGGTATCAAAGTTGTGCTCCTTGTCGTTCTTGGAACTTTTCCGTTCTTGCCTTCTCTCTCTAATGTTAACGACCTCCAATACACAGCTTAGATACGGTACGCTCCATCTAGTTATTTATTAGATCGTTGGAGGAATTGCACTCGAACCACAATGTAAACATTGAACGCTGTCAGAAGGTTAGAAAAAAAAACATGGCCGCCGAAACCACACGTGACTTTCTCGACCAATCAAAACAGCAACATCAACTATTTGACTCGACGGACGAAAGAGTCGCCATCTGGAGGCAAACATATCAGTTACCCCAGTTGGAGATTTTGAGTAGAAGTTGGTTAGTTTCATCAAATACAGGTTTACGCCGCAGTTCCGTAAAAAGAACCCATATTTACAGTGATGTATAGGGTTAGGTTCTACATAAGTGAAAAAGAAGCAAATTATTTTATTTATTAATACAATATAATGCAAAATACATATACACCTGTCCCCCGATTTACACGGAAGATTGGTTTTTTATAGGCAAAATCGTGTGAATCGAAAACAACGTAATTTATTTAACGTAATTTTTTTTAATAAGGTATTTTGAAAAATTAAAACAACAGTTCATTCATAAAATAACAAATATACAGTGCGAACCAGTCAAATGGAATAAATTCAGTATCTCAATTATTGTGCATATTTATAAAAAATCCCGTTTATGACATGATATCATGCAAAGTAAAAATTGTATCCCAAATTATATTCTCACTACTTTGATACTTAACTTCTTGAATGCTTTCTTATCCATCTTGTTCAGTAGGTTTTTCCTCAAATCTAGTCTCTTCAATTTACGCAATCTATGAAAAATAGTTTTTTCCAACCGTTCGATTTTATTATTGAAAAGCCAGATTCTTTCCAACTTGACACAATCCACAAACAACTTTTCGTGGATGCTTGTGAGGTTATTATTATCAGCAGCAAAAGTAATGAGTCGATTCAACCCAGCCAACAAGTCTTCATCAAACACGGAAATGTAATTATAACTCAACTGGATTTGCTCCAAACTCTCCAACCCTCTAAACAATTGTGGCGGAAACTTGGTGATGTTGTTGTTGTACAAAGAAAACTTCTTTAATTTCTTCAAACCCGCGAAGACGTCTCCCTCCAAACAACTAAGATAGTTATCAGCCAGCCACAAAGTAATCAGATTGGTCAAGTTGTTGAACACCCCGTTTTCGAGGAAAGTCAGACCGCTGCTACTTAAATTCAAGTAGGTAAGAGAAAAAAAATTCTCGAAGGTCCCAGGTGCCATGTAATTAATAATTCTGTTATGTATGATGAGGCAGGTTGAATTGTCAATTAGGTTGGATTGTACATCGACTTCATTCAATATTCTTAGACTTGGATTAATCTCAAGAAGGTTTTTTAAAGTTTCTATTTCTTTTTTGTTTGCATCTAATTCTTCTTTTTGTAATTTCTCTCTTAATTCTTCGTATTGGGTTTGTTTTTCTGCTATTTGTTTTTGTAAACCGGATTTTTCAGACTGAGGCAGTTTTTTGCGTTGTTCGGTTTCCTTCTTACAATTTGCCAATTCGTTTTTTAAATTCAGATCTTCGAATTTTAAAGTTTTCATTCCTTTTTTGGGCGAATCTAGTTCAGCGGCTGCTTCTTCTTGTAATTTTTGTAATTTCTTAATTGCTTCCTCTTTCTCTGACATCATATTGTTAACTTCAATTCTTGCATCATTCTTACGGCATTCCAATTCGGTTGTTAACTTCTGATTTTCAGATTTTAAAGTTTTCATTCCTTTCTTGGGTGTCTCTAATTCAGCGGCTGCTTCTTCTTGTAATTTTTGTAATTTTTTACTTGTTTCCTCTTTCTCTGACATCATTTTGTTAACTACAATTTTTGCATCATTCTTACAACATTCCAATTCGGTTGTTAACTTCTGATTTTCAGATTTTAAAGTTTGCATTCCTGTTTTGAGTTTATTTATTTCAGCGGTTGCTTCTTCTTGTAATTTCTTAATTCTCTCCTTCTCTCTCATCAATTTGCTATGTTCAATTCTTGCATACTTCTTACAACGTACCAATCTATTGGTTAACTTCAGATTTTCAAATTTTAAATTTTGTATTTCTCTTGTGTGCGTCTCTAATTCACCGGCCGCTTCTTTTTGCAAATTCTTTATTTCATGTTCCTTTTCGTTTAATTGCTCCTCCACAAAAGTGTTTAACGACTCCAATTTGTTTGTTAGTTCTTTGATTTGAACTTGAATTGTTTTTTTGTTGTCGTTCTTTTCTTCCAGGCGACTATCAAAAAGATTTATTAATTTTTCAACGTTTGTCATCAATAATTCTTACCTTTGACCTTCGTTCTCATGGAATTTTGCTGAGCTACCTGGTTTTTGTTGTTTTGTATTTAATTCTTCATCTAACTCGATCACTTCTTCCTTTTCCTTATTTGACGCCATTCTGAAAATTAACTTTTATTAAATAAATCAATTGAAGCGTTTTTTACAAAAACAACCATAGTCCTAATTTTTTTTGGTGATATTTCTTATGAATATCGAATGGGCAATGGCTGTTTTTGCAGAACAAGCAAATATTTACTTAACTATAACGTTGGATTATGTATCTTCTTGCAGAAACCGATCACACCATTCGATTGGGCGTCCAAGAAACTCTGTAACTCAATACTAACCGCGAATTCGCATTTTTGGACTATGGTCGTTTTTGTAAGAAGCGCCTCAATTGCAAACAGGAAAAATTTTAAAAACTAAAATACGATTCTTACACTTATCAGATTGTTTAAATTGGGCAAAGTACATTCATTTTATGTTATTTCCTTTATAATTTCCTTATTTGAAAACTAATAAGAATTATTTAGTTCTAAATTACTTTAATCTGTGAATATTTATTGCAATTTTTACTTACATGTTTCGTTGAAATGTTCCAAACCAGGTGTGTTTCAGCGAATGATAAGTTGTTATCTTTATCTCTAGATATGGATTTATCTGTACACTCATTTGTGCAAACTAATAAATTCACAGTTTAATCGAATTCAAATTAAAAACATTACTTCAATTGTAACTCTTCATGCTCTGTTCAAGTTTAATAATGTATTCCGAAAATGAAGAATAAAAAAAAATAATCAATTTAACGAAATTCGCTGCAACACTCTAAAAAAATAAAAAATTAATAGCGTTTTGTTCTTAGTAATGTAATACATCACTCACTCACTCATCACACAAATTAATGAATAATACGTTTAATTGCAACAAAATTCGTACTGAATGAACTGACAGTTTTTTTTTATAATAACAAAAACAGTTTTGCGCATACTTATGTTGCAAAATTATTTCACGATAGGTACCTAATATTTTCGTTTCATTTCTATTTCTATAAATCGATTCCCTTTTTTAACGCTGTAGAAATTAATTTTTTGACGTTGTAGAAAAACTTTGTTTGCAATTCGTGGTTAACTTCGCGCTTTATGGCGCGTTCGACTTTTCTCACGCGCCATTAAAAAAACACTCATTTTGCGCACTTAATACAAAAATAACTTATTTAATCATTTTCTAACCCTTTATTTAACCTCCAAACAATAGAAATTTAAATTTAAAGAAAAAATAACAAAGCAATTACACAAAGTTATATATGGAAATAATTGATTTTTAACATCTTCAACGTGTTCTTATCCATCTCGTTCAGCGGGTTATCATGCAGAGACAGGGTCTTCAAATTGTGTAAACTATCAAAAGTGGTTTTTTTCAACTGTACGATTTTATTATTGGCAAGATAGACGTATTCCAACTTAACACAATCCTTGAACAACATTTCGGAAATGCTTGTGAGGTTATTATTCTCAGCATAAAAACAAGTGAGTCGATTCAACCCCACCAACAAGTCTTCGTCGAACACGGAAATTTTATTACCACTCAAACTGATATAATGCAGACTGTCCAACCCACTAAACAATTGGGGAGGTAACTTGGTGATGTTGTTGTTGTACAAATAGATATACTTCAATTTCTTCAAACCCGCAAAAACGTTTCCCTCCAAACAACTAAGATAGTTATTAGTCACGATCAAAGTAATCAGATTGGTCAAGTTGTTGAAAACCCCTTTTTCGAGGAAGGTCAGACCGCTGCCATTAATATTCAATGCTGTGAGTGAAGAGAGGTTGTCGAAGGTGCCAGGTGCCACGTAATTAATCATTCTGTTGTTATTTATGAAAAGGGAGGTTGAATTAAGGTTCGATCGCAGGTCGACTTCACTCAATTTTCGATGAGAAGCATCACTCGGAAGAAGGTTTTTTAAAGTTTTAAAGTCTAATTTAGTGGTAGCTTCTTTTAGTAATTTTTCTCTTAATTCTTCATATTGGGTTTGTTTTTCTGCTATTTCTTTCTGTAAATCGGAATTTTCAGACTGAAATAGTTCGGTTTCCTTCTTACAACTTGCCAATTCGGTTGTTAACTTCTGATTTTCAGATTTCAAAGATTGCATTCCTTTTTTGAGTGTATCTATTTCAGCGGCTGCTTCTTTTTCTAATTTCTTAATTGCTTCCTCTTTCTCTATCATCATTTTATTAAGTTCAGTTCTTGCATCATTCTTACAACTTGCCAATTCGGTTGTTAACTTCTGATTTTCATTTTCTTTTTCGATTAATTGCTTTTCAAACAAAGTCTTTTTTAATGACTCAATTTCTTTCTTTTCTTCCAGGCGACTATTTAAATGATGTATCAATTTCTCAAAGTTTGCTATCAGTAATTCTTGGCTTTGACCTTCGGTCTCAGGGAATTTTGCTGAACTACCTAGTTCCTGTTGTTTTGTGTTGGCGGGATAATTTTTTTCTAATTCTTCAGCTGATTCAACTGCATCCTTATCTGTACTTGACGCCATTCTGAAAATTTACTTTTATTAAATCAACGTCAACTGCGAACAGGAAAACACTTTAAAAACTAAAATACAATTCTTACCTTTGACCTTCGATCTCATGGAATTTTGCTGAGCTACCTGGTTTTTGTTGTTTCGTGTTGACGGGATAATTTGTGTCTAATTCTTCAGCTAATTCGATCACTTCATCCTTATCCGTACTTGACGCCATTCTGAAAATTGACTTTTATTAAATGAATCAACTGCGAACAGGAAAACATTTTAAAAACTAAAATACAATTCTTACACTTATCAGTTTGATTAGATTGAGTAAAGTACATTAGTTTTAAGTTTATCTTCGCCTAGAAAACCTTTGCATCAAATTACAATAAAGTTTCCTTATTTGAAAATGAATAAGAATTATTTAGTTCTAAACTAATTTAATCTGTGAATATTTATTTAAATTTTTACTTACATGTTTCGTTGAAATGCTTCAAATCAGGTGTGTTTCAGCGAATGATAACTTCTTATCTTTATTTCAACAATTTAATTTATCTGTACACTCCTTCACAGTTCAATTGAATTCATTAAAAACATTACTTCAATTGTAACTCTATTCAAGTTTAAAAATTTATTCCGAAAATGAAAAGTAAAAAAATCGAATCAATTTAACGAAATTCGTTGCAACACTCCAAAAAAAATCAAAAATTAATGGCGTTTCATTCCTAGCAATGTAATACCATTGTAATAATAATGTAATCTTTAAACAAAACTAGCACTGTCGACAAACGAAAAATGTTAGGTTATTATGTCACTTTATGAACATTTCAATTGCGTTTGCCTTCTCAGTATCAAAAACAAAACGCTATTAATTTTAGATTTTTGTGGTTTGTTGCAGAGAATTTCGTTAAATAATTATTTACTTTTTCATTTTTACAATAAATTTTTAAACCTAGCATTTTCGAATAGAGCGCGTAGAAACCTTTCAAATGAATTATCACAAGCCCCCTCCCCATTTAAAAATTCGGGGGGGGGTGAAATTTCACTTTATTCAGTATTCTCATTTCAAGATTGATTATTTTTCTATCAAGGCTAAAGCTGAATCTTTGATTTTAGCATATTGCATCGTCCCCGTGTAGATTTTTGAATCTTCAAGAAATGCCCATTTTACTAGTAGCATATCACGCTCGACTCAATCGAAGCGATCCGTGTCGCCAGAACCAGAAGTTGGAACCCCAACACAAGATATCAGCAGTTTGTCATAATGATAATCAAGAAAATAACCAGGAAATAATAAACAGTGAACAAAATAGTAAATGGGTAAGATTCAATTATCATGGAAATAATACGGATAAATTAACAAAAATTTTCAAAAATTACAATTTAAAAATAGGATTAACAACTAACAACAAATTAGATAAATTTTTCAAGCCAAATATCGAAATTGATGATAAATATAAGTTGAATGGAATTTACTCGATCAAGTGTAACACATGTTGGACATGTTGGACAAACAGGTAGAAGCTTTTATACGCGGTATAAAGAGCATACCAATAAGAATAATACAACATCCAACTATACTAAGCATTTGTACAATGAAAAACACCAATACGGAACAATCGAAGAAACAATGAAAATCGAAAAAATTATGCAGAAAGGTATTAGGATGAATATTGCGGAAAATATACATATTTACAAAAATAAAAATAACGTGCAACTTATAAATGAACAACTAAACGTTAAAGATGACATATTACTAAAACTGATAAATAAAATTAAAGTATAAAATAACGGCGTAAAATAAGAATAAAATAAAGATAACATAACAAAAACGTACAAATAGGTCGAAATGGGAGGGAAAAAGTGAAACATCAGTCAAATTAGAAAAGAACATAGACAGTCAATCGATTATTACTGAAGATGCTACTAGGCGAAAACTGTTATAATAAATAGTAAAAAACAGTTATAATATCGATGTGTCGTTAATAATGTGTAATAATGTGTGACAAAAAACTTTTAAAGGCTTTAAAGTGTGTTTTTAAATATTGTATTTGTATAAATGTATATGTGACAAAAACTTTTTTAAAGTGGATATTACAAACATGACGTGACTTAAAATTTAGTTTAAGTTAAGTTTACTAATAAATTTGTAGAAAATCAAGGAATAATAAAAAGTAAGTTTACTTATATTTACAATCATATGTCCACATAAAGGGAGAAATGAAAAAGTTAAATAATGATACCCAGATTTTTAGCAAAACTTTAAATTTTACTAAACACAAATTAATTTAACCAACTAAAAATAATTTCTTAACCAACATATGCATTTATATAAATAACAAAAGGAATAATTATAATGTTAGACATCTTTAAACTAGTTATGCTACCTATAAGTCTTAAGTTAACAAATGTACTGAATTCTCGGCTTTAAATAATTTTAAAATAAAACTGTGGCGAATGTCAAATAAGAACTAAAGACGGATGTAATTATAGGAATTTATCTTATTTTAACATATTCAAGATGGCCCTACATTGCAACTTGACGTACCGTGCAGAATTCTGACACTGCCGGAAAGATTGATCTAATTAGTGACATACCACGGTCGATTAAATCCAGAATATAAATTTCCTCTTTTTCAGGTGTTAACTTTAAACGCAAAATCAACGTGACTAATGGCGTTTCCAGTGTAATTGTAATTGTAATTGGAAGTCGACATAAAATAGTCTGCACTCTATATGTTCAATTATCGATGGTAATTGAGAAGAATAAATTGCACAATCGACCCGCACCTATACCTGCGGCAGCTTTTTCTTCCAGAAAATTCAATTTTCTAGTTTTCATAACCCTAGTCAATAAAACTTTTGTTATTGATAATCTGGTTTCAATGTTATAAGAACCACAAAAGAAAGTTCTATACATACTACAAAAGATTATCATTTTGGTTCAATGGTTTTTGTTTATACGAGTATTCATAATGTTCATCGTTATCTTTAAGGAAAATAATTTGAAAAGACTAACACCTTCCCGGGAGAGAAACTTTCTCAAAAATCCTTTGCAAATCTTTTTGAAGAAACAAAAACATTACAAACGTTATTTCAATCATTTTTATTTTTCGCCAAGGTAGTAAAATGGTACTATATTAAGGTATAAGTTGAATAAAAAGAAACTTACAGTGCTATTTTTAAAAAACATCACAAAATTTGTTTCGTTATCTATTGTCAATAACAGATCGGTGGAAAGCAATCCATGGGTGATGTTAACAGGAAATTCGCTGCTTGTTAAATATGATGCACAAAATAATGGAGCAAGAAATAGAAAGCTGCAAAACTTCATTATCACGACTTGAATACTTTGCAAAATGTTTTATGTTTGAGTGATAAAAAATACCAATATTTGTTTAGGGCATTTATGACTCTAATCAGATTACCATTATCTGCCAATGACTATTTATTTGAAATGAATTAAGACGAGTTTCCATGAGAACTAGGTGAAAAAAGTTTCCACGGGATTTTGACATTTTCACATTATAAAATGACCCTTCTTCTAAAATTTGCCACAAATTTCATTTATAAGGGATCCTGCTACTGCCAAAAAACAATTAATATCGGCCATCAAAGACGTTTCCAAAGTTACGATTAGAGAAGCAGCCTCTATACAGGGTGCGGTCTAAAAAACGCCGCAAGCCGTATCTCCGTTATTTATGGCTCGATTTAAATGAAACAAAAACTGGAATAAATCGTTTTATAAACACTACATGTGCATCATAATTTAAATTTTTGCAAGGTCAAATTCAAGATCAGATGACAAGCAATTTTATTTTTTCAAATCAATAGGTATATTTTTGTAATTTTATTCTGAAGCAGATTTTTTTACTGAATCCAACAGTGTGTCACATATTAGAATTCATTTAACAGTAATTTCGAAAATAAGTAAATAAAATATTTGGAAATTTCTCCTTCCAAAAAAATCAGGTATGCTATGGAAAACAATATTTATTACACGTTGTCATTTAAGTTCTTTGTATTTGCTCGTTTTTTCTTTGGAAAACGAAACTATGAATAACAGTGAATTAACCGACATGTTGCAAGTCTACTTTCAATGTAATAAAAATAGCTATGAAGCAGTACGAGTTTATAATGCTCGATTTCCAAACAGAAAAACTCCAGAGGCTCGAAAATTTTGCCGTCTCGAAATAAATCTAAGAAACTACGGAGCCTTTAAGAAACCGAAGCGACAAGCACGCAAATTTAATGAAAATATGGAATTGAACATTCTGTTACGTGTTCAAGAAAATCCACGAACGTCCACAAGAGAAGTTGCTGGTGACCTTGAAACATCGGAAAAAGCAGTACGATCGGTATTGAAGAAACACTATTTCTTTCCCTACACACCCCAAAAGTTCAAGCTTTAGAAGTAAATGATACTGCAAGAAGACCCGATATTTTACCGAAAAATCATTTGGTCTGACGAATGTACCTTTAGTAATAATGCGATTTTCAATAGGCACAATCATCGAAACTGGAGCCAGGAAAACCCTAGAGTTATTGTAGAGAGTAATAACCAGAGACGTTTCAGTGTCAACGTGTGGTGCGGTATTTTTGGAGACCAATTAGTTGGTCCATTTTTCATAGATGGCACGTTAAATAAAGAGAAATATCATCAACTTTTATCAGAAGATTTAGATAATTTTCTGAATAATTTACCGCTAGTGGATCTAACCCGAATTTGCTATCAGCAAGATGGGTCTCCCCCATATAACGCGGGAATAAATGTTGATTGAATTAACAGAAAATTTAGACCAAGATGGTTAGGAACATCTGGACCAATTCGGTGGTCGGCACGTTCACCCGATCTTACTCGATTAGATTTTTGGTTCTGGGCCTATTTAGAGGACAAGGTGTATTTGACAACTCCAGAAAATGAAGGGAAAGGATCATCGACGCTTGTAGAGAAACACCTCGTACGTTTATATTAAATGCAAGTCGTGGTATAGCTAGAAGGTGTCAGTTGTGTCTACAACAAGCTGGCCACTTTGAACAATACTTGTAGATAGTTTTTTCCTTTTACGTTGAATAGTTTTTCACTTTAACATTAAAATAATTTGAACATTTTGATTGTTCTCCATATCATAAAAAATTTAAAAGACAACGTGTAATAAATATTGTTTTCCAAGGCATGCCTGATTTTTTTTAGAAGGAGAAATTTCCAAGTATTTTATTTACTTATTTTCGAAGTTACTGTTAAATAAATTCTAATATGTGGCACACTGTTGGATTCAGTAAAAAAATCTCCTTCGGAATAAAAATAGAAAAATACAGGGTCTTTCACAACTCGCGCCCTAGGGAAAATGAGGAAACGCGCGACGGCATTAAGATGTGTGTAAAGAAAATAAAATCGAACTTGAAAGGTACCTATTAGAGAAAAGACATCTTAAAGTTAACCAATCAGAGACAGGCGCCCTCAAGGTGTGTGTCGTAATTTTACGTTACTAGGTTATAAGAAAAAAGCAAATCTTTAAAATTATGTGGGTGCCTGGGTTTTTTGAAAAATGTCACTGTCAAATTAAATTTAATAAAGTGAAGTCAAAACGTTTTAATCTGCCCATAATCATGTATTCAGCCGCTGATTATCTCGAAATGATTATAATTTTTGGAGAATGTGGTCGTAACGCCACGGAAGCAGCGAGGGTCTTTTCCGAACGTTTTCCGGACAGAAATCACCCTAATCACAAGGTAATACTGCGAGCGATTGCAAGGGCGCACGAGACAGGTCAAGTTTTACCAAATTGAAAAGAGTCTGGTGGTCCTCCCGTGACTGCGCGTACAGTTCAGAATGAAGAAGCCATTCTAAATGCTGTTGCAGAAGATGGTACCAGAAGCATTGCCGAAATTGCTAGCCCATTGGGTATTTCTAGTAGTTCGGTCGCATTCAGGAAGCTTTTGCTACAATTACTCCTGAAATCGCCACAAATTCTAAACGGAATCTGTTGCGGCGGGCACGGTTATCCTTGCAAATGAATGGGGGCCACTTTGAGCACTTGCTCTGATTGTATTTATTTCTCGTTGCGTGATTCCTCTTAGCTATGTTGTTTCTGTTGTTATTATTATGTTATACCATTCCTCCTGCTTTTTAACATAAGTTCACGCGTTATAATAAAGGTTCTTTTCAGAACCGCCATTTGTTGTTTTATTTAACAAACCTAAACTTGATTAAGATGATGGCGAGTGTGACATCTTGAATGACATCTGCCTTAACCTAACATGTTGATGTTGACACTTTAGCGGGCATGTCATTCTGACATTATTTAATTGTGCCAATTTATAACCTTAGCAACCGATTTTATTCACATTAACACCTGAGAGTTCCCTTTCTGGAATTGGTGGAACTTAGATGTCTCACAACTCTCTTATGCAAGCCATTAATTGTTTTTCGTTTGCATTTTCTTGCAACCTATTGTCGTCGGCACATGTCAGTTTTCTCTAGGGCTCGAGTTGTGAAAGACCCTGTATACCTATTGATTTGAAAAAATAAAATTGATTATCATCTGACCTTGAATTTGACCTTGAAAATTTTAAACTATGGTACACATGTAGTGTTTATAAAACGATTTATTCCAGTTTTTGTTCCATATAAATCGAGCCACAAATAACGGACATACGGCTTGCGGCGTTTTTTAGGCCGCACCCTGTATGTTCTATATGTTTGAAAGTGTGTTTGAACATTTATTCGATAATCAGTAAATTATTATTGTGAATTTGACCTCGTACCTATTAATTACTAATCGATTATATTTCAATTTTTCAAATTTGTACACTTCAAAATTAATTTTGCGACATGTTGTATATAAAACAATATTTTCTAGTATAATATGAAATGCGCCGGCGGCCGATGAAAATATACCCCAGACCGACCATTGGTAAATTATCAAACAATATCAGAGAACGATATGTCCTTAATTAAATGTAAAGTATTATTGTGGAACCATAATTTATTTCAAAAAACCGTCAGCAGGTAACGGCCGGGCACGAGGTATATTAAACTTACATGTACTATTTATTTACTGCGTTTATGCAAAATACCAATACGTATTCGGTAATTCGAATTAGCCTAATCCTGTAACGTAAACATCTGTAATGCGCAATTTCCAGGCTCAATGCGAATTCGTTTGAACAGTTGGTTTTACGTGCTTTTAGCGTAAAAAGTTAAGGGCGTTGCTCGGTGGGTCTATGAATAGTTGAAAAATATGTTCACTTTAATTTTGAAGAAAGCCTTGCATCATCAACTTATGTAGAATTTAATAATCTACCTCGCCTGTATAATCAAACTTTGAAAAATTCATCTGATGAAAGTAAATTAATTAAAACGTCAAAATATTTTGAACAAGTTTTCTCAATAATCGGTTACAGCAGAAATTTTTGCTTTAGTTCATGTTAAAAATTGAACAAAAAGCTACCTGCCTCGACACTTATTTTTTGTTCAACTATTTTGTACGTTGGTTTAAATGAAAAAAATCAATTAAACATTTTGCTCCCAGGCACTTATTTTGTGACAGATCCAGGAAGATTTAAAACATACCTCCTTGAGTAATATCGGTTTTTGAAATCCCTAATTTATGACGGATAGTTTAACGGCGTTTCACCCGTAGATTTTCAATACATGTAAAACGCCTTCCCCTTTTAAGCCTTCATTTTTAATTTTGAAAAGGAGGTCAATACTTCTTCTTACAGAGAATACCAATCTACTTTGAGCTGATCCCAAGCCATAATTAAATAATCATAATTAACCAAGTTATTAATTAAAACATCAAATTCCGACTTTCCTTTTTTTGCCTTCAGTTATCAAAATTTTGTATTAGAATTTTGTGGACTCGTAGATTAGACTTTTTTCTTTTGAGCTGACCCCTAGCTGTTTTAAACAACGCAATAGTTTTTGATTTATTCAATGTTCTTTAGATCAGGAACCGAAATTGAAATAGCTAATTTTTGCCGATTTCCGAACTGTGCCAAAAAGATATACGACTTCCCAGTGGGTAATAATCTTCGCAACAGGGGGATACTTTAACAGCAATAATATCCGAAATGCTTTTAAAGCCAAGGTTTCGTTTTCAAATAGCATATTTGAAATAATTTATAACAAGAAGACTTTAAAAAACAAGCTTTTATTAAGACGTAGTAAAAATTTAAAACCAATTTTGATATTGACCTAAATGATTAAAAATAAAAGCGTACATTTTAATAAAAGCCTGTTTTGTTGAAAAAGTTATTTTACTATAAATTATTTTTTAGTCTTGGACAATTTTAATATTTATTATCTACAATAACTTAATAGGATATAAATCCAACTCTAAGGTCATATTAATTTTTAAAATCGCTGGTGAAGACCCCTTAAACAAATGAATGAGAATAAGCTTAAATTATAATTTCCTTCCAAAAAAATTGTTTGGCTTTTTTATCCCACATTAACTAAAAAAATAATCTGTAGTGGTAATAACTTATATTAAACTAAAACTACAATTTTCTGTAAAAAAAAAACACTGTGCATTAAGGGGTTAATCTTTTACTCGTTGTGTTTTAAATTACTAACAATTATTAGTGTTTCGGAATCTCAACGGTATTTTTTCGAAGAAATAGTATAACTTGTATATACCAGGTATACATAAAATTCTAAGGCAAACGCGGTCCAATTTTCTGTAAACATAAACTGTGTCTTAAGGGGTTAATCTTTTACCCATTGTGTTTTAATTTATTAATAAATATTAGTCCTTTCGAATAAGAAATTCAACATCTTTTCTGAGTTCTGAACAGAATTTTCTAGAATAAGTAATAAAATTTTATGACGTTTGACAATACAACCTTTCTTCAGACAGGTAATTTGGTCTAAAATTTTAACTACAGTCAGCTGCATTCCATTATCTGTTTGTTCGAATATCTAACAAATTGTCAAAAAATACAGTAACCGCAAAATTATTAAAAGATTATGATTATTGTGATGTGGAGATAGATGATACTCCGGATATGTCATTAATAGAATTTAAACTCATATCTTGTTTAATATTTATGTAAAGAATATAGATAACACATGAACACCTTTTAAAAACACGTACAAACATTTTTAAAGAACAAAATTTTTCGATTTACGCAACCGTTTGGAAGAAAAAGCGGTGTAAAGGTAAAAACTTTCAAATTTGCTCAAGATTTTTGTTAGGTGCGAACCGAGATATTGAATTATTTAGATTTTTTCTCCCGTAAGACTCCATACATTTTTGAAACTTTGAAAAATGAAATAAAATATAATTCGTACAAAACTTTCAATGTCCTTAACACAAAATGATCACTGTATTCTCTTCTGCACGATGGTGTGGTTATCTCAATTTTTAATCATAGTGCCTTTTGCCCGTTCTGATTAGTGATTACTTTTGGATTTAGATTTATTATGATATGAGCTTCAATCAGTGAAAGTTTCAGCTTGTGACTTTAATTCCCCCACAGAAGTTACTTTTAATACCATATAGCACTCCACTATTACAAAATATCGCTCTAAATTTATTGAAGAAACAAAAATTTCGCATCTGTTGAACAGGTATCTATATTGGAATGCAGCCGGTCGGAAGTCGTTTTCATTGTTACACATAGACCTATAACTACACAAAACATTTGTACCAAGAAAAACACCAATATGGAACAATTGAAGGAACAATGAAGATTGAAAAAATAATGCAGAAAGGGGTTAGAATGAACATAGCAGAAAACATACATATTTACAAAAATAAAAATAAAATACTTAAAACTTATAAACGGACAATTAAGCGTTAAAGACGATATGTTACTAAAACTAATAAATAAAGTTAAAGTATAAAATAGTGTAAAAATAAAAAACAAAAATAACATAAATAAAATGAACAGATAAGTCGAAATTGAAAGGGGAAAGATATAAATCAAAAATATAAAGAAACATAGACAGTGGATCGATGACTACTGATGAAGGAAAAACGCGAAAACTATTTCAATAATTAAACAATTACAGTATCGATTAAATGTATTTGTGTTTAATAATGTGTGACAAAACTTTTTAAAATGTTAAATAACAATGAAACGTTTTTAAAGTGTTAAAAACATGGCATGACTTAAATTCATTCATTTAAGTTAAGGATGTATCACCTATATATATAAAATGACGAAAAAAATATGAAATTTATACCAGTTGAAGTTAAACCCCTTGTGAACGCACTTAGTAAATTTCAGAATTTTTGGGAGTTTCATTAAAGAGCAATTAAATTTTAAAGTTAACATGGGTTCTTATGGAGATGTGTCTCTGCTAGGCAAATATTCAGTTAATTAGGTAAGAATAAATAATGACAAACGTTTACAATTTTCTGAGCAAATAGGTGAAGTTGCAACAAAAGCTAAGCTAAAGTTTCATTACGCCCTTGTGACTAGTTTTAAAAATATTAATTAAAAACTATTGAAAAACGTACCTATCACGTGACAATGGCGGGTTGGACACCCGAAGTTTGGCAACGTTGCGCACAGCGCCCATGTGCGTCTTAGAAGAGAAACGTAAATTCGTGCAAACATATTTTCGCATAGAAAGAAGTGTCTTACAGCCACCAAATTTTGTACACCAGTGCATCTTAGTAGGGAGGCCTTAGTTTGCTGCCTGTCGTGGGGAGGGGCAAATAGAAGTGTCCTACAGTCATCAAATTTTGTACACTAGTGCATCTTAGTAGGGGGGTTTAATTTGCTGCCCGTTGCGGGGAGGGGCAAATAGAAGTGTCCTACAGCCGCCTAATTTTGTACACCGAGCAAAGCCGGGTACTTCAGCTAGTAAAAATATAACATTTGAATGATCAACAGTATTACTGATCCTTTCTTGTGTTGTGAATAACTTAATCATGAACTCATCAGTGACTTTCATGAAGCCAACTTGCTATTTTTTTAACAGTCGATTTATGAGTTGTGACTACTGGTTTGCCATCGACTTTGTTAGAGAGAAGCTGAGTAACACCAAGTAATCCGGAGGATCGATTAGTTTCTTTTAGGTGATTAATAGTTATTCCCGAATTAGCTATCTTTTTCCTAATTGCCTCATTGACTATACCTTTCAAAGACTGTAAAGTTGGGAGTATTCCCAGAATTTGTTTCTCACGCTCCCACTTATTCATCTCTGAAAAATACTGTTTGCCATTCTTGTATAATACTTCATCTGAAACTTTTGCTTTGATCAAGATTTTATCCAAAATTTTAACGTCATATAAAGCATTATGTGCACCAAAACTGGAAATTTTTAGCCAATTCGCTAAGCCAGTGACTGTACATTCACCCTTTCCCTTTCGCCCTGTATGCTTTTTAATTACATTTAATGTATCTATAAAACCTACAACAACTTCTGAAAATTCAGTGCATAGGGAGCAAGAGATGATTGCATCGCACAACCTTGGCCCATCAAAATTTAAGTTATGGGTAGCTATATAAACTTTCTTTACAATCGATTGCAACCATTGAAAGAGATTTCCAAGAGCAATTGGCAGTGATACGGATGTAACTGTTTGTCCGTTATAACGTAAATCCCCATAAACATAAGTCAAACCATTCGCCTGGGTTGCTGCTGCAGAAATTCCTTGGTCGGTTTTACATATGTGTCAAATTTAGCTTCTCCACATTTCGCTGCTATTTGCAAGATATCGCAGTCTCTACCAAGACTGGAGGTTTCTAGATCGAGAAAAACTATTGTAATGACCCAAACTTGCCGCCGAATTAATTTAAATATCTGAAATATCCCGAACGCTTGAGAATTAAACCGCGAAATTCAAATTGGCCAAAAATTCGTGATCGTCTAGAATGAAGGTAGGACCCCTCGTTGCGTTTACACAATGCGGCAAGCGTTCTGGATGCAACGGTGAGACTTTTAAGGGAAGAGGTGTCTTCAATAAAACAACAGCGTAGTAGAGGATACCTTTTTAATTATATTTAAACAGTAAGAGCGGAGAGCTCGTGCAATAAACTGGAATCGGTGAAACCTCCACGCAAACCGATTCCTCAGGCATGTAAAAAAAAACAAAAGCATACACAAACAATGCAGAAAATTAGCGCCAACCCCGACATGCATAACATTGAGAAATCGTTCATTTTACCAAAAAAACATACACAATAAAACATAGAGTAGATGTGGTTATGTGATCATAAAAACACATGTTAAATATTTAGATTGCAATGTCGAATCATCTGAAACATATTGGAGATCACACCGAAGACCTGGATAAATTTTGATTGGCAAGGCAGTACGAATGATGAACATGATTTCATCATTATTCTCACTTGAGGCATGAAATAACAAGAACTATTTGTTATGATTAATTAACCGGGCTACGAACTGTTGCCTTTCCAGGCCCACGATCCAACACTACAGTGCGCCGTAGAGGGCGGTCCGTAACTCTACCTTACTGCCTTTTTCGAACGGTGGAAAGAACGGCACAGCAATTAGACACAAATAATAACAACAATCTCGGCCTATAAATGATAGTCCCCCGTTATTGGTTGAATGCTACCACCGAGTACACAAAATATACACAGTTATAAATAGCACATACATAGCATAATAGACATTCAAGACCTTTATGTTTATACTCACACCCGCGGAAATGGACAAACAAAATCTTGCTTCGCCGCCACTGGTAAGAGTTGCAACCGGTATCCCGTGGTGGTAACCAAATGCCCACATTACTCGTAGATGATAATTTAAATTACAGAAATGGATAATTTCTCATATTTACAATAATAAAACAGACAATATTTACATACTAAACCTAATTCGCATGCCATCCCTGATACAATCACCCCTCGATACAAGCCTTTCGCGGATGGAGTTTTACGCCCCCGCAGATCTTTTAAATTACTACCCGAGTTGGCATTTTCCGCAAGTTCCCCGATGGCTTTAACTCAAATAAGTAACTTAACTTAAGTAACGCGGCCCCTCTCGTCCGTACCGCACTGAACCCACGCGCGTTGCGTCATCCACCATGTTTCGCGATGGCGTCTCTCGGTTACACAAAAACCGAAATGGAAACGCTTCGGTGTGGCCTTCCAAAACATTACATGCGTCCTCCGAATCGGACGTTAAATTTAACCTAGCCGGTCCCGACTCGCTACCCGCAACCATAATTCATACGGTTCAATCTAACGAGACAACTAACCAAAGCCCACGCGCTTTAACCTCAAAAACATCAAATGTACAATACCCGAGGTCGAGGAATCCTTCACGAAGTACACCACTAATTTAAGAGACATCCACAAGAACAAAACACTTTCAAACAACAAGAATTTAGAGGAAAAACCTCCTTTTCGCTGGACGTTCTATGTTAGCGTCCCTTCGGGTTCAGCGCCAACCATCTTCCCCCGTGTTAACTCGCTTCACTTGCCTCCCCCCGGTCCAGCCTCTATCACGGGACTCCCAAAAAAAGAACGCTAGCCTCTCTCCGGGTGGTAGAGTCTGTTGATAGGTCGGGTCAACAGATGGCGCGCGAGTCACTGCATAAAGCGTGGGGGTTCGTTTGAATTGACTTAGTACACTATTGTCTAACGTTTCATAAGAAAAATCAGGATCCATCTGGTCAATTTCTTTTGCATTTCAACATTATGATAACTATCGTCACATGAAATGTCAACGCAATCAGCTACTGACGCGCAGGGCTGCCAACCTCAATCCGCAAAAATTGAGCTGGCGGCGTTGTCGCATTCGTTTCCCAGATTTTATTTATTCGATTTATTTATAAACAGCATTATGTACTATTGTAATTAAAAAATCATACATATAAAATTAATATTTATGTTTTTACACTATAATAACTTGACCTGAAATGTTCTAGACCCTTAAAATATTGATAGCAATTCTCGTATTTTTCACATTTAGAAGTTGAATTCAGGTAAAATTCCCATCCTAAAGTTTTTCTCGCAATAACAAATTTTTTATAAATTATAATAAATTATAACTTATAGACGCGGAAAAACGTGTTTCTATGATATATTTCGGTTTCATCTACAATATAAATAAGTATATACATACTTAAACTGAAAAAATAAGTGGATATTCAATGGTTTGCACTTTTGCGGCACTTTTGGCTATGACTGTATAGGTGAGACATCCTTAAATAACTAAATAAGTATGTGGAAAACAAAGGACACACAAAAAGTAAGTTTACTTACTTATGTATATAATTAAACTTAATATGGTTACGCGTGCTATATTAGACAGACATATAAACCGTTACATTACTCCTATAATTAATTTTATCTATTGCAAGAAGCAAAACGAAATATTAGAAAAAGTATGCAACTGTAGTGATATGACTTGGCTAGCTGGAGATGGACAATTTGATTCGCCAGGATTTTGCGCCAAATTTGTTACATACTCGATCATGGATCTAAAAACAGGATATATTATCGATTTTTCCATTTTTCAGAAGGGTATGGTGACAGGCGATTTACAAAAGTCTGCATGCAAATATATTTTAAACGATTTAATTGGAACAAAGAAAATAAATATTCAACTATTTCTTACCGATCGACATGTTGGAATAAGGTTTATGACGAAAAAAGAATTTCCCAACATATTACACGAGTTCGATGTTTGGCATTTGTCAAAAAGTCTCATAAAGAAATTTAAAACCGTTGATATAAGTACAAATATCCGGAAGTAATAGAATGGCAAAAAAATATAATTAACCATATGTGGTACTCAACTGAAACAAGTAATGGCGATGGTAAAATATTAATCAACAAATTTACTTCAATTTTACATCACATAAAAAATGAGCACCATTGGGAGACTGAAGGACAAATGACTTGTGAACATGACGAAATACCAGAAGAAGTGCAGAGAAAAAAGAAATGGATTTACCCACATTCAGAATCGTATAATGTTTTAAAAAAATTATTAACCGATAAAAGGTTTTTGAATGACTTGCAACATGCCAGTAACTATGTACACACTGGAAAATTAGAGTCATATCACAATGTAAGATTAAAGTATGTACCAAAACGTACACATTTTCCATATAATTTTATGGTACTAAGATCAAAAATAGCGATTTTGGATCACAACGCTAACTTAAATAAAAGACAAATTGGCGATAAGGCAGAATTTTCGAAAGCTACAGGAAGTTGGGTTTTAAAAAATAAATACGCAAAATCTACTAATATCTGGAAAAATGAAATCATGGAAAAAATAGAGCAATTTTGCACTGATAAAAATATTGACCAAATGAATTCACACACTCAGAAAAAAACATTCTTATAGGCAAGAAATTTCGGCCTTAAATTTAAACTTGCGCGTTCTTAATTTTGGCCCAAGAATTAGTCATTCTTGGGTTTTAAGAATGTTCATTCTTCTTGTCAAATTTAAGAATGGATCATTCTTGATTTTAAGAATGTTTATTCTACTTGCCAAATTTAAGAATGGGCAATTCTCGATATCAAGAATGTTGATTCTATTTATCAAATTTAAGAACGGGTCATTCTTAATTTCAAGAATTTTGATTCTTCTTGACAAATTCAAGAATGCGTCGTTCTAATTTTAAGAACTTTTATTATTTTTACGAATTTTAGAATGAGAAGGAGTTTTAAAATATTATGAAGTTATTTAACATACGTGCTTTTATTAAAAGTAGGCAAATACAGTACTAAAAGTAAAAATTTTACAACGTCACATCACATTCTTTTGTTGAGTAGCTCACTATATTTAATAATAATAAGTTCAATAAAACATGATATTAGAAATAATTGTATAACTACTAAAGTTCACTGTAAAACGCAATAAAAAAATATTTGAGAAATTATTGTATAATTACATACTAAAGTTCACTTTAAAACGATAATAGGTTTTTTCTTTAGACCAAAAGTAAATTAAAATGTGTATCTATTATCTTACTATAAAAATAAACTTATCACAAAAAACTACACAGTCCAATACAGTTTTAATACATTTAGTTGCTAATTATAACAGTCACTTGATCTATCCTTTTTTCTATTTATTGTTGCAAATAAGGATAAGTGTTAAGACGTTGAGTTAATGTTTGGTTTCCAATTTTTTTTGTTGCTTTTCCTACAAATCCTGCACTTTGGTTTATTTTCTTTCCATGGGAATAATTGGCCGAAATTTACATCAATCTAAAAAACATTAACAAAATAGTTACATTGTTCTACAGATATCACAAGAATTTACCAAAATTGAACACTTTGAATGTTTCAATAATGACCACTCGTCTATAAGTTGATCAATACTTTTATTTTTATATTCCTTTAGACGATAATTCGTTGTGTCTTTCCATTTTACGGAGATTTCTTCCCAGAACACGCTCACATCCGCGTATTTCAGCCACGCTTTTGTTTTGTTACATTCTTCCATCTTCCATCTACATCCGCTAAAATTGATGATTTGTAATAAGATAGATACAACACTAAAAGTATAATAGATAATCAAAATTATTTCTTTACCTTCTTCGTTACTATGATTTGTTACAGAAGCAACGGGTTTCGCACGTTCCTTCGTTTTTATAAGTCCTTCATTTACCATTTGATGCTTAATATTTCGAAGTTTGTCGTATAATTTTCCCTTCGGATTGTCATCAAATTTACGGGGAACGTAATAAATTTGCTAGAATTAACATTTATGATTATAATTTTTGTTTGTGACAAGTACAATGCATGCGTTTCCACCATGAAAAATTGTGCAACAATTTGAAATAATAAATTATAAATAAATCGATAACAAAATTGAATAAAGTTATATAAAACGGTGCCCCTACGAGACCCCATAACCGTTTTAAGGAACCCGCGAAAAATGGAGAACTAATTTAGTAATGAATAAAACCACTATTTTGAAATAAATCTTAAAGATTATTAGATTACTACTAAGGGGGTTCGCAAAATAGGAGCCGCGATTATGTAATAAAAGGTTAAAATCTACAAGTATTAAATATATAATTATAACAAAGTTACTTACATGCGAATTTAGTGCACACAGATTCAGAGAATCCCCATAATTTCAGTAGCGTTTCCAACGACTGATCATTCTGTTCATCGACTAATTGCATTGAATTAGTATCATCATCATACCACACTACATCACTTGTAACGTTATCCATTAGTTCACAATTCGTTTATTACGAAAAATTATCAAAAATTCACTTTACGAATACAATACCAAAAGCACACACCGTAATATGTACTTTGCTATTGCAAGCAAGGCGAGGAATGGTTTTTTTTTAAATTTTAACAGTTCAGCTAACTAAAAGGGCGGCGGCCCGTTTCCGAAAAATTGTCGGTAATAAAATAATTTACACTCATCGCACCCCGCTAGGAAATAGGATACAAGAGAAAAATATCGTAACAAAACTATTTTTTGAGATTTTGCTCCCATTGTATTCTATTTTACAAGCCGTGTATAACGTAGTACCTACATCTGGATCGCTGACCCAAACAGTATTAAGTCACACAAAATACGCCTTTAAGTGATATGTGATTTAATACTGTTTGGCTTTGAGGGGTCCAGATTTATATTATCCGAACTTTCTCTTCCAATTTTTGTTAAGAACCCATCCGTTAACAGTTGCAAAATCAGCATGTTTTCATTAGATAACGTTCCGAACGTTTCACTTTTATTGCAGGATCGAACCTAACGGTAATAAAAACGCTTTTCAAAGAAACCGTTAGATCTAACAGTTATATCTAAAAATTAATTCTCACAAATATACAATTAATAGAAATAAATTAAAACTAACCACTGACGGAAGTATAACATATTTTATATTGTTTTTATCGGCAGCCAGATTGATTGTTCAAGACGAGAACTAACTGCATTAAATTATTGTAAAATATTCTAATAAAACTATGGATTATTCCAACGTTTCGCTGCTATTCAAGGGCAGTTCATTCCTAAACTTTCGCAAAAATATTAACAAAGTTTAAATTAAAGAAATAAACATTCTTTAATTTCTTTAATTAAAAATTTGCTAATATTTTTGTTAAAATTTAACGTTACTCCTGTCCACATCCTTAATAAATAATTAATATCATAGTTTGGGCGTTAATCAGATAAATACTTATATTTATTTATCGATTTCAATTTTTTATCAAGAATTATAAACGTAAAATCAATTTATTAATACAGTTGTTGTATTAACAATATTTATACGGATGAAGCTATTATTACCTTAGGCCCCTTGCCCCTTGCCCCAAACAATACCCCCCACTGCCGTCGATACAAAATAAGAATCCGTTACGCTTGGTTTAATATTGGACGTCTTAAATTTAAGCGCAAACGTGCTAAAAAGCAAGAACTCGACCATTCTCAAAGTTAGAAGCGCATTCTTGATAAATTCTTAGGTAGAATTTTTTTCAGTGCATGTAATACACGGACATAGTGTTGAAATACCAAATCGTATTGCACCGGTTCCAAAACCACGATTAGAAGAAATGAGAAAAAACAAATTTTCTCGATTTTCACAAGTATAACTACGTAAGTAAAAGAATACATTTTTATTTTATTCAATACTTTTACTAAATTATAAAATAACGAAAATAATTGAAAATAACTGTATTAATTAAATTGTATTTTCTTGCTTAATTAGGATGTTTTTCGCTCGAACGGAATCCAACATAGACGCCGTTTTCTTCTGGAAAGGATCGTCTAATCTCAACAATTGAACATGATGGAATCGCAACTCGGTTCCCTTGTCCAATTGCAGTCCACGCATTTATCCATGATGTAAAATTTTTATACGCCAAATACCTCCACAACTTATTTGAAGGTTCATCTACACTTAGTAATCTTCTTCTAGTTTTTTTTTTAGATTTTAAAATTAATTTATAACGTGATATATTTAAAACATCTTTGTCAATAACCAATTTTTCAAACAAATTATTTTGTGTAATACATGTATTGTTACTATAAATGTTTTATATTATCATATTATTGACAACATACAGACTCTTCATCTGTTGGCATAGCTACACATTTTCCACATTTACACCAATTACAAATTCCACTTCGATTTTCGTAATTTATGTTTACACTACTAGGTTCAAAAAAAGTTCCGGACACGGAACTTTCGGAAAATATCTCAATTGGATAAAAAAGGTGGATGTCGATACTTGCTGGTTTTGCCAGAACATACTATATTCATTTGTGACGAATGGGAAAGCATCCGAAGAGATGCTAGGATTAAAATGGGTTGTAATATAGACCAGAATAATATTTCTGAGTTATTATTGGATTCCAAGGAATCTTGGAAAACTGTAACCAACATAATGCGGGACATTATGCGTGGAAAACAGCAAGAGGAATTTCGTAGGGAGGAACTCCTCGTCAGAGATGATGTGATATCAGATTCTGACGAAGATTGAAGGTTAAAGGTTGTGTGATTGAGAGAATGAATGTATATGAGGTATTTTGAATAATTTTTTCTTTTTTCTTTTTTCGATCTGTTTAAAATTTTTTAGAAACGTCAAAATTTACCAATTGAAGATTTTTGTAATTTTTTACTCGTGAAGCGTTTATAGTAATTATTAGGAGCAAATAAGTTTCATTTAATTTTTGCAAAGTCGCGAGACGGATTCCATCGGTTTATTTGTAAAGTTACGGCGAAAAATGTAAAAATTTTAGAAACGTCAAAAAATTATTCAATATACTACTTTGATTTTGATAGTAAAAATTCTAAGCCTCCTAGGTTTAAAATTTTTAATTATTTATTTATTTCTTTTAATTATTTTTTAATCATATTTAACCAATCTTATTGAGTCATTTAGGTTGTAACGAACATCACAATTAAAGATGCAAGTTCATGTGAAGTCTTGACAGCCAGAGGGTCCATTACCAAGGGGAGTCAAGGGATTCCTTCTTCACAATTCAATCTAAGATGATCAAAGAGGGAGAGAGTGATAGAGAGTGTGAATGATAGGTAAAGGATGAAGAAGATGAAATGAGTAAAAGTGTGTGTGAAAGCAAACTAATAAGAGGCAATTTTTGATGATAGAGGGAGAGAGTGATAGAGAGTGAGAATGATAGGTAAAAGGGAAAGAAAACGAAAGGTGAAAAAGTGTGAGTGAAAGCTTACCAAAAGATGTGATCTAATGATAAGATGTAAATGGAACTAAACAGTCACTCACCTCGAAGTAATACTTGACGTAATGTTACTGTGGTTCCCGTGGTGAGGAAGACGTATGGGGGAGGAAGTTAGTGGTCACACAGGTTACCTCCTCTTAAAAAAAAAAAAAAAAGGTTCAAAAAAAGTACCAACTTCGTCGTCATTTGTGTATTCAGGTTCAAATAAATAAGGAGTTGTCATAATTAAAAATTAAATTTATAAGTGCACGCAACCAATTTAACAGTAAATACTGACTGATACGGACTAACTGCTATCATCGTGTTTTCTACTAGAATACTATTGCGACCTAAAAATTCAAAACATTCAAAACTCCACGATGGTCAGGCGTCTTGAAAATAATTGCTTTATGAGCTCTGTCTGGGCGGTAGAAATAACCTTTAGAAGTGCGTAAAAATGGTACGAATGACCGCGCCGTGTCATCGCATTTAATATATTTTTAAAAAAAACTAGACACTATATTAAAATTTTGGTTGCACTATCGTCTTCAGTACAAAAAAAACAGTCTAAATACTCGTAACAAAATTTCGAAAACATTGTTTAAAGGTAGGTAAATGATCGTGTGAAGCGAGCGATTTTTGCATGTATAAGATAGGGCGCTACGGGCAGCTCGGCCCAATGACGTCACGCGCCGATTTTAAGTTTATTACAACTCATTAAATAACTTGAGTGGAAACAAAATACATATACCATTTTTCTTAGAATTAAGCGTACTTTTAAATTAAACGAACTTATTTTTTGTGTATTGTGCCCCTTTAATAACTGACAGTCTGGTTTCAGCAAGACGGTCCCCTCCCACATTTTGTGCGTTCTGTTCGCGATCTCTTGAACAGCTGCTTTGGATTAGCAGACAAAGGCAGCTGGAGAGTCTCCAAGATCACCAGATATCACACCACTTCATTATTTCTCGTAAAAGATATGTCAACAGGCCACAAAATTTACTGAATTTAAAAAAGAGAACTAGGTACTATACGAGCAAAATTAGTAAAGGACTTTCTAATAATGTAAGAAGAATTTGTAACATTTTGTTGCTTACCAATTTTATGTTTTCTAATATTCAATTACTTAAAAATTTTATACCGACATTTTGGGAATGGTGTTTATCGGTAATTTTAGTTTGTTAAGTCACTACCAGAGGGTAGGGACATTAAATATGGCGCGAACGTTTTTTTCCATTGCAGTATACGGTAAACATGCATTCTTGAAATTTAAAATTACAGCTTATTTACACACAAGTTCATAAAGTTAGCGTCCATTTCGTAAAACTGAAATACGCAGCTATAATGATAGCATATCGTAGCGTTGATAAACATAAAATTTTTAATATATATTAATATAAAAACTTACTGCAGGATATAAGCAACTCAATCCTCAAGGTCTTTGATTGACGCTCTGGTTTGAGGTTAGTTAGTTTCAATAAAATAAAGCATAAATTGTGTTTACGACTTTTTTCTATTTTATCTAGTAACTGTTTTTATATTTTGTAGTCAAGGGAATATGGGTAGTTTTTTGTTATAAATAAATATTGCATTTTTCATGTTCATGAGATGCAGTCGAGGTTCAATTCGAAACCTTTATTTTGAGGGATACAGTCCACTTTATTTATATTTTCTTCTTCCTGCGACGGCATCAAATCAATTGGTGCAACGAAGAATAAACAAATTGTATTAAAATGAACAGTTGTCGACAAAATAATTTTAAAGTAAATTCAGATAATGCCTAAACACTGCAGCTCTGCGTTGTGTAAATCCGACAGCAGGTATTCTGGAGAAGATATATTTTTTATTCGATTTTCAAAACCATGCATCGATTCAGTGATTCGATTGCATTATTGGCAAAGCAAAACTCCTTGGGATTGGAACTGAATGAAATGTTTTCCACAAACAGCTGAAGTCACCGGGTCCGAGTGAACCGCCAGCATTAGAGGTAGAAGAACATCTGTAAACCTTCCGTTGGTACTGCTAAATTTCTACATCTTTTTACATCATTTACAGTATGATCCTCCAATCTTGATTGTTTTAGTGCAGCACCAAGAACTTCATTTTCAGAAACCATATGGAAACTATTGAATTTCAAATGAGTTGTATTAAATATTACCTGCAGTTTTTACTTGCTCAATTTCATGGTACATATTGATAAAAATCCTTATTTCCCAAGAAAATATGGTACCCATTTTGTTAGGTTTTTCTTTATATTTTTCTTGAAACGCTTAATGCTTTTGCAACTTTGTGATTTTAAATTTAACATAACCGAGTTTTACATGTAAACTTATGGAAGAAAATTTCGCGCGTAGCTCTAATGTCCCCACGATCGATTCGCCACCTGGTGGATTTCATTCGAGTTCGTTCGTTATAAACACCATTGAAAGGGCCACAAAAATCACGAAAAAAATATACTGATGACGTCATTACTCGAAAACAAATAATGGTTGGGAATCTAACTTGGTATAGAAATGTGTGTTTTTATAAATTAATATCGACCTCTTTTCGGAAAGTAATAATGTACATATGCACAAATTCGGCGGGTGGTTCTCCGCGTGAAGTTCGGGTTACCTAGAGAGTCTCCTTTCCTATTTCATAACAGATGGCAGCGAACAGGGCGGTAAATTCAAACTTAAACTTTAATCTAAACAATAAAATTAACAATAAAATAAGACGTTATACAAAAAGTTTTTTACTTATAAATAACGTTAAGTTTTCGTTTGGTTCTCGTTTCAGTTTAACCTGTAGCAACGAAACAAAATTGTTAATTACGATGTGACAGACGTGATGTAACGTAAGATTTTATCAACTATTGTTTTTAGAAGTATGTACTGATTTCCAATGATTATATAATTGCACAACGGTAAAGAATTTATTTAAGAAAATAATGTATTTAGCACTATCGACCTCTTATTGCACTTAACCTCAAATATGTATTGGAAAAATTTTCGCTTCAAAATCATCCAAAGCAACGTAAGAAATTTTACATATAACCGAATATTTTTCGCAAGTAATCATTATGATGCGCTCGGTATAACTCCGAAAGCGACACAAACTGAAGTAAAAGCGGCGTATTATGAATTATCGAAATTACATCATCCGGATAAAAATATTGGTTCTGATGAGGCGTCTCGCCGTTTTAGAGATATAACTGAAGCATACGAAGTATTAGGAAACGTCAAGTTAAGGAAACTTTATGATAAAGGTATTCACATTTGTATTTTGCTCAATCTGAAACTTATCGAGAAATCGATTCATTTTGCAGGTGTTTTTCACATAGGAAGAAGTCATTCCAGTATGGTTCGTGTAGAAGAAGATGATTTAACAACGCAGTTTTATAAATCACGAGAACATCGAACAAGAGCACCGGTTACTGGTAGAACTCCAATTTACGATTTTGATGAATGGTCACGGTCACATTACGGTGCTGCTTTTGCACGCGATATGCACACTAAAAGAAAGACGCAAGGTCGTTTAACAAACCAGAGAGCAACAACACAAGAAATAAAAAGCGAAAGTGTTTTTTTCCTAATGCTATTGATGCTGTTCACGTTCATGTATTTATCCCACATCGCTGATGAACCCGATAAGGTTTCAACAATAAAAACTGGTACTCAACCCCCAACAGAAGCAACAAAAATCAATTAACGATTCGATTGTATAGTAAAATTTTAGAATTAATTGGCAAAGCTTTTATTTCCAAATTATTATTATTACATTTGTACATAACTTATTTTTGTAAATTGTTTGTTGATTTTGAAGCAGTAAAATCTATTTATTAAACTGTGTAACATTCTATCACCGTATTATATCCTGATGCTGGTGACTTTTTGATACAACTTTTTAAAACTACGATGTTATAAATATTTTTTGATAAAATACATATATCGCTCAATAATATACAAATTAAAATGTAAAATAGTATCAACAAAATCTCACGTTTTATACAGATTCCCTTAATGCAACATTAGGAAGATTGCTTTTAACATAACTTTAATACACAATAAAATATACTTATCTAATAATGATTTTGAAAATAATTCATACCTCCAGGCATCGGCATATTTAAAGGACCCGACGGATACGGCACAGAAGTAGGCACTGGAGTGACTATATTTACCCCGGGAAAGTAATTACTGTTTATTGTGACTGGCGGGGCGTTTACGTAGTTTGGTACATTATTTAAAGTGGGATCTCTTGATAAAATTTTCGCCATTTTTTCGGCTTTCACCAAGCGTATGTGCATTAATTTACGTTTCGCAAGAAACTGATCTAAAAATTCCTCTAATTCTAGTTCATTATCAAGAAATTTTTTAGCAATCATATCAGATTCTTCTTCTACTTCACTTGCAGAAGTTTGCAACAAAGCCAAGGCCGTTTCTAAAGACAGGTCACCATTTTTATCTCCTGAAATTAACACATAAATGCTAATTCATAACTGTGCTCTCTCTACATACGTAATTGCTTTAATTTTTCTTCTACCCTCTTTGAAAATTCTTCACCTTCAGATGACAGACTGACAACTTTTTCCCTGCCTTCAACTAATTCCGGTTCTTTTGTCAGATTAAACTCGGCTAAAGAACTGTTGCTTGCAAGGAGTGTTTCCTTTTCAATTTCAATGTCTTTCAGATAACCCTATTTTAAAGAAAATAATTCAAAATCTCCCTTTATTATAATACAAAAGTTAAAGGTAACCTAACCTGTTCAAGACATGCAAGAATTCGTTCAATTTTCTCATCGTCATTGATAATTTTATGTAATTCTTCGTTACTCAAATTTGCCAAATCATTTACTGCCCTTTTACAATCGGAATGAAGGGCTGCTAAAGACATCTTTATCGAAAATAACAAAAAAAAAAACCCAAACACCTATCAAAATAACCGACAACTGTGGTTCCATATATAAGTACAAACGTGACACCACTAAATTTCCCTGAAATTTTCAAAGTTTATCTTTCTTCGCTTACAATGGACATAACACCGGTAGAAAATGAAGATATTAAAATAGACATCGAGGATCACTTTGTTCTACGTTTGCCTACGGTAATTACCTTTCGTTCTCGTCCACTAATTTCATTTATACTCACATTTACAGGATCAATCGCGACAGTTGCGTTCCATCTTACAAAATAAGCCCAAAAAACTGAAAAAAGTTCTATCGATTGAACTGAATTTAGAATTAACTGGAGGAGTCGTCACCGTCAATAAGAAACCGCTTCAAGCAAAATTTTTTCGGTTACCTGTTATTATCGAGTCGCATAAAACAATGGATAAAACCCATTTATTTAAAACGGCTGATATCTCACATCTATTAATCTGCCAGACTGAACCATTTGCACCCACTGTTGACAATGAAATTGATTCGTGTGACCATAATCAAAACGGAAACTCCAAAGACGTTAAGGATATAAAGCCCATGTGGGCACACGGATTAACACCGCCCTTGAAAAATGTGAAAAAGTATCGATTTCGTAAAACTCTGAAAAACACAGAAGATCCTCAACACACCGAAGAATTAGAAAAGGAAGTTCTGTGGCTTTTGCGTACAGATAATGAGGCAGTAAGTAACGACTGCTAATTTTTCCTGGAAAAATTTCTTGATAATCTATGTAGGTAACGACCAGATACGAAATTTTATACGATCAATTGCAGCCTCAGGAAGTTGAAATAAATGGTAACAATAATTTAACACTTTAACATCAGATTAAAAAACTTTCTTTTAGAACAATCCATATTTGGGGAAGTGATAAGCGATTCTAATTCTGATCAGGTAAAACAAATTGTTGTAAAATTATCGCAAAATTATCAAAAATATTCTTTCCATTCAGGATTCTTCAAGTTCTCATTCATCAGTTAGCGATGTTACAGCTAATTAAATAAAATAATTTGTGATGCTGATTAAAAATAATATATTTCTTGATAATTAAATGCCAATAAAAATTATAAAATCTATACCTGCACATATCAAGTGTACTTGATCCTCTTTGATGTTTCGCTCTGATTGCATTCATTAATGTTGCGTTTTCCATTTTTACTTGAAGTTGTGTCAGTTTTGCCATTTTCGTTTTGTCCTGAAAATGAATCTTGCTGATCGTAACCGTCTCGTACACTGCTGAATCGAATAGAATCAGAAAATCCTTCAGACATATTTTTCAATCTTAACAGTCTTGTCTGCTTGCTTAATTGTTTTTCATTAACTTTAGACCGTGTCGAACTTCCGTTGGATATTTTAGCATTTTCCAAATGATCAATTGTGTCATTGGTTAGTTTGACGGTTTTGCTCTTCATTTTAACCACATGCGGTATCCCTAAACTCTTACACAATTTATTGTAAACCTGTTTTGTGTCTTTGGATAAAGTCAGATTTGATCGGTATTCACATACCAACTCCCCTAATTTCATCCAGTTAATGTCGTCTGAATTTAGAGGATTACTTTTCATGGAATTTAATACATTGAATAAATTGCATAAGAATTTTTCTTTGATTTTTGCGCCCTCCGGATTGTTACTTAATGTTTCTAGTAACTGGAGGACGAGATTTAAAAATTCCTGTTGGTGTTTTCCTAATTTTGAATTGAAGCGGTTTCGTGTCGTTTCTGTTAACAGACGATGGTTCGAGTAAAACGTCCGAAGAAGTTCCAAAGCTTGGGTTTTACGAAATGGCCTTACATTATCATTAAAAATACTGTCGAACAAAGTCGGAATTAATTTAAATATTTCGGTTCTGTTCAGTTCCATTAGTCTCTTAAACAGAACGTAAGGCGTTAAGCAATCTCGTTTGCTCAAAAATTCCAGCAATGCACTTTTTAAAATTCCATAGAGTGCCTTGCCTGCACGTTTTCTTAGTTTTTTAGGAATGGATTCGTCTGAATGCACGATTTGAGCACAGCGCACAACAAATATGCAACATTCTGCAATTTTATCGGCCATATCCTGTACCAGCATAGTACTTCGGCTTCCTTTGCTTAACAAACTTTCTACAATATCGCGCAATGTACTGTCGTTCACACCTTCTGTGGAAGCAAATTTTTTTAGGTTTGTTAATTTTTTTAAACAGCCCCTAACTCTATGTTGCAACGGTTGTTGATGTTGATCACGTATGCTAAATTCCAATGTCTGAAGCAAAGGCAGCATAATTTCCAAACAAGATATCATTGAAGGAGTTGAATCTAAATAGATTTCGATCAAATCTAAAACTCGTATGCGAAAATGGGTAAGAGTTTCTTCGTCTTTGCTCTGCTTTTTGCTTTTTTTACCGCGATTTGGCTTAAATTGTTTGAACGCATCTGCAAGAGCTTCATTTAATCTTTGCCCTTCATCTTCGTCCATGTCATTTATGTCGATGCTTTCTTCATCAGTGTGATAACCGTTTGAACCTAAGGCTTGCTGCAACGCCATTTTTAATTTATCGTTGGGCACTTGATCCTCTTCGTCCTCATCGATTTCCTCAGCAGAGTCGCTGTTGCTTTCTTCAACGTCGGAATGATCATCACTTTCGGCCGAATCTTCAGAGTCCGATTGTTGAGCGACTGAAAGCGGATTGGCTTCAATCTTTGGGTTTAAAACGTTTAAAATTTGATGCAGAGCTGTTGAGGTCATGTGACTACATAAATGAGGAAACACACAGTTAATTATATTTCTCAATAGCTGGGAATTTTGCGACAGCAAGTTCAAGAATAGATCAGTAATAACTTCGATCCACAAAATATTTTCAGTATCGTCTCTGTTATCCTCTGTCTGCATTTTGGATTTGTGTTTTATATTTTTATAGCAAACAAATAGCTCCTTTAAAGAATTCAATGCTAGTTCTTCATTTTTAAAAAGCTGCAAACCCATATGAAGAAACAGAGTGTGAAAAACCAAAATGATGTATTTCTTTTTATCGGAAACTTTTTTAGTTTCTAATTTCGTTAGTAATGTTAACAGTTCCTGCCACGTTTCGAACGATTCCGGAGACAGTGTTACTTTCAACATATCGCTGTAATTTTCAGGTGATACATGCGACTCTATGTAATGAACCAATTGCGATAAAACATTTCGCAAGTCTTCCAGTTTCGGCAATTTTTGATTCAACGCCCCAAAAAATGTATCCCGAAAAGAGACTGCAATAAAACACACAGTTAACTGATTCGTATTAAATAAATAATTCTTACTAGATAGTTCTGATCCAATCATGTAATTATTAACGTTCAAAAGGCTGACATCAATAAAAAATTTCAATTGCTCAATTTTCCAATCTGCTTCATTCTGCACGCTTGAATGGGCCAGCAACTTTACCAACAACTGTGCGGCATAAACTCTAGACATGTTTGAATGATGTTCCTGAAAATTTGCTGCATCTAACTTTTTTTCTCCGAGTACAATATCTTTATATA
Organism: Dascillus cervinus; assembly: GCA_949768715.1. Classification (NCBI taxonomy): domain Eukaryota; kingdom Metazoa; phylum Arthropoda; class Insecta; order Coleoptera; family Dascillidae; genus Dascillus; species Dascillus cervinus. The sequence continues at coordinate 20,393,863 of OX458319.1, read as the reverse complement.
ATTTAGCCAGTTTCTTCACTCCTTTCTTTGTTAAACAAATTGTTATTTGCTGTATCAATTTAGTTTTTGTGAGTTTTTCAAAGAAAAATGTCCCAGGATCAAACAATAATTTTTCCAATACCGCTACCATAATTTTGTAATGTACAGAATTATTTTTTAAAACATTTAATAACGCTTCGAAGAACTGATTGATGCTCTGGTGAAATTGGTGATCCTTAAATTTTCCCCCCTTGCTGTTTCGAAAAGTGTCTAAAGTCTGTTTCATAAAATTTTCAGTTAAAAGGCTAGGAACAACTGAAAAATCAGTTATATTCTCCAGCACATGCCTGAGAACTGTTGCGGCAATTATAAGTTTGTTGCGATTTGGTCTTGACAGTTGTCTGTCCATATCCTCAACAAGAGGTATTAAAATTTTTGAATTTGCAATTTGCTGACATATTATTGGATAAATTGGATGTTGTAAAACAGAAATCCTTGAAATGTTCTAAAATGCTGAGAATAATAATTGCACCAAAAAATTAACAAGCATTTTACCATCATAAGATTACACAAAGGTTGTACATTATCACAGCACACGAGTTCTGCAAATTCAACCTTTGAATTTTTAATAAAATTAACGTATTTATTTTTGACCATTACCAAAAGATACAAATCATCCAATGATTGATCTGGTAATGGCTTTAAAATTTGATCTTGAATAACAGGCCATATTATCCTTTTAAATTGATCCTCATCAAGCTTGAAAAACAAAAAGAAAACATGTTGTATTAGGAAGACTATATATATATATAAATTAATCAATTTTGAAACTTACACATTCAAACAAATCAACCAAGAAAGAATGAGAAGCTAATGTCAGATACGATTTCTGTTTCCCTGCATTTAGTAGTTGTTCCAAGATCCTTTTTTGTCCTTGTAGAGTCGACTTCATAAATAAACCGGATCTGAATGTAGCACCACAAATCAAAATTTGCCCCATGTACGCATCAGCATTTTCCTACAAACATGTACAATAAATGATTGGATATTCATGTGAAACTAGAAAATAGCACGAACACTTTTAGAATTACTTCCTGATAATCGTAACTCCTTGTCCATGCAATTGAATATCATCTCTAGATCTATGCATTCTGCTGATTTGAGCAAAGTAACCAATGTTGAATAAAAGCCGATACGTGCTGTTGGTTTGGTCGAACCGACACCTCTGATCAGTCGATTCAGCACATAATTAAATTCATTATTTGTCTGAAAGACGTAAATAAAACGGTAAATTAAACATTAATTGCAAACACGAACCTTACTTTTTCACGATTTGCCAAATATTTCATTAAAAGTGCTCCACTTTTGATTCTTTCCTTTTCTTTGTTATGGGTTAGTTTGGAAAATGCATCTAAAATAGTGGGTTCAATTTTTCTCTTGGATATTTCGTTACTTTTTTCAATAGTCTCCATTCTATACGAATTTACAACCACGTCTTAATTTTAAGGTTATGATCTGTGATCGCAGATGTAAAATGCCGGCAAAAACGATTGCAATTTGACGGCGCCATCTCACCAGTAAAATCTCAAACGTTGTTGAAACTGAGGAAAATTTGAATAAATAACTTGTATTTCAAAATTTAAAATTACGATTGAATTCCGATGTCTAGGAATGTTTAAAACGTGCGATTAGAATCAAGATTTACTTAATATTTATATTTTATCATCTCTAGAAGCTATAATTATTTCAAACTTATTTAAAATTTTTAATTCAATATTTGCCCTTTTTATGTGGTGGTTCATGCTTATTAATGATGTTCTGAATTTTCTGCCATTCTCTGTCAAGTTGAGCTTTCTCATTCTTTTCCTTGTGCTTCCTAGATCTTCTACCGTCAGCCATTTTAACGCCATACTGAAAAGCAGCCTTTGGAAGAGCCTCCTTCTGATTCATGTAATCAGAATACTCTTCTGCAGTGTCGAAATCCCACCGGCCTATTGGCCCCTTTTTATTACCCAGATCCATTTTTGAATAGTCCACTTCATCATCGGAATCGTCAATGGCATCGTTCATTTCTTCAAGACCAGGATAGCATTCTGCATATCCTTCGGGTTCTTGTGTCAATCTGTTTAAAATTTGTGCTGATTTATTTATTTTAAGAACCGGTCCAGAATTTTTATCTAAATCCTCTTCGCGTTTATCAAAGTACGGTTGACGTTTTCTGCCGTCTTTTGAATCGGTGCGGCGAGTAGTCGCGATATAATCACCGATATCACCGTAGATGGAATCATCTTGATTCTTTTCAGATTTTCTTTCTTCAGATGGCTCAGACGCATCTGGCTCCTTGCGATCACCGAAACCTTTTTTATTTTTCTTATTCTTACGATTGCCTTGCCTTAAGTAGCTCAAAATTTGGGTCAATTTATTGATGACAATATCGTTTGTTGTTAAAGTCGCTGTAGTTTCAAGATTTGGAACATCAGCTTTTGATCTTATCAAAGTAGTCGGTATATCTGATTCAGCTTCATCTTCCAAGTCAATGACATAAGCCATGCGTCCTGGCGAAAACAATTCATTTTTTTCAATATGTCTCGATTTCAACGAACAAATTGTACGATGTATTGCTTTGCCTATTTTTGTTTTAAACTGCATTTCTTCATCATCCTTTTTCGGCTCCTCTTTCTTGTCCTTTTCTTCCAGCGATTTCGATACCAAACGCTCCATTTCTTGCTCTTGTTCAAATTCCTTGTGCTGAATTTCAGCTCTTACCTTTTGTAAGAGGGAATAATCCAAACCCTTAACTAAATGAGTGTGTTCCATGTCACCTCCCAAGTATTTCGACTCTTGAATCATTTGTTTCCTTCGTTCTGCTGCATCAAAACCGGATTTTAAATCGGGAGCTACCGCTCTGTAAGCCTGAGCTGTGTTCACCGGATCAACATTTTGATAATCCGGATTGACCCCGCTCCTTCTTTCGCTGGCTCTGTCCCTGTATTTTTCGGCAAGTTCCGCTAACTTGTTGTCTTCTTGCTTCTTAAGTTTAGCATAGTAACTCTTTTTCTTTCTTCTGGCCTCGCTACGATCTTCTTTGGGAGGCTGCATCGAAGTAGAATTGGCCATTGCATCGCGTATTGAACCGGGAACATTTGGAGCACTGGCTGGTGTAGATCTAGGTGTCATCAACAATTTCCTAAAATCATCATTGGTAAGTCTTTGGGAGGCCGGAGTTTGACTCGGATCTTGGGGCATCTTCACAATAAGAGCGTAATACGACTTTCTTTCTTAAATATTGTTAACTTAATTAAACGTCAAACTTGTAAAATTTATGTCAAATCTTTGTGTCAAATCTTGCAACAGAGACATCTTACAGTTGTCAAACACATATCAGGACAAAATGTGGGCAAAACAGGAAACGAAATTGCTTTGCCATCTAACGGCGACTGGCAAAAGTACAATGGGTAAAAAGCGCGCAATATTTAAATGTTTGCAAGTTTTTATTGATCTTAAAGATAAGCTTATTTCTGGTCATAACTAGACAAATTATGTTTTAAAAGTCGACAGTATACTTTGAATGATATAACATAAAAATTGGTATGTAAGATGCCAACTAAATTTATTTCAGATTTGAGGCGGTTTTTTGTAGCGAACCCGGTCATGAGGAGACGTATCAGGGCGGAGGAGCGAGAGGTGACGATTCAGAGCTGGCAGACAAGATGGGAGCAAGCAGAACAGGCAAATGGACGAAGAAGCTGATACCAGAATTAAAACCGTGGTTGGCGAGGGAGCATGGAGATTTGAGCTACCGACTCACCCAGATTCTCACGGGGCACGGATGTTTCGGGAAATATCTGCATGGGATGAAGAGGAGAAATTTGCCTGAATGTCAACACTGTTGTGAGGCAGAGGATGATGTGGAACACACGTTGATGCGGTGTGAGAGTTGGAGGGAGGAGAGAGAAGCTGTGGAGACCAAATTTCAATGCGCTGTAGATGAAGGAATGGTAACTGAAATAATGAAGAGTGAGGAAAGTTGGGATGCCGGCCTGCAATATGTAGAGGCGATCATGAAAGGGAAGGAAAAGTTAGAGCTGGAGAAAGAGAAGGAGGATTGAATTATAATCAATTGAGGAGGATGCACTGGGCATCGAGAGCAGCGCAGCCCGAAGTAATGCGGTGTAATTCCGGGCTGTGTGGAGCTATGAAGGGGTGCGTTTAGTGGGTAGCGACCCATTCAGGGGAACCCCACAGTACCGGGCAAATTTCAACTTAAGGCTGCGATATTTTCTTCGAAAAGGGATCAGGCGTACTCTGTCGCTCACGTGCGTCAATATAGGGAAAACATACGAATATTTTATGGCAATTTTTTAAATAATTAATGAATATTTTGGACAAATTTACAATTATTTTCAATCTACACACTAGACTATACGTCGTAAGTTGTTGTCAGTCCGATATGAAAATGATTTACGTAGATACACCTTGTTAAATATCAAATGAATTGTGAACGTTAATATTAACTCTTGTTTTAAGTCAATACTAATTTATTTCGTAACAAATTCGATCCAGAATAACTCATCCCGGAGAATAGAAAATTTGCTTTGTGATAAAAAAAACGGCACTCAAAAATATTCTATACTTTTTGAGAAAATTACTTTGTAAAAAATCAAACCTTTTGTTGTGTCAAATAAAATGAAAGCAATGCAGTAAATTGTGCATTTGTGCAACTATTTTTAAACAGATGTCACTGTTCAAACACCGTGCAAATTAACAAAGCGGGAACATTCTTTAGAGAGAGTCATGTTATGACTGTGGCGCCGAGCTTTATATTAATTAAGCCTTTTGTAATTATTGCCGCCCAACGTAAATAACGTAAGTAATCTCAAGTTTTCACCAATCATTTCCTGAGCCATAACAGATTAGAGAGTGGAACTAACTCATATTTACATGGTCTGTATATAGCAAATAAAATTAAATTTGTCAAAAAATTCTAAGTACCTATTCAAAAGGAAGGAAAAATTTAAAAAAATACTGGATCTTGTTACAGAATGTAAAGCATTACGAGGTTCGACAATTATAAGACGGGTATAAGAAATGTACTTTTATTTTAAAACTAATATGCAATTATTAAAAAATTTGAGTAATTTTACAGTTTTGTTTATAAAGTCTCTTTATACATAAAAATTGATCAGAAATTAAATTTTTTTTTCAAGTATAAGTTAGAAATTACATATTTTCAAGTACACTCAGGTCTTTTTTTATGCGGTAGATACGTTCCACAGAAAACCGATAAAAAGACATACTTTCCTAAAACCGTATAAAACCAAAACAACAAATTTAGTGTTGTTAATATTTAGGTACGTAAATAATTGTGTTTCAGCCAGCACCATTTATTCGTAAACGATAGGCTGTCGTTTTGCGTCCGCATTCGTCTCGTGGTTATTCTTCGGAAAATTCACAGGCGGTATCACGATGTACAGGGTGAGTTAAGTTTTACCGCCCGTGGCAAAATAGGCCTTTAAAATAATTTGTCAATTCTCATAAATTGCATGAGTAATTTTATATTATTAAGGTAATATTACGGCCACCGAAATGTGCACGATACCTGATACAAATTTCCCTATTTTTGCATATATTAAAGCTGGCTTTATCCAGTGACTTTCGTGAAATAATATTTGTCATAAACAAAATAATATTGACATTTGACAGATTTTTTTAGGACGCCTATGATATGAAGCAAAAATCAAGTTGCTAAAAAAAATCGTGCACATTTCGGTGGCCGTAATGGTACATATAAACCAAGAAAAAATCTTTTTTTTTAATCAAGTAAAATTTTGGCTTTTTTTCAATTACTAATTGTTCAATTTATTAGTTTTTTTGATGTACGAACGGTAAAATATTTTCTTTAGTGTAATTGAAATAATTTTAGTAATTTGCGTTTATTAAATAAAGCTATTTCCGTATTAGAAGGTATTTTTTAAATGATTTACGACATAAGTAGACTAATTTACCAGACAATGGTATTTATGTAGGGGTGCTTGAAAGATTATTTATGGCGGTCACTAAACTCAACTTAAGAATGCAGGTCTATCGGCAACTGAAAAGCTGTCTCGTCCAGTTTGATGGGTCGATCATAAAGTATTGTTAGGATGGTAAACCGCATTATCTATTGTTAGAAAGTCATAAATAGAAGCATTTTTTGTGCTATATCTTAAATTTGATTTAATTCAAAAAGTAATCATTTTTTTATGAATCAAATTGCAGATATTAATGCTACGAATAATTTGACAAATTTTGAAATAAAAAACCAAACATAGAAATTTTACCCAAAACTCTTTGTTTTACTTTTTTGGCTTCAAATAAAAATATTTTGGAAAATTTGTAGCACTAATCGAAAGCGTAAACTTCAACTGATGTAACATGTAAATTGCATACTTTCCCCCTCAATCTTTAATAGGTATTATGGCCTGGGCGGTAAAACTTAACTCACCCTTTACTATACCCGATTCGGCACGCGTGTCCACCATTTTTCAAGCACAAAGTCAGTGCATCAACTTCCTTCAACTTCACTGGACTTGAAACATTTATTGGAACATATTCTTGCTTTTTTTTGGCTTTTTTTCAATATTTGTGCTTGGGCCTGTATAATACTAGGAGGATCTCTACATTTTACACCACGTGCTAAGCGATCTTCAATAATATTTGGTGCAATGCATTCAACATAAAAATCCTTCAGTTTCGGCAACATAATTGTACGCCATGTGATTTCGTTAAAATGTACTTGTTCCACAAACAAATCATTTTTGTCCCCCGTGTAGATAACGAAATGGCATATTTTAGCATTGGTAATGGCCAGTTGGCCAGTTAAATCGGAAGACCAGAACAAAGATATATTGTTCTGTGCTTTTCGGCTACTCCAGACAGCGTTAATGGACCGCACGTGCTCAAAACACGTTGGATAACATTCACAGTCAAATATTGTCATCCTGTACTCACCTAATAAAACGTCATCTTTTTCGCTCTCATACGCACTTGTATCTTTATTCTGTGGTGTTACTGACAATAGATTTGTTTATTTGCAGAAATACTTTTTCCCTACGTAGGTAGGTCTGGTACAGACAAATATATGTGATACCATGTTATTGGCGGCAAAACCGATTTTATATTAGTGTAGCTAGCTGGACATAGATGGCCAATAAAAAAATACTCACGTAGGCAACACCTATACGTTAAAGAAAGAAAGATATACAAGACCATTTTCTGTGTCATAAATCCCAGTCTTAAGCCTGGTCTTCCACTAAGGAATTTCAACACCTCTATAAAAAAAAAAAAAAGGTTGAAGCTACGATTTAAACCTGGTTCGTAAATGACGCCATCGTTTGAATGTATGTATCAGGAAAATGCATCGGTTTGTACAGCAGACTGACAGTGTCAGATATAGGTTAGAATCGTTATTTAGCGAGTTATGAGCTCTATAAATGATATCTAAATGTTCTTACCTTTGTAGCTCATTAATAGTGATAATGAATTTTTAATCATGGAGCAAAGGATAAGACTTCATAAGCGAAGCTTTGTAGATCAGGAGTAGAGTTTGATCAGTACGATTTTCTATTAATGTTTTTCACAAATTTTTCTCTAATTTCTTCTGTACTTCACTTTATCTTTCCATTTGTGAATTCCAATCCTTTCAAGGCCTTCTGTTGCCTCTTGTAGTCATGTTGATCTTGGTCTACTTTACTGCCAAATAGTATACATAAATAAAGAGGCGACACTCTATTGTCTTTTATTGGTTCCTTTCTATGACCTCAAAAGCTATTGCGCCGAGTCAATGACCAGTGTCATAGTTATTTTACTCTAATAAAGAGATTAAAAATCAATAAACAGTTATATTTTATTTGGTAATGTATAGTTATTTAACCAACATGTGCGTTAATGAGAGCGATTAATAATCGAGACAGTTTAACGGGCAAGCAGAGCGAGTACGTTAATATTGTTGAGAGTTTGGAGTCATAAAATACTGCGAAAATGACGAACCACAGAGTCCTTATCTCTACGGTGTGCACTACACATGGGATCTAATATCTGCCACGTCCTCATCATAGATCCTGAGTCACGCCGAGAGCAGATAGTGGAAAACTAATTTTACAGGTGATGTCACAGGTGGTATTTTTCGAAAAACGTACATCATCCGTCAGTCAGCGTGAACGTCATCGTATCGCACCTCGATAAAAGTCATACCGCTTCTACAGATGAACAATAGGACAAGTCAACAGTGTTTTTTTCTAAAATGTTTTAAAATTTCTGAATTGTTTATAAATTATCACCTGTATGTTCAAAATTACATTCTTTACAGAAGTACATAGAATTTTTAAATTATATTGCATAATTTATTTGTTATAAACAATTTTCCAGCAATATTTTTTGAAAATTTTGAACTTTTTTTTTAAAACGCACAATTTTTACAAAGATTGGTATATCAAAAACATCCTACGAATTTCTGTATTTAATCGAGAAATATATTTTTTTTATCATAACTTTATAATTTCACGTGCTGCAATTCCGACCGTACACCCATCAAGAAAAAAGGCTTCACCGAAGAAAAGCTGTACTGCCTATATTTTGTTTAATATTACAATTAAAAAATTAATGTTTACAGTTCATTAGTAGTATAATAAAGGACTTTATTGACAATTTTGATTTATTGTTCATTGTTCCGCGGTCATCCAAAAGGATCCTTCGAAACGCTTTATTTTGTAGTATGTACGATTGCATTGGATTTGGAAAAGAACTTCATGTGTGCTGAAATAATAATTTCATATGTGCATTGGACAGTTAAAAGGAACCTATCGTCCGAAAAAAAAAATTGCACTTTGTTTCATTAAAGAGAGTGTAATTTTTTCTATCAAAATCGCCAAAAAAGTAAAAATCGATTTTTTCGGACGATAGGTCCCTTTTAACTGTCCAAGTCGCATATGCAGCTGTCCGGAATTGCCCTTGATATGTTATCAAGGGCAAACCGAACGCCGGCCGCCTTTGAGTCAGTTCGAGTTCATGTTTATTATCTGTATTGGCTTAAAGCGTGAAGTCATAAGTAAAACGGCGTAACACTGCAAAAGGAATCTACATTTCGTTTGCTAAATCCAATGCGACTTCTTATCAATACGAACCGCCACGCTACCACAGCACATCTTACACCCCACATTCTTTTTTCCCCTCACCCCCAAACTGAAAACTCAACCCAGACCGTAAACAGTAAGTCGGTACACTTTAGAATATTATTATTTATTTATTATTTCAAAGAGTCAAAATTGTTCATTAATTAATGGGCGGCGAGGAGAATTTGAATGTAATAGTTTTTGATACTGTAGACTGATGAATCTCTAGTTTTTCCCCAACTCCAGTTTGAAAACCAGGTTTGCCATGTACCGCAAAAAATTTTCATTTTCTGATGGAACGAGAGGGCATCTCTACTTTCGTTATTTTCACCCAAATCGGTAAAGTTTTTTTTATAATCATCGTATTTTATAATGCTTCTGTTACCGTACATTAACAATTTCAGCCATCATAAGATTAGCCAAGAGCACAAGTTGCAGAGCATTTGCTCAAAATCATAAGCAAAACTTCTGCTTTATTCATATCGACCGGATGATATGCTTCATAGTGAGCAAAAGCTCTTACTCAGACTCATTCTCGGAGCACGATCATAAACAAAAGGTTTTACTTGCGTTTTTATTCATAGAACGTGGTAGCATATGCTCGGAATTATGCGAGTAAAAGGTTCTGTTCGCTTTTATTTATACCACCCTTTATTTGAAAGGTCTCGTCATGCTCTATTCAAAAATGCTATGGTTTAAACATTTTGCAAAAATGAAGAGTAGAAATAATTAATCTGTTTAATGAAATTCACAACAACAATAAATTTTTGAACCATAGCATTTTTGAATAGAGCATAAAGGGATCTTTCAAATGAGGTACAACAAGCCCTCACTTCCTATTTAAAAATTTTGGGGTTGCAATTGTCACTCGACGAAAGTTGAGGTTAGGGATGAAATTTTTACTTTAGAGGTTATCATGTCATAAACTAAAAATTAAGTGTTTCTGGATTTTTTATAAGTATGCACAATAGTTGAGATACTGAATTTATTCCATTTGGCTGGTGCGCACTGTATTTCCCCATAATTAGTTCCATCGCAAAGAAACACAAATGCCTAGATATTGCACTCACAGGTGCATGCACCAATAAGATTACCAAGCCAAAAAAGTTTCTAACATTTGCGTCAACGGTAAAACAGGGAACGTGAGACCGCCAACTCGAAAGTAAACTTGACCGTTTTGTATAATTTGTATTTTTCACGAAATTCATTTGAATTGTGTTTCAATAAAAAAGTTTCTAGTTATTTTATGAGACTTTCGACCGTTATATAAAAGTTTTGCATAACTTTGAATTTTTGGAAGATCTCCAAAATTCCCAGTAATTGCATACAAATTATGTAAGATCAGCACTTTACGATTTTTATACCGTACGGATAATCACCGGCTGTGAAGTCTAAATAAATAAATTGTTGGATTCGCACACGTGAAACCCGGATTTACTTAAAGCGCATTATAACGAAAAGTATAAACAGGCGTTAACTCAATTCGGGTGTTACTAAAGCGAATTACGGAATACGTATTGAAAATGCATAAATAAATAAAGAATTTAATAAAAATGTCATGAACGTCATGCATTACGTACTGCTTGCAATAATTTTCGATATGAAAATAAATGAAGTACCTACATACCGGGTATATTACGACGCGTTTCCATTACAACTTTTTGTCGATGTAGTTTCCATGAAATATTGAAATTCTACGGTTTTGTATAAAATAAATAAAATAAATAAAGAAAATCACAGCTCTAGTTCTTACTGTTCCGATAGTAACCAATACTAAATTTGTTATTTGAAATGAAACAACCTGTAGATCTAATACACTCTAGTCGAGTGTTCGCTCTCGTAGGTTTATACTTTATCCAATTTCGTGGCGTTGTTATTAATTTAGTCATTTTTTTATTAAAATGATTTCGATTGCATAAGTACGTTGGAAAACTTGTATTAACGCCAAATGTTAAAAATGATCCAGTATATCAAATTTATTTAATTTAATTGTAGCAATTTGGAAAGTAGCACAAAGGTTTTCGAAATATTTTTCTAAAGCGATATCTTTAAAGAAGATTAGAAGATGTTCTTTTATATACAATATGCCGCAAAATTAATTTAAATGTGTGAAAAATTACAAACTCAAATGTAATAGTATACAAGGTGTAAACGAAATAAGTACATTAATTTTTACCAGTAGTAGAACTCGTCGATATAAGCCCTTTTTTTATGTACCATTTTTTCGAAATCGCATTTTTTTAAATCATTTTTCCCCCCCACAAATTGACGAGCCTTCTATGAAATGCTCCAACAAAGAAAAATAATGACTTTTTATTATTGATTATTTTTTAATGATTTCATTCACCAATCGTTTAGCAGTATTTGGGCACACGTGTTTAATTCTGTCCAATCACAACATTATTATAGTGAGAATTTTCTACTGTAGAAAATTCCCGCGAGCATAATTTCTAGTATTTTGTTTACATATGTAACTTGACAGCACATTTTCTAGTTTTGACATCTGTCGCCAGTTTGATTTTAGTTTATAATGAATTAAACTGTATTTTTATGCTGTATTTTTTATTTAAACGTTAAAAAATAATCTTCCGAATACCACTCGAGAGTGCGAATTAATTAGAAAATAATTCTCCAGTTATTTTTTCAAACTTGTTGCCATTTGGGAATAGCCACTCGAGCCCTACGGGCTCTCGTGTCTATTCCCTGGCAACAAGTTTTCGAAAATCTGTCGAATTATTTTCAATTTATTCTCACTCTCTTGTGATATTACTTATGAAAATTAATTTGTCACTTGTGTCAAGTGAAATCTGAAAACATTTCTAGATTTACCAATAACGAATTTACTGATATTAGGGAGTTATCGCAGAGACCCCGGTACGTGAAACGCAGCGGTTATTCTCAATTTGTGGTTAAAGCGCATGCTCAGAAAGTAACGAAACGTGAAGTATTTAACCGACCCCCTTACGTTTGCTGAAATATCATGGGCAAGATCGGATCGTTTTTGGAAAGTTCTCGAAGGGATCACGTGACGCGGACACAGCCCGGCTGTTCTCAATTTTTTTTGTTAACGCGCTTGTTCAGAACGTGAAACATTTACACGGACCCGATATATTTGCTAAAATAACCGGGAAGAAATCCATAACATAACGTTAAGTAGTTTGAATTTAAAAATGTGTATGAACTAATTAAGTCGGTTGGCTGCGTTTAGGATTTTGTTGCTATTTTGGAGAGTTCGCAATTTTATTTATGTTAAACGGTTATAAATTTACTTCAAGACAAAATTTTTTTTACGTTATAAAATGTATTAAAGTATCATTATCTTAAAAACAAATAATAAAAAAATATTTTGTTAACACAATCATAAATAATCAATATGGATTACATACGTAATTCATGCGCCTACTTGTGTAACAACATAACAGGCGCCTACTGAAGGGTTAATCACTCCAATTGATTAACGTTTTTGCATCTGCCGTTTGTTCTTTTAATTTTAATTGAAGGTTGTAAAATACTTAAATCATAAACGCATTAAGTACATTAATAAAATCTTCATTAGGCATGACTAAATTTCAAAAAGTTCTGTTATCTTTGGTTTCGTATGCTTTCAGATGACAAAATAAATTAGAAGAAGTGAAATTTTTGATTTCTAATTCCTTGCATACGGTACAATTGTGAAATGACAACATTTTTTTGTACAAATAACCACAAACGTAAAACAAAGCATTTTCGACGAGGAAGTCAATTTCTCTGTAATCAGTGAAATTGAAACTGAGTTAATTATTTGAAATTGACACCGGCTGCTGTTCATTAACAAATTTTTCTAAAATATTTTCATTTATAACAGTTAACAATTGATCAAAATCATTGGCACAGTTTGCACTTTCATTATTATCTAAGTAATTTAATGAAAATAATTTTTTAAAAGTGTTCTGAAATATTTGTGGGGTAGGATTTGGACTGTTGCCCCCTGAACCCCTAACAGTTCCAAACCAATTTGCAAGAGCATCTTGATTTAGCCTTCTGGTACACAGGAACGAACAGCCTTCATTTTTTAATTCGACCCACAGAAATTTTAAAGCCTTAATCGTTATAAGCCAGCCCTCAAAACATTTAATTTTGTTTGTAATTAATTTACCAGCACTATCAAAAAATTTTAATAGATTTTATCAAATCTACCAATTTTGTTTCGTGGGAACGTAAATTTGCAAAATTACCAATTACTAATTAATAATTAAATTTAAGGCATCACGTAGATCGGGAAAAATATTAACACTGTTACAAAAAAAAATATCAATCACGTCTTTGTAATGCATACATAAATTTGTTTCCTAATTTGTTTATTCTTTGGTATAATGCTTAATGTAAATGGTTTTCTGAAATGTGTACTTATCTGTTATTTACGTAATTAACCACCTACACAGGACGAGTAATAATTCATAAACACTCCCAACAAACTTATAACAGCCATTTAAAAACAATACAAAACGAACTGTAAAATCCAAAATTCCATAATTTTCAATAAATTTCTTTGTCTTTTTTCAAATTTTAAAGTCTGACAAGTTCGGTTTTCTACATTCGCGCCTAATATTTAAACTTCCATGTGCTTTTCAAAGTTTCGCCGACATGCGCATTCAAATAATATCGCCGTTAAATCAAAGAATAGATACATAAATGAACAAGAAGCGAAACGAGATGGAAATCCTTTGTTATTTGATGTCATGGATTTTGAATGCGCAGGTCTGGCCAAAGTGTCAAAATCTTCTCACGACCAATAACAGAAATGTAAGATACGGGTTATTTTCAAACAACGCTGCGAATATTTATTTACAAATAAAAAAATTCTAAATGATCAAAATAACAATTCCATAAAATCTTCAAATATTTTATTCACAATTATGTATTAAATTCTTAATGGTAATAGAAAAAAAAAATAAAAAATACTTTTATGAATTTTTTGTGATTATTTGTACATAGTTTTAAATTCATTAGACAATAAAATTCAATAAAATCAATTTACCTAATTTATTTACAAACTACAAAATTCAAAATAATCAAAATAACATTAAATAAAGTCTGTACATATGTTTTATTTACATGCATGTATTAAATTCTTAAAAAAGACAATATAAAAAAAATTACAAATGTAAGATTTTGATGACTTTTTTGTGCCTATTTGAATTTTTAAATTCATTGTTATTGCGTTTTAGGCAGTGAAAAATTTTCATTCGGCAAAATAATTTGCACACATATAGTTTCGGAAAGTTAGAACACGAAGGCACATAATCAATTTTGCTAAATATTTTTACAAGTTCCCAACCAACATTTTGTTTTATTGAAAATGCTTCAAAGTTTAAATTAAATAAATTGTCCATTTGTCTAACAAAATTAATAAAATCTTCATTAGGCATGACTAAATTTCCAAAAGTTCTGCTATCTTTGGTTTCGTATGCTTTCAGATGACAAAATAAATTAGAAGAATTGAAATTTTTTATTTCTAATTCCTTGCATACGGTACAATTGTGAAATGATAACATTTTTTTGTACAAATAACCACAAACGTAAAACAAAGCATTTTCGGCGAGGAAATCAATTTCTCTGAAATCAGTGAAATTGAAACTGAGTTGATTATTTGAAATTGACACCGGCTGCTGTTCATTAACAAATTTTTCTAAAATAGTTTTATTTACAACAGTTAACAACTGATCAAAATCATTGGCACAGTTTGAACTTTCATTATGATCTAAGTAATTTAATGAAAATAATTTTTTAAAAGTGTTCTGAAATATTTGTGGAGTAGGATTTGTACTGTTGCCCCCTGAACCCCTAACAGTTCCAAACCAATTTTCAAGAGCATCTTGATTAAGCCTTAAGTTTCAATGTCTTTCCAAGATGCTTTTTTATCATTAAAAAATATGTCATATTTGAACAAATTGTTTCAGACTGATTTTATTAAATGTGGAACATCAAAAAAACAAAAAACTTTTTTTTCGTCCACAAAAAAGTACGGGGTTTCAACTGATACTCCTAAACTTCTAGATAATTCTCTAAAATTACCTCCTTGATCAGTTACAACTGCGGACTCTCACTACTCGTGTATTTGGCAAGTACACCAATATTCGCGTAGGTACTTGCCGCGACCGGCGGGACTTTGCCAGCGACAAATAATTGTACAAGTAATGGTCGAGTGAACCACTTCCACTACATGACAAATGTAGGCAAGTTACAAATATTTGCCAAATACACGCGTAGTGGGAGTCCGCCTTTACATTGGCACCAGACTCTAATTGTAATTTTTGTATGCACTTTAGAACTATTAACTTTAAATTCTCACCTTTGCAAGTAGTGTTTGTAAAAAAATAACATAGGGATAGCTTAAAATTATTAAATATTCCTCTAGCCATAATTACCATGACCGATTGAGCTGGCAAATATTGGTTTTCGTCACCTTCATTATGAAACCCAATAATTTGATCTTTACTGAGATTATAAAATAAAGAACATTTTAATGACATTTCGTCGATACAAATTGTGCAGTCTCTATCTTTTTCGGGCATACTACTTAATTTTAATTTGAACGCTGCAAATAAAGAATCATTAAAACCTACATGAAAATTAATTATTTTCAGTAGTTTTCTGAAGAAGTCTGATACTTGGCAAAATAATCGTTTTTTGTAGCAATGTGTAAGTCTTTGGACTTGTAAAATATATTTTAAGCGCAAATTGTTTATATTGTTCGGTGTACCTTCTATTCCTTTTTGGTTTATTTTTGAGATCTACCTGTGCCTTTACAATTTCAACTAGCTTGTCCGGGATAAATTTTTCACATAGCCTTTTGAATTCTTCTACTGATATTACATTCTCTTTCACTGCCAAAGTTTTGGATTCTAGAATATTTTTCTTTCGTTGTAATTTTAATATATTTCGCCGCAGTTTGTTCTTTCGCGGCGTATTTGCGGTGCAAGCCCGGGGTTTTTGCGTTGCGGAAGAAGACGACTTCGGAGACAATTGAAGAATAGCCGGCACTGAGACGGGTTCTTGGACTGTACCAATTTGTTGTTGAGGAATACTAAGATTAAAAAAAAGTAACATGAAGGACATTTCAACATTATAAAATCACAATTAATTTTTAACTTACATTTCGGAGAGATAAAGTGTCGATTTAGCATGGGGAAGTAATCTACGCCATTGAATATTTAAAAACATTGTTGCTTCAAAGTGTTTGGCACATACTTTTAATTTTTGAAAATAATCGCAGTTTTTATTAAGGAGCTCTAATCGTCCACACTGACTTAACCATTCAATGCATCTATAATAATAGCAAATTTAAAACTTAGAAAAACTTGTTCAGATTGTCAATTAAAACACTGTTTCTTAATTTAGTAAGTTTTATTTAATATAATGTTGCACGGACGTGACGAGATGTTGCGACTTACAGGTTACTTGAATGAATGTGTTTGGTCTGTTCCCAGGGATGGTTACTTCCGGTCGGTCCGAAACTACCTTAATTTTATGGCCAATAGATCTTCCTTTAGTGACAATAGAAATTTCTGTTAAAGTAACATTACAATTTAGGGTTTACTGAACTGGTACATAGCAGGTACATAACACCTCCCTCCTTATGTGAAAAATCGGCCTGTCTGATTTTACAAAAAATATAGAATGAAATGGTACATAATACAATTGAACTTAAGATTAACGTGTGTACAAAATAGTTGTAACTAAGAATAAGATAAGTATTTACAAATGTTCATTAAACACAAATTAGATTTTCGTGAAGTATGTACAAATTCAAGTTAGCTTGTGGACAGCTCAATGTTACCAACGTTTTTCTACAAAATTGAAAATGACTTTTTATTTATTTATTTTATTTAATTTATTCCAAGGTAACAAAAGCCGGTTTCAATCTACTAATATGTACTATCATCTCCTTCCTGTTTGGTTTTATTGTGACATTCACGTTTGAATTTACTTTAGTAATTTTGAAAGGTCCTGAATAATTAGAATTGAGTTTTCTGCAGGTATTAGGTTTCGCGTGATTATTCAGTAAATAAACAAAGTCTCCTACTTGGTAATTGATGTTAGTGGATTTATTGTCGTACGTCTGTTTAGATTTCAATTTTGAATTTATCAAGTGTTCTCTTGCTATTTCTCTGGATTTGGTTAGTTTTAATTTCAATTGGTCTAGGTAGTTATCATACGTGTACCGAAATTGAACGTTATCTGTTATTGAACTAGGTAGTTTGGGTTTAACACCGAATAATAGTTCGTAAGGGGTTATTTTTGTTGATGCGTGTACTGATGTGTTATAGGAAAATATTGCCATAGGTATCCAACGATCCCAATCACTTTGTTTGTCATTTACATAATGTTTTATATAGTCGATGAGGGTAGCGTGACTACGTTCTAAGGCACCATTTGTTTGAGGGTGAAAAGCACTAGTTCTTAATTGTTTCAGTTTAAATAGTGAAGCTAATTCTTTAAGTAAATTTGATTGAAAATCTTGACCTTGGTCGGTTAGAATACTTTGAGGAATGCCAAATGAACAAATGAAGTTTTCGGTTAATTTTTCGGCAATGGTAGAGGCTTCATGATTTTGGATAGGATACGCCCAAGAAAATTTGGTAAGATCGTCTTGCATTGTCAAAATATATTTATTTCCGTTTTCCGTTAAGGGAAGCGGTCCTACTATATCCATAGCTACACGTTCTAACGCGGTTTCTGAAGTCGTTGTGATTTCCATGGGGGCCCTATAATTTTTCCTATCAATTTTATTTTTCTGACGTTCGCTACAATTCCTAACGTATTGTCTAATCTCCTGTTTCATATTTTTCCATCTGTATTTAGATTTAATCCTTTTCAGTGTTCTATGAAAACCACTATGTCCGGCTGAAGGGTTATCGTGATTTTCGATTAGAATTTGGGGAATTTCCTCAGCATTTGGGTGAATGATCGTGTTGTGACAGATTGAAATTTTGATTTCAGAATTTCGGAAAATGTAAAGTAAAATATCCTTTAATTTTGCGAAGTTAAATTGGTTAAATTTATCAGCTAAATTGGGGAAAGATACTGATTGTACGCCATCTTGTTGTAATTGTTCCTTTAAATTTTGGATAACATAAAAGAAATCTACATATTGTGGTTTATCCCAGGGGTTTAATGAGATTACGCAATGATAAATGTTATGTGCTGATTTCAGATTGTCTGGCTGGATTATTTGGTGTTTTTTGTACGATTCGTTGATAAGAATTTCTTTATTATTGCTTAGTTCTAATAATTCTTGAGATATTGGGTTTTGTAAGTTGAAATCTGCGGGAATTAGATGAGCAATGTGATCTTTTTGATCGGTAATTATGGAATCAATTTCTTTAAAATCAAAAATGTTCGGTGTAAGAGAGCAATTGTGGAATTTTAGATAGTCCTCGAAGGATTCTAGGTTTGATTGAATTAGATGTATGTTCGGATTTATGCGTGATAAAGCGTCTGCATTGGCATTTAAAATACCCTTTTTGTACATGATTTCGTGATCAATTGAGCTAGTCGACGTTAATGTGTCGCCTTCTAAATGAAATATGTCGTTAAAATCAGAGCAAATGTTTTTTATTGATTGGAGTTCTTCGTCATTCAAATGTTCTGAACGAATGGTTTCCATTACGAGAGTTTTGCGATCTACTTCGTTATTATTAGAATTTATAATTTCATCCTCGTATACTAAAAGTTTACCATCTATTTGTTCTGAATTTATGATAGAAATATCAGCGCCTGAATCGATTAAAAGAGGTATCTGAGAGTGCGGGATTTTTGCTTCGTTGCAAGGAATTGAAACGTACCCCGTTGTTTTTAAGTTTGAAATTGTCGCATTTGATCTTCTAATGTGTTGATTGGAAGAATTTGAACTGTAATTATGATTAGGTTGTTGATTTTGGAAGTTTGAGTTGTCGTTACGATTTGTTTGATGATTTTGACTATTTCCCTCAGAAAATTTCAACCAATCAAATTAACGCATTTTACAGAAATCACCTGGCAACGTAGGAATATCACCAAGTATTCGATGCACCATGAAAATACCCGGGTATTTGCACATGTGCTTAGAGTGAATATTTTTGGACATTTTAACAACATTCGCCTTTATTGTATTTGCAGGTATTAATGTGCCAATTTCTTCATCTATGTCGCTCGAGCTTGATTGACCAAAACGAACAGAACACATTTTTAAGATGAAAATGTTTCCACAATTGACATTAGCCCGTCTTTTCAATTTTTTTCTTTACATTTGAGATGTGATAGTTACGGTACTTTTACAATCTCGATTTTTTTATCGTAATTTATCCAAAAGTAATTATTTCTAGTTTTTTATTATTTTTATCGGGAAATTCTTACTATCAAAATTGCGTGAAATTTTCTTCGAGAAATAGTCCCTAATATATCCCTCCTGCATGCCATCCTTGAACATTTTTACTCGTGCACTCCGTGCACTCGTAAAAATATTCGCGTATTTGGCATGCACTCGGGATATAACTACTGAAAATTTGGGTTGTAATTACGATTAGTTTGTTGATTTTGGAAATTTGGATTGTAATTACGGTTAGTTCGTTGATTTTGAAAATTTGAGTCTGGATTTGGATTAAAAGTGGTATTGTCGGCTTGACGACATGCGTTGTTAAACTGGCGTTTTCGGCACTCCTGAATAACATGTCCGTTTTTCTTACAATAATTACATGAGTTTGAGGTGGTGAGATTGATACGTTTGCTCCTACATGAGGTTTTGTTCGCGAATGAATCGATATTTGAATGATTATTTTTTCGACAATTAAAGTTAGAGTGTCCTAATTTGTTACAATTAGTGCAGAATTTCGACGAGCTTGAGTTATTTTGATTTATTAATTTTTGAAGTTTTTCCTCTTCTAAGGCGATACTGTACGCGTCGTTTAAGGTTCGGGGATCTCTACTTCTTAAAATTAGGCTATATTGAGGTAAGCAATTTATTATAAATGTCTGTAACGCGTTTTCCTCGATTGTAGCGTTTCGACCGAGAATGTCTCTTTTGTCCGTCGTTAGTAATTTTGTAGTTTGTAATAAATTTGACTGACAAGTGTCGATTCTGTTCATGAATGATGTAATGTCTTCGTTAAAATTTTGTCTGCAACTTTGCAATTCTAATTGTAGGTGTCCGTAGTTTTTCTTTTCTGTGTATGTGTCCGATAAGTATTTTTTTAGTTCTTCCCAATTTTGAAAGTCGTGATTAGCCACGGCTGTTTCGGCTTTGTCACAGAGTTGGGAGCAAATATAGCTAAATAGGGGCTTTGTCTGTTCGCGCTTCGCCATTGCGACTGCATTATCGCAATTTCTAATGAATGAATAAATTTTAGTTTTGTCACCATTACATGGTTTTACTAGCGAACAAAGGAATTGTAAGGTGATGTTTGGATCAGAGACGGTTGAATTTTGCGATGTGTTAGGCATTTTGATAAGTTTATAATTTGAATTTAGACTTGTCCAGAAGCAACTTTAAATTTGTACTTACTGTTTCGGAAGACGGTGTTAAAATTTCTTGATTTCTTGAGGGCTGAACCAACTCCAGAAACGGTAACTCGGCGACGACTTCGTCGAAGAATGAATGGATCGTTTCTTCTGTTTTGTTTAGATTCGGCTGATTGCTTAAAAGATTGGAATCTACCGCGCTTGATTTTAATTCAACGTCGCGTTATTTTCAGCTGGAAGTTCTTCTATTGAAGTTTTTTCGGAATCCCACTCCTGACACCAATTTTGTTACGTGCCGCCGCAGATTGTCAATTAAAACACTGTTTCTTAATTTAGTAAGTTTTATTTAAAATAATGTTGCACGGACGTGACGAGATGTTGCGACTTAGAAGTTACTTGAATGAATGTATTTGGTCTGTTCCCAGGGATGGTTACTTCCGGTCGGTCCGAAATTATCTTAATTTTATGGCCAATAGATCTTCCTTTAGTGACAATAGAAATTTCTGTTAAAGTAACATTACAATTTAGGGTTTACTGAACTGGTACATAGCAGGTACATAACACAAATATCAATCGTAGAGTGTTTCCCAGAAAAAAATCGAAACATTGTAATATCAAAAACAAGGAACTTGTCCTGCGTTTTATTGCTGTCGCAAAAATTTCTACAGCTTGGCTACAACCCGCAGACAAAATCGTTCCTTTCTCGTCAAAAATTAATGGCGACATCTGTCTAATGGTGGAGAATCTATTTTATTTATTTTTTTTACCGCAAGTGGCACTACTTTCCAGACACGTCTTAGACTTTATAATTTTGAATTTTCTTTTTGATTTTAAGATGAAAAAATAATTTGTAAATTAATTTTTTTCATTGTTAACTATACCTGTTGGTGGAAAGTTGCCCCATTATTGCTATTTTATAGTAGAACTTAAAAATATATGAAGATATTGCAACATTTCTACGTTTATGCAAAATTATAGAAAAACTGGAAGTTCAAAAATTGTAAAAAAAATAATGGTAATAACTATCTATTAATACTATTATTAAAAAAAAAAATAGGAAAATCTGACTAATGGTTTTCGAGATACACTCTAAAAACCTTACGAAAACCGACTTTTTCGTAAGCAAAATCAAAACGGCTAGTCAAATTTTTTTTAAATTTGGACAATAAACTTGTTTTAATTTTTTCAACATACCCGATTTTTTTCAAAATTTTTGAACTTACAGTTTCTTTTTAGGAGGGTATACTTGAACCTTAACAATGAAAAAAAATAATTTACAAATTATTTTTTCATCTTAAAATCAAAAAGAAAATTCAAAATTAGAAAGTCTAATACGTCTCTGGAAAGTAGTGCCACTTGCGGTAAAAAAAATAAATAAAATAGATTCTCCACCATTAGACAGATGTCGCCATTAATTTTTGACAAGAAAGAAACAATTTGTCTGCGGGTTGTAGCCAAGCTGTAGAAATTTTTGCGACAGCAATAAAATGCAGGCCAAGTCCCTTGTTTGTGATATTACAATGTTTCGATTTTTTTCTGAGAAACACTACGATTGATATTTGAGTACTTCAGAAACTTCGATCCAGTTTTGAAACAATGTCGGTCTTATGTAATAAATGCAATATTTATTAATGTGCACAAAATGCAGACAAACGCTCTATCGTACAATAAAAGTGCTCACAGAATGATTCATTTCAACATTTGTGCATAGGTTCGGCGAAATCATCAAAACTTTTCTAAAAATCAATATATTTGGATGAAACTTTCAGATAAATGTCTATTACGGCCACCGAAATGTGCACGATTTTTGTTAGCAACTTGATTTTTGCTTCATATCATAGGCGTTCTAAAAAAATCAGCCAAATGTCAATATTATTTTATTTATGACAAATATTATTTCACGAAAGTCACTGGATAAAGCCAGAAACCAGAAAATAGGAAAATTTGTGAAAACATTGCAAATAAAATGAACACCGCTTGGGAAGCATTTGAACAATTATTACTTCTTCGAAGATCAAATTATTAACGAAATTTTTGCATTATTTTAATTTATTGTAAAGGAGCGACGTCGTTGCTCAAAAAAACACTTCACAAGCGATGTTGAGAGAAGTAGGTTGAAATTTCGACTGGCGAGTGTCGTTAATTTACGATAGCCTTCAAATTGTGGTTATAAAGGAACTTCCCTTCTTTTATAGGGGTGACATTTTAAAACTTCCCGCAACGGCATATTTCTTGCCTTTCTGCTATTTACAATTTCCAAATAAAATGTTTTTAAATTAGCTAACATCTTGTTGACAAACGGTATATCTATTTTAATATTTTCTATGTGCAAATCGTCGGGTGTCCAAACAAAAAAATCACAAGATTGTCGTTTTGATAAGTACAATTGGCATTCGATTTGATAATAATAATTATGTTTGCGGTACAGACGTAATTTGTCAGTCCACAACTTTTAGGTAACGGGTACGATTTTGGTTTACCCAATGCCGCAATTTTGTTTTTCTTGCCGAGAACGGACATTTGACTTTAATTATTTTATCATTCCCAACCAAACCATCGTAAGAATGATGACTCCAACCCCCAATAACTATTATAGTACACCATCTGTTACGTTTCCTATAGCTTCAGCATGATTGTATTCATCACGTCCTGCTTCCGTAATAGCGTCGGTCAAACATTCGTTCCATACAGAGCCCACTTGTACCTGATATTTCAAGAACGTACTTTTTGAAAGTGACGGTATATACAAAATGGTATAAAGTTTTTCTGCCGAAGCGTAACCTTTTCCAGTCGATAAATAGAACCAGGTTGTTAAAAAATTTAAATTTTCACTATCATTTGAGTATGGCTTGGTTTTTATTTTTCTTTGATGACAGCAATCAGTAAACTTGAAAATGTAGAATGTGTTACCCTTTTTATTTTTTTGTCAAATGCCAGGTACGCAGACGGTTTTATTATACATTGGTGATTTTCTAGTTTTCTAATTTCTGATATAAAATGCATTATATCAACAATACGCCTCCCAGACAACTTATTGATATCGGGATCGAATTGCCCTGGGGGTCTTATTTTTTCATATAAATTCGACGGTGATTCTGGTATTGGCTAAATATTTTTTGTCGATTTTGGTGTTCCTCTACAAAATAATTTGATTGTTAGGTGTGACAATAAATTGAGGAGCTAACATTCAATAACCGACATGTCCAAAATCAATTATTTTGGTAAATCGACAAAAACTATACACAAAAAAGTAAGAGATACATTTTAATTTTGCAAAAGCAAAAATGTAGGTGATTGTTTTGTATATGATTATGGTCACTTTTGAAGTATATAGTTTTTAAATTGTACAGCCTAGAGTGAAAAAAATAGACATGTGGGTTTTTGTTTGAACTTGTTATGGACATATCGGCTTTTGAACGAAACAAGGTTGAAACTAATGAGAAGAAAGGTTTTGAACCCAGAAAAACTATTATTAAACTTAATCATTGTTTTAACATAAGGAAGAAAATTTTGCACAATTTTTTTAAATATGAAGGCCACAGACTTCGTCTAAGCAGTTGCATTCATCTTCATCACCTTCATCATCCTCTGCTTCTTCTTCGTCATTTTCATTGTTAATTTCTGGAATTTCTTCCAGTAGTTTTCTATAAAACTCCAGTTCTGGTAGATCTTGCCACTTCACAGTATTATCACCTTCTTGTCGTGTATAATGTTTTTCTAGCAATTCTCTAACATCTTTTAATTTTGCAGGTTTTATTTTATTTTTGGTTTCCAATCTTCTTAATTTCAACGCGGTTTCCTTTTTCCCGTTTTTTACCAAAGGTGCCTGATTTTTGTTTTTCTCTTCAAAATGGTAAAATACGCTGGCAGTAAAATGAATAGTATTGTGTTGTCCTTTTCTAGTTTTTTCTATTTTCTTTAAGAAAATTCTTTTCTGGCTTTGCATGTCTTTGATTTTTCTGTAGATGTTCTGGAGATCTTTGATGTTGTACACATGCCAATCTTCCCCTAACACCTACTGTTTTGTAAATTTCGTCGTATTGGTCCGCTGTAATGATAAAATTTTCTTTTTTAAACTTCTTTTCCACTCTGCCAAAAGCTCTATCTGCCGGCAAATAGCTATGTCCACGTACAGGAAAAACCATTTCTACATTCTTGATATTTTTGGGAGATTCTCGTAACAGCCAGTACGCCAGAATGTGTACGATGTGGCATTTTTTATTTTGTCCCCCACATCCATCGCAAAATAATCTGATTGTTTGAATATTTTCGTCAAAATTAGAAGAACGAAGGTATGTCAGAAGAGCTGAGCCGACTTCAACAGCACCCCGACCTGCTTTGTGCTCGGTCCAAGTGAAAAATATAGGTTGCTTTGAATCCATACCAACGCAGCAAAAAGAATAGTAACTTGTTTGCATTTTATAAAGAGCTTCTCCAATAGGGGTTTTTGGCAGTGGATGTACCTGCTGAAGGTCAAAACAGGCGGTGTGTACAGTAGGTTCTTGTTTTTTTGCTAATTTGTAGAAAGCCCTTGCTCTTAAATTGTGAAGTCGGTGTTGGGCCATCAATGTACTTTTCTTTTGTTGATCATTTGTTTGCTCAATCGAGTGTTTTAAGTTGAGGCAAGTTGAGCAAGTATCACAAGCTGGAGACTTAAATCCAATATTAAAATCTTTAACAAACACTCTCCTAAACATGGAAGGGGATGCTTGATATTGTTGTTTTCCCGTTTTGTGGCTCTTTTAACTTTTTTCCGCGAACCCATGTTTATGTCAGAAACTAGGGTATCCATGTTGCTAATTATGAGGTAATGCACACTTTAATTACCACTATCTATTACTTTTCAACAACGGTGTTTACCAAATACTGGACATGTCGTACTTTGATTGCATTTCACCAAGTGGATATCTAAATACTAGTGGACATGTTGTTTTTTGATAAAATTTGCGTACAAAAACCCGTTTGGATGTGTAGGATTTTGAATGAAACTCTTACTTTTGCAATGCTGTAACTTTGGGCATTTGCGATTTTCACTGAATCTGAGTCAACCAATCGACGCAGATGGTGGTTTTTGTTTGAATTTCATGTATAACTCAATTTCGTTGAAAATGGACATATCGGCTTTTGAATGTTAGCTCCTCAATTGTTCTGAATCAAAAATAACGTAGTTCATTAATGTATGAAAATTCTTTACTTGAACACCTTGGTAGAGATTCTAAAAGTAAAACTTCAGGTAAATACTTTATAATATTAAAACACTGAAAAAAATACTACCTAAGAATTTATCAAGAATCCGCTTCTAACTTTGAGAATGGTTGAGTTCTTTGTTTTTTAATATTTCAATAATTAATAATGAATTTTATTTGCTTGTTCTCTGAAGTTGATTGCGGTTTAAAATCGTAAACTCAAAATACTTTGTCAAACAGATATCGAACGAAATATGACGAATGATTCCGACAAATACCGACTAATAGCTTTCACTTTTGAAATTTCAAGCAAACTTGAAAAGTGTTACAAAATAGTAAAACATAAACCACCCCGACATCTGTTGATTTTCTATAACAATGCTTTACCCCCACCCCTCTGGTGGTGCCCTTAAGCACGTTTGTACTTAAATTTAACACGTCCAATATTAAACCAAGCGTAACGGATTCTTATTTTGTATCGACGGCAGTGGGGGGTATTGTTTGGGGCAAGGGGCAAGGGGCCTAAGGTAATAATAGCTTCATCCGTATAAATATTGTTAATACAACAACTGTATTAATAAATTGATTTTACGTTTATAATTCTTGATAAAAAATTGAAATCGGTAAATAAATATAAGTATTTATCTGATTAACGCCCAAACTATGATATTAATTATTTATTAAGGATGTGGACAGGAGTAACGTTAAATTTTAACAAAAATATTAGCAAATTTGTAATTAAAGAAATTAAAGAATGTTTATTTCTTTAATTTAAACTTTGTTAATATTTTGTGAAAGTTTAGGAATGAACTGCCCTTGAATAGCAGCGAAACGTTGGAATAATCCATAGTTTTATTAGAATATTTTACAATAATTTAATGCAGTTAGTTCTCGTTTTGAACAATCAATCTGGCTGCCGATACAAACAATATAAAATATGTTATACTTCCGTCAGTGGTTAGTTTTAATTTATTTCTATTAATTGTATATTTGTGAGAATTAATTTTTAGATTTTCTATGCCTGTTTAAAACATCAGTCTACTTTAAAAGTTTTCAATCAATTCTGGCGGCTAACATTGCATTTTGTTTACTCATTTCAGAAGCATAAAATATAATTTTATCTGCTTCTTGTTTTTAATCATAAAAAAATTGTTTGTAGCACGTGTTTTGGTTAATAAACAGCAACAAAATTTGCATCTATTATGTACTTATTGTTTTTTCTAAATTTATAGTCACTTCGACTTATTGCTAAAAAATCTTATAATAGTAATTTATTAAAATTGTATATTTCGCCGTTAAACGATGGAATAAATTCAACTTTATTGTCTTGTATAATAATATAAGCTACTAATTTCTCCGAGTGCAAATGAATGATTCTAAGTACCTATAATAAATTACAAATATATAATACTGAAAACTTTTTATAATAACTCTTCGAAATATTGTTTCTTTATAGAAGTTACTAGAAGGATACATTTTGAACATGGTCGCAATCAAATTTGAAAAAACGCTTCATTAATAAAGTAAATATTATTAATATCAAAGAATCTCATACATAACATAATAAGATTAGATACGCTGTTCTGTACTCCCACAATAAATTCCGGTTTTCCAGTATTTTTTGGGTCTATTTAAGAAATGTAACGGTTAGATTTAACGGTTACTTTAAAAAGTATTTTTATTACCGAAACGTGCTGTTAACTAAGGGATGGGTTCTTAACAAAAATTTGAGTCGTACAATGAGAGCAAAATCTCAAAAAATAATTTTGTTACGATATTTTTCCCTTGTATCCTATTTCCTAGCGGGGTGCGATGAGTGTAAATTATTTTATTGCCGACAATTTTTGGGCAACGTTTTAGTTTGGTTTAGATAACGTTACAAGTAGTTTAGTGTGGCACGATGTTGATCTAATTCAATGCAATTAGTCGATGAACAGAATGACTAGTCGTTAGAAACGCTACTACAAATTGGGAGTTTATTTCCATCCGAACGAAAAGTAAGCTTGCGGAACGCCGTAATTTATTTATCCATAGGACATGCATTTTTCTCGCCAACGATTAATAAAAATTACTTATATTCTGTAAAAAGTATTGCGTTCTGCTGAATCTTCTCGGAAAATTAGAGAAGGAATAAAAAATAAATGTGAACAGTGGAGTTTCAAAATTATTTTTTATTTATCACCCAATTTATTACACAACACCGTTTTCGTTAATCATTTGCGAGAAAAACGCATGTCCACTGAACGCATGCACTGTAGTTGTCACAAACAAAAATTATATTCATAAATGTTAATTCTAGCAAATTTATTACGTTCCCCGTAAATTTGATGGCAATCCGAAGGGAAAATTATACGACAAACTTCGAAATATTAAGCATCAAATGGTAAATAAAGGACTTATAAAAAGGAAGGAACGTGCGAAACCCGTTGCTTCTGTAACAAATCATAGTAACGAAGAAGGTAAAGAAATAATTTTGATTATCTATTATACTTTTAGTGTTGTATCTATCTTATTACAAATCATCCATTTTAGCGGATGGAAGAATGTAACAAAACAAAAGCGTGGCTCAAATACACGGATGCGAGCGTTTTCTGGGAAGAAATCTGCGTAAAATGGAGAGACACCACAAATTATCGTCTAAAGGAATATAAAAATAAAAGTATTGATCAACTTATAGACGAGTGGTCATTATTGCAACATTCAAAGTGTTCAATTTTGGTAAATTCTTGTGATATCTGTAGAACAATGTAACTATTTTGTTAATGTTTTTTAGATTGATGTAAATTTCGGCCAATTATTCCCATGGAAAGAAAATAAACCAAAGTGCAGGATTTGTAGGAAAAGCAACAAAAAAAATTGGAAACCAAGCATTAACTCAACGTCCTAACACTTATTCAACAATAAATACTTAGAAAAAAGGATAGATCAAGTGACTGTTATAATTTAGCAACTAAATGTATTAAAACTGTATTGAACTGTATAGTTTTTTGTGATAAGTTTATTTTTATAGTAAGATAATAGATACACATTTTAATTTACTTTTGGTCTGAAGAAAAAACCTATTATCGTTTTAAAGTGTATGTAATTATACAATAATTTCTCAAATATTTTTTTATTGCGTTTTACAGTGAACTTTAGTAGTTATACAATTATTTCTAATATCATGTTTTATTGAACTTATTATTATTGAGCTACTCAACAAAAGAATATGATGTGACGTTGTCAAATTTTTACTTTTAGTACTGTATTTGCCTACTTTTAATAAAAGCACGTATGTTAAATAACTTCATATTTTAAAACTCCTTTAATTCAAGCATTCCATTCTAAAATTCGTAAAAATAATAAAACTTCTTAAAATTAGAACGACGCATTCTTGAATTTGTCAAGAAGAATCAAAATTCTTGAAATTAAGAATGACCCGTTCTTAAAATTGATAAATAGAATCAACATTCTTGATATCGAGAATTGCCCATTCTTAAATTTGGCAAGTAGAATAAACATTCTTAAAATCAAGAATTACCCATTCTTAAATTTGACAAGAAGAATGAACATTCTTAAAACCCAAGAATGACCAATTCTTGGGCCAAAATTAAGAACGCGCAAGTTTAAATTTAAGCCCGAATTTTCTTGCCTACGAGAATGTTTTTTTCTGAGTGAAGTACATAGTTATTATAACTGGCTACTGTTCTCGTTTCACGAGCTACATATTGTAAAAACTAAGAACGTATTATTATTATTAGTCGAACTCGTACATAGTGATCTCCTCTATAATGATTTTTTCTACAGTTATGTTGTCAAGAACGTGAATTTTTTCATGTTTTGCGTATAAAAATACCTCTATATTATAATGTTACGCCTCTATACAGTGATTATTCTTTAAGAAAGGTTTACCAAAATTCTCGGGGAACAGAATTTTCGGTAATAGAAAACACAATAAACATCTGTTATTTCCCAAATTTCGACTACCTGTAAAATCCTTAGAAGAATTTCTTCGAAATTCCTTACTTATGGGAATTTCATTTTTAAAAATACTGCTGTGTAATCAACTTTGGACAGATTTTTTCATCAATAAGTACACGTTACATAAATACCTACAACTTCAAACACTTTACTAACACAAATTGTTAAACATTAAGTTTGTGCAAATTCAAAATTGGAAATGATAAATTTTTTTGATGGCTCACTAGCGCCTCTCATGAGGAGTAGAAAAAATAATTTAATGAAGAAGAATTATTTTGAAACTGTAAAGTGACAATCAGTAGTGGTCATCTGTACTATAGTGATCAGCGCCAGCTGGACGAGGGTTAATGGTACTAACTCACCGTATACTTGAATCTTAATACAAATGCTATTTTTTTTAAATTACAGTAAAACCCCAAAGTACAGGTCCCTTGTCATAAGATGGGGCTAGCTGACCAATGATGTGAAACAAAAACGCGTTGTATTTAAATGTTACCAATGACACGCTATATTCAAACTTTAATTTTCTTGGTTCATAACAAACGACCTTGTTGATATTTTTAGCCTTTATTGATAGAAATCATACAATTTATTAAACTTAACGCATTTATTTAGTATTTTAAGAAACAAAAGTGCTTCAAAATTAACGATTAGGGTGTTGTTACTTTCCCATCTTGTTCCGAAGTGCTTGGTAGTTTTAAAACGATGTCTTGACTTACCTTACTTAAAGAATTTCTAACCTTTCCCAGCTTGCATGAATTAAGTAGGGACAAGACGAGAGCAGCAATTGCGATAAAGTTTTCTAACAATCCTCATCACTTTTATCAAATATGACTGACGAAGCAGGTATTTCAAAAAGTAACAAGCGAATGTTGGACTGCAACTTGCAATCACGTTGATGCGTTGGAACAGTATAAATTTGTAGGCAATACGTGCTTGCAGACGATGGGTAAGGGTATGTCATCAATTCTAAAAAAATAAATAAAAATAAACTAGCCCACATTATAGTACATATTAATTACTATTACCAATTACCCACAATTTCACGGGCCTAGCTGTAAACAATTTAGCCTCGCTTGCCAAAAGTAGATCTACAAGGATCTACTTCTGAATTACCCATTCTGTAAAAGTATAAGATTAAACACAAATATGATAACTTTACTTACAAAAGATGTTGCTCCACATAACCAGAGAGAAATTTTTCAAATAAATGACAACCGGAAATCGTTTGAAGTACAAAAAGTGGATTCGTTTGTGAGTTTTGTACAAAGTAAACTTTTGAGGGGAACATTGAGAACGATTTAAAATTAATAAACGAAGCTTTAGAGGTCCCGGCCATTAATGTGACGAAGGTTTTAAAAATCGTTTCAAACAAATTACCCGATCCAGAACAGGCGGCCGCTGATTCTAAATCTCTCGAGAAGGCGGCAATAAAAGAAAATCTTACCTCAAAACCGAAGTGGTCGAAAGTTTCGCCCACCCGGGCGTCTTTTTGTCCCCCTGGGCGAAAATAAGACCCCAAACAAGCCGAGACAATTCAAAGAAGCATCAAATTTTTGTGTTTTAGACACAGACAGACAATCAGGAAGAACAATCATTATTTGACTCCAAGAAGTTGACAAGAAAATCCAATAATATGATATTACAAAATTCTAAGAAATGCACAATCTTCGTATTACTGCGTTGTTTACAATTCCAACTGATTGCAGTGAAGCAAAAAGCTGTAATAGCCGACTGGAGAATTTTGTTGTTTTTTGGAAAAAGCGGTCGATCGGGTTCTGAAACAACGAAGGTGTGTCCCAGCAAAAACATTTTAATTGAATCCTTTATCTGCAGCTGGAGATAACCTCAAGGTCACATCTGATGTCAAACACCTCCTCGCAGGACCGGTATTAGAGAACTGGTCGTATCTTGCAGATTACAAAAGTTTAGCCCTACCTTGAGGCAAGGTCGACATAATTGTACAAAGGTGGAATAATTTGTTTTTCTTCGTCATAAATATTTAGCGCATGCAAATATTTGATCCGAGTAACTGTAAGTGTTAGATAATTTCGTGCTAACAGGAACACTTACTAATAGTTTCGCGAACGAAAAATCAACTCTGTCCCACGCGCACAGAAAGTCCTGCTTTTGCATAAAAATTTTAATCGTGAAACACCTTCACCTTAGCATCTGGTGCTTTTTAGAACCTATAAATAATTTAAAAAACCAATCCCAATCAGCGAATTAATCTGACACAAGACTACCATTAAAAACCAATTATCTCCCGGGACATGGTCAACGTTTCGTATCAATCGATGCATTTCGAATTAGTTTACGATTTTGTTTTGTATGCAAGCAACTGACTATCAAGTCATTTTTCTTTAAAAAAATTTCACGTTCTTACATTTTTCAAGTGCACACATGCGGTTTACTTCACGACTATTTGACCGCTTAACTGTATTTTGACGCGTTTTCAAATTCCAGTCAATATTTGCACGTTGTCGAGTTTGAAAAAGTTAATTGCTTATTTGAACTGTAAAAATAGTCACATTACAATAGCTACTTAATTCAGTCAGAAATAAAATCATCTCAATGCAAACATTGTACGTATTGTTCCGCGATAAGACATGCAATGCTTGAATGCTTATTTGTTTAATGATTGATTTTGAAGATATTGGTTACAAATCACTATCTGTGTACTAAAAGAACAAAAAAGTTAGATGAATTAATTTATGGCCTCTAAAATCGTTGATTACTTAATTCGATGAAGGCCTTATTTTAGTTCATAAAGGATGGACGTTTTTGTTGCTAGCAATGACAAACAGCAATCAAAAATTTAATATAGATAAGCCATCATACAGAAGGTTACAATACATTTTTTTGGTTGCAATTTTTTTTCTCCCATTATGATTCGGTCAGCCCGATTAACATGAACATGAACTGGAATTCTACATTTCATTTTCTCAGCGTTCACAAAAAGTAAAGGTTTGAAACAATTCTTGGAAACTGAATGAATGTCTCTATTTACTTAAAAATTCTTTTGTAACATCAATTTTGTGAGGAATATTTTTTCTTGCGGCACCAAAAGTTATCCACAGAAAACAAAAGTTTATCGACGATCAGCGATATGTTAATTACAAGTGTCAGTTGAGAATTTTTTTAAAGTGGACAGATGATTGTCCTTTCTTCTACAATCAGGTTTTAGGCATGGTTGCCTGTTACAATTCCTATCGTTTATCTATGTTTGCCAATAATTCGTTTATAATTTTTGAGTTTGGCAGGTATCCTATCTTGTTGCATCCCTGCTTTTTCATTTCCTTTTATTTCCTTTTATTGTTTCATTAATGTTAAAAACATTTAATTTTGTGTCTTATCTCGTCATTCCTAATTCTATCCATCCTGGTGCAACCTTTCGCTTGAGTTGTGTGTCTTTTCTTGTCTTATTTTTGAGTGTTCTGTTAATAATCACATATATGTGTGTAAGTTTATTGATTTTTTTTCAATGTTTTTATTACGACTGGATCGTCAGCATATATGTATAATTGAAATGAATTTGATATTTTAATCTAAGCGTATTCCTTTTTTGTATTTCATTTTCCATTCTTTTAGAATATCATCTATGCAAATTTTAAAGAATATCGAAGAAATATATCAGCCCTGTCTGACTCCTTTATTTGTTGGTCTTTTCATTAATATTTATTGCTATACTTGTGTCGACATATATACTTTGGGTAGCCCTTATCAGATGATCGTAATACACAAAAAGGGCGATCGACAAATATGCAATAACTGCAAATGGTTGACATTAGTAGATACTGTATACAAAATTGTAACATCGTTAATACAAAAGAGACTGGCGAATATGACAAGGTACATAACAGGTCGATACTGACGTGGATTCGCTAGAGGCAGATAATTACAGATTCCGTATGCATAATCAAACAAATTATAGAAAGTCATGAGTACCAAATGGAAATAGAAATATTATTTGTAGAGTTCCAATAAGACTAACTTCATAAAAAAAGGAAAATGATAAATGGACTAAAAGAACTGGGAATAAGCAATAAACTAAGAAGCCTAATCCAGATGACAGTGAAAAGAACAAATTAGTGTTAAAACACAGAACGGAGAAAATGAAGAGTTTGAAATAAATAAAGGAGTTGGACAAGGTAATTCGTTACCTGCAACATTATTTAATCTAGCATAGGAAAATATGTTAAGAAAAATCTATAAAGGTGCACTAATAACGGGAGGTAATCAAATAATAGCGTATGCTGATGGTGTGGTACTTGTGACATAAAATTACACAGCGATGGAAAAGATGTTATGCAAAATAATAAAATATGGGAAAAAATTGGACTGAAGATAAGCAAAGAAAAAACAAAGATGGGCAAGCAATTAGAAACTTAAAAATAATCAACAGATATAATTTTGAAATAGTGGGAATAAAGACCTATAAATGAACGAAAAGCCAATAATAAATAGAGCATTTCATACTAACAAAGAGTTATTGAGAAGAAAATAAAAATAATCATACATATAAATATCACTCAATAATAAGATCAACAAAACTGTGCGGTTGGGAAACAATGTCAATGAGCAGGAAGAAAACTTTAGAACATGGGAAAGAAAAATTATGAGAGTTATGAATACAGAATTAGCATGGACCATAAAATAAGACGGGTAATAGAGGAAAACAATGTGAAGAAAATAAAACAACAAAAAGCGTAATGGTTAGGTCTTGTGCTTAGCAGGTTGAAGCACACTAATAAGACGTGCAAGGAAGCAAGGTAGACCAAGTTACAACAGGTAACAGAAGACCTTAAAAGAATTGACATTTATAAATGGAAAGTTAAAGTGAAGGGCATAAAGAAAGAAAAGAAACTGAAAAAGAATTTGTGGAAAAACTTGATGGAAATGGGAACTGATTAGAACTGTATTGCAGATCTAAATACCTTCGTTTAGAAGTGATATAACTTCACATACTGTTTTTAGTCGCTGTACATCTGTGTACTAAATAAAAATAAAAAGGTAACTAAATTAATTTATGGCATGAAAAAATTGGTTCGATTTTAATTCAAAACTTTGCTGCTAGCAATAACAAACAGCAATTAAAAATCTAATGTAGATAAGTCATCATACAGTAGATTACATCAAATTTTTTTGGTAGCAAATATTTTGAACCCATTATGATTCGGTCAGCCCGAGTAACATGAATAGTTGCCGGAATTCTACATTTCACTTTTTCAGCGCTCACAAAAAGTAAATGTTTGACGCAACTCTAGGAAACCGAATTAATCTCTCTATTTACTTAAAAGTTCTTTTGTAACATCAATTCTGCCAGGAATATTTTTCTCTGCGTCACCTAACGATATCCACGGAAATTACAAATTTATCGACTATCAGAGTTATGTTAATTACAAGTATCAGTGGATAAGTTTTTAAAAAGATACAACGCATTTGCGATTTGTGGGGTTACCAATAAAAGGTCAATCCACTTATGATGCCGCGCATTTACATAAAACGTTTGTAAACAAGAAAAAAACTTCTCTTAAGGAAATAAATCTGCACAGCAGGTAACAATTTTTCCCATTTCTTAACCGATACAAGAGCGAAGGTTTCCTTTGTCAATTTTAAGTGAATCGTTTATCCCGTTTGACATTATAAGAATGGATCAAAAATGAGTTTTCATGGTTTGCAGTTTATGTTGAAAACGATTCTAATTTGGTTGGGGCAGTTTTTTCTGCTAGGTGTGACTTTTTCAAAACAAGTTCATATCGTGTTTATAATCTTAACCAACAGTGATTTTTTTCCTTTTGTTCTTTTTATATCCGTATTATTTGCGTATAAATTTTTCAAAAAACGCCTTATTGTCGAGTTAATGTTCTCGAAAGACATAATATTCTCAGAAATTTGGTGCACGGAATTTTTGAGAATTGAACCAGGACCAGTTTCAAAGCTTTCAATGTCGTCGCCCACGTCAAGATTTCATTGATGGATTCACTGTGGCAACAATTGCGCTTTAATGCTGGAAATTGCTGTACTTGTTTTGTAGTTTAGCCTTGCATCGATATCTAATGAGTTAAGCGTCTGCCCCAGGCAGATGAAGTCTAGACAAACCCGTTACAGCAGAAGCTAGCTGTTTTATTTGTATGAAATTGCGATTTTCAAATTACAAATTGCAATAAGAAAGATCTGATTTGACAATGACAATGACAATCACCAAAGCCAGTGAAAAACTTGT
This sequence comes from Dascillus cervinus, assembly GCA_949768715.1. Lineage (NCBI taxonomy): Eukaryota > Metazoa > Arthropoda > Insecta > Coleoptera > Dascillidae > Dascillus > Dascillus cervinus. The sequence continues at coordinate 20,357,885 of OX458319.1, read as the reverse complement.
TCCTGTTTGCTACTCCATGTTTTGATTTACGATCATATAATCATTTTTGAATGCAAAGGTCAATGTATGCTGAACTTTTCTGCGTTTTTTATCAGCGTGTTTTGGCACACGAGCGTGCTTTCACTTTAAAAATAATTCAATTAAGTAAGAATTCGAAGGTCAAGTTCAAGCCGGTCTGCGAAGTTAATCTTGACCGTATTCCATCGAATCATCGGAGACTAATTTAGAGGCAAAAAAATGTAATAACAAAATCGAATTCTTTACTCGACACAACAAAAATATGAAAAGGTGACATTTTTCAAGATTGGTCACATACTCTACAAAACATGTTTTGATTCGAAACATTTTGTAAATAGTGTAATTATGCAAATGTAAAACGAGAACAGCAATTTTGTGATCGAAACAAAATAATATTTTATTGCGAAAATGATTTATGAGGATTAACCACTAACTGAATGTTGGCTTAAAAAATTAGGAATAATCAAGAAAATTAAACTTAGTAATTTATAAAGCAAATGTCCTTGCACTTAAGTTAAAATGGATATGGTAAAATATGTTAATTTTTTGTTGCTCTATGTCTTTTTTCTTTTTTTATGTAAGGAAGAAAACAAAAGAAGCTACTAATCTAATCAAGTTTTCATGTAAGCAAATGTATATGAAGTGTTTCATAATACAATTATCAAAAGATCGTAGATGATGATGTGTAAAATGATGTAGTCATATCTCTCAAATGATTTGGTTTTATAATGTATCTTCGAAAATCAGCTGAGATAGCTATTTATGTATGCATTAAGGGAGACATGAATATGTTTTCTTCATGAGGTTTATAAGTCTACTGAAGTTAAAAAGCATGAATATCTTATGTGGTGCATACAATAGTTTATTTTTAGTACATTCATAAAATTGATTGCTTTCTTAAATGATATTTTATAAATGCAATCACATCAGACATCAGGGATTGCGTGAAACACCGTAAAACAGCAGTCAGGAGATCTTTCACTATTGTTGAAGAAGCGAAGCTGAATGTACGTATTGTCGTTCATCAGGGAATACTCGTCGTTGCGTCCTATGGGAGTTTTAAGGTTTTTTCTATCGTACAGAAACCGAAAATGTGCAGTGCAACCTTTAGTAGCGTTTAAAGTTGCTGGTTACTTGGGTCTGTTGAATCCAAAGTTAGTGGCCGTTGTTTACATCGAACTTCCACAACTTTGGCGACAGATGGGGGAGCAAGTATGACCTATCTGAAGCGGTTGGCAGGTGGAAAAGCTCCTTGGTCGCGGAAAGTTACTTGGCGGATAGTATGGCAGCAAAAAATAAAATATCACGTTTGATTGTCGGGGTGCAAATCGTTGAAAAACCCACATCATTTCTATCTCTTAGCGAAATCGGAACTGGAGGCCATGAGCAGACGTACAATTGCCCATCTTCAAACAACAATGTCAGCGGAAAGTTCGAAAATTGTTTTGTCTATTTCGCGATATATCGGAGAAAATTAAGGGCAGAAAAAAATTGAAAAATCTCTAGGGAGTTATGAGTTGTTTTTCATATTTTGTATCTTATAACGAAAACAAACAACATCATGTTGCTAAAAAATAAAAATATTTTTTCTAACGTCATAACGTCACGGCTATTCATTATTGGATGGTTGCAATATTTTCGGCCAACAAAGACATCTTTTCCCTTCTCTTTATTTCCTTCCTTCCATGTTTTCTTCAACCATTAATTGTAACTAATATTTAGTGTTACGCATTATGTACGCCAAATATGCAATTTTTCTTCTTGTAATTGAAAATAGTAGTTCTCGGTCTTTTTGTGTTTATTCTCGTTTGTTACTCGTGCTGTTCATGGAATCTGAGTACTCTGCGATATATCCACATTTCAGATACTTGGAGCTTATTCATTGTGGTCACTTTCAATGTTCCATCCTTCACTCCATACCTATAACTGAATAAATACAACATTTCAACTAGTCGTACTCTAACGCTCAATAGAAGTCTGCATCATAAAAGCATTGCGGGAATTCTCTATGCGACATTTTACTTCCAGATCTGATGTCGAGTCCTCGCCATGTCCAAAAGATATGTCAACTTGTTTACACGTTCAATTTGTAGTTTCTTGTATGCTACGTTGGTGTTCCTGAACGTGTCTGGTTTTCGAATTTAATTTTTGTTTTCTTTGGTGTTCATTTTCATTCACCGTATTCCTCTACTACGCTGACAAGGTGTTGAAGATTATTCTATGCGTTGCATGTCTTTTTAGTCCATATTTATTTGTCTCAATATGCTCAATAATTCATGGATGTTGTTCTCTGTCGAACGCCGTTTCGAAATCTATTAATCAATGCGTCCCCCTTCTTTTTTATCTTAATAGATTTGTACAAGAACTTGTGTTACAACCAAGGTTTCCCTGGTACTTAAGCCGTGTTTAAATCGAAACTGACTCAAACATGAGGCCAATATATCTAAGGCCCTCGCATCTTCTTGCCTTGTTCCTTTTCGGCAAAGGTATGAAAGTTGATGATAACCATTGATCAGGGCACTAGCCAGTGTCATATGCTACGTTTATGCTACACTCATTGAGCATTAACAGAACTAATTTCATAGTACCCCAGTCAATTTATATACCGACCTTCTGTAAGGTTGTGTATTAATTGACTGGGTTACTATAAAACCAGGTTAATCCGTATTCCACAATGCGTATTAAATTTAGCATTTTTTAAATAAATTCTATTGAAAAGTCTATGGGGAACTCCAGTTCTTTTATGATCGAAAAGCTTATTGAGTTCGGCTGATACCTCACCAAGAGTAGCTGCTTTATTATTTTTTAATGTGTTGATGGCTCTTTTAATTTCTTCCTTCGTTATAGGGCCCTGTCAGATAATCGGTTGTGCTTTGGGTTTTGTTTATTGTTTCTTTTTCTGAAAATAAGGTTCTAATGTAGTTTTCCTAGATTTTCTTTCACTTAATATAAAGAGAAAAGTAACCGACAGGAGTAATGTCATTACGTATTCACTGCAAAATCAATGCGCACGTCAGTATTAATATTTTAGAATTATGAAATAGTTTAGAATATTTATTACGGTGTCTTTAACAACTGAAACGTTTCAAAAAATAGTGAGGAGATGCTCGTTGCAGAACTTATATGATTAAATCCCTTGCTGTCCCAATAGTAATGTAATAGTATATTATATAAAGTGCAACATTTATGTGACGACATAAATTGCACCCAGAGATATGGGTCATATGCTATTTTTTCAACTAAATGAAAACCAAATTTCGCTAAAAAAATGTAATAGGTTTGTGCGGTACCCTACCCGCTCAGAAGTTTATATCGATATTTTTTTGTGTAATTATTATTTAAAAACTGCCGAACATTTTCTTAAGGTAACTACTTACCTTTGGAATGTGAACGTGTCGATAATGTAGCAAACTACTATGGCGTTTCTTAAACTGTTTTGTGCCACTGCTTACGTAGAGTGAGTAAGTGTTTTGGAAACGCTTAGATTTACTTGCTTATTTTAATTATTATTTATATTTACGTATCCTACAAAATAACCAAGGAGTTCCATTAAAATTTTTGAATTTATGAAGTGAAGTGGAACTTTGGAAAACGGTGATCTATCGGATATTAAGACTTAAAAAGCAACGTTGGAATCAGAAAAGTGCACTTTTCAGCTATAGAACAGAAAAGCATACTTTTCCTACGACGCTATCTGAAACTATCTCAGTACTTACTGCAGGACTTACTAGGTTCGAAACAATTTCATATCGCTCGTGGACGATATGAATATATTGTCACAGGTTGCAATCATGAAGTGTGCATTTTCACATATTTTTACGGTTTTAAAAAATTTTGACATTTAATTTGCATTCATCAACAAATCTGTCATAAATGTCATGATTCTTTTTAATAAAATTACAACAAAAAACTATTTTTTTTTTAGCTTCGTCGGTTGAAAGTGAGATATCGTGTGCTCGTATACTTGAATCACTCGACTACGCTTCGTCGCCAAAGTTCACAATCGTCGATATCATCTTCTTTCGACTCTCGTTATGAAATATTCTATTTCCGAACTATTTGTTACTTTGTAATTAAAAGCAGAACTTTCTGTTATCTTGTTTGGATGATAATTGTAAAATGTCACACCCTACTGTTAAAACTCTGAAATTATAATCTGTGTTTTGAAAAAAAAAGGATTAGGTTGTTAAAATGCACATTTCAATTTGTTTTGTAATTTCACCGTTCTCGAATAGACATTATTTATTTACTATTTATTTAAAAATGCTAAACAAAACTTTTACTACACTGATTCTAACAATTACAAATATTTTAACTTTTTTTATAGAGTTCCTTTACCTTAAATCTCAGTGTTTAAAAATTAGAAGATTAATTACAATTTGAAATTATGTCATGTAAATCTTTATTTACATTCCGAAAGCAAACGGTTCATTACCTCGCAAATCGAAAATGACACCGTGGCTCATGTGTGTGTTGTTAAGTGATTTGCGTTCTAGTCAATAAGTTGGATAATTCAGTTTATTAAAATAAAGGCAGGTCTTCAGGTTGAGATAAAAGAACGGGCCCCCTTCAGGTCCCCCAGTAGCAAACCCGAAGCTCTGATCAACTTGTTCGGTTCAAGTTCAAGGTAATTCATTGCCATTTTGACTAACCACACGTTGCACAAAATAAGGGTTGTGCAGTGAATCTGCATTTTTTCGGCCTGTTTTAATTAAATCGGCGGACTGCGTCCGCAACTTTGTCGGGCTATCAGGACATTTTTTTTTTGTGTTTTCTTTGGGAGGTTCGCGTCACGCTCCTATAAGAGGACGGTTGTTGCTTTTGGAATCATTTGTTGATCGGTGACTCTTGAAGTGTTTCGTGCCCCTCAGAAAATTCGCGTACGTTTATTTTTTTATTTGTTTATTTCAGTCGAAATTCGTGAGTACCAGTGATTAGCGCGGATTTATCTATTGTTTGTCCTGTCAATTAGTCATCTGGCCGTAATGTGATTGAAATTTGAGCAATTTTACGGGTTGGGCCTTCACCGCATTTGTTGGCGATTCTTTTTAACTTTAAGGTCAAAAATGGAAAACCTTAAACGCTGTACGGTGCCTGAATTGTAAAGTAGCCCCTATTGTGTTCTTATCTTGGTCACTGGCACTCACGTACTTATTATTAATATCCCGCGTGCATCATCGCTGATGGAAGGAGTGAATACAATATTTTTTTTCATTTTCGTGTTTATGTGCAGGGGTTCGAATGTAAGACTGAAACATTGTGATCAAAGAAGTTACACATGCGACAAAAATAAGGAACAATGGATAAACCGTTTTTCGTAAGTATTTTTGTTGTTTTCTTGCCCAGACCGGAGCCGGTCATAATCTTCCCGATTTGGAAGTAATTAAAAAGACACTTGGAAAAATTCCTGTGAAAGTAATTAAACGAACAAAACACGTTTCGGATATTTCGCACTTGTCCAATTGCCGTTGATTTGAACTCTTTTCAACTTCGACCAAAAAAACTGATTTACATATTTTTCAAGTTTAGGTTTGTTAAATAACTGATTCATGACAGTAAATATTTTATGCTAATATTCGTATAATTTATATCCCACATTGCCGTGATTCGGTTAATTTTTCATAAAATCTGCGAGCTTCGCGTGGGAGGTCGATAAACCTATCGATCAAGAGGTATCAGAATGGGTATAATTATGTTTTTATTGCGGCGATTCATTATTCTCGAAACTTTGTTATTAACTGGTTTTATGTCTTGTGATTGTACAGTCGGCGACGAATTTAATCATCGACCAATTAATGGGCCCGTCAGTAAAATTTGACGTGTGGCTCATTTTTATGTGCTTAGACACCCATAACGGGTCTTAAAAATTCACATTTACATAAATACATTTGAAAATATTTAATAAAACATTAAACGCAAGAGTTATACGGTGTGTCTCCGGATGGACTACAAAATAGAAAAAACCTTTTTATTTTCAAATTTAGAGGTTTAAAGGCTTTTGTTTCGCCTGCGTTCTAAACAAAATTAAGATATTATTTTTCATAAAATAAAAGATGGAAATGTGTTGAACGTGGTATCCTCCAATTTCAACATATTTTTCGGCTCTGCACGAAAATTCTGTATGCACATTATTTATGCAAATTAATCACATTTTGCGTGATAAAATTGGTCACCTGTATTATTGGATTTAACTGCCCGACATTTGAAATGGAACACTGATATGGGCATTGCAGTACTAATTATCGCAGTTCATATTTCTTTAACAGTTATTTTATAATAATTTGGTTTGGTTTGCTTGAAAAAATATATGGTGACATTTTGTATTAATGATATGCATTTTTTAACAAAGTTCCGTTCTTTCCCAGCGATTGTTCAGTTTATAAAAACTACTAAAATCGTAATGTGGTGAATTTATTAGGTTTCTTGGTGTGAATATATATCAGAAAATGATTTACCATCGCAATAGTGAAGACAACTTAACTACTGCCTTAGTATATGATCAAAATGGCACCTCTTATTGAAAAATGTTTTACCCTGTAACATAAATGTGTCATTTCAAAGTTTTCAACATGGAGGAGGTGTCCAATGGGTACCTACAGTACCTGTAGCAGCACAAGTTCAATAAATCGTCGGATTATTGCAAAAACTCATTAAGTTACATTTGACAAACTAGAAATCACCAAGTAACTTAATCAATTTTTGCCCTGTAAAATCACTCCAATTTGCACTTAATGATAAAAGACTCAGTTTGTTGGTTTCAGAGACCTCAGATGCACTTAAGAAGTTTTTGATCAAAATAAACTCTTACTTACTTTTAACTACAAAATGAAAAAAAATGTAGTTAATGACTTTTTGTAATAACCCGACGAAATAAGACTAACAACAGCACAAAATTAAATCTACAATGCTATAGAAATTAATAATATCTTGCATGCTTATTATTTCTTTAAAATCACTTCTATCAAAGCATCTTGAATACAATTGAAGCTCTATGCAAGAAGTGCCTAAATCATTTTTTCATATTCTAAGATATTTGAGATTTTATGTTTCAGTTTGATCTGAAAATCACATTGTTTTGATTTTGACTGATCTTTTATTACTAAAGATTACTTACTTTAGTAAATAAACATCATTCGCAATCAAAACAATGTGATTTCCAGATCAAACTGAAACATAAAATCTCAAATATTTCAGAATAAAAAGTAACTTAGGGACTTCTTGCAATTCAATTGCAAATTCAATTTAAGAGTCAGAAAACTTTCAAGTGATATTCGTAGAGCTTGGTCGCAAATTCACTTACATTGAAAAACGAAGAAATGGAAGACATGTTTGTTTACGAATGAGTTACGATTGACCATTTCGATGATAGAGTTTTACTCTGGAGAAGTTCAAAGGAGTCTTACCATTAACATGCGGGTCCATAAGTGGTGCCTGTAAGTGCAGATATACTTGTTTGCCGGAATATACATCCAAGGTGTCTTCGGTTCGTTGTGTTTTTATTTGCACAAGATTACTGTATCAATTTCATTTTTGTGGATGATAGCGGTCGCCTCTAAAAAGCATCAATTGCGGATGAAGCTATTCAAAAGCTTAGTATTCGGGGAGTAGTTACTTTAAATGAATTGAAAGTTGTACTACCCGAAGAATAAGGAACACAGGAGTAACTAACAGACATTAATCAGACCAAACATTTTTTCTCTCCTTTTTTAATAATGTAATTAAAATAGTCATCTTAATCTTAATAGTAAGCGTAAGATAATATGTGTTCATATAATATAATCTTTTGCCGTCAATTCTTCTTTATACAAATTTTAGAGTTAGTTATTTTTTGGCAAACAGTCCACATTCAAACACCAGCCGGCCAGTTTTTTGAACCAATCAATTTGTTTTCAATATTTTCATTTAAACCATGTTAGAAATTGGCTTCAGCTCTTTGAAGCAAAGTTAAATACAAATTTTGATTTACATTGCCATTGAAAAAATGAAGTTACACGCCAAACATGATCTTCTTGTAATATTAACTTCTTAGGATTTGAACATTTTAATTTTCTTTTTGCTAATATCTACAATTTTGTATTGAAACTGTTTCATTTGTTGCAAATATAGAATCATCAAATTATTTTTTCATCAAAATTTTGTTTTCCAACTGCTTTTCTCCAACACGCTGGTAAAAATTAAAATTGAATCATCACCATTCGTCAATTGGTAAACAAAAGTCGACTTACAAATTTTAATTTTGGTTTGTGTAAAAAATCCTAAGCTACAGAATCTACAACAAATATTAAAACACCATTTTTTTAGTTATAACCTTACCTGTTTCTTTTTTCATATCATGCATTTATAAATTTTGAGTTAAATGTCCGTATTGCAAGACACTTATCCACTCCCGTAGCACTGAACAAGATAAATCCTGTCATTAAATGGTTAACTTTAATGATTTTGTAACAGACCATTAATTAATTAATTGAAACTGCGATACGAAAAATTTTCACTTATTTTCTCAAGAAAAAAATATCTAGATTTTGCTTAAAAAATTGTTAATTGTGGAACAAGAATAATATTTTTCTATTAAGTGGAAAATAAAATGTTTTCGCATTTTCAGTTCATCTGGGGACACACTGTATTACCTTGTAAATCACGGTAGGAAAAATACAAGTGAACTTGAATTTAAAATTAAATTATTTAAAGATTAATGTAATTGATTGAATAAATCACCTGCGCAAATTCACACGGCTTCAAATTGTGTCCGCACAAAAACTGTTCTACATAAATTATACGTCAGGATTCTTTAGTCTGACTTGTCAAGCAAACAAAGACAAAATCCTTATAAATTATACATGCAAGTGATTGTCCGATCTTCTAAAACTTTTTTTGTAAATGTTAAGACGCGCACAAAGAGCAACGTACTCCAGAAAAGTATCAAACAATACCACCATGCACGATTCTCCAATGATGCAGCTTCTTGTTTTCTTTTTCGTGTCATTGAAGCCGATTACAATATATCTACTCACTGCCGAGCAATGACTAGAAATTTTTTCATAACACACGGGCGTTATTGAATGTTAACTATTTGAACGGTACTTTAACAAGTCGCCCACTTTTTTACACCATCGAAATTCTTATGCATCCGAACATTAACGCTTTTTGTTTTCAGGCTATCCTTCTTTTAGTGCTGTGCACCTTTTCAGACGAGAGCACTTTGAGGCAAAAACGCTCCTCTCACGTGCCACCAGTTGGCACCCCCAGTTTTCTCCGGGATTCGGTCGAAAAAATTCCGAGTTTCGGCAACTTGGACAGGAGTTCCGCTTACAATGAATATTCGGAATTCGGCAGCAAATTCTTACCGTTGCGCAGCGCAGTCGAGAGCATCCCAGATTTGTAAGCTTTTTTCATCAGGTAACAAATTCGTGATTGAATCGTTTTTAGGACTGCTACTTCGAGACGGTTACCGTTACGTGATGCGGTAGAAAAACGTCCACCGCCCGATGAGGCGCTCGATATCGATTTGGATATTTACATTGATGGTGATTACGGTAAAGATGTTTTTTCGCTTTACAAAGCTCCAAAGCCGCAACTGCCGCAGCAGGCTTACTATATACAGAGTTACTACACGCCGCAGGGCTTCGCCAATTCTCAATATCTTCCATACGTGGCTCCAATTTACCAGCCACAAAGTTACTATTCGCCAGAACAGTACTTCCGCAATATTATCGGGAATTATCGCGCAGCCGCCCCTTATCGCATTGGAAACCCCGACCAGCAGTTGATTAGTCGGTATCCTTCTCGAGGACGAAGCTTATTTTCTGGTGGCCTGTACCAAATCGATCGAAAAAATGGAACACGTAACTCTTAATAACTTAAATTTGTATTTTTACCAATTAATTTTGTTTAGAAAAATTGCAAGTTCAACCCCAATTCGATGATGTTGCGGAACAGCGCATCGTCTGTTACGTTGAAGGCTCGGCGATATACCGCCGAGAACCTCTGTCCTTCACCGCGCTAGACTTGGATCCATACGCGTGCACGCATGTTATTTACGCATTTGCCACCGTCGATCCCCACAACTTCCAGATAATAGCTCGCGACGAAGAGTACGACGTGGTTCAGGGCGGGTTCCGCACTGTGACCGGATTGAAACGCACCAACTCAAACCTGAAGGTTTTGATTTCGGTCGGGGGAAGCCGTGAAGAAGGGGCCCACCGTTTTAGCAATCTAATTTCGAGCGCGATGAGACGCCGAGATTTTGTGAAATCAGTCAATAAGTTCTTAAAATTATACGATTTTGATGGGTTAGATTTGCATTGGCAGTATCCAGGGGCTGAAGAATTAGGAGGTCGTTCTACCGATAAAGAATACTTCTCATTACTGTTGGAAGAATTATCAGAAACATTTAAGTCTAAAGGTTGGTTGTTAACTGCGACGGTTCCAGCGTCTCGTTTCCGAGTCGAAGAAGGTTTCAACGCGGAAAGACTCGCAGACACCGTGGACTTTATAAACGTTCAGGCTTATGATTTCCACCGAGAGCGCGATCCTGTCGCCGATCATCACGCTCCGTTACATCAGCGTCCTCACGACACGGATTTGGACATATTTTACAACGTGGTGCGTAATTAATTTGAATTTTAAATTTCGTTGTTAAAGAAGGTCCACTTTTAGGATTACGCCGTTAAATACTGGCTCAAGAAAGGAATCAGTCGTTCAAAACTGGTGATCGGAATTCCATTCTTCGGGCGATCATTTACCCTTCACACATTCAACAACACTGAAATCGGCGCTTCGATAAAAGGTCCTGGTAAAGAAGGCTTCTACACGCAAAACCCAGGACTCCTTGCATATTTCGAAGTCTGCGATCTGATTATAAACGAAGGATGGCGAAAAGAAAACGACGAAATTGGGTCACCTTATATAGTTAATGGAGACCAATGGGTCGGTTACGACGATCCAGAGAGCGTCGAGAGGAAGGTAAGAAAAATAACCACCTTCCGCTATCTAAAATAAAATAACAGGTTGTTTATGTAAGTATTGATTTAATGCAAAAGGTCAGGGAGCATGTGGAAGACACATTATCAGTTCAATGAGGAAAAGAGACACGTTCGCCTTGATATTGAATTTTGTGTTTTTTGGAGGTTTTTCGGAAAAATATGCTTGTTTTGTCGATTAACTTAAACAATGACGACGATTTTGTGCGAGATGTTTGTGTTCTGCGTTTTGCGAAATCGCCAAAAATTACTCTTGTTGTGTATTCTGCAGTTGGTGTACATCAAGGATATGAAGCTTGGTGGAGCGTACGTTTGGGCAACTGATTTGGACGACTTCAAAGGACTATGTGGTGAAAAATGGCCTTTACTAACAGCAGTGAAACGATACTTAAAAGGTAGTTGCAAATTAATTTTTGTTCAAAAACGTAATTAAGTTATTTTAGGCAACGATCCACCTTCCTTGCATTCCGAACTACCAACAAAACCATTTGGAGTGTGCGATTCCGTTGGCTTATACAGCGATCCTAAAAATTGTGCGGCTTACTATATTTGTCGCAATGGCTTATCTTATCACTTATCATGTGGATCACATATGATGTTCGATTCTAACACCGGACAATGTGGTTATATTGACGCCAAACTGTGCAAACCTGGTCAAACTGTTCATATTCAAAACGCCCTAAAGGAAGTTGAAGAATTCGATAATCTTTTGAGGATGGAAAAGTTAATCGACACACAGAAAAAGGTAAATTAGGTTGAAAGTTGTACCTAAGCCATAAACCCTATTACTATTAAATTGTGTTCGATAGCATTCAATCACACTCTATGCTTAAACTTCTTCTCTTCTCCTTCTTTTAAGCCTTTTTTCCATTCATGGGCATAAACCTCCATGTTGCTTTCTCCTCCATGTCATTTTCTTTCACTCGTACCAATGCCCTGGCATTATTTTACACAATTCCTGTGACTGTTTCGTCCCAGGTTTGCCTTAACCTTCCTTTTTTCTTATTTTGCTGTTTTTTTAAATTTATCTCATTTAGTTGCTGTAATTGGCCCCACTAACTTTTTTCAACGAATTCTAATGTAAACTGGATAACTCAAAGACTTTTTATATTGATGTATTTTACTTTAAACATTTTTTGAAAGTTAATAATTGAATTTTATATTGTAGGTGGTTTGTTATATGACGAACTGGGCATTCTACCGTAAAGCAGATGGCAAATTCGTACCAGAACACATTGACCAACGTTTGTGTACTCACGTTGTCTACGCATTCGCCAGTTTGGACCCTGAAAAGCTTCTTGTTAAAGAATTTGATCCCTGGGCTGATTTAGACAACGGTACTAACATTAATCCTCCAAATGTTAAATATTCTAAACCTCAAATTTCAGATTTGTACGCGAGGGTAACTAATTTGAAAGACACAAAAGTGTTGCTGTCACTTGGTGGTTGGACTGATTCTGCTGGTGATAAATATTCGCGACTGGTCCACAATGGCAGCAATCGTCGCAAATTTGTAATAGGCGTTGTGAGCTTCTTGCGAAAGCACCATTTTGACGGTTTGCATTTTGATTGGAATTATCCCGTCTGCTGGCAAAGCAACTGTAAAAAAGGAGCTGCTTCTGATAAACCAGATTTCACTAAATTAATTCAGGTAACTAATTTCTTAAAAACTCGCCAACAATTACCTATTTCTTTCCAGGAACTGCAACATGAATTTAGCGAACAACGCCCACCTTTAATACTGGCAGCAGCAATTTCTGGTTACAAGGAAGTAATCGACGAAGCCTACGACCTCCCGGTATTGGGAAAAGCTTTTGATTTTATGTCTATAATGACTTACGATTACCACGGCAGTTGGGAACGAAAAACTGGACACGTCAGTCCATTATACCATCGACCTGGAGATAAGTATTCACAGTACAATACAAATTTCACGATGGAATATTTAGTATCGAAAGGCGCGCCAAAAGAAAAACTGCTGGTTGGTATTCCATTTTACGGACAATCTTTTACGCTTTCAAAACACAATGTCAATAATTATGATCAAGGAGCAGCAAGTACTGGTCCTGGTGACCCTGGTGAATATACGAGACAACCTGGTATGCTGTCGTACTACGAAATTTGTAATCGAATTCGTAATCAACGTTGGATAGTCAACAAAGATCCCAGTGGTGCAACTGGTCCATACGCTTATTCCAAAGATCAATGGGTGGGTTATGAAGATCCCGATTCGGTTAAAGAAAAGGCTAGATATATTAAAATTAATGGTTACGGAGGTGCTGTGGCTTGGACCATCGATTTAGATGACTTTAGCAACAGATGTTGTCAGGAGGCATTCCCTCTTTTAAAAAGTTTAAACAGGGAATTGGGAAGATTGCATGACAATGGTCCTGTTAAGGGTGATTGTACTAAACCGCCGGAGCCTGTAACACCTCCTCCACCTACATTAACAACAGGAGTAGATTCAGGAGCTTCGATGAGTCCATCTACTCCTACCTGGCCTAGTTGGAGTGATTCAACAACTACTTCTAGAGTTACTACTTCAAAAGTTACTACTCCAAAAATTACTACTGTTAGTACTTGGTGGCCAACCACATCAACGACAACTTGGTGGCAGCCATCAACGACTACTGAAAAGTTGTCAACTACAGAAAGAAGAACCACAACGAGAAAGACAACCACAGCTGTAACAACTAAGAAACCTACAACACCATGGTGGCAGCCTGATCGTAAGTCAACTAATGAGTAACTAAATATTTGTAGCAAATGTTTCCCAAAATCTTACAATTGACTAGTTGGTTCCTACACGTCAACAGGACGCAATATTGATATTATATAAATAATATTATATTTTAGCAAGTCTACATATTCTTTTGTTTCAGCCACAACTATTATACCTCCACCTGGTGTAGTTATGCCAGAGGTTGATCCCCCACATGCAGAAAAATGTGAAGCTGGACAATACTTACCCGACAAGCGTAACTGCAATTCATATTATCGGTGCGTACTAGGTGAATTAAAAAAAGAGTATTGCGCGGGAGGATTACACTGGAACGATGCACGAAAAGCTTGCGACTGGCCATTGGAAGCCAAATGTGAAGACCAAAAAGGTAAATGAAAAAAAGTTATTTCAAATAATTTAATCTTTAATTTCAGCGCCTCCAAAACCAACCACCGAAAAATGGTCCACTACAACTTCAAGACCTTTCACCACAACTTACAAAACCACCACTGCAAGCGCCGTAACGGGTAGTTTGGAAAAATGCAACAACGGCCAGTACTTACCGCATCCAGATTGTCATAGCTTTTACATTTGTGTAAATGATATCTTAGTGACACAACGTTGTGCTCCTGGATTATCTTGGAATGTTGAACGAGAAATGTGTGATTGGAATTATAAAGTGAAATGTTTAGGTCGGAAAGAATTGGCTAAACTAGTGGCGAAATATCCAGCCATGAAAGGTTTGTAAAATTTTAAGAAGATAAAGGTTGTACAACAAAAATTATTGTAGAAACGGCTAGTAAACCCTATTCGGCTTGTGACGCTGGATCCTATGCGGCTTATGCTGGAGACTGCTCACAATACTTATTATGTCTTTGGGGTGAATACCAACCATTTACATGCGCTAGTGGTCTACATTGGAATGACGTAATTCAAATCATGCAGTCATGCAGAATCATTTTGTATTTAATTTTTAGGATAAGAAAATATGCGATTGGCCAAACAATGCTCGTTGTAGTTCTGGGGGTGAAGGAATTGTTCCTCCTATAGAAGAAGATGAATTTTCTTCTGAACGACCGACCATTGAACCAATTTACAAACCTACAAGACCTACCACTGAACCATCCTGGGATCCGACCACAACAACTAGAGTTACAACTACCTCTACTACTGAACCTCCTGCGGTTGACTTTGCACCTCAATCGGGTTATTTCAAAATTGTTTGTTACTTTACTAATTGGGCTTGGTATAGAAGAGGTATTGGCAAATACGTCCCTGAAGACATTGACGCTAATCTTTGTACACATATTGTCTATGGGTTCGCTGTGCTCGATTATGAAAATCTTATTGTCAAAGCTCACGATTCCTGGGCTGATTTTGATAATAGTAAGAAATAACATTATACGTAAATCGAAATTATTTTCTTTGTTGCAGAGTTTTATGAAAGAGTCGTTGCTTATAAAAAGAAAGGTTTGAAGGTTTCTTTAGCTTTAGGAGGATGGAATGATTCTCAAGGCGATAAGTATTCTCGTTTAGTCAATAATCCGTCAGCAAGAGCACGTTTCATCAAACATGTATTAGAATTTTTGGAAAAATACGACTTTGACGGTTTAGATTTAGATTGGGAATATCCAAAATGTTGGCAAGTTGATTGTAGTAAAGGTCCCGATTCGGACAAGGCAGCTTTCGCAGCATGGGTGACCGAACTGAAAGAAGCATTCCGGCCCAAAGGCTACCTGCTCTCAGCGGCTGTCTCTCCTAGCAAGACTGTTATTGATGCTGGATATGATGTGCCAGCTCTTGCCAAAAACTTAGATTGGGTTGCTGTGATGACCTATGATTACCACGGCCAATGGGACAAACAAACTGGTCATGTAGCTCCTTTGTACGTCCATCCAGACGATGAAGTAGTGTACTTCAATGCTGTAATTTAATTAATCAAAAGGAAACGACTAACAAGTAAACAAAATTTAATTTTAGAATTTCACAATTCATTACTGGATTTCCGAAGGAGTTCCCAGTAGAAAAATAATTATGGGAATGCCCTTGTACGGACAAGCGTTCCAATTGGAAAATGAGAAAAACAACGGGTTAAACGAAAAAGCACCAGGACCAGGACAGGCGGGTGAATTCACGAAGGCTGCCGGCTTTTTGGCATATTATGAAATTTGCGACCGTGTCAAAAATAAGGGATGGACTGTAGTTCAGGATCCAAAACATCGAATGGGCCCTTACGCTTACAAGGGCAATCAGTGGGTATCTTACGACGATCAAGATATGATTAGGAGGAAGTCAGAATTCATCAAAAAATTAGATCTCGGTGGCGGTATGATTTGGGCGCTCGATTTGGATGATTTTAAAAATAGGTAAGATTATAATCTATAAATTAGAACTTTTCTGAACGAAGATTTAGATGCGGTGGTGGTAGACATCCTCTCTTAAGCATCATAAGGCAAGTTCTGTCCGGCCCAGGAATAGGCGTGCAAGAACCTGTAATTGCTGAAGAAGAACCTAAAATAACCGAAGAACCATTCCAGCCGCCCCCTCATGTAGAAGTAACTAGTGTTCAACCGGTTATATCTCATGTTACTTCAACAGAACCGATCGTCAATCGTGATTCTGAATTTAAAGTAGTGTGTTACTTTACGAACTGGGCTTGGTACAGACAAGGCATTGGAAAATACTTACCATCTGATATTGATCCAGATTTGTGCACACACATCGTTTATGGCTTTGCGGTTCTTAATGGTGACCAACTAATTATTAAACCTCATGACACTTGGGCCGATTTTGACAACAGTAAGATCATTGACTATTTATTTGACTTAAATTAATTTGTAATTTTCAGAATTCTACGAAAAAGTTACTGCGTTTAAAGCTAAAGGTATTAAGGTTATAGTAGCAATAGGTGGTTGGAATGATTCAGCGGGAGATAAATATTCTCGCCTGGTAAATAATCCTTCTGCTAGGACACTATTCATAACACATGTTGTTGATTTCATCGAGGAAAATAATTTTGATGGGCTCGATTTAGATTGGGAATATCCCAAATGCTGGCAGGTGGATTGCAACAAAGGACCATCGTCGGATAAGACGGCTTTCGCAGAATTTGTACAAGAATTACATGAAGCATTTGCTCCAAAAGGGTGGTTACTATCAGCAGCTGTATCCCCCAGCAAGCGGGTGGTTGATGCCGGATATGATGTTCCGCAACTTTCCAAATACTTAGATTGGATTGCAGTGATGGCTTATGATTACCATGGACAATGGGATAAGATTACAGGACATGTCGCACCAATGTACGTCCATCCAGAAGATGTCGACGCCACCTTTAACACGGTAATTTTAAATAAAGAACTACAGTTCAATTTTAATTTTTATTTTAAAACGCATTCTGCATTTTGTACTATTTTATTCTTCTATCACAAAATTTCTTTTAGAATTTCACTATCCACTACTGGATTGAGAAAGGAGCTGATAGACGCAAGATTGTACTAGGCATGCCCATGTACGGTCAATCATTTTCCCTGGCAGACAACTCACAAAACGGATTAAATGCTCCTACTTATGGAGGCGGCGAAGCTGGTGAAGAAACAAGGGCCCGAGGATTTTTGGCATATTATGAAATTTGCACTAACGTCATCAAAAAAGGCTGGCAAGTCGCCCGTGACCGAAAAGGACGAATTGGACCGTACGCTTACTTGCGCGACCAATGGGTCTCGTTCGATGACATAAGCATGATTCGCCATAAATCAGAATATATCAAGGCAATGGGATTGGGCGGTGGCATGATTTGGGCGCTGGATCTTGATGATTTCAAAAATATTTGCGGCTGTGAAAATTACCCATTGTTAAAAACAATTAATCGGGTGTTACGCGATTATTCAGAACCAGCTCCTACTTGCGAATTAGGCGAAGAACACCCTATAAAACCAACTAAAAAACCAGTCACTCAAAAGCCGGTGACTCAAAAACCGTTTACTGATAAACCAGCTATGCCAAAACCAGTCAAACCGATTACTCAAAAACCTATCACCACATCGCCACTTCCTTGCGATGGAAAATTATTCTTGCCTGATGAGAACCATTGCAATCAATACTATTTGTGTAATCAGGGACAGCTTATACCACAAACGTGTTCCCAAGGGTTGTACTGGAATGTTGATCATTGTGACTGGCCCGAAAATACTCCGTGTCACCCGGATGGCTCCACGGTTGCTCCAATATCTATCACTACAGACAGTTACGAACCTCCACAAACTGAAGAGGAATTGCCTGTCATTGAAACCACTTCTAGACCATCTTATCCAGGAACTCTTGTACCGCCAACGGAAGAACGTTATAAAGTAGTTTGTTACTTCACAAACTGGGCTTGGTACCGACAAGGTGATGGCAAATACACCCCATCTGATATAGATCCTAATTTGTGCACGCATATAACGTATGGATTTGCCGTTTTGGATTCGAATTATCTCACCATTAAACCACACGATTCATGGGCGGATATTGATAATGGTAAGTAAAACAATTTTAAATTATTTCAACTCAAAATTATTTTGTTTTAGAATTTTATAATAAAGTCACTGCATTGAGAGCTAAAGGTATCAAGGTTTTAATCGCACTTGGAGGATGGAACGATTCCTTGGGAGACAAGTACTCTCGTTTGGTCAACGATCCTCAAGCCAGATCTAAGTTTGTTACCCATGTTGTGCAATTCATCGACAAGTGGAATTTCGATGGTCTTGATTTAGATTGGGAATATCCCAAATGTTGGCAGGTCGACTGCAGCAAAGGTCCTGATTCTGATAAACAAGGCTTCGCCTCACTCGTTGCTGAATTGAGTGCAGCGTTTAAACCCAAAGGCTGGTTATTATCGTCGGCTGTATCTCCGAGCAAAACTGTAATTGATGCTGGTTATGATGTACCAACTTTAAATCGTTACTTCGATTGGATTGCGGTCATGACTTATGACTTCCACGGACACTGGGACAAACAAACTGGACACGTAGCACCACTTTACGAATATCCCGGTGACGCTTATGACTATTTTAACGCGGTGAGTGATACAGTTCTTTCATTTTACCAAATTACTTATTTTTCTTTCTTAGAATTATTCGTTAAATTACTGGATCGAAAAAGGAGCGTCTCCTAGTAAAATCATTATGGGCATGCCACTCTATGGGCAATCCTTTAGTTTAGCCGACGCGTCCAAGAAGGGCCTTAATTCGAAATCATATGGACCTGGCGAAGCTGGTGAATTCACAAGAGCTGGAGGATTCTTAGCTTTCTATGAAGTAAACTTTCAATTTTTTTAAGCAAAATTTAAACTTTTTTTATTGGTAGATTTGTGAACGAGTTAAACGAAGAAATTGGTCGGTAACTCGAGACCCACAAGGACGAATCGGACCATACGCAATTAGTGGCAACCAATGGGTGTCTTACGACGACATCGCTGAGATTAGACGAAAATCGAAATTGGTTAAAGAATTGGGACTTGGAGGTGGAATGATTTGGGCGCTTGATCTGGACGATTTCAGAAATAAGTGCGGTTGTGGTGTTCATCCATTGTTGAAAACCATGAACAATGAGTTGCGAGGAGTGCCATTAGATAATAACTTAGAAAATTGCACGTAACGCGTTGCTGAATGTGATTTTTCTTGATAATATTTTTTCTTCTTCAAGCTGTTTCATGTAACAGTTTGAAGGATTTTAAAATATATTTACATTGTTTACGTACGAATAAAATATTTTTTTTAACCTTTTATTTTCAACGACTATTGCCACAACATAAAGATAAAAAAAACAAATTTTTTTGCTTACTGGCTCTTAATTCCAACCACTGTTCTTGATTGGGGACATACATTTCTGGAGGCATCAACTCTGTACTGTCAGAATTCGACGACTCATCATCTTCTCCTAAAAACTAAAGTGTTTATCTCAAATAAGAAAACTTATACATTACTATATTTCTTCTTCTTATCATTCATTTTGATGTGTTCGCCAGGTAATCGCAATAACAACCTTCCAACGCCTTCGCATCTTCTTAAAACTTCATTTTTGAGCATCATCTTTCGCATATGTTGCGTAACGATGGGGCAATTAACGAGCCACGTATCGACCGATGCAAAATCTGTTAATAATTGATAAGCACCGTATTGAGAGAATCGAAATTTGTTGAGATAAATGTGATCGAGCCATGACTCACACATAATTTTCAAAACCATATTACTGATGCTATGATCATCAGTGGCAGCAAGCACAGGGTTTAAAATTTCATCTGGAATAAACACATTATTTATACAATTTCAAATTTTTGTCAAGAATACCCAAATATGTGGAAACATATTTGCTGGGTGTTTTCGGCAGTTGATCTCCGATTTGTTTCCAATAATTCATGCTTGGAAATATTAGTTGCAGATTTGCCAGACTTACGGTCCTGCATACACTGGCCAGACACTTTAAGCTGTATCTTTGTGTTTCCTAAAACACTTGGTCATTTTAAATTTTCGTGTGTTGATCAGTTTACCTTTAATTTTTCAATATTGGTTTTTACTTCAGATACTAATTTAGCCCTCATGCTGCCACACACTTTTACATGAACTCTCAAATTTGGTTTTTCCAAATCTGGTGCGTGATCAGTTAACTTCAAGTCGGCTATTTGTACCAAACAGTTCACCACATCACAGTGGGTGATTAAAAAGAAGCTTTCCACACTCCAATTATTAGCTAATTTTTTTATTTCGTTAATTGCCCACAGTCGAGTCGTATGAATAGAGTGATCTTAAAAATGAATTATTTGGTAAATGCTTTAGACCAGGGATGACCAACGCGCGATGCAGCTCATCAAAGCTTCACTTTTTGACTTTTCAATGCGTTAAATTAGAAAAAAGACATAAATTACAAAAATGCAATTCTCATAAAAATTTTAAATTTGTAGTTGGCCCATTTCACAAAAAGGTTGCTCGTCCCTGGTTTAGATGGATCTAATTTATTGGTATGCCTTAGACACAGCTATTGCGAAGCGCTCGGGGAAAAGCAGGTAGAGACTTTCGTTAAAGTTGGGATATTTCCTTTCTGTGTAGAATGACCATTGTCTTTTAAAAATAAGTTTAGGATTTTAAAGGCAACTTAAACAATAATTTTTAGATTAAAAATATTAAAATATTTCAGCTTAAAAACTGTAGCAGAATTAAGAAATATAAACACTCAGTTCAAAATATAACTTGAATGATGTGGCTTATGGTTATTCTTAGTCATTTGTTCAATTACAAATGAGGCGCTAAGAAGCAGAGTGGCCCAAGTGAAAAAAACGATTTTTGCGGGAGTCTCGTGAGTCTAGTGAGGATCTTGTAGAACTGTGTTAATTGCTTCAACTTGTTATGTAACAAGGACCAGAATGTTTAACGTCTTGCTTTTAGTTGTCACAATTTTCTACTTACAATTAGTTGTTTACTATTCCAAAGTTTATATGATTATTTTTGAATTTTGATAGTGGAACAAATAAATGAAGCTATGCTTTCTACCTATACTGAACAGAGATGAGAAATAAGAATTGTGTCAAGGCAATAACTTGACTTGGCCCAACTTTCAAACGTGTCCCATTTCGAAGTAAACAAAGGAAGGAAGGAAGGGTCACTAGGAATTTAAAGAAGAGCAAATTTTGAATATGATATGCGACCTAACTCAAATAAGGCAAATTTGCAGTTGGGCCACTCTGTTCTTGAGCGACTCGAATTTGCTTAAAGTGGCTACAAATGGTGTCTTAACCCTACTTAATAGGTTAATATTACCTAATCTGTGTAAAATTGGAATTTGTTCAACCAACGGCAATTCATCTAACGGTGCGCCAACGATCCAATCACTGGTAGTTTCGCACTGATTCGATAAAGTTACAAGATCTTGCAACATTTGACAAAATAATTTTCCTGTGTCGGAACTATACTGTGCTTTACTGGCGACTGAAGCCTGTTGAAAATGACAATCCCAAGAAGTCGAGGTTACATGAACTCCTAAGGCATCCGCTAAATTGGCGAGGGCTGATAGTATGTATGTGGGAACATCAGCTACAAACTCTTTTTTACCAAACATTTAACAAATGAAATTCTTATACCAGTTGGAGTGTACTGAGTAATCCATTCCCGGAGGTGCTGACTGGAGTGTGGCGATCTCGCCGCCATCGGGGAAGCCCCCCACCACAGAATAACATGCTCCAAAAAATTCCCAGCTTCACCCCACAAAATTTCTTGGTAGTAGCTCAAAACCTTGTTCTTGGCTTTAGTGCTGATTTTCGTATCGCCTGAAATTTCGTTCTCACTTGCATATTTACACATTTCAATCAATAAAAGTAAAAAAAGCTCCACTCTTACACAAAAATTTGTATACCGTCTTTAGTTTTTCTGACCGTATCGTACCCCAACATTGCAGGAGCAACCTCGATCGCCGCGTTTAACAATTCGATGACGTTTTGTTCCTCGTAACTAATAAGCTCCTCCATATTCGAAAAACTGCAACTATCGTCGACATTTAATTTATCCGGTTCTTCTACCTTGACGCCCTCCGTTAAATCAACGGGTGGCGACAAATGTTTTGTTATGGCCCTAATTAAAAATAATTTAAGTAATTTGTTGCTGGAATTGATTTAACTTACTTGTATATTTCAATGCTTGAATTATCCGAACTTTTATCTTCGTCATGTATTTCGTAAAATTTGTAAGTTTCCAACAAACAGTCGATGAGTTTGTGGCAACATAATTCGGCTCGATTTTGAGCCAATATTTGCAATAACTTGGTTATGGACATCTTTCTAAATTGATAATGTAAATAGGGGCATGTATTGCTGCAGATACTGGTTGGATCCGATTTTCCATATTTCGAGTCCATTGATAACAGTTCGTTGTAAGTCACTGATATCCTGGAAGATATTAATTTTCGACAAAAATTAAGAAAAATTTATTTTACCTTAAAGTGAAGAGCAAAATGCTTTCGCCGCAATAAACATACAAATATGCTATTTTATTCAAGAGTTGCTGAAGAAAGAATTGCAATTTCATTTTTTCGTTCCACAGGATGCCTTTCCAAAATTTCAATTTGTTAACGTACAGTCCGTTTGAGTCTTTAACTGTTAGCTTTTCAAAAATATTGTTGAAGCTATTAATGAAACTGGCGATCGTTTCCGAAGTGTAACTTAATTTCTACAATTTTAAAATTAATTGAAATAATGTTTCTCAATCTGTGTTACCTGCACTAATTCTGAATTGTCGCTGAGATGATAAGTTTTCCATAAATTTTTGAGCTCGAATTCGCCTAGAAATTTCCCCAAGTGATTTAACAAAATTGTTGAAGATTTTCTCAAACGTCTGCATTCTAAAAAGAAGGTTTTGTTTTCTTCATTTTCTAGAGGTACCCATTTAGTTATGGTCATAATATTCCGCGACATCGGAATTTTTTTTACCGTTTATTCACTTTAAACAGTATATTACACATTTCTAAAATTGTTATTGTTTTGAACCGAACATACTGCAGTGCCATTATAGTGAGCCAATTTGTAAACTGATCAATATCGTACCACACCGTACCATCGTACTTATTGGTAAAAACAAGTTAGAGGATAAACTACAGTGTACTCTCCCTTAACGGTCACCTCCGATAAGAGAACACCTCCTTTGAGCGAACAGTTTTGCAGGAACCGACAAGCTCTCATTTGTTGTGCATTGCAGACGTTCTTTCCCAAGTAACACAGGACGTCCAATGGACGTACATGCTGGTCCATTTCTTATCCATTTATGGACGATCCACAAGCGGATCTATAATGGACGTCCAATGTACGTCCAAGCTCATCCATAAATGTACATTACAGCAATGGATATAAATGGGACGTCCACTGGATGCACATTTATGGACTTAATCTGGACGTCCATCAACGGATCAACATGGATGTCCATTGTACGTACATTTATGGACATAAACGGACAGTACATAAACGGATCAGTATGGACGTTCATTGTACGTACATTCATGTACTTAATTCGATCGGTCCGTAAACGAATTTGAAAAAAAATTTGAAACTTTAACTAAAAGCATTATTAAACTCACTACTTTATTACTTTATGACTTTGAGTTTATGAAGAATACGCGTTGTTTTGATATCCTGATTAAATCTACGAGATAAGGAGTTTCTAGTGAATTATTAATTAAACTATTGAACGATTTTTAAGCAAATTGTATGTAAAATGCGAAATACAACTTTGGATACAAATTTATAAATACAATACCGTAGAATGCGGCGAAAGTGATTTCTGGGAATTAAATTGATAACTAAATCAATTGCAAACTTTTTTAAATTTAGTGCTTATCCTACCGCCCTTGTATTTAGCACTTCGAATTTACAGGTAAATAGGTGGATTGATGATCGCACTTGGTTTCAGATCAAAATATTTGGTTAATTGTAATTATAATTCAGTTTAACTCTACTTTTATGGTAGTCCAGTCAATTTATACACAAAAAACGACCAACCTTGCAGAAGGTCAGTGTACAAATTGACTGGGCTCATATAAAAGGACTTTAACTTTTGTAGAAACGCACCATCTGGACAGTTACTCTTTTCAATACATATCTTAAATTTTATTACGGTTTGTTTGGAATGTATTCTTTGTCACATCGGTTGGGGCAAAGAATTACCGTCTTTGCAGTAACTTATATACAGGTCAATATTCTGGACATTTGGTTTTAACGCAAATGAATTGTTCGGTCCAACTGACGCCGATTTCGTCACAATACCGAGATATTTTTTTTCAAAGACATCTAGTTTTATTTAACTTTGGGTGAAGCGCATCGAACTTGTTTTATTTTCACTTCTAATACAACAGTTGTATTAGAAGTGAAAATAAAACAGTTTCGATGCGCTTTATCCAAAGTTAACAGTTCGTTGCAATTTGACGTTATCATTAACCAATTTTTCATGTGAATTGTTGTTTTGTTTGTTAGAAATGTGTGTAGTTGAATTTCATTGCAATAGTTGCAACGGGTTAATTTTCGTTGCGACTCGAAGTAATCGAAGTAAGTAAAAATGACAATGTATTTAAGTTATTTTTTTACTATTTTTTAAATTGTTTTAGGTAACTCACTTTACCGATTAGGATAGTTTATTATGCATTACAAAACAAATCCCAAGTCCGCTTTATAATACTTGATAATAATGTACCTAAATCGTATTATTCAAGGACCGAGAGAATAAGTGTAATTGCAGCTAATTATATTGGTAAGTTAAAATGATTTTAAAGAAGTTGTGTAATATTTTATTTTTTTAGAAAGTGTCAAGTTAAGTAAATTTATTCGAAAATGATGGATAAGGACCGGTGTTGCTTTGAAATGATTTTTTTTCAATGTTTCTAGTTGTTTAATTAGTTAATAATTAATTAAATTCTGTATAGTAATTATTTTTGAATATTCGTATTTTTAAGGTTAAGTTTCTAGTTATTTAGTTAATAGTTAAAGTTAAATAGGTAAAGTTGTTCACTGCAAATTATTTTTGAATTTACAAATTTCTTTGTACGTATTTTTTTAAAATAAGTTTCATGTTATTTAATGTGTTAATGGTTAGTTTTAATTGTTAAAGTTCGTTATTGTAACAATTTTTGAATTTACAAATTTCTTTGTACGTGTTTTTAAAAAATAAGTTTCATGTTATTTAATGTGTTAATGGTTAGTTTTAATTGTTAAAGTTCGTTATTGTAACAATTTTTGAATTTATAAATTTTTTTAAGGTTATTATTTTCGAATATATGCTTTTTTCCATTTATTTATTTATTTCTTTTTTAATCCCACAACGTTTATAAGTACGTCCATTAATGTCCATAATTCGGGTCCAAATGGACATACATAAGACGTCCAGTGAACATCCAAAACGAATCCGTCTACAATCCCAAAGACGTCCAATAAGCGTTTGTCGATGGACGTCCAGGAACCGGCACGATATGGACGTACATTGAACGTTCGAAAAGATCCCAAATGTAGTCCCAAAAACGTCCACAAACTGACGTCCAGATGTACGTCCAATTTAGTCTCAAATTGGACGTACATTGGACGTACAGTGATCCGTTTGTGTACATCCAATGTTCGTCCATTGGATGTACATGTGTTACGTGGGCTATTAAGCGAACTTTCCATTGAACGGACGCAGACATTATATTTAGGAAATATTTTATTATTTTACTTCTTTTATTTCATACTGGTTTCTAAAATGTCGCTTTTTGGTCAATTTATGCTACGAAAAGTAGATCTTCATTTCATACTGGTTTCTAAAGTGTCGCTTTTTGGTCAATTTATGCTACGAAAAGTAGATCTTTAAAGTGCTAGTACTTTAAAGTAAAATTTTAAAAGTCCTAGAACTTTAAAATTTCACGTCAGTTTTTTTCTATGGCAACAACTTCAAATGACAATTTATCGGAGCCGGACACATTAAAGGTCCAATTTACAATTGCTTCTGCCACAACAGGAGAGTATGAGGTTCCGATAATATTCTTCTCTGACTGCAATATAATGTTTGAGCATCTCTTCTTATTTTCAATTGAACCCTCTAAATAACTTTCAGCCATAGTGGAACTCTTCCGTCCCTTATGTGTTTTAATATTGACCCAGGTTGCTCCGGCGTCTGCTAGCATAGTAGCTGAACTATGTCGATAACAATGCCCTACGTACACTATTGGACAAATTAAATGAGACACGGCGTTCGAGCGCTCGCAGGCGGTTTTGCAAGGGTGTTTGGATGGTTGTCTACAAATTTGAAGCCCGTACTCAGTAAAATTGTCAGGGCCCCATCAAAAATAAAAAAATTATAGAAACAATTCAAACGGTGGGCGCGTTCAGGAAAGTTAACGTATTTTGGAGAAAATCGTTCGTCTCCGAAATAAAAGTTTGGAATTTTTTTTAAATGTTTCCGGATACGACTTTATACAATTAGTTTTTATACATAGTTTATGAATAAAAATGTTTTAAACAAATTTTTATCAACTTTAAAAAATAATTTTTCTACTTTGGTATTATAAGTGAGTTTTTGTGAAACTAAAAGTAGTGTCACAAAGGAACTTTTTGTGAAACCGCTTTTGTTTTTTTTTTTGATACTTGTTACGTTGGTATTGCTGTAATAGCACGCTGGTCGGCGTCGGGCATCTCTACCGAGCTCCTGTCAAGGTCAAGCCAAGTGTACAGCTTAATTCTTCCATGACTTATTCATAAAAGTATCAAACTCGAGATTTAAAATTTGAAGTTTTAGTTGACATATGACACATGACAAATACCAACACAACCAGTAATTAATCCTAAAAATCTCTAGAATATTTAGAAAGCACAATTTTCAAATTTTCATGAAACTAAGAGCACCAAAGTAGAAAAAATAGTATATTACATTCGTTTTATAAGGCGTATTGTCACACTCGTGACATTGGAGCACTCCTCGCTTCGCTCGTCGTGCCCCAAACTTATTCGTGCGACAATAGATCGTCTTATAAAACTTGTATAATAATATACTATTTTAATTTCGTAAATTTTTGTTGGTGAAATAAAAAAATTTGTAATCGCGTGTTTGTTAACAAGAAACATTATATTTATATTCGAAGCATTTTTTTTTTTCTAATTCTGTAAAATTTAATGAAAAGATATGCCACTGTTTTTATTAGTTATATAAAAAACTGTTTCAACCCATTGGTGCATGAAGTTAAAATATTTCGTAATTTTTTGCTTTCAGATTATCTCCATTATTAGATTATTATCATAAAATATGACCGTCCCTTAAAGGGGACACTATGGACTAATGGTTTAAACAAATATCGCTGGCGTTAACAATTATCTCATTTGTTGTGAAAAAATCTTGAAAGTTAAATAACTGATCCGAAATTGACTACGAAATAAGTTGGATACAAATTTATTAAATTCGAAAATTAATTCGCTGTTCAACGAAATCATTTAATCTTACGTTCAAAATTTTATTAATTATTGTCACACAAGTCTAAATTTTACTTTCCCTTAAAATAAAAATCAAACGACTAAAAAATTTGCTATACAACAGTTAGGTATTTTAAATCTATCGACTGCAATAAGTTACGGTCGAAATGAATAGAAAACCGGTATTTAAGGGCGAATTCAATTGTTTGGTTCTTAAAAGTGAAATGTTTATTTTCAACGAAGAACCAAAATATGTATCAAGCTGTCCAGAACAATTTGAAAACAATTTGCTATTTGATTAAAGATGACAAATCATAATTATTACTTCTAAATTCAATGACGAGTAAATATTTTAAAAAGAAATTTGTATGATATAGTTTTATGTAAGATACTGACGTTGATTTGGAAGTAATAAGAATTTAAAAAGATAAAGAATTTTCGGATAACTGCATATTGCCAAAATTAATCGAGCTTTATAAAAATTGCATGTTGCCCGAATTGACAGATTCCGATACAATAGTAAATGTCCAACAACGACGCAAACCAAAAGATTACAGACAAAAATTGTGAGGGATGAAAACACCAAAAATACAACGCTGCCTCCGGGACTATTAGCAGGTATACTTTATTGAGGTCCGTCTGGGAAGTACGGACTCGTGTTAAATGATAGTTTGAATATATCTATTAACCAAAACAAGCGTCAGCTGTTTGCATCTGAGTGGATTTGGCTGACAAAATTGGAAATATGTCGAAAAAAATAATAAAAAAGTCATTTCAATACTTTTGAAAATTTGTCAATCTTTAGTTTAAATAATATTAAAAATAAATATAACCGTCAGCTGCACTTATTCGTATAACTATTTTATTGAGTTTTTTACGAAAAACATTGCTGAAAATTTAGGGAGGAGGCTTATTAACGGGGAAGGTCTGTACGCGGGTAAATATGATAAAAAAAATTTTAAAATTTTAAAAAATCGGTTGACAGATTTCTGAAAAAGAACTATTTGGCCTTGATAAATAATTTATTAAAAAGTACCAACAATATTGCTAATCTATAAAAAATGAAAACGTAACGATACTTTCCCAAATCAAGGTAATCAAGTTTTTCACAAAAACAAAATCGTGACAAATATCATAAGACAAAATTAACCATATTTAGCTGTAATCTTTTGGTTTGCGTCGTTGTTGGGCATTTACTATTGTATCGGAATCTGTCAATTCGGGCAACATGCAATTTTTATAAAGCTCGATTAATTTTGGCAATATGCAGTTATCCGAAAATTCTTTATCTTTTTAAATTCTTATTACTTCCAAATCAACGTCAGTATCTTACATAAAACCAGATCATACAAATTTCTTTTTAAAATATTTACTCGTCATTGAATTTAGAAGTAATAATTGTGATTTGTCATCTTTAATCAAATAGCAAATTGTTTTCAAATTGTTCTGGACAGCTTGATACATATTTTGGTTCTTCGTTGAAAATAAACATTTCACTTTTAAGAACCAAACAATTGAATTCGCCCTTAAATACCGGTTTTCTATTCATTTCGACCGTAACTTATTGCAGTCGATAGATTTAAAATACCTAACTGTTGTATAGCAAATTTTTTAGTCGTTTGATTTTTATTTTAAGGGAAAGTAAAATTTAGACTTGTGTGACAATTAATAAAATTTTGAACGTAAGATTAAATGATTTCGTTGAACGGCGAATTAATTTTCGAATTTAATAAATTTGTATCCAACTTATTTCGTAGTCAATTTCGGATTAGTTATTTAACTTTCAAGATTTTTTCACAACAAATGAGAAAATTGTTAACGCCAGCGATATTTGTTTAAACCATTAGTCCATAGTGTCCCCTTTAAGGGACGGTCATATTTTATGATAATAATCTAATAATGGAGATAATCTGACAGCAAAAAATTACGAAATATTTTAACTTCATGCACCAAGGGGTTGAAACAGTTTTTTGCATAACTAATAAAAACAGTGGCATATTTTTTCATTAAATTTTACAGAATTAGAAAAAAAATATGCTTCGAATATAAATACAGGGTTTTCCAATAAGAGGTGTTATTTTGAATAGCCCGTTATTTCGGTAGATGTCACTTTTGGAGCTGTAATTTTTTGACATTTGACAAGTAGAAACTACGCCATTAATAAAAATGGAACGATACACGCTTCAACAACGCATTGAAATTATTAAAATTCACTATAAAAATGGTGAAAATTTGGCAGAGACGGTTCATAAAACTCGAACATTTTTGGGTCGTCGTGAAGCACCTTGTCGGACCGCAATACAGAAATTGGTGGAAAAATTCGAGCTGTTGGGACAAGTTAGTGATGTGAAGAATAAAACCCGTGCACGTCGCTCAAGAACAGCCGAGAATATTGCTGCTGTAGCCGAAAGTGTTGAAGAAAACCCAGGTTTGTCCATTCCTCGTCGTTCTTTGGAATTAGACATTCCAAAAACGTCATTACACCGTATTTTGCATAAAGATTTGGGTCTTAAGGCTTATAAAGTTCAGTTAACACAAGAACTCAAGCCGGCCGATCATCAACAACGTCGTATCTTTGCCGATTGGGTCCTTGAAATGCATGAAAATGATCCGGAATTCCATCGAAAAATCATCTTGAGTGATGAGGCCCATTTCCACCTGGATGGCTTCGTCAACAAGCAAAATTGTCGCATCTGGGGCTCAGAAAACCCAAGAGTTATTGTTGAAAAGCCTCTCTATCCTCAACGTGTGACTGTTTGGTGCGATTTATGGTCCGGCGGGGTCATTGGACCTTACTTTTTCGAAAATGAGGCTGGAGCACCAGTTACGGTTAATGGATTGCGCTATCGAGAGATGATTAATGATTTTTTATGGCCGGAATTGGATGGTATTGATCTGGACAACGTTTATTTTCAACAAGACGGCGCTACGTGCCACACAAGCAACGAAACCATTGATCTTTTACGGGAAAAGTTTCCGGACCGTGTTATCTCTCGAAGAGGTGATCACAATTGGCCACCGAGATCTTGTGACTTAACACCTTGCGACTTCTTCCTTTGGGGCTACGTGAAAGAGAAGGTCTACGCCAACAGCCCAGCGTCGATTCAAGACCTGAAAGATGGAATTCGTGAGGCTATCGAGGACATAGGGCAGCCACTTTGTGATTTGGTTATGGAAAATTTCATGAAAAGGATATGGTCCTGTAGGCGTGGTCGTGGTTGTCATTTGGCTGATGTTATTTTCCATTATTAACGGCATACCTTCCTCTTTATAACGAAATAAACATCCGATCATTTATCTCAAAAAATTAGCTTTTTCCTTTGAATATCAAAATAACACCTCTTATTGGAATAATAATAATAATAATTTCAATGCGTTGTTGAAGCGTGTATCGTTCCATTTTTATTAATGGCGTAGTTTCTACTTGTCAAATGTCAAAAAATTACAGCTCCAAAAGTGACATCTACCGAAATAACGGGCTATTCAAAATAACACCTCTTATTGGAAAACCCTTATAATGTTTCTTGTTAACAAACACGCGATTACAAATTTTTTTATTTCACCAACAAAAATTTACGAAATTAAAAATTATTTTTTAAAGTTGATGAAAATTTGTTTAAAACATTTTTATTCATAAACTATGCATAAAAACTAATTATATAAAGTTGCTTCCGTAAACATTTAAAAAAAATTCCAAACTTTTATTTCGGAGACGAACGATTTTCTCCAATATACGTCAACTTTCCTGAACGCGCCCACCGTTTGAATTGTTTCCATAATTTTTTTATTTTTGGTGGGGCCCTGACAATTTTACTGAGTACGGGCTTCAAATTTGTAGACAACCATCCAAACACCCTTGCAAAACCGCCTGCGAGCGCTCGAACGCCGTGTCTCATTTAATTTGTCCAATAGTGTACCTACCTTATTTGAAAAATAAACTAAGAGGATATGTTCATTCACAATCGAAATATTCTTTTCCTCCTTCCAGTTACATAACATCTTGTATTCCTTTTAGTACCGATTTTTCGCTTTTTTGGGTATTACATTTTTCTTTGCCTGATTAGCCTCATTTAAAATATAGAAAACGTCACGAAATAGTTATTTATGTATCTAAGTATCTAGAACGAAAAGTGAAACTTTAAAGTACGAGCAGTTGTTTACAGCCGAGGCTGGAATTACTTGCGAGTACCTTCTAAGTTACTTTTCGTTTGAGATACATACAAAACTTTATTTCATACTGGATATTTTACGTGTTAAATTATTGTGAACAGAAATTTTGACGTTTTATTTTTGACAACCAATTCGTAATAATTTATTATTAGTAAGCGATGACCAATTTTCATAGCAACGGAAGTTTGTTTACTTAATGACAAATCAAAATTTTACTTTTTTCTACGACAACATTTCATTTCGCATCGGTTGCTAGACAACAAATGCGATATGAAATATTTCGTATTCGGTTCACAGTTTTTGGTCACAAATGTTAAGGCGGCCTAGAAAATCGAATGTCGTCAGTTTGCCGTCAGTTTGCTTCTGTCAACATTACGTTGCAGATAATTTCGTAGTTATTTTCGATAAATCTTACAATTAATATTTAAAGTGATAGTGATAATGACTTGGAATTAACACCTCCAAACCTAACTGAAGTTGCAAAGTTCACAACATTAAATTTATTATCGGAAACGTCTAAGAAAATGTATCAACGCGCTTATAACCTCTTATTTTCTTTTTTTTGTTTAAATTATGTTAAACGCGTGAGCAGAGGTTATCGCAGAAAAAATTTTGTATACAACGCGCACAAAATGGCAATGAGCATCATTTTGTGCTTGTTGCATAATATACTAATTAAGCGAACAATACAGCAATAATGTTTAAAAAGTATTACTCTGAAGCACCTGTAGTTGAATGGTAACGCTTCATGTTTTGACCAAAAGTTGCAACGCTGAATTTCTCTTGTTATTATCAAGTTAAATAAGTTAGATCGTCAGATCTTGGATGGCAGATGAGATTTGGATGGGCAATAGAAACTGGAGGAGAGAGGACGTCACTTGACCTCAAGCATATTTTGCATTTCCTTTCCTTTTCTGTTCATCCTACGAGCAAACACTTCCAACAACGTTTTTGCAACACGTTTTAGGACAATTTGGAACACAGCAGCGAACATCCGTGAACCCGATCTGTTCCATTGCAATAATTCACAAAAAAATATATATTAGCTGCTTTTCACTTAAAAACTTAAAAAACTTAAAAATTAAAATGTGATAGTAAAATATGGAAACAAATAGCTTCAAAATTTCATCAACGTCTCCAACATGAAGATATTTTTTTTCTATGATCTGTAAAACCATTTGTGCTTGTATTTAGCTTATCGTTCAACTGATTATCACCTCTTGAATTAACCCTTAATAGAAGCAAAGATGAGTGCTAATCTAGTTAAAATTATAAAAAAAAAATATCACCACGAATGTTCGGAGTGATTACTTTTTAATTTCAAATCAACCAATAGCATCCAAATTGCACTTTGTGTGCAATTATCATTAGTAATACAACGAGTGCATTCCATGTTAACGATAATTTTGTTTAGGTTAATCTTGAATGCGTGTTAGGTATGAAAACTGCACGAGTGCGTAGCACGAGTGCGGTTTTCTTCTTAACATGCATGAAAGATTAATCTATGCACAATTATCTGAGGACATGGAATGCCCGAGATGCATTTTGAAGATAATTGCACAAGAAAATAACAGAATTGTCCATTTACAAAGTAAGCTGGTGACAAGATAAAAATTTAACGTTTCAACGAAGCACATCCATAAAATGAGTGCGCGATTTGGAGCTGTTTTAGCAAGCAAAATACAACTTGTAATGTCTGAATTGGTTGATAAACGAAGATGCCATTCCTCAGAAGACCAAGAGCTCGGGAAAATATATTTGGCGACAGTTTGAAGCGTTTTAGAAAAAGCTGTCAAAGTGACAACCTGTAAATCGGTAACACGAAATCGATAACACAAAATCGATAATTCACCAGTAGCTACTGTCAGAATTGAGACGACACTTACCGCCTAATCAGATAACGATTGTTTTTTTTTTCGAAATTCAACAAATATTATTGGTTGACAAACGTCATATGACGTTTGTGTGCAATTATCTTCAAAATGCATCTCGGGCATTCCATATCCTCAGGTAATTTTGCATAGATTAATCTTTCATGCATGTTAAGAAGAAAACCTAACACGCATTCAAGATTAACCTAAACAAAATTATCGATACCTAACATGGAATGCACTCGTTGTATTACTAATGAAAATTTTGCACCAACCTGTTTCAATCAATCAGAAGCCTTTATTTGGAACCGTTACCAAGGCACCCCAAGTATTTTTCGGAATTTTTTTCCGCTTGGGTAGATCCCTGGAGTGAATTATAATGGAAATTTTTTGACGTAATAATTACTGTCACTAATACTTACATTAAGTACACGTAACCAGAATAAACGATACAATTTGACATTAAATGTCATTCAACGCTGCCCATACGAGCACATAATGTAGGCTATTATTAACGAAGATGAAAGTTTGTAAATACGTCGAAGACGAGTATTTACAAACATCTGAGTTCATAATAGCCATTATGTGCGAGAAAAATACAACTGTTTATGTGCAATCAAAATTTACTCAGGATCCCTTAGAAAATAGATTTTCTCAATGTAGAAGTCACTGTCCTACTAATAGCAATCCAACATGTTCTTCATTTATTTCAACTAACAAGGCTCTACTAGTGGGCAACTTTGTGTCACAACATTCAGTGACTAACTGTGAAATCGATGAGTCAGATGACCAGCTTGCCAATTTGAGATCATTTTTTTTCATAATTATTTGAAAACTATTAACAAACTTTTGAAAAGCGATTCAAAGGGAGTTGATCAAGACTTTCTTAAATCTTTGGTATTCAGTAAATTGACATTAACATTATACGAATAACTCCTTTGAAAATATTAATTAAAAATAACCTTAAATTTGAACTAATTTTATTTCCCGTCTGAAAAACAATTTTGAAATTCACACCATTAAAAAATAATACAGGTTTCTTTCTTATATCTTAAAGTTTTAGGACCCATTGGGAAGATGTCGCTAGTGGAATCAATCTTTCAACTTAACCAAGGAGAGTCTGATCTATTTATGTTTTATTATCTGTGGTAAATAATAATTTAAAAAAACTTGAATATTTTATTACATTGCGCTCGCGCAGATTTTCGCCCACGCAAAACTCTATTAAGAGGGCTACGCACCTTCTGGTATATCTCTCCGGGCTGTCTATCCGGTGCGCGTGTGCAGGTATACTGGAACGTGTGGACGATAAAACGGAGACGCTCCGGCCGCCTGCACAGGCCGCCTGAGCAAATAGATATTTTCATTCGATAAATAAAACCGTACAGGCATATCGGACCGTGTATAGGAAAGCAATCCAGTCATCTCAGTTTTTTTAAATTTGCCGCAGAGACAAGGTTTCTCGCACCGCACGTCTCGTTTCTTTAATAAATTGGTTGCACCTTTCCGAAACTGAAAAACATTCTTTTCTTCAACATTTTATGAAGGGTCAAAACCACTTTCTGTTTAAATTGTTTATGTATTTTAACAACGCTATTATCATTGAGATTTTGTTTTTTCAAGTCACAATAAATGAGCCCTTCGCAGAAATTGAAAGTCGCTTTCTCGAGTTTCCTCTAAAAGAGTTTTTTATCATTGACAATTGACGTTGTGTCATCGAGATTTAGTTTTTTCGAAACTCACCCTGCAATAAATTAACTCTTAAAAAACACGACATGATGAATGATCTTTAATTCTTTCCTTTTAACATTTTATGAGAGATCGAAATCACTTTCTTCAGTAACCCCTAAATTGCTCGTTTATCAATTGTCACCGAAATGCAGGCAAAAATCCTAAATAGGTCTCGACAACACAAATCTGTAAAGTTAAATAATCTACATAAACAATACGCTCCCGTACCTTCACTGAATTGAATTTACTGATTAAATTATAATAAATAGTTGTATGTATTTAAAATACGACACGCAGCTGAAGTGTTTTTATTGTTAAATTTGTACGATTGAATGTAATGTACTTAATAAAAAAAAATGTCAAACTGTGAATGGTATTTGATTAGATTATTTTATGAATGAAGAACTAACAATAAGAAAAATTAAAATAGGTACCTATGTAAATAAGTTCTTGGCTAAATAGTAAGTAATTGAACTATTTCGACCAATACGAAGTTATATCAGAATTATCGGTATAATATCATGTTCATTTTTGAAATAGCATAATGTTAGTAGAATAAAATAATCGCCGAGATTTCACTTTTCTGAAAGTGGTATTCAATGACCTTTGAAAAAAATCGAATGGGGGTTAACTGTTTAAATTGCTAGGGTAGTTTAAAAACTCCATTATCACTCAGATTTTACGTTTTCTCAAGTGATGGACCCTTAAAAAAACAGTGGAAAGGGTGAACTGTGCGTATTTTATCAGTTTCTGTGACAGTGTTAGTATCAACGACGTTAATAGTGCAAGTTCGATGGAAAATCGCAAAAGTAACCGTGAGTGTATCGAAGAATTCATTGATTGTGCCAATCTTTCGGCGTAAATCTTAATCTCTGCATCAAATTTACATGCGAATACCGCTCTTTTTGTTTTAACCAATCTTTACACCACTGTTTACGTTTTATTTTGCGTGTAGGGCGCTTTTTCATAGACAATAATAATGCTACTACCGCTAAAGCATCGTGTGTTGACGCCATCGCTTTTACACAGACCTGACAAAAAAAAAACGTAATCGTGTGGATGCGCTTCTGTACATATCCTGACTGGTTTAACAAAGATTAGAGAAAGGAGATACGTCATGAGACCTGATTTCGTGAATATTGTCGAAGCCTCGCCCATGGCCTCGCCTAGTGCATCTCTGGCCCATTGGTTTTGTGCGTATGTTTCTTTAATTTATCTGAATCACAAATATTTCATACTTTGAAACTTATTGGCCTGAGATTTAAAGAAACATGCGCGTGAAAAACAGTGTTCATAAAAATACATTTCCCCAGTGATGTAGTATTAGTAGTTTACTACTATCCGTCATTGCATTTCCCTGATTATAGGTTATGTATGGTAATTGTCAGTTTTTGCTGGGTACGTAACAGTACAATTTTTAATTTTATAACGAAGTTATGATTAAATTTTAATTAGTTTTAATAAAATACGTAATCTTGCATTTACAACCCCCTGGACCGATTTGGTGTGACATTTTTAACTGAAATTACAATTATTCTTTAACCTTACTAATGTTAAAATGGAATTTGTTAATGAAAAAATCACAATTCTATACGGTTCACAAACCGGTAACGCAGAAGACGTTGCAGAACGACTTTGGCGCGAATCAAAATTTTACTTTTTCAAGTGTTCGTGTAGATCAATGAATGATTACAATATTCACGAACTGATAAATGAAAAGTGCATTATATTTGTATGTTCCACAACCGGACAGGGAGAAGAGCCAGATAACATGAAGACTTTCTGGAAGTTCCTGCTTCGCAAGAATTTACCCGGTAATTTCCTCTGCAACTTAAGGTAAAAAATTTAAATGAAAACCTTGTAAGCAACTGTGCATTTTCCAACAGATTTGCCGTGATGGGGCTTGGAGATTCCAGTTATGCAAAATTTAATTTCGCTGCAAAACGTTTAAATAAAAGATTAAAACAATTAGGAGGACAAGAATTAATTCCATTAACTTTAGGAGACGATCAACACGATTTAGGATATGATGCAAGCGTCGATCCTTGGACCGTTACTTTATGGACGAAACTTTTACAACACTACCCTATCCCAGCTGGGGTTACACCACTTGACGCAATGATCAAAATAGAACCAAGGTAAATTTAACAAAAAATCAAACACAGTATAGCTTTCATTCCTACAGATGGAACGTATCCAAAATTAATTTTAATACAGCGACACGGCCCATGTACCAATCAATTAATGCAGAAGACTTTCAAGTTTCTGTTAAGGAAAATTTTAGAACGACTAGTCAAGAACATTTTCAGGTTTGAATTTTTTTTAAATTTTGAAATTTTTGTAATAATTATTTTTAGGATGTTCGATTGATTAAACTACAAACTAATGGAGAACAGTATGGTCCCGGTGATGTGCTCATATTAAGGCCTAAAAATTTACCAGAACATGTTGAAGAATTTAAAAATATTTTAAAGTCGAATGGAGTTAATATTCCACCAAACACAGTTTGGAAAGTCACTGAAAAAGATTTTGATATGCCAGTGCCTGCTGTTTTAAAATATGAAGTTACATTTCAACAATTATGCGAAGAATATTTTGATTTGAGTGCAATTCCCAGAAGATCAGTATTTAATATACTTGCGCAACTAACAGATAATGACTTGGAGAAAGAAAAATGTGTGGAATTTACGACTGCAGAGGGACAACAAGATTTATATAATTATGTTAACAGGCCGAGAAGGAATATAACCGAAGTATTGCAAGATTTTCCACACGCCACAAAAAATATTACTAAAGATATTTTGTTTGAACTGTTACCTTCAATAAAACCAAGAGAATTTTCCATAGCAAGTAGCTGGAAAACTCATAAAAATGAAATTCATTTACTAGTGGCTGTGGTGCGATACAAAACAAAGTTAGTGAAAGAACGATTTGGATTGTGCTCTAATTACTTGGCTTGTTTGCAACCAAATGATAAAATATCTGTATGGTTGAAGAAAGGTAGTTTTCATTTTCCTAAAAATCCTGTATGTATCTAACATTGCATTTTGGGTGTTTGCATGTTGTTAATTTGTAGACTGGACCGGTCATAATGGTTGGACCTGGAACTGGTTTTGCACCATTCAGAAATTATATTTTAGACCGTGAAGCGGGTGGTACTGCCAGTTCTCAAAATTTAATGTTATTTTTTGGATGCAGAAGTGAACATGCAGATTTTCACTGCAAAGATGAACTACTAAAATTGAAAAATGAGGGGAAATTAACTTTGATTTGTGCCTTTTCGAGGGACCAAGAGGAAAAAGTGTAAGTTGAAAAATTATCAATATGATCAAAATTAAATTTGTAATTTTAGATATGTGCAGCACAAAATAGCAGATAATGCAAATTTAATTTGGGATGCACTGAAAATGGGGAATGCTCATATTTTTGTAGCTGGGAACTCCAAAACAATGCCCGCACAAGTAAGAGAGGCATTTGTTGATGTATGTATAAAATTCGGTGAAATGGAGCCTGTTGCAGCCGAGCAATTTGTTTTCAAAATGGAGAAAAATGACCATTATCAAATTGAGTGCTGGGCATAAATGGAAATAGTTTTACTACAATTTTTTTAGTCAATTTGGTTGTAAAAAATTTTATTTTTCATTTAAAATGATCTTATATGTAAAAGAATTTGTTAATATATTTAAGTAATTGATGAGAAAAGTAGTTTGCATTGTCTTTAACACGTTCGCGGCGCATAACGCATACGTCACGTCCAGTGGTTCCCCTATCTTCGTGCTCTCGACGCGTCTTAGGCCCAAATTGCCTCAAAAATTATTAATTTAGAATGTTGTGATAATCTAATACGTGCTCTTATTTAAGTATAATTTTGAAAAAAAAGCTGTTAGCCCCTAACGTTACTATTCAGAAAATGGGCAGCCGCGAATGTGTTAAACTAAACAACAAACAAATTTTCTTCTAAGTTTATTTAACTATTTACCGAAACGGTAGCTTATAAAAACAAATCAAGATTATGGTACTATTTTCCAACATGAAATTTTGCGGCAGACAACGAAATGAAGCACTTAAAACTCTATGTAATCACAGAAACTTTGCCAATGATATCATTTCTACTTTTACCACGCCTGAGATGTAAACAAATTAAATGTGGGCTTATTTATTGAAGTATTCAAGAAATTAACAATTCGTCATCTTACAATACTTGCCATTTTACTAGACTTTCCCCTAGTGACTTTGTATGTTAAATACATAGCTGATATTTTTGGAAGATATTTCAGACATAACGTGATTGTTAACTGATTAAAAGAAAACGCACAACCAATAACATGACTGTTGTCTAATATTTTGAACTGGAGTCGGATTTTCTTGCCATTAAACATGAGAAGTTGTGGAAAAAAATGTGCAAAAACAAACTGAAAAGGGTTGATAGAAAAAATGCAGATTGTATTTCGTTTTATATTAAAATTAACAGATAAGGAAAACGTGGTTGAGCAGTGTAATATTGTAATAACCACATCCCCAGCCCTGACCAACAGTATTTAAACTATGTAATTAAAATGTTAGATTACTTTCACACTTAAATTCGTGCAATAGTGTCTTTGTGTCTTAATTATTTTTTTTAATCGTAAGTATACAAACTGTTTTAAATTTCAATCTGAAATGTTAACAAATTACAGTTTGCGAATTTATTCAGAAATCACCAATCGATTTTATGAATAAGTATTTACGAATTTAATCTTGACTGTATGGTGAATCTGTCTTTTTTAAATCTTTTTCTCTGTGATAATGGAAAAGTCAGTGAAACCCGTTCAAAGCTCAATTCGAAGAATTATCGTGATTAGAATTTAAAAGTATATTGCTAGAGATAACATTATTATGATCTAAAAAATGTTTTCGCGTTCCGGCTTAATTAATTTGTAAAACTTTTTTATCAATACAGTAGAACCCCTCTATAACGAGAACTCAAGGGACCAACATATTTACTCGTTATAACCGATTTTCGTTATAAACAGTCGTGAATAGTAAACGTTTATACACATGTATTATAAAATAAATTTATTTAATAGGAAAGTTACACACACATAGGGAGAAGATTTAGTGAAGGAAATCTGTAATTTTCATTTGTTTGTGATAATGAAGTAATTTAATTTTATCAATGGCAGTTGTATGCGAAGTTATTAAAAAGAGCATCGTGGTGATGTGTGAAAGCACCCATTAACAAAAACTTCCTAATCGTTTTCAAAGATTGTTCTACATTATGTGTATTTGGCAAAGTTGCTATTAAAACTTCCTCATGATCTCCTGCCTCTTCTTCTTTTTTTTTCGCTATCACTGCTATTTTTATTTTCATCGCAGATTTCTTCAATAATTTCCTCATCCATTAAAGAGGGGCAAGTGCAATGTTTTTGTTGAAG
The DNA here is from genome assembly GCA_949768715.1 of Dascillus cervinus. NCBI lineage: Eukaryota > Metazoa > Arthropoda > Insecta > Coleoptera > Dascillidae > Dascillus > Dascillus cervinus. The sequence continues at coordinate 20,317,041 of OX458319.1, read as the reverse complement.
TTGAGGAATGTGTTATCCTAATTATCGCTAACTTTATCTGTTTGTACATCAATCCATTTCGTCAATGGAGACCATCTTCATCAATTTTATCATTGTTTTTGTCTTCACAAGTGACCACGCTTTGTGTATGTAGTTTACAACATCCAATAGACTAATAGTACTGTACTTTTTAGGGTTCCGTACCTTAAAAGAAAAAAACCGAACCGACATATTTTACAGCAATTGATGCTATGTCTACTTTTAAAACGATTCAGTCACCCACTTGACCATTTTGACTGTGGAGAATTTTCAATTTTTTCCGACAACTGTTCAGCTTTGTCTTTTGCTTATAGGCACATTGCATTCGCTATTCACTCTAAACCATGTAAAACGGCTTTATCCAGTTTACCATTTCTTCACTTTTGACGAGAATTCACTAGTTGAACTCATAATCTTGTCCCTGTTTTTTAAAATTGTTGCCAATGTAGAACTCGCCAAATGTCTTTCTTTGCAGATTATAGCTTGCTTTTACTATTTTGAAACTCTTTAATTAAGTATTGATATTTTTTCTTTGATAGAAAATGCTTTTCTTGTTTTATAGGACGACATAATGGTACAGGATATTACACGAAGTGTTCTTTGATTAAAAAGTTGTCAAAAGATGCAGACGATAAAATTTTAGTTATCAAGACCTACACGTGGCTTTATTTCTTCCTAGGATTCAAGTAATATCCGATCCATGTTCGAAATTTCTAGGAATTTCTCGCTATTACTGATTTGGGACCAAGCAAAATCTCGTTATATCCATCTCAATATCAGAAACGTGCTCGCTATAAAGGGGAAAATTTACAAGGAGTATTCTACAAAACGGCCAAGGACCAGACGATTTACTCCTTATACTTAGTCAATTTTTCGTTATCACCGGGACTCGTTATAGAGGAGTTCTACTGTACACATAAAATTTATAATCATTGAAACTACATATAATGAATTACAATAAAAAGATTTGGTAGTCGATTAAAATTAATGATAATTATTTTGCAACAAACCTCAAAACTGATATAAATAGACGGTTTAGGAAGCTGAATTCCACATCCTCTAAAAACGCGAATAATTCATTAAACAGGCAATTATTTGTAGGAAATGAATGCGGACGAGAAAAATGGTCTCTTGCTCCTTTTCTACAGACTTCGAGAACCAATTTATCAGACGAAAGGAACTGAAAATGCCTTTTTGGACGTGCCCAATAACTATTTAGTACGTTACAACCATTTTTACGCAAGTCCTAAGCAACATTTATTTTAGCTTGATCGCTTCCGTCCGGCAGAAGTTCACGTTTCCATCAACCAAAGGGTCGGAGTCACAGTTCCAGTAGCGAACCTTCCGGTTCCCTATTTCGGCGAGGTGTTTTCTTTAAGCCGCGATGAAAACTTTTCGGTTTGGGTCCCCAAGCATCGAAGATATGCGTCAAAACTTATTTCAATTTTCATGGGTAAATCGTAAATTTTTTAATTATTTTTATGGATTGTTGGGTTGTAGGTTTATCATCGGCGAAGGAACTGTTGTCAGTCGCCACTTTCGCTCGAGATCGTTGCAATCCTTATTTGTATGCTTACGCATTGGCGGTTACCCTTGCGCATCGTGCTGATACAAGAGATTTGAATCTTCCTTCGTACATACAGATTTTTCCGGAAAATTATCTTCATCATATCGCTTTAAAACAAGCCACCACAGAAGCTTCCAATTTTCCCGTAAAATTTCGAGTAATTATAATTTATTTAATTAATGTATTTATGTGACAAGGTTTTTTTGTAGCTTCCTGTCGAAATTCCAATGGATTACACTGCTACTGATTTAGATGTAGAGCATCGCTTGGCATATTGGCGTGAAGATCTGGGTATCAACATTCACCACACTCATTGGCATATCGTTTATCCCGCTGATGATGAAAATATCGAGAACGTCAGAAAAGACAGAAGGGGCGAATTATTCGCTTACTGCCATCAGCAAATAATCGCTCGGTAAAAATTGCCTAATAAATTATCTTTCACTATAATAATTAATCAACAGGTACAATTTTGAACGATTGTGCAACAAAATGATACGAGTTGTGAGGTTCAGCAATTGGAGTCAAGCGATACCAGAACCGTATTTTCCGAAATTAATAGCTGGTAGCCCTTTTCCGGCCCGCGTTGCCGATCAAATGCTTGTGGATTTAAACCGCGAGAACGAAGAACTTCGCGTCGACATTTCCGATTTAGAGCGCTGGAGAGACCGAATTTTGGAAGCGATTCATCAGGGATTTTATATAAACGTATGATCAAAACAAAACTATTTTTATTAGTTCTTTAGAAAACCTGTTTTGTTTTGTCAATGTCAAAGCAATTTTTTATAGATAGGCAAATGGATAAAATTGGATAGTCGCTATTTGAAACTTAACTAGAACAGAGTTTTTAATTTTTCTTAAATTAGCTGCTCATATTTAAGTAATGCAAAATTGTATAACTTCATTACGCTCAAGTTTTTTGTTTATTAATTTTTCTTGCTGCGTCGTCTAAGGCGTCTCACCCAAAGGCGTTAGGCTAATCAAATAAAACCTTCCATAATAATAATGATGTTATGAGCGCTGATACTCTTACATTTCAAAACCAAATATAAATCTTTTGAATAACAACTACTGATTCTGAAATTTTCTCAGATTACTGTATGCTTGAAACGCAGCATAATTTTATGAGAGTATTGATTAAAGTTTTGAGGAATTTTTCTCCATTCTTGCCTCATTTAGCATTGTAGGATGACTGCGAGATCGTAACTGTAGATCCAATTTCTCTCAAACAAATTTGTATATTTTGGAATTAACCGCAAACATCAAACAATACAAGGTTAATGTAATTTATAAGTATAAGTACACAATCATACAGCAAGGTGCTGTCTGGCCACTCCCAATCTCCAGGCTCTCCGGTCGTATGCCATTTCTTCTCCTAAATCGAGATCTTCCATAGCTTTTCTTATTGTGTCATTCCACGATCTTCGAGGATAATCTCTTTTATTTTTTCCCGATGGTTACAATGTAAAAATCCGTTTCGACCATTTAGTTTCGTCCATTTGTAGCATATGACCAAATTGATAAGTCGACCAATGTTTCAGTAGCTAACATCCGATTTCTGATTACAGTATTTCCTACTTTATGTTTTCTAGACACCCTGGCATCTCTTCGCAAGAATTTCCTCTTATCTTCTTCTCGCATATTTCACTCCCATACATCATTGCTGCTTCCACCATGACTTTACCGATTCTTTTCTTAGTTCTTTTTCTTACATTCTGGCATCACCATATCGAATTCAAGGCTCCTAATAGCCTAGGTCCTTTTTTAAATTTCTCGTTAACTTCTTGTCTTCCTATTTCATCTTTGTCTATAATTATACATAAGTATTTGAATTTTTCTACTTGTTTGACTGTGGGTTTCTCACCAATCAGTAGGGGAGACTGGGGCTAGCTGTCACAGAACTTATGTTTGCCTTTTTTTCTCGTTTAACTTTGACATGCGAAATCTTTTTTTAGACGTATACTTATATGTGTCGTGATTAATATTATGAGCAGTTGGTTTTGTTATATCTAGTGACGTATGTGCAAGAAAATATTTTCTGTCTGCATGTAAAGTGTGACAACATACCCCAAGGCGGGGCATAATGTCACAATATATGGGGTAAGTTATCACAGGCCAAAAAAAAAATGGTGGTGAGTAAAATTTATATTCTATTTTATTGTCGAAAGAAAATGTATTAAAAACTAAACAAAACAAGATCTGGCCAATGTGCTGTAGTGATACCTTTCTAACTGAAAGAGGCGGATCTCTGATTCTAACTTCTCGTATATACACCCATGATTAAAACATCCGTAGGTGAAGTAGACCGATTTGTTTTCCGTTTGCACGTTCTAGCCATCTGAAATGGTACAGAAACATCTTTGATATTGTTTATTACACACCGGCGCAAGTTGTCACTGTGACAACTAGCCCCAAGCCAACTTTTGAGATAAAAACCAGATTATTTATTTTAACTTTAGCTCAAAGATGAAGCTTTTATAAAAAAAGTTGATACTTTGAATCACATTTCTACGGTCCAGACGACTCTAAAAGACAGCGATAAAATTTACTTACACTTCTATTAAACACATGATCAAGAATTATTTAGGTGATCATAGTCAAACTTATAATCAAGATACCTGTAATGGTTATCTAGACTGGCCCGACGTATAGTCAAAGTGTTTATCATGCCCATGTGACAACTAGCCCCGGTCTCCCCTACTTCAAATTTTGTATTGGTATTTACTACAAGAACTACAGTCTTTTCCAGACTAACCTATAGTTCGCACCTTCTGTATTCCTCATAGAGCCGTCTTAAAATAAATTCCATATCGTATGAATCTTGCGCCAATACTGCCTGGTCAGCAAAACTCAGTGTAAAGAGATGTGATTCAAGAACAGGAATCCCCATCCACTCACACGCTCGTTTTCAACTTCTTAGTACAACTTCAACATATACATTAAATAGAAATGGTGAGAGATTACAGCCCTATCTGAGTTCTATAAATAACTGTCGACAACTTTCTTCACTGTTCTTTATACAGTTCATTGATAAGGTTTATCAACTTTGTTGGTGCTTCCATGGTTCTTAATGCTCCCCATAGTTTTTGCCTCGGGACGATGATATTTGCTGTCAATGCCTCGCTCTCTCTCTTTCTATGCTACCCAGTTTTTGTCAGGCCATGGTAACTTTGCTGTTCATCTCCATCGGATTGGAAAACGTGACCACCCGAACTGCTCGGTGTGCCCTGATGATGTTGACGACCCTGTTCACCGCCTTCTTGCCTGTCCACTTTTTAATGAAGCTCGGACTGCCTTGCAGGCCCAGTTGCTAGTCTGGCCCCCGCCTCTAGAATCTGCGCTTTTTTGGGATCCTGCGTGGATCTTTCCTTTTACGGTGGCAATAGAATGACCCACTTGCCACCTGCTCCTATGCCTTCCCTAGGCTTTGATGCCATGGTGCTGTTACCTTTCCTGCACTTTACTGGTTCCCTAATGCGTCCTCGTCCTAGGCAATTCTGCCCCTATTGTTTTAAACAGTTTTTCCTTAATTCTAACATATTTAACATATTTTCGCTATTGTACTGTAATTAATTTTTTATTTCTGTAATATTGCGTTCAATTTGACGCTGGTCTGTGGAATATATGCGCTGTTGGGCGCCTTTTGTTGTTGTTGTTGTCAATAAAAGGAATGTGAATTTCTTATCCTGTGACATTTGGCATTCTTTAGTCTTTTCTGTAATATTTTAACCCATAATCTGTTAAATGTACATGTAACACTTAATCTCCTATAATTATTGCGGCCTTTTCTGTTTCCCATTCCGATGGTGTTTTTTCTTAAGTAAGACACAAGTTCAACAGATGTTCTATTCTTTCATGCCGCTTGCCGAAGTGGTGTAGAAAGAATGGGAAAGAATTCCTCAAAACTTTATCGATATCTTCATAGAAAGTATGCCAAGATGTCTAGCTGTGATTCAAGCACACCACAAGTTGTTCAAATTAGTAGTTGTTGAAAATATTTATAATATTTCTTTAAAATGTAACAGTATCGCAGATTACCTATAATATGATTACTTGGTACAATGCTAAATTTGGTAAATACAGAATACTTACACAAATTGCGACGTACAACTCACTAATATTTATTTAATCAATACTAACAAAAGAAAAGGTAAATAATAATTATGTTTTGTGCTAAAAAAATTTAATTTCAAACAAATTTTTGTTAGTTTTTGGATGAGCATTTGATGGAAACTATAGTTCTCAAAGCATATTTTTATCATTACAAATATTAATTAACTAGCTGAAATACCCGGCTTCGCTCGGTGTACAAAATTTGTTGGCTGTAGGACACTTCTTTCCATGCGAAAATAAGTTTCAGTGATCCCCCCGTGCGAGTTTTGTTTGGACCCCCCCCCCCAATCGGCATCAAACTAAGTCCCCCCCTACTAAGATGCACTTGTGTAGTACAAAATTTGGTGACTTTAGGACACTTCTCTCCCCCCCCCCCGATCGGCACCAAACTTCACAGGAACACTCTCCAGATTATGTTACAGTATTCCTGAAAATTTCGTCAAAATCGGTTCAGCGGTTTCCGAGTCTATAAGCTACATACATACATACATCCAATTTTATATATACAGGGTGCGGCCTGAAAAACGCCGCAAGCCGTATCTCCGTTATTTATGACTCGATTTAAATTAAACAAAAACCAAAATAAATCGTTTTATAAACACTACATGTGCACCATAATTTTTTTTTTCAAGGTCAAATTCAAGGTCAGATGATAATCATTTTTATTTTTTCAAATTCATAGGTATATTTTTCTTTTTTTATTCTAAAGGAGATTTTTTACTGAATCCAACAGTATATCACATATTAGAATTCATTTTACAGTAACTTCGAAAATAAGTAATTAAAATATTTGGAAATTTCTCCTTTTAAAAAAATCAGGTGTGCCATGAAAAACAATATTTATTACACGTTGTCGTTTTTTATGAATAACAGTGAGTTAACCGACATGTTGCTAGTCTACTTTCAATGTAATAAAAATAGCTATAAAGCAGTACGAGTTTATAATGCTCGATTTCCAAACAGAAAAACCCCAGAGGCTCGAAAATTTAGCCGTCTCAAAATAAATCTAAGCAACTACGGAGCCTTTAAGAAACTGAAGCGGCAAGCACGCAAATTTAATGAAAATATGGAATTGAACATTCTATTACGTGTTCAAGAAAATCCACGAACGTCCACAAGAGAAGTTGCTGGTGACCTTGAAACATCGGAAAAAACAGTACGATCGGTATTGAAAGAATGCCATTTTTTTCCCTACACACACCAAAAAGTTCAAGCTCTAGAAGTAAATGATCCTGCAAGAAGGCAACAATTTTGCCAATTTTATCTTAATAAGTTGCATGAAGACCCGATATTTGACCGTAAAATCAATTGGTCTGACGAATGTACCTTTAGTAATAATGCGATTTTCAATAGGCACAATCATCGATACTGGAGCCAGGAAAACCCTACAGTTATTGTAGAGAGTAATAACCAGAGACGTTTCAATGTCAACGTGTGGTGCGGTATTTTTGGAGACCAATTAGTTGGTCCATTTTTCATAGATGGCACGTTAAATAAAGAGAAATATCATCAACTTTTATCAGAAGATTTAGATAATTTTCTGAATAATTTACCGATGGCGGATCTAAACCGAATTTGCCATCAGCAAGATGGGTCTCCCCCACATAACGCGGGAATTAATGTTGATTGGATTAACAGAAAATTTGTACCAAGATGGTTAGGAACATTTGGACCAATTCGGTGGCCGGCACGTTCACCCTACCTTACCCCATTAGATTTTTGGTTCTGGGCCTATTTAGAGGACAAAGTGTATTTGACAACTCCAGAAAATGAAGAAGGATTAAGGGAAAGGATCATCGACGCTTGTAGAGAAACACCTCCTACGTTTATATTAAATGCAAGTCGTGGTGTAGCTAGAAGGTGTCAGTTGTGTCTACAACAAGGTGGCGGCCACTTTGAACAATACTTGTAGATAGTTTTTTCCTCTTGCGTTGTGTAGTTTTTCACTTTTAACATTAAAATAATTTCAACATTTTGATTGTTTTCCATATTACAAAACATTTAAATGACAACATGTAATAAATATTGTTTTCCATGGCATACCTGATTTTTTTGGAAGGAGAAATTTCCAGGTATTTTATTTACTGTTAAATGAATTCTAATATGTGACACACTGTTGGATTTAGTAAAAAAATCTCCTTCGGAATAAAAATATACCTATGAATTTGAAAAAATAAAATTGATTATCATCTGACCTTGAATTTGACCTTGAAAATTTTAAACTATGGTACATATGTAGTGTTTATAAAACGATTTATTCCAGTTTTTGTTCCATATAAATCGAGCCATAAATAACGGACATACGGCTTGCGGCGTTTTTTAGGCCGCACCCTGCATAGATTGATAAATAAGTAGATATTTGATAGAACACTAAATACAACACAAAAACCGAGAAGTCTTTTATGTATAGACTGTGCCAATTTCAATTTTACACTCCTTCCACAATCAAGGGAAAGAAATCATATGACCAATATTTTAAAATACTTACAGGACGCAGGAGAAAAGTTGGAATTCGAAGAAAAAGATGGAATTGATGTTGTTGGAAACATGATCGAATCTTCTATGCTGTCGCCTAACAGAACCTATTACGGCAATTTGCACAACAGCGGGCATAACTTACTGGCGTATATTCACGATCCTGACAATCGTTATTTGGTTTGTACTTTGTTTTTGGTGATCCAGTTGGTAAAACTAGAGTCTTTTTAGGAATCTGGAGGAGTAATTGGATTTCCAGAAACAGCCATGAGAGATCCAATTTTTTACCGCTGGCACTCACACATCGAATACATTTTTCAGCAATACAAGGGTACACTCCTACCATACACTGAGCCTCAAGTAAGAAAGTATCAAAAAAAAAGAAAATGTTATATTTCATTTCATTTCAGCTTGAATTTACCGATGTAGATGTGGTATGTCTCGAAGTGCATTCGATCAAGAAACCGAACACTTTCTACACTTATTGGCAAAAATCAGATGTTGATATCTCCCCTGGATTAAATTACTGTCCGAAAGGGGCCACCACAATTAGATTCACCCATTTGCAACATCACAAATTCGAATACGTGATCACCGTCAGAAATAATGGCGTGCCTGGTAGGAAAGGGACTAGCAGAATTTTCATGGCGCCAAAATTTGATGAAAAGGGGGAAATAACATCATTCCCAATACACAAAGAGATGTTTATTGAGCTTGATAAATTTGTGATTACTTGTAGGTCTATTTTAATTAATTTCTCCAAATCAAACATTTTAAATTTTAGTGGAAGAAGGAATCAACACAATCAAACGTTCATCCACTGAATCCAACGTTACCATTCCTTTTGACCGAATGTTTTCCAGTAATCCAGACGGTGAAGGTCTCCGAGGTTGCAAGTGTGGATGGCCACATCATCTTCTAATTCCCAAAGGTAGTCCCGAAGGATTTACCAGCAAATTATTTGTTATGATTTCCGACTACGAGAATGACCAGGTAAAAATGCATTATGTGAAGTTGCTTATCTTATAAATATTTTGCAGATTGAAGGAGTGCTGCCTGAAGACCTGAGTCCAGGGACTAGTTATTGTGGACTTAAGAATAAATTCTATCCCGATCGCCAAGCGATGGGATATCCATTTGATAGGTTGCCTCGTAATGGAGTGGCAACATTAGATCAGTTTTTAACAACTAATATGAAAGTGCAGGACGTCGTAATTAGATTTGACGACACTGATGAAGTAATGTAAAAATAATGAAGAAAATCTTGAAAAAGTTTTTAAATATACAAAACTTATAAAGGCTTAATTAATCATTGGCTTAAAAATGTTTTACTAATAAATAAAAAAGTTTCTTTAATTTTATTTATTCATGAATTTAAACCACGTTCTCGACTGAAAAAATACACAAGACAATTTCATTACATAGGTAGGAACTTCATTTAATAAAGTAACAAAATCGAAAATAAACATATTCGGATGAAAATGTGGATGCACTTTAACGATATGCTTGATAAATAATGTTAGTTTCATTTCAAATGATTTAACATCTGAATGCATATTGCATATCAATTTATTTTTTCCCTGTAAACGTGTATTGAGTAGATTAAGTTCGGCAGTCAAATCAGTTAAAAACCCAAGATGTACAACCCACTGGTTGTTGAAAAGTTCGTGTATTACCTTTCCTTTCAACTCCATGAAGTTACAAATTTCTTTCCTCAAATAAAAAAATCGTTGAAGTACTGCTCCTCCGCTTAGCCATCTTACTTCACTGTAATAAATCACGTCACCATATTCAGCTTCCACATCTTCCGAAAACTTTTGGAACTGGCGGTGAGTAAGCCCATTTTTTCTTATAAAATTAATAGCAGATACAACGGTATCCATTATTTCTTTCCACGATAAAACCTTGCAACACAATGCTTCTTGATGGACAATACAGTGAAATATAAATGGAACTTCAGATCCAGACTCTTGCAGTTTGCTGTTGACTCTTCCGACAACACCGTCCGTGGTGATGCTGGTTAATTTATCCCAGCTGATGGTGAAATAAATCCTCTCCCTTTGTAGTTCCTTCGAGACTGCACATTTTTAATAACTCCTCATAAACAGAAAAGCTTTCGTCAATTCCTCGCACAAATATAAGGAGTTGCGCCACATCCGACACGTCCGTACTTTCGTCCAACGCAAGAGAGAAGTACGTAAGAGACTGCGCTTTATCCTTAAGTTGTTCACGCAAGCTAGCACCCAAGTCTTCGGTGCGTCGGGTGCAAGTTCTAGCAGAGAGACTAATGTTTTCAAACATTTTTTTCTGTTCCGGGCATACTTCCTCCGCGATAGCTAAGACACACTCTTTTACAAGTTCACTGTCGATAAATGGGCGACCATGCTTTGCTATTAGGGAGTTATCGCAGAGACCCCGGTACGTGAAACGCAGCGGTTATTCTCAATTTGTGGTTAAAGCGCATGCTCAGAAAGTAACGAAACGTGAAGTATTTAACCGACCCCCTTACGTTTGCTGAAATATCATGGGCAAGATCGGATCGTTTTTGGAAAGTTCTCGAAGGGATCACGTGACGCGGACACAGCCCGGCTGTTCTCAATTTTTTTTGTTAACGCGCTTGTTCAGAACGTGAAACATTTACACGGACCCGATATATTTGCTAAAATAACCGGGAAGAAATCCATAACATAACGTTAAGTAGTTTGAATTTAAAAATGTGTATGAACTAATTAAGTCGGTTGGCTGCGTTTAGGATTTTGTTGCTATTTTGGAGAGTTCTGTTACCTAAACGGTCTTATGCAGCCACGGCGGCTGCTTGACTGAGCACGGACGTTGTAGCTGGCCATGTTTTACTGTTGCCACGGGCAAATAAAATAAATAGAAACGTCACCTTTTTTTACAAAGGGAATGACCAGACGTGTTTTACATTTTATTCCGTATTTTATTTGTGTTTACATGTGAGTTATTATTTAATGTTTCAATGAGTTTGTAACATTTGACGGCCCAACGTGGGGCACAAGGAAAAGGGTTTTTTCACCGAACTTTCACCAACGACTCCGATGCCGCGATGCCGCGACGCCCTTCTGGAGGGGGATCAAATCCTAACATCAGGAACCTCCAGTGGCGCCCGCAACCGATGATCGCTACACGATTCAGCGCTAACAGCTGCAACAGGCGACTCCACTTCCCGGAGCTCCGACGCACAGCGTCGAACTACAAGGGGATCGTCAGCGACCGAACAGCGCCGCGAAGAGCTGCATTCCGCCGCCTTCCCCGCTTTCGGCATGACACGAAAGATGCCTGCGTACTAGACCCGCGTCACTCCATGGGACTATGGATGCCTGCAGCAAAGTATGAACAAGTAGCAAGCAACCACGCAACCGACCACCGCTGTACCGACCCGGTAACAGAGTGCAACTACGCACCACTGCAAGAACCATTATGTTGAGTAGAAACCGGAAATTACGAATATAGGTTGATTTTGCGATGTCGCCAGGTCGCCAAGACCCGCTTTGAGAAACTACGTTCTGACGTTTTGGTCAAACTGGAATTAGTACTCGAAAACAAACACGTGCAATCTTTCGGTGGGCATTTATCCAAATTGATAAAAGGCCTCGCAGAATTGCACAAAAACACTCTTGGACTACTGTCAGTACCTCCGCTATTTCCGATAGAAGTCGATTTGTCAAACAGTGCTTTGCAGTACAAATCGACAACTCCAGTGGTTCAAGATAATGATGAAGAGCATGAAATAGAAAATGGGGAAGTGCAAGAAGTGCCTGAACCGAATTTAATTTGTAACCTGGATGTTTTGGATGACGCCGAACCAGTTGAACTGAGTCATCGATGCCCGATTTCGGAACTATCCAATTAGAATCTGATTATAGTGTTATGGATAATCTTACTCTTTTGACGACCCTGCTTCCCGGAGTCCCAACGCACAGCGTCGAACTACAACGGGATCGTCAGCGACCGAACAGCGCCGCGAAGAGCCGCATTTCGCCGCCTTCCCCGCTTTCGGCATGACATGAAAGATGCCGGCGTACGAGACCCGCGTCACTTCGAGGAACCTGCAGCTAATAGCTAACCATAAACTATTTTCTTTATAATATAAATAATCCAAGGCAACAGCTACTTCCAACACCGTGCTCATCCTTTAGGGAGGGGCGTGTTACCTAAACGGTCTTATGCAGCCACGGCGGCTGCTTGACTGAGCACGGACGTTGTAGCTGGCCATGTTTTACTGTTGCCACGGGCAAATAAAATAAATAGAAACGTCACCTTTTTTTACAAAGGGAATGACCAGACGTGTTTTACATTTTATTCCGTATTTTATTTGTGTTTACATGTGAGTTATTATTTAATGTTTCAATGAGTTTGTAACAGTTCGCAATTTTATTTATGTTAAACGGTTATAAATTTACTTCAAGACTAAATTTTTTTACATGTTATAAAATGTATTAAAGTATCATTATCTTAAAAAAATAATAATAAAAAAATATTTTGTTAACACAATCATAAATAATCAATATGGATTACATATGTAATTCATGCGCCTACTTGTGTAACAACATAACAGGCGCCTACTGAAGGGTTAATCACTCCAATTGATTAACGTTTTTGCATCTGCCGTTTGTTCTTTTAATTCTAATTGAAGGTTGCAAAATACTTAAATCATAAACGCATTAAGTACATTAATAAAATCTTCATTAGGCATGACTAAATTTCAAAAAGTTCTGTTATCTTTGGTTTCGTATGCTTTCAGATGACAAAATAAATTAGAAGAAGTGAAATTTTTGATTTCTAATTCCTTGCATACGGTACACTATTGGACAAATTAAATGAGACACGGCGTTCGAGCGCTCGCAGGCGGTTTTGCAAGGGTGTTTGGATGGTTGTCTACAAATTTGAAGGCAGTACTCAGTAAAATTGTCAGGGCCCCATCAAAAATAAAAAAATTAAGGAAACAATTCAAACGGTGGGCGCGTTCAGGAAAGTTGACGTATATTGGAGAAAATCGTTCGTCTCCGAAATAAAAGTTTGGAAATTTGTTAAAATGTTTACGGAAACGACTTTATATAATTAGTTCTTATGCATAGTTTATGAATAAAAATGTTTTAAACAAATTTTCATCAACTTTAAAAAATAATTTTTAACTTTTAACTAGAAACATTATATTTATATTCTAAGCATTTTTTTCTAATTCTGTAAAATTTAATGAAAAGATGTGCCTCTGTTTTTATTAGTATAGCAAACACACTGTTTCAAACAGATATCACTGGCGTTAATAATGTTTTCATTTGTTGGGAGAATATTTTGGAACTGGTCCGAATTTGAATACGAAATATGTTGAATTCAAATTTATTAAATTCGAAAATTAATTCGCCGTTCAACGAAATTATTTAATTTAATTATTTAATTTAATTTAATTATTTAATTAGTAAAATGCAATTAAAAAGTTCATTGAAATTTAATTGCCACACAAACCTAAATTTTACTTTCCGTGAAAATAAAAATCAAACTTTACAAAATTTTGGGGACAACTCTAAAAATTAACAATTTTGTAAAATCCGGCGCTACAAATAAATAATCAAAATACACGTTATTAATCTGAAAATATTTGACGGCAACATTTGCCAAAAATGAATATCTAAGTACTTAAAAACCGGTTGTTTTGCAGGTAGGGCGGGCGATACACCCTTGGCAGTTACGAGGAAATGGATTTGTGTGACAAATACATAGTTCTGACCGGTTGAAAATACTACGTTGAAATGAAAAATTGTTGAGTTTTGAAAAAAATCCAAAAACGGGTTAATTTTTAAATTTAATTTCACATCTTTATTTTGTAGACAATTTCTATGTATGAAGATAAATGAACAACGCAAGATTTCTTACAATTTAGTAACAGGTTTTTTTAGATTTTGCAGAAAAAATTGTAGGTATTGATGACTTTTGAAAACAATTGATGCTTTTAAATTTTAACTGACGTTTTCAAAACTGCAATTAACTAATTTGAATTACAATTGATGATTTTAAAAAACAATTGTAATTCAGAAAATGTCAATTTTAAATAAATGGAAAATTAGATTCTTGCGGTTTCTTTAGAAAACCGGTATTTGAGGGCGCTTCAATTGTTTGGTTCGTGGAAGTGAAATGTTTCCTTTCAAAGAACGACCAAAATACCATTTGAAAACAATTTGCTGTTTGATTAAAGATGACAAATTACAATTATTAGGTACTTTTAAATTTAATGGCGAGTAAATATTTTAAAAAGAAATTTGTATGATCTGGTTTTATGTAGATACTGATGTTGATTTGGAAGTAATAAGAATTCAAAAAAATAAAGAATTTTCGGATAATTGCATATTGCTGGTACTTTTTAATAAATTATTTATCATAGCCAAATAGATGTGTATGAACTAACTAAGTCGGTTAGCTGCGTTTAGGGTTTTGTTGCTATTTTGGAGAGTTCGCAATTTTTCACATGTTATAAAATAAAAGCGACCAAAGATGAACTGATCGGGACTTCACTTTGAAGCCAGCGAAACCGACAATTTACAAATACCCATTTAGCTAAAAGGTGGTAGTTTGACAATAGGAATTGCACTAGTAGTAAGAGGCCACCCAATAAATGTAAATTGCAACATTCCATTACCAGACGAGAATATTTTACAACCGTAGTTTTATTAGGCCCCTTCAAGGGTGGGTGTTGAGAATTTTGCAATGTTTAAATTGCCAGTCTTCAAATATTATTTGGACAAGATGGGTAGAGGAAAATCCCAAAAAGATGTGTCGCAGCAAACCCTTGGAAAGCTAATTGCTTTAAGTAATCGCAATGTCCCGGTAAATGAAATTGCGTTGGAGGTGAATTTATCTGTAAGTTTAAAATTTTTAGTAATTCTCAATATCTAACGAATGTAATAGTTATTTAGTATACAAGACAATTACCAAGTTGAATTTTATCTATTGGGAAGTCGTTTAATAGCGAATCGAAATTGCGTGGCCCAGCTTCTTTGACTTTGTTATTTAATGCTTTAAAAATGTTATTGGCATTTCTAACTTTGATTTTCATTTAGGAATTACAGTAGAATCCCGTTTTTACGTCCCCGTATTTCAAGTGATCCCGTTATTTTCATTTAATTTTAAGGACATATTATTTTAAATTACGTAACTGACGATTATTTAAATAAAATGTAACTAAACCTAATAGTGTTTATTAAAGCGAAGCCAGGTATATAAATGGCTGAGAAGAATAGAAGCGGAAAATCAAGAGGAGCCGTTAACAGTACGCCGACTCGGGAGGTGCGGGCGCAAGAAACAATTATCTGCAGCAGAAGAAGGGCAGATAGTTGCAATGAAAGGGGAAGAGCCGCTTGGGTCTTCCCGCAGCGTCCGAGATGACCTAAATTTAAATTGCAGTATCCGTACAGTTGCTCGTTGCTTAAACCGTAGCGGCTTGCATTGTCGGCGCCCTGCTAGAAAAGTAGATCTTACAAATGATCATGCTCGTCAGAGATTAACTTTTGCTCAACAAAATCTTAACAGAGATTGGAGCGAAGTTATTTTCTCTGATGAGAAGGTTTTTAAGACCAACATGGGGGCACACAAACCTCTTTGGCGTTCAGTAGGAACACGTTATCAACCTGCAAATGTTGCGAGGTCACGAGATAGTGGACGGATAACCATGAGCATGTGGGGATGGATGTCGTCTGAGGGACCTGGCGAACTTGTTCGCACCTCGCATGAATGCCGGCCAGTATAATCGCATTTTGGAAGAGGTAATGCTTCCTAGTGTGAGAATACGTTATCCAGAACCTCATCGTATTGCATTCGTGCAAGATAACAGCTCGGTCCACAAATCTCGATTGGTGCGCGAGTGGTTTGCCAACCAAGAATTAATTGATTTAATTGATTGGCCTGCAAAACCACCCGATCTAAACCCAATCGAAAATTTGTGGGCCGCTGTTGTTCGTGAATGGAATGGCGATGGGGATGGCAATCATGTGCGAACAGCAGATGCGTTATTTCTCCATGCTCAAAGGGTATGGGGACGCTTTCAGGGACGCAACATTTGTCAAAATTTAGTAGGGTCCATGCCTACACGTTTGCAAGATACAATTGCAAACAACGGATTCTGGACTCGATATTAATTTTTTGGCAAATGTTGGCCTCAAATATTTGCAGTTAGATAACGTGTTTTCTGAAAGTGCTTAGTGCCCGGTTGCACCAACGTCAGTTAGATTTAACGAATAGCTAAAAACAATCGTTGCTATAACTCCAACAATTGTTACCATGGCTTTAATCTATAGAATTAAATTTAACAGGCGTTAATGCAACCGGGTATAGGTTAGTGTGTTTTCTGTTTTAAGTATCAATTAGAATATTTTAAAAAAATATCAATTTTCTCGTATGTTTTGGGCCCTTTTGGTTTAATAGCGGATTGTTTACGTGCATAAGGAAAATCACGTTTGTTTCAAGTTGTATTTACACGAAAAGAATTAAGTACATTTTATTGTGTTTTTGTTAATTAAAAATGCTTGATCTTAATTTACCTTAGAGTGAGTCAGAAGTTACTTTAAAAACAATGTTAAAATCTTAATAAAATCTAATTTTATTTGTATTTATTTTTCTCAAAACTTTGTTGTTAACCTTTACGTAAATAAATGTTCAAAAATAAATTTTATAAACAAAACGAAAGAATTTTTTTTACGAAATCTAAAAAAACCTTTGGTCGGCTTTCATTTTGTAACATGTGAAAAAATTTTGTCTTGAAGTAAATTTATAACCGTTTAACATAAATAAAATTGCGAACTCTCCAAAATAGCAACAAAACCCTAAACGCAGCTAACCGACTTAGTTAGTTCATACACATCTATTTGGCTATGATAAATAATTTATTAAAAAGTACCAGCAATATGCAATTATCCGAAAATTCTTTATTTTTTTGAATTCTTATTACTTCCAAATCAACATCAGTATCTACATAAAACCAGATCATACAAATTTCTTTTTAAAATATTTACTCGCCATTAAATTTAAAAGTACCTAATAATTGTAATTTGTCATCTTTAATCAAACAGCAAATTGTTTTCAAATGGTATTTTGGTCGTTCTTTGAAAGGAAACATTTCACTTCCACGAACCAAACAATTGAAGCGCCCTCAAATACCGGTTTTCTAAAGAAACCGCAAGAATCTAATTTTCCATTTATTTAAAATTGACATTTTCTGAATTACAATTGTTTTTTAAAATCATCAATTGTAATTCAAATTAGTTAATTGCAGTTTTGAAAACGTCAGTTAAAATTTAAAAGCATCAATTGTTTTCAAAAGTCATCAATACCTACAATTTTTTCTGCAAAATCTAAAAAAACCTGTTACTAAATTGTAAGAAATCTTGCGTTGTTCATTTATCTTCATACATAGAAATTGTCTACAAAATAAAGATGTGAAATTAAATTTAAAAATTAACCCGTTTTTGGATTTTTTTCAAAACTCAACAATTTTTCATTTCAACGTAGTATTTTCAACCGGTCAGAACTATGTATTTGTCACACAAATCCATTTCCTCGTAACTGCCAAGGGTGTATCGCCCGCCCTACCTGCAAAACAACCGGTTTTTAAGTACTTAGATATTCATTTTTGGCAAATGTTGCCGTCAAATATTTTCAGATTAATAACGTGTATTTTGATTATTTATTTGTAGCGCCGGATTTTACAAAATTGTTAATTTTTAGAGTTGTCCCCAAAATTTTGTAAAGTTTGATTTTTATTTTCACGGAAAGTAAAATTTAGGTTTGTGTGGCAATTAAATTTCAATGAACTTTTTAATTGCATTTTACTAATTAAATAATTAAATTAAATTAAATAATTAAATTAAATAATTTCGTTGAACGGCGAATTAATTTTCGAATTTAATAAATTTGAATTCAACATATTTCGTATTCAAATTCGGACCAGTTCCAAAATATTCTCCCAACAAATGAAAACATTATTAACGCCAGTGATATCTGTTTGAAACAGTGTGTTTGCTATACTAATAAAAACAGAGGCACATCTTTTCATTAAATTTTACAGAATTAGAAAAAAATGCTTAGAATATAAATATAATGTTTCTAGTTAAAAGTTAAAAATTATTTTTTAAAGTTGATGAAAATTTGTTTAAAACATTTTTATTCATAAACTATGCATAAGAACTAATTATATAAAGTCGTTTCCGTAAACATTTTAACAAATTTCCAAACTTTTATTTCGGAGACGAACGATTTTCTTCAATATACGTCAACTTTCCTGAACGCGCCCACCGTTTGAATTGTATCCTTAATTTTTTTATTTTTGATGGGGCCCTGACAATTTTACTGAGTACTGCCTTCAAATTTGTAAACAACCATCCAAACACCCTTGCAAAACCGCCTGCGAGCGCTCGAACGCCGTGTCTCATTTAATTTGTCCAATAGTGAAATGACAACATTTTTTTGTACAAATAACCACAAACGTAAAACAAAGCATTTTCGGCGAGGAAGTCAATTTCTCTGTAATCAGTGAAATTGAAACTGAGTTAATTATTTGAAATTGACACCGGCTGCTGTTCATTAACAAATTTTTCTAAAATATTTTCATTTATAACAGTTAACAATTGATCAAAATCATTGGCACAGTTTGCACTTTCATTATTATCTAAGTAATTTAATGAAAATAATTTTTTAAAATTGTTCTGAAATATTTGTGGGGTAGGATTTGGACTGTTGCCCCCTGAACCCCTAACAGTTCCAAACCAATTTGCAAGAGCATCTTGATTTAGCCTTCTGGTACACAGGAACGAACGGCCTTCATTTTTTAATTCGACCCACAGAAATTTTAAAGCCTTAATCGTTATAAGCCAGCCCTCAAAACATTTAATTTTGTTTGTAATTAATTTACCAGCACTATCAAAAAATTTTAATAGATTTTATCAAATCTACCAATTTTGTTTCGTGGGAACGTAAATTTGCAAAATTACCAATTACTAATTAATAATTAAATTTAAGGCACCACGTAGATCGTGAAATATATTAACACTGTTACAAAAAAATATCAATCACGTCTTTGTAATGCATACATAAATTTGTTTCCTAATTTGTTTATTCTTTGGTATAATGCTTAATGTAAATGGTTTTCTGAAATGTGTACTTATCTGTTATTTACGTAATTAACCACCTACACAGGACGAGTAATAATTCATAAACACTCCCAACAAACTTATAACAGCCATTTAAAAACAATACAAAACGAACTGTAAAATCCAAAATTCCATAATTTTCAATAAATTTCTTTGACATTTTTCAAATTTTAAAGTCTCCCTGACAAGTTCGGTTTTCTACATTTGCGCCTAATATTTAAACTTACATGTGCTTTTCAGTTTCGCCAGACATGCGCATTCAAATAATATCACCGTTAAATCGTCCCGTTTCGCTTCTTTTTAAAAGCGTTAGCGTTCACGGAGAGACTGCGATAACTCTGGTTAGGGCTCTCTCCGTAACTTGAATTTCGGACTGGGTCACGTGGTATTTCACGGAGCGGAGACTTTAAGGGGGTCTTTGCGATAACTCCCTATTATCTCTGCTACTTTGTAGCTGGCACGAACAGCTGATTCGCTTTTGTCTGTCACAACTTTAAACGTGTTCTGCTGATTTTTGAGTGACGATTTCAAGTTAATGATTTTGTTTTTTCGAGATTCCCCTTCAAGGCACCCAAATTTAGTTTTGTGCTCAATATCATAATGTCGCTTCAGGTTATATTATTTTACTACGGAAATACTCTTTTGACAGATTAAACACAATGGTTTTTCTTTAACCCTGCAGTGGGCGCACCTATTTCAGTTACATGTTAGGGCGCGCCGCGGTACTGAGTATGGCACTTAGCATAGTACTGATTTCTACAAGTATAAGTTAAAAAATGTATAGTACAGTTAAAAAAAATTTTTTTTTATTACAGTAACTTTTACAAGAAAAAGCAAAAAAAAAATTAAATTGGTAAAATCCATTTTTAATCTAATACCATTAATCATTGTACAATCATACAATTTTCTTGAAATTACAAACCGTATTACTTCAAATCCGCATAAAAAGAGACAATAGTGTAATTTCGTAACTATTTTATTTCTTCTTCTAATGCTAATTTCAATGTTTCCTTATTCGTTATCCGATGTTTTCTAATTTTTCGTTCCAGATACTCCCATATATGTTCAATAGGATTTAAATCCGGCAACAGGGGTGGTGAATGCAGTTGTTTGGGGACGTTGTATAATAGCCATTCTCGAACAACGTTAGCAGTATGCTTCGGATCTTGATCTTGTTGGAAGATCCATCTGTCTCCTAGCAATAATTTCTCTGCATCACTGCGTAAATGTTGTCGGATAATGTTTAAATAAATCCATCGATCCATTATCTGCTCAATAAACACTAAACTTCCCACACTAGTCGCTGCCATAGATCCCCAAACCATTACGGACCCACCTCCATGTTTTATAGTTGGTAATAAATTTTTTACATCTAAGGCAGTATTGCGTTTTCTCCATATTTTCCCTCTTCCATCACATCCAAAAATGTTGAATTTACTTTCGTCTGTGAACAATACTTTTCTCCAGAAGTCCAAGTCTTCATGTGTTTTAACAAAGTTTAATTGTTTCTCGCGATTTGCATCACTAATAAAAGGTTTTTTACGCGGCACCCTTCCGTTATATCCGGCTTTTCTTAAAATTCTTCTTACATTTTCCGGATGTACTTTTCTGCCAATATCAAGTTCCACATGTGAGGCAAGTGTAGGTGCACTAATCCGTGGATTATTCTTAACAGTGCGTACAATGGTTCTAGAATCACGGTCACTTAGAATTTTTGGTCGTTCAGAACGTGGTGCAGTATTGATTGTTCCTGATGTTTTGAATTTTTTTACCTGACTAACCTGACGTCTTGTTGACCCCCTCTTAGGGTTAAAGTTAGCTGTCGCAAACCTTCTGCTTACGATGACGACAAAGACGACGTTGAGTTAGAGGAATGTGTTCACGATCCACTCGATATTTGCGAAGAATGTTTTCGTTACGACTGTAGCTGCCCCCGTACAAAGTACTCAAGACGCAGAGGATAATTCGGTTTCAAAATTAGGAGAATATGTTAAGTTTTTCTTCAGTGTCTTCATCGCCACCAACGAAGGAGCTATAAAAAAAATATAAACAAATATAATCTCCCAGAAGGCGGCCCTCGACTTTCACACATTATTGGTTGCTGAAAATTTGTGCGAATGTTGAATGTTCGAAAGTATAAGAATGTAACATCACTAATTGCATTTTAAAATGTTTATAATATTTTTTTTTTTGCATTATTTTTTATTATCGACAAAAACATTTCAAAAATTAAATATCAAAATTGTGCGAAAGCGAAATGTGCGATAGTTGAGGGCCGCCTGTACTTATGGAGGGAAAAGTAGAAGGAAAGAAAAATATTAAAGAAAGAAATACTCATGATGTAACTTTCCATTTGAGTTACAGTAGATTTTATAACATAATGAATCTTTTACTGTTAAAAGAATTTGGTTTGGCTAGTGGTCCAATAAAAATTAAATAATATCAAAAGTTTTCAAAACCAAATCGCTTCAGGAATTTCGATATTGACGATTTAGCGGGGTCTGATAAATCCCAAGTGATTGTTAGTCAGAATGAAATATTTCATGGAGCTAGAGGCTCAATAAGCATCCAGGATTGGTCCACAGAGATTAGAAAAAAAACAGAATAGGTGACAAAGTATGTTGTATGGGTGCTAACCCAACAGTATCAATTACAATTTTATAAAATCAAAAGTAAGTTTCCTGCTGACTGCTACGAATTAATTAACTCTTATCTTACCAACCGACATTTTCTCTTCAAATTTGGTGAATATTAAACTACTCTATTTCCGATCTGCTCTGGCGTCCCACAAGGCAGCGTATTGGGGCCGATATTATACGTCCTATTTACAGCAGATCTGCCTGCCGCAACAAATACACTGACTGCAACATTTGCTGATGAAACAGCAGTTTTAGCATCACACCCTAATTCACAGATAGTATCGTATAATCTACAACTCCACCTAAACAACCTGCAAGAATGGTTAAAAAAATGACGTATTAAAATTAATGGTAGAAAATCAGTCCATGTTACCTTCGCGACAAGAAGAGAAACTTGTCCACCTGTCGTACTGAACAACCAGCAAGTTCTCTAAGCAGAAAGTGTTAGATATTTGGGAATTCATCTTGATAGAACACTAACTTGTAAAAATACATCTGTACCAAACAGAATCAATTAGTAGAACTATATCGGAATATGTACTTGTTCTTGAACGCAAACTCAATTATCACTTGAGAACAAAATACTTCTTTATAAAACTATCCTGAAACCTGTCTGGTCCTACGGAATTCAGCTGTGGGGAACAGCAAGTAATTCCAATATTGATATACTGAGACGCTTTCAAGCTAGGACGCTGAGATCCATTGTGAATGCCCCATGATATATCCAGAATGTGGTAATACGACATGATCTTGGTATCCCCACAATAAACGACGAGGTTCAAAAATACAGCGTGAGGTATCACAACCGGCTTAGCGCCCACCTCAATCCTCTAGTTGAATACCTACTAGATAACGAAGACAATGATGAACCCAGGCTCAAGAGGTTCAAGCCAAATGATCTACTAAATAGATTTGTTTGAGTGTGTTTTGTGTTTAGTGTAATTTAGTTTTTAGTTTAGATTAAGTCAACCCCTAGTCATATCCATTATGTTGCAATGCGAATATAAAGAAATTGTTGATGAACTCTTTCCACCAAATTCCATATTATGTCTATAAATTTACTAAATGTCAATAGACAGATCGTAAAGATTACAATAATTTTAAAAAAATATTTTGTCAGTCAACGCCTTACCCTCAAACTTATGGAACAACTTTTATATAATAGTACCTATGTATATGCGGTATGTAAGTTAAAATATTAATTACTATTTCGATTTCACTGACAAGTAAGAAAATTAACAATATTGATTTCAATCTAAATGTACCTACAAGATGAAAACATTATTTTTGTGAAATAGATACTATTATTCATACATTTTATATAAGACACACATCTCTTCGCTTAACAGACTTAGTAAACACTTTAATCACATATCAATAAACAGCATCTCTATTTTCTCCTCGCTCAATTAATATGATATCGCAGACAGAACTTTTGTAAAAACAGGTATTTGATTATTCTGTTCAAAAGGTTTAACATTTTAATTTTTACGTTTACGTTGATAAAAATTACATGAAACTAGGTTACGTACATTTTTGTGTTTACCAGCGGAAACTATGCGGCGTAGATATTATAGATTATGTAAAATGTGATTAATAAATGTTCGGGCTACGAACCAACCAAACAATGATGGCGGTTCACCTTCTTACCCGTCGCGTCGGTCATAAGTTGTCGATCGTTAGTGTATGCAAAATATGCATCGAAGCTATATTACCCACACATACCCGTAATGAATATGTCAGCATGGTTCAAAAATGATCCCACGAAAAAATAACGAACAGCTTAACTTAAAAATATTCTTGAAGGAAGTGCCATTTAAAACTGTTTAATTTTTTATATTATTACTAGTAGAAAACTTCAGCCCTAGAACGGGCTGACAGTATTTATTGTGCATTTATGCATTTAATTTATCTATTTTATTTATTATTTATCTACCATTTTATTTATATACATTTGCATTGCAATATAATGTATTTTGCTTTACTTACCTTTAAGCTCCGTAAATTAACGATATAAATATCAATTTTTGACACTCAGCTTGGTCGCCTACTCTGATCTCAAAAAAAAAATTGGGAAATAGACCACCATCGGGAATTATATTTAGAGACTAGCTGAAATACCCGGCTTCGCTCGGTGTACAAAATTTGGTGGCAGTAGGACACTTCTTTCTATGCGAAAGTCTATTTGGGCGATAGCCCCCCCCCCCTCCCTTATACTAAGATGCCGTTGTGTACAAAATTTGGTGGCTGTAAAACACTTTTTTCTACGCAAAAATCTGTTTGGACGATCCCCCCCCCATAAGATTCACTTGTGTTCAAAATTTGATAGCTGTAGGACATTTTTTTCTATGCGAAAATAAGTTTCAGTGATCACCCCGTGCGATTTTTGTTTGCCCCCCCCCACGATCGGCATCAAACTAAGTCCCCCTACGAAGATGCACTTGTGTACAAAATTTGTTGGCTGTAGGACACTTCTTTCTATGCGAAAATAAGTTTCAGTGACCCCCCCGTGCGATTTTTGTTTGGACCCCCCCGATCGGCATTAAATTAAGTCCCCCCCTACTAAGATGCACTTGTGTACAAACTTTGGTGACCAACTTCGGTTCAGCGATTTCCGAGTCTATACGACACTTCGTCACCCCACCCCCCCGATCGGCACCAAACTTCACAGGAACACTCTCCAGGTTATGTTAGAGTATTCCTGAAAATTTCATCAAAATCGGTTCAGCGGTTTCCGAGTCTATATGACACTTTCCCCCCCCCCGATCGGCACCAAACTTCACAGGAACACTCTCCAGGTTATGTTAGAGTATTCCTGAAAATTTCATCAAAATCGGTTCAGCGGTTTCCGAGTCTATATGACACTTTCCCCCCCCCCGATCGGCACCAAACTTCACAGGAACACTCTCCAGGTTATGTTAGAGTATTCCTGAAAATTTCATCAAAATCGGTTCAGCGGCTTCCGAGTCTATATGACACTTTCCCCCCCCCCGATCGGCACCAAACTTCACAGGAACACTCTCCAGGTTATGTTAGAGTATTTCTGAAAATTTCATCAAAATCGGTTCAGCGGCTTCCGAGTCTATATGACACTTTCCCCCCCCCCGATCGGCACCAAACTTCACAGGAACACTCTCCAGGTTATGTTAGAGTATTCCTGAAAATTTCATCAAAATCGGTTCAGCGGCTTCCGAGTCTATATGACACTTCCCCCCCCCCCCGATCGGCACCAAACTTCACAGGAACACTCTCCAGGTTAAGTTAGAGTATTCCTGAAAATTTCATCAAAATCGGTTCAGCGGTTTCCGAGTCTATATGACACTTTCCCCCCCCCCGATCGGCACCAAACTTCACAGGAACACTCTCCAGGTTATGTTAGAGTATTCCTGAAAATTTCATCAAAATCGGTTCAGCGGCTTCCGAGTCTATATGACACTTTCCCCCCCCCCGATCGGCACCAAACTTCACAGGAACACTCTCCAGGTTATGTTAGAGTATTTCTGAAAATTTCATCAAAATCGGTTCAGCGGCTTCCGAGTCTATATGACACTTTCCCCCCCCCCGATCGGCACCAAACTTCACAGGAACACTCTCCAGGTTATGTTAGAGTATTCCTGAAAATTTCATCAAAATCGGTTCAGCGGCTTCCGAGTCTATAAGCTACACACATACACACATACACACATACACACATACACACATACATCCAATTTTATATACCGGGAGATTATCTTACAGGTATACATATCTCCTATGTTTACTTTTAAAAAAAACGCGTCAACGTATTGATAACTATAGGCAACCAACATTACACCACAAATCACAAGGTTATTATTTTTCATTGTGAAAGGTTATGTTCAAGTATCATGAATAGTATTATGAATAGAATCTAAAATCATTTGAATATCAAAATAATAACAATTTTAATAAAACTATTAAATGGGATAACTTCCCAAAATTTGAGAAGTTATTAACAGAAAGTACATAACAGAAAAAAATAAACAAATAGCGTCATAGCAAGTGTTCAAAATGTCCACCTTCTACTTCTAAACATCTAAACATCCATTTGAAACCATGGTTCGTTAATGTTTAAATTTTCTATTGCCGGAATGATGTTGTTTACCAACAGATCTAAAAATTTGGCCGAATTAAGGTTTCCATCAATAAAAAAAAGGCCCGATAAGTGTAGCATTAACTATCCCTAACCACACATTCACCTTCTGCTGGTACTGAGTGTGGGTCAAATTTTGAATATGGTGATTAGTGCGGGACCAATATCTAAGGAAAACGAAGGAACAAGGTTAACAGAATAAATTGGATAAATAAGAAATTATGATGCACACCGGAAATTTTGGGAATTGACCTCTCCATTTAATGTGAACGTTGCTTCATCGGTGAAAACTATCTTCGCTAAAATTTCATCATGTTCGTTTAACAAATTAAATAAAGTTTCACAAAAATTTGTTCTTTTTGTTTTATCCTCCTCAAATAACTCTTGATGATTGGAAAATTTATAAGATTTGTACTTAAATTCTTTTAGTGTTTTAAATATTGACGTTTTTGATACAACGAAATATTCAGCTACTTCTCGCAAGGATACCATCGGATATTGCTCAACGTAGCATAAAATATTTAATTTTAATTCTTCAGTCAACACATGATTGGTTTTAATCTTCTTTGTATGACCATTTACTATGCAGCCTTGTGAATTAAATTTTTTAACGATATTGTGCAGAGTTCTGATGCAAGGAATTGGTCTTTCAGGATATTTTATGGAAAATAAATCTCTCACGGTCCGCAAACTATTACCTTGCTGGTACCACATTAACAATTCAATTTTTTCGTCTTTGCTGTACATGATTATTACAGAAATTGCAATTTTATGTTAAAGTGACACTGAAAAATTAATTGACTTTTGTTGAAAGAGCCAACTTTTCAAATGTTGAGAATTTTGGTGTATACTTAGTTGCCTACAGATCGCAATAAAGCAATGCGTTGACTCGTTTTTTTTTAAAGTATACATAGGATATGTTTACTTTTAAGATAAGCTCCCGGTATATAGATTAATATAGGATAGCTATTTTGATCATAAAACCATTGATCATGACACCCATTGATAAAATTGGTATTTTTTGTTGTAAATGCTGGGATTCACAAAAAGAAATGGTGACATCTTATGTTCAATGTGTCAAAATACGGAAAAGGTGTTGAACAATCAGGCAGGTAAAACTTCATTTGTAATTACAGAAATTTACCAACAAGAAATTTCGAACAATTGATTATGCAGCAATAATACGAACAGTACAATTTCACTAATCCGGACAGATAAAGTTTTCTCCTAGTCCGGATTGGCAAATTTTCAGAATATTTTAAAATAGCAAAAATAATTCAAATAAAATATGCTTTTAATACATCTAAAGTAATCAAAAGAAATACAAGGTGGACCATCGTATAGCATTTTCGAGATAATACACAAAATAATTGCCTGTTTAATGAATTATTCGTGTTTTTAGAGGATGTGGAATTCAGCTTCCTAAACCGTCTATTTATATCAGTTTTGAGGTTTGCTGCAAAATAATTATCATTAATTTTAATCGACTACCAAATCTTTTTATTGTAATTCATTATATGTAGTTTCAATGATTATAAATTTTATGTGTACAGTAGAACTCCTCTATAACGAGTCCCGGTGATAACGAAAAATTGACTAAGTATAAGGAGTAAATCGTCTGGTCCCTGGCCGTTTTGTAGAATACTCCTTGTACTCCTTGATAACTAAAATTTTATCGTCTGCATCTTTTGACAACTTTTTAAGCAAAGAACACTTCGTGTAATATCCTGTACCATTATGTCGTCCTATAAAACAAGAAAAGCATTTTCTATCAAAGAAAAAATATTAATATTTAATTAAAGAGTTTCAAAATAGTAAAAGCAAGCTATAATCTGCAAAGAAAGACATTTGGCGAGTTCTACATTGGCAACAATTTTAAAAAACAGAGACAAGATTATGAGTTCAAGTAGTGAATTCTCGTCAAAAGTGAAGAAATGGTAAACTGGATAAAGCCGTTTTACATGGTTTAGAGTGAATAGCGAATGCAATGTGCCTATAAGCAAAAGACAAAGCTGAACAGTTGTCGGAAAAAATTGAAAATTCTCCACAGTCAAAATGGTCAAATGAGTGACTGAATCGTTTTAAAAGTAGACATAGCATCAATTGCTGTAAAATATGTCGGTTCCGTTTTTTTCTTTTAAGGTACGGAACCCTAAAAAGCAAAGTACTATTAGTCTATTGGATGTTGTAAACTACATACACAATGCGTGGTCACTTGTGGGGACAAAAACAATTATAAAATTGATGAAGATGATCTTCCATTGACGAAATAGATTGATGTACAAACATATAAAGTTAGCTATAATTAGGATGGGTGGCAAACACACAAAATCTATATTATTTTGTTTACAGAGCTGGAGAACTTCTCTTGTGAAATGAGACGAAAGGTTGTCCCCTCTCAGAAGTTTTCGTCCATCAATTAATTTTGCATGAGGTGTAAAGCAAGTTTTAAACCAATCTGCAAAGCAGATTGCATCAAACCATCCGTGGTTGGACCTATTATAACGCGTTCCTTTTACACAATATTTTTTCTCACAACATGGAGCGCCTTTAAGTCCACCTTCGTACCAAGAGTCCCATAAATTTGCCGCCTTACACACGACATAAGGAAGTAGTATGTCGCCAGAGGCAGATATGCATAACATAATTTATTGTCACTGCACTTTTGGTAAAATTTATTACGTTGTCTGGATATTTAACGCCGCATTGGGAAATCATCTTTCTTTTGCCAGGGTCATCACTTAAGTTACTTTCGTCATAGTTAAATATTGACACCGGGGCAATCCCCTCCAAAGTTTTACTTAATTCATTAATGAAATCTGCGTTTGCTTAACTGGCGTTTATGTCGTGCCAAAAATCCCCTAGCCCAATCAGCACCCGGAAAATTATCTTTAAATCGAGATGTATTTCCCAGGCGATCAAGGTATGCTTTTGCTGTTAAACGCAAGTCCAAAGAATTTAATGGGAATCCCCATTTCGCACAGGTGAGCAATCCGTCTACAAACTCGTCTTCTTCTTTTTTTGAAAAAATAGTTTGGCCTCCATGTTTTTAATACCACGACCATAAATTTTATTAATTAATGTACCTTTGGGTATTCCATATTGCACCATTTATCACCTCAGTTATGCAAGTTTCGAGTGTCTCTTCACTGTATCGTTTGAGACGCTTGGCGCCTTCTTTACGCTTGTATTTTCTCAGCATATTCACTACTATTTACATCCAAACAATACTACACAGTTCACAGATGCTCCTTTTCGCAGTAGCGTCTTAACACTAGAACGCTATCGCTAGTGAATTTAATAGTTTCGTGTCGAGCAACACTGGGCTGTAGTCAATATTGATGATATAGGGTTTACAGATAAGAGCTTAGACTTCCTGCTGAGTTTGTATTTATTTATTTATATTATACATCCGAAACAGTGGTAGCAAAAATTCCAAACAGGTGTTTGATTTTGTCGAAATAAATATAGCTTCAAACCTTTCCGACAAAAATTCAGACCATTTAGTGAAGCTAGGTGACTCTATTGAAGCAAGTAAAAAATTGTTTGATGGGTACTGGTTTATACCGACTTAACAACTTCTTATCGGTAATTCAATACGATTCAAAATATATCAACTAAAGTCGCTTATTGTATGCAAGCAAGGTGTCGCATCGACGTACGATAGCGGTCTAGGGTTAAACAAAACTAAATTAGGTGTACTTACAAGACATTGTGAGTTTTAACGCGTCAGTCAGCTTCACCCCAGAATCATCAAAATATTGCATAATCTTTGTAATTTTGACGTAACTTCACGAGGCATCAACTATGTTAAAATTTTAATGTATATTTGCGACTTAGAGTAGTTGGATGATAGTTGAAATGATACTTGAAATTTTATTAGTACCACTTTCTGCGGATAAAAGTTTGAACACCTAATTTTTAGGTATGTTTTCACCTTGAGACAAAATATTTTTTTTAAATTTTATTTCAACCGTGAGAAAAATTGTGTTATATTTGTCTGATACTGTAATATATGTAGCAGCAATTTAACCCCTAAGAAACATAAAACCTTTGTTTATTTTAAAACTATAGCAACAAATATCTTTTTTCATATTTTTAGTCAAGTTCATCCCAGCAGTCAGCTTAACCCCGTTTTACGGTATTGATTTGACGTTTGAATAACACTTCATAAACAGCTAATAGGTAATTTGATGACTGAAATAATAAATTTTCGGCTTCCGTTAAGCCTCCCTAAACAATCCCCTGATTTAATTTTCGAACGATTTAATTTGGTATTGCTTACACGTTAACTAAAGCAGATCAATATTAAGCACGCTCAAATTTTGTTGCCAATTCCTTTCATTTGAAATTTGAATTGAAAAGGACGAGTAGAAGCACAAAATTTAAAAAATAAAGTATTCAAAGTATGCGATGCGCGACATTCTCTGAATACTTAATATAAATGGTAGATTAACATTCGTTAGCGACTAATGGATTCATCACAAAGCTGCGTAAGCAAATTTTCCAGAATTTATTGATAAATACTTCCGGAAGCTGTGTTGATACAGATTATATAATATTTTACGCTTAATCCTTCCATTTATATACTTGTCCAAATTGCTATTAGACTAAATGTAGGCCATTAATACATGAAAATTGAATTATTATATCTCGCGGCAATAAATATTGCTGTCCTACCCTCTGCCCATCTTAATTGTATCACTGCTTGTAAATTTATAATACAATTAAATTTCTAATGGTCACGAAATTTCCTTCACATCCTATTTATATCGAAAATTTTCGTTACTTTTTCATTGCTTGCGGCTCACGCTCTTAAACTTAAATGCTTGTATTTGTCAATGTTTGCGAAAAGCACGAGTACTTTCAGCTACAAAGAAATGTATCTGAGTTTCTACAGTACACCCCTGAGAGTAGAGTTTGACTAAAGATATTCTGCGTTTATTACTGTGCCTTTTACAATACTATAAGTGATCCGGCCATAAAAGTAGGTAAGCCGTAATAATCAACATGGGCAGAAGTGGCCAGGGCTGTATTTGGTAAATTTTTATAAATTTCTTGATGCTTAGATATAAATATGAGTAAACATTAAACCTCTTCTAATAATTAGGTAGGTATGTGGAGTTATTGATTAACTTAGATACTTGATGAATTCTATGACTTGTATTTGATTATTTGTTCTGAACTTAACTAAAGTTGAAATATTTAAGTACGGTTCTGAAGTATCTGCAAAAATATTTTTTAAAGCAACCAGTTTTGTGGCTTCCTGCAGTGAACCCCCATTATCATCAGTAAAAGTTGATTGCGGTTTAAAGTCATAAACGCAGAATATCTTTAGTCAAACTCTATATGTTTCGGCTGTTAAAAATAGGCAAACAACGTGATATAACAAAAACAAATTGCGCATAATTTAATCACCTATCGATTTGATCTCGAATTGTAACGCTGTTACCAAATAAAAAATCGATGCACATTAAAAGTTTTCTTCTTTACTTGAACTGCTGACACATTTTATTATGTTTTATGCAGACTACCAAACGGAGGGAGTATCTGCTCTGGGACTTGTACACGTACAATTACCCAGGGACAAAGTATCATCTTTTATTCAGAAACCACCTTTTCCACTTTTGCATAAAAGTTAAAAAGTAAAATTTACAACCCTGTACCGTGTCTATTATTCATAATTTTGCAAGCATCAGTAGTTTATTGATAATTTCATTCGAGAAGCTATTATTGGAAAATGTATTTTAACGCAGAAGAATTTATCCGCTGGTCAAAATATAAAGTTTATTGATCCTTTGATATTAAATACGAGGTTTGAATTTTAACCTGCCAATAACACTCCGTATACGTTCTGTTTGTTTTACAAACAACTTCCACTACTAGCTAATGATGTACTCGAAGTGAAGCGTAATTATTAGTTCGTACTTATTTTTTAACACAATCCATGTCCGGACACGGAATTTTCGGAAAATATCTCAATTGGATAAAAAAGGCGGATGTCGATACTTGCTGGTTTTGCCAGCAGGTAGACACGCCAGAACATACTATATTCATTTGTGACGAATGGGAAAGCATCCGAAGAGATGCTAGGATTAAAATGGGTTGTAATATAGACCGGAATAATATTTCTGAGTTATTATTGGATTCCGAGGAATCTTGGAAAACAGTAACCAACATGATGCGGGACATTCTGCATGGAAAACAGCAAGAGGAATTTCGTAGGGAGGAACTCCTCGTCAGAGATGATGTGATATCAGATTCTGACGAAGATTGAAGGTTAAAGGTTGTGTGATTGAGAGAATGAATGTATATGAGGTATTTTGAATAATTTTTTCTTTTTTCTTTTTTCGATCTGTTTGAAATTTTTTAGAAACGTCAAAATTTACCAATTGAAGATTTTTGTAATTTTTTGCTCGTGAAGCGTTTATAGTAATTATTAGAAGCAAATAAGTTTCATTTAATTTTCATAAAGTCGCGAGACGGATTCCATCAGTTTATTTGTAAAGTTACGGCGAAAAATGTAAAAATTTTAGAAACGTCAAAAAATTATTCAATATACTACTTTGATTTTGATAGTAAAAATTCTAAGCCTCCTAGGTTTAAAATTTTTAATTATTTATTTATTTCTTTTAATTATTTTTTGAATCATATTTAACCAATCTTATTGAGTCATTTAGGTTGTAACGAACATCACAATTAAAGATGCAAGTTCATGTGAAGCCTTGACAGCCAGAGGGTCCATTACCAAGGGGAGTCAAGGGATGCCTTCTTCACAATTCAATCTAAGATGATCAAAGAGGGAGAGAGTGATAGAGAGTGTGAATGATAGGTAAAGGAGGAAGAAGATGAAATGAGTAAAAGTGTGTGTGAAAGCAAACTAATAAGAGGCAATTTTTGATGATAGAGGGAGAGAGTGATAGAGAGTGAGAATGATAGGTAAAAGGGAAAGAAAACGAAAGGTGAAAAAGTGTGAGTGAAAGCGTACCAAAAGATGTGATCTAATGATAAGATGTAAATGGAACTAAACAGTCACTCATCTCGAAGTAATACTTGACGTAATGTTAATGTGGTTCCCGTGGTGAGGAAGACGTATGGGGGAGGAAGTTAGTAGTCACACAGGTTACCTCCTCTTAAAAAAAAAAAAAAAAAGTTCGTACTTATTAAATCAAAGTTTGGTAATTTTAGTCAAATAAACTTAGACGCAAAATCTTTCTTCTACAAAGAAATGCGCCGTATAAATTTTAGAAATGCCTGCAGTTGTTTGTACCTTAAAAAGCTTTTGCATTTAATATTAAATACCACTTACAGAAAAACCTTTTACTTTTAATCAAAAATGTGGCAAATTTATTTCTTTAATATTAAAATTACAGTAAACCCTCGATTTAACGGCCAAAATTTTCGGTCGGTATTTTTTTATTGACTATTTTTTAATAAAGAAAAAGAAGTTCAAAAATTGAATTGAGTGTATCATTACGCGGAGTTTGTAGGAACTGTGTCAAAACAAACTGTATCAGACATTCACAAAGTTAAAAAGTTGTCACGTGCTCCATCGTACTTTGACGTTCATCTTGCATACAGACACCCTTTCGCTTTGAGTGGTCCGCTAAATCGAGGGCTTACTGTACTTAATGAACTTCCACATCTACGACTGACGTTATTTTTTTATTTAACTGTTGGAAACGTATCAAAAGTTTAAAAAAAAATACTTACACTTGTTTTGGAACCATCAAACCAATCACTGAAGAGTGGATTGAGGGGACTCCATTGTACTTGCAGTAGTTTACGGGGGGAGGTTTGATGCTAAACATAAAACAAAAATTAAATAATGACAATACTATTATCACAAAAGCGGACAAATCCAAAGCTATGGTATTGATGAACAAACAAAATTATATTGAAAAAGCTTTGAATTTTGTTAATAACAACAATTTTGAGTTAATCAATAAAGACCCAACATCTATTTTTCAAGCACAAGTGAGAAATATAATAAAAATGTCTGACAAAATTATCCCAAAACAACACCAATGGTTTAATATAAATATGAACCCAACTGCACCAAAATTATTAGCATTACCCAAACTACATAAAATAGATATACCTATTAGGCCGTTAATAAACTATACAACTGCGCCAGCATATAAAATTTCTAAAACCATAACAAAAGAATTAAAAAATGTTATTAATTTAGAACATAAATATACAATCAAAAATAGTTTAGAACTAATACATAAATTAAAAAATGTTAAATTAAATAAAAATTCTAAATTTATATCGTAATATGTAGGGTCAGTTGTTCAACAGTGAACCAAGCAGGAACAGTGAACCACCTCTCGTTTTCAACGAATTTAAAATGTTACGTTTATGGCGACATCTGTTGTAATTTGCTAGATCTTACCTCAAAGTTATATTGTAGTTACTGATAAACTGTAATGACGCATTGTTGGTAAACCCGCAGCAACGTGTTTTGTGAGTGCGCAAGTAAAAATCAAACGGTAAGTTGAAATCTTCATATTACCTTTGTTTCTGTAGCTATTGTTTATGCTACCGTTTACTATTATAAATGGATAAGGGCTCTATCAGTTTAGTCAGCGAAATAAGTTACTTTATCAAACGGTTTTTTTTCTAGAATTTAATTTTTGTAAAATTGCCGAGTAGTTCACAGTGAACCATGTTTGTGCATCCAGCAGTGAACCACCCGGTTCACTGTGCATACAGGGTGCGGCAAAACTGGCAAAAGCATGATTGCGACGGATACACCCGAAATGAATGTGATTGAAGAAGCAAGACAGGCAAGCAAGCGTAGAAAGGAAGTGGTTAAGAAGAAAACAGTCGAACGCCAAATTTATTAAGTTTCTCTACGATAGTGGTGGATGTGGTTCAATATTTGTTCTATACTTTTCTAATAAATTTTTTTATTTCCATCTAAAACTCCTATTATCTATCTGGTTCGGTGTGTACACAGTCATGGTTCACTGTATCACACCCGTGTCTCACAGTGAACCAAAGTACATTAAAGAAAAAAACGGCTATATCTCAAAAACTTGATTTTCCATAGATTTATCCCACCGCAAACTTTAAGATTATTTATCATATTTAACTGGTAAACAGTTTTCAAAAATGAAATCCCAGTAGATAAGCTACAAACTCGGCCACAAAATTAGATGGTTCACTGTTGAACAACTGACCCTACACAAACATTCCAATAAAAGAAACAATAAATATAATAAAAAACAATTTATATGACAAAAATTATCATAAAGAATATATTCAGCAACTAATAAATAACATCGAAGTAATACTCAACCAGAATTATTTCCAATTTGACAATAAGTATTATAAACAAAATGATGGCTTAACAATGGGATCACCTATATCAGCAATTTTAGCAGAAATATTTTTACAAAAATTTGAAGAGGAGGCCATGCAAACATTAATTGAAAAATTCAAAATTATTAAATGGTATAGATTTGTGGATGATACATTTATTATTACGGAGTACAATAATCCAAATGAAATTTTAGAGTACTTAAATGCAATTAACGAAAAGATAAAATTTACTATGGAATTAGAAGTAAATAATTCCATTAATTTTTTAGATTTAAACATTGGGAAAAAAGACAACAAGTTAAATTATAACATATACCGTTTCAAAACGTTTCCACCAAAAAGTTATTTTAAAAAGTTCTTGGATTTCACGAGTTCTATCACTGGTTAAAATTGATGACATTATTTCTGGGACACGTTGTATATTCAAACCAACGGTACCATGACTTACAAAAAGTGTCAAAAGTTTGACAATCCATCTGCACTTTTTATCAATTTTATTGGCTGTACGGTTGCTGACTTCTATATAAATAGTATTACTATAAACACAACGTAAAGAATTAATGAAATTGGTATTATTTTGCATTTATTTTGTCATCTTACATTTAAATCAAGTGCCATTTCAATTTAATGGTATATTTTGTTGCCTAAATACCGAAATCATTTATAAGAAATCATTCATCAAAAGGGGTCATAATGAATGATTTCCTATTCATTAAATCGACCCGTAAATCAACGATCACCGGAAAACATAATAACAGGTGTGTTATCTGTGTAACACTATTAACTATGTTTTTGTATAGACCCTGTATATGCAAATAATCCGACGGCAAAGGCATTAGAATGCCCAATTTGCTTTCATTTTTTGATACCGCCAATTTATCTGTGCACTACAGGTCATACTATATGTAATGAGTGTCGTTCAAAACTTACAACATGTCCAACTTGTAAAAACGAATTTGCTGAAACATGTAATTACAGTTTGGAAGCTTTAAGTGAAAGCATTAGAAATTTGGCCTAAATTATAACAAATTTATTAATTTTATTGTTAAGCCATAAATATTGTAGTAATTTGTCTAAGTGTAAGTTTTGTAATAATTTTTAATTGTTGCATTTACGTTGACAGCAAAATTGCAAAGAAATAATTATGGAATTTAATTTTATGCTAATAAAGATTGCCGAGAAAATTTAAGTGTCTGAGTGGTTTTTAAAAGAAAATCCTTAAATTGTGCATTTGTTTTTTTAAAGATGTTCTTAATAGTTCCTTGTAGTATCGCCGATATATTTATGGTTCTGCAAAATTTTTAATTTACGTTGAAAACTGAAAACTTAATTAGTTTTACGGATTGAAATTGAAGTACTCCAAAAGTAGCGTAAAAACAGGGCGGATACTTATTACATGTTATTTTTAATTGCCTCCCTATTCCTGCATTTTCGTTTAAAATTTTGGTTCAAAACTTATTCAAAAAATTGCTTACTTGTCACTGAACAAACGATAGTGAAACACAGATATTGTAATTAAAATAACATGGAACTTATCGAAAGTTGTCGGAGTAACTGGGTAATTTTTTTAAATTGATGGTCTCGAAACTTTTGCTTTTTGGTAATGGCACTGTTGTACCAGAAATCCGCAGACAACAACAAAGTATGACGGCAATTTAATCCAAATTTTCTTCTTTGGTATGTACAAGTGCAGCCTAAAAGAAGATTACCATAATTGAATTAATTGAAACTCCAAAATGCAGAAAACCGGCCTATTTTAATGAATTGATTTTTTGTAAAAAATTTATCAACCTCCTGTGATCTTTAATAAAAACAAATTATACGCCTGAATTTTGAATGTAGGTACAACAGAAATTTTCGATTCCGTTTTCACCCATAATCTTTATCACGTTTTTCAGAAACTTTTGCCGACTTTAAATTGGGTGAATGACTGAGTATATTGTATTTGTTTACAAATTTGTATTGGATGAATTTAAATTAGTTTTTCCAGATGTGAAATTAAAAATATAATTAATAATTACATTTACCTTCTCGTCAAACACCTCTGGCTTCGCCATATTTTGAATTGAATTTGGCTAAAACCAAGTCGAAACCGCGTTCCTAATTTGCGTTTTTCCTATTTCTAATCTTGAGGTCACTATAAGCTTTTTGTAACAGAATGGACGTGCTAATCGGCGATTGTTAAGCAATTAGGTTCAAACTTATTTGAACTAAACTCGGAAAATCGCTTATCAATAAATCAACAAAAAAAAAATTAATGATAATACGGAGAATAATATAAAATAGGTTGTTGCTTAGATGATGAAAGAGACCATTTATTAAATCGGACTTTTTTACAAATCCTTGAATGTAACCGGAATTTTTGTTCACCAGAACTGGTTTGAATGAATCGCACAATTCAATTTCTAAAGATTGTATGTATTACATTAAATACCGTAATGACCCAAACTTGCTGCCAAAATTTGTAACATCCCGCACGTACCTTCGCGAAATTTAAAAAAAACTGTCCATGGACTCGTGACGTTGTGTTTTAAAGCAAGGGGCGGCAAGCGGTTCTGGATGCAACGGTGAGACTTTTAGGGGAAGGGGTGTCTTCAATAAAACAATAGAATAGTGGAAGATGCCTTTTAATTCAACTCTATGACTGAAAAATGATTGCGTGTTCAACACAAAATAAAAAACACATGCATAACATGCAATAATTGGGTAATAGTGAAACTTCCACCCAAACTATTATTCCCTCAGGCATGTTACCAAATTATTTTAACACGCTAAAAAAACAAATTAACACCACCCCCTTCATGCACAACACAAAGAAATCGTCCATTTAGAAAAACAAAAAAGTTATGGTTATGAGATTTTGCCTTATCGTTAAACATCACAAATCTTAAAAAATCCTCCTGGTGATCTACCTTGGTTGTATGTCTACACTCAGGGTAACGATAACTGTATAATCTGGCAACAACAACTACATTTTTGTGACACTCGCCATTCATCGTTTTAATACATTTTGCAAATTTAAATTGTTAGTTTGACAATTATACTCGCCAGGGATTTCCAAAAATATAAAACTTGATTTTTGTATCTTTTTTTGTAGAGGTGGTAAATCATAAACTTCCACCCCTATACGTCTTCCTCGCCCCGAAACCGCCTCTCAGCATTACTTCAGGGTGAGTGACTTTCTTTATTCTTCGTCAGCTCCGCTCTCCGGAACTCTTCCTGTTGTTTCCCACGCATAATATCCCGCATCATGTTGGCTACTGCTTCCCAAATCTCTTCCGATTCCAGAAGCAATCCCGAAATATTATTCACATTAATTTCACAGCCTACGTGTATTCTAGCATCTTGTCGAATGCTCTCCCATTCATCACAAACGAACAAGGTATGTTCTGGCGTGTCTACTTGTTGACAGAACCAGCAAGTATCCACATCAACCTTCTTAATCCACTTTAAATATTTTCCAAAAATCCCATGTCCAGACATTGCTTGAGTGAGTAAATAATCCGTTTCTACCCACTTACAATTATACCATTTGCGAATGTCTTTAATAAAAATTTTGGCCCAACCATTATAATTTTCCCACTCTTCCTGCGATGATGTGATTAAAGATTCAAGAATTGGAAGACTTTTATCGTATTTGACATCAAGTGAGCTGTTTTCTATTGCAACTTCCTCTGGCTCGTCTTTTATTATAAGTTCTGTTTGTTCTAATTTAATTTGAACTGAATTCAAATTATACATCTTTATCGGGAAATGAATTGAATGCAATTTAACGATTAACATGAACGTGCAAACACGGGCAAAACCTCTCCCTGCCTCAAACCGTGAAGTTATGGCGGAAAGGAACCAAGGCAGATTCGTCGGCTTTTCGTTTTTCAACAACCATACACAAAATTCGCAACAAATTAAGGTGGGTTTGGTAGGTCTAGAAGTGAGGTTAGAATTATTGAATTTTCAATTCAAGTTAATTTAAAAAGTACAGTGCAGATAAGCTTCAAAAGGTAGAAATCGCAAACCACTGGCTTGAAGGTATGATGACATATATTTTTCATAATTTATTATGTTATATTAAAATATTTTCAAGCGATTTTGCTCATTACCAAAATTTCTCAAGTATGTCTCCTCATTCGGTATTAAGTAGGCCACAGTGTAATACTGAGTAAATGTTTCTTAAAGTTGTAATATTTAAATTAACTTGGATTGAAAATTCAATAATTCTAA
Source organism: Dascillus cervinus (assembly GCA_949768715.1). Classification (NCBI taxonomy): domain Eukaryota; kingdom Metazoa; phylum Arthropoda; class Insecta; order Coleoptera; family Dascillidae; genus Dascillus; species Dascillus cervinus. The sequence continues at coordinate 20,277,411 of OX458319.1, read as the reverse complement.
CCTCACTTCTAGACCTACCAAACCCACCTTAACGTTTGGCAATTGAGGTTTTGGCTTCGGAGAAGGCCCTCTATAGAACTTGACTTGAACTGTTAAATTAATTTACATTTTTGAATTAAATATTTACTAACCAGATTTTCAGCTTTTAATAAACCATATTAAGCAGTTGAATTTGCTTTGCAGTTCTGGTAGTCATTTTTGCAAACATTAACTTTTTCAACAAAAGTTATAGAACTTTGCAATAACTTTATGAAAAAAAGCAATTCTCTATTCAATGTTTTTTAATTAACTATAAAGGTATAGAATATTAAGAGTAGTTAGGACCTTATCTTTTAAATCATTTATTTTATTCTCATATTGATAATATTGTCCTCATCATTTTACAATAACACTTCATATTTATAATTTATAAGAATACAATAAATCAATTATTTAAAAGTAAAGTAGTGAATTAAAAAAATTAAAAAATATCATCATAGAATTTATTGACTGTATTGAATTCATAAAAATAACTCAATAGCTCACTTCAGCAAGTCATAATATTTAGAAAAGAAAGAAGCAAATTAAATTAAATTTAAAAAAAAAACTATTCACTAAATGACTATTTGCTATTATAAAGTAATGGTAATAACTGAAATACAAAATAAAGAATATTCAATCCACTATCAATTATAATTTTCCATCGAAATAAGACATTAATCTTATTACATATGACTTTGACAAATTTATTACTATGCCCTTTAACGGCGTTCCCCCCGAAGATTTTCAATACATGTAAAACGCCTTTTCATTTTAAGCCTTCATTTTTAATTTTGAAAAGGAGGTCGATACTTCATCTTACATCTTCATCTACATTGAGCTGACCTCAAGCCATAATTAAATACAGTAGAGCGTCGATTATCCGAAGTAATTGGGACCGACTACCGTTCGTGTAATCGAAAATTCGGATGACCGAACAGTCATAGTTTATGAGCACTAAAACGCTCAAAATAATAGAATATAAAAATATATTGAACAACAAATAATATTTCAATCACATTATAATGTAATGTAATTGCAAAGTTCGGATGATTGACGTTCGGATAAATCAAATCGTCATTCGGATGATTGACGTTTCGGATAATTGACGTTCGGATAATCGACGCTCTTCTGTAATCATAATTAACCAAGTTATTAATTAAAATATCAAATTCCGACTTTCGTTTTTTTGCCTTCAGTTATCAAAATTTTGTATTAGAATTTTGTGGACTCGTAGATTAGACTTTTTCTTTTGAGCTGACCCCTAGCTGTTTTAAACAACACAATAGTTTTTGATTTATTCAATGTTCTTTAGATCAAGAACCGAAATTGAAATAGCGAGTTTTTGCCGATTTGGGTAATAAGCGTTTCCCCGTAACGATACTTTAACAGCAATAATATCCGAAATGTTTTTAAAGCCAGGTTTCGTTTTCAAATAGCGTATTTGAAATAACTTATAGCAAAAAGACTTTTTTTAAAATAAGCTTTTATTAAGGCGTAGTAAAAATCTAAAACCAATTTTGATATTGACCTAAATGATTAAAAACAAAAGCGTACATTTTAATAAAAGCTTGTTCTATTGAAATAGTTATTTATGATGTAAGTGTTAAAATCACTTTTTTCTACTTTGGTATCATAAGTGGGTTTTTGTGAAACTAAAAGTAGTGTCACAAAAGAACGTTTTGTGAAAACGCTTTTGTTTTTTTTTTTAATACTTATTACGTTGGTATTGCTGTAATAGCACGCTGGCCGGCGTCAGGCATCTCTACCGAGCTCCTGTCAAGGTTAAGTCAAGTGTACAACTTAATTCTTCCATGACTTATTCAAAGAAATATCAAACTCGAGATTTTAAATTTGAAATTTTAGTTGACATGACAAATACCAACACAACCAGTACCTAATCCTAAAAATCTCTAGAATATTTAGAAAACACAATTTTCAATTTTTCATGAAACTAAGAGCACCAAAGTAGAAAAAATAGTATATTACACTCGTTTTATAAGACGTATTGTCGCAACAACAACAAAAATCTAACAAATTGACAAAAAATACAGTAACCGCAAAATTATTAAAAGAATACGTACATTTCAAAATAAAGATTCTGATTATCGTGATGTGGAGATAGATAATATTCCGGATATGTCATTAATAGAATTTGAAACGGCTAAAGATCAATTTTTAAAACCGATTTACGATATAAATATAAATTACGTTGAAAAAAATACCCGGGATCAACATACTAACCCGTTTTGGCGTAAATTAAGCCTTTGCAGAGTAACATGCAGTAATAACAAAACTTCTTTACTAACAATAAGTAAATAAAATTATTAAATTTAACAAATTCTTCTTTAAATTATATCGTTCTAAATTGATTGAAGATACAAAAAATTTCGCATCTGTTGAATGCAACCCCTCGAAAGCCGTTTTCATTGTTACGTACGCTAAAGCAATTAAAGCAAATTGCATTTGTCAACAATCTTTTGGGTGGAGAGGCCTTAAATAGAACAAATTTCAACAGAAAAGCACAGTTGACCGAATGTTATGGTTTTCAAATTATTGTAAAGACCTAAGTAACCTAAGAAGTAACCGTATCGGACACACAGGAACCCCTTGAACACATGTGAATTATTACAGCAAAAAAAACAGTTTCACTTCGATTTTAGAATCATTTTAATACGATCCAGCGTTTAAACAGTATCGCACAAATGGCTAAATTTTCAAGAAAATCTTTTTCGTTAAAAAAGAAATTTGCAAAAATACGTGAGACAGAGATGGAAAGTGCGCCGAACTCAATTATTGAAAATTTTAGTGACATTAAAACGTATGTGGACAATTTATATGCCGCAGTTCAGTCCCAAACAACAAATTTTTTCAAATAAAATTACTTATTGCATTTTGCTTTGTTTCACTTAAGCTTAGTCCTTATATTTATTTATTTCTTTTATGTATATTAGACAATAAAGGTCTCATAAAACCCTCTTGCATTTATTCACATTAACGCTTATAACGAACTTCGGATCTAACGAACAGATTTTAACGGTCCCTTGAGGTTCGTTATAACTGGATTCTACTGTATTATGTTATGAATCAGTATCTTAATAAGATTTTTAAAATAAAAAAATTCAACACTCTGTAACACGCCGTAACGTGTTAACCCCCCCCCCCCCTCCAGCGTTACGTAATTTATGAATGGCCCCATAGTGAATGGCTTTGAGTTATGGTTTGACTTCTACTTTTTAATGACATCTTTAAATTTCGCAGAACTTTTATCACTCAACAGGATAGTGTCAAAATTACTTTTGGAATGGGCAGAAGCAGTAAATTGTAGTTTTCCTCTCTTTGGTGATGAAACATCAATACCTTCACTGGTCCATCTTTAGTTTGGGTAACTGATTTACTTCTTCATCATAAGTTTAACATATTCAGAAGCATCGATATTCCCTTTATGCATTCTTTGTTTTTTATGCTTACGGTTTTGGTGGCTTGAATTTCATTGTTTGTCTTAAGTTATTAGAGCCACTAATTTTCCAATAAATTTAGTAAATCATAATAATTATGTACTTATTTATTATGTAACAGGAGTATAACACAATTTATTAAGCAACAACTTATATTAAAGAAATTAATTGATTGATTAAACAACCAAGCAGCACTTAATTAGAAGTAGTTTTATCAAAGACTCCTAATTTGATGGTTGAATTAGAGAAAAATGATCCAGCGAAGTCTGCTGGTTCGCGTTTGTTTTTCAAAGGTTCTGGAAAACTGTTGCATTTTTTCAAAGGTGTTTTGATCATGTATTTATTTATGATATTCGTAATTTCAGTTTTGTTTTGTTTATAAAAACCATCCGGAGTCAGTGATTTATCCAAACTTGAATCACTTTTCGATTTATTACAAAATGAGTTCCTTTTTTGACTTGAAAAGTCACCTTTAATTTCATCATACATACTTTCTAAATCGTTACTGTATTTAATGATTGGTGTACTTTTGTCGGCTGTATTGTTGCGTGTTGCATGGCAATAATACATTCTAGAATTCGAGGATGAATGGCTTTGAGTTCCGCTTTGACTATTCTTATTTTTTGATGCCATCAGATCTTCAAATTTTTGCGAATTTTTATCACTAAATAAGGTAGTATCAAAATTACTTTTGGAATGGGCAGGAGCAGTAAATTTTAGCTTCCGTTTTCTTGGCAGTTCTGGTGATAAAACAACAATACCTTCACTGGTCCGTTTTATAAGGGCAATATGTTCAGTTTGTTGTAACTGTCTTACTGTTGGCCTTTTGCTCAACAGTTCCACATATTCAGAAGGATCAATATTTGCTTCACGCATTTTTTTATTTTGTTCGGCAAAATCATCCTCAATCTGTCGCTTTGTTAACCGCTTTGGTGGTTTGAATTTCATTCTTGTTTGTCTTGAATTATTAGAGCTGCTTCCTGTTCTATTTCCATCTATTTCAGTAGAAGTTCCTCTTTTTAAAGGCACTGTACGTTGTATGCCTAAAGTTTTGTTGGTTTTTGGAAGACAAGAATTTTCTGAACTGGACGACAGACTTTTCGAACAACCTAACAAAGGTCTGTATGGTTCTTTTAACTTTTCGGTAGTAGATGCTTGATGTGGAACTTTATATTTTCCACCCATGAGCTTGCCAAATGTTTGATTTTGTTTGAAGTTGCTAAGTACATTTGTTGCATCTTCATTTGGTGTTTGTACATTTTTACAATTTTCGTTTAGAGATGGCTGTTCTTCTTTTGCAACATTTTGATTTGGTGAGTGCAAATATTCCAAATGATCAGTGATGGACAAGTATTTTTCTTCAGTGACATTTTGATTTGGTGATTGCACATTTTTCAAATGATCAGTGATTGATAAGAGTTTTTCTTCTGCGACACCTTGATTTGGTGATGGCAAATTTTCAGAATGATAAGTGAATGCTAACTGTTTTTCTACTGTAATATCTTTCCTTTGTGATTGAAAACATTCAGAATGATTAGTTAGTGATGAACGTTTTTCTTCCACGATATCTTGATTTGGTGTTTGAAAATTTTCATTCTCTTCTGTGTCATTAACTGGCACATTCTTTGTATTCTCAATTTTAGAAACTGAGCTACAGGCCGGCGAATAAAATATAGAAGATGAGGGATGAAGAGAACATTTTGAATCCTCTTTTTCATCCAATATGTGACTTCCCGAATTTTGATTATTATTAACTGCCAATTTAACATCAGCTGGTTTAATTACTACATCGGACAAAATTTTGAAATTAAATTTTTGTTGGACTGTAGGCGCTTTGTCCCACTCTTCAAAAGATTCTTCGCACCAACTACTGATCTCACCAACAGCCGCACTTACATCTGGATCGCAAGCATCGCTGAAATCAGTAAAACATTCAACTTTTTCTTCTGAATTTGTTTTGTGTGAAACTTTCAGTTCCAGATTGATTGAATCATTTGCTCTTTTTAAATTTGTATGACTTGATGTGGCTGAAGGTGTTTTAAATGTATCAGGTTGACTACACACAATGGTTTTTGTATCATTTTTTGAGTTACTTTTCAATTTGCTGGAAACAACAGACGAATTCTTCAGAAACATAGGTTTTGTGTCCTTAAAAAATGATATATGTGAATCTTTTGGTTGCAAAAACATTGCTTTATACTGAGACTGGGTTGAGTTATACAAACTATCATCTGAACTTTTCAAACTGTTATTGAAGCTATCTTCAATTACATGGTGCTCAGCAGAATCTGAAAAAATTCTGCTGATATTTTGTAATTCATTTTGTTCACATTTTGCACTTTTTACTGGTAAACTACACTGGAATTCTATTGCATTACTTGTAAATATACTATTTTGTTCATTAGCTTTATTGCTACTGAACATGTTGAAGTTGGTTGCAGTTACGGGATTTCTGAAGAATGTTGCTTTATCAGTATTGTCATTTATTGGTTGTGAAAATTGTTGCACTTGGTAACTTTCAGAATCACTAATTAGACAATTTTCATCCTTCTGGATATCAAGTTCTAAAAAAGCTTGTAATTGAACACTACGTTTTATAGAATTTGTTCTCCATATTATTGAGTTGCTGCTTGTTTTTGAAGTTACATTTTCAAAAGTAAATGACATTTTTGGTGCTTTAAAAGAATTAGTGGCAGTGGAGTGTGGTTTCAAACTTTGAAATGAATCGTGGGTGAACCTGGCTTCTGAATTGATTGATACGTTATATTCTGTCTGTTGATCAATCACAATATCATTGTTTACATCTTCTGATATGGAGTTTTGAGAACGAACAGTTATCTTCAACTTTTTCAGATTGTTTTCAAATTCTAAAAGTTTTTTATTAAAGCGAGATGGCGTTAATCGTTTCTTAAGCTTCAAGATATTAATTTCAGCTTTAAAATTGTAAGTTAGACGATTTTGAGGCGGAACTTTTTTTGCTTGTAAGGTCAGTAGCTTCAATCCAGCTCCAATTTTAGTTAAAACGCTTTCAGCTAGTTTCACAGTGTTTTCACGCCATGATAATTTTGCAGCATTAAAACCGTAATGTTCCAGTGTCACTATCCCAGGGATGAGATTGTAAGTAAAAATCAATTTTCCTTGATCATTTTTTACTTCCAAAGTTTCCATTTGCCATCTTAAAATTGATAATCATTTCATTTTGTTTCACAAATTATTTAAACTTACATTTGAACATTGCAATATATATCGTGAAGCTTTGTAATCGGTTTGTAGTGCGTCGTAAGAAATATGAAGGCCGGTATTTTCATTAACTGCTCGCAAATTACTATTGCCAATGCTGTACCTTCTCGAAGTGCAGTTGATCGACAAAGTTCATCGATTACAATTAAGGAGTTTTTAGTCATGACTGTTAGGAAGTACTGAATTTCTTTCATCTGTAACAAATATCATTTTAACATGCAAATTTATTATCTATGCTTAACACATTATTGACCGTGTCTTAGATTGAAAATAATATATGAAATTTCTTAAAAACAAAATCTTAAGCTATTACGGTATTTATAATATTCCATTTTACTAAAGAATGTTATAAAATGATGCATACAATAACGCAAGTAATGTTAAATCTAGTAACTTAAGAAAATACAAAATTTTGAAATTCATACCTCCAGAACAAAATCAGAAGCTCCATAATCCATATTGTCACTCAAATTTATTCGAGCTAAAATTCTATCTGCAACTCGAATTGTTGCCGATTCAGCAGGAACATAACATCCAATTTGTGCCATAATTTGTATAAGAAGTAATTGACGTATATAGATACTTTTACCTGAGCCATTAGGGCCTGTTATTATATGTAGATTGTGATATTCTGAAGCATACTGCAAGAAATATTATTAAATAACATAATAGAATTGGATTTCTCCTTTACCATTGAATTCGATGTTACTTGTGGTGCCAAATAATCAAGTAATGGATGACGTGCATCTTTAATCTCCATGAATTCATTGAAATGCGGTCTTGTATAGCCAGTACTGAAACTGGTTTGAGCCAATGATTGCAACATATCTAATTTTGCAATATTTTCACATAAAGTATAAAAAACTCCTGCATGACTTTTAATTTCAACGAGAAGTTTGTAGATCATCCTGTAAAAAATTGAACAATCAATATGATAAGGTGCAAACTTTAGTCTTACATATTGCTCAAATGTAATATGTCACGTAGAATTTCTTCAGTGCGTATCGATAAATTTAATAATTCTACAGTTTTTATTGTAAAACAGTTTGCACTACGTTGCACTTGAATAAATTCTTCAGGAAGATCACACGTATGAATTGTGCATCTTTCACGTGTTTTCAGCCGCATTATAATATGATATCCTTTCATTTGCGTATTATTAAGAGCCAGCGTTAAATTATACTTTTGTTCCAGACTTCTAACATGTGCTGTTCATCAAACAAGCATTAAGCATGTATAAGAATTTAATTAAAATAATTACCTCTCATTTCGTCTATCTTATCTGTGTATGATTTCCTCACTGCATCAAGAAGTCCATCAACTTCCGGTTTGATGGCAAAACAGCGTTGTATAATTCCACCTTGTCCTTTAGCAGGATGTGCATCAGCATGAATCATTGTGTTCAACAGAGTGTTCATTTTCTCAAACGCAGGATCGTTCAAGTGTTCTCGTAAAAGTAAAAGAAAGGGGTGTTGCGCTTCTTCAAGAACATCATGAAGCGGGGAAATAACTTCCAAAACTGATTTCATCAATAAAATGTAGTTAAGCTGCCGGTCAGAATATTCCTTTGCTTGATTTGGCATAACGGTTGCAAGCGACAACAATTGATCAACATTTGATAATTTAATTAAAATTGCTTGGATGCCCGCCAATAATTGAGAATTTTGGATAAATTCACTAATGCAATTTAATCGGTCTTCTATGTCAGAAACGGAACACAATGGTTGCAAAATTGCAGCTCGTAAAGTGCGAGCACCAATTCGTGTCAAGCAATGATTTAAGACACCGTAGAGACAAGAATATTTCTTGTTTATTTCAGGACAAGCGCTTGCAACCAATTCTAATTTATCTGCAGTAGTTATGTCTAAAATATAACATTTCAAAAGGCTTTAGTGATCAAACAAAGGCATTTCACGTAGTAGAGTATAGCAAACTCTTGGAAAAAATGGAAAGAATGGGTTTCAGAGAAAACAACAAGCTGATAGAATCATACTTGAGCCATCGAAGGCAATATGTGACAGTTGATGGAAACATTAGTAGTACTTTGCCCGTAAACTGTGGAATACTCCAAGGTTCAGTATTACGACCAATGTTATACTCATTACATGTCTTGAGTCTGTCTAAGAAGTTACAGTGAAACAACAAAAAGAAACCGTTTCAAATCTTAAAAATTTGCAAAATTGCGGGGAAAAAAATCGTTATACGGAAATTTTTACTTAATTATAAGGGGTATAAAATGCATTAAAAACGTTTCCAGGGTGAAGGTTTCCCAAAATAATTCGCTATATAGAGAAATTCGTTATAAGGAAGTTTGACTGTACTTAGATAATCAAAACAAATATATTGTTTATAATGGATACTTCCTATCTGTGTTTAAATATCTAATAACGATTTGGAGTACATGTGGACTAGCTCAATTTGACAGGGTTCAAGTCCTACAAAATGTGGACTTCAGAACACCAACAGAAACTCTTTATGATCTTACAAATCTTAATAATCTGAGAAATATTGAACTGTATCAATGAAATCAAATTCACGAACACCTAACAAGACAAACACATAATCTTAACACTTATAAACCTAGGACAAACATCTCACTAAACAGTCTCGTAAATAGAGTTATCCACACTGATAATGAAATCCCATTAGACATAAGAAACTTAGCTACATATAGGGAGTTCAAAAACAAAATCAAATGCTAATGTACCTTATTCCTTACACTTTGAATTATAAATATCTAAGTATGTTTTCCACACTTTATTTATATGTATATGTGTATTTAATTAACTGTAAATGATTTTAAATAATTATCCTTATTTAATCGTATTATTAGCCTAGACCAGTACTTGATACTGATGGCTAAACGATGTGATACTCTATATATCAGGGGTGGTCAAACTTTTAGATGTTGGGGGCGACTTTTCTGATGAAAGTGTACCTGAGGGCGACTATGTTTTTTTAGAATGTACTTACAAATTGGTGTTTTTTGGTGTTACACGTATGCAAAGACATGTTCACGTCAGATTCGCGGACGACTTACAGAGGCCTTGCGGTCGACGCTTTGACCACCCCTGGTATATATGATGTATATATGTGAATAAACTATTTAAAAAAAAAATAAAAAATGTTACCAATGATTGTAGAATTTTCAGATGCTTGGTATTCAATTTTAATGGTCTGATTACAGTATATCACATTATACACAAGTTCGGCATATGTTAGAAGAGCTGAAGCAGCGGCTAAAGCATAATATCTACAATTAAAAATTAATAGAACAATCGAAATTGCCTAAAAATGTTTCTTACTTATGTTGTAATATGAGGATAACCGAATCCATTGATGGAACACATAATTTACTGATGCATTGTATTCCATTAACTTTACTGAAGGCACTTCGTGCCATTGCTGTGATTTTTATGTCAGGAAATTGCTCTGTAATCTTTTTTAGCAATCGATTTTTCATAGACGATTCAACAAATGTTTTCGGTATGAGAATCTGAAAATATTCCCATAAAGTAATTTTTAAAAACGTACTGGACCTAATAACCTCATAAGGGTTTACAATATTCAGTTTTGTGAGTACGTGGAAATAACTCTGAGTGTCTGAAATTTGGCAGAGAATCAAACAAGGACTCGTCAAATCAATTGCCGCAATTCCTACTTCACACGATGCCTCACCTCTTCCTTCAGTAAGAGCTACGAAAAAAAGATAAAAAAACATTTTTATCAAATAATCGACTTTACCTAAAATAACTTTCGATTCTGAAACAGTAAATGATGTTGATTTTGAGGACGATACTGTATTGAGTACACTGAAATTAAAAAAATAAACAAATCGGAAAAGAAGTTTAAAAAATTACGTTTGGTTTATTCCTCCCCACGGCATACTTGATGAACTACCAGGTAATGCTGATGAATTGGTTTCTGTAGATCGCTTTAGAGTATCATTTTTTGCCACATTTTGAAACAGCAATGCTGAAAATACTTCGTTATTTCAAAAATTAAACGTTCAATTTGGCTACCATTTTGATTGAAATTAGAGGGAGCCTTGTTTTTATTGGGTTTCCAACCCAATTTCACATTATTTATATTCATTTTTATAAGAAATTGCTCAGAAACAAATTTATTTCAAAACACCTTACAAAAATGGGAGGTAATGACAATTCAACCAATGGTTGTGGAGTTGATTTTTACATAGCCTGCTATTCAAATTTTAACCTTCATTTTCACCCACTGATTGGTTGGTTCTAGTCTGAAATTGTTTAGTTGCCGTTTGAAACTGTTCTGTCCATGATTGAGGGATGCAATTACCAAACATCTAAAAAATAGTATTAAAATACAAAACTTTAACAAAAGTGACCGGTTGTCATACTTCACAAACGAATTTTAACAATTCTTGTTTGGATATTTCTGTCTCTGAACGAACATCCCAGGAATAGACTGTTCTTCGTGTTAAATTATCAGTGTCCATTCTCAAATACTTTTGTTGGACCATTGTTTTGTTTACAAAATCTTTAATATTACCAAATGTATCATGGCGTTCATCAACATTAATGTCTAGTGAACTTAAAAATGAGAACAAGGATGCTTCAGTCACAGAATCATTAGACATAAATATGTGAGCAAGAATTAACATTATTAAAACTTTATTGATATCTGCGGGTACTTCGTCTTGATTATTTTCTTCAATATATGGTAAACTATTAGTAACAATTAATTGTTTGTTGCTTCCATGTGATAATGGCTCAATCAAATTCAAACCGTACACCTGGAAATGAGCGATTAGTTTCTGAAGGCAATGGGTTTTAGCAATAATAACCTGATGTAAAATACTTTTGGCTTTGCTAATAACTTCCTCCAAATGTCCACCTACACCAGCCAAAGTTTTTCTTAAGTCATTTTTGCTAATAGGGTTATTGTTACCAGCTCGGAAAAGAATATATCGAATGCATATCCTAACACAATCGTCGATATCAAAATCCGGTTGTGTTAGTTGCGATAGGGTTCTTTGTGACTTCTTTCTCTGACTACTTTGTGAACGTTCAAAATTTCTTCGAGACATTTTTCTTTATAAAAAAGTGAGGTTAGTTTGACACAGCAGACAAACCAATCAGAATGTGCACATGAAAAAAAGCGCACTCCGAAAAATACGCACGCTGTAAGAATTTTGAATGAATCGTTTTATTTTTATTTTTTACTAGCTGAAATACCCGGTGTACAAAATTTGGTGGCTGTAGGACACTTCTTTCTATGCGAAAATCTGTTTGGGCGATAGCCCCCTTACTACTAAGATGCCGTTGTGTACAAAATTTGGTGGCTGTAGAACACTTCTTTCTACGCGAAAATATGTTTAGACGCCCACCCCCCCCAATAGGATTCACTTGTGTTCCAAATTTGATAGCTGTAGGACATTTTTTTCTATGCGAAAATACGTTTCAGCGATAAGCCCCCCCCACTAAAATGCACTTGTGTACAAAATTTGTTGGCTGTAGGACACTTCTTTCTAAAAAAAAAAAAAAAAAAAATATATATAGTGGACCCTGTGATGTCGATAATGAAAATAAAAACAAGAACCTTTAATCACAAAAAAATTTTATATAAAATAATATAAAATTACTCACATAGCCACCGAAACGCGTCTATTTGAGTAATTTTATATTATTTTATATAAATTTTTTTTGTGATTAAAGGTTCTTGTTTTTATTTTCACTTCTTTCTATGCGAAAATAAGTTTCAGTGATTCCCCCGTGCGATTTTTGTTTGGACCCCCCCCCCGATTGGCATTAAATTAAGTCCCCCCTACTAAGATACACGTGTGTACAAAATTTGGTGACTTTATGACACTTCGACCCCCCCCGATTCGGTACCAAACTTCACAGGAACACTCTCCAGGTTAAGTTAGAGTATTCCTGAAAATTTCATCAAAATCGGTTCAGCGGCTTCCGAGTCTATAAGCTACATACACACATACAAACATACATCCAATTTTATATATATAGACTAGCTGAAATACCCGGCTTCGCTCGGTGTACAAAATTTGGTGGCTGTAGGACACTTTTTTCTATGCGAAAATCTGTTTGGGCGATAGCCCCCCCCCCTACTACTAAGATGCCGTTGTGTACAAAATTTGGTTGCTGTAGAACACTTTTTTCTACGCGAAAATCTGTTTGGACGACCCCCCCCCCAAGATTCACTTGTGTTCAAAATTTGATAGCTGTAGGATATTTTTTTCTATGCGAAATTATGCACTTGTGTAGAAAATTTAGTAGCTGCAGGACACGTCTTTCTATGCGAAAATGTTTCGGTGATATCCCCCCCCCACTAAGGTGCACTTGGGTACAAAATTTGGTGGCTTTAGGACACTTGTTTCTATGCGAATAAGTTTCAGTGATCACCCCGTGCGATTTTTGTTTGCCCCCCCCCACGATCGGCATCAAACTAAGTCCCCCCTACGAAGATGCACTTGTGTACAAAATTTGTTGGCTGTAGGACACTTCTTTCTATGCGAAAATAAGTTTCAGTGATTCCCCCGTGCGATTTTTGTTTGAACCCCCCCCCCGATGGGCATTAAATTAAGTCCCCCCTACTAAGATACACGTTTGTACAAAATTTGGTGACTTTATGAGACTTTGCCCCCCCCGATCGGTACCAAACTTCACAGGAACACTCTCCAGGTTAATTTAGAGTATTCCTGAAAATTTCATCAAAATCGGTTCAGCGGTTTCCGAGTCTATAAGCTACACACATACACACATACATACATACATCCAATTTTATATACCGGGAGATTATCTTACAGGTATACATATCTCCTATGTTTACTTTTAAAAAAAACGCGTCAACGTATTGATAACTATAGGCAACCAACATTACACCACAAATCACAAGGTTATTATTTTTCATTGTGAAAGGTTATGTTCAAGTATCATGAATAGTATTATGAATAGAATCTAAAATCATTTGAATATCAAAATAATAACAATTTTAATAAAACTATTAAATGAGATAACTTCCCAAAATTTGAGAAGTTATTAACAGAAAGTACATAACAGAAAAAAATAAACAAATAGCGTCATAGCAAGTGTTCAAAATGTCCACCTTCTACTTCTAAACAATATCCTAGCCGATCTTGGAACGCACGCACGGCATTTCTGAGAATGTCAGGATTCAGTTCGTTACATTCAGTTCGTATACGATCTTTTAATTCATCTAGATTTAAAATTTGGATATTGCGGTAAATTTTTGATTTTAGGTAACCCCAAAGGAAATAGTCATTGGGTGATAAATCTGGAGATCGTGGTGCCCATGGTATGGGGCCGTACCGTCCTATCCAGTGTCCGGGAAACCTTTCGTTTAAACAATTTCTTATAACATTTGTGGAATGCGGAGGGGCTCCATCCATTTGAAACCATGGTTCGTTAATGTTTAAATTTTCTATTGCCGGAATGATGTTGTTTACCAACAGATCTAAAAATTTGGCCGAATTAAGGTTTCCATCAATAAAAAAAAGGCCCGATAAGTGTAGCATTAACTATCCATAACCACACATTCACCTTCTGCTGGTACTGAGTGTCGGTCAAATTTTGAATATGGTGATTAGTGCGGGACCAATATCTAAGGAAAACGAAGGAACAAGGTTAACAGAATAAATTGGATAAATAAGAAATTATGATGCACACCGGAAATTTTGGGAATTGACCTCTCCATTTAATGTGAACGTTGCTTCATCGGTGAAAACTATCTTCGCTAAAATTTCATCATGTTCGTTTAACAAATTAAATAAAGTTTCACAAAAATTTGTTCTTTTTGTTTTATCCTCCTCAAATAACTCTTGATGATTGGAAAATTTATAAGATTTGTACTTAAATTCTTTTAGTGTTTTAAATATTGACGTTTTTGATACAACGAAATATTCAGCTACTTCTCGCAAGGATACCATCGGATATTGCTCAACGTAGCATAAAATATTTAATTTTAATTCTTCAGTCAACACATGATTGGTTTTAATCTTCTTTGTATGACCATTTACTATGCAGCCTTGTGAATTAAATTTTTTAACGATATTGTGCAGAGTTCTGATGCAAGGAATTGGTCTTTCAGGATATTTTATGGAAAATAAATCTCTCACGGTCCGCAAACTATTACCTTGCTTGTACCACATTAACAATTCAATTTTTTCGTCTTTGCTGTACATGATTATTACAGAAATTGCAATTTTATGTTAAAATGACACTGAAAAATTAATTGACTTTTGTTGAAAGAGACAACTTTTCAAATGTTGAGAATTTTGGTGTATACTTGGTTGCCTACAGATCGCAATAAAGCAATGCGTTGACTCGTTTTTTTTTAAAGTATACATAGGATATGTTTACTTTTAAGATAAGCTCCCGGTATATAATAATAATAATATATATATATATATATATATATATATATTTCTAGATTGGTCCCTTCAAAGAACCTAATTTTAACTGTCTATTTATTGTCAATTTCAAACTCTTTATAACTTTCCTTTCAACTAGGTAAAAGAATAATCGAAAAAATTACATTTTTAGCATGAAAATTTATCAAAATTCTCTGAAGGATCACTTTGAGGAACAAGTCACGGTTGATGTCTTGGCTAAATTAAGTATAAATACCGACCCCTTTGGCGAACTGATAATTTTGCTTTTACAAATTGGATTTTTGAATAAAAATAATACTACATTAGGTACAGTAATTTAGATATACACGTCACTTTAAGGAGCGGTGTGGTTTTTGTTGTAATTATAATTCAACATTTATTATAATATTTGGAAGAAGTACTTCTGCAATAGTTGTTTCTGTCTTCGCTAGCAGTCTTGGTTATAACTGAAAGGATCAACTTATTCATCAGTGCAAATCAGCGTGTCTGCTTTGCTTCTTATGACATATTATGAGCAATTACTAGTAATAAAAATTATTTATTATATTTGACTAACGCCTAATAAATAAATCCGTAAGATGATTACACTTTCTCATTAGTGACACAAACAAGTAGTCAATAGTCACGTAAGACTTATTGCTAAAATTTATATGAACGTAACCCAAAATACTAATAACACTGGCATTCGTATACACTTGTATTTTGGGTTGCATTTTAACATATTTCAGAAGTAACTCTTACGCGATTAATCCTGTGTACATAAAATATGAGTCGCAATTCCCACCTAATTTAAATGCCAAGCACAGTAATAGTCTGCCACAAGTTTGTGAGACTTGGCGTCACCACTCCGGATAAAGTTGTTCTTACTTAAGACCGGCCATTACACTAAAGTGAATAATAGATGTCACCACGGTTCAAATGCATACCCCTCGTATAATGTAAATTACACTCGTTTTATCAAACATATCGTTTATAAAGAAATATTATTAGTAAATTAATGCGTCAAACTTGGTCAGAATGGTATTCATATTATAATTCATTGGCCGTGTAGTAGTTTATTTGATGTTTTAACACAACCAAAAACCAGTTATATGTTATCTTCAAATTCAATGATAGAGGTGTTAGGTCATAGAAAAAATTGCCGCCAACGGAGTTTACTCAATATTCCAGTTGAATTCCTAATATTTTCGATTCGAAGTACATTTTTCGATTCAAGTTTACAGTTCCGTGAAAACATGGCCGACGCATTAGCTGAGAAAGTTTGGATACCATCCACCAGAGGGTACGATTATAAATTTACTAACAGTTCGACGTCTTTCCCGGGTATTTAACCCTAGAGTAGGCGCGTGAATTTACATATGTAATCCAGTGTTCTTATTTTCATCAGTAATATCACAAGAGAGTGAGAATAAATTGAAAATAATTCGACAGATTTTCGAGAACTTGTTGCCAGAGAATAGATACGAGAGCCCGTAGGGCTCGAGAATGGCAACAAGTTAGAGAAAATACTGGAAAATTATTTTCTAATTAATTCGCACTCTCAAGTGGTATTCAAAAGGTTATTTTATAATGTTTAAATAAAAAATACAGCTTTTTAATATTATTTCTTTTAATTGAACAGTTTCTCATTATAAACTTAGCAAAATGCGTTGTCAGTTCTTAAAATAAAAAAATGTGGGAATTGTGAATTTTTTTAAAAAACACTGAAATTTCCGGATTTTCCGGGTTCTCTCCGGTTCTAATTATTGGATCGGGACATTCGACCTCTCATTCTCTTCGTAATTTAATTCTCTACAATTCGTCTATTGACAACATTAAGATTGCTTCATTAGTTTCCATTTTACAAGCAAAAAACTAAAAAAAAAACGATTTTTTCTTCTAAATTGTTCATAGCAAATTAAAAATTATGGTCCTCGAGTCTAAAATTATGCCAAATTGATCTACTAACTGTCCTTTATGTAATCGCACAGTCGGTTTCTGGGTAGTATTTATGGCATGAAAAAATGCTTTATTGCTTGGCCTACTAGTAATGCCACTAGAGGTTAAATTTTCGGATTTTAATTTAACGTCCAGTGGTATTTGGTAAGAAAATTTTGCACCTTTTTGCAATTTAATTTATATATTGACATATTATCTATAAACGTCACTCAACGCCATAAATAATATGATGAATCTTATTTCGTTGAACGATATTTGAAACATCTGGAATACAACTGTCGCAGGTAGGTAAGTTCGAATTCATTTATTTGTGGGAGGTAATAAAGTACTTAAATCATGAAGCTTCTGGGAAAATTGTGTTTTGCATAATCGGTTGATATAAAAAAAATTTAGTCAAAGCAATGATAAATCAGAAAGACTTTCTTCTCGCGGCTGCAGGATATGTAATTTTAAGTGGTGCACAGAAAAAAGAAAAGAAAAGATTTTGGATTTGCCCATTATTAAGGTCTCGAAAGCGATACAGTGGTAATGGGCAGCGACATCATCAACGATTTAAAAGCCGACGACATTGTTCCGTTTTGTAATTAACCCTTTGAGTGCCAAAGTGATTTTTAGAGAATTAGCTAAAATTGCCAATTCCAAAAACAATAAACAATAAACAAGAATCGATAAGTATGAAAGAGAGATCGATTGTATTAGTTAGTGTGGAAGCAAAAACGCGATCGCGCTCCTGGCATTTTCGGACAGTGTATTGACGAGCGCGATTGCGCTCCTTGTCACTCAAAGGGTTAATGATGAATTGCGGTGTGACAGAAATTTTAAAAATTTTGCCAGAATACCAAGCGCCGGTTTTGAATTTTTAATCAACGAAGTGGGACAAAATATGTAAAACGATTTTCAAACTAAAGTGTCAAATATGTAGTTCCTAAAGACGCAGTTAAAAGCTTTTAAAATAAGAAATTTATAACCATCATAAAATTTGTCGCAGCACAAAAGAATTAGAAAATTTGCGATATTCAAGGCTGGAGCCCGTCGCTCTAGGGACGATTTGTACGTCAATTCTGGTTGCTAGGGACCACTGACCTGCTTAAACAATGACAATTTTAAAATTTTCCTGTTCTGTTGATTTTCAATTATCTTAAATTTCAGCCTTTTATAATGTTGAGCTTGTGTTTGTTTTTTAACCCTTTAAAGACGTATGTCGCCCATACGCGTCACACTAGAAAAGAAGCAGTTTTCCCGAATGTCGCACATTCGCGACACAAATCTAACTACATCCCATGGGATCTGTAACCGAAAATAAATTTCGTCCTTAAAGGGTTAAAATGTTTAATTTGTGTGTCTAAATTGGTGTCTTCTTATGGTATTACTAGCGATTATTCTTTTTTGATTAGAGGAATACATTTTTTCTAAAAAAATTCAACCATTCAAATTTAATTCAATTTTATGTGTAATTCAGTTCAATGGGTATTTGGATTTGTTCTACGAGTAACGTCACTGTGCAACAAGGACGCAAATACCCTGTCTTCCATCCCAGAAATTCTAAAAATAGATTTGATGTTTCTTTTGATATTGTCGGGCCATCTATGAAGCAGAAAAATTATTACACTTTCTTAGCTTAGAAACATTTGGACTGTGGAATAAAATTGTCAAACCCCCACCATTTTTGGGCCGCCCTTAAAAAGAAGTGAAAATGATGGAGTTAACATTTCTTTCATACCTACGAACCCAAATTCTGAGTAAAACTGTCATTTAAAATAAACGGCTCCGCTAGAATAGGGTGAATGTCTCGTCACTTTTGAAATCGTTTTATTACAGGTTGCAGTCGGCGAGGGTAACGTCTAGCTTTGGTCTAGCCAAAAAGTAATTGATGCCGTTGTAACTTAATTTTAGTGCATACGATAACTATCTAACTAAATAACGCTTATTAAAACCTTGCCACACGGCCTATGCTGTGCTATGCTATACCATTTATGCAGCATTACATAAAGAGCAAATATCATGGATGATTATATTTATTTCAAAAAATTGTGAAATATAATAATGTAATAATATAATAATATAATATGGTTTTGCATTTACAAGAATCGCCTGAAACAATAAATATTTGTTAAAGTAAGAAAATGAAAACTTAACTTAACTTAATTTTAGTACATTCTATAACTAAATAACTAAATAATAACGCTTATTAAAACCTTGCCACATGGTATATGCTATGCTATGCTGTACCATTTATGCAGCATAACATAAAGATCAAATATCATCGATGAATATATTTATTTTTAAAAAAAGTAAAATATAATAATGTAATAATAATACAATAATATGGTTTTGCATTTACGAGAATAGCCTGAAACAATAAATATCTGTTAAAGTAAGAAAATGAAAATGCCATAAGTAAGAAAATACTGATAGTCATGAATTAAAGAGGCACTCATATAATCGATATTTCTTTATAACATTAATAAATAAATGAATGTTTTACCTTTTAAAACCTTGATTTTTTTTCAACTGTTGAATCTTGCTCCTTACTTTCTTGGGAGTTCTGTTTTGGAGTTCACGATGTTTTCGTATCACAGACATAATCTCTGCCCCAGACGGATAAGTATCGCTGTTAAAGAACCACATTACACAAAAAATAAGTTTATTTAATTTGAAAGTACGTTTAATTCTAAGAAAAATGGCATATGTATTTTGTTTCTACTCAGATTATTTAATGAGTTATAATTAATTCAAAATCGGCCCGTGACGTCACTGAGCCGAGCTGCCCGTAGCAGCCTATCTTATACAGGCAAAAATTGCTCGCTTCACACGTACATTTACCTACCTTTAAACAATGTTTTCGAAATTTTGTTACGAGTATTTAGACTGTTTTTTTGTACTGAAGACGATAGTGCAACCAAAATTTTAATATAGCGTCTAGTTTTTTTAAAAATATATTAAATGCGATGACACGGCGCGGTCATTCGTACCAGTTTTACGCGCTTGTAAAGGTTATTCCTACCGCCCAGACAGAGCTCATAAAACAATTATTTTCTAGACGCCTGACCATCGTGGAGTTTTGAATGTTTTGAATAGTATTCTAGTAGAAAACACGATAATAGCAGTTACTCCGTATCAGTCAGTATTTACTGTTAAATTGGTTGGTTGCACTTATAAATTTAATTTTTAATTATGACAACTTCTTATTTATTTGAACCTGAATACACAGATGACGACGAAGTTGATACTTTTTTTCAACCTAGTAGTGTAAACATAAATTACGAAAATCGAAGTGGAATTTGTAATTAGTGTAAATGTGAAAAAAGTGTGTCTATGCCAACAGATGAAGAGTCTATATGTTGTCAAGAATATGATAATATAAAACATTTAATTGGTAATAATACATGCATTACACAAAATAATTTGTTTGAAAAATTGGTTATTGACAAAGATGTTTTAAATATATCACGTCATAAACCCAACTTCCTGTAGCTTTCGAAAAATGTGACCCAATTCATATGTTTTTTTATTGAGCCAATATGTACCTACTTTTTTTTAAACAAGGTTCTTTTGAAAATTTTTTCTTAGAACACACGATTAGTCTAAATCACTTTCTAAAAAATGTTTATTGCAAATTCTTGCATTTTGTCCTGGTTGAAATGATTGCCTTTTACAAAATTCTGACCAAAATGCAAATCGTTTCGGCGATTTTTCTCTATTAGGAAAACGATGTCCCGTTGGTTCACTGCATCCAAAAACTGGTCGGCGATGTTCTGGTGTGGCTACTGTTGCAAATAACTCGGAGTTATTCTGCATTTACGACTTTAAATCACAATCAACTTTTACTGATGATGAGGGTTCACTGCAGGGTGCAACAAACCCCGTTGCTTTTATGGACGGATCACTTATAGTATTGTAAAAGGCACAGTCATAAACTTAGCCGAACTTTACGCACAATTGGATAAAATAGGAACGAAACGCACAGTCGGGGCGCTGTTCTTATTTAATATTTAAAGAAAAAACTAAACACCGTATTGAAATTCTGATTCTTTTATCGTCTTTGGCAAAACCATTCACACAGTCTCATATAAATTAAGCATTAAAAATATAATTTTTAGGTAGATGAATCGTTGTGCGAAGCGAGTAACTTTTGCACGTGAGAGATACGGAGATTCGGTGAGCTCGGCTCAGTGACGTCACAGGCAATTCTAAAATGTCCAAATATCTTCTAAAACAATTTTTTTTTTACATTGGAGTTTTACCAAATAGTTTTTAATAGTTCTGACTACAATAATTTAACATTAAATAATAATTTAAAAAAAAAAGTTTTTTGTGTAATGTGGTCCTTTAATATGTTGTTTAAATTCTTTTACTAACACTTCAATTTCTCTGACTTCCCAACGTGGTTTTACTGAAATTATTATACTTTTAACCTTACAGGACAGTGTGCAGCCGTTAATGTAGTTATAAATTTTAAACATATCTAAGTATTATTCAAAATAATATTGGGAATATGTATTAGTGAAAATTACAACTTACGCCTGACAAGATCCTTCCTTCTTTCCATTGGGCTTTTACCCTTTTTCTGTTTTTGGCGGCCTAAAAAATATAATTAACTTTAAAATCAATAAACATTTTAGTTTAAACGCTATGATAAACTTAGGTAGGTGCCTACCATTAATTGCCAATATTTGTATATCTTTTTGCGTAATATTCCTTTTCAGACAAACATCGTATCCTTTGCCACTCTCTTCTATCAGCGCGTACATAATTACGGATTTACGATACTATAAAAAACCATTTACTGTAAACTAAATATGTCTGCAATAAATTAAAAAGTTAAGAGAAATGTTGGTGCACATAGGTCGATATAATTGCATTACAATTTCCCAAAACATGTCACAAAACTAAACAAAATCACCATTCTTACGTTTCACCTTTCACCTTTTTTACATTAACTTGCAATCGAAACTGAACTGTCCACGATCACTATTTTGTTTAAACAGATGAATTTCCCGCCAAGTGCCCACAATATCACTTACAATTCGGTTCAGTAGCGTCACAATTTTTGAGGAGTAATACTTTGCACTGAATCAATCTCTCACTGCCACTTTGGTTCTGTTCAATTTTTTTTGCTACTGTAAAATTTATGAAAAGAACACTACACAGTAGAAACAGGTAAAATAAGTAATTTTTGGTTTTGACTAAGTAGGTATTCTATATCTGCACGAGTTGGCTACTCAAATTATGTCACGCCACTGATCCATATTGCAGAAATAGCAGAAAACGTGACCGAAAGTTCGCGCGCTTTCCAAACCCAAACAAACCGAAGCGATAATACAATAATTGTACACATTTTCCTCTTTCATCTAAGGATTGGTAATTTTATTGAAAGACTGAATATTTGGGTTACTCCAAGGTAACACACCTGTTCTTTCAGCAAAAATAGCCGAGTGAACATTTTATTGGATTATATCGACGACAAAATCCATATTTGGAAAAATGTTTTAATAATTTTTTGTTCGAAAATTTCCGTTGACAGTTTCCCTTCAATAGACACGACAAATGCATCATATTACTTTATTTTAGTACAAAAATATCAGCGTCACCTAACAAGAAATGTGGAAAATGTTCTCGAACTGATCAATAGCTAAATTTATTATTCCATGTAAGGATTCATTTGAAGAACACAGAACTGTAAGCCCTAAACTTTTTAAAAAGGGAAATTTTGGGTTATTCTATGATCGCATCAGACTAATATGAATCAAATGCTGTACTAAATTGATATTTGCCACTGACGGGTAAACATGTTATTTCTGATCATTCCGAAATAGCCAAAAATTGTGGAGTAGATACTTTACAACTCTACTGGAGGAATACCAGAGACAGTGATCATTTCAAATGATATTTTAGTACAATTTTGTTGAAAAATGTTTCTCGCCAGTTTGGTTTCAATAGACACGACCAAAGTATCATATTACATCATTATTTTTTTATAAAATATTCAGCATCACGTGAAAAGAAGTGGGGAGAAGTTCCCGAATTGACCAATATCTAAATTTATTATGTCATGTAAGGATTCATTTGAAGAACGCTATAAAAAATATTCGACACACGGATCTCGTAAACTTTTGCTTTCACCTAATCTCCGATTCACGGATGCCAATAAGAGTCGAACTGACCAATATCTAAATTTATTATTACATGTAAGGATTCATTTGAAGAACGCAGAACTGTAAGCCCTAAACTTTTTAGAGGAACAGAATTTTGAGTTATTATATGATCGCATCAGACTAATATGAATCAAATGCTGTGCTAAGTTGATATTTGCCACATGTTTACCCGTCAGTTATTTCTGATCATTCCGAAATAGCCAAAAATTGTGGAGTAGATACTTTACCTATAACTTTACTGAAGAACATCAGAGACTGAGTGGTTATAAAGGGTATACTTCACAATTTTTGGCTATTTTGGAATAATCTGTGTGTCGAATAATTTTCATATGAGGCCGAATCTTTTTCAAAGTCCGAGATTCGTGCGTCAGAGTCTGCTTTTTGCGTTTTTATCTGCATCCATGCGCCGGAGACGGTCACTTGGAGTAGCCATGTGTCAGATGCCTTTCTTATGCGGTCGGATTATTTTCCGTTACACTCGCCCCCCTCATAATGAATTATGAAAGGAAAGTTGTACTATTGAATTGTGCTTATTTTGTGCCCAATTGTGCTCAACTCCTTTCGTTTTGTGCCTCTCTGGTTTCAAAGATATTGCCAAAAATTGTTGAGGGGGGCCACCGTAATGCTAGCCCCTCACTTACAAAATTGAAGACAAAATAAAGACAATTTAATGACACGACTTACATTCTCTTTACCCAGAAGTTTTTTAAACCTCCCCAAAAATTCTAGAGACTTTCCCAATTAAACAATTTAAAACTAAAGTGTTTGCAGTGATAAGTTGTGTACAAGGAGAAGCAATTATTTTAAGTCGGGTCCTGGTGCTGAGTTGCTAGAAACGTATCACAGCCACATAAACAAATTCTGGACGGTCAAGGTTGATCTCAATGTAAGACCTTCCTTGACCCACTAACGAAATCGAACGTTTTTTAGAAATATCTTTGAAACCTGGAAGGCACAAAACGAAAAAATATGAGCACAATTAAGCACAAAATTAATACAATTTAATGGCATCAATTGAGTTCCTGAAATCGTTACGTTGAGGGGGGGGGCTAGCTTTACGGTGGCCCCCCTCATCATTTTTTGGCAATATCTTTGAAACCAGACAGGCACAAAACAAAAGAAGTTGAGCACAATTGGGCACAAAATAACTACTCAGTCTCTGATGTTCTCCAGTAAAGTTATAAAGTATCTACTCCACAATTTTTGGCTATTTCGAAATGAGCAGAAATAACATGTTTACCCGTCAGTGGCAAATATCAACTTAGCACAGCATTTGATTCATATTAGTCTGATGCGATCATATAATAACCCAAAATTCTGTTTCTCTAAAAGGTTTAGGGCTTACAGTTCTGTGTTCTTCAAATGAATCCTTACATGGAATAATAAATTTAGATATTGGTCAATTCGGGAACTTCTCCCCACTCCTTGTCACGTTATGCAGAATATTTTATAAAAAAATAATGATGTAATATGATACTTTGGTCGTGTCTATTGAAACCAAACTGGCGAGAAACATTTTTCAACAAAATTGTACTAAAATATCATTTGAAATGATCACTCAGTCTCTGGTATTCCTCCAGTAGAATTGTAAAGTATCTACTCCATAATTTTTGGCGATTTCGGAATGATCAGAAATAACATGTTTACCCGTCAGTGGCAAATATCAATTTAGTACAGCAATTGATTCATATTAGTCTGATGCGATCATAGAATAACCCAAAATTCTGGTTTTCTAAAAGGTTTAGGGCTTACAGTTCTGCGTTCTTCAAATGAATCCTTACACGAAAAAATAAATTTAGCTATTGATCAGTTCGAGAACATTTTCCACATTCCTTGTTAGGTAACGCTGATATTTTTGTACTAAAATAAAGTAATATGATGCATTTGTCGTGTCTATTGAAGGGAAACTGTCAACGAAAATTTTCGAACAAAAAATTATTAAAACATTTTTCCAAATATGGATTTTGTCGTCGATATAATCCAATAAAGTGTCCACTCGGCCATTTCTACCGAAAGAGCAGGTGTATTACCTTAGAGTAACCCAAATATTCAGTCTTTCAATAAAATTACCAATCCTTAGACGAAAGAGGAAAATATGTACAATTATTGCATTATCGCTTTCGTTTGTTTGGGTTTGGAAAGCGCGCGAACATTCAGTCACGTTTTCTGCTATTCCCTGATTTGGGTCAGTGGCGTGACATAATTCGAGTAGCCAACACATGCAGATATAAATTAGCTACTTACGATTAGTCAAAACCGAAAATCACTTATTTTACCTGTTTCTACTGTGTACTGTTCTTGTCATAAATTATACAGTAGCAAGAAAAATGAAACAGAACCAAAGGGGCAGTGAGAGATTAATTCGGAACGCTGTATCTAATGCGAAGTACACCCTAATCTTTTTTTACACGGTGGATACGTTCCTCAGAAATTCGTGTAAAAAAGAATCGTGTAAAATAAGATAAGTTTCCTATTGCACATGCAAGATGAGTCATCGAAAGGATAACCTTCGCACATGCTTGTGTATTTCGATGTGCTTGGTGTTCTGATATCGATGCATTTTGCAGTAGATAAATTTGAAGCAAAATAGTTGTCATCATCGTTGTAGTTTAATGTTAATTAACCATAAAACCACAGATTATAAAAAATAAACCACAAAAATATCGCACGTGCATTGGTGTAAATAAACGGTCTCTTCATCGTTTAGTGTTTTATCTACTCACCGCTAAGGGCGTCTCGCTTAGCTTGAATTCCCAATAGTAAAATTGGTGACACGTTCCGTGTTATCCGAAAACCATGTAAGATTAATTTAATACAGAACTTTATTTAGTTGAAAACCCGTGTAAAAGAAAATGTTAAAAATTGAGTTCTGATATACATATCTACCAACGATATAGGTATAAATATGTAATTTTATTGAGTAATAAAACTTAAAATATATACATAATTCCTAGATTAAAATAAGTAGTGCAAACAAAAAAAAAAAGAAATGTCTAACCAGAATTAAGAATAGGGGATTCCCCGTAACTACCACATTATAGCAGTGCGCAGTGTTGCCTAATTTTTGAATTGTGGTAAAAACATGAATTTATTTGACATATTTGTACCAAAAATTGCAATTGTACTAGACCGCTCATGATCATGTACATAATTATAAGATAATGACTTTGGAATCGTGTTAGATATAATAAATTTTCTCAAAAAGAAGACTTTTTTAAACCGTGTAACTTCAAATTCGTGTAAAAAAAGCGTGTAAAAATGTGTTCAGTGTATTACTCCTCGACAATTGTGACGCTACTGAACTGAATTGCAAGTGACATTGTGGGCACTTGGCGGGAAATTAATATGATTAAGCAAAATAGTGGCCGTGGATTAATATGAATGAAATGTTGTGCTAGGTTGATATTTGCTAATGACGGGTAAATATTTTATTTCTGATCGTCCCGAAGTAGCCAGAAATTGCGAAATAGACACTTTACAACTTTACCGGAGAATATCAAGGATTAAGTGGTTATTTCAAATCTTGTTTTAGTACAATTTTGTTGAGAAATGTTCGTTGACAGTTTTACATTATATTT
This sequence comes from Dascillus cervinus, assembly GCA_949768715.1. NCBI lineage: Eukaryota > Metazoa > Arthropoda > Insecta > Coleoptera > Dascillidae > Dascillus > Dascillus cervinus. The sequence continues at coordinate 20,250,620 of OX458319.1, read as the reverse complement.
ACATTATATTTTAATTTAAAAAAATTTATCCTCATGTGAAAAAGAGTGGGGAGAAGTTCCCTAACTGACCAATAACTAAATTTATTATTCCATGTAAGGATTCATTTGAAGAACACGAAACAGTAAAACCTAAGCAGTTTTAAAGAACGTAATTTTGGATTATTTTATGATCGCAACAGACTAATATAAATCAAATGCTGTTCTAAGTTGATATTTGCCACTGACGTGTAAATATGTCATTTCTGATCATTCCGAAATAGCCAGAAATTGCGCAGTAGGCACTTTACAGCTTTACTGGAGAATATCACGAACTAAGTCGTTATTTCAAATGTTGTTTTAATACAGTTTGTGGAAAAATGTTTGTCAACTGTTTGGTTGCAATAGACGCGACTAAAGTATCATATTACATCATATTTTAATTGAAAAAATTCAGCCTCACGTGACATAGCGTTGAGAAAAGTTCCCGAACTGACCAATATATACATTTATTATTTCATGTAAGGATTTATTTGAAGAACGCAGAACTGTAAGCCCTAAACCTTTTTAAAAAGGGAAATTTTGGGTTATTCTATGATCGCATCAGACTAATATGAATCTCATGCTGAGCTAAGTTGATATTTGCCACAAAGAATGGAGAGAAGTTCCCAAACTGATCAATATCTGCATTTATTATTCTATGTAAGGATTCATTTAAAGAACGCGGAACAGTGAAACCTAAACATTTTTAAAAAGCCTAATTTTTGGTTGGGTTCTCTATGATCCCACCAGACTAATATAAATCAAATGCTGTGCTAAGTAGATATTTGCCACTGACGGGTAAACAAGTTATTTCTGATCGTCCCGAAGTAGCCAGAAATTACGGAGTAGACACTTTACAACTTTACTGGAGAATATCTGGGACTAAGTGGTTATGTCAAATGTTGTTTTAGTACAATTTAGTTTAAAAATTTTCCTAGACAGTTTGGTTTCAATAGAGACGACTAAAGTATCATTTTACATCATATTTTAATACAAAAAAATGTATCTTCAGGTAACAAAGTTGGGAGATGTTCCCGAACTAACCAATATTTAAATTTATTATTCCATGTAAGGATTCATTTGAAGAACGCGGAACTGTAAAACCTAAACCTTTTTAAAAAGCCTAATTTTGGGTTATTCTATGTTCGCATTAGATTAATATAAATCAAATGCTGTGCTAAGTGGATATTTGCCCCAAAAAGAGTGGAGAGAAGTTCCCGAACTGACCAATATCCAGAAATTACAGAATTGAGATGTTATAACTTTCCCGGAAGATGTTGTTTGTTTGCATTTTTTACACTTATATGATTTAACATGCATAATTTCTTAATAACTGTATTACCAAAGAGCAATGCAAAAAAATTCTTGTTGGATTCTGGTATCTTTTTCTGTTGTGGCTGTAAAAATGACATTTTCCGATGATCATTGATTTACGGTCCAATTTAATGAATAGGAAATCATGCATTAATGACCCCCATTAGGCAACCAAAATTAATAAAAAGTGCAGACGTAATGTCGAACTTTTGACATTTACTGTAATTCATGGCACCATTGATTTGAATCTCTTCTCGATTTAAAATGCATGGCATGCTTGATTCGAATATCCATTGGAATTTTTGTCACGGAAAAAAATTACATTTTCTTCAATTTCGTAAGATTCGATCAACGGAAAAATATTGTAACCAAGGTTTGCGTTAATTGGCAATTAAAAATCTCGAAAAAATTAACGCGCTCGCTCTGCTCACGCGTTATTATCAATTATTAATCGCTCTCATTAACGCACTTGTTGGTTAAATAACTATTACTGCAGTGAAAAACTCTCATAAGCATTACCTGTTAATGTTTTCAGTGATGCAACACGTTAATCAACTAAGCAAAATTATGTACAAAAGCCTACGTGCTTGAGGAAATTTTCAATAACTGTTTTATCGACCGCGAGATTAGTTTTCTATTACGCCACGGTAGCATTTCCAAGCGCTTCTGGAAAGGGACCATTGCGTATATGAATTTAGGGGAGTCACTTTGAGGAACCAATTTCGAGTTCCCCAAAGTGACACAAATTTCTTCGAAAGTCCCCTTGTATGAATTTATAGTTCACCAAAGGGACCAATCTAGAAACATATATATATATATATATATATATATATATATATATAATATATATTTTCCATTGGTATGATACCGCGTCCGTACATTGCCAAATTACATACAATACTGCGTCCTAGACCATACTGCGTCCGTATACGGACGCAGCAAGTCTAACCCATATAATTCGATTCTGGGAGGTAAGAGGGGTTTAAAATCAAATTCTTAGAGGGACGCTTGATCATGCTAATCGTAAAAATTCACTGAATATTTTAGTTCACCGTATGGAGGTCTAGGAGGCGCTGCGGATTTTTTTAATATACATCTTTTGTATATGTCGCTTACATTCTTTCGATTATGCTGCGTCCTTGCCGTATATTGACTTACATCGATTTCATCTTGCTGCGTCCTTCAATCTGGCAACATTGATTTACATTTGCGCAAGTGCAGTTTAGATAACTATCTTAAAGCTGTTAAGTCGCTTGATCGCACTGGATGCCACACAAGATCAAAAAACATATTAAATTTATGTAAAGGGCAAATGTTATTATTGCCCAAATGCAACGGCGTAGCTAGCATGGGTGGCACCCGGTGCGGATATTGAGGTGTCACCCCAAGAATTAAAATTATTAAAATTATTAAAAATCCGATAAACGTAAAGTATGATTTTGAATGAATACAAATGAGAGTCGTTAATAATTAATTATGATAGTAATAATACTGTTTTATTATATCTTTGACATTCATGTATAAAATTAAAAAACAGGTATAACAAAAAAAGAATAAGAGTAGAATTAACATACTCTCATATCGTCGGGTTACTGCAAGAACCAGATAACTCCATTTAAGCATGGATTAGTTTAGTACATCTCTAGGTTTCATAATTGTCATCGAATGCACAACCAAGACAAGATAAGTGTTTGAAAGCGTGAAACATAGCACGTTTAACACTTTCGAACACTTGCCTTGTTTTGGCTGTGCATTCAATGACAATTTTGAGGCCTAGAGAACCACTAAACTAATCCATGCATAAAATGGAGTTATCTTGTTCTTGCAGTAACCCGACGATATACATGTTACATACAAACACTTAAAATTTCTTCTTTCTAGCTTTAACAGCTGCAAACTCGGAAATCACCTCTTCAAAATTTATATTTTGTGTTGCCTGGTGTTCTATCGTTAATATGCCAAGATTGTTAAGTCTCATTTCGGTCATTGTAGCTCGCAAGTAATTTTTAATTAATTTTAATTTGCTGAAACTCCGCTCACAAGAAGCAACTGATACGCAAATTGTCAAAAATAACTTTAGTGCGATCATTAGATTCGGAAGAGATTCTGTAAAATCCCATTCCACGATGAATTTCAAAAAATCTAGAGACACCCAATTAGAAATTGTAACATTGACTGCTTTTAAATGCCTTCTCAACCTTGGTATCTCTAAGAGAAGTTCTGTTTCTGATACCTCATCATAAAAAGAAGTAAATTTTGATACAGCTAATTTCAACTCTTCAATGTTTGCCAAAAGCAAAGTATTTGTTTGCACAACCTCAAACAATGAAGCCACATCTTGAACGGATTTTGATCTAGTTCGGAGTTCAATATTGAATCGGTCAAGACATTCCAACATATCCTTTTGAAGTTCGGCTCTCAGTGTCAGACCTGCATCGGTGGCCAACTCACCGGTCATTCGTTTTTTAGGACGAATTCGTCTTTCCATTGGAATGTCGTAATCGTTTGATTTTTTTACAGCAAGATCTATTGCCTCTTCTACAATGCGACTGCGTTTTTCTTCAATATAATGACGAAGTGCCTCTATTTTGATAGCTGATTGATCAACACTCAAGCCTTTACTTTGCAATGCAATCTGAGCACAATTTAATTCCCTTAGTACATCAGTCCAAAAGAAAAGAAAGCAAAGAAATGTGAAATTACACACAGCAGGCAGAAGGTTCTGTGCAGCACCTCTGGTGTCTAAATTTTCTTGTTGATCACATAATTCCTCAACTGCAGCCACAATCCCATCGAAATTTTCAGCCAACACTTTTACTGCAGCATAATGAGCACTCCAACGCGTTGTTGAGAGTCTTTTAACTGATGCTTTGCTGTGTTTAAGAAGCACTCCCCAGCGGCCAGTGGAAGCAGAAAAAAATTTAAAAATTGTATCTACTGTTCCGAAAAATGTTACACATGATATATTTTGTGCAAATGAGTGTTGGCCACATAAATTAATTGAGTGATCTATACACCCAACAAAAATTGCTTTGTTATTTTTTTCTTTAATAATAGCTTGCACTCCACCATGTATGCCGCTCATAACAGCTGCATTATCATAACCCTGGGAACGACACAGCATAATATCTAAACAGTCCTTTTCGAGCATCTTGAAAATTTCATCACATAAATCAGAAGGTTTTTTTCCATGTAAAGGAAAAAATCTAAGGAATACTTCTTTGACTTCCACTTTTCTATTATCAATTTTCACATAACGAATCACTTCCGACATTTGATCAATATGTGAAATGTCAGGTGTGCTATCAAACATAATTCCAAAATATTTAGCAGATTTAATTTCATTAACAAGCTTAAATTTTACGTGGTTCGCTAAAACGTTTATGAATTCATTTTGTATATCTGGCGATAAATATGACACTTTTGGTGATTTAACATGCTCCAAATTCAAGATGTGTTCTTTCAACACTACATCATATTTTGACAGTAGTTGAACTAGTTCTAAGAAGTTACCTTTATTTAAAGAGACTTGTCCTTCATCATGTCCACGAAATGCTAGGTTTTGTTTAGCCAGAAACAAACTTATATCTAATAATCTAAATAAAAGATGCTTCCACTTCTGTTTTTCAGTATCGATTAATTGCAAGGCTTCGTCATCTATTGTTTTATGCAATTTTAGCCTCATTCCCAAAGTTTTCCACTTTTCAAAATTTTCTAGATGTTCACTTGACGTTTCATGATCGGATACTTTTGGATTTAGTTTCCACCACATCCGAGATCCAGTCGTAAATGCTGTTTTTGTATAAGCGGTGACAGCAAATAAACGACAGCAGAAGCAGTACAGGTTATTAGTTACAGGAGAATAAATCATCCATGAGCGCAGAATTTTTACACCATCAGGCATTACTTTGTAAAACCATTCTTTTATTTTTAACCCGTGTCTAGATACAGTGGTAAATGGTCCTTCTTTATTTTGGAAATGTTCACTTCCTCTTTTTATTATCTCGATGCGAATATTATCAGGAACGGGTATACTCCAATGTGAGACATCTCTTAAGTCCTGAAGTGATTTATCCATGCACATACTGTCTTCGATAGTAGAAGCATTATTAGTACTACCACTATCATTTTCAGAATTTATTTCAGATTTGTCTTTTTCATGGGTTATCATAATTAATTCCGTATTGTCGCCGTTGCTTCCTGAAGTTGAGCTAATATTATCAGAATCGCTCCTTATATCAGAATCAATTTCTTTTGATGAACTTTGGGTGTCATCATTTTTTTTTCGCATATTTAAAGATGGATCCAGACATGCTCCGAACTACATCCATTTTAGCCTGTTTGGCTTTTCTCTGCTGAAACCCACTTTTTCTTTTATGTGTATGAACTCCTCGTGGCATATTTATTCTAAAAAATATTTTCGATTAGTAGATACTGTCGTTGTCATAAATTATATATATAAATATATTGTTGGAAACCTCCGCCGCTGCCACCAGAGCGTATTTTTAATGAGAGAATACTCGTAACTCAAAAGTATTTTATTCACTAATTAACACTAACTTAACCTAGATTACAAACATTTATAGTTGTAAATGAAGAAAAATTGGGTTGTTTAAAGTCGAACGATTTAAGGGTTGTAACAACTGCGATTTTCTGGTTCTTGACTGATACTCGTGAAAGCACTTGTGAGACTCTTTTCTTTTATATTTTTTGGGGTGACTTTAAGTTTTGCGTCGAAGACGTTAATTTATTGGTCCGGTCTGCGATTTGTTACGCTTCAGAAAATCGAACACTTGTGTCTGTAACTTGATATTTTAACTTTTAAATGTACAGGGCTTGCAACACCTTTGCCGTTTTTTTTTAAATTTTTCTTCATGTAAACGTGAAATTTTGAATTATTGGGATAGCAGTTAAATTTTAATTACAATGTTTCGTTTTAGAACTAGATGTAGAATTTATGAAATACAATGTTTGTGTTAGTAAACAAAAAATGAATGATTAAGGAACTAAAGTAACAAATAATAATAATTAAGAACTAAGTAACTTAAAAAAGGGGTAGTTTGTAGTTTGTTGTGAACACTTGGTAAACACTGAACATTTGAACACTGGTCACACACTAATCACTTAGTAGCGAATATGCTGTTCTCAAAGATAGGTAATGGACTATGGAATAACATAAGGTAATTATTTATATGCGGGAGATTGAACAGTTTGATTGTTGTGAATTTATTCGTCTTGAAAAGATTCAGGGGCAATAAAAGGTTTTAATAAGTTGAAATGGTAAGTTTTAGTTCTGGTTCCCGTTATCTGGACAGTGGCTGTTTTATTATCGTGAATTTGTATGATTTTGAAAGGGCCTTTGTAGTTCGGCTTTAATTTCTTGTGTTGAGCTTTAGAGAGCGCGTCGTAAACCAACACTTCGTCGTTTTCTTTAAATTGGTGTTCGCGATTATGGCTCTTGTCGTAGTTCTGTTTTGATGTGACTTTAGATTGTAATTGCGCATTTCTGGCAACTTCGCGAATTTTCGAGATTTTGGTTTTGACGTTGTCGTTGAATTCGTTGTATGTTTTAGTTGTCACATTTTTGGGGATTTTTGGATCATTTCCAAAAACTAGTTCATAAGGGGTGAAATTGGTACTCTTGTGTACGTGCGAGTTGTACGAGTACACAGCTTGTTTGAGGTAGTCATCCCAATCGTCGGTATTCTCGTTGACATAACATTTAAAATAATCTTTCAAAGTCATGTGCGTGCGTTCTAGCGAACCGTTCGTTTGAGGGTGATACGGGCTTGAAAATTTTTGCTTTACGCTAAGAATTTTATGGAATTCCTTAAACGTTGCAGAGATGAATTCCCTACCTTGATCGGTGAGAATGCTTTCTGGAAATCCGAATTGCGTGCAAAACTTTAAAAATTTAAGAGCAACAGTGTGCGCGTTGTGATTACGGATTGAGTACGCTTGAATGAATTTTGTTAAGTCATCTTGGATTGTTAAGATGAATCGTTTGTCATTTATTGTAATCGGCAAAGGACCTACTACGTCTAGAGCAATCCTTGCTAAGAATTTTGTTGAGGTTGTCGTTATTTCCATTGGCGATTTATTCGGTTTAAAATTAGTTTTCGATTTTTGGCAAATGACACAATTTTTAATGTAATCTTTGATGTCTTTCTTCATATTGGTCCAATAATGGAGCTTTTTAATTTTGTCGTAGGTTCTATCGAATCCTTGGTGTCCTGAAATGGGATGGTCGTGATTGTCCTTGAGACATTTGTTGATTTCATTAATTGTGATTAAAATTGTTCTCTTGTTATCAAAAAGTTGGTATTTAAAACTTCTGAAAAAATACTGTAGCATCGAATTAAAAGTGTCTGCTTTGATTGTGGAGTTTTGCGGGCTTGGATCGACGATTGCGAAGTTTTTAATTTTTTTACGATCCAAAAGTGAACGTAGAGATTTTAGAGATTCGAAAAGGTTTTCGTACGTTGTGCTTTCTGAGAAAGTTTTCTTTATAAACAGTAAGTAAACGGTCTGATTGGGAAGTTCTAATGATATAACTTCGTTTAATACGTTTGTTGAAAAATCTCTGTCAGGTAATGATTTTCGTAAATAATCGAATCCTGGATTAGAAATATCTGCGTCGCAAGACATAGGTATAACAAGGTTTAAAATTTTCGAGATGGGTGATGTGTTATACTTAGGTTCATGCACTTCAATTGTCTGTTGGTGATATTTTTGGAATTCGTCGAATAAAAAGGGGGTTGAATTGATTTGTTGAATCGGTCGACTTAACGCGTCGGCGTTAGAATTTAATTTGCCGGGTTTGTAACGAATTTCGTAGTCGTATTCCATTAGTTTCAATCGCCATCGTACTAATCTGCTTGTAGGATCCTTACAATTCATTAACCATGTTAATGGCTTATGATCGGTCACAATAATGAATTTTTGTCCGGAAGCATCGGCTTTCTTAGGTACTATCCAAACAGGACTAGAGAACGCTGAAAAAGATGGTTGTATAATTCCTTCGGTGAGCATTTTGTCGATTTGATTCTTTACTTCCTCTTCGTGTACCTTCGGGTAACGGTACGTCTTGGTAAAAATAGGTCGTTCTGATATGGTAGGAATTTCATGAGAAATTGAATTTGTGTTCGTTAGCTTATCACCGGGAAGATGAAAAATGTCTTGATATTCGGAACACAATTGGAATAGTGTTGATTTTTCCTCTTCATTTAGGTGATCTATTCGTAGTTTTTGTGCTACCAGATGATTTCGGTTCGAATGGTGATAGGTTGGCTCTAAAGTTGGTTGGGGAATTTCAAATTCTTCCAATTGTAATGTCGGTAGAAGTATGGTTTTTGATTCGTTTAACGTATTTATTAATGGAATCGTTACAGTTCGATTTCGCACTGTAGTTATTACATTTGGGATAATGATCCCGTCGTCTATTATTTTCTGTGGAATAAATCCTTCTTTCGGCGAATCGATCGTTGTCGTGAACGTCGTGATGAATTCAGTACGTGGAGCGAGTGTTATACAATTTTTGTCGTTACTATCAAAAGGAATGAGTGTGTTGTTTATTAAAATTGCATCCTTTTTGTAGTTAATTTCAGAATTTGTTGCTTGGAAAAAATCATTTCCTAAGATGCCATCAAAAGGTGTGTAGATTTTTGTTGCATTTATGAGGTGTAATTTCGGTGTAATTTCTAAATTTCCGTGCTGTAAGTGGATGCGTACGGAACCAATTGTCGAAATAGGTTCGTTGGGGTTTATTCCCATCAATAATTGTTTTTCTTTCTGGTCGAGGTAAGTTAATTGAGGATCAACTGCCGTATGTTTAATTATAGACAATGATGCTCCTGTATCGACAAGCAATTTTAAATTTCGAGATGAATTTGTCGATATGAATGTTATCGATTTTAAATTTCCCGCTTGTAGTGTGGAAATCTGTTTGAAGTCGTTTGCGATTTGAGGATCATCTAATGATTCGAGTTGACTTATGCCGGATCTCGGAAAAGGATTTTGATTCGTCATCGGTCTCGTAAATTGTTGATTTTGATTTGTCGCTGGTCTCTGAGGTTGTTGATTTTGATTCAGTCTCAACGAATTTTTGTACTCTCGTTTTCGACATTCCGTGATGCTGTGTCCTTTGTTTTTACAATAGTTGCAAAATTTATTGGGATCGTATGAAGATCGGTTAGGGTTTTCTGGAGGAACATGTTGACGTTCTTGATTCTTTCTACGACAATTTTGAGTCGAATGATTATTTTTCTTACAAAATGTGCAGTATTGAGTATTAGGGAAGGGAACGACCCTTGTGTAATTTCCAATCTTTTCTTCTTGAAGCGCTATAGAAAATGCTTCATTTAGAGTTGTAATATCGCGAGCTCTTAACATCTGTGATATGTGCGGATTGCAATGTAGAATAAATCTACGCAGAGCAGTTCTTTGAATTGCGCGTTTTAATGCTGGGATCTCGTCGCAGTCATTTTTTTCATCGTTTTCTTCAGCGATAATGCAATTTGTTTTTATTTGATCTAGTCGTTTGTAGAAATCGGTAACACTTTCGTTCGGTTTTTGACGAATCGTCTCTAATTCTTCGTGCAATTGAGCGACGTCCTTTATAACGCTGTAATATCTTTTCAGTGTTTGTTTTAATTGCGTCCAAGATGTAACTTCGTCGATGTTGATTTCGTTGATAACGTTACTTGAAAGTTGGGAAAAAACGTAACGCAACAACGGACCCGTTTGACTAGCGCTGGCTAGTTGAAATGCACTGTCTACATTTGTTATAAATTGTGTCAGATTGTCGTGGTTACCGTTAAATGGCTTGATAAAATGGAATAACGTGCTTAAACCTAATTTTACTTTTAAATGTACATCCTCTTCGAGTGGAATTGGGGATGCGCGATCGGAATCGGTAGACATGTTGGGAATTAGAACAGTATATTCGTACTTACGTTAAGTTCGTTTGCCAAATTAAGTGATGAAACACAACCTCGTCGGTAGATCCAGATTCCTGGGTACACTCTCGAAGTCCTGGCAAATCCCGCCGCTGCCACCAAAAAGATGGAGAATCCTGTTGGAAACCTCCGCCGCTGCCACCAGAGCGTATTTTTAATGAGAGAATACTCGTAACTCAAAAGTATTTTATTCACTAATTAACACTAACTTAACCTAGATTACAAACATTTATAGTTGTAAATGAAGAAAAATTGGGTTGTTTAAAGTCGAACGATTTAAGGGTTGTAACAACTGCGATTTTCTGGTTCTTGACTGATACTCGTGAAAGCACTTGTGAGACTCTTTTCTTTTATATTTTTGGGGTGACTTTAAGTTTTGCGTCGAAGACGTTAATTTATTGGTCCGGTCTGCGATTTGTTAGAGCGTTTGTCCACGACGTCCGAATCCGATGTCCGAGATTTCGGTCCGAAATAGCAGCCTTCATATTTATATGCGTCGTCTGTCCACACGACATCCGATATCCGATTTCCGAGTTCTCGGAGTCCGAGAATTTCGCTTGTTCGGATAGCCCGCTTGATCGGACCGATCGGATGCAACATACGCATGCCCGGGTAGCCATTTTTGTTGTTGTCTTAAACGCATTTGTCAAAAACATTGAAACTTTTCGAAATATTGAATCGTTTAAGCACGGGTCACATCAATAAGCGTTTTTGCGTAACTTCCGCGACAGCCGGATAGCATCAATAAGCGTTCTGATGAATTTACTTATTTTAAAACCAAAAATCGTTGGGGGATTCAGTTTATAGGACAAACAAGGTAACTAAAAATAAAATCAGATACACATATTTTATTAACTTTTTTAAAATTTTAGCCAATTGTCACGGTAAAGAACCTAGGGGACTCTCAAAGTACATTGCAAAATTGTTGCAAATTTCATTCGCTCTTCGCCCTCCCTGCGAACTTGCAGCTGGCGGTACATCTTGTAAGCTGTTGTTGAATGTAGCAATGAACATATCTTCAGCTCTGTACCCATCTTTTTCTCGAACAATATTGTGTAAAACGACGCATGCCTTCACAATATAAATATATAGCATATAATTTTGATTTGCTTTTCATTTACTTACCTTATTTTACTACAAGTATTTCGCTTGGTAGTACGCACAATCTCTTGTGTTTCAGCAATATGTTGTCGAGGTTCCACCCGAGTTATGAACTTGCATTTTGGAAAAAAACGGTAAATTGAAGAATTGAACAAACTCCATTATAGGTTATGTTGACCTACATTTGTCAGCTGGTCAGTTTTAAAATTCACTCGCCACGGCGTTGTTCGCAGTCCGACCGTCCGATATCGGACGGTAGTGGACAAGCGGCTGGCGTTCGGTCCGTTTTTTATCGTATCAAAATGGCCGCCATCCGAACTTCGGATCTCGAATTCGGACGTCGTGGACAAACGCTCTTACGCTTCAGAAAATCGAACACTTGTGTCTGTAACTTGATATTTTAACTTTTAAATGTACAGGGCTTGCAACAATATGTATTTGTACGGAATGTAGGCGGAAAAAAGAATTGAACGGGACAATCCACTTACCTTGGTTTTTTTCTTTTCAATCACTTTTCAACTCTTTCATAAAACACTATTAAAACAGCAACGATTCACTTCACGTTAATTACAATCAACGTAGTACCGAATCTACGAAAGAAATGAGCAATGACAAAGGGGAATCCCCAACCGAGCAATCGTTAAAGCTAACAACGAAAATAAAAGCAACAAAATTTTTGGGGAATCCCCGACCGACCGAGTTATCACAAGTGATAAATTAATTTATATAGTATGAAACCTTGATTAAAGTGGCTTCAAACCTAAGTGATTTATCGTTGAAAAGCATTGTGATGGTTTGCGTAAGTTTTTTTTTTTTTCACGGTCGGGTGTCACCCCAAACGGGTGGCACCCGGTGCGGGCCGCCCCTGCCGCCCCCCCCTAGCTACGCCGTTGCCAAATGGATATCCACAAAAGGTTCGGAGCAGTAGGACAAAACGACAGTAGTGAAAAGTAAATAACTACGAATTATTGTTTTTATAAACAGTCAAGATCAAAATGCTCTGAAAGTCATATTTCTTTGTTTTGCAATAATAAATATGATTTTATCTAGTCATTCTTCGCCTAATAATTAAATATCACATGAAGGGTACACGGGAAGAACGATATAAGTCACATTTTCGTTTTTTCGGGATATGTGAGTTTTAATATTTGAAATACTCTACATTCCGGTTCAAAACATTACTTGTTGTTTTAATGGACTTGCAGCATTCTCTCATAAAATCCACGAGCATATTAGCCGGTGAGAGCAAAAGTGGGGTAAGTGAAAAATTGTCGATTTTGAGTTAAATCACCTTTCCAGTTCTTTAAGTTGACAACTATTAACTAACCAAGTGATTTAACTATTTTTCAAATGAGAGCATCGACCGTCAGTGCGGAGTCAAAACCTCGTAATTTATGGCAAAATGAAACGCAAAACTCACCTTTTTAAAAAAAAAGACTTATACCACTTTGGCTTTCAGCGGCTCATATTTTGAAAGCTTACAAATTTCTCGACCAAATAGTATACCGTATACCCTTCACATATGTTTGACATTTTACTTCTTAGTTGTTACCCATTTATTCCGGCGGGAAAATTTTGACCGGGGTCTGGTATTCTCCGATTCGATGATTTGTATCAACAAAGCTAAAAAAGATAAGCAATGCAACATGTAACTATCTGAATTGCTTGACCAAACTTTACCAAGTTAATATGTGGAACAAGGGTGTAACAAACGTTCCTGTAAACATGTGTCCAAAAAGGCTCCGTGTTAATTTCAGAATTGCGAATAAAATCAACAAACAGTTTTTAGTAAAACAGCAAGAACAAATGTCATACCTATCATATAAATTTGTTATTAGTACGGTTTATTAAATGTGCTTTGGGGGGAGACGTTCTTTCTACAAACAGTCATAATGATTTCCTCCTAAAAAAATTACAAAGTGATTATTGATTGAAGTGTTGTATTGAAAAACCATAAATTATCAGAAAAAGTTCATACATCAGCGAAAGTATAGAAGAACCCACCAGTCCGAATGTTTCTGAATATATGCCATCTACATTTCCAAATTTGTCAAGTGCACATTGAAGTATCGAAATTGGGGTTGTCACAAATTAATAGGTACCTACACCATCTACATCACAAAATTCTTCAAGTAAACATAGTAGTATCGAAACTGATATGTTACAAGATGAATGGACTGCTCATGAATCAAGTGATGAAAATAAGAAAGCTAACAAATCAAGCAAAATCAAGAATCTGATTCGATAAAAAAATAATTTTAACTTTATGTTGGCAGTAATCAGTACTTAACACCATAACTTATACAATTTTGATAGAATCATTTAAATGTTACAGAATATTGAAGAAAAAATGTTCCTCATCAAAAGTTTTTTTGAAAATAGTCATATTGCTTCCTTCCACCCGTCTTGCGCTATATTTTCTAACTTTGAAATTATATTCCTATATAACCTTAAACTAACAGATGTAAAATATTATCACTGACAACATAAAGTTAAAAAAATATTTTTTTACAACCTTCAAACCGTTTCTGGAATTAAAAACACATTAAAGCATGGAAGCGAATGAGATGACGGCTGTATTGTTTTATAAAAGTTTGTTGTGTAAACGTTCCCTCTTCTTTTATAAAACAACAAATGGTTACCTGGTAGAACAATGTTTTGACGGTTATTGTTGCTAAATAGAAAACTAATTTAAAGAATTCAAAGAACGCCATTGCATTTATACACTTCTAATGAATTAAAAACTCGGAATAACGAAAAATTTTGAGTAGCGGTTTCTCCAACGGAGAAAGTATTGAAAATAAAATTAAAACAAGACCCTTATAATCACAAAAAAAATTATATAAAATAAAATTACTTACATAGACGCGTTTCGGTGGCTATGCCACCATCTTCAGTACATCTTTATTTGATGATGGTGGCATAGCCACCGAAACGCGTCTATGTAAGTAATTTTATTTTATATAAATTTTTTTGTGATTATAAGGTTCTTGTTTTAATTTTATTTTCATTATCGACATTACAGGGTCCACTATATATATTTTATTTTGGAGAAAGTATTGTTTCCGAAATTGAAAAGAGTGGTTATTAGAGGAAAACGTGGAATAGATGTGCCAGGCCTCTTTAGTTTAAAACCTCAGAAACATACTGATTAAGCTAAGAAATAATTTTGTGAAAATCTATATTATTTTCCCATAAAAATACCTTTAATCATATACGACAAGTTAATGCAAAAAGATGTCAAAACATGTGGAGCGAAAAATCCTAACGCTTTAACATCTACTAGGTTAAAAAAACATATAGCTACATTGTCACAGCTATTTAGTATGAAAAATAAAGAAATTGAACAACTCGCAGCATTTATGGGTTATATTCAAGATATCGCACATCTAGTTCAATACGGCCACAACTGCAGAAAAAATTAATTGTTACTTATAGGAATACAAATACACCCATAGACTGCAATAAAGCCATAACTGTATCTAAATTAGTTTAAGCAGTCACTTAAATACATGCTTATAACACTGAATAGATTTTTGGGTGCAATGTGGCAACAAATTCGATCTGGCATAAACTGTTTTCGTGAAGCGTCAACATTTTAGGCGTTTGCAGTTATGTCACTACTGAACTAGATGTGTGATATACAAAATCAAGTCTATAAAATTCCAGATGATGTTTGCCAAACAACAAACATTTCAAAACTATTCCTTTTAGGGGAAGAGGGACAAGCAGCACAATTTAAACTTAAAAACCTTAATAAAGAAATTGATCAGAATGAAGAAGTTGAAGCAGATGAAATTGAACTACCAACTGAACTAGAAACTAATTTGTCTTCACTGCCTAATATAAACGTTAATAATGAACCAGGTTGTTCAAAGAACACAAAAAAACCTAAGTCAGTGCCGTGGGCCAAAAAGAAAAAATAAGTAGCAGGATCATTCTTCAGTAGCCATGTAAAAAATAAAAATCCACCTAAAATGTTAAAAGTAGAATAACCGTTCGAAAAACCCCGGACATTTTGATAATAAATCTTGGACACAGATTTACACAAACACTATGAATTTATGTATATCACAATATTAACATCAATATTTTCTTTTTTACTACTTAATTACATGTTATACAATTGTAACACTTTATTGGAACTTTTGTTTTTATAAATGGTTCAAAATTTTTGTAGTAAAGTTTTTACTTTTCTCTCATTTACTTTTACCTTATTCGTAACTTAGGTTGATTGTTACATCCAAAGTCCAAACCATCTTAATCGAGATAAAAATTTTAGATTGGTTGAATACGCACATTTGATATAATGTGTTTGTGAGAATTGGACGATTATTAATAATAGCATGAATTATATTTGGAAAGTGAGTATAATGATAAACCGAGTTTGACAACTTGTTATTATTTTCGTCATCACAAATAATAGTAGTGTTATTATAGTAGTGTGCATTTATTTATTATAGCTTAGGTCTATGTTGGAGAGCATCCCCATCGGCCTTCAATTCGTCAGATCCTTTGGTCATTTCCTCAGAAGTCGCCTATTGACTGCATCTACTATCAGCGGTTTCATAGTTTCATTTGGGTAGTTTTAGAGTGTGTTTTGCTGCGCTTTGCGGCGTACTGTTTGATGATGTCTCTCACAAATGGAATATTTAGGTCTAGATGTAAGCGGCGGTTTGACACAAACCATGGCGCATTTGACATACTATTTTGTAGGGTCTTGCCTGATAGCGTTTTATGATAATTATCGAGATTGGAATTTCTGGTGCATCCCCATAGCTGGCATCCATATGTCTGAATTGGGCGGGTTATACTTTTATGTAGTAGTTTTATACTCTAGCGTTATGGGAGATTTTTTCCCGATAAGCCAATATAGTTTTTAACTTAATATCCATTTCTTGGCGCTTTTTGCTTATATGAGTTTTCCAAGTTAAACGCCTATCGAGTTGAAGTTCTAAGTACTTAACTACCTTTGATTGTGGTATGGGTGTTTTGTTGAGAGTGACAGGTGGACATGTTGGACGTCTTGTTGTAAATGTGAACTGCACTGATTTGCCTTGGTTAACTTTTATTCTCCACTGATCCATCCATATTTCAAATGATTTAGATATGAGCTTGAAGCATTGCAGATGCTGTATTCCGAGTTTCATTACAATAGTGCTATGATTATTATCGATAATTTTTTCCGAGTTAAAACTGAAACTTAATTTGTCGTTCAATTTTAACGAGTACCTAACAAATTATAGATTAGTAGGTACTCATAGCACGAATTATGTACATTTGGAAAGAAAATAATAGGAATGACAACTTATCATTAATTTCTTGTGGTAATCATAAACAAGTTATATTCTCAATTTTAAAAGTAGTTGTTCCCTCTGAAATAGTTATCTACTGACATGGCAACGTTGGGGACGCAGTAGATGTCGTAAAATGAATGTGAATATACATGGTGGACGCAACATAATGCGGAAGATAAAAGAGAATATACGCGGACGCAACATTATGCTTATAATGAAAGGACGTCCTATCATACCAATGGTTGAAATTCCTTCATTTCTTAAGATATCTGAATATTAAGGTGATTTTCGCAATCTCTGCCGCAAAATAGAGCTGTCTCTGTTTTCAACGTTAAATATATATGACTCCTTCTAGTGGACGCAACATAGGGTGCTCGGTGAAAGGACGCAGGATTGATAGAATGATGTAAATATATATATATATATATATATATATATATAAAATAATAGAAGATAGATTATTTTTTCTAATTTTAATTCCCAATTTCACTGTGTACATCTATGCAATTTATCATGATTGAGGAAATATAGTAAAAATTTTTTATAAGTAAGTAATATCACAAAAGAGAGAATAAATTACAAATAATTCGACAGATTTTCGAAAACTTGTTCCCAACCGTTTTGGTGGTCTAGGTATTCGATCTGTTGCAGATATTTCAACTCCAGCCTTCTTATCTTCTATCTTTGCTAATTCTCGGCTCATTAAGTCTATTCTACCTTCTCGTTTTTCCAACTTCGAAACATCTTACTCCTGTGAAGCCATTGAAAAATGGAAAATTATATCTAATTCCTCGTATTTACCCTCGACATCTCCCTCCATTCAACGAAATTGGGATTTGCCAATTATTGAAAATAACTTTCAAAAGCTATTGTCTTCCTCAAATGTAACTCAAAAAGCTATTTTATTGGCAGTGTCTGAACCCGAATCTGGAGCTTGGCTTGAATCTTTACCTTCTTCTAAATTAGGCACTTTGTTAGAAAAAACCACTTTACAAATTGCCATTTCTCTAAGATTACGCATCAGTATTTGTCATCCTCATATATGTAATTGTGGTTCTTCAGTAGACACGTACAGTCATCATGGACTGTCTTGCATAAAGAGTGCAGGAAGAATCGCAAGACGCAACTGCATTAACGACATCTTAAAGCGTGCTTTCTCATCTGCCAACTTCCCTTGTTTACTTGAACCCAACGGGGTTCTGAGAGATGACGGCAAACGTCCAGATGGAATCACCATTATTCCCTGGAAGGAAGGCAAATCCCTTGTCTGGGATGTCACCTGTACAGATACGCTTGCACCTTCACATTTACCTGAGTCGTCCATATCTGTTAGATCTGCTGCAAACAAAGCAGAAAATCTTAAGCGAAGAAAATATACAGTGAAACCTCCCTAAGACGACCACTTGTGGTTCTGCCCATAATTGGTCTTTTCCGGAGGTGGTCTTCTTAGAGAATTATTATATCTAGAAAATAATAAATGTCTAACTATATAATGTAATGTTCATATTTTAACTAAAACAAAGCAGAGTAAATGTGAAATGTTTTTTATTCAATAAGAAATACAGAAAATGTTTTATTACGCACTTAGTAAAAAAAAAATTAAAAAGTAAAAATTAATGATTAATAAAATGAAATAGAGTATATAAATATATGTACACTAGTAGAAAACCTCAGTCCTAGAACGGGCTGACAGTATTTATTGTGTATTTATGCATTTTATTTACCTATTTTATTTATTATTTATCTATTTTATTTATATACATTTGCATTGCAATATAATGTATTTTGCTTTACTTACCTTTAAGTTCCGTAAATTGACGATATAAATGTCAATTTTTGACACTCAGCTTCGTCGCCTACTCTGATCTCAAAAAAAAATTGGGAAATAGACCACCATCGGGAATTATATTTAGATGATTAATGTTAGCATTTTTTAAAAAAATCTTCGATTGTACTTTGTCGGCTTGATGTTGCTTTTTTATTTAAAATTTCCTTTTCCAATAGATTTTGGAATTTTGTAATTAATTCAACCACTTCATAGTTTCCAAAATTATAAGACAATAGCTTAAGACCATTCACATTATTTAAGCTATCAGTCAGGGAAATTTCAGCAATTTTTTCATCTTCTTCTGACAGTGACTCTTCATGCTGTTGATATTGGGCATTGTGAATGTCAAAATTTTGATTTTCCCAATCGGTTACGTTTTCACATTCTTCATATTCATTAAATTGAATGTCGATATCGAAATTAATTTGTTTTGCTAGTTGTATGACTTCTTCTTCAATTCAATCTCGTTCTGTATCATTTTCAAAAATGTCGCAATTAGCACCGCATTTATTGAAACACTTTTGTATGGTGGTTTGAGTCACACAATTCCATGCCTCTTTGACATATTCAATCACATCTGCCAATGAAATTTTTTTAATTAGATCGTCTACGTTTTCTGCCGCATCCGTATGTGCCAAGAGAGTTGTGATAATGCGGCGTCGATAAAGCAACTTAAAATAATGGATGATCCCTGTGACTGTGTGGCTGTGATGTACTTGATGTGTTTGCAGGCAGAAACAACACATTAATGTTACTGAGCTTCAAGTTTTTAGGATGGCATGGAGCGTTGTCCATAAGCAATAATATTTTTCTCTTTTCCTTCTTCATCTTTTTATTAAAATTTTCAATCCACTCTGTGAAAATGTAACCAGCCTTCCATGCTTTTTTATTAGCGTACCATTGCACATTCATTTTGGACATGTTCACATTTTTAAAACATCTTGGTCGTAATGCATTATTTATTATTAACAGCTGTTCTTTTTCGCTCAAAGCATATTAGCGCAGAACATTATTGTAATTCGGTTCTTTAATTTTTTAGATCCGTGCGAATTAGAACCTTTAAACGCCAAAGATTTTGTAGGCAAAGCACGATAAAAAATGTCTTTTAAATCATATCCCTTTAGCAGAGAGGGTAATTGTTGAATCCACTCAGCTACATTATTTTTATTCACGGATTCACTTTCACCACATAAAGTGTTCGTTTTCTTGAACTGCTGGTTGGCGAGCGCGTAGCAAAAAGGATTCAGCGGACTGTTGGCGTAGCAAAGGAAGTAGCAGAACATGTACTTACAGATGGTCGTTCGTGCAGGGCGGTTCCGCACAGAATCCCTCGACCAGCGCCAGGACGTGATACGGCGTCCAGCAGATTACAAAGGCGCCGAAGATGAACGAAATAAAAACAATATTATTACGGCGACAAAATTTTTCTAGCCACCCACGACTTGCCGTAAATATCTCAATTTTTAACGTCCGTGCAAAGTTGATGGTTTTTTCTTAGGAATTTTCCTGGCCCGTGCACCTTCAAACCAGGCTAACGTTAATTCATTAATTTCCTTATAAGGCTTTGTCCTTTAAAACCTTTTTAATTTGAGTTTTTCCGCACTTATATTTCCCGGACAGTTTTCTTTGGGATAAACCCCTTTCTGCATATTCAATAACTTTTATACGCGTTTCTAAATTTAAAGCAATTGGCGCACTTTTGCCAGACATTATCAATCGTTTACACAACACGATCTTTATCGTTTGACTAAAAAACTGTTGACTAAATAAAATACTAAGAAAACTTAAAGTTGTAGGCAGATTAGGACAAGTAACGGTATCAGCACCCCTCGTTTTCAAACCGGGATAATTTTAGCAACCTAACTAACTGTTGCACAGAATCGATCCTGACTAGCCGAATAACGGTACTAAATAACAAAAGTCAAGTCCCGTTAAAATTTTGCAACCCGACAAAGTAATTCCCCATTAAACCATAAAAAAAAAACGGTCGCCAATATCCAAAAAGGAGCCATCTCGGTCGGGTTAGAGGGTGGTCGCTTTAGGGAAAAATAAATACATGGAATTTTCATTAATACAAAACTGTTCTTAAAAAAACTGGTCATATTTGGAGGCGGTCGCCTAAAAGAGGTGGTCGTCTCGAGATATTTCAATGTAGTTCGTTAGCAGATCACTACATTTTCGTTGGCTTTGCTGTTGAAATCTTTGGTCCTTGGAGTATGAGCGCTCTATCGTTGTTGGATGCTTTGGGAAGACTTATTATTGACGTCACAGGTATTCCTCAGGCGAAAACATACTTAAAACAACGAATTAGTATTGCCATTCAGAGGGGTAACGTAGCCAGCGTTCTGGGAACTGTGCCTATTTCTTCTTCTCTGGACGAATTATTTAATTTAACGTAATTTTTAGTTTGTATTTTGTAGTTTAATTTTTATGTTATAATTTTATAATGTTTTAAATAGTAATAAGAATTAATTTCCATGTAATATATTTCGCATACGGTTTGATATTAACAATAATTATTTACAAAAATATGTTTTTAACTAAAACATGAAATAAGTGCTGCTTACAATTACAATTTCTCCGTAACACAAAAAATATGAGCAAGAGAGCAGCTGCTAAAAACAGCTGGTTGCTTTACAAATAACTGGCCTGACTTGTTAAAATTGAATCATGTTTTATACAAAATTAAAATTACAATAAATATGAATTAAAAACATATATCAGGTATTCAATGATATGCATTATAATAACAAATTAAAATAACTTCCTCAAAACACTATTAAATGACCCAACACAAGGATACAGCACATATATATGAGGAGCAGACTTTCAAATTGCATGTTGTCCATTTTTACAAATTTTCAGGAGAAGCAAAATACTGTTACAGACTAACTAATCGCGAGAAAAAATGCTGCTTAGTATAGTAATAATGTCATCAGGTGTAAATATCGTTATCACTAGTTTTGGTACAAGGAAGTCAAAACACAACTGAAAAAATCCAAAAAGCTTTTGGACATCAAGCACTTTGTTTGGGTTGGTTGGACAAAATACGATTTGAATGTCGCCAAGTCAAATAAATAAAATAAAACTATGGTATTGTCTGGGATTTTAATAATAACACAGTGATATAACGAAGAAAAAGCTGCTATATTAATACCAAGAACAACCTTAAGTTAAAATAAATTTCATGTTATTAAAAAAATTGTTTTCATTAAACTTTTTAAACAAATTCATTATCATCACACTTCGTCAGCCTCTTCTTGCTTTTGAAGATCTTCATTTTTACTGTTCGCTGCAACAGCTGTTTCAAAAATTTCAGTCATCCATTTTAACTCCGGGTCTGTCTCGTACCATTCGTCTCAAGATAACGTGACAAGTAATTTTTTTAAACTATCAAGTTTTTTTTGTTTGATTTGATGTCCTAGAGGTACTTCAGAAAGTACGATTTGATCCAAACGCTTACGAGGTTTTAGCAGAGTTTGGAATGTTTTTGTTGGATCATCGGATCGATATAAGACTTCAGATTTCATCACTACTCCTGAAGTCGGCCTCTTTTTAATGATTATTCTCTTACTTGAGCTAATTCCTATAACTTTTTTTAAATAACCTGATGCATTTTTAATATTCACTAATGACCAGTCAGTTCCAAGCTTTCTGATTTCTCCCACTTTTGAGTAAAGTTCCCAATATTTTTCAGGAGTTTTTATAACCGCATGGCGTCTTAACATTTTTTCCACCCTCCCAAAAATTCTATCTGCAGGGAGATATGAATGTCCACGCACCGGAAATGTTACCTCTATTTTCTTAATCGTTTCTGGAGCGCAGGTATGTAGCCACAACATGAGCATATGGATAATAAAACTGTTTTTATTTTGCCCTCCGCATCCATCAGAAAAGAGACGAAGAGTGTCTATATTTGGTGGAAAATTGATCTTTTTTAGAAAATGAAGTAGTGCTGAAGATATTTCTGTGGCTCCCCTGGCAGCTTGATGCTCCATCCATGAATAAAATACTGGATCTTTACAGGTTGTAGATGTAATACAAAAAAAGTAAAAGGACAGCTGCTGTGCATAAAATGCATCCTGTATAGGTACCTTTGGTAGAATCTGAATTTGCTGCAGGTCAAAACAAAATGAAATTGAGTTAGGCAATTCTTCCTTCATTAATTTATGAGGCTCTAAATTTGTGAACTTTTTACTGGGTTATTAATTGGTTTTTATTGATATTATCCTTGGCATTACTGATTTGTGTGCTTGTTCTAACACAATAATTACATACGTCTGTAGCCGGGTTACCAAAAAGTATCCTGCTAAAGTATTTGTAATTAACTTTTTTTGTCTTCGGTCACTTTTGCATTGCACAAATTCCAAAGCGTAGCAATACTGCATTCGGCGGATAAGTATATTCTTCTTGATTTCCGACGACCATAATGGCTTTCTTTACCTTTTAATTGAGTAATGAACCTTTTCACCTCCGTGAATTTCTCAATATTTTTTTGGGACTTTCTATCACCACCTCTTGTTTCAAAAAGTTGAGATCCTATTGTTATTTTTTTGCATATTGTATTTATGCGTCTTTGCGAAACACTAAACAGAGCTCTAAATACTTTCTGGCACACCTGGTTTTTACTGTCTTTTATAAATACCTGGGAAAGATGAGAAATCAAGAATAAAATACTATTGTTGACAAACACTTTCAAATGGCTACTTACAAAATAATTAACAGCAAAATTATGAGCTCTTCCATCTTCTTTCCGACTTCGTTTCCGCTTTGGTTTTTTAATTTCCATATAGCTTGCAAACATGTTGTCTTGCGTAATTTTGCTTGGATTTTCAAAAAAAGTTTTACGAATTTTTAGCATATTTTCTTTTAATATTTCTTGGCAATCTAAGTTACTATTATTATGCTTACAAACTATGTTGAAATTGTCCAAGTTAATGTCCAAATTTGAATATCTTTAAAATTAACAGCAAGACATTAATAACATTTTAAAAATTTTTAACCTTAAAATTACCTTATTTCTTTTTTTCTTTCACGCGATGTTGTAGACCTTTTTCTTTTTCTACTACCTCTGTCGATGCTATCACCAACAATATGTTCACCTTCTAGAACTTCCATTTAAAACAATAAACAACTTGTATTGTTAATAATGTATCCACAGCACAACACACTAGAAGGTTTTCTAACGAAATGAACGAATATACCATCACAACGCATTTTGTCCATTGTTTTTGGACAAAATGCACTTTGAAAGTATAACGAGACTGGACTAAATTCCGTTTGTTTGTCTAGCTGGTTTTTCCCCTTTAATAAAACGAACATTTAATGCAGATTAACCGTCCAAGTGCTTATAAAAAAGGACCATTTTAACCTTACGAATATAGTGCCACCTTTTTCTCAAATATGGAAAAAATGGACAAAATGCAATTTGAAAGTCTGCTCCTCATATATAATGTGGAAAGATAGTGATGCGGGGATATTTAAAATCGTCAATCCTCCTGGATTGGTGAATTTGTGGGGGATTCAAAAGAATTGTTTTTCGATGAATTATCCAAAAATGGCGCGGTCTCTGCGATGTTACTATGAAAAAAATACATTGAGAAAAATGCCAAGTATGCTCTCAATTAGTTCTCGAAAGTTTTCTTTTCCTATTGTAGTTTTGTGGTGTGATTGCAGAGGGAATTTTGCTGTTGAACTTCCTCAAAACACTATTAAATGACCCAACACAAGGATACAGCACATATACAGGGTGCGTCCTAAAAAACGCCGTAAGCCGTATGTCCGTTATTTGTGGCTCGATTTATATGGGACAAAAACTGTAATAAATCGTTTCATAAACACTACATGTGTACCATAGTTTAAATTTTTTCAAGGTCAAATTGAAGGTCAGATGATAATCAATTTTATTTTTTCAAATCAATAGGTATATTTTTCTATTTTTATTCCGAAGGAGATTTTTTTACTGAATCCAACCGTGTATCACATATTAGAATTCATTTAACAGTAACTTCGAAAATAAGTAAATAAAATACTTGAAAATTTCTCCTTCCAAAAAAATCAGGTATGCCATGGAAAAAAATATTTATTACACGTTGTCATTTAAGTTTTTTGTATTTGCTCGTTTTTTCTTTGGAAAACGAAACTATGAATAACAGTGAGTTAACCGACACGTTGCAAGTCTACTTTCAATGTAATGAAAATAGCTATGAAGCAGTACGAGTTTATAATGCTCGATTTCCAAACAGAAAAACCCCAGGGGCTCGAAAATTTAGCCGTCTCGAAATAAATCTAAGAAACTACGGAGCCTTTAAGAAACCGAAGCGGCAAGCACGCAAATTTAATGAAAATATGGAATTGAACATTCTGTTACGTGTTCAAGAAAATCCACGAACGTTCACAAGAGAAGTTGCTGGTGACCTTGAAACATCGGAAAAAACAGTACGATCGGTATTGAAGAAACACCATTTCTTTCCCTACACACCCCAAAAAGTTCAAGCTGTAGAAGTAAATGATCCTGCAAGAAGGCAACAATTTTGCCAATTTTATCTTAATAAGTTGCAAGAAGACCCGATATTTTACCGAAAAATCATTTGGTCTGACGAATGTACCTTTAGTAATAATGCAATTTTCAATAGGCACAATCATCGATACTGGAGCCAGGAAAACCCTAGAGTTATTGTAGAGGGTAATAACCAGAGACGTTTCAGTGTTAACGTGCGGTGCGGTATTTTTGGAGAAAAATTAGTTGGTCCATTTTTCATAGATGGCACGTTAAATAAAGAGAAATATCATTAACTTTTATCAGAAGATTTAGATAATTTTCTGAATAATTTACCGCTTACGGATCTAAACCGAATTTGCTATCAGCAAGATGGGTCTCCCCCACATAACGCGGGAATTAATGTTGATTGGATTAACAGAAAATTTAGACCAAGATGGTTAGAAACGTTTGGACCAATTCACCAATTCACCCGACCTTATCCCATTAGATTTTTGGTTCTGGGCCCATTTAGAGGACAAGGTGTATTTGACAACTCCAGAAAATGAAGAGAAATTAAGGGAAAGGATCATCGACGCTTGTAGAGAAACACCTCGTACGTTTATATTAAATGCAAGTCGTGGTGTAGCTAGAAGGTGTCAGTTGTGTGTACAACAAGGGGGCGGCCACTTTGAACAATACTTGTAGATAGTTTTTTCCTTTTGCGTTGAATAGTTTTTTACTTTAACATTAAAATAATTTCAACATTTTGATTGTTTTCAATAACACAAAAAATTTAAATGACAACGTGTAATAAATATTGTTTTCCATGGCATACCTGATTTTTTTGGAAGGAGAAATTTTCAAGTATTTTATTTACTTATTTTCGAAGTTACTGTTAAATGAATTCTAATATGTGATACACTGTTGGATTCAGTAAAAAAATCTCCTTCGGAATAAAAATAGAAAAATATACTTATTGATTTGAAAAAATAAAATTGATTATCATCTGACCTTGAATTTGACCTTGAAAAAATTTAAACTATGGTACACATGTAGTGTTTATAAAACGATTTATTCCAGTTTTTGTCCCATATAAATCGAGCCATAAATAACGGACATACGGCTTGCGGCGTTTTTTAGGACGCACCCTGTATAATGTGGAAAGATCGTGATGCGGGGATATTTAAAATCGTCAATCCTACTGGATTGGCGAATTTGTGGGGGATTCAAAAGAATTGTTTTTCGATGAATTATCCAAAAAGGGCGCGGTCTATGCGACGTTACTATGAAAAAAATAAATTGAGAAAAATCCCAAAAAAAAAATATTGCTACCAATAAGTTTTATTTCGTTGTTGCTTATGTACAATATTTTTATACTTGTACGAATGTTTACAGATTCCTTTGATCGGTGGTGGCTCGTTGATTTTGTTAATTACAAATTCATCATAATTAATTTCTGTAGTTACTTTATTTTAATTTGTTATTATAATGCATATCATTAAATACCTGATAATATGTTTTTAATTAATATTTATTGTAATTTTAATTTTGTATAAAACGTGATTCAATTTTAACAAGTCAGGCCAGTTATTTGTAAAGCAACCAGCAAATGTAATCATTACGACTTAAAACACCGTAAGACGCTTATCTTTGACATTAATTTTATAATATAATTGATTGTTTATTTCTTAAAAATAAATCAGTAACATGTATATAATGTACTAAGTCAATTCAAACGAACCTATAAGTTCAACTACAACTATCACTGAAAATAACGTTCCCACAAACGGCAGTCCGACTTTACCAAGCCCACGGGCTTTCAAACCTCGTAAAAGTATGCTCTCAATTAGTTCTCGTAAGTTTTCTTTTTCTATTGTAATTTTGTGGTGTGATTGCAGAGGGAATTTTGCTGTTGAACTTCCTCAAAACACTATTAAATGACCCAACACAAGGATACAGCACATATATAATGTGGAAAGATAGTGATGCGGGGATATTTAAAATCGTCAATCCTCCTGGATTGGCGAATTTGTGGGGGATTCAAAAGAATTGTTTTTCGATGAATTATCCAAAAATGGCGCGGTCTCTGCGACGTTACTATGAAAAAAATACATTGAGAAAATGCCAAGTATGCTCTCAATTAGTTCTCAAAAGTTTTCTTTCTCGATTGTAGTTTTGTGGTGTGATTGCAGAGAGACTTTTGCTGTGGAGCTTCCTCCAAACCCTATTAGACGACCCGAAGGAAAGATACATTACGTACACTAAATGGAAAAATCGAGACACTGGAGTTTTTAAAATCATTAATCCTAATAGATTAGCCAATTTCTGGGGAATACAAAAAATCCGTGAATCGATGACTTATGAAAATATGGCGCGGTCTCTAAGACGCTATTATAAAAAGAACATTTTGAGAAAAGTAAAACATGAATTATTTTGCTACCAGTAAGTTTTATTTCGTTGTTGCTTATGTACAATATTTTTATACTTGTACGAATGTTTACAGATTCCTGAGAAATCGAGCCCGTCCGACACCACCAGTAATCAATTGATCGGTGGTGGCTCGTTAATTTTGTTAATTTCAAATTCATCATAATTAATTATGCTTAAAATGCATCATAAAATATTTTCTGTAGATACTTTATTTTAATTTGTTATTATAATGCATATCATGGAATACCTGATATATGTTTTTAATTCATATTTATTGTAATTTTAATTTTGTATAAAACATGATTCAATTTTAACAAGTCATTTGTAAAACAACCAGCAAATGTAATCATTACGACTTAATCTGCTCTTTTTAGCAGCTGCTCTCTTACTCACGTGCTACACTTGTTTAGGTTTGATGGCTGCTGCCACCACCGATCAATTCATTACTGGTGGTGTCGGACGGGTTGGATTTCTCAGGAATCTGTAAACATTCGTACAAGTATAAAAATATTGCACATAAGCAACAACGAAATAAAACTTACTGGTAGCAAAATAATTCATCTTGCACTTTTCTCAATATAACTAATTGAGAGCATACTTGTAAGAGGTTTGAAAGCCCGTGGGCTCGGTAAAGTTGGACTGCAGTTTAGGCCGTTTTTGGGAAAGTTATTTTCAGTGATAACGCTCCAAGTTGCAGTTGAAGTTACAGGACTCGAAGGGAGGCAACGTTGGATTGTATTCGGAGGTAACGGGCCGGGTGCCAATTTCATGCTTCTTTCGTGTATCTGGAAAAAAAACAAATTGCTCAATGAACGTCATCATCATCAGTCAGTCAGTCAGTCTCTTGTTACCGGGTTGGAACAATTAAAATAAATGCGTGTCACAAACTAGTTTTTAATGTGAAATGTAGCTTTCTTGCGCCATTTTTCTCTTACATTTTTCAAAGATTATTTTATCATTCGATTGTAACCTGCGATTAAAGTCGCATTTGAGACCAATTCAATCTTGGGATCTTGCTATACTTTCTTGGGGAACACTTTTTGATTCACCACATATTTTACCGCAATTGATGCTATAAGGGCATTCAATGCAGTAATTGCATTGCGTTTCTCAATTTCAATCGATTGTCATCGATTAGGTGGCAGGGGGCGTTCACCAATCGTTTTTCTTCATATACTACCGTCTTTTGATTATTTCAATGTATTGTATTGAAAACAATACTCAAACCTGTGGCAACATTTTACTTTATCGTATTTTTTCTCTTTAATTTTTTTTTTTTTAATTACAAAGAAAAATTAAAAAGTAGTTAACGGCTGAGTTTAAGCTATATTTCCTAATATTTAAGAAATTTTTATTTGACACAAACAAAACACAATGCACTGTGGAATTTGCAATTCCAGGAAACTTACCTCACCGCCTGTAATAAAAACTGACCGAAAGACGATCCTAGCCTCTTTTCTTGTTACATTTATTGCTAGATAATGATTCAACGATTAATTTTTTCATTTAAAATGACTTGATTGTGTGGACACCCACTTTTGGAACAATACATTGTTTTCAAATTTGAAATTTTATTTTGAAAAAGCGGTTTTACCTCAAATCATAGACCCACGAAAACGTATAAGTGCAAATATTCAATCAATTAATAAAAAACAAAAGTTGCTTTCTTACTTGCAATTCTTACCGATGGGTACTATAAAGTTTACAAATATTTAAATAACGCCAATTACATCACAACAAATTTTCGGTTTTTTCTTTTGTTTTACTAATAACATGCAATTGGATCCGTTCGTTTCAAAAACCATTTAAGTCAACAAAACCCCCCGCCCCCTCTGTAACACCCCGTAAGCCTTCCAAAATTATATTGGATTCCATTGAAGTTGAAGTTCCATCCCAGTACAAATATTTTGCTACACATCTGGTATTTAAAAGAATAAAGGAGTCGAAACAACCAAATATATATTGTGTCGAGTAAATGTAAGTCGTTTCAAGACAGTTATTTATAGCTACTTGAGCGAGTTCCATTGTGTAAAATTATTTATGGCGAGATGGTACCGTGGTTGCCTATCATTTAGGGCAACGACGAATCTCCTAAAATTTAAGTTTTATAAAAACAGGTCCTCGATACCGAGAGCCGTTAATGCACTAGTACTATTAAAATAACTACCAAGAAGTTACAAGCAATTGAAGTTTTTATTTCAATAACTATAAAAATCACGTAGGCACTGAAACAATTGAAAATGGTAATTATTAAAACGTCAAAATGAATAAATGTGACAGTTAATATTTTTATCGAATAACGGACGGTTAAAATAAGATGACCATTTTACTTTCAAATACTTGCACGTAATGTGCAAATCCCCATTCTTCTAGTAAGTCCTTTACCACTGCCATTTCACTTTAAGCACCCTTAACAGAATCACTGATTTTTCCCTGATTTCGGCACTACACACAAAACCAAACGTGCAGAAATTGTACTAAGCTTGGGCTAATATGAGTCACCAACTCACCAATGAGTTGATAAAATATTGTTTAGTTGCAAGAAACATATATCTTGGATATTTCCAAGAACAATCTTGAATATTTCCAAGAACAATCTTGAATTGTTACGTTTCAAATATTATATAGTTTTTGTTGACAAACGAAAATGCAAATAGTAATATAACAGATATTTTAAACAGCCATGTGGTACAGTGGAAGTCGCTTATAACGACGGCCAAGGGACCAAAAAATTCCGTCGTTATATCCGAATGCCAAAAGCATTGGTGTATATGGAAATTCTACCAATTGTGTATAGGTTTTTGGTCGTTATAAGCGACTTTTACTGTATATTCACTATTCATTATTTTTGATGTGTTAAATTTTGAAACGAAATGAATTTCATTTCAATGCAACACATCTATTTCCAACAGGATGGAGCACCGGCCCATAATTATCAAGGAACAACCAATTTGTTAAACAGATTATTCATTGATAAATGGATAGGAACTAATGGACCCCTGCGTTGGCCACCACGTTCGCCAGATTTAACCCCGATGGATTTTTATCTGTGGGGGTATGTGAAAAATTTAGTTTTTAAGAAGAGTTATATAACAGTTAATAAATTGGGGAATAAAATTTTAACAATAATTAATGCATTGGATGGTAGAAAAGTTTTGAAAGCAGCGCGCAGTGTTCAAAAAAGAGCCCAAAAATGTATAGACCAAAAGGGTGGCATTTTCGAACATTTATTATAATGTCTTGGTCATAAAATTTGTTTTTCTAAACTTCCATTCTCAGTTTGCCGTGAAAGGAATATTTCAATAAATACAATTTTCAACTGTTTCATTGCCTACGTGATTTTTATAGTTAATTGAAATAAAAACTTCAATTGCTTGTAACTTCTGGGTAGTTACTTTAATAGTACTAGTGCATTAAGACTTTTTTACTCAGAATTAAACATCTCTTCGAAACATGCAAAAAAATAGGGCATTCCACTTAAAAAAATGTTATTTTCGTGAATATCTCGAACAGTTGGCGTTCGATTGTTTTTTTGCTTTCATTATGGTAATCAGCGGAAAAAACACAAATTCTTTGCTAATTTAACCGACTTTATAAATCCAATAATAACAAAGTTACCAATGGTGGACACTTAATATAATACAACCTGTATATTCAATATTCTGTCAGTCAAAAATAAAGGGTAATTACTACTCAACACTTTCGGTTCTAGTCCAAACAACACCAGGGTTAGAGGCGATTTTTTAGTCAGCGAATCTGACACTCTCTGTTGTTCAGTGGACCGACAGGCGGGTATTGTGTATTTTACGGCAATAACACAAATACGAGGGCTTAGCACGTTAAACTCAAGATCGTGAGTACCCCATATTAATGATAATATTTTAACAACGATTCAATGTACCATCACTGTCCAATTTGTATTTTTCAAAATTAATATTCTTCAACAATCCCGTTTTTTGATTAACGAGTAATTACAAATTTAAACAAATTATTTTGTTAATCACTGGAATAAATTGAATAAGTGACGTAATAAATCTCCGAAAAAAAAATAATTTTAACAGCGTATAATATCAATCTTTATCAGAAGAAAATGATGAACTCCGTGATATGAATAACCCATAAGTTGCAACAAAAATTTATCGTTTTTTGCAGTTTACTGTGAATGTTCACATAATTGTGTGAGCTAAACTCAAATTCATTGTGACCTTAACATGTCAAAATTATTATTGGACTTTCCGCCTGGTCCATTGGACACTTACAGAAAAAAAGCTTCCTTCGATTGGAAAAAATTAAAAATATTTTTGGAAACTGAAGAGGCTGTCGAATTTCAAGTATGTAACTATAACATTTCCATTCCGATTCTTAATCCTCTTATTATAAATAATTCGTTGTTTTATATTAAGTGCTTTTTCAGAACAAACTCTACAGTGAATTACAAAAAGATCCGTTATTTTGTCCTTCATTAAAATCGATACCCTATGATGAACAGATTGAACTATCGCATAAAAGAATGCTGGCTGGCCACAAACATTCCTTATTTTCAAACTTTCTCATGGATGATGTTCGTGGAGGTATTTGTTTGCAGACAATGAATCTGTTAGATCCTTCTGCTACTGCGAAATATATGCTTAATTTTTTCACTGGTGTCGTAGCACTGGCAGGATTGGGCACTAAAAGACATCGGCATTACATCAACGAAATAAACGAAAATAAAGTAAGGAATTATCCTTATTAAATAGCCGGTAGCAAATATTTCTTAACAGATAATAGGCTGCTTTTGCTTAACTGAATTCGGCCATGGAAGCAACGCTAAAGCAATTCGTAGCACAGCAACTTACGATAAAAATACCCAAGAATTTATTTTAAACACTCCCGATTTTGAAGCGATCAAAAGTTGGGGTTTTTTAGGAAAACACTCAACACACGTTGTGGTGTTTGCACAGCTCATAACTTCTGATGGGGTCCAACAAGGGCCCCATGCCTTTTTCGTTAAAATACGAGATCTCCAAACTTTGAAAACCTATCCAGGAGTTACTGTCGGTGCAATGGGAGAAAAATTAGGTTTGAATGGGATGGACAATCGGTAATATTAATTTAAAAATTGACAACTTTGTTAAATGTCAAATTCTAGATTTATTATCTTTAATCAATACCGAATTCCAAGAACCGATATGTTGAACAGAGTTGGGGACGTTACGGAAGATGGTCAGTATGTTACCCGCTTTAAAAGTGACGATGAACGTTACGGAGCTTCATTGGGTGCTCTGTCAGCGGGACGAGTTAGTATTGCCGGGGGATGTGGGTTCAATGTAGCATCAGCTATTACTATTGCGATACGGTACGCAGCTGTAAGAAAAGAGTTTGGACCTAACAGCCAAGAAGAAATTCCAATTCTTGAATATCAAACTCATGTAATTAACGTTTTCATAAATTTGAGAATGTTCAATCTATTATTTTAGCAATATCGTTTGTTGCCTCATTTATCACTGGCTTTCGTTATGAAAATATTTGGAGCGTTTTTGACAAAAGCTCACAGAGACTTCCTATCCAGCTTGGTTGGTGGTGAAGATAAAAATAAATTGGCGGATTGGGGGGTTGAAATTCATGCTATTTCATCGGCTTCTAAATCGGTGGCATCATGGAGCTCGAGAGATGCGATTCAAGAATGCAGGGAAGCTTGTGGTGGACATGGATATCTTAAAGGTAAAGCAAAATTTTTTCTCGTCTCTGGTGCACGCACTTATAAATATGACAAAACAAAAATTAAACTTACTTTCATGCGTCTCAAACTAATATTGCGTAGGAAATTATCAATTTATTATTTACATTTACTGATATTTATCATTGGTGAGAAGTAAATACAATCGAACTCGGTTATAACATACCCTGCTATGATGTACATTTGCTTATATCGTACACTTTTTGTGGTTCCTTCGCTTTCGTATAAAAAGTAATGGTTTTTGTACTGTTATAGTGTACGTTTTGACACGTACAATTTAAAAGTATTTACCCAGTTATCTTATAACGTACTAATACGACACTTTTCCACCATTGAAATAGGGTTGGGACGCTGAAATGCATTGATGAGTGATATCGAGAGCGTTGCCGTAGCAAAAAAGTAAGCAAATGGATTTGTAAATGTAGAAGATAAAGTAGAAGCAATTCAAAATGATCCAAATTCACGTGTGTCTTCTTTGTAGTATTTCCTACGAAGTTTAACATATAATCATGGTTTTTTCATTTTGAGGGCCCCATTAAACACAAAAACATTACGGCGATGTTATATCAACGTCAATGCTGCGTAATGTTTCACAGAAACTTATCTTCAACGTCTCTGAAACGTTCTTATGGGTATTCCAAACAACATCTTACCGCACTAATGAAACAAATTAATTTACATACGATAATTACATGCATTAAGTACATAGGGTAAAATAAACATTTTTCTCTTTTTTGATGTGTAAACTCGTGCAGCTATAAAAAGAACGAAACAGAAATTAAACTTACTTTCATCAAACGAAAATTGACGACGCATGCCACTATAGCGCATGTTTTGTTCTCAAATGTTCCAAATATATATAATTATTGAGTATATTAATCCGATCATCAGCAACTGAAATTTGAGTGTTATCGATAATGAAAATGGCAATTGTTGATAGTGAAAGAAAAATATACGAAAAGCTTATGTATGTACGTACCATACATAAGCTTTTCGTAGATCATATGCATAGGTGAAAGCCTCCGAAAGTACCAAAAACTGGTAACGAACACGAGAATGTAAAGTTCGCATAGTAAACAAAATCATCATTTCTGAAACTAGTTTTAAGATTTGCTTTATAGGATATTATCAATTTATTAATTATATTTACTGTTGTATATCATTGATTGGAACTAAATACAATCGAATTCAGTATAGCATACCCGGTTATAACGTAAATTTGTTTTTATTAATTTTTTTAATTTCTAGTTGCTGGAATTGGTGATTTGAGAAATGACACTGATGCTACTACTACAGTGGAAGGGGAAAACTATGTTTTGATTCAACAGGCTGGTAATTGGTTGTTGAAATTGTGGCCTGGCGTTTTGGAGGAACAAATATTTGAGTCTCCTTTACATTCCATAGACTTTCTATCAAATGGGTTACAAATTTTAAAAACAAAATTTTCAGCGAAAGATGGACTGGATACTGCAAGTTCAGAACGTAATTATTTTAATAGTAAATTTTGCAATATTTTCATTGAACTTTCAGCTATTATTAATGCTTATCAATGGTTAACTTGTTATCTATTAAAAGTAACTCATTTAAACATGGCAGATTGTGTAAAGATGGGTAAGAGTTCATTCTGGATTACAAATGACACTCAAGAATTTTTTGCAAAAGATTTGTCTGTAGCTTATGTGCAGGTGTGTGGGCCTTTAATAAATCAAAATAGGTTTTAATAACTAATTTCTTCAGCATTTCTTCTTACAACGAATGCTCGTGGTAATTGATAAAACCAGTGATCAACAACTGAAAAATGTTTTGATGAAATTATTTTCCTTGTACGGTTGGTGGTCTTTAGAAAAGTTTTTGGCAACTTTTTATGAAGGTGGTTACATGACTGGACCAGAGCCATCAAAATTCATTCGCAACAGCATTTTGGTACTTTGCAAAGATTTGAAAGATAATGCTGTTGCACTGGTTGACACCATTGCTGCCCCTGATTTCTTAATGAATTCAGTGTTGGGAAAATCAGATGGTTTGGTCAGTCTTTTACTTTATGTAATAAACCCAATTAATATTCCAATGTTGCAGGTTTATGAACATTTGCAAGAAACCCTTACATTGGAAAACACACACAGTAAGCCAAATTGGTGGGATCCTGGTTTAAAATCCAAAATGTAAAAATTTCAAATATTTTTAATAAGAAAATACAAATTTTTACTGTTTAAATAACTGTTCGACATTTCAAACAATTCATTATTTCACTATAGCTTTAAGACTACTTATTGAACATAGAACTTTTGTTATTGGTGTGAGAATCTTCTTAAAGAAAATTTACAACTTCTCCACCAGTTCTGGAACACTGCATAAATGTTTTAGATAAGTCGTCGTCTATAAAATGTATTTGACTCGCACATAATTACTCAGATATGAGCCTTTGAGAGCAAAAGTTGTATATGACATATTTTCCAAGTTTTGAGAAAATTCGAGTTTTTAGTTTTCTATAAATTATGTAGATTTTGACTCCGCACCGACAAGTTCTCTTTTGGCACATAGTCGCAAATAGCTAAATCACTTGATCAGTTAATAGTTTTCAACCTAAACAACTGGAAAAGTGGTGTAACTCAAAATCGACAATGTTTGAGTTACACCACTTTTACTCTCAGCGGTTCATACACTTCCGTAGTGCCTGGGTGTATGGCCACAATAGGCAAGACTCGTTGGTTGGTTGGTTTCTATGTTAATCTTATGAGGGTACGTTCCGGGGATAGCGTCGTCGGTTACAATGACGAAAACCAAGAAATTGAAAATATAATCACACCTCAGAAGTAGTAAACACTACGTTGGCACAATTTGTTAGGTCTTTTCGATATCACTGTTAAGTCTGTAGATGCATTTGCTAGAATATGAAGTGTGTTACATGCTACGGCGTATAAAAAGATACAAAGAACTCGTGGTGATCCCATCACCGGACTTATTCTTCAAACCAAAGCCGAAGAATTTGCAAATCTATTACAACAAAACGATTTCGGAATCGGCACAACATTGTGCCTGGAAAATTTTCGGAAAAGCTAGTTCAGCGCCTGTGGAGGATTGTAACAACTGGTTGAAAACTGTATGGCCTCAAATAGGACGGGGTTATAAAGATGAAAAAAAAATTAACGCTGGGCTCTTTTATAAATTGGCAGTCAACAGAACCCTCAAATTCAAGGGTAAAAAAAATGTGTCGGCGGAAAAATATTTAAAGATAGAATCACTGTTTTGGTCGCCACTAATCTGACAGGAACTGAAAAAAGAAAATTGACTTCCTCGATGTTTCAAGAATATAAAATCTTTACTTGTATCATGTTACAATAATCAAAAAGCCTGGATGACTTCGGAAATTTTTAAAGATATTATACAAAAATGGGATAGAAAACTGCAGCGCAAAAATCAAAAGATTCTTCTTCTACTGGGTAACTGCACGGCATATTCTACTGTCGAAAATTTAAAGTATCCATCAATTTACATTTCTTGGCTTCAAATACCACTTCAATTTTGCAACCGTTAGACCAGGGAATTATTAAAACATTGAAGTTACATTATAGAAAGCTGCCCTTGATGAAAATTTTAAAAGGCTTTGAGGAAAATCAAGAGTATAAAGCTAATCTGTTGGATGCTGTTAACATGATTTCAACTGCCGGGAACAGGGTAACATCAGAAACGATAACTAATTGCTTTAAACACGCCGAATTTTTTTTTTGAGATCGGACAGTGTTGATGCAAATGAAGAAAATCCTCACCGAGGAAAATAATACTCCTTCATCTATTTTGTTTGGACTAAATGGTTTAGACAACGACCCTGAATTGCTAATATTAATAACTGAAAACGAAATTGCTTGAAGAGAATGAATAGTGGTTAGATTTTATATCAGATGATCAACTGGAAACCTGTGAAGATTTTGTTGATGCTGAGGTAGTAGAAGCTGTGAATAAAACTAAAGAAAGC
This sequence comes from Dascillus cervinus, assembly GCA_949768715.1. Lineage (NCBI taxonomy): Eukaryota > Metazoa > Arthropoda > Insecta > Coleoptera > Dascillidae > Dascillus > Dascillus cervinus. The sequence continues at coordinate 20,213,502 of OX458319.1, read as the reverse complement.
GAATATCAAGGTGAAGCCACAGATGAAGAAGCAGATGAGAATGATGAAATTAGGCTATCAAATATTTGTCAGGCATTAGAAGCTATTAATATTTCGAAAAATTTTGCTCTATTTTCCCAAAGTGAAGATTTGGTTGCAGATATTTCTAGTTGAAAGAAAAATAAAAAGACTATATTCAACAAACATTACGGATTACCTTAAGAGAAACTAAACTTTTGTAACATTGAAATCATTTTCATTATTAACAATATGCCTTTCTATTGTATTATTTTAATTTAATAACATTACTTTTCTTAAATTTAATTATTTAATCACATCAGATTTAACGACCATAATTGGACAACCCCTTGGCCGTCGTTATATATAACTTTTACTGTTTTCCACTTTTTCACTTTTCTACAAACTTTTGTCTTGTTTGTTTAGAAAAATAATTTGACCATAAATTATTTGAAGACTTAATATACACTATTACACGAAGGTAATAGATGATTGCAGTCACTACTTAAAATGTCATTCTACCCTCTATCTATTATGATTTATGATTTTTTAGGGATTATTACAAAAGTACAATAAAATGTGCTAGTTATTTATTAAAAAATACAGCACAAAAGTAGCAAAATCTAATAATCACATAATACGAATTAAAAAAATCACAAATAACTATAAGGTATGTATTCATAAACTAAATAATAAAGCACAGCAAAAGTAAAGGAATTTTCCAAAAATTATTTAAAAAATATTAATTTCTTTTTCTTTTTATTCTTAAGCGTATCTACTGATGGGGAAACCTCAGACTCATCAATATCCTTATCCATATCAACCTTTTGTACCCCTTTCTGCTTTAACTTCTTTTCTTTTTTTATCTTCTTCTTTTCTTTTTTTGAAAGTTCAGATTGCTGATGCAATGACCTATTTTCGTCTCTTTTTAGAGTGTAACTGTTCATTTGACTATTGATACTGAGATCCTCTTCAGCTTCACGAATCCTGTCCATTTCCAGACATTGCACAATTTCATCACGGCGTTCAACCACTTCAAGTAGTCTAATATAAAAAATTATGAGAATAAAAAAAGCAAACCTTAAAATTCACTGTACCTATTAATTAATTCCTCCTCTTTTGCCTTATCACTGTCAGTTTTATTAGCTTCTGGTTGCAACATGGAACACCTGATTTGATACTCCAAATCTGCATATTCTTCCTCCAATCGTTGTTGCCTGCGGCTAAAATTAATTTATTAATTTTGTCCATTAATAATTTAAATAACTTACAGATACATTAATTCTGCCTGCTTTCTGAACAATTCATTTTTTTCATTGACCAATTCAAACAGTTGTAAAACCATGTCTTCAACGTCAGGTGACAGATTATCATCCGGATGGGCACCAGGCCCTTCACAACGCTCCCTAATGATCTGCTCCAATCTTACACCCTGTTTTTCTAACCCTTGTTGTTGAATTTCAATTAAATCCAATTCTTGCTTGAGCTCAACACTGGGAATTGTTTTAATTGTGCGTCTTTGAGCAATGGGACGAGCTGGAGCTTGACCTTTTTTCCTCTTCCACTTTCCATAAGTACTTTTGTCTGGAGGAGGCAAACCATCTTCATCCAATGCCACTACAAAAACAAAAGGCAAATTTAATATAAAACAAAAGTTCCCCAACAGAATACTAACAATTTTGTGACTGTCTGTTCCTGTTTACTTTGTCCTTAACAGTTTTTGCTTTTTCCCAATCTTCTCCATCGCTCTCTAAACTCTTGGAATCGTCCATTGGGGATAAGTTTTCAATTTTAGCGGAAAATTTTGGTGTAGAAGAAACTAATGTGGAGGTGGTTGGCGGAAGAGGCGCTTTTTTGTTTTTTCGGAGCTTTGGAGTCATTTTAGGCGAATGTTGCTTTAAAAATAAATCGAGAAAAAGTTTAACAAATTTTTTTTTTTAATATTAACATTACAGTAAACCCTCGATTTAACGGCCAAAATTTTCGGTCGGTATTTTTTTATTGACTATTTTTTAATGAAGAAAAAGAAGTTCAAAAATTGAATTGGGTGTATCATTACGCCGAGTTTGTAGGAACTGTGTCAAAACAAACTGTATCAGATATTTACAAAGTTAAAAAAAGTTGTCACGTGCTTCAACGTACTTTAACGTTCATCTTGCATACAGACACCCTTTCGTTTTGAGTGGTCCGCTAAATCGAGGGCTTACTGTACTTAATTAACTTCCACATCTACGACTGACGTTATTTTTTTATTTAACTGTTGGAAACGTATCACAATTTAAAAAAAAATACTTACGGCACTTGTGCTAGGACTTGATGTAACAGAACTGTGTGCTGAATCATGTAACTCGATTCCCGGTGGTTTAGGTGCAGGTTTCTTTTTTCTTCCACTGTGCATGAGGCTAGAATTCCCACTCGACAAAGATGTATTTGATCCAAAATTGACGCCCGATTTCCTTGGTTTCGGTTCAGGCACATTCAATGAACTCCTAGTAACACGATATTTCAACATAATCAAACACAATACAAAAACAATAAAAAACAACATCGAGCCGCGATGGTCATGAAAGCAATAAAGTATCAATTATGAATATTAATAAGTGACTCATACTTTAACTGTCGTGGCAAAGCCACCGGTTTCTCCTCTTCTTCCTCGGGTTCTTCCCCATCGGTCCAGAACGGATTTAGGGTGAATCTTTCAGCGCGTACGAGCTTTAACTTTGGGGAATCCTCATCATCATCTTCATCGCCAAACGGATTGAGGGTAATCCGTCTAAAATGAATTGTTTTAAGGGGTTCAGGAGTGTCCTCAATAATCTCGGAAATTTTTTCATTTATCTTGATCTTTTTCCTGACAGCAGGTTTCGGTACTTCTTCCTCATCAAAGGGATTAGGCGAATCTTTCAAGGGTTGATCGTCGCCGAAAGGGTTCAAATCTTCTGGATATTCAACCTCTTCGGTTTTTGAGCTTACATCGCTAATAATTATAACTGAGGTGTCTTCTTTATTTTCGATCACTGATTCACTTTCATTTGGTTCAGTTGTCGTTTCTTCTGATTTAATGTCACTCGAAATATTTATGACTTCACTAGTTAATACTTCGTTCGAGTCTGAAGAAATTTCAATAACCGAATTACTTTCTTCTTCACTTAAGTTGTGCTTTTCTGCTTTTAATACTTTGTTTGAATCTAAAACTAATGAACTCTTAACACTATCAGATCTGTTTTCTTCAATTGATGTATCTGAAGAAGGCACTTCCAAATCAGACTTCTTTTTTCGATCACAATCGTTCGGATCTCGGATTTTTTCGAATAAACGCATGCGGGCTTTAACTAAAGACGTCTCTTTGGTAAGGTCCAGTGTTTTACTGGCAGTTTCTAGCCGGTCACTAAATTTACCACTTATATTTACAGAGGATTCTAATGAAGGGGAAGTGTCCTTAGATTCCGTTTGTACACTACTATTTACAATACTGCTTGAAACACTTATTGTGTCCGGTGTAAAGTACTCAACGGAGACGCTTGAAGAGGGATCAGGAGGTTTCGTTGCGGGTAAATCTGGAGGAATGTCATCTTCGCTCGAGCTTTCTTCTGAATCTTCAATCTGACTATTCATGAAAAACGATCGTGCGGCAACAAATTCCACGTTTTTGGGGAGGGTATAATTCTTGGCCAATTTCGGATCATTCGAATTCTCCAGCGAGCTTTCAAATAGTTCACTGTAATCGTCTGCCTCGTCTTTTTGTAAACTCGCCGATTTTTCCTCGTCGCTCAAAGAACGATTCAAAAGCGATTTTTCGGCTTTTTCTTCGTCGGGACAAATTTCGCAACAGAATTCGTTCGCGGTTTCGGTTTCGTAATAATTGGCCAGCGTCAGTTGGCTTTTACACCGGGCACAGCGGAAACAAGTGCGGTGATACAGCTGTTTCCCTACATTTAATCTTTCCGCTATGAATACGGGTAGACCGCATTTGGCACAAGGCTCCCGGCGCGGCACACCGGTGCGAACCTGCAAAAAGGTATCAAGTTTCGTTCGAATAAAAAAGTCAGTCAGTTACCTCTAGCAGAAAATTTCAGGTTTGTATTGGCCGATAATATCCAAACTTTCCTCCTGAAGGCAAAACAAACAGTGTGGGTTTAAGCGTAACAGGCTAAATTAACCCTTTATTTGGCAGTCACTTATAAGCAGCATAAATTGTATTACATTTGGAAATATGACCGTAAATTTGCAATGTAGTTGTTAAGTAATAAGGCACTTAAAGCATATAAGGACTATTTTACATAACTCAGCTCTTGACCAATCTTCAATCAATTTAGCAACATTGCATAACTGCAAATGTCGCTCCTATTGTCACATGAGTATATGTTTTCACAACAAATGGTAGTATAATGAAAGTACAAACTTTAAAAAAGTGAGTTTTACTGAAAATATTTAAATACAGTAGTGTCCATTTATAAAGGAACCGTTTAAAACGTACTTTCGGTTATAATACACGAATTTGACAAGTAAAAATCAAAATTCTGTTAATTTCTTTAACGCAACGAATTCTATTATAACTTTTGCTTGAAACAAACCTTTATATATATATACAATAATAACAAAGTTTCCGGTTATAAAGAACTTTTAACACCAATATAAAGAATTTGCTCTACAGAAAAAATATAGTGCATACAAACACAGTCACTATCGAATCTCCGATCGTTTCTTAGGTTTTACATTAACAGTAAATACAAAATTACAAAACGCTTACAAAGATATGTGAAGTTTTGCAAATTAACGATTACCACAATTTGAAAAAAAAACAAAATATTAAAGACCTTTGTACAATTGAATGCAAGTATTAAACAATTAAGAAACGTACTAATTTAGAAGTTGACTAAAAGCTTATCAAAACGATTCAGGCAACAATAATGTGATTGTTAGTGGTACCGTGTTATAAACAAAAGCTGAAGATTTCAACAATAAATTGTTAGAAAATAATGAATGTAAATTTAGAAGAAGCTGCAATGATTGCAAAATAGTCGGCCACTTATTTATATTGCCACCTATGCTCATTTGTGAGCTTCATTTTGGTGTTATCTCTCGTATTATTATATGTTGTGAATGTAAAAGTACAACAAAATAGTTCAATTAGACGCTAAATGTTTGTGGAACTTTGCATGTAAAACAAACCGGTTGGTCTTGTGGAGTTCGTTATAACCGGATACTACTGCACTATCACTTTGTTAGCTATACATATATCTAATTTATAAATGTTGCTGTCACTTGCAATAATATATTTGATTAAACGATCATCGAGTCTGCAATTTAACACAATTATTATTTTGTTTGAAATTCTGAAAAACTGCAGTGATCCATTTTCCAGATTCGTGCCAGGTGGCAATGAAGTTTATATTATTAGTTTAGAGTAGATTTGCTAATTTAGTAAGTGGTTTTTTAAATACAAATCCCCCTCTAACATCAGCTGTCTTATTGAAAAAACAAATGCAATGAAAAATTATTTCCTAGTCTGCAATAATATGCATTTATATGGTTTTAAAATTTTCATGTTGCAAATCTAAAACTATCTAATAAGCATTTCATAATAACGGCAATGTAGTCGATAAAAAAGATAAAAATAGTTGAAATTCAATTGGATAAAAGTAAATTGTCAAAAGATTTGTGGACTGATAAAGTAATTCTATAGCCAGAGAATATCTTCAATTAGCCATTTCGATATACTTTGTCTTAATTAATATTGTAGATCTGTCTAGTGGTAAATCGTTAAGTGATCATCTCAGAAATCGAATCATAGAAGAGTATGAAGAAGGTGCAAACTAGTGCTATATTGCAAGACGTTTTAAAGTGCCGTGACAAGTTTTATTTGCTGTTAATCAAAGGTACAGTAGTAGCGGAGAAGGATATGATAAGGCCAATTCAAAGAATTATTATAAAAAACCCTCTTAAGTTGTCTAACCAAATAGCCGAGGACTTGGTTGTATAAAAGCCACAATGATTAGAAGATGTATATGTGAAGCTAACTTGTTTTCAAAGCGATCGGTGAAGAAACATCTTGTGTTCAAGAAGAATTGTTTGGCCCGCTTTAAATTTGCACAAGAACATCTGGAATATATTTTGGAACAATAGAAACCAATTGATTTTCGTGATGAATTCAAATTTGGATTTGGCACGGGTCCACTAGATAGATAACTATGGGTCGATTTGTACACATTTTAAAGAATAATTTGGGTATATATAGGTATTGATAACAAAATGCCAATACTATACATATTTCAACAAAACCGCAATCCTTAATTTTTCAGAACAAAACAAATGCTGTTGTTTAGTGGCCATCATAGTCACGAGATCTCAAGACCAAAAAGAACCTGTAGAACCATTTAGACCAGTCAAATCAGGAGCAATCTGTTCTAAAATTTTGGCCAGAGTCCACGAAGCGAAAGAGCAAATCAGTAATAAATAATACGGAAAGTTCTCAAAATAACTACATTAGTTAATGTTTTTTGCTTTACACTTTACAGCATTCACACTCGACTAAAAATTTTGTCAATTTACTTTTGTCCATGACTCTTGTTCATTGTTTTTTTAAAATCTACATTAAATTACCAACCTCTATTATTTATACTGATATCTATATAATATTTTTACTGGATTCGAATTAAGGTACTTGATACCATATTTGATTTTATCCATTTACTTAAAATTAGTACTGTATGTACCTTATGTTTGAAGTTTTCCGGTATCTAATATAAGTGGTAAACTACACAGGCGGATTTTAGGGCGTTTAACCGTTGCGTTCTCGATAAAGAAACAATGAATCGCATTCAAAAAAAACAGCCCACAGCCTAAACATCCTGCAAAAACGCAACGGTTAAACGCCCTAAAATCCGCCTGTGTAGTTTACCACTAACCCACTGCATGATTTAATCACGACAGATCAAGGGACAGGGAACTAAATAAAAAAAAAGAAGAACATTACCGGCGTTATTTTTTGTTATATTATCTTAATAGTAACAACTAAACCAATAACCGATAGGTACGTTTCCCGACGCCAATTTTTATATCCTTCAGTCTTTTACAGAATAAGTAGTGTCCGATCTCAACCCTTTAACCGCAAAATTTCAATTTCGTCATTACTTCCGCAGGGTTCCCAAGAGTAACTGTATAAAATTTGATCAAGATCGTTAAAGGGCCTAGAAGTGTATGGCAAAAAAACAAACAAGTGACACGTCTTGAGCTGAGAGCATTTAATTGTCATATTTTTAACAGTGCGTTTTTTTAACTGTTGCCATGAGGAATTGCATGGTAAAAATTGTACCCCGTGTTAACTTTTGTTCCGCAGAAAATATTTAAACCATTTTTAGAGCAAAGTTGGAAGATTCTTTAAACTATCGGATAGATTATAATTCAATGTCCTAAATTGTCGAAAAAGTTCTGAAAAAAATATTTTTGTAAAAGCGTTTTCTTGCCACTATCATTTCTAGTAGGCTGAAATGTCAGTTGAGTTTTGTCACTTTGTTTTAAAAAATAAATAGCGAAAATTTATGGAGGCTATGATTAAATTATCTTTTGGAAGACAGAACATGTATAGTGTGCCCATAGATATAGTATTTTTACAACGACACGCTTTAAATATAGGGTTTTCCAATAAGAGGTGTTATTTTGAATAGCCCGTTATTTCGGTAGATGTCACTTTTGGAGCTGTAATTTTTTGACATTTGACAAGTAGAAACTACGCCATTAATAAAAATGGAACGATACACGCTTCAACAACGCATTGAAATTATTAAAATTCACTATAAAAATGGTGAAAATTTGGCAGAGACGGTTCGTAAAACTCGAACATTTTTGGGTCCAATGACCCCGCCGGACCATAAACCGCACCAAACAGTCACACGTTGAGGATAGAGAGGCTTTTCAACAATAACTCTTGGGTTTTCTGAGCCCCAGATGCGACAATTTTGCTTGTTGACGAAGCCACCCAGGTGGAAATGGGCCTCATCACTCAAGATGATTTTTCGATGGAATTCCGGATCATTTTCATGCATTTCAAGGACCCAATCGGCAAAGATACGACGTTGTTGATGATCGGCCGGCTTGAGTTCTTGTGTTAACTGAACTTTATAAGCCTTAAGACCCAAATCTTTATGCAAAATACGGTGTAATGACGTTTTTGGAATGTCTAATTCCAAAGAACGACGAGGAATGGACAAACCTGGGTTTTCTTCAACACTTTCGGCTACAGCAGCAATATTCTCGGCTGTTCTTGAGCGACGTGCACGGGTTTTATTCTTCACATCACTAACTTGTCCCAACAGCTCGAATTTTTCCACCAATTTCTGTATTGCGGTCCGACAAGGTGCTTCACGACGACCCAAAAATGTTCGAGTTTTACGAACCGTCTCTGCCAAATTTTCACCATTTTTATAGTGAATTTTAATAATTTCAATGCGTTGTTGAAGCGTGTATCGTTCCATTTTTATTAATGGCGTAGTTTCTACTTGTCAAATGTCAAAAAATTACAGCTCCAAAAGTGACATCTACCGAAATAACGGGCTATTCAAAATAACACCTCTTATTGGAAAACCCTATATTTTACAACCGGACCTAAATGGATTAGGTAAATGTAATGGACTGCACGTGCCGAGACTAGACAACTTCGTTAAGGGGCGTATTACAATATTTTTCGTACATAATATAACAAGTGGTCTAAAGTTTCCGATACAATTTGCAATTTAAAATATGAGTTGCCAAAGTTGAAGAACGTAGAAAGCTCTTAACTGCTTCAAATTTTGGTAAAATAATTGTTTAAATGTGAAAATTTTCCTAATACCAACCCTGTGTAGGTTTACATAAAGATCTGCAGGTAAGCAAATTTGAGATTTACAGGCACACGCCGCTCTTTGAATTTTCATTGTGTACTAAGAGCCCGTTGTAAACTATTTAAAGCGTGTAGTTGTAAAAATACTATACCGATGGGCACACTATACACATTTATTTAAAAAAAAAAAAAACGTAAAAACCATTAAAGCAGAAATAACTCAACAAATTAACAAAAATTATCAGAAATTATCAAAGGAATTGTTCAAAGTGTTTTCCTTCGACTGCTAGACAATGTCCCAAGCGATCTTGAAAATTTCTTCTTGTGTTTTGTAAAGTTCGCACTGTAATGAAATTACAACCTTCAGTCATTCTTGCCCTTAGTTCCTCCACAGTTTCTGGTTGATCTCTTACGAGGTCGTAAACTCGTGTTCCTAAATGCGCCCATAAGAGAAAATCGAGTGGTGTTAGGTCAGGACTTCGAACAGGCCTCTGGAATGATTCATATTGGCCAATCCAACTATCAAGAAATGTTTCGTTTAAAAACTCTCTGACGATGGCAGCACTATGGGCTGGTGCCCCATCATGTTGAAATATTATTGCTCCGTTGTATCTTAAAGCATCCAACTGCGGCCTACCTCCATTTGAAAAAGATCCAAGTATTTATGCTGGTTCAAATTTCCGTCAATAAAAAATGGCCGTACTAAGTGATTCCCTAAACAAGGTGACAATAATCAACTGACATTTTTTCAGCCTACTAGAAATGATAGAGGCAATAAAGCGCTTTTATAAAAATATTTCTTTCAAAACTTTTTCGACAGTTTAGGATATTGAATTGTAATCTATTCGATAGTTTAAAGAATCTTCCAACTTTGTTCCAAAAATGGTTTAAATATTTTCATCAGAACAAACGTTAACACAGGGTGCAATTTTTACCGTGCAATTCTCTATGGCAACATTTAAAAAAAAACACACTGTATATTTATTTCTTCCAATTTAATCCGTTATCAAATAGTGCAGTTACTATTATAATAACAATCGCAATAAGAATAATACTGTGCTGGAATTGATAAAGAAAGTTGCAAATAACTTTTAGTGCAATAAAATATATGTTAGCCAAATAAAAGGTCAACTTAAAAAAATTGTGCAATGTGCTACTTATGACGCGAGAAGAGTAATTAAAACGAGAGAAAATTGCAGGAAATGGTTATAAAACAGATAAAACAAATATCCATGTGAACACGGTAAAAAACATTTTATGAAGAAATCATTTGCATTTATACTCTTGCCGAGCTTCCTAGTACATACACACGTGTGAACGTGACATTATGCAATTGAACTCCTGCGGCATACTAATTGATCTTTTCGGTTTTTAAGAAGTTCCGCTGAAAACTAATTTAATTTGCCGACCACCTCCTACGCGAATCTGATGCGCTCTAGTAAACAAAGGTTTGCACACAAAAGAAAAAGAAATTGCGCAATTTTTAAATTACTCACACATGCTCACACAACATGCTCGATCATAGAGAATAATTTTTCTGTGCTCTGCCCATAACCCACACTGTTTCATCTTTACCTTCAAAAGTAGTTAACATATTGTGCTATTTACATACATTAATATATCGTACAATGTGCAAGAAAAAAGAAGATCATGCATGAAAAATGTTAGTCTTGCATATTAAAAAACCCAAGAAACCACATGCGATATGATAAATTGCAAATTCATTCAAACAGGCCATGCTAAACATACAGGGTGCCACAATGAGATGAAATGAAAAACTGAATAAGAACCAAAGCGTTAAACTACAACATATAGTGATATTTGATCGAATCATATAAAATTCTTAACTACAAATTATGCAAAGGACTCGTATTTATTGCAAGTCGTGATTGGAAGTAAACAATCAAGCAGCAAACGTAGAAATACCGTATTATTAATCCAAACACAAAAAATTCAAATTCTTTAGTAAACTAAACATGAATAATAAAATCTACTTTTTAATCAGTTGTGATCATTGATTGCAGTAGATTCAAAACGTTCGCATAATTTGTAAAGAATAATTTTATTTGAAGCAAATACAAAATCTCGTGAACCAGCGCGTAAGGACAAAAAGCAGTCCACGAACTACGAAGCCTAAAAACGTTTGCACTTCACATCTTACTTTTCAGCAGTTTATCGCTTTTTCTTCAACACGTTCGATGTTTTTAGGCCTCCTTTACGAATCTGACGCTAACTTTTAGCAATTCGTGGTTCACGAGATATTTAAAGTAGTGTACCTATCTCCTTAGAATGAAAAATTAAATCCACTTAAATGGTTGCAAATTTTCCGAAAATTGTTTGTAATTCTTATTTAAAAGTTACATTCTTGATAGCAAAATGTGATTAATCTTGAAAAATGGTTCTGCGTTTTATGAAACTACTTTGTGTATAAAATCGGTATTAAGTAGTTCACAAATTCAGCTTTGGTTTATTAACACTACAAATTATTTAAGATAAAAATGCAAAATTTTCTTAGGAATAACTGTAAATCTTTCTAGCAAACTATAAAATTTTGATTTCCTAAGAAGATTAAAGTTATTAAAAATTAACTATTTTAACAGCTTTTTTCTGCACAAATAAATTAAACGAAAGAAAAAAAATTATAATGGACAAAAAAAACCTGCTAAAATGTTATTTTTATAGTTCAATAATTCTGAATAATTTTATAATCCATTTTTACTATTTTTCAAAGTAAAGCAAGCTATGAACTTTTCCGTGGTTTTGTTTATTTAGTAATAAAAGTTTAAATTGGTTCTCGAAAATATCTAAATCTGATGCTTTTTTCCAAACTTAAAACCGCAATGCAGAGCTAAAAATAACTAATCTGTATAAACTAACTCTCCTGACATGGGATTATGAACTTGTAATTCAGGTAGTCGACCAAATATCATGAAAGGAAAACATTTAACGAAATCCAACAACAACATACACACCCCTCTAAAGATCCAAAACCAAACCTAAAAATTGGCCCTCGCACAAAAAAACAGCATTCAGCGCTTCATAATTTGCAAATAAATGCCCCCATGCTTTGAGTGCTTTATTCCTCTTTGATTGAAAAAAGCCTTTCAAGAACCTTTCCCTTTTCGTCAATGAAGCCAAAAAAAAAGATGTTGATGAGACATGGACACGTCACAATAGCACATTGCACACAAAAAATCGGTTGGATGAACTCGTACCTTTGTAGGCGGACTAGTCGATTCCGGGGATACGATCCCTCGATCGGCAGCATTGGCTGGTCTCTTTGGAATCGTCCGTGCTGGAGATCCTGCAACAAAAGAATCAAGTCCCAAATATAAAGGTCAGCAACCATAAATTTATTGATCCCGGAAATTGGAATCAATCAACGATCGCCTATAATTGTGTAATAAGAAAGCTGGAGAAATTGGGCCGTTAAACAGATCAGTTTTTTTTACACAGATATTTCAGTTACAGATACTTTTGTCGCTTTCTCCCATCGCGACTCGTTTTGAAAGGGAAAGTGACGCAGGTGCGTTTGGAAATTTATTAACTTTATGTAACCCGGGCAATGTCATGTGCGTTTGAAAATAAAGTTTTAAAAAAAAATGACCAGACGTTGTTTTCACGGGTCAGTGACCACGGCCAGCTTTCGAGCGATTGAAATTGTGTGCTATTATTATTCATAAAAATTCATTAGTGTGCAATCTTACATAACGTCGGATCGGCAAAAAAATCGTGATGTGTCTTTTTTAGGTGCTTTCGCTTTAATTGGGCGTCAGGTTGTGTCAGAAATTTCCTAATGACCGTTAAATAGCGATTGTAGTTACTGTAATTGCAGACGATTTTATAAATAGTTGGAAAGTTTACTTTTTAATTGTATAGATTGTGCCAAGAGTCAAGAGCCCCTTGACAACAGAAATGAATTGCACGGAAGTTTTTGTTGGACTAGAAATTAATTTTTCGATTATTTAAAACCAGTCAATGAAAATTGAATTAACAGATTTTAGTTTGTTTTGTTAATGTTTCTAAATACATAAGACACCCTACACATTTGTAACGCCCTATATACGCGGTACAATATTTCTTCGGATTGCATTTGAAACATGTTGAAATCAATTCGCTTCAACAGCAATGCATTCAATTAATCTTCTTCGGTACTATATTCAAAATAAATACATAAACTACTTTTGTCAGCGGCGAATTGTAAATTCAGTCGTTTTATAAAACGCCTAGTTGTTTTCTAAATGACTGGCAGATTGTAAAATATAGAATGAACGGATTTTTTTTACAATTTAACTGAAAATTTTAGGTGTTTTATGAATCGCTGAATAAGTCTCAATAGGCTTTGTAAAGGACTGAAGAATTGTTTATATTGAATTAAATCTTTTCCTTACACAGTTAAATTCTACGTTTATTCTATATTTTACAATCTGTGCAGTCATTTAGAAAACGACTAGGCATTTTATAAAACGACTGAATTTAGGATTTGCCGCCGACACTTATAAGTTACACTAATTTTGATAAACACATCAGCCGAATTAAAATTTACATTCATTACTATGTCCTGACGAAATAAAACAACCAACGCAATAGTGGAATTGAGGTGAATTATGCATCGCTTTCAAACATATCAGTACTGACAAGATTATGGTGACTTATTCATGGTGGCATTTTCATAATTCATTACTTGCCACATAAGACTACAGCAATAAAAAATTCTCGAGTTCTTGCACGACATCACATCGGTACCCAAATCAATCATTGCATAGACTGCAATAAGCGAAAGTGGGTTCACCCAGTTCAAACTGTCCATCTTATTCTGCAGATTTGTGTTTCAAAATATAACAAAAAAAACATAAGAAAAAGAATGCTTTATTCGGAGAACCAGTTGAATGCAGTCGTTTCTAGCTAAGTTGCTGGCTAACTAAATGCATTTTTTGTTGGCAAAACTTTAGCTTTATTATTCATAAAAGTTTTACTTCTCCCTACTTGAAATCGACTTTTCCAGACATATGCAAAAATCCCTAAACAATGTTTTTTATAATAACTTTTTTCAATAATCATTTAAAACCAGCCGACGATTACAAAAATTTTCACAACCAGTTTTTGTAAAACAAAAAATCCTGTCGATATTGATCAAGGATTAATACTTTTACTTGTCAAAAAAATCGATGAAAAAAACGGCCAATTTTACTGTTGATTAACAACCATTTAGTTCCAATCACGAAAATCGTGACCGAATTGTCGTTTCCAAAAATTATAACATCACCACCTCATAATTTACAAAAGTAAAGTTCAACTTAAAAAAAAATTAACGATATATTGGCAATTTCTCCTATCAATTCAATCTTTCAACCGGTAATTAATTAAATTACTTTATGTATTCATTAACAAAACCCCCGAAGAAAGAATCCGATTTCTACACAACACAATTTCGTCGATAGGTATCGCTTGCACAAGAACAAGACCTTATCAGGTGTCCATTTTAGTAATTGCCTGCGAATGACTTTCGAATATTTACCAGCGCTTTGTGTCGCGGCGAACGCCTGATAAAACTGTGACAGATATGTCAGGATCGAGAGTCGGTCCGGGACTGGAAACTCCACCATGTCCTCGGGCTCCAGAAGAGCCGGGATGCCCATGTGATGCTCTGCGGTGCGAAAAGCCAGCTCGTTATTGTAATAAATGTCGTCTTTCTTCAGTTTTGAGAAGTCACTGCGGAGAAAAAAAATGGAAATTACACGAGATCATTTTACACCTGGGAAACGAGACTGGTGTGACTCAAGTCTCTGTAATGTTGAAAGTCCGGATATCTTAATTTACCTATTTGCTGATTATGACACGTTCGCAAATTGCCATGCACATTTAAAATACAACCGTTTTCCTTATAATTACAATTTCTGCAATCGTGTAACTCTTATTTATCTAACAGTGACGCTAAAGACTATAATTTATGTGATTAACTGATGGAGTTGAAATTATATGAGAATAAGGTCGAGTAGCCTTCAGCTTCTGATCAGAATCGGTCGTTTTTTTTTTAATTGTGGCATTTAATAATTGTTTTGATTATTCATCAGTAAAGAATTTTGAAAAATTAATGTTTATTTTCTGATTACTGACTACTAGCATTTTAGGGAATTGGAAATGAAGGTTATCGTTCAATGTAAGAGGATTATCTAATATAACGTACTGAAACATTTCATATAGGCTATTCGCGAATGGTTTTCCGCTGCGTAAAACCGAATATGGATTAACAGTTTCTAGTACATCCATTATTTGATATTACAGGTCATGTGGTGTAAATGTTTTTCCTTTAAAATATTTCTCAATTTTGGCACATTGGTTTAACTAATTGCAACAAACTCATTTTAAATAATAAAAATGTATGAAAAAAATCTCAGCATATTCCATTTTCAGAAAGTGTACATCAGGGGTGGCCAACCCAAATGATCTTGCGGGCCACTTTGGAAATGCATCATAACTCCGCGGGCCACATATAAAATTATATATCCCCATATTAGATTTAGACCCACTATAGACATTTTTTGGAGTGAAAAATTGAAACATAATGAGTTATTATTATTGTGTATTATTTGTGTTTGTAAAAGTGTGATGAATCTCGCGGGCCAGAAAAATGGTCAAGGTGGGCCACATGCGGCCCGCGGGCCGCGGGTTGGCCACCACTGGTGTACATATTTTAATAAATTTGAGTTTCTTTGTGTTACTAACTTTACTGAATCGAAGTTTTTCCGCTACATTCTAAAAATTCGACTTATGGAAGTTTAACTGTATTTCAGAGGCCGTATCAATAATTTACTAATTGCTTTTTTAGAACATTTAAGGTGGGTTTGGTAGGTCTAGAAGTGAGGTTACAATTATTGAATTTTCAATCCAAGTTAATTTAAAATGTACAGTGCAGATAAGCTTCAAAAGGTAGAAATCGCAAACCACTGGCATGAAGGTATGATGACATATACTTTTCATAATTTATTATGTTATATTAAAATATTTTCAAGCGATTTTGCTCATTACCTAAATTTCTCAAGTATGGCTCCTCATTCGGTATTAAGTAGGCTACAGTGTAACACTGAGTAAATGTTTCTTAAAGTCGTAATATTTAAATTAACTTGGATTGAAAATTCAATAATTCTAACCTCACTTCTAGAGCTACCAAACCCACCTTAATCAGACCATCACATCGTCCCTAACAAAAAAAAGCAGAAGGAAACACATGTTTACTTACGAATTATGATTTAACACAAAATAACAACAAGGAAAATTAATTCTCTAAAACAACATTTATTATTTATCTTTGTGTATAACAATGTTTGTTCGTTTTTTCTAATTCCTCAATTTTTTTTAAATGGTACTTACCTCTTTGCGATTGACTAATTTTGCAAACGACTTTTAGCTTCGATTACCTTACTTTAAAATATCTTTCGTAATTGTTTTTAAATCTGTTTCAATTTCTACTAAGTCAATCTTCAAAAATTTTCGTTTTAATTCGAACATAGTAGGGTCCTTTATAAACTTTCCAATACTTTCACATCAATCAGTTTCTTTCAAGTCCTTCAATTTGGGCAACCTTTCTAAGAATAATTTTAGGGCACCGAATATATTTTTAAGATTTTAGAACATGTGGGACCCGTAGTATTTTGTTTTAAAGCTCATTGTCAATTCCAAACAAAATATTAACTGTAAATAATTTTAAACTTAGATGGATTCAACTGTTTTACTGGTTCAAGCATAAAAATATTTAAAAAATGTAACCTACGGAAATGGCAAAACTTTCATATCAGAAGAATACGAAATACCAAATTAAAATGTTGGGAGTAATAAACCTTAAAAAATTCTTTAATCTCATCAAAAATGTAAGTGTCAAGGCATTTTCTAAGAATTGCGAAAAAAGGAAATGCTCAATTTACTATCAAATTAGTACAGTAACAATATTTTTTATTTCCCAATTAAAAACTTTTTACAACTCGTCTTTTTTGCTGTCGATAACTAATTAGGCCTGCAAGTTGTGTGTATGCCAGCAGCGTACTTGTAATATTCAGGTCAACGGTTTAATGTTTGCAATAGAACATAATCCTTAATAAAGGTAGTTTATTGCTTAATTGTATGCGTCACCGTAGCTACCGTTTAACACTGAAGTTACAATAGAATGAACAATGTGATAATCGGTCACTTCACACACCGCTAGAAGTAAACATTTATGTTTTAGTAGCGAAATTTTATTACAAGCAAAATTTTGACCAGCTGAAGTCGACGTAATAAAAAATATTATTGCTTTTTTGTTTACAACGATTCATTTATTATTTATAAACTTTCCCAAGGCTGTAATTTAATAGGATAATCATTTACTTATACTTGTTTTTAATTATTCCACCTTTTAGTCATGTGTTCTGTACAGATGTCGATTGATTAGCACAACTTTTTCCCCTTAATACGGTCGCATTAAAAATAACCTCTTTTTTATTTACAAACGGAATAAATAAATAACAATTATAAGCTGCTTTCAATGTTTTATGAAGATAAATAAGACTAGAAAAATGCATTGAAGTTATTTTTAGAAAAGGTTATCAAAAAAGTTCGAAGCTGTAAAACTTTTTAATGAAATTGATTTAATGGCTTTTTTCAGTAATAAAATGCACGGCCTGCAATTTCAAGTAGTCCTAGAAAAAACTGCTTTATATTCTTGTTTATTTTTATATACTGGCGCGTAGTTTCACTTTATAATTTTGATTCCGTAATAATTGTTCAATTCAAATTTTAATTCTTTAACCGTAGATAACTTTTCCTGATATTTTGCTTTCTGCACGTCTCCAGGCAGATTTTATAGACTTACAAAGGTAGCATGATTCCATCTCCAGTGTGAAATTGTAAATGGAATGGAAGAGCTGACATTGGGTAACAGTCTAATAGCAGCAGCACAGAATATGCATAGGAAAAGTAAAACGGCAGTAAAAATACTGAACAGATTTTCAAAACATTTTCTAACGACAAAACGGTTATTAAAGAAATGCCCCACATCAACCACACTGTTTAACACCTTCTTGGAGTATGCGGGAATGGAAGCGGAAATGCGAAGGAATGAAAGTTCCATAAGAAATAAACATCGGTATACACTTTTAGTTTTATCGATGTTCAAGTTGTCATTGCACAAGACAAGGATGATATATCCTCCCATGCGTGGCTTTTAAACCTCTCGATGGTTTTAACCAACTTAGCAATTAATTAGCCTTCATTTCTACCTATCTCTTATAACTTCCTCGCGTTGGCTGCATTCATTATTCCTAGATCTTTGGCAATGTTATCTCTCTAGCTGAAACGTGACGGCCTAAAGGGATTTTTCTAATCGGTTCCTCTTCCAAGGGTAGTTTGACCATTTGGTTGTCTGGGAGTCGTCTTACATGCCCCGACCATTGCAATCTCCTCGATTTTATTTCTTGTATAATGCTGTAGCTGGTACATAGGTTTTTAAATTCTTCATACGAAGTAAGCTTGTTATTGAGTTCAAGACAGGTCCGCACATCTTCCCCAGTATTTTTCTGGTGCAGAAAACTGGGTAATAAATAAAAACAACGAAAACAAAATAAGAACATAGAAATTGAATTCTGGAGAAGCTGCAGACTCACACGATTGAAGAGAATGAAAAATGAAGAGATAAGAAGGAGGATGGAGATAGAGAACGACGCAATAAAATACATAGAAGTGAAGAGATTGATGGGGTATGGGCATGCCGAGAATACGAACCGAACGAGATGGATAACAAAGGTAACGGATTGGAACCCGCTGAGACAAAGAAAAAGTTGAAGGCCTCGACAGTAGTGGAGTGATGAGGTAGACCTGGCGATGGGGAAGAGGGAGAGTGGAGAAATAGGAAGATATATGCCGCCTTAGATGTAATTATATGACGAAGAATAAAAACGTCCGAATCGCAAACTGAATATGATGATAAAGATGAACTAGAAAAGGATATCCAACTAACTTAGAAACAATCAATTGCGAGCAAGAAATTTCAGATGAAGAAGAAGGAATGGGAGTAATAGACAGATTTCGGGGTTCGACTTTTGTTTGAAGAGATAACTTAGCACAATGATCCAAACATGTATACCCAGAAATTGTCCTAAACTGCCAAAACAATGTAAATGAAAACGGTGATTAATAATATTTATGTTTTGTGCATTTTTAGTAATTCATGAATGAATTTCTCCAGCTAATCTGAATACTTAATGAAACCACATCTCAATAATTTGTAGACTCAGAGTCTACGTGGCCCAAAAGTGTGCACCAGTCAAAGGTTAAAACAATATCAAAAAATATGCAAAAACAAATTTACATTGAGTTGTATTCTTTCTGTACAAAGTTCCGGAAAAACAAGTTTTACTAATGAACGTGAACGTCTAAAAAGTGGAAGATTTTTTTGCATCTGACCTCTGATCTTCCGTCCTTGTAACACACATTTGGAATCATCATCAGTCGATTACACATCCAGGGTTACAATTATTTTCTACGCACTGAGGTAACTTATCATTTTATTCAAATCTAAGATTGCCATCGAGATTTGAAATCAACATATTCAGCAGCACACAGGTGTGCGCAAAAATATCCTTGCTCCATTTGAAAATTTTTTTTCACACGTGATTGTTCTTTGGCCAAGGTTGCTCAAAAGCGCATTAATCACTTCGCGGAAATCGGAAAAAATATAATTGCGCCCGTATAAGGCACAACCTCAAAAAATTAATTACCGATGCCTCATTACGTGTCAAAGGTCGCACTAGAATGGTAAAAATCCTTGCGATTTCCTACTTACATAAGATCCGGACGAAAATGATGGATGATCGCGCAGAAAGCCAGGCCATCCCTCCAGGAAGTCGTCATGTTGTCGATCTTAACGCCCGGATAACCAGCGGTCATTCTTCGGCACCACAATTCCAGCCCTTTCGTTCCGCGTCTTTCACCCATTTTATCTGCAATCGAAAAAATAAATAAATAAATACCCATCGCGTCACGACTCGTCGTGCTTCTCATTGTCATATTCGACCTACTAACATTCAACAGGAAAAATGGCAGAACCGATTTTCAACGGTGAAAAAAAGAATCTTTTTTCCAGAAATTTAGGCATGAGTGGCGCCGTATTCTTCCGAATAATTGTGAACCGTTCATCTGTGGTCACTGTTATAATAAATTGCGCGAGACGCGATTTCTGAAAAATGGGTTAATGCAAATAGGGAGGCAGAAATGACCAATTTTTTGTTTATAAATCACTGCCCACTTGTATGGGACCTGTCTCGATGAATATTAATTGAATAAAATATTATCGCCGCGGCATCTCTCTTTCAGCGCTTCATTTTTATTATGCTTTATGTTAAACAAACATTAATTTAGCCGTGTTTAACTTTATGGGGCTCGGTGTCCTGCTAAGAGGAATTTTTTTCGGTGCTTACCTTTAGAAAGGTTTTCTATTTACACGCCAGCATTGCTACACCGATGTTTAATTTAGTTTTATTTAGTAACTTGTCCTGAATTTTTATTTGTCTCTCTGTATGAACATTTGTCAGCCTCAAAAATTTAAACTTTAATTTCAACCTTGTGTCAAATCTAGTTTTAAATTTAGCAACAGAGAAGGAAAATAGTTTTAAACCGCCAATTTCGTTTGTAATTCAAATATCATTTTCACATAAAAATTACTACTTTTATATTTAAAAATTGATGTCACTGGGATAGAAATTGTCAAAGTCACAATAATAATGATACGTTTCATGTTCTATTTTGACGAAAATTGTATTCAAGGCGCATACATGACCTGGAAACAAGTTCACTGTTCAATTTAAACTGAATTTTATATCTTCAATTGTATGGATCATTGTTTTACTTTTTAATGTGGGTTGTTTAAAATTCCATTTTAATGCATTTAATTTTCGAGATGAAGATAAATCTTTGAATAATTTCTATTTAAATTTAAAACTTCACGAGCCATAAATATTTTTACAGGCACATTTAAATAAACCGAATTTAAATTGGGCACGAAATTAACACATAATTTTTGTGAACGATTTAAAATTCAAAATGGAATTAATATATGTATGCAACAAAAAGCTTTATTTTCAGAGAGCAAACGTGAAATCAAAAAGCCTAACCTTATTTTACTCTTTCATGTTTTAATTGATGTTGGTCTTCTATTTTACGATTGTAATTTTAAAGATAATTTCAGTCCTAAACGCCAGAAATAAATATCAAAAGTAATCTAAACCAAGGGAACCAAAACGCCTTTTTAATTTTGTAATAAAAAATATTTATGTTTATGAACAATTTAACACATTTTTCGGTATAAAATAGTCTGAATAACATATCCAACTTAGATAAATTCACATGGAACACCTTTGATGTTACAGTGAAAATAATAGTTAATTATTTACAATATTACACAATAGGGGAACTTTTTGCACCAAATGTCCGTCAGGATGCTCGGTATAGTGTATTTAGTTTTGGTATAGTGTTGGCTTTAAAGTAGATAATTTGCATTTAATATAAATTTTCAAAAAAAGTTAGTTACGCAGGTAGCTAGGATATTGTTCGTTCAGATAATTTTATTCCAGAATGCTGGTATTTTTTTCTTATGCTTCCTGTGTAGACTAGTTTCGACAAGATCAAGAGTATTCTTCTCATTTTTAAGTGCATGCCCGACCAGTGCAGTTGCGAACGCAAGGTAAGCAAGCATTACTGTACAAAATGATTTAATTAATTAATAATTAAATCTCAAAAAAAAAATTAGGAACAGAAACCATCTCGGTGTGAATTAACTGAGTAATATCGATTATAACTTTAATTACGACATAAATCAAGAGGTTCAAATCAAAACAATGATTCCTTTGCCGAAATCTACAGTCAATATGGAAAATAATGTGAAGTTATTTTAAAAAAATTAATGAAAAATGCGTGTCAAATTTTATAATGAATGAAAAGGTGACCTTGCTTACAAGTTCTTTCAGGCAATTGAACAATTTGTCCATTAGCGCTCTTTTCTACACATACCTCATCAAACCGAAAATTTAAAAATTTATTCCTTCTTATCTAGAAATATAAACTTAAATTGAAACAATTTATTAATGGTCAGATTTAAATCTAAAGAAAGGTAGCATCGAATTTTTTAAATGAATTAATATTTCAACATTAAAAAGTAATAAAACAAATTACCCAATACTTCAACCAATAAGCAAGGCCGTTATGAATCAAGCGAGTCAATTAAATCGACACTAAATCAAGTTCAACCGCTTTTCATGTCGGCTCTGAGCAATTTTCTACTTACACGCAAACTTATTACCAAATCGCAATTCGATAACAATTTCTCGAGTTACACAATAACAAAGCCCGTTTCAAAACTACGGTTAAAAGCAATTTGTCAAAAAATGTTTTTAATGATCAACTGCTGTATTGTAGGTCAACATTAACAGTGTTTTATTGTGACTTGACCTTGCCAGATGCGAAAAACCGACGAGAACAAAAAAAACGGAGTTTTTATCGAAAAAAACTGCACCTCTTCTTAACAATCGCCGAGGTAAACCGCATGCTTTCACCAGCCATTTTATCCATTTATGATTACAGCTTTACAATCGCACGACTCGATTACGCAACTGGGATGCTGTATGTGAATCTTATATGATGTAATTGCGTTCTTACGCCACACCTGTCTCATTTTAATCGTCAAAACGCAGAATTGTCGCTTTCGAGCGACATTTCTCCGATTGACAACATAACTGTAATGCACAAATAGACTGTCGAAACGACTAGAAAAAAAAAACTGTCGATATAAAGTTAATCCCACGTGGATTCAACCGTTATGCCGTGACCAGCTCACACTCTCGACCAGAGTGCCTTGAAAGTAAAACAGCTGAGCTTGAGGTCGTTTCTTGGATTGTCCCGAAAAAAATACTCAACAGGGGTCAATATCCCTTTTTTGAGAAAGTCAAAAATTAAGGAAACATCCCGAAAACGTGGCCGATTGAAATTTAAGCTGAAGACGTCTTCATTTGATCGCCTAGTATTGTTTGTAAATGTGGGAACGTAAAACCGTAAAAGTGCGACTGCAAAACGGTTCATAAAAGTAGATTTTACTTTATAAAATGGTAAAAAGAGAAATGACATAGGAAAGTTGTTTGGAAAACAATAGTAAAAGGGAAAACGACATTAAGATTGCACGGTTTTCTAGGAAAAAACAAATTCTAAACCAATTAGAAAAATTATCTTCGGTCGTGAAGTATTTTATGGAAGACAAGCGCATTGTTTGGCCTGAAAGAAATTTTTTGGTCATCATATAATTTAATGAAGAATACATTTTTTTTAAATCTCAATAAGAAACTGCATCAAATGGTGAAAAGCTACAAATATGGAACAAATTTTTTACTTGCTACTACCAACAGTTCTTGCAATTAAAATTTAATTTCCATAAAATTAAACATTACTTGACAATATAAAAATTAATTTTTATCTTAGAAAAAAATCGTTGAATGTAATTTGATTTATAATTGAATTGTTCGTATTTAGGTCGTCCATAGTTCTTCTGAGTTAAATTAGCGTTTCATTTCGTCAAATCACAGAAAACCGGAGATAGATATTCAATTTTTTTATATTCATGCAAATAAGCTTTTCTATTGAGGAAACGTTCTCTAAGTTTGTAAAAAGCGGCCAAGCATCTTTTTAAAGTAATTATGTTTTATTTCTCACTGTTCGAAAAAGTGTTAAGAACTAACAATTTTGGCAAATATCGAAGGATGAAAGGATTTCTAATTAGATTTTAAAATAGCACACTACATAGATATCTGTGAAATATGTATTGTTGGTTGCATTTCGTATCATTCCTAGATAACCCTGTTTTGATAATATCGAAGGAACTCTTTTAAGATTTTATTTATCGACTCATTAGGCTAATTAACAAATTTATTATATCCAACTAAGTTCAAAGATAAAGTGTGAACAGACACGGACAGATAAGAGTGGCGCAAGAACAATTTTTATTGAAGTGGTTCACTAAAAACTTGATTTAAATTACATTTTCTGAGCATGAGTCGTACTTCTTTGACGACGACCACATGGTTAAAATTTATACTGCTGGTTTTTAGGAATACATATTTGCACAGCTTTATTTATTACGATGTGACACATTCATTCTCGTACAATACTTAGTGACCTTGCTGAAGCGGTGCAGAAAGAATGGGAAAGAATTCCTCAAAACTTTATCAATAACCCCATGGAAAGTATGCTAAGATGATGTCTAGCTGTGTCCCAAACACGTGGTGACCCCACAAGATTCTAAAATCAGTAGTTGTTATTCAAAAGATGTAAAAATGTAGAGTATCAAAGTTTATAAATAATTACTTTTCGCTAATATGTATTTAATCGATACCAATAAAATAAAAGGTAAATAATTTGTTCTGTGCAAAGAAAATTTAATTTATATAAAATTTTTACTAGTGGGCTACGTCATTGACCAGCAGTTTACTTTTTGAGTAAGTAAAGATGAGTTTTGTAAAACTTGAGTTGATAAAAATAAATTAAAATGGTTTTCCACATTCCGGAATTGACTTTTATTTCTCTTTTCAAAAGATTTGCGTTTGTTGTAATAATATTGCATATTTCTTGTAAAATTACGTCAAAATATGTATAAAATTAATGTAAAAAATTAAAAATTGAAATTTTTATTACTTCATATAACACAACGAAATATTTTTCCCTCCATTAAATTTAGTTTACAGTGAATGGCCGAACTCGCAATGAAAGCTAATTGTCATCGACAAAACGTTTTTTAGCGAGCAGAAAGTAGTTATCACATATGGTAAAATTAACATTTAAACATTGATGTAACTTCCTACCGCAGATTCACTTACATAAGCGTCTGGTTATTAATTACATAAAAAAGTCAATGCGGATACGTATGATTATTTATTCATTTCACAATGTCTAATTATTATTTTTGTTCCTTTTAAACCTATTCAAAACAAATTCACAATAGGAAGGAACGGTATTCATGTAATTTGGCGATTGAATGGAGCGTGGGCTCCAATCTGTATTAATACACGACGCATTTACATTCGTTAATTTTGCATAATTCAAATCACAAAAAAATTCACACGTGCGATCCCGAAATTGCATCAACCATTTCGTTACGGTCTCAACTTGCAAAATTCTTCTTTTCTTTAACTTATTACACTTTCACGAATTATCTCGATTTTTTACGGTCGCCCGACTTATCTAAAAGGGACACAAATTCCACCACTAATTACTTGGAAGACAAATACCTGTCTGTTTACACAGTGAAGTAAACAAATGTGTTCAAATCGTCTCTTGAGAACGCTAAATTACCGATGGTAAAAATAATAACAGATAACGCATTTCCGGTGGTTTTTTTTTGCTGGACCAAAATGTTTAACAGGAAGCGCACCGGGCCCTGTAATTATGACGAAACTCAATTTCTCCCATTAGGAAAACCGATCGTAGGATCAAATTGCCAAAAGCGCGTTGTTACTAATTAGCGTTTATCGTTTAATTATTCAAAACTGGATTTCTCTTCGCAGATCTCGTGGACTTAATTGAGAGGTGATAAAAGCAATAAATAAAACGTACCAGTATTATTTTTCTAGCAGGAAACACGTGTTGAACTATTCCGAACTCACAACGATACGACCACAATGAGCGCAGGAACACGATTGCTAGGTGCTTTCTAGACCTGCATCAAGTGTCGAAGAACAGTTCGTGGGGTGTGGGTATTCGATGGAGGCACAAAAGGAGTTTACCCAGTTGCATAAAGCGCCTCGAAACTACTTACGCCCGAATTTGTTAATGATTTATTGTTATTAAAAAGAGCTAAAAAAAAGGTAAAATTCGATGCGGTAGGTAACGTTCTCAGAGGCAGATTAATGACTAAATTACTTTATTAGAAAATATCCACGACTCGGGGTTTGAAGCCCGATTCCGTTACACAGCTGCATCAGCAATTAGTTTATCATAAACGACAATTGCGTTTTGTTTAAGTGATTACTATTTTTTCATGAACAGCTGTTCTATTTACAGAGGATTTAATAACAATAATTGTGATTCATTGCGATAACAGAAAAAAATTAGAAGCACGACCTGCATTAATAAAAAATTGGAAATCTCCAACGTTACTCATCGTGGTAGCATATCAATCACGTTCGAAACAATGCAATTTCGGTATTTAAAAAAGCCGATTTTTCGGCGAAAGAATTAATTTCGCTTTCTCGAATTTCTTCACCTTTTCGAAATGTCTGTGCAACACAAAAATTTATTGCGCTTCCTTGAATTGCGTTCAAAAATGTGGTAGGAAATGGCGCATTTCCAACTTCTCCGAGAATAATTCCAAACTTTTTTAATTCTATAATTTCGATACAAAAACGGTCGTTTGGAGGTAATTTTCAAAGGATAAATTACAAAAAATGTCATTACAAGCAATTGCCCGTGATAAATAAGATTGTGGCCGCAAATAACGAGGCTTTAACAGATGAACAGTTGCCTGATGCAACATTTGCATTTCAATGGATGCGCAGACAAAATAAGCACTTTCTTATTCGTAAGCTTCATTATTATTTTTCAAAATCGTTAAAAAACATGCATTGCAATTTATGTAAAACTCGATATATCTTTATTGAATTAAACGTTGTGTTCAATTCAGAAAAAATGGTTCTGCATTTATTAACAATTTAAGTGGAAAAAATTCCTTTGTTTGAACACGGCACGCAACTTTTGTTGTGATAAAAAGAAAATTCGCATGCTCGAAGTTACCTTCAGCCTAAAGCAGTACCGAACAAAGGTAATTAAGTTTATCGGTGTTGTGTGACTAAAAATAGTATTGTAGAAACTAAAATTCTTTCTTATTAATTAAAAACAGCCGCTCCTACAATAATTTTCGTCAATTTTAATTGTGGAAATTATTAAATACAGCGGAAAGATATCTGATAACTCCGAAACCAATGAAATCATTTTATCGGTTTCACGAAAAACCATTCTTCCTTCTGATAACCGGCCGAGAAAAACTAATTTTTACTTAAAGAATGAGGCCCTAATAAAAGATGTTATTATTAATAATGAAAAATTTCTTCTTGACGCTAACACACTCCATTTTCGGGAACGTTTGCATTAAAATTTGTACATATGAAGACAGAGGCAATGTTTATTTTAATAAAAAAGTAATAAAGTAAATATCTAATATCTACAAAAGTAAATGTGATATAAGACTGGTGACCGATCGTTCAATTGAGTTTCATTTATCACTAAATTATGACACGCCTTCATTTATAAATCACCTTCCTACGAATATCAACTTCTGGGGGAAAATAAAATTTGAAAAAAACTTAATTTACAACTGATCCAATCGCAACAATAGATTTAACTTTTTGTACAGAAAACCTGGTGAAACATTGAACCAATTACTTAAATTACTGTTTATATTAAAGAATTTTACAAACTACAACAAATTAGCAAGAAGTTCAGAACCACAAGGGTTCATGAACTAACTTATAAAAATCTACTAAAACAACATCATTATGTGAGAAAAGATAGTAGGTTGAATAGAATTTCATGGGACACATGTGTCTACGAGCCTAAAAGGTTACAAATCGTTGGCAGTGACTAAGCCTTATACAGACCGTCTCCAAAAAAAAGACGAGTCCACAATCCTTTTATTTATCGAAAGATAAGAAAAATTCAAGAAAAAAACATAAGACACTATTTAGCCTTGTGATAATACAAATTAAAATATTTTTTTTGCTTTTCAGGTAATTTAAAATTTTAAAAGAGCTGTCGATTTCAAATTAATAAGTTTTTGAAACGTTTCCCTTGATGATCGTAAAACTTAAAGGACAATGGTCACTTAAGGCTAGTTACCAACTATAATCACAAACAGAATATGCTGCAAGGCAGGTATTTTTCACTTCAGACCTGAACTTAAAAATTTTGTTTTAGTAAATTGTATTCTTATAATCACAATGAAAACTTTTATAATTACCTTGAAATTATATTAGACTTTCTTGCTGTATGCAGAGTCGTAAAAACCACCTAAAATTAGCTTGAAGAACAATTTTCTTTCATTTCTCGCATGAAATGTGCGTCTATTCCACTACAAATCATTCAAATTCAAATCCAGTTTTATTCAAACGAGCCTCATTCGTACTGACGGTTTTAAATTCCACAGAATATCTGCCATACGGCTCTGGATATTGTTGCTTTGTTATTTTTTGTTTTTATTGCAGACGCTATTAAATCATCTTAGATAGTTTTACCGCAACTTTGCGAGGGTGTCGTCAGTTAAGGCTTTTACCATAAATACACTAGACGATATTATAATGATTTATTCAGTTACTACTAAAATCTAAATACCAATTTACCTAAGTCCACATTGCAACGCAGGTCAGATTGCGAAAACAAATTCCTGGTGGCTTTTAATAGTTTGGTAAGAAATCGCTAACTCAATTTTCACACTGTTTTAATTTAAAAAAAAGAAAAATTAGCCATTTTGTAGTTTAGCAATTAACGAATATTGCCTCAAATTTTCAGAAATTTTCAACTACTGAAAAAAGGTTTTATCTCAAAAATGCTATACGACGGACCACCTGTAGAGCATAGACGACCGATTTTCAATAAATTTTACTTACAATTAGCCCAATTTGCACATCTTTTACTTGTGTAAGTGACCCCCATGCGACATGCGTCCCGTGATTGTCAAAGGGTTAACTGTTTTTAATAACAGTCGTGTGTTTTAATTATACCCAAACAGCGATTGACCCAAACAGCGATTGACGCAAAAATCTCCGCATTTTCGACGAACATGACTTACACATTACAAAAGCCCTGAACAACAATAAAACAACATAACTGTTGATTTTGTAGCGGATATACGTGACGAGCGCAATTTGTTTAAAAAATGGCTCGACACAGTGGACTTGTGAGAATTGTCCATATGTGGTTGAACCGGAAAGCGAGCGTTCCCACAATTTTCCAATCCCGAACCGCAGGGCTTCTTATTGCAGGCCCCGAGTAGGTAATCCAATAGTAATAAACACGTCGCGACATGCTGTCTGGAAGAAAACAACTCATTCATCTACCACGATAAGATTATGCGCCGGCCAATTAACAATTTCTCGATACTGTGTCTGGACATGATAAAGTTGAGCTATTAAAAAATACATTAACCTTTCTGGGCAGTTGATCAGCTTTTCATATAAAAGGGGGAAATGCGTTTTAATCGTGGGAAAGTCGACAACAGATGCCCGGCTTCTCGCCAAAACGACCTATGACCCTGACAGTTTACAGCGGCCAGGTGCATGAAGAGTTTTATAAAACTTGCACTCATTGTTTATTGAAGCCGCACTAATTTATGGGACGATTAATGATCGGCTGCGTGTTTTACTGCGCTCGAAAGTGTTTCATAGATGTATTTGTAATATCAATTTTTATTTTAATGTTAATAAATTATTGTTAAAATGACCGTTAAAGTTTTACGAGCGTGTGAGCTTGAAGGTGCGTTTAAAGTAGTGCTTGGAACTTGTTTACAATCAGGACTGGAAAACTTTTACACGTCAGAAAATAAAATCGTCTTACCTTTAATGTTTTTATTGTTTCGGGTAATTCCCATTAGTATTTTAGAATTTTTAAATTTATTACTGATTTAAATCTTATTTGGTAATTGTTTTGATTCCATTTATTTCTACAATGTCACAAAATTGATTTATTTATTAAAACTGTGCGGCTGTAACAAATAAACTCCAACATTCCACCATATAATTCCGTATACAATAATACCCCGAAGTTACCGCGATCGGTGGGCGACGATGGCGTAAGTCATCGTATAAATTTCCATATTTTCCAAACTAACTTGTTAATCGGCACTTCGATAACGCAATCTATACGGCTGCTAATTTATTTGTATTAAGTTATTGCATTATGTATAAAAATAATGTCACACTTGAAGCAGATGGTTTCATAAAATCCAACACAGTCTTCTGGCAAACAAATACTTTTTCTCCTCGTAACAAGCAACCTATTTTTAAATGCCTTGCCATTTTAACGACACACGTGAAATTTAGAACGCTACTGAACTATACAAAATGCGAATGACCGTAAAGACAATGCACTGATTATGCAGATACGACTTCACGACGTTTACAATTAAAACAATTAATAAATAGTGACGTAATCCAATTGAACATTGATTACCATACAAAATTTTAAAGACAAACTCTTTGAAACGTTATATTGCGACACTTCATATCTGTGAAAGCTAATAATTGCTCGAAGTGCGCGCGGAAGCGCCTGCAGCGAGGGTGAGTAATGGAAGGGGAGGGAAAACCACAAATCGTGTCGTTCCGAGTTCGTCCAAGTCGTAGTAACGTAAGTCGGGATATCACTGTACAGTTTTTCCAGATATAATGGTTATCAGAGGCGGACTGGGTGTAGGAGTATTGGTTGGCATGAGACAAGAGGACATAATAAAGCACCCACTTCAGCGAAGGCACACAATTGAATAGTATTTTGTGGGACCCATATTCCAACAGGCAAGTTGACAACTGGCTAGTCTGCCATTGTTGGATACTACTAATATCCATTAGGCGTCTTCCATAAATGATGTTACAGGTTTAGACGGGACGCAGTGAGACTGGACATAGTGAGGATAGCGACGTTTAATTTTGGAGGGTTATTTGCAAAAAAGTAAAAATTGTAACATCTATTGGGAAATGACCAATATAAATTTGTCAACTGATATAGCGAACCCTTCATATGTATTTTCCTTTATAATTGAAAATAATTTTGCTTCTGTGATGTGATTCACGTGGGGAATGGGGTGTTTCACACAGTGTGACACTTTGTAACATGGAGGTGTGATGGGGGTCAAATTTGACGAAAAACCTGTGATTTCATTTATGGAAACCCCCTTAGACAAATAAATTGTCAAAATAAAACCTTCAAATATGTATTAAAATATCAAATTTTCATTTAGTTAATATTGAGTTTATAGTAATATCGCACCTCGGCTGCAAGAGTGGCACAACTCAAAAATTTTAAAATATTTCTGCCCCCAAAAAAAATATTAAAATATAATTACTAACACACTCTTATAATTTCAAAAAGTAGCACATGTGGTAACTTAAACAATTTTGTACGAAATTATGAATTTTAACAGGAGAAAATTGTAGATTTTGGCAGAAGAAAATCGATTACTTTTGCAATTTACACTAAACTTGTTATTTTGAGTTGTGCCACTCTTGCAGCCGAGGTGCGATATGTCACAATAATTATGATGAGGTTGACCAAGTAAAAATCAGCCCAAAATACGTTTTGTAATGTCTAAATTATATTTTTTCTTTTAAAAATTAAATTAAAAATAGCTCCAATTGAACTTTCTTATAACGAACATCCATATAATAGGTAAATTTCTTTATTCATCTAACATTTTTGGAGAATTTGGAACACTTTTTGGCTGTAAGGCGAAAATACAAAATAAAATCGCACTTTTAACACTTGTATCGGGTTTTTGATACCAACACAATCGACGTAACGAATTTTCTATATCTAATGAATCTTTTAAGATCACCATGCACTTTGTTATACGGAAGATTGACTGTATTTCGCGGATACGTATCGACGGTGGAAATGAAAAAAATACCAAGTGACAATTGCGCATATATTGAGTTACGTATATCATTGGAATCGAAAAAAAATTCTACGTCGATTCTACTCTCAAGCTTCTGTGATAATTTTTGCTATCGCTTTGGTATTTTGTATTTTGTTAGTTATTTGTAGTTTTCGGCGACCAAGCGATAAAAAATTTGATCACTTGAGATTTGGGACTTTTTTCTAAATTGTTTCTGTACTTGGTAAATTTGTCATGTTTTTGATTTAACTTATTTTGGCAATTAGTCTCTTTTTCCCGATCTAACGGAATTAAATTATAATGTTAGAGTTTTATCGAATCTTTCGAAAAAACAACTAAATTTATTAATCGAATAATTCAACTTCACAGAAAAATAAAATTACGTTAATTCAACATTAAACGTGTTTCTTTTTATAACTAATTGATCAAAATTAAAAAACAATAAAAAGAAGCTCCACAAATTAGGCTGGTGGTTTTCCAGGCCGTCTATAGTGAAGTCCGGGTTACCCCTAGCTTCCATAGTCGAACAGGAATCGCCTTGCGCAGCACACTTAAGGGCGACGACGCTACTTAGGGACGAAGGAGAAACCCCACCGCGGCGCTAACCATAAACTTAAATTAGCTCTCCTGTCGCTTGGTAAATTTTTCCTTTCCCAACGTCGATATGAATTTCGTTATAATCGAGTTTGACTGTATCACCGTAGAATCGTTCTGATTACAAAATTGAATTTTGTAAACTAATATTAAGCCGATGAGCTCCGTTTCTCACATCATATTTTAACAGAGTTGCACTTACTTAATATACTTATTATTTAAGTTACTTGGTATTGCGCAGCTTATCCTAATATTCCGATAGTGTCAAATGTTGGTCCGAGTTGCCTATTCTATAAATGCTATTACAAGCGAGGTCAGAATAATAGATTTGATTAGTATTACTGAATATTAAGTGTAAATAAGTTAGCATTGAAAAGTAAAAAAAGCGTTAAACCGTTGGTTATGTTTTTTTAGGGAGGCATTATATCAATAGAGTGTTGCGGCGACGCGAGTAACGTAAACACGTCTCCGTCACGCAGGGAAAAGAAAGTAAGGATTGTTAGAGTTGGTGATGTGAAATTAAAAAGACATTTGGTGAAGTGAGGAAATGAAGGACGTGTAAGTGAGGAATAATAGCGGTGTAACCAAGGAGCCCCAAATAACGAAGATTTTAATACGATGGACATCTAGAGCGTTGAATCCGTGACAAGTAAGCGATTGAAATAAGAAGAAATTTGATGAAGGGAGGAATTGAAAAACGGGGGAAGGAGGAACAGTAGTGGTGTAAGTGAGGAGCCCCAAATAACGAAGATTTTGGTACGGTCGTCATCTCGAGCGTTGAACTGTAAAACGAGTAGTTGAGATAGAGTTAGTGGTGTGAGAGAGAACGATAGTGCGTGGAATTTAACCGCGACGAGTAAGCGATTGTAATTGAATCCAAGCTAGAAGTGTGAGTGAGATAGAGAGTAAGCGGAAGTAGAGCGCTGCAAGTGCATTCTGTTGAAAGGTCGTTGTAATGTTCCGACAAAGTAATTAGAAAAAGGGAAAGAGAAGAAGAATTAAGATCCTTTGAAAAGATCAAAATAGTAGTAAGGTCACCAGAGTCCCAAAAGCAAATAGAGTTAGCAGAAATGGAAGAGCTAAAGAGCATGATAAAAAATTGGGCTGCAGAAATCAAGGAAGAAATAAAGACCAATAAGGATGAAATGGTAGAAGAGTTTCAAAAACTGAGGGAGGAATGGAAGGCAACGGAGGAGGAGTGGAAGCAGGAGGGAGTCAAATTAAAGGCATCTGAAAACGGAAGGTGTAAGAAGGAAAACGGACTAAGTGCAGTCAAAAAACTAAGTGAGGAAGATGAACGGGAAGGAAGTACGACGACACGGGCGGGATTAAGGTTAAATGAGACGGTGAATAAAACGAAAGTCATAAGGAAAAAAATAGAGAGAGAAGCAAGTGGGAAAAAGGAAAGTGAGAAAAGTAGCTGTGCAAAGCAGAATGTTAATCTACGAATAGGGTCAGGGAATGTAAGTGAGACGTTTGTGGAAGCAAAGCTAAAACAGATCGGCAG
This sequence comes from Dascillus cervinus, assembly GCA_949768715.1. Classification (NCBI taxonomy): domain Eukaryota; kingdom Metazoa; phylum Arthropoda; class Insecta; order Coleoptera; family Dascillidae; genus Dascillus; species Dascillus cervinus. Next base: position 20,179,926 of record OX458319.1, on the reverse strand, counting down.
TGAAATCAAAAAGTATGAGTTTGATATAGTTGCACTACAAGAAACAAAGCAAACCGGGAATACTACAATGGAAATTGAGGATTATGAGTTTTTTAACAGTGGAAAAATGAGAAGAGGAAGACCCAAGTCGAGATGGAAGGACGAAGCGGGGCAGGTGATGAGGATGCAGAATAGTAGGGTTCCAAAGAAGATTTTGGAAAGTGAAGTAGGTGGAAAAATGAGAAGAGGAAGACCCAAGTCGGGATGGAAGGATGAAGTAATTAAGGACATAGGAGGCAGTAAAATCAGTAACTGGAAATTCAGAAAACACCAAATGTAAATCAGAAAGTATCAATTGTAATTCAGAAAGTATTAATTGTAGTTCAGATTATGTAATTGTAATTCAGAAAACATCAATTGTAAATCAGAAAGTATCAATGGTAATTCAAAAAGTATAATTGTAGTTCAGATTATTTAATTGTAATTCAGAAAAAACCAATTGTAAATCAAAAAGTATCAATTGTAATTCAGAAACCATTAATTGTAGTTCAGATTATTCAATTGTAATTCAGAAAGCATGAATTGTAATTGAGGTTCGTCAATTGTAAGGCAGAAAACACCAATTGTAAATCAGAAAGTATCAATGTAGTTCAGAAAGTATAATTGTAATTCAGAAAGCAACAATTGTATTCAAGCCATGGGCCTACAAGGCCTGACGTGCTAAAATATATATTATATCAATAACCGCATTAATTTTTCGGCAATTTAAATATTTTGACATTGAAAAGTGAAAATAAAATAAATAGTTGGAATTTAAATTCAAGCTGGTTTTTAATTTGATAGATCAAATATTTTGATACCGTAAAATATAAGTGAAATTTCGTGCTTAGATGAACCTTAACCCAAAAAAATCATCCTTAGAACTTTATGAGCATTTCTCTAAATTGCGTTATCCATTGTTTAATTTCCAGCTGACTAATACTGTTATTAAAATAGTTAATGCTTAGGTCAAGAACTTTCCAATTCTTCAATTACAAAGGAAACTGTCATCTTAAACGTTTAATTAAAGTTAATTTTCGAAGCGAAATCAACAGGCAGTTTGCGATTCAAATTGCGCTAATGCACACGTCCGTCAAGTTGCAGTATCAACATTTCAATTTTGAAAAAAAAAGTAGTTTATAATTTTTTGCTAATTCTTTGCCAATTTTTGCCGTTTATTTCAAATTCTTTGCCGCATCCCTTAAAAAGTTATAAGCATTTAAAAAATGATACTGCAACTTGACGCCCCAGTATCAACATCTCAATTTCGGAAAAAAAAAAGTCTATAATTTTTTGCTAATTCTTTGCCAATTTTTGCCGTTTATTTCAAATTCTTTGCCGCATCCCTTAAAAAGTTATAAGCATTTTAAAAATGATACTGCAACTTGACGCCCCAGTATCAACATTTCAATTTCGAAAAAACAAAAAGTCTATAATTTTTTGCTAATTCTTTGCCAATTTTTGCCGTATATTTCAAATTCTTTGCCGCATCCCTTAAAAAGTTATAAGCATTTAAATAATGATACTGCAACTTGACGCCCACTATCAACATTTCAATTTCGAAAAAAAAATTAGCCTATAATTTTTTGCTAATTCTTTGCCAATTTTTGCCGTTTGTTTCAAATTCTTTGCCGCATCCCTTGAAAAGTTATAAGCGATTATAGAATAATACATGGCAACTTCCGTCAAGTTGCAGTATCAACATTTGCAAGTTGAAAAAAAAAATTTTTTTTAATTTGTCACTAATTCTTTGCCAATTTTTGTCGCTTATTTCAATTTTTTTGGTGCATCCCTTAAAAAGTTATAAGCGTTAAGAGATTATATTGGTATTTGATGCCCCCGTATCAACATGTAATTTAAAAAAAAAACAAAATGATCTACAATTTTTTGTAAATTGTTTTCTAATTTTTACTGTTTGTGTCAAATTCCTTGCCGCAACCCTTAAAAAGTTATAAACGTTTAAAAAATGATAGTGCAACTTGACGCCCCAGTGTAAAAATTTCAATTTTGAAAAAAAAAATAGTTAATAATTTTTTGCTGATTCTTTGCTAATTTTTGCCGTTTGTTTCAAATTCTTTGCCGCATCCCTTAAAAAGTTATAAGCATTTAAAAAATGATAATGCAACTTGACGCTCCAGTATCAACATTTCAATTTTGCAAAAAAACAAATAGTCTATAATTTTTTGCTAATTCTTTTCCAATTTTTGCTGTTAGTTTAAAATTCTTGGCCGCATCCCTTAAAAAGTTATAAACGTTTAAAACATTACTGTTTTACAATGAAGATGTAGTGCACGTTGTTTGCGGGAGTCTTGTAGACGTTATAAAATTGACAGAACCAAAATGTTTCACAATCGAGAATCTTGCCTTGACTAATTCAAAGGACCAAAATTTTCTGTGTTTCGTGAATTGTGTCAAATTTTTCTGTTGTTTATTTATCCAAAGTTTATATGATAATTTGAATTTCGACAGTCGAACAAATAAATGAACCTACGCATTCTATCTATACTGAACAATTACACTGGTACTTGATGCTCCCGTATCAACATGTTAATTTTGGAAAAAGCAAAATGTTCTATAAATTTTTGCTAATTCTTTGCGAAGTTTTGTCGTTTGTTTCGAATTATTTACTGCGTCTTTTGCAAATCTATACGCATCCCTTAAGAGTTGTAAGTGTTTATTCATTTATACTTATAGCGCCGATAAAGCAGCACAACCTAAAATAGCTATGTATGTACTAAGGTAGTAAAATGGCACTTTGGGCCGGTTGTTCAAAGACAGCTTAAGCCAGGTTTTAATTAAACTCGGTTTACTACAACACTAGTTTCTTCAGGAAACCGAGTTTAACTAAATCCCGGCTTAAGCTGTCTTTGAACAACCGGCCCTTTGTTGATTAAGTTTCAAAATTAAGAGCCGATGCGAAGCCAGGCCTAGTAATCGAACGAGTTTGATAAAAAGATTTTACTGGCGTAGTACATGCAATGTTTTTTCGGCTACTACTACTACTTGAATTTTAAGTGTTTAGAAGTTGTGTATTTACATTTTAGAAAGTAAATGTAATTTTCAATACTAGAACATTATTATTTATTATGTATATACAGCCAGATGCATTATGAAAATTAATATCAGATTCTGATGAACCAGATACTGAAAAAGATTTGGAAGTATTTTTTACTGTTTTCCTTTTCCACGATTTCGCTAATTAGTCAAGTTTTTGGATTTTTTCCTTTGCACAATTTTGTAAAATGTCTGTATTTTCATTGACTAAGAAAGTATTTAATTCCACCACCGGCATAAGTAAATAGGGTGGCGGATTTTGGGCGCAATATCAAATTGACTTAAATGTATTCGTATTGCACTGGTATATTTCACTTTTGACAAAAATGGAAAACGAACATAATTATACATATAAATATAGGTCTATTTTTCAGATTTTTCCTTTAGCTATGAAATCGGCACCATAACTCAAAATTGATTTTTTTGATGTGTGTACTGATGGTGGAAAATGTTCGGGACTTATTTGTTTTTGATTTTGGAATGTGCACAATAATAATAGATTCCTTATCCTCTATTTCATCAATACTTAATTTAATCAATTCGTCCGAATGACAGGCCTCAGCAATTTCAAGACTTAGTTATCATCAAATATATAATATCTGATGCATTTAATAGAAATTTAATAATTTCTTCTGGTGATAATGTTTTTGATCTTTTAGGAGTATAGACTTTCGATTGTTGTTTACACAAATGATACCAGTTTCTTGTAATTACCAATGTCAACATTATTTATGACATTGAATAAGATCACATGTTGGAGCCGAATACTTTTCAGCCATATCGGCAATATGTCCCATCTTGGCATTTTCACGATATTTGGTGATGTGATGTTGCCTCTCATATTTTTCTTTAAACTTTTTCGGTATCATATCCAAACTAGCCATGGCACTGTCTTTTCTGATTTCTGGAGGGGTTAAATCAATATTCTCGATATCACTCATTGTTTTTGTGTTTGTGTTCATAAATAAATCTTAAAAGGAAACGTTACAAGGAACGTTTAAATTCCCAAATTAAATAGGGCACAACCAAGCCAAGAAGTTATAGTATTATATTGGTAGTTGTTTGACATTTGGCATTTTTACTTAAATCAACGGCGTTAATGTAGGCAACGCTTTTAGAGTCAGGTAAAATACTTTATCTGCCTAGACAGACAAAGTACCGCTTTTTCCCGTTGAATGGGTACGATAAAATTGTACTTTCGAATGTTGTAGTTGAAAAAAATATTTATTTGTTATTTGGGAATGTTTATTCTACTGTTGCAATTTTTTTATTCATTATTAAGAAATATGAAAGTTTAACGTTTTAAACTATCCTAACTACCAAGACTTCTACCTAGTAAGTAAATATATTAAGTGAGATAAATTTCAATTAACATTAAATTCAGTTAACAATTATTTAATTTGTTTTCTGCCAAACCGCCCCTGTTTTTCTTAAATTTATTTACTTATCGACACTATACAAATATAAACGGTCAAACTGAAATTGCATGACAAATATTCGTAAACAATTACCAAAAAATTAGCCAATTTCCAGTTTTTTCAATTAAATTAAATTAGCAAAAATTAAAAATATATTGACATTATGGCGTCAAGTTGCAGTATCATTTTTAAACGCTTATAACTTTTTAAGGGATGAGGCAAATAATTTGAAATAAACGGCAAAAATTGGCAAAGAATTAGCAAAAAATTATAGACTTTTTTATTTTTTTTAAATTGAAATGTTTACACTGGGGCGTCACTATCATTGCACTATCATTTTTTAAACGTTTATAACTTTTTAAGGGTTGCGGCAAAGAATTTAAAACAAACGGCAAAAATTAGCAAGGGGTAACGAAAAATTATAAACCATTTTGTTTCAACAAATTTGATATTTCGATACTGAAAAGTGACGGAAGTCGCGTAGTACAATTCTTTAAACCCTTATAACTTTTTAAGGGAAGCAGCAAGGAATTTGACACAAACAGTAAAAATTAGAAAACAATTTACAAAAAATTGTAGATCATTTTGTTTTTTTTTAAAATTACATGTTGATACGGGGGCATCAAATACCAATATAATCTCTTAACGCTTATAACTTTTTAAGGGATGCACCAAAAAAATTGAAATAAGCGACAAAAATTGGCAAAGAATTAGTGACAAATTAAAAAAAAATTTTTTTTTCAACTTGCAAATGTTGATACTGCAACTTGACGGAAGTTGCCATGTATTATTCTATAATCGCTTATAACTTTTCAAGGGATGCGGCAAAGAATTTGAAACAAACGGCAAAAATTGGCAAAGAATTAGCAAAAAATTATAGGCTAATTTTTTTTTCGAAATTGAAATGTTGATACTGGGCGTCAAGTTGCAGTATCATTATTTAAATGCTTATAACTTTTTAAGGGATGCGGCAAAGAATTTGAAATATACGGCAAAAATTGGCAAAGAATTAGCAAAAAATTATAGACTTTTTGTTTTTTCGAAATTGAAATGTTGATACTGGGGCGTCAAGTTGCAGTATCATTTTTAAAATGCTTATAACTTTTTAAGGGATGCGGCAAAGAATTTGAAATAAACGGCAAAAATTGGCAAAGAATTAGCAAAAAATTATAGACTTTTTTTTTTTCGAAATTGAGATGTTGATACTGGGGCGTCAAGTTGCAGTATCATTTTTTAAATGCTTATAACTTTTTAAGGGATGCGGCAAAGAATTTGAAATAAACGGCAAAAATTGGCAAAGAATTAGCAAAAAATTATAAACTACTTTTTTTTCAAAATTGAAATGTTGATACTGCAACTTGACGGACGTGCTAATGCACAATAAGCCATAGGTTACAGTCCCGCGAATTAAAACAATGCCGCAATTATTGGTGCCACACCTTCGCACATTTTATTACGAAATTGTTTATTTTAAGCGGTCGAGAAAATGAGAGACAACCAAACTGGCGGCCGAATAACCGCCGCTTTCCCATAATTTAAATCGCAGCCCAGACAATGTTTTCTGATATGATCTCTGGTCCGTGTGTGGGTTTAAGAGATCGATGTGCGTCGCTTCTCAAAAAGTAAATATATTCCTCTGAATATTTAATTACGAGCCACTTATATTCTATTAGTTTTGACGGGGCAACGCATACAGACAAGAGGGTGTCGGCACGAATGAGTTGCGTTGGTCGTGTTTGCTTATGATGGAGCGGTCGCCATCAAAGGTAACTCTTAATAACAGCTCCAGGTGCATACTAACAATGGTCCGTGAACGGTTAGTCGGATTAAAGAAAAAATACAAAACTCGCTCCTCTATTCTTGTTACGACTTGTAACAAGCATTCATTTCTGACTCGAAATGACCTTTACAAAATCATCTCGTTTTGGACATCCAATCCTATAAATTCTCTTTCAAATATAGAATTTATTCAACACGAATTTATAAAGTTGAATTTACAATTCAAATAATTTTGGTTCAAATAGACATTTTATCATTCAGTTATGGATTGAAAACTGAAAGCAACATCAGTCTTCTAGTTGCAAAATGAAACTTCATTTTTTGAAACTTTAGGTTCTCGCTTAAATTGTAAGTTTACCCCAAAGGTGATATGCATTCCACTGCACCACCATCTGCATTGGAAACTTTACTATTGTAAGTGTTATTTTAAAATTGTGTGATTTTTGTTTTGTAATTTTACACAACGACTAACCAGACAATTGTTTGCTAAAGCCAATACGTTGCCAATAGTCGTAAGCTGTAATTTGTTGTAAAAATTCGTTTATTACATGCACCGGTTGTAACGTGCCAATCAGGTGATTTCGTAAGAGTACATTACAACCGAGTTCTACTGTATGTACTAGTTTTTACTTTAACTTCTTACTTTTTTCAGTCATATCATTCCAAATTTTGCATATTACAAAATACATTTTTGCATTATACTTTCCTTGAATCATCAAGAACAACAATATTAAAATGCATACAGGGTGTTAACGAAAGGGTAATAAGTTTCTGGATCTGACAGTTCATCATAAAAGATGTGAAAAAGCCTTAATAAATACTTTTCATCAGAAAATTTGGCCATAAAATAACAAGGCGACATATATTTTAAATCATATTGAGTTAATTTTAGTCATATTGACAGCTGCTGAGACAAATTTAAAAAGATACCTGGGTGATTACTTTTTACAATGACGTTTTATACAAATGTGGAAATGGTAGATCTATGGCAGCATAGTTTAATTTTGCATATGGGTCTTCAGAAAATAAGCAGAAGTTCCTCATTGGTTTAGTAGCGTTCTTTTTCCTGACGAAATTGGTTTCACCAGATGGGATAGTTAACTTTCATAATACTCATCAATGGGCTCATAGCCTAAGCCTCATGCTATAATGCAGTGCAGACATCAATTGCGTTTTAGCTTAAATGTTTAGATAGGCATTGCACAATATTCTTACGCTAAAATTCCTAAGAGATACCTTACCTCTGATACTGGAAAGTATCTCTGCCAATATCGGATGCTAAATATGGTTTATGCACGATAGAACTTCTGCCAATTTTTTCATTGATAGTTTGTGAATATCTCAAGAAATGATATCCAAGGAGGTCAATACGTCGACGTGGCCCAACTGCATGACCTAACCAGGCTAGATTTTTTTCCTGTGGGGTTGGTTAAAAGCTTGGTTTATTCAGAATCAAAAACATCGTATAAGTGTGCGTAACACTTTGGGTTCAACCTGGATTGTTTGAGTGAGCGCGCAATTCCTTTGTAGGTAGATGTCATTTATAGTTCTTTTACCAATGAACCACACAGCCGAATCTTTTATGAAAACAATATTAAAAATAAACAACAATACCATTATACCATACCCATGTCGTCTTATTGTGTTACCATCAAATTTCATGATGAAATTTGTTAATGCTATTTTAACACCCTGTATATGAAGATAAAATGTTTTCCTGAACATTTGCGTAAGTTAACAAGTTATTCGTGAATTTAAATAATCGCAATTAAAAAGTAAAACAGCGTTCCACGAATTTCAGGTTGGAAACAACTTAAAAAAAACCTCATGCAATAAAATAAATTCTACCGTACACACATTCTTATTATAAAACAAAGGCTGCACCGAGCATCGTTCCAGACAGTTACGAAACCGTATAATTTGGAACGGGGGCCCGCTCATGAAAAACAACAAAGCATGCAAACCGAGTTTAATTTAAAAATACCACGAATCGATTTTTTTAAAGCCCTCGCGTGGGAGGACGCGAGGGGCCACTTCCTGTGGGGTGGGCTCATCAAAAGGGACCGGACCACCCGTTGACCGCAGCGGCGTAAAAAAAGAAGCCCTCCGGCCACCCGATCCGATGAATCCTTAAATTTGTTTTTCGTCCGGACAATAAGACATTTCGGGACGGGGTACCTATACCTGAGCTGCAGACGAGAACGTGAGGCGATTCTTTTGGCGCCGCCGTTTCGTTTCTCCCTAACGAGATATATCAATTTTTTTCTGGCGTTATAACGCTCTGACAGTAACCGCCCGGTATTTATGTTAACGCCATGATTTACAGATAATAGGCCGCCAAAGAATTTGTTAAACGACCAGATAACTTCTAGGTGTTTTTGTTTTTGTTGATCGGTCGCCGATTTTTTACTGTTAATAATCAAAGACGTGTGACTGGGTACAGTTAACCCGAGCCGTATTAATCAATCACTACGCCCACTTTTGAATATGAAGTCCACTCAAAACAACAAAAGAACGAAATGGATAGTTATAACCCAGTTACCAAGCGAGCGTGCTAGCTTTTTAAACATTCACATTTATTGTTAACTGTAGCATCGGTTCGGTGGAATTTGGGTAAATACCGCAATTTTAAGCAAATTATTAGTGAAATCACGTGAAAGTACGTTTATGAAAAAGCGCGCTCGTTGTGATTCTTCGGGCGCACGCAGCTTGGGTGCATTTCCGGCGTTCTCGTGATTTTATTTTTTAATCCACAGACAATAACGTACGAATTATAAATGCAGATCAGAATCAAGTAAAACGTTTTCATACGTGGAATAATTGTGGGTTTCGTCCGTTAAGCACCAAATTTGAATATGTTGAGCACGTACGAATCTTGACGCAGCTTTGCGTTGTTCAGTTTGTTATTCGTTTTTTACACTTTCAAAATTGATGTGAAAATAAATTACAGGCAGTTTTACTTGAAATGGGATTTTTCAAAAACGTTTAAGCCCCGGTATTTCAGTCGAGGGTTAAACCAAAAATTATGGTTACCAACAACCGGCAACCCTAGCTTTCACTTCCGGTTAACTTTTTTTGAAGGTTACTCTGCACTGAAATACCGGGCCTAAATGAAGTAGAATTAAATTTGTACATACAGGTTCCTCCAACGTAAATGGCTACTCCCTAAAGAAACCGTCAATTTCGAAAATATAGCTATGAGTAAGCTACGATCTGATGTCAACTTTGTTATCAGTTTCTGTCATATGGCGTCGCCCCGCTTATTTATATCATTTTCATTGATTTTTTGAGCTTTTCTTTTCATAAATCTTTTATATATAATTTTCTTAATATCAAACCTTTTTCAACTTTTTATTGAAATTTGTTGTTATTTCCATTAGAAATCCTGTGGTCAGTAAGGCCACGGGCACACTTGCAGTTTTCAGTTCCAAAACTGTTGAGTCACAGTTGCATGGTTTTGAGGACGCCATCTGCAACCAAAGAGCAACCAAACAGTTCGGTTGCTACGTATGGGCACACATGGGGACGAAATTAAAAAGGAAGAAGGAAAAAGAAGCGAAAATGCAGTACAGAGTAGTGAGAAGGGATAATTTCATAAATTGTATACAGATTTAAGAAGTCACCCAGTGAAATTTTTCAAATATTACCGAATGAGCTTGAAAAGTTTTAACAAACTTCTTGAGCTCATTCGTCTTGGAATTACTCGCAGGGACCCGAAATGGAGAAGGAATATCAATTATTACTACTTATTTACAGTATAAGTACTTTTTTTTTGATTTCAAGTAATGAACTTAAAATGTTTTAAAACACTCACCTGCCATTTTGTCGAAGAAAGATTAATCATAAACCGTCTTAAAATGTAAAATCTGGAACTATACGCAACTATTTGATTGCAAGTGTGCTCACCACCATTCAAATTTATGTGTCACAGGGCAATTGCACAATTAGATGCAACTCAAAAGTTTGACGTAAAATACAAACTGTTTAATTGCTGAAACTTGTAATTTAGTTGTAGTTGCATGTGTGCGCAGATTTATAATAATCCATAGGACACAAACATGCAACCAAACAGTTGCGGAACTGATAATTGCAAGTGTGCCCGGGCCCTATGAAAAGTTATTTACAACTTTCAAGTTATAACCAATAAATTAGACAAATCTTATTGAAGAAACAAGAAGTTCCGGAGAGGCCAGATACTACCGGCACGCGCTCAGTATCGGGGGCATATTTACCCTTTGAAATTCAGATTTACAGAAAGTCACTAAACACTGGCTGTTGTTCGTTTCAAATAACTTAACACAATTAATATGAAAACAGCGTAATATGAAGGGACAGGTAGAATGTTTAATCGAGCCCTTATTAAGAAATATCAAGAAGTTATTATGGGCACACAGCGTTTAATTTTAGTCCGGATCTGATTAACCTAGGTTACAGTGGGGGTCTGATCTACCCCCCCCCCCCATATAATTTGAAGTTTATGTGATTTTTTTTATCAATCGATTTTTAGCCTAAAGCGTGTTTAAAAGATTTAAACAAAAACATTTTTGTCATTTGCAATATGAAATTGAACGCTATAGATAAATTCCACAACAATTTGTATTTGTGATTTTTCAAAAATTAAAGCACTGGGTGCAACAAGGATGTTAGACAACAAAGTGAGTTCTGCAATAATGCAACTTAAAGTCAAACGCTTTAAGCAACAATATTGCAAAACTCACTTTTGTATCTAACGCCCTTGTTGCACCCAATGCTTCAATTATACTTTTTTACTTTTGTACGACTGGTTTAGCATAAAAAAAAACTAATACCACCAGTTTGTTGCCGAACCTCATCACTTCGCGAAATAGAAAAATTTGAAAATAATAATTTAATATTTGAAACCAATTGGTTGAAGGACCCTGTACAGTTAAACTTCTATAAGTTGAACCCTCAAATGTGACGAAAATACTTCGAGTTATAGAAAAACAAAAAGCATTATAGTGACTTGTTAAAGTTTCATTTATCTTTTTAATTAACCCTTTCGTGCCCAAATTAATTAATGCACGTTTCACAAGTTCTTGCATGCAAAGCATTCAAGTAATGTTTTTTTTTATAAACACAATCGAAAAGTCGACTCTAATCACTATACGCCATGTGTTATGCTCATTCAGCATTGTAATGTACACAAACCTACCTAGTTTAAAATTTCAAACAAACAGGGTCTTGTTAAATAGCTGTGACTCCATTTGGCATCACTGGGGAAGAAAGGGTTAACTTCTTTGACTGATTAAAATGCAGATTAATGAAGACCATGCAAATCCAAAGTTCAAAGCATTCGAATCATCAAATCTTCTACTATTAAAAAAAAAAACAATTATCAATTGAAAACCACATCAACTCGTTAAAAGTAACTTAGAAATATTTAGTCATTTTCAATTGCATCAATTTGTTTTTTCGTTTTGTTTGGCATTTTTTTTGTTTGTTTTTTATGAATTGTTATAAACTAGGTGGTAATTAGAGACATTGAACCTACTGAACTGGTCAGTTGTGAGCATACGATTTCACAGAAAATCACCGAGTTGCTTGGTAGCCACTCGTGATGCACTTCCCTGTCAAATGCCAAAAATACAGTAGTTTTCAATGATAACAAATGCATGTCTGTATGAACGTGTAAAAGTACATTAAAATACAAATACAGTAGAATCCGGTTATAACAAACCTCAAAGAACCGTCAAAATCGGTTCGTTATATCCGAAGTTCGTTATAAGCGTTATTGAAAGAATAAATGCAAGCATGTTTTATGAGACCTTCATTGTCTAATATAAATATGCACATTTATAAAACCATTAAGAATATAAGGACAAAACTTAAGTAAAACAAAGCAAAATGCAACAAGTAATTTTATTTGAAATTTTTTTTTATTTTCGACTGAAGTATAAATTGTCCACACACGTTTCAACGTCACTAAGATTTTCAATAATTGAGTTCGGCGCAATTTTCATATTCTGCGATATTTGAGATTTATATTTCTGTTTGATCTGGAAATTACATTGTTTTGATTTCGACTAATCCTTTTTCACTAAAGACTTACTTTAGTTAAAAAAAGATTATTCAAGGTCAAGACAATGTGATTTACAGGTCACATTGAAACATCAAATCTCAAATATCACAGAATATGAAAAGTGACTTAGGTACTTCTTGCATGGAGCCCTTCAATTGCTGAAATTCATGTTCCCTTTGTTTCTATTTTTGTAACCACTCATTTAATGACAAGTCATCATCAGATTCAAAGGTTATTACGCGTTATATACAATGGAAAGTTTGTTATAGACGAATGAAATTTGATTAATTTCAGCTTTTTCAGGCTCGCTATATCCGATAGTTCGTTATATCCGAGTTCGTTATAACCGACTAATTTTTACATTGTTGCATAGGGGAAAATGTCGGGACTTGGAATAAAGTTCGTTATAACCGGTGGTTCGCTATAACCGAAGCCGTTATAACCGGATTCTATTGCAATAAGTTTTAAATGAAAAAACAACAAATTTCATTAAAAAGTAACCGAAAATGTAGTCAGTTAAATTCCAAGTCTATTAAATCGAAGCTTCACTGTAGCCTTATGTTTTTCATATTTCAAAGAATTATTAACTAACGATTACCGACCGACAAAGGAAATACATCACAAATCAATAAATTGCCTGAAGAAAAACAAAATTTCAGATTGCAAATGAGACCAAGGACTGCGCAAAGTTAAATATTCTGTAATAAATTATTGTAAATAAAGGAAACATTGTTAGTGTGAGCCATGCATTCTTTATTGCTTTTGAGCGTTGTGTATAATCTTAATTACTCATTTGTACATTTGAAACATGATTGGACATTCACAACTCACAATTTGGCAATTCTACAAGCCAATATTTCATTATTAAGTAATTGAGAACGATCGGTCATCAGCTTGAGTTATAAAAAGTTTAGATTCGCCCCGGAATGAACCACGTATACCGTAATGGTTTGTAAAGCCCACACAAGTAAAGAATGTTTTTACGTAGGTGTATATTTCAAGGGTGTAGGTAATAATAATCCTATTCGCAACAATCGTGACAGTTCGGCGTTTAATAATAATGCTTGTACCGAACGGTTAATTATAAGAAAACGTGCATTATTTAATTTATTCCTCCGGTGCGGACGGTGCACGAAGTGTCGGGATACTTGTTAATCGATCATTAATTTCTAAAATCCATTGAATAACCGGGAATTATGTTCAATTGCCGTTTTAGAGACGTATCTGCATCCGACGTAATTAAATATTAAAGTTTAAACGATGCAATTACAGATAACAACTTGTGGTAAAATAAATTATGGACTGCTTGCGAAGGCTTTCTTTTGCAATTTTACACAAAAAAAGTTCGAGTTCGTTAAACTTTCAGAATTTATATTCACCCCTTCCCGAACTATAACCGAAATAAAATTGGAAATTTATCGTCTAGTTTCTCTTATCTGGCTTCTACAGATTCAATCTAAAACAACTGTCGTAAATCTTTCGAGATTATTTAATTTTTGTTTTGATTTTTTAGAAAACTAAAGTGGCATGACTCATTGTATTATATTTATAATTATCGACTTTGAAGGCAAAAAGATTACATTCGAACGTTAGCAAATATTTGCAGTATCAATGTCTAAGATTATCACACATATGTATTATAAAAGGGTTACGACTAAAATGGATATTTCAAATGGAGGCATGACTCACATTATCTAATAAATGGACATAATAAATCATTATTCTGATTACTCAAACTTATCTTGTGTTTACATTTTGAATCGTTGTATTTTATTGTTCATATTGTAAACATTAAACGTTGGATTAACATTAACATGTCGTGCAGGTACGACATATTTCGATTACAAAAATATAGTTGTTTGATTGTTTGAAATTACCAAATACATGTTGTCTCAAAATATTTTTCAATTTTCGCTCTTTATCTGAAGATTGATTAACCTACGAAGTTTTAAAATTCTTATTTTTTAACCCTCCAACCGCTGGGTGTGGTCTGTGAGTCCACGGCAAAATAATATTTTTTTGACAGAATGTTTGTCAGGTGGTAATTTTGTTGCCAACTGATTTCAGTTAACAGCGCTGTGCATATTTGTGTTTGCCAACTTTGTGCAAGCAATGATATCTATTATAATTCGGTTACTCCCCTCAGTACTGACTATTTGAGCCGTTATTTTTGTTAAATTTTGGAAAATATGTTGTAAAATTGTAAGCTTTTTTTTAAAGTTTAACTGGCACAAGAAAGTTGTGTTTAAATTAATCTTGTATTAGGCATTTTATAGAAAACGGTTTGTAGAAAAATATTTAAGTAAAATTATCACCAGAAAGAATGTTGGTGCCTTTCAGAGGCTATTTAATTTTGGTCGCCTCAGACCACAGCCGATCAAATGTACTTCAAAAAGGGACCAGACAGACGGAGAGTTAAATTAATCTCAAGATCTTTCATGATGTAATAAAAAATATAAAAGACAATAACATAAATTCAAAATTAAAACTGTTAACAACTTTTCAGCAAACAAACATTCGTAAGTCGTAAATACTTTCGAAAAATATCTCAATAAAACCGCACTTAAATTGCCCAAAAAAATTATAGTGCAGTGTTCTAATAAATTAAAATTCAGCAAGCAATAAATATTGTCACCAATCTACACCTTTCAAAACTGTATTGAAATTTACATAAAAAAAACTTGTCAATTCCTTTTGACACTGAAAGAATAACGTCTGTAAGAGCGGTTCAATTTTTCAATTCAAGTTTGTTAAACCACAATTTCAAGTAAAAACAGCTCAACATTAAATTAAACTTATGATATCATCAATTTACCCCACCACCAATTACGAACACACACCTGCAAGCTCATTTCTAAGATCCGCCCAGGAACTATTTTTTATTCTCATCCAACAACCACTTTGACAATTATTAAAACTCACTGACGTCGTTGGTTCGTTTTTTTTTGGACAACACGAACTAACACGTTATGAGTAATCTTCACTAATCAACCAGAATACCTGCGATACCAGTTTTGTTGGATGTCATTTTACAGGTAATAAAGAGTTGGGTTACTGCGAGAAACTCAAGGTTGAAAAATTACACAGTTGCAGCAATAATTTATTAGCATCGAGGCTCGAATATCGGAAACAACTTTTTGCGCGGTTTTTTCTCGACCGCGACGTGAATTTAAAAATACGAAATTCGCTTTTCACATGTGTTTGACACTGGGTTAGTGGCACACCGCAGAGAAACGCTAGGGGACAAGACCTGCATACAAACGCGAGAAAAACGAATTTTGTTTCTAAAAAGAGCGTTTGTCACCGTTAACGTTTCGCGTGTTCTTCGAGTCGATCATGAAATAAATACTTCCTTGGTGGGCAAATTACACACCGAGCGTTGAAGAAAATTTCCAATTCTTACCAAGAGCGTTTCATCGAACACAATAAAATTTCACTAACAATTATGATTTAATTAGTGTTGGTTTTATTTATCTACAAAAATTGTTTGTGTGACTGGAGGGTCCAGACGACATATTAATAAATTATGTTTCAAACTGCACTATTTTGTAAATACATTAAATACCATTTTTAAGACGTCACTCCCCTTCGCGTTCACTCGTTCCTACACAGTCGTTGTGTTATGTTCGATATAGTTTCTGATAATATTAAAAGTTAAATCCAAAGTGTTTCTTTTTATTTAAATCACACCTAACCAATAGGTTATGGGCCCAGAGTAATTCAAATAAATTTACCTTAAATAAGTTTTTTTTGAATACTCTGTAACGTACTCGCAACTTTCGGTATTGTGCATAAAGCGTACCTATAAGCAATGGAAAGAAGTAAGAGTAATAGAAACATTAAACCGTTTGACGGCGACAGATACAGTGTGTGGAAGTTAAGAGTGCGTGCGGTATTAACAGAACTTGATGTGATTAAAGTGATCGATGATGAGATCCCGGAAATGCCAGACGAACTCTGGAACAAGGCTGAACGGACGGCGAAGGGCGTTATCGTAGAATACCTATCTGACGGTTTCGTGAGTTTTGCCGATGCAGGGTGTGCCTCTATCGACATTTTCAAAAGACTGGATGCAATTTATGAAAGGAAAAGTTTGGCTACGCAATTATCACTTCGAAAACGGCTATTGGAATTCAAATTGCGTGGTGATACTCCGTTACTCAAACATTTTTCCGAGTTTGACGAATTAATTACCGAATTGTTGGCAGCAGGTGCCAAATTAGAAGAAACTGATAAAGTTTCTCATCTGCTGTTAACAATGCCGACTTCGTATGATGGTGTGATTACAGCAATTGAAACTTTGGCAGAAGATAATTTAACATTAGCATTTGTCAAGACGCGACTGCTAGATCAGGAAATCAAACTAAAAACGGAAAGTCGGGATACAAGTGCAAAAGTACTTCACGCTGTAAGGAACAAAACTTATTTTATTGATAGAAAGCAGTTTAATCGAGGACGTGGCAATAGGCGCAATTTTAAAAGAAGAACAACTTTATTAAAATGCTATCATTGCGGTAAACCGGGACACTTCAAGAAAAACTGTTACCATTACAAACGAAGCTCCAAGTATCCTAATGACAATAGAGAAAGAACTATTCAGACCGTACAGCTTACAGAACCGAATGGAAGTAATTCGAGTTTTGCGTTCATGGCAGGTGACAACCACTTCAACGTCGAAACAGAGGGTGAACATAAAATAACATTTCTGCTTGACTCTGGAGCATCAGACCACATAATCAATAAGGAAGATCTTACGGGCGACTTCGTGGAATTAAAGGCACCAATCAAAATTTCTATTGCCAAAAAAATGGGTCATTTGTAACGGCCACTAAGAAGGGATCATTGAACGTAATCAGCAACATGGGCGTGCAGGGAGTGCTAAAGGACGTTCTTTATTGCCAGGAGGTCCCATACAATCTGCTGTCTGTCCAAAGGATGCAAGAAGCAGGAATGACCATTACATTTGATGAAAAGGGAGTAAGAATTGCCAAAAGTGGTAAGACAATAATGAAAGGTATGTCCTTAAACAATTTAATTGGTATAGAATTTGTACTTGAGTCAAATCAAATTTCTCAAGTTAATAGCACTATAAGGACAACCTATGAACTGTGGCATCAACGATTAGGTCACATGGGAAAAGCTAAATTTTTAGAATTAAAGCATAAACAAATGGTAGACGATGTAGGGCTAATCAATCATGTTGAACCCAATGATACTTTATGTAAAGCGTGCATAAATGGTAAACAAGCACGATTACCATTTAATAAGGTTAAAGACAAAAGTCATATAAAGAGACCATTGTTTGTAGTGCATTCCGACGTCAGTGGTCCAATTACACCTTCGACAATTAACAACAAAAATTATTTTATACTTTTTGTAGATCAATTTACTCATTACTGTGCTTCATACTTAATCGCGTATAAGTCAGATGTGTTTTCGGTATTTCAAGATTATATTGCAAAAAGTGAAGCTCATTTCAATTTAAAAGTTGTTAATTTATATTGTGATAATGGAAGGGAATATCTGTCTAATGAGATGAAGTATTACTGTATGCAAAAAGGCATTAGTTACCACTGTACAGTTCCACGAACCCCACAATTAAATGGTGTATCAGAACGAATGGTAAGAACAATAACTGAAAGAGGTCGTTCCATATTGGCTGGTGCTAATTTAGGTAAGGTTTTCTGGGGCGAAGCAGTCCTAACTGCAGCATATTTAATTAATTTGACCCCAACTAAGGCATTAAAGGAAGCCAAAACACCATATGAAATGTGGCATAATAAAAGGCCGCAATTAAAGTATTTAAGAGTTTTTGGTTCAACTGTATACATTCACAATAAAATAAGAACAACAAAGTTCGACGTTAAATCATCAAAAGGTATACTGGTTAGGTATGAACCAAATGGTTACAAAGTGTGGGATGTGGAAACTGAAAAATTTGTGGTTGTTAGAGATGTGATAATAGATGAGACCAATGTTATAAAAAGCGGGGCTGAAAGTATGCCTATTGAAACTGATGCACCTAACAGAGTGTCAAAATCAGTAGAGTCTCATAGCTGGGCTGAAAGTATGCCTATTGAAACTGATACAACTGACATAGTGTCAAAATCAGTAGAAGGTCATAAATCTGATAGTGAAACAGATGTAGTGGAATCTGATGGTAAATCAGAGGTATCGAAATGTGATAGTAATAAATCACATGGGTTAAAGTATAAAGTGAAAAATGCCAGGTTACGTTGTAAACGTAAAAAGTCTGTAGTTGAAACAGATGTGCAAAAAGAATCCTTATCTCAAGGTGGACAGAATAATAAAAATTCCCAAAGTAATCACAATGCTGAATATGAAATAAATAATTCCCCTTGTCTTAGAAAAAGTAGTAGAAATCGTCCAATTGTTTCTTATAACGAAGACGATGTACATGATTACTTGATGTGCGCTCAGTCTCTAGTATATGAAGTTCCTCAAACATATCAGGAAATTAATCTTAGAGACGATAGAGTTCATTGGGAACAAGCCATACAAGATGAAATAAATTCTTTATTGATCAATAATACATGGTCTTTGGTAGCAAGACCTGATAACAAAAATATTGTTGATTGCAAGTGGGTATTCTGCTGTAAAAACGATGAATATGGCAACCTTGCGCGGTATAAAGCGCGCCTTGTAGCTCGAGGTTTTAGTCAAAAATACCTGATAGATTATAATGAAACCTTTGCACCAGTTGCAAGAATTTCAAGTTTTCGATTTATGTTAGCCTTTGCAAATCAATTTAATTTATTGATCCATCACATGGATGTGAAAACTGCATTCTTGAATGGTGTATTAAAAGAAGAGGTCTATATGAAAGTACCTGAAGGAGTTGTAAGTAAAAATAATGAAGTGTGCAAATTGCATAAAGCAATTTATGGGCTAAAACAGTCAGCAAGGTGCTGGTTTGAGACATTCGAACATGCTTTGGTAGAAAAAGGTTTTAAAAGTTCATCAGTTGATCATTGTATTTATATGTTAGACAGAGGGCATATACTTAAAAATATTTATATAGTTTTATATGTAGATGATCTTGTTGTTGTTACTGCAAATTTAGAAACGATGAATAGTTTTAAATATTATCTAATGAGTAAATTTCATATGAAAGACTTAAATGATATTAAGCTTTTTGTCGGAATTAAAATTGAAAAAGATAATAATGCAATAACCTTAGACCAAAGTGTCTATATAAATACAATTTTGAGAAAATTCGAAATGATTGACTGTAAGAGTGTGAGCACACCAATGGAAAATAAATTAAATTTTAATGCCTTGAGTTCAGATGAAAAATATAATGCACCATGCCGAAATCTAGTTGGATGTTTGATGTATGTAATGCTGTGTACCCGACCTGACTTAAGCACAGCTGTAAATATCTGTAGTAGGTATGTAAACAAAAATAACAAAGAACTGTGGCAGTGTTTAAAGAGAGTACTCAGGTATCTCAAAGGTACTGCTGAACTAAAATTAGTTTATAAAAGAGGTGATTTAGAACTCTTCTAAGTGGCTATGTTGATTCGGATTGGGGTGGCGATGTAAACGATAGGAAAAGTACAACCGGTTACTTATTGAAATTATTTGAAAGGTGCACAATTTGTTGGAGCACCAGAAGACAAGCATCTGTGGCAGCTTCATCAACTGAAGCCGAATATATGGCTCTTTTTGAAGCAGTTAGGGAAGCACTATGGTTAAAATCATTAGCAATTAGTGTAAATTTAAATGTCACAGAACCGATAATAATATACGAAGATAATAACGGTTGTATAAGTATAGCAAACAATCCGACAAGCCACAAAAGATCAAAACATATAGATATTAAATATCATTTTTCTAGAGAACAGGTTGAGAAAAATGTGATCAAACTAATATATATTCCTACAGGTAACCAATTGGCCGATATGCTGACCAAACCGCTACCAGCAGCAAAGTTTCTGGAATTACGAAGTGGAGTAGGCCTCGAATAATATTTAATGATCTGATTAGGTTTTTTTTTCTGGGTTTTTCCTAATCCTTAGCAACAAATGTTGGATCATGTTACTTTGACTACCCAGAGATAAATTAAAGTTTTTTTTGATATGCCTGTGTAGGGCGAGGGACAATTTTTGAGGGGGCGTGTTGGTTTTATTTATCTACAAAAATTGTTTGTGTGACTGGAGGGTCCAGACGACATATTAATAAATTATGTTTCAAACTGCACTATTTTGTAAATACATTAAATACCATTTTTAAGACGTCACTCCCCTTCGCGTTCACTCGTTCCTACACAGTCGTTGTGTTATGTTCGATATAGTTTCTGATAATATTAAAAGTTAAATCCAAAGTGTTTCTTTTTATTTAAATCACACCTAACCAATAATTAGGAAAAATACTTTCGATTAATTGGCGCGGTTTCTCTTAAGAAAATAATATTTTCGAAAATCGGATTAGTAGATCAACTGCATCCTACTAATTTGTGTAATTTGGTCGTTTTGAACGTTTGCCACGAATCAATTAATTTGCATTGTCGGCTCAAATTGGTTCCGCAAGATTTCCGTAATAAATTCTTTGTTTTCTCAAATTTGCAAGTTCGTCGAACTGGTGGGAATAAAGCGGAAACAAAGAAATTTTCGAAAAATCTCGACGAAGTGCTCAACCCAAATGCGAAGTGCATCAGTGCAGGTACAGGTTTTTAAAACAATGCCATTTACGGCCGGAACTGAAATGGTAATTAATTTTTTAAAGCTCGCCTTCAGCACTATGAAGGTTACTCAGTCAGTTCAGAATCAAAAAACTTCAAGTACGTTCAACTCGTACGTTCTTTCACACTTGATATAAATGTAGAAACATGCACTTAACTTTAGAAGTGACGAATGATTTCGTAAACTTAACTGTAAGCATGTTAAAAATAAAAATAAGTACTTCATCACGACCGCCATAAAAGAATAATATAGTTATAATTGTACAGTAATTTTAAACTTTGAACTTTCAAATATTTGCCAGTTTAAGCTAGATTTCGAGTCGGCTACACAGTGAGCGGCAAAAGCAACTCAACAGTTCGACAAATTAGAAATTGCCGAGTTTTGAGAACAATCCAAAAACAGTTCAATTTTTAAATCTAATTTCACATCTTTTACCATAACATTTTTTGTCAAAGCAACCTAAATCTTTTGTCATGATTTTGACGGTATAAAAATAATGATATAAAAATTTAAAAAACAATTGTTGAAAAGTGAACGACAAAAGTACGTACTGTAAGAATTCGATAAATCTGAAACTGTCGAGTTTTGGGAGAAATCTAAAAACACGTCAATTTTTTAATTTAATTTCACAATTGAAGAGAGAGGTCGGTTGCAATGTCCAAAAGTTCAGAAATAACTTGAGAAGCAAGTTTCCCTTGAATCAATATGTGTGATTAGTTTTATTAGGACTCTCCTGCCAGTTTCATCGCCAAAATCATATTGCTTTACAATTTTAAATAATAACTGCAAAATTGATTGAAATTCAAAAATTTGCCAGCTGTCGAGTGCTTCATTAGATTTTTCCATGAAATAACTTTCAATGTCACTGCAAAAGGTTGGTAGTGAAGGTAAAATATCATCCAAATAATCTTCAGTGCTATCTGATGTTTTCAAGTAAGCAGGTAGGTAATGTGTGCCAATATGTTGCCACTTCAAGATTCAACTGAATTTTGGGCACCATTTTATCAATAAGTGGTAACTGTTCAACAACGTCTGTCAGTGGAGATATTTGACAATGTAATGACATGACAATGTAATATACAGAGTGTTCCTCATTAAAATTACGACAAAAAAATATTGGTTCCTATTTACAGAAAATCGATTATGCCGTCATAACTTTGACAAGAAATACCCTGTATATAAGAATATTGTTAAAAAATGTGAAATTAAAATTACAAATTTGACCTATTTTTGGGATTTTCTTCAAAACTTAATACAGTAAAACCCCTCCATAGTGGACACTCAAGGGACTGGACAAAACTGTCCACTATAGAGGGGTGTCCACATTAGAGGGGTGTTTGTATATAGTAATCTTATGGAGGGACTGATAAAAAAGTGTCCATTAAGAGGGGTGTCCACTATGAGGGGTTTTACTGTACTTTAAGATTTTATTGAATTCTCGCGTTACATTTTAGAACGTTCGTGATTATTATTTAATACAGTGGTGTCTCGATAATCCGAGTTACCGAACATAAAGACTGATTTTTTTACATTATGTATGTTGCAGTCTGCATTCGTAAGCGGAATCTTCCAGTGTAAATATTCATTAAAAAAGTAATAATCTTTTGAGAAGTAAAAATGTACCGGAGAATGCACTTTTTCGTTGATAATGGATGAAGCTATAACCGATTTACTGCACTGCGTTTATATAATAGTCCTTAGATGAAACAGCAATTCATTTGCTGAAGTTGTGTTATAGAAAAATTTTGTGTCAAA
This sequence comes from Dascillus cervinus, assembly GCA_949768715.1. Lineage (NCBI taxonomy): Eukaryota > Metazoa > Arthropoda > Insecta > Coleoptera > Dascillidae > Dascillus > Dascillus cervinus. The sequence goes on along the minus strand of OX458319.1, from coordinate 20,157,157 downwards.
ATTCTGATCGGAAATGAAGATAATAAGGAAATCTTTAAAAAATGTCAATTTAAAAACAGCGGTAGGGTAACAACACCTAGGAATATGCAACTCCAATATGGTGGTTTCAATAACGTCAACTAGTAAAAGAAGTGTATCCAACGCCTATAAGTAAACCCCCCCCACAGCAGTATCGATTGTAGTAGTCGTACAGGCAATATTACACACTGGTGAGTTTTGGTTTACAGGAAATTTCACACTTATATATTGTTCAGGTAAGGTACCAATTCTTCGACTACCCGAAGGCAATTTGCAAGCAAGCTCACTTTTTTATTCATTAAACAATTTAAATTTAAATTAAATGTGAATGTTGCCTGTTCGAGGACTTCCAGATCAAAACGCAGTTTTCGACAAAAGATTCTTTGTTTTTCTATGACGATATTTTATGTTCCCATTTTGGGGGGGGGGGATTATCATTAATTTATTCAATAATTTTGTAAAGAAATGTTTTTCTCACTCATTCACTAGACGAATACTACCTTAAAAGTGAGGTTGTTCTTGTCGAAACTGGTCTAGATCGGAAACGTGAGAAAAATTTATCTAGAATCTTAAATAGAATTACCTAAACATTTATGAAAATTCATACTCGGCTTCCAACAGTTGCCAACAGTAAATACAAAACAATCTACTTTCAAACCAAAATTTTGATTTTCATTAATAGTCTGACATAAAGGCGTGTGATAAAACGCTGCACTTAACGCGCGTGCTACTAAATATTAGAAAAGCGGGGAACTACACCTTTAGCGTGTAATATTCAGGTTTCATCACATGTAAAATAACTATTCTGGTAATTGGTAATCGTGGGTATACCTGGTTGGAGTGCTGCGAAATTTGTTGAAGTACATATTATCAAAAGTAATAAAAATTTAATTTTTGACAGTGCTATGGTAAGCCATATCTCTTCTGTTTTAAGTTTGCCATTAATTATTATTGTATGTATGCCGCAAAGGTTTTTTATTAGGTTATGAGTTGTACTATTTGCAATATTTATGGCAAGTTTTGTTTTTAACATGATTGCTTCCAAAAGTACACACATAAAAAGTACACACTTATAAATCTAAAAAAAAAAACAGTAAAACGGAAAGCAAAACTTTTTTCAAAACTAGGCACATTTGCCTAAAATTTTAGTTAGAATAATATTTTGTTGGTTCAGAATCTCTAATAATGTACTTGTTTGTTACCTTTTGTATCCTAATAAGACTACAGAGACACTATCCCTGGCCGAGAAACTGTACAGCATATTTTGCTTGATTTATTTAGATATAGAAATTAAGTGCGTACTTTTAGGTGTCTTTACCCTAGATAACATAAGTAGACTACAGGGCAACGTGTTTTCGAGAAACACCATCAAGAAAAGAAGCACACTGAAATCACTGATTTTTTGTAAGTTAGTTCTTATGCGTTTTTTAAATTAATAAATTTATGTTCTTGAAATATGTGTATCGTTGATTATTCAAAATGTTTAAAAAACAGTTTAAATAGCTTAATTTGAAGATAAAATGCCATAAAATGTCATATCTACAAACGATTAAACTTCATTTTTAGTAATCAATCAAATATTCAAATATGTACACAGCAATAAATTGAAAATAAAGCAAAAATAATAGCAAGATTAATTTTTGGAAAATTTGGAACAAGATTGACGTTCAAGTTTCATCTAATTTTTATGACAAAAAAAATAATTTCTGGTCATATTCTGAGATTTTTTCATCGTTAAAAATGAACAATTTGGCCACAATCAGGATTAGATAAAAAAAAAACTAATTTTTTAATAGAAATAAAAACCAGCAGTAAAAAAATAGCCTAATTAAAATCAACAAGTTGAACTACATATAAAGTTGTTTGGTAATCTCTAAATACACATTTAGCCCAATTGGGGGCCGTACATATGTAGTAAGAAAAATGAAATAAGAGTCGCTTATCTCAAATACTAATACACGCACATACTTAATTAACCACAAACATGAATAATTCTTCAAAAGAATTTACAACAGTTAATCTCACCCACACCACAAAATTAGGCTTGCACAACAAACTTCAGTTTTTTAGGGCACAAGGCACTCGTTCATCGTCTACTTCTAATTAAAAAATTGTGTAGCAATGTTTATTTTATAAATTTGCTAATTAATCCGCAATTAGGACGTCCACAACCGGTTCATTTTTATCAGATCCGGCTCAAAATTTTTTCAAAAAAATAAATAATATGCGCTTACCTGAGAAATGATAAGGTCTTTACGTTGGCAAGTCACACGTGACCACGATAGCAGGGGTTATGAAACGGGCATAACATGCAAACACACCCGTTTGTAATATCAAACTGTTTATTGTGCGGATAGGTAACACATACACATGCCTTTCCCCACACATATGAATGTCGTCGGTTTCCGTTTTATCTCGGGATCAACAGTTTGCCATAAATCCGGACTCATCTCCGAGCGAAGCGCACGAAAAAATACAAATCACCCCAGAAAAGGGCTCGAGGAAAAAATAAGACCTGTGCGCACTATTCGCGCCGGTGAGCAGCTTGATTGTTCAGTGATAATGATCGCCTTCCGGTTTTCAACCGGATTTTGTGACGTGTTTCTCTGGATTGACAACGATCATCAAAAACAATGACATCAATTTCTAATTGAGAATCGATTATTCAAATTAACGACCGTAAAATGCATTGTGTGCGACCACGTGCTCCACTGAACTACTTGCGACAAGTTACACTCCTTTTAGATTTATTTTCAATTTTTTTTTAGGCGATTTCGTAAAAATCTGAGAGGGGAAAGCTGTAGAAAGCATTGACCTCTATCCTGCTAAATTTCATTGTCAATGCTTTAATTTACGACAGATTTTATGACAGTCCACCACGACAATAGTGTTGTCTGTATTAAAAAGCGTTTAACTGTATCATTGTGCCATTGTTTGCTTTACAAAAAAACCTACGCACATAAATTGCGTTACGATCTGAATAAGTCATAACACTGACATTTTTTCAAAAAGTTTTATTAGCAGTTTTGATTTACCGTCAAGGCAAACTTTAAAAAATTAAACTTTACCAATAATTGTTTGGAGACGAACAATAGATATGTATAATTATTTTGTTACTAATTGTTACATAATTATATTGAACTCGTTCATTAACGACTAATCAAATAGGATACTTGAAAGATGATTTGTTTTAATAAGCTTTAATTGCTTTTTCAACTGTGAAAATTCCTAACGTTTACGTCAACTAATAATTATTATTATTCTTTAGATATATAGTTTTTTGCTTGTGTGCACAACAACATTTGTCGGTATTAATAACAACCACAAAAATATTATTAAAAATGTAATATCATATTATAGAAGATTAGTTTACTTTATCAAATTATATTTACATATTATGCAATTTTGACCCAGAGTTGTAAGAAATATATTACCCACGAGTCAAAAAAGTTACGCACGACGCCGCGAAACGGCGAAGTGCGGAATTATTTCACAACTACACTTGTGTACCGTACTTTTTCTTCGACCACATTCATTCCTGGGAATTAGAAAAATAAAATGAAACTGAAAATGATGTAGTACTACCCTAAGAAAAATGTGTTGTTCTGTTTATTTGTTTTGCGTAGTAACAAATTTCTGCGCATACTGTTTGGGATCCAATGATTATGCATTGATATTTTTTTGAAGCAATTCTTTCAATTTCTTTACAGTTATTACTGGTTATTACTGGTTTACGCGATTAATGCGTGACCAAAAAAAAAATGTTCAGTGAATCAAACGTAAAACGGGGCCAATTACGTTTTTTAAATTGTCATATGAAGTATTTTAAATAAAAAAAGAATACAAACAAAAAATATGTCAAAATTAAAAAAAAAATAATTAAATTGTAATAAAAGCGCAAGAGCGACTGAAAGAGATAACCGCGCAGGCGCACGATACAGTGCGCCTGCAACAAAAGCGTTATAGCAAATCAACGTAAACCGGGGTATCAGTGTATTGATACAAAAAATGTTTTTTTGCCTTGATAAAACTACAACAGTAATCATACGTCTGCCCGATAAAACGTAGAGTATAATTTGTTGGTTTTATTTAGATATAAAAATTAAGTTCGTACGCTTATCTTTTTACCCCACTTTTTGCCATATTCTGAAAATTTTGTGTGTAACAGAATTTGCAGTAATTAAGAAATTGTTAATGTGGTAACTTTGCATTCATATAGATACTTTTGGAGGGACAATGATAAGGATGTCAATAATAAAACTTGAGTTGAAGTGAACCATGTTCTTTCAAGTTCCAAATTTCAACTCTAAGAAGATATGTATGTAACTTGTGAGTAAACAAAAACTAACAATTTTATTGCACAAAAGTGTAACTTTTTCCACTCAAAACAATCCCCGCATCTGTACTTTGTTGCACTATTGTAGAAAAAAGTATCAGAAGTAATACAGGTAGCCCTCGATTTACGCCGGCTCAATTTACGCCGATTCACAATAGCGCCGCTGTGGAATTCACTGTTTCGCCGTGTACATAATTGGGTAATTCACCGATTCTTCCTATGTTAGACTGATTTTCGTTTCAGTGTTGAACCGCGACGTTGTGGATTCTTTTTTCCAAAAAATGTAAGAGATCCGAAACTTTGAAATTTAATTTGTTGTTCTTAATATTTTTGAATAAAAACACTTCACTTCATTTTATCTTAAAATACATATTAAAAATTAAATTTATAATACACCTATCCCCCGATTTACACGATACTTTTTTACACGATTTTGCTTTTACACGGTTTTTAAAGTAACGAATTCAAAATAAAATGGTAAAAATGAATATTTCAGATGAGTACATATTTCTACAATCATTTTTTAACTCCGTTCACTTGGTTATACATATTGGTGATTCCCCGTTTTGTATGCAGAATAAAATTTCCTACATATTCACGCAAATTACTGCAGTAAATTTGTGCCAGTAGAAAAGTGTACATCATTGTGTTTTTACTAATCAGAATTTTTTACACTTCATATTTACTGGTTAGCGATAAACAATTATTTTTTGTAGCATTTTTACAATTTTTTTCGGAATAAAACTTTAAACCATAGCAGTTTTTAATAGAGCATGAAGAGACCTTTCCTATTTCCTATTCAAAAATTTGGGGGTTGAAACTGTCACTCGAATGGAGTTGAGGTTAGGGATACTTTGCAGGATATCATGTCATAAACGGGATTTTTTTTAAATATGCACAATAATTGAGATACCGAATTTATTCCATTTGATTGGTTCGCACTGTATATTTGTTATTTTATGAATGAACTGTTATTTTAATTTTTCAAAATATCTTATTAAAAAAAATTACGTTAAATAAATGACGTTGTTTTCGACTTACACGGTTTTGTCTATAAAAATTCAAAATTCCGTTTTACACGTTTTTTTGAGGAACCAATCTTCCGTGTAAATCGGGGGATAGGTGTATATGTATTTTGCATTGTATTATATTAATAAATAAAATGATTTGCTTCTTTTTCACTTATGTAGAACCTAACCCTATACATCATTGTAAATATGGGTTCTTTTTACGCCGATTCGATTTGCGCCGGCTTTTGTAAGAACGGAACTGCGGCGTAAACCGAGGGCTACCTGTATATGACATGACTTCATTTTCTTCTAAACCAAGCTTGATTCACTTGCTCACATACTACCTACTTCCAATATTATTAAGAATCAAATCAAGACCTAAGAAGAGTGAGATAAATATGTAACTGCATAAAAGCAAAATTAATCGAGGATAAAGCACAATCAATAAACGGCAGTTCATATTATTCCTAAGCTTTGAAAACGATTGACGATATCTATATCAAAACAAAACTTACCAGATTTTCCTATGAATTGCAAAGATCCTAATTGGCGTATCATAGTCCCACACAAAATTATTTTGAGGAACTAATATCATGTCCTCGAACACGAAATCTTCACTCAACAATTTTAAAAACTTTTCAAGTGTAATTTTATTCCTTTCAGTACAAGCTAAAATAATTTTCTTTGCAGTTCCGTGCACCAAAAATGTTGTAAATGTATTTAACAACGGTTTAAACAAATCGGGATCGTATACAACATCAGCAGCCAAAATTAAATCGATGGAAATTTCACAGCACAATTTTTTAGTAACATTCTCCCAAGGAAGATTTAAAACACTGATTTCAGTCCCATTATAGAACCAATTTTCAGTACTACTTGGTTCAATTGTCTCGAGATTAAGCTGAATGTTTTCAGAAAGCACTTTTAAAACAGTTGGATGGCAATCACTCAGAATTATCTTCTTTGGTCCACATAACAACCCCACGGTCAATCCAGTTAATCCAACCCCAGATCCCAATTCCAAAATTGTTTTATGTTGTAAAATATTTTTATTTTCTAGGCACCACTCTGAGAGGGCTAATGAAGCCTGAAAGATCACATAATTGAACTAATTAGGTAACACAGCAAAATATACATTAGTTTATTGTCATCAAAGAAAATTAGGAGAACTATTGGTACCGTAAATAAATGCTGGAAAAAATTATACAAACAAATCAGGAAACTATGATCTTGGGTTAGAATTGTAGTGCACACTAACAAAAACATGACTTGCAGTACAAAAATTTTAAATAGCAAATAGCCATAAAGAATGCACTCATTAATTTTGTCACTTTCATTAAGTGGTATAAACATGTTTACTTTTAATTTTTAAACATAACACATCTGAATATTTGCAGCCAATTATTTTAGTATCAAATAATAAATTATATTTGAATCTCGTACAAAATTTTAAAATGATCAACAGAATAAACTGAACTGCAGTATATATGACATTGAATGTAACTAGAACCTAATTTAGTTTAAACTAAAAAAGATAACATTTACCTGCCAAGTGCAAAGTCCAGTGGTCGCTTCCGATATAAAATTGACATTCTCCTTCAAGCTAATAGTGCAATTGTTATTTGTCATATAATGCTTATGGGATTTTGTGTCATCATTTGAAGCCACCAAACGCCCATATGATTCATATATTAAATCGTGTATTTCAACACCACTTTCTTCCAAATAATGAATTAATGTCTTTAAGAATGTAATTTGATAAGCGATTTTTAAAGGATATTTCTTGACTAAATTTGAGCACACTGTTTGTTTAATTAACAATTCTTGTTCGTCCCAAGTGAGATTCTTAAAATTCTGAAATCAAATTGACAAGAATTTGAGGTTAGGTTTGGAGGATAATAAATTACCTCACAGCTGATTGATTTTATTGAAGCAGCACATAAAAACTTTTTGGTTAATTTGGTTATTTGAGGAGCATGATTACCATTCATTCCTTTTTCGTTATTAAAATTATTTTTAATTAAAGTGACAACGGCACAGCTTCCTCGTGGCGAAACGTCAAATGTATAAGTTTAAGGGCTGAAGTACAGATGGTACTGCACATTCAAATAAAGGCGGGTTTTTAATATTTCATTTATTCTACAATTATTTTTATCTACAATCATGATGTAATACGTTCATTTCGTATGCTAGCCATGGATGCATAACAAGGCTCCTTATCCACAGGTCACGCCCCTTCAGTTTCATTTTCATTATTAGACGGAGCGTAATGTTGGTTGCCTACGCGCACGGTAGAATGATTAGTTTTTACGAGGCTACCTAAGCAAATGTCTCGGGTTCAATTCTGGGCGACAGTAGCACCGTATTAAAATCAGAACCGTGTCTCCTCGCGAGGCAATGGTAAAACACCGAGGTATTCTGCCTAATCTCTTCTTCTTCCTCCTTCTATTACTGAGGGAATGTTTGCACTTAACTGTTACGGGACGGAACAATTATCGGACGGTGGCAATGCACGACGCCCTTACGGGAAAAAGAAAATTAGGAACGAATAAAACATTATTATCTATTAGGGAGACCTCGGCTACCGCGAGAATCGGAGAAGCGTCACACCTTGAGGGTGGTTAAGTCGTCACCTCTATTCTCTCTGACAGTTCCTGTGCCCTTTAGTCCTCGGCTGCTCAGTTCGGTGAGAAGTGGAACCGACGTAAAAAAATTGTCGAAAAATATGTGAAAATTCAAGTTGCCCTTCCCTTGCGTCAAAACATCGCAAAAATTTAAAACAACATTTGTTCCTAAACCAAGGTGTTTATATTTTGGATCCAGAACCATTGAAGAACCCTGATAAGCCTCAAACCATTCGATGTATCCTAATCTGGTTGTTCCTGACCACAGTTTATATACCCATCTAATGGGTTTTCCTCTAATAAATTGTCCGAAATAGGGCACCATAGATTCATCGACACTGTGAAATTCCTCAGATGGTGCCAATTCAATAACTTTTTCATTGAGATAACTAAAGAGAGACCTAAGTTTTGAAAACTTGTCATTTTGGTCCAAATTTAAATTGTCAGCGCAATGTAAATTTTGCATTATATAGGAAACTTGTTCCTGGAGATTGCAGTGTAAATTAGTTCATTGCCCGAATCCGGTGAATTTTCCCAATACATCGCTCTTCTGGACAATATATTGTACCCACTGACTAATAAGACACCAATAAAGCACATCATTTCATCGTATGTTATATCTGCCACACGTCCTTTTTGTGAAACATATAAATTTGTATATGTTGTTATTATATTTACAGCTTCAATATCAAAAAATTGGGTAAACTGGTCAACAGGTGACATTGTTTTTGGGACCAATCGGTTTTTCAAAATCAGGAAAATTATCTGAATGTATGTCCGTTTTTCTCCACGAATATTAGAAGAATTAACAAAGTTCAGCTCCTGTGTTCTCGGTACAGTACTTTGTATTCGGCCGCTTATGAAAACAATCCGGAGTTGAGCACGTATCGGATATTTGCAAAGTCAATACTATAAGTTATTACCCTATTAATCAATCATTTTCGAGGTGATTTAAATATTCTGAGAAATCTGCGCACTACTCTATTTGTGCATTTACAAAACTCTGCTTCGTTACAATATATCCGCAGCATAAGATACCATGGTCCTTTATAAAGGACGGCAACATTGGTATGTACCAATATTAGAGGGGCATTAGACACAATACTGACTAAACTGAATCTTGAGGTTATTGCCGGTGCTATTTTCAATAAGTTCATGCAATATGAACACAATAGTTTGAAAAATAGTGTCACAATTCTTACCTCTAATTATCCGCTCCCGCCATCTCAAAGTGACACTCTACAAATTGACGGTTTATTTTTCAAAAACAACGGACAAACCAAGTTTGACGTCAGAAACATGTGGATTTAAGTTTTAAGAAACTAATCTATACAGCGACAACTCTGTCCGGACAGTTTAACAAGTAAATTGAGAGATTTCTGTAGTGATACTTTTAAAAGGACTCTGGTATAGTATGGGTTAAAATGCATCATAAAATATTTTCTGTAGATACTTTATTTTAATTTGTTATTATAATGCATATCATTGAATACCTGATATATGTTTTTAATTCATATTTATTGTAATTTTAATTTTGTATAAAACATGATTCAATTTTAACAAGTCAGGCCAGTTATTTGTAAAGCAACCAGCAAATGTAATCATTACGACTTAATCTGCTCTTTTCAGCAGCTGCTCTCTTACTCACGTGCTACACTTGTTTAGGTTTGATGGCTGCTGCCACCACCGATCAATTCATTACTGGTGGTGTCGGACGGGTTGGATTTCTCAGGAATCTGTGAACATTCGTACAAGTATAAAAATATTGCACATAATCAACAACGAAATAAAACTTACTGGTAGCAAAATAATTCATCTTGCACTTTTCTCAATATAACTAATTGAGAGCATACTTGTAAGAGGTTTGAAAGCCCGTGGGCTCGGTAAAGTTGGACTGCAGTTTAGGCCGTTTTTGGGAAAGTTATTTTCAGTGATAACGCTCCAAGTTGCAGTTGAAGTTACAGGACTCGAAGGGAGGCAACGTTGGATTGTATTCGGAGGTAACGGGCCGGGTGCCAATTTCATGCTTCTTTCGTGTATCTGGAAAAAAACAAATTGCTCAATGAACGTCATCATCATCAGTCAGTCAGTCAGTCTCTTGTTACCGGGTTGGAACAATTAAAACAAATGCGTGTCACAAACTAGTTTTTAATGTGAAATGTAGCTTTCTTGCGCCATTTTTCTCTGACATTTTTCAAAGATTATTTTATCATTCGATTGTAACCTGCGATTAAAGTCGCATTCGAGACCAATTCAATCTTTTAGTTGAAAATGCAGAAATAAAAATCAACCATAATCAAATTATTTAAGTGAACCACTAAAAAAATGAATTACATGTTAAGATATTGTTGCAGAATAATGAATTGTTTAATTTTAAAATCAGTATAAAAACAATCTTCTACTTTATTTCTACAATTTTCACAACCCAAAATCTCCAAATTAAGTTAGATTAGTTCATGCAGAAAAATGAATAAAAACTCACCGTTCCATTGAATCAAACAACAAAACACACAAAGAAAACAATTAATATTTAAAATTAAACTTTAAAACACAGCACGTACGAGACACTACTAACACATACAGACAACACGTATAAAATGAATTCTTTATCGACAAAAAATTCCAACCATCTCTACAAAAAAAAACTGGAACCGAACTCTGCCCTACTAAGAAAGACCCCCGTATCTACAGAAAAAAAATATTTTTTTAATTTTAGTACTTATCGATTCTGCTCGATTTATATGACATATTTACTTAATAAAAAGACCGTAAATGCAATGCTTTCTTGCATTCACGGTCTTTTTATTAAGTAAATATGTCATATAAATCGAGCAGAATCGAATAAGTACTAAAATTTCAATGTTTTTTTTTTTGTAGATACGGGGGTTTTTCTTAGGAGGGCAGAGTTATCAGAATTAGAATTCGAAATAATCTAAATTTATAAAATCACATCCCGATTTGACTCAAAAATCATCAAGGTGTGCAATTTAGGTTGTATTGAAATCATTTATAATTTAAGCTTCTCCAAGCTATTTGCATGTGTTGATAGCTTTGGCAAAACCATTAAGTTATTTTTATTTTCCTAATCTCGACAGCACACAAATTCTGAAAGTTAGTTTCCGCATAATTAATAAATGTCGTCGACTCACATCTGGCGAACTAAATATTCAATAACATTTAAGAATTACCTATTTAACGTGCACATAATGTATTAACGAAGGTTAATGTTCGTAAATACAATCGAAGCCAAAGTAGCCATTAGGTGCAAGTCAAATACGATCTTTTATCCTCGATTTTAGGTAATTTTATTGATTAAATTTACAACTTTTAAAAAAGTATTACCTTTTTCGCAGAAAACCAGGTTTAAATAATACGTGGCATCTGTTATATAAAACATTATACGTAAACATGTATTATGTTTATACATATAAGAACCTTTTTCTCCTCAAAATGTATTTCCAAATTTGATAATTAATACAGAGCAGGTTCATTGCCTTTAATTAAAATAAACGTTTTTAATGTGTGTCTAATTCACCACAAGTCACAACACTATTTTTTTGAAAACATGATATAAATTCTCCAAAATGCTTATTAAGTGTCCACAATAGAGGGGGCAATTCTAAGTTCGGGAAAACAAGTAGTGTCCAATGTCCGTAATAAAGGGGTGTCCACTATGAGGGGTTTTACTGTAGTATTAAAAACCTGTAAGTAATTTTTTCTATTTTGCGTTTAAAATAAGTCCATTTAAGCACCCAAATGACGTCATTTGAGTGCTTTAATAAGTCGCTGGCGTGCTAGAATAGAGTTGGAAAATTTACTGTTTTGATGTTGGTAGCCTGGTAGCGTTGAACTGTCAACGTCAACTGACATACATCAAAAAACAAAGCAAATTAATAAATAACAATGAAAAAAAGTTTAATCTAAATTATTACCGTGGAAAGTACAATTATTATACACATTAACAGTTACATGGGATGTATCTTGGGAATTTATAGTGACACCATGTAAATTCTGATCGGACACAGTATTTTGATGAACATTACTGTTGCCTATAACAGAAATGCTTCTATTTGTGCCATAATCAGACCGTTGTTGTGAAATGTTGGAACATCCAGGTAAGGTTGAATCAGCTTGCTTAGACGCAAGCATTTGTGACACTTCAATTTTTTTCTTTATGGAAGCCTCAACATAACCTTCGGCAACAGCTGATGATTTCCATCCTCCATGGCGTTTAATGGTCAACAAATCACCACCGTGATTAGCCAAATGTGTCGCACTTGTTCTTCGGAAACAATGTCCTGTAAAACGTTCTGGGTTTGGCAAATTCAGAAAAACTGCAATCTCTTTTGGCACTTTCCCCATAGAATTGATACCAATTGGAGAATTAACACAAAACCCGCTACGATAAGTTAAAAAAAATCGCTTATGTGTAACTTTTTTAGGTCTTAAGTTAGCATATTTTTTAATTAAATCAATCCAATGTTGATCTGTTATTAGAAATTGTCTGGGTACATTGTTTTTGGTTTTAGGTATCGACACCATGATGGAATCTGATTTATATTCAATATCGTCAATAGACAAATTCGTTAGTTCCTCTCGCCGACAGGCTCCATTATAGCCCATTATCAAGATAACCTAAAAGTGTATCAGATATAAAGTTACAATATAAATATATAAAATTTAGTTTTACTTTTATTCCCAGGTATATTTTATCATTTGCTTCTTGAATAAATTTATGAATATCATCTTCTTCTAAAATTTGAGATTTTTTTGGTATGTAACCTTGAGATGATTGTTTCAAAAGTGCCTGTAATTTACTATACTTCGATATATCCACATTCATATATATGCTTAAGCATGATCTCAGCATCGAATAGATTCTCCACAAAGTTGATGATTTATACTTTTGGCGTTGGAGATCAAAATAAGCAAGTAAAATATTTTCGGTAATTCCTTGTATGTTATTTTGCTGGCGCCACTCATTAAATCTTTGAAATTCTTTTTCATACTGGGATTTGGATTTGTCCGGCAGTAAATTTTCTAAGGTCTTTTGTGCAATTTGCCTAATTTTCGGCGGCGTTAGTGATAAACCTTCTTCAGCATTCATTTTCAAACATTAAACGCGAAAATAAAAAAACTGACGTTTGAAATTACATTTTTTCACAACCGCCTATAATTAAACCACAAAAATGTCAGCAATCACCACAAAATTCCCTAGATTTAAAATTTTTATTTTATAGTTTATAAAATGATATATAAAGCTACAAAATAGAAAAAATAGTATAAAACACTCGTTGCAGAAGGTCCTTCAATCACTCATTTGTTCCTCCACTCGCCTTGCGGCTCGTTTCGGAATTTCAAATTCGTGCTTGAATAGATGCCTTCTGCAACTTGTATTTTAATATACTATTTCACAATTGCATATTTTATAAATAGTTGGAAAGTTTACTTTTTAATTGTATAGATTGTGCCAAGAGCCAAGAGCCCCTTGACAACAGAATGAATTGCACGGAAGTTTTTGTTGGACTAGAAATTAATTTTTCGGTTATTTAAAACCAGCCAATTGAATTAACAGATTTTAGTTTCTTTTGTTAATGTTTCTAAATGCATAAGACACCCTACACATTTGTAACGCCCTATATGTATACGCGGTACAATATTTCTTCAGATTGCATTTGAAATATGTTGAAATCAATTCGCTTTAACAGCAATGCATTCAATTGATCTTCTTCGGAACTATATTCAACATAAATACATAAACTACTTACGTTATGTTATTTTATGTTATCGTTAAGCAAATATGATACATTTTTTAATTAATTTTTTGTTTTTGCTTTTTCTTGTAAAAGTTACTGTAATATAAAAATTATTTTAGTATCAAATAATAAATTATATTTGAATCTCGTACAAAATTTTAAAATGATCAACAGAATAAACTGAACTGCAGTATATTCGACATTGAATATAACTAGAACCTAATTTAGTTTAAACTAAAAAAGATAACATTTACCTGCCAAGTGCAAAGTCCAGTGGTCGCTTCCGATATAAAATTGACATTCTCCTTCAAGCTAATAGTGCAATTGTTATTTGTCCTATAATGCTTATAGGATTTTGTGTCACCATTTGAAGCCACCAAACGCCCATATAATTCATATATTAAATCCTGTATTTCAACACCACTTTCTTCCAAATAATGAATTACTGTCTTTAAGAATGTAATTTGATAAGCGATTTTTAAAGGATATTTCGCTTCTCCGGAAGAACAATGACGCAAGTGCAAATTGATGATTTTGCAGAAATCGCAAATTAAAAAAATTGTAATATGAAACTTACAACTAAGACGTTAAGGATCCTTTTGGAAATAATCGATGGGGACTTCGAGAGAGCAAATTTATTCTAGTTTTAGATAGTACTACTTATTTTATACTTTTTGAAACACTTGAAGATGTATATGCCTATAAAAGACAAAAAGTGTCTTGTTGCGTCATTGTTCTACCGGGAAATGGGGCAGTAATAGTGTTGTGACAAGATTAATTAATGAAATTTCTGGATGAATACTTTTTTTGTCAACTTTAATAAATGAAAATACTGGAACAACAAGTTTAATAACAAATATTCACTAATAATATTATTATAAACACAAAAAATTCAAAACAAGCCACTGAAGAACGGTTGATAGTATTTTGGAACTATGTTAGATGTTATCAAAGTTTGTAAATCCCTTTTTTTATTTTCGCTTAGTGGAATTTTTGAATTGTAGGCTTGTTTTCTGATAATATCATTTAGACTTTTCACTCCAGAACAACGTCTAGTTCTCATGGTTCTACTTTGAGCTTGTTTCCAAGTTGTATGTTTGTAGCTGTGTTTGTAGAAGTATACATCGCTTCCTTTCACAAATTTTACGACTTTTACATCTGACAACTTAATCTGACCACCATCTACATTTTTCTGGCAATTAAAACGAATTTCATTACTTAACGATTTTAAATCTATAAAGTCGTCATAACTCATTTCTTTGACAACAAAGGATCTTCCAGTTTTTTTTGAATTCCTTATTATGGTCACTAATTGATCAGGCACGTATATGGGCCCTGCTTTCTTAGCTCTCTTCAACGATTTCTCGATAATACTATGGACAGTGTCGCCCTCATTTTGTGTATGTCCACGTATGAGAAAATTGTGTGTAATAGAGTTTACTTGTAACGTTTCCACTGCGTATAGATACATCGAAAAGACGAATCTGCAAGAGAAATCATTATTAGACATAAACATCAACAAGTTAGTTATTGCAGAATGTATGTTATACCTGTTCTTTTGTTGTCCGCAACAATTATCAGAATAGAACACTATGTCACTACCAGGACGAGAACTAGCGACTTCTTCAATAAAACCTAGGACACAGGAACCTATTTCGACATCACCTCTCTGCCCTATCCCTTCATGCCAAAAATTACAAACCGTGTGATCTTTGTTTTTCAGATATCTGTAACAAAAAATTGTGAAAGACGTTAATGATTTACGTATAGGTCCTACATAATGAATTACGTTAACCTACCGTGAAATTAAAACAATTCAATTTTGACTTGTAAAAAAAGCCGAAGATTTACCCATAGGCACCGGTAGAACTGCTTGTAAATCGTATGTAGCTAAAACCATGTTAGAACCTATTTCATTTGCCTTTTCCTTATCAGCAGCCTTCTCAGCTCGACTTAATTTCTTTTCATCCTGGTGTAACTGATAATCGTTTTCTAATTTTTCCTTTTCAGCTCCTTGCGCGTTTTTATATCCTTCACAAAAATCGCACAAATCCTTTTTTGGAAAGAAGAACCCGATGTTAAATTTAGTATTAAAAATTCGAGCATAACAATTATAATCCGCTGCAGGTTTACCCATACTGGTTTGCTCTTTTTTATAGTGTCTATGCATTTCAGCGATTGACAATGCACCATCAATGTATTCTCTGGAAGTGTTAACTCGTTGATAGTGGCTTTCTACACGAGGAATAGAATGGATGCGTGCTTCAACGGAATCTAGTATGCTCTGATCGGTTTTGGAATGTTTTCCATGCCGTCCTCGTTTATCTTCAGCTACAAATCCTTCACCAGTGGCCTTTGATTTGATTACAGTGCGCATTGTCCTTTCTGTTATATCAAATGTGTTGATCATGTACGTTTTACAGACACGAATTTTCTTTCCATTATCTAACAGGTAAAACGCACAGTTCTGCTTTCTTGGCTCTTGGCATGCGTTATGGAGTCGACGGTATTTCACTTGCAGAGGTTCTATGCACGAAGCTAGAAAATCACGCTGCCGTTGTAACGACGCCAGATTCCAATACTTTTTGAACAGTTTAGTTCTGGAATCGTGCGATAATTTTAACGAGCACTTGAGTATACACTTATCTAAGCAAGGTGGTCTCATTGCCTTTTCTCCAACAATTTTTCCACTTTTTGAAGTATAACTTTTTCCTGCGTTTTTTAACAATTTGGCATTTGTTTTTTTCCATTGCTCAGGATGGCGTAATCTTTGTTTCCCTTTTTTAGGAGGTGCACTGTTTGTTTCAGAACCGCATGAATCTGCCATTATTTGCTTCAGAATTCTGACTGGCACGATACACTAGGGACCGGTTGCAGAAACGAAAGTTAACTGTGGTTACTATTGTTGGCAACAATAGTAACAAGAGAGTAACCATAGTAACTACTGACGGCACGACAGCAACTTTTAACAATCAACAATTAAAAAATGCGCCACTAAAAATAAAATTTAACGGATTTGAGCGTTTCTCCCAATAAAAATGTTGTTGATATCTAAACCGTCTTTTATTTCCAGCGCTTCGTTGATAATTATTAATGGTTTACTCTAATAATTTTCCCATGCATTTTTGAAACTTTAGAACTGATTATTTCGAAAACTTTCCTCTTCGAGGTCATACGAATTTGACATTGCCGTACTCAGAAAAATGTGCTGAATTCAAATTCGTGAAAAAAAATTTGGGGTGCTATTTAAAAAAAAATTGTTGATGACGTCATAGTGCGAAAACAAAAGACGATCGTAAAATTATAATTATTAAAAAAGATGGGGTTTTAAAAACTAAAGTTGACGGGTCCGAGGATTTTTTGTGAAAATTCTTCTAAAATGTTCTATCGAATTTATTCCTTACTTTACGAAAGCACTGAACGTCGTTGTTCATCTGGAGACATGCTGAAAAAACCGCCACTAGAACAATGACGCATCTGTCTTTCAGCGGCCACCTGAGGTGCTAACATTAAATCGTTCTTCCACCGGAGAAATGCAATTTTTTTTGTAATTATGCCATAATTAACTCAAAAAGTCAAAATTTGCACTTACGTCATTGTTCTTCCGGAGAAGCGATTTCTTGACTAAATTTGAGCACACTGTTTGTTTAATTAACACCGCAGTGGGCGCGCCTGTCGTTGTTACGTGTGTTACGTGTTAAGTGGCGGGAAAATGACCGCGGCGCGACTACTGCGGTGTTAACAATACTTGTTGGTCCCAAGTGAGATTCTTAAAATTCTGAAATAAAATTGACAATAATTTGAGGTTAGGTTTGGAGAATAATAAATTACCTCGCAGCTGATTGATTTTATTGAAGCAGCACATAAAAACTTTTTGGTTAATTTGGTTATTGGAGGAGCATGATTAACATTCATTCCTTTTTCGTTATTAAAATTATTTTTAATTAAAGTGGCAGAACGGCACAGCTTCCTCGTGGCGAAAGGTCAAATGTATAAGTTTAAGGGTTGAAGTACAGATGGTACTGCACCACGATACTATTACCAACGAATATAGACTACCTTTAAGCTGGAATTATAAACTAGTCCGCTGCAGTTGCCGCAGCTGTTGACGCAACTGTAGCGACATGAAGCATTGCAGTCCCCTGTTGTCGGTTATAAACTTCCGCTGCAGCAGCTGTTGCCGCAGCCAGTCCGCAGCGGTCCGCAGCAAGATGCCCAACTTTTAACTTCTGCCGTTGCAGTTGCGGATTTTACGAACGTCAAGCCAATTAGAAGCCAGCATTTCAGTCGACGGTATCACGTGGTACGAATCTAATCTTTGGTTTCATAAATATAACCTCTTCAAAGCAGCGTGGTTTTTCCATTTGATGTGTTTATTTATTGTATTACTTATTAAAGCGCGAAAATGAATTGCTTGGAATCTTCAGCTTTCATTTTTACGAAGACCTGCCTTCAGTTATTCTTTTTATATTAATAGGTCTTCCTTTATACTTGCGTATTCTTCAGCCATTCTTTTTTTAAATTAAATATGAACACAATAACAACCCAGAAATTACCAAAACCCTATTTTCATTATCCATATTGCTCAATATCGCAATATTACCAGATCAGCTGTGACCATCAGAGCGCATGTGCAGAAATTGTGACGTTCGACGACGAAAAGTTTATAATTCACAAAATTTTCCCAACTGCTGCGGTTGCGGTACTGCAACAGCAGCGGAGTTGCGGCAACTGCAGCGGACTAGTTTATAATTCCAGCTTTAGAAGCGCGTTTACGGGTTATAAAAGAGGGACGAGAAAGCCTGGGGAACAAGCTAGTTCTGTTCCCCGGCCGCTTGGTACCGCCACATATCCCGGGGCGCTTCGAATGCACCCGCCAAAAGTATATTTGCGATAAATTTTCTAGAAATTCTTTGTCACTCTCTTTGCGTTTAGTATGCCGTCTGCACGTGCACTTTGTTCCTACAGCGGCTGCAAAAATTCAAAGGCCAAAAATCCGGAATTAACATTTCATAGATTTCCCGGTGACGATATACGGTAAATTAATATTTTGTATTATTGTTATTAAAGTGAATAAATGTGAAAAAAGATTAGTAATCGGAGATTATACACGTCAAAAAGTTAATGTTTACCTTAGTTGAAGTTTCAAATCAATTGAATTAAAGGAGAAATGCTGAAATAAATATATGATTTTGTGTTAATCCGGGGTAAAAATCGAGTAAAATATTGTTTTACTTACAAATTTCTTTCCTTCTTCATAACAATATTTTTTTTAAATTTTCCACTTATTACCAATCACAAACATTTAAAAAAACACATTCTTTAAAAAATGTGTTTTTTAAAATGTAATATGTGTAATTGACGATGTTTTAAAGAATGTGTTTTTTAAAATGTTTGTGATTTGTAATAAGGGGCCATGTACAAATTACGTAAGAGCGGAAGGGGGGGTAGGGTGTATGAAAACCCTGACGAATCCTTACATGGAGTAGGGGGGGGATTAAAACAACAATTACGTAAGACGATTTTTTCCAATATTTTCAACATTTTTTAAAAATTGGGTCTTGAGACTGTATCCGATGAACGTAGCATACCAGCAATAACCTCTATTGTTGAATGGTTAATTAATCCTTTTTCCACAGATGAGAAATAATAAAATTATTAAATTATATTATTATAGAATTGTTTTTTTATTAAATCATTTGAATGAATAATTATTACCTAATTGGATAGTTAATAAATAGCCGCAAATAACTGTATGAGAAAAAACAAATATTTTTCATAAATACGCTGTTACCCCCTCTTGAATTTGTAAAATCTTACGTAAGACAGGAGGGTAGGGATCCTGCAAAACTTATGGTCTCCTACGTGGGGGTACGGGGGGGTTAAATATTGGAGTAAATGCCCTTACGTAATTTGTACATGGCCCCTAAGTGGAAAATTTAAAAAAAATATTGTTATGAAGAAGGAAAGAAATTTGTAAGTAAAACAATTTTTACATAACAAGGGATACTTGATTTAAATAGAGTAAAATATTGTTAAGATATCTTAAACAAAAAATGTTTTTTTTTTAACTTATGGCATGTGGTGATGGCGTTAAATTAATATTTTTTCATGATGTTTTTGATATGATGCATATTGTGGCGAAGATTATTAAGGGTATTTTTCATTTATTTCTTTTTCATAAATAGTTAACGTAGATTTATTTTTTCACGTTTGATTATATTATTTTTTTCATTATCTAAATCATTAAAAAATTGCACAGCAAATTTTTAAAAAATAATATACAGTAGACGCCCGATTATCCGTAACCGGATCATCCAAAATTTGGTTTATCAGAAACAAAAGACGAAATTAATTTCTCCGCGTTATCCGACACGAACCGTTTGAATCTCGCGATTATCCGAAAAGACGTCAAGGTTTCGGTTCTTGGAAATCGCTTGTAAAAGCAATTACCTATTCTTCAAATATTGAAAATGTGGCTAAAACGAGTGATGCCGTTTTCCATTTAAATTACATTGCGCCGATGGTTCGGTTCTATAACCTTAACGTTCAATTGAGTATTTATTTAAGTAAACTATTAAAATTTTTGTGTTTATTTATTTATAATGACTTACTTATTTTACATTGAACGCATTTTTTAAACAATTACTCATTAACAAAGAAACAAAGTGTAACAAATAATATTTTATTTATTTTTAAATTGTTCTTAACATGCGTTAATACTTTATTCTTCATACGCACGGATGATGGTTTCCTTTTGTATTTCTAGTTTCACAATACGTCATATTTTATATTTAGTTATTATTTACATTTACATTGCTAATTTTAAGTTTATAACTTTAATGTCGCAAGTAAATTGATAATCGGCTCGTTCGACCGCAAGCTTGGTTTAAGTTCAAAATTTGAATGGCGCCGATAGTGCGGTAGTGCTGCCGTGTTGCGGAGATGATCGAAATTACATTTTCAGTCCCTTCGCCGCTATACGAACCGGCCTTCTATATGTAGTCTATATTCGTTGCTATTACTAATAAGATATGCCCACTTGGTGGACGAAAATGAGGCAGTTTCGCGCATGGCGTCACTGTGTGACCTAGTAAGCGATTCTCGCCTTTATTGCACAGCACGTAAATGAATTTTCCAACAGCATTTATTTATTTGGTTTACCTCAGAAAGCTGCCTAATAAAAATATGGGACAAATCATTTAAAACAAATTAATTATAATGTACAGGGTGTCCCATCACTTGTGGCCACCCCAAAAATTGAGCTTTAATTGAAAGCTATGTATTTGAAATTTGGTGCACGCATGACTCTGGTGTAAGGCTAGAAATTTCCGGTTTTAAATGTTAATTGTCGGCGTTAGTTTTCGACAAAAAAAATAAAAACTGATTTTTTATAAAAATACTATCTCCCAATTTCGTCAAGTTTTACTTTTCAGGATCAGTATTATTGAGACCAAGATGTCTGAAGTAAAAAAAAAAATCCAAAAGCTCTAATTAGCCTAAAATTCCCTTATATTCGAATCTTAACAGTAAATGTAATGATTTATGGCCATACCGATCCTCAAGATGCTGTCCCTGTCCGCAAACTCAAGTACGATTTAAATTTATGGCATTGTAAAAATTTGTCAGTGTCGCGTGAAAGCCGAGCGAAGTCAACATCAGTAGCGTACCTAAATCGAACCTTTTTACATTCTTGTAGATTTCTAAAATTTTTGTAAGTCCTCTAATAAATTACGATTATGAGAACGAACATGATTTAAAGTCTGGATGAAAATAAAAACAAGAACCTTTAATCACAAAAAAAATTTTTATATAAAATAATATAAAATTACTCACATAGACGCGTTTCGGTGGCTATGCCACCATCTTCAGTACATCTACTAAATCTAATTTTACAAACTAAGCCTTATATACTATTATTTACGCATCCGTGAATTTAACACTTGAGTGAGTTTCACGGATGGTTAGTCAAATCTAGTAATCTATACAATGGGGTATTGGGAATGGGGCCCATATCACTATTTAATAATTTTTTCCTATTCTTATATATAATCAAACTTTCCCTACTATTTAAATTCCTATAATCTGATTCTGCCCTAACCAATTTTAAATTGTCTATACCTATTCTATGGTTGCATTCTAGTACATGCAGGGCAACACTAGATTTCTCTGGTCTATTGTATTTGATATGAGCCATATGCTCTTTGAATCTGGTAATGATAGAACGTCTAGTTTGCCCAATATATACCAAATCACAATCACTACAGCTAATCTGGTAAATACCTGACATATCCCTATCACTATTTTTGTCCTTCGGATTACCCAACAAACTACTTAATGATCTATTGTTATTACTGTGAACTATTTTAAGGTCAAATTTGTTAAAGATTCCACCAAGGCCATTTGTAACTCTTGGGTCGTAAGGAACTTTAACAAATCTGACCTTAGGATCGGTATCGCTGCTAAAAGTGGTACAATTTTGAATGGACAATTTGAATTGTTTCCTACGTATAATTGTATAATTGGTGGAATCTTTAACAAACTTGACCTTAAAATAGTTCACAGTAATAACAATAGATCATTAAGTAGTTTGTTGGGTAATCCGAAGGACAAAAATAGTGATAGGGATATGTCAGGTATTTACCAGATTAGCTGTAGTGATTGTGATTTGGTATATATTGGGCAAACTAGACGTTCTATCATTACCAGATTCAAAGAGCATATGGCTCATATCAAATACAATAGACCAGAGAAATCTAGTGTTGCCCTGCATGCACTAGAATGCAACCATAGAATAGGTATAGACAATTTAAAATTGGTTAGGGCAGAATCAGATTATAGGAATTTAAATAGTAGGGAAAGTTTGATTATATATAAGAATAGGAAAAAATTATTAAATAGTGATATGGGCCCCATTCCCAATACCCCATTGTATAGATTACTAGATTTGACTAACCATCCGTGAAACTCACTCAAGTGTTAAATTCACGGATGCGTAAATAATAGTATATAAGGCTTAGTTTGTAAAATTAGATTTAGTAGATGTACTGAAGATGGTGGCATAGCCAACGAAACGCGTCTATGTGAGTAATTTTATATTATTTTATATAAAATTTTTTTGTGATTAAAGGTTCTTGTTTTTATTTTCATTATCGACATCACAGGGTCCACTATATATATTTTAAAGTCTGGATGTTGAATTATTTTTCTGATCCTGAAAAGTGAAATTTGACGAAATTGGGAGATATTATTTTTGTAAAAAATCAGTTTTTATTTTTTTTGTCGAAAACTAACGCCGACAATTAACATTTAAAACCGGAAATTTCTAGCCTTATACCAGAGTCATACGTGCACCAAATTTCAAATACATAGCTTTCAATTAAAGCTCAATTTTTGGGGTGGCCACAAGTGATGGGACACCCTGTATATTCGATTCGAATTCGATGACTCGTCATAAAACGGCTCTTTGTTAATTTAAAGTGACTTTAAAGTTAAAGTCCGCTAATTACTACGCCAACTGATTGTTGTAACAATACTTTAAAGCCACCTTTAGTTAAAGGATCATTAGGCGTTCGATTATGGAATTGGCCGTTAGAGAAATTTAATAATTAAAGGTTACGACAATAAAAGAAATAAAAATATAAATGTTCATTTCTATAATTTGAATTTTGATTTAATTAATATACATAATAAAAAAAAAATGATATGCAATGAAAAGATTAGGTACCTACCGTATTTCCTCGTTTATAAGATGCACCATTATTTCTATACACTAATAATAATAATAATAAAAAAGAAATTAAAAAAATATGTAAACTTTATTTTAACAGACAAAGTCAAAGAATTAATTGAAAAATATGCAAATTATTTATTTACATACGAACTATGTATCGTTTTTTTCTGTATCATTTTTCGACGATCCATCGATTATAAGACGTACCCTAAATTCAGAGAAAATACAGCATATTGAGAGACAGGATCAACTAATTTGGGAAGTTAAATTGAAACCGTTGTAATTTCGGTAGCGTGTACAAAATGGCTTTAGAGCTTTGTGCATTTTATTTTTCTTTGAGATTTCATAGTGGTTGGAAAATCTTGTACAAAAATCTTTTTATTTGTTTGCCTGCAATTTGTTTAATAACAACGATTTTAACGTTTTGTTGAAACCAATTTGTAGATTCTGTTTGTAGAATTTTATTAATATGTGAATCAGTTTGATAGATTGTTAAAATAACGGAGTTATTTTGCCTAGACGTTACATCACAACCTCCGTAAGAGAAAAAAGTTGAATCTGGCCGTAAAGCGCCATAATATCATGAAACGTTCAGGTCACAGGCTGACGTCACACGCAAGACAAGGATAGAGCACTGCCTGCGCGTGAGCATATCTTATTAGTTATAGTATCATGGTACTGCACATTCAAATAAAGGCGGGTTTTTAATATTTCATTTATTCTACAATTATTTTTATAATAACATTGGGCTATCAACAATTTTTCTCTAGGAATTAAAGAACTAGGGACAATTTTAACACATTGTTTTCCTTTCATTCTAACGATGATTATAAAACTATATACATCACTAAGCTCTCACTACTGTCGACAAGTTTGTAATTAATTTAATATTAATTATGAACATCGTCACAGTTTCTCCTATAAAATAATGACAATGAAAGACGAATAAAAATTAACATTAGCATTAATAAGTCACATTGCATATTAATTTCATGTTTTGCCATAAAGTTTCAAATTTGAGTATTTCTAGCAACAATTTCATTTCAAAAGACCGAATTTCTCAATTTCAATTAACTTCTATATTTTTATGTACACATCTAATCATTTCGTGTTTTTTATAATTGTAAAACCATAAGGCTGTTCGTAAAAATTCATTTATTTTCGGCAGCCGCTACTTTAAAAAATTTTCTTGTTAACAGGTAGTTTAATAATTTTGATTCAAGTTTTCTTTAGATACGAACTACACGTTTTCGCATCTAAATATATATGATGAAAACTCTAATTTTATAACTCTAAGCAAAAACTGGCAAAACGGAAAGCGCACGGCTCGAACCTTATAATCCTACCGAATTTTACGTTTGCAACGAACACCGAGATTTTTCACAAAAACTCCGATGAATCATGCAACTAGGCCAAACAACTATTTTTCTTTTACCGAAACTAGAGGGACACAGTTTTACGTACAGATTATTTTTTTTTAATTTTAATTATATAGGCCTCATTTCTGGCATGCTTAAAATGAGACTCGCTTTTTTCACATGGAAAATTTAATAGTATAAGCCTTTCTAGTAACAATTCTTTTCTTACTTTACCTACAACAATGAAAAATAAGCATAACATTATCACCACCTACTTTCTTTAACGCCCCTTTTGCGGGAGCGTTAATTATTGGCGCTAATCTCACGGTATCGACATTACACTGCCTAGAAACCAATTTAGCACGTACAAAGCGAATGGGTCGAAAAGATGAAGACTATACTAAATTTTTGGTATCATAACGTGGCAGCCTTTTCTGTGTACCATTTGCTCGAAATAAAGAGTGCTTGGGTCTTTTCAATGCATTTTAGAATTATCTTAACATGAAATTTTCATGAATATTGTGAACGTGGTTCATATAATTGAATTCAAAATTTATTTACTTGTATTCAAAATTACAGTGGTAGAAATGTTACAGCGAAAACTCTCACAAGTAATTGAAATAAAAAAATATTTTTATTGCAACTGTATTATATCTAATATTACAATAAAAACGCAATGAAGTGGACCTTCATAAATAAGAGTGATAATATTTATTGGAAGGATCTAGATAATTCATTTATTTTTGAAACAATTTACTTTAAAAATATTTGTTTCCTTTAAAATTGTAGTAAGTACCAAAATTTACTTTTGCTTGAATAAATCAAATTATTTGATTGTTTCATAATCAAGAAGTTAAATTTAATTAAATCGTTCGTTTTCTTAAAATATCATCATTTTAATAATTGCCTTAATAAATATGAAATAAAAATATCGAAAAACGCTTTAGTTGAAAAATGTCTTCTAAATTATCATAAATAGCAAAAAATTGAAAAACTGTTTCATTGTGAATATCTACACTTGCTTTCTTATTTTAAATTCAAATTTCATCATTTAGTTTCCTTAGTTTAACATTTTCAACATACAGCTACAAGTTTCAAATGCAACCAACAAAACACATTGCACCAATATCTACCAGATATTTTTTTAACATTGAACATATATGTAAATATTTCTATGTTCAATATTAAAAAAAATAAAGCCAATCAGTCACTGTATTGTAGCGTATGTAACCAACCGTATTCAATGCTTTATATCTAAATTCACATAAATGTCAAATATACACTATAATACGTTGAGTGATTGACATTATTTTTTTTAACATTACACATAGAAATATTTACACCGTATGTTCAATGTTAAAAAAAGAGACGGTATATACTGCGATATTTTAAAAACTAATTATGCACTAAAGCTTTTAGTGCTTGGAAAGTAGTGTCCACAGAAGATCTTCTACCCAGATAACGTTCCCTATATAAGCGAACACTGAATAGAGCATTTTTTACATTCACCAGAGATCAAAATGATAGAGTATCTGTTCTCCAATTATTCGAAAATATCTTGAAGGCAAGTTATCATGAATTCATAATTAGTTTCTAAAATAATACAACTCGTAGATATACAGTGCGCGCCAGTCCAATGGAATAAATTCATTATCTCAATTATTGTGCATATTTAAAAAAAGCCCGAAACACATCATTTTTACTCTATCACATGATATCCTGTAAAGTTAAAATTGCATCCCTAACCTCAACCCCCTTTGAGTAACAGTTGCAACCCCCAAATTTTTAAATAGGAAGGAGGAGCTTGTGATACCTCATTTGGAAGGTCTCTTCATGCTCTATTCAGAAATGCTATGGTTTAAAAATTTATTGCAAAAATGAAGAGTGATACAAAATTAATCAATTTAATGAAATTTACTACAACACACTAAAAAAAATCAAAAACTAATAGCGTTTCGTTCTTGATACTGAGAAGACAAGCAAAAATAATTGAAATGTTCATAAAGCGACATAAAAACTTATCAACATTTTTCGTTAGTTGACAGTATTAATTATGTTGTAGCGAATTTCGTTAAACAGATTAATTTATTTTACCCTTCATTTTCGGAATATTTTTTGAAACCATGGCATTTTTGAATAGAGCATGAAGAGACCTTTCAAATGAGGTATCAGAAACTCCCACTTCCTATTTAAAAATTTGGGGATTACAACTGTCACTCAAACGGGGTTGAGGTTAGGGATGAAATTTTCACTTTACAGGATATCATGTTATAGAGTAAAAATGGCGGGTTTCGGCGATTTTTTTTTCAATATGGACAATAGACATAATGAATTTATTCCATGTGGCTGGCGCGCACTGTATGTAAAATGTGTATTGTTGGTTGTATTTGATAATCATTTGTTAATAATCCTCTACAAATTTTAAAAAGAATTCGTTCCATGAATTTTAAAATTTACTTTTATAATTTCTTTGCTTATCATTTATTTTTTTGTCGTAACTTTGTTGAAAACATTTTTTAATTTAATTTCTATTTCGTAAATTTTCCATCGCTGTAACATCCCCAACTTTCAATTTTATTTCCAATTTCCACATTGAGAAATGGCATAAATTTCGAACGCAATTTTACATTTCAGAATTGCGTGCATTTTAATAACAGAATGTGGTAAAATCGGATGTTATCCACTCGAAAACGACTGGTGGACTTTGTGTACATTGAGTATTTGAAACTAAATGTTTGCGAAAAACGTGTGTGCTGAACGTTACGACCTCGGAACCCCCAAATCCAAGTCGACGCAAACCCCCAAGTCGCGTGGAAAACCTGCAGAATCGCGCGCTCTCGACGCGCACAAAGCTATATCAGCTGTGACACTACACAATTATCTAAACATCTAATCTAACACGCAATAATTAAGAGACACATTAAACACATCGTGTGCAGAAGAGATTTGAAACGATAATTTTTTAAACATGCATTACATCGATTATTATTTTTTTAGGGATATGTCGGCATCTGCACCGATTTGCCGAGTCGCTTCCCGATTTTAAAATACTTTTTTGAACATCTAAACATTTATTTTTTTAATGAGACATCGACTAATATTAATTCGAATATTTAAAGACACCTATGCGAATTTTTAGAGCGTGTTCCGCGTGCGATTTTGATTTTACTGTTAGGACGCTCGTTCAAGGAAGGTCGTGCCTAGAGGAAGTCGGGGCCAGATGCCGGCTAAGGGCTCAGTTCAGCAAGCTCGCAGCAACGACCCTGTCTTGGGGACGCCGATCCCTTCGGCGATGCGCCTAACGCTTGCGACTTTTTGGTGTTCACGTCGACGAGAATTTTTTAAATGCCTAGTATGGAGTGTATTGTCACTAACAGATTCTAAAATTGCTTAAATGAGTGATTAAACAAGTCTTGTGAGCAAATAATTTCCTTCGTGTATACGGCGCAGCAGTGTATTTTATTAAAGGTAACCGAGAGTAGCATATGTCTTCACGAACGGAGCGTCCACTTTGCACGTCTCCCTGTGGAGTAAATAGCATCAATGTTTAGAGCCTGAGGGCGACTAGTGCTAGGTGCTTCGTTCGGGTGCTTGGTTTATAAACTTACTCATCTTCCCAAGGGCAAACGGGGTTGCTCTTGGCCTCTTCCGGGGTCGGTTCCGGTGGTACTTCGCTGACTGGCGATTCGCCATCCGGTTCGGCGAGCGGCGCCAAAGGCTGGCTGGAGCTTGGTTCGGCAAGCGGCGACGAAGACTGGCTGGAACTTGGTACGGCGAGCGGCACCGAAGGCTGGCTGGAGCTTTGCTCCTCTACATGTATGCTTACTTCTTCCGGTACCGTATCGTCCGCCACTGAACTGACACTTATTATTGGAGCATTCGCGCCGGTGACGGAGCACGTTTTTGTGAGACTAGAGCTCTTTTTAACTGTTTTATCAGAAGGAATTTCCTCAATTTTATTGTCTGTATCACTCGGAGCTGGCGCTGTATCCACGGAGTTACTGCAGTCCTCGACGGAAGACACCGAAGGCCTTTCTGGAAGCTTTAACGGTACGGAGATGGAGGCTCGGCGCTGTTCAACGTAAGAGATAGTAGACAGTTTTCTGGTCTGGCCCTTGTGGTCGCTGTCCAAGGTTTTTTGCTGAGTGAGGGCGCACGTTCTTCGCAGTCGATCTGATGATTCGATGACGGCCTGGCTGATTTCAGAAGATGAACCACCGGAGTCTCCTTCTGGTGCTGCATCCCAGGGATAGACGTCTTCTGATGTCGAAGTCCCTGCTATTACGGCAATGCTAGGTTTCTTCACCCTGCACGCAGATTCTGGATCAGTTCCTTCCTGTTCGTCGCTGACCTCCGCCCTGTCATAGGTCAGATATAAGCGGGCCTGACAGCTTCTGGGAGCGTTAGGCCCGCTGGTGCAGCAGAAGTGGTGCAAATCCAGAAAACAAGCATCGAATATCACACTAAACGTGCAATTATTTTTATGACCTCTGATCGCAACACGTCCAATTCCTTCAGTAAAGTGACAATTGTTCAGAAGAAAATATTGATTGAAGTTTCAAATGCGCATGATGTGATATTAGGATGCTTATCATAGCAAAAGTTAGATACCCTCTACAAGTTTTTTTAGAGATCGGCAAGTCTCCTATAATAGCAGCAGAGCTTCGATAATCGGCTTTTTCAGCCCCACAATATTGGGTCAAATTTACAAAACCCTACAAAGAGAAATCGCGCTTATCTACATCAGCGGCAGCACTAACAGATTTGGGGTTCAGAACAAACTTATACAGTATTAGTATGAAGATTCTCCAAAGTTCAACGTCTTCAGTGCCATATCCATAAGGAAATGTTAGGGTCCATTTTACCTCGAGATTAAGTGGAGCAGAGGAAAGGGAACTTTTGCTGCTGCTATAGCAGACATGACTAGATATCTTGTGAGAAAAACGTCCTCATATCTCATCATGGGGCGGCAAATACATTTTTAAAAAAGGAATCTATCATTTCTGGACGAAGTATACAAGGTGTTACAAATTTTACCTACGGTGGCAAAGTGGCTGTTCAAAATAGTTTGTCAATTCTCAAATTGCGTGAGTAATTTTATGTTACCAAGGAACATAGAAATAAGAAAACAAAAATAAAAAAACACAGGTGAAATTTTGGTCGTCTCTCAATTACCAGCTATTCAAATTATTAGTTCTTTTGACACAGAATTTAGTGTAATTGAATTAATTTTACCAATTTACGTTTCTTAAATAAACGCATGTTTGTATTACAAAATATTTTTTATTTGATTTACGAGAGATGGTGACAAATTTAAGTATCAGTTAAGGATACTTGACTTATTATTTACGGCAGTTGTTGTAAACTAACGAAATTGAAGAGCACAAGCTAAATTTTACAGGTACGAAGTAAGGTTCGTCAATATATCTTCACAAATTTGGGAAGTAAGGTTCACAGTAGTATTTGAAGATGCATCTGTAAATACATAGAACAAGAGGGGCAGCATTTTGAATATCTTTTATTTTTTCTTTCAAAGGTAATTGAGACGTATGCTGCAAGAAGGATGCAGGTCCATTCAGTACATTCAGTACAGCTGCGTCGTTATTGCAACAATTTATGTGTGACGTATCTCCATTTAGACACAGTAAAAGCATACCGAGCTGTTACCTTTCCTGCACTTGACTGGTTCCCTAATGCGTCCTCGTCCTAGGCAATTCTGCCCCTATTGTTTTAAACAGTTTTTCCTTAATTTTTAAATATTTTCGCTATTGTAACTGTAATTAATTTTTTATTCTGTAATATTGCGTTCAATTTGACGCTGGTCTGTGGAATATTTGCGCTGTTGGGCGCCTTTTGTTGTTGTTGTTGTCTAATCTGCGTCCATCTTGCACCAAACGATGGCCAATATATCAAATTAAATAATCTTCATTAAACCAGATTCTCATTAAATCATCGTGCTTGCAGCAAACTCCTCAATTCAAGAATACGGTGATGGTAAAAATCAAAATGTTGCCCCGCTTCAGTTTGATAAATCGACCACAAACTTTCAAATCATAAATAATAGAATTTTTTCATATTTTCACCTTAACATTGAACTGCTTAGAAAACAATAATTTTTTTGTTAATCAAGTTGCAAATATTAATTCTATGAATAATTTACCACATTCAGAAATAAAAAACAAAATAACAAAATTTTCCTTTCCTCACAATTCTTTTTTTACTTTGTGGCTTTAAATAAAACTATTTTGGCAATTTCTTTACACTCATCGAAAGTGGATATTTCAATTGATGCAATATGTCAATTGTATACTTTTCCCTCAACTTTTGGTAGATATATCGACCCCGGTGGTAAAACTTATAACACCCTGTATAATAACAATAATTTTGAAATGGAAAAACAACGAAGAGTTATTTACAGTTATAGTTTTTATTTCATCTGAAATTATGATTCTTTGAATCAATTTTAAATCAACTAAAACATTGTAATCATCACAATGAACAATTTTCACTGCAGTTGAAATATCATCTAACGGAACGTTATCCGATCAACGGTCCAATTACCGTGCATGTAACGGTGCGGGAAAATCCAGCTTTTCCCGCACGTGCAAAACAGAACAACTCGAAATCTAACCGTCTAACTCTACTAGATTACTAAAACGCTACATCTAAGGTGCAGTGAAAGATAATCAATTTATATTCGGAGAGAAGAGACTGGTTAATCTGAAGATGTCCTACTGTAAATTACGACTAAACTTAAAAAGTTCGCCCCACAAAGAAATCTAAAAAATACTCTTCCCCTCATATACAATAAAACTGTGTGACAAGGTGAACAACTTTATATAATATATTTCCAGGCTAGGATTAAAAATTCACATCGACGAGACACAACACCTAGATAATGGAAAACAGTGGACACATATGCCTCACTTACGGACACTGTATCGGAGCAGTCGAGGCCTTCGACTGGCACGGAAGGTCCCCCCTGAAAGTGAATTATGACTTGACTAGCTACCATGATCCGCATGGCCCAGTATATCAATTTAGATATACCGCGTCATGTGCCTTCACAGCTATAAATGTGGGCACAATTAGCGCGCGATTGTGAAGCCCATGCGCCGTGCACAAACAAACCCCTTGACGTTACCTGTATGGAATATCGCTGAGGTTACTTTGGGAGTGCGAGTGGGGCACCTTGGTGTCCCGCACGCCCGAAACCGCCAGTTCGTGCGCTGATCCAGACAGGCTTCGATCGCTCCCCCTCCTTCTCGATAGAGCACCGGCCGACACCCCTTGAGAAGCCTGCTGCTGTAGAAGAGCAGGATTCGGAGCGTTGCTCGTCGACGCTTTCTTTTTACCTTGCCCGAAATTGAAAAAGCTAAACTCCCTCATTACACAGTTGTCCAATAAAAACAAGAAACAAACCGTACCGTTTCTTTTGCGACGGCGGATTACCGGCCGCTAGAAGGTTCTTGTATTGCTCCGATCGGATGAATCTCGGGTAGCAGTCTTTTTTAAGAAGCAGGGTATAAACGTGTTCTTGGGCAGCGTCGAATGTGAACCTGCTCGGCGATCTCATTTCTTGGTGCACCTTTTCCATCGTTTTTCCGTCGATGTTTATTTCGCAGGGAGCACCAGGTGCCAAAAATTCCCTGGGAAAAAATTGTTTTTTGATTTAAAGAAAAAGTAAATTTTGCGCTTACTCGAATATTTTTTTGACTTTTCGTTGTATTTGCGACTGTGCGGAACGGCGTAAGTCATTGACAGCCATCCAGAATCTAATGTTTTCGTGGCTGTATTCTTTCCTGAGATAGTTCGTGAATTCTTGGAGACCGGTCGGATCGGAGACTAGTTCTTCTACGGAGAGGCCCCATCTTCTGACGCGCTTTTCAGTTGGAGTTTCGACCCTTCAACAATAGTTACCATTTAAAAAAATATATCACATTTCTAAATAACTAAGAGAAATAAATTGCTATTTTGTTAAGAAGAACATGACATTTGATTTACTATATTTAGATTTAGATATAAACTTGATACTATTTATGTCTCATTAAATGTATATTTTTATTTTTAAATTAAATTTAAACTGTTGCTAGAAACAAATTCAAAGTTATTTAAATAAAATAGACGTTGAAGACGTGCTGCGAGTTTTGAAAAGAAATAGTTGCAAAATGTAGATAACTATGGGAGAGAGAACAATATATCCGTTGCAATTTGCTGATGATCAGCCTACAATTACTTAAGAAAATGCTAGATGGGGATTAGCACTTAACTAAATATTTGTCTACCGGAATACAAGGCAATAGAGAGATGTCAATAATTTATTTATCTGAGAGTAAAAGAAGAAGAAAAAACAGTGAATATAATTTAACTAAATGCATTCATTTAGTTTTCGAACAAGAATACACGAACGACGAGGGCAAGCTGTTTATTAAATATAGCTAAAAAAAACAATACGTAGCATGCAGAAAAACCTCTGCGGCCGACAACTGGAATAATATCTATTGTTTCTTTAACGGTGAAATGTATAAAAGCGATGCGGTACGCCCTGGTCGTCGATTCATCTTCGACTGAGGACTTAGGGTTACTTTACAAAGTTTATTAATAAGCTATTATGTTATTAACACAAATTTGAGTTTGTAACCATCAAGTTAATTAGAGTGAATTGTAACTTTATTAATGTAATTTCTTCTTCATCTTTATCTGTATCTAAATAGAATTAATTTAGGAGAATTGTGGCTGAGATCGCACAGTAGGGTAACATGGCATAGTGATATTTTCTAGACCTCCGAAAGTTATACGAACATTTTTAATGCTTCACTTCGTTGGTTGATATTAAATACTTAATAAATAATAATAACTAATTAAATATTGTAATATAAGGATACTATGAGCTCTGATACTCTTACATTATAAAACAAAGAAAAATTTTTTGAATAACAACTACCTACTAATTCTATTATCTTGTGTGCTTGAAACACAGCTACTTCTGTGCTAATGCGAAAAGCATTATTTAATTGTTTAGAAAGCTGAACAGGGTTTTTTTTATTTGAACTTATATGCCTGTCTTGAGCTCCAGTCGTACTTTTTGAACGACCAATACCATGGTCAAAACTTACACTGCTTGTTCTTAGGAATATTTGCACCACTCTATTTATCAAGCTATCTGACACATTCATTCTCCTACAACGCTTAACTAGCTTGTCGAAGTGGTACAGAAAGAATGGTGCAGTATTCCATGCACACGGTGGTTCCACGAGATTTTAGAATTAGTATTTATTATTTAAAAAAATGTGGAAAGCTATGAAAAACGCTGAAGTCAAAGACATTCACATCCAAACAGTCAAATTTTTGTACTCTAATATGACGAGCTACGTGAAAGTCGGCAGTAAATTATCTGGCACCGTTCCAGTTACTAAGGGGTTACGATAGGGATATGCTATCGCCCCTACCTTATTCAAAATATATTTCAACGCGACATTAGAGCGTTGGAGAAGAACCTGTTACAATATGGGCACAACTGTCGAAGACAGCAAGCTTTTTACTTTGCATTTCACAAACGACCATGATGATGATGACATTTCATATATGCTCTGGAAGCTAGAGGAAGAATATCAGAAGTGGGGCCTTGTAATTAATTCAATGAAAACTGAATATGTGGTAGTAAGTGGAGAGGCCGATGATATACAACTTAAAATGGGATTTGCCAGAAAAGTCGACTATTACAAATGATGGGTCATGCGAGAAGGATATAAGAAACCGTATTGAGCAAGAAAGATTGCTACGAGATAGCTAAATTCGGTGTTATGGATTATAATACGGATACATAAATTAGTAGTTGAAAACATTAACGTATGGAGCAGAAACTTGAACCACAGTGGGGGCAACTAAGAAGAAACTATTCGCTGCAGAGATGAATTTTTGGGGACGAGCGTCTGGGTTAACAATTAGCGATTGAGTGAGAAATGAAACAATAAGAGAGAAAGTGGGTGTAGGAGTTACTATACTGGACACTATAGAGGCTAAAGGTTTAAGGTGGTATGGGCATGTAACATGAGTCCCGAGAGATGGCCAAAGAAGGTAATAGATTGGAATGAAAAAAGACGACCAAGAAGGAAATGGAGGAACGACAATAAAGACGCCATGCAAAAAAGAAACTAAAACGAAGGAGATTCTAGAAATAGGAAAGATGGATGTTAGCATGTCGGAACACGACTGTGAAATTGTAAAAACCCGGAAATATAATATGTATGTATATTCAAAAGATGTAAAAATGAAAGAGTATCAGAATTAATAATATGAGTCGTTCGTTTTGAAAGTGAGGCAAGTCCATTTTACGTTATATTGAATGGTTTGCATTTGAATGAATTTAAAAATATTGGTAAACTGATTTTATATTTTTTGCGATTTTATTTCACGTAAAAGTAATGTGCAATAATGGTTATCCGTGTTAAGTGAAGGACTTGCCTCACTATGAAAAGCAATAATTTGCTGCAAATGTTGATTTTCTTTGAATGGAATATAATTTATAATAACAAAAAATTGAATATTTTATTTATTTACTTATTTGTTTTATTTCATCTTTTCATTTTCATCAAGCTAAAAAATAAATTTAATTTCGTTTTGGTGATAAATCAAAAGAGGCGCGCTTCCACGCTGTCGTTTTTTAGAGTGGACTTGTCTCACTTTCAAAATAAACTCACAATAAATTTCGTATTATTAACAAATTTATACCGATATTAAAAGATATTTATTGAAACTGTTTTTGTTGAATTATCCAAGATTTTTTTTATTTTTGTAGAATATTTAATTAAAGAATATTAAGAATGACAAATACATAAAATATTTATTTCAAATAAAATCAATCAATAATAGGTTCGCCAAATAAAATGAACATTACAAGTTACTTTTAACTTACAAGGAATTGTTTTGTTGCCAAAAGGTGCAATCTTCACTGACCCAAGGATTGGATGGTTGGGTCCCAGTAATTATAGGGTCATATTCGGCATACGTTTCCACGTGTTGCACCATACTCTCCAGGGCTTGCGACACTTTTATTCGCGTCCTTAGTAAACTGTTTTTCACCAACTCAACCTGAAAATTAAAAACAATTTCAACCGAAGTTAATTACAAAAACGTCAATTAGTGATTACGCTCAGCACCGAGTTGACTATTTACAGTGGCGATTGAATTACCGAAGATAATTAAGAAAACTCGTTATTAAACCGTGCAATATGAATGGCCAGCTCCAGCTAATTAACGTTTTATGACATTGACTTCAACAATGGCCAGTAAGTCTTCAAAACTAATATTTGCATCCCGATCTACTCTTTCAGTAAAATGAACTTCCGGAATATGTTTGTGTGCCGTAAATTACTTATTGACTTTAAATTTAGTTTGAGCGAACGGAAGCTTCTGCCATTGTAATTATTTCCTTATTTAAGAAAGTTGAGACCAGCGTACAAATTTTGGCGTCTACTTTCAACGTTTGAATAAATTTGAATATACATTCTTTAAATTAAATATGAGAACTCACCTCCCGTTGGCAATCTTCGAGCGTTATTTTTCTGGTTCTGCTCCCATTTCTGCATCTTGTAGGCACGGGATTTGGCTCTAAAGGGCTCACCGCACCAGGGGGTGGTCTGTGTACGCGCCAATACGCCTTTTCCTGCGAGTCGGTAATTTTTTTATCGCGTTTACTCATCCCTCTCGCTAATAGCACCTTTAAAACAAAAACTGAAATGAACTGGGCTCTTCTGGGGTGCCTTGCCGTTTTTTAAATTTTTCATGCTCAGACGATATTTTACCATTTTGCACAGTAGCTGAAACTGCCACTAAATTACGAGGATGCAACTTTATGATACTCATATCAGTGATGTCATTTCAACCGAATGTGCGATAGAGTCGGTGTACTATCGAAGCAAAAGGTATAAAACTACATCTATTTCAGAGCTAGTGCACTGTTATTAGGCGTTCTCGAGTTTTATGTTCGCTGTTTATTTATTGTCGATTCCGCACATTCGAATGAAATAAACCATGGAACTTGTGAAATATATTAGAGCGTTAACGTTTCGAGATCTTGATAAATTTTAAATGAGAATTCAGAAAGTTTCAGCTAGAATTTTAACGCTGACTAACTTATTTTGGCAAGAAATAAAAGCAATTCTTCTCAGAAATTAACGATAAAATAAATTCCTCATTCTTGCACCCAGATTACAATTAAGTTCGAGTTTAGCTTTAAAGTTACCTCATCGAATTTAAAATTAAGGATTCACTAGTAAAGCTAATGAAAGAAGTTTATCTGTTGAAATCCAATCAAAAGTACAGAAATGTAAATTTAAAGATAAAAAATTTAAATTTAACTTTAATTTAAGGTTTAGATTTCATTAGGAAAGTTTTAAAATGCAGTTTTGTTGCTTGCCAATGCTAAAAACAAAAAATCCAAATTCGCACTTCAACTTTAAGTCTAAATTTTATTAATAAACTTAGGTATTAACAATAAAATTATTGTTTAAATTTAAATGTTTAATTTAGATATTCAAATTTAATTTTAATGTTAAATAAAGGTTTAGTGCACTTATAATTCAATTTGATGTATCTAAATTTAAATAAATCCAACGTTTGAGTTGAATTACGAATCTCAAATTTTGTTACCAATCGATTCCGAACAGAACCGCCTCGAGGGTTTCCAAACAGAATCTAATCTCGAATCGATTCGGGCCAAAGTTGCATATTTTCTTTTTGTAATGTAAATACACTTTTTATTCTACTTTAGACGTAAAAATATATAGTGTTTACTACGACTGTAAATAAAAAGGATAAATGTAAATGTGTATGTGTTAGATTTAGTGCACATGTGTGTAGATTAAAAGGATAGTGTCGAGTCGTTTTTTTCCCACTGCGATAAATTTCGTGCTTCTAAAGCTCCAATTACTAAATAATTCAATTTTAAACAATTACAGGAATTATTTTTAAATGGTTACACAGACAACACTAATAATAATTAATTGGGTTACGTCAAAATGTTTAAAAATAAGAAAGACTGCGTTCATATTTTTTAGGATTTCTTTTTAAATGTGCTCAAAGTAATTCCCCTCAACGTTGCCATTATTTTCTCCCGCTGCACTGCTTTAAAGTCCCCAACCAATCTTCTTTTGAACTACCTTCAAAATAATTTCTAACTGAAGTATTAATTTTTTCCTTACACGAAAATCTTCTGCCCTGTAAGTATTCCTTTAGTCCAAGAAATCATCAAAAGTCACACACGGGTAAATCAGGGGAGTGAGTGATGTTCTATTATTTGTATATTTTTTATAGCCATGTGTTGGTTAAGTCAAAGTTGCCGCATGAAGCGACGCGATGCAGCATAATCCCCTGTTCCGGAACTCCATTGAATACTTCGAGCTAATGTTTTTCCTTATATCACTTAGCTGTAATTGGTTTCTGTTCATTTAGCTCAATTGCCTATTCCAGATTCGTACTTCGAAAATGTATCACTTACATAACTGTTTGCTGGAGAAGCGTACATAAGTTTCGTTAATTATTACCACTTATCCATCATTGATGTTTCATATCAAATTTTTACATACTCTGTTTTTGTAACTGCGATGGTCGATGTGGCACACAACGACTGACAACTTTTTTAAAATAAAAGTGATTGTGTAAACAAATTTCCAGTTGATGCTCCGTAACTGCATAACTGATTTTATGGTCTTCCTCAATTATTTTCGTAACAGCAACAATAGTAGAAGAATGCTGAGCTTCATATTGATGCCCAACAGAACTTCCTTGCTGGTCAAACTTCTTCTATCGCTGGACACTCCATCTTCACTTTTTACAATACACTTTAAAACCTTTTTAAAATCATGATAAGTCATAATTCATAAATGTTCTCTTTTGCAGTACCCACTGACAATTAGAGAAATATGTAACTGTACATACACAATGATATAAATGCCAACATAATGTAAGTGTTACATCCAAAATAGTACGAAATTAATTCGATGTTCACAATTATGTTAATGGTAATGGTAGACTTTGGATTTTGCGTTAACATTAAAATCACTTCTAACATCCGCCAATGAAAATACGTTCTTTTGAAATTTTCAATTGACATTACGAAAAAGATTGTCATAACAACAAAAGATTGCCAAACAACGTTTTAACTAAGGGGGCCATTTAAAATAAATCATTAACACCATTGTGAACACAATACAATTACCATTTTAATTACCACCAACGTTACCACAAACATTAACACCATTGTAAAAGAGCAGTAAAGTGAATGTATACAATTTGCTCAATCCGGCTCTTGAAACATGTTGCTTCTTACTAGGCTACAGTACTTGAAATTTTCTGTTTTTTCATCCCATTGTTTTCTCTATGGAAATGGGTGAGCAAAAGCAGTGAACGAAACGTTTTGCTCACTGGTTTTGCCCATAGAAATTTCACTATTTTTTTTTTAACATTTCAAGAGCAAGGTTGAACAAAACGCTATACAGCACCCGTAAAGAACCGATTTCGCTCACTTGCGTTCTCTTGTGTTCACTTGACTTCGTCTCGTGTGCAAAACTGGTACGACAGTGAGCGAAATTGTTTGCTTCTTCAATGTACTGTGATATACTATTTCACCAAAAAATGCAGTTATCCAAAGGAAGCGCAAGTGAATCTTGATTTATAAATGAAATAATGTTGTTACACTGTATCAGTAGGTAGTATTAAAATTATATTAGTTGAATTTGCGGTGAGTTATTGCCGAGACAACATTTCTAGCCTTCGACAAAATTTGTACTTGAAAAAATGAACAATTGACCAAGAATAACCATAATCGATATTACTCTGTTTATAGCTATGTATTTGATTATCGTACGACGTAATTATAAAATTGATTAGTTATTCAGCACACTGTAGTTTGCTGGCAGCCAATCATAGATCTAGTTAACGCTCTGTTAGCTGACACCGCTGTTAACTTCGTTTCTGCAACTGGCCCTAAGTATGCTAAGTGGAAGCACCCACTAACAAAAACTCCCTAATTGTTTTTAAAGATTGTTCTACATTATGTGTATTCGGCAAAGTTGCTATTAAAACTTCTTCATGATCTTCTTCCTCTTCTTCTTTTTCGCTATCGCTGCTATTTTTATTTTCATCGCAGATTTCTTCAATAATTTCCTCATCCGTTAAAGAGAAGCTAGTGGCAATGTTTTCTCGGAAGTTGAGAAATGTGTTACCTTCACTATGGCTAACTTCACCTGCTTGCATATTAAACCATTAGTGGATAAAGTCTTATTTTTTGAAATTATGAAAATCGATGGATTGTGCGTGCATTGCAATTCTGAGCCACAAAAAAAAATGTAGGCGTCCATTATAAGATACAATATGCACTAATGGGTTAATCCATTCCGTCAATGGAAGATCATCATCTTCATCGAAATCCCCTTGCCGCCATTTGGCATGTTGAAAATCGTTTTTAATTGTGACCACGCTTTGTGTATACAGTTTGCAGCATTCAGAAGACTAATTGCACTTTGCTCTTTTCTTGTAAGTCCTGTACTAATCGTTTTAGCAAAAGTTCTCTATATTGCGATTTTAAAGATCTTACAATGCCTTGGTCCATTGTCTGTAAAACTGAAGTAGCATTAGGAGGCAAAAATTCCAGTTAAATATTCTGTAATTTTTTAATTTGTGGACGTGCAGTTGAGTATGAGCAATAGGATTTTTCGATTTCATTTTCTATCACATCTTCGTAACATTTCTTCAAAAATTGCACTTGTCTTCCAAGCCCTTCTGTTTGATTGGTAATCCACAGACAAGTTTTTTATTCCTTTAAAGCATCTAGGCCTGGCTGACTTTCCAATCACCAACAATTTACATTTTTCAGAACCCGTCATATTTGCACCAACGAGTACAATAATTTGTTCTTTGGAAAGTTTGCCGCCTTGGTAAGTCTCGTTTTAAATTTGAGGGTTTTGTCTGGAATAAGTTTGTAAAACAAACCTAATTCGTCGGCATTAAAAATGTCTTTATCTGCATATTTTTCAAGCAATATTGACCAAACATTTGATAACCAGTTTGCTACACTTTCTTGGGGGAACACTTCTTGATTCACCAAATATTTTACAGCAATTGATGCTATGTCTACTTTTAAAACGATTCAGTCACCCATTTGACCATTTTGACTGTGGAGAATTTCCAATTTTTTCCGAAAACTGTTCAGCTTTTTCTTTTACTATGGCCCCACTTATGGGCACATTGGATTCGCTATTCACTCTAAACCATGTAAAAACGGCTTTATTCAGTTTACCATTTCTTCACCTTCGACGAGAATTCACTAGTTGCACTCAAAATCTTGTTCCTGTTTTTCAAAATTGTTGCCAATGTAGAACTCGCTGAATGTCTTTCTTTGCAGATTACAGCTGGATTTTTACCGCTTTCAAATTCTTTACTTATTGATATTTTTTCTTTATTAGAATGTGATTTTTTTGTTTTAGAGGACGACATAATGGTATAGGATATTACACGAAAACTGAAAAAAATATATGCAGACGCCATGGTTAGCAGGCAAAATACATTTTCGATAAAATTCTAGTTATTGAGGTCCACACGTGTCTTTTTTTTTCTTCCTGGAACTCTCGTAATATCCGATCTATATTCGAAATTTCTCGGAATTTCTCCCTATTACCGATTTGGGACGAAACAAAATCTCCTTATATCCACCTCAATATCACCTCGCTATAAAGGTGACAATTTACAAGGAGTAGTATACAAAACGGCAAGGGACCAGATGATTTACTCATCGTAGCAGATTTTTCGTTATAACCGGGACTCATTATAGAGGAGTTCTACTGTATTTTCAGTTTTTTTAAGTTTTTTGTTTTGACGTCAATAAGTAACTGAAAATAATTATTTATTTTAACTAAATACGATTATATGAAGATGTAAGTATTAACGGCGTTTTCATTAGCCGCCACTTAGTGACCAGAAATAGAACCTGTTGTCCAATTAATGGCCAGTTTGTGACCAGACATGGAAAAAGTGAATAATTTTTGTTCCATTTTTGGGCACTCTACTTAAAAAATGAATTTAAGGGGAAACAATTAATTTAACCGTTATTATAATAATAATAATAATATTATATTATATTATATTATATTATATTATATTATATTATATTATATTATATTATATTATATTATATTATATTATATTATATTATATTATATTATATTATATTATATTATATTATATTATATTATATTATATTATATTATATTATATTATATTATATTATATTATATTATATTATATTATATTATATTATATTATATTATATTATATTATATTATATTATATTATATATTATTATTATAATAATAAGTGTATTTTATTGGTTAAAGCTTAATTAGTTGAGTAAAACATCAATTATTATAGTTTGGCGTCAAATAGAATAATTGTTATTTTAACTGAAAACAGATGCGTGGGCCGAAGAAATGTTTTGGTGCCGTATTTAAAAACGCCAAGTGGCTAAAGATGGTGTAGTGGCTACAGTTGATGTCTCGACCCTATCAGTATATTTAAACATTAGTGACAATACCGTACCACATACCTGAAATTGTTAAATTTTGTGGAAAATCCACAAATAGGTAGGCCAATTTATTAATTTAATTTCACATCTATGACACAACATTTTTATATACAGGTATTTCTTGTCAAAGTTATGACGTCATTGTTGTTTTTTAAAACATCAACCAATACTTTTTGGTAGTAATTTTGATGAGTTTTTTTAGTGACAGTATAAAAATTTTAGTCCCTTACTTGCCACAACGATCTTAATATTGAGCAAAGAATTGTTGCGGCGCTTCTTCTTCTTCTTCTTCTTTCTTCTATAACAGATCCTTCTTCGGTTTCATCCTCAATCTGGGTGTAGGTCATCGTGTTGTATGTAAGAGGTCAAAATTATTATGCCGTCATTTTAGCAGTTATAAAATCTGTCGAATATTCGATAGGTTTTTAACTGTTGAAATGACGGTGTAACAATTTTAGCCTCTAAATTGAGAACTCAAATTAAGTAAACAGGGTGTATTAAAAATGGCGCATAATATTTACATCATCTGATTATAGATTAAAAACAAAGTTAAAAATTACCACTCGGAATTTGGTCTCAGGCCCAGTATTTCAGTCTAGGGTTAAACT
The DNA here is from genome assembly GCA_949768715.1 of Dascillus cervinus. Lineage (NCBI taxonomy): Eukaryota > Metazoa > Arthropoda > Insecta > Coleoptera > Dascillidae > Dascillus > Dascillus cervinus. The sequence goes on along the minus strand of OX458319.1, from coordinate 20,114,136 downwards.
AGAAATTTCGGGTAAAGTGTGTTTAAGTGCAAGGTTAGGAACACAACCAGTTGAAAAGATAACTCTACCCTCAGGTTAACTTTTATTTGTATTACTTATCGAGCTAGTGCAAGAGAACTGCAATGTTCTGGAAAATAGGAAGTCTGGGGCTGTTAGTCACAGACAAACAGAACTCGCTTGGGTTTTCTTTGTGGAAATATTTAATTCAACACTACAGCTGTTTATAAAATTCAATGTCATCCCAATAATGAAAATAATTTTTCCTTGGTTGATGTCTAGGTATTTTTCTTGGAGAGCCCAAACGAACAAAAAACGACCTCGCCGCCAGCTGACGAAGACTCCGTTGAAGAATCACTGTTATATTCCATTTAGCACCGTTACATCGAGGATAAATTATACACACAAACAAAAAATCAACTGTCACTTATTATAATCATGCATGATTGTAAAGCTGGGTTTATGCAGCTGTTAATTTAATTTAATGTAATTTAAAAAAAGTTTAAACCTATGCTTTCAATAGAAGTGTTTATGCAGTTTAATTTAATTTAATTTAATTTAATTTAAAATAAAACATGACCAACTTTTATCTTAAGAAAATTTACGCATGCGCCCTGTGTTGAAAGTGAACACAACCATGTCAGCTGTATGATCTGTCATCTGTGTCAATTTGTTTACAAGTGATTACATGCATTTTACGTAAAAGGTGGTGAGGTTATGTTTACTTGCATCTAGTTTTCATTTAAATTGAAATAACAAAATGAAAGATTTTCTGTTAATTGGAAATGTTTGACAGAAGTGCACGTGACAGAAGCATTAAAACACTATAGTCGGGTTTATGCAGCTGTTAATTTAATGTAATGTAAGATAATGTAATGCAATATAATTTAATTTTACTGTACGCGTTTATGCAGATTGTTTAATATCATTTACGCATGCGCAAAGGATAGTGTTTTAATGCTTCTGTCACGTGCACTTCTGTCAAACACTTCCAATTAACAGAAAATCTTTCATTTTGTTATTTCAATTTAAATGAAAACTAGATGCAAGTAAACATAACCTCACCACCTTTTACGTAAAATGCATGTAATCACTTGTAAACAAATTGACACAGATGACAGATCATACAGCTGACATGGTTGTGTTCACTTTCAACACAGGGCGCATGCGTAAATTTTCTTAAGATAAAAGTTGGTCATGTTTTATTTTAAATTAAATTAAATTAAATTAAATTAAACTGCATAAACACTTCTATTGAAAGCATAGGTTTAAACTTTTTTTAAATTACATTAAATTAAATTAAATTAAATTAACAGCTGCATAAACCCAGCTTATCCTTTGCGCATGCGTAAATAATATTAAACAATCTGCATAAACGCGTACAGTAAAATTAAATTATATTACATTACATTATCTTACATTACATTAAATTAACAGCTGCATAAACCCGACTTAACACGATACCAAAACAATGTAATAGACATGCGTAGAAACACCAATACTGCCAATCAACACTTTACTTAACCCAATTCACGATAACCCATTTCGAACAACTGAAATACGCTCTCGAGGTTAACTTTAGGGTTAAAATCAAAACCAGCTTAGTTTACTTCGTGTTTTGTCCTGCACTGAAATACCTGACCTCAGATGAATAATTTTTCAATTATCACCGTTTAAGAGTTTTCAAATTTGACAACACCGTGTGACTTGAAACAACGTAGACACATGCATTTAGTTATACTTGATCGTATATTGTACTTTTGCTTATAATGTTGCAACGTCTTTCAAAATTACGAATTAAGGACTAAATTATAACTAAACTAATTACCGAAATGGTACAATTTACAGTTGTTTGTTTGTTTCACTTGTTGATGTTGATAATATTTACAATTACAAAGTTGGACCATGAATAACTCCATAAGGTTACTTTGCTTGGTCTTCAACTGGGAATCACATGTTCTAGATATTATGCACCATTTTTAGAATTTAAACAGTAGTTATTGCTTTTAAAGTAACATGCGACACTGAAAACTCGAATGTCTCACACTTTGGGACTAAATCTTGCAAACTTACCGCGGAACTCGAATTATGGGTAGCATTAGGTACCGAGGAACTCCGACAAGCACCCTGTACAAGAAGATGGATATAATGTAGAAGTTCGGGTATTTCATAGTTTAAAATTTGAGACAAAGTGTTGAAAATTTTAAACTTAGGAGTGTAATAATATCAAAAAAATTAAAAAAACATTTTTATTAACTTAAGTTTTTTTTTTCAAACCTGAAAAAGTAAATAAAACAATTTAAGTATTTTTGAATATCTGAACAAAAATTACTGTTTGCCGAAATCCAAACTAAAACATAGTAACAAAAACTTTCATAACTAGATTCGTACAAATGGGATATGCAAAAAAACGCGTTTGCCAGTCGGGGACAAATATGATTCTCTTCAGTGCCGTAAAGTGCCTGAGCATTTATTTATTTCAAGAATACCCTACCAAGATTGAGCGGAAACCTTATTTTTTCGGGAGTGTCTAAGTTAAACGAAGCGACTTCATCAGAACCCCCTTTTTTCATTTCCTGACATATTGTGATACATATTGCAAGTTATTTCACCATTTTCTTCCAATATCTGTTCGTGGCGTGTCTAACGAACGGGGGATGGTTAACTGCACTGCGTGAAACGGGTATGAGTTGGTCGCGTGATAAAATACACCCCACGGTATCTAACCGCTGAAATCTGTATCACTGCAGGCTATACGTACTATTAGGACCATATCTCGCAACACATTTAACCATTATGAAAAGTATCCCGGAATTTTACAACTGACTCTCATCCGTTCTAGCGGAAGAACGAAAAAAACCCCGTTGTTTTTTCTTACCACTCAGGGAAGTTGTTATGTAGTTGTCGTGACTACAAGCAGTTTCATAACACAAATCTAATCAAATTACCCCAAAACAGAAGATTTTATTGATCTACCGCGACGCGTTTTTTGCTCCGCCAAAAAATCCATTTCTTTGTGTAAGCTGTTTTGTGTGCTAATGTTACTTTTTTAACAACGACTGAAAACTTTTTTGTAATGCGTAAATAATGGCCTGGGCGCCGTCAATTTTCAGTTTAACTTTTCGGCAGGTGTTAAATGACGCCTTCAAACCGATAAGTAAGCAATACAAAAATCAAAACCGCGATAAGGCTGCTCCTGTAGTGTAATTAGGTCGTGATTTGAATCGTACGAGCGTCGAATTGTACTTTTTCAGAGATAACAATGCTAATGCAAATTTAATGAATAGTAAAACAGCTTGCGGCCTCGTATAAATTGATTTAAAGTTAACACATAATTCCGTTCTCCCGGTTTAACTTTATGGGTAAATCCGATACACCCCACATTTACGTCACCTTTATAACTGCTCATCATTCTTATTTTTCAGTCTACTTCGCGTTTACAAGCAAACAGATGGGCGTATTTATTTTTTGGTTTGTTGCCAGAAAACGCGCTGTACCTTTTAGCCCCTGGAGTAAACGGAATTGCATTAAATTAGAATTCAGCGCATCTGCTTGGATGTAATTTCAAAAGACTTCTTTCATTAGCGTTAATTTTGAAACACTTAATCTTCAGCGATTCTGTATTGGCTTTAAATTTAAACATTGAAACTTTAATTCGAAATTGGAGCAAACCTAATTTTAATTTTAGCCTGAAAATGAAAAACTTCTCTTAGAAATTTTGTAAGTTTCTGTCGTGTACATCAACACTTTAGTTTCAAAATCAAATACAAATTTTTTAAATTCTGTTACAAAAGTGTAGTTGTTCACTTTTGGTTTCAAGCCTCGTTCCCAGTAGTTATGTTACTTGAAACGACTTGAACAATATTTTCTTGACTTGAAATATCTTTTCAAGTTTCAAGTGAAGTAGAAATATTTTCATTTTTTTTACCTGCCTCGATAAAATATTGGTAATAACTTGACTTGAAGTCACTTGAGGTGACTAATGAGAAAGACGCTTTAGTGGTGAATAGTCACTCTTGTAATTGCACTTCACGAGTTTGTGTGTGTGTGTGTGTGTGTGTGTGTGTGTGTGTGTGTGTGTGTGTGTGTGTGTGTGTGTTTGTATCTATCTGTGTGTGTGCAAATCCTGAATAATGAAATTCGACAGAAAGATGAACAATCGTAAACGCTGATATAAGTGCGTTAATGAATAAGATCGGCCAGTAATCAAGAACCAAATCCTAAAAAAACCAAAGAAAGCCCTCAAAAATATTAATTTGATTACATATTGCGGAACATGAAAAAAATGGTAAGATCAAGAATTATTATCGAACTATATTAATCCTCCAGTAGACGCGTGTCATTTTTAACATGATTGAGCGCGTGGATTACATAATATAGATACAGTCCACTCCCGATTATCCGGCCTCATGGTGGGGAGTGTCCGCACGGATAATCAAAAAACGCGGATTATCCAGAAATTAACTTTTGTTTTGTTTTAAAATACTATTATACATTTTTAAAGCAGACTATTACTTTAATATGTTTAATACTTATTATTTATTAAGACTGACTGAATTAAATTAGGTGCGTTAATTTCGAGACACCACCATTTTCTTTTTCTTAATGATACATTAATCGACGTAAACAAAATCCTGTCCTGACTATATATATAGAATATTTAGGTTATTAAACAACCAAAAGGGGCTCTTTTCATATAACTGAATCAAAGTAAAATAAGATCAATGTTTTATTGGTTAGATTCAAGTCAAGTGCTTGAAATTTATACTGAATAGCTATGTGCTAACCATTTCAATGAAATCTCAAACAAACTAACCTATAATTAGATAGAAAATGCGGTTGGGAGTTTGGATTACGAACGTAATCCAGTCAAAATATTGTTTTCAGATAGCTCAGGCACTAGACTGTAACAAACAAATTATTTTTAAGCAAGGTACGGAGAAGGTTTTTGATTGTGCTGAACACAAAATACAACACAACACAACAGAACACGACACGACACAACACAATATACAACTAACACAGAAAATATGGAGGCTGGGTTACAAATTGAATACACGTGCCTACTGGAGGGTTAATTGCTTGCCAACTTAAAAAATAATGTAAACTTCATAGTTTTAATATTTTCGAAATTTTTATGGCTACGAATACTTATGCCACCTTTTAGCAAAATCCCAATAGTACAGATTTCATCAAATTATTATACTTTGTTGTTCTCTCTAGCATCTTTTACAAATCATTATTTTTTTTAAACTTGCTATGCTGTAAGGACTGAGAATAATATTTTATCAATTGATTTTTTGGCACAGTTTCTACAGATTGACCTAAAATTAGAGCACTTTTTTAATCGACAGTGACGCCCGTTTAGGAAAGAGATCGCTCTATCAGCTTCTAAAAATATCTACATGTAACTAAAACACCAGTTTATACAGGGTGCGTCCTCCAAACGAGTGATTTTGAAAGCGGTATAAACAAGTGAAAGCTTATATTCATTCGGTTCAAAAACGTTTGAACAAAAAGTAGACTTAAAAGCATTTCATATTTTTTTTAATAAATAGTCACTATAGTTAATTTTTTAATTCAGAGGAGTGATTCAAAAATATCGCGTCAAAAGGTTATCATTAGACCGGTTTTATACTGCTTAAATTATGGAAAATAGGCTGTCGATATATTGGCGAAACAGTTAATTATGTTTGTGTGTCATAGTAGACAAATTTTCGTAAATTACATTTATATAAACGATAAAAACAGTTCTTATCAGAATTTTCGTGTTTTGCACTGTGCATCACCACATCGTTTTTTATTCCAACCAGTTTTAATCAGTTCGTGGTTTCCCCATTGTCCAAACGTTAAAACTACTAAAATTTAAATTTCCCGCTAAAACTACTTGCTAGAAATATTGCAGTGTAATTTGTTCTTTCCATTTCACTCCTCCTAATTAAAAAATGTACCATAGGTAAGTTTCTTACAAATATTGCACGGTTCTAGAGTGTCAAATCCCTACGATGTAGAGAAGGCGACAAATTTCAGAGCTCACTTGACCCATATTTATTTATGTTCATTGTTTTCAGGCAGTGAAAAAACTAAATGACTTTAAGAATATCTTGTGCTGAAATGTATTAAAATCAAATAAATTTAAGCCTACATTTATGTCTAACGGTTTCAAAATCACCTGTTTGGGTAACGCACACTGTATTGTGAGATACAGAGAAATCAAAAATAAATTTGTTGAATTTAATTTATAAATTTGGTATAAATTGTATATGTGCGTAGCTCATTAGACTGTGTTAAAGTCGCCACAGTTAATTGTAGTTCAAATGTAGTTTTATAAAGTGCAGTGGTGAGTGCAGACAGTGGTCATATTTTTCATGGGTGACCGCGATCAAGTTTATTTTTGATCTCTCTGTATTAGTTATCTATAAGAAGAAGATCTAATTAATTGTTTATAGTCATTCTACTATTCTACACTTCAGAACATAAATTAGTAAAATAGTAACTTGTTTCAAATAATAAACGCCTAAAAGTGATTCAGTTTGTGCATGCAAAATGTGTTAAACAAATATTTAGTAGCACGAGTCTAGCTAGCTCAACATTTATGTCTGTTGAAATTGTTCGTCTGGAGCAACGAGATGATATCACCTAATTATAAATTGATGTAAGTATGCAGTGTTGCTGAACTGATAGAATTATTAAAAGATTTTACTGACGCATTATTATTTTATAGGTTACTACTAACTGAATTTTATCCCTCAATATTAACTTTTGTCCGTGTTAACATATGTGCTCTTTAATTTTCGCTACTTGGTAAATGTACTAAATTTCATTATGAATTAATTGTACCAGGCGTCTCTAAATGTCTGTATTCTAGCGGGTCAGCAAGGAACCAGATATTCGCAATTGCCATTTTCAACAAAATCCAAATAATAATTATTCTACTTTTATTAAGCCTAATAATAATATTGTTAGTTTCCTTAAGTTCTTTTAAACCTTATCTCTGAGTAACTAAGCAAAATCACAGGCATTTATAGATAGCCTGTATTAAAGAATTGGGAAAAATTGATAGTCAATAAATGTTGTGTGGAAATTGTAGGTTTAGTTGTATGCTACATTTTTCCTATCTTATAGGAGGTATTTGTACTTTTAAAAGTACAAGTTTCTTATTTTTTATTAGTCTGCAAGTGCGCCAAATTTCATCAAAATCGAAGGACTATACTTAGCTGATGTTCCCTGTCACTTGTGCAATAAAAAAAGTGTTGGAAGGAAAACGTACAAAATGTTAGTTTGTTTTTTCCATAAAAAATCCTTACAAACGTAGAAAGTTATTTAAAAAATTGCAAACTGAAAAGGTCTCGGCAAGTCGTTTTAAACTGATTAATCATCCCAGTGTTAAAAAGACATGTCGTAATTCCTCAACAGCAATTGTATCTTAAAACAAAAATTGGCAATGTTTTCATTCGTACTTTTACCTGCTCCTCTGCTTGCATCGTGATAAAATCCCACTTATTCGCCAAATTCCTTTTCAGGCTCCCCAGCATTTCCAATTCATAGTCATCGAGGTCGTGACGTTTATTATTCCTAAGCGACCTCTTTATGAGGTAAATTGCGTACTCGACGTTGTCTGGGGGTCGGTTCTGCCAGGGCCAATAATACGGCGATTGAAACCTGTACAGGGAGCTATCATCTTTGACGGTTAAGTTCCTGGAGTCGCTGACGGGAAAGATGTACCCGTACTGACACAATTGATTGGCTATGTTAAGTGCCTCTGCAAGATACAACAGCTTTACAATTCAAATCGACTTGCAAAACGGTACTTACCAGATTCTTCGATTCCAAGACGCTCTATCAACCACCCAATCAAATCGTATCCTGAAAAAACTGTTATCTGACTAAGAAATCATTTTTTGCTTCCCCCTCGGCTGTTTAATGAATTACATGGATGCCTCGAATTTCCGTCGGTAATAATCATTTCCCGAATCGATGGCGTTCCCGAATTTTCTTTGTCCGTCTCGTTATCGATTTAATGTTTAGACGATAAATGCACGATTTTCTCATAAACCGACCGTCCACAATAGCAGCCGCAAAAGGGATCTCCCGACAATGGGAAAATATGCAGAAAATTTGTGATTTATGTAACGTTCTTGTTCAATTTACCAGAAGCAGAAAAAAAGCTTTCGGATCGCGAAATAATTCAGCTAAAAGCCCATCTAACCATAAAATTTTTTCCAGACGTCATATTTTATTCCGTGACCCGGAGTAAAGACAAACATGGTGATAAAGTTTTCTAGTAAATCGTGAGTCACGTATTGATTTCGTACCGAGTGCGGTCTCCAAATATTCAGCTATTTTATAGTCGGTTGCGTCAGAAACTGGGAAACTTACTTGAGAATTCTGCATGAAGAAACACCCGCTTCTTCTAATTATTAGAGAACTCCCTTCAAAACTAAACAAAATGCAGAATCAGTGACAAATTACCCTTATGACATTCCATGCATCCGTTTATGCACCTATCTGCCTAAAGGTCTATTTACTTGATCATTAGATAGGACAAACATATTTTGCCATATGTACCATTTTGTGTAGTTGCACTTCTTGCATTTTCTACGGATCTACTTTATAAATATTAGTAAGTAATTTATGCGGGTCGACTTAGTAAGCTTTTCCGACCCCGAGTCTGGGTATCGAGTTGAATTGTTACTATTCTTTTATTATTCGGTTTATCCCTCTTATTGTTAGTGATGAAATGAGTTGTTTATAAGTAAACGGCCTCGAATGAGTTACGGGCCTCCCGGTAGGCTACAACTCCCAAACCGTGCCGCGACAATATTTAATCAACTTGCCGATGTTTAACCGAATAATTAATAAGAAAAGGACATCGATTGCATATTTCCATGACTGAAAACGAAATGCAGTAAATGTAAATTAAAGGTAGGAAAATTAATAGCTTATAATAGTTAATTTATAATTTTCGTTAAGTATTTACCTAACTCGCAATTAAAACCGTTACGTTGGTAGAAATTACGAAAACAATTTACCCAGTAGTATAAAGTTGAGTAACTAAAAGTATCCTTGATTCATTTAGATGTAGTTTATTTATTCAGTTTGAAATGGAAGCACGTATTTTGTAATTTTGTTGTGAGTTTTCTTCAGTTTCCATTAAAGATTTAATTATTTTATTTGTAACGGAAATATGGCGAACTTTATAAGTAATAAATTTTGCAATAAAAGAGTGAAAGGGACAGTAAACAAAATTGGGGCCAGTAATTCAGTCCGTAAGCTTCCTTTCGACGTTAAATTTATTTTTAGTGAAAGTATTTGCATTTATTTCTTATTTGTGCCTATAATTTTTATAATAAAGTTCATAAGTGAAGTAATAAAAAAGTTAGGGGCAGCTTATAAAATAACTTGAACAATTTGTTATGGATTTTTATTTTTGTTTTTTTAAAGTTACTTTTCAAACAATATACATTACAATCAAATTGCCTACCAAAATTGCCAATTTAATCAGGTTTTCTAGCCGCATTAGTTTCAAACAGGTTATGAGATGGGAACAGTCAATTGCGTAACTCCGTTTTTGCGTTAGTCGAGGTATTACTGTACTGTATTGTACTGTATTAATTGTATCCTGAAGCCTCAAAGTTTTATTTATATTGTAGCTTTTTAATATAATCTGCAGTGCCCAATTACAACTACTGCTGTAGCTTCGGAAAACTTCGACTTTAGATATAACTTCGTCACATCTGGTATTTCAGGGGTTATTAAGTTTTTATGTCGAGGTCACTGTTTCGTTTGAATTTTTCGTTGGTGTATTAGCCTAGCTAAAAATGCAAAACAAAACACGAAACATGGTGAAATGACATTAGATAATATTGTAAATGTTATCACGATAGTTCAAGATAAGTGTGTTGGAAGATACGTGAGATACAATCCATCCTAAATTACCTAGCAAGCAAGAAGATACGGATACTCAGACTGAACTGACAAAGTAATACCACACATTGAATAAGTTTAATTTACGGATTATTATATAAGATTATCTTGATAAGAAAGATTGCAAAATCCTCTTCTTTGATGACAGCATGCCAAGTAAGATTTGTTAGCTTGCAACCAATCCTTAATTTTCGTTTTTTTGGTGCGATAGTAGAAAATAATAGTTATGATACTGAGCAAGTATTCCAAACATGTTGAGTTAAACTTCATTTTATTGGAGAAGTGAATTCAGTTTTTTATTTTATTAAAACCACTTTATCTACTTCAATAGGAGTTTTCTATTGTAATATTGTGTCCCAGAACTCGCGCCCCAGAGAAAACAGGCAAATGCCGACGACAATTACGATTCTAAAAATGCAAACGAAAAACAATTAATGGCTTGCATAAGAGAGTTGTGAGACGTCTAAGTTCCACCAATTCCAGAAAGGGAACTCTGAGGTGTTAATGTGAATAAAATCGGTTGCTAAGGTTATAAATTGGCACAATTAAATAATGTCAGAATGACATGCCCGCTAAAGTGTCAACATCAACATGTTAGGTTAAGGCAGATGTCATTCAAGATGTCACACTCGCCATCATCTTAATCAAGTTTAGGTTTGTTAAATAAAACAACAAATGGCGGTTCTGAAAAGAACCTTTATTAAACAGGAGAAATGGTATAACATAATAATAACAACAGAAACAACATAGCTAAGAGGGATCACAAAACGAAAAATAAATACAATCAAATCAAGTGCTCAAACAGACTCCGTTTAGAATTTGTAGCCATTTCAGGAGTAATTGTAGCAAAAGCTTCCTGAATGCGACCCCTTGGTGCCTGTACACAACATTTTTAACGTGGCCCCAAAGAAAGAAATCCAGAGGATTTAAATCGGGGGACCGTGCAGGCCAGTTTTGTGGACCGCCACGACCTATCCATCGATCAGGATACTGTTGATCCAAAATTTCTCTAACTCGTCGACTGAAGTGTGGTGGTGCGCCATCGTGTTGAAACAAGTCGTTAATACGGAAAACAAGTGGAATGTCTTCAAGCAAATTTGGAAGTTCTGTGTCCAAAAAATTTGCATAAATGGCTTCCGTTAACCGTGCAGGAAATTCAAAAGGTCCTACCTAAAGAGGGAAGCGTTGGGCATAAATCCTTGCCGCTTCTCTAGCATTTCGTCCACATTCTCCGTAAATTAACAGCATTTCCACATAATCCGCGGCAGAATACATAATTGAAGGAATTCGAACGAAATCTTGAAGTTTTTCAAAAGTTTCATAGCCGACCAGTTTATTGAAAACGTAATAAAACCATAGCAACAATGTTAGGAACTACACCGGGATGGCTTACAACGTTCTGATTTGTCGAATAAAAATGTTCTTATTTTGAATACCGTTCAAGCTACACATTTTTTTCTTTGAGAATTTTTATTTGTCTTTTGATGAGGATTTCTCCTTTTTTCTTTGGGGCGCGAGTTCTGGGACAGCCTGTATATTATTTTTAGATTTAATCTCCGGATTGCAAAAAAGTTACAAAACAGAAAAGACTTCAAAATGCGACATATGAGGTTTGATCAAGTAATACACTGGAGGGTTAAAATTGTGTCATGTTCTATTGCGAGTTTAATCGTTTTTCTTCCCATAAAAAGTCATTTGGTTTGAGAGTGGTAGTGTTTCTTGTGATTAAAATTTTTCACTGCAACGATTTGTAAAATGAAATTAACTGAAGAACAATTACTCTATGTATGGAGAGCAATTACTCTAACATGATGCTTTAAACTGAAAAAAACGAGGAGAGAAGCATGAATTCTTAAACCGCTTTTCTGAGTCATATTCAGTGTTTTTATAGATTCAACCATTTTCAAGGACGAAGATAATAGAATACTGATTAGTCCTCCAATTTCTACTAGAGATGAAAAACCTGTTAAAGTTTATAAACTAACCCATGCTAATCGACGACTGACTGTTACAGAGGTGGTAGAAGACTTGATAATATCATTTTGGTATAATATTTTGCCCAATATTCTATGCAGGCTCGTTTTTCATCCCACAGACAGAAACAAGACAATGCAAACAATTTCAGTCGAATTTGTCTAAAGAGCTGAAACCGATTCAAACTTTTCAGATGTAATCATAGCAGATGATGAAAATTGGGTTTACGGTTGCTATGAGAAAATACTGCGGCAAGTAACGGAACGAACACAAATTGGGACTTTTTTATTTGCAAAACTGACAATCTCGTCACAAAAAGATTGAAGATTGAAGAGACAGAAACAACATTTGTAAGTACAGCCAAATTATGGCCAAATTGATGCTCTGAGCACAGCTCAACAATGTACAGATTGTCCAACTAATTCTCAATAAGTACTAAATGTGATGCCCCTTTTCCTTGAGGCTTTAAACCCGTGTTTATTTCCTGCTGGACGGCGAATGTGGGACTGTTTGAAAGTTAAATTGAAGTATTTCTTCGAAGTGTCCACAAAGAGTGCGTTATGAAATTAAATAGGCGCTTTCAGCGGCCCATAAGGGACTATTTTAAAAATGACCATTTCGATTTAAATAATAAGTAGTTGATTTGCCTTTTTAAACCCGAATCTTTCTACCATTAGGTGTAAGACTTTTCGTTTCTCTCTCTTTCAGTATCAATGTGGGTCTGGCAATCGGTGTTGATCCTTCAACGCACGAATTACAAAGTTGGTGCAGACGTAGGTAGCTAGTGCTGCTTGTCCAGATATTTTAGGGGAAGCGTTATTAATTGTACTTCCAATGACAAATGGTGACTGGGCCGAGTGCCAACCCCGAAAATAGGAACGAAAAATTCCGACCTCCCCAGGATTCGAACTCGGCACTTCCATGCGGAATGCACGAAAGCATTGTAAATTAAATTTCATGACACTAATCAAAGAATTATTTGAATGACCTTGTAATTAACAAGTCTGGTGAAATATTAGAATTGAACTTTAAAAGAGCATTGTAATTGAAATGTACCATCTAGCAGTGAAAGAATTAATTTAATAATATTTGAATAACTTCTAACTTCACAGTTTCCTTCACAAAAAAAAAGATTAAAAGTTTACATATTTTTCATCTTCTTATAATGTTCGATCGGTAAGGGAATTGTATCAAATATGGTAAGATGGTACATTAATCTTTTCTAAGCCCCTGAAAGTTATGCGAACATTTTCAATACTTCGTTGATGTAGTATTCTGTGTTTATTATGCTTAGCATCTTGCAAGTGCCCTCGTTGAAAACCTCAATTATTATTATTAAGGTAAGTAATGAGTTCTAACTTTTACATAGAGAGCCAAAAGTAAGCGTTGAGAATAATCCTAAATGAGACCTAAAAAGGAGTAAAGTGGGAACGATTTTACGTTGCATAGTTTTCAAAGTACAATAAGACCCCGCTTAACGTTGCTTTGGTTAACGCTGCTCCGTTTAAGGATGTATCACCTATACAGTTACAGCCAAAAATGATGCAAAAGTGCAAACCATTGAATATCTATTTGTCTCTTTAGTTATGCATATACTCATTTACATTATAGATGAAACCGAAATATATCATAGAAACTCATTTGTTAGCGTCTATAATTTGTAATTTATTATAATTTATAAAAAATTGTCATTGCAAAAAGAAACTTTTGGATGTGAAATTCAACTTCTAAATGTGAAAAATACGAGAATTGGTGTAAATATTAATGATATGTGGATGATTTTTTAATTGAAGGGCTTGGTGCAAAAACCGGTCAGCTCCATTTTTTAAAATTTTACAGTATTAACAAAAAAGTGTATTTCAAATGTGGTCCATAGAAGCGTTCATTCATGAAAAATGAGTAATAATAACTGAAATATGGGTGTTAACTAAATGTAACATAACCTCATAATTGCCTTTTGTTGTAAATTTCTGATCAAAGTCGTATTAGATAGATACTGTAGCTTTGTTTTAATGTTTGTTTCAGTAAATTTAAACGACCTAATCCATTATGGTTATGTGCTGGGCTCCAGCTTGTAAACATTACAGTCAACGAGTCACACTTACGTTGTGGTACGCATAGATGCAGAGAGCAGCCATGTGGTGGCAAATCACTTACCCCCTAGGACACTCACACACAGCATCCACTATGCCACCTTCACTCGGCGGAAGATATACACCGTGGTGGAAGTATTATATAGTATGGCCTTATTCACAGATACACATTTAAATTCACAGAAACTTTGATTAGGTAAGGCACAAGCCAGTAGAAATAACTTAGGTCGTTTAAATTTACTGAAACAAATATCTATCTAATACGACTTTGATCAGAAATTTACAACAAAAGGCAATTATGAGGTTGTTACGGTACTGTCTTGGATTTGTTAATTATTTCAAACTCGCGCGTAAGTCCGAACTCCCTCTCTCGACGAAGCAGGAAAAATGGGCGATGATTGTAACCTTGAGTTGAAGTGTGCGACGGCAGAACCTGAAGGTGGGTCTAAGTGATTGGTTATGCTAACAATTTGAAAGGGAAGTGAGTGATTCCCATTAGCAAGTGTAAATTCTGGGATGCTATAAAAATATCGTGCCGTGATTAACCACCGGCCCGCTGAAACTTCGGTGTCAAGAAAATCCACCCGGATGACCTTTCCAGCCCGTAATAATCGAGGATCAACCGCCTACGCATGGACCCGGACGCATAGTCGCCTTAGCTAAGTTAATTGATACTGATTTCCTGTTATGCATTTGTGTTGCAATTTATTGGCCATCAGCCGAATGGGTACCCTTGTTTAATATTTTCAATTTATGTAGTAAGTAATATTTGTTGAATTTCAATTTATGTAATAAGTAATATTTGTGGAAATTACCATTGTGTGGTAAGTAATAACCTCACGGTTATTTCATGATTTGAACTAGTCAATACAATTGTTATCTCGTTTACCATCTTTTACTGTAACCTGCATCGTTGAGAGAGAAAGTTCTGCTTTTCTTTCTCTCGTGGAATTTCGACCACCCAAAAGCAGTGGCGCCCTAACAATTTCCGGAGCAGAACGAGAGAACGCTTCCCTAGTAACCTCGAGGGCTAATTTTTCAATTCACTCCCTCGCCGACTTGAGTTTGCCAAGCCGATATAGCTTCGCGGCGCGAAAACCCGTAGCAAGGTTATGTTACATTTAGTTAACACACATATTTCAGTTATTATTACTCATTTTTCATGAATGGACGCTTCTATGGACCACATTTAGTGAATTCTTACCGTTTTTGGTGTTTTTTCCCCTTAAAAGCTCCAGATAACTTAAATATATCACTATTTCGCAAATTTTACGTGTTAAAGTAAGTTTGTTTGGATAATGCACCTTGACCTACGACAACAAAATGGCCGCGACTACGTCACACTAATGTCCCGTATACGAAACTCGCATCGGGACTCGTACAGAAAAAAGATGCAGTTCTTATAGCAAAACTCTCGTAAGAGTTCTCAAAACCAATAGGAGGTATGAGAAATCTTGCAGTGTAAATAATTTCATATTGATACGGACAGAACTCGTACGACATCTCATACGAGAAATCGCATAATGTAATACTTGCTTTACAAGTATTAGCTAAACAATTATGGTGTGGCTCATGCAAGGAAGCCCTATCGCTGGAGTATATTTTGTCAATTAGATGTCATAAAATAATCAATTAATTCATTGGCACTCTGTATTTTGCTACGTCTACGTTATACTTCTAATATCTATTTGAACTTTAAAGAATTGTTCGATTTAGGTACATTTGCTTAACGATAACATAAAATAACATAACATAAGTAATAACTAGAATAAATAAAATAACTCATTAGAGAAGAAGAAAGCGGGGCTGTACCAAGAACACTAGCAACGTTGCTTCTCTGCATAGCCAAACTTATTCGTTGCTTCAAATATGTTTTGGCTTGAGGAATTCCCGTTGTTTGACCAATACGTCTCCCCAAATCTTCAAGGAGAGAAAGGGAATTAGCACTCCAAGGACCCAAAGTTTCCACAGCAAAGGCGACGAAAAAATAATCATCAGAAATTGCCTAATATTTTTTTGTCTTAAGATTTTCTGCCAACTGTCCAGCAGATCTTGCAGAAAATGAAGAATCAGTCAAATGAGAAGGGGCAAGTGTATCCGTACAAGTAAAATCCCAAACTAAAGATTTACCTACTTTCCATGGAATAAATGTAATACCATCTGGACGTTTGCCATCATCCCTCAGAACACCATTAGGTTCAAGGATACAAGGGATGTTGGCAGAAGAGAAAGCACGTTTAATAATGTCATTAATACAGCTGTGACGAGAGAGTCTACCAGCACTTTTAATGCACGATAAACCATGATGACCCAACGAGTCTACAGAAGAACCGCACGAGCAGATATGAGGATGACAGAAATTGATGCCCAATCTTTTCTTTTTCTAAAAGAGTATCTAATTTACTAGATGGAAGAGCTTCAAGCCAAGCTCTAGATTCAAGTTCAGATTTTGAATTTATTATTGAATTATTGTCCAGCTTCGATCTACCGAGCGCAATGCGCAATGTTGCCAAATTTCGGGTGCCCGACTCCCAATTTTCACGCGATAGGTACGTTTTCCAATAGTTTTAATTAATATCTTTAAAACTAGTTTCAAAAGCGTAATGCAACTTTAGCTTAGCTTTTGTTGCAACTTCACCTATTCGTTTCTTCATAACTAATTCACTGAATATTTGTCTTGCAGAGACACCTGCATAAGAACCCATGTTAAATTACACTAAATTATAAATTTAATTGCTCTTTAATGAAATTCCCAAAAATTGTGAAATTGATTGGATGCATTCAGAAGAGGTTCAACTTTAACTGGAATAAATTTCAGTATTATGCGGTAGTATTGGTATTTCTCGAAATTGAACGTGCTTTGAAACTTGCATGCAGTCTCGCGGCGCGTTTGATCCCAAGTAACACAGGACGTCCAATGGACGTACATGCTGGTCCATTTCTTATCCATTTATGGACGATCCACAAGCGGATCTATAATGGACGTCCAATGCACGTCCAAGCTCATCCATAAATGTACATTACAGCAATGGATATAAATGGGACGTCCACTGGATGTACATTTATGGACTTAATCTGGACGTGCATCAACGGATCAACATGGATGTCCATTGGACGTACATTCATGGACATAAACGGACAGTACATAAACGGATCAGTATGGACGTCCATTGGACGTACATTCGTGTACTTGATTCGATCGGCCGGTAAACGAATCGACATGTATCAAAAAATTTGAAACTTTAACTAAAAGCATTATTAAACTCACTACTTTATGACTTTATGATTTTGACTGTATGAAGAATACGTTGTTTTGATATCCTGATTAGATCTACGAGATAAGGACTTTCTAATGAATTATTAATTAAACTATTGAACGATTTTTTAGCAATTCGTATGTAAAATGCGAGATACAACTTTGAATACAAATTTATAACTGCTAATTATTTCAAATTTTGTTTAACAATTGTTTAGTTTCAGTTACCTGTAAATAAAGTTTTGATAAAATTTGCCTATATTGTGTTTAATAATCAAAAAGTTGTTTGATTCCGTCACTAATCAAATTGATCCCATTTTAAGTATGAAGTTGATCATTAATTATTTTAAGTATAATTTAATTTAGAAACGAACAATCAAATTTTTTTACTACAAATCATTACATGTTTACAACTAATTATCACGTTAATAAACTTTGTATTTGGTGCTGTATACTTATTTCGTCAGTTGTAGTGAGTGAGTGCCATTTGAAGAGTTTTTGGAGACTGCCGTAAGTAAAAATGACAATGTATTTAAGTTTTTTTAAAATATTTTTTACATGTTTTAGGCAACTCACTGTTGGGAGAAATAGTTTATTATGAATTTGCGAAACCTACATGAATTTGTATTATGGAATTTGAATTATGCAAGGTCGAAGAAAAAAAGGGGGTTTTGTAATTGCAGCTTTGATTATATTGGTAAGTTCAAATGATTTTAAGAAAGGGGTGTGTAATATTTTATTTTTTTAGATAGTGTAAATTTAGTTCTTCCGAAAGGGGTATTAAAGCTGCAATGGAAAAATTGTGGTGAAGAACCGGTGTTGTTTTGAAATGACTTTTTTTCAAAGTTTCTAGTTGTTTAATTTGTTAATAATTAGTTAAATTCTGTATGGTAATTATTTTTGAATGCGCATATTTTTTAAGGTTAAGTTTCTAGTTATTTAGTTTGTTAATAGTTAAAGTTAAATAGGTAAAGTTGTTCACCGCAAATTATTTTTAAATTTACATATTTCTTTATGCGTATTTTTGAAGAATAAGTTTCATGTTATTTAATTTGTTAATGGTTAGTTCTATTTGTTAAAGATCGTTATTGTAACAATTTTTGAATTTAGAATTTTTTTCAAGCTTATTTATTTTTGAATATATGCTTTTTCCATTTTTTATTTATTTATTTTTTAATCCCACAACGTTTATAAGTACGTCCATTAATGTCCATAATTTGAATTAAAAAAGGGACATACATAAGACGTCCAGTGAACGTCCAAAATGAATCCGTTTACAATCCCAAAGACGTCCAATAAGCGTTTGTCGATGGACGTCCACGAACCGGCACGATATGGACGTACATTGAACGTCCGAAAAGATCTCAAATGTAGTCCCAAAAAAGTCCACAAACTACCGTCCAGATGTACGTCCAATTTAGTCTCAAATTGGACGTCCATTGGACGTACAGTGATCCGTTTGTGTACGTCCAATGTACGTCCATTGGATGTACATGTGTTACGTGGGATATAATTACAGTAAGAATGCATGCAGTTGATTTATGATCGGAGATGATATCGGTTAACGCTGTTTCGTTTAGAATTGGAGTTTACCGGAACGTATGCCCCGCGTTAAGCGGATTTTTATTGCATAAATAAAACAATTGTCTTTCTGTATGTAGCTTTCAATCTTTAGAATACATTTTTAATACAACCTACTTTTTTCGGAAAGCAACATGTTGGTTTCGTTTTGCCACTTGAGTGTTAAACTATTCATAAAATGTATAAAAAGTCCGATAAACTGAAATAAGAAAATGTAGAGGCAAATGTTTTTTGCGATATCTGCCATGTTTCAAGGGCTTGGGAGATAATAGAAAAGAACTGTAAGTTCCTAGAACACAGGCGTTCTCAACCCTTAACCACTGAAGTGCACATTTCTCTCTTCCCATCATTCTCACACAATAAACATCTCAGCACTACATCTTCATTATTGATCTATTCTCAGCACGCCGCCTTTGAGAAGGATGGACTCATAGTCAATTTTTAAAAATCATCCCACATCAAAACTCCAATTTCGCATTGCGGAGCAAGTCGCGAGCCTGTAATTTTTTCCGCAGAAAAATGCATTTACTGATCGGACAAGTGTACGAGATAATGGTTACCGAGGAGTAAATAACGTACGACCATTTATCTTTGAAGAGTTATCTGCTATCATTCATTGTCTTTCTAAAAGCGATTTCGTTTTCGATTCAGCTCATCAGTTTACATCGGAAGGATCTCCGATGCATATCGAAGATAAATTCTTTAAATAAATCGCTTTGCTTGTGTAGTGTATGCTTGTCGAGCCATGATGATGGAACGCCCTTAGTCACCTGTTTCGGGGTGCGACGATTTATCTTCGGCCCGAAGACAGGGGCCGTTTACGTGACCGAAATTTTTAATGCGAATTTCCAATGGGTTATTTGAATAGGTTTCAGGTTAATTGGAACAATTTAGGGCGCTTTTCTCGGTAAACATAATTTATGGCGAGTTTATCAAAACTGCTGTGTGTTATTGGGCAAATAAAAACATTGTCGATGTTATTGCTGGGAATATGAAAGCTGCACAAATTGTTATCCATAAATTTTGAGTGAGACTTATTTTCGGAATAAAATTTTTATTGGGGGTTCCTCAATCAATTTCAGTTGTATAAAATAACCCGGATGAGCAATGGGAGTTCTGTAATTTTTTTATCTCTTCGCCAATGGCGCGGAAATTAATTGAATACTTTAAAAACAATCGTAAATGATCGATTGAAAAGAAACTTTTTATTGAGATTGTTCAATCATTTCAATAAAAGTTTTATTATGTGGAAACTACTGCTTGAACAAGTAACTGCATCTAGATGATTTCATTTAATTTGAAAACAAATGTAAACTCTTCAATTTTCTGCTCTTGCGTTTTTATTTTCCAACTTGCAAGTACTGTTATTTCACGATTACAGCTTTTAGCGTTTAGTGAGTATTTGCATAATAAGGCGAACAAACGTGTTACTGAGGGTGCATTAATGTTTTTTGTACTGCGCATTAATAATTTTTATATTAGATTCGAGTTCGCAAGGGAACGTAAACGAGCCACTTTCTAACAGGTTCAAAACATATAAATAGAGGCGCGCTTAAATGAAAATTTGTTTTACAGCGATTATTTTTTTAAGTAAAAACACTTCTTTTGAGCTAAATTTGAATCTGAACTTTGTATATTTTGAGCGAGAAAAATCTCGAAAGTTAATCGAGCTCTTATTTTTGTAGATTGTTTCAAATTAACTTGTTAATCTAAAAATTAAATTCGGTTGGTAATTTCAAGATTGCATGGTTCCAACAATATTTCTTAATAGTTCTTTACTATTCTGAGTCACGTTAATTGTATCGCAAACACGGTTGGCATTTTTCAAGTAAATAAAGTTTCGCACGATAAACATTAATTTATGAAAGCAGCTGTCTTTCTCGTTCACGTTTGTTTTCAATTTTTCATTTTTATTACATTTATTCTCATCTAATTGCCAAACATTTTTTAAAATACAAATGATGTTTATAATTTGACATAATTTAAACCACGTAAACATACTGTAATAAAAAAGGAATTAAAACAGTACACTGAATAGCAAGTAATAAATTTGCGCAGCGAGTTCGTTGTCTTATTTTTATTCACTTGTTGACTAGAAACACAAATACTAGTTAATAAAAGATTTTTTCTACTTTGGTATCATAAGCGAGTTTTTGTGAAACTGAAAGTAGTGTCACAAAGGAACTTTTTGTGTAACGGCTTTTGGTTATTTTTTTGATACTTATTACGTTGGTATTGCTGTAATAGCACGCTGGCCGGCAGCGTCGGGCATCTCTACCGAGCTCCTCTCAAGGTCAAGCCAAGTGTATAGCTTAATTCTTCCATGACTTATTCACAAAAATATCAAACTCGAGATTTTAAATTTGAAGTTTTAGTTGACATAATATGACCTATTATGACACATGACAAATACCAACACAAGCAGTACCTAATCCTAAAAATCTCTAGAATATTTAGAAAGCACAATTTTCAAATTTTCATGAAACTAAGAGCACCAAAGTAGAAAAAATAGTATATTACATTCGTTTTATAAGACGTATTGTCGCACTCATGACATTGGAGCACTCCTCGCTTCGCTCGTCGTGCCCCAAACTTATTTGTGCGACAATAGATCGTCTTATAAAACTTGTATAATAATATACTATTTTCTACTTTGGTATCATAAGCGAGTTTTTGTGAAACTGAAAGTAGTGTCACAAAGGAACTTTTTGTGACACGGCTTTTGTTTTTTTTTTTTTTGATACTTATTACGTTGGTATTGCTGTAATAGCACGCTGGCCGACGTCGGGCATCTCTACCGAGCTCCTGTCAAGGTCAAGCCAAGTGTACAGCTTAATTCTTCTATGACTTATTCACAAAAATATCAAACTCGAGATTTTAAATTTGAAGTTTTAGTTGACATATGACACATGACAAATACCAACACAACCAGTACCTAATTCTAAAAATCTCTAGAATATTTAGAAAGCACAATTTTCAAATTTTCATGAAACTAAGAGCACCAAAGTAGAAAAAATAGTATATTTCACTCGTTTTATAAGACGTATTGTCGCACTCATGACATCGGAGCACTCCTCGCTTCGCTCGTCGTGCCCCAAACTTATTCGTGCGACAATAGATCGTCTTATAAAACTTGTATAATAATGTACTATTTTCTAGTATTAGTAGTATTTATAGTAGTAGTTTATAGTAGTATTTCTAGTAGTAGTATTTTCTAGTTTCCGGCCATTCGAAGTTGGAAACTAAATTGTTCCAGACTAAAACATTTATAGTTAGTACTAACAAGATTATCATACATAACTCATTAAATAACGTCAACGAAGATTTTGTAATAATTTTTGGAAATAAAAACTGGAAAACAAACAAGAAAAAGCTCCTTAATCCGGTTCTATGGCTACAAACCAGTAAAGAGTTTTAGTAAACATATCATTACCATTTAGTTTCATAAACTGTTTGATGCTCTATTTATGTAGGTACGACAAATATTTGCTATTATTATTAGAATGTGCTGAGAAAAATGCTGGATTACCATTTTTGAAAATAGGGCAATTTGTAGTAATTCAAACGGTTTGAATCAATTAAACGGCGATTCTATTAACCTGTGGTGATAACTGAGCAACTAATTCAATTAACCAGCGAAATAAATTAAGCGGCAACTATTGTATGTGAGCCTTTCATATGCTCCTTGTTAAGAAACGGCAAATAGAATATCCTGCTTGATTCTTGTGTCATTGTTTCTGTACACTACGGATTTTTTCATCATAAACTAGGGCCTTTATGTACCGTAACAAGACAAATGTAATATAGTAAGGTCTGCACTTTTAACTTCCTGCGTAAACTAATGTTATCAGGAATTCCCACCGGACAACATGTGGGTATATAAACAGCTGACCGGGAAACTTTATTGAGAAGCTCTAATGCGGCTATATCCTGTAGACGTTTTTAGCAACGCGAACTGAAAAATTAGGATTCGCCATTCATTTTCTTATGTCCGGGTTTACCCGGTTGATTCATAGAATCTTTCGCGGCTGTGAAGCTGTTAAACATCTTCGTTAATGGCAACCTGGAGTATCCAACCCCACTCGTTGGATTGGACAATCTGCATCATTCTGATGCCTACAGGTCTACAGGGAGTTAATAGTATTTTCAATATAATAATAATTTGCATATAGTTTTCCACCTGCACTAAGTGGACCGGACCATTACTTGTAATTTTGTCTTTAGATGGGTATTTAAGTTAATCAGGAACATCTTAAAATAATTGAAATTGCAACATAAAAAAGTGATGAAAATTGTTTGGCCAAATTGAGACTTTTGTTTGTTAATTGTTATTTCTCTGTGTCACCTGTATTGAGAGTGAGATTATGGCTAAAGTAGGATAACAGGGAAGCGGGAAGGAGAGTTTTTCTTGAGAGAAATAGCTGCAAATTGTCATAGTGAAAACCCCGCAGAACGGGATCCGCTGGTCAATGACGAGCAAATGAGGTACAAGACTACGTGTGTTACCCTCAACGTCAGTAGCAAAGCTTTGAGTTGTGACACCAAGACTGAATTGGAACATAGAATGGTGTACAGTTGCTATTCAGTGATGAACCTCAATTTTCTTGAGGAATGCACAACGACCACATAGAAATATAGAAAGAAAACTACTGAGTTTTGAGCTCTGAATATTTCGACGAATGCTTCACCAATAAAGAGGTAGATCAAATCAGTCACTGGATACACACCACGTCCTTACGAAGGATGATGTGAAGATGTCACCGTTAAGAAGAAGAAGAGAGATCTCTAAAACGTGGAATTATGAAGTGAAATATACAGTGAATCAACTTTTCAGCATTGCCAACACAATTTTAGTTTTTTATCTTTTCCCCCGAGTTTCCCTAGAGTTTTCCCCGAGCTTAAGACTTCACTAAACAACCGGTCATGAAATTCAACTTGTGAATTATGGTACAACATTCGTACGCTATTGTACAGAATGTCAATCACTTCTATGACATATTCAGAGATACATTAAAGAAGTGGTTCATCTCCACAACTTTTACTAGTTGCAGCGGATGGACAACTCACTTTTCAAGCGGAATAATACTCATAAACATGTCGCGGTAACCTTTGTTAACTTCTTTCAAGAAGTCAATGTTAACCTTATGCCTTAACCCTAAACCTCCTGACTTGGCTAATCACTCATGTGTAGGACATAATGGGGATGCGATTGATGGACCTAGCTAATCCTACTTAGATACTGGAAGCTCTCCGGCACACATGGCAAGTTTCTTGAGACACAATATCTTAAGAATACCTAAATCATTTATAAAAATCAATATTACACGGGGTCAATGATTGTGTAAATAACAGAAGCCACTAACATAATTAATGAATTCAATTTAATTCTGCTTTTATTTTAAATTTTGGGTAAAAAATGTCTGCCACTTCTTAATATTGCAACTTTTTTGTGAAATCAAATCGCAGAAGTGCACAAAACTGCATCATTCTTTGTCCATAACTGATTGTTAAATAATATTCTTAAAAATTTAGAAAACGGCTATCAAATTGTGGAAGGTCGATTGTCGATGGAAAGTAATTTCTAACGCGATTTCATGCATACGTTAAAAAATATAAAACGAAGTAATTCATACGGTGTTGGAATTTCTAATAACGGAATGGTGCAAAGAGACTAAGCGTGATAATCAATTTTTCCATCTGCAAGTTCCGCTTCGCGTTCTCTTAAAAAGAATTATCAATAAATTTGCAAAACGCGCATTTTTAATTAACCCTCCGCAAAGAACAATGGATTGACCCCATTTTTCCCCTCGAAATCATGAAATGAGCTTTCTTTTATTCAAATTCGGTTATTTTAGAACGGTTTAATTTTGGCACCAGGTGTTGTGCCGATATCACGTTAAGGAAGATCTCCGACGGAAAAAGAACCGACCGGTATCGTTCGCACCTGTCTCGACTGGAAATATCACGATCGTTTTTCGAGGAGATAAAGTGTTTTATAGAAATAAAATGTTTGTGTATCAAGTAGAAACTCACCCATAAAAGCGGAAGGGACCGTTGCTAAAAATAATCGTCGCTGACTTCGCACTCGCACTCCGTTCTCCGAGTCCTGCAACTCCCGCACCAGCCCCTCCATCTGAAAACAAAATGAAAACAGTCCTTTAATAAACAGTTTCGTAATAACAGGGATTTGATTGGTGTCTTATTGTATGATTAATTGATAAGTGACGAACCAAATTATTCATGGTCGTATCTTACTGCCGTTTTAATTAAAGGGATCGTGTAATTTGGAATAATAAAATTCCGGTAATATAAAACAGCCGTAAACGTAGCGGCTTACAAGACTGCTTTATGTCGGTGGCTTTCGTAGAACAATGGCCTAAAAACTAAAAAGTACCGCTGTGGGTGTATATTAACACATTAAATTTGCATACTCGAGTTTGCCTTCTGAAAATAAGCAAACTTCGCTCAATCCATTAGGAAGAAACTTCCTCATGCGCTAAAAGCGTTAAATGCACTTGCGCGAAATGATGCTTTTTTACTAAATGTGTTTATTTGAATTATTAAATCGATTTTTACCAGCAGGTTGCGATATTTATTTGGAAAAGAAAAGTGTTAATTTGAGGCTTTCAAGAAACATGCTTTTAGTAAGATCAGGTCGTTTAACCCGATCTTGTAAACTAAAAAAAATTAAGCAAAAAATCTGCAAAAGTGTGTCAAGCTTTATTTGATCCAAGCAGATCGATAACAATCAATTTCAGGCTTTGATGGAAACTGATCCGTGGGAAATGTCGCGAGAAATAGTAGAAAAGTTGACCATTCACACGTAATATAGCATTTTCATGAGCTCAGGATTGTGTCACAGAACATTTGGAAATCATTCCCGAATTTTTGTGTCAAGAAAAACTTGGGCATAACCTAAATTCGACCAAAACAATTTTGTGTTGATAACTATAACATTTAAATTGTATTTTAAAAATGGGGTAAAATAATCTTTGCGTCAAAACAGCAAAGTACTAACTGTGCAAAGGGCAGTTAGAGGGCAAAACTCAAATATTTTCGAACCACAAAAAGATTGGAAAGATTTCAAAACATTCTAAAGTGCTGTACTTCAAGGTGAACTTGAACAGTAATTGCTTGGCATAGAATTAAGAAATTCGCCTTTACAAAAAAATATGTTTGTAAATTAGCGATTGAACTGGCTGTTAGATGTATTTCAAACATTACTTTCCTGTGAAGAGAAAGCGTGACAAACGGATCTCGCCCCTGGAGCATTAATGTTCTTTTTCATGATTCTCTAAACGACATATCATATCAAGCAAAATTAATGTTCAAGTACGGTGCAGTTGAAAAAGAATCTTATGAAAATTGTTTCGTTCTTATTATAATTTTTATTTTAGATCTATCAAAATCCAATATTTGATTCCTTTTAATTTTACAATTTGCACAACAGTTGCAGAAATATTTACAATGTAAGCAGCGAAATTTAAGTTTCTTCAAAATTTTGTTTGATGCAAATCTTCCTAATTTGAATTTTCCAATGCAACTGTTCAAACAGTCAGCTTTCGCAGCTGAAAAACTTTTTCAGCGCCCCTACTACAATAAGAAGACATAAAACGGAAATCTAGCCGTGATAATCTGAAACGGTTTATGGTAACCGTAAATTACTTGAAACACCTTAAGTTGCGATTACCGGTTCCTTAATACCTAAGTTATAACTGTTATGCACAACCGAACCGTCCTTAAGCTACTTATTAAAACTTAACAAATTTTAATAATTCTTTTGTTGCAATTTCACCACGCTTGTAATTCGCTTTTTGAAAACGCAATATGTGGAATATCAAACAGTTTACTGTAACTTTTCAGGTTGAAAATTTCATATTGAACTATCGGAGTTGGTAAAAGTTTTATGTGAACAATATCCAATAGAGAAATGGCCATTTTTATTAACGGTTTTAGTGTAACACACATCAAACATCGAGTTTCTAAATGATCCGTTTGATTACTTCGGATACTATTTATACACTGCCTTGTTCCAATCAAACGTATTCCTTGTTTGCAGGTCCATATCAAACTTTACTTTCACGAATCGGCAAAGTTATCAAAGCAATCAGTGGAGCTGGAGAAAACTTATTGTTTAAACTTTAATTTAAGTTTATATGATTTTGTTGCAAATTAATTGTAATTTATTTTCTGGTTCCTCAATATTGAAACATATATTCAGATAACAATAATTATACAGTAGGGGAGTATGCTACGACCAGAAATGAATCAAAAAGTTAAATCTTAGTCACATTAGGTGAAATTTAAAAAATCTTTATTAAATGTTTCATGTTGCTTAGAAACGTGGAAAACGTAATTAAAATTACTTAATTTAATTAATTAATTAATATAGGTCACATTTAAAGTAATTTAATTAATAAACAAAAATCTCTTATCGACATTATGCTAACAAACTAAAGTCTACATTAGATGTTCAAAGTGGCCTCCTTGCGACTCAATGTACACTGTCTAATCCTTTCAAAGATTCCCAAACGGTTTCTAATGAATTCACAAGCATCAATCACACGTTGGCGCAGTTTGTTTTGCCTAACGATTAGAACCTAATAAACCAAGAATTTTAAATGTCCCCATGAATCAAAATCTAAAGGAGTGAGAGCAGGATGTCTTGGAGGCCATGCGATGGGTCCTGGTCTGTCTATCATTTGCTTGTACACCTGATTAAGTAAATCACGAACTTGACGGGACAAATGAGCAGGAGCTCGCTCCGTCGTCGTGCATAAACCACATTTATTTTTGAAAGCTAAAGGAACATCGTCCAATAGCTCAGAAAGGGTAATAGAGAGTTTCTGCAGCTAAGATAAGGATTAATTAAAAACTCTTCTACCATACCAATCCAAACATTAATCTGGAATCGTGGCTGGTGTCCAGATGGAAACGTTAGATACGAATTCTCTTCTGCTTAGTGATGTTGGGTGTGCAGATTTCCAATGTCGTTTCTAGTAAATGTAGCTTAGTTGACAAATAGAATAGAGTTACCAAAACTGGATTAACGGTTTCCTGAACCTTCCATCTACAAAAATGTTCCCGGACGAGATAATCAGCAGGAGAATTACCGTCCGAACAGTATCATATGATCTACATTAGATGGTGCCGCTAATTGTCGGGAGTGGTCTCTTCTAATTCGGGCGTACGATGACATCGTTTTTTTCCTATATCTGCAACTGGTACGTGTCACGGTACCTGTCTCAGCAAGTCGCTGGTACAAACAAACAAACGTTTCAGGATGTGACTGCTGTCGATTTGGAGAATACTTTTGATAAAACCTTGAAGCCTCGTTGCCATTTAGCACGACCGTGCACAAAAATCATTTCTGCTTTTTCACGAAAAGAAAAATATACCATATTGGAACTAAATTTCACTTATTTCTGCCAAATTTCAATAACACAATTACATGATCAATAACTTAAGTAATCTTAAAAAAGGTAAGGGCCAATTGCGGAAACGAAATTAACAACGGTGTCAGCTAACAGAGCGTTAACTAGATCTATGATTGGCTGCCAGCACATTGTAGTTTACTGGCAGCCAATCATAGATCTAGGTATCGCTCTGTTAGCTGACACCACTGTAAACTTCGTTTCTGCAACTGGCCCTTAGACAATTTTTAAATGTGACTCAGATTTAAAACTTAGTTACATAATAATATGTACTTTACATGAATACACGGGTGTCTTGAAAATAGATACATTAATTTTAACCAGCAACAGAACTCGTCAATTCGCCAACTCGAATTCGCATGTTCCTTTAGTGTGTCATTGGACACTAACAGATTAGAAGTGTCAAAGAGTCTTAGATAAAATATTGTATTGAAATCCCATATAATGGACATTACCCCTGGTAACTTATGAATAAGAATCTTTGATGTTTTCACTGGTAACACCGAATCCCATAATATTAAGTTGATATACATTTTTAAAATGACTGTTTTACACTCGTAGGTAGCTTACCACAAAATGAGATTGCTCAAAGTTTTCTATAAATACTTAAGACCAATGTTAATAAAACAGTTAACAAATAAACAGTAGTAACTGCAGTAGGAATCAAAATTCATGTCAGCGTTGACAAGATTCTGGCGATATTTTTAGACAGGTGTTATCGTTTATTATTTATCACTATAATTAGCAGCCGTTATGCAGACATACACATTCTGTCCCAAAGTGTTTTGCATTTGCATGAGAAGACATTGAATAAGCTGCAATAAGAGACTGTGGGTTCACGCAATCTCAAAATGACTCCAAATGAGCACTTTCCGTTTCCAAATACAAAAAAAAAAAAACATTGGAAAACAGGGAACCGAAATTGATGACAGCTATTTATGATTTTATCGAGGGAAAAGCAAATCGCTATTTTTCGATTGGTGGAAGATTTACATCATTGTTATGAAAGTTGGAGTACTGCCGAATCAAGGAAATAAAAGTATTTATTCTCATTAAAAACGTGGACTTTGTTGTTAGACTTAAAAGTATTTGTCCTGCCAACGCAGCATCACTTTGAGGGATTCTTTATAAGAAAGCTTACAGTTAATTGGTATTACAATTATTAAAAATTTAATAAAATTGTTTACAATCATATAAGCAACTTTTAATGTGTAAACCCAAATATTAAATGGAACATTTTTGATGGTTTTAAGAACATCTTGCTTTCAATTTCATTTATTCAAAATAAAACTGTAAAATTGACAAAATATTTTTCGTATCAAGTCGAAAGATCGGAAAACACACAGATTCCAACATCCGCAAAAAATCTGTAAAAACCGAGTCCGTTCGAATTGACAATGAATATTTAAAAAACAAATCTCAAAATCTGAAATTGCAAATGGAAAAAAAATTGTTCCGGACGCGAAACGCGCCCGAAAATTAATTTGATAACAGCCATTCGAGATTTTATTGACATTGTTGATTTCTGAAAACCGTCGGAAGCCCCGGGCACTTCCATCAGCCTAAAAAAACTTTCTTTGTATAAAAAAACAATATTGGGACGCAGATATATAAACTTGGCATCAAAGGGGACAAAAGAGAACGTGTTTGTGGTACACTTTGAAGTGGTGAATATTGGAACTTCTATATGAATGTGTATGTGTGTGTGTGTGTGTGTGTGTGCATGTGTGTTAGAGTGGGTTGTGTTTACTTAATGAAATTCTATAATGTGTGCATAAGTTGACTGTTTCGTTAATGAAATTCCACGAAAAAACGAGTTATTTTCAGTTAAATCCGATTCGGCGCCCGGAGTTGGTTTATTGCGGAAAAAATTGCGAAAAATTCGCGGCACGCCATTCTAAAACGCCATCGTACATCTTTTAATAAATAAACTACTCGTCAAGTTTATTTCGCGTGAAACAAAAAACATGATTTATTTATGCGCCTGGGAAAACGACCACCTGTTCTCCTTTTGTTTGGCTAAATTAAAATACTTTAAACAAACAATTTCGTTGCTTTGTTTTACAATTTCCCCGACAGCTTAAGAAAAATAAGAAAAACACCGTTGACCTCCAGGAATTAATCCGAAAACTCGCATCATTTTTCACGCAACTTTTTCCAATCCGCATAACTTATTAATTCTGTAGCTTAAAAGAGTTTAAGCGCTCTTTTGATGTCAGATTTGAGTTTGTCATTCTGCACAATTTTTCTACAAAAGACGGTTTAACAATGGGTCATCTAGAGTCGGGTTTTCATTGTACCATTAATAATCTTTTTCGACGTTATTCAGATTTCAGAAATTAATGAGGCACTGTAGTAAATTTTCCTGCAGTTATAAATCGGTTTCGATGGGTTTCGCTATTTTAAAACCTTGATTTCATTTAAAAATCACCTCTTTTTCGGCATCTTTAAATAAATGAAAACATCCCCGGGAGACGCGGGTGAAGCGTAGGTTGAAATATCCTGTCATTAAAAGCAGGCCGAATATTTAAATTCACCGCAACACTGGGAAGTGATCGAAAGCGAATTTTTAGAAAAAAAATTAAATTTAAACTTCCGACCATGAATAATTCTTGACGTAAACACTCGCCTGAAATATCGCCGGGGCTAATCACTTTCCAGGAACGGTCATTCCGCTCTAATATTGATGAAGATGGATTCAGAAAGTCAATAAAACAATGGCTCAGCGCTTATAAATATTTAGATGCAACTGTGTGTTGCTATTGATTTTAACTGGAATAACCTCAAAACGTTCGTTAAGACCGGCGTGCATGCTATTAATTTAACCACCGCTTTCACAAAAAATCATCATCCACGGTATAACTCGCATGCAACAAATTTTTTGCAGTCGATTTTCATCAAAATTATTCGTCAAAGAAAAACACAGGAAGCCACAAATGGAGAGTTTGATATATGGCGCAAAGTTTAAAAAAAAAAACAAATTGGGCAAAAAGAGAATGATGGTCGCTAAAAGCGTCAAGACAAATGCATCACGGAAAGAATGGAAGGAGTTTGGATTAGTAAAATATCGCCGTCATTACCGGGCCTGACAAGAGAAAGAAAAAATTGAGTTTGAAAAAAAACTGTATCGTGCCGCAAGGGTTTGTAAAATTAGTGCCAAATTATATTCGATTACTCGAGGTAAAGGAGCCAAAGACCAAAATGGACAAAGTTTTTCGACTATGAGAAATAAATTCATAAAAACGGAATTAGCTACTCTTATAGTGTTTAAAAAGTTGTGTTTGTGATAAACTTTGAACCTGTAAAAATAATAATTTCGTTTTGCGACCCGCAACTGAAGGCTAACGTTGGCAATTTGTCAACGTTACATAGGGTCGAGATACCATCTGTTGCCACTAGACTCTCTTTGGCCACCTTATTTGTAGATGCGAATTTATAAAGTTTACGGTAAGTGAATAACCAAGAATGTGTTTGATTAGCGTTTTTAAATACGTCGCCAAAACATTTCTTTGGACCATGATGATTTTATTTGAGCTGTACTATAGGGAAAAGTGGGGGCGTGGTGCGCGGTGGGTAATCGTGTGCGCCATTGTATTTAATAATACAGGGTTAATTCTGCAATTCAAAGTAGTACTGATCTTGCATAATTGCACTATAAATTGTTTATGTCACAATTAGAATCATTCGCATACACGTGCAGATAGTGACAGGTGCTCTCGAGAAATTTGTGATTGTTTTCTTATTTTTCGGTGTCGGAAAATAAAAAGATAAGCCCACATATTGTTTTGTTAGTATTTCGGCGCATGTATTCTTCCAGTTGTCACATGGTACGTTATATTAAAAGTTTTATTTTCTTCAGGTGCAAAATAACGGCAAAAAGCAAAAACAAGCAGGGAATTATAAATGTGACTTTTATTTAACCCTTAACCTGAAACATTACGAGAAAGTAAATATCATTAAGGGTGTTCGCAATAAATCGTCGGTCGAGTATTATAATGTTCTACCAGCACTTTTTACGAGAAATGAGTTAAGGACAGATTTCAGTCACTGGGTGCCATATGGTTCTATTAGAACAGACTCTTGCTGGCATTTGTACAGCTTGTTGGTTTTAATGTCAATATTATATTGTGCTAACTGAAGAATTTGATATGCTCGAAAATGTTATATTGTGCTATCAGCTTCGACCAATAGGCGCGCGAAACAGACTGCTGCTAGAACAATATAATTTTTAATTAATTTCTCTTATTTACTTGCCACCACCACTGTTACTGTCTTACCTTATTTGTTGTGGTAAAGATAATTTACTGGTTGTGCTTTCATGTGACATTATAATGGAAGACTCTGAAGCAAGGTATGTTAAATATCTTTCCCTTTTTCCTTAAATGGAATAATGCTACTTTTATTCCTTATTCCAAAATTACGAAAAGTATTATTTTTATAATTTGGTGCAGGAAATTGTGAAGAAAATCGAGATCCTCTCCATGAAAGTGACGATTCCAGCGCCGATCCTAACTAAAGGGTTTTCCCATAAGAGGTGTTATTTTGAATAGCCCGTTATTTCGGTAGATGTAACTTTTGGAGCTGTAATTTTTTGACATTTGACAAGTAGAAACTACGCCATTAATAAAAATGGAACGATACACGCTTCAACAACGCATTGAAATTATTAAAATTCACTATAAAAATGGTGAAAATTTGGCAGAGACGGTTCGTAAAACTCGAACATTTTTGGGTCGTCGTGAAGCACCTTGTCGGACCGCAATACAGAAATTGGTGGAAAAATTCGAGCTGTTGGGACAAGTTAGTGATGTGAAGAATAAAACCCGGCCGATTTTGCTTGTTGACGAAGCCATCCAGGTGGAAATGGGCCTCATCACTCAAGATGATTTTTCGATGGAATTCCGGATCATTTTCATGCATTTCAAGGACCCAATCGGCAAAGATACGACGTTGTTGATGATCGGCCGGCTTGAGTTCTTGTGTAAACTGAACTTTATAAGCCTTAAGACCCAAATCTTTATGCAAAATACGGTGTAATGACGTTTTTGGAATGTCTAATTCCAAAGAACGACGAGGAATGGACAAACCTGGGTTTTCTTCAACACTTTCGGCTACAGCAGCAATATTCTCGGCTGTTCTTGAGCGACGTGCACGGGTTTTATTCTTCACATCACTAACTTGTCCCAACAGCTCGAATTTTTCCACCAATTTCTGTATTGCGGTCCGACAAGGTGCTTCACGACGACCCAAAAATGTTCGAGTTTTACGAACCGTCTCTGCCAAATTTTCACCATTTTTATAGTGAATTTTAATAATTTCAATGCGTTGTTGAAGCGTGTATCGTTCCATTTTTATTAATGGCGTAGTTTCTACTTGTCAAATGTCAAAAAATTACAGCTCCAAAAGTTACATCTACCGAAATAACGGGCTATTCAAAATAACACCTCTTATTGGAAAACCCTTTATCTACCATCAGAAGAAGAAAAGGAGGAGGAAAATAAATTCGAAGCTGAAGGTGCAAGTCGTGAAGATGAAGTTGCAGAGCCAAGTGAAACGACAGATAAAAGTAGGAAATTAACGAGAAAAAAACACGAAATCCTAATTCTTGGAAAAGAAATATCAATAAGAAGCTTTGTCAAAGAGAGGAATCTTATAAAGATGTAAAGGAAAAGGAACGCAGGGCTAGAGAGGTTACGAAAAAAAAATGGATCTTCTATACCTTCTGTCTCAAGTATTTTTGACATTTTTAGTAAACACATGTAAAAAACCTCAAGAATGTTAGCTTCCATTTGACAAAATCTGTTACTTAAAGAAGCTCCTTAAATTTATTTCGCCTGTTGATAGCGAGTTCATTGCAACGTTTTTTATGCAGTATATAGATTCAAAACAAACAAAAAATAAAAATTACAGAATAAATAATGAAATGCCTTCAACGTCTTCCACTGTTTAAGAAGCCACAACAGAGCAGACAATGCTCAAAACTAAAAGAATTGTTTTTTTCTTACAATTAGTTTTATATTACATAATACTTACTTACTTACAGTAGGTCGATTTTAGTTTCGTTTATTTATCATTATTGTTTTTTGCAGAACATTTTTGGTTTTACAAAATATTACATTACAATTAAATCATATTGTTTTATTAGCGTTTGATTTATTTTTTTAATAATTTATTTTTTTAGTTCTATGAAAAAATAACCCCGGAAATAGCGTTAGAAAGTACTTACTAATTGTAATGAACATAAAATTTGAAAAATACACATAAATTGCATTGAATTTTTTTTACGACCACTACTAAAAATGATCAATATTGTGTAAACAATAAACTAAGTAAACGTATCCTTACGCACACCGTGTGTTATAAAGTAAAATCGCACAGTAGGGACATTTATCAATATTGTGTTGATAGTGTAATTTACAGTGACAGTGACAGTTTGGTTTAATTATGAGACGTCGGTCAAAAAGTAAATACAATTTCTAATACATTAATAAAATACTTTACTTATTTACGTATTTTCTATGCGCAACTATCATTAATAATTTTGATAAATAAAGAATCAAAGACATTTTGACTTTTAGGTTAGGTAGTCCGATTCATCATCTCTACATAGCGTTACTAGGCTAATAAAACGTTTCCTTTTTTCAATTCAAAGTACGGTACACACCTCTAGTTCTAAAACAATTACGCCCTCGTCAAATTACGCATTCCGCCGCTTCAAGGGATCGTGCGTAACTTTTTTAATTCGAGCGTAATATGTTCCTTACAACTCTCGGTATGTATAATATACACACTTAACCAATTAATATAACAAAAACATAGAATTTGAGGCGTAGCCTGCTAGAAATACCGGCTGGCTACAGTTGATGTTAAAAGTGGCCACTGTTAGGACAAAATGGCCGAAGATGGTAAAATTGTTCGTATCGTCTAAATAATTAAATTATGAAAATTTACAGCATTTCAGCTTCAAAACTGTAGCATAACTAAAAAGATATAAATCGAGTAATGGAGTTTACGATTGTTCTTAGTCATTTGTTAATTTTTTCAATTGCAAATTTGCTTAAGTGGCTAGAAATGGTGTCTCGACCCTACCAGTCGTGATACTTTAATTTACAAACGTGTCATGCACATCACATTATTTCGGTAAATCTCAACATAAATCAGTCAAAGAACACTATAAAAAGATATTTAATTACCACTATCGTAATCGTAATCAAAAGAAATTTGAACTTGGTTCAAATGTTTTCGCATGTGCTGAAATACCGCAATAAACTGACGCCCTCGTGATTGGACATCCTCATAATCAAATTTCAGTGTGATCAAGTTAAAAAGGACGCCCCGATAACCTTTTCCTGTCATTAACTTTATATTGTGATTTTTGTCGTAACTCGCATTTTAACGGGGCTATTAGCTTGACCCAGTCTGGGAAATAAGCAATTCACTAAAATTATCTCTGACAATTTCATTGTACCATGTTAAAAACAGTCATAAATATTGTGACGATGAAAATTTGGCCTAAACGGTAAAGTCGTCTGTAATTAAATGATGATGATCAGTTAGGGCTCGAGCGGAGTCAAAACAGTGTGGGGATTATCCGTTGCTTTAATTCATAGAACAACGGATGGGGTGCGAGGCGAGAACGTGATGGAGTCTCGAAGGAGATTTAATTCTTTATGAAAAATCTCACTAATTGTGTTTGCAAATTACGGTTAAATAAAGTTTACGTAATATTACGTGAGCAATTAAAAGTGTAATAAGTTAGAAGGGTGTGACAGAACTAGATTGTAGGAGAGTTGATTAACATTCCAGTGTTACATGAAATGGCTGAAAATGTCGCGTTGATACTGCGATAATGCAAAATGCTCACACATCTGCTGAATGTAAAAATTTTATGATTTGTCAATAGGAGCTCACATTTTCTAAAACTACTATTTCAGGGAAGTAATTATGGCAAGGCGTAGTGGTGAACTCAATAATTAATTTTTTAACATTAACGACATGATTCACAATTTTTGGTTGATTTTAGGTATTTTAATGAACCGAAGTTTTTTTAGTTAAAATTTTTATTAAGTTGTTTTCCTAAAAATAAATTTAGGAAAATTATAATATACAAGTAGTATATGGTGTTTGCAAATATCTGTTACTCTCTTTGTTTGAACCGCTTCAGCTTAAATTATAAGTTTCCCTTAAAATCGTAGGTGTCACACATATTTTGTCGCACCATCATCTTAAGCAAATCTTTAATATTGAAAGTATTACTTAATTAAGTTAAATTGCACTGTTTCTTTGCTTATTATCTTCGCTATATAAGTATCAACAGCAATCCAATTTCAATTCAGCGAGTACTGGTTAAATTATTAGAAAAATGAATTATGCCTAGAAATTTGGAAACTTTATTGTATTTAATACAAGACTTAAATAGCAAACTCGCTTATTGTATTTAAAGTAAGGTTATGCTGGTTGAAATCGTTTAGTAAAATATGTAAATACAAGTAAAATCGAAATCCATGGGAACTAAGGAAAGGTGCGATGTTGCCATAGGTATATTACATTTTTCTAACTAAGTTCGCAGTAACTTCTAACAAGGTGACAATTAACGGGTAGTTTATTTTTAAGCGATACTTTGTTAAATGTTGTTTAATTTAATGGTGCAAATTTCTATATACTAAAACTAACAACTTCCTAATCATGACAATGTCAAGGTAAGTTTCGAAACTTTTAAAGATATTTACAAGAATAATAATCATTATTAAGAAATCATTAAAATGATTGATTGCTATGTGAGAATATGTCACTTGATGAGTTTTAAAAAGTTGGAAAGTCAGTAATTCCTAACCGGTTGGTAAGTGTATGAAGTCCGAGATTGGCTACTTTCCAACGTCCTATAAGTTCGAAAATAGTATAACAGATGGCGTAGATACTGACCAATGTCACATTTGACGATCGAAATTTGATGATCATGAATAAAGTAGTACAGAGATGCTTTGGAGAAAAACTTCCTTTTGGTTTCGCTCTGTAACTTACATCGGCTCTTCGCTTCTCAATCATTCTTACTGTAATGAAGCATCTCCACTTCGAAATGTGATATACTATTACACCATCCAGAGATTAAATTGTGATTTCGTTCCCGCTTTTCGAAGACTGAAGTGGTACATTTCAACCCACGGGATGAAATAAACTTAATTCTACATTAGAGTGTTATAAGAAATTTAATCCCTGATTATAGTGACGTAATAAATTTAATCCCTTATTAGAGGTATATAATAAATTTAATCCCTTATCAGAGGGATAATATCAATTTGTGGTTTTTAAAACTGAAATTTACTTTAAATAGTTTTTTTTTTAAATAAGTTACGTTAGTTCCATTAATTGTCTACTTCATGCTTTATTTCCAAAGTTTTCCTTTGATGATGTCATTCTCTTAAAAGCAGTTTTAATCTAAAATTTTGGAGGGCATAAAATAGCAAATAATCTATTAAGTGCTATTAACACAGGTGAATAAGAGTACTGGTTTCTTAGAATAATAGTTGTTTTGTTGATTTCTTTTCCACACTAGAAGTGTTACTTTCCAATTTTGAACCCTAAACAATATGTTCCTGTTCATTACATACGGCGTCCGTGCTGAGGTTATGTAAAATGTGTCCACTAATAAGAA
Organism: Dascillus cervinus; assembly: GCA_949768715.1. Classification (NCBI taxonomy): domain Eukaryota; kingdom Metazoa; phylum Arthropoda; class Insecta; order Coleoptera; family Dascillidae; genus Dascillus; species Dascillus cervinus. The sequence continues at coordinate 20,076,222 of OX458319.1, read as the reverse complement.
TACCTTTACTAGAGGGTTGTCGACTAACAATAAGAGAAGTTTCACTGTATTGCTATCTTGGTAATTTTATTTTACAAGAATCCGCAATTAATTTTCCATTGTCATTACTTTTTTAGTTAAAAATTTTGTAATATATTCTGGTAAAGTTACAAATTTGCGAGAGCTTTCCAAGTGAAAATTATTGTCTCTACATTGCAAAACTCATCTTAGAAATTTTTGAATAAAGATTAAAATCAAATGTACTGTTGTTAACATAACAAGCATCTGAAACTTTCTCAACTGTAAATGACTTCGCTAGCTTTGTTTTCAGTACAGCACACGGGTACCTTATTATAACTTCCTTAATCTTATTTTACGTAGTGAGCCAAAAATTTATTTGCAAGATTTATACTTATTAATTACACACAACATAATTTAAGCAAATAAATCAGTAACTTCTAAAAATAAATTTATAATTTCTTACTATTTCTTTGATATAAAAAATCAAATTAAAAAGTTTCCCTTCCAATGTCACGCAAAGAAAATAAATGCCCGATAATGTATGTGCCAAATCTATTTCTAGACAACATTATTCTAAACGTAATGGTCAATTTTTAAATATTTGGATCGCAACCAAACATTACTACCCAGACACCACAAAACGTTACTTTTCTTTCACAACAAAACCTTAAAAACATTTTCTTTCATTATAATCCTTGCCCTTCTTGAATGGGGTACCCTAGATAATTCGGCTTATCAATCAAAATTATCATGTAAGTTTCAAAACTGGCGAAATTTAATTGAACTCGAAAGCACTTTCGCCAAAGAAAGAAGCGAAACATAATTCTCGATCCCACCACGCTTCTTCTCACGCACTCGTTAGTGTAAGGTCAAAGCAGTTTTACATTATTTGAATAAATATTAGCTATCGCGTTACACTTCGGTGGATAGGGAAGACGTGAATTGCTTAACCAAATGGTGTCGAGGTGTTAACATTTCTAGGAAAAATTTCCGCCGATTGGAACATTAATTTTCCTGAAAGCAAATCGCGCCCCATCAAATCTGAAAGTCGTTTAGCTACTAAATTATCTCATCACGTGAAGCGAACCTGATTTTTGCCACTGCAATATCCTTATTTCCCATTCAAGCAGTCCATTTGGTACAAGAGCGGTAATGAACAGGCGAATTGTGCTTGCGGTTTCGAGCCCCCGATACTAATTAGGCCTCGATTGCTGCTCTCGTCACGCAATTGGAGTCTTGGAGTTCACTTGAATTCCGTGATATATTAATTGAAAATTATGTAGCATTTATACTAGTTTATTTGATTTAAACAGTGCGTGCTCTATCCATCATCTTGCAGGAAACTGAGATTTTGGCACATAAAATGGGATCTCAAGAAGCGAATTTGTAAATAAAGTGGAACTTTAATCTACCACCGAAATTGCAATTTCTAATTAAGTTTTACGTTCCTAAATGTTCCCTTTATTATTAGAAATCAGGTTGTTTTTATTAAAACTTAATTTGGATGTCATTTGTTGAATGTTTAACAGAGCCAGAAGATAAGTAATTATGCTTGCAGATTAATTAGATGTAATTCATCAATTTTCAGTTGTAAATAAATAAACACCTAAGTAACAAAATAACTAAAAACTTGTTAATACAGACCCAACAACGGTGACGAAAAATGTTTCTAACTATAGGTATATGCACTATGTAGTTATCTGAAAATGCCAACGTTTGGCCTTTTTAATAATGTAATATACTCTGCTGGCTAAATATTGAATAATTCTCACTTGTAATACCACTAGAGGTTAAATTATTTCTGGAAATTTTTTCGAAGGTATGAATATTTTGAAAATTATCCCTCGCCTGCGGCTCGGGATAATTTTCTTAAAATATTCATAGCCGAGAAAAAATTCCCGGATTTTAATTTAACGTCGAGTGGTATTCGGTAAGAAAATTTTGCACCTTTTTGCCATTTAATTTATGTATTGACATATTATCTATAAACGTCACTCAACGCTATAAATAATACGATATTTTGATTGCAAGTTTATGGGAAGCGTTGAATGGCATTTAATGTCAAATGGCATCGTTTATTCTGGTTACATGTACTTAATGTAAGTATCAGTGACAGTAATTATGACGTCAAAAAATTTTCATAAGTAATATCACAAGAGAGTGAGAATAAATTGATTATAATTCGACAGATTTTCGAAAACTTGTTGCCAGGGAATAGACACGAGAGCCCGTAGGGCTCGAGTGGCTATTCCCAAATGGCAACAAGTTTGAAAAAATAACTGGAGAATTATTTTCTAATTAATTCGCACTCTCGAGTGGTATTCGGAAGATTATTTTTTAACGTTTAAATAAAAAATACAGCATAAAAATACAGTTTAATTCATTATAAACTAAAATCAAACTGGCGACAGATGTCAAAACTAGAAAATGTGCTGTCAAGTTACATATGTAAACAAAGTACTAGAAATTATGCTCGCGGGAATTTTCTACAGTAGAAAATTCTCACTATAATAATGTTGTGATTGGACAGAATTAAACACGTGTGCCCAAATACTGCTAAGCGATTGGTGAATGAAATCATTAAAAAATAATCAGAATAATTTAATTCATTCGGGTTTACTGTGCAACAACAAATTCAACAGATGAGGAAGGACAACAGGAGCGCAGCATAAATTTACAACTGAAAATCAATATCAATTTTCAACGATTGCAACTGCGCTGAGATTGAGAAATTGTATCACACTCGTCTTGCGGATTTGCTGAGATTTGTGGATCACCTATTAACTGACGAAACTTGAAAAATATTCACAACGTCAGATTTGTAATGTCAGAATTTTTACATTCAAACTATTCTTCTGCTACCAGGAGAAAATTTAACATTAGCTTATTTAATAATAAACTTTATAAATCAGAATATTCATAATAATAGTAATATTGACTTTTTATTGCATTCCAAAAATTTGGATTTCTTTTGATCAACATTTGCAATTTTATGTCAAATCTACAGGGTGATTCAGGATGAGGATGGAAAAATTTTACACCTTATTGTGGAAGTTATGTTATATGAACGTTGGTCATATTTACGTCATACATCATAATAGTTACAACACATCAAAGTTTTATGGGTCCTTTAATAGAAAATTGGTAGGTTTACTATCTAGTTATATTAAAAAAAAAAAAACATAAACAATGTATTTACAAATCGCATGCAATTTCAATAGGTATACAAGTTACAAGTGGTCAAAATGTGTCCAAGAGCCTGAATCAGTGAATCATATATATTCGGATCTTTTTTATGCGAATTTTTTATGCGGATTTGAAGTTGTGCGCTTCGTAATTTTAAGAAAATTCGGAGCTTTCCCGTAATATCGAAGCAGGTGGTTCTCCGTTATAGATAATCAAGTCGCCAAGTTGCACTAAATTGTATATTGCATTTTAACATTCGCATAAGCAGCGAGAGCGTTCAAAAAATTAATGTTTTTTTTCCTTTTCATTATCCAAAGTGTTTTTCATACAAAGTACAAGTGTTACTTTTGAAAACAATTAAAAATAAAATTTTGAAACAAACCTATTTTAAGTTTTATATAAACTTTCTGATTTTCGAACCAATTTACTTGATGTTTTTTAGTCATTGTTTTTTAGTCATTGTTTTTCTTTTTCCGATTTTTGTTTATTTTTTAATTTGTTGCTTTGGTTTTACGCGGTTTTAGGAAAGCATGCAACTTATTTCTATTTCAATATATAAGCAATGTCTTGTTTTATGCGATTTTTTTTACTATTACAGTAACCATAAACCCTCGGCTAAAAAGGAAACTACCCCAGGACTTATTAACAAGTTAAGGTAGTGATTAATTGTTTTGCAGAGATACTAATAGTCTCAATATAGCAGTAAGATATCTCTACCATGTACAGCATAAGTTGCTTGCTGATTTATTATAGCTTTGCGTTTCTTAGTAAGCAATAATTGTTAGTGTAATTATTAATATTTTCCGCACAACAAAAAGCTACCTACTTATCAAATATTAATTTTGAACACTTGTTCTAGGTTGTAAATTATCTTTTGTTTTAAAATTATATTTAATTATAAATAGGTAGCTTCTTTTTTTACTTTTACACCCATCTATTTACTGCTGCAATGATATACTTCATTCTACTGCAAAACTGCAGTAGAATGAACATAAACATATAACATTTTCAGTCCAAAATGACTAATAGCCCTTTCATAATTATGTTAATGTTAATGGTAATGTTAGTGGTAATCGAGGTGGTAATGGTAATATTAAGTTTCAGTGTACACAATGATGCTAATGTATAAAAAATTTATTTTAAATGACCTACTCAGTTAAAGAATGGTGATTGGCAATCTTATGTCGTTACGACAATCTTTTTGTAATGTCAATTGAAAATTTCAAAAGAACATATTTTCATTGGCGTATGTTAGAAGTGATGTTAATGTTAATGTTAAGTCCAAAATTATTTTGAGACTTAACATCACTCTTAAGTAAAAGTCTAACATCACCATTGCTATTAACATCATTGTGAACATCGAAGTGATTTTGTACTGTTTTGGTGTTTAGAATGGAACACTAACATTGCGTTACCATTACCATCCTAACATTTACATCATTGTGAGAGGCCAGTTACACAACAAGATCTTATTTTTTTACACTGATCCTAAATCACCCTTTATAGGGTGTACGATAACTAGGAAACAAATATAAGAACGTCCTTCTACAGCAAAAAAAAATATGAGAAAGAAAAATCTAATAAACAAATTACCTATAACAATTCGTAAGATATCCTTAATTAAAGAATTATTATAAATTGCAATTTCATATAAAATGTTTATTATTTAGTGGGTTGGTATTTTAATTTCAACACTTGTTTTTTTTTTGTTTGCATTTGTGTGCCAACGGAGTAACCTATTCACATTTTTTTTAGAACACTGACCTCACAACCCTGCATTATTTTGTTTAGAGGCATGGGGTACGTTCAATCAATCGTGTATTCATTTCAAGTGAATACTGCATAATTAAAACATGCACCCCATATTTTGAAACAAAATAATGTAAGTATGAAGGCAATGTTCTGAAAAACTTAAATGGGCTACGCCGTCATGACATAAATGCAAACAAAAAAGACAGGTGTTGAAATCAAAATACCATTCTACTAAATCATGAACGTCTTAGATAAAATTGCTAACTTTAATTCTTTATTAAGTATATCTTTAAAACGACATTTGGCCCTTATTGCAACATTTCTGGTATTTCTTAATATAATCCACACTTCTTTCACAATTTTAAATAGTCACATAAAGCATATTATGGAAAAAAAATTCTTGAAATATCTGCATTATGTACCGCAACACAAAACAAGGTAAATCTTTTGTTGGAGGGTCACCGTTGTTTCAGTAACTATTAAATTTACTGCAATTCAAGGACTTAACTTTATTGACTTTGATTACTAATATTTGATTTAATTGAAGCTGCGAGACAGCAAATTTTCACTTCAAATCTTCTTGTTCTCGTTTACTTTACTTAATAAAAATAATAGCTAAATTTCGATATTTATGGAAGAAACAAAATAATTATTATTTCATACTTCTTGGTGATACTTTTCAGGATTACCGTTTTGACTTGGTACTTGCAATGAATGGTTATAAATTGTACCTACAGATTTTAATCGAAATACATATTTGAAGGGCTCCTGAAGACATTTGAACTATTCCTGTTTTACCTTAATGATTCTAAATGGGCACTTAAGACCTCCATCACATGTCTAACCCTGATTGGGCTCTGTTGAAAGTAGGTCAATTGTACAAGTTACTTTACTAATAGACCGTAATTTTAATCTTAATGCACTAATTTAAATATTGTAATAGTATCTAAATCTGATTAGATTTTGATTAAGGTTGAGAGCAGCTAAGTAAGGTCTAGTTTACAAAAGGGCTTAAAAGTTTGTGTACACAATGATTAGTTTAAATGCGTTTAACGATAATCTTATTGGGATGCTGCTGGCCATACTATATTGCAACTGCTGCAATATAATTTGGTAAAAATATCTTAATTATTAAATGGTTACAAATATAAAATTCAGAATTATAAACTTACTGAAGAACTGTTTTCACTTCGATGAATAAAACTACTGAACATTTGGTGCTACCAAGTACAATTACTTGGAACATTACTAGTAGCAAAGTTCTTGTAACTACCATGAGCAAAATTACCTTTCTTCAAAGTCCTCGGTATTCTTCTTCGGGAAGTTTAGTGATATTAAATACTCTATAGATAAAAGACTTTCTAGAAATGGGTAAATAATTTTCTAAAATTAAATTTTTCAAATATATCCTGAATTTATTTCCAAATACAAATATTAATAATCACCCGGGCTACCGTAAAAGCCACAAACTTAGGTAATACTCCTATATTGTTTAAATAGGTTGTAAAAGATTAAAGCAAGTAATTAAAATAAAATTAGCTGCGAATACAAAATGAATTGACCAATTTAAGTGTGGTCTTAGGTCTTGCGCTTTAATTCCCAATTGGCCATTTTCAGAAATTAATTGGAAACGTTTGAAGCATTTACTTTCCCTCCAGGATAAGTAAGATCTTCATGAATGTAACTACTTCATCCAATTTATTAAAAAATGAGACAATGCATAATAATTATTATTAGTTGTAAAGCCAAATATTTGTTTTTACCGCAAACGCATTTAAATAACGTTCGAGTGAATCTTCACATAATCGGATTATCCGTTTTATGCCCTTGTTGCCGATGTATGTTTTGCCGAATTTGGATTAAACGCGGTTTATTCTGTGATGCGAGCGTCAGCTTTCCCCGACTAAATGTCGAAATTAATTTTGGCCATTACCAGTCCGTTTTAATTTGATCAACAAATTCGCGCTAAAATATTGCGTGAAGTATTATTACATTTTTTCCCTAAATTGAAATACGCCCACGGCTAATTTTGAATTCAATAACAGCTGAAAAATAACACCAGCAGACAAATTACAATTTTTTTTTTATAATTTCGCCTTTCGCACATGAAAGAAGGTCGAATTGGGTCGTAGACGGATCGGCTTCAAAATCAAATTTAATATGTTAAGGCTTCACACCTTTTTAATTTCAGTTTCCGAAAGTTCGAACGGCGGAAAGCTCTCTCAATAAAATGCGGCGAGGACTGCAAGCGATAAATATCTGGGCAGGGATAGTTGCCGCTGATTACATCCAGGAAATGAACGTTAAACAACGCCGAAAGCCGAATGAAATTAATATCAGTTAGCTAAATCGATAGTTTAATATTACTTCACGGCTATTATGCGATCGAAAGCTCTACTTCGGTGATTATCCAGTCTATTTTTCCAACGCCGCTATTGCATACGATCGAGGAAGGTTAGATCAAAGGAAAAATTTATTTTTATTAATAATAAAAGCGCCGCGAAATCGATTCGGTCGGATTGGAAACGGTGTTTATTGAAAACTAGTGCAGAATAAAATTTGTTGTTCGATGGGGTTCAGAAATTAATTTAGTCAATTCAGAAATGGTAGATAATTTCCTTATGATAAATGTGATGCGAACGGAAGTTGAGTGGCGCGGGAAAGCTGCGATTGTGCGAAAATGTCGCTTTGGGGCGATTTTATTACAAATAGGAAGGTCAGCCTGGCAATTAAAGATATTGTGGTCGGAGACTATTGTGTGAAAAGAGGCTTTTTTATTCGACGAGAGATAAACGTATCGCAAAGGCTAAGGAGACGGAAGAGTAAGTTTTGGTGCAGAGATTTCGTAATTTAATTTCTTCGAGAAAAATGGAATACATGGAAAAAGTTAATACCTTTTAATTGCCAAATGCGTTTCTAAAGGATGCGCAGTGGCCAAACTATGACAATGAATTAATTACACTTGAAGCTATTATAATTTGTTTTTATGATTTTTAAAGCCCTTTCAGTTCTCAAAATGACGGTATAAAAATTTTGTTACGTGAAAAAAAATCATGGTTTTGGTATGCGCCATTGGACTTGCTTCACTTGAAAACGTTGTTTTCTTTGAATGGATTATAATAACAAAAACAAAATATTCAGTAGTAAGTTGCGTGCATATAATTATAATTCTTAGTTTAGATGGTGAACATTTTTAAAGTATTCTTGACGATTGGGTGCCACATAGGGTAATAAATCCAACATATCTTTATATTTTACAAATCATAATATTATTTTTCCGAAACTATATTATACTGATAGTAAATGCTGTTTAATTTGATTAAAAATATTTTTTTATGTTAATTTTTAGTTTTAACTATTTTTTTCATAAAATTGACTTGTCTTACTTTCAAAATCAACGGTTCATTTAGAAAAAGAATAGGCTAGTAGTGACAAGGATTTATTATGATTTTTGTGCAACTATGCTGAGGACTTCTGATCAATTCCCAAATAATGTGTTGTACAGAGTATCATCTTCTGAAATCAGAATTAATTTTTATCCTCAACTGGATGTCAACAGTCCTAATTTAATGTCAGGCAAGTGGGTAATAAATAAGAAAAACTACGAAGGTAGTGGACATTAGACATGTCGTCGGTTGACTCCAGAAGAGATGACTATATGATGTTAAAAAGACGATGGGAAGTAGGTGGTATCAAACTATATAAGACAAAACGGTATGGAGATAAATGAAAGAGTGGACAGGAGACTGTAATGACTCTACTACTTCAAACAAATGACAAGTTCAATGATAACAGTTAGATGGTTTTAATATTGCATATTAACTATTAGATGGTCGATACAAAGTGCTACTAGTAATAGTACTGGCAACGGACTATGCACTAGAACTCCCCACTGTTCGCGTACCTCCTATTTATACTATACATATTGCTTATTCTACATTAACCTAATTAATAATACTTGGTATGCACCTCGTGCCATACTACTTACAACTAGATCCATTACAAGACGGCTGAATAAGAAGGAGAAGAAAAAGAAGTAGGTGAGGTACAAGGAACTACTATTTTATACACACAGTCAGATCAGTGAAATAAACAATTATTAACTCAGCGGACAGTGAATTAAATACTGAATTGCTCGATCATTTCAAAGCAGTGTTTGGATATGTTTAAGCGCAATCCAAGTGAGTTATCGCAGCGTTGTTGAACTGCTATAGCCCAGTAACGAAAAAGCAGTTAAAATATTGTTCTTTGGGAATGTGCCCCCAAAGAAAGTAAAAACGGTTCTATCGTTCGGAAAGGTTGTGGTGACAATTTTCTGGGATCATTGGATAAAACGATCACAGGACAGAATTATGCCTCTGTATTGAATGGACTGCACGCTAAATTACAGCAAATAAAAAATCTATTCCATTAGAACAATGCATCTACACACACATCTGTAATAGCAAATAAAAGGTCCAATGCAAGAAGTTATTAAGTACCATTTTGCTACTTTTGAAGTATGTTGCGTAATCTATCTAGAGCTTTGCGCTCTATCCACTGATTCAATCAGATTTGCGATACGTTATGATGATTGATCATATTTAAATTCTATCTTGAATATTTAAAATTGGATTATCTCAAAACATGAAAAAGGTACTTAATAACTTCTTGCATCGGACTCTTCAATTGCCAATCAACTCTATTTTTCAGATTTAAATAATGGTGTTGGTGAAAAACAATTTGCATTAAATGAGAAGGTGATTGCTACAGCAAAAGACCAATTTTGGAGAGTTCGAGGAATTGCACTTTTAGGAAGGCTTAAAGAAGTTGAGGAGAAGCAGGTGTTATAGAACGTGTTGCTTCCTTAAAATAGACATAGACAGGTCATATAGCTGGGTTGAAAGTCAACATAAGAACTAAAAGAGCAATAAAATGGTGTTAAATCTAAAGAAGTACAGGGAGACCAAATATAACATGAAGAAACGATATTGTCAAAATAGCTGGTGGAGGTCAGCGGTGAATCGGAAAGGCAATTCGTATTCGCGTTAAAAAAGTTGGAAATCTGTTGAAATTCATTACTAATTCTAAATGTCCAAGATATCCTATCAATAAGCAAATTATAGTATGGATACAATTTAATTTTGATTGCTGCTTATTTAGCGTGATAGATTTGTTTTCCTTGACTTTAAAAAAGTATTAATCATGATCCATGGTGTTATTTCGTAGTCAAGAAATTTAAAGAACAACATAATCTCCAACTTAACTGTTACAAAAACGACGTTCCGATCAAATGAAAAAATTAAGAAAATTATTGAGCTATAGTAAATAAGTTTGAAAAGACACAACCAATATGAAATGGTACAATTCCCAAAATGAAAAACTAGAAAAGTAGAAGAGAGCCGAGAAAGAGTTTATACTATGAAATACAGGCTGCAATGGCAAGAATGACAGAAAATCAGAACAAACTGTCGGGACGCTTGCAACCGGGTGAGAGAGCAAAAACAAAAAGCTGAAATAATTACCTATGCACCGTTGTTGCCCAAGTGGAAATATAGCCAATTCGCAAACAGAATTATTTTCTTTGTCTAAAATAATGTTGCAATAACTTTCCACTAAAACGTTTTTGCATTAGAATGGCTTTAAAGCTCCTTTTTGTCTGAACTATTAATGTTTTGGATATAAAACATAAAATGGAAATTTCGCTTCGAAATAGATTTCTGAAAAAACTTTTGAATTTTTGCCAAACATTATTCTCCTTCACCCTTAGTTGGAATTTCTTACTATTTTACTGAAAGTATTTGTATTTGTATTAATAGTTTTAGAGAAAATTGTTTCTTTTTGGGTAATTACAGTCTAACTTTGTAGAGCTGTGAATTTCCAAGAATACATTTTCGGGTAGTGTTTTTGCTCACCGTAGACTGTAAGTCGATCTCATATATAATTCGACTATCCCTTTTTCCGGAAGAAAATCTCTAATTTTTTTGGGTGGATATCCGTTTATAAATCTTGGGAGCTTTTCGAAAATAATCTTGATCGGATTGAAAACCACATTTTGTGAAAAGAAGAATGAAATGCTAATGCAGTAAACTTAGAAAGTTTTAGTAAGGAAATCGAGTTAAATTTTTCAAAAAAGACGACAAGAATAATTTTTATCGATTTGTCAAATTATCCTTGTATAAATCGACTTCATAATTTTTATTGAAAGCTTCATCCAGCACTGCTGCTTCATCAATCTCCTGCTTTTTGTTTAATAGTTAGAAAAAAATTCTTACAGCTTGGGAAACATCTCATTTATTCTTTTAAGAGACAATTTTTTCAACAAATGTTGTCAAGTTTTCCATTCACAATTCCCACACACAACCCTTTCAAGGCTTTCAATACGCCCACGCTGTAGCAGCAAGTATTACAATTCAAATTTTATAGTTCTGGATCCAGCAAAATAATTCAGAACGCTTTCAATTAATTACAGGCCCAAAATATCGAGTCAGGAGCGCGCCCTTAAAGGTTCCTAGAAAGCCAATTAAACTTTCAAAAGTCAGGAATTGAATTTCGACGCGACTGCATAACTTTATTATTTTTTACATATCCGATCGATCGAATAGTTTCTGCCATTAACCAACTGATTTGGCAGGAAAAACCGCCCTCGAATGACGCAACCGTTTCCCTTAATGACATTGTTTTGCGGTCATTCTTTCTTGTTCCACTTGAAGTTATTTTAAATCGATTACATTCAATTTCCTGGGGCTCCGGTTACTTAATTTTGTCAATAAAACAATACGCTGCGGATTCAGGTTATTTACCGATTAGAGATAACTAATGCTAAAACTAGTAAAGTTTAAGGATACTAATAGCTGGGGCTCGATGCTCAATAGCAGTAGCGTAATTGGTGTTTGTATATTCATGACGTTCAAACGATTAGATGGAAGCCCAGGAGAAAGCTTTGTGAATTGAGGCTTTACGTAAATTTGAGGTGTATCTCGAGAACCGAATAAATATGTTACGAGCTGGTGAAATATAAGCTATATTAGCTTGTGCCGCGATTTCATCTCCTAAAATTGATAAATGCGTAATTACATTAACAAGAAGTGTTTCGTAATAAATTTTAAGCAAAATATTGTTTGTTAATAGTCTCCCGCAACGTTTATTGTTTGAGAACTTCGGCGTGTTTGTTTAAACGATTTTACACGTCCCAAACTTCTAGTGTTTGTATAAACCGCTCATTTGCGCCAAAATTCGTCGTGTATTCAACTAATTTTTTTCCGTTTTTAGTTGCGTAAGACGTTATCGATTCGGCCGCTCAGACGTACTAATAAATTGGTCATGAATGTATATTTTCGTTAATTTTTGACGATTGTTGTTGTCTTAGAATTTTCGTTCGAAACGAGAAAGGTTTTTTCATTCGATGGACGAAATCTGGATTTAAATCATTTATGCTGTCACCTTTTCATTTTAAGTTTCGCGATTTTACGCGTAACTTTTATTTTTGAGGATTAAATGACAATTAAAATGGGATTTTTTGGCGAAATTTTTAAATTCATTTTGAAGAGAGTTAAAAATATTAATTAAAATGGGATTTTTTGGCGAAATTTTTAAATTCATTTTGAAGAGAGTTAAAAATATTGGATTGAAGATTTTATTATTTGCTAAAGTAAAAGAGTAATAGCGCAGGTCACTATGATTGTTTTCGCTTTGAAACTATTATTTTATTAAACGTTCTAATAAGCTAAAATATTATGAATGATTTGCAGAGAAAAAAACTGTACCTATTATTGGTACTATAACGACTATGCTGCAGTTACCGAATCTACGGAGTAATAAAAGCGTGTGATTGGCACGTGACTTCCCATTGACCGGCGTTTATAAACTATGAGACATTTGTACCCATAGCGTGTCATCAGTTTTCTGCTACTTAATTTATAACAGCCAAGTACACGCTTTTTGAATTTTTTTATTGAAAATTTTGCGCTGAAGCAACATACTTTTTGATTCGATCTAAGTAAAGGCACCTTAAAATGAAAAAGCACATTCCCAAGGGAACTCTAAAGAAATGAACGCTACAGTCTGTTTTTTCGAAGCTTATAAATTTGGTTGTTAAACTTTTTTAATTTTTGAGATTACATAATTCCAAAAATAACATCAATTTCAGTTACCTAAAAGTAAAATGTGCAAAATCAGTATAAGGTCTTTAAAACTGCAACAACTTTTTTGAGATATAATAATTCCAAATTTGATTCTCTATCAGTTGGCATCACATTTATTGAAATTACATCTTAACATTGTCAATTTTTTTGCGCCCCTTTAAACCGCAGGTACTTATAGCAACAGCTTTGCAGTTGCTGTGCATGTGATCACTCCGTAAATTCAGTAACTCAAGCATAGTTACCATAATTGTATAGTCCTGGCTAGGGTTTAACATTAAAATCAATTCCAGCTTTTCAGTTTATTTTTATGTTTTTGGAGTTGACCACGAGATATTGAACTTGTTTTGCTAGTTAAAGGTCGTTTAGCTTTTTCAGTCGTTCCGAATTGCAATCAATAAGATATTTTACCCAAACTCAGCCTTTAATTTATTGCCTTAGAAACATTAACTTTTTTACAAAGTTTACAATCTCTCTAGACGACTGTTTTCACTTAGTCAGGCATTAGAAGTTTGTCAGTTTAGATGTTGCTAAAGTTGTCCTCTCCAGAATCACATAGTCTGCACTTTTCAGTTTCCGTTGTGCTCATAATTTTAACAAGAGATCTTAGTAGGCAGTGCCCAGTCAAGAGGCCGGCGAACCTTAGTTCGATCTTGGTTATTATTACGACAAACTTGTCTTTGTTCTGGAGCATAAGCACTGAGTTAGGATTTATTTTTGATCTTAAGATTTTGGCCCTTCTGTGACTTTTGCGTAGACCACAGAATGGATCTGGTCCTCTCTGCTTCGTTTGATCAGTGCATCGGATATTTCATTTTCTTTTATTTCTTTATGACCTATAATATCTACTTAAGCGCGAGGTTCACAATTATGATGTTTTAAATTTTTTTTAACTATTTCTTTCTGTCATAAAAGAACAGGATTTTGCACGTTCTTATAAACTACGTGATTTTATTTACTAAGCCCAGAATAGACTCTAACGCTTTATTCGTCAACAGAATATGTACTGATCCGCTGCTACACGTAAGCCTCCTTTGTTTGCTTACACAGTCCTGTATTCTAAGCTGTTTGTACCCAATTTGTATGGATCCGTTTAATATCGTCAGCCCACCTGGTTGGGAACGACCTCACTTCTGTAAGCATCTTGCCCAGAGCTCCAAGCTATGATGCGTTGAATCAATCTGGTATCAGTTATTCGGGCAATGTAGCCTGCCCAGTTCCATTTTAGTGAGGACGTAACTCGATATTTGGTATATGATCTTTAAGAGACAGTCATACCACAGGTCTTTCCATTGTACGTTACGTTACTTTTATTTTCCGAATGACCTTCTTCGTCGTACATTTGATTCATTTTAGTTTATCTAGATGTTCTTTTTTGCCCAATGTTGGTCATTATTTACAATTTATAATACCAGTACCTCATTTTTAATCGTTGCTACTTCTTTTTAGTTTTGGGAAATTCATTCTTAGACACTTTCAAGGTATTTAAAAATTTTGTCTGTGATGATGTCTACGATTGAGAAAACGTTGGCTATACAAGTTTTCAACTGCAACTATATTTTTATGGCATTCACCGTAAATCAGAATCACGTTAAAGGTTAATTCAATTTAGAAGAAGTCAATTTCATATACATTTTTAAATATTCTTCAAATTAAGAAAAAATTCTTCCTCTAAACTTAGTAGAAAATACTGTTCTACAAAAAGTTACGATCGTTAGCAGCATGTTTAATGGAAAACTGCCGCTATATAAACATCTACATACACTGGGATTCTCACAAAGTCTAATCTGTCGAGGGTGTAATGAAGAAAATGAGAGCGGTGAACATAAATGCTCTACTGCTCTCTGACACTAATAAAAACATCTGCTTTACAAGATTTCTGGGTTAATATTGACAAACTTTAGCAGTTCTTTCCAAAATTGCTGTGAGAAAAAAAACGAAACAAAAATTCGGAGGGTATACCAACTTTGTTGATCGACCTATGGTTTCAAGTTTCATGAACTTTCTCGTTTTTCATAAAAAGAAAACACTCCCAATAGAGTTTGACACGTAAGCTAAAAGAATCAGTAGGTTTATTTTTAGTTTAATTAACAGGACGAATTTCATTCGCAACCCTTTGACAAGATTAAATCGGTCATAATCTTGATTAACGATGACGAATAAAAAAGAGCTGTTGCTCGAGACTTTATTGACATTTAAACGGTAATAAAATTTATTAAAACAGCGTCTGGCAGATTTATTGCTGTCTTAGTGGGAAATAAAGTTAAAAAAATCGTGATTTAATCAAACGCAGAAACTGAAAGTTTATCAAGATCCGAAATTGACTGATAACGCCATGAGGGGGATATCAAGTTGATATAGCCTTTTCGGATTTTCATCACATTTGTTGGCAAACTCTCCGACTGAATTTTACCCTTTTCAAATATTTACTTTCAGAACGTAACAGATGATTCACTTGAGTGTAGGTGATCTCGCAGCGAGAAAAAGTCATTCATTTCGCGGAGAAATATTTTTCAGTCGCATTCGAACGCGACCTCATCAAAATCAAATGAGAACGCGCGATAGCGAAAATGGAATTTATTATAACCTCCGCAGTTTATTAGTAAAGACGATCATTAGCAATTCCCTTACTCTTGAGGGAATAATTTAATAACGACCTGATCAACTCCCTCATTCACTACAGCGTGAGCTATCTGACCCATAATTTAAGACCCGCCAAACGACATTTGTTGCCGCAAAGTCATTTTTGGAATTATCTCAAAAAATATCCGATAAAAATCGGGTTTTATCAAACTAAATATTACTTTTGGAGCTCGTGACAAACGACATGTCCACTTATTAAATCAACTTTGACCCTTCTCCTTTTCCCTGGAGGTTAGACCTTCTTGTTGTCTTTTACTATCAACCTTTTCATTTCCTGCGATTATAATCTCGTCAAAACGTTCTTAAAATGCATGACCTGCATCACCTGGGCTTCGCTGGAATTGGTGCAGGACCGGGCCTCCCCCAGGATGTTGATTAACACCAGGCGTCGTTGGCGTCTCCTAGCACCAGAGCCTCGTGTAATCGGACTTATCGATCGGAGTGTTCCGTCCTTTCGCACTGTTGCCAACGTTACAACCGTATCATAGTCGACCAGATTCGTTCGAAAGCTTTTCCACGAGGTGGATGATATTTTCAGAAATGATCTTCCCTTACATAATAAACATTTAATTATGGACTCGCGTTTTGATCCCGGGCTTTCAAGCGTCTTGTAATTTAATGCGGAATTTTTCTGTTCGTAATTTGATTTGTTACCAGAATATGCAAATTGAAGACGCAATATTAATTTTTCGGAGGTTTTAAAAGGTCGTCCACGGACATCTAATATCGCGCTCTTTAACATGCAAAGTGTTGCTTCGCTTCGATCTACGAGCACATGCGGTCACATAAGAACTCTTAAAAGCTGCATTTCCATTTACGGTTTCCTCGCTGTTTATCGACGCTTGGAACGCATTTTGAATTTCATTTCGACTAGCATTCATCCGGTCCCGTTTTTGCAACAACATTTTCCAATAAATATAAATATAGCGCTTTGACGTACGTTTAAGGATATCCTTTCATCAATTAAAAGCCAAATTACCTTTATATTTGTAATTACCCAAATTCTCAATTTCTGTTGCTCGTTTATATATTCGTGAATTTTAAGAGCTTCGGAGCAGGTTTAAATTCAATTAAATATAACGAACACACTCGACTTTAATTCTCATTTGCGTGAACCATTTCCTATAATTAAAGTATTTATTCTTGGTTGTTGAATTGAAACTTCGATTGTGAACCTTCAAGTGAAAAGAACTACCTCGATTTGTATTCACATCAAATTCCAAGAATTATGAGTGTTATTTGTGAGCGAACAGGCGATACGGTTTTAACTGAAAAAAATAATATTGACCGATATTATTTTTAAAACTTCCGGAATATATTTAGCTTAGTATTATTTACGATTGCAACCGTAAAATGTAAGAGTAATAAAAAATTTGTTGGAATAAAATTTCACCACTAAGCGACCTACTTTTTATTTTTAATACATAATTTCCTCAATGCGAATATACTCCCTGAAAGGGGTTCATAAAAACCTTCCATCGGCTCATTTTTACACAATAGTATCGTCATCAGCTCTTTTTCTGGTCTCCTCAAATTCCTTTCATTATTTTCTGGCCTGAGCACTTTTACTCTGGTCTGATTTGGTAGCTTTCCTTGGCTACTATTATGAGCTCCCGTCGCTGCTTAAGGTCATTCGACCATATACCCTTTCTTAATCTCCTTACATGCTCCACAGAAAAACAGAAGGACACAATAAATAATATTATAATACAATAATACTACCTTCTTCTTCTGGATTATCATTCTGGATATAATCACTTCAAGAGTTGTTAGAGAGTATCATGTTGTAAGATTTTCTAACAAAAAAATTCTTCTTTGCCGTCGTCCACGTGTTCCTAAGATGTTTCGTTGTAATATACATCACGTTTCACTTCTTGTATGCCCCAGATATTCAAGTAACCGTAACCGCAAAATTTAGATGTGTCAATAAAATAAACCCAAAGGACATACAGGGTGGTGAAATAAAGGTGCCCGAATTTGAAAGCCAATATGAAATTTGTTGTCTCTTCACCAACATATAAGCTTTCCTATTCAGACAATAAAAATCTATACGATTAACAATTTTGTAATAATTTCATTGTTAGGGTCTAAATTTGATGCAGTTGATGGTGCTTCTAAAAAAAGTGTAAAAAATCTATTAAAACCAACTTTATTACCGATGTCAAAAGTACGGTTTTTTGGCTCCGAGGAAAATTTATCAACGTCGCAACATCGCAAATCTCCTAGGAAACGTTGGAAGCAATAATTCACTTTTCAATGTCAGTTCCGTAGCAGCACAAAAGTCGGAACGACGTAGAAACCGGATAGAATCTAGGTAGAATGCCAACCTCGGACCTAGGTTGCCATGTAACGGCTTTTCCCAGTCAAAACTGAGTCGTTTCGGTAAAACTACTCAGTTTCGACTCGGAAAAGCCGTTACATGGCAACCTAGGTCCGAAGTCGGGATCCTACGTCGAGTGTGCTACTAGGGTTCTCTTGTCAAATTTGGACGATGCAAGTCAAATGTCCTAAAAAGTCTCCGCTTGGATGAGACAGATAATAACGCATCGGAAGCTGCTAAAGAATATGCTAGACTGTATCCATATCGACGTCATCCAGATGCTAACGTAATTAGAAAAGTGGAGCAAAAATTAAGAGAAAATGGCCAAATAGTGCCGATTTCTGTAAACGGTAGACGACCTCGTGAAGTTCGTACACCATCGTTGGAGGAAGCAGTTGTGGAAGCTGTTGAAACTGGACCAGGACGAAGCATACAAGGATTAGCGCGATAGTCACTCTAAACCACTTTTTCCTATTCTGAGATATTTGAGATTTTATTATTCAATTTGATCTGGAAATTACATTATTTCGTTTTTGACTGATCTGTTTTTACTAAATAACATGGTTAGGTGCCTTTTAAACGGGAATCAGTAAGTGCGACCGAAAGTTCATCCATTCTTATCAGAAATAACGCAAATAGTAGAAAATATCTACGTGACTTGGGGACTTTTTGCATACTGCCCTTTAATTACCTGTTTGTTGTGTATTCTTGTTTAATTACATTAAATTCTTTTGAAATAAAAAAAGTTATGTCAACGTGACAGTTGTTTGTCTTACGCAAGTGACAGTATCTGTCAGTGTTAGTTACTTAGATATAAGAAGTAGGCCTACCTGAAAGTAATTCTTTAGAAAAAGAAATATGTGCAGTATTGCCACGTTGTGCTCTTAGACAAACTGTTTTAATTTTAAACAGAATCTATTTGGACCATTTTTGTAGCGATTTCCACAATGCTTCAACAGAAAGCATTGTCCCAATATCAATCATGGGCACCTTTTTTTCATCACCCTGTATAACCAACAGAATTAAAAAGGGTTAGCTAACCGAAAGGACAGACAAAAAAAAACTATGGGGATAACCACTAAAGAAGAAAAAATTAACGGAAGAATAAGACTAACCTGGTCAACATAAACTGAAGGATGTTTTAGAGATTGATATATCGTTATTCTTTCAAACAGTTTACACTGTCCCAACTTACGACACTAAGATCGGCACTTTTATAAAGACCAACATAAGAAACCTGATGATAAATCAAAGACATATTAGAAGATTAAGCTATTTCTTTGCATTTTTGACAAAGTTCTCATGATTTTTCATTCATTCAACTTTTTATAATTGCTCTTGTTAGCGTCCAAATCTGTGAACCACATTGATAATGTAATTTTAAGGTCTTGCGGCGGATATCATTAAAGGGACAGAAAACCAAATAATATTTGTTGCCCTGTTAGTCGCCTCATCGATTTGGGAATCGGCTGGTTATATGTTTCAATAAAAAGAACTTTGCGGTGGTAAACTGATTCGACGAAGATTGTAGGCGGAAAACAGAAACGCTGAGATGAAATGGAGTGGCGACATTAAGGAAACAGTTGGATTTAAATTGGTACCAAATTATCCAAGAAACTTTAGATGGAAAACAGCTAACAAAAGAACAAGAAAGAAGATTTAACCTATGTTCGCCAAATTTTTAGTAATTCTGGGTAATCTCATGAAACGTGAAATAATGAAACTGAAAGGTTAGGACAGCGAATGTATTGAACTTATTTTATTCGCAGCAGTTAAGCATTGTTGTATTTGTTTCTTTATTAATTCCATTGTTGCAGTAAGTAGCCTGCTTATAAAACTTATAAACCAGTCACATAAAAATTTACAACATTTATTAAGAATAATAGAACATAACTGAAATTTATCTTGCATCAAAAGAAGGAGACCGTGGTTCCACTAGATCCACGACTATCTCCAGACTCGTGGCTAGGTTGCCAATATCGATTTACTCCGCTAATTTTCTAATATTTATTTACCAGATTCATTTCCAAATGAACGTTGAAGTCTAGTAATTGCAATAAGTGCAATTCCACAAATTATGCAAATGACCTAATGGTTCAATGAATCTATCTGCCTTCTCAGATTTTATACTTCCTTATATCCATGAAAAAGTAAATGTATTTTAGTACATAACTACAATTATTATCTTAAATTTAAATTCTCATAGCAAGTCTTCTTAGAAAGGATTAACCTCCGGGCGCAAATTGATAAAGAAACTTTGATTAATCAACTTAATAATTAAAATTACAAAATTAGCGTTAATTACATCATCTCCAAAATTTTTAAAATTAGTCACGAACAATTCAAGTAATCTTCCCTGAAGCACGTCTCAGTAATATTTGTGAGGGCCACGAATTTAGATTCCACCAATCCATTTATTACCAAACTTTGAATGCTACTATCTGCAAACAATGCTCACCGAACCGGACAAGCACCCACTGGGAAATACATCAAATTACAATGTAATCCATTTAAAGCATCATTACAATAAAAACAAATTAATTGCAATATGCGCTTTGATTTTAGATTAATTTCGACTCTACACTAGTAACGTTTTTCTGTAAAAATCTGACAGCTTTGAATCTGCCTCCGCACTGCGATTAAAGGTTCGCATGAAAATTTTTTATTTGCATTAAAAAATTCTTTGCAAACGAGAATTGCTAATTGGAATTAGCAGAGAGCTTGTTTTAATGACACTTTTGTGAATTTGAGACTACAAGAGTTAAAGCAGCAATTCACAAAGTGCGACCCGTGAGTCGATTGAGGTCCCAAACATTATTTTATGTGGTCCGCGGCACAAGTCATGAATCAAAAAAATAGTTATTTGCATCACTAAGCCAGAAACTGGTCTTTGTGAGTGCAAGTTTGATTTGCAAGCCAAGGATTTTTTTTACAACTCATCAATTTTAGATTTGTCGGAAGTGTTTCGTTACTTTTGCCGTTCACTTATAGTTATTTAACCAACATGAGCGTTAATGAGAGCGATTAATAATCGAGACAGTTTAACGTGTGAGCTGAGAGAGCGCGTTAATATTGTTGAGATTATTAATCGCCGATTAACGCAAAAGTTGGTTATAATATTTTTCCGTTGATCGAATCTTACAAAATTGCAGAAAATGTAATTTTTTTTCCGTGACAAAAATTCCAATAGATATTCGAATCAAGCATGCCAAACATTTTAAATCAATATATATTCAAACCAACGGTGTCATGACTTACAAAAAGTGTCAAAAGTTTGACAATCCATCTGCACTTTTTATCAATTTTACTGGCTGTACGGTTGCTAACTTCTATATAAATAGTATTACTATAAACATAACGTAAGTAATTAATGAAATTTGTATTTCTCATTGGTATATTTTGCATTCATTTTGTCATCTTACATTTAAATAAAGTGCCATTTCAATTTAATAGTAGTATATTTTGTTGACTAGATACCGAAATCATGCATTTATAAGAAATCATTCTTTAAAAGCGTTCATAATTGCATAATCTCCTATTCATTAAATCGACCCGTAAATCAACGATCACCGGAAAAATTTATTTATACATGATGTTCCAAAACAATATTCTGTATTCAACAATTTTTAACCCACAGTGAAATGAAATCGACCAATAACACAATTTCATAATTGAAAATTTAGGTACAACGTATGCGCAAAAATTCATCTAATAAGAATAATTGTTCGACGATATTGTTGGTGGAGTTTTAAATCATGTCGCCATACTTTTCACAAAGTACTAATAGTTAATTAACTATTCCTTTTCAAAAGAGGAATTTACAGTTAAGAGCTCCTCTGCCATTTCTGGCACATCCTGTATACGTGCATAAATAAGAAGATTGTAATAACTAAGTTTTAAGTATTATTTCTGATTTTTTGAGAAGTTTTGCAAGGAAAATATACTTTTGTGAATGAAGTCGCATTTTCCAACCTACGTTTTCTGTCAACGTTATGCGGTCTGCTTAAAAGGCCCGTTCTAACATTGCGAAAATTTAGCCCACGAAGCAAAAAGTTTGTGACCGCTGAGTTAAAGGATGATTTTCATTAAGCCAACTTTCCTTTACTCTCTTCGGGTTCTGAAAAATGTATGATAATAAAACCGAAAACGGTTTTTCTAGGCAAATTTGATCATAATTTGTAATCTCGGGGGAAATATTTTTTTTAGAAACTCATAAAGTGTAAGAAAAAATAAAAATTGGCTGTGAAGGGCAACAAAGTCACGATCATAAAGATGGATGTTGTTGAGTTTCTTGTGAATAAGAAGAAATGTGTTGAGTTATCTCAATAAATATTTAACTGCAAACAATTAAATATACAACTTTCTTATCAATTAATTTTTTTCTGCATTGAATGTTGGCAAACGTCGCTTTTGAGCCAATTAAGCGGTTGTCAATAAACCTATTTTAGTAAGTTTCTAAAGAAAGGCGTCACAAAATCACCATAAATAATAATCATTAATTAGGTTTCTGATATAAAAAATTATAATATGTACTTACAAAAGAAGAAATACAAAATAAGAAATCAATTAAGTGCAGATTATGTCAATCCCAATTTTATTGTCAAAGCACGTTGACTGCACGGTGGTGAAGCTCCGTGTGTTTATAAAATTTTAATTTCTTTACACTTCGATCTTTTTGGTATTGTAATATTGCACGCAAGGTATACAGACTGTATTATATACATTATTTGCAGGTATAAGATAACAACTGAAATTGACCTTATATGTACTACTGTATCGTCTCTTACCCATTTATAAAGATCCTATTATGTTGGAACAATGATGGAAGATAGTAAGTCAGTGATGCATTGACTTAAACACAAGTATTTACATTGACGCTGCGCTACGATAAGACCGTCGAGAAAGCACATTTGTACTTTTTCGCTTTGATTGCCGGGCTTATTATAAATATGACTAAAGCAGTTTTTCTTCTAAGGTTTTTTTAATTGATAAAAAAAACAGGACAATTTTACACTCAGCAACAAACAAATAGGTATGGTTATTACACTTTGGAATAAATAAGAAATAATAAAAGTAAGCGGCATCTACTGTACTAGGGAAGTATTGTGGTAAATGCAATTAATTCTGTTCAAAATAGTTGAGTGAAACAAGTAATGAAGTTAGTGAAACGCAAGTTCTGCGTGTTAACATCCGCTCATAAAAAATACACAATAAGCAACAAATTGGATTAAGGCAACATGAAAGCGCACCACTCTCGAGCTTGGGGCAGGAAAAGCATCTACTAGAAACTAATGCCGTTAACCATCATAAAATCTCACCCTTGAGTTGTAACAAGGACTAATTAACAGCTGCATTTAACGAACCTATCCGACGAGAGCGAGCCAAGAAGCTGCCTGTCCTCTAACAACTGTTGCAACTTTTGATATTTTTTGTATCTTAGTTTAGTTTAGCTGAGTTTATTTAGACGTATTTTATATTTATTAAAATTAAAAAAAGAACTAAAATTGTTTAATATTTGTTTGTTGTTTCGTAAATGCACGAGGAAAAAATAAGAAACAAAGCCTAATTGGTAAACAAATCTCACCTGGGCTGCAAGAGTGGCACAACTCAAAATAACAAGTTTAGTGTAAATTGAAAAAGTGATCAATTTCCTTCTGTCACAATCCTCAATTCTCTTCTGTTAAAATTCATAATTTGGTACAAAATTGTATAGGTTACCATATACTTTTTGAAATTATAAGAGTGTGGTAGTAATTATATTTTAATATATATTTTTGGGGGCAAAAATATTTTAAAATTTTTGAGTTTTGCCAGTCTTGCAGCCCAGGTGCAAAATATGCTATCGTTTCAAAGCAATTTTTTGTGAAACGTTTATGATAATATTTTAAATTCAATATTTGTTTTTTGTTTGCATTTATGTGCCGACGGCGTTACTTCTGCCATTTTTTCAAAACATTGACCTGACACCCTTGCTTTACTTTGGTTAATGGTGTGGGGGTAAATTAAATCAATAATGCATTAGCCTTTAGTGGACACTGTAGATGAATTAAGAAATTACACAAGTGAAACTTATGAAACCTCAAATCAACTCTTAAAATGATGAGACGTCTTCTACAATTCACGATTTGGCATATTGGCAACTGTATGGTAGAAGAGGGAAGGCACTTCAGACAGTTATCATATTCTAACATTCTGTAAGAGAATATTCATAATATGCAAACACAAGCTCGAGACTATTATATGATACTTCAGGGAAAAAAATAACGTTTTAGATAAAATTACCATGTTTTTTTTTAAATTAAGGCGCCGGTTTACCATTGAAAAATAAGTCATTTCAGGCCATCAGGAACAGTCAATTGATTCGGTTAATTATAAGAGCAACGTTATAAAATATTTTCTGCACAAAGAAAAAAGACTAGAGAAGAGAGCTATGTATTCATTTTTGTAACTTTATTTGCTTAAATAGGCATAAAAAATTCTTGAAAATGACCGAAAACGACCTATTTTAAATAATTATATCTCAAGAACGGCATACATAATTAAAAATAGAAATGCGCCACCCCTTGACTATAGATGTTACCAGGAACATTTGGAAAAACGCTTAATACCGTTTAAAAAACTATGCTAATTTTTGCATTTTTGTATCACGACGCAAAGTTTATAAAATCGCTCAAATTTACTCTGCCATCAAACAGGCAAAGTGAGGAAAGACGTCGGGGGAACTAGAAAATTTTCCCCTGCCAATTTCTGTGTAATCGTTACACGTGCAGATCGAATATTTTATTTTCGGTACAGTTGCATTTTATTGTTTACGTTCAACAGGAAACCGCTGAAATAAATTGGTTCTAAAATCGGAATGAAATTTATATAAAACGTAATTGTAATTGTAGAATCAAAATTATTTAGAAGTAATTTATTTTCATGTCATCAAGGTATTAACAGAACTCAACCGAACATATATACTCTAACCTCGACGGAATAACTATAAGATTTCGCTCCATTTAGAGAGAGTTTCCCCCCTTTAAAATGTTGGGTTGCATAAGTCCCAAATATGGTTAACGACTTTGGTAAATCGCCCTCTTAAGGATATCTTTCAAACGAATTATTTCAGGTGTTTATTCCATTATTTTTCTTATCTATTGCTGCAGAATACCGCTGCTATATTTGTTCCATACAACACCCTGTATAATATTTTGTTCCGTCCAATTACAAAATACCCTATGCAATAATAACAATAATAACAATAATAATAAATATGTGATGTACAATAAATTTTCAAATAAAACCAATTAACCGTTTCAGATTATGCCTCTCAAATTTCAAAATATAAATCTAGTAAAATAATTTTTGGGGAGAAACAAAATTTTTCCGGGTGGTAAATTTTCAAAGCACGAAAACCTCTTAAAACTTTCCCGAGAAACTTCTAGGTAATTTTGACGTGCCATACGCACTGAGGAACGCACTTTGCACGCAAAGTAATATTAATGTCACCTTTACAAAATCGAGGGTTTTAAACTTATAAGCCGATCATTCTAATCGCTTTAAGAAAATTTAAGTTGCTTAAATCCTCAAAAAAAAACATTTTTCCTTTTTTTTAGTCGTCATTTCACGTCAAGAAAACCTTATCGATCGCAATTAGGATTACGTTTTTATTAAATCCTGCCATTTTAAACTTTTAATTTAAGAAAACAAAATAATGAAAAAAGTTCTGCCAAACTTTTCAATATACGCAACGTTTGTTTGGAATTGGACTTAAAGATAAGGTTGAGAACTGTATGTTGTTTATGTTTTTTAAGTTATCGATTGTATCCAACAGTTTGCAGTAGAATGCGATTTAACTTTCTGTTATTTACAGTTGGCAGAACAGACACTATTTTAATAAGATTGGAGAAATGTGTTTCAATGTTTTTGACTTTGAGGTCGACCCATCTGCGTTCCAGCGAGATACTCGCAGATAATGCATTGCGGCAGGTTTTCAAATAATCCTGGAATTCAGTATGGGCCATTCGGCGTTCGCGTTCCTGTTCATAGCTACGTAGCAGGAATTTATTAGTTTCCTCTCTTATAAAATCGTGCATGGGGATGATTACCCGTCACAAAATTTTAATTTACCGATCCGCAAACTACCGAACAATAATCGAACATTTTCTACGACGACCTTTATTTTCGGGGAGTTATTTTTTAGTCTTACCTTATCAAAGACCATCGGCCTGAGCCATCGCCCCCGAGAATCCGGCTCCATGAAGTGGCCGGACTCGGCGTGGGAGAAGAGGGGCCGGGCAGCCGGGCACACGCTCCTAGCCGAGCTCCATAGGGCTCTGCCCCTGCCCCATCACGCCTGCAGTCACCCCCACATACGTACTGCAACAGAAAGAACTCCTTTCAAATAATTGCACAAAGGAAACTGGAGAAAAGCCGGACGTAAATCTCCTCTTGGCTGTAAAATTTCAACTTTTACATTATCAGGAAATACCTATAACTCGCTTTGATATTGTATTGTGTAGTCGAGTGCTAGCCGGAGTTAAAGTTTCAAGATTCTTAACGTCGCGAGGAAAAGTTTAGCAGTAAAGCTCTCTTTTTGTGGAGGGAATTTTTGCACATCGGTGAGAAATGCATCGGCCGGAAGCGATATCAATTCGTGCAGTTTTAATGGGTTTGACGTGTTATGAGCGTGGGGGCGATGTGGTGAACGCAAAAATTTAATTTAGGGCAGAGTAATAAATCCTGCTGGCTAATATCCTTGATGGTCAGCCAATATTTTAATTAAGCCCCAAACAACCCTTGCCTTTAAACCTTTATAATTTGTTAAAGAGTTCTATTTGCTAAATAAAAAACCAAATCACACTTTTTTGGAAAAGCAGAAACTATTTGTTAAACGTCGAACTGTTCCAGGCAATCGATTTTATTTTTTGAAAGGCGGAACGTTAATTAATTAATTTCGAGGGAATTTAAAATATTCAACTTTTGAAATTACCACAAACAATATCATAGTTTAACGTCGCTTTTTATTGCAGATACCGCAGAAAAATTGGCAGGAACAAAATAGAACACAAGAAGCGGAATTTTTAATACTATATCATCACTGTTCCAGTTATTAAAAACTAATTATATCCTAACTATTTTTGACAAAACGGTAGAAAAAACTTTAACCGGTATCATGGCATAGTAATTTCCAAATTATACAAAGTGGCCATAAAGATCCGTGATCGTGGGGCCTTTGGAATGAGCAAAATGACGAATCCAATCATTGAAGCATAATTAACATTTACGTTTGGTAGTTAGATTGATCACATTTTTAAAGGTAATCTAACGATATTATTTTAGGTTGATAATAACAAAAACACTTTTTGATTAATTAACACATTACATATTGAGCTGGAAAGTGTTTAATTACAGCTGAGAGCTATGAGCTAAGACTTAATGCAACTTTTCACTGAGCTATGCATACTATTTTATTTACTATCATACAATTTTGAATAGTAAAACAAACAAAAAAGAAGGTAATGACATCTGACAAGAATTATAATTTGTAAGTGGCTTTTCCTGCAAGGATTTGAGTGGACACAACGGAACTGAAAAAATCTCCTGCAAAGTATATGAAAAGTGCAATACAAGATGTATAAATTAAATTAATTGCTTGACGCATTGATTTAACAGTTTCAGCCGATACATTACAACAATAAGCAGCAGAAGCAAGTGCAGAATTATTATTAATTCCCTTTACTGAAAATATGTAATAAATCATTGTTGGAGTAGTTTACTGAAAGGGAAAAATTTAACGTTGCCATTAAATACAGTTTTTACTAAAATTTAAATAAATATCAGTGAAATATCAATTGCAGTAGACTATGATTTTAAAATTAAAATTCAGTTGGCAACAAGCAAATTGTATTCAAATTCAAATGGGAGCTGCCAACTAAAAATTAAAATTACAGCCTACTCTAATTGAGTTTTTAATTCAAGTCTAGAGACATACCAATATACAAAATAACGCAACAGCAGATAAATTCCATACAATCTGGGGCTCTGAATAGGACTAAGTCAGGACTAACGTAGCCAAAGCACCTGATGTAGAAACCGGAGGTTATTAGGACTAACGACTGTGTGATCAAGTTCGTTGTCGTTTCCGTGCTGATGCTAGCAGAATCGCTGAAACTAAGATGAAATTATCAACAAGTTCCAATGGTTCCCTTTCTAAAAATTTTGGCTGGTTTCGGTTAGAAAATGAACTTGTAATTTTTCTATGTATTCTAACAATTTTTGTATTGTTTATGTGGCGCAAACTGTTTGTCTTTAGAACAAAGAAATTTAAGTACGCGTTTCATAGATATTGTAATGGTTTACAGAGTTCTATTTAATATTAACCGGTAAAGAGTTGGCGACAAGTAGAAAATACTTACAGAAGCAATTTTAAGACGAAGCTCGTGCGAGGAAATATGAAATGCACCGTGCAAATTGTTTAGGTGTGGTAGGTTTAAAAAATGTGCACATTGAGATTGTCCAGTTATCTACTCTAAAGTAAAAATGTACTTAAAATGATCTTCTGCTGACCACATTTGTTTGGAACCTTAGCGTGTACAAGGTGACCATAAACGTCTGTTATCACATTGCCTTGGGAATGAGCAATGCTTCATAAAAATGTTGAATCTAACTACCCAACCTAGAAATAAAATGTCATTCATTGTAGCAACTGAAAAATTTGTTCATGAAAATTATTTCAGATAGCTTCGGACATAACTGTAGGTGGGGCAAATAAGCTATGGAATTTGCCGTCTTTAAGAAACGTCATTTTAACAACTTTCATATATATAACTTAGCACTGTAGGAGTAGTAGGCCCATGGCTTGGTTTCTTGTCTCCTGTATTTTCCTTCCAGTTACTAATTTTACTGTCTTTTATATCCTTAATTACTTCGTCTTTCCATCTCGACTTGGGTCTTCCTCGTCTCATTTCCCCCCTGCTTTACTTTCCAAGAGCTCTCTCTACTGTTACGCATCCGCATCACATGTCCTAGCCATCTCGATCTTTGTCCTTTCACCACTCCACCCAGATTTGGCATCTTATACAATTCTTGTAATTCCTTGTCGCTTCTTCTCTCCCATCTATCATGAACCGTTTTACCTTCATATATATCTTCCGAAGCACTTTCCTTTCCCATACCTCTAGCCTTGCCTGTTCAGCTTTACCAAGTACCCACGTCTGTTACACATACGTAACTATAGACCTTATTACCGTTGTGTACGTCCTAACTTAACTCTTCTAGAAACGATCTTGCTCCTCAATACTCTGTTAAAAGTTGCTAAGCAACGATTTCCCGCCATTAGTCTGGATTGAATTTCTGTCGTTATACTTGGTTTTCTGGTAAAGACAGGTCCTAAATATGAAAACTTGTTCACTTCTTCAAACTTATATTCCCTCCCTCCAACAGCCTCCAGTTTCAGATAATTATTCTTCTTAAACTCCTCCTCCGTCCACTCCATATATTTAGTCTTTTCTTCGTTAATGCACAGTACCATTTTTCTTGCCCTTTTCTCTAACCTTTTAACTACATTTTTTAGCTCCTTTTTACTTCTCGTTAAAATCGCTAGACCATCCGCAAATGCCAAGCATTGATTCCTTTTATGATATATAAATCCGCTTCTATGGATCTCCGCTTCCCGTATTGACTGTTCCAATACTATGCTAAAAAGAACGGATGACCCTAACTCCTTCCTTCACTTCAAATCTTTTCGACATTCTGTTCTTTAATCTAACTGCACTTTCCGTTCCTTTTAATGCCATATCTATCATTTTTATTAACTTTTTGTTAATTTTCATTTGCCCCAATGCCTTATAAAAAAATTTTTCTTTTCACTTTATCGTTCGCTTGTTTGAAGTTCACAAAGAGAACCATCGTTGGTTTTCCGTATTCGTAGCTTTCGGCTTGTATTTCTCGTAATACGAAAATTCCATCGACTGTACTCCCCCCTCTCCTAAAACCACATTGGTAATCTCCTATCTTATTTTCTATTTCCTCAATTAATTTATTCATAGCCATTATCTTGTAGGCTACGTTCAGCAGCGATATATCTCTATAATTCTGACATTCGCTTTTGTCTCCTTTTTTATATAGCAGATCTTTATGGCCACCCTGTATTATATGAAAGCAATCATTTTTGTCTTAACCTTATAGGTTTTTTGTTGCTAATGGACAAAATGTTTCTTGCAACTTCGAGGAACGCATTGTATTTATTTTTTTTAGTTGTTTTCTTATTTCCAATCCTTTTCTAAGAGCTAAGAGCTCCGGGAATTTCACAAAATGTTTTGTGCACTGAAGAGTTAGTCGAGTTCCACGTTCACCCATTCCACACATTCATAGCAACATAACAATTGGAACGGCTCCATCGGGCCTTATTAAAAGGACGAAACTGCGTTTGCGTTGTTTAACATTCGGCAAGTAGTGCGTATCGAAATTAAATGAAGCAAAAAGAAACGCAACAAGTTCCTTTGTGCGCACGTACTCGGCGCTAAATAATCCGCAGAACAATGAGTTCCAATTTCATACAGCGAAACTGCTCGCAATAATACAACAATAAAATACTGCTCGTGCATTTCACCTAATTAAATAAAATTTATGAAACGATTTGCATATCACGAGAGCGAGGGAAGCATTTTCGAAAATCCGTTTGAAACATTTCAAATGGTGTACGCGCAGTAATTAGTTACACGGCAACCACAATTCAGTGGCTCAATCGACCCTGTTCTATGTTCGCGTTTCAAAAATGAATTTTCGTGATGTTTAATCAAAGAAGCAATAAAGAGAAAAGTTAAATTAAAAAAGAAATAACGTAAGATGAGAACGTTCGAGCTACAATAATGGCAACTAATTCGACTTGATTCATTCGGGAAGTGAAGACGTCAGTTGATTATTAAAGAAAATCATGCGACTTATTGTCGAATGGAAGCGTTTTTCATTTTATATTATTTTCTTGTTCGTCATTTTCTGCTATTCCTTTATTGTCTGCGATGAAAGGAACGCAGAAGAATGGGAAATTTTATCATTAACTTTTCTATGCGGATCTATTTTTTATTTGCCGAAGAAATTGATTTCAGCATTTAAAAGTTTGCGATGGAACTTAATTTAATTGGAGCAGCCGGCTGGGCTTGAAATAAAACGATTAGACTGGTTTTAAAATTTTATTTGGTGTTGCTCCATTTCAGAAGTGGAACCTATTAGCATAAATTGGCACAAGTGTAAAAAGTGTAAACTGTTTTAGTCATGAAATGAAAATATTAAATCTGGTCTCACTTTTTGGAAAAAACCGTTTAGAACTTTTCTATTTTCTATTTGCAAATTGCTAAAACAATGATTTTTTGTGAAAAATGATACTCCTAATTATAAGATTTGTTATTAAATTTTAGTAGTTAAAACAGAATTAGATACATTATTGTTCAAATTGATTGTAAAATATTTATTATCGTGATGATTTATATTGACAGCATTCAATTCAAGTTGTCGTTTTAATCAATAATTGGTGTTTATTTAACATGTAATTCATTTACATCAATAAGAATTATTAATCGTCCTTTCGACAAATTTGTTTCAATAAAATTCTAAAATTGGTTTATAAATTAAGGTTTTATTACGTTTAGAAATTGCGTACCTCGCATACTTCTGTACTGATCAACAGCAATATATTTGTACGAAACAGTGGTGAACTGACTGTAAAAAAAATCCCAGATTCACACTGACTGTGCTTCACATTAATTAATGCAATTTTTATGAGTCAGCTTTTGACTATAAAAGCATCGCTTTCGGTAAAGTGTAAATCAGTAACAATTCAAAATAAACGTTCATTTTCTTAAGTTCAATAATAATAACGTTAGCATTCTTAGCTGCCTTATAAATCTTAGTTCAAACTAATTGGGTTCGGACTGTATTCCGATTAGCGATTTGTTGGATTACTGGAATTTAATACAATATGAGAAAAAAACTTAAATTGGGGTTTGTTTCATCCGGTCCAAGTAATCTTTAAAAAAAAACGAATTATGCAAGCAATACAACCGACTTAGCAAAATTAACTGTTCCGAAATCATTTTATTCGGTTACAGAGGTAATAACTTTTGGAACAGTTGTTCGGATTACTGGATTAGCAAGGTTGTATTATATATTTGTTTCTTCTTCTTCTTGTTCTTGTTCTTCTTCGAGATTCTACCTATTCGAGTTTACGGTTTTTTATTTCCACAACGCCCTATCTTCCCGGTCCCCTTCCTTCAAATCCCTTTCTGCCATAGCCTTGTTTATATGTTTTCCAGTTTAGAGCCGGTCTACGTATTCTTCTTCTTCCTTCTAGCTATCTGCTATCTGATATCCATCTAACATTCCCATACCACTTTAATACCCGATTATCTGAAGTTCCTGTTATTGAACAGGTTATATTCATTCTTTTCCAGATCTCTTCCGTCCGCAGTCTGTCTCACCTTGTAAGCATCTGCGCAAGTAATATAGTTCTACAGCTATTATTCAATTTCTGACTGTACTTGTTAAACGTTACATTTCGGCTCCATATAGTACAATACTTTCGACTATCACGTGAAAAAGTCTTTTCTCAGTTTCAGAACTGATGCTATTGTTCCATAAAAAGCCGTTTAGTGCTTTAGCGGTATTTTCCTCCATCGCTATTCTTGCAGAAATATCCTTTTCGCATGTCCCATTAGATTGTGCAGGTTTTTAAACCATCAGCTCGATTTTTTAAATAAAATTATTTGGAGGGACAAGTCTTGCTTCACCAGAAGAGGAATGGTTAACTTTCCCAATTTAAGTGTTTGGAATACTGAAAATTCGCCCTAGAAATTTTCACTGCCTGGACGGGGATAGCGAGCAACAATCTTTTGGGACCATATCTTTTGCCACACAAGTTAAATGGAAAATCATACTGAATTCATGAAAAATGTACCCTTACAAGTTAAAAATCACCTCTACTTCCAACTTGATGGGTGCCCAGCACACTTTTTTGGTCCTGTCCGAAATTGGTTAAACACGGGTTATAGAAAATGCTGGTTCGGGAGGAGTGGTCCTGTGGCCTGGCCGCCTCGCTTCCCAGATATTACTTCTACAGATTTTTTATTTGGGGCTACATTAAAGACTTGGTGTATGCTACACCTGCTAATACTCGCGAGGAGTTAATACAGAAGATTTTAAATGCTGCACTATGCATTAACCAAAATGGTTCTCACTTAGAACATCTTCTTTAGACTAAATTAATTCTAATTTAAATTTGATAAAGTATTAAAGTTATAATTTTATTTTTAATAAAGTTATTTTCTCTCTTAAATTTAAGCATAGGTAGTAATTCACATTTTTAGTCTGTCAGCTGAAAAATAACATTAGAAACTTACAAATAACAAATTTTCGTGTTGCGTACCAAACTGATAGACGATTTTACAAGGATTTGTTTAAAAAGACATAACCCCCTTAGGAAGCATTTTTCGATATATGTTTATATGAACTTTTATTTCAAAATTTAAAGTTCCATCTCACATTTAATTTTCATGGATTCAAACGGAACATCCTGTATACTCAGTTTTTTCATGAAACTATATTCCTCAAATTCGTATTTAAATTTTCTGAACATAATATTATATTCTATGCCTTCTTCATTTTAGGCAAATATCATCCGCAAATAATAAGGAGTACAATTCTGTACCCCAGAAGCAAACTATGTTAAGTCCAAAATTGGCCAAATTGAGTTTTTTATGGTAAGTCACTGAACGAAATTCACACTTTCATTTGCTTTTGTCAGAAAAAATTATATAATGTCTAGGAATCAATGTTCTACCTTGTACCGTCATGGAACTATAGCAAAAACTGTTGTCAAAAAAACTTTAAAGTGCTCTCCTAAACATTTGAAATTTTGGACTTAACATACTTTGCTTCTGGGGTACACATATAGTTGCGTCATCTATAGGTATTCCCATTCCTACACATTTACCATACTAGGTGTCTGGGACAGCATAGGAGGCGCTGGTAAAGATACCACTAATAGATCTGGTGGCGGAAGAGACCACGGGACCTAGTGGGCATGCAAAGGAAGGACTTAAGACCGAAAACCCAGGATCTGACCGGTAATGGTTGTTTCGGTCAATATCTCGGTCGGTTCAACATACGACCAACGGCGGCATGTCAATACTGCGGTGAACCGATGGATGATCCCGAATACGTAATTTTCCCATGTGAAATGTGGATGCAGGAGCCAGCAATTCTGACGGATAAGCTTGACGCCCTAGAAGTAACAACGATGGTACCTTGCATACTTGCCAGGGAGGACAATTGAACTGCCGTCGTTGAGTTTATCATTTTAGTAATGAAGGGGAAAGAGTATGATGAACACCGGCAACAAATCGTACAGTAACTTGAATCGCTACTATTGTTATTATTATTATTATTATTTGTTTTCAATTTATGAAACTGTATATTGAAACTTGAAACTACATATTTAAACGTGTGGTTGTGCGGTGGACAGTATTGTAGTGCAAGCAAACGGTGGCATCCGACTATATGAGACGCTTACGGCGCCAACAGAGCTTACTCCTGAAGTAATGCGTCGTCGCGGTTCCAAGGTGCGTGGCGCTTTGGACCGTGAAGGGTGAAGGTTTTAGTTGGTAGAAGTCCGGCACTATCTACTTTCCACAAAAAAAGATTTCTAGCGTTTATTCAGTATGTACTTATATTAAAAAGTAAGGGGGATTATGCTACAATCCTGCTTCAAGCATTTAGAGATGTGTATTGGTCTTATTATTTAAGTCTAATTGCAAGTTCTTGTTGGGACGTGCAAAACAATACATAACTTTAAAATCAAAACTAAAGAACCAGGGAAAAATAATTTTTCATGTCAATGATATTTTAGTCAAGGTATGGTTTGACTTAAATACTAAGTGACTCGCTTTGTCCATGTCTCCCTTTAATTTATATCCTTTGCAAAATCGATTAGAAGATATTTATTGCTTTATGTGATGAGTTTTACTGACAGCGCCCAAATTCCTGTTGTGATTAATAATACGCATTTATTTCGCACACATTTGTAACAATAAGAATTATTAATCGTCCTTTTGCACGGTCGACAAATTAATTTGAATGATTTTCCAAAATGTAGAATAAAGTTTTAGTGAAATTGAAATGGATACAAAATGTTATTCATGAACTGTGTCAATACTTGCATGTTTTACTGCAACGAAATATACATATTTTATAGACATCTCCATCACATGATATTTCAAAAACTAATTATAAATCCATGATAACTTGGGTTCAGTATTTATGAAAATTGCCAGTTATCAAGATGCATTCCAACGATGGGAAAACAGATGTGATTTTGATCGACACAGGAGCTTTCCTACCGGAAAACTTTCTCTGGAAAAGCGAACAGCGGCAGCAACATTGTTTTTAACATTCACCGTAGATCAAAGTCAAATTTATTTTCTCATCGTCCGAATTCATTTTAAGAACTGTCATTTTTGACGAATGTTGATTGCAAGCAATCATGGTCTTATAATTAATTTTAAAATAACATGGTAGCAAACATCAAGGTGGATTTGTACGGTTGGTTGCATATGAAACTTGCTAGGCTCGTTACAGCTCGGAAATATGCCAGTATAGTCCAGGAACTTTGATGTAATCTGGTTTTGTTGAATTTTTACGATGTTGGGAGCAGCCATAACATTAAAAAATCCATATCTTTTGTTCCATTTTCGTTTTCGCTGAGATTTTGCTGTTGTGGAACTTGTTGCAAAGCACCGTTAAAAAATGTTATTGTTTGTTGTTATTTTGTAAAAGCTAACATTTATTTCATAAAAATGGATTATTCTAAATTTCACACAAATAATCGCAGCAGTTTCCGATTAAAATTGCTCCGTAAAAATGAAACAAACAATTTAGTTTTCAAAAAGTTGTGATTTGACAAAAAAAGATACTTATGAAAATGTTATTGTATGGAGTGTCCATAAATGTATATGATATGGTGCGCCAGTAAAGAACCTCAGGTTCCCAACGACACTGATTCGAACTAGTTAACCTTAAATGTCAGTTTTAGAATCTGGTCATGTTTCATAAAAGTATCATCTTCGCCAAAGCGCAAATAGCAATTATTCGAATTAAACCTTAATTTACCTTAAGCCTTATTTCTAAAACTAAGTAACTGACTCCATGATTACCTGGGATCGCAGATATTTATAGGTACTGTACAATTCTTTAACAATGTAAAATTATTATTTCTTCGCAAATTCAAATTGCAATGAAAAAGTTTTGAAATGAAAACTTTCCATTTGTAAGGATTCACTTTTAGAAAAGGAAGAAGACGTTTTATAATTGGATCGAAGTTAAAAAATTGTAATTAATGTCTCTAATTAATTAATTTAGCAATAATGTTGGCGACTGATTTCAAGTCTTTGGAAATTAATTGTAAAACTTTCCGAATCCATGAATCACATTTTCATTTGCATATTTTTTTTATAAAAGTTACTTTTCGTTTTTGAAAGCTAATTAAAACATTAATTTGCAACCTACACAATTTGTTTCTCATCCGAGAAAAACTTTTGCTCCCCTTAAATAAGTTATAAACAAGCAACTCTCATCAAATAAATGTTAAAAAGATGAAGCAAAAAATTCGTAAACAGCTTGTTGACAAAACACTTATGGCACCCTGAAACGTGTTGACTCCCTTAGGAAATGCTCCCCGACTGCCTTTATTTCGATCACCGCATTTTAAAATCCAATCAGTCGCGAAACAATGAATCGTGATGTTACACATTTTAAACTGATTTGGCAGAACGGAAATTTACAATATTTTCATATTTAAAAACTTTTTCTATTTACATTTCTCGCTGCGGCGTCATTCAGCGAAAACCTGCACTTGCATTCAAATACGCCTTTTCCATTCGAACGATATTTCATGCAAATTTCCGCGATTCGCCTTTTTAATTATCGGGTGGGCATATGAAAAATTCAAAACGCTGCACAAAATTTTCCATGTATATTAAACAGCCAAGATTGACAATTATATAGGGAAGGCAGTTAACGGACACAATTTATTTATAGTGAACTTCAGAAACATCTTATCATCGCATCATTAAACGGTTGAAATATGCCCTGGAGAACATAATTTTTGGGCCATTTTCGATATAGGGTTGCTCACGATGAAAACTGTACCTTTAAAAAAAATCACGCAATAAATAGCTTCTATTTTTATCGCAATCTGTTTTGCATCATAAAACCTCCTTTTGGTCTTACTCACTACTCCATAAAATTGATTCTTTCGATTTACAACTGATAATAAATAGATTTGCGACTGCGGAAAAATGTATCGTCTTGTGTCGATTTAAAAACAAAAATTTTAATGTGTGCACATAAATAACGACTCTTTTTCGGCTATCAAACTGTGCTTTATGAAGTGATAAAACAATTACTGTTATCTTCATTATGACGTTTTTGCTTGCGTACTTAAATTGCGGATGTACTTTGTATAAAATATTATCTCTAAATCAATAAAAAACATCTTTTAGAACAAAATCAACCGGTCCCCGCGAATTCGAAAACATGTTTGGCTATTTATAGAACGCGCTGATTTATTTATTTCGCCATTAATTGTTTACGGTCGCTTTTTACGCTGAAAAAATTCGGATCGCTCCAAAAATTTTCGAAAAGTCTTACCAGTAAAATAAGTGCGAGGCTTCATCCGAGGCCACTGTAATTTACACCATACACTACAATATTTAGGGCGTCGCACGTCGCGTGGTTTTTTAATTTTTCGGTTATATTTAAATAAAAAATTATAGGGGCTGTTCGTGTGGAGCCCACATGAGAAGGGTCAGTTTCGTCCGCGAGTTCGGGGGTCGCGCAAACGATACTATACACTTTGATATCCCGGACAGGAATACCCAGTTCAAATATGGACCGCCTCTTGCGCACGCCGTCCCAGCACAACATACTAAATTATTGATTTTGGAATGGCCATATGAAAATAACCAGAATCGTGTGCCATGTCCAGTGTGGTCTCTTTTACCTCTTTTCCTTATTCTGGTTATTAGCGTTTACAATAGCCACTCTGGCTGCATTGTATGAAATTGCTGTTTGCTCCAAATCCCCAATGAACAGTTTTTTTTGTTCGACTTATTTAAAGGAAATATTTGATTTAGAAATTATGCGGACAAGTGAAGCGCTTTTTCAATTCAAAGATTTTTATTTGAATCCTTCAACAAGTATATAATCTCAATATGTGATTTAAACACTTTTCAAAGTATAAGGTGTAAGATAAAAATTTTAAATAAGTGACTAGCGCTATAAATAATTACTTACTTTACAGCTAAACTGAAGATCAGAGATTTTTAATATACAATAAATAGGCTAATGAGATAAGCACAATTGTAATCTTAATTAGTAACAGTTTGCGTTACTCCAGTTTCACCCTTTAGAGTATAGATAACCAGTCACACAAAAAAATTAAACTATAGGAAGAAACTATCACATAAATTCTACATGCATGTAAAATAAAGATATTAAAATAAATTTAATAATATCCAATTTAAAAACTCTTAACTAACAATTTTTGATTACACCAAAGTATTATTGTTATTGCAAAGTTTTAATAAAAGTCTAATGGCAGAAATATTTACCCATTGAGTATAATGACAAACTTGTTTATTACCCACATTGTCAACATTGGTGGATATTTCGGCAACAAATTTGTCACCTTCTTTGAGGCTAAGCAGAACTTTATGCATCAAGTCGTTGGCAGTAAACATAATATAGTTTTACCTGCTTGTACACCAAAAAGAAAATGTGATATCCAAAATACATTAAAAAATAAGTTATAAAAAAGTTTCTAACGAATTAAAAATAATAACATATTCGTGCAGTTACTGGCAGATACAAACTACTGACGCGATTGTTACAAAATTTCTATTGTTGACACTCATTTTAATTATTCCTATTGTAAATATCCTTATGCTTACAGTACATTATGAATATGACAATGAAATTAAATGGTATAGATATCTCATATTGAACGAAAGTGAACATATGGTAAATTAAGATTCCAAACGTCTTACTTTAAAAGTGGCAACAGAAAATAATGAACAGCAAATATTAAAAGTAAGAAAAGATTGTGATTTTCCACATTTGAGAAACCCTTTCATACCAATTGGCAAAAATGATCTCTGTCACAAATTGGCTTTAATTCTGTCAGTACTTATACTTTCTACCGATTTACGATGTTGATACCATATAAATCTACAGAGGGCATGCAATAAAACCTGGATCTGCACATTTTCGTAGTCGCAGAAGAGGCCTTCGCGAAATTGTAACAGGAAAATAAAAATCAAAGCATTATGCTATTGGGTGAAAGTGGTGTTGCAATATACATATGCCATTAGTATATTTGTGAGCAAGGAATGGTTAACATCCACATCTATGTGTAGTGCAGTGCGACCTCGATAATCCGAACTAATTAAAACCGCGGTGATCCGGATAAGTAAATAATTCGGATTACTGAAGTTTCATTTTAAAAGCAGTTTCTTTTAATCTTTATCTACAAAAACATCATGTTAGGGCTTGTTTAGGCAAATTGATACTTCTTAAATGACGGAGGCGTCTATAAACCAGGTCCGACTTACCGAGTACTACAAATCCGGATTGAACAATGGCCGGATTATTGAAGAATGCGGTATAACAAAGTTCGGATTATCGAGGTCGCACTCTAGTCGTTTTTCAATTTTTTTTTTTAAATTCTGGAAAACGATTGCTCAATAACTAGATGTTAACTATTCCTTGGGAGCAATTGGACTTCACCATGGTTGAGGACCAAAAAGTTCTAGTCAGCAGTTCAATTATTGAGGTGATAGAGAATGTCAAGACTACAAGAAACAATAAATTCCTATTTCAGAAAATTTACTGAACTTAAATTTAGTAAGTTATCGTTTAGAAAAATGTCTAGCTCTTTTCAGACTCTAAACGAAAGGAACTATTCAATCTCCTACCAATTACAGTCGATTCCGCTTAAGTAACAAGTTGTACATACACACATACACCTTCGAGCATTCAATAAATTGAATCAATGAATTATTGAACGAAAATACATACAGTACGGAACAGTAAAATGGATTAAATTCAGTATTTCAATTATTTGCATTACCATCTCCGGATAAAATTCTAGATAGCTATCCCATAGTTAATAACAATCGTTGCTATAGCGTAGTTATAGTAATAATTGTTATTGATTTTTTAATTTGTTGTAGCAAATTTCGTGAAACAGATTAATTTTCTTTTACTGTTAATTTTTGCAATACATTTTTAAACCATAGCATTTTTGAATAGAGCTTTCAAGACCCCAATTCTTATTTAAAAATTTGGAGCTTGCAACTATCACTCTTAGCAAGGCCTCTTAGAGCCACTTGGAGGCCTAGGTCAAGCAACATACATGGTCCCCTATACAATGAATTGTGTAGTTTGACATAGTATTGTTTGAGGGCCTTCTGAATTAAGAGGTCCCACATAGTGTTATTTGGAGGTCTTCTGAATTAAGAGGCCCATGTCAAAAGACCCTCCTGACCCCCCTCTTCCTAGGCCAGGAGGTTAAGGATGAAATTTTTACTAAGAATTACATGTTTTGGGACTTTTTAAAAATATACAAATAATTGAGATACTTACTGAATTTAATCCATTTTACTGTTCCGCACTGTATGTATTTTCGTTCAATAATTCATTGATTCAATTTATTGAACGCTCGAAGGTGTATGTGTGTATGTACAACTTGTTACTTAAGTATGTATACGTACTTATTATTTTATGTTAGAATTTATTTTTGTTTTTCTTGTTATTAAACTATTACTAAAAAATTGAAAATTTTATATGAATCCGGTTAACAGGGGTAGCCGCTTAATGGGGACCAAATGCCATTTCCCCATTAAGCGGAATCAATCATATTTATTTACTTATATAAAAATTTTTTCCTCGTTTCCTAATGATTATTTTTTTGTATTTTGCACAAAATTTTAATAAGTACCTAATTTGACAAAACATTTTTTAAATGTCTTGTGTATAATAAAATTTTAAAAAGTGAGTCTCTTTTTAAAATGTGTTTATAAAAAAGGTGCTTAATAAGTTTGAAAAGTAATCACGAGGAAATGAGGAAAAAATTTATATGGAAGTAAATATTTAATCTCGTAAGTGAATAATTTCAATTAAAGCAAACCATGTTTAATGTGCTTTTACCTTCATACATACAGACACGGCAATAAACAAAAAATACGTTTAAAATACTGTCTGCTATTTTAATTATTGGCAATATAAAATTTGTTGAACAGTCATCTGTATTGAAAATAACAAAACCACAAAAATTAGTTTCAATAAATGATAACATTTTGAAACCTATGTCCAATAAGCAAGAAGCGGTCTTGAGAAAATGCTATTGTGAAGCAAAATTGTTTGATATTGGATTGTGATTATAATCAAAAACACTCAATAAGCTAAAATGACATTATTTACTTCGATTTATTAAGCGTAAAATTTGTTTAGCACTCCTCTTCCTCCTGTGTACCTTCTCAATTGAGGTTGGCAGCTTTTTAGCAGAATTTCGAGATTACAGTAACAATATCTAATGAAGTTACAATTAATGAGATATCCTGTATGAAATAAGATAAATTAAATAGTGTTTTAATATAAAAATTCATCAAAAACAGTATTTTCATGTATAAATATTTTTTAAAATATTTTGTCACGTTTTACCGGATGACGACAGTCGGCGTTTATTTGTCGCCCGCCAATTTATCCCGATCTCGGCCTCGTTTCTGACATATGGTTATTAGACGGCCTTACCCACATGGATGTCCTTAGTTAAGTGTAAAATATTCTTAATAAATCGCACGTCTCTATACGGCTAGTCGCATTTGCAAATTCTCCGCGTTACAAAATTTCTTTTATATCTGTTGAGCGTTTTAGAAACTATTGGTTCAATTTACCTCAGTAATTAATATCTGCAAACAAAGATTGATCATAAGCAACCTTGATTTCGTTCTGACCAATGATGATTCTCCAAATTATCCTTTGTGGCCCTCTACAATAAATCATAAAATGGCTGCCCGAACGTTTAGAATGCGTAATAGGCGCGTTCACCCTATATTGCATATGATAAAAGAATAATTGGAATATTGCGGCACAAAATAGTTTTGGTGTGAAAGGGTTATTTCTATTTAGAGAATTAAATACCTAATAACCCCTGATAGTCAAATATTAAATTAAATTTAATGAAACATTATTCCATAATTGATCAGTTAGCAATGTAATAAACCTTGCAAGTTCCACAGGAAATAGCATAAATATTCAAGCCTGACAACTTATCTCTCATCTCAATCGTGTGGTCTTAATACCGTTAGGTGTTGAGGTGTGTGTTGCCGCCAGTGCAGTCTTTAAATGCACAACTTGGCCCGCATCCGGGTTACAAAGTTGATGTAAACCTTGCTGACACAAGTAGTGTTGTAAGTGTTGTGTATAGATAGGACTTGTTACTGTCACCAAACATCTACCCTGACAATTTCGTTATTATTATAATAATATATTATTATAATAGTTACCATAACGGATAAAATACAAAAAAGAAAAATAACTTTGCAATAATTCAGGTATGAATCAATATCAATAAAAATTATCTATATTTTACATGCATTCATTTTTAATACTAGTTTTTTGTTTCTGGTCACTTTGGTAGAAACCATGAAGTACTGAATAATTATTAAAATCACAATTGTACGATATAAACACGATATTATCGAAAGTCAACAATTTATCAAAATTTCAACGTGGAAATACAAAAATTCTTACTCATCTTTAGTTTGGGAATAAAAATAGTTAATAGCCCTGCACAGATCGTAATCAGCTGCTAAGATGATTTGCACCAACTTCTCCCTGGGTGTTGAATCCCCCACAATGTCTTTCAGCTGAACTAAACACATATCTAAGCGTGCCTTATCATGTGTAAGCGATAAATCTTCCACCGAGCTGCTGTTTGACAATCCAGGCTGCAAGTAAACCAAATTAATGTAAATTTCAATTTAAAATTATTTAATACCTGTGTTGAAAACGGTAATCCAGAAATACCTCTTTGTAAATCAGACAAGCTTGAATTAGGGCTTGTAGGTGTGCCAGAATTTGGCAATAGTTGTTCAGAAATTCCAGATTTTCTTGGATATGCCCATAGACAGTCAAAAACTTCAGTTTGCACGGGAATGGGTAGTTCGAAAAAAATTTCGCTGTCTGTTAATTCGTGATGTTGTGTAATAAATTGTAAACAAGCGTTCTACAAGAGAATTATTACTACTAAAGAATTATGTATGAATGAACCCACCTTTAAAATTCGTGCATTAAATTGATCAGCTAAACTTAAAAAATAGAGAACGGAATCTTCATCAATGCTGCTGTGCAGACCATATTCACAAGTTTGTTTTAACGAGTCAACTTCATAACGATCACTTAATAGCAATAAATCTGCAAGTTGTTCTGTAGTTAATGAAGTTTGGAGCAATTTCCCACTATAAAGGTATTCCAGGAATACTCGAAACAAAAATGGGCTTGTGTCATGGATAATTATTTTCCTGGAAATTGAAAATTAATTTTTTCCAATTAAAAAAGAATCCTTACTTATCGATTGCTTCTCGCATTCCTGATAATAAAGCTCTTCTAAACCAATCACATCTCGCGGCTACTATTACTCTGTGAGCTTTAATTGTTTCCGATTCAATTTCTTTTTGTTCTGGATTGTGCAAGATGATTTCAAATTCCATGTCGGCTTCCTGGGTGCTTTTGAGAAGGTTCAATGATAATTCTGAGAGGGTGCTGTTGCCAGGGTGTGGAGGTATGCAGAGAGATTCGACTAAATTAAGCTAATATTGAAAAAGAAATTAAATTATTTTGAATTAATTAACTTAAAAATTCTTACTTTACAACCTTGTAGTTGCTTTAAGGTTGAATTTGAAAAGCTTTTTGGAATCTTTTGACAATCTTCTTGAGTGGACACATTTGCACTTTGCAACAATCCTAAATTTCGCAATGAAAGTGAAAACGTATCTCTTTGGACCAATTCACAAACTTGTGTCATCACATCTTGCAAAGTTTCCTGATGTGATACTAATTTTTGTAAAACCCCAGACTAAAAAGTTATCATATGAAGAGCAAACTTTTAAAATAATGACGCCAACATACCACCTTGCTCGTCCCAACTTTGAAACAGAATTTAAATTCCCTCC
Organism: Dascillus cervinus; assembly: GCA_949768715.1. NCBI lineage: Eukaryota > Metazoa > Arthropoda > Insecta > Coleoptera > Dascillidae > Dascillus > Dascillus cervinus. The sequence goes on along the minus strand of OX458319.1, from coordinate 20,031,934 downwards.
ACTCTAACTTTTCATCCAAAGCTGTTGTGACCTCCTCTAATCTCAACAAAAAAATTGGAAGCTCCTCAATTAGCTGCTCCAAATTTCTGGCCACGGATCGGACCTTTTGTGAAAGAGACATCTCATTAAAACTTTCTCTGCAATAAGATAAAGAATTAACAAAGTAACAATTAATAAAAATTATTTTCTTACTTCTTGTGAAGTAACAAACCTAAGCTGCAAGTTATATGTTCATGAAAATTCCTTAATTTACTTAATTCTCGAATGTGCAATACATTTCTCAAAGACTTCCCAAGCATATCCCCTACACCTGATCTATGTCTACCGATTTCGTGAGGTAAAAATACTTGTATAATTTGCTGTAATGCCTTTTCCACCTCAACTATTAAAATGGAAACAGTATCAAGAATGATTTCAATCTCTGGCACTAAATAAGTAGCGACTTCTTGTCTTTGTGAAGAGGACATCGAGCTGAATGTAGTCTTCACAGATTGTAAAAATCGATGTAACTGATTCATAAAAATTGGCAACCGAGATTTTGCATATCTTATAATTTCATGCCTCTCTTCCCGTGATAGCTCATTTTTCCTCTTTGTAAATAAATCGCACAATAATAATAATTTAGCTCCGGCAACTGCAGTATCCCTGACTGATTGTTTAACAACAAAACACAACTTTGCCGGATTTGAAGTTATATCATCGGAAGGAGACTGATTATGTTTATTACTGAAATGTTCAATTATTTGATTTGCACAAGAGTGCATATCATTGACCAATCCAATTATTTCTAAAAATTTGTTTAATTAAATTCCTCACGCAACAAAATAATTAACTTACGTTGTTTTAAAGCCATATTTTTTAAAAACAGCTGGCATATGTTCAAAAGTTTTGCAAGGCAAGGATAAGAGGCTACGACATTTATAACTTGTCTAGCTGTGGATTCTGTTAAGGTTTCGGGCAAACATTCGGTGTATAAAAAGTGCAATATAGTTCCCAACACATCTTCTTGAAGTCCCGTAAAAGGAGGTGGTTGAGAATTCCAATTTAAATCACTCCCAAGCAACTTCAAAACATTTGAATGCACTTTGTACTGAAAAATATAACTCAATCTCAAAAAAAAAACATCATGATATTGACATACATGTTTATTATTTGCCGCTGGTATTGTAATATCTGCAAAGTAACCATCTTCAAGAGCAGGTAGTAAGGAAAATGGAATATTTAAACTTTCTTCTGTAGGTTCCTCATAAACTCTCTTACAATGCAAGATGCACCAGCCTTCACATGTTAATGCAACTGTGTCTCTAGGTTCCAATTTATCAGACTGAAAACGTAAATTTTGTTTCCTCAATTCATCAAATAAAATGTCCACTAACTTTGAATTCGATTACGTGCCCTGCATATGCTCCAAATCGTAAGACAACTCCTAATACTGAAGTGCTGTATATCTCATATGTCTCACAACTAAATAGCGGTACTGACTTGATTTCCTCTGGAACTGTCCACGTGACATCTCCACTTTCATCGAGTCGAAAACGAACCCTGCAATATTCTACTGTATATCAAGTAAAAAATAATGAATCACACACCCTTCCAATCCGCAATTTTCACTTTGCGGCGATCGGTTTAAGTAACCATATCCAAAAACCTCATAAAAAAATAATTTATCAAATTACACATAAACATGTTTTTATTATGATTGGGATAGGGTCAGGGTTATTATTGTGAATCCAATTAATTTTGGGGTAGGATGAAATATAACTTGAACTTGGATTACCTCCCACGTTCCTAAATACGAATGATTTGCCATAATCACTTAACATGAAAATTTTTCACAATTTGATGTAATATTTCAACGCCATCTTTATTTTACAAGCCGTGAACTAAGAAATTTGGCAGCAGTGTTGCTAGGCGGACATTTTGCGTTCTTCAGTTCAGCATTGCATCATTGAGTTGTTGTTGATATTGTTATAAAGTGCAGTTAACGTTAGATAGTTGTGGTATTTCCAAACCTGTGTGTATTTATCAGAATATTTAACTTAATAATTTGATATTCGACAATATAGAAAGTAAGTACATTTAACCTTTGGTTCATGCTTTTCACATGAAAACTTTTTAGATGACTAGAAAATGTTGTGTCCCAAGCTGCAAATCGAATTACGAAAGTGTATCCGTAAAGGGGCAAGCTGCAGTTACTACGTTTTCATTTCCAAAAGATGAAGAAACGAAAAAGAAATGGCTTCGAGCTATCCCGAGGAAAAATTGGCAGCCTACGAAGTATTCATCTGTTTGTATAAAACATTTTAACGAAAATGATGTTATATTAGATCAGATATACAAAAACGGGTCAACTGTTACTACGTTGCTATTAGCACACCCAAAATTAAAGGAAGACGCTGTACCCACAATTTTTCAAAATCTTCCAGTTTATCTGTCTTCAACTTCAACAGTAGTTAGACGAAAAGACCCTGAAGTAAGAAGGAAAGCGTTGCAATCAAAAGAAGCTGGAAAAATTGAAGAATTTGTAAAATCTGATATTATAAATGACTTTACAAATTTTCTTGACACTTTTCAAACAAAACTAAATGGTATAAACAGTGAAACAAAGTGGAACTTTAAAATTAAGAGCAACTTTGGTGTTTGGCTGTATTTATTAAATATTGAGTGTTCTAATAGTTCTTCTGAAAGTGAAACTGAGTTAAGTGCCGCCGAAATTTTATGTAGTGTTCTTGTGAAAAGTGATTTAACATTAAAACTCTTTATTGGAAAAGAAGAAATTTCTGCTCATGATTTGAACTGGATTCTCCCTTGTGATTTAAAATTATCTCGATGGTCGCAACTTGAAAATATATTAGTTAGGTATGCCAACGTAAGTCAACACAATTTAAGGACTCGATCTTTTGAATTTTTCTTGCAAAAGTCGTATGAAAATTTAGTTACGTGTAACGAAAAAGCTGAAGAAATGGAAGACTATCAACATAAAAAACAATTGGAACTTTTAATTGATCAGTTAAACATGATATTGTTAAAAAGACGAAAATATTCCCCAGCAACTATTTTGTTTGCATTTATGGCATATTCATATTCATCGTCTTGTTACATGCTCTTACAAGATCATTTGCTGCTGCCTAGTAAACGATATTTACAACAAATATCTTCTAGATTTAATGTAAAACCAGACAAAAATCTTTCAAATACAAGTCACTATTTGAAACAAATTTCCAAAAACTTGACTGTTCGAGAAAAATATACAATATTACAAATTGATGAAATTTATGTGAAATCTAAGTTAGATTTTAAAGCCAATGGAATTGTTGGCAGTTCAGAAAATAATGCTAAGGATCTGGCAAAAACTATTCAAACTTTTATGATCTCTTCTGCTTTTGGTAATTTTAGTGAAGTTATTCGACTAGTTCCTGTGAATAACACAACAGGAGATCAGTTAAAGATACTCGTTAATGAGGTAATTGAATTTGTTCAAAAATGTGGTTTTCCTATAGTTGCGATACTAACTGATAACAATAGAATAAATCAGAATATGTTCACTTTAATTTCTTCAAACGAATCTATGCCAAATCCATGCTTCCCTGATATTAATACTTACCTATCGTATGACACTGTTCACATTTTTAAAAATGTTACGAATAACTGGTTGAACAAAAAAGATACTTTTCACACTTTAATATATCCTGATTTTGAAAATTATACAATAAAACGGTATGCATGTTTCGAACATTTGCGACTATTTTTCAAGGACAAGCAAAATAAGTTAATTAAAAAAGCATATAAGTTGAGTTATAAAACTTTGTATCCCTCAAATTTAGAGAGACAAAACGTTTTGTTAGTGGATAATGTTTTTCATGTCAACTATTGCTGCTTTTACAAACGGAAGAAAAATGTACAGATACTGCAAATTTTTTACAAATTTTCCGCATCTGGTGGGATATTGTAAATTCTAAAAACCCTATCGTAGGAAAAATAAAAAGAAATGAATGGGCAGGACCAGTTTGTAGTATTGAGGATGAAAAGTTATTGTTTTTGAAACGTTTTTTGTCTTGGATAGAAGCATGGCAGTCTTTCAAGGACAAAGCTGGCTTAAGCTCCGACACATTTGAAGCAATAAGAAGAGCATCTCAAGTGTTATGTAAAATTGCTAACGATGCTTTAACAAAATTTAATGTTTCGTATGTACTCTTGGGGAAATTTCAAACAGACAAGTTAGAGAAAAGGTTTGGAATGTACAGACGACTATCTGGATCAAACTATAATGTATCAGTTAGGCAAGTAATTGAATCAGAAAACAAATTACGAATAAGACATATTTTGAAAATGATCAATAAAAAAGAAGCATGCTTTAGCAACTTTGCTAATGAAAGTACTGAATCAAATTTATATAATGTTGACATTGATCAATTTCGCCCCATTATGACTTCAAATTATCTTGAATTATGTGAAATCGAGGAATCAAGCTGCATATATGTTTGTGGCTATGGAGCACGATCTGTTTGCAAAAAACTGGAATGTACTGCCTGTGTTTTTTTATTTGAGGAAGGACGCGGTAGTAATGTTTGCAACGAATATTTTGACTTTTTACAGCGAGGTGGCTTAAGTGTACCATGTTACCATGTTAAGTGTGTTTTCTCTCATATGTATGCTTTGTTAGAATATATTGTAGCTAATAGCGTGTGGGAAACAAAATTTTTGCAATCTTTTGCAATCAAAAGGTATTTTAATTCAACTGACACAGTTAAGCTTAAATTCCAATAACTTTTTTCAACAATTTGAATTACATTGTCTGTGTGGCAACGATGTTTCTAGATTGTTTAAAACATTGTATTCTGTTTTTGCAAATATCCTGTTGAATAACTACACAAAATATTCAAAAGAAACAAATGGCACTAAAAATTTAGAGAAAAAAAGGAAATTAGCTACGCTAACAAAAGAGAAGAATAAACGTTAAAAATATGTTATTTGTAAATAATGTTATTTAATGTTTAATAAATACCACAAAATAAAATTTCCTGCCCTTACTAACTTTTGTTTTATTTCTTAATACTATCAGAATAATGATGTAGTATGGATCATTTCATGTTAGTTATTTTTTAATAAGTTTCGATTGCAACCGACGTGCAATGATACCCGGCCTACTTCTGTGCATTAATGCGGTGTTGCCAAGCATGGCTTCACGGCTTGTAAATAAAGATGGCGTTGAATATTTCCAATTCGACGTGTTTGACTGTCACTCTGACAAACGTCACTGAAAATATAAATATTGGCAAACCATAACACCATTCTGTATGATGGGATGCATATCTTCAGTAAATTTCCAAAGCTTTCTATTAGACTTTCTCAAAAATGTTTTTTAAAAAATAACCGAATTTCTATAGATTATTTATTTGATAATAAACAAAAAAACTATATACAAGGTACTTATTATACTTGATAATACCTTAATTGAATTTAATGAGTAATGAAGTACTTAATCGTAACAAATACACATTAACAAATATATAAAACAATACAAGACAACAAAACAATAAAATTGCTCATCATCTCATCGGAGCATGCAAATGAAAAAAATGGCTGAGTCTTTCCATGCTATAGAATTAAAGTGCCGCATACTGTTCTGCTGTAACCTCAGTCATCATTAAATTTCCATCAGGTAGCATCAACACCACTTTGCGAGTCCCACCTAAAACGAAATTTAGCAAACATTAAACAATAATAAACAAGTTTTATTTATTTGTAGAACAAATAGAAAAAGGTTTTCAATGTATTGGAAAAACCTTTCTTAATAGTCCAATTAGATAAACCTGAGAAAAAAAAGAACTATGCAATACGATGCCAAAAATTTTAATTAATATCAACTTCACTTATGTTATGTTATTTTATGTTATCGTTAAGCAAATATACCTAAATCGAACAATACTTTAATACTTCACTTCATAATTCCACCTGTTCATGAGTCAAAAGTATTGCTTTGTTTTAAAGTGACACATGAGCAAGTGGGGTTATAAAATGAAGTTGGCAATAATTCAAATTTTCGGCATTGCCAACACAATTGCATAATTTGTTTTTTCCCTAAGTTTATGTTATATTCTGATACTCATGGCGCATATTGTTCAGATACCGTTCAACTTTCACGAGTTCATATGTCATATTGTTTTGTTTTAAATTGACACATGAACAAGTGGGGTTACGAAATAAAGTTATCAATAATTTAAATTTTTCCTATTGCCAACACAGTTGCATTGGTTATCTCTTCTGCTTAAGTTTATATTATATTCTGAAAGTTAAATTATATTTGAACAACAGACGCTTAAACGGCGACTGAACAGGTCCTTAATAAATTTACCTGGACTGGGTGGCTCAGCTTTAACTATTTGCGCCACAACTTGTGTATCTTCACTAACAGCATCAGCTTCCGTATTAATCATAAGAGGTTGCTCTACCTCTGTGGAAACTTCTCCCAAGGTGCTACCAAGAACCTCTGTTTCTTCAGATGAACTTTCACCAGTCACAATCACACATTGTTGCTGCCCATCAGGTCCTTCCGAAATTAAAATGGTCTGTCCTTCTTCGTTCTGCCCGGCAACTTGATAAATTGTGCCATCTTCACCAGTTATCAACAACGGAGTATCAGTTTCAGTCAGGGCAAGCCCCAATTCTTCTGTGCTTTCAGGTTGCAGAGCTGAACTATTTACTTGTGTTAAAGTTGGATTAATTGTGGCCTCATCTTCTACTAATGAGGGCATACTTATAATGGATTTGGGACTTGTGGCTGAAACTGAAGTCGTCGGGGGTGAGATGGTAGTTTTGTAAATTGTTGTACTGCCAATTTTTTTCGTAAGATTTCCAGTTTTCTTTCCGTATGTTGTTACATTGGAAGTCCTATTTAAAACTGGACCGCTACTGACTTTAGGATTTATAAACCTCTGCCTGTTCAGATGTGGATTTCTGATGGAACTCTGACCTGGCTTGATTGTGGTGCGATTGATCATTGGAGGTGGCCTGTTGGCTTTTTGGATATTGGGGGTGGTTAACAATTTTTTTGGAAGGGCACTTGTACTATCACTAGGTTTCAACAGAGCATTTCCCAATATCGGGCTTGAAATTACCGTACTTAATGGTTCTGCACTATTTGGGATTGCAGGTAGTTCTTTATTCTCATTTTTTTTTTCTGTAGTTAATGAGAGGTCTTCATCAGTTAAATCAGCGGCAGCTAGTTGAACAATATTATCCAAATTCACACTCTCCTGATTTTCTTCCCCATTCTGGGGCACGGCTTCTTCTTGTCCTACCAATTTTCCCGTCAGTGGATCAAGTGTGAACTCGCCTGGAGGACTATCGGGTTCTGGGGGTGGCAGATCGGTCGGAAATTCCCAATCTTCAATCCCATCAGAATCTTCATCCATCCTCACATATTGCCTGTTGTGTTCTGTTTTTTTTATTGGAACAGCCATTGGTTTTCGTTGTGTGATTATTTTTGGACAAATTCTCCCTGTGGTCGATTTACTATCCGCGGAAGTCTTTAGACGATAAGCCGGATTTACAACTTTAGAAGTACCTGGCATTAATTTTATGATGTTGCTTGTAGTTCCATCCTCTTTTCTCACAACTTTAATCCGAGTTTGCCCAATTTTTGGAGAGAATTTCACAGTCCCACCGCTGGTGACAATTTTAGTCTCATCAGAATTTAATTTAATGATACCTTCAGTCTTCGACATTATATAAACACCACTGCTTAATTCGGGCAATTGCTTTTGATTGATACGAACGATTCCTTGGGCGTCGGGTACTAATAAATTTTCTGGAAGAGGCCTTTTGGCCACTCCATTAGAAGAATTTAATTTTGGTATCCTCCTTAACGTGATCGGGGGTTTTTCATCCTCACTCGATTCAGTGTCTTCTTCAAGTTTAATCTTTTTCTCAAAAGAATCTGATGAGTCATCATCGTCACTTATCGACTTCCTCTTCCCAGTGACTTCATCTGCATCAGAAATGTCTCCGCACCATGCTTTCACCTGATTTAATGCCTTTTGTTTACTGGTCCTTTGTGGACGCCCTCGAGTGGTCAATTCAACACTCACATTTGTTTCCTGCTTTTCTTTCTTTGGAACCTGCACTGCTAATAACTTCTTCTGCGCTTTTATTTTTTGCTGTTCTTGCTCAAATTCCTGCAGTAATATTTTACAACCTGTTAAATGAGCAGCTGGTTCCCAGGTGTTTTCGCTTTCGTTACAATTTTCCCACTTCAAGAAATACTCAAAGCATTTCTTTCTTGGATTAAACCGTTTGGCAATAATTTTTTCTACCACGTTATCTTCGGATGTTTCAGTGTCGACGATGCGAATCACCCTCTTTGCTGTCGGTTTTTTCGTCGATGGGACAATCATGACTTCACTGTTTAATTTAACTGGTTCAAAATTGTCATCATCAATTTTTTCTTTATCGCTGTCAACCATCCCTAACTCCTTTTCAATTTCTTCTTCTGTGTCCAACTCAGATTCAGTCTCTCCCAAATCTCCCAAAGGATCAACTTCCTTATTTATGACCTGCGCTTTAATTGCAAATCTCTCATTATCTGTAAGCTGTGAAAGTTGTATCTCCCCTTCTTCGAAAGGGTCACCTTCAATTTTTTTTGCTGGGATCGAGGGCACGGTCACCAGATTTAAAGTTTTCGCTTGAGTTGATTTGACTTCTTGAACTTTCGCAGTGCTGATTTTAGTGAATGATTGTATGCTTTTCCCGGCGGCGCACCAGGCTTCTTTTTCGTGTGCATCCAGTTTGCACCATCTCTGGTATATCATCCAGGAGGATAGGTTTTCACCAAGCTCCTTTTTTTGAAACTGAGAGTTTTTCCACAGCATGAACGCCCATACTTGTGCTTTGGGTTCATGTTTATAGTGATCTCTGACACTCGACAGTCCTGTACATTTGCTCTGTGAACGATGTTCTTGAAATTGTTCGACAAAGTGGAATACATCATGGCATTCACCGCACACAAGCACATCAAGTTTGCCGATTTCATCTTGGGCATCTATAGAGTAATAAAGGAGATTAATTGGGAAGTGAGAGGTAATTTATCAATCTTTAACCAATTCTGAATGACTGTTTAAGAAGTCATTACATAAAAGTTATTAAAAACATATTTCTGTTACCTCTTTAAACAAAATTTGAGTTTGACTGTTTTCATAAAATGTTAGGTTTCTGTTTTAAAGAAAATACATACATAAATCAGTAATGACGTAAAGATGACGTAAAGATGATTACTTCTCAACACATTATGAATTATAAAAAAGTTTCTAAAGCTTTAAAAGTTCCAATAAAAAATGTCAATAATCCAATAAATTTATTACTTACAAAATGGCAAACTACATAAATAAAACTTCGGTAAAATTTATTCCGTCTCAACAAATATTTACAGCTTAGAGCTTTAGAATGGCTGTTACTCATTCAACAAGTTCTGATTAAGGTTTTGAAATAAATTTTTAAGTTCTTCTCAATTTATCTTTATTGAGACATTCTTTGTCCTATTGAAATTAATTTTTGTTTTAAATATTTAATTTAAGTTCTTTGGTTATGAACATTAATCAAAATTTATTTGATTAACGTCCAACGTAATTTTAAAATGTAATAAAATGTAATAAAAGTACGGATTATCCCAACGTTTTGCTATTTTATTGCAGCTTCTTACTTACTTACCGATTAAATTCTAAAGATTAACAATTGAACAAATTTTAAGTTAAAGTAAACATCACAAACATCAATATGTTATACAGGGTCCTGGTTTTATAAAATTGTATGTTGTCAACAATTTTTGTAACAAAAACCAAACAAAATGTAACTGCATCATGTACGATGCTTATTTATTTGCACGAATTGTGATAAATACCAAGGTCTGAGGTCATGGTGTTATATTTTTTCTATGAGACTATTATACATTTAACTCAGACCATTTGTGTCAGTTCTGAAATTCAGTTGCGTTTTTAATGAAAATCATTTCGCTCAAGATACGTGTTTATAAGATTCTTCTCTATCTACTACTACAATCACATTCATACTGGCGGATTCTGTTTTAGATATTGTCTCGTCTGGTTATATAGCATTTGAAGGGTACACGGGAAGAATTATATAAGTCACATATTAGTCATATATTTGACTTTTAATGTTTGAATTACTCTATATTTCGGTAAGATTCAAAATTTTACTTGTTTTGATGAACTTGCAGCGTTCTTTCATAAAATCCATGAGCATATTTTGAAAGCTTACAAATTTCTGTACCAAATAGTATTATAAGTTGAATTTCGAGGAAAATGACCTTGGATCGTTCTTCCCGCATACCCTTCATTTATTACGACTCACACAAGAGATCTCTGGAGTTGGAGATTTTAATTTCGTGTCAACAGTTTTTAATAGATTATTTATGTTATACATACTAGTTTGGCATTTGTATTGTTAAAACAATTTTTTATTTTTTTGTCAAGACTCGGGATGTAAAGAAATTTACAAAATTGTCTATACTCTGTATCAGTTCTTACCCTTCTTTCTTCATACGTGTTTGTCTTCAATTTATGCTTATAGGGTAAGTGTTGTTCTCTAATATGCCTACAATTTTGCTTTCGTTATTTTTGTGAAACTGTGGATGACTAAGAGTGAACAATCTATGTGAATTTCAGAACTGATACAAATGATCTCAGAATCAGTTAAATGTATAATGGTCAAAATAAAAAATGTGCTAATTCATGTTTAAAGTCAATACATTCAAGAAAAACCTAAAAAACTATCCTAGTGAGTTGAAAACTGCTTTAATTTATCTCTCAGCCTTATTGCAGCTGCATTACTGTAATATACCCAAAATTGCGACAAAAAGGTCATTGAAATTAGTTAGAAGCGTGATTTTGTCCTGTCGATAACATGTCCGAAGTCATATTTCTAATGGTTAATTAAGCATTTAAACACATTATCGACAAGACAAAATTGCACTTCTAACAAATTTCAATGACCTTTTGTCGCAATTTTGGTTATATTATAGCCATGCAAATGCAATATAAGATCGAGAGATAAATTTAGAGTAGTTTTCAACTCAATAGGATGGTTTTTCTTGAATGTATAGCCTTTGGACATGGAATTGGCGCATTCTTTGATTTCGACCCATAATAGGGTCATAGAGAAAATATAACACCATGACCTGGGACCTCGGTATTTATCACAATTTATGCAAGTAAATAAATAAGCACTGCACACGATGTAGTTACAGTTTGTTTGGTTTTTGTTACAAAAATTGTTGACAACATACAATTTTATAAAACCAGAATGCCACGACCCAGTATAAAATTTGACATTTGTGATGTTTACTTCTTCAACATAAAATTTGTTTAATTGTTAATGTTTAGGATTGAACTGGAAGTCGTTAGTTTTAAGTATGTTTTTTGTATCCTCTTTACAAGTCTTTTATGCTAAGAATTGTATTCTCTGTCGCCCTTGAAGAAGTTGCAATAAAATAGCAGCGAAACGTTGGTACAATCCATAGTTTTATTGCATCAGTCCACATCCTGAATAAATAATTAATTAATCAAAATGAAGCATAAATAATTCATTCTCGCTTATTGCTCCAAAGTGTTTAATTTTTTCATCAGCTTTGTACCTCGAGCAATGATCCAATTTTGAATTAATTTAAAATTGACATTTCATCTACAATTCTCCAAAACCTTAAAAACTTTCCATGCGTCTCTCACAAATCGCACTCCCATCTTCCAAAAAGAACATTAATTTAAACCAGAAGTAAAAAGGACCGTGTTTTCAATAACGACGTACCTTTGATTAACTGTGGATTTTTGTTTACTTCAGTGGGATCTACAATTTCTTCACTTTCCATATTTGACACTGTAAAATAAATTAAATTTTTTCATCTTTTACGAACTCACAGTAATATCGTGTTGATTTTGTAATCCTTTATATTTAGCGCCACAAAAAAAGGCTATTTCTTCTTTATTTGAAGTATGGATATTGTGTGACTACAACCACAAAATGGCTAGTTCTCAAATGCTACAAGAACGTATCGTACATCGAAACTAATCACGTGAACTACCCCTAAATTGCGAAACACTCGAAATAGCCCTTTGATCGGACGATTTCAAATCTGAATTAATGTTTTTTAAATTAAAACTCACCTGAGTTCTGTTTATGAGCCTATTGTAACACAAGCGTTCCAACAACACTTTTTCTGTGCTGCCATCACAGTTTTGGTGGGAATGTGAATGTTCAATTATTTTTCGAATTTTTATTGCGATTCGTGATTATTTGTAACTAAACCTATCGTTGGAAATTTCAGAGATTTCCGTTGCAGTTTTCATTTCTATTGTCGAAACTGATTTATTTGACACAGAAAATAAAGGTTATGTTTCGATCAAGATGGCACAGGAACTCAAATGAATATTCAACATCCCACCAGTTAATGCGCATGAACGTTACCGCATTATTCATCTACAAGGCACAAAAAGTATTTAAAAAGGTAAAAATAACTTTATTAAAAAAAAAAATTAAAATGGACGTTACAAAGGACGGAATTTCTAATCAGTTATTTACAAAGCAAACTAGCTTTACGGCACTTGCGCTTCAAATTGTACTTAAAAGATTAATTCTTTCTTACGTCAATCTCAACACTATAAAGTTAACAAAAACAATTGCATTAAAAGCTGCCAAATTATGGCCTTTCGATGAAAAGAAATCAAAATCAAATATTTTAATTGTATTTTCTGTTATAACCCAAGGATTTGTTCCGTCATCGAAATACATAGGACACTGATCACCTAAAAATGAATTTGTGAGAATGCAAGTCAAAATCATTGACAACTTACGTTCTCTTTCGTATTCCTGCATGTCTATGGCCACGGCAGCACCTTCTGTGAAATTAAAAGAAGTTACATCCTGACCGAGATCACAGAATGGCCCGATCGCTTGCGACATTAAAACTCTGTTTAAATCTGCTCTTTGATAGACCCAACAACGGTACTTTGAGAACGGATCTAGTTCGTCATAAGTTATTAAATATGATTTCAAATTTTCTTTCCAGTATCCAATGCACTTCATTTTGTAATCAGGATCACCTAAAACGATAAACACGGTAGAAAATCATCAATAAAAAAATGCTGAACGTACTGTAAATATCCACTGGCCGTCCTAAATGATCAACTGACAAGCAATAATTTTCATCAATTGCGATTTCTTTTTGATCCGAATCACAAACAGAAAAATCAGAAATGTTTTGTTTGCAGTAGGTGTTGGGACGGGGGCTTAGTGTGACACCTCCCAAAATTCTGAAAAATTTCAATTAAAATATCAAATACAAAATCATAACAATTAATTAACTCTAAATAATATTCTGAACATTGGAAATTTTAACGAGTGTAACAAAGATAGAATTCAATCATGGCTAAGTAATTTTTTATACAAAAATTAAATAAGTTTTTATTAACCGTTAATTAAAAGTTTTATTTGTAATATCTTGTTTGTTTAGCAGTTTGGCAATAAATTAATCTCTTGGATTATTGTGTAGCAGGCCAATTATTCTTTCTTCTCAGCGTTTGGTGTGACATTTCTTTGTTACAATTACAGTAGAACCCCGTTTTTACGTCCCCGCTTTTCACGTTTTCCTGTTATTTACGTCTAATTTTTGCAGTCCCGTTTCATTGTAATGTAGGTAATACCCGGTTTTACGTTTATTTTCCCCGCAATTTACGTTGGAAATATTCAAAATCGCAGTTATTAAATTTATTAAAGCCATTTATCTTAGCATATTCGATTAAATACATGGAAATCATTGAAATGAATATGTTAGCAGTTTTTAGACACCTTTGCACTTTGCAAAGTTTTGTGATCGTGATTAGGTGGACAGTTTTTTATTTCATTCCGTAGTGATTCTCGAAAAACTGAAAAAACATGAGGGCTCACGCGTTTCGCTTGAGCGTAATTTTGATATACCACTTTGGCTACAATAATAAAAAATCGTGAATCAATTAAAAACAGTGTCACACACTGTGGTCCCATGACAAAAAAAACCCACGTACAAAAGAATTTCAAAGTACATACTTACTAAGAATTTACAGTATTGAAAGAAACCTATACATACAAGAAATAAATTTACACCAAACTAATTTGTATGACTTTTTAAAGAAAAATTTTCATTGCCCTTAATTCAAATTTTCCTTCTATTTACGTTTTTTTTGTCGGTCCTTTCAAATACGTAAAAACTGGGTTTCACTGTAGATAGTTTTCAACTGCCACTTTAAATACAGAAATTAATGTAATCAGCAATTTATTTACTAGCGTCTATCCACCTACAGTAGAACCCCTCTAATCCGTCACCTTCGGGACCGGGGGTATGGTCGGAATGCAAAAAAGGTCGGATTATCAGAAAACAGTAAAAACATATACTGTAACGAATACAGAAAAACACTGTCGTAAAACCAGCGAACAGTAAACACTAAAACTGCATAGCTCAGTACAAAAAACAAGACACTACATCCGAAACGATAAGAGGGGTACTATAAACAATGGCGCGACGGGTGGTGAGTCACTTACGAGTTTTCGCGACTCGGACCACGGTCGGATTAACCGGAGTGACGGACTAATCGAGGGCGGACTAAAGGGGTTCTACTGTAATAAATTTAACTATTGAAACCTGACTATAGCTCTGAATGTTAGATAAAATAATATTTGCTATTATTTTAGATAAGAAAATTACTTAGCTGTGCTTTCATTCTGGCTTTGCAGTGCTAATCATATTATTGTACTCCTTGTTGCACTCATAGGCCAAGCAACAGAGCAAAAAAATGTCATAATTTGCCATAAATACTACCCGGAAACCGACTGTGCGATTACATAAAGGACAGTTAGTAGATGAATTCTGCAAAATTTCCCACTCGAGAACCATAATTTTTAATTTGTTATGAACAATTTAGAAGAAAAAATCGTTTTTTTTTTTAGTTCTTTGCTTGTAAAGCGACCTATACACGTACGAGTCTTACTCGCCAGCCAGATTCGGCGAGTTCATTGGCGAGCCGGACTCGGGACATATTTCGCCACACACGTACGAACTTTTCTCGGGCATTTCAGTATCCAGAATGACTATAAAAATTACTATAGAATGTCTGTTGAAAATCTCAATTATTTGATGGAAAAAGTAAAGCCGTTCATTTTAAAAAAAGATACTGTGATGCGAAATGTTATAACTCCTGAAGCACGTATTGCAGCAACTCTTCGCTTTCTTGCCACAGGACGGTCGTTTGAAGATCTCAAGTTTACCACAATTATATCACCTCAAGCCTTGGGAAAAATCATTCCAGAAACCTGCAAGGCTATATACAAGGCATCTGGTATCTTTTCACGCATGATGATTTCCAGAAGATGGTCCCACGCCTCATCCCGTTTTCCCCTATTGGAATAGTCCGCACTTCGAATTTTCCACAAAACTGGTAATTCGCGATACTCGTCCAAAAACTTTGTTAAAAAGTCTGGAGCCATAAATATTTTGTTCGCTACGGAAGCGGACATGATTTTCACAAGGTTTGTGAACGAGTCTGGCTCGGGTCTCGCCACCCATGTACGTTCCAATAGCGAGCCAGAAGCGAGCCGAGCCCCACCGAAGCCTCTTGCGAGTCGAGCTAGACTCGGTCAAGCCCGACTCGTGGCACCTTACACACCGGCGAGTATGGCTCGTTGGAGCCCGAGCCGAGCCAGACTCGCGAGTAAGACTCGTACGTGTGTAGGCTGCTTAAAATGGAAACTAATGAAACAATCTTAATGTCAATAGACGAATTGTAGAGAATTAAATTACGAAATGTGGGAATTGTGAATTTTTTAAGAAAACACTGAAATTTCCGGGTTTTCCGAGTTTTCTCCGGTTCTAATTATTCGATCGGGACATTCAACCTCTCATTCTCTTCGTAATTTAATTCTCTAAGATTGCTTCATTAGTTTCCATTTTACAAGCAAAGAACTAAAAAAAAACGATTTTTTCTTGTAAATTGTTCATAACAAATTGCAAATTATGGTCCTAGAGTGGGAAATTATGCAGAATTCATCTACTAACTGTCCTTTATGTAATCGCACAGTCGGTTTCCGGGTAGTATTTATGTCATGAAAATATGCTTTATTGCTTGGCCTATCATTAATTTTCTACAATAATGTTCTGACAATCGGTGTAAGTAAAATAGACAGTAAAATGATGTAGTTCCCAAACTACAAAATCTAGCTATTGTCTTAATTAGTAGCTCACATATTGTTCTGTAGGAGGTAATTGAAATTTTGATCTGCCTATACAAAGTAAAAATCAAGACATTATAAAAATTCACCTTGTTTCAAAGGGGATTTCCCCTTTTTGCGTAAAATTAAATTTCCCAGCAACAGGACAACGAACAGGAGACGGATTTCTCTTCAAAAACAGATCATATTTCCACTGCTCTTTATTGGGGAACTGCACCCATGAACAAACTGTGTGGTAATCATCTATAATAACAGCTACTCCTTTACGATAGCGAATTATGTTATGATGTTGCGGTACGAAATCAAAGCATATGTAATCTTTCTGACTACGAGGAAAGCAGACATTACACAATGCACAAGCCCAAGCTGACACTTACCATCCGTCTACTGTCAATCTGGCCATCATGACGCGACTGTCTCGCTGTTCCCTGCAAACGTAAATTGTTTTCCTGTAACGGCCTTCATCTGGATACCAAGTTTCAATGATGTGGGTTTCGTTTATGACAACATCTGCATCAATGTTGGCTGTATTGATCCATTCTCCAGTGAAATTTTGGGGCAGGCGACAACCAGGTTCCACTACTTCAGCCTTCACTATAAACATTAAAGTTTTAATTATATTTAAAAAATTGAACAGTTATAAAATGGACATACCTGGTTTAATGTGCAGTCTTTCAGGACTCTTCTCAACAGTTTTTAATGTGTTACACTCAGCTGTAATCGACACACCGATATACAAGTCATCATCTCGATTCTTCAAAAAGCAACGATATTTTTCATCTTTTCGAGACTCTTTTGTGTTTGCAACAGCAAAGTAATGATTCTTATCAACAAACCAATCACCCAAACAACTAAACTCGACCACTAAAAAATTTAAAAATCAAACAATGTTCAAAATGAGTGGTTTTTATTACCTCCATCAAAAGTTCCAGTCATTCCTTGACATTTTTTGTAAGTTATGTTGAATTTCTGATTTGTAATTAAAAACTGTGAACCTGCAGTTTGGCATGAACGAATCTGCGCATCTGGATGTTTACATTCTCCCGTAAATTTAAACCTGTTCTGATAAGCGAAATTCCAGACACCCTCAAGTGAAGAGCGGCAATTCACAGGCGCATAATTCTCAGAAAATAACGTTATGAGTTGTTGATCCGGTCTTAAACCACTGCAGATATATTCTAGCATTCTCTTTTGTGGTGGTGCATTTATACAAGGCGCTAAAACGGCATGGTTAATTTAAAATTATTAATTTTGTAGAGGACTTACTTTCAAATTTTTCTATTACATTAATGGTTCGTACAAAAAATTTAATACAAGTGTAACACTCGTCATTTTTGAACAGAATTGTGTAATTGGTGTGAAATTCGTTTTTTACATCCACACATTCTCCTCTTGTGGTTATTTTGGTGGCATCAAGTTCTGTTAAGGTGTTCCTTCCATTCTCCCATGAAAACCACGAGCCTCGCAGAACCGTTGGGATTTCACAGTCTCCATTTATTCTTACAACTAAAAAAAAAAAACAGTGGTACTCCAATATAACCTTTAACTTTAAGTTTGCAAATTTTAAACCTACCCAAGACGGGAATGTAAATAAAAATTAATAATAAAAAATTTGCACTATCTTTAAAGATCGAAAACATTTTTATTTAAATGAATCACATCGATATAAGGCACGCCCAACGAATCTAACGCATAATTGACAGCTAATTTTACAGGTTGTTGTATTTGTAAACAATTTTAGTTTGTAGAATTAGCAGTAGATGGGAGAATTTCACAAAACCAACTGTTCGTTATCTGGTGAAGGTCACCGAGAGAAGCGTTGTTATTTGATTTAAAGTCACTATATCTATATAGTGACTTTAATTTGATTGAGGCAACAACGCCTCCGACGGTGACCTCAATCAGTTACCGCTCTGAACCTATCAAAGTTGTCGCTATACAGTGGCTTTTAGTTCTGTACTTTATACAAAGATGGCAAGCGATTGTTCATTTAACCTAAAAATATTTAATTAAATGCCATAAAGTCATTTTAATTTAATTAAATTCAAAAAGTTTTTGTAAAAGTCGTTTTATCTGTAGAGGTCAAAGAGGCATCAATAAATTCGTTATTAAAATGAGTTTGGTTTAAAAGTTGCAGATTTGTGAATTTGATTATAGCTTTTACTGTTTTTTAAATTTTTACGTTACCGCAATAAATAGTTAATGAACTCCGAAATGTTTGTTTTTATAATGTTATTATTGTTCTATATTTTCAAAAAACTAACGTTTTTATTTTTTATTATTGTGTAGGTAGGGCACTAAATTCACAACATTCTTGAGTGGCATTTAGACGACATTCGATGCACACGTCCATCCTAAACATTTTACCCCAACAATTTCTAATATAATGATGTCAGCTCTCATTCTTGTCCGTATTTCTAAATTTAGAACCTTATCGACCATCCCACCATTTATAGTAATCCATCAATGGTAAATTTATCTGATTTGTTTATTTCCTTCAATTCACTTCTATAAACACCCGGAACAGTTTGTTACACAATGAAATTATAGTTCAGATTAATTTTTATACGAATTAGTTAATAATTTAAAAGAAATTGATTTGTTTTTATTTTATTTTTTATACTTACGTATTTTATAAATAATTATAATAAATCTAGTGAGTGCCAGTTTATTACCAAAAATTTCACTTTTTCACTTTTTTCTCATCATTTTGGGCATTTTAATGTTACGCGCTCAAAACAACTTCAAAAATTTACCTTACACATACTGGCACATCACCCTTCTTACCTGTTTATGAAGGTCTGATTATCTTGGATCTGTGCTAAATGATACCAGCGGTGATTTTATCAAAACAACGTGAAATAATGCAATGATTGAAATACCAGCTATTGAGAAAAACCAAAAACGTGCACCATCATCACCAGGTGGCGTTCTAGAGCGTCAAAATAGAGAGTTATAGCAAGACGTATTTTTTCATTGTCGTAATACGACATTTTGGCTGAGACGCTCAAGCGCATTCGTATGCCATAGAAATGTAAAAATAAAGTATTACGACAATGAAAAACATTTCTTACTATAACTTTCTAATAACTGGGGAAATAACTCAACAACCTCAATAAACATTTTAGATTTTATTTGTTTGCGTTCTGGTATTGTTTTGAGAAAAGTTAAAAGTAAAGCTCATGAACTTCGACGCACAATCCAAAACTAGTTCGTTTTACTTCTATTACCTGTCAGTTTCCATAGCTTTCGATCCTTTTATATTTACTCATTCCTCCGTCCAAGACGTAACATCATTTTTGGACATCAGCAAATATGTTGAAAGTTAAGAGAACCCGAGATGAGAGAGAGGGATAAGACATTTTAAGGCAAACTACATTCTTAGTTTTGTGTCAGTAAAGGTGGTGATGACAATTCAAACTACTAAGCTACTAAACTACTTTTAAAAACTGTTGTTACCTATAAAGCATTACGTTAGTGACAATATTTACTTTAGATTGCCCCAAAAGAAATGATTCCGGTAACTGTCAATAGATGTCGAACTCTTTTCGATTTTCTCCGATAAGTTCACCAAATAAAAATTTGAAAAACCGGCGGGGCAGATAATATTTCAAATAAAATGAGAAATTTACATTTAGCAATATAAAAATGAATTTGATTATTAATTAACCATGATTATCCAAATAAGCAGTATAAAATTTTTGTTGGTTTTTTATCTGCAAAATTAATGGAAATTAAATTCCTAGAGAAAATTTAAACAGACTACAAGATAATCAGTATTTTCTTTCGCGAATTGTAACAGGTGATGTGATTTTGGTGCATGTATTGGGATCGTCTCATTACTCAAAAAATTCAAAACTGAACCATCAATGATGAAATGATTTGCTTTTGCATTACAACTGCAGTGTGCACAAAACATTATTCAAGAATGTATATTTACTGAGCTATGTCATCTTACAGTCCAAATTTAGCATCTTCCGATTTCTTTTCGTTTAAAAATCTAGAAAAGAATCCTATAAGATGTAGTAAATTTCTTTTGGATAATAAACTGAAAATTATTCGAAATGAGCGTTTTCGACCTAATAATAGTATAATTATTATTATACCTTTAGATAGAGAAGTTTACTTTTATTACCTAAGACGTAAAACGTAGAAGGATATAACGCCCAAAGGCTATAATAAGACTTCTCGAGCGTGGATATACATCTAATTTTTCTGCCACTAATAATATTCAAATATAAAACAGTATTTATTTGAAATTAACGGTAAAATTATAGTTTTTTGTTTCCTGGGCACGACAGTTATTTGCAAATTGCCATTTCTTCACATAAAAGTTAAATATAGGTTATTTAGATTTTTGAGTAAGTTTCTTGAAAGTATAAATTGATACACCTCCGAAAATTTGTAAAATTGAAAATTATTTATGTAAAAGTAACGTGACGTTAACTGAAAGGATGAAGGTCAAATACTTGCATATGGTGTATCGTATGATCAAACATTTAGATTCCTACCTTTTGCACTTTTGGCATTTAAGAGAACGTGTAATGAAGAACTGCTAAAATACTTCTGGCAAAGTTGACATTCAAATATAGGTCAGTTTGTAAAATTAATTAATTTAGTAAACAATGATTTTAATGCACACAATGCTATTAAATTGTATCTCCTCATTATAACAAATCATTCTAGAAGTATTTTCTTGCTAAAATTATAATAAAATCACCAAAAATGTAAGTTTGTTCATTATTGATGAGTGGTTAATAAAAAATAGTATACAACGTGTCCCAGAAATAATGTCATTAATTTTGACCAGTGATAGAACTCGTGAAATCCAAGAACTTTTTAAAATAACTTTTTGGTGTAAACGTTTTCATTAACAAGTTGAAATTGTTGACAGATTTGACTCTTATTTTGTTATGGATAATAATGCTGAATGTTAAACACTGATAAGCGTAGAACAAAAAACCAATGCAAGAAAACATTCCCTGCTTTTTAGTTCTGTCGACGCAGCAACTCATTAATTTGACCGTTGCTGTTATTGTAAAGTTCAGGAATGCAAATTGAAAAATGCTGTGGTAATACATAAATGAAATAATTTGAGTCCTTGTCAAAGTTTTACTACCAAAAATGGTATGTTCAAAATAATTGTTACAAGCATTTACAAGTCACAATAACAAAGACTAGATGTGCGGCGAGTGGTTTACATAGAAAAAATGTTTGTTTTGAGGAGTTCTACTACGGGTTAAAATTAATGACATTGTTTCCGGGACACGTTGTATTATAATATGAGTTTAATAAGAAGCATTTTGTGGTACGCACGGGTTTAGGGTAAGATGAGCTTACGAGGAGTGCCCCTAGAAGAGTAAGTGCGACAAAATGCCTTATAAACGAGGTAGTACCATATACTATTTTTTCTACTTTGCCACATTTTTTAAGCAAAAACATGAATTTTCAAAATCTAGGGAATTTTGCGACATTTGACAAATACATTAAAGGCGGTTATGGAAGGAAATGAATTTGAAATGTTATTATTTAAAACAAATTCTGAAAATGAACTTTGCTGAAGATGGTTTAGAATGAACGCCCCCAGAAATATGAGTTTTGGCAGAAAATACAATTGGTAATTTGCTGCCCACAAAATCACGCCATATTTGCGAAAATAAAATACGACGATTTTTAAAATTAGCGTAAGGAAGACAAGATCTCAACAATCTCTGAAAATATTATACTGGCATATTTTCAGTTGCAGCGCCAAAAGTACAAATCCTCCAGTTTGTGGTGTCTTTAGTCACAATGTTTGTTATTCCTTTTCTCTAGAAATTTAGTCATAATTTTTTATAATAAAAATCTTGTTCTCGCACATACCTGCACCCTTGGCTTTTGAGGTTATATTTGTATGTCTGGAAGTCTTTTGTGACGATTAAATCAAGCATAATCAAAGAGTTTTTTCTTTTGCTATTTTTGTTTGATTCAATTACAAGAGTCCCAGTGCTGATTGACACTGTTAATTTAGTATTGACATTAATGTTAGGTTGTCACAGAGACAAGTTGCCAAAATTAAAAAAAAAAAAATAGTGATTTTTAATTTACTACAAACAATAAATAAAACCAAAATCAGTATAGTGTTTTTAATAGATGGATATTAAAGATTGAATTTAAAATAAAAAAATCGAATTAAAATAACTCATTTAATCGTAATCTATTCTACAAAATAGTCATTTTTGGTTTATGAAATGAAAAATAAAGTGCTCAAATAAAAATGACCAAACCCTAATTTATAAATTTACTGTAAAGTGCAGACGTATTTACCATTTAAGCAAGCATGTGGGCAGCAAATTTCATTAATAAAACAATCAGCATCCCCATTACATTCAGTCATGGGCTCGGCAATATTATTTAATAAATCGGGATCTGGTACCACTTCAAACGTCCCGTTCGGGTAATCCCTCTGTATAAAAGTGCAGGACGAAAACGTGCACGTCCTTGTAACTAAAAATAACCAAGTGTAGCTCTGTTTCATAATGCATCGTACTTACAAGGGGCAAATGTGGTACTCGACGACGTCGTTGAAAAATTCACACACGGCGGCGATATGAAACTTTTCAGCTCAACATCATACGAACAGCAGTAGTAAGAAGGCGCCTGCTTCTTTTCGCACATATCCAAACACCAATACGTGCAATTCGACGCATTAATTTGTCGTGGGATGCAGCAAACGAGTGCCACGAAAAACAACATGATTTAACTGCTTTATCTCGAATTTAGGTTTTTATTGAACTTTGACATCGCGGAAAAAAATCAGACGCAACTAACAAGCTGGAACCGACTGGGAAAAAAATGATCCCGTTTTTTTCGAGGACTGTTTAATCTTCACCTTTCTCGTCTCTGTCCCGGGCGAAATAAAAACGAGATAAGAGCACTTGTAACGTGTACATCACATCATTTTATTAATGAGACAATGCTATTCCCGTGCGCATCTACTTATCTATGCATCTTCATGCACGTTCACAATTTACAAAGCAAACAAAGAGATTTAATAGCCAGATATAACAAGATGTCGCTTCAAGACTCTTGAATTTAAAAAAATGCGAATTCGGAATTAACACTGGTTGACGTATTTTCGAAGTGTTTAAATATTTACGAGACCGTGTAAGAATCTCGACCCTCTTCAGTTGTCAAAAGCTATTTTTGTGCTTACGGTTATGCCGTACGTGCATTTCTAGATGGCTTCTTTGATATCGAATCCAGACAATATCAGAATAAACGAAACTATGACGACAGACCAATTTTAAAAATCTCACTTAAGGATGTATCACCTATACAGTCATAGCCAAAAGTGCCGCAAAAGTGCAAACCATTGAATATCCATTTATTTTTTCAGTTTAAGTATGTATATACTTATTTATATTGTAGATGAAACCGAAATATATCACACGTTTTTCCGCGTCTACAAGTTATAATTTATTATAATTTATAAAAAAATTGTTATTGCGAGAAAAACTTTTGGATGTGAATTTTACCTGAATTCAACTTCTAAATGTGAAAAATACGAGAATTGCTATCAACATTTTAAGGGTCTAGAACATTTCAGGTCAAGTTATTATAGTGTAAAAACATAAATATTAATTTTATTTGTATGATTTTTTAATTACAACAGTACATAATGCTGTTTATATATAAATCGAATAAATAAAATCTGGGAAACGAACGCGACAACGCCGCGAGCTCAATTTTTGCGGATTGAAGTTGGCAGCCCTGCGCGTCAGTAGCTGATTGCGTTGACATTTTATGTGACGACCAGATTGATCCTGATTTTTCTTATGAAACGTTAGACAAATAATTTTCAATAGTTCTTTTCGATCTAGAAACCTCCAGTCTTGGTAGAGACTGCGATATCTTGCAAATAGCAGCGAACTGTGGAGAAGCTAAATTTGACACGTATGTAAAACCGACCAAGAGAATCTCTGCGGTAGCAACCCAGGCGAATGGTTTGACTTATGATTATGGGGATTTACGTTATAACGGACAAACAGTTACATCCGTATCACTGCCAATTGCTCTTGGAAATCTCTTTCAATGGTTGCAATCGGTTGAGAAGAAAGTTTATATAGCTGCTCATAACTTAAATTTTGATGGGCCAAGGTTGTGCGATGCAATCATCTCTTGTTCCCTTCGCACTGAATTTTCAGAAGTTGTTGTAGGTTTTATAGATACATTAAATGTAATTAAAAAGCATACAGTTTCCAGTTTTGGTGCACATAATGCTTTATATGACGTTAAAATTTTGGATAAAATCTTGATGAAAGCAAAAGTTTCAGATGAAGTATTATACAAGAATGGCAAACAGTATTTTTCAGAGATGAATAAGTGGGAGCGTGAGAAACAAATTCTGGGAATACTCCCAACTTTACAGCCTTGAAAGGTATAGTCAGTGAGGCAATTAGGAAAAAAATAGCTAATTCGGGAATAACTATTGATCACCTAAAAGAAACTAATCGATCCTCCGGGTTACTTGGTGTTACTCAGCTTCTCTCTAACAAAGTCGATGGCAAACCAGTAGTCACAACTCATAAATCAACTGTTAAAAAAATTCGAAGTTGGCTTAATGAAAGTCACTGATGAGTTCATGATTAAGTTATTCACAACACAAAAAAGGGTCAGTAATACTCTTAATCATTCAAATATTATATTTTTACTAGCTGAAGTACCCGGCTTTGCTCGGTGTACAAAATTTGGCGGCTGTAGGACACTTCTATTTGCCCCTCCCACGACGGGCAGCAAATTAAACCCCTCTACAAAGATGCACTGGTGTACAAAATTCGGTGGCTGTAGGACACTTCTTTCTATGCGAAAATATGTTTGGACGAATTTACGTTTCTCTTCTAAGACGCACATAGGCGCTGTGCGCAACGTTGCCAAACTTCGGGTGCCATTCTCACGTTTTCCAATAGTTTTTAATTAATATTTTTAAAACTAGTCACAAGGGCGTCGTAATGAAACTTTAGCTTAGCTTGTAAACGTATGTCATCATTTATTCTTACCTAATTAACTAAATATTTGCCTAGCAGAGACACATCTCCATAAGAACCCATGTTAAATTTAAAATTTAATTGCTCTTTAATGAAACTCCCAAAAATTCTGAAATTTACCAAATGCGTTTAGAAGGGGTTTAACTTCAACTGGTATAAATTTCATATTTTTAACATCATTTTATACATATAGGTGATACATCCTTAAAATCAAAGTTTTGAGCCAGTGTCTTTTGTAAGCGTTTTAAATATCGCTTTAAATGCGGAAAGTATCTGTTCCAAACTGGGTATAACCGATTTGGGCATTCTTAAAAACTGATTATTAAAAATAATTTCATTTAAATCATTTGATGAATTCAGAATTATCAATTTTTGATTAATTTGACCTATTAACGTTTTTAACATTTTAAAAACGCAATTCTAAAACTTCAGTGCATAATGGGAATTTTACATTTTTAATTGGACGGAATACTTACTTATCCCAATTAAATATTCATCAAACAAATGTAATGTTTTTGGAAGCATGTGCTTAATAATTTTATTTGTATATTTTTCAAATAACACATTTCCAGTTTAATTTTAAAAAATTATTTAAATGGTAATGTCAAAAATTAAAGTTTTTTAAAGATTCTCATTACAAGTTTTAAAAGAAAATAATATGTTCTGAAAGTAGTGGAACAGAAACGGGACAAAGTTTTTGATAAGTCACTTAATTTTTTTCTGGATGACTAGATTCTACACTTATCCTGACATTTTTCTACTTGCTGTATTCCTCCAGAGAAAAATTCTTTTAGCTGCTCTTCCAGGTGGAGATAAATAGCTGTTGTGTGTAGTCAATTTATAAGTCCCCCGGATCTCTTTCAAACCCTTGGCCTATTTTCCAAAATCAGAAAGCCCACTTTGTTATAACCGATTTCAGCAGTTACAGTATCACCTGAGAATACGACTATTACGGCAATAATAATAAGCAAGTACGGAAATTAGCCGAAAAGAGTAATTTGAGTCTGGTACGTAATAACAACAGCGGTCGATGACAAGGTGGCAGTAGCCCAGATTCTATTTTTGTTGGTGACTCAATAGTTCATCAATTACTAAATCAATTGCTGACATTCAGCACACACCTGTATATGCTATCAAGTACGCGCAGCAATTAGATCCCCATATACCGATTCAAATTGAATGCACAAATATACAACAAAGAAATATCCGAACATCTACTAAAAAATTGAAATTAACTAATTTAAAAATAAATTAACAGGGTTAACTAGACTTATTGCTAAAGAAAAGCAAATAACCACAGTAAAAGGTTTAAGCAGATTGAAGTCTCAAAATAGAGACAATCTCCATATGGCCAGGAGGACATACAAAGTCATAAGATTTGACCGCACGCTTCTAGGAAATTAAGATAGAGCAGCACACGATGGATTAGATCATCAACAAAATGACAACAGTTGACTTGGTGGATCCAAAAAGAACTGTGGACTCAGAAAAAAAATTGTACTTCAAAAACAAGAGGGAAAATGCATTATCAGTTCTTCCCTTGGTAGGAAAATCCCAGTTAATCTGCCAGAAAGTCAACTATGGAAATAATGCTATTTTGAAATAAGGTCGAATCATGTAGATTCAATTGGCTCCAAATCTAAAAGAGGAAAGCCAGCTAGAATTCCAGTAGCATTGTTAAAGATTGAACAGTAGCCCTTGCAAATCATATGACAACATAAACCATAAATGGAAACTTTTCTCTTAGAAAACAATGCAACCATATATTCGAAATATGACTAGATATCCGCATAAAAATGGAGTTGTAAAGTCTTATAATGTAATTTGTTATGTTAACATTCCAAGAAATACAACAATTTCCTCTCAGGTTATCAAGCAAGTTCTACATTTTGCTGTGTATGCAATTCTACATTTACTTATTATCAGCCATGATCCCCAGGTATTTGGTCCATAATGTACCCGAGCAGAAGATCTGTTAACCATAGATTTTGAAGTAGAGATAGTAAGCTTATTTTTGCAAGCCAAACTACCAGGCGATCAAGGCAGATTTTGGAAAGCTGACGCAATGCAACACACACACAATCTGAACTAACCACGAAAGTAAGGCTATTAGCATAATCGATGACAGCATACCCCTGAAGTAGAGTCTGAATCAAAAGAGAATCAACATCACAATTTCACAATGTGGGCCCTAGAACCGAACCTTGAAAAGCCACTTTTTGAACACTACACAGTCCTTCCCAACAAGTAATTAGCAACAATTAAAATCAACGAACCAGAAACCTTGTACTGTTTCCTCCCAAAAAAGGTATAATTTTAGGAAGTGCAACACAACATTAGAGCTAATCGACATGATCAAAAGCTGTCCAAAAGTCTGGTAACTGCTTAGAGGTGTAAAATGCATTTCAATGTTTCAGTAGATACATTATCCGAAAGAAATCCTCCCCCCGTAACGTTCCTTTTAAACATTCAAAGAAAACAATTTTGCAAAAGCAAATCCAATAATATGGTCGTTTCTCTTCTAACATTACTTGCAAAGTTGGAACTGCTTTTCTATAGACTTTGGTAGCAATTCCAGCCTCTTTCTGAATTTGTTCAACCAGCAAAATTCTTCCGATATTTCAAAAAATGTTCATTTTGTTATTGGTGATGCATCCAAGCTCCACTACCTGTGGTGAAAGCAAATTGGAATCATCTTCTGTAGAAGCTGCTTTCAACGCAGAAACCTTTGGTCTGGCTTATGGTACTTTGGAAATCTATATCGTATACACCTACTTTTAGAATTTTTGGTTCATGATAATTTATTCGAAAATTATTGCGTGAGTTGCATTGTTTTCTTCCTTTGCAGTAGATGCAATTGAGGAACCACCAACAAAACGCGTTAAATCCATTTTTACCAAGCAGGAGAAAATCATAGCTACAGGAGTAGTATAGCTATGAGAGTTCGGGGTCACTTTACATAGGGAATTAACATGTGTTAAAATATGTCTTTTGGTGTAACGTGGGTTGCCTACATCGCAGACGTTGTAGCATTTTTCGCGCTTACCCCCACTCCTTCCCCCCTCTCTCTGTTGCAGGTTTATCGTGGATTATCGGAATTTATCGTGGATTCTCGGAATTTCATGCGATTGATTAATCAATTTTGCGGATTCTCAGAATTTCGCGTGATTCATGTGTTAATGAGATCATTAACCAAATGAGTCCTTTCGGTTTCTAGGTCACATGATGTCATCAGGCAATTAGCATAATGAGTCATTTCAAGGTTGACAGGTTCATTCATGCATGATGATGACATCACCATGTAATTAGCTCAAGATCACCAGGTGAATTCTTTCATAATTAGCTTAATGATTAATTAATGACCTCTAAGCTTCAAGGTCATGAGGTGTATTCTTTCATGATGAGTAATAATTCATGATTTAATTGATTTCGCGAGATGCGTGCGCAGGAGTTGGTGAAAAAGAACACTGATAATATTACATAAATTTTTATTAAGATATTAATGCTAAATACAATACTAAATACAAATCTAATGGGAAATATGCAACTACATTAAAGAAAAAATCAAATAAGTTTACAAATATACACTAGACACAGTCCTTAATCATTGGTGGACCATCATATTCATCACCGACGCTTGTTTGATAATGTTGTAAGCATCATCAAAAATCGGTTACATCTTTATCTGACGACTTCGATATGACTGAAGCATTACATCAACTTCTTTAGAGCTTATTCTGACTCAGAATAAGCTTTTTCTGACTCACAAAATTAGTAATGACCTTTTACACTACAAGGTCACTAGGTGCATGCAGAATTCTCACCCTGAAGGCTGACCTCTGATAGCCGACTCCTAACCATTCAAACTGTACATTCACTTGAAATAATAATTCATTGGATTGTATTAAACATTTAATTGTACTGCACAATACATATAAATCTTTTTTAATAAATTCAAATACGAATATGATTTCACTGAATCAGAATCTAATTTTCTGAGTCAGAATATGATTTTTCTGAGACATAAACTATTTTTCTGAGTCAGAATAAACATTCTCTGAGACATAAAGTAATTTTATGACTCACAATAAGCTTTTTCTGAGTCACAATAAGCTTTTTGTGAGTCAGAATAAGCGTTTTCTGAGACATAAACTAATTTTCTGAGTCACAATAAGATTTGTCTGAGTCAGAATCTAATTTTTAGAGTCAGAATAAACATTCTCTGAGTCAGAATATGATTTTTCTGAGCTAGAATCTAATTCTCTGAGTTAGAATATACTTTTTCTAAGACGTAAACTAATTTTCTGAGTCAGAATAAGCTTTTTCTGAGACATAAACTAATTTTCTGAGTCACAATAAGATTTGTCTGAGTCAGAATCTAATTTTTAGGGTCAGAATAAACATTCTCTGAGTCAGAATATGCTTTTTCTAAGACGTAAACTAATTTTCTGAGTCAGAATAAACATTATCTGAGTTATAATCTAATTATCAGAGTTAGAATATGCTTTTTTCTGAGACATAAACTAATTTTCCGAGTCACAATATGATATGTATGATAAAATATATTATATTCCTAAGTTAGAATCTAAGTGTTTGAACCAGAATATGAGTATTTTGCGTCTGAATCTAATTTTCTGAGTTAGAATATGATTTATTTAAGTCGGAATTTAATTTTCCTTGGTAGAATACCATTTGTTAAGTTGGTATCCTGAGTTTCACCAATGTAGCTTATAAGATTATGTATCACTATATATCAGCAGTATCGTTTTAGATTTAGTTGAGTAAATATGGAAAGTGAGAACAAACATGCAGATGTTCTCCATCAAATCGCTACAGCTAGTGATGCGATCCGTAAAAAGCATAAAATGATTAAATTGAATAAGGCTACAGCTGAAAGGACACTAAGGGAATTACTTAAACCTGTGGTAACCCCGCTACAAGAACTTGTAAAACAAGAAGTTGTGATCAAGACTGAACCGAAAACGGAACAAGTTGCAAACATGATCGAACCGAGAGTGGAAGATGGGGGAAATACAGTTTATGATGATTTGAGAAACAAAGATGAACATGTCTTGCTCGACGTTAATACAGTCGTGAGGGTGCTAAGTGAATTACTTAACCCTGTGATTTTTCCACTACAACAACTCATAAATCGACACCAAGAAGTTCCAATCAGTGCTGAAGATGATGATGATGATGTTGATGACGATGCTGATAATGGAGAGATGGATAATATGATGGATGATGATTCTCTCAAAGTGTACCTTGAGATGTTGATGGGTGATAATAAACAAGGATTAGACACAGTATATGGTGTACGGAAGCTTGAAGGAGATCGACTAATGATTGGTGATACATCGATTAATTTTACTACTAATCTTATTCATGTGGGTGAAGTAAATTATTCTACAAGTGAAGGTTTAATCGAGTTATTATTCAAAAAGTCACCCAATATGAATTTTGTGAATCAAGATGATTTGGAAACTTATAAAGAAATTGTGAGTTCAACAAACGCTCATCGTAAACATTATAATAAGGATCAACCGATTCGTGAAAATAACAGTTTTAAATTTAAACACATTATTACAAAAATGATTTCATCATCATCATCACCACCATCACCAGTGGTTGCTCAAGAGAGTGAACATGTGAGCTTGGATGATCCTAACATATTGGTTGATCGTCTGCGCACACTCCTTGCATCGCAGGCTGCTGAAAATCCAAGTCATTCACTTCAAATCATATCGATTATCAATGAATTGCGTGAAGCTGGCTACATTCAATAGTGTTAATTTATTTTATACAATACAATATCTATTTATAATACATGTACAAAAAGCATAACTTTTGAATAAATATATGAAAATTATATAATTTATTGGTTATTAAATTTTATACAAAATCCTATCTCCGCAAATTAGATTTCAAGTGTGTGATTTATATGTATTGTGCAGTACAATTAAATGTTTAATACAATCCAATGAATTATTATTTCAAGTGTATGTATGGTTTGAATAGTTAGGAGTTAGCTATCAGAGGTCAGCCTTCAGGGTGAGAATTCTGCATGCACCTAGTGACCTTGTAGGGTAAAAGGTCATTACTAATTTTGTGAGTCAGAAAAAGCTTATTCTGACTCAGACAAATCTTATTGTGACGCAGAATAAGCTTATTCTGAGTCAGAAAAAGCTTATTCTGAGTCAGAATAAGCTCTAAAGAAGTTGATGTAATGCTTCAGTCGTATCGAAGTCGTCAGATAAAGATGTAACCGATTTTTGATGATGCTTACAACATTATCAAACAAGCGTCGGTGATGAATATGATGGTCCACCAATGATTAAGGATTGTGTCTAGTGTATATTTGTATACTTATTTGATTTTTTCTTTAATGTAGTTGCATATTTCCCATTAGATTTGTATTTAGTAATGTATTTAGCATTAATATCTTAATAAAAATTTATGTAATATTATCAGTGTTCCCTATGTAAAGTGACCCCGAACTCTCATAGCTATACTACTCCTGTAGCTATGATTTTCTCCTGCTTGGTAAAAATGAATTTAACGCGTTTTGTTGGTGGTTCCTCAATTGCATCTACTGCAAAGGAAGAAAACAATGCAACTCACGCAATAATTTTCGAATAAATTATCATGAACCAAAAATTCTAAAAGTAGGTGTATACGATATAGATTTCCAAAGTACCATAAGCCAGACCAAAGGTTTCTGCGTTGAAAGCAGCTTCTACAGAAGATGATTCCAATTTGCTTTCACCACAGGTAGTGGAGCTTGGATGCATCACCAATAACAAAATGAACATTTTTTGAAATATCGGAAGAATTTTGCTGGTTGAACAAATTCAGAAAGAGGCTGGAATTGCTACCAAAGTCTATAGAAAAGCAGTTCCAACTTTGCAAGTAATGTTAGAAGAGAAACGACCATATTATTGGATTTGCTTTTGCAAAATTGTTTTCTTTGAATGTTTAAAAGGAACGTTACGGGGGGAGGATTTCTTTCGGATAATGTATCTACTGAAACATTGAAATGCATTTTACACCTCTAAGCAGTTACCAGACTTTTGGACAGCTTTTGATCATGTCGATTAGCTCTAATGTTGTGTTGCACTTCCTAAAATTATACCTTTTTTGGGAGGAAACAGTACAAGGTTACACCAAACGTTACACCAAACGACATATTTTAACACATGTTAATTCCCTATGTAAAGTGACCCCGAACTCTCATAGCTATACTACTTACAGGTTTGAATTTAACGCGTTTTGCTTGATTGTAGACTTTTTGATATACATTTTCTATAGGATTTAACAAAGATAGCTTGATTCTAAGTTCACCCCTAAAATATAGAAACCACCATAACGTCAAATCTACCAAAATATGGATTTAACGCGTTTTGCATGCTTGCTCCTCAATTGATGATGTTTGAAGATTATTTAATTCGATAATAATGAACTGTATTTATAAAAAATAATGAAAATTTTGACTGTATTTCGTTTTGATGCTAAAATTGCAATGTTTATTTACCTACAAAAACCAAAACTTAGATACTAACCAAAACAAATAATACAAGCTTGATAGTTGCTAACATGCAAAGCTAACCTAATCTATTCTAACCTTCGGCAGTTAACAAACAAAATTATCTTATTTCCGAAGAACTCGACTGTTTCTAAGTATTTAGCAGTTGCTTCCCTGACAATAATAACTTTCTTCACAGTTTCATCCAACGTTTTCTTCCCAAATTGTGCGAATTTTGTATCATCGTTCTACGCCACCGAAATTGTTTACCCTAAATGTAAACTTGGGAATTTGTTGGTTCTAAATCTTTATAAACTGAATTCGTTCATGGATAACTTTCGGCCCATTGCCCTCTTTCGTGAGAAACTTTATGACGCTCAAGTTAAATGTCACCCATATAAGACACAAGAAAGTAAACTTTATACTCCATTTCACACAACATGAGTCAAACAGTCACCGCGACTTGACAGTAAAATATTGCGATTTCAACGTGTCATTTCCACAGCTACATAAAAACTCATTCTCGTAATTTGCGAATTTTCAGCAAGATGTATAGAAAATTCTCCAATAACTTTGCTAATACTTTGCTAATTAAATAGTTAAGAAATGTGTTTTAAATAAGAAGACTTTTCAATAAATATCAGTTTTACATAGTTCACTTCCGGAAATTCAGTATTCACATACCTATAAAATATTAATTTTTAATTTTTGTATTCTACAAAACAGAGAGATGTTTATGAAATTGTAAAACGCTTTTATCTATATGCATATGCAAATATTCACACATTCATCTTTATATCATCTTTATGTCCTGAAATGCACATTTTACATTCAGTTGTAAATTTTATTTCTTTTTCAATACAGTACGCATAACTTGACGTAAAACAATTGTCTAGACATCGAGTTCTTACAAGTTGCAACCACGAAATTTAAAACCCACAATAAACTTTCAAAGCAACGATCTGCAATAGTTTATTGAAATTTGAGCCGTCTTTACAGCTCCGACGATTATCGTTACCTGAACGATAATCAACATCGAGTAAGTCTAGACGTTCTCTATCAATAGTTTAGTTTCACATAATCCTGTTTACCGTATCTTTTAATCGAGATCCAGTTCGACTTGCTCTCTGAAAATGTGTGATCTGGATTAGCTCTTACTCGATCGATTCAGCCAAACCAGGACCTAGGTA
Organism: Dascillus cervinus; assembly: GCA_949768715.1. Classification (NCBI taxonomy): domain Eukaryota; kingdom Metazoa; phylum Arthropoda; class Insecta; order Coleoptera; family Dascillidae; genus Dascillus; species Dascillus cervinus. The sequence goes on along the minus strand of OX458319.1, from coordinate 19,997,930 downwards.
GTACCGCATGTACTTGCTGAAGTAATGCACTTTATGTAACTAATATTTTCAAATACAAAACGAGAAAAACATTGAAATTTTACAATGCGCAGCTGTAAAAGCTCCAGATAATTTTCCCTTTTAATTTATTAACGTCTCGAAAGTACAGTGTTCAATTAAGAAGAATTGATTGCGTCCGTTCAAATTGAAAGATTCTCTAAAATTAATCAGAACAAAGAATTTTCTTTTAGCTTCGAGCCGTTACATCATGCATGCATTCCGGAACATCTGCATTTACCCACATTTGCGAGATTTGCGATCGGTTAATGCCTTCACAGAATTAATTATTACGATGCTGCGAGCTCGAAATTTTTTCCCCGATGAAACTCGATAAATTTCGTTGTTTTTCAGCAATCGGTGCTGCTTTCTTCCTTTTAGGCGGGCTCTGGTAAAATTCAATATTCATGACCGAGGTGCTACCTGCGTAACCAAAATTACATCCCACGATCGAGCTTATGATGCATTATTAACTGCATGGCTTTTAGTTTCCATTTTGTGGACAGATCCCGAAACATAATCGAAAGTTTACAATGTAACGCGCGCGCGCGCTTATTACATCCGTAAGCGGCTAAATTTACTGGCCGTTTGTGTCGTTGTGTCGTAATTTTTTTTGCGTTATCTCGGCGATAAAAAAATTTAAGGCTCAGAATGATTGAAACGGGGGGATATCTGTCATGAAAATGTATGCTTTTATGTAGAATTATCTACTTCGCATTTACTAAAAAAATGTTTTGTGTGAGAGCGATCATTGTATTTTTTCGAAAATGCCAATGTAATGTCACGCTTATCAATCACTTATCATTGGTTTCCGTAATTTACCAACGCGCATCTTTTTTCTTTCGCATTTTTCGAATTGTGGTTACGAATCCTTGTAATTATATGCAAGTTTTCATTGCAACTACAATGAAATTACCACAGAAAGGAAATGTTATGTTTGAATACACGATTATTTATTTTACTGCAGGATAATGAATAATCGCTTTTGCGTTGTATATGTCTGTTATTGTGGCATTATTTATTTTAAAGCTTAATTTAAAAACATCATTTGGCAAGATATCGTATGAAAATACAGTTATTAATATTTCCTTTGTGACTAATAAAACGTATTCTGAAATAGGAATAATTTTTTTGAACATATTTTGTGTTTTTAATAGTTAATCTTTTTTTATAACAGATATCTAAGTCGTAAGGAATGTAATGTAAGGTAAACGGATACCTTGGACAATACCCCCCAGGACATTAATCTCCTGGGCAAAAGAAACCCGGGTATGAACCCTCAAACAATAACCTCCTCGTAAAATACTCCCCACTGCAAAAAAAACACATTCATTATTGAATATCATACTACCACGATATCCAAAAAAGTTGAACGTGCCACTTTATTGTGGTATTTTCTGTGCTGCTGTTCTTATTTCCGTCACTTACTATGACCATGGTCGTGCAGGTGAAAAATATTTATTGAGTACTTATGAGAAAAATATAAATGATTTCATTAAATTTACAAACACAACATATTACAATTAAAGATGGTAAAACAATAATTTTATTAACCAAGTTTTGTTCACATTGTAATTTTATATTTGACAACCAGTGAAATTGGATTTAAGTTTCAATTTTTTAGCTAAATCCGATGCTATCTTGTAGCGAAGCATAGAAAAACAGAAACTGACTCTGAAGACCTTTTACTGGCCCAAAAAACGTCAATCCTATAAGTTTGTTGTGTTGAATAGAGTGCATCGGTTGGAGTGTCACGTTTTAAAAAAGGAAATGCGATTGAGTTAAGATAGAGGAATCATATTCTACACAAGCTTTTACTCTAAGTTCTCCAAGGTTAACCAAGTTATCTTTTATACAAACTGCGGATTGAAACAAAGGTTGCCACGATTGGATGGAAATTCTAGTGGATCCAGGTGCCGAGATAAACGTACTCATTGAGGCTAGAAAATTTAGTTAAAAACTCAATTTCACTGAAATTAATGATTTGACTTTTGTGCGGACCCAGTGTATTTTACAAGATACGTATGTTCAAACTGTCCATTACTTTGTATTTCTTTTTTAAAATTTTAAAAAATTTAAAATTTTTATTGAACCATTAGCAATATCGTACACGTTGATTGAAATCAGGTGGTAATAATTACTAAACAACCAAAACATTGTACGCATGCAAACCAAATTTTGTTACTGCTCGATGACATGATCCAAAAGAAAGTTTTAAAAGCAACTTTGAAAATAAACGAAGACAGGACAATGAAATTACTAACCAGTTTGGGGTTTGCTTCCATGCGGACTCTCACAGAATGTATACCAGGCAATTTTCTTTACGCTGTCAAAAAATAGCAGTCTATGAAGTTATCCAGTTAACATTAAATCATAGGTTTAAAATGTAGAAAAAATCGATTTAGGAAGAATATTTTACATATAAAACTAGTGAACTTCAAGGTCCATCATAAAAATTTGAATTATAGAATAACTTGAGTTATGGAAGTTTGAGTGAGGAGAGTTTCACTGTACATAGTTAAAAAAAATGTCATAGTTAAAAATTTATATAAATAATAAACGAAAGATTTCTATGCATTCCTTTATAGTTATTAAGGTACTAAGGGTATTATGTGCAAAATAAGCGCTCAAGATTGTTAGTGTACAACGCGAGGGCATTTGGCTGGAGGCGGGTGCAGCAATCGCGGGCGTTTATTTCATAATAACCACGGTGTCTTCAACATTTCATGTCCTACCAGTTTTCTTATTTCATTCATATTTACTGGGTTTTAATTATAACGATATAATATTTAAGAATGATCTAGTTAGCTGATCTAAGTGACATTCACTGGGTTGTCATTCATTTTCATTGTGGATCCATGGAAGCACATAGTGTTTATTTTTCATAATACCCTAGAGCCATATAGAAAAAATAATGTCCCCACGGCATTATTTCGTATATACCAGGCCTTTTTTTAACATTGAACGTACGATGTAAATATCCCCATTATCGATTTAAAAAAGAATTGTCACTCAGTTAATGTATTCAAGCAAGCATACTCTCACGTCAACTGTGTATTATTAAATTGTAATGTCAATACGTTAAAACAGTAGAACAGTCTGACTTGTCTGCAGCTATTGCTATTTTTGTATCAATTCACAATATTAATCTTTTCTTCTTTCGAATACATGTTAAATTCCAAAAATTTCGAATTTAAATTGCAACCATTTTGGTTATAAATTGACATAAATGCCAAATCATTGGCATTATCAAGAATCACTGGAAAAAGGAGAAGATTTCATTGGTCCTGAACACTTTCGTATTATACAGGTTTGATGGTAAGTAGAAATAATTTACAAATGATTCAAATTATATTAGAGTATGCGGAATTAGGCGCTACTTAAATCTTATGAAAGATCATATTTGATAATCACATTACAATTAAAAATTTAAATATTATAATCACTAGACCATAAACCATTTATTTCTGGTGACTGGATGACAGTAACAACCATCACTTTCAAAACCTAATCTAAAGATGAATCTAAATTGATATTGAAAAACTATCAGACATTAATGTGATAAGAGAAGTTGATTGGAATTATACTCCCTTGTACTTTTGTAAAACGGATTAGGGATAAATTAATTATCGATTTCCTACACGTTATTACGAAAATTCCAGTTATTTCAAAATATGCTATTATATGCATTCCCGAATTAGCTTCCCAACGAAATTCATATCGGAATGCATAAATCTCCTTGGCTTGCATCTGACAGATCAATAGATACACCAAACGTGCAACCGACATACGATTACGAGTCATGACTCTAAGCTTAAAAAGAAAGTCACTTAATATTCACTTACAAGTAAAAAGCAGCAATTATAAATTAAATTCAGAAGATACGTGGTTGAAACATCGGCCCACTTCACAGCTGGCTGCCAGAAAATAATGGGCGGCTCTTAAACCCGGCCACAATTTGTGAACCCCTATTTACTGTATAAAGGTAGATAACCACTTTTAAGCTAAATACCGCAACTGAAGCGGCCTTGTTTAACTAACTAGTCTCTCGGAAAGCGTTCTCATATAAAAAATTGAGCCACTACATCACAAAAGACGCGTTTGAAAATACAAGATTTAAGTCATCAATATACTGGGTGAAACACTTCCAACAGGATGACAGCTTCATTAGGATTCTAGAGAGCTCTGGTCGTCTTTACGGAGAGTCCTGGATCACTCCCCTCTCTCTTTTCGGGGACGTGCCTCTATTAGCAATATATTACGCCGGCATCCCTTAAATAGGATAAAATTTTGTTTTTTTAAATAATATATCGCGACACTTAAATCTTGGATGTCAAGAAACGCCGAGTGGAGTGTCCTCAAAAAGTGCGGTCGGCGAGATCGTCACATGATCTATTTTTAATTTTTTTCCTCAATTTAAATTCCTGCGTCAACGTCTTGCTTAATTAAAAATGCTCGACTCGGATACGCCACTGACGAAAAAACCCGCCAGTCGTGAGAGTTCCGAAGCAATCAAACTTGCACAAATGGACGAAAACTTTGCCATTATAATTTTATTAGTTTTGTTGCAGACGTCAAAAGTTACTTCTTCGAAAAAAAGAAAAGTACAAGAACTGTTCTTATTAAGCTCTTCACTTTCGAAAGAGGCATTGCGGGAACTTGTTTACATTCAGAGGCGAATTTGTGAATTTGGTACGTTTTAATGAAGTTTTCTTTCGGAACGGAGCAACCTGCCGGACCTTAATTACAAGAGGAGCTGAATCTGTCAGAGATTAACTGGAATAATTCCGTTCCTCGAATGTGTACTCCCGTGAAATCCGGATTGTAAGAGATGAAACACATCTGGAAAACTAGTTTGCATAATGTCTTTAAGGCTTTCATAATTAAACGTAAAAGTTTTCCTTTGAGTAGTTTTCAGTTGTCAATTAATTTGCTGGAGCTACGTTAGTGAAGTATTACTTTATTTTACGATGCATTTATTACATCAAATGGCTTTATAATGTGACTGCAGTTTTCCTTTGACTGGTTGTTCGTTGTCAATTAATTTACTGAGAGCTACGTTGAATAACTAAGAAACAATGCATTTCAAGTTGCATTTACTGCATCAAATGGCTTTTGAATATGACTGCAATTTCTTGTGATTTATTAAAGAAACTTCAGTTAATATTTGTTCTATGCAATCAATGAACATATTGTTACGGTATTTCTTTTGTAGCACTAATTCATTTCTGAATGCATTTAACTTATCGTTTGAATGTGTTCCCTGGCGGCCAACATTTTTAAAATAAATCTTTTTGAATAAATTTCAGCTTAGTTTCAAGAAGTTATTTCACAAAAACTTTGGTAGTCAAAACTTACTGTTATCATTATACAACTGAGTAATTTTATAAATATAGTAACTGTCGCAGAACACCGAGTGTCTACAGTACAACCTCTATAATCCGAACAAAATTATTTCGACCTCCCTAATTGGAACAGTTTCGACAAAATCGTTAATTTTGCTAAATTTGGCGTGTAAAATGACATAGTTTGTATTTAATAAGTTTTAAGTGGCCAGTCCATTGTTGCACCGCGATATTAGCTGACAATGGGGATGAAAAAGACATGCAGTAAATTTAAACGATTTGATCTTATAATGTAATTTCGAAATCAGATGAGATACTAAGCTTTTAAAGCTCACGACTGAAACAAACCATAATTAAATTCAATTTGCAATCGAATATTAATTCGATTAATTAATTGGGATTACCCAAGTAACAAAAAATTAGATATTACTTATTGTTAGTTATGAAATAAATTTAAGTAATTACGTATTTTTATTCTTAATTTTTTTTTAATATCGAAATTGTTTTAATAGTAACTTAGCACTTATAAGGAGCCCACTAGTCAATAGAAGACGGTTTGTTAAAGTAGAAAATTGCATCAAAAAGGATTACCCTTCACAAGTTATTTTAAAGGCAGCAGAATGTGTCAATTATAATTTAGAAATCATCACTTGCATTTCAGAAAACGTCAATTGTAATTCATAAAACTTCAATTGCAATTCAAAAAGAATTAATTGTAATTCATAAAGTATCAATTGTAATTCATAAAGTATCAATTGTAATTCATAAAGTATCAATTGTAATTCATAAAGTATCAATTGTAATTCAATCAGCCAACCGTATTTTAGAGATCGTCAATTGTAATTCAGGAAACAGTAATGATAATTCAGAAAACATCAGTAATTGAAATTCAGATTAGTTAATTATAATTCAGCCAGCTTTAATTGTAATCCAGAGAGTATCTATTCCAATTCGGATTAGCCAGTTGTATTTCAAAAATCGTCACTTGTAGTTCAGAAACAACAATGGTAACTTCATAATTCAACAACTATCAATAATTGTAATTTCTGAATTATTATGAATATGCTTGCATGCTTTGCAACAGATGAAGCATCTTATTATTTTGTCACATACTTATGTTTGATTCTTTACATATTTTTTAACTCTAAATTAGAGTAATTGATATTTTCTGAATTAAAATTGAAAGAGAGGTAACATACTTTCGAAGCAACATAATAACTGCGTTTAGATGAGCACTGATAGAAGAAATGTTTTGAGTACATTCCAAAGCTCTTTTCTGTTCAGAATCTTTGATAAGTTAGCGTCTCGACTGCTGTGGTCATGTAAATACTACCAAGTCATCCAAATCCCACACTGAAAAAAATGTCACCAAAGAATTTTGAGAATGGTTGAGTTCTTGCTTTTTAGCACGATTGTGCTTAAATTTAACACGTCCAATATTAAACCAAGCATAACGGATTCTTATTTTGTAGCGACGGCAGTGGGGGGTATTGTTTGGGGCAAGCCTAAGGTAATAATAACTTCATCCGTTGTTAATACAACAATTATATTAATAAATTGATTTTACGTTTGTAATTCTTGATAACAAATTGAAATCGGTAAATAAATATAAGTATTTATCTGATTAACGCCCAAACTATAATATTAATTATTTATTAAGGATGTGAACAGGAGTAACGTTTCGCTGCTATTTTATTGCAGCTTCTTCAAGGGCGGTTGAATCCTAAATTTTAACAAAAATATTAGCAAATTTTTAATTAAAGAAATTTAAAATGTTTACTTCTTTAATTTAAACTTTGTTAATATTTTTGTGAAAGTTTAGGAATGAACTGTCCTTGAAAAATAGAATAAAGGATAGAACAGGAGTAGCTGATTTCTCCAAATCACAAGAAACCAGCAACGAGAATTTTAAGGATTATATATTCCTGAAATTACTGCACTGCACTATCAAACCAAAGTGCAGGATTTGTAGGAAAAGCAACAAAAAAAATTTCAACAATAAATACTTCGAAAAAAGGATAGATCAAGTGACTGTTATAATTAGCAACTAAATGTATTAAAACTGTATTGGACTGTGTAGTTTTTTTGTGATAAGTTTATTTTTATAGTAAGATAATAGATACACATTTCAATTTACTTTTGGTCTGAAGAAAAAACCTATTATCGTTTTAAAGTGAACTTTAGTATGTAATTATACAATAATTTCTCAAATATTTTTTTATTGCGTTTTACAGTGAACTTTAGTAGTTATACAATTATTTCTAATACCATGTTTTATTGAACTTATTATTATTAAATATAGTGAGCTACTCCACAAAAGAATGTGATGTGACGTTGTCAAATTTTTACTTTTAGTACTGTATTTGCCTACTTTTAATAAAAGCACGTATGTTAAATAACTTCATATTTTAAAACTCCTTTAATTCAAGCATTCCATTCTAAAATTCTTAAAAATAATAAAAGTTCTTAAAATTAGAACGACGCATTCTTGAATTTGTCAAGAAGAATCAAAATTCTTGAAATTAAAAATGACCCGTTCTTAAATTTGATCAATAGAATCAACATTCTCGATATCAAGAATTGCCCATTCTTAAATTTGGCAAGTAAAATAAACAATCTTAAAATCAAGAATTACCCATTCTTAAATTCGGCAAGTAGAATAAACATTCTTAAAATCAAGAATTATTCATTCCTAAATTTGACAAGTAGAATATACATTCTTGAAATCAAGAATGATCCGTTCTTCAATTTGACAAGAAGAATAAACATTCTTAAAATCCAAGAATGACCAATTCTTGGGCCAAAATTAAGAGCGCGCAATTTTAAATTTAAGCCCGAATTTTCTTGCCTACGAGAATGTTTTTTTCTGAGTGCAGTATTAGCGCAAGTAACATGTTTTAATAACCTGTCAGCTTAACCAACATTTTGCACATTGAAGACAATTGCTATTGAATTTACAAATTCTAACAGCAATTTACAAAATAATATAGAACACTGCCAAAATCGTTAACACGTGGCCGATGAAGAATAATCTTATAAAATGCCGACGTCGCTATTATTCGCGCGCAATTCTGGGCCGGTCGTGGTTGTTTTTGTTTCTAGGAATTATGTTACTTTGAAAGTATTCTACCTCTAGGCGACTTTACCTGTTATTTCTACGATGCATCTTCGCTGTATTGTGGAAAATTGCACATGGAATTGAATGATAACCGCACTAGTCGTTGTGGTTTCTTTGACTGAATTTTGTTTCAGCAATTTGCAGAATAATAAAAAAAATATTACTTGATAAAAATAGTTTTTGTTTTAAATGGAATTAAAAAAAACATAAAAGTATAAAATAGTAAATCGATCGATTTTAAAAAGAGGTTGTATAATTTTTATCTTTGCCACTTTTTCATATCCAAAACCATTTGTAAATGGTTCTAAATTTAAGTGATTTAATTAATTAAAATTGGCAAATAAACAAATGGTCAAAATTTGAATTGAATTTAATGTTAATTTCTTTACTAATTGAAAATATGAGTATAATAAAATATTCTAGCATTTATGACAACTTTTCTTGTCTTAAAGAAGGTTACTGCAACATTTATAGACTAATAACGTTACTAAATTTGTTTCTTAAATAATTTAGTCACGCTGTAATTGGATAGGAATTATCTAATTTTAGTTTGGAAACTCGACAGTAGCTTTCGCAAATAATCGATGCAGAGGCCCTGACACTAGCATCGTGCCCTATAAAATTTCACTAATTGTTATATTTAAAAATGATATACCGAAAACGGTAGCCTCGACGCTTTTTTTAAAGATGCTTTATTAGATAGGCGTGAGTTTTACCTCAACACGAACATTTTATCCTGCGTTTACTTCCAAAAGATTAAACCCTAAAAGGACACGCGGATGTTTACCCTTCCAAAAAATGGATGTGCCTGATTTTTGTGACTTGCACGTTTTTCTCGCACATCAAAACCGACGCCGCCGACCTTTTCATTAATTAAAGAAATTTAATATTTTCGAGCGTCTCTATTAAACCGAGTTGTTATTCCTTCCTAACAAGATAAAAAGTTTTATTACTTTTTAATTATTTTAACAAAATGTGAACTTTAATTTAAAATTAACTGCAAGGGTTTTCGGATGTTCAAGAGCAACATAATTACTTTTTTTTTAAATCGACCAATTCATGGAATTTTTAATTACTAAAAAGTTTTATAAAAAGAGATTAGACTTGTTGATTAACGTAAATTCTATTCGGGAAAATTTTTGACTCAGAAAATTTCTTCATCCTAAATAGCTTATCAATTGAAGTGGTTATATTAAATACGGGTTGATTTATATTAAGTGTTCATCAGATATAGATGTTAGATGTCAGATGTTAGCATTCGACCATTGACATTTTATTTCTTGGGGTCGCTATGATTCCAGTGTGCACATTATGCTACAAGAACGTAATTTTCATTTGAAAAGTTAAGAAAGACTGAAACCATCAATGCCTATTTATTCTCATTCGGCACTTTCAGCTAAGAATCTACATAAATCCGGACGACCTTATTAAATAAGACCAAAAAGGGATCGGTCTAGGATTAAAGTTGTACACTCGGCCAAGTTGAAAATGGCTATGTTGTCAAAAGGACCCCTCATATTTCTGGTTAACATAAATTGATTATTCTTAATATTTTACATAATATCCGTTATTTTCAATACAATCTGTCAATCGCCGTGGCATGCTATTTGGCAGAACGTGCCTGCCTAATTCCTGCTGCGTCCTTTGTGCTAAGGAATTTGAAAATAATAATTGGCATACTTAATTATTAATTTATGATTGACTTAACAACACTTAGGGCCAGTTGCAGAAACGAAGTTAACAGAGCTGTTAGCTAACAAAGCGTTAACTTCGTTTCTGCAACTGGCCTTTACACTTTTGAAAATTTCCAAAAAAAATTGAGTTTTTACACTATTGAACTTTATCCAAAATTTCGTTTTGTGGTTTGTCGAATTTTGAAAATTCGACTTGTTACTCTTTTGAATTGAATAAAATACACTTTTTGCTGTTGATTGGTGTGCTTAATACAAAAATGACTTTTTTAACTTGTTACACTATAGAAATGAGGTAGTTGAGAAACTGATGTAAAAAATATAATTCTTGGAACAAAAAGAGAAGTGGCCCTAAAACAATCTTAAAACATGAAGTGAAAAATGTTTTAGTGCGATCAAAATTTATGAAAATATTGAGAAAAATAGATTGAAGCCATATTTAACCTCTTCTTGTTCATCAGAATCTTAAAGAACTTCTCAAATAAGTTAACAGTGTAAATATAAGGAAATGTTAATGTTTTTACTTAGCGATAACCCAACTTGTTCGGCTACTACTTTCCTCTTCATACCCGCTGCTGCCATTCCCACAATTTGACCCCTTAGTTCTATAGAAGATTTTCTCTGTTCAAGTAATCTCGGCATATTGATGAAAGCACATAAATTTAAATACCAAAAAAAAACGAACAAAGATCTTTGAAGCCAACGAAATGCTTTTAAATACTATTTCAGGCAACTAAAGAGACGGGGATTTTTAATAAACTTTTAAAACTAGTGTAGCTGGAAGTGTTGGGGCCACCAAAAACTGTCTCATGGTTTAAATTCGAAGATGGTCAAGTCCTCTAAGACTTGCTCAATTTACGATCTCAGGGTCGCCCTAAAAACGTGCTGTTTTGCAGCTTCGATATCCTCGGAAAGTCGTAAATATTACGTCACGAAATCGTAAACAAAGAAGGTATGAACAGGCTAAAAAGATCAAAATATGCACAGTAATTAACCAGACAACTTTTTCTTACTAAAAAGTTACAACCATTCTTATTTGATAATTTTGTTACATCCTATTTAATGGTTTGATTGTTAATTAAGCTGAAACGTAAAATCAAATTAAATATTTGAAAAATATTATATGCCAACAACAATGACTACGCCTAATAACGATATAAATCTATTAACTCATGTTGTATAGTATTTAGCTCGGGCGAGTAACATTTGATAAATATTCGTTTAGCAAAAATGATAACAAAGCGATGCACCTGTTTTCTTTAGGACCGATACAAGTTCTACAATGCCACTGGTTTTACAACAGGGACATTTTCAACTTGGCCGAATGTACGTTAAAGTGACCTACGAATGGTTGCAAAAATTGTTTAGAAAGGGACACAGCGTTTTCCCTCGAAACATTAATTTTGAATTTTAATTTTAGAAAATGATGTAAATGAAAAAAATATATAAAAAGAGGTTGAAGACGTTAATTTTGAAGTTGTACCAAAATTAACATATCATTGTGGACAGAAGAGCATTAAGTTCCAAAATTAATGATGGTTATTTTGTTTGCGGTTTTAAAATTTTCTCGTATTAAAAATAATTTCCAGATATATTTAGCGGAAAAATGATAGGACGTCCTATTTATAAAATTTGATTAAACGTTTCTGGCCGTAGAGTGTGCCAGAATTTATATCTAGCCCGCAAACAAAATAATGTCCAACGCGTTCCCTTCCGAGGAAATTTCCCGAAAAATTCATGAAGGGCGCTAATAGAGCCATAAAAAAGTCAAAGTAAGTCAGAAAATCTGCTCCTGTCAGTTATTAATGTTCACATCGTTTTTTGTCTGTGGCCGGGGTTTTTCCCTCAACAAACCAGCCACTATTTGTCACTTTGACCGGTTTGAGTTATGGCTATTAGTGAAACTCGGGCGAGATTATTTGGGTCAAGTGTGTCTCTATTTCGCGAGGGGCAATCTATTATCGTCCTCTTTTAATTTATAAGTCCGTGCATTGTTTTTGATTATTATTGCCATCGGAAAAATGATTTACCGCTAAAGGGACGAAAATTATTGCTGCGCGCGCGAGCAACTGTTTCGAAGGCTAGAAAATATTAAAATAAATGTGATAAATGACGTCTCTTTTTTTAACGGTCTTTAAATATATTCCTCGGCAAATCTCGCGTAATTATGTTTCGAAACGTAAGTCGGAAAAAGTGAGAGATACATTGTATCCGACTCCTTAATAAATGTCAACCGCAAGCGAGGAGACTGATAACAGCACATCATTACCCTCACAGCCGTCGGCGGTAAATTAATACTTTGGATTAAACGTTGTTACGTTACCAGCACTTGTAAAAACATCAAGTCGACTGCCATATATCAGCATTAATCTCGCAAACGACGATAAAATCTCACAGATTGTTTAAAAACCAAACGTTTTTACCGAAAATTATTGCGTTTACATATGCAAAATTTCGTTTCCCGTTTGCTGAAATATACGACGCTTTTTTGTCGGACTGCAAAAATAGAATTTATAATTTCTGCGACGTCGACGAAATTTTTCGGTCGGAATTAAGTTGAGACGTTCAGCAAATATTTAATTCGGCGCTACATTCTTATGTGTGAATGCAAATGTTTGCTCAAGTCGTAATTATGGTTCCTGAAATATTAATTTTTCTATTAAATTATTAACGCGCGGATTTAATATTGCCGTAAATTGGTAAAAGTTTGAGGCTTAATTTACATTTTAAGAAGATTACGAAGTTTGCTGTAGTTGAGATAGTATCTCTTTATTTTTTAGTTTTATCATCTCAAAAGTTTCAGACTTCCCAATTTAACTGTATCTTCGTTCATTTAGTACTTTAAATTGAAGTTACATGCTTGAGTGACATTTCCTTTGCTGGTGTTTACATTAATTATTTGTAGGTTGTGCAAAGGTATTTTCTTAAATAAATTTATTTTCAAGTTTTTTCCTTCTTCTAAAATCGATACGCAACAAATGAAAGATAAAATTATAAAAGGTGTAGTGATCAAGAGATAAATGAAAAGTTTTCAATCTTGAATACAAATGAAGAGAATATCAATGAAAGTTGAAGAATTGTTGAAAACATCTTGAAAAAAATGGGATGACGGATGAATTTTAGACCTGTTGGAGAAACGTCGACAACATAAAAATAAAAATGACACGTAATACAAACGACTGCAAAAAACTATTTCAAGAAAAATCAAAGAAGTTAAAGAGAGAACGAAATAGAAACGCTAGAAATGCGCCATGATCTTCTCAACCTAGTGAAAGCATCTGTAAGAATGATTCGTAGCAGAGGGCTACGTATAATCACTGGCAAAAAAGATATGGCCATATGGGACAATGAGAATAAAGTGAGAAGTTGGAAGGAATACATAGAAGGCTTGTTCCAAGGGGATATTGTTGAAATGCAGAACATTCAAGAAACTAAAGTAAAACTGGGTATCACCAAATGTAAACTGACAAGAGCAGTTAAGGGATTAAAAGACAACAAAGCTCCAGGCTCTGATGAAATTAGGGGTGAAGTGTTAAAACACCTCAAAGAAGAATGCATTGGTCAATTTATTTAATATGATGGTAATTGAGAAATTCCGGAAGATTGTCTACTGTCTACTTTCATACCCATTGTAAAAAAGTGGAGCCAAGGAATGTGAAAAACATCGAGCCATCAGTTTGATGAGTCACTTTTTAAAAATATTTCTGTATGTAAAAGCACCCGTTTTAACATAAACAATTTATTATTAACAATAATTGGTAATACAACAACGTTAATCAAGAGGAAAAAAAACCCTTCAGCAGTTCCTTCGATATTCGCAATCCAACTGATTCATCTGTTTCCACTGTCGTAGTTCCAAAACCCGTCGCTGGCGAATGGCCTTGACTTAGGTTTTGAATTTCCCTCGTTAAATACAGGGTGACCAACTTTTGGCGCTAACATATGTTATATCTGAAAGACCCACATACCTAGAAAAGTACATTAGTGAAATACAATTTGACTTCGGGAATGGTCTGGGAGCTAAGGACGCTCTCTTTGATACTAAGGTTCTGATTGAATAAGCAGATAACGTGTATGCCGACGCATTCTTTGTTTCATCGCTTTCGAAAAGGCGTTCGATAAAATCCAGCACAATTCGCTTATAGTGATGTTAGAAGAAACCGACCTGAAGGAAGAAGATGTCCACATAATTCGTAACTTTTATTAACATCAGCGGGGAAATGGTTCGGTAGGGATGCATCAGTGCAAACCTTCGAGTAAATGGTAAACCTCTCTAGCAAGTCGACACATTTAACTACTTGGACTGTAACCTGAATGTGAGCTGGGACCATTCTAAAGAAATCCTTGTTTGCATTGAAAAGGCAAGATATGATTTCAGTCGCCTGCGACAGATGTTATGTTCCTTACACTTAAATCTACAGATTATAAATCATCTCTTAAGGTGTTATGCATTCTATATCTATACTACTACACATAATAGAGGCCTGTTTTCCAAGATTCCTCGGAATCCAATAATAACTCAGAAATATTATTCTGGTCTATATTACAACCCATTTTAATCCTAGCATCTCTTCGGATGCTTTCCCATTCGTCACAAATGAATATGGTATGTTCTGGCGTGTCTACCTGCTGGCAAAACCAGCAAGTATCGACATTCGCCTTTTTTATCCAATTGAGATATTTTCCGAAAATTCCGTGTCCGGACATGGATTGTGTTAAAAAATAATCCATTTCTACCCACTTACAATTGAACCATTTTCTAATATCTTTAACGAAAATTTTTGCCCAACCTAAATAATCGTCCCATTGTTCTTGCCAAGCTATCATTAAGGATTCGTTTGCCAAAGAGGTATGATCTTTACCCCTTAAATAAATTTCCGATCTTACGTTCGCTTTCATCCACAAAGGAGGCATTCTGGCAAGCACCTGCACTGCCTTCGTGGATATTGTTCTATATGCGGATGTTATTCTAATGGCTAACCTCCTGTTGACCCTATCGAGCATGTTTTTATAACGCTCGAATCTTAGGGCCTTTATCCAGGCAGGGGCGCCGTACAAAATCACGGAAATGACCACCGAGGACAGTACTCTGCGTTTGCCAGCTTTCGGACCTCTGATGTTCGGCATTAGCCTTGAAAGCGTCGCGGCTAATTTCATTCCCTTTAAACATACCTCTTTAACGTGCGTCGTTAATTTTACATCTTTGTCTAACCAGACACCCATATATTTAATAGCATCCGAGCTATCTAACCTAAAGTCGTCGATATCGATCGATAAGCTTTTAATTTTCCTTCTCCCTGCCAAAAGTACCATTTCTGTTTTTTGCAGGGCGATCTTGATCCCCATGTCATCCAGCTTGCGTTTAACTCTACCGAAGGCGTATTGTGCTTCCTCTCGTAGCGCATCTTCAGATTTAGCCTCTACAACTATCGCTAAATCGTCTGCGTACGCCACGAGTGTCACATCTTTTCCCAAATCGAGCTCTAATATCTCGTTATAATAGAGGCCTAGACACTTCCAAACGCTTTACAGCTTATAAGACATATGATGGCCAATGTTCAATGGGAACGCGGCACTCTAAGAAGAAGAAGCAGAAGAAGATATAGAAGATACTTCAGCAATCTTATATCTTTGAAGTTTTCTTGTTAGATTGCATATTAAAGTGAACCTTATCAAACACAACTTTCATTTTATTTCAGTGTTAATATTATTGAATTTCATTTTATAATTTTAGATTTGGTAGGGCTACGTAAGTTTTCCTTACAAAAGATTTCATTTTTAATTTTTTTTATTATTTATTAACGTTTATTCCATTTAATTACGTATTATTTTTTATTGTGCTCATGTTTTAAAGAGGTTGACAACCTCTAGCTTAGATTACGAACTCACCCAATATGTTGCACAAGATAGCACTGTCCTTGACAGTTTTGAATTTTGTTGTCCTGTAAGTTATGTGCAGAGTTCATCATCGCTAATAACAAAACGTGTCGCGCATGTCATGGTCATGCAATGTATGCATCTTGAGCAACCCGTCTTCCGCCACGTGGGTGTTTAGCTGGACAATAAAATACTATAAATATTACAAAAATCGCTTAAGCTTTAGTCTTCATGTAGTCTTCACTCAGCTCTTTATTTAGTCTGTAATTTGCTCTTATTTTGTAATCAACAAATAAATAAAGTTTTTAAAAATACCTCTCCGGGTTTTTGAAACTTAATTGGCGCAGCCGGTAGGACTAGCGCAGTTTCATCGTAAAGATCGGCATCGTGTCTGATTTAACGAACCGAAACGTGGATTTTTAGCCTTAAGTGCCAAACCAACCAATTTTCGGAATGATCAATTGCACCTGAGGGTCAAACGGTCAAGATATCCTGAAAACCAATTGCAAGATAGGCACAGAAGACTCCAGGAAGGAAAGGATATCACCAAGTACACCTACCCCGAAAACTCCAGGATGGAAAGGTTAGTACCAAGTACTCCTGCCGTAATTTTCCTTACATTTTCCCCGTTTAGGAAATAGGAAAGTTGCAAAATTACTGAATTTTCCCCGTTTAGGAGAACGAAGTTAGAAATTAAGTTAGATTAAGAAACTGAATTTTCCCTGTTTAGGAAAACGAAGTTAGGGATTAAGTTAGATTTAGGAGACTGAATTTTCCTCGTTCAGGAAACAAAGTCAAGAAACAAAGTTAGAATAAGAAAACAAAACAGCGAATTAGTACATGAGTAGTGTAGACAACAATTTAGAAGATTTAGTTATAGAATTAAATAAAAAATTTGAAATCATGGCTACTCCACAAAATGCAGAAGCAGCCGCCGCGATAAATACGTCAATGTTAAGGTTGTACGCAGAAACCATACCGAATTATGATGGTGATGCCAACACGCTAATCAGCTTCATTTCGGCATGTGATTTCCTTTTCGGAACTTACGGTCAACAAAATGATCCTTTATTAAAGAATTATTTAGTTAGAGTAATTCAAGTCAAACTAACAGGCATAGCGCGATTACTTGTAGGAAGCCGACTTGAATTGACAACCTGGGAAACGATTAAGAAAGCATTAGATCAATGTTTTGGCGATAGGCGAAATCTCAAATGTTTAGAACAAGATTTATTTTTGGCTCAACCCGCTAAAAATGAAACCCTACTTGATTTTGGAAAACGATTACAAGTATTACGCAGTGCGCTAACGCAAAGAATCAATGGCGATAGTTCTGTAGATAAGAATACAAAAGCAATTTATTTAAGACAATATACGGAAATTAGTTTAAGAACATTTATTAGAGGATTATCCGGATCCTTGCAAAGTTTGGTTAGATTAAAGAACCCTGATTCACTGGAAACAGCAATGACATACGTTATTGAAGAAGAGAATTTTCAATACACGCAAAATCTCTTCAAGGCACCTACCAATTACCAATCAAAAGTAGAATCTAAATCAGGTGTACGAAATTTCCAAACGCCGAATCACCAACAGTTCGGTAATAAACACAATTTCTCACAAAATCACGGGTTTAGACCACAATTTGTACCAATGGGATATTCTCAAAATCACCCCGGTGCTTTTTCACAGAATCAATCATTTCCGAGACACCCAATTAATGTACAATCACGACCTGTAAATCGTAACTATCCAACTAATAAACAAGTTTTCGGTCCACAAAAGAACGTTTTCAAACCCACGGGACAAATTCCTAAAAACAAACCGGAACCAATGTCAACCACTTCACGAAATAGCTTCCCCAAGTAAAATACTCCCCACAAAATTATTTTAAGTCTACAGGTTCGCGAAATTTCATATCAGAGGAACTTTATCAAATCGATGAAGATTCCAACCAAAATCTCGAAATTAGTGAAAATCAAAATATTAATTTTAATATTAATGACGAGTTTGCGGTACAGCTGAACAAAATTATTTCAATGAGAATATAATTTCGACAAAAATCACCATGGAAATTCATTGTTGTTGTTGGTTATTAATAAGTGACAATACAATACTGTTGTATTGTCACTTTTGTATTTTCGCTGTGGTACGCAACTACTCCTCGTTGCTATGACTACTTCCAATACAAACAAATATCCGTGAGACGTCATCTTTTGTAATATTGTGACTAATTTTGAATTATGGAAGATAATTGTCAAAAGAAACGCTGGGGAGAATACCTATCATTTTTTATAAACGTTAACATACAAATTTTAAATTTATCTTTGTTAATTAATGTGTGTGTCTCATTATATTCTCTACCTAAATATAATTCGTGGTACGCTTAAGAATCGATAATTTTTTTGAAATGCCAACTCATTCAGCCCCAATCTTTAGAAAATACAACTCGTGCTACGCACTCGTTGTATTTTCGTCGTTGGGACTGATATTCGTGGCATTTCAAAAAAATTTCGATAATAAGCGTACCACTTATTATATTACCCTTGAGAATATAATTTCGACAAGAATCACCATGGAAATTCATTGTTGTTGTTGGTTATTAATAAGTGACAATACAATACTGTTGTATTGTCACTTTTGTATTTTCGCTGTGGTACGCTACTACTGCCCGTTGCTATGACTACTTCCAATACAAACCAAAATATCCGTGCTAAAACATGCAGCGCAGCCTGCACCGCCCATAAACGGTGACGTCACGTTCAATCAGAAACGCGCGCGCAAACTTGCAGGCCTGTTTTCAATCACTTTTTTAATCTTCGTGTGCGCCGGGTTTGTTAATTAATGTGTGTGTCTCAATATATTCTCTTCCTAAATATAATTCGTGGTACGCTTAAGAATCGATAATTTTTTTGAAATGCCAACTCATTCAGCCCCAATCTTTAGAAAATACAACTCGTGCTACGCACTCGTTGTATTTTCGTCGTTGGGACTGATATTCGTGGCATTTCAAAAAAAATTTCGATAATAAGCGTACCACTTATTATATTACCCTTGAGAATATAATTTCGACAAGAATCACCATGGAAATTCATTGTTGTTGTTGGTTATTAATAAGTGACAATACAATACTGTTGTATTGTCACTTTTGTATTTTCGCTGTGGTACGCTACTACTGCCCGTTGCTATGACTACTTCCAATACAAACCAAAATATCCGTGCTAAAACATGCAGCGCAGCCTGCACCGCCCATAAACGGTGACGTCACGTTCAATCAGAAACGCGCGCGCAAACTTGCAGGCCTGTTTTCAATCACTTTTTTAATCTTCGTGTGCGCCGGGTTTGTTAATTAATGTGTGTGTCTCAATATATTCTCTTCCTAAATATAATTCGTGGTACGCTTAAGAATCGATAATTTTTTTGAAATGCCAACTCATTCAGCCCCAATCTTTAGAAAATACAACTCGTGCTACGCACTCGTTGTATTTTCGTCGTTGGGACTGATATTCGTGGCATTTCAAAAAAAATTTCGATAATAAGCGTACCACTTATTATATTACCCTTGAGAATATAATTTCGACAAGAATCACCATGGAAATTCATTGTTGTTGTTGGTTATTAATAAGTGACAATACAATACTGTTGTATTGTCACTTTTGTATTTTCGCTGTGGTACGCTACTACTGCCCGTTGCTATGGCTACTTCCAATACAAACCAAAATATCCGTGCTGAAACATGCAGCGCAGCCTGCACCGCCCATAAACGGTGACGTCACGTTCAATCAGAAACGCGCGCGCAAACTTGCAGGCCTGTTTTCAATCACTTTTTTAATCTTCGTGTGCGCCGGGTTTGTTAATTAATGTGTGTGTCTCAATATATTCTCTTCCTAAATATAATTCGTGGTACACTTAAGAATCGATAATTTTTTTGAAATGCCAACTCATTCAGCCCCAATCTTTAGAAAATACAACTCGTGCTACGCACTCGTTGTATTTTCGTCGTTGGGACTGATATTCGTGGCATTTCAAAAAAATTTTCGATAATAAGCGTACCACTTATTATATTACCCTTGAAAATATTAACATTACGTTTTCCTCTGAAAATACGAATGATGAAAACAGTGCTTATTTGATCGAAAACACCGAAAATTTTCACGAAATAAATAACAGCTTGCCGTACGTAAAAATTAATAATCCGCCCATGAAATTACTGATTGATACAGGATGTTATCATTCAATGATGCGTCCATCAATAGCTGAAAATTATTTTCCGGATAAAATTTATCATCAACCAACCAGAATTAAAACTAGTATAGGCGAAAAGGAAGCCATGGGCCTTCTAGGCCTGGAGAGCTAAACTATATATATAGGCGAGAAGGAAGTAAGGTTCAAGGCTGATGTTCCAGCTTTACCCGAATTAAATCTTGACCACGCCATAACTTTCTATTTGACTTTCCTTCATTTTTCGACGGAATTTTAGGACTAAATGAACTAAAGCAAATGAAATTTTCACTAGATGTGGTAGACCATGTTTTGGTAAGTGAAAACGCGAAAATTCCGATACTTTATATGAACCAGCAAACCGAAATTTCGTTAAATACATTTGAAATTGTTTCGGTCAACAGACCAATTTCACAATATAATAACATCACAATCCCCGAATGCACCCTGAGAAATTTAGATTTCCTCGAAACATTAACAACCGCAAAGTACGGGTTTGCAAGAACTGAAATTCGTAATAATTCAAATAAACCGATAACAATAACTTTTCCGCAACCTAAAAATGTTTCACCTTTTTTAAACCAAAACAAAGAAGATTTTGATTTGTTTCATCTTGACAACTTTCCTCCAGAATCAAAGTCTGAAACAAATCGAGACATTCTTAAATTAATTTGTTGCAAGCATTCAAACACCGAAGAAAAGAAATTGATGCAAAACCTAAGTCAGAAATTTTCTAATGATTTTCATGAGAAAAATCAAAAGTTAAGTTTCGCGAATAAAAGCAAACAAAATGCTAACACCGACACCTTATCCCGGTTAGGAATTCATACGGTCAAAAATATTTCAATATCCGGTAATCCAGATGATATTGACGACGACGATATTAAACAATATATCACGCCTGATGCACCTAACGTTACATTAGAAGTATTTAGCATCACCAAACAAAACCCATCCGACATTACTAAAAATCGAATTGATTCTCTAAATCCATTCCAAATCATTGTAAACGTAAATGTCAACAACGATTGTCGAAAAATATTCAAAACGCTTTTCGATAAAAGGCACAAAATAGCGTTAGTACAAAAAGAACGAAAATCCCAGCTCATTGAAAAACTTAATGAGAATCGCAAAGAACCTTCAAAATTTGAACCGAACACCTCCAAATTTTTAGTAGAGAGATCCGCGTCAAGAAGCAAGGTATAACCGCTTAGCACACAAATAGTAAATATAGAAGCATTTTATAGTCAAGTAGAAACTTCGCTTAAAACTATGGAGACACATAAACCCGCTTTTTCACATTATAATATTTTAATTAATTTGCTTAAACATGCCAAATATCTTATTTTAGAAGCACAAAATTAATTTTTGCAATACACTTTCCAATTTTTGCTAAAGAAACTTTTGAATGCTACCACCTATTCCCTATACCAATTAATCAATCCATGATTATTCCAAACTACCCATACCTAGTACTTGGTACGAATCAACAACAATACGAAGATGAAATGTGCCCGAAAATCGAAGATATTCATGTGTGTCAAAATCATCTTGAACTCCAGACAAGACAGCGATAACAACCCCAAAGAAAAAGAAGTTTGCGAAAACAAACCGTCAACCCTCATGTTTTCGTCTTAAGCAGGGAGGAGTTATGTGCAGAGTTCATCATCGATAATAACAAAACGTGTCGCGCATGTCATGGTCATGCAACGTATGCATCTTGAGCAACGTGCCGTCTTCCGCCACGTGTGTGTTTACCAGGACAATAAAATACTATAAATATTACAAAAATCGCTTAAGCTTTAGTCTTCATGTAGTCTTCACTCAGCTCTTTACTTAGTCTGTAATTTGCTCTTATTTTGTAATCAACAAATAAATAAAGTTTTTAAAAATACCTCTCCGGGTTTTTGAAACTTAATTTGTAGTTATTTTCCCGGTTGTTACCAAAATCAGCTATTTTCAAAAATAGGTACACTTTCTTTAGTGATTGAATCAAACTTGTGCCAGTGCATGTCAACTCCAACAAAACCGGAACACAACATGATAATGTCTTCCTTTTTGCGGCAACTGGCGTTTTAGTGTAGGAAGTTCAACCTTATCTATGGGAACTTGACTTAAATTGAATAAGAAAATTCACTGGCAATATTTATCGAAATCTGGAAATGACAGACCAACTAATCGAACCTCTGGGATTGTAGAAAATGTGGAACGGGACCTTGAAACCAACAGACAACTCCATAAATTTAGAAGAACGAGTGGAATGATAGCACACCTCTCCTGTATTACGAGTTTGATGACATTGCCTTCAACCCATCTGACTGTTATTTACCTCGAAAATTTTGATCTACTCTGAACAGAATTAGAATTAGTACGGGCAAATGCGTTTTATAGATAGAGTAAAGTTTCAGACTAAAGATGTGAAAGTGGTACAGAGAAACAAATTATCCAATATATATGTACAGCCTCTACGAGCCTTTAAAGGTCATTTCAGAGATTTCTGGTGTGCAGCAGATAGTGCGATGGACTCTTTATTCACGATCAATTTATTGATTCTGATTGCTACAAAAATATTAGTTTGCACGATAAAAGCAAATATGTTTATAGTTATTCAGATGAGCATAAGTATTAGGTTCTGAAACTATTGCAGAGATAATAAAAAGCCATGATCATGAAACTGAAAATTAGTGCAAAATAAGAATCATTTAATGTAGGGCATCAAAAAATATAATGCTAATTAATTTTTTAAGAGAGCTTCTAAACACTTTTTTATAAGTCATAATTCCAAATTACAACTAATGAAAAACTCATCCGCTCCTGATATTTTTTTCCTTCTTACAATAATTAAATTGAGATGTGATACTTTGCTGAAATAAATATTTAGATTCTATTCGGGGAAGGTTGCGTTATTTTCGATTGTGCCGAGCCGCGTGTGTTGCGAATTTATCATTTTTTTTGTGTACCGAGTTAATTTTAACAGGCGAGACCACCAAAAATAAATTGTAAATTATCACCAATTAAAAATACATTTTCTTGTACGTTATTAGCCATATTAAATGTCTGTCTGGTTAAGTGCACTCTCTGTTGTCTCAAGCGAGGTTAGCAATTATCATTCTGTCACGTGCAGAATGTGATGGGGCAGTCTTCGGCGTCCGTTCCCTATCCTCAAATCGGGGTCTTATGTAATTGTTCGGTGTCTTGTTAAATATTCAGAACATCTTAATTCTTAATCATTAGTAATTTCACTGCTTTAATGAGGGAAAGCAAAATACAAAGAACTTTTTGTTAAAAATATTCTTAATCTCATCTAAAACTTCAGTAGCTATATTTTTAGTATTTCGTGCAACTGTGTTCGGAATTTTTTCTATTAAGAAAAGTTTGAAAAACTGTTTTTAACTAGGTCGACCCAACGAACCGAAAAATTTTAACTAAAACACGACAGCTAAATAAAATTGGAAACAGTCGACAACAAAATTAAAAGAAATGGAGCAATACACCTATCGTATCGATCTGCTCAACTCACCACAGCAACATTTCACAAAAAACACTTCAGTTTTTTCAAATAAAAAAATTTCCACTAAAATTAAAATAAGCCGAAGAAAAACTTTTACATAAAACGAGACCTGAAATTTGAGTAGTCAAATTTTAATTACCGAAACTTTAAATTTTCAATTTATTTTCGATGTTAAAAAAAACTAATCAGTGCCTGCCAAATAAATTAATTGGCTCCAATCAAATTGTAATTTGAAAATTAGAAATTTTAACGACTCCCAATTAAGTAGTTCGAAAATTGGCAACATTTTAACTATCGATTTTACGTCAGACTGGAGGAAGCATTTCAATGATTGCAGATATGTGTAGTTACTGATTATACAAACGGTTCTCCCGGGTGCAGTAAAATACGATTAATGTAGTTATGTTATGAATCTATAGTGCCGAGGGTACAGGTGCGCTTCCAATTCGAATTCTCCCCCGAAAAGTACGGCGAAAATTGAATAATTCTGTAGTTAAACCCGCAAACCGATACTGAAAAAACTGTAATTCCTCTCAACTTTTAAATTAGTAAACATTGCCAGAGAGCTTTTATTGCTCTAATGACGACATCCGAATAAAAATTGGGGATCCAGATTTTCGTCGGTATCAAATTTACCAATTAGGAAATGGCCAAATAAGCTTAGTTTAGACGAAAATAATAATCATTTGATACTGATAAATTTTTTCAAATTAATTTTCATAAAGCGCATAACTTAATTACCTCAAGATTGATTTTGTTCGGAATTTAAAACAATGCTCAGCAAACTCTAAATTTGCAGGCGGAAAATGTACGAAATGCACAATTCAATTTCTTTTCCACAAAAGAAGGGATTTTGAAGATTATTTAATTTTTTCTGAAATCAGACGTGGAAGAAATAATAGCACGTCGCGTCCCAAATCCTTGTCGTTTATTCAAAAGTTTCTGGAACCAGACTGAGAAATGCGACCATTAAAGAACATTCATCTTACGGTTTATGACGTATTATCGCGGCATAAAATTATGTTTGAAATCAAGCGCACGTTTTTATTAGGACCGATTCGGGTCCTAGGGGGCGGAATGGCTTCTTGAAATTTTGGATTAATGAAGGTTCACTGTATTTCTAACGAGTATCAAAAGACACTAATGGACACATAATTAAATTCGTAAATCGTCGCAGCTGGAAATTTATGTAGGACGATTCACTTTCGTTTATTTTAAGCGGGAAGATTTAACGGATTTAACAAAATAACTCATTACCAAATATTCAATTATCGTATGGTCACGTACAATTTATATTTAAATCTTGAGTAATTGAAATACTGTGTAAACTGTAAACTTGCCCCGAAAAGTTTCATTTAGGAGCACTTCAAACTCGGAATCAGTTCAATAAAGCCGGTGCTGAAGAGCGGTAATCTATTCACAATAGCTGCTGCGGCATGGCGTGATGAGGGGCAGTTAAATTGGAATCCATTACAATCTCCTTTTGCCCCCTTGTGCAAAGACAGATTATACGGCCATTTATGGCAAATCAATTAAGACACAATGGGATTTTTTTAAGGTGTGCTGTTCCATTACCGCAGATATTTCTAGGGCTTATTATTCTAAATTTTTTAACGTTTACAAATTAGTATTGTAACGATCTCTATGTTATTGATTAAATTTTGTGGTTACAATAATTTAAACAATATTACTACCCATGGCATGGCTTCCTAATAATAATGCAATAAACGGGGTATAGACTGCATAACTCAAAATTTTACTAAATCGATATTTAAGGTCTTGATTGAGCTTGTTAGAAATGATTAGATTTTGTGAATACAATTTCACCATTTAATTGCTGAATTGCAAGCAGAGAATATAACTAGCAAGTATGAACTTTTTCCGGTATATTTTAAAATATTATTTGCAATAGAGTCGAGATACCATTTTTAGCCACTTTAAGGGCGTATGGTACCCTCAGAACGTTGATATGTTTAAATCTAAAATTTGGCTTTTTAGCAATAAATGAAAGAAAGAGATGCATGGAATATGTTATAAGAATCTATTTCGCTTAATTGTAGATAAAAAAAATAAAATTTATACTAATAGTTTAGAAGTTAGATTTATTTATTTTCTCGCATAAGTTACCCCTTTTATTCTTAAAAGACAAAAATTGTTTTCACCATTCTATTAGGAAACATGTTCTCTAGGAATTCCCCCAATATTATGCGTATTTTTTTTATCAATTAAGAGATATGAATTATTTTGTAATCCCGTTCGTAGTCAGTTACTATTAGTATAAATTTTATTATTTTTATCTACAATTAAGCGAAATAGATTCTTATAACATATTCCATGCATCTCTTTCTTTCATTTATTGCTAAAGAGCCAAATTTTAGATTTAAACATATCAACGTTCTGAGGGTACCATACGCCCTTAAGTAAATTTATAATTGAAGAAATTAACAAAAATAGTTAATTACAATCGTTGCTATAATTGCAATAATTTTTACTAAACATTTTAGCTGGCAGATTGTATTAAACTGACCGATAAGTAACTGAACTGGACATTGATAAACCGATTCTAAGAATAACCATAAGAAACAGCCAGCTGGTATTTCTAGTTGACATGGGGAGAGTAGAGCAAAGCCACCTACTTAAGCTTTGACCTATGATTTCTAGGTTATTGCATAAACATTTGTTGAATAAAACATCAGAACAAATTGCTTAGTTTTATTTATATTTTTATTTTATTTATTTCAAAATTAAACAAATGTTAACAAAAAAATTAAAAACAAATCATTTTTTTAAGAATTATTCTGTGGAGTAAAACCGCCAGTAAAGTAAAGTTTAATTAATCTAGATAGTCTTCTGCACATCTACTGCATACTTCATGAGCCCATTTTCTACACTTTTAGCATTTGGCAGTACATGCAGGGAGATCCTCTTGTTTCTTGCGTTTGATTCCTTTTTCCGTAAAGCAAACCTTTTTTACAGACTTTGCCTTTGGGTGAAATTGCCCCACACGCTCATAGGTAGTTTAGCCCCATGACCCAGAAATTGTGATTTTTTTTAACAGTAAAAAGGGCTGTTACCTAACATTTGGGTATTAGCACAAACTGTGCTGTTACAATCATTATTTCATAAGAAGCAGTTACTTACTAAAATTTCAAGCAATAACTATTTAATTTTGTTGGTAAAAGATGACCAGTCTCAAACATTGCTGAAAACAATAAATTTACATCTCTAATAATTGTTCCGCTTTTGAAGTTTTCTGCTCATAACTTTTGGTAACCTACCTCACGGGACCTCTTCTACTGACAATACTTCTTAGTACTGGATGGGGACCATATTTCAAATTATTTTGACGTAGGCGGTTTGACCCAACTAAGTGGTTTTGCCCCAACTTTCCCTATGCCTCAATTTCTATGTTTTTGTGATATTTCTTGACGACGTGTCATAAATAAATGAAACCACCTTTATCCAGGGGTGTTTTGAATAAAAGGAGTTTTTTGACAAGAGTAAAATAAGTCCCTCTTTTCCCACGGAAAACCCCATTTTTGAAATGTTTCTAATCCATTCAACTAATTTATTCTCCACGTTTTCTCCTGAAACCTATTTTTCTGGCATTCCCGTAATTTCAGAAAATCTTCCGTTTAATTTATTTCATACTGTTGTTCGCAGAACTCTATACAATTTAAATGCGGTTACTACGAGGGGCGATCCATTCTTCGAAGTAGGTGTCCATTTCATATCGAAGTAGTATAAGTATTCTCAAAAGTCCACGAAGTTTATTGAAAAGTATTTGAAGTACTAGATGTAAAGCAGAAGTAACAGGAAGTAATATCGAAGTATTCTAATTGCAGTGGAATGGGAATCATATCAATTCGGCCAAGTGGCACCACCGGTTTCGCGTAACTTTGTAAATCAATTCTTAGTGGTGATGAATGTAAACAAGTAGCACACGACGTGATACTTGGCCGAATTTATGTGATCTCCACTTTACTGTAATTCGAATACTTCAATATTACTTCGTGTTACTTCTGCTTTACTTCTAGCACTTCGAATTACTATTATGGCAGTTTACATAGACTTCGAATACTTTTTAATACTTCGTGTACTTTTGAAAATACTTCTACTATTTCGAATGTGTGTGGTGTTGAATGTTCTGTAATCAGGGTTCTAAAGTTAATGATGGCCGACTACAACGAGAAGCAACAAAAAAAATGTTCGTTGCAGTAGTAGCTAAGATTCAGAATTTACGGAAACCCAAAAGCTTTCAAAGATTAATCTTGGTGATTAGTGTGCTTTTAAAGTTAATTCAACTGTTACTGCTGGACGTATATTATCATTTTCTTACTGAAGAGAGAAAAATTCACGGGAACGTTAATATTTTTTTGATGCAGCTCCTGTAAACCCCCCTAAAAAATCACGCCAAAAAAAAATTGGTTGCTTAAGGTCTTGTTTGCAATTTGATAAGATAGGAACCCGTAGACCAAATTATGACTGTATGGACTATTCCAGATAATTAAATTATAAATACACAAGAAAATTCGTTAATTTTATCTGCGATACGATAATTTGTTCTGATATTATTTTTCTAGTGATGATTGCTCTGATTAATACCTATTTAGTGCACTTTACCAGAATAAAATTTGAATTTTTATGTGAAGTAATTAAGAACGTTGTTTTATTTATCTAATTCTGTTGGTATTTTGGGTTAGTTGAATTAGATTAACAGGTTTTCTGGGAATTTTTCATTGCAGGCAAGTATTACTATGAAGAGTACTCGAAGTGCTAGTTGAAGTAGTAGAAGTCTTCAAGAAATACTTGCAAGTAACGAGAATAAACGAAAGAGTTAAGAAAGTAACTGAAGTACTTGCGAAGTACTCGAAATATTTACAAATACAAAAATACCTCGGAAAAATTCGAAGTAGGTGTACCGTGTATCACCAGTGGTCTACCCCTCGGGTTACTACTTTCGTGTAATTGATGATTCTAACGGCAGCTAAGGCATTTTCAATTTGGTAGATTTGATATTGAAATTTTTTTTTCTTTTCGCAGGTATTTCTGTTTTTAGAACCAGTTGTTTCATTAGTGACCAGTTTGTAGCCAAAGATGGTAAGTAATTAATTTTTGTTTCATTTCTGGCCACCCCACTTAAAAACTTAATTTAAGGGTGCACAATGAATTTAAGCATAGACATAATGATCCGTCATTATTATAATAACTAGCGGAACTTATATTGAAACATTTTATTAATTAAACATAAATTAATAGTTCTACCTTGTTTCTTAACAAAATCACTAAGCACAGTATCACTTATAGTTCAGCGTCAACTAAAATAATTCCTTAGATGAGAAATAGAGACAGATGAGAAGAAATGTTTTGGCGAAGTATTTAGAAACGTCAACCATGCACATTCTTGGTTATTCATTTACCGCAAATCTTATAAATACGAACTTACAAGTAAAGTGGCCAAAGATGGTGTAGTGACTTCAGATGGTGTCTCAACCCTACTAATTAAACTACTTGTCAGTTGAAGTGGTCCGCTAGTAAAAATTTGATGAAAATTAAAGAAAACAAATTGTTTACATACATATTATATAATATGTTAGTAACCCAAACGATGGCATCGTGCGTTTGTAAAAGTCATATACCTTGATTATACAGCTATGCTTTTAAAACACCTACAATTAATACAATCAAAAAATAATAAAATAATGAATTAGAAATTCCTTTATGATGCAAGATTTTAAAAATAAACCCGTCAAAACTAAAAGTTTACGTTTCGATACTCGTCCGTGCAGGCTGATCATTGCTCGAAACGCGGGGGCGGAACGCCATCAACTGGTGTGAAGAATAAAGAAGGAGATAATAAGCAGAAATCGCGTAATTCCGAGTTCGTGTAGGTCGGGGTATCACTGTACATGCTACATAATCCCAATGTTATTGGCACAATACCTTGATGTTAATAAAATGTTCTTTTTCTTTAATTATGATCACAGGATTGCACCAGTTCCGGGTCTTGCTTCTGTGCAACCCTTGAAACGATTATTTCCACGCCCCTGGGCACAATAGTTTCACTGCACCGATGTATTATCTAAGATTCAGCGTTTGAGATTTCAATTAACACTGCTCGGAACTGTTTAGATTTTGATGAACAAAGACTAATTTCAGGGGTTATTTTACAAAAGGATCTAACTGTAAATTTGGCGAACGCGTTAAGCAGCTTAAAAGTGATAGTAGGTAATTAACTTGCATAAAACTGCATTGATAATGATCTTATTTATGTTGATAAAAACGTCCTTTTTGTGTAGAAATAGTTTTATTTAAAGTACCTAGATTCACGTAAAGCGACGATAACTTGAAGTGTATTTTGGACAACGGCCAGGAGATCAAATAAAAACTGAGGATGGTAGGACACCCAGTATTCACTCACGTTTCTGGCATGGGCCCACCAATCAGTTTTTTCCGAACTTTTAAAGCGTTTACGATTAAATTGCGCTGCAACCAATACATTTTTTATCGTGTTCTAATTAATGAGCTTAAAGTTGGCTCTATGTGGCTTTCACGTTCCGTTTAATCAGCTCGAAACACGTTTTCGTAATTTAATTGATTAATTTCATATTGCGCCATCGTTTTTTTATACCCCTATAAATGTAAACAGTTAGATTAATGAATTGGTAAAAAATGTTCGCAAAAGCGTTTCTGTAAAAAATGGTTTCTTTGTAACAGTCAGACGATAGTAATACATCAATTTCCTTTCACATGTGAAAGATTCAAACGGAAAATTAATGACGATTTTTTCGGAATAAAATTTTTGTGTTTTAAAATGCGGCGTATAAATGGACTTTATGTAATATGACAACATGACAACGTAAAGTATTCATTGTACTATCAGAGCCCTCAATTCTATCAACTCCCGCAGAACTTAACAACTACGCTATACAAGCTCGCTGGCAGAGATTACAAATTATGAGTGGCAGGTGCATTGTGTCTTTATTATCTATTGTATACACTTTATTCGAAAACCGCTTCGTTTTATTTGATACAGATACACACGACTTTTTTAATCAAGCTCCACTCGACTTTTTACGAGTTTTAATTCAAATTTATTATTTTCATGCAAATGTGTTACTTGCATTGCTTTTGTACATAAAAGCTCAACAACTTTTTTGGCTCTTGTTCAAGGGTCGAATTTAAAATGTTTTAACAGTGCTTTATTTTAATATAATAATAATTTTACTTTTATGAAAGATGAAAAATACAGAAATTACTTAATCTTCAAGTTGACAAATTCATTTGAAATAGTTACAAGTTTTTATATTAAGACTAAAGTGAAATTGAATTACACATTATGGATTAAATAATAATTGGTAGTTACATAAAAGTGTTACAAGTATTATCAAATATATTGTGTGATAAAATAATTTGTTAAACTATGGATTGTAGCCTATCAAAGATTTTATATCAAAAATTATGTAAATCCTGTATAACTATATATTTTTATTATTACATTTTATTACAATCTACAACGTAGTCTTTTAAAGAATACTTGCAAATTGAAAATGTAAAATGCTGTTAGACTTTTAGTAAAGTTTCCATAAGGACTTTAAGGTAAGAATATATTGAAGATGTAATAAAAATTAAAACGTGGAGACGCTTTTGAAAAATAATGTTCAAAATTCAACTTGACGTTTTTCAGGTTAATATCCAGTGCCAATTTGAACCTTTATTGTATTGGACTGGGAAAAATTGCTTAAGGCCGGGATTTTTGAGATAGAAATTGGTCATGTACATCTTTCTTTTTTTGAGCGTATAAGGTGTTGCCTACGTGAGTATTTTTTATTGACCAACTAGTTGTAGTACCTACCAGTACCTACCAGCTTACAGTAAATTAAAATCGGTTTTGGAAAGAGGATTCTATATTGCCAACAAGTAATCATGGTACATTTATTTTTTTCGTTACGAGAAATACGTGAGGAAATACCATTTCAAATCTGCAAATGTACTCTCCGTAAAAATCCCTCAGAAAATTGTACCTACCTACTAAAGTTCTAGGAACGACCTTACATTTTAAAAAAATTTGATTTAAAAATTTTAGTTTATTATTACTGTAATAGGGTGACCTTGCCAGTGAATGAACACTTTGCATTTCGGTTGTCACATTTGCGTTCACAGAATTATTTTCTCCGTCCCCAATATCACTTTTGTTGCTAATAACTTGTTGTATCGATAGATATTTTGTTAGAGCACAAGATTATTGCATCATTTGGAAGACTCGCTACAAATCAATTTATTAAAAGACATTTAAATACAAGACGTACTAAATACCCAGTGAATGAACACCAAAACCAAGTGAATGAACAGCGACGTCCAGTAAATGAACACCCAATGTGGATGACAATAAATTAACTTCAAACGTATTTGTAGTAAATTAAAATTTGTTTCTTTGTTATAAAATAATATATAAATATTGGGAATATTATACAGACCGTCTCCAAAAAGAAACACGAGTCCATAACTCCCTTATTTAGCTAATAAATTAACATACCCAATGTGGATGACAATCAATTAACTTTAAACGTATTTATAGTAAAAAATATTTTTCCTTATTATAAAATAACTAGTAGAAAACCTCAACCCTAAAACGGTCTGGCAGTATTTATTGTGTATTTATGCATTTTATTTATCTATTTTATTTATTATTTATCTACCATTTTATTTATATACATTTGCATTGCAATATAATGTATTTTGCTTTACTTACCTTTAAGCTCCGTAAGTTGACGATATAATAGTTATTTATATTATTAGGAGTTTAGTGTGTTGGGGTTTAAATAACACACCAATTTTGACTAGACTTTATTTGATTTTTGAAGGAAAATATTTACACGATAATGGCACAATTTTAACATGTGAAACCGACTGGTTCGGTTGAAGGATTCGAACGGAACTCCTTTTGAAGCCCACTGAAAATTTGTATATATATGCCAGCTTCCGGGAGGTCGACTTGTAGGGTCTGAAGGATATTTCCGGTACTGTCCAGCGCGGGTGGCACTCTAACATTTATCATGTGTCTTCTGACATGTGTAAATGTTCGTGCTGTGCCGGACGTAATTTGAAGTCAATTCGTTCCGGATCAGCTAAAATCGCTGGTGGTCGAAAAGAATCTTGGGACCACCAGGAGTCGATCCGAGCCGCCACATACCCCCTTGGCAGTGTTTAACGACTGGCCTTGTAGAAGTCGGGGAAGCGAACGCGTCGTCCGGAACGGGTGATTGGGTTCGGTTCCGTTGACGAAGGCGGAGTCGAGGTTGTCGGGATGGCTGTTGGAATTGCGGGAATTGTGTCGCCCGCGACATCCTGTTGGTCTTGTATGTAGGCCGGTTTTACACGGTCGATTGAGACGGTGATGTTCCGACCTTGGACGTTAATTGAGAACGTTTTCTCGCCTCTAGTGACGACTCTGTACGGGCCGTCGTAGGGTTGTTGCAGCGGTTTACGAACGGCGTCGTGGCGTAGAAAGACGTGACTGCAAGAATTTAAATTTTTGTAAATAAAAATGGGGTGTTTACCGTGGTGTATCGGTGGTTGCGGTCGTAGATGTTCGAAGTGGGTCCTAAGACGCTTTATGAATTCTGGAGCGGTTTCGTTGATTGATGGGGCGAAAAATTCTCCGGGAATTCTAATGTTTTCACCGTACACCATTTCTGCTGTGGTAGCGCCAATGTCTTCCTTGATGCTGGTGCGAATGCCAAGCAGTACCGTGGGGAGCGTTTCCGTCCAACTAGCATCATGGCATTTTAGCGCTGCTTTTAATTGGCGGTGGAAACGTTCGATCATGCCGTTCGCTGCCGGGTGGTATGCTGTTGTATGAACAATCTTTGTACCGACAAACGCTGCGAGGGCATGAAACAGATGTGACGTGTACTGTGTTCCACGGTCCGTTGTAACGCGCAGGGGAACACCGAATCTTGCGATCCAATTTGCATAAAATGCGTTGGCTACGGTCTCGGCGTTAATATCCGGTAACGGGATTGCTTCCACCCAGCGAGAGTAGCGATCGATGCACGTTAGGCAGTACTTGTTACCTTTCGACCAGGGTAAGGGACCCACGATGTCGATGTGGACGTGCTCGAAGCGTGCTGATGGCGGTGTAAAGGAACCTACTGGTGCGGTAACATGTCGCGAAATCTTGGATCGCTGACAAGGTATGCACTGTCGACTCCAGGTCGTACAATCCTTGTTAACGGAGGGCCAGATGAAACGCGATGACACCATCTTCACGGTTGCACGAACTCCAGGATGCGCCAGGTTGTGGAGCGATTCAAAAGCGGTGCGTCGGAAAGAAGTAGTTAGAAATGGTCTCAAGCTGCCGGTTGACGTGTCGCAATAAATTGTTACAGCATGTTCCGGGAGGAACAGTTGCTGCAATTGCAAAACGGAATCGGGCTGGAGAAATTTTTGTAACTCCGGGTCCGTTGTTTGGGCTTTTGAAAGTGATTTGTAGTCGATGCAACCTGGTGGGATTGATCCTGTAGTTGCGGCGATGTTGAGTCGGGATAGCGTATCGGCGGGAATGTTGTCTTTACCGGAGACGTGTTGAATTGCGGTTGTAAATTGAGAAATATAATCCAAATAACGGAACTGTCGCGGTGAACAGCGTTCCGGTTTTTGTTTAAAAGCAAAAATGAGCGGTTTATGATCGGTAAAAAGGGTGAAATGTCGTCCTTCTAGGAAGTAACGGAAACGTTTCACTGCCGAATATGCTGCTAATAATTCCCTATCGTAGGCGCTGTAATTTTGTTGTGCCGGGTTTAATTTCTTTGTAAAACATCCAAGCGGTTGCCACGCTTCGTTTATCCACTGCTGCAGTACTCCTCCCATAGCGACGTCAGAAGCGTCCACCATGACGGAGATTGGAGCGTCTGGTGAAGGATGCGCCAGAAGTATGGCATTGCTTAATGCGGTTTTGATATCGTCGAACGCTTTTTCTAGAACCGGATTCCAACTGATCGGTTGTTTGCCGTTTTGTTTGGGACCGGCGAGTAACGCGTTGAGGGGGGCCTGAGTTTCTGCACATTTAGGTACAAAACGTCTATAGAAATTGACCATGCCCAGGAAACGACGTAACTCGCGGATGGTCGACGGTCTTTCAGCAGTGGTGATAGCAAGGATGCGGTCTGTTGGTGGCTTGCTACCTTGTGACGTAATTTCGTACCCTAGAAAAGTGACTTGCGATTGTGCAAAGACACATTTCGTCGGGTTAATGAACACACCGTAATGTCTGAATCGGGAAAACAGCTGTCTTAGATGATCTATGTGTTCGTCCTGCGTGCGTGACACGACGAGGATGTCATCGATGTACGCAAAGCAGAAGTCCAGTCCTCGGGTTACCTCGTCGATAAACCGCTGAAACGTCTGCGCCGCGTTGCGAAGTCCGAACGACATAAAGGGAAATTCGAACAGTCCAAATGGTGTTGTGATGGCTGTTTTATGTATGTCATCTGGATTCACCGGGATTTGATTAAAAGCCTTAACCAGATCGATTGTTGAAAATAGCGTGCATCCGAAGAGGTTCTGCGAGAAATCCTCGATATGTGGAACGGGATAGCAGTCCGGGATCGTGCGAGAATTTAATCCGCGGTAATCACCGCAAGGGCGCCATCCGTTCTCTTTCTTCGGTGCTAAATGTAGGG
This sequence comes from Dascillus cervinus, assembly GCA_949768715.1. Classification (NCBI taxonomy): domain Eukaryota; kingdom Metazoa; phylum Arthropoda; class Insecta; order Coleoptera; family Dascillidae; genus Dascillus; species Dascillus cervinus. The sequence continues at coordinate 19,962,447 of OX458319.1, read as the reverse complement.
CAGCGGACCAGTTGCTTTTTGAAGGGCGGGCTGTACCCTGTTCGAGCAACAGTTCAAACTCCTTCTTTGCCACTTTCAAGCGGTCAGGCGCTAAGCGTCTGGGTCTGGTAGTCACCGGGGGTCCTGAAGTCGTTTGTATTGTGTGCATTGTTGTATGTCGCACGGGCCGAGGTACAGTTGAAGGACTTGTTATTTCAGGGAATTCCGATAACAAGCTGTGAAATTTATTGCTCGGGTCTCCAAAGAAAGCTCGAATGGTTGGAATTTCACACTCGCGCACTTGACACACTACACTCAATGTCGTGCTATTGTCTAGGAGTCGGCCGTTTTTTAGGTCCACTAGTAAACCAAAGTGGCTTAAAAAGTCTGCACCTAAGATGGGTTTACTAACGTCTGCAACTATAAAACGCCATTGAAACGACCTACGGAGCGCCAAATCAAGTTCAAGGGTCACAAATCCGTAGGTGGCTATCGCGGTATTATTCACTGCCGAAAGTTGAAAGTCAGTACGCGCACGGGGGCCTTTTAACAAAGTTTTGGGGTAAACACACAAATCTGCACCGGTATCCACTAAAAATTGTACTTTAGTTTTTTGGTCCGTGATAAAAAGGCGGCACTTTGGCGAGAGGGGTTCGTTAGCCGCACTCACTAATCCCCTAGCTCGTTTTTTGTTGCATATGTACATGGTTGCGTACACTTACGTGCTTTTTCTTGGAACTTTCGGTGGTACCAACACATGCCGGATTTTGATTGCGATCGCTGTCTTGAAGAGTTGCGATGACGAGAATGTGAACGGGGTCGACGATAGTTCTGTTGTTCGCGCACTAGTTCGTTGATTCGCATGGTGAGGACTTCGATTTTTTTATGCAAATCGCTTGTCCTGTCGTCGGTGGCTGGTGTAGACGCAAAAACTTCCCGGTTTTTCGGAACAATTTCTGCGATCTTGTCCGCGAGTGTTGCAGCCTCGTCCACGGAGCTGGTGCTCTGCGTAGCGAGTATCGCCTGCATGTTCAGGGGGAGTCGCCCTATCCATAATGTGCGAAGAAAACTTTCCTGCACCTCCGATCCTGCTAAGATTTTTAGGTGTCGGAGGAATTGAGAAGGCGTGCGGTCGCCGATTTCTTCTTGTTCGATGAGCTGCTTGATTTGCGCTTCGCGGGACGTGGAGAGCCTCTTGATGAGTTGTGTTTTTATTTGCACATACTTATCAGTTTCTGGCGGGTTTACGATAAGTTCTTCCACTTCACTTGCGATTTTAGCGTCAAGGTTCGCGCACACGTAGTAAAACTTTGTACTGTCTTGTTTAACGTTATTTAACGCGAACTGTCCTTCAAGTTGCGCAAACCAGAGTGCCGGTTTCTCGGGCCAAAACGGCGGGATTTTTAACGCGACGCGGTCTATTGAAACGCGAGGGACGTCGTCGCTTTCGGTCATGTTCGAAACGCGAAGGACATCGTCGCTTTCAGCCATGTTTGTGCGTACTTTTTACACGAGAGTCGCCACTTTCGCGTTTAAGTATTGTGTAAGTAATGCACCGTCTTTGTTTGCGCGCACTATTTCTACACGGGGTCACCACTTTAGTGTGTTGGGGTTTAAATAACACACCAATTTTGACTAGACTTTATTTGATTTTTGAAGGAAAATATTTACACGATAATGGCACAATTTTAACATGTGAAACCGACTGGTTCGGTTGAAGGATTCGAACGGAACTCCTTTTGAAGCCCACTGAAAATTTGTATATATATGCCAGCTTCCGGGAGGTCGACTTGTAGGGTCTGAAGGATATTTCCGGTACTGTCCAGCGCGGGTGGCACTCTAACATTTATCATGTGTCTTCTGACATGTGTAAATGTTCGTGCTGTGCCGGACGTAATTTGAAGTCAATTCGTTCCGGATCAGCTAAAATCGCTGGTGGTCGAAAAGAATCTTGGGACCACCAGGAGTCGATCCGAGCCGCCACAGGAGTATAAGCAAAGCTTTATGTGCTGTGGCTGATAGGTTGATTGCCGATTGTAGTGAGGCAGCCAAATCAGCCGAAGCACATAAAGCGGTTATACTCCGAATAATATATGTTATTTTTTCTCCAAACGTGTAAAATTATACAAAAAATATAAAAAAATAAGTATCTAATTAACAAGGTTATTTCGGGAAACATTACACTTATACGAAAATCGCATTGCCTGATAGACACTTTCTAGATATTACCGTAGCAACCCACCAAACAACAAATTATTGTTTGAGAAAAGTCAGTCAATTTTTGGCAATGTCTAATTCAGACGAAATTCAATTAACTCCGCCTGAAATAACCGAAATAGCAAGAGCCGAGATTGAAAATCTTCTTCCTACAAAGTCAAGCGGTGTATATGAAGCAGCGTTCAAGAAATTCATTACATGGTGTTTGAAAAAAAATGTATTTGTTTATTCAGAAAGTGTCCTTCTGGCGTATTTTTCGGAGATGGCCAAAGGGATGAAAAGTTCAAGCTTATGGTCGCATTATTCGATGATCAGGACATTGTTAAACCTCCGACATGATGTTGATAATTCAAAATATTATATAAAATATTATATGCTTAAGCATATAAAGTACTTTATCTGCTTAAGCATATAAATGAAACTTCTACTAGGAACATTCTGTCATTTAAATGCCACTTTTATGACGTTTGGAGAAAAAAGCTATAATTAGTCAATTTTTGACATTCAGCTTCGTCGCCTACTCTGATCCGTTCAAAAAAATTTGCGAAATAGATCACCATCGGGAATTATATTTAGAGATATACATATATTGTGTATATTATATAAAACAAACTTAAAAAAAAAATTCAACTCACTTGAATTGGCAAAATATATCAGCATATTCAGTGGATATACCAATTGCCTGTAACACAGTTACACGGAACGTAAATTCTTTGCCAAGAGTAAGATGATCAGGAATGTCTTCATCCTTGAGGTCTGATGATACAGAACTATCGCCCTTTCCAGAATCTGCATCACATTCTATTAGTTCATCCAATTTGATTGGATCTATTGTATTATGACCTTCTACAATGCGTTCGTCAAGATTGTGGTAGTTGCGGTCCATAATTGCTGAGAATTAATCATTTGTTTAATTACAGTTTAAATAAATTTAATTCAGTACCTACCTTTAGAATTTTCAAAAGCGATACGAGCACTTTGCCGCACTCCAACTTGGTCTGAATTATCTTCATCCACAACATCTTGTACAGCAACTCTCAAGTACCCTCTGACATCTCCTTTTTCACTTACAATAGCTACTTTATGTATTAAAGTGACGGGATACAAGAGATTGCTCAGATATACAAAAGCTCGTCCAACCATTCTGAACCAAGGGAAACGATCATAAAATGGATAATAACTTATTAAAACTACCTAGCAACAACTGGCGCAAATATATGAGGAGCTTAAATTCAAAAAGAATAATATCCATTTTTAACTTATTGGAGAAAGCAAAGATTTTTCAATAGCAGCAATACTGAAAATCATAAAAAACAAATACATGCAAGGAACTACTACATTGAATTTCAGGAGATAATAGTGATTTTAACAGAAATTGGAAATTACCAATGGCGGACTTCTTGCAAAATAGAATTGGATAAAACTCTTTTTGAACTGAAAACCAGGATGAAACTTCATTTGAATAGAAATTGAACCAAGAAAAAGTGTTGGTATAGGTAAATTGTGGAGCGACTATAGATTACAAAATTAAACTTTGTTGAAAATCATTGAAAAATGTAGGAAATAAGCCAAAATAGTTGTTGATTACAAAAAATATTAAGTCTTCTATATTCACATACCTCCATCCCGTTGTCTTTTCCTACTTCCCTGACTACTCACACTCAAAACTTCAAATTCTATTTTTAACCGTAGAATACTAACGTTACTGGAATTAATAGTTTACTGTCAAGCAAAATTTGACCATGGCCGATATTGCTGATATTACGATTTACAGATAAGACCTATGAGTTCCTGCTCATTTTGCTTTTATTTATTATTTTTTTATTTTATTATTTATTTATTTATTTCCAACATCGCATTTAATATTGTTAGTTAAGTTCGTCGATGCTGATACCTAAATTTGAACGTGCAGATGTTTAATTTTGTTGAAATAAATATGGCTTCAAAGCTTTTCGAAAAAATTCAGACCATTTACTGAAGATAGATGACTCTATTGAAGCAAGTAAAAAATTGTTTGATGGGCACTGGTTTACAGCTAGTCAATAGCTTCTTATCTGTAATTCAATACGATTTAAAACATAAAAACTAAAGTCGCTTAGTGTATGTAAGCAAATCGTCAAATTGACGATCGTTAGTACTCTATGGTTAATATGGACAATCAGCGATTTTAGTTGATATATTTTGAATGTTATTGAGATAAGAAGCTGTTAACTCGCTGGAAATCAGTAAGCATCAAATAATTTTGTACTTCCTTCAATAGTCACCTATTTTTAAGAAATTGTCTGAATTTTTATCGAAAAGGTTTGAAGCCAAACTCAAACATCTGTACGTTCAAATTTATCTATTAACATCGACAAATGTAACTCTAAGAATTAAATGTAATGTTAGGAATGTTTACTACTACTATTTCGGATTTATAATATAAATAAATAAATTCAAAATCAGCAGAAACTCCCAGCTCTTATCTTCAAACCATAGTTCGACAATCGAATAATGTATATTGAACAAAAGTAGTTCATTCACTGGTTAAGAACTGGTAAGGTAAGAACCAGTAAATGAACATCTGTTCATTCACTGGAATTATCAATTTTGGCATCCAGTATATGAACACTTCGAAATAACAGAAATTCAACATGTTATCTTAACGTATTTTACTATTTTCTACTCCAGGAACACTTTACTACCATAAAAATATAAAAAAAGCAAAATTAAGTTAATAAAAGTACTCCAAAATTATGTTCAAAGATACCATGAAATAGGACCTGCCTCTACATTTGACTACAACTCGCAACCAACTGTTGATTTGAGCAATGTCTTTTTTTGGAATAGACTGATAAGAAAAAAACGATAATTGTATCATATCTGTAGAGACCTAATGGAACTATTTCGTGCTCAAGATAGTTCGAAAATGCTCAATTGTTCTTAATAATTCAGTTTATTTGAGCAGTGTTCATTCACTGGACGGTTCACCCTACCATCAGTACGTAATTAATAGATTTTAATTAATAATTAAAGTTCCAATAATTGTCAAAATCTGCACGATTGCATCCGATGTTTGGAATATTTGTAAAAGAAATTTTCCTATAATAACTTTCTTTCTTATTGCGTCAAATATAGAGATATTTGTAACAGATATTAAAGGGGCACAATACAAAAAAATAAGTTCATTTAATTTAAAAGTACGCTTAATTCTAAGAAAAATGGTATATGTATTTTGTTTCTACTCAGGTTATTTAATGATTTATAATAAATTTTAAATAGGCGCGTGACGTCACTTTGTGAGTTTAACTCAGCGTAGCGCCCTATCTTATACATGCAAAAATTGCTCGTTTCACGCGATCATTTACTTACCTTTAAACAATATTTTCGAAATTTTGTTACGAGTATTTAAACTGTTTGTTTGGTGCTGAAGACGATAGTGCAACCAAAATTTGTAGTGTCTAGTTTTTTTAAAAATATGTTAAATGCGATCGCACGGCGCGTTGATTCGTACCATTTTTACGCGCTTCTAAAGGTTATTTTACCGCATTAGATAATTTTTTTGACACTTTTCTTATGTACACGTTTATTAAGTTACCGAATGTAAATTAACAGACGTAAAAAGGGACGTTTTGAAATGAAGCGGTTAATATGTACTGATGCTACAGCACTTTTTTTAAACAACGTTCTTTTGAATTTGGTAGAAATTTTTTTCTTAGAACAAACGATTCGTCTAAATCACTTTCTAAAAAATGTTTATTGCAAATTCTTGCATTTTGTCCTGGTTGAAATGATTGCCTTTTACAAAATTCTGACCAAAATGCAAATCGTTTCGGCGATTTTTCTCTATTAGGAAAACGATGTCCCGTTGGTTCACTGCATCCAAAAACTGGTCGGCGATGTTCTGGTGGCTACTGTTACAAATAACACTGAGTTATTCTGCATTTACGACTTTAAATCGGAATCAACTTTTACTGATGATAATGAGGGTTCACTGCAGGGCGCCACAAACCTCGTTGTTTTAAAAAATATTTTCGTAGATACTTCAAGACCGTACGACGCAAATAAAAGTCATAGAAAATTCACTTAGGGGCCATCCATAAATTACGTAACGCATAATTTGAACAATTTTTACTGCCTCCCCTCTGTAACAGTTAGTAACATTATGTAAGCCCATCCCCCCTAAAAATTACGTAACGTGAAGACTCTACTACCCCCCTTTGGAGTAATAAAAAAATTAATTTAAAAATCCTTTGATATATTACGTTATCTTAATAAGATTTTTTAAATAAAAGTATTGTCATTTGCTTATATAAATTAAAAATATGATTTTTGCTTTAATTAGCAATCGTTATATAACAACACATTAAACCCCCGCCCCCCACCTCGAAGTAATACTTGATGTGATGTGATATAATGTTAATGTGGTTCCCGGGGTGAGGAAGACGTTAAGGGGAGGAAGTTCGAAAGATTTACCTCCTCTAAAAAAAAAAAAAAACCGCCCCCCTCTGTAGCACGCCATAACGGTCCCCCCCCCCTGGCGTCACGTAATTTATGGATGGTCCCTTATACGGAATTCATCAAGTACCTAAGTTAATCAATAACCCCTACCTAATTATTAGAAGATCTTTAATCGTTTCTATCATATTTACTTATATCTAAGCATCAAGAAATTTATAAAAATTTACCAAATACAGCCCTGGGAATTTTTGCCCATGTTGATTATTACGGCTTACCTACTTTTATGGACGGATCACTTATATCATTGTAAAAGGCATAAACACAGAAAATCTTTAGCCAAACTTTACGCACAATTAGATAAAATAGGAACGGAACGCTGTTCTTATTTAATATTTAAAAAGAAAAAACTAAACACTGTATCGAAATTCTGATTCTCTTATCGTCTTTAGTGCAAACATACACAAAGTCTCATCTAAATTAAGCATTAAAAATATTATTTTTAGGTAGATAAATCATTGTGCGAAGCGAGTAGCTTCTGCACGTAACAGATACGACGGTCGCTTGAGTCTAGCCCTACGACGTCACGCGGCAATTCTAAATATCTTAATATCTTCTAAATTTTTTTTTTTTTACATTGGACTTTTATCAAATAGTTTTTAATAGTTCTGGCTACAATAATTTAACATTAAATAATAATTTAAAAAGATTTTTTTGTGTGTCATGCTCCTTTAACGGCATTCGACCCGTAGATTTTCAATACATGTAAAACGACGTTCGCGTTTAAGCCTTCATTTTTAATTTTGAAAAGGAGGTCGATACGTCATCTTACAGAGAATACCAAGCTACTTTGAGCTGACGCCAAGCCATCATTAAATAATCATAATTAACCAAGTTATTAATTAAAACATCAAATTCCGAAATTCGTTTTTTTGCCTTCAGTTATCAAAATTTTGTATTAAAATTTTGTGGACTCGTAGATTAGACTGTTTTCTTTTGAGCTGACCCCTAGCTGTTTTAAACAACTCAATAGTTTTTGATTTATTCAATGTTCTTTAGATCAGAACCGAAATTGAAATAGCTAATTTTTGCAGATTTTCGAGCCACGTCAAGAAGATTTACAATCTTCTCAGCAGGTCATTATATTGGCCATAGGGAAGATACTTTAACGGAAATAATATCCGAAATGCTTTTAAAGCCAGGGTTCGTTTTCAAATAGCATATTTGAAATAAGTTATAGCAAGAAGACATTTTAAAAAACTTTAAAATCAATTTTGATATTGACCTAAATGATTAAAAATAAAAGCGTACATTTTAATAAAAGCTTGTTTTATTGAAAAAGTTATTTTACTATAAATTATTTTTTAGTCTTGGACAATTTTAATATTTATTATCTACATTAACTTAATAGGATATAAATTCAACTCTAAGGTCATATTAATTTTTAAAATCGCTCGTGAAGACCCCTTTAAACAAATGAATGCGAATAAGCTTAAATTATAATTTCTGTCCCAAAAAAATTGTTTGGCTTTTTTATCCCACATTAATTAAAAAAAATTAGCTGTAGTGCTAATAACTTATAATAAGCTAAAACTACAATTTTCTGCAAAAAAAAACACTGTGCATTAAAGGGTTAATCTTTTACTCGTTGTGTTTTAAATTAGTAACAATTATTAGTGTTCCGGAATCTCAACGGTATTTTTTCGAAGGAATGTATAACTATATACATAAAATTCTAAGGCAAACGCGGTCCAATTTTCTGTAAACATAAACTGTGTCTGAAGGGGTTAATCTTTTACGCATTGTTTCGAATAAGAAATTCAACATCTCTTCTGAGTTCTGAACAGAATTTTCTAGAATAAGTAATAAAATTTTATGACGTTTCATAATACATACAACCTTTCTTCAGACAGGTAATTTGGTCTAAAATTTTAACTACAGTCAGCTGCATTCCATTATCTGTTTGTTCGAATATCTAACAAATTGTCAAAAAATACTGTAACCGCAAAATTATTAAACGCGTACATTTCAAAATAAAGATTCTGATTATGGTGATGTGGAGATAGATGATACTCCGGATATGTCATTAATAGAATGTGAAACGGCTAAAAATGAATTTTTAAAAACGATTTACGATATAAATATAAATGACGTTGAAAAAAATACCCCCGATCAACATAATAACCCGTTTTGGCGTAAATTAAGACATTGTGAGCGAAAGTTTCAATTAAATTCGTTTTTATAATAAGATTTTTGGACCCGTAAACTGTTTTTTATAAAAATTTACATTTTAATATTTTATTTTGTTACATTTCAAAAAATATTTGCCTAATTGTAAGTGAAAAGAGATAGTAGAGATGCGAGATACGACTGCGGAGCGGGGACGCCTACTAGGCAGTAACTCGATTATTGTCGAAAATGCATTTGTCTTACATTTAAACTCATATCTTGTTTATTATTTATGTAAAAAATATAGATAACACATGAACACCTTTTAAAAACACGTACAAACATTTTTTAAAGAACAAAATTTTTCGATTTACGCAACCGTTTGGAAGAAAAATCGGTGTAAAGGTGAAAACTTTCAAATTTGCTAAAGATTTTTGTTAAGCCCTAACCTAGATATTGAATTATTTAGTTTTTTTCTCCCATAAGACTCCATACATTTTTGAAACTTTGAAAAATGAAATATAATATAATTCGTACAAAACTTTCAATGTCCTTAACACAAAATGATCACCGTGTTCTCTTCTACACGATGGTGTGGTTATCTCAATTTTTAATCATAGTGCCGTTTTGCCCGTTCTGATTAGTGATTACTTTTGGATTTAGATTCATTATGATATGAGCTTCAATCAGTGAAAGTTTCAGCTTGTGACTAATTCCTCCACAGAAGTTACTTTTAATACGATATAGCACTCCACGATTACAAAATATCGCTCTAAATTTATTGAAGAAAGAAAAATTTCGCATCTGTTGAACAGGTACAGGTACAGGAATGCAGCCGGTCGGAAGTCGTTTCTATTGTTATACATAGACCCATTATCCACTGAACTTGAGGTGATGTATGGGTTATAAAAAAGTCTGGGTCTTGCCTATATTTAGGCGTACGCTAAAGCAATTAAAGCAAATGGACTTTGGGAACAATTTTTTGGATGGCGCAGCCTTAAGAGGAGTTGTTACGGAATTTTCTTATGGGATTTGCAATGTACAGTGCTGCCGCTATAACAAAGTATCTAAATGAGATATTTTCATTTAAGTTACATGATTTAAAGAGAAACTAATTTGCAACAGAACGGACGGATTAGAAATTTGATTTTTTTATTATAATTTTTTTTAAAAAAGTTATAATAAAGCGATTCCTGTTTAATATCTCAGAGCTTGAAAAATATTTTTTTCTCTGACCATTTTAATTTTACTTTATTTCTAAAAACGTTTTTGAAAACCGGGGGAAATATTCTAATTAATAACTGCACAGTAGCAGCAGAATTATTTTCCGTCTTGAAACCGATGATTTACAACCACAATTAGTATTGAATAGCAAGAATTTGGAACACCCACAAAATAAGTTTATGACTTCATTCTATACTACCCATTCGTTTACACCTACTCAGACCCCAATGTGACGGCGCTAAATGTTTTTAAACATTTTCATTTTAAACTTAGAACCATTTCACTACAAACGATGTTTTGCGTTAGAATACACTACTACCTTTTATTTCAAAATCAAAAAACCACATTGCCAATAGAAACTGATTGTTTTCAAGTTCTGTTCTCATGCACACATACAGTTGATTACAAAGTCGGGCTTTGCACTTATGCTCCAGCCCTACTACCCAGAAAAATGTAAAACGAAAAATTTGTATTTTAAGTGTATGGATTGATCCTAATGAGATTAAGATCGAATACATTCAAAGAAATGACGAATTTTGAGAAACTAAAATGAAAACTTAGTTGAATATTTTTTATCTCACATGTATGCTACCCGATCGAGCTTTTCATTTGGAGAAAATGTTAAGTCATACACAAGCGCAGTGTTGTGCCCTTTTTGACGAAGGATCAGAATCCGCCCGACCGCCAACTTGTTTGTTTACTTATTAATAAGTGAGGTTAACTGGCTACATTTGTTCTTTCTATTTAACAGTAATCATCGCTCTTGGAAATTAGTATACCATGTTTCGTAAAGGTGTCGCACCTTTACGAAACATGCGTCGCGTATCATTGTGCATTCGGTGGCTGCTCCAGTGACAACAGATATTACGATTACTGTTGGTCGTTGACAGTTCGAATGAGCAATAGCGACGCGCAGATACGTTCCTCTGTCTGCGTTCGTGCACGCGCAGTTTGGGAGAAGTTTAAAATGAAAATCTCTATTAAGAGACCCGCGCCATTCGAGTAATATGCCGGATAACAGATGTAGTTCTTTAAGTATTTAAATGCAACAAACAATGAGCGGCAAAAGTAACGTAACAATTCGGTAAATCTGTAACTGTTGAATTTTGATGAAAATCTAGATTGTTCCTTGTCAAAGTAATGACATTGTCACTGTCGATTTTTTAAATAGCGACCAATATTTTTTCGTCATGATTTTAATGAAGAAAAAAGAATTGTAAGTAAGGGGCTAAAATTATTACACCGTCATTTTGAGAATAATTAAAATCCCTATCAAAATCGTGACAAAAAAATGCAGGTTACTATTGAAAGAATCCAAAAAAACGTTACATTGATAAGAAACACCTGTATATCAAAATGTTATGTAGGACATTGAATTTAAAAAAAAAACTCACCTTGGATTTTTCCAAATAATATAAGATTTATAGAATATTGTTTGGCGCGCACTTTTCAATAATTTCTTTTCCAACTTTTTTCTTATGTTAGGACCTAACATTTTTGTCGTTTTAACAATTAAAAGGCCTATCAAAATCATGAGGAAAAAAATTACTGCCACACTTATAATTTCACGAAGTAGCACATATGGTAACCTTAACAATTTTGTGCCAAATTATGAATTTTAACACAAGAAAATTGTGAATTTTGACAGAAGAAAATAGGTTACTATTTTAATTTACTTTAAACTTGTTATTTTGAGTTGTGCCACTCTTGCAGCAGAGGTGCGATTTGTTGATGTTGGGTTCCCCAGCCTTAACAAATGTAGACGCACAAATAAATTGTAAAAAAGAATAAAAGCATCAGAAACTTCATCTTCAGGATTGAAGAAGACCTAAACAAGGTCAAGGTTAATCTCAAGAAAGCAATACATTATTTATATACGAATCAAGTGTAAATTGATGAATCTTGGAGTACCCTGATAATGTAATTTTATCTAATCGATTGTAATCTATTGAGGAAAATTTACCAGATATTTTTTTCCTTGTTGCATGTTATACATATGAATATTTTTGGTTACTAACAAATAGTCATATAATGTAAAAAGCGTTTCCATAGTTTAATCTCCACATCATTTCCTATTTATTTCGCTGCTTGAATGAATCATTGAGAAAAATTGTTTGCTTTATACATTATGGCCTAGTCTGTCAAGATATATCATAAAAAAAATTCAATTTCAAGTAAGGAAATAAATTAGGACGGTTTTTGCGTATCTCCTGATATGTTTTCATCTATTTTGAGGGCTTAATTTTAAGATAATTGCCCCGCTCCATATTATGTCTGTTGTGGACAGAATATAAGTATACAAAATTTTCTCGGAAAATAATCAGTCACGACAATGCAGCATCGCAAGATGTTGAAAAAACTCTTTTCCATTATATTTTTTTACCACTACTGTTTGGTGTTTGGTGTAGAAGATGTATTTCCGGTCGATAGCGCTCATGGGAATTTTTCGATTGATATTCCAATAACAATAGATAATACAAGAAATCAATTACTTCTTTTTACAAATGACACTGTGAGTATAGTTGCACGGTTACACCATCATATTGGTGATTATTTTAATTTTAGATTATGAATCCTTTTCGAGTTAAAACGACTAGTTTTGATGCAGTTGCAAGTTTTCCAATTTTAGTAGTTTTGTGGGCACAGGGGCAGGTAACTTCCTGGGAAATTCCTATGTTGATCAAAACAAACTCACAAGGTTTACTCTTTGAAAATGTATCTAGAACCATCTGTCCCAATAATATGACAAACATGTTGCAGTTGCTTGGGGGTGTGTTTCTTCTAGAAAATTTTAAATTTATTGAATGATACAATTTCAGAAACGATTCAGAATAAGATTTCAGGCAGTTTATCACAGGATTTCAATATAATGTTATCGACATCTTCTCCGACACCTGTAAATGTAACAGTTAGGGTTGATATACAAGATGACTTTGTCGTTAAGGAAAACACTGGATATATTAATGCGACGATATCGGCTAGTGAACCAATTTATTACTATTACAAATTTAACTTATCTAATACGTTTAACAATGCTGTAATATTAGAAGTTAATGACGACAGCTGTTTCATCGTTTCTATCCAGGATCCTCAGGTTACAAACTTGCAATCATGATTTCACGTTTACTATTTTTTGCTTCACAGTGTCCCGTTTACGATTTAAATCAAGGCGTAACCTATGAAGGAATGCACCAGACTGTGACGAAAAAAGGTGCAATTACGATTCCCAGAAAATCGTATCCTAATGGGTTTCTTATTGTTTTCGTTGCAAAGGGTGACAATTACGATTGCAGCGCGCAAAATTCAAATATTCCGACTCGTGAAAGACACCGCGTTACTTCTATCAATCGTACGACAGCCGTTTACTTAAAAATTCGTCAAATCATGAATCGTAGCGATTACTTAACTCCAGTTTTGTATACATTGGGTGCAATTCTTTTATTTTCGCTTGTAGTAGTAGGTATTACTTTGAAGTTTCGTATGTATAAAAAGAATACATCAGAAAACGAAGGTAAATAATTCCCATAGCTGGATGATACTGTCTTAAGTTATTATGATTAGATAAGGCACCTACAGAGGAATCGTCGATAATTAATCATATACTGAGTGCAAACACAATTACATTGAATGTGTTGACACAAGAAGTCGAACGACATCCAAAGAGATCATTTAATTACTTATCCCATGTGATAAATGTTGGTCTGTTTTATGCAATTCCTGTGGTTCAGTTAGTTATTACACACCAGGAGGTAAGTTGCCAGTACAGTTTAAATATTGTAGGCTTTCATTCCAATCTAAAACTTCTTCCACGTATGAAAATTTATTTATTTTGTGACGGCAAATGTAGGAAGAAATATAATCTGAAAACTAAATGTATTTTTGTAGACTTTAAATGCATCCGGAAATCAAGATCTCTGCTATTATAACTTTCGTTGTGCGTATCCTTTATTTGGTATCAGCGATTTCAATCATGTCTTCTCTAATATTGGTTACGTCATCTTAGGACTAATTTTCATTGGCATTACATTCCTTAAACATAGGGCTTTGAACAATGATCAGGTAATCTTAGTACAATCAGTGTAATATACTGTTGAGGATTAATTGTTGTAGGCTAAGGGGATACCGCAGTATCCTGGATTATTTTACTCCATGGGTATTGCTCTGATGATGGAAGGAATATTATCAGCTTGTTATCACGCCTGTCCAAATCAATCTAATTTTCAATTCGGTTAGTCAGAATAAATTTTGCATTTATATTAATTTCCTGCAATTGCAGACACTAGTTTCATGTACGCAATGGCCGTATTGTGCACTTTGAAGCTGTTTCAAAATCGACATCCGGATATGAACGCAACGGCGTACACAACATTTACTGCTTTGGGCATCGCAATTTTAATTGGTAGATGATAATGGAATTGCACTTTGAAATTATTATTGTTATTTCAGCGGCTGCAGGAATATTAGAAGGAGGAATTGCTTTTTGAATTACATTTGGAGTTGGACACATAATCTTTACATTTTACGTTTCATTAAAATTTTATTTTTTTGGATACATACAAGAAGGTTACAAAAGAAATAAAAATGACCTGAAATGGCCATTTTACAAAAATATATTTATTAAGCCTATGAAGGAAGAACGTTTTATTTTCACCGTACTGGCTGTTATTTTAAACTTTTGCTTGAGCCTTTGTGGAATTTATTTTTATTCCAATAGCAATTTTGCAACATTTTTACTTTCAATTTTTATGATCAACACTATTTTCTACTTGCTTCATTATATAATTTTAAAGGTTTTTTCGAATTCCTGATTCCTAATGTTCTTTTTTGTAGAAAATAAAAAAAGAAGAATTTTCTTATCAAACGATTTTATTCTTGCTTTTAACTCTTACCATTTGGATTCCAGCTGTAAAGTTCTTTGTGGACCATTTAACTGAATGGGCAGTAAGTGTCATAATATTCTTAAACCTTTTAAAATCTTATAAGATAACGTTTTAGGTGACACCGGCTGAATCGCGAGAACTAAATGCTGATTGCAAGATGTTCTATTTTTACGATGACCACGACATATGGCATTTACTGAGTGCGGCGGCTTTGTTTTGTAGTTTTATGTCGCTTTTGACGATTGATGATGGTATATCGATTAAATCACGAGATAAAATTGATGTTTTCTAAAGGTATTTAAATTAGAAAATTATTTAATTATTTAATTATGATTGTCACCAGTAAATAAAATTTAAATACAATAAGTTAAGTTTGATCTAATCGGTTGCAGTGGCTAAACACTGGCCCTCCTAAACCAAGATGTACAGATTAGGGTTTGATCTGTACAAATTTTCTATTAAGGTTTTCCACAAATTTTTCTGTCCTTCACTTTATTTTTCCATCTATGAATTCCATTCCCTTCAAGGTCTTCTGTTGACTTTTGTAGTCATGTCTGCCTTTCTTTCTTGTACGTCCTGGGTTTCATTGTAACTTCGAAAATATTACTGCGTTTCCACCTGCTCTCCACACTTGGCCTAACCATCTTGCTGTCTGTTGTTTTATTTTTTTCCTATATTTTCTTCTATTTCTCGTTTTATTTCATGGTTTGTTCTAATTCTGTGTTCATTTTCTTCGAGTTTTACCGGCCCAATATATGTAGTTGTCATAATATTTCTAAAGTCTTCTTTCTGCTTTTTTGTTATTGTCATTCTTTCCGCACTAGACAGTATTGTTGGTCTTATTATTGTTTTATATACATATATTTTTGTTTTTTCCATGAATTACATCGTCGCGATCCTGCGGTGTTAGATGTAAAATGCGACATAAGCAGTACCATGTTACAAGACACCCCCGCCCTCGTGATAACCCCCGACGCAACGTTTAGATTTAGAATTAGCCTGTTACAAATTTAGTAGTTAAGCTAGACCGGTTTCGGGTCACTTTTCATATCAAATTAATTCGCGTTTTGATTCGCGGTTTTATCGCGGAATTTGTCGCGGTTTATTGGAATTCCGTGAATTTTTCGGCTGATTCACCGAATTTCACAAATTTTTGCGTGGATTATTGCATCAGTAAAGTACATCCCACTGATTATTGTGGCGGATTATTCTGCCGATTAATTTAATTGTTTTTCCGAGGATTCTTAGAATTTCGCGAGATTTCTCACGAAACGTTAATTGATCTAATTACACTGAATTAACTGCGGATTACGCGAGAGAATAATAAGTATAGAGGGTGCTGAAAAAAAGGTGCCCATGATTGATATTGGGACAATGCTTTCTGTTAAAGCATTGTGGAAATAGCAACAAAAATGGTCCAAATAGATTATGTTTAAAATTAGAATAGTTTCTCTAAGAGCACAACGTGATAATACTGCACATATTTCTTTTTCTAAAGAATTACTTTCAGGTAGGCTTACTTCTTGTATCTAAGCAACCAACACTGACAGATACTGTCACTTGCGTAAGACAAACAACTGTCACGTTGACATAACTTTTTTTATTTCAAAAGAATTTAATGTAATTAAACAAAAATACACAACAAACAGGTAATTGAAGGGTTGTATACAAAAAGTCCCTAAGTGACATAGAGATTTTCTACTATTTGCGCTATTTCTGATAAAAATGGGTGAACTTTCGGTCGCACTTACTGATTCCCGTTTAAAAGGCCCCTAACCATGTTATTTAGTAAAAACGGATCAGTCAAAAACGAAATAATGTAATTTCCAGAGCAAATTGAAACATAAAATCTCAAATATCTCAGAATAGGATAAAGTGACTTAGTGACCGTCGCGCTAATCCTTGTATGCTTCGTCCTGATCCAGTTTCAACAGCTTCCACGACTGCTTCCTCCAACGATGGTGTACGAACTTCACGATGTCGTCTACCGTTTACAGAAATCGGCACTATTTGGCCATTTTCTCTTAATTTTTGCTCCACTTTTCTAATTACGTTAGCATCTGGATGACGTCGATGTGGATACAGTCTAGCATATTCTCTAGCAGCTTCCGATGCGTTATTATCTGTCTCGCCCAAGCGGAGCAACATGTCTAGATATTCACTGAAATTGTATTCCATTTTAAGGCTTCTTAGGACATTCGACTTGTATCGTTCAAATTTGACAAAAGAACTGACATTGAAAAGTGAATTATTGTTGCCAACGTTTCCTATGAGATTTGCGATGTTGCGACATTGATAAATTTTCCTCGGAGCCAAGAAACCGTACTTTTGACATCGGTAATAAAGTTAGTTTCAATAGATTTTTTACACTTTTTTTTAAAAAAGCGCTATCAACTGCATCAAATATAGACCCTAACAATGAAATTATTACAAAATTGTTAATCGTATAGATTTTTATTGTCTGAATAGGAAAGCTTATATCTTGGTGAAGAAACTCCTAATTTTATTTTGGCTTTCAAATTCGTGTTTCGTTAGAAATCGTCTATAACATGTAGCTACTCACGGGCACCTTTATTTCATCACCCTGTATTTATACACTTAAATAAGAATTAATTATATTTACCTGTTGGTACAATTCAAAATTGACTGAACGTTAACAGAAACGGACAAAACGTACTAACAATAAGCTGTTTAACTGTTCTAAACAAGTAGGTAGTAGGAGACTACATACAGAGCTGGAAAGTGTTTCATTGCAGCTGAGAGCCCGAGGATTAATTAAACTTTTCTCTGAGGTCATAGCTCTTTCCTCAAAACCAACTACAATTTTCAAATTTTCGACCGTCAAATTTGACAAATGGAAATTAGACATATTTCACTTCAAACCTGTAGTTAATAGTAACAGATTTTACAACCTTTTAAAGAAATTGATATATTACTAACCTATTTTCAATAAATCAATTAATTGTATCTGATATCACTGAATCATGTTCTTTACTTATCCTTGAGGCTCTTCCACCGTAGGTGTATGGTACACTGAATTATAAATAAGGAAATTGAAACGGTTAGCTTCTCTGGGTAGTCATCAAAATAAAATTGTGGTTAATGGCACACGCGTGTTTTCTGTTGAACAATTTGTGTAATTAAATTCAACTGTTGTATGCAGAGGTGTTTACAACATCACTCAAACGTCAAAACTTGTTCTTGGAAGATCAGCTCGGTATAAATTATTAACCCAAAGATAGCGGTCAGTTTGCAATACACGCAAAATGTTTAAAATATAACAAATAAATTTCTTGTAGTTTGACTTCCTAAATTTGTCGGTACCTTCAGATATGCTTTATATCTTTGAGGCTATCTGCATGATTCTAGAAACTTTCGTGAGCTGAAGAGAACTGAAAATGTTATTTCACAATATGGTCTGAAAGTCACTAAATAAATTTATTTCTGTCGTAAAAATAAGATGATTAAACAAAAATAGTTTATTTCAAAAATATACTGATGCTAAAAATATATAATAATGCTTTTCTCCAAGCCCACAGAATTTGAGACTAAAATTTTAAATAGCGAATATTATTTTCTCTTTCTCTTTATAGAATTATTGTAAGCCAGTCGAAATAATTTGTACT
Organism: Dascillus cervinus; assembly: GCA_949768715.1. Classification (NCBI taxonomy): domain Eukaryota; kingdom Metazoa; phylum Arthropoda; class Insecta; order Coleoptera; family Dascillidae; genus Dascillus; species Dascillus cervinus. The sequence goes on along the minus strand of OX458319.1, from coordinate 19,943,915 downwards.
TCAATAAAATTCAACTTTTATTCGTTTTTTAACAATTAATAGTTAATAATTTAAAATGCAACAGCTTAATAAAGACCAAATTTTTTCAATCTTTGATACATGCTTTTTTAAATTTTGGAGTAAATCAGAAAATTATATCTTAAAATCATTTGGGGATGTTTACGACTATTCTGTGCTAGCCATAATTGAAAATAGAACTCTAAAAATTTCAAAATAATAATTTATCAAAGGATACAACAAGCAATAGACAGCAATTGAAGAGCTCTATGCAAGAAGTACCTGAGTAATTTTTCATATTCTGTGATATTTAAGATTTGATGTTTCAGTTTGATCTGAAAAACACATTGTTTTGATTTTGACTGATCTTTTTTTACTAAAGAAGACTTTAATAAAAAAGATCATTCAAAATCAAAAGAATGTAATTTCCAGATCACATTGAAACATCAAATCTGAAAATATGAAATATGAAAAAGTAACTTAGATACTTCTTGCATAGAGTTCTTCAATTGTGTAGCTAAAACTGCTGTATATTGTATTTTGGGTTGTATGTAACCTGATTTTCAATAACTCTTATGACGCCTTTACATTGTCCGAGCTACTTTTGGAATAACTGTATGTGTAGAACTGTAGTTTTGATAATAATGTTATGAATCACATAATAAATGTTATGCCCTCCGAAGGATTAAATTGTGATTCTACAGTGGGTGATCCGTTCAAAGACGATGTTGGTCACCCGAATTGTTCGTTATCCGATAATATTACTGTGGTCTTATTTCATGTAAATTTAATATGCAATAATAGTTATTCGTATTAGGTGAAAAATGTCATGGTTTTGGTAAGCGTCAATGGAATTCTATCAATACAAATGTACTGCAAAGTGTTCGTCATCCGAACATACGTTCGTTGTCCGAACATCACAATTTTCCGCGAACTGTTCTTTAACCGATTACCTACTGTATTTCCATTTTCCGAAGACTGGAGTGGCATATTTCATCCCAAGGGTTAAAATAAATTTAATCCTCTTATTTAACTTTTCCAATCATGAGATTATTATTAATTATTTCTACAAGATATATTTCTACGAGATAAACGTCGGTGAAATTTGATGAGAGTTCTCCCAACACGAACTTCCACTTTTATTGTTCTCGACTTTTTTCTGCGAAGTGAAGTCTAAAGTACACACAAAAATAAAAAACTTGTACGACAGAAAAAATAGCAATAAATTAGGATTTCTACAATGAATGATATTTCTAGTGGGTTGCACGACATACATTTTTTTTACAAAATGTTAATTTTTTCTCATAATGTCTATTTCTTAATATTGTCGGTTCAATACAATATAACACAGGGCTCACATTCGAACCCATTACCGTGCTTTTCTATTTTAGCAACGTGACGATGACAAATTCAAAGTGTCGTTATGTTGCACACCTGAAAGGGTGCATTTATAAACATAAGAAAATCTTTAAACATTTAAATAACAGATGCGTTTTATATCCACGTTCGACAGACGTAACCTGATCGATTGACATTGAGTAGATTGTATGGAATTTGGTTTAGAAGCGACCTAGTAACCTCATCCTGACAGGAGAGTAACTCAAGGGATGCTGTATCTAATGACGTTGAGTTTATCTGGATGATATAAATGGATAGTCAATGAAAAATCTAACCTATCTGAATAAGAATTTGATATAGGAAAACCTCACTAATCCGGTTACAGTAAATCAATTAGGTTTAAATTTTAATGCATCTATCTCGTTCCGTTGATAATTGTTTATTTTAGAGTTTTCCTTCTTATACTATTCTCGGTCCATTAAAATTTACTAATTCATTTACGGTCGTTCTTCTCAAATAAAATTTTACATTTTTACCTTCAACAATCTGTATAAAATAATGTAGATCTCTTGCGGTCCCGAAGAGCTGTAATGTTTACGAGTTTCGGAGATATTAAAAAAACATCTATTTACACCAAAGGCTCTTTCCTCAATAAAAAAATTCAAAGTGTTGACCCAAGTTCGTTTATTCGGGTCCAAATGCAGAAAGTAATTCATTCAGCGGTCAGTTTTCCTTAAATGTAAATTTAATTCCGTTTGACCTGTTCTTTTTATCTCTCAGGTCTTAAAAAAAAATAGAAATGGTCCCGGTAAATAAAGTTTCGAACAGGGAACGAACACGACATCGATTGAGCTAGCTAATTCGTATTAGATATTAAAATGACATGCAAATTAATATCATCGTTATTTGCATGTTGAAGTAAACAGGAAATACAGTTTTGTTTGTACCGATGATTTCCAACGAAATTTTAATTAAACAACCTATTTACTAGGGTAAACATTAAGCACCGGTTTTAAATTTAATTCATCCGTGTAATTTTGTAATTTCTGCAGATAAACTGCGCGGCGCGCCTTGTATCGGAAGATTTACTGTTCGAAGTTCGGCTTGCAGCCCCAGGAAAAGCAGCGGTAGTAAACGCTATTTTACAAGGTGTATTGATTTTTGATCGTAATGCTCGCATAAATAAATGTTGTTTCTACTTGCTGATGTTTTACGATTGACTACAAATAAACGCACTCTCCGGTCACATCCATAATGCATGAAAGAGTTCCGTGCTTATTCTAACAAAGTTTTTTCTAATGGAATATAAAGACCATGTGAATAATCGCATTTTCAAAGGAAAAGCTGCTTGGGTTGTTTAAGGACTAATAAAATTTAATTAAAACTATTAAACAGAAAGCAGAGGATTAATTTTATAATCTATATAAATAAAAATGAAATACGGTTCGTTGGTGACTCGATAACTTGAGAACGGCTCGACAGATTTGGCTAATTCCTTTAGTAAAATTTTACTAAGACTTCGAGCCAGGTTATGACGGAAAGATATTTTTTAAAAGTTGCCTTTAAAATTTTAAGAATTTGTAAACATCAAACTGGGACCAAGGCTAAATATAGTTCGACATTTGACAACTGTCATTCTCAATTGTAAATAAACCATGCGGTTTCAGTGGAGTAATTCAGTTGTTTAATTTCAGTTCAATATTGTGATTCTGTTGTGATATTCGAATTTAAATGCTTGCAGTTTCCAGTGCGGCTTGCATTCGCAATGACAATAAACAAATTACAAGGGCAGCCGTTGAGTGTTTGCGGCATTAACCTTCAAAATCCAAAGCTTCGTGCATTGTCAATTGTATGTCGCCTGTTCTAGGGGCGGAAAACCATCAGTTTTGTTTATTTACGCAACTAAAAATGTCGTGTATCAGAAAGCATTACAATAAACAAAATGGTGATTGAAATTTGGACAGGACGTCTGTCGGGTCAGCTAGCTTTACGATATAGTCAGGTCAAACATGATACATGGGCCCTGCGGAACCGTAAAACACAATTGGCCTTGCATGAAAGACGCCAGCTGTAGCAACTGGACAACCGCTGGGTGGTACCACTAATGCAGTTTACAATGAAGTACGGAATTAGTTTATTTGAAACTTCAATTTTTTTTTTAGAAATCCAACATTACTGGATTTAATAGTTTAGTGTTAAACAAAACTAATTTAGGATCACTTCAACAACATCCGATCGCACTGAACAGATTCGAACACCCACCATCGATAAATGGCAACTGAGGCAAGCTGTCGGCGGTTCAGACTAATTTTTCTCAATTCGATAGATATGTGGCGCTTGGGAAACTCGACAATTTATGAAATTCATGATGACATGCGTGCAGATTATTTAAAATAGCTTGAAGAGATGAAACCTCAATTAATATCGTGCGCTATTAGCAACATGAAAGCGGATAGATAAACTACGATTAAAAAGAGGTGCTGTGTCCGACTGAAGTGATTCTCGCAAACAAACGGGAAGAACGCATGTCGATTGTAATAAAAATCGCCATTCAAAATAATTGTAAGGTCGTAGTGTTTCTTTCTTTCTTTTGTTAAGCGTTAGTTATTTTTTGAGAGCCTCATAACATCAATAAGCATCAATCAGTTATTTTAATTGTTTTTATGTTCAGTTGTGTTCAAACTTTTACTTGCGAAATTATAAGTTCGAGAACTTTTTGTTAATTTTCAATTTGGCAATATGTTCGAGGTGTCTGGAAATGGTCAATTTAAGTTTGTTTTCTGAATCCTATATTTTCATTGACAGTACGTAAATTCAGAACGAGTTATAATCTTTTCGTATTTTGTTCATTTCCAAATTAATTTTATAAGATTATTAATTTCCGAGACATTTTCAACTTTTTAAACTTAACATTTGGTTAACGAAATGGCTGGCCCCTCAACGTAAAGCGATGTGTTGCGTCTCTGTAGCGGAAATCATTTTCTAGCATATTATATTGTCTGGCATTGCATTAAACGAGCACAAAACACGATGTTGCTCGGTTAACACAATTTATTATTTACATACCTAAATATTAACGATACTAAAAGTTATTTCAATGGTGGTCATGAGTAATCTATATCAGCGCCGACAACGTTAACTTAAACCAAAAACAAAATGGTGATAAGTAACAGTTGAACTTTGAAAAATAAAACTATTATGTGGAAGAAACGCATTTACACTAGCTACTGATTCACTGGCATGATGTTGATGTTCCAGACCGTATTTGCACGAAAGAAGAAAAATAAGTAATGAGAAAAACCATTTCTTCATGTTCACAAGAACAGAAAACTAGAATCTACATATGAAAGTAAAAAAATGAACCACTGCGCTGTACAGGGTGTCCCATCACTTGTGGCCACCCCCAAAATTGAGCTTTAATTGAAAGCTATGAATTTGAAATTTGGTGCACGTATGACTCTGGTATAAGGCTAGAAATTTCCGGTTTTAAATGTTAATTGTCGGCGTTAGTTTTCGAGAAAAAAAATAAAAACTGATTTTTTATAAAAATACTATCTCACAATTTCGTCAAATTTCACTTTTCAGGATCAGTATTATTGAGACAAAGATGTCCAAAGTAAAAAAAAAAATCCAAAAGCTGTAATTAGCCTAAAATTCCCTTATATTCGAATCTTAACAGTAAATGTAATGATTTATGGCCCTAATAATCCTCAAGAACTATCCGCAAAGTCGAGTACAATTTAAATTTATGGCATTGTAAAAATTTGTCAGTGTCTAGTGGAAACCAGGGCAAGAGAACGTCAGTAGCGTACCTAAATCGAACCTTTTTACATTCTTGTAACTTTCTAAAATTTTTGTAAGTCCTCTAATAAATTATGATTATGAGAACGAACATGATTTAATGTCTGGATGTTGAATTATATTTTTTAAGTCGAAGAGGACTTATTACATTTTGAATTAATGTTTGAGTGCAAAGATGAATACGAAAGATTTTGAACTGAATGATTTCGGAACTCGTTCGAGACTCACTTTGTCGTCCCCGTAAATTTGGAAATTAGTTTCACGGATTATTGTCGTCGTACTGGGCTTTCCATTAGCCCATTGGCAAAAATTTACGCGGCTTTCGAAATCTCGATCATGCAGTTGCTGATGTAATTCTATGTGGTAAGGATGATATTTGTGCTTTTTTAATATCCTCCCTACTGAAGACCGACTAATTCCCGTGTCTTGACTGATTTTCCTAATGCTCAATTGGGGATTATTATCGGCGAGATTTAAAACTGCAGCTTGATTGACTTCATGCGTTACCGTGGGATTCACTGTCGTTTTTTCTTTTCCCTTTAAATTTCAGTTTTGTTTCAAGGAATCCACAAGTCTTTGAAATATTTTTCTTTCTGGCGGAGTTCTTTGTGGAAAACGTTGAGCGTAAATTTGAGCAGCTTGAACATAATTTTGCCGTGCTTCTCCATAAATTAATATCATATCAGTCTTTTCTTCGGCATTATAAACGAAAACTAATTAAAACACACAGAAATAAAACACAGATAAAAACTTTTTGGACAAAGTTACTCTTCAAAAGCTGAAGTTGAACTGATAACAATAGTAATACACCCACCCTACATTTAACTGACAGTCGATATTTACGACTAGATGAATACGTTTACTATTGAAAAATGCAATTCCGAAGCAATTTTAGCAATAAAGTCATTAAATATTTATGGATGAAACGTGCGTTTGAACAGGTTCTCACGAAAGACTCAACCAGTACGACCACAATAATCCGTGAAACTAATTTCCAAATTTACGGGGACGACAAAGTTAGTCTCGAACGAGTTCCGAAATCATTCAGTTCAAAATCTTTCGTATTCATCTTTGCACTCAAACATTAATTCAAAATGTAATAAGTCCTCTTCGACTTAAAAAATATAATTTAACATCCATACTTTAAATCATGTTCGTTCTCATAATCATAATTTATTAGAGGACTTATTTTAGAAATTTACAAGAATGTAAAAAGGTTCGATTTAGGTACTCTACTGACGTTCTCTTGCCCTGGTTTCCACTAGACACTGACAAATTTTTACAATGCCATAAATTTAAATTGTACTCGACTTTGCGGATAGTTCTTGAGGATTATTAGGGCCATAAATCATTACATTTACTGTTAAGATTCGAATATAAGGGAATTTTAGGCTAATTACAGCTTTTGGATTTTTTTTTTTACTTTGGACATCTTTGTCTCAATAATACTGATCCTGAAAAGTGAAATTTGACGAAATTGGGAGATAGTATTTTTATAAAAAATCAGTTTTTATTTCTTTTCTCGAAAACTAACGCCGACAATTAACATTTAAAACCGGAAATTTCTAGCCTTATATCAGAGTCATACGTGCACCAAATTTCAAATTCATAGCTTTCAATTAAAGCTCAATTTTGGGGGTGGCCACAAGTGATGGGACACCCTGTACAATTGGATTTAAAATATTTTAAAAAAAAAGAAGTTTTGGTTCCACTATCGTCTTCAGTAAAAAAAGAGAAAACACTCGACTTTTATTTAGATTCATTTGGATGGCGGCTTTTGTTGAAATCGACATGGCGTTCTTGGAGTACAAATTCTTGGCGAGAATCACTTGAGTGGGACACCGCACTTCTTTTTAATCGCAGCATATCTATCTGCTTTGTTGCTAACAGCGCACAATACTCATTGAGGCTTCAAAGTTGTCTACACCTCTTCAAGCTCTTCTAAATTATCTACGGGCATTTCAGCAAGACTCTCATAACACCGAAGGTGGTCTATGTAATTATTAAATCTATATAAAAGAAAAGTTGACTGACTGATGATCAACGCACAGCTCATACTGTTTAAGCTAGAAACGTTGAATGTACAATTATCTATTTAAATTAAAAAATTGAAAATTTTCGAAAAACTTAAAGTGCTTTTTATTGAAATTTGGACAGGACAATGTCTGTCGGGTCAGCTATAGTTAATAAAGTGTACTTTTCGACAATTTAAATACTTAAACATAAATAAATCAGCTGCAAATACACGTTTTTTTACTATTAGACTGACTATTTCTTTCTGTGTGTATGTATTTATGGATGTAGCTTATAGATTCGGAAACCGCTGAACCGATTTTGATGAAATTTTCAGGAATACTATAACATAACTTGGAGAGTGTTCCTGTAAAGTTTGGTGCCGATGGGGGGGGAGTGTCCCAAAGTCACCAAATTTTGTACACAAGTGCATCTTAGTAGGGGGGACTTAGTTTGATGCCGAACGTGGAGTGGGGGGGTCCATACAAAAATCGCACGGGGGGGATCACTGAAACTTATTTCCGCATAGAAAACAGTGTCCTACAACCAACAAATTTTGTACACAAGCGCATCTTAGTAGAGGGGACTTAATTTAATGCCGATCGGGGGAGGGGTCCAAACAAAAATCACACGTGGGGATCACTGAAACTTATTTTCGCATAGAAAACAGTGTCCTACAGCCAACAAATTTTGTACACAAGTGCATCTTCGTAGAGAGGACTTAGTTTGATGCCGATCGTGGGGGGGGGAAACAAAAATCGCACGGGGCGATTACTGAAACTTATTTTCGCATAGAAAACAGTGTCCTACAGCCACCTAATTTTGTACACAAGTACATCTTAGTAGGGGGCTTTCAGGAAAACTCTAAGTTTGGTGCCGATCGGAAGGGGGTGGGGGTTATCGCAAAACAAGATTTTTGCATAGAAAATAGTGTCCTAAAGGCATCAAATTTTGTACACAAGTGCATGTTAGTGGGGGGGGGCTTAGTTTGATGCCCCGGGGGGGGGGGGAAATCTGCACAGAGAAATATCCTAGAGCCACCAAATTTTGTACACAAGTGCAACGTAGTGGGGATGGGGCTTATCACCCAATCATTTTTTCGCATAGAAAGAAGTGTTCTCCAGCCACCAAATTTTGTATACAAGTACATTTTGGTAGGAGGGTATCACCGAAACAGATTCTCGCATAGAAAGAAATGTCCTACAGCTATCAAATTTTGTACACAAGTTCATCTTAGTATGGGGGGGGGGGCGATCGCCCAACCAGATTTTCGCATGAAAAGAAGTATCCTACAGCCACCAAATTTTGTACACCGAGCGAAGCCGGGCACTTCAGCTAGTAAGGAATAAATATCACGTGCGTATGACAAGAAAAACCGTCAGCAACTCATTTGCTCAGTCGGTGAATAAACAACTGCAAGGTGAACGTTAATAGTTGTATTCTGTATACAAAGCGGTTACATTCATCTACCCCCAACACGAATTCATTATTTTATGTTTTTAAATTAAATGAATTTTCGTTTAATATTTCTGTGTACGTAAACTTACAAAAAATTATCATGCCCGTTACACCTACAAAAATTCTCAGTTATAATACAATGAGTAGTCAAAGATTGTCGAATATTTTTATGAATGGTCATTCGCTTTATGAACACCATGAGTGCGCAGCACGAATGGTGTTCGCAAGCGTAATGACCATGAATAAAAATATTGTACAATCTTTGACTATGAATTGTATTCAACAGACTATTCAATTCACCAAATCAATGATTAAAATAAAATATTTCAAAAGCTAGTTCGCAAATTTGAGTTACACATTATTTTATTTTCATAGCAACCGGTAAAAAAATGTTGTTATTTTATTTTTTTCTGACAGCAGTGTTTCACGAGTTAATTAATTTATAGGTACTAATTATTGCCATTTTGCTATTTACGTGTTATTTGCAATGGAAAGTGTGTACAAAAGATTTGAAGAGACATCTGATGCAGAAATCAAGGTAGATATGGGACGAATCGTGCGGGAAAATACACGGAAGTCACGAGAGTCGGTACGGCGTCAGTTTTCTCAGTTTTTGGAAGAAAAAGGCTACTCTTTGACATCATCTACCACATCTGCAGAGTTAAATATTATTCTGAAGAGTTGGGCTGTCAATATGCGGAAGAGAGATGGGTCGGAATAGAAGGAAGGTGTGGTTAAGCATATATGGAACAGTACTGCGAAAATGATGCAAGAAATGTATTTCAATAAGTGGAACATTGAAATTAACCCATTTAGTAAAGCTGCATTCAAAACATCGAGAAAGGCCAGAGATGCTACTAGACGAAAATTGCAGGCGCTTCAAATTGCTCAGTTAATTTTGTGATAAAGTCATAATTTCCTTAAATAAAAATAATAATCAAGTTACTTTAAAATACTCACTGCAACCACTAGTGGAATATCCAGTTATATTTTCACTAATGAAATACTCGCTGGAATTTTCTGTTGTTAGGATACGAAAGTAAATATCTGCTATTTTATTGGTTAATATTTGAAAAATGATTTGGTAAATTGAATAGTCAATAGAATTTTTTAAATTTCCATGTTTTGTTTTGATAAAAACCTTGACTGAATTATGATAACAAATACCTAAACCATTTCCTACTTGTTACGCTGTATACCAAATCTATCCAAAAGCAAAAATTTAGCTTTTATAGAATGATAAAAAATCTTACATGGTCATTATTAGCAAAATTAGTTGGGAAAATTGGGAGACAGTTAATGCTATAGTAAAGTAGAAAATGCTCAAAAGTATTTTGTATGTAACAATCACAAGTGAATGTGTTCTTTTCTGTGTCGGCAATCGCTATAAGCTGCATTTACTTAGAATAACATTAGTGCAGTTGATATGGTGCTGGTAACGAGAATCTTATTGTTGGCACAGATTGAAGAAAATCTAATAAAAAAGTTAGTTAAAATGAAGCTGTAATTGGATCCTTCCCATCCGTTACATTATCCTTACCCCACCCGTTATAAATAAGAACTCCTTTTTATTAATTTTTGCAATATTATATTATCATAATGGTATCAATGAGGCTATATGTTATAGTTAAATTAGGATATCCTACAATTCATAAGATTTTATTCATGTTTTTATGATTGTCAAATATTCAGTTTTGCACGCAATAAATAGTAGTAATTAAAGTATTATTTTTAATCTTGTTGTCATTTCATTTTGCCAACTGCACGCTTGTTAATTTCACTGCAAATGCGTCGCTTGAAATGTAAAGCATCCGTACCAATTTTCACTGATCTTATTGCAAATGCTTCCAATTGGCACACAAAATACCCCACAACCATATTTTTCCATTTTTATCTCTGTACACTAAACATAATGTCAGCTTTATTTTTAGAAATTTCAGTATAGTAAGTTCCAAAATTGGTTAGTCCGAAGTGTAGATTTGGCACCATTACACCAATTCAACTGCCCCCAAAAATATTTTTTTAATAAATCTGTATAGTGGTTATTTAGTAAGTTACAATGTAGGTACAATGATCTATCAAAGAAATCCTTGAAAGTATTTTAGACATTTTTTATCAGTGGATGGAATTTTACTCAAACCCAAAACCAGCATTTTGGCTAACAAAACAAACTACAGTGAAACTTCGTCACAGCGGGCACCGTCGTAAACTTAAAGCTATCCGTTGTAGAGAGGTGTTTGCTGTTAAAAGTGTGTTTATAATAAAATATTTTAGTTTGGTGCATTGAAAGTTTTCCGCTTTACACGAGTATCTATTGTTGAGGGGTGTCCGTTAAGACCAGGAGTTCCCTTGGGAGTAGATGGAAGTTTTTAAAGGGTCTATAGTATTCCAGGGGTCTATTGGAAGTCGATGATAAAAACAAAATTAAAAATGAAAATAGCACAAAAATAATAAAACATAAATCTCAAAAACCAATTTTTTCTAAATTCTTATTTATATTCTTAGTCAAATTGTTATATTTAAAATTTGTAGGTGCAATTATTAGTATTATGATTATGTTGTATATTGTCGACGTAGAAAATCATTCTTTTAAAAGGGATCGATGGTGGCAAAAGATTGGGAACACCTGAATTAGTCTAATCATTTGTAGATAAGAAAATCAGTAGTTGTTAGCCAAATAATAAGAATATGAAACATTTCGACTGATTTCGCTATGGCTCCTATTGTCCTGGGTTCCCTTATGGGTCGCCATTTCGTTTCTATATTTGGTACATTTTCTTCAAGGAGTTTGTCACGTTTGTGCGGTAAAAACATATTAAAAGAATTAATTAATCAACTTTACCCAGATAAGTTGAATAATAGTTATTTCCAGCATGATGAGCCAACAACTCATACAACATATTTTTCATAATGCATTAGCATCCTTATTATACCAATTTAATAATTGTTGGAATTGAAAACCGTCTGCTTGTAAACATAATTACAACCTTTGTGATATCGTATTATTCGCTCCAGTCTTTCCGGTGTAATATCTAATATTGCCTCTTTAATTCTTTTTTTCACTTTATCAACCTCAAATTAAAGAACCTAAAATCGCCGACCGATAACTCTCTCTCTGTCTCTTTTTCTATATCTATCTCTCTTGTCCTCTAGATACCGCTATATATCGAGGTGTGTGTTGCAGCCAGTTTTGGTTTTTAAATGCACAACTTTACCCGCACGCAGCTTACAGTTGGCGCAGACCTTGCTGACGCTAGTGGTGTTGTGTACTGGATTTGTTTTCGATATAATTTCACAAATTTCTTGGCACGCTCTGATCCAGTTTTAAATGATCTTACTGTGCATTGTGTTAATGTAACTTGTTACAAGAAAATCCTTTTTCACGGTTCTACTAGATTTAAAGAAAGTTGTGGGTAGATAAACACAACTTAACTTTCCACGATAGATATAAAAGTCAAGGTCACCTATGTAAGAAAGTCGATACGTTCAATAAAAATGAAGTATTAAGGGTCGTTTATATCCAATTAACATACGGAAATTAAGAAGCTTGACAAAAGTGATTGTTGCAGTTTTTCCAAACAAAAGTAATATGACCAATCACTTTTGTCAAACTTGTTAATTTCCATACGTTAATTGAATTTAATTGGATGCAAACACCCCTTTAGAATGCATCTGTTAACTTTGGCTTATACAACTTCGTTGTTCCTATTAAAGTTGGCTTATACCCGAAATTTTGCTACGTTTTTGTCGTGGCCTAGCGAATGCCATTCAAACGATCACAGGTGTGAACTAGTTGAAATTAGCACATTTTTTTAAACAATAGAGAATACTTTTTTCAGATAAAGGTCAATCTTATAAAATCTTAATAAAATTGTCAGACAAGTAACTAAACATTTTTTTAAATTGCCTATTTTTTGATTAACGGTACCGTTTCGCCCTTGTCAAACAAAATTGCGTTTGACCGAAATCCATTTCAGTCAATCCGTTTCTACGTTACAAATTTCGAACAATGAACTAGATCAAGCTTGACACAAGATGGTTCAATACGAATTTATTGCGTTACATTCTGCCGAAAATCTGCTATTCGCAGCGGATATCAAACAATAACATCGCAATTTTCTCCACTTTCAAAAGGGAAAAATTCCGCCCGGCGAATTTAATTTCCAATTTCGAGATGCGAAATTTCCAACTGAACGAAATGAAACTTGGCAAACTTCAATATTCAAAGAAACTTCTGTGTCTAGTTAATATAGAACACTGCCGGAGAAACAGCGAATTTAATCTATTTTTTCTAGAACGTAAAATGCGTCCGAACCGTAAGATAAACGTTTCTTTTTTTGTCGGTTATATTTAGTACCGCTGAAGTAGCAACTTCATTGACAAGAGGGTTTACAAGACGCGAAGACATCGAGGCAACGAGAACCAGGCTAGCTAATCTAATAGATATCAGTTTAACGCTTCGCCGGGGAATAGGGAATACTACTTTTATCGATTTCAATCGGGCTTTTGTTCTTCCGTGGTTAGCTTTTACGCGAATGTATGACGATTTCATACGCTCGATCTGCAAATTAAGGGGAGAATTAAAACCAGGCATATATGCCCTGGAGCGGATCGCATACATCTCAAAAGAGAATGCCATTTAGAATTCCTGCAGAGTCTCTTCAAATCTATTAGGGGCTAATATCATTATAGTATTTTGTAACAGAATTATCGGAGTTAACAAATCCGTCCTGATTTTACCTCGTAACGGATTAACGCGTGTGGGAGTTGTTTTATGAAATATAGAGACGATCGTCGTAGTTCCAGTCTGCTGAATTTGTGATACAATACCTTTTTTTGAACTCTGGTATTTAGTGATACGGAAACCGGACACAAATTAAAATTCTATCTATTGTTTATTTTTTGATGAATTAACTTCGTTCGAGAGGGTTGTTAAAATATTTGAAACGTGAATTGAAGCACTGATGTGTACATACTTGAAATAATTTTAATTAGAATGGAATCAAATGTTTCTGTGATATTTGAATACATTGTGAATAAATTTAAAATTACAAGCAAATCAAATTTCAAATTTCAAATATTCATATTTTAAGCACGACGTGTTGTAAAAACATAATTACTAGTAAGTACTCTGAATAAACAGACATAAATAGTCTGGGGGAATATTGTTCTTCGTTACACAATCGGCTCCTCTGTTTGGCAACGTAGTGGCCGACTAAATATACCTCGCGGTAGTAATCTGTTGCAGTACTTCTAAACCTCTGTACACTTCTGCTTTGACGTCTCTATCTGTTTAGAAACAGGGACCGCACAAACTTTTCTTTAGAGGATCAAACAAATGAAAGGAAGTGACGTCCAAAGGTTTCGGAATATCGGTATTGAAAAAAAGTTCCCGGGAAATGGAAAAGATGATGCCTTGTGCATGGCAAAAACTAAATTAATGGTAAATTTATGTCTGATGATTTTAGCTTGTACACAAAGTTTACTATGAAACAGTTTAACACTACAGTGTGTTTTTAATATTAAATAAAAGTTTTGGGAGTGCTGTAAAATAACCGTCCATTTATCAACGGTTTATATCTTGTAGTTTATTATGGTTAATCCAAAATTTGGCAAAATACACTTATTATTTTAATTGTGCAACTAATTCAATAACATAAATAACAAAGTAAGACAACACGAACCTTTAAATAAAAAGATTGAAAACTTTATTTAAACCAATTTAATGATATAAAAATTATTTAATCTTCTTCAAACTAAAGTTAAGTTTAAAAAAGCCATAAATAGGTATTTATTTAGAAGAATTATATTACTTATATATACTTTTAATAAAGAACTAAAATTATTGGATCACTCTAATCAGGGATTAAATTTAATTTATTACCTTGCATTAATTTGTCCTTGCTTCTTCTCACTGTATATCTCGTTAAACAATTTAATACTGTACAACAATTTAAAAACTGTACTTACATAAGTTTTAATTTTCACGATCACAATATAATTATTATTAAAAAATATTTAGTTACCTTACAAGAAATTATTTTTTTTAGATATTGTTGTTAAAATATCTAAAAAAATTATGTATAATACTAACACCCGTTTAGACCACTTCAACTTAAATTATATGTTATCCGTAAATCCCTAAGTAGCACATAATCCATTGCACCATTGTTCTAAGGTGAACTTTTCAGCATTCTAAAGTATTGCTTAGGTTAAGCCGTACAATTCCCAGGTTGAATCTGTTTCTTAGTAAGTATCAACAGACTGTTTTGTGTTTCGTGTGCTACTTGTTAATTAAACAATGGAAAATTTCTGTAATGACATTTTCAATAATAATTTGGAGTTCATAGAGCACGATTTTCAACGCAAAATGTATAATATCGTGATAGTGACAAGAAATACTTCTTTCTACTACTAGCCATGCAGCCTATCATTTTGATTTAAACTACAGTGTGTTCAGTGACGAGTAAATATTTATTTTGTTATTGACCACAGATCAATAATGAACAATTTTACATTTTTTGGTGATTCTATTAAAATTTTAGAAAGCAAATACTTCTAGAACGATTTGCTATAATAAGGAGATACAATTTAATGGCAAGGTAAGCATTAAAATCGTTGTATAACTAAATTAATTAATTTTGCAAACTGACCTACATTTGAATGTCAATTCTGTCAAAAATGTTCTTCCGTAAACGTTCCCGTAAATGCTAAAAGTACAAAAGGTGGAATTTAACATGTATCTGCAAGTATTTCACCTTCGCGGCAAATCTTATTTTAGTTAACGTCTCTTTACTTTTAAATTTAATTTACTTCAAATTTTTGGCGGTATAAATACAATTTATACCTTCACTCATCATTTTTGCAAAGCACCTTCAAAAAATTACGTAAAGGGTCAAAAACTAAATTTAACTTTTATGTCAAGAAATGACAAATTTGCAAATAATTGCCTTGTCATGGGAACAAAAATTATATATATATTTTTGGTAATTTGCAATAAAAAATATTTTAAATTCAAATATTACTAGCAGCAGAAAAATTGTAAACGGAGCCCTCAGGTTATAAAAATACACTTCTCTACCTTAATGTATTGCACATTACTTTAATCGACTGTAAAATAAATAGTGGGGCAATGAAACGGGACAATTTGAGGTGGGGTTTAGAGCTCCTTAGGTGGTGGTAGGGACGAAGGTCGACAACCCCTCACTATCAGCATTTAGTTTAGAATAGTCGCGTTCAGCGCACTCAACTGTTTAGGTAGAAATTTAATTACTTTTTAAAGAATTAATTTTTTAATTAATTTTTATTAAGTATAAATCATGCAACAATATTGAAACTTAAGGAAGGCCTATTTTAAAGTCACATATAGTTGAGAGTCGATCTAATCGAAGGGGTGCAATCGGGAGTAAAAATTTTAATTTTTGGTTGTTGTATTTTATTTATAAGGTAATAAATTAATTCTGTTCAAACATTATGTTTAAATTTTGTAGGGGCTCATTGCAGTATTGAAAATTAAAACACTAGCCTGGTAACAATAATTTTATTACATTAAACAATGATGCAAAATGTTAATTCGTAAAGTGTGGAATACATTTATTAAAATTGGAACATACATAATTATGCATTTTCATACAAAATAAGTTAAAAAAGATATATTAAAAACCAACTTTTTGAACCAGAAATGCAACATAGGGGCAATCGGGACGATTATTACATATGTTTCTGATATAATAGAGGGCGCTGAAACTATTTAGGTGTTTCTACACAAACAAGCAAAATATTTTTAATTTGAAAAAATAAATGTTTTGAAAACAATAATTAAAATTGCGCCAACGTTTTATTTTCCCAATTTTTTTCTCAATTGTTTTTTTATTGTAACTTTACTAAAAAAGAAAAATTAAAAAGTAGCCAAGGGCGACGTTTAAGCTACAGTGCCTAATAATTAAACAATTTTTATTTTATTTTTTCGACAGAAAATAGCGTCCGAAACGGTAACATACGTTTTCTCTTTTGAATCCGCAACCCCGTAAATGCGGACCTATGAACAAGACTATTAAGATAAAAATACATAAATAAAACACAGATAAAACACAATGCGATTACCAAACCTGCAATTCTAAGAAACTTACCTACTCTTACCATTTGTAACAAACTACCGTTCGAATGAAACGACACTTGATTGATTTTTTAAAAATTATTGAAATGGTTGAAAAAAAGACTAGAGGACAGATTGATAATGAAAGTTGGTTTGCGGAAAGGAAAACCGTTTAACGTCATCAATGTTTGGGTAAATAGCGAAACGCAGAAAAATACTAATTGGTGTAAACTAGCTGAAACATATTATGTACATGTATGTACAAACGCCGCCGTTCAGTATGACAAGGCCAACGAAAAAAATGCGAATGGGACAAGTAGAAGAAAAAGTTAGCGATTGTGGTTTGTTTTTTTCAATTAAACTACGGCTATTTAGCCGCTTCTCCAGATGGACTAACCGATACTGAAAGAATTATTGATGTTAAATGTCCAAAAATGCAGGAAACTTAACAATTGTCGAGGCAATTAAAACCATTAACCCAAGAGAGCTGGCGCCATATGTCTCAGAGACCGACTTTTTTGTAAAAGCTGAATAACTTTTTAATCTTTCAATAAAATTGGCTAATTCTTCGGGTAGCTGCCTCATTTGGTCAGCGCTATCATCAATCTGTGGGACCCGATGCCAATCGGAATGTAAGTACAATGTAATGCAATGTGAATTTGCCTTTGAAAAAGTTTTTATTTATTTTTTTCATTTTGTTTAAAGCTTATTATGTTAAAACTTAGCTCCAAACTTATTTTGGAAAGAAGGTGTAATAATTTGCATTTTTTTTAGAGATGTTACAAAAAAGTGACAATTTTCATATCAATGGAACTACCCACCGTTAAGTTTAATAAAAATAATGTTGTATTAAATCTAGTTATGCAGAAGAGTGCAGTTTCCAATATATAAATTTAGATTTTAACATGAAATAATATTTTTCAATAATTGAACTATAAAAAATCTCGGTCTCTAAGACGGGCGCTACACACGATTAAAATTTATTTTGCGTCAGGTCTGGCGGGTTAAAGATTTTTGTTTGGACAAAAGTTCTTGGTTGAAGAGAACACAATCATTATTATCAGGTACAAGAGCAATTGCGTGTCTCCGGTAGGAAATATTGTGACTTCATTGTATGGCCCCCCAGGGACATTTACATCGAATGGATTTTGCCTGACTACAACTTTTGGAACCAAACATTGTCTCCAAAGTTAAAATGCATTTTTCCGTTTCGGCCGTTATTATCTGACAAAATTCAAAAATAAGTTTTGTCATTAAGAAATCTGTGTTGGGCCAATTTTTTGTAAATTTTTTAATAACAAAATAAAATACAGTATCTTTTTTACTGAAACAAAAATTAGAAGAACTTTGGCACAAATTCAAACAATATTTTAAGACATATACACTTTAGAATTTGAAAATCGTTTCGCCGTTTCTTCAGAAATCACTCAATACTTTTCCGATATCTAAATCTCTCTCGCACACTTGGTCGTCCCGATTCGTCTTAAAAGTAAAGTGCACAATGCATCTTTATTCTAAATTGCAGTTTTTTCTAGCGACAGATATCGACTAATAACATTTTTAAACAGCTGTATATTCCAACTTTGAAAACCTCATGCAGACTCTGGAAGCATGCTACAACATTTTTCTATTAGGATTTTTGACTAAGAATTTTAGGAACAATATGGCCACGAGCAGATTTTTCGCCAATTTATACACACCTTGTATAAAAAAGAATTCGCTAAATTTTTAAAAAGTTACTTTAATGAAAAATGTACGGTTCAAAAATCAACAAATTCAAATTGTGTATGTGTTATAACCGAATTACGTCGCAATACCCAATTAAATATCCAATTAAAAAAGTGATTAATAACTAACATTGACAAGCGCTAAACAACCTTTTAAATGCAAGCAATGCCTTTCGAACCTCTTTATGCTCAAGTGCGTACCCCTTTCATTCCCTTTTTTATAGCGCGTACGGTAGCTGTACAAACGATCTATAAAAAACCGAACACAGGTTTCCTCTTGCTCCGATATTCCGCCCAGATCACGGGAACGTCGTCTCGAGAAGAAATGTGTGAACCTACTGCGTTAAATTTACAATCGTGACTGCTAAAAAGTCGTTTCGAACCGCCAATTTTTATAAGTTTGAAATTAGTTCCCAAGGAACACTAACATTTTTACACGGGTGCGCGCATACTCCATCGCTAATTTTATTGGATCGTAAAGAGAAACTTTTTGATGTTTATGCGCGCTGTAAAGTTACAAAATCGTCCCCAGGAATTGATTTGCTGTTTTGTCGTTAGACCTCTTTCCGACGATTTTTTAAAATGATTTTTTTCGCGCGAGAAACATCGAGTTGTTTGTTACCGTGTGACACGATTGCTTATTGCTCTGGAAAGGAACGAACCTGATGGCGGCAGCTGGATTGCCCCAAGGCCGAAATTAAAAGCAAAAGCACGAAAGATCCCCAATTAAGCTGTCGCGGGGTCAAATACGCCATGAATATTAAATGGACCAGATTAGCTCCCGAGAGTTCAAAGAAAGAGTGTCATTAAATTTTCGCCAAAAAGTGCGATTGATCGGGGAGAGGGTTGTGAACCCGTTAAATATTTGATCAGATCGGTGTTCTGTACGTGTGTGGGTCTGATCCCGTATGAATTGCTAATCGATCGATAAATTAGTATTGAATGCACATGTGCGAACGTCAAATTGCATTATTCAAATTTACGGAACGATAAGCGGAGTATGGAATTGCCGCTTGCGGGATTTAAGGTAGCCAGTTTTTTTAATTAAATGACCGAAAGCTGATCCAGAGTCTGATGATTCTGGATATTACCCGTTATTAACAAATTGATCTCTCCTTGTTTGTCGGTGGTCGCATGATTGAGCTTATTATCGAGTGTAAATTAAAGCATATTTTTTATTTTCCGCTTGAAATGTTTTATTACAAATTTTTGTGCTGATAATTGTATTGGAACTAGAATTGAACTTTTATGAGTTGATTACTATTGTTGAAAATCTCTTGAGTGTGATTCCTATAATTAGAAAGGCTTTGCTTTTATTTTGTTACATGTTTGCGAGGAAGGTCTTACGTAATTTTAATCTAATTAATTTTTTTGTTGTCGAGACCCGAGCTTTTTACGTTGGCTTTACATATTCGAAATCTAATTAAAAGTGTGATTTTAAAAGTTGAGACTTGCTACTACTCTTTTTTGTGACGATTCAATTTAATTAGCAACTTAAAATACGAGTTGATACAACTTAATTTCGATATCGTATCGAAACTGATACTATAACTCAAAGATAGTTTAGATTACAAGTTGCTGCAATAAAACTACATGCACCTAGTTTCTCAAAATTGGATGATAAATTATTAAATTTTGTTGGAGATAGCAGTATACAAATGTCGCTGGTGATAAACAATTTAGTAGTAATATCACAAGAACATTGAAAATATTTGATTATACTTCCGAGTCACAAAACGTATTCTGCGAAACAACTTGAGGGGGTGTTTAAGGATGTACATAGAGTTATGAGGTAAGTGCAATCGATTAGGTATTTATTCATCATTTCAATCTTGTCTTGTTACAGTCAGTGTTGGTCATTCAAAGTACAACTTGGCCCGCATGCGGATTGCAAAGTTGGTGCAGACCTTGCTGACGGTTGTGGTGCTGTGTCTTGTTATGTACAGAACTTGTTACTTTCCCCAAATGTCCAGATATTTTAGAGTTAGCGTCATTAATTGTATTTCAAACGACGAATGGTGACTGAACCAAGTACCAACCTCGAATGTTTATTAGTTACAATGATAGAAAAACAGAACTGTGATTAAAACGTTCCATACAGAGAAACATTCAAAAAACAATTGAAAGTACAACAACAGTTGCATAGTAAATATGCAAAATTCGTAATCATAATTAGCTTGTCAAAAATATGGGACATTCCGAATAAAACTAACATACAGTAGAATCCGGTTATAACGACTCCGGTTATAGCGAATCACCGGTTATAACGAACTTTATTCCAAGTTTCGGCATTTTCCCCTATGTAACAATGTAAAAAACAATCGGTTATAACGAACTCGGATATAACGAACTATCGGATATAGCGAACCTGAAAAGCCGAAATTAATAAAATTTTAATCGGCTATAACGAACTTTGCATTGTATACATATAACACGTAATAACCTTTCAATCTGATGATGACTTGTCATTAAATGAGTGACCACGAAGAAGCCAATAAGAATGAGCCGGAACCACCAGCATTACAGATTTTATGTACACAGGAAGCTGTGAGAAGTATTAACAGCATTCGTAATTTTTACAGAATTATGGTGCGCCGTTTATTGAAAATGTGTGGACAATTTATAATTTAAAAATGCGACAGTTCAATCGAAAATAACAATTTTTTTTCAAATAAAATTACTTATAGCATTTTGCTTTGTTTCACTTAAGTTTAGTTCTTGTATTTATAATGGTTTTATACATATGCATATTTATATTAGACAGTAACGGTCTCATAAAATACTCTTGCATTTATTCTTTCATTAACGCTTATAACGAACTTCGGATATAACGAACCGATTTTGACGGCCCCTTAAGGTTCGCTATAACCGGATTCTACTGTACTTCTATTTTGATGGAAGTCCTGAAACGTCAATTTAACAAAAACACATTTTTATGTAACAATAGTTTTCCGACATACGTTTGTTTTCAAGTAATGACGCCATTTGAGTTTATTTTATGGCATCTTTTATTTTTGCCACATAATTTGAGTAGACCATTCAATTGTCTAAATACTCTAAAATTTAGACCAACGGTTCCCAACTAGGTGTGTTAGATCAATAATGACGTAGCCCACCTATCGGCCTTTGTCTACTAATCTATCTTCAAATTTCGAAATCTCACGGGCTTGGGCCGCATTATGTGGTGCTCAAACCGCAGGATATATGGATCAGTTTGGTTTCGGTGAAGTATTGCAATGTTTATTTATAAGACTAAACAACGTTAATTAAGTGAAAAACTAACAAACGAATATTGTAAAATCATGTTCACATAAAAGTACAGGAATACCTCGCATAGTCTAGATTCACTATCCTCAAATATTGGTACACAAAATTTTCTCTCTATTCAGTCAAGTTTATTTTTTTATGTGGTTTTAACGATACGATTGTTAAATTTTTCTTTGGTTGCTGTTGTATAGAGACAACTTCGACTGCGTTAAAGTGCCTGTATAAGAATTAATACCAGAACAACTATTAAAAATTGTTGAAGCGTATTAGCGACATTGATATCAAAGATAAGTAATTCGTTGCTTCAAGAAAATGTACGAAGAGAAAAATACAAAGAAGAACAATGTGCGATTTTTAGAATGTATAAAATGATTCTCGAAAAAATATCCATTTTTTATTTAATTAGTTTTGATACAGTTATTTGAATTTATTAATCTTGTTTTATTTATTTAAAAACAGAAAGAAAGTTTTTTAACTAATTATCATTTTTTGTTCAGTTTCAAGCAGTCCAGTTTATCGGCAGAACCGACTACCCTGTATATATTATTAAAATAGAGAAATTATGTCAGTATTATGTTCCATACTTTCGACGTGCACTGTATGTACACTGAAGCACCAGAACCGCAGAAAGAATGTGAAATAATACAAGAGAGCAGGCTGTCTGTAATTATTGTTAAATTTACTTGGAAAAAGGAATTAATCAGATGTGTAATCGTTTTTAATATTAATTTAGAGCATGCGCTACTTAAATTCAGAAGAAGGGTAGATGTAGGAATAAAAATACAGAGAACAAAAATAGACACGTTGAGATATGCCGATGACGTAGTACTATTAGCCGATAATGAGGAAGATTTATGATACGTCATTAATGAAATGAATAGAAATTGAAAAGAGTTTGATCCAAAAATAAAACCATCAAAAACTGAAGTAATAGGATGATACAAACTGGGGTAACCACAAACAACAGTAATGCTTGGACAGCATCTTAAGGGGGTATTCTAGTCTAGAGGCATGAATTTGAGGTGTTTTTTTGCGTGCTATAAATAAAAAGCAAAAAATATTTTTACTATCCATTTTTTAACAAGATATTTATTCATGTTTTAACAATACATAAAAAATTTAAAAAGTGAAAAAACTGAAAACTCAAAATGTTATAAGCTGTTGAAGTGGGGGATTGGAAAAAAACGGCGCGCCAAGACTGCCACGATTGCAACCCTCCAAATGATGTGAAACAAAAAAATAAAAAAGATTATTTATCTAGATAAATGCTGCTATCGTACTAACTAAAAAAAACTGAAAAAAAAATTTTTTTCGCTAAATTGCGGATGTCCGAAAAAATAATAAATTTTTTTACTGTTTTTTTGACTTTTCTGAATTTTTTAAAAATAGTAAAAAAAATTAATTTGTTATAAATCATAGTTAGTAAGATAGAGACATATATAGAGAAGACTCACACCAAATTACAAGTAAATCGGTTAAGTAGAACTTGAGAAATCATGGCAAACTTTTTGAAAAAAGTAGTTTCGAGAAAAACGCGTTTAAAGTTTCGGGTAAAATTACGCCCAGTGTTGTTCCGGGCCAGCCGGTTTGGATGTCGTGTGTTACGCTAATCGTAGGTTTAAAAAAAAATAGCAATGAAACAGCATTACCCCTTAGGGCGGTTTCGGTTGTAGCGAGCGAAAGAACTTTCGTTCGCGGTAGTTTTTCTACTCTGACACTAGTTTGTTTATCAGTTTCCCTTCACAACCGGGAGCGAAGGTGTTGTGATTGGAAGTCATGTTTTTGTGAACGAGAGTGCAAAGCACGGTGACACGTGTCACTAAAATAGCTATATCTCCGGAAATAATTAAAATTTTGACAAATCCTTTTAAAGACATATTCTTGAAAGGTTAAGCTTTGAAAATATGAGAAGAAAAAAAATTGAATTTTTCAAATTTCTACACTAGAATACCCCCTTAAAGAAGTCAAATCATTTTATTACTTAGAAAGCGTAAATACTGACGATAAAAGAAAAAGTATGCAAATCTTGGAAAGGACCAAATAAGCAAAAGCAGCGTTTGTCAAAAAATAACGTCTAACATCAAACAAATTATCACGAGTAATACCACTAGAGGTTAAATTATTTCCGGAAATTTTTTCGAAGGTATGAATATTTTGAAAATTATCCCGTGCCACAGGCGAGGGATAATTTTCTTAAAATATTCTTAGCCGAGAAAAAAATTCCGGATTTTAAATTAACGTCGAGTGGTATTCGGTAAGAAAATTTTGCACCGTTTTGCAATTTAATTTATGTATTGACATATTATCTATAAACGTCACTCAACGCTATAAATAATACGATATTTTGATTGCAAGTTTATTGGAAGCGTAGAATGGCATTTAATGTCAAATGGCATCGTTTATTCTGGTTACGTGTACTTAATGTAAGTATTAGTGACAGTAATTATGACGTCAAAAAATTTCCACTAAAATTCACTCCAGGGTCCTACCCAATCGGAAAAAATTTCCGAAAAAATACTTGCGTTGCCTTGGTAGCGGTTCAAAAGAAAGGCTTCTGATTGGTTGAACAGGCTGGTGAAAAATTTTCGCTGTAATTCCGTGTTCCGTCCTTAAATAACGAATTGTGAGTGGCTATATTAGCCATGAATAAAATAATCACCTAAAAACAAACAATTTTTAAAACTAAAAATTAGGAGTGTCTGAACAGTAGTGCTCTCGAAAGATTGATGAAAAATATTTAGGCAGACAGTGTCACTAATGAAGAAGTGCTGTCAAGAAACCAAGAACAAGGAAACGACACTCTGATCGGGAATATTCTGAGATTTATATAATGAAACGATTTACAGATGGTAAAAATAATAATAATGCAAAATATGAACCGTTAATCTTACAAAGCCTTGAAAAACATGGTCAGGTTAGGCAAACATTAAAAACAACATTACAAGAAACCAATCAATAATTCGAAAAGTAAGAAGAGGAAAGAATTACCTGGCTTCTTAAAAAATAACTCTGGAACTGTGATTATAAATATTGGATGATATGAGTTTCAAATTGTTGGTGTAGGTAGCTAAAAGCAGAGAGTAGTTCTATTATGTCATCGAGAAAATTTGACAGTTGGATAATAATATTCGAAACATTGCAACACTGTGGTGGGTTGACTTTGCTGTTAAAATTTTGAAATGGTTTTGAAATTATAATCCTGTAATTTGGAAGAAAAGGAAGTAGGTAGGCTGTTAAATGCATATCCCAATTTGTTTGTTCGAATATAAACAATATTTTGAAACATTGGCGCTGGAGTAAAAGTCATTATCTCCATGATCTATGCTTATGTGACGAGGAGCTAACATTCAAAAAGCATTTTGTCACAAAAAAATTAAAATGGAGATTTTTGTTCCCCCTTATGTAGCAGGTTTAAATCAGCATAATGAGATACTAATTTCCTTCCATAAAAGATTTTATCCTACTAAAATAGGATTGCTAAAAGTAGGGTTTCATTCAAAACGAATTTAGTCCGTTGCTGAGTCGTTCAAAACAAATTTTGTTCACACGACCAATCAGATTCGAGAATACTGACATGCGCGCGCATATCCCGTGATGATTATGTTATGATATTGTTTAAACTCGCTTAAGTTAGGTTATTAATTTAATTAATTCGTATATGAGTTTATTAGTGCATAGTGTTATTGTGACTATGAATAATGGCACTGTATTTGATGATGGAAGTGGGACGAGTGTTACACAATCGAACTGCGGAACGAGAAAACGCAAAAGAAGTGGTGGGTTAAAAATACAAAAAAAAGAATTTGCTATATTCTGCATCCTCTAAACCTCTAATTTTAAAACCCTGCAAACACAATACAAAGCAGTTTTCTTGTGTAAATGTAAAACCAGACGACGTTAAAACTTTCCAACATAATTTTTTCTTAAAATCAAACAAAATTAGACAAGACAATTTGATTGCAGGTCTACTCGAAATAAAAGTAGTAAAGCGAGGAAGACCAGTAGTTACAAACAAAAAACAAAAACTAGGTGGGCAGCACGAATTCAACGTTAAATATTTTTTCCTGTGCAGACCAGTATTAAAAGGGTTCATGTGTGCAAAAATTTTTTTTTATCCTTACTGGGAGAAAAATTTGGACAAACAAGATTACGTACGATTACTTTGAAAGTTCACAACGGCAGTGCCATAGAAGAACGAAGGGGCGGTGATAGGACGAGCAGTAGATCTATAATAAAAAAAAGAAAATGCCCGATCTTTTATCAATCAACTGAGAGGAACTGAGTCTCACTATAATCGAAAAAAATCAAAGAGAATTTACTTGAACTGTGACCTGAGCATTAGCAAATTGTGTAGCATGTATAACCATAGTTGCCCAGAAGAACTACGGGTAAAGCCTTCATCGTTTAGGCGAATTTTTAACAATGAATTTAATATTGGGTTCACGTCGCCTGTCAGTGACACATGCAGCACATGTTGTCGTCTGAAGGAAAAAATAAAAAGGGCAGCAGATCAAAACGAGAAGATGCGTTACATGGTTGAGAAAAGGGTGCATTCTCAAAGAGCACACACCTTCTACACTCTTATGAAAGAAGAAAATTACGATTCTGTAGTTAATTTGTGATTTGATTTGCAACAAATTCAACCCTTACCGAAAACCACAATACAAGAAGCGTATTACTTACGACAATTTGGCTTTTACAACCTCCGCATAACCGACCTAAAAACTACAAAACCACCACTTGGACTGAAGAGCAGCTTGGCAAAGGTAGTGCAGAGTTGTCATCAGCTCTATTTTGTCACCTTACAACTTTTCATTTTCAAGGAAAATCTATTTTGTGTTTGTTTTGTGATGGCTGCATTGCACAAAATAAAACAATATCGTTTTAAGAACTCTGGTCCACTTTCTGCAGACAACAGAATCATCGCTTGCAAAAATTGTTGTCATATTCCCTGTTCGTGGTCATAGTTACCTACCTGCTGACCGAGTATTTGGGAGAGCTGAAAAAAATTCTACGGAAAAAGCCAATCATTTTAACGAAAGATGAATACTATGACTGCTACCAACAAGTTGGGCAAGTAAAAGTTCTTGACAAAGATTGGGACCTCCTAGACACAAAAAATTTAAATTTATACTACAAAGATTTGAAATCAATAAGTGATTACAAAAAAATTGAAATTTTGAAAACAATTAATGAAAAAAGGAAATCGTTCGTTGTTGTCAAAGGAACGAACTACTACAGATTTGCCTCAGATGACGACAAATTCATCTCGATAAGGAAAAGAGGAAACATTAATTTAAACAATATAAAACTAGCAAGACTCAATCTCGGACACCATCTGACAGAAGAGAAGAAGACTGACGTGGATAAACTTCTAAAAAAAATGTTTGGTGAAGACTGGGCTACAGTCGACGAATGGCTTAGTTGGTATAAAAGTTTAATCTACGATTTACCTACAACAGCTGGATATGAAAATGATGTTTGTTGTGACTGTGTGGAAACTGAACAATGTGATCTTCATGTTTAAAAATTTTCCTTTTTTGTAGTAATAATATGTTCTTTTAATATTATTTGTTTATTTCATTCCAACTACAAACGTTTCATTCAAACCATGTTTTGTTCACAATATTCATTCAAAAAGCATTTTGTCCAAAACTAAATTTCGTTTTTTTTTAATTTTTCGCAACAAAATATTTTTGTGCGGTGCTAAATTAACATATTTGGACCATTAAAATTCAAACCCCGAAAAATCCAAATACCAGCCTTTTTCATTTTTCGTTAAACAGTTTTTCTTGATTTCCCAACATTCTGATTACTGTGACAAAATGCTTTTTGGATGTTAGCTCCTCGACTAGGAAGAAGATAAATAGCATCTCGGTTTGATAGGAGCTACAGTGTAAATCATGATGCAACGGATTAACTGTATTAGTGACTGATTAGTGCCTGATTAGCGTTTTCGTTCAGGCACACTAAAAACATATTTTGGCAGGGAATTACTTGTGCTCCAAGAAACAACATCTAAATGAGGCCATCTCGCCGAAGTTTACAAGAACAATCAAGCTTGCATATCAAAATCAAGTACTTATAGTCTACTCGTGAATAGCTTTCCGATACCGCTGGAATTTTCAGTTGAAAAATGAATTTGAATGATTGATTCTAAATGTCATTCAGCATTGAAAGCTTATGTTTTTATTCAAACAACGTTTTGCTGGAAGAACGAAGACTACTGCCACTGTTCATGTACCACAAATTAAGGCACGCTTTGGGGTTTCATGTTTGTCATATTGATTTATAGAGGGTTCGGTTGAAATGGAAAGCTGCATGTGAATTGATTATAACAAAAGTAATAATAATCTGCTAGTAGATTTTGTAGAACATAACCATATTTAGTAGTTAAACATCATCATTAACACTTCTTAATTAACAAATGAGATTAAAGGAAATCCTCTCTTCCATGCCACCTTTCCCTAATTACTATTTTTTTTACAATTTCTCAGTTTAAACAGTTTCAGAAAGTTTACCTTAGTTAATTACAAAATTAATTTTAATTTACTGCAAGGATTTCCGTGCATGCAATGTAATAGTGATCAAATAAAACACATTTAAGCCGATTACCGCATCCACAAAATTTGAGCCTTCCAGTAAAGTAGCGCTTGAAATCAATTATATTTCACTAAAATTAATGCTAGTTTATACAGTTTTAATTTAATTTCTGAGTTATTTCCATGCACCATCATTGAAATATCGAATCTGAAGTATCTGGCTTCGATGCATACGCGTTGTAATTGTTCAAACTACAATCAATAGATCCTTTAATAAATTAGCTCGTAAACTTTATTTACGTTTCCTAAAATCTAATTTGATTCTTTTGTAACACTGGATTTGGAGCTTAGGTTCAAAAATAACCCTCAAAATGAATTCATCTTTGTTAAAAACTAACTAATATTGGGGAAGAATTTCAGTACATTTTCATTTAAGTTGCCTTAATCACAGAATTTCATCGCTAGTTGGCATATATCTGCAAAATAATCCAGATGCATTCAGCAAACCGTAAAATAATGAAGTTTCACCCAGTTTCGATATGAAGTTTTTAATTTTGTTTTAAAAATTGTGCTAGCGATTTTCAATCCTTGTACCATTTCTTGCAATTAGTGAAAAAATCATCACCACCTTTTTTAAATAATTGGGGATACGCCGATGCTTGAAAATTTATTCTTCTACTAATGCGTCTCCTAATTTGAGTTCGAATTTTTATAACAAGTGCGGAAATATTTTTTTCGCACTGAAAGTTATAATTATGAATAAATGTTGATTAGAATCCGATCATTATTTATTAACATTTTACTTACATTTATTAGTTTTTATTATAATTTTCTTAATAGTAAAGTTTGTATAATTGTTGAATGAAACCCCAAATAAAAGCAGAGTTCGCATTTATGTGAACCTGTTCCTTTCGGCTTAATATGTTGGAACCTATTTAAAGTTCACATTCAATAGAACTCTCAATATATCCCTCTGTCACATTTAATGATTTCCATCCACCATGCCTCTTATGAATGGTGACGCCTGCTGCTGCTACAGTCAGTATCACAGCAGATGTTTTTCTAAAGCAATGCCCAATATATTCGGAAGGATTGGATAATTTCAAAAAATCTTCAATCTTGCTAAGTACACTTCCAATGCTATTTACGTCAACAGCTTCTTTCGTACATTTTCCGCTTTGATATTCAAGGAATAATCTTAAATTTTTAATTGGCGATAGGCGACGGGAGGTATGTTTTCGAAATATTTCAACAAGATTTGCACCTTCGATGTCACTGCTGGAAATGGTAAATTCTCTTCGCACGTATAAACGTCGTTGTTTTAGAAATTGCAATCAGTATAAATGATCTTATACCTTATTGTTTGGAAGCTGAAGAACAGTCAATTCTTCTCGTCGATATGCTCCACTACTAGCAACAATCAAAACGACTTAGAAAAATAAACAAAAAATTTTATATTTGGACAATGGATAGATTTAAATTTAAAATGTTACCTTCAAACAAGTAGGTTTTTCTACTTCTTTGAAGAATTTTTCTGTTTTAGAGTTTGTTAAAACACTGACTTTCTTCAAATGTTACCCCACTGATTTTCGTTTAATAAAACCTGTCAAACTTACAAACTTCTTTATGTTGATATTTTTCTTCACTGTTCAGTGTTCATTGAACTTATTGCTCCACAACGTAGAGCTGTTACTGTAGACTCTGAATTTTTGTTTCAAAATCTCCCAATAAAACTCCTTCATTGATTAATTTCACTCGTGTTTCTTTACACCAAATTTTGAAACTGATAATTAGTTCAGTAAAATAAGGATTCAACTGCGAAATCAAAAGGAGCAAGCTGTATTCTTGCATAAACCTTTGTATTGACGTTCTGCAGACTGGCTGAGAAATCTCATATAATCTCGTGTCCGCGTCAGAAGATATTGAAGGTCAAAGGTCACGAAAATCGGTATTTCGCAATTATATCATTTTCTATGTGTCATATCTCATTTAAGGTGATTATATAACTGGTCAACCATAAAATTATCTACAATTTTTAACTCATGCATTTTTCTGTATGATCAACCGTTCTCGAGATACAGTGCGGAGAGTGGTACGCTTGCATCCGTATATAGGATTAAGCTATGCAAACTGTGGAGTCAGGTAAACAGTTTGCTATACAAAATTAATTATTAAATATACAGTGGCTGATCAAAAGTTATTGTGCAGATTTGTTGTCCGTGTGTCTTGGCAATATTTATAGCACAGTGTAAACTGTGATCATCAAGTTGGGCAGATGTTCCATTGTTAAGACTCCTCTTGTTGGTCATTATCTTCGTTTGGTCGCCCAAATTTACCATCCACGTTGTTCGTCGCATTTGATCAAATTAACTTTCACCATCAAAATCATTCGATATTGATGGAGCGTTCAGTCACTGTATATTCAACAACTAAAAAAAAAATTACTTTTTACAAACAAACTCAACCCTAAATGAGAATTCTAATTCAACATTTTATTTTATAAATATTAAATTAAAATATTCAAAATCATTCCTATTTTAAGATTTTTTTCTAGCATTAGCCTTGATTTCCTTATACGAAAAAAATTCACTTTTCCTAGCTTGTTACACAAATAGCTATTTTGTTGAGCTATGAAAATCGATTTATTTCATGAATGCTATATTTTTCATTCAGTACTAGTTTTTAAAAAAGAAAATTGGATTTTAAATTTGCAATAGTATTACTTTCTACAACGACTTTGAAAATACAGCTAATTAGCTCATTGACTGGAATACGCCCCTGCAATTAATATCCCCCAATGTTTATGTTTACTCATGTCGAAGTTAAAAAATAGATCCTCAGGAAAAGATTGAACCGTGCCACGTCGAATTTAAAAACCACTTCAAAAGCGTCAATTTGAAAAGCATCAACTTTTCGAATAACAACCCAGACAACTGTAAAAATCCCTCAAAGACGTTTATTACTCCAATACCGCCAAACCACAAATTTCCGCGGCCCGTTCATCACCCCTTCTCCGTTACCTGCGCGTCTCATTTCCGCAACTGAATATTCTACTTGATACACATTTCCTGCATTTTTTGCGTCGTATCGATCCTCGCTGATAACACACACACACACACACACACACACACACACATACACACACTGCACTCCAAGTTTCGATTTCAAACGTAATGGGAACCAGACCGCAACCGGCCGCAGGATTGTTTCAAGCGCATCAGCACAGGCAAGAAAAGCATTACACAATTTATTATAAATAACCGAGTCAACAACGAATGTGGAAATATTATTTCCCGCAAACGTGGAAATGGGCCAACGTCTTTTTTTAAATGTCAACGTTTGCACGATTGAGAACGGTCCTCTTGCACATCTCCGGATCAATAGTGCGGACATAAATCTCGAAATTGGTCTTTTTTTTCGATAAGCATGAATAGGAAGAAAGTTAGTCGCTTTTTTCCCGGGTATATAAATCACGAGCCGTCAAGCTATTTTCAAAAACAAGGTCGCAGATATTTTTTGTGTTAAATCGAGTTAATATCTCAGCTGGATGAAAAATTTCGAATTGGTAATGTATCTGCAGAAGTTGGGCGAAATTTCTCCGAGCACTTTGCTCTTTGTGACGTTGATATATACGAATGTTGGTGCACGCTTGCGGTAATTAATAAGTTTTGATTTAGTCATGTTCGGAATTGGAATAGTGTGAACAAATTAGTGAAATCCACCGAACCAAGACGATTAGGTTTATTACTTTGCGATTTAATTATTCAGCGCGTATCGAATTCTGGGCCAATTAAAGCAATTTTCACAAATTTAAACATTTAGATATTTATTCGTAAACATGCGAGGGATTATTCATAACATATTAGGTTACCAGGAAATAAATCGTGATTTTGTCTTCTCAAATAATTTTTCATTATAGTTAACAGAATGGTTATTATTAACATTGGGACTGCTGCTGTAGAATATAAACCATCAAGATTGTTTTTTATTATTAATATAACGATTCAAGGCTTTCTTGTTATTTCAATTTTGATCTCTGATTAAAATTGGCTGAATATAATTTTTGTAAAATAATCTTGCAAGACTTACTAATTTGGCAAAAACTTGTTGAAACTGTAGGAAACGTCAATCAGGTATTTGGCCAGAGCTCAGCTACTAACTGCATAGTTCAACTTTGGTTTGAGCAGTTTCGGAGCAGAGTGAGAGACTTAAAAACAGGAATGTCGAGGGGTAAATTTATTACTGATGAAGGAAATTAAGGGGGCACTTGAAGCAACATCATATTCGACGGTTCAGTTGTTAACTTGCTTGAATGCGATTTAAAAAATATAACTAGATAAATAGATTTTGTACGAAATGACTGATCACAGCAAAATAGTTACGAGGTTTACGTTTTAGTGCTTTAAAAATCAAGATGATTGATTACTGGAAAGGCTTGCGTTGAAAAGTGTACTGTCAGAAACAGTTGGATGTATCCTATATAACAGTTTGCCGACAATGAGCTATCAGGTTCCTTTTTAAAATCAAAATTTAACCAACTGGCAGTTACTTATTTTTTAAATCCAGGTCTATCTCAATAAAATGGTGTCCAGAATTGAATAAAATACATCACATATAATCCAATATCAAGCTTTGGCCAATAGAAGATGTTCTATTCATTATTACGGCACAATAGACCGAATTAAAACACGAAGTTCTGTCTCATGCACCTTATTCTCCGGTCCTGTCACCAACAGATTGCTATATTGCAAACGCTTCGATATATACTATGGACAGTTTTTATATTGATAAAATAAACAATTGAATTTCTAGCGTATCAAATTGCATGATTTTTACTTTGTTTAGTATTTACTATATGCCGCACTATACCGGGTGATCCAAATTGAATGAAAGTTCATCACTCCGCTATTGTGTGTACTAGTGACATGATTGATATCAATAATGTTTATAAATTTACCATAGTTAACACTCAAGCACACTGAAATGGTACAAACAATAACAGAGCTTACAAATTCTAATGCTTCATAATTGAAAATAGGACTGTAGATTGAGAACTTCTTACTTTTCCTATTTTCAAAAATTGACTTTTGGTTGCTTCACAGCTCTACTATTTTAGTCGACCACTCTGTCAATAATAAATATCAAAACCCAGAAGCATATGTCTGTAAAAGCTTTCAACCACTGCGCTTTTATTAACTGTCACTATTGACGGTACTATGTTGTTTCAACTTTTTCTTTGTGCGTACACATTTGAATGATTGGTAAGTAAACAGATTACTTTCTTCTGACTAAGAATAAATTGGGAATAATTTTCGATTAGAACAATCAGAAATACCCATTTGCAACTTACTGGACATAATTAAAAGCACTGTATGTGTAGATTGGAATGAGCAACGCTTTAGAAAAATAATGAATTCAACTACTTAACCTGATAGCTGGAATTCTTCTGTATGGCCATTTTTATAGATTGATACAATGAAATAAGAACAATGATGTTAATAATGGTAATGAGTGGGTGTATTATTATTATTGGCGACTGGGTAGTTCAGTGGCAAGAGAACCAGAACCAGAAGAAGAACGCATGGAAGTTTCAAGTTGAAGTCCCGGAAAGGAAACACAAACAATGACGCTTCCCCTGAAATATCTGGACGTTTGGGGGAAGTAACAAGTCCTATGCATAACACCAATAGCGTTTGCACCAACTCTGTAACACGCATGCCGACCAAGTTGTGCATTTAAGGGTTAACAATGGCTGCAACACACACCTCGACACCTAACGGTATTAAAGGGACAAGGTTCAGATGAGATAGTATTATTATTGAAATATAATACTGTTTATAAGTATATTCTTCCAAGGCTATTGCGATAACAAATATTTATGATCAGCATGTATTAAGTAGAAAAAAACTAATTGACGTAATCGGCACGTTCATTCAATTTAGATCACTCTATACTTTTTAAATTTTTTCTCTCTGCCAGGTTTTTAGAGCAAATGCTTTCTAAGTTACAACGTAAATGTTTACACATAAAAATACATTTTGTTCAAAAAGAATGTTATAAAAAAATCTCGAAACGGAAAAGTTACTCCTCAGTTCATTTTTAATTTTAAGTAAGTTACAACATTAAATGCAGATTAAAAAGTCCTCTAAATAAATAACACATTTCTGAAAAAATACATAATTGCTTTTATGCCGAGTAAAGTTTTTTCAGAAGCAATTTAACAGCATTGTTTAATCGAGAGATCTTTCACTTTCAGATTTGATTAATCTAAAACGAAGACTGGGCCTTCCAGAAATCCCTCGCATACCGGTTCAACTAAAAAATTAAGATTTTAAAAAACCTTTCCCTAATTTTATTGAACGGTAATTTCCAGGGGTTTTGTAATATTTTCACACCTGTTGTTTCCACAATGTTTATTTGTTAATTGCGCAGCTGATCTCATAAAATCAACGTGGGTGTTCCGTTTGTTTACAATCGTTAACTTAATTAAAGCAGCTTCACCAACATTTTGGAAATGTTTTGATAATCAGATGGAGTAACCCAAAAATACACAGGCCGCTGAAAAAAATACAATCAAATCTGGAAACAAATTGTACTACGTGGCAAATTTAATCTAAATTAAATTGGAAAGTGTACAAGCAATTCCTAATCTGCCAACATTGTGGCATATACAAAATTTGCTCGATTAACAAATTCTGTTATTAATATCACTCATCGCCTGAAGACGCGCAACGAACGTTTTAATCACGCGTTAATAAAATTGTAATTTAAAATTCCGGGTAATTGTTTGAGTTGTAAATAATAGATACGTTGTAACGAACTTTTTGATGAATGAATAAATTTTGCAAATTTGAAATAAGTTTGCACTAAAGAGCGAGCCGTTAATTAAAACTACGCTCAGAGCATAAGCATTGAAGAAAATTTTAGAACTGTTTTAATTGCCCACTTTGTTACTTGGATGTTATGTAAGCTTCACGGCCGGTTATAATTGCATGCGGGTCCCTCTGCAGACAATAAACACTTAAAAATTTTCATTAAAGTAGATCTAAACTGCAGTGCTGAATAAAGCATCAGGAGTTGGAGGAGGTTTATGGTTGTTATAGTAAAATCCGAGAGGATTAGTAAAAAGCTTTTCAGTGTTTATATAAAGACACTAGATGTCGAAAATGCCAATTAGTTTAGAAAGTTCCGAACGAACTTTGGAATTGGACAACGATCTACCAGGTGCTGTGGTAGATCCTGGATAAGTAGTAAAAGAATGATCAGGAAAATTTAATTATACATGGTTTACTGTAAATACAACCTACATAACTCGATAAATTTGTTTGAATTCTGCAAATTTAATGTTATTGTTAATTTTAAAGCAACCAGGAATGACGTCATCAGTACAAGAGCTGAAGTCATCAGTTAAAAGAAGATTATTAGTTACATTAATTGCTTCCTTTTTTGATTTGCTTATGGAAATTAAATTTTAAACAAACATTTTGGGGAGTCAAAGTGACAGGAGCATTATTAATCGCCTCAGAAAGGCCAACAGACAAGAAGTTTGTGTGTTCCATACGAATTTAAAGCTGAAAATCAATTTCAATTTTGAACGAATTGCAAATTGTTCAATAAGAGACCTTATTGTTCAAGAAATGGATGCTAAACAAGTTCAATTGTTATCCTTTTTTTATTTCATATAATAGAAATGCTGAAATCAAACAATTGTTGAAGAATTAAAAGTTTGTTTACTTCTGAACAAAGAAGCTATTAACTAAATATATTTCTTAAAATTTCACAAAGTTTATAATGAATTTCCAAGAGAATTGAAGTGAGAAGTAGCTGCATTAACTCGATATAATCTTCTAAAACTTGGTTAAACAATGAAATTTTGAATATTTCCGAATCAAAAGTGAAAGATGAAAGAACAAAATAAATGGTAATTTTTTCTTTAATATTTAAAACATTTTTTGAAAGACGCACGAATTTTTCTAAAGTGACATTTTAAATTAAGCGAAATGCACGTTCAGATCGTTTGAGAATTACAGGGCCTTAACGTTTACTTTTGCTAAAAATTTGTTTACTCAGCTATTTTTAGATTTTCTCGCAAAATGTGCTTTTGCACGTATTTATGATAAATAATTCATTGATAATTACCGATTAACAATTGAGTTTTTCACGCATTCATATCGTCACTAATTACAATAAAAAAAATCTCCCATTGTCTTGTATTTCGTGAAACTTTGCGAAGAATACCTATCGCCAGTTTCTTTTATTGTAGGGAGTTTTAATTAATATTTTTGCGTTCTATTAATGCTTGGATGATTCAAAAGGATCTTTTTCTGTGCTCACAATGCAAAATGCAACTTGAAACAAAATAACGTTCGCCGTCAGTGAACGGTTAAGAGTGAACAGGGAGCATTACATTCATTTCCGTTGGTAGTAATAAGTACTGAAGAAGATTAATGTGGGATGTGATCTGCGTCAAATTTTCGAATGGACTCTAATTTAACTGATGTTAAAAAATGCGCTTGTTGTTTCGGTTTGTCATGATTGGATGAATGTTATAAAAACAAACTGCAAAATTTTCACGTCAAAACTGTAATTAGTATTATTTTTGGCAAATGTACGTTTCCTTCTCAAAAATAATTGGGTAACTTGTATTAAATTTCAATTTGGTAAGATCGTAAGGACTCGTAGTTGTTTTATTGTAAATTACATTTTTTGCAGTTATTAATAGAGACGCAAAATATTTCCACACCGTAATGTTTCACATCTGGTGAACTAATGACAATGTGATTTATTTTAATGTAGGTGGGTAGTATGGTATAGTATGTTGGCCGGATGTTAATAATTGTATAAAAATAAATTTTTGTAAAGTAGTTCGTCATACATTTTAATATGTCATTATTTAGTTTTTTGTATAATAGTTATGGTATAACATGATGATAAATTGTTTGTGTTTATTTTTATATTGTCTTTATTTCTGATAACACAGCCGATTTGTTTTAATCCATACCTGTTTATATTGAAATGTTTTAAATCGATTAAAGCCTAAAGCATGGCGTACTATCAGAAACATAAGGAATAAACATAACATTTCAAAGAATTATTGGAGGAGACGAGACCGGAATCTGCAAGATTAAAAGAGGAATACAAAAGTAGATTATAAAAAAGTGCACATAAGTGATTCAGAAATAAAGAAAAATCACCTGGAATAGGAAGAGTATACCCAGAACTAATGACATTTGAACCAGGTGAACTGTACAGGGTGTCCCATCACTTGTGGCCACCCACAAAATTGAGCTTTAATTGAAAGCTATATATTTGAAATTTGGTGCACGTATGACTCTGGTATAAGGCTAGAAGTTTCCGGTTGTAAATGTTAATTGTCGGCGTTAGTTTTCGAGAAAGAAAATAAAAACTGATTTTTTATAAAAATACTATCTCATAATTTCGTCAAATTTCACTTTTTAGGATCAGTATTAGTGAGACAAAGATGTCCAAAGTATTATAAAAATTCAAAAGCTGTAATTAGCCTAAAATTCCCTTATATTCGAATCTTAACAGTAAATGTAATGATTTATGACTGTAAAGATCGTCAAGGATCTCCGCAAAGTTAAGTACGATTTAAATTTATGGCATTGTAAAAATTTGTCACTCTCGAGTGAAATCCAGTCCAAGTGAACATCAGGAGCGTTCCTAAATCGAACCTTTTTACATTCTTGTAGATTTCTAAAATTTTTGTAAGTCCTCTAATAAATTACGATTATGAGAACGAACATGATTTAAAGTATGGATGTTGAAGATGTCGAAGAGGACTTATTACATTTTGAATTAATGTTTGAGTTCAAAGATGAATGCGAAAGATTTTGAATAACGGGCTGATAATAAGTATCGAACTGAATGATTTCGGAATTTGTTGAAAATTACTTAGGGTATGGACTTTGGTTATTTCTTTTTTCACTAATCCCTCGAGATTTCTAGGGGTTTCCATACTTTTTCTACACGCTGTATATAGCAGCATCGTTCAAAGCATAGTAACATAAATGGAATGGACAAAAATAAATAAAAGTAAATTGATGGCGACGAAAGTGGACTAGAAAACTGCAACAAATAAGAAATGATAAAATAAGAGAAAATATGAACATGGGCACGAACATAGTCGAACAGATAAAGAAAAAACAATTAATATGGTTTAGGTATACTGAAGCATGACGGAATTCTTAAAACAACACTAGAGGGGACAGTAGAGGGTAAAAATTTACGAGGAAGACTAAGGTTACAATACACCCTCTCAAACAATACAAAATGTCAACTGGCAAACATACAAAAACTTGAAGAGGTTGCTCGGAATAGAGAAGAATGGAAAAAGTGTTGCAACAAACCAATCGAAATATTGTGAACGGAGAGAGATACGAAATGAACAGGTAACACAGGATAGCCCAAGATTCTATCAATTATAATGAACTGATAAAAAGGAGAAGGAGAGAAAGGCCAAGGAAAAGCTGTAACTTAAATGCTACTTACATGGCTACAACACACAAATGCAGTTCAACATTTAACACTAATAAGAGGAATAAGATAAATAATAAGAATGTGTACTTTTATAAATGAAAAATCGACCTGTTCGAGGATTTTCTTTCGAAAAATAATAAAGTGCTGTTCAAAATTACCCAGATATTTTGCCATAAAGCGTTTTTAGTGTAGTTATCAATCATTATACCTAAAAAAAAAAAAAACATAATGTTGAATAGATTGCATCATTTCGGATTTACTTTTTGCTCATTTTTATACAATACTAAAAACAATAATTTTGAACAGCGGTTTATTTCCAATTTTAAAGAATTTATTCCATACTTTAGACGCCCACTATTCAGTAACTCTTGAAAGGCCAACGTTTAGTTCTTCTGCAACCTCTTGAGTTGTTTGGCGTGGGTCCGCTTCAGTATCGGTACTCAATTGGTTGTCATTAATCGAAATAGGACGTTTGCGACCCTTCTCATCTTCAAAGCTCTTCGTTGTGAAATTTTTCTAACCAATATCTTAAATTGATTTATTTCGTTCCGGGCGGTTTTTTTAACTGGTGCAATAAAATCGCTAAAATTTGAATTTCGTCCATCTTTTATTTGCCAGCAGATAATAATGAAAAATAAACAGTGAAAACAAAACCATTATCAAACAATAAATAATTCGTTCTAAAATAATTTTTAACAATTAAAGTAGCAAAACCCGAAATTATTATTTTTGCAACAAGTAATATTTTACGTTCCT
This sequence comes from Dascillus cervinus, assembly GCA_949768715.1. NCBI lineage: Eukaryota > Metazoa > Arthropoda > Insecta > Coleoptera > Dascillidae > Dascillus > Dascillus cervinus. The sequence goes on along the minus strand of OX458319.1, from coordinate 19,904,421 downwards.
TTGTAATTGTGCGTGTTTATGCTGACATCAATTAAAAATTAATTGTTTATTTGAGTTACTACCTCCAACTTTAATCAACGACTATCAAAATAAAATTTCAGATTCTACCGTGACAATTGAAATTTAAATGCTGTTTCAAAATTTGGGCAATATTTGAATATAAATACTAATTTAATTGTTCAGCAAATAAAGAAATTGACAAAACGTCGATCATTCCATTTAATAAACTAAACAGGATGTTAAACCAATTTTAATAAGCAATTCACAAAATGCCCAATTACTGAAAGTGGGCGCGACATCCGAACTTTTCGGCTCCAATTTGCACATTTGCGAATATCAAAGGAAAACCTCTCGTCAAAGCTCACAATTTTCCGGCCTCATTAAACGGATAATGAGAGAAACAAGGTTTTTTGCCGCATCCTTATTAGGCCAATTTGCCCAAAACGCGAATCGATTACACACATGATCTGCCCGAGATCGGTCAAATCGGTTAAGAGAGATATTGGATAAATTCAAATCTAATAAAGTGGTCGACGTTCCTTTTGTCAAACGAATTTCTTATATAGCTAAGCTTTTTTAATAACGTATTTCTACTTCCCCGATCCAACGAACAATTTCCAGATCAAAAAATGCAATTTCTATTTCGAGATAATGAAGTCATTTATCATTTCGTTTTATGGACAGCAGATGTTTGTGCATTAGTTTTGCACTCTCTTAGGGTTTTTCAGGACATCGGCAACCCCATGTTCGTGCGGAGCTCAAAGTTCAATACCACCATTAAATTTATTTGAATGTTTGGTTCTGTTTACACTTGACTTACCGAGGTGTGTGAGCCCTCGACGCCCCTTGTGTATTAAGTAGCTGGGACGGTTTAATAAAAAAAACTGAAAAGTCGGATCCAGTCGAACCTGCTGTGCAAGAGCGATAAGGCAGGATTGCAGGTGCACCTGCAGCAGTTTGATCAATGCTACGGTCAACGGAGCGAACGTATGAGCGACGCGATATGCTTGGCGCTCGGGATCCTCAGCCAGTCGCTCAACACGCGTTGTACGGTTCGCAGCGGCGGAAGTGAGCGGTCACAGCACGCAGGAATTAGTGAGTGCGATTTTTTTTCGCGCGCGAAATTTTCTGTGCGACAAGTGCGAAACGAGCAAGCGACGCGAATTTCCGGTGAGTACGACTTACGGGCACGTTTTAATTGAAACAATTAAATTCAGAAAAATCTGAGATTGTTTAGGATTTTCAGGCGGAATTACGTCCACGAAATTATATCCATTAATTCTGTTTGAAAAGTGTCATTTGGAAAACTTGAGATGCCAGCAGCAAGTTAGTATAAAGTTGGTTTTGCCGACTTTATAGACCCCCGAATCCTAGGGGATTATTTTATAAAAGGTTGTGCTGAAATTGCAATAAACGAAATTATTCGAAGGGAAATTTTGACTTCGTAAAGAACTTCACCCAAGTCGAATTTAAGTTTTTGTGCGGCAATAAAACGTTTTGCAAAAACGGTTTGCGTTGTTACAGAGGCGATTTTGACCCGCAATAAAAATTTTGATGCTGCTAATCGCAAATCGTTTCAACAACAAGTTAATTTTAAGGAAATTGCAGAATTCGATCAAATTAATTGCTGTGGTTTTGCGTTCTGAATCGATTTATCTAATTGTTTTGAATTTATAATTTCTGTGGAAACAAGTTTGGCCAGAAACATGTTTGGTCAGATACAAATCCAAATTTTCTGAATTTACAATATTTGGTGGTTCCGGTTAGCTGACATTAATAAAGGTGTAAAAATACCAAGTAATTAGATTTTGCAACGATTCGCTGTTCATGTTTTATAAAAACTTTAATTATAATTGTATGATGAATTTTTTAAAGCCTTTTTCAATTGTAATTGCAATTTTATGTTGTTTTGTATTAAATTTTAAACTCATTTTAATAAAGTAAACAAAATAAATGTACATAAAATGTGTTAAAATTAATTTGTTATAAACCTAATAATTTCGCAAGAAATTTCTTCTTAAATCTGAAAATACACTTTAGTGTTTATTTTTCATTTTACCACATATTATTTGAGTTCGTTGGTTTAAAAACAAATTCGGTTACAAAATGTATAATTTACATAAACAACAACAGGCACTAAAAAGATAAAGAAAACAATGAAAAATTCTGCTGCTGCAGTAATAAACCTTATTTTCTGTATAGTCATTATAATTAATTTTAGTCTCATGTAAAATCTATTTAAAGACTTTTTACGAGGCATAATTGCTACATTGGAAAATTGTTGTCACAATTTGCCAACGCCAAATTTGAAGATTTTCATTGTTAAAACAATTTATTTTTACAAAAAAAAAATTAAGATTGAATCAATTTCCCTTAAAAAAGTCTATTGTCTGGATAATAACCATATCCTTCTGTGATCTGTAAGATTCGATCGTGAGCAAATTCTAAAGTGAGAATTGCATTTGCGTTGCATGTGCACTTATGTCAAAGCTTACTTATTATATGCTCAAGCTGATATCCAATAAAACAGAAAAATTGTGCAATTTAAAAAATTTCACGCTCAAAACTGCCACAATAAAATACCTTCCGTGCAAATTTACTAGGAAACGAGATATTAATATTAAAAACGCGTTTCGTAACAAATTGTTTTAATATCCTTTTAATGTTAGAAGTTTATCAATGTAAACTTTTCCGTTGTTTATAAATAAAAAACCTCCAAATTCATAAATACCGAATAAGTTGTCGGCAATTCTAAACGAGTTGTGTAATCGTTTATGGAGGTAATTGCTCCTATTTTTTAAGCGGGGCCTGTCTCGTTTTGTTCCCTCGCTTCCTGTTTTTAATCCACTTCGTTATTATTTCGTGAAAATGCTAAAAAGACGACATTTTTTGAAATGAGCTCCGAAGAGCTAGAATTCCAAATCCCGGACAATGTTTAATTAAAAATATGAAGACTTAGTTTTTTCTCGTCCGGCGCTCAACTTGTCGTTTCGGAAAATTGGCGTTCAAAAACAGAACAACTCAAAGAATGGTAATTAACTACCGAACGTCACAGCTTCTCAATGATTTTCCTGGAAATTCGTAATAGTTTATGTCATTATTATGGAATTATTCATTACTATAATTAATAAACTTAATAAATTTTTAACAAAGCGGACACTATTCATTTAAAAATTAAGATATTTTTAAATTTATGAGCTATTAAATTAATTGAAATATTTTATTAAGCTCGTTCGGGAAAACGCTTTGAGAGTCCACTTAATTGCGAAAACTATCTATTTTTATGCGTTATTTTATTATTGTTGAATGCTTCCAATTTATTTATTTTCGATTTTCTGTGTAGGTATAAAAAGTAAATGGGGAGGAGAGAGCGACGTTTATTGTTTGCATTTTTTTTTTTTTGGAGGACAATGAGAATTGAGAAGGGTTCTGAACAGTTTTTTTCGCAAAATCGCAGTGTTTTTGACAATGAAAACAATTTTTTTTTCATTTAATTGCCATCAAAGGTGACATTTTATCTTTACTAATTTCTGCCCCAAACTTGTGTTTTTATTGTTTAGTAACTACCCTCTAAATTTTGATAGTAGACTTAACAATTTTTTGTTCAAGTGGTAAATATGAACTAAAATAATTCTACATTTTAAAATGTACAATTTTTGAATCTGAAAGCCAGTTTCAGCTATTTGTTTTACTTGAACTCTGCGCAGAAAACCCCAACTGTTTTGATTTAAACGAATTGCTTTACCTATATTCTTTTGCAAGTTGAAATTTGGCTGCATTTTAAATTTCGCCTTACTATGTTTTCGTAGGCTTATGATGGGGAAAATAATGGTAAGTCGGGAAACGATGACGGTAATTTTTGTGTTTTTTTTTCTGTCGGAGATGGGAACAAGTTTTAATTCGACAGTTTTGCTAAAGCTATGATGTAAATAAAAAAATAGAAGGATGTAGGTTGTATCGTATTTAAATAAAATTAATGTTTCATTAATTACTTGGTTTATACAGTGTGTCCTCCGATGGGTATCTCACCCTTGTAAAATTTCTTATGTTTAATTTGACGGATAGTCGCTCTGGATAAGACGATTTGTTGGCTTCGGAAGTTACAAACAATGGTTAAACTTCTAATGAAGTAAGCAGAGCGTTCTGAAACTTAGAAAATAAGAAATAAACCTTAAGCAAAGTATCCTTATTTCTTATTAACAAAGTTTTTTCAAAACTTAAGATTGCTTTAAATACAGAGTTTTTTTAATTAATTACTTTTAAAACTAAAGAGATAGTCTCTTCATAATATTTCAGGCACTGAGCTACCCACTAACGGTAACAATTTTGAAAAAGTAAATGTTTTTACAATGCATAACAAATTCATAATCAAAATCATAGAAGTCGGAATCAACATTCTTCTTTCAAAGTTTTAATTAATTTGGCCTAATTGGCCGCTGAAGATTTAAAATTTGGAACGAAAATAATATTTCAACACGGCGGATGTTCTGGATACTTGACAATTCCAGTTCAACAGCTGTTAAATATTTGGTTCCCTGACAATTGAACTGACCGCTTGGGCCAATGGTTTGTAACTGTTGATTATGTACTTTTTAATATGGTATTTAAAGCACATGGATTTACTAAAACAAAAAAATGTGGAAGTTGTGAAAACGAGCAGAAAAATTTGTATTAGTGCTATGTCTTCATGTTCAATAGTTCTTGACCCTAATTGAGTCAAATGTTACGTTAATGAAAATTTACTTGTTTATAAATAACTGTGTTAAATAGCATTTACCAAAAGAAGATAGGGGTAGCTACTTTAAGGTCGATCTCATATTTGCTAATTTTGTGAAGGTCCATTTATTAAAAGTTTGGCCACTGTTTCCACAACAAGGGTAACAAGAGTGCGATATTCTATTCGGTGACCGATTGTATATTTGCATTTATTTATACTGTGATATCCGGACTTACCGACTTATACGAATTCGAAGTTATCCCCACTTCTCACCGTTGTAACCGTTTCCGCCCGCGTTTTGAGCGTTTTGATCTTGCACGGACGTATATCGTAACATAAACTTTTGGTTTTGTCGGGTTTATTTTTAAAATTTTGTATCATAAACAACTTTTTAATTGATTGTTTTATTATTAGAGCCATTTATTTGGAAAGTGAGGCAAGTTCATTCTATGTTATTGCTAGATATTTAATAGTTTGCATTTGAGTGGGTTTAAACATATTGCTAAGTATTATTGTTTGCGGTCTTATTTTATGTAAATTTAATATATGGTTATTATGAGCCAACGGAATTGCCTCACTTTTAAACACAATGATTTGCTATAAACGTTGATTTTTGATGCTGGGGGGGAGAGATTTTCGCACAGAAAGAAGTGTCCTACAGCCACCAAATTTTGTACACAAGTGAATCTTATTCGGGGGGGGGGGGGGGGGTTCCGCCCAAATAGATTTTCGCGTAGAAAGAAGTGTCCTACAGCGACCAAATTTTGTACACCGAGCGAAGCCAGGTACTTTAGCTAGTTATATAATAATTGTCAATGAGGCAGCTAATGACTATATTTTGGCAACTTTATGTTTCAGATTAACATTGTTCCGAAATTAAAAGTGTAGGAACACTTTTTTGAATGCATTACAACTGTAGCGTTTAGAAATAAATGCAATCGCTCCGTGCTTTTGCCTTATAATCTTGTTTTTGTCTGTTATTTGATACACATTCGTCACATGATCGCTGTTCAATTCGGAAGCGTATCAGGCAAATTTAACAACTCCACATTTTCAAATTAAATTAAACGATTTCGTTGTCGAAGATATTTTACGTTAGGTAAACGTATCGGTAACAAATTGACTCCCGGATTACAAATTGTCTGGTTCGATTAAAAAACTGCAATGTCGAAACGGTCGAAGTTCCTATTTTTACCGAATTATTTTCGAAAATTTGTTTGCGCTGAATAACAATTTCTTCAGTCATCACTTCGGTAACGATCCCTATGTTTACTACTGTACAAACAACGCATGCAGAGTTTCGTTTATAATAAAGGAGAATTCAATCAGCGAAACTTAACAATAAAACTATACGATTTTTTTCTTTGCAGGAGGAACCGACTGAAAACGCTGGGAGCAGAAACTTTAAATATATTCAACGCGACAGTGGTTGACAGAATACTTAAAAACGGCACGTGATATACTGCACGGAATAAAAATAAATTGATCCCAGGCTGTTCTGTGGACATTAAAATAACCTGCAAAAATCTCGAAACTGATTTAACCGAAAGTTGAATTTTTTGGCCGGCGACGCGACGCACTTGACAGTAATAATTTTCATGTGACGTCCGAGTGCATCCGTGTAATTTAAGTGTTGTACCTGCAAACAATTCAAACTTGAGCAACTAATAATCCAGCCTCACTCGAAATTTATGGAACAAGTTACGACGCTTTTACCAACCTTTAAACTCAATTTGGTAAGTTCGTTTAAACCCTAAATTTAATTAATAGTGTAACTCTGTCTCCGGGAATATAACCGAGACAATTAAATTGCGCGATAGGTCGGAGGAAAAAATGGACGCGTTGCGTGACGCTCCACGATTATTGCGATTGCGGCTTACGTGTTTGTTACCGCAATTACATTCGATGTCGTGAATTGCAAAAATTATCTTGCGATGGCATTTGAAAAAATTGCGTTCCTGTAATTCCTTGAATTCGTAGTTCTAATGACAAGCATTTATTCAATTTCAATTTTAAATTTCGAGATAAATTACCGTAAAAATTTTAATGTACAAATTAATTTCATCCACATTTTAATATCGTTAGTTTGTAGCTTTTCAATTTACGCTATACGTTCCTTGCACGCTCTTTCAGTTTTTTACAAAGTATAAAAACAATGTGCTTTTTAAATTCGACTTCTAGACAGCTATGCTTTTCTACTAGGCAAATCGTAGGTTGTAACTTGACACAAAACATAATGTAATTATTCAAGCACATACCAGGTGTTTAAAAAAAACGTAGATAAGGCCATAGAAAAATAATATAATGTTTGTTGCAAGCTTTTAACAGTTTAAAGTTTCATTAAACAGTATTTTATTTTTCCATGGCCAAGTTTTATCAATTTTTTTTTTGAACTCCCGTTATAAACAAACCAAAGTCATTGTATAAGTTCATAAAAATTGCGCGGTATATCGTTTGTAACATTTGCTTGCTGTGATAATGCACAGAGGTTGGAAGCTTCATGGTTCGCAGCGGTGAGTGAAGTTTATGTTTCAATTGCAAAGAAAAGCAAGCATTCCACGATTCGGTTAAAATCGGACGCGTTGGTATCTGCGCATCAATTCAGTCTCATGAATTTCTGAGTTTTTCCAATTTATTTTGCTGCCTTGTTGTGTATTTTGTTTAAACTATGTTATGTTACGACTAATGTGTAGAAATATCATAAAAAAAATCACCAGCAGTAATGTCACTTCGTGGGAATGATTGTTTCTCGTAAATTTGTAGAATTGTTGGTTTATTATAACATTAATAAATTGTTCATTTTTATTTGTATGTTTTTTGTATACGAGTTCAAAACAATACGTATCTACAATTTACACATTCCAAAATTAACTTCAGTAAAATAACACAACGTCATATCTTTATTATCACATTTTCGACATATTTAACAATGCAACTTTTAATATTTAAATTGTATGTGTTATGTCAAAACTATGACCAGATAATTGAGCGAGTTTTTTTATCTAAGTCATACGTTTTTTCCGACGAAAAAGTCATAGACATGACCTTTAAAAAATCACTCGGTGTGAATGGACTTAAATTGATATTGCAATTTAAAATGTATAACATTTAAACAGTAGTATTATTTCAATATAAATGTTTCCGATTTTTGCAATAAAATGCTTTTTTGTAACATTTGTAATAAATGCCCATTTAAATATCTTTTATTGGTACTGTAATAACCTTACTTGCAGTTAAATTATGACATCTTGTTTGTAGAATTTTCCTGTTGACGTTTAAAATTGGTTGTTAAAAGTTTTTTTCTTCCATAGTTAGATTTTAGTTTTGAGTTAATCGCTATCACAAGTTTTTCATTTCCTGTTTTTTTTTTACTATTTTCCTGTCCTTGTCGGTAATGATAATTCTTCTAAAGAGTACGATAATTTTTGTAATTTTCGTGCGTTTGTTTTATTTAATGTTGCTTTTAGCAGTTTGGCTTGAATTTTCGTAATACGAAAAGTTTTCTTTTTATTTTCGTTTCGCTTTTACCGGTCTTACGACAAACAGTAATTTATTTAACATCTTTTCATTCGTACGCAAAAAGTTGAGTAATTTATGTTCTCAACCAATTTACTTCGAGCCGAACATTTTTAACTGGAAATAATTCAATAAAAATATTATTAAAACAATGCTAATTTAATAAGTAAATAAAGTTTGTAATTATAAACTATTAACTTAAATTGCCACTAAATATTAAATTAGTTTATAGAACGGAACAAAATACATAATATAACGCAATTTCAAAAATAGCTTCAAATCTAAATTTACACAGACTTTATGTTAAATTCGCGGACCCCATCCTCGAAACAGAGGGTTTAAGATGTTTGCGTCACTGTTTTCGCATTTCGGTTTAAGGTCAAGAAAGCTCAACTTGTTTATTCGATTCGATTTAATTTGGTAACTGCCATCAGCGAATCCCATGCGTCATATCAAAAAAGAAGGAATTAAAAACCGCTAAATATCGACATGAACGTGGAAATTAGCTCGCCAATTTTTTTTAAAATAAATCCGAACGTGTTACGGTTCATCTTTATCTAACCGCCGAAATTAGATCCAAAATTATTACCTGTTCACTGATCGCCACCCTAAACAATGTTATCGACTGAATTTTTACGTTTCAAATTTTCCCCCTGCGATTTTTTTGATTTTTCAAACGGCTCGTGAAATCGGTGTTACAGAGCACAAAATCAATAACGGTCGCAAATGCGCTGCTTATTGTTTTGAATCATGATATCGCCTTCAAACATGACCATAGTAAAACTTTTCCGCATTGCACTTATCAATGAAATGTATGTGCGGTATTAGAAACGGCTTGTTTGGGATAGATGATAGCGCGACATGCAATTCCCGGAATTAAGCGGCGACGATTGTTTCGGTGGAAAATCGATTGGAAATTACACGAAAAACTCGGGAAATGAGACATTGAGCGATCGTGAGTGACATTTTAAACAAGTCTCATTTACATTACAAGGTATTGATTACATCTACATAATGCGACTGAAACATCTTACGAACCGGCGATGAAATATTTAATGGTTTGTCATTGAGATTTGGATACAGTCACTGAGGTAACGAGGGTTGCTTTCGAATAATATTTATTCAGTGAGATTCTAGCTAAAAAAAATTCTTTTTTCTTTACGTGTTTGAATGTAATAAGAATGGTTACATAAATGCGAGATGTATGTCCTCGTTTATTCTGTTTGTGTAAATTTATATTTGCTAGAATAATTTACATTCAAAAATGCTAATTTGATTTTGGCAAAAGTAAATTGGAACGCTTTTCTGTTGTGTTTTGTGTTATGCCTTTATTGTGAAAGCATTCGTATTTTGTTCTTTAAGGTTCCTAATTATAAATCAACGAAAAAATACATAAGAGAAGTTTTTGTTTGATTAATGATTTATTAAATTATTTATTAAAAGAAAAGGAACCTGAGACTTACTCTGGAATAATTCACTTTCAATCATTTTATTATGTTGTATATCGAAGTCTAGCCTATTCAAACTGTATGAAATAGCATAGTTCATTTCAGTTGTCGCTGAAAGGAAAGTTTTATTTATTTTTATTAAAACCCAGGAAAACATGAGCACAAACATCAAAAATATCGGGACCTGCATTTCAAAGTCTACATAAAACGCAACCTAAGTAATTGCAACGAAACTTATTTTTTAAATAAAAGTACTGGTCATTTGTTTACTTCTTCTATTGAGCAGTGGTCAATTTGTGTAATTAAATTTAATCGTTGATATGCAAAGCTTTTTCAATGTCACTGCCAACGTCAGTCATTCTTGTAAGAACAATATTTAGCATCGAGCATTAATCGATAGGTCTTGTTTTTTTTTGTGGTTACTTGAATTTTAAAATAAATTTGAACGAGTTGTAGATACTTTGATGAGCTGAAGACATCTGAATTTTATGCCATTCCACAATATCTGCTAGGAGTTACGGCTGGAGCCAATTACATAATAAAATTCTATTGACCGTTTGGAAACAGTGAGAGGACTTTTGCAACACTCAGTTGACACCAAGTATATTTCCCAATTCGTTTGTAAAGTCGTAACACCACCAGTGTGTAGTAATTTGTATTATTCTGATCCTATGAATAGGTTCCTTATTATCCTATATTATCACTGATTTTAAATTATTTGGTGGCAATTATTCGGAAGTAATAGCAGCATTGTCCGATGGTGGCAACGGAACATGAAACAAGACATTTGAGTGTTTTACACGCTGTGTTGAGTTGCTCATTTTGAGTTCTTATTTCGTTGGACTAACCGATGGACATATGGAATACGAATATGACTTTTATAAACAGCCCTGCAAAACATTCTTACAACACATTCTGCGAAACAATCGAACGTAACGTCTCATTTTTCGTGACTACCATTGTACAGATTTCAAGCAGATTATTCTTTAGGTTCCAAGTTCAAAATCATAAGCGACCGAAATATAACCTAAAAGATATGAGAAGTAATGAACAGACCTAACGGAGTTTGTAAAATTAGATTCCGCTAGATCGAAGGATTTGGAAGTAAAGAGGAAATATGTATTTTGGTATTTGGTAGAGATGATCTTCAAGAATTTAAAATTTTAAAAATTCAAAATATCTACACGCTACCGACTATACTGTCTGTTATGTTTTTAGTGAATCCCTTGAAATTAGTGGACGAAAGTCAAAATAAATACCCAGTTCCTTTTACACTAATTAATACAGTCGAACTCCTCTATAGTGACCTCCTCTATAATGATTTTTTCTCTATAGTGATGTTTTTGTCAAGAACGTGCATTTTTGCACGTTTTGCATATAAAAATACCTCTATATTATGATGTTAAGCCTCTATATAGTGATTATTCTTTAAGAAAGTACCAAAATTCTCGGGGAACGGAATTTTTGGAAATAGAAAATACAATGGATGAATTAAACATCTAGTTTTTTCCCAAATTTCGACTACCTGAAAAATCCTTAGAAGAATTTTTTGCCAATTCCATACTTATGCGAATTTCCATTTTGAAAGGTACTGCTGTGCAATCAATTTGAACAGATTTTTTCATCAATAAGTGCATGTTATGTATTGTTTATTAATAACTGTGTGTATTTCTAAGTAAACAAATATTTTTTCAAACATAATAAATCTTAATTGTTTTGTTTCATTTTGAATATCGATTGGTTTTTAAAGTGACTGCCAAAAACTGTAAAATTATACATGAATTCTATATAGTGAAGTTTCTTTATAGTGATGTTTTTCCATAGCTTTTCGAACATCACTATAGAGGAGTTCGACTGTAATTGTATTTTTTTTGGGGACAAACATTAACCTGTTTGCAAATGCATTGATTCTTAGAATTGAAAATTCCCAAAAATTTCTTTGTGGAAGTAAGAATGATGAATGAAAGAAAGCGACTTCGGTGGGGTTATAAGGTAGTTCCTGGAGTTTTCCTAGCACATAGTGACATAAAATTGAGAAAGCCAATGGTTGTAAATGCCTAACGGGATCTCGGTAGGGTTAGAGGATGGTGGGTTTATGGAATAATAAATACATGGCAAGTTCTTAAAAAACTGGCCATTTTCAGAGACGGTCACCAAAAAAAGTGGTGCCCACAAGAGATTTTACTTTTTTATATGCATATAAGTTAGGGTTCACAAGTAATCGGCTCCCAATCGTTAGTCAAACTATTCCATAGCTTTCACTACTGGAACCATTTGACTCCCATCTATTTTAGTCTTCCATCTTTTCCGATGCTGCTTCACTATCTGAAACGCTACTTTCTTCAAGTCCTTTTCCCTTCTGGTGCTTGCTCCAATATCAATTTCATTAATCTATTGTCAAAAAAAAACGTTGTACATGAGCCATTGTGATACTTCTTCTATAAACAAGTGGTTCTCCTATTCTTCTTCGTTACCGTGTCTTTGCCAATTCTGACATTCCTCAATTATGACGAGTTATATTATTTTAATATTTGGATTTCCGTTCCTCGTGTGATTTGCTTTGATGTAACATTTTGCAGTACAATGTAGTACTTATTACCACTTATATTTACTCATCCATGATTACATCTTGTCGAACTCGCCTTTTTGTTTTGTTCTCTTGATTGTAAGACCCATTTGTTCTATTGCTTGTTCTAATTTCACAAGCGATTCTCTAACTTGACAATAGTTTTTCTTACATCATCTACCTACATCATTGACATAAGTCAGCAGTAATTTTGGTCCATTTTTGCTTCATTTTCAATAGTCCTAACTGCCTTTCCCTATGTTTAAAGTACAGATCGAAGATGAGGAGAGGCATAAACCACCAATCGACAGTTACAGATTCCAAAATTAACATAATTGGATTTGATACTTTCTCACATACCTCGGACAATTAACATCAATTTGTTGTATTTGCTGACAATATTAATATGACCCAGAAAATATCTATGACCACTTCCGTTTTTGTTTTTTTTTGGGACAGGTGAAGCACTGATTAGGAGCCGATTAGGATGGGGTTAGACACATGGATATTCTAAAAAAATATATTTTCGTTTATTTTAGCTCCGAATTTTTTAGACAGGCCGAAATTAGACATTTTATTGACGTTCGAATTTTAAATTTTTAATTCGCAGGTCTATTTTTGGCATGTTTCCCTAAAAGCAGCAATGTTTTAAAAATGTGATATAAATTGACCTTTCGTTAGATTCGCATACCTCAAAAATTCCAGGTTAATGTCATCGTTATGTAATAAAATTGTGTAATTACTATGTAGATTATCGAAATAGGCATCAAAGGTCCACTTCATTAAAGATTTACGCTTGAAAATGCATATTTTATGATGACAATTATTTTGTAACTTTGTTGATAAAGGCGCATTTAAGTGTAATAGTTTAGGTTCATTATTATTGTCTATTAATAGCTATACCCGGTATTACAAGTTTTAATTATTAACATTTAAGACGATTAAAAAGCAATAATTTATAATTTAATTGTTGATTTTTTTATGGTTTGACAAACAGTTTATAATTTTACCATTTGACTTTGTAAGACATAGGATGAAAATTGTTCGATTTACATTTTTGGAAATGATACTCTTTCTTCCTGCTTATTTATCTCCAGACATTGTAAATAGCTTTAGTTCAACCTTGATCTTTTTTAATGATCGACATTGGTTTAAGAGGCTATGAAGATAATCAAGTTATGAGCAGTAAAAAACCGAATGGTCCAGAAAATTTTCCTTAATAAAATTATTAAAATCGACTTATTAAAAGTGACGTCTCCAATGCTGAATTTCGCTTTCAAGATATCATTTCTATTCTGAACAACATAAATTCGTTACAAACCCACCCATCTTAATTCGTATTTTGGAGTAACCCGAGTAAATAACACGTTTACCATCTCGCGAGTTTGTAATCAACGGATCTTTTCCAGTCAGAGAAATGAACAATTAGAGGTCTTCTCGGGCAAACAAGCGGAACTTTGGGCGTTTGCGCTAAACACAAAAATATTCTGCCAGGAAATTATTGTTCTGATAAAACCACATCTTTAGCAAGAAATTCCCAACATTATATAAATGCGCAACACTGCAATAAAACGTGTGCATTTGGTGTTTTTAAACGTGAAATTTTGGAAAAAAAATTATGGTGTCAAAGCCCTGTTTAGTCGAACAAAAAAAGAATGAATCATTACATCAATTAAAAAACACTGCGGTTTCTTAATTTAACGCCGGTGTCGAGATTCCAGTGCAGAGCCATTAAATAACTATAACCTTACCAAACATCTAAGTTTAGATTGAACAGCACGAGACAAGGCAAGGTTACGTGTGTACTTTATTTCAAATGGGATCTTAATTTGTTGACAAATTGAAACACGTTGATGAATTGCATTCTAATCTAAACTAACTTGTGCAAGAATTGTTAATTGATTGGAATTTAGATTTATCAGCTGCCAATGCAAATGCAACGCTCGTATTTTTAAAATGGTTTAAAGTGTGGCTTTCAGAACAAAAGAAATCGAGGAAATTTAGAAAACTTTAATTAAATGCAGAGATGAATTTAAAATGAAGATATTCGTAGCAGCGAATATTTTCAGGCAAATTTAAATACTGTTAATTTCAAATCACCCAAAAAGTACGAAGAACAATTTCTTAATTGAATTTCAAGTTTTTCGCATTCTAAATAATTGTAATTTATGTTCAAGTTTGAAATATTTTAAGTTCAGATTTATCTTTGTTACAGTTATCAGTATTTTACTTCACTAAATAATTCTTTAGTGAAGGTTAACTTCTATTTACATTGGCATGGCACGTACTACGAAAAATAATGCAAGGTGAAAAGAGAAAAAAAGTTGAACCGGCGGTTCTAATTGTCAAATACAATTCGCTTAAGTCATGAACCTCAAGTAAGTGCAATGCGATTGATAGCGATAGTGATTAGTGTTTCTTGTGATGCATACGCGTATTGTATATGCGTTTAATAACTTTTATTTAACATAAATAACATAATATTGTGTATAAAAATGAATTACAAGACTGTTAATCACAAAACTGATAATAGTTATGATAAAGGAAACTGGTCGACCATTCCTAAATCTTCTTCTATAATCTTATCGATTGGTTAGTCACTACTTCCAGCACTTTCTCACGCTTCTCTATTTTGGACCATGTTATGTACAAAATTTATTCTGAAGACTATGACGACGTCGAGGAATACAAAAACACCTAAAGTGCTAATATGAAGAACTGTGAATACTTAAAAAAATTAAAGCGTTTGACGGGTTAACACTATAACGTAATAAATGTTAGTCAATAATTTTAAATTAACACTAAATATTTTCTTTCATTTACTTTTAATTAAATTTTGAAAATCTTACAAGGGAATCATAATTTCTAAACAGAATCAACGTCGTTTTTTTTGTACACATAAAACCGAATTAAAGACTCATGAATTAGAGAACAATGGAACGCGTTATCAAAAATTACATAAAGAAATGTCCATCGTGAGAAATAAATAACACAATTTTAAACCCAATGGAAATTTGACGGCTAGGCAACCATTTGAAAAGATTGCGGTATTGTTAGTTGTAACAAATACAAATAGATTGCAGTCGTTTATTTGTATTCAAAGGTTCTTGTTTTTAGATTTCTCAAAAATAAAAAAATAATTTTTACTATAAATACTGTTAGAACTACTGAACCGATAAAATTTTAAATTGTTATTATTTATCCGCATAATAATCGAAAAAATCACACTAGAAGTGAGGGAGGGGCTATACTTGCGCTCATACCGTATGATCAAAATATTGTACCGGTTGACAACTTTTTAACTAACTTTCGAGATTACAACAACGACATTTAATGAACAATTACATTTAATGAGGTATCATGTGTCATATATGATAAATTGAATTGTCTTTCAGTATAAAATTGAAAAAAAATTGTCCGTTAAGCGCGCTTTACCGGATGACGGCCGCCCGCCCATATTTATCAGCGTTGTTGACATGCGCTTATTGGGCGGCCTTACTTGGTAAACTATGGGTAAACTACGGTATCTATGGGAGTTTTTTTTATCAGATCACTTCACACAAGCAGTTGAATCAATGTAACAAAAATAACTAGAAGTAACATTTACATTTCTAACAGTTAAATGAATAATAGGTATAATTTCCCTCAGCTTCTCTAACCGAGATTTTGGGATGACGTTTCAATTTTTTTTTACCATGGATAGCTAGTTTTTGATTTACAAATTCCAGTAACTAATAATTTTTGTTATCGTGTCGCTAAAATTTTATTTTTTAATCGGAAAAGCGCATTTTGTCAACTTTACTACCCAATCATCGACTCTCCTCTTGTTTTCGATGGCCATGATAAACTGAGGTCCTACTGACCTTTCTAATCGAGACCTGCCCAGATTGTCCTAAACGTTGTGCCTCTTTCAAGGGCTCTTCAGAATAAGTGAATAATTTTTTGTTTGATAGTCTTATTTTTGTTGTAATTCGCTTTGAGCTGCCATCTGAAAATATTGAAAATAAAGAATTCTTTAAGTATTTGCGATTAAGACAATATTTAAAATTAATTGGCCTGTTATCGGACATTTTGATATTTTTTAAATTCATGTCGTTGCCATGTTAACTGTGTTCGCATTAGTACGGCTGCAAACTGGTCTGGACTTTTAAGCATTTATTCGTTAGTGATTGACAGTAAGATAATACAAGTATGTAACTTCAAACAGCAGCCATGGTGGCTGCGAAAAGGTCTATGAAAGTGTTAGTGTACCAGTTAGCCAGCCACCACACTTTTCTTGTGAGAACAGGGTTTGTCGATATTTCAACGATTAGAATATAATATTAAATCTATAATCTCCAATTGAGCATGAAATGAAATGAAATTTAAATAACATACTTAATATGTACTATTTCCGAAGGTGCGATGCACTAAAGAAAACGGACACATTTAAACTGCCATTGCAAAACGGTTTTTTGCGCGCCTGTACAATTATTATCAAACGGCAAGAACATAGCGGAAAACGATTTAATATATTAATGCCCTTAGTTAAGTGGAAAATATTCTTAATAAATGAAATGCTAATTGCGCAATAAGTACATACACCCTACTCAAGAAAGCTATAAAACTATCTCTATCTCTCTCATTCTCCAAATTTCTTTAAAGGGTATCAAAGTGGCCTCAACAATTTATAAGACTGAAAGATATAATTATGCCTAACTGCTGCATTGCGCATAAGGCGACACAACCATAACTCCATCACTGTTCTGCAACGTTCTAGAGTATCAAATATTTCGATCATACTGTACTTTAAGTATTTAATTTAAGCTAAAAAGGGCCGGGTTATCAATATGCAGCTAAGTAACTTATCTGCCAGCTTAATACGATCTGCGAGCTAAATTACAAAACATTTTCATTAAAATTTTTAAGAAATCTTCCCCGTCTTGCTCCCCTGTTAAAATATTTTTTTTCGAACATAATGTTGGCAACCCTAATTGGTTGTTACACTTTCACAAATTATGCTTACGATTTCGTACGAGTAAATTTTCGTTCGAAGTCGCTTGCAAAGTAATCGCCACCGATAGTGCCTCGTACGAATTTTTCCTCTTCTCCGACATTAGCCGTGTCAATACTAAAGTTCACATACTCGAAGACAGCGAACAGCGTGCCGGGGTTCAATTTATTCAATCCAAAATAAAGCAAAAAGTACGGAAGCACTTTAGAAGGCAAAGGTGAATTGTGAATGCGGTACGCTTCTAAACTGCCAGGATTAGGTAAGAATTTTAAGGAAACTAAATTTACGTTGTTGTTCAAACCGCAAAGGGAATTTACTGCATCGCGTCGCGTCTTTGTGTGCGTCTAAACTCGGGACGGTTAAGATTTTGTTTGTAATAATTAGCGTTTAAAGACTAGTACGCAGTTTAGTTAATATTCCTGACAAAGTGTTTAATCACGTTAATTTACCTGTTTTGTGTACTGAATGGAAATTTAAGTTCAGGCGTTCACAATCATTCTGCCTACCTTCCATTTTTCCGGTTTTAACGCAGATTAATTTGTTTTTTCTCGTGCGCCGGAAAATTGCTTTCCTGTCGAAAAAAAGAACTACAATTTATTAGGTAATAACCGCGAACGTTCTTTATTTTTTGTGGTTTTTTTCGAAATCGCACAAATCACCTTTTCGGTCTTAAATCGGGAGATTGTGATTCGGCGAAAATAACCGAAGCGAATAAAAATAGTTTCGCTTAAAAAAATACAATTCTTTCAACCGTCTCGGGGTAATGGTCAAATGGGGGGATTTGTTTTGGTAATCGAAGTTTCATTATAAAGGTGGCATTGTTCTTGAACGATTGCAAAAAGCGTGGGTAGCTTGGTAAGTGGACGGGTGTTTGTAAACAGCGAAAGGTGAATCACAAGGATGTGACGATTTCATGACGCTGATAAAGAAGTCTCAATAATAAATATCTGACTGCGCGCTCTACATGATTCCGATTGCAGTTTAGTGTAGGGTTGCCAAAACTACTAAATCGACTTTCAAATGCGCAAAATATCGCTTCCATCAAGATTTCGTAATTTCGTTAACCTTGCGTCTTTTATTGAACTAAAAAAAAAAAATTTAGCTTGAATTTTCGGGTTAACCGCACTATCATATTACACTGCGTCGATAACAAATTAACCACATAAATCGACAACCACCGAAATGGATGTAATTTGAATCTCCCAAATGTCTTACATCAGGTTTAAATAAACAATTATCAAAGTTTTTGATCAGCGGGAAGATAACGTCATTCGGGATTTGGATTCGCAAAGTTTCGCAACAAAACCCAGTTGCGGCATAACTTGCCAGTGGTTTCGGAACTTATTTCTAAATGCTGAAGCATTGATCTGGGCGTAAATATTAATAATTCCGTAACTGGAAAGTTCGCGCACCTCATCTAATAAACAAACTGAAGGAACTTTGCAGATGAACGAAATGCAATTTAATTAAAGTGGTGGGTACTATCTTCGAATAATATATTCAGTGTCAGATGAAAATCGATATGGAAACATGCACAACTGAAATTGGTTTAAACCAGGGGTTCCCAACCTTTGCTTTGCATTGGCCCCATAAAAACTTCACTTCAATCCACTTTGCATTGTTATAATAAGTATGTAATTGAATGGATCGATTTTAAAATTACCTACTCGGACCCGTTTTTGGAAAATCCTGGCTTAAATGATGATGTCGGCAAGTGCCCCAAACACAAAAAAGTCCATTGGCAAATATAAAAAATGGTGGATGATCTGAAAGTCGCGAAAAATATGACAATTAAGCAAAAATAGCTTATGATGCAAAATTGGTAAGTACAGGGTCCTTCAACGTTAATGACAATTTGGCTGTGTATTCAGTTATTAATAAGCTACCTTCCCGTAATCATTAAAACAAAAACAATATTACCAGTTTGTGGTCGTACATCACTCCATGCAATAAACAAAATTTGAGGATAATCAATTAATATTTGAGATCAATTTTGGGGGTGACCATTCCCATTGGAGGACCTTATACACATATGGCAAAACCTTCAGAGCTTTTTCAAAACGTAAGCTGTTTGTTTACGTGCGCGCCAACGCGAGAATCGATATTTTTAGGATGCACTGAAAATATTTACCCATGTTCAATGACTTAAGATTTTGTAACGTTTATAAATAGTTGCCGCTCTTTAAAGTGGGCATAAAATTACATATTTTAAAGATTTTTATGTGATTAAATTTGGAGTTTTGTTTTCTTTTATGAAGAGTTAAATTTCCATAAAGTATAAAATTATAACCAATGGAAAGCAATAAATTAAAAAATATTTTGTTTTGTATTTTTAACAGATTTATTTATTTTACTTTATCTGTTTGCTTAATTTTGCAAAGTTAATAATCATGTAGTTTATAGAAAATCAAGTTTCATTGTCCCGTTGACAGATTTCAAACCAATATTTCATGATTGGAACATCAACGACATTGTGTTCAAAATATTCGTCCAATGTCTCTTAATTTATCAAATGAACAAACTGAAAACGGGTTTGTATGAAATTTGTTCTAACTTTCCATACTCAAATCATAAAACCTCCGACTCCATCAAAGTTAACACAATGCAACTTGATTTGTAATTAAGCACAAAACAACTTCCCTAAATCAGGAATATGGCATTAATAATTTTTGATCTGATCTTTGAAATGAAGTTATTGAAAATTAAAATTTTTAATGCTTCACATGAAAAACTCAACATTTTGGAATCTTAGTAATTGTAAGCGACAACAAAACGGCGTGTCGGCTTTAAATTTTACACTAATTTAATTCATTGTTTGTTCTGAATTTAATTTATATTAATCACGGTAGACGCCCGGTTATTTGAAATAATGTGGACCTAGGCCATTTCGGTTAACTGAAAGTTCGGATGATTTAGAGATCAATTATTTTGTTTGTAAATCTATTAGATGATCATTCCTACACCACAATCTGCTGCAACATTTGTTAATAAATCTCCTTTATCAGGATGCTCAATAAGTTAGTTTGTGTGCAACTATGACAGCGTTTCATTTGCGCTTGTTCACTTTATCCAACTATGTTGTTTCGGAAAATAGGGACGTTACGGATAACCCGATAACCGGGAGTATACTGTATCAAAATTGCAGCATTTCTCAAACAAAACAAAAGTAGTTTCCATTTCAAGTGCATACGTAGTTTCCTGCAAAAATTGAAGTTATTATTTAACACTGGAGAATTATCGATACGTAAAATTTATACCTTGCTTGCATTCAATAAGTGAGTTAGTTGATATATTTTGAAACGTATTAAGTTACTTATAAATAACTGATAACGCGCTATAAACCAGTACCTATCAAACAGGGCGCTAGCCGCGAATAAAATGTATTTCGCGTCAGCTCTGGCGGTTTAAAGCGGCGTTTGGAATTTTTGCTATCACTGTTTCGGATGTATAATATAAATAAATAAATGCAAAATCAGCAGAAATTCGCAACTCTTATCTGTAAACCGCAATATAATCAATATTGATTAAAGCCGAATATTCCTTGGCACCAACCTATTAACTCCAATGGCGATAGCGTTCTAGTGTTAAGGTGACTTTGGGACTAATCATTCTATTTTTATGTCTGGGAATTTAGGGATCGTTATGTTCTGCGAATTTTATTATTTATTATTTTGCTTATCTTTATTGTGATATTGTATCACGTTACCTAAATATTGTAATTATGAAACAAAAGAACAATAAATTCATACAATTTTGTTGAAAGCTTGGTATAAAACATTAATTTCGGTTTCGGTTTCGGTTTAAATATTTAATAGTTTCTTCACACGTTACATTAAATTAGTTCATACTACACTAAAAAGAATACAGTTCTGGCGATTAACACTAGAACGCTATTGCCAATGGCATATTAAAACAAAATTTAATTATTTTTTGTTTAATGTTGCATTAATGTAATGTGGTAACATTTAAAAGCATTAATTTAAAAGTTCTGCTTACGATTTGCTTATTTATTTTTTCTATTGCTGTTGACATTTAAGTCAACGTCAACGGGGCTTCGTTGGCACTTAGGGTTGATCAGGAAGCTGAACTGGTTTTTTCGGGACTTCTGTTTTCGTATAGAATTCTTTTTGCAACATCCATGTTGTCAATCAATGATTCGGTCCGCCACATAGGCCAAGTATGTCGATTCCATTGTTGGCCAAAAAGAGTAGCAAAGATTCTTCGAAAGGCATGTCCCTCATAGTTTTCAGGATTTTTCAAATTAAAGATTCTGGCAATCTCGAAAGGAATTTTTGCGAACATACTTGTTTAACACTTTTACGAGTTCGGTATATCAGAAAAAATCTGCCGTTGTCTACATTTTTCGGTCTGCGACTCGAGTATTTTCGAATCAAATTGACAACATGAAAGTTTTCCTTTTCATTGTTCACAACAGTAAAGCTTCTTTGGGCATGGGTTTCGAATCAGGTATGTTTACCAATATTAAAACGTCTTTCTGTTCAACATCATTAACCCTCGCCCTACATAATTCGCCATTTAGCAACGCTCCTATTATTCCCAAAATAACTGTCACCTAGAAAAATATTAAAACTGACAGGTATGCAAGTCAATTGAATTATTCATTTTAACTTACTTGCATTATGGTAAATATCGGGTGCTTCGACAAGAAATTTAACCATTTCTTCCGTTGCAAAAACTGCGGACTTCTTCGAACGGTGGCCAATGTTTAATGCTTTAAGTTTTTCTGACTAAATCTCAATGGTCTCATTCATATGGAGTATTCACACCAAAAACTGTTGGATTGCAAAACACCTGCTCTTTCCAGTAAATAGGACAGCATGATTTTTTTCTGATGTAGGTAATTAGAACTTCCTTCGCACTACACCAAATTTGTTTCCTATCGCGTTTTTGACTTTTCCGGCAGCGGCGTGCAATATTATGACGTATCTGAATCAGATGATTTATAGGGTTTCATATTCAACGCATTTTATTACATATCCATAATAACATTTCAGATATTGCCTACTATACTAATCTTATTTTATTTGGCAGATTTGGTAGATTTATTATGCCAACTAATTTTATTTGTCTTTTTATATTTCCTTCAGGTTGTTGAAAAAATAGAATATGATAAATATTGTTCGTGGTCTCGGATACTTCCAAAACCTCGGCAAGCCTCGGTTTTCCAATCTGCACCTCAACGCCGAAAAATGGTGGTTACCGAATGTGATCTAATACAATATTTCCGTTCTTCAATATGTTGCAAACCTTAATCGTAACGACTCTAGGTCGTGTTAATACAAAATTACATTGGAAAAATAAAGCACAAACATTTGCAGCATATTGTCTTGAACATAAGTCAGTTTGCGAGTTGACGTATCATTAGCGTTTATATGTTTTAAATTTACTGAGGCGGGTGAAAAAAGGTAGGACGTCGCACGGGAGCAATCATATGAATTACTGTTTCGACATAGTTACGCTTTCGGCTTCACCTCAAGCGCAAGATATGTCGCTCACCGGTGGCAATACTGGCACAACTCAAAAAAGGTAATTTTGAGATAAATGAATTTAAAGTTTGTCAGTATTATGAAAAAACATTATAACACGATATAATTAGTCAAGAATTATTAAATTCTGATTATTGTCTTGTTTGTGCCAGTCTGGTAGGAATATGAAGCATTAGATTCTAATTTGGATTTAGGCATTAGTACCAATTTCGTGAATTTTGGGTTGTGCCACTATTGCCGCCGGTGAGCGATGTGTCTCAACTGAAAAACGCTACTTTACTCCCTTGATGCGTGATAGTATATAATAAGAGATAAAAGGTAATCATTTCATCTCGACGAGAAAATTAGGACGAATAATCGCATGAGGAGTTAAATGACACTTCTATCCCCATGGTATATACGTTTTTTTATGCCCTCCCAAATCAGATGAAAGTTTATTGGCTGAGTATGCGTAGGAAATAATCAGATGAGGGGTGAAATGACACTTCGATGCTGTGGTATATACGCTATTTTACGCTCTCACAAATCAGATTTTTAAGATAAAAGCTGCTTTGGGAAAATTACACCTTTAAAAGAAAACTTTTCAAATAAAGCATGAAGTAGATAACTAATGTAACTAACGTAACTGCTTTATAAAAGAACTATTCACACTTTGATTTTAAAAAAATAGAACATAAAATAGGTATTTATTGGTAGCGACTAAATTTATTACATTAGTTTAGTAGAGATTAAATATATTACATCAGGGATTAAATTAATTTCTTCTCATGGAAATAAAATATACCACTTCAGTATAATAACTGGAAGAAAATCACAATTTACTCCTGGAAGGGCATATTAGTACATTATACATCGCGGGAGAGAAATGCAAGATTTTTCCTGAGGTGTAATTTGTAGCCAGAGGGCGAAGCCCGAGGGCTACATAGCACCGCGGGAAAAATAGCATTCTCTCCTTAGGTGTATATACTATTTTTTCCACGACCAAAGTAAGATTAAAACCAAAAAATAAATTTGAAACCTAATTTATTGACACCTTAACTGACATTTATTAATTTGAAAACTAGTAGTCTTTGGTGAAATTTAAACAATCCTTGACAATGTGTTTTAATTTGTAGGTCATAATAAAAACTCCCCAGGGAGAATTTTGAAACATTATATATCTAGGGAATAATTTGTTACTTTTGTTACGATATTGGTGTCATAGAAATGGACGTCTACTCCCGGTCGTGGAAAAAATTTATTATTTCCCTCTAACAAGGGATTACATTTATTACATCCTTCTTAAATATGCAATTTCAGCCTTCTGATAACGGGAATAGAATCACAATTTTATCCGGCGTGTGCCGCCACTGAACCTTTTCTTTAGTTGTTACATCGACGGTGTATTCCAATGCCACCAAAAGGCGACGCGACGTTCAAATTTCCCGCATGAGCCGCCAAGTTCGTTTGCTACGGCACTAGTTAGTTTTGGTAGGTTTCGGTTTTTTATCTGAACAGTAAATTAGAAATCATACACTACCATGTTTCTGTTTGAAAGCTGTCGATAGAAGAGGCAAGATTTTTAGGAAAAATAGGGCAATGCAATCTCGTAGTTTACTCAACACTCGCTCCTAGTACATGAATCAAAGTATTATTAAATTAGTGCTCCGCTCACTCAGCAAGTATAACAGATGCCCGTAATCAAAACATCAATAAAACGATTTTCTGTCCCTGAGCATGATACCTAACTAGCACGACTGATTGAAATTCGCTTCATTCTCGAGATGATAAAATTAACTTCGTTACAATGAAGAGATAACGACTCACAAGTGAGGCGGAAATTTAGCTTTAAAACAGGGCCGCATTACGTATCGTGAATTCCTTGAACGGAATCTTGACATTGCTTCAAACTGACCGCAACTATTTTTAATTTGTTGCAATCACGACAAATGTATTGAATTCACGAAACGCACAATTATGCGGCCTTGGAATCGACGTATCAATAATCCAGCAAACATGCAAGAAAATTTTTCGCCGTAAATAAAAAACTTCCAATAAGTGTTGTAGGTCACGACTGCATCAATTTATTAGTTTGATTTTTTAAGGAAGCGGAAAAGTTCCGGGTAAATAAAAGAACTCGCTGACAAGCTCATATATTTCGCGCGCAAATTAATAACTGCTTTTATTTCCTTTTACACGTTTTTATATAAATTCAGCTATAAATACTGTTCACCTCTTGGGGTACGGTGGAGTGGGGACAACGGCATCTGAGGGCTCGCCCCCTCTCCACCTCCAAAACTGCTAGATTAGTCTTGCAAATGTAGCGAACTCAATAAGTCAATAAAAATAACGCTAACATTTTGGTCCTTCGATCCACAAGCATAATCAACCGAACCACGATTCATTCAAAGCAACATTCATAATCGTCGAAATTACCCGTGTGTAAGAAAAATCATCAAAGCATCACAAATCGTGCGAAATCATCGGAAGCGAGCCATCAACGCCAACATCATCGCGAGGGAATCATCAAACTCAAGGGTGTTAAAGGTCAGACCTATAATATCCATTCATTACCTAACTTCGTCAATTTCCTTTAATTAATTCACTTTAAGAACCATGCCGAAAAGGGATGATCTTGTTGATTTGAAGCTGGATAGACGTAACATAAAAAGTGCTATCACGCGGCTTCAAAACGGTTTAGATAGTTCGAAAGCGAATAATTTTCAATTGCAAACGAACCTAGAAACGGTAACGGACTTATTTAAACAATTTAACAAAATTCAGACAGACATTGAACGGTTTCAGTTGAACGATACATCGGCCGACGAGACGGCCTTGGAGGCTGAAGCCGACAAAGAACGCGGCAAAATAGAAACGCAATATCGGGCGATTGTAAGCAAAATAAAAACATTCTTGAGCGAAAATTTGCCAGCTGCTTCCGCTTCTAAAGAAGCAGACACTGCAGGTACTATAATTAATATTACAAATAACGGGCACGACAGAGAACCGTCAAATAGCGTAATATTAAAACCCTTACCTTTAGCAACGTTCTCCGGTAAACACAGCGATTGGTTTACGTTTTACGAGTCATTTTATTGTTTGGTAGGAAAGGATACGAGCATATCTAACATTCGCAAATTTCACTACCTTAAGGGTTGCTTAAAAGATGAAGCTCTTAGGGCGATAGAATCACTATCGGTGTCGAGTGATAATTATGACAACGCAATCGCATTATTAAAAAAGAGATTTGAAAATAAACGGCTAATTGTACAAGATCACGTCTCCAATATCTTGAATTTTGCTCCAATCTTAAAATCGTCACACACACAGCTACGCGAATTAATTGATAACGTAAATAACAACATCGCAGCATTAAAAGCATTAAAAATCGAAGTCCAATACTGGGACGCATTGTTAATACCAATTATTTTAGAGAAATTGGATTATTCTTCAAAAAAAGAGTGGCAGGCCACTTTGGAAAAAGAAGTTCCCACATATACAAAATTTGATGAATTTTTAGAAAAACGATATCAGGTATTGGAAGCATTGAGCAATATAAGGCCCAATGATAGTCCAGCAAATAATCAGTCAAAAGACAGTAAATTTCATTCAAAAAACGGAAATAAGTATTCAAAACCAAATACCTTTGCGAAACCTAATAAATTCACTTCAGATGTTATTTCATCAAACAAGTGCTTTATATGTAAAAAAGAGCATAATGTCTTTCAGTGCGAAGAATTTCTAGCATTAAGTATAGCCGAAAGAATTCAACATGTAAATTCATTAAAACTGTGTAGAAATTGTTTGCGAAACAATCACGAAGCGAACAGATGCAGGTCAGCCAGTGTATGCAAAGAGTGTGGCAAAAGGCATCACACTTTATTGCACGTGTTTGAATTTGTACCTAACGCCAACCCTGGAACGTCCTCTAGTACTTTATTAGTAGCTCAAACCAATCAGGTACTTTTTTCAACGGTTGTACTTCTAATCAGAGATTATCAAGGAAATTATTGCAAATGTCGAGCGGTACTTGACCAATGTTCTGAGGTTTCGTTAATAACTGAAAAAATGTGTAGAAATTTGAAACTAGGCACATATTGTACTAGTACTTCAATTACGGGTGTTAATGTAACAGAGAGTCTGACAAATCAGGGTTGTAAAATCAATATCAAATCAAGAGTAGGTGAATTTGAGACTAAACTAGAATGCTTTGTTTTGTCAAAAATTACGCGGCCGACTCCTGCTATATCATTCGATAAAAGTCCGATCGAGATACCTTCGGGTGTTGTATTGGCGGATCCAAATTTTAACATCTCTGCAGATATCGATCTGTTAATAGGAGCGCGATTATATTGGCAATTATTAATTGGAGCTCCAGTTCAGATACAAAAGAATCAACCATACCTACAACAAACGCAACTGGGTTGGATTGTAAGCGGAAACTTTGATTTTAAAAATTCTATTTCAAAATTTAGTTGCAATTTGATTCGTAATCCCGAAACTTATTTGGAAAACCAGGTAGCAAAATTTTGGCAAATGGAAGATTTAGGCGAAGAAAACAATGTAGAGAAGGCAGAGGAACAAGCATGCGAAGAGCATTTTCGAAAAAACACGGTTAGAGCGGTATCGGGTAAATTCATTGTAAAACTACCTTTCCGAGAAACTGTCGATTTGGGAAAGTCCCGTGCATCAGCACTAAGCCGTTTTATCTTCCAGGAAAAAAGGTTCGAAAAGGACAATAAATTGAGAAATGAGTACAAAGACTTTATGGCGGAGTACCTGAAGCTCGGCCATATGCAGCTCGTTCCTCAATCGCAGTTAAATAACCAAAAATCATTTTACGTGCCCCATCTGGCTGTTTTTAAGCGAACGGCCGAAGGGCCTCAAATTCGTATTGTTTTCGACTGTGCAGCAAAATCCTCTAACGGATTAAGTCTAAACGATAATTTGTTAACGGGTAACAACCTTCAAAATGGGTTGTTTGACATACTTTGTAGATTCAGAACTTACAAATACGCTATTTCTGCGGATATAAAAAAAATGTACAGAATGATAGAAATCCATTCTGACGATACCGACTATTTGCGTATTTTATGGAGAGAATCTAAAAATGCTCCTATCCAAACTTATAAACTAAAAACGCTAACCTATGGGCTCACGTGTGCTCCCTTTTGTGCAATACGTTGTTTAAAGCAATTATCATTAGAAACACGAGAAAGTCATCCTACAGCGAGTCAGATTATAAATCGAGATTTTTATATGGACGATTTGCTAACCGGAAGCAACTCCTTTAACGAAGCTTCATCGATTAAAAGCCAGGTTACAAACATTCTAGCGACCGCAGGTTTTAATTTATGCAAATGGAGCTCCAATAATTCTTTATTATTGAGCGACAATTCTAATTCAAACTCTACAATCGAATTATCAAAAGGCGAAGATGTCAAAGTACTGGGTTTTTTCTGGAATTGCAATAATGATGAGCTTAAGTATAAAGTCGAATTTCCGTCAGACTTGAAAACTATCACAAAACGTAATATTCTGGCAACAGTAGCAAAAATTTTTGATCCATTAGGATTAATTAATCCAGTTGTCGTTAAAGCAAAGATTCTCATACAGCAAATGTGCATACTCAAACTAGGTTGGGATCAACGCGTACCCGATGAAATCGAAATCGTTTGGAAAAAATTATTAAATGAATTATCGTATTTGAACGAATTAAGTATTCCGCGAAAATTACTATTATCAAATCATTTGAAGTCCGTCGAGTTGCATGGCTTTGCGGACTCGTCATTAAAAGCGTACGGTGCAGCCCTGTACGTCAAAGCTAACTACGATTCTGGGACGTCTTCAATAACGTTACTATGTGCCAAAAGTAAAATTACACCAATCAAAAATATTACGCTACCGCGATTAGAACTTAATGCGTGTTTATTACTTTGCAAATTAATGTCAAAGGTTGATGAGGTTTTCAAGTCAAGTCTAAAGGTTGAATCGAATTTCTTTTGGACTGATTCTACCGTAGTTCTGTGCTGGTTGTCTGAGGCACCGGAAACTTGGTCTCAATATGTAGCAAATAGGGTTAGACAGATTCAAGCGGCTAGTGACATATCTAAATGGCGTCATGTTAGATCACACGATAACGCTGCCGACATTGTTTCTAGGGGCATGCTCCCAAATCAATTAAAAAATTCAGAGCTCTGGTGGCATGGACCGCACTGGTTAAAACTAAACTCCGCCGAATGGCCGCCGATCTGGTGCAATTCTCAAAAAACCGAGAAAATATTAGAGGATAGGAGGCCAAAGGCAATTAATGTTATACAAGCAGAACCTGAGTTATCGGTATTTTCGAAATTCTCGTCTTATATGAAATTACGAAGAGTCATCGCATATTGCTTGCGTATTGTTAACAAGAATAAAAGTAAAAATTTATCATCTACAGAACTCGAATACGCCGATTTAGTTATAATTAAACATATCCAAAGGCAATCCTTTGAAAACGAAATTCGGACTATTGGTAATAATGAAAAATGTAAATCCAACAAACTGTTACGTTTAGATCCATTTATTGACAAAAATGGAGTACTACGGGTAGGCGGACGGTTAAAGAACGCCCAAATCAATTTTGATAATAAATTTCCGATTTTATTACCTCAGAAACATCACGTAACTAAATTAATTATTCGTCAATTTCATGAGAATGAACTTCATGCGGGAAACGAAGCAACATTAGCTGCGATTAGAGAACGATTTTGGCCAATATCGGGCAGAAGTATGATACGAAAAATCATTCATTCGTGTGTGAAGTGTATGCGGGCTAATCCAAAACCTGTAATTCAAAAAATGGGTGATCTCCCTAAAGAGCGGTTGCAACCTTTACGACCGTTTTTTAATTTGCGGTGTAGACTATGCCGGACCATTCCTTATAAAAACAAACAAATTGCGTAACGCAAAGAAAGTCAAAGCTTATATCGCTCTCTTTGTCTGTTTCTCGACTAAGGCCGTTCATGTTGAGTTAGTAGGAGATCTAACTACTGACAGTTTTTTAGGAGCTTTCAAACGGCTAATATCGCGTAGAGGACATGTAGTAGAAATGTTTTCCGACAACGGTTCCAATTTTGTAGGAGCTGAGCGCGAATTTTTCAAATCGGAAAAATTTCAAGACAAATTATTAACGCATTTTTCAAACGTAAACACTAAATTCAGCTTCATACCAGCAAGATCACCGCATTTTGGCGGACTTTGGGAACGTTCAATTCAAAGCGTTAAGCATCATCTAAAAAGAATATTAGGCGATGCTTACCTTACATACGAGGAATTTAATACTTTGATCATTCGGATTGAAGCTTGTTTAAATTCACGACCCTTAACCCCCTTGTCCCAAGATCCTAACGACCTTCAAGCATTGACACCTGGACATTTTATCATTGGAGCCTCTCTTACTGCACCTGTTGAAAGCGACGTTACCGGCATCCAGTTGAATCGCTTGTCTAGATGGCAACGAGTTCAGCAGCTCCAGCAGCATTTCTGGAAACGATGGCAACGGGAATACCTAACCCAACTACAGACACGTCCTCGAGGTCAACAATCGGCTCAACCCAACGTCACAGTTGGAACATTGGTGGTCTTGGTTGAGGAAAATACCTCACCTCTGCATTGGCGTCTCGGGCGAGTCATCGAGGTGCACCCTGGCAGTGATGGTCTCGTGCGGGTAGTGTCCGTTAAAACAGATACTGGTGTTTTTAAGCGCGCAGTTAGAAAGATTTGTATAATTCCAACAGAAAAGGAGTAACTGCACTTTAATTTTTTTTTTTCTCTTCTTTTCGTCCTTTGTATTTCTTAGTTATTTTTTGTTGTGTATATGCCTAAACTTTAGAATCATTATGTTTTGAAGTACACTGTGTACATTGACTTCAAGGGGGGAGAATGTTCACCTCTTGGGGTACGGTGGAGTGGGGACAACGGCATCTGAGGGCTCGCCCCCTCTCCACCTCCAAAACTGCTAGATTAGTCTTGCAAATGTAGCGAACTCAATAAGTCAATAAAAATAACGCTAACAAATACTACAAAGTTGGCAAAATTCGTTGATACCCACGTAGAGGCACGCGAAAGTCCATATTTCTATATTTAATCCCGAAAGCCCAAGTTACGAGTTTAACAACTCCAATTTTTTCGCTCCCCATTATGATCCTGGCGAAGGCGCAAAAAATCTCGGGATTAATACGAAATAAATTTCTAGCGAGGAGATAATTGCGATTTTTCGAATAAATCACTGAAAAGTTTCAGTTGCTAGTAATGTAACAAAAAATATTGGATTCGCAGTTATTTCAAAAACAGTGCTTTGGCCGATTCGTTAAACATCGATATCAAAAGCAAATCAAAAACAGGAAGCTATTAAACGAACATTTTGCACTTCAACTAATATTAGCCAGAGGGAAAAATATCATTGGTTTTCAATTTATTAGGAATTTGTTTCAATACAAATCGTGTTCAATAGCGCTTTGAATTAATTGTTTATACCTCTGTCATGAAGATAGGCCATAGCTATAAATAAGAAATAAATAGGAAACAACAGGCAAACTTGTATAATTAGAGAAGTTGATAATATAACTGTTTGCAATAACGTTGGTACTTAGGTCAGGTATACACGTGTGACCGAGGCTCAAAGACTGAAATGCAATGACGCGTTGTTCAAAATGTGAGTGAACTAGGACATTTTGTTTTTATAACAAATTGTGTTTGGGTTAAATATAAGATGGAGATCTTTTCTGTTACCTTAATATATTTTTCCGGTGATCGTTTATTTACATCGGTTTGATGAATAGGAAATCATGCATTATAATGAATGATTTTTGATTAATAAACGATTTCAGTATCTATGCAACGAAATATGCCATTACATTGAAATGTCACTTTATTTAATTGTAATATGTAATATAAAATATACCTATAAAAACTACAAATTTAATTAATTACTTGCGTTGCAGTTAGTAGTACTATTTATACTAACGTTAGCAATAGTGAAGCCAGTAAAGTGGATAATAGATAGATTATGAAACTTTTGACATTATTTGTTATTTATGGTAACAATGATTTGAATATATATTGATTTAAAATTGAAATGTTTGTCATAGAGATAATTAGATATTCTTAAAGTTTGTAAGGTTCGATCAACGGAAAAATATTGTAACCAATTGTGTTAATCGAACATTAATAATCTCAACAATATTAACGTGTTCGTTCCGCTTACGCGTTAAGGGCTGAGAAGCTGGGCACGTAAATGATTTGCCGCTACAAGATGGCCTAATCTAATTTAATTGAACCTTGAAAGATTTTTGTGTGGTCCTCTATTCAATGGTGGCTTAATTACGGTTATCGCTAAATTATCGGAATTACCAATAATTTTTGAGAATTGAGAGCAGCGGCCTATGCGTTTTTGATTATTCACATTGTTTTTTTTTTTTACCATTTTCATTCAATAATGATTATCTACTAGAACAAATGGTTTCGATTGCAGAAAACGCAGTCTCAGGTCTAAAACAAATTAGAACACATCTCAATAATTTCGTAGTTCATAAATGATTTGAATAACAAGTTTCTAACCATTGTCTCAAGAAATGTGTTAGATAAATGTGAAATTCTTCTTATAGAGAATTAACATTGGACTGCCGCCACCTTAAACTGTCTCGATTAATAATCGCTCTCATTAACGTACAGGTTGGTTTAACAATTCGTATATATTGTAACAAGCCACAAGCCACAAACAACAATATAACGAAAACAAAAATTAAAACTCTTAAGATATTTTTCAGCACTACTAGATTATTATTAATATTTAGCTGGCATGCTCCTAATAAGGTTGTCAATTATTGTCTCTTGTGGTATGGTAAGCCACTTTTCTCAAATTGTAGGTTAATTTGCAGACCAATCCATTCACATAATACGACCTCTTAAATAGTTATTGTCCCACATCAAATTTTGAGCATTAAAATTAAATGAACGCGCTCGCAGTCGAGTTGTCAGTCGTATAAGTTTTTTTTAACGCTATTCGTAGTTTTTTTGGCGGTAAACTAGATAAGCAGTGCGCCCCGTCGTCCGTGGATGTAACCGATTGTTGCTCTACTTTGTTCTGCTAATGCAATATTCACTAATGAACGTAAACAATTACAAATCATATTTAGAGCACGTTTCTAACATTCCAATCAGTGAGACTATTGTTTGTTTAAATTACTAAGCCAATACGTTCTTCTTGCAGAGCAAGATGTGAGATATTCTACATCTCTGGATGACTTCAGAAATCCACAACAAGAAAGTTGTTTGCTTTAGTTGTTTTTAGCAAAACTTCGAAATTTGATATTCTGTTTGCCAACCTAATCCTTGCATGCGTTTATAAACCCATATTTCGAAGATATGAACTTTCTTCAGAACTGTCGCGATGCAAGTTTATGATTCTACATTGAACTACAAAATAAGCAGTACACGATTTTAAGTAGTTTATTATTACGATCAATAAAGTTATACTCCTCTTCTAATTTCCCTGGTATGATTTTTGTAATTGCTAGTGCATCGCATGTAAGTAAATTTTTCTGTTGTTTCCAGCTAACCTCCATCTACTGGAATTGTGGCGTTGATGACTTGACTCTGAGTATCATGCAGGAGAATTTTGGCTAAAATCATATATTAGCTGTTTTTAATCAACAAAAATATTGCCAACGCGTGATAATTAAAGAATTAAGAACTTGCCTGGGCAGGAGAATTTTTTTAGTTGTTTTTGTAACATAATTCTTGTAAAGTTATTAATACTTTTATAGTTTTAATCATGAATAGTGATAAATGTTTGTACACATCGTCAAAGGGCACTAGCTCTCAGTATACTGGTAAACCGATGGATCTTTTAAAGCCTTCGAGTTCAACAAGTAAATCATTTGAGAACCATCCAGTTGAAAACGAGGGGAGTAGTGTTGTCTTTCCAATCGTTAAACATTCTGACAATTCTCGAATTTTACCAAGATACACCGCAGTTTTGGGAAGGTCGTGTAATGATGGAGTCTGTATGGAAGATCTTGATCAACTACAGCAAGATTTAGAAAAGCTGCTGTCAACTTCTGCTGCTAGACGTCCGATGTTGAAATTCGATTATGATTATGAAGAAAAGAAAGATAAAAAAAGTGAACCTCTGGATAAGACTTCATTTAAGCGTAAACGCTCGGATGAGAAGTTAAAGTACAAAGATAACAGAAGTGGAATTAAATTGTTGAAGAACTTGCCTATGAATAGTTTTGTTAACGAACTGCCCATAACGTATGAAGTTCCGAAAGAAAATTTCCCATATAACGACGTGACTGATCAATTTTGGCTTTCGATGAAACCGCACTGTGCTGATGTGACAAACTCTGATGTTGCTTTCCTCGATAAATTAGTGCAAGAGTGCTCTCACAAAGTTGTTACAGCTGTTCCACCACTTGGCGATCATTATGCAGTTAAATGGGCCGAAGACGTGTGGTCGGCAGAAAAATGCCGCGGAAATGCTTTACAAGAAAAAGTAGAGCATTCGACACGTAATGAAAGGAAGAAAATCGAAATCAGCTCGGTGATAGACACTTTTTCAAATCCGCTAACGCAACGATTGCTCGCAGCTTTAATTGAAGAACAAGAGATCACAGAATATCCTTCTGCCACGGACAAATTAAAACCTTCAGATTTTGGTGTTGTGAAGAATACAAACAGAACTCAAGCAGGGGTTTGTATGGATAGAAGATTGCGTATGGAGTTGGTGGAACAGGGAATTCTAGATATTGAGGATTTGCCAAGAAGTGTTTCTCAAGATGATGAAGTTTTATCAGAAATTAGAAAGTGTCAACAGGAACTGGGAGCAGTTAATGAACGTAACGTTGCTGAATTGAGTAAATTAAAAGACCTTGTTTTAAAAGATCAAGAGAGGCTAGAGTTAAAAAAATCATTGGATAAAATTGATCTACAGGTTATAGATAGGCACAACAAAATTATCGCGGCCAAACAAAAACAGGGTACTTTAGACGGTGATGGTAAGCCAATAATGCCAAAATTAAATTCAAGAGAATTTGAAGCTGAAGCTAATTCTATCATCCAGCAACAAACAATTTTACATCGTAAAATTACAAAACTCTCCGACTTTTCTTTATTGTACTAATTTTTAAGTTCTTAATTCATAGGTATGTAATTTTAGTTTTTGAACAGTTTTATATTATGTTTAAAGAATAGTAAGGATCATTTTTTATTTGTACTGTAGATTAAAACTCGATTGATACGGTAGCAAGTAAGAATTTTTAAAGTCGGCCTCACGTCAGGAAAATAAGCGTCTCTCAAGCATGGATTACTCTTGGCCTTTGAGCAGGCATGTTATTACTGGACCTAGGTAATCGACCAATAACTACTATCACGTCCGTGCATCAGATGCATAGGTAATCTTATTTGGATTTGACTGACTTTTTACTTCGGAACAGAAAATCACTTAGCATTTCTGGTGGAAGACAGCAGTGATTGCCAGTACGAAGTTGAAAAAATGATTGTGGGCCGGATTTTTGTTGCAGTTAAAAGCACTTAAAAGGTTTTTCAATGTAATATCTTATTTTTGTAGATGATTAGGATATTTAAAAGATGAATCAAAACTGGAGGAAGGGATCGGTGCAACGTCTAATAAACGCAATCTAATTAATTGAATGGGGTTCGCCTTTTGTGAATGTTTCGTCATCATTTAATTAAAATTATATTGCTCTGATCAAATAATAAAAGTTTGTTAATAAAAGTTTGTGTAGGTAATACAGATATTCAGTTTTTTCTCGCCTATAAACCTAATGCCAATTAGTACGATAAAGTTTAAACCAAATTTCAAAATAAATTTGTAATAACTAATACAATTTTCGTTATATTACAATAACAGTGAACTTCTTACTTTAAGTGCATGCAAGATTTATAATTTTCTCCCACTTGTTGGTATGGATTCCATATTAAACTGTTCTCTCTATCTCCTGCTTACGTGTCTCTTCTATGTTATTTTTTTCTATTCGAGGTTTGGTCTGCCTTCAATGAAAAATGTCCAAACCAAATAAATACGGAGTTGTTCATTTTGTGATAATTAAAGTCCATTAGGTGGAAAAATTGATTGAAAATACACTGCTGGACAACGAGTCCCGGGAACTTTCAAAATTGCTTTGGTCCATGAAAAAGAATTTATGTTGTAATTGGGGACCTTGATGCAAAAAGGGGATAAGTCACAATATGAAAATTGGATTTATCGCCTTCTTTCATCAAAGACGCGTTATGGGATGAGTCAAAAGTAGTTTTAACTTCATTATGACATCAAACGACACCTAATTTACAATACATTCAAATGGCATACATAAGTCGATATTGGGAAAATAATGACTTATCCCCTTTTTGCACCAAGGTCCTCAATTATATTTAAATGACTATTTGATGTTGACAATTAAGAAAGAAAAGCTTAAAAGAAATGTTGTCAAAAAATGAAGGATCTAAAAGAGAATAGTAAAATAAAAAAATAATAAATGGTGTTAATACCAAGAGCTCTCAAACAACGTTGCATAGTTACAGAAGGGTAACAATCTACTGTTGTTCCTGAAGTGCCATTCTTAGGTGATTCAATGTCTCATCCTGTTATTCAGAACGTCACGCACTTGTTTTACTGAGTTGGGATTCGCACTATTGGGTGATCTTGGGAAACACTATACCAACCTGTTCTAAATACTGAACGACAACTTCAGCATAGTGCAAGCGGGCTGTTATTGGGTCGCTATCAACACAAACCATTTCAGTATGAATCTATAAAAAGATACAGGCAACACCATAACAACGTTGTTGTTGTTAGGCTACACCATAATACTGCCTCCATAAATTACTAAATTTAAAGTCATTGCGAAAACGCAAGTTATACTCTTCGATGCTCTACTTTTAATGGAAGACCAAATCGTGTTCATCGAGTCTTTTCGAACTATTCTAATTGAAACCACTACTTTCCGATCACCAGTTAATCATCAGCAATGGTCGTCGCGGGTGTTTAATGAACGTTACAAACAGATCCGGACCCCCCCCCCCCCCGATGAAATCTTGTGTTTATACGAATAATGTATTTACACAGATCAAATTAGAGCAAACAAACACTGAAAATCTTCTTTTCAACATCTTTTACCGGTAACGCCGCACATCATCTCTCTCCCATCAATTTTTCAGTCGACGCTAAAAATGGAGCTGTGCGAATAGTGCGCTGTAAACTCCGCCCTCCTCTGCACACCTGACGCAAATGAAATAACTTCATCAAAGTAGTGTACATTTATTGATTTTTTTTTTTAATGATTTGTAGAGTAGTTTGCGGAACTCTAGCAAAACCATATGGGTATTATTTTGATAAATTAAATTTCCTAATTTGACTGTAAACTGGAGAAGAAGTTTAGGATTCTTTGAGTGTCACTTTGCTTAAAAGATTAATTCCGCATTAGACGCAAGATGTTTTACGTGAGACGTTAAGTTTGCAAATGCAATTTTCATCTGTGTCGCGACCCTAGAAGCTCTGAAACGTTCTCAGGTCCAAATGTTTGGAGTTACTATGCACTTGACAAGTATGTGAAACTGGTAGACGGTTTTGGTGTAACAGCGTTTGTTTGCTTACTTGCTGAAATTAATATGAAATTACTTGTGCAGCAAAGTTGTGCACGAACTAGCTTTGAGAACTTTTTTTATTGCTTCTACAAGGAAATTTGTGAAAACGGAATTTTCTTTATCGATATTTTAGAAACATCAATCGAGATTATTTATATTAGTGTGAAATTGGACAGTTGACAAATTGAAATTCAGCAAATTAATATTTATGATGTTCGGGTTTCGTGGCTGTCACTGTTAATTGCGGTAAGAACATCGCATACAGTTTCGTTCGGGTTAAGATTATTAATACATTTGAAATAAAATTAAACTTTATTAACGCTCGATTTGTGAAATTTTAATTGGTTGCGACGGTCAATTACCGAGATCATTAATTAAAAACAGGATGATACAATCATTTGCCGCAGAAAGGAATTTTGTTTCATATTTTGTGTATTCTCGAGATTTATTTCCATCATCTCTTTTTTTGTTGGTATTGACGTAATTTTCCCACGTGTTTTCTTCGTAGGAAAAACGGTTGCGTGCCATCTTTAGTATTCTTCTATTATTCATTTGCGATATATGCGCCATTCATGTCTTTATTACTCTTTCTTCATTTTTTGTGGCACCTTTTTACAAGATTTCTACTTGTTTTTTAGCTGTTTTTTTAATGAATATATTTATATAATAGGATTCAGCTTCCAATTTACAATTTTTTGTCGGTTTAGCTAATTTGTTTTTTAACTTTTAAATATTTTTATTTAAAACTTTGTTTTAATTAATCATTTTGAAAATTGTCGTTTGCAAGCAGATCATTCACCCTGCTTATTCATTCTTGTTATTTTTATTGTTTTTTAAATAGTGTAGGTATTGTATTGTACATTCATAGAATGATTTAACAGTGAACAAGTTTATTTTTAGTTTTTCACACTTCGATTTATTGGCTTCCAAAATGTGGTAAAAAATTAAATTAAATTACATTGTTTTCACTCCCTCCTTATTTTTCTCATTACATCTTTTCATCTCTTTTATTTCATTCATAATTACGTGCAGACCGCCGTGACCTTTTCACGCAACTTTTTTTAAAATTTTGATCCCCTGCTTGTAACAAGGGCCACTCGCGACCGACTTCAATCACACAGCTTTAACATTCGGATACCCGAAACGGGCCAAAAGTGACTCACGGTTTCATTATTTTAAAATAATTGTTCTTTTCTTTAAACCACCACTTTAAAACTTTGTGTATCCTCTAAGGTGTTATGCAGATTAATCAGTATAATTTTTTTAGTATGCAGATCAATAAATATCTGCAAGCTTTTATTAAGATCATAAACATTTTGGTGACTTGAAATTCATGTAAAAACGCCGCAATTCGAGGTGGGTCCATTTTGGCCAGTTTCGGGCACCCGCTACTAAAATTATCGGGCAGACAAAGGTTAAACAAATAATTACAAGTCTGCCAGTTTTACTCTGTAATCAGAAGACGTAAATGAGCGAATTTAACTTTAACTTGTAGGTATATTTTTGTAATAAATTAAAACAGAAAACGTTGAAATGAACAAAAAACACGGAGCTACTTTGCATAAGAAAATAAAGTCACAATTACAGGGTCCGCGCAAAAAGTTTTGCCTTCAACAGTTTACCTTTTTTATTTAAAACTAAATTTTGGAGACAACTAACAATTTTCTGATTTAGATCCGTCTGCTTGGATTGTGGCGATTCACACGATAACTGTTGAGAAAATAATTCTATAGCAATATTTTATGTTAAGTTGTAATGATAGTAATAATAAGGAAATGAGGTTCAAAACGGGCTCCTAAATATGAATTGCTTGTAACGTAGGTAGAGTTTGACTAAAAATATTCTGCGTTTATGACTTTAAACCGCAATCAACTTTTAGTGATGATAATGAGGGTTCACTGCAGGGTGCGACACATCTGGTTGCTTTGAAAAATATTTTTGTAGATACTTCAGAACCGTACTTAAATATTTCAACTTTAGTTTAGTTCAGAACAAATAATCAAATACAAGTCATAGAATTCATCAAGTATTTAAGTTAATCAATAACCCCACATACCTACCTAATTATTAGAAGAGGTTTAATGTTTACTCATATTTATATCTAAGCATCAAGAAATTTATAAAAATTTACCAAATACAGCCCTGGCCACTTCTGCCCATGCTGATTATTACGGCTTACCTACTTTTATGGCCGGATCACTTATAGTATTGTAAAAGGCACAATCATAAACGCAGAATAAGTTTAGACAAACTATAACAACGGTAACAACATATAGCAGCTGTTGAGAACAACAATTCTACAAACTTTTGATGCTGTTTAATAAATATGAAGTTTTTGATATTTTTTAATAAATATGAAAGTTGCACATTTTAACTAAACCTGTATTATAAAGTTGTAAAAATTCGATCCACTTAAAAATAGTACTTTCTTTATTAATTCTAAAAGTAGCTTTGATACTTCTAAATCCTGAAACAATCCTAAAAACAAAATTTTTTGTTTGAGTGTCTCAATTAAAACACTAGACTGCAAGCAATCGATATGTTTATCCCAGTAACCTAGAAAATATTCCAACATCAATGAGAGCTCTTCAAATAAAATCTTATTAAACCCCATGAAGTTCTTCTTAAATCACTTCTAATACAGTAAACACTTGTTACAAGCAATTCCGTCAACGACTACTTGAGAATCAAGCATCGGAATAAAACGGCGCCGAAAAATTCCCCGTTATGAAAATTTTTGCTTTAAGGCAAAGGCAAAAGAGATAATTTACCTAACACGTTACCTTTTCAATTTTTCTCGCCGCCGCTCGATTCTATCAGAAGGGACATCTTTTCAAAAAGGCATGGCCTGAAGGAATGTTTAGTTTTCGATTAAATTCGTTTTTGTAAACACATGACGCAGTGTCTTGGGATCAATTTCGTTTTCAGTGTAGTTTCTGAAATCGCCAGGGGGCTTATTTTTGCCGGATCTGAGAAAACTGTTACCACTAATTTTTTTTCCCAAGTTGGATTAAAAAAAAAATGAGAAAAATGATGTACCTATTGACAAATAGTATTTTTTTGACAAAAAAGTATTTTGGTCGTTAAAGCACCTATCAAGGTAAACCATTTAGAAAAATAAAAAAATTCAATACACAATAAAATAATTGAATAACACCGTTGAATTAAAATTATTACCTTACTTAGATGTAAACAGTAATTATAGCTGCCTAATTATTTCATTTGTAATAAAATCTGAAATTTAAGTTTAATACAAATATTTGTATATTAAGCTTGAACTTGAAGGTGACACACTTCAAACTTGCGTGTACTCAATGAAGGGCCGGATCAAATTCGTTGTACAGTTTTCCACGCAGAATTTTTATTATGGCGGGCAGCTGTTCAAAACGGCCGAGTGAATTTAATCCTTAGTTACTCGCGCCGTTTGGCAGAACAGATTAACTACAACACACGTGGTGTATTTTGTTTTGTTTACGAATTCAATTTATATTCGATCATAGTAATTTTCATTCGTTTTTTCACATTATATTGAAATTTTTTTACAGAACTTGAAAAATTATTTATTTGATTAAAAAAATTATAGTTAGTTCAAAACATTAAATACATAAAAATGATTTTAAATATAAAAGCTGTGTTTATTGTACGGAGGTTTAATCAATTTAAAACAAAAACTGTATTTATCTGATCGCAATTCGAAATCGATCAATTATTAAATTAAATTTGAACAAGTCTTGATTTAACATTTTGAAATGCGCCATACAATGAACCCAAACAAATAATTTTTAAATACAATTTAATTGAGGTAAAAATTTATCTTGGTAAAGTAAACAAAAATGAGAAGGTCGTTTTATATTTGGACAAATGAAAAGTTTAATTTGATTTAAGCTTTTTAGACTTAATAAATGATTTGTATCTTGGATTTTGATATCTTTCCCAAAAATGCGGGAACTCTTCCAACAAACTTGTTTCGGTAAAACCTGTCAATCACAAGCATATTTGCGTTACTTACGCATGTAAAGGCTGCCTGTTCGACTGACAAATAAAGGCCCATCCGTATATTATAAAACCAGATTGGCGGTCGTGAAATAAGAATCATCCACATATTCTGAAAGTCCTGAATAAAAGTTTTTATTTTTTGAAGGTTACGACGTTTTGCACTGATGCGATCGATATACCAAACATGAATACAACGCACAGAAAACTTGTCGATTTCCCTCTATCGTCACATTATCCTTCCGTGTTTGTTATCGCAGTGATTAACTGTAAACACCAAAGGATTGTTTTCAGCCGTTACCACTTTTTTTTTAATCATAATTGACCCAGCATATCATATTTTGCGAAGTTCTGCATAACAGGAAAACTATGGACAACGTACGTGCTGCTGATATTCAATTCAAGCAATCGTCCGATAAAATATTGTACACTGATTCGTGAGCTACTGGATGTAATAAACTCTTGTCTCTTATCTTGTAATAATATGCATTTCCTTAACGCCCTTATAGTGTACATATCTATAAACAACTACGTCGGTAAATAAAATGCGTAACAAAACCGTGAATAATTGTTACTCTAATTAATTTTATTAATTTAATTGTTACCTTATATTTAAAATGGGATTATAATTATTTTTTCAATAAGTTCTAGTTAAAATAGAATTGAGTTTTGAAACAGCCTTTTTAAAAACCTGAATTTCTGAAAACGCTATTATTGCAGGCTTGGTGTGTGACGCTATCATACCACAATATTACCGTCATTTTTACGTGAAAGATGGAATGTTGTGGTATTCAGTCTTCTTCTACGAAATTAACACATCTTGATGAAGATACAAGCTGCAATATTTTGTCGAAAATATGTACACGGCCCTGCGACGTTAATGATCACCTCCAAAATTGATTTCGAACGTTAAATTATTATCTTCAAATTTTGTTTATTTCATTGAGTAATGTGCGATCACAAACTGGTAGTATTATTTTTGCTATGATAAACCAGACTTAGCAAATAAGCAAAAAACTTCGAACAAAAATTGAGGACATATGCGGAAAAAGGGCCCTTTTTGCGGAGTCCCTTTTAAATGAACCGCCATACTTGAAACTACATGCTCAAGAATTTTCAAGTGAAAATGGCAACATTGTGCTGCTTATGTAGTACGTGGTCACCTGTTTTGGAAAATTTTACGATTTTGTGAAGTTTATTTTATGTTCTGCCTCTTATTACTTTTTAGTGTATTTTTGTTTTCATTTATTTACTAAAAGATAAGAAATCATTTTACTAATATTATTTTTAGTCTTACTTTTTTACATTTTTATGGCTAAAATATAATATTTTTTAAATTTTTCTTTAAAAGCATGTTTTTAAACAGTAAATCATTTCTTAACAACTAAAATGTTTATTTATTTTATTTTCCCTTATTTTTAACCCACATATTTCTTGAAAGAAAAAAAACTAACTGGCGGGAAAAGGGCCCATAGCATACTTTCATAATTTCAATAATTTTCTTACAAAAATCAGTTATTTCATTTTTTTTTCTAGAAACTGTGTTTTTTAAATATTGTTCCTCAAAACTTTCTTTGCTGTGTAGTTCAAACTATTTTTGGTAAATAGATATGAGCAAATAAAACTTTCAAACTGGCTTTTCTCGAAACACCATTTTTTGAAATGGGCCCCTTTTCCGGATGGGCCCTCAATTTATGTAGCGTGGGGTCGGTTTATCAATGTGCAGCTAATTGTAACCGCTATTTAATAACAATCGTTGCTTTAACTACAACACTGTTTGCTAAGCACTTTAGCTCCCAGATCATATTAAACTGGTGAATAAGCTACTTAGCTGCACATTGATAAACTGCTCCCTAGACTAGTAAATTTATCTAACCACAAATGATGACCAAATGATATACGTATATGGGGAGTTGTAAATCAAACTCCACTGTAACCTGGGGTTATTAGGTTCGACCTAAAAATCAACATTTTCTAGACATATTGACTTCTTAGTACTTCTTAATTAGGGTTCCGCTAAACATTCTACTTGGGTTTTCACATTAATATTTGTGTTTAATTATTTGAAGCAAACAGCGGCCAACGTTTCAGTTCCTTTTTGTAAATCTGAAATGTCTAAGCCTAAATACGCCCCTGGTATTGAATGGGTCCCGCTGCTACCTGACATCTCCGGGACATATTGTTTC
The DNA here is from genome assembly GCA_949768715.1 of Dascillus cervinus. Taxonomy (NCBI): domain Eukaryota; kingdom Metazoa; phylum Arthropoda; class Insecta; order Coleoptera; family Dascillidae; genus Dascillus; species Dascillus cervinus. The sequence continues at coordinate 19,860,867 of OX458319.1, read as the reverse complement.
TTCAGAAAGCTCTGTAATTTTACAACATTTTCCTGATTTATTGGTTATGAGTTGAAAATTGTACATATCATTTCTTGTTGACATTACAGAATTTCTACTCAAAATAATAGCGAATTTTAATAAAAAGCTTCTTAATAACTGAATTGATAACTACATTTTCATAAGTAATATCACAAGAGAGTGAGAATAAATTGAAAATAATTCGACAGATTTTCGAAAACTTGTTGCCAGGGAATAGACACGAGAGCCCGTAGGGCTCGAGTGGCTATTCCCAAATGGCAACAAGTTTGAAAAAATAACTGGAGAATTATTTTCTAATTAATTCGCACTCTCGAGTGGTATTCGGAAGATTATTTTTTAACGTTTTAATAAAAAATACAGCATAAAAATACAGTTTAATTCATTATAAACTAAAATCAAACTGGCGACAGATGTCAAAACTAGAAAATGTGCTGTCAAGTTACATATGTAAACAAAATACTAGAAATTATGCTCGCGGGAATTTTCTACAGTAGAAAATTCTCACTATAATAATGTTGTGATTGGACAGAATTAAACACGTGTGCCCAAATACTGCTAAACGATTGGTGAATGAAATCATTAAAAAATAATCATGGTAATATTTTCAAAATTGAGGGAGTTGTGATATTATTTCTTGTGGTCACTATGACCACGCTGTCTGTATACTTCACGTTATTAAAAATACCGTGCATTGGAAAGGTCAAATAAATACACACAATGTGGTGTATACCAGGGGTGGTCAACTTTTGTGTACATAAAGTCTACTTTTTATCTTAAACATGTGTCGCGATCGACTTCTCCCAGGGAATTACACCAACCCGAGTAATTATTAACATAACTGCATGCATACTGTTGCGTTTGCGCGTTACATTCGGTTACAAGTGTAACACATTGGCTTCACGATCGACGTGTTGGCCACCCCTGGTGTATACAGCAATAATACATTAATGAATACACCTCAGGGTTGTACTATTTCAAGATTCTGTACAATATTGAAACTTTTGTCTGTAGATTCTCTCTGTAGTGCGAAAATTTCGCTGTATACTGATATTGACTAAAATAGTTTTAATTAACTAACCTGTAGCTCCACATTTCTACCAATTTTGGTCAAAAATTCCCATTTCTTTTTGATAGATTAAAAATTATTACATTTTGTACATTTCTTTTACTTTTTATTTTTAGTTTTACAATGTGGGTTTCAGTAAAAAAAAACGTTGTTCGTTACACTTGTTAAAAACTGCTTGATTAGGCTGCGGAAAAGACATTCGTTCGTCTAGTCTGGACTTGATTTGGCGTTGAATTTAATTCGCTAAATAAGTTCAGTTTGGATTGATTTTTGGTGACGGTTTTGTTCATCAGCTGATTGGTTGCTAATTGCGAGGAGAAAATTGCTTACTTTACGAGCATTAATAACATCGCGATACAATTCCAACTGATTAATGACAATTTGCTCTGAGAGATACGCGTGTGTGGAGTAATTTGGACTGCTTTCGAATCCCCGTCACGGGATGACACCCAACACTTATTGATGATGCACAAACGCGACTACATTCGGATAATTAAATATTGAAATTGACGCAATGGAAAATTCAGTTCGATTCAAATCGACGGGAAATTAAAAACCATGAATTATTCACGTAGAATCAAATATTAAACGTTCGGAATTTTTCTTAAATTTCCAAGTTTCCGTAATCCGCACAAAAGAATTTTTAAAATTTCAAACGACTAATGGTTTAGATTCGGGGGAATAAATTGGTTTGACCGGTTTTCTCATGTCTGGAATTTTAATTTATGCACACACGGTAATTAATCACGAGGTCGAGTCGATGCTTGTAAGGAAGTTTCTCGATATCTGGAAAGTAAACTTTCCGCGAGGAAACTCGGATTTGATTGATGGTAATGAAATTTTTCTTAATTAGGTTAAAATGATCTCAATCGGCTAGAAAGGTTTCTGCCATCTTCAAAATGATCAATAACTTAAATTGGAAGGGGATGCTGCGAGCAATGGAAGAATTAAACTTTTTCACGTGGAAGATTTTCGGCGAAAAAATGTGGCCTTTGTACTGCTCTGCAATTATTTAATGGGTTGTAAAATATGTCACAAAATCGCAAAAATGGAAAAACCCTAGTTAAAATTAATTTCAATGTTTTATTGGTTTATGTGTTTTCGATTTAGCACTTTATTAACGGAATTTTTTTACGTTACTGGGAAATCTCAAAATGCATGAAATAAAGAGATGCGGAAATTTCACGGCAATCAACATCGTTTTAGTCATTATTCAGTTTTAATTAGGCAATGATAAAAGTAATCGCGTGACCATGAAAATTGGTACACTCTAATTCGCAGCATTGGATTTCCGGCGACATTTAATTATGCAAAACAGACACACAAAAATATTGAATTAACTTTACTTTTATTATTCTTTTTTAATGGCGTGTGTCGCAAGTGAAAATTTGCAAAACATTTCTTTTCACGTTTTATTTGATGTGCTGAGTAGGTAATCCCTTAGTAGTGCATGTCGCATGTAATCGAATTTTTATTGAAAAATGCGGTGATGATGTTTGCAGCATGATTCCGAAAATGGATCACAGCCATCGGGGGTACGGTATTTACATAACGATACTTCAAACATATTTCGATCATAACCAAATTTTATTTGAATATGTATCAGGATTATTTAAAATTTAACAATAAATAAAAACAATTTCGACTAATGTGCGACTAACAACAAACATAAATTAATAACAGAGATTAAAATTAATTTGGCAGTTGCAAGAAACATGATAACATGTTTTTCCAACTGCGCGTGTTATTGTTTATTGTAATGAATTCCTAATTGGGCGTTTTTTTAGACTGAATTGTCGATAATATCTGTAGATATAAGGTTAATAAAATCAAATGCAAACATAAATTTTGAACAAAGGGAAGATACTTCTCACATTTGCCCCATTAAATAGTCGTTTCGTAAAAGTTGATACATCTAAGTTTGACCTTCTTTCTGAAAGATTTCTTGTAAACATGTTTTTAATTTTGAACAAATCGGCGGTATCTTTTTCAGATGTGTGATGTCTGCAACATTTTTTACTTCAACGGTTGTCATTACCAGCGATTTATGTTCTGTCCATTTTTGATCGCAAAATACTTCTCTAAAGTTTCTCCACTTATTCTAATTTTACCTGTATAATGAATATTGAAATTTTAATGTTTATTGTAATATCTTAAGTTTTATATTATATTGCAACAAGCTTCCTACAACGGTACAACAACATCCGGACAGCAGTAGGCAGGTAATTTTTTAATTGTAATATTATAAACGATAATAATATTATGTTGTTAATTGAAAACTCATTATTCCAAACTGTGTTGCAAATTTGCATTAATATGATCACATTGTGGTAAAATAAAAGAACCAAACACTCTGGCATAATATAATGCTGTTAAATAATATAACACCAAAATATATATAAATGATTTACCTCTACTACGGGATCATTTCAAAATACAATAAAATAAAGTTTTTTCTTTGTCGATGTTACTTTATTTAGGGTTGGTTTTAATCAATGCTATTTTGGCTTCATAACTAACTGTTTGATAAATAAGTTGTAATAAAATGTCTGGTTTCCAGACAGCAGCATTAACAGCGTTTTAAATTCTTGTCGCGAATATCTTATGTTTGAATAGTAAATTGCAAGTGCATCGGTAATAAGTAAACGACGGGAAGAAAGTGTTATTTAGTTATCAGTTATTGATTTATTTTCTCCAAACGAGAGAGTATGATGGGGCCTAATCGTGAAAATTTTCAAACTCACTTGGACCATCCGTGAGCCCTTTGACACCATATTTGGACGCCTGTTTGTTTGTTTGTATCCGCTGTAATTTGACAAACGATAACTTTAAATTTTCATTTTAAATTAATCGAGTTGTTTTTTGATTGCTAAATTTCTATCAGCAATCACTTGTGTTGTTTTTCATTCTTTTACGAATATCTCGGGAACTGTGTAACGTCGAAATATGTATAGAGACAAAACAATTTCATTTTTCTAACTTTTCTAAATAACCTTTCTTTATATTATTATTAAGGGTGCCACTTTAGTCTCGTCGTTTTTTGATATTTTCTTTCTAATGACAGTCACATTTATGAAGAAAATCAACTGTAGGCCGCTCCTATATTTTTATTAAGGCTTGAAAATGATTTTTTCACTGTGTTAGGTTTTAATACATTTATTTGGTTGATTTACTTTTTGGTTTGGAAAGTTTTGCTATAGGATTAATAAAACTTTCACAAAAAAAATAATTATTGATTGAAACGTTTGAAAACAGTGAAGACGATTTGGGAGATTTTATCGATTCAGATGATATTTTGAATGGAGTGATTAATGTAACAGAAGAAGATGAAATGTAGTCAAATGTAGTCTGTTTCGAACAAGGTGCAGCTTCTGAAAGCATCATTGTTTCGACAGTAAAAAATAAAAACAGAAAAAGCGATTTTCAGGAATTTAATTTGGTTAAAAAAGAATTTCCCCAGCAGCCAATTTATTTGGGGATCGGGACATTCATATGCACTGCTTGATTCTTTATACGCCGATATCATGACCTTTTCAATAGTTTTTGAATAATAACCTTTTCAATGTAATTTGAGAATTACCGTAAATCTGATAAGTCATTGTTTTCAGAAGCAATGAATTCAAAGTTTTACTATTAAGCGTACGTTTTAATATCTGATTTAGTAACTTATGAACACTTTTGCTAGCAGATGTGCACACCACCGCATAACTTAAATGTCGCCACGCATCATATATAGGTACACTAAGACCTCGTTTAGCGCTCAGGATGCACTCCTACACGTCAAAGCGCTAAACAAAACAGCATTAAACGAGGTCATTTTAACACATAGTAAATAGGGAAAGGGGAATACGGGACCGAAAATATACAAATTTTATTTCTAAAATGGTTCGTATAGTAGAAACAGGCATATTTATTCCACCAGAGCTAACGCGAAATATATTTTAATCATGACTGGCGCGTGTCTCAGGGACCGAGAGTTTTTATAGTTTAATTGAAAAATTTTATTTTATATTAAATCTAAATTTATAGTATATTGGAAACTGCGTCCTTTCTCTATAATAAAACACAACTAGATTTAATATAAAATTATTTTTGTTAAACTTAAACAGTGGGCATTCCATTGATATGAAAATTATGTCACTTTTTTGTAACAAACCATTAGACTTTCTTCCCAAAATAAATTTAGTGATAAGTTTTAACATAATAAGTTATTAAATAAAATGAAAAAAACAAAATTTTTTTTTTTTAAAGGATTATTTTTTAATGATTTCATTAACCAATCACAATCACAACATTATTATAATGATTATTTTTTAATGATTTCTTTCACCAATCGTTTAGCAGTATTTGGGCACACGTGTTTAATTCTGTCCAATCACAACATTATTATAGTGATTATTTTTTAATGATTTCATTCACCAATCGTTTAGCAGTATTTGGGCACACGTGTTTAATTCTGTCCAATCACAACATTATTATAGTGAGAATTTTCTACTGTAGAAAATTCCCGCGAGCATAATTTCTAGTATTTTGTTTACATATGTAACTTGACAGCACATTTTCTAGTTTTGACATCTGTCGCCAGTTTGATTTTAGTTTATAATGAATTAAACTGTATTTTTATGCTGTATTTTTTATTTAAACGTTAAAAAATAATCTTCCGAATACCACTCGAGAGTGCGAATTAATTAGAAAATAATTCTCCAGTTATTTTTTCAAACTTGTTGCCATTTGGGAATAGCCACTCGAGCCCTACGGGCTCTCGTGTCTATTCCCTGGCAACAAGTTTTCGAAAATCTGTCGAATTATTTTCAATTTATTCTCACTCTCTTGTGATATTACTTATGAGAATTTTCTACTGTACATTATTCCCGCGAGCATAATTTCTAGTATTTTGTTTATGTTACTTGACAGCACATTTTCTAATTTTGACATCTGTCGCCAGTTTGATTTTAGTTTATAATGAATTAAACTGTATTTTTATGCTGTATTTTTTATTTAAACGTTAAAAAATAATCTTCCGAATACCACTCGAGAGTGCGAATTAATTAGAAAATAATTCTCCAGTTATTTTTTCAAACTTGTTGCCATTTGGGAATAGCCACTCGAGCCCTACGGGCTCTCGTGTCTACTCCCTGGCAACAAGTTTTCGAAAATCTGTCGAATTATTTTCAATTTATTCTCACTCTCTTGTGATATTACTTATGAGAATAATCTATTGTACATTATTTCGCGAGAATAATTTCTAGTATTTTGTTTTTGTTACGTGACAACACATTTTCTAGTTTTGACAACTTATCACCAGTTTTATTTTAGTTTATAATGAGTTAAACTGTATTTTTTATTCTGTATTTTTTATTTAAACATTAAAAAATAATCTTCCGAATACTTACCACTCGAGAGTGCGAATTAATTAGAAAATAATTCTCCAGTTATTTTTTCAAACTTGTTGCCATTTGGGCAACAACTTTTCGAAAATCTGTCGAATTATTTTCAATTTATTCTCACTCGCTTGTGATATTACTTATGAAAATTGCATTCAGCTTATTTTACTTACATACCGACTGGTGGGGTCCCACAGCAGGTGACGACGCAAGAAACACAAAAACTATATCGCTTCTCCGGAAGAACAATGACGCAAGTGAAAATTGATGATTTTGCAGAAATCGCAAATTAAAAAAATTGTAATATGAAACTTACAACTAAGACGTTAAGGATCCTTTTGGAAATAATCGATGGGGACTTCGATAGAGCAAATTTATTCTAGTTTTAGATAGTACTACTTATTTTATACTTTTTGAAACACTTGAAGATGTATATGCCTATAAAAGACAAAAAGTGTCTTGTTGCGTCATTGTTCTACCGGGAAATGGGGCAGTAATAGTGTTGTGACAAGATTAATTAATGAAATTTCTGGATGAATACTTTTTTTGTCAACTTTAATAAATGAAAATACTGGAACAACAAGTTTAATAACAAATATTCACTAATAATATTATTATAAACACAAAAAATTCAAAACAAGCCACTGAAGAACGGTTGATAGTATTTTGGAACTATGTTAGATGTTATCAAAGTTTGTAAATCCCTTTTTTTATTTTCGCTTAGTGGAATTTTTGAATTGTAGGCTTGTTTTCTGATAATATCATTTAGACTTTTCACTCCAGAACAACGTCTAGTTCTCATGGTTCTACTTTGAGCTTGTTTCCAAGTTGTATGTTTGTAGCTGTGTTTGTAGAAGTATACATCGCTTCGTTTCACAAATTTTACGACTTTTACATCTGACAACTTAATCTGACCACCATCTACATTTTTCTGGCAATTAAAACGAATTTCATTACTTAACGATTTTAAATCTATAAAGTCGTCATAACTCATTTCTTTGACAACAAAGGATCTTCCAGTTTTTTTTGAATTCCTTATTATGGTCACTAATTGATCAGGCACGTATATGGGCCCTGCTTTCTTAGCTCTCTTCAACGATTTCTCGATAATACTATGGACAGTGTCGCCCTCATTTTGTGTATGTCCACGTATGAGAAAATTGTGTGTAATAGAGTTTACTTGTAACGTTTCCACTGCGTATAGATACATCGAAAAGACGAATCTGCAAGAGAAATCATTATTAGACATAAACATCAACAAGTTAGTTATTGCAGAATGTATGTTATACCTGTTCTTTTGTTGTCCGCAACAATTATCAGAATAGAACACTATGTCACTACCAGGACGAGAACTAGCGACTTCTTCAATAAAACCTAGGACACAGGAACCTATTTCGACATCACCTCTCTGCCCTATCCCTTCATGCCAAAAATTACAAACCGTGTGATCTTTGTTTTTCAGATATCTGTAACAAAAAATTGTGAAAGACGTTAATGATTTACGTATAGGTCCTACATAATGAATTACGTTAACCTACCGTGAAATTAAAACAATTCAATTTTGACTTGTAAAAAAAGCCGAAGATTTACCCATAGGCACCGGTAGAACTGCTTGTAAATCGTATGTAGCTAAAACCATGTTAGAACCTATTTCATTTGCCTTTTCCTTATCAGCAGCCTTCTCAGCTCGACTTAATTTCTTTTCATCCTGGTGTAACTGATAATCGTTTTCTAATTTTTCCTTTTCAGCTCCTTGCGCGTTTTTATATCCTTCACAAAAATCGCACAAATCCTTTTTTGGAAAGAAGAACCCGATGTTAAATTTAGTATTAAAAATTCGAGCATAACAATTATAATCCGCTGCAGGTTTACCCATACTGGTTTGCTCTTTTTTATAGTGTCTATGCATTTCAGCGATTGACAATGCACCATCAATGTATTCTCTGGAAGTGTTAACTCGTTGATAGTGGCTTTCTACACGAGGAATAGAATGGATGCGTGCTTCAACGGAATCTAGTATGCTCTGATCGGTTTTGGAATGTTTTCCATGCCGTCCTCGTTTATCTTCAGCTACAAATCCTTCACCAGTGGCCTTTGATTTGATTACAGTGCGCATTGTCCTTTCTGTTATATCAAATGTGTTGATCATGTACATTTTACAGACACGAATTTTCTTTCCATTATCTAACAGGTAAAACGCACAGTTCTGCTTTCTTGGCTCTTGGCATGCGTTATGGAGTCGACGGTATTTCACTTGCAGAGGTTCTATGCACGAAGCTAGAAAATCACGCTGCCGTTGTAACGACGCCAGATTCCAATACTTTTTGAACAGTTTAGTTCTGGAATCGTGCGATAATTTTAACGAGCACTTGAGTATACACTTATCTAAGCAAGGTGGTCTCATTGCCTTTTCTCCAACAATTTTTCCACTTTTTGAAGTATAACTTTTTCCTGCGTTTTTTAACAATTTGGCATTTGTTTTTTTCCATTGCTCAGGATGGCGTAATCTTTGTTTCCCTTTTTTAGGAGGTGCACTGTTTGTTTCAGAACCGCATGAATCTGCCATTATTTGCTTCAGAATTCTGACTGGCACGATACACTAGGGACCGGTTGCAGAAACGAAAGTTAACTGTGGTTATTATTGTTGGCAACAATAGTAACAAGAGAGTAACCATAGTAACTACTGACGGCACGACAGCAACTTTTAACAATCAACAATTAAAAAATGCGCCACTAAAAATAAAATTTAACGGATTTGAGCGTTTCTCCCAATAAAAATGTTGTTGATATCTAAACCGTCTTTTATTTCCAGCGCTTCGTTGATAATTATTAATGGTTTACTCTAATAATTTTCCCATGCATTTTTGAAACTTTAGAACTGATTATTTCGAAAACTTTCCTCTTCGAGGTCATACGAATTTGACATTGCCGTACTCAGAAAAATGTGCTGAATTCAAATTCGTGAAAAAAAATTTGGGGTGCTATTTAAAAAAAAATTGTTGATGACGTCATAGTGCGAAAACAAAAGACGATCGTAAAATTATAATTATTAAAAAAGATGGGGTTTTAAAAACTAAAGTTGACGGGTCCGAGGATTTTTTGTGAAAATTCTTCTAAAATGTTGTATCGAATTTATTCCTTACTTTACGAAAGCACTGAACGTCGTTGTTCATCTGGAGACATGCTGAAAAAACCGCCACTAGAACAATGACGCATCTGTCTTTCAGCGGCCACCTGAGGTGCTAACATTAAATCGTTCTTCCACCGGAGAAATGCAATTTTTTTTGTAATTATGCCATAATTAACTCAAAAAGTCAAAATTTGCACTTACGCCATTGTTCTTCCGGAGAAGCGATATGTCTGCACACATCGCTATCATACGAAAGATGGATGATAGCGCTGGCCAAATGAAGCAGCTACCCGAAGAATCAGTCAAATTTATGAAAAGATTAAAAAGTTATTCAGTGTTTACAAAAAAAGTCGGTCTCCGAGACGTATGGCGCCAGCTCTGTCGGGTTAAAGCGATTCCAATGTCGACTTGACATTCATCATGTTCCAGTCGCCTCAGCACCTACATTTTAATATCATTGAAGATGCTTTTTCGTGTCATTTTGAATTTATTATTACACTTATTCATTCTGAATAATCTAAAAAAATATATGGATTTATTTTTAATAAACAAATAGGATTTTTATTGATTTTCTTGCACAATAATATCGAGGATTGCAGCACATAAATTAATAACTGCTAATGAACAGGATACACGAAAATAAATTTACCAAACATAGATTATGGGGAAGTACAGCGCTACGACAAATAATGAATAATCACGAATGCCGAGATAATTTGAATCAGCGTAATGTTTTTTTTTTAGATTTCGAGCAGACAGCGTTATATCGAATCAGCGTTAAACGAGGTCTTAGTGTATGTACAAAGCATTTGTGTAAAACGTAACTACAGTTGTAATAAGTAGAACAATATCATTTTCATGATAGTATTACAGTAGACTTGCGTTAGTGCGAGTACCTAAAATTTTAGGCTGTTCGCATAAGCAAAATTTTCCGACTATAGGCAGTATATGTATATGTTGCAGCCATATTGCCGAATCCGCCGTAATAAAAAGCGGCTAGCGGTTACAAAGCAGATCTGTTTTGTAAAACGGCTGATTACCGTTTAGGCAGATTGTTGTATCAACACGTGCAATGATTTGGCGGCCCATGTTTAGCCGGAATGCTGACTATGTTCAATAATACGGCGGCCCAATATGTTCTACAGTTTGACTGAAAATTTTAGGTGTTTTATGAATCGCTAAATAACTCTGTCTTATTGTAAAAAAGAACTGAAAAATTGTTAGACCTCTTATAAAAAAAACCTTTTATATTTTTATTTATCTATTTTTTCTAAAATATGAGTCATTATATTTTATTATTAATATTTTAGTTGCCAATTAGTAAAAATAAACCATAGTACCCTTCGATAAATCGGTTATTTACTCAACTTTCTGTTCCATAATAATTGCCATATGCTGAGTAAAATATAGACAAATTATAATTAGATGTAGCTACTAAAATGTATGAATCGCCTTATTTGCATTACATACCCCAAGTATAATAATTACTATAATAAATGACTTTTTCATATTATTTTCTTCACAAGGCCTAATTTCGCAAACATCCCAGGTCTTTTTTTATGCGGTATGTTCTTATGCGATTTTCATTTATTTTTTAATTCGTTGCTTTGGTTTTATGCAGTTTTAGGAAAGTATGGAACCTATCCCTATCTTTACCAATGTCTTTTTTTATGCAAATTTTTTTTATCTGATTTTCTGTGGAACTTATCTACCGCATAAAAAAGACCTAGGTGTAATCGAATATAAAACATAAACAAAGATAAGTTACGGCTTTCCTTTATTCCATATAATAACACAACTCACACAACTATCAGGGCCTCCGACTTTTAGAAAACACCACATTCGGAGGCTTTAGATTTAAATAGGTGAAATCGCCTTAAGGCCAGATTTCGCTCCATAGATACTAAAATCGTTCATTAATAAGAATTCATTCATTAATAGGGGTGATTAATGCATTATTTCCTAAAGATTAAACAACAATCACCAAAAAAAATTTAAGCATTAAAATGAATTAATTTGTGGTTTCTTATATTTGTATTTGTGTGTTACTGGTTGCATTCGGAACATGCTGATCTCGTGATCGCTCGGAAAGATCCTTCTACGTAAGGTTACCATACGTCCTCCTTTTTAGACATTCGTCGTCCTTTTGTACTCCCGTAAATATTGTCCTATTCAATAAAAAACCATAGGTAGTCAGTGCAGTAGTCTTTTTTAATTTAATGCGAGTTCATAATAATTTTTTTTTTCATTTTTGTTTTTTTTTAAATTTTACAAATTTGTCCTCCTTTTTGTCCTTCATATTGATTTTTGGATATGGCAACCCTACTTGTACGTCCACAGGAATTAAAAACAGAACGGTTGTACTAATTACTTGCCTCTGAATGTCAACAATTTGCGTATTTAAAATATGCAAGTATGTTTTAATTAACCAAATACCTGCTATTCATCAAACTGTTGGCCTTTTCATGTTGACAATTTGCTACGTATTGTTTTTTAAACAGTTTATGATAATGTCGCAGTGTTCTAACTCATCTTTCCATATTCATAACTTGAGTAACCTAACCAATAACATGTTTTTGGAACTAAAATTGCGAAATAAAGAGAGAAAATTTATTTAAACTGAACTTTTATCAAATTAATTTGTCATAATCTACTCTTTCAAAAGTGCAAATTAATTTATTCCAGAGTGATTTATTATCGTAATATCTAATTTCGCCAGTTATAACTTTTATTCCCTAAACTTTTCCAATTTTTCATATTAACTGCACTTAACTGACACTTGTGCATTTCTTGACACACCCTTCTTGTCACCCTCATCTTTGTTATGATCCATATTTTTCCATCTATTTTTTTTATGCGAAAGAAATGGGACAACTTGAAGACCTAATTTCCTCTAGTATCCCTTGGCTGTCCGGCAAACTTTCGGCAGTTTGCCCATAAATAAGCGAATTTCCTTGAACGGCAAATATTTCAATATAACAAAGTTACGTTGGGATTATAATCGCGGAATTGATGGTCGAGGTTTTTGATATTTATAACTGTTCCCGCATGATATACGGCATTTAAAAAACAGTCACGTAACCGCCATTGAAACTTTTTGAAAAATCGTTCCGCGGCCTAATTACAAAAAGGTCGGCTTAGCAAAAAGAAGTTCACGCCACAGTTAGTTTAATTAACAAATAACGTTTAATTAAAACTTTTCCGAAGTAGAAAATTAAAAAATACCACCACTTCCTCAAAAACACATCATTACTGTGGTAATATGACAAAATCGAACATTAGGTACCCAAGGGAACTCACAGACTTTGTGAATAATCCTTTGGTGGAAGAGGATAAAAAAATCGCCGTTTTTCCGTCTCGTTTCGTGCAATTTGCCTTGTTAAAGTAATTTAGACTGCAGCATTGAAACGCATCCCTAATTTAAAAATAATTTCGCATTAATTTAACTCGCAGACGTCATTTCGAACATAACGGGCATGACAACTACATTATCTACAATTTATGTGGCGTTCCATTCTATTAAATAAATTCCTTATATCCAATTTTCCCTGTCGTCGAAAACGAAGTTTAAAGCGTGTAATCTAACCTTTCGCACACATGCGATGATATCGTTTAAGATGAGATTCGTCGAAATTTAATTTCCGGCCCTTGAATTTTTTTTGGGGTAAATTAAAACTGGCAAGCAATCCAACTGGGAATTTGGCCAAATCAACTGGCTGCCGTGGCGCCAAATACATAATAAAAATTTTACATAACATAAAATTTTGCATTGTCAAAAGTTCCTAATGTTGTTTACGGTATCATGTTTGTATTGAATGATAATGAAATGGGGTAAAGGTCAAGAGCGGTAGGTACGTTCGACGTTTCTTTTTGCACGAAAAACGGGTCGTGATTTTTTCGATATGTGATTAAACAATTTTTCACGGTGGTTCAACTTTTTTGTGGGCAGTGATAAGGCTCCTACTTTTACACGCGACCACAAACAATGGATAAATTGTTTATTGTGAACTTAATTCATTTTTAACTGCTGAAGGGGCCTTGACATTCCGCGAATCAAATGTCTCGTACTTTTTATTAGACAAATTTTTATTGTAATTTTATCTCTATTCATTTCATTAATTAATAATAAGTTCCACAAATTAACCGAATTGTTGGATTACCATTGTTTCTAACTGTTTTATTTTAATTTTAAATTAATATAGTTTTTTGAAAAATAAGTCTTTATTTATAACACACACAAAATGTTTTTGTCGCCAAGTTTAGAAGCCCCTAAGGTTTGCAAATAGCGCAGGAAGTCTAAAATGCCCGAAGGTTTTTATAATTGCTTTTGTTGGCTCATTTATTCAGAAAAATTAATCGATGTTCCTCAGTAACGACAGATGAACAACGACAAAGGACACCAAAATAAAAAACTCTCTGAATATAGTAACATATGAAAAATATACCTGTGAGGCATATATCTTTGCGGCAGACAAAATGACATTTGTAAAGAAAATATTTGTGACGTTTGAATTTTCTTTTCAAATACCTTTACTCAACAATTGAACAGTTTATTTTTCAAAGTTTGAAATAACAAGTTGGTACGTAATTTCGTTCACATCAAAGTTTTATGGAAATAAATTGTTAAATAAAAGATCCTGTGATTTCAGAAATCTCGACTCACATGACATAATTTCATTGAATTTATCTTATTTTGTAATTGAAAATAAATAACAAAATAAAATTTGCGTTAAAGCTATAATTTTGTAACGACTACCTTGAAATTGATGGAATTTTCAAACTTCAATCTATTCATTGTTTATAAAAGGATGTCAGCCAAATGGTGGTACAGACACAAGAAGTCGCTGTAAATTTCATTTTAGTTTATTTATTTCGAGTAACGTTAGCACAATTTTGTTCAGAGCTCTTCTTTTTTATTCTGTAATATATTCTGAAACATTTCATGAGGTACATAAGTCACTCAACATTTGATTCTATCATCATAATAATTTGTACTCCCTTTCGTACTGTAAATGCAGCCTAATTGTGTAAAAGCAGTTGCCACATCTTGTTGGTAATATTCAGTTGTCAATTCGTCGCCATGCAAAGACTTCTAAAATTTGTTTTTCGTGCCTTTTCGAATTAATTGTATTATAGAATAATATAGGCTCAATTATTTATCTTCGTTTCGAAACGGTTAACCAAATTCCAACTTTTTATGACATGCTTCTGTCAGTGTCAGGATCTATAAGACGCAGAACTTGAAACAGCTTAACATTTTCAGTTTTGCATCCTTGATAAGTTGGTCACTTGTTTCTGGACAGAGGGAGTATTATTTAAGGGTTTTCCATTTAAGGCGATACGCTCGGTTTAGCCAGATTCATTTTTCAAGTGAGCGTTTCAGTGTTTTTGGTATAAAGTTTAAGTTACGCCAAACGTATGCTAAATTTACCATTGTTAAAGGGAGATCGACGATTGTAGACTTTATTAAATCGCGCATTTCTCAGTAATCATGGTAGCACCAAATATCTCACTGTTGCAATACTATGACGACGATCGGCACAATCGTACAATCGTACCACATTTGATTTCAGCAACTTGTTTCCGAATATCTAGATTTTTCAAAAAACAGAACGTTGTATTGTTGCCGAGTATTACAAAATTTCTTGTACAGCGGTGTTTATTTTAATTTTTCCAATTTATATTTTTCTTGGGGACCCTTCAGACAATTGAGAAAAAAGGCGGTGTACCTATTGAAAACTATTTTTCGTGCAATTTTGGTAAGATTTCGATAAAAAATAAGCTTAGGAAATTAAAGAAACGATTTCGTGCCCGGGCGTCTAGCCTTAACAGAATTCCTCCTTTTGCATTATCCAAAGCTTCTCTGATTCTTTTAAGAACGATTTCAGTTTCAGCGAATTAGTTCGTACATTATCCATTACAGTTACAACTTATTGAAAGAAAGATGTCTAAAAGATGTCTAAATTTTACTTACTTATTTACTTATTTCTCTATACATTTCTAAAATTTTATTGTTACGGGGATTACTAATCTAATTAGTTTTTTTTTGCAATGTCGATTAATTCAATAAATCTTCATCACTAAGTTTTAATATAATTTCTAAACTGTTAAGAGCAACTTGACCGATGGTTACATCCGTAACTCTTAACAGGTCATGCAATGATTCGGTACATCCGTGATTGACCAAACAGCGTATCTGATCTGATATACCTCAGTTTGTTGCATTTTTAATTGCACAAGCTGCCTCTTTACATGTTTTCAATTCTATTTTACCTAAGATTTTAATTAAAACTGGAAATATATTGTCATCTATTACAACCTGAAAATTAATGTAAGAAAGCTGGAGAAAATGTAACATTAAAGGCGTGCCTGAATTTGTTGTCGATTTCCTGCCGTAATATTACTGATTGTCCAACAAGCATGTCGTCTCACTACATGTTTAGATGAACATCATCACTACGAACTATGTGTCCTACAGCCTGTAATGCTCCAGAAACAACAACCGATTCTTGATGCATTAACAATTGTACTAATCTTCCACATACCCCAGTATCAATTTCTCTGCAATATCATTCATGATACCTGATTTTTCTCATAATGATCATATGAAAGATAAGAAAGAGAGAGCTAAGAATATCTGGACCTCAGAGCCTAAATTGCGCCATTCATTAACAATTGGTCGGTCGGGGAGATCGACACTCGGTGCGGCCTGTCGCCTGATTTTCACCACTCACCTACAGTTTTCCGTCAGGCCACGGCCTTCAGTCCGCTCAAAACTGCCCTCCGGACTGACGATTTCCGACCGACCAGATATTTAACTTGGTTGAAGAATTTTCGAAAGGCCAACGTTAAAATATTGATAATTATGGATAAAACTTCTATCGTTATCTAGTTATAATACCATTAAAATATTACATAAATGTACATTTTTAACATTTTGCCTCTTAAGACTCGAATTAATTCGGTCCAGCAAAATATTGTTTTTTTTTTATAAAACAACTTAAAATAAGCCCAAATGTAAACCAATTTAAAACATTTATTCAGTTAGGGCAGAAACAAAATAAAATATTTGTGTTCATTGCAATGTGGTCCGGCTCTGAGGGGATAACAGAATCATCAAGGAATAGCCCATAGTTTACTTTCATTAGTTACCAATTATTCTTATTATTACTATAAAAGAAATGTTATCTTGGTATACAGATGCTGCAGCTCGGACCGAAGCGTTGCCGTGAACTTGAACTGCATTGTTTTATGTTTACAAAATGTTTCGCTATTTTGCTAGCCTAGAAGACGTTATGTTGTATCATATATCCTTTTACGAATCATGAATTTTAAATTCGTAAGGGTTATTGTACGCGTGATCGTTGAAGTGAGAAGGTATTTAAAAAAATAATTTCTAAAATGACCGAAAATAGTGCACCATTTGTTACTGAATTTTTAAATACATATTTGAATATTTCAAATCTTTAAAACTACGTCCTGTGGCCAGTAAAAGTATAATTGCTATTCATTTCTCTTCTGCACTGATTGCGTTTCTCATTCTTGTATTTTTTTGGTAATATGTATAGGGTGTCCCATCACTTGTGGCCACCCCCAAAATTGAGCTTTAATTGAAAGTTATTTATTTGAAATTTGGTGAACGGATGCCTCTGGTATAAGGATAGAAATTCTCAGTTTTAAATGTTAATTGCCGGCGTTAGTTTTCGACAAAAAAAATAAAAACTGATTTTTTATAAAAATAATATCCCCCAATTTCGTCAAATTTCACTTTTCAAGATCAGTATTATTAAGGCAAAGATATCCAAAGTAAAAAAAAAAATCCAAAAGCTGTAATAAGTTTGAAATTCCCTTATATTGGAATCTTAAGAGTACAAGTAATATGTTTATTTATAATAATACAATTAATTCTTATTACTATTTAAAACATTATAAAATTAAAACATAAAAATTAAACTACAAAATACAAACTTAAAATTATATTAAATTAAATAATTCGTCCAGAGAAGAAGAAATAGGCACAGTTCCCAGAACGCTGGCTGCGTTGCCCCTCTGAATGGCAATACTAATTCGTTGTTTTAAGTATGTTTTCGCCTGAGGAATACCTGTGACGTCAATAATAAGTCTTCCCAAAGCATCCAACAACGATAGAGCGCTCGTACTCCAAGGACCAAAGGTTTCAACAGCAAAGCCAACGAAAATGTAGTGATCCGCTAACGAACTATATTTTCTTCGCTTAAGATTTTCTGCTTTGTTTGAAGCAGATCTAACAGATATGGACGACTCAGGTAAATGTGAAGGTGCAAGCGTATCTGTACAGGTGACATCCCAGACAAGGGATTTGCCTTCCTTCCAGGGAATAATGGTGATTCCATCTGGACGTTTGCCATCATCTCTCAGAACCCCGTTGGGTTCAAGTAAACAAGGGATGTTGGCAGATGAGAAAGCACGTTTTAAGATGTCGTTAATGCAGTTGTGTCTTGCGATTCTTCCTGCACTCTTTATGCAAGACAGTCCATGATGACTGTATGTGTCTACTGAAGAACCACAATTACATATATGAGGATGACAAATACTAATGCCTAATCTTAGAGAAACGGCAATTTGTAAAGTGGTTTTTTCTAACAAAGTGCCTAATTTAGAAGAAGGTAAAGATTCAAGCCAAGCTCCAGATTCGGGTTCAGACACTGCCAATAAAATAGCTTTTTGAGTTACATTTGAGGAAGACAATAGCTTTTGAAAGTTATTTTCAATAATTGGCAAATCCCAATTTCGTTGAATGGAGGGAGATGTCGAGGGTAAAGACGAGGAATTCGATGTAATTTTCCATTCTTCAATGGCTTCACTGGAGTAAGATGTTTCGAAGTTGGAAAAACGAGAAGGTAGAATAGACTTAATGAGCCGAGAATTAGCAAAGATAGAAGATAAGAAGGCTGGAGTTGAAATATCTGCAACAGAACGAATACCTAGACCACCAAAACGGACAGGTAACTTGGTTTGATCCCATGACCTGTTTGTAAATTTTATGTTCAAAATTTTTTCAAGAGTCGAATGAATATTATTATCCAATTCTTGACATAAATTTTTAAATTTCCAAACAGGACAGCATCTAAGGAGGTAGATGAAATTTGGCATCCAAAAACAATGACGAAGCAAAAAGAGACTGATGTGCGGGCTAACTTTAAAAAGGTTTGTGGAAAGTAAAGAAAATGTTTCCACTTTTTTAGAAAAAGAAACAGGGATTGCTTCATCAAGAATGGGACAACCGAGTAGAACAAAATTTGCATTATCACAAATACGTATTCCTGGGGTTAAGGAATCAAATCTATCTAATAATATAGACCTATCAATTTGTGAAATGTTATCAAAAAAGTAAAGTTCGCATTTATTAGAGTTGAGAACTAAACCAATTTTTTTAAACGCGGAAATTATGACTTCTAAGTCATGTAAAACATCCGATGCTTTACCTCCTAAAGTACCATCATCCAAATACCAAATATTTAATTCTGAAGTTAGCTCTTTAATAAAACGATGAATAGCAAGACTGAAAATGGCTGGTCCTAATGGATCACCTTGTTGACATCCTACTAAAGATTCAATCACGTTACTATTATAAAATAAATTAGATTGAAAAGCGTAACATTGCCAGAGGTATGGGTAAAGATCTGGGATGATATCCTTGACGATAGAAAGGAGTGAGTCTCTTTCAACAGAATTAAAAGCATTTTTGACGTCAATTTTAAGAATAACTTCAGCATCAGATTGGTTTTTAATATACGACCTAATTGAATGAACTGCTGCCTCACAACCGCCTTTTATTCCAAATCCTAATTGGATAGGGTGGAAATGGGTAGATAACGTATCTTTTACATGAAGACTACATAATTTAGAAGTTAGGCGTCTAAGTGTTGAACCAATAGCGATTGGACGAATACCTCCATCTTTTTTTGAAAGTGCACAAAGAGAAGCACCATAAAGAAAAGGTCTTATTTCTGAATTAACTTTACCTGAAAGCATTAGGTTGCAAAGATTGGAAATAGCGTGTAATAACCGTTGTCCAGAGTCACCAGTACATTTGTTTAACAAATCTTTAAGATGTTGAGGTCTGAGTCCATCCATACCCGCAGCCGAACCATTAGGGAAAGATAAAATAGCTTTAGAAACCTGGACATCAGAAACAACTAGATGTTTAACACTTTCTTCAAGTTGATGAGGGAACTGGTTTAATCTAGAAGGAATTGGATGTTTTGATTTCAGTAACTCAAAAGTATCGGCGTTATCGCTTGCAAAGGTATCATCAGACGACAAAATACGGACAGCTCCCTTAATATCGCCATCAGCTACTTTGTTTTCAGTTGATTTGAAACGAGAGAATTTAGAGAAATCTGTTTTGGAGTAATGTAGTGAATCCTCGTTTCCTTCGGCATTTTTCTTCACACTTGAAGTCAAAGAATCGTTTTTAGTCCCATTTTTTGATGGAATATGAAGAACTCGAAAAGCAAAAAGAAAAGGTCTTCCCAGGCCAAAAGAGAATTGATAGAGACACAGTCATTAATAACTTTTGTAAGTTTGTTAGCCACAGATATTCTTGCACCACGAGGAACTCTTCTCAGGATGCAAACATTGGATTTGAGGTAACCAATTTTATCAGTAAAACAATGTAACTGATCCGGATTTGAAGTAGGAATCAACGTATTTTTGTGGCATCTCGAGTTGTGTATCTTTAAACCATTATTATTTTTAAAATATCTGGTTTCAGGACAAATGTGACACTGAATTAGACAGCTGTCCAATTTCGGCAATTGCAATTCCAAATTAATATCGGAAGAATGTAGTTTCTTTGGAATTGAGGATGGTACAATTTCTTCACTTTCCGAATCGCCATTGGAGGTTGACTGTGAACGTGTGATCATTGAGTTTTAGTTCAAAATTGGTTCCGACGGGGAACTTTCCTGTCAATGTCAATGTCAGTGACAGTTTCCAAGCCGCACTCTACGACCATAGCTCGACGTTAAAGTTGACCGCCCACTTGACTCTAATGTCACACTAATGCCAATTTCACTTGCGTCACTTTCACAGCTTTCAAAATCACTTTCAGCTTGCGTCCCGAATCGAATCGCCTCCCACAGAAAAGTCAATGTATACTATCCACGACAACCAACTGTCAGAATAAATTATTTATTCCAACGGAACAAAAATGTCAAAAGCACAGTAAAAGTACAAATCAACCTTACAAATCATACCTCATCGAACGAAAAACGTTCAAAAACACAACACAAACATTAACAGAACAATTCAGAAGCATTTCCAACTCTCAAATTTTCAAAATAAACCCAATTTTTGTACGACCAAAAAGTAATAACTTAGTACTATAAATAGTCCTTAGTACTATCCGCAAAGTTAAGTACGATTTAAATGTATGGCATTGTAAAATATTCTCCGAAACTGGAAGTTAGTAACTGCTACCTCGAATGGTCTGTTCCTTTTCCATAACCGCACCGAAAATATTTCAAACAAAAAATGTAATAAGTCGTTTTCGAGTTAAAAAAAATAATTCAACATTCACACTTTAAAGTATCTTCGTACTCATAATCGTAATTTATTAGAGGACTTGCAATTTACGCAAATTTTAGAAATCTACAAGAATGTAAAAAGGCTTGACTTAGGTACGCTTCTGTTGTTCACATCGACCGACAAATTTTTACAATGTCATAAATTTAAATCGCACTTACCTCTGTGGAAAGTACCAACGACTATTTACAGTCATAAATTATTACTTTTACTCTTGAGATTCCAATATAAGGGAATTTTAGACTAATTACAGCTTTTGAATTTTTTTGTTACTTTGGATATCTTTGTCTTAATCATAGTGCTCCTGAAAAGTGAAATTTAACGAAATTGGGAAATAGTATTTTTATAAAAAATCAGTTTTTATTTTCTTTCTCGAAAACTAACGCCGACAATTAATATGTAAAACTGGAAATTTCTAGCATTATAACAGAGGGATGCGTGCACCAAATTTGAAATAAATAACTTTCAATTGAAGCTCAATTTTGGGGGTGACCACAAGTGATGGGACACCCTGCACATACATGGTTTACCAATTTCAGTAAAGGTTTGAAACAATTATCATCCATGCGCATAAATTTTTTTAAATCGTCGGAATTAGATTCTTAATTTTTGTACTAATCGCATACCAAGGGTCACAGTGCAGTACCTCGTATGTTTTTATTTTGAATTTTAGTTATTTATCTACTAATCATAATATGACAAAAAATCATTTAAAACAACTTACGAGGTACTTATTGCTCGAGGGTCGCATGCAGTACCCCGTATGGTTTTTTACATGATTTTTTGTTCTAATTATGATTAGCGGATAAATAACTAAAATTCAAAATAAAAACATACAAGGTACTGCACTGTGACTCTCGATATGTGAAAATTTTTGTCGTTCCAATAGCCAGTCTTTTACCCAAAACTTATTCCTTGATTTATCAGACGTTTCACTTAACAATAATACTTATATTAAAAAGCACAATCTTTTCTTTCTAGACGTTACCATTTTCAAAACGCTATAAAAAAACTGCCAAAAAACTGTGTGAATAGTTAAAAGGTGATCGGGAATGAAGGCGACTTGTCCGACCGCCTGCTAGTGTGTGGTGAATTTCAGGCCGCCGGGCGGTCGATGACAATGAGAGGCGGCCTTGGACGGCCTGCAGTCCTGGACTTGCCTAGTGTGTGGCGCGCAACAGTCCGGGACTGCAGGCCGCCTCTCATTGTCATCCGCCGGCCGGCCAACTGTTAATGAATGACGCACTTAACAGTATCAAGCAACATATCACTTAAGGCGTATTTTGTGTTGCACACAATACAAAAATACGCCTTAAGTGATATGTGTGACTTAATTCTGTTTGGCTCTGAGGTCCACGGCACCTCATATTTGAATGTTGGGCGTAAGTTAGATATAACCCAAGCAGCATTTTTAGTCAGTTATAGAGGAGTTGACAAATTTAATTGGTCACTTGACCCGCACTAACAAAATTAAATGTTCGGAAAAATTGCAGTTTTGTTAGAAATTCATATTTAGTCACAGAGAGGGAATATAAAAAAATGATAATTTTTTGTATACTGTGATTATGCTTGTTTGTTTGCAATTAATTACTGATAATATCTATAATTACAGGTACAACGCCGCTGTTCATCCGTAATTAGTCCTCGGCCATTACAACCATTCCCTTTGGAAGCGAATGGAACAATAATTATGGTACGTTGTCTCATACATTGTTATCAATCAAATGGATCATGCAGAACAATTGTCAATAATTTCTATAATGCAGCGTTGAATTCTAATTGATGAAGTTTACGGGTACTTGTATCAGCAAAGAAAACAATTCGGTATTAGTAATATATTTGATGTCCTTGTTAGATAGCCGTTCCCGCAAATAACGATGATCGCTTTTATATGAACCAAATGTGATCATCTCCGACCCAAATTCGTCCTCTTTTTTAATTAAACAAGAACTTCTGCAGTTTAATTGCTTCTGGTCTTGACATTGACGTATTAAATTTTATTTAACGGGAATGTTTAAAAGCCCCCAAGATGACAATGTTGGCGAGCAATAAAAATGATAAATCACGATTAAATGAAATCATCAATTAAATAATAATTGAATGTTACGTGATGACACTACTCGTAGAATTGAATAATGAATATGTTGTAATTGCGTGTAGCTGTTTTATTAATAATTAGAATCTATTTTTGGAACGCGCTATTTTAAGCGTTGCACAGATGAATAAGGAGAGGCGTTCATCTGGAACATTAAAAACGTCGGTGGTGATAACTAGAACACGTTTCAAATATTAAACAGATGCAATATTTTTTCTGCTGAAAGCTGATCCTTGTACCGATTATTCCAAATTCATTTTCGATTTAATTGCATCGCTTCATTATTTTTGCGATGCAAATTTGCAATAAACGGAAATAACATCCGCACCACGAGAAAATTCGGACAGACATGAACAATGCTTTTACGAAATTACAGAGAGAAAAACGAGGAAGTTAATTTGAACTTTGGGAAAGAAAGTTTGTTTTTCAGGCTGTGTGTGTGTGTGTATGTGAAAAAGTCGAAAATTAAAGTTTAAATTAGAAATGTCTCGTTTTCCGCCGATGAGAAGTTGGAATTTGTTTTTTTTTGGGAATTTGCAATGCGGTATTTATTTAAAGTAATTTACATGCAAGCCGCTGTTTGTCCTACAAACAAGCTTGCAAACAAACCGAATCCTGTTTGTTTATTAAAACTGCACCGATGCAGCATTGCAGTCTTGCAGAAAAAAATGTTGCATTATGTAATTGAATTAATTAAATGACGGGACTTAATTGCATTTAAAGAATCATGTTGAATTGAAATGTTAATAAAATTGTTTTACTACTTCAAAAGTCGTGCAATGAAAATTATTTTTTACCTTGAGATTAGTCTCTTTTTTATAAACGAATAAATATTTATGTCTGTAAGTAAATATGCATTAAAAAAGAAAAATAAGTATTGCTAAAGAAATTAATGTAAAGTTAATGAAAAAGTTCTTTTAAATTAAATTCTCAACTTGTTTCTTGAAACCTGCCACAATTTGCATCTAAAGCTCCAATCAATTGATTTCAACACAGTGATGTTGAAAAAACCTATTAAAATTAAGTGCAGAATTTTAATATCATTAATAAATTCGATTGACGCGATTTTTTATTTTTTCAAGTTAAAACGCATTAAGTCTTGGCTCGCTCTCATTTAAATTTGTGTCAACTAAAAAGCGATCTGTTGGTTTTGGCGAATGGTCGCAAGGTTCAACGGTTTATAAGCGAATAATTCTTGTAGTTAATTCCGAACAGATTTATACAGTTAAAAGCGGTAATAACCGAAGCTGTTAGTGGCTACTTAATATTGCATTAAAGCCAAAAACATTAATTTTAAGGTAACGGGCGCAAATTTCCAACTTTTCAAATATCCCAACGCATTTTTAGTATTCAGGGGATTGTGCATGCCACAATCATCCCTTCGGATGAGGCTACAGTTGTAACAAACACGACGGAGGAATACCAAGTAAACGAATTATATTTTGTTAAAAATTAATTCCAAGTTATTCACAAGGTTCTGGTTATCATAATCAAACGGCAATGAAACTTGTGGTGCTCGTCTGCCGACGATAACGACGAAAATAAATGTTGAAATTGCTCACATTATCGCGACTCACAAATATTTTCAATCCTGACACGCATTGTTTTCTTAAAATGTGACATTCAATATTGTATCAAACATTTTAATTAAAACGTGCTCAGAGGTTTAAAAAAACATAATATACTTACTTATCCAAACAAGTAGGTATTTAATTTCTCTTCGAATTTTCACAAACCATAAAAGCCGGTAAGGATATCTGTATAAAGAAAAACCTATTCTTCAGACATATTGTATAAAAGTTTTTGATAGTAAAAGTAATTTTGTTGTTTCATGATATTAAACTTTACATTAAAAATTGACAAACCAATTTCTATATAGAAAAAATTTAAATTACAATAAGTAGATTTGTTGAAAAGTTTTGTAAAACATTGTCAAAGCCCCTCATTATTTTATGTCAGGAACATGAAAGTGATTTGCGTGCTTATAACCGTATGAAGGCATCAAATCATCATTATTTTTTTTTAAAGTAAGTAATTCTGGATGGTAATTACTAAATTTATTAAATTCTTCTGAGGTAAGTATTTAAAGAATCGCATACTCTGATTTATTACAAACATGGCAACGAAGAATGGATTTAACATCAAAAAATTGAAACAGTAGTTTTCTTGAAAATATATTATGAAATAGGGCTAATGGTACTGAATTGAATGCCAACTTATAAGCTTTTCGATTTTGCAAAATTGGCATTAAACAGATGTGGTCGGTTTATAATTCGACATCTTTACTAGTCTACGTTTTGGCCACTTACTAAATTAAGTAAAGATGTAAAGTTGACGCAACGAAAGTTACCTTATAATATTGCCACAGTGCCAAATGTTACAAACAAATTGAATCCTCTATAAATGTTAAAAGCATGCATTTAAGAGGATTTAATTAGTAAATGTTGTGCGTCATGTATCATATCAAGCATTTAAATTGAAGCTGTAGAAGTGCTCAATAGGATAAAAATATCGCCAAATTACTCAGTTAATC
Source organism: Dascillus cervinus (assembly GCA_949768715.1). Taxonomy (NCBI): domain Eukaryota; kingdom Metazoa; phylum Arthropoda; class Insecta; order Coleoptera; family Dascillidae; genus Dascillus; species Dascillus cervinus. The sequence continues at coordinate 19,835,070 of OX458319.1, read as the reverse complement.
TTCTATGACTTGCGATAATTCTTCAAGTTTTAATGAGCAAAGTGAAGATCTTAAGGGGTGTGGATAGTAAATCATAAACGAGATAATATCCTTATTAAGTATTACAGGGTAAAAGTATCTATTTCCAATCAAATTAACGAAAAACCTTAATTAATTTCGAAAAAGAAATGAAATTAGATACACTAAAGTTATCTTTCTTCTTCTCCCAGCGAATTTACCCAATGGGCATTGAAATTGATTTGTCCATTCTTTTAGTCCTTTTTTCTATCTTTAGCGACAAAAAAAATAAGCGAAAACTTAATTAATCTAACAAACTTCACAAAAGTCATTTCAAGCAGACAACTCGTGCTGATGATCTGTTCCATAATGGACACCCAGTTTTGAAGGAACTTCTGGAATGTTTGTAATTAAATAACAATTAATATTAAAATTTAATCCGTTAAACTGCATCTTTAATCGACTGAAACGAACACGAATCCTCCACTTCGCAGTAACCTAGATCAACGTAACCAAATTTGATTGTTTATTTACACAATATTTTGGGTAAAATTAGTATAAATTAAGGCAAGTCAAACTCAGTTGTTACGAAATCGGTTGTAACAAAATCTCAAGTATAAACTATAAACTAGTACAATGCCCGGAATACTTACTAAATTAACATCTCATTGATACTAGAGACTGTGTTTGACTGATATATCAAATTTTCAATACTCAATTCACTGAAAATCAATCTTTTATCATTTTTTTATTCTTTTTAATCTTGTCACTTGGCAACTTATTCTGAAAAAATCAAGTTCTGTGGCATTTAACTTAATTTCTATTGTTTTATCTAACACCCATGTCATATGTTCCATTGATAGTAACACGCACTGTTATAACTCGAAAGATCATCTTCCTCTCTTCTCTTGGGACTCCGCAATGTTGAATTTATCGTCTTCCAAGTAGCCGTTTACATCGTTGCTTCAAATTCCTTCCTTTGTTGCCACCCCTCCGATGTTTCGGTTGGCTGAAGCTACTACTAAGCATTTACTTTCGTCCAGATTAATCTCCAACATCCGTTTACTCTTCAATTGATTGGCTGAGCATATCTTCTGTCTCCGGGGTCACCTGTTGTGACTACCTGATCATTCGCAAATAAGAGGGAGTATTTCCATACCATGACATTTTCTTCTTCACTTATCTGATGCTGTTTGCAGATCATTGCTGCTTCAATTCGTGAGTGCATTGAAACATTAGCGATAGGTATACAGTTTCAAACTATAACTTTATTGACACCATCTCTTTATATTTGTTTTAATGTGTTTATGTAAATTGTACAGTACCACTCAGGGTTCCTATCGGAAACTTTATTATGTATTTTATGCGTTTTGAATTTTTCTAAGAGTTACGCCAGAGTAAAAATGTTATAAATTGTAAAACTATCTTGATCGTCATAATAAATTAAGTTTGACTGCCTTCTAAAAAATCGTGATTATACAAACAATCCTCAGATATTCTTTTAAAAATATTTGTGACGAATTATTTAATTTCGAAATTATTTTCCAGTAATATTTCTTTTATCCACGATCATTACATAATACATCTGTTAAGTACGTAGTTACAAATTTATAATACCGTTTATTAAAAAACAGAACATGCGTCTGCGTTAAATTGAACACGCCCCGTGTTTAATATTTATTACACACTAATGTTAGTTGCCTGCTCAAGTGATAGAATGACAGTTTTAAAAGATTGCATTTCCTTAAAAAACACGTATTACTTTGAACATTTAGAATTGTATCTAATTGTATGTAATAAATAACTTAACTTTGATATCCGCAACACTTTAGAAAAGTGAAAAGCACCTGTCACGTAGGAACAGATACATAGGATGAGAACTTAGGTAACAAAATGCAAACAAAAAGAAAAACTCTTCAACAAGTGAATACTTTTGCCCCATGTAAGTAGGTAGATCAATTGAAAGTGCTCTTATACATATACATTTTATTTTATAAATATATAAATTCCTTCTGCGTTTGTCGCATCTGTCGATAACCGTTGTATTTCCATATCTCATCATATCATACTCGGTTTGGAGCTCTTTTTTTTCCTGGTTAGTATTTATCTAAATAGTTGTAACAGCAATCTCTTATCTTTCTTCAGTTTTTGTTTAAACAGATTATTCGCTTCATTATTTTTAATTGTAGTAGTTAGAAATTTGTTCTCAAATATAGTAGTGCCTATCGGTTTAATTTTGGTGTCATCATTGATTAATACATATTGTCAATTTTATTTCGGAATTTGCCGCAAGTTACCCAATTTTATTGGTGTTTATTTTTATACTCCGTTTTTCATATGCTCGGTATAGTCTTTCAACATAAATTCCAGGTCGTACGCATTATGGACCATTAAAACCTGTCTTTATGCGAAATTTAGCATATATAGATCATGGCCATTCGAAACTATTCCTGTTAGAGAAAATTGTGCAAATTTTGTAGAAAATTTACTTAATTTTAGCAATAATGTTAATTTTGGCTTGAATGGCACTATCACACTTTCCATACTGTTCTGGTAATATCACCATAAGTTTTGACTCAAAATAAAGTGTCATAAGAAAACAATATTGCTGTTCCTAATAACAAATGCAATTAATATACATATTGTTTGAGCACGACCGCCGTTTTATCGTTAGGAAGTGTCGAAGCTCGTTTTGTATTGCTGGATAATAAAAACAATCTGAATTTTGTTAACTTATTTATTTTAGTTCGAGCGGTTTCTTATGATCTGCGTCCTCGAACGGTTTTATGGGAACTCACCTTTTTCGCCCCTGGTCGGGACTACCGGGCTTGAGCTTCGTTGTGCGCCCTTGGGTCAACGCAAGGACGCAACAGACCGGCCCCCTTGAACCACTGCAGGGGGGTTCAATACAGATTTAACGTTTTGCTTAACTTACTTTGTACAAATCTTAGAAACTAACGGTCTTAACTAAATTTGTCTTTTGCCTATACAACACTTTATTAGGGCAGCACACAGATTTGATTTGTCGCTCTTTTCACCTCGCCACTGTTTGTCTTTACCGTGACCGTTCGCACCACTTTGTCTTTCCTGGATGCACTTCCGTTACACGGCCCATTCGCCAATAAAGGGGTGGTAAATTTTTGTCCTTTAACAGCACGCAGGTTCCCGGCTCCAGGACGACCTTGGAAGATTGCTGCCATTTAAACCGCTGCTGCAGGTCCGTTAAATACTCTTGCTGCCACCGGCTCCAGAAGTGTTGTTGGAGTTGTTGTACCAGTTGCCAGCGAGTGAGCAGATTTACTCTTGTGGTGGTCAAATCGGGTTCGGCGTTAGCTATTAAGGCGTCCCCAATTAGGAAATGACCTGGGGTTAGAGGTGCAAGGTCGTTGGGATCGGGAGACATTGGTGTGAGAGGGCGCGAATTTAAACACGATTCAATCTGAGTCAGCACCGTGTATAGTTCTTCGAACGTAAGGAGGGCCTCGCCGAGAATCCGTTTTAGGTGGCGTTTTGCTGCCTTTATTCCCGCTTCCCACAAGCCTCCGCGATGAGGTGATTTAGCGGGTATAAAATTCCACTTTATACCGGAATTCTTTAACTCATCGACCACCTTAGCGTCGAATCCCGCGGATCGAAATAATACTGCTAATTCTTTCAGTTCGCGATTTGCGCCAATGAAGTTGGTCGCGTTATCTGAATGGATCTGATGAACCTTTCCACGCCTGGCCATAAAGCGTTTTAGCGCGGCCATGTAGCTTTCCGTGGAGGCATCCGATACTAATTCTAAATGAACTGCCTTTGTCGCGAAACATACGAATAAAGCAATGTAGGCCTTAACGGAGCGTTTGCCGCGGCCGCGACCTTCCTTTATCATAATGGGCCCCGCATAATCAACACCGCAAATGCTGAACGGTCTAGATCGCGTAACCCGTTCAGCTGGGAGATCGCCCATGAATTGCTCATATGATCGTGGATTTGACCGGAAACATATTTTACATTTGTGCAAAACCTGACGTACGAGTGTGCGACCAGCTAGCAACCAAAATTTTCGCCTTATTGTATACAGCGTGGCTTGCGGTCCCGCGTGCAATTGTCTTTCGTGTTCTTGCTGTATCAGTAACCGAGTTATGTTATGTTTTTTCGGCAACACCATCGGAAATTTAGTGTCGTACTTAACGCTTGCGTTTTTTAATCGTCCGCCGACCCGAATCAAGCCTTCACCGTCGAGAAATGGACTTAGGTTTTGTAAGCGGCTATCGTTATTAACGCCCTTGTCCTTTGCTAGCGTTTTTAATTCATTTGCGAATTCTGTTTTCTGAATCACTTTAATTATAGTGATTTCCGCTTGTTTTAATTCGTTGACGGTCAATCCAGCATCTAATACGCGGCTTGATTTGTTCTTGCAATTATTAATAAATCTCAGCACATAGCCGATTACGCGCTGTAATTTACTGTATGAGGAGTACCTTGAAAACACCGATAATTCCTGGACGACCGTTATATTGAGAGACGTAAATGTTTTTCGAGTTTCTGGGGCATCGACCAGATTTGTGTTTATGTATGATTTGGGCCATTCGTGGCTGTCGTTTTCTAGCCATTGCGGCTGCCACCAAAATTTCAACTCGCTTATTTGATCTGGGAATAAACCGCGCGAAATGATATCGGCAGGGTTATATTCAGAATTAATGTGACGCCATTCACGCGTACTTGTGACATTTTGAATTTCGGTGACGCGATTGGCCACAAAGGTTTGCCATACGCTGGGAGAAGCCGCTAACCAGCAAAGAACAATAGTGGAGTCGGTCCAGAAGTAACGCTCGTTTACCGACTGCATTAATGCCTTACATACTTTGGTAGCTAAGCGAGTTAGTAACACTGCACCGCATAATTCTAATCGGGGCACCGATATCGTTTTCAGGGGGGTCACTCGGGATTTGGAACATACTAACTGTGCTGTGTGATTTCTGGCGTAGTCGGTGCATCGGATATATATTGCTGCACCGTACGCACGCTGCGAGGCGTCGCAGAAACCGTGCAATTCCACCCTTGAGTATGGAAATAAACTCATGACTTTCCGCGGTACGCTGACTAACTCTACAGCTTGGATGTTCTGAATAAACTGATTTCATGACAATTGAATATTTTCGGGCACCGGTGTATCCCAATCGATTTTCAAGGTCCATAATTGTTGCAGCAGAATTTTGGCTGTTACTATAACCGGACCTATTAAACCTAAGGGGTCAAATATTTGCGCTACAACCGATAGTATGTGACGCTTCGTAGCTTGCCCTTTTTGCGCGATTGGTTTGAGTTTGAACCTTAATTGGTCCAGCTTGCTGTCCCACAGTAAACCTAACGTCGTTATTTCGTTATCGCGATTTAAATTTAAAAGGGTTGCCTCATTGACGGTATCGGGTAGCAGTCGCGTATCATTGGAGGCCCATTTTCGTAAATCGAAGCCCCCACGACGTAATATAGCGGTTACCTGCGCGCGAAGATTTTGTGCCTCTTTGAACGTATCGCAACCCGTAAGTAAATCGTCCATGTAAAAATCCCTTTTTATGACAGCAGCGGCCTTGGGATGGACGTGACCTTCGCGATCAGCCAACTCGTGTAGCGTCCTAATCGCTAACCAGCTAGCTGAAGCAGTGCCGTATGTTACGGTTTTAAGCTGATAAGTTTCAACGGGCATTGAGGGGTCATCCCTCCAAAGAATTCTTTGAAAATTGCAGTCCTTTGGATTAATCAATATTTGCCTGTACATTTTCGAAATGTCGGCCGTGAATACGTATTGATGAATCCGGAATCTAACTATTAACGTGAATAGATCATCCTGAATCAAAGGTCCAACTTTCAAGATGTCATTTAGGCTGTGGCCAGTGTTTGTTTTACAGCTACCGTCAAATACGACGCGAAGACGTGTGGTGAGACTGGACGGCTTTAAAACTGCATGATGGGGTAAATAAAAATTGGGTACCGTTAGATTTGTTTCCTTGACTACTGACATATGATTCAGATGTAAATATTCGTTTAGAAACGCCTTGTATTCTGTCTTTAAAGCGGGTTGTTTATTTAGTTTTGTTTCAAGCGCGTAAAAACGTTTTAGAGCAATTTCTCGGGAGGGGCCTAGACTTTCCTTGTTACCTTTGAATGGTAAGCTTGCGATAAAGCGACCATCGCAATCGCGTTTAATTGTTTGAACGTAATGAGTTTCGCATTCGGTCTCCTCTATAGAGTAGGTTTTCGTTTGTTCATGGTCATCGATTTCCCAGAATAACTTGGCCACCTGACTTTCCAGTGCTTTATTAGTTATCGTTAAAGCTACGGGATGTAAGGGCTCGTCTGTTACCTGGACACCGATCGGGCCGCCCAGAATCCAACCGAAATCTGTTTTGCTTAAGTGCGGTTGACCATTAGTGGCCTTAATGCGACCAGCGCACAACAATGCCCAGAACCATTCGGCGCCTATCAGTAAATCGATGGGACGAGATTTATAAAATTCTGGGTCAGCCAATTCTAAGTGCTTTGGAATTTCAAATTGGGACCGTGATATGGATTGCGTCGGTACATTACCCGTTATTGAATTTAGAACCAGGCATCTCATGTTAACCGCGAAATCGTTTAGAGGTGATTTAATATTTATCGTTGTGCTATGGTGCACTTTGGTCGTCACACCCGTAATGCCTGCTATAGGAGCATCAACCTGCTCCAAATTTAGATTTAATTTAGTCGAGATTGTTTTTGTAATGACGTTAACTTGCGAGCCTGGGTCCAGCAATGCCCGACAAGGACGGTAATTACCGATGTCGTCCTTTACATGGACTACAGCTGTGGATAACAGCACCGTGCTTGCTGTTTCGTTGTTACAAAAATTGACAAAGTTTGAATTGAAGGGTTGATGCAGTAACGTATGATGCATTTCATTACATTCCTTGCAAGTCAGCTTTATTCTGCACGAATTAACTAAATGATTGCTTCTCAGGCAATTTTTGCAACATTTATTTGACTCGGCAACCTCAATTCTTTTTATGACAGGAAGCTTTAAAAACTCGGGGCAGTTAAAAAGTTGATGGTTCGCGGCCTTACAATACCAGCAAATGGCTTTATTGGCGACAACATGTACCCTTGTGGCATTGTTGTAGGGTTTTGCATTGACTTTGCCCGAATTCTGACCAGCAGAATGGCTTAATGACTCTAATAGCTGGCACCGTTTATTTAGAAAGGCTATTAGCTCCGTGAATTTTGGTATTTCGGCTGTTAAAGTTGATTGCCAATCTCTCTTTGTCGTAAAGTCAAGTTTCTCAATGATTACTTGTACGAGAAGACCATCCCATTGTGCAACTGGCAATCCCAATACTTTAAGTGCCTCAATATTTCCCGTTGCATTGTTTAGCAATTGCTTTATTGCGGCATGAGACGTTTTGGTGAGAACGGGCGAATTTAGGATCGCGCAAACGTGTCCCTGGACTATTAAACGTTTATTGTCGTATGGGCTTTTTAGAATTTCAAAGGCCGATGCATAATTTGCCGAGGATATCGACAAAGACTCGACGGCCTGAAGCGCGTCCCCCTTGAGGGCGGATTTTAAGTAATGAAATTTTTGGCAATTGTTTAAGTTTTGATTTTGGTTAATAAGTGAATCAAAAGTGTCGTAGAATGGCATCCACTCCGAATATTGCCCGCTAAAAGTGGGTAGATTTAACACCGGAAGTTTCAACTGATCGTGTCCGTTACCGTTACTTATTTTTGTTTGTGGGGCGTCCGACGACCCTTCTACTAACTCGAGTATTTTAGCCTTTATGGCGTAATACTGATCTTCAAACATAACTCGCTCATCTGAATCGATTTCTGCATTGTCGAGAATTTCGATTTCGGATTGCAACTCGTTGAACTCATTTAACGCCGATTCTAGTGCCGGGATTCTGCATTTGAGTTGGCCTAGATTACCGCCTTCATCGAATGTTTTAAGGTAATTCGCGATTCGGGTGACTTTTTCCTTTGTTTGCCCGCGTTTGCTAATGAGTTTAGCTAATTCGTTCATTTTACCGTTTTACGTATACCTGACTCAGATTGATACGCGATTTGGATTGAATATGAAAGGAAGGGGACTTACCTTGTCCGCTAACCTCCTTGGTTTGTGTTGCGTTTTGGGCTGTTTGCCGCCTTGATTTGATTAGGAAGTGGGCCTTTGTGTCCGCAGCCTTCCGTGTGTGTAGATTGATTAGGAAGTGGGCCTCTGTGTCCGCAGGCTTCCTTTGTTTGATTGATTGGGAAGTGGGCCTCTGTGTCCGCAGGCTTCCTTTGTTTGTTGAGTTCACTCACTTATAAATTAATCAAACTGATTGTTTTATATCCGGCTCGAAGGACCAACTGTTTGAGCACGACCGCCGTTTTAACTTTAGGAAGTGTCGAAGCTCGTTTTGAATTGCTGGATAATAAAACAACCTGAATTTTGTCAACTTATTTATTTTAGTTCGAGCGGTTTCTTATGAACTGCGTCCTCGAACGGTTTTATGGGAACTCACCTTTTTCGCCCCTGGTCGGGACTACCGGGCTTGAGCTTCGTTGTGCGCCCTTGGGTCAACGCAAGGACGCAACACATATATTGTTAACCATTTTATGTAACCTTGCTTTTTGTGATGTTGGTTGCTTACTTTGTAAACCGACTATGAAATGGTTCAATTAAAAAAATGTAACACTGTAATAATATAATTTTTATAATGAAAAATGAGTGAGAAGAAATTATATAAAGCAAATGTGAAAATACGTCTAAATAAAGTGGATAGTCTAATGCCACTGCGAAATATTTTTAATCTTGGCTACTCAAGGGCAGCAACCACTTGAGATATCGTATTAATTCTACCCTATTCTTAAAATGAACTTATTAATATCCGTGAAGGGATCGTTCCTGGTGACTGAAATGAATCTAGCGTTGCTGTCTGCTTACAACTTAATTACAGTTTTAAAATTTGAAAAATTTTAGTAAATAAAATTTATAAATTTTCCTACAATCAAGGATTAAAGGTCGTATTTGACTTGCATGTAAAGACTATTATAAACTCAAACGTTTGCAATATTCATCCTCGACATGTATTTGCAAGCATTCATAATTGCCTACATTATATGAGTATTATAAGAATAAAATATAACTTAAGTTTTGATGAAGGGTTTTCTGTAATAGACCTATTTTACTTTTGGCCTGCTTTGTAAAATTTTAGTCACTCCATTTAAAAGTCTTTGTTTCGCATTTTGCATTATTATGCAAATTATTTTGCGTTGCAATTTACATTAACCTTTTAATTTTCTGAATTTAAATTTCATATTCATTTTAAAACAAAATGTACGAATCTAACCGTTGTGAAATGAATTCGGATTCGAACAATCACATTGAAGCCTTTTATAGAAATTCTGTAAAAACTTTAAATAAAATTTTAAAAACACTTTTTATAAACGGCGATAAAAAATTCATCACTTATTTAAACCATAAAATTAAGTTCTGAACGTTACAACGCCTATTCTTGTTTTGTCGCAAAATTTAATACGACTTCAAGTTTTAAACGACCTACTAAATTGATTTAATTATTCCATCGAGCTCTTTTATGTTCTTCAAAGAGACCGTAGCCAAAAAGAATGTAAGGATTTGTAATGAGTGAAATAACAATTACTGTTACTTACGAATAAGGCCCTTATCGCTACCGTTTCAAAACAAGCCAAGTAAAATGAAGGCACTTTAGGCGCGGTGCTATTTAAAAAATTAATTTTTATTCATTGGTGATAAGAACATTCCAACTATTATTTAAAGCGATCCTTGAGTCTATTAAAAACAGGGAATTGTAGCAATAACAACAGACCGCAATTTCAGTTGTTTTTATAAATAACTTGAACTAGCGTCGCTTAATCATCACTAACTAAATATACTGTTTGTTGCAGTTGCATTAGAACAGCTTTCAAGGTAACGTTGTATAATCACGATTTTACAATGAAGGTGTGTTTTTTCGATTGATAAGCTGCTTAGCGCTTTTTGACGTGCTTGCATGCGTGCAGTTTTGTGGGAAAGGTCGAGGTCGCTGTTAATCTCATAATTTCAGTGAACACACTTTCCTCATCAAATTGAATCAAATAAACACATAAAATTCTCAAGTTTACATAATATCATGAGGTGTATTTTCTCGCGGGCTGAAACAGTAAACAAATTTCATTGCGGGCACTTTAATTAATGTTCAGCCGAAAAATTTGCTTATTTGAATTTCTGGCGCAATTATTTAATAAATGAGATAAGAGATTATTTTGTGAAGGATGCCGCCTTATTTTTTCGAGCTCTGTTCGCGTTACCAATTAACGCCGCTTCCTTGCAAAGTGTTTTTTGTCGGCTTCCTCTCGCACAATGACACTTAATTGAACGGATATTTTTGGGAAATTACTACAAACCTCGGTACGTTGTCGTACTTGAGCGTGCATAAAAGGGTTGACAAAATCACACGAGGGAAATTTTGCGGTGGGAGTGGTGTTAAAATGAAACCGTGTTGTGGGGACGTTAATTGTCAAATTCAAATGCCGCAAATTGATTTAAAAATTAAATGAAAAAATAATTTCCTTATTAATTTTCAATCAACTTCCTGGAAAAATTCCGATGATTTTTTACTGTTCGATAACGAAAACGTTTTATTCTTCAGTTTCCTGTTGTAGTAATTTGTGGTTTTTACCCAACGGAAGTCGGATCTACCTGAACCTCCGGATCTCTAACAACCGCTGATAAGAGAACTTTGTTTAAATTTGAAGGTAAACATTTTTTGTTCTCTCTGCAGGATTTTTTGAACCACATGTGGCCTCTGTACCGGGTTAAAAAAAACTTGAAAATTTGGCACCGTGTAAACACATTACACAGTTCGTAAATGATCGCACATTTCGTGCAATTTGTAATATTTTCTCGCGGTCGATTGTTTTATTTTGATAACACCACGGAATTTGCTAGTTGGAGGACATGTGCGCCAATTAAATTTCAAATATCATAAACTTCTGTTCTGTAAACGAAATTCCTGAAACACAAAATTATTGTTGAGAGATTAAGTAATTCGAATTAAATGTTTCATTTTCTTGTTGTCTTCTAAATTGAAAGTTTCTTTCGATCAGAGGTAAAAGAGATGTAATGAGTGAAAACGGTTTCTTTCTAAATGAATAGAGAAGTTGCCCTTCATGGGTAACAAATTACCTAATTAAGCTTGTCCCAGCCGATTTTTGTGTTTGTAAGCTGTCGACTACTGAAACTCAAATACATATTTCGATGCAATAAAAATGAAGTTGAACTGATCTGCGCAATATTTAAGCTCTTTGGATGCTTATGTAACAAAACTCTTGTCACGCTTGAATGGTTTTGAATAATTTCGATACGTCAATGTTAAAATAACAACAACAAACAACAAAAGGCACCCACCGGCGCGTATATTAGAAATCAGTCCTATTAGCCGCACAAACTTCTTTAAAATGGTAACCATGAAACTAACAATAAGTTTATGTTTATCGAAAACGAATCATGTCGTAGTCACACTTGAACACACAAATGCCAGGCATTAGTTAGAAATCTTCAAAACTTGCATTTAAGTTGATATCTAAAAATCGATCGATTACACAAACAGTTTTAAAAATCTCTTTCTGTATTCACGAATTGGTTGAATTTGTATGTGTCGCCGGCGAATTGTAAATTCAATCATTTTATAAAACGCCTAGTCGTTTTCTAAATGACCGGGCAGATTGTAAAATATGAATGAGCGGAGAATTTTTACAATTTGACAGAAAATAACTCTCAGTCTGTTTTGTAAAGAACTGAAGAATTGTTGGACATTTTATAAAAAAAACCTGTTATATTGAATTAAACCTTTTTCTTATACTAGTTAAATTCTCCCTTCATTCTATATATTACAATCTGCCTAGTCATTTAGAAGACGACTAGACGTTTTATACAACGAATGAATTTACAATTCGCCGCCGACTTATGCATTTGTACAGCAAAGTATTTTTAAAAAAATGCACGTGTCAGGGCTAATAATAGTTTTGACATTGGTTTCAGCAGTGTTTCATGTGTAATGTGTTTAATTGCTTAGTAATTCGATTGCAGACCTGTATACGTAGAATTCTTAGTAGATATACCTGTCCTTTAATTTACAACTAAGGTGGCATACAATGTTAAAAGCGCATCAAGTTTGAAGTTGCGAAATAATTCTTCAATAAATATATATACCGCCACTCGCTCGAACGCACATCCCTCCGGACACTAGCCAGAGATGTTATCGACACACCGAAATGGCAACCGTATTTGAAACATATCACCTATAGTGCGTCTCCGAACAGTTTGCCGTTTTGCCATTAACCTACTCTTAGATTAGCAGGTTCTCGTTCACCCAAAACTGAGGCAGCCACTCCTACTAGTTCGACAGAAAACTTTTTCCATCCACTGCTAAACTTTTCTAACTCGGAGGGCTTCAGTTTATTCTTTTGTCTTTTGAATTAGTAATTAAAGTTAATATATAAGTTTAAAATTCTTTTATTATGTCATAAGTATAAATAGCGTTCATATTATTTTTATTCTGATTATTCAAAAGACGTTGCCACTATTACACACCTTTTTTAAAATCATTTCAACTTACCAATATAATCAAAACTTCAATTACAAACCTCACCTTTTCTCTCCGGTTTTGGATAATAGGATTTACATCAAATTCATGCAATCAAATGGACTTGTGATTTGTTTCGTAAATTCATATAAACTATTTCTCCCAATCAGGGTAAAGTGAGTTTTTAAAAAAAACTTAAGTACATTGTCATTTTTACTTACGGCAGTCATGAAATTTCCGTGTATCTTCAAAAACTCTTTAAAGGGCACTCACTACAACTGATGAAATAAGTTTGCAGGCACCAAATGCATCGAACAAAAGATTAACGGGAAACAAGTTACTGAAAAGACGGTTCTTTGCACCGACCGGCGTGGCAATGAATGACATTCCAAACAATAATAAAATTCGAAGGTTACGGCATTCCTCTTTTCATAATAGCTGAATTTTTTACTTTAATTTTTTTAAAGTTAAATATCTTAAAAATATTTATAATCTATTAATACAAGTTAATTATGCTCAATTACCGGATTCATTTTGTTTTCGCAATTTAAGTTGTTCAAAAATCTAATTAATTCACTCCATTTCTTTTAAAAATGAGACAGATCCTTTGTGCAAAATTTCAATTATTTTTTGAAAATACATTACCTCCCCAAATTGAAATCAAAATAACGGGCCACTTTGAGTTGTAAGATTGTGTTTTTGTGTATTGTAATTATAAATTTGTATTCAAAGTTGTATCTCGCATTTTACATACAAATTACTCAAAAATCGTTCAATAGTTTAATTGTCATAAAGTTATAAAGTAATACTGAGATTAATAATGCTTTTAGTTAAAGTTTCAATTTTTTTGATACATGTCGATTTGTTTATGGACCGATCAAATCAAGTGCACGAACGTACGTCCAATAGACATCCATGTTGATCGGCCTATGTATCATCCAAATGAAGTCCGTGATCGTACGTTCAATGGATATCCCATGTTGATCCGTTGATGAACTGTCCATATTAAGTCCATAAATGTACATCCACTGGACGTCCCATTTACATCCATTGCTGTTATGTACATTATGAATGGAATTGGACGTCCATTATAGATCTGCTTGTGGATCGTCCATAAAAAGATAAGAAATGGACCAATATGTACGTCCATTGGACGTGCTGTGTTACCTGGGTAATTATAAATTCTAGGCCATCGAGTCCGCTTTAAATGACTGACATCGTATGTATGTACGTATGTACGAACAAATAGTGTTGAATCTGAAAAATCAAGAGTGTTGGAAACACTATTTCTGAGCCATCACGTTCTTAAGAAACTCACTAGTCACTTAAGGTTAAACTGTCTTTCATGTAATGCTTGTAAACTGAGGTTTTAAATGGATAGCAGGACACTAGTTCAATTAAAAAATTAGTGTTCGTTCAATTTATAAACCTCGTATATAATAATGAATAATGTAATAGTGTAAACTCTTTTCTTGAATTATTGTTTAGAAAACAATTCTGCTAATAATAAGAATAAAATTGTTCCATATAAAAAGTAGTAAACTGTTCTTGTATTTATAATTATTTTAGAGCATGCCGTACATTTAACTAAAAGAAAGAAGTTTCATTGACAAAAATATAAAACCATTTGCATAAACATTTAGATCCTTGCCGGAAGCAATTGTCTTCACATTACAGCAATTTAAAAACAAAGCACGAAAATTTAAATCTCTTTTAATGACGTGATGTTATTTTTATCATATTCTAATATGGGATAACTTCTAGTCTTAAAATAACTCCTTCTGCAAAGTCGCTTCAGTACCGAAAATTGAAACTTGCTGTTTATGAGCATTTTGGCTTAGAATGTAAAATTTACTAATTACTTCACACATTAAAAGTAAAATTGTCACCCAACGAAACATTAATATTGCCAAATACTCTCAAACCTTTTAACCCTAGAATGATATCATTATTGGAGTTAATAGGTTAGTGTCGAGCAATATTCGGCTGTAGTCAATATTGATTATATTGCGGTTTACAGATAAGAGCTGTAAGTTTCTGCTGATTTTGCATTTATTTATTTATATTATATGTATATCCGAAACAGGGATAGCAAAAAGTCCAAACTCCGCATTTAACCCGCCAGAGCTGACGCAAAATATATTTTATTCGCGGCTAGCGCCCTGTTTGATATGCACTGGTTTGTAGCGCGTTATCAGGTACTTATCAGTAACTTAATACGATTCAAAATATATCAACTAAAGTCGCCGCTTATTGTATGCAAGCAATGCGTAAACTTTACGCATCGATAATTCACCAGTGTTAAAATAAACTAATTGCATCCGGTTATTTTGCAATCGGAAAAAATCGTTAGTTAAACTCACTCATTAAATAAATCAAAAAATAATAAAGGAACTGGTGAAAAGTGCGTTTTTTTTCTCTTCGTATTTTTAATTAGCGTTGCTTTTTAATTCCCCGGCGACTAGTAACCGCAGAAATAGTTCCTAACGAAGTACTCGAGAACTTCAGTAATTTCTTGTAATTAACATGACTGAATGTTTCGTCCTATTTTCCCTTGGATTTTCTGAAATATTACAACCGTTGCGTTATTGAATCGAAATGAAAAGAGAGGCTAAGTCAATACTCCGGCAGAACATGTTTAATAAATCGGGGAGAAGAAAAGCAAAAGTAATTAAGGGACGGATAATCTTAACGAGCGACCGGATAAAAAAGGTTATGTTTGCTGAATTATTAAATTTTTTATGGCCGCTCCGAAAATTTAGAATCGCGGCATTAATAACTTTTTATCGCAGTTACCGTTTTTCTCTTCGAAATCATCTTAAATTTTTCAAATCTTTTCTTTTTCGCCCTAGACAGCCGCAGAAAAAATAAATCACCCGTAATATCCTTCCAGTATCGGAATTGGTGAATGACAGTGACAGATATAGCCGAAAAGATTAGGAAAGTGGAAGAAACAAAATTGTGTGGTTCAACGGCAGAAATTTGTGGAATCAACGGAACCCTTTCATAACACCCTCGACCTCATATTCCTCGCATTATTAATATGTTGAAAAAACGCGATAAATAATTACGGGGAAGCAATTAAACCGGAAATAACCGACCTTTGTCACTTCGAAATGAATGAAAATGAACGCCGCATTTAAAAGGCACGTCTCGTTCGTTTGCAAAGATTATTACGAGCTGCCCATTTCATTATCACGTTATTTTAATAACCGTAACTGTGCAATTCCACGATTATTGAACATTCCGCCCGTTCATAAATTGTCCAAAAGTGGAGCGACTTTCAAAACTTGTTTTCGGGATAAAGGAGGAATTTTTGCGGCATTTAAAAGGGCTTTTTCAGCTGAACCGATAAAATGTCCGGGCGAAAATTTGTTAGAGGACTAGTAAATTGCGGGGTGGTCTCTAGTTGCGTAGGCGTATTTGAGGGTGAAAAATTCCGGTTTGCATTTCTTTTATTTCAAGAAGCAGGACAAAAAGGAACTAATAATATTCATGTCTGGCTTGATGGAAGGCGATTATGAGTTTCTTTTGTGGAAATTTATCTGTCTAGATTTGTGTACCAATGTTAAATTCCTGCATTTTCGTATAACTTAAAGAATTTCCTTATTACAGCGATTATTTAATAAACTTAATGTTTACGCGTGAGCAATAATTTAAACTTTTTTGTTGAAAGTTGATCTTTCGGAAATGCCCACGTTCCACGAGTACTTAAACGCGAGGAACTGATATTTTGATTTGATGGAAATAAAACTACGGATGTTAATATAACTATGACTAATTTATTATAAATGTTCGTCGCTGTACAAGTTATTTCTATCCTGTCGTAAAGGGACAATAATTGAACCTTTCAGTATAGGGTTATAATAGCACTGTTGTATTATAACGATTTGATGGTTATAAATGAATGAACCGTACTGGTTGCTTATTCGATGATTATAATATTATTTCATACTGTCGCAAAGGTACAAAGAGTGAACCGTTCAGTATGGAGGCTACAGAGGCACTGGTTTTCAAGTGAAAAACAATCATCTGCAATGGGTCGGTTACACCCTGGCTACACACATGTATGCCATTAATTCTACAAAAACACTTATCAGAATAATGTCGAATATCGCTACTGACACATGACAGATTTATTGAGGTCCGACTCCAGGGGGTCAGACTATTTAACAAGTGCTTAATTTTTACTTAGCGTGCAAATGTTTTTGAGTACAAAGAACAGGGAAATAACAGTGGGATATGTCTGTCTGTTTTAAAATATAAAGAAAAGGGGACGCAACATACTCCCGGCCTTGAACTGACCAAGTTCAAAAGAATTAACAATATTACACTTAAGTACAAAATTTAACCTAACATATTATATACAATATATTATATACAAGTTCAAGTCACTGTAACAGTAGAGGTGCAAGTCTTTTAATGCACCGCTTGTAAATACCACTTTGTGTCTTTATTGTCGCTACACGGATGACATTATCGGCGCCGGGATGGACCGCTACAATGCGCCCTAGGCTCCAATGCATCGGTGGTACGTTGTCTTCTTTGATCGTGACAAGTGTGCCGATTTTAATTTGTTGCCCATCTCCCTGGTGCCATTTACTGCGCGTTCGTAACTCGTTGAGATACTCCTTGTACCAACGCTGCCAGAAATGCTGCTTGACTTTCTGGATGTGCTCCCACGTTGAGAGACGGTTGGTGGGTACCTCGCGATAATCCCTTTCAGGCATATTGGCTACATAATCTCCAATTAGGAAATGCAAGGGTGTTAACGCTGTGAGGTCATTAGGATCAGAGGAGATTGGAGTGAGCGGGCGAGAATTAAGAATTGATTCTATGGTTATGATATAAGTATTGAACTGTTCATAGGTGAACAATGCGTCGCCGACTGTGCGATATAAATGGCGCTTAAAGGATTTTACAGCCGCTTCCCACAACCCACCAAAATGTGGTGATCGTGGCGGTGAGAAGTGCCATTGTATTCCCTCGTTTTGACCAAAATGCTCAAACTTGGCCATATTTGCCACAAAAAACGCGTGAATTTGTAACAATTCACTTTTGGCGCCTACAAAGGTTGTTGCATTATCAGAATAAACGTTTTTTGGTTTCCCTCTGCGCGCAACGAATCGTTTTATTGCTGCCAAGCAATTTTCTGTCGTTAAGTCGGTGACAAGCTCAAGATGAACGGCTTTGACTGCGAAGCACACAAATACTGCCACATATGCCTTAAGCCTTTGTTTATTTCTGAATTTCTTTTCCTTTATATAGAATGGGCCACAATAGTCTATACCGACGTTTTCAAATGGCCTAGCCTGAGTAATACGATTTGTCGGTAGCTGCCCCATTGTATAATTGGGTATTTTAGGATTTAATTTACGGCAGCGTATACATTTGTTTATTATGCAACGTATAGTGTTTTTGCCGTCAATTGGCCAATATCGCTGTCTAATTGAATTTAACGTAGCTTGTACTCCGGCATGCCAGAGCCTTGCATGTTCATTTTGAATAATTAATTTGGTCACATGATCATTTCGCGGTAGCAAGATGGGATGTCGCTTTGACCAACTGATTTTTGCATGAGTAAGTCGACCGCCGACTCGAATAATGCCATCCTTGTCGAGAAAAGGATTTAAGGAAAGAATTTTGCTTTTTGCGTTAAGGTTTTTACCCTCCTTGAGAGATTTTAATTCGCCTTGAAAATGATTACGTTGAATTAATGTAATGATTTGCAAATGCGCATTCGTTAATTCCTCGACTGAATAGTTGTTCGTTATTTTATGGACATTTTTTCGATTGACTACTGCTCTGTGACAAAAGGCGACAAAACGATTTAACGAGATGATAGATGAAAACCGTTCTAGTGTGTCGTTTTTGATTGAATCATTTGAATTATTTGCACACACTAAAGCAGTTGTTACACGTTGCTCGGGAATTTCTGTATGAGATAATTTCAATACGTTCCAGTTACTTTCCTCGTTTGCCAGCCAACTAGGCCCGTGTAGCCAAAGCTTATTGCTTATAAACTCAGAAGGAGTTTGGCCACGGGAGAGGAAATCTGCAGGATTTTCTTCCGTTGCTACGTGTAACCATTTATAATTTTTGGTCAGTGATTGAATTTCTGCTACCCGGTTTGCTACAAAGGTTTTAAGTAAATGCGGTGACGTGTTTATCCAATGTAACGTAATCGTTGAGTCTGACCACAATGTAACGTTCTCATAAGAAATTTTGAGTGCCTCTTTTACCCTTTGAGTTAATTCCGATAATAACAGTGCTGCGCATAATTCTAACCTTGGAATTGATGTTGTCTTTAAAGGTGCTACCCGAGATTTTGCGCAAATTAATTGAACCATGCTATGCCCCTTTGAATCGGTTGATCGCAAGTAGACACAAGCCCCATAGGCCCGTTCGCTTGCATCAGAAAAGCCATGCAATTGCACATTTGTGGCCGATGATACAATTAATTGTCTTGCAACGCGAAATTTATTGATTGCTTCTAAATTTTTTATAAAATTGATCCATTTCGTATGTAATTCTTGGGGAATTGTTTCATCCCAGTCTATTTTTAACTTCCACAGATCTTGCATAATTAATTTTGCCGTTATGATTACTGGGCCTAATAACCCTAATGGATCAAATAGTTGGGCAACTTGGGACAAAATTGTGCGCTTTGTTACGCGCTTTTCGTCAGCAAACGGTTTTACTATATACTTGATCTTATCTGTATTTGATTCCCAGTGAATGCCCAATAATTTTTTGGATTGATTGTCTAAACTTATATTACTTTCTTGATGGTTTACTAATTCCGGCTTGTTTGACGCCCACTTATGGAGCTCAAAACCTCCTAATTTCAAAAGATTTGTGAGTTGATTTTTTAATTCTCTCGCTTGAGAAATTGTGTGGGTGCCTGATAAAAAGTCATCAACGTAGAAATCATTTTTTAAGCAATCAGCTGCTAAGGGAAACCTGCCCCCTTCATCAGCTGCAAGCTGATGAAGAGTCCTGGTAGCTAAGAAGGGCGCGACCGCGGTGCCTTGCGTAACGGTGGTTAGCTCGAAAACGCGCAGTTTTTCGCTTGGATCGTCTCTCCATAAGATTTTTTGATATTTAGTATCCCTATCATCGATTTTAATTTGCCGGTACATTTGCTTTATATCGGCAGTGAGTACAATATTGTGAAGGCGAAAACGCATGATGATGAAAATTAGTTCATCCTGAATTGTTGGTCCGACTAGTAGTACCTTATTTAGGGACATTGCAGCTGAATCTAGTGCGGACGCGTCATATACTACTCGAATTTTGTTTGTCATAACCGCATGATGCGGGATGTAGTAACCCTCATTGCGATTGTCGAATTCTGTGATTTCTCGCATGTGGCCAAGATCGCGATACTCGCGTAAATAACTGTTGTACTGTTGTTGTAAGTTTTTGTCTTTACCGTGTTTTCTTTCGACAGCTTCGTACCGTTTGCGTGCCATGCTATACGAGTTACCTAGCTTAACAACATTTTCATTAAATGGTAATCTAGTATAGTAACGTCCGGTTGTGTCACGTCGTGTATTTTCAATGTAAAAGTTTTCGCATGCTTGCTCTTGCGCTGACAAATGTCTTTTACGCGGAAGGTCTTCTATCTCAAAAAAATGATTTAGGTTGCTTTCTAATTTTCTATTATCTAAAGTAGTCAGGTTGCATACCTTAGACTGCGTATTGCATATGCCTGTAGGTAATTCACCCGCGATAATCCAGCCTAATAGAGTTTTTTGTAGCGTCAATTTAGAGTCATTATGTAATGCAATCTGTCCATTGTCTAAGAGTTTGTAAAAAAGTGACGCGCCTATTAATAAATCAATTTCCGCTGGCTTATTGAATTCCGGGTCCGCGAGAGGAATATTTTTCGGAATTTGAAGTAGTGCTTTGTTTATAAAGAAAGCTGGCAAAGACTGTGTGATGGCTGGTAAGGCCACGAAAGACAATTCTCGTTCGAAATTGTTAATTCGCGAACGAATTTTGGTTTCTACGCGATAGTTTGCGCTAGTTGTTCGCTTGCCTATGCCTGAAATTGGCAGATTTATATGCTCTTTGGACAACTTGAGTTTATCTGCAAGCTTGTCCGATATAAAATTGAGTTGCGAACAGCCGTCCAAAAGGGCTCGGCACTCATGCATTCCCCCAAATTTGTCTTGAATTTGAATTCGCGCTGTACCTAACAGTACGTCTTCATTATAGGTGGCGGCGTGCGCCACTTTGATTTGACTCGACTCGTTTAACTGGTCAGAGTGATCTTGGTTTGAATTTGAAAAGAAATGTAATAAGGAATGATGCTTACGCTTGCAATGTTTGCATCCTGGTGCAAAACATTTCAGAGTATGGTGATTGTTGCGTAGACAATTAACGCATAAGCGCTTTTCGCGAGCCGCGGCCAGCTTCTCGTGTGCATTGAGCTTTAGGAATTCCGCGCAAGCATAGATTAAGTGGTCTTTATCGCAAAACGTACACGAAAGTTGTGCAGTACTAACAAAAGTTTGAGCACGCGAGTGGTTAGACCTATCGGACTTATGATGATTGTGATTTTGCGACTTATTCCTGAAATGTGACTCTGTCTCGGGACACGACTCTTCCAAGTCGCCCCGTTCCTTTGTATTCAAAAAGGCAATTAATTCGGCAAATTTTGGCTTACACTCGTCTTCTAAAGTTTCTTCCCATGCCTTGCGCGTGATTTTATCTAGTTTTCGACTAATTATATAAATGAGGAATGAATCCCATTTGTCTACGGGTTCCTTTAATGCCTTTAACGCGTTGACATGCATTTGCGCCTTTTCTTTTAGAGTTCTTATTTTACCGACAGACAGTTTTGTAATTTCAGGTAGTGCAAGCAATTCCTTTAAATGAGATTGAATTATTTTTCGAGGTTTGTGGCACCGCTGCTTTATTAACTCCCAAGCTACCTCATAATTTTCTGCCGATGCATCAAGATCGTCAATTAAATGAATCAATTCACCGCGAAGCGCTTGTTTAAGGTGATGGAATTTTTCTACAGGCGAAATTTGCTTATCGTTATGAACTAATTTAAGAAAGGAGTCTTGAAAACTGTGCCACTCTCGGGGATTGCCGTCATAAGGACGAAGTTCAAGTTTTTGTAAGGAATTGGCGTGTCTGATTGTGATTGTTTGAGGGACGCTCGCGATATTAGACGTACCTACAGGTTGAGCTGGCCGCAATCGTTCGATTTGTTTCGAAATTAATTTAAGGCATTCGTAGTAGCTGTTGTCAAATTGAGCCTTCTCAGCTTCTTGCAACTCCGCCATGGCCGTATCATTTGCTTGTTGAATCGCGAGTTCTAATTGAAGTTGAACGTTTTGAAAATTTTGAAAATACTCTTCGAGTTTCACCCTTCGTGCGTCTAACTCTGATATTGTATCAAAGTCGTTAGTTTTAAGAAAATTTGTGCTTCGCGTTACGTGTCCTTTGATAATACCGCGCGAGAGTACTAACGTATTGACTTCTTTATTGATAAGCGCCATTTTTTTTTTACCTTGTTTTAGTAAATAGAATCAACCTTGAATAGGATAGGATTGAAACTTGGAGTAAACTGGAGATTATAATAGCGTACTTGCCTTTATGAAGATTTGGGATTAGATGTATCCCGGTACTTGAGTAGGTGGATGCCTTGGCCGGCGGCTGCTTGTGTCCGTTCGGCTGCTTTTGTCCACCCAGATATTGCTTGTCGATTCTCGGCTGCTTTTGTCCGTGATCGATGAATGAGTTTTGCGACACTTCACTTGATTTTATTAGATTGTTTCACTGTTGTTTTAAAAATATTAATCACTAGTTATTATATCCGGCTCGAAGGACCATGTTTACGCGTGAGCAATAATTTAAACTTTTTTGTTGAAAGTTGATCTTTCGGAAATGCCCACGTTCCACGAGTACTTAAACGCGAGAAACTGATATTTTGATTTGATGGAAATAAAACTACGGATGTTAATATAACTATGACTAATTTATTATAAATGTTCGTCGCTGTACAAGTTATTTCTATCCTGTCGTAAAGGGACAATAATTGAACCTTTCAGTATAGGGTTATAATAGCACTGTTGTATTATAACGATTTGATGGTTATAAATGAATGAACCGTACTGGTTGCTTATTCAATGATTATAATATTATTTCATACTGTCGCAAAGGTACAAAGAGTGAACCGTTCAGTATGGAGGCTACAGAGGCACTGGTTTTCAAGTGAAAAACAATCATCTGCAATGGGTCGGTTACACCCTGGCTACACACATGTATGCCATTAATTCTACAAAAACACTTATCAGAATAATGTCGAATATCGCTACTGACACATGACAGATTTATTGAGGTCCGACTCCAGGGGGTCAGACTATTTAACAAGTGCTTAATTTTTACTTAGCGTGCAAATGTTTTTGAGTACAAAGAACAGGGAAATAACAGTGGGATATGTCTGTCTGTTTTAAAATATAAAGAAAAGGGGACGCAACACTTAATGAAGTTTAGTTCAGTCTCAACAATTTTAATTATTTCGCACTAGCGTGAAGGTGGGCGTTTTTGTGGGTGGCTTGTGTGAGGGATTATTTTTGCAAAGCAGTACTCTTCTTCAGATAACGTATGTCTGTCAGACACGTTCACGTAACTTTCAAAAGTAAAATCGCATTTCATAAATCAACTTCATTTCAGTAGAGTAATACCCCGAAGTTACGCGATAGGTGGACCGGGGAGGATGGCGTAAGCCGAAAAAGCTTTAAGGGTCTCCAAGACTGAGGATGTTTATCGAAAATTGTTAAAAGATAATAACTTAGCGTAGGCAATGTCTAAGACATTTTTATTATTTGTATATCAGAAATTAGTTACGAAACATTCACCTTTTGGGATGATGCAGCTATAATTTTAAGGCACCTACAATTAAAGTAGTCAATAAATAATGTAATGATCAATTAGTAATTTGTTTATGTTGCAGAATTTTAAAAATAAACCCTTTGAACTTATAAGATTATGTTGCGACGCACGTCCGTGCAAGCTCATTATTGCTGCAAACGCATACAGCGTGGGTGAGAAGTGGAGGTGGAAGGAATATCACAAATCGTGCAACTCCAAATTCGTATAAGTCGGGATATTACTGTAAGTCGCAATAAGTCGTAATATTTATATGTTTTCAACACAAAATATTAATGAAAAAGTAATTAAAGGTTACTTGTGTCAGCTATACCATCAGCAGTAAAAGGCCTTCGAGTTTCTTCTATGATATAGGCAATTATCGAACAAGAAGGAATAATTTGAACAGTCCCTTTAGAACAGGGGTGGCCAACCCAAATAATCTTGCGGGCCACATATAAAATTATATATCCCCATATTAGATTTAGACCTACTATTTTTCAATACATCGGCTTTCACTACTTTGACCATTATAAAATAAATATAGTTTGTAAAAGTGTGATGAATCTCGTGGGCCAGAAAAATGTTCAAGGCGGGCCGCGGGTTGGCCACCCCTGCTTTAGAAGAGCGAATGAAAAAGCCAAACTTCACATACAATTTGGTGACTGTTACTTACATTACGTTAATTTCAGTGGCAAGTATAGAAAGTTTGTTTCCATAAAAATGGAAACAAATAAACAATTACATTATCAACCATGAGTAGGATGAATATTTGCGATAATTCAGACGATTTGTAGTAAGATTATTGCAATAGTCAGACACAGCTCATCTGCAGAAGAATTAATTTTCCAGTTGTTAATTTTCAGAAATTTCTAATAGAGAATTTACATTATACATTTGCGTTTTCAGTTGATACTTTAACGTCTTGCATAACTAAAATAAATTTAAATGTCAATAGATATCATTTTCTTTTGAACTTCGGAAAGATATATATTTATGAAGATGTCAACAGACATCTATAATACTATAATACACGCGTAGTTAAAAAAAATTGCCTCAATTACTTTGTAGCTGGTAGGTCACAATAGATTATTATTAAAGCATTGGTAAGAAATTCCATATAACAATTTACTATTGGTATAATTTAACATTTTGTATGTACATTAAAGTTTAAGATCGTTTTTATTAATCAAGTAAATCTTCTGTTGAAACGCTGACTACCATTAAACTACTCGGAAATGATATACGCATTGGAAAAGAGGATTATTGAAGGAGAGTTCCTTTGAAAGCAATAAATGCAAGATATGTGTTTTATTTTAAGTGTCGTATCCATTTTCGGACGTTGGCGATAGCTTATGGCAGAACTGCATAGTGACTATACTTGCACAATCTACATTCTTGGTTGGTTTTCCTATGCTTCCTTCGAATAAGCTCTTCTTAACTGGCAGTTTTGTTATCACGAACCAACGGGTTAACATGCGTTGTAAAAAACTAGAAACGAGTGATTAATTTCCTATCCAACCGACAAAATATGCCACTTGTTTCTTTAACTCATTAATAGCCTACAAATCTTCGTTAAAATACTCCTATGAATTAATAGCCATTTACATTGTAATTTCTGCGAATTAATTTACAGAATTTTAAGATTTCTTTGTCCATTCTTTTTGTTCGATTTGACTTCACAAATATTTAATGACTTGGATATGCATCAAATTATCAATCTATCAAATTGACTAGTTAATACATTTTGAATTAATTGTAGTCTTGAATGTTGTTGTATTTTTATATTGGTAATTTAATTTGCTATGAAAATGATAAATGCGAATCACAATCTTTTGGCCTCAGATTGAATGTGTGTGTGTGTGTGTGTGTGCCAAATTTAATTCGCGAGTTGTAATTTTTTTTTTTTATCTTCGGGAGAGAGGAAAATTTTTATGAAAACGTCTGTCGGCCCAACTTCAACAGACGAGCCAAGGTTTCCACAAAGGGTACAATATGCCAGCCCACCAACGGCCCACTGCCGGCAGCATGTGCTGCCAGCAATGGGATATCAATAAGCCATCAGACCATACCCAGCGGGAACATATTACTGACTAAAAACCCCTCTAGGCTTTGATGTTGTTTTGCCTGGAACTGGAAGCTTGGAATAGTATTTATTCTATACTTCTGAAGCTGTGGGTGGCTGTTCAAAAGAACGGGAAGTGGACGCACAGAAAGAGCCGCGGGGGCAGGGATTATACGATGGTGGACCTCGGACGACGATACCGATCACGTAGATCGGGTACGTAGTCCGCTGACGCCCGAATCAAGGGATTCGGGTGGGCGAGTTGTAATGAGTAAATTTGTGTGGATCTAAAATGAGTGATATTATTAAACTTGAACAGCGCTGTAAAGTATTTCCTAAGAGAGAGCAATGGGCTGAAAGTTATTGGAATGACTACAATCACCATTCTCTGCAAGGACAACATATAATTTTAAGTTAGTTTCAGGGTTAAACAATGTTGGTTTTGATGATCTCAAATGGACGAATGAAAGCGTTGTCTATTATTAACTAGTGGAGTTATATCCAAAGCAACTGGTGGTTTTAAAATAATGCTTGATGGTGAAGACTTCTCGAGAAAATGTAAGCCTTCTTCAAGAAGATGAAAATTTACTTTAACTGTATCAATTCAGTGTTCCTCGTGATTAAATAAGGGCAAAATGTAATCATATCCTGGAAAATTGAAGGCAGCCATTTCTTGTAATGCACTATAGCCCATTTTTTAATTAGGAGAAGTGAAATGAATGAAACAAATTACACTGGAATTTTCTAGCAAGTAGTTTTTGGAAGTAAATTTGAATTTTAATATTTTGACCTTTTGTATAATGGCGAAAGCACGAGCTGATAAGAACCAGTTTGTAATTGAACCAAACAAAGGTGCAACACACAAAAATTCTGATAAGAACTGTTTTTATAACTGATATAATATGTATAAAAAATGTAATATAACGGAATAAATCTGCTTAGATATAATTCAGTAAAGATATTTCATTGCAAATAATAGAAGACATAAAAGTCAGTCCACTAAAAGTAAGCATACAACTGGATGAGTCAACTGATGTTGATAATTGCAGCCAGCTCTTGGTCTTTGTGCGATATGTAAAATGAAAAAGAAATGATAGAAGAATTTTTATGTTGTGAGCAACTGGAGTTGACTTCGAGAGGAATTGATGTTTTCAATCATATCAAAGAGTTTTTTCTAAAATATCAATTACCAATGAATGTGATTGGCTCAATATGCACTGATGGGGCCCTAGCAAAGTTAGACAAAAATTTCGGATTTTTTTCACACATGAAAAGAGAATTACCGCAAGTTACAATAACGCATTGCATGTTGAATCATGCACTTGCGTCAAAAGCTTTGCCAGAAAGTTTAAAACAACACCTAATTTTCAGATTCAAAGGGGTGCGGCTCACTTAAAAGGTTAAGAACCATTGGCCTAGATGCACAATTAAAATCACGGAGTTCTGATAAGAACTGTTTTTATCATTTATATAAATGTAATTTACGAAAACTAGCTACATACTATGACACGTAACTCTTACTATTTCGACAATATAGCGACTACCTATTTGCCATAATTTAATCCGGTCTCCTTGCAGTCAATCAAAGACCTTTTTGCGCGATAAATTTCAATCACTCCTCTGAATTAAAAAACGAACGATAGTTCAATGCATGCAGAAACGATAAATACCGAAATCTATTGGGAAAACATTCAGAATTTGAAATTAACACAGAGCAAATAATAGGATAAAAATAATTGACATTGCAGGAGAAAAAAGCAAATTAATTCAAATTAAAACACCGCGTTTGGTTTTTGTGTATTCCTCGAAACTGTTACTAAGATGCTCTAGAAATTATTAATATTATGAGTACATTTAGTATGCAGAGGAGCGGAGATGTTTTGATGATTTAAAATTAATGTAAAAACATCAAAATATGGTTGGGGTCACTGGTAACCCCTTGTCGACGTCCGCGCAATTGACGTTATTTCCGCCGTCCGAAGGTTAATAAGATATTGTAGAAACACAATAGAAACAAGAAGCTATCTCACGCATATTATAATTAAGAAGCATGAAACCTGCAGCACTTTACTACTGTTATTTTTTTAAAGGTAGAAACTTAAACTTCCGGTCATTATATGCAATCAAATGACATAACATTATCCGCAAGCATTTGAAGAACTTCAAAACAAAACCGTTATTTAGAAGTAATGTTAACATAATAAATAGAGGGTTCAAAATTTTGACCCATAATTGACTTCGTTAATAATTTTTTTAGTTTTATATTTCGAAACGCCAGAAGTTTAATTCAAGAGGTTTTCATTAATGAAATTATCCTTTCAGATCTAACTTCAGGCAAAAAATCTCTTCACAGTTTGTATATTTGAATAAACACGCCGCAAATCCATTACTAAGTCTAATTTAAATTTTCCGCATTCACATATTACCATCAATGTTGTCAAAGCGAACATTTAAATTTAATTACAACAAGCGACGAATTCCGAAGCGCATCTCGATTGACATTTAAAAATTACAAAAGCCCGGTTCTAAATTGCACTTCGAGATCCGGAAATAACTTTCCTCCAGACAAATAACCGAATGCATTCGCTTGTCATTAATATCCTCTTAATGGGAACAACGGAACCTTTCATAACCTCTTGTCGAGATTTTCAGATCCATCAATCAAACCGATAATCATCCAATTTAAGTCGAGAACTGCATTCCGGCTGGAATTGTAAAAATCGTCGTTTCTTAATTAAAATTCAACTTTCTATTAAGAAGCCGATTGTGCCGGTATCGATCCGGCGGCGGCGCTTTGTAAAGATTTGTTCCGGAAATTAAAATGATTCAGTGCCGATACGTGCCGTAATAAGGTTTCCAATTTTTTCGCTTTAATTGACGGTCTATTTGTAAGATGGACCCGGGATAAAAACGAGACAATATTTTTAAAAGCGCATTATTTCGACTATGATGCCGACGGCAATAAATCTGCAGGCTGGAGCTTTCTTGATCCTCACAGGATTTCAAAAGCTCTAAACGATCTCCAACGCTGCACGGGGCCGCAGTTGAAGGGTATTATACTTCCTTGGCTTATTCCTCGAAAATTCAATTGCGGCACTGGAAAAATTGCTTCGTCCAATTTAAATGTTTTCAGACTTGTTTACTATTTCGGATCATTTATAATAATTAAGACCTGGCAGCTGTACTTTTCGCGATTTTGTTGCTCTTTTTCGTTAATTACGTCACGGGATAGAGAATCCGGGCTTGTTATATTTAAAATTGCGCCTGGTAAACACAACGAAAATAAATTCGCGGGCCTTTCTGCAAACAATTTTTAATAACAGATGTTTAAGAGAATTTATGGCGCACGTACCGTTTTCTGTAATGAAAGATGTGGGTGATGTAACAAGTATGTCGCGAAACTGGGATACCCTTTTTAACGTTGCCCTTTAGATGCTCTTTATTGTTTCCTGTGTTTTCTGTAATTTATGTGTGTCACGATTTATTTATAACGTTCCGGTACATTTTTTGTGGGGGGTTTCTTGGCGGGTAAAATGAATAGCCCGGCTGACGATGGTAATAAGTGCGTAAATAACAAAAAAATTACCGTTGACAGTGAATATATTG
This sequence comes from Dascillus cervinus, assembly GCA_949768715.1. NCBI lineage: Eukaryota > Metazoa > Arthropoda > Insecta > Coleoptera > Dascillidae > Dascillus > Dascillus cervinus. The sequence continues at coordinate 19,805,904 of OX458319.1, read as the reverse complement.
CTGGATTTGTTATCGTAAGTAGAACTGTTGGTTGAACATTTTTTTATCTAATACTACAAGGACAAATTTTTATCAACCTAGTCATTAATGAAACAACTATTATTTTTACATAACAATCTTTTACATTTGGACGAGGCGTGGTCACGTAATTCCCAGAGCGGCCGCTTAGTGTCGACCGTGTGGCAATTTGGTTGAAATCACGCGAGTACTTGTAACTAAACCACAACCCGATCGAACCAACTATTAAACTTCTGATCAGTTGAGTGGTCCACTGGTAAGGCGGCTTCTACCCATACAACACTCAATATCTACTTGATGTCTAATTCATGGCTAGGCTATGTATGTATAGCTAGGACGTAAAATAGCCATTCAAAAGATATACGACGTCCGATATCTAGCAGATATTTTTGAAAGATTTCCTGTGTATATCCGAAACAGACATCAGGATCCACACATTTTTATATCCAGGAAATATGTTTTGAAATATGTTCCAAATTAATATATGTATAGTTATATCTATGAAAAGTTAAAAATTATACAAGGTGTAAACGAAATAAGTACATTAATTTTAACTGGTAATAGAACTCTTCAAGACCAACAACTTTTCCTAATAACTTTGTTTTGAAAACGTTTTTGTTTTTGAGTTAAAATTATTTTAAAATCTTACACAATTTTCTTACACGCCACTGGAAGCAAAGTTACCTAATCAACAAGATTACCTTATGAAACGGTTACCATTAGTTGCGACTATTATTGTCGATTTTAAACAATAAACCAATAAACACCAAAAAAAAGTTTTATTTCAAATTTATTTTTAACCTTCAAGCGGTCGCGCGGTCATTTGTACCGGCAGCAGTCGCGCGTAACCGTAAAGACCTATGGGATATTTCAAGTATTTAAAGCAGTAATTAATTAATAATCGTTTATATTCTTGTATTCAGACACATTATCTTTATGCTAGAACACAATTTGTTGAAGAAAAAAAATTAAACACAAATAAAAACAAAACTATCAAATCAAATAACATAACTCAAATTTTCTTTGGATTAGAAAGCAATTTGGCAAGACAAAACTTACTTGTATACCGCCAACTAGCTAGCTAACTAGCCTTACATAGTATAATAAAATCAAAATAACAAAATCAGTTGGCTCCATGAGATGAAATAATTAGAATCAAAGCATTTATCATCAACTTAGGTCTCGTTTTCTTCAGAATCAGTTTCTTCGTCAAGATAACATTCATTGCAAATAAGCGTAGTGTGGGTCCTACAAATATTTTTCAGATAAGATGTACATTGCGTCTTTGATTGCCTCCTTTTTTTGCTGGGCATATTTTGCAACTTCCTCTCCGTGTGCTGGAACTACTGCTTGTTTCATTACCAGCGTTTTCCCTTATTATATCCCTTATTGGCGCAGCTTTGTCCTGAGTACGACAAAATTCTCGTGTAGTTGCATCATCAAAACGAAACGAATTTAGTAGAAACTTTGTTCTTCTCAGTGACATTGTAGTGGGAAAAATAGGTACACCTGTGCCATCAGTTGCATATAAATCCTCTAAATTCGCATGTGACATCCGCAATGTTCCTGCGATATAAAGTACTCCAAATAGTGCTCGAATTTCTATAGCATCAGTCGATTTGCAGTCGGTTTCTTTGTATAAATTCATTAGTATGTATGACAATTTCTTCACCAATATCCTCACTAATAAATAAATTCCAAGCTTGCACAAACGTTGTCACCCCCACGCCGTTTTTACGAGTACCCGAATCTTCCGTGAGAATATTTTGAACTTGGCGTCTCACTCTGTTATTGTTAGATTTTTGTCACTTTGTTACCTTATCACACCCCGTAAAATATGTGCTTATATCTGATATAGACACATTCTCCTCGTCTGAATCCGAGTTGCTTGATTCTTCAACGAATTCAGCTTCCTCTGGAACTAGAAGGTGGTCGGAAGCTTCTGAACCTTGGTCACTGCGCTCTGATGCACTCTCTTCATCTTATTGTTGCATTTGCGCAAGTACTGTACTATTAATTAGCGGTCGACGAGTCATTTTTATAAAAAAAGGATGATATTGCAAAAAATAATATTTCGCGTTGAGCGTCGCGCGTAACTTTTTCGACGACAGGCGCGCGGAGTGCTTTCTACGTCTGCGCCGCGACTAAAACAAATGCTATCTGTGCACTTCGGGAGGCACGGGGAAAGTAGGTAAACAGTTTATTTCGTGCACAGAGAAACAATGACAAGCTACTAGGGATGAGATAGATATGTGACAAGAAATAACGATATCATGAACAAAAATGTATCGAGTGCGGTCGATTCCACGCCGCGCGACCGCTTGAAGGTTAAACATTGACGCGAGAATTGCGCTAACGAAAATAAAGGAAAACGATCATAAAAATTGTTCAAAGTGTCCACCGTTGTTTTGTACACATGCTTGAAGACGCCGACGAAGTGATTCTTCTACCCTTTGTAATAACATGGCTCTGTTGTTACGAATCATTGCAGCACCAAGTTCCACCCGTTCTTGCAACATTTCGATGGTATCAATTGATATAGAGTATACTAAATCCTTCATGTACCCCCACAAAAAGAAGTCGCAAGGGTTCAAGTCCGGCGTTCGGGCAGGCCAGGGTACAGGACTGCTTCGTCCTATTCAACGAGCACTTTTCGAACATGATAAGGATACAATTGCTGTTCTTTTAGTATTTTCCAAATTGTAGCATGCGATACTCCATGTGGCAGTGCTAGCCTTCTTGTGCTGAGCCCAGGTCGAACTTCGACACTGTTCAGAACAGCCTCCTCAATGTTTGCAACTTGAGCTGGACGCTGCCGACCACGATCGTAAGCTGCAGGTTGAAAAGATCCGTGATCTCGAAGATGCTGCACCACATCTACAAATATGCGAACATTCCGAAGACGACGCGACGGTTCGGAAATCGGTTCATGTAAATTCTTCGGCTGCATTCCCTTGGCCTTCACCATAGGTTAACACAATATCAGTAAATTCGTTATTGGTAAATCTAGACATTTTTTCAGATTTCACTTGACAGAAGTGACAAATTAATTTTCAATAATAAAAAGTCATTATTTTTCTTTGTTGGAGCATGTCATAAAAGGCTCGTCAATTTGTGGGGGGGAAAAATGATTTTAAAAAATGCGATTTCGAAAAAGTGGTACCTAATAAAAGGGCTTATCTCGACGAGTTCTACTACTGGTAAAAATTAATGTACTTATTTCATTTACACCTTGTATAATTACAGCATTTGAATTAAATTTTTAAAATATACGATATTTGTATTTTGATACATTGTTTAATTTTTGTTAAAATAAATTTTTTAAAATCCTAGAAATCCTTAAGATAATTAATAAACATTTTAATGAATATCCACTGTACAGAAAAATTTAATATCTAATACATATAAAGAAAAGATATCTATAAGATAACGAATAATTGTAAATACGGATATCTTCTGGATAGACAAAATGTGTATCTAATAGAAGTCCGACCGGGATATACCCTGGATGTCCGAGTTTGGGACAAATGAATGTCGATTGGATGGCTAAAGTTTATCACCGCCCGACATTAGACATCCTATAGATATCTTAACATCTGGCGAAGATATACTCTAGACATACTGTAGACGAACTTGTGTTGTATGGGTATAGATGATGTCAACGGTTTTTCGTCAAATTTGAGCTCCACCCCTCCTCCATGCCACAAGGTGTCACATTGTCCCAAACATCCCCTCCTTCACGTGCGCCATGTGACAGAAGCAAAATTATTTTTATTTATAAAGGAAAATGCAATTAATAAAAGGTTCGCTATATTAGTTGATGGATTTATTGGTCATTTACCAATGTAGTTACTTAAATTTTGTTTTTTTGATTATTTTTTAATGATTTCATTCACCAATCGTTTAGCAGTATTTGGGCACACGTGTTTAATTTTGTCCAATCACAACATTATTATAGTGAGAATTTTCTACTGTAGAAAATTCCCGCGAGCATAATTTCTAGTATTTTGTTTACATATGTAACTTGACAGCACATTTTCTAGTTTTGACATCTGTCGCCAGTTTGATTTTAGTTTATAATGAATTAAACTGTATTTTTATGCTGTATTTATTATTTAAACGTTAAAAAATAATCTTCCGAATACCACTCGAGAGTGCGAATTAATTAGAAAATAATTCTCCAGTTATTTTTTCAAACTTGTTGCCATTTGGGAATAGCCACTCGAGCCCTACGGGCTCTCGTGTCTATTCCCTGGCAACAAGTTTTCGAAAATCTGTCGAATTATTTTCAATTTATTCTCACTCTCTTGTGATATTACTTATGAAAATTTTGCACCAGCCTGTTCAACCAATCAAAAGCCTTTCTTTTGAACCGCTACCAAGGCAACGCAAGTATTTTTTCGGAATTTTTTTCCGATTGGGTAGGACCTTAAAGGAGCATTATGCAAGGTTGCAGGGGAACGGGAAGGTTGATGCAAATGGCGGATTCTTGTCAGTGGCGTATCGAATAGGATTTCCATCGAATATTTTACGCCTGCGAGCAAAACTTTTTTCGTCGTCAATCATTCTAAACCGTAGTACGTTAATGCAAAAAAAATAACAGTGACGGCCAAATTAAGTTAAAACTAGTTTATTTTCACTCATAAGACAAAAAAAATCAATATTAAAACTTTGTAATTTTGTTCAAGAATTACCCACGCACGCCAATGAACCGGCTTGTCAATGTCAATGTCAACATAGACTCAAAATAATATTTTTGCCTGAATTTGAACCTAATTGAATTTTAAATAAAATAATAAACATTTACCGATGAAACGTGATCCCTTGAGAAGTAGTGTTGGGCGTTTTGGTGCAGCCACACGCAGCACAACTCACCATGTTACACAAATGTTTTAGTTCTAAGTTTCTTTCAACTATCAACTATTAACTATCACTAAAGTCTTAAAAACTATAAATACACTATACTCTACTCGATCCACCACAAAAATTACAAACTAAGGTCTTTAAATCACAAAAAAACACTCAAAAACAACTTGGCATAGAAAACATAACAAACGATGTGTCAAAACGAGGTTGATACAAATGGCCGACTTTGTTCCCCACCTGCCGTCCATAATCGGTAGCAAATGCTCCTTCCTCCCACTCTCTGTTCTAAGGGTAGGACCCTGGAGTGAATTTTAGTGGAAATTTTTTGACGTCATAATTACTGTCACTAATACTAACATTAAGTACATGTAACCAGAATAAACGATGCCATTTGACATTAAATGCCATTCAACGCTTCCCATAAACTTGCAATCAAAATATCGTATTATTTATAGCGTTGAGTGACGTTTATAGATAATATGTCAATACATAAATTAAATTGCAAAAAGGTGCAAAATTTTCTTACCGAATACCACTCGACGTTAAATTAAAATCCGGAAATAATTTAACCTCTAGTGGTATTACTAGTGCAAATATCCTTTGTGATATCACGTTTTTAAAAAGAAACCCTAACCTCTATTACGGACTGTCACAATTCCTCTGACCCCCTTCGCCGCCTAAACCTGTGACATCATTTACGGAATTGAATTTTTCTAGGTCTACAGTGAATTTATAATTACAACGACTGTTTTTAAAGGCTTATGCGGTCACCACAAGCCTTTATGATGATGAATGGACTGACGAATTTCTAGATATTTTGAAATTTGAGCCTCAATCACGGAAAGTTAGGACGCGACTGACAGTTGTTACCCACGGGCTTAACGAAGGCACGTAGCAACGGAAGCGTGTCGAATTCTTTCGGCGCCTGCCGAATTCTTATGCCCCGAAGGGATGCTAGTGTTCTAAAAAGAACGATAGCTGAACGTTTGCGCACGCCGAACTCTTATACCTCGAAGAGGTGCTAGGGTTCTAACAAGAACGGTAGCTGAACGTTGCGTATGCCGAATTCTTTATGCCACGAAACGGGGCTAGCGTTCGAAAAAGAACGATAACTGAACGTTGGGGTTATCGACAAGAAACTACGGTTAAGATAGTTACTGTTTATTGAAGTGACTCTGTCAGAGTCGGAGCTCAACTGGCGAATGTACAAAAATCCCCACCTTTTATAGGCGTTTTTGTTGGGATCGGGGGTCGTCGGGCGAGACCGTTGTCATTCGTGGAGGTGGGCGGTAACAGTCGCCCCCCCTTTGAGGCAACGGTCGCGCGACGGGTCTTAAACTAGTATGATTACAATTTTCTACAATTATATATACAGGTAATCATTTTACTGCGCAGCCGCGGGAGGTGGTTCGTCCTGGGGTTGCGGTGGCGTTGGCGGTGCTGGACGGATCCGGTTGACGCTGTATCGGACCTGATGTCCTGCTACGTCTACCATGAAGATGGTATCGGTGATGACAGCGGCGATCGCGTACGGGCCTAGCCAGGCTGGTCCAAAGCGCTGCCTTCCTGGTGCTGCCTTGGTTAGGACGAGGTCGCCTACGTGGTACGGCCTGGCCGGAGGCTGCTCGGGGTGGCGTCGATTCAGGTAGGCCCGCTGGTTGTTGCGGGCCTCATCGCGGATGTCCCCCAGGTCCGGGGTGGGGGGGCGTTCGACGTCGGAGTCCCAGGCACCTGGGAGCCGGGGGTTGTATCCCAGGAGTGCTTCCCCAGGAGTTTTTCCCGTTGCCGCGTTACGCCTTCGTCTGAGGCTGTAGAGGACTGGCGGAAGGTGGAGGTCCCAGGTGGTCGGACGGCGGTTGGCCATGCGGATTCGCAGCCCCTTCTTGACGTCCTGGTTCCTCCTCTCCGTAGGGTTAGCCTGGGGGTGGTAAACTGCGGTGGCGAAGTGGTCCGCTTGCCATGACTGACAACATTTTTCCCAGCAGTGGGACGTGAACTGGGACCCGTTGTCAGTAATGATGGTGTTTGGGAAACCAAATCGCCCGAAGACTTCCTTCTCCAGGAGGTTGCAAACGGTCCTGGACGTCCCGGTCGCCAGCGGAAAAGCTTCGACCCAACGTGAAAATAAATCTGTAACGACAAAGATGAAGCGGTGTCCTCGTGGCGTTTCCGGGTAAGGGCCCATGAGGTCGCAAGCGACGGTCTCCCACGGGGTGCGAGGTTGTCTTGGCCTCTGAGGAGCTCGCTCCCGATTTGGCTTACGTTTGTACTGGGCACAAAGTAAGCAGGTTTGCACGTACCGCCGTACGTAGCTTGTCATCTCGGGCCAGTGGAACGTTTCCTGGATCGCTCGTTCCGTTTCCTCAGCTCCGGGGTGACCGGCTAGAATGGAGTCGTGATGGTACTGCGTGATCTGCTCCTGCAGTGCTTGGGGCACGAGTAGTCGCAACCCTCCGGGTTGGACCCGGTAAATGAGGTCCCCCTGGACCTGGTAAATGGTGCCGTACATACGATCCCCTGGTTGTTGTGGACCGTCCCTCTGGACGCGATGCCATCTCTCCACGAGACGGCGACAACTGGGGTCATTCCGTTGGGCGACACGGACTTCTTCCTGAAGGGTGGTAAACACGAGGGCGTTTAGAGCTTCAGGTGGCGGGTCCGTGTGTTCCCGTGTCCTTGGGGCCACGAGCTGTTCCTCGTCCCGGGCGTCGACGTTGCCATGTTGCGGCAGTGGGTCCCTGGATAGGATGTCCGCCAGTTGGTTTTCCTTCCCTGGAGTGTGTACTATCGTGAAGGCGAATGGCTGGAGCAACAGTGACCAACGCGTTAGTTTCGCGTTGTCGCGGGCGTTCGCAAGCCATAGCAATGCCCGGTTGTCCGTCACCAGGGTGAAGTGGCGGTCCTCTAGGTACGGCCGATACCTCTTCACTGCCCACACAATGGCCAGGCACTCTTGTTCGTTAATATGATAGCGTCGCTCCGTCTGGGTGAATCGAGCGCTACCATATGACACGATGTCCTTTTTACCTTCAGGGCCCAACTGGTAAAGGACGGCGGCCATGCCGACACCGCTGGCGTCGGTCTGCAGGACGTACTCCCTGCTCGGGTCGGGACGGGCCAGGCGAAGTGGAGCGGCTACGGCGGATTTTACGTCTGCAAACGCGCCTTCTTCTGCCGGTCCCCATCTCCATTTCTGCTTGGGAGACAGCAGGTCTGTAAGGGGAGCCGCCATCTGTGCGAAATTGGCGACGTAATCGCGGAGCCATCCGCAGATCCCCAGGAACTGCTTAAGGTCCTTTCTGGAGGTTGGTGGACGCGCCTTGGCCACTTGCTCCAGGTGGCAGGGTTGGGGTTCGTTTCCGGCGTCGCTTATGATGTGCCCGAGGTAGTCGATGCGGCTCGTCCCCAGGTGGCACTTTTTCGGCGCGCATCGGAGGCCGTGGATGCCTAGTCGTTCAAACACCAGCCCTAGGTGTTGGAGGTGTTCCTCGTAGTTCGCCGAGTATATCACGATATCGTCAAGGTATACCAGGACGAATTTTTGTAGGTAGCCTGCCAAGACTTCCTGGGACATGAACCTCTGAAATGTGGTTGGTGCGTTTTTCAGCCCGAATGGCATTACCCGGAACTGATACTTGGATCCCTGTGGCGTCGCGAAGGCGGTCAAGTGGCGACATCGAGGTGCGACCGGAATCTGCCAATACCCGCTCTTGAGATCGAGAACGCTAAATACCTTAGCTGGTCCTAAATCTCGGAGCGTCTCTTGGATGATGGGCAGCGGTGCAGCCTCGTTGACTGTGACGGCGTTCAGGCGACGGTAGTCGACACAGAAACGGGGCGTTCCATCCTTTTTGCCGATCAGGACAACTGGCGAGCAGTACGCGGAAGTGGATGGCTCAATCACTCCAGCTGCTAACATCTCCTGGACCTGTTCGAGGATGGTTTGCTTCTTCGCGTCACTATAGCGGTAAGGAGCCTGGTGCACGGGTTTTTCGTCTATGAGCGAAATCACATGTTCCGCCGAACGCGTCACTTTTATAACGGCACTGTCCGCGAACACGCGTGCATGCACTCCCAGAGTGTTTTGTAGTGCGTCCTTGAGCGCTGGGGGAAAATTGTTCGGTATATTCACTAGGGGTATTGCGTCTTTTCGCACAGGGGTCGCGGTTTGGAAAAAACACGTTTGTCTCTGTTTCGTCCCGAAATGTACACAACCACGGGCCACGTCGATGACGGCGTCGCGGTTTTTAAGCCAGGAGTGGCCGAGGATGATGTCCTCCGCGAGATCTTCCACGACATGGAAGACGTCTGCCATGGTGGTGCTGCCTAGCTCGTAAACGAGACGTATTGTTCCCACGGGTTTGGTGGTGAACGTGGAGACGCCCACGGTGAGTGGTGAGCGTGCCCCAGGATCTCTTCCAACGAGGAATGGGAAAAGACCGTCCCGTACGAAGTTGGCGGATGCTCCTGTGTCGACCAAGGCGCCGTATGAGTTGTTGCCCACCTGGAGTAGGACTCGGGGAAGTCCTTGCTGGCCAAACAGGGCGTTGATGGTTACCGCGTGTGGCCCTATTGCGGCGTCTCGCGGCGGGACGTCGTGGCTTGTTCGTTTCCCGAAGCGGTGGTGGACCGGTTTGGACATTCCCTGTGAAGGTGGTTCCCTCCACAATGTCTGCACGCCGGCATGGTTTGGCGTGTTGGGACAGCCGGAGCGGTCCCATGGCGGGGTTGTTCTTGCAAGGCCTCGTAACGGCTCGCGATGGCTAGCAGCTCCTCAAAGCTCTCCGGGACTCCGAACACCAGCACCTTTTGGAAGTCCTTCACGAGTTGCTGCGAAAGAAGGCTCACCAGGGTATCGTCTGCTAACTTCAGGCCCAGTCGATCGTGGTAACGCCGCTTCCTTTTGAGGAAAGTTTCCACGGACTCCGAGGAGAGCTGTTTTTCTCCGTAGAAACGGCCCGAGAGTCTTGCGTCTGCGGCTTTGGAGCAGTACTGCTGCTGGAACATCCTTCGGAAGTCCTCGAAGGAGTAACCCATCAGCACGTTTACGTCGTACCACTTCCTCGCGTCCGCTTGGAGCTGTTCGGCTGCGATCTCCCCTTGGTCTGCCGGATCCACCTGGCAAATCTCGAAGTAGCGCTCGAGACGCTGTAGGAATACGTGCGGATCCTCCTCCGCACGTCCCGCGAACTTCGGGAGCCTAGGAGCGACCGGGAAGAAGACGGGAGTTGCCACGGGAACCGCCGGTAATGGTGGAGGGTTTACCCTCGGCGGAATCGCAGGTGAAGGCCTTGGAGTGGACATCCTTCCCATGGACTTCTGTAATTCCTCCATCTGGACCTGGAGGATTCGGATGGTTCTCTCTTGTTGTTGTATCAGCTGTTGTGCTGACTGTTGTGGGCGCCACTGGGAGGTTTGGACCTCTCCCAGCAGGTCTTCCTGGATTATGGAGGGTTCTCCGGTGATAACGTCGTCCATCGGGTGCGCCCTCGTACAACGCCTAGGAGTCGTCATGTTGCGGGGTGGGGTGGGTCCTCGTGAATTTTTTCAAAAACTCTTGCCCCACGTGCTTGGGCGCCAAATGTTACCCACGGGCTTAACGAAGGCACGTAGCAACGGAAGCGTGTCGAATTCTTTCGGCGCCTGCCGAATTCTTATGCCCCGAAGGGATGCTAGTGTTCTAAAAAGAACGATAGCTGAACGTTTGCGCACGCCGAACTCTTATACCTCGAAGAGGTGCTAGGGTTCTAACAAGAACGGTAGCTGAACGTTGCGTATGCCGAATTCTTTATGCCACGAAACGGGGCTAGCGTTCTAAAAAGAACGATAACTGAACGTTGGGGTTATCGACAAGAAACTACGGTTAAGATAGTTACTGTTTATTGAAGTGACTCTGTCAGAGTCGGAGCTCAACTGGCGAATGTACAAAAATCCCCACCTTTTATAGGCGTTTTTGTTGGGATCGGGGGTCGTCGGGCGAGACCGTTGTCATTCGTGGAGGTGGGCGGTAACACAGTCTGGATGATGGTGTAGTGGCAACCACCAGTCTTGTGTTTAGTCTTGTTAAAGCAGTCATGGGTCTTGACGACGTACTTGATTAGTTATCAGCGAAAAGTACTTCATTCAAATTGTCAGTTTGACTGACAAGCGTAGGGCCATCGTGATTGAAGTCAAGAATGACAGTCTGACTTTTTATTTAGACTGTCATTCTTGATTGACCGTGAAAGGTTTGCTTAAGGATATGTAGCAGGACTACATGACAGTGTTACGAACCCAACAGGTTAGAAATAAAACAAACAAACGAACAAAAACAATCGTTTATGTTAGAATTTGAAGTTTTTACTAAAAACTAAGATACTGTAAAACCTCTCCATAACGGACACTAACGGGAACCTAAAACTGTCCGTTGTGGAGAGGTGTCCGTTGTTTGGAGGGTGTATAAAATAAAATGTTTTAGGTATGTTAGTATACAGCATAAGACATATATATAAAATTTAAAATTTTTCTTATATGTGTTGCTTAGGGGCCGTGTACAAATTACGTAAGGGCATTTACTTCAATATTTAACCCCCCCATACCCCCACGTAAGAAACCGTAAGTTTTGCAGGACCCCTACCCCCTGTTTTACGTAAGATTTTCCAAATTCAAGCGGGGGTGAGGAGGTAACAGTGTGTTTATAAAAAATATTTTGTTTTTCTCATACAGTTATTTGCGTCTATTTATTAACTATCCAATTAATAATTATTCATACAAATGATGATTTAATTTTAAAAAAAAATATTATATTGTTGGAGTTTTATCGAATTTCTCGTAAAACAATAAAGGAGACGACTCCAAAAAAGGGTGTGGCACACAATAGTCACTAATTTCACACTTTACAACACTAAATTTATTAATTAAATAATTTAACTTTACAGAAAAATAAAATTACGTTAATTCAACGATAAACATCTTTCTTTTAACAATAAAAAACAAAGCTCCACAAAGCGGGTGAATTTCCAGGCCGTCTATAGTGAAGTCCGGGTTACACCCTCGCTTCCATAGTCCAACAGGATCCGCCTTGCGCAAGTCACTTAAAGGCGACGCTACTTAAGAACGAAGGACGGGCTCCGTCGCGGTGCTATCAGCGGCGCTAACAATATAATAATATAATTTAATAATTATTTCTCATGTGTTGAAAAAGAGTTAATTAACCATTCATCAGTAGAGTTTATTACTGGTATGCTATTTCATCGGATACAGTATCATTCAGACAGTCACCAGATTCAGTTTCAACATGGAGATGTTCTGATTCAATCCATTTTGAATCATTTTCTTCTCCTCTTGCATCATGCAGAATGTACAATTTTCCGGATCCTCGAGTTTCGATCATCGACTTCAATTTAATTTTTCTCTTTTCCCTTGCTTTTTTAACAGAATGCCCTAGTAATTTCATGTGTGAAATCGCTCCTTTTTTAGAAGCGAAATATAACTGACACGTTTTACAGACCCGTCGATACTAAACGTGCGAGTTTTAAAAAATGTCAAGACCCAATTTAAAAAAAATGTTGAAAATATCGGAAAAAATCGTCTTACGTAATTGTCGTTACTTCTGGTTTAATTTTCTTCCATGCTGTAATAACCCATATCAATGCGTTTAGAATGGTAATAGATTTTTCAAAATTTCGTGTATCTTCTGAATTTTCTATTGACGTCAAAAGTTTTTTTATAGGAAATTTTGTGTAAATTATCTTAAAGTTTCGAATAACAACTCTCCGATTCAGTGGTTGGCAAACGACATTGTTTAATTGCATATTCGGATGAGATGTGGCGTTATCGAAGAAAAGAAGCACTTTGCGCTGTTGTCTTTACATTTTTTGGTCAAATTTTTCTAACCATTCGCACATTATCTCTCCGGTCATCCAAGCTTTTTATTAAAATGCCAATATATTGGTAATTTGTTAGCATGAGCTCCTTTGAAACAGCGTGGATTTTTTGATTTGCATATTACAAGAGGTTCTTCATTCTCTCCCACCATACAATTAATCACAAACTTCTTTACAATAAAATATCACATATCGCGGTCTCGCACTCGAAGCTTTCGATTGAGCGCGCGTACATCGCTCTCGATATAATCGCGTTTTCACGCAAAGCATGAAATTATTATTAGCATTCGAGGAACAATATCCGATAACTTTTTTGCTTTTTCATCGAAGTTACATAATAAAAAAAGCGTTAAACAAATTAAATCAGCATTTTCGTTCAAATTTCACAGACTTTTAAGCGTTATTAATTGTGAAATAAATAAACTAATAAAGGTGACTTTACCTACATTGTAAAATAAAGTTCAAGCTTTAAAATGAGACGTTGTACGTCTCAATCCGTCCAATAGAAGTAGAGATATTGCAAAATTGGAGCACGCAAAGATGGAAAACGTAAGGTACTTGCGCTAACTTTGCAATAACTTTGGCTAAACTTAATCTTTTTTTAAATTTCAAAAAAATATACGTTTTTTATATAAAACTGGATCTTTTAATGCATTAAAAGTGTTGCTATCTGCAATAATAAAGTTTTTGTTGCCTTTTATCATTTAATTTTTGGAATCAGAAGATCAAAATACTTAAGAATAAGTTGGTCGCAGCCGTGGCACTCTGATTGACCACGGGACCCTCCTGGCTCCCGGACTATATAGATAAGGTATAAAAATTACTGTCCGCGTCCGTTGTAGCGGGCGTCCGTTGGTCAGAGGTTTCTTTACTACATATTCCCTAAAATAAATTTCTTGCATTAAAAACTGTCCGTTGTTGAGTGGTAATACTAATACTAAGCAAAAACATTATGCTCCAACATTAAATTTCTTACATGTCAACAGCAGAAATAATAACATAAGTTTTAGATAACCCACGGTGCAGTAATATCGTGCTAGATGGTTTATCTAAAACAAATCTATGCTGAAATCAATGACCACTTCATTTTTTTTTAGAGAATAATGTAATTCTAACCGAAGCAAAGTAAACGTACATTTTATAAATTTTAACCAGGTGATACTTACTTTTGTCACAAAAAAATTAAGTGTGAATCGTTTTGACCTTTATGGCAGCAATGTAGTAAAGCTGAAGATTAACGGCGGAAAATGAAATATTATTCAAGGAATTTTGCGGGATAAGGTCTTAAATCAAAAGTAACGCTGTTAAAGTATTTATGAATCATAAATCTGTACATGTCGACATGGTACACGTTGTATACAGCTGATGTAAAAATCACTGGCAGTGTTCTCGTCTTTTTAATTTACTATCCTAAAACTTTGCGGCGACCTAAAATTGTTGTTTTTGTAACGAATAGTTTTAAAAAAGCGCCGGCTGTCAGTTCTGGCTCTAAGAATAGAGGGAAAAATCGAACATAAATGCTACAATCGCTTTCCGTCTCCAACCAAAACAAAACAGCCGCTTTATCTTTTAAAAAATTCTGAAATAACACTTCTTCACTAAATGATTTAAATAATATTGATTTTTGTACAGAAATAGGCAAAAATATTTTCTAAATTGTTTCATTGTTTCAATTTTGTTTTATCTAAGAACGTTTTTAATTAATTAATTTTTGAATTTAATTGAAGCGTAGTTTTGAAAAACTAAATTGGGCTGAATCGTCACAATTTGCGTTTTGGTCTCAAAATAAATCGCTATTCTTCACAAAAAGTAGATTCAGGTTAAACCACACTTTGTGTTTGTAATCTTACATTATGGTGGAATTTGGCCCATTGCCCCCAAGGGTCACAAAATTATTCACAGTGGCCCCAAAAAGTCTCAACTTGTGTGAGATATTTATAAATCGGTTCGCAAACAACAAAAAACGTCAAACTTTTTTGTGATTAAATGAACAGCGATACAAAAAGATTTCCTCCTACATTTCGAAAGCTCTCACAAGTCGTCGCTCTAAATCAGCAATGATTACAGCTGTAGTGGGTTGTTTTGCGCGACCATTAGCAGTCACTTCGGGGATTCAAATTAAGCCCGGCAAAAATGTTTATTTAGGTTTGTACCTCTCGTGAGCACACTTTTACATATTCATGTGCACACGTTTATAGCCTGGCTTTAATCTGAAGATTAAAATTATTAAACAGGCTTCTCATTCTATTTCTACTGTGTAATTTAAGTGGCAACTACCACCATTCATATAAAACTTTATTGTGGAGCTCATCGTTTTATAATGTGTTCAGTGATATTTATACATTTGGGGGGGAAAAGGATGAGACGTCTGGCAAGGCATCCAAGGTCTTGCAAGGACGCCTCGCAATGCTCACTATTCATATTATGCGCAATCGAGCCAATACAAAACCCATTTTTGATGAGTAATAACCGAAATAATTAAAATGGCCTAAATTCGCGCCTGTGGTCTCCGAATTCTTTCCATTCTCATTTGTACGGTCAGAATTGGAATGGTTCGAGCGCCTGGAATTGCGGAGGAGGCGGAATTGCCGGAATAAAAAATTTTATTATTTTTTCAAGTTTCGAAATTTATTTTCGGAACGAGTAGGATGGAAAGGCGTTATTAAGAAGATTTATTATTTGTCAAAACTTCTTACGGTTTTTAATTGGATCACAAAGCGAAATGATAAATTTTCGAACGACTCTTTTAAATCGATTGCATAAAATTTGAATTGTATAAGAATTTAGTTACACAGGGAATTATTAAAAAAGATACAATTTTGTCTTTATTTTTAGTTCGCTGCAAAAAAGTTCCAATAAAAACGATTCGCAGCAGGTCGTATAAATTTTACGTTTGCTGACACTAATGATGTGTTTTAACTCTTTTGTGAGTGCTGCCGATGCAGCTATTAACGTGGGGTGACATAAGGCCATCTAAAACGCCCTTTTTTATTATCTGGATCGATACGAGGAAGAGGTTAGGAAATCCTTAAAAATTAGTTCTTCTTTATTCCAGTTAAAGTAGTTAAAAAGAAACCATTGAAAAATTTCGTAGTGATAGTCAACAAACTTCCCAAGTTGACGGCAGGAGAAAATCAATAGAGAGCACAGAAACTGTTTTATCATACTCGAGATATTTACTTTGTTGCATTTTAAAGTAGACTTTACATGCCAAAGAATCTATTTCTTGTCAAAGCTTTAATAAAAAATAGTAATTTTCACTTAAAGTTTCACTAACGACAGCACATCATTGAGCAACGTTTTCTAAAAATCATCACATGGTATTCTGCAGTCATCAATAAAAATTGTGGAAATCAGAATTACATTGTAACAGTTGATATTGATACGTACAGATGAATTTTAAATACCAGCATTGTATGTGTGACAAATGATACTTTGAAGGGTTATAGCGTTCAAAACAAACGGATAATGTATCGGCGTCTAAAATATACATTCGGACAAAAAAATCGCAAATTATTTATGTGCACATTACATTATGATCGCATTGTGTTTTTTTTTAGCACTGTTTGGACTTCTAGTTAATGGGGCTCTAAATGTACACGTTGTTTTGATAGATGATTACAAATTGATGCCAAAGATTGTTTGCCAATATAATAGTGCCAGACGATAGTTGGTGTTGGTGAATGTCGGTACAAATGAGCACATTTTCAATTTAGTGACATTTTAGAAAGAGAGGTACGTGATTAATTATAAAATTATTACTTCGCCAAATTACAGTAGATGGCGCTTATTTGAATCATGTGTTAGTTAAATTGGACCAGATAAAACCTGTAAGAGTGACGATCAAAACGAAAAAATATAAATGTTTCTTATCAGTCTTATTGTGGCGCAGCTGCCGAGCGTGCTACTTCAATATAAGCAGTTTTTTTTAAATAAATGCACTGTTTGTCGCTGCTTTGATGCAATCGCCGTTGTCATCGTTTATTAGAGTTTCAACGGATAACCAGAATGATGCGACTGTAAATACGTGGAAAGTCATTCTCAGTTGTCCTAAGTAGATAAGCAACAGGGATTCGAGCACACTTTGCATATCAAATTAATCCGCGGTTTGATTCGCGGTTTGATAGAGAACAATGGATTTCCGCGAATTCCGCGAGTTTTATCGCGCAATTATTAATTATTCAATTATTCAATTGCGCAATTAGACTAGCGCAATTAGACTAGCGCAATTAGGTAATTAATCATCTTTGATTGACGCCTGTCATCCGCCATCTTTGATCTGTCCGCCATCTTTGGGGGTGTGCTCATCCGCCATTGCTCATCCTTCATTGGTCAGGGGGTGTGGCCATCTCACGTCTGACGTCATACAGCCCACTATCTCCATCTCATATTCCTTCTCTCTCTACACGCTGCTATCTCCATCTCATATTCCTTCTCTCTCTACACGCTGCTATCTCCATCTCATATTCCTTCTCTATCTATTTTTTCCGGACTTGGAAGATTCGTTTTTTTTTTCAACTCTGCCTGGCCTGAGATTCGAACCCAAGTCTCGTAGATCTATACACAAAAAACCAGTACTCCAGCGCAGCGCGCATGCTTTGGAATATGTTCCGTATAATTTAAACTAAACCCTTGTGGGGCGGTGATTTTTTTTTGAATAATTAGACACACAATGGGTTTAAAATTCATTATGTGCAAAATTATGCGAGAATTTTCGTATAATTTAAATCGTCAGCTGGTGAAGTTGGCTGAGATTTTTTCCCGATGTCCGTGCGGGGAATTTGATTAAATTTTGCTGCATAGAATATCTCAAAGTGTTGATTATGTGTGTAAAATTATGCGGGAATTCTCATATAATTTAAATAATCGCAATACCGGTTTCGGGCCACCGGATTTAACACAGGTTGAAATTCGTGCGACAGCACTGGCTGCATACATCACAGGTATCCGCAGCACGGGTTGCAGGCGTCCGAGATTTTTTTTTCCCCGATGTCTGTGGGAAATTTGAGTGCAGCGGTTTCGCTCTGTTTTGCTGCATTCTTATCTCAAAGTACGCAGGTTGAATCGCGCGTGTGGGATATTAAAAGGTGGGGTTTAAAAAGAATAATACCAATTACACACTAATTGAGAAATATTTTAATACTAATTTTAAAAAATTACATATCATATTGACAATTTACACAGTCCCTAATCATAGGAGGTGGACCATCGTTTTCGGTCCGACCGCCAGTATTATAATGTTTTAAGCAGCGTCTGCAATCAGTGATATCCTTATCGAGCTGAAACTTCAGCGGCAACTTGTTCCAAACGGCATCGATGCTTCTGGGGGCGAGTATGGTAAGGAAGTCCTTCGGCAAACATGCAATATCCTCCGGGGCCATGTGATACAAATTTTCGGTTTTAAAATATATTTGGATAGATCTCTCCATCGAAGGCGTGCTATCCGCGTTTGTGTACCACTCTTTAACCAATTTGACAGTCGCAGCAGCACAATTAAATTTTAATCCGTGGGCGTGGTAGACGCATGATGATGACATATCACGCAACTTGTCCAGTGATGGACAGCCAAGATGTTCTATATTGACGATGTGTTCGAAACCCGTGATTTTTTTCAACCACGACAATTTCTCCTCACCCTTGACGAAAATTCTCTCGGCATCTTCAAGTTGCGTGATTACGGTCTCCCTCACCGAATCGTATGGGATATCGCCCGAACTCCACGAAATTCCAAGACAATTTCGTTCTAGCCAAAAATTGATACGTTGATACCAGGCGGGCAGTTGAATCCATGGAAACGGCGGTTTGAAGATAAAATTCACTGGTGTTGACGTTTTGTCATCAGCTGGGATCACAGCGAACTCTTTCAATATAAATTCGTCTAGCGGTGGGGCTTTAAAGCCCTGCATGTCAACTATAATCTCCATCTCACACAACGACTTCGACGCGACTGATGGGCTACATCAGCTTTTTCACCCCACCATTAACTGCATTGTACTCAATTATACGATCATGCAGGATTAGACAATAAGCTGACGTCGCCGCGGGGAAATTGTTTGCCGATTCAAATTCAATGCGTACATCGACAGGTCCCGACTTGAGAGTCTCATTCTGCTTCGAACAATCGATGACAATTAAGGGGGCGTATTTGAGAAAATCACCTTTGTTCACAAGGGGTTCAGGATCCCTGCCGTAATATGCACTTTGAAAATTTGCATACATCTCATATAATATGGCATACTGATTGTGACTAATGTTGAGATTCAGCTGATTATAGGGATAACACTGCGAGTTCAAGAATAGTTTAACATCTTTGACGTCACAGTGATCGAAGCGGCTAACATTCGCATCGTTTTTATTTTTACGTGCAGTTTGGAAGCCGAGAATGACGTAACGCGGTTTCTCCAATTGCGATGACGTCTTTACAGGCCAAACTTGCTTGTCTGTGCGCGGAAGTAGCGGATACTCGTATAACTCCCATGTCCGAAAGCTCATTGATATGGGCTCGTCTTTGGTGATTAAATTCAATAATTGAATTTTTTGATGATCCGATGCTCTGATGTATGGCACCAGCCACTCCAATTTCGATATCGAGATTTTAAAATCCTCAGCTACAGATTGCACGACTGCATTTGCATCGCTGTTCGCCACGCAAATTTACCAAGTTTCCGTCCTGATCCACCAATCGGACCTGTAAATGGTGTATTACTCGCACCGTGATCGGGAGATAAATGACGCTTGCGGGAACTTCGATGATCTTATAACCGGGCGGTACGATTGGGAAAAACTCATGGATGGTATGTACTTTACGCTCGTTGATGTAAGCGCCGGCGGTGATGTTGCATTCGACCCTGATGGCATTTACCTTTAGAATGGTTACGGGTATGTCTGATATATGAAGTACACCTGCTTCAAGAATTCGCGGGGTGAAACCTAAAAGATTAGCTATGGAATTGGGACGTTTAAAATTTATCTCACGATTGCACATAATTTCACTGTGAAGCGTATTGTTGTTGGGTCCGATCTCGATGATGATGTTTTGATCTTTCAGAGTCGCTCGTATACATTTCTCGATATCTTCAAGCTCATAACTGCCGGTGGGCAGAGTGATTTGTTCATCACCGATATAAAACATGTTGCATCCGTCGTCTATATTGGGAATCGAGTTGAATGTTAGCAGTTCTACCAACCCAAGAGCGTATGTTTTATGCGGCGAGAGTTCAATCGGTGGGAAATATTGAACCCCAAGTACCGAGGATGTTCCCGACAAAGTTAACGTGAACGAATCCATCATGATTATGATTTTCAATGCGGCTATGTAAACCTTTTATAGTTGACCGCACAAGAACTTGATGCATAAGTGGCCGCAATTATATGTGCCATAGTCTTGATATTGAATGTAATTGTATTTGACGCTACCAACGCCGAGATAGGTGATTAGATCCTGGGGCGGTTGTAGATTACCGAAACTGTCAAAGTAGGTGACTTCATCGCCGATCTTTTTATATGCAACCCAATGCGTTCCAAGCCCATCCGCATCATCGAGGTTAACTATTGCAGACTCGAATTTTCGGGGGCCACTCTTGGGCAGGTCATTTCGCATGTAGACTCCACGAAAATGTGGAATTTCCAACTTTTTAGCATATTTAAGTATATCGACATCGGTCAATGCTCGACGTGGTAGCTTCTCAATTAGTTTTTTGGCGTTAGATAAAGTCCCAGACCCTGTCTGTACGGTTTCAAGTAGAGACCCTTCCCCAGAACTATAGATTCCATCGTTTTGTTGTGACGATGAGTCTCCGCTAGTTCCCGCTTGGCTGCACTTGCATCGTTCACTGCTTTAACGACTCCAGCAACGCCACCTGTCAACGCGCCGGCTGCGCTAAGGCCCGCAAAGATGGGTACAAGAAACGGTAGAAAACCTCCAATTTGTGACGGAATGGGCAGAATACGCGGTGATCGTACATTACATTTTCCACCTGCCTCTTTAACAGCTTTTCGGGCGCCCGCTAGTGCGGATTTGACCGCAATTTTGGTATCTCTGCTCGGCAACATGGCCAACTTAGCGGCATTAACAATTTTTCGCAGCGGCAGCCGCCGCCGCCCCTTCTTCAACCCCATGCCGAACCTCCTCTTAGCTTTCATGATGTTCGTTACCGCCCAAGCAGCTGCTTTCTCGCTGACCTTAGCGCCTTCGGCTAAAACACGTTCCCAGGCTTTCTCTAATAATATTTTGTCGGCAGCGCTTCTAGCATCCAAATTTCGATCTTTGGAATAAGCAATGTCGTGCTCTTTACACGCCGCGTCGAGAGGATTAATACCTGGATCTCCTCGTGCGAGTCTTTTCGACAACTTTGTGCCCGGCCCGCAGTATTGATAGCCCGGAATATGAACCTCCACCGGGAGTTTGTCTATAATACTGTTTACAAGCCCTTTACCGCGCTTTATTTCACCAGCTGGTTTACGTCGAGATGCACGCGCGACCATGATCGCAATACGACTGAATTGTAAACGCTTATAACCCCGATATTTGTGGTTTTTCCATCAGTCATGGCTCAAATTAGCTTCGAGGAACAGTCCAGCAGACTGCCCACGATAAATTTTGATGACCTCATGCAGCAGACCAGTTCAAATAAAGAGAAACGACACGGCGAATTATTGCCGAATAGTGTGAGGGCGATATTTTGCGGTCCGTCCAATTGTGGCAAGACCAATGTCCTACTAGCACTGTTAACACAACCGAACGGGTTAAGATTTGAAAATGTGTACGTTTACTCGAAATCACTCAATCAGCCGAAATATCAAATTTTAACGCAATTACTCGCACCAGTGGATGGCATCGAGTATTTTCCATTCAGCGAACATGAACAAGTGGTGAGACCGGATGATGCGCGTCCCAATTCAATTATGATCTTTGATGATGTTGCGTGCGAGAAGCAGGAAAATATTCGGGCCTTCTTTTGCATGGGGCGTCATAAAACCGTAGATTGCTTCTACCTATGTCAGACATATGCGCGCATTCCTAAACATCTAGTTCGCGATAATGCTAACCTATTGGTATTGTTTAAACAGGATGATATGAATCTCAAGCATATTTACGAAGACCACGTCAATACCGATATGACTTATACGAATTTTCGTGAATTATGTTCCGCATGCTGGTGTGATAAGCATGGTTTTCTAGTCATCGATAAGGATAGTGAGCTCAACGCGGGGCGATATAGAAAGGGCTTCGACTGCTATATGAGTGTGGTTTAAATTAACAAAAAATTTGTAAATGTGTGCAGAAGCATTTTGAATGCGGTAGCGTCAACATGCAGAAATTTCACGAGCAGGCGGATGTTCTCCATCAAATCGTCAAAGCTAGCGATGCGATTCGCAAAAAGTATAAAATAATTAAATTGGGCAGAGAGGCGGCTGAACGGGCTATGAGTGAGGTGTTTAAACCGGTGGTGGCGCCTCTACAGCAGCTTGTAAATAACTCCCAACGTGAGGCGAGTGAGATGGGCGCAATCGTGAAACAACACGACGCCAAAATGGACTCTGAACCCCCGTCGAATGATAATTCACAGTATCTTAGAATGTTAATGAAAAATAATAAAAAGGGGCTGGATACCACGTATGGCGTACGCAAACTCGCCAATGATCGCCTGATGATTGGCGATTCACAAATTCATTTTGAAAATGATTTCATTCGCGTGGGTGATAGGAAGTACCAGAAAACCCGAGGTTTGATTGAATTATTGTTTAAAAAGTCGCCAGATATGGACTGTGTGAATCGCGAGGACTCGAGAAATTATGGTCAAATCGTTGTCGCAACAAATGCACATCGGATACGCTACAGCATGAATCAAAACATTCGCAGAGATAAAAGTTTGAAATTCGAAAACTTTATTGCGGGGATTGCCAAGCATGAGGGAGGCGGTATGCTGCCAGAATTCATGATTGCTCGAAAAGGTGCACGGGCACATTACACGTATTGGGATGATCCAAATGAACTCATCAGTCGTCTGCGCCTGCTCCTTGCATCGCAGACTGCTGGAAATCCCAATCATTCAAATGAAATCATATCGATTATCGAGGAATTGCGTGAAGCCAACTACATTAGTTGAACATCATTTGCAAGATGAGCGTCGACGTGTTTGGACGTCAGTTGCATAAAAAGACTAGTGTGCGCGGCCCTCCTGGGATTGGATTCCAATTGACCGCCGATGGTGATTTTAACATGCAAAATAGGAGATTGTGCAACCTTGTTGAACCTCAGGAGTCCAACGATGCAGCCACCCTCAGCACGGTGTTGAGTTTTATGCATAATGCAATTAATAGTTCAACTCAGATCGTGGAGCCCCTCTATAACGATATTAATGCGAGCAGAGTGAAGATTGAAGCGCTTCAGTCTGACATGCAAAAAAGCTTGGAGCAGCAAGTTGCAGCCGGCGAACTCATAACTAACGTTTCAAATGCCGTTCATGAATTAAGCGATAGTTTCAAAAAACTGACCGCAATCAGTGTCGACCTCCAGAAGCGTATGACGGAAGTTTCCGAGCGATATTAATGCGGCACAAAAGCGCTTAACGGGCAGTTTCCGAGCTTACTGCAAGTTTTGATTGAGGGCTGAAAGCATCGCAATGGAAAAATTAGCCGTTGTTAATGAGCTTCATAAACCTGCCCGACGAAATTATAAACGCCGCAAATTTGACATTCGCGGGCTAGATGAAACATGGCAAGCCGATCTTGTCGATATGTCGGCATACGCAAGTGTTAATAAAGGGCGTGCTTTTCTGCTTACAGTCATCGACACATTTTCAAAATTTGCGTGGGCAGCGCCCTCCAAAAGCAAGAATGGTGAAGATATTGCTGCTGCAATGAATTCGATACTCGCAAGGGGGCGCATACCCAAAAATTTACATGTCGATGCCGGGCGGGAATTTTATAATTCAAAATTTAATGCGCTCATGGGGCGACACAATATTCATATGTACTCGACGTTTAGTAATATGAAGGCGTCAATCTGTGAGCGATTCAACAGGACCCTTAAAAATAAGATGTGGCGGCAATTATAAGTGGCTGGATATCTTGCAAGAATTGGTAACAACTTACAACGATAGCAAACATCGGACGATCAGTATGAAGCCTAAAGATGTTTGCACTGAAAATGCTGAAGCGATTTTACTGCGTGCATACAAAAATTTCCACATACAGCCCGCAAAATTAAAATTAAAAGTTGGCGATAAAGTCCGAATCAGCAGGTTTAAGCACATCTTTGAAAAGGGTTATACACCAAATTGGACGACCGAAATATTCAACATTACAGCGGTTAAACATACCAACCCGCCAACGTTCAATCTAAATGACTACCAAGCTCGAAATATCGAGGGCGCCTTTTACGCTGAGGAACTTCAGAAGGTCCAACATCCCGACGTATATCTGGTCGAAAAGATTCTCCGAAAACGCGGTGACAAAGTTTTTGTCAAGTGGCTAGGGTTTAATCATAAGCACGACTCTCGGGTTAACAGGCTCGATGTATTATAAAAAATTACCTTATGGAAAAAGTATGTATTTCAGTGAGGCTGGATTGACCCACTTATTTTTACAAAATAATACAATTGTACAGTTATTGAGCTGCATAAATATACAAATATTGAAAAAATGTGTTTTTTCTTTTCTACACCCAAAAATTACATAAAAATATGTGTACAGCGATAGAATTTAAAAAAAAAAAATATGAATATAAAAAATTACATGGCATACAAAAGTCACATTTAATAATTACATTTTAAAGCTATAATACAAAAATTATGAACAATATACATCCTAAAATTATATACAGCACTTCAGTCAACTTCCATCGCGATATCACCCCGTAATGTAAAGTGTCCCCAGGGTAATGTGTCGGTGGAATTGGGCTGTAGATATCGCTTGTCATCATATGGACTTAATGCTAATTTGCACTGCCGCACCGTTTGAATTTGGTGTTGTACTGTTCTAAAAAGGTGCTGGTGGCGACTGATTGCAGTATTTTCACGTAGACACTTCACATAATCGTCGAATTCGATGGTGTTTTTCACAACTGCCGCCTTAACGCCCTTCGCCTTCTTCATACGATCGACGCCACCAACACGCACACTGTACATCTTACTACGTAAACCGACAAATTCGGTCATAATTTCACCGGCGCACTCGTCTTTCATAAGACCCACAACTTTTTTATTTTTTAGTGGCATCCCATATGGATTATTGGGATCATAGTCTGAAGTGTCAAAATGACGAATATCCCGCTTAATTATCGCATAAATGTCTGGGCACTGCACTTCGTAAATTAGACTGTCGGTGTCGGTATATAACAGCTTGCAATTAGTTCCAAATACGCGGAGCATGTAGTCGATGTGGAAATTATAGACGCACGTTTTCGCCAAGTCCAACACACAAAATCCCGCGTAGATCGGTTTATTCATGAGGACCTCGGTTCTTGCCAGTTGTATCGCGACGAGATTTTCGTTAAACACTATGCGACTGTGAAAGTTCGGTTTTGCGATGAGTGCCTCAGCGCCATATCGACCGGCCCATTTGGTGACCAATTTTACGTCGACCCGATTACGCACATTCTCCATTGTCTTCCCGAAAACTGCATTATTCATTAATTTGAACAGATTTTTTTCAAAGTCGTTGGAGGCGTGTTTCCGTTTATCAGTGTTGAGGTCGATGTAGCCCTTTAACCAGGGTGACTGATTGAAGCTGATGACTCGATGAATGTTGGTAATTTGCATCCCATACTTCACTGCCTGCTGCAAATTACGGTAGTGGATTATGTAGCGGAATTTCGATGATAATGTGGCGAGAAGTTTGTTTTCGCGGGATCCGGGCGGTTTCGTCTGTTCGGGGCACAGGGGTAGATCTTTGTGGGCGTTGTGCAGCTCGTCAGGGTACTCCAAGTCCACCTCCAGGATGTATCCGCGGGGCGAATCGTCGGCAATGTCCCAATTGATGCCGGGGTCCTCCCATCGAAAGCCGCCAGTTGGGAGATGTTGCATCATGGCCCACCCATACAAGTTGTTGACGTCGAAGTACATCAGATAGCTTGAGGGTTCATTCGGATCGTAATCAGGCATGTATTTGTTATTTGCTCGGGCATAGCGATTGCTACACTGGCTCAGCCCGCCCCTAATTCCACGCTCGATGAACATCACCATATCGATGTCTGTAAGAAGCTCTAACTCAATCTTGGTATGCTTCAACATGGCCCAAGCGAGACCGGGCAGCGTATGGTAATGAGCCGGATCAAGCTGATACGTTTGCATGCAGTTCTG
Organism: Dascillus cervinus; assembly: GCA_949768715.1. Taxonomy (NCBI): domain Eukaryota; kingdom Metazoa; phylum Arthropoda; class Insecta; order Coleoptera; family Dascillidae; genus Dascillus; species Dascillus cervinus. Next base: position 19,779,851 of record OX458319.1, on the reverse strand, counting down.
ACGAAAATTCTCGAAAACGTCGGCCAGCAGCAACACGTCTGTTTTCAAATATAGATCCGAATATTTCCCCAGGCATCGGATGTCGAATTGCGTCCAGATCATTTTTGCGTGCTCGTAATCGGCATCGGAGATGTCACTCCCAGTCAATGAGCTGAAAAATTGCTTCTTCTCGGGCAGCTCGCGCACTTCCAACTTCTCCACACAATCGAGAAACTCGTATGGGAAGACCCCCTTCCGTCTCAGCAGCGTCAGATGTTGGTCACTCAAGTCGCTGAATTGGCGCCGAACAATTTTCACCTCAGGCAAATATGACGCCAACTTGTCTAAGGATGACGCCATAAATTTGAATGAGTCGATAAAGCGAAATGATATGTCGCTGCCGTCAATGTGTTTGACGAATGATATGTATCGCTCCTTGTTTTGGGCTAGAAGTTCAATTCGCCCCGCGAAACAGGTTGCGACGTCTGCGATTAGTAGGTGGGCGTCATAGCCGCTGAGGTTGTGGAATACGACGGGAATCACGCGTGAATGTTGTAAATTGCATGAGTTGTGGGCTGCACCTCGATAACGTCCCGTCAGATGGCAGTGATCGTGAACTCGATCTGATTGCAGCGGCTTCTCGCAGATGTGGCAGTGGCTCGCATTCTGGAAGGCGGTGATTTGGGCGGTGATGAGGGGCTCCATCGGTACCGCCGACTTGTACACGTCCTCCAGATCTTTCGCCAAATTCTGAAGTTCGGTCACAAACCATTTGGCCGGCTCCACCCCTCGATAACTGCGGTAATACGAACGGTCATTATCATAACTGCATGCCAAGTAATACCCCACGCTGAATGCCTCATGTATTTGTACCACTTCAGTTTTTGTACCTTGTCCCTATAATAAAAAAAAAAATACTAAAAATCGGTTCAATTATTATTTATGTTAAACATACCTGATTTGCATGCTTCAGAATGCACTCAAAATCGCCGTAGATGGTGAATGGAACGATCTCCTTGTGGTTAAAATTTTTAAATACGACGCTGCTATTTTTAGCCGTTGGGAGATTAATCCGGCAGTGGTTTAAGCTGGTGCAATCAATCAGGTGCTTATTCAAGGCATCATTAGTATTGAAATAATGCAAGCAGCAATCACATATATATTTTTTCACCCGATATTTTGATAGTTGGCTGCTTACGAGTCGTGAAAGGCTCTTTATCCACACGTAATGATGTGTGATTGGTGCCGCGTTCTCCACATCATCATCTCCATAGCTGCTTTGGAGCAGCAGTAAATTGATGTGCATCTCTTTCTTGCACGCCGTTATGTGCGTCGGCGCGACAGTAAATGCCTTCTTATGCTTATTTAAAATGTACACATTTATGGAAATATTATTTTGTCGCTCGAATTTTGGAATCGCATTCAACGTAATTGGAAACTCCAATCCGGTAAAATTTAGTGTGTTTGCAAACAGGTGGTATTTTGAAACACGCTGTGGGTTGATCGCTGTGGGGTGTAAAGCTGACAATACAGACCATTTGAAGCACTCATTGTCATAATTGCGTACATTAATGCAGGCCTCTTTTTTCGCAATTTGCCCAGGTAGCTCCAAATAAGAGCCTGCATGTAAGGGGTTATATTTGTTAATATTCACCATTAAGCTGTTTATAGCACGTAATGCCCACCCCGAATCCTTCATCGAGAATTCATCCATTTGAAGCAACAGCGGACGCGTAATTTCGTCTGCAAACCACTCGAGGATATTTGTGGTTACACATAAAAAGCTATTCTTCGTATTGAATTGCTTGACTGATAGCACTTCATCGCCATCCTTAATGATTGCATACTCGGCACTTAATATGACGTTAACTTTAATATTCCCACTCTTTTTTATGGCGTTCGTTAGACGAGTTTTAATTAGCGCGGCCGCATCACTCAGAAATCCCTTGATATCGAGATGACGCAAATTAATAATCAGCCCTGTACGCAGACGTGAGTCAAATGCTGGATTAATATCATACCAAACAAGACGTTCACTACGCACGTTTCGCACGCCATGCCCGACACGATTTAAATTTTTAAACTTCGCAATTAGACATTTGATTTGCCCAATTGCCGATAACGCACTCTGTTTTTGTGCCACCGATGCTCCAACAGCACGTAATAATTTATTTATCACCCGCGTATGACGATGACCCTCGCGAATAAAGAATGCAATACGTTCATGATCATCGCGACGTATCGCTGCGAGAGCTTTTGTGAATATTTTCGTTATTGCAGCGACATATTGTGCAACATCCATCGCATATGAATATTAGATGCAGGATAACACACGTGAAAAGTATTTACGCGTACGAACTGACACACGTCACAGATCCGCCCGAACTTCATGAAACTGATTGAAAATTTCGTATTTATGTAAGTGAGTTTGGGTGGGTGGGGTTTAGCGGGTTCATTCCTGTATGTGTGGCATACATTTATCACCCAACATGTGGCAGCTGATATGCGTGAGTAATTTTGTGACAAGATTTGTTTAGGTTGAAAAAAGATTTTAGGACCACCGTCGATGACTGCCATCACACAAATGAATGAATTCAAATCGCGCAAACTGTTTTGAGAGCTATTATTCACGTATTGTCTACATTAACTCTTTCGACCAATCCCACTAACCTGTCTGGGCGCTCATAAATCTGGGGAATAAAGATCCTTCAAAGCTCGCAGTGGGTGACGCTAATTTAGATGCTTTCACCCGCGCACGTGTACCCATGTTGCAGGTGGCTTTTTTAGAAATTTTTTAAGGTGCGGGCGATTGTTCGAATTGCGTATTGTTCGCGCTTTTTCGACCCCTATCGCACACGCTGCGTCAACATTAAAATTTATCTACATGCAAAAATTTAGAAAACATATTTATTTCATGTGCGTTTTCTACTGTAAAAATTCATCCAGTAGCCGAAATAATTTGAATCTCCAGTCGAAAGAATTTTAGGCTCAATATTTATTACAACTTGGAGATACGCTTATTCAAATTAAGTGCTACAAATTTCATCAGACACTTGTTTAATCCGAGCTGTTTAAAAAATTATTTCACATGCGTTTCCAACTGTAAAAATTCAATCAGCAGCCGAAATAATTTGAATCTCCAGTCGAAAGAATTTTAGGCCCAATATTTATTACAACTTGGAGATATGCTTATTCAAATTAAGTGCTGCAAATTTCATCAGACATTTGTTTAATCTGAGCTGTTTAAAAAATTATTTCACATACGTTTCCAACTGTAAAAATTCAATCAGCAGCCGAAATAATTTGAATCTCCATCGAAAGAATTTTAGGCTCGATATTTATTACAACTTGGAGATACGCTTATTCAAATTAAGTGCTACAAATTTCATCAGACACTTGTTTAATCCGAGCTGTTTAAAAAATTATTTCACATGCGTTTCCAACTGTAAAAATTCAATCAGCAGCCGAAATAATTTGAATCTCCAGTCGAAAGAATTTTAGACTCGATATTTATTACAACTTGGAGATACGCTTATTCAAATTAAGTGCTACAAATTTCATCAGACACTTGTTTAATCCGAGCTGTTTAAAAATTATTTCACATGCGTTTCCAACTGTAAAAATTCAATCAACAGCCGAAATAATTTGAATCTCCACCGAAAGAATTTTAGGCCCAATATTTATTACAACTTGGAGATATGCTTATTCAAATTAAGTGCTACAAATTTCATCAGACACTTGTTTAATCAGAGCTGTTTAAATCTCAGTTTCAAAATTTCTCAGTGAGCCATTGTTCTTTTAATGCAGGTCGCAGGCGAGATTCAGCGTGCGCAAATTACTTTGGGATGTTCTGGGTTAAGAATGTGCCGGTTGTTTCAACATTAAAATTTATTCACATACATAAAAATACAGAAAACATATTTATTTAACATGCGTTTCAGGTCGTAAAAATTCGACCATATTATAAGGCCCGCCAATATATTTTAGAAGGAGCTGTCCATTCGTACAATTTAAAATTGATTCATCCGCCTCAATGATTTCGGATACTCGACCCGGCAAATATGTTGTATAGTTTAATAGGTCCGCCATAATACGAGTCCCATATTTAGTCTTCACTTTCCTCAACTTCATGATTGGATATACTGCCCCAACTTCCAGCTTATTAAGCGCCCTTAATTCAAGCATGTTCGCCTAATAAGAAAACACAATGTAAAATTTGCTGATTGACTGGAAAAAATAAACTCACCAACAGGCCGACTTCATTTAATTTCGTTAAATTCATATTGGAGCTCATTATTATTATTATTATCGATGTTGCGATAACACACGCGAAAAGTATTTACGCAAACGGCTAACTTGAGTCGCAGATTCAAGTGGACTTCATGATTGGAAATTTTGTATTTATGTGAGCTTCGGAGGTGGTGGGGTAATGTTTGACGAGTTGATTCCTGCATGTGTGGCGCACTTGCATATATATCACACGACGCTTTTTACGTCAAGATTTGTTTAGGCTAAAAATCTCATGGGACTGAAAAAGAATATATCTCAGGGCGTGGGGTGCGCTATTGTTCGCCCAAACAGGTGCAGGCACAATAGATCCCATAAATCTGCGATGAATTTTACGTACAATCAATGGTTGGAAGAATTCAATATTTGCTCCACTCATGTAATTATTCAAATTCGATGCTTAAAACATTATAACACTAATGTTGAAAACGATGGTCCGCCACCTATGATTAGGGGCTGCGTAAATTATCAATATGTGAAATATTTCTCAATTAGTGTGTAATTGGCATTATTCTTTTTTAAACCCCACCTTTTAATACCCCGCGTGCGAGATTCAACCTGCGTACTTTGGGTTAAGAATGCCGCAAAATCATTTTACAATTCTACACTCATGTTCAAATTTCCCCATTTAATCAGTTTAAAAATATTTACCGCACTCATGTAATTATCCAAATTTCTCCCATTGAGAATTCCCGCATAATTTTACACACATAATCAACACTTTGAGATATTCTGTGCAGCAAAATTTAATCAAATTCCCCGCACGGACATCGGGAAAAAATCTCAGCCAACTTCACCAGCTGACGATTTAAATTATACGAAAATTCTCGCATAATTTTACACATAATGAATTTTAAACCCATTGAGTGTCTAATTATTCAAAAAAAAAAATCACCGCCCCACAAGGGTTTAGTTTAAATTATACGGAACATATTCCAAAGCATGCGCGCTGCGCTGGAGTACTGGTTTTTTGTGTATCGATCTACGAGACTTGGGTTCGAATCTCAGGCCAGGCAGAGTTGAAAAAAAAAAACGAATCTTCCAAGTCCGGAAAAAATAGATAGAGAAGGAATATGAGATGGAGATAGCAGCGTGTAGAGAGAGAAGGAATATGAGATGGAGATAGTGGGCTGTATGACGTCAGACGTGAGATGGCCACACCCCCTGACCAATGAAGGATGAGCAATGGCGGATGAGCACACCCCCAAAGATGGCGGACAGATCAAAGATGGCGGATGACAGGTGTCAATCGAAGATGATTAATTACCTAATTGCGCTAGTCTAATTGCGCTAGTCTAATTGCGCAATTGAATAATTATAAAACTCGCGGAAGCGCGATAAAACTCGCGGAATTCGCGGAAATCCATTGTTCTCTATCAAACCGCGAATCAAACCGCGGATTAATTTGATATGCAAAGTGTGCTCGAATCCCTGTTGCTTATCTACTGTCCTACAACACTAAAATGCCAAAAAATAATGACGCGTAAAGATCTAACAATAGGAGAAAGATGTGTAAACCGACATACCCCGTAGTTCTTGAGTTTAAAAGGCCAGTCTATTGTTGGAAAATATCATTAGCTGATTACTTGGTAACCGTGCGTGGAGGACAAAAAGACCAAAGCGTGAATTCAAATGATTTGGTTTCATAACCTAATTTCTAAAATCTAGTGGGAGAATATTTTGCTATTTGCTTCAGCGGTAATTACATTAATATTAGAACAATATTAGGACAATAATATGATTTATTAGGAACAGATTCATGTATGAATTATGTCTTTAGTTATATCATATTTTGATAAGCGTCTGACGCTGTTGTTGGATGTTGTTGTTGCGTGCAAAATGACATACCTTGCTCCGCTCATTCTTTTTCAGAAAAAATAGCTAAAGGCATTTATTAACTCAACATTTAATAATATAACTCAGGTCTGACTTAAGTAAACAGAAATATTATTTTATAGAGATTCTACTGGTAATAAATGTTAAAGCGAGGTTTTTCGATTAGTTTTCACCATTAATCAGTTGGTTCACTATCAAAAACAGGAATTCCTTTGAGACAACATTGACAACAGGGAAGAGCATTTGAAGTAATGTAAAACATAATCGGAAAACTCTATATGTGCAGTGTTGGCATAATATTTTATTCAACACATAAATTCGCCCATAACAGTGTCCATTTTAACAGTTGTAAAGGCAGTTTTTGAGAAAAATTAATCTTTGCGTTTGGATTTGGACTTCCTTATATCACTTATTATAATACCCACGTTATTCAGTTACTTCATGCCAAGAATGACGATGCCTTCCGGTTCTATTTTAATGAAATAATCTTGTAAAGAAATATTTGCTGACCTTACTTTTGCAACTGCACTGGCCGCATATGCACTTTGAGGACCTCATGCAGACTCAAAGTATGTTACATTTTTTTATTAGAACTTTTCACTCAGATTTTAAACAAGAATATGACCATGAGCAGTTTCTTCGCCAGTTTATACACATCCTGTATATTTGTGATATCGGAAGAACTCATATTGCAAATGGGATCCCGTTCAATGTTTTCATAAATGAGAGACTCCACTTAATATGAGTAAAGTTTTACTTTAAACTGCTAATCGTGGACAAAAAAGCTTACAGTTTATGCATGTTGTTGTATCCTAAGAAGATAGTAAAATTGGTTGAACGCACTTTCTGGTGAAAATTTTGTCAACGGGAAAGTTTGTATAACAGTATTTAATCGCACTTTTCCAATATTACTTAATGTATTTTATTTTATTTTTTTGGAAAAAGATACTTATCCCGCCGTTGAGGATTAAACAACAATTGCAATCAATCAAATTTAATGTATAGGAAATCATTCATTTATGACCCATTTTAATGAATGATTTCTTATAAATGCACGATTTCGGTATCTAGATAACAAAATATACGATTAAATTGAAATGGCACTTTATTTAAATATAAGGTGAAAATATACCAATGAGAAATGCAAATTTAATTAATTACTTACGTTATGTTTATAGTAATACTATTTATATAGAAGTTAGCAACCGTACAGCCAGTAAAATTGATAAAAAGTGCAGATGGATTGTCAAACTTTTGACACTTTTTGTAAGTCATGGTACCGATAGTTTGAATATATATTGATTTAAAATGTTTGATATGCTTGATTCGAATATCTATTGGAATTTTTGTCACGGAAAGAAATTACATTTTCTTCAATTTCGTAAGATTCGATCAACGAAAAATATTGTAACCAACTTTTGCGTTAATCGGCGATTAATAATCTGAACATTATTAATCGCTCTCATTAACGCACTTGTTGGTTAACCGTTATTAATATTGTACATGTTATTTTGAATAAAGTAAGTTATTTTACAACTGCAACTATTTTTATATTTCCTTTAAAAATTAGAACATTGCTAATTGTTGATATCATCAAGGAATTAGTGTTTGTTATACGGTGGTTCCAATCCCAGGCGGTAGACTTCTAAGGAACAGTTATTCAGAAGTTGATCCCACGGTACGACAAATGTCTCAATTCCGGGGGTGAATATATTGAAAAATAGGTGAATACTTACTCTATTAGTTGCAATAAATATTTCCATAAAATTGTGTTTTGTTTCTATAAACCGCCCTCGTACATATACATAAAGCAAAAGTACAGTATGTCACATATAGTTGGTAAAATAACACTTTGTAGAGAATTCATTTTTTTTCTACAACTTTACAATTGTTTGGAAATTATAATCCTGGATTTTGAAAGAAAAAGGATTAGGCAGTTAAATGCATGTCCCAATTTGTCAGATATAATTTATCTGTTTTTGTATAAAAATTATATTTCGGAAAAGTTTGACAATTGACGCAACCATCTCATAAGTGCTCTTGAAACACAGAAAGTTTACAAAAGTAGCGTGAATAGGAATTGAACGATTTTTTTATGTTCCCGAAAATTTTCAGAAATGACATATATCTCATATACAAAATTAATGAAGTCATATTTTAAACTTAATTGAAAACAAAATTTATTCCTTCATAAAATGTCGCCTGACGATACCATAAATCAGTAGTTATATTCCAAGCTAATTTTTTTTAATATTCACCTTTATACTAGCATTTTTTCAATCTTTAATTTCCACAATTTCTTCGGGCTATTAACAGAATTTCCATAAAATTCCCTACCTTTGTGCGCATATTTTTCCCTTATTTTATGCACCTACTTTCTCTTTTCCATTTATTCCATTTAGATATTTAAGGTACATCTCGCCCTGGCGTTTCTTCATTAAACCTAATCTGGTCTCCGTCCTCTCCAGTTATTGCTACTGCGTTAACCTTAAAGTCCAGATTTCCCTTAAAGTTGATGAAACCGAACACGGCAATGATTTTTTCTGGAGAAATTATCTTATCTAATTTAAATTTTTCGTATACTTATCGAGCGGTACCACAACTCTTAATAATTTGTACGGCGCGCACGCAAATAAAAAAGTAAAATTTGAGGTAGCGCCCGTAATAAATATGCCGAAGGGAGGTTTGTTATTTAAATTTGCATATAAATTTATACCTGCCTCCGCTCCTAATGCACTTATACATGCTGAGAAGTCTATGCATATAAAATATACCTATCTGTCTATTGATGTTACCTCGGGAACTGTAATTCTAAAAAGCACCTCGCATTTCGAACGTTAATTAAGTATTTTTTGCGCTCGCTACAGCGGGGCTTAGACAAATCTTCTTATGTTGCATACAATTGCTTTGTTTCACACAATAAGCGCATTCTGCTCGAACGCATTTTTAAAATGTGGAATTAACCGCATCTGAACGAATTATCGAAGCACCAGACGAACTTTAATTAATTTTATGTGTTTGAGCGCAGCCCTGAAATCGATAAGAAATTGCAGCACCACAATGCAGGTGTTTTGGCCGGTCGCCAATTTTTAAGAGCAAAATACCATCTCTTAAAAACAACGGATGAGAAGGTCTGCGAAAAATTCTTGAAGGAAATCTATAAATTCTAGCCTGTATGCAAATTTCTAGACTGAGTTATTTCGGGTTATTTTACAGCTTAATGATGAAATCTCATTCAATTCCGCTTTGGCGCGGCCGCTTTTTTTTTAATTGCGGTTCGTGATAGGTCGTTTAATGTATTGTTTATGCGATGTACGCGAAATTACTGACCGTAAACGCACACATAAAAATTGCCCATTAACGTGCAAGTAGAATCGCAATGCAAGGCTCCCGCACGAAAATAAGCGCGTTATTGGCAACGCTAAAAGCAGCTGTCTCATCATTAATTTAAGTTCATCAAAGAAAAGTGACCCGAGGGTAACCTAATTTTGAAATCTTGGAAAGGGGGTCAAAATTTCGGGAGTTTGTGTGATGCGGGCAAATTCAAACACAGGCTTTGTGCATCCTGAAGATTTTCTTCCTCCTTAATGAAGTTTTAGAAGGTTAAAATGTTTTGCATAATTGAAAAGAAATTATTGATTATATTTGAAGTGAGTTGCTTTTGAAATAACCTGTTCTTCAACATATTGTAACAATTAAATTTATTCGATTTTAAACCTCTCATTTATTCAATGCACAATTTTAATTATTATAATTCTAAAATTCTAAAACATTTAAAAAAACTATTATTGAACAAATAAAGGTTTAATGGTCTATTGCAATACAAGTGAGGAAAGTGATTCATTGTAACATGAGTATTAAAAATAAATCGCGTTTGTACTATTTTTTCCAATGTCTCACTAATTAAATTGTAGAAAGTTTAGAACGTTTGTAAATTAATATTCTAAATTATTTGACAATTTTAAAATGTCACTTTTTGCGCTCATCTGGATCTGCTGCGCGTGCGTATTGACGTAATATACATATTATACTCCTATAATATATAATTAAAATTTTTGCTGTCTTACGCTTTATGGTAAAAAGGTTAAGAAGTAAGTGAGTAAAATTATTGTTTCGGTAGTAAACTATTATTATAGTGTTAGAGTTTTATCGAATTTTTCGAAAAACAATAAAGGAAACGAATACAGAAAAGAGTGTGGCACATAACAGTCACAAATTTCACACTTTACAACACTAAATTTATTAATCAAATAATTTAACTTCACAGGAAAATAAAAATACAGTAGAGCGTCGATTATCCGAACTAATTAGGACCGACTACCGTTCGTATAATCGAAAATTCGGATGACCGAACCGTCATAGTTTATGAGCACTAAAACGCTCAAAATGATAAAATATAAGCATGTATTGAACAACAAATAATATTTCAATCACATTATAATGTAATGTAATGGCAAAGTTAACGACGATTCGGATGATTGACGTTCGGATAAATGAAATCGTCATTCGGATGATTGACGTTTCGGATAATTGACGTTCGGATAATCGACGCTCTACTGTACGTTAATTCAACAATAAACATGTTTCTTTTTATAACTGATTGATCAAAACTCAAAAACAATAAAAAGTAGCTCCACAAAGCGGGTGGCTTTCCAGGCCGTCTATAGTGAAGTTCGAGTTACACCCTCGCTTCCATAGTCGAATAGGAACCGCCTTGCGCAGGTCACTTAAGGGCGACGCTACTTAAGGACAAAGGACGGGCTCCGCCGCGGTGCTATCAGTGGCGCTAACAATAGGATAGTCGTTACTACAATACAATAATATCAATTTTTATTGCATGTATTGTAGGTACAATATATTTATATGTAAAAAGTAAAGAATTATTTTTGAGGCGGGATATAATTAACAAGACCTCAAATTTCATAGGTCACATGACCTACATTCTTTTGTATAAAATCTGTATATGTATAATTTGATCAGTAATCAGAAAGGTGGGTATCCATTTTTAACAATTGAGCCGTAGTGGAGACGTGCACCCGTTGCATGTTACGCGTAACCAATATGACACGCGTAACATGCTCGGACCGAACCATCATTTGTCGGTTTTTGACCGTCGCATCGAAGGAAATGCAACGTTACGCAGTCCTGCAAGTTGTGACGGTTCCAGTTTCCGCGCATCTGATTCAAGCTGCTAAGTGGACTCGCCGTGTCATCGTGTCGTGACCATACGGTTTGAATAAATATTTGCCAAAACCACAAACGCCTGCGTCCACTCATTTTTATACAAAAAATTTAATCTTCTAAAAAATTCCAAGTGAAGATTTTCCTTCGGAATTTTTTTTGTGTCGCTATAAGAAACACTGTGTAAAAAGTCCGTTGCAAAATCGTGTTCGCCAAAAAAATTATTGTAGGTTAAGGGTCGCAAAAAACAGTTTTTTTCAAATATTTCGTGAAGTATTAGTTTTAGGAGAATTTGGTTATTACAAAATTTGTTTATTATCAAAATCTGCACGACAAAGCTTCTATCCAAAATTTACTTGGAACGAATAGTTTTCAAGATATAATACTGAGAAAATTTGGGTTGGATTGGTTTCCGCACCACCTGTGAGGGTTGCAACTATCACTAGAAGGGGGTTGAGGTTAGAGATGAAATTTTCATTTTACAGAATATCATGTGATAGACTAAAATGACGTGTTTCGGAATTTTTTCTCAATATGCACAATAATTTAGATAATGAATTAATGTATTTCAGTTAGTTTTGAAATGGTTACATTGCCAGCAATGGTTTCAACAATGTTTTTTAAGGATTCGTTTATTGTTGTAAGTTAATTTAAATTTAACTTTATTAATTTCTAGAGCTAAAAATCATGTCAGTTTGTATTAAGAAGAAATTGTAGAATTTACTATACTCAATTTATTTACGAAGTATAATGATGTAGCGAAGTGATACTCACGTGCATCTTGAAATATGAATTTCTATTGGTTATTATCAATTTGGGGCGTTACTCGCATGGCTGGAGAGTCCGTGTTCAGCACGTTATCACTACACCTCTTAAATAAATAGGTTATAGAACCAGTTAAATATTGATAACGTAAATGCTTTTAGCAACATTATAGACGGGCCAATGTGTGTGTGTGTGCTTCCGGCATTATTGGGTTGGACTTTTTCCCAAATATTGTTTTTTGCGGGTTATGTGATGTGTTGTCTACTATTTCGTAACCTTAGCGTCATAAACTATAGTAAAGGTGTCAAGTAACAAATTCCGGTTAACACTTGCTTTAATCGTAAATTATAAATAATTTTTAATAATTTAAATAATTTTTGAAATACATTCGATTCCAAAGGTGTTCATTAAGTTTATAACTGGATTTGACTGTAGTTTGAAGTTTCGGAAGGGAAGTTCAACGCTGCAAGTTCACCCCTGTTTACAGAAGCGCAGGTTATGAATTTTTAAAGATGATGCAAAATCTTCGTTGTCTACATTTCATAAAACTTGTATCAGATTATCCTTAAAAGAAGAAAATGATTTTCTTATAAATTATGACACTAGAATCCCAAAATGCAAATACGTTTTCTTTTACGGAGTCATATTTACTAGAAAGCGAGTGATAAATTTTTAAGTCGTACATGTTACGAATCTTGCATGACTGGAGGTCTCGGTGCCATCAAACTTGTATGAAATAATCCTTGGAACAACACGGAAAAAGTAGGTTTAAACTTTTGGCAAAAAATATTTTGACGTGCAAGCAACTCGGGATTCAGTAAAAAAATGCTTCAAATGAATTGTTGAAGAAATTGCAGAATGTATAAACGAATTAGAGAACATCAAAGAAAGCAAAAAATTCTGCAAACGAAGTTTTTTCGATTCAGCATACAAGCAAAATTTTTGTATCTTTTTCAATCAAGATTCTGCAATAATTGTGTTACGTTTCACCCTGCTTCGTAAAACCACGCAATCTAACCAGTTTCAGAAATTTTGCATCAAGCTGAAGATTTGTTTAGTATCATACCTCGTATTTACTTTTAGTAGGTTAATTGCAAATTTTAACTTTTGGAGGAAACGTTAAGGCACACTCACAGTGATCCATATATTTTACAGGCTTTAAAAACTTGTGGGGAATTCACTGTTTTACGTTTCACTCAATTTGCCTTTTTTACGAGCGCTTTTACGACAACAGATGTAAATAAATTTCAGCTTAGGTGAATTCGCCAGAAGAAAAAAAGCAATAAAAAAGCACCTAATTAAATGTTGCAGCAATGATTTGCCATCTGTTAAGAGCTCCGCAATCCTCAATTCAATTAGTTTCGACGATTTATGCGTTTTTTTTTGTTAAAGCTTGTCGCATCGGATTTGCATAATGCGATTTTGATGCGAAATTTACACAGTTTGCAAGTTTTGAATAGGTTATGCGTTATATTTCGTATCGATCACGAGTATACAGCCGTGCTGTAATTAATTTTAATGCTTCACTCATTACGTACTAACTCACATAATTAATAACAACGGAGTGCATGTAATCTCCCTTTAACTGCAAGTTTAGCATCAATTATATAATTATAATTTCTTTCTAATCGCACACAAACAGGCTACTTAACCGTAAGCGCACAGATTATGCATCCGAATAAGTATTATGCCTTTTAAGGGTGAAAATGAGCTCGACACAGTTTTTATTAAATTGACGCGATCGCTGTTGCAGCACTTTATTTTGATAGACTTTCTTGATGAGGAGATGAAATTAAATTATTTTTTAATTTAATTTTAAATTGAGAACACTCTGTTGCCTTGGCGTCACTTTAAAAAGCGCCATCAGCCTCCAACTGATATTTATTTCAATTTCGTTTTTAACTTGCATATATTTACATTACTTTTAAAAAAAAAGGTATTTTTAGCTGTTATAAAAGTAGAAATGCGTAAAAATGATTTTATTTAAAACATTACTTATGGGCTTGTACTATAATCATTTATCGACTTCTCTGTCATTTTCACATGTTCTAATAATATAAATTTATTATATTCTTGGCGGTTAAGATTATATTGTCAGTTTGTTTATTTAGGTTAAAAAATTAAAATTAATTGGGTGAGTTTAACTGGATCAAAGTCATGGTCAATTAAATTTAAAAATGGAACTGGATAAATAATTATTGCAAAAATTCTTTGTTGATATTCGAAATCAATGAAATGCAGCAAGGGATGTTATATTATTGGGAATTATTACTATGCTTATTAATGCCATTTGATAGATGCAAAATCATAACAGTAACGTTTTTTGAAATAACAGTTAACAATTGATTACAGATCTTCTTGAAATTATGCTTCTTTCTGCGATCAGTGTTTGCTTTTGCTGAAATAATCATAAAGAAAATTATAAATGGTGCAATAACATTTGAATATACAGGGTTTCCATAAACGATTACCGGTGGTTTAAATACAATTATGCACATTAGTGAATTATAAAGAAAATAATAATAAGTTAGCGTAAATCATCAAGTTCTCACTGTGGATCTACCAGTTTTACCAAAGTAAACGTGTAATCGTGATCTTTGATCGTGGGTAAACTTGAAAATTATGCGGTTCTAAGTTTGTCAATTGTCGAAATGCCATCTTTCCATTGCACGGAGCCCCTCCACATTTTGGGAGAATTGAGCTGCAATCTCTGGAAAAGATTGTTAAGAAAAGGGATGCCATCTGTGACCATCTCGTTACACATTGGTTTTTTGCCGAGAAAACCCACATTAAATTTATAAATCGACAGTGAAAACTTGATGATTCTAATGTATGTACAACACGTTTTTGTTATTATTTTTGTTGTAATGCGGTATAATAATTATACTTAAAATAACAGTGCTGTTATTTTGCTCAATTTGTAATGAAAATTCTGTATTGACTGCAAATTATTACTGACTAATTTTATAGTTTGTCTGAATCAATCTTTGTCTTTTGTAATTTGTTGTTGCTATAGAACAATAGGATTCTTCTGATTTGTTATCGATAATCACGAATCGATGGCCTCATACTCATACCCTGTATCTGAAAAATTGGCAAATTTCGGTTTTCCGGTATTATTACGAGAGGACAGTAGTTATAGTATACAAAAATGGGTTCGATTATTGGTAAACGTTGGAGATCCTTTACGAAATTAATCACTAAGAAGGCATCGATGTTTTTTGAATTGCGTTCCAATTATAAATTTGTTGGCTTAATTGGGACTTTTCCAACATACACATTTCGAGGCTAATCTTCATATTGTTTAGGCGTTAATGGTAATTTAAAATCGCAGAAAACCATTACCATTCATTTATGAGCGCAAAAAAATATTTAAATTATGTTATGTTAAGAACGATTAGAGCAAATCGAATTAAACGGCAATCAACTCGCAACACACTCAAAAGCAGCTGTGAAATAAAAACATATTGTATTTGTGTTTAGAAACATGGCATTGTAGATATTTTTAGTGCTGCCCTCGTATGCATACATAATTCTATCCTGTTTGAATTATTCATCATGAATGTTCAAAAATGTTTGCTGATATTAATGTATAGCTTTAATGGAAAAAGATTTACAAAAGTTTGCCAATCCTGCTCTACAGATAATGCAACCAACCAATTTGACAATTGTAGAAATACTGATCGAGTGAATGTAGAAATTAGTATTAATAGACATGCATTTTCATTTTTATGTAATATGTTTACAAATTTCTTACATTATGAAAAAATTGCGCTACAATTCACCAATTGATTTTTTAAAATGCTCAGTAGAAATTCATTTTTTGATGCACATTTATTGCAAATAAACGTCCCCTGCACTAGATGAAAAGCTTTATTTAATTAAGCAAATAATTCTCTAAAGTTAAATCGGCTGAATATAAAGTGCATTTATTTTGGTACGTTAATATTAACTGTTCTAGAAAATGAATGGCAATTCAATTTGTATATCCCAGTCGCTCAGTATAATCTGAAGGCGACAGCAACGATTAAAGTGTTAAACAGTTATTTGTGTAAATGTTTAGATACATTAGTAATCTCAATAAATCAATTTTGACTCTAACTTTAAAAAATTTGTATTACAACTACCACATTCATTAATTAGTTTCAATGCACTTATTTCTTTACTAAAAGTTATTACGTTTTCATTACCTTCATAGAGGAGTGTTTTACTTGTTCTTGATGAGAAACTTTTTCGGATTCTCAGGTTTTACTCAGTTTTTATTACTTTATATAAAATTACTTTTCCACTTTTCTGGCTGTTTTTTTTTTAATTAATGTTTTTATATTTTAATTTGAATCAAGGTTGTAACATAAAAATGAATTCATGAAATATTCTTCGTTTGCTTAAAATCTTGTTTTAACCGCTTTTTAGTGCGCCGCAGTTAATAGTTAAAATGATTACTTCATCAGTGAAAAATAGAGGGGCGAAGCGCTCCTCTGGCACGTCGGAATTATTTTAAATGACACAGATAAGGAGTTAAATTAACGCTGAAAATTGTGTTCGTAGTTTCGCAAGTAATTAGTTGAATTCGTTCGAGTAAGTCACATTTAGAATGCGTTCATATCTCTTCTCTCAACTGCAGCTTATTTCAGCTCGAAATGACATGTCACAATTACATTGCAAGTTAATTCAGATTTGTTTTACGTTTGAAAATTTTGAGTAATTTGAAGCTTTTGAATCTGTTTTTTAATTAAAACGCTTAAAAGGCTGCTTTACACGTAAATAATCTGTTATGTAAAGTAATCCCGTGTCATTGAAATAATGACGAGGGTCGACTGTTAAAAACAGGTCGCATTTGAATTTTTCCGGATCAAAAAATTCGGGATGAGAGACGTTCCGGTCAGCATTTAATGCAAAAGTTCTCAGTTAAAGCAACGATTTGAATAAATCGAGACTGTCTCAGGACGTCGTTATTTACCGTACATTTGAACTTACTTGACTGAATTACATTGCACAAAGCGTATCGGGTGGCTTCCATTTGTACTTAGTTCTAAAAGAAACTTTTGAATAGTTCGCCTGAATTTTTCTTTTTCAATTTCAAAAGCGTCGCTACAGAATTCACTTAACGTTACATCGCTTCGACGACGTTCGAGTTCCCGAGCAATGGTTAAGAATCACTAGAATTTTTATAAAAGAATTATTGGAAAGCTCCCAATAGACGCAGTTTAGTTCTCATTTCTCAAATCAAAGTAAAAAATAATTCAAAATTTGATTCAAAGCATTTCGAAGAAAATTATTAACTTCTCCTGAAAGAGGAACAATTTTTATAAAGCAAAATTTATTTAAATCTTTTCTAGTTCTTCATAATTTTAATTTGTTTATTATCGCTGTTCTACCGAGATATCCAAAAAGGTTGAACGTGCCATTTCATTCATACACTCAAAAAAAACGATAGGTAAAATCAACTAAAAAGACCCTATGATTTTGCGCCTATCTACCATTTTAGTTGATTCAACCATAACAGGTTTGTTAAATGACAAAATATGAAATTGTGTACAAATACAAAATGCGTTTACACCGTAAAGATTTCAGAAAATGACGAAGAAAGTCGATTAGATCTACCCACAATGGTAGCATATTCAATTTAATCGTATAAGTTCCCCGACAATATTAATTGTTAGTCAAACAATAAACTGTCGTATTAACAAAATATTGTTGAAATTACCGATGCATTTGTAAGTTAACACATGAATAGTTTGCTTTTACTAAATTTAGTTTAAAAAAACATTTTCGGCGGTTATCTCTATTAAGACAATGGGTTGTTCTTATTTTGTGCGACAATAAACTCTTGACGGTTGTTTTAACTGCATCGATTAGTTTGGTTCAACCGAAATTCGGTTTGATTTAACTAAATTTTGCGGTTTGTACAGTAACCACTTTTATTAGTTGAATTTACCTACGTTATTTTTCTGAGTGTAGTGAAGTTTTCTGTGCCGCTGTTCATATTTCCGTCACTTACTATGACTATGGACGTGCAAACGAAATATATTTATTGGGTACATACTTGTGAAAAGTAGTAAATTATTTATTCAAATTTAGAAACAACGTATCACAATTGGACCCCCTTATGCAGAAAGGAACCAACCTACATTTTGTTCGCTACCATATTGAACCTAATGCATTATAAGCATTAAGTTCAGTATCCATAGCGAACGAAATAAGATTGGTTCCTTTCTGCATAAGGGGGTCCAATTAAAGATGGTCGGACCAGGATTTTATTAATCAAGTTTTGTTTACATTGTAATTTTATATTTATATAAATTGTACATATTATTCCATTTCGAATGCTGGATGGAATTTAGAACCAGTGGAAATAAAAAGTTTGAAATTTATTTTTCAACTGAAACCAGTTATCATTATTACCAAATGCGTTTTTTGGATGCACTGAAAACTGTCAACCACAGAGTAGCGTAGTGAAAAAACGGAAAATAGGTCAGAGATAGAGTATACAATCTATTCCACATTGTTTAGTTTTGAAAACACCTGGAAAAACGGTCATCTGTAAAATTTGTAAAAATGCCAAATTTTAAATATCTCGCTATTTGCGTTTCCATTAAACCTTTACTCAAACTGAATTGATGTTTTTCTTTTACAGACTCATGAAGCTTGAAACCGCCAACCCGTCCAACTCTACGACACAAAATGCCGTCATGCGTTTTGGAATAACCGCCCAACACAACTAAGCTCACCATGGACGACAACTCGACCAACTCGACTAATGCTAGCGAAACGGAATGGTCCGATTTCATGTACCTGTTCCTGCGGGCGTCGGTGATGGGCTTGATCATAATTGCAGCCATCTTTGGAAACCTTCTAGTCATAGTTTCGGTAATGCGGAACCGAAAATTACGAATCATCACGAATTATTTCGTCGTATCTTTAGCGTTCGCCGATATGCTAGTCGCAATGTTTGCTATGACCTTCAATTTCAGCGTACAAGTCTTCGACGAGTGGCTCTTCGGCGAGTTCATGTGCGACGTGTGGAATTCGCTCGACGTATATTTTTCAACAGCTTCCATCCTGCATCTCTGCTGCATTAGCGTGGATCGTTATTACGCCATCGTAAAACCATTAAGGTATCCCATCAGCATGACGAAGAAAGTCGTAGCCATAATGCTTCTTAACACTTGGATCAGTCCTGCTTTTATAAGTTTCGTTCCGATTTTCATGGGATGGTACGAAAAATACCTCCACGAAAAAAACCCTAAAGATTGTGAATTTAAAGTAAACGAACCGTATGCCGTGATAAGTAGCAGCATTTCGTTTTGGATTCCATGCACCATCATGATCGTTATGTACTTGGCCATTTTTAGAGAAGCGAATCGGCAAGAGAAGGCCCTTTACAACCGCCACGGAAACGCGATGCTGCTCCACCAAAACAACGCAAATGGGGACATGCTTTCAAACTCTGGAGGGTCGTCAAAGAATCTGACGCTCCACGAGATTAACCAGGAGCTCCATCACACGCCGACGAAAGAAAGGAACATAATTAAAATGAAGCGCGAGCACAAAGCCGCTCGAACCTTAGGTATCATAATGGGGGTTTTCATCTTGTGCTGGCTCCCGTTTTTCGTCTGGTACGTCACGACCGCGCTCTGCACGACATGCTACAATCCCCCGATAGTCGTTACGATCGTCTTCTGGATCGGCTATTTCAATTCGACTCTGAACCCTTTAATCTACGCTTATTTCAATAGAGACTTTAGGGAAGCTTTTAAGAACACGTTGTATTGCGCTTTTTGTAGTTTGTGCCATAGGCGTTCGTCCGATCTGGATCCGCTCGACGTGAGGAGGCCTTCGATACGTTACGACGACAGGACCAGGAGTGTTTACTCGGAGACTTATTTAAAAAACGTTGACAATCGCAGGTGTTCCGAATTCGGGTCGACTCTCTGAGTGGATCTAACTAGCAGCAGGTTTACT
Organism: Dascillus cervinus; assembly: GCA_949768715.1. Taxonomy (NCBI): domain Eukaryota; kingdom Metazoa; phylum Arthropoda; class Insecta; order Coleoptera; family Dascillidae; genus Dascillus; species Dascillus cervinus. The sequence continues at coordinate 19,759,838 of OX458319.1, read as the reverse complement.
ACGACGAGTTTTTAAGTCGGCTGCTAGTGATTTAAAGTGGGTGCTAAAAAAATGTGTTACTAACAAGAAAGTACAAATTAAGTGTGTGGCGTACTTAAGTCTTTTTTTTTACCATGACCATCAAGTGTTGTAAATCGATGTTTTCTGGTGTACTTAAATGTGGAAAATGTTTTATCTCTCAGTAGCGAAATACAATCATTAATTAAGAAACCATGTGCAATTAGAAATTTCGACCAAATGTCTATCACTTTTGTATGTGGCGATCTGTAGGTAGCTGAATTGCGTGCGACATCGAATTTTGTAATTTTTATCGTTTGGCTGTTTCAAGAATTCCGAGTGTGATTAAAAGTGTGACATGAATGTGCGTTCGAACGACAGAATTTTTTACTTTTACGGAAGTTGCTTAAAAACTGCGTTATTGAATTATCTAGCAATGGCAGGATGAATCACAAAATGCAGCATTATGCTACTTAAGATATTTTAATAAAATTATGACGTTCAAATGAAATAAAGATATTAGAAAATTAATTCTTATTTTTTCTAATTTATTTGTAAAGTTTTATAAACGAAGGAACAGCTTTTTTGTCAACGAAACCTCAAATTTTTCTTTTAAAACGAATACGAATTGTCCAAGAAACATGTTTCTACCTAAAGTAATTTTTGAGTTAATGCTATAAAAATGGTGGACCAATGTTGTACCTACATATTCGTACTGTACTTACTGAAATGATCGAAAAACTTCGTATAAACATACAGTCTCAAATGCATCGTTTTCGAATTAGAGTCGCTTCATAGTTTAATTGTACAATCGATTGTATTGACTAAATTCAAACAATGCAATTAAAAATTGTAACGGTAAAGTCCACTAATCACAGAAGAAATTTATCAACTATTAATTAAAGTACTTTTTGAAAAAAATATTATTTGCATGACAACAGAACTTAAAACGCCATCAACAATTTTGGGGTCTAAGAAAAATATGTGGAGATAGAAATTTTTTCTTGAAAAGACAATCCTCTGAAAGAGGATAGTTTACGGCTAAGAGCTCCTCGGTCAGTCTGTATATCGTATCCCTAAAGCCAACCTATCTTGCGACTACCAGTATAATTGGTAACTACACAAGAACAGACTGCTGGAAAAGTATCCATAGGCAACCAGTCAGTAATAGGTGAAATTAATTATCGTGAGGTAGGTTGCATATCTACGGTTTTGCAAATCGTCGCCTTAGAGGTGAACTGACCTAATCCACAAAAATTGAAAAATTCACTTAAGTTCCTTAACATTTATTCAAAGCAGTCTAGTTTGTACTGGTTAATCGTTCTAACCCAATAGGAAATTAATGGCCCGACAATCGCATTAGCTGTATCAAGAAGTAACATACATCTTACGTGTATAGAAACCTTTAACTGGCGATAACTCAAAACTTCATCGCTATGGGTTAGGTCAGTTCATCTCTAAGGCGACAATATACAGTCAGAGCAATAATTCGATATATTATAAACGCTTGGGTTTGAAAAAATTCAAAACCAAGCCAATTTTTCATTACAATCTCACATTTTCTAACATAACATTCTTATATACAGGCCGTTTCTTGTCAACGTTACGGCGTCATTTCCGATTTTTTAAAATGGCAACCAGAAAAGTGAACGGCACAAATAATGCGACAATTCGATAAATCATAAACTGTTGAGTATTGAAAGAAATTCAATATTTCACATTTCTAGAGATATAATATTTATATACAGGGTGTTTGTTATCTCACCAATGCTGTTATAATCAATTTTTTAAATAGCAAACCGTATTTGTTTGCTATAATTGTGATAGGTCACTTAACTCTATACAAATTTTAGGCCCTTACATTCAACAATTTTTTTCACTACCACGCTATGTTGATGTTGGGTGACTCACTATATTTAATCATAATAAGTTCAATAAAACATGATATTAGAAATCATTGTATAACTACCAAAGTTCACTATAAAACAGTAATAGGTTTTTTTTCTGCAGACCAAAAGCGATTTGTAATGTGTATACTATTTCATAATAACTATTATCTTAGTATAAAAATGTACGCATCACAAAAAATACAGTCAAGTTGTAATAATAGCCATTCGATCATAGTGTTCAGATGTATCGTTAATAATAAAACGTACTTTAAGGGGATAAAATTGTTACCGCCTCTTTAATAATTAAAAAATCAATCAAAATTATAACGACGTTTAAAAAATCGTTTATATTAAAATGTTATCTCGAAAAATGTTAAAATAAATTTAAAATTTGATTTGTTTTTGGATTCTTTTCAAAATTAAACAGCAAGATTTATTAATATGCTGCGTTATTTTTCAACAATGTTTACTGAATTATTTTCCTAAAAAAGGGCCAAAAGGAAAGGAAGGGGCCAAATTTTTTATACTAAAAAGGCTATCAAAATCACGAAGTAAAAATCACAGATGACGTCATAACTTCAAGAAGAAACAATCTATATATAAGAATGTTATGTCAAAACATGTGAAATTACATTGCAAAATTGACCTGTTTCTAGATATTTTTTTTAAAACTCGACAGTTACTATCAAATTGTTGCGATACTTTTACCGTTCATTGTATATTTTGCAAAAAAAAGAAAAATAATTAAATTGCATATACAGGATGTTTCATGAATAATAGTAACTATTTTAAGACCCGGTAATATCGAATGATTAGAAAAAAAATGTTTATAAAAAAATATCTCCAATGACTACGAAGATGCAATTGTTTGAATGTTACTACATGCTGTTTTCGTTGTAGTGACCACTTGTTCTTGTGACAGGTCCGAAGAATTTTTTATACCATAAACCATGAAGAGAAAGAAGAGTGCGACGACCTAGCAAAAAAATAAAACTCTGTTTACAGAGAACTTTGTCTTTTACAAAAAAATTGTTTTTATTTCCATTTATCTCTATTTAAAAACTATTGGAAAAACTAAAACGAAGTTATTAAGTAATCCAAAAATATGTGGAAAAACAATTTCTGATAAAAAGTTACTGTTTTTTTTCAACTTCCGATACCTAACATAGCTTTTTCACAACAAGAAAAAAGTTGTGTTTTGCAAAGTAACTTTTTTACCTACAACAGTTTTCCTTCAAAATTTTATTAAAATAGCTTGTCGTAAATAAATGCTGCATTTTTATTAATTTTTATGCCAAATTTAATGCCAAAGAAGTCGATCAGTGTTGCTTGAAACAGCCGCGTCATTGATTGCGTTAATTCTCAATCTCCAAAAACTTGTACGGATTTAGAAAAATAAAATCCTAGTCTTCCTTTTTGGAACAAACCCTTTTATTTGATTATAACTTTTAAGTGTCACGAAGCCGGATTAGTCGAGGTTGCAAACCTAGATCGATGTCTATAAATGTTTTATGTAACATGTAATAGCATATTAGATGTATCAATAAGGATTTCAACATTTTTTTCGGTTGTTAAACTGTATCTCGATTTCGCGGATGCAATTTCACCTAGCAATTGCGCACTTGTCGCATTAATCACGTTCGAAATTTTTACGGCCTCGTATTTATTCTGTTTCTTCAGTTTCCAATTGAACAGGCCTACCAATCTCGACTTGCCAGACATCTGTCTGGGTGATTGACGTTGATTTTGTAATTTCACTCGAGGTACAGTTTTTTCTTTAAATTTTTTCAGCAATTTTTTTAATACTCCGTTTGTAAACACCGAAGCAATATTTATTGTCATTAACCTGTTTTTTATAAATTGTAAGATTAGTTTGTAAATTTGTAAAAAAAATCATCGCAAATAACTGACGATTTGCTTTCGAAAAATATGGAAAAATTGAAAATAAATTCATTCTTAATGAGTGAGTCTCTATCGTATAAATCAACCCAATCCCCGGCAAAAAAATATCCAAAGGAAGCACACAATCAATAAATCAGTTTTTTCTGTTACCCGTTAGATTAATTTTATTTAATTTTTCTGGAATCTCCGGAAGATCCTCTAACGAAGTCGCTGCTCGAAAAAGATAAGGGCGTGTTTTTAATAAATGCGAGAAAAATGTTATTGGTTTGCAGTATTTGTGAGCCCCAATAAAAAAAAATAATCCGCAAAAGTTTTATTCCGAGCCGTAAACGTTTATGAAGCAATAAACGCACACGCTGCATTATTTAATTCCTGTCGAAGTGTCGGTGCATTTAATCTGACAAATCAAAACGTTGCAAATTGGATTATTGAAAATCGAAAAAAAATTCAGCGCTGGTGTAAAACAGATTCGGTTTACGATTTTGGCCGGTCGCCAATAAAAAAGAACAACACTTAACGATGAAATGTACTTTGCAAATTTTCTGTTTATTTAATAAAAGTTTTGCTAAACTTGTATTTAGTTGGACGTAATGAAACGAGTTCTAGAAAATTGTTTACGAACTTTACGAGCGCAAGCTTCTAATTAATTAAAATACTCTATAAAAAGTGTCCGATTTCTTTACTCGCTGGTTTAGTGCCGCTATTAATTAGAGTTTTACAGGAACTGTTTGTTAAGTCGTCTATTTAAGTTTATTTACCTTGTGATTGCTGAAGACGAATGATTAAATAACGTATTCTATCAATAATTGGACACCCCAAGGAGCGATTGAGGGCCCATCCGGAAAACGGGCTCTTTTTGCGGAGTTCGTTTTAAATGAACTGCCATACTTGAAAAAACTACATGCTCAAGAATTTTCAAGTGAAAATAGCAATTAAGTGCTCTGAGTTATGGTCGCTTATGTAACACGTTGTCACCTGTTTTGGAAGGTTTTGCGATTTTGAGAAGTTTATGTGCTACCTCTTCTTACTTTTTAGTGCATTTTTGTTTACATTTATTTACTCAAAGATGAGAAATCATTTCACTAATATTATTTTTACTCTTACTTTTTTACATTTGAATTTTTCTCCCAAAATATGTTTATGTCCGACTGAATAATAAAGTTCGCTTTATGGTACAGTTTTGTGGCCATAGAGTACCTCTTTATAGTACTAGTAAAATAAAGTAACTTCATTTTCTACACCGTCAAAATAAATAAATAAATTTGCAAAATACACTCTACTGCATATTATTATAATAATTCTTGATATTTATAACATAGTTGAGGAGCTTAAATTCAAAAGGAATAATATCCATTTTTAACTTATTGGAGAAAACAAGGGTTTTTCAATAGCAGCAATACTAAAAATCAGCAAAACAAATACATGCAAGGAACTACTCCATTCAATTTCAGGATAGAATAGTACTTTTAACAGAAATTAGAAATTACCAATGGCGGACTTCTTGCAAAAAAGGATTAAATAAAACTCTTTTTGTACTAAAAACCAAGATAAAACTCCATTTGAATAGAAAGTGAACCGGGAAAAAATGTTGGTATAGGTAAATTGTGGAGCGACTATAGCTTACTAAATTAAACTTTATTGAAAAACATTGATAAATATAGGAAATAAACCAAAATAGTTGTTGATTACAAAAAAATATTCAGTCTTCTATATTCGCACACCTCCATCCCGTTGTCTTTTCCTACTTCCTTGACTACTCACACTCTCAACTTCCAATTCTATTTCTAATCCTAGAATACTAACGTTGCTGGAATTAATAGTTTACTGTCAAGCAAAATTCAACTGTGGCCGATATTGCTGATATTACGGTTTACAAATAAGAACTAAGAGTTCCTGCTCATTTTGCATTTACTTATTTATATTATAAATCCGAAACAGTGGTAGTAAAAATTACAAACGTGGCATTTAATATTGTTAGTTAAATTTGAATGTACAGATGTTTAATTTTGTTGAAATAAATATGGCTTCAAAGCTTTCCGACAAAAATTCAGACCATTTACTAAAGATAGGTGACTCTATTGAAGGAAGTAAAAAATTGTTTGATGGGCATTGGTTTATAGCGAGTTAACAGCTTCTTATCTATAACCCAATACGATTCAAGACATATCAACTAAAGTCGCTTATTGTATGCAAGCAAGTCGTCAAATTGAAGATCGTTAGTACTCTAGGGTTAATATAGACTTCAATTTAATAATAGGGGACGTAGATGACACTTTCTGGTAATTATACAATGCAAGTAGAAACTGATGAGGTTTCTGATGAATCAGATGAAGAATCAGAAATCAATAATGTAGCAAATTATCAATTTAAAAAATCTAGGTGATTCCAAAGCAATGAAGGCTTCCTTCCACTCAGGTAGCTGGCTAAGGTAGCAATGAACGCGCCCCCAACACCCTTGTCCCTCAGTGCCTCGGCAAGTCCAGGCCACCACAGGTCATTGAAGGCCCCAGAGATGTCCACAAAGATGGAGAGCACATACTTCATGTCCGACAAGGTGACCAGTCGTTTGTAGGCCATTAGGGCATCTGTAGTAAATATAAGAATTAACTAAATTTCTCAGTCGGGCATAAAGCTTTGTATCCAACGCGTACATAAAGCTTACATAAGCGTACATAATCAAACTTAATTGAACTCGTCCTCGGGAGCAAGCTATCTCGCCCATCAAGTCAACTTGTTCAATAAATCCATAGATTATGTACTTAGTACATAAATAGCTATTATAAACAGTAAATAATTTCTTAGCAACTAAAATGTTTGTTTATTTCATTTTCCCTTATTTTTAACCCACCTATTTCTTGGAAAAAACTATCAGCCGGAAAGAAGGCCTCTAACATACTTTCATAATTTCAATAATAAACTTTCTTTGCTGTGTAGTTCAAACTATTTTTGGTAAATAGATTTTTTTTAAAATTTATTTATTTATTTATTTTTTTTCATTTAATAAACAATCAAAATAATTTACGTTCTATGGGCTTATAGTATGTCATATCAGGCGCGAATGGAGGGGCTCCCAGTGGAGTCAGTCCGCTATTGGTCTGCGAGATCTTTTGGCCACTTCTTCTTAAGACGTCTAAGAGTGGGTTCTTCTATGAGATGAGTCACTAGTTCGTTGGGATGAAGTTCCAATGTATTTTGATGCTTCGCAGCGTATTGATTGATTATCTCATTGTTAGTCACATAAGGGATATGAAGGTCCGAATGGAGAGTTTGGTTAGTAACATACCAAGGAGCGGTTGCCATGGTGCGTAGGGCTTTTTATTGAAAGCGTTGAATGATATTTATGTTTGATCTACTTGCACAGCCCCATAACTGGCAACCGTAGGTCCAGATGGGTCGAATTATACACTTGTATAGTAAGACTTTGTTGGTTAGTGATAGCGGTGAGTTTTTTCCAAGCCAACAACAAGCCCCTAAGTTATAAACGATTTAGTAATAACAATTCATTATCATAATGGTAATTTGTGAAAAGTAGCACCGTATTAATTTGCACTTTCAGACAAAATAGTTTTGTAAATAAAATAAACATTAGCTAATTTAAAGTTTACTTTTCAGCTTCGTCAAATATTGATTACAACTTTAATTGGTCTTATTTTGCTACTCATAAAAAGAGCAAACAAATTCTCTGAAAGGATTTAAATAAAAATAATATTGTAACGTTTAATTCAACTTTTTCATTTTTCTTTTCCTTTATGTGGACATATAATATAGTTAAGTAAACTTACTTTTTATTTCCTCAGATTTCCACATAATTTTGTATTTTAACACTTGAATTAATCAAGATATGTCCATTTTTCAGTTATTACACTTTAAAAATTTTTTAAAAACGCACTTCACTACATTTAACATTTTAAAATTGTTTTGAAACTTTTTTTAAAACGTACGTCACAGATTTTTACATTACACAAATAACATTAATTATCGATACTAAAACTGTTCATACCACTAACAGTTTTCGCGATATCGCGTCATCAGTAGTATTCGATATTATAAGCGTTCCTTCAAGTTTTTTGAATTTTTATATCCACTCCCCACTATTTTAATTTTTATCTATTCTTTTTATTATTATTGTATTTCATTTATGTATTAATTTTGTTTATTAGTTTTATTAACATATCATCCTTAACATGTAACTGTTCATTTATAAGTTGTGCTTTATTTTTGTTTTTATAAATGTGTATATTTTCAGCTATGTTCATCCTGACTCCTTTTTTCATTATTTTTTCTATTTTCATAGTATTTTCAATGGTACCAAACTGGTGTTTTTTTCTTGATACAAATGTCTTGTATAATTTGAAGTTGTATTATTTTTGTTAATGTGTTCTTTATACCTTTTATGGAAACTTCTGCCAGTTTGACCAACATTTTTTTTTTTTTTTTTTTTTTTTTTTTTTTTGTTACATGTGTTGCACTTAATGGAATGGAATTTATTCCATTAAGTGCAACACATGTAACAAAAAATATGTTGGTCAAACTGGCAGAAGTTTCCATAAAAGGTATAAAGAACACATTAACAAAAATAATACAACTTCAAATTATACAAGACATTTGTATCAAGAAAAACACCAGTTTGGTACCATTGAAAATACTATGAAAATAGAAAAAATAATGAAAAAAGGAGTCAGGATGAACATAGCTGAAAATATACACATTTATAAAAACAAAAATAAAGCACAACTTATAAATGAACAGTTACATGTTAAGGATGATATGTTAATAAAACTAATAAACAAAATTAATACATAAATGAAATACAATAATAATAAAAAGAATAGATAAAAATTAAAATAGTGGGGAGTGGATATAAAAATTCAAAAAACTTGAAGGAACGCTTATAATATCGAATACTACTGATGACGCGATATCGCGAAAACTGTTAGTGGTATGAACAGTTTTAGTATCGATAATTAATGTTATTTGTGTAATGTAAAAATCTGTGACGTACGTTTTAAAAAAAGTTTCAAAACAATTTTAAAATATTAAATGTAGTGAAGTGCGTTTTTAAAAAATTTTTAAAGTGTAATAACTGAAAAATGGACATATCTTGATTAATTCAAGTGTTAAAATACAAAATTATGTGGAAATCTGAGGAAATAAAAAGTAAGTTTACTTAACTATAGTAACGTTTAATGTTGGATTATAATGGAAGAGAAAAACCACTGGTAAATTCAATGAAAATGCAAATCTAATGCTGGAATATTAAAAGCTTATATGCAATGTCTTAAAGCGATTATGGTTTCATTTACAATTTTAATTTCATGCGGAAAGCTTCCGCATTTTTATTATGTTTTGAGACATTTATCCAGGTCGAAGCAGTAACCACAATAAAATTCCTCTTTATTACTTGCAGTAAAGTAGTTAATTTAACAAGAACTTTATTTTGCCATTACATAATAATTTTATTTGTTTTGTTACGAGGTTGTAACAATAAACAACATTCTTACCGAGTAAAATTCGGGCAGAAGAAACGGCCGTAACATCTTGAGCCTACAGTTAATACTCCACAATACCAAAGAAATTTTAAATTAAAGAAACTTTTTAAACAAATTCAATTACAGTTTTAATTTGTAACTTCAGAGTTGTTAAAATCTTGTGTGTAACATTCAACATTTTCCAGTTTCAGCTTCATATTTTATAAATTCCTGTATTCATTTGATTCACTCCGCAACTTTTTCATTCCGGTAACAGCCTCCGCCACTTCATTCATATCCACGACTCACGGCTAAATTCCTGCAACTTTTATCATTTCCTTTGAACTTTCATATCAATTTCAGCGAACTAGGGCAAATTTAAATAATTCGCTGCATGTCGCATATCTGCCTGCAAGATTATTTTATTTAAAAGTGTCGAAAAAATCACGAATTTAAACAACTAAAAAAGAAGTGACGTGAAAACTGCCGAAAGAATGGAAGACGTCAAGGAAAAGCAGAAGTTGAATTTTTAAAGGCGAAGGGTTCGTCGGAACTGCCCTATAACAGTTCCGATGTTCCCCTTTCGCGAAACACATTTGAATGGGAAGAATATACAATGACATTTGCTACCTTTTGAAGGAATGGAATTATTTTTAACTTTTACGGAATTAAATTTTTTTAAATTGTTATGTGCTTAAGTTTAAGTGCAATTTAATGTAACTTCCAAATGTTAAATTTTATCTATTGCAGTGCATTCGTATAGAATTAATGGTACTGCAATTTACAATATTTAAATAATTCATTAAGATTGCTTTTGACATTTAACTGGTACAGTTTTGTTGCTGTTGATTTAATCGTGGCTATTTGTATTCATTACGTTTTTCTTGTATATTATTTTTGGATAAAATTGTTGTATGTATCGTCTATTTTTTAGCATTCTTTCAAAACAATTTTCGTTGTGGAGAACAAAGTTGAATTCTTACCTGCAACAATATTTCAGGATCTTGCTGAAAATTGTAAGAATTAAAGGAGCCTAACAATTTCTTATATTTTCAGCTCTACATTGTTTTTTGATTACTTGTATGAAGGTATTGGCGTATAACTGGTTTGTTACAAGAAATTTAAAGTTAAATTTGTCTGTTTTTACATAATATGTGGTGTTCTAACGCTACCGTTTAAGATGTATGTATACAACTAAAACAAGGAGCAGTTAAAAGCTAAGAGCGACAAATTTTTCTTCATAATCAATGCTTCAAGCCACTTATTCCATTCCAAAATGCCTGCAATTTTAATTTGAACATTCGAATTCTCGTCTCAGCACGTTGCCATGTTTCCATGTTTTATTTATCATAAAGTGGAAGTGACGTGAATGTAATATTTTTGAAATTGACTTTGTTAGTTTATAAAAGTTCTTATGGGTCAAAATTGGCGTTACGATTGTGAAGATTTCTCAGTGCCACTTTACTTGAGGATAGTCGTAGGGAGCGCTATGTTGGTTATATTTCGTACTGGCGTTTAGAATTCGGAGAATTGGTGGAGACTGGTAGATTCGCAAAGACAACACAGTCCCGAAAAGAAAGAGCTCAACACACTGCAATTTGCATGGTTTTACCTAGAAAAACCGACTTTTAAGATTCAATCCTTGTTGTAATCGTTTGATAAGGGGCTGTTCAAGTATTACGTAAGCAGAATTTTAGCTATTTGTAACCCCCCCCCCCCCTTGTCAGCAAAAATAAGCAAAGCTCTAACCCCCCTCATGCGCTTACGTAAGCATTGATAAAATTTCCTATAGTTATTTTTTCAAATACTACTAATAATTCATAAACAAGTGTCATTGACATCAATTTGAGTCTCTTTCTATGAAACAAACATTTTACTAGTAAATTAAGTTTTTTTTATTTTTAATAGATTGCAAAATATGTACAGCAGGCGCTCGGTTGTATGAACATCCATTATATGAACTATTCATTACAGTGAACAGCATACTACGTTCCAAAGAATGAACAAGATCAATTTCGATTATATGAATAGCCTGTTTTAATCCCAAAATTTCGTCTTCCGTGAATGTACTATTGCGGCCACCGAAATGTGCACGATACCTGACACAAATATCCCTATTTTTCCATAGATTAAAGCTGGCTTTATCCAGTGACTTTCGTGAAATAATATTTGTCATGAACAAAATAACATTGACATTTTGCTAATTTTTTTAGGACGCCTATATGAAGCAAAAAACAAGTTGCTAAAAAAAATCGTGTACATTTCGGTGGCCGTAATAGTACATATGTATATACAGAACAGAATAGTGTTCACATTATCAGAAGAAAACTTGGAACAAAAGAAATATGTATTTTTAATTCTTAACGAATGACTGGTATTCTAAAAATGCAGGAAAAAAGCATTCCCGAAACGTTTGTCTGCAAAGAGAGTATAAACACAAATAACACAATATTTTAATACACTTTAATCGTGGAAAGTACGAATAAAAAGGACTGTGAACAATTTGATTTTATCAACACCTCTGGTTTCTATTAGTTCATATAACCGAGCGGCTACTGTATGTTTGAAATTATTTAACTGTCCTCACTCCAAAACACTTCTTTGCTGACGTAATCACCATTCGAATCCCCCCGGCCTCATTGTCATCAAAAATAAGCAAAGACGTAAGCCCCTCCCCCCTACTGATGCTTACGTAATACTTGAACGGCCCCTAACAAGAAAATGGAAAAAACTTTTACCTTAACATACTTTATGAAAATGTGAATCATAACATAAGTTGAAAAAAAAACAAAAAAAAATTGACCTGAGCACACTTTATGAAAATGTACACTGCAATTTTCATGGTTTTACCTAGGAAAACCGACTTTTAAGATTCAATCCTTGTTCTAATCATTTGATAACAAGAAAATGGAAATTTTTTTTACCTTAACACAATTTATGAAAATGTGGATCATAACATAAGTCGGAAAAAAAAAGACCTGAGCACACTTTATGAAAATGTACACTGTTGTTATTGTAATCCAGGAGTGGCCAACCCAAATGATCTTGCGGGCCACTTTGGAAATGCATCATACCTCCTCGGTCCACATATAAAATTCTATATCCCCATATTAGATTTAGATCCACTATAGACATTTTTTAGGAGTGAAAAATTGAAACATAATGAGTTATTATTATTCTGTATTATTTGTGTTTGTAAAAGTGTGATGAATCTCGGGGGCCAGAAAAATGGTCAAGGCGGGCCGCGGGTTGGCCACCCCTGTACTAGAAGATAGCCTGCACAATTTTTAAAAAAATATCTGGAGCCACTTATCAAGAGGGAAACCGTAAAATGTACTTTCAATTTCCATGGTGCACTCAAACTTATGAGCGGTATTCCGTATCGGTTTTCTAAACAAAGGTATGTCTACATGATGATCAAATCTCGCACAGACCAATTCTGGGTTAACAATTACCATGAGGTTCAACTGTTATTATTTTAAATTTTGAAGATAGATTTTTGCTCTTTCTGTTACTTTTTTAAAATAAATTTATTTTTATATTTATTAATTGGTCTTGCTTCCTCAACTAATTACCAAACTCTTGTTATGTTAATGAATGTTTTAATATTATCACAATATTACAGAGTGGCCCGTTTTCTTTATACTGCAGAGTATAGGATATTCCAGACCACACACTATTACCCTTTTAAAATCTAGAACGTTGATTATTTTGAAATGAAAAAAATCCTATTTTATATAGAGAGCAAAATAGTATATTATTATACAAGTTTTATAAGACGATCTATTGTCGCACGAATAAGTTTGGGGCACGACGAGCGAAGCGAGGAGTGCTCCAATGTCATGAGTGCGACAATACGTCTTATAAAACGAGTGTAATGTATTATTTTTTCTACTTTGGTGCTCTTAGTTTCAAGAAAATTTTAAAATTGTGCTTTCTAAATATTCTAGAGATTTTTAGGATTAGGTACTGGTTGAGTTGGTATTTGTCATGTGTCATATGTCAACTAAAACTTCAAATTTAAAATCTCCAGTTTGATATTTTTGTGAATAAGTCATGGAAGAATTAAGTTGTACACTTGGCTTGACCTTGACATGAGCTCGGTAGAGTTGCCCGACGCCGGCCAGCGTGCTATTACAGCAATACCAACGTAATAAGTATTAAAAAAAAACAAAAGCCGTTTCACAAAAAGTTCCTTTGTGACACTACTTTCAGTTCCACAAAAACTCGCTTATGATACCAAAGTAGAAAAATAAATTTGATCGCGGTAGTTCATAAAATTAATATCACGAAATAACAACTTGCATAGTATTAAGTGCGCGAAAGCGGTGGTCTGAGTAAGGTCAAGTGTTTGGTATATTATTCCAGAAACGGTTCGAAAACTGTGATAAAATATTTTGAAAATAGTCATATTGCTTCTTTCGGCAGAATCGTTTTGTGCTCTATTTTCTAATTTTAAAACTGCATTATTAACCCATTAGTGCATAATGTATCTTATAATACACGTCTACATTTTAATTTTGTGTGGGTCAGAATTGCAATGCACGCACATTCCAATGATTTTGATAATTTCAAAAAAATAAGACTTCATACACGAATGGGTTAGTATAACCTTAAACAGATGTAAACTGCTATTACTATCAACATAAAGTAAAAAGAAAAATATTTCCTCATAATCTTCTAACCGTTTCTGGAATTAAGAAACACACTGCAGTTCCGTGCTATGTTCTCTTTAAAAAACTTCACTGATGGTCGTAATCACCCATTTCTGGCTAAACCCGGAAGTCGAAAATACCGCGATCCGATATATAAATTAGGTACTTTTTAATTCCCCCAATATAGTACGTTGTGAGGTGTACAATGGAAACGGGGGTAAAAAATTAACTAGAAGTTGTAAATTATGAGCTAGAGGCATTTTACTTGAGCTAACATAATCACAAACTCGCACATAGCACAGACGCTGTTGTAAAATTAGCCAAGCCTTGTTTAACCCTAACGCTTTCCGTGCAGTTGCTCAATCTCCACGAAATGGACAACAATGATTTCCGTAGACGAAGGCGACTCTGGAACATAATAGGGAGATTCACTGGGACAAAACAATATTTTACCACATCCTCTTTGCTTGCCGGATTTATCTACGACAACCCACCATTTTTCAAACATTCGTATAAATTATTTTTTATAAATGTTGATTGGAAGTTGCTAAAATATGGGTATCAGAAGGGTTAATAAATCTGAAGGGATACAAGTATTTTCATAATCCACAACTTATTTTTAAAATAACTAAAAAGTATAAAGTGTGTAAAAATACATCGTTAATAATAAAACAAATTTGAAGTACCACTTTAATACACCTTAAACTTGTTTGATCAAGGCTGAAATAAATCAAGCGATAAATAAATAACGATAACTCACCCCGTAGATATTGAGGAGTGTACCTTAGGAGCGATGCGTTAATATCACCCAGGGGTCTAATGCAAAATTGATTGGTTTTCCGTCCCACGCTTTTTCATTCAAGCGTGCATGTGTAACGATGGATGCAATCGAGTCAAAGAACTGAATAAAGAGATAGCCAGCTCATCCGAACAAACATATGGACCAGAACATTCGGCAAGCCGACCATCAAATACAGCAATCAAATAAAACTTGAACAACAGCACAACATTCCTGCCTGGCATTCAACCCTTTTTACAATTAATTACAGAGGGACTTAAAAAAGAAAATAAATTATGTCGAAAAAGTCCTGAATTGACTGAAATTTACGACGAATCTCTTCATCGCGATTTAATTAGTTCTAGCGTGAAATTTTTTTATCGCGAAAATATTCGCGCGTCCTGGTGGATGTATCGACAAATCAATGATAAAAAGAACGCTGCTATCTGTTTCCGTTTTCTTTTCAGCACATGCGAGCGGAGAAGGAACGTTCGAACTTCCATAATCGTTCCGTTATCTTAATTTCTCGCTGAGAATTTTCGAGGTTAATGGGTATTACCCTTGCGATACGATCTCCGGATTTAGTTTAGCGGAACCGAATTTTGGGCCAATGCCAACGACTGAAAAATATCATTTTTCAACAATTGAAACTGCTTACAGTACACATATCTTCGTTCCGCGTCGTTTCGCTTATAATTGCGGACAGACATAAAGAGCGCGCTACCGAAAACGACTCATAAAATTTCTAACTTGTTTCAGCTTTCCTGAAATTAAAATAAATGTGCCAATGTTATTTTAAGCTTCTTGTTGGGTTAAAAGTTATGCATTTAACCTTTCCAACAAAATAAATCGATTAAGAACGTAATTGCTTTATTAGGGCTGTATTTTAAGTTTTGAAGCGAATTACAGTCTCTCAAATTTTCATTTTGTATCCAATAAAATAAAAAATAACGAGCTGTTTCTGATTGCTTTTGCTGGTACATTTGCAAACAAAATATAAAATTGCCAGCTTGTTTCATATTTCAAAGTTAATGGCCAAATACAGATTTTGCGGTGAAGATTTACAACCTACACACAACAAACATTTGTATTCATGTATTTTCATGCTTTACAAACAACTTAAATTTCAGTTAGAACATGGCCGTAAAAGGAATATAAATTTAAGCAACAATTGCTAAAATGAAACCAAAAATATTAAAATATCTTTATTATGTAATATTCAACGAAACCGATGCTTCACGAAACTTCATAATTCTAGGAAATGCAATCCAACTATTCAGGAGAAAATATTACCAACAGAATGTTCTAATTACAAAACGTTACCTAATCGAACGTTAAAACTAGACATGGAACTGCAGAATTTTAGTGCACAAGCGATTTCCTTTTTTCTAAAAGATATTGTTAAATCGCTGGAAAATTTGAAATTATTATTAAATTTATTTGTTTCCATAAAGGGAAAAACCATTCCGACGAACGTTTTATTTTGTTGTGTAAATAATCTGGAAAATGTCACATGCCGATCGATAAAGAAAATTTGTTTCAGAATCAATTTCAACAGAGATTGTATTGAAAAATTGCAATTAAATATTGATCAAATATGATCGCTCAGAATAACTAACACAATCTTGAAGAGATCGGCAATGCTCATTGAAAAATATAATTAGCTGATGCAATTCTGAATGGAATATAATTTAATGTGCAACATAAAGGCGCGTCCAGACTTGTCGGAAACATTGTTATTAACAAAGTTATTTTACATTTCGACGAAGAGCAACAAGTTATTTTTGAAGTGAAAACTTCTTTAGGCGCGTTAGACGATTTTTGGATGGGGTAAATCTTACGAGTTCGCACCTAGTTACGTCACGCAGTTACCGCGTCACGGAGCCACTAATTTGATTAATTTATCGACAAATCAATCCTCAAAAACAATTGTAAAGAATGTTTCTAAATGTCAGAATTTTCATAATTTACAAATTGGAGGCCCATACTCGTACTGGGGGCCTATCAACACGGAATGAACCATACATTCCAAAGTCACATTCAGATTATGATGATGAAATTCACAATGATATTCCTTCACAAGTTCAAATTAATTATGTTCCACAATTACATGAGCCAATAATAACAAATTATGAACTAAATACTTAAAATTTTCCTTATCAAAATATTATTCCACTGTTATTTCATAGTTTTAAGTCTTCACTTCTGTCGGCAGTCCCCAATAACTGCCAATTTTTTTTTTCATCATTTTAGTGCATCTCGCAACAGCTTAACTAGTTTAACAATAAGTTCACTTTTGTAAACGTTTCTAATCACATTTGTAAGATCAAAATGATAGGTTTCCTTATGATAAGCTTTTTTTTATAGACAGCGTGAATCGAAGTGTTTGTTAAATATTATATTAATATTATTTTTATATAAAAATGATATTATTCGACTGACAAATTTTACTGACCTTATAAAGTTAGAATCGATAAACCGTCCCTAATTAGACTACCAGAAGGTCAAAAATATTTTATTGTGATTGTTGATTCCTTTATTATTATTTTATTAAATACGTCCGAAGACACCAATTTAGACACACAAATTAAACATTTTAACCCATTAAGAACGGAATTTATTTTCGGTTACAGATCCCATGGGACGGAATTTATTCCGATGTAGTTAGATTTGTGCCGCGAATGTGCGGAATTCGGGAAAACTGCTTCTTTTCTAGTGTGACGCGTATGGACGACATACGTTCTTAAAGGGTTAAAAAACAAACACAAGCTCAACATTATAAAAGGCTAAAATTTAAGATAATTCAAAATCAACAGAACAGGAAATTTTAAAATTGTCATTATTTAAGCAGGTCAGTGGCCCCAGCAACCACAATTGGCATGCAAATCGTCCCTAGAGCGAAGGGCTCCAGCCTTCAATATCACAAATTTTCTAATTCTTTTGTGCTGTGACAAATTTTATGATGGTTATAATTTTCTTATTTTAAAAGCTTTTAACTGCGTCTTTAGGAACTACATATTTGGCAGTTTAGTTGGGAAATCGTTTAACATATTTTATGTCCCACTTCGTTGATTAAAAATTCAAAACCGGCGCTTAGCATTCTGGCAAAATTTTTAAAATTTCCGTCACACTCCAATTGATCATTAACCCTTTGAGTGCCAAGCAGCGCGATCGCGCTCCTCAATACACTGGCCGAAAATGCCAAGAGCGCGGTCGCGCTTTTGCTCCCGCACTAACTAATACGATGGATACTTATCGATTCTTGTTTATTGTTTATTGTTTTTGGAATTGGCAATTTTAGCTAATTCTCTAAAAATCATTTTGACACTCAAAGGGTTAATTGCAAACGGAACAATGTCGTCGGCTTTTAATTCGTTGATCATATCACTGCCCACTGTACCGCTTTCGATACCTTTTTCAATGGGCAAATCCAAAATCTTTTCTTTTCCTTTTTCTGTGCATCACTTAAAATTACATATACTGCAGCCGCGAGAAGAAAGTCTTCCTGATTTACCATTGATACTTTGACTAATTTTTTTTTGTATCAACCGATTATGCAAAATACAGTTCTACCAGAAGCTTCATGCTTTAAGTACTTTATTACCGAACATAAATAAATGCATTCGAACCTACCTACCTGCGACAGTTGTATTCCAGAAGTTTCAAATTTCGTTTGATATTTACCGACAACTGGCCGGTAACAAAAATTGGTTGAAAAAGTATACAAATTGGTGCTTTTCGGCGAAATCTCGAAAATATTCGGAATAACCTTTTTTCTGTCTTTCTTGGGTCAACGAGGAATCCTATACACTTCAAAAAGTTTTCAGTGTTACAGGGAAACAAGGTTTCCATAACTTATTACTAAGTCTGGACGCGCCTTAACATTAGTAAACGGCGCCATCAAGATATAGGAAAAGATTAAGTTACCGGTCCATTAGATGGAGCACCTAATTACACGAATATCCTTTTTGCAATCAAATACATTTTATTCACATGATGGCGTAGTTATAACTATTAAACACCGTTAACTTCCTGTTTGGTTGAATTATTATTATTTACGACGAGCACTTCTTTCAATTTCCTTGTGGACCACCTCCTTTTGATAAAAATAAATTTTAAATGTAATAATAATAATATAAATGTTGTCTGACCAAAAGTAATGAACCACTACGTTTTTACACAACATAACATAACATTACACAACATAAAGTCAAATAATTTGGTCACTCGCACAAATCACACTTTCTGTAGAGTGGAATGCTTGAATTGAAGGAATTTTAGAATAAAGTTATTTTTCATATATATTTTTATTAGTAGGTGAAAATTTAACATCACATCCATCCTGTTTAAAAATATATTTTCAGTTTAAGAACAACATTATCATTGGGTAACAGATGTACGTATATGAAATGGAAGTTCGTCGAAGTCATTAGCCATTGTTTTTCTCTCAAGAAATAATTGGCAAAAATCTACATCAATGTAAAAACAAAGAAGCAAAATGCTTACATTGTACCATGAATATATTATTATAAAAATTTACCAATATAGACCAGTTTGAATGATTCAATAATGACCATTCCACTTTATGCAGAGTTCCTTTCCGCAAATCCGCGTACTTCAGTCACGTTGTGTTTTGTTAAATTCTTACAAAGAACTCTACATCCGCTAAAAAGTAAAATTTGTTATATGACTAATAAATAAATAAATAAATAAATAAATAAATAAATAAATAAATAAATAAATAAATAAATAAGACTAAATGTATAAAAGAAAATCAAAATTATTTCTTTACCTTCGTCGTTACTATTAATTATGTTATAGAAGCAACTGGTTTGCATGTCCCTTTCGTTTTATCTCTTCTTACTTTTCGTTCCGATGGAAATAAACTAAAAAACAATTTGTTTAATGGCTGTTACATTGAAAAAGCTTGTAGAATTTTTACAAAATTCATTCGGTAAGCTAAAAGTGTGGGAAAAATTATAATTACAACAAATTTACTTACATGCGAATTTATCACACACAGAATCAGAAAATCCCCATAATTTCAGTACCATTTTTAAAAACGGTCGTTGAAACTGATCATTTAGTTGATCGACATTTATTAATATTGCATTGAATTAACATCTTCATCTCGGCACATTAAACCACTTGTAATATTTCTCATTTCTTCACAATTAAACATTCACTAATTATGTAAGTTACTAAAAATTGACTTTACAATAAAAATACAGAAAATGCACCCCGAAATATGTATTTTCTTACTGCAAGCCAAGCTTGGTATAACGTTTTTAAACTAAATTTGTAAGAAATTCGAAAGTAATTTATCATTTGGCAGTAAACGGCCCTTTCCTGTAAAAATGTCGGTCATAAAGCAATTTACAACATTCTGTACAATTGTATCGGCCCAGCTGAACCCAGCGCAAGGCTTCTAAACAATGGCATTATAGAACCCTTGTAACTAACGTTCATCTCGAACAAAACCTTCAGTGCGGTCACCACAAATTGAGAATCCCCGTGCTAACTCCGATACTATCAAGCAAGCAGAATCGTGCTAAAGACAAGACTTTTATCAGTTCATAATGTAAGAAGTGAGTTTTTAAAAAATTCTTAGGTAGCACTTTTTCAGTGAAGACAAGTTTGGTATAAAAATGTATGTCGGGCTGCATTAAAAACAACCTCAAGTGACTCACCCTGTACATTGTTTTGATAATTAAATGATTTTGTTTTCTACAAACTTCCGCTAGAAGGTCCCGAGTTCGAATCACAAGCATTGCAGTCAGAGTTATAAATTCGGTTGCTGGCTCAGTTACCAGTCGTTAGTAGGAATGCAATTAATGACGCTTTCCCTAAAATTTTGTAACGATTCTCCCATATAACACCGGTTGCATCAGCAAGGTTTGCACTAAAAATGTATTCTTAAATTATTGTGCAAACATGTGAAGTCATGAAAGTCAACATTTCATTTATTGTATCGAAAAGTAAATACAACTTCATTCTACATCAAAACGTGCAATCACAAATGAAAAACTATTAATTAGTTACCCAACAATGCTGGGATATGGCATAAAACAGAACCTCAATAAAGTTAGCAAAGCAAAACGACCACATTTAGCTGTATGTGATTGTATTAGCAGTTTCCTGTAATTTTGTTTTAAATTGAAGGTACATATCAGCAGTTATGCAAAATAACTAAATCTGATGAGTGGCCTTCAGGACTTCGTTGCTCCTCAGGGAAACATTTTAGGGGATATGTGGATAATGCGGTTGTGTTTCATTTTACTCGTTACTTAAGTACCTGCCCGTTGGTTTTTAATTCTACATTTTCTTAGGACTATTTATAGAACAATATTGAGAATAAAGCTTTGACTACAAAAGTAAAATATTGCCTTTTCAGAACATATGAAGTACGTTCCCTTGTAAATGTAAATTAGGAATCATCCTAAAAAAGAACTGTTCATAAAAGTATAGCCGAGTCAATAAAATTTTTGACTTCATAATTATCAGAAACCGCTCCGATTTGGATGATTTTTTTAAAAAACATTTTATAATACATTATTTTAAATCAGAAAGATTCTATCAGGCGAACTTAATTATTTATATTGTTTAAACAATTATAATTAATTTATAGAATAACGGCGCGGATTATGTAGTATACCCGGTAATATGAAATACCATGTTTTTTGTAGAATTACTAACCCCAGCTACACTCATTTGAATAAGTTTAAGATTCTTCCCCAAGAATACCTAGCGTAAGAGCATTAACCATGTGGCTGTTCAGATAGTTGAAGTGATTTCGTATAGCAACAGTAATCCAAAATATAATGCAGAATGCCTTTTCTGTTCATGACATTTTACGGCTGGGTAGGTGAACTTTACACTGAAAATAGGAGATTGCATAGAATGATTTTTTTTACGGGCAAAGCAACATTCTGCACGAATGGATATGTCTCTTCACAAAATAGTCTTCACTGAACATTCAAAAGTTTTCATTTTGAAATTAAAAAAGCAGTCAACGTTACAAAAAGTTAACGTCCGGTGTGGAATATTTTGTGAAAAAATTATATGGCCCATATTTTACAAAAGGAAATTTGAACAAACATGTTTATGTGCATAATTTGGAAACATTCATTCTACCGTTTTTAAACACCTTAGAACCGGACATACCAAATAATATCATTTAGCAGCAAGACGGATGCCCTGTCCATTCTACTTTTCTTCTGAAAGAATGGTTAACTCAATATTTTGGAGATAAGTGAATAGGAAGATTTGGTCCAGTTCTCTATCCCGCTATGTCGCCTGATCTCTCTACGCTTGACTTCTTTTATGGGGAGTTTCAAAACAAAAAGTTTACAAAGATGACCTGCCGCATGACCGGGAAGTATTAAAAGTGAGAATACGAAATGCCGTTAATGAAATTAATGTACCCGGAACAATTCATAAGGTGTATGACGAATTTATAAAAAAAATTATAAAATGTGTCGAGGTCAAAGGAAGTTATGTGGAGTAATTTTCCCCCAATAATTTTATTTGTGTTAGACTTCAAATTTTACGCAATAGTCGATACTTACAATTAGTGCTGGCCAAATCGTAGTATTATTATAATTACTTACATTTGAATTGTTTATTTGTTTTGTTTGTTTCCTGTTGTTTCAACTATTCTACGGCCGCAATTGTACATACAAAATTTTGTTACTACCTCTACCAAACTTTATATTTAAGCGTTTCTTAATTTCTGAACCAACTTTCTAAAATAACATCTTTTCCGAAAGTAAAAAATAAGACTACTTTGCTTAAGGTTAATTTAATGTTTTGTAATTTTTAGAACAGCCTGTACATTTTAATAAAACTTTAGCAATTGTTTATGACTATCCAAGACAAGCAAAACTTTTTATAAAGAATAACTTTTTGGCGTAAAGTTGAAAATAATTTTTTTTCCCCTCTTGGCAACCCCATCCGTGAACACACTGTATATTCACTAGATATTAGAATACAATTTATTCAGTTACTATTAACATCTAAATGCCAATTTGCCTGTTATTAAAATCTGTAACGGAGGTGAGATTACAAAAACAAATTTCTAATAGCTTTAATAGTTTGTTAATAAATCGCCATCAAAGTCAACTTTCACACTGGTTTAATTTTAAAAAAAATTCGACCATGTTGTAGTTTGGAAGAATATTAGTTTCAATTTTCAGAATTTTTCCACCAGTGGAAAGTTTTCATCTCAAAAATTCTACACAATGGACCAACCTGTATTTTGTTGCTTATAAAGGTATCATGTAGTTAAGATGTGCATATTAAGATGGACATATTTTATTTGCATTATATTTGCTTTTTTAAAATACTTCTACAATCCGGAAAATTCGCTAATCCGGACTAGGTGAAAACTTTATTCATCCGGATTAGTGAGTTGTACTGTACTATAACAACGACTGTCTGTTTCGTGACGGTAACACGATCGTTTTTCGCAGTTCTCCCTCGTGCTCGGATCCAGGTAGTTCATAAACACAAAATTTAATTATAACAAATTGAATGAAATGAGTTTGGTTAGTCGTGACGTGTAGCAGTTAATTCAATTCTCCGCATTGATATAATGTTTTCCCGATTTCTCAAACCCCCAAGTTTAATTTCGACTGCAACTTCTGTGCATATCGGGAAGGAAAATCCAATCGTAAATTTCCGTAAGTAATGGAAGCGGTTAGACAATACAATTTCTTTTTACGATTGCAGTTTAATAAATGCTAGTTTAACGATCCATTTTGTAGTTAGCTACGTTTATTAACGAGACGTGTTAAGACAGTCGAAGTGCGCGTTTCAAGAAACGTTCTATTATTACATTCCTCCGCATTAAGTCAGTTTTAATGATCGTGTAAACGCTGATATTGAAATTCGGATATTAAGCTACCTATAAGTTTTAATTAGTTACCTTGAAACGTAATGTCAGCGAAAACATTTCACGTTGATTTATTATCTTATGATTTTGTTGAAATAGCTCTTCGCTCACCTTATAATTCCTCCTGGCACACGTTAATCGTCTCCCATTTTAATTACTTCTCCTCTCCAAACGAGCGTTCGCGTCTCTTAAACTGCGAGGCGCAGCGTATTCTTTTTAAATCCTTGAATTATGCGGAAAATGTTTTTTATATGGACAAAAGGGTCGTCCTGTGTAAAATCCGTGCAGTAAATTCGATTCGGAGAATGAATAATGTAAATGAGGCGCTGCCCCCCGAAAAGATAATTCTATTTCTTCATCTTTTTTCGCACCTGGTGCAAAAATTTAATTTTCATCCGATATCAATCATTCCCGGAATGCTGATGCGAATTTGAATCGTAATGTTGTCCGGGCGCTAAGGAAGCGGCAAGAAATCGCTGGAGAAAGAATGCGAGGCGACAAGAAGGTAATTGCTGTTTTTCTTTTAACGGGGAAAAATGATGATGTTTATGTCGGAGCGGAGAGTTATTTATACCCGGTGAATAAGATACGTGCTTTTAGGGCATACATCGTCGAGTTCTTGAGGCGTGGTTAAAGTTATTTTGCAGTTATTGTGCTAGGACTAAGAAAAAATGACTGTCACATTTTTCTTTTACTTTTTCTCAAATTTAATTTCGTGTCGGGAAAATGTAGCGATAAAAGTTTTCGTGCTAAAAATACGCCTGCCGATCTCGTTCGCCAAATTTTAATTCTCGAAATCTTATTGTGTTTTCTTTTTCGTTATCGGTTCTTTTTCTTATGTAGCACGCGTGCTTGAAACATTTCAAACGCCTTTATCTCACGTCTTAGAAACTCCTTTTTAAACATTTTAACCCTACTATTTAGATATAGACATATTTCTGAAGTTAATTTAAATTAGTTAAAATAAATTGATTTTCTCTACTTTTCTGTTCTTTCTGCATGGATCCGCTCGAAGTTTTTCTTAGGCGATTGTCCATACGTCTTCGTCTTTTTAATTTTAATTTTTTACATGGTGTTGTCTACTTTTTATTGCAACATCTCCAGTAATTCATTACTTACCCTTAGTGTCATTCTTTTGTTCAATACCCACATTTCTGCTTCAATAACTTTGAACTATCGTCGCAAAGTATTTCTGTTTAGTGTCTAGAATCATATACGAGGAACAACAGCAAAACATTATTTAAATATTATTTACAGTACAACGTAAGCTTTTATTACATTTGTAGTGAAAAGTACAGGGTCGTCCAACGTTAATGGTCACTGGCAAAATTGGTTTCAATTATTAAATTAATATCTTCAAATTATGTTTATTTCATGAAGCGACCAGAAACTGGTGGCATGAGTTTTTTTTATGACCAAGCAGACGCCGTGAAAAGGTAAAAAAGTGTAATTTTTTAAAAATAATTTTTTTGTGGAATTTACTTCCAGCGTTTAATTTCATTTTGCGAGTCACAAAAATGTTTTTGTTTAAATTTTTTGAAAGAATTGATTAATAATAAAATCAACAAAATTTTCATCGAAGATTTACTATTTTAAATAGCTTAGATTGATAAATTTACCCGACACAAATGGTGAGCAAATCATATATAACTATATAAGGGGTTGTAAATCAGACCGCACTGTAACTTGAAGTTATCAGGTCCGGACTAAAAATAAACGCTTTCTGCCAATAATGACTTCTTAGTATTTCTTAAAGGGTTCAGTTAAATATTCTACCTATGCTTCCACATTAAGCTGTTTTCATATTGTATATAGTTGATTGAAGTGGTTTCAATGACTTTTTGTAAGTTTTTTTTTGTTTTTTTTCCCCGGGTGCCTGATCGTCCATGTCAGAAGCCGAGCTTCACAACCACACAGCTCCTGTCAGGACACGGGAACTTCGGCATCCACCTGCATCGGCTGGGGAAGCGTGATCTCCCGTGCTGTCCTGCATGCCCGGATGCTGACGATGATCCCGCCCATCGTCTCCTTGTCTGCCCACTGTTTGACAACGCCCGCTCTGACCTGCAAGCCCAAGTGCAGCCCTAGCCTCCGCCATTAGAGCTTGTGCCTTATATGGACCCGGAACTGTTGCGTCCATTCACTGTGGCCACTGATTGATCCACCGGCCACAAGTAACTTTGCCTGGCCCCAAATGCCTTGATGAACCTCCCCGCAAATGTTCTTGTCTGCAACGCTAGCCACCGCCTTCCTGCGAAGCCCTGGTGCCATCAACATAGAAAACTGATCCACAGAGTACTGCTCTCCCCCGAAAAGTCAAGAAATCCTTCATCTATTTGTAAATATTTTAAGTTGAAATACTGCCGCTGTAACCGACTGTAACTGTGCGTCCTATTTGGCGCTATAACTTGTTTAAATTACATGCGCTGTTTGGCGCCTTATATAAGTTTGAAATTTCAAAGCCAAGATACGCCTTTGATACATTTGAGAAATACATGGTGACCAACACCCCCTTTTCCATTGGGCACTCTGGGCAAGTGCCCAGGGCCCCGCGATCTATGAGGGCCAGATTACCAGATCACCAACTGATAACCGATATTACCGAATTTCGCTTGTCTACTCCTTTTGCCTCTTGTTAATAAAATAGTCTTTTGTCATATCATAGCGATAGGGGTCCCATTATCCTAAAGTGTCCAGCGCCTCCAATAGATTAAAGACAGCGTTGATGGTGACTCAACCAAATCTGACAGTGAGTTTTCTACCAGTGGCGTATCATTTTACATTGTGAAATGGGAACACCGAATATAAGCTTTCATTCAAATTTCATGTTAAATATATTATTCAGTTTTGAGGAATATTTTCTTGCCGCCAATACTTTTTTGCGGAGCTTAAATTGAAAAAAAGTAGATCTATTAACTAGATATTTATTCTATTTATACAAATTGTTTCAAATAATTACAATGTGCAACAAGCATTTTGTTTATGTATATTTTTCTGTAAATACTAGAAGTCTAGTAGATCATGCATTCGAACAATCTTATGTCATTTGTTTTGCGCTGCTCAAAATTCTTCACTGTATAAGAGAAAACGTAGATCCAATATTCATTTTTAATCAAAACAATTTTAAGATTACGTTGCCATAAGATTCTCTTTGTCTGACGATCCTTTTTTCTGGCAATATTTTGCGTGGACTGTGAATTTAGGCCACTCAAAATATTTCCCAGAAATTATAGTTTTTTTTTCACAATCTTCGTTATTTCCAATTCCTTGTTCATTTGCCTAAACGCTTATACGTTTGCCACTCTTTCTCCACATTTTCTCAACATTTTCAATATTTTAATATTATCCTTCGTCAATGTCTATAATTTCATCCCATACATTATTGATAAAATGCTGCATCTGGCTATTCTCATTGATCTATCTATTATTGAGTTTTCTGTTAGCTGATTTTTCATTTTTATGAAAACTCCTTTGGTTGTTTTAATACTTGTTCATATCTTCAAGACATCACTATCTCTTACTTAAACCCCGATTCTGTGATATGTTCCATATTACCATTTTTCACTTTGAACTTGTTCGATTTTTTTAAAAATTGCAAGAAAAATATTATTAAAAAACACATCCGCATAATTCATGGACAAATATTAGGATTTAGACTAAACATTAAGCTTAGTTATTGTGTTTTCAATCAACCAAATAATTGATGACCACTAGAACACACACCTACAATTTATAAGCTACACAAGGCCATTTGAAAAAGATAAACACAATGCAGTAAAATGCTAGGCAATAAAGGAATTGTTCAACGAACATGTATGCAAATCTAGAACTATCCTTATCCAGAAGCGAAGTGGAAAAGAAATGAATGATTACAGACAACAAAGGTGAATGTAGTTTTTCACAATACTGTTTAATCTACACCGATCATGCACCTTGCAAATTGAAATATCAAATTTTCAGCTACCTATTCGAACAACTTAAACGCATAACAATGCGTGACCGCGCTATCTAAGCAGATGGAAAACTTTTAATAATAGACAGTGGGGATTCTTTACAAATTAGTGTCACTAGAGAATTACAATAAATGACCGAAACATTAAGAACAGCAACGTCTAGTTGTACATTGATAAACGATATAAGAAAGGAAACTATTGTGAAATGTCACAAACCATGTTTGCACCTACCATAATGAGGGTAGTGGAATGTGAAACATCACCAAAAGAAATGAAAAGTGAATTGAAACAGCAGAAATGCGACTCCTTAGATTGATGGCTGGTTATACCGCTCTCGATAGGAAGTGAAACACCGACATACGAAATTATAT
Organism: Dascillus cervinus; assembly: GCA_949768715.1. Lineage (NCBI taxonomy): Eukaryota > Metazoa > Arthropoda > Insecta > Coleoptera > Dascillidae > Dascillus > Dascillus cervinus. The sequence goes on along the minus strand of OX458319.1, from coordinate 19,731,932 downwards.
TAAGATCATTTGTATAAGTGACAGACTTAATACAGACAATTATTCAAGACATTGATCGAATTGATGAAATTGAAGTTGTTAAAATGCAACAATAGGATGATATGATGGTCATTTTCCTTTGTTACAAAAATTTGTTAAAAATTTTAAAAGTATTTTCGCTTTTAATTTTCTTGTTTTTTTCCAGATTTTTATAGAACTTAATACTACCTATGGATCCAATAAAGTAGGTACATAATATTGAGAATGAGTGAAAATGAATTTCGTGGCAAATTGTATTAAAGGGATTATTTTACAATATTATTTGAAAATATTTCTAAGTCATTGATTGCCATTTTGCAATCAATAAATTTAAGAAACCTCAATATTTCGAAAGTAAAATTTTATAAAATATGTAGCCTTTTGAAATCTTATTTCAGTAGAATGAAGAGATATAAGATATTTCATTTTAAAAAATAGATTTATACTACTCTCCAATTTGCAATATTTTTACCTGTCATTATTGTGCTGAATATTATTTGATAATTTGAAAATTTCAAGTTTTACAATTGAATAGCTAAAAACGGCATATAAAAACTGGAATGTGTACAAGTATATAGGGCGTTCTATTTCAATTAACGAAGTTGACATTAGTCATCATGGTAACAGGAAGAACTGAAAAAGTAATTTTGCTCTATTTTTAGTAAGCATAGTCAACGACATAAACCCTCATAATTTCAAAATTACTTGCCCATAAAGATCTAAAGAAAGTTGGTGGTGACACACCCTGTATGTCGTTCGATAGTAATTAAATTTGGTGCACATTCACTTGATGTTAATGAACGTAATAAGTTAGTTTGCGTGATTCATGCAAATGTTCGAGCTGTTCACATTAGCTTTGATATCAAATCACTGAATTGTAAACAACTAGTAATTTTTTTTTCAGTTACTGTATTTAATTTGTTGTGTGGGGCAAAAATGAACATACACAATCATTAACCAAATAATAACTATCACAAAATATGCAAAGGATCAAATTATGACGTTGCGAGTTCGAATTAACTTATACATAATCGTTAATTTAAAAAAAAAAAAAATGGAACTGTTTTCGAAATCGTAGAAACTTTATAGGTAGGGTATAGAAAAAGGGAAAATGAACAATTGCACAGAATCGAAACTTTTAATATTGATTTCAATTTTAAATTGAACTAAACTAATAATTTTCCATGAAGTTGCTTCTATTCGGACCGATGTGTTCAATGTCTCCTCTTCTGCTATTAGATTATTCTTCAAAAGGAAAAATCTTCTACACTAAAAGGAATTTTAAAGAAACCGTCTAAACACTACAGACGCTAGTAACAAATTTTTAAGTTTAAGCAATTTTAAACTCCAGTAAGTTGCATATAAATTAAAATTCCGTATAAAAAATTTAATTGTTTTTAATGATTTTACATTCGTTTATCTCTATAAATGCACATAAAGATAAAAACTAAAACTTTACGTGGGTAATAGCAAAAGTAAAGTTTCACCTTTGAAAAAATTTAATCATTCAAAAATCCCTGTCATAAAAAATACATTTTTTTTGCCTTATATTCCGACTTCCTTGAATGTGTACTTCCAATTGCCTTCTTCCTCGAATCCTCAAATCTTTTAATCTCTCACGCATTTTTCCATCTTCATTTCATTTTATATGCAGCCGCTCTTCTCATCTAGCCCACTTGTTGGTTTAATCTTTCCCTCATAAAAAATATGTGTTTCGTCCAAACGACACAAAAAATTTTACTTCATTTGACAATTTGAAAAATCTTCAACAGAGAAAATTACAACGCAGACATTTAGAAATTTATGTAATTCAAGCATTTTAAAACGAGTTAAATAATTAAACCAAACGTAAATAAGTTTTCAAATAAAATTTAATCCCAGCAAAAATGTGTTTCAGTAAAGCAAACAAAAATGGAAAGGTTATTTTATATTTAAACAAACAAAACATTTAATTTTATTTGAGCCTTTTGGACTTAATAAATGATTTGTATCTTGTAAATTTTGGTATCTTTCCCAAAAATGTGGGATCTCTTCCAACAAACTTGTTTCGGTAAAACCTGTCAATCACAAGCATATTTGCGTTATTTACGCGTGTAAGGCTGCTTGTTCGGCTGACAAATAAAAACCCATACGTATATTGTAAAAATCGGATTGACGGTCATCAAATAAGGATCACCTACATTCTGTTACTGATAAAAACATCTTATCGGACTGTTATAAGTAAACGTCGATAACAGTATTAATTTTGCAGCAGTGGTAAAATTCGCATTGCTCACTGGTGGGTAATGTGGCCATAAGTAAACTAGTGAATAATGACCAATGCCAACATGACATTATAACATAATTCACGAAAACAACAAATCCTATAAAAAATATTCAGGAGGCCCTACACTCGGGAAAAAAATTCTTATAGGTAAGAAAATTCGGGCTTAAATTTAAAATTGCGCGTTCTTAATTTTGGCCCAAGGATTGGTCATTCTTGAGTTTTAAAAATGTTCATTCTTGTTGTCAAATTTAAAAGTGGTCCATGCTTGATTTCAAGAATGTTTATTCTATTTGTCAAATTTAAGAACGGGTCATTGTTAATTTCAAGAACTTTGATTCTTCTTGACAAATTCAAGAATGCGTCGTTCTAATTTTAAGAACTTTTATTCTTTTCACATTTAAGAATGGGTTATGTTGATTTCAAGAACCTTTATGCTTCTTGTCACATTTAAGAATATTCTTAAGCACCTCTAAATGCAATATTTTTTTTGTTATTTTTACGAATTTTAGAATTAAAGGAGTTTTGAAATATGAAGTTATTTAACATACATGGTTTTATTAGAAGTAGGCATATACATTACTAAAAGTAAATATTTAACAATATCACATCACATCCATTTGTTGAGTGACTTACTATATTTAATAACAATAAGTTCAATAAAACAAGGTATTGGAAATCATTGTATAACTAGGTGCTAAAAAGTTCACTATAAAACGATAATAGGTTTTTTCTTCAGATCAAAAGTAAATTCTAATGTATTGTGCATCTATTATCTTACTATAAAAATGAACTTATCACAAATAGTTTTATTACATGTGAACTTATTACATACTGAATCAGAAAATCCCCATGATTTCAGGAGTTTCTAACGACTGATCATTTTGTTTATCGACTAATTGCATTGATTGGTATCTTCATCTTGCTATATTTTATTTTCAGTTATTTCACAATTAAACATTCACTAATTATGAAAAATTACCAAAAATTAACTTTACGAAAATACTACAGAAAGTGCACACCGTAATATGTCCTTTGCTATTGCAAGCAGAGCTAGGAATGACTTTTTTAACAATTTTCACAGTTCAGCTTACTAAACCACCCTTCGTTGAAAAGTTGCCGGCAGTAAAATAATTTACGCGTAACTTCCGCTCATCACAAAATAATATTTTTGAGATTTTGCTGCCATTGTATGGCCAGGCTGTTTTACTAGCCGTGTACAACGTACATACTCTGAAATATCATTATTAATCCGGCACCGGATTTGAGATTTTTTTTTCATACAAGATTTCATCGTTCCTACTGTTTAAGAAACACAAAAAAAAATTGTATTATATTATACCAAGTTTTCAAGATCGAAACAAATTACTCATACAATCTATTAATTTTTTCCTCCTGGTGTTTACGGTCGAGTTTTATATGAAAAAATGATGGACTAGCAAACTTAAAATATCAATTATCTCCAAACCATCCCTTCAAATGTGTTGCATCGAAAATTGTTTTTTTTTGGAAATCTTGGCAAGGGCATTTCTTCTAACAGTTAACAGTTGCAAGACAACGTTTCGAAAGTTTCGCTTATATTGCAGTACCGAACCTAACGGTGTAAAACTTTCGAAACCGATACATTTTTTAAATACTTATTGTGGGAGTACAAATCTCCCTCAGTGTATGTAATCTTATTCTATTACGTTATGTATGAGATTTTTTGATATTAGTAATATTTACTTTATTAATAAAGCGTTTTTTTCAAATTTTATCGCGACCATGCTCAGAATATATCCTTCTAGAAACTTCTATATCGAAACAATATTTCGAAAAGTTGTTACATAAAAAACTATTTGTAATTTATTACACATACTTTTGAAGCATTCATTGCACTCTGGGCAAATAATAGCTGTTTCCAGTGAAAATTTTCGATGAAATAATTCATTAAATCATTATTATTATTATTATACAAGACAATAAAGTTGAATATTTCCATCGTTTAACGGCGACACAAAGTATAATATACAATTTTAATTAAGTCCTAAAATTTAATTGAATTATTACGATTGTAAAAATTTTAACTGACTTTAGTGACTATAAATTTAGAAATAAGATTAATAAGATAATAGATACAAATTTGTTGCTATTTAATAACCAAAACACGTGCTGCAAACAAATTTTTTATGGCTAAAAATAAGAAGCATGTTAAATTATATTTTATGCTTGCGAAATGAGTAAATAAAATACAATGTTAACCGCGAGAATTGAATGAAAACTTTTTAAAGTATCCTGACTTTTTAAATGACAGACATGAGAAATCTAAGAATTAATTTTCACAAAATATACAATTAATAGAAATAAATTAAAGCTACCACTAACGGAAGTAGAACATATTTTATATTGTTTTTATCTGCAGTCAAACTGACTGTTCAAGACGAGAGCACATCTGTACATGTCACCTTATATTTAATTATACGGTTTCAATTTCTTTATCAAGAATTACAAACGTAAAATCAATTTATTAATGCAGTTGTTGTATTAACAATATTTATACGGATGAAGTTATTGTTACCTTACGCTTGCCCTAAACAATACCCCCCACTGCCGTCGCCACAAAATAAGAATCAGTTAACTTAAACTAAAAGTGTGCTTTGCTTCGCAGAACCGTGCTTAAATTAAGAATTCTATCTGTTCTTAATGTAAGAGGCGGGTTCTTAACAAATTCTTAAGTGACATTTTTTTTGAGTGAAATTAATTATGAGTGTTTTCAATTGTTAAGTGTTCTTCATTGATATGTCACAGATACACATTGCTAGGCGCACGCGGGACTCCTTTTTTCGATCATTACTACTTTTTCATCAAAGCCAAACATGAGGAAAACGTTCCTTATCTAATGAACTTTTGCACAACAGAAAAATTATGTACAACCTACGCCTATGCTGTCAACAATTTTTTCATTTGTATTTAAACGATATGATATTATATAAATATCCGCTGAACAAGAACAACGAATTCTACGAGCAATCATCCGATAAAATGTTGCACACTAATTCGTGAGCTACGCGATAATATAAACTTAGGAAAATTCAAGTCACTGCGGTCTCGCGATTCAACCCCTGTGACTCGTTTGTGATATCGCTTTAACTCATTTGCAAATTCTTTTATACAAAACATCCCTTACTCAAAAAGTTCAATTAAAATTTCCAGAGGCAAGCATCGCAACCGATTGTGCATTAACGGTCAGCAATCAACAATAAACAAGTTACAATTAGTTTTTCAGCGCACGAATTCGCCCTTTGGCTGCTGCTTACTTTTCTGTGCGTTTAAACCGATCAAGTCGAAAAGGGAACAAGGAAAAACGGTAATGCGCGAGAATAGGCGACGTCCCGGAGCTGTTTTCCTTTTCTGAAACAAACCGCAAGCTGTTATAAATTACAAGGGAAAAGATGAGGGAGAACAAGGAAGTCCCGCGGGATCCGCCGAGTCGAGGCGCAAAATGCTGATCTGAGGATAACATCGACAACACGCGGATTACGGCTGTCACACGTCAAGACCGCGACCGTGGCTTTGATTGGGCTGTTTTTTATTTTATGATTCAGTTAATTAATGCGTGCGCTAGTCAAACATCCATCGAAGCGCGCCAATTATTTCAGGGAGCTCAACTATTTCAGATAACGAGGAATTCTCCGACGGGCGGAAAAATCCTGTTCAGCTTCATTCTGCTGAACAATAATTTTGTATTGACGTTTGCGTGGACCGCATGAACGGTTCTTGAGGCCGATTTTCGCAAATAACTTATAATTCGTGCCTAAATTTCTCTTATCATACATTCAGGCAATTCTGCATAAATTACATATCTAATTCAATCTAAACATGTCAAGAGTATTATACGCTTGCTGGATGTGAGCGTGGCAATTAATGTATCAATGGCTTTGCACATGTAAGAGTTTCCTGTTATGCGAGTTTAGTTGTATGAATTATGATGCTTAGTTGTAATTTGCAGAGATTTATTAGAATGGGAAGACATACTCCGAGATTTTATTTGTTATTATTTTTTTATGTCATGTTTGAAGAAGTTTTATATTCTGATGTTGTTTGTAATTTAATAGCAGGTGGGTTCATGTATGTACACAACATTGGTTGTGTAGAAATGCATGCGTTGTACGTCCAAAATAAACATGTTTTTCATCATGGGAGTTGAAGTAAATAAAATTTTAGTCTGTTATGTAAGATGCATTAAAAATTTTAAGTCACCAGACTTTTATTTGGGGAAAAAGTTATTTTTATTCTGGATGTAAATTTGAAATTTATAAAAACAATTTGTGTACCTGTTGACACCCTTTCAACTGAATTTCGAGATTACAATAACGATTTTGATGGACATTTAATGAGATATCGTGTATGAGTAGTAAATTGAATAGCCTTTTAATACATAAATTCACCAGAAACACCGTATTTTCAAAAATAAAATTAAAATTTTTTATGTTGTCAGTAAATGCACTCTTTACCGAATGACGACCACCCGGGAATACTTATCAGTCACCAATGTATCGGATCGCGGCTCCGTTGCTGACATCTAGTTAATAGACGCCCTTGCTCGATAAACTTGAATATGTTTGTCAGATAATTTCTCATAAGCAGTTTAATCATTAGAGCATTCATGCAACGATCGATTGCAATCTTTTTAATCGTAGATTTTGACCGACCGATTTGAATCGATTATTTTTTAAAAATTTTACATTCCCTGTTACACACCGTTAGATTTTTAAAAATTATTGTGTTTGGTTTTGTTAAATTAAAAATCACTTTAATTCAAAATTATAATGTTTCTAGTGTTTACCTATTTACATTGGTTTCTTAAAACCTTCTCTTAACAAATCCCATTCAGAAATTAAAAATGAAATGAAATGAATTTAATCTGAAAATTTCTTAAATTGGTTATTATCTAGCAAATAAATTGTTTCAACACGAACACTTCATTAAAGGCTCCATAAAATAGTCGGTAGAAAAATAATTTTTTTCTAGTAACTACAAATTAAAGGAAAAATATACCAAATTAACAATATTGCGTTTTGGATTCTATTATCATGTTGGATCAACTTGTCAATCAAAAAGTGATGCAAGAAAAACTACTGATTGATATCCATTTTGTTACTCCATGACAGATAACATAATTTAAAAGTGCATTTAATGCGACACAGAATCATTTCAAAAAGACTAAATTAAACATCGATTTTCGATTGAATGCCCTAAATATAACCAGAATTAGTTGTTTAATTAAAATTTAAAAAAAAAAATTAAAAGCGAAGATTTCGAAATGACGCTTCATATAATATTCATACCATCTCACCTGGTTTTCCATTTAAAAATCGATCAATTTTTTCGGCTGCAATAATAATTATTGTATCCGTGTCGATAAAATTTAATTTCTTTAATCGGAAAACTCATTTTGCCACATTTATTGCCCAATTTTTTCAGATAATCATGACTTCCGCCCTGCAACCTGTTTTGAAGAGTAGATCTTGGTACTCCGAAATGCCTACTGGCCTTTCTAATCGAAACGGAGTGCCTCTTTTAAGGACTCTTCAGAACAACTGAACAATTTTTTGCTTTATAGTCATATAATTTTTGTAATTCACTTCGTTGACATCTCAAAGTATTGAAAACAAAGAATACTTTACGTAATTGCGATTAATGTAATATTTAAAATGGATTACGCGGAAAAAATCTATTGTCGGACATTGTGATCTTCATTAAATTTATGTGGTTGTTATTTTAACTGTGTTTGTATTAATACGACTGCAAACAGGTATGGACTTTAAACACTTGTTCGTTAGTGATTGAAAGCAAGATGAAACAAAGAAGTAGGTATCTTTAAAAAGAAAATTATTATGATTGCAGACTCCTTAGCAGCCATCCTGACTGCGAACAGGTTTATGGAAACTTTAATGTACCAGTTAGTCAGTCACCGCACTTTTTTGGCAAGAAGAAGGGTTTTTTGATATTTTAATGATTAAAATATAATATTCAATCTATAATCTCCATCTTGATGTAGCTGAACATGCATTTAAACAAAACTAAATAAAATACTATTTTCGTAGGTGCGGTGCACCAAATAAAACGTCTGGATCTACATCCAAACTGCTATTGAAGAACGTGTAACCACCACTTTGTGATTAATTTGTATTTATTTCAGTTTTTTCCACAAGTCGACACATTTCTTATCGAACAATAAGAACATTCAGAGGACGCCTTAACGCATTGATGCCTTTATTTAAGTCTCAAGTGTTTTTAATATAAAACGAGTTTTCTTCTAAATTGTTCATAACAAATTAAAAATTATGATCCTCGAGTCGAAAATTATGCCAAATTGATCTACTAACTGTCCTTTATATAATCGCATAGTCGGTTTCTGGGTAGTATTTATGGCATGAAAAAATGCTTTACTGCTTGGCCTAAGTGCCGACAGGCCCTTATTCTAAAAGTGTGCTTGCCTTGTCAGTAAGACAAAATGAATACATTTAGAAAAATCAGAAAATTTTGGGTGTTGAAAGTGCAACTCGTTTGGTATCCTTCTGTTCCAGGGATACAAAAACGACCTGTAAAGTGTTGTATTCATTTCGTGCTTTGTTTTAACTTGTATTTCTTCAACACAGTTTAACAGAATTATGTTACCTTCAGAATAAAATGTTAATATTATTGTAAAAAAAATTTTATGCTACAATCCGAATGTTTCGTTAATCCGTCATATGTTGCTTTCATACCCAAGTAGCAATTTGATGTTTTATAAAAGTCGAGAGAACGTTTACACAGCAAATTTTATAAAACAATATTTGTGATAAGAACGTTTCGCGAACGGTTTTACAGCAGTAATAAAGCCAAAATGGACTCAATATTTATAAAACAATTCATTTCTATAACACTGTTATAAAGCCTGTTGAATTCTATTACCGGACAATTATGTAAACGTTTATACAGCGTCAATAAAACGTCACGAACATGCTTACAAAGTAACTTCTTAGGTTAAGTTTTATAATTGTTTTATAAAAGAGGACAATTATGTCAGTTATAAAGTTATAAAGCTGTATAATAGTTTTGTAAGCTTCCTTTTTGGAACAGCTATAAAATTGTTTTGCTGCATGGCGTTATATCTATAAAAATAACCAATTCCATAAATATAGCATTAAGAAACAAGTTAATCTCATCGCTTTCTTAAACGACAAAATCATCCGCATACTAGAAAAGAACTGCGAACAAAAGTTTTCTATCAATTATCTGACATATACAGTCGAACTCCTCTATAGTGATGTTCCAAACACCATGGAAAAGCATTACTATAGAGAAACTTCACTATATAGAATTCACGTATAATTTTACAAACCAATCGATATTCAAAATGAAACAAAAAATTAAGATTTATTATGTTTAAAAAAATATTTGTTTGGTTAGAAATACACACAGTTATTAATAAATAATACAGATATTCATCATAAATGCAATTGAATACTTACATAACATGTACTTATTGATCAAAAAATCTGTCCAAAGTTGATTGCACAGCAGTACTTTTAAAAATGGACATTCCCATACCCATTCTTCGAAGGATTTTTTAGGTAGTCGAAATTTGGGAAAACACCAGGTGTTCAATACATCCATTGCATTTTCTATTACCAAAAATTCCGTTCCCCGAGAATTTTGGTAAATCTTTCTTAAAGAATAATCACTATATGTATAGAGACCTAACAACATAATAGAGTGGTATTTTTATGCGCAAAACGTGTAAAAATCCACTTTCCTGACAAAAACATCATTATAGAGAAAAAATCATTATAGAGTTCGACTGTACATCGTAAAATTTTCACGCGCCCGAAACTTAGTGAATATTTCAAATAATGTTTGAACTTTGAAACAAAACTGGATTGTATAAGTTGTAATTTTTTACGATAATGATCTGATAATTTAGTGTAGTCGTATAAAAATATGGAAGTGACGTCGTTTATGTCTGCAAATTAACGTATAATTGTCGATATTTAAAGTTTTAGAATTTTGTAATTTTTGTTCAAAATGGCAACAGTTCAGGTGTCGCATGCTGAGGTCTTACGCTAATAAAACATTTTTGTATCGCAAGCAATCGTCATATGACAATTGAACCGTAATCCCGATGACATTTACCAAACAATTTTATGAACTATTTATGAAGAATCTTTAACTGCTGTGAAACGCAATTAAACAGTCGTTACAAAACAATTCAGTTCTGGAATCTGAAATGCTGTATAACGATGGCCATATAAGCGTTTACATAACAGTTATATAATTGCTTTATAAGTTGTTTTATAATTTTGCTGTAAGAACGTTCTCATTGACAGCTTACAGAGCAAATAAATTTCAGGCAACAAAATGGTGTTATCCGCAACTCTTACTCAACCAATTAGTACCTGCAGAGCAACAATATAGCAGCAATAAAACATAACAGTTCTATTACCTAAGAATTATACAGCTACATTGCTACTTGGGTATCCATCCGGATCATCGAGGTTTTACTGTGTTGCTATTTTTGATATCAAAACAGGTAAAGAGCAAATTCTTAAATAAACTGTACAAGTAGTAGGCAACTTATTAAAACCATTAAAAACATTAAAAACAGCTGTTATTTGCTGTGTTTAAATCGTGATAAATCTAGTAAAATAAAAAAGGAATAACAAAACCAAATTGTTTCCTTCGTTAATTTATATAACCCAAATGAAAAAATCTAACCATCAATCAGGCGGACGTTTTGTGCTTACATAAATCATAATAGAAGCCATAAAAATTTCGCCGGGATATAATTATCTCATAATGAGTGACAAAAATTGTTTTTTTTTGAAGGTCCCCAAACCTATTAACCTCCCAAGAATTTCAAACAAACAACGTTAGAAACATACGAGCCCCATATTTTAATTTAAGCTCGTGTTTATTTCATTTCTATTAATAAGAGCAGACGTATCTAAAAATAGTTTCATTATAATTAGAACCAATTACGTATCCGTAAAAAACACATTCAAAATGATACTTTAAGTTACGATACCCCGGCGTTGTAGCAAACAGAAGTGAGCAACTGAACATAACGAGGACCCTTCGCCGCAATCATCTTTCATTTTAACGACCTCAAACACGAGAACACTGGAGCTTAAACTGAAAACAAATTGCGCAACTTATTCACTAAGTGTACAGATAATACACAAATTCCCTTTAATATTTTAGATCATAATTTTTAATTTGGGAAGAAATCGGTTCCCAGGATCTCATCTTATCACCAAGGTCGAGAAAGGTTGTGCGAAGGCCGAAGGTTCGCGTGACCAGGATTCACGGTCTAAAATCTGGGCACTGTTTTTCCACCGGGGGTTTAGCGTGCACAGATTGTTTTGCGATTATGTTACACAGGCAATTACCCCATGCACGAGATCTGTCGATTATGATTATCAGCGTTGGTCATGGTCAGTGCAATTTGAAAAATGAATTTAAATGTCCGCTAATCGGCGGGATTAAAATACATAGTTCCGGCATCTGTTGGAAAAGCCCCGATTTTCCAGAACAATTTTCCGGGTTTGTTTCTGAGCTAAACTGAAATGTTCCCACGAGTTTCTCCGATGATTCGAAGATGGAGGACACTTGGAGAAAATTTAAAAGTTCCGGAGGTAATGAAATTAATCTTTTAATTATAATCGCTTTTGAGTGCCACATTAAAGCAAAGAAAAAAATTCTATAGAATTACAATCACCGAAGTTGAAAATTGCATAGTAATTAAAAGAATTTTGACCCATTCTTTTAAGCAAACTGAAATAAAATATTACATAATATCTAATTGGGTATTGTTCAGTATAGCTAGAAGACACAAGAAGGCATATTTTCATTTATTCGTTTGACTATCAAAATTCAAAAAGAATCACATAAACTTTGGAATAGTAAACAACTAATTGTAAGTAGAAAATTGTGACAACTAAAAGCAAGTCGTTAAATATTTTGGTCCTTATTCCATCACAAGTTGAAGCAATTAACACAGTTCTACAAGATCCTCACTAGTTAATACAGGATCCCATAACCAGTTCGAACGAGACTCCCGCAATTCTTCATCGATAAACAGGTATGGTGTGTTAAAACTTATTTTGATGCATTTAACTTATCTTCGAAAATAGAACAACTTTATTTGTATATTTTGTCTCATGACTGAAGAAACACAAATTAATATAATTGATAAGGTAGGTATTATTTTTCTTAACAAGATGTTCAATGCTGTACTTAGAGTAGGGTATTTCCCTGAGCAGTGGAAGGTTGCCAGCATGATCCTCATACAGAAACCCGGAAAACCGCCAGAAGAGGTTGCCTCGTACAGGCCAATAAGCCTACTCCCTCTTCGGTCCAAAGTATTTGAGAAGCTATTTGTACTAATACTCAAACCACTACTCGAGAACAACAGTCTGTTACCGCGCCACCAGTTTGGCTTTCGCGAACAACATGGTACAATTGAGCAAGTCCACAGAATAGTAGATCAAATATATAAAACATTAGAAGGCAAAAGGTATTGCTCTGCAGTGTTCATCGACATCAGCCAGGCCTTTGATAAGGTCTGGCACGAAGGACTGTTGTTTAAAATTAAAAGGGCCTTTCCCGCTGATCTGTATCAGTGATCAAATCTTACCTTACCAACAGACACTTTTTAGTTAAACTCCAAGGGGAGTCTACCAGACAGTTTGCAATAAATTCCGGCGTGCCGCAGGGTAGTGTCCTTGGCCCTCTGCTGTATCTGATGTACACGGTAGACCTACCAACAACTAGATTAACAAAAATTGCAACATATGCTGATGACACAGCAATCTTATCAACACATCCAGACCCTATAACAGCATCAAGCAATTTGCGAATTCACCTTGGAAAGGTACAAGACTGGTTAAAGAGATGGCGTATAAGGGCCAATGAAACAAAATCTGTTCATGTCACATTTACGCTGAAGCGTGAAACCTGCCCCCCAGTCAGTTTAAATGGGCAACAAATTTGGCAACTGGAAACGGTCAATTATCTCGGTATACACCTGGATCGACAGCTTACGTGGAAACAACATGTCTGGGCTAAAAGAAAACAGCTGGGGTTGAAATATAGATCCATGTACTGGTTACTAGGTCGGAAATCAAAATTATCAACTAGTAATAAAATCCTGCTCAACAAAGCAATATTAAGACCAGTGTGGATATACGGACTGCAGCTATGGGGCGCAGCAGCTAACTCCACCATCGATATAATCAGACGGTTTCAGTCGAAAGTGTTAAGAGAAATAGTAGAGGCACCTTGGTACGTGCCTAATGAAGTGATAAGACGTGATCTTAAAATAAGTTCGGTTACTGAGTTAATCACAAAAATGAGTGCCAAATACCACGAGAAACTCACAGCACATCCAAATGAACTGGCAAGTAACTTATTAAATGACAATGGTGAAGTGAAAAGGTTAAAGAGATTTAAACCCTCAGACTTATCCAATAGATTTCAGTAGATAGGTCTTAACGTATATATGCCCATGTATAACAATAACAATGTTGTGAATTTGTTGTGTTTATTGTGTTTAGATTAGGTTAGTCATAAAACCTAGATATCCTAGGACTATCTTTAAAGGGCAATTGCTAATGGAGGCAATTTCCCACAAGTCATGTTATCATATGTCATATCAATTACTGATTGCTGAATCTTTTTGGCAGATTGTAAATAAACTGTTAAAAAAAATTCTTTTAAGCAAACTGAAATAAAATATTTACATAATATCTAATTGGGTATTGTTCAGTATAGGTAGAAGACACAAGAAGGCATATTTTCATTTATTCGTTCGACTATCAAAATTCAAAAAGAATCACATAAACTTTGGAATAGTAAACAATTGAGTAGAAAATTGTGACAACTAAAAGCAAGTCGTTAAATATTTTGGTCCTTATTCCATCACAAGTTGAAGCAATTAACACAGTTCTACAAGATCTTCACTAGTTAATACAGGATCCCATAACCAGTTCGAACGAGACTCCCGCAATTCTTCATCGTTAAGCATTTTGGTCCTTTGACAGCCGGATTTGGTATTTGAACATTTGGTCCAAACGAGCCGGATATTTAAAACGGTGATTTTTTGGTTAGTCTGGGTTCTGCTGTGCCGTATTCGCCTGCAACGGTAAATCGCGAATTTGTTCGGCAAAGGTTAGTTATTTTATTTTTTAGTATGAATGAGAGCACGTGATGCTCTTAAGGCCAGGTTGACGCGTTTTATGACGTTCTTGAATAGGTTGCAAGATTCGCGTGGCGATCCCGAGCAAACTATAGAACTGGAAGGGATTGTAAAAAATTTACGGAATCGTTTAAAATCCGTATGGTCGATTTTGACCGATTACTACTAAATTCACGTGAACATCACTGCTATTGATAATGACGATGATCACTACATTCAGTATTCTCATTTCAAGACCGATTATTTTTCTATCAAGGCCAAAGCCGAATCTTTGATTTTAGCATATTGCATCGTCCCCGTGCAGTATTTTGAATCTTAAAAAAATGCACATTTTACTAGTAGCATATCACGGTCGACTCACTCGGAGCGATCCGTGCTGTCCAGTTCCGCGCAGAATTTTGACTCTGCCGGAAGGGTACTTTTAAAAAATAGCAAATATTTATGTGGGACCAGATGTTCTAAGTATTTATTCCTTAAGAAAAATACGGTTCTGCAATCCCAGCAGTAGTACTTTTCGAGTTTGCCATGACAGGCTAATTTAGATTAAGCAAGCTGCTTCGTTGAGTCGATATATTCTGGACTTGAAATGAACGCTCCAGCATTGCCGGCTGGGTCTTCATGCTATTACCGAAAGAAACGTTTACACTAATTAAACTCAATCGTATTTGGAATTGTAAAATTGTACCTCTTTTTTTTATAAAAAAAAGGTGACAGGACTGAATCTTTATTTATTTATATCCCCTACGTAACCGTTGTCCGGGGTGAGTCGTGCTTGTCGCCTAGCTTCTAGATCGGGATAAATTATATCGGTAAAAATGCGACGATTCACTAATTTCTGAGTATTTTGTAAACTGCTCAGAACTGGATGCTTGAGATTCATCTGATTGTGTGTGGTTCTATTTGGGTATGTACTGCAGCACTGATTGTTCACTTATATATATATATAAGGCGCCAAACAGCGCATGTATTTTTAGAAAGTTATAGCGCCAAATAGGACGCACAGTTACAGTCGGTTACAGCGGCAGTATCTCAACTTAAATTATTTAATTATTATTTAATTATTAAATTATTTAAAGTATTTAAATTATTATTTAATTATTCGCGGGAAGGCGGTGGCTAGCGTTGCAGACAAGAACATCTGCGGGGAGGTCCATCAAGGCATTTGGGGCCAGGCAAAGTTACTTGTGGCCGATGGATCAATCGGTGGCCACAGTGAATGGATGCAACAGTTCCGGGTCCATATAAGGCACAAGCTCTAATGGCGGAGGCCAGGGCTGCACTTGGGCTGACAGGTCAGAGCGGGCGTCGTCAAACAGTGGGCAGACAAAGAGACGATGGGCGGGATCATCATCAGCATCCGGGCATGCGGGACAGCACGGGAGATCACGCTTCCCCAGCCGATGCAGGTGGATGCCGAAGTTCCCGTGTCCTGACAGTAGCTGTGTGGTTATGAAGCTCGGCTTCTGACATGGACGATCAGGCACCCGGGGAAAAAAACCAAACGTGACCCGTCCCTTGGTGGACTCCTCCCACCTCTCCTGCCAACAGTCCCACACCCGAAGGGTCAGATATTCCTTGGCATGGGAAAGGCTAGGAAAGTCCTCCATTCGAAGCATATCATCCTGAAATGGGGCATGACCATTCTTTCGGAGGCCTGTAAGGGCAGTTCTCCTCTGTATTTCCAGGTCCAGAGGAGGGATTCCAGCCAGTACTCCCGCCGCATCCGTGGAGATGGAGCTGTATCCTTTGCAGATTGCTCTGCCACAGAGCCCATGAATGGAGCTAATTTTTCTCCGCACCATTACCATCCGCAACCTGTGCTGCCACATCTCTGCGCCGTGGCTAACGATCGGAACCACTGCAGTCCTGTAGATCGCATGGAGGGACGAGGTAACATCAAGGTCCCATGAGGAACGGCATTTGCGCCTCAGGGCGCCAATGAGGGCTCGGATCTTGGCATGCACATACTCAGCATGCTTCTGAAAATTCAAGCTGTGATCCACCATGACTCCCAGGTATTTCACACATTCCGAAAGGCGGAGTCGGGTGTTTCCCAGCTGAAGCCTAAGGTCTCGATGGTGGATGCGCGGCGGAGACCGGTTGACCATGTAGGTGGTCTTGGTCGTTGAAATGGTAAGTTTCTGCGACTCCGCCCAGCGAAGCACGATGTCGAGGCAATGCTGGGAACGAAGTAGCAGACCAGACCTGGTAGGAGATGTAACCACAAAGGTTAAGTCGTCAGCATAGGCTATGACGCTACAGCCATCTGGGAGGGGCATCTGAAGCAGCACATCTACCACGCAATTCCAGAGAGTTGGACCTAAAACAGACCCCTGGGGACAACCTTTTGTGCACATCTTTTCTACTGTTGTGTTGGTTGATGAGAGTACCACCTTCCTTCCACTCAGGTAGCTGGCTAAGGTAGCAATGAGCGCGCCCCCAACACCCTTGTCCCTCAGTGCCTGGGCAAGTCCAGGCCACCACAGGTCATTGAAGGCCCCATAGATGTCCACAAAGATGGAGAGCACATACTTCATGTCCGACGAGGTGACCAGTCGTTTGTAGGCCATTAGGGCATCTGTAGTTGACCGGCCTCCGACAAAGCCGTACTGGTTCAGAGCATGGAAGGGGCGGACGGCATCAAGTAGGCGGGAACGGATTAACTTTTCCAGGACCTTTCCATACTCCGGGAGTAAGGTTATCGGCCTGTAACTTTTAATCGATGACGGGTCTCCATAGGGGTCCTTCATCAGAACCTTCAGGTTACCATGCTTCCAGGCCTTGGGAAAATATCGGAGCCGGAGGCACGAGGACATCAGGCGGGTCAGAAGCGATCCAATCACAGGGTGGATGGTTTTGACAAAAAGGCCCTTGACGTTGTCTAATCCAGGCGCCTTCTTACCATGGATACGGGTAATAATGGCCGCCACCTCCTCCTCAGGGACATCTTCCTCGGCATAGTCGGGGATGGCCACGATAGCCCTGAAATTGCCGTGCAGAATTTGTTGATGATTAGTATTAATCATCGGGTCGTCGTCGGGGAGGAGGGAGTGCAGGATACAAGTAAGGGTATTACGGACAGTGAGGGTGTGGTCTCCCTCCGGGGAACAGATCGAGGCCAGTATCCCACGTTTGTGGATTTTATCCGTGGCCAGACGATACGCCACGCCCCAAGGGTTCCTGGCCAGGTCATCCTCAAGGAACTTTCTCCAAGAAGCTTCCTTGGCATGGTCCATTACCACATTGTACTTCTGTTTCGCCAATGCCATAAGTTCAGCAAGCCTGTCCCTTTCCGCGTAGATTCTGTTGCGGTACAAGCACCGCTTCCGATATAGGTAGATAAGGCGGAAACGCTCCACCTTGTCCGTCCACCAATCCGGTCGGTGTGGGAACCTCCTCCTTCGTCGTGCATAGGTCTCGATGATGGCATTGAGACCCTTTTGTAGGGAGGCCAGGCACGCATCCACTGCAGCCCAGGAGACCAATACAGGCCAGGCACTGCTGACTTCATCAACAAGGATCTGTAAGGGCACAGCGATGTCCTCCAGTTTAATGGACGACTGGTCCAGACGGTAAGATGACAGTGGGGGGCGTACTGGATTGGTTCTCCTGTCTAGATACCTGAAACATATTACACGGTGATCCGCACAGTTTACGCCCTCGGCGACGATCCAATCCCTGGTGTGGGCAGTCAGATTTGGAGTGCACAGCGACAAGTCAATGTAGCTGCTGCCATTCCTTGACTCAAATGTCGGAAGAGTTCCAGGCTTGTTGAGGATGCACAGGCTATGCGTCAGCACAATCTCCTCAATGCACTCAGATCGGCGGTCACAGAGACGGTCATACCACAGGGTGGATCGGGCATTGAAGTCTCCACAGATGTAGATCGATTTGCCCTCGAGTTCAACAAGGGCCTCCTGCACTGCAATTAGATCAGTGTGGATGGGAGAGGCTGGGGGAAGGTAAACGCAGATAAGGTATAGTTCCAGGAAGGCCCCGGAGATGAGGGCTACAGTGAGGTCACCCGAGGAGAGGTGGCGGAGATAGAGGACATCAAGTAGCGGATCATTAATGAGGATGGCGGAGCGAAACTGGGAGGAACTGTCGGCAACGAGGTGGAGTCCCATCAGGCCGGGTATGTAATGTCGATGGTTCCGTTGACATGTGTATGGCTCCTGCAGCAGGGCCAACTGGACGTTGTTTTGCAGGACGTATCGGATGGTCTCAGCAGTAGCAGCTTTGCATTTTTGCAGGTTGGCCTGTATGATAGTGACGTTACTCATCAAACCGGGTGTTGTTTAATACTTCCGCGAAACGATGGCGGTAAATAGGGCATATTTGGCTTGCAGTATCATGGTTAGGGGGCGTGCGTGACCCCGATCGGATGCAATTAGCGCAGCTGTGTTTGGAGGGGTTGTCACGGAAGGGGCAGTCTCTGGAGGGGTGGTCCACCGCAGCACAGTAGCCACACTGTGGAGGGGCACTACAATATTTGACAACATGGCCAAAACGCTGGCAATTAAAACACCTGGTGACTTTGATGTAGTCACGGACTCTACAGGACGTCCAGCCCAGGCTCATCTTGTCCCAGCCCAGCATTTCCTTTCTGGCCGAGGGGGAGACCTGGACAACCCAGTTGTTCGATTCATTGGTGATTCTTCCAACCTTGTAGGCCGCCATCATAAAGGGGGCTTTCACCGACGCAGGTAGGAGTTCATCCAGCCTCTTTCTGATGTCCTCGCTGTCAACACTCTTGGGAGCCCCATAAATTATTATGGTGGGGTAGGCTTTTTTGGGGACCGTTGCGATCAGGCCAATGCCGTCCAGGAGTGCATTGGACGGGAGGGACGTGACCTCGCTAGAGGAGGATTCGAGGCGGACTCCATTGTTGCTAATTTTTATGACCCTGACCGGATTGATTTTAAGCTGGGCAGGCGTGAAGTTGCTCTGAAGAAGTCTGAGGGGTCATCCGCAGACTTGATGCCTGGACATCCTTCTCTGGGGTATATTTCAACCCGGAATTTAGGAGGGAAGGGGGCAGGAACAGCAGCAGGCTGTGCTGGGTGAGCTGCAGCAGAGGCTACCTGGCTGTAGAGCGGTAGTGGTGGGAACGGCTTGGGAAGGGCTTCCTTCACTGCCGCACAAACGGCAGCCTGGATGTCAACGGTGGGGACAGTCTGCATTGTACCAACTAGCTGGCGGAGATGGGCTTTTGTAAAAAGGCGGGTGATGTGGTTTAGGGCCGTCTGCGATTTCACCACCGCCTGCATCGTGACGTTCTTCCGGGCCACGCTTTCTTTTGAGGACTGAATGAAATTAGTGATAACAAGGAAATGGGCTCCCAGCTCATCCATAAGAGCAGCATGCTGCGCCTCCATAGATAGGGATGGGAGTGCAGCGGATTTTGGAGTCGCGGAGGCTGGTGTTACCGGGGCCAGTTTCTTGCCCTTTCGGTCAATGGCAGCGAAGGTGGTAGTTGGGCACGGTGTCAGCTTCAACGGCTGAGCATGGGCCTCAGTGCATGGGGCGGCTAGGAGTTTTTCGGCAGCAGTGGGGGTGGAGGACGTCGATGCGACAGCCTGGGGCCCGAGCGCATGGCCCAGTTCAATCATGGCTTGTAAGGCTAGATGTCACAGCCGTGAATATCAACAAGCATACCGGAGTTGAAGTTCAAATGAGTGACGCGCGCACAAGTCCAGAAAAACACAATAAAAGCGCCTCACGAGAGAAAATAGTGCAGAAATTCCGATCACGAAAATTTGACGTCCGTTAAAATTTTTGACGTTTAACGGCAGTAATTCAGTTTGAAACTTATAAACGCAAAGTATCAAATTAAAATTGGGTTTTTCCTGGCTTTATTTTATTTAAAAAGCACTACGAACACATGAACAGGTTTATATAATAATTTTAACAGCGCTATTAAGCGACATACAATGACGAAAGAAATTAACGCGTCACTTATAATGTCAGAACACACTATGATTGTTCACTTGATCCTAATTTAGAAGATGAGCTGCTTTCTTGAGATAATTCTTTCTGGACTTGAAGTAACTGGTTCAGCACTGCCTGTTGAAATGAACGCTCCAGCATTGCCGGCTGGGTCTTCATGTTATTACCGAAAGAAACGTTTACACTAATTAAACTTCAATCGTATTTGGAATTGTAAAATTGTCCCCCATTTTTATGAAAAAAAGGTGAGTCGTGCTTGTCGCCTAGCTTCTCGATCGGGATAATTATAACGGTAACAATGCGATGATTCACTAATTTCTGAGTATTTTGTAAACTGCTCAGAACTGGATGCTTGAGATTCATCTGATTGTGGTCCTATTTGGGTATGAACTGCAGTACTGATTGTTCACTTAAATAAACTATTTTCCGACATACCTTGACTATCACTGCCTTGAACCAAACACTCTTCAGGAGCTTACACAAACAGCTCTCTGGTTCTAGTCATTTTCCATTTATGGAATGTGCTGCCGTGCTGTTTGCAAAGGGTACAGCTCCCTCTCTAATGACGCCGCCGGCATCCTGGCTGGCATCCCTCCCCTGGACCTTGAGATACAGAAGAGGACTTGCCTCAAGGGATTACGCAAATTTGGCTCCGCCCCATTTGAGGGTGATATCCTCCTTTTGGCTGATTTCCCCAGTCTCACCCATGCCAAGGAGTACCTGGCACTCCGCATCTTTGACCACTGGCAGGATCGATGGGATTCCTCCACTAAAGGTCGGATTACCTACTGCTTCTCGCCCCGGATTCCGGAGATGCCTCGCTTTCTCTCTTTTTATGCTACCCAGTTTTTGTCAGGCCATGGTAACTTTGCCGTTCATCTTCATCGGATTGGAAAACGTGACCACTCGAACTGCTCGGTGTGCCCTGATGATGTTGACGACCCTGTTCACCGCCTTCTTGCCTGTCCACTTTTTAATGAAGCTCGGACTGCCTTGCAGGCCCAGTTGCTAGTCTGGCCCCCGCCTCTAGAATCTGCGCTTTTTTGGGATCCTGCGTGGATCATTCCTTTTACGGTGGCAATAGAATGACCCACTTGCCACCTGCTCCTATGCCTTCCCTATATGCTTTGGTGCCATGGTGCTGTTACCTTTCCTGCACTTTACTGGTTCCCTATTGCGTCCTCGTCCTAGGCGGTTCTGCCCCTATTGTTTTCAACAGTTTTTTTTTTTCCTTAATTTTAAAATATTTTTTGCTATAGTTCCTGTAATTAAGTTTTTTATTTCTGTAATATTGCGTTCAATTTGGCGCTGGTCTGTGGAATGTGTGCGCTGTTGGGCGCCTTTTTGTTGTTGTTGGTTCTAGTCATTATTGTTGTGGAGTGAATAATATCATATACAAAATTATATTGTATAATATTTCTCGTAACAATATTTTTGGCGATGACGAAGGCCATTATTTTTGCTTGTTAATAGCAGCCCGATTTCTAGCACCCTGATGTGAAATAATGGCTACAATATTTAATTCCGTTTGCCTGACCTGCCTAATTACTTTAACTAAAATAAATTTCAAATCGGTGGTCGAAGTTGTGCCTTCACAAAAAGTGAAACAAACGGGCTGTTTCCACTTTTTGTGAAGGCCTTTTATTAGGAAAATCAATGCATAGTCAGCAAATAACAGGAATAGAATTACTCACAAATTACATTTATGTAATTCCACATTATTTAATTTACAAACAATACAAATTTATTGGATAAATTAGAAATGCATAACGTTATCTTCAATGCTAAATGAATGGAAATTTGGAAATGGTTTTTTTGTGACCATAATGCGGTCGATGGCGTCGGGGTTTTATTAATTTCTTGGAAAGATTCTTCGCTTTTGGGCAAAGGACCGAACTGTTCGATCAAAATTGAACCTGTGATTTTTTCCTAATCAAATTACAGGAATAGAATTACTCACAAATTACATTTATGTAATTCGACATTATTGAATTTACAAAGAATACAAATTTATTTAATAAATTAGAAATGCATAACGTTATCTTCAATGCTAAATGAATGGAAATTTGGAAGTGGTTTTTTTGTGACCATAATGCAGTCGATGGCGTCGGGGTTTTATTAATTTCTTGGGAAGTTTCTTCGCTTTTGGGCAAAGGACCGAATTGGTCGATCAAAATTAAATTTGTGATTTATTCCTAATCAAATTACAGGAATAGAATTACTCATAAACTACATTTTTGTAATTCGATAATATTCAATTTACAAAGAATACAAATTTATTGGATAAATTAGAAATGCATAACGTTATCTTCAATGCTAAATGAATGGAAATTTGGAAATGGTTTTTTTGTGACCATAATGCAGTCGATGGCGTCGGGGTTTTATTAATTTCTTGGAAAGTTTCTTCGCTTATGGGCAAAGGACCGAATTGGTCGATCAAAATTGAACCTGTGATTTATTCCTAATCAAATTACAGGAATAGAATTACTCACAAATTACATTTATGTAATTCGACATTATTCCATTTACAAAGAATACCAATTTATTGGATAAATTAGAAATGCATCTTGCTAAATGAATGGAAATTTGGAAATGGTTTTTTTGTGACCATAATGCGGTCGATGGCGTCGGGGTTTTATTAATTTCTTGGAAAGTTTCTTCGCTTATGGGCAAAGGACCGAATTGGTCGATCAAAATTGAACCTGTGATTTATTCCTAATCAAATTACAGGAATAGAATTACTCACAAATTACATTTATGTAATTCGACATTATTCAATTTACAAAGAATACAAATTTTTTGTTGGATAAATTAGAAATACATAACGTTATCTTCAATGCTAAATGAATGGAAATTTGGAAATGGTTATTTTGTGACCACAATGCGGTCGATGGCGTCGGGGTTTTATTAATTTCTTGGAAAGTTTCTTCGGTTTTTTTGCAAAGGACCGAATTGGTCGATCAAAATTGAACCTGTGATTTATTCCTAATCAAATTACTGGACTAGAATTACTCACAAATAACATTTATGTAATTCGACATTATTGAATTTACAAAGAATACAAATTTATTTAATAAATTAGAAATGCATAACGTTATCTTCAATGCTAAATGAATGGAAATTTGGAAGTGGTTATTTTGTGACCATAATGCGGTCGATGGCGTCGGGGTTTTATTAGTTTCTTGGAAAGTTTCTTCGGTTTTAATGCAAAGGACCGAATTTTTCGATAAAAATTGAACCTGTGATTTATTCCTAATCAAATTACAGGAATAGAATTACTCACAAATTACATTTATGTAATTCGACATTATTTAATTTACAAAGAATACAAATTTGTTGGATAAATTAGAAATGCATAACGTTATCTTCAATGCTAAATGAATGGAAATTTGGAAATGGTTATTTTGTGACCATAATGCGGTCGATGGCGTCGGGGTTTTATTAATTTCTTGGAAAGTTTCTTCGGTTTTATTGCAAAGGACCGAATTGGTCGATCAAAATTGAACCTGTGATTTATTCCTAATCAAATTACAGGAATAGAATTACTCACAAATTACATTTATGTAATTCGACATTATTCAATTTACAAAGAATACAAATTTTTTGTTGGATAAATTAGAAATACATAACGTTATCTTCAATGCTAAATGAATGGAAATTTGGAAATGGTTATTTTGTGACCACAATGCGGTCGATGGCGTCGGGGTTTTATTAATTTCTTGGAAAGTTTCTTCGGTTTTATTGCAAAGGACCGAATTGGTCGATCAAAATTGAACCTGTGATTTATTCCTAATCAAATTACAGGAATAGAATTACTCACAAATTACATTTATGTAATTCGACATTATTGAATTTACAAAGAATACAAATTTATTGGATAAATTAGAAATGCATAACGTTATCTTTAATGCTAAATGAATGGAAATTTGGAAATGGTTATTTTGTGACCACAATGCGGTCGATGGCGTCGGGGTTTTATTAATTTCTTGGAAAGCTTCTTCGCTTATGGGCAAAGGACCGAATTGGTCGATCAAAATTGAACCTGTGATTTATTCCTAATCAAATTACAGGAATAGAATTACTCACAAATTACATTTACGTAATTCGACATTATTCCATTTACAAAGAATACCAATTTATTGGATAAATTAGAAATGCATAACGTTATCTTGCTAAATGAATGGAAATTTGGAAATGGGTTTTTTGTGACCATAATGCGGTCGATGGCGTCGGGGTTTTATTAATTTCTTGGAAAGCTTCTTCGCTTATGGACAAAGGACCGAATTGGTCGATCAAAATTGAACCTGTGATTTATTCCTAATCAAATTACACACACCATCCACACTACAAAAGTTTAACGCGAAGCCCCTAAGCCAAAGCTCTTATCTTCGCTAAAAATTTCAACAAAAAATAAACCATAACTCTTATATAATAACCCAATAACTGCAGTAAGGCCGCCATACATCAATTCATGCACTCACTCATACCCGATCTCTAAACACTAGAGCCACAAATTCGGTATCATAAAAAGTTTCATTTTTTGCCACATTTAGCCAGACATGGAGGTCTTGATGAGGCCCTCCAAGTCCGTTTCCATCCCTGCCACGTGGAGGCAGTAGCATCCCACTAAAAAGCACCAAATTTGCCTTAAATAGACTAAGTTTATCAGTCAATTACACATCATGTGCTTCATTATTTAATTTAGCCGCACTAATCGCCCTGCACAATTGTTGAAAACCCACAAGGACGTTCACAGCCACACACTGTTTCGGCTCTGGTGGCCAAACAAGCCCCAGACTCACGCACAAGTCACAAAACTTCCGCCTCTCATCCTCATATGCGGGACAACTCCAAAGCTGATGCTCTGGTGTATCATTTTCACCCGGGCAATGCGGACACTCTTCTGAGACCGCCCGCTGCACTCTTACAAAGTATGTGAAAAACTTCCCATGTCCGGTAATGAATTGAATTGTGTTTGGTTGTAACTCCAAACAGACACCTGTTGGAACTGGAAAGTAATCTTTGATCGACCTTCCATGTTGCAACCTTCCCCACTCCTCAATCCAATCTCTCCAAAGAGCCTCCTGTACCCTTTCTCGGGCTTCTGTAATCGTTGAAAAGTCAAAGTCCGGAAATTGTATCAGGATCTCATGATCGACAACATCCGAGGCCGGTTCATCCAAAGGAAGAAGAACCACCATACCTCGCGTAATAAGTCCCAAAATTTCACCAACACCCAATATTAGATATTTAGCCTTTCTTATGGCTTCAAACGCGGCCATATCATAAACCCTTAGTCCTACCACAAAGTTACGATTACACATACCAGGAAGGATGTTCGCAATGAGTTGTACCAAACCCTGAGCGCGAGTTGACTCATTAATGATCCTCATTCGTCCTCCTCGGGGCTCCTCCAATTGATGGTTTCTCGCAAAACACAAAGCCTGCATTTCCCCACCATCTGTTCTACTCTGCGCCTCAACAATACATAAATGCTGCCTATTCATTGTTGTCATAGAGGGACGTGTAGAAGGACAATCCCATTTATTTCCCTGCTTCACAATATTATTCAACGATATATCCAGCAAACCATGGTGTACCCTTTGACCTAATCTAGCTCTCGTCATCAAGACCTTCTGCTTTAGTGCTAATTCAATCGGTAACGCCCCTGCCAAAGCATAAAGCGCGTCATTCGACACCGTTCTATATGCCCCAGTCATAGCCACCAGAAGTGGTCTCTGCGCAGCACGAAGCGTCTTTACATGACGAACATTTATTCGATCTGCCCATGCTCCAGCTGCATAGGTCAGGATTGGAGAAATAACCCCTTTATAAATAATAGAAATGGTATTTCTGTTAATTCCCCATCCAGCCTCAGTCTCCCTGATAAGCTGATACCCTATTTTTCTTGCTTTTTCTGATATATGATTAACATGATGCGTAACCGACATACCAGCTTGCATCCTAATACCCAGATACATCGCAGTTTCAGGATTCTTTATCGGAATACCATTTAATCTAATAGTTGGGGGCCTCTCTCGGTGAAGACTCCCCTTGAGCAAAATCATTTCAGTCTTAGTCGCCGATAGTTCCAGATTATTATCTGCACACCATCTTACCATTTCATTTATAGCATTTTGTCCCTGGTTTTCAAGGGCAGCTCTAGAATTCTCATGAATAAGGATCAGTTTATCATCCGCGTAAGCCAACTCATCCCTACCCTCTTGAAAAGATCCATCAAACAGAATATTCCATAAATATGGACCCAAAACTGAGCCTTGCGGGCAACCCTTAGTAATAACCTTCCCAACCTCCTCATACTCATTCCTCATTACAGCCATTCTATCTTGTAAATAACTTCTAATGGTCTCCAGCAGAATCGTTGGTAATCCCCTTTGTCGTAAGCATTGTAAGGTGGTAGCCCAGCAGACGTTATTGAATGCCCCAACAATATCCAAAAAAAGGCCCAGTACATACTTTGATGCAGACCCCTTAACCCTATCTCTGACTGCAATCAACGCATCATCTGTGGACCTGCCCGGGACAAAACCAAATTGTTTAATAGACAGCGGACTATTCTTATTCACATAATATGCCATTCTGGCTAAAATGATCCTCTCAAACAACTTACCCAGGACCGGCAGAAGCATAATAGGTCTATACGAATTGGAATCTGCCAAATCTCTTTCACCTCCTTTCGGAATCGCAACAACAATACCCTTCTTCCACTGCACAGGGAAAACTCTATATGTTAAAAGATTATCCAACATCTTTGTCAAATACTCCCCAATATCAGGAAAAAGAAACTTAATGATACCTGCCGTAATGCCATCATGACCAGGTGCCTTTCCCGTTTTTGTTTGTTCCAACGCTTCCTTTAACTCCATAATCGTTATACATGAACAGACAGCTTGATCATAAATTTCAGGATCAGCCCTTCCACATGGTTCATTAGGCAATGGATTAACTTCATCCGGAAGTAAAGTATTTAAGAGCACCTCTGCCGTTCCCCTCCAGCCAATCGTATGAATACCACTATGTCTAACCGTAGATAAAAGCTGCTGGGTTTTAAGTTTATCAGTTCTAAGTTTATAAACAATCCCCCATGGATCTTTATTACCATGTTCCATAATAAATTTGTGGAAACTCTCCACTCTCGCCTTTGCCATATCATGATGATACTCTCTCCGTAGTTTATTGTGATCCGCTTTCCTTCTGACTCTTTCTAAAGGGTCCCTTTCACGCTGAAACCTTCTTCTAGCTGAAAGCACTTGTCTTTTTTTATTTGTCAGAGCCTGACTCCACCAACGCGCTCCTTTGATCAAACATCCCTTTTTAATAGCATTCCGCTCACACGCAGACACTATCTTCTCAGTGAGACAATCCACAGCTTCCTCAGCCATTTTTGCCGTCGTGGGCAATGGTTGAGCATTTACCCAATCATCCCATCCTGCTGCCATATCCTGCCGGAGTTTGACCCATTCCTCTGCCCCAAAACAAAATCTCCTAGTAATACTCTGATGCAACTGTATTTCTCTAACATCCGCCTTTAAAGAAAAAGCAATAAGATTATGATCCGAGGTAGTCGCCTTCGAGTCAACCCGCCACTCCTCTACCCTCAATCCCTTTAAATCATTCGAAAAAGTCACATCAATGCTACTCTCCCCATTATGTTGAAAAGTCGGGGCATGGCCCACAACATTATGAATCAGAAGGAGGTGCTCAGCAATAAGGGTTTCCACCTGTTCCCCTCTCTGGTTCGTTTCCAAATTATGCCATAAGACAGACCTGGCATTAACATCAGCACCTATTATTACATTTTTTCCTCGTAATGTTTCCAAAACCCAACTTAAATTCCTCAAATGGCCTTCAATATTCTCGTTAAATTGAAAATATGCAGAAACTATATAAAATTGTCCCATTTCACTAATAATTTCTGCACAAACACAATGCGCATTACTCAACTGAGCTATTCTAGTAACCATCAATTTCCTATTAGCCACCAAGATAGCCGCTTTTGGAGGTTCATCCACTTTATTTCCCGTAACTACTCTGTAAGAAATTGGATAGCGAACTACCTTCCCTTTTGCAGAGAAAGGTTCCTGAATAATTGCCACATCAATGGCTTGTTTCCCCATCAAAGCTTTAAGCTCATCTGCCACATGAGCTGTGTTCCCAGTATTAAGTTGAATACATCTCACCCCTTTCTCCACCATCAAATGTCTGTTTTCTGTATTAGGCATGTAATATATTTGTTAATGCTGTTCTGAGCCTCCTCCGAAACTCTGGACACCTAGCGTCACCACTTTGATGTACTATATCTCGTTGTCCAGCTTTCTTGCAATTAATGCAACTCAGGCTATTAGTACATCCAACCCTCTTATGAGGACCTCCACAACGAAAACAGACCACATCCTTCGCGTCACAATGCTTTGCCACATGCCCAAACCCAGCACAACGATAACATCTTGTCACCTTAACCTCTTCATCCACATACAATCTAACATAATCAAGGTTCAATCTTCCTGCTAGCATTATAATAGTTGCTAAACCTGTATCAACTTCTAGTACCCAATTCTCTTTTCGTACATCTCTACAAGACCTTTTGGAGACCACTTTAAAACTCTTTTTAAAATTAACTCTTCCCCCAACTGTCTCAACTAGTGCTAGATTCTGTTCAAGCAAAGCCTCCTCAAGTTCTTCAGCCAAATAGCCCTTATCGACACCTGTCAAGACTAATCTTCTACGAGAAGCACCTCTATCATCCACCTCAACATAATCCGTTATATCAGTTACCGCCATCCTAATACCATCCCGTACTTTCTCATCTCTAGTCTCTAGAATAAGTCTACCTAGTCCTACATACCTAATGGCATCTACACCTCCACCAATTGTATGCATTGGCATTTTTTCAAATAAAATCTTTTTACAACCTTTAAGGTCCATAATACCCTCACCCTTAAATTTCAGTGCAACTTGAAAAAGCTCACCTTTTTCAACCTGTTTAAGTGTCTCCTTAATCACAACTCCTTGTCTATTAATTCTGAGGCACTCCTTTCCATTCTCAGTTTCCACACTCACTACTCTACGGGACTCAGAAACTGCAGTAGCATAACTATTGGCCTTACTATTTTTCTTTTTAGTAACAATTTGGAATTCATCATCCTCCAAATTTAATTCACTAGCCAAATCATTAGGAATTACCATACCAGATACCATATTAGGTTCAACTGGGCTCAAACCTGAAATACGAGGCTGCCCTACAATCCTACGAACTTCCTTATTAACTTCATTTTTAATTTTTTGAATTAAACGTTTCTCCATATCATCATTATTTTTCTTGAACTCCTGCAACCAATTATCCCTTTCAAGCTTCTCCTTATCCCGAATATTCTGTAAACCAGTTATTGTCTGGGTCAAACATTCCAAATCTCTCATAACCTGACTCTGATTATCCCTTGTAAAAGTCAGCCTATTATTATTAGATTTACTGCACGATGATCGAATACTTTCAATACACTTGAGAAAATTCTGTATTGATACTTCATCCTCACATTCCAATGTATTACATATAGTTACATCCAGACTTTTATCTATAACAGCTTTCTCCACAGATTTCCTCTGCTTCTTCCCTTTCTCAGCACTCCCCTCAACTTTCTGTTTCTGATACATATTTAATAATTGTTTGTAATCCACGAAGGCAAAAAACTTATGCTGACAAAAACAACAACGCCCCACAGGCAAAAAAAATCAATGAAATTATTAATTATTTAAATAACAACAAAGATCCAAGATAGATATAATTTTAAAATTGTTCAATGATCCACGATTGTTAAAATAGATCACTTGTCAATAAATTATTTTGACACTTGTCAAAAAATATCACAAATTAACTGAAAGATACTCAAAAATAGTCATATCGAACCCATTCCACGACCATACAAAATTAAAACGCACGTGTCCACCCCAATTAACACTGCAAAAACCGTTCCACAGACAAAAATAGTGCAAAATTTCCAAAATGTCAAATAATTATCAAATTGATCAAAAAAACTCGAGAATCCAATGATAATAGACCCAAAAATTAATTTAGTCGGAAAACATACACAAATTTACCTAATTACCACTGCAAAAACGTTTCACAAGGGAAATTAATACAAAAATTTTCGGAATGTCAAATTTGACGTTTCACAAAAAATTATTAAATTGTACAAAAACTCAAAAAAAAATCCAATGATTACAGACCCCAAAAATTATTTAGTCGGAAAACATACACAATTCTACCAAATTATCACTGCATAAACGTCTTGCAAGCAATATTTTCGCAATGTCAATTTTGACGTTTCGCAAATATTATTAAATTGTTCAAATTCTTTAGAAATCAATATTCACAGACCCCAAACAACTATTAGTGATCAAAACCGACACAGTTCAACCAATTTAACACCACTTATCTTGAAATGTCAAATCTGACGTTTCACAAAAAAAAATTATTAAATTGTACAAAAACTCAAAAATCCAATGATTACAGACCCCAAAAAATTATTTAGTCGGAAAACATACACAATTCCACCAAATTATCACTGCATAAACGTCTTGCAAGCAATATTTTCGCAATGTCAATTTTGACGTTTCGCAAAATATTATTAAATTGTTCAAATTCTTTAGAAATCAATATTCACAGACCCCAAACAACCATTAGTGATCGAAACCGACACAGTTCAACCAATTTAACACCACTTATCTTGAAAAATCGGCAAAAATTCTCAGCATCGACGCACAACACGTCATTCGCGTAACTAGGGACAGTGGGAATTATTTATGTAATTCGACATTATTTAATTTACAAACAATACAAATTTATTGGATAAATTAGAAATGCATAACGTTATCTTCAATGCTAAATGAATGGAAATTTGGAAATGGTTTTTTTGTGACCATAATGCAGTCGATGGCGTCGGGGTTTTATTAATTTCTTGGAAAGTTTCTTCGCTTTTGGGCAAAGGACCGAATTGGTCGATAAAAATTGAACCTGTGATTTTTTCCTAATCAAATTACAGGAATAGAATTACCCACAAATTACATTTATGTAATTCGACATTATTCCATTTACAAAGAATACCAATTTATTGGATAAATTAGAAATGCATCTTGCTAAATGAATGGAAATTTGGAAATGGTTTTTTTGTGACCATAATGCGGTCGATGGCGTCGGGGTTTTATTAATTTCTTGGAAAGTTTCTTCGCTTATGGGCAAAGGACCGAATTGGTCGATCAAAATTGAACCTGTGATTTATTCCTAATCAAATTACAGGAATAGATTTACTCACAAATTACATTTATGTAATTCGACATTATTTAATATACAAAGAATTCAAATTTATTGGATAAATTAGAAATGCATAACGTTATCTTGCTAAATGAATGGAAATTTGGAAATGGTTTTTTTGTGACCATAATGCTTCGATGGCGTCGGGGTTTTATTAATTTCTTGGAAAGTTTCTTCGCTTTTGGGCAAAGGACCGAATTGGTCGATAAAAATTGAACCTGTGATTTTTTCCTAATCAAATTACAGGAATAGAATTACTCACAAATTACATTTATGTAATTCGACATTATTCCATTTACAAGGAATACCAATTTATTGGATAAATTAGAAATGCATAACGTTATCTTCAATGCTAAAAGAATGGAAATTTGGAAATGGTTTTTTTGTGACCATAATGCAGTCGGTGGTTTCGGGGTTTTATTAATTTCTTGGAAAGTTTCATCGCTTTTGGTCAATGGACCGAACTGTTCGATCAAAATTGAACCTGTGTTTTAATCCTAATCAAATTACAGGAATAGAATTACTCACAAATTACATTTATGTAATTCGACATTATTCAATTTACTAAGAATACAAATTTATTGGATTAATTAGAAATGCATAACGTTATCTTCAATGCTAAATGAATGGAAATTTTGAAATGGTTTTTTTGTGACCACAATGCAGTCGATGGTTTCGGGGTTTTATTAATTTCTTGGAAAGTTTCTTCGCTTATGGGCAAAGGACCGAATTGTTCGATCAAAATTGAACCTGTGATTTATTCCTAATCAAATTACAGGAATAGATTTACTCACAAATTACATTTATGTAATTCGACATTATTTAATTTACAAACAATACAAATTTATTGGATAAATTAGAAATGCATAACGTTATCTTGCTAAATGAATGGAAATTTGGAAATGGTTTTTTTGTGACCATAATGCAGTCGATGGCGTCGGGGTTTTATTAATTTCTTGGAAAGTCTCTTCGCTTTTGGGCAAATGACCGAATTGGTCGATCAAAATTGAACCCTGTGATTTATTCCTAATCAAATTACAAGAATACAATCACTCACAAATTACATTTTTGTAATTCGACATCATTCAATTAATGGAAATTTTGAAATGGTTTTTTTGTGACCATAATGCAGTCGATGGCGTCGGGGTTTTATTAATTTCTTGGAAAGTCTCTTCGCTTTTGGGCAAATGACCGAATTGGTCGATCAAAATTGAACCCTGTGATTTATTCTTAATCAAATTACAAGAATACAATCACTCACAAATTACATTTTTGTAATTCGATATCATTCAATTTACAAAAAATACAAATTTAATGGATAAATTTGAAATGCATAACGTTATCTTCAATGCTAAATGAATGGAAATTTTGAAATGGTTTTTTTGTGACCATTGCAGTCGATGGCGTCGGGGTGTTATTCATTTTTTGCAAAATCTCTTCGTTTTTGGGCAAAGGACCGACTTGGCCGACCAAAATTATGCAAATCCTTCAAACAAAAATACCTATACTTTTTTTCTTCTGTATATTGTATTTTCCAAGTAACAAAACATTAACATTAACAAAAAAATTGGAACTTAAAATTATTGATTATGGAACCGTTGCAGAGCCTCATTTATCTACAAGATTATAATCAATTAATTAAAAGACACCAATTATATACTGACGCTTTGTTGGAGGAGTGCCCTCGCTCTAAGTATGGCCCTCATTTCATCTAAAATTTTTTTTTGCTCTTTTCTATATTCTTTCAATTCCCTCATCTGCCTATCGATGTCTATAAGATACTGCTGCTGTTGTTCAATTTCCTCCTCTAAATTGTCTTGTTCTAAAGATAAGAAAAACTTATTGTAAAAATTAATTAGCTGTTAGTAATTTACCCTGCATAATAATAAAAAAATGTATATGTCAACTCGAATTTTCTTGACGGTACCTTGAAATTCGACTTAGAGAAGTTTGACTGTACTTAACACAAAATAATTTATGAAAATATTTTTATTTAAATTAGTCGGACGAAATGTCAAAAGTGGTGGAGAAATTATGCTTACAAAATATAGAAAATGATTTGAAATTTGCAGCTTCAGAATTAAATTATTTACCACCACAAAAGTCGCCTGTGTTTTTTGTTTTTGTTTTTGTGTTTTGACGCAATGAAATTTTCCAGTAGTAATTTTTATTATGTTCACGTAAGTTAAGTACACGTATAGATTTTTATAAAAATCAAAATTATTTGAAGGACGTTACCTCATCTACCTCTTGTAACTTTATTAGCCGTTCGGAACATATCTTGAGCTTCCAACATTTGTTCTCTCTGAAAAATAAATAAATAATAACAATATTTCCTTTTACACAAATGAGACACTTACTGTAAGTGCAAGACCTCTTCTTTGCAATGAATTTGCTGCAAGTTGTGGTTGTATTCTAATTGTAAGACTAATTTAATTTAAACATAAAAAAGGCACAGTGGATGGCAATTACTCATGCTGTTGATTAAACCTCGCCTCTACTTCATCAGCCTACAAGATTGTTATAAGTTAATTAAAAAACACGAATGATATGCTGACCTTCCCCTGCGCCAGTCGGTCGGCCGCAGCGAAGTTCCCCTGGCCGGCAGCTGCCTTCGCGTCAGCTGTAAGTGCGGCTGCCATATCTTTTAACAATTGCTGTTGCAGCCGCAAAAATGCCCTCGTTTCCTCTATGTGCATTACCTGCAGCTGTTCGATATCTATCAGGTTATTTCGCCGATACATTATTATTTCGCACGTTTTTTGACAGAACCGTTGTTTATTTGTCCCCTTGACTATCCTAACAAAAAAAATCTCACGGCCACGCGGGCTAAGCCCACCGGCAGGACGTCTCGCGGACACGCCAGTTGAACACCGCGAGCGATGAACCGGCGGCGCGAGACACAAATTCGACTACGAGCTTTTTAACCGCAACAACTTTAATATACGCTATTGGAGCTGGAATTACCGCGGCTGCTGGCACCAGACTTGCCCTCCAATTGATCCTCGTTAAAGGATTTAGAGTGTACTCATTCCGATTACGGGGCCTCGGATGAGTCCCGTATCGTTATTTTTCGTCACTACCTCCCCGTGCCGGGAGTGGGTAATTTGCGCGCCTGCTGCCTTCCTTGGATGTGGTAGCCGTTTCTCAGGCTTCCTCTCCGGAATCGAACCCTGATTCCCCGTTACCCGTTACAACCATGGTAGGCGCAGAACCTACCATCGACAGTTGATAAGGTAGACATTTGAAAGATGCGTCGCCGGTGCTAGACCGTGCGATCAGCAGAAAGTTATTCAGATTCACCAAAGTGTACGACGACCGGCGCGAACCGACCGCCGATTGGTTTTGATCTAATAAAAGCGCCGCTACCGTCTCCGGTCGCGGCTCTGTTTGCACGTATTAGCTCTAGAATTACCACAGTTATCCGAGTAAATCCAGTGGGTACGATCTAAGGAACCATAACTGATTTAATGAGCCTTTCGCGGTTTCACCTTAATTCGGCTTGTACTGAGACATGCATGGCTTAATCTTTGAGACAAGCATATGACTACTGGCAGGATCAACCAGGGAACTGTTAGTCACGTACGGAGGCTATATACGGGGTTTGTATTTTTTCCTGTAATTTAACATGGACCTAATTAAAGAATACACTCATAAAACAAATTGCTCACCAAGTGTTGCTACGGCAGAACTAAAATCACCAGTAATGAAAATAACATGAGAGAAAACAGTCGTTTTTTTCCAAGAGTTTTTTTCTAGTGTGGGTACGTTTTATTTTGGTGGGGGAATTCGTAAATATTCCCTCGATCCGGGTATTGGATTGTTGATTTCCTTCTTGGAGCAGCTTGAGTGTTTGGTAGTTTGTTGGTTGTAGTTAGGAGATTAAGATGCACCTAACAACAATAACGGTTGGCTCGATTGATTGGTATATAAAGTAAAATGTTAATTTTAAAAATAAATGTACTTGAGAAAATAAATTTTTACAACAAAATCAACATTCCTTAACCATTATATAATTTTTTATCTGTTAAAATATATAAGATAGCACCATTAAAATTTATCTTTTATTTCCTAACAACGCATGACATCATCAAATTACGGATTTTTTTTAAATCCAAATTAAAATAGAAGGAAAAATTTCCACAGTGCATCTTCGAATTCATCTATTTAGCAAATATATCACAAACATTTTTTGTTAAAGAAAATCAATACCTAGCTCAACCCTGACAGGACAATGTCCAGAATGGCCAAATGGGTTAAACCCTGTCGAACTACACCCGCTAAACCAGTTAATTTTGATTTAATGCTTCTACTAACAAATACCGGGAGCTTATCTTAAAAGTAAACATATCCTATGTATACTTTTAAAAAAAACGAGTCAACGCATTGCTTTATTGCGATCTGTAGGCAACCAAGTATACACCACAATTCTCAACATTTGAAAAGTTGGCTCTTTCAACAAAAGTCAATTAATTTTTCAGTGTCAGTTTAACATAAAATTGCAATTTCTGTAATAATCATGTACAGCAAAGACGAAAAAATTGAATTGTTAATGTGGTACCAGCAAGGTAATAGTTTGCGGACCGTGAGAGATTTATTTTCCATAAAATATCCTGAAAGACCAATTCCTTGCATCAGAACTCTGCACAATATCGTTAAAAAATTTAATTCACAAGGCTGCATAGTGAATGGTCATACAAAGAAGATTAAAACCAACCATGTGTTGACCGAAGAATTAAAATTAAATATTTTATGCTACGTTGAGCAATATCCGATGGTATCCTTGCGAGAAGTAGCTGAATATTTCGTTGTATCAAAAACGTCAATATTTAAAACACTAAAAGAATTTAAGTACAAATCTTATAAATTTTCCAATCATCAAGAGTTATTTGAGGAGGATAAAACAAAAAGAACAAATTTTTGTGAAACTTTATTTAATTTGTTAAACGAACATGATGAAATTTTAGCGAAGATAGTTTTCACCGATGAAGCAACGTTCACATTAAATGGAGAGGTCAATTCCCAAAATTTCCGGTGCGCATCATAATTTCTTATTTATCCAATTTATTCTGTTAACCTTGTTCCTTCGTTTTCCTTAGATATTGGTCCCGCACTAATCACCATATTCAAAATTTGACCGACACTCAGTACCAGCAGAAGGTGAATGTGTGGTTAGGGATAGTTAATGCTACACTTATCGGGCCTTTTTTTATTGATGGAAACCTTAATTCGGCCAAATTTTTAGATCTGTTGGTAAACAACATCATTCCGGCAATAGAAAATTTAAACATTAACGAACCATGGTTTCAAATGGATGGAGCCCCTCCGCATTCCACAAATGTTATAAGAAATTGTTTAAACGAAAGGTTTCCCGGACACTGGATAGGACGGTACGGCCCCATACCATGGGCACCACGATCTCCAGATTTATCACCCAATGACTATTTCCTTTGGGGTTACCTAAAATCAAAAATTTACCGCAATATCCAAATTTTAAATCTAGATGAATTAAAAGATCGTATACGAACTGAATGTAACGAACTGAATCCTGACATTCTCAGAAATGCCGTGCGTGCGTTCCAAGATCGGCTAGGATATTGTTTAGAAGTAGAAGGTGGACATTTTGAACACTTGCTATGACGCTATTTGTTTATTTTTTTCTGTTATGTACTTTCTGTTAATAACTTTTCAAATTTTGGGAAGTTATCCCATTTAATAGTTTTATTAAAATTGTTATTATTTTGATATTCAAATGATTTTAGATTCTATTCATAATACTATTCATGATACTTGAACATAACCTTTCACAATGAAAAATAATAACCTTGTGATTTGTGGTGTAATGTTGGTTGCCTATAGTTATCAATATGTTGACGCGTTTTTTTTAAAAGTAAACATAGGAGATATGTATACCTGTAAGATAATCTCCTGGTATATTATCACAATATTGTAATTCTTTACAACTGCTAGTGTTTGTACTCAATGGAAGAACTGTATGAAGTTTCCCATTTGTATTTTTTCCTGTAATTTAACATGGACCTAATTAAAGAATATACTCATAAAACAAATTGCTCACCAAGTGTTGCTACGGCAGAACTAAAATCACCAGTAATGAAAATAACATTATTTTCATTTTCGATGGCCTGCTTTATTTGGAATTCGATATCATCATCATAATCATTTGGAAGGCGCACATTTAACAATTCCAAGTTATTATTGCCAACTTTAAACTTTGCCAGCAGCGCCTCACAATTTATAACCTCTTCAATAACGTTAAGGGAGATAATATCAATGTCAATACCTAAGTTAAACATGAACAGCATGAATATGGAGACCCCAGCAGGGTACAATTATTACACCTCCACTTTGGTAGTCATAGATAAAGCCCAATCGTATATCTTCCGAATCTGCTGTACAAAACTTCCAACTTTTGCTATTCCCGGATTTCCACTCCAAAACTCTCCTTAATTTAGGATTGTTTAGTTCATCACAGATAATTCTTAAAGCTTCCGCATCCTCGACTTCCTGAACAACAACAATTGACCATCTGCAATAAAATTCAATTTAATTTGGGGACAAAGTATTGGCTAAAATCAACCTGTTCTCCAGTATTGTGCGACAAATAACTTCTTTCACACCAGGATTTTGTGCCTTTGCAAGGGATAATTCTTCAATATTCCACGTTGCAAATCGAATAGCCTGTTCTCCATTATGACGATAATCAAAGTGTTCTTCGATAATTGGCCGATATGAATATGTGGAAAATAACTCTAACATGTCTTGTACCATCGTTGGAGGAAACCCGTTTGCAGTAAAAGGTTTTGTAGCGCTTCGGTATTTTCTAAGTACTTTACTATCAGTTTCACTACTAATTCCATTAATTGTTCCATTATTGATCATTTTTAAATCACAATTAATATCTAAATACTGACAAATAGCATTGCACCTGGATCGGTCAATATTTTTTACTTTAATAAGTTCGCAAATAGCCTTAAAAGACCCTTTCTTGTCACGATAAAGTATTATATCAGCAGCAATATCTTGTGTTACGCCTGGTATTTTTTGTAATTCGAAAACATTTGCTTTATTGATATCAAGTAATTTACTTGTCCCTGATTCTAAACTTTCCGTACTTTGTGTCCTTAATGATAAAAAGCTTTGATTGCGAGTTCTTCCTACACATATTTCTGACCTGATTCGATCCAATTTGTCAGCACCTACTCCCTTAGCCAGAGCTAAAGTTCTAAAGTTTTTCAAAATAAAATTCT
The DNA here is from genome assembly GCA_949768715.1 of Dascillus cervinus. Lineage (NCBI taxonomy): Eukaryota > Metazoa > Arthropoda > Insecta > Coleoptera > Dascillidae > Dascillus > Dascillus cervinus. Next base: position 19,692,885 of record OX458319.1, on the reverse strand, counting down.
TTTAAAATGTCTATTTGTTTTTTCCAATCTGGATCCTTTTCAATTTTCGCATAAACAAGGTCCACTATGGTCCAAATGCCAAATAAACAATAATTTCTGTTGGTTAAATACATTTGCCCCTGTGCCTGACTATAATAGTCATGGTCCTTATTTATAATCAACACATTATCGCTGTTAAAATGCATAATATCATCTTTTGTGAGTGCTCGTTTTAAAAATGAATTTCTGTGTTTGAATGGGCATTTCACTTCTAACAACCCATCTTCTCCAATTAACCGATCTGGACTTGCACCAAGAACTCCGCTCTCATCTAACCACAAGCCTGTTGCTGTTGTTGTGAGAGCTGTTACACTTTCGAATGCTGTTATTGCATTGCTCTCATTTTGCCGACCCCATTGCACTGACTTTACCTTCTCCAGGTTGTAAGTCTGCTACGGATTTTCCCGGCCGCGTAGTAATAAATGCTTGGCTAAGCTCAAGTCGGTGAGGGAGTGAATAATTAGCCTTCGAGGTTACTTGGGAAGCGTTCTCTCGCTCTGCTCCGGAAGATGTTGGGGCGCCACTGCTTTGAGTGATCGAAATTACAGGAGAGAAAATAAAGCAGAACTTTTCCCTCTCGACGATTCAGGTTAAAGTAAAGATGATAAACGTGATAACAAATATATTGACTAGCTCAAACCGTGAGGTTAATTCTTACCACACAATGGTATATCGACAAATTATACAATTTACATTAATCAAAAATTCACATAAGGGTACCCATTCAGCTGATGGCCAAAAACAAAAATTGCGACACAGAATACATAACAGGAAATCAGAAAGTAACTTAGCTACAACGTCTATGCGTGCAAGTCCTCGCGTGGACGGTTGATCCCTGATTATTACGGGCTGGCAAAGTCATCCGGGTGGATTCTCCTAACGCCGATGTTCCAGCGGGCCGATGGTTATTCACCGCACGATATTTTTACGGCGTTCCAGTATTTACACTTGATACCTGGGAATCACTCACTTTTTAATTATCAGCGTCCAAACAGTTAGACCCACGTTCAGGTTCTGTGTTTTGGTTTCGATTTCTGCGCACTTTTCCCCCCGTTCACATCAGATTACAAATTACAGTTTCTGCTTCGCCGAGAGAGAGGGAGTTTTGGACTTACGCGCGAGTTTGAAAATATTTAATGAAACAGTACCGTAACAAGTCCCTGAAAGATTAAAAATAAAGTCTAATTAAAAAATATAAGGTATTCTTTACCTGCAAGTCTTTTAAATAGAGACACTGGAAATTTCTGTCGCCGGCAAGCTCTTAAGACAACAGCAAAATTACTGGCAGTTAGTCGATGCTTTCTCGAAATGAGCCACATTGAATTTGCTGACTGGCCTACTGTTCTTGCAGCAACATATGATATGGTACTCTGCTTTAGTTTTAATATTTGTTGCAGATATGCAGTTTGGTCTGTACTGCTTAAAAATTGTTCCGACATTAATACATCCTCAATGTAGGGAATTAAATTTTCATTGTTGTCTGGATCAGGAGATAGCAACCAAACTATTCCCAAATTTCTATCGTATTTTTTCAAATTCTCGACCAAAGTTTGTACAGCCGTGTTTGTTAAAGCACTTTCTTCGATCGCACAATAATCCTTTTTTGGGTAGACATCTGAGCTTTTCACAGCAACATCCGTCTTACATTTTTTCTCTGACCATATGTACTGGCCAAATCTGTGCTAGATATATTATAATGTGCGTATATTGCCGCAGAAGCCATGTCCCCTCGGACAGGAACATGTTATCGATTCAATGCCACCATCAGATGTTAGATTTATCTACAGATTGTCTTAATATTAAAACTAATACAAAGCAAAATTTTCAAAAAGCATACTTACCACAACTTTATACTTTCGGTCTTTCATACTTGCGTACACTTCAGCAACAATCACTCCCAACGATTTATCGTATCGTAGTTCTGTGACGTGGCCTGAATTGTAGGCATTTTCACCCCGCTTAAAGCATTTTTCATCATTTTGATGAAAATATTGAAAAATTGTTGATAAGGAAATCGCGTGCTTACAACCAGTTGCCATTTTTCAAAATTTAACTATGATGCTACGACGACATACGTTTACTTGCAAATTTCAAATTCAAATAAAAGATCTGTTTTGAGACAATTTAAAACAATAGTCCGTTATATTGATAACATTAACACAGTAATTTGTTGTGCCATTGACGTTTTCCTTTAAATATTTCGATTAAGATACTTATAAATGAAAAACCTCGTAACACAATAGAAATTGCAGTACCGATAGACTCGCTTTCGAATTTACCGCTCTAATAAGGACCGCCTACTTCGGTGGGTCTATACCTTAGAACAGAGAGTGGTAGGAAGGAGCATTATGCAAGGTTGCAGGGGAACGGGAAGGTTGATGCAAATGGCGGATCCTTGTCAGTGGCGTACCGAATAGGATTTCCATCAATATTAAAACTATGTAATTTTGTTCAAGAATTACCCACGCACGCCAATGAACCGGCTTGTCAATGTCAACATAAACTCAAAATAATATTTTTGCCTGAATTTGAACCTAATTGAATTTTAAATGAAATAATAAACATTTACCGATGAAACGTGATCCCTTGAGAAGTAGTCTTGGGCGTTTTGGAGCAGCCACACGCAGCACAACTCACCATGTTACACAAATGTTTTAGTTCTAAGTTTCTTTCAACTATCAACTATTAACTATCACTAAAGTCTTACAAACTATATATATACACTATACTCTACTCGATCCACCACAAAAATTACAAACTAAGGTCTTTAAATCACAAAAAAACACTCAAAAACTACTTGGCATAGAAAACATAACAAACGATGTGTCAAAACGAGGTTGATACAAATGGCCGACTTTGTTCCCCACCTGCCGTCCATAATCGGTAGCAAATGCTCCTTCCTCCCACTCTCTGTTCTAAGGTCTATACCAACCTCACTACGAAGATCAGGGTCGCAAGACCTACAATTTGATGTATGAAACTTAAAATTCCTCGGAGCCGTTGATTTCATAAGTTACGCTAGTGTATATAGATTCATTTTAATGCAACTAAAAATTTTAAGTTCAAATTCCCGAAAATTACAATAAAAAAAAAAGAATTACACTACTACAAATTTCACTTCTTCTACTTCCGTGGCCAGGATCGCATCACCTTGTCTTTCGCCAGTTTCCATTTTCCAATTTCCGTAATTTTCCTTTGTTTCCTTCTGCTTATTGCTCTCAATCGATTAATTTCTAGGTTTATCTGAATTATCGCCCTCTTTTCCTTTGCCTTTACTTCTTTCAATAAGGTCACTTCGAAAACAAGAGATATTTTATTATTAGGTAAATTTATTCATATTTTTTATATACTCATGTTTTTAAATATTCTAAATTTAAAAATGACCATGAGTAAATAAAAAAAAAGGAACGAGATAAATCATTTTTGAATAAATTTAACTCATATGTGTGGACAATTAGTTCCTTTCCAGAAGGTGTTGAAAATGGGGTTTGAACTTAAGAAAAACACGTTTTTGAGTACGTTCCGTACGCTGCGCAAACGGTTATGAAAGAAATGCTTGCATCAGCGACAGCCGAAAAGAATGAACTAAAATATGCTAAAACAAAACTTGAAGAAAAAAAAAAAAAAAAAAAAAAAAATATATATAGTGGACCCTGTGATGTCGATAATGAAAATAAAAACAAGAACCTTTAATCACAAAAAAATTTTATATAAAATAATATAAAATTACTCACATAGACGCGTTTCGGTGGCTATGCCACCATCTTCAGTACATCTACTAAATCTAATTTTACAAACTAAGCCTTATATACTATTATTTACGCATCCGTGAATTTAACACTTGAGTGAGTTTCACGGATGGTTAGTCAAATCTAGTAATCTATACAATGGGGTATTGGGAATGGGGCCCATATCACTATTTAATAATTTTTTCCTATTCTTATATATAATCAAACTTTCCCTACTATTTAAATTCCTATAATCTGATTCTGCCCTAACCAATTTTAAATTGTCTATACCTATTCTATGGTTGCATTCTAGTACATGCAGGGCAACACTAGATTTCTCTGGTCTATTGTATTTGATATGAGCCATATGCTCTTTGAATCTGGTAATGATAGAACGTCTAGTTTGCCCAATATATACCAAATCACAATCACTACAGCTAATCTGGTAAATACCTGACATATCCCTATCACTATTTTTGTCCTTCGGATTACCCAACAAACTACTTAATGATCTATTGTTATTACTGTGAACTATTTTAAGGTCAAATTTGTTAAAGATTCCACCAAGGCCATTTGTAACTCTTTGGTCGTAAGGAACTTTAACAAATCTGACCTTAGGATCGGTATCGCTGCTAAAAGTGGTACAATTTTGAATGGACAATTTGAATTGTTTCCTACGTATAATGTTATCTACTATGTTACAATTGAAACCATTACTTGTCGCAATATTCCTAATGGTTGTAAGTTCTTTCCAGTACCTTTGCTTCGTTAAAGGAAAAGATAGCAGTCTATGAACCATAAATTGAAAACTAGCCATTTTATGTTGTTGGCAATGGCTCGAATCTTTGGTTATATAGCGACATGTACTGGTTTCCTTCCTGTATACATCTATTTCTATTTTCTTGTTCTTCCTGATCACCAATGCATCTAAAAACGGTAACTTTCCATCTTTTTCTATTTCATGTGTAAATTTAATAGTTGGATATTGGCTGTTGAGGTCGGCAATGAAATCGATGAGATTATGGTTTTGGCAATCGAAAATAGCGAAGATGTCGTCCACGTACCTAAACCAAATTCTTGGGAAATAAACCGAGTTGGATTTAAAATCAGTTTCGAATCGGCCCATGAAAATTTCCGCGAAGAATGGTGATAACGAGTTACCCATGGAAGTACCCCTTGTCTGTTCATAGAATTTGCCCCCGATTTTAAACTGACTCTGCAGCATACACAACTCCGTTAATGACATGTATTCTTTGACCACCGTTTTCTCCAGATCGTTGGCGATCAGTAAGTCTTCAAGATAGGAAAGTGTTTGTTGAATTGGAATACTGGGAAATAAAGATGACACATCAAATGAAACCAGCAACTCACCATCTTCCAATGAGATGTTGTTAATTTTCTGAATAAATTCCAATGAATTCTTAATCGAGAAACTGGCAGGTTGGATGGTGAGATTGCTAAATTCATTCACAAGCCATTTAGAAATTCCAGAAGTCGGTGCCCCTATGCTGGATACAATGGGTCTCATTGAATTCCCGGGTTTGTGGATTTTGGGAAGACAGTACATTCTGGGAATGGATGGATTGGAGATACTGATTCGAAACTTGACCTGAGGGGTTATGATTGTTTTGCATCGTTTGATGGTTTCTTTGACAGATGAAATCATACTAGGCAAAGGATTTTTCTTGATAGTTTTATAGGGGCCTTCTTCTATTAGTAGGTCAACTCTGTTGAAATAATCCTCAGTATCTAATATTACTACTTTATTGCCTTTGTCAGCCTTGATGTAAATGCAATCTTTTTGTTTTAAACCCTTGACAGTTGTTATAAGGTCTTTTGCACCGTTCAGATCATTCTTCTTGGTGATACTTTTCGAAAGCTTTAAGTAACAGGCACCCCGAAAAATAGACATTGTCTTCTCGTCAAGATGTCGCCCCGCACCCTCTAAACCTACAATAATGTCTTCTAATGGTGGATTACCACTGGGGATGACGAATTTAAGTCCTTTATTTAGTAGACTAATTTCTCTCTGGTTGAAGGTTTGGGAAGACATATTCTCAACAATAGAAATGTCTTTTAGCGGATCCTGTTCATTTGGCAATAATTTCCCCAATTTTCTAACGTGTGCAGCTTTTTTCTGATTGTATTTGTATTCAATAATTGAAAACATGTCTCTTTGCAAGGCACCCCACTGCTGATACCTATTATTGTCTAAATTACAGGTTAATTTTTTGAATAGAGCATATGATTCTATCTCTAACCTATTTCGTTTACTATACAGATAACATATTTCCAATTTTAGCCATTTTTGTTTGGCTGCTAATATGATTTTTTCCATAATTTTTGGTGAAGCCGAACATTTAACAGTCATGAATTTTGGAAATATGTTATTCTGTTTACATAATTTCAAAAAATGAATATCTAAAGCAATTAATCTAATCTTACTACTAAGTTTCCTATAACGGTTGAAGTCCTTTGACCAAGTAGCCATAATAATAAAATATATATAGTGGACCCTGTGATGTCGATAATGAAAATAAAAACAAGAACCTTTAATCACAAAAAAATTTTATATAAAATAATATAAAATTACTCACATAGACGCGTTTCGGTGGCTATGCCACCATCTTCAGTACATCTACTAAATCTAATTTTACAAACTAAGCCTTATATACTATTATTTACGCATCCGTGAATTTAACACTTGAGTGAGTTTCACGGATGGTTAGTCAAATCTAGTAATCTATACAATGGGGTATTGGGAATGGGGCCCATATCACTATTTAATAATTTTTTCCTATTCTTATATATAATCAAACAATGACAATGTCTATTTTTCGGGGTGCCTGTTACTTAAAGCTTTCGAAAAGTATCACCAAGAAGAATGATCTGAACGGTGCAAAAGACCTTATAACAACTGTCAAGGGTTTAAAACAAAAAGATTGCATTTACATCAAGGCTGACAAAGGCAATAAAGTAGTAATATTAGATACTGAGGATTATTTCAACAGAGTTGACCTACTAATAGAAGAAGGCCCCTATAAAACTATCAAGAAAAATCCTTTGCCTAGTATGATTTCATCTGTCAAAGAAACCATCAAACGATGCAAAACAATCATAACCCCTCAGGTCAAGTTTCGAATCAGTATCTCCAATCCATCCATTCCCAGAATGTACTGTCTTCCCAAAATCCACAAACCCGGGAATTCAATGAGACCCATTGTATCCAGCATAGGGGCACCGACTTCTGGAATTTCTAAATGGCTTGTGAATGAATTTAGCAATCTCACCATCCAACCTGCCAGTTTCTCGATTAAGAATTCATTGGAATTTATTCAGAAAATTAACAACATCTCATTGGAAGATGGTGAGTTGCTGGTTTCATTTGATGTGTCATCTTTATTTCCCAGTATTCCAATTCAACAAACACTTTCCTATCTTGAAGACTTACTGATCGCCAACGATCTGGAGAAAACGGTGGTCAAAGAATACATGTCATTAACGGAGTTGTGTATGCTGCAGAGTCAGTTTAAAATCGGGGGCAAATTCTATGAACAGACAAGGGGTACTTCCATGGGTAACTCGTTATCACCATTCTTCGCGGAAATTTTCATGGGCCGATTCGAAACTGATTTTAAATCCAACTCGGTTTATTTCCCAAGAATTTGGTTTAGGTACGTGGACGACATCTTCGCTATTTTCGATTGCCAAAACCATAATCTCATCGATTTCATTGCCGACCTCAACAGCCAATATCCAACTATTAAATTTACACATGAAATAGAAAAAGATGGAAAGTTACCGTTTTTAGATGCATTGGTGATCAGGAAGAACAAGAAAATAGAAATAGATGTATACAGGAAGGAAACCAGTACATGTCGCTATATAACCAAAGATTCGAGCCATTGCCAACAACATAAAATGGCTAGTTTTCAATTTATGGTTCATAGACTGCTATCTTTTCCTTTAACGAAGCAAAGGTACTGGAAAGAACTTACAACCATTAGGAATATTGCGACAAGTAATGGTTTCAATTGTAACATAGTAGATAACATTATACGTAGGAAACAATTCAAATTGTCCATTCAAAATTGTACCACTTTTAGCAGCGATACCGATCCTAAGGTCAGATTTGTTAAAGTTCCTTACGACCAAAGAGTTACAAATGGCCTTGGTGGAATCTTTAACAAATTTGACCTTAAAATAGTTCACAGTAATAACAATAGATCATTAAGTAGTTTGTTGGGTAATCCGAAGGACAAAAATAGTGATAGGGATATGTCAGGTATTTACCAGATTAGCTGTAGTGATTGTGATTTGGTATATATTGGGCAAACTAGACGTTCTATCATTACCAGATTCAAAGAGCATATGGCTCATATCAAATACAATAGACCAGAGAAATCTAGTGTTGCCCTGCATGTACTAGAATGCAACCATAGAATAGGTATAGACAATTTAAAATTGGTTAGGGCAGAATCAGATTATAGGAATTTAAATAGTAGGGAAAGTTTGATTATATATAAGAATAGGAAAAAATTATTAAATAGTGATATGGGCCCCATTCCCAATACCCCATTGTATAGATTACTAGATTTGACTAACCATCCGTGAAACTCACTCAAGTGTTAAATTCACGGATGCGTAAATAATAGTATATAAGGCTTAGTTTGTAAAATTAGATTTAGTAGATGTACTGAAGATGGTGGCATAGCCACCGAAACGCGTCTATGTGAGTAATTTTATATTATTTTATATAAAATTTTTTTGTGATTAAAGGTTCTTGTTTTTATTTTCCTTGAAGAAAAAGTCAAAGAAACCGAACAAACCATAAAGATATTTCAGTCTGTAAATTCCGATTTACAGAAACAAATAGAAGAATTAGATCCAAACAAAAAGGAACTAGAAACTTTAAAAAATCTTCTTGTGAGTGATGAGTCTCATCGAAAATTGAGTGAAGTGGATGTTCGATCGAACCTAAGTCAGGATTCAACCAACCTCCAAATACATAACAGAACGATTAATTACTTGGCACCTGGCACCTTTGACAACCTCTCTTCACTCACCGAATTGAGTTTGAATGGCAGCGGTCTGACCTTCCTCGAAAAAGGGGTTTTCAACAACTTGACCAATCTGAGTCGTTTGTACCTGTCTTCTAACTATCTCACTTGTTTGGAGGGAAACGTCTTCGCGGGTTTGAAGAATCTTTGTACAACAACAAGATCACCAAGTTACCTCCCCAATTGTTTAGAGGGTTGGAGAGTTTGGAGGAGATCTATTTGAGTCAAAATAGAATTTCTGTGTTTGATATCAGTTGTGGCGATGTTGTTAGAGATAAGAAATCAAGGATTTTACGCTAGTCATCGTAACAAAAGATTGAAATATAGCTTGCTCAGGTAAAACCGAGAACAGTGCCCGACTGACAATCGGTAACTTTACAATACAGTAGAGCGTCGATTATCCGAACTAATTGGGACCGACTACCGTTCGTATAATCGAAAATTCGAATGACCGAACAGTCATAGTTTATGAGCACTAAAACGCTCAAAATGATAGAATATAAACATATATTGAACAACAAATAATATTTCAATCACATTATAATGTAATGTAATGGCAAAATTAACAACGATTCGGATGAATTTAAGCTTAACTGTGTCAGTTGAATTAAAATGCCTTTTTGACAGGAAGATTGCAAAAATTTTGTTTCCCACACGCTATTAGTTACATTAGGTACACTTAAGCCACCTCGCTGTAAAAAGTCAAAATATTCGTTGCAAACATTACTACCGCGTCCTTCCTCAAATAAAAAAACACAGGCAGTACATTCCAGTTTTTTGCAAACAGATCGTGCTCCATAGTCACAAACATATATGCAGCTTGATTCCTCGATTTCACATAATTCAAGATAATTTGAAGTTATAATGGGGCGAAATTGATCAATGTCAACATTATATAAATTTGATTCAGTACTTTCATTAGCAAAGTTGCTAAAGCATGCTTCTTTTTTATTGATCATTTTCAAAATATGTCTTATTCGTAATTTGTTTTCTGATTCAATTACTTGCCTAACTGATACATTATAGTTTGATCCAGATAGTCGTCTGTACATTCCAAACCTTTTCTCTAACTTGTTTGTTTGAAATTTCCCCAAGAGTACATACGAAACATTCAATTTTGTTAAAGCATCACTATTATTATTGTTTATTTGCCATTTGGACCACAGTGGACCTTGTTTATGCGAAAATTGAAAAGGATCCAGATTGGAAAAAACAAATAGACATTTTAAAAGAATTTTATTTTGAAAAATACATTGCATATTTATGCCAGTCTTGAAAAATTCCATCTACAATTGGACAGTGTTACACATCAAACGGCTAAGCTCCATTCTGCCAAAATAAGCTATAGCGCATAATAAGTTTCGAGGTGCATATGCATATAATAGACGTTATCAAAATCGGCGCTTACATTTTTATTGTTTTCAACGAATAAAACACCAGGAAACGGATTGTAGCTGATAGTTTGGAGCTTCAGCAATCAGATGACACTAATATCTCGATTTTATGCAATTGGCGCTTGGCCGCTTGATGTATAACTCCGTCCAATTATTGGTTCACACTTATCAGACGATTAAGCACTCTCCAGCAACTATTTTGTTTGCATTTATGGCTTATTAATTTTCATCGTCATGTTACATGCTCTTACAAGATCATTTGCTGCTGCCTAGTAAACGATATTTGCAACAAATATCTTCTACATTTAATTTAAAACCAGACAAAAATCTTTCAAATACAAGTCACTATTTACAACAAATTTCCAAAAACTTGACTGTTCGAGAAAAATATACAAGATTACAAATGGATGAAATTTATGTAAAATCTAAGTTAGATTTTAAAGCCAATGGAATTGTTGGCAGTTCAGAAAATAATGCTAAAGATCTGGCAAAAACTATTCAAACTTTTATGATCTCTTCTGCTTTTGACTATTTTTGTGAAGTTATTCGACTAGCTCCTGTGAATAACACAACAGGAGATCAGTTAAAGATACTCGTTAATTGAATTTGTTCAAATATTGTTTTTGAAAGGTCCACTGTGGTCCAAATGGCAAATAAACAATAATTTCTGTTGGTTAAATACATTTGCCCCTATGCCTGACTATAATAGTCATGGTCCTTATTTATAATCAACACATTATCGCTGTTAAAATGCATAATATCATCTTTTGTCAGTGCTCGTTTTAAAAATGAATTTCTATGTTTGAATGGGCATTTTACTTCTAACAACCCATCTTCTCCAATTAACCGATCTGGACTTGCACCAAGAACTTCGCTCTCATCTAACCACAAGCCTGTTGCTGTTGTTGTGAGAGCTGTTACACTTTCGAATGCTGTTATTGCATTGCTCTCATTTTGCCGACCCCATTGCACTGACTTTACCTTCTCCAGGTTGTAAGTCCCTGAAAGATTAAAAATAAATAGTATAATTAAAAAATATAAGGTATTCTTTACCTGCAAGTCTTTTAAATAGAGACACTGGAAATTTCTGTCGCCGGCAAGCTCTTACGACAACAGCAAAATTACTGGCAGTTTCTTTCTCGAAATGAGTGAGCCACATTGAATTTGCTGACTGGCCTACTGTTTTTGCAGCAACATATGATATAGTACTCTGCTTTAGTTTTAATATTTGTTGCAGATATGCAGTTTGGTCTGTACTGCTTAAAAATTGTTCCGACATTAATACATCCTCAATGTAGGGAATTAAATTTTCATTGTTGTCTGGATCAGGAGATAGCAACCAAACTATTCCCAAATTTCTATCGTATTTTTTCAAATTCTCGACCAAAGTTTGTACAGCCGTGTTTGTTAAAGCACTTTCTTCGATCGCACAATAATCCTTTTTTGGGTAGACATCTGAGCTTTTCACAGCAACATCCGTCTTACATTTTTTCTCTGACCATATGTACTGGCCAAATCTGTGCTAGATATATTATAATGTGCGTATATTGCCGCAGAAGCCATGTGGTGACAAACATACTGTCCCCTCGGACAGGAACATGTTGTCGATTCAATGCCACCATCAGATGTTAGATTTATCTACAGATTGTCTTAATATTAAAACTAATACAAAGCAAAATTTTCAAAAAGCATACTTACCACAACTTTATACTTTCGGTCTTTCATACTTGCGTACACTTCAGCAACAATCACTCCCAACGATTTATCGTATCGTAGTTCTGTGACGTGGCCTGAATTGTAGGCATTTCCATCCCGCTTAAAGCATTTTTCATCATTTTGATGAAAATATTGAAAAATTGTTGATAAGGAAATCGCGTGTTTACCAGTTGCCATTTTTCAAAATTTAACTATGATGCTACGACATACGATTACTTGCAAATTTCAAATTCAAATAAATGATCTGTTTTGAGACAATTTAAAACAATAGTCTGTTATATTGATAACATTAACACAGTAATTTGTTGTGCCATTGACGTTTTCCCTTAAATATTTCGATTAAGATACTTATAAATGAAAAACCTCGTAACACAATAGAAATTGCAGTACCGATAGACTCGCTTTCGAATTTACCGCTCTAATAAGGACCGCCTACTTCGGTGGTCTATACCGACCTCACTACGAAGATCAGGTCGCAAGACCTACAATTTGATGTATGAAACTTAAAATTCCTCGGAGCCGTTGATTTAATAAGTTACGCTAGTGTATATAGATTCATTTTAATTCAACTAAAAATTTTAATTTAAAAAACCCAAAAATTCATTACATTAACTACTGTTAATTTTGTTCTACTTCTACTCTGTCTCTGGCCAGCATTTCTTCTACTTCTCGATTATCAACTCCACCCGAATCAACATCTGAATTTGTTCTAAGATTACAAGAACATTTTTCAAAAATCCGACCAAAGCTTCCACGATTGCATACTCAATCACCTGTTTTCGTCTGGAAATCTCTCGAACGTTTTCATTCGTCACGACGCAATACGGAAACCCCTTCAGCCTACCTACCAAGGCCCATTCAGTGTCATTACCCTAAATGAAAAAACGTTTGAAGTAGATGTCCGTGGACGTACTCAGACCATCTCAATTGATCGCCTCAAGCCAGCTTCTGTTGCTGCCGATGAAGTCATCTCGAATGACACTTCCAAGCCCGCTTTTCGAAAGGCGAAGCGCGTGACGTTCCAAGCGCAGCCCGAATTTTTTTAATATTCTTCCGCGCTCTCACTGGGAAGGGGGTGATGTAGCGGCGGCTGTATTATCTAACGCCCTGCATTAATAGCGCAATGATCAAGTGCCCGGGGTAAAAGATGTTTTTATTATTAGTCAATTGACGATCGTTATGTAAATAAATGTGAAAATAAAATCAATCAAACTTGGAGTTAATTACTACAAGCGTACCTACTCAAAAACGTGTTTTTGTTAAGTTCAAACCCCATTTTCAACACCTTCCGGAACAGTCACGAGGTCAAAAACTCGACATTAACATTAGGGGTATTTATGATAAAACATATCAAAAAACCAAACTTGACCGACCGTTTGCTGGGTAAAAATACATTTTTACTGGGTTAACAAGATTTATACTAACCTCCACTCTCAAGTGATCGATTGACTGTACTATTTTTTGCAGTCTTTTTATGTACGTCTTTCGGGCTTTTGCCGAGTTAATTTCCTGCACCCATAGATTCTGTTCATGTTCGATAATATTATTTATAGCTCGTACACCTAAAGCAATGAGATTTATTTAATATTATTAAACTAAATTAGGTAATGACACTCACGTTGATCCATCTTTGCAGCTATCGACTGCACTGAATGACAGAAAATTATGCAATGTTTTATTTTTCAACAATACTAATATCCCTATGGTTACAAGAAAACAAAATAGTGAAAAAAAAAATTAGTTATTGAAAATGGGGTATTCTCTTACGTTTTTTTTTTGCCATTTCTTATTTTTTTCCTGAAGGTAATGATTAAATAATACTCTTTAGTGAAGTTAACACGTTCTAAATAAATTTTGATAATGAATTATTACATGTAAAAGTTTAAATTTTCAAAAACGTGACGTCACTAGATTTTTTAAACCTGATTGGTTCATTTCTCAGCGCCGGAAAAGTAAGAAACTGCAATACCGGTATTCTTAGTCGTGTTGTGTCGAGTCGTTTGTTTGTGCACGTGGTTAAGTTTTAAACATGGAGAAAGGTTATGAGAAAGTTAGTTCCAATAATCTTCCTATTGTAACTGTGGAAATGATCCACGAATTTTACTTAAGCAACGCGGAGCATTTTTCACCTGAAACAAAAGGTGTTAAAGCGTTAAGGTAGGTGGTTTATTTATAAATCGACAAAAGGAAGTGTTAAATATTAAAAACTTTAAGGGCCACTCGAGCATCCTATGGGGACGAAGCCATCGGATATGTTCAAGTAAAAAGAGACGACGGTGTATGCTACTTGAAGTGCAGGATAATTCCTGAACATCGGGTATCAAAAACTGCATACACGTGTATTATTGAAATCAACGAAACAGATAGCGTAATAAATGTTTGCCGCGTCCGGGATTATATCCGAGTTACCCGCTGTTTTAACTGTCAGCGCTTTGGCCATGTGTCAAAGCACTGTAAGTCACCTGAACAGTGTGGCTACTGTGCCTCTACTGAACATGCCTCGAAGTCCTGCCCATCCAGTCAAATTCCCTCAAAGTTCTGTTGTTCAAATTGCGTCCGTTCCGGAGTCCGTACCTCCACTCGACATGATACGTCCAGTTTCTCCTGCCCCATCTACCGCCACCGTTATGCCGACCTAATCAATAGTATTGAATTTAATGAGTGACGTTTCCTTCATTCAGCCGAATCTGCAGAAATGTAAAGCGGCTACTGCTGAAACTATACGGTACATTTTCCGGCACAATATCCAGGTTGCCTTACTCCAGGAGCCTTATAACTGTTGCCGTAATAACCGCTACTATGTGCCTGGCCTCATGGGACTCCGCCTGATTGCAAACAACTCAACCCAATTCCGCTCTGCCATCCTAGTCAATGATTCTTACCTTGACATCCTCCATCTCCATCACTTGTCTTCTGAAAACCTTACCACCATCCTTATTTCCGCTGGCCCCCTACAACTTCACCTTATCAATGTGTACCTTCCACCTTCATCCCTGATTGAAACTGACCTAATTGCGGTCCAGAATGCCCTTGCTGAGCTGCAAGGCAAATCCGTGTACCTCTGCGGAGATTTTAATGCCCGTTCTACAATCTGGCATGACCATTTCTGTGACCGGCGCTCGGAACATGTGGAGGAGATTATATTGACGCATGGTTTGTGCGTATTGAATGAACCGGGTAATCCATCGACGTTTGAGTCTCGGAATGGTAGTAGCCACATAGATCTAACGCTATGCACTCCTGACCTGATTGGCCGTACTTTGGATTGGACCGTATTAAATGGCATAAATTGTGCAGATCATCGTGTAATCTTCTTCCTTTATAAAGGTTACCAAACTGCTGTGCAAGGTTCCCTGGCTCTACTGTACCACCTGGACCAATCGACTATCCAGTTGAAGGATATTGCTGCCCCCCTGCAGAGCCTTGTGGATGGTATTGATTGTCATTGGCCAATCCTAAACTCATCTGCAGTTGTAGATGCGTGCCTTTCTACCCTTCTTGATGGTCTAAACGCCATCATTAAGCTGTATGCCCGCTGCAGAAGGAGGTTCCCTCACCGACCCGAATGGTGGACGGAGAAAGTTGATCGCTTCCGTCTCATATACCTGTATCGTAAGCGATGTCTTTATAGAAACCGGATCTATACTGAACGAGAGAGACTTGCTGCTGCGATGGCGTCTGCCAAGCTTGATTATAACAGGGTGCTTGTGCAGGCTAAGGAAACTTCATGGAGGATGTTTGTTGAGGAGGATCTTGCCAAAAACCCCTGGGGTGTGGCCTATCGTTTGGCCACAAATAAGATCCATGCTCGTGGAGTTCTTGCTTCGATTCGGATCCTGGACCATGGCTATACTCTTACTATAAGGGATACCGTAACTTGCATCTTACACTCCCTACTCCCTGATGACATTCCTGAGATTAACACAGCTCACCAGAGAATGCTCCATGGTAACCTGAGAGCTATTGTTGCTATCCCTGACTACTCTGAAGATGATGTTCGTGAGGGGGAACTTGCGGCTATTGTCTCCTGCATCCAAAGCAAAAAGGCGCCTGGCCTAGACAACATCAGAGGTTGTTTCATCAAAATGATACACCCGGTGATAGGCCCTCTCCTAACCCGCCTAATGTCTTCTTGTCTGCGAATCCGCTATTTTCCAACCATCTGGAAGCATGGTAATCTAAAAGTATTGCTGAAAGATCCAAGTGCTGACCCGGCACTAACAAAAAGCTATAGACCAATCACACTTCTTCCGGAATATGGTAAGATTTTGGAGAAGATTATTCGCTGTCGCTTGCTGGATGCTGTCACCCCCTTCCATGCGTTGAATCAGTATGGCTTTGTTGTGGGGAAATCAACTACTGATGCCCTGCTTGCTTACCAGCGTCTGATCTCTGTTGTTGGTCCCAAGTACATTTTGTCTATCTTCATTGATATTTCTGGAGCCTTCAATGACCTTTGGTGGCCTGGGCTTATCCAAGCCCTGAGGAACAAGGGAGTATCGGGAGCCCTCATTGCTACCATCGTCAGCTACCTGGATGGGCGGAAGGTGGAACTCTCTGCGAACAACATCACCGTTGGAAAGGTTTGCACGAAAGGTTGCCCCCAAGGTTCGGTGCTTGGTCCGACCCTTTGGAACTGCATTGTAGATGTCCTGTTGGAGGAACAGCTTCCTGAGGGCTGTGATATCATTGCGTATGCGGACGACCTTACCTTTGTGGTGCCGTCCACCACCAGGGCTGACTTGCGCCTGCGCTCCCAACAGTGTCTTGATATGCTACAGCAATGGGCCGCTTCACAGAAGCTTGTTATATCGTCCACTAAGTCCACCTTCATGGTAAACCGTTCGCCTCCACGCATTCACCACCGGGACCTCATGTTCTATATAGGCAATACAAGATTGAGCCAGTCCACAAGCGTAAGGTACTTAGGTGTTGTGCTAGACCGGCGACTTACTTTTGAAAAGCATGCAGACCATGTGCAGAAGAAGGTGCGCGCTCTGATAAATGCTCTCCGATGTAAATGTAGGGCGTCCTGGGATATGGACGTTACTGCCTCCCTCCATAGTATCTATAAGTCTGTTATTGTCCCTATTGTGTCACATGGTGCAGAATTGTGGCAGCTCAGGCTCTGCATCGTTAATATGAAAAGGAAATTTGATTCCATTTATGGAATGTGTTGCCGTGCTGTTTGCAAAGGGTACAGCTCCCTCTCTAATGACGCCGCGGGCATCCTGGCCGGCATTCCTCCCATCGACCTTGAGATACAGAAGAGGACTTGCCTCAAGGGATTACGCAAATTTGGCTCTGCCCCATTTGAGGGTGATATCCTCCTTTTGGCTGATTTCCCCAGTCTCACCCATGCCAAGGAGTACCTGGCACTCCGCATCTTTGACCGCTGGCAGGATCGATGGGATTACTCCATTAAAGGTCGGATTACCTACTGCTTCTCGCCCCGGATTCCGGAGATGCCTCGCTTTCTCTCTTTCTATGCTACCCAGTTTTTGTCAGGCAATGGTAACTTTGCCGTTCATCTCCATCGGATTGGAAAACGTGACCACCCGAACTGCTCGGTGTGCCCTGATGATGTTGACGACCCTGTTCACCGCCTTCTTGCCTGTCCACTTTTTACTGAAGCTCGGACTGCCTTGCAGGCCCAGTTGCTAGTCTGGCCCCCGCCTCTAGAATCTGCGCTTTTTTGGGATCCTGCGTGGATCATTCCTTTTACGGTGGCAATAGAATGACCCACATGCCACCTGCTCCTATGCCTTCCCTATATGCTTTGACGCCTTGGTGCTGTTACCTTTCCTGCACTTGACTGGTTCCCTAATGCGTCCTCGTCCTAGGCAATTCTGCCCCTATTGTTTTAAACAGTTTTTCCTTAATTTTTAAATATTTTCGCTATTGTAACTGTAATTAATTTTTTATTCTGTAATATTGCGTTCAATTTGACGCTGGTCTGTGGAATATATGCGCTGTTGGGCGCCTTTTGTTGTTGTTGTTGCCTACAACATAGTCCAGGCAAAATGTCACCAAAAGGGGGGTTACCCTGCAAAAGGTCGGTCAGGTTTGGTTTTTTGATATGTTTTATCATAAATGCCCCTAATGTTAATGTACAGTTTTTGACCTCGTGACCTTTCGGGAAGGTGTTGAAAATGGGGTTTGAATTTAAGAAAAACACGTTTTTGAGTACGCTGCGCAAACGGCTATTTGTAAAAAAATTTTTTTGATTCATTTAAATACCTGACGATATGGGCATTCAGAATCGAACCGAAACCGCTACTCTAGAACCAATAGTTTATGAGCTACGATATTTTGAACTTCACCACTTTGATTGCTTAAACCGCAAATGAACTGTTTTTGCTGTTATGTCACGTCTCGTGCGCTGCTGGCTGATTCACTGGTTACATCGAAACAAATGATATGGTAATGTAATGGGCATTAAATGCTCTTTATTATGGTTTTTTGTTTGATCCGATTGGATGAAAAATGACCACACGGCGAGCAATTAAACTTGGAAAATTATTGATAAACTACCTATATTTAGTATTGTTTCCGTGTGCTCTAAAACCTGCCCATTATAACCAATCTCAAAGTTTTACATTCCATGAATACGTGACAGCTTATGGGGCACATAAGTGCAAATTATTTTTTTTTTGCTACTGACACCCTTGGGCCAGTGTAACTTTATTCCAAACGGGGCGCGGAATCAAAAATAACGAAAACGTCAAAATTCTCCTAAACTCCTGAAAGTTGGCACGTGCAATCACGTGTATGTGTAGATACACGTGATTGCAAGTGCCAACTTTCAGGAATCTAGAAGAATTTTAACGTTTTCGTAATTTTTGAGTCCGCGCCCCGTTTGGAATAAAGCTGCACTGGTCCAAGGGTGTCAGTAGTAAAAAAAATAATTTTTGCACTTCTGTATCCTATAAGCTGTCACGTATTCATGGAATGTAAAATTTTTGAGATTGGTTACAATGGGCAGGTTTGAGAGCACACTGAAACCGTACTAAAAATAGGGAGTTTTTTCAATAATTTTCCAAGTTTGATTGCTCGCCGTGTGGAAATTTTTCATCCAATTGGATCAACCAAAAAACCATAGTAAAGAGCCTTTAATGCCTATTACAGTGCCATATTATTTGTTTCGATGTAACCAGTGAATCAGCCAGGAGCGCACGAGACGTGACATAACAGCAAAAACAGTTCATTTGCGGTTTAAGCAATCAAAGTGGTGAACTTCAAAATATCGTAGCTCATAAACTATTGGTCCTAGAGTAGCGGTCTCGGTTCGATTCTGAATGCCCATATCGTCAGGTATTTAAATGAATCAAAAAAATTTTTTTTCCAAATAGCCGTTTGCGCAGCGTACTCAAAAACGTGTTTTTCTTAAGTTCAAACCCCATTTTCAACGCCTTCCGGAAAGGTCATGAGGTCAAAAACTGGACATTAACATTAGGGGCATTTATGATAAAACATATCAAAAAACCAAACCTGACCGACCTTTTGCAGGGTAAAAATACATTTTTACTGGGCTAACATACAATAAGCAATTTTTCGATAGCTTGTTTAGATTTTTATAGGCAGTAGAAAATGAGAAAAAAGACGTAATTTTACCACTTACTTTTTTTATATTATCATTCTACATACCCTTCTTCGTCATTAAGCGCAAAAAAATTTCAGATAATAATTTTATTATGGTCAAACTCTAATTCGACTGGACTAAGTTAATAGCCACCATATTGGAGCCGCCATTTTGAATTTGAAACTTCTGTTATCAAATTCATGATCAATAACCTCAGAAAACCCCCGTGTGCCAATTGATTGGTATTACTGAAATTAGCTAATTCATAGCCGCCATTTTGAATTTAAAATTTTTGGTCTTAAATTTGACTTCAGCAACTCCAAGAATCCCTGAGTTAAAAATTTCAAGTAAATTGAACGGTTCCTTCATATTTTGGCCAAAGAATTTAATGATATCGACAAGATGTTGCAAAGACCGTTTAATAAAGATCACTTAGAATTCGGAATATCGTCGCTGCATGCATGGATACCATTTTTTGAATGTTACTTGCACGTAGCTTACAAATTAGAAATACAAAAGTGGCAAGGGCGCAAAGAGGATAAAGAAAATGTTGATAGAAGAAGAAAGACTATACAACAAGGTTTTCGTGACAGATTAGGACTCCTTGTTGATCAACCGAAACCAGGCTATGGAAGTTCAAATGACAGAAATACAGCTCGGAGTTTTTTCGAAAATTCTGAAATTTCCGCTTCAATAACGGGAATTGATGAAGAATTGATAAAACGAGTTCATGTTGTATTGCAGGTAATTCCTTGCGGTTTCGAAATCAGTATACCCAAATTTCGCATATACACTGAAGATACTGCACGAAAATTGGTCGAACTCTATTCGTGATACTTCATGCCAACAACAGTACATAAAATTCTTATTCACGGTCACGGAATTGTGGAATCTTCGTTACTTCCTATCGAACAAATGTCTGAAGAAGCTGAGGAATCATGTAGCAAGTATATTAAAAGATTCCGAGAAGATTTTTCACGAAAATGTGACCGCATCAAAAACATGGAAGACATTTTTTTGCAGACTTTTAGTAACATCAGATCCAATAATATCAAGTTTGCGAAAACTTCCTCCAAAGAAACTAAGATCGATGTCCCCATACGCGATTGAACCATTGATTCCACCTTCAATTGCAGAATCAAGTCAGATTTCTTCAAGTAATACGAGCGATGCATCAGATTCTGACGATGATGATGACAATTCACAGGATTGCGATTAATTGTAAGAGATGCTAAAAGTAGCCTTCCACATCGAGTCCACCATTTTGCTTTTTCAAAATATTTTTACATATTCGTAATCAGCGACCTCGAAAATTTCTATGCAGGAAATTTGAAAAGAATTTAACGATTATTCGCCATGGCGCCATTTTTGAGCTACTAGAGCCGCAATATCATGTAAGTTCGTTTTAGTATTTGTTTTAGAAACGATTAAATTAAGTGAAATTGAAATTTTGTATTCTAAATTATTGAAATTTATAGAAACATCAAATTTATTAATAATTATTACAATAAAATTTAATAAAAATGTTTGGGTGTAATGCCTCCAGCGCAGAAAAAATAATGAGACGTTGATTAAGTAGTTCTCATACCGGACTATCTTCGAGATAATTTGCCGAAGAATGTTCCTTTTTTGCTTTTTAACTATCCATGCTCCACAAAACGACACTGTTTGATACTTGATCATGAGCCGCAACAAAATCACTTTTACCAGAAAAAAATAATTTCCTACGTTTCCACCTTCAAAGCAATGCAAGGCGTTGCACTGTTTATTTCGTACGGTGTATACTGAATATCTACTACAAATTGTGAAACTTGAAGTTGGTTTTGGAAGATATCAAGAGCTGTTGGGTATCATTTTGATAACTCATTGAAGCAAATTCCCCCTCAATTGGCAAAGGATGATGCAGTACAGATTCTGTGATAGTATTTTTCAACAATCCATACCGAATTCAAGTAAAGTAAATCATCATTTTCGGTAATAGCTGCTGAAGAAATGTTAATAACCGGGGATTTATCACCGAGAATGTTTATATTGCAAAGTGGCTGCGACATTTGTCGCATATCAAACTTTTCAATGGACCCTTGTTGTTCGCCAATATAAAAAATATTTGCATTGTATTACCGGGGGGTAATATGTATTTCGTTTATTCACGATATTCGCTCGTTTTTCGCAATCAAGTCCAAAATGCTTCTACACTTTTTGGAGAAAAAACGTCAGACTTGTTGTTTCGTCGTCTTGGTAACCCCCGGTTGTTTCAGGAACACGACTGATATCTGCTTGGACGGTAACATTCGCCCTCCCTTTTAAAGATATTCGTCGTGGTTCCACCGGTTGCTATGTCGCCTGTGGTGCTCTGCGGATCCTGTTAACGTGGTGTCAGATGTTATGTCCACTGACATTTACCACGTGGGACCGAAACGTTGCCTACCAGGTAGCTTCCGTGTAAGTACCAAGTCGCCTACGTTATATACTACCGCAGGTGGTTGTTCTGGATGACGTTGGTGCAAGTAGGCCCGTTGGTTGTCACGGACTTCTTGACGGATGACCTCCAACGGTGGAGTGGGGAGAAGTTTGACGTAGCTGTCCCATGCACTTGGAAGGCGGGGGTTATAGCCTAGCAGAGCTTCCCCAGGTGTTTTTCCAGTGGCGGCGTTACGGCGTCTTCTCAAGCTATACAACACGGGAGTCAGGTGGAGATCCCAGGTGGTCGGACGGCGGTTGGCCATTCGCATCCGCAGTTCTTTCTTGGCGTCCTGGTTTCTTCGTTCAGTGGGGTTAGCTTGGGGATGGTAGACAGCCGTGGCAAAGTGGTCAGCCTGCCAGGACTGGCAACATTTTTCCCAGTATCTGAACAAAAATTGAGAGCCGTTGTCTGTAATGATGGTGTGGGGAAAGACAAATCTGCCGAAGACTTCCTTCTCTAGCAGGTCGCAGATAATTTTAGAGGTGGCGGTGACCAGAGGGAATGCTTCGACCCAGCGGGAGAACAAATCGGTCTCCACGAAGATGTACCGGTTTCCTCATGACGTATCAAGGTAGGGTCCCATCAAGTCGCAGGCAGCGGTTTCCCAGGGGTGGTGAGGTTGTCGAGGCTTCTGCGGTGCTCGTTTCCGGGTCGGTTTCCTCTTATATTGTGCATACAGCAGACACGCTTGTACGTACCTCCGCACATAAATGGTCATCTTAGACCAGTAGAACAACTCCTGGATGGAACGCTCAGTTTCCTCGGCATCAGGATGTCCCGCCAAAATGGAGTCATGGTAATAGTATGTTACCTGCTCTTGTAATGGCCGTAGTACGACCAATCGGTGGCCGTGAAATTGGACGCGGTACAGGAGGTTCCGTTCGACGTGGTAAAGATTTTTAAAAACACGGTCGGCACGGAGACGGTTTCCACCGTCTGCGTTTACGCGTTGCCAGCGTTCGATGAGGCGGCAGCAACTTGGATCGTTGAGTTGAGCCGTTCGTACCTCTTCCTGGAGCGTGGTGAACATGATGGCGTTCAACACTCCGGCATCCAGGTCCGGGTGTACGTTAGAGCTCGGTAGAACGAGTTGCTCCTCATCTCGTGCGTCTACATTTGCAGGTTGTGTTAGCGGATCTCGGGACAGAACGTCTGCTAGTTCGTTGTCCTTCCCTGGCGTGTGGTCAATAGTGAAAGCGTATGGTTGAAGTAGCAACGACCAACGCGTCAGTTTCGCATTGTCGCGGTTTTTAGCTAACCATAGCAGGGCTCAATTATCCGTAATCAGGGTGAAGTGACGATCTTCGAGGTATGGACGATAACGCTTCACCCCCCACACGTTAGCAACGCACTCCTGTTCGTTGATGTGGTATCGGCGCTCTGCGTCGTTAAAGCGAGCGCTGCCGTATGACACGATATCCTTGCGATCTTCCGACCCTACATGGTAGAGAACAGTGGCCATGCCGATTCCGCTGGCATCGGTTTGCAGTACGTATGGTCTGGATGAATCTGGACGGGAAAGACGGAGAGGAGCTGCTACCGCATCTTTCACGGCGGTGAACGCAGCCTCTTCTAAAAGTTACCATTGCCACTTCCGTTTGGGCGACAGCAAGTCAGTGAGCGGGGCGACCATCTGGGCGAAATTGGCTACATACTCTCGTAGCCATCCACAAATACCGAGGAACCGTTTCAGGTGCTTCCTGGTTGTGGGAATATCTGCTTTGGCAAATTGATCGAGATGTTGTTGTTGCGGTTCGTTTCCAGTGTCACTGATGACATGCCCGAGGTATTCGATCCTATTAGCTCCAAGATGAGACTTTTGGGGAGCGCATCGTAGGTCGTGGATACCGAGACGTTCAAAAACTAGGCCGAGGTGTTGTAAGTGCTCTTCGTGATTGGCCGAGTAGATGATAATGTCATCTAGGTAGACCATCACGAATCGTTGAAGGTGGCCGGCCAAAACTTCTTGGGCCATAAAACGCTGGAAGGTGGTCGGAGCGTTTTTCAGGCCGAAGGGCATCACCCTGAACTGGTACTTGGACCCCTGGGGTGTTGCAAACGCTGTCAGGTGACGACATCGTGATGCAACCGGAATCTGCCAGTACCCGCTCTTCAGATCTAGGACGCTAACCACTTTAGCTTGACCTAGATCTCGTAGCGGCTCCTGGATGATGGGCAATGGGGCAGTCTCGTTGACTGTGACGGCGTTTAGACGGCGATAGTCGACGCAGAAGCGCGTAGTCCCATCCTTCTTGCCGATTAATACGACAGGGGAGCAATATGCAGACGTAAAGGGTTCGATAACTCCAGTCGACAGCATCTCCTGGACTTGTTCACTTGATCCTAATTTAGAAGATGAGCTGCTTTCTTGAGACAATTCTTTCTGGACTTGAAGTAACTGGTTCACCACTGCCTGTTGGGTTTTCATACGACGAAATTCGAATTGCAGAGTATTTCGTAGCAAAGTTGCGTTGGTAAATCTTTCACTAGTGGATGCCTGAGATTCATCTGATTGCGGTTCTTTTTGTGGTTGTGGGGCAGTAATTGAACGTTGCAATATAGCCGATTGCGGTTCCAAGGACTTCAAATTATCATTTCCAAACTTCACACGTTTTCTCGGAGTTTCTTTTCTTCGATGCGACTTTTGGTTTGTTACATCTTCTTGGATATTTTGAGGTTTGGAATTGTCTTCAGATAAATGTTGTTTCTCCACCGTGTTTTAATTTTCGACTACTCTTGTAATAATTTGAATTCGAACTGATTGTAAATATTCTGGATCGATAAAAAATCACACACAAAGTTATCTCGTGGAATTTTCAACATTCCAAATAGTTTCTGGGTAGTTCAATAAAAGATTACTTGCCTAAATTGCAATGAAAGTTTTGCTAAAATTAGCAGTTATTAATTTAATGAGCTGTTCAATTGATTCGACTCCAGAAGAATCAAATTAAATATTTGACTACCAAATTCACGTGAACATCACTGCTATTGATTGATAATGACGATGATCACTACATTCAGTATTCTCATTTCAAGACTGATTATTTTTTTATCAAGGCCCAAGCCGAATCTGTGATGCAGTTCTTAAAATTAAAAAATGTCGAAATTGTAAATTTTTTTAAAAAACACTGAAATTTCCGTGTTTTCTCCGGTTCTAATTATTCGATCGGGACATTCGACCTCTCATTCTCTTCGTAATTTAATTCTCTACAATTCGTACATTGACAACATTAAGATTGCTTCATTAGTTTCCATTTTACAAGCAAAGAACTAAAAAAACACGATTTTTTCTTCTAAATTGTTCATAACAAATTAAAAATTATGGTCCTAGAGTCTAAAATTACGCCAAATTGATCTACTAACTGTCCTTTATGTAATCGCACAGTCGGTTTCCGGGTAGTATGTATGGCAAATTATGACATTTTTTTTGCTCTGTTGCTTGGCCTATAATAATGAACTGATTATTTTTCATAATTTATAATTGCTTTTATAATTCATGTGATGATTGTTCTAGTTTATACATAAATAATTTATAAATGCAGAATTTATTTAATTTTTTTTATTAGGAACAATTATATAAAAAAAAAAAAAAATGGTGCTCATTTCGGATCCGTTGCAGTACCTCGTTTCTCTACAAAATTGTAATTAATTAATTAAAAAACACCAATTATATACTAACTTGTTCTGCCAGTCTATTTTCGGCCTCATCGATTGCTTTCATATCTTTCACCAGGCCTTCTTGATCCTTAATGAATCTTTTAAATTCTTTCATCTCATCTTTTAAATACTAGTCCAAGCAAAATGTCGCCAAAAGGGGGGTTACCCTGCAAAAGGTCGGTCAGGTTTGGTTTTTTGATATGTTTTATCATAAATGCCCCTAATGTTAATGTCCAGTTTTTGACCTCATGACCTTTCCGGAAGGCGTTGAAAATGGGTTATTTGGAAAACAAACATTTTGATTCATTTAAATACCTGATGATATGGGCATTCAGAATCGAACCGAGACCGCTACTCTAGGACCAATAGTTTATGAGCTACGATTTTTTGAAGTTCACCACTTTGATTGCCCGCAAATGAACTGTTTTTGCTGTTATCTCACGTCTCGTGCGCTCCTGTCTGATTCACTAATTACATCGAAGCAAATAATATAGCACTGTAATGGGCATTAAAGGCTCTTTACTATGGTTTTTTGGTTGATCCAATTGGATGAAAATTGACCACACGGCGAGCAATCAAACTTGGAAAATTATTGAAAAAACTCCCTATTTTTAGTACGGTTTCAGTGTGCTCTCAAACCTGCCCATTATAACCAATCTCAAAAATTTTACATTCCATGAATACGTGACAGCTTATGGGGCACAGAAGTGCAAAAATTATTTTTTTTACTACTGATACCCTTGGACCAGTGCAGCTTTATTCCAAACGGGGCGCGGACTCAAAAATAACGAAAACGTTAAAATTCTCCTAGATTCCTGAAAGTTGGCACGTGCAATCATGTTTATCTACACGTACTCACCCTGAAGACCTGTTTTTAAATTTTAAATTATCTGAAATAACATTTTACCAAATAAAATATAAAAAATATAAAATAAAATAATACTTCTAACCAGTGGCGGCTCGTGGTAGTGACGAGTGAGGAGAGTGAAGAATAGATACTCTACTTAGTCAACAAATTATGATGTTTTATTTTTGTATCACAATTTACCGTCCAGCAAGAACCATCGAGGACGTGTAGAGTTATTTCTTTCCAGGACTGGATTAGGAGTTGAAGGAAATGCATAGGGTGGGATGATGAGATATGGACTTACAAAATGTATTTTCTCTTACTTAATAATGAAAATAATATGTGTGATTCAAAAAATGTTTCATTTTAGGTTGATGGTAGCAAAAAGTTGTGCCTTAATTTGCACAATATTATTGATGACTTAAAAATCGGCAAATAAATTAGTAAATAACAGAATGGGATTAAGCTTGTAACAAGTGCAAACGGAAATTCATTCAATCGCATATTATAACCCTAGGAACAAAAACAAAAGTTCTAAAAAATAAATTAAAATGAGAACAGAAAAGCTCTCAGAAAAAAAGTAACAGAACGAAAATTGTTTAAAAGGAAACCAAAGTTTTTCGGTAACAAAATATAAACTCTAAATATATATAATATAATATACAATCTATAGATAAAATGGCCGACAGATTCAACTAAACATTTTTAAAAATCAATGGAATGCGTCTATTTTTCTGAAATGCAAAGTGATCAATCACATTTTCATAAAATTTTGGCTCTTTTGTAAAATTTGAAGTACAATCTTTTTCAACTGAAATTAAAGCAATATCACAAAGTCTATTTTGGCTGATTGTATTGCGAAGGTAAGTTTTTATTCGTTTCAAAGTAGAGAAACTTCTCTCTACGGATGATGAAATTATAGGAATGGTAACAACAACGCTTAAGAACTTAAATAATTCAGGCATACATAAATGTAAGTCATTGGTAAACATTTCTGTCGGTGTTTTGGATTGATTTAATAATGTACTGTCATTATATATAACCGCGAGTTCGTTTGTTAATTGAACATTATCAAAAAAAGGATACTGCTCGAACAGATTCTTAAGCAAATTTGCTGGAATTTCTTTTGAGTAGGAGGAAAATTTATCAAGTGTCAGTAGGTCGAAAAAATTCAGGTGATTTAAATCTGAAAATCTAATTTTAATTTGACCAATTATTGTTTCTAAAATTTCTATAAAAATACGCCTGTAATTTTGTTTCAAATCGGGTAAATCAAATGTGGTTTTTCGTCTTTTAGGTTCTGATTCAACGTTTACCTCTAAATTTGAAAATATATTATTAAAATATGTTTCATCATTTCTAAAAGTTTCTGAAGTAGATATTAATGAAATTAAATGATTCTTTGCAAATGCAGCTTTACTTTGTAAAATAGAAAATACAACCTCAGTTTGCTGAAAAATCTGTTGGTAAGTCTTCAATAAGAAACAAAATTTTGAATCTAAGAGATTTTTTTTCAAGCTATTTGCCTCTCTTATTGACACTAAATCATGCTTAAACTCGTCGCTATCTATAATGAAATTAAAAACTTCTAATAATTTTACTCTATTTTCATGAATGGTGAATACAGCTCGAGAAGTAAAATTCCAACGAGATTGAACATTTGTTGGAATCCTATTGTCACAAATTTGATTTAAAATATTAGTGCGCTTAGTGGATTTAGAAAAAAATTGCGAAAAGCCAGTTATATTTGAAAAAAATATTCGCGAGTCTCTAATTGAACTGCAAGCATTGCTAAGATCTAAATTTAGACGATGTGCGTGACAGTGAGTAAAAAGGGCCATTGGAGCAATCAATTTGATTTTTGCTTGCAGACCATTCAAGTCACCGGCCATAACTGCTGCTCCATCATAAGTTTGAGCAATTAATTTATTCTTAATGTCATAATCTTTAAAAAAGTCTGTCAAAAAAGCAAATAAATCATCAGCTTTGCGACCGGCACTTACATCATGAAAACCGAGAAATCTTTCAACAACATTTCCTTTTACAATATATCGTACTATTACTGATAGTTGGGAACAACAAGTTATATCGGTCGTTTCATCAATTTGCCAAGAAAAAAAGAACTTTCTAACAATTCTTTCTTAATATGTTGCTTTACAACATAAGCAATTGCCTCTATTAATTCATTTTGTATTATTTTGGATGTACCAGAAAATATCGCGTTACAACTAACAAACTTGGCAAAATTTTGATCGTATTTACTCATTAATGCCACTCGTTCTTTATAATTTCCTTTATTATTTGAATCTTCGCGTTCATCGTGCCCTCTAAATGCTAAATCTTGTGATGCTAAAAGAATTGAAATATCAATTAATCTCTTCATCATATCTCTATTGTCTCTAACTTTGATATTAAATTCCTCAATCTCTTGAGTTCGAGCAGTATCCAAAACCCTCGCTACATTTTGATTTCCTTTACCAAATAACGTAAATTTACATGTTGATGATATGTGTTCTTTTGATTTTCTATGTCTTTCAATGGAACGCGGTAAATTTTTCAAATCGTGATATCCCGTTGTTTTCCACTGAGTATATTCAGTTTTTGACGCCGATGAAAAAATTAAACATGGCCAACAATAGTACTTTGTGTACCAAGGCGGTAAAGTGAATGTTTTCCGGGGCGAAAAAAGATATGGCCAGGCGAGGCGCAGCCGAGGCTGGCTACTTTTTGAGGCCCGGAAAACTACTTTGCCGCCATGGTTCACACAATATTTTTTATGCTACACAACATTACTACACCATTTTTTACAATATCCAACAATATTATAGAACTAATAAGGTTTATTTTAAATATTAAATAGCAGGTACAATTTATAAAGAATATTCAATGTTAATGTTAAAAATAGGGTTGCTGATTACACAGTTCGCAAAAGAAATTCCCTGTTTGGATAAATTTGACAGTTGCAATTGTTCCGAAAATTTTGAAGTAACAGAAGATGATGCGAAATTTTTGAATACTTGCTGGGTGAAAGTTTTTGATTTTTTAGCAATGTGTCCGACCGATTGCTTTTTTAGAAAAGCATTTACTTTTGTGTAAGTTCCAATGTGTACATCATCTCTAACTGATAACATAGCTTTTAATATTTAGTGCATTGACCAGTGTTGATGACTTATATTTTAGAGACAATTCCGATAACTAATTGTAAGCTAAAATGACGCTTTCGCTATATCTCTTTAGTTTTTTTAAACCACACCAGTTCATGAAATAATTATATTGTAGGTCATATTTTTTCTTTGATGTACTTGGTAACAAATTCATGGTGACCACTTTGGCTGCATCGCTAACTTCGGGTGGAGTACAATACTCCACCATTTCATCGCAATCTTCATCCATTATCACAATCACAAATTAAATACACCACAGATAATAAAGAAATAAATTCAATACACAAACGGAACGAAAAACTGACAGGTTAAATTATGCATTTGAAACTGTCCGCCAGGGAGCTGTCCGCGCGCCACCTACAACTATTTTGTCGGCTAGGCATTTTACGGTTTCTTTGCACGGCTAGCCGTGCAAAGGCATCCTTTCTCCTTTCAGTAGAGAGGGAAAAATTGGATTTTCTCATAGTGTAGGATAAAAAACAATTTACATTGTTTTGCACTGCCGGTAAACCATTCGCATTTATTATACCACGTAGCATTAAAACCTCGATTTTGTGCCGTTCCGGAATATTTTAAAGCAATTAAATTTGGACGAGGCCTATCATAATTTTTATAAATAAATAATTTTGTATCGTAATCCAAAGACCTAAATGACCGTCTTAAAAGAAAATCTACAATATCCTCACAAGTTTTAGAAAATACATTTTGTAGTTCTAATTCTATATCGTTCTCCGTCATCTTGAAACAATGAAAGTCGCAAATTCAAAATTTTATACCTTAATTCAAGTTGCAGTAGACCTGTCGCACTCAGTATCAAGGAATTAAATGGGAGTTTTTCCCCGCAAAACGCACTGACTAGAACAAGTGTTTGGGAAGGGGTCACCGGAGCTGAAGCCTCCACTGAAATGCTTTCACGCTTTCTAACTCAAGTGTTGCATCGCATTTTTTTTTTAACGTTCAAGGTCAAAATCGGTACATTTTTTAGACTTAAAGCAGATGGTTGGAGTCAAATGGAGCAAATTGTCTCCGGCCCGGTCTCGACCATATTTCTGGCGCTTACATTCAATCTTCAAGCCCCATATTGCAAATAGAAGATCCCCTTTAATAAGGCCGTTCTGGTATGGCAAAAGAAAATTATCTACCAAATAAATATTACCATTTATTTAATTGAGTACCTAATAATTGATGATTTCATACTGAAATTTAATGAAAATCAAATTTGATTATGTAATTATTTATTTATTTCAATTTTATCATGAGGAGGCTTAGCCTCCCTTGCCTCCCCTAACGAGCCGCCACTGCTTCTAACATATTATGCGATGTGGTTACAAATCTTTGCAGAGAATACTATTTCGAATAACTTTATCTTTTTTAATTCTTGAATCGACTATTTCCGGAAGTAATGGATTCATATAAAATTTTTCATGCTGGTTTTCCAAAAATCATCATCCCGTCCAACAGAATCGGGGTATTGCACACATAAAGTACATATAAATAGCTATCTGTTTGCAAAGTTTCAGTTCTTAAAATAAAAAAAATGGCGGAATTGTGAATTTTTTAAGAAAACACTGAATTTTCCGGGTTTTCTCCGGTTCTAATTATTCGATCGGGACATTCGACCTCTCATTCTCTTCGTAATTTAGTTCTCTACAATTCGTATATTGGCAATATTAAGATTGCTTCATTAGTTTCCATTTTACAAGCAAGGAACTAGTTTTAAGTCTTCACTTCTGTCGGCAGTCCCCAATCACTGCCAATTTTTCACATTTATAAAGTTTTTTTAATGTATTGTTGTTTGTATTATTTCTTGCAGTTTTGTTGTTATCTTGTTAACATACTGTTATTTCATTATGGATAACAATCAATTAACTAATATGATGCAAGTGTTTTTCGAGTGCCACAAAAATTCTGGTCAAGCAGTGTGCATTTTCTCAGCTCGCTTTTCCCACAGAGAAATTCCGGACCGTCAGAAATTTAGAAGAATTGAACAAAATTTAGGAAATCACGGAGCTTTTAAGAAAAATGTTCAGTTAGATGCCATTCTCAGTGTTCAAGAAAATCAAAGAACTTCAACTCAGGAAGTCGTACATAACATTGGAACGTCAAAGGACACTGTTCATAAAATCTTAAAAAACAAATTTAAATCTAAGAGGAAATTTTACGAAATTAACCATAAATAGTCAAGTATTTAATGTATACGTGTACCTACCTCCAAGACCATGAACATGTATATCTCTCATTCTTTGTTACTTTAGACATTTATATTAAACCTATTGATATACGACAACTATTACTTGGATCTTTACTTACGAGTTCCGATAGCTATGACCTTCAGACTTTCAAATAGATACATACCTACAATATTGCTGTCGGATGGATACTACTACTAATGACATAATAAACCCTCATAATAATCCAAAATCGATTACTGACACAATCCATCTCTAATTTCCTAAATCTAATGACGCAATTTTTATCCAGTTTATTAATACGTATAAATAATTAAGTATTCGTGTAAATAATTACTTTCAAGTGTAAATAAGTGTAAATACTATTTAGTAATAAATCAACTAAATATACAAATCTGTCGTCATTTTTGAGCAACGGAACGTGAAACAATCCACTCAAATAACTAAGTGCAAAAAACCAGCAAGAACTTTGTAATTAATAACGAGTTACATTGTTCGTCCAAATATCTGAATAAATTGTTTTATCATGTACCTAGCCATAATATTGTTTCGAAGTAAACAGTAATATTTGGAGTAGTTCATGAAATTGTCTGTTTACAAATAATTATAAAAAATATGGGTATCAATCGCTCTGACTTGCACCGCCTTTATGCTTGGAATTATTTTGCATCGGCACTTTTAGCGTTATCTGGAAATCCGGTCCTCTCACTTCACAAGTGTGGTGTTTAATTATTTTCCGTAAAATTGTTTTCCGCTTTGAAAGTGGACTTTTCAAGATATCGTCCTATTGATTTTTGTACCTCTAAAATTTTTTGGGAAAAATGCATTCTACAGTCCTTTATAAATATTGGGTTAGGTGTGATTTTAATAAAAAGAAAACACTTTGGTTTTAACTTTTATTATTATCAGAAACTATATCGAACATAACACAACGACTGTGTAGGAACGAGTGAATGCTAAGGGGAGTGACGTCTTAAAGGGTATTTGATGTATTTACAAAATAGTGCAGTTTGAAACATAATTTATTAATATGTGGTCTGGTCCCTCCAGTCACAAAAACAATTTTTGTAGATAAACAAAACCAACAATAAATATTTAATTAAAAAAAAAATTATTAGAAGAAACGCATTTTTAATTTAAAAGAAACTTTAATCTTGCGTGAATAATTTTTGTACAAATTATGCAAAAAAATATATTCAATAATCAAATAAAGTTAGAATTTGGAAAAAAATGAAATCAGTTCTGGAAATTCAATTTCAACTTTTAGGTGCTCATGAATTGTGTCGTAGCCATCGGTATTTAACTACAGCTACGATTGT
The DNA here is from genome assembly GCA_949768715.1 of Dascillus cervinus. Lineage (NCBI taxonomy): Eukaryota > Metazoa > Arthropoda > Insecta > Coleoptera > Dascillidae > Dascillus > Dascillus cervinus. Next base: position 19,659,726 of record OX458319.1, on the reverse strand, counting down.
GTGCATTAATACCTGCTCCATTTCACCAAATACATTATATAATAATACGCGCAACTCCACAAGTTTATCACGTATTTGTAAGGATCCAAATTCATCTGCGCCATCTACCGCCTTGGGGTTTAATAATGGCGTTCTCATATAAGATGCTATGGAAAAGAACGTTTAAGAAATTTAAAAATGCCGCATTAATTGCGAGAAAAATCTTTAATTTTTTTTATTTTTGCCTTTTAGCATTCATTTTTCATTACATTCATTCACTTTTTGTGCATAGGCTCTTATAAAAACACTTAAAATGCGTATGTACAAAACGTGAATGAAAGCAGTGAAAAATGAATGTTAAAAAACAAAAACAAAAAAATTTAAAAAATTTCTCACAAATAAAACGGCATTTTGAATTTTCCGAAACATCTTTCCCATAGCATCTCTTATATGAAGAAAATATAAAAGCGCTTTTCTATCATTTTATTAATTTTCCTAAATATTCCTTTCCATAGCATTAAAATTTTTTCATTTCTATCTTTTCCCAAATAAAAATGGCCCTTCCACGTAATTTTGTACCCTTAAGGACTTCGATGAACCTAATTAATTTAATTTAAAACGTGCAATTCGCTAATGGCAAACTAAATTTATTTTTATTTTTTTTAAGTGTTTTTATAAGAACATATGTACAAAAAGTGAATGAATGTAATGAAAAATTAATGTTAAAAGGCAAAAATAAAAAAATTTAAAGATTTTTCTCGCAATTGATGCGGCATTTTAAAATTTCTTAAACGTTCTTTTCCATAGCATCTTATATGAGAATTCCATTATTAAACTCCACGGCGGTAGAGGCGCTGCTTACACGGGATCCCGTCGAGAGTGGAAGTCGCACATATTATTATATAATGTATTTGATTTCACAGATGGTCCGACAAAGTGGCCTCTTTTTAAAAATTGCTACACTACAAGCCGTAACTAAAACGGACCGTTATGGAAGAAATCTGCCCTTTTTATGAAAACATGGCTGGCTAAATTCCAATTCTGTGTTGATACAATTAAAAGCACAAGACAGCTAAATAATTCGCTTATTTGCGTTGAATTAGGCACCAAAATAAAGAGAACGTTTTTCTTCATAATATAAGCTATTAATAAGCTTGCAATTATTTATATATTAGATGTAGTTACCATATAAAGTAGAAGATTTTGGGTTCAAAAAATACCTCATTTTCAACATTTTTTCTTCGTATGATTAGGAGAAATTTCAGTTATTAAAATCATCTAGTAACCTGGAGAAAGGTTTATAGATTATGCCGATATTTTTTTTTATCAGTTTGTTGCTTATTAACGGAGTCTTGTGCTCTTAATTAACAGCGCGTTTGCAATGTAATTGGTATAGGCCAGACCGCCACCTTAAATGGTCGAAAATAAGATGAAGAAAATGGAAAAAACATCTGTATGAATGAACGAGCTAGAGGACCACCGGTGAAATGAGCTCAGAGTTGGGTTTCTTCACCCTCAGAATGAGGCAGAAGGCAAACAGGAATTAGCTCTACTCGAAGGTAAAAGAGAGAAGAGAGAGTATCTATAAATGGTCTAACTAAAATTAGAACCAATTTGTTATCTGTAAAAGGTACATTCAAACTAAGTTACGAAGATAATCTCGCCGATATCCCGACGTTACAACAAACATAAATGAGCAACTGAACAAAACGAGGGCTCTTCGTCGCAATCATCTTTCATTTTAACGACCTCAGACATGAGAACACTCACTGGAGCTATAATTGAAAAAAAAATTGTGCAACTCACTCAGAGTGCACAGATAATACTTTCCTGTAATAGTTTCGAAAATAATTTTTAATTTAAAAAGAAATAGGCTCTCAAGATTTCATCTTAAAAGCAAGGTCGCAAAAAGTTGCGGGAAGGCCGAAGGTTCGCGTGACCAGGATTCACGGTCTAAAATTTTAGAATTGTTTTTCCGCCGGGGGTTTAGCGTGCACTGATTTTTTATGATTATGATACACTAGCAATGACCTCTTGCACGGAATCTGTAGATTACGGTTATCATCGTTGGTCATGGTCAGTGCAATTCCACGAATAAATTTAGCTGAGCGAGATAACTCCCCGGCATCTCTTGGAAAAGTTCGAATTTTCCTCAGAAATTTTCCTGGTTCGATGCTGAACTAAACAGGAGCATTTCCATGGGTTTCTCCGATCATTGGAAGATGGAGCAGACTCGGAAAACGCATAAAAATTCTTGAGCGGTTTAATAGCTTAGGTTAATAAATCTCCCTGAATTAATTGTGTCAATTCGCTCCCTTTAATTAAAGGGGAAGTTTCCCCCGTTCACATGCATCGGTGATCAGGATGTAAATCCGGGAGCGTGGAAATTATTTATTGATTTAATCTAAATGCAGTGCGCGGCACTAGGTCAACAACTGACGGGGCACAGACCTGTTTGTTCCATCCCGAGCGTTGGCCTATTTTTCCTCGACTCAATGCAGCCAGCGACGTTCAAAGGATAACGTTTATTTGTACTGAGATTAGGGGCTAGGAGTCGGTCCGAAAATGATTATTTATACACGGGATAAGTGATCCGAATTTTATTGCGGTTTCGTTTGAAAATTGTTTAGTGGCCACGTACCGACAGACTTAACAAATAAAAGTTTAATTATAATGGCTTTTGGAAGTGACACCGAAGTGGAGACGTACTGAAATTATAACCCCTGAGCTGTAAATAGCACAGTAACTAACAGTCATTAATGGAACAGTCGCTCCATTTTTGTTTAACTAAATTGTAAATCGATAAAAAAAATATCGCCTTTCTTTACTGCCGAAAATTTTATTGATTTTTATTCTGGGAAAAAATAAATTTCTTAGCAGTCCTTAAAGCAAAAACTTCAATTGAAAAAACTAAAGAATATATAACAGGAATAAAATCATTTTCAGATTAGAGGGAGCTGCGGAAAAGTTGAATGTGTCTTTGATTAATAATTAACTAATAACTTGAATAATTTGTAACAACACAGTGTTTGTATTAAGGAAAATGAATGGTAATAAATCGACAACATGAACTAAAATAAAGAAAATGTACCAATTTGAAGGAATAACACTTTTCCTCGGCATTAACATGTAAGTTGCCAGTTCTTCTTGAAAATTTGTCTAATAAAGTAACAGTCAGTTCAGTATTTAGTTTTAATTGCAACTGCTTTACAATGGAGATAAAATGCAATAAAAGCCGTTGGATGATGAATTTAACTTGGCATATATGCGTATACGCTCCCAGCAGAATTTGAATTGTAACTGCATTCGATTTTCAATAGCTAACCTAATATTGGTTTTGAAGATCGCAGGTGAGGATTCTGGTGAAAAGAATTCGTACTGCAATGGGCTTTAGAATACCACATCTCGAGTATTTTGAATATCCCCTAAGTTAAACAATTTTATATTTTAAAGTAATTGTGTGGGGAATGCGTATAAAATTCAGTGAATTTGTACTGAATTATTTAATTCCATATATTTTTCATCGCTTTATTTCTGGTTTTCAGCTAAACTTACGATTAGCACATGTGTCAACGAGTGCATGATATTTCTCATTATTTAAAGAAAAAAAAAACGAATTACAGATACCGACTGTTGAAATTTCTAGATAACTAACAATAATTTTATCTTTTTTGAAGATTCACTAATAGCCAAATTAGTTTTTTGATTTTGCGTGGTATATGAATACAAATTACAGTAAACCCTCGATAAGACGAACTCGCTTAAGACGAACACCTCGTTAACGCGAACAGACACTGTAGTCCCGGCTGGTTTCTTATCGCTTCTTATGGAATGTCGCTCGGTTAACACAAATTCTCATTAACACAAACTACTAACTAAATTTTAGAACCTTGAGGTTAAAAATCCCTTTTACCGCGAACAAATTAGTGGTGGGGAGCGACATAATGTTTATTTTCAGTCATCAGTGACGCTTTAACTACAGAGTGTTTAATGTTTGGACCCGCACATTTGGGTTAGTGGAACTCTACCTGAAACTGTCCCTTTTTTCAAGAACCACACAGCTTCAATACAAACATTATAAGTTCAGTTTTACAAGTTAATCACATAACACAAAATCGTAAAATCATTATAGTATTCAGTTATACCGTATTTTTTAATTTGAGAAGAAGATTCAAACAGATCGCGCCAAAAGGTAGATCTATAATCATAAATCTACCTTTTGGTGCGATTTGTTTGAATCTTCTTCTCAAATTAAAAACTACGGTATAGTTATGTTATTGTGTAGTTATTATCAATAAATAAAATTCTAATTTTTTTTCTTAAAACGATACATTACGTATGTACGTATGTATGTATGTAATCAATCGGATATGACGAACTTCGTTACTACAAATATACAATATTCTCGTCCCTTCGAGTTCGTCTTATCGAGGGTTTACTGTAATACCGAATTCTATGCAAACTACGAAATAGAATAAATAATATACAATTCAATTAACAACAAAAGTAATAATTGAAATAAATTAATACACAAACCTCTAATTGGCGTTAGCGTTGTATGAAACTATGGTAATAATAAAATAGAACATAGAACAGAAGAAAACTGATAAGAAATTATAGTGTTATTATAATTCCTCAGATCACGCAAAGTCTAAAAACCTATTTTTGTATGAAGAGGGCTAATCGTACTCTTTTACATGTTGTAAAACTGCCATATAATTTGCTACAGGCCTGTTGTTCAGTCGCGGTGTAAATATTAGTATAAGTTTAAATATATGTGGAAGAAAATAAAAAAATATAAAACTCTAATTTATAATTCAACAACTGGAGTTGTAAAGTCAAGTTGGCAATAAATAAAATTTTCGGCATTGCCAACATAACAGCTTAATTTTTCCCGCAAAAACAACAGGCCCTAAATGTAAACTTACAGATCCAAAAATAAAGAGGATTATTATGACGAAACAAAAATATTATGAAAACTAATTATAATTTTAATAGAACAAATAACAAAAATAATCTACATATCGCTTTTATTTGAAAACCCCAATTATTAAGTTTGGTTGACCTTGTAATTTTATATTTTACAACCATTTCAGTGGAATTATTTTTTTTTAGCTAAATCTGATGCCATATTGTAACAAAGCGTAGAAAAAGAGTAGCATATGACAGTGCAGACCTTTCACAGGCCCAAAAACGACCATTCTCAGTATGATAAGAAGGTTCATTGAGTACTTTTATCTTAGCGCCTCCATATTCCATCCAATTGTTCCTATTCACTTGAATTTTACGACATAAACAGGCCAGCCTGAAATTTCGATCGGAAGCAACACTTAAAGCCAATCTTATGAATTTGCTAGGTTGTTGAGTAGGTATGATGGATAGATGGTGTGGATGGAGTGTCACATTGTAAAGAAGTAAATGCGGTTGAGTTAAAGTAGACGAATAATATTCGACCCAAGCGTTCACTCCAAGTTCTCCAAGGTTAAATGCAATAATAATGTCTTTGCTCAGATTGGCTTCTGCATCTTACAATCTGGTACAACAAAGTACAACATAAAGGCTATGGGTTGAAACAAGGATTGGATTGATACGATTGGATGGAATTCCGAGTGGATCAAAGCGCTGAGATAAATATATTCTTTGAGACTGAATCTTACACTAGAAGATTGAGCTAAAAATATTAAAGGTATGTTCAATTTCACAGAAAGGTAATTTCACGCTAATTATCATCTAACTAGTAAAAATTGAAAATGTAATAATCGATTTGATAAAATGCTGAAAATGTAGTATGTAATGTATGTTTTCAGTATTACTTAGAATATTTTTTAAAAATATCATTTTTGTAGTATTTTTTTTCAATGTTGGCAATACCAGTGGTACTATATTGTAAGTGGAATATTTTTGCTTGTAATTTGGAAACTCTGTTTTCGGCCATTTTGGTTTAGTAGCGGATTGTTTAAAATACGCATAAGGAAAACCATGTTTTTTTTTCAAGTTTTATTTATACGAAAAGAATTAAGTGGTTTTAAAAGTGCTTGATCTCACTTTACCTTGGAATTAGTCAGAGTTTATTTTAAAAATATATAATTCAATGTTAAAATCTTAATAAAACCTAATATTATTATTATTTCTCTTAAAATGTAACTCGTCCTGAACGTCACAGTTTTTTAATTTTTGTAGAAATAAACTGATTCTACCTATTAGATCTGCATGTTAATAAAATGAAAGACAAAACGTTTAGGTAGCTACTTTTCCTTTCATATAATTGAAGAGGTTGTGGTTGCTCTGAATTTCCAAGTCATATGTACAAGCTTGAACTAGGTAGGTTGGTGTCCCGACCGTCACACTCATACAAATGGCCATTTCACATAGAAAAGACCAAAAAAATATTTTTTTTTTACATATAACCGTTAGCAACATTTATTTAATCAACGCTTCATTTATTAATCTTTAAAAATTCTTTTTTATATCAGAGCTATACTCAAAACATTGTCAGAAAATGTGTTTCAATGCCCGGGCCGTCACTGTGGAATGCCATAGAAGTAAGTTATTTGGTTCTTGTGCCAACGAGTGAATTTTACAACATAATGTTCAAAATATTGTGTATTACTGTGTACACAAGTTTATTTTTCTCTTTAAATTTTCGAAAATATTTCGAATTTGGGTGGTAATAATTCATAAACAACAAAAACTTTGTACGCATGCAAACCAAATTTTCTTACTGCTCCATGAAATTAATAAAACAGTTTGAGTCGACAACTGATGCAATGGTTTGGTAGGGCTTGATTCCATGCGGATTCACACTTCTTCTACAAAAATTGCTTTCCTTAAAACAGAGGGGTTAGCAGGCGATTTTCTTTTGCATATGCTGTTAGTATCATGAATGCAAAAGTTGTATAATTTTATTCATCCAAAGATAATCATATCTAACATGCCAAACCTTACTTGCTATAATCAGTTGGCACTGTTAAGTTTTGAAAAAAACTATTTTCTTAAAGATTTAAAGTAATATGACACTAGAAAAACGAAAAATGTCAAACTAACAGTAAGTATGAATGAAATGTCAGGAAAGCGGGGCGCAAAATGTCACTATCAGTGGCAAGTAAAATCTTTTTGGATATCTTGTTATAATCGAGATGATCTTTGACATTTAAATTATGGTCGGTGATGGTTCTCAGATATTTAAATGTACGTAGGACCTGTAAGCTGTGACAGTTCAGCTATAAGAGTAGTCCTAATAGATAGCAAAGTAAAAACATAAGGGGAACTTTGGCTGCTTCAAAAGACAAGCCAATTCTCTCAAGGATTGGAAAATTGACAATATTTGGTTTATTCATTGCCAAAAAAAAAGGAAATTAACGACCGTAACCAACGAACTTACCTGAATCTAGAAGCTTTCAAAGTGGCATTTCTTGCTCTTTCAGATCAATGCATGATTTTATTAAGCTTAGATTTGCAGAACTAAATGATTGAAAACAATATTTTTACGATCGATTTGATGCCAAATTAAAAAAATTTAATTTTGTCCTGTACATGAATGTCATCCGCTATCACACAAATACAAACACGCTTCACAAACCATCAATCATGCAAACTATTTCCTCTCGTGATTGATGCGTCTGTAAAATGTGAAGCACCTTTTGTTTCGATTTGTAGCTGACATCGCGACACAATAACGTTGCATTCGACATTATCCCCAACTTCCTTAATATTTTTAATATTGCAAAATCTTGGCAATTCTTGCAATTTTTTAAAAACTATTCCATTGAAATTAACTGTGGAAACTGGGACAAATCGATAGACGCGACTTTTGAAAATCGAATCGCTTTTCGCATACATCACGAGGCACCATTAGCTTAACTGCACGTCAAACTGTCGGGTCCGCCATGTTGTATGACAAATTTTAAGCGATCGAACCTCAGGTAATTACCGAACGTGAATGCGTTTATTTATATTTAACTTAATAATTTCTTAAGTAGATTATAAAGAGAGCCCTCCTGATATCTCATACAAAAGAGCATTTAATGGATTTCTGTTCCCCGAGCCCTGTAAAGAGGAGCTAAGGGTTGAATTATTAATTATTATTATCCGAACTTTGATAACTCAAAGTGATCTTGTGGTTTTAGGACCGCGACGAGTCATTCAGCCGAAACGCACGAATTTACCTAATAAAAGCTCTCACAAAATCGGCGAAACAGCGTAAATATTTAAACGCGCTTCAATCGATGGAAATATTACTACTCACGAGTTGTAAATTGATAAGTATGAATTAAACACAATTTTTATTATATTTGTTTGGTCTCGCCCCTTATGAATGGGTCGGAAAATTTATTTCAAATTACCTTTGCAAGAAAATTTACATTTTTTTCCCTCTCCCAATTCTAGAAATCTCACCCGCGAGAGAAAACAAACCCGAAATTAAAAAAGTTTGTTCTAATGGAAAACTGTGGATAACGCAAGAACGTTCCAAAAAAGCGAGTTAAGTAAATTAGCCACTTGTATTGAATTATTATGGTTGCAAATTAAAATTGATGTTCGTTTTCTGATTAATTGTATTTTTGTTTTCGGGACACTCGTCGTCGATGTTGTGACGGGGACGATGCGAATGCTGAAAAGTTTGCTGGAAAACATAAGAAGAAAATTGTTGCCGAGTAACTTTTACATTTTCAGCACTCACCTTGGTCGTTATTGTGTGTTTGCGATTAATGCGAAACTTTACTTGAAATACATTAAGGAAATTGCCCCGTCAGTTAAAAATGTTTTTTGCTTTAATATTGCTTTGTAAAAAATAACGATACCTTCAATCTAAAAACACATAGGTATCTGAAAAAAAACAAAATTTCAAGAAAAAAAAACTGCTTTTCATGTTATTTTCAGTGTTTACTGTTATTATCTTGCATAATAGGGCAGTAGAATTTTATTGCTGCTGCACTCAGAAAAAAATAATCTTATAGGTAAGAAAATTCGGGCTTAAATTTAAAATTGTGCGTTCTTAATTTTGGCCCAAGAATTGGTCATTCTTAAGTTTTAAGAATGTTCATTCTTGTTGTCAAATTTAAAAGTGGGCCATGCTTGATTTCAAGAATGTTAATTCTATTTATCAAATTTCTTGACGTTTTGGTTTTTGAAGTACAAATTAATTTAAATTCTGTTAAGTCATAAATTGTTTTACCAAAGTAATGGTGCATAATTGTCAAATATCGACTCCAACAGTTATACATTTTACAGTAGTTTATTGTGGGTTTGTTGTTATGAAAGTTTTCCTATCCAGTTTAATTTGCGGTTTTTGAACGTTCATGAAATTGTGTATTTAAAGTAAAATAGTTCGTAATATTGATCCCATAGGCCTTGCCGTGCTAAAAAACTGATCTTCAGTGAAAAACATTTTGAACCTATTTGTAATTAAATATTAATTTAGAATTTGAATTTGCGTCTTCAAATAAAATCGATTTTCTCGAATTTCATAAGATACGTCCAAAGAAAAAATAATGTAATTAACTTTTTCGAGTTACTCAACTATTATTAATAGTCTCTGTGATCATCGCGCTTGCTTTGCTCACGCGTTAAAGTGTCTCAATTGAAGGGTTCGGGGGAAGAAGGAATCTAAGCCACATTTTGTTACTTTAGAGAAAAACAACTTTGTAAATTAAATATCTTCAGGGAACATGTGTTGCTCAAGAAGTTCACTTTATTACTGTGATTCCATCTTGCGTCAGAAAACCTCAATATTTGTTCTGTAGCTTATGAAGAAAAGTTTTTTTTCCACGACAACATCGAAATATGTTTATTCCAAGAGTGTAAATTCAATCATAAACAACTACATTTTGTACAGAACTTTATTTCGCATCGGTTGCTAGACAGGATGCTAGACAACAAATGCAATATGAAATATTTCGTATTCGGTTCACTCTGGAGAATTTAGAGAATCAAATGCCATCAGTTTGTTTCTGTGAACATCTTTGTACATTGCAAATAATTTCGTAGTTATTTTAGATAAATCTAACAATTAATATGGAAAGTGATAGTGATAATGACTTGGAAGTAACACCTCCAAACATAACTGAAGTTGCAAAGTTACATCAACGCGCTTATAACCACTTTTTGGAATGGAAAGGAGATCAAAACGTAAAATCGTTATCTGAGAACGTTTTAATGTCTTATTTTAGGGGTTTGACGAAGAAATTCAAAAGTTCTACTTTATGGACACAATATGCCATACTGAGAACGATTCTTAGTATTCATGACAATATAGATATTTAAAAGTCCAACGGCTACAGGCCGAAAAAGTCAAAGATCTTTATATCAAATGACATCAAAAAATGTATTTCTGAAGCTCCAGATAAAATATACTTAGCGACAAAACTAAGTTTTATATAGCCATATAATAATAAATAACTTAGTTGTACTAATTTATATTGCAGGTTGCATTATTAATGGGCATATTGGGTGCATGTAGAAGGCACGAATTACATCAAATGAAAGTTACTGATTTTAATGATTTGGGTTCAGCTGTTTTAGTAACAATAACAGCCACTAAAACCGAAATTGTACGAAATTTTACTGTAACCAGTCCTTACTATGAAATTTACAAAAAATCTTCGCCCTTCAAATGTTAATGGTCTATAGTTTTTCATTAACTATCAAAAAGGAAAATGTACTGTTTAAAGAATAGGCCTGAATTAGTTTGGAGTCACGAGCAAAAGCATTGCCAAGTATGTAAAATTGCCAAATCACGAGTTGTATACCGGGCATTGCTTGCGCCGATCTTCTGAAATAATTCTTGTTGATGCTGGTGGTGACATAACCACATTAAAACGTCACGGTGGCTGAAAGTCCACGACAGTGGCTGAGGGCTATATCGATGAATCGAAGAAAAATAAGCTTGACATAGCTAATAACATTTTAAATGCAATACAGGGCATTTCAAACTTACCATCGATTTCAGGAATGGGAAACCGTGAAAGTCCATCGACTTCAACGCCAGAAAATTGCCAATATCAAGAGCATATTCGTATCCAACATTCCACAAGTTCTCCAAAAATGATTTTCAATAATTGTGCAATTAACTTTACATAAGATACATAGATATTCTTTTTCTTAACAGGTTGAGCACTGTTGTACAGGCACTCGAATTTGTATGATTTGTTAATGGAATAGGTAATTCTTTATTTTCATGTGTTTAAAGCAATAAAAGAAATATTTCCATATTTTTTTGTATCAATTGTTTATAGTATGTTAAACGCGTGAGCAGTAAGTTGTCGTAGAAAAAGTATAGTATGCAACGTGCACAAAATGGCCATTCATCCTCGTACAAAATGAGCATTATTTTGTACTTGTTGCATAATATATTATGATGATATTCCTATTTTTTTGAAAATGTGGCTTACGCCCCTTCTTCTCCAAGCCCTTCAATTATTAGTCGCTTCCATAACACACATGTTTGTTAAATAACTATTATTTATTTAGTTACGGATGGGAGACTACTTGTAAGTTAGTGTACAAAACTTCCTAAACCCGTTTATTTGCTTATAAACGCACAATGTCCACAACTAAAACTGTGTTAGAACCTTTTTTAAACAACTAATTTATATTACCAAACAAAAGCTCGTCCCCGAGATTTACGTAATTATAACGAGAGCAGTCACAGTTTGCTGAACTTAGTGCCGAGACCGGTTTAAAAACAGACGAATTTTAATGGGTGAATTTTAAATCCTACTTTTCGAATTGCACTATTCCGAAACGAAATTAATTCCATTCCGTAACTGAACACCGTTAATCGCCTCATTTAAATGTAAATATCTGGGAAGAACGATGTTGTTTGATGACAAACACATTTTCCTCAATGACGTATCACTCGAGCATGCCAATCGGGGAACTTGTCAGACGTCATAAACGTATATTTTGAAAACACGCCAACATGCAATTCACTCATCACACAACACGCTATGTTACAACGCGCCCCCGTTCATGTTTTACACGTCCAATTAGGAAATCAACTGATCGGATAAGGAAAACCGCTGCGGCCGTAAAAATAGAGCCCCGCCATTGATCGATTTTCTTTTTGTGTAACCTTCGGTGTGTGATGATCTTAACCGAATTTGACCTATAAATCGGTAAAAATGAAAATGTTAAGGGCGAATGATTGTGGAGTGCTTTCCGCTGATTTATGGTGATTTTGAGGGCGATTGCGTTCAGAAGTGGCGCTTTGTGTCTGCGACGTGTGTTTCTCCTTTTTTATTTCGGCGGAAGATTTTCCTTGTTTTATTTTATCATCGTAAATGTCGCGAGATACAAACTGCTTTTGATTGGAGACAGCGAAGAGTTAGTAGGGGTGATTTGTCTGTTTCAAAGTTTAAAATTTTGCTGAATTGTGTTTATTTCCAGTGGTTTTTTGTATCTATTCGAGGATGTATGGAACACAATTTATTGAAGTTTTCTAATTTTTATTTTCTTCATGCCAGTTTGCCTGGTTCTTGAGTACAAGGCATTGTCTGTCTCGCAACTGCAATGAATACTGAGTTTATTAGTGCACTGGGTAGGATATTTTTATCATAAGATTATCTTAAAAAGTTTTTAAAGTCGTTGTAAGTTAAATTTAAAATTAAATAAATTTTACTTACTTGGTTCATATCTTATAGTAAAATAATAATAATGCCATTGTTCAAAATTATGGCTGTGCAACAGTGTCATCTATAATAGTAACCTAAAACTAAAACGAATTCATTAAAGTATGTTGACAAGTACGGTTGTTAACAACAAATATGACGCTGAATTAGTGTCTTTTAGGGATTGCTGAACAACAAGTATGACAAAAGAAAGAGACCTTTACTTCAAAAGCTCCTTATGGCTGTGATGCTCTTCAACCAAATGGAAATTGATAATACTCGTTACAGTCGTTCATCAATCCATTTGTTCAACAAAACACACATTCAAAGACCACATGAGTAGGTTAGATCGGGTTCAAACAAAAGTAAATTGATAGAACGGAGGTTTTAAGAGAAAATGTAATGACAAACATTCAAGACTAATATAGCCCAGAGTCTAAGCAGGTTATCTCAACAAACTAGTGTTTCTATTGGAACATGTCATAAAGCGTTTAGGAAGAATCTGAAAGTGTATGCCTATAAAGTTACTGTTAGTCAGCAATTGTATTCACATCATCGTTTACGAAGAGTCCCATACAACACTCAATATCCACTGGATGTCTAATTCATGGCTGGGCTATGTATTGATCCAGGAGATATTTTTTAAAGATTTCCTGTGTATATCCGAAACAGACACCAAGATCCACATATTTTTATATCCAGGAATAATGTTTTGAAATATATTCCAAATTAATATATTTATATTTATATCTATAAAAAGTTAAACATTATACAACTACAACATTTGAATTAAATTTTTAAAATATACGATTTTGTATTTTGCGTGTATTAAAAATATTTTATAGTATTAAATTAAATTATGTGATATTATGAAATATTTAAATTGTTCCATTTTAAACAATTTAAATATTATTTAATATTTAAATTGTTCCATTTTAAACACAAATTAAAAAAAAGTTTGGTCATATTTACATTACATACGACCAAACATTTTTTAAATGTGTTTGTGCAGTTTGATGTTTGCAGATTTTAACACGTGTCGTTGATATCAAATTTAAAAAAGCTATTGTGGTAAATGTTGAGTAATTTAAATAGTACGTAAGTAATAATGTTGGTTGTGGTATTAGTATAATAAAGAATTTATTGGATTTGCTGTGATTGTTAATTCGAATAATTATGTTCCTTTGGGTAATATAATTTTAAAAATAAATAAATTAACATTAAAGAATGTTTACTAATTAATTTGTAAAGTAATAAATTGTACTTATTCCATAAGAGGTTACAAAGCGTAATTAGTTGAAAAATTTAAATAAATTTTAAATTTAGTTAATAAATCATAAGCAGTTATATTACGAGATTCTTTAAAAATTCTTTAAAAATTTTCATTGGAATGGGGTCGTTGTCATTGTCTGGTAAATTTTTGTACAGGTGCCTAACAAATGCGCTAATTTGACGCAGGCAATAGACGTGACAATAGAAATATTTTCCTTGTTCTGAATATTTAGTTTTGCACATTTCGTCCGTGGATGACGTACTAGAAATTTACTTAGAAGATGATGAAGCGGTAAGTACATTCCAACAAAGTATATTAAGAACTAAAATATATTTTTATTTTCAGAAAATTGAAATGTCAAGAATTGGGGGAAATTATCTCGGCGATTTTAATTATGACACAATACAACTGAGAGGAAAAAAAGCAAGGGTAATTATCCGAATTTTTGTCTTAAATATAAATTAATAAATCAATAATAAAATCATTTTTAAATTTTATTTTCAGGGTCCCTTGAACTTAGTCTATGGCATACATATGTGGTCAAAACCAGGGATTAAAATCAATTGAAGATTTTCTGAAAACCGGCGCAGAGCATTTAAAACAGAAAATTAATAAAACATTATGAGATTGTCTAAATATTAATTTTTGTATAAAGTGTAAATAATTTGTAAAATGTGCACATAAGGTAATTATTATTGCAACAAATAAAACAAAAAAAATCCTGAAGATAATAAATAAACGTTTTAGTGAATATCCACGGCACAGAAAAATTTAATATCTAATACATATATACAATAGATATCTATAAGATAACGAATAACTATAAATGCGGATATCTTCTGGATAAAGAAAATGTATATCTAATAGAAGTTCGACCGGGATATACACTGGATGTCCGAGTTTGTAACAAACGGATGTCTATTGGATGGTTAAAGTCTACCGCCGCCCGACATTAGACATCCTATAGATATCTTAACATCTGGCAAAGATATACTCTAGACATCTTGTAGACGAACTTGTGTTGTATGGGGTGTGTTTTAGCGAAAATTTAAACAGTAACGAATTACTCGATCTTCTTGTTTCAATCTCAGCGAATGGTTCAGTTTCAGCTCTTGCAGTCTTTGTGGCTCATATTCTATGATTTTGAGGGAACTCCACAAGAAGAAATCGCACGCTGTCAGATTAGTAGGTTTTGTGTGCGGCGTTGCTCCGTGTTGTTGAAATCAAGTGTCATCAATCATTAGCGAACGATTCCGCAAGTCGTGGGCAACAATTGTTTTCGTCAACGTACATTTACGGCCATCGAAATGTGCACGATTTTTTTTAGCAACTTGATTTTTGCTTTATATCATAAGGCTTCCTAAAAAATAATATTTCACGAAAGTTACTGGATAAAGCCAAGTATCGTGCACACTCGGGTGGCCGTAAATGTACCGCATAGACTTTACAGCAATCGGAAGGTCTCAAACAATTAATAGCTTATGTTGCTAAAATTTGGAATTTGCCAATAAATAGTTGAATTTCATTGGCAAAAGATTAAATACGTGGTTGGTTGAACCTCATCGTTATTACAACGTTTTGAGAAACTGTTTTGTTCATTATAAACAGCAGCCCCAAGAAAATGTTAGCTTTCTAAAGCTCTTTATGGATTAAAAACATACTTAATGCGGTAACCCATGTAAAATATGATGTGTATTATGCAGTTTCAGAATGCACTAGTTATCTTTGACTTAGGAAACTTTGCTGTTCGTGCCAAATCTGGCTTATAACGACGGGTTGAGTGTTGTTTAACTAAGAATATAATGTATTTCGGTTAAAATACACTTTACCATTCACTAAAAAAATAACAAAATTTTAAAATAGTACATGAGGCATTGTTTGTGAAGTTACAAAAACAAATGTGTACGAAAAATTGGAAATATTGACTAAGGGTGGTTACAGTTTTCATAAGGATTACTTTTTCTGTTTTCAGTTATTTAGTTGCAACCGTATTTAATTCAAAGGTTTTTCATACAGACGCGCAATACGGACAGACAGGCGGGCAGGAAGCAAATTTAAAATCAAGTAAATCAATAATTTTGTTTTAGTGTGAGTATCTAGACTGTCGAGTCTACATATTAACTTTTGAAATAATAAAGCTGTCGTAACTAGATGTGACTTCATTCGTCATTCACTAAAAAAACCTTTAATGGTAAATATTTTTTGCCATATTGTCGTTACAATAAATTGAGTTACTAAGTAAAATAAGGCAATAATATGGAAATTACGAGCTACAACGTGGATAAATTGAATTGATTCTGTTTTTGGTTAAAATATTTTGAAAACAATTTTGAATTTTTGTCGGGTATTGTAAAGCTGTTCCATAGAGCGAGAAGTTAACACATTATAATCGCTTCAGTTTGGAAAGCAGGTCAAATGTTCCTGCGTTCGCCTGTCCCAGTCCCATTACTGTTTGAGGTCACGTTAAAACGGTTGTTTACTCATCAAAATCGCATTCTTTCAGGAACTTGAAATTACCCCAAATCTGATTAATCTCCTGATATATAGCTGAAAAGTTGGTAATTTAACAGCTTCTAGAATTCGCACAACATTGACGGATGATAAAAATCAATATCCAGGTGAAACGTGAAACGGGCCATGGGTCTTGATGGATGATTCGAAAATAAAGGCCGATGTTCCAGAATAACTTAAAATAAATCACTTGTGAAGTTTCTGAGGACCGATCTGATTGTAAAACAGGAAGCGTGAACGCGCACGATCAGAATACGTAAAAATTAAGTTCCCTCAAATTGCAATTCCAGTAACCGCGACTTCGTCCACATTACAATTGAAGCATAAAGCTCCCCTTTTAACACACCGAACCGACTTTCTCATTCCGCAAGATAATGAGCGCAGTTCGTCTGTTGCTCCACTCACACCGCCCAATGCCATTAAATAATCTCTTAATCTCTTCCGTACTTTTTCCCTTTGTAGAACTCTCTTTATCTTGGCGATTGTGAGCAGAACGCAAAAAAAGGATTTTATTCATCGGCGGTTACTTATGATCAGAATAGAACGGAGAGTCGGTTTATCGCAGCTTTTACATTTTTAATTGCGACATGAATGGAAGGGGATCGCGTAAAATATTAAGCGGAAATGGGAGAAGTCTGTTTTTTCCTTATACTCAAAGATGATTTTGAATCGAACGTTGAATATTAAAATTCTCTTTGCGATTGAAAATTACATGTTAAATTTCACTTACCGGGCCTCAGTTTTAATTCAAAGTTTCGTCGCAGAAAAGGGTTCGTAAATTATCAAAGGTCACGAGATTTTATGTTGTATAACGACTGTTCTCGCTCCCCCTAATTTCCTTATTTAATGAACCTCATAGAGAGGATCAAAAATCATTTTATTTTCAATTTCAATAAAATTAATGCTGTAAAGTCGACGTCGGAGTGAGACTTGTAATTAATTAATTACTTAGTTTTACCCCTTTGCCACGTCCTCTTATCTTATGGGCTTGGTGCCATTCAATACCCACTTCTGAAGGCTGTAATGTGATTAACTTCCGACTCGATGCTACAGTTTTTTACTTAAAAAAACAACATATTTTCACAAATTCGACACGTTTAAATTCAATTTCAAAAGCGTTGCACTTCAATCTTAGCTTTTTATTTTCGGTTAAATAAATTGGAGAAACAAAGTTAATTTCAGTTTGATAATATTTACAAGGTATAATATCTTCTTCAACATTGCAAAAACAATGACTACTAATTTTTCAAAAATATGCCATCATTAGATTTTCCCGAACATTGAATGAAACACTATCAGATTATTTTTATCGATTGATAAGATGTTGTATTTTAATTTTTAATTTAATAAAAACGTTGCGTCCATTCTGATGAGGTTAAGATTCAATTAAATTTTGGTTGAAAGTGTAATGATAAAGTGTGGTTTATTTAACTCGGATACTTTGGATTTAGATAAAAGTTCTAATAGCAGCGATCAAGGCGAAAATACAAATGTGTCTTTTTCAAAAGATTTATCATAGTGTAGTTGCCGAGCGTGCTGCGTTAATATATACACTTGCATGTTAATTACTTTACACTATTTTGTTAGAATCCTTCTTGTTATCGTTTATCAAAAGTTTAATTGGGAAATCCTTTATGGATGCTAGATACTATTAATAGCATTTGGTAGTGTGGGAGTCTCCTAGTTAAGGCATATCCACTAAAATTCGCCGTTTCTTTTCGCACAACCCAGAACTGCTTCCGCATACTTAAGGCTGTGTTTTCTTAAGCCTCTGGCATCCCGCCTTCTCTCCTTTACCTCTGCTCCCCCTATCTTTGTCGGGCCTCTTTGCCTCTCATCGCTTCCTCAGTGTATTCTGCAACCGCGTCCCAGTTGTTCTTTGTCTTCAACATTTCCGCGACAATGTTTTCATCCAACGCATGCATCAGTTTTGTCGTCAGGACTGCTCTTAGCGCCTCCCACGCCGGGCATTCCAACAGCGTGGGGCTCGCGTCGTCCTCCAGGTCCCCGCAGTGTTGATGGGCTGGCGTCTGCCTCTTCCTGATTTTGTACAGGTGGTAGCTCAACTTACCGCACTTCCTATCTACCCATAGGTGTAGCGTCCAGTTTTATGACCTCCTTTTACGCGCTTTTTTCTCTGAAATATACCCTAGTTTGTTCTTCCGCCATCAGGTTTAGTGGGAGTTCCCAGCGCGCGCAGTTGAGAATTAATGTTAGCTGAATCATGCACCTTTCCGTCACGATCAAGGCGAGATTGTCCTCAAAGGCGACGATGCTCACGCTTGGGGTCCTTCTCTGACGTAGTAGGCCATCGTAGACCATATTCCACACCGTTGGACCCAGCACCAATCCCTGTGATACCCCGCTGGTCAGCCACCGGCTCCTTTCCGTGCCGTCAATCTTCTTAGTCAGCTTGCTCTCAGTGAGATACTTGGAGAGGAGCCTTCTCAAGTACACAAGTAACTTCCACTCTGCCGCCTGCAGTACCCTCGCCTAGGAAAGTAAATTGAACACGTTGCTGATGTCCAGGACGCAGTGGCGTTTAGTGAGCCACGTCCCGTTCCTCGCCTCCTTGAGGATTTTCTGCACCACCCTGATTGCGTCCAGGGTGGACCGTCTTTTCCTAAAGCCGTACTGATAGTCCAAGAGATCGCGCGCCACCACGACTACCTCCTGTATTCTGCGTAGGAGCACCCTTTCTAGGAGTTTCATCTAGGTGTTAATCATACACAGCGGACGGTACGCTGTTGGGTCTTCGAGCGGCTTGGTTCATTTCCTGAGGAGGATCAGTCACGCCTCCTTTGAGGACCTTGTTGGGCAGTCCATCTGAGCCCGGTGCTTTGTTCCTGCCAAGACTTTTGTTAGTCTCTGCCAGTTCCACGCTGGTGATCCTTGGCGTGGGTTGGTCCTCTTCTCGCGTTCCATGGTTGCGTGCGTCTGCTCTCTCTACGGGAATACGGTGTTCACAATCAGATCTATCCTTTCAGATAGACCTGGTATTGTGTTGTTCTCCATCAGTGTTTTTGCTGAAATTTTGTAGTTGTGGTCCAAGGTGTCTTGGTCAACCTCCTGACACAAGTTCGCCAAGCAACTCCACTGACTGACTTGATGGCGGTGACTAGCACTTTTCTTGCTTTTTCTGCGTCATTCTGACTTGTCCGTGTCATATCAACCTCTTCTATTTCATTTGTTATTTTAACCAATTGTGGGAGTTTACAGCTTTACCTTTAGAATTCCATATTCTTATCCTTATTTTGTTGTCTTTGTTTTTATTTATTACTCAGTGTTCAATACCATTTATGTCATTATACTTTATACTATTGTATGCTTTATTGTTCTTGTGGTGTGATTCGTGATATGTTAAATTGTTGAATGAAATTTCTGGATTGATCTAATGGGCTTTTAATTTCATCTTCTGTTTTGTCATTTTTTGCAATTATCAGGGCAAGGCATTTAAACCTGTCGGTTCCTTTTAGTAACTTCTTGTGTAGTTGCTAAATATTCCTCCTTGTTTAAATTTATTTCCAACCTATTCTTCTCAAATTCTCCTTCTAAATTTTCTAACATGTAGCTAAAATCATCTTCGTCTTACGTAATGGTAATTTGATCGTCGACAAAACTTAGTGTACAGATGATGTTTATTACTTATTGGAACTTTCATTCCTTTATATTTCCGCTTCAATGGCTGTAGTACAAACTCTAAGGAAATATGAAACACTGTGGTTAATGTGGGGTATCACTGTTACAGCCGTTTCGTCGTTTACAAATGTTATAAAAAGTTGCTCCCTGTCATTACAGGCGTTATTATTATCATTATTGTTATTTTCCATTTAATTTAAATAAGTTTCCTTTAAAACTTAGTTTATATATTTAAAGAAACTAACCGTTTTTCTTTATTACCTCGGAGACGATTTTTACCACCTAAAGAAATCAAGAAATCGCTATTCGTTATCCTGCTTGACTTTTCCCCTCCGTGTATGGTCAATTTCAGCCGGTGCAATAAAAAATGCTCAAAGCAAGATGTTTAAAAATCTCATAATAAGGGTTCTAGAAATAGTGAAATTTTGCAAAGGTAAAGGGTATAATCAAGGTCTTGCAGCAAGGTGTTAACCCTTTAATTGAATGCTGGTGATGATAAAAAAATGCTATCGTTTATTTAAAAAGCTCATCAAAATAGCTTCTATATTACCACCCCTTAATTGAGTTTTGAGACATGCTGTATATACCATTTATTTTGTAATCACTTTTTTGATGGCTTAATCTAATTTTTACGGCATGTAAACATTAGCCTGTTAGTATTACAATATTCGGTAGTCCATTCAACCTTTAGTTACCTTCAACAAATTTTTTAATTAACATTAGTGTATACCGCTCAGTCCGTAAAAGCTTTAATCTCGCAAAAAGTAAATGAAACTTACACGAAATTTACCTCATGAATTTTTAACGTCACTTATTGAAGTGAAAATATTTCCGTCGCGTGAATTCAACATCGACTTCGAATTTGCACTCTGCCATTTAAGGGTTTCTATTGAAGTCGGTCCTTGGCAATTAATTTTTTAACTGCCCCCCGCAATAATTAAATTCACCGGAAAAATACGGCCGGCGAGTTTCACAACAGGCAAACTTTTTTTTGAAACCATAAAATTTAAATGCTTTTATGAATAATGACATTTTCGGTATAACAGGTACATGCAATAAACTCATTTGTAACCGCCGGTACTCGGTTCCGTTCTCCCAGGCTGTCACTGAGTGTTTAAAAACCGAATCGCTGTTAATTAAGAATGCCGGGCTTTTTTGAGCTCATTATAAACAATATTGCTCGGTACATTGATAAGGTATGATGTAATTAAATTTCAGAATCTAGTTTGCTTTTGAGCTAATTTAAATTTAATTGAGTAAATCTGGAACGGGGTATTTCTTTGTATATTCGTGCTCTTCAAACTGTAAATTCATTCAAACTGTGCTATAACAGTGAAAGCTCTCTTTGCAGACAAATTTTCTGAAATAAAGTTGAGTCTTATAATTTCCTGTGAGATCTCGTTATTTGTCTGACTATTATTTAAACTAACAACAACAACAACAAAAGGCGCCCAACAGCGCATATATTACACAGACCAGCGTCAAATTGAACGCAATATTACAGATTACAGATTAATATAGAACTATAGCGAAAATATTTTAAAATTAAGTAAAAACTGTCGAAAACAATAGGGGCAGAGTGGCCTAGGACGAGGACACATTAGGGAACCAGTAAAGTGCAGGAAAGGTAACAGCATCATGGTGTTAAAGCATATAGGGATGGCATAGGAGCAGGTGGCAAGTGGGTCATTCTATTGCCACCGTGAAAGGAATGATCCACGGTAGTCCGATGTTTCCCGGAGTCGGTATGGGTAGAACCGTAACTCGCCTAACAGTATGACATGCTCTACGCAGTCAAGTCCCGAGAGGCAGACGCCGCGTTTGTCATGTACCATTGAAAAATGTGAAAATACGAAGATCCCAAAAAAGCGCAGACTCTAGAGGCGGGGGCCAGACTAGCAACTGGGCCTGCAAGGCAGACCGAGCTTCATTAAAAAGTGGACAGGCAAGAAGGCGATGAACAGGGTCGTCAACATCATCAGGGCACACTTTTCGCAGACTGAATTGAATTATTTATTTCGATTTTCACTTTGCAGAGCAAATGAACATAAGATACACCATATATGAATACGGACCTAATACTATTTGTAAACAACTTGCAAAGAATTAACTTCAATTTGGACCATCCTAAATTTTATTGTATTGGCAAAGACCTTTTAAGTTGGATTCGCACTGTAGTACGTAACGGCACCGTCACGTCATGCCACCAACACAACAAACAGCTGTATAAATCCCATTTTACACTACAGTGTAACGTTTCCATCTCATCACGCTACATCAAAAATAAAACAGGAGTGATATTTTTCCAATTATAAAAAGTGTGATATTGAAATTTGTAAAGTGTTTGTTATTTCTTGGTATAAGTTGAGTAAAAATTGAGGGGAAGTATGCAATTACAAGGTATATCAGTTGTACTGTAAAAGCGGTCCTTAGTAATATAAAATTGCTTATGCAATTTAAGAGAATTGGCAAATTATTTTAAAGAGCTATTTTACCACCAAACTTATAACACCCTGTACATTAGAATTATTTTGTGCAGTTGTGTTCTAATTCTTTTTTTCATGGTTAACACTAATTATTGATTAGCTTATAAAAACAATGAACTTAAATTTTATTGAAAAGAGCCATCAAAAAGGGGGATACTTCGTCGTCCAAACTGTTCACATTTGCCCTTGGAAACATTTTAAAAAAATTATACTAGTAGAAGGGCATTAAAATCAACGGCTTGTCCTGAGAAATTTGACGTTTAAGGATGACATAATATTAATGGTCACAAATACCAAAGCGCTTCAAGAGATGCTTCAAGAGCTGAACCAGACCTCAAACAATATAGGACTCACAATGAACGCACAGGAAACGAAAATAATAAGCAAAGAACAGGGACTACTTTCCTTTTCCTTAGAGGGTCATCAAATACAAAATGTTGAGGAGTATGTATATTTGAGTAAGTAGGGCTAGAATGAGAAAATTAAAAGACGAATTCGTCTTTCGTGGACAGTGTTTGTAAAACTGTATTTTTTTAGAAATACAGATATACCAATAAATCTGAAATGGTAGATGCTGGCAGTTACAAGCTATGGATTACTAACCGTGTCACTAACAAAAGTATTAGCTGATAAACTGAGAAAATCACAAATGGCGATGGAACTATTAATTCTTGAGGTATCTCTAAAACAAAGAATTAGAGATGAGAACATTAGGAATCAAACAAAAATACGAGACATAGAAGAATAAGCAACGATGAAGTGGTGGTGGAAAGGCACGTAGCCAGGCAGCAAAAAAGCAGAGACAACTCGTAGAGTGGGGCAGCTACAGAGTAGGAAAAATTTAGATAAAAGAGGTCCGAGACAGGAAATATTGGAAGTTATTGGGAGGGGCCTTCATTCTGGAGTGAGTACATTATAGTTGCTAAAGAAGAAAAACAATGTGATTTTTTACTGCACCAAATAGATAAGCAGAATGCTTCATTTAGAGAAGCAACAAGTGCCAAAGAGAAACTAATGGTGTACTTAAAAGAATAACAAACATAATATTTATAATCTGTAAATTCTTTTAGCTCTCGTCCAATATAATTTTTCGTTCAAACGCCAGCTTAATTAATTGTCTCAGAAACATTAACTTTTTGCAATGTTTCTGGTATCCTTCCTTTTCACTTCGTTAGTAGGTAGAATTGTGCTACGAAAGTCGGTCCTACTGCAGCTTTCTGCAGCGTTCGAAATGACATAGTATATGTTATGCAATTTCTTCTGGCATCACACAGTCTGCACATCTCACTGTTCGTTTTACCCACATTCTTGTTTCTAGTCCAGTGTTAACATTTATGTCCTACCTATGGATTTTGACTCTTCTGTGATTTTTTTTTAACCATCAGCATGACTTCTGTGAATACTTTGATTACGTCATCGATTTTCTTCTAAATCCACATGAGGGTGAGTATATTATCTCACGCTAGTTGCTTCAATGATTGTTCACATTTCGAAGCAGCTTTAGACTAAAAGCTGTAGGCTTTTGTGCCTTTAATTGCTTTTTCACTCTTTGCTAAAATATAGATTTCTTTAGTCACCATCATCATTATCTCCTTTATGGTTTTGGCTTGACGACTTTCGTCCCAATACTCCATCTCCCTGAATCTTTCTTGGTTTCGCTTTCCTCTCTGTCTGGTTTAGAAAATCGTTCCTTATTCATTCTTTGAAAATGTTCCACCTATTGGTCTATTTAATGCAGTATGCGTTTACTAATTGGTCACATTCCCAGTTCATTTATAATATGTTCATATTTCCAATGTAACATTTATCATCATCTTGTAAAACCTTAATTGAGTTTCCGCTCTGATTTCTTCCCTATCGTTTTTAATTATAAGATATGTTTCAACTCAGCTAGTTCAAGTGCGATACCTACCTACTGTAATGCCTTATTTTCCTTTAAAACCAATACTGTCAATTTCGTTGATGATATTTGTGGTACTATTTTGTAATCATCTTCTGATGTGGGAATTGTTACCTAATCATCAACAAACAAAATAGTTTTGAGAAGCTTGTCCTCGCTAACTTTGACGTGACGTAACAGTGATGTTTCGAATCGAATTTTATTCTCACGCACGATACCACCGCGGTTCATTACGTCGTGTTATCTGTCGTTTTTCTTTTTCAGAAGTCCGCCGTTGACCCAGTTTTATTATTAAACGGTCTACATAATTTTCAACGCCGCACTGCCTCGGAAAATCCCGCGAATATTAGTACGACACACTAAGTTCGGAGATTTCCGATCAATGTGGGGACTCTTTTTTGTGAGGCTTCCGAATTTGCAGGGATGCTTAGATTAGAGGAAAATTGAAATGTTGCACCGTCTTGCAGTGGGCTTTATCGAGCGGAGCTCAATGACCTGTAATTTTGTAGGTTAATTGCAAATCATAACCAGATGAATCGAAGAGAATCCGATATTATAAACAAGATAACGAATCGGGTTTAAATACTGCTCGCAGTAGATTTGTTTGTGGAAATTAAATATCGATTTGTCGGGGATGGTTTGCATTTGAAGTTATTGCCTGGACATAGAGTTGCAAATTATTGTGTTTTGCGAACATTTAAATTAATTTTCCTTTCGCGATTTTATCACATATTTTGTGTTTTATAACTTCTGTTCCTTCCAGCTTTACACATTTGTAGGTAAAGCATTCATTCTAAAATGTAGGAAATTGTAATCTGGAAATTGGAAAATAAATGTGAGTGCTGCATGTTTGAAAACCAATAGAGATATGATATGAGGTACTTGCATCGTGTAGATAACTTGATTCAGTACCTGCGCAAACCGATTCAGTAATTGCGCAAGCGCATATCCGCATGCAAGCTACTTGCGTCAGCTACTTTCGTTAACGTGTAACGTGTAACGTGTAAATGCTCCATTAGAGAGGGCTACAAGCTTTCACTTATAAAAAATTCAACATCGCTTTGTGTTCATGCATCTTTAAGCAACAGATTATTATCAAAAATACCCCATAATTTTAAGTTGTAGCTGTTTTCTTTTTCTAAGAAAGATGCCATGTGATATTGAATTGTTGTCATTTATCTATTCCGATAAATGGTTAGGCGACCCCAAGAAATATATTTATTTTTAATTCTAAAACCTGTTCAATTTATTCGATCTTAAATTAAATATGCACTTAACAAGGCTATAAAAGTGTTTGAGAATATTCAACCTTTAAAATGTTGCGCTATTTTTGAAGTTACAAAACAATTAATGCAGTAAATCTTGAAGATAAAATCGAGTTCTATAATTTTTAGTTTTACTATTTTTATAAAATGTCGAACGGTTATTAAACTAAAATGAATTTAACGTTCTGGGGCCTTTCTGGGTGTTTATTTGGAGTCCAATTTATTAACCGATTTTGCTCATCTGCAAATCTCATTACGATTGCTTAGTTCTTTCTAAATTTATCTTGTGGATGGACAGTCATATACCGAAGAGCGTTAACGTCAAAAGTGGATGGGTGTTCGACAATTTAAAATATTACAAACCGATTGATACAAGGCGTTTAAAAAAAATTGTTTAAGAACTGAAATAAAAGCTATGTTGGCAGAACATTATGTTAATGAACTATAATAAAATGTACAAACACACAGAACTTCAGCAGCATCCCTCACACACTATGCAGGTTAGAATAAATTAGACTTCAATGTGAATTAGCAAACATCAAAGTATGAGAAAGATCAAAATACTGGGCCGTTAGATCATCTATGTACTTACGCAAAATATTAAATAAACTACTGGAATGTGCAAATTTGTTAAAATGTTAACGGCTCTTCGGTCGACAAACCTACCGCTCTGACTGTACACGGTGCAATCTTAGTTGGCGATGTGAGGGTTGCCTTGGGGACAAAATAATAAATAAAAATTCTGGCAGATAAGTCATTTTGAGTCGTATAAAATTAAATAGCTAGTCTTAGATTAGTAACACAGGTGGTGGGCACCGTCTTGCTTGAACCATAACTTACGGCGTGTTTCCAACGAAACGTTCTCAAGTAGGTAAAATAGGTAGATCATTTTTCAAAATTTTTTTGTAATTTGACCCATTTAATCTGTTTGGTAAAAAAAACGATCCTACTAAATAATCTCCAACAATAGCAGCCGAAATGTTGAATGAAAAAGTTTGTTGGTGTCTTGATTGTCTAATCACGTGAGGATTTTCTTCTGCCCATTGATGGTCATTATGAAAATTAAAAATTGCATCGCGAGAAAAATTTTGGAAGTGACCATTAACGTTGGAGAACACTGTACATTTGAAACCTTGAATAAAAATAAAATATCAATTTTTAAAAATTTAAAAGAAGGCATTTTGTTTAAACTTTGGTTTGCGGAGAACTTTGAGTAATGTGCATAATTTCCGAAATGCAAGTCACTAACTATAGATTGCAACCATTTACCTAACAAATAGCTCAAGTTCGTTGTAATGTATAACTTGAAACATATTTAGTAATATCTGGATGTGACGGCACAGTTCATTGAACATGGTTTACATTGCACTATACGTTAACGATTTGGAAATGGAAAGAATAAAAACGTAGATAAGAATATTATTAATTTCTTAGCTCTCAGAGTGCTGTCCTTTAACAAGAAGTTAACAAATCTCCAACAATTTAAATAACATTTGCAAGCAAATAAAATAGTTGAAAAGTAAGAGTGAAATATTAAGTTATTCAAGCAAGCAGGTCGTCGTTATGAAACCCCTAAAAATAAATCCAACGGTCATTTTTTTACTAGCACATTTTGCAATTTACGAGCTCGATAAGCCATTATGAATTTTCCACTAAATTTTTCGCCAAAAATCGCATAACCTATTTTTCACGGTTGACGTTAATTTTTTTGAAAACTTTCCTACCCAACATCTCAGTGCACCAAAAAATCGAGCAAGAAAAGCACCATCAAGAGGGAACTTTCAACTCCCGCGGCAAATAGTTTGTCGAGTGATTAAGTAAAAACGTTCCGTTCAATTTTGAAAAATTTAAAATATGTTTGAAATCCTAGTGTCTACTGCCCGACATTCGAAGTATTAATAATTGAGTAGGACGCGTCCAACTGGAAGATATAAATAATGGATGAGTGTGTTAGAGTGGGGAAATTTCGTTTTACAGATAACGCCTTAACCCACACACGCGCACCTGCTTCTCCTGAAATAAACGTGTTCGTTTTGCATTTTGGTAAACGACGCGGATTTTAAATCTCATCAGACTTGATGAACGGACGGTTCAGGCTGTCAAACGAAGCGACTCGTAAAGCGGTCATCTATCGAGGGTGGTGTTGATAAAATATTAAAGTCGTTGGATCTACCGCCGTTCTGCAAATTATTTCTTTTTTTACTCCAGGGTTCCTTAAGGTTTTTCGGGGTCGTTAATACGAGCTTAGGATTGTTTTTGTCTCTTGTGCGAAGAATATGTTCGTTTTCTTAATTGAATGAACATTAAGGCGTTCGCCAGGCGTTGCCTTGTGAATGTATCCTGAATGAAATGAGTGGAAATGTTAATATTCCGATCCGGCTTCTGGTATTCTTTTAATGAATTTTTCATCAGTTAATATTTCTTGTATTTTTACGACTTATCTAACTGAATCTGATACTAATTTTGTAAGTAGTTTGATATTATTATATCACCGTTAATAATCAAATAACATGAAAAGGGCTTGCAGTTGAAACAATGCCAATTTTTCTTGTTTGAATAATAGCAACTGCTACAGCTCCCTTTTCTAATTAGAGCACAGGAGTTAGAAGCAATGCAAGCAAGTAATTAAAAAATGCAGACTTCAAGTTAAAAATTCCAAATTACTTTAAACTTATTACCGACACATCAACGGCTTCGCAATTTCACAAACTCAATTAGATTGCAAGCAAAAGCTTTTTTTGATCAACCATTCGATTTTATACATTTAAATGTTTTAATAAAGGAATCAGAGGAAAAAATTTCAACGACGACTTTATGAGAGAGAAGAACGTTAAAAACTCAATTACTCGAACATATTGATTGGAAGTCAAGGATGCTCTAGAAGAGAAAAGCACGTCTATTTTTCATTTTTGACAACGGGTTGGTGATCCCCCGGTTATCATTACGAAAGATTTATTTTTTGCCTGCTGCTGGGCTACTAAAGGGTTAGTCAAGGAAGATGCCATTAACTCAGTTTATTCGCTTTCTAAGGAGCTAGTTGTTAGTAAGTACACATACAATTTTTTTTATGGCTACTATAAATATTCCATTTAAGTTGTTAGTGATTCATTGCATCTACCTAATTTGTTTCGGTGCATCCTCGAAATTAATTGGAAAATGTAGTTTTAAATCATTTTGGAGAGTAGTTTATTTTATCAAGCAATGAGGTTATTGGTTTGTGAGACATACACTGTTTTCATTTGACTATTTTTGAAAACATGAGCACTAAAACATATGCTGGTATTTCTAGCCTCTGCAATGCTATTGTCTTGTAACATGTACTAAAATATTTCAACAAATTAAGTCTTAGTGGTTGATATGTTTACCCACCTAATTAAAGTATATACAGGGAGCGCCAACCAACTGGAATAAATTAATTATTTCAATTATTGTGCATACTAAAAAAAAAATCTCGAAACACGTCCTTTTTAGTACATCACATGATATCCTGTAAAGTGAAAATTTCATCCCTAACCTCAACTCCCTTAGAGTGACAGTTGGAACCCCCAAATTTTTAAATGGGAAGGGGGGCGCTTGTGATACCTCATTTGAAAGGTCTCTTCATGCTCTATACAAAAATGATATGGTTTAAAAATTTACTGCAAAAATTAAAAGTAAAAAAAAATAATCTGTTTAACGAAATTCGTTACGACACACTAAAAAAATCAAAAACTAATAGCGTTTGGTTCTTGATACTGAGAAGGCAAGCAAAACAATTGAAATGTTCAGAAAGTGACATAAAAACTTATCAACATTTTTCGTTAGTTGACAGTGTTAGTTAAGTCTAAAGCGCTGATTGATATATTTTTTATTGTATTGCATTACTAAGAACGAAACGCTATTAATTTTTGATTTTTTAATGTATTGTAGCGAATTTCGTTAAACAGATTAATTTTTTTTTACTCATCATTTTTGCTACAAATTTTTAAACCACAGCATTTTTGAATAGAGCATGAAGAGAATTAGCAAATGAGGTATCACAAGCCCCCCTTTCCTACTTAAAAATTTGGGGGTTGCAACTGTCACTTGAAGGGAATTGAAGTTAGGGATGAAATTTTCACTTTACAGGATATCATGTGGTAGACTAAAAATATCGTGTTTCGGAATTTTTTCTGAATATGTACAATAATTGAGATAATGAATTTATTCCATTTGGCTGGCGCTCACTGTATAATGTGATAGTACAGACTTGACAGGTGTTTATATTCAACATCAATTACATGAAATTCGTAATGCTTGTGGTGCTCAACTCACAGTACGAGTATTTTGATAAAACCTCAGCAATCCGATGATTACATAACAATGTGATTATTGTGTGCGCCAAAACATTTACGTTGTACTTCTATTATTAAATTTTAATTTCATTTTGTATGCGTTTATAAAAATTGGAATATTTCTAGAATCAGTTTTTTTTACATGCGCCTTTAGGAGTTACACGACTACACGCGCGGTGTACTGTGACACAGTGATTGAGCGTAATAGTTAAACGAAAATCAACACTAATGGTTTGTTTTTCATTTTTTACTGTTCACCTCATAAACAGACTGTCCCGAAAGTCAACGTCAACGTCGTCCCTTATAGGGATGATAGACCAGCTCATAACTAACCAGAATATCAATATAATTATGATCATAGTAAAAAGTTGTTTGTTTTCGAGAAATTGCTTACAGTTCAAAAATAAAATCAAGAGGTTTATCTTTGAAAAAAAAAACATTTTAGCCGGATTTATAAGTTAATATTTTTATATTAGCTAACTTCCACACTTCATACTGTAAAAAAATATACCACGTTTTCGATTTAACAGATAAAACTGAACTGTACATGTAGAAGAAATGTATAGGTGCCACATTGTTTTAATCGGTAGGCGCTGAATGGTGTATAGAATACACCGGCACGTGCACTGGGGGGTTAAAATACAACCAAAATTTTACTCCATTGGGCACGTAGCTTAACTCTGACCGCTTCACTTTGACTGCTTAATTAAAAAAATTCAATATTTACTCCATGATTGTTTTTCTTTTCGCTAAATTATTTTGATTACTAATTCAATAAAATTAAATATTAATGTAAAGGGGTTGGGATCCTTTGCATTTTGAGTTGCGTATAACCTAATATTCAGAAGTAATATACCGGCTCTACTTATGTATTTAGAAACCGACAAAATACGGTAAGTAATCATTTTATATTATACAGTCTGCACATTTTAAAGGCGAACGTCTTATTGTTTCGTAGTAGGTAATACATATTTTCAAAACTCCTTCTGATTTATCGTTTTATCGGTTGAGTGACCTTGGTTAAAATATTGAATTTATTACACCTAATTTAATAGCCGTAATTAATAGTATTACCGGTAATCAAGATCTTCTGGCAATCAGGCTAAACCCTCCCTGAGTTCATGCTGTAGGTGGTTCCCATTATCATCTTACCGGGTTTAGATGCTGAATTTGGAAAACTTTCATGCAACCTCTTTTAACATTAAGGGTGATTCTGTAAAGGTATATGTCTTTTGTGCCATATCCAGAAGAAAAGTTTACGGGCCTTTTTGTCTTGAGAGCTGGTGAAGTTGGGAGAGCGGATCATGGGAGCTAGTATGGGAATAAATGGGTACTATCGGCTACACATGGAGGAAAAATGATCTTACCTTGGCTGTAAAAATATTTTCATATCGCATCATCGGGTTGAGAACGAATATTTTCAACAGGAAAACTTCTTTTATTCACACGATGTAAGCAAAAGTAGAAAGTTATTTTGTTACACAATCTTAACCGGTCTGAACCAAACTTTAAATAATTATTTTTTATTTTATTGATCTTCTCTTTATATGTTTCCACACCTTCACCACCAAACTTTGTAAAGCTATTTCTTATGACCTTCCTGGTAACACAGCGCTTGCTGAGAATTGCAGGGTTCTATGTCACAAAAACAACTTTCTGAGAAAAACGCACTTGAAGTTTCAGAACTATAATACCTTCCGTTGAAAATTTTAAGTTATTTTCGTCAATAATATAATCGGGGAGCTACATAGAACCATGAGTGTCCTATCAGATGCAAGAGCAAGCAACATAGAATCTTGGGTATGAAAATCTCAATTTTTGAAAAATTATCACATAGAACTCTGTAATACTAAGCAAGCGACAGGTTACTTAAAAATTTGAATTCATCAAGTTAAAGCCTACTGCTTCTGCCCACAAACGTCAATAATTCCAGAATATAGGAATGTAATTGAATCGGTTATTGTTGAAAAGGGATAAGTCACTTTTGACTATTTTCAAATATTAAGGAATTTCTAATATTTTAAGGTAAACGCGTAGCATGGTGTTGAAAGAAAACTTCTCAGCTTAGCCCCTTATGATTTTTACTGAACTGTTAGTGTTGAAAGGGGATAAGTCGCTAACATGACCCATTTAAAAAATGAGATTTTGATTGCATTATTGGTTTTTAAGCCACTTTTTCACATTGATATTACTAAATTTTTCAAACATAATAACTTATTTACTTTAAACACACGCAAAACTCAGTTACAAGGAAACTTGTGTTCATTGCTAGAGCTTTGATCTACAAAATTTAATGGATAGTGGCTTTCCAAAGTTTTCGGATATATTCCACATTTTACTGCTTTTTTGACTTTTTTGAATTTTTTAAAAATAGCAAAAAAAAATTCATTTGTTATAAATCATAGTTAGTACGATAGAGACATATATAGAGAAGACTCACACCAAATTACAAGTAAATCGGTTAAGTAGAACTTGAGAAATCATGACAAACTTTTTGAAAAAAGTAGTTTCGAGAAAAACGCGTTTAAAGTTTTGGGTAAAATTATGCCCAGTGTTGTTACGGCCCAGCCGGTTTGGATGTCGTGTCACTAAAATAGCTATATCTCCGGAAATAACTAAAATTATGACAAATCTTTTTAAAGACATATTCTTGAAAGATTAAGCTTTGAAAATATAAGAAGAAAAAAAATTGATTTTTTCAAATTTCTACACTAGAATACCCCCGTAATATGCAGTAATAATGTAACATGCCGACGATCAAGTAGGTATAGGCCAGGATCATAGCGATTTGAAACAGATGGCTCGAAAATTAACAGAGGAATATAGGAAATGTGGCTCAGACATGAATATAAAGAAAACAGAGACGATGTGTATTGGGGTACGCTATAAGACACCACTTTAGAAAACCTAGAACAAATACTGTGAGGAATACAAATATTAGGGAGTAAATATAACACAGAGCGAGACTTTACGTCGAGCAATAAAAACAACCTCTCTTTTGAATGGTGTACTCTGGGAGCAAGGGATTTCAAAAGCAAATAAACAAGGAATCTATAACACCAAGTCAATAATTACCTACAGCAGCGAAATGTGACAATTAAAACATAGAACAGAGCAACTACTGAATGCTACAGAAATGGATTTCTGGAGATGGGCCGCTGAAAAATCAAAGAGGGAAAGAATAACGAATACAAAAATAAGAGACATAATAGTCGATAACATCAGAACACAACAATTAATATGGTACGGGCTCGTTCATATAATCACACCTGCAAGACTACCAAAGCAAATACTAGCATAGACACCACAAGGAAAATGGAGAAGAAAAAAGAATTGACAACAAAATTAGAGGAAGAAACCTAGAGAAATGCCTCTGTATGGACAGAGAGCAGTGACGGTTAGGAATCGGAAGACGGCATATAGAACACTACAAAGCAATACAAAACGCGAGTGACCGTAACGACGGTGACTTGCGTTTAAACAAGTTTCGTTAAGAGAATACGCAGCAGCTATGCTTTCAAGGCGCCTACAATTAAAATAATCTACTTATAATCTATTTATGAAACAAAATTTTA
Organism: Dascillus cervinus; assembly: GCA_949768715.1. Taxonomy (NCBI): domain Eukaryota; kingdom Metazoa; phylum Arthropoda; class Insecta; order Coleoptera; family Dascillidae; genus Dascillus; species Dascillus cervinus. Next base: position 19,626,180 of record OX458319.1, on the reverse strand, counting down.
AAAGTCAACCTCTGGAACTGGTAATTTATGTTGCGACACACGTCCATATACGCATAATCATCATTTCTCAAAGCGCGGACGGAAACGCTTAGGACGAGAGTGAGGGACGAAGGAGGAGGCGAAAGCTCATATCGCGTAACTCCGAGTTCGCATAATGATATATCGGGACCAAATTATGCAAAATAGTGCACCTAATGAATTTTAATTTCTGATCCGCTCTGATGAGAGAAAAAATAAGAAAGCTAAACAATCATCAAAGTACACTAGAGAGGAAAATATTAGGAGTTCCGATGAACATATGGATAAAACCAAGAACGGCAGTAGAGGATGTCATTACAAGGGTGGCAGGATATGCAGCAAGAGAAAAATCTGAAGAAAGTGGAAAGGTAATCAGATGGACAACGTAGAGCGAGAAACTAAATGTAGGAAGATTACGAATGAGAGGTCACAACGACATCAACAGAATAAGAGACTAAAAATTAAAAAGTAGGTATAGCTTATGTGGCATTCCTCCGGTTTCTGTATTTTTTGGTTGCACTGATTAAAATAACCAAGTCAAAATTGAAATAGAGGTGGTTGGTATAGACTAAAATAGAGCAGAGTTTTACATGCAATATGATAACATTTTAAAATATGGCATCAACGAAAGACGGTTGAAAATAATTTTAGAAGTTTGTAACTATCATAAATTTATAATCTTTCAAATGAGAAAGCTAAAAAAAATATGTAATTTTAATAAAGCTCGCCAGTACGTTTCGTTAAAATTAAGAAAATCAAGCTGCAAGAATAACATAATCGAAAGAGTCGGAGAGAGAATACTGAAAGAATTCGGAATAGACTCAAAAAATTCTGGGCACGTGAATCGCATAAAATAATTTTCTAGAAATAAGTCGGTATTGGTAATAAAACGAACGAGAAAATCGCTATTAGAAAGGTTCCATTTTTAGCTTGTAATTCCACGTACTTTTCCGACAAATTAAATAATCGCACGAGAAGATTTTTCATTGTGCATTAAACTTCTTACTCCCCGATCTCATTTCTCCCGTACAGCAGAACACAATAAGCGAATTTACAGATGTCACATTTTTCTTTTTTCCCTGAAAAAAACAGACCCATTCATCAAAATTCATTTCATTTTTTGTGCGAATGTTTTCGCCCAGTTTCGTTCATTGTTCTTAATCACAGCCCGAAACCGGGAATAAATTAAAAACAAATAAAAAAGGAGAATTTTCGGTTGGTCTTCATTGAAAATCCGAATTGAAGCACGGAAGATAGCGCAAGCGTCTCAATGCCGCGGGTGCAAGCGCCCGGACGCCAATCAGTCTGTCTACGGACGACAAGGCCAAGCGTCCCGCTTGTGCGTCAGGTTACGTAACAATGTGAATTAAGTCAACAGATTAACCCGTCACAATTGTTTTAAAATTAGTGTCCGATTTTAACCGAAAAAGACGCCCTTAAGCAAACCCCTTAATTATTTCTGAAGTAAGTACTGAGTGTTTTAAACTAACTTTTGAGAATGTTTTTTTGCGGCTAAATTTATCACATATTCGAATAGAAAATTCTCGGTGCATTGGAAGTGCTGCATTATGCAATTAACCTTGACTGGATTGATCCCTTTCACGAAAGAATCGCTAGCACGCTATGTAGGATTACCAAAAATAGCACATTATTATTCATGAATTTTGCCATTTCCAAAACTTTATAGAAATTTTCTTTATTTTTGTATCACAGTTATTTATGACCGGGCCTAATTTATAGCGAATTTTTTAGCGGGGAAAGTTGCGGAAAAATCCGCTTATCGTTGCGCTTTCCCCCAAATTTACGATGTCCACGGTTCAAGTCGGTCCCGGATTCATAATTAATAAGGGCTTAAAAGTGTGTGTTTACTTCGACGCCTGGAGAGTGCTTTGGGGCAAACGGCTTTTGGAATGTTGTAAAAACGGTTTCTTAATTGAAACTGTATTGCATTAATTTTAATTTCAACCTATACCTTTATCGTTGGGCGTTCGTGAAGTTTTGATTGCTGAAATTTCAGCTTTAATTTTTGTTAGCTGCAAATTAACAAAGTTACAGTACTCGAGTTGTACAGTTAAATGGTACTTGGATCTAATAAAAAAGCACTTTCAGAAAGTAGCAATGTTTATTTTTAAATAGTATTATTCATTATGTAAACAATTATTCGGGACCTTTCAGTCCGTCGGTGTTGCATTTTTGTTTGAAAAATAAGTTTAATAACTGGGATAAAAGTGAATTTGTAGTTTCATTGCTTGCATTTTCCTGAAAACTGTTTTTCACATTTGCGGGACTTTGATCATAAACTGTTTAGTTACTAAAAATTCTTTAATAGGTTTTGAAATTTCAAAATTGCTTTTGTGCTGTTAAAATCTTTTTGTAAACCAGGAAGAACAACAGAAAGTTGTGAGATTATTATTTAATTTACGTTAGTAGTAATGCACTGATATTGGCATTTATATCTGAAAGTTTAACTTGCTTTTCACAATGATGTTAATTCTAGGATGGTAATGTTAACGTAAGGTTAGTGTTACATCCAAAACAGTACAAAATCGCTTCGATGTTCACAATGATGTTAATGGTATTGGTAATGTTAGACTTTGACTTAAATGCGATGTTAAGCCTCGATTTTTTTTTGGATTTTACGTTAACACTCCCATCCATCAATGAAAATACGTTATTTTGAAACTGAGACTTAAGATTACTATTAACATTAACATTACCACTAACATTACTATTAACATTAACATCATTGTGAAAAGATAGTTAGGTTATTAAAAATGTCACTACGCTACGCTACGCGAAATACTTCAAAAGAATTTTCGATGAAGGAAAGCTTTGTCTTTAATATTAAATAAACTGTAAGTTTTACGTGATTGTCAAAAGTACATAGGTTGTTATTGAACCCTCATTACTACCAACACAAACAAAATAAAACAATAATTTCATAGCCTTCTAATTAACAAAGCAGTAGGAGTACTTTGTGAAAATAGATGCCGTTTTTGAGCCAAAGAAGTTTTTCTGATTTTAATAGAAACGCATTATTTGATGTGAGTACTACTTAATATTTAATTGGTAAGATTAGATGAGATTGTATCCCGATCATTTTTCTGGTCTCAGTTTTTGAGACATCTAAATCGTTTTTCAGTAACGTAAATTTCTTATATTGATTTTAAAAATTGCAACTTTTTCTTGTCCAATAAATATTTACTGTTATCACGAACTCAATCAGTTGAATGGCTACAACTAATGTAGAACGCGGTTCATAAAGTTCTGACGTAAAACGCATAAAAAACGAATTTGCTTAAGAATGTGCTTATAAAAACTTCACGTTTTGTAAATTTCATTTCCATATTTGCCTCAAGTTTGTCGCGAGGTGTTGATGCCGCTCAATCCGCTTAATACCAGCAAATAAATACTTCCGTCCTAATTCTCGTATGGATCGAGAACTTCAATAAGATTTATTCTCGTCTGATATCTTTTTCATCAATATTCGGCTGACTAAAGCATATTTTTTTTAAACTAAATCATTAAGGAAGATCCTGCATCAACTTTATTATATCTAGAATCTGTCACGATCAGGAATCAACCCAAACCCTAAAAGTCAACTCCTGTAGTTGGATAACAGCTGGGGATGTCTCAATAATTTGAGATATTGAGATAGTTGCCATTCGCTTCCCGCATTATTTATCAGAACCAATTATACGGTTTTGTATTTGAATTGTAAACTGGGCACAATCAAAATTAAAAAACTTGCAAATTAAGGTTTTAAAATCGAATTCTCTATTTATTGTTGCAAAAAATAGTGTAAAATTGTTGAACAAGTCGTTAATAGATTGGTACATGAATTTGTTGCAACAACATGAAATAATGTCCACTGTCCAATAATCCACAGGGAGGGTGAGAAATGTTCATAAATTGTATGGTTTTTCTACGACCGCTACTGGAAAAGATCAATATTGTTATTTAATAAGCTAAATATGCGTATTCTTACGCACGCCGTGTGTTATAGACACACTTAGCGAGTTTTATCAACATTGTGTTGGTACCGTAATGGACAAGGACAGTGACAGTAAATAAAATCACTACTAGATTAATAGAATGCTTACTTGTTTACTTACTTTCTAGGTGCAATTATCATCAATAATTTTGATAAGTAAAGAATCACAGACATTTTGATTTTTAGGTTAGATAGTACGATTCATCATATCTACACAGTATTGCTAAACTATTAAAATGTTTAATTTGTATTCACCATTTCTAAACTAACAAAATATTTCATTTTTTTTAATTTACGGGAATTAATGTGATCGAAGAAAAAGTGCGGTAAACAACTCCATTTGTAAAGCAATTGTGTCCTCGTCAAATTACCCACTCCGCGTCGTGCGTAATTCTTTTGACTCGTGCATAATACATTTCTTACAAGTATCGGTATCTAATATACCTACTACACTCAGAAAAAAATTCTTATAGGTAAGAAAATTCGGGCTTAAATCTAAAATTGCGCATTCTTAATTTTGGCCCAAGAATTGGTCATTCTTGAGTTTTAAGAATGTTCGTTCTTGATGTCGAATTTAAGAGTGGGTGCTTGATTTCACAAATGTTTATTCTAATTGTCAAATTTAAGAACGAGACATTCTCAATTTCAAAAACGTTGATTCTTCGTGACAAATTCAAGAAAGGGTCGCTCTAATTTAAGAACTTTTATAAGTTTTACCTTTAAGAATAGGCCATGTTGATTTCAAGAAATTTTATTTAATTATTTAAGAATGTTCTTATGAATGTGTTTTCTTATTTAAGAATTGAAACAATTGTAAATACAATAATTTTTTTCTATTTTTTATGAATTGTAGAGTGGAATGCTTGAATTTAAGGAATTTTAGAATATAAAGTTATTTCTCATACATATTTTTATTGTAGGTGAAAATTTAACATCACATCACATCCTGTTTAAAAATATATTTTCGGTTTAAGAACCACATGATCATTTGGTAACAGATGTACGTATATGAAATGGAAGTTCGTCGAAGCCTTCTCAATGAATTTTGGCTGCCACACAAATAAATTGTTTTCTCAAAAGAAATAATTGGCCAAAATCTACATTAATCTAAAGACAAAGAAACAAAATGCTAACATTGTACCATGGATATTTACCAATATAGACCAGTTTGAATGCTTCAATAACGACCATTCCACTTTATGCAGATTTCCTTTCCGCAAATCCGCGTACTTCAGTCACGCTTGTGTTTTGTTAAATTCTAAAAAGTAAAATTTGTTATATGATGGATAAATAACACTAAATGTATAAATAAAAATCAAAATTATTTCTTTACCTTCGTCGTTACTATTAATTCTGTTATAGAAGCAACTGGTTTGCATATCCCTTTCTTTTTATCTCTTCTTACTTTTCGTTCCAACGGAAATAAACTAAAAATTAATTTGTTTAATAGCTACTAAATTGAAACAACTCGTAGAACTTTTACAAAATTCATTCGGTAAGCTACATGCGAATTTATCACACACAGAATCAGAAAATCCCCATAATTTCAGTACTATTTTTAGAAATGGTCTTTGAAACTGATCATTTTGTTGATCGACGTTTATTAATATTACATTGAATTAACATCTTCATCTCGGCACACTAAACCACTTGTAATATTTCCCATTTCTTCACAATTAAACATCCACTAATTATGTAAGTTTCTAAGAATTTACTTTACAATAAAAATACAGAAAATGCACATTGTAATATGTTTTTTCTTGCTGCAAGCCGAGTTTGGCGTAATGTTTTTCAACTAAATTTGTAAGAAATTTTAAATTAATTTATCTATTATTAGTAAACGGTCCCTCGCCGTAAAAATGTTGCTGATAAAGCAATTTACAATTTACAATCCCTGCAGCTAGACCTAGCGCTCGTCTTGTCCAGTGAGGTCACCATAATTGAGAATTCCCGTGCTTAATTCAAAACGGTGGTTTGCTTGATTTAATATTGTTAGTGCTAAAAGTAAGCAGAATTGTGCTGAATACAAGACTTTTGTCAGTTCTTAATGTAAGAAGTGGGTTTATAAAAAATTCTTAGGTAGAATTTTTTCAGTGTACCTATGTTACAACGATTTTGTTTCCTGAATGTAAAATGAAGTTGTTGTGGATATTGTATGTGGTATATCGGAAAAGTAATGAAATTGACTCTGAACCTCACGAAATAGACGCACTACAAAAACAAACCGCCCATCAATATGTAGTATAATCCTAGCCCTAACCGCAAGTTTAATATCGAACGGTAAACTAAATTTAAAGTAAACGTTTGTACATACATATTACTTACTTATTTTTCCAAATGGTCCAATTGGTTTTGTGGCAATGCTCATCTCAGATCAGGAATTTTTAAACAACGAAATGATCAAGAATTCTCCTCAATAAGTTTACTTATCATTTTCTATACATTAAGCAGAAATTCAAAGTCAACGGGCATTATTACAAGTCACAAATTTGATAAACTGTAAAAGTAGTATAAATTTTGTTATGATACTAATAAATTACCAAGCACGAAATCTTCTATTATTGTATTGCAAGGTTAGCACAATATTTTGGCCGCATCAACGTGAACCGTTTGCGAAGATGATTGAATGTATCTCTGTAGAATGCTAAATTTGCTGTTTTTCTTTTAGTTATGAATTCTTTATAGCCATGCATTTTCGCACCTTTTCTTCTTCGTTCCATGGTTAAAGTTTGTTTACATTGTTTCGGTGTCTTTGCCAAGCTTCTTTTACCATTAGGTCCCTAATTGTAACTTAATTTAGTAAAAGTATGAATAAATAAAAGTGCATCGATTTAAATTTTTTTGTAGTAAAGGTCAAGGTGTACGCAGTTTGTTTTTGTAGTGTTTCCAGTTTATGATTAAAGAATTAACCTTATTAAATTATTATTTTTCTATTAAAACAAAAACTTATGTAAGCTTATGCGCTTCAATCGTACATTGTATTTTACATTGCAGTTGTGAGGTTTTTATTTAATTATTTCAAATACCAATATTTGAATAGAATCCTGTTTAGGTACCCTATTATAAGGGACATTGAAGTCTTTAATGATCTGCTGGTAGGTAAGTTTAATTTCCTAGAATTTGGAAAGTAAAATAATTGAAATAAATCGAAGGTGATAATTGAGGACCTTGATGCAAAAAGGGGATAAGTCACAATATGTAAATTGGATTTATCGCCTTCTTGCATCAAAGACGCGTTATGGGATGAGTCAAAAGTAGTTTTAACTTCATTATAACATTATAACTTGTCCCATTCTTACATCAAACGACACCTAATTTACAATACATTCAAATGGCATACATAATTCGATATTGGGACAATAATGACTTATCCCCTTTTTGCACCAAGGTCCTCAATTAGAAAATTGTATTACAATATTGGTAAAAAAATAGGAATCGTGGCATTAATTCTAGTTTAGCAAAATTAGAATGCATTAATAGATATCGCACATCTATCTATCTATCTTCTTCTATATACATATTATTATATATATATATATATATATATATATATATATATATATATATATATATATATATATAAAATTGGATGTATGTGTGTATGTGTGTATGTGGGTATGTGTGTAGCTTATAGACTCGGAAGCCGCTGAACCGATTTTGATGAAATTTTCAGGAATACTCTAACATAACCTGGAGAGTGTTCCTGTGAAGTTTGGTGCCGATCGGGGGGAGTGGGGGGAAGTGTCATATAGGCTCGGAAACCGCTGAACCGATTTTGATGAAATTTTCAGGAATACTCTAACATAACCTGGAGAGTGTTCCTGTGAAGTTTGGTGCCGATCGGGGGGGGGGGGGGAAGTGTCATATAGACTCGGAAACCGCTGAACCGATTTTGATGAAATTTTCAGGAATACTCTAACATAACCTGGAGAGTGTTCCTGTGAAGTTTGGAGCCGATCGGGGGGGGGGCGAAGTGTCATATAGACTCGGAAACCGCTGAACCGATTTTGATGAAATTTTCAGGAATACTCTAACATAACCTGGAGAGTGTTCCTGTGAAGTTTGGTGCCGATCGGGGGGGTGGGGTGGCGAAGTGTCGTATAGACTCGGAAATCGCTGAACCGAAGTTGGTCACCAAAGTTTGTACACAAGTGCATCTTAGTAGGGGGGGACTTAATTTAATGCCGATCGGGGGGGGTCCAAACAAAAATCGCACGGGGGGGTCACTGAAACTTATTTTCGCATAGAAAGAAGTGTCCTACAGCCAACAAATTTTGTACACAAGTGCATCTTCGTAGGGGGACTTAGTTTGATGCCGATCGTGGGGGGGGGGGCAAACAAAAATCGCACGGGGTGATCACTGAAACTTATTTTCGCATAGAAAAAAATGTCCTACAGCTATCAAATTTTGAACACAAGTGAATCTTATGGGGGCGGGGATCGTCCAAACAGATTTTTGCGTAGAAAAAAGTGTTTTACAGCCACCAAATTTTGTACACAACGGCATCTTAGTATAAGGGGGGGGGGGCTATCGCCCAAATAGACTTTCGCATAGAAAGAAGTGTCCTACTGCCACCAAATTTTGTACACCGAGCGAAGCCGGGTATTTCAGCTAGTAATTTATAAAACCATGCAAAAAATTTTAGCATTGCTATTGCTTTGTCAATTGCAACATTCTACACTCAGAAAAAAACATTCTTATAGGCAAGAAATTTCGGCCTTAAATTTAAACTTGCGCGTTCTTAATTTTGGCCCAAGAATTAGTCATTCTTGGGTTTTAAGAATGTTCATTCTTCTTGTCAAATTTAAGAATGGATCATTCTTGATTTTAAGAATGTTTATTCTACTTGCCAAATTTAAGAATGGGCAATTCTCGATATCAAGAATGTTGATTCTATTTATCAAATTTAAGAACGGGTCATTCTTAATTTCAAGAATTTTGATTCTTCTTGACAAATTCAAGAATGCGTCGTTCTAATTTTAAGAACTTTTATTATTTTTACGAATTTTAGAATGAGAAGGAGTTTTAAAATATTATGAAGTTATTTAACATACGTGCTTTTATTAAAAGTAGGCAAATACAGTACTAAAAGTAAAAATTTTACAACGTCACATCACATTCTTTTGTTGAGTAGCTCACTATATTTAATAATAATAAGTTCAATAAAACATGATATTAGAAATAATTGTATAACTACTAAAGTTCACTGTAAAACGCAATAAAAAAATATTTGAGAAATTATTGTATAATTACATACTAAAGTTCACTTTAAAACGATAATAGGTTTTTTCTTTAGACCAAAAGTAAATTGAAATGTGTATCTATTATCTTACTATAAAAATAAACTTATCACAAAAAACTACACAGTTAAATACAGTTTTAATACATTTAGTTGCTAATTATAACAGTCACTTGATCTATCCTTTTTTCCATTTATTGTTGCAAATAAGGATAAGTGTTAAGACGTTGAGTTAATGTTTGGTTTCCAATTTTTTTTGTTGCTTTTACTACAAATCCTGCACTTTGGTTTATTTTCCTTCCATGGGAATAATTGGCCGAAATTTACATCAATCTAAAAAACATTAACAAAATAGTTACATTGTTCTACAGATATCACAAGAATTTACCAAAATTGAACACTTTGAATGTTTCAATAATGACCACTCGTCTATAAGTTGATCAATACTTTTATTTTTATATTCCTTTAGACGATAATTCGTGGTGTCTTTCCATTTTACGCAGATTTCTTCCCATAACACGCTCGCATCCGCGTATTTCAGCCACGCTTTTGTTTTGTTACATTCTTCCAAATAACTTATATCTACATCCGCTAAAATTGATGATTTGTAATAAGATAGATACAACACTAAACTTATAATAGATAATCAAAATTATTTCTTTACCTTCTTCGTTACTATGATTTGTTACAGAAGCAATGGGTTTCGCACGTTCCTTCCTTTTTATAAGTCCTTCATTTACCATTTGATGCTTAATATTTCGAAGTTTGTCGTATAATTTTCCCTTCGGATTGCCATCAAATTTACGGGGAACGTAATAAATTTGCTAGAATTAACATTTATGATTATAATTTTTGTTTGTGACAAGTACAATGCATGCGTTTCCACCATGATTCATTATTCAGTGGACATGCGTTTTTCTCGCAAATGATTAACGAAAACGGTGTTGTGTAAAAAAATTAGGTGATAAATAAAAAATAATTTTGAAACTCCACTGTTCACATTTACTTTTTATTCCTTCTCTAATTTTCCGAGAAGATTCAGCAGAACGCAATACTTTTTACAGAATATAAGTAATTTTTATTAATCGTTGGCGAGAAAAATGCATGTCCTATGATAAATAAATTACGGCGTTCCAGATACCCACAAACTTACTTTTCGTTCGGATGGAAAGAAACTCTCAATTTGTATCGTTTCTAACGACTGGTCATTCTGTTCATCGACTAATTGCATTGAATTAGCATCATCATCGTGTCACACTAAACCACTTATTACGAAAAATGATCAAAAATTCACTTTACGAAAACAATACCAAACGCACACACCGTAATATGTACTTTGCTATTGCAAGCAGAGCGCATTTCAGCTAACTAAAAGGCTACGGCCCGTTGCCGAAGAATAGTCGGCAATAAAATAATTTACACCCATCGCACCCCGCTATTTTTTGAAATTTTGCTCCCATTGTATAACTGGTCTGTTTTACAAGCCGTAGTACATCTGGAGTTCTGGCCCAAGTCACACAAAATACGCCTTTAAGTGATATGTGATTTAATACTGTATTGCTCTGCGGGGCCAGATTTATATTCTCCGAACTTTTCCTACCGATTCCCTAACTGTTAACAGTTGCACTTTTATTGCAGGATCGGTAAACTTTCCAAAGTAACCTTTACAAAACAGCGTATCTAATCTTATTATGTTATGTATGAGATTCTTTGATATTAATATTTACTTTATTAATAAAGCATTTTTTCAAATTTTATTGCGACCATGTTCAAAATGTATCCTTCTAGTAACTTCTATAAAGAAACAATATTTCGAAGAGTTATTATAAAAAGTTTTCATAAGTAATATCACAAGAGAGTGAGAATTATTTTCTAATTAATTTGCACTCTCGAGTGGTATTCGGAAGATTATTTTTTAACGTTTAAATAAAAAATACAGCATAAAAATGCAGTTTAATTCATTATAAACTAAAATAAAACTGGCGACAGATGTCAAAACTAGAAAATGTGCTGTCAAGTAACATAAACAAAATACTAGAAATTATTCTCGCGGTAATTTTCTACAGTAGAAAATTCTCACTATAATAATGTTGTGATTGGACAGAATTAAACACGTGTGCCCAAATACTGATAAACGATTGGTGAATGAAATCATTAAAAAATAATCAGTAATATATATTTGTAATTTATTTATTTTCGGCAAAATATTTCCACCGAATGGAAACAAATAATTTCAACGTCGGTTAAAATATAAATAGTTATTTATTATACAAGACAATAAAGTTGAATTTATTCCATCGTTTAACGGCGAAATATACAACTTTAATTAATTACGATTATAAATTTTTTTAGCGATACACTCAGAAAAAAACATTCTTATAGGCAAGAAATTTCGGCCTTAAATTTAAAATTGCGCGTTATTAATTTTGGCCCAAGAATTGGTCATTGTTGATTTTAAGAATGTTCATTCTTGTTGTCAAATTTCAGAGTGGGTCATGCTCGATTTCAAGAATGTTTATTCTACTTGTTAAATTCATCTATTGTCAGTAAAACTTTAAACGCCCCTTCGAAAAAGAAAATATCGGCCATAAAGCAATTGTAATTTTAAAAAACGTTCCACATCTAGCCGCAAACAATACCTCAGACTAGGGTCGTGAACAAGAATTACCGTGCTAAATGTTAGAAGCAGATTCTTGGGCCATTCTAAGATGAAATTTCTTTCAGTGTATGATACAGTATCATAGGTCAACAAGTAAAATAAATTATCAATTAGAAATTGTTTCATTTTGGTAATTCGTTTTCTTCTAATTTGAATTTAGCCTTTTACAATACAAAATCGTTAATTGTGTAAGACGTTGCAGTATACGATCAGGGGAGTTCAAGACCAATTTAAAACTATTCGTCTAACTGTAAGACAAAATTCGAATTATAAGTTTTAAGTATATTTTATGTCAATGTTTTTGAAACTAAGCTTTGACTTCTAATTTTAGAAATTTGTTAAAGGAAGAACCAAACAATGTTTGCGTCTGATTCAATTAATTTGTCTGTATGTCTGGAGTCTAGAAAACCATTTATAGGTTCTAATTGAATTTAACTTATTTCAACTTGAAGATATCGTTTCAAACAATAAATTTCCGATAACAACTTGAAATTGCTGGCAAAATGTGAAGCATCCATAAAAATGTACGAGCCAAGTTCGAGCATCCAGCGACTTTTAGAAAGCTTTTCAAGTGCATCCCACCCCGCTCGAGACATTGTGGAAATATTGACAAAGTACCCGCTAATTGATCGCTTACAATCACGGGACGCAACTGTCAACACAGTCCGCAACTAACGATATTTAACGCACCCCATTCTGAACCCGATACGTGTCGCGACTAACAAACAAATAAATTGCTTTAATAACGCCCTACAAAAAAGCACACGTCAAAAAACAACCTGCTCTACATTTCCAACCAACTTTCTGAATACATCTGTCTGTTGAACATCATCCAGTTACGAAACTAATGAATATTCAAACGCTAAAAGTTTCTCATTAACCTACGTCAAAATCTACGCTTGTAATTCCTCTTGTAAAATCAATATTTATTAATACAACAAAACTTCTGTTTATAAATATTGATTGTTTGTTGTAATTTAGTGTTTGTTTTCAAGTCGATTATGAGCTGCAGCTCGAAAGTAACCGTTAAAATTCGAGCAATGCGTGACGTGCGAAAGGTTGTGGGTGGCTTTTGTGCGAGAGATAAACGATGAGGCGAATTCGAGATCAATAAATACCCTTTGTGTTAATATTCGTGTTAAAACGGAGGGTTCTTTGTTTTGAAGAAAATACCCTCTGTTGCGATTATCTCTCGGAGTTTACTTTTATAATTTACCTTGTAAACAGCCACGCAGCTTTCGCTGCATGCAATTATCCTAATAAAGACCATATTAATCAGCCGTGCGAATATATCAGGACTCGTTGCGGAATTGCGCAATAAGTTTGAAATTATCAAAGCTAATTCTCTTTGGATATGACTGAATTCTTTGTGTTGAAGTAACTTCTGTAACAATGTTATGACATCGTTCGCTGCATTGACATTTCAGGACTTTGATGTATTTAGGGGAGATATTAATGCAGCTCACTTTGGTACTTTTTCAGTAGCTTTCCAACATTTTGTTTTTTTACTTTTGCAATGAATGAAGATTGGTGAAGGCAGTTTTAAAATTATAATGGAAATATATGTTCTTGACAGATTTTTGCTAATATGGTGCTGCAAATTAATTTTTGATGGATTTATTGTTAGTACTAAACTTCTGGTCAATTGAAGTGGTCCACCAGAAAAAAAGTTGTTGCAATTGAATTTTCTTAGCAAAAAAAAATTATTTACCTATCATTTTATTAGTATCAATTAAATTAATATTATTAATATGTCGGATATTGTAAGTATTTGGTATTCCCCATTTAAAAATTAATTATTGGTAACGTAATGATATTATTAGAGCCTTATCAAAAGTATGCCAAGAAGATGTCTAGTTATGTTTCAAGCACGTGGTGGCTCCATTAGATTTTAGAGTCAATGGTTCTTATTAAGAAAAGCTAAGAACGAATTGCGAATGTCCCTGAAGAGTGTGAACTTTTTCAAGAAACTCATAGGTTTGGAAATTTATCTGTTGAAAATTCGTATTCCAACTCTAAATCCTACAATGCTTCCAAACGAGATACAAACTTACCTGATATTGTCTGTAATATACCAGGTGAGTCGGGAGGAACGGGCCAAACTCTAGGAATGTATTGTACATATGAAAATAATGTAAAACACTCACATTTTCTTATCCGATTTTCATTTATTTGGAAGTTATAGCGTAATTATAAATTTTTATCTATAGTTTTTGTATCCAAATTTTCGCTTGTTCACATTTGCCGAACACTTATTTAAATTCAGAAAATGCAATGGTTCTTGGAATGGAACGATTTCAAAATCAGAGACATCCTAATAAAAATAAATTTATCAGAGTTTTCAACAAACTGTGCGAGATCGGAAGCTTCGCAGTACTAACAAAATATCTGAACGAGCTAATCGACAACGTTTAAGAGAACACTGAAAAAAAAAGTAGTAAATAAAACTACAATTGTACAAATTTTTACCACAAATTGTATTAAAAATACGACTAGTTACAAATTGTATCATTTTTTTCTAAACAATTGTAGTAACTTGGTTGTAGCTACATTTACAATAATTTGTGGCATATAGTACTAACGTGTATAGCGAGATTTTCGACAAATATAATAGTAAAGTGTACTACACAGTCATTGCAAAATTTACTAAAATAAAGACTAATGTGTTCCAAATCTTTACAGTAAAAAGTATAAGATTTTATACTAAAAATTACTATTTTAGAGATTAAATTTTGCGACAAAAAAGAGAAACAGTTACCATATACACATATCTTTTTCTATTATTATTGCCGTTATTTTTACTACAGGTTTTGCAGCATATTTTGCAACAATTAACAGACTTCTGCGCCTAATTAATGTAGTAAAAAGTAATATGTATATTCGTTGCAAAATACTACATTTTTTATGAATCACAATTTACTACTTTTTTTTGGAATGGAATTAGTGGTAAAATGAACCAGGTAAAATGAAACGCAAGAATTAATTATAACAGGATTGTTTCTTATATATTTTAAACAACATCTACAGTAATAATACAAGTAAATACAAAAAGAGCTTTTACTTACAAATTATGTTCCTTGTTCATAACAATTTTTAAAATTTTTTAACACTTATTACAAATCACAAACATTTTAAAAAACACATTCTTTAAAACATTGTCAAATACACAAATTACATTTTAAAAACATATTTTTTAAAAACATAAGGGAAAAATTTAATAAATTAAATAAACAAAAAGAGCATGGATAATACATAACTTACAATTGTAACACATTTAACAACAATATTTAATAGAAACGAAAGTTTTTTCATTCATTTTCTTTTTTAAGCATGTTATGTAATCATGTAAATCGTTAAATAATATAATTTTATTTGCCACCTTGCTAGTAAATTGGAATTAATTCCTTGAGATCTTCTCGATCAAGATTGAGTAAGGTCTGTTTGTCGACTTCGTTTACTGTAAAACAAATTTCATAATTAATAGTTACTGTCAAATAAAACGCGGTAAAACAATAGAGGTATGTTGCAACGATGGACTTTATGAATACTTTATTAATGAATAGTAAAAACTGTTTCGATAGTACTTACCGTCAAAGCTCACCCTCAACCGGTCTAACAAGCCCCAGCTTTCTAAGGTTGTCTTAACGAAGTCATCCATACCTAACTCACACAAAATCACAACGCAAAACTAATAATTATTAATAAACTTATCGCACTTATAGTCAGTAAGTTAAGACTTTATTAATTTCACTTTACTAACTAATTATAATTAAAAAGATTGATACAAAATTATGCGTATTAAAAAGAAGTTGTTCGTAAGCTCTCGAAAGAATGAATGACCGTTTTTAATCAGTTTGTTTATATTGCGAGGTTGTTTATCACTCCAATTGCTGGAAGGCGCTCTTCACCGGCTCCACCGACCAGCCACAACATCCTCCTTCACGCATATCGACTACACACTGTTTCGGATGTATAATATAAATAAATAAATGCAAAATCAGCAGAAATTCACAACTCTTATCTGTAAACCGCAATATAATCAATATTGATTAAAGCCCAATTTTCCGTGGCATTAACCTATTAACTCCAATGACGGTAGCGTTCTAGTGTTAAAGGCGTATTTTGTGTGACTTAATACTGTTTGGGTCAGAAGTCCAAATATACGTTATACACGGCTTGTAAAACAGACAATGAGAGCAAAATCTCAAAAAATAATTTTGTTACGATATTTTTCCCTGGTATCCTATTTCCTAGCGGGGTGCGATCAGTGTAAATTATTTTATTGTCGGCAATTTTTCGGCAACGGGCCGCGTCCGCAAATCTGTTCCTTCCCTCTCGATCACTTTCAATAAAATACATTCGGCAAGCACGTGCCAACAATTATGAATTTGTATTGGCCAGAAATTTTCGAAAAATATGCAACAATTGTAGTGACGTTAATCCATTTATTTTATAGTAAAACTCACTCAAAATATAATGTAAGTTGCAACAATCTTATAGCAAATATTAAAACAAAAGTAATACCATAATTGTTTTGAAAAAGTAATACACTTTGTAGATAAGATTGCTACAAAGTTTTCACTACAAATGTTTTAAAAATTGTATTACAATTTTAAGTAACAAATGCTCTCTTTGTAGCAAAAATTGTTACAAAATATGTGCTACATTATTGTAGTAATTTGTAACATACGATTTTTTTCAGTGAAGTAGCGAATATTGTGGATCAAGTAGAAGATGATGCAACTACCAGCTCACCAAGAATTGCTACTCAATTGAGCATTCCACAAAAAGAGTAATAAAAACACTCCACGAGCGATGCTTATATACATACCAAGTACACAGAATACAGCACCTACAACGTATGGAATTTTGTTGGTGGATAAATAATAATCATCGTGTTGTATCGCGCATACTATCTACGGATGACAGCATTAATAATATTCGCAGCTCTCCTGTATGGTCAGACGAAAATCTCCTCGCAACAGTCGAAAGTAATTTTCAGTATAAGTTTTCGGTAAACGTGTGGTATGGTGTGGTATGGTCGATAGTTATTTAATTGGCCCTTTAATTTTGAAAAATTGCCGCACAGAAGGCCTACTTATTTTTTTCACAAAATAAACACAAGATCTATATCGTGGGCTTACAAGCAAAAGGCACTAAATCAAAAAAAATTAAATTGAGTTCTTTACTTCAAGTCGTACTCTACTGTTTAGATTTTCAGTTGACAAAGCGGTCAAGCCATTTTTTGGAGAAATCAGCAATAGGTTTCTCCAAGCAATGACTTAACCGCTTTGTCAACTGAAAGTCTGAACAGTAGCGTACGACTTGAAGTAAAGAACTCAATTTAATTTTTTTTTGACTTACAATTAGTGCCTTTTGCTTGTAAGCCCACGATATATTATACCTCGTTTATTAATTCCAGATGCGGTTAGAGACTGTAAAATAACATATTGTTTTACTTTATGTTGGTAGTAATCAGTGATTGATACAACCTATACAATTTTCACAGAATCACTTAAATGTTATGGAAACAGAACCAGAAACGTTTTGTGCTATATTTTCTACTTTTAAAGTTAGAGTAATCGGCATCTGAAAAATATATGATGACTCATCAGCGCAGAAGGTAAAATTGATACTAAGCGAGTCCACTAACAATTTGAAGGGAAGGAAAGTTGTCACGCCTATCAGCGGCGTGCATTATTAGCGATTTTAGTTTTCGCTAGCGTTGTCGTTTATGTAGTACTGTAGTATATTTTTTGATTTCTTGACTTTTCCGTTTTAATAAATCAGTTCTTTTCAGAACTAAACTGTTTTATTGTTCGTTTTCAAAAAATCCACTGTCAGATTTGGATGAGTCACCATGTATTTATCAAATGCTGTGAGCTCTACATTACTAATACAGTAAAATCTCTCTTAACGGACACCCCTCAATAACGGACACCCCTGTACAACGGACAGTTTTTAATGCACGAAAATGTATTATAGGGATTATGTAGTAAAGAAACCTCTGAACAACGGACACCCGCTACAACGGACGCGGACAGTAATTTTTATACCTCACGTATAATGTTACTCGGAATTTTAGCTCTCTACAACGGACAAATGAAAAAACATTTTTACTGGAATTCACAGCTATGTTAACACATTTAGGAAAAAGACCATATCTGTCCAGATGTGACTAAGGTTTTATGGCACAGATGAACAAAACGTGCAATTCAGAGTACCGACGGTACAATGGGCGACCTTACTATGATTTTTCGTTGAAGAATGCGTGGGACCCGAGACATAATTGGTAGGGATGAAATACATTTTGTCGCACATAAAAATTTTTTGTAAAGAAACACTAGTTTAGTTTATAACTTTGGTCCAGCAAAATGCCTCCACCTTGTCCAATAAGGAAATTTATAAGTGTCAAAGAAAAAATTGCAATTATTGAGAGTGCCGAAAAGTTTAAATTTAGTGTACGACAATTAGCAGAAAAGTTTGCAGTAGGGAAAACGCAAATAGCTGAAATTTAAAAAAAAAGGAATCCATTAGAAAAAGTTTCGCTGAAAATGGTAATTTTCGCCGTAAACGAAAATTTCCCAAAACAGGTAATGCTGCTGTAGATCTAATTGTTTTCAACTGGTTGTCTAAAGCACGAAGTAAGAATATTCCTGTTTCGAGACCACTTCTTCAAGAAAATGCTCTAGAAGTGGCAAATGAATTAAAGTTAGAAGCATTTAAAGCTTCAAATGGATAGCTTCAAAGATTTCGTCAACGTTGTAGTATCAATTTAAAAACTATTTCTGGTGAAGCGGCACAAGTTGATATGAAAAACGTGTCAGATTGGAAAGAAAAGCTGATCTCCATTGTTAGCGACTATTCACCTGAAAATATTTTTAATGCAGACGAAACTGGTCTTTTCTTCAGAGCTTTGCCAAAAAAAAAACACTCACTTTGAAAAATGACAAATGTATTGGAGGAAAATCTTCCAAAGAACGACTTACTGTTTTATTTTGTAGCAGTATGGCGGGAGAGAAAGAAGAACCTCTTGTAATAGGCAAATCTAAAAATCCACGCTGTTTTAAAGGAGTTCATGTTAACAAATTACCAATAGATTGGCATTTTAATAAAAAAGCTTGGATGACCAGAGAGATAATGTGCGAATGGTTAGAAAAATTTGACCGCAAAATGCAAAGACAACAGCGCAAAGTTCTTCTTTTCCTTGATAACGCCACATCTCATCCGAATATGCAATTAAACAATGTGAAATTAGTATTTTTTCCTCCAAACATGACAGCCGTTTGCCAACCACTGGATCAGGGAGTTATTCGAAACTTTAAGGTAATTTACAGAAAATTTCTAGTAAAAAAACTTTTGACGTCAATAGAAAATTCAGAAGATACACCAAATTTTGAAAAATCTATTACTATTCTAAACGCATTGATATGGGTCGTTACAGCATGGAAAAAATTAAACCAGAAGTAATAAACAAATATTTTGTAAAAGCTGGTTTTGGACAAAAACACGAAAAAGTTATTGAATTTGATGAAGCTGACCTACCGCTCTAAAAGCTTCTAGAAGATGTCTGTAACATAAATCTTGAAGATTGTACAAATATTGACAGTGAAGTGATTACAGAAAATCCTGATTTAAACATAAGTCAATGCGTACAGGAGTATAAGGAACATAGCAGTGAAGGTGATAGTGCTAAAAGTGAATGCGGTTCTGACGATGAACTAGTTGTGCGTTCCTGTGTCACAAATATAAATGACGCTTATGAGAAACTGAAAAACTTGCAAAACTTTTTTATGTTAAGCAACGATGTAGGTGGGACACAAAAAATGTCCGAAAAAATGCTATGGTTAATAAAAAACAAACAACCATTTCTGAATACTATTTTAAATGTACGCATAGTTAATAATTTAGATGTAGTAAAAATTACTTGCCAATTAAATAAAATTTTATTTTTTTTGTATCCGTATTATGCTGTATACCAACATACCTAAAACATTTTTTTTATACACCCTCTGAACAACGGACACCTCTCCACAACGGACAGTTTTAGGTTCCCCATGAGTGTCCGTTATGAAGAGGTTCTACTGTATAACCTTAAACTGACAGAAGTAAAATGCCGTTACTATCAACATGAAGTAAAACAAAATATTTTTTCACAGCCTTCTAACCGAGTCTGGGATTAAAAAACAAAGTATAGCTATAGAGGATGTTCCTATAAACATCAGGATGCAATGTACTGTCCGTACAATGTAGCTCGTGCACATATCGCTCGTCAGGTTAAGCAACATTTGGACAAAAGGTTTCCAGGGCATTGGATTGGTCACGGTGGTCCTATTAGTTGGCCTCCAAGGTCTCCATGCCTCAAATGACCGTTATAGTATCAAGTTACCTCGTCCTTTTTGCTTGAATTTATCTTTTGTAAAAGGTCATAGCTGTGGAATAGACGTCGAATTTAAAAAATCTTACTGTATAATCTTCCCGCGTTAATGATTTTTTCGAAAAACTTTCAATTTTGAATTTTACTTACTTTTTTGTTTTCTCTTATTTTCCCATAACTTTTATAAACATGATTATTAATTTATTTACAAAAAGTCACTGAAACACAGTTAGAATGATTAACCGAAATTTTATTAATAAATGCCTACTGAGAACTCATTATGAATAGAAAACGTTTACTTTTAGTTCGGACCCAAGGTTTCAGTGGGGTCTGATTTACAACCCTCCATATATATCATTTCGTCATCATTTGCGGTCGGGTAAATTTACCACATTAAGTTATTTAAAATCATAAATCTTTGTTGGAAGTTTTAAGCTAAAAGCATTTTTTTTTTTAAATTGAAGATAACAATTTAATATTTGGAGTCACCATTACCGTTGGAGGAGCCTGTATAACTTAGGACTGGTAAATGTTTAAATTTGAAGTTTACAAGAGAAAATTAGAGTGTTAAACAAGACATCAAAAAGTATCGTCACACATGAGGGTATGCGACCCTCAAAGGGGACAATTACGCATTTTGTACGTCCACTGGTCACATTTTCGTAAAAATCGAAAAAAGAAACAAAACCAAGGTAAACATAAAATTACATTTGAATTTGAATTTTTATTGACATATTTTTTTACTTTATTTTTATTGGGAAAATATCACTGTTAACTAAATTTCAATAGAAAACCCGATATTATCCATTGTGCCAAGCAAATACAGTTTGATTGGTGCCAATTTCGAAGTTATTGTATGAAAACGATATGATGAAGTCATCGGGCCACAATGAACGAATAGATGAAATCAATAAACATAACAGCCGTCCGTATTGTGTAGTTATGCAAATAGCGCATTGCTTACAAAATTGTTCGTCGAAATTATTGATGATTGTGTTGGGGAAAATTTATTTATTTGCTCTTGCTTTCTTAATTGCGCCGTTAATTAGAGACCAAGTGAATAATCTGTTTACTGACGCCGTATTAACTTGTAAGTGACGATTTATGTCCACCTATTCATTAAACCCTTGTTTACTTGCGTCGGCGAGGAACGAGAATCTTGTAATCTAATTTTTCCTCACATGCTAATTTCTGTTGACGTCAAACCAAATAAATTACCCGAAATGACAAGGTTAAGAGCTGCTTAATTGGTCGCAGTTTTATGACATTTTATAACTAAAAGAATCAATTTTTTTCCGGATTTGGTAAATTAAAATGCCTTGAATAAGACACTCTCCGAATTTTCCGATCTTAGTGCTTTCCTTTGATGTATTATTCACATCCCGTGTAGCCTGGAACAAAAAAACAATAAAAATTATATCGTTTCAAGAATAAAGGAAGCTGGCATTACAGGAAATATAGACATTCTCATCAAAAAATTAAATGTAGTAGCATGTTTTTTTAATTTATGTTAACTTCATTTAAGTGTCAACATTTCTCACGCAGCTATAAAGTCCAAATTTGATGAGAATCTATCTAAAATTTTAGTTTTTACCAACAATATTATGATTCAATTTTATTCATAATCTTGCAAAAACAGGTCGATCTAAGTTTAATAGTTAGTGCGAGGTGGAGGAGGAGCTGGCGTATAAACTTTGAATTACTTCTTTAATATTTTCGCCGAAAGTTAAGAAACTTAATTTTATGTGAAAACTTGCTTCACATCTAGCTAGAAGCTACAAGCATTTATGTAGTCTTTAAAATGAAATGATCGATTAAATAATTTTATCTCGGGTAGAAATTAAGGGAACGATTGAAAAGAGCTGGTGCACCTGTTAGATATTGAATGTAGTGAAGTAGTCAATTTTCGCCGCATTTCCATCTCGCATCTTCTCTACTCGTCAAAGAATTCCATAGAACTTTCGTTATTGACAATTGATTTCCATTTAATGCAAGTTTTAATTCATTAGTAGGTATTAGGGAATTCCAAGTCGTAGAAATTTTATCATTTATTTTCGGTTTTAAATAGGTATCATCTACATCTTCAGAAAAATACAATTCAAACACAAATTCAACTTTAATTACTTCTACTGTATCATATTTGTAATACCTACGTGAGAAACATTATTTTTTATCTTTAATAGTAATATGTGACGTGGAAATTGCAACATTAAGAAGAGATAGCAATTATTTAAAACCAAAAGCAGCAAAGATCTATGGCTACCAATAGGTAATAAGCGATGGTAATATTTGATCAAACGTAATGCGACGATGCCACTTTTTCTCAACCCTTTTAATCAGCACATTCATTAAATTGCTTGTAACTTCTGATTGTTAATTAAAATCTGCAATCTACATTTCTAAAAAAATATTTGTAAAACAAGTTCAATAAAATTTACATTTCAAGTTTTCATGAAAGAACTGAAAATAATGAAACAAAAATTATGCAAGAACTATAACAGAAGTCGTGAATATTTAAATTAATTCTTAAAATAAATAAGTATATTATCATCTTATTTTATGTTTTTGGCAAGTTTAGTTTACTTGCCACGAAACATCTGTGCGTTAATGAGAGCAATTAATAATTGCGATAATTTAACGCATCAGAGGAGCGAGCGCGTTAATTGTAGAAATTTTTAATCGCAGATTAACACAAAAGTTATTTAGAAAATTATTTCACTGAAATCTAATTTTATTTGACGACAAAAATTCCAATTTAATATTAATATTTAATAATGTCATTTACCAAAGATACTATTGATATAGGAGAGTTATGGACAATGCATGTGATATTCAAAATAATGTTAGTAATTTTTTGGTTTATACAGAACGTTCACGAAAAAACGCCCCAGCTCCTGGCGCTTTTATTTGGAGTCCGATTGTAACAAACGATACGTCAAATCAAATAGCTTAAAAAATACTACAAAGTGTATCTTAAACATAATTTTTACCTGTTTCTCCATTCAAAGGCCAAAGGTCAACTTCATTTTTTCAAATTACAACCATATTTTTTTTTTTGATACGGCCTTTTTTCTGAATTCAGAGATGTATCACAATCAGTATTTCTGATTTATTTTAGGGTAATAAAAAGATTAAAATAATAATTAACTCAAAAAATCATTACGTTTTGCATATCAAGTTGCAAATATTAATCCTATGAATAATTTGGCACATTCTGAAATAAAAAACTAAACAATGAAAATTTCCTTAAAACTCTTTTTACTTTGTGTCTTCAAATAAAAATATTTTGCATATTTTTTGCACTCATCGATAGCGTACATTTCAAGTGATGTAACACAAATTGCATACTTTGCCCTCAAGGTAATATGGCCGTGGCTGTAAAACTTCTAGCAACCTCTACAACGCAAATATTGTAGTTTTAAGTTGATTTTCATAAAGACCGGACTATTTGGGGGTGAATTTAGACCGAATTTATGTATTACAAAGTTAGATGTTATTTAATGGTTATTTGGTTTCCTAAACACTGAAATCGTTCATTAATATGAAATCATTCGTTAATAGGGGTTACTAATGAACGATTTTCTATACATTAAACAAACTCATCAATAAAAGATCAACGGGAAAATATCTAAAAGCCTCTTAAAAATGATGAACTACCAGGAGGTGTATTTTGTTGTGAAATATTTGACTTCAAATTATCAATTTCTAACTCTAATTAAATTTGCATACGGTACACCAAGTTAAGAAGTTAAGTTCAGAGGATTTAATTTCTAAAATTAACCGAGACACAGAGGACTAACCATTAGTTTTCCAAGCAAGTAAATGTTTAAAGTGATGAAAGGTCCGTTTAATTGGGTAATGATATAGAACATCATTGAAATTATTATTTGTATACACTTTAGATCCTTTGATGTAGAAACCCTTAATTTGACATAATGTCCACCAAAGCTTATACAAGTTTATACGGTGTAATAAACTATTAACCACTCAATCTCAAATTCTTGTAGCGCACCTACGAGAAGGTTAAAATTATAGTCTTTTCCTAAACACCTACACTTTATCACCTACGCTTCGTAACATTTATCCTATAAAAATGTTCAACCCTTACGTCCCTATAAAGTTTAATTTCTAAATTGAATATTTTATTCATATTCTACAAGAAATCGACTGCTCATAAGATTGTGTGCGACCAGTGCAGGATTTACGTATAAGCTACACAAGCTATAGCTTAGAGGCCCCACTTCATATTTGGCACTGACATATAATATCTGGACTTATAAAGGGCCCCATAAGAGCCCATATCTTAAATAGCTTAGGGCCTTATCAAGTCTAAATCCGACCCTGTGTGCGACTGCTTTTGATATATTATGTAACTGTTGGCCGAATTATAACTGATACAGTACAACTTCACTAATCCGGACAGAGAAAGTTTTCTCCTTAGTTGCTCAGGATTTCATGAAGTTCATTTACGCTGAAAGCGTGGGATTTACATGATTTGTGTTTGTATCCGGATTATACATACAAGCGACACCAAAATTTCCGAATTGTAGTAATGCCAGAATGACTGCAATATTATAATTACCGTATGTCCAAAGTAACGAATTTTACTGTAATGAAATCTGAATTCATTATTATACCTTGCAGCAAGGAAACAATTAATGCAATGACACAAAGCGATAAATAAGGATCCACCACGTCAGCGATATAGCAAGATCAACGCGACAAATTTTTGGCATGATGAAATTTGTTTTGATTGGTAACGTCCCACATAAAGCCACTGTATTTCACTTATTCGGATCACTAGTTAATTGAATCAGCTGCTTATTTGGCACAAAGTCAAAACACCAAATCGCACTTACATTTAAATCAACGCATTATTTTTTTTTACTGTTCTAAAATCGCTTTTGTTATCGTTTATCCCATACAACACAAGTTCTTCTACAAGATGTCTAGAGCATATCTTCGCCAGATGTTAAGATACCTATAGGATGTCTAATGTCGGGCAGCGATATACTTTAGCCATCCACTAGACATCCATTTGTCACAAACTTGGACATCCAGGGTATATCCCGGTCGGACTTCTATTAGATATACATTCTTTTTATCCAGAAGATATCCGTATTTACAGTTATTCGTTATCTTATGGATATCTTTTGTATATACAGGGTAGGGTGTCTTAAAAATAGCGGACAAACTAATAACCCTCCGATTTGGAAGGTGATAAGGAATCCATAAAAAGAAGGGGAAAAAATATTTCACTCCTTTTTTGTAAGTTATTGAAGTCCGAAGATAGTGCAATTTGGCACCATTGCTACAACTTAGAAAATGAATAATTTTTACTTGCATCTTAAACGCATGGCAACGTTAAAAAAGTGAAGTTTAATTTCTGTCAATAAAGTGTCAAGAAACGTCATAAGTTGTTACCATTGCGCACAAAACGTAAACTGATTAATAACGAACGTTTAAAATAAATTTAACTTTTCAAAGTGAGACATTCAAAAGTTCATAGCGCAAGAAATGAGCTCGATAGAATTTTTTAAATATTTTTCCCGATTCTACGTTGGATTACTCTATCTAATCTTGTACCGTTAGTCCGCCATTAATGGGACACCATGTATGTATTACATATTAAATTTTTCTGTACAGTGGATATTCATTAAAATGTTTATTCATTAACTTAAGGATTTCTGGGGTTTTGTTTTGTTTTATTTTAACAAGAAATAAACAATATATCAAATTAATTAATTTTATTTGTTTCAATAATAATTATCTTCTATACACATTTTACACATTATTTACACATTATATAAAAATTAATATTTAGACAATCTCATAATGTTCTATTAACTTTCTGTTTTAAATAGTCTACGGCGCTTTTCAAAAAATCTTTAATTGATTTTAATCCCTGGTGTTGTTCACTTATGCCCTAGACCAAGTTCAAGGGCTCCTGAAAATAAAATTTAAGAATAATTTCATTAATTTAATAATTTTTATTTAAGACAAAAATTCGGATAATTACCGTTATTTTTTTTCCTCTCAGTTGTATTGTTCATAATGCATCGTTTATTAGTTGAGACATAGTTCTTCCAAGAAATCACCAAGATCATTTCGCTCAATTCTTGATATTTCACTTTTCTAAAAATAAAAATATACTTTAGTTCTTAATATACTTTGTTGGAATGTAAGTACTTACCGCTTCATCATCTGCTAAGTAAATCTCTAGTATATCATCCACAGAGAAAATGTGCAAAACTAAATATTCAGAACAAGGAAAATATTTATATTGTCACGTCTATTGCCTACATCAAGTTAGCGCATTTGTTACACACCTGTACGAAAATTTACCAGACAATGACAACGACCCCATTTCAATAAAACATTTTAAAGAATTTTTAAAGAATGTCGTAATATAACTACATATTATTTATTAACTAAATTTAAAATTTATTTAAATTTTCTCAACAAATTACGTTTTGTGACCTCTTATGAAACAAGTACAATTTATTACTTTACAAATTAATTAGTAAAAATTCTTTAATGTTAATTTATTTATATTTAAAATTATATTACCCAAAGGAACATATTTATTCGAATCAGCAATCTCAGGAGAACCAATAAACTCATTATTATACTAATACCATAACCAACATTATTACTGACGTAATATTTAAATTGTTCCACAATATTTTTTTTAAATTTGATATCAACGACACGTGTTAAAATCTACAAACATTAAACTGCACAAACACATTTAAAAAATGTTTGGTCGTATTTAGTGCAAATATGACCAATCTTTTTTTTTATTTGTGCTTAAAATGGAACAATTTAAATATTACATAATATTACAATATAAAAATTTAATTAATTTAATTTAATACTATAAAATATTTTTAATACATACAAAATACAAATATCGTATATTTTAAAAATTTAATTCAAATGTTGTAGTTATATAATTTTTAACTTTTCATAGATATAAATATAAATATATTAATTTGGGCATATTTCAAAACATAGTTCCTGGATATAAAAATATGTGGATGCTGATGTCTGTTTCGGATATACACAGGAAATCTTTAAAAAATATTTTCTGGATATCGGGTGCCGTATATCTACTGGATAGATATTTTACGTCCTATACATACATAACCTGGCCATGAATTAGACATCCAGTAGATGTTGAGTGTTGTATTAGATAGTTTATTTTCCAATCAGCGCGAGCATTACAAGACTACGAAATTATCGTTTTACTTAATTTGTGGTGGCAGTAACGAGTGCTTAATAACATATAAGTTTGACGAAACCATATTTAAAATTGAAGACAAGATTTTTCTCATCGAAAGTTCCTTTCGAATTGGTCATATTTGCAGTTTTCTTCCACAAAACCATCTCGCGCTATATTTACTAATTTTGAAGTGGCATTACTAACATAACCTTAAACTGTCCGAAGAAAAATGTTAATTATCAGTGTTTTACTACCAATATAAAATTGAAAAAAAAAATTATTTCGCAGCTTTCTAACTTTCTTTCTGATTTGTAAACAAACTATCCTTGGTCAATTTCAGCTATTGCCCTGCGTTTGCAACATTCAAATTCCCAAAACAACTACGAGCAAAACTCTAATAATAACTGCCTTTAAAAAAGCAAAGTACTATTACAAAAGTCCGATGTAGGTATATATTTAATACACATCTCCTTTTCTAAGTATTACAAATTTTTATCATGGTCCATCATGGTCCCCCTGAGAAATTGAAAATCTGCGGTTAATAATCTGCAACTACCGCACTAGTAGGTGTTTTATTTTTTTAAATTTAAATATTTTAACGACGCCAGGACGCTATAAAAGCAAATCAATAATAAAGAATGGTATTATTACTTATGGTTTCTTTAAAAAGTTCATGAAAATTAACCTTGTCGCCGAAAGCGAGAACAATATCGTTTAATCTCCTGTTTAAAATATAACTGGAGATACGCCGTATCCTGTTCTCATCACATTTATTACCTACAACATTCTTTAGATGGTATCGTCGCCCTGAGCAGTCGGTTCTCCAGCAAACAGAAAATCAAACCGTCTCAAGATGTTATTGAAGCATTAATTCATTTCATTGTAAACTTGTGTGTCTACTTAAAAGTTACTTCGTTAACTTGGCAGAACTAAAAGTTGCCAATGTATTATCATAGGAACAAAAGTGTACTAATTTATTTTAATTGAAAACGCCATCGCACCATTGAAGAATAAATGTATAGCGTTAATCAGGTCGCGACCACTTGTTATGGAATAATTGTGCCGAATTTAAATTTGAAATGTAAACAAGAGCGACCGAGTATACAATTGGCACCGAGACAACTTCCCGTCGTTTCCCAAAAGTTCTTCTCGTGTCTTCCCAACACCGCGGGACGTAATTTTCGCAATTTTATTTGCCCGGGGGCTTACATTTTACTCGAAATAATTAAATTCGGAGCTTCCGGATTTTTAGATGTTTGCGCCACTTTCAAGCTAATTTCAAATTAAAATGAGATTTTTACGCGGACTCGAATTTGTAACATTTGCCGAAGCGGGCAACTACTTTAATTAAAAAAAAAGCTATTTTTGTAACCGATGTCGAGTTTGCCAATTTGATGGAAAGCTTTCAGTTTTCGATGTTTCGCACGAAAAGTGTAAAGTGTCAATTTGAATCAAGTAAAAATCGACGCCGCAATCTGTATAAAAAGGATAATGTATTTTAGTAATGCGGTTTCGTCCGCAACTGTTAGACATTAGTAGGGATTGAAAGGATTTAATGCGAAGGGATTCCCTTTTTCCAGCAGTTACGTTCACTTTATGTTTTTTCACGCATCCAGGCGCGATCACCGATGACATTTACACAGTTAGGATTTTAATAATGCAAACAGTTTTTGCCGCGGCACGGCCGAAAGCGCGTCGACCACAAATCTAAATTCTTTATTTGAACTGAATATTTAAACCTTAACATTAAAATCTGAAAGAAAACTTGTAAAACACTTGCTAAAAATCGTTTAGTTTACATACAAAACTTTAGTTTCAAAGCAAACCCTTCATTCATAATGTTTACTTATATAAAAGTGGAAAAAGATAATATTGAGGTCAAGTAAGTGCTTTGTGAAGTTTTTGAACGCATAAATCGTTCCGGAGAGCTTTAAGTAATTTTAAATAAATGGGTTAATAAAACTGCTTGTTTTTTTTAAACGAATGTGTTGCATAATTAAAGCGTTAAAAAAATAATGGGAGCAAAATGTAAAAATATAAAGTGAATTAACTGAAACGGTATGCACATTATGTTGAATATTGCTACGCTGCGTTGAACACGGTGCATAGTCTGCTATCTCTATATTGCCTAGTTTTTAGCAAAATGGAGTTGGAACATTTTATCCTGTCGCTTCGAATGTTTTTGTAAAATTAAAGAAATAGCGTTTGGTTATTTTGTATTCAAATTGCTATAGGAAAATTCAGTTTTTGGACGATTTCAACCAATCGTTTACAAAAAAATGGAAGCTAACCAAACTAATTGTAAGCCAATTGCATGAAAAAAAGTACAGTCAACAAAAATATATTTATCCCAAACGATTGCATTTGTTTTATAATAACTCAATTTTTAAATAGTAACTTGAATTTTTTGAGTGTGAAAACAATTATTAGAATTTCATTACCATTAATCAAATCTTACAGAATTATTGTCTTAATTCAGTTGATGGGTTTAGTTCGTCTTAAGTAATTAAGCCATACAAATTGAAGGAAATCTTCTAAACAGTTAACCTGGCACTTCAAGAAAATGCACTTTACGGTTTTAGTATTTAATTTCAGAAGATCATTTCCTCATTTTAACAAAGGAGAACGAGATTAATGAGGATTTAAATTGAAGTATCTCTCCAAGCAGTAAATGCAAGATGTGTATTGCTAGTTGGAATCATTCATGTAGCTGCTATTTCTAACTGCTAGTATTTTCTACTTACTTGAACTGTTCATTAATGTCTATTATTTTTATTAGAATCAGATGTCCAGTTTTCCAAGTTCTTTTATTATGGAAAAAAAATTATGTTTCTATAAATCACGCATACTCTGTTGTAATGGTGGATGATTCTTAATTTGAATTATACTATAATTTTTATTAAATGCTGTTGAGACTATGCGATTAATTGTTATTTACCAACAAAATCATAAATTTACCTTTAACTTTACCTTTAAAATGTGTAACGTCACAAATCTTGGATGTTGTATAGTCTTTAATATAATAAAAGTTGACTAATAATTTGAATATTATTAAATATACCAGTTTCAAGGGCCATTGATATTTTGGTTTCATATGACTTGATTTGACATTAAATTTGTTGCCAAAACGTAGACGAATATTGGACGTACAATTTTTATCTTTAATTTTCGATTAAATTTAAAAAAGAAATATCACTTATACTGGCAACTTGTATAAAAGCCTTTCAACCAACAAATAAAAATAGAAATTGTTAATTGTAGTTTTCGATTTGATATTGCCCAAGTAATCATGCCAATGCTAAAATATTGAAAACATTGGTCGCTAAAAGTGGGTATTGACATCATGGATTGTGAGGTGTTGACGCTGGCAATAATGTTCAATCGACTATCATCATATAGTTGAAATACAGCCTTACTTACAAATTCGTTTCCTTCTTTTCATAACAATATTTTTAAAGAAAAAATTTCACTTTTTTATAAATCACAACATATTAAAAAACACACTCTTTAAAACAACGTCAAATACATTCTAAAAAACACATTTTTTTAAAAGTCAACACAATGATTACACTGAAACATTTATTTTTTTCAGTTTCGTGCATCCATTAGTATGCAATGATTACTGACAATGGATGCACGAAACTGAAAAAATAAATGTTTCAGTTTAATCATTGTGTTGACTTTTTAAAAAATGTGTTTCTTAAAATGTAATTTTGTATTTGACGTTGTTTTAAAGAGTGTGTTTTTTAAAATGTTGTGATTTGTAAAAAAGTGAAAAAAAAATTTTTTAAATATTGTTATGAAAGAAAGGAAACTAATTTGTAAGTAAACAATTTTACATAACAAGGGAAACCTGATTTAAATAAAAAATACAGCCTGTTTACTGAACATGCTGCTAAAATTCAGGGGGTAATTTCTTGGATTATTTTAAGATTTTTTTTGTCTTTTGATGATTTTGGGAAAGACGATTTGTTTTGAAGATACAGGGCGATGAAAGTTTGGATACTTTTAAAATTGCTTTTTCCTATGGAGCAAATGGAATATGAAGAACATTTCAGAAAAGAGATAATTGATGAGTGTAATGCAAAAAGAAACAACGCTGGTGTTTTTGAAAGAGTTTAGCAGCCGTATGTTTAGTAAACACGCTGTATAACTACACAATATAGCAGTGAATGGATAATAAAGTATAAAATAAATTCATTAAAAAATTGGAACAATTCTTTTCCGAAGAAATTGCCAAACAGGTCGATTGAAATTTATAAAAAGACACATTCATATGGCAAATTCAATAATTCCCGTATTTTTTGATGATTTTTATGATTCTTTCAATTCTAAAAATGACGGCATAAAAATATTTGATATCTTACATAAACTAAATATTTTAGCAAAACACCATTGAAAATTAGAGAATATAAAACTTACCGTTACTAAGTAAATAAAATGATTAGATAAAATGTTCGGAATGCCATCCACCGGTGTCTTGATAAATAACCAACCCTATTTACAAATTTTTCTTCACTAAATCTGCTCATTTTGTATCCAATTTTATCTTTCAATTTCTCTAGATTTTGTGGTTTGTTGACTTTAAATAACTCCATAACTATAACCAAGGGATGTGAGATCCAGTGACTTTGGGGGTTACTCTATCGAGTTTCTACTGTCGATTTACCTCTCAGAAAAGAAGTTTTTTGTGGAATCGCGAACAGAGTAGGTAAATTGTTGGGGCACCATCTTGCTAGTGTCTACTAGATACTGTAATTGTTAAGATGGAATCGTTGTCATTTGGAAAATTGTTCATGAGGTAATTTCGCAAAATTTTTTTCCTGTTGAGACGCATTCGATGAAAAAAGACCTTATGATTTTATTGTTCCCGCCCACAAATTTCATTTTTGACGGTGTCTGTGATTCCAATTAGGACTTTCTGTTAATTCTGCCATTTGGACAAAACGTGGGTGGCTTCATTTGAAAAATGTATTGGAACACACGAAATAACGTTGTATGAATCCATCAACTTTTCACAAAATTCAATCTGGCAAACAATTTCACCGAGCTTTGTATTAATTAATTCTATTTTCTTAGAACACGTAACACTGGACTAACTCCATTTTCTACTGCAATTAGTCGAGAAGTATAGTAAGGATTTTATTCCATACTTATCAAAACGTTAATTTTCTTATCTACCCTAACTTTTGGGCAACCAGATTTTGGAATGTCTGTACCTGTCTAGTTTCTCTAAATTTATGATCAATTTTACTAACTGTGGATTGGTTAATCTGGATACTTTTCATTAAACACATTGCACCCAATATTAATTACAATTTCTATTCATTGTGTTTCTGTTAAATGAGCCATTATGAAATGCTGTGAGAGTTGTAAAACTAATAACACGTTGGTATAAGTAACATTTTTTATCTGGAACATTTTTACTTTAACAAAAAAACTGCTGTTTTTGTCGGATGTCAAAAATTTGCTTTGATTAGTTGTTAGGTAATAACGGAGTTTTTAATTGACATTTGTTATTAAATTTTATATTTTCTAATTTTCAATTGGGTTTTTCTCTAACATGTACTTATATCGTTATTTCCGGAATTGAAAGGGCCATAAAAATCATGAAAAAAAGGGTTTTCTGATTAGTTTTCACCGTGTATTGTAAATAAAAGTTCAAATTTTAATGAATTAATTTCATACTTTAGTTACTGACCATGGATGAGAATGGTTTCATTAATCAGTGACTTCGTTAACTCTTTTATATATACACGGTGGGATATTTTTGACTATTTGAATCCCACCTTATAACAAGAAACTTAATTCAATTATTATTATTTTTTATGTTTTTATATTATGTTATTCCTTTATTTGTAAAAATAAACCAACTTTGTTCAATTTAAGAAGACATAACATTTCTGTACAACATGGGCCTTTTAATTTTCTAAAATTCCGTTAAGAAGCGGCTCTTAAATTGCTATTGTTATTGTATCTTTGAGATTTTCAGTGTTCTGTTTTTATTTGCATGTTCACTGCTATTTTCAATTTCGTAAGAATCTAAAAAATGTTTTGCCACATAAAGTAATATAATAATGTGTTCGTGACTTCAAGTCATAGAGAGAGACAGAGGGAGAATTAACCAACTTGTAAATTTTTTTACATTCAACCCGAAAAACAAAACTTTCTTTTTAGTAACTTTTCCATTACTGTCATTGTTCGTGAGAACTCAGTAGAATTATTAAGTAGTTTCTTCAAATCCAATCATTGTCTCGCAATATTTTAAGGTTGAATTATTCATTTAAATAATTTCAACTCACTTAATTTTAAATCAAAACAAATCATCCCGGTGGAACTTGCCAATGAATAGTTTAAAATTTAAATGCTGATACACTGATTCTTACTTAAGGGGGTATTCTAGTGTAGAAATTTGAAAAAATCAATTTTTGTTTCTTCTCATATTTTCAAAGCTGAACCTTTCAAGAATATGTCTTTAAAAGGATTTGTCAAAATTTTAATTATTTCCGGAGATATAGCTATTTTAGTGACACGACATCCAAACCGGCTGGGCCGGAACAACACTGGGCGTAATTTTACCCGAAACTTTAAACGCGTTTTTCTCGAAACTACTTTTTTCAAGATGTTTGCCATGATTTCTCAAGTTCTACTTAACCGATTTACTTGGAATTTGGTGTGAGTCTTCTCTATATATGTCTCTATCGTACTAACTATGATTTATAACAAATTAAATTTTTTTACTATTTTTAAAAAATTCAGAAAAGTCAAAAAAACAGTAAAAAAATTTATTATTTTTTCGGACATCCACAATTTAGCGAAAAAAAGTTCTTTTTAGTTTTTTTTAGTTAGTACGATAGCAGCATTTATCTAGATAAATAATCTTTTTTATTTTTTTGTTTCACATCATTTGGAGGGTTGCAATCGTGGCAGACTTGGCGCGCCATTTTTTTCCAATCCCCCACTTCAACAGCTTATAACATTTTGAGTTTTCAATTTTTTCACTTTTTTTAATTTTTTATGTATTGTTAAAACATAAATAAATATCTTGTTAAAAAATGGATAGTAAAAATATTTTTTGTTTTTTATTTAGAGCACGCGAAAAAACACCTCAAATTCATGCCTCTAGACTAGAATACTCCCTTAAGGTACTTTTTAGTGGAAGTACTGGAACACTAATTTTATTCTCAAAATCGTATTGTTTTTATGAAATTAATCGAAAATGTAACGCTCACATAATGGCTATTAATAAAGCGGTAATAAAGGGGTTAATCGAACAGAGTAACCTGTAATTAATTGATAAAATATAAGCTGTAACGTACGTATCGTCAAATCTACACAAGTGTCTAGCTTGTATGTGTGCGTGTGTGTGTGTTACTGTAACGCTTTCATAAGAATTTATGTGTTAGCATGCAAGGTGCTCTTCAGAGGAAAATTTCTACTATCTACTCTAATAAAAAAAAACGATTTAGATAAACCCCCTTTAAAACGATACTTCCTGAGAGCGTGTTTAAATCCAATTCATCATGTCTTTAAAACAAGCAGGTGAGAAATGTTTATAAAAATATCGTGAAAGACGTTAGCTTAGGGGCGGTGGTGTGTGCCTTCAAAAGCGTCAGATGTACCTGAAAGCTTTTCAATTTGTTTATGACTTATGTCGTTCCTCTTGAATTTTTAACGTGTGTCGTCATCACACCCAAACCGGATTATTGCGACGCTGTTAAAGCCGAATTAATTGCGATTTCTTTCACAACGTAAAAAATGGGCGAACATAAATCAGACAATATCAATCTTTTAAATAATATCCGGGAATATTTCCTAGCGGATGCTGGGCGTTTTCGCAGCGGCAATAAATAAATTTACAGTTTGAAACTTTTCGGACTTTTACAAAAAAAGTTGCGAAAAAGTTTTGTTTTATATCTGATCCGCGCGATTTTTTTTACCTTTTGTTCGGGACTGATATTATTTTACAGTCTGCACTTGGTGATGTGGCATTACCGCCTTCCGGCTGTATTACAAATAATAGCGTTATAACCCACCGTAGTATTACGTGCGTACGTGATGATTTCCTGAATTTGAATTGTTCCATTAATTAAAGCCACTGTATGAAGTGGGTTCGGTCGACCTAAAATCAAATTGTTCATGTGTGACTTGGGAGGACGTTTTTGTTAACCAGTGTTTCCGAATTTACAGCTTTCCGTGACTGGGTTTTGTTCAAGTTTGATAATTTTCGCATTGACAACAACAGAACGGTTCTTTTTACTGTTATTGATTGTATCTAAAGGAGTTCGCAGGAAATTGCCGCTTGAAACTATTACCGTGTGAAATTAAATTTTGACGTTAGAGAAAACTTCAAATTGGAAAATAAAACTGCAAAAATTTACAGTATTAAATTTATTGAAATTTTAAGTAGTGGCGTCTCCAAAAATTTTTTTAGCATTGTATTTAAAGTGTACTGTGTAGAATATTAAAAACCACTTCGGTAATAAAAATTTCTTCGTGGGATTACTAAATTTAAGCAAAAAAGCAGAACGCGAAATTACCAGCAAGAAATTAAAGCGAAGTCTTTGTAATACCGATTCTATCGTTCGTTTTATTACCGATGTCAACTAAATTTCAGAACATTATTTTATGTGATTCACGTACAGAACATCTGAATCCATTCATAAGACTTTAATATTCTTTCCATGCAGTTTTCGACAATTCTTGTCGATGGTTTTATTTAATTTCATTTTCAAGTAAACGTTTTTACCTTTTATTAAAACTACATAAAGTTTTTCAGTTTTAAAATATACCAAGATTATTTTTTTAAACGCAATCTGAATAGTTTAAATACCAAGGCCATACTGAATATAACGAGCAACAATTTTTAAGGAAAGTGACATTATTAAGTAGAAAAATCATGTACATCACCACCATAATCTCCATTTCTTTGAACACATTTTTCCAACCGATCTGCAAATTTGAATATTCCCTCGCGGTGGAACTCCGTTCCAGCTGTCAGAATAGACTGACGCACTGCTTTCTGTGTCCTTCACAAAACCAAAAAAGAACTGTAGACTTTTTACCTTGTTTGCTGAATTTTCTACTTGGTAAAGCGTACAGTGTCCCGGCTTAAGAAATTTAACCAGAATTTGCCACTGTGTATCTCAGAAGATAACTTTCGTTTCGTATTTACTGATCACATAATAAAAGGTAATTATAAAGGGTTTTCCAATAAGAGGTGTTATTTTGAATAGCCCGTTATTTCGGTAGATGTCACTTTTGGAGCTGTAATTTTTTGACATTTGACAAGTAGAAACTACGCCATTAATAAAAATGGAACGATACACGCTTCAACAACGCATTGAAATTATTAAAATTCACTATAAAAATGGTGAAAATTTGGCAGAGACGGTTCGTAAAACTCGAACATTTTTGGGTCGTCGTGAAGCACCTTGTCGGACCGCAATACAGAAATTGGTGGAAAAATTCGAGCTGTTGGGACAAGTTAGTGATGTGAAGAATAAAACCCGTGCACGTCGCTCAAGAACAGCCGAGAATATTGCTGCTGTAGCCGAAAGTGTTGAAGAAAACCCAGGTTTGTCCATTCCTCGTCGTTCTTTGGAATTAGACATTCCAAAAACGTCATTACACCGTATTTTGCATAAAGATTTGGGTCTTAAGGCTTATAAAGTTCAGTTAACACAAGAACTCAAGCCGGCCGATCATCAACAACGTCGTATCTTTGCCGATTGGGTCCTTGAAATGCATGAAAATGATCCGGAATTCCATCGAAAAATCATCTTGAATGATGAGGCCCATTTCCACCTGGATGGCTACGTCAACAAGCAAAATTGTCGCATCTGGGGCTCAGAAAACCCAAGAGTTATTGTTGAAAAGCCTCTCTATCCTCAACGTGTGACTGTTTGGTGCGGTTTATGGTCCGGCGGGGTCATTGGACCTTACTTTTTCGAAAATGAGGCTGGAGCACCAGTTACGGTTAATGGATTGCGCTATCGAGAGATGATTAATGATTTTTTATGGCCGGAATTGGATGGTATTGATCTGGACAACGTTTATTTGCAACAAGACGGCGCTACGTGCCACACAAGCAACGAAACCATTGATCTTTTACGGGAAAAGTTTCCGGACCGTGTTATCTCTCGAAGAGGTGATCACAATTGGCCACCGAGATCTTGTGACTTAACACCTTGCGACTTCTTCCTTTGGGGCTACGTGAAAGAGAAGGTCTACGCCAACAGCCCAGCGTCGATTCAAGACTTGAAAGATGGAATTCGTGAGGCTATCGAGGACATAGGGCAGCCACTTTGCGATTTGGTTATGGAAAATTTCATGAAAAGGATATGGTCCTGTAGGCGTGGTCGTGGTTGTCATTTGGCTGATGTTATTTTCCATTATTAACGGCATACCTTCCGCTTTATAATGAAATAAACATACGATCATTTATCTCAAAAAATTAGCTTTTTCCTTTGAATATCAAAATAACACCTCTTATTGGAAAACCCTTTATTACGAGGTACCTCAATCTGCAGATTAAGATGTTATACTTGTTTTTTTCAATATTAAAGGATTTTAATTAGTCACAAAAAGTTACTCTTTACTTTCAATATGACCGTTGCATTCTGTTATAAATATAAATATAAATCAAAGCCCATAATAACTGTAACCAATTATGTATTGTGTTCAACCACTCTCTATCTGTAAATAATTTTTTTAATGTAGATTTCGAAGAGCATACTATCTTTTGAAGCAATCCATATTTCAAAGATAATTTTGAAGACTCCATTTGATTAATATTCTTTACCATTTAAAATGCGCTTCGAAGACTTAAAAAGATTAATATCTGGAAACTGTGAAGGATGAGACAGGAGTTGCCGAGAGAATTCACTAATTGGTTCAGCAGGGTTTTTGAATTGTGGGTGAGCCTAACCCTTAAAGGGGCACAATACACAAAAAATAAGTTCATTTAATTTGAAAGTACGTTTAAATCTAAGAAAAATGGTATATGTATTTTGTTTCTACTCAGGTTATTTAATGAGTTATAATAAATTTAAAATTGGCGCGTGACGTCACTGGGCCGAGCTGTGCGTAGCGCCCTATCTTATACATGGAAAAATTGCTCGCTTCACAAGATCATTTACCTATCTTTAAACAATGTTTTCGAACCAAAATTTTGTAAATGTGGAAAATGTGTAGCTACGCCAACATATGAAGAGTCTATATGTTGTCAAGAATATGATAATATAAAACATTTAATTGGTAATAATACATGCATTACACAAAATAATTTGTTTGGAAAATTGGTTATTGACAAAGATGTTTTAAATATATCATGTCTTAAACCCAACTTCCTGTAGGTTTCGAAAAATGTGACCCAATTCACATGTTTTTTTTTTGGAGCCAATAGGTTGGTACAGCACTTTTTTTAAACAAGGTTCTTTTGAATTTGGTAGAAAATTTTTTCTTAAAACAAACGATTAGTCTAAATCACTTTCTAAAAAATGTTTATTGCAAATTCTTGCATTTTGTCCTGGTTGAAATGATTGCCTTTCTCTATTAGGAAAACGATGTCCCGTTGGTTCACTGCATCCAAAAACTGGTCGGCGATGTTCTTGTGGCTACTGTTGCAAATAACTCGGAGTTATTCTGCATTTACGACTTTAAATCGCAATCAACTTTTACTGATGATAATGAGGGTCCACTGCAGGGTGCAACAAACCTCGTTGCTTTTATGGACGGATCACTTATAGTATTGTATAAGGCACTGTCATAAACTTAGAATATCTTTAGCCGAACTTTACGCCCAATTAGATAAAATAGGAACGGAACGCACAGTCGGGGCGCTGTTCTTATTTAATATTTTTTAAAAAAACTAAACACCGTATTGAAATTCTGATTCTTTTATCATCTTTGGCAAAACCATTCACACAGTCTCATATAAATTACGTATTAAAAATATAATTTTTAGGTAGATGGATCGATGTGCGAAACGAGAAACTTTTGCACGTGAGAGATACGGAGCTTCGGTGAGCTCGGCCCAGTGACGTCACAAGCAATTTTAAATGTCTTAATATCTTCTAAAACAATTTTTTTTTACATTGGAGTTTTACCAAATAGTTTTTAATAGTTCTGACTACAATAATTTAACATTAAATTATAATTTTTTAAAAAAATTTTTTTGTGTAATGTGCTCCTTTAACCGCGCGCGTGTGCGGTGTTTGGACTGCAAATCTCTAATTTTTGACGATACTGTCGTTTGGGGGTGACACATAAGGGCTTTTGTAATCTTTTGTTATTCTATTCTACGCTACCTATATAGCAAGAAAAATAGAAACGTTTATCAATAAAAATTTTTTTTTCCTTAATAATACTCTGAAATTCCTTAAAGAAAATAATGTCGAAGAAAATATGAGAAAAATCGAGATATTTTGAAACTTCTTGAAGTGTGGTCCAAACACCGATGTGTGCGCATTATCGTTACACAAATTGGCGCGCGCGGTTAAGGGTTAATCTAGTTTAAGTTGATCTTTTCTCAATTCGCAAGGAGAGGTCGTGTAGTGATCATAGTTTCCTTGGATACTTTTTAGTTCAACAAAACCATAGATAAAACTTGACTGTTTATTTCAGGTTCAGAATTGCCCTCACTATTGCTATCTAAAACTTGAAATAAACATTATTTTATTTTTCTATGGCCAAGCCTTATCTGTTGCTTTGTTCAACTCGCTGTAGTTATTCACAATCTACATTCGTTGCAGTTGTTTGCTCCTCATCTATAAAACACTGTTCATATTTAACCAAATGTTGTCCATAAAGAACATCTGTTATTACTGCTTACCCAAATCAAGTAATTCATAATAGATAACACTATTCGTCTCCTGGCCACTCCTGAACAAAGCTGCTTTACCTACCATATTCTATCAAATGTATGGGACTAATTTTCTATGGTGTAATACCGCCCTTGGTTAGGTTGTTTTTATTTTAAGTGTTAATATAGAGGTTCCACTTTCCGCCTAATTTAATCCCTCTTCTCAATCCTTTTACCCTCATGAAAGTTTACTGACACCACCACAACATGATTTTCAAATTATGCTTCCATACTTTCCTATCCTGAACTGTCTGCAGTCCTTCGTATAAGGATTGGTCCGTTGTTTCTTTAAGTTTATTGGGCCATCTCGTGAGTGATCTGCCTCTCGGTCTTTTGACTTATGTTTTCCCCTCTACAACTAGTTTTTCCATTTCTTTTGTTCTTCTGGCTATATCCCCAAAGTAGCTTAGCAGTTTCTTTTTAGTTGTTTTATGTTTCAAGACTGGTCCTATATACCTATAATTAAAAAGCCCCTATTCTTTTCCGATCTGCTAATTATGCAGAGACAAAAGTGGCTATTGAGAATAACAGGGTTTTCACAATCCTTATTTTTACCGTTTTGGTGGCAGTTTCGCCGTTTCAAATTTTAGCGAGTTTTGTCGTTGCCGATCTTGCAAATTCGAATTGGAATGTATAAGGCATAATGTAGCAAAGTTGGAACATTTCTATTTGTCGTGCCATTGTGGATGGAGGCTTTCAAATTAAAAAAAGGTCTGACAACAGAGCAGAATACCGAAAGATCATTAAAAACAGGTTGAATTAACGTTGCAATCAGAACTCGTAGGTTGTTATTTTTATAATTTAGAAGTACTTATTTATTTTGGTGGTGGTAGTGCCATAATCACAATAATTTTTTAAGGCTGTGGCAGACCGCTTGTGGCAATTAATAAAATGGCATGTTCTAAAGTATCTAAATATCCAATAACAAAATTTTCTTGCTCTATTATCTCCGTGTCGACCGATAGAGCGACTGCACATAAAGTTAGTTTGATGAGCACAATACAAATTTAATTATAAACTTTTAGTTCGAAAATCCAAAACACTAATATTCATAGCGATTTTATATGAAGTTTAGATTCGATTTTTTTAAATATTTGTATAAACAAAGTAATTTAAATTTTAAATCACGGACACAAAATGAATTTGTAAACTTTTGTTTAGTTGGAAGTTAATTACCATGTGTATTGAAATTATTTAAATGAAGAATTAAACGCTAAAAATTTGCAAGCAAATGAATTTCCAGGATAACTGACAAATCGCATTAATTTACAAAAGCAATCTTTCAACAAATATTTTTAAAAAAATTAATAACTTTTTAACAAGCAATTTAATTAGCAGTGGTATTTGACTGGAGCGTAATTAATACGAGGATTAATATCCAGGTGTTGGTTCTGATATTAAGAGCGGCCTCTTGATTTCGGGTATTCATAAACCTATCAAAGCAAACGCCTCGATAACACTCTGGCCGCGAAAATACGACCGAATCCGCGGAAGATGTCACAAAAGGCGCGAGATTCTGTTCGATTCTCTAGGATTAATCTGGTAGCGCGAAGTCATTACTTGTCAGCGTATAACTTTGTTTTATAGGGTGCTTAACGGAAAAAGCGTAAAGCCTCCAAATAAAATGAAAGGATCCGGCTGAATATCACGTAGTAAACTCGTTGCCCCAGAGGTGTGGCACGCGAAAACGTCCAGCGTTTAATTGCGTTTTGTTTTTATCTTTTAAAACGACGACTTTTCGGAGACTAAGAAAAACTTTCCGCTTAATGGGGCCATTTGTAATTAACTAGGAAAAAATCCATTTGATCTGAAACGTTTTCTTCGCCGAGTCGGTTTAACGTATGCAAATGAACAGGAAAATGTACGGATTTAGCTTGATATAAGGGGGCTGTATTATGTTCGTTTAAGAAAGCTTTTCAATGTCTGGAGCGCTTTTTACGGGCTCGTTTACGTTACATTACGGACATGTCATTTACTTGTGTGCGGAGGCTCCTAGAAAGCAACTTCATTATATATTAACTAGCTTCCCTCGAAATTGATAAATCGATACACGTGTGAGTTACCATTTTTTTACTTTCGTAGTTCCGGTTTTAAACATGAAAAACAATAATTTTTTGTGCTCTGAAAGTTTTAACTCACTTGCAACCCACACACGTATGTTCGGTTCAGATTGTATATAAATACAACGCGTATGAAATTTTACACTTATCTGATTTTAAAAAATATGCGGTAAAATTGATATTAGAACGAGAACGACGTATGTTGCCACATGTAACTACTCAATTTGTATTTATCAACAGCCGAATAAACATTTTGTCTGTCGGATGAATCACGAATTAATATTGGTTGATACTTATAATATAATAAAGGTAAGAAGTTAGTCATTTTTCTAATATGGAATTGTTGTATATTAGATATACTCTTAGGTAGAGAAGTTTATTTTATTGCCTGAGGACTAAGTTTAGATACTGAGGTGAAATATGTACCGGCCGAAGGCTATAAGACCTCTTTAGTAAAATTTAAATTTAAAACAGTATTTGTTACAGATTATCAGACATATTATATTTTTTTGTTTTCTTGGCGCAATTGATGTTGGCAAATTGTCATTTTTTGACATAATAGTTAAATCGTGTTTTTTGGCCCTTTCAGTAAGTTCCTAAAGCTGCTTAGCAAAAATGATGAGTGAAGGTATAAATTGTAATTCGAGAAATTGCAGATCATTTGCCTAAAAGTAAAAAGAAATGAGATTTGTCGAGAAGGTCAAATATTTGCTGGTGGTGTATCATGTGATTAAACAAGTAAATTCCTACCTTTCGCACTTTTGGCATTGAAGGGAACATTTTACGAATTACTGCTAAAATACTTTTGATTTAAATTACTTCAGTTAACCTTTCATTAGGCACGCCTCCTACCGTAACGCGGTTAGTCCATAAAAATAGGTCCACTGTACCTATGCGCGACTAATGGAAGGTTAAATAACGATTGTAATACATAAAAGCCCATTAATCCCTTAACGCACAGTTTGTTTTTCATAGAGAATTATAGTTTTAGCTTGTTGTAAGTCATTTATTTTAACAAAAATACCTTTATAGCTTAATTCACCCCTTAACGAACGATTTTCTTTATTAATGTGAAGTACAAGAAATAAACAATCTTTTTTTGCTAAAACTATAATTTAAGCTTATTATAAAACATTTTTTATAAAAAAAACTACGTTTACAGCTTAATAACCCCTTAACTTATGCTTTTTTGTACTAAATTGTCCTATAAGTATTTTCTCTCTAAAATTGCAACGAGACCATCAAAAAATGTAAATTTGTTCATTATTGACCTTAGTTAATAATACAGAATTATCTACTTGTCATTGAACAAACGTTAGAGAAATTAAACTTCACAACATTCTAATATTATAACAAAATAATATACTGTATTGCTATAATCGATTGTTTTATTTAATTCATGTTAGCAGTAATGACTGCTTAATAACAACCTATACAGTTTTGACAAAATCAAAATCACTTAATCACAGAATATTGAAGATAAAGCTTTCCTAATCGACAGTTTCTTTCGAAACAGTCATATTGCTTCCTTTGGCAGAAGCGCTTTGTGCTATATTATCTACGTTTGAAGCGGCATTACTAATATAACTTTAAACTTTACTATGTATTACTACCACCATAAAGTGAAATATTTTTTCACAACTTGGTAACTCTCATAATTTAAAAATAAACTGTAGTAGTAGAAAAAAGGTGTTGTAGTATCACTCTAATTAGCAGTTAAATTCATTACATCACTAATAAAATCACAACTTAATTCCGGGAAGACGTAAAAAATATTTTGAAATATTATTCACAGAATTAAAATCTTTAAGGAAAATACTGTTTCGGCTTGAACATATTCTGAATTAATCACAATCAAGAGCCAACCCGAACCCTAAATACCAATTACCTATCTTGGGATAATAGCTGCGGATGCCACAAGAATCCGAGATACCTCATATTATCCATCAGAACGAATTTTTGTTGCTGAATTGCGTTCTGAGCATATTTACAATATTATAACGATTTTAAAAAGTCCCTTGCAATGCAATTATCCGTTTACCTTTTTATATGCATTTCCTTTACATGCATCTCTGTTACAAAATGAAAGAAAGTATTGGATGAAACGATTTCCACAAGCATATGGTCAGTAGCCCTGCAATTTTTCTATTGGTCAGCTGTGATGCTGAACTCGTTTACAAGTATCAATTAATAAATTACTTTGTTTGTAGATCCTGGTCAATGTAAGCTTTTTCTCTAATATTTATGATAAAGATTTTAAAATGTGACGCTTTTTGCTAACCGAATAAATCTTCTTCTCATTCTTCTTCCTTCTTGTATAATAGGCCTGGGAATGTTTCTTCTTCAAT
Organism: Dascillus cervinus; assembly: GCA_949768715.1. NCBI lineage: Eukaryota > Metazoa > Arthropoda > Insecta > Coleoptera > Dascillidae > Dascillus > Dascillus cervinus. The sequence goes on along the minus strand of OX458319.1, from coordinate 19,581,394 downwards.
TTTAGCTTCCTCCAATGTCCAAATTATCACACCATCTCTTCCTTGGCCTGCCGATGCTTCTTCTGCAAGCAGGTGAGTTATCCCGTGCAATACGCACCAACCTATCGTCCGCCATTCTACGAATGTGACAATTCCATTCTTGTTTTCTTTTTAGTATCCAGTTATTTATATGCTCTGTGTTGCAAATTTTTCTTATCGTTTTACTTCTCTCTCTCTGTTATACTTCGAAATATTCTCATTTCTGTTTTCTCCAGAAGTGCCTTTGTTTGATTTGATCTAATTGTTGTTTTATAAATTTTAGATTTTGTTTCTTGGTTAGGTTAGGTGGTTGTTCCTATTAAGGCATCCTGCTGTTTTGGTTGATTTAATGACTTGTTGTCGTACCTCCTCTTCGACTTCTCCGTAGCTCGTTATATCTATTCCCGAGTATCTGAATTTTAGTTTCACTTGCATTATCTTCCCAACAATTTCTATTTTGCAACGTAGGGGTTCCTTTGCTGTTGTCATGCATATTATTTTCTCGTACTGTTTACATGTTGTGTTGAAGGTATGTACTAACCTTTGAAGATCATCTTCGGATTCAGCGAGCAGAACGGCATCGTCCACGTATCACAGTATTGTAAATCTTTGTCGCCTATCTTGTATCCCTTGCCTTGTCGGTTTTTTAAATAACTTCGTCCATTAAGTATTACATTAAAAAATATAAGAGTGGGCTCACACCTTGTCTAATGTCATTATTGATAGGTATGATATTTATTAGTTTAGCACTAATTCTGGCTTGACCTTTGTTATGTAGGTATACGTTTTCAATGGTTTGGACGATGTTTACTGGAATGTAAGGTGTATCACGTTTTCAAGTTGTATCCGGTCAAATGCTTTCTGAAGGTTTATGAAGCAGAGATATGCCGGTCTGCTGTATTCTATGGATTTTTCAGCAACTTGTCTTAATACGAACACTGCGTCCAGAAACGATCTTCCCAATCTAAATCTTTGCTGTTTTTTTCACAGCGGTGTATTGCATTGATTCTGTTAGTGATTACTACTACAGATTTATGCCCTTCTAGTTGGCTGGGCCAAATAAATTATTTACTTAATTCAAGTGATAGGCTCTAGTTTGGTGTCTCTACTTTATGGGAACGTTATGTAAGATGACTTACTGTGTAGAAATAATATTTTTATTCAAAAATAGTTGAATTATAAAGCAACAACATAATTATTTCCCTTTCAATGAACGCGTCGGTCTTTTAATCAGCCAATGACATTATACAACAATAAGTTGAGTTCTTAAAACTCAAGAAATACAGGGTCTTTCATTTTATAGACTACGGCATTGTACACATTTTTCCCCATAATAGTGTAGCTGCTATATGCTTGAATTTTTACGCCATTACATATATAAAAGCCGGCGTGGTAACCACAACGTTCTCTTTCTGTTGACTATTATTTTTCTGGAATATTAACTAACTACAGTATGAAAGTTATATATCAAAATAATGTTGAATATTGAAGTGGATGGTTTCATAAAATCCAGCAGCGTTATCTGGTGAAACAAAGAGTTTCATTTCACTGAAGATTTCCTAGTAGCATACAATAGATTTTTTTATCCCTTGCATTTTTAACAACACATGTGAAATGTAAAACGCTACTAACAATCCCGATGTCGTAAGTTTGCACACGTTATGTTAAGGCAATATGCTGTTTTCAAGGAGTCTACAATGAAAATAATCAATCGGAAGTTTGATTATAATGCAAATTTTTTAAAATGACTTCGAAATTAAACGTTCATGTTGCGACACATATCCGTGCAAGGCTTTGATGAAAATCATTTATCTGTTTTAATTCGCTGTGAATTGCATCCGAGGAATGTAACTATCACTATTAAATTTTATTATCAACAATTACATCGCCTTCAGGAATAATAATCGGGAAGATAGCGTCAGGTAATTTTGCAGCATACTAATGCCCGTCCACATACTGGGAATATTACTAAATTGCCAATAAAACATCGCGGTTGGATGTTACTCCACATCAGCTCTGTTCTTCTCCATCACATTATCATCTATTCCGCTCTCTCTTTAACAATCTGCAAATATAATATGAAATATAATAATATAATATAATAATATAATACATAATAATATAATAATAATAAAAATAAAGTAAATAAAATAAAATAATAATAAAGCATTTCTTCATTTGGTTAACAACACACTAAAATAAATTAATGCTTGATTACTTAATCTATATTTTAGTTAAATTTAGAAATGTTTAATTTAATAAAAGTGGAAGAAACTTATGCACAACCAAATAGTTTATCAATTAAAGTTTCGGTAAGTTTTTCTTGTAATGTAATGTTCAAAAATGTTTTCAGTATATAATTTATTGAAACGTAATAAATAACGATTCAGACTTGATGAATACGAGAAATTGACTATGATAATGGAAAAGAGTTTTGAGTTGTTGCTAAAATTCTAAAAACTCAGGTTTTGCAATAAAACGGCAAATCGAAAATTAATTTATTAATTGCTGAAGCATCTGAAATGTAACGGTATTAAAAGCTTCAAAATAACAGCGGTGTTAACTAATTATTAAAATTAGAAATTCACATAAATGGAAAAAATATTCAGATATTTATTTTGATATATTTTTTAAGTAACCAGGATATGTCATAAACCGATAAATAAAAAATACGTTAAACATTAATGGAATAACATAGCATCAATTTGGATTTGGTGGAATTCTATCTATAAAACACAGTGAGATTATACTGAAAAACTGCAACATCATTAACGCGATGCAATGGATTAAAATAATTAAATTTAGGCACAGTCCATTTTTTTAATAAAAATTAAATTATTTAGTTATGAGATTATGGCGTACGGTTCTATTTCGAAAGTGTTTGCACTTGGCGAAATCTTCATGAATCCGCTGTTTGCGCACGAAATACAATATCCTTACCCGTCTTTAGCACCGAAAACATGCCGGAGCAATGGAGATACCGCGTATTTTGATCACCCTCGTCAACCGCTTTATACAAGGAAATTTTATAGGCACTCCGAAAAGTTATTTCGTAGACTTTTCAAGTCAAACAATAATAAAGGCTCATTTTAATAAATAAAGGGAGCGTTATTTTTTTTACCTCCACGAGAATTAAGGATGAGCTGCAAGAGTTATGAGTTCATTTTCGACAAAAGCATTCTTATTTAACTTGGTTTAAATAAGAATTTTTTATCGGATTTTTATATTAATTAGCTGGGAATAAATACCTACGAGGGATTTTTATTTTAAATAATAACTTAAAAAGTCAAGGCAATCTTTTTCACACAAATTAAATAAAGCAGTTTGTCTTGTATACAGCGTGTAACTAAAATGAGGGGATAAATTTTAGGACAGTATTATACGATTCAAAATAAATCAAGAAGTGTTCGTGTCCGGAAATTCCTCCCTTCCAAGATTAAATTTAGCTTTCAAGCGACAGTGAGTGACAGTATGTAAAATTTGCAAAATCTTGATTAAACGTTTCATATTAGTCGTAACTAAAACATAAAATGGAAAAAATGTCATGAGTTTTTCTGAACTATTAAAAAATATATAATACGTTTTGTAATCACTTACGAACATTATGTTAACAAACTAAAGTTTAAATTAGATGTTTAAAGTGGGCTCCTTGCGATTCAATGTACACGTCAAAAGATTCCAGGACAGTTTGGTTTATCTATTTGTCAGGATTCAATTAATTAAGTAAATCACGAACTTGACAAGAAAAATGAAAACCATGTGCTAATTCTTAAAGCTAAGGAAGCTTAAGTAATACTAAGTTTATGTAACTGTTACCTGTTAATTGTCTTGGTAAAACATAAGAACCAATTAAAAGCATACCTGCCACACCAGCCAAACATAATCGGAAATTGTCGTTTCCAACGCCGCGCCGTTGTCTTGTAAATCTGGCTTTATCGGTTAATAGAACATAGGATTTGCGGTTTTTTGAATATACCATCTACAAAAATGTTCCAGGGCGAAGAAAGACTGCACCGGTTGAAAATGTTATAGATAAAGAAGCTGCCCGTAAATTATCCTCCAAGTTAATGTTCTAAATTAACTGTTGTCGCTAATTATCGGGGGCTTATTTGTAGATTCTCGCCGATTGTATCAAAAATGGTCTCATCTAATTTTTGCATACAAAAAGATCATGGTCTTCCGGTATCTGCAACCAGAATGCTACTTGGTACGGTATGTTTCCCCCAAGTAACTTGTTCAAAAAAGCAAACGTTTCTGCCATTTCACGAAAAAAGAATTTAACATTGTTATTGAAACTAAATTTGACTTAGTTTCGTCAAATTTCAATAATATTACTTGGTCAATAATTTATGTAATCTTTTAAAGGCTCAGACAGTCTTTCTGTGGCTTAAATCTTTAAAGATATTAAATCTTGTAAGGGATGCATATCCGGACAAGGGTTTATTAGAATGTTTTATAATATAAAATTGAACTTTTCTTTTCACGAAATTTGTATACAATTATTTTTAAAAAGTAAATATTTAGACTGTTTGTATTACAGTTATTAACTGGAATCTTCAATCACTGTTATTTGGAAGGAAGAACAAAAATGATCTGATATTGGACTTGTGCAATGCGTTTAGAAAGCTTCAAGCAAACAATGATAAGCTCTGAAAAGGTCAATAACCAATATTTGCAAAGCACGACTTTCTTCTAAATTCACTAGTAACACAAAAGCCACCTCATAAAATATGGCACATACAGCTCTATACCTAATAGATCTATGGTTGGTTACCAACAGGCCGGTTTGACACTGATTAAGTATTATGGAAAATAGGCAGTCTCCATATTGTCGAAGCAGTTGATTAAATTTCTGTATCATAGTAGCTAATTTTCGTAAATGTCATTTATATACACCGTGATTCACGTAACTTTCCGAGGCATGCGCCCAATGCACCCAACCCAATATTCAAAAATCAAAACATGTTAGGTACAAAAAACATATTTAAATTTCATATTTTTTAAAACTCCTGACAGAAATAACCGTCAAACTGACAATTTAAATTTGCAAAATGTATTGAAACTGTTATAATTAATTAAAAATAAATATTATGGAAACGAAAACTTTGTGAAGATAATTCAACGAATTTTTAAGGGCATATCTTCCAAAAGTGTTGGTAAAACGTTTTTCAAGAAATTTAAATAAATATCACCGGGCAAATTATTTTCAAAAAAATAAGGACCAATAATGTAATCGTCTACTATGTCGCACCACACATTGATTGAAAAGACGTTCTGAAAATGGCTTTGTCGTATCCATTGTGGATTTTCCAACGCATAATAATGGCAGTTGTGATGGTTAACTGCTCCATCATTCGAAAATGTTGTCTCATTACAACCTTAATAAATCCTCTTGGTGATCTACCTTGGTTGGGTGTCTACGCTCAGGGTAACGATGACTGTATATTCTGACTGCAACAACTGCATATTCATTCGTTCATCGTTTCAAAACATTTTGCAAATTTAAATTGGCACTTTGACAGTTATTTCTGTCAGGGGTTTCCAAACATACAAAACATAAATATAATATACATATTATGTATTTTGTATCATAGCATGTTGTGATTTTTGAATATTGAGTTGCGTGCATTGTGCGTTTGCCTCGGAAAGTTACGTGAATCACGGTGTATATAATAAAAACAGTTCTTATCGGAACTCCGTGATTTCCTTGTGCGTCTGAGCAGAAATAATAAAAGTTGTCCTTTACGGAATTTTTGTGGTTTGCATTCTGGTTCTATTACAAGCAGTTCTTATCAGCTCATGTTTTTCCCATTGTACAAACTTTAAAAATATTAAAATTCACATTAACCGCCAATAACTATTTGCTAAAAATGCTCCAGTCTAATTTGGTTTTCAATTTCATGTCTCAAATTAAAAAACTGACTGTAGTCACAACTCAAAATACAATTTATCATAGCGATTAATTCCATTGATTAGAAAGACAACTATCATTTTCATGTTTTCAGTTAAATTACTTTGATTTCTAATTTAATCAAATTAAATATACTGCCTAGTTGTTAACAACCCCGTATTTATTTTCGAATCAATGCTGTTTTTAATAAATAATTACTATTTCATTCAATTTACAATACAACTTTGGTAATTTTAGATGAATAAAACATTTACAATAATAATAATCTTAATGATTTAAATTCGGAAATTGTAAAACCTACAATACAAATATTTATGTAAAATGTACTTCCATGCACTTTTGCTATATTCATTCACAGTTACCCAAATGCACTATTACTAATTCAATGATGCGTTTAAAACAAATTGTGTCGGCCAGGATAAATAATGTCCGAATATGTGATAAGCCCCTCCTTAATTAATTCCAGTTAAAAATGGAACGAACTAATTAAACAACAAACCAAATGCAAAATGATAGTAAATGCGATGGCATCGTTTCAAGAAACATTCACGACATTGCCGTCGCTGTTAAGCCACAACGCATCTCACCAAACAAACGCGACAAGTGTCGATACGCCGCACTGGACGGACCTCTTGATTCTCCTCACGAAGGGTTTCATATTCGGGACTATTATCATAAGCGCCATTTTAGGCAATGCATTAGTTATAATAAGCGTGCACAGACACAGAAAGCTTCGCGTCATAACAAATTATTACGTCGTGTCGCTGGCGATGGCCGATATGTTGGTGGCCCTGTGCGCAATGACTTTCAACGCGAGTGTCGAATTGACAAGCGGCAAATGGTTGTTCGGGTACTTCATGTGCGACGTTTGGAACTCTCTGGACGTTTACTTTTCGACGGCTTCCATCCTTCACTTGTGTTGTATAAGTGTCGATCGTTATTATGCCATCGTGCGGCCATTAGAATACCCGATAACGATGACCCACAGAACTGTCAGCTTCATGATAACTTGCATTTGGGTCCTTCCGGCCCTAATCAGTTTCATGCCGATCTTTTTAGGATGGTACACGACCGACGAACAAACCATCGAAAGATCGAAAAACCCGGACATTTGCTCGTTCGTTGTGAATAAATATTACGCCATAATAAGTAGTTCGGTCAGCTTTTGGATACCGGGCATTGTGATGTTGACTATGTACTGCAGGATTTACAAAGAGGCGATCAGGCAGAGGAAAGCTCTGTCCAGGACGTCCTCGAACATTATCTTGAATTCAATACACCAGCACAGAGCTTCGACGTACGGACGGTATACAGATCATTATCTGCACCCTTCCGACGGAGAGGTCACGGTCGGAAATATTAATGGCGGGAGGAGTACGAGTTCGGGGTCGGCGACGTCATACGGCACGACGACAACGGGGATGAATACGGCTTTCAATAGCCGAGATAACAGCAAGGCCGCCACTGAATTGAACATGAATGGTAAGTAAGTTTGTTTTGTATTCGGTTTTTGACCCTCAAGTTCACGAGAGGGTTGTCAAGATCTAATTAGGAATAATGATATGGAAAGTCGTTGCTTTACTTAATTGCTTAATAAAATATTCTGAGCTCAGGTTTTCCAAGAGGTGACCTTTTTAATTGCTCAGTATTTTAAGTTGTTTCATTTAGTTAAGAAAAATGAATGTTTCCAAATTTTCTGTTTTCGTAATTTTCATAAAATAATTCAAGAGGTTCTTAGTAGGAAATTTATTTATTTTAGGTAATTATAATAGCCTACATTTCGATTTTAATTTATACTTCAACCAGGGCCTGCAGGGAAGGGAAGCAACATGTTGCGATGAATTAATACCTTCAATAACTACTCGGTATTGCCTCTCTGTGAAGGGTTTAATTTTAAATTGAAATATTTTATTTTTTTTTTAAAGAATCGGTTATTTGTTTTCGTATTGATTTATTAACTTCCATCTTTTTAAAACCCTATATACTTCAGACAATGCTGCAAAACATAAAGAAAAATCAAAAAGTAAATACTTATAAATTTTCGACAAACTTTTCCTTCTGTTTGTTACTTAGCCAAAATGATATGTCACTTTCTAACGCTTCAACTAAATAATAAACTGCGATTTATTAATTATTAATATTTCATTATCATAGGTGCACATTATGCTATTTATTTTCGAAATATGAGATGCTAAGGCATTTATTTAAGTTTTGCATACACTGAACTTGTTTCCTTAATTCTTGAATATTTTCTAGACGAGTTATAAAAACTTTACTTAAGAAGTGCGCCTAAGAAAATGAGTCGATTCTGGAATATTTCACGCACGAAATTTATCCTATTTATAATAGTGTAAGCGGTAGCTCCATTCTGCTGAAACCAAGAATTGGTTGCAAAAAGTCGTAGTTTAGAATGGCAAACTTGATTAACATTTTCCATTAACAAGCCCATGTTATAACGAGGTACTGGCTTTATCTTTAAAGAAATTATGAACAATGATTCAATTACAAGATAAAATGGCCTCAAGGACAAATACGTGAAGATCACTTAACCACTTATCCTATCCATAAAACAAATGCATTTCAACAGCAACAATTACTATGTACATTATTTCTTTAAAAAAAAAAAAATGGCCAGATTAGCATACATCAGATTAAATTATTCAAAGAGTCTGTGAATATTTGTGGTCCCATTTGACCACCAAACTACATAATTACTTAGAGATAAGGGTTTGAACTTAGATTTACAAGGCAGGGAAGAAATTACTTTGCCTAAGGCAATACTTTGATTAAAAATGACTACAGTAGAACCCCTCTAATCCGTCACCTTCGGGATCGGGGGTATGGTCGGAACGCAAAAAATGTCGGATTATCAGAAAACAGTAAAAACATATACTGTAACGAATACAGAAAACACTGTCGTGAAACCAGCGAACAGTAAACACTAAAACTGCATAGCTCAGTACAAAAAAACACGCTACATCCGAAACGATAAGAGAGATGACGGGGTACTATAAACAATGGCGCGACGGGTGGTGAGTCACTGACGAGTTTTCGCGACTCGGACCACGGTCGGATTAACCGGAGTGACGGACTAACCGAGGGCGGACTAGAGGGGTTCTACTGTATATTCCAAAAGTGACATTTGATGTAAACTTATTCGAAACATATCAGTACAAATCTGTGGTTCTTTTCTGGTTCAATGATCCCCAGGCATTAAAGTATACTGAAAACTATTAAAAAATATTATTTGAAAAGAAATCCTGAACTCCATTTTATAAATCAATTAATTGGATACATTTTAATTTTAATTCTCATTTAGGACAGTGAGTATCTGAGTGTCAAATAGCAACTCTTCAGGTCTACTTATCTCTCTTCCTGTGGCTCAAACTTTAGAATTAATGTTAAAAATGTAGTTTCTTGGAAATAGTTAAAATAAAGGGCGATATTGTAAACAGATAGAACGTCAATGCTTTTGCAAAAGCATATAACGTAAGCTGTATTATACACCAGTAACTTTTAGATCACGACGAAGACGACTGTTGCGAAGGATATTCGAGGGTAATACAGTAATTTGATGCGACGCAAGTACAATGGTTTAGCTATAATTTTTTTAAATTACCATTTACCTTTAAACTTAATATCTGTTAATGCCCATTCACTGAAGGGTGGGAATTAATTGATTTTTGTCTCATAGTTTCACCAACAATTCAACCAACAATATTCTTGGAACATGCATTATTATTAATAGTATATTATGATATGAGGTTAGTAAGAAACATTTTGTCGCACGCACTGGTTTAGGGCACGACGAGCTTGCGAGGAGTGCCCCTAAAAGAGTAAGTACGACAAAATGCCTTATAAACGAGGTACCATACACTACTTTTTCTACGACAACATCGAAATATGTTATTTCACGAGCGTAAATTCAATCATAAACAACTACATTTTGTACAGAATTTCATTTCGCATCGGTTGCTAGGCAACAAATGCGAAATAAAATATTTCGTGTTCGGTTCACTGTTTTTGGTCACAAATATTAAGGCGGCCTAGAAAATCGAATGTCATCAGTTTGCTTCTGTCAACATTTTTGTACGTTGCAGATAATAATTTCGTAGTTATTTTCGATAACTCTTACAATTAATATGGAAAGTGATAGTGATAATGACTTGGAATTAACACCTCCAAACATAACTGAAGTTGCAAAGTTCACAACATTAAATTTATTACCGGAAACGTCTAAGAAAATGTATCAACACGCTTATAACCTCTTTTTGGAGTGGAAAGGAGATCAAAACGCAAAGTATGTTAAACGCTTTAGCAGAGGTTATCGTAGAAAAAGTGCAGTATGCAACGCGCACAAAATGGCAATTTTACACTCGTATGAATTGCTGCAGTACGAGTCGAAGACTCGTACTGCAATTCATACTCGTGCAAAATGAGCATCATTTTGTGCTTGTTGTATAATATACTATTTTCTACTTTGCCACATTTTTTAAGCAAAAACATAAATTTTCAAAATCTAGGAAATTTCACGACATTAGACAAATACATTAAAGGCGACTATGGAAGGAAATGAATTTGAAATGTCATTATTTAAAATAAATTCTGAAAATGAACTTTGCTGAAGATGGTTTAGAATGTACGCCCCCAGAAATACGAGTTTTGGCAGAAAATACAATTGGTAATTTGCTGCCCACAAAATCACGCCATATTTGTGAAAATAAAATACGACAAATTTGAAAATTGTCGTAAGAAAGACAAGATCTCAACAATCTCTGAAAATATTATGCTGGCATATTTTCATTTCCAGCGCCAAAAGTACAAATCCTCCAGTTTGTGGTGTCTTTAGTCACAATGTTTGTTATTCCTTTTCTCTAGAAATTTAATCATAATTTATTATAATAAAACTCTTATTCTCGCACATACCTGCATCCTTGGCTTTTGAGGTTATATTTGTATGTATGGAAGTCTTTTGTGACGATTAAATCAATCATAATCAAAGAGTTTTTCCTTTTACTATTTCTATTTGATTCAATTACAAGAGTCCCAGTGCTGATTGACACTGTTAATTTAGTATTGACAGTAATGTTAGGTTGTTACAGAGACAAGTTGCCAAAATTAAAAAAATTAATTACACTGTGTTTAGTATTTTTTTTACCGCACGCTTTTTGTCTAGTACGATACGCAAACGCGTGTCGTAATAATTTCAGTACGAACGCAAAGTAGAAAATAGTATATTATTATACAAGTTTTATAAGACGATCTGTTGTCGCACGAATAAGTTTGGGGCACGACGAGCGAAGCGAGGAGTGCTCCAATGTCATGAGTGTGACAATACGTCTTATAAAACGAGTGTAATATATTATTTTTTCTACTTTGGTGCTCTTAGTTTCAAAAAAATTTGAAAATTGTGCTTTCTAAATATTCTAGAGATTTTTAGGATTAGGTACTAGTTGTGTTGGTATTTGTCATGTGTCATATGTCAACTAAAACTTCAAATTTAAAATCTCGAGTTTGATATTTTTGGGAATAAGTCATGGAAGAATTAAGTTGTACACTTGGATTGACCTTGACAGGAGCTCGTTAGAGATGCCCGACGCCGGCCAGCGTGCTATTACAGCAATACCAACGTAATAAGTATCAAAAAAAAGGGCGTTTCACAAAAAGTTCCTTTGTGACACTACTTTCAGTTTCACAAAAACTCGCTTATGATACCAAAGTAGAAAAAGTAATATATGCACATGATTACGGTAACAGTCAAATATTACTGTGCGTTGTTAAATGGTAGTAGATAATCTATTTTAACTTTTAAGAATGTATTAATTTCCTGTGATTATTAATATTTAAAAATAGTCGCATTAGTTATTTCGTAATTTATTCAATTTTACACAAATATTGAAATGGATTTCACCAGAAAGGCTGAAAGTCGGACGTCCGCGAAGAAGTTGAAGATAAGAAGACTTAGTCAAAGTCAGAAGTTTCAAGAATTTATTCATTACAAGCATCAAGAATGCCCGCAGAAAATTATTCAGAAGTGAGGCAAAGTTTGAAATAAAATAGTAACACCAATAAAATAGATGACGTTATATGTATAAAAAAACAAACCTTTTCATCTCAAACATAAAGAAGTTACTTGAAGAGCCACAAACAAACAAACAAACTGTTAATAATTAGTTTAAACTAATTAATTTTTAATATCAGATTGCGGTCCAATGGACCCGGCTAGTAAATTCAGATTAAGATATAGGACAGTATGCTCTACGAGTTCATTAGAATTAAACCGCAATAGATTCAATGATGTTTAAGTATAACAAAATATACAATTTGTGCGCATTGTAATTAATTAATCATTATTAATCATTTTAACAAAAGCATCGTTAATTGCCTTTTTAACAGCTTATGGGATCAAACCAAGTTACCTGTCCGTTTTGGTGGTCTAGGTATTCGATCTGTTGCATATATTTCAACTCCAGCTGTCTTATCTTCTATTTTTGCTAATTCTCGGCTCATTAAGACTATTCGTTTTTCCAACTTTGAGACATCTTACTCCAGTGAAGCCATTGAAGAATGGAAAATTATATCTAATTCTTCGTCTTTGCTCTCGACATCTCCCTCCATTCAACAAAATTGGGATTTGCCAATTATTGAAAATAATTTTTGAAACCTATTGTCTTCCTCAAATATTACTCAAAAAACTACAGTAGAATTCGGTTATAACGGCTCCGGTTATAGCGAACCACCGGTTATAACGAACTTTATTCCAAGTCCCGACATTTTCCCCTATGTAACAATGTAAAAAACAATCGGTTATAACGAACTATCGGATATAGCGAACCTGAAACGCCGATATTAATAAAATTTTAATCGGCTATAACGAACTTTGCATTGTATATAACACGTAATAACCTTTGAATCTGATGATGACTTGTCATTAAATTAGTGATTACAAAAAGAGAAACAAAGGGAACGTGAATTTCAACAATTGGAAAATTCAAATTTTTTCGAAAACTTACAACTAGAATATTTGGGTATTTGTGGTAGACAAAAATGACCACGAAGAAGCCAATAAGGATGAGCCGGAACCATCAGCATTACAGATTTTATGTACACAGGAAGCTGTGAGAAGTATTAACAACATTCGTAATTTTTTACAGAATTATTATGCGCCGATTATTGAAAATATGTGGACAATTTATAACTTAAAAATGCGACAGTTTAATCGAAAATAACAATTTTTTTCAAATAAAATTACTTATTGCATTTTGCTTTGTTTCACTTAAGTTTAGTCCTTGTCTTTATAATGGTTTTATACATTTGCATATTTATATTAGACAATAACGGTCTCATAAAACACCTTGCATTTATTCTTTCATTAACGCTTATAACCAACTTCGGATATAACGAACCGATTTTGACGGTCCCTTAAGGTTCACTATAACCGGATTCTACTGTATTTTATTAGCAGTGTCTGAATCCGAATCTGGAGCTTGGCTTGCATCTTTACCTTCTTCTAAATTAGGCACTTTGTTAGAAAAAACTACTTTACAAATTGCTGTTTCTCCAAGATTAGGCATCAGTATTTGTCATTCTCATATTTGTAATTGTGGTTCTTCAGTAGACACGCACAGTCATCATGGACTGTCTTGCATAAAAAGTGCAGGAAGAATCCCAAGACACAACTGTATTAACGACATCTTAAAACGTGCTTTCTCATCTGCGTTGGCAACGGGGTTCTGAGAGATGACGGCAAAAGTCCGGGTGGAATCACCATTATTCCCTGGAAGAAAGGCAAATCCCTTGTCTGGGATGTCACCTGTACAGATACGCTTGCACCTTCACATTTACCTGAGTCGTCCATATCTGTTAGATCTGCTGCAAACAAAGCAGAAAATCTTAAAAAAGAAAATATAGTTCGTTTGCAGATCACTACATTTTCATTGGTTTTGCTGTTGAAACCTTTGGTTCTTGGAGTATGAACGCTCAATCGTTGTTGGATGCTTTGGGAAGATCTATTATTGACGTCACAGGTATTCCTCAGCCAAAAACATACTTAAAACAACGAATTAGTATTGCCATTCAGAGAGGTAACGCAGCCAACGTTCTGGGAACTGTGCCTATTTCTTCTTCTCTGGACGAATTATTTAACTTAACGTAATTTTTAGTGTGTATTTTGTAAATTAATTTTTAATATTTTAAGTTAGTATTAATGTAATTAAAAATTATATATAATAATATGTAATAAATATATCATTACTATATCATTACTACTAAAGGGTGTGGCACACAATAGTAACTAATTTCACACTTTACAACAGTAAATTTATTAATCAAATAATTTAACTTTACAGAAAAATAAAATTACGTTAATTCAACACTAAACATTGATCAATACTCAAAAAGCGGGTGGCTTTCCAGGCCGTCTATAGTGAAATTCGGGTTACACCCTCGCTTCCATAGTCGAACAAGAACCGCCTTGCGCAGGTCACTTAAGGGCGACGTTACTTAAGAATGGATGGCGGGCTCCGCCGCGGTGCTATCAGCGGCGCTAACACTACATTTTTTATGTTAGCTATGTCACATTTCTGGCGTTTCCTTACTATTTATCAACTTTCTTAGCTACATTTAATTGTAATTTTTTATTTAGCAAAAAAAAAATATTTTTTTATACAGGTGTCCCGTTAGTCATCCCTTTGAGGGATGATAGACCAGCTCATGACTGACCAGAATATCAAAATATGATCTTAGTAAAAAGCCGTCAGTTTTCGAGAAATTGGCGCTTTTGTGAATTTTGTAAAAATCGACAACTTAAATCCGTTTTTCGAGTGCCACGGCTACAAAATTCCAAACTCTAAAATTCTAATTTTCTCTAGACAACCCTAAATAGTTTTTCTATTGATTACACTTCAATAATAAAATGAAGAGTGGTCTACGTTTGGAGAAAAAAAACATTTATGCCCGATTCATGAGTTATTATTTTTGTATTACGACGATTCACACTGTAAAAAAAATATTCCAAACTAAAGTGGCAAGTTATTTTAAACAATTTGAACAAAAATCTAGAGGATTTAAATCCTCTAGATTTTTTCTACTGGGGTTGCATAAAGGAGAAGGTCTGCGCAAAACAGTAAATAGCGGAAATTAATCGAAACAGAGTATTATTGAATATCGTAGCAAGCGCGAGACTGATAAAAAGGTCTTTTCTTAAAAGATGCTGCACGTGCATTCGACTTGGTGGTAGGCAATCTGAACACATTCTTTAATTGTTATTTGTGTTTTGTTTAGTTTTCAATAAATCCCTGACACTTTCATTTAGCAAGTGTTTTCATACGAATTTCTAATTATTGAATTAATTCCACAATGAGTTTCTATTGCAGTAAAATAGCAATATCTTTTTTCTGAAGTAAAACATAGCAAATGTTATAACCATTTTAAAAACTACACTAAATGAACAATCGTTAAAAATAACTTCCAGTTTAGCTTGGTATATTTTTGTTACAGTATGAACCGTCGAAGTTAGGTAATAAAAAAATAATAAATCATGAATCGGGCATAAATGTTGTTTCTTCTTCAAAGGTAGATCACTCTTGATTTTATTTTTGAACTGTAATCAATAGAAGAACTATTCAGGGTTGTGTAGCAAAAATTAGAATTTTAGATTATGGAATCTTGTAGCTGTGGTACTCAAAAAACTGATCTACGGTATCGGTTTTTACAAAATTCGCAAGTATCAATCTCTTGAAAACTAACAACTTTTTACTGAGATCATATTTTGATATTTTGGTCAGTCATGAGCTGGTCTATCATCCCTCTCAGGGATGATGTTGACTTACGGGACACCTGCGCACGTAATATTTAGATAGTAAAATTTTATTAGCTACTTGATTTACTATGTGACGTAACTTTCTCAATGGATATGTTTCCTACGGCAAATTGCAAACAAAATTTCTGTAAAAGCAATTATTCTAATTATTTGGTTTGAAAAGAGGTGTACAATACTTTCTCATACAAAATAAAATGTTCACAATAATTAAATTGGAACCGAAGCTGTTATACTTCACCCACAAAGGATTAAAACAAAAATTGGTAATGTGTTTGAGTGGGTGCAGGGGACCCGCAAAATGTTTTCCAATCCATTAGGTCATAAAAAAAAACCAAGAATAGCGGAATATTTTTATAATTTATGTGGCAATCATATTTAAAATTTGGAAAGTTAACGCTTGAAAAGAACCAATCTGGCATTTAATACCACCAATTTTAGGGAGATAGATGAAATAAATCAATACCTGTATAAATTTTACGTTTTATCGCTATTCTCAAAATAAATTTTATGAGTGCTGTAACAAGCTACCACAAACTTTAGTTACCCCGTCATTAAAATTAATACGGCGCTAAAAATAAACGAAGGGAAATTACAAAAAATTTAATAAATAAAACAACTCATTACGAATTAAGAAGTTCAGTGTCCTCGCTTTATCGCGCTTTTTTTGGGTCGCTTTAATGCCGATCTGAGGCCATCGTGAGGCTTTAAAACGCCAATCTGGGGTCGAAATCTGTTGAGCGCCTTTTTATATCGGGAAAAAATTTCTCGAAGCTGTTCTGTCAAATCAATAATCGTAATCCCATTATTAATAAGAAGTAGTTGGCTGTCTTTTTCAGCTGAAATTAAATTTTCGGATAAGGATTTTTAAGCTTGTTTAATGCTTCCGAACACCCTCCTTTCTAATTGGTGTCCATTTTTCTTTATTATGTAAATAATTCTATGAAGTTGGAAAAAAGCAGATGCTACATCAAAACGATAGAAGCACCTGTTTCCATGCAAACGTACCCAATAACAAGAGGATAGAGACGTTTTTCATGTAATTATTAGAACAGAAATAATTGGAATGATGTCATTAGCAGTAGATTTTCTGTGCGAATTATTCAGAATTTCACCAGTTTTTATTACGAGTCTATTCTAATTGGAATGGAGGGAGTAAATTTGAACATAAATTTAAATTTTTTTTTTGAGGGTAGAATATTGTTGGTGAATTTTAATAATGGAGTCCTCCTGTTAGGATAAAATGTTTTACATTGAAAATTATTGCTTAAAAAGTTTTTCTCTGTAATGCTTTATTTTGTTTCTGGAATGAGACATTTTTTATTCATTGTGTTTGTCAATCTCGATTTTCTAAAATCTTACTAACTGGAAAAATTTAAGCGATTTAACTCGTGCATATAAAATGTAAAGTTCGTATTGACGAAAGCTTGTTAACTTTCCAAATTCGTCCAAATCAGACTTGCTAATTCCAATTTTTAAAACGATTTCCTTCACGTTTTGAATTTTCAAATACCAAATCTAAAATCAAAAAAATTTGATCTCGTAATAAACTTAGACGAAGGTTTATTCTATGCCTTCGCTCAGGTATATAAATTTGTCAAATTTAACAATAGCTGTCGCCAGTGGAATGTCATAAACTAAATTTGAATCCTGAATCCTACAAATTTCGATTAAATGCGACATGCGACATAATTATTTATAATGTTTGTTTTTAATTTGGTATTTAGGAAAAATCTTATTTGGGAGAATTGTGTCTTATATGGAACATTTAACGGCTTTAACTTTTATCTCATATTTAACCGAGGAAAGTAATATAGATTACAAATCGTTTCGTTTGTTTACTTGTTACTCATTTGTAAATGTAATTTATGGAAATCGTTTATTAACAACAAAAAGTGACCTTAGTCGGTTAGCAACCTGTTAATTTTGGTAGGTAACCTGTAAAAAATTAACTGGTTAGCAACGTCTAGTTACTGTCGTGCTAATTAAAAATAATTAAATGTTCTGGCTGATGTTGAACTTTCCAGAAGTATTTGAAACGCAACTTCAGATTCTACCGAAGTAGAAGGCATAACATTTCTTGACTCACATGCGGGATTTTTTTTTACAATTACATTTTTTGATTAATAGAATCATTCTTCAGCAACTGCACTACTCCCCAGCACGTTTCAATGTCAAAATGTAACAAATCCAAGGTTTGTGAAAAGTTTTGACACAATAACTGTATGTGACTGACAGGATTTTATTGCAATTTTTAATTTTGCTTACAAATGAGTAACAAATAAACCATTATAGAATATACGCTAGGTAGCTCAAGTAAGTGACAAGCTCGCCAGACGGCTCACCAGTCATTTCCTACATTCGGCAGTAAACATCGTTTTACCCGACTAATAATTTAAAACATAATAGCTTTACGAAGATATAGTATACTTACGGTAAATGGTCTATTTTTTATCGCATCATCTAAGTCTGATGTTGTCCTCTTACCCTGACGTATGAGCCTAATATGGCACACCTACTTAACTAAAACCGGTACATTATTTTTGGATAGCCTTAATTACGTTTTTGATCATAGATAGATATATTATTACCCATATATAATCTTTTTAACAATAATTACAGACTCTCTCCCTGCGTCTCCCTCTTGAAATCTAGAGAAGTGGTTATTTTGAAAAAAGTTAAGTAACCATTCCATGTATCGAATACGTTCTACCGGTTCTGAAATATTTGCATTACACAGACTATATACAATAATATCAATCTTCTACAGAATCTAGAAATGCTACAACCTTCATATTTTATTTTCATACGAGAATCATATTGCACGTATCGATTTAAGAAATGAAGTACAAAGTGTATTAAGCTTTTAAAGGCAACTTATCATATACTAACGTTTGTTCACAACTTTATGTGAACTGCAAATAAGAAGTAAAATAAACTGGATTTCTCCCATAAACGTTATTTGCATGTATAAGTCAGTAAAGTAAAATTACTATTATTCGCTTTATGGATGTTGATAATTGATGTTAGTATTGTTCAATAGTTTGTATAAACGATGTTCGCACCAACATGAGTCTACTGTAGTTGGTTTTCTAAAACGCTCCTTTTTAGTTCCGTTTTTGAGGAAGGTACTTACTTTTTCTTTCTTCTAAACATAATCTTGTCTAATATAAAATATTTCTCAATTCTCCCAACCCTCATAGATTCAAAATGATTTTCTCAAGATTTTCATTTTTACTTCGTACAGCAGCTTCCGTTTTAATTAAACGACCTTTTAAGTCTTACACATACAATGATACTAAACAATGGAGAATTTAAAGAACATATTGTCTCTACCCATTTTCATCCCCTTGTTCCTATCTTTTATTAAATTTATTGTTTCGCAGTAGATTTCTTCCGTTGGAGCACTAAAGATTTCACTTATGTTTTCTTTCTAATTTATCTACTTCTATAAAATATTTTTAAAAAATTGTGGAAACAATGATAATTAAATATAAAGTTAAAGAAGTCAATTAATTAATTTTAATGTAGAAATGAAAATGATAATGACATTTTTTACCATCTTGTGAAACAACGCAATTTTTGCCTGTGATGGCTAATCCGTAAGGGTAAAATGAAAGATGGATCCTGGCAAACGGCACGATAGAAAAAAGCGCTGGAAATGCTGCAGTATAATTTTTCACAAGTTATTTGTGATGCTCAGTATTTTTCTCTCATTCAAAATCGATACTCGCTGCGAACCATTCATAATACTGGCCGTAAGAAAATTCAATAATTAAACATAATTTGCGAAATTGTCTAATATTACCGACAAATAAAATTTCGCAACTCAGTATCATCTGCGAAATTGTACGGTAGGTGAAGCAACCATCGAGGATAATTACTACGTACGGTTATCCATCAAAGTTCTCATTTATTAAATGGGAGCACTTGCGCAATTATATTTATTAAAAGGACGGCATCGATCGCGGAGATTGCAAGAACTGTTGGAACAACTCATTTCCGTGCAAGTCAAAGGACGAATGGCCTTGTGCTGTCACGTATTAAGTATTCATAACGTTCTCTTCACTGTGAAGAATGTTAAGCGAAATTTTCTTAACCATGTATAACTATAAATTCACTTCATTTCAGAACAATACCCGACATTATATTAAAATTTTTGCATACTTCCGCGACAAAAATTTTCTAATAAATTATGTCAGTGTTAAAATTCTACTCTGGAGGCGCTGTTGTAGTTAACACTGAATTAAATCTAATTCTCTTAATTAATTGATTGCGAATTTCAAACTAAGAGCAAAATTGATTAGAATGGATCGCTTTTGCTTTACAATGAACCAGGAAAATCTGTTTGATGTAAATTAGTATTGTCCTTAATAGAAAAATTCGTTAGCGAATTTTACCCGAATTTCATTTCAAGATTTACAATGTTCACGTTAAAACTATCTTGTACTACATTTTTATGTAATCCCGAGGGATCACTTCTAAGAAATGCATGTGTATTATGTAGCGGGTACGACTTGTAATTTTCAGACACAAATTACAAAGCGATAGCTGCAAGCTAAGAAGAATTTCACAAAATTTCTTACAATGATATCAAGAAACTTTAGTTTCTAGAAACCGAGAAATGTTCTTATAGGTTATATGGATGTTTAGGTACGGTCAGTACCACTCAGTTGCCTTTTGGTATTGCAATTACGATTTCAACTTTTTTCCCTGCTGATTTAAAAAAAAAACAAAAACAAAATTAATTCAAAAGTAGTGCACAAAGTTTCTTCTAGGTTATATTGAGATTTATTTATTATCCCCCGCTCCTGCCTTTAAAAAATCGTTGATTAAGGGAACACTTCACTCAAGGTTTATTGGATTTTAATGATAATTTCGATTATTTTGCGGCTGATTTAAATAAATAGCAATACCGAAAAATAAAATTCGACCGAACATTCCACTTTTTAATGATCTTTTCTGTGCCGCTGTTTTTATTTTCGTCTCTTACTATGACCAAGGGCGTGCACACGGAAAGTATTTATTGGACCCCTATGAAAAAACGGTAAATTATTTAGTCCAATTTGCAAACACAAAATTCCACAATTAAAAATGGTAGATTACCCAAGTATTGTTTACATTCTAATTTCATATTTTACAGCCATTTCGGTAAAATTGTATTTTTTATCACTGACATTTTTAGCAAAATCCGATGCTATCTTGTAGCAAAGCATAGAAAAAATAATATGCAGTGCAGACATTTTACTGGTCCGAAAGCCGACCATTCTCAGAATCATAACAAGGTTCATTACTATGCCTGAATTCTATACTAGATTTTTTTTTTTTTTTTATCTTCGGGAGAGAGGAAAATTTTTATGAAAACGTCTGTCGGCCCAACTTCAACAGACGAGCCAGGTTTTCCACAAAGGGTACAATATGCCGGCCCATCAACGGCCCACTGCCGGCAGCATGTGCTCTATACTAGAAGATTTAGCTAAAAATATTAAAGATAATCTCAATTTCGTGAAGTAAGTGATTTGGTTTTTGTGCCGACCGATATATTTTACTTCAAAATGTTGTCCATTACTTTGTAGTCACAGGTTTATTCTTCTTTTGCAATTTTTGGCAAATTTGAATTTTTGCCTGTGGCAATAATTCCTGAACAACAGAATCTTTATACGCATGTAAACCAAATTTTCTTAATACTCCGTGACATAAGAAAGTTCTAAAACGAACTTTTAAAATAAATAACGACAAGATAATGAAATTACTAACCAGCTTGAGCCGACAACTGATGCAATTATTTAGTCGGGCTTGTTTCCATGCGTGTTCCCACTCCTTCTAAAATCACTTCCCTTAAAACAGAAGGTCTGCACGGTGATTTTCTCTTACATACGTTGCGATCAATCAAGCGACTAGTTAGTTTTCGAACTTGCAGTTCAAAAATTTCATATTCAATTTTCAATTTCTGATTTAGAGTTTCTTGTTGAAACTGTACATAATGCGCGGTTCAGACTATTCATATGATATATCGACCATATTCCAGTTTTTTCAATATTATTGAAAGTGTGACTTAAAATATTGAGGTATGGACGACATCGAAAATATTGATGAAATGTATTGATGAAGACTGAAATATTTTAGGTACATATTGGCAATAACTATTGATCGTGCCTGTACACTGTAGAAAATTGAATTAATGTAATTAGAATTCACTATGAAATTCAGCTAATTTTACCTAAAGTTTTAGGTAACCAATATTTCACTAAAAATTTTGTGTAATTTTAGGGAAACTAAAAGAATTGTTACAAAATACATTGATTTTACACACGACATTTTGTGGTTTTGGCGCAAAAAGGGTGAATTTACTGTTCAAAAAAAATTTAACGTTCCAATATAAATGAATTTTTGCAAGTACTGTAAAAATTCGTTTCTTGCAAATGTTCATTTAATGTAACTTTCAAAAAAAACGAAATCTCTGTGACAATAGATAAACGACCATTTTAGGGGAAACTAGAGAAAGTGACTTTGGTTCGTCATAAAATATTAAAGAATACAATTAAAAACTGTTTTTTTTTTTAAAGTAATACGATACGGAGAGTTTTTAACTGTACAGAACGCTACCGAAAAGAACGATCATCTGTCAACTGTGTCAAAATGTGAAACTGACAGTAGAGCGGAAAAAATATCAACGTCGCTGAAGAGTGACAAGTTCTATAAGTGTGGTTAGCACAGTCATTGCATCTTGCGCTGTATACCTACCACGTAAAAAGAGCGAAATGTAGCTTATTCCATTTGGTTTCTTTCAGCATGAAACTCTCCTTCGATAAGCTGTACAAATCTGCTTGAGGCTTAAGGTTCAGGTAGACGTAAAAAAATAAAGCGACCGCAGAAAGACACCTTTTACATCTCTTTGAATGCCCTAAAATTCTATTAATGAAAGCGCGCCATATTCGGGTGGGGATAAACATCTAGTTAAACCTGTTACCGAACTTCTGCATTAATTACGATAGTCATGAATTAATAAGATGGCAAAGCGTATTAAACGGGATTAGTTGCAGCTCTACCTTATCGATGTCACGCGCAAACGTTTCTAGTCTACCATCATTTTTTAAATTGATATTTTAACTTAGTGAATTTCATAAATACGAATTCTCGTGGGAATAGTTGAAGCTTAGTTGCAATTTAGTTGAAATTGAATTGAACGCTGGCAGCATAGTGATAGTTTAAAATTTCATTTTCTTTAGGACACTGTTAGAAGCAAAACTGCGAAAATATTACTTCGGATGCAAAAAATGGCAAAATAAGAATTCACTAGCTTCAAACGTGTTTCACAATAAATTGAGCTATTCTTATACACGTCTCTCACTTATAGAGTGCTGACAGAATTGCTTTAGAGTTTTCTTCACACGCCACCAGGCCGAATACCCATTACAAAGCTCCTCTAAAATACATGCATCGGTTGATAGTATCTTATTTTAAAAAAATTTCATTCCACCGTAATGGCTCTTTCAGCGAAATCGTTCGGGAATTTTAGATAACGTACTATTGCGAGCAATTGAAAGTTAACGACATGGCCGGTAATACAGATTTTTGTTGTATATTTTAGCTTAGTGAACTGGGCTACTCATACAAAAATTTGAGTAAAACAAAAAAATGAACAATTAAAAGTCAATTAAAAAACTGAGAAAGTGGGACTGTTTTAATACTTTGTCCATGAACCGTTATTGTCAATAATATATTGTAAACGCCTGGGCATTGATAAAATAAGTGTTCTTATGTAATTCATATCTAGATTTCTCCAAGCTTCCATTATAGATTGAGAAAGTTGCTCCCTGTTATTTGGCCTAAAATTATTGTGATAAATTGTTTTTACTAGAGCAGCCCACACGTTTTCAATCGGGTTCAAGTCTGCACTTCGCGCAGGCCAGGGCAACACATTAATGTTATTATCTGTAAACCAGTCTCTGATGACATGAGCAGTATGGATTGGTGAATTATCCTGAAAATGGAGATATTAACATAAGTTCTAGCAAGAAGTTAACTATAGTGCACCTGTTGAAAGATATAATTGTTTCCATGAGTTTGTGTGACAGATGGTAGCATAATATCTTGTAAAATATCACGGTAGACTGCGCTGGTCAATCGCTGCTCCAGTCTCGAGCATTCACCTTGTCCTTGTATGCTAATCCAACCCCAAACAGCAACAGAAAAACGACCACTGTTATGGGTTGGTTTTACATATTGCTCTAAGTATCTTGAACGTGGTGGTCTGTACACACGAACTGATCCATTATGGGTCGATTGAAAAACTTTTTCGTCTGTAAATATTACATTATCCCACATATCGACTTCATCAATATAGGTATTTGCAAAATTTAGTCTATTAATTTTGTGATCTTCAGTTAAAGCACATTTTCTGGCTGCACAAAAATTGCGTAAATCAGAATCTTTAATACGACGATAAGCCGTCCATCGTGATCCAGGAAAATTAGTTTCTTGCATTGCACTGACAGCACTTTTAAATGGATGGTTTCTAAGATTTTCTAGTAGTGCTTCATCCATTTCTTGATTGGAAATCTTTGGACGGCCACCAGAATGATTGTAGGTAACAGTATGCGTTTCGATCCATTTCCGTTTAAGTTTAAAAATGCAAGTTTTACTCACTTGTAGATCATCTGCTACTCTTTGCAGAGACCAACCATTTTCTAGTAAAGTTACTGCACGCATTTTTTGACCTTCATTTAAACGTGGCATTTTAAATGATCTATTTGACATTTATCAGTTTGACGTATGGTACTTATGTATCCATGTATACGAACAATAAAAATCAGCATTTACACAGCCAAAAGTAGCCGTTAACTTACAATTGCTCTCAATAGTACATAAACTTCGCAATAGAGGACTACTTTATCTTAGCTTCTCTATTGAATTTTGCGCTGTATCGCAATTACTTGAAATAAAACGTGCTTTTCCGTATAATTTTCTTAAAACATGCTCATTTATACATACTATCTATAGCTTTTTGCACAAAGCTTGATAACAAAGTTTTCTTTACTAGCAATGTCATGATCGACAAGTAATCAAAAGCTTAACGAAATAATTAAAGCTGAAGCTAATAATTAATTACAATAAATCGTGCAAATAAGTACTCTACATTCCAGTTAGTGTTAAATTTCTAACCATTCATTCTACAGTGTGTCCACGGATGGGGCTGACAAGGGAGAGAACAAATTTATTTTCAACTTTACCTCAAGAAAGTATTCTTTATAAAAAGTTTTGCTTGTCCTGGATAGTCATAAACAATTGCCAAATTGTATTAAAATGTGCAGGTGTTACTTAGACTTATTGTTAGTCAGTTATGAAATAAATAATAAATAAATTTTATTATAATTATGTCATTTAATTATCACACAATATTACATAATTTGCACTCAACAGTTATCACCAAACTATAAGGCCGACCTCAGAAAACGCGCCAAAAGTACCTATATTTGCAGATATACAGAATTGTATTAATTGGTTCCGAGTTTTACTTTGTTCCGGCTTCCCCTACGTTGTTTCAAACAGAAGCGTTAAACAGGAGAATATTGTGTAATTTAACAATATCGTAATATTTGCAAATGTCTCACAGTTGTTTACCAGTACCAAAGTAGCGAATTGATTCTGAAATAACATAAGCCTAACAAACTGTGCTTCAAAGCACACTGAAAGCAAACAATTCCTAAAATTAATGAAATTTTTTTTTCCAAGTAAGCTTTGAAAATATGTCAAATTTGTGTATTTGAAATCTGCTTCTTAAGACTGGAATTTATGAGACAGAAAATGGTCTTGTATATCTTTCTTTCTTTAACGTATAGATGTTGCCTACGTGAGTATTTTTTTATTGGCCATCTATGTCCAGCTAGCTACACTAATATAAAATCGGTTTTGCCGTCCATAACATGGTATCACATATATTTGTCTGTACCAGACCTACGTGCGGAAAAAGTATTTCTGCAAATAAACAAATCTATTGTCAGTAACACTTTAAACTCCCCTTCAAGAAAAAAAAATATCAACAATAAAGCAATTAACACCATTCCAGTCAATTGTACTGGAAAAAACCCTTGCACATCTGGCATTTTTTTTGAGTGCATGCTCGAGTGTATCGAATCAAATTTTGACCAGTGTTTCATATTTTCGTGCTGAATCTTGTGAAATCGTTTTCGGCGACAAATCTGTCATTTTCAAGACAAAAACACAATTTTTACGTGTACGTGTGTTTTAAGTGCTTTACGTGTATTCGTGTATACGTGTATACATGTAGAAAATGGGAAGAGAAACGCTCAAATCAATGTTATTAAATGTTAACACAATGAAACACTAACGTAATTACCTGTTTGTTATGTATTATTGTTTAATTACATTAAATTCTTCTACAGAAAGCTGTATAGGCCGAATTGCCTGGCTGTATCTCTTTTTGCTTAGATTCTCCGAATGAAACACCTTTTTTGATTGTATGATTTATTGACACTATAGACACAATAAACCTAAATTATGCACTATGCACTACTATTGTAAGTAACTGGTCTAATATTTTGTATGGTCTTTTTGCGAGAGGGGCACTTCAGGTACTATTCTAACCCGGCTATGCCGCACATGTGCGCGTTCAAAAGCATTGTTCCAATAGCAATCCTGGGCGTCTTTGAATTTTAATAATTTACATCTGTAAAATTACTCAAATTTTTTAATAATTGCATATTAGTTTTAAAATAAAAGTACGTTTTTTATACCCGACTTATAATTGTCGGACCTCGTAATGCTTTACATTCTGTAAGAAGATCCAGAATTTTTTTTAATTTTTCCTTCCTTTTGAATAGGTACTTAGAATTTTTTGACAAATTTAATTTTATTTACTATATACAGACCATGTAAATATGACTTAGTTCCACTCTCTAATCTGTTATGGCACAGGAAATGATTGGTGAAAACTTGAGATTACTTACGTTATTTAAGGCGGCAATAATTACAAAAGGCCGCTCGGCCAGGCAGACAATACGTACGGAGACCCACAATTATTTCACCCTCTTTTTTCTCACTCTAAAGAATGTTCCCGCTTTTTTCATTTTGCACGGTATTTGAACAGTGACATCTGTTAAAAAATAGTTACACAAATGCACAATTTACTGCATTGCTTTGATTTTATTTGAGATAACAAAAGGTTTTATTTTTTACATCGTAATTTTCTCAAAAAGTATAGAATATTTTTGAGTGCCGTTTTTTTTATCACAAAGCAAATTTTCTATTCTCCGGGATGAGTTATTCTGGATCGAATTTGTTACGAAATAAATTAGTAGTGACTTAAAACAAGAGTTAAATTTAACGTTCACAATTCATTTGACATTTAACAAGGTGTATCTACGTAAATCATTTTCATATCGGATTGACAACAACTTACGACGTATAGTCAAGTATGTAGATTGAGAATAATTGTAAATTTGTCCAAAATGTTCATTAATTATTTAAAAAATTGCCATAAAATATTTGTATGTTTTCCCCATATTGACCCACGTGAGCGACAGAGTACGCCTGATCCCTTTTCGAAGAAAATATCGCAGCCTTATAACTGTTTTCTTTTTTCATATACCGGGTCTTTTTGTTTAACATTGAACATACAATGTAACCCCTGTGGCCATTTACAAAAAAAAAGTCAATCAGTCAGTATATGCAACCAATCGCACTCTCACTTTAACCTATTTTACTTTACGTAATATTAAATTGTAATGGCAAGAAGGATTAAATTTAAAAGTAGCGTTACAATAAATTTTTGAATTGTTTTCCTTCACATCCTAAACAATGCGCTAAACAATATTGCAAAATCCCTACACAACGTTTCTTATATAAATGGAATTTAATTGATTACTGCTCCGACAGTGATGGTATCGATCTGTCTGGGTAATTGATGAGAAATAAATTTCTTGATAGTTTGAAGCTATTGTTATTTTTATATCAATTCACCATATTAATTTTTTCTTCTTTTGAATACATTTTAGGGGCATTATAAAGTGAGGATCGGGACATGGTAACATATTTTCTAATACCGGGTGCCCAAAATCACCCGTACACCCCTTTTATAATCTAGAATATTGAGGAAAATTGAAAATTCAAGGTCACCTAGTAGTAAATTGACAGTGCCCGTTCGATTGGAAATATTTTCAACTTTCGGCTCTCACAGGAAATAGCCCACTTAGACTGGAAGTAAGCTTTTTAAATGGAATGCTATATTTTTTTCATGGATTCGGGTTCTACGCGAAAAAATTAGAATCTTTTGTTCGAAAAAAAATGTTTTGTTCCATTTTTGACACCCAAATGACATTTGAACTTCACTCCTCATCGAGACATGATGAACGCTCTCTCAACTTTGACACAACTTGACAAAATTCTTTCGAATAGCGGTATTATTGACTTCCTATTCCCACCGAAAGCCCAATTAGACCGGAGTTCAGGTTTTCAAATGAACAAGTATTATTTTCACGTACTCTGATTCGATGCTGAAAAATTTCGTGTAAATATAACTTGAAAAAAACGTGGTTTTCCTTATGCATGTAAACAATTCGCTATTAAACCAAAAGGGTCCAAAACAGAGTTCCCACATAACGGAAAAAATATCCCACTCTCACTAGTACCACTCTTATTGCCAAAATTGAAGAAAAATACTAGAAAAATGGTATTTTTTAAAAATATTCTAAGTGATTCTTAAAACAGATTGCATACTACATTTTCGGAATTATATCAATTCGATTATTACATTTTCAATTTTTACTAGTGTGTTGGCCTTTAGCGTGGAATAACCCTTTAATAACTAAATTCCAAACTTAAACTTTAACAATGAAATTTTTTATTTTTAAATTAGCACAAATATCAAATCATTTGGTATCATCAAGGATTGCTGGGATAAACAATATTTACTGATTAATTTTTTTTTACATTTATTGAACACTAGTAGAAAACCTCAGCCCTAGAACGGGCTGACAGTATTTATTGTGTATTTATGCATTTTATTTATCTATTTTATTTATTATATCTACCATTTTATTTATATACATTTGCATTGCAATATAATGTATTTTGCTTTACTTACCTTTAGGCTCCGTAAATTGACGATATAAAAGATATAATTAGTCAATTTTTGACACTCAGCTTCGTCGCCTACATTAGTCAATTTTTGACACTTAGCTTCGTCGCCTACTCTGATCCGTTCAAAAAAAATGCGAAATAGACGATCGGGAATTATATTTAGAGATGGGAAAGTTTATATTGTATGTTAAATGTTAAGAGAAAGATACGTTATTTCTTATGGTATATCGTACACTTTCTCTACAAGAAATTCTAAAGTGGCAGATAAGTGAAAAACTCATATACGCCAAAATATTTGGTTTAATCAGATTTTTTTATTTTACACTTTGACATGCCACCACTGTTGTCTCTAACTATATATTGATTTCACATAACATGTAGATGAAATTTTTATTATTTTTGAATACAGAAACACAATTTCTATTTTCATTAATACTAAAAAGAAGTTCTGGAAATTCATTTGGAGGGTTGGACAACGAAAAAAGTCCATGCGGGATTGAAACCCAAACAATCGTTGATTATACAATTAAAGCAGAATTTGTAATATTTGAAAAACTGTCTAGACTGAAAAGCTTTCAATCAGCAAAAACAAACAATAAATAAATTACATCAATACGAAGAAAATAAAATAATAACAATAAACATTGCTACCAGAACCAAATTTAATGTTTTATAAACGATAATTTCTTTACAAACTTTTTAATTAATTAGGCTGAGAGTTCCCCAACAAAACATTAAAGCTAATAGATAAACAAACAAAAGTACTAAATTTAAAATATGGTCTCGCAGGTGATTTGTATTAAGATATAGCATATTTTCCACAACATAAAAGTGGTGTGGGTGAGCTTAAACCTCACATACCCAATCAAAAAGCGATTGAAGAACGCCCACACCGAAAAAGGGGTCTAGCACGCACAACTGGAAGCCTTTCCATGTTTTCGTGTACCAAGTCAGCAAATATGATCGTTTAAATATTGCCCAACATTACCTGAACACCTTTTATTTAATCCGCTTCATACTTCACTGCGCCCGTCCAACCGGAGTTTGTTATTCTTTTTAATAATTCCCGGCGATTGGAGGTTGTTGCTGTTGAACACGAATTCCGGGCGGAACCACGAACCCTTCCTTACACTTATTAAAACTGACAATCGGTTACATCGTGCATTAATCTTCCCAACATTTTACAATGCGCATTTTTTTCTTTAAATGATAAACTGCCGTTATTTGTAAAAGTGTTACGTGTCATTCCGTTTTCTCAGTTTAATTTGACAGATGAAATATCGCGGCACGTATCAAGACATATCCGTTCACTGATTTCGAGAAGAAAACTTTCGCAGCCGTGCGAACTAAAATTAACTCCGGTAAACAAATTTCGACGAAAGCGCATTTTTTATCATTAAGGAGTCCGGAAATAATCTGAAAAAAAATATCCTCTCCCTGCTTGATTAATTAACGGACTTTTTCTGCTGAAAGCGCAACAACGTGGCAACGACACGCACAGAGAAGGCTAAGGGCGTTCTTAAAGGCAGTCATTTCGCTCCATTTCCGGGACATGTTTAAAAGCAGGCATGTGTCTGAAATGCGCAGAAATGGGTTCGATTGATTTCTTGTTTACTATTTAAATGAGGTCTTATTATCACACAATCGAGACGGTGGTCTAATATTGGCGTGCCTGATACCCCTTTGGGACGGCTATTTTTAGACATTTCTCATTCAACATTAATTGCCGGAAAGGGTTTAATTTATGACTTTCGTGGGACGTAAAAAATATTTTTGAGTATAATCGGATCACTCGAAGGAATTCTTCAGGTTTCGAGTGCGCCCTCGAGCTTGCGTTTTTAAGACGTGGCATTCAAACAAGCGTTTTCAATAAACGAAAACACCATTTTGGGGGCTTTATGATAAGAATCCGGTACTCAACACCGATTCAGAATTTTTTAAGGCGCTTTTTATTTTTATAAAAGAATCCTTTGTTAAAAACATTGCTGTTTCTTAATAAATCAATCCTAATATGATATGAATATAATAAAAGAAGAAGAATTTGTGGTTTTTGGTGTAGTAGCCATGAAATGGTTTTCGATTTACCAGTCTACACAATGTTAATCTCAGTGTCAAAGATTGAATGTGTGAGGTAATTCGTTACAAAGACATTTACAACCTTAAATTTTTACTCATGTCCTGTCATATTCTCTAAAATTAATTTTGAAGTAGATATAGGGTAGGGACACCATTTGTGGCCACTATGCCATCTCTTCACTATTTAAAATTACAATAGATTTATTTTACGCTAAACTGTACTTTGCTTAGTGCTTTGAGTAAGAAACAAGGTTGGATTTATTACGGTTTATTAAATAAAATATACTTTATAGTGTTTGCATGTAAATTTCTTCAGTTATTATAATGGTGACGGATCATATTCCACAATAAATGTTACCTAGTGTGGCTACAGGGCTAGGAATCTACTGGTGTTAAGAATGGCCAATAAAGTGACCAAAAAAATGGTGAATTTGCACACATCACCATAACAATTAAATTACGAAGGTTTGTGCAATTTCAACTTAAGAGGACCACTTGAGAAGCAAGATTCACAAGATGGCGCCACCGTAGTAAAAAGTGTCAATTTTGTAAAATGCTTTTTTCATTTTCAAGCTTTTTTATATAAAAAACTAGTGTCGGATATAAAAGATAAAAAAATGATCTAGGTATAAATTTGCCATGGAAAAACTTGAGAAAAGTATTTATTCAAAAATGTCAAACTTTCAATATTTGAATTTTTTGTTAAAAATAAAGAAAATCTTGCTGATCACACCCTGGAAGCATTAATCATAAGTATACTCGTACATTATCTAATCACATTTGTCAGTATTTAAGTCAAAAAGCATCGGAAATTGTGACATTTTTGGAATAAATATTTTTTTCAAATTTATGTCTATATCTAGATCATTTTTTTATCTTTTATATCCACCACTAGTTTTTTATATAAAAAAGCTTGTTAATGAAAAAATCTTTTACAAAATTGGCACTTTACTACGGTGGCGTCATCTTGTGAATCTTGCTTCTCAAGTGGCCCTCTTAAAAACTATAGCTTAACTAAAAAATATAAAGAAACAGTACAAGAATTTAGGTTTTAAGGTTGTTTTAAGTAATTTTTTCATATTAGTCAATCACAAATTTTGCTTAAAGTTACTACATATCACATATCACTACAACCCTTGACAGCAAGACAAGCTTTTATAGGCCTGCAAGTAGTGATCACCAAACGAAGAGGCAAGTTTCATACAAAGGCTAACCGAAAGCATCAGTGAGGTCATCTAACCTAGGGATGACGGTAAAGTTCTTGCGTCGCTTTATAACTCAATCCCGCAGAGCAGAGGTCAATTTAATTTTTTAATTATCTATTGGTAGCTCAGCATTTTACCATGTTTGGTCAACAATTCATATCCCTTCGTAGTGTTGCAATTCCAGTGTTATTTAGAATCTTTCCATTTATACTTTTAAGGCTATAGGCCTGGACACGAAATCGTTTCTTTAATTTCCTAAGCATATTTTTTATCAAAACCTTACCAAATCTTTACGAAATTCCTAAAAAACATAGCTTTCAATAGATGCGCCGTCTTTTTTTCGAAATTGTATGAAGGGGCCCCTAAGAAAAATGTAAATTTAAAAATTCAAAAAAATAGCGCTGTACAGGGTGTCCCATCACTTGTGGCCACCCCCAAAATTGAGCTTTAATTGAAAGCTATGAATTTGAAATTTGGTGCACGTATGACTCTGGTATAAGGCTAGAAATTTCCGGTTTTAAATGTTAATTGTCGGCGTTAGTTTTCGAGAAAAAAAATAAAAACTGATTTTTTATAAAAATACTATCTCCCAATTTCGTCAAATTTCACTTTTCAGGATCAGTATTATTTAGACAAAGATGTCCAAAGTAAAAAAAAAAATCCAAAAGCTGTAATTAGCCTAAAATTCCCTTATATTCGAATCATAACAGTAAATGTAATGATTTATGGCCCTAATAATCCTCAAGAATCTCTCCGCAAAGTCGAGTACAATTTAAATTTATGGCATTGTAAAAATTTGTCGGTGTCTAGTGGAAACCAGGCCAAGAGAACGTCAGTAGCGTACCTAAATCGAACCTTTTTACATTCTTGTAAATTTCTAAAATTTTTGTAAGTCCTCTAATAAATTATGATTATGAGAACGAACATGATTTAAAGTATGGATGTTGAATTATATTTTTTAAGTCGAAGAGGAGTTATTACATTTTGAATTAATCTTTCGTTAGAACCTGTCCAAAAGCATGTTTTATCCATAAATATTTAATGACTTTATTGCTAAAGTAACTGGTATCTCAAATGATCTATCCTTTTTCAGAACCGCACTGAAAATATTGTAAACGAAAAATATTAATAAAAGTAACGCTTACCGCATGCAGTTTATTATAAGTGATGTTCAAAGTGGTGTCCATCCCGTTCTATGCACATTTGAAGTCTTCGCTCAAATGACGCTTGAACAGTGGCCGCTTTATTTAAATTATTTAACGTTTGAAAAGCATTAACTATGCGTGCTTGCATATCGTCTCTAGTGGTGGGTGCAGTTCGATAAACTATTTCTTGGACGGCGCCCCATAAAAAGAAATCCATTGGCGTCAAATCAGGAGAGCGCGCCGGCCAAGGAATTGGACCTCCACGTCCAATCCATCGAAAAGGGTAGTGTGTATCCACCGCGTTTCTTGCAACTTGGGCAAAATGAGGTGGAGCCCCATCTTGCTGCAACCACATATTTGGAATAACGTTTAGAGGGATATCTTCTAATAGATTGTCAAGGTGGTTTTCTATAAATTCTGCGTAAATTTGTCCATTCAAGTGACGGTCAAAAAAGAAGGGACCTACTAATCGATTATTGATTATTCCCCCCCAAACATTAATGGACCAGTAGTTTTGAATTCGCTGCTCTCGCATCCAGCGGGGATTAACTGGTGACCAGTAGTGAAGATTGTGTTTATTAACTTGCCCACTACTCTTAAATGAGCATTCATCTGTAAATAACACATTTCTAAAAAAGTGTAGATCCTCACGGAGCTTTCCATTAGCCCATTGGCAAAAATTTACGCGGCTTTCGAAATCTCGATCATGCAGTTGCTGATGTAACTCTATGTGGTAAGGATGATATTTGTGCTTCTTTAATATCCTCCCTACTGAAGATCGACTAATTCCCGTGTCTTCACTGATTTCCCTAATGCTCAATTGGGGATTATTATCGGCGAGATTTAAAACTGCAGCTTGATTGACTTCATGCGTGACCGTGGGATTCACTGTCGTTTTTTCTTTGCCCTTTAAATTTCCGTTTTGTTTCAAGGAATCAACAAGTCTTTGAAATATTTTTCTTTCTATCGCAACTCTTTGAGGAAAACGCTCGGCGTAAATTTGAGCAGCTTGAACAGAATTTTGCCGTGCTTCTCCGTAAATTAATATCATATCAGTCTTTTCTTCGAAGGTAAAGGTAACCGGCATTATAAACGAAAACTAATTAAAACACAGATAAACACTTTTTGGACAAAGTTACTCTTCAAAAGCTGAAGTTGAACTGATAGCAAAAGTAATACACCCACCCTACGTTTATAACTGACAGTCGATTTTTACGACTACCTACATTTACTATTGAAAAATGCAATTCCGAAGCAACTTTAGCAATAAAGTCATTAAATATTTATGAATGAAACGTGCTTTCGAACAGGTTCTCACGAAAAATTCAACCAGTACGACAACAATAATCCGTGAAACTAATTTCCAAATTTACGGGGATGACAAAGTGAGTCTCGAACGAGTTCCGAAATCATTCAGTGCGATATTCATCAGCCCGTTATTCAAAATCTTTCGCATTCAATTTTGAACTCAAACATTAATTCAAAATGTAATAAGTCCTCTTCGACTTAAAAAAAATAATTCAACATCCAGACTTTAAATCATGTTCGTTCTCATAATCGTAATTTATTAGAAGACTTACAAAAATTTTAGAAATCTACAAGAATGTAAAATGGTTCGATTTAGGTACGCTACTGACGTTCACTTCGCCTGGTTTCCACTCGACACTGACAAATTTTTACAATGCCATAAATTTAAATTGTACTTGACTTGCGGACAGCTTCTTGAGGATCGTTAGGCCCATAAATCATTTTATTTACGGTTAAGATTCGAATATAAGGGAATTTTAGGCTAATTACAGCTTTTGGATTTTTTTTTTACTTTGAACATCTTTGTCTCAATAATACTGATCCTAAAAAGTGAAATTTGACAAAATTGGGAGATAGTATTTTTATAAAAAATCAGTTTTTATTTTTTTTCTCGAAAACTAACGCCGACAATTAACATTTAAAACCGGAAATTTCTAGGCTTATACCAGAGTCATACGTGCACCAAATTTCAAATTCATAGCTTTCAATTAAAGCTCAATTTTGGGGGTGGCCACAAGTGATGGGACACCCTGTACAAGAAATTTCGTAATACTCAGCAACAATACGTTTCGTTTTTTGAAAAATTTCAAGAAATAAAGAAGGAAAGCCTAAAATCGTCAATGTCTCTTTAAAGGAGCACAATACACAAAAAATAAGTTGGTTTCATTTAGAAGTACGTCTAATTCTAAGAAAAATGGTATATGTGTTATGTTTCTGCTTAGGTTATTTGTTTAGTTATAATAAATTTAAAATAGGCGCGTGACGTCGCTGGTCCCTGCTCATCGCAGCGGCCTATCTTACACGTGTAAAAAATACTCCCTACCTTTAAACCATATTTTCGAAATTTTGTTACGAGTATTTAGACTGTGTTTTGTATGTACGATAGTGCAACCAAAATTTTTTAAATTTTTTAAATGTATTAAATGTGGTTCGTATCACTTTTACGCACTTCTAAAGGTTATTCCTACCGCATTAGATAGTGTTTTTTTGAGTTACGTAAATGAACGACACTTTTCTTATGTACGCGTTTAGTAAGTTACCAAATGTAAATTAATGTACCTACTGATGGTACAGTACTTTTTTTCAAACAAGGTTCTTTTGAATTTGGTAGAAATTTTGTTTTTAGAACAAACGATTCGTCGAAATCACTTTCTAAAAAATGTTTATTGCAAATTCTTGCACTTTGTCCTGGTTGAAATGATTTCCTTTTACAAAATTCTGAACAAGACGCAAATCGTTTCGACGATTTTTCTCTATTAGGAAAACGATGTCCCGCTGGTTCACTGGTCGGCAATGTTCTTGTGACTACTGTTGAAAATAACTCTGAGCTACCATGTTTTATAAAGTTTGATTATTCTGTTTACGACTTTAAATCGCAATCAACTTTTACTGATGATAATGAGGGTTCACTGCAGGGTGCCACAAACCTCCTTGCTTTAAAAAATATTTTCGTAGATACTTCAGGACCGTACGACGTGAATAAAAGTCATAGAAAATGTACTTATACAGAATTCATGAAGTACCTAAGTTAATCAATAACCCCACATACCTACCTAATTATTAGAAGAGGTTTAATGTTTAATCGTGTATATCATATTTATATCTAAACATTAAAATAAAAATTTACCAAATACAGACCTGGCCATTTTTGTCCATGTTGATTATTAACGCTTATCTACTTTTATGAACGGATCACTTATAATATTGTAAAAGGCACAATCATAAACGCAGAATATCTTTAGCCAAGCTTTACGCACAATTAGATAAAATAGGAACGCATCGCACAATCTGGGCGCTGTTCTTGTTTAATATTAAAAAAAAACTAAACACTGTATCGAAATTCTGATTCTTTTATCGTCTTTAGCGCAAACATTCACACAGTCTCATATAAATTAAGCATTAAAAATATTATTTTTAGGTAGATAAATCATTGTGCGAAGCGAGTAGCTTTTAGAAGTAAAAGATAGGGCGGTTATTTGCGTGGGGACCAGTAACGTTACACGGCAATTCTAAATGTCTTAATATCTCCTAAAGCAATTTTTTTACGTTGAATTTTTAATTTTAATAGTTCTGACTGCAATAATTTAACATTACTTAACTAATAATTTAAAAAGATTGTTTTTTATCGTGCTCTTTTAACATTGGCCCGCTTAGCATACTTTTGTCGTTAGTCGTACCAAAAACAGTAAAATGCCCACTTGAAAATTGAACTGACGGAACCGAGCGTATCGTCTTTTAATGAAACTTAATGTACTAAAAGTTGCTCCAAAAACATCAAATTTACAAATTTTGTAAAAGATTGGTAATTTTTATTATCTTTAATACTGAACAACTACTAATACATGAACTTGGAATTTGAAAATAGAACTGCTAGAACCTACTAAATTCTTTATACCAACCCATCAGACAGTGTTTATTCAAATTATCCAATTAACAGCTTTAACTTTTTCAAAAAGGTTTACTTCCCAATCGGTCTGTTCAGCTAAAGCGAATCAAGTTCGAACAGTTTAATAGAATTCTGTAATATTACCTAAAAGCACTGTTGTTAGCTATTGTATAAGTTATCGCGGCTACGAACTTTTGGTCACACCCACACACATACTTACACAATAATATACATTTCAAAAATACTCAAAACGTGTTCAGGAAATTCAAAACATATTCCTTTCAATTTCGATTACTATGCGAGCTATCGTTATAACAATAATTCATCACAGACTCACATAAAACAGAGAAGCAAAAATTTACGCTGCACCTTTTTTATCTGAAGATAACAAAAACAATTAAAAGATTTTATAGCAAAAATTGTGTCTGTACAACATATCTTTAATTTTTATGCAAATGAAATTTTTAAAATTGCATTTTCTGGAGTTTTAAATATTCAAATGGTTTGTTTTTATTAGAAAATTTCATTTTGAGGGAAAACATTTGTGCAAACATAATTCTTCAAGTTTGCTTAAACGGGGTGCCAGAAATTGCCTCTCGTGGCTATATTTTACAAACTGTGTAAAATACAAATCCGAAACTTTGCATGTTGCAGTTATAAATTTAACGAAGAAAGATGGACCTAAAAGGCGGTCTGTTGCTCTGCGTTTTTTTCAAAGTTGCAAGAATAAATTTTCCGCTTAATGTTTATTGAATGTTTATTCAAGGTTAAAACTCGAGAAAGATGTTATTTATTGATCCATCAATTAATATCTTTTTGCGAGCAAAAATCCGCCATCTTTCGCGCTGTCAAGAAAATGTTCAAAATAGAAAAATAAATTTTATGTCAATACCAATAGCATTTATTGTATTATATAAAAGGAAACTTCGATTCTGTATTTACCGAAATTTCTTTCCTCCGAACCTGTTGTTATTATCATCACATACAGTTGACACCTTTCAAATTCTTGGTTAAGGGGGCCACTTGAGAAGCAAGATTCACAAGATGGCGCCACCGTAATAAAGTGTCAATTTTGTAAAAGATCTTTTCATTAACAAGCTTTTTTATGTAAAAAACTAGTGGTGGATATAAAAGAGAAAAAAATGATTTAGGTATTGACATAAATTTGCCATGGAAAAACTTGAAGAAAGTATTTATTCAAAAATGTCACAGTTTCCGATGCTTTTTGACTTAAATACTGACAAATGTGATTAGATAATGTACGAGTATACTTATGATTAATGCTTCCAGGGTGTGATCAACAAGATTTTCTTTACTTTCAACAAAAATTCAAATATTATTGAAAGTTTGACATTTTTGAATAAATAATTTTCTCAACTTTTTCCATGGCAAATTTATGTCTATACCTAGATCATTTTTTTATCTATTATATCCGCCACTAGTTTTTTATACATATAAAAAAGTTTGTTAATGAAAAAAGCATTTTACAAAATTGACACCTTTTTCTACGGTGGCGCCATCTTGTGAATCTTGCTTCTCAAGTGGCCCCCTTAAACTAACAAATTTTTATATTTCTCGAGTACGCACTTTGATTTGCCCCTTCCCACAATAGATTTGTTCCGGACAATTTTCCGACTTTGAATTCTCATTGAAAACTTTTTTCATACCGAATTCTAAACTCGTCTAAAAAATTGTTCCGGTGAAAAACACCGCTGAACACTAAGATCATTTTCTTTTCAATACGCCGTACGATCGAATCAAAAAAGTTCGTCCGGAAAAACTTCTTAATGCGCCCGACTCCCCATCTGTGATTACGGCCGGTGCTGCGCACATCTCCGAAAAAGTAATATTTTATGTTACATAAAAGAAAGCGCGACACGGCCGTAATTCAACTCGCTAAGGAAGATTTCAACGCCACAATTCATTGTTCCTCATCGGTGCACGTGCACACGTCCTAACATCCGCCGAAACTTAATACCTGACGAATACCCGGAACGAGCAAAGCAAAGGATTTCGCTGCAGATAACGTATACAAAAAGATTGTTTTCCGAATTTACGGCCACACCAAAAATCACCATTTCGAACGTTTAATAAAATATTGAATAAAGAATGACGAGTTTACTTTTGCGCCAAATCTCCTTTGCAAGCAATAAAAGCTCGCTCATTTCATACACATGGAAACAAGTTGAGATATGTTTTGATATTAACACCGCAGTGGGCGCGCCTGTCGTTGTTACGTGCATGATCGCGCTTCGGTCTTTTCCCCGCCTTTGTTATTTTTGCAAAATTTTTGAAGAATTGACTTAGGTATTATTAAAATTTATTAGTACGTAAATTTCATTGAAAAAAACCTTAAACAAACACTATGGATTTATTTTTACAAGAAATATATTGAATAATATAATATTTTTAAAATTTATTGTTTAAAAAAGACTGAAAATTATTTACAATTAAAAAAACATGTAAAAGACAATATTTACTTCTATTCGGTTATATTATTTACGGATAAAGTTTGTTCTATTATGTCGTTACAGTCACTGCAATAATTAGTGGTGTGCTCTTTGCATATAAAAGAGTCGCATTTTTTGCACTGTTGTTTAGTTTTCCTATTTTGTTTGGAAGTGCAATAACAACATCTTCCTTCAACATTTGATCGTATTTTTTTTGGCGCTGATTCGCCCATAACATTTTTAATGCTACTCTTTAGATTAGTAGGCAATGTTTCAATGTCTTTCCGAAATTCCAACTGATCTTTTAGCAATGCTTTTGCCAATTCTTTAAGGAAAATACGTCGCTTAGGGCCCTTATAGTTTTCATTCACTTGATAAATAATGTAGGAATTTAATCCTGCCATATTCATCATTGAAAAAAAAACTGTCAAGGGCCACCGCCTGGATTTGCGCGAAACGGAATATAGCCCTTTCATCTCGTCGACCTTATCTACACCTCCTTTTGTCAAATTATAGAATGTAATAATTTCCGGTTTATTTTTTTCACTGCTTCCGTCGATGTGTCCGTCTTCGTGCATAGAGGATGCTAAAAGAACACTTTTGTTTTTTTTAGGAATGTAGGACACTACAGTAGTGTAATCGTTGAATATAAATTTACTGGATTGCACTTCTCTGTTGTTAGGTTTGATAAACTCAGGAGGTAGTTCTCGTTTATTTTTCCGTACTGTACCAACTAATGTCAAGTTATCGTCATCTTTGAAACTTTGTATTAGAGGAAATGAGGTGAACCAATTATCCACTGTAATGTTCCTGCCTGTGTTGCGAATTGGTTCAATTAGCCGTTTTACAACATCAAAGCTTGAATTATTTAGAACAAGTGGACCAGGTGGTTGAACCCCTGTGTAAATTTCTAAATTTTTTATATAATAGGTACGTGCATCTACTAATGCAAAAATTTTAATTCCGTATCTAGCTGGTTTGGATTTCATATAAATTCTAAAAGGGCAGTGTCCCTTGAATGCTTCCAGCATCTCGTCAATTGTGCAATATTCGTTGACGTTCATAAATTTTTGACAAGAAGAAACGAAATCTGTAAATACATCTCGTATAGGAGCTAACTTATCAAATTTTCTTCTGTCAACTCTGGTTCTTACATCGTCAAACCTCAAACATCTGAGAATAAAGCGAAACCTTTTTAGAGACATTGCGGCACGAAAGTACTCGATTCCGGTTCCATCCGTTTCCCACAGGTCTTCTAAATTTATGTGTGCAGATCGATTAACCCCAGCCAAATAAAGAAGCCCTAGAACTGCATTCAGTTCAGTACGATTGATAGGCTTTACGTCCCGTTCTCTACTATATTTGGGATTTTGTATGTCAATATAAATGTTGGTGCACTCAACTATTTTGTCCAACATACTGTCGGAAAAATAAAGTTTCCAAACGTCAAGTGGAGTTTTCGCTTGTTTTGCTTCCGTGTGTAGAGTACGAAAATGACTTACAATGTTATGACGTCTTGTTCTTGATGCTTGAGATAATGGTGTAGTAGACCACAAGGTTTCCATGTCCTTTCCAAAAGTAAACGACCTGTCACCTTCGTCAAATTCATTCTGTTCTACTGCTTCTTCTTCCTCAAAATCACTTTCTGATTCTGAATTTTGTATTTCTAAATTATCGTCTTCACCCGTTTCATCTCCACTTACTTCTTCATCATTTACGTCAGATTCCTGAAGAACTTGTTGGATTCGCATAACGTCAAATTCATCGTCTGGGGCTAATCGATTCATCTAGAAAAAAAGTAAATTTCACAATTATCCAATCGATCTTATGCTAATAAATTAAATTATTTTTGAAAAAAAGGAAAAAAAAAAGAAAAAATGTTATTATAAATTTATAGTAAAAAATATTAATAAGAAATTTACTTACTTTACAAGGCGCGCTGTCGGTCTTTTCAACCAACCTAGGAACACTGTTGCAAAAACTAGAACAAAAACGACTAAACGGCCGAAACAAAACTAATGATGGATTGAGATTGACTGACCGCAATGTGAAACAGGATGCCATGTAATCTCAAGGTTACACTGCTGACACTGCAGTTTTATCAATGTAATTTGTAGAAGTGGCGGGAAAATGACCGCGGCGCGACTACTGCGGTGTTAAATGAAAATACTGGCTGGACGAGAATAAATAGTTTGCAGAACGTTTTATTTTCCACTACAAACAAAACGGTAGTTTTAATTTATTTTTGTATCTTTCTCTCTCTTTAGGGATGAATATAAATAATAAAAGTATTTAATAGATTGAAATGAAAGATTTATTCTGAAACAAACATTTTTATAAGATTTGCAAAATGAATAATGAAATTTGTGTCATAAAGAAAACATTCATTTAAGTGATTAATTAGGCGGTGTGACGGTTGTCTTTTTTGTTTTATACAGGGTGGCGCATGATAGTTACACCTTGAGATGGTACATCAAATACTATTTCAAATATTATAATTGGAACAGTTTTTAAATTATTTGGAAATTAAAAAATTTTAAGTTTGAGATCGCTGTGCAATTTGAACATAAGGGGTTGCATGCATTTTGTCATCCGTACCGGTATAGTGTAATAATGCTTGAACGCTGTTGCCACAGTTGCCAAAATTGCGGATATTTGGGATTTTGGATGGCAAAAGACTAAATTATGAATCAACTGATTGTAAAAATGAAGCAATTTTTATTTGATTACTTATTTTACCTGTTGAACTATGAGTTATTAACATTTTTGAGATAAATTTTGCAAGAAGAATTGCAAAGTTTGATCAAACGATTAACACGAAATTTGTACGACGATTTGCGTGGTGTACATATATACACCGTGAATCAATTATGGTCTACTTCTGAAAGTTTTTTAGTTGCAACCAAACATACTAATTCCACTTACCACTTGATACTGCCTTTGATTTAAATTTTAAATGGAATCAAAATTGCTTTATTGGCTACAAACGTTAAAATGACAATGTAAGAAATTTAATCAGCAAAATTACGTAAAAGGGCTTAAAACCTAACGCAAAAATTGTTCAAAATGCATTCCATTGTGGAGCAAACAAACTTCGACCCGGTTTAAAAACGGCCTTTGAACGCATTGTAATGTCTCTGGTGTTACGGCCATACACTCTTCACAAATTCGTTGTCTGAGTTCTTGGACTGTATGGAAAGGAGTTTGGTAGACTCTTTGTTTTAGTACGCCCCACAGGAAAAAATCTAAAGGCGTTAAGTCTGGACTTCTGGGTGGCCAAGGGTTATTGGAACCGCTTTCTATCCAAACGTTTGTAAAATTGTCATCTAAATATTGTCAGAACAATGGAATGCTAGATGTATTTTTTAATTTTTGAAAAATTAGAGATCTTTTGCTTGTTTCAATTAGTATGTTTGGTTGCGTCTAAGAAAAATTCAGAAGTAGACCATAGATTCACGGTGTATTATGCGTCATTTACAAAAAAATTATATACAGTGAAATCCGCTTCATCGAACCACCGGTTAATGGGACCAGCCGCTTAATTGGACCAAATCTTAAAGAACAGAAACCAATCCAGAAAGTAACATGAACTTACTTCGCTTATTTGAACCAACATGTCGCTTAATCGGGCCAGTGAATGTAAGATAAAATAAAATATTAAAATTGTGCTCAAATAGTATAAACTCTTAGAATCCTAGTTGATAATATGTTCTCAAATTATTGCATAGATATAATATAAACATAGCATAAATTGTTAGCGTTAAATCGCCGTAGTTGCACGGATGGTCGGCAAGACGACCCAGAAGCCTTTTAATTTTATTCTTTTTTGGTTTTATTGCCCCTAACTAACAAGACTTTAACGGGTCAGTATTGTAAAGAGACCATCCTTTTAGTTTTAGTTACTTAAAAAATTTTGTCTTAGCCCTCAAAGGCTCTATTTTATTTGAACTTTGGATAATTTGACCAGCCGCTTAATCGAACCAAAACGTGCTGGTCCAGATGTGGTCCGATTAAGCGGAATCTACTATACTTCTTTCTATGTTTCCTTGCTGCTGCTTTTCACGAAAGGCAAAATTTATTTACCTGGCCTTTACAAATATTCATCTACACCACTGTTCGGGTAATTATTCAAACGAAATTTTCTTCTTTTAACGTTTCTCTTTAGATTTTTAAATAAATTGAAATCCCAGAGCACTAAATCTGGACTGTCTGAATCCACAATCTTGAATAATGCCTTTTCCAAGCAGCAGATGTCTTACGAAAACTATCTGTTTTCTCTCTAATGAGGCCTTCGAAGGCTTTTTCAAATTTAGTAACGCAGCTAAACTCCTTCCACGTCACAAAAATTATTTTACATTTTGTTCTTTGTAAAAGATTGAGTTTTGGTGTAGTTTGTTGACGGGAATATTTGCGAACTCACTGCGTTGATTCTTGTTTATTGAGAGGGTCACAATAATTCATTCAATTCTAAAGGCAAAATTTAAAATTTTCTGTAGTTTACCATGGATCATTCTCGACACAAAATCGTTACAAACGTTTAAATTTTACAAAATATAAGTCAATTTGGTACAAACATAAAAACTGTTACAGTAACGTCACAATAAAATGTGAAATTTTGTAGCTTATCATTTCTATAGTTAGTGAGATTTCAAAATGATAAAATTGAGAATGTGGGATACTGGGAGACGAAAAAGAATTAAATAATAGCAGCATCAATAATAAACCGTAGAAAATTGAAATACCTGGACTTCCCTGATGTTAATCG
The DNA here is from genome assembly GCA_949768715.1 of Dascillus cervinus. Taxonomy (NCBI): domain Eukaryota; kingdom Metazoa; phylum Arthropoda; class Insecta; order Coleoptera; family Dascillidae; genus Dascillus; species Dascillus cervinus. Next base: position 19,536,993 of record OX458319.1, on the reverse strand, counting down.
TCACCCCCAAAATTGCTCTCAAGTAATAAATTATTAGCTTCAAGTTTTGTTTATATCACGGAGTGATGTACGACCTATTAATATTTTTTTCTGAAATTTACCCAGCTTAATTTCATCTTGCAGATCAAAAAATATTTTGTTTAAATTTTTTAACCGCGTTTAAACATTTAAATCGATTAATAATAAAATAAAATCACCAAAACTTTGAACAAAGATTTAAGATTTTAAATAGCTTATAAACCATGGGGTTATCAGGTCCGGACACAATGTCTCCTTAGTATTTCTTAATAACAGTTCGATTCAACATTCTACTTGTGGTTTCCCATTAAATTGTCTTTATGTTAGTTGGATTCAGTTATTTGAAGCGAACAGCAGCCAGTGTTTTGGTGATGTTTTGTAAATCTAAAATTTCAAAGCCTAAATACGCCCCTGTTACTGTATTAGTACCGTATTACCTGGCATCTTCGGAACATTTTATTTGTTCAAAAAGCTTTGTAATTTTACAACATTTGCCTGATTTATTGGTTATGACTTGAAAGGTGTAATTTGTTACTGACATCTCAGTATTTCTAATCGAAATAACGACGAGTTTCAATTAAAATTTGATAAGGTTTTGATATTATAAATAAAAGATTTGTGAAAGAAGAAGCTCAAAAATGACATAAATGAGCGTCGCGACGTCAGATGACAGAAACTGAAAATCAAATTAACATCAGATTGTAGGTTATTAATGACTGAATACATGGCTGAATTTTCTTAGTAATATCTTCAAAATGAAGATTTTCTGAGAGTGATCGTTAATTTTGGAGAGCACTGTACACTTAGAGACACAAAACGCAAATTGCTTTGTTTGGGATCAAATGGACATGAGTGTTGCCAACGCCTGAATAAGACATAGTACCAGAAGAAGAACATTACATAATAATTTGAACCCACATTGTCAAAACATTACAAAATTTTGTAATTTCATATAAAATGGCGTACTTTTCCGAAATAGATTTTTTATTCGAAGACGGTTAAATTAAAAGATGAAGTGAAATATGCATTTAACCCTGCAATATTTAACATTTACCTAAAGAGTTGCACATTCGAAAGATAACGCGATAACAGATACTTACGGCCACCCGCTATAACAAATTACCTAAAATTTGTAACTTTGTGCATTGTTAAGTAGTGGACAACTAACTGTCTAGACCTGCTTAACTTTGAACAAAAACAGATCTACTGCTTACAGTTTTACAGCCACAGTTGTTTTCTAGCGTAATTGGAACACTTATACATTAAAATGTATTAATGTATTAAAAGATGAAGTGAAATATGCGATTAAGCGTGGCAACATTGGTGGCAACCAAGATCTTAGAAGTGTAAGCAAATATTGTAAATGCGATAATTTCCATAGATTTCACCAAAACATTTAATTAAACTTCTAGGCTTTTGATTAAATTTTGGCGATCATAAGCTAAACCCGAGGACTAGATTAGCAAAAGATCAAAACCTTCTAAACAGAAAGGAAATTAAAACCTCAATATTAAACAATGTGGAGAAAGCCTGACTAGTTTGATCGTCATTTTACTGAAAGAACTAGGATTCTTATAAATTAAAACCGTTATCTCGAAAACGGGATGGCTCTTTATAGAATTCAGCAGTTGAGAATAAAATAAATCGTAAATTTTATCAAAAATTTAATCTTTTTCAAAGAAAGTCAATATTTTCACTTTGGTGTTGTTGTATATGATTTTCACGTTTCGCACTAATTCTCAAACTTTTCTTTTTCTTGTCGTCTGAATAATTGATTCCTGTTAAGGAGGTTATCGAAGCATAAAAATTTATTTTTACGGTTGGAAAAATTTCGCGTGACACAAAACCCGCTGAGATGTGAACTAAACATATATGATATCCCATTTTTTTTTTTGTTATAACAATATTTCCAGTTATTACATTGTGTCACAATTGAGTTGAAATGCCTTTTAGCCGGATACAAAATAAATATACCGTCTCCTCCATCATTTTTCCTCGGCTTTAACGCGATATTCCGAATTTTTTTCTCTAAAAAAAATCGCCGTAAATCTCGAATTAAAAAAAACCGAATAGTAGAAACACATTTACTCGAATATTCAGAGGTCAAGCTCACGGTCGATATGTACATGTATGCGATCTAAACTAGAGTGGAATAGGGTAGGGAACCATTAGATTAGGGTGGGCTGTGGTTGTTTTAACCTGGTGAAGGGGGTAGAAAGGAATTCTATTGATTTTCCCGCCGGGCCAAAGCTCGACGTGCTTTTGCTCGGCCGTTCCCAGCGGTGGGTGTCAGACTTTCGAAGTCGCACATGCCAAACTTAAGCCGCGAAAAAATTATCTAATTAACTTAGATAACCTTCAATTAAAAAAAAGTTAAAAAACTCACCCCGCAAATCGCATACGAAATAAAATCGGATGTCACGCGACGTCTTAAGAGATAATCGTCCGAACGGAATTTCGATTAAAATTCAATTTAGATTTTTTATTCATCGCTGCACTTTGTTGTTCCTCTTCTGCAGTGCGATAAATAAACTTATCGAAATGGGGTGGATGGGAGTACGTGACTCGAAGCAATATTAAAACGAAAAAATGCCGGGAACGTTGTGGGTTTTTGTGCTTGTAAGCAGACGGTTGCACCGGCAGTTTTTCGTTATACAGGGCGCTTCTTTGCGAGGGATGCCGATTGGCTTGATTTATTCCAAAGATGGCAATGTTCCTAAAACGTACGGAGAGAAAAGAAATATGTTAAATTAACAAAAATGGTATAAGAAAGTGCTCTCGTCATTTATCGACCTCAATAAATAAATAACAACAAAGATTTTCTCCATATTATTTGATGAAGGTTTCAATTCAGTTTCGAGTCCACATTTTTTGGTCTTTTAATGTTAGCAAGGAATGTAATTAAGCTGTTAAATGGTGAATCTCAAATGATTTGAAGGTATCGTAAAGTGGCTTTTAGATGTCACCTTTGTTCAAGTACATCTGTTCGTATTTAGATAAAGTTGAGTATTTAAAAACTTTAAGCGTATTATTGTTAAAATTATGATCAAAACAAATTAAGCTGTTTTAGTAAAATAATTCTCAAAGCGCACCCGTATTCATTAAAAACTAATCAGATCCAGACATTGTGACAAAGTTCCTAAACACCAACAATTTGTCAAATTATTGTATGACTTGCATGAGTCACACACATAATGATAAACTATTGGAAACTAGTAATCCTTATCATTGAAGGAAGGTATTATAAACCATTGTACATCAAGGGAGAGAAAAGTTTTATCCCGGTGTATTTTGAAGTCCTCTGGGTACAGTTACTCCAGGGAAAAATGTTAGTCTCTCCTACGTAGTATTTTTACATCAACGGAAGTAGAATCATCACAAAAATTCAATATATTAAAATTGTTTCAAATTTCAAACATCGATTTTTATTTTAATTCTTTGTGTGAGTGATTAATTTGTAATTTGTGATAATAGCAACTATTTTGCAACGCAAGTGAGTGATCGTCCTGTTAGGATGTGCAATGTAATGAAATGTATTAACTTATGCTTAATTCGTAAAATTTGTCACAATACAGTAAGAACATTGAACCTCTCAATACCTCACCGTCAGCACTAACGTTTAAAGAGCCAAGTTCAAAGTTCTTACATAACGCTGATAATGTAACATCAGCAAATAATTCAGTATAAATAACATTGTGATTTTAAATTTATCATTCCTGCTGGTCCTCGTAGTGGTAGTCACATTACTACTAAAATAGGTGGTAGTTGTCGTAACTAGGTCAATGTGGGAATAAAAGTTTTTTATTTCAACTATTTTTTAATTGCTCAACCCAAAATCCCGACATCAATCAGTTCACAAATCAGAACAAATCCAAGTGCCGTCGCGTCGTTGACAATACATGTATTCTCTCTCTAGAGTGTTCATATTGTGATTTTATTCTCTACAATAAAAACTAAGGAAAGATAAGCAGATGCTTAAATATAACTAAAAAAAACTGTTTGAAGCGATTCATTTTTGTCTCATTTTTTGCATTTTGTTCCATGCAACTACAGAGCACTTTGAGTCAAATAAGCGGCCTATTCAATGAAACAGTGTTACAAATATGCGGTATCTATTGCATTTCTGGATATCGTTTTTTTGTTATATCATTTACGATTTTCCTTTATTCTAAACAATAGCTTAAAACTGAAGGTAACCATATTACGTACTTGCATAATGTACAATAATAGTTATTTATGTACCAAGTCAGTAAAGTGATTCTTTATCGAACTAGTCTGAGATTATGAGCCGAGCGAGCGAAGCGAGCTAGGCGAGTAACAGACGAGTTCGATAAAGGCACTTTACTGCAGTGGTGCATACAAAATTTTATCGCCAACCGTAAAAATTTATAATTAAAAAAAAGGAGATATAACTTTACACATTTTATTATGACAAAGTAAACAGCGAATACAAAACAAATCTACTTATTAGTTATATTAAACGGAACGTACACCCTGACGCATTATAAAAATTAATTCCTGAAGTCGAAGGAGTTTGAATTGAAAATGTTTGAGGATTATTATCTATGTTAATAATTTGTAAATCTTTATTTGAATTGTCATTGGTAACAACTATGTTGTCAGTTTGATTTTCACCTAAAATCGTCTTTGCGATTTTTGTTTTATTGAGCACAGATTCCTCAACATAGGACTCTGCAATCGTGTCGCTTTTCCACCCTCCATGGCGTTTTAAATTTTCCTTACTACCGCCTGCGTTGGCAAAGAGAGTGGCAGACGTTCGGCGAAAACAATGTCCCGTATAAAGTGATGGTTCTGGCAAATGCAGATAGTTGGCAATTTTGCTTGGTACACTTCCAAAAGTATGGATTCCAACTGGCTGGACTGTGCATTTGCCATTTCTATAAGTTAGGAAAAATCGGTCGTGGGGCGTCTGCTTAGGACGCAGAGTTAAATATTTGTTAAATAATTCTATGGATTTTACTTTTCCTTCAAACTCTGAAGTGATTACAAATAGTCGAGGCCTGTTGGTCTTTGTTTGAGGTATATGAACAACCAGAATTGTTTCTTTATGCTCTATGTCACTTACTTTTAAATTTAAAAGTTCTTCATTACGTAAAGCCCCTGCAATGCCAAACACAACACAAATCTAAAATAATTACAACATTTATATCAAATTGGTTTTTCAAAAGTTGGCATTAATTACCTTCATCATTAAGTACATTTCATCCGGTGCATTTAGTAAAAATTCAAGTATTTCTTCTTGTGAAAGGGTTTTGGACTTTTTTGGAATATGATTTCTTCCTTTTTGTTTTAAAAAAGCCGTAAGCTTTTTGTATTTACTAATATCAACGTCATTTTTTGCTGAAAGGGTTGCTTTTACCATGGAATAATATGACCACATCGAAGAAGGAATACGAAAAAATACGCCAGTAAAACGTTTTCACTATATTTTTTAATTTCGTGTTTCTTGCACCACTCCATGAATATGTCATACTGGCGATTGTATTTTTCGAGTGATTTTTGAGGCAGAATTTCCAAAGACGTCTCTAACGACTTCTTCTGAATTTCAGGCGGCGTGCACTGAAGGTCTTCTTCCATTATTTTCTACAAATAATTCGCCACAAAACTTTTACTGCTGGAGCTGTCACAGTGACAAACGATTTCTGTTTAATGTCAAACAGTTATGGCTATTTTGATAAATATTTGCGGCAGGTAAAATGCTTGATTTGTACAGTAGGATAAAGTGTTTGTTTACTTCCGAAAAACGCTATGGTAATGCATGGCTCTATTGATGGTTGGCGATAAACAATATTATTATCTACTAAATGTATTATCCTTTATTTTAACGAATCATTTTGATTATGAACAAATGTGTTCACAACATTTCAGTGAGCATTGATATTAGGAGTAACATGCATTAAACAATAATTATTACGTTGACACAAAATTTCCAAAGAGATATAAGAATTATTGACTAAACAAGAAGGATTAGGATAATATACCTCACGAGACAAAATGTTTCGCCCACGAGGCCCTGAAGGCTGAGTTAACATATTATCTTTGCGATTTCTTTCGTAAACCTTGTGATTTGCGTAACGGTTTATCGGACGAGTTATCTAACGGCTTTTCAACAAATCTACATTTTGTGTTTCAAATCGCAGTCTATTTTTACTGACGGACGCACCTTATACTGATGTCATGGTACACTGTCAGTAATTTAGAACGTATTCGCCGCGCTAGGTTTTAATAAAAGTATAAACTAAATTGTTAAATTTTTTTTGTTCTGAAATGCAAAACTTTTTTAGTTTGGTAATTAAACTATGAAATTAATTTAAATAAATAGACTCCAAATAAACAAAATATTCCAGAAAATCTTGCACGTTAACATTCATTTATTTTACTTATTATTTATATTTACGTACCGTAAAATATAACTAAGGTGTTCTGTTGAAATTTTACGATTTGTGGAATGTTCCATTGTAAAAACTACATAACCACAACACTTGAGTATAATAATTGATATCGTTAACTGATAAGTTTTAAATAAGCAACTTTTCCACTTGGTGACTAAAATGTTGCAAACAATTTAGCACTAAATCGAAACAGTAGCAGTGTCGTGTATAATAACTTTGAAATTTAGTTATACGTTCTCAAAAACAATATGTAATGAATATTTGGCAAATAAAATATATAAAACTCAAGTAAATTCAAACTACAATTTTGAAAGGCGGCACTGTAATATTTGTATGTTGATGATTTTACCTATTTATTAGGCGTTTTAATCAAATCTTATTTTAAAAAATTGCTTTAAAATCTTGCTATGAAAATAAAAAATTATTTTTTTATCCAGAACTATTTAATAGGCGCTCAGAAGCAGAGTGGAGCAAATAAAAAAATGAGTTTTAAGATATAAGCGAAATAAGAATTCGTGTCAAGGCAATAACATAGCTTGGCCCAACTTTCAGACGTGTCTCATTTCGTAGTAAACAAAGGAATCTCACTTGGGTTACTAGGAATTTAAAGAGGAGCAAATGTAGAATATGATATACGACCTAACTCAAATAAGGCAAATTTTTAATTGAGCTACTCTGCTTCTGAGCGACTCAATTCACATATCAATGTTATCACTTTAAATTACACATCATCACATTAAATTACCCTATGGATAATAAAAAATTTCTGTTTCACGGGTTTGTTACTTGGTTACAGAATTATGACCCTCCGATAGCCTTCAGAACACTCGTCTGTGACCGTGTTCTAAAAGTTACCGTAAAATTTTCTCCCTAAGTCGAATTTTCGAAGTTCCATAAATCGAATATTTCTAAATCGAGAATTTAATGTTAACTCGATTTCTTAATATGTTTCGGTTGCTACAACTGACATATTATTTAAACAAAATTTATTGAATTCCAATAAAATCAAAAAATAATACATTTCGAAGTGGTAACTGTGTGCAGAGTAAAAATAAACGAGCTTTATTAGACTGCACTTAAATATTTTATTTCTTGTTTAACATACACTTTGGCGCTCTCAATGTAATCATAACTTACGTTGCACTGTAAATAATATACAACTAATGTTTTACTGTAGTTTCTGTATTTTGAAGTTTCCTGAACTCGAACTTTTTCGACGTTTATTTGGAAATCGCACTGTACTATTCTTATATTTCTTATGTGTGTCTTTTGTGAAGCACTTCATTATTTAGTTACCCTAATTATCGAATCAACTCGCGAAATAAATTAGACCATTCAGCATCTTATTTGCAATGTTGTAGGAAAGTTTCCTTCTGAGATTGCCTTGTGTAATTACGATGTTGACTCAAGTCGACGGTGATTAACAATTCCAACTGTTTATTCAAAGCTTCATCAGTTCATCGATTCGAACTGCACTCGATCCCCTCAAAATAAATGGGTTAGCAGTCAATCGAAAAAATGTAATTCAGAAACAAAAGTTGCATCGCGGTAAAAATTCTCAACTCTAGAATTCAGTCGCGTTTCGAGATTTGATTAAATCGATTGAATCCTTATATCGTAAAGCTCCGATACAAACAATAAATAAATAGGAACGCAAACAGTTTACTTATGGGAGCGGAATAAGCCAAAACAAAAGGAATGATATTTTGAGAGGAATTTTGGCCGAATTTAACATGGGTCGGATCCATCACACAACTTTATACAAGGGTCTCTTTAATCTTATGAGACATATTACTTTCGGGTCTCGGTTGAACCTGAAATGATAGATTTTCTTTGCTAATCCAGTTTGGACTTGTTTGTTTAGGCGAGATTTGCAACAAAACTTTTTTTTTATAATTACTATTCGATCGAGATTTTCCAACGACGCTGTTACTCGCGAGTTATTAATATTTATGGCTGTTTATTTAAACTGCGAGCCGCGTAAGCGAATTAAGAAAGTTACTTAACCCCACTTGCAAAAGTTTTGATGTCCTTAAGGCATGCCAGAGCTAGAGAATTTCTAATTTGAAGCTTAACTGCAGGCTCGTAAAATTTAGGTTGATTTGATAACCACGTGCGTAGGGGTTTAGAGTCAGATTTTCCCCACTATAGTGAGATTATTGTGCGCCGATTTAAATGTTTGGATCATTTAAAATTATTCCTAAAACTCATTTATAAAATTTAATTTTGATAATAAAACAACAAATTGCCTTAAAAGGTTTTACAAGTTTTTTAAGTTACTGTTTTAGCATTTGTGGTCGTATCTTGAAATGTGTAGGAAGTAGCAATGTTTTTACCGTAGTTTAACTCATTTAAGTTTGTACAGAAATGCTGCGGAAGTGTTGCAGTGAAAAAGGTTTAAGTATCTTCAGAATCACTGTTGCAGTTTCATCACTTTTTATTGCAGTTCTTATCAACTGAACTATAGAATCCCCCTCAGAATGCTGCATGCAATAAAATTGATTTCCTTTACCCAATGCAAGCTAAAGAATGCTTTGAACGATGGCTGAAGCAAATTAATTTTACTTCAAATGAAAACAAATTAATTTAGAAACTTAAAAATAGTGGATTATTACAAAAAGCTCATACCGCAACTAACAATAAGTAGTATAGCAGTAGGAGTTCTGGCACAGTCGCCATCTTGAATTTTTGGACGGACATTCCTTGACGTCATTGATGAGGTAATTAGCTTAATGGGTAATTAGCTTAAAGGTTACCGGGTTTTTGTAATGACCCTTCTAATGGCTTCGTAATACCCTTTGAACAGTAAGTGTCTACCCAATGTGTAATTAGCTTCTTAATGTCCTTTTGACTTCAAGGTCACCGAGTGCATTCTTCCGTAATGTAATTGTAAAGGTTCGTTAGAGTGCGCAAGATGAAAATCATTCCGTGAGACGTAACAAGATTAGAGTTTGGCGGATGTTGGTGAAACCTGAGATGGAGGTTGCGGCAACTGACAGATAACAGATAAACAACTATGTGCGATCCAATGATAGGTTAGCAACTCATACCTCATGTCGGATATCTAATTATCTAATTATCTGATATCTAACATCTAATTATCTGATATCTAGCATCTAATTATCTGATATATAACATCTGATTATCTGGAGTATGAAAATAAAAACAAGAACCTTTAATCACAAAAAATTTTATATAAAATAATATAAAATTACTCACATAGACGCGTTTCGGTGGCTATGCCACCATCTTCAGTACATCTACAGTAGATGTACTGAAGATGGTGGCATAGCCACCGAAACGCGTCTATGTGAGTAATTTTATATTATTTTATATAAAATTTTTTGTGATTAAAGGTTCTTGTTTTTATTTTCATTATCGACATCACAGGGTCCACTATATATATTTTATCTGGAGTATCATTGGCACATCTCTGGCATCTGAAGTCTAACCACTGAAGTCTGAATAAGCGCCAAATTTAAAAATGCCACACGATACTTAAAAAAACAATGAACAAACAATATGTGTTATAATATTGAATAGCTTAAGAGAAAATTTTTCTTAATCTTTTGAGATGGCGTTGTCATTGTTAAATTCCATGGCATCAGAGCCGTTAATGTGGTGATGACGTAATAAGATGGTTGATAGGTGGTAAATTTAATTAACTATGGGCTATCACATTTTTTTTACATATTGTATAAAATATCTGTGGAATTTCCTGTGGTCATGAGGAGATTAGTTTAATGTGTGACTAGTAATGTCTTCTTAAGGACCTTATAATTTCAAGTCGTCAGGTGTGTTAATAAACGCTCTGATCGTTGTATATTAGACTGTTGCATAAGAAGATGATTTAATTGAGATGATAACAACAATATGGTTGATAGGCGCGAAATTTAAAAATCTGGTAGCCCAAATGATGGACAACTGATAGACGACCTTACAGTTGTACGATTTAATGATTGATTAACAACTTGTAGAGGTGCGAACTCTACAACCTCATGTTTAACATCTGAAGTATGACATGCTGGAGTCTGACAGCTGAAGTCTGACCCCTGAAGTTAGATAGCTAACCCCTAACCCCCTCACCATTGAAACTGTACACACTTGAAAGAATAATTCATTGGATTGTATTAAACATTTAATTGTACGGCAGAATACATATAAATCATTTCATAATATTACTAATAATTTGTATAGGAAACTATTTAAAGTTGTGTTTTTTGTTCACATATTCGAAATAAATAATGTATATTGGAAAATAATTTAACTCTATTATTCACTAGTAAATGTAGTTAGCTTTAAAAACTGTATTATCTACGACACTTTGCAATATCGTTATCCATTTGATTGTTTACATATTCGAAGTAAATATAGAATTCTAATCAATAAAACAAAATAATATTGATATTGTATACAAATTTTATTACAAGAAAAATTATGAATCATATTGACATTGTACAGAATTCCTAATTAATAGAGGTGTACCATCGATTTCAGTCTTACCACCAGTGTTGTAATGTTTTCGACATCTACGATACTTTGCAATATCTTTATCCATTTGAAACTTTAGCGGTAATTTATTCTACGCTGCGTCGATACTATAGGAAGCGAGTATGGCAAGGAAATACTTCGGTAGACATGCGATATCTTCAGACTTCATAAGAGCTAAATTCTCAGTTTGAAAATATATTTTGATTGATCGTGTTAATGATGGTGTACTATCCGCGTTCGTAAACCATACTTTTAACAGCTTTACGTTGTCAACAGCACAATTAAACTTTAACCCGTTTCCATGGGATGTACAGGATGACACTCTATTCAATTGCTTCAGCGATGGACAACCAAACTTTTCTAAATTAACGATGTGATCAAACCCAGTGAGCTGTTGCAACCACATTACTTTCTCTTCTCCTTTGATGAAAATTCTAGTCGAATCTTCAAGATGATTGGTTACTATTTTGTTCACATCATTATAGGGTACATCACCATAACTCCAGGAAATTCCGTGGTAATTATCTTCTAACTATAGTTCATCCCATTGAAAGGGTGGTTTAAAGAGAGAACTCACAGACGTTGACGTTGTATCATCAAGTGATAGCACAGCAAACTCTTTCAAGACAAATTCGTTGAGATATGCCTTGAAACGTTGAATATCAACAATCACCTCCATTATACACAATATTTTCGAAGAAACTAAGCACTCTCATCATCTTTCTCAATTGTACTCAATTATCGATATAACACCGTCTCGTTTAAATACTCTCACCAAGTTTCTCATCGGCCCCCCAAAACTCAACATAAGCGTCATTCTGAGGTGGAATGTAATTGGTTGAGTCAGAGTAGGATTGCTCTGAGCCAGAATCTAATTTTCAAAGTCAGAATATGATTTGTCTGAGTTAGAATCTAATTATCTGAGTCAGAATACGACTTGTTAGGTTGATATCCTGAGTTTCACCATTGAAGGTTATAAAAGTGAGTATCAATATTGGTCTGCAGTATCGTTGTGGATTCAGTTGAGTAAATATGGAAGGTGAGAGAAAGTAAGTAGATGTTCTCCATCAAATCGCTAAAGCTAGCGATGCGATCCGTAAAAAGCATACAATGATTAACTTGAATAAGGCTACAGCTGAAAGGGTACTAAGAGAATTGCTTAAACCCGTGGTAAGCCCGCTACAGCAACTTGTAAAACAAGAAGTGGTAATCAAGACTGAACCAAAAACCGAACAGGTCACAATCAAGACTGAATCGACAACGGATGAAGGGGGAAATACAATTTATGATGATTTGAGAAACAAAGATGAACATATCTCGCTTAATTTGAATACAGTCGTGAGAGTAATAAGTGAATTACTTAACCCTGCAATTTTTCCACTACAATAACTCATAAATCGACACCAAGAAGTTACAATCAGTGCTGAAGATGAAGTTGATAAAGATGATGGTGATGATGATGGTGGTGGTGGTGGTGGAGAGATCTATAATATGATTGAGGATGATTCTCTGAAACAGTATCTAGGAATGTTGATGAGTGATAATAAACGAGGATGGGGAAGAGGGGGAAGACCGGCCTTTGAGGCGAAGCGAAGGCGAAGTTAATTATAACAAACATAACAAATTCCAATATAAACAATTTCAAAATGTTCGAATAAAAAATAATCAAGATTGCAAGAGCTAAAATATGAAACAATGTCAATAAATTTGACACATTTAGATATTGAAATTTATTTTTATTATCTGTGATATTGAAAATTGGTAAACTTTGTGTAAATTTAAATTCATCTCAAAGTGGCCGAAAAAACTACAACAGTCTCACACCAACTGACGATTTCAGGTTGACATTTTTGCATAATCCAAACTCCTACCTTGAATCATTCGTGTTGGATTTTAGATTTACTCGATGAAGTCCTCTTGGAGGTATTCAAAAATTTCAATTCAAAGGAGTTGGACTATAATGTGCGGTCGGTGTGCCGCCAATTTCTACAATTCAGTGGAAACACCTCAGCTATGGAAGCGAATCGTGGTGACTGGGAACACCACACCAACACAAGTCGTACTTAAATAGATTAATCGTGCCACCGAATTAAAATATTTTAAGATAACCAACCGACGAGAAATGCCAATGAGATTCTGACAGCGGTAACCCCATCAACCAAATAAAGGTTATATAATTTCAACTTTCTCTTAGCTTTCCAAAAATTGTAAAAAACTTAGGAACATTGAAATTTTCAACTGTTGGGGGTTTTCTACCATTAAGTTAATTTCTGGCCAAAGGTTGTGTAAATTGGTAAAGAAATGTCGTCATCTTGAGCGGTGCTGTGAGAAATGTTAAGTAAGAGTTTCTTTTCAGATTTTCTTTTATTGATATTTGATTTACAGAATTCATCCCCTAAATTTCTGTAGGTTGTTGGGAAACTCGCGAAATGTGTCAACGAAATTTTGCTTCAAGGGCCCGATGGCTGCGGGACAATACAAATCGTTCCAGCTGGGAGCAATAAGAAATAATCATAAAGTACAATTTTGTTTACAATATAAAACTGAGTAGAAGACACTAACAATTTGTTTTGTTGTTATTAAATTACCATTTACAACTTAATTACCGTTAAACTTGAAAAAACTTTTAAAATGATTGATAAAACGTTCCCGTTCCTCTATGGGCGCGCAGTTTTCGCCCAAATCGGTAAGTCAGCGGATGACTACTTCTGCATGTTTCTGATTTAAGTGAATCTGAGGGATGAAGCTTCAAATGATACGTGGAGGTGGCATATCTAGATGAGGTACTTATGATAATTGATCATATTTAAATTCGATTTTGAATATTGAAAAGTTAATTATCTCAAAACATGAAAAAGTAGTTATTAATTTCTTGCAATAACCCCTTCAAATATAAGTTTTATTGGTGATTTGTAATTTGTTGTTCTGGCGTAGTTTGAAATTATTGCTATAAAGTCGTAATGCTCCCTCAAACACGGGACGGGACTAATGGCTAACCATGTGATGACAGGGCCCTGTTTGCATTGGTTTCGAATCCTGTGTTATGAGAGGGCTAAAATAATGTGACAGAAAGTTTGGTCGCATCTCGAATATCTAAACCGAACTTAATTCTTTTGGCAGCGTCTATCTACGTTGTCGATAAACGGACAATGTCTTTTGGTGCATTCTTTAAAAGTTAAATAAAAGAAGTTGTTACGATAATAAATAAGATAATTTTGGAAACTGGTTTTTTAATAAAATTAAAGAGTGTCGTTACTGAAAATTAAGTAGCTCGACATAGGTAACTGAAAATTCCTTTACCACGTGATTAACCTATCCTGATACTTTCGAGTTTCAAATTAAACAGGAGGAATTAATTATTAAAGATGAAAATGATGCTCATTGTTTTAAAAATATGGATATATTATGTGATATATTTATTTGAGAAACATGCGTATAAACTGGCCAGTGCGCACTTGCTGTAGAGGGATCATAGCAAGCGGCGAGATCTGCACCCACAATTTTCCCGGATTCAATGAATTTTGTCAAGGGTGCCATACTAAAGCTATTATGTTGCGCCCTGATAGTTGTTTTCAACGGTTGCCCGCTTTGGAGGGGCGGTTGCAAAAGCGGTATTTTCACTGCCGCTTTTTAACCAGAGAAGGTTGCAATATTATCTTATTATATGCGGAATTGGAATCGCATGAAGTAATTTGTTGTGCTGGTGGTTCGGCGGTACACGAGTATGGTACAATCCATAGAAATAATTCTTTTTAATTTATTAATTTTTTTTTAATAAAATTGTGTTCGTTTTACCATGAATAAAAGTAGAATTCTCTACAACATTTGACGTCTATCCTACTACAATATACAGAGTGATCAAAAATTATAGCAGGGTTCACTAAGAAACCGATAAATTTCTTATTCATAGGCCAAGATATTTTAATCACCCAGTATATTATCAATAACTTTCTAATGAAGTAAATTTCCTAACAAGACGTCAGTTACTTCCCAACTCAAACCAATGGCGGCATACTTTAGATGTTAGATCTCATATGTCAGAATTCAACTGTCAGATGTTATACTTCAGATGTCATGCATGAGGTTGTAGAGTTCACACACTTACGAGTTTTCAACCACTCATTGGATCACACACCTGTAAGGTTGGTAGCCTATCGGTTGTCTGTCAGTTGGTTTGTCGGATTCAATTATGATTTTCAGATTTATTTCAGTAACAGCTTCACATGTCAGAACGTAAATAAACTCACAATTTAAATTTCGCATTAATCATACTACAACTAGCACCATCTCATGATAATTGAATCAACAATATTTTTTCTAAATTTGGCGCCTATACGCCATCCTTTTGACGCCATGAAATTTACCAACGCCATCTCATAACAATTGAATCAACCATATTTTTAAATTTGGCGTCTATGTGTCATCTTGTTACGTTAATCCGCAATCTTGTTTTGCAACACCCTAATCTTATTACGTCATCATCTCAGTTAAATCATCCCAAAGCGTCATCTTATAAAATCAATCCGCCATCTTGAAGCCAAACGGTATTAAGAAGCCATTAGGGGTCATTAAAAATTTCATTAAGATAATTCTTCATTCTTCAAACTTCGCAACTGTACTTGACAAGTGTCAACAATCGAAAAAACAAAATAAACACACAATTGAATGTTTTGCTCGATTTTCAGCGCTTCCTTGATATTATTAGTGGTCTACTCTAATAATTTTATTATACATTTTTGAAACTTTAGGACTGATTATTTCGAAAACTTCCCTCTTCAAGGTCATACCAATTTGACATTTCTGTACTCAGAAAAATGTGCTGCATCCAAATTCGTCTACAAAAATATGCAGTGCTGGCCATTCGATAAAACCTCTTCTTCCCATCCATCTATTTGGGAAAATATTATGTAGGCATTCTCGTACTGTTCTCGAATAGTGTGGAGGCGCTCCATCCTGTTGGGACCATATCGAATCTGCCGGTTCAATAAACGATAAAAATTGCAGGAATAGTTTTTGTTTTAATATTCAGATATTATTTGATTTCATTGTGTGAAGCTATTTTACCGAAAATTCACACTGAAAGACAAATAACACATAGCTTATTAGCATACTGCATATTATCTCAAACGTACGAAAAGCATATTCAGTAAAATATGTATTTTTTGTTGAAATCTCAAAGGCGGGAATTATACTAATATACAAGGCTACATTCTTTCATTTCAACTGTTGCATATATGTGCGCAATAAGCCATGCGAGAGGCATTAACCATCGGAGGGTGACTTGAATGTCAGAATCACAATCACAATAAGCATATTTCACTGCTGCATGCAGGTGTTCCTTATTTCTTTCCATTTTTACTTATCTACTTCTGTTTGTCTCTCCACATGGCATTTGGATGTCCCAAACTGCCTCTATTGACTTTCGGTTTCCGTTTCACAGTTTGTTTGGTTCATCGGTCATCATGGAACCGTGCAACATTCATCTTGTGGGGTATTCAGTTTCAGATATATCGTTTATCCTTTTACTCTCTTTGAATTCCTGATTAAGTTACAATAAACAAAAATCAACCATTTATTTGTATTGAAAGTAATAGCTTGCGGATGTGAAACTTTAATGCAGAAGGTTCTAATCTTTGTTATGTAAACAACACTTTGATAGTTAGAATTGTTTGCTGAAGAGTTGGCAAAAAAATTAGCGATAGAATGATATTAGCAATGAATCGTATAAAAACCAATGTAGTGAGCAACAAAACGTTACCAAAATACGTGGTTAGTTAGGAGTTAAGAACTTCTATTGTTTTCATATAATGGAGGCAGTACTGTTGTGATTAATAGACGCATCTAAACTGCTGTTACAAATCAGGAAGGGTAAGAAAAAAGGAAAAAATATGAGACTAGGAAAAATTTTGAAATATTCTATCTTCTCTTTCGGCTCAGAAACTTAGCCAATCATGGATGCATTGATGTGTAATACTGGAGACAAATGGTGAGATCGTTTGAACTCCCCGTATATACCAACTTGTTCATATTTCAGGAACTCTAAATTGCAATTAGGCTATCTTCCATGGTATACTTACTTCGGTCATGCAATGAAACATCAAATTTGGTATGAAAAATTTTGTTAGAGATAATGCCAAACGATGAGAACAATGAGAACGATACGAGTAGTCACAGTCACCTGGAGTAATATGTAAATCTCTTCAACTGACAATGAATTATGATGCCTCTAGGTTACATGACAATGTATTATTAACTGTAGTTAAAATACTAAGGGCCGGTTTATTAATGTCTTTAACCTTTAGCCTTTAGCAACGATTGCTATTAACTATGGATTAAATTTAGCTGCACATTGATAAACCGGGCCCAAAACAAAGCTATAAAAAGTTTAAATTTTAATTTCCTGTATCTTCCAAGAAATAAAATTTACATATTTTTTCTGGAATTATAAATGCTCAATTGAAATTTCGGAACTCTGGTATAACATCCAAATTTGTTAACTTTGCGTCAACTCAAACTCGCTGTATTACAGTGAAGTCAGTCAGCTTTTCTAAATTGCATATCCTCAAAACATGCTAAACGATGCGGTTTGATAAAAAATTAGTAGCATTTTATAAAATTTACCGATTTACGCCCCAATGATTCTCACAATAAAACGTGCATGTAAGTACAGCAATTTGTTTAGTTTATGGCAGCGTTTATCGACCTCATAAAATCAGTTAAGTAGAAAACCTTTAAATCACACGTTGTTACCATATTTTACGATTTAATTTTATCGTTTGATGGTGCAGACGATGTTATAAAAAAATCGACGCGGCTTGTGTACAAAAACCGTAAATTACAATTTTTGTGCAAATTTTTTTTTCAATCACTTTTCAATTCGATTCACGCTCCGGTAATACACAAAAGTTGTAAATTTAATCTGCATTTTAACTGAGCGATTGCGAATTCCTGAAAGCGTCGGACGGCTGGGAAACATTTACATTTATTATAAAAAATAACCATAAAAAATATAGAATTAACCCAATTCGGTTTATTCAAATCTCGGCAAAAAAATGCAGGCAAACCAAGCAAATAAATAAATTCTGACAAGATAATCCGAACGCGACAGGAGTTTTTTTCGCCGTGCTCGATTCAACAATCACTTTCTACAATGTCAACTTTGAAAATGGTCTGTAGACTATTCTGTTTACTTATCTTTTCGGGAACTTTCCCGCTATACATTTGTTTTCCCGGCTTATCCGTTTGGTTTACCGACAATTTATTCCCCCCCCCCCCCAGCTATTTATTTTCTTTAAGCAATCGATTGGCCGCGAAAAAACTAACTTTCCAATTAGCAACTCAACGTTGAATGAGATCGAAAGTCTCGAAAAAAATAGTCTGTTAAAAATAAATTATCTGGTTTAAAAGTCTAAAATACTAGTCACTAAAAAAACAGTGTTGTCGAAACTCAATGATCTGTAAACTATTTTTTTTTTGTGTTTAATTATATTGCGTTTCAGAGGTTAATTTATTTTGTACTTCGTATTTTAAGTTTTGATTGCTATAATTAAGACTACCTACACTTAAAAAAGTCCCCAATTTGTTGAGAAATTCAAAAGTCCTTTTAGATATTGTTTCGATAATCTTTAAATATTGAATTAAAATATGCTAATTGTTTGAAAGTTGTAAAATAAAAGTTTTAATTGTGGCAGAAAGCAATTAAAAACATTCAAAAATATGGCTGTCCAAATTGCATTTCAATTTATTTCGACTTTTATTCAATTATATCTTGCTAACTAATTTTTGAAGTTGTGTTTTCATAAATATAGAAATTTTAGCTTATAGTTTTGTACAGTATGTTCACAGATGAACTACCAAAATGAAAAACCTTTGTTACTTTCAACTTGAAAAAAAAATTCTTTCTGTTCCATAACTAATAATATTCTAAACACAATCGACAAAAGAATCTAATCCTTTTTCTTTCAAAATTTATGACTGTAATTTCAAAACAATTTCAAAGTTTGAGCAGGAAGGTGAATTCGCCACGGTGTTGTAGTATGTCATTTTACGAACTTGTAAAATGGCATACCGTCTCAGATACAGTTCCTCTAAAGATAGAGTCTCATATTTACTGATGTGCTGCCCTCATGTTTGTTATTAAAAATTTTAACCTTCAAAACACAGTGGGGCAGTGGGGGCAGTATGGTAATGCTGCACAAAATTCTCCAATGTCCGCAAATAAATGGTGTGTAACTCATTACGTTAGACCTGAGTTGAATTATTCAATTTCGAGTTATTAAATAGCTTAAATGTGCAGAAATAGAAGGCCTTTGCTCCAAACATGATACTTTTAATATGTACAGAAAGGTGAAGGAATTGGCCGGAGTCTACAGGAAGAGAACGTTTGTGTCACTGACAAATGATCGTAATCAACTAATTTTGGAAAAACAAGAGTTAAAATACACATGGACCAGTTATATAGAGGCCAACTTTGAGGATCATAGAGTTGATGAGGTACAAGCGCATGAGGTCACGGGACCAACTATTCTAAAATCAGAGGTGATACATGCATTCTCTATAGCAAAAAATAGGAACGCACCTGGTCCTGACGAGATTCCGACCGAGGCTCTAAAGCTCATTACAGAAGAAAATATTGGCCTGGTAACTAAACTATTTAATAGTATCTATGAGACAGGCAAAATTCCATTTGACTGGTTATCATCAACCTTTATTGCTCTACCTAAAAAAGAACAACCAAAAAAATGTGGTGATTATCGCTTAATCAGCCTCATGTCCCACATGCTCAAAGCATTCCTACGGATCATCCACGCTCGCATCAGACGCAGATGTGAGGAAGATCTTGATGATTCTCAGTTCGGCTTCAGAAATGCTTTCGGAACGCGTGAGGCACTTTTCGGAATGAATCTGCTCCTCCAGAAATGCCGAGACCAGCGGAAAGATGTTTTTGCATGCTTTATCAACTACGAAAAAGCCTTTGACCGCATACGGCACGATAAACTTATTGATATACTGAGGGGGGTTGGAATAGATGGTAGAGATATCCGTATAATTAAGAATCTATACTGGAATCAAACGGCACAGATAAAAATAGGTAATATTAAAACAGACCACATTAGAATACAGCGTGGAGTGAGACAGGGTTGCATACTGTCGCCCTTACTCTTCAACCTATATTCTGATCGAATATTTAAGGAAGCGCTGGAAGGAATATCACACCTCGGCATCAAAATAAATGGAGAATCTTTAACAACAATCAGATATGCCGATGATACAGTGATATTAGCAAACACAATCGAGGGATTACAGTTGCTTATAAACAAAATCGGTGACGTGGGAGAGACACAAGGTCTAAAAATCAATGCAGGAAAGACCAAATTTATGGTATTCAGCAGACAACCCCACAATGACAACACCCTAGAACTTAATGGAAGCCAAATTGAACGTGTCTCTAAGTTCAAATACCTTGGTAGTATTTTTACAGAGGATCTAAATCCGGACTGTGAGATAAAGTGCCGAATGGAGATTGCGCGGGCAATTTTTAATAATATGAGACCCCTTCTTTGCAATGACAACCTGAATCTGAAGTTAAGACAACGCATGGTTGAATGCTATGTATGGTCGGTATTGCTGTACGGAGTGGAGACGTGGACTCTAAAGGTCAGGACAATGAACCAACTGGAAGCTTTCGAAATGTGGCTTCACAGAAGAATGCTTCGTATTCCGTGGACACAACATGTTACAAACGAGAATGTACTACAAAGAGCAAACATTGAAAGGCACCTCTTGACGACCGTAAAATGCCGAAAGACATCATATCTTGGACACATTTTGAGAGGTGATAAATATCGTCTGTTACAGCTCATACTAAAGGGCAAGATTGAGGGGCGCCGTAGAATTGGAAGGAAACAACAGTCGTGGTTCAGAAATATTCGGGATTGGACAGGCATAAGAAGGGCTGGTGAACTTTTTCAATTGGCCGAGGACCGTACAGCTTTTGCCATGGTGATCGCCAACGTCAGGGAGACCGGACAAGGCACATGAAAGAAGAAAGAAATAGCTTTAATTTTTTTTCTGAAAACATTTCGATGTGACTATTTTACGAGATGTCATTTTACACACAACACCAACCTAATAAACGACGTTGAGCGCTTCTCTTAATTACTACAAAAAAGATAATTCATAGCTGAATTTGTTCCTAATAGCCGGATAAATTTGACAATATTTACCTTACGACTGGAGAAAATAATTGTAGTAAATTGTAGTAAATGACGAGCTGAATACAACGATGCCAATAAATCGATTTTTCGTTTTTTGTCAAATGCCTGGTTTTGCAACTGGGATACTCATATGATGTGATTTGCACTTGGTGTTGCAATTTACATGTCAAGTAGTATATAAAATAAAGGTTTTCAATTTGGAGTTAAACATTGAAGTAATTCCGGCCTGCACAGTTTGACATAATTTTGTTTGACAAGATATAAAGAAGAAAGAAATTCTCGATAAAAATTCAATCATTTTTTAGAAATTGCTCCTCGGTAAAAACTAAGAACGTCTAAAAATTTATCAAAATGATTTTATAGTAGATTTTACCTGTCTGGCCGTGGCGCCGAATCAACGACACAAAAACTAACAAACGCAATCAATTTGATATGTTTGCTCTGTAAAGTCAACTTTACTCAAAGGGTACTTGTATGACTACGCGTTTGCAAAATCGATTTTTTACAGTAATTAAGCTAAATTTATAATATTAATCTGAGTCTCACAGATTGCGGCTCCCATGATTTAAAAAATACTTTTAAAAATAATTGGAACTTGGGTACCTTTTAAATGTGCACTCGAAAATTAAGGTCACTGTAATTAGGAGAAGTACATTTTGTGTTTGGATTTAGCAAAAGGCCTGCAAATCAAATTCGACACGCCACTGAGCTTTCAGCATTGCAAGAGTTAATTAACTGTGACGTTATGTTTGAACTCACTACATCTCCCTCTAGAGCAAGATCAATGTCGAGTATACGAAATAATAGAATTACCTTAAATGCCTTTGATGTTCGTATTTATTCAATTACTGATAGATCCTTTTTTCGTTTTCCACTTTAATTTGGAAACTTTTAATTATGATGAATTTATCGTGTTTGTATCATAAAACTTCTTAATCTGTTAAGTACGTAGAGCTCACCAGAAATGGCGAAAGTGCATTCAATTTATAACAAAAATCTAATTTAACGTAGTCGTTAAACGCTATCACAAAATAACAGATTTAAAGTAAACGCTTTAGTACAATAAATATTTAAATACAAAAAAGAATGTAAACCGACAAGAATTTATTTTTAGTAGCGAAGTTGAAAGCAGACTGTTATTAGATTCTGATGTTCATTTGAGAGTGGTCGAAAACTTTTTTTTTAATATGCGAAGACATCCGTGATTAAGAACTTTATTCCTAATAAATTACTTTCAACGTGGTAGTACGTTAAGGTCGAACGTAATAAATAATTGGGTACGATCACGGTAATCAAAGTTGCGTACGCTCTGCGGTCCACTTCAAAAGCTGTCGGCTCCTCTTCATTGTATGTACCTCACGTAGAACGTAAGTTCCAGTTAAATGGAATGTGAAAGTGCGTGTAACGTTATCTAATTGTCGAGACCTTTCAAGTTTTTTTTCGAGGCGAATTTATCTCTTCTAAGTAGTTCGTTAAAATGAGCGTACGGATTATTCCTATTGGGCGGCAGATTGCAAAGAAAAATTTCAGTGTAGGGTCGAGACACAAAACATTTCCACGGATCTGCCTCTATTTCTCATTTAAAATAACAATTATTTTATTTGACGAACTGATGCTTTGCTTAGTGAAACAATAATAACAACAACAACAATTAATAAAACACACTTATAATTTTTCGATATAAGTTTCGCTAGTTTTTACAATAATGATGGATCATATTTCTGTATCCCCTTAAATTAATTTTTAAATGGGGGTGACCAGAGATGAAAAAAAAATTACACATTTTTCCCATCTTTGGCCACAAAGCGGCCGCTAATTGACCAAATGATTATATTTTTGGTCACCAAGTAGCGACTAATGACTAATGCCGTTTTTTAATCCTTATATCTTTTTATATTTAGGGTAAAGTGGTGTAATACATTTCGAAAAAAATTCGCCAACTCGAAGCTTTGAAACATTTATCTTGAATTAAGTCGTAACATAATAGCTATAACACTTATTAATGAAAAACTAAACATAATTTTAACTTAAAAGTAAATTACATTGTTCTAATATTAAATTTAAGTAAACACTGCACTGGGGCGTTTTACCGTACCTTCGGTGATAATACGCCCCAGCAAATAAATTCAATAGAAAACTGAGCATTGCTTGGTTATGTATTATTTTCAGCACGTTTCTTTTGCCGTCTACAAATATTGCATATATCGCCATACATTGAACAACTTTCGTGCAACCACATGCTGCAAATTACGCACTTAATCCAATCATCTTTTGATTTGGTTGAAAAATAATGCTCTCCACACTCAAGACAGTCCGTGTCTTGATCGTCTAACGCGTCCTCTGGAGATTCACACTGAATATCAATAGATGAATCACTACCGGAGGAAGGATAACACTTTTTTTTTTGCTAAAGTTTTTGAACTTTTCTTACAACGCAAAGGTTGCTTGGGTTTCATATCAGATGAACTAGGTAAATTAAGATCTCGTTCCAAAATTTTACCAACTGTAGCTTTCTTCTTATCACACAGAATCTGACGCTTGACTTTATGCTCAGATAATGTTAGAATTGTCGCAGACTGCTTTCTGTTGGAGGTATTAGTTGGTATAGTTGGAACTGGATTAATTTCTTTAAGAATTTTGGATGGAGTATCTTTTTCTTTGGATGTAGGTTCTCTTGCGTTAGAAATTCCATCATTGTGGAATTCTATCAGATCTGCGCTGCCCATTCCAGTTGCATCAGAGATGGAAAAGAAATGATCGGGAATAACCGATGGATTATATGGAAAAATTCCCGTTGCTTTAAATCCTGCAACTCCATTATTCACAGTAGCTGCTTTACCCCAAGCTTTTCCTATTAGTGAAGGAACGTTGCGTCTATTTAATTTTCTTTCTTTGTGGGTTAGCATCCATGTCTTGGCTTCCTGTCTAAAATAAGTTTTAAAAGGCTTAAAGAACGACTTATCAAGCGGCTGTAATGCCTGAGTCGTGTGACTCGGGAGGCATAATAGCACAATATTGTTTCCCAAAGCCATGCCCAAAAGTTCAAATGCATTAGAATGGGATGCATGCCCGTCCAAAATTAACAACGCATTACCGCTACCTTTTCTTGGGATGAAATACTCCTGAAACCACTTCATAAACAAATCGCTGTTAATGTACGAGCTATTCTGATTCATATAAACGTCGGAACCGGGAGGGAGACCATCTGTAAATTCTGGTTTTTTATATTTGCCTTTCATTATCAACACTGGTGGGAAGAAGTTGCCTTCACCATTGCAGCAAGCTATTAATGAAATATTTTCACCCCTTTCCGAACTTGTTAAGGAATAGACATCTTTAGATCCTTTTGTTGCAATGACGTATTCTGCTGTGTTGTTCACTTGGATGCCAGTTTCATTCATGTTAAAGATTCTAGACGGTTTGTTTAATAAATCATTTTCTGTTAACACCTGAGGCAGCAAACCAAAGTAATCCCCGACTTCTTTCCTATTCAGACCTCTTGCTAATGGTAACCCTTCAGATTTTTGAATAGATAGGACTTTATTTCTCCTCATGAAGCCATAAAGCCAAGTATTGCCTGCAATTTTTTTCTTTTGCGAAAAACTATGTGTGATGCCCAGTTTATTTGCAAATTGAAAGGCCATGGTTTTAACATCGGTTCTATTTGGTGAAAATCCTACTTTTTCAAGGGCTTGTATGTGTACAACTATCCTATTTTCATGTTCTCTACCTAAGGTTGGACAACGACCAAGATGTTTTTTACAGCTATTAGCAGCTATGTGCCGTCTTAGAGTTTTAGAAGGTATGCCATATGCCCTGCTCGCTGCATTAACGCCCATTTCTCCACTTTTCACTTTATCTATAGCAGCGGCCATTTCAGCTTCGGACCATGCAGCTCTTGTTGTTGTTCTTCTGTATATATTCTAAATTAAAATGACAATAATTACATGCTCTGTGGCTGGGGCGTTTTATCAGCTACCAGGTGGGGCGTATTTCACTTATTGTATTTTAAAACGCCCCACCTAAATATTTGGCATACGAAGTCACATTATCAACAATGCAAGAGCCGCAGTTTATACTTGATTTGTATGCTATTGCGGCATATTGCTCACATTTGAGAAAAAGTTTTTTTAATGTTAGTAGGGAATTTTTCTTAATAGTATGTAACAAATGTTGAGTCTTAGTAACCATAAAATATTTTTTTTCTGGTTTAAACGCAGCAACACAACTATATTTTATACACGCACAAGATGCGGTAGTAGTGTAATGTCGCTCTATCCAACACTCTGAATTTTAACTATAACACAGCGGGAGTTTTGAATGTGAGGCGTATTTGCACCTGGGGCGTATTACACCACTTTACCCTAGTTAATTGCCTACCTAACTACCTTTCAACCCTTCTGGATATCTCGGTATTACACTCAGAAAAAAAAATTCTTATAGGTAAGAAAATTCGGGATTAAATTTAAAATTGCGCGTTCTTAATTTTGGCCCAAGAATTGGTCATTCTTGAGTTCTAAGAATGTTCATTCTTGTTGTCAAATTTAAGAGTGGGTCATGCTTGATTTCAAGAATGTTTATTCTATTTGTCAAATTTAAGAACGAGGCATTCTCAATTTTAAGAACGTTGATTCTTCGTGACAAATTCAAGAAAGGGTCGCTCTAATTTAAGAACTTTTATAAGTTTTACATTTAAGAATAGACCATGTTGATTTCAAGAAATTTTATTTAATTATGTAAGAATGTTCTTATGTAGCCCAAGCAAAATGTCACCATAACAGGGGTTACCCTGCAATAGGTTGGTCAGGTTTGGTGTTTTGATATGTTTTATCGTAAATGCCCCTAATGTTAATGTCGAGTTTTTGACCTTGTGACCTTGCCGGAAAGCGTTGAAAATGGGGGTTGAACTTTAAAAAAACACGTTATTGAGTACGCTGCTCAAACGGCTTTTTGGAAAAATAATAATTTTGATTCATTTAAATACCTGACGATATAGGCATTCAGAATCGAATCGAGACCGCTACTCGAGGACCAATAGTTTATGAGCTACGATTTTTTGAAGTTCACTACTTTGATTGCTTAAACCGCAAATGAACTGTTTTTGCTGTTATCTCACGTCTCGTGCGCTCCAGGCTGATGCACTGGTTACATCGAAACGAATGATATAGCAATGTAATGGGCATTAAATGTTCTTTATTATGGTTTTTTGTTTGATCCAATTGGATGAAAAATGACCACACGGCGAGCAACCAAACTTGGAAAATTATTGAAAAAACTGCCTATATTTAGTATTGTTTCAGTGTGCTCTCAAACCTGCCCATTATAACCAATCTCAAAAATTTTACATTCCATGAATACGTGACAGCTTATAGGGCACAGAAGTGCAAACAGTGAAACTGAAACCAGGACCATTTCACTTCATGCAGATTTCCTTTCCGCAAATCCGCGTACTTCAGTCACGCTTGTGTTTTGTTATATTCTTATACATCCGCTAAAAAGTAAAATTTGTTATAAGATATATAAATAATACTAAATGTATAAAAGAATGAAAATTATTTCTTTACCTTAGTCGTTACTATTAATTCTGTTATAGAAGCAACTTTTTTTTTTATCTCTTCTTACTTTTCATTCCGACGGAAATAAACTAAAAAACAATTTATTTAATAGCTGTTACATTGAAACAACTTGTAGAACTTTTACAAAATTCATTCGGTAAGCTAAAAGTGTGGGAAAAATTATAATTACAACAAATTTACTTAAATGTGAATTTATCACACAGAAAATCAGAAAATCCTCCTAATTTCAGTACCATTTTTAGAAATGGTCTTTGAAGCTGATCATTTTGTTGATCTACATTTATTAATATTGCATTGAATTAACATCTTCACGGCACATTAAACCACTTGTAATATTTCCCATTTCTGCACAATTAAACATTCACTAATTATCTAAGTTACTAAAAATTAATTTTACAATAAAAATACAGAAAATGCACACCGTAATATGTATTTTCTTACTGCAAGCCAAGTTTGGTGTAACGTTTTTCATCTAAATTTCTAAACTGTCCTTTGCAAAAAAATGTCGGTAATAAAGCAATTTACAACATTCCGTATAATTGTATCCGCCCAGCCGGACCGAGAGCAAGGCTTCTAAACAATTGTATTATAGAACCCTTGGACGTAACGTTCATCTCGAACAAAAGGACAAATTGAAAATACCCGTTCTAAATCCAAAACAGTGATTTGTTTCATTTAATGTTGTTCGTGCTAATATCAAGCGGAATCGTGCTAAATAGAAGACTTTTATCAGTTCTTAATGTAAGAAGTGGGTTTTTAAAAAATTCTTAGTTAGCATTTTTTTCATTGTACTTTTCCCTAAACACTCCGTGCTTTTGTATGCTTATTATGTTTCGAAGGCTATTTTAATAATTTCGACTTTGTGACTATAAAGCATCATATCAGGTCAGTCTAGACAGGAGAAATTTTCCGGAAAAGAAAAATTAACAAAAGCGCCTTTGCTCGTGTTCACCCAGTCGTTTTTTTGCTCGAATTGTTGTTCACAGTAGGTCCTTGTAAAAGCAATTACGAAAACTTCAAAATATTGTGAGTTAACTGTAAATGACGTGAAAATGAGATTGCCGCTCACAAACCAAGTAAAGTGAAATATAACCTGACCAACACTTCTGAATTTCGTCTGGAAACAAAGTTTTTAATTTCCATTTAAAAAAAATTGCCCAAGACGTCTTGCAAATCGTGCTCCTCAAACTTTCATTCAATGTTTATCGATTAATTCAGCGAAACTTTACTGCGGTTCGAGGAAAACTCGGTTAAAAAAAAAAACCATTGTGGTAATCCATTCCAATTCAAAACTCGCCTGGGACGTCGGCGTCCGTTTGAATTTGAAAGTGGGGACTTAAATTAGCCCGCTGAGGTAACGAGCGGGATAAACCGGATTATTTGGGCCATTTCGGACTTATTCGATTTTACAAAAGCTTTGAATTGTGTACAAAAGTTTCCTTTGAACGAGTCACATGAGGAGCTAAAGTCAATTGTGAAACAGTTTTGTTTCGGTCGGTCGAGTATGATTTTCATTCATGTCGATTCGATCAAGTGCTTAAATTGGAAAGACAATTTTTGTTTGGGTCTGAAGCGCTTGATTGACGCTTTAACACTTCATTAATTAGGAGTGCCACTATGTACAGACACGGTTGCAGCAAAGCCTGTGAGGTGTATTTACTTATGCATACCGTCATGAATATGTAAGACTGCGTTCTAAGGGGCGTGCAATTTGTACAGTATGCCACTAAATCTAACAACCGAACCAACATAGATAATTTTCTGAAAAAATAAAAAATCATCAACCTTAAAATTAATCGACATATTGTCCAAACCACAATCAAAAGTGAAATGATGCATAAATTATAATGAACCGTAAACAACAATTAAACCATTTATTTTTTTATTTTTAATAAACCTTTAAAAAATCAATTTATTTTCTGTAAACACTTTTCAAATTACTGTAAATAAATTATCATATTTATTAATACATTCATTTAACCCTAACATAATTACAAAGCGACCGATTACATCCACAAAACATTCCAATTAAGATTCTGAAACGATAATTTTCAATTATGTTCCGGTGTTATTCTCATAAGTAATATCACAAGAGAGTGAGAATAAATTGAAAATAATTCGACAGATTTTCGAAAACTTGTTGCCAGGGAATAGACACGAGAGCCCGTAGGGCTCGAGTGGCTATTCCCAAATGGCAACAAGTTTGAAAAAATAACTGGAGAATTATTTTCTAATTAATTCGCACTCTCGAGTGGTATTCGGAAGATTATTTTTTAACGTTTAAATAAAAAATACAGCATAAAAATACAGTTTAATTCATTATAAACTAAAATCAAACTGGCGACAGATGTCAAAACTAGAAAATGTGCTGTCAAGTTACATATGTAAACAAAATACTAGAAATTATGCTCGCGGGAATTTTCTACAGTAGAAAATTCTCACTATAATAATGTTGTGATTGGACAGAATTAAACACGTGTGCCCAAATACTGCTAAACGATTGGTGAATGAAATCATTAAAAAATAATCCAACATAAACAAAAACAATTTATTTTTACTCGCCACTGTAAACAACTTCATTTGACCATCGTCTACTTCTGAAAATCGTCCCACGCAAATGTCTTCACGAATCTCTTTCAGAACTACTTCCGAATCAACAATATTGTTTCAAGTTAACAATGAAATCCTCATAATACAAGTGTATCTAAGTTTCCGCAATACAGTAACAAGGCTTCTTGCTCGTTGGAATTTCCATTGCAAATGAGCGATTGAAATTCACCGCATGTAGTAACATTTTTCGCAAATTAATAAACGTATTGTAATCTTTCAATCAAAAGGAAATTGTTCGGCAATAGTTCGAAAATTCCGTTACCTGGAGTGGAAAATTTATATGCTAAAGCGGCTTCAACTATCATAAAATTCAACGATGGATTTAGCAAGCACGAGTTAACATCGGAAAATAATAAAAACCAATTAAGTTAAAGCGATGAGGATATAGTTTCATTATTTTTAATGATATGTCCTCTGCAAATGTGTGCCATGAGACAATATTAAGCGTTAAGAGAGCTTTATTTAACAAGTGCATCGCTTCACACAACCATTTCAAACTGCAAACATTTGAGAGAACACTGCAGTTATGACTGTAAGTTGCAATGTTACAATAATTGTTTTTAGTTACTGAAAATAGCAATATTTGACTGCTTAAAACTTAAAAATCTCGGTAATAAATAATGTGCCGACGGGATACGTATATTCGCATAAGTAGGTTTTTAGGATGAACGTACCTGTTGCCGGGCCGTTACCTGTTCTCAGGCTTTTCAAAAAATATATGATTATAATAATAATATTTTTCCGGCTCCATACAGCGGAATTTGCCAAATACCAAATATTTGCCATTCGCCTAGGTGTTTGGCTTCGTGTTCGCTGAATGCCAAGCACTGTAAAACAGACACGTACACTTTGTCGAATATTCGTCAAACGCGGAACATTTCACAAACACTTGTTGTACGCAATATGGCTACCACAGCTGTGATGGATATTGAAGTGCAAAGAAAATTGGTTGCGTTTGTAGTGTTAAGTTGTGGGCATTTAATCGCGAATAAAAAGAAAAAACAAGAAATAGAAGATAGTGGATGTTATCTATTAATAAAAGCTGAAAAGTGCAAGTACTCAATTTTTTTTGCTATTTCAATATTTATCTACGTCAGTTTGAATCTGGTTTTATTTTCAAATTATTAATTAATTATTTATTCACTTACTGTCACTTATTGCTTCACTTGTGACTACCATTTCTGTTTGGTAAACACCGAATGTGTGGAACGAGAACGATCATGCGCGATGCCAATACTCGTCTACTTTGATGTGCCTTAAAAAACCGACAAAGTACGGCAATAGCAAACAAGCGCATGTTTGTGCTCGACCTTGGGTGAACAATCAACCCGTACACACTACTAAAACTTCATCAAATAGTCGCTCGGTATTTGGCAAATTTCGCAGGTCTGGAGCCGGCTTTATATAAATAAACCCCTTGGGGACGACAACCGGTAAACCATGTATTTACTACCAAATAAATGTTTTTAAAATTTTAGATTTTAAACTTGCATTTCTGATATATGACTACTGCAATCTCGAAATTCAGTTAAATGGTCGAAAGCAGGTCCATTTAGCGCATCTGTTGGTTGGATATTACTGCAGCATATACACTAATACCCCGGTTTACGTTGATTCGCTATAACGCTTTGCTTACATTAACTACCGCACAGACGCACGATACAGTGCGCCTGCGTGGTAATTTTCTTCAGTCGCTCTTGAACTCTTATTGCAATTTAATTTAATGTTTTTTTAATATTTTTACATAATACAAAATTAAAACAGTATTTCACTGTTAAATACTGTTTTCAACCTTATTGTATTTGTATTCTTTTTGAATTTAAAATACTTTCTATGACAATTTAAAAAACGTAATTAACCCCGTTTTACGTTTGATTCGCGTAAATCGGTGTATTACTGTAATTGTATAAATCAAATCAACATTTTTGTATTTTATAATTTTGTTAATAAATAAACATTTTGAAAACGTATGAAAATAGTTGGTAAACCATAATTAAATTAAAAAATAACTAATAATACTGTTTTAATTTTGTATCATGTGACAATATTTAAAAAAAATTAAATTAAGTTTAATCATCAACCTAAACCGGGGCAACCGGGGAATTATTGTATTGTTTCCACTTTCTAAGAAACACATTCCATAACATAAGATAATATAAAAAATGGAATGTTCTAAAGTTAATAATATAAAATTATAGTTATTAACTATACAAGAAATATAATGAGAATATAACTCAGCAGAAGAAAAAATTGGGATGATTTTTTAAGTGAGTTATATTGCGTAATTTTCATGCTTTGTCCAACGGTTTATACAACGCTTTAACGCATTTTCGTGTTTCAATAATTCACATACTGTTTTTACGATTGAATCCACCTTATTTACCCGATGCCACGGCATAACGCGCAGTTAAGGAAATTGATTGGTTAGATCTCATTTACAACAAATATTTATTGTACGTGTATCATGTATTATAAATCAGCAATTGAGAGGTCCGCAGCAACAAGGATGCAGCTCCATTTAAAAAAAAAATGTTGAGAAATCGAAAAAAACGTTTTACAAAATGTCTTGCTCGTGTCTCATGAGTGGAGCTGCCGTTAGCTAGCAGTATAACACGGAACTAATGCCCGAGGATGCTTCGTTCTTGCACCATCAGGTAGAGTATATTTTTCTTATAAAAAAACTAAGTGAAGTGCAATTTCACCCAAAAATAGAGCTGCGTCCTTGTTGCTGCGGACCCCTCATTCTCAAACTATGTCATGCCAGAAGCGTAACTGTTTTGTTAACGCTGAGGAGTTACACAATTAATTGATTTATTATTTATATTTACTAACCCTACAAAATAACTAAGCTGCCCCATTAAAATTGCAGGATTTGTAAAGTGGAAAGATTGTAACAAATGTTTGGGAAACGTATATGTACGCCATGATTTCGTGATTTGAGCAGTTTAATAATGGTTTTTATAACTATCTTATGAATAATATAAATTCTACCACAGTTGCAAGATTGATGTTCTTATCGTATCTTCACTGATAAGCAATATAACACAACTTACAAAAATACATAATGAATCATCGATGGTCACAATTTTACATTACAATTGAGTTTCTTGTGTTATTATATGGTTCGGGACATAAAATATTAAAGAATTGTAAAATAGAAACACAATATTTTCAAATTATAATATTTTACACCTAAAATAAATTGCAGATAGTAAAGCGCATTGCGAAACCTCCAAAACTATATTCAAGAAGGACTCCGTAGTAAATCGAACGCAAAACCTACACAATGTCCACAAGGCACATAATTGTTCGACCGGTCAGAATTACGGTTGACCAAAGGACCAACACAGTGTTTATATGGTAAGGAAGGTTTGGGCCGGGAGACTACCGGTGATCAAAGATTGATCGAGTTACATCGTTTGCATCAAACGGTTTTCCTGGAACGGCAAAGTGGAAGAACTAGCAGAGTAGGAACACCCATTGATATCGGCAAAATTTAACAGGCTTCATTTTAATGTTTTAAAATGTCGGAGAAATAGAAACACCTCCATATTTCTGCGGTTTGACTCCCTAAAACTAAATTTAATTTATTTTAAAAATGCATCGTTACATCTATAATTAAGTTATTTTCTAGTTCTAATTTGTTTATGATTTAAATATCGGAAAACTCAACTAATTTTTTTTATTAATTGAGTGATTTAACAACAGTGAAGGCAATCAATTTTATAACAGTAGTTAGTATTGCATTATAATTTCTTTGTCCAAACCATGTTCACATTAAAAAGAGACGAAAGTTTTTCAAAAGCGCTGGCTTTAGAAGTGTATAAATAAAATTTATCCTAAAACCATAAAAGCTTATGAGATTTTATTGCACGAAATAACTTCGTGTTTAGGAATCGTAAAAAATTGGCTCAAAGAATTACATTTGAAGACTGTTCCTTTCAGCAATCAGGAAAATGAAAAAAAAAGAAACCTGAGATACGAAAATTGAATAAGGTACATATTCTTGAAATTGTGTATTAAAAAAAATTGAACAGTCTTTGTAACAGCAATAAATATTTAAGGACCGTCGATATAACCGTCTGTTTGTAACTGAAACTTGAACTTTGCAGAATTTTGTTCTTGCAGCTAATTCAAGTTTAAAATGACTGCGTTGTTAAATTATCGTATACTGGTATTGTGTTATAGTATTATCTATTATTATATTATATTGAATATTTTATTATTATTTGCAATCCATTCATTGAAGCAAATCTATTATCATCAAATGCATGGTAGGGTAGTCAAAGGTTCTCATTATTTGGGACGTCATGTTTACTGCACATTTGCTTTCATGAAACGAGCATTTAATTTGAAACGAGATTTATGGAATATATGAGAACTTTAGTGCTAGAGACAGATGGTAAAAATGAAATAGTACTAAATGAATGATATTTTTTTACGGTTTCTTTGAATAAATAACTAAGTAAATTTGTTGTGAAGTTTTGTGCTTTTATTTACTTTTAAATATAAATGAAAAGTAAATTCAAATATAATTAATTTGTAAAGAAGGTTAAAATAAAATGTAATCCACGGCTCAGCACAGTTATTTTTAGCAGTCGTTTGGCACCTTTGAAACCCCCAACCGTTTTCAAAATTCAGGATTCTCGTCCGTATTATTAAATTTTTCGTGGATGTTCAGAATCCAAGTTAATCCCACGACATTTCAAATCCTCCAAGTATACCTTTTAAACCCGCACGAAAACTTTTCTGTGAAAATGTCACGAACCATTTAAAAATAGCATCCACCAACGTCAACAGTCAATTAATAAGAGTGCCATTATGCGCCACCACAACCCCCTTCTTGTTTCATATTTTTGTATTTTTGTTCAAAACGGTGCCTTCAAATTTGTTTATTATAATACACGAGCGGGATTTTATTACAAATTATGTCTGTTTTTATTTCAGGAACAACAATACGCCAACAGTCTAAAAGCTGGAGAGCGGAACATAAAGCGGCGAGGACTTTAGGGATTATTATGGGCGCTTTTATGTTATGCTGGCTACCCTTTTTTCTATGGTAAGAAACAGAAAATAATAATTACGCATCTTAAACAACAAAGAAATATTTATTGGACCCTCGTAAAGTATGGTTTTGCCGTTCTTTGCGTAAAAGTAAACGTCGAGGAAATAAAGAAACTTTGAACTTTGAACGTCTCTTTCGATGGAAAAAAATTCAGGGCAAAATTTAATTTACAAACTTGTAATTATTTCGATGTTATAGTTTCCTCAATTTGTTAAAATGAAATATTATATTCTACTTGAAGTTTATATCAGAACATCAAAAGTTTCTCATTAATCATCACAGGGAATTGCGAATTTGCATCGGAAAGTTTGATCCTTGCAGTCTATTTCCAGTTAAATTGGTCGCTTCCAGTCGGCTGCCGACATAAACAATTATTGGAGTAGATACGTTTTCTCAATAAATATTCTTTAAAGCCGTCTGTTTTTTGCGAGAGTTTTTATTTACAGAATCTCTGTTCATTGATCGACCTTTAACTCTTGTGCTATTTAAGTTTAAAATAACATTTTGCTGATTTTCGAGTCTGAATTGTACGCTGATTGTAACCAATGTTTTCCCCTCTTTTAATGATTCACTTTTGAAATAAAAATTCCTTATGGTTTGAACCAGACCTCAAAGGATTTGTTTGAATCTAATTACGTTTACCGTTGAAAGTTTTTGGAAATGGAGGAAACTGTTTAAACCAGCTGTGATAAATATCAATGTAATAAAGTATTTTCTTCATCGAAATATTGTTACTATTGAAAGCAATAGTTATTTATGATATAAGTGTTAAAAGAGATTTTATTTTGTGAGTAGGGAAGATTGCGCAACGAGCACAGCGGGCGAAGCAACCCTATGAACAAAATTAAAACACTTTTACCACTTATTCACACACCATTTTTTCTACAAACACCATTAAAAGCACTTTATCGTCTCTTATTAAAGATTTCAAAAACTACTAATTGTTCGAAATATGCTTGTCGAAAGGAAAAAGGAGTTGAGATGAGTGAAGAAATTCCGATACAAATAGAAGAAACATCTAGTAGGACAACATTAAGTTTGTTGCCCACAAAATCCAAGCAACAATATGAACTAGCGTTTAAGAGGTTTGAAGAATGGTGTAGCCGCAAGAATGTTGCAGGCAAATTCAACGAAACTATAATGTTGGCATATTTCGAAGAGCATTCCAAAATATGGAAGTCTTCTACGCTTTGGGCACATTTTTCAATGATAAAAGCAATGTTAAATGTAAAGACCAATCAAGATATAAGTAAATTTTATAAACTCATTGCATTTTTAAAGCGTAAAGGGAAGGATACCGTCCGAAAAGATTAAAAATTTTCGTACGACAAGACATTGATAAGTTTATTGCAGAGGCACCACACGATAAGTATATAATGTTCAAAGTAGCTGCTCTAATGGATATATTAGGTGCGTGTCGTCGCGAAGAACTCTGCCAAATGAGAATAAACGATATTCAGGATTTAGGAAATACACTAGTGGTAAATATTCCAGACAGTAAAATCAGAGTCCCAAGTAACTTTACTGTGATTATTGAGGCTTACCTAAAGTTATATCGTCAGTACTTAGCATTGCGTCCAGATCATATCAACCACCAACATCTTTTTATTAAATGCACTGGTAATAAATGTACAATTCAGCCAGTGGCAATTAACACATTTGGAAAGATGCCTGCAGATATAGCAAAATTGTTTGAGTTACCAAACAGTGAACTTTACACTGGCCATTGTTTCCGTTGGACATCCGCTAGCTTGTTAGCAAACTCTGGGGCAAATTTATGCATAATCAAAAGACATGGAGGCTGGAAAAGTTCCAGCGTCGCTGAAGGATACTTGAATGACTCTGTAGAAAACAAAAAGAGAGTTGCTTGTCAAATTCTTCCAACCAATTGTCCTTCTTCTTCCAAGAATTCTGACGTACAGTGTAATAACGAAATTTTGTCCATTGCTGTCCATCTTTCCAATAATAGCCTTTCCAACAGTTCTGAATTGCAGCTCAAGAATGATATTTCTTCTACTGGGCTAACTGTTGCCAATTGCTACACTGTACATTAAATACTTCTTTCTAAATAATTTGTAACTTTTTGTTAATAAAATCTGAATCTGATTTTCCAAATAAACAGTGTTCTGTCTTGCGTGCACAGGCAATGTAGGTAGCAGGACGGGATATTTTAGGCCCATAAACCTAAATCATTGTTTGATTAATATTTTGTCGTATTTTTAAAGAAATTTGTGACAAACGAACTGTCATGTCACTTTTAACACTAGCATTAAAAGTGAACCACTTTTAACACTAGCGTTATAATATTACATTTTTAATTGAAGTATGGGGTGTTAAAAGTTTAACTTTAACGGTGTTTGTAGAAAAAAAAATTATAACTAATATTTAACAGAGTTGTAGTTATTTTCCTTTGCTGGGATTCTCAAAAATTTTGGGGGAAAATTGTAAGTCAGACCAAAGAACGTAACACAAACCGTTCAAAAGTAAACTGTATAGTGCAAACGTTTTTAGGATTTGCAGTTGGCCGACTTTGAACAGATTTTCAGCTTTTGTATCTTGATCTTTTTTTTTGGTATTATTGTAGACAAAAAATAATTTTTTCTACTTTGGTATCATAAATGAGTTTTTGTGAAACTAAAAGTAGTGTCACAAAGGAACTTTTTGTGAAACGGCTTTTTGGTGTTTTTTTTGATAATAATTACGTTGGTATTGCTGTAATAGCACGCTGGCCGGCGTCGGGCATCTCTACCGAGCTCCTGTCAAGGTCAAGCCAAGTGTGCAGCTTAATTCTTCCATGACTTCTTCACAAAAATATCAAACTCGAGATTTTAAATTCGAAGTTTTAGTTGACATATGACACATGACAAATTACCAACCCAAGCAGTACCTAATCCTAAAAATCTCTAGAATATTTAGAAAGCACAATTTTCAAATTTTCATGAAACTGAGAGCGCCAAAGTAGAAAAAATAGTATATTACACGCGTTTATAAGACGTATTGTCGCACTCATGACATTGGAGCACTCCTCGCTTCGCTCGTCGTGCCCCAAACTTATTCGTGCGACAATAGATCGTCTTATAAAACTTGTATAATAATATACTATTTTCTACTTTGGTATCATAAATGGGTTTTTGTAAAACTAAAAGTAGTGTCACAAAGGAACTTTTTGTGAAACGGCTTTTGGTTTTTTTTTGATAATAATTACGTTGGTATTGCTGTAATAGCACGCTGGCCGGCGTCGGGCATCTCTACCGAACTCCTGTCAAGGTCAATCCAAGTGTACAGCTTAATTCTTCCATGACTTATTCACAAAAATATCAAACTCGAGATTTTAAATTTGAAGTTTTAGTTGACATATGACTCATGACAAATACCAACACAAGCAGTACCTAATCCTAAAAATCTCTAGAATATTTAGAAAGCACAATTTTCAAATTTTCGTAAAACTAAGAGCACCAAAGTAGACAAAATAGTATATTACACTCGTTTTATAAGACGTATTGTCGCACTCATGACATTATTCGTGCGACAATAGATCGTCTTATAAAACTTGTATAATAATATACTATTATCGATGTGTAGTATGGCTACCATAAACAACATTTACAAGCGAATTTTGAATAATGGAATAAGGGAAAACTGATAACTACTCGTCAATTGCTGCATCACTCCCCTTCAAAGAGCAGTCATGCGAGAAGCATATTCCACTGACCAAAATAATTTCATTTATATTTAATTATTCCATAACCGACGGTTTGGAAACATATTTAATTTGCTGTACCTGGCATTTTATAGTTCTAAATCTGTTTCACAAAAAAAAGAACTTGGTACAAGAATTTTTGATTCGCGGAACCTTTATTGTATAAAGAACACAATGCAGCGTATCCCAAAAGTCATGCACCAACTTGTAGATAAGCCTTCAAGAATATATAACTATAATCAAGTTTTTTAAAAATTAGCTTCTTTATTTTTTGAGTTGTGGGGCGTCAATGGAGGTACAGAGTTAGTAATAAATTCGGTTTTTGGAAATATGTATACTTTGCGTGTCTAGAGTCCCCCCCCCCCCGTGTTATCTTTTGTACTAAAAGGAATCAAACGTTGAAACAAAAAGATAACAAAACCACTATAAATAAGTATAAAGATGTTTCTTACCAAAGTAATGACACCATCGTCGCTTTTTTTAAGTAGCAACCCATATTTTCCGTCATGATATTGATGGTCAAAATGGGACTGTAACAATATTGGTCCATTACAACAAAAAATTTGAGAAAAAAATTATTGGAGAAAATAAAATAATAATCCAATGATTCTTAAACCATTGAGTTTCGAAAAAATACAAAACCTTCAAATTCAATTTCACTTTTTTTGATATAAAGTTTTGGATATACAGCATGATTGTTCTAAAAGAAGGGACGTTCAGTTCATTAAATGGCAATCTATATTTTTCGTAACGATTTTGATAGGTTTCGTAACTGTTAAAATGACTGTATAATAATTTTTGTCCTTCACATAACATTTTTTTTTCTCTATATTGAGAATAAAATTATTGCAAGTGGTTAAAATTTTTATACCGTCGTTTTAACAGTTAAAAAAATTATCAAAATCTAAAATCAAATCAAATCAAAAAATATAAGGTGGGTTTCGTAGGTCTAGAAGTGAGGTTAGAATTATTGAATTTTCAATCCAAGTTAATTTAAATATTACAACTTTAAGAAACATTTACTCAGTGTTACACTGTAGCCTACTTCATACCGAATGGGGAGACATACTTGATAAATTTTGGTAATAAGCAAAATCGCTTGAAAATATTTTAATATAACATAATAAATTATGAAAAGTATATGTCATCATACCTTCATGCCAGTGGTTTGCGATTTCTACCTTTTGAAGCTTATCTGCACTGTACATTTTAAATTAACTTGGATTGAAAATTCAATAATTCTAACCTCACTTCTATACCTACCAAACCCACCTTAAACGATGGCGCCATTACCTACTGCGACAAGACACAGCCTGTGTAAAAAAATGTTATATTAAAAGTTAGTGTTTTATAGTGGCTCTCTTATATTTTCATTCCAACGTTTTATTCCTTTTAGTTTAAAAGATAACGGGGGGAGGGGAGTTTATTCACCCACGGTATACAAACTAAAACATAATCGGAATTTTGGAAATGTACGACGGTACACTATAGGCCTTTTGTACCACTTCATGTATACCGCGTGTCTCAATAAGGCTGGACACCGGCTGTATATCAGAAACCGTTAGCTCTAAAATTTTGAAGAAAAACCTTTGTAACAAAAGCGCACTAAAGAAGTAAAATAAAAGTCAAAAACTCAATTTTCTTCTTAAATTCAAATGGAATGGTAGGTATACAATAACATTTTATTTATCTACGAAAAATTCTCTACTATTTTTATTAGTAGCATTTTTCTCAATTCTCAAAATTAATGGAAGAAATGAAAACAACATATTTCAACTTTCATAGTAATTTTCAACATTTATTACATCTTCCATTGGTGAAATATTCTCATCATTAATTACAATATAACACAAAAGATCCAGATTCGTATAAATAAAATATTTCTTTAAAAAAAGTTATAAACGTGCGGCTTTAGGCATCCTTTTAGAAATTTTAATGCAAACAATATAGTGACATGAAAACAGTAGCTTTCCATTTAAATTGTTTGAAAAAGTTAAGAAAATTGATAATTGTTGAAAAACTCGCCATCTGTCCGCTTTTCTTCGTAATGCAATGGTCTTCTACCGATGGATATCAATTAAGCCATGCATTATCTTTCAAATGAGACTAAATTTATCAAAATTATTAAAGTATTACCTAATTTGTCGTACTTTATTGAGTTACGAAAATTTGTCTCCCCCCACCCCTCAATTAAAGAGATAGAGAAACTTTTACTAACAAAAGTAGTAGAAAATCATTCGTATATAAATAAAATGTTGTTGGATACCTATCATTCCATTTGAATTTAAGAAGAAAATTGAGTTTTTGACTTTTATTTTTCTACTACGCCCTCTTTCGGTGAAAATTCGAAACTAAAAATATTTTTAATGAACTTCTTGGGTCCACTTTTCCCATAGAAGTTTTTTTCTCAAAATTTTAGAGGCAACGGTTTCCGATATACAGCTGGTGTCCAGCCTTATTGTGAAACCCGTTATATCAAAAACAGGTGGTGCTTCCAAGCGGTTCTCATTTTAGGACAAATATGTTTTTTAACATTTTTCGACAATTCCAATCTGTACTAGTACATTCCCAAAAAACGTACCTTCAAACTTCTGGGCGACTTTTGTTGCAGCGGGTTTTAAATTAACCAGGAATAATTCTACGTCCTTATCTTTATACTATGTATACTATTTTCACCTTTGTAATACTTCGCTATATTGTCTACCGATTGAGTTGCAAGGACCATGTTCTTGCCAATAATGATATCAAGCAATTGCCAATCACGGCCATGCTGCTGTTTTATAATTTGCGCTATTCACTGAATTTCTAATTTCTATATCAAAGCGGATTGTATTAAGGTTTTAATTATATAATTTATTGCTTAACGAGCAACCCAACCCCTAATTAGTGCGTTAAATTAAAGTATGATCGTACAGACGAATGGCAAAATTTTAAAGCGATGTATCACAATAGTTATTTTCGTTACAAGTTCCGAAAGTTGCACTTATCATGCGAAGAGTGGGTTTTGTGAAACGAGGCGGGGTGAAGGAAAAATGAGTAAGCAAAATTCACACGAGTTTTGATATATGTAACACTTTTGAACGAGTTGTGAAATCTACTTTTCAGATGATCGAACAAAATAGTACATTATGTCATCCAGATTAAAAAAGGTTTGTCACCCCGTTGTGGAAGCATAGACCGTGTAGATTTAACACCATGTTGTTTCCATTTAACACCATGATGTTTCCATTTAACATCAGGCCATCATGTACACGTTTTTTTCGAATATGCATATTTAACGCAGCAGTTGTATATCACAGCAAATTTTAGTTTGGTTGTTAATTATTGAAAATTTCATTTAGTTCTCAAAACTTGACAATAGAAGTTAAAGGTTAAATCGTTAAAATATTTAAAAGAAAGGTATTCGAGCTTTGGCATTTAATCAATTTGCACTTCATTTTCTAATGAAAACGAGCGTAAAGGTAAAATGCGGCAACTTTTTAATTTCAAGTCATAAAATTACAAGCCAGACGGTTGAGTTTTTTATAATCGACTCATTGCCGTGGGGAGTTTTTTATGTTCTTTTATTATATCTTGTGTTAAACAGTCATCAATCAAATTTAATTGTTGTGTTCAATAGAGTAGACTCCCGATTATCCGAAACCGGATCATCCGAAATCCGGGTTATCCAAAACAAAAAACGAAATTAATTTCTCAGAGTTATCCGAAATAAAACCGCTTGAACCTCGCGATTATCCGTAACGAAGTATATGTATCGGTTCTAGGAAATCGCTCTTAATAGTATATTACATACCGAGGCGAAAAATATTCCATTCCTGTCGAGAGAACTCGAGACACAGAAATTGTAGTTTCGTCGGGGTTTATATACTATTTTATTCGCAATTAAACATTTAATAAAACAAGCAACATTAAAATAATAAAAAATAATTGATAAATAATTGATTGGGTTCACCGTCCATGCACGTGAGAAAAGTTGGTTGCATACTTTAGATAAGTTAATTTAACATTTATAGTTTAAATCGATAGTAACGCCCCCACAGGTTGGAAATAGTTTTATTTCTGACCTAGTACGTCTCATTACTGACTCCTTTTTTAATATTTCTGACGGGTTGACGTGTATTTATGGAATCGCTCACTTTCCAACCTTTAAGGGGTTAGAAAAGTTTTATGTTACTAACTGATTGTAAATAAAAACAATTACCTATTCACTTGAAATTTTTGTATACATTTTAAAAGCCTTACCAGACTAAATAAAGATATGCACTATGAAAGCAGATTTTATTACTTGTTGTAAATTGTTTGCACCATCTTATATAAAAGCAAACCAGTAAAACTTGTGTATTTTAACAAGTCGACAATCGGGGAAATTTTTTTGTAACATCTTAAAATTAACTTTTCTGAGAATACCCCATACAATAGTTTATAACTTAAATAATAATAATATATAATTTATATTTATATAATATTTATATAATATATAATTTAAATACAATACAATAATTATAAATTATTTATATGTAATTTTCCTGTTCTTTTTACAAAGATCGTTTTAATGATACAATGTAATATTATTTTTTGAATTAAAAATACCAAAATTCAAATTTGCCGCAAAAAATATTTGTCAAAAATGCTCCACTCTAATTTGTTCTTTTTATTTTTTATCTGGAATTAACAAATGAACTATACATTGACACAACTTGTAGAACTTTTACAAAATTCAATCAGCAATTTTATCATTTATCACACACACAGAATTAGAAAATCCTTATAATTTCAGTACCATTTTTAAAAATGGTCTTTGAGACTGATCATTTTATTGGTCGACATTAATATTGCATTGAATTAACATCTTCATCTCGGCACACTAAACCACTTGTAATATTTCCCATTTCCTCACAATTAAAAATTCACTAATTATGTTAGTTACTAAAAGTTCACTTTACAATAAAAATACAGAAAATGCGTACCATAATAAGTATTTTCTTACTGCAAGCCGAGTTTGGTGTAATGTCTTTCAACTAAATTTGTAAGAAATTCTAAACTAATTTATCTATTGTCAGTAAATGGTCCTTCGCCGAAAAAATGTCGGTGATAAAGCCATTTACAACATTCCGTACAATTGTTTCCGCCAGCTGGATCTAGCGCTCGTCTCGAACAATACCTGCAGTGAGATCACCACAAAATAAGAATCCCCGTGCTAAAATCAAAACGGTGGTTTGCTTGATTTAATATTGGTCGTGCTAACAGTAAGCAGAATCGTGCTAAATACAAGACTTTTATCAGTTCTTAATACACATAAGAAGTAGGTTTTTAAAAAATTCTTAGGTGGCATTTTTTCAGTGTAGGTAAAACAAAATTAATGATAATTAATAAATCGAATTGAAATTAACAGAAAATCCATTAAACGAGTAAGTGAATGATACATCTTGGCACAAACCTCAGCAATCAATGGAATCACTAGCATGAAATAAAGATCCGTATCGAAAAAACCAGATGGGTTTTCAATCAAATTAGTAATGTATTTAAAAGCCACAACTTCACATTAAACACGAAGATCAGATTTTGAAATCGTTATATTGTTTCCGTCTTATTCTATGGATTCTCAATGAAGCAACAAGTAAAAAATTGGAAGCATTCGAAATGTGACGACATCGTAGGATACTGAGGGTGTCTTTAAGGGCGTGTAGTACCCTCAGAACGTTGATATGTTTAAATCTAAAATTTGGCTTTTTAGCAATAAATGAAAGAAAGAGATGCATGGAATATGTTATAAGAATCTATTTCGCTTAATAGTAGATAAAAAAAAAAATTATTACTAATAGTTTAGAAGTTAGATTTATATATTTTCTCACATAAGTTACCCTTTTATTCTTAAAAAAATATACAGTAGAACCTCTTCATAACGGACACTCATGGGGAACCTAAAACTGTCCGTTGTGGAGAGGTGTTCGTTGTTTAGAGGGTGTATAAAAAAAAATGTTTTAGGTATGTTGGTATACGGCATAATACGGATACAAAAAAATTAAAATTTTATTTAAATGTGTTACTTACTACGTACTTAATTTGCAAGTAAAATAGTATTCAGAAATGGTTGTTTGTTTTTTATTAACAATAGCATTTTTTAAAATGACACTTTCAACATGTGAAATTACTTCGGACATTTCTTGTGTCCCACCTAAATCGTTGCTTAACATAAAAAAGTTTTGTAAGTTTTTCAGTTT
Organism: Dascillus cervinus; assembly: GCA_949768715.1. NCBI lineage: Eukaryota > Metazoa > Arthropoda > Insecta > Coleoptera > Dascillidae > Dascillus > Dascillus cervinus. Next base: position 19,492,682 of record OX458319.1, on the reverse strand, counting down.
TTCATAAGCGTCATTTATATTTTTGACACTAGAACGCACAACTAGTTCGTCGTCAGAATCGCATTCACTTGTAGCACTATCACCTTCACTGTTCTGTTCCTTATACTCCTGTACGCATTGACTTATGTTTAAATCAGGATTTTCTTCACTTCACTGTCAATATTTGTATAATCTTCAAGCTTTATGTTACAGGCATTTTCTAGAAGCTTTGAGAGCGGTAGGTCATCTTCATCAAATTCAATAACTTCTTCGTGTTTCTGTCCAAAATCAGCTTTTAGAAAACATTTGTTTATTACTTCTGGTTTAATTTTTTTCCATGCTGTAACGATCCATATCAATGCGTTTAGAATAGTAATAGATTTTTCCAAATTTCGTGTATCTTCTGAATTTTCTATTGACGTCAAAAGTTTTTTTACTAGAAATTTTCTGTAAATTACCTTAAAGTTTCGAATAACTCCCTGATCCAGTGGTTGGCAAACGGCTGTCATGTTTGGAGAAAAAAATACTAATTTCACATTGTTTAATTGCATATTCGGATGAGATGTGGCGTTATCAAGGAAAAGAAGCACTTTGCGCTGTTGTTTTTGCATTTTGCGGTCAAATTTTTCTAACCATTCGCACATTATCTCTCTGGTCATCCAAGTTTTTTTTATTAAAATGCCAATCTATTGGTAATTTGTTAACATGAGCTCCTTTGAAACAGCGTGGATTTTTCGATTTGCCTATTACAAGAGGTTTTTCTTTCTCTCCCGTCATACTGCTACAAAATAAAACAGGAAGTCGTTCTTTGGAAGATTTTCCTCCAATACATTTGTCATTTTTCAAAGTGAGTGTTTTTTTTTTGGAAAAGCTCTGAAGAAAAGACCAGTTTCGTCTGCATTAAAAATATTTTCAGGTGAATAGTCGCTAACAATGGAGATCAGCTTTTCTTTCCAATCTGACACGTTTTCCATATCAACTTGTACCGCTTCAACAGAAATAGTTTTTAAATTGATATTTCAACGTTGAGGAAATCTTTGCAGCCATCCATTTGAAGCTTTAAATGCTTCTAACTTTAATTCTTTTGCCACTTCTAGAGCCTTTTCTTGAAGAAGTGGTCCCGAAACAGGAATATTCTTACTTCGTACTTTAGACAACCAGTTGAAAACAATTTGATCTACAGCAGCATTCTCTGTTTTGGGAAATTTTCGTTTACGGCGAAAATTACCATTTTCAGCGAAACTTGTTATAATGGATTCCTTTTTCTTTAAAATTTCAGCTATTTGCGTTTTCCCTACTGCAAACTTTTCTGCTAATTGTCGTACACTAAATTTAAACTTTTCGGCACACTCAATAATTTCAATTTTTTTTTGACACTTAAAAATTTCCTTATTTGACAAGGTGGAGGCATTTTGCTGGACCAAAGTTATAAACTAAACTAGTGTTTCTTTACAAACTAATTTTATGTGCGACAAAATGTATTTCATCCCTACCAATTATGTTTCGGGTCCCACGCATTCTTTAACGAAAAATCATAGTAAGGTCGCCCATTGTACCGTCGGTACTCTGAATTGCACGTTTTGTTCATCTGTGCCATAAAACCCTAGTCACATCTAGACAGATATGGTCTTTTCCCTAAATGTGTTAACATAGCTGTGAATTCCATTAAAAATGTTTTATTATTTGTCCGTTGTAGAGAACTAAAATTCCGAGTAACATTATAGGTAAGGTATAAAAATTACTGTCCGCGTTCGTTGTAGCGGGTGTCCGTTGTTCAGAGGTTTCTTTACTACATAATTCATATAATACATTTTCGTGCATTAAAAACTGTGCGTTGTACAGGGGTGTCCGCTATTGAGGGGTGTCCGTTGAGAGAGATTTTACTGTATTTAGTTTTCACCATTCTATTAGGAAACATGTTCTCTAGGAATTGGCCCAATATTAATGCGTTTTGTAATGCGTATTTTGTAATCCCGTTCGTAGTCAGATACGCATCTCTTTCTTTCATTTATTGCTAAAAAGTTAAATTTTAGATTTAAAGATATCAAGGTTCTGAGGGTACTACTCGTCCTTAACAGACCGAGGTACGAACGCAACCATTCTTCAATGAATGATCGCCAACAAGGAAAGAAAACTCCAATATCTGGGTCATATTATGAGGAACAAAAGCAGGTTTTAATTATTACAAAATATACTACAGGGTAAAAATGTTTGAGAAGAGAGGTATGGCAATGAGAAGAATTTCTTGGTTCAAAAATCTTCGGACCTAGTTTTCAATGACTATCAGGCAAATATTTAGAGCCTCAATTAAGAAGGTGATGATATCCAATATGCTTTCGAAAATTCCGCATCGATAAGAACTGAGAAAAAAGGATGTCACCTTAATTATGATAAACTGGAGGTTTGATATTTTATAACGCGATATTTTAAAATTATTAAAGTTCATAGTTGGAGTTCAAGAATTCACCTCCGGTAAATTTTAATATAATAAATTGCTCCTCAAGTTCATTCTAACGCGATATTAATTGGCAAACTTTCGGATTAGACTCTATTATAGTTTACGACTTATTCAGTAATCGGATTTAATCGCGAACGTAATAAAGACACACCAAAAGAGCGTCAAGGAACTTTACTAATTTAGATTCGGGCAAATCATCTGCTTTTATCCAACTTTCAGTTACATTTGTAATCCAATTGGGTTCTTACTTGCTGCCTACCTATATACGTGACTAAACTGTTACTAAATCGAATTATAGCTCGAACAAGTGTGCGACAAATTTCTCAGAAAAAGCACCCTCTGCGCTTTCAAATGCAACATTTCACACGGGGAAGAAAAATTGTCTCTCCACCTTCCACGTGTCATCAAAATGACTTAATTATTTGCGGTATTTACGAGCGGCAATTAAAAAGCATTTGCCGTATTTTTCAGATTCCGTTTCAGTAACGCGTAATTAATTTAGTAGATAATGACTTTCTGAAAGCCAATCGCCGGAACAAACACAATCTAATTCTGTTTACGTTGAAACCTGACACGTATGATTATTAAAAGCATGCTTCCGCCAAAGCAACTTTATTAATGACACTTAATACTTAACGTTTCACGGGCAATTCAGCACTAAATAGACAAGATTAGGAACAATAATGGCTCATCAATTTATCTGTTTCGCTCTATTCAGCAGAGAGAGCAATTTATTCACGAGAAATGGTGTTACACAATAGTTTATAACATGTAGATAATTTAGAACTTGTGTTCCTGTTCATTAAAATTACTGCCGGGGGCGAAACCGTGCCCAAAGGATTTTTTGAGCATTCAAAGCTGCACTTTGTCGGAGGTCGGTAAGAAAAGTTTGTAAAATATGTTTCTGGTAGGAACATAATTAGTTATACAAACCGTTTTCGTTGCACAGGAAAAAACGGATAATTGTCGCTAATTAATTAAATTAGCAGTTGGTGCTGATTTTGCAACAGGCAACATTTTCGTTATTTATCGTTATGTCTAATAATAGTTGGCGGTAATTGGAATTTATATTTTTGTAGCTATACATTATTGTTTGTGTCTAAACTAATGACAAATGAATATTAATGGACTGGAAACAAAAATTTCTTGCTTTTGTGTGCATTTCATTTCATATACAGGTAACCCCCGCTCAACGCGCCCCCGGCGAACGCGAATTCGTTATGCCGCGAATTATTATTTTTTTAAAATTTGTGTAAAAGACTGATCTCTTTTAACGGTTGGCAGTTCTAAAATCGACAGGTTTTTATTAGACGGCCTTTCGACAGTTTAATTTCTATTGCAGTATTTTTCGTCCAGAGATTTAGTGCGTTTCGTTTATGACTTCAAGTTTTAAGTAGTTTACAATTTGCTTACCTGCAGATCTTTAAGTAAAGCTTCGCAATAACTTTAGAATATACAGGCACGCACTGCTCCTTCTGACAATAAACACATTTTAAACACAAAATCCATCCCCTAAAAAATACTGTGGGAGTATAAATCTTCGTCAGTGTATGTAATCTTAGCTGCAATGTCAAACGCACGCAAATTAAATTTACTACATATTTTTTATCCCTTCGTGATTTTTAAAATGCCAAAAGGACAACGTGAAAATTCGAGTAAGAATATTCGCAAAAAAGAAACTAAAAATTATAGAAAGTGTAGAGGTAAATTTACTGCTGTAGGAAGAGATTTCAAATTCCCGAGTCTACAGTACGAACAATTGTCCAACAAAAAACAAAATTAAAAAGCTAACCAAAGTGTCACTCCAATTACATCAACGAAACTTTCACGACCGAGAAGTTTCTTAACCCTGGAACTGTGCACTGGGGTCTCAGAAACCTAGCTCACCTATATTTTTGCCAAAACTAGCAAAAGCTTCAGATGTAATTTATTACCGTTCCATGTAAATTTAGTTGTTTCGTTGCGGAACACTAGGTTAAAGTGTACCTAATTCCGACATCATATAAATTTTAATGATTTGGTGGTAAAAATGACAATACAGTATGTTAAAATGAAAATTTAAAGTTTTTTCATTGGGCCTAAATAAAAATTATTCGTATATTTTTAATTACTTGATTCTCACAGCAAAGCAAAAAGTAGTCTAAATTTGCTTACCTTATAAGAAAACTGTTGGATTTTGAACAATTTAAATATTTGTTCGGCCTCTCGTCCCTTGATCGGCGGGTCTCGTGCACACCTGCACAACCGAAGGGATGCCATTTTCCCGCTCGAGAATTAAAGTCGTCTCCAAGTTATAACGACGTACGGTCGACCATGACTGACGTCCAATTGTTTATATTGTTGAATAATAGTTCTTTTAAGTTGTAAGCTCCTAGCGAGTAGAATTTATAACAATAAATACTTTAATTTGAACGTGATTTAAAATACAGTCCACTTAAAATCGGTGTCCTCAAACAAGACTCAAGAAGACGCCATTTGTTATATAAAAGCTAACGGAACGTCATCCCTGCAAGAAACGGCCAATGCCGCAAAGAACGGGAGCGCTTCCACAACAAAAACTATTGCATTTAAACACAATATACCATTCACAAGACATGGCTAAGTTCTACGTTATACCAAACCTACACCATTAAATGTAAAACAGGAAACAATTTTGAAAGGAAAAATATAATGTTGCCTTGGGTTAAAAGATGTCTCAACAATTTTTTTAATATTGCAGTGTTCTTATTTTAAACAAATAACTAGAAACATGTCTGAATTTGGATCAGTGTCTGAATTTGGGAACACCTACCTTATGTCTTTCTGTATTCAAAAATTAAATATTTTACGTTACCAAATAAAATATGACTATTAATCGATTTTTAACCCGTTCATTAGAGTAAAATAACTGTGCCACTGGTCAGTGAGTCGGCGCAATAGCTTTCGAGGTCATAGAAACATACCAATAAAGGACAACAGAGTGTCGCCTCTATATTAATGGATTCTCTTTGATAATACTCTTCGGTTTTCGCAGGTGTGCACGAATTAGACCTATAAAAGCGCGCGGAACCAGACAAAGTATTACACGCTAGACTGAAATAAATATAGAGATTGGCGTGGGAGCAATTTAACGATAACATAATAACAAATGATGCAAAATCCAACATTTTCTTTGTATCTAGTCAGTTAAAATAATTATTCACTGTTACAATTTAGAGTGAACACACTACACTGTATATAAATCAGTTTCAGTTAAATATCTAGAATCTGAACATTGCAAACTATTATTCCATCAAAATTAATTCTTGAAAGTTCTTAGATTTTTTCTAACGAGTCTAAATGCTGGTTATTGGAACAAGCCGTACTTTATGATAGCATTGGTTTGCCAGAAGAATCCTTGTCCACCTTTTCACTTACATCCTTTGACATGCCAATACCTTTGGGTTTCTTCTCTCCGTCTATGATATTTTTTGTACATCTGTCTTACTTATTTCTTCATTGCGAAACTGTGGTACATCTTAATTATATCACTGTTTTTATTTGGCTCAACATTTCATTATAAGAGGCAAAATAAAACAAATTTAATTTTTAACAAAAACATTCTTGTTACGTTTGGACGCCCCTCTTACTAACAAGGGGAACACCAGTATTGTTCCCCTCCGATTTTAGTGAATTTTTGATATGTTATAGTTTTACCCTTTCACTAATTCATGGTAGAGTAATACGATGCAAGTCACAAGCATTTTTGAAAAAAACGCATTGGAAAATCGTCTTACTTATTTGTATACTTAACTATAAGCATCATTTTCCGAGAAGGCGAGGCGGAGTATATGCTATAGAATCAAGTCACCAATCGTTCTTTTGCATCTAGATCATCGGTTCGATTCCATTGTACTCCAATTTTTTTTTTCTTCTTTTTAATTCGATTTATTGATTTATTATTTTAAGAAGTACATTATTAATTATTTTCATTATAAAAATTATTTAATAAGTGCAATTTTGTTCTACAAATAGGTTACCGTGTAATACAATAATACAGGTTGTATTATATTAAGTGTTCACCATTGGTAACTTTGTTATTATTGGAGTTGCAAAGTCGGTTAAATTAGCAAAGAATTAGTGTTTTTTCCGCTGATTACCATTATGAAATCAAAAAAACAATCGAACGTCAACTGTTCGAAATATTCACGAAAATAACATTTTTTTTAAATGGAATGCCCTATCCTTTTTTGTATATTTTGAAAGAATGTTTAATTTTGAGTGAAAAAGTCTTAATGCACTATTACGATTAAATTAACTACCGAGAAGTTACAAGCAATTGAAGTTTTTATTTCAATTAATTACAAAAATCACGTAGGCACTGAAACAATTGAAAATGATATTTATTGAAACATTTCTTCCACGGCAAACTGAGAATAGAAATTTAGAAAAACATATTGCATGACCAAGACATTATAATAAATGTTCGAAAATGTCACCGTCTTGTTCAACACATTTTTGGGCTCTTTTTTGAACACACCGCGCTGCTTTCAAAATTTTTCTACCATCCAATACATTAATTATTGTTAAAATTTTATTCTCCAATTCATTAACTGTTGCATATCTCTCCCTGTAAACTAAATTTTTCACATACCCCCACAGAAAAAAATCCATGGGGGTTAAATCTGGCGAACGTGGTGGCCAGCGCACGGGCCCATTAGTTCCTATCCATTTATCAATGAATAATCTGTTTAACAAATTGGTTGTTCCATGATAATTATGGGCCGGTGCTCCATCCTGTTGGAAATTGATGCAATGGATTTTCGCGGGCCCAATAATGATTCGTTTTTCTGTTGTACATTCCAGAATTTGAGAAGTTCGATTCATCGGTCCACAGAAAATGAAACTCGCTATTGAAGTGTCGTTGGCAGTAACTTAAATACCAGTTGCAAAAAGTTAATCTTCGATTTAAATCGCCTGGAAGTAACGTTTGCACCGGGTGATAATGATAAGGAACCATCTTATGTTTCTTTAAAATCCTTTCAATGCTGTTCAAACTTAAATTTAACTCCCTTGAAATATCTCGTATTGAATTTCTAGGATATGCCTCAAAATACGCAATTACATTAATTTCGACTTCTTCAGAAATTACAAATTTTTTCTTCTCTCTTCCTTTTTGAAACACTGTTTGGTTACTCCTAAACTTTCTATACAGTCTCAGAAAATACTGTTGAATTGGTTGCAATCGAAGCGGGTACTGCTGCTGGTAATAATCTCGAGCTCTCACCGAGTTCTTGCCGCACATAAGATATGCTTCTAACATGTCACATTTTTCTAAATGTGAAAATGCCATGTCGGGAACCAAAATTGAACACAGCTGTTACTAAATCACACCAAAAGTAATAAATGTTGAATATACCACGTTAATGTTTGATGAAAATATTAACTAACACACTCATTCAATTGTTTTTGACGTTTTAATAATTACAATTTTCAATTGTTTCAGTGCCTACGTGATTTTTGTAATTAATTGAAATAAAAACTTCAATTGCTTGTAACTTCTCGGTAGTTAATTTAATCGTAATAGTGCATTAAGACTTTTTCACTCAAAATTAAACATTCTTTCAAAATATGCAAAAAAGGATAGGGCATTCCATTTAAAAAAATGTTATTTTCGTTAATATCTCGAACAGTTGACGTTCGATTGTTTTTTTTTGGTTTCATAATGGTAATCAGCGGAAAAAACACTAATTCTTTGCTAATTTAACCGACTTTGCAACTCCAATAATAACAAAGTTACCAATGGTGAACACTTAATATAATACAACCTGTATAGGTAATATAAAAAATATAAATACATAAAATTAAATGCAATATAAAAAATTAAATGCACACGAAAATAATGTAATATAAGAAATATAAATACATTAAAAAAATATAATAAAGTTAAAATCATTTTTCACATTGAATTATTCTTGTTCAGAGTCGGAATCATTCTTTGTACGTGTTTTGGGATGATATAAGTCATAAAAGCATTCAAAACATATAAGTTTTTTTTTCATTGGACGCATTGAATGAAACCTGCAGATTTGCAGGTACAGAACTGTTTTAATATTGTTAGCGGAAAACAAATTTCATTTACATTTAAAAACATCGGTTTTTCTTGGATTAATTTGGATGCATACCAAGCATATAACAGCATTGGTTTAAAGATAGGAGCACTTAATTGATGCAACAACAGCGAGTGTATTTTTATTGCATCCTCACGAGTACCAATTTCTCGCTCTTGTCGTAGTAAAGTTGCACAATTTTGCATCCGTTTAATAAAATTTTTTACCTGACGATAATAATATACATCGCATGGCTGACAAAGAGGTGTGCATCGCGGAGGAATTACTTTTACAGTGCATGATGGTTCGCCTGATTCACCTTCAAAAACATCGTCATATAGAGTTATATCTGTTTGACCTCCCCACGAGTCTATCAATAATAAAAATTTATTATTGGCGACATAAGGAGACAAACAATACTTTAAATAATTTAAACCAAAAATATAAACACAGTTTGTCTAATTTAATAGTTAGGGATGACTTTATCTGTTGCAAGGTGACAAAACAATTTTGACTAATGGGAATTTTGATACCTACATGAATTAAATTATCCGAACAGAAATGATTTGATATTAAATTAAATAAAAATTCTATTAATCTGAAAATGTATTTATTATATGACACTATTTTATTACAATTACCCATTTGTGGAACAAAATTGCACTTATTAAATAATTTTTATAATGAAAATTATTAATAATGTACTTCTTAAAATAATAAATCAATAAATCGAATTAAAAAGAAGGAAAAAAATTTGGAGTACAATGGAATCGAACCGATGATCTAGATGCAAAAGAACGATCGGTAACTTGATTCTATAGCATTAACTCCGTCTCGCCTTCTTGGAAAATGATGCTTATAGTTAAGTATACAAATAAGTAAGACGATTTTCCAATGCGTTTTTTTCGAAAATGCTTGAGAGGTGCATCGTATTACTCTACCATGGATTAGTGAAAGGGTAAGACTATAACATATCAAAAATTCACTAAAATCGGAGGGGAACAATACTGGTGTTCCCCTTGTAAGTCTTAAGAAGAACATAAATCGTGGTTTCATCATTAATAGCTGGAAGAAAATGATTTGATCGATTGAAGAAATAACTTTAAATAAAAGTCACTCACGCAAGAAAATAGAACAAGTAGGCTCAAATCTCCATAAATTCGAGTCTCGTGGTCATCGATATGAATGTATCTAGCAATAGATAACTTATGATATATTATCGATAGGACAAAATAAACAAAGCTACACACTGCTAGAATGAGAATCAATATAACGGCCTAAAAGTAAATATATTGCATTATTGCAAATAACTTCCATTTTACTTACTACTAGGAGACACGTCTTAAGTTCCTTAACTCTTAAGGAGGCACGTACCTTTTCATAACGTAAGTAGGCGCGCCGTTGTATTTTATACAACACGTAGTTTTTGTACATTTTTCTTACTTTATTTTATTTTTGTTTTTTTTCTCGTGAATAACCACGTCTTTCTGAAATGTCCATTGTGACGCCATAAAGGGGAAAATTAATAAAATACTTTATAATTAATGAAAATTTTACAACTCCATTTGGTGGTGGGGATGACAATGGAAGAATAGAAAGGTGATTTGAACAAATAACTGCCAACAGGTTAGAACAGGAATCAGAAAAGTAAAAGCGTTGTACTTTATACAACCGCGTGCCTTCTTAAGGGTTAATTGACGCCACTATTCCAATAATACTCTACGCTGGAAGCATCAATCTACCGATAAAATGAAAAAGCCCAAATGATATATCTATTGTTCGCTGCTCTTTGTAGGTAAGCTGTATTACCACTAATCCCATTATCCCAAATATTGCATGACAAAGTACAAACCACTAGTTCAAAATAAAATCTTCAATTAATTGTTAAATATAAATATAAATGCACATGCCATTCTAACGCTGAAGCAGATCACGCTTATAAATTTTATTGTGGTAAAATTCTCAGCTTCTTTAGAATTTTGCATCTTTGGAACTTTCTATGTTCATTTACCCCAAATGGATACAATTTAAATTTGACAGCAAAATGAAACATCTAGCGTCACTGATGTCAAAACCATTACTTCAGAAATAATTAAAGTGTCGATCAGTTGACGTTGACCACATCAGGACTTCGATTCCGACATCCTCATTTTTCAAACTTTCTTTTTCCACTGACTGTTGTTCGTCTTCCATTCAAGTTTTACCAGTTACCAGGTCATCCTTCAATCCTTTTGATAGTGGTTCCTTTTAATTATATTTTTGAGGTGTTACCTTCTCTTCCACCCTTCCATATTATTTTAGTCTCTTTCTGTTCCTTTTTTTGTCTATACCATTTGAGTGTCTTCCTAATATTCCTCCTTGTGGACGTTTTGGTCTAATCATTTTTGTGGACTTCCATGAACATTTCATTTCAGTTTCTTCCTTCCTTCTTCCTTAATGCCATAACCTATACAATTTTGACAGGATCAGAGAAAGCAGAAAATGAAATAGGAGAGTACCAAAGCGGTTTTAGGAGAGAAAGGAGTACAATCGATGGAATTTTTGCATTACGAAAAATACAAGCCGAAAGCTATGAATATGGAAAGCCAACGATGGTTCTATTTATGGATTTCAAACAAGCATACAATAAAGTGAAAAGGAAGGAGCTCTATAAGGCATCAGAACAAATGAAAATTACTAAAAAGTGAATGGTTAAAATGACATTAAAAAGAACGGAAAGTGCAGTTAGAGTAAACAGCACAGTGTCAAAACAATTTGAAGTAAAGCAGGGAGTTAGGCAAGGTGATCCTTTGTCATCTGTTCTTTTAGCATTATAAGGGAAGCGGAGATCAATAGAAGAGTAATTATATACAATAAAAGGCATCAATGCTTGGCATTTGCGGATGATGTAGCAATTGTAACGAGAAGTAAAGAGGGGCTAAAAAATGTAGTTAAAAGGTTAGAGAAAAAGGCAAGAAAAATGGGACTGTGTATTAATGAGGAATATACTAAATACATGGAGTGGATGGAAGAGGAGTTTAAGAAGAATAACTACTTGAAACTGGAAGCTGTTGGAGGCAAGGAATATAAGTTTGAAGAAGTGGACAAGTTCACATATTTAGGTACTGTCTTTACCAGAAAATCAGGTGTAACAACAGAAATGCAATTCAGGCTAATGGCGGGAAATCGTTAATAGAATATTGAGGAGCAAGATTATTTCTAGAAGAGCTAAGCTAAGGACGTACATAACTACAATAAGGTATATAGTTACATATGGGTGCGAAAAGTGGGTACTAGGTAAATCTGAACAAACAAGGGTAGCGGTATGGGAAAGGAAAGTACTTCGGAAGAGGTAAAAGAGTTCATGATAGATGGGAAAGAAGAAGCAACAAGGAGTTACAAGAACTGTACAAGATGACAAATCTGATTGGAGTGGTAAAAGGACAAAGGTTGGGGTATGTGATGAGGATAAAGAATAGTAGCGTTCCAAATATGATATTGGAAAGTAAAGTAGGCGGAAAATGAGAAGAGGAAGACCCAAGTCGAGATGGAAGGACGAAGTAGTTAAGGAGACGGTAAAATCAGTAACTGGAAGGAAATGACAAGGGGCAAGAAAAGATGGAGGCAAACGGTTAACCAAGCCATGGGCCTACTAAGCCTGTAGTGCTAAATTATATATGTATATATTTATTGAGAGATAATGGTATCTAATATGTCAAATCTTACTTGTTGTTTCACATTGTTTAGTTTTGAAAAAGCTGTTTTTATAGAGGTTTAAAATAATACGCCACTACAATGAACGATCATTTTCTCAAATTTGCAAAAATATGAAACTGATAGTAAGTATGGATGATATAATTAGAGTGAGCCGCAAAAGGTCACTATCACTATAGGGAAACACGTTCAACCTTTGTGGATAGCACGTACAACATTGCAAAAAGTATATTCGCTTATACTACGTAGTAACCATTCGTTCGTCATTGGCAAAATAATGAGTCATATAATAATATAAGTCAAATTAATTACAAATCAAACCCATTTTTCTTTAAATTGAATTACCGTTTCAATTTCAAGAACATATTGATGATTTTAGTACACTTTGTTAGTATTTGAAGTAATATCAATTATTATCATGCAACATATGTAATAGATTTACTAGTTTGATCATTATCCTTTCCACGTATTTGGAGAGTAATTTGTAATTATAGTGGAACAGTTCATTCATTTAGTCACAGACAGATTTAACTATAATAATTGATCTAACTACGATGCTGCAATTTTAAAATAATTATTTTGGTATGAATTCTGGAAAATATATTTTCAAATATTCTAGTTTCAAATGGAGAAAAATGTTAATGTTCAATTTGACGTTAGACTTCAGTTCTTGTTTGAACTCAACCTTGTATAACATGTATTTGGAGAGCAGCATGAATATTAATATATTAATTTTATTTATTTATTTTAAACTTTAATTAAAATATTTGTAGTTAATTTAAAGCTTAGTACAATTACATTTATTAATTATGTTGTGCTGATTACGTTTTCAATAAAAGATTTTTGAATGTACAGTATGTCTGTCCCCAGATGGATTAAAAAAAAGAAACAATATTTATATATTTTCCACTTCACACAAAAATTCGATTCGTTATAAAAGTATTTGCTTCTTTCAAAACCAATAATTTCCTAAACTACACTACTCAAAAATCGACTTGTTGCATCAGTAGGTTAATTTTGAAAGTATAAAGTCAAACAAAACAAACAAAATGAACAGAAATGGCAAGGAACAGGAAAGTGTGGAAAAAATTTGTGAACAAAGAAAGAATAACGGAAACAGAGTAGAAGAATACCTCGACATCATAATGGTACATACAAGAGAAGGATTATGAATACATAAGATATGTATGTAAGACAACCTCACAAAGTAAAATTGTTTTATTGGCACAAGAATTGAAATGTAAAATGCGATCTTACAAAATAAAATAACAAATTTATTGAGACATGTTTATGTCTTCATAAATCCTTTACATAATCTTATTTAAAAGTTCGATAGAAATTATACTAAAATAGACAAGGAGAAGATGATGCTACAAAATTGGTTGCAGATTTTGTAGCTGACGGTGCAAAAGTGTTTTTGTAATATAGATCTGCACGGTTAAGAATAAGCAGATGCAATTTCCAACAAATTTTACAAGAAAACAAAATTAAAAGCCGTAAGTCGATATGAATAATTATGATAATGCAATGCGTTTTGAGTTTTATCTGTTGCTGGTAGGAAAGCAGACCAAAAAATCAAAACATTTATAAAGAATATAATAAAATTTTCGAATAAATCTAAATTTACAAAAAATGAAAATGGTGGGTGATCAATATTTATATTTAATTTTACTACTTCAAAAATAATTGTTATATTCTACGACGTTTGTTATTTTAGATGTAATTGCTCTATAAATACAAACGTAAAAATAAAACAATATAATTTATGGATTATTCAAATCAATTATCTGCGAATTAATTACGTATCTGTATAATTTTAATTCAAACACGAATATTTAAACGTTATTTTTAAATATTGGGCATAAAAACGTAACTATTTCCACTTAACTATGCGACACTAAATCGCAACTTGAATATTTTAGTTGCAAAAAACCTTTCTGAATTAACAAGTAGGTATTTATAATAGAGACTTCAACTAAAACGTAAATACCTAGCATTTAACTTGGTTAAAAATACAAACTTCAACTTTAATATAAATTGAAAAGGGAATTTAAAGTTCTAAGTTTATGTCTAGAAAGTTAAACGCCCCATAAAAGCCAAAACACTACTACTACTAGTAAGGTCCCTTCAGCACACAACACTTTTTTAAAGATTCTGCCCTGTTTTTAATGGTATATTTAAAAACCAACTACAGTCGAACTTCTCTATAGTGGACTCCTCCATAATGATTTTTTCTCTATAATGATGTTTTTGTCAGGAACGTGCACTTTTGCACGTTTTGCATATAAAAATACCTCCGTATTATGATGTTAAGCCTCTATATAGTGATTATTCTTTGAGAAATATTTACCAACATTCTCGGGGAACGAAATTTTCGGTAATAAAAAATACAATGGATATATTGAACATCTGTTTTTTTTCTCAAATTCTGACAACCTACCTGAAAAATTTTTAGAACAATTTATTGCAAATCCCTTATTTATGGAAATTTCTACCCCCACCAAATGCATTCGCTACATTTGCATTTATACTTTTGCAATTTAGTTTCGCTTCAATTTTTGTACCACACGCATTTTAGAACGTGAAATGGCGAAACGAAAGTGTTTGAGTATCCAAGACAAATTAAAGGTGTTGGAAGACGTTGATAATGGTGCAAAGCAAAAAGACGTTGCCGCAAAATTTGGTATTGCTGCAAATAGTGTATCCGTAATTGTGAAAAATCGTGAAAAACTTAGAAAAGAAGTTAATTCGGGACGAAACAAAATGAGGCTGTGTACATATGAAGATTTAGATGAAGCGATGTTAAAGTGGCTACAGGTGATTCGCGCCCAAAATGTTCCGGAGTCCGGGCCATTAGTAAAAGAAAAAGCGCTGGTTTACGCAGAAGCCTTGGGATACTAAAATTTTCAAGCAAGTAACGGATGGTTAGACAAGTTTAAACGGAGACATAAAATTTCCGAAAAAGTAATTAGCGGCGAAAGTGCTATAATTAGTGACCATACCTGTAACCAATGGTTAAAGTCGGTTTTAAAAAAAATTTTGGACACATATCATCCTAAAGACGTCTTTAATGCTGACGAAACTGGGTTATTTTTTAAGTGTACGCCAAATAGAACTTTAACGTTTAAAAACGATAAGTGCTTTGGAGGTAAAAACAGCAAGGAGCGAATAACTGTCATGATTGGTGCCAATATGACTGGAAGTGAAAAATGAAGCTTCTTGTAATAGGTTGCAGTAGAAATCCACGTTGTTTTAAGGGCGTCAAATCGTTAGAAGTGGATTATGACTTCAATAAAAAGGCGTGGATGACCAGTCAGATTTTTGAAAAGTAGTTGCTAAAGTTTGACAATCAAATGGGCAGAGAAAAACGAAAAGTTGCGTTAATTATAGATAACTGCCCAGCCCATCCTGCGCTTATAAAATCAAAATGTAAAAACGTCGAATTGATTTTCTTACCACCAAATCTAACGTCAAAATTGCACCCGATGGATCAAGGAATCATAAAAAATTTTTTCTCCAAACGTCATAAAAGTGGCATTTAAATAACAGAATGTTGCTAGTAGAAGTTTCATTTATATGCTTAAGCAGATAAAGTACTTTATATGCTTAAGCATATAATATTTTATATAATATTTTGAATTATCAACATCATGTCGGAGGTTTAACAATGTCCTGATCATCGAATAATGCGACCATAAGCTTGAACTTTTCATCCCTTTGGCCATCTCCGAAAAATACGCCAGAAGGACACTTTCTGATTAAACGAATACATTTTTTTTCAAACACCATGTAATGAATTTCTTGAACGCTGCTTCATAAACACCGCTTGACTTTGTAGGAAGAAGATTTTCAATCTCGGCTCTTGCTATTTCGGCTATTTCAGGTGGAGTTAATTGAATTTCGTCTGAATTAGACATTGCCACAAAATTGACTGACTTTTCTCAAACAATAATTTGTTGTTTGGTGGGTTGCTACGGTAATATCTAGAAAGTGTCTATCAGGCAATGCGATTTTCGTATAAGTGTAATGTTTCCCGAAATAACCTTGTTAATTAGATGCTTATTTTTGTATTATAATTTTACACGTTTGGAGAAAAAATAACATATATTATTCGGAGTATAACCGCTTTATGTGCTTCGGCTGATTTGGCTGCCTCACTACGATCGGCAATCAACCTATCAGCCACAGCACATAAAGCTTTGCTTATACTCCTAATAATATAAATAACTATTAAATTCCATTATCGGAAAAAGATATTAAAGAAAATTATGACCGCCATTGAAAAAAATCAACCTGCACATAATATCATAAATCTTCGGACGTCCATATCTGAAATAGCAAAAGTATGGCAATTTGAAGTGACTGAGATTACAATAAAAAATTGTTTTGGCAAGGCAGGGTTTATTAATTTAAATTTGACTAATTGGGAGGAAGAAGATAACCTTCAATTGTCTGAATTGAAGAAATCTTGGGAACAGCTAAAAGCGTTGGACATTATTTGTGATGAAGTGGAATTTCAGGATTTTTTAAACATTGATAAAGATGCGTTAATTACTGAATATCCTGATGACATCGAGATTTTGGAAAGTATCAGAAAAGACAACGAATTGTCTAATTTGGAAGAAGAGGATGAAGAAGATTCTATCGAAAATCCTTCCAAAGCCGAGATGGTCATGGCATTTGAGACTATTCGCCGAGGTTTGCAATGTCAAGAAAATGTTCCAGAATAGTATATTCTGTAACAAGTTTGGAATGATGCATATTCCACACGAATGGAAGTTTGACACCCGAGCCGAAGGCGAGGGTGGCGGTCCACGAGTGTGGAATAGCCATTCCAAACGTGTTACAGACTATACTTTCTCTACGACTGTATGTGGCAATAAAAAGTAATAATAATAATAATAATAAAATAATAACAATACAATAATACAATACAATGCAATAATTCTCTATTTATATATTTTCGTTTTTACTTACTAAATTAATAGTAATATTTTGGCAATGGTTAAATGAGATATTTGGTAAATTACAAATATTTGATGATGTGGTACTTGCCACATAAGAATGTGATGACAACATTGTAGAATTCTGTGTGGAACTTCCTGGTGTAGGTTCGATATCTAAATGTTCTAATATTTTATTGGCAACATTTAAGCGATTTTGAATGGAATTGTCGATGTAGCCTTCGGCCACTTCAGTAGATTTCCATCCACCATGTCTTTTTAAAGTTTCTATATTGGCACCTGCATCTATCAACATGGTGGCAGATGTCCGTCTAAAGCAGTGGCCGGTGTAAGACTCTGGATTTTGTAATTGCAAGAAGGTAGCCACTTGTTTAGCCATATTACCTAGCTTATTTATACCCATAACTTGTTTGGTGCAGCGACCTTTTTGATAATTTACAAAGAAATTGTCTGTTGTAATGTTTGGGGGCCTTAAATCTGCGTACTTCTTAAATATGTTATAAAATTCTGCAGTGATTGTGAATTTTCTAGAAACCTTTGTTTTGGTATCAGGTACACTAATTAATACTGCATTTTCTAAGTATTTTATATCTTGAGTCTTCATTAAATATAATTCATTTTTTCTGCATGCACCCATGACGCCGACAATTAAAACAATCTAAATAAAAAAGAACAATTAATAGCAACTATTCATTTTCTGTATTTATTTAGTTACCTTTGTCCCTAAATATAGGTAATTGGGCGCTTCAGTGATAAATTTTTTTACTTGTTCAGCCGATAATGTTTGAGATTTCTTAGCATGGTAGCCATTTGACTGTCTTTTTAAATATGCACGTAGTCTTGAATATTGTGACAGATCAATTTTATGTTCAATATTAATCGTAGTTCGTAGCATTGAGTAAATTTTCCACAACGTAGAAGGTTTCATTTTTTCGGACAACTCAGTAAAGTAGGCAAGTATTACGTTCTCCGAAAAGGAATTGGCATTTTTCATTTTTCTCCACTCCATAAACTTATTGAAGGTATGTTTATAAATGGTTTTTGATTTTTCCGGCAGTAAATTACCCGTGCATTTATTGGCAATTTCTCTTAATTCAGGTGGTGTGCCAGAGATACTTTCGTCGCTAGACATGTTATTGCTTATTAGTCTGTGTTACTTGAAACCTAAAAGATGTTGTTTTTAAACTTAAATCATTAATTTATTTAATTAAATTACACTTACACTTTGCACAAAAGGTATATTTAAATAGAGATAATCACCAAAAAGGCACAGAACAGTTCAAGTTGCTTAAATCGTGTGACGCGATTTTTTAACTCAAGCTTTGACAAATTGAAAAAAAAACAAATCTCATAATAATAATTTTTTTCTGCCTCCTTCGATTAAAAATAAAATAGTTGCAATCGAGGGCGCTGGTGGTAGTCATTCCATAACAAGTAATGGTATGAATATTCCGTAACAGGTGTAAAGAATAGCCCTATTCAATGTTCAAAAATGATCGCAGAATGCATGTATTTTAAAACAGTCGTAGAGAAAGAATATTCAACGCATTAAACAAGTGTGAAACGTTCTACGAAAATAAAATAATTTTTAAGAGTACTGTGCAATCAACTTTAGATGGATTTTTTCTTCAATAAGTACATGTTGTGTAATATAAATCTGTATGTATTTCTAAATACGGAAATATCATTTCGATTATCGATTGTTTTTTAAAGTGACTGCCAAAACTGTAAAATTATATGTGAATTCTCTATAGTGAAGTTTCTCTATAGTGATGTTTTTTCAGGACTTTTCGAACATCACTATAGAGAAGTTCGACTGTATTTCAAAGATTTTGCCCTATTTTTAAAGGTATCATTTTCAAAGATTTTGCCGTTTTTAAAGGTATATTTTATTTGTAGGATTTTGCCCTATTTTTAACGTAATTTTTAAAAAATAACATTTTCAAAGACTTCCCGGTTTTTAAGGTATATTAAAAAAAGTTAAAATTTCAAGGCATTTCGACCTGTTTTTAAGTTTTTACTATATGGGCCTGTTCAGCATAAAACTTTTTTTCAAGGTATTTTAACCTGCTTTTCAAACTGGTTTTAAAAAATTATAAGTAATATTCTTTAATATTGAAGACAAAGAAAACTAAAAGAAAATCTTGCTGAAACCATACATTACGGATCGCAATGCGGCGACGACACAGTTCAGGCAAGAAATAATCTTCTAGAACTTAAAGAAGCTATTCGCCATGAAATCAACGGCATCCCTAAAGAAATGTCAGAAAATTCAGTGCGAAGCTTCACGGAACGTCTTTAACGTTGTGTACAAGCAGATGCAATTTTCTAGCATTGGTGTGTTCAAATTACATACCTTATGCAATACAATTGTATGCGAATTTTTCAATTCAAAACTTTGTTACAGCTCGTACAAATCGAAAAATTTTAGATAAAGGAATAAATTTTGTAACAGTTTTTCCGTCTTTTGTAAACCACCTCTCCAAGTATCTTTTATAGAATTCAGTATTATTTGTAATTTTTGAAACAATTGTTTTTATATCAACGTCTAAATCTTAAAATTTTTCAGATTTATTTTGCGAATCATATTTATATTCAGATGTATCTGCTGAATCTGCTGTGTCTGGACACCAACATAATTATGATGCTGAAGTATCAGTTGCATCACTTGAAAATTCAATCAAACCTACATAATTTGTTTCTTCTATTAATATCTCTTCATAGCATAATCTCACTTAGTCAAAATCATTAATCTCATTATTTGATACACCTATTAATTGCTTGGATTGTTTTTAATTTTAGATTTAACAAAACCTGATAAATGTTTCTATCCAATTCTGTTAGTTTCAAGTGTACACTGATCAAGTTCTTTCACATTGATATTACTTTCTCTTATTTCATTGTAAGTACAACTTTTTGTTGATTCATCGATAGCAGGCATTTCATCAATACGTCATAAATTGTTTACAACATTTTTCAGTCCATTCTTTAATGATGAATTCGAAAATAAAATTAGGGATGTGAAGCTTTGTAAATGCTAAAAGTCATATCAGAATCAGAAAAATGTATATCTCTAATTTGCTGTGGATTATGAATTTGTACACTGTCTCATCACAATTTGGTAGATCTAAATTTTTATAAAAATAAAAATGTTACTTTTTAAAAACTACCTTAAAAACAGGGCAAAATCCTTGAAATATTTATACCGTTAAAAACAGGGCAGAATCCTTAAAAAAGTTTTGTGTGCTGAAGGGGCATAACTACTAGTCCGGATATAAAGAGACGAACCCTGACGTTCACACCTTTCATAAATCCTCACTATTTTCCATTTCACTCTTGATAAACGTAATGCTCCGGTAACGCGAGCTGACGCTGCCCCTAGAGTGATTATGAAAGAGATCCTCCACATGAATGTTTACTATTCAACCCTTACCTCGAAGATCTTGAATTTATGTAAACTGACACGAGGCAGAAACCAGATATGGGTCAGATTCTTAAGGTTGCACTTGCACGATACGCTAAATCAATTCTGCATGAATGAGTGTACAAACATCTCGCAATGGATATAATATAAGCCTTTAGATAGCTATGTTATGACATCTGTTCGATTAACAACATCCGCAGTATTTACCTACCCGCCCCAAGCTGATTACTTTAGTTTATTTAAGAGCTCTAAATTTCCTCGTTTGTATCATGAAATCAAACCAACTAATTCTATAGAATATCGATTTTATTTGCTTGGTAATATAAGATTTATTTATTTTGTACTTTATTTTGAATTAATTAGGTCTACTCAAGGTTATTTAATCCTGTTATGTAATGAAACAATTCAATTGTTGCACAGGCCTATTAGGTATGTGTTCCAATTAACAACACATATTGATTTCAGCTTCGTTTAACCTTAACAATATGGATAATATCAATAAGACCGGCTTGAATAGAAGCTTTTATCGAACTTTTGTAAGTAAATAAACGATAAACAATCGACTATGCACCAGCTGTAAAATTCATATTACCCATTAGTGAGTGATATTACCGTAACTCGACTATTATTTATATATTATTATTATATTATATATATTATTTATATTTATTTATTGGTACGGTTACTGCTAAAAACCCGATTTATACTGGGTAAAAATAAGTTTTATGCCGACAATTTAAATTAGATAAGTTTACCTTTAAATTTTGAAATTTTACTTTTCCTAATTTTGAGTTAAATAATAATACAATTATTGTATACCTGATTCAATTAACCAGTGATCCAAATAAGCGAAATCTGTTGTATAACGCAAAAGACAAAGTTATTATTTATTTATTATTATTTCAAAATCATTTCAAAAACGGTAAATGCCTACAACAATAGAACGATATAGCGTTACATTTTACATACAGGTGGTCCATCATACAGCATTTTTGAGATAAAACCTTTTTGAGATAGTCGGAAAATTCTTCAATTGCCAAATTACACAATGGCAGAGTTATTTTGTTTAAATTAGGTTAGCGTGACTTTGATAACGATTTATTCTCAAACTACTAAAGCTATTAATCATTTGTTTTTACAATTTTTCAGTGTAGATTTTAATAATATCCAAATTGGCATTTAGATGGTAATAGTAACTGAATAAGTCGTATTTTAATATCGTCTAGTCTAATTCCATTATTTGTGGCAGAAGCCTTAAATCACACCCCCGTAAAGCTGTGTTAAAACTTGTCAGGGTGATTTTAAAGCGTTTGCAGCGAAAACGTTTGCACAAGAATATCTTACACAAAGTGGGTCTCACCAAGAGAAACAATATCCACAACCTTGCGGCAGATATTCTATGAAATTTGGAACCATCAGTACGAATGAGGCTCGTTTGTAGTGCAATGAGACAGTAAAGTGAAAGAAATTTGTTTATGTGAGCTAATTTTTGAAAGCGTACATATAACAAGTAGGTCACCATTTTAACATCTAATATAAATTCACGGTAATTCGGAAGACTTTCATTGTGTTTAGAAGAATTATATTTACAAAACCAAAATTGTGAAGTTTAGATCTGAAGCAAAAAATACCTGCCTTGTAGGGTATTATATTAATTGTGATTACGGTCAGTAACCCACGCTTAAGCCACCATTGTCGATTTAGATTAGGGATTTTTGGCGGGAAAAGTTTTGAACACTTATTAATTTAAAATCAACGGATCTTTCAAAATTGTAAATTTCGGTAACGTGTTCTCTGTGATATTTGGAACGAAATTGACTAAAAAATAAAAAAAAAAATTAAAAAAGTCTATTCTTTAGTACGGTAATTGTAGATTATTGATTGAGGGTTTTAAATATTTATGTGGATTAGAAAGATGCTTTTTCTCGAAAATGTTATACGATGGATTACCCTGTATACTTATGGCAGAACACATGCAGCAAATCTTTGTCAACGTAATGCAATAAAACAATTCGCTTACTTTTTTAAAGTTTTGTCAGAAATATAATTCCTTTTTTCTAGAAATATATCGTCTTTAAAACAATGAGGAAGGGAATAAATCTATATTAAAAAATTGTGGGGCAATCAGAGTTATTTTTCATATATATAACAAAATTAATATTCACTTACTGTCAACTTTTAGTTCCCCTAAAGAGCACATTTACAGTCGTTGGTGTTTGTAGTGCCAATGTGTCGAAGTAATTAAGAGAAAACATATCAGTCCAGCACTGAAAAACTCGGCGTGACTGATATATTTACTTTTTATTTCGGTACCGATAGAAAATCGAAACGGTTAATTGAATACAAAATCGATTTGTGTAACTATTTATAACAGACTCTAACGTTGTAATTTTTCGACAGGTATGTGATATCGACCTTATGCGGAAAAGATTGTCCGACGCCAGACGTCGTCGTGGGAATGCTATTTTGGATAGGCTACTTCAATTCAGCTCTAAATCCCTTAATCTACGCATATTTCAATCGTGATTTCCGAGAAGCCTTTAAGGATACATTAGTGTGTGCGCTTCCATGCTGTTTCAGCTCGTGGAAGAACCAAGCCAGATATCTTTAGCAACAAGATTCGCCCTGTATTAGGGACGAAAGACTTTAAGTTCCTATTCAAGTCAGTATTGGAGAAGCGTGGAAAATTTGCCAAAAAATTAAATAATAATAATTGGAGCACCGTAGCGCATATTTTAGTTGTGCTATTGATCCGCTATCATAAATAAAATACTATTACCGATTGGTATTAATCAATATCAGTTGAATGCCACGACAAGTCGTTTTAATTATGCAATAGCTTCGATTTAGATACAAGACACGCGACAGCTACTTAATTGTCATCATGGTGGTTTCGTTTGATGGTCAAATCGAAGGATTGTAATAAAGGGTGAATTGTGAAAATAGTTGTGAAAGGTGACAAAAAATTATTTTATTTGAAAAGTTCATTTAATTAATGCGAGCAGTTCTATTGCAAATTAAAAAAAATCTTCTTCACAAACTAACTTTTTATATTCGTATTTTTTAGACAACCCTAAATTTAAAATTCTGTGAAACCACGTTATAGAAACTACAAAAAGGGGTCCGTTTGAAGTAAAGGATTAAAATAGTAAAAAGTCACCACGTTATTAAGTCTGTTTTATAAAACAACACAAGATAGAAGAAAATCTTGAATTAAAAATAGGGAACAAATTAAGCAAGTATTAAAAATCCAAATTAATCTCTTTTTAATTCATCTTCTTATACTTCGGTGAGTTGTGACGATCTGTTAATTTCGAATTTGTCTTTGTAACAGTTGTTGGGAAGTAGACTGAATTCATAACAATAAAAACCCAGACCATATGTTTCAAGAATTCGGGATATAAAATAAATCTACTGTTTGAAGTATAATTCTTTAATCATCCCATCGAATCAAACTTAACTTATGTGCACTAAAGTCGGAAGTTTGTGAAATATTATGTGAAACGTTTCTGAATTTTTGTAAATTGAGTTTTGAAGAATAATCGAAAATGGTTAAGCAAGTGGTGCTACAAATATACAAACTGCAAACAGCACTGAATTATTCAGAAGATAACTTTTTTTTTAAATATTAAATTATGGAAAATAAAAACACTGGCAAAGTAAAATAAAATGCCATATGTATCAAAAACATTAAAACATCCCTTGAAACCTAATAATTCAAATTTGTCAAAAGTGAATGTTTATACAGTCATTATTTTTGATTGACTTTGCCACTCTAGCATTGTTGTAAGATCTTGAGCATTGTCGCATTACAAGTAATTACCCACCGAATTTAAACTGTTCCTTTGACAAACCTTTAACAAATGATGTCAAACGTTGCTGAAAATAGTTTATAACACTAACAACGAAACAAATATTAACTCGAAGATTTTAGTATTGTAAATTACAAAAGGTGTTGAAAATGTTGCCGCCTATTACATATACATAAACTATTTATTAACATTTCTACAGTTATATGGTTCATTGCCTCATTAAAAGCCCATTATAATCCATATAAGCAATGTTATCCACTATTTCAAGAATTCTTAGGTCGCAATGCGACGACAAAGTCAATACAAAATAATGACCTTGTTTTAAAAAACTTCAATATAATATTAACGAATTATAAAGCATCCTGGTATTTAAAAACAAAAAATTGTTAAAGAAAACTATTTAATTTTCCTGGATTTGTCCAGACAGTTAATTTTGAAGTTTTGAAGACAATCATCGTGTTTTCAAGATTCGCCCTTCATTATATTTCCAGAGGCACGTTACTAATTTCTATTTTACCGCAAAAGGATAACCATAAAGTTGCAAATAATTGTAAAGTTTCTGAATTTCTCTACAAGCTGTTTCTTACAACGTTTATTGAAACTTTCGCGAAGTTCACGAAGAATCTGAACCATTCAAATCTGCAAATTAGAAATGATACGTGGGTGCCCGCCATTCATTTCGCAAATCCGGGATATTATGTAAACTTTTTCAATGGATGATTGATTATTAAAAAATAGCCCCATTAAAACCTCACAATTACTTATTTCGATTTGACTGTCAGTACGTCCCGTGGAAAATGTAATGATTTTTTCTTTAAATTTCGTTTTAATTGTGCGGTTTGATACCTCCAAATTATTAAACGATTTATTAATAGCATCCTTCGGGAGTGTTCACCCGAACGTGATGCCTTAAAGCCGAGTCGATAAAATATTTTTTACTTATTGACACCGTATAATTAATGCTGGATATGTTCTTGGTTTCGCATTTCGTGTTGACAATGCTGTTAACGAAAGACGATATTGTTTCAGAAAAGTGCACTCACTTTTCTTTATTGTTAAACTAAAACTGGAATATTACATTTTCCAACCGAAGCTCACACACTCATATCATAATTCATAAAAGGGCAAAACACAGATAGCAATAAATTTAAGACTTAATTTATGACACAAACTTCTTATAAATCTAAAATAGGTGTGCACAAAGAATGGAAAGAAAAATATACGTAAGACGGGTTGTTCTCCTTTTATTCGTAGATTACTTACTATTGTATATTTCTGTGATAAAAAAACAAGTAATTTAAGGCATAAAATTTCTTTTTCATGTGTGATATCAACGAATGTGATTTTTTTGTGGTGTAATGGCCACATTGTACAAAGACACGAGCACATTTTATTTGATTACATTTTTCTGTTTTTCGTTGGCTTTCTTTTGAAGGGTGGTTATGTATTGATGCAAAGTTACATTAAAATATTATAATTTAAGTGTTCCGGCAATAAAAGCATCTCAAACTAATGCATTCTCGTTCACCTCAACTTATTTTGGCTGCTATAAATGCAGTTTCCTGCACTTTTAGTATTAAAATTTCAGCAGAAGCTTGTGGATATCGTTTTTACTATTTATGAGCTAGCTTCGTAAAATAATCCAATAAGAAAAAGATTGAATTCTGTTTAACAATAGATCCGATGCAATTAAAATAAGAATTAGAGAGTTTTAATTAAAAAAAAATTCATCTTGAAAAGGGAAATTGAAATTAAATAATTGAAAAAAGTGCTCGTTTCAGTTTCCCCAAGATAATTAACCGATTCAATTTCAGACATAGCCAGTAAATGGCCATTTCGAAGTTTGGCAATAAATGGATTAGTTGGAATAGACCAAATTGATGGTTCCCAATAGGACAAAACTTACTAATTGAAATTTTTATTTACAGTCGCCCAAAATCAATTACCTACTGTTTTCTTAATATTAGTGTTAACCGCCCTTCGTACAAGAAAACCATTAAAAATGTACTTTTCTCATTTTCAAATAAAATTGTGCTTCATTTTTTCCTGTAAATGTGTTATAATTTAAGATCTGTTGCAACTAAATTTCCTATTAATACATTCCTTAAGTGGGCAAGCACTGTACTAACTGGGTCCGAGGAATGTATGAATAAATCAGATTCCAACTTAGTATTACGGACTAGATCTAAATAAAAATTGTAAACGGCTGTAAAAATTTTATTTCCTAAAATAAGAGCTTTCTATAAGAAGAATATAGTTGTTGAATGTTGTTGAAGAGTATAATTTTACGTCTTCCTTTCTTAGATTAAACGCTCAATTTTCTTGCTGGATTTAATTTGAATGCCGAATAGTTAGATATAAACTCGGGTTGTTTTTATTTTCAATAAGAGTAAATGTCAGCACTTAGTGGACTTTAGTTTAGATAAAGGATTTATTTATTTCAAGGCATAAAAGACAATCTGCTAGGCCTATTTTGTAAATGGCATGTGGAGTAACTATTATTATCGTACATGTTTATATGTATGTGTATTATATAAATATATTGTTTGTTAAACTAAATCTGTCTCTATTTGCATCCCTTTCCTTGCTCTCACAAAATTATGAAAACTTTTCAAAAGAAATTGTTCATTTTCATCGGCATCAATTGCGCCATCTTCACGCCTTTGACTGAATCGAATTTCAGGAAGCGCTGCAAATTTATTGCAGATAACTTTACTAAAACCTGTTGAGCTTAACAAGATTCGACATCAAGTGGGAAGGAAGGTAACTACTAAAAGCTCCAATTCCAAAATTAAAATTTCCTGTAAATCGAATTAAAGGTTTTATTAATTTCATAAATATTTTGAATGAAATTTGGTTTGAATTTGAAACAAAGTCTGTTGGAAACTTCACTTGAACGGAAATTGTGTACAGAAAGCTTTACTCAAAATTAAGTCAATATCAGGTAAAAATCATGTAAACACAAAAACACATTTTTAGTTTTCTCAAAATAAATGTAGATTTGTAATGAATTTTAGTTTAAATTTAAATTTACAAAAAATTAGAAACGTTATTTATGAAATAACAGAAAATTTCACTGAAGTTTTACAAAAAAATATGCTTTCTGTTTTCTAACAAAAAAAAAACAATAAGCTTTGACCTAAATATTGTAATTAATTGAATTTTAAATTTAATATCTAATCAGAAACCAGCACTCCAAAGTGGGTCGAGATCTTTTCAGAAATTGATTAATTGGAAAAACGTTATTGCGGTTTCAAAAAAAATTCCTGTGTTGTAATTGATTTCAAAATTAATTTCAGGGCAGGAAATTTATTTTCGTCCGGAAAACTTTACCGGACATTCCTCAATCGAAAGATGCTCAACAATAATTTCATCAAAACATTTGTTGTTTGCTTTCGGAATAAAGTTGTTTTTCTGAAAACTAACGAATTAGATTACAAATTAAACCTTATGACATCTGAACGCGTGCACAGAAAACCAATGAAATGAAGAAAGCTTTCCTGAATTTTGTTTGAGCTATTATCAGTCGCCATCAAGTGGCTGAAAAAACAATTAGAATTTATTTTATTTTTTAAGAAAGTTTTGTTCTAAAATTGACCCAAATATGATATTAAACTGAATTTGAATGTACGGATAAAATTAAATTGTACCGGGAAGTAAAGATTGATTTTTAATTTTTCTCCATTTAACTCACAACATTTATAGAAAAGCATTTTGTCGCCAACTGAATTTTGAATTAAAATAATTTTGTTTCTATCAAATAAATTTTAATACTTTTGAAATTTTCTGATGAACACACAAAACCAAACATTCATCAGCTAACTATTTCCGGGAAAACAAAACCAAACAGCATAAAATATTGTTATTTTATTAATAAATCGGATTAAATCGGCCCTCGAGCTATTTGCCAATCACATATTTTTTTCAGCGGAAAAACAGGCCGAACCCGAGTACACCAATTTATTAAGTAAATCCGGTGACAAATTTTGCTTACAATTTCCAATGAACCCGATCTCAAGATTTACACAGACAATTTCACCAGATTGATGTCTATCCCTCGCAGCTAATAAAACCCCGATAACCCAATTACTCTCAAAAAGCGCCCCTGATCTCTGACAATGTATTATAATTCACAAAAAATCGAGAGTAACAGGTAAAGAAATCGTATCGGGCGTCTCTGTTTGGTAGCGTGACGTTGTAGCGACGCCGCAGACGCCATGGTTAGTTTCAACCCTCGCGTCACAGTCGCACACGCGGTTCACTCGTGGCAAGACAATATCCGCCGGTTCCCCAAAAATAATGCCAAAACAATGACCCTGTAAAAAATGGACGAAAAGACACTCTCCGACATGGTGTCTGTCACGAATTCGAGCAGCCTCGCGAACAACACGGAACTGCTACCGTCTAATACTTCTTCGCGCACATATTCATACGAGGACGATTGGACAGTACAACCCTGGATAATATTTTTTTTCGCGATGCTAAAGACTGCAACAATGTTGTTGATAATCTTAGCAGCGCTCCTCGGTAATTTATTAGTGATAGTGTCAGTGATGAGACATAGAAAGTTGCGGGTGATCACTAATTATTTCGTAGTTAGCCTAGCGTTGGCCGATATGCTGGTGGCGATTTGGGCGATGTGCTTCAATTTCAGTGTCGAAATAACCGGGGGCATTTGGCTGTTCGGTTATTTCATGTGCGACGTGTGGAATTCCCTCGACGTTTATTTTTCGACGGCTTCTATTTTGCACCTGTGTTGCATTAGTGTGGATCGGTATTATGCCATCGTTCAGCCGCTGGACTACCCGTTGATCATGACCAACACTCGTTTGGCTATCATGTTGGCGATCGTGTGGTGTAGCCCCGCTCTGGTTTCGTTTCTGCCCATTTTCATGGAATGGTACACGACCGAAGACAATTTGGCTTTCAGGCGAAAAAATCCGCACCTGTGCTGGTTTAACGTCAATAGGACTTATTCGGTTATTTCATCGAGTGTCAGCTTTTGGGTGCCCGGGATGGTTATGATTTTCATGTATTATAGGATATACGTCGAGGCTGATCGACAGGAGAGGATGCTTTACAGGTATTTTTTTTTTGAATTCCCCAAACGCGTCAGAATGAAATTGATGGTGTTTAAATTGATAGTTCGGGTCGGGAAAAAGTTTTATTTGTAACTTTCAAATTTGTTTTACACAATCCAGTCCAAACATTTTCTAGTTGGAACTTTACCATTCAATTGAACGAAAAATAAAACAGCTTTTTGTATGCAAAATATTGTTAATAAATAATATCTATTGAGTAATAGTGAAATAAATTATTTACAGATTCTATTTACAACCAACATTGTTTGAGAAATTTATAACCACATGCAAAAACTATAAAGAGTAGTTTTTACAAGTAGACATTACCATAAAAGCTACGGCTCCTATAAATTTCTCGAATGTCAAAGCACAGTAAATATCGGTTGTATACGAATGTGTAGCCGCCACCTGTTAAAGATAACATTTCATAAACTGCTTCAAAAATTCCATTTTCGATCTAAAGAGTAATTTAGATGAATAGAGACAGATTAATGATATTGTCAGCGACTTACGATTGTTCAATTTGCATTAATTGAACGAAGCTACCAACTCTTCAGTCAAACATTTGCATTGCAGCTACTTGAAGTTCTTCGAAGTACTACAGTTTAATTATAATTACAACTGCATTTGTGCCATTCGCAAAGGAATAGTTCTTATGTTCCTAAAGTTTTCAATTTAAAACATTAAGAGATGTGCGACTAGAAAATTGCTTTTAAAAAAGACAATTTAGCGAATAATTTTGTCGTCGTTGCCATGAAAAAAAAATCACAAACGCGAATTCAATGAATTTTAAATATTCCCTTGACTTTTCACACGGAAAGTAAAAACTTTGTCACATTGTTTTCAAAAGGGACTGCTTTACTTTCGTTTACCTGTAATAAAAATAGAAATAGATAAGGAAATTTCTATCCCTCCAATTTTATTCTTGTATGTACGAGTAAAAAATAGTGTGATAAAAGAAATCTCAAATGTACCTTTTTACATATGATTTTCTTAACAACTACTCTTGAAAGCTTTTGTATTTTAGCTCTCAAGAAAATAGTGCTAGCACTACACCTTTTCCTTATCGTTTGGAGTACTCTCTGCAACACGATTATTTTTAGTTAGAAATTTCTTTTAATGAAAAGGAAGCGATTTTCAGGCCAAGGATACTTTTCACAGGCACACATCCTGCTGAAATGTGAAACGTTCCCTTCCTACTTTCTTCGGTGCCTTGACTTATCACCTTGTCGGAGAAAGATACTTAAAAAGCTCGAAATCCACGTGAAAAGGGAAAAATGCAATCTTGACACGACGATTTCATTCTACTCTTTCCGATATATTGGAACAATGTGTTTTTAAAGGGGCGGAAATAACTTTCAAAATTTCTTTTATATTATTTTACAATTGGCTGATATTAAAAAAAATGCGAATTTATATCTCTTTCAATGGTTTAAACACAGAATGGGATATCATGTTATAACTTTATAAACTGTTCACGTATTTATACTTGAGCGATTTACCAATATCCCCAAAAAAATCATTAAGCGTCGCATTAAGCAGCATTGATTCGATCGGTCTATTGTCAACTTTATCGCCTTTTTCTTGTCGTTGCTGTTCCTCTATCTCATTCATTTTTGAGCCACATCACCAATAAATTTAACGATGTACCAATTTATTATTCACTTACAACTAATTGAAAGGATTAAGAAACTACCTTCTAATTGTAACTAAATAACGAAAGTAAATTTAAATACACGCAACTCTTTCTTTACACGCATTTTTACACGAATTTGAAGTTACACAGTTTAAAAAGTGGTGCTATTTAAAAAAAATATTTCATCTAAAACAATTATGCACTATTCCGGCCACCGAAATGTAAACGATTTTTTTTAGCAATTTGATTTTTGCTTCATATCATAGGCGTCCTAAAAATGTCAGCAAAATGTCAATATTATTTTGTTTATGACAAATATTATTTCACGAAAGTCACTGGATAAAACCAGCTTTAATCTATTGGAAAAATAGGGAAATTTGTGTCAGGTATCGTGCACATTTCGGTGGCCGGAATGGGAATTCCCTTGTTCGATAACTGTTACCTACACATTTCATATGCCATTTACATTATATCAGGCGTGCATTACATACTGCATCATAAAATTCTTTAAGTAAATCACAATATTATTTCAACATTTTTTTACACGGTTGTTTATTTCATCTTAAACGATTTTCGGATAACACAGAACGCATCCCCAATTTCATTTAAGGAAATTTATCTTTTCTTACACTTTCTTTTTTAGGCGAATTTCTAAGGAACGTATCTACCGCGTAAAAAGAGTTGGGTGTACCTGTAATTTTTTGCAAGAAATTATATTGCCGGTATTTCGATTGGAATTGTAGAAAAACCAGGAATTTTAATGCAAGCACCTTTTAGACATTTAATATTTTTAGTGGGAAAATAATATCATTTTTTTGTTGTAAAAAAGTTATTATTTTTTTGAAAATGTTTCCATTCAATTAATTATGTAATTGTGCATCAAGAAACAAAATCTTCAGTTATCTTGGGAAAAGGAAAGTGGCTTTGTTTC
This sequence comes from Dascillus cervinus, assembly GCA_949768715.1. Lineage (NCBI taxonomy): Eukaryota > Metazoa > Arthropoda > Insecta > Coleoptera > Dascillidae > Dascillus > Dascillus cervinus. The sequence continues at coordinate 19,460,636 of OX458319.1, read as the reverse complement.
GACCGATCTCATTAGTTTACACTCGACTTCCAACAATTGGAAAAGCGGTAATTAGGAAATGATTGTAGTTAGTATTGCTCAGTTTTTATCTACAACTTTCTGTTTCAAAAAAGTTACAAATTATTCTAAAAATATTAAAATACATAATATGAAATCCAACGTGTTAATTTGTAGTAAAAAGTGTATTGAATTTTTTGCTAATACTTTCATTTTCAATTATTCGCTGTGATAAGCGCTAATAAACAACAGTAATTGTTTAGTTTTATTAGCCGCCCAAATGATGAAGATCAGTGAAGTCAAAATTACTTGTGCTGAATTATATAAACTAAGTTTGGCATTTGCAGTCATACAATGCATTTTGCATAGATATTGAAATTGGTTTTTAGTGAATGTTGCTGCACTATAAGGTAATAAAATTTATTCAAAAATAAATTTCCTGTACATTGTAATCATTGGTATGAAAGTTAAATATAAAATAATGCAATTAATTTGAATGCAACAGAAAACCGTCACTGATTAATAATAATAAATAAATAATTTTAGTAGATCAACAGTTAAACAGCTAATTGACTTAAGAAGTATGTATAATGCTTTCCTGAACAAGAAATTATGAGTTTCCATAAGTAGTGAAAAGGATTTCTTCGTCTACTTAACAAATGTTGGTAAACAATACAATTCCTCAGAAATCAGCCTACTAAATTTAACTTATAAAATGTGTTCGAAACCTAAGTAATGGATTCAAAAACATAACAGCATTGATTGAATATTCGCAATAAAACAAATAATTGACAAGTATAAAAAATTTTATGGGAAAACTCATATAAGCTTTAAAGATTTTGAGAAACTTTCGATGCCAATAGAATCACAACGTGGTCTATTATGAAAGAGCAAGCATATCCAAAACAGCTGATAAGAAGTAAGTTATTAATGGAAAGACAAGTAGAGACATAACTACAAAGAAACGAGTCAGCAAGGGCTGCTTTGTTTTCTCAACACTCTTTAATATTTACATGGATACTATTTTAGAAGAATGAAATACAAAACAGCAATACGCTTAAATCAAAATAACAGATTAATTCGAATTTATATGCTGACGATTTAGTCCGTTTGGTAGAAACTGAAGGCGATCTACAAAGAGGGACATACATTTTAGAACAAATTTGTAAGACATAATATTAGCATAACGAACCAAATCAAAAGTGTGAGCTTCTCAGGTGAGAACGAAAATTGCAAATAAATTATAGTTTTAGAACAGATGAAACATTTTAAATATTTGGGTTGTGATATATCCTACGATCGCAAAAAAGACACAAGGGAAAATCAATAAATGTACACACATAATAATCCCAGATATTATAAAAATAAGACACACAACTGAAGTTTTATAAGCCCGTTGCTGCACCCATCCTCAGCGAGACATGAACAGCCACAAAGAAAGAAGAATGCAGAATACGAGCACAAGAAATGAAATTCATGAGAATGTATAGAATGACGAAATAAAATCCAAGCTAAATATTTTTAACGTTAATGAAAAAGTAAAATAAAATAAGGCTAAATGAAAAAAACATCTGGAGAGGGTGCAACAAGAATACCTGCCAAGCCAAAAATTATTAATTTGTAGGAATGTATATTGGTAGACCTAAAAAATACCTAAAACCTCTTATGAAAAAGAAGGAGTAAGAAAGAATGTGCCGTTTATTAACTGACAATTTTTTTTTCAAGAATTATGGATGTTTTTATTTATTCTTGTCGTTTTCGATTATGTCCAAATTATTTTATTACAAATCCCGATCTCAGTTAATCCAGATTACTGAGGGTTTACTGTAACTTGAAGTCGCTGACTCGCTGCAGTAAAACGCGTGTAAGTGGGGAAGAGGATTATGCTGATGGGATATAACAATAAAGGTTTCAATTACTTACACTGCTTTCTTATTTCATCAGTTCCAGAACTTTCTCGTTGAGGTAATGACGGATGAATTTTTCAGTTAATTTTATTACTTTCTTTATACGGTAAAAATTGATGAATAACACCTATTTCACCTAAAGCATGATCATTGTGATTCACAGTTCTTTTTTTAACCCGTTAATAACATACTCGGGAAAATAGGTTTCAAGAATTTGTTCCAAATTGTGTTTCGAAAACTCACGATTTCATCTCAAACTTATAAAAGCGGACGAAGAAATAATCAAAAACAACTTTTCATCGATTAGCGCGGAAACCGCTCGAGCGTGAACATTTTATCTCCGTTGAAAATCCGGAACGATTCACATCTTGCAAATACATATTTTCGTGGCAATTCATTTGATCTGCAGAAATCCACCTGCCATCCATAAAAATGCACTTCGCATCAAATTCATATAAAGAACAAGCACCCGTGCGCTGAATATTTTTCCCCGGAACGCGTATGGAATTTTGCTACATTTAAGTGAAGAAGAGGAACGAGAAATGTATAGTGTTTCTTTGAGAGGGTGTGAAAACGCGATGTAGTACATCTGAATAGGCGCACGTACAGGTTTTTTTGCCGGCACGATATTCATCGCTTAACTCATTCAACGTTTAGATTTAATGAAACGCTTTATCTCAATACTACCCCAATATAAGCGTGAATAATGCCGTGACATAATATCCCCCAAATTTAGATATCTTCAATTGTTATAAATCATTCACGGTTTGCACGTGTGTTAAACATCACCGGAGCGGAACCTTTGAGAATCTTGTAAACTTTCGCAGGCCGGTAGGGTATCAATTTATTTTATGATCCACTACGGCCTCTTTGAAAATGGGAATTTATTTTCTCACTTTGCAATTTTCTCCCGGTAAGACCACCGAACGGGAAAAAATCGCCGAAATTTGTTTCGATACCCTCTCCAGCATCATAACTTAAATCGGAACTTTTATCAATGAGGTTGAACGGACCGGCAATAAAAGGAACTTGCGACTCGCGTGTTTAAGTGAAATGAGGAACACTCCTTGTGGATTTTTACGGCTTGTTTTTACGGTTGGCGATATGTAAAGGAAAAGTTTTGATGCATGTTTTACTTAAAATAATCGCATATTGATTTAAGAACGGTGATTTGGTGAGATTAACACAATTTCACGATTGAAAAATTGAAATTGAAAAAACTTTGCTGCAGGAGGGTTCAGAACACCCACATTTAAACGTCTGTATTTTCCTTACTAAAGCAATTTTATGTAAATAAATCGAAAGTTTCTGAGAAAATTCCGTTTTCAGATTCGAGCAAATAAAATTCATTGAAAAGTTTCTACAATATTTAGATTGCTTTGTATTATTTTTGCAAAACAAATATAAACAATTTTAACTTTGAAAAAATAAAATTATATTGATTATTGTAAAACTTACAAGCGGATTATATATCGTGATAAGCAAACTGCGACTAAATTCATCTTAAATCTCATTAGTTTTGAATTACAAGATTGTATAAACGTTTGACATTATACTTAGTTTGTTAATTTCAGAAACGGTTAAAAAGCTGTGAAACTTTTTATTTTACTTTATGTTGATAGTAATGGCATTTTACATCAGTTTACGGTTATGTAGCTTACAAATTAGGAAATATAGCACAAAATGGTTCTGTCGGAGGAAGCAATATGATTATTTTCAAAGAGACTTCCCATGAGGAAATTTTTATTTTCAATAATCTGTAACATTTAGATGATTCTGTCAAAATTTTATAGGGAATGGTACTATTAATATTATTATGGTATATGGTATTATTACCAATATAAAGTAAAAAGAAAAATATTTTTTCGTAGCGTTCTAACTGTTTCTGGAATTAAAAAATACGCCGTAGTAAAGATAATTAGTTTTCAGTAACTTTAGTAACATACAGTTTTGTTGTTTTGATTATTATTAAACAAGAAATCTATTGATAATTCAAAAAAGGCAATGTAATGCTTTTAAGGTTTTACCAAATTCTAATGCCAAAACTTGCGAAATTAAAAAATTGACGCTCAGAACAATGTAATTCTAAACGAACGATCGGTAAAAATTCACTTAGCAGTTTCGACAACAGGGCGAGCGATTATTTAATTACGTCAAATAAAATCAATGCTTTTGCAATATTTAGGTGTCCTAGAATTATCAATAAAATTGCAACCTCGAAAGTGTATAAGAGGTGTATGAGGCTACTTTATTGGCAATTTAATGACACCTGTATAAATAGAAAATCATTGCATAAATTTGTAAAGACATGAATCGTGCAGAAAATCAATACTTTAATATTGAAATAAAACTGTAGGACATTAATTTTCCATTAAGTTATATGACAAAAATATGATTATATGATTATATGTAATACTTATATGTAATACTTAATTTAAAATCGTCCACTAACAATTTAAAACTGAATATAACTGCAGGGAAATTATGGATGAAGCGTCAATATCAGTCAAGGTGTAACTATTAGTATCGATAAACAAACATTATCAATTGTAACTTTTAACGTTATCTTTATGATATTTCCGAAACGAGTTAAAAGGTGGCAAGTGTAAAAATCTTAACGGTCACTTAAAAATTGATGAATTGTTTTGAACTTGGGATTATGTTTGTTTTTGTTGGATTTGTCAGCGAAGACAACTGTCACTATTGTTTAAGGCAGGGGTGACCAACCCGCGGTCTGCCTTGAACATTTTTCCGGCCCGCGAGATTCATCACACTTTTACAAACTCAAATAATACATAATAATAGTAACTCATTATGTTTCAATTTTTCACTCCAAAAAAATGTCTATAGTGGATCTAATTCTAATATGGAAATATATAATTTTATATGTGGCCCGCGGAGTTATGATGCATTTCCAAAGTGGCCCGCAAGATCATTTGGGTTGGCCACCCCTGGTTTAAGGCATTGTTTGAAGCTGTACGGTTTTTGTCGTGTTTATAAAATACGACCGAACTATACAATCCATTTGCAAGTTTGTTACAATTGAATAAAGACAAAGTAACTATTAGTGCAATATAACCATTTTCGTTAACCCAACTTCTTGTGACAGCGTCTGTGAACTTCACTTGTTTCATTCTACATCATAACGTGTGACAAAATGTATAGAAAAGTATAGTAATAAATACCTGTTGTAATATTGTTTTCAAAACAAACATTATTTTTTTAGGTTTTCGATGCAGTTTCCGGTCATCGTTTATTGATGTCTCAATATTTCTGCCACGCCCTGTACATAATCTAGTATGTGATGGAAATTTCCAATCTTTATCAAGATCTTTAAATTTAATAATTTCTCAACAAAAACAAAAACAAATTGAAACAACAATTTATTAAATGCACTGGAAATAAATTTATCATTTTGAAATCTTAACAAGTGTGTACATTTTCATGTTACGTTGTTTTACGGAGTGCGTGTGCTCGGGCGCCAATTTACTTACCGGATCCTTTTTTAACATTGAACATACGATGTAAATATCACTATATAAAATTTTTAAAAAAATAAAGTCAATAAGTCAATGTATGCAACTAATCGTACTCTCACGTCAACTTATATTAGGTTACGTGATATCACACAATACACTTTCAAATTGCCATCCTTCACATTCTAAACAATAGACAAAAAGGTTAGAAAATCCTGTAGAGCATTTCTTAAATAAATGGAATTTAATTCATTACTGTTCCGACAGATGGTATCGATCTGTCGGGATAATTGATGGAAAATAAATCTCTGACTTGTCTGAGGCTATATGGAACTGAATTTAAGATTGCAGCACCGAACGGATGATATTGAAACTACTGCTTGGGGGCAACTTTCTTTCGTGTTAATATACGTGCAGAACGTTTTTCTTGTGCTTGGAAAAATCTTTGTCTGTGAAATGTAAGGAACACACTCATGTGCATGAAGGGCGATTTGCCCATTTTAAGTTTAAGTATCCAGGCCGTTTGTCTATCTATAAAGTCCTTGGTTCCCAATTAATTTTCCACTAGAACTTTACCTTTATCTTTAATTGGGAACTTATGGAAAAATAAATTAGGACTTTTTTTTAATAACAATTTACACATCGGTACGGAACAATAAATTTTAGTAATTTTTTTCACTTCAAACAAACTATACTATTAAATGTTGTTTAAAAAAAACTCACACACCGTTAGTAAACAAACAAACGTGAATCGCAAGCTTTAGTATAGAACATGCCGCTAGGTGCCCTATTGTTAGTTTTATAGCAACCCACAATATTATTTTTTTCTTCCTTTCAATACATGTTAATAACTAAATTCCAAACTTAAACTTCAACAATCAAATTTTTTATTTCTAAATTGACTTACTGTCAAATCAAGAATTTCTGGTATAGACACTGTTGATTGATATTATTTTTTTAAAATTGAACATAGAGATATTTAACGTTTAATGTTAAAAAAAAAGAATTTGACAACGTCCGGGGAGGGGGGTTAACTGGAAATAGTGTCTTTATTCGTTAACATATGTTTGGATTTTTCACTAGCTTCGAAGGACCACTTGTTTGGATACGCAATAGTAAAATCAAAATCTTTATTAATGCTAATGCGTACAAAAATAAATATATGCGATAATAAAAAAGCGTGCACTCTCCTTGACTGTCTACACTGGAGTCCTATTTCTAACGGCAAAAGCGATGGCCTTGGCGGCACGATGGTCAAAATCAAAGGGCCGCTCAACCAAACAATTTATGTACAGTAAAAATACAACAATAATCTTTAACAACATACAAGAAATAAAAAGCTCTGTAGAAATTCTATACTATCAAATAATGTTTGCAACTTAATTAAGTACTACTTTCTTTCTTCCAAGTTTTTCTGTATTCTAACAGTCACAATTGCAGAGGGGCCGTTTACAGCTGAGTTCAAGTTAGTTTCACAACGATCAGACGGTGAAATAACAATTATTGGAATAACAGGGCATTTGCTGTATTCAAAACGAAGGGGGAATACTGTACCTGGTTTTACTTATAATTCTTGAACTCAGGTCAATTCCACGGCTTTCGGACTATATTCGTCGAAGCAGCCAAGTGGAAAAAATAACAATTTCTATCTATAATAATCAATTCCTGTTATTGTTTTCGTAATGGCTATTTGTCGAATAATTGTCCAACTTATGAAATGAATTGAAAGAGATATAATCCACTAAAAAAATTCAAATTTTTTGGCAGTCTAGGAAATCTGAAGTGCACACATGCAAAATCTAACGGATTTTCGCCAGACGTGAACAACCATCTATTTCTCTGACACCTTACGATGTACATACCAATATATATACAGGGTGTTTTTTTTTATTACCTTAAAATAAATCAGAAATATTGATTACGATACATCGTTGAATTCAGAAAAAAAATCTCTATCAAATTGTCAAAGAAAAATATTAGGTGGTAATTTGAAAAATTGAAGTTGACCTTTGGCCTGTGAATGGAGAAACAGTTAAAAATTATGTTTGAGCTACACTTTGTAGTACTTTTTAAACCATTTAATTACAATTGGACTAGCGCTAGGAGCTGGGGCGTTTTTTCGTGAACAACCTGTATGTATATATGAAAATATTAAAATTAAATTAACATTTAAAGAGAACGCTGGTTGAACTTCAAAGATTACTAAACTCGAATATGATTCAAAATAGAGGGTTACCAAGATATAAAGAGAGCTTCCGTTAATCGCCCTTCAGACCGTTGAAAAAACCGCACTCACTGCAAGATCAACAAAAACAATTGATCAAACAATCTGATCTTAATTCCATCCTTTGTCTTCACTTGACTGTTTGTAGCTTGAAAGATTGCGTTCAAGGTTCAGTATTTACAAGATCAAATTAATAACAAATTTTTGTGGCGACTTTCAAAGCCAGTACATAAGTTTCCTCAGAACGTTGTAATGTAAAGTAAAGCTCTGAAAACCAACGAGCAATTACATCACCTTAATGTCGGAAAATAATTGCTAGCATTAAGGTCTTAAGTAAGAGTGCACTATTTATTGTTTCCACGTCACTGATGTAAACCATATAAATGCCACATAAAAGTTCCCCTGCGAGCACTCAGAAAGCTTTTGTAACCGAATTTACGCATGTTAACCCGATTTCTAACCGTTCAAGAAAAATCTCAGGTAAATTAAAATTTAAAAATAAATTGGCGATAAGGATTAATATCCTGAGCGGATCCTGCCGGCAAATTTCGCTCACGTTCGCGACTGATCAAAATCCAGAGGACTGGAGCAACTTATCCGTCATTTAATACCCGACACCTTTGTTTCCCATTTCATCTCGTATTTTTCTCATCGGAAAGAAAAGGTTAAACTAATTTATTTCAACTACGCGTCAACACAATTTAAAAATGTTCGCGTTAATTATTATTTAATTATTCTACGAGCCAATCAGCAACATAGAATACCTCCGAAATTAAATTCAAACTCCCATTTAATCAGGCGCCGTTAATAAATGATGACGCCGATTTCCTCTGAAAAATAACGAATTTCCTGCTCGGAATTGTTTCATAAGAGCAAATCCAGATGGAAACTCTCGGTACACCTGTGCATCCCGGTGATATCCTCTGGGATTGATGACGTCATTTAAAACAACTGTCACCACATTCATTTATTATATCAAGAAACGCTAAGCTGTTATTAGGACATCTGCACAATTTTGTCGCCCACGTTTCAATTGAATCACCCACAACGGTGGGATTACAGTTGACCCTCAGTACAGCGCCTTCAAGTAATGGCACCCACGCAAATTTATGAACGGAATTTTCATGCATGGATTAACCTTTCAATTTACGAGAAGTGGTCCGAGGGAAACATGAATTTATTTTTTTTCAACGGTGCATTAACGCGAAACAACGGCGCACGGGAAATATTCAAACTAACTTTTATTAAAAAATTCTGAAGTTATTTAGTTATTGTTTAAATTAAAATATTTTACGACTGATGCAGCTGTTCACACAAAATTTTATTTTCTCAAAACTGGTGGGTCTAACGTTACCAAAAATTATTCCGCAAGTATATTTGTTTAAACATAATTTATGCAGTTTTGTCTTGTTTCTATAAATGCAATTTAATTGCTCGAGCACAGTTTAACTTTATTTAGTACAGGGTGAGTTAAGTTTACCGCCCCGGCCATAATACCTATTAAAGATTGAGGGGAAAGTATGCAATTTACATGTTACATCAGTTGAAGTTTACGCTTTCGATTAGTGCTACAAATTTTCCAAATTATTTTTATTTAAAGCCAAAAAAGTAAAATAAAGAGTTTTGGGTAAAATTTCTGTTTGGTTTTTTATTTTAAAATTTGTCAAATTATTCGTAGCATTAATTATATCTGTAATTTGATTCGTAAAAAAATTATTACTTTTTGAGTTAAATCAAATTTAAGATATAGAACAAAAAATGCTTCTATTTATGACTTTCTAACAATAGATAATGCGGTTTACCATCCTAACAATACTTTATGATCGACCCATCAAACTGGACGAGACAGCTTTTCAGTTGCCGATAGACCTGCATTCTAAGTTCAGTTTAGTGACCGTCATAAATAATCTTTCAAGCACCCCTACATCAATACTATTGTCTGGTAAATTGGTCTACTTATGTCGTAAATCATTTAAAAAAATACCTTCTAATCCGGAAATAGCTTTATTTAATAAACGCAAATTACTAAAATTATTTCAATTACACTAAATTGTGTGAAAATATTTTACTGTTCGTACATCAAAAAAACTAATAAATTGAACAATTAGTAATTGAAAAAAAGCCAAAATTTTACTTGATTAAAAAAAAAAGATTTTTTCTTGGTTTCTATGTACCTTAATAATATAAAATTACTCATGCAATTTATGAGAATTGACAAATTAATTTAAAGGCCTGTTTTGCCATGGGCGGTAAAACTTAACTCACCCTGTACATATTTCATAATTTGGTTCAAAATGGAACTATGCAGGCGATACTTCTTTAAGGCAATATATAAAGTAGTAATGCATCAAAAGCATTATGCATTTTATAACTAAGTTACGTTTCCCCCTTGTAAAGTCTGAATGCATATCAGAAAATGGTTCACAGTCGTCTAAGTGAAGACAATTTAATTATTGCTCGGCCGATGGTGCCTCTCAATGAAAAGTGATGGGAATAATAGGTAGTAGTATTACGGCGTGTTCACATGCAAGTCGTTCGAACGAAGGATCGCGCGGCAAAAGATTAAAAGCCGATTCCCACCAAGCGGTGCGCCAAAATGCTGCTTCCAATTGTTTGCATGTAATTGAATCGCACCGTTTCCATCTAAGCAGCGCGTCGCAGAGCGTAGCGGCATTTTTTACTTAAGGCGGATTCCCACCAAGCGGCGCGTAGTAGCGCGTAACAGCGCGTTGCAGCGCCGCACGGAGCGGCAAAATTTTAAGGCCGATTCCCACCAAGCGGCGCGTAGCAGCGCGTAGCAACGCGGCGCGGCGCACCAAAATGCTGCTTCCAATTTTTTTTTTTTTAATTTTTAATTCATCCGTGAGCGTTGGCTCGCGGCGTTGCTGCCTATCAACACGCTGCGCTGCTTGTTGACGTACGAGTGGGAATCCCCGAACTTCAAACACAAGCATCAATTTGTGGCAATATCCATAACATTCCATAAGTTAACATTGGAAACGCATGACGGTCGGGGAAAAATTGAGAAGTTGACCGTATTTGTGAGTGAATACAGTGAACTCTACGATAATGAAGACAATCTATAATATTTGTAAAATTTGCGTTCATTCTGCTGAAGTTGCCTGAAGAGTGTATGAAATTCACCTTCTTCCAGCCTTCCACGAATTATATCATGAACCCAATATTTTAGTTTCCTTTTTCGTTGATTTTCTTGATGCTCGTGACGTACAGTGTGCACCGGCCAAATTCAGCCAAATTCAGCATCTCAATTTTTAGTTTATGGTATGATATATAAAAATTTCATTCCTAACCTCAACCCCGTTCGAGTGACAGTTGCAATCCCCAAATTTTTAAATAGGAAATGGGGGCTTGTGATACCTCATTTGAAAGGTTTCTTCATGCTCTATTCGAAAATTCTATGGCTTAAAAATATATCAATCGGCGTTTTAAACAAAGCTACCACTAACAACTATAAATAAATATGCACAATAATTTTTGAAATACTGAATTTGTTTCATTTATACAGTGAGGACGCATGGGTTGGAACAATTTCATTTAAAATTCATGGGCTTGGTTTTTGGAAAAACGCTCGGACACGTCGATTTTAGTTTTTAAAACTGCATCTTTTGTCTTTTGTTTTCGCACTATGACGTTATCAATAATTTTTTTAAATTGCACCCCATATTTTTGTTCAGAAATTTGGATGCATCACATTTTTCTGAGTACGGAAATGTCAAATTCATTTGACCTTGAAGAGAAAAGTTTTCGAAATAATCACTCCTAAGAGCGTTTGTCCACGACGTCCGAATTCGAGATCCGAAGTTCGGATGGCGGCCATTTTGATACGATAAAAAACGGACCGAACGCCAGCCGTTTGTCCACTACCGTCCGATATCGGACGGTCGGACTGCGAACAACGCCGTGGCGAGTGAATTTTAAAACTGACCAGCTGACAAATGTAGGTCAACATAACCTATAATGGAGTTTGTTCAATTCTTCAATTTACCGTTTTTTTCCAAAATGCAAGTTCATAACTCGGGTGGAACCTCGACAACATATTGCTGAAACACAAGAGATTGTGCGTACTAGCAAACGAAATACTTGTAGTAAAATAAGGTAAGTAAATGAAAAGCAAATCAAAATTATATGCTATATATTTATATTGTGAAGGCATGCGTCGTTTTACACAATATTGTTCGAGAAAAAGATGGGTACAGAGCTGAAGATATGTTCATTGCTACATTCAACAACAGCTTACAAGATGTACCGCCAGCTGCAAGTTCGCAGGGAGGGCGAAGAGCGAATGAAATTTGCAACAATTTTGCAATGTACTTTGAGAGTCCCCTAGGTTCTTTACCATGGCAATTGGCTAAAATTTTAAAAAAGTTAATAAAATATGCTGATTTTATTCTTAGTTACCTTGTTTGTCCTATAAACTGAATCCCCCAACGATTTTTGGTTTTAAAATAAGTAAATTCATCAGAACGCTTATTGATGCTATCCGGCTGTCGCGGAAGTTACGCAAAAACGCTTATTGATGTGACCCGTGCTTAAACGATTCAATATTTCGAAAAGTTTCAATGTTTTTGACAAATGCGTTTAAGACAACAACAAAAATGGCTACCCGGGCATGCGTATGTTGCATCCGATCTGTCCGATCAAGCGGGCTATCCGAACAAGCGAAATTCTCGGACTCCGAGAACTCGGAAATCGGATATCGGATGTCGTGTGGACAGACGACGCATATAAATATGAAGGCTGCTATTTCGGACCGAAATCTCGGACATCGGATTCGGACGTCGTGGACAAACGCTCTAAAGGTTCACAAATGTATGATAAAATTATTAGAGTAGACCAATCATAATACCATCAAGGAAGCGCTGGAAACAAAAGAGAGATGGCGAGATTTGACACACTTTGATTACTGTTTGTGGGGATACTTAAAAAGTAAAGTGTACTTTAGTGGCTTTTTAGAATTTAGAAGATTTAAAGCAAGAATTCGTCACGAGATATGACGTATCCCTCCTGAAGTTATTGATAATGTTCAAAAAGAATTTATTCATCGTATTGGCTACTGTTAGGAAATAAACAGTGCACAATATTTTTATTTAGTTGTTTCTTGAATTTAATCATTACTTAAATTTTGTATTTTGAGATAGCTAAACCGTTTTATTTTTTTTTGTAATCATTGAGTTTGCACCAATCCTATTTTAAAAAATACGCTACTAAAAATAAAATTTGACGGATTCGAGCGTTTTTCCAATAAATTTTGTTGATGTCAAAACCGCCTTTTGTTTCCAGCGCTTCCTTGATAATATTATTATTGGTCTACTCTAATAATTTTATCATACATTTTCGAAATTTTAGGACTGATTATTTCGAAAACTTTCCTCTTCAAGGTCATACGAATTTGCCATTTCTGTACTCAGAAAAATGTGCTGCATTCAAATTGGTGAACAGAAATATGGAGTACAATTTAAAAAAATTGTTGATGACGTCATAGGGCGAAAGCAAAAGACGATCTTAAAATTATAAATATCAAAAAAGATGCAGTTTTAAAAACTAAAATCGACGTGTCCAGCCACATCACTATTAGTTTTGAGTAGAGGATAACTCATTATGGTTAAACTCTTTCAACCTTGCAGTTTACGTTTGTGGGTTGACATTATTTCGATTAGTGGACAGTTTACTTTATTTTATGGCTTGAATCAATTTTGCTCAACGTATAGCAGCTTAAGAACGATGTCATAATGTTTGTTAACTCATTTTCTTATACATTATGGATTAACTCATTATTACTTATTACAACATTCATATAATTTTGCAAAACAAATATAAGTGCTTTGCAATATTCAACAACAGCTTGACCTATGGTTGCTGGTGACATAATCGCGGAAAATTTTAGGTCCTCCAAATATCTTCCGGTAGCAAAGTATCGTAAAGTGACTGCTAATCTTTCGTCAGCTGATATACAATTTCTCATATTTGTATCTTGGCTTTCAATGAAAGGTTTCAGCATTGACAACAAGTTATTATGTGAACTGTCATTCATGCGAAAATAATTCTTATAGCCCTCTTCATACATCTTGTTAATTTCCTTAAGAAAGACAAGGTGAGAGTATTCTTCAAGCTTTTTAGCTAATCTTTTGTCCATCGCTTGCATTTTACAGTACGTTTTGTAGCTGTTGCGATTCAAACCATGCAGTAAAAATCGTAACTGCTAAAAAAGCCGTTTCCATAGGGAAGGCAGCTTTTTGTTAATAATAAGTCAGTACAAAATTCCCACCACGGAATAAACAAGCTACAAAGGTTTATTGCGTTTTATTAAAATATCTGAAGAAGCAGAAGTGCAAATTCAGAAGCGCATTCAGCGCAACAGTAGCCAAAGTCAAAACTATTGCCAAACGCGCTTTCTGAACATCCACAGTACTTATAGTGCACTCGTCGACTGCTACGATACTGAAGAAAATACTAACGATTTGAAATGACAGTGTAGGGTCAATAAATACTGTTGGAGAATTAAGAAAATACTGACAGTATTATTGATAGTCTAGGGTGCGAGTGTAAAAACGTACGTTGTGAGTTTATTAAGAAAGAAACTTGTTTATAGTTATCCAGAAGAAGCTGTTATAAATATTATACTTGCAATAACTTTTTGAAAATTGTGAAGAAGTAAATGTATATACAGAAACATTTCCTAATAGACAAGTGCCACATTGTCCTGTATTCCTAAGAGCGTATCGTGTTGAAACACTCTGTATGGAAAGAAGAAAACTTTAAGTATAGGTATTCATTTGAAGGATTTTTTGTAGAAAGGTGACTCATCCCAAGTTAAAGGTTGATCGACACAGGTGTGGGCATAATAACACGATTGTTAAACATCTACCGAAATTGAAAACTATTTATTATTGTTAGTAATTTTTTTGTACAATTAGAATGAATGCAACTTTAAAATGAAGCTACAGAAAAATTTTACAAAATAAGCCTGTAAATTTACGAATTGATACTTTTATGTTTTATGTGAAACACAATTTCTATTAACAAAACAGTTACAAAACGAGTCTCATAGTTTTTCAATACACGTTGACCGACTAATTTATTACAAAATTTTAATAAGTTATTCGCTTTCCGCATACTTAATGAGGATATAAAAAATGACAAGAGCAGAAAAAGCTAATGAGGGTGGAGTAGCAAAAAAAAACTGACTACACTGCAGGAATCTTTAAGTTGATGATTAACTGGGTATCGTCTGAAAGAAAGCTTGCAGCTTGTTCCTGAAAATTTTAATAACCCCCGAAAGTTGCTGAAAAGTTTCTATACAGCTTAAAACTATTATTTGCTCAGTTATAAGCTCGGTTGTAATAACTTTCAGAAGCTTTAAGTTTTTAATTATGCGCCGTTTTGTTTAGGTAATATTGCTGTTTGAAAAGTTTAAATTGCCACTATTAATTGTGCTACGAGTATTATGAAGTCGCTTCAATCTTTGAAATTGCCTTAATGGTCGTTGCAGATCGCGTCGAAAATAAATCGCTTGCGGGCAAAAAAATATTTATTTACCTCACACACATCTAAATCGACTGAATATTAAAAATGTTCATTGAAACGTGATCGAAAGCGAATCGTATTTCGACTGAATCAGGTAAAAATTCAAATGAAATGAAGCATTTAATTCGGTCAGACTAAACAGTTGCTTACTTTCTTTCTCGAAGAAAATTTTTGTAGAGAAACCTGAAACTTTTGCACTGTCGATTCACTGTGGAACCAAGGTAACATTATAGGAGTCTACCAGCTATTTATTATTTAGAATGAAATGTTTCATTTTTTGCAAAAATCAATTTCAATTTATAAAAGTTCAAGGTAGGTACAAATAGATGTCTTTTCAGTTCCCTTCGCTTAAATCAAAAAGATAATTTTAAAATATAAGAAGAATTACAACAAAATTAGAAGCGGAGTTCAAGAGGATGGTTACTGGTGTAATTCGTCTTTAAGAATACACTTACTGATACACTAAGCAAATCGCGTGTTGACCAAATTGTGCAGTTTGAAACTACTACTAGCTGCGACAAATGCCTTGATACCTAACAGTAGAAGGAAAGCAACAGACAGACAAAATTTATATACATACAGTAAGCGAGAAAAGTAACGCAACAATTTGATAAACTATTCGGTTTAAAATAGAATCTAAAAACAAGACAATTTTGACAAAATTTTTATATACAGGTATTTCGTAATGAATTTGATAGGTCTCTTAACTGTCAATATAACGATATAAGAATTACAACAAAAATTATTGGAAAGTGAGCGGCAAAGTGGCGCAAAAATTCAACAAATCAAAAAACTGCCGAGTTTTGTGAGAAATCCAAAAACAAGGAATTGATAGAATTAATTTGACAACTTTTGATGCAACAATTTTATATGCTGGTGTTTTTTGTTAAAATAATTATGTACTTCATCGTCGATTTTTTTAGATAACTACAATGTGAACTAAAATCAAATTGTTCATATAATCGAAAATAAAATTAAACATACATATTACATATTTTATTAATATTGAACGGTCGCTATATTATATTAAAATATTGTGTTATTTGTTTGTGGACTTTTTTGGCAGCCAAAATACTAATAAGTCATTAATATTAAAAAAAAAAATTTCGCTCCTTGTTAAAGGCACTTACAGCCTCTAATGAACTTATTTCAGTGTTTGGATCAACATTTTCATCTTTACTTATAATAATATATAATATAATTGTTTGTTCATTTACCAGGTCTTGATCGTCTTCCGGATCAGAATCATGCGTTTCATCATTTTCTGTAAAGTTCAAAATATTTTGCCAGCACTTCTTTACTGTTTCAACTTGAAGCTTATTCCATGCCAAAGCATCTTTTATTGTTAACTCCTTTAAAAGTTTTGACAGATCTTCAGATTTGGAAGATACAATTGATGACAACAAGCTTAATTTTAACTTGAGGAATAAAACAATTATGAAACCAATAATCGTAATCCACAGGAAGAGGGAAGTTTTTAAAACACCTTGAATTTTTTACTTTACCTATTACAAGTGGTTTAACTTTGCGTTCTCCAGTTGAATTTGTGCAAGCAAAAAAAGTTAGCCTAGCTTTTTCAACTTTCCTCCCTGAAGCTGTTCCTTCATCAATTTTTATCAAAGTTTTCTCGAGAACTAGCCTCTAAAAGAGACCAGTTTTGTCGGCATTATAAATTTGGCCATTTGTTAGATTTAATCTGTTGAGTGCAGATCTTGTTTGAAAGGAATCACAGGTTCAGCATTTGTGGACATTTTTTCACCAGATATCTTTAAGAATCGGATGCCAAAACTGCGTTTCAATTTTTATAGCCACCCATCCTTGCAAGAAACTTTGCTTTTATTTTCACTAGTTCACTCGTTACTGGAAGGTACCTGGCTCCTTGTTTGCAGAACCATTTATACAGTTTATTTGCCATTCTAGGCATTTCTGCAGCGTTTAAAGTTTTTCTTGTTATTTTCCTTGCACATTTCACTGTAAACTTTGAAATATTCACCTTATTTTTTTTTGTAATCCCGTACTTTCGTGAAATATTTTTTACACCAACTCCGTTTTTCAAACTAGTGACAATAGCAGGGAATACCCTATTTCGGTACCAAGAAGATGTGAGATTGTTCACTTAATCGAGATTGAGCTTGTTCATTCTATAGAACCTGGTGTGTATTAAATTTTTACTGTTCACTATTGTGGATCGTTCATATAACGAAGCGTTCATATAACCGAGCGCCTACGGTACTAATATTTTTTCAGCATAATTTAGATAGGTCCTGTAATTGTCAAAATGATAGTATAAATCAAGAAGACAAAATAAGTGGATATTTAAAGAAATGATGATAACGTCATTTCTTTGACAAATAACACTCTCATTATGTATGCTAAAAAACGTAAAATTAAATATAAAATTAACTTTTATTATTATAATTATTTAATTATTGCTTTTTTGTCGCTCACTGTTTAATGATGTTTTGTTGAATTTCATCATACTAGCTTTATACTTTCAAGAGTTATCTTTTGATGGACAAACTCGCAAACAGATAGTGTGACAGTTAGAGAGGTAGAAATATGCCACACTAAAATTAGTGGTTGAAACAGTTCGAAATAGACTAAACTTTAATATACAAGGTAAACACATAAAGTTTACCTACAGAATCTGTTGTGAGCTGTAGTGAAAGAAATTGAGCCGTTCAGTCCAGTTGACCTTAAATGGCCCGTAAGACAGTGACTTCTAAACAACTGAATGTTTCAAACAAATTACTAATAATTCAAATAAGTTGAAATTAGTGTAACCCGTCGGAGATTTAAAAAAACAATTAAAATTGATATGCTTGATATTTGAAACTGTTCCGTGCCACTTGTTTTCTGAGTTAGAAATGCTTCCTAATGGCTGTTGACGAGAAATAATTATTTATCGACTGATTCATCGTGATGAAATACGACAAAGACAGAAAATATTCAATTTGTCTTTGCTGGGTGATCACGTGATGTTGACTATAGTTTAGTTTACACTAAAATATAATCACAGACAATATTCTGCTTCAAAATTAGTTTAAAAATTAGGATTATTTTATGTTTAATTTAACTGATTGTTAACTTAGCGAGAACATTAGCTGAAATGTTCGTAAAGATTTCCTCTGTGGAATTTCAATGCCCGTTTTCGAGAAATTCGCCAGTCAAACAATTATTTCATTCACGTGCCTCCATTTACTCTCAAACTTTGCGAAATAACTTCAACGTCGATTACATTTACACTTTCGCGATATCAAAAACGCTATCAAAATATCGAAGTTCGAATAAAAAAGTAATAAACTTCATTACTCAAACGACTAAACTTCATAACAGGTAATCAGATAAGGCAACGGAAATAACAGCGAAATTGTTATTTTTAAGCGCGAACGTAAATGCAGTCAATTTCATTAGGAAAACACTCTAAAAAATAATAAACATCCAATTTAACTTTTAAATAAGTTTCAGATACTTCTGCATAATAAACAGGTTTTCTTTGCAGCTACGTGTACACTACTCTCTCTTCGTCACTATAAATGTCGAAGTTTTGACGAAATTAATTTCATCGATGACAGAAAAAGAAAAAAAACGAAATATCCAAATAACGTTAACAAGTGGACGAAACCAGACCATAAAGTGTTTTTGGAGTTCTTACTTTGTAGTGGCTCTGAGATGTCTCTGGAGTATGCAATCGCCCAGAGGGTTACTCTGATATTATTTTTACAATTTAACCGAGGAAACTGCTTGGCTCGGTTTAAAAACCCCTTGGGTTTGGTAGGTGAGACGAAAAGAAAATTCCTATTTTTCCTTCTTATTGCTTTCGCTGTAATTGAAAAGCAGAGATATCTAGCGCCGTAATGAGACTTTTTAAAATTGAACTATCTGACGAAATCGAGGTCGTAGAGAAGTGGACATTACTCATTTGGAGAACGCCACTAAAAATATATGCCATGAAACGAGTGTTTTATCCCTGGAGGACGTTTAAGAAGATGGAATTTAGAGGGTTAGACACACGGGAATTGTAAAAATTGTGTTACTGATTTAATTTTGTGTGGCGATAAGTTGAATTTGTTATAACAACAATATTTGATATTTTTCATGAAGTTTAGATTTCTGATAACTAAGTTTTTATACGGGGTCCTCCAATGTTAATGGTCACTTGCCAAACGAAACTCAATTATGAAAATTTGGCTCTATATTCAGTTATTAATAAGCTACGATTTGATGTTAATTTCGTTTTGAGTTTTTATCATTTGGCGTCGTGACGCTCATTTATTTCATTTTTAACAGTTTTTTTGCACTTATCACCTTTTTATTAAAATTCGCCGTTATTTCGATTATGAATCTTGTAATATCAGCAAGAAATATTATTTACAACTTTCTAGTTGTAAACCAATAAATCAAGCAAGCTTTTTGAAAAAACAAGATGTCCCAGAGAGGACAAGTAGTAGCGGCACGCATTTAGTATCAGGGGCGTATTTAGGCTTTAAAATTTCGGATTTCCAAAAAGTCCCTGTTTGCTATTCGCTTCAATTAATTGAACACAACTAATATGAGACAACAGCATAAGGTGAAAACGTTTATTTTTAGTTCAGACACCATGTTACAGTGGGGTCTGATTTCTAACCCCTCATATATATACACCGTGATTCACGTAACTTTCCGAGGCATACGCCTAATGCACGCAACCCAATATTCAAAAATCACAACATGCTATAATACAAAAAACATATATTTAAGTTTCGTATGTTTGGAAACCCCTGACAGAAATAACTGTCAAACTGACAATTTAAATTTGCAAATGTATGCAAACGATGAACGAGTGAATATGATCATAAATGTAGTTGTTGCAGTCAGAGTATACAGGCATCGTTACCCTGAGCGTAGACATCCAACCAAGGTAGATCACCAGGAGGATTTATTAAGATTGCGACGAGACAAAATTTTTAAATAATGGAGCAGTTAACCATCACAACTGCCATTATTATGCGTCGGAAAATTCACACTGGATACGACAAAGCCATTTTCAGAACATCTTTTTCGGTATAGTAAATGATTACATAATTACATTAATTACATTTTTTTGAAAATAATTTAATCGGTGATATTTATTTAAATTTCTTGAAAAACATTTTACCAACACTTTTGTAAGATATGCCCTTAAAAATTCGTTGAATTATCTTCATATAGTTTTCGTTTTCATAACTTTTTATTTATTTATTTTTAATTAATTAAAACAGTTTGAATTCATTTTGCTAATTTAAATTGTCAGTTTGAAAGTTATTTCCGTCGGAAGTTTTAAAAAATATGAATTTTAAATATGTTTTTTGTATTTAGCATGTTATGATTTTTGAATATTGGGTTGCGTGCATTGGGCACATGCCTCGGAAAGTTACGTGAACCGTGGTGTATATACAGAGTGTCTTGTTTTGTATCAGTGAAAATTAAATGTACGATAGAACTTTAGATTTTGAAATAAAATGTTCATATAAACACATATCAAAGAATGCTTTCTTAGGGAATTACGCCCCTTTAAAGGAATCCTTATAAAATCGGTTTTTAGTTTGGTACGCAACACGAACATTAAATGTTAATGTTATTTTTTAGCTGACAGACTAAAAATGTGAATTATGCTTAAATTTAGGAAAGAAAATAAACTTTAATTAAGTAGTAACAAATACTTTATCAAAAGTAAAATTATAACTTTAATAAGTACCTACTTTAACAAATTTAAATTAGAATTAATTTAATCTAAAAAAGGTGTTCACAGTGTAAACGATTTTGGTTAATGCATAGTTGACTTCTACGTATCAGTGAACATTTTACAAATGTTAAAAATGTTCTAGTGTAATATTCCGTGGAGCATTTAGAATCTTATGCATTAAGTGCCATGCGAGTATTAACAGGTGTAGCATACGCGAAGTCTTTAGTGTAACCGCAAATAAAAAAATCCATTGGGGAGCGAGGCGGCTAGACCACAGTACCACCCCCTCTTGATCGTGCATTCTCCATAATTGACCAAAAAACTGCACTGGACACTCATCAAGTTGGCAGTAGAGGTGATTTCTGATATGTACAAACTCTAAAAAAAATTGCCCATGCAACCTATGGTTGCGTATCAAACTACAACCGATTTTGCAAGGATTCCTTGAAAGGGGCGTAACTACTTTAGGAACCATTTGTCGATATATGTTTATATGAACTTTTTGTTTCCAAATTTAAAGTTCTATCGCACATTTAATTTTCATTGATACAAAACGGAACACCCTGTATATCATTCGGTCATCAGTTGCGGCCACTCTAAGCCAATCAAAATCGCAAATCTTTGTTGGAAGTTTTGGGTTATTTTATTATTAATCGATTTAGGATAAAACGCGTCTAAAAGAATATAAACAAAAATATTTTTTTGACTTGCAAGATAAAATTAAACGCTGGCGCTGTAGGTAAATTCCACAAAAAAAAATTATGTTGATTTTTTTAAAATGTATTTTTTTTGTTGCTTTTTTACGACCACCATTATGTGGTCGTACATCGCTCCATGAGATAAACAAAGTTTGAAGAGACCAATTTTCTAACGACCATTAACGTTGGAGGGGCCTGCACATGGTCATTATTTTTTAATTTTTGAGAAACAGCCGATCAATAGAAATTTGATAGAATTTATGTCTTTTCGACGATTTCAGTGGCAGCCGTGGTTCACAAATTCGTGTAATTAGTTTTCTTACATTAAAAAAATCCATTGTCATTTTTATAAACAATTATTTTCACGGGTACTAAATTTTAAATTGCTTAGGAATATACACTTTTTTATACTTATAATTTACTCTTTGATTGTAATCTTTTTGTTTGGCGTGTACATGTGCAAAAAACGTGCAAAAACGTGACCACAAAATTAAAACAACAATTTATTTATTAATGGTTTTTTACGAGAAACAAATTGGATTGAAATGTTTCAAGCATATTTTCGCGTTGTTTGAGCCGTTTGGTGGGTTTCTTTTTCCAATAAACATTTGTCCGAATCAACGTAGTAAAACCGCTATCATATTCGCAGTTGGTTTCTTGTTATAAATGGGTCTTGTAATGAAACGCTATTTTGCTTTTTAACATTGCTACAGCGTTTTTTAAATAAATTGAAATTTAAACTTAAAGTCAAGCTACATACCAAATTTACATTTCGTTCTAAATGATTTTTCACTTTTTTAATATCGAAGATATACAATGGATACCTTCAGTGGTTCTGCGAATCTTCTTTGTAGACTTAAATTCTCAAGAATCAATTAACAAAATACACACTTTTATGTCAGTTCATTTTCTGTCATAAGAATCAACGCTTTACTATTATTTGAACAGAATGAGTACATTTTCTAAAGTGCACAATCGCAAGCACTAAATTTACATCGGCACAGAGTAATAAAATCTACTTATAAAGAGAACTTTTGAAATTCTTTGGCTCACTTAAAACTTCTAAAGCAATTATTAATTTTTTTTTATTTTGAATAACCAGTCTGCGATAACGTTTAAACAGTAAAAAAGATCATTAAATGGTTGGTTGTAGTAGGATAATTTCTTCAAATTAATGTAATTTTCCAACACTGAGACCCAACAGTTGTGATCAGTTTGCCATTTGACCCATTTACTATGTTATGGTCATTCAAGATTATTTGGTATTATGTAATAAGCAACCTTCTCATATTTCAACATTACCAAATGCTGATTATCCTTTAAAAGCTTGTATTTAATGGGATTTAATTATCATTTGATATTAGAAGTTATAATAGAGATGTTACAACAAAATAAGATAAGCTTAACTGTACTTCGACAGAAAAGTTAACAATATTTTAGTTAAATCGTGAAAAAAAAAAATTCCGCTACCAGCTATATACAGCCATATCATTTTGATTTATATTAGAATGCCGTGAAGTTTAGTTTCACTACCGTTTGTTCAGTGACAAGTAAATATTTTTTTTGTTATTGACCACTAGTCAATAATGAACAAATTTACATTTTTTAATGATTCTACCACTATTTTAGAAAGAAAATACTTCTAGAACGATTTGCTATAATAAGGAGACACAATGTATGCCTTAAAATCGTTGTTTAACTAAATTAATTAATTTTACAAACTGACCTACATTTGAATGTCAATTCTGTCAAAAGTGTTTTAACAGTTCTTCCGTAATTGTTCCCTTAAATCCCCAAAGTACAAAAGGTGGAATTTAACATGTATAATCATACGATACACCATCTGCAAGTATTGCACCTTCGCGGCAAATCTCAATTTAGTTAACGTCTCTTTACTTTTAAGTAAATGATGTACAATTTTTAAAATTTTTGCGTAATAAATACAATTTATACCTTCTTCACTTATGATTTTTGCAAAGCACTTTCAAAAAATTTGTGCAAAGGGTCACAAAACTAGATTTAACTGTTATATCAAGAAATGGCGTATTTGCAAATAACTGCCGTGCCATGGGAACAAAAATTTTTTTTTTTGAGTATCTGCAATAAAAATATTTTAAATTCAAATATTACAAGTAGCAGAAAAAATTGTATGTACACGGTGGAGAAGCTACATCCTTCGGCAATGCGCGCCTCAGGGTCTAAATGCAACACTCAGATTATAAAAATACACTTCTCCACTACTATTACTATTGTTACAATTTCTATTTGAAATGATTCCTGGAACAATTTCAGATTATTTAATTTTGTGACTTGGAGTAGAATACGATTTATGTCTGGCAAGTTTCACAACTCAAATTAATTAAATAATTAATTAAAGTCAATGTTCAAATGTTCGCATTATTGAATAGTATCTACTAGCGGTATTCGCACTAATGCGAATCTACTGTAATTATACCAATAAAATAAATGACGTCATATTAAAAAAGCGCTACACGTACTTGAAAAGTCGCTAGCCTTGAGATTATAAATAAGTGTATGCTAATTAACTAAAATTTAATTTTGAATAGCGTTCTAATGGACCCGACCGGTAAATGCAGGGTGAACTGGTGAAAATAATTCAAACTAAAGTTTCGATACTATTTTTTCTTATTATGCCACGGGAAAAACGGTGGTGTCAACGTTCTAGTTGCTTCTCATCTAATAAAAGTATAATTCTGTCATTTATTTACATCAAACGTCGACTTTAGTTTTATTTCTTGATACATTTTAAAATATCTTCATTCCATCGCACTTCCACTTCGGGTGGCTAATTGCTAATACAAAGTTTAGCATCAAACATTGTTCGAGAAATTATTGAAGACCCGTATTCATAGACATTTTTTGAGCGAAGCGTTTGTTCTTATAAAAGGCAAAGTGACCTTATCTGCTCCATGAATACTGCTCACAGGCTGTTCTTAAGCAGGTATTACATTGTGCGATTTCACGTACGAGTTTACAATTCGAGTGTTCTTACAAGTAACTCTTGGCTGGAATCTCGTAAAGCATATAGGTTTTAATTTACACTGCAAGAGAGAAATCTGAACTGTCAAAAATATTAAAATATAAATTCGACTCAGGTATATTTTAAAACGGTCCTATTTTATGACAATGTTCGATGCATTTAAGGAAATCATAAAATTTTTTGTGGCAAATGTTCACTATTCGACATCTGTAGGATAGTGAAATTAGTGTGGTGGCTTATTTGAAGCGACTTAAAGAACTTCATTTAGCATTGTTAAATAATTTCCAATTCCCAATAACTCATTTTTATTATTTACCATTCAAATAAAAACTTTTTAATAATGTTGGACTTTCTGATAATAAGCTCAATTGGTTAGTGGTAAAATATTTATGAACAGACAATCTCATTAGAACAAGAATCTTTTTCTGTAATTTTTTTTCTCATTAAAAAAATTATTGGTAATAATTAATTATCATTCGAATGCAGATTCGGTTAAAAAATCTTAACATTCTAATAACGCTTAGAAAAAAATAAGAAACATTATTAATATAAATGTTGAAATATAATTTATTATTACAAGTAAAGAGTCTTTAGAAAATGTTGATAAAGTGGTAAAATATTTAAAACATTTAGTTCTATATACTGGTTGGTACAATCAAATGTCCAGCGGAGCCAGGGAATGCCAAAAAATGATCAACAACGCAAAAACAGCTGTGAAATAAGTCGAGTACGCATGCGCAATACAAAAATCGCATCAAAACTCGTACAGAAAATAGATGCAGTTTAATAGCAAAAATCTCATAAGAGTTCTCGAAACCAATAGGACGCACGAGAAATCTTGCAGTGTAAATAATTTCAGATCGATACGGACAGAACTCGTACGACTTCTCATACGAGAATTCGCATAATGTAATACCTGTTTTAGTAAAAAGCAGTTAAGAGCAGTTTATGTAGGTATAACAAACGTTACTTTTACCTGCTAGAGAAACAAACGTCTCGGTTAGGAAGTGTCTGTGGATACGGTTTTAAAAAGAACTTGAAGGAAAGTCACGCGAAAAATTGCAAATTCACTTTTTATGCTGTTTCCAATAAAACGTAGTTTCATAAAAATGCGCATCCTTTTATGCGCGCATCAAAATTATTCAAACATAAATATTTACTGCACACAAGAAGACTTCCATAAAAAAGCGTCGCGTAATCAGACGCTCCAAAAGAAGGACGCCTTCAGCAAACATGTAATAAACTTAAAGAAGAAAGTGCTACACCCGATCTACAATTCTTTTAATTTCCTGCTGTTATTGAAATAAACATTAATCATTTTGACGGCGACACGTAATTTTACTTCGCAAAAAGAAAATGATCACTTATAACAATTTCCAGCCTCTAAAGTTCGTTATGATTTAATCAGACCGAACTAATTTCGCGCGATCGATAACTGACTTCCGCTGCAAATTAAAGCAGACGCTGATATTCAAATATGCAACTGAAAATAGAGATGCGGATTCTACAGGTGGTCCTAAATTAAGAACAAACCCTCATTTCGCAGAACTTTTAACGCGGGTAATTAGCGGAGTTCGGATTTCTTTAATTCGCCCCTACAATATTGCAAGTAAAGCAGTCCCCTTATTTTCCAAGTGCGGATTTAATTCATTAATGTGAGATTGGATTCCTGGATAGGTGTAAAGTTAAATGTAAGTAAACACCGAACTACCGATACTGCTGAGAAAGTAGTTTTAAGTGACAAAGGGGTTAAATTGAAAACTTTCGCTGAAAGCGTGCGTGTGGGTTCGTACGTCAACAAAACTGACCGAACAGATGTTATTAATTAATTTCGTGTATTTATTTTCAACTAGACGATAATATTAAGAGAAAATTCTTGCTTGCATTTAATCATTTTTAAGGCTGTCGCTACCAATACTACAAGTTTTATTTCCTACACAATTTTATTAAGAAGTAGATAATTATTGTTAACTTCTTTGTTAATTTACCCCCTCGTTATTTGGGAATCATATAATGTATTTTTGTCGTTTGCCCCATATTGTTACGGTGTTTTCCTGTACCATAATATGAACTTTATGGATGATCTGATGCTCGTCGGTAAACCATAACTGCTCAGCTCTCCACTAGCCTAGGTTTATTACAGAGTTACCATGGGCTATGTGCAAAGTATTTGTTTTGATTTGAATGCTCGTCGGTAAACCATAACTGCTCAGCTCTCTATTAGCCTAGGTTTATTACAAGTATTTGTTTTGGTTTTATTTCATGTAAATTTAAGATGAAATAGTTATCCGTGTTAGGTGAAAACATAGCTTTGGTATGCGCTAAAGGACTTGCTTCACTTTCAAAAGCAATGATTTGGTGTCAACGTTAATTTTATAATAATAAAAAATTGAATATTTTATTTATTTACTTTTTTATTTGATTTCAACATTTCACACTCCTTTCGAAAAGTTACAATAAAACAAACAATAAATTTGATTTTATAGTTAAAAAAGGATAAAACAATAAAAAAAATCAGTAATAATTTGCATGCATATTTCTTAGTTTAGATTTTTAAAGGGTAATAAATCCATCATGTTTATATTTTTCTTTAGTAATAGACATTGCCTGTAGAGATGATAATACTATTTTTCCGAAACTATTTTGCCTACCCCATTTTGGTGATAAATCGAGAGACCTATGCTCCCACAATTCACAATAATTTACAATAAGTTTAATATCGCTGTCGAAATAAAATACTGCTAACAAATTTATCCTGCTGTTTATTGTGAATTAATTAAAACATAAATTTTATTTTAATTTGTTGTAGCGACCTGTAATGTCGGTAGATAAAAGTACCACCATTACGGGTACCTACAGTACCGGCAACGAGAAACAACCCCTGAACGGCAATTCAACACTGTCTCTTCCCGTTCAGTCGTGCTAGCATAAAGACGTGCGTTTAGCATCAATAAACTGTGATAACTATTTGAGTATTAATTCGTAACACATAACACCACGCAACCCATAATTGGTGACCCGCGACGAGTTTAAAATAATTTTTTTAAAATAAAAGTGTATAGTTAGTGTTATTAGTGTTCAAGCATGGCGACCGAAACCACGCCGGAAATCGAACGGGTGAGCATTAGAGCCCCACCATTTTGGCCTGAAAAACCACACCTGTGGTTCACACAATTAGAAGCGCAGTTTGCCATTAATCGTGTTACTCGCGACGAAACTAAATTCTGGTACGTGATCGCACACCTGGACAACAAATACGCCCAGGAAGTTGAAGACCTTATGATCAACCCGCCCGAGAAGGATAAATACATAAAAATTAAAGACGAGTTGATTCGGCGTCTTTCGAGTTCTCAGCAACAACGAATAAAAAAGTTGCTTGAAAACGACGAGATGGGCGATCGCACACCATCGCAGTTCCTGAGGCACTTGCAGAACATTGCCGGCAAGTCGATCACAGACGAGGTCCTAATGACCATCTGGATCAGTCGATTGCCAACGACGATGCAAGCAATTTTGAGTACGCAGCTGAAGTCGACCCTAAGCGAGATCTCGGAATTGGCTGACAAGATCCACGAGGTAAGTCCGACCGCACGCGTAGCAAGCGTAAGCGCCGCCAGCGAAACGAGCCAGCTACGGAAAGAAATTGAGATGCTCAGGCAGGAAGTCGCCGAAATGGCACGTGGACGCTCACGAACACGATCCCAGAGCAGGAGGTCGTCACAAAGCCGGGACTCAGTAAAAAGCGACATTTGTTGGTTCCACCGTAAATTTGGCGCGAAAGCGAAGAGATGCCGCGAACCATGCAACTATCGACCACAGACGGGAAACGCCAGCGACCGGCAGTGAATTCGGCGGCCACCGACGGTCCAAAAACCAGCCGCCTGTTTATGACGGATAAAAACACGAAAGTGCGATACCTTATAGACACCGGTGCCGACGTCAGTGTTTACCCTCGCGCGTTTGTGAAAGAACAAAGACAAATTTCGGACTTTCAACTTTACGCGGCAAACGGGTCGAGCATCGCTACATACGGTTTAGTGACAATTTCATTAAATTTCCAATTGAGGCGTGAATTCGTTTGGAGTTTTATTGTGGCGAACGTTTCAAAACCAATAATCGGTGCCGATTTTCTAAGTTTTTACGGCCTTATGCCAGATTTGCGGAATCGGAAACTGCTTGACGGCACAACACAAATGTCAGCCCTGGGCGAAGTAGCCGACGAAACCGCAAGTTCGGTAAAAACAATCAACGGCAACTCCAATTATTATCATATTATCGCGCGCTATCCGAACGTAACACGACCCACAACAAAAAGGACCGCAATAAAGCACGATGTGAGGCATCATCTTCAAACCACGCCAGGCCCGCCAGTTTTCAGTAAGCCACGACGACTCGCTTCCGATCGTTTCAAAGCAGCCAAGTTGGAATTTCAAGTAATGCTTCAACAAGGCATCATACGACCTTCGAAAAGTCCATGGTCATCCCCAATCCATTTGGTTCCGAAACAAGATCGCAGCTGGCGCCCTTGCGGAGACTACCAAGCGCTCAACGCACGAACGGTTCCCGATCGCTACCCTCTTCCGCATATCGGTGATTTTGCGCAGCTGCTACATGGTAAGAAACTTTTCACGGTCATTGACCTAATGCGAGCGTACCATCAAATTCCGGTAGCTGACGAGGACATTCCAAAGACAGCTGTTACGACGCCATTCGGTCTATTTGAATTTGTTTTCATGCCATTCGGTTTACGCAATTCGGGACAAACGTTCCAGAGGTTCATTAATATGGTACTCCAAGGAATGGATTTTTGTTACCCATACTTGGATGACATCCTTATCGCCTCAGAAAATTCCGAACAACATGAACAACATCTACAGCAGTTATTCGAGAGGCTCGACGAATACGGAATCGTAGTCAATCTCGCCAAATGTGTATTCGGTGCACCAGAAGTCAAATTCCTCGGACATACCGTCAACGCATCGGGTACGCAACCGCTGAAAGACAAGGTGGAAGCCGTGGTTAATTTCCCAAAACCTAAGACGACAAAACAACTACGACGGTTCCTGGGCATGATAAATTTCTATAGGAAATTCATTCCCAGAGCCGCCAATATTCAACGCTCGTTAAATGAATTATTACGCAATAACCAACGGAAAGATTCTCCGATATTGTGGAATGCCGAATGTGAATCCGCTTTCGTCGACATGAAAAACGCTTTAGCCAACGCCACCATGCTCGCGCATCCCAGAACCGGTGCTCCACTGTCAATTACGGTAGACGCATCAGATTACGCACTCGGAGCAACTCTGCAGCAATACGTGGACAGCGATTGGCAACCTCTGGCATTTTTCACTAAAGCGCTAACGACAGCTCAACAGAAGTATAGCTCATACGATCGCGAATTACTAGCCATTTACTCAGCTGTAAAGCAATTCCGCTATATCGTAGAAGGAGCTAGAGTAACGATATTCACGGATCACAAACCCCTGACTTTCGCGTTCAAGCAAAAGTTGGACAAATGTTCGCCAAGGCAATTCAGGTATTTGGATTTCATAGCACAATTTACGGTCGATATTCAACATATTGCAGGAGTGGAAAACACGGTCGCAGATGCGTTATCGAGAATAGACGAGGTGAAAACCTCACTGGATTTTAACGCACTCGCTGAAGCTCAAGCAACAGACGACGAACTGAAACAGCTAATCCAATCAAATACCAGTCTGCAGCTAAAAAAGCTCAATGTTCCACCATTCAATGTAAATTTATATTGCGACGTCTCGACCTCAAACGCAAGACCGTACGTTACACAGAAATTTAGACGTCAAGTTTTCGATTCTTTGCATGAATTGGCGCATCCTGGAGCCCGCGCAACGACCAAGCTCGTAACAGAACGCTTCGTATGGACTTCAGTGAACAAGGATTGCAAGGAGTGGACGCGAACGTGTATTCCGTGTCAACGATCCAAAATAACGCGACACACCAAGACGCCTATTGGTAATTTTACGACGCCTAATTCACGCTTCGAACATGTACACATAGACATTGTCGGCCCATTACCGATATCAGAAGGTTTCCGTTACTGTCTGACAATGATCGACCGATTTACACGTTGGCCCGAAGCTGTTCCCTTGGAAGAAATGACCGCTGAAAAAGTCGCTCGTGCTTTGTACCAAACTTGGATCGCACGCTTTGGAACTCCAGCGAAAATCACGACGGACCAAGGACGCCAGTTCGAGTCGTATCTTTTCAAAGAACTTGCACGTTTGGTGGGTAAGACTCATCTAAGGACCAGCCCTTACCACCCCCAGGCAAACGGTATGATTGAACGGTTCCACCGTCAAATGAAAGCCGCGATTGTTTGCCACGACAATCCAAAGTGGACAGAAACTCTTCCGACAATTCTTTTGGGAATTCGCTGCGCCTTCAAAGAGGACCTTCATGCAACCCCAGCCGAATTGCTCTACGGCAGTCAAATTCGACTTCCGGGAGAATTCTTCACGAACCACTACGAAGAAACCGATACTTCCGAATTTGTCAAGAACCTAAGACAACAAATGCGGGAGTTACGACCAAGCCCAGTTTCACGTCACGGAAGCCACGGTACCTTTATTCCAAAAGACCTCGCAACATCGTCGCACGTATTCGTTCGTCACGACGCTGTAAGAAAACCACTACAGCCTCCCTATGACGGACCGTACAAAGTACTTGAACGTGGAGATAAAATTATCAAAGTAAGAGGTAAAAGTAAAGACATAACTATTTCCACAGATAGAACGAAGCCGGCATTCCTTCTTAACGACCCCGAGACATCAAAGGAGCTATCAGCCTCCAACGAGGCACAAAAAATGGGAACGGTAACCCGATCAGGTCGCAAGGTCCGCATCACCGACCGCTACCAACCAGGCAGAACTACGTAGTTTTAAATGTACATACTTAGATTAAGAACTAGCGTGTAATTTGAATTATATGTATCATGACTACGTCACTGGGGGGAGGTACTGTAGCGACCTGTAATGTCGGTAGATAAAAGTACCACCATTACGGGTACCTACAGTACCGGCAACGAGAAACAACCCCTGAACGGCAATTCAACACTGTCTCTTCCCGTTCAGTCGTGCTAGTATAAAGACGTGCGTTTAGCATCAATAAACTGTGATAACTATTTGAGTATTAATTCGTAACACATAACGCCACGCAACCCATATTGTAATAAGAATGGGCTTTAGCTATTTTTTTTACAAAACACTTTCAAAATCAACGGTTCATATATTGAACTATATCCTGAATTTTAAATTCTTGTTTGAGGTTTTACTGTCGACATTGCACCATTTTAAATGACACATTTTATATTCTGAGGAATGCCGATTTCAGCAACACAACACATGATGCCATATATCTACATATACACTAAGCTTAGTTCTATAAAAGACGTATG
This sequence comes from Dascillus cervinus, assembly GCA_949768715.1. NCBI lineage: Eukaryota > Metazoa > Arthropoda > Insecta > Coleoptera > Dascillidae > Dascillus > Dascillus cervinus. The sequence continues at coordinate 19,428,649 of OX458319.1, read as the reverse complement.
ATAAAAATGAAAAAAAATATACATTAATTAATAACTTTACTTAATTTTAGGTGTACCTGAACAAGTAATGAAACGTGTAACTAAAAGAATATTACATAGACAAATGATATGAATTGTTGTTCATTATTGTTCAATAATGTATTGTTAATTACAACTGTTTCTTTAATTTTCTACATACTTTCCAGATGGTATATTATATACGGTCAGTTGGGGTAACTGGGCCATATGGGCATCTGAGCACCCACGTTGAGTGAGTTGTCAAAATTTTATTGTACCACTAGTTACTAAACCTTCTAACGCAATTAAAAGTGAAACTCAAAATTGTGTAGAATTGCTCATGAGAGTGTTTTAATTTTGTTAAACGTTTTGTACAAAATATCGTTGTTTCCCATGGTAGAAATCATTTTCTGGTAAGTACATTTGTGATAAAATATGGAATGTAAATATTACTAACATTTCATTTACATCTTGAGTGCAATGCTATATAAGAGTTGTGAAGTTGTCCAGTGTCTAAATTTTGACGATGGGTGGTACAGTTGATCCGCGTTTTTGTACACTTGCGGCCATGTTATTTGCACCTTGCATATTTCTCCTATTTTTCAAAATATCCACACCAAAGGTGTCAAAAATTTTAAACAATAAATAATGGCATGTCCTATTAACGCAAATTCTAAATAATGCATTTTAATGGGAAAATGCACGACGGTGGTCCAGTTGCTCCAAAAATTCGGGTAACTAGGCCACCCTGCGAACAAAAATGAAAAAAATTATATTTCATTCCATACATTCCATGTGACCTTATAACTTATTATAGTCGGTGCCTTAATGTATAGAGTGGCTACGATGAATATGGCTAGATTCTATGTTACTCACAACAAAAGTAGTGGTGCTTTGAAAATCGCGAGTTGCAACTATGCAAAACACAATATATACGTATTTTAATAGATATGCTACCATCTTCAGTATATTCAACTTTCTAATCCTGTTCAGACAAACTAAGCCTTCTTTATATTAGATTGTACGCATCCGTGAATTTCACAGTTCAATAAAATACAAGTTAGCAACTTAATAAGGCTGGAACCCATATGACTATTTAACAACTTTTTCTAATTTTTATATACGAAACGCAGTCTTCTACGATCAAAAATAAATCAAAAGGTTCTAATAAACCCATGTTCGAAAATTGATCCCTTCCAGTTTTAAATCTGAGACATGTAAAGCACTTGAAATCTGAAAAATCTTGATTAAATGTTTCATGTTGCTTAGGAACGTGGATAAAGTAATTAAAATCACTTAATTTAATTGATTAATTAATCTGGGCCACATTTGAAGTAATGTAATTAACAAACAAAAATCACTTATGCACTTTACGTTAACCCACTGAAGTCTAGATTAGATATTCAAAGTGGCCTCCTTGTGATTTAAAGGCATAGTAAACTAAAAATCGATATTTTGTTTTTCGTTTAATTAGTAGTCAAACTATGCGATTATCAGGAATTTCTATTTATAAAACGAAAAATATTATTATTTAACTGCTGAAAGGGAAGTTTCTGTGCACCGCTGACGTCATCGATGATATAGCAGTCGCTACGTTTGCACAGATGCATTCCGCCAAACACTCGTTTTGCGTGTACAAATCGGTGCAGTGTATTTGTTGAGGTTTTATTGGTGTTATAGACCTGCCAATTTTATTACTGATTGATCGAAATTTAGAAAGTATGGAGTTTTCGGATTTGATGTTTTTTGTCGCCGGTGAAAAGTTGGCAAGTCTTTTCAAAATGTGTCATGTATGTGGCAAATCGGTGGTAAACGCCTCTTATATCACAAAAGGCTCTATGCTAATAATCACAACCATCTGCACAAGTGATCACATCTACGTGTGGAGGTCTTAGAGAACATCAAAGAAATTCTCTATGGGAAATGTAAAATTAGCGGCTGGCATATTTACAAGTGGATTGTGTTTTACCACTTTTGTTAATTTGGCAGAAACACTAAATTTAAAAATATTTAGTAAAACTACTTATTATAAAATTGTAAAATGATTTGTGGCACCTGTAATTAGAGAGACATTTCATAATGAGAAGAATAAGATTATACATGTTATAAAATATAGAGATGAAATCAAAATTAGTAGGGACGGGCAGTACGATTCCCCTGGTGTCTGTGCTAAATATGTCACCTATTCTGTGATGGATTTGGAGACCGAAAAGATTATCGATATAATAATTCTTCAAAAAGGAGTGGTTGCAGGTGATCTGGAAAAAGCGGCATGCGAAAAAAATGCTTCACAAACTGGAAAATGTGAATATACGGCCAACTCTTTTTCTTTCGGATAGACATCAAGGAATAAGATTCTTGTTGCGAACACATTCCACATATAACGCATGAATTTGATGTGTGGCATATGGCTAAAAGTCTTACAAAAGCCATCAAATCGACCGAAAAAAGGCACCACTTCTCTCTGTCTGGAGGGCAAATATTACTAATCATTTATGGTGGGCAGCTCAAACGTGCAATGGTAATAAGGAATTACTTGTTGAAAAATTTAAATACCTTTTGCAACATATTTGCAACGTACATTCCTGGGAAAGTGATGTATTTTCTGCGTGTGAACATGGACCAATTGAAGAACGGGACAATGGTGATACGGTGTGGTTGTCACCACATTCCGGTGATTTTCAAACATTAAATGAATTGTCGAAAAAAAAAGATTTCTTGAAGGACATAGAACGTATAAATCATTATTGCCACACTGGAACTCTGGAGTCCTACCACAATGAAAGACTCAAATATTTACCTAAACGCTTGTATTTCTCGTATCATGGAATGATTGTTCGTGGTATGCTTAGTAATCAAATGTTTTTATAAAGAAACCTGATGTAGCAATATTTTTGTGTAACTCCCTTGCAACAAATACATTCCAAGTCACTTGTTATTTATTTGCAAAAATCACATTTGAACCAAAAATTTTTGTAATACGACCTGTAAATTTTGCACGTCCTACTGGAGGATCTTTGTTATCGTTTTCATATAAATACGGATTCATACCACTCATACTTCCTATTATTTTGTCTACACTGGTAACTAAGTAAAAACTAACTAAAAATACTATGTATTAACTAAGATATTTAAATTTTACTACGCACTCTTATATGGTCTTGGTTTACACAGCAGTGTGCGAGCTACTCGTGCGGCAGTCGTATCATCGATGACGTCACGCAGCGCTTTAAAACCCATTGTAACTCTAGAATTAATAACTCAAAAAAGTGATATTTACGTTTTTAACCTTATTGCAACGCGAGAAAGGCATTGCAATGATTTTCCGAAAATTGTTTTTTTTTTAGTTTACTATGCCTTTAATGTAAACGACAAAATATTTCTGGCGGATTTCTGATAGATTCATCACTTACACAACACGTCGGCGCAGCACGTTTTCACTATGGATGGAAACCCCATAAACCAAAGATTTAAGTATAAATATTGTAAAGCAATTGAATGTTTAAAATTGTTGGGTTGGAAATGTTGACTTTAAACTTCACAAGTGACATTAGAAGGATTTTACATTTCTTAATCGTTTCTTTGGGTAAGGGTTTTTTGGTAAAACCTTTTAACGGCCTTAATTACAATTATTAATGTATTTAATCTTTTTGTTTCAAACCCGCACTATCAGAAATAATATTTCTTGTAATACTATTTGGGGATTTGTTATTGACGATGCTCTGAGACAATCTAATACAGAGTGGGGCGCAGTAACTTCCTTATTTTGAGAGCGCACTGTAATGGAAGAGGAGGTCGTAGAAGCGTGGGGATTGACTCGCCGAATGCTATACCTTATACACGATCAGTTGGGGCGATGTTGTTAGAGATAAGAAATAAATGACTTTACGTAACAAAAGATTTTCGAGAATCCAAATTTTTACCTGAATACGTCTGGTAAGAATTCACACCTAAATAACAGCTTTATTGCTTTAAGCCGTGATAAGTACTTTAACGACATCGCCCCAACTGATACTGTATAAGGTTTACCACTCAAGAAGTTTCTGTAATACTCTTTCAGTCGTAAGCATGAGGTGGTTAAGGGAGCAACGTGCGTTTGCTGTGGAAGTATATTTTTCGAACAACAGTTGTTACCGTCAATTTGAACCGGTATGTGGACGTGCTGCATAATTTCTTCACATCACGTCTTTCTTGTCTGGTTCCAATAAGATGGGCGTTGTGAGAGCAATGTTCCTCGGACGGCTCATCTCTAATCGAGGGGACATACCCAGTGATTTTTTTATGGAGATATCTCAAAACAGAGGTGTTTAAGCATCGCCCCACAACCTTACTTGAGCTCAAAAATTGTATTCATCAGGAAATAGCCCAAATTCCGGTAACTACGTTGGAACGTGTAGAGATTAACTTTCGAAATAGATTGCAGCAATGCATAGAGAATGGTGGCCACCATCTTGAGAATGTTTTGTTTAAAAGTGTATGATTAAAAACTTCCAATTGTATTCTTTAATTTTCAGCAACTAAATCTTTCTTATCAACAATATCAACAATAATCATTTTTTATTCGCCTTCCGAAAAGGGAAAGTTACTGCGCTCCACCACGTACTTCAGGCACCCCGAAGAACAGTTTTCTCATCGAGGTATCTCATTGTACCATCAATATCTATAAAAACATCCTTTAGCGGTAGCTGAATGCTAAGAATAAAAAATTTCAGTTGTTTATTCAAAAATTTGAGTTCTCGGTTGTTAAAAGTTTTTGATGATACGTTTTCAACAATGACAATGGAATTACATTTTCTGGATATATTTGTTTTCGATACATTCGCATCTAAAAGACACTACACTGCCGGGACATATTATTATCTAGGTTCTAAGTGGTAATACAATATTATAATTTTAAGAGAAAATTATAAAAAGATGCATATCTACATTATTGTAATTAAGAAGTTGCTTTAAAATCTTCATAGAAATTATACAAATTAATATTGTTTTAAAAAAATAAAAATAAACTAGAAACACTTTTTAAAACGCCCCCGTAAACGAAATTTGAATATAATGAATAAAAAACCCGGTTTCGCATTTAACGTGTGCATTCAGAAGTGCTTCTTTTATATTCTAAACGCCTCATGTTTATTTAAATATTACAGATTATACTATGCTCTGAACTTTTTAAACCAATACTTTTCATTTCCTTTCATATCTGCCGAACGGCGGTGGGTCTCATTTTTGTTCGTCTCTAAATCGATACAACGAGTGATTTCGTGCGCCTATACGGTTTTTGAATTAAACATCTTGTATCAGTCGTCGCACCTGCATTATGCATGAACGTATGACTAGAACCCCTTTTTTGGCGCTGATTATTTTTTTCCATTTAATTAAATTGTTACTCCATTAACAACTTATGTGAAGGGATGAAAAGGAAAAATTGTAACGACAGTTTAAAATCAGTCTGCGGGGACGTTATCATCACCGCCGCCGGGGCTTTTAAAAAGCTCCGAGAGGCTTTTAACGCTCTAGTCGTTCATACTTTTTTTAAAAACTTAGTTTCCTTGCGCACAATTAAAAATTTCTTGTTTACCTAAATTTAACCCAATTAGAGGCTCTAAGTTGTACAAATTATGGAAAGTTTGTTAAAGAACAGTTCGCTGATGGTCAAACGGCCTACAAACGTTGAGAACGAATTCGCCGAGTAAGCTCTGGAAATAGTTTTTGAATAACGATTTTACAGTTTTTTCTCCTGAAGCAGGAACTCGCTTTGACGGTAACCAACCAGCGGAAAGCTTACTTGTCAATACACAGAATAATAATAGCCATATACGTATAATGTAAAAATACACACGTAGTTTATCTAGAAATCAATCACCTTCTTTCACGAGCGGCAATTTCGGTGTGCGAATGGAAATTAGTTTTCCTTAGTTTGCAGCTAATGCTCTTAATTCATCTAGTTAGGTTGGAAAGGGTTGGACTACTTTTAATTAACCAAACCAAAATTCAATAGAATGCCTCCTGATTAATCCTATACGCACATTTTCGAAACAAATTCAAACATAAAATAAGTAATTATTTTTTTTCGAAGTAAATTTGATTAACAGATAACGTTCTCCAAAGACAGTTGCAGCTGTTTATGATTCAAAACTAAACAATACAAACGTACGACAAATTAAAAAATTCCACAAATAAATATAGATGAACTGAAATTTTGTTACGGATTCGAACATTGAAAAACAAAATACCTCCGATGGAATAATGCAACGTAAAAGTTAAAATTTCAATAAAATATTATGTTTTAGACCGCGATGTGTTAATTAGCAATTCTTTTCATCATGTTAATGTTGACGAAAATTTAAACTAGGAAAAACAGGTGTCAATAGGCAAAGGATTGTAGTTATAAAAAATAATTTTGTTATTAAAAAAAGTGATATTCGGCTCTTTTTTTTTAAGCTTACTTCTTGTCAATTTTAACGCTTCTTCACCAACGTATTTTCTGTATATTTTTTTTATTTGAAAGCGTAGAATGGAAATTTAAGTTTTGAAACACTGCTTTTGGATGCATTAGTGGAAGTAGGTATCAGATAATATGCTAGAGTTCGCCGTTTAGCAGTATTTGTTTGTGCAATCTCATAACTGCACAATCGCAATAATGCTAGTCTCAGAAGTCACTGTTGAAACGTGCTCTAACATGACAAGTAGTGCTGTTTTAGTGTGCACCGTTCAAAGTAATTATGGTAAGTAATATAATTTAAGTAAGCATTTAAAACGCATGTGATTTCTTTTACCTATGTATTTTCAGAATACAAATAAAGAAAATTCTGCGACAACTTTGACTGTGAAGGGGCTTGAGAAGATTATTGAAAATTTGGAGTTAGAAGAAGATGCCAATTCGATAGACTTAGCATATACATATTCCTCCAGTCGTAGATTCTTTAACCGATGAAGAGAATTTTGACAGTTTACGAAATTTTTGACAAAGAAATCAATGATATTGAAGTTACAGAAGAGGTTTGTGAAAACGAAGAAATCATTGGCAAAGAAATTGCAGACATTACAAAACCACAAAAAAAAAATTGGACAATTGAAAGGCAAAAGTAAGTCGTGTGGAAAAAGAAAAAGAGATCACATGGTGTAAGACACCAATTGATTATGAAGATTAGAAAACGTGCATATATCCAAAGAATTACATCGCAAAAGTCTTCTTGAACTTTTACAACTTTTTTGACGAAAATGTAAAGAAAAAGATTATTTGGTTTTCAAATATTTGCGCTGCAGACAATGATAGATCAGAATTTGAGTTCACTTTAAAGGATTTGGAAAAATTCTTAGGCATTTTGCTTCTAAGTGGATATTACTCTCTTCTTCAGAATAGTATCTACTGGTCTATAGATGAAGATGCAGATGTTGACATTGTTAAAAGATGTATGGCAAGGAACCATTTTCTCTTAATAAAAAAATTTTGCATCTTACGGACAATAAACTTAACAAAGACGACAAGTTTGCAATGCATGGAAGTTGAACAGACTGGTACACTGCCAAACACCAAAATCTCAAATTGAATTTCGATCACATTGGTACGTGAATTACTATTAAAAAATATGTGCGATAGGAGGTCGTGCATTTGAAGGATCACTGGATTGAGTTCGATTTGACAACGTTGGACGCTTGGTGAAAAACATCCACAAAACTTTAGAAGAACTTGCAAAGTTTGCAAAAGTACTACATACTATCATTGCACAAAATGTGGCGTATTTTTGTATTCCAAATATTTGTTCAAATATCACAAGAAATTTTAATGCATTTTGACAATGTTGCGCAAATGCATGTCATTCTTTTGTATTTCATCTAAAAAAAAATGTTATCATCCAAGTGCAGCAATACTTGTATGTTAATAAACTAGTTTTAACCAAAAAAAACTGTTTTTTTTGTAGTGGTATTTAATGGGTTAATGGGTCTGCCATCCCAATTAACCTTCCCTCCGTAGAGATTATTTCTTGCCGATATTATTTCTTTCTGCATGGCCGCGGGTTTGTCGCCTAAAAGTACCTTTCTGCTGTAATCGAACCAACATTAGTGCTCGGTTGCAGTTGAAAGAATGTATTAATTGCTTTACTTTTATTGTCATATGCGGATTGTGAGTCCACGCGCGAATAAGCTTGTTATAAATTATTTACGATTTTAATATAATGAGTAGTTATAGCATTTTATAATTAGTAGTTTCTATAAATAATATCACAGCTTTAGGAGTTAGAGGAGTCAGCGAAATTGTGAAAGTCTATAACACGCAATAGAGGGATGTTTTGAAAAAACTGGCATCACAAATTTGTTCATAACGGAGCCTTCAAATGAGTTTTTTTCGGTCTTTGACAAGTGTTATATTTTTAAATTAGTGTGTTTGAAGTCATGAATTAATTTGTTTTTTTTAAATTTATGTTGGTATGTTGGTACATATAAGTTATGCAATTTTGACAGAAATATTTAACTTTTACAGAATATTTAATAATGAAAATAAAGTTTTTCGTGTTAAAAATTACTTTCGAAATGATTATAATGGTTCGAAAATAGAGAATGGTCACATATTCTATGATTTCGTACTACTTTTTCTAACTTTTTACTAACATTACTAGCATAACCTTAAACTGTCACAGATAAAATGCCAATATCGCTTGTAATACCAACATAAATTTAAATAAACATTATTTTACATTCGAAAGTCGAAAGCATTTGTGAAACAAAAGACGTCACCACCTATCTCTTCCAAGACCAACTTGATTGCAACAGATTTAATAAATCATTTTCATTTATAAATTCTTCAAAAACTGTTTACAATGTAGTAAATATTATACCTAACTTGTTGTAATTTCCATAGACTCGTTGTACTATCCCAAATTTTGTGGGAGATAGAAGAAGAAACTGTACAGGTTATTGCCGGTTTATCAATGTGCCCCTAGATTTATCCGATAGTTAATAACAATCGTTGCTATAACAACACTCCCCGAATCAAGCAAGTTTAACTAGTCCAAACGCGCATCAATACATTGCGCAAAACGTTAAAATAAACTAACTCCACCTGCATTTTCTTGTAATTTAAATGTTGCAAACCTTACGGTTGTCGTATTTAACGCAAAACTGACGTATTGTTGGTAAGAACTTGTCCAAGTCAAGTAAGTTGTCGGTTTAAAACACGAATACTTCCCAAGACTGTATTGCACATAGTAAGTTTTTAGTCGTCAATGCTCAATTTTTACTCACCGACTGATAAATTCAAATGAAACGACTACTACGCAAACATCCCACAATAGTATTGTACGTTGCGCTTAATTCGCAGAATGCAATATTAGAAATATATGATTTCCACCGTTCATATTATCAATTTTATTTAAATTGTCTTCAAATATTTGAACATAAACATTCCTTCGCCCCTGGCAATTAAACCATTTTTCAATCAGATCCAAACGCATTTTTTGATAATATTTTTAAATAAATTTAAATCTGAATGAGAGCAGTGCTGATGGCGTTCTGTTTGTGCAAAAGCATAAGGACTGCCGTCGATGAATGTGCAGCCCGCTGAACAAACGATAACACAAGGGGATTATTTTACAGTCTCGCTTTCATACTAAATAGACACTTGTAGAGAATCCTGTTATCACTAGTAAGAATTACATTTTAATAAGAATTTCTCATTAGTTCCTCCCAACAAAAGGCTTATTGTTTAACATTCATATTCAGGAAATAGCTCCCCATCTCAGATTTGCCATAGAGCTTTCGGTTGGCATATTTACTTTCGAATTTCAAATTACGCTTAAGTAATTTTCAAGTACGACATAAATCAATTACAAGTTTAAATGAACGAGGACGATTATCAGTGATCTGACGTTTAACAAACGTAATTGGTAATTTTACCTCTACGAAAAATTACGTGATTATCGTAACCTATCGGCGTGTCTTGATTAAAGGAGCTCTTTTTTTCCAGTAAATTCGTAAGCATCCCCTTCTTAATTACGACCTCGTCATAGAAACGCTCAAGTTTGCCAGTTACGTCTCTTTTCAGGCAAAAATAACGTGCGCGGACGATTTGCGAATTTTTTGACGTTCGTTGTGCGTAGCAGATGGTGCGGATTTAATTCGCTTACTTTTTTGCGCTAATGTTTTTTTAACGTCCAGTTTATGGTTATTGTGGGATTAGGCGTTATTGTGTCGCGCGACAAGAATTTAAATAATTGAAGTTTTCTGGGTAAACACTTTGAAGAAAGATTGTAACGATTTGAATGATCGCCTTCCCTTATGAAAGGAAGTGCTGGTAACATACGCGGATTTCTGTTGAAAAATCCTGGAAAAAATGAATCGATTTAAAATGCGAAGTCGGGGCCGCTTTGAGTTTATTAAAATTACGGGTTTCACTTTATTATTTAACTAACCGAGTCTTACTTTAATTTGTAGCTTAGTGGAAAGGCGAAATTACATTAATTAATTAATGGAAGGGTCCAATCTGCAAAAAATGTTTTTGTTTCATGAAAATAGTAAATGAAAGTTGAAAACAAATTGGACACAATTCTGTCGAGTATGGTATAGGAAATGATTAATTTTTTTCTTAACATAACGCAGGCAGTGTTATAGAAGAATATGGATCACGTGACACAAGCAACTTTCCACCTTCCGTACCCTAAGAAAGAAATCTTCTGAGCAGTCATCTTCCGTTTGCGCTCCCTCTCTATTGAAGTTTTGTGGCGGTATTTTTATCATGTCTTTTATTATTCACTTTAAACAATTTTTTGATGACAACCAGATAAAGATTGAAACAAAGTCCAAAAATATAATTACAATTACTTGACAACAGATGAGAAAGCACTCTTATCTAATAACCAGAATAAACGATGCCATTTGACATTAAATGCCATTCAATGCTTCCCAAAAACTTGCAATCAAAATATCATATTATTTATAGTGTTAAGTGACGTTTATAGATAATATGTCAATACATAAATTGAATTGCAAAAAGGTGCAAAATTTTCTTACCGAATACCACTCGACGTTAAATTAAAATCCGGAAATAATTTAACCTCTAGTGGTATTACAAGTGAAAATATTCATACCCTCAAAAAATTTTCCGGAAATAATTTTTTCTACATTGCGTTCGTACTGAGATTATTACGACACGCGTTTGCGTATCTTACTAGACAAAAGGCGTGCGGTAAAAAAAACACTAAAAACAGTGTAATTTATTTTTTTCATTTTGGCAACTTGTGTCTGTGACAACCTAACATTACTGTCAACACTAAATTAACAGTGTCAATTTTCAAATTCGCCGTATTTTTTTTTCGTAAATATGGCGTGATTTTGTGGGTAGCAAATTACCAATTGTATTATTTGCAAAAAAATCGTATTTCTGGGGGCGTAAATTCTAAAACATCTTCAGCGAAGTTGATTTTCTGAATTTATTGAAATAATGACATTTTAAATTCATTTACTTCCATAGCCGCCTTTAATGTATTTGCCGCATGCCGCGAAATTCCCTAGATTTTGAAATTTCATATTTTTGCTTAAAAAATGTGGCAAAGTAGAAAAAATAGTGTATGATACCTCGTTTATAAGGCATTTTGTCGCACTTTCTCGTCGTGCCCTAAACCCGTGCGTGCGACAAAATGCTTCTTATTAAACTCATATCATAATATACTATAACCTCTAGTGGTATTACTAGTGATTATTTTTTAATGATTTCATTCACCAATCGTTTAGCAGTATTTGAGCACACGTGTTTAATTCTGTCCAATCACAACATTATTATAGTGAGAATTTTCTACTGTAGAAAATTCCCGCAAGAATTATCTGACATCTGTCACCAGTTTTATTTTAAACTGTTAAACTGTATTTATTATGCCGCATTTTTGATTCAAACATTAAAAAATAATCTTCCGAATACCACTCGAGAGTGCAAATTAATTAAATTATTTTTTAATGATTTCATTCACCAATCGTTTAGCAGTATTTGGGCACACGTGCTTAATTCTGTTCAATCACAACATTATTATAGTGAGAATTTTCTACTGTACATTATTCCCGCGAGCATAATTTCTAGTATTTTGTTTATGTTACTTGACAGCACATTTTCTAGTTTTGACATCTGTCGCCAGTTTGATTTTAGTTTATAATGAATTAAACTGTATTTTTATGCTGTATTTTTTATTTAAACGTTAAAAAATAATCTTCCGAATACCACTCGAGAGTGAGAATTAATTAGAAAATAATTCTCCAGTTATTTTTTCAAACTTGTTGCAACAAGTTTTCGAAAATCTGTCGAATTATTTTCAATTAATTCTTACTCGTTTGTGATATTACTTACGAGAATTTGAAGTACATTCATCGATGAACTTATATTAAATTAAATGATTAACCACAAATTTCCTGCTCTAAAAATACTTCTGTAAATGAATAAATAATTATGCGACAATTGCGTATGTACAGTTTGTTGCAAAAGAATCAGGACTATGTCCTTGCTAAAGTAGTTTGATGTCCGAAACTAAGCATATCTTTCTTTAACTTGCTGTACTTTGTTACGTTTTAGTCCCACTTATACATAGCGTTCCTTCTCAGGTAAAACTCTAACAGCCCTATTAATAAACAAACTTACTACCAAAATCCGTATTAATAAACATAGTTAACAGCTAACTAGCCTTAGCAAGTTACTATCTTTTTAGTGACTTTGTTCGGTATGTTTTACATTATTCTAGCGCGATTTTAACAAGATAAAGGTAGGTAAAATCCCTAACGTGCGCTTCAGTTTGTTTAGTGACATCGTTCTGGTCGTATTATGAGTATCTCCGATAAAATGGAAAAACTTGACTGCAAATGAAGTTGATTTTTATTCATGAGTGAATCGTTTCAAGGAGAGGCGAAGTCGAGACGTCCTCTATAATACAGAATTGTATTCATTTCCGAATATTTAATTAATTACTTATTAGGAATTTAAAAAAAAATTGTTACTAAAGAAACAAGCACATAAAATAATTTTTTATGTTTTTGAAATGAATAAATAAAATACAATTTTATAACGCAAGAATTAAATAAAAAATTGTTAATGGCTCCATAACGTTTTTTAAACTGAAAACAATTATACAGTACACTTTTGGTCCTCTAAACAATACTTCTACTATTTCAGCCTTTTCTACTTCGGTACTTTTTGCGTTTATATTGATTAAATGTTACAAATCCATTAAAAATATTCGAAAAACCAACACAGGTGTTGAAATATTTTAACTAACAGCTGAGTGTTTGCTGTGTTGCCAAATGTTGTTTGCTTTTAGCATCCTATTAGTTAGTGGCTACTTACTTTTCTATTTGATTTTAAAAGATCCTAAAATAAGAATTTTTTAGCTCCAATATATTGTTGCAACAATAAGTTGACAAAGTATATAATTAGTGGACGCAGTTAAACTTTAACGAAATTTATAAATGATCCAGAATTAATGAAAATTTTAATTTAAGCTAAAATAATTTATTTATACCGTTGCTATAGTTAAAAAAATGTCAAAATTTATAAAAAATTGATTAATCTATAAATGCGCGAAAAATCATTTTGAAATTTTCTGTCGAACAACCGTTAGCACGAGATCAAAGCCGTTGTCAAATAAATGCCGCCGTATTTTGTTATCGCTGTAATTTAAACTAACATTAACAATGCCTATCACCAATTTATTGTTCTTCTGCAACTGATGAGAACATTTTCGGCTTATAGGTATGAGTGGGGCTGAAACAATGAAGTACAGCAAGTGAGAGAAGGATATAGTTAGTTTCGGGCGGTAAACTACTCAAGCAGTGGGATAGTCTTGATTATTCTGCAACAGATTGTACCTCAGTATTTAGTTAAATTCGATTCTGCTGTTTTCGACAGCCTCTAGTTATTCCCAAATACGATTTACAACATAATCAAAATATCTGCAACATTTATGATTTATCCACACATTACATGTAAATCAACTCTTAATCTGGCAAATAATCATTTTGTATATTTCTAAATTCTTCCTAAGATTCATTAAAAAATTTAAATAATCTGGTTGCTTGAGTAGAAAATATTCTTTTGCCATATTAATTGCAATTATTTGAATAATCAAATTGTAGAAAAGTTTCGAAGCAAAATGTAAATTTTTAATTTTAATTTCGTTGTAATTTTAATAGATTTTGTCAATCTCAAGATACTTATACTCAACAGATTAAATTCTCGAAGCTCTAAAAATTGGTTAATGAGAATATTAGAGCCTCAAATTACTCACACTAAAATAAATGTCTGTGTTTCAATTTAAAAAAGAGTCGAAAATCTATAAGTCAATAACTTTGTTTCAATAGCTAATTAATGACCAACTTCGTTATTCCATGTTTTATATTTACAGTAAATGTATACATACCTATACATCAATATTAATGTTTTATTACTTTTATTTTTGTCGGCGGTGGAAAATTATTTCCTTTTCAAGCGATTTCACAAATTGTTTGCTTGTTGATTATAATCGTGTTTGACTAAATTTTAAAACAAATTGGCATACAAATGTGTCAAGAGTTGGTATCTAATTTAGCTGAAATAAATTTATTAAATTTCATGTTTAAACAGTGTAGAGTTTTTGTCGAGAAGAAATCTGTGGCTTAGATTAATTAACTCGCTTTTCACTGTTAGCATTCAAACAAAATTATGAATTGACAAACTAAAGAAAACTAACCAGTGAGATACAATAAAATCTGATACTGTATTCCTATAAAGTCGTTGTGGGTCACTATTTTGCAGAGACGTTCAATTGGACCCATTTTTTTTTAACAGTCAGGCTGTCACAACTGTACGGTATCAGAGCATGTCCACTTCAGCCCCATCAGTTACGCAACCATTATTTTCAGTACGATAGAACAACAGCTCATCCAGCTCAACCATTGTTAAGTTACTTTAAGGAATTTTATGATGAACGTTTGATTAGCTGCCAACAGACCACATTCACCTTCCTCGTTTTTCTAATTTGAATCCAAGTAGATTATTTGTTGACACAAATCACAATTTAAAAATTAAAATATGATAGATTCTCATCACAATTTTCGAGAATAGAAAATAGTCAACTTATACATATAATGGTCGTTGAAGAATGACTGCAACTATTGTAAACTTACACTTATTGTATTAATATAAATTGTAATGGATTTGAAATGTGAAACGTTTCCACCTTGATATGGAATACACGGCTATCTATTGTTGGAAAATTTAGTTATATTTTCAATTTGTGTAAATATAACTAAACTTTCCACCAATAGATAGCCGTGTATTCCATATCAAGGTGGAAAACGTTTCATTACAGCCAAGAGCGACATGGAGGTTAACAATGAAATGAAAGGAGGTTAGAAATGAGAAAGTTAAGAAGAATTAAGTTTAAAACAATTTAATAGTCGGAAATTGACATATTACTAACCGATTGTCAATAATAATAAATATCGAGGTGGAAAGTGTTTGATTACAGCCGAGAGCGATGATAGCTAGTTAAAACACGAAGTGTCGCTGTTAGGTAAACTCGAGGTTTAATGAAACTTTTCACTGAGTTGTGTGTACCATTTTATCCACAATCATCCAATTTTAAATAATTACAGAAAAATTGAAAATAATAATTTATTAACATTTGACAGATTTGTAATTTGTCAGTAAATATATCTGAATTTTAATTTGAATGCACACCACATGAGTAACAAAAATTGCCCAAAAGGCAAATAATTAATAGTTTCTATTTTGAAAAATGGAGTACCTATATTTAAATTTTGAAAGTTAAATTTGACGTTGGTCAATGTCTACGCCATCTGCTAAATTATTTCCGAACTTATAGGAGGTACGTAAACACAAGCGGCTTAACAATTAAATGAAAGAAAGTTAGAAATGAGAAAGTGAACAATAGCTAAGTCTCCAACTTTTTAAAAGTCGGTAATTAACATATTACCTACTAACCGACTGTGAATAAATTTGTGAATAAATTTGTCTTGTAAAAACAATCACAGCTATCTATAAAAAAAGGAAATATACAAAATCATATGTAAAAGTTATCCAAATCCCGAACAAACAATGTTTAATAAAAAAGAAATGTATACGATTTTTATTTTATAAAATTATGAATGTTTTAAATTATAAATTTTTGATGACAGCGCGGCAATTATGTTTGTAAGCGCCAAAACACCGTAAGCAACCATGTTGCAAATCGAAGATGCAACCAATTTCCATCACGCCACAATAAATCACCGTTTTGTTCCACTAACTAATAAACATGAACATGCATAACGCACAAGCTTCCGCCGAGTCAATTTGAACAGTTCCAGATTAAACCCCATTAAGAATTGCTGAACCGGTTATATACGCAGTGTAACGATCCATTATTTTCCCCAATTTTCAAATCTGGAGAGAAAACGGATCCATTGTTTCTGCATCCATCTTCCCAATATTGACGTAATAGTTAATAGCAGGCATCAGGGGAAAACTTTATACCTAGCAAATACACACAAACTTAGGAGGTGCTCCCGGGTGACTTGTGCATTTTTATAAAAACTAATTAAATTGGTTGAACGAAGTTAAGGTCTCCCTGTAAAATGGGTATTTTCGGCATCTCATTCTCGGGGAAAATAAATGGAAACTTGATGAAGAATTTTCATGAACATCTCTTATGTGCGCCGGAAAATAGCTCTTTTCTATTCGACGTTATAAATAACTTCAGTACGATCTCCATGTATTAGTTAAATGATCGTTCTCTCCCGGTCGAGAGAAAATATTTTCCCGGGCCTTATTAAAATATCAATCGTCGAAAATGCGTTAATTATTTTAAAAGATTAATGTTCGACAACAGTCTCTTAATTAAATAAAAGCTTTCGCGAGAAATTGCTTACAACGATTGTATTGTGTACAGAGATATAACTCGAAAAAACTTTTTAATTCCCAGAGGACGTCAAAACAAACTCTCAGCATTTTTTGGTCTTTTTATTAGTTTATAGGTTTTATTCTCCGTTTTCTTTCCATTTATTGCGGGCGAAATTTATTTTCGATTTCAAAATTTACGAAAATCTTTCTATCGTAACTGCGTTAAGCGAACCGATCCAAATTGAGCTATTATTAAGAACAATAGCCGCAAGACGAACAATAGATCAACGTTATGAGAAGTTCGCTAAACCAACCGTTTTTACTATTGAAATAGGGATTTTTTTCTTTCTGCGATTTTTAATTAGGTTACTATTTATCTTATGAATTGTAAAATTGTGCAAAATTATAGTACGATAGGCGCTCGGTTATGTGAACTAATAGAAACCGAGGGTGTTCATCAAATCGAAATATTTATTTAATCAGAAATCAAATTAAACATACATATTACATATTTTATTGATATTGAACGGTCGCTACATGATATTAAAATATTGTGTTACAGTACAACCTCCTTAAGCCTAACTAATAATTGTACTGGGTGATCCGGAATTTCGAAATTTTTGGATTATCGAAAAAAGACTAAAAAAGGAAAAACCTCTTTATCAAATTACATGTGATATTTATTTTATAAAATATAAATAGTAGTTAATTAGTGAATTAGCATATAAATCTAAGAAGCTGAAAAAAAAGTGTAATTTTGCTTTGTTTAATCATCATTTCTTCAGCATTTTGTGCTCGTTTCTTCATTTCGCATATAATTAAAATGTGGTGATCTGATTCGGCATTTTCCTCAGCCAATTTCAAACACGTTTCGAAACTTCCGACTGCTTCTGAGTGCTTTACACGTTCTGGTATCTCTTCTACTTCTTCATCGGAACTTGATTCATTTTGAACATGCTCCAAAATATCCATATCGTTTATGTATTCCTATGACGAACCATTCGTTAACTTCTTGTCGTGTTACATCTCCAGAAATGTGATTTATCAGTGCAGTAACTTCATTTATTTGTTTCTCTATATTCATTAACTCCATTTTATCTCTCCACTGTGACAATGGAAGATAATCACCTTCATCCCAAGCATCTTCAATTTGAATTAGAAGTTTACTGACTTTTGAATAAGTTTTGGCTTCACAGTTTTCCACGCTTTTGCTAATTCGATCACAACATCTTTCAGATTAACTTTTTTAATTCTGCAGAAATATCTACACCTTCAGAAGTAACAATCCGTTTTAAGAGACTTTTCTGTAATGCAACTTGATCGCTTGAATCACATTTTGGTCCATAGGTTGCACTAACGGGGTGGCATTTGGCGGCAAGAACATTACAACGAGTTTCTTGTCATCTGAACATACATCTTCTGGGTGTCCTGGAGCGTTGTCTAAAATTAAAAGTGACGTGCCTTCTAAATTCAGCTGTTGCATTCCTTTTCGAATGGCCGGAACAAAATCTACATGAAACCAGTTCTTAAAAATTTCTCTGGTAACCCAGGCTTTTTTCTGCCCTTGGTACACCCGGCTTCAGTGAAAATGTCACCCCAATAAAAAAGAGAGGTTCCTTTACTAACCACAGTTTGAAGCCTGTCGTAAATTACCGACACTGGCCAGTCCGAATTTCTACCTACTTTCTCAACATCGTTTATAAAGCGTTTGAACAATTATTAGTTCTTCAATAGATTGGCTATCTCGTTGAAGATCAATTTATTAACGAAATATTTGCATTATTTTAATTTATTGTAAAAAACCGACGTCGTTGCTCTAAAAAACGCTAAATAAACACTTTGTAACCCATCAGTTCAAAATCAACTATCGTTATTGTTTTAGCTTGATTTAGGGCCGGTATTTGATTCTCCGAAAAGTCTTAGATAGCTATCTTTGGAATGAGTGAGTCAGCAATAATTGTTGCAGTTCCATTCACGTCCGTGACAGCAAACATTTTCGCCGCGTAAAAATTAACGATGCGATCGCGCAATTTGCGCGACTGACTTCATCTCCGGCCTTTTTTAATAAACGTCTCACCCGATTTTAATTCTCCTCTAACTTTTGTTGCAACACCTGCCTATTTTTTTCCAATTTTAGTTCGTTAGGAACAAGAAATAATCCAGCAAAATCAAATCAAGTGCCTCAGCTGTGTGAGCTGTAGGTCCATCCTGCTGAAAACAACCATTGCATAAGTCTTTAGGGTAAAATTGATTGATTACCTTGCAAAAACGCCGATTTTAATTCTGCTCACTCATCGTTCCTATTCTCGAACTTTTGCTGCATCACTTATACATTTTTTTCCAATTTAATTTAGTTGGGAACCAGAAATAATCCAGTAAAATCAAATCAAGTACCTCAGCTGTGTGAGCTATCGATTATGTAAGTCATCGAAGTAAAATTGATTAATGAATACATACAATTCCATCCAAAGCCTTTGATAGAAACCAGTTGTAAGTCGCTTTATCAACTTCGGGATATGAATTTACTTTGAACGTTTATTGGATGTAGTGGCATAGGATAGAATCTTTTTCTTGTTCCTTTCAATAGCGCAAATCGTTGATTTTTCCACTTTGTATTTTTTTGATAAAGCGGTCACTGTATAACCCGTCTCAAAACTCGAAATAAGATCAATCTATTCTTTTATCGATAAAGTAACGTGTTTCCTTTTAGAAGTCATCTTTGCTCTACATTCCAATTCAAACTGAACTCGGTAACGCGGTCTAATGAACAACAAACGAAGCAACGCTTAGAAAACATAAAACTTGTGATTCCCCCATTTATTGGTAAATAGGCCAAGCAATAAAGCATTTTTTCATAACATAAATACTACCTGGAAACCGACTGAACGATTTTGTCAAGAACAGTTAGTAGATGAATTCTGCATAATTTCCAACTCGAGAATCATAATTTTTAATTTGTTATAAACAATTTTCAACAAAACATCGCGTTTTTTTAGTTTCTTGCTGGTAAAATGGAAACTAATGAAGCACTCTTAATGATGTCAATAAAACGATTATGAAACCGATTATGAAACCAATTTTCAAAAATTGCCCATGTCATTCAAGTGTTTTTGAAATAATCGTAATCCACAGGAAGAGGAAAGTTTTGAATTTTTTACTTCGCCAATTACAACTAGTTTAACTTTGTGTTCTCCAATTGCATTTGTGCAAGCAAGAAAAGTTAGCCTAGGTTTCTCAACTTTCCTCCCCGGAGCTATTCTTTCATCAATTTTTTACCAAAGTTTTCTCGAGAAGTAACCTCCAGAATAGACCAGTTTTGTCGGCATTATAAATTTGGTAGTTTGTTAGATTTAATCTTTCTATAGTTGAGGGCAAATCTTGTTTGAAAGGAACCACAAGTTCAGGATTTGTTGACAGTTTTTCACCAGATATCTTTAAGAATCGAATGCCAAATCTACGTTTAAAATTGGGTAGTAATCCATCACTTGCAAAAAAAATCCTTTTCTTTCAGAACTTCATGTAAAGACTTTGCTTTAATTTTCACTAGTACACTCGTTATTGGAAGGTTTCTTGCTTTTTGTTCACAGTTTATTTTCCATTCATTACCAACAAGTTGTGAGAATGTTCATGTTAGAGTTAGTGCCCTCTATGACATGCCGGGCGATTCACAATCGATCGTAATAAGCAATCAATCAATAGTGCTTAGAAACAATATGTAGTAGTTGTTATTCTGTTCCGTTTGTTTTATGTGTATTGAATAAAGAACGTCACTGCGTAATATCTCGCTAACAGGTTATGGGAGCCCAGTGAATAAAGTGGTACGCGAACAGTACGGGAATTTGTGAAGAACGCCGAAGAATCGTGGAAGCGTATAAGTGAAAATTTACGTTTGCGAAACGGGGATCACAAAATGAGTACAGGAAGTCGTGCGAGAATTGAAACCCTCAACAGGGACAATTTCGATACATGGAAAATACACATGGAAGCTTTGTTAATAAAAAACGATGGATGGAGTTATGCAAATGGCGAATGTTGCAAGCCGATCTTGAATACTGATGACGCAAACTCAGAGGCGGCTGTGAAATCTTGGGAAAAAACCGATAGGAAGGCAAAATCAGATATCATTCTGGCGATAGCACCATCGGAACTGAAACAGATAAAAGGATGTGTGACTTCTCGTGACGTATGGCTAAAGTTGGAAAGTATCTATCAATCGAAAGGTCCAGCAAGAAAAGCAACACTTTTGAAGCAGTTGACACTGCAGAAGATGGAAGAAAGTAGCGACGTACGTGATCACATAAATCACTTTTTCGACGCCGTTGATAAGCTCCAAGAGATGGAGTTTGAAATAAATTCAGACTTACTGACGATAATGTTACTCTTCAGTTTGCCGTCTAGTTATGAAAACTTTCGTTGTGCGATAGAATCGCGTGACAATCTCCCCACACCGGAAGTTTTGCGAGTAAAAATCGTGGAAGAAACTGACGCACGGAAGAAGAGTGCTACCACACCGGATGCCATGTTGGCGAAGAATAATGTCCAGTGGCGACGTCAGAGTAAATACAGTGGACATAAAAACAATGGCGGCGAAGCATCCGGTTCGAATATGAATTTTAAAAATACCAGAGAACCGTTTAAATTTCGCTGTCATAAGTGTAAGAAAGTTGGACACAAGGCCGCGGAATGTGACAGAAAAATCGCGACTGCTAGGTCAGCTGAAGACTCGTGCCTTAGCCTCCAGGAAGCGCTTTTTACAAAACCCGCAGGGATCGAAAAGGCGCGATGGTGTTTGGATAGCGGTGCGACATCACATTTATGTCGCGATGTAAACAATTTTTTGGAAACGCTACCCGAACATGGAAAACTGAATCTGGCAAACAACGCATCGACTCGTATTACGGCAAAAGGAACGGCTACTTTTGCGGCAGATATTTTAGGTAGGGCGAAGAACATTTCATTACTTGAAACTTTGTGTGTCACTGACCTACGTACGAACTTATTATCCGTCGGAAAAATCACAAACAAAGGTTTTGAAGTGCGATTTCGAAGAAATGATGCAATCGTAACCGGTAAAGGCGGAGAAGTGATGCTGACAGCGGACCGCATCGGCGATTTATATTATGCTCGTGAAAAGAACAATATTTCAGCAGCAGCAACTAGTTCATCAGAAAATGACTTCAGATTATGGCATAGGCGCCTTGGGCACCTGAACGTTAGGGACATGGAAGATGCCATTAGAAAAGAAACCCTGATCAGTCTACAATCTACGAACATCCCGAAGGAAAAATTCGAGTGTGAAGTATGCGATCAAGGAAAAATGGTAAGAACTCCTTTCCCAAAGAAATCTGAAAGGAAAACGGATCTACTGGAAATAATGCACTCTGATGTCTGTGGTCCAATGAGGACGGAGTCGAATGGCAAGGCAAAATACTTTGTCGAATTTATCGACGATTACTCCAAATGGTGCGTTGTAAAATTTATTCGATCCAAGAGTGAAGTTTACGAAGCGACCAAAGACTTCATCGCGTCTGTTGAAAATATGAAGGATAGAAAAGTCAAGGTTCTACAAACCGACAATGGAACTGAGTACACGAGCGGAGAATTTAACGAATATTTGAAAAGAAAGGGAATTTCAAGACGGTTAACCATTCCTTACAATCCACAACAGAATGGAACAGCGGAGAGGAGAAACAGAACTCTCCTTGATATGGGACGGTGTCTTTTGATCCAATCGGGTCTGCCACCTTGTTTTTGGGCGGAAGCCGTCAACACTGCAAACTACATCAGAAATAGATGCCCAACCAGGAGCCTAGATGGAAAGAGTCCATACGAATTATGGACAGGCAAGAAGCCCGATGTAACTCACCTCAAAGTATTTGGATGTCGCGTTTTGTACTTAAATCGACAACCTGGGAGAGGAAAATTCCAACCAAGAAGCGTAGAAGGAATTTTTCTCGGATATTCCGAGCAGAATAAGGGGTATAGAGTTTGGTCGGAAATCCAAAGAAAGGTCGAAGTGGTAAGAGATGTAAAGTTCTTCGAGAACTCCGATCCTAAGTCGGAAAGACAAACGGATACGGGTATCGTTCCCGAACAGAAAATCTCAAGAGAGAATGATGAAGTGTTTCCTCAAACCGAACACATCGAAATTGATTTCCCTGCTGACACCGAGATAAACGAAGAAGAGGCGTTAGAACAAGGGGAAGTCGAAGAACAAGATCAAGATGAAGCTGAAGAAGCGGAACATCTAATCTCTAGCAGAGGTCGTGGAAGACCTAGAATCATTCGTACAGGTAATCCCGGAAGGCCTCGAAAGCAGTACCGTGAAAGAAGCGAAGGAACGAGTTGTGTGGAGGAGAATGTTTTCTTGTCCGAAATTCCATTCAACCAAGCTAACTCGGAGATAGAATCCATCTTGAAGAACGACACGTGGAAATTGGTACCTCGTCCGAAAGAGGAACTGGTCATCGGTAGCAGGATAGTCCTTCGAAATAAATATGCTTCTGACGGTACCTTAGAACGCAGAAAAGCGAGATTAGTGGCACAAGGTTTCGCCCAACGACCAGGAATAAGCCGAAGCATTTATCCTGTATGGAGATGCTGAAAATGGAAGAAGTCGGTCACTCGTCTGTGTGTGGGCGATTGCTCATCGAGGGGAAGTGTTAGAGTTAGTGCCCTCTATGACATGCCGGGCGATTCACAATCGATCGTAATAAGCAATCAATCAATAGTGCTTAGAAACAATATGTAGTAGTTGTTATTCTGTTCCGTTTGTTTTATGTGTATTGAATAAAGAACGTCACTGCGTAATATCTCGCTAACAGTTCACTTAATCGAGATTGAGCCTGTTCACTCTATAGAACCCGGTGTGTAAAATTTTTATTGGTGACTGTTGTGGATCGTTCATATAAGTGTTCATATAACCGAGCGCCTACTGTATGTAAGAACTTGAATGTTGAAAGGTTCAATTGGTTAATATTTCAAAGTAATCTTTGATTTTTTTCAGTGGCAAGTCGCAATGAAATTTATTATCAAATATTTAGTAGTTTATGGTAAACGGAAATTTCAGTATTTAATGTAACTGGCGATATGGTTTGTCGCTATAAAATAAATAGCTTTGTACTTTACTAATAAAGTTACTTTTAGATTATAAAACAAAGTTATTTGGAAAGCGTGAGAGACCTTAAATAAATAATGAAAAATAGAATCTCTTGTTTCTGCATAAATATAATAATTTCCAATTTCACCTGTTTTGTTGGTGCTGTAAACTTAAGAATACTTTGTAAAAATTAACTTATAAACATACTAAAAAAACATACAAATGTATTTCATGTATATATAGTATGTATATATAGGGTGATTCGGGATGAGTTTAAAAAAAAATTAAGAGCTTGTTGTGGAAGTCATTTTTATCAGAAAATATTAAATAAACGTACATTATTTGCTAAATCGTTGTCAGACTATAACAGCGGATCAAAGTTTCATAAGACCAACAGCAGACCTCTAAGTTTTATCAGGAAAATATTTATTACGCCGTGAAAATTATATTATATACGACTTGCGAAGTTTTGCATTTTGTTGCTTCGTAAAATTAGCGAAGATTCTAATTTTTTAGGCAAAATATTGTGGACTGATGAATCTCAATTTACGAGGGGCGGTATCAATACCACCCGAAACTACGAAGTAAAGGGAACAGCAATGAGTTATAGAAAATGTCGAGTTATAGGAGTTCGAGTTACGGAGCTTTGACTGTATTTATAAATGCATGGTTTGTGATTTTTTTTAGGTAGTTGATTCTGTCTTGTTTGGTGTGTAGCGTCTTACAAACCACAAGAGCCAACAACAAAATAAAATAAAGCAAATAATTTTTTGAAATAAAACCAATAAGCAGGAAACGCAACCCGGCACTTTATATTCTCGATATTCATTGCTTAGATGTTGTCTCGCTTCCATGCACAAATAACATTACTTTAAATCAGGTAGTAGAACTTTAGCATCGTCTTTTGCCATTCTCCTCATTCTTCTATTCATCATATTGAATCTTTCAAGATATACAAGACATATTGCAGTCTAAAAAGTTAAATTCTTTGATTTGTTCCACGTTTTTTCCATATGTAACAATTGTGAATCCTTTGATGAAGCTACTACAAAATTGTATTACTTTAGTTTTCCCGTGCGTGTTATTTCTAAGTTATATTTTATACTTATAGCTCGTCGTTTGAAATCATACCACCTGTTATTACTTCAGTCTATGATCTATGAATCGACTTTTATCAAATATATCAAAGAGCCTTTTCCTCTTTATCCGATGAAATGGTTTAATAGAGTCTTTGAAAACGTATGTCAGTTTCTTTATTATATCTTCTCAAGTACCTTCAGAACTGTAACATTAACAATGCCATTACTTCCTATTCCAACTCCGGGTTGTTTTTTTCGATTAACGGCCTTGGTTATTTTTATTGATTATTTTAGTGATTGCTCTTGAATACATTTCACAAACAGAAATAATTATTGTAGTCGATTACGTTTTTTAAAACTGAGGCGCTGTTCCTATTTATAAGTAAATTCATGTTTCATTTCATCACACCTGTCAATTGTACTTCATCACTTATTGTTAGTATATTTTAATTCTTTGAAACTTTGTTCTATTTCTGACTATTTAAGTATTTCAGAATTTTATAAGATTAACTAATATAAGATTTATGTCTGAGCAAATGAAGTGCAACTGAAGTTGAATAAATTCGTACAACAGTAAATATGTACTGGTGATTTCTTATCACAAAAATGACGAGTTTGTTTTCAATTCTCTGTAAGCGCCATTCACCTACAATTTCACAAATCGGTATTTTCTATCCCAAAAAACAGGATATATGAGTGGTTTTTGCTTTGGATTAAGAAAATGCAGGTGTAAGGTATCTCTAAAAGCAGTTTTGAAAATATTGAAATATTGTTACTATGTTTAGATACCTACTCTTAATAGTAATATTGTTTTAACACGTTTTGAAAAAGCGAAATGGATATATTGCTTTTTGAAAATAAACTCCTCAAATACACTACTGTTACTTCAGTATTACAAGAAGTAATGGCATCATGAATTTAAGCCAATCATACAGAATCCTGCGTTTAGTATTTATAAAAGTTCAATTCTACAATGTTCTTGTTGTCATAAATTAATTGATAATAAACGTCAACAAAAGGTGAGAAGCTTTATTCAAAATAAGGAAATCATTGTCTTAAATTCAATCTTCAAAGCTTACAATTTATGTTTAAGTGCCACTTCGATTCAAAATCCGATTGCGAAGTAGATATTTTTCTCTTATCATATTGTGTGTTTGCGTTTATAACGAAATTTCGAGTTCGACACAATCCGTTCTGTTATTCAAATTCCGATTGTGGCTTCGCAGATCTTCAATTTGAAGTGCGCCAGAAATTTTGAATTGCACATGTGCAATGTGTTTTAAACTGTCATAAGCAGTGCTTTGGGCGGCTTCCATAAGATGTCACACTGTGTCAAATACCCCCCACTACCACGTGAGTCACGTCGCGGAAACAAAATTATTTTCAATTATAAAGGAAAATATAATTAATGAAAGGTTCGTTATATCAGTTGACGAATTTATATAGGTCATTTAGCAATAGTTGCTAAAATTTAACTTTTTCGAAAATAGCCGTTGTGATATCACGTTTTTAAAAGGATCTCCTAACCCCCTGTCATGGATTGTCACAATTCTGATAACCCCCTCCCCCGGCTAAATATTATAATATAACCTAAAATCTTCACAAGTTTTATGTTTACAATAATTTACAATACAATTTACAATAATTACGGCACTATTGATAATTTTACCAAACTAGTTGTTTTATTTTTTTACTGTAACTACCAAAACTCTGTGGATACACAACGCGTTGGAATAGAAGGTACTATGATGGCGTGGTAACGAAATCGCAATTCAAATTCATGTTGTTAATATTATCAAAATTTAATTTAAAAATTTCGGCACACTTTGCAATCCGATTTCGAATTGCAATTAAAATAATTGTATTTTATCTACTCATTTCAAAAGTACAACATTACTAAAAAAAACTTATAATCGTAATAATTAATTTAATGATAAGTATTTATTAAAATTTTATAATATGCAAGACGATAAAGTTACATTATCCTCTCGACTTCATCTCGTCATTAAATAAAATTAAACTTTAGCAACTTTTATAATAAATAACTATTCTTTTTATTACTTGTTTTACCTTATTAATCGATTTTGATTAAATTTCAATATGTTGTTATAAAATAAGAATTTTTTTTGACGCCATTTAATTCAACAGTTCTACTGTTCCGTCACATCAAACTTAATAAGGTTTTTATTTTTTTATAATTTCAGAATAATTAGAAGGGACAGAAAAAACGTGACGCTTTTTAAAATAAGAAAAATCATTAGTAGAATGATAGTGAAGCCGTTGTGTGTAACAGCTGACAGTTCAGGAAGACAGATTGATTAAAAACCGAGAGACGCTGTGACATTTTACATGATTAATAAGGCTTGAGGTCACCGTGTCAGTTCTCATTGCTGCCTTACATTCAAACACAGCAGCAATTCTAGCAGTCAGTTTTACTAAATTTAAACTTCTTCGTCCGTTTCTAATTATTTCTAATCATCGATCTCTCTACGGTTGAATTGGCTAATATCTATTTTCTTTGCAGAAGTAAAGTGGCTGCGGCCCTTCTGAACAAACATCTTCAAATCAATGGCATTTCAACCGGTCTGACATCATTGAGACAGTCGGTAGATGGAGATATAGAAGCGGCTAAAAGTGATCCCGGGAGCAGTAACAAGATGAAAAGGGAACGGAAAGCAGCCAGAACGTTGGGAATCATTGTGTCTGCTTTCTTGGCGTGCTGGTTACCCTTCTTCCTATGGTAAGAGGATTTCAAATTATGTACATAATAATATTCAGAACTGCAATTGTTGTAATTCAGTTCCTTGCAATACAATTAAATTTGAATATGCAAAAGGAACTTTAATTAGACATTTCAACATGAACATTCTTTCCGCTGCTGAATAATGCATTAATCAAAAGGAATAAAACCGAAAACAGACCGAGTGTGGTTTTCGGGGATGCTGACACGGTTTCTTGTTGAAAATAAAACGTAAACGAAAGTTTATTTTTGTGTTTCCATATAATATTCATGAAGTTAAACGCACGCCATTGCGAGTACTCATCAATAGATCCTTTTAAGTATTCATGAGAAATAAATTGTAGTTCTTTAAAAGCTTTTCGAAGATTTTCAAGAAAAAAACTGTTCTAGAAAAGCATTATCGAAAATCGTTTTTAACCTTATAGTTTATTGAACCTACACGTTTTAATTACTTTAAAAATGAATTTTTGCAATCTGCCCTATATTTTCTTTAGATCATGTTTCCAACTCATAAATACAACAAGTTGTGCCACTTAGAAAAACATCTCACAAACCAGAACATGTAAGATAAGCAGGTGTTCGCAATTTGTTGTCTGTCTGAAATGGGAATAATCTAAGCCTGAAAATGAGAACTAAATGTTCCCAAATAGGTTTTTAAAAATGTTAGAACATGCTAAAATGCAGTTTTTTCGAAATGATTTGTAATGCCTTTAATTCCAAGCTCGTTTAATAAATTGCTACATAATGTTTGATATTGATCCGTTATCCCAAACGTTATTTTAATGTTTTTCTCGTTAAAAACCTACCAACAACATAAAAGATTTTAATTGTACTTTAGGGTATCGTTACGCAATGTTGTAATTATTTTTTATATACCGTTGAGGGAAGTGTACACTCAGAAAAAAACATTCTCGTAGGCAAGAAAATTCGGGCTTAAATTTAAACTTGCGCGTTCTTAATTTTGGCCCAAGAATTGGTCATTCTTGGGTTTTAAGAATGTTCATTCTTATTGTCAAATTTAAGAATGGGTAATTCTTGATTTTAAGAATGTTTATTCTACTTGCCAAATTTAAGAATGGGCAATTCTCGATATCAAGAATGTTGATTCTATTTATCAATTTTAAGAACGGGTCATTCTTAATTTCAAGAATTTTGATTCTTCTTGACAAATTCAAGAATGCGTCGTTCTAATTTTAAGAACTTTTATTATTTTTACGAATTTTAGAATGGAATGCTTGAATTAAAGGAGTTTTAAAATATGAAGTTATTTAACATACGTGCTTTTATTAAAAGTAGGCAAATACAGTACTAAAAGTAAAAATTTGACAACGTCACATCACATTCTTTTGTTGAGTAGCTCATTATATTTAATAATAATAAGTTCAATAAAACATGATATTTGAAATAATTGTATAACTACTAAAGTTCACTGTAAAACGCAATAAAAAAATATTTGAGAAATTATTGTATAATTACATACTAAAGTTCACTTTAAAACGATAATAGGTTTTTTCTTCAGACCAAAAGTAAATTGAAATGTGTATCTATTATCTTACTATAAAAATAAACTTATCACAAAAAACTATACAGTCCAATACAGTTTTAATACATTTAGTTGCTAATTATAACAGTCACTTGATCTATCCCTTTTTCTAAGTATTTATTGTTGAATAAGTGTTAGGACGTTGAGTTAATGCTTGGTTTCCAATTTTTTTTGTTGCTTTTCCTACAAATCCTGCACTTTGGTTTATTTTCTTTCCGTGGGAATAATTGGCCGAAATTTACATCAATCTAAAAAACATTAACAAAATAGTTACATTGTTCTACAGATATCACAAGAATTTACCAAAATTGAACACTTTGAATGTTTCAATAATGACCACTCGTCTATAAGTTGATCAATACTTTTATTTTTATATTCCTTTAGACGATAATTTGTGGTGTCTCTCCATTTTACGCAGATTTCTTCCCAGAAAACGCTCGCATCCGTGTATTTGAGCCACGCTTTTGTTTTGTTACATTCTTCCATCCGCTAAAATGGATGATTTGTAATAAGATAGATACAACACTAAAAGTATAATAGATAATCAAAATTATTTCTTTACCTTCTTCGTTACTATGATTTGTTACAGAAGCAACGGGTTTCGCACGTTCCTTCCTTTTTATAAGTCCTTTATTTACCATTTGATGCTTAATATTTCGAAGTTTGTCGTATAATTTTCCCTTCGGATTGCCATCAAATTTACGGGGAACGTAATAAATTTGTTGGAATTAACATTTATGAATATAATTTTTGTTTGTGACAACTACCATGATTCATTATTCAGTGGACATGCGTTTTTCTCGCAAATGATTAACGAAAACGGTGTTGTGTAATAAATTGGGTGATAAATAAAAAATAATTTTGAAACTCCACTGTTCACATTTATTTTTTATTCCTTCTCTAATTTTCCGAGAAGATTCAGCAGAACGCAATACTTTTTACAGAATATAAGTAATTTTAGTAGTTGACCTACAGGGCTTTCGGGACACTTGAGATAGGGATTTTACATGGGCGGAAAAACGTGCGACATACGTAGCACGGGTTGCCTACATCACAGGCATCCGCAGCACGGATTGCATATATCACAGGCGTCTGCGCGGAATTTTCCGCGGATTCTCGGAATTTATTGATTACATTGATTACATAACCACACATGATTACCGCCAATTTCTCGGAATTTCGCGCGATTAATTATAATCCCGCGGTTTCTTGGAATTCACATCCATGTAGTTTATTGATTGACGCTAATTGATCTGATTTAACATAGGATTGCCGGATATCAGACGTCTGAATGTCTAACATTGGGTAATTAAACATAAGTTAATGTTGAAAACAGTATTTTTAACATGTTTAACCAAATTTTGCGCGTTGAAACCTGTACCCGCTGTCATGCTAGTTTCACCGGCCCCTGAACTCAGCACCCAACCCGGGCCGCAGAGTCGGTCAACTTTCGCATCTCGCGGTAAAAACCACATTGCAAATTTAAGAGCCGACCGTTTAAAAATCATATTCACGTGAATGGTGGCGTTAAATATCCACCGAAGACCCCTAAAAATTTCCCCGCAAAGAAAAAAAAAAACACACGTGAGTGCTAGGCGTATTAACCCTTTCAAGGCCGCAACATAACATCTAAAATACACGAATTGTTTAGGAAACAATTTGTTAACATGAAGATTAATTGAGGTTAAACTCGCTTAATGTCTATCGTCGGATAATTAAACATGAGTTAATGTTGAAAACCGAATTTTTAACTAAATTTTGCAGGTTGAAACTCGCGTGTTTAAACCACTCCACAGAATTACCGGAATCCGCCACTATCTGGCTCTCTTTCTTACCCATGTGTAGGCATCTCTCTATTGCGATTCTTAGGTCCGAAATGCGAGGGCTCGGCCACGCTGCCCCGGTGCAATTCGCCCGCTACCGCGGTAAAAAGCGACTCACAAAAATTTAGTTTGAAAATCGCGAAATATCCACTGGAGACCCCTAAAAATTTCCCCACACAAAGAAAAAACACTTATGCGTTCGACGTGTGTGTGTGTGTGTGTGTGTGTGTGTACCATATTAATCCTTTAAAGGCCTCGGCATAACATCTATACAAAATAAATAGGGGTTGTTGAAAAAATTGATAATTACATTAGTTTTATTAAATTACTACTAAATACATTATGGCTACAAATCGCAACTACATTAAAAATCACACGAGATTAAGGACCAATCTTTGATTATCAAGCCTACACTCAATCCCAATCACTACGTACACCATATGAGTATAAATTTTAATGCTCCAACATGAAGCGAGTTGGTGTGTGTTGAGGCCTACCACTGATCGAAATAGCTCTAACAATGTTAAACTGGCAATAGTAAATCGCAAACCGCACTTACATAAATAAAACATTTTGCAAACTGAATCTGAGTTTCAAAGTTTGAATCTGAGTTTCAAAGTTTGAGTCGAAGTTTGAATCTGAGTTTCAAAGTTTGAATCTGAGTTTCAAAGTTTGAGTCGAAGTTTGAATCTGAGTTTCAAAGTTTGAATCTGAGTTTCAAAGTTTGAGTCGAAGTTTGAATCTGAGTTTCAAAGTTTGAATCTTTTTTTTTTTTTTTTTTTTTTTGTTAAGAGGAGGTAACCTGTGTGACTACTAACTTCCTCCCCCATACGTCTTCCTCACCACGGGAACCACATTAACATTACGTCAAGTATTACTTCGAGATGAGTGACTGTTTAGTTCCATTTACATCTTATCATTAGATCACATCTTTTGGTAAGCTTTCACTCACACTTTTTCACCTTTCGTTTTCTTTCCCTTTTACCTATCATTCTCTCTCTATCACTCTCTCCCTCTATCATCAAAAATTGCCTCTTATTAGTTTGCTTTCACACACACTTTTACTCATTTCATCTTCTTCCTCCTTTACCTATCATTCACACTCTCTATCACTCTCTCCCTCTTTGATCATCTTAGATTGAATTGTGAAGAAGGCATCCCTTGACTCCCCTTGGTAATGGACCCTCTGGCTGTCAAGGCTTCACATGAACTTGCATCTTTAATTGTGATGTTCGTTACAACCTAAATGACTCAATAAGATTGGTTAAATATGATTCAAAAAATAATTAAAAGAAATAAATAAATAATTAAAAATTTTAAACCTAGGAGGCTTAGAATTTTTACTATCAAAATCAAAGTAGTATATTGAATAATTTTTTGACGTTTCTAAAATTTTTACATTTTTCGCCGTAACTTTACAAATAAACTGATGGAATCCGTCTCGCGACTTTACGAAAATTAAATGAAACTTATTTGCTCCTAATAATTACTATAAACGCTTCACGAGCAAAAAATTACAAAAATCTTCAATTGGTAAATTTTGAGGTTTCTAAAAATTTTTAAACAGATCGAAAAAAGAAAAAATTATTCAAAATACCTCATATACATTCATTCTCTCAATCACGCAACCTTTAACCTTCAATCTTCGTCAGAATCTGATATCACATCATCTCTGACGAGGAGTTCCTCCCTACGAAATTCCTCTTGCTGTTTTCCACGCATAATGTCCCGCATCATGTTGGTTACAGTTTTCCAAGATTCCTCGGAATCCAATAATAACTCAGAAATATTATTCCGGTCTATATTACAACCCATTTTAATCCTAGCATCTCTTCGGATGCTTTCCCATTCGTCACAAATGAATATAGTATGTTCTGGCGTGTCTACCTGCTGGCAAAACCAGCAAGTATCGACATCCGCCTTTTTTATCCAATTGAGATATTTTCCGAAAATTCCGTGTCCGGACATGGATTGTGTTAAAAAATAATCCATTTCTACCCACTTACAATTGAACCATTTTCTAATATCTTTAACGAAAATTTTTGCCCAACCTAAATAATCGTCCCATTGTTCTTGCCAAGCTATCATTAAGGATTCGTTTGCCAAAGAGGTATGATCTTTGCCCCTTAAATAAATTTCCGATCTTACGTTCGCTTTCATCCACAAAGGAGGCATTCTGGCAAGCACCTGCACTGCCTTCGTGGATATTGTTCTATATGCGGATGTTATTCTAATGGCTAACCTCCTGTTGACCCTATCGAGCATGTTTTTATAACGCTCGAATCTTAGGGCCTTTATCCAGGCAGGGGCGCCGTACAAAATCACGGAAATTACCACCGAGGACAGTACTCTGCGTTTGCCAGCTTTCGGACCTCTGATGTTCGGCATTAACCTTGAAAGCGTCGCGGCTAATTTCATTCCCTTTAAACATACCTCTTTAACGTGCGTCGTTAATTTTACATCTTTGTCTAACCAGACACCCATATATTTAATAGCATCCGAGCTATCTAACCTAAAGCCGTCGATATCGATCGATAAGCTTTTAATTTTCCTTCTCCCTGCCAAAAGTACCATTTCAGTTTTTTGCAGGGCGATCTTGATCCCCATGTCATCCAGCTTGCGTTTAACTCTACCGAAGGCGTATTGTGCTTCCTCTCGTAGCGCATCTTCAGATTTAGCCTCTACAACTATCGCTAAATCGTCTGCGTACGCCACGAGTGTCACATCTTTTCCCAAATCGAGCTCTAATATCTCGTTATAAAATATGTTCCAAAGGGTTGGACCAAGAACCGAACCCTGTGGAACACCGCTGGTTACATTAATCCGTTCTCCGTGAGAAGTAACGATGCAACGATCTGATAAGTACGATTGTATCATCCTTATTATGTGAACCGAGATATTAGCTCTCTCTAATGCCGAAATAATTCCTGTCCACGGTGCCGAGTTAAACGCATTCTGTATGTCAACAGTTATCATCGCACAGAAACCGCGATTACTATACGCCAATCGATTAATTCGATTTGGTACTTCGAGAATTTTACTGACTGCATCTATCGTAGATCGCCCTGCCCTAAATCCAAATTGATTATCATTCAAAACACTTTTATCCTCTAATTCCCTCTCTAACAGACCCTTAATGACACCTTCGAACAATTTACCCGCGACATCGAGCAGACATATCGGTCTGTATGTGATTAAATCTCCTTTCCGCGGTTTCTCTATCAATACTAGGAAAGCAGTTTTCCAGATGTTTGGAAAATCACCTGCTTTCCAACATTTATCCAGTACCCTGGCTATGACCTCAGGGTACTTTAGAGAGAAAGATTTAATCACCTCTGCAGGAATTCGATCGGGACCTGGAGCCTTACCCGCTCTGATCCGAGACGCAGCATCCAATACGTTCTCTGCCGTTAAAGTTTGAGCCTCTTCCGGAGGCATGTCAAGTATCGGCCACACATTAATAGGATGAGATGGAAACAACTTCGCCACCTGTACCCGGGTAT
Organism: Dascillus cervinus; assembly: GCA_949768715.1. NCBI lineage: Eukaryota > Metazoa > Arthropoda > Insecta > Coleoptera > Dascillidae > Dascillus > Dascillus cervinus. Next base: position 19,394,016 of record OX458319.1, on the reverse strand, counting down.
CCCCTTTACCTATTTCAATGCGTGGACGAAGCTTGAGCTTGCTTGTTACAATTTTGTACCCGAGGCCCCATGGATCCTGATCTATTTCCTTGCAGAGTTGTTGCCAAGCTGCTCGTTTTGCCGATTTTATCGCCCACTTTAGGGATTTCTTCGCCCTTTTAAAATTTTCAAAATGAATTTGAGGATCTATATTATGATTACGATTAGCACGTGTCATTATGCGTCTCAATGCGAGGCATTGACGTCGCTTATCTGCGATATCGTCATTCCACCAATACACTGGTGGACGCATATGACGCGATTGCTTACGTTTAACAAGATTACTATTACATAATCCTGTGATGTAATTAATTAAATCTTTAGGTGTATTAATATCTTCAGGTATCTGACCCTCAGATATTAAATTATTCAAACCTAGCGAAGTAACCTTCCATCCAGTAGGCGATAAAATTCCGTTCGACCGGTTATTAATATTCAATGTCTGTATGTCAAACATAATCGTTCTATGATCGCTCATATTGATCATGTCATCACAGACTCGCCAGTCATATATCATTTCGGTGACAGCTATTGACGAAAGGGTGATATCTATCAAAGAGGAACCGTTCGCGTTAACAAAAGTAGGTGTATCACCGACATTTATGACAGAAAGATCTAACGTATCCGTCCATTCTTCCAAAATGTTTCCCCTTTCGTTGCTAACCGTCGAACCAAACATACCTGATTTGGCGTTTAAATCTCCCCCTATAATATAACGCGGCTTATTTATCCTTTGTATATGGGTAGAAAGATCAAATAAAAGTGTTCGAAAATCCTCGATACTCCCATTTGGAGAAAAATATACCGAATAAAAACTAAATTTATTAATTTCCGTCCACACAAATCCATGTCCAGAGAAATACCCCGTCACGGAACAATCCCTTCCTACTGTGATGAAACAATCTATGTTATCATCACAGAACGCATTGCCAACTCTCTTAGCATTGGGCTCTTGGCCCAACACTACGCTCACCTTCTCTTCACAAATCGTTTGTGAGAGAATGTCATGAGCTGCGTGGCATCTATTAACATTTAATTGCATCACCCTCATTATCTGAGTTTCGGTGATGCCTTCTTATTGGCTTTGCATTTAAAGCTGCCGGATCTATGGGACTCTTTGCATATCCAGCAATGAGTCTCATTCCGGCAATCCTTTAAATAATGCCCCTCTTCACCACAATTGTGGCAGTGATTCCTTCTATTAGGGCCAGTACATGCACTAGCATAATGGCCAATTCCTTGGCATTTGAAACATCTAGTAACATTCTGCCTAATCCTTATCCGGCAGTTAGACCAACCGACTCTAATCCTGCCGGATTCTAATAGTGGACCTGCCATTCTGGCAGGCAAAGCCACTACTCCCAACATGATGCCGGGACGTGTATTCTTTAATGTCTTAATCTCTAAGACATTCTTATCTAAATTAGCCGCCATTTCTATGGCAGACGCTAATTCTTCTCGACGGGTTCCCTCCTCAACGTCGAGAATCTCAAGGACAACTTTTGTTGTCAATGACCTTATTGTCATTCCTTCTTTAACAAGAGCTTTTTCAAGTTCGACTTTCAAAAGCTCATTTTTTGAGGGGCCTCCTTTAACCTCAATTAGAGCCTCTCCGGCTCTAGTTCTTCTTATTTTTGTTATTTCGACCCCGATCTTCGCGGGGTCGACTTTCGTCCGTGCCAGACGCACGATGTCGCTATAAGAGACTTTCCCTGTCCCTTTTATAACGACTGCGTCTGGCTTATCTATTACCTTTCTCGGTTTAATTACCTTTTTCACTACCTCGGTCCACGGTAACTCTACCGCCCGGATAGAGCTATCGCGCACCTCAGCCTGTGATTGGACTACCCCGGCCCATGACCGCCCCCCCGTCCGGAGACGAGGAACAGCAACATCAACCGGTACATTGATTTCCGTCAATGTATGACACGGCTTCGTCGTCTCCGCACAACGGGTGCCATCACGCACCCTGGCAGTCCCCTTTTTCTCTTTGACAATCATGTCATTAGAGATCCTTAACATCTTTGATACATTAGATGCATCAAACTCCCCTGAATTCTCTTTGACAATCTTGTCATTAGAGATCCTTGATGCATCCAATGCATCAAATTCCTTGGAATTGACAATCTCGTCAACATTATCCGCCAATCTAAGCAGCTCTCTCAGAGCCTTCCTCATTTCCTTATGTAAGGTTTTGTACTTCATATCTTCAGTGCCCTTCACTGTTACGCGGACCTTTAAAATTAATTGATTAATGGCCTTACTTAATCTGTCCTTTCTTCCTGGCTTTGTTGTGGCGTCCTTTGATTGATCCATCTTCTCCAAGACGGGACAAGTTAGTCCACAGGACACCAAAGCATCTGATTGACGTCGACACCTCTTTCTTTCCTTTCCTAAATTCTGCATAACTCAGAAAATAATTAATTAAAAATTAAAAAATTAAAATTTTATCTCTAATAAAATCTAGTTAGTTAATAAATTTAATAATTTTTTGACATTTCTCAAAATTTTTGCAATTTATGCGATAATTATTGAAAATGAACGGATCAAACTCGTGCCGCGACTTTAAAAAATTAAATTAAACGTATCCGCTCCCAACGATCACGGGAAATACGCCTCGCGAGTGAAAATTACGAAAAATCTCCAATCGGAAAAATTTGACGTTTCAAAAATTTTACAATTTTTACAATCAATTGCTTAAATAAACGAATCAAATGAATGAATGAATCTATACCAGACGTATCCAGTCCTATTTAACGCGATAATAACGCTTCACGGGCAAAAAATAGTGAAAATTCTCAATCGGAAAATATTTGACAGTTACCGTAAGTCAAAAATTTCCAAAATTATCCAATTTATGATGAATTAAATGATTAATGACTACTAAATGACTATTACTGAATGAAATTAATATTATTCTACTAATCTACTACAACTTATCGGGTTAAATCAGCAAATTTTCAGGAGCGATGTATGAACACGTCAATCACAGTTCAACCAAAGCCACCTCTCTCAAAGTTTGAATCTGGGTTTCAAAGTTTGAGTCGAAGTTTGAATCTGAGTTTCAAAGTTTGAATCTGAGTTTCAAAGTTTGAATCTGAGTTTCAAAGTTTGAATCTGAGTTTCAAAGTTTGAATCTGAGTTTCAAAGTTTGAGTCGAAGTTTGAATCTGAGTTTCAAAGTTTGAATCTGAATTTCAAAGTTTGAATCTGAGTTTCAAAGTTTGAGTCGAAGTTTGAATCTGAGTTTCAAAGTTTGAAACTGAGTTTCAAAGTTTGAAACTGAGTTTCAAAGTTTGAATCTGAGTTTCAAAGTTTGAATCAAAGTTTGAATCTGGGTTTCAAAGTTCAAATCTAAGGTCAAATCTGAGTTTCAAAGTTCAAATGTGGGTTTGAAATTTGGCACTATGAGTTTCAAAGTAGAAATTTTGAGTTTCAAAGTTGGTACTATGAGTTTTCAATTATAAGTTGTTGTGACATTATTGAAATGCAGTATCGTTTTGGATTCGGTTGAATGAGGATGCAGAGTGAGCAATTCACCAAGCAAGCAGACGTTCTGCGTCAAATCGTTAAAGCCAGCGATGTGATTCGGCGCAAGCATAAAATGATAAAATTAAATAGAGTTATGGCCGAGAGGGAATTAAGTGAAATACTTAAACCTGTGACAGTTCCACTGCAACAACTTGTACAACAAAAAGCGAAGGCCGAAGCTGCAAAGATTGAACCAAAATCTGAAGAATGTAGAACTGTCGAACCACATGAAGAATGCAGAAAGGTCGAACCACATGATGAATGCGGAAAGGTTGAACCACAAGAAGAATGTGGAATAGATGATGTGGCGAATGAAGATATCGCCATGATAAAGAAAGATTCCTTAGACCAATACCTTGGAATGTTGATGGCTGATAGCAAGCGAGGATTAGACGCAACCTATGGTGTGCGGAAACTTGTCGGAGATAAGCTAATGATTGGTGATACGCCGATTGACTTTACTGCTAATCATATTCATGTGGGCGATGCAAATTACCCCAGAACTGAAGGGTTGATTGAGTTGTTGTTCAAGCAAGTCCCTAGTGCTGATCTGATTGGTCAAAGTGATTTGGAAGCATATGAAAAAATTGTGATTGCAACAAACGCTCACCGAAAACGTTACATTGTAGATGGTTCTACTCGTAGTGACAACAGTTTCAAATTTAAACACTTTATTGTAAAAATGATTGGTCAACCACCAAAGCGTGAAGGGGGCTGTATACTACCGGAGAATGTGCAAAAGGATGAACTAGTACAGCACACTTACTGGGATGACCCTAATGAGCTTGTGGACCGTCTGCGCATGCTCTACGCATCACAGGCCGCTGGAAATCCAAGTCATTCAAATGAAATCATGGCGATTATCAACGCATTGCGTGAAGCCGGATACATTTCCTAAGATGGGTGCCAACATGCGTACCTACTATTGAAGTGTCAATTTATTATGTTTTTGTAACATTTATATTTTTCAATAAAAAACTCTGTAATTATTGCTCTTTTTCTCCAACCTAACCTAATTTTGAACAAAATTCTGATTAAACAACTCGTTAAATATGTGACATCGGCTTGTCAAATTAAACAATAAAAAAATAATTAGATTCAAAAAATTATATTTTGTCTTAGAAAAATTATATTCTGCACATCCTGATAGTAGACACGAAATGTGTATTAAACAAATTTTGCGCAGTCTTAAATAAATTAAATAATTCGATCTCAGGTATTGCAGGCAGCTTCCCCAACCGGACAAGCATTCTAAGCTATCCTGCGCTGTGCATGATGGGCCGCATGCATACGTTTAACTTTAAATTTAAACTTTGAAAATCATATTCTGGGCTGGAGAAATCATTTTCTGCCTTAGGAAAATCATTTGCAAACATCTTCGATGCATTTGTTATACCCCAAAACCGATTGCTTCGCCACTGTGACCGGTTATAAATACATCATCTATGGGCCGTTTGATCCTGAGCGGTCCTTACCGACTGTGGCGCATACGTTTTGTTTGGTGTGAATCCGGGGTGACCATTCACATGTTACTATTAAAATCACAAATTTATTTAGTTTGCGGCTAGATTTTTGAAAGATTACTATAATGCGGTTTCACCGTAAGTCAATGCTGCGTGCGCATCGAAGTTGACTGCCGCGTTTGATTTGTTCACATGATCTAGCCGAGGCTTAAGTGATGCTACCAGATGTTGTTGTTTAACTTGTAAAATTACCGATATGTACTTGTATACATGCGTGATGTGATAATTTTATACGATTTGCAGTGCTATATCGAACACCCACATGGGTATTTTTAGGTTAAAATGTCCACATGTTTGCAAAATGCTTTATGTACGTAAGTGCGGTTTGCGATTTACTATTGCCAGTTTAACATTGTTAGAGCTATTTCGATCAGTGGTAGGCCTCAACACACACCAACTCGCTTCATGTTGGAGCATTAAAATTTATACTCATATGGTGTACGTAGTGATTGGGATTGAGTGTAGGCTTGATAATCAAAGATTGGTCCTTAATCTCGTGTGATTTTTAATGTAGTTGCGATTTGTAGCCATAATGTATTTAGTAGTAATTTAATAAAACTAATGTAATTATCAATTTTTTCAACAACCCCTATTTATTTTGTATAGATGTTATGCCGAGGCCTTTAAAGGATTAATATGGTACACACACACACACACACACACACACACACGTCGAACGCATAAGTGTTTTTTCTTTGTGTGGGGAAATTTTTAGGGGTCTCCAGTGGATATTTCGCGATTTTCAAACTAAATTTTTGTGAGTCGCTTTTTACCGCGGTAGCGCGGGCGAATTGCACCGGGGCAGCGTGGCCGAGCCCTCGCATTTCGGACCTAAGAATCGCAATAGAGAGATGCCTACACATGGGTAAGAAAGAGAGCCAGATAGTGGCGGATTCCGGTAATTCTGTGGAGTGGTTTAAACACGCGAGTTTCAACCTGCAAAATTTAGTTAAAAATTCGGTTTTCAACATTAACTCATGTTTAATTATCCGACGATAGACATTAAGCGAGTTTAACCTCAATTAATCTTCATGTTAACAAATTGTTTCCTAAACAATTCGTGTATTTTAGATGTTATGTTGCGGCCTTTAAAGGGTTAATACGCCTAGCACTCACGTGTGTTTTTTTTTTTCTTTGCGGGGAAATTTTTAGGGGTCTCCGGTGGATATTTAACGCCACCATTCACGTGAATATGATTTTTAAACGGTCGGCTCTTAAATTTGCGATGTGGTTTTTACCGCGAGATGCGAAAGTTGACCGACTCTGCGGCCCGGGTTGGGTGCTGAGTTCAGGGGCCGGTGAAACTAGCATGACAGCGGGTACAGGTTTCAACGCGCAAAATTTGGTTAAACATGTTAAAAATACTGTTTTCAACATTAACTTATGTTTAATTACCCAATGATAGACATTCAGACGTCTGATATCCGGCAATCCTATGTTAAATCAGATCAATTAGCGTCAATCAATAAACTACATGGATGTAAATTCGCGCGAAATTCCGAGAAATTGGCGGTAATCATGTGTGGTTATGTAATCAATGTAATCAATAAATTCCGAGAATCCGCGGAAAATTCCGCGCAGACGCCTGTGATATATGCAATCCGTGCTGCGGATGCCTGTGATGTAGGCAACCCGTGCTACGTATGTCGCACGTTTTTCCGCCCATGTAAAATCCCTATCTCAAGTGTCCCGAAAGCCCTGTAGGTCAACTACTAATTTTTATTAATCGTTGGCGAGAAAAATGCATGTCCTATGAATAAATAAATTACGGCGTTCCGCAAACTTACTTTTCGTTCGGATGGAAATAAACTCCCAATTTGTAGTAGCGTTTCTAACGACTAGTCATTCTGTTCATCGACTAATTGCATTGAATTAGATCAACATCGTGCCACACTAAACCACTTGTAACGTTATCTAAACTAAACTAAAACGTTGCCCAAAAATTGTCGGCAATAAAATAATTTACACTCATCGCACCCCGCTAGGAAATAGTATACAAGGGAAAAATATCGTAACAAAATTATTTTTGGAGATTTTGCCCTCATTGTATGACTCAAATTTTTGTTAAGAACCCATCCCTTAGTTAACAGCACGTTTCGGTAATAAAAATACTTTTTAAAGTAACCGTTAAATCTAACCGTTACATTTTTTAAATGGGCCAAAAAAATACTGGAAAACCGGAATTTATTGTGGGAGTACAGAACAGCGTATCTAATCTTATTATGTTATGTATGAGATTCTTTGATATTAATAATATTTACTTTATTAATGAAGCGTTTTTTCAAATTTGATTGCGACCATGTTCAAAATGTATCCTTCTAGTAACTTCTATAAAGAAACAATATTTCGAAGAGTTATTATAAAAAGTTTTCAGTAATATATATTTGTAATTTATTATAGGTACTTAGAATCATTCATTTGCACTCGGAGAAATTAGTAGCTTATATTATTATACAAGACAATAAAGTTGAATTTATTCCATCGTTTAACGGCGAAATATACAATTTTAATAAATTACTATTATAAGATTTTTTAGCAATAAGTCGAAGTGACTATAAATTTAGAAAAAACAATAAGTACATAATAGATGCAAATTTTGTTGCTGTTTATTAACCAAAGCACGTGCTACAAACAATTTTTTTATGATTAAAAACAAGAAGCAGATAAAATTATATTTTATGCTTCTGAAATGAGTAAACAAAATGCAATGTTAGCCGCCAGAATTGATTGAAAACTTTTAAAGTAGACTGATGTTTTAAACAGGCATAGAAAATCTAAAAATTAATTCTCACGAATATACAATTAATAGAAATAAATTAAAACTAACCACTGACGGAAGTATAACATATTTTATATTGTTTTTATCGGCAGCCAGATTGATTGTTCAAGACGAGAACTAACTGCATTAAATTATTGTAAAATATTCTAATAAAACTATGGATTATTCCAACGTTTCGCTGCTATTCAAGGGCAGTTCATTCCTAAACTTTCACAAAAATATTAACAAAGTTTAAATTAAAGAAATAAACATTCTTTAATTTCTTTAATTAAAACTTTGCTAATATTTTTGTTAAAATTTAACGTTACTCCTGTCCACATCCTTAATAAATAATTAATATCATAGTTTGGGCGTTAATCAGATAAATACTTATATTTATTTACCGATTTCAATTTTTTATCAAGAATTATAAACGTAAAATCAATTTATTAATACAGTTGTTGTATTAACAATATTTATACGGATGAAGCTATTATTACCTTAGGCCCCTTGCCCCTTGCCACAAACAATACCCCCCACTGCCGTCGATACAAAATAAGAATCCGTTACGCTTGGTTTAATATTGGACGTGTTAAATTTAAGTACAAACGTGCTTAAAAGCAAGAACTCAACCATTCTCAAAGTTAGAAGCGGATTCTTGATAAATTCTTAGGTAGTATTTTTTTCAGTGTAGATTTAATGTGGTTAGATTTGCAGTTACTCTATAATTTTAAAAACAGTAAGGCATTATTCTACCGAAATAGATTAATTTAAAACACAAACTGCTACTAATACTGATTTAAGGGTTTGTATGAAATTTAAAATTAAATGAAAATTCTGAATAATGTGTTATTGGTGACAACAGCGTTATACCTGGGTCACGGCAAAATAATTGATTATATGAAACGCGTTTAAGATTTCGTAGGAATTTACTGTAGTGCTACACAGAACGCTCTTTGGGAAACGCTGATATAAATAACTTTTTATTTGTGCATTGCTTTAGCATGCGCCCTGCGTTCTGGCGGTGAATACCAGCCTCTAGCCTATTGGTACACCATAATTCCCATTTTTGTAAAATTGGTATTAATTTAGAGATTTAATGTTACTTAACAAATTCTCAATGACACTGCTGTTTGAAACCCTTTCCGACTGATAGCTTTTCTGAGACGCAAATGATCCACGATTGTTTTAATAGCTGAGAATCCAATCTGCAATTGAGTCGTTGGTTTTGAAAGTGGGGCAAGTCCATTTTGTAAAAAACATAATAGTTAAAGCTAATTCTCATTACAAATTAATATAAAATTTATGTTTATAATCAATTGTCAATAAATATATTTTAATATCAGTATAAATTTGTTACTAGTAATTGAGGGCTCATCCGGAGCTCATTTTAAATGAACCGCCATACTTTAAACGGGTCTAGAACGGTTCGCCGCTGCCGGTTCACCGCGGCCAGTTCGCCACGGCCGTTTCGCCGCCAGCCGATTCGCCGCAATACATTGGGCGCATAGCAAAATTCGGATTTTTTTCACTTACCAATATCTACAAACCCATTCAATTGTAAGCCGTTATATTTCTAGCAATACCATAAAATGGACTTGCCACATTTTCACAATCAACGGCTCAATGGATGCTCTATACTTGCATGTAATGATAACATTAATATTTAATTTAAATACTGCCTACAATTTTTTTTTCATCATTTTTATGGTCTTTTTTTCTCAAAATTGCAGTATAATTACAACACGTAAAATTCATTAATATCTAAAATAAATCAAACACTCCGTTATTTTATCACAATATTTTCAACTACGACACTACTTTGGTTTTAATTATAGTAACTTTGCTAATTGAGCGTTTGCTGACAGTTAGAGATATATGAAAAATGAATGTATAAATTGTTTTTTTCTTGATCTATCAGATTTTTTGATTTCCAATAATTTTGTTGCGACCCAGGTATATAGTAATTGAAGTGGCGTTGCGTAATGTAAAGGAAGTGACAGTTTCATCTTTATTATAATGTTATTGGATGTCGTTACGTTAGGTACGTTTTCTATCTCTCTTATACACTGCATAATTTTTAATACAATCAGTTTAGCGAAAAACAGTTTCTGTTACCATTTGGATGAATTTTCACAAAAGCTAAATTTTTATTTCATTGAAATAATTTAAAAGCACATTTGTATTTTTTTTTGTTTTTAATACAAATGAATTCTCTATGGAGAATGTAAACAATTTAAAATTGACTGTATTTTGCAGAACATAAAAATATAAAAATTGTTTTGAAACGAAAAACCAAAATAATTGTTTGACCACAACTTTTGAATCTAATAATTCTACAAATGATTCAAAATCCTACTAACATTGCTCATTGCTTGTTACCTAAAACCTATTGTTTCGACTAAACTTAACGAGAGATTATTATATCACCGAAAACTTATCCCCTTACCATTTCACAACTCGCAAAACAGATTTCCCAAATTCGTTTGAACATTCCTCGAATTAAATCCAACTTTCGTTTTACAACAGTTGTACATTACATAAACACACAATGGCAAGCTTGTTAACAAACATATAACTTGGCCACATTCGAAAACAATCCCCGAATCAACACAAACAGAACTCAGTTTGATGGGTGTCTTTTTTCAGGTACGTAATTACATCATTATGCGGCACCGAGCTCTGCTACACACCTCCGGCGGTTGTGACGCTAGTTTTCTGGGTCGGCTACTTCAATTCAGCTCTAAATCCACTTATATACGCGTACTTCAACCGTGAATTTCGCGTCGCCTTCACGAAGACGCTGCAGAGCTGCTGCCAGTTGACGTCCAAGATCGTGTGCTGGAAGTGGAGGGCAAGAAGAGACCCGGTATCTTACAGTAACGCCTCTAGTGAGATACACATGAACAATCATTTGAGGACGGATATGAGGGTTGAAGGAAACCAAAGACTAAATTACAATGTATCGGAGGGTGAAACTATTAATCTCCAAACCGGAGCCGTGATATAAAGGTTCTATCGGAAGATAGACGTTTTCTGTTTAAATTTATATCGTGGATAGTGCATATCAAAGAGTTGGGTACTTACAAAAATTTAAATGCTCATTTATTCTCGCTCGAAATGTGGTGTTTAAGCGAGTCATTAATAACGGTAGAACTAATTGATGCCAAACGGTTGATATTAAAGTCCTCCAACGCTGCTATCATATCTACGGTTTAAACTGTAATTGCAGATGTAGCTCCAATCTTTTGAAAGTTAATCGAAACGTCCAAATTTTTTTCTATCGCTGTTTATCGTAGTTATTTTCTGTGTTCTAATTTTCAATCTTGTGTCACGATTGATACTTCATTAACATTTTAATTGGTAAGTGATCTGAATGATGGCTCAAACATAGAGAAGCATATTTTGAACTTCGTGAAGCGGTGGTTGATTTAACATAAGCAATTTTAGTTAAAAATTGTTTTTTCAAATAAATAATCTTCTAATTTTAAGATTAAACAAAAAACAGAACTTTTTAATTTATTATAAAATTGCCTCATTTATCATTCTTACTTTGGGGATACCTCTATTTTGATTTGTTACTACTGTGACGCTCTCATTAGATATACTGGGGTATTCAAGCGTCAGTATTTAGCGGAGTGGGAGGTTTGTTCAGGGGCCAAGAATAACATATAATTTCAAATGAACATCCGCTCTTTATCACGCATTAAAGTAAAAATGTATAAAACTTTGGAACCCTACTTAAATATCCATTTGCAATAGATTGTAATGAATATAAATATTTACAAACTGCCTTACTCTGAATTCTGCCGTGCTTAAACCAAAGGTCCTATCTGCAAAATTGTCGATTTTGAGTTTTTAAGTTCTAAGGGTTCACGTACAATTTCTACAGATCTCTACAAAGTACAAATCTTCTACGTGCTAAAAAATATCTGAATATTTTGTCCTAATTGTAAGTGCAAAATTGGCAAACATTACTTATTGTTAGTAGAAAAGTCCTATGTGATGAATGCTTAGACAAATGCCATATTTTGGTGCAGATAGGACTTTTTGTGGTGACTAAGTAGATGTGTTAGCTTTGAGAAGAAAACTACATCCATTTCTAACCTGAAATCGCTTATTTCGGCTAACAGAAAGAAATTCTAGGAGAAATTGTTAGTGTTGACAAATACAAATGATGAAGATTTGGACCACTAAAGTACCGTGCTTATTGTTTTCAGTGTTAATAGTTTTGGAGTTCGATAAAGTTTGTAGTTATGATTACCATTGTTGCATTGCAGTTCAATTGGATTTATAAAAAGAAAAAACATTTTTGCTTTAACCTTTTACTTACTTAATGATATTGTCCTATCTACAACAAATATCAAATTGTATCAAAGTTTTAATTTTTAATAATATTAGGGTACATTGGCAATACTCCTAAGAAACTGATGCAATGAATTCGAAAAAGATGAAAACAAACTAAATAATAAAAAGTTCGTAAGAGAAGTTAACAAAAGTTAATTTATCTCAAAACGGCTAAATTGTAGAGAGAACCTTTCGTTTAAGCACGGCAGTATTAACGTATTAATAAACAAAGGACCAACGCAGTGTTCGCTTAGTAAGACACGACTTTGTATAGGATGAACTATAGTACGGTGTCGAACAGGGAATTACTATTAAAACATAGGACAACCACAGTCCACACAAGGGACTGTTAAGAGTGTTCTGTATTAGAATCCATCTACTACAAAAACAGAAAGTCAAGGCTATGTTGAACAAAGGTACGTTATGGGAGGTTGGCCCCGGGGGCCTCTGATAATTGAGGCTTCTTGATCTTGAAAATATTCTTCCTTATAGACTCGGTAAAGACGTTGGTGGAACTAATGGAGTGGGAGAAGGGAATCGTTATAATTATTTACTTTACAAGGGATGTTACCACAATATTACACACTAGTTTTCCGTGTGTATAATATTAAACATCCACATTTATGTGCAGTACACCGTTTTATCCCACGCGTTCATAATCTCCTATTAATAAAAATCAAAATTTTTGTTGTATTATTTTCATTTTAGGATTGAAAACTATTTGAACCGAGTATGTTTTGTTTGTTTAAGCCTCTCAATATTTCTGTTATTAAGTATAAGACTTTTCGTCACTCTCTCCCTTCTTCTGTGTTAATAATTTAACGGACAACCTGGGCCGCATGTGGGTAACAAAGTTGATACAGACCTTACTGACGATAGTGGTGTTTAGTGTTCTGTATATGAATTGTTACTTCCCCAAACATCCAGATATTTTAAGAGAAGCGTCATTAATTTTATTACCAAGGACGCACGGTGACTGGACCGAGTTCCGGCCCTTAGTAGATCGGAAAAATTGCCGACCTCTCCGGGAGTTGAACTCGGGACCTCTGTGTACTCCCCGCTCAGAAGCTTGGTTCCCTTACTACTAAACCAAGCAGCGGTTGAACGGAGTATAAGTTTTCAAAAATGTTGGTTACGCAAGTACTGCCCTTCAGATAATTTAATTTAGGAATGCAGGTAAATATTCTTCAAGTTTCCGGTGGAGACTAGTTTTGACAAGAATCACCGCGTTACAATAGAAACAACTGCTCATTTTTAAGTGCACATTTGACCAGTGCAGTTGCGAAAGCAAGGAAAGGAAGCATTTTTACAAAGTCATTTAATTAAGTAATACAGTCGAACTTCCATATAACTAAGTGTCACGGTGACGTTAAAGCAATTCGTTATAGAGAAACTTCGTTATATAGAAATTCACAAGAATTTTTGAAGTAATATGATTTTAGGCATTAAAATGGCTAAGTATCTATTTAACATAAAACAACGTACATTCAAAATTAACGTGCAAGGTCGCAAAATGATTAATATGCAGTTTGCACGCTTAAATTAGTGCCACTTACTTCGTCGGCTAATCCCTCATAAAATGTTGAACCCTGGATACATCTAGGAATATTACTACAAACGAGTTTTTTCCGAAGTTACCGTAAAACAACAAAAAGAAATCTTGAAAATTTGTAAACTTGGAGAAAAAAAATTCGCTATACGGAAATTTTTACTTCGTAAAATGCATTACAAACGTCTCCAGGGTGAAGGTTCCCCAAAAAAATTCGCTATATAGAGAAATTCCTTAAATAGAAGTTCGTAATAGGGAAGTTTGACTGTAATTAGATAAATCTTTAAAAAGATGAGGTCAGAATGCGGCAATACTATCGGTATTAATATTAATGACAAACGCAATTTTAAATAAAGAACCCTCCTCAAGTACAGTTACTATTGGTACTAATTTCCTATGGAAATAAATTTACCAAAAATATGTATCAAATTTTATGATAAATGCTGAAAACAGTGATGGCACATTTCTGTTGTTGGCGCATTAAAGCTAAGCTTAATTCAATTTACAAATCTAAATAAACACTCCTGCATTATTAAAAATAATATAAAAATGCGCCATTACCAATGTTTTATTGATTTTTTAAAAACAGTTATTTGCAAACTTTACGAAACTTACTCCAATGCGGCAAGAAATGTATACATATATAACTTTTTTTCGTGATGGATGAAAAGTGTTGTTTTTGAAAATGCCTCCAAGACATACAAGTTTTTTCCATTTCCATGTCACCAAGGACTCATCCCTCGAGAAATTAGGCACTTTCCCAAGTAAATCAAGAAACAAACAGAACAACTAATTTTCAGTTTGTTAAATTATCAGAGCGAAGCAGCGAAAAATATTCCATGGGCGTTCACCGACTTTACCGAAGGCTTAGCGAACTTTGTTGAAGTTTCTTCTCTTAAAAATTCACGCGACGCGCCGGACGGTGCCCAGGAAATGGGTTAACCGCATTAATTGTTACAAAAACCGTCATTACGATCGCGTTTCAACCCTGACATTTAAACTCTCGCTTTCACGTGCACGAACAGCTTGACACGTTATTTACCCATTTCATACACTTGTTCATTCACAGAAAAATGGCCATATCAGTTCCCACGCTTATCGAAAGGCACATCCACCGTACGCACAAATAAAATTTCCTTCGCGCCCCCTAATCAGACCAGAGAGGGTCGATTTCTTTATTGCTTGACCTCTTGGTTCGGAACGAGCCGCGTTCTATCAACCCCTTTTAAAATTGAATGTTACACGAGTAAAGGTCCAACTAACTTGAAATACACGTGTAATAGCAGCATTAACATGTTTAATGCGGGTACTTAGCGGCGCCTTGAGCCACTTCAATTTCAACGAGGGATTTTTTTAAATACAAAACGATAATGGATCTCAACGAGGTGTGATTGACAACCCCTTTTTTAAATCCGAAAGATAACAGCGTTATGTTCTTGACATCTCGCTGCGATACTTTTGTGTACAATATGAAAATCTAGAACGTAGATACTGAATAAATAAATAAATAAATTTTATTGGCGAGTTGGTGAAGAATAAGAATGATTTCTTTTTGAAAATTTATGTTGATTGGATTTGTATTTAAGTGATTTGATAAAAATTACATCATTAGTCAAGTTGTACCAAATGTCGAAGAGGAAAGTCATAATATTTAACGAGCTCGAATCAATTTTTTAAGCTAAAATAACAACAAAATTTAATTAAATACCGGCACTAATCTACCCCCCCCCCCGTTTTACATTGTCCTGGTTTACGTTGATTCGCGATAACGCTGTTTTTTAATCAACTACCGCGTAGACGCACGATACAGTGCGCCTACGCGATAATTTTCTTCAGTTCGTCTGCGCTCTTATGGGATTTAATTTAATTTTTATTTTAATGTGTTTTACATAACACAAAATTAAAACAGTATTTCACTGTTAAATACTGTTTTCAACCTTATGGCATTTGTATTCTTTTTTTATTTAAAATACTTCATACGACAATTTAAAAAACGCAATTAATCGCGTAAACCGGGGCATTACTGTACATTTGTCATTTTATACTGCCTTTATTTTCTACGATTTTAGAGATGAACGTTATGTAGACTTGTAACGAAAATCCACTGAAGGACTGAAATGTTTATTTATTACTTTAACTTTTTTAATGTGGAACAAAATAAATAATAAACAAAATGTAAAACGACGATAAAACGGAATTTTATCGATGAGTGAATCGTTCAACTACGAGGCGAAGTTGAAACGCTAATGATAAGAGTGGATAATGGAACTTAATGTATAATACAAACTTTTAATCAGTTCTTCCAAATTCATTAATTTTTAAGAATATAAATATTTTTGACAATAAAATGAAATGTTATTAATCATACATTTGGACCAAATTAAATAATAAATATACAGTGTGTCCACGGATGGGGTTGACAAGAGCGAAAAAATTGTATTTTCAACTTTACGCCAAAAAGTTATTCTTTATAAAAGGTTTTGCTTGTTTTGGAAAGTCATCAACAATTGCCAAAGTTTTACTAAAATGTACAGGTTATTCTAAAAATTACAAAACATGAAATTGACCTTAAGCAAAACCAGTCTTATCTTATATTTTCGGAAAAAATGTTATTTCAGAAAGTCGTTTTAAAACTTAAGAAAAGCTTAAATTGCAAAGTTTGATAGAAGTAGTAACAAAATTTTGTATGTACAATTCTGCCATGTTAATTCCAATTGATGTATCTGAAATTTTTACAGTTTTTTGATAAGAGTACCTATAACATCTATGGGTTGCGTGGCGTTATGTGTTACGAATTAATACTCAAATAGTTATCACAGTTTATTGATGCTAAACGCACGTCTTTATGCTAGCACGACTGAACGGGAAGAGACCGTGTTGATTTGCCGTTCGGGGGTTGTTTCTGGTTGCCGGTATTGCAGGTACCCGTAATGGTGGTACTTTTATCTACCGACATTACAGGTCGCTACACATCCTTACACAGTGTATTCTATCAATTCTATGGCTTGAAACTGGTTAATTTATTATAGCGGATGAATTTAGTTTCTATCTAAAAATATCTCTAAAATTATACATGGCAAATAACTAAACTCAAAACCCTTAATATTTCACAACTTTTATTTTGTTGGGTACGACACTTGGTTTTAACAAGGCAGAATTGCGGCCGTAAAACAGTTAATATCTACGTTTATCTAGCAATCGTTTTGCAAAAAATTGAAATACAATACATAAGTAGTTATAGTAATACTAAGAATTGGCCAACACTAAGTTAGTATCGACTATTGCATAAAATTTGAATTCTAAGACAAATTAAATTATTTGGAGGAAAACTACTCCACATAACTTCCTCCGACCTCGACACATTTTATAATTCCTTTTAGAAATTCGTCACACACCCTATGAATTGTTCCTGGTACATTAATTTCATTAACGTATTCTCGCTTTCAATACTTCCCGGTCATGCGGCAGGTCATCTTTATAAACTCTTTGTTTTAAGACTACCCATAAAAGAAGTCAAGCGTGGTGAGATCAGGCGACCTAGCAGGATAGAGAACTGGACCAAATCTTCCTATCCACTTATCTTCGAAATCTTGAGTTAACCATTATTTTACTAGAAGAGTGCAATGGGCAGGACATGCGTCTTGCTGCCAAATGATATTATTTCGTATGTCTGGTTCTAAGGTATTTAAAAACGGTAGGACGAATGTTTTCAAATTATGCAAATAAACATGTTGATTCAAATTTCCTTCTATAAATTATGGGCCAATAATTTTATCATAAAATGTTCCACGCCAGACGTTAACTATTTTGAAATTTCCTATTTTCAGTATAACGTTCACCTACCCATAAACAACAATCTAATCGCCTTTCTTCATCCCCACTTTCAAGTGTACGCTGTATTTTAGGTTTAAATGAACGAACTGTGTTTTCTTTATAAATTTTCTGCCATAAGCTCTTTCTAACTAGAGAGATAAACATAGATATGAACTATTGTACGTCCGCAATTGTACATACAAAATTTTATTACCACCAAACTTTGAATTTAAGTTTTTCTTAAGTTTTGAAACAACTTTCTGAAATAACACTTCTTACAAAAAGAAAAAATATGCTTAAGGTCAATTTCATGTTTTGTAATTTTTAGAACACCTGTACATTTTAATAAAACTTTGATAATTGTTTATGATTATCTAACACAGGCAAAAATTTTTATAAAGAATAACTTTTTGAGAGACCAACCTCTCCGAATGATACACATTAGAAATTGAATTTAAAAACATTAAGACGCCAGTTTACTGAAGTCGTTAACCATATTTGGGACTTATGCAACCCAACATTCTAAAGGGGGGAAACAATCTCTAAAGGGAGTGGAATCTTTTAGTTATTCCGTCGAGGAGAGAGTATACATGTTCGGTTGAGTTCGTGTTAATATGTTGATGACAAATTTTTAATTTATTTATTTATTTACCTTTCAGAAAAGGTTTCTTCATTTGTTATGCTTTCGACAGAAGATAATTTACTTGTTTGTGTATCGAATGCATTATCGAGAAACTGTAACTCGCTGTTATTTTCGGGTGGAACTTGATTAAGTTTAGATGTAGAAGGATTATTATCATCCCGACTCCTCATCTATGTAGCCAAATTTATTGCAAAAATTAACATTAAAAGAATTAATCTGTTAGACGAAATGTAATACAGGGTGATGAAAAAAGGTGTTCATCATTAGCTACATATCAATTTATACTATTATATTGGGTAATTCGCTATAGTAACACCCCAATTAAGCTAAAGCGACTTGGGCCTGTTTATACATTTCGTTCTAATGCGATTTAAGTAAATCCAGTTTTTAGGTGTGCCAACCCAACAATTTATTTAGTTTTTAGAGTAAATAACCGGTAATTATCCGGACGGTGTAAAAATCGCAAAGCGCCGGTCTTACACAATTTGTATTCAATTAATTAAATTTCATAAAATTTATAAAAACGTTTATAAAATAATTATGAATTTTTTTTATTGAAAGAATTTCGTGACATACAAATTACACAAAATGGTCAAGTTTACATTTGAGTTAATGGTACCCCCCCCCCCCCCCCCGGCTAACCTCGGCTAACCTTTTTATCTTTAAATTATCCGTCCTCCGGTAAAACGTAGTGCGGAATTTACTACTGAGTAAACACAGGTATAGTTGGACCATACATATAAGATTTTTACAACTACACGCTTTAAATAGTTTACAACCGGACCTAAATGGATTAGGTTAGTGTAATGGACTGCACGTGCCGAGGCTAGACAACTTCGTTAAGGGGCGTATTACAATATTTTTCGTACATAATATAACAAGTGGTCTAAAGTTTCCGATCAATTTGTAATTTAAAATATGAATAGCCAAAGTTGAAGAACGTAGAAAGCTCTTAACTGCTTCAAATGTTGGTAAAATTTTTAAAATAATTGTTTAAATGTGAAAATTTCCCTAATACCAACCCTGTGTAGGTTTACACAAAGATCTAAGGGTAAGCAAATTTACGATTTACAGGCAAACGCCGCTCCTTGAATTTTCATTGTGTACTAAGAGCCCGTTGTAAACTATTTAAAGCGTGTAGTTGTAAAAATCTTATATGTATGGTCACACTATACCCAAGTTCATTATAGAACTGGCACTCCTTTCTTATTGTTCCACTAACCAAATTGTTTCGGTGGTACTTATAATGCGCACATTTTAATAATTTCCACTTTGTCCGGATCTGTAGCATTGTTTTAGAAATTCCCTTTTAAAAATATCTAAGTTGCGATATCGCTTTCCGTCTAGCATCACTAAAAAAAATTTTCACCAATTATTCCTATCATGCAAGCAACCTCATTGTCATTCCACGCACAACGTTAT
Organism: Dascillus cervinus; assembly: GCA_949768715.1. Taxonomy (NCBI): domain Eukaryota; kingdom Metazoa; phylum Arthropoda; class Insecta; order Coleoptera; family Dascillidae; genus Dascillus; species Dascillus cervinus. Next base: position 19,374,392 of record OX458319.1, on the reverse strand, counting down.
TTTTCTTCCATTTTTTTTCGATATTTTTAAACGGGGCACTAATTTCAACTATGTACCTCGTCAAAGGTGAAATTTAAACTTAACTGATTCCATCCTACTAAAAGTTGACATATTGCACCCACATGTTTTGAACAATACGATGCAACAAGAGTTTTAGACCCATTAACTCAAACAAAAATGTCACGTTTTTGTAAAATTTTAAATTTATGTTGTTGGCGAACCCGTTCTAAAACGCATTTAATGCGAATTAAGGTGTTTATTCGCAATCAATTCTTTTCTTCTTTTCTAACCCCTTAAATGTTGGAAAGTGAGCGATTTCATGAATACACTTCAGCCGGTCAGAAATAATAAAAAAGGAGTCAGTAATAAGGCGTAATCGGTCAGAAATAAAACCATTTCCAACCTGTGAGGGCGTTACTATCCAGAGTTTGCAAAAAATTGATACCTACGATTCATACCTTATGTGGAAGGAAATCAAATGATGCGTTTTTTAAAAAGTTTTCAATATTTTAAACTATAAACATTGTCGTTAAAGTTGACAATACTCTTTAACATAGAACAATGAGACCACATGGAGGATCGTTTTTTAGTCTTAGCCACGTTGCCAAAATAAGTGAGTATAACGCTCTCAGAAATATACTTTTGGACCTTCTTTTTAGAGCACCAGTCTCGCAAATCGTATCGTATCGTAGTTTGCTTTTCTCAGGTAAGAGATTGAGTTTTAAGTTTTGTGCGGATTCCCGCAATTCGGGGGGGTACACTCTATTTCACTATCAGACATTTTGTTTGTTAAAGAAACAGCAAATACAAATTTGGTGTGAGTTTTGTTAAGCAATTTAATAAAATGTCAAACGTGCAGCGCTTACGAAGTGTTAATATTTTGCCGAAATAAACGATAATATTATAGAGGTAGGTTTTTATTTATTTTTTGTTTTTATTGATTGCGAATAAAATAGTATACAGACCTCGGCAAAAGTACCATTCCTGTGTCTCGAGAACTAGTTCACCTCAACTTTCGGTAAACTATACTGAGATATTTGAAATTTTGTTTCAATTTGATCTGAAAATCACATTGTTTTGATTTTGATTGATCTGTTTTTACTAAATAATATGGTTAGGGGCTTTTTAAACGGAAATCAGTAAATGCGATCGAAAGTTCATCCATTATTCTTATCAGAAATAGCGCAAATAGTACAAAATCTCTATAACGTCACTTAGGGACTTTTTGCAAAGAGCGCTTCAAATACCTGTTTGTTATATATTATTGTTTAATTACATTAAACTCTTTTGAAATGAAAAAAGTTATGTCAACGTTACAGTTGTTTATCTTACGAAACAGTATCTGTCAGTGTTGGTTGCTTAGATACAAGAAGTAGGCCTACCTGAATGTAATTTTTTAGAAAAAGAAAGATGTGCAGTATTGCCACGTTGTGTTCTTAGACAAACTGTTTAAATTTTAACCCTACAGCAGGCGCATTATAATTTATCACGCGTTTAGACGCATGGGTGACAGTGGTCACCCAATCCAATACTACGTTTTACAAAAACTATTTACTTCACAACATGTTTCTAATAGTTACATAATTACATAGTTATTTCATGAATTCATTGATGTAACGAATTTATACATTTTTAAAATTGTTCCTTTGGTTTGATTTAAACTTTTAACCATTTTTTCAACACAAGCAAATAATTGTACAATACTGTTTGAAATGCTTTAAACGGAAGCTATTAAAATTTTCACAAGCATAAGTGTAGCTGAAAAGAAATTAAGAGTGAAAACAAAACGATGGGTGACAGGTATCAACCATGCACCTAATGAAGGGTTAAACAGAATCGACTTGGACCACTTTTGTTGCGGTTTCCACAATGCTTCAACAGAAAGCACTGTTCTAATATCAATCCTGGGCGCCTTCTTTTCATCACTCTGTATAACCCGGCTATTTATTTACCTACTACGGGCGGCATTTCTGGCTCGTTTCCTTGTACTGAGTCTTCTTTCACACAATTGTCCCTTTTTCGGGAAACAATTCATCTTTATTTTAAACACTAACCATAAATTCACGAATGTAATTGGGGTTTTTAATTCTACGAGCCGATTTAAGTTTTATATAAATTTAATTCCGATTTAAAACCAATTTATCTCAGCGGTTTCCTGTTGAACGTATCTATCGTAAACAATAAACTGCAACCGTACCGAAAATAAAATATTCGATCTGCATGTGTAACGAATACACAGAAAATGGCAGGGGAAAAATTTCCAGTTCCCCACACGTCGTTCCTCACTTCATCTGTTTGAAGGTAGAATAAATTCCAGCGATTTTATAAACTTTGCGTCGTGATACAAAATTGCAAAAATTAGCGTAATTTTTTAAACGGTATTAAGCGTTTTTTCAAATGTTACTGGTAACATCTATGGTCAACGGGGGGCGGAATTCAATTTTTAATTATGTATGCCGTTCTTGAGATATAAATTATTTAAAATAGGTCGTTTTCGGTCATTTTCAAGAATTTTTTATGCCTATTTAAGCAAATAAAGTTACAAAAATGAATCCATACCCCTATTCTCTAGTCTTTTTTCTTTGTGCAGAAAATATTTTATAACGTTGCTCTTATAATTAACCGAATCAATTGACAGTTACTGACGGCCTGAAATGACTTATTTTTCAATGGTAAACCGGCGCCTTAATCTGTTAAATAAACTAAATCTTAGTTATAAAGTAAAATCTTTATAATTCCGTACATTAGTTGTAAAAAAATTATCCATATTTTCTATAACAAAGAAGATGTCTTATGGTGACTTCCTGAAATATTTTGACACCCAGTATACAAGGCTCAAATTCACCAAGGTAGAAAATTTCAAGATTAGCTTTATGATGAAAAATATTACAAGCTATATTCTTATATTGTTACTAAATTTGTGTTTTAACAATACTTTGATAGGGGAGCGCATATAATCCATTACTTTTTTTTATAATATTGCTTTGAAACAGAGCCTTCCCTAAAATCTGTCATTTCGGGAACGTTTTTGTAAAGTTAATGAAATGTCAAAAAAATGGAAAAGTGTGTTTTTCTTGCTTTATTCAATGGCGTATATAATGTAAAAAAATAATACCAACAATACGCAAAAAATCTTTTTGAAGCAAAATACATGAAAAACTAACATTAGTTGATATTTCATGCATACAATTTGACATATAAAAACATCTGGAACTTTTATAATTACATTTACATTACATGCACCGAATTAAGGTTTTTTAATATAACTACAACCTTCTTTTGCGAAAATAACTAAAATTGTATGTGTTTTATTTAATTTTAGTAACGTTCTCGGAAATGATTAGGCGTTTTCGGAATGACAAGAATGTTTGCTGAATGACGATAATGATGTTATAGGGTATAGTAAGGGTTTATTTAATTCATGAACAATTTCAGAAATCAATATTTATATTTTCATAAGGTTTGCACTTAACATAAAATTAACTTTACTAGGTTTTAATCAGTTCTTACAATGCAGTCTTTTAATTAAAGTTCACAGTCAAGTGTAACTCCTACGATCATAGAAAGAAAAGTTATGCAATGCAATCGAAAATAAATTCTGAAACAAAAGCAAGTTAACTTTGTAATGACTTATTTATAAAACAAAATAAAACATCAATATCAGTATCAAATAATAATATTCTCGATTATGTTCTTTTGTTAGTAATGGTTTCGGAATAGTACCTATTAATTATTTGTTCAAAGTTAATATAAGACATATAATTTAATTCCAGTTTCAATTTTCTGGTACTGTTACGCACGTATCTTAAGAAATTGACTAAGATTTCCCCCTCGTCGACATAATTCTGTCTGACAGGTAGCAACATAATATTATCTATAGTAGGTATTTGTCTTTCGAGTAGGAACTTCAATTAATTAGAATGTCCCAGGGGATATCAAATTTGGATGTATGTTTTCTTGACCATAAGACGTAGTACAACTTGATTCAATACCAATGCATTTGTCTTTAATTTGCTGACGAAAAGAAATTGCCATTAAATCTTCATCATCTGATGAAGATGAGTTGTAAATAGTTTTATAAATGCTGTGTCTCTCCTTAAATTTCAAATGGTCTTCCAAATCATCTGTAACTATGGGCTCTTCGGTAACATCCATAGGTTCCACCGAGCTTAAGTTAAAAAGACTAAAAAGCGTGGATAGTTTTAAATTCTTGTGAAAATGTTCGTATTGACATGCTTGCATTAAAACTTTTGGCCCTCTTTGCCAAGAATTTTTTGTGTTGTCCATAATACCTGGCATCCAAGGTTTTTGGTACGTTGTTTTTTCAGGGATCTGTGAACAAATTACCAAAGCCTGAGGCTGTTTTAATATTCTTTCCCATCAGCGCGTGTCTGTCGTCATTTCGAGAACATGTCATCATGTCCGGGAACGTTGCCGAAATGACGGTTCACGAAATGACGATTTCAAATTAACGTCTGCTTTAATTTTATGGCGGCCATCTTAGACGCCGTCTGACCCGGTTAATGTAAAATGTTTGAGGTTGCTTTGTTGTTACATTTAAAACGAATTAATTTTATTGTCTGATTATGCTCATTTGCTCAATAAAGTTACGATTTACGTAATTAATTTGCTGGCGAAGCAGATTTTCCACCTTGGAGATATTGAGCCACACCAAAAATTATCAATTCGTATTAAAAAATTAATACAAACAATTTTCAGTATCACTTTCAGGAAGTGGTAATTACACATCACATTCACTTTATATGAATTACAGTGACGATTTATTGAGTTTTTGTCTACAACGAAATCAAATTCGAATTCATCTTGTTCGATCTCTTACAATAAATTGACGAAACTATTTGAAAAAATTTGACGCTGTACCGGCTTCAGATCCTGTGTCACTAATGAGCCGCCTAAGAAAAACTTTTCGAAGTTGTTCTGTTCATTGCGTAAATTATACCGCTGGAAATCGCCGATAAAAGCTCATTTTAATTATCGCTTTATCATTAATAAACCCATTCATAAATTTAATTAAAAGACGTGCGGCGTCCCGGCGCGAATAACAGAAATGCAAATTAGGTGCTGTAATAATACTAAAATGTCTTTTCATTTTTCCGGCGGTTTCATAATAACGAGGGTAATTGCATCGCCCGACTGTGCATTATTTAAATTATTGTTTGCTTAACGGTAACTTTATTTGCCGTTATAATGGGACCTCTAAAAGAGAATTAGTTACCTGTACGTGCCATTAGTTCCCTAACATACTACGCCCCATAACAGGTACTTAATTTTCAAAGGTGAAACGACCTCGTAACATTTACTCGAGGAGCTTTCAAAATTCACATCACGTGGTACGGAAGGTGTTCTACTTCGTTACATGTCCCAGCCTGTCCCTGATTACGGAATGCAAACTTGACGAATTTACGTGTTGCATAGGTTTAGTGTGCAAAATGAGACTTTTTGCGATTAAATTCAACCTCCTGCGTAAACAGAAATTTTCTTAGAAAGTTTCCAGACAATTAGTCATCTTGTCATGATTTTATTCATGGGCACGAGCGACAATCCTTCACCCAGAATGAAGTCGTGGACCAAATCTTTTTAATTTCCATTCAGTTTTGCCAAATTAAAATAGACAATGTTTTATCAAACGATGAGAGTGCTGTATATTAAATGAGGAGTTGAATTGTAGAACTTGACATATCCAAGAAACATAGTTTTGAGTAAATTGAGAAAAACCTCTGGGACTGTTGCTGCTGAAAATTAAATTTTAATTTTTTATACATAATATGGAATGAACACGTGACATGATAGTGGTAGAGTATGAATTCTTAATTTTTGTCCCTTATTTTGTTTTTTAAATATTTTGTTTTGGATATATCTACTTTTGATTATAAATAAAATGGATCTGTTCAGTTTTGAAATGAAAAAGTAAGGACTTGATATAAAAGTATTTTATTGTTGAACTGTTTAACATAAGAAAAATTACACATGTACTGCGTGATCTTCATCGGCGCAATTGCATTCCTCATTGATGTCTACTGCAGCTGTTTCTTCTGGATTCTCCTCATCGTTCTGAAAAATATTTGTGTAGTATTTAGTTTCTTCTAAATTTTTTCATCCTTTTCAAAAATGTTTTTGTAACAGGTTTCTAACATCAACTAATCTGTCTTGTTTAATTTTTTCCCCAAATGCCAAAATTGTTACCGGGATTGATACTTTTTTCTGCCCACATTTTAAAATAGATTTGAAAGCCTCATCAGCTTCAAATCGATAGTTTTGCAGGCATTTAATCAAAACCGCAGTGTTCTGTTTATTCCGTCTTATTCGTTTCAAACTATATATATATATAATTTTTTTTCCAGTTCTTTAATATTCTTAATAGACTAATCTTTTCCTAATTCTTTTAAATTTCCATGTGTTTAGTATATCTTTATGTATTGTTCTTCTGTGGTTAATGTGTCTTCTTTTCGAAGGTCTTTTTCTAACCGCCCGAACACTCGGTCTGCTGGCAAGAAGCTGTGTCCTCCGACAGGACAATAAAGCAAAATTTCTCTTATATTCAGATTAGTTTCTAATAGCCATACCATGAGAGCATGTACAATATAAATATTTTTGTATTGCCCCCCACATCCATCGCAAGATAGGCGAAAAGGTTTGGTCGCGGGGGGCAAAGTGGGCATTAGCAAATCAAGATAACTGAGAAGAGCTGAACCAATCTCAATCGAACGACGCGAAGCTTGAACGTTGGATTTTTTGAATCCATACCTACACAGCAAAAATTGTACATAAAAAGTTGTCTTGAATAATAAGCCTCCTGAATTGCTCTAGATCGGAACAGAATGAAACGGCATTCTCAACCTCATCTTTAGATAGCTCATAGAAAGCTTTCGCACGCAATTTATGGATACCAAGTTCGGTTATTACAGCAGTTTTCTCCTTTTCATTTGTAACACTTGCAAGTCTAAATTTTAAGGATGTGCATCGGTGGCAGGTGACGAAAATTCGATATTACAGTTGGTAGAAAATATTTCATAAAAGAATAGGTATTTAACTTGGAGATTTGTATGACAAAATGGCACGGGAGGAACAATCATTGTCTCACAGCTCAACTGGCTTGTTTTGTTTTTAAAATTATCGGTTCATTTTTTCGACTTATCTAAGGCTCGTTCCATGAATGCTGACATCTAAAGAATTTCCGCACTATGTTATAACCAATACCTACTTATTATTCTATCTTCCTCTGTTACATTCAATATATACTTCATACAATTCGCTCATTCATAATTATACACTTCGTAGCTCGCAGTATACATACAGTAGTAAGAGAAGTCATGTTAATCCAGCGACATTCCATAAAAAACAATACGAAACTGATCAGGATCCCAGTATTTGTTCGTATTAACGAGGTGTTCGTCTTAACCGAGTTCGAGTTCGCGTTAACTAGGGGTTACTGTATATTGAAACTAACTATTAAATCTATTATCTACTATAGTAGTTATGCTGTGTCGGTTTCGGAACAGTTGAGATAGGGATTTTACATGGGCGGAAAAACGTGCGACATACGTAGCACGGGTTGCCTACATCACAGGCATCCGCAGCATGGGTTGCATATATCACAGGCGTCTGCGCGGAATTTTCCGCGGATTCTCGGAATTTATTGATTACATTGATTACATAACCACACATGATTACCGCCAATTTCTCGGAATTTCGCGCGATTAATTATAATCCCGCGGTTTCTTGGAATTTACATCCATGTAGTTTATTGATTGACGCTAATTGATCTGATTTAACATAGGATTGCCGGATATCAGACGTCTGAATGTCTATCATTGGATAATTAAACATAAGTTAATGTTGAAAACAGTATTTTTAACATGTTTAACCAAATTTTGCGCGTTGAAACCTGTACCCGCTGTCATGCTAGTTTCACCGGCCCCTGAACTCAGCACCCACCCCGGGCCGCAGAGTCGGTCAACTTTCGCATCTCGCGGTAAAAACCGCATCGCAAATTTAAGAGCTGATACGTTTAAAAATCATATTCATGCGAATGGTGGCGCTAAATATCCACCGGAGACCCCTAAAAATTTCCCCACAAAGAAAAAAAAACACGCGTGAGTGCTAGCCGTATTAACCCTTTAAAGGCCGCAACATAACATCTAAAATACATGAATTGTTTAGGAAACAATTTGTTAACATGAAGATTAATTGAGGTTAAACTCGCTTAATGTCTCTCTCATTGGATGATTAAACATAAGTTAATGTTGAAAACTGTATTTTAGCCAAATTTCGCAGGTTGAAACCTGCGCATAGCGAATAAAATTACCAGAATTGCCATCTTTCTCACCCGCACATGTGTTTCTAGACATCTCTCTCTCCCTCTATTGTAGTGCGTCACAGCAATTATAACTGAAAGGCGCGAGTTTGAGCCTACCTACACCTGTGTAACGGTAAAGAGCACGTCACAAATTTCATTAAAATTTAAGGGTTGGTCGTTTGAAAATCCACGATATCCACAAAATTCAAAATACCCGCAATCGTTTGAAAAAACACGCGTGAGTGCCAGACATATTAAAAGGCACGACATAACATCTAAAATACAGGAATTGTTTAGGAAACAATTTGTTAACATGAAGATTAATTTATACCAATTGAGGTTAAACTCGCTTAATGCCCATCATCGGATAATTAAACATGAGTTAATGTTGAAAACCGAATTTTTAACTAAATTTTGCAGGTTGAAACTCGCGCGTTTAAACCACTCCACAGAATTACCGGAATCCGCCACTATCTGGCTCTCTTTCTCTCCCATGTGTAGGCATCTCTCTATTGCAACGATTCTTAGGTCCGTAGCCGAAATGCGAGTTTGACTCGATCACGCAGCCATAGCAAGATCAGACTCATTCGGCGTAACCGAATGATTCCGACGCAACCCGATTGAATCAGATCAGGCTCGTTAGCCCGCCTGCTAATAAAAAGGCGAAATCCCTTGTACCAGTCTTCAAACTTCGACTCAAACTTTGAAACTCAGATTCAAACTTTGAAACTCAGATTCAAACTTTGAAACTTAAGATTCAAACTTTGAAACTCAGATTCAAACTTTGAAACTCAGATTCAAACTTTGAAACTCAGATTCAAACTTTGAAACTTAAGATTCAAACTTTGAAACTCAGATTCAAACTTTGAAACTCAGATTCAAACTTTGGAACTCAGATTCAAACTTTGAAACTCAGATTTAAACTTTGAAACTCAGATTCAAACTTTGAAACTCAGATTTGAACTTAGATTCAATCTTTGAAACTCCGCTTCAAAGTTCAAACGGGGGTTGAAATTCCAATTCAAACTTCGCCACTCGCATGTTGGATGGATATTCCCTGATTTCAGCGCCCTCTCGCGGGCGTTAGCGTCTTCTACTGCTACACCCAGTTTTGGCGCAAATTCTAGATTTTTAACCTAGAAATTCGGACTTTGAAACTCAAAATTCTATTTTAAACTATAAGTTGGTTTCAACGATATTGACAATTGTTGGATTGATAGGGCTGATGTATTATAAAACACTTTATGTGGAAAAAGCATGTATTTTGAGTGAGTCTAATTGCACACTTTTTTATATTTTACAAGTAGTTATATAAATATACAAATGTATTAAAAATTATGTTTTTCCCAATCAAATTACATATAGGCATGTTTAAACAAAAATCTTACGGGTAAATTACATGTCTTTAAACAAATATTCAAGTCAATTTACATACAGATGGTAATATTGACAACACTTAAACAATTAAAAATAATATTTACAGATGTGAAACCTTAAAATGAATACTTATTATCTACAGCTTCAAAAATAATATTTACTGATGTGCAGTCTTAAAAATAAACACTTATTATCTACAGATTAAAAAAAATATTTACAGGTGCAGCCTTAAAAATAAACGCTTATTATCTACTGATTAAAAATAACTATAAATAATCTTACAACTACACAATCACAACACTTCAGTCCACATCCATAGTGTCATTTTGCACAAGTTTATAGTGACCCCACGGCAATGTATCGGTTGTGTTCTGTTGCAGACAGCGCTTATTGTCATACGGACTAAGAGCCAATTTAAGTTCTCGCACCGTTTGCACAACATGACGCACAGATCTAAAGCGGTGTTGTGTTCGGCAGGTGGTCGAACTTTCGCGCAGGCACTCAACATAGTCATCGAATGTTATTGTGTTCCTAACCACAGCACCACTCACACCCTTGGCCTTCTTCACATGGTCCACACCCTCCACGCGCATAGAATACATTTTACTGCGCAGCCCCACAAACTCGGTTACAATCTGCCCGTTGCATTCATCCTTCATCAATCCGACCACCTTTTTGTTGACCTGGGGCATGTTGAATTGATTTTCAACAGGATAGTCGGATGTGTCGAATAGGTGTATGTCTCGTCGCATCACCTCATAAACATCTGGGCTGCGCAGCTCGTAGATAAGGCTATCAGTATCGGTGTATAAAAGCTTGCATCGTCCGGAAAACTCCCGCACTATGTAATCATAGTGGAAGGCGTAGACACACGTCTTGGATATGTCCAGAACACAAAACCCAACGTATGTCGGCTTATTCATCGTTACCTCAGTTTTCGCCAGCTGAATCGCAACAAGATCCTCGGTGAAAATTGAGTGGCTGTGGAAGTTTGGTCGGGATATCAGAGCTTCAGCCCCATACCGTCCACCCCACTTCGTCACCAATTTTACGTCAATTCGCTTGCGTACGTTTTCCATGGTCTTCCCAAACACCGCGTTATTCATGAGCTTGAAAAGATTCTTTTCAAACTCATTACGGGCTTCTTTACGCTTGCTGCTATTAAGGTCAATATACCCCTTTAACCATGGAGACTGGTTAAAACTGAGGATGCGATGAATTTGCGTGATATGCAGGCCGCACTTCACCGCCTGTCGTAAATTACGATAGTGAATCACATACCGCAATTTTGGCGACAGGGTGGCGAGAAGTTTGTGCTCCTTCGATCCAGGTGGCGCTGCCTGTTCTGGGCACAAGGGTAGATCTTGGTGTGCGTCGTGAAGTTCCTCTGGATATGCCAAATCGACTTCGAGGATGTAGCCGATTGGCGAATCATCGGGAACATCCCAACTGACGGCGGGATCAACCCACTTGAAGCCACCTGTCGGGAGATGCTGCGCCATGGCCCAACCATATAGGTTATTGACATCAAAATACATTATGTACGTTGAAGGATTATTCGCATTGAACGTTGCCATATGTTTGTTGTTCGCGAGAGCATAACGGTTGCTGCACTGGCTTAGACCGCCTCTGATCCCACGCTCAACAAACATTAGCATATCGATATCTGTGAGCAGTTCCAACTCGATCTTCGTATACTTTAACATCGCGCTCCAGGTGAAGCCTGGAAGTGTGTAATAGTGCGCAGGGTCGAGTTGATATGACTGCAAGCAGCTGTTTCGAAAGTTTTCGAAAACATCTGCAAGCAAGAGCACGTCTGTTTTCAGATACAAATCCGAATAATCACCCAAAGATGTAATGCCGAATTGCACCCATACTGATTTGGCATGTTCATAATCTGCGTCGGTTATATTGCTCCCTGTTAGATTGCTGAAAAATTGTGCCTTCTCAGGCAATTCGGGGGCCTCAAGCTTTTCCCAGCAATCTAAGAACTCGTAGGGGAACACACCCTTCCGCCTCAGCAAAGATAAATCGGTGTCAGTTAAATTTTGAAATTGTTGTGGCAAAATTTTGAGAGCTGGCATATAAGATGCCAGCTTGTCTAAAGAAGAGGACATGAATTTAAAAGAGTCGATAAATCTGAAGGAAATATCGCTCCCATCAATATTTTTAGTAAATGAAATGTACCGTTCTTTATTCTGAGGTAACAGGTTAATGCGTCCGGGGAAACACATAGCAACATCCTTGATGAGGAAATGTGAGTCGTACCCGCACAGATTATGAAATACAACCGGGATTGCACGCGAATCTTGATAATTTAGGTTGCAGGCGTTATGCGCAGCACCTCGATAATTACCGGTGAAGTGACAGTGATCCCGTACTCGATCGACATCGAGGGGTTTCTCGCAGATGTGACATGTGGTGGCTTCGTTGAATTGACGTTGTTGGTCAGGCGTGAGTTGAGTCATAGGAACGGGTGTTTCGTATGCAGCCTCCAAGTCCTGGGCTAACCGCCTTAGTTCGGAGGCAAACCATTTAGCCGGCCCCACACCACGATAACTGCGATAGTATGATCTTGAGTCGTCATAGCTGCAGGATATGTAGTAACCAATGCTAAATGGCTCATGCAGTTGAACCACATTGGTTTTATTAACCTGATTCTAGAAAATAAAAAATAATTAAAATCAATTTACAATTCGTTTATGTAAACTTACCGGATCGGGGGTCACACGTTTCAAGATACACTCGAAATCAGCGTATATGATGAATGGCACCCGTTCCTTGTGGCTCTGGTTTTTGAATTTGATAATGTTGTTTGTGCTCGAAGGCAGATTAACTCGGCACTTATTAATCAGCCCACAATCGAGGAGGTGGCTGTCCAGTTTTACATCAGTGTTGAAATAGTGCAGACATCGATCACAAATATATTTCTTCAACTCATGTTTTGACAGTTGGCTGCCGACGAGTCGGGACAGGTCTTTGATCCACACATAATGGAATGTTAGTGGTTCATCATCATCATCGGCACATTCAATTTGTTCATCATCATCATCAATGTAACTACTTTGGATGAGGAGTAAATTGATGTGGACATCCTTCTTATTCATAGTGATGTGTGTGGGTGAGACGGAAAACGTTGCCTTCTTCTTACGTAGAATGTATACGTTGATTGACACATCATTCTGACGTTCAAATTGCGGTACCGCTCGCGGCGTTACGGGAAACTCAATACCATTGAAATTGAGCTCGTTTGCGTAATTAATGTAGTGAGTAATGCGATGTGGGTTATTGCCATGGGCTGGTGGGTGTAGCGCCGAGAGCAGTGCCCACTTGAAACACTCGTTGTCCACATTTTGAACGTTGACACATGCTCGCTTCCGTTTGATCGGTCCTGGTAGATCAAGGTATGACCCGGCGCGCAGCGGGTTATACCTGTTTATATTTACAGTTAAATTTACGATTCGCCGCAAAGCCCAGCCGGACCCCTTTCCTTGGAACTCTTCCATCTCGCGAAGAGTCGGCATGACCACGCCATTGCGGAACCATCCTGACAAATCTGTAGTGCCGCAGATCGCAACATTCCTCGTATTGAAGTACTTCACTTCGCGCATTTCTTCACCAGCCTTGATAATGCTGTACTCGCATGTGAGTATGGTATTAATTTTAACATTATCGTGGTTAGCAACAGCATTTGCAACCCGCGCCTTAGTTAACATTTCGGCATCAGCCATAAATGAATTTATATCGATGTGCTTTAGGTTGATTATAGCTCCGGTGCGAATCCTTGATTGAAATGCGGATTCAATTTCAGCCCATCTCACCCTATCAGACCGTCGCTCACGCCGTTGCAAGCCGCCACCTTCTCGCCGCAGATTTTTAATTTTCAACATTAAGCCTTTAATTTGGCCAATTGCTGCTATGAGACTCTGCTTCTGTCCGATGGATCCTTGGTTGTTGCGCAGCAGTTTATTTAACACGCGCAGGTGTTTTGAACCCGCACGCATAAAACAATCGATGTTGGCAGCATCACCGTGGGTGATTGTGTCTGCGGCTTCCTGGAGCAGTTTGATCGAAGTTTTCGTTGATTCCATGACAAATCTAAGCATACACACACACGCACGAATGAAAAAACAATATGTAGAAAACAATTTAGTTTCTTACCTTGAAAAATCACGTTGAAAAAAATTATGAAGCACTAACCGAACTGTATGAAGAGCGGGTGATAAATGACTGGTGCGAGGGATTCCGCCTCTTTATTAGCGCGCGGGCTAACGAGTCTGAACACGCAGTTGATTCAATCGGGTTGTGTCGGAATCATTCGGTTAAGCCGAATGAGTCTGATCTTGCTATGGTTGCCGAACCAATCACACCAGTCTGAACAAGTTCAGACTTGTTGGTGGCAGATTTTTACTAATTTGAATCGGTAAATGAGGCAATAAATAAATATGCAATTTTAGTTCAATAATTTTGTACATAGTTAGATTGGTATAGGTTTAAACGAGTTTAACCCCAATTGGCATAAATTAATCTTCATGTTAACAAATTGTGAATTCGTGTATTTTGTATAGATGCTATTCCGAATTCTTTAAAGGATTAATATGGTACACACACACACGTCGAACGCATATGTGTTTTTTCAAAGTGGAAACGGTTCTTTGCGGGTCCTGTGTGGATGCTGAATTTTGCAGCTGCCCGTGGATATTTAGCCATTCGCGTGAATATGATTTTCAAACGTGTCGGCTCTTAAATTTGCGAGACGGTTTTTACCGCGAGATGCGAAAGTTTAGCCGGACGGCGTGACAAATGACCGACTCTGTGGGACGATGAGCAGGTACTTCGGCCCGGTCAACTCGCACCTTGCATTTCAGTTATATTTGCTGCCATAAGAATCACTCGGTCATGGTCGCTCATAATGAGCGAGATGTCTAGAAACACTAAGAAAGAGGGGCGATAAATTCTGTAATTTTATTCGCTACGCGCTGGTTTCAACTTGCAAAACTCACCAGTAACTCATGTTTAATTATCCAATGATAGACATTAAGCGAGTTTAACCTCAATTTGACATAAATCATGTTAAGAAATTGTGTGTATTTTGTATAGATGCAGCGACCTTTAAATGATTAATGAATATGGCGGCGTCACGCAGTGTTTTTTCAAACGATTGCGGGTATTTTGAATTTTGTGGATATCGTGGATTTTCAAACGACCAACCCTTAAATTTTAATGAAATTTGTGACGTGCTCTTTACCGTTACACAGGTGTAGGTAGGCTCAAACTCGCGCCTTTCAGTTATAATTGCTGTGACGCACTACAATAGAGGGAGAGAGAGATGTCTAGAAACACATGTGCGGGTGAGAAAGATGGCAATTCTGGTAATTTTATTCGCTATGCGCAGGTTTCAACCTGCGAAATTTGGCTAAAATACAGTTTTCAACATTAACTTATGTTTAATCATCCAATGAGAGAGACATTAAGCGAGTTTAACCTCAATTAATCTTCATGTTAACAAATTGTTTCCTAAACAATTCATGTATTTTAGATGTTATGTTGCGGCCTTTAAAGGGTTAATACGGCTAGCACTCACGCGTGTTTTTTTTTCTTTGTGGGGAAATTTTTAGGGGTCTCCGGTGGATATTTAGCGCCACCATTCGCATGAATATGATTTTTAAACGTATCAGCTCTTAAATTTGCGATGCGGTTTTTACCGCGAGATGCGAAAGTTGACCGACTCTGCGGCCCGGGGTGGGTGCTGAGTTCAGGGGCCGGTGAAACTAGCATGACAGCGGGTACAGGTTTCAACGCGCAAAATTTGGTTAAACATGTTAAAAATACTGTTTTCAACATTAACTTATGTTTAATTATCCAATGATAGACATTCAGACGTCTGATATCCGGCAATCCTATGTTAAATCAGATCAATTAGCGTCAATCAATAAACTACATGGATGTAAATTCCAAGAAACCGCGGGATTATAATTAATCGCGCGAAATTCCGAGAAATTGGCGGTAATCATGTGTGGTTATGTAATCAATGTAATCAATAAATTCCGAGAATCCGCGGAAAATTCCGCGCAGACGCCTGTGATATATGCAACCCATGCTGCGGATGCCTGTGATGTAGGCAACCCGTGCTACGTATGTCGCACGTTTTTCCGCCCATGTAAAATCCCTATCTCAACTGTTCCGAAACCGACACAGCATAACTACTTACTATCTATTAAATAATAACTAATTTGACGCTAAACATAAAATTAATGTACAAAGAAAATTGCAACTACATTGGATTTGTGAAGTTTTGAAAAACAAACAAGTGAATTTGTCCATTTATGTTCATCAACTTATATTTTGTCAAACCAAATCAACGGAATTTGTTCAGTTGAGGTCCACAAAAAGTTAAAAGATTACTAAATATAGGGGTAGTTTACCCAATACAGGCAAAATCTCATTTTTCACAAAGACTGGATATGTCAAGTTTTGCAGTTCAACTCCTCAAATATGATTCGGTGAAATAGAAATTTAACTTCGATAGACTCCACGCAACGACAAGAACTATGTCAATTCATAATTCAAGTTTTTACTTATGAAGATTAGTAAGAACCAATATAATCAAATATCCAGAAATATCACTGAGTCACGTTCCAATTCAAAAGTGTTTTTTCAAGATAACTCGTGATTTACAGCCACGTATATCGAAACCACGTATGCAGACGTGCCCCTTGAGCATGAACCCTGTTTACTGCATATTAAAAATAAAAATAACGTAAATCAATAGCAAGCAAATAAAAATAATATCGCACGTTTGTACTTCAATGCATAAACACATTTATCGTTTACTGAACTACCGTAACCGTTTGGTCCGAACGTATGCGGTCTTAAAATTGAAAATCCATATCCATTATCCGGATATTATTAAAAACCGGGATGGTAAAACCTAACGAGATATTTTAATTTTTAATTTTACACATTGAAAACATATTTCGTACACGCAAGTTCAAAATTAGTGGCAAAAATAATTTCACAAATTAAACAGACCGGGGCGATAGATAGTGATAATTTTCTATAGAAACGGCCCTGTTATAGAAGACTATATGTTAAATTTACTTGCCATGAAAAATCAAAATTTAGATTTCTTTTCACAATCCAAGATTAAATTTAATTTAAAACGAAAAGATTAGATTGTGCTGCTTCTTGAATATTGTTTTGATGAAAAGTTTTTAAAGTCGTAGACCTTAATAAAAAAGTTGTTTTATTTATGCCCCAATTTCGTCATGTGCAAGTATGACCAGCTCATTTATTTCAAGTTCTAATGTCATTACGTCCTGAACTCATCTGGCACAGAAACTTGCTTCAATCTTGAAACGTTTACGTGCCATAATAGTAATTGTAGCAAACGATTGTAACTTCATTAAAATTGTTTGCACACGGATATATACCGATCGGTAAAATCATTACCGACGACGGGGATTTTCCATAACTTATACCATTTTTACACTTTAACAGCGAATTTAGAAGGCAAATTCAAACTAAACATATGGGGCTAATTTAACGTAAAGACATTGATTTGTTTATCCACCGCCTACAGGTAAATAGAAAGTTATAGCAAGACGCGCTTTTCATTATCGCAATACTTTATTTTTACATTTTCATGGCTTACGCATGCGCTTGAGCATCCCAGGTAAAAAGTCGTATAACGACAATGAAGAAATACGTCTTGCTATAACTCTCTAATGCCTCATAACAGTGTCGATTTTAATAGTCGTAAAGGCTATATTACACGCTAGTGAGTTTTGATTACCATAACACTACTATTTCATTTTAGTTTACAGAAACTTTCGCACACATTTTTTCTGTTGTTCAGGTAAAGCTCGACTACCTGAAGGGAACTTACAAGCAAGAGCATACTTTTATTCACAAAAAATTGATACAATTTTGATACATTTATTGAAAATAATATGATATTATTTTCTATAGGACGTGACTGTTTATGTCACCATTAAAATTAATGTTGACATTATTCAGTTAATTTACACCAAGAATCGATACGGCATATTCTTCAATGACGATGCCTTTAATTATTAATTAATTAAATGATTTTGTAACCCTTCATATCGGCTTGTTCACAAGTTCATCATATAATACCATTCCTCTTTTTCTTGCCTGGACCGGAGGAGTAAAGAAAATTTACCTGTATTCCTGAATTAAATTACCTGGATAAACAATACATATTTACCTGCGTAGGGAAAGTTTGCATTTATTTATTCATACACAACTTCAAGCAGTTGCAAATGGTTAGAACAAAATAATCTTCTTTCAAGCCAAAACATTTAATTAATAGACGTTTAATAAAGGCATAGAATGCAACGTATCTGCACCACAAGCCCGCTAGGGCGCATGATGTAGTATTTAAGCAACGTCACTTGAGGAGCAAGCATGCAAAACGCGTTAAATCTATTTTTGCCAAGTAGGAGAAAGTCATGGCTACAGGTTTGAATTTAACTCGTTTTGCTTCATTGTAGACTTTTTGATATATATTTTCTATAGGATTTAACAAAGATAGCTTGATTCTGAGTTCACCAATGGGTTTAACTCACCCCTAAATTATAAAAACCACCATAACGTCAAATCTGCCAAAATATGGATTTAACGCGTTTTGCATGCTTGCTCCTCACTTGTAAAGTAAGTAACCCTTATCTACAGTTGGAAAGTGAAGTTACTTTTACAATTTAGTTTCACCTTTCAAATCTTGTAGTATTATGAAAAAGGATCTATTTATAACAATTTCCGTAACCAACAGTTATGTAAAATTTACAATAATTGCTGTAAATGTTGGCCTTCATCTTCAACGTTTATACACAAACCGATTCGGCATTTCATATTCTCGAATACTATAATGAGAACTTCTGGTTAAAACCACCGGCCTCCATAAAAGTAACTAACAGTTGCCAACATCATTGATTCGCGACTACATGCATGATGATTGATAGCAGCTTTTAAATGCCTCTACAATTTTCTACATATTGCTAACCACACGAAGTGTAAATTCTGTAGCAACCTAATTTTTGAAAATTTACCTTGATTTTTAATAAGTTTACGCAGTTGTCAAAAATCGTGTGTATCACACAAACGAAAACTGTTTTACGAGTACCCACGAAACAGTTTTATTTTCACAAAATTGTTCGAGTTGATAGAAACTCAGGCAAGTGATATTAAAAAAGTTTCATTAGCAATCTGGAAAATACCCAACAAAACAAAAAGATTATGTACAAACTGTCATGCGCCACTTTAGCGAATTTTTAATTTAAACCATTTTAGTGTTATTTGATAAAACACCCGGCATAAGTCTTGTATGGTAAAGGTATTGGTTACAAAATTAAACACCGGCTAACTGAAATTAATTGTAAAATAATTCCTATAAATGACACATTCTAGCCTCTATTATTTCATTTTATTGTTACTTGTGTTAAACACGCGCATTTCATAACACCGTACTTATTGCTTCACCCTATACATTTTAAAAAATTAACACAAAAATTACTACAATAACCATATTTATTATATCCAGTTTAACAGATCAAAAAATATAATTTTTTGTTAGATTATGAAGTTACTACCAAAGTTTATTTGAAAATTTCTGTTAAAAAAAATTGTCTATAAATTTTGTAAGCGCTTTTATTGTTCCCGCGAATAAAATTATTCAACCGAAACATAATTTCATACTTCTCATTCTCCCGATAATCACAAAAAACTTTGCACCGGCCCTGAATTCACCACATCGAGTTTCCCAGCCTTTCACAAACTGAAAACAGACGTCTGCTTTTTTGCCAGCGATTTAGCTTATTGGGACAACACAAAAGATATCTTAGTTGCAACCAGAATTTCTCATTTCTCTCGCCCGAGAAAACTTGTAAGAAATCCCAACCCTACCTGCAAAAAAGTGTAATCCGAAACGATGTAAATCGAAACCGATTCCGGCAATTTAAAAATCAATACTTGATAACTGAACAATAGAAATCTAGGGCCTAATAATAGCAATATCAGACGCATAGATTTTGGCAATTTTATTTCGTTGTCACTGAAAAATGGCGAGTAAAAACAGTACCAACATCATTATACCAGTTTTCGGTGATGATTTACTGCCATAATACCTGTCTGAACAAACCCTCACACCCTGAAAGGTGTCCCCGAATAAAATCCGATCCGGAGAGTACACTGAAATTTAATTTTCTGTCCCGTTCGTCGGACGGCGACAACAAGGACGCCGAACTCATCCTGCACGAAAGCCAATACGGTCGGTTAGTCATTTTCATTGAAAGATTTAGGACCAAAATACGTGCTTCTCTATTCGTCCCACCAATTTATTGAATAACACTTTGAATTATTTATACGACACAAAATATACTCGTAAATACAATTTTAACCCTGAAAGCAATAAATTCATTCCGCGACGCTTCTGTAATTAACTCCCGAAAAAACGTTGCTTTAAGAAGTGGCAATTCTGATACGGATCTCGCAACGTCCGTTTGATGGTTAATTCATAACTTCCGAGTTTTTCCGCTCCCGCAGTCAAATTGGAACGTGCACGCATAATTAGGCTTTACATTAAGATAATTAGGGATGAGGGAGCCTGATTATGTTGATTACCGTTATGGATTATATCCAGTCCCATTACGATTAATTTGGGGCATTTTTTTGGTAAAGATCTGTCATTGAAATACGGCTATAAATACCGATAAATTGCTTCCTTTCATAATTCAGGACTGACCGTTATAGTAAAATGTTGCTTTTTCACTTATTAACCTTTCCCGAAGGTCAGTCGTGACACGAGCTATTATTTGTACAAAAATCAATCATATCCCGTAACTGTAAGTTTCTATGTGGTATGTATTAGGAATAAGGAAAATCTTAAGAAATGAGCAATTACGATTTTATTAATTTCCCCAACACTTTTTGAAACAGTGGTGCTTTTATTCCTTATGAATTGTTAATTGTGAAACCTATGTCACTGAAAATGTGCAAGAAAGTGTCACAAAAATTAATCCGGGGTGTTAATAGAAAATCGATACTAGATAAATACGATCATGATGAAAACGTACGCCTGTTGCATGCGCCGGATTAAAATAAAATTATTTCAGCCGAATTAAACGAGACCATACATGCTTGCGACGTTGTCTACAAGTTGTCCAATTTATGTTAAAATTCACCTAAAATAAACCCGCCACGTCTCAATTTTGTTATTGCGTTACATATTAAAATCTAATCTATTTTTAACCATATCAGTCATGCATATTTTAATTTCGATCAATGTTATCCTTTTATACTCAACTAGAGTCTGGATAACCTGAAGCGACAATGTAATCTTTCAGCATCTGAACGCGTCTTTAAAGTTTCGGGACTTTGCATTTAATAATTATTATTTCATTGGATTAATGTCTCATCAAAATTGCATTTTCTTTTATGAATATAATTTATTGAGTTTTATACAATTTTTATTTTGATTTTAACACGTTTTCTATTATGTCGGGTGTTGATCTGTTTACGACAGTTTTCACCTTAAAGATAAAAATGAACGGATTACTCGAGATGATTTTTCCATTTGCGGAAATGGACATATTAGGGCAGCGTATTAGAGAAGGCGGAAAGTAATTTCGTTTTTATTAGAACCTAAATTTGAATGTTTTTACTGAATATTTAACAACACTAAAAGTTAAATGAATACCTATGCTTTTAGGTGAATTAGAATCATCAATTCTTAGTAATACTTTTTTATGGCAGTACCCTGCTAATATATTTGTGTTATACACTATTTGTAATGTTTATGCAAATGCTCTAGATCTCTCCACACACCAAAATTGGTTTACAAAGTTCCAATCAAATAATTTTGACCTCATCGATTCCTATGAACTACATAACGTCTTGTAGCGGCTGATGTTCGCTGATCCTAGGCTGCTCATTCAACAATTAATAGAATACTGGAATTAACCTTTCTATAATGCTTCACAAAGGTTAATAAATAAGAAGATAGATGTCAACCGAGATAATTGCAGCACGGTACGATTACACTTCGGCATGGTCACGAAACACAAAGATACAAGGAATGAAAAAAGGACAGTAGAGTGATATCACGCGAGATGCTTTACTGTGAACAAATCGTAACTGTATGGCAGTGTGGGATCCAGGATTGTTAGGGCCCATGAAAATTGGAGCTCTGTTCTGGATACAATTCCTGATGCGGTTATGGCGTACTGATAGAAACAGTAATAAACAAACAATCATAGCGTACATTTAATTAATTAATTAGCATGACCCCAACTTTTCTGACTGAAGCGCAAGCGAACAAGAATTATTGAGGGTTGTTTGTTCAATTTTTACTTGGACAGAAAGTGACAGGAATTTTATCCTCCAAGATAATTTCATAATATAATTAATGATTGAAATAAGCAGCAGAAAATAAGGCCTAACTTTGACAATTTATTTTGGGAGTATTAAAAAATAAGTTCACTGGAGGACGGTTTTCTCATAAAGTATAAGACTTAGAACAAAAACAACAAAAATAATTATAATTTATATATTATTAGCTATGGGACTACGTAGGTTTCCTTTTATCAAATTTTGAAGAAATGCTGCACTTTTGAAGAAATAAATCGATTTTTTGCTCAAAAAATAAACAGTAGGCAAATTGTTTATAAAAAAAAGTTTACATCTAATCAAAAAACGATTACGTACTCCCATAGAGAATGTAATTGTGAAGCGAAGTTTCAAATCGATCCATGCAAAGGTGTTAGAGTAATCTGTCCTTCCAGTTTGCAAAAGGTTTTGAGAAAAAATTTTTTCGCTACAGGACCAACTGCATATTGTTTTTATGACCACAAAGCATTTTTAAGCAAAAAAACGACTTTTCCAAAATCCTAAAGTGGTTAATTAATTTATTTAATTTTTTGCCCTTGTTATGTAAATGTATGTTTACTAACAAATTTGGTTCCTTTGTTCATAACAATATTTTTTTAAAAAATTTTTTTACACTTATTACAATCACAACATTTTAAAACCTTCTTTAAAACATCGTCAAACACATATTACATTTTAAAAACATATTTTAAAAAGTCACACACAATGATTAAACTGAAAGTTTTATTTTTTACAGTTTCGTGCATCCATCCTCAGTAATCATTGCATACTAATTTAAATTTCATTGTCCCCAACTTTTATGGAATCCGTTTTTTACATTTAGTTATTTTTATTTTTAACTTTAACTAAAGTGGTCTTAAATGAACAGATGATTGAACATGAATGTAAATACCGTATTTACATATTCGCACGAATGGCGAATCGAATCGCAAGGCGAGTGGCGAGGCAAATGTGTATAGTTGGTTCACTAGTTATTTGCCTCGTCGCTCGTCTTGCCGCTCGTAGCGCTCGCGTCGGGAGTGGTTTTTGGGGACGAGTTAAAGATTTATAACGACATCCATTCTATTCCCTTCGACTTATAGTGAACTGAATATTCGGGGGGTCTGTAAACGGTCATTCGCGTTGTGGGGGCAAACGTGCGAATGCCACTCTCAAATGCCTGCAAGTGACGAGGTGAATCACGAGCGCGAATGTGTAAATTAGGCAAATGTTAATGCATCCATTTGAAACATCTAAATAATATTTGACTGGAACTATGATTGTACTGTTGATAATTTTCCTGCGAACTCACCTAGTATTTGACACTAATCAGTTTTTTGGAGGAAAAACTTGATATGCTAAAAAGAAGGAAGGTGTTTGTTTAAAAAACAACATAGTGGTTAAAAAAGTTAATAACATTTAGCGGCATATTTTCAACAATTTGTGTTTAGTAGTCAAATCAAAATTGTCTCACTTTAATTAAACTTGAGACAAACGTGGGATTGCCAAATGTGACTAGAACAACAATGATTGGTCTCCGAGACCAATTGCAAATACAATAAGCATTACTCAGGCTTTTGTTTGAAATCCTGATGCAAAAAAACTGGCCTTGAGAGTACTCAAGAGAAGGTCCATATAAAAAAGCAGTCGAAGAGTCACTTCTGCCAACATGATCGCATTTGGGTCAACTTGCTAAAACAAAACTGACTGTTTCTCATCCAAAAATCTAAAGATAATTTCCAGAAGAAGCAACTGTTAATGCTGTCTTATTATTCAATATTTATGTAGCAGAAGACAGGTCCCCAATTATCCAGACAAAATATTGATCGACTTAATTGGTGTCTCGAACACCAAAATTGCGAAAAAGTTATCCTTCTTCTAATGAGACTATAATTTGTCTAAGATCCGTGGACCGCCAAGATTGAATTTTAGGAGGAGAGAGAAATTAGGCAACAAGTTGCTAGATGTGTCCTGAAATACAAAACGGTTTATTGAGGGATTATGCCTGATGAAAAATTCGTTCAGTTCGGATTTATCCAATTCGTTCCAAAAATCCATAGTGAGGTTTTGGAGAGGTGTAATTGAAGATAACTTTATCTTCACACGAGGCAAAACACCTCCTCGTATTATTAGAACCGCCAGTAAATTTCTCGAAAACTGTCAATGTTAAAACAGGCAGGTCAATCTAGAGACTGACCTGGCCGGTTCACCAGCTCTTAATCCTATTGAGAATTTGTGATACAAGTTTACAAGATGGAATGTAAAAATAGTAAAACTTCAAATTTAATTAGAAAGATACCTAATTGAAATTTATATTAGGGCTAGAGGCAACAACAGTAGTTATTAGAATACGAAAAAGTGTTTAACTTTACATTAAGTTCTTGATTTTAAGAAATCAAGAATTTGTTGAAATTAGTTTTCCATTAAAATGAAATTACTTTTTTAGTATCTCACATTTCAATCAAGTTTTTTAAAGAGTACATATCAATCCATAAGTTTGATTGCTTGTAATATTACCTATTATATTTTGTTCCCTTTCGAGATTTTGTGAACTAACAAAAATATAATATATCTGTTTTACGTACTATCAAGGAAAATTGGGCTGGCCTAGATGGCAAGGATGTGAAACTCATAAACAATTTCTATAGGAACCAGTCAGCAACGGTTAGCATTAACGACAAACAATTCAAAGGTGTTCGTTAGCAGAGAAGACCAAGGCTTAATATAATTATCCCTCAAGAAGAAACATAAAGAAAAGTACAATACTTTGAGTACTTCAGAAGTTGGATGAATCAATTTACGAATCCAAATCAAAAGATAAAACACCGAATAGAGCTGAAAACTTAAATGTAAAGTGCAAACTTTTTTAGGTTGCATAGTTCTGGTTGCCTCGTTTTGAACATGGAACTTTGAACTTGTTCTAATTAACCGTATATAGTTGCAATTTAAAAACAAAACGTATGTCTGAACCAAAACAATTACCAGGCACAATATTATCATACCCAATCATAGTAACATTCATAATAGCATCACAGGTGGATAACGAGATGAAATTACAACGGTTATAACTTTTTTCCGGACAAAAGAGCGTAGATTAATTTAAAATCCGGATCGAGAGTTGTTTACATCAAAGCTGTCTTTCTCTTCTAAAAAGGAAATTGAAAATTTGACTTTAGATAACAATCATGAAACTGATTGATTAACAATTAATAATGTTACTTTTCCCGAATGTTCGTAGCCTCGTCTGAGAAAAGGGGACATCATTTCGCTTTGGAATTTTTCGGTGTTTTATTAAAATCTGTAATCTCCTATTTTTTACTTTGATACAAAAATTAGTTGTTGCAGGTCTGTAATTACCTGCACGCAGCAACAGCCTTCTGCTTTTATTTCATTATCAAAAGTTTATTCCTGAAACTTTAGAAACGCCTCATATGTTGTGTTAGTTATCAAAATATTATTGTTTTCACATTTTCCGAAGCAATGTTCTAAAAGCATTTTTCCAATAGCGCATTGAAACTCCGTTTATAATAGAACTGGCATTGTCCGATTCAAAATGAGCTTTTCTCTTATCGATACCTTTTTACCAAAGTATCGTAAGCCACATCTGTCAAATTTTGCAGGAGACAATTTTCTTGGCCACAAGGTCATTGCATGTGACTATCTTGGTACTTACGATAGGTTTATTGTGTTCTTATCACCATAAAGAATAAACTGATTGGTATATTACTCCGCCAGAACAAGCATTTAGTCCGATATTTACGATATAATGCAAGATCTCAATTTCGCTCAAAATGTCACTTACGGTACTTTGGAAAAAAGGTATCGTTATATTAATTTGAAACTAAGTAAAAGATAATACAACTTGGGTCACCAAACAAGCATTTTTAATTGGAAGTTTACCGTGCACTGTTGGGAACAAAAAACTTGTCATTTTTCAGTGAAAACAATTAGATCGTTGAAATTTATTGATGAAACATGTCCCAACAATAATAATTAGATCAAAACTGTCGTACATCATGTCAAATTTACAATGTGCATGCTCGCTGTGTATAAAGGCAATTTATCATATGCAAACCTTTGTCACTTTCATCTTCAGCGAGTCTGCATTTATTGGAGCGGTAATAGTCGAAACTTCATTAAGAATCGCGTCTTGATTCAATCGAGACATGTTTGCATTTTTTCGCGGAACGGTTTATAAATCTCGAGTTTTAATAATGTAAAATGAGACGTAATAAATTTCCGCGGAGAAAGCTTATTACATTAAGATTATATTGTTCGGTTTCTGAATTGTACAAGAAAGACAGATAATCGCTTCACATTTATCAAGGTATAAAATGTTATTCACCATTGTTATTCCAATTATTTCCGTAATAAAAATGTTTCACGATTAAAATGCGAGGAATGAAATAAACCACGACATGACCAAGCAAACACAAAACAATCCATTTTATATTTAAATGTAAGTCTAATTTAAGTTTCTCTCTGAATAAAAATACCTATTTTTATATTTTAAATTTATCAAACACCAATTTGTTAATAAAGCAATTTTGTATATAAATATACTGGACGTTCCAAAGATTATTTTATCTTGTTACGCATAAAGGGCAATTTCTAAATCCTAGTTTAACATAGGGTGAACGTATCCGTTATCCGGCCGCTACCTGTTCGAAGCCTTTTCAAAAATTATGTGATCATATTTTTATAATTTCGTATTTAACCAAGGGCAACAAGTTGTTATAATATTCTCTGATTTGTGTATAGTATTTGGTAAAAAATGCGCGGGTGGTTGAATAAAATACACCCACCGGCAGAGAACCGGTAAACCATCCATTTATTGGCAGAGATATGTTTTTAATTTATGTCATTTTATATATGGTATTTTTTCAAATATTTAAATATGGTTGTTGTAATCTAGAAATTCCATTAAAAGGCTGCCAACAGGTACGTTGGCCCTATCCTACGGCTTCGAATAAAAAGAATTATATTAATTAATTGATATTGCCCATCGTTGTAGAAACAACCCTTTATGTTTTATTAGTGGATTTTGTAAAAATTGTTGATTAAATCGGAACGTCCCGTATTTAGATAAATTTGTAAAAATTGTAAATATATTTTTTTGAATCTATTGTGCTGTATCGATGAACTTCGTTTCTTCACCCTCAGACAGCGTTATCGTAGCAATGAAATAACTCTGTTTAAAACCAGTGTACTCCAAGAAGGTAATTTATTTGCACCCCCTTAAACAACACTTAAAAGGTTAAAAGCCGTAATATGTCTCCCCTGCTGCTTTCAGCTGCTAAACGCGCCTGAATTCCGACGATCAATTTAAACCGATTTTAATAAAAATTACGTTGTTTATTTTTTTCGGTAAGATCCGGTATTTACAGTGGGAATTTGAAAATTAATTGAAAAATTGTTTGCTCAAAGGTGCGTCGAAACGTCGAATCAAAATCGATACCTTTGAAATTTACACAATACTGGGGAGCAGATGCTTGTAATATTTAATGGATACTAAATTGGTTATATCAGTTCTTATTTGTACCATTCGTTTATCGATTCGTCGCGATAAATTCGTAATTAATTTGAAACGAAGTTCATGTTACATAATTCGTACCTGTAGTTCCCTAAAGACAATATAATTAAAAAGAATAGTAAATCGTGCACCAATTGAACAATCAATATTTGTGAGTGTATTTTAGGGAATAAATAAAAACATAAAAATACTAATTTGTTTACTTAACACCTAAACGTGCCCTTATCCCATCAAACTTTAAATAATTAAATTTAAATTTCCCCGGCCCGAATGTGCTCAGGCACGGATTGTTTTCTTTGTAAATAATAGATTTGGAATGAATCCCTTATTGAGATTTCACAAACTAGCGGTTCTCCTGGTCTTTTGCGCTTTCCATTGCAAAAAGTAAAATGTTGCAGATTAATTATAAAGTTTGCAAAAGGGTGAAGAAAAAATAAATAAATTGTTAGAAACATAATGATCACGGAAATTGCAAATTAGGAACGTAAAGTGACTGGCCGTTTTGTGAAAATGTTATTCAAAATTGCTGCTTGGGTCGTTACTAATAGAGATGAAAACGTTTGTTTTTCTGTGCAAAATTTTATTTTTTTTCATTAGTATTTTCCCATGACACCGAAAAATGTAAAAAACTTATATGAACTTTAAAAAATATTTAAATACTTAAATAGTATATACATGGTTAACGACAATAACCTGACAATTTTCAGAATTCTGTAACGTAGCAATTGATGCAATTGAAATTCATTAAAATTGAATCACTACTTAAGTGAACACTGTGCGTTTGTCGTTGAGGTTGTTACTTTTCTAAATAAAAGCTAGTGCCACGTTAATATCAACTTGTTATCAGGAAAACTTAATCATTTTTACATTACTGAACTACGATGCATTTATGCCAATTCTTGGTTTTCGCATTGACGAATCGATCAAAAGTGTCAGATAGATAACATGGGGATACTATAAATCCTGGGTATACTTTGATCAACACTTTGTCTGCTACTTTAAAAATCTCTAGTAAAGCCGTTTATGTGACCATCAATTTATAATTACACAGGTGGTTCCATGATGATTGCAGGAGCTGAGTGCACATGTGTTCCTGCCGTAAATATACATTATCTGTTTTACCTATTTTTCACATGTTTCAGTTGGCTGCAAAACTTCATATCCACAACAGTAAGTGTGTTTAATCGCTAGTAATACCATAAAAGCTTTGAATTTATCGATTAATTTACTGTAACTTGTTGCGTAGCAACTTAAGAGTGTAAATTTGATGAGTATTAAAAACGCGACAGCGAAGCTAGAGCGTTTTTATCATCAAATTTACACGATTTAAAAGTTGCTACGCAGGAAGTTTGAGTTAATTAATCGAAGAAATTCAAAGCTTGAATGGCATTTGATTAGATTATTTTATGAATTGAAATTGTTTAAAAAATTTTTGTTTGGTGGAAACTAGGCAACGTCGATATAAAGGAACTCGAAGTTTTATCAAAATTATCGCTATAATTCCGTGTTCCTTCCTCAAATAACGAATTGTGATTGGCTATATTAGCTATGAATAAAATAATCATGTCATAACTACTACCCATCTATTTGGGAGTCGAATTAAATAAAAACCATGGTAATTTTCCGTTAGGTCTTTTGTTGAAAGTCGTTTTTGTTCCATGGGCTAACTTTGATCAGCCTCTGGGGTAACATTGATTGCTTGATCAATGTTGCCACATTCATTGAAAACGCAGCACCGAATGAACAAAGGCAAGAGGAACCTATTCTTACCACCGATTTAGCAGTGGGTCAACATGTATTAGAAATTTTTTTTTAAATACGTTAACAGAATAATTGAAGGTGGCGAAGAAATTGTTATCGTTGGCTTGAAATCCATACGCAGGAATAAAAGAGAATTTAACTTTATTACTGACAACTTTTCTGAAATCTAGGAGAATGACATTATTAAGGTATTGAAACATCCTTCTTCAAAATTAGATGACAATGACGACCTCTTCTATAAATTTGAGGCTGACATTGACGTTTTCGAAGTGTGAAATGGTTATAGTAGGTCCCTATGTACCTTGTTTTTTTTTTTTTAGAGGAGGTAAATCTTTCGAACTTCCTCCCCTTAACGTCTTCCTCACCCCGGGAACCACATTAACATTACATCAAGTATTACTTCGAGGTGAGTGACTCTGTTTAATTCCATTTACACTTATCATTAGATCACATCTTTTGGTAAGCTTTCACTCACACTTTTTCACCTTTCATTTTCGTTCCCTTTTACCTTTCATTCTCACTCTCTATCACTTTCTCCCTCTATCATCAAAATTGCTTCTTATTAGTTTGCTTTCACACACACTTTTACTCATTTCATCTTCTTCCTCCTTTACCTATCATTCACACTCTCTATCACTCTCTCCCTCTTTCATCATCTTATTGTTAGATTGAATTGTGAAGAAGGCATCCCTTGACTCCCCTTGGTAATGGACCCTCTGGTTGTCAAGGCTTCACATGAACTTGCATCTTTAATTGTGATGTTCGTTACAACCTAAATGACTCAATAAGCTTGGTTAAATATGATTCAAAAATAATTAAAAGAAATAAATAAATAATTAAAAATTTAAAACCCTATGTACCTACAGAGTTCCTTTAAAACAAATCCGGGTGTTCGTTTAAAAAGGGTCATCTAATTACTTTGAAAAATAATTGCATCTTCGTTTAACGAATAGGCGAATAAAACTGCACCTCCGTTCAGCAAAAATTCGAAAGGCTCTAGATGCAGTTTTTAAATGAATTTATATTATGATTACCTATAGCACGTAAAAAAAATCCTAATTTTTTTAAAACTTTCTTCGTCTTTTCAATAAGGTTACTTTCGTATGCCGTTAAAACAATCACGAGTGATCAAAGTATCCCCAAAGTCAGGATATCTTTGACCAGCAGGTTTTTATTTTTTCTCCGAAAGTTTTGGATTTTTTTGCCTCCCTATCTTCAAAATCGGTAATCGAATAAAAACCGATATTCCAATTTTTAATTTAATTTTAACCGTAAACAAAAAAAGTTATTGTATTTTGAAATAAAAAATTGATCAAAGTATCCCCATTTTACGGTCCATCATATCTAGAGCAACTACGAATCTCCCCTTTAATGCATCCATAACTAACCTGTCACAATGACACTGCGTTATCGGGAAGTTCAACTGTATAGTAATAATAAAACTCTGACGCTAGATTGTTTTCAAAGAAAAGTGAGCAAATCAGAGTGAAAATAGTAACATTGCTGTTAAAACCGAACATATGTAGGTTCCTACAACGTTAATGGTCACCCCTAAAATTGGTCTCAAATATTAATTTATTATCTTCCTGCATCCTGCATCAAGCAGTGATGTATTAACACAACCTGGTGTTATTAGTTTTTCTTTATGATAAACCAGACGTCGAGCAAAAGCAAGGAAGCATAAGTTTTGAAAAATCAAGACTAAAGATTTTTGTGGAATTTACCTACAGCGTTTAATTTCATCTTGCAAACCACAAAAATGTTTTTGTTTAAATTTTTTAAACGCGTTTGAGCCAAAAAATTAATTGATATTAAAATCACCGAAAGTTCTTCATTTTTGGAATAAAATTTTAAATCATAGCATTTTTGAATGGAGCATGAAGAAACCTTTCAAATGAGGTATCACAAACTCCCCCTTCCCATTTAAAAATTTGGGGGCTGCAACTGTCACTCGGAAGGGGTTGAGGTTAGGGATGAAATTTTCACTTTACAGGATATCATGTCATAGACTAAAAATGACGTGTTTCGGAATTTTTTCTCAATATGCACAATAATTGAGATAATGAATTTATTCCATTTGGCTGGCGCTGACTGTATAATATTGATCTACATGCTTTTTATAAAAGCAATATTTGGCAAAATTCCGATATAAGGGGTGATTTCTGGGCTTATTCTAAGACAAAAAGTATAAGCATAATTATGTCCTAAACAGTCTAGTTTTTAAAATACAGAATGTTGTGAATATTTAAAAAAAAAATAAGTTTCTGAAAAATTTTGAAAGCGTTCCATGTTTTCGTGTAATTTGATTGTTTCTACAGAGGCTGTCAAGCAAGTCATCTTAAAAAATTTTCTCGACAGCACCTGCTTTGTTTTTGACCTTGGACACCCTATACCTTAAAACCTAGACCATTAAGGACAAACATTGATAGGAATTTTATATCTGGGAATAAACTAAATATTCCTAGCAGTGTAGGATTCAAATTTTCCAATATTGTTGGGAGTTTCAATTCATAAAGTCTGCAAGAAAAAATATGATTAATATTCTACAATTCTTAAAAAAACCTTCAAATCTAGTATATTCTTTTAATATTTTTAAAGCTATAAAAAAATACAGTAATATAATAAGATAAGAATTTAAGAATCAAGTTTTTCTTTATAGTCGCATTCTTAAACTGAATGAAAAATAAATAGTTGCTGGAAATAACTAGAATGAGTGTGACACCGAGTGCTCAAACCGCTCAACCGGCAACAAAAAGAAGACTGAAGTTTCTTGCTCGCCAGTAACAGGGAATATGACAATTCCACCCTTACACGTCACCCTGGAACCTCCGCAAGATTTAAACAAGGAAGTCAACATTCTTCTTGTGGGGGAAGAAAGAGTTGTACAGTCGACGTTCATAAATGAATTTGTCAACTACTTAGCGTTTACCACTTTGGAAGCTGCGGTTCCAGAAAACCTAATCAGTTTAATTTCGAATAAATTTACAATAATCACCGCTGACAATTTCGAAACCAAGGTCGCACAATTGAATTGGTGAGCAAATTGTTTTTGCAAACAAAAATGTACTACTAAATTTTTAGCCGGTGAAAAACTGGACATTATTAGACCAAAAAACGAAAATGACTGTTACCTGATGGGAGTGATACAAAGTAAGCCTGTGCAAAGACGCAGACCTCGTTATAATCAGTAAGAAATTTCAACATCAACTTTGAGATGCATAAGAAACCGAAATCTATTAAATGCACCGGCCGTACCACAAGCTCCAAGGATTTTAAATGGTACGTTTTCTTGCAGAAAGTAAGTAAGCTTAAAATCGATCATGTAGGGTTAAAAAAGATGATATTGAAGAAGAATACGAATCTAATAATATCTTGAGAGGTGTGGTCCGCCGCGAAAAGTTTGTGTCTTGTACGCGTGAAGTCGCAAGCCGGAAGTACTTACTTTATTCCTTGAAAGACAATTAATCATTTCATCTTTTAGTATTACTTAAGAGAAAACGGTGCATCCTACATCTTTCCAGATTACAGGAATAAAAATTCCGAAAAAATGCTTCACAGTACGGTGCATGATCAAGCCAAGTATGGAGTTGCTCGTAAAGTGAACAAGAAAAATAATCGCCCAAAACTTGTGTCTCAATACCCGACACAAAAAAGGAACTGTTTTTTCATGTCTGAGTCACTATTTGCAGACGATATTAGAATACTGTATAAAGAATTCAATACATCAGAAGCGCGCCCACCTTGGAAGCTCTTGGAAAATGGTTCAAGAAGTATATGATTCTTGCAACAAAATCAATCTGTCTAGGCCAGAAGATTAAAGGTTGTTAGATTGAGAATGAATGTATATGAAGTATTTTGAATAATTTTTTCTTTTTTCGATTCGTTTTGAAAGTTAGGGCGTAAATGATAAAAATTTCCCAATCGAAGATTTTCGCTCGTGAAGCGTGTTTACATTAATTATTAGTAATTATTATTTTGTAAAGTCGCGGGACGGATTCCATCAGTTCATTTTTAAAGTTACCGCGAAAAATGTAAAAATGTAAAAAATTTTAGAAACGTAAAAAAAAATTATTCAATATACGACTTTGATCTTAAAAGTTAAAATTCTAAGCCTCCTGGGTTTAAAATTTTTAATTTTTATTTATTTTAATTATTTTTTTAATCATATTTTATCAATCTTATTGAGTCAATTAGGTTAATGTGAAGCCTTGACAGCCAGAGGGTCCATTACCAAGGGGAGTCAAGGGATGCTTTCTTCACAATTCAACCTAAGATGATCAAGAAAGAGGGATAGAGTGATAGAGTGATAGAGAGTGAGAATGATAGGTAAAGGGAGAAGAAGACAAGAAATGAGTGAAAGCGTGAGTGAAAGCAAACTAATAAGAGGCAATTTCATGATAGAGGGAAAGAGTGATAGAGAGTGAGAATGATAGGTAAAGGGAAAGAAAATTAGAAATGAGTAAAAGTGCGAGTGAAAGCAAACCAATAAGAGGCAAAAAGATGAGATCTAATGATAAGATGTTGATGGAATTAAAACAGAATCACTCACCTCGAAGTAATACTTGATGTAATGTTAATGTGGTTCCCGGGGCGAGGAAAACGTAAAGGGGAGGAAGTTTAAGATTTACCTCCTCTACAAAAAAAAAAAGGCCAGACAATGTAGTAACTAATGCTCCCAAGTTACCACTTTGGTTTAATTTCATGTCCACTCCTTTAGGTAATTGTAAATAGATATTTTCTTATTAGTTCTACAAACTATTAATTTTAGATCTGATTACAAAAATCCCTTAAATGAAGAACTTCTAAATGATTAGTATCTGGAAGGTTTAAAGGCTTGGTGACCTGAAAGAGAACCGATTTCAACAAAATCAAAAAGTAAGGTGGGCAAAAACACAACTGATCCTTCAGAAGCTAAACAAGTTGTTAAAGATGAAAACTATCCTTTTTAAATATTATTGAGTGTTAAACTTTACAAAATAAAGAGTTATTTTCACTAAAACAACCATTTGACTATTTGCTATAAAATGTGCTACGCAAATTATTCTTCAGCTGGTAAAACAACAATTAATACAATATAATTTGAATTTGTTCATTACACTTGGAACATACTGATAACAAAAATACATTATTTTGTAAATTAATACGGTACAGCTTTGCTACTTCGGACATGTGGTTTGGTTTTTTTTATACCAGCCTGGTCACGCTTTTAAAATCTAGAGAAGTTCGTACATTGAATCACTTAATATCTGCAGATGACGGGGTGCTAATAGCTAAAAAACCCACGAGAACACATGCTTTACTCTTTGAACAACCAATCCAAAAAGTAAATCTAAAAATCAATTTGCGAACAAACTTATGTTCGAAGAACCTCTTAATAATAGAACTTTACTAATTAGTTACATTTGATATTTTTTTAGTTAAAGAATTTTATAATAGGTTACAAATACAAAAATTGCAGACAGAGATGTTGAATTAATTATTAAAAAACCTAAGGTCAAGATTTTGTGTTTATGATAAAGTTTCATTCTAATCAAGTAGCATAAGAAGTTAAAAATCAACTTTTTCTTTAAACAAATGATAGTCTCAAAGTAGATTAAAACCAGCGAGAAATGAATAGTCGTTGTAAATAATCAACATGAGTGACATCAAATGTGCAACTGGAGACAATAAGGCAATACCGCTTGTAGGCGACAAGGAATACAACATTCTTCTACTGGGGGAAAAAGATGTTGGCAAGTCGACGTTCATAAAAGCCTGTTGCAACTACTTGACGTTTACCACCTTAGAAGAAGCAATTGCCGGAAACCCCGTCGGTCCGATCCCAAGTAATGTTACAGTAGGCTCTGATTATGACGTCGAAACCATAGTCGAACAACACACAGTCGGGAACTCACCTGGAGAAGTGACAAAAAAGCCAACCACACGAACTACCGAAAGTTTCATATTTTACCAATCCAAGAAAAAAATTCGTCTTATCGACACTCCTGGAATAAGCAACAATAATACGGAAGAAAATAATAAGATTTTCGACAATATACTTAAATATATCCGTCAATTAGAAAGTTTGGACGCAATTTGTATTTTTGTAAAATCTGACGAATCGACCGGTTTTAAAGACGCCATTCATTACTTACTTTCTAAATTTGATAGATCAGCCATCGAACGCATATTCTTCGTTTTCACACATTTGAAGGATAGTTTTGATATGCCTGGTAACGCTATCTTGGCTATAAATATAATATTGGATGAAATTTGTACCAAATTCTCTGTTCGGATACCTTTCGGGGAAAAAAATGTTTTTTGTATCGACAGTGCAATATTTCAACGTTTAGTTGCATTTCGTGACAACTTTAAGTTTCCAGAATCTGAACAAGCTGTATTTAAATCTAACTGGAAATTTTCTGCAGAGGAATCTACCAGGTAAAAATTGTTTTAAAGCATAAACCATTAGTTTCAGTTGATTTTCAATGACAAATTGTGGATGATTTAATTAAGCATCTTGAACATGAAATTTTCAAATTGTATTTGTTCTAGAATGATTTTAAACACAACGGAGTGTCGTTTTGCATCTCTGACGCCACATCGTATTCAAAGTATTATTATTATTATCATCAACGAAGTGAGATGTTTTATTCGCCATTTAGCAATTTCGACGGTTAATGCAAGAGAAATATTTGAGAATAATCTTATTGCCATCAAGAAACAAAAACATCTGTTACACAGTTACAGAAATGACCAAAATCCACAATTAACTGTTATGAACGTCAGAAGGAAAGATCTTCCCTATAATGTAATAGTTTGCACTTCATCAAAATGTCAAGGAACTGTTAATGTTAATGGAGTCGACGTTGAACACTATCAGCAGCGTTGCCACCATCCTTGCCGAGCCAACTTAAATGTTCACTCTGAATGTACAGCAAATTTTACGAAACCATATTGTTCTGCATGTGGATGTGTGCAGGAAATGCACATTTGTATTGCCTACGAAACAGAAGTTTATCTGGATCCACTGCTAGTGATAAATAAACAACGTATCATTGAAGAAGCAGAAAAAACACTAGAGAAATACCAAAAAACTTCAGAGGAACTTGGAAAAGAACGTGAATCTATTTTGAAACTAATTGTAAAACTCGAGTATTATTTGCAATATTTAGTCATCGTTCCCTATCATGACAAATATCGAAGTTTTATTGAATTTGCTTTAAAAATGTAAGTATTCAGTTGAAACTATCAAATCTCTTACTCGATTCTTTTAGAATGGAAGCGGATGAAACGAGTGCAAATGAAGACAAAATAACATACTTAAAAGATTTGTTAGAACGTTACCAGATAGAGAAGAATATTCGTGATGAGTGCCTGCTATGGGGAAAAAGTGTTGGAAATTTGGTTGTCTCTGCAACGATAGTGCAGAATCTTTTATCTTTAGTTCAAGAATCCAATAAGCTGCCAGATTTTGTAGAAATTATTAAAAAGTCGCCCGATGGTAAAAGATTAGAGGATGCAATAGAACAATGGCTCAAGACCGAAACAGTTGGTCAGAAGTGCTAATTTCTTTATGGCCAATATTTTAATATCTATTATCAATCATTAACAATTTCAGTTTCTGCAATAAAATGTAATGTAAATGTAATATGTAATGTTTAAATGTTAATTTATATCTACTTGACAAATGCAATACCAATCATATACAGGCAAAATGTAGTATTATTAACGTATTATTGTAATTAATAACAATCAATAAAATTATAATTTGTATGGTAAAAAACACTAAATAAAATTTAGCTACATAAAATTTTTAAGTCTTGCATCTTTTTTATTGTCTTAAGGTGGGTTTGATAGGTCTAGAAGTGAGGTTAGAATTATTGAATTTTCAGTCCAAGTTAATTTAAATATTACAATTTTAAGAAACATTTACTCAGTGTTACACTATAGCCTACTTAATACCGAATGACGAGACATACTTGAGAAATTTTGGTAATGAGCAAAATCGCTTGAAAATATTTTAATATAACGTAATAAATTATGAAAGTATATGTCATCATACCTTCATGCCAGTGGTTTGCGATTTCTACCGTGTGAAGCTTATCTGCACTGTACATTTTAAATTAACTTGGATTGAAAATTCAATAATTCTAACCTCACTTCTAGACCTATCAAACCCACCTTAACAAAACTACTTCACAAGCATTCTTATCTACATAAGAACGACATTAAAATTCGTCTGCAAAATTCTTTCATTCAATAAATTGTATCGTATGTGCGTAAAATTTTCTTATTCATGAAAAATCTAATAGAAAACTACATCTTCAAATTGACTGCGGTCCCAATAAAGTTTCCCTCGAATCAAGGATAACTTATTAAAAAGCAATCAGCATATCAACGGAATTTTAATGAAAACATTTTTAATCTGTTATAATTTTCGAATCCGCCGAGACTGCTAAGGTGTTTGTCTTGTTTAATTTTAACAGTGATTAACTGTGCAAGACTATTACACTCCTGAAGTTATCCGACAAACATAATTTTTAGTGAGAACTTAACCGAATTATAACTGCGTCACTTCTCCAGATTGAATTAATGATTGCGATAATAAAATTATAGTAATTAGTAGTTTGGCGAGAGTTCGATAAATGTTATTAAATCAATAAAATATAATTTATCTTCGACAAATTTCACTAAAATTAATCAAATTTAATATCAAAACGCTTCGTTTATGTCAGTATCATTTTTTTCATTATTGCTTTTTAATTGAATTTTCAATCGAGAAAGAAATTAAGAAATCGACACATTATTAATTCTTATTGGATCAAATTGTAAGTCTATTTGAAATTAATTGTGATATAAGTAATAGTTCAATGAAAACCAGAAGGAGAAAAAGGACTTCGAAAATTTAAAAACTTGATTCAACTTGTCAACAGCAGCCAACAAAATTAAAATTGATGAACACTAAAATATATTTCATTGTCAGTGTCAATTTCATATTATTGTTTTTTAATGTGAAGTTGATAAATGGGAAAAAATTAAGTGATAATTATATTTTCTACTAATTACATATTTAATACTGGTAGTTTCGTAAGTACCACTTATTTGCAACCCTCTACTAATAATTAATAATAATGTGCAATTTTGCTGGCTGCTCTTTCTATATTGACGTGTTGCTAGATTTTAATTAACTTCAAATGAAATATGCTCGAAATTAATTATTCGTTATAGAAGATGATTCGTAATTAAAGTTTCGAAAACATTCCACATAAACATCCCATGCTTAAACAAGCTCTGCGCTTACCCTTCTGTTCAATTAAAAATTGGAGTTATTAGATTTAATAAAAGCTAAGTACTAAGTAATGACACTGTCAGATAATTAAAAATGGTAATGATTAAAGTAAAAGTGATAATTTAAAATATACAACCATCAAACCAAATACAGTAGAGCGTCGATTATCCGAACGTCAATTATCCGAAACGTCAATCATCCGAATGACGATTTGATTTATCCGAACGCCAATCATCCGAATCGTCGTTAACTTTGCCATTACATTACATTATAATGTGATTGAAATATTATTTATTGTTCAATATATTATGTTTATATTCTATCATTTTGAGCGTTTTAGTGCTCATAAAGTATGACTGTTCGGTCATCCGAATTTTCGATTATACTAACGGTAGTCGGTCCCAATTAGTTCGGATAATCGACCCTCTACTGTACTTATAAAGTAATTTTACACTGCTAAAAAATGGTCTAAATCGATCTCAAGACTTGTATGGGTTTCCCATTGAACAGAAATAGACGTACTCTTGTTTTAGTCAATTACAGTTATTAGGGTTTCATAACAGAGACTAACAGGTATATTTTTGTTTTTCTTAAACAAAAGGATATTGTTCAAAATTTGTTTTAGTTATGAATCTTGGTTTCACTTATCGCGAAAATTTTAACTGT
Organism: Dascillus cervinus; assembly: GCA_949768715.1. Taxonomy (NCBI): domain Eukaryota; kingdom Metazoa; phylum Arthropoda; class Insecta; order Coleoptera; family Dascillidae; genus Dascillus; species Dascillus cervinus. Next base: position 19,335,083 of record OX458319.1, on the reverse strand, counting down.
TATTGTAAGATATTGAAAATGGTATTAACTGTTCCAACTTTAACTTTAAGAAAACAACAAAATTCATCACAAAGGGCATACTACTACAGTTTATATATCCTAAAATAAGACACTACAAATAACCTATTACTATACATATTCCCACGTAACACATGTACATCCAATGGACGTACATTGGACGTACACAAACGAATCACTGTACGTCCAATGTACGTCCAATTTGAGACTAAATTGGACGTACATCTGGACGTCAGTTTGTGGACGTTTTTGGGACTACATTTGGGATCTTTTCGAACGTTCAATGTACGTCCATATCGTGCCGGTTCGTGGACGTCCATCGACAAACGCTTATTGGACGTCTTTGGGATTGTAAACGGATTCGTTTTGGACGTTCACTGGACGTCTTATGTATGTCCATTTGGACCCGAATTATGGACATTAATGGACGTACTTATAAACGTTGTGGGATTAAAAAAAAATAAATAAAAATGGAAAAAAGCATATATTCGAAAATAAATAACCTTAAAAAAAATTGTAAATTCAAAAATTGTTACAATAACGAACTTTAACAATTAAAACTAACCATTAACACATTAAATAACTTATTCTTAAAAAATACGTATAAAGAAATATGTAAATTCAAAAATAATTTGCAGTGAACAACTTTAACTATTAACAAACTAGAAACTTAACCTAAAAAAATATGAATATTCAAAAATAATTACCATACAGAATTTAATTAATTATTAACTAATTAAACAACTAGAAACATTGAAAAAAAAATTATTTCAAAGCAACACCGGTCCTTATCCACCATTTTCGAATAAATTTACTTAGCTAAAAAGAAAATATTACACAACTTCTTTAAAATCATTTTAACTTACCAATATAATCAGCTGCAATTACACTTTTTCTCTGTCCAAGTCTTTTTATTAGTTGTTCGTAGTTGCGTCTTTTTTTTGTTGCACATTTTCTTCCAAAGCAGTAATGATTTTTTCTTTGTTTTTCAGAATTGTGGAAAGCGTAGAAGAGGCTAACCCCACATTTTTGCAAATGTTGGCTATTTAATATAGCAATTGTTTCGAAAATATTCAGTTGCTTTCGTTTATTAGACCAAGTTACTTCAATAAGAGACTCAATGCAACTAATATTTTTGTATCGAATTTCCAGATACCTCCAATGTTTGTAAAACGAAAGGAAGAACGTGACAATCAGTTGAAATGTTAGTATCGCAAAAAAGGTCTGTTTGCTTCTAGGAATGAGCTGACAATATTAATTTGCAGAATTACATCTCGTTATAAGCGGTTGAATCGTCATTAGACCACTCGTTATATGAAGATTCTCATTATAACCGATAATAATAATGGGGTAGAAGTCCCATTATAACCGGACTCTCGCTGTAACCTGTACTCGTTATAAGCGGTTTCCACTGTATATGTTATTGTACAAGTTCTCCAGGCCACCCGGATCATGCTTATAAAATCTAGAGAAGTTTGTATAACGTTCAGAGATTTAAATGAGTCTACTGGACCTTCGTAGGTAGTATTTGTTCAAAGGTCAACACAAAAATACAAAATTGTACTTGTTACTGTCGATATGGGTGAATTCGAGTTTAAATGACGTGATCTGTTATGCTCTCTTTCAAAGTGGCCATGATGTTTTTTTTACTGGCGGACGGATTAAAATTCGTTATATATGTGTACTGTTCAGAAAGCAATTTAGGAAAAACAATATAAGTAAAAAACTTGGACGTGCCATCTGAAGCAATATAAATCTACAGTTTCTTTATCTAAAAATTCCTCTTTAGTGTTCTTCTGCGAATTGTGTAATTCTGGCCCACCCTGTTTTTCCTCATCGTCGTATGCTAAACAGACAACTGGATGCTGTTTAGCAATAATGAGTTAATTGACAATTTATAAAAAAATGAGTTAGCAAACATTATGAATCGTTCTTAAGCTGTTTTATGTGAAGCATAAATGATTCAAGCCATAAAATAAAGTTTACTGCCCTATAATCAAAATAATGTCAACCCACAGACGTAAACTGTAAGGTTGAAAGAGTTTGGCAATAATGAGTTAACCTCTGTATGTTTTGGTAAATTTATTTTTGTAAATTTATTGTCTGTAAAATCATCTAATATTTTAATGTTGCCTGCTTTTGTAATGAATGTGCAGGCCTGACGAAGAGAATATCAATGTCGTCGAAACGCTGCCAATAAAAATCTCATAAACCATCGTTTCCTATAGTGTGGGTCGCGATCCGACACCGGGTCGCAGAAAAATTCTGCTGGGTCGCGGCAAAAATTGTAATTTGTTATATAATTATTTTGCAATTTTTGTGTATGAAATAAACAAACAAATAACTTGATTTTTATTAAAAAATAAAATTTGTTTCGTAAATAAATGTTTTTTTTTTCATAAGGTATGTCGCGAAACATTTTAAAACCTCGTACCGGGTCGCAGTCAAAAAAGTTTGGGAAACGCTGTCATAAACAATTAAAGAACATACCTGTTAACAACGTCAGTGCAGATTGTTATTATTCTACATAATAAATTTAAACTGCATATTACAATAGTACTTTGTGTACCAAGGCGGTAAAGTGAATGTTTTCCGGGGCGAAAAAAGATATGGCCAGGCGAGGCGCAGCCGAGGCTGGCTACTTTTTGAGGCCCGGAAAACCACTTTGCCGCCATGGTTCACACAATATTTTTTATGCTACACAACATTACTACACCATTTTTTACAATATCCAACAATATTATAGAACTAATAAGGTTTATTTTAAATATTAAATAGCAGGTACAATTTATAAAGAATATTCAATGTTAATGTTAAAAATAGGGTTGCTGATTACACAGTTCGCAAAGGAAATTCCCTGTTAGGATAAATTTGACAGTTGCAATTGTTCCGAAAATTTTGAAGTAACAGAAGATGATGCGAAATTTTTGAATATCTTGCTGGGTGAAAGTTTTTGATTTTTTAGCAATGTGTCCGACCGATTGCTTTTTTAGAAAAGCATTTACTTTTGTGTAAGTTCCAATGTGTACATCATCTCTAACTGATAACATAGCTTTTAATATTTAGTGCATTGACCAGTGTTGATGACTTATATTTTAGAGACAATTCCGATAACTAATTGTAAGCTAAAATGACGCTTTCGCTATATCTCTTTATTTTTTTTAAACCACACCAGTTCATGAAATAATTATATTGTAGGTCATATTTTTTCTTTGATGTACACTTGGTAACAAATTCATGGTGACCACTTTGGCTGCATCGCTAACTTCGGGTGGAGTACAATACTCCACCATTTCATCGCAATCTTCATCCATTATCACAATCACAAATTAAATACACCACAGATAATAAAGAAATAAATTCAATACACAAACGGAACGAAAAACTGACAGGTTAAATTATGCATTTGAAACTGTCCGCCAGGGAGCTGTCCGCGCGCCACCTACAACTATTTTGTCGGCTAGGCATTTTACGGTTTCTTTGTCCGGCTAGCCGTGCAAAGGCATCCTTTCTCCTTTCAGTAGAGAGGGAAAAATTGGATTTTCTCATAGTGTAGGATAAAAAACATATTGTATTGTTTTATAATAACCTAGTGTCACTTTTTATTACACCATTTTTGTTGTTTTCAATAAAGTATAAGGGTGCAATAACCAAAAATGAGTCGAGTCAACCCACTTCTTCAATTTCCTATGCCTTTATAAAATAAATAAATCCTTCAAAATTATCACAGGCTACTGAAATTGTAAGGCACCTACGTGAATACCTGATCGCAAAAGCAAGAACTTAAAAAATCGATTTTCTGAGGCCCAATGAACTTCAACAGCGATTATCTCGAAACTATAATGATGTGGCTTGAATCATTATTATTAATCATTGTAAATTGACTTTTTTTAAATGTGTTTTTTAAAATGTTTAATAATGTGTAATTGACAATGTTTTAAAGAATGTGTTTTTTTAATGTTTGTGAAGTGTTAAATTTGTAATAAGTTAAAAAAAGATTTAAAAATGTTGTTATGGAAAAAGGAAAAAAAAAGTCAGTAACTAAAAAAATGAACCATTATTGCTAAACAGCATCCAACTGCAAAAGTAACGCAACAATTGGTAAATTTTTAAATTTAGTTTCATATTTTTTGAGATAAGAAGTTTCTAACCAAAGTTATGACCTCATCATCGATTTTTTAAATATAAGCCGATATTTTTTCGTAGCGATTTTGATATAAAAATGTTAGCCACTTCCAAACCATATGCATAAATATCATAATTTCAATAATTTTACTACAAAAATAAGTTATTTCATCAACTTTTTTAATAAACTCTTTTTTAAATATCATAAACAGATATGAGCAAACATAACTTTCAAGCTGGTTTTTCTCGAAACACCATTTGTTGATGTGGGTCCTTTTTCGGGATGGCCCCTTCGGCCGTGTTGCAAATTTCATCCTCATGGAAATGACCAACTTTCTCACTCTTTGAACAATATACTATTATCTGGTTAGCAACCAAAATTGAACGGTTAGCAACATTGTTGATATTTGTTAGTAAATGCCTGTAAGGTCACTTTTTACTGTGAGTAATCAATTCCAATAAATCACATTCACAAATGAGTAACAAGTAAAATGATTTACTTGGGTCTAAATCATCACTGAATAATGTTAAAATGATTTAGACAATCGAAATGCATTTACATTTAATTTTTTCTATTTATTTTTTGTGCCAACGCAAGTGAAGTTGGTTTTTACCTAAAATCAGAGGTGCGGACACATCCTCCGCATACAGTAATAGTGTCCCAATTTTTTCATCATAGTGACGAAAATTTAACAAATTTAATACACATAATTATTGGAAATTGTGGGAAAAGTTTCATAAAGGTTACATTTTTATTTTAAGAGAATCCCGCATAATTCTTTAAAAAATTTGCTATGGCCAATTTCTCCATTCTCATTTAAATCCCGGGTCATAAAATTTGCATCGATTGCATTCCCGCCTTCCATTTCCCGCTTTGACCCGTCTGGTGACTTCAAAGTAATATAAATGCATCCCAACGGAGCACAAAAAAAAAGTATTTATACAAACAAGTCCTATTCATATTGATAAGCCGCTTCTGCTTTTAACGCGTGAACACAACCCTCCCCGCAAAACCCCGAGAAACTATCAAAAGAAAATTGAAACGTAATTGGCAGTTAGATTCCAATTTGAAACACTGGAAATTACTTTGGTGCGTCTTTAAAAACACGGGAGTGAAGCTTGCTGTCAACATCTTATTACACCTACAAGAAACAGAACGATTTTTTTACGCACAGCCTCATTAATTGGACCACGTGTAAATAACGTTTGCAGTAAAGTAAATAAAATCCGATGGCAAAAACAATGTTGTTTTAGAGTTCGGCTATTGTCCTGAGCGGCATGAAATTTTTAAATTCGAGATAAAACAGAGGAAACCTTTTGTAACAGCTGAACGTGCTCGGTGTGTGTGTTGAAAAGATATGTGAATTTAAAGCGATCCTTTTCCTTCTTTTTAACCGCAGGCGATGCTGTTTTCCTTTAACTAAAACATCATCTCGCGAATAGCACAATGCAATTAGTTTGCGGATTTATTAAAATCGTGATAAACGCGATAGGGCACACGGATTTCTTTCAGAGTGTCTTTCTGACGATCAAAGCCGAACTAGGTTCAAGTCAATTTGTAAGTGTGGGTTTTTTGTATAATTTCCTTTGTAGCGATTTTCATTATCAAGCATTTGTTATTACTCGTCGTAGGCGTTAAGGCCATTTTCTTTTCAAGAATGCTCAAATCCACCCAGGGCGTAAACCTGTCGATTTAATATTATATCTAATTTCTTTTTTATTGACAGAGATTCGTATCGCGAAAATTAGTTTCAATCTTCCAATTTTTCAGGTATTAAATTCAATTTCAAGCCCTAATCCTTTTGCAGATAAAAATGACGATTTGCTTCATTTTTCAGGATTAAAAACTGAATTGAAGTTCGTGAAGAAAATTCCGTAATATAACAAGCTGAAGAGGTCGTCGTTGAGTTTGTGGGTCGTTTTATTGCTTTGATGGCATTGTGAAATCAAAAATTTATTGCAAAATCATCATAAAAACTTTCGTGCGAAAATTGCGATTCAGGCAACGCGACTTTTTTGCAGTGGTTGAATTTAAATGAACAAGTGACATTAAGTGGTGTCTAAAATTCGTATGACAATTTAATCCTGAAAATACTCGTCGGATGTCCTTTAACGTTTTTTTTCTTTTTTTAATTGTTTTCGATTTGATATAATTATTATTATTGTGGACAACAGAATCCACATTGTTCATTGCTCACATATTTCTTCTAAAACAGAATTTTATAATGAATTTTCCGAAAAGAGTGACGGGTGTAGCAGATCTTATTTGAAATACGCATACACGACAGTCAATTCCATAAAACCTTCGAATAATAGATGGGATGTGTGTTGAAGTTCGAGTTACTTTTTTCGCAACAGCGTTTTCTAAAGTAGCCCCTAAAACAAACCCAAATAAATGGAAAGCTTTATCGGTTGGGACGCACATTCATCAAAACAAAAAATTAACTTATAAGGAAAACGTTTTTTGACAAATTATAGCGTTTGAAATATTTCCAAGATTTTGTTTTATTTATAAAGACAATTTTTAACCGAAGCATCATTTTATCAATTTTAGTATTCACTGAAGTGAATATCTTTTAAATCCACCCTTTTAGCCATAAATGTGTCTTCTGAGACAGAAAATACTTATTTCGTATGTTAAAGGTCAGGTTGGGAATGATTTAAATGTATGTGCAGAAATGTACCTTAATGTAACTATTGACACACATATAATAGTATATTATGCAACAAGCACAAAATGATGCTCATTTTGCACGAGTATGAATTGCAGTTCGAGTCGCAGACTCGTACTGCAGCAATTCATACGAGTGTAAAATTGCCATTTTGTGCGCGTTGCATACTGCACTTTTTCTACGATAACCTCTGCTAACGCGTTTAACATACTTTGCGTTGATACATTTTCTTAGACGTTTCCGGTAATAAATTTAATGTTGTGAACTTTGCAACTTCAGTTATGTTTGGAGGTGTTAATTCTAAGTCATTATCACTATCACTTTCCATATTAATTGTAAGAGTTATCGAAAATAACTACGAAATTATTATCTGCAACGTACAAAAATGTTGACAGAAGCAAACTGATGACATTCGATTTTCTAGGCCGCCTTAATATTTGTGACCAAAAACAGTGAACCGAACACGAAATATTTCATTTCGCATTTGTTGCCTAGCAACCGATGCGAAATGAAATTCTGTACAAAATGTAGTTGTTTATGATTGAATTTACGCTCGTGAAATAACATATTTCGATGTTGTCGTAGAAAAACGACGTTTTGAAACGGTTTCATACTAATAGACTATAACCGAGACGAAATATTACTCCCGCAGTGGCATAGGGTAAGCTAGACAGTCATTAGCCACCCTATAGTGATTGGCATAGGATTAGTTTTTAATTATTTATAGTATTTCAGTGCCGCTTTAGGAATATTTGACTTCAAAAATGTATAGCATCAACATTGTTGACCTTGCAACCCACTTCTCAGTCAATAGCTCATAACGTCAATCAGCTGTTTCCCGGTTATTTCATTGTGTATTCTGTTGTGCTGTTTTTTTAGTGAAAATTGACAACTTTTGTTAAGAATCAATAAATTCAAAGTGAGATTAAACCATAACGTAAGTATCTTTTTATATCAATCTTGGTTTAGGCATGCTTAACCATATTGAAAGAGGGTAGATTTTAAGCGGGAACTAATTTTTTAGGTTATCTAGTAAAAATATCTATGCCAATCACTGACTAGCAATTTTGAATTAAAAACAGTTATTGGCCATGTGGCCAATAACTATGTGAATTGATATTTTGTTTGTCACAAATTATTTGCTTATTTTTAGTATGTTATTAATAAACAATTCCTTAAAAGTATCAATTTCCTTAAAATTTTTATCCTGGTTAGTGGTTGGCCACGTGCCAATCATTGGTATATGTTAGTGGCCAATAACTATCTTTCTGCTCTCGTAGATGCCGAAAGTGCAGGAAGGGGCCAAATATCAGAAAAAATATTCTGAAGCAAATGTTTCAGCGGCATTGGATGCTATTAGTAATGGAATGTCTCAAAGGCAAGCGGCTGCCACATTCGGGGTACCGCGTCAAACCCTACAATTTAGAAAAAGTGAAAAGTTTCAGGATAAAATTAACTTAGGGCCAAATCCAATACTGACTAAAGAGGAGGAAAGTATTTTAGAAGAATGGATACTAGCGGGCTATAGAAAAGGTTCCCCAGTGAGAAAAATTGACATACAAGTATCTGTAAAAGAATTTCTAGACGAAAACCTACGTGACAACCCATTTCATCACAATCTGCCAGGAGATGGTTGGTACAGGGCCTTTCTTAAACGTCATCCTGCTCTTAATCACCGAACACCAGAGGCAGTTACAGCAGCTAGTTCTGTTGTGGCTGAAAAAGATATCAGGGGTTGGTTTCATTCGGTAGAAACATACTTGTCAGAAAAGGGTTTGGTTGACATATTACAAGATCCAACAAGGATATTTAATGGTGATGAAACTTGCTTTTACCTATGTCCCAAAAATTCCAAAGTGGTTGCACCTAGAGGTGCAAGAAACGTGTACGAAATAGATACTGCACAAGCAAAAACCAATATCACGGTGATGTTTACGTTTTCAGCCAGTGGACAAGTAACTGAACCTATGGTAATATATCCTTACAAACGACTGCCAGCTACGATAATAGAATCGGTACCTACCACTTGGGGCATCGGCCATAGCGAGAATGGATGGATGAAAGCAGAGCTGTTTTATGAATACATTGGAAATGTATTGTATCCAAACTTGAAAAACAATAATGTTAAGTTTCCTGTAATCCTTTTTGTCGACGGACATTCTACCCATCAGACGCTTAAGTTAAGTCAACTGTGTACAAAATTAGAAATAGTTTTAATATCGTTATATCCTAATGCAACGAGGATAATGCAGCCCGCGGATGTAGCTGCTTTTAAACCGATGAAAATGGGATGGAAAAAAGCTGTTTTAGAATTTAAACGAAAAAATAAAAGTGTAACGATCAATAAAGAAAAATTTGCGGGGATACTAAAAGCAGTCATAGATGATTGTGGTAAATCAGGCACAATCAAAAATGGGTTTCGAGCCAGTGGTTTGTTTCCGTGGGATGCGTGCGCCATCGACTACACTAAATGTCTTGGAGCAGGAAACATTGAGACTAAAGAAATGCAAAGCATAAACGAATCCGAATCATATGTAAGCTATTCCCAATTTCGAAGTATTGTTGGTGAAGATAGAATAAAACTATTTCAGCAAATAGATAGCTATGATAGTCAAAACAATGATGAATTTATTATATTGTACAAAATGTACAAAGCGTTTAAAAAAATTGATAATGGTTTAAATACACCCAATACAGACGAGAATCAAATTGGAGATGTAGATATAAACAATATTGATATAATATTCAATAACAATGCAATCGAGACTTCGGCAGATGTTGAAGACATGAAAGTATCTGCGAAAAATGCAACGAATGACGTGGAAGGATTAATTATATTTGAAAATGGTCATAATATACCAGAATTAGAAACAGCAGTAGGGTCAGTGATAGAAGATCAAAACGAGCAAAATGAGTGTAAAAAAGATCAAAATGGAAACAAAGAGATTCCAGTAGAACCCAATGAATCTAATAATATTAATTTAAGTCTTCGAGATTATGTGACTTGGCCAAAGACTCCTGAAAGAAAGGGAAAAAAAAACTGTGAAAGATTACCTTTTGTTCTAACAAGCACGCAGTGGAAAAAGATTAAAATGGAAAAATTAGAGTCAAAGAAACAGGAGCAAGAAAGAAAAGAAAATCTTAAAATAGAGAGAGGTTTGAAAAAAATAGAAAAAGAAAACAAACAATTATTGAAACGGACCACAATGAAGAGAAGAAAGACGACTGAAAAAGGTGATAAAGAAAAAATGAAAAACCAAAAACAGGAAAGTAGCATTCAGAAAGAGCTAACATCTCCAGAATGTCCTATTAATTTTCTTGATAACGATTCATCCCAGCAAATATGCTATGATCCTTCTGAACCTAGCACAAGCCGAGTGAATATTTTATCATGTGTAAAACGACAAATATTTGGTGTAAAAGAGGATAAAAATTTTATGTAAAACGTGTTAATAAAATAAAATTCCAATTTCGAAGTGTTTTTTCTTATGGTGCCAATGACTGATATTAGGATGGCCAATACCACAAATGTGGTGGCCAATGATTGTGAATTTAGAAAACAAAAATTAATTCTTACGTTTAGCTAATTTGACTTAATAATTTAAGAAGAATTATGAATTTTATTTGATTTTTGATTTATCGACTCTATGTTAAGAACTGTGTCATATCTTTAATATTTACTTTTACTGAATAATTGAATAAAAACTGTAGAGCGTTCCTTAAGTGGCCAATCACTATACAGTTTACCCTATTATTCGCAAATATTCCTATCTAAACCGGTACACAAAGTAAACCTCACATCAATTGAACGTGCTTGGAATTTCATGAAGAAAAATTCATCAGACACCTTCTTCCATATAATCTACTGGCACAATTTATGCATAGTTCGATACGTTGTATGCGAAATGGTCGAATTAATCGCATGTCTCTCTTTGGTTGATGTGATTGCATCGCTCTCAATTAAATAACCCCTCTTAACTTTTATCTAAGTGTGCGTGTGTGAGGTAATGAGATTCAACATGGAGTTACACAGAATTTAGATCAGGGCTACATTCATTAATGACCAAAATCGATTTGTAAATTGAGTCCCAAAAGCTGTCTTAGATATTTGAATGAATTAGGCATAACTTAAAAACAAATTTGAAAATCAAAAATAAAATTAACTTAAATGCAGGGGGTCGCAAGAAAAGGATTAAATATTAAATGTAAGGTTATAAAAAAATATTAATTAATAAGGCCACACAAGCTATTGAAAAAGAAACAAGGCGCTATCTGAATAACCGTCGGTTCGCGGACCATTGTTTCTGATTGTACTACAGGGCCTATGATTATTTAACCTCTTTTTGTAACACTCTTTATAACTTCAACTACTATTTTTATAAATTTTGTTTTTGTAATTGTTGTAATTCTTTTGTGTTGCTGTATAAAAATTATTTACATGTCACCATTTACACTCAAAGCAGCTTCTACTGATGAAGCTTTCTACACCAAATAGTTTAAATAACGTCAAACAATCAAATGAACGATATAAAGCAATTCTTATAAAGATGAAATAAGATTGATCATATTGTAAAGAAAATTTCACTATCAAGCTTTTCATCGACAGTTATGGGGTTTCAATTAATTACTTCTATTTCTATTGATTTTAAATTGTATTATTCTCATGTAATCACCAGGCGCGATAAATTAGAAGGAAACAAAATAGCTGATAAACTGACTAAACAAAAGTCATCGAAGAGTTGAAATCTATAACTAAGTAACTAATTCCGTGTCCCCACAACCGTGGTTAGATCTTGGTTGATTTCATTGTTAGTCTCCATCTATCTTGGTCCAACATAATAGTAGCTTCGTCATTGGTGGTGGTTTTGCTGCTACGCCATCGGTTTACCTTAGTCAGAAAACGCTCTAGAGATGTCTCTCGCCTTGGTGTTTGTTCTACACTAGGAGGCTCCGAAAGACACTATAAACTTTACAAAAATTTTAATGTTCTTGGAATAACGCACTAGACTGGGTTTTGAATAAACAATCATATTGGTTAAAGTTTGGAAAGGCTAAAAGAGTCAATCGACTTCTACCTACTGGGGCAGTAAACTATAAGGATATGGACTCGTTCCATAGAAGATATAGTGCTATTGAGTTGCTCTTACCTACTCCTTTAAGTTGGGTTGTCTGTACTCTTAATTCCGTCTCTTTTTCAAAAATTGAGAAGGTTTAAGTAAATACTGAGCTTTAGCTAAACGAATAGTTTAAGCGTCTAAAAACTTAATAAACTTGTAAACTGTTAATTTTTTGGGGCAGGGACTAATCTAATGGAATTACCATAATCTTTCGAATGATTTGTATACAACAAAACTAGGCGATTTACTAACACTTGACATGATATACCTACTATACAACGCTGTTTACTAGAAAATTCACTGACATATTCTTTGACTTATTTTAAGACAAAAAGCTTATACCTACATAAAACGTTCATAAATTTCATCTCCTTATGAGAATACAGATAGATGAACAAAATATTTGTAAGTAGTATTTTTGTTGGTAGAAATGGTCCAATAACTTTAATTTTCCTATTTTGGGGTATATTTGAGTTGGGCAGACTAGGGTACAAGTTTACACAGAAAAATAGCTTTAATTTCTTGTCTGCGATTCATTGAATTAAAATTTAAAATGAAACTGAAGAATAAAAACCTAGTCTCAATTAGTAAAGATAAGCCCAAGTAGCAGGTAACTCACCAGCGCAATTCGATACCACTTTACCGGCTGCAAACTTCCTTACCATCCAAACGCTGGCTTGAGTTGGAAGTGGGGTTCTTGGTCTCTGCGATAATTCTGTTATGGAGTACCCCATACCCAGTTGAACGCTATGTTAATCTGTCATTTCGATGGTAATTCTGATCTTTGCCCCCATAACCGTGGCAGATATACCGATATGGAGAAACCTTGAACTTTCAGTCTTAAAAACGACCAACCCTTTTCCCGTCTATTTAATTTTAATCTAATTACTTTTCAATTTTATTTTATCCGATTTTTGTAATTTCTGTCATCTTTATTTTATGAATAAAAATAATATCTTGCCTGTAAACTTCAAAATTTAATTGTCAGACCAAAGTTCCCTCTCAGGTGGTATGACAGATAGCGGCGGCGTCCAGACAGATTGACCGACCGGCCGCCATCAAACTATGAAAAAAATTATATAAAAAGAAGTAGATATCGACGAACTCCTTTTCATCTTCAAGCATTTTAAGGTGTGATCAGTTTAAACATCCAAGAAATCACTTGGCGTTCTATTTATTTTGTTCATTCCATTTGATTTTGAGATTCTTTACCTCTGGACACCTCAGGCACAAGACGCACACACGGGCAAGTAAAACTTGAGAGTAACTTGTGCCTTCAATAGTATATTACATACCGAGGCGGAAACTATTCCATTCCTATCGAGAGAAATATAGTTTACCGAAAGGCATAGCCTTGAGGTGAACTAGTTCTCGAAACACAGGACTGGTACTTTTGTCGAGGTTTGTATACTATTTTATTCGTAAATAATCATTTAATAAAACATATAGTGTTGCCTTTACCTATGCTCAATAATTAATAAATAATTGATTGTGTTCACCGTCCAAGTGCTTGAGAGAAGTTGGTTGCATACTCTAGATACTTTAATTTGACATTTATAGTTTAAATCGATAGTAACGCCCCCACAGGTTAAAAATGGTTTTATTACTGACTCCTTTTTTACTATTTCTGACCGGTTGAAGTGTATCCATAAAATTACTCACTTTCCAACATTCAAGGGGTTAGAAAAGTTGTATGTTATTAACTGATTGTGAATAAAAGTATTTTCTTTAAGTGGAACTCCTCTTAAATGAACTACTCCATAATAATTTTGCATATAAATATACAGTGAAGTCTGAATTATTAAACTTGGAAAATGCATCAAAATTGGTTCACTACATCCGAGCTTCACTATAAACGAAAAGACACGTTTGCAAGTACCAAAACAGTAATTTTCATTTTCCATATCGTCCCACTATAAATTACAGTGATTTATAGGGAACCAGTTTGTAAAAAGATCCCGTTCCCGTCGGCATTAAAAATGTCTATACTGTCATAGTTCTCGCGAAGATTTGAATAAACCACTTTATCTACCCTCTCATGAGTTGATTTTCCCCACCTTTTGTACCTTACATTAATTTTACACTTTAGATTAACTTTATAAAATCTGTTCTCTTTTTTTCCAAGTTGCGGAAACGGTTGATTTCGGCAAACTCATTTCACGACTAATATCACTCTATTTAACACCCATTTCTATCTTTTGAATAATATCATAATTTAAGTTTTATGTTTTTGCTTTTCTATTTTGAACGTTCCACGCAATACAATAAACTTTTTTTTTTAAACTCAATGAAATAAAATGAATGTGCTCTCATCTCAAGTTGAAATCCGGGAATTACTAAGGGAACCCTTGAAAAGTTCACTATAAACGGAAAATTTTACCTTATTTCAACAAAATTTTGTTAATTTTATCAGAAAGTTCATTATAGTCAGTTTCACTATAAGCAAAAAAAGTATATTAGCCTTATGAAAGCAAAATTTGGTACTTGAAGTGGCGTTCACTATACTTGGAAGTTCACTATAAGCGGATTCACTATATCCGAACTCGACTGTAACTATATTACGATGTAAAGTCTCTATATAGTGATGATTCTACAAGAAAGATTTACCAAATTCGTCAGAGAACAGAATTTCCGGTAATAGAAAAATACAATGAATGTATTAAAAATTTCCTTTTTTCCAAATTTTGACTAATTAATTAATAAATTTCTTGCAAATTGTTATTTACTTATGGGAATTTCGATCCTTAACAAATGCATTCAATAAGCGTTCAATAAGAAACGTATAAGTTCTACGAACATAATAACATGATTTTTAAATATACTACTGCGCAATCAACTTTGAACAAAATTTTTTCATCGTTATTATGTACTATTACGGCCACCGAAATGTACACGAATTTTTTTAGCAACTTGATTTTTGCTTCATATCATAGGCGTCCTAAAAAAATCAGCCAAATGTCAATATTATTCTGTTTATCACAAATATTGTTTCACGAAAGTCACTGGATAAAGCCAGCTTTAATATATGGAAAAATAGGGAAATTTGTGTCAGGTATCGAGCACATTTCGATGGTCGTAATAGTACATATCTGTATTGTTTATTTATAATTATGTGTGTTTAGAAATAAAAAAATATTTTTCAAACACAGTAAATCTCAATTTTTTGTTTTATTTTGGATATTGTGCATTCCAACTAACTACTTTTCTATACAGGTTGTATTATATTAAGTGTCCACCATTGATAACTTTGTTATTATTAGATATACAAATTTGGTTAAATTAGCAAAAAATTAGTGTTTTTTCTGCTGATTACCATAATCAAAGCAAAAAAACAATCAAACGTCAACTGTTCGAGATATTCACAAAAATAACTTTTTTTTTAAATGAAATGAAAAAGTCTTAATGCACTAGTAATATTAAATTAACTACCAAGAAGTTACAAGCAATTGAAGTTTTTATTTCAATTAACTACAAAAATCAGGTGGGCAAACTAAGAATGGAAGTTAAGAAAAACAGATTTTATGACTAATTGTAAGACATTATAATAGATGTTCGAAAATGCCACCCTCTTGGTTTACACATTTTTGAGCTTTTTTTGAACACTGCGCGCTGCTTTCAAAATTTTTCTCCCATCCAATGTATTGATTATTGTTAAAATTTTATTCTCCAATTCATTAACTGTTGCATATCTCTTCTTAAAAACTAAATTTTCCACATACCCCCACAGATAAAAATCCATCGAGGTTAAATCTGGCGAACGTGGTGGCCAACGCATGGGCCCATTAGTTCCTATCCATTTATCAATGAATAATCTGTTTAACAAATTGGTTGTTCCTTGATAATATGGGCCGGTGCTCCATCCTGTTGGAAATGGATGTGTTGCCTTGAAATTAAATTCATTTCATTTCAAAATTGAACACATCAAAAGTAATGAAAATGAATATATTACCTTAATGTTCGATAAAAAAATATTAACTGTCACATTTATTCAATTGTTTTTGACGTTTTAATAATTACCATTTTTGATTGTTTCAGTGCTTACGTGATTTTTGTAGTTAATTGAAATAAAAGCTTCAATTGCTTGTAACTTCTTGGTAGTTAATTTAAGAGTACTAGTGCATTAAGACTTTTTTACTTAAAATTAAACGTTCCCTCGAAATAAGTAAAAAAGTATAGTGCATTCCATTTTAAAAAATGTTATTTTCGTGAATATCTCCAACAGTTGACGTTCGATTGTTTTTTGCTTTCATTATAGTAATCAGCGAAGAAAGCACAAATTCTTTGCTAATTTAACCGACTTTGTAGCTCCAATAATAACAAAGTTACCAATGGTGGACACTTAATATAATACAACCTATATAGTGATGTTTTTTCATGGCTTTTCGAAAATCTATATAGAAGAGTTTGACTGTAAATACCATTTTAACAGTTTTATGTTAAATTTTGTAGAATAAAAATTTTTGAAAAATGATTTTACTCCATAATAAATTTTCCATCGATTTACTCGCAAAAATAATCCATAACAAATATAAAAATAAACTATTGGTGCTATTTTCAACCCTCCCTTTTCATATCATTGTTATAACCGATTTACACCGCAAATAAAAACAGTTTATCGCCCAAATCTCACTAAATACATCGGCGTAAAATATGTAAATGCACGAGTTATAATTACAATAGGTGTGATTTAACGTACGATATTATTAGCAGTTGCGTGCCCACAAAATTTAATCCTCGAACCGCTTATTCATTTCCTCCGCCATGTAATCTAGGTTTAATCAATTTCTGGAAACTTTCATAATCACACCTAAATTTTTTGAACGTTCAACTTATTCACCGATCGAACCTACTATTGATTGATGCAATTAATTGGCACTGTAAAGGTGTGCCTCCGCACAAATAGGCGGCCCCATTAAGATGTGCATAGGAAATGAAATTGTAACCACCACAAATTTATTATGAACGCTTGATGTAGGTCGGTGTCCAAAGATGATTAAACATTCACCAGACGAGAATAATTTGAATAGTCCTTAAACCCCGTTGAGAATACTACGGAATTTCTCCTTAGTTATTTTTCGAAAGTCTCCAGAAGTCCCAAAAAAAAAGTCATGCTGAATCAACAATATCGATTTCCGCATGAAACATGCCGGCACGGTTTTTAAATATCAATAAGAGAAGGTATTTTCATTTAACCAGAAGCGTCCATCGGACGACTTTTGACGTCACGTCGATATCATCAATAATCCAAAGAGGCTTCATTTCTTTGCACGCGGGCGAGCGAAATGAATGATGTTTTCGCGTTTGGATTTCCAGGAAAAAAAACAAAAACAAAAAGGATCTATTCTATTAGGGCGCCGGAATTGGAAGATCAAAGACCTGCAATTGGAATTTAATAAAAGATCGTCTTCCGCGAATGCAGTTCAATTACGAAATTCTCCGGTTATTAATTTAAGCAATTAATTAAGGACTTCCTATCGGGCGAAGCGACGCTTGTTTTTATTAAAAATAATTTCTGCGGTGTGAATTCCGACTAGCGTGAAAATTGCTACGTTTTTTTATTAATGAGAAAATATTTGCGTGGACGGATGTTGGAGGTGTAGTGCTTGTTTTGCGTTAATCGGCCTCTTGAATTGTTGAAAAATTCCAGTGCAAAAAATTTAATTCCAACGACCGGTGAGATTAAACCTGAAATGATTATGAGATTTTTCTATAATCAAGAAAAAAATTATAAAAGTTTGCAGCAGTTGGATTATTTCAGATTTAAAAACTTTGTTGATTTAAATTCACAAAAAAAATTGATAGTGGAGTAAAAATTAGAGCTTGATGAAAAATCTTCATTAAAAGCACTTTAATGAGCGTTTTAATGAGCTAAGTGTACCTTGTTGAAGTATCGTAAAAATATATTACAACGGAACCCTGCATTCTGTGCATAAAACAATACGTGACTTTATTACAAAATGTTTCAATCTGTTTATAATTGAAACGACGCGACATATGAACATAGAGGTATAGGAATTACAAACGCTACTACAATATGCGTTTTGCTTGCAGTGCATGCAAATTCAATTTAATTCCTCGCAAAAATTATTCCAAAGGCTTGACTACAGACACAAGTCATTTAACATTTTCAATATTTAAAAATGTCTTTAAGACTGCGTTATAGCAACAAGAACTGCCTTTTGAGTTTACAAATAACTTTTTTATGATGTACTGTACTAAGTTACATTTTCTGTATTACCTAGGTACAGTATTTGTCTAGAGTGGTGATTTTTCAAATTTTTTCAATATCGCAATTTTTATAAGGCCTGTAGTTGCTTAAAGACGGTGCGGTTTATAGAAAATTCCACTAACTTACCGGTACGCTAAAATGGCTGAACGCCTCATAATTTAGAACAGTGGTAATTTCACCACTATGCATCATAGTTTTATTTCTTCAGTTAAATAAAAAAATTCGAAAAAATATCTAATTGCAGCAAGATATTTGCATACTACCGAGAAGCTGTACACCGTTTAATTTTTACAGATTCCGAAAACACAACATCGCATAGGCGGTGTCGGCTGTCGTAATATTCTCTCTGAATGGGAGATTAAACCTTTGTGAATACTCGGAATTGCAAACAAATATTGTTATTATTTGCTAAATTTATAAACATAAGTGCAAGACATTGGTAGCTCAAGAAATATGGTGAAGGGAAATAGAAATAAACTAAAAAAGCCAAATTTAAATTTTCGACAGTGTATTACGCGTTGTACGAAAATCGCGTTATATTTTCATATAACTTTTTCAGTCGTCGCAATATTTTTAGCGCGTTGTAGGAATTCGTGTTATACGGAAGATTAAATTAAATTAAGTTTGTAACGCGACACCCCTTATGGGACGACCCTGGGTTAGCGGACCAAGACGTCACGGCCTAAGCACCCTCGTCTTGAGTGTTTCTGACCGACATCCCAGGGTCATAAAAAAGTTATTACGGTGACGAAAGACAGTTGGTTTCGGTCCATCAATAGATGAAGGACTGTTTTGCTTATTTCTTTGTATTGTATGGTTTAAAATTGTTCTTGTTAACTTCTTTCTTTTTCGTGTGTTGATTATTTGTAATAAAACAACGGTGGAGGACGAACCCCTCGTGAAATTGCATTGTTTCAATTACACGCCCCTTTGAAGAGTAACCCAAGCGCTACACTGGCAGCCCAACGTTTGGCCGAAAACAACAGCGAAAAAAAAAAAGAATTCGATTCCAGGACAAAGCAAAGGGTTAGCGTCACCAAGCCACGCCAACTCGAGAACCCAAGCGACGCTTGAAAATCCGCCATATTGCTGTTCGGGTCGAGATCGCTAAGGGCAGTACAAGCAACGGAAAAACCACCGACTCACCTAAGGCATCAAAAGTAAGTGAGACTTGCATGCCTTACTTGTAACAACCCACGTTACCTTCGTTACCCGACGTCGGATAATTCTCCCTCTTGACGTGAATGTCAGAGGCGCCACGTCGCAGTGAACGAATCGCGAGACGAAACGGGACGTTACACCTAATACCTGAAAACGCGATCATGGATCAAGAAGCGACGCCGATGAACGAGCTTTTCCAACAAATGATGCTTGGAATGCAAAAGTTTTACGACGAACAGCGCGTCAACCTTGAACGCCAAACGGTCGCGCAACGGGGAAGTTTCGCAAGATGCACGTCGCGTTTCACGGGCGAAAAGAGCGACGACGTCGCAGCGTTCATCGATGCGGCAACAACCTACAAGGAGTGCGTAGGGATTACCGACGAGAACGCCATCCGCAGTCTGTCGATGTTATTGACGGGACACGCTGGTACCTGGTGGCAAGGCGTTAAAAGTAGCGTTACGACATGGGCAGATGTCACGGAAGCGCTAAAAAACTCGTTCGGACCCCAGAAGCCCGCGTATCAAATTTATAGAGAATTGTTCGGAGTCCACGGACATATTTGTGAGCAAGGCACGAGCGTTGCTTGCGCAAATAAACAACGCACCTGTAGAAAACGTGCAGATGGACATGGTTTACCGCCTTCTGCACCGTCGTGTCCGCAAACGGGTAAAACGCGAAGACATTACCACTTTCAGCGAACTGTTAAAAAGTGCGCGAGTGGCCGAACAAGAAATGTCCCAGATTCAAACAAATAAGGGACGCGAGCAAGACGCTGTGCCAGCTGTAGGGGAACGCTGCACATATTGCAGAAGAAAGGGGCATACAGAAAGGTTCTGCAGAACAAAAGAACGTCGGCAAGAACAGCCCGCACAGGAAACGCCAGAGTCCGCATCGGCAAGGTCGCAACAAATGCGATGTTTTGGATGCCAGACTCCCGGGGTGATTCGGCGAAACTGCCCGAAATGTAACCCCGCGCAGACGAGTAACGCCCCCGTCACAGTTCCAGCGGCACCGACATCAATGTCGTTTAATTATGTTGATTTGTTTTTAACGCAAAGTGACCAGAGTAATTACCAACGCCCGTTATTCACCATCAACATTCACGGTCATGCAGGGATCGCTTTCGCCGATTCCGGAGCGCAAACGAGCATTGCTGGATACCGTCTGTTCGAACACCTGAAAGCGACAAACAGCGTGTTCGAGCCAGCCACGATTGCAATCACGTACGCCGATGGGATTGTTCGACAGGAAGAAGCGCTAATAACAAACGTCCAGGTCGGACTTGAGAAAAGGAATATTTTGACAAAGTTTATGATTTTACCGCATCTAACGAACAACAACAGAACGTTATTAGGTGTGGACTTTCTAGAAGAAGCTGGTGTCGTCTTCGACTACAAGAACAAGTGTTGGACGTTCGCGGATGCTCCCGACGTCAAGTATGGGTATTCACCTTTTTTTTTTTTTTTTTTTTTGCGGAGGTGGGAAAATCCCTTACGGGAGACCAGATGTTCGGGTACTGTGGGGTTCCCCTAAACCGGACCACCGTCCTTTGGGTCTACCCACTAAAAACCACCCCCTCGCCACCCACCCACACCCTGGAAACTTGCCCTTCGGCATTACTTCTAGGTGTGGGTTTGTCCCACGTTGGCCTGGTACTGCAATGTCCTGCTTATAGTCTATACGGTCTGTACTAAATCAATTGTCTACGCCATTCTTCTTCTTGTTTCGCCTGCATTATGCTGGCAATCATGCCGGTTATAATTTTCCAGTCCTCTGCTGAGCCCAGAAGGCCGTCAGCCACGTTTAGTACGCTCAGTCTATAGCCGATCTGGGCATTTGTTTCTTCTCTTACGATTTCCCAGGCTTCGCAATCGAAAATTGTGTGTTGTGGCGTGTCCTCGCTCGTACAGTACCAGCACGTGCTGTTAGTAGCCTTTCCGATCCTAAATAAATAGTTGTTGAACACACCGTGCCCGGAGATGGCTTGTGTCAGGAGGTGATTGGGCTCGACCCACTTGCACCGCCGCCAGCTCCTGACATCTTTGATGAACGTTTTGGCCCATCCTTGATATTCGCCCCAATCGGTCTGCCATGCACTTTCCATGTTCTCATCTGCAGTTTTACGATGTTCCCTCCCCATTCTAAAGGTCTCTGCTCTACTTTTGACCCTAAGCCAGATGGGAGGCAGCCCTGCGATCGCCAGGACTACCGGCGTGGCGATGGTCCTGTATGCTGATGTGATCTTTATCGCAAGTCTTCGATTGACCTTATCTAATAGCTGCTTGTAGTGGGCGTATCTCGTCGCCTTCTCCCATGCCGGGGCTCCATATAGGATCGCCGAGAGGACGGCCGACGAGAGAACCCGTCTCTTGCTGCCCCTCGGACCCCCTGTGTTGGGCATCAGTCTCGAAATAGTTGAGGCTGCCTTCCCGGCCCTCTCACAGGTTTCCCTGATATGATACGTCATTCTTATATCTTTATCTATCCATATGCCCATGTACCTCACAGCCTGTGAGCTTGTTATCTGGAGGCCACCTACGTTGATTGTGAGGCTTTTTAATTTGCGCCTGCCCGCCAACAACACTAACTCTGTTTTCTGCAGGGCGATCCTCACCCCCATGTCCTTGAGCTTGCGGTGTACCTGATTAAAGGCTATTTCGAGTCTTTTTTTCAGTATGGTCTCGCTTTTGGCTTCTGTTACCAGCGCCAAGTCATCGGCATAGGCGATCAGTCTCGAGTTCGGGTCGAGTTCCATTTCGAGTACCTGGTTATAAAATACATTCCACAGGGTTGGACCAAGGACCGAACCCTGTGGAACTCCACAGGTCACTGGAAACCTATCACCGTGTGACGTAATGATGTGTCTGTCTTTTAAATAGGAGTACATTATCCTTTTCATAGGAGGACTTACCCCTGCTCTGGTAAGGGCTTCCATTATTCCGGTCCAGGGAGCCGAGTTAAATGCATTCTCAATATCGATAGTTAATAATGCACAGAACCCCCTATGTCTCCAAGTTTTGCGATTTATGTTTATCGGCGTTTCTAGAACCTTCAGGACAGCGTCGATGGTAGATCGACCTGCCCTGAAGCCGAATTGATTTTCGTGTAGCGCGCCTTTAGCATCAAGCTCTTCTTCTAATAGACTTTTAAGAATTGCCTCAAACAACTTGCCCATTACATCAAGTAGGCATATGGGCCTGTAAGTCACCATGTCGTTCTTTCTTGGTTTCTCAATTAGTGTCAGATATGCTACTTTCCATTCTACTGGGAACTCGCCCAACTGGAGGTAACGATTGAATATTCTAGTCATGGATTCTATATTACTTGAAACCAGAGGTTTTATGACTTCCGCAGGTATTCTATCTGGGCCTGGGGCTTTCCCCACCCTTATCCGGCCCAACGCTGCCTCGACATGTTTGCTTTCAATAGTCAACGTGTCATCCTGTCGTATTGAGACCCGTGGCCATGTGCCTATCGGGTGAGTCGGGAACAACTTCGCAACCTGAAGACCGGTTTCCAGCTTTGTCAAATGAACTCGTGGTTTTAACTTCAACTTTTTAGTTACTATCTTATACGCCGTGCCCCAAACATCTTCGTCGAGCTCCGCGCAGAGACGTTTCCAAGCATCTTTTTTAGCTGATTTAATCAGTGACTTGAGTTCCCTTTTTGCATTTAAATATTCACCCCTAATAGCGGGCAGGTCCATATCGTAGGCCCGTCCACCGTTAGCCCTTGTCAGTTTTCGTCTCCATTTGATACAAACCCGTCTTTTTTCTGCAATGCTATTATTCCACCAATATTTAGGTTGGTGTGATCGGCACGTGTGCTTCCGTGGGATAAGGTGTTCATCACAGAGACTCCTTATGAAAGACATGAGATCACTAGCTGTGACCACACTGTCCGGGATCGGCCCCTTTGCGATAAGTTTCTCTAGACCGTGCTTGGTCACCTTCCAGCCTTTGGGATCTGATAGCGGGTTCCCGGCCCTGGACGGCTCCCGAACCTCGAACGTGATTAATCGGTGGTCGCTTAAATTCTCGATGTCTTCCCGAACTTTCCATTCCGTCACTCTTTTTACAACGTCAGTGGAGGCGAACGTCAAGTCGATGACCGAGACACCCATGGGTCCTACAAAAGTAGGGACCATTCCCCGGTTGACCACAACCAGGTCGAGTGCCCCTAGCCACTCTTCAAGCATCTCTCCTCTGGCGCTCGTCGTACTAGAGCCGAACACACGCGCTTTTGCGTTAAAGTCACCTGCGATAACGACTTCTGCTTTCCGCATGCTTCTAATATGCACTTCTAGTTCATGAAGGAAATTTTCAAACAAAGTTCTGTCTATGTTAGGTGACACGTAACACGAGTAGAATAGTACACCTTCCACTTCGGCACACGCGAACCCCTTTCCTCGTCTAAAGTTTGTCACCCTGAGGTCCGGCCGCACATACACGAAACAGTCATTGTTTATATCGCTTAACAGGTTAAGTGCCTTAGTTTTGTTAGGCTCCTGCCCGAGCACAATGTCCGCTTTAATTTCGCCCACGAGTACGTCTAGGATGTCGTGGGCAGACCGACTCCTATTTAGGTTTTGCTGTAACACTATTAGACCCATGGTTAATACCGAGCAGTTGAGGCAGTTCCCCCGTCTGCCGTATCCAGTGTAACCCCTCCCGTGGAACTCACTTCTCTTGCCGTTCTTAGGGCTTTCAGAATCCTACTGTTAGAACGCCTTCTTACTCTCGCCGTCGCGAGTGCTTTACGGAATTTGGGGCAATTCCCCGAGTTCCCCCTATGGCCTTTAACTTTACACAAGGGACACTCAGCCTCCTCCTCACACTCGGCACCTTTGTGGCCAGGTTTTCCGCAGTTAAAACACATCAATGACCTATCGGGGCCCTTGCATTGCCGCGCGAGGTGGTCATATGCCCAGCACTTGAAGCACCGTCTAACCTCTAGACGGCTTTCCAGACTGCACCTTGAGATTCCAATTCTAAGAGGGGGTCCCTCTAGGAGTGCCTTTGCCTCCTCCCCAGAAACCATTAACGTTATGGCCTGCGTATCGCCCGCGTTGGGTCTGAGAACGCTCCATCTGTGCGGTTTATCCAAGGCACCGGGTGCCCGCTGTCTCACTGCGGCGGCCACTTCCTCCGCCGTAGTGAGGGCATCTAAACCTCTGATGTGGATCGGAATGATTTTTGAGGCCTCCCCAGGTCTCCTGGCTTTCACGTCCTCGCACTTCTCATTTATCATGTCCCTGAGTTTGTCTACAGCATCCTCATTCCTATCGGTGATGACGATTAACTTCCCATCCCGGCTCTTCCTAGTGCCCCTGATACACTCTCCCGCCTGTTCAGAGCTCACAGCTTCCCGCAACTTTCCTATCAGGTCCTTAAAGCCTAGATTCTTGCCTTCCAGAAGAAGGGCAGAGGTAGCCCTCTCCTTTCTTCCTGTCTTGGAGGCCGGGGCTCCGCCAGGAGCTGCTTTTGTGGCCACCGAGTTGAATATTTTATTGGACACGTACACGCCGACCATTGTTTCGGTGCCGCAGAAGATGACTTCCGTCATCTTTTGCAACAGCTCCCATCCCAGAGATTTTGTGTGATGAATGGCCACACATCTGTCGTCCCTGGTTTCCTCCTTCAACCTGGTTAAAGCATCCCAAATGTTACGACTTGTACCATCGTGACAAATTTTAACTACTTTCCTGCGAGTCTCAGGGACACCCTTAGAGCGGACTCTCGTGGTCACTTCCAGAACTTCAAAGTCTCCCTCTAGTCCCGGAAGTTCGGGGAACTTGTCCCTGTACAGCCTCTGTACACTGTTTTCCAGATTGCGGTCATCCGGTTCCACCAACACAGTCTTTACGACTGAGTCGTTAGTGGCAACCGGGTTACCGATCTTGACCTCGGTGTTGCGAAAGACTTCTTGTGCCCATTTCTGGTTCTTAGCCAACTCATAATCGTCGTACGTTTTTATTCCTTCCAACGACTTCAGCATATCTTGAGGCTCTCCCCTCTCCATCTTCTTGGACCACGGGGAAGTCTGTGTGCCTACATCGACGGTGCGTGGTTTGTATGCTACATTCTCAGTCCCTTCCTCTGCGTCGTCTGTCACGTCCGAGATCCACCGATGGAGATTTAAGAACTCCTTCGTCGCACTATTGTTGAGCGTTCTCACAGTATATCTGAGCGAGGCTGACAGCTCTTTTATTTCCTTTTTCGTGTTATAGGTTTCGGCCACGCATTTACTCAGACTTGCCACATATTTAGTGACCTCCTTCAGTGTATCTATTAGTCTCACCACTACCTCATTTTCCGTTCTCGTCCCTTCCATCTCCTTCACAAAGGAAGTTTCAGAGACCTTCCTCTTCTTTATGGTGGGAACGGAGTTGCACCTTTGCAGGTTGGTTCTAGCCCCCACCGAAATTGTTGCAAAGAGCGGCTTTCCAACTACCGCCTTGGATGGAGATCTCAGCACTTTGCCTGGTATTCCAGGAGCTCTGACTTCCAGTGATTTCCCAGCTGGGGGTATTTGTCCAATTGGAGAACGCTGCACCTTCTTGTACTTTCCGTAGACGTACTCCACTTCATTTCTCCACTCAGTCTGCCCGGTAGTATCAACAAGCACCTCGGCCCGGGCATTAGCCGAGGTCTCGCCGCAGTCACTGGTTGACGGTCCAAGAGGGCCTGCTTGACCACCCTCCTTGACCGGCCCTGGGGTTCCGGGCCCCTGCGCGGTAACAAGTATACAATCCTCATCGCTCATTACAAAGAGACTGGCCATACAACCCCTGGTACCCGGGTACGTTTTATACCTACCGCCAGGTTCGTCATCAGAATCCAATCGAGAAAAACATAAAATAAATAATAAAGTAATAAATAGAGTCCAATCCCTTATCCAAGAATGGGGGTAAGGAAAGGGATGCTAGCCCCTTGGCCAATCCAACAGTTAAAACGTAAAATGCGTAGGCCCCCTGTGTAGTCGGGAAAGTGAGCCACCCTGTATAATCAAGGTGTCGATACCTGATATGATAAGATCGTTGCGCAGGTGACCGCACCTGTGATGACGTAGGTACCCTGCAGAGTTTAAATGTGGATCACCCTGTATAATCAAGAAGTGTGGGCGCCTGGTATGTCAAGTTGGTTACAGGTGACGTATAGCGCGTGACGTAGGTGGTCACGCCTGAGATGACGTCGGATTTATTCCAGAACATTCTATCGGCGAAGTTTGGGATTGCATTTTCAAACCTTAGGGGGCGAATGGAGCCACCATGCTTCGGGGAAGTTGTAAATATCTTGACCCTTCTACGAAATTGCGACACTCCCGGTCGCTACCGTTAACTTAATCGCGTCGCGAACAGTAGCCCGAAACACTGATAAACGTTTTGCTCCTAAGTTTTCCCGGACAACGTCCCATAAAAATTAGTAGAAATGGAGCTTACCCCAAGGCCCCTCTAAGTACAGTTGAGAAGCGGTACATTGCCGATCCCGTTTCCCAGTAAACGGCCTGGATAGTTGGTTACATGGTTACGGCACGTTCTCTCAGCATAGGGGCACTTCAATAAGTTACGTTACGTGCCAAACTATGGGTATTCACCTGACGTACCTGTGGCTCCGCGAGACGCAGTGACAATAAACCAGGTAGCTACACCCGAGACGAAATTACGCGACGAAGAGGGTACGATGCTTCACCCTACAGAGAAACAGCGTTTAGGACAACTGCTGCAGGAGTACGACGAAGTGTTCAGGCTAGGGGGGGAAGCGACACCTTTCGCCGAACACAT
Source organism: Dascillus cervinus (assembly GCA_949768715.1). Lineage (NCBI taxonomy): Eukaryota > Metazoa > Arthropoda > Insecta > Coleoptera > Dascillidae > Dascillus > Dascillus cervinus. The sequence goes on along the minus strand of OX458319.1, from coordinate 19,307,975 downwards.
CATTGATACAGGTGATCACGCACCTCTATTTGTGCCCCCGTATAGACCTCCACCCGCAAAGCGCGAAATACTACGGAATGAAATAACAAAGCTCCTGGACGCTGGCATTATTGAAGAATGTGATACACCTTGGGCCGCTCCCGCCGTTCTCGTCCTCAAGAAGGACGCTGGATGGCGACTGTGCGTCGATTACAGACGTCTGAATGCTATCACCACTAGTGATCGGTATCCATTACCACGGATTGATGATCTACTGCACGAGGCAAAGCAGAGTAAATACATGACGACAATCGACTTACAGCAGGGTTATCACCAGGTGAATGTGCGCGAAAGTGACCGCGACAAGACAGCTTTTATTTCGCTTTACGGTACATACCGCTACAATCGAATGTCATTCGGGCTGAAAAATGCCCCCAGTACTTTTCAGCGGCTAATTGACCGTTTTCGCGCAGGACTTACTAATGTAACCATACTCGCCTATTTGGACGGTATAGTGATAGTTTCGGACTCTTTTGAGCAACACCTAAGTGACTTACAGTGCGTGTTTGAACGTTTAAAACAATTTAAACTCCGTGCCAAACGCGAAAAGTGCGTCTTTGCCTGTGCGGAAATAAACTATTTAGGACACGTGATAACGCCGACGGGTATAAAGACCAATGAACAAAAGGGTGGTCAGTCCGACCACATACGTGATGGCCCATCCCGACAGTGCAGGGACCTGCGGGAAGTACCACCGCCTCTTAGGAAACGAGGCCGTCCGCGGAAGAGGTGCTACATCGTACACGAGGACGTACGTGCGATCTAGAGGAGGGGAATGTAACGCGACTCCCCTTATGGGACGACCCTGGGTTAGCGGACCAAGACGTCACGGCCTAAGCACCCTCGTCTTGAGTGTTTCTGACCGACATCCCAGGGTCATAAAAAAGTTATTACGGTGACAAAAGACAGTTGGTTTCGGTCCATCAATAGATGAAGGACTGTTTTGCTTATTTCTTTGTATTGTATGGTTTAAAATTGTTCTTGTTAACTTCTTTCTTTTTCGTGTGTTGATTATTTGTAATAAAACAACGGTGGAGGACGAACCCCTCGTGAAATTGCATTGTTTCAATTACACACCCCCCTGAAAAGTAACCCAAGCGCTACAAGTTTAAAAAAAGGAATGGGAAAGCATGTCGTAAATTATTGTTAAAAACTAAAAATTCTTAAATATGCCATCTCAGACACAATGCTTCTACATTTTCTTTGTTATTATAATTTGGAAGTTTGCAAATTTACCACAATTGAATATTTTAATATTAATTTTTAAATTTTAATACTCAGCTTATAATTTATAAATCTGTTAGTCGGAGGATAAAATATGAATTCATTATTATACCCCAAAGTAACAGAACAATTGAATCGGTTATTGTTGAAAGGGGATAAGTTACTTTTGGCCATTTTTGAGTAATGAGGAATTACAAATATTTCTAGGTAAACGTGTAGCTTAGTGATGATTTTTACTGAACTGTTACATACTGTCTTAGTGTTAAGAGACATGGCATGACATGACCCCTTTCATTACTGGTGTAACTTCCACTAATCAACTTCTTTTTACTTCTACTTGGAATCCATTCTAATATTTTCATGTCAACCATCATTGACTATTCCGCGTACATACGTGAACGTAGTAACACCACCATTTGGTGTTACACACACGTTACGCAACTGCGTTTAAACACTTACTTTCCGTCATCACGCACATGCAACATTGCAAAGGAAAGCCTGATTTATGTCTAGAAGACAAGCCAAACAGCCACGCTGCAGACTACGCTGCCAGTCAGCTCAGAAGCAACCAGACGGTGCAAACGAGCCTACACTCAGAAAAAAAATTCTTATAGGTAAGAAAATTCGGGCTTAAATTTAAAATTGCGCGTTCTTAATTTTGGCCCAAGAATTGGTCATTCTTGAGTTTTAAGAATGTTCATTCTTGTTGTCAAATTTAAGAACAGGACATTCTCAATTTCAAAAACGTTGATTCTTCGTGACAAATTCAAGAAAGGGTCGGTCTAATTTTAAGAACTTTTATAAGTTTTACATTTAAGAATAGATCATGTTGATTTCAAGAACTTTTAATTAATTACTTAAGAATGTTCTTAATTAATGTGTTTTTTTATTTAAGAAATGAAGATGGTCTTCTTATTATATTAAATAAGCACTTGTAAATGCAATAAATTTTTTTCTAATTTTTATGAATTGTAGAGTGGAATGCTTCAATTGAAGGAATTTTAGAATATAAAGTTATTTCTCATACATATTTGTATTAGTAGGTGAAAATTTAACATCACATCACATCCTGTTTAAAAATACATTTTCAGTTTAAGAACCACATTATCATTTGGTAACAGATGTACGTATATGAAATCGAAGTTCGTTGAAGAAGCCTTCTTAATTAATTTTGGCCGCCACACAAATAAATTGTTTTTCTCTCAAGAAATAATTGGTCAAAATCTACATCAATTTAAAAACAAAGAAACAAAATGCTTACATTGTACCCTGGATATATTATTATAAAAAATTTACCAATTTACCAGTTTGAATGCTTCAATAATGACCATTCCACTTTATGCAGATTTCCTTTCCGCAAAATCCGTGTACTTCAGTCACGCTAGTGTTTTGTTAAAGTCTTACAAAGAACTCTACATCCGCTAAAAAGTAAAATTTGTTATAAGATAAATAAATAACACTAAATGTATAAAAGAAAATCAAAATTATTTCTATACCTTCGTCGTTACTATTAATTCTGTTATAGAAGCAACTGGTTTTTTTTAATCTCTTCTCATTTTTCGTTCCGACGGAAATAAACTAAAAAACAATTTGTAGAACTTTTACAAAATTCATTCGGTAAGCTAAAAGTGTGGGAAAAATTATAATTACAACAAATTTACTTACATGCGAAGTTATCACACACAGAATCAGAAAATCCCCATAATTTCGGTACCATTTTTAAAAATGGTCTTTGAAGCTGATTATTGTGTTGATCGACATTTATTAATATTGCATTGAATTAACATCTTCATTTCGGCACATTAAATCACTTGTAATATTTCCCATTTGATCACAATATTAAACATTCACTAATTATGTAAGTTACTAAAAATTCACTTTGCAATAAAAATACAGAAATTCACACCGTAATATGTATTTTCTTACTGGAAGCCGAGTTTGGTGTAACGTTTTTCAACTAAATTTGTAAGAAATTCTAAAGTAATGTATTTATTGTCAGTAAACAGTCCGTACAATTGTATCCGCCCAGCTGGACCCAGCGCAAGGCTTCTAAACAATTATATTATAGAACTCTTGGACCTAACGTTCATCTCGAACAAAACCTTCAGTGAGGTCACCACAAGTTGAGAATCACCGTGCTTCATCCAAAATGGTGGTTTGCTAGATTTAATATTGTTCGTGCTAATAGCAAGCAGAATCGTGCTAAATACAAGACTTTTATCAGTTCTTAATATAAAAAGTTGTTTTTTAAAAAATTCTTATGTAGCATTTTTTCAGTGTATACTTTTGCAGAATGGAAATAAAGATGAGACATAAATGAAATTGTTTAAATGAATTTGATTGTAGAAAATAAACGATGAATAGCCCATAGAATTAATAATAATAGAACAGTTTAAGTTAAACAGAAGACTCTTCAAAACTCCTAATAACCGTTAATAATAATCTCAAAAATAGTGCACTAATATAATAAGTTTACAAAGTCTAGTTGAAAGAGAAATAAAAACATCAAAGCAAATAAATGAAATATTAATCTAAATTCTGCTAAAAACTTGCACCACTCAATTAATTAGACGTTTATTTAGAGAGAAAATGTTAAGTAAATATTTTAACTAATTAAATTTTCATTTCACTTTAAAGGAAGTACTATTTTGAAAGGACTTTTTGTTACAGAGCTTTTAAGAAATAAATGGCTTTGAAATAGTTAGCTTCAAACGGCTACAAATACAAAGAATCCCAATACACCTCAGTTTTTATTTCGTTCGCCATTCAAATATTAAATGAGAACTGTAAGTACAAAATTGGATATTTGAGTAGCTACATTTACTTCAATTTTTCTCTACCTAGTGAAAAGAATGGAATATTTAAGACAACAACAAAAGGCGCCCAACAGCGCATATATTCCACAGACCAGCGTCAAATTGAACGCAATATTACAGAAATAAAAAATTAATTACAGTACAATAGCGAAAATATGTTAAATATGTTAGAATTAAGGAAAAACTGTTTAAAACAATAGGGGCAGAATTGCCTAGGACGAGGACGCATTAGGGAATCAGTAAAGTGCAGGAAAGGTAACAGCACCATGGCGTCAAAGCCTAGGGAAGGCATAGGAGCAGGTGGCAAGTGGGTCATTCTATTGCCACCGTAAAAGGAAAGATCCACGCAGGATCCCAAAAAAGCGCAGATTCTAGAGGCGGGGGCCAGACTAGCAACTGGGCCTGCAAGGCAGTCCGAGCTTCATTAAAAAGTGGACAGGCAAGAAGGCGGTGAACAGGGTCGTCAACATCATCAGGGCACACCGAGCAGTTCGGGTGGTCACGTTTTCCAATCCGATGTAGATGAACAGCAAAGTTACCATGGCCTGACAAAAACTGGGTAGCATAGAAAGAGAGAGAGCGAGGCATCTCCGGAATCCGGGGCGAGAAGCAGTAGGTAATCCGACCTTTAGTGGAGCAATCCCATCGATCCTGCCAGCAGTCAAAGATGCGGAGTGCCAGGTACTCCTTGGCATGGGTGAGACTGGGGAAATCAGCCAAAAAAAGGATATCAGCCTCAAATGGGGCGGAGCCAAATTTGCGTAATCCCTTGAGGCAAGTCCTCTTCTGTATCTCAAGGTCCAGGGGAGGGATGCCAGCCAGGATGCCCGCGGCGTCATTAGAGAGGGAGCTGTACCCTTTGCAAACAGCACGGCAACACATACCATAAATGGAATCAAATTTCCTCTTCATATTAACCATGCAGAGCCTGTGCTGCCACAATTCTGCACCATGGGACACAATAGGGACAATAACAGACTTATAGATACTATGGAGGGAGTCAGTAACGTCCATATCCCAGGATGCCCTACATTTACATCGGAGAGCATTTATCAAAGCACGCACCTTCTTCCGCACATGGTCTGCATGCTTTTCAAATGTAAGTCGCCGGTCTGGTACAACACCTAAGTACCTTACGCTTGTGGACTGGCTCAATCTTGTATTGCCTATATAGAACATGAGGTCCCGGTGGTGAATGAGTGGAGGCGAACGGTTAACCATGAAGGTGGACTTAGTGGACGATATCACAAGCTTCTGTGAAGCGGCCCATTGCTGTAGGATATCAAGGCACTGCTGGGAGCGCAGGCGCAAGTCAGCCCTGGTGGAGGACGTCACCACAAAGGTAAGGTCGTCCGCATACGCAATGACATCACAGCCCTCAGGAAGCTGTTCCTCCAACAGGACATCTACAATGCAGTTCCAAAGTGTCGGACCAAGCACCGAACCTTGGGGGCAACCTTTCGTGCAAACCTTTTCAACGGTGATGTTGTTCGCAGAGAGTTCCACCTTCCGCCCATCCAGGTAGCTGACGATGGTAGCAATGAGGGCTCCCGATACTCCCTAATATTTATTTAAGACAGCTCTCGACTACTTTATTACTTTACAGCTTTTGCTCAACAAAAATCCTATACAAGGCACGAAACGACACTTTGTAATTTATATTGCACATCCTGCACTTGAAAAAAAAACGTCGTGTATAAAGCAATGAGAGAAGAAAACGTTCTATTTTCAGCTAACAATTTATCAAGTTAAATCAAGAAGCAATCTATTTCAATAAAAGCAGCAACTCTCCCATTTCAAAAAATTCGATCTAAAATGAGCTATAAAATAAAGTAAAAACTCAAACCATTGTAAAATGCGTATATCATTGAAAAAGCGAGAAAAAATTGAATTGTGTGCGTGTCATTGAACAATATCACTTTGAAAATTGAACAACAATCTCGCGCAACCGCCTGAAAAATAATGCTTTTCGTAAAATTTTATTCCTGAAGGCTTTCAGTGTTATTAAAGTGAGACGAGGAATAAACCAACTTCTTCTTAACATTATTAGTCTGTTTTATGATCGCAACCTTAGCAAAGTTTTACCAACTTTATACGACATTCAATCCTGACTAACAACTAGTTTTGCTGAGTTATCCCTAATTAGATCATTGCATTAAATTAGAGATTTATTCCGGAAGTTTGCACTAACGAGTTACGACTCGTAAAAATACGAAAATAGTGCTCGTTTGTAAATGGGTAAATTATTGGAGTCATTTTAAACACCGCGCTTTTTCCTGTTAATCACTAACTCGTTACTCACGCCGTTGACCGCAAGAAATTCATCACTATGGTCACATCTACATTTATCACGTTTCACAAAATTGGATCAATAAAGCAATGTCACTTAGTGATTTTCCACAACTTTTTTTAGACTCCGTCCACAACTAATTAATCCGCTTTTCCTTTAGGCAAAATTATTTCACAAAACGTAAACAGCTCTGGTCCTAAGCAAACACCAATTATTAAGACAATGGTAATCTTTAATTTTCCTGCATTGTCTCGTACCGAGAAAACTGTTTAAGACGAAGTGGCGGATTTTTATCGCGGCTCTTTCTTTAAAACAAATTGCGAATCTTTCAAACAAATCGCTCATTAGGGGATAGATTCAAACCTTATTTTCAGGCTTTCAAATCAAGGAAATTGGTTCGCGCTAAATTAGGTTCGTTATTTAAATGCTGAATCGTTCCTGGCGCTTTTTATCGCATCTTAAAACCGTGATTGCCCGAAAAACATCAAAGACGAAGCTGTTTCCGCATCTCAATTTCAATTTTTCGACAAACACTCCTTTTTTCGCGATTCAATAAAATCCGGGCAAAGCGAAACAACAGCTAATAAATGAAAATTGAGAGGAATTTATAAATTGAAGCCAAATAATCCTGTAATACTCAACGAACTGTAAAGAAGAAGTGTTCTATGACTTTCTAAAGACAAGTCGTTTTCGATCCTCAAGAGACCAAAACTGCCGGAAAAGCTGGTTTTCCGCGCTGTTTGCGATCATTTTACCTGGAAACACTGAGGCTTTAAAACTCCTCTTTGGAAATAACAATCGCAAGGGGAAAAGGGTGCTTTTTACGATTAGGAAGAGGCACTTACGATTATTTTTAATAACTTTACCTTCATTAAAAATTAACCATCCACTTTAAAGTATTGCGTCGTCCAAACACAAGATTCTAATAAAATGAATTATTTATTTCATATAAATAGGTACATTTTTGGTTTATTCTAATACGTTCGCAATAATACGAATTCTACTATACAGAGTCTCTCACGTCGTGATGTTACTACTGTTTAAAAGCGCTATAATCTCAACAAATAAATTACGTCCTAATTTATAACTAAATGTTCTAATTAAGTACATTGGAATGTTGAAATAATTGACATTTACAATCTTTTACTGTATAATTTAAGCACTCGCAATTAATACTGCATTAATGGATAAAAATTATTTGTTTCTTATCACAAGTCACTAAAGCTTACAAGTACACAGAATTGAAGACATTCGAAGAAATTCGAGATTTAACTACGATATTCTTTATTTTCCTACAAAAACAAACAACATTCATAAATTTAAAATGTGCTGAACTTTAAACAAGTGACTGGTGTTGAGCCTTTCAGTATACTTGCCAATTCACATAACTATGCCCAAAAGGTTCCTAGCACTGGTTAAAACGAGCTTGGCAATGCATCCATAGGGACCTTGTCTTTTTTACAAATGAAGGAATATATGCAAGAAGTACCTAAGTCACTTTTTATATTCTGTGATATTTGAGATTTGATGTTTCAGTTTGATCTGGAAAACACATTGTTTTGATTTTGAGTGATCTTTTTTTAGTATGAATTACTTACGTTAGTAAAAAAAGATCATTCAAAATCAAAACAATGTGATTTCCAGATCACATTGAAACATCAAATCTGAAAAAGTGACTTAGGTACTTCTTACATAGATCCCTTCAAATACTGCTTCTTTAAAATCGTCCTATAAATCAGTTGTAATAAATTTTGCAAACTTTCAAAAAATTGATCAATATTTTTTAAATTCCCCTGACATTTATTTTAATTTAATCTGAAATTTATAGATGACAACAATCACTTAATTATAAGTGGATCAATTTCGAGGTATCAACGGCCGTAAGTATCCACTCTTATGAATACCATTCTTAAATTTAACTTCCCAAAACTGTTAAAAAATGCAATGCAATTTGTATGTTCATTGTCAATCATTTGTAATAATTGTTAATTTGCAAACAAAATTACTTATTAAAAATTTTTGGAATTCAAAATAACTTTTCCAAAATTATGTGAATCGGCAATTATATATAATACTACATTTAAAAACACTTCATATAAATTTAGGAAACTTGCTAATCACAGTCTTTTGTGCTTTTGAGAAGAAAAATTCACAAATTAATTTAAATAGCTCCCACTATTAGGTAAAAGTAACGGGTAATAATTGTTGTATACTTACAGTTTGTTCAGAAATGGACAGTTGATCAAATTCTCTTAAAAAGATGAAAAATTTTCCTATAATCTCGCCCATTCATAGACACACTAACAGTACATAATCAATTACAGGCAAAAATAATGAAGCAACTGGCCCTAAATTTAAATTTCTGAATATGATATCAATATTTTTTCGTTTTTAATATTGCTGCATTCGTTGCAAGACCAAAAATTTCTAAATAAGTTTAAAGAAATCATTTACAATTTTTGCAAGAATAGTATTGAAAGAATGTGCACTATACTGCCTAATTATCACATAAAACTAAAAAAACTTCGATGCAATCTCGTAAAATTGTTAAAAATATAAAAGAAATATCACAATGTCATTAAAAGAACAATAAATAAATAAAAGTAATTGGTAACTAAATAAATTTAACTACGACCTTAACCATCTACAGAGCAATCAATTTTGTGTGACAATTTTTCCACTTTTCCTGCAGCTTCCTACTTTCATCGGCATCATGCTCCTCATGGTGGCCTCCAAGTGCAATTTTTCTAGGATCGAGATTCACCCCTAAATTCTGAACACCTTTAGCCAATTTCGAAAACGGTATTAAAACAAGATCTTTCGTGGCACTTGCAACTGGACTAGTAAGACTGGCTAGTTTGTTCTTCAAGGCAGATTCACTTTGAGATTGCGTAATATTTAAAGTGATATCACGTTCTGAATTGGAATATCGACAATCACCTGCTAAAAACTGTGTTGCAGGTTGAGTGGAACTTTCACCGACTTCACCAGACGAATGGCTCAACTTGTGCTCCAATTTTAAAGTGTTTGGAGGTTGAACTTTTGATGCTTCTGAATTAATCTGTATTTCTGGCGTTTCCATAACGCTTGATAACTGAACACTGTCGACATGAGTATTAATACTGATTGGTTCGTCGTTCCTTACAATTAAAGGTTCAGGTGCTCCCATCACAATTCCAACACTTGGTAAAAATGTGTCAGTTTTTGGTTCAAAGTTAAAATCTTCAGTCAACTCAATTCCACTTTCAATATACATGTCATTGTTGTAAATATAGCTTTGATTTGAATCTCCAACAGCAACATGTGGCTGAAAGATTGAATTCTCGTAATCCTCGTCTGAATCACTTGAAGATTCATTTTTGTAGCTGCGTCCTAAAATGAATTGCGGTGGGCCCCTTCTACTCCTGTTGAACGATGAACTCAGTTTATTTAGTTTCGAGAATTGTTGGGTCATGTTTGATAGCGCTTTAGAGCCTACAACAAATTCACACATTAAACCATCTAGTTCTAGATTTCTTCAAGGCTAATCCTAAAGGGAGGAGAATTAACATGAAGTGTGATTAAATTATGCAAATACTTACCAACATTTTTTAGGGTAAGAAGTTGAGATTCAGAAACATTTCGTGTGATGTTAGGAAATGTTACATCTAGATACATACTACTGGTGGTTCTATTTGCTGAAATAACTTTAGATTTGCGCTTATCGAGTTTATTAACTTTGTGGAATGTAATCGCGGGTAATCCGCAGACATCAATGGCAACAACAAATGCTTCACAAATTGCACGAAGTGATTCTGAAAACAAAAATAAATTATGTAAAGGTAAGGTGTAGGTTTTCATGGCTGTTGTCCAATGAGAAAGTATTTTTCGGGTTACGCCATGTTCATAGAAAAGGTTCTGGTTCTGAATCAGAATCTCTCTGAAGAAGTTGGTAAGATAAACAATAAAAAATCACAACATTTTTTTGCCATGGTAAGAGAATTTGGTGCCTTGTGACTATTACAAAAAATAATAAAACAGAAGCTCAAGGCACCGCTTTCCATAGCGTTGTTGTTTGTGAGCATTAGATTATTACAAATTTTCTGTGTTGTATAAACGATAATTCAGCAGTTTGAGTTACAGTTACAACCCATTAGCAGGGTTCTCAACGGATACACCAAAACAGAATATGTAAATATGTACCTTAAGTTTGAAAAATATGTAGTAAATATGTACAGTTAACGAATTTAAATTTCCGACGACACAATTTATTGGTGTAAACATTGCTTAGATATGTCTAGTGGTTTATGAAAATACAACTGACAGTTGTTCCTGTGACAGAAGAGAGTACAACAAAAAAAATTTACTCATCTCTAAATATAATTCCCGATGGTGGTCTATTTCCCAAATTTTTTTTGAGATCACAGTAGGCGACGAAGCTGAGTGTCAAAAATTGACATTTATATCGTCAATTTACGGAGCTTAAAGGTAAGTAAAGCAAAATACATTATATTGCAATGCAAATGTATATAAATAAAATGGTAGATAAAGAATAAATAAAATAGATAAATAAAATGCATAAATACACAATAAATACTGTCAGCCCGTTCTAGGGCTGAGGTTTTCTACTAGTCTTCTCATAATTCCCGATGGTGGTCTATTTCCCAATTTTTTTTTGAGATCAGAGTAGGCGACGAAGCGGAGTGTCAAAAATTGACATTTATATCATCAATTTACGGAGCTTAAAGGTAAGTAAAGCAAAATACATTATATTGCAATGCAAATGTATATAAATAAAATCGTAGATAAATAATAAATAAAATAGATAAATAAAATGCATAAATACACAATAAATACTGTCAGCCCGTTCTAGGGCTGAGGTTTTCTACTAGTAATAATAGTAATAATGCCGTATCATTTACTGAGTGAGGCAGAAAAGGGGTTTGCAATTGCCAAAATAGAAGAAGGATGGAGTTTAAGCCGTGTTGCATGCCTATTGAATTCAAAAAAGTCTACAATATTCAATTTAAAACGAAAATGGGAAGAAACAAATAATATGGCACGACACGTTGTTACAAACTCATTGAAACATTAAATAATAACTCACATGTAAACACAAATAAAATACGGAATAAAATGTAAAACACGTCTGGTCATTCCCTTTGTAAAAAAAAGGTGACGTTTCTATTTATTTTATTTGCCCGTGGCAACAGTAAAACATGGCCAGCTACAACGTCCGTGCTCAGTCAAGCAGCCGCCGTGGCTGCATAAGACCGTTTAGGTAACACGCCCCTCCCTAAAGGCTGAGCACGGTGTTGGAAGTAGCTGTTGCCTTGGATTATTTATATTATAAAGAAAATAGTTTATGGTTAGCTATTAGCTGCAGGTTCCTCGAAGTGACGCGGGTCTCGTACGCCGGCATCTTTCATGTCATGCCGAAAGCGGGGAAGGCGGCGAAATGCGGCTCTTCGCGGCGCTGTTCGGTCGCTGACGATCCCGTTGTAGTTCGACGCTGTGCGTTGGGACTCCGGGAAGCAGGGTCATCAAAAGAGCAAGATTATCCATAACACTATAATCAGATTCTAATTGGATAGTTCCGAAATCGGGCATCGATGACTCAGTTCAACTGGTTCGGCGTCATCCAAAACATCCAGGTTACAAATTAAATTCGGTTCAGGCACTTCTTGCACTTCCCCATTTTCTATTTCATGCTCTTCATCATTATCTTGAACCACTGGAGTTGTCGATTTGTACTGCAAAGCACTGTTTGACAAATCGACTTCTATCGGAAATAGCGGAGGTACTGACAGTAGTCCAAGAGTGTTTTTGTGCAATTCTGCGAGGCCTTTTATCAATTTGGATAAATGCCCACCGAGAGATTGCACGTGTTTGTTTTCGAGTACTAATTCCAGTTTGACCAAAACGTCAGAACGTAGTTTCTCAAAGCGGGTCTTGGCGACCTGGCGACATCGCAAAATCAACCTATATTCGTAATTTCCGGTTTCTACTCAACATAATGGTTCTTGCAGTGGTGCGTAGTTGCACTCTGTTACCGGGTCGGTACAGCGGTGGTCGGTTGCGTGGTTGCTTGCTACTTGTTCATACTTTGCTGCAGGCATCCATAGTCCCATGGAGTGACGCGGGTCTAGTACGCAGGCATCTTTCGTGTCATGCCGAAAGCGGGGAAGGCGGCGGAATGCAGCTCTTCGCGGCGCTGTTCGGTCGCTGACGATCCCCTTGTAGTTCGACGCTGTGCGTCGGAGCTCCGGGAAGTGGAGTCGCCTGTTGCAGCTGTTAGCGCTGAATCGTGTAGCGATCATCGGTTGCGGGCGCCACTGGAGGTTCCTGATGTTAGGATTTGATCCCCCTCCAGAAGGGCGTCGCGGCATCGCGGCATCGGAGTCGTTGGTGAAAGTTCGGTGAAAAAGCCCTTTTCCTTGTGCCCCACGTTGGGCCGTCAAATGTTACAAACTCATTGAAACATTAAATAATAACTCACATGTAAACACAAATAAAATACGGAATAAAATGTAAAACACGTCTGGTCATTCCCTTTGTAAAAAAAAGGTGACGTTTCTATTTATTTTATTTGCCCGTGGCAACAGTAAAACATGGCCAGCTACAACGTCCGTGCTCAGTCAAGCAGCCGCCGTGGCTGCATAAGACCGTTTAGGTAACACGCCCCTCCCTAAAGGCTGAGCACGGTGTTGGAAGTAGCTGTTGCCTTGGATTATTTATATTATAAAGAAAATAGTTTATGGTTAGCTATTAGCTGCAGGTTCCTCGAAGTGACGCGGGTCTCGTACGCCGGCATCTTTCATGTCATGCCGAAAGCGGGGAAGGCGGCGAAATGCGGCTCTTCGCGGCGCTGTTCGGTCGCTGACGATCCCGTTGTAGTTCGACGCTGTGCGTTGGGACTCCGGGAAGCAGGGTCATCAAAAGAGTAAGATTATCCATAACACTATAATCAGATTCTAATTGGATAGTTCCGAAATCGGGCATCGATGACTCAGTTCAACTGGTTCGGCGTCATCCAAAACATCCAGGTTACAAATTAAATTCGGTTCAGGCACTTCTTGCACTTCCCCATTTTCTATTTCATGCTCTTCATCATTATCTTGAACCACTGGAGTTGTCGATTTGTACTGCAAAGCACTGTTTGACAAATCGACTTCTATCGGAAATAGCGGAGGTACTGACAGTAGTCTAAGAGTGTTTTTGTGCAATTCTGCGAGGCCTTTTATCAATTTGGATAAATGCCCACCGAGAGATTGCACGTGTTTGTTTTCGAGTACTAATTCCAGTTTGACCAAAACGTCAGAACGTAGTTTCTCAAAGCGGGTCTTGGCGACCTGGCGACATCGCAAAATCAACCTATATTCGTAATTTCCGGTTTCTACTCAACATAATGGTTCTTGCAGTGGTGCGTAGTTGCACTCTGTTACCGGATCGGTACAGCGGTGGTCGGTTGCGTGGTTGCTTGCTACTTGTTCATACTTTGCTGCAGGCATCCATAGTCCCATGGAGTGACGCGGGTCTAGTACGCAGGCATCTTTCGTGTCATGCCGAAAGCGGGGAAGGCGGCGGAATGCAGCTCTTCGCGGCGCTGTTCGGTCGCTGACGATCCCCTTGTAGTTCGACGCTGTGCGTCGGAGCTCCGGGAAGTGGAGTCGCCTGTTGCAGCTGTTAGCGCTGAATCGTGTAGCGATCATCGGTTGCGGGCGCCACTGGAGGTTCCTGATGTTAGGATTTGATCCCCCTCCAGAAGGGCGTCGCGGCATCGCGGCATCGGAGTCGTTGGTGAAAGTTCGGTGAAAAAGCCCTTTTCCTTGTGCCCCACGTTGGGCCGTCAAATGTTACAAACTCATTGAAACATTAAATAAAAACTCACATGTAAACACAAATAAAATACGGAATAAAATGTAAAACACGTCTGGTCATTCCCTTTGTAAAAAAAGGTGACGTTTCTATTTATTTTATTTGCCCGTGGCAACAGTAAAACATGGCCAGCTACAACGTCCGTGCTCAGTCAAGCAGCCGCCGTGGCTGCATAAGACCGTTTAGGTAACAACGTCGGCTCTGGAAGACCCAAAAAGTCTGGCGAGGATGAAGACAACGCATTGGTTGATTTCGTAGAGCAGCATCCGTTCTGCACATCCATTAAGGCCAAAGCGGAAACCCATTTTCCGGTTGGCGTTCGTACTGCTCAAAAAAGGATTCGAGATGCAGGGCTGCGAAGTTGTGTAGCTGCGCAAAAACCACGACTCAGCGAGCAAAACATAGTAGGAAGGTTAGAATTTGCAAACAATTTCGTTGGCCGTGATAACGAGTACTGGGGAGGAACCCTATTTACAAAAAACGGATAAGAGTGGTAGATGGTCAGTCCATGTATGGGGGTGGATTTCAGTAGAGGGCATTGGAGTTCTGCATGTTGTGGATGGACGTTTGAACAGACCAAAGTATGTTCAAATAATGAATGAAGTGATGTTTCCATCTGTTCGAGAAAGGTTCAATGAAGAATTTATTTTTCAACAGATAATAACATTTTTCAAATATGTAGGTATTTGAAATAATAAAATCAGGGCTCGCAACAGATTTCACCAGTGAAATTAGAGACTTGGTCTCTATTCACCTGCTCAATAAAAGAGACCATTTAGGTACCAAAATGTGTATTATTTGTTAGGGTACAAAGAAACTTAACTAGGATATAATTATTTTGAAAAAAAAACAAACACTAAATTCTTTAAAATTAAAATAAAACAGTTTCTTAGCATTACAAGTTTATATAAACACAACAGGAAATAAAAACAATAAACTCAAAATCAAGTAACATGTTCTGCAACAAAAATTAAGGTTTTGAAGACCGTTTTCGTGTTTTTGTTACAAAGTTATCCAGAGTATTGGATTTCCTTTTAAGAAGATTCCTTTGTAAATCGTGCGTCTCTGCATCAATTTTTTCTTCAGACGCTCGGGAAGACTGTGCACTAGCGAGCATCACCTCCGCAAGTGAAACATCAATTAAACTTTTAGTTTTTACTGCAGATTTAAGTTTTTTATGTGCTTCTTCTAGCAAAGCTTTCGTTACTTTTTTCTTATCCTTTTTTTCAGTACCAATAGCTTTTAATTTATTTTCCAACACGGAAATACTCTTTTTTTGATTTTCTGTTTCTTTTAATGACACCGCAAGTTTATGTTTTTCATTTTCTTCTCTCTCTTTATCTTGCAAAAGTTTTTCGCGGTTGTTTTTTTCTACCTCCAAATAAGCTTCATACGATTTATAAGCAACCCTAGCACTACTAATAAGTTCTTTTGTAATCAACACCAGTTCTGGTCTATTATTGTAAAAATTCTTTAAATAATCTTAAATTGTTACCTAAACGGTCTTATGCAGCCACGGCGGCTGCTTGACTGAGCACGGACGTTGTAGCTGGCCATGTTTTACTGTTGCCACGGGCAAATAAAATAAATAGAAACGTCACCTTTTTTTACAAAGGGAATGACCAGACGTGTTTTACATTTTATTCCGTATTTTATTTGTGTTTACATGTGAGTTATTATTTAATGTTTCAATGAGTTTGTAACATTTGACGGCCCAACGTGGGGCACAAGGAAAAGGGCTTTTTCACCGAACTTTCACCAACGACTCCGATGCCGCGATGCCGCGACGCCCTTCTGGAGGGGGATCAAATCCTAACATCAGGAACTTCCAGTGGCGCCCGCAACCGATGATCGCTACACGATTCAGCGCTAACAGCTGCAACAGGCGACTCCACTTCCCGGAGCTCCGACGCACAGCGTCGAACTACAAGGGGATCGTCAGCGACCGAACAGCGCCGCGAAGAGCTGCATTCCGCCGCCTTCCCCGCTTTCGGCATGACACGAAAGATGCCTGCGTACTAGACCCGCGTCACTCCATGGGACTATGGATGCCTGCAGCAAAGTATGAACAAGTAGCAAGCAACCACGCAACCGACCACCGCTGTACCGACCCGGTAACAGAGTGCAACTACGCACCACTGCAAGAACCATTATGTTGAGTAGAAACCGGAAATTACGAATATAGGTTGATTTTGCGATGTCGCCAGGTCGCCAAGACCCGCTTTGAGAAACTACGTTCTGACGTTTTGGTCAAACTGGAATTAGTACTCGAAAACTAACACGTGCAATCTCTCGGTGAGCATTTATCCAAATTGATAAAAGGCCTCGCAGAATTGCACAAAAACACTCTTGGACTACTGTCAGTACCTCCGCTATTTCCGATAGAAGTCGATTTGTCAAACAGTGCTTTGCAGTACAAATCGACAACTCCAGTGGTTCAAGATAATGATGAAGAGCATGAAATAGAAAATGGGGAAGTGCAAGAAGTGCCTGAACCGAATTTAATTTGTAACCTGGATGTTTTGGATGACGCCGAACCAGTTGAACTGAGTCATCGATGCCCGATTTCGGAACTATCCAATTAGAATCTGATTATAGTGTTATGGATAATCTTACTCTTTTGATGACCCTGCTTCCCGGAGTCCCAACGCACAGCGTCGAACTACAACGGGATCGTCAGCGACCGAACAGCGCCGCGAAGAGCCGCATTTCGCCGCCTTCCCCGCTTTCGGCATGACATGAAAGATGCCGGCGTACGAGACCCGCGTCACTTCGAGGAACCTGCAGCTAATAGCTAACCATAAACTATTTTCTTTATAATATAAATAATCCAAGGCAACAGCTACTTCCAACACCGTGCTCAGCCTTTAGGGAGGGGCGTGTTACCTAAACGGTCTTATGCAGCCACGGCGGCTGCTTGACTGAGCACGGACGTTGTAGCTGGCCATGTTTTACTGTTGCCACGGGCAAATAAAATAAATAGAAACGTCACCTTTTTTTACAAAGGGAATGACCAGACGTGTTTTACATTTTATTCCGTATTTTATTTGTGTTTACATGTGAGTTATTATTTAATGTTTCAATGAGTTTGTAACAAAATGTACATAATAGAATTTAATGTTTTTTTACTCATAGAGGCCCTATCTTCAGTTAATATTCTAGCAGACTGAGAAAATCCCCGCTCCACACTGGCGTTACCATGTGCCAAAGTAAGACACTGTATTGCAATATTGGAGATATGTTGATATTTCAAGTTACCCTCATCGTCTTTTATTTTAGATATCTTGTCCCAACATACATCAATACAATCGTTTTCAAAAACAGAGAAGTTTATTTCGCTCTTTAATGTTTTGAATTCATGAAGTACTTGATCATGATCCAAATCAGTAGGCAAGATTTGCAAAACTTTAATAAGATAATTGTCAGTGTTATATCTTTTTGAGTGTTGCATTTTGTGGATATTCATAAATGAAAGATATTTAAGTGTTGAACTTAGCAGAGGAATCTTCTTTATAACGTGTGATACTGACGATCGAAAGAATTCTCTAACATTTGCCAAAAACTCTAATTTGACCCGTTCATTTATTTCTGCAGTATTTAGTGATTGCAGTACTTGTACACCAGGATTAATTTTGTCAGCACTTAGTAAATTTTTACTGTCAAATAACTGATCAGTAACTATTAGTTTATCAAAATTAAGTATCGTTTCTTCTAAACAAATTCGTTCTAATAAATGTATAAGCAGTTCTCTTATTTTATCGTACATTAAGTGTATAAGAGGTTCTTCCTTTTGAAAAAAACAAGTGAATCTTAAAAACATTTTAGCAGCATCAGACACAAAGTATAAAAGAGATTTAGAAGTATTTTGCTTTAAAAATAATTTAATGGTTGTATAGTGTTTTCCTTTTAAAGTATTTTTGGAACCATTTTTTGGTAAGTATTCCAAGAAATATTTGTTTATTGCTAGCCATTGTTCTAATATACGTTCTACTGCTGTTTCTAGTGTAAGCCATCTGGTTGAAATATGCTTTATAAATGAGTGCAAAGGAACACCCACAGAAATTTGAATTTTTTGATAATCTTCAGTTCTTGTTGGCCATCCCTTAAAGAAATAATATAGTGATATTGCTAAGTCTGAGCATTCTGATCCAAAGCTTTCTAAGCCTTTTAAGTAGGCGTTATGAATAATATGAATATTACATGTACCAACATCTACAATACTTTTACTTCGAATCTCCTTTACCTTTTTATTTACAAATGGCCCATCACTGGAAAGCATGAGAAACTTATGAAAGGACAAGGAACTATTGTTAATTGTTTTTATAATATGATCTGCCAATATTTCAGCTGTTGCGTGTCCAATGAAATATGTTTTCAAGTGACATGTTAATACCTTTGCTTTCGTTTGACTAAAAAATCTAATACTAATGTTTAGTTCCTTATAATTTTCGTTGTTTGTGGTCTCGTCATACAGGATCGTGTAAAACTTTGAGCCTACTTCATTTAAAATTTTCTTTTGAAAAAAAGGACCCAAAGCAAAGTTGATTAAATATCGAATTTTTGTAGTTGATAATGAAAATTCATTGGGAAACGTCCCTGGCACTGAAGTCGACTTCAAAAAATCTCCAAGGTACGAACAGGAATTGAAACTCCAGTTGGACGTTACAATTTTTAAAGTCCACAGAAGCTCCATACGATTTGTATCATCTCGTGATGAAAATAACTGGAATGCAGTACCATGTTCGTTTTTCTTCAACTCGACATTATTTGAATCTTAAAATGAATGCAATTCCAACTTAACAAAATTGACAATCTTTACAATTTAATTTTTTATGTAATTGTACATCTGCGTGCTGATTTAATTTAGCAAACCCTTTCTCGATTAATATTTTTTTTTCACAAACTAAACAGAAACCATTGCTGTCGTCAAATTTTTTTAACCATGATTTAATTGGTCTGCCATTAACGTCTGTTTTACTTAGCCACTCACTGTTAAATTTGCATCTACCCATCGTAGGTAACTTTTTAATTTGAAAATGAACCAAATAAGTATTAGTATTTTATGATTTATATATTTGCACACTGCAACCACCGATCACGTTATTCGTTATAACCCGCCATTTCACAAAACACATGATTCAGATTCTGACAACACAGATGCCTAGACTCATAAACACACGATTGGCAAAACCGAACCGAATACCTACGATAAATAACGAATTCAACTAATTCCGAACAACGTGCGCGGCGCCATTATTCAAATTGCCAAAATAGGTACTTTAGAGACTATTTTCTCAAAAAAGAGACTTTTAGAGACTTTAATTAAAATTAGAGACTTTTAGGTAAAAAAGGTACTAGTTTCGAGGCCTGTAAAATGTTGTAGGATAACTCCCCCATTCATACTTCTAATGTGGCTCGAACTTGGTTTCAAGAGAACGAAGTGGAAATCCTACCATGGCCTGCCAGAAGTCCGGATTTTAATCCAATAGAAAATATTTGGGGATATATTACAAAGAAAATATACAAGTATGAATTTAGGCCACAAAATCGAAATCAATTAATTCAGGCAATTGAAATGGAGTGGAATGCTATTCCACAGGATTTTATCACGAATACAATTTTATCGATGGGTAGCAGATTAAGAAGTGCAATACAAAAAAATGGTGGTTATACTAAGTATTAAAATCAGCTCAACGGAATAACGCCATCATGCTTTACATCAGTCATATTATTTGTTATGTTGAATTATACTAAAAATACTAAATAGAAAATTACATAAGTACTCGTTTTAAGTTTTGCGTTTTTTTTAAATAACTTTAATTAATAGAAAAACGTCACACCTTTTCAAGGTTATGAATGTATCGAGAAAAGATAATTCTAACAACTAAAATTTAAAAATGTATGGCCTACTGTTAAAAAAATCGTCCCAAATTTAAATTCGTTAACTGTACCCACTCACATTGCCAAACTCGTAGGAGGTTACCCAAAAATAATCTGTTCAATTAATTAACAAACAACTTCAATAATAAAATATACAGGGAGCGCCAGCCAACTGAAATAAATTCATTATCTCAATTATTGTACATATTGAAAAAAAATTCCGAAACACGTCATTTTTAGTCTGTCACATGATATCCTGTAAAGTGAAAATTTCATCCTTAATCTCAACCCCCTTCGAATGACAGTTGCAACCCCCAAATTTTTAAATAGGAAGAGGGGGCTTATGATACCTCATTTGAAAGGTCTCTTCAAAAATGATATGGTTTAAAAATGTATTGCAAAAATGAAGAGTAAAAAAAAATTAATCTGTTTAACGAAATTCGTTACGACACACTAAAAAATCGTCAATAATCTCCAATTATCTTACTATACCGGGTGTCTCAATTAGACTGGATACCGGCTGTATATTGGAAACCGTTGGCTCTAAAATTTAAAAAAAAACACTTTTATAACAAAAGCGGACGAAAGAAGTTCATTAGAAATATTTTTAGATTCGAATTTCTACCGCAAGGGGCGTAATAGAAAAAAAAAATCAAAAACTCAATTTTCTTCTTAAATTCAAATGGAACGATAGGTATACAACAACATTTTCTTTATCTTCAAAAAATGCTCTACTATTTTTGTTAGTAGCATTTTTCTCTGTCTTCAATTGAGGGGACGGGGAGACACATTTCCGTAACTCAATAAAGTATGACAGGTTAGGTAATACTTAACTGATTTTGATAAATTTAGTGTCATTTGAAAGGTAATGAATGGATTAATTGATATCTATCGGTAGATTACCATTGCATTATGAAGAAAAGCGACCAATTTATTTAATTTCTTCAAAAAATTTAAATGAAAAGTTACTGTTTTCATGTCACTATGTTGTTTGCATTAAAATTTCGAACAGAATTCCGAAAACCGCACGTTTCTATCTTTTTTCTAAAGAAATATTTTATTCATACAAATTTGGATCTTTTTGTGTTATCTTTTAATTAATTTTTTAGAATATGGAAGATGTAATAAATGTTGAAAATTACTATGAAAGTTGATGTTTCATTTAGATTGAAATGTCTAGAAAATCGTATTTCTTCCAATAATTTCTAATTTTCACTTTGCAGCAAATACCTGTTGCCCGTTGCAACGCTCGCTCGCCAAGCGGTTCCGTCCGAAAAGAATATAGAATGACTTGAAAATTGAAATTATGTCGAATAGTAACTTGGTTTCAAAATATGTACAAATATGTACCCATTCTGAAAATAAGTACTAAAACATTAAATATGTAGCATTTCCGAACCCTGCATTAGTTGAGTTATGGTCATACTATCCACTAGTGCGTGAATTTTACCACCGCCACAAAATCGATACTGTTACGTATGTTTGCCGATTAGTGTTGGATAAATTAATAAATACAGTACAACATACCAATCTCCTCCTCTTCATTTTTAATAACAATCGCCATGTTATTGAAAAATCTCAAATTGGTAGACCTAAACATGTGATAGTAACCATCGGCATTATTCACTTTATAGTTGATTCTTATGCAGTAATGGTTTCTTGAAGTTTTAAAGAGAGACGCTTCAGGAGTCCCACACTCCAATAAAGTTAAATCTCGGAGCATCACTCTTTGATATTTTGCAATTTTATCCACTTGATCATCATAATCGGCAACAAAATATGAATCTTTGGTCAGAATTAAAATCGAATCCATTTCAGTTTCTGTTGGGTCCCCTGTAGAAGAATCCGCATTGATTAATCCCCAAGACCCCATCACTAATTCGGGATTATTCAGCAGCATTTTCTTGCAATCTTCAATCAAAAGTTTAACGTGTTCTGCAGTCGCTGCACTGTCCTCTTCATCTTGCATACGATTTTCGTTGAATATATCTTCAGAAACATAATTGCCAAGCATCAAATCAATCGTTCCTTGGCGAGTTGCATCTTTAAACCGACTTAAATAATACCTGCAACAAAATTACTACTGAACAAGTTTAAGGGAATTTATTACAAAACTAAATACATAATTTAAAGGGTTACAAAATGTTTTAAATGTCGTCTGGTTTTGACTGACCTAGAAAATTGGTACACTACGTTTGCAAATTCGAATTCTTCAGTTAAAGCAATGTGTGGTATGTAAGGTGGAGGAGCGGCCGGCATAAACTCGCTTGCTATATTACCAATTACACATAAATAATCCCACAAATCTTGTAATTCTGACTCATTAATTGAATTCCCATGAACTAAATCTAAGCAGCATTGGCGCAAGGAGTCCTTGAAATGATTTTTGTAGAATCTACGGGGCAGGGTATTGGTAGGACTACAAACGACTTCAAAATACTAACCTATTTGCTGAATTCATTCCATCTTTCATAATTCCAGTGAATTTTCTTTCTCCTGTTCTCGTGTAATCACCCTACAAAGTTCAGATTCATCATAAATTTATTTAAAGACAAATTGGGCAAACCTTCAATGCATTAGTTCCGGCATACTGTTTGCTAATTATGTCTCCATTATTGGCCCAAAGCAATTGGAATGTTTGTTTAATTTCACTGGGCATGACTCCTTCAGGAGATATCAATCCCAACTTTGTGAATTGTAATTCCATTACCGCTTTTCCGAGGGCTGTCTGAACCACATTTGTTCGGTCCAGGCAATCAATGCAGTTTACTCTAAACACTCCAAGTTGAGAACAAATGTAACCTTGTCGATCACGCCAACAATAGTTCATATTTCTTACTAAATCAGCTATTGCATTTACTAGAATCGATACGTTTTCAAAATGCATTCCCCGACTGAAACGAAAACAATTACCAAAACAATTTAAAAAGGAAGTTAATTTTACCAATATTCATGAAAATCAAATGTTACATAAGTGATGAGGGGGCTATTAAACTGGAAAATATGATTTGAATAAGCATCCCAAATAATTCTCTCCTTTCCTGTTTGTTCCACCAAATTTATGACACAAATGGGACCATAATTTTTAATTTCGTGACCAAAATGCTTTTCAAAAGCTAATTTTGTTTCAGCTTCTCCTGTAAAAAAATTAAAAATTAAACAAATCAATTACAAAGCTTAGTTACAATTAGTGTTTCTTTCTCCTTGAAAAGGTGAAATGTACATTATCTCTAAATATAATTCCCGATGGTGGTCTATTTTGCAAATTTTTTTCAACGGATCAGAGTAGGTGACGCAGCTGAGTGTTAACAATTGACTAATTATATCTTTTATATCGTCAATTTACGGAGCTTAAAGGCAAGTAAAGCAAAATACATTATATTGCAATGCAAATGTATATAAATAAAATGGTAGATAAATAATAAATAAAATAGATAAATAAAATGCATAAATACACAATAAATACTGTCAGCCCGTTCTAGGGCTGAGGTTTTCTACTAGTTGTTTAAAATTAAAGAACTTAATTGGTTGTAAGTATTTAAAAGCTTTACAATTTTTTTCACCTCAATTTACTTTTAAATTGTTTATTAGAAAAATTAGAATGAAATTCACACCTTTATCTATTCGAGGAGGGGGACGGTATTTATAGCCTGGCTGTGACCAATACACAGGAACTGAGCCTCTCACTTGTACAAAGGACATTTCGTGATGGTGATAAGAAATTATCTGTTCAGTTTCCACATAATTTGCACATTCGCCATTCTCATCGACTCCTCTCCTTTTATATCGGGTTCCTGCCCTGAATCGACTCCTCCGTGATATGATGCAAAGAGTAAATACTTCATATTTAGGACTAGTTTTCACACCGAGAAAATCTTGCCCCACTTCAACCTTACAATCTTCAATTTGTATAAATCCTTGAATGATTGGCAAAATCCATGGATTACATAGAGGATTCTAAAATTCACCATTCGAATAAAAGCTCTACAATTTGAGCAACTTACATTTAATTCAATTAATTCATTGAGCATATGCTTGTTCCAGAAAAATCTATCATCGACATTCTTCCACAAGGCGTGTTCCCTGCTTGTACTTTTCTCAAGATTGCACAATCGTTGTAATGAATTTGTAATATCACATGTGTGGCAATAGTAAAATGAATCTGTGTCTGTAAATATCTTATGAAATTCTTCGACGATTCGTTTCTCAAATTTCTCCTTATCTTTGATATCACGTTTTTTTGGTGTTCCTGTTGCGATAGCGGCTGCTTGCTGTGTGGTGCTTTTAATCGTGCTGCCGGCACTCTTCAAAGTGCCCCAAGTTTTAGAAAAAGCTGCATTTTTTTGTATGTCAAATAAATTTGCAGAGGGGCTTTTCTTCGAGGTTATGGTTTTGTGCTTTTGACATTGATTTAATGGGGGGTCAGTGTTATCAGAACTTGTTTGTAAGAACACTACTGATTTTATCTTGTGAACAATGTGATCTCCATGTATTTTTCCAATCGGGCTACTTTCTTTTATTAATATTAAACGAGAGTCGAATACTGATTGGTGTTCTACTTTTCCTACAATTCCATAAAATACTCCCAAACAATGTGGATCTTCTGCACTGGTTAAATCCCAACCTGAAATGGAACATTGATTGATAAGTGATAACCCACTTATTGATTTTGCACATTCCCAAAACCCAAAGGTGATTTAACGAAACTTCACGCCCACTCACCAGTTTTAGGGATGAAAGCCCCAGTTTGCCTGTCCCACCATAAGGAATATTCACCGTTCACAAATACATAAAATTCATCTGTACGAAACAGCTCCATACTCGATACAAATAACTGTCAAAACAAAAACACGAGTGCCCTCTGAAACAAGGAAATAACAACAAGTAATGCCAACTTCTGGTAACAAAAACGCTTTTATTCAAAAAAATATTTAATTATAAAAAAAATTTGGATACAATTAATTTCTTCGTTCGTGCCTTCGATGAGGTTTGTATTTTTCCCAGTGCCTATGATTTATGGTGCCGAAATCATCGCAATGACAAGCCAAGTCCTTCAAATACTTTGAAAGATGTAACAGCTCTCGATCTTTTGATCTGTTCAGGTGCGCTTGCCTAAAAGGACGAATTCTCAAACCATTACCGGGATTCATAATAAAATTCCTTCTTATATCATCAAACATTATTGTATTTTTACTGTTATATTGTTCCAATTTTCCCCAAATTACTCCAAGAGGTTTCACCTTAAAACCAAACAAATTAAATAAGTAATAAATTATTGAAACACACTCACATCCATAATTCCATATTTGGGAGTGTGTATGGAAATCATCGCAAGCGAGTCTAGATGAAACAATATTTTATAATTTGGATTATTAGATACTCCCAATAATTTCATCTTTTCCTCAATCCATTTCATTCCAGTGGCCGACCAAATCACAATGTCATAATCTTCGTAAGCGGAAGTTAAAAATTCGTGTAAGTAAGGTCTCATTAGCTCAACGCCCGTTTCTGCAACTGAACGATGATCAAACAAAGTATAATCAAT
The DNA here is from genome assembly GCA_949768715.1 of Dascillus cervinus. Taxonomy (NCBI): domain Eukaryota; kingdom Metazoa; phylum Arthropoda; class Insecta; order Coleoptera; family Dascillidae; genus Dascillus; species Dascillus cervinus. Next base: position 19,282,324 of record OX458319.1, on the reverse strand, counting down.
GTCAAGCACCAATAATTTCTTTCCGGGACGTGACTCGTTCAACATTTTAATTTCGTAGTCTTTGATGCGTTTTTCAATTTTAGCCAGATATACTTCCTGATTTTCGATTTTAACTTCTTCATCCTCAATGTCAAAATCATTGACAACTTCTGGAAGGTTCATAGGGGTGTTGTTGATTTCTGCAATGTCTTCTTCCAATGAGCCCATCATCATGATTTTAAAGCCCTGTTTTAATTTCAGCTGGCACAATCTGCACTCATCATCGGGCATCTTACCTAAGAAGTTTAATGTTTGAATAGGAAAAAAAATAATGTAAACAAACTTTTAAATTTGAGGTTAAGTAACTTTTGTCTGTCTGGACGAACACCGGTTTGCTTTTGAACTTCAATTTTTAAGTCTAATATTGTGTCATTTTCGGTAAGTTCAACTTCGTATTCCTTTCCGTTCCACTTTATTATTAATTTTATGATACTTTCCATCTTACATCACACAGTCAACGGCAATGTTAAACTAATGTCATAAATTCTCACAAAACAAAACCAGGTAGGTAAGCGCAACTCCCGTAACAGCCAATGTAAAAAAACGTAGCCAAAGCTATTTTCGTAGTGAGTCTGCGATGAACTAAAATCCTTTCATTCTGCTCGTTTAGGCTTTTGCGGGAAATTTAATTTTAATTGCATATACTTATCCTTCTTTTTCCGGTTTTAAAAATGTCTCACTCGAATCATCATTATCCTCTTATAACGTTAAAGTATGGAATATAAGTCGTACAAATAATAAACACAAAGTAAATAAAAAATGTATTATTTATGATTTCACGAAACAGTCATAATAAAAATGCATAATCAATTGTAACTAAATATTAATAGCAAATCAAACAAATTAAAATAATATTAAATATAAAGAAATTTGCGACATGAAATATAACAAACAATACAACAAACAACAACGTCTGTTAAATTGAATTGGTTTAAATCCATATCAACAAATTACTGTAATTATAGTAATGATTATTTTAACTATCCGTTTACGTATTGAGGTTGGTAAAATCGGTCCCTATATTAATTTATAAGTAAAGCTGAATGCTGTAATGACGGATTGGATCAACGCCATCTTTATTTTACAAGCCGTGAACTAAGAAATTTGGCAGCAGTGTTGCTAGGCGGACATTTTGCGTTCTTCAGTTCAGCATTGCATCATTGAGTTGTTGTTGATATTGTTATAAAGTGCAGTTAACGTTAGATAGTTGTGGTATTTCCAAACCTGTGTGTATTTATCAGAATATTTAACTCAATAATTTGATATTCGACAATATAGAAAGTAAGTACATTTAACCTTTGGTTCATGCTTTTCACATGAAAACTTTTTAGATGACTAGAAAATGTTGTGTCCCAAGCTGCAAATCGAATTACGAAAGTGTATCCGTAAAGGGGCAAGCTGCAGTTACTACGTTTTCATTTCCATAAGATGAAGAAACGAAAAAGAAATGGCTTCGAGCTATCCCGAGGAAAAATTGGCAGCCTACGAAGTATTCATCTGTTTGTATAAAACATTTTAACGAAAATGATGTTATATTAGATCAGATATACAAAAACGGGTCAACTGTTACTACGTTGCTATTAGCACACCCAAAATGAAAGGAAGACGCTGTACCCACAATTTTTCAAAATCTTCCAGTTTATCTGTCTTCAACTTCAACAGTAGTTAGACGAAAAGACCCTGAAGTAAGAAGGAAAGCGTTGCAATCAAAAGAAGCTGGAAAAATTGAAGAATTTGTAAAATCTGATATTATAAATGACTTTACAAATTTTCTTGACACTTTTCAAACAAAACTAAAGGTATAAACAGTGAAACAAAGTGGAACTTTAAAATTAAGAGCAACTTTGGTGTTTGGCTGTATTTATTAAATATTGAGTGTTCTAATAGTTCTTCTGAAAGTGAAACTGAGTTAAGTGCCGCCGAAATTTTATGTAGTGTTCTTGTGAAAAGTGATTTAACATTAAAACTCTTTATTGGAAAAGAAGAAATTTCTGCTCACGATTTGAACTGGATTCTCCCTTGTGATTTAAAATTATCTCGATGGTCGCAACTTGAAAATATATTAGTTAGGTATGCCAACGTAAGTCAACACAATTTAAGGACTCGATCTTTTGAATTTTTCTTGCAAAAGTCGTATGAAAATTTAGTTACGTGTAACGAAAAAGCTGAAGAAATGGAAGACTATCAACATAAAAAACAATTGGAACTTTTAATTGATCAGTTAAACATGATATTGTTAAAAAGACGAAAATATTCCCCAGCAACTATTTTGTTTGCATTTATGGCTTATTCATATTCATCGTCTTGTTACATGCTCTTACAAGATCATTTGCTGCTGCCTAGTAAACGATATTTACAACAAATATCTTCTAGATTTAATGTAAAACCAGACAAAAATCTTTCAAATACAAGTCACTATTTGAAACAAATTTCCAAAAACTTGACTGTTCGAGAAAAATATACAATATTACAAATTGATGAAATTTATGTGAAATCTAAGTTAGATTTTAAAGCCAATGGAATTGTTGGCAGTTCAGAAAATAATGCTAAGGATCTGGCAAAAACTATTCAAACTTTTATGATCTCTTCTGCTTTTGGTAATTTTAGTGAAGTTATTCGACTAGTTCCTGTGAATAACACAACAGGAGATCAGTTAAAGATACTCGTTAATGAGGTAATTGAATTTGTTCAAAAATGTGGTTTTCCTATAGTTGCGATACTAACTGATAACAATAGAATAAATCAGAATATGTTCACTTTAATTTCTTCAAACGAATCTATGCCAAATCCATGCTTCCCTGATATTAATACTTACCTATCGTATGACACTGTTCACATTTTTAAAAATGTTAGGAATAACTGGTTGAACAAAAAAGATACTTTTCACACTTTAATATATCCTGATTTTGAAAATTATACAATAAAACGGTATGCATGTTTCGAACATTTGCGACTATTTTTCAAGGACGAGCAAAATAAGTTAATTAAAAAAGCATATAAGTTGAGTTATAAAACTTTGTATCCCTCGAATTTAGAGAGACAAAACGTTTTGTTAGTGGATAATGTTTTTCATATGTCAACTATTGCTGCTTTACAAACGGAAGAAAAATGTACAGATACTGCAAATTTTTTACAAATTTTCCGCATCTGGTGGGATATTGTAAATTCTAAAAACCCTATCGTAGGAAAAATAAAAAGAAATGAATGGGCAGGACCAGTTTGTAGTATTGAGGATGAAAAGTTATTGTTTTTGAAACGTTTTTTGTCTTGGATAGAAGCATGGCAGTCTTTCAAGGACAAAGCTGGCTTAAGCTCCGACACATTTGAAGCAATAAGAAGAGCATCTCAAGTGTTATGTAAAATTGCTAACGATGCTTTAACAAAATTTAATGTTTCGTATGTACTCTTGGGGAAATTTCAAACAGACAAGTTAGAGAAAAGGTTTGGAATGTACAGACGACTATCTGGATCAAACTATAATGTATCAGTTAGGCAAGTAATTGAATCAGAAAACAAATTACGAATAAGACATATTTTGAAAATGATCAATAAAAGAGAAGCATGCTTTAGCAACTTTGCTAATGAAAGTACTGAATCAAATTTATATAATGTTGACATTGATCAATTTCGCCCCATTATAACTTCAAATTATCTTGAATTATGTGAAATCGAGGAATCAAGCTGCATATATGTTTGTGGCTATGGAGCACGATCTGTTTGCAAAAAACTGGAATGTACTGCCTGTGTTTTTTTATTTGAGGAAGGACGCGGCAGTAATGTTTGCAACGAATATTTTGACTTTTTACAGCGAGGTGGCTTAAGTGTACCAAGTTACCATGTTAAGTGTGTTTTCTTTCATATGTATGCTTTGTTAGAATATATTGTAGCTAATAGCGTGTGGGAAACAAAATTTTTGCAATCTTCCTGTCAAAAAGGCATTTTAATTCAACTGACACAGTTAAGCTTAAATTCCAATAACTTTTTTCAACAATTTGAATTACATTGTCTGTGTGGCAACGATGTTTCTAGATTGTTTAAAACATTGTATTCTGTTTTTGCAAATATTCTGTTGAATAACTACACAAAATATTCAAAAGAAACAAATGGCACTAAAAATTTAGAGAAAAAAGGAAATTAGCTACGCTAACAAAAGAGAAGAATAAACGTTAAAAATATGTTATTTGTAAATAATGTTATTTAATGTTTAATAAATACCACAAAATAAAATTTCCTGCCTTTACTAACTTTTGTTTTATTTCTTAATACTATCAGAATAATGATGTAGTATGGATCATTTCATGTTAGTTATTTTTTAATAAGTTTCGATTGCAACCGACGTGCAATGATACCCGGCCTACTTCTGTGCATTAATGCGGTGTTGCCAAGCATGGCTTCACGGCTTGTAAATAAAGATGGCGTTGATTGGATGCGACATCATATTTAATAAATGAAAACCATGGCGTCGCGTCGTTTCAAACGTGAACTTGGCAGATTACCATTAAGCTACTTTGCATAAAATCATTCAACAGATCAAATGCTCCAAAACGTTTCCAAAGTTCGTATATTTGCGAATATTCACGAATATCATCAACGCCATCTATTGAGTCTGCGACGCCGAGATACGCTTACCTTCGGCTACCTACCTCAACAAAACAGCTGTAGCGAAAAACCGTAATTTGACAAATTCTGTTTTAAATATCAAAAGTTAAAATTTGAAAAAAATGGACGAAGCCAGTGATGATTCGAGTGACGAAGGAATATGCATTATGAGAAAAGCTCTGGATGTGGAATTACCGGCCGATTTTGACCCAAACAAAATTCCTGAAAATGGTATAACCTCACTTAGTAAATCGTCCGAATTTGTTTATTTGCTAATTTCAGGGGAAGAATATCTCCATCATGTTATGTATGAAGCAAGAAATTGCGAATCTTGGGTAACTGCGAATATTGATAGAAGCAAATTTGCGAAAAATCAGACATTTCATGTCACATTGGTAAAAAGCTTGAATATATTTGTACACAAATTGACAACCTTATTTTGCAGCAAGAAGGGTGCAAAAAGGCCCCAAAATCTATGGTTCCATCCATTGAATGGCAACAAAAAAAATTGGATGAATTTGCTTCGTTTCGGAAATATGTGCTCTCTAAAATCACAGAAGAACCCAGAAATACAGCAGTGCACAACTCACATTTTGAGAAAAGAATTACCTTCGACATACCAACTTTCACTGAAATATCCAAGTTAACACAAGATTCGAAATTGAAAGTGTTGAATATCATTTTACAACATTTAGAAGAGTTACAAAAGGGAAGCAGCTTTCATTACAGCACTGGAATTTGGTTGTATAGTCTTTTAGCAACATTAGACATACCTTTGTGTCCAAGTGCTTATCATTTGTTAAGAGAACTAGCTCGTCAGTGCGCCTTAGTGCGTTCAAGACTACCTGAAGATGCTCCCGAAGAGATATATTTACCTTTAAATTTGTATATTTGTTTAATTTCTAGATATTTTAATCAATTAGATTTGGCTGATGATTAAATGAAAATTGATTGTTTGATCTTCCCAATGAGGTTGTAAGTCCGGGCGTTCCTGAAGAAAGGAACTTATAACGATTCTTTTCTTTAATTGGAGACCATAACTGTAAAACTGTCTAAGTGCCAAAAATAAAATATTGAGTTTTTGGGTTTGGTAATAATATCCAGATGATTGAAAGTAACTGAATGATTCCAAAAGTTTATTGTAAATGCCGATAAATCACTGAAGTCGTATGTGCCACCAGGATTAGCAATGAGAAGTTATGTCAATAACTCAGAAGTATCAATTTGAAGTTATAGTCTTCAATATTATAAATGAAAAACGTTTAATTTTGAATTTAAATTGTGGAGTGACACCTATTGAAATTTCGTGAACTATCAAGTCCAAACATATTAATTTGGTGAGATGGAGGTATTTAAACGGGTTTAAAGTTTAAAATGCAAAAATCTGGTTTCATAGCTTAATTTAGCAATTTTTTTAAGGGGGTTGTTGGGTTCCAAATTATAAATTATCCAGTGTCGGTTTCAGGTTTTGATTAATGCGTGGAAACCAGTATTGATACCGGTGATTGTATTATGGGGCAGGTAGCAATGCACTCACAAATTCCTTCCATATCGATGTACGGCGAGCATAAACTCGGTTCCTATCGACTTTCCAGTACTACATGTTTATATACTACCCTAACCTCTTTCTCGGTGGATGTCCGGCTTTACAACAGGTTCTATTTCGGTTGAACTTTGCGAGAGGTGTGACAGCATTAGATTACATCAGTTGCATACATCAATTGTAGACGTCGCCTTGTTGCACCTTTTTATTGTTGCTAACCTGTTGATATCATTTGAAGACAACTCTACAGGTCAGAGGGTGAAACAGTGATTACAAATAATTAAAAGTGAATTGTTATAACAGTGAGTGATTAAAGGTGCGTTTAATTATAAGTGAATCGCGAACGGATCAACGTGTAAGAATTCGGCGCTTATATTTGGTAAGCAGATAATTGCAATTTGAATTTTAATTTCTGAAGAATACTTTTTAAAAAATCGAATTTTTAATTAGCGGTTAATTAGTGCGAGCGCACTTGTGGATTGATTTTAAAATTAATACTCGCAATACCATCAATCAAAATTAAATTATCTCTGTTTTAAATGAAAACAAACAGCATGACTAATATAATGTCGGTTATTGTTGAAGATGTTTATTTGCCTTTTGATTAAGCGCTTCGCATAGCTAAACTTTCTCAAAATCTGGAAAATTTCGATTATTTACCCAAAGATTGTTATAACCGGATAGCGTCGAAATGAACCGGCGAGCTGCGGTTAATTTTAGCACGTTTCTGTTAAATGAACATTTTTTCGATTGCTGTTGGATTATTTACAAAAATCTCCTAATTGGAAAGCCTCGAAATAATTAATGATAACGCGCAATTTGCCTAGAAATTGCGACGTTGCGATCCGATTTATTCGATAAGACATTCATTTATCTAGGCGCCCTAAAGTGGGCCGAAAATGATTTTTCTCTACGACTGTTTTAGAATACATGCATTCTGCGATCATTTTTGAACATTGAATAGGGCTATTCTTTACACCTGTTACGGAATATTCATACCATTACTTGTTATGGAATGACTACCACCAGCGCCCTCGATTGCAACTATTTTTTTTTTAATCGAAGGAGGTGAAAAAAAATTATTATTATGGGATGTTTTTTTTTCAATTTGTCAAAACTTGATTTAAAAAATCGCGTCACACGATTTAAGCAATTTGAACTGTCATGTGCCTTTTTGGTGATTATCTCTGTTTAAATATACTTTTTGTGCAGTGTAAGTGTAATATAATTTAATAAATTAATGATTTAAGTTTAAAAACAATATCTTTCAACAAAGTTAACTAAATAAATACAGAAAATGAAGAGTTGCTATTAATTGTTTTTTCAAGATATAAAATACTTAGAAAATTCAGTATTAATTAGTGTACCTGATGCCAAACTAAAGGTTTCTAGAAAATTCACCAGCAATGCAGAATTTTATAACATTTAAAAAATATGCAGATTTAAGGCCCCAAACATTACAACAGACAATTTTTTTGTAAATTTTCAAAAAGGTCGCTGCACCAAACAAGTCATGGGTATAAATAAACTAGGTAACATGGCTAAACAAGTGGTTATCTTGTTGCAACTACTAAATTCAGAGTCTTACACCAGCCACTGCTTTATACGGACACCATGTTGATAGATGCTGGGGCCAATATAGAAACTTTAAAAAGACATGGTGGATGGAAATCTTTTGAAGTGACCGAAGGCTATACCGACAATTCCATTAAAAATCGCTCAAATGTTGCCAATGAAATATTAGAATATTTAGATATCGAACCTACACCAGGATGTTCCATACAGAATTTAACAATGTTGCCATCACATTCTTATGTGGCAAATACCACACATCAAATGTTTGTAACTTACCAAATATCCCATTTAACCGTTGCCAAAATATTACTATTAATTTAGTAAGTAAAAACGAAAATATATAAATAAAGAATTATTGTATTGTATTGTATTATTGTATTGTTATTATTTTATTACTATTATTATTATTATTACTTTTTATTTTCACATACAGTCGTAGAGAAAGTATAGTCTGTAACACGTTTGGAATGGCTATTCCACACTCGTGGACCGCCACCCTCGCCTTCGGCTCGGGTGTCAAACTTCCATTCGTGTGGAATATGCCTCATTCCAAACTTGTTACAGAATATACTATTCCAAGTGACGGTATCTGAATAATATTTGATTAAAAATGCTGAGGATTTTACAGCTTTTGACAGACCGTAGTTCCGTTAGGAAATTTCCGGTTTGTTTATTAAATCTCATTATTTTTAGGGAGCCCTTTAATTTTCGTTTGGCCAAAGGTCATTCAGCCACTATGTTCAGAGATAATGAATGACTCGGGAGGAACTAAGCTGGGTGTAATTATGTTAAGCTTTTCATTTCGCTGCAATTAAATTTACACCTATTTATCTGGATTGTAAATATGTAAACAACTGCTTAAAAATTTCTTATGTAAATATTTTCTTAAATGTGCAAAAAAAACGAGCAAAACGTCAAATTTTGTTTGCATTATCCAACACATGAAAGAGAGCAATTTTTTATATAATCTACATAGCTATTAAAGAAGCCACGAAAAGCATTGTAGAAATTAATTTGTCTGCATAATATTCTATTCTTTTTTCCTCGGAGATATATTTTTTTCGAAATATTGATTTACAGTACTTTTCAGTTTGTTCTTTAAAGAAGGGGGTGGCCAACACGTCGATCGCAAAGCCAATTTTGGTCGATCGCTCGCGATGTCTTGACTTGACTTAGGACCAGTTGCAGAAACTAAGTTAACAGCGGTGTCAGCTAACAAAGCGTTAACTAGATCTATGATTGGCTGCCAGGAAACTGCAGTGTGCTGACAACCAATCATAGATCTAGTTACCGCTCTGTTAACTGATACCGCTGTTAACACGTTCGCTGCCACCCACTTTGGTAGGGCATTTGAAACAGTGCCACTACAACTTTGTTAATTAAGTAATGCCTCTGACAAAAATATTGTCTCGTATTCAATGCCGTACCGAGTGGAAATCCATACAAAACAAGTTATAAAATAACGCGATAACGCGGTGGAGGCAAAAAGTCCAATCTCATCCGAACGCGTAAACGCGTCGTGGGCAGCGAACGTGTTAACTTTCTTTCTTCAACTGGCCCTTAATGTGTTCCACTTGTAACCGAACGTAACGCGCAAACGCAACAGTATGCATGCAGTTATGTTAATAATTACTCAGGTTGTTTTAATTCCCCTAGAGAAGTTGATCGCGACACATTTTTAAGATAAAAAGTAGATCTTATGTACGCAAAAGTTGACCACCCCTGCTCTAAAGGAGTTCTTTTTAGCCTTGAATAATAGTATATTGTTATACAGTAGATTCCGCTTAATCGGACCACATCGGAATCAGCACGTTTTGGTCCGATTAAGCGGCTGGTCCAATTATCCGAAGTTCATATAAAATAGAGCCTTTGAGGGCTAAGACAAAATTTTATAAGTAACTAAAAATGAAAGGATGGTCCTTTTACAATATTGACCCTCTAGAGTCTTGTTAGTTATGGGCAAAAAAACAAGGAAGAATAAAATTAAAGAGTTTCTGGATCGTCTTGGAAACCACCCGTGCAACAAGGGCGATTTAACGCTAACAATTTATGCTATGCTTATATTGTCTCTATGCAATAATTTGCGAACATATTATCAACCGGAATTCTCAGAGTTTATACTATTTGAGCACAATTTTTATATATCTATCTTACATTCACTGGTTCGATTAAGCGGCATGTTGGTCCAAATAAGCGAAGTAAATTCGTGTTATTTTCTCTATTGGTTTCTGTTCTTTAAGATTTGGTCCAATTAAGCGGCTGGTCCCATTAACCGGTGGTCCGATTAAGCGTAGATTTAAGTGTCATTTTTTAGCGAGCATATTTTGTGTTTGCGAGACGCGGCCTTTGCGAGACGTGGCCTTGTGGAGCCGAGTGAATACAAAATTGCGAGCCAAAAAAAGTAACAATCCAAATGAAATATACTATTTATTCTCCAGTCAATAATGCACGACAAAGTACAAAATGTAGAGATGTTCAATTAATGATAAATTATGTCATTGTTTTTTGGGAAAAAGTATCTGTCAACTAAAAAGATCTGCCAAAAATATGTGCGACTAAAAATGAATTATGAAGAAGACTTACCACAAGATGTGGTAGCAGTCTTACGTTTAACTTTAATTATTAATAAAAATTTTAACCCAACAATGAAAGACAATATTTTTTAAGTCTTACGATGTTGCCTTAATGACGAGACACTTTTTTCTTTGTTACAAAAACAACCAATTTAATTAGATGTTTTAACGCGACTCGAGAAAAAGGAACTTGCAAGTTGCTAAATCTGGGCTGTAAGGTGGATGTTGCAGCTCAGTGTAGCTTTGATCACCCGCGTTTTCTCTTGTCAGGTACTATTCCTCTCTTGATCCTTCTAAGTACCTAATTCAACCAACTCTACTCTTTCACGTTATACACCACACTAAAACTCACTCAATCAATAGAGTAATAACCTGACCATTGGAGAAATACGTGGAGTAGCCCTTTTTGTAGTATTACGTTATACTGAATGCTCTTTAGGGCACAACGGCTGCTTTTTATTACCCTTATACAAGGTGGGGTAGAGCAACTTACTTATTTAGAAATTCAATTAAAAAAAAAGTAATGTAGATATATATTTAATTTCTTGAACAAGATAAAGTGCAACATTTAAAGTTTATGTTTACACAGTTTTAAAGATGATATCCGGCAGATGGCGTCGAGATTGGCGTCTATGATTGGCTGCCAGCAATTTGCTGGCAGCCAATCATAAATCTACATAACGCTCTGTTAACTGACACGCTGTTAACTTTTGTTTCTGCAAATGGCCCTTAGTCAGCATCATGGAGTGGACGAAGATGGAGCGCGCGTTCGCTGTGGAGGCATATTTTTCAAAAGGTCGCTCAATCATCGCCACACAAGGTGCATTCCGGGCTCATTTCAATATTGCGCCTCGTGGTAGTGTTCCTGGCCGGCAATCGATTGTTTCATGGGTAAACAGCTTCAGGGAAACCGGTGATGTGAAGGAAAAAAAATCTGGGCTTCACGAACGCCTCATCACCTTGAGGGGCGATCTGCAGTGGCCAGGACGGTCGCCTGATTTAACCCCTTGCGACAATTTTTTATGAGGTTATCTAAAAGCACTTGTTTACAACGATCGTCCTTGACCCCTGGTTCACCTGAAGAACATTCATCAAGCTGTGACCAACATACTCGTCGATATGCTGGAAATAGTTAAACGGAACTTCCGATTTCGATTAAGGCAGTGTATTGAGAGGAATGGACGCCATCTGCCGGATGTCGTCCTTAAAACATAAACTTTAAATGTTGTACTTCATCTTGTTCAAGAAATTAAATATATATCTACATTACTTTTTTTTTAATTGAATTTCTAAATAAGCAAGTTGCTCTGCCCCACCCTGTATCTTGGATGAGGCAAGTATAATCATTTTACTTTCTTCTTCATTAGGATAACACTTAGGGGCCATCTTATTTCTGCTGAGTTGATTATCTTTTCTTCTGTACTTTTTAAGGCTCGACTCCAGATATCTTACTACTTGTTTATAGATTGTGTCTTTCAGTTTCTTGGTCGTTTGCTTATCTGAAAATATTCCGAATGTCATTTTACCCGTTCAGGCTTGATTCTGATTTTAACTCTCCCCCAATGTACTACTAAGGTACTACAATTTCTTCACCTTTTTAAATCTTCATTTCCAATTTGTGTAGCTGCATCTTCTCTCTGTTTACTTTCAACCCTTGTCTTTGAATTGTTTTTACCCAACATATAAAATCTTTCTGTGCCCCTTCTCATGTCTCTGTCAAAAAATGATGTCTCGATGTTTTTGAAGACTTCCTTCAATTTCTGCATTATTTTTCCATATTATAGCCCTTTTCTGCAAGCATTCAACTAACAAACTCTTACTAAAAATGATTGCGCTCTCCGTTTTTCCAGCAGGATATTTAGTTTTGATTTTTGTTCTGTTTGAGAAACCTTGTGGACCAACTGCATCGATTTTTATTTAATTGAAGAATTCTAGTGACACACGTAAGTCTCGTCGTCTTGCCACAAAGAATAGAAAACGAAAAGTTCTAAATATGTTTTATTGATAGATTGTACATAGTGAAAAGAATCAAAATTGTGGAGATTGCCAATATAAACAGTATATCTGGCCTCAACTTGTTTTAGGAATTTTTTGGCTAATACATGTTTGAATTGTTTCACCATTCTACAGTTTTATAACAAAAGTTTGCCAATTAATTTGCCAGGGTTGGGAATTCATAAAAGGGTCCCTTAATAAAGTAATTAGCAGAAAATTGAACAATGTAATTAATTGATTCAAAGTCTTTGTTGTTATCACAATCGTTAATTCTTCAATTATAAAAATATTGGCACAATAAAAATTAATAGAAAATAACAATTTAATCATAAATTTATTTATTACTGTATGTTTTTATTATTACAAAGTTATGATTTCACGAAACCCACTTTTCCAGTTCCAATTTTTTTCAAGCCAGAATATATAGGTAAATATGAGCATACCTTATGGGACGCCGCAAAAACGGTTAATGAAATTCTATTTTAACCACATTGTTTCAATATCTATCTGAATGTATTCGAATCAAACTTTTCCATGTTGTGCCCCAGGGAAATTTCTGCTTTGGTTCACTTAACATTGTTGTGTTACGAAATGTAACAAAGTGTTTCATGGAGTTATCGACGTAATTTCGAGATCATTGAAGCCATTCCTGATTTTGTTCGTCGCGAATTTATTATCATTCTTATGATTAAATGATCCAGAAAGTTTTCTATAATATTTGTACATTTTTCAAGAAAATCTTTCTTATAAGATGAATGGTTTTCTCAACTTTTCAGTTCGCCACTACGATTTTTGCATTGTGTAACCTTAACCTGTAATTACAATTATGGGCTCAAATTGGATTAAGTTATATTACGTTGCCACCTCTGTGCGGCCGGCGCCAGTAATTCTGGTTCAAGGTACAATTTGAATAATGTGCACTATTTACTTGATTATTAAAATGTTGCAATATTCGTACTCGTTTGATCAATATGGAATTTATTCGCAAAATCGTCCAAGTTTGAAAGTGGTAGTTTGACAAATTTTAAATATTATTCATTTCATAATTTTATACGAACTTAAAACCTGAGAAGAAAACTTTTACGGGTTCTAAATAAAATTGCGCAATTTTAATTCATAAAATTCACAAATTGCTTTGCTTTAAGCAAACTTTTGACTCATTAAAACATCATAATGGAACCAGTCCCAAAGGCGCACAAAAAGTCATGGGAATTCTCATCAAAAATTCATACAATTAGTTCCCTTTTTGAACTTGTAAATTATTCATCCGTTCCTTAATGCGGCAGCCACGCGAACCTCCAAATTCCGTAGTTCAAAATTAATCGATCTGAGCAACATTCCGTCAAAAAAAATTTGAGATGTAAACGCCACTGTCAAAAATGAGATAATTCGGACCCAAATTTTAAGTAATGTCTTGATACGTCACGAAAAATAATGGCGGAACTTTCGGTGACGTCGCTCACTTCCGAACACTGGCTAACGGCGATGAACTGTACGACGTGCAAGAACATACCAGATGCATCCCCGATTTATAAATGCAATATGGGGCACATAGTTTGTGCCCCGTGCTTCCAAAAGCTATCCAGAAAAGGTAACCACCACAAATTAACAAAATCGACTTAATTTCGAGCTTTTTAGGCGTTCCGCGTTGTTCTGTGTGTCTTTCGGCCAGGTTCAAAATGTGCCAGATATCACACGACTTCTTAAAAAAGCTCAAATACAAGCCAGGGATAGGAAGGCCTCAGAGGTATGAGTTGAGGCAGTTGAGGCAGTCCAGGCCGCCTTCGCCATTCGGCGATTCCGATTGCGAAGAGCACCGCGACGAAACTGTCACGATCGAAAAACTGTTCCAACTCTCTACCATGCAATTGCAAGAACTTTTTGACGAGACTTCCAAAGAAAAAAAAATTCGTACCGATGCATTTAATAGCGTGATGGAAGACGCTTATTTTTGTTCACTTCCTTTCATCGATAGACATCACGTCAAACGTCCGGACGGAAAGTTGGAGAGAGGTGACAGGGCTACTTTCCTTTTGCCCCTGGGTTCCATCGAACGGTTAAGAAAAGCTTGGCTGACGAAGACGAAAGCTGATGAAGCGGGGCAAAACTCAGCGAATTCCAGTTTACAGTCGCGAAAACCGCTTCAGTGCCCGCATGATCCTTGCAATAAAATGATAACGATATCAAATTTTAATTCGCATTTTAAACACGAGCACACCGAGATAAAAAGATTTACAGTGGAATACGGTGAAGAATTGCACTTAGTGACGGATCCTTCGTTAATTGAACATAATGTCACCGTTTGCTTGGGGTTGTTAACCGTCTCTAAGACGTACAATATAAATGTGCCTTCGACGGCCAATCGCGGGACGGCCAATGTTGCCAAGCAGTTGAGCCAACAGCTCCCTGTCACCACCTTTTGGATCATGGTCAGCGGTTCGCCTGAAGAAAAACATAACCGATCCTATGGGCTTTATTGGCTGATTACTAACACTGAACAGGTATATCAATGCACTATCGAAATGATCTCCCTACGGAATTCCTTAACTATTGGAACTTTCTGCGATACCAACACGTTGCTCGAAAGCCAAAACATCCTCGATATCTCTCGAAGGTTAAATTGCCTTTATATATCGTTCGGAACGCTGCAGTTGATGTTGTCTGAGGGGTCTAAATTCAACCTTAAAATCAAGGTGCATTAACTTTTTTGTGAAGATTGAAAATGGAACAAAGAAAGTGCATTACCGGTCATTACCGGTTCCTTTGGATTTCGTACATTATAAAATTTTCAACGTCTAACTTACTTGTTAAGTTCATTTTAAGCACGAAAATTAAACAATCTTTTTTTTAGGAGTCTATTTTAATAACATGTTAAATGTGTTTATGAATTTATTTTTAGAGCCTGGGATTCCAAATATTTATACGAAATTGAGGTTTAGGGTCTGGTTGTATTTTCGTGGTAATTAATTTTTGCGTTGGAATTTTTATCGATTTTAATTAACCTTCGGGCGAAATTATTTTGTGTGTTCAAACTGCTCATTAACGCAAGAGAATGCGTTTTTACGTCATTCAAATTTGATGAAAGGTCGCACCTATTCACCCGTTTATCCATTTGTGAAGAGGATTATTATAATTGAAAATTTGCCATCACATCATTTAGTTAATTATTCACCATTCATAAGTAAAACTGCGTGTAATCGCTTCTTCATTTAACTAAATATTTCTAGTAGCTCTCCCAACATGATTTGGTTATCTAATCATTACCTTTCTGAACCTTTGGAATCTCTTGGGAACCATTTTATCTGTCAACCGTGCAACTCCCTGTTATTAATGATATGGTTTATTTTTCATTATTATTTTTTCATTAAATTTGAAACCTACGTCAACGTAGAATTAGTTTAAATGTGTGACAAGCAGTTGAACTTATACATCAAATTGTTCGCATCACTTAATTAATAGTTTTGGTCATCTGAAAACTTTACTGTCGAGCTTTTTTTTAAGGAATTTTACGTGGCTGAAAAGTTCCAAGATTAAAACTAAAAATCTTAAAAGTGGAGTAATTTTCGAATATTTTTTTTTTATGTAAAAAAGTTGTAAATATAAGCAAGCTCTGTAATTTTTACTCTATTATTTTTGATTCTGTTAGTATTTTTTAAAGAACTTGATTGAAATATGAAAAGCAATTTATATCAAACAATTTTAGAGATTGTAATGGAATACAATAAAGAACTAACTTGAAAAATTTTAAATTTTTTAATTCGGTTAAACGCTCTTTTCTAATTAATAATATTACTGTTCCTACTTTGAAACCTAATACAAGCTGCAATTCGTCTTATGGCCGGTTTATCAATGTCCAGTTAAGTCGCTTATCTGCCAGTTTAATACGATCTGCCAGCTAAAGTGTTTAGCAACAATTGTTATTAACTATCGGTTAAATTTAGTTGCACATTGATAAACCGACCCTAATACAACTTGAATGAGGTGCTCTGAATATTCCGGATTAGCCCGACGAACTCTAATCTGCTTGCGGCGAACAGGCAAGCCAATCCAGAACCGTGACAGTTTTTGTTTTAAGAATCATTCTGTCAGTTCTGCTGAAATAACTATCTCTTTTAATTTATGTATGTTGGTAGTAATGCAATGATATTGACATTTTGCATCTGACAGTTTAACAGACATACACATCCATACAGACATGCATACATACAGACATAGGACGTTGTTACCAATCCCGGTCTCACAATCAGAGACCAATATTTTAAAAGAGGAAAATTCTGGTTTCTAGAATATTATTCTCTGAACTTTTTCATTGGATTTCAATAAGAAACTTTCCTTTCTGACAAAATAACTTAAAATAACATTAAACAAAAATAACATTAAAAAATGACAACAAAATAATTAAAATTTTAGATTTTTCAACAACAAAATATTTAAACAATTCTGAACAATGAAAACGTTTATTCTTTGTCAAAATCTTAAAACTTGTAATTAGTAAAATAATAAAGTTTCCGAAAAAAATATAATATCAGAAAAAAACACTTTCGGCAACAGTACAGCGAGGTATAAACTTTGCATAATCTAGGCCTCCGGCATTCTGATACATTCTATGCATATGGGACTTGTATGCTATAAACACAGATGTTTTTCTTCTTTCAACAATAGACACATCATCCAACAACATCTCCACCCGGTTGATGTTCATCCTGAGTACCACATATTTCTAACAATCGAAGACGAAGTGTTCTGGGGATCTAATCCAAGCCTCCCCAAGAAAACTTGTCGACTAAATTTCTCATCTGTTACTTTATTGCCTTTATAAATGACATGGGAATTGATGCCTGCTACATTCATTACACAATAGAATAAAACCATCAACCAACGACAGCTAAAAAACATAAGGGCCTCTCACCCACGCGGCGGTCTTGATTACACAAATACTAACCTCGGCTTCACAGACCGATTCTGCTGATAAACCAAAAACGCTACGTCGTTGACTGGAACTGCACACACTGTTGACGTGAAATTACTAGACAGAGAGCTACCTGAATGTACGACTTAAATTTCTAATCAGTTCAATAAGTAATCGCAGATTTAGAAATTGGTCGGTCTCTGAGACCGCACGTTAGTAACGGAGGGTTAAGGTTATACTAGTAATATCACTTTAAAATTACGAAATATTGTGCAAAATGTTTCTTTAGAAGGAAGCAAATATGACAATAATTTCGAAAGAAAGTTTTGTTTGCAATATTAAATATTCTGTAATAATTAAGTGATTCTGGCAAAATTGTATAGGTTATGCTATTAAGCACGCACTGTTGTCAACATAAATTAAACAGAACAATAATTTCTGGTAATTGCTAGTTTAAGAATGGACTAAATGCATTATCTCACCAAAGTCTAACATGAGTTTGAGCACCAAATCAACGTAACTGCAACCAGTTAAAGTTTGCAAAACACTCTTCCTCCTTGTATTTAGAAACGAATCAGTTAACTTGAGGTGTAACTTGTTTTCACCAAGATCAGTCTCATCTGAAAAAAACATTTTGTGAATCTTCATTTGTTCAGTTCTAGTGTTGGAAGCGCCAACTTAAAAGGTTAATTTATTTTGTTTGGATAACTCAAATACTCGCAACTTTCTTCTGCTGTTTACACCTCGAGCACTTAATTGCTTTCGTATGGTAATGAGAAATAGTTGTTTTATTTTCTAGCAATTGGCCCATCTTATTTGCTGTTCTTAGCTCAAGAAGAGCACTAATAATTGTTGGATTAAGGTTTTGGGCTAAATAAAGCGACCTGCTCAAAACGAAGCACACTTCTCTGCTGACTTTTGAACAGTTTACGTTGCATTTTTGTCAATAAAGTTGACGTTTTCAGGTCTCATTTGCAATAACTTTTGGCTGCGTCTTTGCACAAAATGCTGATAGAGTCAAACCTGAATATGACGGATTTTTTCAGTCCGAAGCAGCTCTGTCTTACTAGTTTGACTGTAGGTACCACTATTATATCCCTGTGACGAATTTCACCACGATTTATTTATTGTTTCAAAAGTTATTATATCAGACCTGATTACAGTAATACCCCGGTTTACTTTGCCCCGGTTTACGTTGATTCCCTATAACGCTTTTTTTAAAACCTGAGCAGTAATTTTCTTCAGTCGCTCTTAATTAATTTAATTTTGTTTTTAATATTTTTACATAATACAAAATTAAAACAGTATTTCACTGTTAATTACTGTTTGCAACCTTATAGTATTTGTATTTTTTTAAATTTAAAATACTTCAGATGACAATTTAGAAAACGTAATCGACCCCGTTTTACGTTTGGTTCGCTTAACGTTTTTCTTTTTGCCACGCATTAATCGCGTAAACCGTATTACTGTATTTGGTAGTAAAATTGTGAAATTTGTTTTGGCTGTAGAGTTTGTCCGTTGTTAATGGAAATTTATATTTTTGTGTGTTGAAGGTTAGTCTTAATACACTTGAAGTTAGTTTCAGTTCTGCAAAGAGACCACTTTCGTCTTAATCCTGTAGGTAAATGTGGTTTTCTGTTACTCCCAAAGGTAATGTCATTCCTCTCAAAAGGTTTCAACGTACATTACAGGTTTCAATTTAGCTGAAATAGAGATGCTAGTTAGTTTATACCTTTTTTTATGCGATTACCATAAATTGCGTCATTCCAAATACCGATTTTTCTACTTCCAATTTTCGGTTTTTTTGTTGCTTGCCTTTATCTCAAGTCGTTAGTTCAGAATTATCGGCCCAGTTGTTCCTTTAATTTTTCCACATTCAATGTTTTTCCAGTCATTAAATTCATTTTCAAAGAATTTCTTGAAAGTTTAAGTTGCCAGATTCGTTAATTTAAAAGTCATTTATACTTAATCTTCTTTTTATCTTATATAACACGTCATAACTGGTTTTCACTGTACCCTAACAATGCAGATCAAATTTTTATTTTAAGATTCTTCTTTATTTTCATGAAAAACAAAAAAGTTTTCCCATTAAGTTGGCTTCATTTTTTTCCAAAGTATAAACAAAAATTTTCAATCAATTATGTTTTCACAACTAAAACTTACCCACGGCGAGATAAAAACAACGTAAGTTTCTAATTATTGTACGAATACCGACAAGTGCAAACCAATACTTATTTTCGTCTTTGCCGATTGATTTGTTCACTTTGAAAGAGCAAATATTTGTTTAATGTGTATTTAATGGCCAGTTCAAACACTTAAGGCCACTTTTCCTTTGAGTTATTGCAATTCGCAACATTTAGCAAATTTAATGGCCAAATAAAAAGCGCTAAAATATCCTTCAGTCAATTATTTATGTCAATTTATTTATTGGTTTCCCCTCTCAAGTCGTGGTATGAACTATTAGGAGTCGCTGTTTTGTAAGTATATTTTTTCACCTTGTTTATTTAAAATATAAAAATTGCAGCTTATCTAAGCAATTTCTGTAGCGTTGACGACCCTGTCCTCAAAAATCCGTTTCTCTCTCTCTGCCAACAATTGGAGTGAGGTCGCCCGGTTTATCCTGCATCAATTTATCTGTCTCGCCTCCGGCGCTCATAATCGAGGAATACACGAAATTACGTTAAATGCAACCGAATAAAACTCCCAGCTACTTTTAGCTGAATGGCAAAAAAAAAATCGGCAACAACCAAGCGCATCGTCAAATATCACTGCTTTTAAGCGAGTCCATTGTAACCCTGTCCGGAAACGTCATTGTTGTTATTGTCCGCAAAAAGTATCACGATTTTTTAAATGTTAATACCGACGTAATGATGGTGCTAATGAGCAATTATCTGCCTTCAGATCTGAGATATTCATTAGTAAAATATTAAAGGGCATGTTTTTCGCAATTTATATGATTGGAAATGTCGCCTTGTTAATTACCGGTTTAAGAGGAGACGAATTAATTGAATTAAAGGAAACCTAAAGTTTAATTAAGTTAACTTCAAGAAAGCTGCTTATTACCCGATGATATAAGTCATAGTAATTACTAGAAACGATCAAAGGCATATCTTATCTAATATCTCATGTTCGGAGATAAATTCATACTCGACAGAAAGTTGTTGGAACAAAATTCATGAAACTTGAAAGTCGTTTATTTTATTTCCACTGTTTATTGCGAGCACTGCAACAACTGGTCACAAAATCGTTGTTTTAGTATCTGGTTGGAAACTAAAATTCCAAATGCGAACTTTAGCTTCAATAGTTATTTACGTTAGTTATATCCGCGTTATGTACAACGTTTTATCTCACACCGTTATAATCGTCGATTAATTGAAATCAAAATTTTGTTGTGAAAGTAGATTATTTTATTTTTATGATTGGCAACTGTTTGAACCGTGTATAAATACCAAGAAAGTTAGTAATGCAGGTAGCAAGGGTCTTGTCCAATAATTTTATTCATGCCTGATGGTAAATCTTCCTCACGCTTCCCATAAAAGTCTAAGCGTAGTAATAATTTACTTGCTTTTATTATTTTATTCTTAAATTTATGGCACCAAATTGTAAATACAAATTATTATTATGGAAGATTAGTTCCAAGGGAAACTTACTAACCAGTTGCACACAAAATGATTAGGAAAATGGGCAATTACCCAAATCGTAGTACGCTACGGTGTCTTAATTAATTGCATTGATTGAAATTACTTGTCTCTTTAAAATAGTGTAAACCTTGTTTCGCACACAAAATGTTTTTTAGAATTTTCATAAAATTTCACGTTTGCACCTTTCAAGCTTTTATCAGTTAGAATGCCAAAACTTGTGTGTTACCCAAGCTTGTAAACCACTTTGTGGGTATTATTATGTTAAACTTCCCGGACGTCAAGAAAAGATTAATCTCAATTTCTTCCTGTAAATGTAGCATCATGAATCTATGGACAAAATTATAGCATAGATAATACAAAGACGTTAAATTACCAAAATTGCAAATTACAAAAGTCGACTTAAAAAATGAAGTTTTGTTTTCTTTGAATATTCACTGTGAATAAGATTTACTTATTCTATTTATGTTGCAATAACATTTTTGGATCCTCAACTATAAAATCTAACCAATAATGTAACAGCATCATCCTCTTCGTTATGCCATTTCTTGTCTTTTTATCAAATTTTTGTTATGGAGCCATGAACATTTGTAAAAATGGATCGTCAAGTTTCTATATTGCGTAGATATAAGATACTTCTCCAAACCCATAACATTGAACAAAATAATTTTTGGTCGAAGGATAAATATTGTTTCAGGAAGTATTAAATTTACCGCAATTCGCTTAACTTTCATGACGTAAATTACTGACATTTGTGAGACAAGATATTTTGATTTAATTGAAGTTGCAGACGGAAAATTTTGACTTTAAATTATTAGATGTATCGCCCTTATTTTACGTACTTAAGTAAAACTATCTGGATTTTATTTAGAAATTGTTAGTTTTTCTGCAAAGTTGAAAATAAAAAAGCTTTTATTTTTTTCAGTCCATCTAGCAACACACTGTACACGATCTTCCAACGTTAATAGTCATCCCCAAAACAACTTCAATTTTGACGATTTGAAAATTTGGTTATGTTTTCAGTTTATATCATCTGGCGTCGCGACGCTCACTAATGTAATTTTTCATGAATTTTTTGAGCTTTTCGTTTTATCAATCTTTTATAATAACATCAGCTTGTGATCGTAATGATATAAACAAATTTTGAAGATAATAATTAATATTTGAAACCAATTTTGGGTGCGACCATTGACGTTGGAGGACCCTGTATACGCACAAATACCGCAGAAGAACACTTATTTTAAGATTACTGGCTTTTTTACGGAAAGGGTCTAAAATCAATGACATTGTTCAAATTTTTGACACTGACAAATGAAAAAGTCTGATAGACAATGATAAAATTTCTGATATCCCAGCTTTTACCTACACCGCCACTGTACATACTTGTCACTCAAAAATCGTAAGAAAAAATTGAGTTTTTAAAGATCAAGAAAATATTACTGACAATGAGATAAAAATGATATGGAAAAAAACAGTAATTACGCTGTGGCATCTTGTTTTAATTCCAACTAAATCACTTGCTGTCAGGCCACACATTTTATGAGCACTCGCATCCGTGCAATAAGTACGGGATTACGTCCAGAAATATTTAGGATTTCCCCCGACCCCTCGACGACACTCCCCGTCATTTTATTAAATTTTTTCTGCATTAATAGCACGTTAGTGTTGACCATGCGATTTGGGTCACTTTAAGTGTAAAAGGTGAATCCTTTTTATTATTAAAACCCCCAGTCATCCCTCGTCTGACATGGGCTGGAAATTTCCACTACTCTCTGCATCTGTAACCTTACATTTATGTGTCCGCAAAAATGCCGCAAGTTTTCCTGGTATATTAGCCAGTTTGATACACAACAGGTACGTTTGTATTTTTTCCGTGTGACGAGATAATCAACCCGAGTTAATCTATCGTTTCGTGTGTTAAAATGCCACAGTTCCGGCAGTCTTAATCCGCCCTTCCTTTCTTTCCCATCTAATATGGATTTTAGTATAACAAAAAAAGCCGACAGAAAATCAATCGTTGGTGACTTTTTTATGATCGAAAAACACCCACTTAATGGAAGTATCATTGCGTTTTCTTTCTCCAATTTACCGAATTAACCAGATCGATTTGTTGAGTTCCGAATTCAATTTAGTTCAAACTACGACGCGTAATTAGTAGTTCAATCAAAAGCTTATGTATTTAGAAAAACATGCAATGCGGATTTTTTTACGCAAGTTTTAAATAATTCATTAAAATTCTTAATCGACTTTGTGAGGCTAGGAAATAGCTATTTATGTACCAAGGCAGTAAAACGACACTTTATTGAACGAGTTTCGAAATTTAGGGCCGAGGTGAGCAACCAGACGAGTTTGTTAAAAACATTTTACTGGCGTGGTACATACAACGTTTTTTCGGCTACTACTACTACTTGTATTTGAACTTTTTAGAAGTTGTGGATTTACATTTTAGAAAGTAAATGTAATTTGCGCTATTAGAACAATATTGTTTATTATACCGGGAGGTTATCTTAAAAGTAAACATATCCTATGTATACTTTAAAAAAAAACGAGTCAACGCATTGCTTTATTGCGATCTGTAGGCAACCAAGTATACACCACAATTCTCAACATTTGAAAAGTTGGCTCTTTCAACAAAAGTCAATTAATTTTTCAGTGTCAGTTTAACATAAAATTGCAATTTCTGTAATAATCATGTACAGCAAAGACGAAAAAATTGAATTGTTAATGTGGTACCAGCAAGGTAATAGTTTGCGGACCGTGAGAGATTTATTTTCCATAAAATATCCTGAAAGACCAATTCCTTGCATCAGAACTCTGCACAATATCGTTAAATAATTTAATTCACAAGGCTGCATAGTAAATGGTCATACAAAGAAGATTAAAACCAACCATGTGTTGACTGAAGAATTAAAATTAAATATTTTATGCTACGTTGAGCAATATCCGATGGTATCCTTGCGAGAAGTAGCTGAATATTTCGTTGTATCAAAAACGTCAATATTTAAAACACTAAAAGAATTTAAGTACAAATCTTATAAATTTTCCAATCATCAAGAGTTATTTGAGGAGGATAAAAGAAAAAGAACAAATTTTTGTGAAACTTTATTTAATTTGTTAAACGAACATGATGAAATTTTAGCGAAGATAGTTTTCACCGATGAAGCAACGTTCACATTAAATGGAGAGGTCAATTCCCAAAATTTCCGGTGTGCATCATAATTTCTTATTTATCCAATTTATTCTGTTAACCTTGTTCCTTCGTTTTCCTTAGATATTGGTCCCGCACTAATCACCATATTCAAAATTTGACCCACACTCAGTACCAGCAGAAGGTGAATGTGTGGTTAGGGATAGTTAATGCTACACTTATCGGGCCTTTTTTTATTGATGGAAACCTTAATTCAGCCAAATTTTTAGATCTGTTGGTAAACAACATCATTCCGGCAATAGAAAATTTAAACATTAACGAACCATGGTTTCAAATGGATGGAGCCCCTCCGCATTCCACAAATGTTATAAGAAATTGTTTAAACGAAAGGTTTCCCGGACACTGGATAGGACGGCACGGCCCCATACCATGGGCACCACGATCTCCAGATTTATCACCCAATGACTATTTCCTTTGGGGTTACCTAAAATCAAAAATTTACCGCAATATCCAAATTTTAAATCTAGATGAATTAAAAGATCGTATACGAACTGAATGTAACGAACTGAATCCTGACATTCTCAGAAATGCCGTGCGTGCGTTCCAAGATCGGCTAGGATATTGTTTAGAAGTAGAAGGTGGACATTTTGAACACTTGCTATGACGCTATTTGTTTATTTTTTTCTGTTATGTACTTTCTGTTAATAACTTCTCAAATTTTGGGAAGTTATCCCATTTAATAGTTTTATTAAAATTGTTATTATTTTGATATTCAAATGATTTTAGATTCTATTCATAATACTATTCATGATACTTGAACATAACCTTTCACAATGAAAAATAATAACCTTGTGATTTGTGGTGTAATGTTGGTTGCCTATAGTTATCAATACGTTGACGCGTTTTTTTTAAAAGTAAACATAGGAGATATGTATACCTGTAAGATAATCTCCCGGTATGTATATGTTACTGTTAATGATCGAAATTGACGGATGTCGAGAATCACCGGCGAATGTCGACATCCACTAAAAACATGTCAAAGTTCGAATGATTATTTGCATTATTCATTTTTCGGAGATTGGTCGATCGATAGTGTTGAATGTTAAAAATTTGTCCGACTAGGGCGAAATTAGAATGGATTATCTAAATCAAGTCAAACCTTGTAAAACCTGGTTAGGTCAGGTTTTATAAGGTTTGACTCGGGTTAGATACTTTCCCCGGGGGTTTTCAGAGTTTTGAGCAGGTTTTACAAGGTTTGACTCGGATTAGATATTTTAGATGTTGCTCACAGCCCAAGAACTTGGAGGCCTCCAGCATTTAATTTTCCCACCTTGTGCAGTCAATTAGAGTGTGCTCCGGAGAGTCGATATTTCACAGAACCGACAGTCATTATCGTCCTATGTCATCAAATACCTCTGTATTTCATAGATTAACACTATTATACAACGTGAGCCAATTGTGGTCCATTTCTGAAATTTTCTGAGATGCAACCAAGAATACTAATTCCACTTACCACTTGATGCTGTCTTTGATTTAAATTATAAATTGAATCAAAATTGCTTTATTGGCTACAAACGTCTAAATGACAATGTAAGAAATTGAATCAGCAAAATTACGTAAAAGAACTTAAAAACTAACGTAAAAATTGTTCAAAATGCATTCCATTGTGGAGCAAACAAACTTCAACCCGGTTTAAAAACGATCTTTGAACGCGATGTAATGTCTCTGGTGTTATGGCCATACACTCTTCACGAATTCTTCGACCATATGGAAAGGAGTTTGATAGACTCTCTGTTTTAGTACGCCCCACAGGAAAAAATCTAAAGGCGTTAAGTCCGGACTTCCGGGTGGCCACGGGTTATGGGAAGCTCTTGCTATCCAAACGTTTGTAAAATTGTCATCTAAATATTGTCTGACATTTCTATGAAAATGGACTATCAAAGTCAAACTTGACAATACTGAGAACAATGAAATGCTAGATGTATTTATTAATTTTTGAAAAATTATAAATCTAGTACCTCTTCCAATTAGTATGTTTGGTTGCGTCTAACAATAAGAGAAATTCAGAAGTAGACCATAATTGATTCACGTTGTATACTTTAACGATAATAAAGAACTACCTATTTTATTTTTTCAACATTCACCACTCGTGCTTCACGAAAGTCGAGAATCACCGGTGTAAGTTAAAATAATACCATTTTTGACAGTATTTCGAACATACACCGAATGACTTGGTCTATGTTCATATCCACCGGTGAAACTCGACATTCACGCGTTTTCGATCATTCACAGCAACATATAAATTGAATGTGAATGTACAGCCAGATGCATTTCGAAAATTAGTAGTAGAACTGCTTTCCTTTTCCATAGTTTCGCTAATTAGGCAAGTATTTGTAGTTTTTTCCTTTTCACAATTTTTTAAAATGTCTGTATCTTCATTAACTAAGAAAGTATTTAATTGTGTTTGCTCTTGTCGGTGTACTCTGCCAAGAATGGTTTGTACAATTTTTGTTTTATTGAAAACCGATTCTTCTACATATATTCAGCAACGGAATCACTTTTCCATCCACCATGACGTTTAAGGTTCTCCTTACTACCACCGGCATTGGCAAATAGTGTCGCGGATGTTCTGCGGAAGCAGTGACCTGCATAATGAGGCGTCTGGTAAACTCAGATAACTGTCAATTTTACTTAGAATACCACCAATAGTGTGAATTTCTACTGGATGTATTGTACATTTCCCTTGTCTCTATGAAAGAGAAAATCTTTTATTGTCTACATGTGAAGGAGGCAGAGCTAGATAGTTCCTATATAATTCAAAGGGTTTAATTCCTCCTTCAAAATCAGCAGTTACAATAAATGTTGGGGGCTTTTATTTGTTTTTGATTTTGGAATGTGCACAATAATAATAGATTCTTTATCCTCAATTTCATCAATACTTTATTTAATCAATTCGTCAGAATGATAGGCGTCAGTAATTCCAAAAATTGTACAAAAATAACGAAATGTTGTGGTCCATGCTTAGTTCTGGCGCATTTAATAGTAATCTAATAATTTCTTCGTGTGATGTTTTTGATATTTTAGGAGTATAACCTTTCGATTGTTGTTTAATGAATGGCACAAGTTTCTTGTAATTACCAATATCAACATTATTTGTAACATTTATTATTATTTAGCATTGAATAATAAGATCACATTAGTAGTGAGACTATGGGACTTTGGGGCCACCGCGAATTAAATTGATTCGCGGATTTGATTCTCGGATTAATTGATCGACGCCATCTTTAATCCTTTAATCGAAGATGTAATTACACCCCTTTAATCACAGATTTGATTACCCTAATTACCGCATAATTGATCTGATTACAGTGTAATTGATCTGATTGCACTAATTATAACCCTTTAATCGCAAATGTAATTGTCCTAATTACCGCGTAATTGATCTGATTACAGCGTAATTGATCTGATTGCCCTAATTATGGAGTAATTGCCATAATTACAATTTTAATCACAGATTTGATTACAACCCTTTAATCAAAGGATTATCCTAATTGAGATGCCCGGCGTCTCCACTCCTGCGCATCATCTATCTCCCTCTTACACATGGTTGAACACACCATCTCACTCGCACACATTGCATAATCGTTACACGGACAGGAATTTTCATGTTTGGCGCCGCACAGCCGAGGCGTCTTCACTCCTGCGCATCATCCATCTCCCTCTTACACATGGTTGAACACTCCATCTCCCTCGCGCACATTGCATAATCGTACGGACAGAAATTTTCCCGCCAGGCATGTCTGACGTCACACCATTGAACATCTCGCTCAAGTTGCGAAATTTAAAAGTTGAAAAAATGCTTCGCCCCGGACGAGTTTCGAACCCAAATCTTGAACGTCAGCAGGCGGTTCCAGCGCCTCTGAACCGGTAAGCACCCTTACTTAAGCATGTATTTAATTGTTATATATATAAGTGACGGGGACACTTTGTAAAAAAAAAACAACATAATTTCTTTAATTTGTATATTTATATAACTATTTGTAAAATATAAAAAATAATTGAACTTATTTAAAATACATGCTTTTCCATACAAGTGTTTTATAATACATCGGTGGGAGATGTGCGAAAAATAAAATGATTTTAATTGTTTAATTTTAAATAGAATATGCAAACTGCGTTCTTTATGCGTAATTTTACAAGCTCGGAGATGTCTAGAAATACGCGTCTTTGCAAGCTCGGGCGAATGCATGAATTGGGAGATGTTTGAAAAAATAAACCAGGATAATTTTACAATGCTTTTATTCGTACATACATAAAAATCATATAAATTTACAATAATCGCAATTTTTAATCATCGGTGGAGGTCCATCGATTTCGGTTCTGCCACAAGTGTTGTAATGGGTTAAACATCTTCGGCAATCGGCGACATCCTTATCCAATTGGAACTTTAGAGGTAATTTATCCCAGATGAAATGGATGCTATGTGATGCGAGCTTGATGAGGAAATTCTTCGGTAAACAGGCGATATCTTCGGCTTCCATACTAGCCAAATTCTCAGTTTCAAAGTAGATTTGAATCGATCGTTCCATGGACGGTGCACTGCCATCGTTTGTATACCACGCTTTTAACGATTTCACTGTTTTAGTAGCACAATTAAGCTTCGAAGCACCAACATGATGTGTACAAGGCGTCATATTATCGCACAACTTGTTCAACGCTAGGCAGCCGAGATTTTCCATATCAATGATTGTGTACTGGAACTCGGTGATTTTTTCCAACTATAAAAGTTTCTCCACACCCTTGACGAAAATTCTCTTGGCATCTTCGAGCTGCTTGATTACTGTCTCCTTCACCAGGTCGTATGGAATATCACCAGAACTCCATGAAAGTCCATGATGATTACGTTCCAACCACAAATTAGTAGATTTGTATTTGGCAGGTAGTTCATCCCATGGAAACGGCGGTTCGAAGAGAAAATTCACAGGCTAAGCCGTTTTATCATCAGCCGAGATCACAGCAAATTCTTTCAATATAAATTCGTTGTGAGATGTTTTGAAACACTGAATATCAACAATAACCTCCGCCATGTATAACAACTTTGAAGCGACTGAAGCACAAACTCCGATTACATTAGTTTCTTAACCCCGCCACTAACTGCGTTGTATTCAATTATGCGATCGTGAAGAATTAGACAATAAGCAGCCGTTGCTGCTGGGAAATTGTTTGAAGATTCAAACTCAATGCGCACATCGACAGGTCCTGACTTGAGTGCCTCATTCTGTTTCGAACAATCGATTACAATTAAGGGTGTATATTTGAGAAAATCGCCTTTATTCACCAACGGCTCAGAGTCCTTGCCATAATATGTACTTTGAAAATTTGCATACATCTCATATAATAGGGCGTATTGATTATGATCAATGTTGAGATTTAGCTGGTTATAGGGATAACACTGCGAGTTTAAGAAAAGTTTAACATCTTTAACGTTGCAGTGATCGAAACGGCTGACATTCATATCATTCTTATTTTTGCGCGCGGTTTGAAAACCGAGAATGACGTAGCGCGGTTTCTCCAATTGTGAAGATGTCTTTACGGGCCAAACTTGTTTGTCTGCACATGGAAGTAGAGGATACTCATACAACTCCCAAGTTCGGAAGCTCATGGAGATGGGCTCGTCTTTGGTGATAAAGTTCAGTAATTGAACTTTTTGATGGTCTGACGGTTTGACGTATGGCACTAACCACTCCAATTTCATTATTTCGATTTTAAAATCTTCAGCTGCAGATTGCACAACAGCATTTGCATCGCTGTTCGCCCGCGTCAAAATCAATTCATGTTTAGAATTAATGATGATTCGACGGTGGTCTTCGGCGAAACCCAATATCAATTTCAGAGGTATTGATACGTCAAAGTAGCCAGCATCATTAATTAATTTTTTAGCATCTTTATCAATATCGAACCACCCGGCGTTCTCGAGCAGGGGTTTCTGGCCCGGACTTAGAGACACGCAACCTTTCATGAAACTCGTGAGTCCGACATTCTTGCAGCGGTCAATCTCAACCGCATTCAATTCATAGCGTATTTCATCAAAGAGGTGGCAGATGGCGTTGTTGACTAAAGTTGTACTTTGAACCGCTGTTTCACCATCGGTCTTTGTTAATTTACCAGATATGTGTAACGAGCTCCTGCTCGGCAACAAACACAAATCTTGATGTTGGATGGCTATGCGAATTTCATCGCTGTTGTTGAAAGTTGACGATGCGTATGGCTGATGTGTATGACTCTCACAATGAGCGATGGATTCATCATAAACAACCGGCGCGTGAATCATTAAGATCTCCCCATCCATGGTTGAAAACAAATAATTAATGTGCAGCAGCAGAATCGGTCTTTAATTTTCCTCCAAAAGGATTCACTTTGAAGCCCAGACTCTTCAGAAGCTTGATGTTTTGATGTGTTATCACTTTTGGTGATACACGCTGACTGACTTGATTCGGGCATGGTGATTCAATTTTATAACCACACCCAATTTTAGCATTATATACAATTGTCGGCTGTGGAGGCTGTTTGATATCTGAGATCGAATTATTTAATTTGAATATCCGACCGCACAAAATTTGTTTAATACATCCACACCGATGTATTGAATATCGAAGAATCTAATTATTTTAATTTGACGATCACATGAATCGTCGGAATTTCAAATGTTCACATTAGGTTTGGAGAAAAAGAACAATAATTACGGATTTTTATTGAGAAATATAAATGTTACAAAAACATAATAAATTAACAATTGAATAGCGGGTATGAATCTTAGTAAATGTATCCAGCCTCGCGCAGCGCGTTGATAATCGCCATGATTTCATTTGAATGATTTGGATTTCCGGCTGCTTGTGGTGCGTGGAGCGTGCGCAGACGATCAATTAATTCATTAGGATCATCCCAGTAAGTGTACTGTACTAGTTCATCCTTTTGCACATTCTCCTGTTGTATACAACCTCCTTCACGCTTTGGCGGCTGAATCATTTTTACAATAAAGTGTTTAAATTTGAAACTATTGTCATTACGAATAGAGCGGCCAATACTGTAGCGTTCCCGATGGGCGTTTGTTGCAAGCACAATTTTTTCATATGCTTCCAAATCACTTTGCCCAAGCAGATCGGTATTAGGAGCTTGCTTGAACAACAGCTCAATCAATCCCTCAGTTCTGGGATAATTCGTGTCACCAACATGAATAAGATCAGCAGTAAAATCAATCGGCGTATCTCCAACCATTAGTCTGTCACCATCAAGTTTCCGCACGCCATAGATTGTGTCTAATCCGCGCTTGCGATCAGCCAGCAACATCTTAAGGTATTGACCCAAGGAATCTTTCTTTATCATGGCGATATCACCATTCCATGCATCGTCCATTCCGCATTCTTCTTGTGGTTCAACCTTTCCGCATTCATCATGTGGTTCGACCTTTCTGCATTCTTCATGTGGTTCAACAGTTCTACATTCTTCAGATTTTGGTTCAATCTTTGCAGCTTCGGCCGTCGCTTTTTGTTGTACAAGTTGTTGTAGTGGAACTGTCACAGGTTTAAGTATTTCACTTAATTCCCTCTCGGCCATAACTCTATTTAATTTTATCGTTTTATACTTGCGTCGAATCGTATCGCTAGCTTTAACGATTTGACGCAGAACGTCGGCCTGCTTGGTGAATTGCTCACTCTGCATCTTCATGTAGCTGAATCCAAAACGATACTGCATTTCAATAATGTCGCAACATCTTATAATTGAAAACTCATACTACCAACTTTGAAACTCAAAATTTCTACTTTGAAGCGCAGATTCAAAGCCCAAAACTCAAAATTCAAACTTGAGAACTTTGAATTCAAAGTTCTCAAGTTCTCAAGTTTGAATTTTGAGTTTTCAACTTTGAATTCAAACTTGGGAACTTTTCAAGTTCCCAAAGTTGAATCTAAGTTTCAAACCACACCACTAGCATGTATATTCCATGATTTCAACGTCCTCTAACGGGCGATGAGTACCGCGTTGTTCAATTGTTAATTTATTATGTTTGTAACATTTATATTTCTCAATAAAATCTGCACTTATTGTTCTTTTTCTCCAAAACCCAATTTGAACATTAAAATGCTGATTAAACATCTTGTTAAATATACAGGGTGTTCACGAAAAAACGCCCCAGCTCCTAGCGCTATTATTAGGAGTTAACAAACGATACGTCAAATTAAATGGTTCAAAAAGTACTACAATGTGTAGCTCAAACATAATTTTTACCTGTTTCTCCATTCAAAGGTCAAAGGTCAACTTCATTTTTTCAAATTACAACCTTATATTTTTCTTTGACAATTTGATAGAGATTTTTTTTCTGAATTCAACGATGTATCACAATCAATATTTCTGATTTATTTTAGGGTAATAAAGAAATTAAAATAATAATTAATATTATTAGCAGTAGGCTTTGAAAAATAACTGAGACGTAGCGGTGGCTATGGAAACGATGTGTCAGTACGGAAACAACGTATTTTAAAGAATTAATTTATGAACAACAACAGATAACATTTAATAACTAAACAATTAAATAAAGAAATGGCAAATTAACAAAAATGTTCAAATTGGGCATCGTTTCTTTCCAGACATTTTCGTCGACATCTAGATCCTACACTTTGTGTAGCATTAATTAAAATTTCTGCTGGTGTCTCCCGACAAGCGTTGACTATTCTCTCTCTCAAAATTTCCTCTGTTTCCGGGCGCGTAGCATAAACAATATCTTGGATGTATCCCCAAAAGAAAAACTCTAGAGGTCACAAGACCGGGCGGGCCATGGTATAGGTCCATATGTTCCAATCCATTTGTCTTCATTATTCTATATTTAAATAGTCCCTAATCATAAGAGCCTTTTGTGTGGTGCAGCGCCATCTTGTTGAAATACTAGTTCATTCCATTCAATGGCAACGGCAAGTCATCTAAAATTTCTTCCAAGTCTTCAGGCAAAATTTGAAGATATTTTTTTTGGTTGAGATTTCCATCAATGAAAATTGGTCCTATTGGGTATCCTGGCGCCTAATATTCCGCACCAAACGTTCACCGAAAATTTTATCTGAGGATTTTGTTCGATGGTAATATGTGGGTTTTCTACACTCCAATAGCGGTGATTGAAACGATTAAAATGTCTGTTGTTTGTAAATTGACACTCATCAGACCACAAATTTTTTGTATAAAATGATGGATTTCGCCTTAACTCGCTTAAAAAGAAATTACACAAATTTATTCTACGCCAGTGGATCGTTTAGTTCACTATTTCACTAGTTCACTATTATTCATTTTTATTACAAAAAATAGATAAACAAACTAATAGCCAGTTTCTGACAGCGATGTTAACGTATTTCTCCAGTTAAATGTCCCGGTTACCATGGTTATTACCATTGTTGCAACAATAGTAATAGTAATTTTTATTTGTGAGACGTCGTTTCCATAGCCACCGCTATGTCTCAGTTATTTTTCAAAGCCTACTGCTAATAATATTAGTTATTATTTTAATTTCTTTATTACCCTAAAATAAATCAGAAATATTGATTGTGATACATCGCTGAATTCGGAAAAAAAATCTCTATCAAATTGTAAAAGAAAAATATAAGGTTGTAATTTGAAAAAATGAAGTTGACCTTTGACCTTTGAATGGAGAAACAGGTAAAAATTATGTTAGAGCTACACATTGTAGTACTTTTTGAACCATTTAATTTGACGTATCGTTTGTTACAATTGGACTTCTAATAATAGCGCTATGAGCTGGGGCGTTTTTTCGTGAACACCCTGTATATAATATTGAATCGCCAAATTAAAAATAATGAGATTCTTCAATATTCCGCATACCATGATAGTTGACAGGAAATGTGTATTAAACAAATTTTGTGCTGTCTGATATTCAAATTAAATAATTTGATTTCTGATATCAAGCAGCATTCCCAACCGCGCAAACATTCTGAGCTATCCTGTTATGTATGATGAACTGTTTGCATATGTTTAACTTTAAATTTAAAATAATTTTCACCCGCAGGAAAATCAATTTTCAACCTTCGATGCATTTGCTATGTCCCAAAACCGATTGCTTTGTCGCTGCGATAGATTATAAATATCCAATCTATGGGCCGTTTGACTCCGAGTGATCCTAACCCGCTGTAGTGCATACATTTTGTTCAGCATGAATCCGTAGGCTGCCATTCACATGTTTAACTTCATTTTGCTATTAAAATCATTAATTTATTTAGTTTACGTTCAGATTTTTACAAGATTACTATAAGGTGGTTTCAGCGATATTAACAATTGTTGGATTAATGGAGCTGATGTATTATAAAACACCTGTATGGAAAAGCATGTTTAGTCCATTACAACACTTGTGGTAGAACCGAAATCGATGGACCTCCGCCGATGATTAAAAATTGCGATTATTGTAAATTTATATGATTTTTATGTATGTACGAATAAAAGCATTGTAAAATTATCCTGGTTTATTTTTTCAAACATCTCCCAATTCATGCATTCGCCCGAGCTTGCAAAGACGCGTATTTCTAGACATCTCCGAGCTTGTAAAATTACGCATAAAGAACGCAGTTTGCATATTCTATTTAAAATTAAACAATTAAAATCATTTTATTTTTCGCACATCTCCCACCGATGTATTATAAAACACTTGTATGGAAAAGCATGTATTTTAAATAAGTTCAATTATTTTTTATATTTTACAAATAGTTATATAAATATACAAATTAAAGAAATTATGTTGTTTTTTTTTTTACAAAGTGTCCCCGTCACTTATATATATAACAATTAAATACATGCTTAAGTAAGGGTGCTTACCGGTTCAGAGGCGCTGGAACCGCCTGCTGACGTTCAAGATTTGGGTTCGAAACTCACGGCGAGCATTTTTTCAACTTTTAAATTTCGCAACTTGAGCGAGAAGTTCAATGGTGTTCGATGGTGTGTTCAACCATGTGTAGGAGGGAGATGGAGTGTTCAACCATGTGTGTACGAGGGAGATAGATGATGCGCAGGTGTGAAGACGCCTCGGCTGTGCGGCGCCAAACATGAAAATTCTTGTCTGTTAGGTTTATGCAATGTGTGCGAGAGAGATGGTGTGTTCAACCATGTGTGTAAGAGCGAGATGGATGATGCGCAGGGGCGGAGCCGCCGGGTTTCATAATTAATATAATCCTTTGATTAAAGGGTTGTAATCAAATCTGTGATTAAAATTGTAATTATGGCAATCAATTACTCCATAATTAGGGCAATCAGATCAATTACGCTGTAATCAGATCAATTACGCGGTAATTAGGACAATTACATTTGCGATTAAAGGGTTATAATTAGTGCAATCAGATCAATTACACTGTAATCAGATCAATTATGCGGTAATTATGGTAATTACATCTGTGATTAAAGGGGTGTAATTACATCTTCGATTAAAGGATTAAAGATGGCGTCGATCAATTAATCCGAGAATCAAATCCGCGAATCAATTTAATTCGCGGTGGGGCCGTACTCTCCTAGTCTCACTACTCACATTATTGGAGGCGAATACTTTTCAGCCATATCGGCAAAATATTCCATCATGGCATTTTCACTGTACAGTCGAACTCCTCTATAGTGACCTCCTCTATAATGATTTTTTCTCTACAATGATGTTTTTGCCAGGAACCTGCATTCTTGCACGTTTTGCATATAAAATACCCCTCTATTATGATGTTAAGCCTCTATACAGGGTGATGAAAAAAAGGTGCCCATGATTGATATTGGGACAATGCTTTCTGTTGAAGCATTGTGGAAATCGCAACAAAACTGGTCCAAATAGATTCTGTTTAAAATTAAAACAGTTTGTCTAAGAGCACGACGTGGCCAAATAATTACTTTCAGGTAGGCCTACTTCTTGTATCTAAGCAACTAACACTGACAGATACTGTCACTTGCGTAAGACAAACAACTGTCATACGTTAACATAACTTTTTTTATTTCAAAAGAATTTAATGTAATTAAACAAGAATACACAACAAACAGGTAATTGAAGGGCTGTATGCAAAAAGTCCCTAAGTGACGTAGAGATTTTCTACTATTTGCGCTTTTTCCGATAAGAATGGATGAACTTTCGGTCGCACTTACTTATTCCCGTTTAAAAGGCCTCTAACCATGTTATTTAGTAAAAACAGATCAGTCAAAAACGAAATAATGTAATTTCCAGATCAAACTGAAACATAAAATCTCAAATATCTCAGAATAGGAAAAAGTGCCTTAGAGACTGTCGCGCTAATCCTTGTATGCTTCGTCCTGATCCAGTTTCAATCGCTTCCACAACTGCTTCCTCCAACGGTGGTGTACGAACTTCACGAGGTCGTCTACCGTTTACAGAAATCGGCACTGTTTGGCCATTTTCTCTTAATTTTTGCTCCTCTTTTCTAATTACGTTAGCATCTGAATGACGTCGATGTGGATACAGTCTAGCATATTCTCTAGCGACTTCCGATGCGTTATTATCTGTCTCACCCAAGCGGAGCAACATGTCTAGATATTCACTGAAATTGTATTCCATTTTAAGACTTTTTAGGACATTTGACTTGTATCGTTCAAATTTGACAAGAGAACTGACATTGAAAAGTGAATTATTGTTGCCAACGTTTCCTAGGAGATTTGCGATGTTGTGACATTGATAAATTTTCCTCGGAGCCAAGAACCCGTACTTTTGACATCGGTAATAAAGTTGGTTTCAATAGATTTTTTACACTTTTTTTAAAAAAAAGCACCATCATCTGCATCAAATTTAGACCTGAACAATGAAATTATTACAAAATTGTTAATCGTATAGATTTTTAATGTCTGAATAGGAAAGCTTATTTATAACTTGGTGAAGAGACAACAAATTTTATTTTGGCTTTCAAATTCGTGTTTCGTTAGAAATCGTCTACTCACGGGCACCTTTATTTCATCACCCTGTATAGTAATTATTTTTTAAGAAAGGTTTACCAAATTTCTCCGGGAATGGAATTTTCGGTAATATAATATTTTTACATTTAATGTAATGGATGTATTGAACATCTGTTTTTTTCCACAAATTCAGACGACTTGAAAAATTGTTAGAAGAATTTCTTGCAAATTCCTCATCGGAATTTCCATTTTTTAAAATATTACTGTGCAATAAACTTTGGACAGATTTTTTCAACAACATGTAATGTAAATATTCAATTACATATGATGAACAATTGTATTTTTATTAATAACTGTGTGTATTTGTAAATAAACAAATATTTTTTCAAACAAAATCAATCTTAATTTTTTGTTTCATTTTGAATATCGATTGGTTTTAAAGTGACTGCTATATGTGAATTCTATATAGTGAAGTTCTTTCATGGCTTTTCGAACATCACTATAGAGGAGTTCGACTGTATTTGATGATGTGATTTTTGGCACAACATTCTAAAAATAATTAATGTTGCCTCTCATATTTTTCTCTGGACTTTTTCGGTAACATAATCAAACTAGCCATCGCACTGTTTCTTCTGATCTCGGGGGGGGGGGGGGGTGCAATCAATATCCTTCATATAATTCATTGTTTTTGTATTCATAAATCAATCTTAAAAGAAAATTCAAATTACTTCTTAATTTTGCAGCTTCTCATAGATTATTAAAATTTTGAAATTTTGAAAAAGACTTATTTTAGCATAAATAACCGAAAACAACATAAGAAAGCTGCAACAAAACTTCAATTAAGCGGGGAGCGAAAACTAAAGCCAACAGTTGAGAATTGTCAAATGACGTTTCTTTTTATTTCTTGATGTTAAGGAGGCGGCGCTTTTGCAAGCTTACATGACCCACATTGTTTTGTTTGCAGTTTAATTACATTTTGTCAAGTCATTTTTAAATTATTTAAAAGAAATCGATCGGCTGGGTAGCCAATTCCGAAGCTATGCATATTACAACGCGTGACAATAATCCCAATCAAAGGTTTTGTACACTGATCAATTAGGAGGGTCGAGCATTTACAGCTGTAGCCGTGTGGGAGGACGTGCTGTTATTTGATGACCATTTAACATTCAGAGACTTGAACTTTATGTGGCCGTAAATAAGTTAGCAGGGGACGACGCGCCGATATGATTAGTAAAAAAAAACCTTTAAATACCCTCATACGTCGTTATCTACTTACGTAACAAAGGTTTATTGAATTATACCTGTCAGGGGTGACCCAATTCCGGGATGCGGTTGACAGGTGTCATTTTATTATCAATAGGAACTGTTCAGGAGCGAGCATACAAGATAAGTGCCCTTTCAGACGAAAACAGTTTTAATTAAGTTCGTCATTAATAGCACGTGTTGTTCGGAGGATGATATTTAAAGTATTTTTTTTCCTCAGATAAGGAATATGTTTGCTTTACCTTGTAACCACAAAAATATATGTATAATGTTATGTTTGTAAAGCGATATCAAGTTATTTTGTTGCGGAAAAGTGCCATTAAATCCTTTCACTTTAATCTTATCTCATATTTTTTATTGAGCACACAGAATCGACGTTTAAAAATTCTTCCTCGTAATGTTTCCTAAACCAAGGACGACTAACTCCACCCTTAAATCACCAACAGATGTGACGTGCAAAAAACGTGAAAGATTACACGGTATCAACCCAGTATTTACAGTCTCATCAAATTATGAGTCAATGCCGTCTGAAATATCACTCCCACCGAAAGATTTTGAAAGGGCACTAACTGCACAAGTTTTGAAACTTTTGTCATTATCATGTCCGCAATGGAGAGTGAAATTTCGACCGGGTTGAAAGGGCAATTAGCAAGTTGATAAAAAATGTAACTTTCAAGATTTTCCGCGGCCCCAAGGAGATAATGAAGCGTTGCAAAAAATTGTCTACAAAACTAGTGACCGTACTTGTCGGTGTTGTCATTTTGGTGAAGTTAAATGGCGCAGAGCTTTTCTAAGCTTTGTAAAAAGGTCATGTGGTTTGTGCGTAATTCACAGTTAATTCTGATAACGTAATTGTTTGACATTTCGGCAGGATTGCGAGGTAAATAATTATTGAACTTATCTGATGGAACAGATTTTGTGGGGGCGTAAGAGGGACTTGATAGATTTTATTGTTATCATGTGTACTCACGATTTTCTGATTGGTGGTACGATTAATTTATCAGTTTGTTTATGAACCTATTTGCAACAAACAAATTACCAATTTCAGTATAACTTCACTAATCCGAACAGATTTAGTATTTTAAAAAAACAAAAATAATGCAAATAAAATATGCTATTAATACATCTTAACTGAGCAAATCAAATACAGGGTGGCGCATCGAGATAAAACCTTTTTCCGCTAGTGAAAACATTCTGAAAATTGGAAGCAATATTATTTAATTATTGTTTTTAATTAAATCAGTGTGAAAATTGATCTTGACAGCGGATTTATTAACAAAGTATTGAAACTATCAGGAATTTGTTTTTGTAATCTCACCTCTGTTACAGTGTAGATTTTAATAATGAGCAAAATGGCTTTTTTCCGTTTTGTAGGAAACTTTGATCTTTTAATTTGGCTGCATCAACTGTGTGTTTTAAAATACACTCATGTCGGGAAATTTATTTGAGTAAATGTAACTAAAGTATGTAACAGTACATATTTGTTTTATTGTGACTGAACTACATAAAATAAAACGTAAAGCAGCCAAATAAAATCAAAATAACCCATCATATTGCCGCGCTCAATTTTCTGCGCGGCGTAATTTCCCCCCGGAGGTTTAGAAGAGAAAATTAAATAAAAAATCTCATAATTTTCCCGTGGCGGCATGAACACGCGGTTTAAATCATCTTAAGCCGAACTTCTCTGAAATAGTAAAACTCCATTAATTATTCTTTTCAAAAAATTTCATTAAATTTTTTATGAAGAGCGTGAAGTAATTATAGATTCTACCGGACATATCTGACACTGGCCAAGAATTTTGCTATTTTTATGAGGACCCCGACAGCAGTCATAAATTACTCAAAAATTGGAATGTTTTTGAA
Source organism: Dascillus cervinus (assembly GCA_949768715.1). NCBI lineage: Eukaryota > Metazoa > Arthropoda > Insecta > Coleoptera > Dascillidae > Dascillus > Dascillus cervinus. The sequence continues at coordinate 19,242,261 of OX458319.1, read as the reverse complement.
ATGAACATAATATACCGTTCATGTCTGTAGCCCCCACCCCTCCCGTTATCTTTTGAACTAAAAAGAATACAACGTCAAAGCAAAATATAACAATATGAAAATACTAACTTTCGACATTATATTTTTTTGTAGTACAGGTGTTTCTTGTCAAAGTATTGTCAAAAAATGTGAAATTGAATTTAAAAATTAATCAGATTTTTTTAAAACTCGATGGTTTAAGGATTATTGGATTGATATTTTATTTTTTTCAATAATTTTTCCTTGCGTAAAGAGTTGACATTTTTATAGCGTTGCTTTGACAGTTAAAAGATTTATCAAAGTCAAGACGAAAACTATGGGTTGCTATTTAAAAAAGGGACGATGGTGCCATTACTTTGACAAGAAACACCGTGGATAGAAAAGTCAGTATTTTGAAGTGGTTTTGATACATTTTTGTTTCAACGTTTTATTCCTTTCAGTTCAATGAATAGCGTAAGTTGAGAACTTACTGTATTGGAATATTATAATAAGTTCCATAAACGGATACAAATACATTATAACATTTCAGGTACGTACCATCAAATAAAATTTATGGCATTATTACCACAAAACTCGTACCGGAAATTTAACAATTTTTTTTTGTTGAAGGCAATTAAAACATTTGATTTACTTGGGCATTCTTGATTTAACTGTAGTTCATGGCAAATGAAATGTAATGAAGCTTGACCAAATGGGAAACGTAATATGCACTAAAATTCCAATTCGAGCTTTCTTTGTGTCGACCGTAAAACCAATTTCGTTATGAAAATAATCAACAGTAATATCACAAGTGCATCAAAATAGCCGATTAAATTTTGACGTTTCTGTCAAAATGTTTTGCCTAGAAATATGTCGAGCAAATTTGCCACGTAATAAAATCTCGAGTGCGCAGCACGAGGGATTTTGGGTGGAAAATTTACGAGAAATATTTCTTTATGGCAAAACGTTGCGACAAAAACGTAAAAATTTAATCAGGCTATTTTCATGCACGCGGGGTATTCGGCATGATTATTTCCTGATTATTAATCTCCATAAATAGATTTTACAACAAATTATTTATTTGCTTGTCGAAGAATCTTCGGTAATGATTGCAAAAAAAATTCAGAAGCGATTAAACGTCAAAATTTAATCGGGTAAATTTTGACACATTTGAGACATCAAAATTTAATCGGGTAAATTTTGACACGTTTGAAACGTCAAAATTTAATCGCTATAAAACTGAGGAAAACCATGGTGACTGGGATTTTTTATGTGCATGAAGGAAATAATCATGACTATTTCCCTCAGCAAATTTCAACCAATCAAATTAGCGCATTTTACAGAAATCACCTAGCAACGGAGGAATATCACTAAGTATTCGATGCACCATGAAAATACCCGGGTATTTGCACATGTGCATAGAGTGAATATTTCTGGACATTTAACAACATTCGGGCTATTTATTATCAAAATTAATTATCAAGATGAAAATGTTTCCACAATTGACATTATCCCGTCTTTTCAATTTATTTGTTTATATTTGAGATGTCATAGTTACGGTACTTTTACAATCTCGATTTTTTTATCGTAATTCATCCAAAAGTAATTATTTTTAGTTTTTAATTTTTTTTATCGGGAAATTCTTGCTATCAAAATTGCGTGAAATTTTCTTCGGGAAATAGTCCGTCATATATCCCTCCTGCATGCCAGCCTTGAACATTTTTCGCGTATTTGGCATGCACTCGGGATATAACTACTGATGAAAATTATTGGGAATGTCGCTAACCACTACGAATTGCTGAAAGTTTTTGCTTGTTCCAAAATCCAGTTGTGGTTTTTCTTAAAATCAAAAATGGAATTTATAAAAAAATATTTCTTTACCAGAATGTATGGCCAATATTGTAGCAGCATCTTGTTCTTTGTTATGACCTTTCTTGTCTTGTTTATTATCACGCACGCCTGTTTTTTTAAACTTTTGAATAAGGCTACATAAAACATTTATGGATACGCGAACATTGGAAATTTTTAGTTAAATTTCTGTATAGCGCAGATGTAAAACACTTCTCCAGTCCCACAATACTGAACACGGTAAATCGTTTGTTAAAGAATTAATAACGACTTAACTTTGAAAACTGCGAGAATAAGTTTTAGATTTTTTTCCTTTATTTTACTTGAGAAAAACAATATCTGAATTTTGTTTAGAAAATTATTAAGTTTGGAACAAATAAAAGCTTTTACAAAGAACAGCATTTTCCTCTAAAGTTGAAAACAAAAGTTTGTTCTCCTTTTGATTACACCTGGGGACACATTGTATGTTGTCATGCATTTTATTTTGAGAGAGGAAGGAGATAACATGAAGTATTAATTTAATACTCATTTAATATTCATTATAGTGCTATATTTGAATAAAATTGCATCATAAATGAACTACACGCACACGGTCAGACGCCCCCAAATCTCATTATCAATTTAAACTTAATAATTCACCTTTGAGCTCATTGAAATGTAAACCTGTCATTTAGATACTAATTTTTTCGAATAACTAATCGATTTGTAATTGTGCAAAACGAGCAGAAACGAACGGCCATAATTGAATGCTAATTAAATTCATGGTTAACTAAAACCTCGGCCAATCACCGATCAGGTACTCACACAATCAATTAATTAATTGATTTATAAAGCCAATATTGGTACGCAAACGGTTTATTGATGACGCTTGCTTAATTTGAATAAGCCAACAATGTTTTTTCATTTAACTGGCGTCTAATCCTTGAAATGCGCTAGATCAACATTTTCCCTCGATTTGTCTTTCGAATAATTACAGGATTCGCACCTTGACAAATGCTTTCTTTTATTGTCATGGAGTTTAAACATAAGTGTCAAATTTAAAATGTTTAATAACCAAAATGAAAGCTCATTATTCGAGAGTTAGCGGCGCCCAAGTACGTAATTTATTCATATTTGCATTTCGCACTAATTGCCGGCTATTGTTAGGATGTATTGTTTGTATGTTAATTTGTGAAACAATGAATTTTTTTCCAGATCGGCGATAGAATAAAGATCACGATACGGCACGCCGGCGTCGTCGGCCTATGGGCCTCTACAGTAATAGGCCGCAAAGGGCTAACAAAGCCCGGACCCCTGGGTATGCGCCACACGGGATTCGGAAAACTGGGGGGGCTTATTAACACCGCCGTTCAGGCTACCAAAAAAGCCCCCGGTATGTATCTATTTTGTCCTAGTAACTCGGTTCAGCTCATAATTCATGAAGCCCCAGGATGGTAATCTAAGGATTAGGAATTTGAAAATGTGGTTAGAGCGCGCGTGGTAAAACGTTTAAAACTTGTTCAGATTTTTTTAATACTTACTGACCTACTAACATTAATTTTTATTTACCTAGTTATAGTTATTGCATAAAATATCATCAGCAGCAGAAAAAGGTGTAGTTTCTTGGAAATTAGGATTTTTTATCGAAATCAATTAAAACAAACCATTTTTTCTTTGCAATTTTTTATTTAGTCGTTTTTTTATATTCCAAATTCTTTTTAACTAATGTCCTCTTGAAATGGTTAAAAAATTCGTTAAATCTGACAAAAATTCTAAAAAAAATTTATTTATTATTTTCATATTTCAACCAATATTTTAAAAAAACTTTGTTTGAATATTACGAAGGAAGTTCCCAACAAAAATTATAAACTCTATCAAACCTGAAGTATAATATTTTCTTATCGTTTGTTTTATATCTCGAGCTATTTTTAAACTGCAACCAATTAAAATGATTCAGTCCGAACAGAAAAAAAATATTTGAATGGAAAAGTAATTTTCTCATCGGTTGTTTATAATTTTTTATTACGTCCTTTTTATATTCTAAATTTTTGTCACATATTCTACTGAAATTGTCAAAAAATTGGTTAACCCTAGAAAGCTATCGATAGTGGATTTAATAGTTTAGTGTCGAGCAACATTCCGCTGTAGTCAATACTGATGATATTACTGTTTACAAATAAGAGCTACGAGTTCCTGCTCACTTTGCATTTATTTATTTATATTATACATCCGATACAGTAGTAGCAAAAATTTGTAGTAGTTTTGTAAATTTTTGACAAAAATAATTAGGACCCGCTCGAATACGGACACCCCTCTATAGTGGACAGTTTTGTCCAGTCCCTTGAGTGTCCACTATGAAGAGGTTTTACTGTATTTCATTTCTGACATGTACAATTTTTAATTGGCTGTAATTTAAATATAACTAGTAGGTAAGAAACAAATGGGAACAAGCATTATGGCGCTTATTTACAACTTTTTAAACAATTAAAAAACTACTTTTCGATTACGAGATTTCTTTTCTGTTCTCACTGAACCATTTTAATTGATTAAAGTTTAAAAATAGCTTGGGATATAAAACAAATGATAAGAAAATATTACACTTCAGGTTTGATAGTGTTCTAAATTTCTGTTGGGAACTTCATTCGTAATTGAAACAGTGATTTCTTTTAAATATTCTAAGATGGTTTAAATGATATGAAAATTATAGGATTTTTGCCAGAGATTTAACTCTAGACAGCTATCGTACATCACCTTGACGCCTTGCTTACATACAATAAGCGACTTTAGTCGATATATGTTGAATCGTATTGAGTTACAGATAAGTAGTTGATAACTCGCTATAAACCAGTAGTACCTATCAAACAGAGCGCTAGCCGCAAATAAAACTTATATCGTGTCAGCTCTGGTGGGTTAAATGCGGCGTTTGGAATTTTTGCTACCACTGTATCGGATGTTTAATATAAATAAAAAAATGCAAAGTGAGCAGGAACTCGTAGCTCTTATCTGTAAACCGTAATATCATCAGCATTGACTACAGCCGAATGTTGCTTGACACTAAACTATTAAATCCACTATCGATAGCTTTCTAGGGTTGCATTAGCAGCAGCACTTGAAGCCAAAGTTTCTTGGTCAAAATCCGACATCACGGATAGTACAAAACCTTGTGTGTTCAACAGAGCTCAACGGAATGGCACGTATATGTCGCAGCCATATTGTAGAATCCACCGCAATACAAAACGGCTAACCGCTTTATAAAGCAGAACTGTTTTTGTAAAACTGCTGATTAACAATATATATATAGTGGACCCTGTGATGTCGATAATGAAAATAAAAACAAGAACCTTTAATCACAAAAAAAATTTATATAAAATAATATAAAATTACTCACATAGACGCGTTTCGGTGGCTATGCCACCATCTTCAGTACATCTACAGTAGATGTACTGAAGATGGTGGCATAGCCACCGAAACGCGTCTATGTGAGTAATTTTATATTATTTTATATAAAATTTTTTTGTGATTAAAGGTTCTTGTTTTTATTTTCTGCTGATTAACGTTTAGGCAGATTGTTGTAACAAAATAATCACGGCCGGAATGTTGACTATACAGTGTGCACCAGCCAAATAGAATAAGTTCAGTATCTCAATTATTCTGCATATTGAAAAAAAAATCCCAAAACATGTCATTTTTAATCTATGACATGATATCCTGTAAAGTGAAAATTTCACCCCTAACCTGAATCCCCTTCGAGTGACAGTTGCAACCCCCCAATTTTTAAATAGGAAGTGGGGGCTTGTGATACCTCATTTGAAAGGTCTCTTCATGCTCTATTCAAAAATGCTATGGTTTAAAAATGTATTCCAAAAATGAAGGGAAAAAAAATAATCTCTTTAACGAAATTCACTACGACACACTAAAAAATCAAGAATTAATAACATTTCGTTCTTAATAATGTAATACAATAAAAAAATTATCAATCGGCGTTTTAAACAAAATTAACAACTAACGAAAAATGTTGATAAGTTTTTATGTCACTTTATGAACATTTCAATTGTTTTTGCTTGCTTTCTCAGTAGCAAGACCGAAACACTATTAGTTTTTAAATTTTTTAATGTGTGTTAGCGAATTTCGATAAATTGATTAATTTTGTATTTCTCTTCATTTTTGTAATAAATTTTTAAACCATAGCATTTTTGAATATAGCATGAAGAGACCTTGCAAATGAGATATCACAAGCCCCCACTTCCTATTTAAAAATTTTGGGGTTGCAGCTGTCACTCGAAGGCGGTTGAGGTTAAGGATGAAATTTTCATTTTACAAGATATCATGTGATAGACTAAATATGACGTGTTTCGGGTTTTTTTCTGAATATGCGCAATAGTTGAGGTACTGAATTTATTCCATTTGGCTGGTGCGCACTGTATATATATTTTTTTAATGTCCTCAAACAATAGTCAACTATTTTTTTTTTAAATAGCAAAACAGTTTTCTTTTTATTCAGTTTGGTGAAGAATTTTTTTCTGAATACAATGGTGTGTTTCAACTTGATTTTGTAAAATATTCTTGAAAAATAATTTTATTTTTTAATCATAGCTTAAGTGTGCCTTGGACAATTTCTTGGATGAATTACCAGTTGCGGAGTTAAATAGAGTGTTTTTCCAGCAGGATGTTGACTGGTTGAATGCTAAATTTGGCCAAAAATGGATAGGAACATACGGGCCAGTTTGGTGGCCTGCGCGTTCGCCTGATCTTACGCCGCTCGATTTTTGGCTATGGAGCTGTATTCAAAACCGTGTCTATTTAATACCCACCTAGAATGAGCATGTTTTAAGAGAGGGAATTATTCATATTGTTTTAATCTTAAATGCAACATATGGAGTAACTAGAAGATGTCAGCTTTGTATTCAGCAGGGTGGGAGGCATTTTGAGCAATATTTATAATAATTATAATTTGTTACGATGTTTTATTTTAGGAATTAATAAAATTTTCCATTGTTTTACTTTCCACGGCACACTTAAACTTCGTTTAAAAATAAAATTATTTCCCAAGAATATTTTACAAAATGAAATTGAAACACACCATTGTATTCAGACAAAAAATCTCCACCAAACTGAATTAAAATAGTATATTATGCAACAAGCACAAAATGATGCTCATTTTGCACGAGTATGAATTGCAGTACGGGTCGAAGACCCGTACTGCAGCAATTCATACGAGTGTAAAATTGCCATTTTGTGCGCGTTGCATACTAAATTTTTTCTGCGATAACCTCTGCTCACGCGTTTAACATAATTCAAACAAAAAAAAGAAAAGAAGAGGTTATAAGCGCGTTGATACATTTTCTTAGACGTTTCCGGTAATAAATTTAATGTTGTGAACTTTGCAACTTCAGTTATGTTTGGAGGTGTCAATTCCAAGTCATTATCACTATCACTTTCCATATTAATTGTAAGAGTTATCGAAAATAACTACGAAATTATCTGCAACGTACAAAAATATTGACAGAAGCAAACTGATGACATTCGATTTTCTAGACCGCCTTAACATTTGTGACCAAAAACAGCGAACCGAATACGAAATATTTCATATCGCATTTGTTGCCTAGCAACTTGCCTAGCAACCGATGCGAAATGAAATTCTGTACAAAATGTAGTTGTTTATGATTGAATTTACGCTCGTGAAATAAACATATTTCGATGTTGTCGTAGAAAATAGTTATTTGTATCATTAGGCCAGAAACTGTATTTTTGCGAGAGCGAGTAAGGTTTGAGGGTAGAGGCCGAAGGCCGAGATCCTCAAACCTTACTCGAGTACTCGCAAAACAGTTTTTGAACATATGGTACACAACATTTTTTAGGCCGACAAATATATTTAAATAAAAAACTGTAAATTTGTTGTTCAAATATCTCGGCTAGAGAATTTATTTTTTCTTCTGTTGGCAATGCTTACCCGGAAAGATTAATTTGAACTTAAATTTCAAATATTTTTGGCGTTTATAGATATTAATTTTTATGCCGCAATAAGTAATCAGTGCCCAAAACAAGCTGAAATTATGACATGGATTGAGATACACTTGTGCTCATACAATTAAATCAGGCATATATTGCAATACAAATATGAAAAAAAAACTGGTTTTACTGAGAAAATTTTTAAAAAAAGTAACAAAATTAGGAGCATAGATTTAAGGTTTCTAAATGGTTATATGTTTTCTTAGCTTAAACCTATTATAAAAATTATTTGACACGAATTCATCATTTCGACATATATTCCGTGCTCATATAATTAAGTCATCTTCAAGAAATGCATATTAACACAATGTAATTTACTTTTTAACTAATAATACCTTAAGTTACAGAATTAGTACTTCGTTGGAAATCCTTTTTGGCGTAAAACTTCTGCACATCTCCTACTCATTGAGTGCACTAGAGCATTACATTGAGCTGGAGTGATTTTGCCCCATTCCTCCTTGATAATATTCCACAGTGAAGCTTTGTTTGCCGGTTTTCTCGCTGCAACGGCTCTTTTTATAATGCCCCATAAATTCTCTATTGGGTTTAGGTCCGGGCTTTGCGCCGGCCACTCAAGAGTTTTTATAAAATTAGCATTCATCCATTCCTTAACGACCCGAGAGCAATGTTTAGGATCGTTATCCTGCTGAAAAATCCAATGTAGCGCTAAATTGTCAGCATAATCTTCTGTCAAGTTTTCATGTGAGATTTCACGATACATAATACCCGTCATTTTGCCCTCAATTTGAACAATGGGACCTACACCTGATGAAGTAAAGCACCCCCACACCATTACTGATGGGCCACCGTACTTTACAGTCTTTTTTGTATATTTAGGATTCAGTTCTTGCAGTGGTGGGCGCCTTACATATGGTCTACCATCATTTCCAAATACGTTAAATTTTGACTCATCGCTTCAAACTACGAGTTTCCAGAAATTCAGGTCCTTGTGCATGTGCGCTTTGGCAAAGGCCAATCTTTTCCCAATATTTTTTTTTGACACATTTGGTTTTCGTCGTGCGATTCGTCCATTTAAAGAATTTTCTTGCAGTCGTCGGCGAACAGTTTGTGCCGATATTTTAACACCATGGTACTCTTCCAATTGGGCCCTGATTTCGCTGGAGGTCAGAAAAGGGTCTGCCTTGCTCAACCTGGCCAATTTTCTATCAGTAGTCGGTGTCGTCTTTCTGGGCTTATTACGCGGCAAATTGTTCAAAGTTTTATTTTTTTTGTAATATTGGATAGCATTATTCACTTTACCTCTTGAAAAGCTCAAAAGCTCCGTTACTTTTGCAACACTTTGGTGTTTTTGGAAGCATTCCCAGATGATCTTCCTCTCACAGGGATTTGAGCTCTTGTTCTTCTACTCATTAATATTGATTATTAATATTTTACTGAGATTAAATTAATAATACCGTAAATTAATTATTTGCAAATTTTTCCGCCACAAATCGTTGCACAAGGCGCTAATTTACAGTTTCGAAACGCAATGACTTAATTATGTGAGCACTTACGTATCGACATTGTGCGAAATAAGGGCATTTTGACCGCGACAGAAAAACAATACTTTAATTTTATGCATTCAGCATTGTTGGACAGATAACGGGACTTATTTATAAAAAAAATAAGGACGTAATCGCCCTTGATTGCTATGTTATTTATTTTTTTAAATTTTATTTCTTCGTAACTTAATTATGTGAGCACAAGTGTACCTTCAATATTGTTAAATTAAAAACCTCTTTTATTTTTATAACTAATACGTAGTATAACTATTAATAAAGTTCGTGTCGATGTTAACAAACGGTGTAATTGGCATTTAATTTTCGATTTGGTTCGCAGATTCGGTGCTATCAACCTGCAAAATTAAAATTACACTAGTTTTCATTTTCAGGCTTAGTCCTGAAAAAAACGGATTTTCTGGCCTATTTATCAGTAATTTTGGAGGGTGCCAAAAAAATGTGTTGCTATTTAAAAAAAAAAGTTGACTATCCCTAGACTTAAATGACATATTAAAAATTAAAAAAAATTTTTATAAACCTGTCTTATGCGGTTTTTGAATTATTGAAATCGGATTATTAATAGCAGAGTTGTAGCGTGGTGCGTGTTTCGTAAAACAACCTGTATATACAAACGTTTTTGATCAAAAAGTTACAGACGGTGTTATCAACGGTGTAAAGTTAAGTGAACATCAATGTGTGCATCCCACGAAAGCGTAGTTAGGACCATGGTGGTTAGGACATGCAAAAAAAAATTTAAAAAGTTGAATTTTCAATATTTTTCTTGAAATTTCACCTTTTTAATAAACTTAAAATTTTATGTTTTAAAAAAAAGTAAAATTTCAAGTTTTTTTAAAAGGTTGTATTTAAAAAAAAAGGAAATTTCAAGTTTTATTTTTATTTTTTGCATTTCCTAAGTAAACTTTCGTGGGATCCAAATCAACGGCGAGAAAATAGTTGTCTAACCATTTTATTGCAGTTGTTCAAATAAATCGTATTTTCAAACTTCAAAGTCCTGTTTTTTAACCACTCATAATACATTGCGCACCTCGGCTGCAAGTAGTGGCACAACTCAAAATAATAAGTTTAGTGTAAATTGAAAAAGTAATCGATTTTCTTTTGTCAAAATCCACAATTTTCTTCTGTTAAAATTCATAATTTGGTACAAAATTGTTTAGGTTACCATTATGTGCTACTTTTTGAAATTATAAGAGTGGTAGTAATTATATTTTAATATATTTTTGGGGACAAAAATATTTTAAAATTTTTGAGTTGTGCCACTCTTTTGCAGCGGAGGTGCGATTTGTTTTTTGATGAAATCTATTTACACTAAATTGTGTTTATATACCTTTTTAAAACTTTCTGTTTTCTAAATTTATTTTGAAATTGAGGGACCTGCAGTAACAAGCAGGCAGCTCCATTTTAACAAAAAACGTTTTAAATTTTTTAAAAAATATTTATAATTATCTTTTATCCTCCCTTTTAGATACTTCCAAATTAATGTTTACGTTCAGGAGCAAGAAGAGGGCATGAGCAGCTGCCCCTTTCTTGATCCTGTCTCATGAGTGAAACTAATGCCCGGAGCTGCTTCATTATTGCACCATCAGATAGAGCATGTGTTTCTCATAGAAAAACTGAGTGAAGTCCAATTTCACCCAAAAATGGAGCTGCCTCCTTATTGCCGCAGACCCCTCAATTGAGTGTTTGGCGCCAACAATTAAAAAACCAATTGAAATAAATTCGTCACTTGTGCCATCTTCTGGTTCGTTTGAAACACCAACTAACCTTTCTACTCTATCGATACCGACAAAGGCGTACATTTCTGACGTCACGCTGCGAATGGTTGTGCGAAACCCTCGTGAGGCCGCCATTATCTGCATTTTCCCGAATTATCCGTTTCGACTGATTTGTTGAATTTTTGGTAACCGTATACGGCGATTTGTAAATTTTCGGACCTATCCGCCATTTTTAAAAAGCCCGCTTCTTGCCCAGTATGGCCGGTAAGTGGTGTTGCAAGTACGCTTCTCGTCATCGCTGACCCCGATCGGTGGCTGGATTATGCGGCTCTAATTTGTGCACAACTGCTTTTTAAATAAATAATGGAAGGTAAACCTACAAACAATTTCACTGTGTTGTCTTTATTATCTTTTAACGAAAACAAAGCGTCTTTTCAAAATCGCCATGGAGGGAAAATGCATGTTCTTTGGCTCATGTTCGGCGCCGATTTTAATGCACGTGCTTTTCAGGGAATGGAGACATCCAGTGGTGCTTTTCCCAGGTGAAAGGAACTTTAGATGATGATGTGACCGAAGCTGATATAATATCATGTGTTGAATTCAACCACGATGGGGAGTTGCTGGCCACGGGGGACAAGGGGGGTCGCGTGGTCATCTTCCAACGTGATCCAATTTCAAAGACTTCCCTTCCACGCAGAGGTGAATACAACGTCTATTCGACTTTCCAGTCCCACGAACCAGAGTTCGATTACTTGAAAAGTTTAGAGATTGAAGAGAAAATAAATAAAATCAGATGGCTCAAGAGGAAGAACCAGGCCCACTTTCTGTTATCGACTAATGACAAAACAATTAAACTGTGGAAAGTCTCCGAGAGAGATAAAAAAGTTGAAGGTTATAATACTAGATCGGAAAATGGATTGATCGTCGATCCATGCAGTGTTAGTGCATTACGGGTGCCAACTATTAAACCTATGGAACTTATGGTGGAAGCATCTCCCAGGAGGATATTTGCGAATGCCCACACGTATCACATAAACTCCATATCTGTAAATTCGGACCAAGAAACTTATTTATCGGCGGACGATTTAAGAATTAATTTGTGGCATTTAGAGATCACGGATCAAAGTTTCAACATAGTCGACATAAAACCGACGAACATGGAGGAACTGACTGAAGTTATTACGGCTGCGGAATTTCATCCGGTAGAATGTAATTTATTTGTATACAGTAGTAGCAAGGGAACAATTAGGTTGTGTGATATGAGAGCAGCCGCGTTGTGTGACAAGCATGCAAAGTTGTTCGAAGAACCAGAGGATCCGACAAACAGGAGCTTCTTTTCAGAGATAATTTCCAGCATTTCTGATGTGAAGCTGTCCAATTCTGGTAGATATATGATTTCTAGAGATTATTTGTCTGTGAAAGTGTGGGATTTGCATATGGAAACCAAACCCATCGAAACGTATCCGGTACGTTTGCATTATTTTATTATATAGAGTACTGTTTTTGCCATCTCAAATATTACATTTTAATCAAACAAAATGGATTTTGCCAAAAATGTTTGTTTGATATTCAGTTTTAAATTGTAGCAACTATCAAATCACTAATTAAAAAATAATTAAGATCTCAAGTTTTGAAATGGATTATTAAACTTTTGCAGTATTTTATTTTATATCAGTGTTTCACTAAGTGGGTTTTGTGGAACTTTGTGGTAGCATGAAAACATTTAAGGGTTCTATGATAATTTATCTTTATATATAGATACAGCATTGTTGTTTTTTATCCCAGTCAATCGTGCAGTTACTTACCTGAAGATAAAGGTTTAACCTAAAATTGATAAAACGCTTAAAAAACAATATTATTATTATTAAACTTACGAAATTAACGTGCTTTTTGAACAATTACTATTTGCACTGTCTGATTTTGGGCAATACGTTTTATTAGATATGCTCCGATTTTAATACTTGATAATTGAGGAGTTGAAATGAAAACCGTGTTAAATGCGTTTTCATACATTTTTAGATATTCAATTTTTTCTCTAATGCGTACGCAATTTTAGGTCAATAATTTTGTAAAAAATTAAGAAAGTTCTTTGACATCAATATAATGTGCCTGTAAAATATTTGTGCGTACGCATTAGAGAAAAAATTGAATATCTTAAAATGTATGAAAAAGCATTTAACACGGTTTTCATTTCAACTCCTCAATTACAAAATATTTAAGGCCAAAAAAGGAGATGGCAAAATACATGAAACTGGGAGGGCGAGAGAGATAGAGACATTGTATGTCCTAGACCTAGAGGGGTAGTTCGAATCGTCGATTCCTTCCTACCCCACTAGATCATACATAATAGCCATATTCTGATACCTAGGGTTTTGCAATTTCTGAAAACTTGTGAAAGCTGTCTCGCGACAAAATAATCTTAAGAACCACTGTTTCAGAAAAAAATCGTAATTTAATATGTAATATCATAAAAATATTTAAGTGTAATATAAGTTGTTTTTTCAATTAAATTCTTCATTGCAACATAATAATTAAAATTTCTAAACATTAAGCACAAAATTTTGAAGAAAACCAAATCAAGAATGTTTTGTAAAGTATGAATGTAATTTTTTAGAAAGCATTTAGGAATGAAAAATGCAGTTCAGTGTAATTCTTACCTTTTTTACCTTTCAACTTGATAGAATCAAATCAGTAATTAAAAAATGATGAAAGTGTCTAAAAATAAGCAGTTTAAGGTCGAAAACAAGGTTTTGGTAAATGAAAGTTTTTAAATTTGCATTTTCAGTAAAATAATCAAATTTCTTGAGTGTAAAGAGAAAGTATAGTAATCATGAAATAGTCACTTTAGCTATACGAATTTGTGTCAAATTTAAAAAAAACTGCATTGTAACATTTTTATCTAAAGGGGAAACAGCGGCGAAAAGTTATGATTTATTTATCAATAAATTAGCCTTGACATTAAATTTATCAGTAGATATTTTCTAATCTAGATGACATCACTTATCAATAAATGCGGTGAATACTTAATAATCAACTGATAAATTAGTGATATTAACAAAATTATATTGATGTTATAACACAATTATTAAATATTATACAAACTAATTGCAGAATCTACTAAATTTGAGTTGGCATGAACTTTGTTTGCAGTAGTTTGAAATGTATTACTTTGTTGTTTCTTATTTTTTCAGGTGCACGAGTATTTAAGGTCGAAATTATGTTCGTTATATGAGAATGACTGTATATTTGATAAATTTGAATGCTGCTGGAATGGAAACGACTCAGCGATCATGACTGGTTCCTACAATAATTTCTTCAGGATGTTTGATAGAACAACGAAACGCGAAGCCACGTTGGAAGCATCGCGCGATATAGCTAAACCTAAAACAGTGTTGAAACCTCGAAAAGTATGTACTGGTGGTAAACGGAAAAAAGACGAAATCAGTGTAGACTGTTTAGATTTTAATAAAAAAATTTTGCATACTGCTTGGCATCCGACAGAAAATATCATAGCAGTGGCGGCTACTAATAATCTATTTTTATTTCAAGATAAGTTTTAGCACAATTGGGCCAACATCAAACGTTAAATCTATTTTTTTTTAAAAATTACGTATCATATTCAGATTTACCTATTCGCATAGACAAACTAATATAACTAGTAAGGAGCTTAGTTAATTATTTTTTACTACTACAGTTGTCTCTTATTTATTTACAAAACGCATTTTTAACTTTTTTAATTCGCTGTGAATGATATAGTTATTGATAATTTTAGTTGCGTTCCAATTGACCAGGTTTACTTGTGAAAATGTTTTTATTTTAAGTGCTGATTTTTGCACCGTAATATACAAGGCTTGTACAACAGTTTAAACACGCAAAGGTGCTTCCTCATTTTAGCTAGTCATAGTCACAGACAAACAAATTTGCCAGGTTTAATTCTTAAGTCTTTCCTGAAGACATCTCCCAGTGAACTGCTTTTTGCATCATGCCTAGTGTGTTTAAAATGGCCTCGAGTAAGCAAGATTGGTACAAATTAAATAATTGCAAGTTTTGTGTAATTATTTTTTTAAATTGATTTATTTTTACTAATATATTTTTTGTCCAATTTTTCATTTTCTGTAATTCTGAATATGAGTACATGGTAACAACCGATGTGCTGAAAGTTGTTGTGTAATACTCTGTGAACTCAAAACTTGTTTGCCTTACAGTGCCATGTACATAAATATGTGGTTTATCTGTGTTACAAAAAAAAAATAATAAGATTTCAAGCTGTGTGAACAAAAAGTGTATTAATGCTTGAACGCTCGTTTTAACTACCCCACTCTTAATTTGATAAAATGAAGCTTTGGCTTTACATTTTTGTAAGAACAGATGGAATAATGATGTGCATACAGTAACTTTTCAATAATGATTAAAATAGTATAATAAATTATTAGGTTTATGATAAATTATAATTTAGCAATTAAGTACCTATTATTGGTTATGATCATGAAAAATGGACACCAAATAAACATTGTTATATTAATCTTTTTCTTTTAAGTTAATTCTCAGCTGTTGATTTAAACATTGATTTTACATTCCCCTTTAATTTTAAACAAAACACTTGTTATTAAACAAGTTTTCTGATTGTTGTGTCACATATTTTTAATTTGTTTATTGAAAGCAGAATAAAAGATTTTCTTTTCATTGACTTTTTATCACCTTTTCCCGCCGTGAACTTTGGTTTGAGAAAAATGCGAACTTGCCTTTTCAAATTTAATGGTTCGGCATATTTTTAAATGATAAAATGAGGATAACTTCAAATATGTGAATAATAAATGTTCGTTGGCGATAATAGTTCATTTATGCTGGTTTTTATTACTGCAAGGATTTCATGCAATAGCAAATAATGAGACTAAAAAAACAAAACTAAAGTGGCAGAAATGTAGACTTGTTAAATTTTGAAATTAGACCAACTAAATTTATGATGCACTGAAAATTATTGCCAAGGAAGCAGAAGTAAATTGGTGTTGAGAATACAGGAAAAGGAAGATAAATTTAGTTAAATTTAATTATTACAAAATTAAAACCAATAATTTTAAAGCTTACTCCGGCCAAGAACAGTCTTTACAAAACCAACAATTATTTAATATTAGAAATTAGTTGGAACAAAACTCACATGTAAATTTAGATAATTTGAAGAGTCAATTCAGTCAGGCAGCAAGAAAAATTTTTTAATTGTGTTAAACTATTGTCAAACAATTACTATTTTGTTTTCCATGGTATTCTACATTATTCTGTAAAAATATTAATTACTGATGGCATAATTGATTTCTTATAAATCGACATAGTTAGAGTTGGCGGGAGATGTAAACGAGTATTGCGTGGGCGAAATGTCCCAGTGGCGTAGCAAATCCCAGTAGCGTCACAAAGGAGTGGTTTAAAGGATAATATTATTTCTACTTTATTCATTATTTTCTTTTGTTTCGATGTCTGTGTTGTACTCAATTGGCATAAACGGTCACTGCCCGAAATTTATACCCACAACGCGATGTGGATCTCACGAATTTTCCACATCGCGTTGCGGGTACATTTGATATACCCAAAACGCATTGTGGGTAAATTAGAAAGATCCACGACGCGACCTACTATTTGATTCTATATAAAGTTTATTTAAACCATTTTCGAATTCCTTTTAATTTCACTTAAAACCAACCAACCAACCAGGTACAAACAAGTAAACAAAACAAACAACTGTTGACTGGTAATTGAATTAAGTAAGGTTATGTATTTTCGCGTTGTGGGTATTTATTATTACCCATAACACGAAAACCGTTGTGTGTCTTCGATGATAATCGTGATTTCGCGTCGTGGATCTTTCTAATTTACCCACAACGCGTTTTGGGTATATCAAATGTACCCGCAACGCGATGTGGAAAATTCTTGAGATCCACATCGCGTTGTGAGTATAAATTTCGGGCAGTGGCCGTTTTCGCCAATTGAGTACAACATTTATAAATCAATGATTTCATTCATACGTATTGATTACTAAGACTTAATCAGATAAATCGTTCAGAATATAAATAAAAAGTCGGTTTAAAATTAAAAAGTGCGCTTAACGTAATATTTTTGCGGTCCGTGAAGGTTCGACCAAATTGGCTGATTTTTTCGAGAAATATTGTGTGGAGACGTTGTGACGCGTTATATTACTGTTTTGGTTTGGTGATTTGTTGGTTTTCGTCGATCTACGGCGTGGAACTGAGGAGAAATTTGTATTTTTGGATTTGACGTTTTTTCCGTTGACATTTTTCTAATTTTTTAAGTGTTCTTACTTTTTTGAACTTTTGTGATTTTTTTGTCTGTGAAGAGAAGATTTGGGGCTCATTGTCCTTTGCCTGGATCCTGGACTAAGTGACGGCAAGTTTAGTTATTTTTTTAATTGCTGATGATCAAAAGGAATTTGGAAAATCGAAAATTTTGGTACTGACGTTTCCTATTGAAAATTTTTTGCCGATTTTTTGGAGAGTAATTGGCTAGGGACGTTTGTGACCCGTTTTTTGGTATTTTGATTTTATTATTTATTGGTTTCGTCGATCTACAGCGTGGAATTGGGAAGAAATTTATATTTTTGGTTTTAAAGTTTGACGTTGACATTTCGACGATCGGATTTGATTGATCGGTGGCGGTAAATTGGTAGAAGATTGTGAAATTCTTCTGACCTTATTGAGTTTTGAAGATTGACATGAGGTGATCGATCCTGAGTGGAGTGTCAGGTTTTGCGTGTGTTTTGGACAGTTTAAGTGTAACGGTTGGCCAATATTCATTTAATTAGTGAAACATTCATTGAAGAGTAGTTGGTCTCATACTGGATTGGTCTTATGCTCATCTTGTGACTACTTCTTGGTTTGGTCCCGTTTTTTTTTTTTTTGACAGTTCATTTATGAAATGTCATATTTGTTCAAATTCAAAATTTTTCAAGAGTTCAAATGGTCTCAAAATTCACATTTTTAGATGTCATGAACAGAATCCCAGCTAGCAGACGTACGTCATTTTGACGTCATTTTTTGGTCAGGCACTACGTCAATATGACCAAGAAAATGACGTCAAATTTACGTCTTTAGTACGTCCTTATGTCACAGCCTCACGACGTCATTTTAGGACATAAATATGACGTTAATATGACGTCATTTTAGGACGTAAAGATGACGTCATTTTAGGACGTAAATATGACCAAAAAATGACGTCATATTTACGTCATTTTAGGACCATTAAGGGACGTATTGATATTGGGGAATAATGAAAAGAAATCTATTTATTACAAAACGATTTTATTGTATTTTGCGATTTGGTTCAAATCAGGAAGTGTGCAACAACGGAAATGACACACACTCGCTCAAGTTTGAATAAAATGCATTTGCATTTTACATCACTAAGACTATAACATTTATTTACATTACTTAAATTATTTACAATATAAATATCCAGCGCAGTGGATTCAATTGGGTAACTATATAAGGATTTATATTTAAATTCTTTGCCTATAATTGCAGTAGTACCATTACTTTGTAACACAAAATTGAATATTCGAATCAATTTACCATTAATAAGGCAACGGCTGTCCGATTTGGAATAATTATATGACATTAAAACAAAATTTTGATATAGAATTTTTCTGAATTGAGCAGTATTATTTGAAACGCATTCTACGAGTGGTCCTGAGCTATGATTTAAATGATGTGAAACAATATTTTGATTACACGTAGTTATTGATATAGTATTTTCCATTTCATAAACTCTACGATAAATTTGTGCTAGTGGCTTAGTACTTGATTTTAGTAAACGTTTTCAGAATGTAACGAGGCAGACGATTGATACTGCTACTGCTGCTGGGATACTGCTAGCTGCAACTGAAGTAATTAATTTTATCATTTGTAATTCCATATTCTCTATAACTATTCATATTTAAATAATTAACGATAACCCTACCTGATGAATCTAGAGATGGTGGCCTAAGGAGAGTTTCTTTTTTTTGTTTTTTTTTTAGGAATGTCTGATGAGTCTGAATCCACTTCGTCACTGGAATATTGAAGTACTTTTCTTACCGTCTTTCGAGGTAAAGGACACTTGTTTAAATCATCGGTGTCTAAATTGGAGGTGTCCTCAGCCCTTTTAATTTTCTTGTTGCCCTTTTCATAATCATCTTTAAATAATACACAAAAATATGATTTTATTATTCCTTGCAATATTGAAATAGACAAAAATCATGTCCAAAGTTGTATAAAAAAACCGTGAAACAATTTTTCTGTTGAATAATACAACTACAAACCTGTTGTAAATAATATGCGATGCACTTTATATATTTGCCAGCTTCCGTCTTCAGGAGGCTCTTCACCAGATCGTGGCAATTTGTTGAAATTCGTTTTATTTTTAATCGGGGCCCAATAAACTTCTTTTCTTAAAGGTGTAAGCCACGTGTTGTGGACTAAGGAAATGCCTTGGTCGTTCTCGAACTCAATACCAAAATAAGTCATCTGAAAGTTATTTATTCGAATATCGAGCAGTGCATTTTTCACCAAAGCAATGAAGTTGATCAATTTTAACTTATCTTCGCAATTATAATCACACTACCTCTGAATTATATTATAATTACATGAAGGTTTTAACGGATAGGTTAGGTTAGGTTTCGTGATAGTTCGGGACAGAGGTTCGGGAACGATTTCAATACCTCGTTGCGAGGCGCCTAATTCAAATTGAGTGTGTGAATTGTTGTACTTATTATTGTCTATTTTGTTAAAATCATGAATTTAAATAAATCAAACTACCAAAAATGAATCAACACAAAATTTTATAAAGCTATAGTAGTGTGTACACAATATTCGGTCCTTCATGTAAATAATAAAATATTTTAAATTGTAATAAGGATCTGTTAAAAATACCGGAATAATTAGAGTACTCCACGATTATTTATAAATTAGGAATATATAACGTCATTGTGACGTCATATTGACGAACTGTCTGACGTCATTATATGACGTCATAATTAGGACAAAAAATCACGTCATTATGACGTCCTTTTTGGACGTAAAGACGTCAATGACCAAAGATGACCAAAAAATGACGTCAAAATGACGTACGTCTGCTAGCTGGGATGTGCCTGTTCCGGAACTTCCTGTTAAGCTTCTCAATTTAACAGACAAAATTGGTTACCTAAAATTTAATGTTTGTATTCTTAGAAAAATTCCGCGTGGAGCTAGAATATCCGTGGCCAGTAAATTAACCAAAATTATAAATGAATGTGTTTCCGTTAATTTTTTACCGTCCTGGGAAGACCTTTTTCTTTTTGCCTTTCGTGTTCTTCATGTTCCTATTAAAAATGGTTATGAAAAGGAATCTTTAATTTCTAAAGTTAAAAAGAATGCTGACTCTAATGTGGACACCATACTTTATTCCAAAACCAATTTCTCAAAATTTTCAATTTATAAATCTGTTGAGAACAAAATTGCGGATGGTGATATTAAGGCGCCGGTTTACCATTGAAAAATAAGTCATTTCAGGCCGTCAGTAACTGTCAATTGATTCGGTTAATTATAAGAGCAACGTTATAAAATATTTTCTGCACAAAGAAAAAAGACTAGAGAATAGGGGTATGGATTCATTTTTGTAACTTTATTTGCTTAAATAGGCATAAAAAATTCTTGAAAATGACCGAAAACGACCTATTTTAAATAATTTATATCTCAAGAACGGCATACATAATTAAAAATTGAATTCCGCCCCCCGTTGACCATAGATGTTACCAGTAACATTTGAAAAAACGCTTAATACCGTTTAAAAAATTACGCTAATTTTTGCAATTTTGTATCACGACGCAAAGTTTATAAAATCGCTGGAATTTATTCTACCTTCAAACAGATGAAGTGAGGAACGACGTGTGGGGAACTGGAAATTTTTCCCCTGCCATTTTCTGTGTATTCGTTACACATGCAGATCGAATATTTTATTTTCGGTACGGTTGCAGTTTATTGTTTACGATAGATACGTTCAACAGGAAACCGCTGAGATAAATTGGTTTTAAATCGGAATTAAATTTATATAAAACTTAAATCGGCTCGTAGAATTAAAAACCCCAATTACATTCGTGAATTTATGGTTAGTGTTTAAAATAAAGATGAATTGTTTCCCGAAAAAGGGACAATTGTGTGAAAGAAGACTCAGTACAAGGAAACGAGCCAGAAATGCCGCCCGTAGTAGGTAAATAAATAGCCGGGTTATACAGAGTGATGAAAAGAAGGCGCCCAGGATTGATATTAGAACAGTGCTTTCTGTTGAAGCATTGTGGAAACCGCAACAAAAGTGGTCCAAGTCGATTCTGTTTAACCCTTCATTAGGTGCATGGTTGATACCTGTCACCCATCGTTTTGTTTTCACTCTTAATTTCTTTTCAGCTACACTTATGCTTGTGAAAATTTTAATAGCTTCCGTTTAAAGCATTTCAAACAGTATTGTACAATTATTTGCTTGTGTTGAAAAAATGGTTAAAAGTTTAAATCAAACCAAAGGAACAATTTTAAAAATGTATAAATTCGTTACATCAATGAATTCATGAAATAACTATGTAATTATGTAACTATTAGAAACATGTTGTGAAGTAAATAGTTTTTGTAAAACGTAGTATTGGATTGGGTGACCACTGTCACCCATGCGTCTAAACGCGTGATAAATTATAATGCGCCTGCTGTAGGGTTAAAATTTAAACAGTTTGTCTAAGAACACAACGTGGCAATACTGCACATCTTTCTTTTTCTAAAAAATTACATTCAGGTAGGCCTACTTCTTGTATCTAAGCAACCAACACTGACAGATACTGTTTCGTAAGATAAACAACTGTAACGTTGACATAACTTTTTTCATTTCAAAAGAGTTTAATGTAATTAAACAATAATATATAACAAACAGGTATTTGAAGCGCTCTTTGCAAAAAGTCCCTAAGTGACGTTATAGAGATTTTGTACTATTTGCGCTATTTCTGATAAGAATAATGGATGAACTTTCGATCGCATTTACTGATTTCCGTTTAAAAAGCCCCTAACCATATTATTTAGTAAAAACAGATCAATCAAAATCAAAACAATGTGATTTTCAGATCAAATTGAAACAAAATTTCAAATATCTCAGTATAGTTTACCGAAAGTTGAGGTGAACTAGTTCTCGAGACACAGGAATGGTACTTTTGCCGAGGTCTGTATACTATTTTATTCGCAATCAATAAAAACAAAAAATAAATAAAAACCTACCTCTATAATATTATCGTTTATTTCGGCAAAATATTAACACTTCGTAAGCGCTGCACGTTTGACATTTTATTAAATTGCTTAACAAAACTCACACCAAATTTGTATTTGCTGTTTCTTTAACAAACAAAATGTCTGATAGTGAAATAGAGTGTACCCCCCCGAATTGCGGGAATCCGCACAAAACTTAAAACTCAATCTCTTACCTGAGAAAAGCAAACTACGATACGATACGATTTGCGAGACTGGTGCTCTAAAAAGAAGGTCCAAAAGTATATTTCTGAGAGCGTTATACTCACTTATTTTGGCAACGTGGCTAAGACTAAAAAACGATCCTCCATGTGGTCTCATTGTTCTATGTTAAAGAGTATTGTCAACTTTAACGACAATGTTTATAGTTTAAAATATTGAAAACTTTTTAAAAAACGCATCATTTGATTTCCTTCCACATAAGGTATGAATCGTAGGTATCAATTTTTTGCAAACTCTGGATAGTAACGCCCTCACAGGTTGGAAATGGTTTTATTTCTGACCGATTACGCCTTATTACTGACTCCTTTTTTATTATTTCTGACCGGCTGAAGTGTATTCATGAAATCGCTCACTTTCCAACATTTAAGGGGTTAGAAAAGAAGAAAAGAATTG
Source organism: Dascillus cervinus (assembly GCA_949768715.1). Classification (NCBI taxonomy): domain Eukaryota; kingdom Metazoa; phylum Arthropoda; class Insecta; order Coleoptera; family Dascillidae; genus Dascillus; species Dascillus cervinus. The sequence goes on along the minus strand of OX458319.1, from coordinate 19,219,284 downwards.
ATTGCGAATAAACACCTTAATTCGCATTAAATGCGTTTTAGAACGGGTTCGCCAACAACATAAATTTAAAATTTTACAAAAACGTGACATTTTTGTTTGAGTTAATGGGTCTAAAACTCTTGTTGCATCGTATTGTTCAAACATGTGGGTGCAATATGTCAACTTTTAGTAGGATGGAATCAGTTAACGGCTCTCGGCACAGAAACTTGTTTACTTCAATACTACAATTTTACGAGATCGTTCTTCTACTAAATGATAGGCAACCACGGTACCACCTTGGTCATAAATAATTATGCACAATAGCGCGCCGTCAAGTAGCTATAAATCACTCTCTTGAAACGACTTATATTTACATTTACAGAATTTACAACGCCCGAGACGTGTTTGGGTCGCCTCTTTTATTCTTACAAAAATTCGTCTTTAAAATCGTAGGGTGACCTTGCCAGTGAATGAACACTTTGCATTTAGGCTGTTACATTTGCGTTCAGAGAATTATTTTCTCCGTCCCCAATATCACTTTTGCTGCTAATCACTTGCTGTATCGACAGATATTTTGTTAGAGCACAAGATTATTGCATCATTTGGAAGACTCAGTACAAATCAATTTATATAATAATAATATAATATAATAATGATAATAACGATAATAATCACTGTACTGATAGGCAAATGTTCGAATTATGTGGGCGTCGTATTTATATTTCCCGTCAATTTCCGAATGTGTATCCTATATCGTTTAATTGATACAAATTAATAACAAACCATTTTTCACTTCCATTCACTGTACGTACTTGAAGTTTTATGTGAGCAGGATATTTTTTTATTACATAATTGACTAACGGTAACAATTTTCCCGCTCCGATAAAAATTAATGTACCGAAAATATGTGATTATTGTTAATCTGGCGCGCGGTTGGAGCGGCGTCGTCAAAACGGGGCAACGTCAAAATCGCATCGAGGGCCCGATGGCGGTGCATGTGACGCACAGGACCGAATGTGACAGTCGACTATTAAGTTTGTAAATGCGTTAGTGTGGAGGTAATTATCGTCATTCGATGCGTCAATATAATCGGAAACTCTATTCGATTTTTGAAATTGAGATTTAGAGGTGCGTTTAATGCGATCATCGATTTTACACGTTGGCTAATAACCGGGCAACTGTCAGAGTGACACTGATTGTTTTCAAAATGCGAAAATGCCGTTGCTTGGTAACTGACAATTTTCAAAAAGAATTTGAAACATTGGTAACCAATCATTTTGAAAAACATTGTCACTTGATTATTTTGAAAAACAATCGAAAAATTTGTTGCCCTGGTTACTAATTATTGCTTACGAAAACAGCCAGAGTAAGGTTTATAATTCTAACATTTCCACAACATTAAAAAAAAAACACTTTGAAACATTAATAGGGAGCTAATAGTTTTGAAAAAAAAAATGTTATTTAGTAACATTGACAGTGACAATTTTGACAAACAGTTTGTGACACAGTCGCCTCGGTAACTAATAATTTTGGAAACAAAAACCGTTCGTTTGCTTAAACATTGTTACCCAGTAACAGCCAGAGTGAGACTTGAAATTTCAACACTTTTGAAAATGACTCTTTGAAACATTGGTAAGTAGCTAATAATTTTGAAAAAAAAACAACTGTAACCTTAGCTATGAAAACAGTTTTATTTAGTGACATTGCTAATTTTGACAAACAATTGGTAAGTAATAATTTTAAAAACAAAAACCGTTTTCTATGATTTCAGGTAAATCCGCTTTTTTAAAACAAAATTTCAAATTTGGAAACAATGTATTGTTCCAAAAGTGGGTGTTCATACAATCAAGTCATTTTAAATGAAGAATCGTTGAAACATTATCTAGCCATAAATGTAACAAGAAAAGAAGCTAGGTTCGTTTCTTTCGGTTAGTTTTTATTACAGGCGGTAAGGTAGTACATAAGTTTCCTGGAATTGCAAATTCCACAGTGCATTGTGTTTTGTTTGTGTCAAATAAAAATTGCTTAAATATTGGGAAATATAGCTTAAACGCAACCGTTAACTACTTTTTAATTTTTCTTTGTAATTAAAAAAAAATTAAAGAGAAAAAATACGATAAAGTAAAATGTTGCCAAAGGTTTGATTATTGTTTTCAATACGATACATTGAAATAATCAAAATGTTGAAGATTTGGACATTTTAATTAATAACAAGTTTAATTGACATAATATCAAACTGTAAGTAAGCGAAAACCGCCCGGATAGCGACCTTCTTTTAAAATTTGAAAATGCAGTCAAAGGCGCCGAGGGAGGGTCTTACGACGTTTACTGTTAAAGCAACCGTAGTGGTTCATTTTATTTAGTTTTTTTCGCCTATTTCGTTTTGTTGACTTAAATTGTTTTTGAAACGAACGGATTCAATTGCATGTTATTAGTAAAAGAAAAGAAAAAAACGAAAATTTGTTGTGATGTAATTAGCGTTATTTAAATATTGTCATTAGATTGAATAAAACTTAAGTTATACCCTCACATGTATTTATTATTATCCTTTAAAGTTTATCGAAATAAAAAACGAGAGAATATTGACGTTTAAAATAAACTTTCATTTTTCGCCAAGATATTTCTTTTCCACATAAAAGGTCGAAAACAGGTAGTTAGAAATACCGAAAATGTGTGTAGCTTTGTCATTGAATGTTTCATATACCAAAATTAGAATTCTCTTGCTGTGTTAAGCCACACCGCATGCCATTAATACTCTGAAGTACGGTTGTAAATTAAACTGACGGATGACTTCAGGCGATCTTTTTCTTGAACATTTCTCGGCACTTTTTTTTACATCAATTTACAAACATTGAAATAATTAAAAAACGGTAGTATATGAAGAAAAACGATATAGTGAGGGCCGCCGATAAATGAGTAAGCTACAAGACCATTACAATTTTAAAGCAAAATGTTGAAAATTGGAGCCGTACAGGAAGTTGTAAGATTAGGTGAATTTTGACATTTTAATTAATAACAAGCTTAATTGACATAATATCAAACTGTAATTAAATGGAAGTCGTCTGGCTAGCGTGTACTCGTCGTATAAGATAGCGACCTTCTTTTCAAATTTGAAAATGCGACTGTACGGACAACGTACAAAACCATTGAATTTAGTCTCGTGGCGCCGAGCCACCTTAAGTTTAAATTTCACCTTTGACGAGGTACATAGTTGAAATTAGTGCCCCGTTTAAAAATATCGAAAAAAAATGGAAGAAAAATAACGTTGTGCGTGGAATGACAATGAGGTTGCTTGCATGATAGGAATAATTGGTGAAAATTTTTTTTAGTGATGCTAGACGGAAAGCGATATCGCAACTTAGATATTTTTAAAAGGGAATTTCTAAAACAATGCTACAGATCCGGACAAAGTGGAAATTATTAAAATGTGCGCATTATAAGTACCACCGAAACAATTTGGTTAGTGGAACAATAAGAAAGGAGTGCCAGTTCTATAATGAACTTGGGTATAGTGTGACCATACATATAAGATTTTTACAACTACACGCTTTAAATAGTTTACAACGGGCTCTTAGTACACAATGAAAATTCAAGGAGCGGCGTTTGCCTGTAAATCGTAAATTTGCTTACCCTTAGATCTTTGTGTAAACCTACACAGGGTTGGTATTAGGGAAATTTTCACATTTAAACAATTATTTTAAAAATTTTACCAAAATTTGAAGCAGTTAAGAGCTTTCTATGTTCTTCAACTTTGGCTATTCATATTTTAAATTACAAATTGATCGGAAACTTTAGACCACTTGTTATATTATGTACGAAAAATATTGTAATACGCCCCTTAACGAAGTTGTCTAGCCTCGGCACGTGCAGTCCATTACACTAACCTAATCCATTTAGGTCCGGTTGTAAACTATTTAAAGCGTGTAGTTGTAAAAATCTTATATGTATGGTCCAACTATACCTGTGTTTACTCAGTAGTAAATTCCGCACTACGTTTTACCGGAGGACGGATAATTTAAAGATAAAAAGGTTAGCCGAGGTTAGCCGGGGGGGGGGGGGGGGGTACCATTAACTCAAATGTAAACTTGACCATTTTGTGTAATTTGTATGTCACGAAATTCTTTCAATAAAAAAAATTCATAATTATTTTATAAACGTTTTTATAAATTTTATGAAATTTAATTAATTGAATACAAATTGTGTAAGACCGGCGCTTTGCGATTTTTACACCGTCCGGATAATTACCGGTTATTTACTCTAAAAACTAAATAAATTGTTGGGTTGGCACACCTAAAAACTGGATTTACTTAAATCGCATTAGAACGAAATGTATAAACAGGCCCAAGTCGCTTTAGCTTAATTGGGGTGTTACTATAGCGAATTACCCAATATAATAGTATAAATTGATATGTAGCTAATGATGAACACCTTTTTTCATCACCCTGTATTACATTTCGTCTAACAGATTAATTCTTTTAATGTTAATTTTTGCAATAAATTTGGCTACATAGATGAGGAGTCGGGATGATAATAATCCTTCTACATCTAAACTTAATCAAGTTCCACCCGAAAATAACAGCGAGTTACAGTTTCTCGATAATGCATTCGATACACAAACAAGTAAATTATCTTCTGTCGAAAGCATAACAAATGAAGAAACCTTTTCTGAAAGGTAAATAAATAAATAAATTAAAAATTTATCATCAACATATTAACACGAACTCAACCGAACATGTATACTCTCTCCTCGACGGAATAACTAAAAGATTCCACTCCCTTTAGAGATTGTTTCCCCCCTTTAGAATGTTGGGTTGCATAAGTCCCAAATATGGTTAACGACTTCAGTAAACTGGCGTCTTAAGCAGTTTGCTTATTATCTTCTGATGACTCATTTGCCAACAATAATGCTGATACTTTTGAATCATTGAAATCTAAACATTCAATTCCTTCAAGATTACTCCAGTTTCCTGATCCACCTGAAGAAATGGTAGAACATCTCACTGTCTCTGAAGATCAAGTTTATAAAGCGATTATGTCATTCCCTAATGGTTCTGCTGCTGGAATGGATGGAATAAGACCACAACATCTTAAAGATTTATTAGGTAATGGTACAGGTGACTCTGGTCGTCACTTATTGAAAGCCATCTCTAGTCTTTGCAATCTCATGCTAGCTGGTGAAGTTCTTTCTGATATTAGACCTATTCTTTATGGTGCCTCTCTTTGCGCCCTTTCTAAAAAAGATGGCGGTATCCGCCCTATTCCAATAGGTTCAACTTTTAAACGTTTATCTTCTAAATTATGCCGTTTCAACATTATGGATTCGTTATCTTCCTTTTTTCATCTTATTCAATTAGGTTTTGGAATTAAGGGTGGTTGTGAGGGAGCTGTTCATTCAATTAGAACTTATATTAACTTATATTAATCTTAAAATCGATGTTAAAATGCTTTCAATTCTATTGAAAGAGACGCCCTTCTTTCTGTTGTCAAGGCTGTTGTCAATCAAAATTATTCTTTAATGGAAATGTCATTGAATCCTCGGTAGGTTGTCAACAAGGTGATCCTCTCGGTCCTGCAATTTTTAGTTTATCTATTCATCAAATTATTAAGAATTTGAATTCAGAATTAAATGTATGGTAAAAATGAGTGTCTTGAATTAGATAATATTGTTATTTCTTCTTTGGAAAAGATCTTCGACTCAAGCCAAATTACCAATCCGTATTGATGGATTAGGTATAAGGTCTATAATTGATATTTCCTCGCCTGCCTTTTTGTCTTCTATATTTTCTAATTCTGAACTTATTATGTCCATCTAGTTTTATTAATTTTGAAATTACATCCCACAACGAGGCTGTTGATTATTGGAAGGAAATTTCTAATTCGTCTTTACTTCCAAAAGAGCTTTCTATTCAAAGAAATTGGAACTTACCTATCTGTGAGAAAATATTTCAAAATTTATCATCTTCCTCAAACATCACACAAAATGCTATCTTATTAGCTGGATTTTAACTTGAATCTGGAGCTTGGCTTGAAGCTCTTCCATCTTGTAAATTAGGTACTCTTTTAGAAAAAAGCTTTTTACAAATTGCAATTTCAATTAGATTGAGCATCAATTTCTGTTATCCTCATATCTGCTCGTGCGGTTCTTCTGTAGACTCGTTGGGTCATCATGTGAAATGTATAGGCCGAATTGCCTGGCTGTTTCTCTTTTTGCTTAGATTCTCCAAATGAGACACCTTTTCTGATTGTATGATTTATTAATACTATATACACAATAAAGCTAAATTATGCACTAGTGTTTTTATGATGTTGAAACTTTGAGCTATTGTAAGTAACTGACTTAAATGTTTTCTATGGACCTTAAGGGTATTTTTGGGAGAGGGACACTTCAGGTACTTTTAGAACCCGAAGCACATGTGCGCGTCCATCATGGCTTATCGTGCATTAAAAGTGCTGGTAGTGTTACGCTCGCCGTAGGTTTAAAAAAAATAGGAATAAAACAGCATTACCCCTTAGGGCGATCTCGGTTGTAGCGAACGAAAGAACTTTCGTTCGCGGTAGTTTTTTCTACTCTGACACTAGTTTGTTTATCAGTTTCCCTTCACAACCGGAGCGAAGGTGTTGTGATTGGAAGTCATGTTTTTTTGTGAACGAGAGTGCAAAGCACGGTGACAGTAGACTCTCTCGTCACAGCTGTATTAATGACATTATTAAACGTGCTTTCACTTCTGCCAACATCCCTTGTATCGTTGAACCTAATGGTATTCTGAGGGATGATGGCAAACGTCCAGATGGTATTACAGTTATTCCATGGAAAGTAGGTAAATCTTTAGTTTGGCATTTTACTTGTACGGATACACTTGCCCCTTCTCATTTGACTGATTCTTCATTTTCTGCAAGATCTGCTGCACACTTGGCAGAAAATCTTAAGAAAACAAAATATAAAGCAATTTATGATGATTATTTTATTCATGGCTAATATAGCCAATCACAGTTAGTTATTTGAGGAAGGAACACGGTTTTACAGCGATAATATTCTGATAAAACTTCGAGTTCCTTTATATTGACGTTGCCTAGTTTCCACCAACAAAAAATTTTCAAACAATTTTATTTGTGTCAAATTTTATACATTCATAAAATAATCTAATTAAATACCATTCAAGCTTTGAATTTCTTCGATTAATTAACTCAAACTTCCTGCGTAGCAACTTTTAAATCGTGTAAATTTGATGATAAAAACGCTCTAGCTTCGCTGTCGCGTTTTTAATACTCATCAAATTTACACTCTTTTAAGTTGCTACGCAACAAGTTCGTAACAAGATCGTAAATTGATCGTTAAATTCAAAGCTTTTATGGTATTACTAGCGATTATTTTTTTGTCGCCTTCGCTGTGGAAACTTTGGGTCCTTGAAGATTTGGGGAGGCGTATTGTTCAAACAACGGGAATTCCTCAAGCCAGAACATATTTGAAGCAACAAATAAGTTTGGCTATACAGAGAGGCAACGTTGCTAGTGTTCTTGGTACAGCCTCGTTTGCTTCTTCACTTAATGAGTTATTTTATTTATTCTAGTTATTACTTATGTTATCGTTAAGCAAATGTACCTATTTTACACATTATACATGTTATATTATATACTATTATACCTACATTATTATATTATATAGATCTACAATGGTATCAAAGACAGGCTTATTGCAACGCTTGAAATTTTCAGCTTCAGTTTTCGAAAAATTGATAATATTGCCCACAATTTCACGAGCTTGGTTATGAAAAAACTCAATGTTTACCAAAAAGCAATATTTCTAAACTTTAATTATTAATGAGGTGTTAACAAAATAAACGGATGCGTCTATATTTAAATTTATAAATATTAAAACATTGTATTCTGAATATCAATAAATTTGTACCGTCGGCGCTTCTTTAGGCGCATTGTCAGGAGGACGTGTTACGATTACTTCCTTGTGCGCAACTTATCTCTCAGCAGCTATAACAATAGCTATACGTTATGCAGCCGTTAGAAAACAATTTGGACCCGACGGGCAAGATGAAATTTCCATTCTTGAATATCAAACGCATGTAGGTGAACGAAATTTTGTAAAATTTTCTAATTAATTTTTAACAGCAACATCGGTTGTTACCGTACTTGACCGTCACGTACGTTAACATCATCTTTGTCAAATATTTAGCACAACTTTACAGGGAATTTATAATTGATAATAGAACTGGTCAAAATAAAGATCAAGCGGCATATTTAGGAATTGAGATTCACGGGATATCATCGGCGTTTAAACCAGTTGCCGGTTGGACCGCAAGAGAAGCAATTCAAGAATGCAGAGAAGCTTGTGGTGGACATGGATATTTGAAAGGTAAAACAAATTTAATATGTTATAATCGATTTTCTATTGGCGTTTGAATTTAGCTGCTGGATTGGGAAACTTAAGAGATGACAACGATGCAAATTGCACTTATGAAGGAGAAAATCACGTTCTTATTCAACAAACCAGTGATTGGTTGTTGAAGTTATGGCCTGCTATACTTGATGGAAAAACACTTACATCTCCATTAGGATCGGTTAATTTCCTAACAGATGCCTTTAAAATATTAAAGAATACTTATACCGGCAAAGATGTCGAAGACATCGAATCACCTAAAGGTCAGTTTTTATTTTTACCTTATTATTTTACCTTGCATTTCGTTTTAGATATCATCAATGCATTTCAGTGATTAGTTTGTTACCTTTTGAAAAAATCTGATGAGAAAATGGAGAGTAATCAAAAGAAGGGTTTGAATTCTTTTGAGGCTAAAAGCGAAAATCAGGTATTCTCCGCAAGAAATCTAGCGATTGCTTTTACTCAGGTACGATTCAAATGTAAACAAAAAGCTTGATTAATAACTTCGGGGAATTTAGCACATCTTCCTGCAAAGAATGGTAGTGACAATTGATGAAGATGTGGAGGTCAAGAACGTCCAAACTGTTTTCACTGTATGGAGTTTGGTCACTGGAAAAGCACATACCCACTTTATATCAAGGTGGATTCGCAAGAGACCCACAAGTCGTAACCCATATCCAAAACGGCATCTTAAAATTATGCAGGGAGTTGAAAGACGATGCTGTGGCTCTGGTGGATGTTATTGCCCCCCATGATTTTATTTTAAATTCGGTATTAGGCAAATCCGACGGTTTGGTAAGTTTCCATCCACTTGGTTGTGTTTAAATTGGTAAACAACTTTCATTTAAAGTCTATAAACATTTACAAAATTCTATGATGACTGGCGAAGGTTTGAGTAGACCCGCATGGTGGAGAGATATTTTATACCCGAAAAGAAATTTGCCATCCAGTATTTAAATCTAAACTACGGTTTATCCTTCAATAAGTTGTTACATTATGATGATTGCTTTTACATGTTTTTTTTTCTATGTGGTTAAGAGTGGCTAAAAAGCGATTTTGCTATAATAATGTCATCAAAATTTGAATAATTTCATTAGATATGTGGCTTTTATATTAGTCACTTGTAGTTCTTATCGCACAGTTATGATAATCGTATCGGCTACGCTCCAAATATTTGTTAGTAATCAATTTCCGTTCTCTTTTGTAAATGGAAAAGTAATTAATACTTATTTGTCTTTTGAGGCCTTTCGACACATACCGACTGGAAAACATATACAATATTTCTTATAACAGAAGAGGTGCCCGCAGTCGTGAATTACCCTACAGACGCATTAAAAAGTGGGGTCTCACTATTTGCCTAGATGAGAAATAATAAATGCACAATTAGACTTTGGAAAAATATGATACATCGTTTTGGTAATCTCACACAATCTCTCGTAGTTAACAATTATCGGATCTTAAAACAGGTATACTTAACAACAGTGGCGGCTCGTGGTACAACAAAACAGGTGTTCTGCAATTTGCATCTCATATAATCAGGGTCGTGTTTTTATTTTGTGGGGACGTGCAGTTTAGATTCAATGAAAGGATGATTTCTATGTACACTCGTTGTTTCTCGTTAACGGGAGTAATGGTCGCGGTCTTTACTAGGCGAGCGCCAGTTGGGAAAGAGAGTCAGTCCCTTTACCGCCGGTCGGATGTTCGCCGTCCAACCCCCACTCCGTCGGGGTTGGGCGCGAATCTTGTTTGAATTTGAGCGCGTGCGCTGCCGCCACATTACCCCCCTTGCAGTGAGAAGGCCGAACGAGAAAAATTTATTTACAATTTACATTTTTACAAAAATGGTTGCGTGTGTATTATATTATGTACAAGTTATTTGAACCGAACCGGTAATTTAATTTGTCGCCCTCTGCGTGTCTGTGGTGTGTTGTTGACACTTGCGTTTGGAGCTGCGGAGTCGTCAATGTTTGAGAATTCGATGTTGTCGGCGTTCGACGTAGTGGGCGCTTCGTTCGATGGCGAATTTGATTTAACCTCTACATGCCCTGGTTTTAACCTGTCAATCGAGATTACTTGCGATTTTCCCTTGATGAGCAGCTTGAAAAATTTGTCACCAGTAGAGAGAACTTGAAATGGTCCATCGTAAGGCGGCTGAAGAGGTTTTCGAACAGAATCTACTCGGACAAAAACATATTTCGAGTTTTGAAGATCTTTTGGAATGTAAACCTGCTGTTCGCCATGGTTTGAAGTTTTGTTGTACGTGATGTTTTGCATTCGGTGTTTTAGGGCAGCACCAAAATCACTTGTTGGTTGAAAGGTTCCGGGTTGATTTGTTTCAACGAGATCTGCTGGGAGTCGTAGTGTACAGCCATATACCAACTCTGCCGAAGATGCGTCAATATCTTCTTTAATGTCAGAGCGAATACCCAGTAAGATAAGTGGGAGTGCTTGAGTCCATTGAGCATCGTGGCACTTCAGAGAATCCTTGAGCCGACGATGGAAGCGTTCTATCAAACCATTACTGCGTGGGTGATGCGCTGTAGTGCGAATTCTCTGCGCCCCAGTTAGTTCTTGTAGGGTTCTAAACAAACCAGACTCAAATTGAGTTCCACGGTCTGTAGTGATGTTCGTTGGAACTCCAAATCGGCATATCCAGTTTTCCAGGATGGCTCTCGCGCAGGTCTCGGCTGTGATGTTTGGAATTGGCACGGCTTCGGGCCATCTTGTAAAACGATCGATGATCGTAAGTAGATAGTGTTGGCCTTCTGATAACGGTAAGGGGCCAACCAGGTCGACGTGGATATGTGAAAATCGAGCGTCAGGATTGGCGAATGTTCCAACTGGAGCTTTAGTATGTCTTTGGATTTTTGCTCGCTGACACTTAATGCAACTTTTGATCCACTGTCCGGCTTCTTTCTTCATGTTGGGCCAGAAATATCTGCGACAGATTAGCTTTATTGAGGCTTTAATACCTGGGTGAGCGACGTTGTGAATTGTGTCCACAGCGTTCCTTCGAAATATTTTTGGAATGTACAGCCGATTTCCTTGAGTAGTTTCATACCATAACTTGCTGTCGAACAGTCCTGCTGGTAATTGTGTGAAGGTGAATTTGTCGGCTTGCTGTAATGTTTGCAACTCCTGGTCATTCTCCTGGGCTTGTGCTAAGGATTCTGTTGTGAACTCTACCTTGGTGATTGCTTCTATTCGAGACAAAGTGTCTGCTGGGCCATTTTCTTCACCACTTACATGTAAGATATTGGTGGAAAATTGACTGATCAAGTCGAGATGTCTGGCCTGTCGTGGAGTGCATTTATCTGGTTTTTGGCGAAAAGCAAAGGTGAGTGGCTTGTGATCTGTGTAGATAGTAAAATCTTGTCCTTCCAGGTAGTGCTGAAAGTGAATCACTGCACGATAAATTGCCAAAAGTTCACGGTCATATGCAGAGTATCTCTGTTCTGCGGCACTTAGCTTTTGCGAATAAAAACCAATGGGCCTTTGACCGCCATCTTCAAGTTGCTGGAGCACTGCACCTATCGCCTGGTCCGACGCATCCGTGTATAGTGAAAGTTTGCTGTTGGCACTGGGATACGATAAAATGGCAGCGTTGGCGAGGTCAGTCTTGCACTTGGCAAAAGCTTGAAAAGCTTCTTCGGTTGCTACAATGGGTTGATTCTTTCGCGTGCATCCTTTCAGAAGAGCTGTTAAAGGAGCTTGAGTACCGGCTGCATTTGGCAACCATCTTCTATAATAATTTAACATCCCCAAAACTCGTTGTAGTTCCTTCGAAGTTTTAGGAAATGTCATCTTGTCGACTGCTTCAACTTTTGTCCTCAGCGGAATTATTCCCTGGGCAGTGATCTGTACGCCCAAAAAGTTTAGTTCTGATGCTCCAAAGACGCACTTCTTAGGATTGATGACGATTCCTTGTTCATTTAGTCGACTCAGCACAATGTCCACGTGTTGTAGATGCTCTGAGTGGGACGAAGAAGCGATGAGGATGTCATCAACATAGGCATAGACAAAATCCAATCCTCGGAGAACTTGGTCAATGAATCTTTGGAAGGTTTGAGTGGCATTCCGGAGACCGAAAGGCATACGGTTGAATTCAAACAATCCAAAGGGTGTCGCAAGAGCTGTCTTGGCACGGTCATCCACATGTACAGGAATCTGGTGGTAAGCCTTAACTAGATCGATTGTCGTGAAAATCGTCTTACCTTTCAAATTCTGAGTGAAGTCCTGTATGTGGGGAATCGGATATCGATCCGGTTTGGTAACTGCATTCAGTGCTCGATAGTCACCACATGGCCTCCAAGTGTGGTCGGATTTCTCTACCATATGGAGTGGGCTTGACCACTCTGAAGACGATGGCCGAATTGTGTCTATATCCAGCATCTGTTGGAACTCGTTTTTTGCTGTTTGCAGAGCTTGTTGAGCCAAACGACGAGGTCTGCAATGAACTGGAGGGCCCTGTGTCTGAATATGATGGACCACGCTATGCTTGGGCACCTGCGTAAAGGCTGTTGGTGTCAAAATGCCGGGGTATTTACGGAGTAAACACTGATAGGCTATTTCTGCATTTTGAATGACTGTCCGAACACCTAGACTACTAGAAAGTTTTGAACGGCACTGCACACTAAGGGAAGTTAAAGGATCTGTCACTAGTTTGTTTTTAACGTCCACCTGTAGTTCATAGTAGTGTAGAAAATCGGCACCGATAATAGCGTCCGTAACGTTTCCAACAATAAAAGTCCACTTAAAGGCTCTGCGAAGGCCAATGTTTAATGTCAATGTCTTCTGGCCAAACGTTTTGACCGTAGAACCATTAGCACTTTGTAAGTCCACATTGGTTAACACATGTCCTGTAGTCACACTTTTAAATTTCACAGGCAAAATGCTTACGTCACTCCCGGTGTCAATGAGCATGTGTATTTTGCTGTTCTTGTCCACCAGAAAGAGGCGATGCGACGATGGGGGTCCTACAGAGGCTGCCCTTACTTCTGCGACCCTGGCCCGTTTTTTGTGAAATTGCAGTCTCCAATGCACTTCTGAGCCTCCTGACCGAAACGATAGTGATACCAGCATGTACGTCCTCCTTGGGCGCTCCGGGGTCTGCTGGTGCTTCTTTGCCGATGTCTGCTTGTGCTCCTATCTCGTTTTGGGGCACTCTGCTGTGTCGGTTGGTCCAGGCGTTGCAGAACCTGCTGCATCGTAGTCAACAGTGTACGAATCAGCTCGTTGGAAACTTCCGAGGTGCTGGTGCTAGGCATCGGAGTGGCAATGGCAGCAACGGTGGAGGATGGTGTCGTCTCCAGGATTTTGTCGGCCACACTTGCGACCTCTGTTAGTGACAAACTGCCTAGTCCTACCAATACTGGCTGAATGCTGTTGGGCATCTGTTGCAGGAACAGTTCTCTCATCACCGTATCTGCCAATTGTTTGTCTTTACCCTCTCCTACAAGCGAAACCATTTCCCGAAGCAGTTGCGAGGGCTTTCGATCTCCAAGCTCGAGACCTGATATTAATCTTCTGACTTTCTGCGTAGCCGTCAGTGACATTCGACTTAGTATAGCCTTCTTAAGCACTGTGTACGGGGTACCTTCGTCAGGTTGGAGGAGCACATCTCGCACTTCTGCCGCCGTCTGCGGTGACAAAACCGCTACCACGTGGTTGTATTTGGTGGTTTCGGCTGTTATTCTTGCCAGACCAAATTTTGCCTCGACTGCGGCAAACCACACTTCCGGTTCCGTGTGCCAGAATGGCGGAAGGGTGCAGGACACGGCGGCCATTTGTGACTGCGGCATAGCGGCGCTGTCTTTTTCCTCGGTCATCTTACACGTTCCCTTGTTTTCTTTAACTCACGTCGGGGTCACCAATTTGTGTGCAGTTTAGATTCAATGAAAGGATGATTTCTATGTACACTCGTTGTTTCTCGTTAACGGGAGTAATGGTCGCGGTCTTTACTAGGCGAGCGCCAGTTGGGAAAGAGAGTCAGTCCCTTTACCGCCGGTCGGATGTTCGCCGTCCAACCCCCACTCCGTCGGGGTTGGGCGCGAATCTTGTTTGAATTTGAGCGCGTGCGCTGCCGCCACAATTTAAACTTACTTATTTTTTGTAGATCAGATCGATCCTACGGTCTTTCTTAGTGGCAAATTTATCAATGACCTTTTCATTAACATTTGTAATTTCTGACATAAATTTCTTTTCAATATGGACAAGGCATGGACAAGGCTGTTAACACTGAAATTGTATCGATGCGTAAAGTTTACGCATTGCTTGCATACAATAAGCGGTGACTTTAGTTAATCTATTTTCAATCGTATTGAGTTATTCTACCGATGAATAGCTGATAACGCGCTATAAACCAGTGCCTATCAAACAGGGCGCTAGCCGCAAATAAAATTTATTTCGAGTCAGCTCTATCGGGTTAAATGCGGCGTTTGGAATTTTTGCTATCACTGTTTCGGATGTATAATGTAAATAAATAAATGGAAAATCAGCAGATTGGAGATTGGATGTTGATTGTTCCTAATATTGCTAACTCCATTGAATTGTAAAGATGACTTTTGAAGTTTTCATGCTTTTTTATTTTTTCACTTAAGTGTACTAAATCAGTGACTCCTACCTGTGTCCACCAAAAAGCAAACATGGAAAACAAAAGAGAGCATTTTTCTTGTTGCCGCCACAAATCCAGTTATTCCTTACATAAACTTCTTTGTTGAACTGACGTTTATATGGTTCTCCACGACTAATACTGCTTGTTTCGATAACAATTTCCGGAAGCGGACGACCTTTATTTTTCAAATCTATTTTTTCTTCGTAACCATACTTCACAAATCGCTTAAAGTTAATCAATGCGAAAAAACCGAACGTAACAAACACGTGTGTAAGATAGGTCGCTGCGATAGGTCGCTCATCAAATAACCTGAGTAGAAACATAACACATATACCATTTTTCTTAGAATTAAACGTACTTTTAAATTAAACCAATTTATTTTTGTGTATTGCGCTCCTTTAAAATCGGAGAGGGGCCGTGAGAACTTTTGTTAAACTTTTTGACAAACGAAATTGTAAAGTGCTTCTAGGAATATTCGAAATAAGAGTTTCCTTTTGTCACCTTAGGCGTGCTTGCGGGAAAATAATAACTTCGAAGAACAGAAGAGCAAATTTTCATACAATCAGTAAAAAATAAAGAAATAAAAATAAATCAAAATGGCTATGCCCGGCCAATAACTAGAAAAACGAAATATTCATATCAGTAAATTGGAATTTAGTTTTTGGTGGGCTAAATTTATACAAGTTGAACTGTTATTTCAGAAAAGGCGGGATAATGGAATGAAAATTTAACCTCGTTTTAACAAAATATAGCCAAACACATCAAAACGGGAGTTGTATTTAGAAAAATCGATAGAAGTCACGTCACAGCAGACTCCAAAATGCTAACAAATTTTACACAATCAGCAGGAAACAAACAACCGCGACTTTTCACTCACGTGTTGAGAAAGCATTAAACATGGCTCTGCAGAGTGGGAAATGTACAGAAATATGAGCTGAATCTTAAAAATTCAAACAAAGCTTCAGACGCGTAAGACGATTTACAAAAAGGGATGTACATTTTACATTTTGGTAAGAAATAGGATATGAATATATTAACGAACAAAACCAAAACGATGGCTTTGTAGGGAAAATATACGATGGCTTTGTAGGGAAAATATCCGATGACAACAAAAATTGTAATACAATGATGAAGTCTTAGAATAATTGAACCATTTTAAATATTTGGATTGTGATACATCTCACTACCGTAATCATGACGTACAAGATAAAATCAATAAATTGACACACATATAGAACAGACACAAAGAAAGAAGAAAACAGAATACAAGCACAAGAGATGAATTCCAGAGAATAGTGAAAGGTTACACCAAGATGGATAGAATAAGGAATGACGAGATAAGCCACAAACTAAATATTTTTAACATTAATAAAAAAATGAATAAACGGAGAGAACATCTAGAAAGGATGCAACAAGATAAGGTACCTACCAAAGTCAATAATTATAAATGTATAGGAAAACGAAGTATTAGCAGCTCTAGAAAAAGTTTGGTGTCGAAACAGGCAACCATGCCTAAACCCTGATTGAAAAAGAAGAAGAAGAAACGCACAAAATATAATATTTGGTCAACTATTCGTCTTTTCAGCATTATATCAAGGACTGAGCTACTGTTAGGAGAAGCGTTAATAAAGGAGGCTAATTTTGTTTTCGCGGCATTTTGACAAGTGACTGAAAATTTGCTTCAAACATGGACGGGGGTGGCGAGCAAGATTTGGAATGTCTTTACAAGTGGATCGACACTTACCCAATAACTCGTCAAAAGCGCAACATAAACAGAGATTTTTCTGACGCTGGTATTTTTTTAATTTGTTTTTATAAATACTGAAGTGACGAATTTTCAGTTCCGCTTGCGGAAATTTTAAAGGAGCATTACCCACGTCTGGTCGAGTTGCACAATTACACCCCTAAAAACTCGTTACAGCAAAAATTAGTTAACTGGGACACTTTAAACCGCAAAGTGCTGTCAAAAATAGACATGACATTGTCCACTAATATGATGGGCGAATTGGCAAATTCAACTATTGGGGCCATTGAGAAAGTTCTACGTGACTTGAGGGCCAACCTCATAATAAAAGATATGGCTGAACGAAGGCTGGAAGAAGTTTTTGTGGTGGAGGGACTTTCAACTGACGTTAACGGTAAGCTCACAAACGGGAGAACTTAATAAATGATTGAAATTTTCAGGGGCAATTCCTGTTAAATTAAAAACTGGCTCGAAATTAACCGATCAAAAAATTGTCCCTGCGGAAATGTTCGCTAAAATGGAAAGTGATATTATTGAAAAGAATGAAGCTATAGATATAATGCGACATAAGGTAAAATTTTAAAACAAATGTACCAATTGAAGGAAGTTTGAAGTTTAGTTACAGCATCTGGAAAATCTGCTGGCCATAAAAGAGGAAAGAATTAATGATTTAACCAAACAGGTGGAAAATATTTCAAACCACTGCTCAAAAGCTTCGTCCACTTCACTTGGAGGAGGCAGTAGATTTTTTAATAAAATTTTTTAAACGTATTTTAAATATGTTCATGCTCTCTACTATTTATACACGACGTAAAACCTTTTAGATATTACGCCATTATTTATCTATTTGGTAAAACAACTATTTATCATGGAAATATACTGCAAGGTACAAGATTACAAGGTATCATATTTAAAAATTGATGTAGCTTTTAATAAAAGATAAGTAACTAATCAGTTAATGGAAATTATTTTTTACTAACTTTTATTAAAAAAACAATAATATAATTGGTTAAACGTTTACAATATTGCGTCCTGCATTCCATTATACCAACCCTGCGTCGGCTTGCTCTTTCGCTTTTCTGGTGGCGTCCATTCTATTCCAAGCTCACCAATTCTGCAATTTCCCGTTCTTTTGACAACATCTGACTATATTCGCTATCTTCTCTCTGTCTCTTCTAGTATGTCTTCCGCCACGCCATAATTTATTTTTTCTACTAATGTTTGAAAAAATGCCATATTTCAATACTAATTTGAGTGCCGAAATATTTTTGCCACATTGAAAGATGACTACTATTTTACATATATTACTTTTTATGGTGATTATAAATTTGATCCGTAACCTTATTACCATTGGTGAATGAAACCCCAGAACAGATCTTCGAGGAAGTACAACTAGGGCTAGTATTTATGTTAACCTCTTCCTTTTAACAGAACTGTTAATATCGAACCTCGGCTGCAAGAGTGACACAACTCAAAATAATAAGTTTAGAGTAAATTCAAAAAGTAATCTATTTTCTTCTGTCAAAATTCACAATTTTTTTCTGTGAAAATTCACAATTCGGCACAAAATTGTTTAGGTTACCATATGTGATATTTCTTGAAATTATAAGAGTGTGATAGTAATTTTAATATATTTTTGACGATCAAAGTATTTGAAAATTTTTTAGTTGTCACTTTTGCAGCCCAGATGCGTCTTCCACATTTGAAAATTTCCATCCATCCATGATGTCGAAAGCTATGCCCGATATAGTTGGAATGATTCGGCGATTTTAAAAATTCTGCAATGCTATTCATGCCAACAGCTTGTTTCGTACATTTTTCGCTTCGATAGTCAACGAAAAGTCTGTAATTTTTAAATGGCGTAGACCAAGAGGACGTCCACAGATGAGATGGGTAAACGATATCAAACTGACGGCGACTTTCAATTTGATGGGAGTAGCAAAGAACAGGCAAATATGGAAACCAAATCTTGAAGAGGCATATATCCAAAAATGGATGCAAAGCTAAGGAAGATGAAGAGAGCAACAAAAAGAAATATTTTCAAAATATTGTAACAAGATTTGCACCTTTCATGTCCCCAACGGAAGTTGTAAATTCTCTTCGCACGTTTGTCTTGTGATAAGAATTTCAATCAGTATAAATTATTTCATGTCTTTAATGTTTTAAAGCTTCGAGAAGTTAGTTCTTCTCGTGGACATGCTCCAGCAATACCAACGATCAAAACTACATAGACAAAAGAAAAAAACGGCTTAAAAGATTAAGAAGACAAGGAAGGTGTATTTTTACGTTGCTCGCGTTTGAAAATATTTACCTTCGATGGCTGTCTTCAATAGTTTTTCATATTTAGTAGACTTTTGGGAAGATGTGAAAGAGATTGGCGTAGGTATTCAGTTCTTACCTTGAATATTATTTTATTGCGTTAGCGCAGATTTCCGCAAAAGTCTTTTATATCTTACCAGGTGTATACAAAAGTATTTCTTCTGAGTATCACCTTTTCTAGAATTATTTCTAACCATTGTTTGTTATTATTTAAACTGCTCATTTAAAATCCAAACTTTTCACCTCCACTTTATTAATAACGTAAAATTTTACCGCTTAAGAAATCTGACCAAAAGATGGACAGAAGATGCATCATTATGTAAGTGTTAAAGTTTGTAAATCGATGAAAATTTATGTATGGTCTTTTAATTGTCTTGATGTTCAAAAGTTGAATGATAAATAGTTACCTTGCAATGAAAGACTGGCTTTATGTTTTCACAATCAGTTTTATTTTCAACATATTCTAAATATTTAATGCATTTTGTCCAGTGAGTATGCTTTCGCCAAAGTGTGAAAAATAAGCGTCAACGGCAGTTCTGATCTCTTCAATGGTTGAAAATCCCTATCCACCTAGAAAAATCTTTAGTTTAAGGAATAAATGAAAGTCAGGAGGTACCGAATAAGGCGGCGTTGGGAAGCAAATCGTATTTCAATTCGTTTCTTTATCCATTATTGCAAGAAACTAGGTGTGAGGACGTGATGAAACATTACGTTCTGGTTCGCTAATCTGTATATTATTTGATAATCCTTTAGGAAAAAAACTTCCCCATGATTTCAAGGCCGTTGCCTTCTTTGGAACCGAGCCACCTGGTTTTGTCCATTGTTCCAATTGCAACTACCTTACACATTCGTCCCAACAATTTTTAGCATTCCTTTCGCAATGAACATAGGTGGACACATTTCATTGGTTCTTGTTTAGTAGAAAGAACCCAGTGATATTTGCAAGTTATCACATTGCAAACAAAACTTCTTTTCATCTCGGAGAGTAATTCGATTCTTGTCTCGAGAAATTTCTAGAAGTTATAGTCTGAAAATCTAACGTGCAAACACCTTTTTCGTGCCCAAATTTTCGACAATTCCGTTCAGTGAGTCATTGGGAGTTTGAATCATCCTGAAGCGATTCTCACCGCACCAAAATTATAATTACAAGTTTCAGCTATTCTTATATTTTTCCTAACAAATTTTCCGTTCTATTTTGATATTTTTTATTAAACTATCGTAAATCAAATAAAATGAAAATGATAACGTATTTTTGTTGAATTATCATATAAGAAATAGCAAACGTTTGAATCGCTCAGTTTTAGTTTGCGCAATATGACTACGCCTGATGAAATTGATTCAATAATTACAAGGGATTATATCACCCCTTTCCGAACTGGATTCATACAAATTGGACGAGATAATTATTTTTTGCCAAAGTACTACAATGACTACGCAGAAAGAATTGAAAATTTTGAAATTTACGATGATGATATCTTTGTAACATCGCATTCAAAAACTGGTTTGTATAACATCTCTTAGTGAAAGTTATAATAATTGAATATTATTTAGGTACAACTTGGACTCAAGAAATGGTTTGGCTCATAGCCAACGATTTGGATTACGACCAAACTGCCCAATCTCTAAGTGTGAGATTTCCGCATTTGGAGTAATAATTTTTTAATCACATTACAAGAAAATAATTACGCAATTGCAGATTTTCGATCTTGGCTGATATGAGCGGCACTCAGGAATTCATGGGAGACATTCAACTTCCACTTTTTATGATGAACTCTGTGCAATTCACCGAAAGTCGACCACGCCCCAGGTTTATAAAATCTCATTTACCGTGGAGTCTATTGCCGAAACAAATTCGAAGTGGCACCAAAAAACCGAAAATCATCCACGTGGCTAGGAACGCCAAAGACGTTTGCTTGTCTTATTATCACCACTTGCGCAATTTCGAAAAATATCGGGGAAATTTCGAAGATTTTTGCAAACTCTTCCTTGCCGGGAAAATTCACTACGGGCCATTTTGGAAGAACGTGCTCAGTTATTGGAAAAAAAGAGACAATCATAACGTCCTTTTTATCAAATATGAAGATTTGAAAGCGGACATGCCGAAAGTCATTAAACTGGTCGCTAAGTTTTTGAACAAAGATCTTAACGACGAACAGATTAAAAAGTTAACGGAGCACTTGAGTTTCGAAAATATGAAGAAGATTAAATCCTTGTGGGAAGATGATGTCAAAGAGGCGGCCATTAAGTTTAATGCTGCTAAAGCAGAACAATTTTTTCGTTCGGGAATATCGGGAAATTTCAAAACTGAAATGGCTCATGAGATGATTGAAAAATTTGATGAATGGAGCCGGGAACAGTTAAAAAATACAGGACTGACTTTTGATGACAGGTGAATTTTTGGACCACTCTGAAAGTTAAACTACGTTCTCATTAATCAAATTACTTCACTTGTAGTTGAAGTCAAGTAACTTGAATCGACTTGAGCAAGATGAAGCAGCTATTTTTTTACTTTCCATGAGTCAAGTTATTTACTTGATTTCAAGTGTATTAATTAAGGCAACTTGGCATGACCGATTAATTCTTGACTTGAAATATATTTTCAGGGTTCAAGTGAAGTAGCTGTATTTAAGTTACTAAACTAATAAAACGCAGGCTTTAGTTTTAAGTGCCAAGTGAAGCAAAGGTTCTTTGTCCATTTTACTTGCCTTAAAAAATTGATAATTACTTGACGTTATCTGACTTAAATTTAAGTAACTTGTCTAATGAAGACAAGGCTTTACAATATTTTATTCTTAAAATTTAGAATTGGAACAAAAGATATTTTAGGGTGGCATTAATTTGAATTAATGTTTGTTAACATTTCATAATATATGTTATCTAAGAATTTTGAGTGATTCGTTGTTTCCTCTTATCTTACTAAATATCGCATTTAAATTTTATACTTTTATTGACTATATTTTGAAAGAATTTCAAAATTCTGCTTTAGAAATTTTCCTTGTTTTTGTTCTTTTATTTTTTCAGCTTAGTTTTAACTCTTCCATTGTTGTTTTCATTTCTTTATTACAAATTCAGTAAATAAATTTTATTTTAATTATTGTAGAAATGAATGATGATGATGATGATGAATGATATAATTTTGTAATTCTAAACAAACGAAGTTATGGCAATGAGAATGATAACGGACTTTTTTTCTTATCATGTAACAAGTCACTAACGTTCCTACCACCGAGGTTTAATTTGTACAAAATGGATACGGCTGATGAACTCTATTACACTAAATCCCAATACTTATTAACTAATTGTAAGTCGAATTGGCGAAATCCTGTAGCGTAAACACCTGTAATTCGGTTTCCAGGGTTAATACGCTTTCGTTTGAACCCTCGATTTTAGGTATTCTTGCTTTTAGCGTAAACGTAGCAAAAAATTATAATAGACGTCGAAGTCGATAATCTTAAGACTTAAGCGGGCTACACATGCTACGGTATACCTGTGCGGTTTGTCGCTCCGGTGCGCCTGTGCAGGTAAACCAGAACGTGTGGACCATTAAACGGTGACGATCCGGCCGCCTGCACAGGTCGCCTCAGCAAATAGATATTTTCATTCGATAAATAAAACCGTACAGGCATATCGGACCATGTATAGGAAAGCAATCCGGTCGTCTCAGTTTTTTTAAATTTGCCGCAGACAAGGTCTCTCGCCCGCACGTCTCGTTTCTTTAATAAATTGGTTGCACGTGTCCAAAACTGAAAAACATTCTTTTCTTCAACATTTTATGAAGGGTCAAAGCCACTTTCTGTTTAAATTGTTTGTGTATTTTAACAACACTATTATCATTGAGATTTTGTTTTTTCAAGTCACAATAAATGCACCCTTCACAGAAATTGAAAGTCGCTTTCTCGAGTTTCCCCTAAAAAAGGTGTTTATCATTGACAATTGACGTTGTGTCATCGAGATTTAGTTTTTTCGAAAGTCACCCTGCAATAAATTAACCCTTAAAGAACACGACATGGTGAATGATCTTTAATTCTTTCCTTTTAACATTTTATGAGGGACCGAAGTCACTTTCTCCAGTAACCCATAAATTGCTCGTTTATCAATTGTCACCGAAATTTCGTTTTTGCAAAGGCGACATTTTTACAATACAGGCAAAAAATCCTGAATAGGTCTCGACAACGCAAATTTGTAAAGTTAAATAATCTGCATAAACAATACGCTCCCGCACCTTCACTGAATTGAATTTATTGATTAAATTATAATAATTAGTTGTATGTAATAAAAATACGACAAGCAGCTGAAGAGTTTTTATTGTTAAATTTGTACAACTGAATGCAATGTCATTAATAAGAAAAACTGTCAAAATTTGAATGGTATTTGATTAGATTATTTTACGAATGAAGAACTAACAATAAGAAAAATTAAAGTAGGTACCTATGTAAATAAGTTCTTGGCTAAATAGTAAGTAATTGAACTATTTCGACCAACACGAAGTTATATCAGAATTATCGGTATAATACCGTGTTCATTTTTGAAATAGCACAATGTTAGTAGAATAAAATAATCGCCGATATTTCTGAAAGTGGTATTCAATGGCCTTTGAAAAAAATCGAATGGGGGTTAACTGTTTAAATTGCTAGGGTAGTTTAAAAACTCCATTATCACTCAGATTTCACTTTTTCGAAAGTGATAGAATGGACCCTAAAAAAGACAGTGGAAAGGGTGAACTGTGCGTATTTTATCGTCCATTCGCATGTAATTGTGCCAATCTTTGGGCGCAAATCTTAATCGCTGCATCAAATTTACATGCGAATACCGCTCTCTTTCTTTTAACCAATCTTTACACCACTGTTTACGTTTTATTTTGCGTGTAGGGCGCTTTTTCATGGATAATAGTAATGCAACTACCGCTAAAGCATCGTGTGTTCACGCCATCGCTTTTACACAGAACTGACAAAAAAACCGTAGTCGTGTGGATGTGCTTCTGTATCCGGTAGATCGTATTCGACAGTCCGGAGAGATAAACCTCACAGATATACCGTAGTGTGTGTAGGCCCCATTATATTTGCAAGAAATGCAAAAACTGAATAAAAACAGGGCGTTATTATAATTGTGTATTTTAATACTAACAACTTACAATTTTTAACAAAAATGATATTCCTTCAAAGCAGATTAATCATAAAAATTTAAGGCACTTAAAAAAAATTAATCGTAGACTTTAATATTTTCATAAATTACGGGTTCAGGATCCTTTGGCAGCCTGGAATACTTCAATCCAGCTTGATTGGCGACTTCTTCAATCGTTGCTAGAGCATATTCTAATTGTTCTTTGGTATGGGCAGCAGACAAACAGATCCTAATGCGACCTTCCATTAAAGGAGTTGCAGGATAACCAACTCCGACTGTTGCAATTTTACGTTTGATAAACGTTCTAACCATGACGCTTTAAAGAAAAGAAGATAATAAACTCAAAATAATGTGACAAAAAAACTTTTTTTTAAGCGCAATAATTTCAAGTAAGCGCACTATGGTTCCTTCCATACTGTAAACACCTTCAACTAACAAAATATTGATTTAATTCAAAATTTAAAAATTGAAAAAATTCCATCCATCTACCTGCAATAAATTATAAAATAATAAAAACATGTTTTAAGTAATCGTTGTAATCATTATTACTTACAATTCAAATTTTTTTTTCCTTTTCTATTTCCATTTTTTTTGTGCTTTTTACATTGCTGATTAAAAATTAGTGCCTCTTTTAAATCGAATGAAATATTGTATAAATCACAATTATAAACAATTTTTTTTCCACATCTTGAAAATTTAACTTGAAAACTTGGATATTTTTTTTATAAAGTATGGACCTGTACTTAATGTCGTTTTGCCATTTTCACCCCATTGAAGTTTTTTTTGCATAAATTGCAAATTTTTCGTCAAGCAACTTCAATAGGGTGTTTGGATAATTTGAATGTCCTGAAAATAAAATAAAAATAATTTTATCTAGTCCTACGTATATTAAAAATTAAAATTTGAAAAAGTTGAAATAACTTAAATTGGTTTAAACTTACTTTCGGCCCTTTGTTCAATTTCTTCGGGGTTTGTTTTTGAAGTGGTAGCTTCCATTTGTTTCTATTAGAAATTTAAAAAAAAAATAATATCTATTTTTTGTCAATATTTAATGCTGTATTTATAATGTTATAAATTATTTAAAACATTAAAAATACAAATTAAAACGAAATAATTAAAAGAATAACTTACATCCATTTAAAAAAAAAAAACTTTTTTTTCTCGTTAAATCTGAAATTAGAAAGATATGTTTATTTTCAAAATAAACGATAGCTAATCGTTCTAAGCACAAATTAATTGTCGCAAAAAACAGAATCTATTTATGTATCTATTTATTTGTAACTAATGCCTGTATTTATTTCAATTTGGTAAGAATTCGATAAAAAATTAGTTAGGCAAAATAAAATGAAACCGACGCCATCTGTAATTATTGTTAGGTACCATAAATCGATGTCCACAACCCATCAAATTAATTTATTAAAAATAATTAAAATAAATAAACCTGCGAATATAGTAATACTTTACAATGACTTTACAATTCACGATCGCTGCTAAGAAGGTTGTTTTAAGAATTTATTTATTTTTTAATCAAATCGGATTCAAAATGGCGTTCGAGTTGAATCAAAAACAAGCCAAAATGTTAGCGAAAACAACAAATTACCCTCTTTCGACTTCAAAAACGAGAACACAACAGGTATTTATTATGTTATGAATAAGTTAAAACATTAAAAATACAAATTAAACCGCTCTTTTAAACTCATTCATACCAAAAAAAAATAACTAACCTCTGCTGAACAAATTCACGATTTACCTTTGCAGGCGAATACGGCACAGCAGAAACCAGACTGACCAAAAAATCACCGTTTTCAAAACCGGCTCGAAGAACCAAATGTTTTGTTCTTCTAACTGCACTATTGCAAACCGATATGGTTATAGGAAGAAGAACTTAGATATAATGAACTGTATCTATCGAAAATAAAGGATTCAAATTGAATCTCCACTGCACTTATTGGCATGAAAAAATGCAATGAAACAAAAACCAACCCCTACAGTACAATATATATATTACCCGGCAATCTTTCAATGTTGCGTGTAATATCGCTGCAATGTTGCTGCAATCTATCTATGTCCGCCCTACATAATATTGCAGCAATATTGCAGATACATTGCAGCAATATTGCTGATACATTGCAGATATATTGCAGCAATATTGCCTAGTATTGTTATTTATTTTGGTTATTTATTAAAAAACTTTGGCAAACACAATTGAGGCGTGTAGGATCAAAACATGAAATCTCCACTCTTCCTTGTTTTTGACAAATCGCAAAAAACTGCTACTATATTTCTGTTTGCCGTACAAATTCAAATAAATGATCAGTAGACAGCATTGAATCAATTTTATCAAAAAAACATAATGCATTGCAAATGCGAATAGTATTTATAATGTAATTAACATAAACATTATGGAGATTGCATCGTTTGATCCTGACCATTGGATTTTACTACTTTTGATCCTAACAACTTTGGAGATTGCAGGTTTTGTTAAGACTTTTTCCTTTACTATTACCATATTATTATTTTCTTGAGGGTAGACAGCAAATAAAAACTTTTTTTTTTAAATTGCACTTTAATCGCAATATGCATAATAAAAAAAGTTAAAACAGAAATTTACAAAAAAAGAAAACATTTTCTCAAGCATATTTATGAAGACAAAGATAAAAAACATGCGTAGTTACTAAGTTTATTAATACAAAAAGTTTAAATAAATAGGTAATATTTTATACAGTCACATTAGGTTCTTCTTCCATTCGGACACAATGACCATCTACTGCATTATCATTTTCTTCATAATTCACATTTTCAGTTATTTCGTTGCAAATTAGCCTAGAATAATATTGTAAATCTTGGTCGTTCCTCCATTGAGCACCATAATGTTTTATTAACAAATTTTGCACATATTTTAATTTAGCGAGCTTGACTGCACACCCTTCTGGAAGTACTTCAGGATTAACCATACTAACAGTGTGATTTTTCTTAGTTACAGTCTTGTAAGCACCAAGATAAGTTTTGTAATGACATTTTCCTCTTATCAGTACGTTTGTTTTCGTGCAGTTTTGTTTAATAAAATATTTTTTCGCCTTTGCAAAAGGAAAGTGCCAAGAACCAGGGAGTTTAAAGTGCTGTGCTGCTTCCTGTTTCCAATTTAAAACATTACATTCGCCACCTACTTGTATTACAGTTGCGGACTGCTTGAAAATATCAATATACAAATCTGGTTTGACAATTACTTCAATATTTTTAATCCGCTTTTCAATATTGGCAAACACCCTGTCTGGTGGAAGAAAACTGTGTCCAACAACGGGGAACACTAATTCTATCTCTTTAATGTGTTGAGGTGCTTTTTTAGTTAACCAAGCAGAACACATGCATATTAACGTCGAATTTTTATTTTGTCATCCGCATCCATCTGCCACTAACCGGACAATTTTAACATGATCATTAAATCTTGTGTTTACTAGGCGATGATAAACAGCGCTTGCTATTAAATTGGAATCTTTTGGAAATTGGTCTTCAGTCCAGGAGTAGGTAAAAACGTTCTCTGTTGTAAGTGGCTGATTTGAGGTAACTTGCACTATAGTGAAATTATGCATGTATAGCTGTCTGCTATAATACACAGACTGATCTGGTAATTTTGGAAGAGTTTGATTTTTTTGGCAATCGAATGAAAATGTACATATGTATATGTTCCTTCTCTTCTTTTAGTAAAGAGTAAAATGCTTTAGCTTTAAGTTTGTGTATTCGCTGTTCCACCATGATGTTTAGTTTCTCAGCTGATTCGGCCTTTTTAATCCTTTCCTTCAATTCACAACATGTTGAGCACACGTCGGTTTGCAGTGTTTTAAAAGTTAAATTGAATTTACGGTTGAAAACAAATCGAAACAACCACTTTTTAATCGACTAATTTCCCTCAATTTGAATGAACATTCTATAAAGCTTGTTGATGTTAAGCTCGGATGGAAGATACATTCTGGCAGACACCTTATTTAGACAGTAGTGCGATTCACTGCATTTGAAAGTTTTTATATGGGCAATTATGGCATCAACTTTTTCAGCATTTCTTAAAGTCTTATGGTCACCACCGCGCCTTTCCATAGGGGAAGCGTGTGTTTCATAAAATTGCTTTACAACATTGTGTCCTTGTTCTCGAGATATGAAGAATTGTTTCGAAACTTTTTTGGCATACAGGGACTAGTCGCTTATTGCTATTATTGGGGACAAAACATTTTACCTGGAACTGTTTGGCAGTTTTAATGCCACTTTTTGGCCGACGTCTCTGAATAGGAACAGCTTGTGTGTATTTTATTATTAAAGTATCTTGGCTGGTTTTAATATTGGATGAATAAAACGATGAGTGAAATTTTTGTATATCTTTCATAGTCAAGGTTTTGCATTGGAAAGCTCCTTTAAGATGATTACAGGTAGGATATGCAGGCATTTCTTTTTCTGTATACCTGACATATCGAAAAAGATCAGTTACCAGGGAGTACACACACAGTCTTCACTATATACATTTTTTTGTTAATAAACAAATTATAATTTATTCAGACACAAAACAAATCATGTCTTTAGAATAAGAATTTTACGTACCTTGTTGCCTTCAAGATATTACGTTTCCACTTGGTAGGTTGTGCAATTCCTTTTCTTGCTTTAGTAGGCGTCACTACAATAGGGTAAGTTTCCATATTACTAAACCTTTGTATAAAGTTTAATTATATAAGATTGAACTTGAAACTAATTAGAAACACTATATTCAAGAATCAAAATAACGAAACACGTGTACAAGCCTGTTTAACGTAAAAACTAAGGTTAGGTCCAATGAACGCTCCTCATTGGCTGCATGGAGATTGCATTCTTTGATATGGAACGACTATTGGAGATTGCATGTTTTGAACCGAACGCACATTTTTGTTAAGCAATTTCTCAGGAATTAACTGGTTTTGATACTAACTCCATAAACCTAAGGAAGGGAACATTTCTTGACAATCTATCTCAACTTTTAACTCAATTTTAGCAAAAAATGGAGATTGCATGTTTTGATCCTACACGCCTCAATTAAAGAATTTATTATATTAACCAATAATACATTCTATTATATATATATACATAAATATATTTTATTACTTGAACGACATTAATACTAACTTAAAATATTATAAATGAATTTACAAAATACGCACTAAAATTAATTTTATTGACATTAACAAATAATTAACATTGCAATTGAAGGGGTTTGAATAAAAAGGGTAGGTGCTTTTTTAAAAATGATGGAATACAGTGTGTTTTGTTAAAGCTGGCATGCATATTTATACTGGAATTAAAATATGTAAGTGATTTTTAATACATCTTTTGTGGCATTTGTATTAAAAAAACACTTTTTTTTATTCCAAAATAAATACGCATGTCACCTTTAACAAAACGCACGTATTCCATACTTTTTAAAAATGCACTTATACCCTTTTTATTCTAACCCCTTCAATTAAAAAAAAACAAACAACATAACTTAATGTATTTCTTGTTCTGTGCCGTAGTTGTTGCCATTTGCCTTTCTGATTAAGGGGGCCACTTGAGAAGCAAGATTCACAAGATGGCGCCACCGTAGAAAAAAATGTCAATTTTGTAAAATGCTTTTTTCATTAACAAGCTTTTTTATATAAAAAACTAGTGGCGGATATAAAAGATAAAAAAATGATCTAGGTATAGACATAAATTTGCCATGGAAAAACTTGAGAAAAGTATTTATTCAAAAATGTCAAACTTTCAATAATATTTGAATTTTTTGTTAAAAGTAAAGAAAATCACAGCCTGGAAGCATTAATCATAAGTATACTCGAACATTATCTAATCACATTTGTCGGTATTTAAGTCAAAAATCATCGGAAAGTGTGGAACATCACATCACGCATTAGTTTGTTTTGGGAGCCATCATGTAATAGTTCGGTTAAAATGTCGCTACTAGCACCGATCAAAACGAAATTGGCGGTAAAAATGAATATGTGAAAAATATTATGTTTTATGTATTGAAGTAAAATATAGCACCAATGTTGTATTGTAATTATAATATTCAATTTTTTTTTTTTTAATTACATTTACACTTAGTAACTGTACCTATATTACGATTAATTCAACAAAAAATTCAAAACAGTGTTCAAGAGGGTTGAAATAATTGCTCGAGGTTTAGTGTTTATTATCTTATATTAAACACATTTATCATCACTATTAACAATCATTAAAGTAATCATTTCTTCGTTGTTTTTCTTCTGGCCTGCGCTTCTAAAATTTCTACTAGATCGACACATTTTTTCCCTTTTTTATGTTATTCCTAATTATTTCTGGTGCTATACTAAATCGATAAAACTTTTCCAGGGCTGGAAGCATTTGTGACTTCCACTAAATTTCATCTCTTATTATTTCCCCAATGAATATTTTTATATCATCATTGCTATAAATGATAAAGTAGCATTTATCTTTTTTTGAAATGTTAAGCTGCCCTTGTATTTGCAAAAGAAAATAATTAATAATTAAAATGATATAAATAATAAATCTTGGTTGTATTATTATTTACTATTATTAAACGTATATTTAATTTTAAGACACATTTATAAGAGAATATTTATTAATAACAAATATTTATTTGATTTTAATGTACATTTATTTTTTATTAATAAAGCAAATTAAGACTGAATAATACATTTATTTGGTGTAACTAAACGTGTGTTAACCCCTTACCGCCCGATTTTTTTTATACCGTTCAATTAAATATATGTTATTAATTATCGTTATTGAACACTTGAAAAAATACTAAAAAAAATTTTTATCGCAATTTTTTATAAAAAGTTCAAAATATTACTAGGCGTCAAATATGTCATATATTGCGGTCAGGACCACGTAATACCTTTTTTCCACGACCGGGAGTAGACGTCCATTTCTATGACACCAATATCGTAACAAAAGTAACAAATTATTCCCTAGATATATAATGTTTCAAAATTCTCCCTGGGGAGTTTTTATTATGACCTACAAATTAAAACACATAATTTTTTGTATTTCATTTAAAAAACTATTGGAAAAAATAATACAATAATAAGTTTTAATAACTTATTTATTAACTGTAACATTAAACTTTATATTTTCACAATTAGTAAAATTAATAGCAGGTAGTACACCTGCAATGCAATGCAATGAATAATTTTCGTTTGAAGTTAAATTTATTGTTTTATTCGAAGTATTTGTACCACTCGTATCTTGCAGTACTTGATTTGCAATGGTCGTTTTGTTTTCAACTGAATTTTCACGCTTGTCAAGGATTGTTTAAATTTCACCAAAGACTACTAGTTTTCAAATTAATAAATGTCAGTTAAGGTGTCAATAAATTAGGTTTCAAACTTATTTTTTTATTTTGATCTTACTTTGGTCGTGGAAAAAATAGTATATACATCTAAGGAGAGAATGCTATTTTTCCCGCGGTGCTATATAGCCCTCGGGCTTCGCCCTCTGGCTACAAATTACACCTAAGGAAAAATCTTGCATTTCTCTCCCGCGATGTATAATGTACTATTATGATGATCTTATAAAACATTTGAGTGTGCCAAATACGGGACAGATAGTGTTAACAACAAAAATTTCACAATAACTTGAAAAAAAAAACATTTTCATGGTGACCCATATTTGTCACAGGGGGCGGTAAGGGGTTAACTATTACCAAATTCTTTTTGGTTTTTAATAATTGCTTACTGTATTATAAAAATAATGTGTTAGAAGTAAATTAAGCTAATTGAAATCGTATTAATAAACTGTCAGTTAATCGTAAATAAACATTTGGTGGGACAAATATCAATCAATAATTGTTAATAGTTAACAAAGTTGACTTGTTATTAATAAATTTTTCACTTCTTTTCTCTCTGTGCACACGGAGCGATTTTTGAAGCGTTTTTCGAAACATTTTTTTTTAGTAGTTGCAATAATCGGAACTGTAATGAACAAGAATCGTGAATAATTGACGAGTTTGGTGCAAGAACCGGTTATGTGAAAACAAGATAGTTTTGAAAAAACAAGGAAAAGCTAATTTTAGATAATTTTCGATCAATTTTTCCACGCTGGACCTCATTAACAATTTCTCGGAATCAATTTCTTCCTTCACCTTCAACAATAAAGTTAAGTGTGTGAATTTAATTCCTAAAGGTGTGCCGGAACACGTCGGTTGCACCAATTTGGCGTTTACGTTAAATTATATTTACAAAAGAACGTAAACAAGTATCTTAATATTTGTTTTTTAATATGTCAATAATTAATAATGAGTTCTCTGAAGTTGACTCGCCTTGTCTTCTTATCATTTTGGTCCGGGTACTGCACTTTGGATGCTGTGCGGATTGATTCATAACTGAACAAAAGTAGAAGTTGATTGCGGTTTGAAATCGTAAACTCAAAATACTTTGTCAAACAGATATCGAACGAAATATGACGAATGATTCCGACAAATACCGACTAATAGCTTTCACTTTTTAAATTTCAAGCAAACTTGAAGAGTGTCACATAATAGTAAAACATAAACCGCCCCGATATCTGTTGATTTTCTATAACAATGCTTAAGCTCCACCCCTCTGTTGGTGCCCTTAAGGGGGCCACTTGAGAAGCAAGATTCACAAGATGGCGCCACCGTAGTAAAAGTACCAATTTTGTAAAAGCTCTTTTCATTAACAAACTTTTTTATATAAAAAACTAGTGGTGGATATAAAAGATAAAAAAATGATCTAGGTATAGACATAAATTTGCCATGGAAAAACTTGAAAAAAGTATTTATTCAAAAATGTCCCACTTTCCGATGCTTTTTGACTTAAATACTGACAAATGTGATTAGATAATGTACGAGTATACTTATAATTAATGCTACCAGGGTGTGATCAGCAAGATTTTATTTACTTTTAACAAAAAATTCAAATATTATTGAAAGTTTGACATTTTTCAGTAAATACTTTTCTCAACTTTTTCCATGGCAAATTTATGTCTATACCTAGATCATTTTTTTATCTTTTATATCCGCCACTAGTTTTTTAAATAAAAAAGCTTGTTAATGAAAAAAGCATTTTACAAAATTGACACCTTTTTCTACGATGGCGCCATCTTGTGAATCTTGCTGCTCAAGTGGCCCCCTTAAAGCGTATTAGAAGGAAATGTATAAACAGGCCAAAGTCGCTTTAGCTTAATTCGGGTGTTATTAAAGAGAATTACCAAATACGTATTGCAATAGTATAAACACAGTATATATCACCCAACTCCGAACCGGATTCGTACAGATTGGACGAGATAATTATTTTTTAACAAAGTATTACAATGATTATGCGGAAAGGATTGAAAATTTTTAAATTTACGATGATGATGTCTTTGTTACTTCACTTATTATTTTACGTACTTACTTATTATTTTTTAAATTTCTAAATAGTTTCAATTAAATATGGTACGTATTTCTACAATTAATTAAATAGTATTATTATAATACAGGGGTGGCCAAAGCGTCGACCGCGGGCCTCTGGAAGTCGCCCGCGAATCTGACATGAACATGTCGTTGCATACGTGAAACACCAAAAAACACCACTTCGTAAGTACATTCTAAAAAAACATAGTCGCCCTCAGATACAATTTCATCAGAAAATTCGCCCCCAACATCTAAAAGTTTGGCCACCCCTGTTATAATACATAATTTTTTAAAAATTTAAACCTTAGTTAAAGAATAATGTTGTTTGTAGGGTGAAATAAGAATGCGTTGCATCGCCGAATTAATTTTTCGCTAATATGAAAGTGACAAGCAGCTGTTGACAGCATTTTCAAAGCTAGTTTAGTTTTACTTATTTAGAAAATAAATTATGTCAAATTTTTTTTTTCCTTTTTAACACAAATACAGGTAGGCCTGGGATACATCACTAAATTCAGAAAATAATGCTCTTCTCAAATATAATAAATTTGACCCACCATGCCATTTAAAAAAAAATCAATTTAGCCTTGTATCTCAGAAACAAATTACGATGTAAAATTTAAAAAATCTCAGATGATACAATTTAAATACTTCTAACTATATTATAAATTTCGAAAGGTTGTGATAAACCATTTTGAAAATATTTAACCGTTTCTATACTTTTTAGCGATCTTGTATATTTTGAAAAGATTTCAAAATTCTGCTTTGGAAATTTTCCTTGCGTTTGTTCCTTTATTCGTTAAGCTTAGTTTTAACTTTATTATTGTTGTTTCATTTCTTATTACAACTTCAGTAAATAAATTTTATTTTAATTATGTACAAATGAAATATTAAATATTACACATACAATTTTGTAATTCTAAACAAACGAAATTATGATAATGAGATTTTTTTAATATTCACGTAACAATTCACTAACGTTTCTACTACCGAGGTTTAATTTGTACAAAATGAGTACGGCTGATGAACTCGATTCAATAATTAAAAGAGACTATATCACCCAATTCCGAACCGGATTCGTACAAATTGGACGAGATAATTATTTTTTACCAAAGTATTACAATCATTATGCGGAAAGGATTGAAAATTTTGAAATTTACGATGATGATATCTTTGTTACTTCGCACTCAAAAACTGGTTTGTATACCATCTTTTTATCATAATTACACTAATATAATAATATTTAGGAACAACTTGGACTCAAGAAATGGTTTGGTTAATAGCCAACGATTTGAATTATGATAAAACTGCCCAACCTCTTAATTTGAGATTTCCACACTTGGAGTAATAATTTTTCTAATCACGTTACAAGAAAATAATTATGCAATTGCAGATTTTCAATCTTGGCTGATATGAACGGTTTTCAGGAATTTATGGGAGATATTCCTCTTCCGCTTTCTATGATGGACTCTGTGCAATTCACCGAAAGTTTTCCACGTGCCAGGTTGATAAAATCTCATTTACCGTGGACTCTATTGCCGAAACAAATTCGAAGTGGCACCAAAAACCCGAAAATCATCCACGTGGCTAGAAACGCCAAAGACACTTGCATATCTTACTACCACCACTTGCGCAATCTCGAAAAATATCGGGGAAATTTTGAAGATTTTTGCAGACTCTTTCTTGCCGGAAAAATTCATTACGGACCGTTTTGGAAAAGCGTGCTTAGTTATTGGGAACACCGAAACGATCCCAATGTCCTTTTTATTAAATATGAAGATATGAAAGAGGACTTGCCGAAGGTTATTAAACAGGTCGCTAAGTTCTTAAACAAAGATCTTAACGACGAACAGATTAAAACGTTAACGGTGCACTTAAGTTTCGAAAATATGAAAAAGAATACATCCTTGTGGGAAGATAATTTCAGAAAAGTGACCAGTAAATTTAATGCTGCGGAACCGGAACAATTTTTTCGTTCGGGAATATCTGGAAATTTTAAAACTGAAATGACTCCTGAAATGATTGAAAAATTCAATGAGTGGAGCCGGGAACAGTTAAAAAATACAGGACTGACTTTTGATGACAATTGAATTTTTGAAAATTAAACTACTTTCTCTTTGGTCAAGTAACTTCATTTGTTCTTGAAGTCGAGTAACTTGAAACGGTTTGACCAAGATAAACCAGTTATATATTTTCGTTAATTCATATATATTCTCAAATTAAGTCGCGCGAAATTACTTACTTGCATGCATGTAGTCAACAATTTGTTCAGGCGAATATGAACCAGTCACTTTCTTGACTTGAAATATCTTTTCAAATTTCAGTAGCAGCACTTAACATGCTTAATTAATGATACTTTACTTGTAAGTTTCAGGTAAAGTATTAGTTCGTTTCACATTTTACTTGCCTTGAAAAATTAATAATTAGGTACTTAACTTCAAGTGCATTTTAGTTAAGCAACTTAGCTAATGAGAACGAAACTTTACAGAATTTTATTCGCAAAATTTTGATTTGGGCCATCCAAAAAAAGAGTCCATAGGCTATGGCTATGGGCCCTTTTTCAGATGGCCTGTCAATTGTACTTTGAGACGTTTTAAAATTTTGCTTTGGAAATTTCCTTTTTACTGTTATTATGTTATTTCAGGTTGGTTTAGTTTTAAGCTCTTTATTCTTGTTATTCCTTTATTATAAATTCAATAATTAAAGTTTATTGTAATCATAAACAAATACACCTTGAAATTTCCCTAACCTTGAAATTATACAAAACTGGTGCAACGCATTGCATTGCAACGACCTGTTTACAAATGGCTTTACCGAGTTTTTAGAACTAAGGTGTTTGTCATAACATCACCTTACTAAAATAGATAAACCTGAATTTTTTATTAACTCTCACATCGTCAAACCCAAATGACTTCAAGTGATTTTTTCCTGTACATATTTTATATATTACTTGAAAACATTCTTAAACTTAGAAATAATTCCTTTACATTTGTTACGGGATAATATCAAGTGTTTATTTTCTATTTAAAAAATAAATCGTCATTAGAATTTGTTAAACAACATCCAACAATGATCCCCTTTTTAATCTTACTGTTATTGGGGCTCGTCGTATTTAAAATTTACATAATTTGTTCAATAAAATGGGACAACAGCTACATGTGTTTAGTAGGTAAAACGGCAATAATTACAGGAGCAAACACAGGTGATTGTCTCTAATGTGCTATAATAAATTCAAAGTTTGGTGCAGGACTAGGTTACCAAACGGCTTTAGAATTTGCTAAAAGAGGTGCCCGTGTAATACTGGCTTGCAGAAATAAAGAAAAAGCAAATGAAGCGAAAGATCTAATCATTTTAGAAACTGGCAATCACAGCGTGGTGGTCAAAATCATAGATATGACAACATTAAAATCAGTCAGAAAGTTTGCAGACGATGTATATAAAAGTGAAGGTAGATTGGATATACTAGTGAATAACGCAGCTAGTATCCTCGAAAATACCATGACCGAAGATGAACTTCAGTTAACCATGCTAGTGAATTATTTTGGGCCGTTTTTGCTCACAAATTTATTAATTGGACTGTTACAAAAATCTGCTCCTAGTGGAGTCATCAATCTTTCGTCCATACTATACTATACTACTTATACTATACTATACTATTTGGGAAAATTTCGTTCAAATTTGAATGCATACACAAAAGGTATTATGGGATTTAAAAAATTGTACATGTACGCCAATACAAAATATTGCAATGTTTTTTTTAGCAATGAATTAGTTCGAAAACTGAAGGCAACGGGAGTGACATCAAATTCTTTACATCCGCGGCTTATACGCACATAACTGGCAAATATTTTAGCAATTGCAAAATAGCTATTGTAACATGGCTAAAGGCGCTGACGATCCTAGTTCGATGAAGAAACTTTGGGAGGAAAGTTTGTTAAGTTTGTTAAATTAAAACCTGAAGAACAACCGATTTTCTCATACTGTAGAATCCGCTCATAGCGAGGACACACGGGAGTTTGAAATTAGCTCGTTATAAGATGAGTTCGTTAAAAGTGGATTATTATGTAAAGACATTTTTTATTGAAAATGTTATTTGTTGACATAAATTAGTAAAATGTTACATATATAAATTTAGGCGTACTTATTAACCGAAATAGTCTGTAATAGTCTGTTTAGTCAATTAAATTTGCCAAATTTGCCAAAAAATGGAAAAATTATTTCACACCATTTAAAGTAGTTTCAGCTTCAAAAAAACTCTGCATTTTTGCCAGGTACTTTCTAGCTTCCGTACGCGAAATCTTTTCTGGTAAAAGGGCCGGTTCATCATCATCAGATTTAGCAGTTTCAGGTTTAGATTGATTGTATTTTTGGTAGGCATCCTCAACGATGTCATCCTCGGTTGGGATTTCACTACTGCATACAAAATTGTCGACCATCACATACTCCTGAAAGCTGACTTTTTTAGTCTTTAATGCGATACAAAGTTCACTTAAAGACACTTTGTCATCCCATTGCCAAACTTCTCCCAACTTCTCCTATAACTTCAGCATGCTTGAAACAATTTTTTATTGCGGTTTGCGTAATACTTTTCCAAACTCGGTCTACAAATCGAATGGCGTCTAGAAGTATTACCCGATCTTCTTTTTCCATTTCAATGCCATCTATCAAATGCAACACAAGCACTTTTCGAAAATGAAATTTAAGGGAGTTTATAATTCCTTGGCCCATAGGCTGCAGTATTGAAGTCGTGTTGCGAGGTAGAAATGCCAACTTGATATTTTTTTACGTTTAATTTACCGGAGGTTGACATGATTACTCTTCGGTGACCTAAGTGAAACTGATTCTTTACCGCCTGAAGCCTGATCAGTTGGAATCAGCACATTTCTAGGTAAACCATTGTC
Source organism: Dascillus cervinus (assembly GCA_949768715.1). Classification (NCBI taxonomy): domain Eukaryota; kingdom Metazoa; phylum Arthropoda; class Insecta; order Coleoptera; family Dascillidae; genus Dascillus; species Dascillus cervinus. Next base: position 19,180,812 of record OX458319.1, on the reverse strand, counting down.
AATATTAGTCAAATTTAGATCTCGCTATATCAGGATTTTTCGTAATAAAACTTCAATACAACCCACGTTATAACCGGAGTCTCGTTATAACCGATCTCGTAATATACGGACATTTTTAACCGCGTTTGCATCGTAAACCAAATTTCTCCATGTGTATTGCTCGTTATAAGCGGTGTCTCGTTATATCAGGTATTCGTTAAAAGCGGATTCTACTGTATATATAATTTTTTTTTTTCTATAAAGCAAACATTAAAGTGATTATAAAAATCCACTTGTAAAAATTATTACTGAACATTATCTTGTTGTGACCCAAAAAAAAAATGTTTACAATTTGATAAAGTTGTTATCAACCTCGGCATTTAAAAAATCGATGATTTGGAGGTTCTCGGCTGTGCTGTACTACATATGTATATTTAAGGTATATTTCATACAACTGTTTAGTGGGAAAACAATACTAACCAGAGCGAAAAATACAGGTAGGCAGGTAAATGTTTTGGCGCGATTATAAATTGTTCAAATTTTCTTTTTAGGACTGGGTTATCAAACGGCTTTAGGATTTACCAAAACAGGTGCTCGATTAATACTGGCATGCAGAAACGAATGAGGAGAAAGATCTAATCATTTTAGAAACTAGAAATCACAACGGGTGGTCAAAATCATGGACACAATATCATTACAATCAGACAGAAGATTTACAGATGATATAAATAAAAATGAAGGTAGATTAGATGTATTAGTGGGGTTCAAGCAGACAATAGTATAAATGATCAATCTTAACCCTCACTGCGATACGCCAAGTACTTTAAAAGTTATAGCGTTTTGTATATTTTGAGGTGAAATTGTTCAGTGAGGGTGAGATTGATCACTAGCTTTTATTTATAATAAGTAGGTATCATTTTTTCCAAAAAAAAACAAAAAAATAATTATTACAAAATCTTTATTTGCAAACAATGACAAAATTATGCCCATGGGATAAAAATAAAATAAATTCTGACAAAAAACAAACTTTCTTTATAACGTTGACAAACAATAAATAAGAAAATTTACTTATTTCATTTCAAATACGTCAATAACTTTTGGAACGAATAAGAACATCAATATCTTTTATTGCTGGATGTGGCAAAATGGCCAATATATCAGAAATATCTGCCGCAAATTCATCACCATTTTGAACTGTGAATACTTTTCTGGCTTCGTCCAACGAACCACCATAAATCTTAACTAGTACGAATTTGCCAGCTACAACTTTATTGTTTTCTGGTTCAAAATAATTTGTCTCTGCTCGCACATCATCATTTTCATCTTCTAGAAGATCGTCGTCAGAATTGTCATTGTTAATGGCTCGTTTATATCTGAGTCACTTGAACTTCATCCTTATTTACTAGTACGCTTTTGCCAGGATCTACAGATAGTTTTTGTCTTTTAATATTTCTCCTTGATGGTAAAACGTTGTTGCTGCAAATAATTTACGAGAATGTTACTGACAGAACTATCAGTATTATTGCCAGTGTCTTGGGTTGGGATCTTCTGCAAAACTCGGTCAGGATCAATAGGCATAATTCCTGTCGCTTGAAAGGAACTTACTAAATCTTTTTTTATTGCATTTTCCGACTTGTTATCCATTTTGACAAGAGTGGAAGCTAACAGTTGGAGAAAATCCTTCTTGTCAATAGAAGTTTGTTACGGATGAGTTTTTTCCCAATTTCATAGCACTGACTTCCAAGCAATTTGAAATGGACAGAAAAAATCAACATCCAGAGGTTGAATCAAGTGTGCGGAATTCTTTGGAAGACAAACAAAGCCGATGTCATTTTCTTCGCATTGTCTCAAAACACTTTCTGTGAAATGTGATGAGAGATTATGGCCCAACAGTGGTTTGCGACCTGGCAAGCGTTTTGCGCGCGGTAAAAAAAGACTCAAACTAGTCTGTGAAAGTTTGAGCGTCCATCCATCCGTGGTGGGATCGATTATAACAAAATCCAGAACTACAGCACCTTTCATTGCAACAAGGCTTACCTTTTGAACCCATCTCTATCCATTGTTGCCATATTTCTTCTGCCTTGTATATGACGTAAGGAGGCAACAATATACCGGAAGCCAAATCGCACATGATTATTGATACAGCAGTTTTAATGAAATTGCATATTCGCTCAGGACACTGGGTAAATGTAAATGTAAATGATCAATCTCGCCCCACATGTGTAATCAATCTGACCCCACCATATAAAATATGAAATACCTATTATGAATCGTATTGCCCAGATCGTTCACAGCCAAACATATGAAGATCACAAATCGTTTATTTCCTGAAAATAAAGAAAATCTGCTTAAATTATCACTTACCGGACAAAGTGACCAATGTTCACTTTCGCAAATAAACACTACGTTTTTTTTAACCCAAATTTTCTTGTAATGTAAAGAAGTGACATCAAAATCTTTAAATCCTGGACTTATACGAAGATTTATTCTTGATAGCTTTGTGATAATATTTTTCACTGTAATACTGCAAAACATATTTTCTTAATGTTGATTGAATTTATTTTGCAGAATAACGCAGAGTGTTCAGACCACCGTTTACTTTGCTATTTCGGATGAGTTCAAAACTTAACAGGAGAATATTTCTGCAATTGCAAGATAGCTAAAACATTACTAAAGGCGCTAGTGGTCATATTTCGATGCAGAAACTTTGGAAGAAAAATGTAAAGTTTAATAAATTAAACTTTAAGGTCAACCTACTTACTCAATTCTGTAAATATTATTCATTTCTACGAATCTAACGTTAAAATGATTATGAAAATCCACTTGTAAAAATTATCTTTATCTTTGTAAGTAGTTCGATAAACTATTTATCAATTTGAGCACATAAGGATCGATGATGTTTGAAGTGTTCATTTGCGCTGTACTAGCAACAATTATATTTAAGGTATATTTAATACTTTCCACAAGATGGAATCGAAGTTATACCTGTTTAGTGGGAAATACAGTAATTATAACCGGAGCAAATACAGGTAAGTAGGTAAATGCTTTTCCCTCGATTACAAATTGTTAAAATGTGTTTCGTTCTTTCAATCATGCTTTGCATTTTGTTCACCTTTGTTGTTTAGTTTTGTAAGTTACATGTTTGTTATTTTGTCATTAGAAGTATTTTTGTACGAATAAGCTACATGTCAGTTTAAATTGAATTATTAATATACAGAATGGCCACTTAGTACGTGGACGGTCCATATCTCTGTTGTTAAAAGAAACCTGGAAAAATATTGTATACAAAAGTTATAGAATCCGTGGAGATGCACATTCGTAAAATACTTTCTAGTATACCGAGTGTCCCGAAAAAGCGGGGCGCCAGAAAGGTACTTTTTTTAAATGGCAACCCCAATTTTTTTTTACAGAATATAATTCAGCATAAAATTCTACGTATAGTACAGTATCTTAATGTAAGGTTCGTTGCGGTGTTGCCAGGTTATATGTAATTTACAAAAAAATGTACAAAAAAACAACCTATCCAAAAAGTCGTTAAAAAAATCACTAGTTTAAATGTAATAATGCGGTGTTACGCTTTTATAAACATCAGAAATGTCGGAATAATTCTGCAAAAGAAAACTGGTTATAACTTATACAGGGCATTTTTTACGGCGGTGCCAATATTGAAATTTTTAAAGTAGCAAAACTTATTTTTTTTTTAAATGGATCACTATGTATTTTAATCCGGAATGTTATGCAGTATGTTATGCTCTATAAATTTGCGATTACAACTAATGTTCTGAAATAGGACGTTTTACCACAATTTTAGATTTTATTTAAAAATGTACTAAAATATCGCTGTATTTTGTTGTTTTATTCTCGTGGTATGCCATGACTTGAGCAAAAACGGCCATTATCAGACGTTAAAAGTGTGCTTTTAATTGCATTTCTATTACTTCGTGTTTATAATATTATTAAAAAATATCTTCCTAAAAAACGGACTAACGGAAATGGAAAACTTGCTCATAGAAGAATGAACAAGACTTCGTGTTACAAACTAGAAATAAATACGATACGTTAACTTTTTACGTATAAAGAATTTTTGAAGAAAAGGTATAAAAATTTGACGTCTAAATAAAAATGTTTAGTTTTTTTGTAAGAAAACAGTCACTCGTAGTAAGAAAGAAATAATATTAAACTGGAAATAATCAAAACTTTTTTTGAAACAATGCTATAAGGGAAACAAAACAAAAGTAAATAGGTACTTGTCAGTTTTACTGTTACTATTGCGACTTATAATTTAGTGAGTTAGCTATTTCTTTATTTAAAATGCAATTTCCAAGAGAAGAGTTATTAGATATGGTTTTTATTTTGGGAGAGTGTAATAAAAATTGTTTGCTAGCTAGCAGAGTTTATAAAACAAGATATCCCAATAAGGAAAGACATTCTAGGGAACAGTAATTCAGAAATCTTTTAGAACGGTTTGAAAGAACTGAAAACGTTCCAAAAACTATAACCAATGAAGAAAATGAGTTCCGTGTGATGAAAGCTGTTGGCGCCGCTCTTTTAAATTACATTTTTGTTAAGTTGGCAATGGCCACCTACGTGCGAGTGGTTGTACTCGTCGTGACAGACTCTTATCTTGAACGCCGTAATGGCAACACATAAGTATTATACAGTCCGCTTATTAAATATACATAGTTAATTCAAGACAAGTGTTCAATGTGTTTAATTCACTCAACCTGAATCACCCCCCAAACATTGGTCCTACGAGCCCGATTGAGTGAAATCATTGAAGATTTCGTGGATTCATCGCCACGAGGAGGGATTCTTCGCCCGCCATCTTTTTCATGTCGCTTTAGACCGACCCAGGCGATTCTTGGATATTGTGTATCGGTCTGGTAGGTCTCTCAATCAGAAACTGCAAGGTATTTATACGTCCTTTCATTTCTCTTTTGATACCTGAATTAAAATTGATTCTATTTGCTTGCATTTATGTTGTCGTGCTGACATAGCACAATTTTCTACGCGAGCATTCCGCATGTGTCGTTTTACAGATTTGCTATTTAAAACATTTATATTGAATTGATTCATTGTTCTTTGTACAGAGGTGTGTACAATTTCGTGTATTTCGTAGAAATTAACTTGGAAACGCGGAGACAGTGGCGTCTCCAAATCTATTTCAGTAAGTTATAGGTGTTTTGTGTTTTTATTTCGAGTTATATTTTTAAAATATGGACAACGAACACAACGTTAAAAAAAGAGGAGCTGTTAAAGGCCGTCTAACACGTTTTGAAAATTATTTGCGTGAAATTAACGTAGTTTTTGAGAGCACAGGATCTTTGCCCGAAAATGACGTCACTGAACTAACAGAAAGGCTTCCTGTAATACGCGGATTATTAGAATCATTTGATGATATACAAAGTAAAATAGAAAATGATAGCACTGACGTAGATGCCGAACGTGAGCATATCGATGATTTCGAACGGCGGTTTTATAAGGCAATTTCTTTAGCAACACATATTTTAAATAAATGCAATCCTCCTGTTATTTTACCAGAGTCGCAATCTCCACCTAGTATTACTAATTTGTCACAGCGATCTGCAAATAGTAGGTCACCTTCAAGTTTTGTGAAACTTCCGACCATAAAGCTGCCTACTTTCAATGGTAACTCTGAAGATTGGTTAAATTTCAGAGATCTATTTACCAGCCTTATTCACGAAAATGATGGTCTCACAGAAGTCCATAAATTACATTATCTTCGCGCTTCATGCACAGACAAAGCTGCTGACGTCATTAAAAATTTAACTATTAGCTCAGGGAATTATCAAATTGCCTGGGATAGCATCAATGATAGATTCAACAATTCAAAGGTATTAATATATCATCATATCAAGGCATTGTTTAACATAGAAAGTATATCTAAAGAGTCCTTTTCAAGACTTCGCCAATTAATTGATAACGTGAAGAAAAATCTTCGTTCACTAGACTCGTTAGTAAATGTGGAGGATCAGAGAGAATCTTTTCTAGTGTATTTGATAAATTCAAGGTTAGATCCTATCACAGTTCGTGAATTTGAGAATTTGAATAATTCTGATAATTTATCTAGTCTCGAAGATTTAATGGCATTTCTTGAGAAAAAGGCGACAATGCTTGAAACTATTGAACAAAGAAATCAAAAATCCAATATTGAACGTCATACGTCAAAATCATTGGTTTCTACACCTGTCCTATGTCCTCTTTGTTCTCTCTCGTCTCATTATTTAAATGCATGCGACAAGTTTAAACAACTTGACGCAAAACAGCGCCTTGAGAAGGCCAAAGAATTAAAGGTTTGCTTAAATTGTCTGGCTAAGGGCCACTTCATAAATAAATGTAAATCGAAGTATACATGTCAGCAGTGCAAATCGAAGCACCATACTCTCTTGCATTTTGACAAACCTTCTACTGAAGCAGCACCTGCTTCAACAGACGCAAATGTCACTCTTTCTGCTTTCGCCTCTAGTCAAAGTACAGTTTTGCTATCTACTGCAACTGTTCAGGTTCAAGATATAAATGGCAAGTTGCACTCTGCTAGGGTTTTGTTGGATTCTGGGAGCATGTCTAGTTTTATAACTGAAAACTTATGTAAGCGTCTCAAATTAAGTCGTTCTCCTATCGATTTGCAGATCCTTGGAATCAGCAATAATGCTACAAAAATTAGCTCAAGATGTAGAATCAAACTACATTCTAACTGTTCGCAGTTTTATTTAGAAGCTGACTGCTTAGTCATCCCTCATATCACGGGCATTATCCCAGGTTTCAAAGTGGATAAACGTGAGTGGGATATACCACACAATATTAAACTTGCTGATAAAGATTTCAACGTTCCTGGTAAAATCGATATTTTGCTTGGAGCTAATTATTTTTGGGAAACGATATGCGTTGGTCAACGATCGTTGGGAGCAGGAAAACCCATGTTGCAAAACACTAGATTAGGTTGGGTTGTCAGCGGTAACACCCAACAACATAGTAATTTCTCGTCAATTTCTTGTGGTTTTTCTCAAACTGTACAAATTTCAGAACAATTGTGTAAATTTTGGGAAATAGAGGATATTCCTGAGACAAAGGTACTGTCTGAAGAAGAAAATAAATGCGAAACTCATTTTCTGCAAACTCACCGTCGCAACAATGACGGAAGATTTATCGTTTCTATACCCTTTAAGGAACCAGTTAGCAAACTTGGTGACTCTTTTGAAAATGCTAAAAAACGTTTTCTCAATCTAGAACGAAAATTACAATCAAACTCGGTGTTGAGTGATCGATATCATAGGTTCATGCAGGAATACCAACAGTTAGGACACATGTCGCCAGCTGGTCAACAGCCTGTCGGAAATTCATTTTTTCTCCCACATCACGGTGTGTTGAAAGAATCTTCGCTAACTACTTCTCTTCGCGTGGTGTTCGACGGGTCAGCGACTACTACAAGTGGCTTTTCTCTAAACGATATTCAAATGGTAGGTCCAACCATTCAATCAGATTTATTTTCCCTTTTACTGAGGTTTCGAAAAAATTCAATTGCCATTTCCGCAGACATAGCGAAAATGTACCGTCAGGTGCTGATAGAGCCCAATCAACAACCCCTTCAGCGCATTCTTTGGCGCGAAAATCCTTCTGAAGTCCTCCAAACATATGATCTATCAACGGTCACCTATGGTACTGCTTCCGCTCCGTTTCTCGCTATACGATGCCTTACTCAAATTGGCAATGACTGTCAGGCTTCTCATCCTGAAATTTCAAAAATAATCCTGGAAGACTTCTACGTCGATGATCTACTTACTGGAACAGACACAGTTGAAAATGCTAGACATATCTGCGAAAACATTTCACAGATTCTTGATAGTGGTTGTTTCAAACTAAGAAAATGGATTTCCAACGAGCCATCAGTCCTTTCAAATTTAGATCCATCTGATATACATCCAAATCTACTAGCCTTCGGTGCAGACGAACATACCAAAACTTTAGGACTCGTTTGGGCTTTCAAGAAAGATAATTTCTTGTACACAAGTTTATCTTCTTCTTCTAGTATTGTGTCAAAGCGGTCAATACTGTCAGAGACCTCTCAAATTTTTGACCCTCTCGGACTTCTCAGTCCGTATACAATTATAGCAAAGATGCTTCTCCAGCAACTGTGGCTGGAAAAAGTGTCTTGGGACGAACCATTGTCCCAAAGACTTAGAACTAGATGGTCGTCCTTCTGCTCTGAGATGGAACATTTACCCGAGCTGAACATTCCGAGGCATGTACTATGCAAAGACCCTCAATATGTTGAGCTACATGGATTTGCTGATGCCAGTACTTTGGCATATGGTGGTTGCCTATATATTCGCTCCATTAATTCTTCCGGTCAAATTCTGACCCGGTTACTCTCTGCTAAGACAAAGGTAGCACCCCTTAAGGCATTGACAATACCTCGTCTTGAATTGTGCGCGGCACTAATTCTTTCTCGTCTCACTACAGTTGTCATGAGATCAATTCAAATTAAGTTCGACAAGTGTTTTCTATGGTCAGATTCGACAGTTGTTCTTGGTTGGCTGAAAACCACGCCAAACCTTCTTAAAACATTTGTATGCAATAGAGTGTCTGAGATTCAAGGCACAACTTCTTTCTCAAAATGGAGACACGTACCTACCAAGAGCAATCCCGCAGATTTACTTTCAAGAGGTGTTTCTCTCAGTCAACTCGTAGAGTCATCTTTATGGTGGTATGGGCCTTCTTGGCTATCATTAGCTGAAAATTCTTGGCCGAAACAGGTTTCAGATTCATCAAACCTACCTGATTTGAAGGGTGAATCTACATCAATGATAAATATTGACATTCCCCAATTTCCTTTCGCGAAGTTTTCAGATTTAAGTAGATTGGAACGCATAGTTGCTTACTGTATTCGATTCAAGGTAAATTCTTGTAAGGCTCCAAATGACAGGTGTCTTGGGCCACTTTCGCTTCTTGAGATTCAGAACGCTCAAGCTACGTTAATAAAAATTTCACAGAGAGAATCGTTCTGCTCTGAAATTACTTTACTAAGAGATCACAAATCCCTACGCAGCGCCATAATACTGAATCTCAATTCTTTTCTAGATTCAAAAGGGTTTCTTAGAGTCGGAGGTCGCCTGGTAAACTCCAGCTTTAATTATAATAAGAAACACCCTTTGCTTTTGTCTGCCAAACATCGTTTCACCAAATTGCTATTTTTGCGTGAACATCAAAGATTGCTTCACGCGGGTCCTCAACTGTTGTTGGCAACAATTCGTAGTAATTTTTGGCCTCTAGGCGGTAGAGATTTAGCTCGTCGTACTGTGCACAACTGCATAAAGTGTTTTCGTGCATCCCCAAAACCTGTATTTCCGATTATGGGTAATTTACCACAAGCCAGAATAAAACCATCTCCTCCATTCTTTGTCACAGGCGTTGATTATGCTGGCCCCATGTTAATAAAGAATAAAAAGGGGCGCGGCTGTAAAGGTACAAAGGCTTATGTAGCAGTTTTCGTATGCTTTTCGACAAAGGCTATACATATTGAGCTGGTGACCGAACTATCAACGGACTCCTTTATTTTGGCTCTGCGAAGATTCTGTGCTCGCAGAGGTAAACCACATGATATTTACTCTGACAATGGTTTAAATTTTGTAGGTGCTAAGTCAGAACTACGAGAGTTGTCCTCATTTTTGGGGAAAAACTCTGAATCAATAAGTGAGTTAGCTTCTAATCATGAAGTTAACTTTCATTTTGTCCCACCGGGTTCACCTCACTTTGGAGGAATTTGGGAATCAAGTGTAAAATCTGTAAAGCATCATTTGCGGAGGGTAGCGGGAAATGCTCTACTTACTTTTGAAGAAATGTATACTCTCCTTGTACAGATAGAATCAGTTTTAAATTCACGTCCTTTGTGTCCCTTATCTTCCGATCCTAACGACCTTGAACCCCTTACCCCTGGACACTTTCTGATTGGGAGGCCTCTGGTATCAATACCTGATCCTGACGTCTCTGCGATTCCCATGGCTCGCTTGAATCAGTTCCAGAGAATCCAGCAATTGAGTCAACATTTTTGGCGCCGTTGGCATCACGAGTACCTCGCAGAACTTCAAACTCGCGCTAAGTGGCATTCTAGCAAAGGCTCATTGCAAGAAGGCGATATGGTCGTACTAAAGGCTGACAATCAACCACCTCTCTCCTGGAAGCTAGGAAAAATCGTTAATCTTCACCCTGGAAAGGATGGTATAAGCCGAGTTGCTACTGTCCGAACTTCTTCAGGTCTCCTAAAACGTGCGTTCTCCAAATTGTGCCCCCTTCCATTGCAGTGAAGGAATTAGGTTTTTGGACTAGTGTGTGCAACGGTCAATCTTGTGAAAGTGGCTCGACAGGAACTTCGTTTGCGTTTTAGTGTTTTCTTTTCTTTCACTTCCATGTATTTATTTCAAATTGTTCTTTATACCTACTTTTCTTTAATGTTTGCTTATATTTATAAATGTTTTGTTGAAAGCTTGTGCTTTCAACGTGCGGGGGCATGTTGGCGCCGCTCTTTTAAATTACATTTTTGTTAAGTTGGCAATGGCCACCTACGTGCGAGTGGTTGTACTCGTCGTGACAGACTCTTATCTTGAACGCCGTAATGGCAACACATAAGTATTATACAGTCCGCTTATTAAATATACATAGTTAATTCAAGACAAGTGTTCAATGTGTTTAATTCACTCAACCTGAATCACCCCCCAAACAAAAGCAATTGTTGAAAATCCTCATATTGGTAGTCGTGATTTAAGCAAAACTTTAGAAATCTGTCGGACATCAGTTCAAAAAATGATCAAGAAGAATAAGTTTCACCCGTACCATATTCAACTCAATGAGCAAGTTTTCCATTTCCGTTAGTCTGTTTTTTAGGAAGAAATATTTTAGTAGTATTATCAACACGAAGTAATAGAAATGCAATTAAAAGCACACTTTTAACGTCTGATAATTGCTGTTTTTGCTCAAGTCATGGCATACCACGAGAATAAAACAACAAAAAACAGCGATATTTTAATGCATTTTCAAATAAAATCTAAAATTGTGGTAAAACGGCCCATTTCAGAATATTAGTTGTAATTGCAAATTTATAGAGCATAATATACTGCATAACATTCCGGATTAAGTTTTGCTACTTTAAATATTTCAATATTGGCACCGCCGTAACAAATGCCCTGTATAAGTTATAACCAATTTTCTTTTGTAGAATTATTCCGACATTTCTGATGTTTATAAAAGCGTAACACGGCATTATTACATTTAAACTAGTGATTTTTTAACGACTTTTTGGATAGGTTGTTTTTTCCACATTTGTTTGTAAATTACATATAACTTGGCAACACCGCAACGAACCTTACATTAAAAAACTGTACTATATACGTAGAATTTTATGCTGAATTCTATTCTGTAAAAAAAAATTGGGGTTGTCATTTAAAAAACAAATCCTTTCTGGCGCCCCGCTTTTTTTGGACACTTAGTATACTAGAAAATATTTTAGGAATGTGCATCTCCACGGATTCTATAACTTTTGTATACAATATTTTTCCAGGTTTCTTTTAACAACAGAGGTATGGACCGTCCACGTACTAAGTGGCCAGCCTGTATACAGTCCATTTAACATTTGAAGCGTTTTGTAAGGTCACAACAAACGCACAAATAACAAAATGTTTTTTCAGGACTAGGTTACCAAACAGCTTTGAAATTTGCCAAAAGAGGTGCCCGTGTAATACTGGCATGCAGAAATATAGAAAGAGCAAATGAAGCCAAAAATCGTATCATTTTAGAAACTGGAAATCACAACGTGCTGGTCAAAATCATAGATATGGCGTCACTAAAATCAGTCAGAAAATTTGCAGATGATATTAATAAAACTGAAAGAAAATTAGATATACTAATAAATAATGCAGGAGCTGGTATACTCGGGGAAAAATTAACGGAGGATGGATTACAGTTAATGATGCAAGTTAATTATTTTGGGCCCTTTTTGCTTACAAATTTATTAATTGGATTGTTAAAAACATCTGCTCCTAGCCGGGTTGTCAATCTTTCTTCCATACTGTCACATTTTGGGAGATTTAATCCGAAATATATCAATGCATATTCAAAGGGAATGTTGGGACTAAACAAATTACTGATGTACAGCAATACAAAATACTGCAACGTCCTCTTTAGTAATGAACTGGCTCGAAGATTGAAAGGCACCGGAGTGACATCAAATTCCTTGCATCCTGGAGTTATACGTACTGCAATATTTGATACGGTTCCTTTTTTTCTAAAGCTTGTAATCGATAATTCTCTACAAATTTTCTGCCAGGTAATTTGGAGTTGAATTTGCTTTGTTAAGTGGTTATAATTAATTTTATTTTAGAGTGTTGAAGAGGGTGTCCAAACCACAATTCATGTTGCAGTTTCGGATGAAGTTAAAAATATATCAGGCGAATATTTTTCAAATTGTAAAGTAGTCAAGATGGCAAAAGGGGCTGATGATCATGAAGTAATGAAAAAACTTTGGGAACAAAGTGCAAGATGTGTTAAACTTAATCCCGGAGAACAACAAATTTAATTTCAATAAAATACATTTTTTTAAGTTTCGGGAACGAGAACTGGCACTTGGAAAAACAAAAATAATAATAACATGGTGTTCACGGGTCTCAGAAAATCTGCACATTTGTTAGATTTGTTAGATGCTACAGCGGGGTTAATTACGTTTTATTAAATTGTCATCTAAAGTAGGTATTTTAAATTTTAAAAAAATATATAATAAGGTTGAAAGCAGTATTTAACAGTGAAATAACGTTTTAATTTTGTATCATGTCAAAATATTAAAAAAATTAAATTAAATTGTAATAAAAACGCAAAAGAGACTGAAAGAGATTACCGCGCGGTAATTGACTTTTAAAAAGGCGAATCAACATAAACCAGCGTATTAGTGTATTCACAACTCGTTCGAATGCATTATAATGAAGTTTGTGTGAATTATGGTTACTCGTTTGTGCTCGCTCGCCTCGTATCTCAAAATTCACTTCTCACACGATACCTATCTAGTTTTTATATTTTTAACATTTTATAATATTCTCTGATAGGTGCATATTGTTGGTTAAGAAATGCGTCGGCAGCCGACCAAAATCCGACAACTAGTAAACCATGTATTTTTTGCAAATAAATATTTTTATATTGTTAAATTTGATAATACGGCATTGTTATACATTTTCATGCCAAAACAAAATAATAGAAATGATATCTCACTATTCGCCAAATATGCTTATTAGAAGCTAGAAATTCAGTTAAATATGGTATATAGTATGCAATGATTGCTGAGAATGTATATACGAAACTGGAAGCAATAAAAATTTCAGTCTAATCATTGTGTAAAGTGACATATGTTTTTAAATGTGTTTGTTAAAAATGTGTTTTAAAATGTATTTTGTAATTGTAAATTGTAATATATATTAGTGATGTATTTTTAAAAATGTAAAGTGAAAAGTTTTAAAAAAAAATTGTTATGGAAAAAAGGAAGAAAAATTGTAAGTAACAATCAGTTCAATGGTCAACAACCGGTGCACTCATCCTACCTACGCGCCCACATAAAAATTATACTTATGTATGACGGTTAAGCAGCTGTTTATACTTGACCTTGCAGCTAATTATATATAAAATTTACGATTACTGTATATTTACTAAGTCAAGTTTAATTTATACAAATAGATATTCAAATTATTCACATACACATTAATCGCATACTCTCGAAAATTAAAATGCCTATTTTCCAATAACAGCATTCCCACAAGTGACTTGCATTAGCACAAAACAAGTTAGCCTCGAAATTAATTTAGTAGACGTAGATTTTGGTATGTACGTCATGAATCGTCACAGATAATAAAACGTAAAATGAATCGTTAATATTACCTAAATCTAAAACTTCGTTAGTGATCTTGTGTCTGTACTCTGTACCTATCATTTGTTAATTTGAATAACACAAAGTTAAAAATGGTGTGTATGTTGTGCGCCATTTCGTACGTTGTAATCCCTTTGATAATTTTCAAAATTTACTTGAAATTGTCAGCAGGATGGAATAGAAGTTATAAATGTTTGCACGGGAAAACCGCAATTATAACAGGCGCCAACTCAGGTAATATAATTTTTGCGATTTCAATTTGTGATTTTAAATTTAAAGGTATTGGTTATTACACCGCCCTTGACTTTGCAAAAAGAGGCGCGCGAATAATTTTAGCTTGCCGCAATAAAGAAAGAGCCGAACAGGCAAAAAACAATGTCATAAAAGCTTCAGGAAATGAAAATGTGGTCGTCAAGATATTAGATTTAACCTCATTAAAATCCGTAAGGGAGTTTGCTCAAGATATTAACGCCACTGAAGACCGATTGGACATTTTGGTCAACAACGCCGGAGCAATGGCGCTCGATGATACTTTAACCGAGGATGGTTTGCAGTTGATGATGCAATCCAATCATTTTGGGACGTTTTTGCTCACTAATCTACTCATCAATCTGCTTAAAAAATCGGCTCCTAGCAGGATCGTCACCGTTTCTTCGGGTTTAGCACGTGTGACCAAATTTGACATCAACAAAATAAATTCATATCCAGAAGGACGTTTCAAACATATTTTTGCTTACAGCAACACAAAACTCTGCAATATTCTTTTTAGTAATGAACTTGCTGAGCGGCTAACAGGAACTGGAGTTACTTCCAATTCTCTGGGTCCTGGGGCAGTACAAACTCAAATTCAAAAGACACTTCAAGGATTCCTTCAAACGATTTTTAACATAAATTCTAAACTATTTTACAAGGTATTTGTATACCCGGTGTTCGGAAGTAACTGTTCGCTAGAAAATGATTACACAATAAGATCACTTGCATAAAATATGGTTTTAAAAATATTTACGTGAGGGACGAGTAATAATGCTTAATTATTAAGAAATGTATATGTAGTTTAATGAAGTTCAACTATCAACATATTTAAATGTTGATGTGCCCAATTGTACTAACTTTTAGGACCAATTTTGATACATTCGTACTACCAATAAAATAACCTTTAAGCCATCTTAGCTCCTCATCCAAACATTTTTGAACTCTTGAACAGATATTTCTAAATGTTTTGTGTATTGCCATATTTCATTGCTACATTTTATTTTACTTTAGACTACTGAAGAGGGTGCCCAAACTTCTATCTATGTGTTTTTATATTTCTTTATTATGGTTACGATTAATACATTTTACACTATTTAACAGACCCTTTATTGTAGGACCATACTAATAGACGTTTACTATTTAATACCTTGCACGCCCCATTGTACATACATTCTACGCGTCACTTTTTGCTACCAACCTCTTTTTCTATACATTCATACAAACTTAACACTCCTCCTCAATTAATTAAATTTGAAACAGATTTAACTAATTGCTATTATTCAATTCTTAACTTAATACAAAAATATAAATGTTTTGAACAATCCAAGGGTTTTGTAAAGATATCTGAAATATTTTCATTTGTTTCTACATATTGTATTTCAATTATTTTCTTAAATACTAGATCTTTTATGAAATGGCTCCTTATGTCGATGTGCTTGCTTCTCTTGCTGTTTTCATATGATTCAATCATCGATATGGCACTTTGATTGTCTATATACAGAACACCTTTTAAATTTACTTGAAAGTCTGTGAGCAGTCCTTTTAAATAAATTAGTTCTGCAGCAGCGTTGGCAGCAGCCAAATATTCTGCTTCTGCTGTCGATATAGCTACGGAGCTTTGTTTTCGCGAGTACCACGAGATAGCACAACCACGGTAAAATATTACACAACCACTTACACTTTTGCGGTCTGTGCGATCACGAGCCCAATCCGCGTCAGAAAATCCTTCCAATGTATCATCCTTCTTTAAATTAAATTCCAGGCACTTATCCCTTGTTCCTTTTAAATACCTTAACACCCTCTTTGCTTGAGTCCATAAGCTTTGAGTTGGTTTGTCCAGGAATTGACTTAGATACGACACTGCAAAAGTAATGTCTGGTCTAGATGTTGTGGCGACAAACATGAGACCACCGATAAGTTGTCTATAAGGAATATTGATTACATTTTCATTTTCTTCATTTTGGAAATTTTTCTCCATTGGAGTTTTGGCTACTTTGCAATCGATTAATTTAAATTTCTGTAGCATTTTTGTAATATGCTTGGTTTGTCGGATTTCCAATTTATCTTTCTTTCGCTCAACTTCCATTCCTAGGAAGGTTTTAATCTCTCCGAGATCCTTTGCTTTAAACTCTTCCTTTAAGGCTATTATTGCTTTTTCGATCATATCGTCATTTCCGGTTATTAAGATGTCATCTACAAATATAAGTATCCAAATGTCGTGTCCAACATATAGACAGAAGTCATGATTTGATCTTATAAAATTGTTGGTACTCATAAATTTATCAAACCTTTCATTCCAGCATCTCGGACTTTCTTTCAATCCATATAGTCCTCTATTCAATCTCAATACTTTGTTTTTATTAACTTCTAGTCCTTCCGGTGACTTGATATACACTTCCGAATTCAGGTGTCCATTCAAAAAGGCAGTTGGAATATCTAGTTGTCGAATTTGATAACATTTTTGTATTGCGAATGTTAAAAATAATCTAACTGTAGAAATTCTTGCCACAGGTGCATAATTCGTGAAGTTCTCCTCCTTAATTTGAAAGCCCTTTGCTACAAGCCTTGCCTTTTTTATTCCATCTTCTTTTGTCTTAAAAACCCATTTAACGTCTATGGCACGTTTTCCGTATGGTAGTATAGTTTCTGTCCAGGTTTTCATCTGAGAATGTGCGTCTAGTTCTCTTCTAATGGCAACCCTCCATTCTTTATCTCTTGATACCGCTTCGCTGTATTCTTGCGGATCATCTACATCGGTTGAAAAACAGTACGCCGTATACAGCTCGTAATCATTCATACGTGATGGTTGATGAATTATTCTTCCAGACTTTGTTATTGTTTCATTCTGGTTTTCTTCGTTATTTCCATTTCTAATCGTTCCTTCTTCTTCACCTTCAGTATCACTCGTTTCTTCTCTATTTCTATCTTCATTATTTATTACATCACTTTCTTCTCTCTCTTCTTCACAACCGTATTTATTTCCTTCGTTATTTTCATTACTTTGCTTAATGTATTTACTGTCATTTTCATCGAATCTTACATCCCTCGATATTATAATTTGGTCAGTTTCCGGGTCCCATAGTCTATAGCTTGCGCTCCCATAGCCAACCATTCTTGTGCTAATAGCACGTTTTTCCATTTTCGAAGGTGTGGGCAGTATTTTTGCCCATGCTTTACATCCAAATACTCGCAGCCTTGACAAGTCTAATTTTCCAAAATATTTTCTTGCCGGTACATTTCCAAATAGTGCTTTTGTCGGGGATCTATTTAACAAATAAGCTGCACACTGTATGGCTTCGCCCCATAAATGTTTTGGTAGATTTGATTCGATCATCATTGTCCTTGCTTTATCCTGAATTGATCTATTGTACCTCTCTGCGACCCCATTCGACTGTGGTGAATATGGTAGAGTATATTCTAGTTTTATTCCTTTGTTTCTACAAAAACTTTGTAAATCATTAGATGTATACTCACCCCCATTGTCACATCTTATTCTTTGTATTCTTATTCCTTTTTGGTTTTCTACATTCTTAATATAATGCATCAAGTTTTCTCCGGCTTCTCCTTTATGTTTCAATAAGTATATGACACAAAAATGACTGTGGTCATCAATGACGGTTTGATAGTACCTTTCATCATTCTTTGTTGATGGTTTTACCGGACCAGCAATATCGCTGTGAATTAATTCCCCAATTCTTCTTGTTCTTGGTAACTGTTGTTTTCCAAATGGTAGTCTGGTTGATTTTCCTTCCATACATTCATTACATACTTCTTTATTGACCGGTAGATTTAATTTCGTCAAACCCCATCTGTTCAAGTGTCCTAAACGTCGATGCCATAAATTTTCCTCTATGCTACTGTTTACTCTTTCATAATTTTCTGGTTCAATTCTTAATGTGTATAAACTTCCACTTAAATTTGCATAGATATTCAATCCATCTTTATATATCCTTGCACCTTCTTTGTTAAAATTCAATTTTAGATTTGCATCCATTAATTTTCTAACAGAGATTAAATTATGTGTTAATCCAGAGACGATCAATGCTGCTATATTAACATATTGATTTCCACATTTGCCTCTTAATACTCCCCTTTTGTTTGCTGTCAGGGTCTCACCATTTGCTACTTTAATTTTAATGGCATTTTCCATTTTTTCGACTGATGTCATATATTTTTCCAATTTGTCTTTGACTAAATTTTCTGTTGCGCCAGAATCAATAATAAAGTAATGATCATCTGTTAAACATTCTGTGCTTAATGCTACAAATGATAATTCCGTTGTGTTTGCTCGTTCGGTTTTATTGTCCCTTTGACCTAGATAATTTGTATAATTTCCTCTTCCTCGTCCTCGAAACTCTCGACCTCTTCCTGGTCCAGTTTCACTCCTATTTTGTTTTCCAGTATTTCTCCTGCATTGCTTAGCTTTATGCCCTTTCAAACCACAGGTATAACAGGTAAATGGAAAGGCTGTAAAAGATTTTTCTGTCTCAGTCTGTTTAACTTCCTTACCTTGTAGTTTCATCTCTTCATCAAGCAGTCTGGATTTCACAAAGTCCATTGTCAAGTTAGCGCTTACAGTTTCTATTGCTGTAATAACATTTTCGTATTCTTCATTCAATGATAGAAGTAAGTGGCATATTTTATCTTCTTCTTCCATTTTACTTCCCAAATTCTCCAATTCCCTTATTAATGAGTCAAATGTTAAGAAGTGATCTTCTAATCTTTGCCCTTTATTGTGCTTCACTAGCAATAATTTTCGCTTTAATGTAAGTTTTGTGAACACACTGTTACGTTGAAAAATGTCCCGTAGCGCTTTCACCATTTCGCTTGCATATTTTGCATCCTTGATGATATCCAAGTGCTTATCTGTAACGCACTGTATGATAAGCGATTTTGCTTTTGCATCTTTACGTCGATAATCTTCTCGTTCTTTATCGGATTCCAAATCTCCATAATTTATGTCTAAAATTTCCACTACACCTTTTTCTTCTAAAATTGCTTTTATTCTGAAGATCCAATTATTAAAGTTTCCAGTACTTAATTGTGGATATTGTATAATTTGTGTTTTGGCGGTTTCCATGCTTCCAATTTTTAGGTTATCGTTTACCTTTTGTCTGCCCTAACTTTTATGTTATTTTCTTTTCTGGGCCCATAACCTTTTATATTTCTTTATTATGGTTACGATTAATACATTTTACACTATTTAACAGACCCTTTATTGTAGGACCATACTAATAGACGTTTACTATTTAATACCTTGCACGCCCCATTGTACATACATTCTACGCGTCACTTTTTGCTACCAACCTCTTTTTCTATACATTCATACAAACTTAACATGTGTCGGTTTCAAACGATGTGAAAAATGTGTCTGGAAAGTATTTTGAAGACTGCAAAATTTGTGGCATGCCGTCCAAAGCAAGTGATTTATATTTAATGAAACAATTGTGGAACAAAAGCACAGAACTGGTTAAACTGACGCCTGAAGAAAAACAGATTTGATGTGTTTGTATAACATAGTATCATAGCTATATTTTACAAAATCTTGTAAACTTTACAAAATGTATTATTTGTTATTGTTTTGCTGTAAGACATACCGTGCGATCAAATAAAAACAGAGATCGGTTGACGCTGAAATCTCTAATCAGTAGAAATCGATGACTAGTAACTTATCTACAACATGCCTTCCAAAATTCCATGCTCTGTTGTAGGCCGCAGTATAACACAAGCCCAAGCAATTATTGCACCATACGATAGCGTGAATGCATAAAAAAATATATTCTGACATTTTGAACCAACTAATAATGTTGGTATGATTTTATTGTAGTAATTTTCGCACAATCATGTTGTTACTAGCTACTTACCATTGTTGTTGACAGAACCTGTAAGTTGAACTTACCACACCGATGCGGTAAGTAATTTGTGACACATATTATGCCTTCAAAATATTCTTGTCAAAAAAAAAATTACGTCAAAGTCGGTCTAAATTTCTTTATATCATTATGTATAAGCCATTGTGCGAAAAACGTTGTGGACTATACGGTTATTAAGTGCCGTAACAGAATCTTGGAAGATTCAGTTATAATGCACTTACTAACCTTATATCCGAATATACTATATTTATAAACCTTTCAGATGACAAAAAATGCTGATAATAATCAAGTTGTTTTGTCTTGACAAAAATCAGTTTTAATTAGAAATTACATCATGTGATAAGTGTATTCATGTAACATGCATATCCAGTAATACCCCACGTAACGCTCAGAATGCGTTCCAAGAAAAAATCGCTAAATTTAATATTATTTTAAATAGTAACCTACTACATTAATGCCCGGTATTATAAACGATTAATAAGTTACGAGATAACTTCATGAAGTAAATTTACTCTCGAAGTAAACTAATGGACAAGTTAAATTCCGTATTATAAAACAAATCAACCAGTTAAATAGTTACTCCAGAAGTAAATTATTTGAGTAGCAGTTTGCCGACCGAATTATATATTTTTATGGTGGCGGTAGATGGCACCATAGAAATTGTAACCTGAAATTTTCAAACTGTCATCATAAGTTACATTGGAAAAATTATACCGAACAAGATAAAGAAAGTTTATTAGGGTTTATAAAAAGCTTTCAAAATATCATTGAAAACAAACAAACACAAGTGACCAGCGTAGAGACAAAAAATGAAACCTGCGAGGCAATTGGGAATTCAAATTAGTTTTACCGCATATCGATAATATAGATAGCTGTCACGCTGTAACGCCATACACAGGAAAAAAAATTGTAACGGAAAATTATGGGAAAATTATGTTACAAATGTTGCGTTTAACACAAAAACATTCTAATTTTTGACTTGTTACACTATAGAACTGAGGTATCGATATGATGGTTTCAAAAAAATGCAAACAAAAATACAGAAAATGAAAAGGTGGAGATATATAAAACTAATTAAATTTAAAATGTACCGAACAGAACGTTTAGAGGATCTAAATCTACTTTTAAATTCATGTTCATCATATAATATTACGATCCGTTATGGTTCAGATTGGCCACTGGAGGCACTGGATGTTGTAGGTGAACCAGGCGAACTTACATCTTACACAGATGATACGGAAGACATGATAACATAAATTTTATAACCAGAATACTGCAATGAAAAATTATTTTTCACCTAACTTCTCGCTTTTAACTGTCACATTATTCGCCGAGTAAAATTTACTTGGTTGAAAAATCTCGAATAGTTTACTTTGGAGATTTACTAGCCAAGTAAAGTTATTTTGCGTTTATAATACGCAAATCTATAGAGTAAATTAATTTATTCTCAAAGTAAATTTTACTTGTGAAGTAAAAAGTTTTATAATATCGGGTATAAAAGGAAAGAATGATAAGATACACGAATTTAAATTTAAACTTGACGACGACTGCAAACAACTAGTTCAATGTCAATTTAAAACATATTCGATTGTGAGCTTCTCCTTGATCTTGTACCTCTTTATATAACCTCATCCGCTGGTTAATCATTTATCTAAACACTAGCATGTTTGTTACGCCGTAATGGGCTCCACACACCCTCGATGTTGTACAACGTGCTTGTACGTACGTTCCGCTTGCCCACACACCTTCGGTTTTGCTCGTACGTTCAATTTTCAACGATGTTTTAAAGGGATTCACTTTTTTGTGATTTTGTTAGTATTCGGGAAGATGTCGAAGCGTAATCTTCAATTATTAGCCGTTACAGTCGCGGTCATAAGAAAAAATAGCAAAAATAAACGTTCCAAGTGGTGTAAAGAGTGGTTTTTAAGACGCAACGAGTTTTCGCACATAAATTTATTAGAGCATTTGAAACTTGAACCGCATGATTGGCGGAATTATTTGCGAATGGACGAAAGCAGTTATGTCGAATTATTAAATTTAGTAACTCCTTTAATTGAAAAACAAAACACTAGACTGAGACAATCAATATCCGCACATGAGCGTTTGTCGGCAACTCTTCGGTTTTTGGCACCGATGGTGTTGTTCGCGTAATAAGTGTAAAGACAAAAAGCGGAATTTACAAGCGGGCAGTGATTCTTCCCATAGAGACATTGAACAATTAAATTCGATTTATTGATCTCAAGTGATCAATGGCGGGCGGCATATTACGCCGTAAGAAAAACAGGTGCAAGTTATGACTCAGCGTGGTCCGAACAGACTCGACCAACCACCCTCGAAAGGCGAGGGAAAAAATCATTCTTGTTTTCAACCTCGAAAGAAGCACCACGTACATTGTCACATTTTACATTTAATTCATTTAATAATTTATTTTGTTTGTAAATAAGTTTGTTTGTGTTAGTTTAAGTGTTGTAGAGTGTCCATTAAGAAATTTAATAAAACATTTAATAGCTGTGCAAAATTACTTTGGCGCCCAGCAGATGTAAGGTCAATTTTGACTGATAAATCATTCCATGGTCCTTCGAGCCGGATACTTGCAGCCTTCAACACATTAAACAAAAAATTAATTTAAGTGCGTGTGCGTGGTCAACACCAATTCGATTGTGTCCCTATTCCGCCAAGTGGCAAAACCAGTTACGTGTACATCAGATCATTGAGAAGGACTTCTCTATAATCAAACAGTGAGATTCCCTTTTGGACACAGTCAAACATTTATTGTATAATCACGCTGTGATTAATTTAACGAAACAAAGAAGAACAAGAATCACGCCATTCGTCTGCAACCAACGAGTCAGCCTCATTCAACCTTGAGACAACGCCGAACACCTGCCTACCATCGCAGATGTTCTCAACGTCAACGTCAAGGCCGTAAGTTATATTCTGCAAATGCATTAACTGAATCATAAAGATCCTTCTTCCAAATTTCCTTTCTTTGCGGTATTACAAAACGTTTTAAAAATGGAACTTGCGAGATTAAAAAAACAGCGCGCAAATTTGAAAAGACGCATCACGCTATTCTCCACGTTTGTAGGGTCAGCTGATCCCATCGTCGATCAAGATGAAGTATCAATACGCTTAACTCAAATAGAAAGTATTTTAACGGAATTTGAAGTAATTCAAACGGAGATTGAATTACAAGAAGACACACCTGAGAACGAAATCTATACAGATGAATTTGAACAGTCGTTTTATGCCGTTCTTAGGAAAGCACGTAAATTCCGAAAAGATAGCATTCCGATTCTCATTGAAGACGGCAAGTACACAGTCGATGGTATTGTCAAGGGTAATATAATAAGTGGTACGCTTATTATCGAAAAATTTTTTGAAATGCCACGAATATCAGTCCCAACGACGAAAATACGAGTGCGTAGCACGAGTTGTATTTTCTAAAGATTGGGGCTGGATGAGTTGGCATTTCAAAAAAATTATCGATTCTTAAGCGTACCACGAATTATATTTAGGTAGAGAATATAATGAGACACACACATTAATTAACAAATACTTCTCTGATTCCGTTCCGTGGTTAACGGAACATTTTTGGTTATTAATTCATCTATCTTTTCACTGTTGCATTCTCCCCAGCTTTTCTTTTGACAATTATTTTCCATAATTCAAAATTAAACCCGGCGCACACGAAGATTGAACCGTGATTGAAAACAGGCATGCAAGGTAGCGCGCGCGTTTCTGATTGAACGTGACGTCACCGTTTATGGGCGGTGCAGGCTGCGCTGCATGTTTCAGCACGAATATTTTGGTTTGTATTGGAAGTAGTCATAGCAAAGAGGAGTAGTAGCGTACCACAGCGAAAATACAAAAGTGACAATACAACAGTATTGTATTGTCACTTATTAATAACCAACAACAACAACAATGAATTTCCATGGTGATTTTTGTCGAAATTATATTCTCAATTCAACATCTGTTGAGTCAAACGTGCGTCTTCCAAAAATTGAGTTGCCTTCATTTAACGGATCCTCTGATAAATGGATGTGTTTCTATGACACATTCAAAACCATGGTGCACAATAAGGGCCATATTTCGAAAATTGAAAAGCTTCACTACCTGCGCTCTTGTTTGAAGGACGACGCCGCAACAGTAACGCAATCCCTGGAAACCACGGAAGGCAATTACGATATCGCTTGGTCTCTTTTAATCGAACGGTACGACAATAAAAGAGTTATCATTCAAAATCATCTAAAGGCATTACTCGAGCAGCCACCTTTCACCCGCGAAAGTGTAGCTAATGTACGACAAATTCTTGACAGTATCAACAAACACACGCGCGCACTGAAGGCACTCGGCCAACCCGTTGATACGTGGGATACAATCCTAATTTACTTAATGACCGCAAAACTAGACAAAACGACCCATCAAGAATGGGAAAAATCCATTGTTACCAAAAATCTCCCAACTTTAGAACAATTCATTGCATTTTTAACCAGTCGTTGTCAAATTTTAGAGGCAACAAGTGTTCAACCAATCGCACAAAATGCTCAAGGTAACAGCGCTACGAAAAATTCAATACATACACCAAAACGAGTTTTAACGGTCGCTCAGAGGCCTGAATTCTGCAAATTCTGCAACGGTGCGCATAAAATAAACAATTGCGAAGGTTTTCTAAAGCTAACTTCTTCCGAGAGATTAAATTCCATCAAGACCATGAGAGCTTGTTTCAACTGTTTGCGCAAAAACCATACAAATGAACAATGCACATGCGGACCGTGCAAGAAATGCGGGAAAAAGCATCACACTCTGCTGCACCTTGATCGTCAAAACACAACCACCGTAGAACCTAGCGTCTCTTGTGGAAGCTTGCAAATTACTTCAATATCGTCAATTCCCAAGGTCGCGCCGGAAAATGAGCAAGGCGTTTCAGTCGCGCCAACAATTTGAATTTCATGCGGACATCTGCAAACTGATTGTTCTTCGCAGATTGTCCTTGCTACCGCAAAAATCGCGTTTACCGATGCTCACAACAAAAAACACACCGCTCGCGTGGTTTTGGATGCTGGCGCTCAAGCGCATTTTATATCAGAAAAAATGGCAAATCTGCTTAAATTGAAGCGGGCAAAAACATACATTCCGGTAGTCGCTATCAACAATTTGGAGACTACGATCCGCCACAAGGTCACTACGAAAATTGCATCACTGTGTAGCAAATTTGAGTCTGAGATTAGTCTTCTAATAGTAACAGCATCATTGCCATCTTTACAAATTAATATACAACGTCTAAATATTCCAAAAAATTTGCCATTGGCTGATCCTTCGTACTACAAACCTTCGGAAATCGATGCCTTGATCGGTGCCGAACTGTTCTTTAAAACATTATGCGCAAAGCAATTGGAAATTCAAAACGAGGAAGCAATATTGCAAAAAACGAGATTCGGGTGGGTTGTAGCCGGCAAGATAAAAAACGATGAGCCCGCGTCCCAAAACATTGTATGCAATTTTACTCGATCTACTTCAATCAGCGACATGTCTAGATTCTGGGAAATTGAAGAGCTTCCAGAAACTAAGTTTCTTTCGACAGAAGAAGCTGAAGTTGAACAACACTTTTTAAACAACGTTACTCGGGATGATACGGGACGATACACTGTCAAAGTCCCATTTAATAATAAAATTAGCGAGCCCGGTGAGACTTATAACATCGCTTTAAGAAAGTTTCTCGCGCTAGAACGTAAACTTGAGAAAGCACCCCAATTAAAATCTCAATACATTGACTTTATGAGAGAGTATGAACAATTGAACCATATGTCGCATTTAGAGAAGTACAACTTGGGAGGATGCTTTCTCCCACATCATGCGGTGTTGAAAAATGAAAACGCAAGGACGAAAAATAGAACGGTTTTTGACGGGTCCGCGGAACCAGTCACGGGAGTCTCCCTTAACGCCGCTCAACGGGTAGGGCCCACGATTCAAAGCGATGTCTTTGCTTTAACTGTGCGATTTCGCATGCACGAAATCGTTCTTGTAGCGGACATTGAAAAAATGTACCGACAAATCTTAATTCACCCAGAGGACAGAAAATTTCAAAAAACCATTTGGCGGGAGAATTCTAACCAACAATTGAAAATATACAATTTAAATACAGTGACGTACGGCACGTCATCAGCTTCGTTTTTAGCCATTCGCACGTTGCACAAACTCGCAGAGGACGAGAAAGAAATGTACCCTTTAGCATCAGAGATCGTAAGGTGCGACTTTTACGTCGACGATCTGTTGACTGGCAGCGACACGGTTGAAAACGCGATACAATTACGCGATGATCTACAAAATCTGTTGAAATCAGGAGGCTTTAATCTACGTCAGTGGTCATCTAACGATCACAGAGTAATAGAATCGTTACCGAGCGAAACCACCAATAACGATTTGTTCAAGGATCCTTCAAGGTCAATAAAAACCTTAGGGATTCGCTGGAATTCGCAGCAGGATATTTTACTCTATTCACTCGAGCCCGACCACACGCAAGAAAAAATCACCAAACGTACAATTCTATCTAAGATAGCTCAACTGTTCGATCCTATTGGTTTGTTAGGCCCTATAATTGTAAAGGCAAAATTAATTATGCAACGTCTGTGGAAGGCTAAGGTAGACTGAGATGAGGTTCTGCCGCTTAACATTAACTCCGAATGGATGGATTATAAAAATCAATTAACAAACTTGTCAAAGGTTACATCCAGAGAGACGAATATTAATCAGCAACCCTGTGAACATTCAGTTGCATGGGTTTTGTGATGCCAGCGAAGTTGCATATGGGGCATGCATATACATCCGTTCAATTGATAAGCATAGCAATTGTATAACACGACTAGTGTGTGCGAAATCAAAGGTAGCTCCTCTAAACTCCAAACTAACGATACCTAAATTAGAACTTTGTGCTGCATTACTCTTATCAAATTTATATAAAACCATTCTAAACGTCTTACCCATTGCGTTTGATGAAATCAATTTTTGGTCTGATTCAACAATAACACTTAATTGGATAAACTCTCGCCCTCTTACTCCATTATCTAATGATCCAAACGATTTCATAGCCCTTACTCCAGCCAATTTCCTTATAAACGATTCGTTAATGAGCATACCAGATGTAGCGGTGTCCGACATTCCGACTAACAGGCTATCAAACTGGGAACATCTCCAACAACTAAGGCAACACTTCTGGGAACGATGGCACAAGGAATATTTAAATGAACTAAATACTCGCAGCAAATGGTCATCTCCAAACTCCGATCCAATGGCCGTTGGAGCAATGGTGCTTCTAAAGGAAAGCCATACACCACCTTTACAGTGGCCTCTTGGGCGCATTGTTGAGGTCCATCCGGGCACCGATGGTGTTGTTCGCGTAATAAGTCTAAAGACAAAACGTGGAATTTACAAGCGGGCAGTGAAAAATGTGGCGATTCTTCCCATAGAGACATTGAACAATTAAATTCGGTTTATTGATCCCAAGTGATCAATGGCGGGCGGCATGTTACGCCGTAAGAAAAGCAGGTGCAAGTTATGACTCAGCGCGGGCCGAACAGACTCGACCAACCACCCTCGAAAGGCGAGGGAAAAAATCATTCTGATTCTTGTTTTCAACCTCGAATGAAGCACCACGTACATTGTCACATTTTACATTTAATTCATTTAATAATTCATTTTGTTTGTAAATAAGTTTGTTTGTGTTAGTTTAAGTGTTGTAGAGTGTCCATTAAGAAATTTAATAAAACATTTAACCCTTTCTTCCCCAGTGATGCCAAATGGAGTCACAGCTATTTAACAGGGCCCTGTTTGTTTGAAATTTTAAACAGGTAGGTTTGTGTACATTACAATGTTGAATGAGCATAGCAGATGGCGTATAGTGATTAGAGTCGACTTTTCGATTGTGTTTATAAAGAAAAACATTAGTCGAATGCTTTGCATGCAAGAACTTGTAAAACGTGCATTTTCAGAAATTGCGTACAAGGTAAGTAATAAAGATTTTGTTTTCGTAATTTTTCACTAGTTATTTGGAGTCATTTTGTAATGTATATCGTGTTGTAGAAGTGGATAACAATAACATTTTTCCAAACACTCCCGCCTATTTATGCGACTCCAATTGGAGTCATTGGGAATTTTGCAGATGACTTGTGTCAGACTTACCAAACAGAAAGGAAAAGCACCTTATGTTACTGGCGGAGGGTGACATTTCTGATATTGAAATATTGAATGAAGACATATTCGATGAAGAAGAGCTTGGTTTGTTGGAAGGTGAACATGAATTAGTAACCAGCGAAGTTTTCGAGTTTCCTGGGGCAAATGCAATAAGCGTAGAGGTCGAAGAAGTTTCACCAAACGGTAACATCGACCCGAGTCTTGATATTGGAAGTGATGAATTCGACAGTGAAGATGATTTACCTCTGGTATATTTTGCAAAACGTCGTCGCCGACACGTGAAGAAAGAAAAGAAAGAAGTCGATTGGAAGTGGAAGAAGCAGGATTTGGATAAAGTTGATTGTGAATGCGATGTAGCGTTCACGACTCCCAAAAACACCGGCACACCTTTTCAATATTTCAAACAATTTTTCGATTACGACATTATAACTAATTTGGTTGATCAGACAAATCTTTACTCTACTCAAAAAACTGGAAAGTCTATCGACACTAATTTCAGCGAAATGTGCAATTTCTTGGGGATACACATTATCAGCGGTATAATGTAAATGCCAACCTACAAAATGTATTGGGCTAATGAAACCAGGTATCCCGTAATTGCCGACGTGATGCCAAGAAATCGGTTTGAAAAGCTTAAATTCAATCTACATATCAATGATAATACAGAAATGAAAGAACGTAGTGATCGTGGGTATGATAAGCTCTTCAAAGTACGTCCATTTATAGATGCCGTGAAACAAAACTTTGTAAAACTTGAGCCCGAAGAACACAATTCTGTTTATGAGATAATGATTCCTCTCAAAGGGCACTTTTCCCTAAAACAATATATAAAAAGTAAACCACATAATTGGGGTATTAAAGTCTTTGCAAGAGCAGGAATAAGTGGTATAGTATATGAATTCCAAATTTATCCTGGAAAAGGTACTATCGAAGACGATCAAACCGAATTGGGAATTAGCAGAGATATTGTATTGAAGCTATATCAACAAACCTACTACGTGCCCGCAACTTTAAAATTTACACGGATACTTTTTTTACTTCTATGAAGTTATTCCTCTCATTGAAAGATTTGGGCATTCTTTGTGTTGGTACAGTGCGAACAAATAGGCTGAAGGGATACAAACCCAAAGACGACAAAGTGCTCAAACAAGAAGGACGGGATGCATTTGATCAGTATTCTGCGGCGGAAAAAAATGTTACTACAGTAAAATGGTTTCATAATAAATCAGTCACTTTACGTCACATACGTTGCTTTCAAGATTACCATTTTAAGTAAATTGGTTTCACTTTCAATTTTACTTTTTTCTTTACCAATGACCTGTCCATATTCCCAATGACTCCATATGGCATCACTCAAAATTTTGGTCAAAAAAAGGTCAAATAATATTTTTTCTATTTTTCTGTAACACATATAAGTAAGACTAAGTTAGTTTCACAAAAAAAAAATTTTTCGAAAACCAAAAAATTAATTTGGACACAAAAGGGTTAATAGCTGTGCAACATTACTTTGGCGCCCAGCAGATGTAAGGTCAATTTTGACTGATAAATCATTCCAATGTTTGTGTTTCTCTTTAACATAAAATTAGTTATTCACCAATAATAAATAGAAGCGTCTCATGAGATGTCTCAAGCGAATATAAATACCTATTGAATTACGAAGAATTTGACCAATTTATCGCTAATAAATCAAAGCTACCCAAATCATGTGCGGATCAGCTTGGATGAGTTTATTTCAACTTATTTTTGGTTTAAAATGTTTGTGGACGAAATAACAGCGGCAGTGGAAGTCTGATGTTCTAACTGATAAAAATATTTTAAAATAATAAGTGAATTTTTATGTGAGCCGCCAATTAGACCGAATTTCATGAGGAGTCAATTTAACGAATTTTTCGCTACGTTCCCAGACTTGTTTCATCAGAACCAAATTTCTTCCTTCCTTGGCCATCTTGGCTACCTTACAATCTGAGAAATATTCTCCTGAAATATCTTTAACATCTTTTGAAACAGCTACATAAATTGAAGTTTGTGCACCTTCTTCCCAAGTCTGTAAAAAAAATAATAAGTAAAGGAAAACATAAAGAAATTGCTACCTTAAAGAAATGTATAGCCACATTATCTACCAGCACGTTAAACAGTTTAGGCAAAGGTTTAAATATTTTAGTGTACACTGGTCCTGGATGTACGGAGTTGGTTGTAATTCCAGTTCCGCTCAATCTTTTTGCAAGTTCATTTGTAAAAAGTACATTACATAGTTTGGTTTTAGCGTACTGTTTTTGATGAAGAAGAAAACCGTCCCCTTCTAATTTATTCAAATCCCTTATGTCGGAAAATCTTGAATAAAGTGAGGAATTTGACGATACGTTCACAATCCTGCTCGGAGTCGACTTTTTAAGTAAACCTGCAGTTAAATCATTATTTTTGGATACAATGTTCAGAACAATATTAACCGATTAATAAATTAGTTAAGAGGAAATTGCCGAAGTGATTCACTTGCATTAATAACTCTAAACCATCTTCGGTTAAAATGCTTTCAAGCCCGATTGCCCCAGCATTGTTCACTAAAATATCCAATCGTTTTTCTGTTGCATTAATGTCGCTTGCAAAATCCCTAACTGATTTTAACGAGGCCATGTCTATGATTTTGACCACCACATTTTCATTGCCACTAGCTAAAATTATTTTGGATCTTGCTTTTTCCGTTTTCGCCTTGTTTCGACACGCTAAAATCACTCGAGCTCCCCTTTGCGCAAAATCGAGAGCGGTGTAATATCCAATGCCTAATTAATAAAGGAGATAAAGCATGATTAGTTAAATTAATAAACAAACCTGTATTGGCGCCAGTCACGATTGCGGTCTTTCCTACGAGACAACTAAAACTTCTGTTCCATCCCCTTGTTAATTTTAGGTAGATCTTTATTATAATGGCTGCGATTAAAAAAAATACTGCTACGTTAAAACAACAGTGACAGCAGCAAGTCATTTTGTTTGCGCAATGGCTGAAATCTATTATTATGTAACATACTTATCAATTTTTGTTGATTAGATATCAAATGAAAATGAAACTAAACTTACTACTACGTAACTTTTCTAAAAAATTCCCTAAAGCTCCCCGCTCACAACAATTAATCCTTACTTTGCTTTAATGCCTGGTTTGCATTTGAGTAATTCACGCCGCAAATAAGTGCTTTTGAGTCACGATACACATACAAACGGTATGCCACTATTTGGCGCCAATTTCGTCCGCCACGCGCAGTGACGTCACATTCGAGGTAAGAGACTCGCAATTTGACTTGCTGACGGATATTGTTTGCATGTTATTTTCTTGAGCGAAGAGAATATTTTAATATTTCGAGTGTACTAAGACATTTAACCCTAGAAAGGTACCGTGAATATTTAGGTACTTATTGGTACATATGAGTAAATTTTACTCACTTATGAATTATGATGTTATGAACTGATTTATTTTAAACGATAATTGCTTTTATTACAAAAACAACAACATTTTTATCAACTAGAAGCATTATTTTGTCACTTAAGATAAGATAAAAACTAATTATTGAAACGTTAGTTAGCTTAAAAATTATTATAAAACATTATAATAATATGCTCACATTCTCACCTATTTTAAACACAGTCAGGGCATCTTTTTACTGTATGTTCACGACAAATGGGTGACCCACATTTGCAGTAAGTGGTGGTGTACCTGTGTCTAAAGTAAGGGCACAACTTGCAATATTTTCTGGGCCCCTGTTGGTCTTCTCCGACTGTATTTGCCTCTTCCGTTTCGCCTAAAGCCCTCTTAATAGATTGCTTCAACGGATGATTCATATTTATGTTCTGTGTTAACCTTTTTCTTTGAAATGTCTCCGTTAATTCCTTGTGCAAGGATAGCATGAAGTTAAGTCTTGATTGTGAATCTTGCCCATGGCTGCTCAAGTTATGTGCATAAATTACATAGGCATTTATTGTAGCTATATTCATCATGTTCAGGAAAAAACAAAGAGGCCACCTTTTGGTTTTTCTGCCATGGTTCATATTTTGACGCATTTGGTCGAAACTATCTACTCCTCCTTTTGTTTTGTTGTACACATGAACAATCTCTGGCTTTCTTGTAGTTTCACGAATACTACTCGTAGTGTGCATACTAGACGCCAACAGTACAAGTTTTTTATTTGTGGGCTTGTATGACACAACCATCATATCCTCATGAAATATAAAGAATGAAGTGGATGCCGCACGGTTTTGAAATTTTATGTCTGTAGCTACAGCAGGCAACTGTGGTTTATTTTTTTTAATTGTACCAACAGTAGTTATTTTATATTCATGGAGGAGACGTTGAACTAGAGGCACACTCGTAAACCAGTTGTCTATCGTGACATTTCGATTGGAGCCTTTTACATTTTTCAGAAGTTCAAGAACATAATATTCACCAGCAGTTACATTAGGAGGAACACTTCCTTTTCAAACGTAAACAATGGCATCCAACATGTACTTTGTCCCGCTATCACAGGACATGATAATTTTGATCCCATACTTGTTGGGTTTAGAGGGAATATAGATTCTAAAGGGACATCTCCCTCTAAACCCAACTAGCTGTTCGTCTATGGTTATATAGCTGCCAGGTTTATAGTTGGTCCTACAATTTTTCAGAAGTTTTTCCCAGATAGAAGAAACTGGAGCGAGTTTGGTTGTTTCCCTTCTAACAGTTCTTGTCTCTTTGTCATCAAACCTCAGACAATTTAGAATAAATTTAAATCTTCTCTCACTCATGGTTGCTTTATATCTTTCCCCACAGTAGGTAGTGTCAAACATCATATTTGTTGCCAAGTGATTATCTTTGAGTGTAGCTGATAGCACTAATAAACCAAGAAAGGCTTCAAGCTCGTCCTGTTCTATATCTGATAAACTCCCATGAGATTTATTGCTGTAATTTTGTCGCTGATTGTTAATTTCTTTATTTGTACAGACTAAAATCTCCTCTAATATGTCTTGGGTAAAAAATTGTTTGAAGCAATTAATAGGACGCAACGAATTTTTAACATTTGCTGTTGGGCCCGGTCGAATATGTACAATATTTCTTGAAGGAACTTTTTTGCCTGTTGCAGAAACAGGATCTTTAGTCCAAACAAACTTTCCGTCTTTTCCGATTAGTATAGTGTTTTTACTAGTTGTAATAACTGGTGAAATAACTTCTTCAGTTTCATTATTTTCAGCTGACTGATCAGGCGATACTATCTTTGTTCGCTTCTTCTTTTTGCTAATGTCTGGCCTTTTATGTTTTCTGTCTTTTTTACTACATCCAGGGGTTTCAGTACATTCCACACTCTGCTCCTTTGCAGCTTCTACATTTGCAATGATTCCATGCAATACCATATCGTCAATATCGTCTGAATCCTCTTCCGGTTCCGGCAGATATTCTGGATCAGCGTCATTGTCATAAGTATCTTCATCGAAGTCATCAGACTCGCACTCCAAATTGTCTTCTTCTTCAGAAGCCAAACCACAAAATGTTTCCAGAATTTCTTCATCTGTTTCTAGCCTCCTTTTGCTCATCTTTTCCTATACACTAAGCTACAATAATAATCTTTGCAATAGTAACACAAATGAACATAAATCGTATCTATAAATAAATAAAAAAATACAATAAATACTAGATCGGCAAAAAAATTACGCAATTTGGTATTTAAAAGTAATCACCCAAAATTAATACCTACGTAAAAGGTACTTCTGAGTAAAATTTACTCACACCGTTGTTTAAAATGTACAGAAGTTCTTAGAAAAACAAAACACAGAGTATAGCACTGAAGACAGCAGATTATGCACTAATCGGGGGAAGCACTGCTAGCGGGATAAGAATCTGAGTGGTCAGCAGGTTGATGTACGACAAAAACTATATCGTATGTGAGTAAAAATTACGCTCAGTACCTTTCTAGGGTTAAATTTGTTATTTGTATTGTATTTTGTTGATTGTATGTGGGTGTGTGATTGCAGTAAACCCTCGTTAACACGAACTCGAAGGGTCCGGGAAATTCCGAGTTCGTGTTATATTTGTTCGCGTTAACGGAGTTATAGATTTTTAAGTTACTTATTTTTTTTGCTTTGTCTCATGTTTATATGGGAAAATAAATCAAATAAAACAAGTCATGTATGTATGTAATATAAAAAAAGTTACAACAATGAAATACAAAATAGGTACCATAATACACAATAAGTACAATTTATGTGCACATTACTTAATAAACTCCTCAATGTTGGTTTGGCGTAGAGTTTAACGTAATTTTAAGGTGCATTCATAAGATACAATGTCTAAACAAGTGTCAAACTGTTGAGAAACGTCTGCTTTTGCTGCAAATTGCTGTAATGTCAAAAGTCCAGCCAAAACTTCATTTCTGGAAGGCCTCTTAACTTCTTCATTTTCTTCGTCGCTGTCATCGGATCACAACAATTGCGAACTGGCGCCCGATGTTGATGGCAGATACAAACTCTTGAAAGGAGATACCTAGTGGTCTGCTTCAAGTGCGGCCCATTCTTCCGGAGGTTGTTTTAGATATTCGTTTTCTGGTAGATCCATTATTGAAGGTGACCATGCCTTTTAATAGCTTGTAGGGTATCCCATTTTGTAACTTGTCCCTCTGACTCGAGAGTTCTAATCGCAAATTTTAGTAATCGAGTTTTGTAGTAACTTTTCATATTAGCAAATATGCCCTGGTCAATCGTTTGTAAACGAGAGATTGAACTCGCAGGAAAAAAGTTAATTTTTACGTTTGATAGTTCCAAGTTATCAATTTTATGTGCGGCACAATTGTCAAGTGTCAACAGAATATTACGTCGTTGTGTTACCATACGCCTATTAATCTTAAGTAACCATTCCCTGAAGGCATTTTAATCAATCCATGAAGAAAGGTGGCAAGTGTAGTCACAAGGCAAGTGGTATCTGTTAATTTTCTTGAAATATCTGGGATTTTGTGATTTCCCAATCACCCAAGGTTTGAATTTTTCCGATCCGTCTGAATTACAGTAAAGTACCACGGTTACCCTTTGTTT
Organism: Dascillus cervinus; assembly: GCA_949768715.1. NCBI lineage: Eukaryota > Metazoa > Arthropoda > Insecta > Coleoptera > Dascillidae > Dascillus > Dascillus cervinus. The sequence continues at coordinate 19,145,553 of OX458319.1, read as the reverse complement.
GCTCTTGGCTCCTCCATGGCAACGGTTACCTTTAAAATCTAGTGTACGATTTGGCAATAAATTGAAGTAAATACCCATGTGACGATGCTTTGAAGATTTTTGTTTTTGCAGACGTGCCCCATCTAATAAAACTAGTAAGAAATCACTTAATAGACCAGGGATTTATCATTGATGATAAAATAATAAACATTGATTACTTTGAAAAGCTCCTTAATATATCTACCTCGGAATTAACCTATGCCCATAAATTGACCCAACAACATTTTAATGTACGAGGATCCTTGCGGCAACGGGTACGTTTAGCAGTACAACTTTTATCAAACTCAGTGATAAAAGCCATAAAATATTGTGGAGAGTGTAGTCTCATGCCGAAGAATAGCTTTTGGAAAAAAACCTCTGATATGGTCCAACTATACAACGACTGGTTTGATTTATTCAACTCGCGTTCGAAATTCACTCAGAACTACCCAGGAAGGAATTCTTTCGGTACAGATATTGACAACCAAAGAAAGCTACTGGATCAGATGATGCTATTCATCAAATCGATGAGAGTAGGCGCTCGCAAGGGATTGATTCCCTTTCAAAAAGGGATTTTACGGACAAGTAGATCACTATTGGAAATGTACGATTATTTAAAGGAAAAATATGATTTAGAATATATATTAACTTCCAGACTAAACCAAGATGTTCTTGAGAACTTTTTCGCTTATATTCGAGGAATGGGTGGAAGTAACGATCACCCTTCCCCTCTGGACTTTCGGTGCAGACTTCGATGGTATATTCTGGGCAAACATTCAGCAGCAATTTTTACGGAAAACCGAAATACAACAGAATCTGACGAGGGGTGCTTGTTAAATATTTTCAAGGACTCTCGCGGCGTAACATCTGAAGTAGAAGCCGAAGAAGTTTGCTTAACGCAGAAAATGTTGTTCAACCTTTCAAAAACCGGAGATCCGCTTGAAGAAAAAGAATATGTGGAAAATGAAATAATGACAATTTCTTTTGTAGAACCACCGTATTTGGAAGAAGAAGTTAGTAGCGAAGAAACAACGCAGGTAATGCAACACTTTGACGTTGAAGAAAGATCCAGTCAGGATTCACTCAAATATATAGCAGGCTTTGTAGCATTCAAGTTCAAGAATAAATACTCACTGGGAAAGCCCACAGCAAGTATGGATATGAATAAGGCCCCTGACTGGATACAAGCTATTTCTAGAGGTTCTCTTTTATATCTAAATGATGAATTGTGGGAAGTTGCTTTGAAGCTCGAGCCCGAGTTCCATAAAATGCATGGCAACTCTTTGTCTAAAGAGAATAAAATTTTCCATAGATTAGCTGATAAAACTACGTCACAAATAAAAAGCACATCTGTGCCTTATGAAGTTGTCCTGTACTTTGCCAGAACTCGAACATATCAGTTTCAAGAATTGTCAAAGGAAATTAGACAAGAAAATGTCAAAATTTACAAACTTTAGGAAATAGTATTTTTTGTTTCACTTTTTTTTTCTTGATTTTGTGTTGTGTAACAAAATATTTAGAAAAATCTTAGCATTTTTCCTCTTTTTTTGGTTGAAACTAATAATAACACTGCGGTTTTTTTTAATGTTTTAAATACCGGTAAAAAAATGAAATCAAAAATTTTTATTTTTATTCTCAAAATAATAATCATAACAAAAAAACGATGCGATTTTTTCTGGAAGCTCATCTGTCTTCCATACAATTTAAAAAAGTTTACATTTTACTGACTTATGTACAATGTATAAATCCGAAGAAAGACTACTACTATACAACTATTTTCTCGTTCAATCAGCTTTAATTAAAAAATATTAACCACCCCGAAATTACATTGGAACGAGTGAACATCAGCTCCGTTACACTGGCCCCCTTATAACGAATTATGAAAGGGAAATGGTACTATTGAATTGTGCTTATTTTGTGCCCAATTGTGCTCAACTCCTTTCGTTTTGTGCCTCCCTGGTTTCAAAGATATTTCTAAAAATTGTTGAGGGAGGCCACCGTAACGCTAGCCCCCCACTTAATGATTTCAGGAACTAAATTGATGCCATTAAATTGTATTTATTTTGTGCTTAATTGTGCTCATATTTTTTCGTTTTGTGCCTTTCGAGTTTCAAAGTTATTTCCTTAAGAATGTTGAGTCACCGTTACGCTGACCCCTCGCCTGACGATTTAGAGAACGCGACTGGTGTCATTAAATTGCGCTTATTTTGTGCTTAATTGTGCTCATATTTTTTCGTTTTGTGCCTTTCGAGTTTCAAAGTTATTTCCTTAAGAATGTTGAGTCACCGTTACGCTGACCCCTCGCCTGACGATTTAGAGAACGCGACTGGTGTCATTAAATTGCGCTTATTTTGTGCTTAATTGTGTTCATATTTTTTCGTTTTGTGCCTTTCGAGTTTCAAAGTTATTTCCTTAAGAATGTTGAGTCACCGTTACGCTGACCCCTCGCCTGACGATTTAGAGAACGCGACTGGTGTCATTAAATTGCGCTTATTTTGTGCTTAATTGTGCTCATATTTTTTTCGTTTTGTGCCTTTCGAGTTTCAAAGTTATTTCCTTAAGAATATTGAGTCACCGTTACGCTGACCCTCGCCTGACGATTTAGAGAACGCGACTGGTGTCATTAAATTGCGCTTATTTTGTGCTTAATTGTGCTCATATTATTTCGTTTTGTGCCTTTCGAGTTTCAAAGTTATTTCCTTAAGAATGTTGAGTCACCGTTACGCTGACCCCTCGCCTGACGATTTAGAGAACGCGACTGGTGTCATTAAATTGCGCTTATTTTGTGCTTAATTGTGCTCATATTTTTTTCGTTTTGTGCCTTTCGAGTTTCAAAGTTATTTCCTTAAGAATGTTGAGTCACCGTTACGCTGACCCTCGCCTGACGATTTAGAGAACGCGACTGGTGTCATTAAATTGCGCTTATTTTGTGCTTAATTGTGCTCATATTTTTTTCGTTTTGTGCCTTTCGAGTTTCAAAGTTATTTCCTTAAGAATATTGAGTCACCGTTACGCTGACCCTCGCCTGACGATTTAGAGAACGCGACTGGTGTCATTAAATTGCGCTTATTTTGTGCTTAATTGTGCTCATATTATTTCGTTTTGTGCCTTTCGAGTTTCAAAGTTATTTCCTTAAGAATGTTGAGTCACCGTTACGCTGACCCCTCGCCTGACGATTTAGAGAACGCGACTGGTGTCATTAAATTGCGCTTATTTTGTGCTTAATTGTGCTCATATTTTTTTCGTTTTGTGCCTTTCGAGTTTCAAAGTTATTTCCTTAAGAATGTTGAGTCACCGTTACGCTGACCCTCGCCTGACGATTTAGAGAACGCGACTGGTGTCATTAAATTGCGCTTATTTTGTGCTTAATTGTGCTCATATTATTTCGTTTTGTGCCTTTCGAGTTTCAAAGTTATTTCCTTAAGAATGTTGAGTCACCGTTACGCTGACCCCTCGCCTGACGATTTAGAGAACGCGACTGGTGTCATTAAATTGCGCTTATTTTGTGCTTAATTGTGCTCATATTTTTTCGTTTTGTGCCTTTCGAGTTTCAAAGTTATTTCCTTAAGAATGTTGAGTCACCGTTACGCTGACCCCTCGCCTGACGATTTAGAGAACGCGACTGGTGTCATTAAATTGCGCTTATTTTGTGCTTAATTGTGCTCATATTTTTTCGTTTTGTGCCTTTCGAGTTTCAAAGTTATTTCCTTAAGAATGTTGAGTCACCGTTACGCTGACCCCTCGCCTGACGATTTAGAGAACGCGACTGGTGTCATTAAATTGCGCTTATTTTGTGCTTAATTGTGCTCATATTTTTTTCGTTTTGTGCCTTTCGAGTTTCAAAGTTATTTCCTTAAGAATATTGAGTCACCGTTACGCTGACCCTCGCCTGACGATTTAGAGAACGCGACTGGTGTCATTAAATTGCGCTTATTTTGTGCTTAATTGTGCTCATATTATTTCGTTTTGTGCCTTTCGAGTTTCAAAGTTATTTCCTTAAGAATGTTGAGTCACCGTTACGCTGACCCCTCGCCTGACGATTTAGAGAACGCGACTGGTGTCATTAAATTGCGCTTATTTTGTGCTTAATTGTGCTCATATTTTTTTCGTTTTGTGCCTTTCGAGTTTCAAAGTTATTTCCTTAAGAATGTTGAGTCACCGTTACGCTGACCCTCGCCTGACGATTTAGAGAACGCGACTGGTGTCATTAAATTGCGCTTATTTTGTGCTTAATTGTGCTCATATTTTTTTCGTTTTGTGCCTTTCGAGTTTCAAAGTTATTTCCTTAAGAATATTGAGTCACCGTTACGCTGACCCTCGCCTGACGATTTAGAGAACGCGACTGGTGTCATTAAATTGCGCTTATTTTGTGCTTAATTGTGCTCATATTATTTCGTTTTGTGCCTTTCGAGTTTCAAAGTTATTTCCTTAAGAATGTTGAGTCACCGTTACGCTGACCCCTCGCCTGACGATTTAGAGAACGCGACTGGTGTCATTAAATTGCGCTTATTTTGTGCTTAATTGTGCTCATATTTTTTCGTTTTGTGCCTTTCGAGTTTCAAAGTTATTTCCTTAAGAATGTTGAGTCACCGTTACGCTGACCCTCGCCTGACGATTTAGAGAACGCGACTGGTGTCATTAAATTGCGCTTATCTTGTGCTTAATTGTGCTCATATTTTTTCGTTTTGTGCCTTTCGAGTTTCAAAGTTATTTCCTTAAGAATGTTGAGTCACCGTTACGCTGACCCCTCGCCTGACGATTTAGAGAACGCGACTGGTGTCATTAAATTGCGCTTATTTTGTGCTTAATTGTGCTCATATTTTTTCGTTTTGTGCCTTTCGAGTTTCAAAGTTATTTCCCTAAGAATGTTGAGTCACCGTTACGCTGACCCCTCGCCTGACGATTTAGAGAACGCGACTGGTGTCATTAAATTGCGCTTATTTTGTGCTTAATTGTGCTCATATTTTTTCGTTTTGTGCCTTTCGAGTTTCAAAGTTATTTCCTTAAGAATGTTGAGTCACCGTTACGCTGACCCTCGCCTGACGATTTAGAGAACGCGACTGGTGTCATTAAATTGCGCTTATTTTGTGCTTAATTGTGCTCATATTTTTTCGTTTTGTGCCTTTCGAGTTTCAAAGTTATTTCCTTAAGAATGTTGAGTCACCGTTACGCTGATCCCTCGCCTGACGATTTAGAGAACGCGACTGGTGTCATTAAATTGCGCTTATTTTGTGCTTAATTGTGCTCATATTTTTTTCGTTTTGTGCCTTTCGAGTTTCAAAGTTATTTCCTTAAGAATGTTGAGTCACCGTTACGCTGACCCCTCGCCTGACGATTTAGAGAACGCGACTGGTGTCATTAAATTGCGCTTATTTTGTGCTTAATTGTGCTCATATTTTTTCGTTTTGTGCCTTTCGAGTTTCAAAGTTATTTCCTTAAGAATGTTGAGTCACCGTTACGCTGACCCCTCGCCTGACGATTTAGAGAACGCGACTGGTGTCATTAAATTGCGCTTATTTTGTGCTTAATTGTGCTCATATTTTTTCGTTTTGTGCCTTTCGAGTTTCAAAGTTATTTCCTTAAGAATGTTGAGTCACCGTTACGCTGACCCCTCGCCTGACGATTTAGAGAACGCGACTGGTGTCATTAAATTGCGCTTATTTTGTGCTTAATTGTGCTCATATTTTTTCGTTTTGTGCCTTTCGAGTTTCAAAGTTATTTCCTTAAGAATGTTGAGTCACCGTTACGCTGACCCTCGCCTGACGATTTAGAGAACGCGACTGGTGTCATTAAATTGCGCTTATTTTGTGCTTAATTGTGCTCATATTTTTTCGTTTTGTGCCTTTCGAGTTTCAAAGTTATTTCCTTAAGAATGTTGAGTCACCGTTACGCTGACCCCTCGCCTGACGATTTAGAGAACGCGACTGGTGTCATTAAATTGCGCTTATTTTGTGCTTAAATGTGCTCATATTTTTTTCGTTTTGTGCCTTTCGAGTTTCAAAGTTATTTCCTTAAGAATGTTGAGTCACCGTTACGCTGACCCCTCGCCTGACGATTTAGAGAACGCGACTGGTGTCATTAAATTGCGCTTATTTTGTGCTTAATTGTGCTCATATTTTTTCGTTTTGTGCCTTTCGAGTTTCAAAGTTATTTCCTTAAGAATGTTGAGTCACCGTTACGCTGACCCCTCGCCTGACGATTTAGAGAACGCGACTGGTGTCATTAAATTGCGCTTATTTTGTGCTTAATTGTGCTCATATTTTTTTCGTTTTGTGCCTTTCGAGTTTCAAAGTTATTTCCTTAAGAATGTTGAGTCACCGTTACGCTGACCCTCGCCTGACGATTTAGAGAACGCGACTGGTGTCATTAAATTGCGCTTATTTTGTGCTTAATTGTGCTCATATTTTTTCGTTTTGTGCCTTTCGAGTTTCAAAGTTATTTCCTTAAGAATGTTGAGTCACCGTTACGCTGACCCTCGCCTGACGATTTAGAGAACGCGACTGGTGTCATTAAATTGCGCTTATTTTGTGCTTAATTGTGCTCATATTTTTTTCGTTTTGTGCCTTTCGAGTTTCAAAGTTATTTCCTTAAGAATGTTGAGTCACCGTTACGCTGACCCCTCGCCTGACGATTTAGAGAACGCGACTGGTGTCATTAAATTGCGCTTATCTTGTGCTTAATTGTGCTCATATTTTTTCGTTTTGTGCCTTTCGAGTTTCAAAGTTATTTCCTTAAGAATGTTGAGTCACCGTTACGCTGACCCCTCGCCTGACGATTTAGAGAACGCGACTGGTGTCATTAAATTGCGCTTATTTTGTGCTTAATTGTGCTCATATTTTTTCGTTTTGTGCCTTTCGAGTTTCAAAGTTATTTCCTTAAGAATGTTGAGTCACCGTTACGCTGACCCCTCGCCTGACGATTTAGAGAACGCGACTGGTGTCATTAAATTGCGCTTATTTTGTGCTTAATTGTGCTCATATTTTTTCGTTTTGTGCCTTTCGAGTTTCAAAGTTATTTCCTTAAGAATGTTGAGTCACCGTTACGCTGACCCTCGCCTGACGATTTAGAGAACGCGACTGGTGTCATTAAATTGCGCTTATTTTGTGTATAATTGTGCTCATATTTTTTCGTTTTGTGCCTTTCGAGTTTCAAAGTTATTTCCTTAAGAATGTTGAGTCACCGTTACGCTGACCCTCGCCTGACGATTTAGAGAACGCGACTGGTGTCATTAAATTGCGCTTATCTTGTGCTTAATTGTGCTCATATTTTTTCGTTTTGTGCCTTTCGAGTTTCAAAGTTATTTCCTTAAGAATGTTGAGTCACCGTTACGCTGACCCCTCGCCTGACGATTTAGAGAACGCGACTGGTGTCATTAAATTGCGCTTATTTTGTGCTTAATTGTGCTCATATTTTTTTCGTTTTGTGCCTTTCGAGTTTCAAAGTTATTTCCTTAAGAATGTTGAGTCACCGTTACGCTGACCCTCGCCTGACGATTTAGAGAACGCGACTGGTGTCATTAAATTGCGCTTATTTTGTGCTTAATTGTGCTCATATTTTTTCGTTTTGCGCCTTTCGAGTTTCAAAGTTATTTCCTTAAGAATGTTGAGTCACCGTTACGCTGACCCTCGCCTGACGATTTAGAGAACGCGACTGGTGTCATTAAATTGCGCTTATTTTGTGCTTAATTGTGCTCATATTTTTTTCGTTTTGTGCCTTTCGAGTTTCAAAGTTATTTCCTTAAGAATGTTGAGTCACCGTTACGCTGACCCCTCGCCTGACGATTTAGAGAACGCGACTGGTGTCATTAAATTGCGCTTATTTTGTGCTTAATTGTGCTCATATTTTTTCGTTTTGTGCCTTTCGAGTTTCAAAGTTATTTCCTTAAGAATGTTGAGTCACCGTTACGCTGACCCCTCGCCTGACGATTTAGAGAACGCGACTGGTGTCATTAAATTGCGCTTATTTTGTGCTTAATTGTGCTCATATTTTTTCGTTTTGTGCCTTTCGAGTTTCAAAGTTATTTCCTTAAGAATGTTGAGTCACCGTTACGCTGACCCTCGCCTGACGATTTAGAGAACGCGACTGGTGTCATTAAATTGCGCTTATCTTGTGCTTAATTGTGCTCATATTTTTTCGTTTTGTGCCTTTCGAGTTTCAAAGTTATTTCCTTAAGAATGTTGAGTCACCGTTACGCTGACCCTCGCCTGACGATTTAGAGAACGCGACTGGTGTCATTAAATTGCGCTTATCTTGTGCTTAATTGTGCTCATATTTTTTCGTTTTGTGCCTTTCGAGTTTCAAAGTTATTTCCTTAAGAATGTTGAGTCACCGTTACGCTGACCCCTCGCCTGACGATTTAGAGAACGCGACTGGTGTCATTAAATTGCGCTTATTTTGTGCTTAATTGTGCTCATATTTTTTCGTTTTGTGCCTTTCGAGTTTCAAAGTTATTTCCTTAAGAATGTTGAGTCACCGTTACGCTGACCCCTCGCCTGACGATTTAGAGAACGCGACTGGTGTCATTAAATTGCGCTTATTTTGTGCTTAATTGTGCTCATATTTTTTCGTTTTGTGCCTTTCGAGTTTCAAAGTTATTTCCTTAAGAATGTTGAGTCACCGTTACGCTGACCCCTCGCCTGACGATTTAGAGAACGCGACTGGTGTCATTAAATTGCGCTTATTTTGTGCTTAATTGTGTTCATATTTTTTCGTTTTGTGCCTTTCGAGTTTCAAAGTTATTTCCTTAAGAATGTTGAGTCACCGTTACGCTGACCCCTCGCCTGACGATTTAGAGAACGCGACTGGTGTCATTAAATTGCGCTTATTTTGTGCTTAATTGTGCTCATATTTTTTTCGTTTTGTGCCTTTCGAGTTTCAAAGTTATTTCCTTAAGAATATTGAGTCACCGTTACGCTGACCCTCGCCTGACGATTTAGAGAACGCGACTGGTGTCATTAAATTGCGCTTATTTTGTGCTTAATTGTGCTCATATTATTTCGTTTTGTGCCTTTCGAGTTTCAAAGTTATTTCCTTAAGAATGTTGAGTCACCGTTACGCTGACCCCTCGCCTGACGATTTAGAGAACGCGACTGGTGTCATTAAATTGCGCTTATTTTGTGCTTAATTGTGCTCATATTTTTTTCGTTTTGTGCCTTTCGAGTTTCAAAGTTATTTCCTTAAGAATGTTGAGTCACCGTTACGCTGACCCTCGCCTGACGATTTAGAGAACGCGACTGGTGTCATTAAATTGCGCTTATTTTGTGCTTAATTGTGCTCATATTTTTTTCGTTTTGTGCCTTTCGAGTTTCAAAGTTATTTCCTTAAGAATGTTGAGTCACCGTTACGCTGACCCCTCGCCTGACGATTTAGAGAACGCGACTGGTGTCATTAAATTGCGCTTATTTTGTGCTTAATTGTGCTCATATTTTTTCGTTTTGTGCCTTTCGAGTTTCAAAGTTATTTCCTTAAGAATGTTGAGTCACCGTTACGCTGACCCCTCGCCTGACGATTTAGAGAACGCGACTGGTGTCATTAAATTGCGCTTATTTTGTGCTTAATTGTGCTCATATTTTTTCGTTTTGTGCCTTTCGAGTTTCAAAGTTATTTCCTTAAGAATGTTGAGTCACCGTTACGCTGACCCCTCGCCTGACGATTTAGAGAACGCGACTGGTGTCATTAAATTGCGCTTATTTTGTGCTTAATTGTGCTCATATTTTTTCGTTTTGTGCCTTTCGAGTTTCAAAGTTATTTCCTTAAGAATGTTGAGTCACCGTTACGCTGACCCCTCGCCTGACGATTTAGAGAACGCGACTGGTGTCATTAAATTGCGCTTATTTTGTGCTTAATTGTGCTCATATTTTTTCGTTTTGTGCCTTTCGAGTTTCAAAGTTATTTCCTTAAGAATGTTGAGTCACCGTTACGCTGACCCCTCGCCTGACGATTTAGAGAACGCGACTGGTGTCATTAAATTGCGCTTATTTTGTGCTTAATTGTGCTCATATTTTTTCGTTTTGTGCCTTTCGAGTTTCAAAGTTATTTCCTTAAGAATGTTGAGTCACCGTTACGCTGACCCTCGCCTGACGATTTAGAGAACGCGACTGGTGTCATTAAATTGCGCTTATTTTGTGCTTAATTGTGCTCATATTTTTTTCGTTTTGTGCCTTTCGAGTTTCAAAGTTATTTCCTTAAGAATGTTGAGTCACCGTTACGCTGATCCCTCGCCTGACGATTTAGAGAACGCGACTGGTGTCATTAAATTGCGCTTATTTTGTGCTTAATTGTGCTCATATTTTTTTCGTTTTGTGCCTTTCGAGTTTCAAAGTTATTTCCTTAAGAATGTTGAGTCACCGTTACGCTGACCCCTCGCCTGACGATTTAGAGAACGCGACTGGTGTCATTAAATTGCGCTTATTTTGTGCTTAATTGTGCTCATATTTTTTCGTTTTGTGCCTTTCGAGTTTCAAAGTTATTTCCTTAAGAATGTTGAGTCACCGTTACGCTGACCCCTCGCCTGACGATTTAGAGAACGCGACTGGTGTCATTAAATTGCGCTTATTTTGTGCTTAATTGTGCTCATATTTTTTCGTTTTGTGCCTTTCGAGTTTCAAAGTTATTTCCTTAAGAATGTTGAGTCACCGTTACGCTGACCCCTCGCCTGACGATTTAGAGAACGCGACTGGTGTCATTAAATTGCGCTTATTTTGTGCTTAATTGTGCTCATATTTTTTCGTTTTGTGCCTTTCGAGTTTCAAAGTTATTTCCTTAAGAATGTTGAGTCACCGTTACGCTGACCCTCGCCTGACGATTTAGAGAACGCGACTGGTGTCATTAAATTGCGCTTATTTTGTGCTTAATTGTGCTCATATTTTTTCGTTTTGTGCCTTTCGAGTTTCAAAGTTATTTCCTTAAGAATGTTGAGTCACCGTTACGCTGACCCCTCGCCTGACGATTTAGAGAACGCGACTGGTGTCATTAAATTGCGCTTATTTTGTGCTTAAATGTGCTCATATTTTTTTCGTTTTGTGCCTTTCGAGTTTCAAAGTTATTTCCTTAAGAATGTTGAGTCACCGTTACGCTGACCCCTCGCCTGACGATTTAGAGAACGCGACTGGTGTCATTAAATTGCGCTTATTTTGTGCTTAATTGTGCTCATATTTTTTCGTTTTGTGCCTTTCGAGTTTCAAAGTTATTTCCTTAAGAATGTTGAGTCACCGTTACGCTGACCCCTCGCCTGACGATTTGGAGAACGCGACTGGTGTCATTAAATTGCGCTTATTTTGTGCTTAATTGTGCTCATATTTTTTTCGTTTTGTGCCTTTCGAGTTTCAAAGTTATTTCCTTAAGAATGTTGAGTCACCGTTACGCTGACCCTCGCCTGACGATTTAGAGAACGCGACTGGTGTCATTAAATTGCGCTTATTTTGTGCTTAATTGTGCTCATATTTTTTCGTTTTGTGCCTTTCGAGTTTCAAAGTTATTTCCTTAAGAATGTTGAGTCACCGTTACGCTGACCCTCGCCTGACGATTTAGAGAACGCGACTGGTGTCATTAAATTGCGCTTATTTTGTGCTTAATTGTGCTCATATTTTTTTCGTTTTGTGCCTTTCGAGTTTCAAAGTTATTTCCTTAAGAATGTTGAGTCACCGTTACGCTGACCCCTCGCCTGACGATTTAGAGAACGCGACTGGTGTCATTAAATTGCGCTTATTTTGTGCTTAATTGTGCTCATATTTTTTCGTTTTGTGCCTTTCGAGTTTCAAAGTTATTTCCTTAAGAATGTTGAGTCACCGTTACGCTGACCCCTCGCCTGACGATTTAGAGAACGCGACTGGTGTCATTAAATTGCGCTTATTTTGTGCTTAATTGTGCTCATATTTTTTCGTTTTGTGCCTTTCGAGTTTCAAAGTTATTTCCTTAAGAATGTTGAGTCACCGTTACGCTGACCCTCGCCTGACGATTTAGAGAACGCGACTGGTGTCATTAAATTGCGCTTATTTTGTGTATAATTGTGCTCATATTTTTTCGTTTTGTGCCTTTCGAGTTTCAAAGTTATTTCCTTAAGAATGTTGAGTCACCGTTACGCTGACCCTCGCCTGACGATTTAGAGAACGCGACTGGTGTCATTAAATTGCGCTTATTTTGTGCTTAATTGTGCTCATATTTTTTCGTTTTGTGCCTTTCGAGTTTCAAAGTTATTTCCTTAAGAATGTTGAGTCACCGTTACGCTGACCCTCGCCTGACGATTTAGAGAACGCGACTGGTGTCATTAAATTGCGCTTATCTTGTGCTTAATTGTGCTCATATTTTTTCGTTTTGTGCCTTTCGAGTTTCAAAGTTATTTCCTTAAGAATGTTGAGTCACCGTTACGCTGACCCCTCGCCTGACGATTTAGAGAACGCGACTGGTGTCATTAAATTGCGCTTATTTTGTGCTTAATTGTGCTCATATTTTTTTCGTTTTGTGCCTTTCGAGTTTCAAAGTTATTTCCTTAAGAATGTTGAGTCACCGTTACGCTGACCCTCGCCTGACGATTTAGAGAACGCGACTGGTGTCATTAAATTGCGCTTATTTTGTGCTTAATTGTGCTCATATTTTTTCGTTTTGTGCCTTTCGAGTTTCAAAGTTATTTCCTTAAGAATGTTGAGTCACCGTTACGCTGACCCTCGCCTGACGATTTAGAGAACGCGACTGGTGTCATTAAATTGCGCTTATTTTGTGCTTAATTGTGCTCATATTTTTTTCGTTTTGTGCCTTTCGAGTTTCAAAGTTATTTCCTTAAGAATGTTGAGTCACCGTTACGCTGACCCCTCGCCTGACGATTTAGAGAACGCGACTGGTGTCATTAAATTGCGCTTATTTTGTGCTTAATTGTGCTCATATTTTTTCGTTTTGTGCCTTTCGAGTTTCAAAGTTATTTCCTTAAGAATGTTGAGTCACCGTTACGCTGACCCCTCGCCTGACGATTTAGAGAACGCGACTGGTGTCATTAAATTGCGCTTATTTTGTGCTTAATTGTGCTCATATTTTTTCGTTTTGTGCCTTTCGAGTTTCAAAGTTATTTCCTTAAGAATGTTGAGTCACCGTTACGCTGACCCTCGCCTGACGATTGAGAGAACGCGACTGGTGTCATTAAATTGCGCTTATCTTGTGCTTAATTGTGCTCATATTTTTTCGTTTTGTGCCTTTCGAGTTTCAAAGTTATTTCCTTAAGAATGTTGAGTCACCGTTACGCTGACCCTCGCCTGACGATTTAGAGAACGCGACTGGTGTCATTAAATTGCGCTTATCTTGTGCTTAATTGTGCTCATATTTTTTCGTTTTGTGCCTTTCGAGTTTCAAAGTTATTTCCTTAAGAATGTTGAGTCACCGTTACGCTGACCCCTCGCCTGACGATTTAGAGAACGCGACTGGTGTCATTAAATTGCGCTTATTTTGTGCTTAATTGTGCTCATATTTTTTCGTTTTGTGCCTTTCGAGTTTCAAAGTTATTTCCCTAAGAATGTTGAGTCACCGTTACGCTGACCCCTCGCCTGACGATTTAGAGAACGCGACTGGTGTCATTAAATTGCGCTTATTTTGTGCTTAATTGTGCTCATATTTTTTCGTTTTGTGCCTTTCGAGTTTCAAAGTTATTTCCTTAAGAATGTTGAGTCACCGTTACGCTGACCCTCGCCTGACGATTTAGAGAACGCGACTGGTGTCATTAAATTGCGCTTATTTTGTGCTTAATTGTGCTCATATTTTTTCGTTTTGTGCCTTTCGAGTTTCAAAGTTATTTCCTTAAGAATGTTGAGTCACCGTTACGCTGACCCTCGCCTGACGATTTAGAGAACGCGACTGGTGTCATTAAATTGCGCTTATTTTGTGCTTAATTGTGCTCATATTTTTTCGTTTTGTGCCTTTCGAGTTTCAAAGTTATTTCCTTAAGAATGTTGAGTCACCGTTACGCTGACCCCTCGCCTGACGATTTAGAGAACGCGACTGGTGTCATTAAATTGCGCTTATTGTGTGCTTAATTGTGCTCATATTTTTTCGTTTTGTGCCTTTCGAGTTTCAAAGTTATTTCCTTAAGAATGTTGAGTCACCGTTACGCTGACCCCTCGCCTGACGATTTAGAGAACGTGACTGGTGTCATTAAATTGCGCTTATTTTGTGCTTAATTGTGCTCATATTTTTTCGTTTTGTGCCTTTCGGGTTACAAGTCTTAAAATGGAGTACAATTTAAGTGAATATCTAGACATGTTGCTCCGCTTGGGTGAGACAGATAATAACGCATTGGAACCTGCTAGAGAATATGCTAGAGTATATCCACATCGACGTCATCCAGATGCTAACGTAATTAGAAGAGTGGAGCAAAAATTAAGAGAAAATGGCCAAATAGTGCCGAGTTCTGTAAACGGTAGACGACCTCGTGAAGATCGTACACCACCGTTGGAGGAAGCAGTTGTGGAAGCTATTGAAATTAGATCAGGACGAAGCATACAATAATTAGCGCGACAGTCACTATAAGTCACTTTTTCGTATTCTGAGATTTTATGTTTCAATTTGATCTGGAAATTACATTATTTCGTTTTTGACTGATTTGTTTTTACTAAATAACATGGTTAGGGGCCTTTTAAACAAGAATCAGTAAGTGCGACTGAAAGTTCATCCATTCTTATCAGAAATAGCGCAAATAGTAAAAAATCTCTACGTGACTTAGGGACTTTTTGCATACAACCCTTCAATTACCTGTTTGTTATGTATTCTTGTTTAATTACATAAAATTCTTTTGGAATAAAAACTTATGTCAACGTAACAGTTGTTTGTCTTACGCAAGTGACAGTATCTGTTTGTGTTGGTTGCTTAGATACAAGAATTAGGCCTACCTGAAAGTAATTCTGTAGAAAAAGAAATATGTGCAGTATTGCCACGTTGTGCTCTTATTGTTAGACAAACTGTTTTAACAGAATCTATTTGGACCACTCTTGTTGCGATTTCCACAATGCTTCAACAGAAAGCATTGTCCCAATATCAATCATGGGCACCTTTTTTTCATCACCCTGTATATTAATGATTAATGATAGGCTGTGTAGAGCTCTATTTTTTTTTTGTTTATGAGTCGGTTGATAATCGATTTCAATTTTTCGTAAATAAACAATGCAACTTTTGTTAGAAACAATTGTATTTGGTGTTTTTTTTGTATATTGTATATTTGTTTTACTTTATTAGTTCAATTGAGGACACCCTACAGTGCCCAAACGAAGCATTTTGATAATGTGAAACTCACATCTTCAAAAAAATCATATTTACATTGCAGTAAATTTCAGATTTTTATTTTTAAAGGTGTTTCGTGACCGAGAGGGTTAATTGAATGGAACACGTTGGAATTTTCGAAAACGTTAAAATACCTTGGAATGATTACATTGGCAAACTAATTCAAAAGCTTTGATGGTTTCATGGGCTAGTAGAAAGCTGTTGGTCATACACTATAATAATGGTAGAACGAAGACACTATTGAAAACAGTACAAGCCAAATTTCAGAATTAAAGGAGTCTCATTGGCGACCTTATAGGCCCCATTCCACTTACCTGCAAGTGCAAATGCTCTCCCCAGCAATAGACTGCAAACCTGGTTATAGTACAGACAGCATTTTTAAATTAGCCAGAAGACTTCGCGTCAACTGTTTTAATTTCCAAACGTGGTTATTGATGACCGTATTTCTGACGGTTTAAAAATCTAAAATTGTGAAAATAGGTTGTAGTTATTTTTGCTTGTCTAGTTTTTCTTTACATTAAAGAAAGTTATGACATTTCATGGTAGTTTTGACAGCCCATTTCATCTCTTTAAAACTTTAAAATACAATTTTCTTTGAGGTATTTTATATAATCTGGTGATTGCTTATATCAGGTGTATTCAGTTATTTTTTAACCTATTATAAGAGAAAAAAAAAGGAAATACATTTGTTTCTCAAAATATATTCATTCAGGTAATGAATATTTCAAGAAAATTATTAATCCCCCAAAATATTTTTTCATTTGAGACTATAAATACCTCGTTTAACGTTAGGGATGCGTTCCTCAAGAACCTTACGTTAACCGAATTAACGTTAAGGGAGGAAGAAATAACACGCGATGGATAGGGATAGGTTACTAAATTGAAAAAAATACATTGTTTGGTTTTTTATTTTTTAATTAATAGATAGGAACAACCTAAACAGTTTTTCTTGACAAAATTTAAAGTTTAAAATTAGTATGCATGTATGTATTACAAAATTAGCGGTTACATAAATGTAAATAAACTGACAAGTTGTGACGTTTTTATTTTTTTGACAAGAACGATTGCGTTGCTTGTCTCTTCTTTTCTCGTAATACATCACTGTAACATGTTAAAGCATTTAATACATTTCTTTTTACAGCACAACTTCGCGCAAAATCTGGATCATTTTCGGACAAAGATCTATCGAATGAGACACAGGTGCTGTGATACTTTATCCCAAGATCGTTGGATATTATAGATAGCATTCATTATGTTGTAACTCTTCCAGAATTGTTTTATTGACACTTGCTGACTGTCCACAGCGTCAATTAAGTTGGAAAAAGTGTACCGGAGGAAACGAGCTTTAAATGCCGCTATAACACCCTGATCCATAGGTTGAATTATAGATATTGTGTTCGGTGGAAGGAACATAACTTCAACTGGAATGCAAGTCTCCAGTGCGTTAAGATTTACTGAATGACCAGGAGCATTATCCAGTAGAAATAACGCCTTTTGTTCTAAATCGTTTTGTTGACAATAACGCTTAACTGCAGTACAAAAATGATTAACGAACCAATCATTAAATAGATTCTTTGTTACCCAGGCTTTTCTGTTAGACTTCCACATTACTGGTAAATTAGACTTGGAAAAACCCTTCATGGCCCGTGGATTTTCCGAATGATAAATTAGCATTGGTTTCAGTTTCAAATCTCCCGATGCATTACTGCCCAGTAACAGAGTCAAGCGATCCTTCGCAGCTTTGAACCCTGACGTCGTTCTCTCTTCTTGCGATATGAATGTTTTAGATGGCAAACGTTTCCAAAATAGACCCGTTTCATCAACGTTGAATATCAAATTTGGAGGATATCCACCTCTTTCAATTATAGTTTTTAATTGTTTCGGAAATTTTCTTGCTCTTTCTATGTCAGCACTTTGATTGGCTTACAATTGTTGATATAGTCGAATAAGACAATCCTGTTTGTGGTGACACTGCACTCTTTTTTTCACCTCTTTCTACTCGATTTATTATGTTTAATTTCGTTTCTAAACTTATCGATTTTCGTTTGTTAGACATTTTATTTTAGAGCGGTGTTTTGATAAACTATTTATGTAACGTGCGTATAACGACTGCCGTGAAGGTTATAGTAAAAACACATATGCATAGAACATATGGTACAACCGACAAGTCCGGGGAATCCCTGCATACGCGCGCTCGCTAGTAGTGCACAATGTATATAAATACGGAAATTACCGCGTCACGCAGCAATGACGTTATAGCGAGGTATCGTTAACGGAGGTAACGTTAAGCGAGGTATTACTGTATACTTAAATACTTGAAATAGGGAATATTTTTGTTGCATTTTCAAACATGCCTGTTTTCTTAAAATAGATTAAAGAATAATCTTCCGAAGTTTTCGACATTACTTATAATAAGATAAATTATATTATGAGATATCAATTGTGGTGGTGATTTTTAAATTATCTAATTATTATTTGCTGTCCAGTAGCAACGAAAAAGTAGCAAAATTATACCGTTTTTTTGTGCCAACCACTTTTTGTTACCGTGTCCATTTTAGCGAGAAATGGGCTGTAATGCAATTTATTTCAACTTTATTCTATTAATGTCTGCATTATTGTGTCACTTATAATAAATGAATTTAAAATGAAAATGGTTCATCCCACAGCGCCAGTTCTGCTTACCAAAAATGGCCCACTTGGCACTCTGATTCTACGTTAATTGATACTCGCGGCTTCAAGTTCGAGCAAGCCGGAGATCTCACCCATTTAAAGTTTGAGAATAGATTGAGGCCGTTTCGACCCCAATGCCTCTAATCATTCGCTTTACCGGATGAAACTCGCTCTACAAGCACCAGCTATCCTGAGGGAAACTTCGGAGGGAATCAGCTACTAGATGGTTCGATTAGTCTTTCGCCCCTATACCCAGTTCCGACGATCGATTTGCACGTCAGAATCGCTACGGACCTCCATCAGGGTTTCCCCTGACTTCGTCCTGACCAGGCATAGTTCACCATCTTTCGGGTCCCAGCGTTACGCTCTGGTTGCGCCTCAGCTCGCTTCTATTGAAATCGCTTTGCAACCGTTTCGATTGAATACAAGCTTTAGTTTCAATGCGTAATCGCACAGTTACAAAAATTAGACCAAATTACGTGAAATGGCATTTTACTTTTTGTGAAAAGCTGCAGCCTGATTGTTGGGAAATATATTTCATGAATGAATTTACCTTTTGATAAATGGAATTATGCGATACTTTTAACATTTCATGTTGTATCTTAAAAAACTTTAAAATTTAAAAAATAATTACCTATTTCATAGTAAAAAAATTAATTTAATTTGAAAGCACTTTATCAAGTTGCAAACCATAACGTTACGCATCACAACACATAAGTGGTTGTCGCAGTGACTTTGTGAAGCGACACAAGAGTCTTCTAAAACTTTAATCAACCTGGGATTCATTTTTAAAGAAGATACAGAAACTATCTTCACCAGAAATAATTTATGAGGTTGTTGGATATTTTCTAGATTCCCGGCACGCACGCCGAAAGCTACTAACAAGAAAATGTTTTGTGTAAGCTTTTAGGCGTAATTCAGTTTACCAAATTCACAAATATGTATGTAATGTGCCAAATTAAATTTAAAATAATATTAGCAAAGGGTTAAATTGTGCAGAGAAAAATGGACGTAAAAATATCGCTACATAATTTTTAATTCTACTGGCACAGGCCACTTTACAAGGATGTTTGGATGGTTGTATACAAATTATCAGGTCCGTATGCTAGATTTGATATTCAGGATCAGTGTTATGAAGTCAAAAATCAAAATAAGTAAGTGAAACGGCAGAAACAACGAATAAAATACGTTCGTGTAACAGTCGAACAGTTTCAAGAAAACAAGCTCAAATTTGTTACTAAACAGTATTTATTATTAATAAAAGTAACAAATCATTAATTTGTTGTTATTAAATAGATAAGAAATATACACGCATTTAATAAAATGTTATTGTAACGCATCAAAAACCTTAATTGACATTCTTAGTGCTTCGTTTACGGGAAGATCGAAAATTTTGCCAATTTTTTTTTTTTACGGTGTTAATCGATACTTATATGTTTAATCTGATACGAAACAAATGCAATTAATTAATTTACTGGAATAATTAGCAGATATCAAATGAGGAGTGACCATTCAAAACGAAACGTCTGTTTTCTTTTGAAATTGTGATTCTATGCGTTTCAGATTCTTTTCCAAAGTTTACTTCGGTTTACGTGTCTAGATTTAAACAAAACAAATTATAGACATATCCATTGTAATAGATTTAAAATTTATTTTAATTCAAAAATGAATATTTACGAAAAACATTTATTGTTCTATTATTATTGTTATTATTATTATTATTATTATTATTATTATTATTATTATTATTATTATTATTATTATTATTATTATTATTATTATTATTATTATTATTATTATTATTATTATTATTATTATTATTATTATTATTATTATTACAAAAAAGACATCCAAAATGGTTTATTTTTTTTATCGTGTTTTCTTTTTTTTTCCTGTGTAAAAGGGTTGATTCTTGATTTTAAGTTAAAAAATGTTCATGGAATCGTAATTTAGAGTCGAATATTATTCCTAAATACTTTTACTGGTATTGAATGTTAATTTATAGTGATCCCTTTTGTAAATAGATTTAATATTTTAAATTCTTCTTTCCGTGTTTAAAGGTAGGTAAATGATCGTGTGAAGCGAGCAATTTTTGCCTGTATAAGATAGGTCGCTACGGGCATTGTGTAATGTGCTCCTTTAAATTTGAAGATGGTCAAGCCCTCTTCGACTTAATCGTTTTACCAGCTCAGGGTCGCCCTAAAAATTGAATTCCAAGACGTGCTGTTTTGCAGCATATGCATAAACCTTCCAAAGCTGCAATGAACAAAAACAATGATTACAATGTTACATATTAAATGTGCATTTTTTGATAACAGTTGTTACATGTCTGTTCTATGTAAATGTTACGTCACGAAATCGTAAACAAAGAAGTCCAAAGGCCGTTATTTTCAATTGCTTCTTGCAAATCGTCTGGAAGAACGTTATCGCAAAACCAACGTTAAAGTCTCCGCTCCGTGAAATACCACGTGACTTTGTCCGAAATTTCAGTTACGGAGAGAGCCCTAACAAGAGTTAACGCTTTTAAAATTACCTGCCCCAACTTCAAACTATTTAGGTCATCGAACCTACTACTACCTAACTTTAAGTAGTAGTAGTAGTAATTCCTATTGTCAGGCTACCGCCTTTTAGCTAAATGGGAATTTGTAAATTGTCGCATTTGCTGGCTTCAAAAAGTGAAGTTCCGACCAGTTCATCTTTGGTCGGCTTTCACGACCAGATTTGTTTCTTGTGCAATTATTTGAAATTATGGAAGATTTAGTAAATTTAATGGCGTTTGACGAATTAGAAGGAGAAATATTAGACGGCGCATTAGTGAATATGCTCGTTATAAAACCCACAAGAAAGAGGTCAGAGCAGTACGGGAAGTTGAACTTGGAAACTACGTTTCCAAATGATGTGAAACTCAATTTTCGTTTTGAAAAAATCATTTGGAAAGGTTAGCGACAGCGTTACATCTACCTCAAGAAATAAGAACAGAGAACAGACATGTAACAACTGGTATCAAAAAATGCACATTTAATATGTAACATTGTAATCATTGTTTTTGTTCATTGCAGCTGTGGAAGGTTTATGCATATGCCTTCGTCGTTTGTCTTATCCAAATCGACTATCGGATCTCGAACACCTTTTTGAACTTTCATCCCAATATATCTCTGATATTGTAAATACTGTAATTAATTTAATTTTGAATATTTAACCATCTAGTCTATCTTCAAAGGGATTTTCCCCTAAAACTAGTCGCAACACATTTAAATCATCGTCCGGCGAAAATCGAACTCTGATTTTTTTAGTAGGTGTTACCATTTTCACGATCATTTTCAACTGAATTGTGAAATTAGACTGAGTATGTACCGATCTTTTGGAAACTAGTGGTGTCGATATCCTTGTAGTAGGTATTCACAAACGAGTTTTTATTTTTTATTGCACATTTCCTAAATTGCAGGCGGAAGACGTAATTTGAATTGGTTCCTCCCTCATTTGTTTAATAGCCCATTTTTATACCACTTTTGACAAAAAAATATTTTCCGCCGTATCTAATGCGTTTATGATTTAAGTATTTTACAACCTTCACTTAAAATTAAAAGAATAGATGCAAAAAAGTTTATCAATAGGAGTGATTAACCCTTCAGTAGGCGCATGAATTACATATGTAATCCATATTGATTATTTATTATTGTTAATAAAATATTTTGTTATTTTTTTTTTTTTAAGATAATGATACTTTAATACATTTTATAACATGTGAAAAAAATTTTGTCTTGAAGTAAATTTATAACCGTTTAACATAAATAAAATTGCGAACTCTCCAAAATAGCAACAAAACCCTAAACGCAGCCAACCGACTTAATTAGTTCATGAATTTGTTATGAATTTCTTCCCGGTTATTTTAGCAAATGTATCGTATCCGTGTAAATGTTTCACGTTCTGAGCAAACGCGTTAACAAAAAAATTGAGAACAGCCGCGCTACGTCCGCGTCACGGTGGTCCCTTCGAGAACTTTCCAAAAACGATCCGAATTACCATTAATTAAATTTAATGAAATTATTTTGGAAATTTCACCCAAATTTAAGTGTTTAGGAATAATATTCGACTCTAAATTACGATTCCATGAACATTTTTTTACTTAAAATCAAGAATCAACACTTTTACACAGGAAAAAAAAAGAAAACACGATAAAAAAAAACCATTTTGGATGTCTTGTTTGTAATAATAATAATAATAATAATAATAATAATAATAATAATAGAACAATAAATGTTTTTCGTAAATATTCATTTTTGAATTAAAATGAATTTTAAATCTATTACAATGGATATGTCTATAATTTGTTTTGTTTAAATCTAGACACTTAAACCGATGTAAACTTTGGAAAAGAATCTGAAACGCATAAAATCACAATTTCAAAAGAAAACAGACGTTTCGTTTTGAATGGTCACTCCTCATTTGATATCTGCTAATTATTCCAGTAAATTAATTAATTGCATTTGTTTCGTAACAGATTAAACATATAAATATCGATTAACGCCGTAAAAAAAAAAAAATTGGCAAAATTGTCTATCTTCTCGTAAACGAAGCACTAAGAATGTCAATTAAGGTTTTTGATGCGTTACAATAACATTTTATTAAATGCGTGTATATTTCTTATCTATTTAATAACAACAAATTAATGATTTGTTACTTTTATTAATAATAAATACTGTTTAGTAACAAATTTGAGCTTGTTTTCTTGAAACTGTTCGACTGTTACACGAACGTATTTTATTCGTTGTATCTGTCGTTTCACTTACTTATTTTGATTTTTGACTTCATAACACTGATCCTGAATATCAAATCTAGCATACGGACCTGATAATTTGTATACAACCATCCAAACATCCTTGTAAAGTGGCCTGCAAGCGCCGAACATCGTGTCGCATTTAAAGTGCGGCAGAGTGTACAATAAATTTGATTGTAATTTTGAGATTTTGCTGTAAATAGAGATAGAGTAGAGCTGTAGATATTTGCATTAAAATATTTTATATTTTTAATTTAGATTTCCCGAAAAAGTCCCAAATGTTTTGGAATTTTATTGAAACATTTTTTTATAAATGAAAATCACAAAATTCATATTCTAAAGTTTACATTTTCTCTGAATATTTGTTAAAAACAAATTAACTTCAGAAAGAAAGTGATTTAGGATAAACTTTCTGTAGTAATTTGTATTACACAAATAAAATTTATAATAATATTTTAAATATATTATGTAGATACAACTAATAAAGCAATAATTTAGTATCAATATATTGTTTCATTGCATACGTAGGTACCTATTTTCCAATTCTCTTCTTTACAATTTTTATATTCAAGCTTGCATTTTCAAGCAAAATATTCGTAGATTATGTTATATTATACACTCAACCAAAAAGTGGTGTAAATACAATTAAAAAGTTTATTGTCTCAAACAATAAATTCGTTAAAATCGGTCCAACGTATAAATTCATTGTCACAATGAATATTCTTTATAGGTTAATACATGCGTTGATTGTCCAATGTAAGTTACATTGGATTTATGAATTTAGTTAATTGATTTTCTTTCTCCGGTTAATAATGCCATACATTGTGGTAATGTAAACCGTTGATTGACTCAATGTACCACGTACATTGACTCAATGTACTACGTACATTGAAATTATGTAAGGCTAACATTGGTTTTATGATTCATACATTATCTTAATGTACATTATACATTAAATCAGTGTAGGCTATACATTGTGGTAATGTACAACGTTAACTGACACAATGTAATTAATTCGTACTATCAATGTATCGTGTACATTGATGATATGAATATCATACATTGTCTTAATGAATAGATCGCCAATAGTAGGATAGGTACATATACAGTGCATTTTTTAGGTAAATTTTGGAATCTCAAACATACCTTAATTTGTCAGTTATGAAAAAAAAATAAAAAAAGGACTTAAAAATATTTTTTTTCACAAAGGTAAAAAGTGATAATTACGAGGGATTTAAAAATTACTTGTTTTCAAAGAAAAAATAGCTTTTTGGCATAACTGACAAATTAAGGTATGTTTGAGATTCCAAAATGTACCTACGTCAAGTTTTAGCTATATACTTCTATTGGAACAGGGCCTAAAACGGGGTTGAAAATTAAAGATGGAAATCCTTATGGCGCGTCTTAAAAAAATGCACTGTAAGTAGGTACTATTATTTATTATGGTTCGTACTTTCGTACTTGGATTGGATATTAAATTATTTTTTAGACTGGTTGATAATATTTCGATTTTTTTCATATTGATGCATAAACTTTTCAACTTTTGTAGATTAATAAGGGGAAATATTATGTATGTATTTATTTCATATAAACATATCATTTTTAATATTTTTGGGTATAAAAGTTAGAGATGTCTTCTGTTTACTGTATGGACATCTTCAATAGCGAACATATTCGGTTTAAATATGATAATAAATTTAAAAATTAGCAAAGTTTTGCATAGTAAACTTTTTTTCTAATTTTTATTATAATATAACATAATCTACGAATATTTTGCTTGAAAATACAAGCTTGAATATAAAAATTGTAAAGAAGAGAATTGGAAAATAGGTACCTACGTATGCAATGAAACAATATATTGATACTAAATTATTGCTTTATTAGTTGTATCTACGTAACATATTTAAAATATTATTATAAATTTTATTTGTGTAATACAAATTACTAAAGAAAGTTTATCCTAAATCACTTTCTTTCTGAAGTGAATTAGATTTTAACAAATATTCAGAGAAAATGTAAACTTTAGAATATGAATTTTGTGATTTTAATTTATAAAAAAATGTTTCAATAAAATTCCAAAACATTTGGGACTTTTTCGGGAAATCTAAATTAAAAATATAAAATATTTTAACTCAAATATCTACAGCTCGCAGGAAATGATTAAAACTAAAGCGGATTCCATCGAAATAGACGAATATTTCTTTTAGGGATAGAACATCTTCACCTACAGCTAATATAAAAGGTTGAATCGCCTGTTTTTGTTTACCCAAAAACTCTAGATGATCCTCTACTTCTTGTGCACATTTACCTATGTACACGAATGATTCCTGTGAATCTTTAATCGTGAACCCCGTGGTGACTTTCTTGCCCAGTGCTTCATCTTTTTTGACAATTTTGTTCGTTGGTACAAAATATCCATGGAGAGACCATAGTATTGCCGCATCACGATTGCCTAAAATTTATTTTATTTTATTAATTTATTTGAATCTCCATGAAATACTCAATATTTTTATTATTATTAACTAATTATTTGTTACAGTACAGTAAAATTGTGACACTTACTTTCACCGAGGTCATTATCGCGTTTCATTCTTTCTAAAATACTTCGTATATTTTTGTCTTTAACGTGGCCTTCTACACACAAAAACGAAACAATCATTTCATGATATGATTGCCAATTCTTCAATAGACTGTCAGCTTTGTCATAATAAGCATTGAAGTCCATCTCAATCTAAAAAAAATGATTAGCATACGTAGGTAAATTTGCACTCGCGGTTAAATAAAATATTTATTATACCTACTTATAACTTATAAGAAACATACCAGACGAAAACCTGATGGGTACTTGTAAAATGGCCATTTTTCTAGGATAGCTGTAGTAGAGCCTAACGTTTGAAGGTCCCTGAAACGATATTGCTTACATCCTTTCCATATGCTGTCAAATACTTCTGAAGAAAGATTGTCAAATTGCAAAGATCTATACATGTCTTCTGCATCGTTTTCTGGCACTAAAAGTAAACCATTTAAACATTTTGAATTTACTTATATCTCAAAATGTATTTCTGTTGTCTATTTCACATTCAAAGATTCAAGAAGCGTAACCGAGGATCAAATCGTGTTCAAAGTACCGTTACTCAAAGAAATACCCTAAATAAAAAAACGTTTACCTGGAATTTTGTCTTGCCTGGATTTTCTTTGTTGGTCAGATTTTTGATCGGTCTTCGATAACAAATGTTTTGACACTGCTGTTTTGAATGAAGATTTCAAATTACAGCATTTGTTGTAAATTTTCCCCCTTTTGCATGTTCTATAAAATTCCTGTAAATACAAATAATTTGTATATTTTTACCTGATAATTAGGTATAACTACTATGAAAGATTAATTTTATATCCAGTTTTCCAAAAAAGTAGGAACATTCTCCTATTTAGACAACTAATCAGTTAAAAATTATATGCTCTTTTGGCCTACCCTGTATAATATCTTATTAAATTTAATTATTTCTAATTTTCTGAAAACGTATTGTTTAAATATTTCTTGCAAATTTGCTTTAAAACTTATTTTAAACAATAAAGTTTTTCAAAAAGGAAGAATGTGCTTACTTTTTTGGCCCACCCTGTTGTATATATAAAAATATGAATATTAAAAGTAAAACAAAGGCTACGTTTAGCGAACACTACGGCCATTTTGAGATATATATAATTATAGAATTAGATTTTCGTCAAATTTGACGGGTACTGAGACCGCATATACTATAGTGTTCGGTAAACGTGGATAATAAGCTTACCAGTTTTTCAGTTGGGAATCTTTCCAAAATTTCTTTTTCTATGCGATAGCTGGTGGCTAAAGTCATTTGAACATTCTTTTCTTCAAATGCCTGAGCAACAGCATTAATTAGTAAATATCTTTGTTCATCAGTGAATTTTAAAAATTTATTATAATACTCTGTCAGCATTACTCCCCTTGAGCTTTCATTTAAAATATTTGCCAGTTCAATCGTATTGCTCTTATCAGAAGTAGAAGCCCGTGATTGGTACGGAGTATATCTTAGAAGTGACGATGTGGAGCTTGTACTTATTGGTGAATGTGGAGATGGAAGATTATCATGATTGAGTATGTCATTGGGATTTTTTACATTTTGATAAGGAGCAGGATATGGGCACTCTAGAGGTATACCATTTGAATATCTCCAATTCTCTAAAGTATGCTCAAATAGTATTTGAGTACCCATGTCAAATTTTCTTAACAGCTTCTCAATGTGATGACGTTTTATTATTTTTAGTATATTAAGATATACATTTTCAACTAGAAAAATAAATACATTTTGAGTTGCCGACTGCACTTTTATTTTAATCATAGTTTAGATATTTTGCATTGTTTATGTTTAGTTTTTGATTTCAAACTTATAGCGTTCTTTGCAGTAGCAAAAGTGCTCTAGTGTAAAGTATTTTTTATAGCTAAGTAAAACTTTTTTTTTCAATGTTTTGACATATGATAGACAGCTAGATAATTGTCACTTAAGCAAAAAGCAATATAAAATAAATGTATGTATTCAAACTTACCAACTAAGTGTTCAAATATTGACTCCAGATTCCAACTTTTAAGTAAAGTCAGTAATTCCTGCTTATCAGACTCAATGGTTTTATTAGGCAAAGAGTTCAAACTAGTCACATTATCTTGAAATGAAGAATCTATGGCATAAATCATTTGGGGAATAGATCCTTCATTGGTATTAATGGATAAAGGTCCAATATTAGAAAACCCGGTGCTGATGTTTTGGGAATCTGAATAAAGTACCTGATTATTCTGGTTATTATTGTTGGGTACAACGACGTTGTACATATCCACATTGTCTGAGCTTTGTTGAGGTTGAAAATCCATATAATTACTGTTTGATGCGCTTATGACGTTGTTTGTTGAATCATCTTGACTTTGGCCATTTACAATTTTATGTATTGATGAGCTTAAATAATTCTGAGTATGGTCTTGTCTATTTGAATTATGTCCACTGCATGAGCTTTCCATTTTATCTGGATATAATTATAGCATATACAACGTATCTAGGAATATAGTTTTTTATGAATTTGAACTGATTATGAAAGTCCAAAACATAAATAATTTAAACTAATGAATTTTAAAAAATATCTAAATTTTTTTATTTCAAAATTAAATTTATTATTTTCATTTTTATTTCCTAATATTATTATATGCCATTATAAACACGTATAAACAAAATGTTGTTACGGTGCTGTCTACGAATCATTAATTAATTTTGAGAAATTTTTCAGATTCTAAAAGGCCGTTTTGTTTACTTTTTGTTACAAGAATCTCATAGAAATCCGTCGATTATGTTTTATAACTACAGCTGTTTGACAATGATGCTTAAAATTAGATTTCCTTGATTTTGCTGACGAGCATTAGTTTTGATCTAAATTTATTGAATTATTTTGAAATATTCTTTCAATCTTAACATCATTCTACCCCTAGCAGTGTTTATTAAAGTTAAAGGAGGTCCGATGATTTCACTCGATGAAATTATTGAAAATGTACCAAGAGCTTTAGATTTTTTACACAAAAAACATATCATATTAAAATAGAAATCATATGCCAGAAAGAAACAAATAGAATTATTACCACTCAAACTTTTTAACGCGTTTTACAATCCGTTCTTAAAAATCCTGTAAATGGAAAAAAATAATGCTGAAGTTTAATCTTGACGTCCAAAGAGAAACTTCAAAACTTAAGGCATGTAATATCTTGTTAAGCATAAATTATTATAAAAAGTGTAAAGGTTACTTACCAATTAAGTAGAACTACTACTGTACATATCCATTTAATTCATAAGCAGTAATCCACTAAATACCAAATTCACTGAGTCACTGACATAGAAAATAGGTAACCGTTTTCAAAAAGTACTCTAAATTTTTACCTTCAACCGTCTCGAGTCGAATGCCGTTAAAAATTAGAGTAAAGGATCGCACAGACCGATGCGATATATTCGGAATGCTTGTGATAGCGAAAATTTCGGGTCTGCTTCGACAGCAAAATTCGCATGACTCAACGAACGCACGTATTTGGTACATTGGCACAATGTTTCTATACATTGACTTATAAACTTTAACATTGATATTATGAATATTAGTTATTGATTCTGTTTATAGGATTAATACATAATTTGATCAATATTATGAAAAAGTACATCAGCTCAATCAAATTTTTCATTGTTACAATTACTAACTGCAACAATTTTTAATAAACGAGATTCATAATATTAATAAAAATAGTAATCAACCAATGAATAAGACATTTAAGATTATTCATAATATCAATGAAAAGTTCATTGTGCCAATGTATTTGGGGTCAATCAACGGCGTTTATTAATATTATGAACGGATTTTTTTGAGTGTAATAAAAATTGCTAATTTTTAAATTAATTATCATATTTACACCGAATATGTTTGCTATTGAAGATGTCCATACAGTAAACAGAAGACATCTCTAACTTTTATACCCAAAAATATTAAAAATGATATGTTTATATGAAATGAATACATACATAATATTTCCCCTTATTAATCTACAAAAGTTGAAAAGTTTATGCATCAATATGAAAAAAGTCGAAATATTATCAACCAGTCTAAAAAATAATTTAATATCCAATCCAAGTACGAAAGTACGAACCATAATAAATAATAGTACCTACTTACAGTGCATTTTTTTAAGACGCACCATAAGGATTTCCATCTTTAATTTTCAACCCCGTTTAAGGCCCTGTTCCAATAGAAGTTTATAGAGAAAACTTGACGTAGGTAAATTTTGGAATCTCAAACATACCTTAATTTGTCAGTTATGCCAAAAAGCTATTTTTTCTTTGAAAACAAGTAATTTTTACATCCCTCGTAATTATCACTTTTTACCTTTGTGAAAAAATATATTTTTAAGTCTTTTTCTTTTTTCATAATTGACAAATTAAGGTATGTTTGAGATTCCAAAATTTACCTAAAAAATGCACTGTATATGTACCTATCCTATAATATACTATTGGCGATCTATTCATTAAGACAATGTATGATATTCATATCATCAATGTACACGATACATTGATAGTACGAATTTCTTACATTGTTTCAGTTAACGTTGTACATTACCACAATGTATAGCCTACACTGATTTAATGTATAATGTACATTAAGATAATGTATGAATCATAAAACCAATGTTAGCCTTACATAATTTCAATGTCCGTATTACATTATTTCAATGTCCGTATTACATTATTTCAATGGACGTAGTACATTAATATTATTAAAAATTACATTGAGTCAATCAACGGTTTACATTACCACAATGTATGGCATTATTAACCAGAAAAAGAAAATCACTTAACTAAATTCATAAATTCAATGTAACTTACATTGGTCAATCAACGCATGTATTAACCTATAAGGAATATTCATTGCGACAATGAATTTATACAATAATTAATTGATGTTTTTTCCTTTGTGGGTGTTTTTTGTCCGCGAAAAACTAAGGTTTTGCTTACATGTGAACAGTTTTTAGACATTTGTTAATTCGACTATAACATATAAAATGTGTGTAAAAGTAATAAAAAAATTTAATACGTAAATTTTAGTATGTAAAATGTGACGTGATTATACCTTGTTATAATTTAAAAAATATATAAAAAGAATAAGTGTTGTGGAAAAAAAGGAAAATTTATATGGAAAATTCAATTCAGTAAGTTAACTTTTTGAATTTTTCAAAACTAACAAATGAATTTATACGTTGGACCGATTTTAACGAATTTTTTGTTTGAGACAATAAACTTTTTAATTGTATTTACACCACTTTTTGGTTGAGTGAATGTTCAGTATTTATCAAGTGTTCACAACAAACTACAAACTACCCCTTTTTAAGTTACTTAGTTCTGTAACGCGACACCCTTATCGGACGACCCTGGGTTAGCAGACTACGACGTCACGACTTAAAAACATCCCCCGTCTTAAGTGTTTTGACCGACAACCCAGAGCCATAAAGTGATTACGGTGACAAAAGACCAGTTGGTTCCCGTCGATTAGTAGACGAAGTACTGTTTTGATCATTTCTTTTGCTTTGTATTGTTTTGTTGTGTTTTGAGTGGTTTAAAATTGTTCTTGTTAACCTCTTTCTTTTTCGTGTGTTGATTTGTTTAATAAAACAACGGCGGAGGACGAATCCCTCGTGAAATTGCATTGTTTCAATTATATACCCCCTTCAAGAGTTACCCAAGCGCTACACTGGCAGCCCAACGTTTGGCCGAAAACAACAGCGAAAAAAAAAAGAAACAAAGAATTCGATTCCAGGACAAAGAAAAGGTTAGCGTCACCCACGCTAACTCGAAAACCCAAGCGACGCTTGTAAATCCGCCATTACTGTTCGGGTCGAGATCGCTAAGGGCAGTACAAAACAACAGTAAACCACCAACTCATTTAAGGCATCAAAAGTAAGTGAGACTTGCATGCCTTACTTGTAACAACCCACGTTACCTTCGTAACTCGACGTCGGATAATTCTCCCTCTTGACGTGAATGTCAGAGGCGCCACGTCGCAGTAAACGAATCGCGAGACGAAACGGGACGTTACACCTAATACCTGAAAACGCGATCATGGATCAAGAAGCGACGCCGATGAACGAGCTTTTCCAACAAATGATGCTTTTAATGCAAAAATTTTACGACGAACAGCGCGTCAACCTTGAACGCCAAACGGTCGCGCAACGGGGAAGTTTCGCAAGATGCACGTCGTGTTTCACGGGCGAAAAGAGCGACGACGTCGCAGCGTTCATCGATGCGGCCACAACCTACAAGGAATGCGTAGGGATTACCGACGAGAACGCCATCCGCGGTCTGTCGATGTTATTGACGGGACACGCTGGTACCTGGTGGCAAGGCGTAAAGAGTAGCGTTACGACATGGGCAGATGTTACGGAAGCACTAAAAAACTCGGTCGGACCCCAGAAGCCCGCGTATCAAATTTATAGAGAATTGTTCTCAAATGAACAGTCCGAGTCGGAGTCCACGGACATATTTGTGAGCAAGGCACGAGCGTTGCTTGCGCAAATAAACAACGCACCTGTAGAAAACGTACAGATGGACATGGTTTACGGCCTTCTGCACCGTCGTGTTCGCAAACGGGTAAAACGCGAAGACGTTACCACTTTCAGCGAACTGTTGAAAAGTGCGCGAGTGGCCGAACAAGAAATGTCCCAGATTCGAACAAATAACGAACGCGAGCAAGACGTTGTGCCAGCTGTAGGGGAACGCTGCACATATTGCAGGAGAAAGGGGCATACAGAAAGGTTCTGCAGAACAAAAGAACGTCGGCAAGAACAGCCCGCACAGGAAACGCCAGAGTCCGCATCGGCAAGGCCGCAACAAATGCAATGTTTTGGATGCCAGACTCCCGGGGTGATTCGGCGAAACTGCCCGAAATGTTACCCCGCGCAGACGAGTAACGCCCCCGTCCCAGTTCCAGCGGCACCGACATCAATGTCGTTTAATTATGTTGATTTGGTTTTAACGCAAGGTGACTCGAGCAATTACCAGCGCCCGTTATTCACCATCAACATTCACGGTCAGACAGGAATCGCTTTCGCCGATTCCGGAGCCCAAACGAGCATTGCAGGATACCGTCTGTTCGAACACCTGAAAGCGACAAACAGCGTGTTCGAATCAGCCACGATTGCAATCACGTACGCCGATGGGATTGTTCGGCAAGAGGAGGTGCTAATAACGAACGTCCAGGTCGGACTTGAGAAAAGGAATATTTTGACAAAATTTATGATTTTACCGCATCTAACGAACAACAGAACGTTATTAGGTGTGGACTTTCTAGAAGAGGCTGGTGTCGTCTTCGATTACAAGAACAAGTGTTGGACGTTCGCGGATGCTCCCGACGTCAAGTACGGGTATTCACCTGACGTACCTGTGGTTCCGCGAGACGCAGTGAAAATAAACCAGGTAGCTACACCCGAGACGAAATTACGCGACGAAGAGGACACGATGCTTCACCCTACAGAGAAACAGCGTTTAGGACAACTGCTGCAGGAGTACGACGAAGTGTTCAGGCTAGGGGGGGAAGCGACACCTTTCGCCGAACACATCATGGATACAGGTGATCACGCACCTCTAAAGACCAATGAACAAAAGGGTGGTCAGTCCGACCACATACGTGCTGGCCCATCCCGACAGTGCAGGGACCTGCGGGAAGTACCACCGCCTCTTAGGAAACGAGGTCGCCCGCGAAAGAGCTGCTAAATCGCACACGAGGACGTACGTGCGATCTAGAGGGGGGGAGTGTAACGCGACACCCTTATCGGACGACCCTGGGTTAGCAGACTACGACGTCACGACTTAAAAACATCCCCCGTCTTAAGTGTTTTGACCGACAACCCAGAGCCATAAAGTGATTACGGTGACAAAAGACCAGTTGGTTCCCGTCGATTAGTAGACGAAGTACTGTTTTGATCATTTCTTTTGCTTTGTATTGTTTTGTTGTGTTTTGAGTGGTTTAAAATTGTTCTTGTTAACCTCTTTCTTTTTCGTGTGTTGATTTGTTTAATAAAACAACGGTGGAGGACGAACCCCTCGTGAAATTGCATTGTTTCAATTATACACCCCCTTCAAGAGTTACCCAAGCGCTACAGTTCTTAATTATTATTATTTGTTACTTTTGTTCCTTAATCATTCATTTTTGTTTACTAACACAAACATTGTATTTCATAAATTCTACATTTAGTTCTAAAACGAAACATTGTAATTAAAATTTAACTGCTATCCTAATAAACCCAAAATTTCACGTTCACGTTTACTTTAGTACCAAGTTACACACCCAAGTGTTCCATTTTCTGAACCGTAGCAAATCGCAGACCGGAGCAATAAATTAACGCCTAAAGCTGCGTTTACAACGACTTTCGTGCAGTTGCTTTGGCGTTAGTAAGGGTAAACTGGCGTTAAAGGAATATTTTCCCGTTTACAATCAGATTAACGCAAGAGAGCGGTCATGCGCACAATTTGTTTCCCTGCAAAACAGCAAATTTTTTCATTGTGTATTAAAGGTCTATTGTAACCTACTTGGTGTCGTAAACTCACCAAATGTCTAGTCGAATTTATTATATGTATTGACAACGTAAATAATGAACTTTATGATTTTTTTTATCTTTGAAACCTTTCTTCTGTTATCTGCATGTACAAAGATCTTCTGGATGCAAGTATCTTTCGAATTTAAGTACCGAGAATCCTATTATTGTTAAAAGTATAATTGTAAATTTTTTTTACGTAAACATTCTCCATTTGCAAATTTCAACTAAAAACTAATTTTCAAATTTATATTACTTATCACATAAATCTTATTATTATCCGCAAAGGTTTTGTCAATTGCGAAAATTTTAAATATCGATTGGAATTTCTGTGTGTGTGTGTGTGTGTGTATTTAAAACAATAAATAAAATTATTTTTTACTTGGTAAAAAATGCCCACGATATTTAACGCGGCAATTTTTATTATTTTTTTACGCATCTCGACATCATTATGTCACCGATCAATTCAGTTAATTTGGTATCTTGATTAGGCTTGTATTAATAACATCAACAAAATTATTTTGAAAATTTAAATTACACGCGACTTTCGATTCGTATTTTTAAGCTAATCGTAAGCGCTGTGAATTCGGGTTTTTCATTGGCTGGTGTTCTGGTGCATTCAAGCCGTTGTAAATGTTTGGAGTTTGCACGCACTAAAGTCACCATCTGCACACGCATTAAGTCATTGTAAATGGTCAGCTTGAAACGTCCGCCCCAAACTTTCACACTATTTCGGCGTATGCAGTACATCTGCACGAAAGTCGTTGTAAACGCAGCTTTAGACGGAAAACTTAAAAGTCACCCCAAAAAAATAAAAGACAGCGACAGTCGCACAAGTGCCTTCGTTAGAATCAGTCAAATAAAACAAGTTTCAAGAACCAGAAAATCGCGGTTGTTGCAACCCCAAAATCGTTCTATTTTAAACATTACAAATTTTTCTTCATTCATATCAATAAATCTTTGTAATCTAGGTTAAGTCAATGTTAATTAGTTAACCTTCCGACGGTATGGTCGGGGTCGGATCCGACCCAAGTCAAATATTTTTGTATCCTACGTCTACCACCTTTATCAGATCGGTGAGCGGTTTCAGCTATCTCTCGAGTCAGCCTTCCTACTGATATAGACAAATCAGCAACCCCCAAGTACGTTGCATGCTCAGCCAATTTTAATTTTATTGGGCCATGGTCTCAAGGCCGGGTCGGATGCGACCCGACTATACCCTATAAAGAATTTTTTTTTCATTATTTTTAAAAATTTTTTTCGTTTTTTCTTTTATTTAGTTGTCTGATATTGTAAAAACGCAGCCTTTTCTAACTACGAAAAATACCGAAACTATGCAAATTCTATGATGATCCAAAGAATTTTTTGTATAATTTTTCCTTGTTTTTGTAAACTGAAACAACGTTTCTTTTTATGCATTAAGTGCCGGTGCCGATTAACGCGCGTCCAACGCGCGTCCACCGCGCGTCCAACGCCTAGCGTTCTGAGGTACTAGGAATCAAATCGGTCGGTGCACATAACTTGCGTCACCGCTGCGTCGACGCGGCGGTGACGCTGCGTCCCTTTTGCAACGCTCTTCCCGTGGAAAACGCGCGTCCAACGCAAGTGGCCGCGCGTTTTCATAGTACATTGAATCAAATGAGTTGGTGCACATAACCGCTGCGTTGACGCAGAATTTTATAAGAATAATGTACCCGACTACCCCAATATTACATTTTTAGATTCGTGGGATGGCGTACTCGTAGGGATTACGTACTGTTAGATGTTCTAACAGGTGGTTTTATTTAAAAAAATAATTCAGGCTCCTCTTGTGACTCTATTTACAGATGCAATTTGAGCATTTGCGAATTTGCATGAAGGTAATTCAATCATTCTGGCTTATGATAAAACATTAACTTATAAATTCTTTTCCTTTTGTGGGCTTATCATTAATTATTAGTAGAAATCAACTTACAATTACTCGTTAATTGATTCCTTCATCCAGGTGTTTTCCCTTTTCCACAAATTCTTTTATATTTCTTGTTTATTTAACATTTTATTTTACATTACATAAAAAATCCTAATGTAAAATAAAATGTTAAATAAATAAGAAATATAAAAGAATTTGTGGAAAGTGAAAACACCTAGATGAAGGAATCAATTAACGAGTAATTGTAAGTTGATTTCTACTAATAATTTATGATAAAACAGTTTATAACACTGATTGATAAGTTTCGTTTGACGAATATCGATATATTTTAAATAATCTTCTTAACCGACGATTTCGCCTATTGCTTTTTTTACAAAATGTTTACCAGCGAGTCGTTTCTCGAATTCGCTGGAATATTTTCCAATGGGAGTGATTCCACTGAGATATTTTCCTACAGAACAGCGGAATTGCATTTTCGAATGTTGTAGGAACAGTTTTCAGTGGAATACATTCAGTTGTTCATAGATTCACATGAATTTACCGAATTAGCCAATCCGATGTTTACGTTTAAATTTAAATATGGCCTACCTATTGCAAAATTCTCAAAAACACTCAAAACTTTATCAAAATTTCATGTGTTAGTAATAAAAAATATTCCAAAATGCAGCTCGAAACAAGTTAACCTTAGTTACTTACCGAAAATAATTAATTATTGTCATTAAAGAGAAAATTTATTTTCAAATATAGAACAGTCACTACTGTTACCAAATACACACAGTGGCGAAAATTATTCCACTGAGAACGCATCATGTGAATGTTTTGCGGTGGAAAAATTCTAACAACACAATTCGCCACTTTCATAAGAAAATAAAATTCCATAGAATTCGAGAATCGACCCCCTGGTAATTCATCTTGAAATTATAATGTGACTTGTAGCAAATTGATAACCTTGATTTGCACCGTTACAACTCTGACTTGAAATCGGCCCCTAAATAAGCAAGAACAACACGATTTTTTAAGCAGTACCTACTACATCCATTTTTGATGGCAGAAACAACGTACTGTTTCTACGCTTATCAGAAGCCACGTGCCCAACCGCGCGTTTGACGCTCGTTTGGTGCACATAACCGCGGGATGGACGCGCGTTGGACGTGCGTTGGACGCGCGTTAATCGGCACCGGCCCTAAAAAGGATTTAAATATATATTGTTTTAAAATACAGTGAAACCCCGTTTTTACGTTTTTGAAATGATCGACAAAAAAAAACGTAAATGGAGGGAAAACGTAAATTAAAGACAATGAAAATTTTCTTTAAAAAAATCATACCAATTAGGGTTTGTCGGTTTTTCAAACCCGGTTTTAAAAAACCGGTTTTTAAAGTAAATTTGTCACATTTGAAAACCGGTTTTTAAATTAAGAAAACCGGTTTAAAATAATTCAAATTATTATGGAAAAATTTATTTTTATCTTATTTGATTTGCTATTCATTCTATGCAACGAGCATATTGTCAACAATATTTCCAAATTCTTGTGGAAACCGATTCTGATGAAGAGGAAATCGAAGAAACTACTCATCAGAGTAATGCTTTTTTAAAGGAAGCCATGTAAAAATCAATTCATAAATTTCTTGAAGACTCTGAAGAAAAACTTACAAATCCAAAGACGCTGAAAGCTGAATTTTCATTTTTTGAGCCAACGAATAAAAGAACCAAAAACTTAGATTTGTTATTTGATGCCCTGAAAACCATAAAACCAAGCTCAGTAGCTAGTGAACGAGTATTTTCAATTTCAGGCAATATTGTGTCCAAAATAAGAACAAGACAGCTACCGTTCATTGGATATTTTATGTTTTTTAAAATCCTATTTTCTTAGGAGAAATTAAAATTAGTGAAATACATATAAATATTATTTGAAATTTGAAATTTTTGTTTGAATTTTGGTTATTTTGTGTACGTAATGTGTAATCCTTAATTTTTTTATTATATTTTGACTTTAATATTGATTTCGTTTTTTGTTATTTTATATAAATTAAATTAAATATATTTCCATATTCTATTTTTTTTGACAAAAATTCGAAAACCGGCTAAAACCGGTTTTTTGGAAATCTGGAATTCGAAAACCGGTTTTTCAAAAAGTAGGTTTTTGTATAAATCCTATTACCAATTAGTTTGGTGTAAATTTATTTCTTGTGTTTATAGGTTTCTTGCTATACTATAATTTCTTCGTACTTTGAAATGCTTTTGTGCATGCGTTTTTTTGCCATGAGACGACATTGTATGGCACTTGTTTTAGTAGATTCACGATTTTTTATTATTGTAGCCAAAGTGGTATATCAAAATTACGCGCGATCAAAACGCGTGAGGTCACGTGTTCTTTCACTTTTTCGAGAATCAATACCGAATGAGATAAAACATTGTCGACATAATCACGATCATGAAACTTTGCAAAGTGCAGGAGTGTCTAAAAACTGCTAACATATTCATTTCAATGATTTCTATACATTTAATCGAATGTGCTAAAATAAATGGAATTTGTAATTTCAATAAATTTAATAACTGCATTTTATATATTTACAACGTAAATTGCGGGAAAAATAAACGTAAAACCGGGTATTATCTACATTAAAATGAAACGGGACTTCAAAAATTAAACGTAAATAACGGGAAAACGTGAAATGCGGGGACGTAAAAACGAGGTTCCACTGTATTGTGAATTTTTCGATTAAAAAGAAAGAGAAACCTAGTTTATTGGATGTGGATCGGATCCGACCCAACCACACTCTTAACGTCCCTCCGCCTCACCATACCATCTGAAGGATAATAAAGTACTATTGAGTTACGAGTATTCTCTTATCAAAAATACGCTCTGTTGGCAGCGGCGGAGGGTTTCCAACAATATACAGAACACTGAAGTCAAAAAAAAAAAAATAAATAAATAATAAATAAAAAAATACAGGTGTGTGAAAAATTAACTAAATTACTGTGTATGATTACAGAACTGATTGTGGACAATCATAATACAGGACGGCCGAATCTGTAGTCGATATGCGTGAAGGAGGATGTTGTGGCTGATGGGTGAAACCGATGAGGGGCGCCTTCCAGCAATTGGAGCCATAAACAAACTCGCAACATAAACAAACTCGCACGGAACGTGGTTATGGAATAAAACGGGCATTCATTCTTTTATGTTATATTATCTGTGATTCATTCTTTCGAGAGCCTCGGAACGAGAATTTTTAATGCGCATAATATTTGTATCAATCTTTTTAATTATAATTAGTTAGTAAAGTGAAATTAATAAAGTTCAAATTTACTGACTATATAAAGTGTCCAAAAAATAAGAAACTGAAAAAAGTGTTGAGAAAATTCAATGAGGGTGGTACGCCCGCGGGTTTAGCCTAGTGTTATTTATTAGCCGTCATTTTTGTAATTTTGACTTAACAAGCCTCAGTTACAAAGTTAAAAATTCAAAAAATGGCTACTTTGATCAATTTGTCGGGAAACTATTTCGTGGCGACAACTGTAAATTTATAAATGCAACATAAGGAAAAAATAATTAATGTGCGAACATGCCAATAAAATGAAGTAGGGGAGACCGGGGCTAGTTGTCACAGTCGCCATAACAGCCAAGATAAACACTTTGACTGTGCGTCGGGCCAGTCTAGATAACCATTATAGGTATCTTAATTACTCTGCAAAGTTTGACTATGGTCACCTATATAGCGCCTATATTATTCTTGATTTTGTGTTTGACAGAAGTGTAAGTAAATTTTATCGCTGTCTTTTAGAGTCGTCTGGACCGTAGAAACGTGATTCAAAGTAAGTATCAATTTTATTTTATGAAAGCCTCATCTTTTAGCTACAAATTAATGTAAAAATTATAATGTGAGTTTGTAAGGTTAAAATAAATAATTTGGTTTTCATCTCAAAAATTGGCTTGGGGCTAGTTGTCACACTGTTTTTGGGGCAAGTTGTCACAGTGGCAACTTGCCCCGGTGTGTAATAAACAATATCAAAGATATTTCTGTACCATTTCAGATGGTTAGAACGTACAAAAGAAAAACAAATCGGTCTACTCTACCTACGGATATTTTAATCAGGGCTGCACGAGAAGTTAGGATCAGAAATCCGCCTCTTTCACTTGTTTGTGTCAGTTTATTTGTTTTGTTGAGTTTTTAATACATTTCTGTTTCCACTATTGAATAGAATATAAATTCTACTCACTACCATTTTTTTTTGGCCTGTGAGAACTTACCCCATATACTGTGACAACATGCCCCACCTCGGGGCATGTTGTCACACTTTACATGCAGACAGAAAATATTTTGTTGCACATACGTCACTAGATATAACAAAATCAACTGTTCATAATCTAAATCACGACACATGTAAGTATATATCTAAAAAAAAAGATATCCCAAAATGTCAAAGTTAAACGAGAAAAAAAAGCAAACGTAAATTTTGTGACAACTAGCCCCGCTCTCCCCTAATAATGCTACGGAATTTCTGCTATGATATAGGATAACACACTTTCCGCAAACGTTTCTATTAAAATAAAACAGATACTGATTTATTTGTGCAAATGAGTGATAAAATCATGTTCAGATGGACCTTATTATATGCATGACGTCAGGTTAGTCAGGTAATTAAAAAAATTGCTTCTGTAATAATTTTATTTTTGGATTAATTGCGACACATTTTTTTTATAGCTCTTTCGCTGGTGGCGATGAAGATGCTGAAGAGAAAATTAACATATTCTCCTAAGTTTGAACCCGAATTATCATCTGCGTCTTCAGTAATTTGTACGGGGGCAGCTACAGTCGTAACGAAAACATTCTTAACAAATATCACGTGGATCGTGAAAACATTCATCGTCGTCGTCGTCCTCATCGTAATCACAAGTGTTGCGACAGCAAAATTTAACCCTAAGAGGAATACAACAAGATGCGGAGGAACGTCTTTTCATTTTCAGACAGGATGACTTTTTCTTCATTCCCAACTTTCGCAACAATTTCCTCTTAGCTCGTCTAATTCGTTGAAGTACGTCGTTAACAGAGAACCCTTGCGTGCGAATGTACTTAAATTAAAGGTTTCAAAGAAACCGGACAAACTTCAGATGGACCTTATTATATGCATGACGTCAGGTTAATCAGGTAATTAAAAAAATTGCTTGTGTAATAATTTTATTTTTGCATTAATTGCGAGACCTTTTTTTTATAGCTCTTTCGCTGGTGGCGATGAAGACGCTGAAGAGAAAATTAACATATTCTCCTAATATTGAAACCGAATTATCATCTGCGTCTTGAGTATTTTGTGCGGGGGCAGCTACAGTCGTAACGAAAACATTCTTCAGAAATATCACGTGGATCGTGAAAACATTCATCGTTGTTGTCGTCGTCATCGAAATCACAAGTGTTGCGACAGCAAACTTTAACCCTACGAGGGGGACAACAAGATGCGGATGAACGTCTTTTCATTTTCAGGCAGGATGACTTACTTTCGCAACAATTTCTTCTTAGCTCGTTTAATTCGTTGAAGTGTGTCGTTAACAAAGAACCCTTGCGTGCGAATGTACTTAAATTAAAGGTTTCAAAGAAACCGGGCAAACTTCAGATGGACCTTATTATATGCATGACGTCAGGTTAGTCAGGTAATTAAAAAAATTGCTTCTGTAATAATTTTATTTTTGGATAAATTGCGAGACCTTTTTTTTATAGCTCTTTCGCTGGTGGCGATGAAGACGCTGAAGAGAAAATTAACATATTCTCCTAATAATGAAACCGAATTATCATCTGCGTCTTGAGTATTTTGTACCGGGGCAGCTACAGTCGTAGCAAAAACATTCTTCTCAAATATCACGTGGATCGTGAAAACATTCATCGTTGTCGTCGTCCTCATCGTAATCACAAGTGTTGCGACAGCAAAATTTAACCCTAAGAGGAATACAACAAGATGCGGAGGAACGTCTTTTCATTTTCAGGCAGGATGACTTTTTCTTCATTCCCAACTTTCGCAACAATTTCCTCTTAGCTCGTTTAATTCGTTGAAGTACGTCGTTAACAAACAACCCTTGCGTGCGAATGTACTTAAATTAAAGGTTTCAAAGAAACCGGGCAAACTTCAGATGGACCTTATTATATGCATGACGTCAGGTTAGTCAGGTAATTAAAAAAATTGCTTCTGTAATAATTTTATTTTTGGATTAATTGCAAGACCTTTTTTTTATACCTCTTTCGCTGGTGGCGATGAAGACGCTGAAGAGAAAATTAACATATTCTCCTAATATTGAAACCGAATTATCATCTGCGTCTTGAGTATTTTGTACCGGGGCAGCTACAGTCGTAGCGAAAACATTCTTCTCAAATATCACGTGGATCGTGAAAACATTCATCGTTGTCGTCGTCCTCATCGTAATCACAAGTGTTGCGACAGCAAACTTTAACCCTACGAGGGGTACAACAAGATGCGGAGGAACGTGTTTTCATTTTCAGGCAGGATGACTTTTTCTTCATTCCCAACTTTCGCAACAATTTCTTCTTAGCTCGTTTAATTCGTTGAAGTATGTCGTTAACAAAGAACCCTTGCGTGCGAATGTACTTAAATTAAAGGTTTCAAAGAAACCGG
This sequence comes from Dascillus cervinus, assembly GCA_949768715.1. Taxonomy (NCBI): domain Eukaryota; kingdom Metazoa; phylum Arthropoda; class Insecta; order Coleoptera; family Dascillidae; genus Dascillus; species Dascillus cervinus. Next base: position 19,103,189 of record OX458319.1, on the reverse strand, counting down.
ACAAACTTCAGATGGACCTTATTATATGCATGACGTCAGGTTAGTCAGGTAATTAAAAAAATTGCTTCTGTAATAATTTTATTTTTGGATTAATTGCGAGACCTTTTTTTATAGCTCTTTCGCTGGTGGCGATGAAGACACTGAATAGAAAATTAACATATACTCCTAAGTTTGAACCTGAATTATCATCTGCGTCTTCAGTACTTTGTACGGAGCAGTTACAGTCGTAACAAAAACATTCTTCACATATATCACGTGGATCGTGAATACATTCATCGTTGTCGTCGTCGTCATCGTAATCACAAGTGTTGCGGCAGCAAAATTTAACCCTAAGAGGGGGACAACAAGATGCGGAGGAACGTCTTTTCATTTTCAGGCAGGATGACTTATTGTTCATTCCCGACTTTCGCAACAATTTCTGCTTAGCTCGTTTAATTCGTTGAAGTATGTCGTTAACAAAGAACCCTTGCGTGCGAATGTACTTAAATTAAAGGTTTCAAAGAAACCGGACAAACTCCAGATGGACCTTATTATATGCATGACGTCAGGTTAGTCAGGTAATTAAAAAAATTGCTTCTGTAATAATTTTATTTTTGGAATAATTGCGAGACCTTTTTTTTATAGCTCTTTCGCTGGTGGCGATGAAGACGCTGAAGAGAAAATTAACATATTCTCCTAATATTGAAACCGAATTATCATCTGCGTCTTGAGTATTTTGTGCGGGGGCAGCTACAGTCGTAACGAAAACATTCTTCACAAATATCACGTGGATCGTGAAAACATTCATCGTCGTCGTCGTCCTCATCGTAATCACAAGTGTTGCGGAAGCAAAATTTAACCCTAAGAAGGGGACAACAAGATGCGGAGCAACGTCTTTTCATTTTCAGGCAGGATGACTTATTCTTCATTCCCAACTTTCGCAACAATTTCTTCTTAGCTCGATTAATTCGTTGAAGTATGTCATTAACAAAGAACCCTTGCGTGCGAATGTACTTAAATTAAAGGTTTCAAAGAAGCCGGCCAAACTTCAGATGGACCTTATTATATGCATGACGTCAGGTTAGTCAGGTAATTAAAAAAATTGCTTCTGTAATAATTTTATTTTTGGAATAATTGCGAGACCTTTTTTTTATAGCTCTTTCGCTGGTGGCGATGAAGACGCTGAAGAGAAAATTAACATATTCTCCTAATATTGAAACCGAATTATCATCTGCGTCTTGAGTATTTTGTGCGGGGGCAGCTACAGTCGTAACGAAAACATTCTTCACAAATATCACGTGGATCGTGAAAACATTCATCGTTGTTGTCGTCCTCATCGTACTCACAAGTGTTGCGACAGCAAAATTTAACCCTAAGAGGAATACAACAAGATGCGGAGGAACGTCTTTTCATTTTCAGGCAGGATGACTTTTTCTTCATTCCCAACTTTCGCAACAATTTCCTCTTAGCTCGTTTAATTCGTTGAAGTACGTCGTTAACAAAGAACCCTTACGTGCGAATGTCCTTAAATTAAAGGTTTCAAAGAAGCCGGCCAAACTTCAGATGGACCTTATTATATGCATGACGTCAGGTTAGTCAGGTAATTAAAAAAATTGCTTCTGTAATAATTTTATTTTTGGATTAATTGCGAGACCTTTTTTTTATAGCTCTTTCGCTGGTGGCGATGAAGACGCTGAAGAGAAAATTAACATATTCTCCTAATATTGAAACCGAATTATCATCTGCGTCTTGAGTATTTTGTACCGAGGCAGCTACAGTCGTAGCGAAAACATTCTTCTCAAATATCACGTGGATCGTGAAAACATTCATCGTTGTTGTCGTCCTCATCGTACTCACAAGTGTTGCGACAGCAAAATTTAACCCTAAGAGGGATGCAACAAGATGCGGAGGAACGTCTTTTCATTTTCAGGTCGGACGACTTTGTCTTCGTTTCCAACCTTCGCAACAATTTCCTCTTAGCTCGTGTAATTCGTTGAAGTACGTCGTTAACAGGGAACCCTTGCGTGCAAATGTACTTAAATTAAAGGTTTCAAAGAAACCGGACAAACTTCAGATGGACCTTATTATATGCATGATGTCAGGTTAGTCAGGTAATTAAAAAAATTGCTTCTGTAATAATTTTATTTTTGGATTAATTGCGAGACCTTTTTTTATAGCTCTTTCGCTGGTGGCGATGAAGACGCTGAAGAGAAAATTAACATATTCTCCTAATAATGAAACCGAATTATCATCTGCGTCTTGAGTATTTTGTACCGGGGCAGCTACAGTCGTAGCGAAAACATTCTTCTCAAATATCACGTGGATCGTGAAAACATTCATCGTTGTCGTCGTCCTCATCGTAATCACAAGTGTTGCGACAGCAAAATTTAACCCTAAGAGGAATACAACAAGATGCGGAGGAACGTCTTTTCATTTTCAGGCAGGATGACTTTGTCTTCGTTCCCAACTTTCGCAACAATTTCCTCTTAGCTCGTTTAATTCGTTGAAGTACGTCGTTAACAAAGAACCCTTGCGTGCGAATGTACTTAAATTAAAGGTTTCAAAGAAACCGGACAAACTTCAGATGGACTTTATTATATGCATGACGTCAGGTTAGTCAGGTAATTAAAAAAATTGCTTCTGTAATAATTTTATTTTTGGATTAATTGCGAGTCCTTTTTTTTATAGCTCTTTCGCTGGTGGCGATGAAGACGCTGAAGAGAAAAGTAACATATTCTCCTAATATTGAAACCGAATTATCATCTGCGTCTTGAGTATTTTGTGCGGGGGCAGCTACAGTCGTAACGAAAACATTCTTCAGAAATATCACGTGGACCGTGAAAACATTCATCGTTGTCGTCGTCGTCATCGAAATCACAAGTGTTGCGACAGCAAAATTTAACCCTAAGAGGAATACAACAAGATGCGGAGGAACGTCTTTTCATTTTCAGGCAGGATGACTTTGTCTTCGTTCCCAACTTTCGCAACAATTTCCTCTTAGCTCGTTTAATTCGTTGAAGTACGTCGTTAACAAAGAACCCTTGCGTGCGAATGTACTTAAATTAAAGGTTTCAAAGAAACCGGACAAACTTCAGATGGACCTTATTATATGCATGACGTCAGGTTAGTCAGGTAATTAAAAAATTGCTTCTGTAATAATTTTATTTTTGGATTAATTGCGAGTCCTTTTTTTTATAGCTCTTTCGCTGGTGGCGATGAAGACGCTGAAGAGAAAAGTAACATATTCTCCTAATATTGAAACCGAATTATCATCTGCGTCTTGAGTATTTTGTACCGGGGCAGCTACAGTCGTAGCGAAAACATTCTTCACAAATATCACGTGGATCGTGAAAACATTCATCGTTGTCGTCATCCTCATCGTAATCACAAGTGTTGCGACAGCAAACTTTAACCCTACGATGGGTACAACAAGATGCGGATGAACGTCTTTTCATTTTCAGGCAGGATGACTTATTCTTCATTCCCAACTTTCGCAACAATTTCTTCTTAGCTCGTTTAACTCGTTGAAGTATGTCGTTAACAAAGAACCCTTGCGTGCGAATGTACTTAAATTAAAGGTTTCAAAGAAACCGGACAAACTTCAGATGGACCTTATTATATGCATGACGTCACGTTAGTCAGGTAATTAAAAAAATTGCTTCTGTAATAATTTTATTTTTGGATTAATTGCGAGACCTTTTTTTTATAGCTCTTTCGCTCGTGGCGATGAAGACCCTGAATAGAAAATTAACATTTTCTCCTAATTTTGAAACCGAATTATCATCTGCGTCTTGAGTACTTTGTACGGGGCCAGCTACAGTCGTAGCGAAAACATTCTTCACAAATATCACGTGGATCGTGAAAACATTCATCGTTGTTGTCGTCCTCATCGTACTCACAAGTGTTGCGACAGCAAAATTTAACCCTAAGAGGGATGCAACAAGATGCGGAGGAACGTCTTTTCATTTTCAGGTCGGACGACTTTGTCTTCGTTTCCAACCTTCGCAGCAATTTCCTCTTAGCTCGTGTAATTCGTTGAAGTACGTCGTTAACAAGGAACCCTTGCGTGCAAATGTACTTAAATTAAAGGTTTCAAAGAAACCTGACAAACTTCAGATGGACCTTATTATATGCATGACGTCAGGTTAGTTAGGTAATTAAAAAAATTGCTTCTGTGATAATTTTATTTTTTTATTAATTGCGACACCATTTTTTTATAGCTCTTTCGCTGGTGGCGATGAAGACGCTGAAGAGAAAATTAACATATTCTCCTAAGTTTGAAACCGAATTATCATCTGCGTCTTGAGTATTTTGTACCGGGGCAGCTACAGTCGTAGCGAAAACATTCTTCACAAATATCACGTGGATCGTGAAAACATTCATCGTTGTCGTCGTCCTCATCGTAATCACAAGTGTTGCGACAGCAAAATTTAACCCTAAGAGGGATACAACAAGATGCGGAGGAACGTCTTTTCATTTTCAGGCAGGATGACTTATTCGTCATTCCCAACTTTCGCAACAATTTCTTCTTAGCTCGTTTAATGCGTTGAAGTATGTCGTTAACAAAGAACCCTTGCGTGCGAATGTACTTAAATTAAAGGTTTCAAAGAAACCGGGCAAACTTCAGATGGACCTTATTTTATGCATGACGTCAGGTTAGTCGGGTAATTAAAAAATTCCTTCTGTGATAATTTTATTTTTGGATTAATTGCGAGACCTTTTTTTTATAGCTCTTTCGCTGGTGGCGATGAAGACGCTGAAGAGAAAATTAACATATTCTCCTAAGTTTGAACCCGAATTATCATCTGCGTCTTCAGTACTTTGTACGGGGCAGTTACAGTCGTAACAAAAACATTCTTTACAAATATCACGTGGATCGTGAAAACATTCATCGTTGTCGCCGTCCTCATCGTAATCACAAGTGTTACGACAGCAAAATTTAACCCTAAGAGGAATACAACAAGATGCGGAGGAACGTTTTTTCATTTTCAGGCAGCTTGACTTATTCTTCATTCCCAACTTTCGCAACAATTTCTTCTTAGCTCGTTTAATTAGTTGAAGTACGTCGTTAACAAAGAACCCTTTCGTGCGAATGTGCTTAAATTAAAGGTTTCAAAGAAACCGGACAACCTTCAGATGGACCTTATTATATGCATGACGTTAGGTTAGTCAGGTAATTAAAAAAATTGCTTCTGTATTAATTTTATTTTTGGATTAATTGCGAGACCTTTTTTTTATAGCTCTTTTGCTCGTGGCGATGAAGACCCTGAATAGAAAATTAACATTTTCTCCTAATTTTGAAACCGAATTATCATCTGCGTCTTGAGTACTTTGTACAGGGGCAGCTACAGTCGCAACGAAAACATTCTTCACAAATATCGCGTGGATCGTGAAAACATTCATCGTTGTCGTAGTCGTCATCGTAATCACAAGTGTTGCGACAGCAAACTTTAACCCTAAGAGGGGGACAACAAGATGCGGAGGAACGTCTTTTCATTTTCAGGTAGGATGACTTTGTCTTCGTTCCCAACTTTCGCAACAATTTCTTCTTAGCTCGTTTAATTCGTTGAAGTATGTCGTTAACAAAGAACCCTTGCGTGCGAATGTACTTAAATTAAAGGTTTCAAAGAAACCGGACAAACTTCAGATGGACCTTATTATATGCATGACGTCAGGTTAGTCAGGTAATTAAAAAAATTGCTTCTGTAATAATTTTATTTTTGGATTAATTGCGAGACCTTTTTTTATAGCTCTTTCGCTGGTGGCGATGAAGACACTGAATAGAAAATTAACATATTCTCCTAAGTTTGAACCCGAATTATCATCTGCGTCTTCAGTACTTTGTACGGAGCAGTTACAGTCGTAACAAAAACATTCTTCAGAAATATCACGTGGATCGTGAAAACATTCATCGTCATCGTCGTCCCCATCGTAATCACAATGTGTTGCGACAGCAAAATTTAACCCTAAGAGGGGGACAGCAAGATGCGGAGGAACGTCTTTTCATTTTCAGGCAGGATGACTTTTTCTTCTTTCCCAACTTTCGCGACAATTTCCTCTTAGCTCGTTTAATTCGTTGAAGTACGTCGTTAACAAAGAACCCTTGCGTGCGAATGTACTTAAATTAAAGGTTTCAAAGAAACCGGACAACCTTCAGATGGACCTTATTATATGCATGACGTCAGGTTAGTCAGGTAATTAAAAAAATTGCTTCTGTAATAATTTTATTTTTGGATTAATTGTGAGACCTTTTTTTTTATAGCTCTTTCGCTGGTGGCGATGAAGACGCTGAAGAGAAAATTAACATATTCTCCTAATTTTGAAACCGAATTATCATCTGCGTCTTGAGTACTTTGTACGGGGGCAGCTACAGTCGTAACGAAAACATTCTTCACAAATATCACGTGGAACGTTGTCATCGTCCTTATCGTAATCACAAGTGTTGCGACAGCAAAATTTAACTCTAAGAGGGATACAACAAGATGCGGAGGACCGTCTTTTCATTTTCAGGCAGGATGACTACTTTTGGACATTATGGTCCATGTGGTTACTTAATGTTAGGCATGCTGATCTGTGGCGCAGTTCTTATGCTGTGCGGTTTGTGGGAATGCTGTTTTCGAAAACCAAAACCCCCTATAGAAATTAGGACACAACAGTTTTTACAGCCATCGGCTGTTTTAGTAATAAATTAGCAAGATGAAACGAGGAATATTCATCAGTCGGTGAATGAGTACATGGATGAACCACCGTCCTATGAAGTTCTGTTCCCTAATTTTAAGTTAAGTGTAACTGAAAGAACTTTTATATCAGATAATAGACCTGTTTCAACTGATAGTAATGCAAATGAAAGTGTGAGACCGAGTAGTTCTTGTGTAGATCCAAGTAATGCGGCAAATCGAAATGCTGTGTGATACAAAAGGACAAATTAATAATAGGATATGAATATTGTGATAATAAGACTGAATGTACCTAAATTGTTACAATATTTGTCTTTTTATGTAATAATTTATATTAAATATTGTTTTGACTTAATTTTATAAATTTATTTGTTCATTATTAGAACAGAGCTTATTGAAAAAAATTGATTTTGTTTTAATGTGTTACCACTCACCTCAATAGATTGGAGAGACAATGTTAATGACTGTTTTGTTAAATAGTGTAAAATCAGTTAAATATAAAAATATAAAATCTGTCCAAATTTGATTGCATAAGTAAGGATTTTGCAAGAAATTCTTTTAAGGATTTTTCAGGTTTTCTATTACCGAAAATTCCGTTCCTCGAGAATTTTGGTAAACCTTTCGTAAAGAATAATCACTATATAGAGGCTTAACATCATAATATAGAGGTATTTTTATATGGAAAACGTTAAAAAATGCACGTTCCTGACAAAAACATCACTATAGAGAAAATATCATTATAGAGGAGGTCACTATAGAGGAGTTCGACTGTATTTGATGATGAAGGTATTTAACAATAACAAAGTATTGACCACAACATTTGATTATTTTTCATGATTTCAGGTTTGTACAATTTTTGGAATTGCTGGTGCCTGCCGTTCTGACGAATTGATTAAATTAAATGTTGATGAAATAGAAGATAAAGAATCTATTATTATTGTACACATTCCAAAATCAAAAACAAATAAGCCCCGAACATTTATTGTAACTGCTGATTTTGAAGGAGGAATTAAACCTCTTGAGTTATACAGGAAATATCTAGCTCTGCGTCCTTCACATGTCGACAATAAAAGGTTTTTTCTTTCCTATAGACAATGAAAATGTACAATACAACCTGTAGGAATTCATACTATTGGTGGTATTCCCAATAAAATTGCTAGTTATCTGAGTTTACCTGATGCCTCATTATATACTGGCCACTGCTTCCGTAGAACATCCGCTACACTATTTGCTAATGCCGGTGGTAGTAAGGAGAACCTTAAACGTCATGGTGGATGGAAAAGTGATTCCGTTGCCGAATGTTATATGGAAGAGTCGGTTTTCAATAAAACAAAAATTGCAAAAACAATTCTTGGCGGTGTACACCAACAAGAACAAACGCAATTAAATACTTTCTTAGTTAATGAAGGTGCAGACATTTTACAAAATTGTGAAAAGGAAAAAAATCCAAATAATTGTCTAATTAGCGGAACTATAGAAAGGGAAAACAGTTCTATTACTAACATTCTACCAAACACTTCCAAATCTTTTTCAGTATCTCACTGAAAAAAAAAAGTAGTAAATAAAACTACAATTGTACAAATTTTTACCACAAATTGTATTAAAAATACGACTAGTTACAAATTGTATCATTTTTTTCTAAACAATTGTAGTAACTTGGTTGTAGCTACATTTACAATAATTTGTGGCATATAGTACTAACGTGTATAGCGAGATTTTCGACAAATATAATAGTAAAGTGTACTACACAGTCATTGCAAAATTTACTAAAATAAAGACTAATGTGTTCCAAATCTTTACAGTAAAAAGTATAAGATTTTATACTAAAAATTACTATTTTAGAGATTAAATTTTGCGACAAAAAAGAGAAACAGTTACCATATACACATATCTTTTTCTATTATTATTGCCGTTATTTTTACTACAGGTTTTGCAGCATATTTTGCAACAATTAACAGACTTCTGCGCCTAATTAATGTAGTAAAAAGTAATATGTATATTCGTTGCAAAATACTACATTTTTTATGAATCACAATTTACTACTTTTTTTTGGAATGGAATTAGTGGTAAAATGAACCAGGTAAAATGAAACGCAAGAATTAATTATAACAGGATTGTTTCTTATATATTTTAAACAACATCTACAGTAATAATACAAGTAAATACAAAAAGAGCTTTTACTTACAAATTATGTTCCTTGTTCATAACAATTTTTAAAATTTTTTAACACTTATTACAAATCACAAACATTTTAAAAAACACATTCTTTAAAACATTGTCAAATACACAAATTACATTTTAAAAACATATTTTTTAAAAACATATTTTTTAAAATGTAATCAATATACATCAAATTTTCATGATTGGAAAAAGTGGACATACATCATTCTGCTTCTCTGGTACAGATTTTATAAATTAATTCTGAACAAAACTATTTTTACTTGATGCTCAATTTTTAATTTCTCTAATTTTTGGCCAAACAGTTTCCGCGTGCTCAAAATTGGAATTAATTCCTTGAGATCTTCTCGATCAAGATTGAGTAAGGTCTGTTTGTCGACTTCGTTTACTGTAAAACAAATTTCATAATTAATAGTTACTGTCAAATAAAACGCGGTAAAACAATAGAGGTATGTTGCAACGATGGACTTTATGAATACTTTATTAATGAATAGTAAAAACTGTTTCGATAGTACTTACCGTCAAAGCTCACCCTCAACCGGTCTAACAAGCCCCAGCTTTCTAAGGTTGTCTTAACGAAGTCATCCATACCTAACTCACACAAAATCACAACGCAAAACTAATAATTATTAATAAACTTATCGCACTTGTAGTCAGTAAGTTAAGACTTTATTAATTTCACTTTACTAACTAATTATAATTAAAAAGATTGATACAAAATTATGCGTATTAAAAAGAAGTTGTTCGTAAGCTCTCGAAAGAATGAATGACCGTTTTTAATCAGTTTGTTTATATTGCGAGGTTGTTTATCACTCCAATCAGCCACAACATCCTCCTTCACGCATATCGACTACACACTGTTTCGGATGTATAATATAAATAAATAAATGCAAAATCAGCAGAAATTCACAACTCTTATCTGTAAACCGCAATATAATCAATATTGATTAAAGCCCAATTTTCCGTGGCATTAACCTATTAACTCCAATGACGGTAGCGTTCTAGTGTTAAAGGCGTATTTTGTGTGACTTAATACTGTTTGGGTCAGAAGTCCAAATATACGTTATACACGGCTTGTAAAACAGACAATGAGAGCAAAATCTCAAAAAATAATTTTGTTACGATATTTTTCCCTGGTATCCTATTTCCTAGCGGGGTGCGATCAGTGTAAATTATTTTATTGTCGGCAATTTTTCGGCAACGGGCCGCGTCCGCAAATCTGTTCCTTCCCTCTCGATCACTTTCAATAAAATACATTCGGCAAGCACGTGCCAACAATTATGAATTTGTATTGGCCAGAAATTTTCGAAAAATATGCAACAATTGTAGTGACGTTAATCCATTTATTTTATAGTAAAACTCACTCAAAATATAATGTAAGTTGCAACAATCTTATAGCAAATATTAAAACAAAAGTAATACCATAATTGTTTTGAAAAAGTAATACACTTTGTAGATAAGATTGCTACAAAGTTTTCACTACAAATGCTTTAAAAATTGTATTACAATTTTAAGTAACAAATGCTCTCTTTGTAGCAAAAATTGTTACAAAATATGTGCTACATTATTGTAGTAATTTGTAACATACGATTTTTTTCAGTGCTGGTTCCTCAACATCTGACATTAATTTCCATAATGCATCTGACTGTACATTCACATTCAATATATATCTTATATCTATATATATAATAGCGTAACTTATTAAATCAACGGCTCCGAGGAATTTTAAGTTTCATACATCAAATTGTAGGTCTTGCGACCCTGATCTACGTGGTGAGGTCGGTATTGCCGGAATAAATACTCATTTTCGCTACAGATATTAAAAACTGAAAAAACAGCGTTTCAAGTAAAGTCACACCATCTCACGGACGCAGATTACAATCGTTGACAGACGTCAAATATTTCTTAAGTACCACTAAAATGAGCAGATTGTAAAAATAAAATGCGGATTCACAGAGATCTAATCGAAAAAGTGTACAATGTGAACATTTTGCACATGGGTTTCGGCCGAACCCGCCTAAAATTGCTGTAACGTTATTTACTTAATTTTCAGTCAAAATTAGTGAAGATCTGAACGGAGTTAATTGTGGTACGAGGGCTTTAGTATTTCCGAGGGCCAATATACCATCAAATGAAATCTCAATTTATAATAACTAGATAAATAATTTCTATCGTAACTTACCCGTAATCTATATATATATATATATATATATATATATATAATAGCGTAACTTATTAAATCAACGGCTCCGAGGAATTTTAAGTTTCATACATCAAATTGTAGGTCTTGCGACCCTGATCTACGTAGTGAGGTTGGTATTGCCGGAATAAATACTCATTTTCGCTACAGATATTAAAAACTGAAAAAACAACGTTTCAGGTAAAGTCACACCATCTCACGGACGCAGATTAGCGGGACGCAGCGTGCGGGATACCGTCGGAAAGGGGAAGCCGAGCGCTACATCGTCGCGCGAACAGGTTTCGGTTATACCCCCCCTTCACCCTTAAATAGGGGTTCAAATTTTCGGTACTTTCTTATCGATCAAAATTTCGAAACCAAAACCATATCTTGCAACGAATCGATCCTTTCCGATCTAGGATATCCGCGCGAGGTCTCTTCGAAATCAACCCCCGGGCTGAGTGCCCGCGGGGCGGTTGGCGCGTCGGGGTCGTTACACTTCGAACGGTCGCCGCCTCTTTATTTTTAGATATTTTCGAAAACTTCATAAGAACTTTTTACGAACCGTCACCGGATCTGCGACTTTTCTTAATGAAGTTTTTCAGTCCGATCGATAAATCGTTTTTTCAAATTTTCAACCGGGCAATTTAGCGATTTTCATAAATAAATTCGCGAAATATTTATTAATCACCTCACAGAAAAATTGCAGAGGAATAATCTGTAGTCGCGGACATTCTCTATAACTTTTGTTAAAGGAAGCAGTTTCCAAACATCACGGTGGAGGATCTGCGAATTTTACAAACAAAAAATTTTACGGTTTTCGTCGAAATCGGCGCCCCCTTACTAATCCTCGAATAACTTTTCTATTTACGAAATCAGGCAAAATTTCTATTTACCGAATTTGTGCGCCTTTAAATTCTACACGATCCATGTGAAACAAAAATTTTCCTGCGGCCGACGGTTTTCGAGTTGTGATTTTTCAAAAACGGACGTATTTTTGCGAGAAATTCGAGGTAACCTTCAAAAAAATAGTTCGGAAAAAAAATAATTCAAAAAAAATCGAAAAGGACCAGGAACGGCAGGCGGGACGATTACAAACGACTTTCGTTCCGAAAATTACTTTCTCAAAAATTTAATTTGCGATTTACGAATTTTTGAAAAATCACTATCAAATCCGATACAGCGAACATGAGCTCGGTTTTGGTCGAACTTGCGGACCAGAAGCGACCACGATCCCCTTCAGTTTTTTCTCAAAAGAAAGAATCCGGCGTGTAAAGGGTGAAAAATTCCCCCCCCCCCCGTTTAAGGGGGGAGGAAGAGTGCGCTCGCTAGCGACTCCTTTATCCGTCGTCGGATCGAAAAAAGTAAAGACGCAAAAAAGTCGCGCCTCGAACGGCTCGGCATTTCCGGTAAATAAATTTTTTCCCTAAAGTTGCAAATAACGCCGCCAGAGGCCTAGAAATTTTAATTTCATCGCCGCCCCCCGAAGGAGGCGGCGACCGTAGCGAGCGGGGTATCGTCGGAAAGGGGAAGCCGAGCGCTACATCGTCGTGCGAACAGATTTCGGCTATCCCCCCCTCACCCTTCAATGGGGATTCAAATTTTCGGTACTTTCTTATCGATCAAAATTTCGACACCAAAACCATATCTTGCAACGAATCGATCCTTTCCGATCTAGAATATCTGCACGAGGTCTCTTCGAAATCAACCCCCCGGGCTGAGTGCCCGCGGGGCGGTTGGCGCGTCGCGGTCGTTACACTTCGAACGGTCACCGCCTCTTTATTTTTAGATATTTTCGAAAACTTGATAAGAACTTTTTATGAACCGTCACCGCATCTGCGACTTTTCTTAATGAAGTTTTTTAGTCCGATCGATAAATCGTTTTTTCAAATTTTCAAGCGGAGAATTTTGCGCTTTCCATAAATAAATTCTCGAAATCTTTATTAATTACCTGACAGAAAAATTGCAGAGGAATAATCTGTAGTCGCGTACATTCTCGATAACTTTTGTTAAAGGAAGTAGTTTCCAAACATAACGACGGAGGATCTGCGAATTTTAGAAACAAAAAAATTATCGGTTTCCGTCAAAATCGGCGCCCCCTTTCTAATCTTCGAATAACTTTTCTATTTACGAAATCAGGGAAAATTTTATATTTACCGAATTTGTGCGCCTTTAAATTCTAAACGATTCATGTGAAACTAAAAGTTTCCTACAGCTGACGGTTTTCGAGTTATGATTTTTCAAAAATGGACGTATTTTTGCAAGAAATTCGAGCAAAGGGACCCCCTTTAAAAAAAAGGTCGACAAAAAAAAATTTAAAAAAAAATCGAAAAGTACCAGGATCGGCAGCCAGAACGATTACAAACGACTTTCGTTCCGAAAATTACATTCTCAAAAATTTCATTTGCGATTTACGATTTTTTGAAAAATCACTATCAAATCCGATATGGCGAACATGACCTTAAACTTAAACTTAAAACATAAACTTACAATGGTAATGTTTGTTTATATTTCCGGTTTTATTTACTTTCACTGCGTAGTTGAATAATTTTTAAAGTGAATTCAAATAAAAAAAATTCTACGTCCAAAGTTAATCGAAGCTTAAGTCAAGGTAAATTACTCATATCTTTCAAATCCGTCTGTCATTTCATTACTGTATGTTAGGTAAACTCAGAGCATATTACAGAACGAATGTGGCGATTTGACTTTGCATTCACGCAAATGTCACACGAGTCCAGAAAATTATTTATCCAATGTAATTTCTTGGCGAGTTTAGTATTTGTTCTCAAATTGCATAACTAAATTTTAGCAAATTTTACTTCCTGATCGGTTTAGCTTATACTGCCGGGGGTCAACAAAATTGAAGTTTCCTGATCCACAAAGTTACAGTAATTGATACACTACCCACGATTTCAGGCACGTGACGTCACATTTTCATAATGACGTAATGGAATCGATCATATGGTTTTAGTTTAGCTAGGTCATTACCATCTGAAATACAAACATAGTTATTTAATTGATTTTTCACTGGGATTCACTTTGAAAATTTTACAGCCAATTATCGATATGTCAAGAGGCCGGCCTTCCCGCCAACGTATCTTAAGAAATCTCGGCAGCTCTTCACATCCATTGATGAATGAGCCCGAACCAATGGATGTTGATTTTCCTGAACCGCAAGTTGTTCGCAATCCTGGACGGAACAAACCAACAAACCTTAATTTCTGAAATACAGTAGAGCGTCGATTATCCGAACTAATTGGGACCGACTACCGTTCGTATAATCGAAAATTCGGATGACCGAACAGTCATAGTTTATGAGGGAGGGGGAAGCACTAAAACGCTCAAAATGATAGAATATAAACATATATTGAACAACAAATAATATTTCAATCACATTATAATTTATGTACTTTATAAATCAAAATTTTAAATCAATCTTAAAACTTGAAAGTTTAAGTCGCGCAACAATGTAATGGCAAAGTTAACGACGATTCGGATGATTGACGTTCGGATAATCGACGCTCTACTGTACTTATTTTCAACTGAAACTTTCCAGAGTGATATTTACCGGATATCAACGAAATTTAAAATTGATGATCCTTTTGGAATACATGAGTAACATTTGCAACTCTCGGTTTTCTGTTAGTAAAGTGTCCAAAAAATAAGATACTGAAAAAAGTGTTGAGAAAATTCAATGAGGGCGGTACGCCCGCGGGTTTAGCCTAGTAATAAATAATGTTCTAATATTGAAAATTACTTTTTTATTTGATTAACGTTCAAACTTAATTTTAATGTTAATTATTTATTTGAGATAATAATTAAATAAATAATTAATGCTGAAAATTACATTTACTTTCTAAAATGTAAATCCACAACTTCTAAACATTTCAAATACAAGTAGTAGTAGTATGTAATAGCCGAAAAAACATTGTATGTACCACGCCAGTAAAATGTCTATCGAACTCGTCTTTTTGCTCGCCTCGGCTTCGCCTCGGCTCTCAATTTCAAAACTCGTTCGATAAAGTGGCATTTTACTGCCTTGGTACATAAATAGCTATTTCCGGTGATCGTTGATTTACGGGTCGATTTAATGAACAGGAAATCATTCATTTATTACCCCTTTTAAAGAATGATTTCTTATAAATGCATGATTTCGGTATCTAGGCAACAAAATATACCATTAAATTGAAATGGCACTTTATTTAAATGTAAGATGACAAAATGAATGCAAAATATACCAATAAGAAATACAAATTAATTTAATTAATTCCTTACGTTATGTACCACAGATTATACCAGATAGGCCTCTCTTGTCGGAAGCTTTGATTTCAACAGTTAGCATTCAATGACCTCGTCTTTTTAAATTAGTTAGACAGCGCTGTCACATGCAACATGATTTCAGTATGGCGGCGTTGCTAAAATACCCAACTTTCAAAGAAAATAATTTAAAATTAACGTACTTTCACGAAAAATACATTTGACAACGTTGATTTAAATCAAAATTATTACTGTAAAATTTTGACGTAGGTATTTAATTCGACTACCGTGTTTCATTTCGTTTAAACTCTGCTTCTTCGTAGTCCAAGCAAAATGTCGCCAGAAGGGGGATTACCCTGCAAAAGGTCGGTCAGGTTTGGTTTTTTGATATGTTTTATCATAAATGCCCCTAATGTTAATGTCCAGTTTTTGACCTCGTGACCTTTCCGGAAGGTGTTGAAAATGGGGTTTGAACTTAAGAAAAACACGTTTTTGAGTACGCTGCGCAAACGGTTATTTGGAAAAAAAAATTTTTGATTCATTTAAATACCTGACGATATGGGTATTCAAAATCGAACCGAGACCGCTACTATAGGACCAATAGTTTATGAGCTACGATTTTTTGAAGTTCACCACTTTGATTGCTTAAACCGCAAATGAACTGTTTTTGCTGTTATCTCACGTCTCGTGCGCTCCTGTCTGATTCACTGGTTACATCGAAACAAATAATATGGCACTGTAATGGGCATTAAAGGCTCTTTACTATGGTTTTTTGTTTGATCCAATTGGATGAAAAATGACCACACGGCGAGCAATCAAACTTGGAAAATTATTGAAAAAACTCCCTATTTTTAGTACGCTTTCAGTGTGCTCTCAAACCTGCCGATTATAACCAATCTCAAAAATTTTACATTCCATGAATATGTGACAGCTTATGGGGCACAGAAGTGCAAAAATTATTTTTTTTACTACTGACACCCTTGGGCCAGTTCAGCTTTATTCCAAACGGGGCGCGGACTCAAAAATAACGAAAACGTTAACGTTCTCCTAGATTCCTAAAAGTTGGCACGTGCAATCACGCGTATCTACACATGCACGTGATTGTTCGTGATTGTACGTGCCAACTTTCAGGGGTTTAGAAATAGCCGTTTGCGCAGCGTACTCAAAAACGTGTTTTTCTTAAGTTTAAACCCCATTTTCAACACATTCCGGAAAGGTCACGAGGTCAAAAACTGGACATTAACATTAGGGGCATTTATAATAAAACATCAAAAAACTAAACCTCACCGACCTTTTGCAGGGTAAAAATACATTTTTACTGGGCTATCGTGGTTATTTGTATTGTTTTGATTAGTTGTTGTGCTACTGTGTTTTATCGTTCCTTTGTTGTTATTTTATTCCTTCATAATGGATTTTAATTTAATGAATATGCCGTTATGTACATGGTGTATGGTTTCTGTAATGGAAATGCGAATTTGGCACAACGAGAATATTGCCTACGTTTCCCAAATCGGAGAGATCCTAGTGGAAATGTATTTCGAAGGCTGGATCAACGTCTACGTGAAGCTGGTTCGATTACTAAAAGAAATGCTAATGCTGGTCGACCAAGAGAAAGGCGTACAATACCACTAGAAGAGCAAATTCTAGACGCAGTACAAGAAGATCCTCCCGTTAGTACCAGACAGTTAGCTTAAACCTTAAATATCCCTAGTTATAAGACCGTTCGGAGAACTTGAGTTTATGGTCTACGCACCGATTTCGCCAATTTTTTTTTTATGCATAAAACACACCGTAACAACACTCATTCCGCAAAAAATTTAGTGCGGAAACGAGTACTTTCCACAAAAAAAAATGTTTATATTGAGCCATGTAGTGAGGTTATTTTGATTGACAACTACGTCAATGGTTTCTACTTTACCGACCAGCGTTCATGATTTCACTCGTGGTGGGAGTATTAGCGGTGGGCTGCCAAATTTTTAACAACCGGCTCGCTTCGGCTCGCTATTATTTCAGTATATGGTAAAAACGGTAAATGAGTACATTTAACATTTTAACAACCGGCTCGAGCGAGCCGGACCGAGCCGGCTAAAGCCCACCCCTAATTATATGGTGTGCTACAATATCACCCTTTACATAATTATTATTTTCTTTATACCTTACCTGTGGGTAAGGTTTTGTATATTGGGTTAGGTTAGACTATTCCACGCGTTCGAAAGGTTAGACTGGGGGTAAGGTTTTGTTCCGACCACTATCAAAATTGGGGATGCTGACATAGTCAGGGCGGTCCAAACCAAATACTTGGGCGTCACATTGGATCCATCCCTCCGTATGATGCGGCACGTAAGAGACGCGTCGGCGCGAGCGGCCAGGATGTCGAGCTCACTGACTAAATTGATGGCTCGAATAGGCGGCCCGAAGGGGAGAAGACGAAAGCTGCTGGCCAGCGTCGTCAATTCGATAGCACTGTATGCAGCTCCGTGCTGGGTGGAGGCGCTCAAGTGGGAGAAAGCCAGGGAGGCGTTGATCAAGGCCCAAAGGCCAACCAATCTGGCAATCATCCGGGCGTACAGGACGGTATCGAACACGGCAGCTGGAGTTCTAGCAGAAGTCATCCCGCTAGACCTGCTGGCGGAGGAAAGGGCCAGGATGTGCACGGAAACAAGGGGGAAGGACCCGTTAACGAGAAGGCGCATCAGGGCGGAGGAAAGGGAGGCCACGATCTGTAGCTGGCAGACGAGGTGGGATAGCGCAGCAACGGGCAGGTGGACGAAACGATTGATCCCGGAGTTAAGTCCGTGGCTGTCCAGGAAGCACGGCGAGCTCACCTACCGACTCACTCAGCTTCTCACGGGACATGGGTGTTTCGACAAGTATTTGCACGGGATCAAGAGGAGGGAATCGTCGGCATGTCAACATTGCGGGAGGATGATGCTGAGCATACTTTGAGGTGGTGTGAGAGTTGGAGAGAAGGAAGGGAAGCGCTAGAGGCAATATTACAATGTGTTGTGGATGATACTGTGGTAACTGAAATGCTTAAGAGTCAGGAGAAGTGGGTTGCCGTAGTAGAATTTGCGGAGGGAGTCATGAAAGGGAAGGAGGTGTTAGAGATGGAACTAGAAAGGGAGGACTTGTAAACAGGAAACAGGAGAACGTTGCATAGCAACGGTTGTGGTGGGATGCACTTGGCATCGAGAGCAGCACAGCCTGAAGTAATGCAGGAGCCGTTCCGGGCTGTGTGGAGCTATGAAGGGGTGCGTTTAGTGGGTAGCGACCCATTCAGGGGAACCCCACAGTACCGGGTAAATTAATTAAGTAATTAGGCCTGGTCTTCCAATAAGGAATTTCAACACCTCTACAAAAAAAAAAAAAAAGGTTAGGTTACATATACCACGCGCAAGTAAGGTTAGTTGTCAATCAAAATAACCTCACTACATGGCTCAATATAAACATTTTTTTTTGTGGAAAGTACGCGTTTCCGCACTAAATTTTTTGCAAAATGAGTGTTGTTACGGTGTGTTTTATGTATAAAAACAAATTGGCGAAATCGGTGCGTAGACCATAAACTCGAATTTTTCCGACCGTTCAGTTGGTTCTACGAGAAAACCTTCTTCAGCCCTATCATGTTTGTAAAGTTCAGCCGCTCTATAAAAACGACAACATTTTTCGAATAAATTTTTGTAATAGAATGTTAAATAGGATTCAAGATGATGGCAACTTTTTAAGATGTATTCTTTGGAGCGATGAGAGTATGTTTACCAGAGATGGTGTATTTAATACCCACAATGTTCACCATTGGGCGGATGAAAATCAGCATGTATTTCGAGAATATGGTCACCAAAGGTTTTCCATTAACGTTTGGATGGGCATAATAAGTTACCGGGTCATTGGGCCAACTTATCTAACAAATCGTCTTAATGCCAATGAGTATCTCAATGTATTGGAACAAGTTAATGACGAAATGCCACTGAATATACGCCATAACATGATTTACATGCATGATGGAGCTCCTGCACACTATGCTCGTAATGTAAGACAATGGTTGGATGAACATTTCCCAAACAGATGGATTGGTCGCGGCGGTCCTATCTTGTGGCCTGCGAGATCTCTCGATCTCAATCCTTTAGACTTTTTTGTTTGGGGTTTCATGAAGGAGAAAGTTTATGTAACGCCTCCTCAAGACGCTAACGAAGTCAGAAATAGAATTAACGCGGCATTATTGGAAATTACACCACAAATACTCGAACAAGTAGTACAGACGATACCTCGTAGATTGCAACTATGCTTAGAGACAGATGGTTTTCAATTCCAACAATTACGTAGGTAATAGTGTCGCTGATTTACTCTCAGATAAATATCCAAACAAAGAACTAATCGTTTCATATAATAAATGTAATTATACATTTTTCAATATGTATTATTTTGACAATAAATAATTTGAAAAACAAATCATACCTCCCGTGATGTGTAGAATTTAAAACGTCAGATTCAACCAACTGATACTACTAATAATGAATAAAATGCGGCTACAGTGTTGTCAAACGTATGCTTCTTTAAAATGGTTCCTGAACACATACGACATTTTAACATTAAGATTTTTTATTCAGAACCGAACGAAGAATGTCGCTGCGTGTAGCTTTTCGAACAATTTGTACACACGCGGTATAATTTCCTAAAACACTTCTATTTATAATATGTTTTTTTTTTCTTCGGGAGAGAGGAAATTTTTTAAGAAAACGACTGTCGACCTAACTTCAACAGACGAGCCAGGTTTTTCACAAAGGGTACAATATGCCAGCACACCAACGGCCCACTGCCGGCAGCATGTGCTGCCGGCAATGGGATATCAATAAGCCAGCAGACCATACCCAGCGGGAACATATTACGGACTAAAAACCCCTCTAGGCTTTAATGTTGTTTTCCCTGGAACAGGAAGCTTGGAATAGTAATTATTCTATACTTCTGACGCTGTGGGTGGCTGTTCAAAAGAACGGGAAGTGGACGCACAGAAAGAGCCGCGGGGGCATAATATGTATGTGTTTATTGTATTCATTCAGAATTTCTTATAATATTACGTTATAACCAACGGCAATGAAAAAGAGCACATTCATAATTCTAATTTAGCCAAGTCCCAGTATCGAATTTTAATTTAATTTAATGAACGATTTTCTTTATTAATATGTGATAACAAAATCAAACAATTTATTTTCGAAAAAAAAATTACAATTGAAGCTTATCATTTATTTAGTTAAAAACAATATTTTTACAGGTTAATAACCCCTTCACGGGGCCAAGCAATAAAACATTTTTCCATGACATAAATACTACCCGGAAACTGACTGTGCGATTACATAAAGGACAGTTAGTAGATGAATTCTGCATAATTTCCCACTCGAAGACCATAATTTTTAATTTGTTATCACCAATTTACAAGAACAAATCGTTTTTTTTTTTAGTTCTTTGCATGTAAAATGGAAACTAATGAAGCAATTTTAATCTTGTCAATAGAGGAATTGTAGAGAATTAAATTACGAAGAGAATGAGAGGTCGAATGTCCCGATCGAATAATTAGAACCGGAGAAAACCCAGAAAATCCGAAAATTTTAGTGTTTTCTTAAGAAATTCACAATTCCCACATTTTTTAATTTTAAGAACTGAAACTTTGCACGCAGATAGCTATTTATATGTATTTTATGTGTGCAAAATTCAGATTCTGTCTGTAGTGGGGGGTGACAGCCCGTGAGGGGAAGCGCAGCCCGGTTCTATTCCTATATAAAAAACTTCCCATCAACGGCAGAATCGAAGGAGGTGGAAAAAAATTATTATTATGAGATTTGTTTTTTTTTCAATTTGTCAAAGCTTGAGTTAAAAAATCGCTTCACACGATTTAAGCAACTTGAACTGTTCTGTGCCTTTTTGGCGATTGTCTCTATTTAAATATACTTTTTGTGCAAAGTGTAAGTGTAATTTAATTAAATAAATTAATGATTTAAGTTTAAAAACAACATCTTTTAGGTGTCAAATAACACAGACTAACAAGCAGTAACATGTCTAGCGACGAAAGTATCTCTGGCACACCACACCACCTGAATTAAGAGAAATTGCCAATAAATACACGGGTAATTTACTGCCGGAAAAATCCAAAACCATTTATAAACATACCTTCAATAAGTTTATGAAGTGGAGAAAATTGAAAAATGCCAATTCCTTTTCGGAGAAGGTAATACTTGCCTACTTTAATGGCTTGCCCGAAAAAATGAAACCTTCTACGTTGTTGAAAATTTACGCAATGCTAAAAACTACAATTAATATAGAATATAAAATTGATCTGTCACAATATTCAAGACTACGTGCATTTTTAAAAAGGCAGCCAAATGCCTACCAAGCTAACAAATCTCAAACATTATCGGCTGAACAAGTAAAAGAAATTATCACTGAAGCGCCCAACCACCTATATTTAGGGACAAGGGCAACTAAATAAATACAGAAAATGAAGAGTTGCTATTAATTGTTCTTTTTTATTTAAATTGTTTTAATTGTCCGCATCATGGGTGCATGCAGAAAAAATGAATTATATTTAATGATATAAAATACTTAGAAAATGCAGTATTAATTAGTGTACCTGATACCAAAACTAAGGTTCCTAGAAAATTCACAATCACTGCTGAATTTTATAATATATTTAAGAAGTACGCAGATTTTAGGCCCCCAAACATTACAACAGACAATTTCTTTGTAAATTTTCAGAAAGGTCGCTGCACCAAACAAGTTATGGGTATAAATAAGCTAGGTAATATGGCTAAACAAGTGGCTACCTTCTTGCAACTACAAAATCCAGAGCCTTACACCGGCCACTGCTTTAGACGGACATCTGCCACCGTGCTGATAGATGTTGGTACCAATATAGAAACTTTAAAAAGACATGGTGGATGGAAATCTACTGAAGTGGCCGAATGCTATATCGACAATACGGTATATGCATGCGTTTTTTTTATTTTTTTAATTCACTGTTTACACCGTTACAACATAGTAAAAAATATAAATACTGTTTAAAATGCTGTAATCAAGTTTAAAAAAATGTTTAAAATAGCGAATAATTTTGAGCTGTTTAAACGCCACCATTTTCGCGCGCTCTCTTGATGACGTCACTTACTGTGTCAACAACAGTTCAGCCCACTGTTTACTGTAGGTGTTTTCGTTCTTAATTTATTTCACCATGAAAAAAGCTCAAAAGTCAGTTTATAAGTATTGCATTGTGCCTTTATGCAAAAACACTATCAGAAGTGCACCTGATAAAGTGTTTTTTCAAGTCCCGATTGGTGCAAAAATACGTAAGAAATGGTGCGAGATTATCAGAAGAGATGAAGTATCTGCAACAGCTTGTTTACATTGTTGTGGAGATCACTTTAATGTAAATATGACGTATTTATTTATTTATTAAATTGTTTGAACTTAGAGCTTAAGCTCCCTAAAGGCCATTATTACAATGCATTTAAATGGTACATAATAAAGAAAATGAATGCTCAGCACAGTTTATAATTTAAATCCTAAATATATATTATATAGATACAAACACCTACCTAAATGTGCTGAACAATCTCCACAGCTAACAGAAAGAATATTTTCTTCATTTTCATTGCAAATAGCTGTTACAGCATAGCATTTCTGTCGCACGTTATGCTCAGGTGTTATTCGAGCCTTAACCACACAAATGCCATCCTCGTCTCTTTTTACTTGTACATATCCTATTGCTGAATCTCCATAAGATTCACGTTCGGATCTGTATCAAAAAGTAATAATCATTTAGCAATAAAATACAGTATATGTATGCAGCGTCGTTTAACAATAATCAAAAATTATAGGTTATGTTTACTGCTCATCATATTTAGGATTGTATATATGTCTTAAATAACGTACATAATGTTATTATAGAATAATTATTAGTTATTAATTAATTACCTTGCAGCTTTCACTCCTTTTACTTCAGCGGACGTAAAATTTGGATTTGAAAGAAAATAAGACGACATCATGAATGCATCTATTCTCGGCAGATTATCCGATTGTGCTTTTACAAAACCACTTTCAGTCATTGTCTTAAATGATTTATAATATCACTAGGATGCTAAAATTACACTTAAAGAATAAATGAATTCACAACACACTAATAACACACACTAATCACAAGCCTGCAATGCCATACATATAATTATGTCCGGACACATCTTAGACTAAACACGGAGTATCCGCCAAATGTAAAATGTTAGAAGCCTTTATTATCACGCAGGAAATTCATGTAGTTCTTCGCCGGAGACATCAGAGTCTAAACATAATCATCCGCCACATCTCGCATCCGCAAGAACACCAACCGATTGTACTTTTTATATCGATGAAGGGTCTATATAAGCCCCCTTTGCGTTAACACACTAAGTTAATCTTGGTTCACCATTGTAACCAGTTGCTTCACATGTTTGTATCTCGTTGTAATTAAGTGAATAAATTAATTTTTAAACTTTAATTCTCTATCGAGTTCAAACCAAAAACCTCGTTGCAATTTTAAAAGTAAATATTAAATCTTGTGAAAGTTTTCAAAGAAGGAAACTAATTTTAATTATTTAAATTAAAATTCTTTATCGAGAAACGTAATTATATGTGAACAGTACGCAGTACGACTTGTTGACACAGTAAGTGACGTCACATTTCGTTTAGCCAATGGTGTTGCGTTTTAGAAATTTGAATTAATTTGCACTTTTATTTATTAATTTTAAGTAATTAAAAAATTATTAATTACTAAAATAATGATTTAGTTCAAATATCCGGCCAATAAAGATTCGGAATAAAAATATTTGAACCAAATTTAAATTTCATGCATATTCCCTATTCCATTCAAAATCGCTTAAATGTTGCCAATAAAATATTAGAACATTTAGATATTGAACCTACAATATTGTCATCACATTCTTATGTGGCAAGTACCGCATCATCAAATATTTGTAATTTACCAAATATCTCACTTAACCATTGCCAAAACATTACTATTAATTTAGTAAGTAAAAAAGAATAAAATATATAAGTAAATAATCGTGTTATTATTATTATTATTTTTTATTTTTATGTAGTCCTAGAGAAAGTATAGTTTGTAACACGTTTGGAATGGCTATTCCACACTCGTGGACCGCCAGTCAAACTTCCATTCGTGTGGAATATGCCTCATTCCAAACTTGTTACAGAATATACTATATTGCTTGGCCTATAAGTCATGCTCTCTCCAAGCTATCGGCGGTTCAGACTAATTTTTCTCAATTCCATAGATATGAGGCGGTTGGGGAACCCGACAATTTATGAAATTTGTGATGACATGCCTGGAGATTATTTAGAACAGCTTGAAGAGATGTACACAACTTTGAAGCCTCATTGTACGCTGTTAGCAACAACAAAGCGGATAGATAAGCTACGATTAAAAAGAGGTGCTGTGTCCCACTCAAGTGATTCTCTCCAAGAATCCGGACACCAATAATTGTAATAGAAGTCGCCATCCAAATGAATTGCAAAGTCGAAAGGTAAGGTAAGTGGTCAATTTAAGCAAATTTCAAATTATGTAATTACCGGAATTGAAGCCCCTCGCTTGCGAAGCGTCGAAAGTTTTGAAACACATTCATCGTATTCATCAAACCCGCTTATAGAAAGCTTTTTTTTTGGAAGTTCTATATTTTCAGTACGTAAATTCAAAACGTGTTGTAATCATTTTGTATTTTGTTCATTTCCAAATTAACGTTATAAGGTTATGAATATTAATTTCCGAAACATTTTCAACTTTTTAAAATTAGAATTTAGAATTGGCTGGCCCCTCTATGTAAACCAATGCGTAGCGTCTCTGCAGCGGCAATCATTGTCTAGCATTCCAATATAATATATTTATTTTCGGAGAATTCACAAGCGATATCACGAAGTAGAATAATTAAGGCAGCACGGTTAATGCGTCTACTCTTTTTTAAATAAAAAACTTCGAGCAGATAGCGTTATATCGAATCAGCGTTAAACGAGGTCTTAGTGTAGTTGGTGTTTGATATTTCCTCCTTTGCGACATAAATCTAAGTAGGCGGAAAAAAATTGAATTCCAAAGAAATCAATATGAGAGGTGAGTCTGTCATTATCTAATTTAATTTAATAATAATAAATAAATCTCATTGCTTTAGGAGTAAAAAGAGTAAACGTTATTATTGAAGAGAAAAGACAGCTCCTAATAAAGAAAGAGGAGGAGATAAAACAACTAAAAAAATATATTAAGAAAATGGAAGCAATAAAATAGTTATTTGTATCACTAGGCCAGAAACTGATTTTTTGCGAGTGCGAGTAAAGTTTGAGGGGTGAGGCCGAAGGCCGAAGCCCTCAACTGCGAGTACTCGCAAAACAGTTTCTGGACGTATGATACACAATATTTTTTAGGTCGACAAAAATATTTAAATAAAGAAATATAAATTTGTAGTTCAAATATCTCGGCTAGAGAATTTATTTTTTCTTCTGTTGGCAATATTTACCCGGAAAGATTAATTTGAACTTAAAAATCAAATACCCAGTATGTAATGCCTTTTGACGTTTATGACAAAACAACCTGCTATTATGACATGGATTGAGATTCTTGCAATATTGTTAAATTAAAAACATCCTTTATTTTTAAAACTAATATTAATAAAGTTCTTATCGATGTTAACAAACGGTGTAATTGACATTTAATTTTCGATTTGGTTAGCAGATTCGGTGCTACCAACCTACAAAATTAAAATTACACTAGTTTACATTTTCGGGCCTAGTCCTGAAAATCGGATTTTCGGGCCTATTTAGAGGACTTCAAAATCAGTCATTTAGGACGGAGGCCAAAAAAGTAAAATACAGACCGGGATAGCGGAGGTTAGTATAAATCTTGTCCTGAGTTTTAATTAATTAAAATCTTGTAGGCAGACAAGTTGCTGCAAATGCCAGCCAAAATAAATTATGTTACAGTAATACCTCGCTTGACGTTACCTCCGTTAACGATACCTCGCTATAACGTCATTGCTGGGTGACGCGGTAATTTCCGTATTTATATACATTGTGCACTACTAGCGAGCGCGCGTATGCGGGGATTCCCCGGACTTGTCGGTTGTACCATATGTTCTATGCATATGTGTTTTTACTATAACCTTCACAGCAGTCGTTATACGCACGTTACATAAATAGTTTATAAAACATCGCTCTAAAATAAAATGTCAAACAAACGAAAATCGATAAGTTTAGAAACGAAATTAAACTTAATAAATCGAGTAGAAAGAGGCGAAGAAAAGAGTGCAGTGTCACTACAAACAGGATTGTCTTATTCAACTATGTCAACAATTGTAAGCCAATCAAAGAAAATAAAAACCTCTGTTGAAAACAACAACGTTACTAATAAAAAAATTTGCCGCACGCGAAGTAGCATTATTGAAAATGTTGAGAAGTTGTTAAGTGTTTGGATTGATGATATGGGCCAACGTCACATGCCAGTGAGTCAAATGTTAATTCAAAACAAAGCAATAAGTTTGTTTAACTTCTTAAAAGACCAAGAAGAAGGAAACAATGAAGAAAATTTTGTAGCATCACGTGGATGTTTTGAAAAATTTAAACATACGGGAGAGGGATCTAGTGCTGACATAGAAGAAGCAAGAAAATTTCCGAAACAATTAAAAACTGTAATTGAAAGAGGTGGATATCCTGCAAATTTGATATTCAACGTTGATGAAACGGGTCTATTTTGGAAACGTTTGCCATCTAAAACATTCATATCGCAAGAAGAGAGAACGGCGTCAGGGTTCAAAGCTGCGAAGGATCGCTTGACTCTGTTACTGGGCAGTAATGCATCGGGAGATTTGAAACTGAAACCAATGCTAATTTATCATTCGGAAAATCCACGGGCCATGAAGGGTTTTTCCAAGTCTAATTTACCAGTAATATGGAAGTCTAACAGAAAAGCCTGGGTAACAAAGGATCTATTTAATGATTGGTTCGTTAATCATTTTTGTACTGCAGTTAAGCGTTATTGTCAACAAAACAATTTAGAACAAAAAGCGTTATTGCTACTGGATAATGCTCCTGGTCGTTCAGTAAATCTTAACGCACTGGAGACTTGCATTCCAGTTGAAGTTATGTGCCTTCCACCGAACACAACATCTATAATTCAACCTATGGATCAGGGTGTTATAGCGGCATTTAAAGCTCGTTTCCTCCGGTACACTTTTTCCAACTTAATTGACGCTGTGGACAGTCAACAAGTGTCAATAAAACAATTCTGGAAGAGTTACAACATAATGAATGCTATCTACATAATCCAACGATCTTGGGATGAAGTATCACAGCACTGCCTCAAAACAGTTTGGAAGAAAGTAGGACTCAATTTAGAAGAAGAATCGGAACTTGCTAATTACATCCAGAATGAACTTATTGAAATGGCACACCAATTACAGTTCAATGAAGTTGACGCTGATGATATTCAGACATTACTACAGGATAACAACGACATTCCACTAACAAATGAAGAATTGCAAGAACTAACAAGAAAATTTGGTAAGAGAAGATGCCAATTCTGACATCGATATGGAAGAGCCGCCGGTTAAAGTTTTAACAATAAAAATATTGTCCGATTGCCTGAGTCAGCTGTCTCATTCGATAGATATTTTGTCCGCAAATGATCCAGATTTGGCGCGAAGTTGTGCTGTAAAAAGAAATGTATTAAATGCTTTAACATGTTACAGTGAGCTATTACGAGAAAAAAAGAGACAAGCAACGCAATCGACCCTTGATTCGTTCTTGTCAAAAAAATAAAAACGTCACAACTTGTCAGTTTATTTACATTTATGTGACCGCTAATTTTGTAATACATACATGCATACTAATTTTAAACTTTAAATTTTGTCAAGAAAAACTGTTTAGGTTGTTCCTATCTATTAATTAAAAAATAAAAAACCAAACAATGTATTTTTTTCAATTTAGTAACCTATCCCTATCCATCGGGTGTTATTTCTTCCTCCGTTAACGTTAATTCGGTTAACGTAAGGTTCTTGAGGAACGCATCCCTAATGTTAAACGAGGTATTACTGTATTACGTTATGTTATCTATATTAGTTATTATTATTCTGTAATTAAATGTTCTTAAATTAAAAGTTATTAATTGGTGTTCAATTTGTTTACTTTTATGTTACTTCAAAAATAATAATAATAAATAAAATAATAAATGTTTGTAAATCAAAGAATAATTTCATTTCTTTATATCCGAATATTCATATTCTTATTTTCAGTTAATATTTCGAGCTGTTCAATGTGACATCTCGACCGGTGTCGTGAGACCTTACATCCCACGTAGCCTGAGGCAACAAGCCTTCAACATTATTCATGGATTATCTCATCCCAGCGGACGGACCACTGCGCGTCAACTGAAGAAGTTCATCTGGCCCGGCATCAATAAAGACGCTCTTCTCTGGGCTAGGCAATGTGTACGCTGCCAACGATATAAAGTACAACGGCATAGCCGTCTCATACCCAACCATATTGACCAGTGATCTAATCTTCAGTAAGTTTTTTGTTGTTATATGTTATTATGTTATTAAAGTATTAAATGATGAATTGGTTAAATTGTTTTGAATCCGATCGAACACGGTTTAAATCTGCGCGGCAAAATTTGAACTAACCAATTCGCATCGACGCCGACGGGCGAAAACTCGCCATCTGGAGGCAAATGTCATTTACAAACGTTCCACTGTCGTTTGTCCCTTCGAATCGTTTTCTAAAACTGGCGAATTGGATATCATCGGATTCTTCAGATTCCTATTTGGAAGGTGTAAGTTTGTGGTTTTCTTTACAGAGTTTTTTTTACACACGAAGCTTTTCAGGAAATCAAAGAAAACTATGACAGGTTTTTTGTGGATTCGCATCCAGAATTTTGTCCACCTTTGGATAAATTGATAGACTTTGCACAGGTGGATGTGATTTTAATTTCGAATTATTTGTGCATGATGGCTCTGTCGTTTATAATGGAAGGGACCGGATTCCAAGGGAGGGTTTATGCGATAGAACCGACACTACAAATCGGCCGGTAATTAATTCTTGATTATTACAAGTCCCCCAACTAATTGATTTCTTAGTTTATTGTTAGAAGAATTAGTTGAGCAGTGTCCAAAGACCAATTTTGCAAGCCAGTGGAAGAATTTTGTACATAAACTTCCTTATCCGCTCAATGATTCATTCAAACCGAAATTTTGGAAGAGAATTTACAATATGGTCAGTGTAAATGCCAGCTTGTCTCATATTCAAATGGTCGGATATAGTGAAAAAATTGTAAGTATAGCATTTAAATTTTTGCACAAATTATATACAGTTCCCGCCATATTGTTCGCACAATATGGAAAAAACTTTCATCTTCGATTTCTTTAAAAATCTAAATCTGCCAAAAGTTTGTGTATGTTCAAAAGCCCAAAATGGTCTACTTGAATTCTGGAAGCGATTTTTTATTTCAGAGAAAATGGAATAAATTTATTGAAACTTCAAAAACTGAAAAAAAATCATAATTTTAAAATGAAAATTATTTTTGTTTTGGGTAAAATTAGTTAGATATTCACTAGATGTGATGCCAATTATGAAAGCAGATGATGATGATCTTTAACCGATGTCCAACAAAATTGTTATTTTTCAAATTTCAACTTTCTCTTACAATTTCCATGTGTAATCTTGAATTTTAATTAATTAAAATCTTGTAGGCAGACAAGTTGCTCCTAGAAGAGAAGCAAGAGCAAGTAGTTGGCGTTTGTAATTTCCTCCATTGCGACATAAATCTAGGTAGCCGAAAAAAAATTGATTTTCAAACATAAATAACAAGATGACACCTCGCAAGTTAATCTAATTAAATTAAATATGAATAAAATTCATTTCAAATAACCCGCGGTTATGTTTTAGTTTACAATTTAGCTGCAGTGGCGCATGCTTCTCTTATTGCTGAGAAACTGGTAAAAGATAAGTAACGGTTTGCTACTGGGCCAAATAGTTCGGATTACTGCCCTCGAGTTCGGTGTTGCCAAATATTTGTATTGAAGGGGCAATCCAACGCCATCTTTATTTTACAAGCCGTGAACTAAGAAATTTGGCAGCAGTGTTGCTAGGCGGACATTTTGCATTCTTCAGTTCAGCATTGCATCATTGAGTTGTTGTTGATATTGTTATAAAGTGCAGTTAACGTTAGATAGTTGTGGTATTTCCAAACCTGTGTGTATTTATCAGAATATTTAACTCAATAATTTGATATTCGACAATATAGAAAGTAAGTACATTTAACCTTTGGTTCATGCTTTTCACATGAAAACTTTTTAGATGACTAGAAAATGTTGTGTCCCAAGCTGCAAATCGAATTACGAAAGTGTATCCGTAAAGGGGCAAGCTGCAGTTACTACGTTTTCATTTCCAAAAGATGAAGAAACGAAAAAGAAATGGCTTCGAGCTATCCCGAGGAAAAATTGGCAGCCTACGAAGTATTCATCTGTTTGTATAAAACATTTTAACGAAAATGATGTTATATTAGATCAGATATACAAAAACGGGTCAACTGTTACTACGTTGCTATTAGCACACCCAAAATTAAAGGAAGACGCTGTACCCACAATTTTTCAAAATCTTCCAGTTTATCTGTCTTCAACTTCAACAGTAGTTAGACGAAAAGACCCTGAAGTAAGAAGGAAAGCGTTGCAATCAAAAGAAGCTGGAAAAATTGAAGAATTTGTAAAATCTGATATTATAAATGACTTTACAAATTTTCTTGACACTTTTCAAACAAAACTAAATGGTATAAACAGTGAAACAAAGTGGAACTTTAAAATTAAGAGCAACTTTGGTGTTTGGCTGTATTTATTAAATATTGAGTGTTCTAATAGTTCTTCTGAAAGTGAAACTGAGTTAAGTGCCGCCGAAATTTTATGTAGTGTTCTTGTGAAAAGTGATTTAACATTAAAACTCTTTATTGGAAAAGAAGAAATTTCTGCTCACGATTTGAACTGGATTCTCCCTTGTGATTTAAAATTATCTCGATGGTCGCAACTTGAAAATATATTAGTTAGGTATGCCAACGTAAGTCAACACAATTTAAGGACTTGATCTTTTGAATTTTTCTTGCAAAAGTCGTATGAAAATTTAGTTATGTGTAACGAAAAAGCTGAAGAAATGGAAGACTATCAACATAAAAAACAATTGGAACTTTTAATTGATCAGTTAAACATGATATTGTTAAAAAGATGAAAATATTCCCCAGCAACTATTTTGTTTGCATTTATGGCTTATTCATATTCATTGTCTTGTTACATGCTCTTACAAGATCATTTGCTGCTGCCTAGTAAACGATATTTACAACAAATATCTTCTAGATTTAATGTAAAACCAGACAAAAATCTTTCAAATACAAGTCACTATTTGAAACAAATTTCCAAAAACTTGACTGTTCGAGAAAAATATACAATATTACAAATTGATGAAATTTATGTGAAATCTAAGTTAGATTTTAAAGCCAATGGAATTGTTGGCAGTTCAGAAAATACTGCTAAGGATCTGGCAAAAACTATTCAAACTTTTATGATCTCTTCTGCTTTTGGTAATTTTAGTGAAGTTATTCGACTAGTTCCTGTGAATAACACAACAGGAGATCAGTTAAAGATACTCGTTAATGAGGTAATTGAATTTGTTCAAAAATGTGGTTTTCCTATAGTTGCGATACTAACTGATAACAATAGAATAAATCAGAATATGTTCACTTTAATTTCTCCAAACGAATCTATGCCAAATCCATGCTTCCCTGATATTAATACTTACCTATCGTATGACACTGTTCACATTTTTAAAAATGTTAGGAATAACTGGTTGAACAAAAAAGATACTTTTCACACTTTAATATATCCTGATTTTGAAAATTATACAATAAAACGGTATGCATGTTTCGAACATTTGCGACTATTTTTCAAGGACGAGCAAAATAAGTTAATTAAAAAAGCATATAAGTTGAGTTATAAAACTTTGTATCCCTCGAATTTAGAGAGACAAAACGTTTTGTTAGTGGATAATGTTTTTCATATGTCAACTATTGCTGCTTTACAAACGGAAGAAAAATGTACAGATACTGCAAATTTTTTACAAATTTTCCGCATCTGGTGGGATATTGTAAATTCTAAAAACCCTATCGTAGGAAAAATAAAAAGAAATGAATGGGCAGGACCAGTTTGTAGTATTGAGGATGAAAAGTTATTGTTTTTGAAACGTTTTTTGTCTTGGATAGAAGCATGGCAGTCTTTCAAGGACAAAGCTGGCTTAAGCTCCGACACATTTGAAGCAATAAGAAGAGCATCTCAAGTGTTATGTAAAATTGCTAACGATGCTTTAACAAAATTTAATGTTTCGTATGTACTCTTGGGGAAATTTCAAACAGACAAGTTAGAGAAAAGGTTTGGAATGTACAGACGACTATCTGGATCAAACTATAATGTATCAGTTAGGCAAGTAATTGAATCAGAAAACAAATTACGAATAAGACATATTTTGAAAATGATCAATAAAAAAGAAGCATGCTTTAGCAACTTTGCTAATGAAAGTACTGAATCAAATTTATATAATGTTGACATTGATCAATTTCGCCCCATTATAACTTCAAATTATCTTGAATTATGTGAAATCGAGGAATCAAGCTGCATATATGTTTGTGGCTATGGAGCACGATCTGTTTGCAAAAATCTGGAATGTACTGCCTGTGTTTTTTTATTTGAGGAAGGACGCGGTAGTAATGTTTGCAACGAATATTTTGACTTTTTACAGCGAGGTGGCTTAAGTGTACCAAGTTACCATGTTAAGTGTGTTTTCTTTCATATGTATGCTTTGTTAGAATATATTGTAGCTAATAGCGTGTGGGAAACAAAATTTTTGCAATCTTCCTGTCAAAAAGGCATTTTAATTCAACTGACACAGTTAAGCTTAAATTCCAATAACTTTTTTCAACAATTTGAATTACATTGTCTGTGTGGCAACGATGTTTCTAGATTGTTTAAAACATTGTATTCTGTTTTTGCAAATATTCTGTTGAATAACTACACAAAATATTCAAAAGAAACAAATGGCACTAAAAATTTAGAGAAAAAAAGGAAATTAGCTACGCTAACAAAAGAGAAAAATAAACGTTAAAAATATGTTATTTGTAAATAATGTTATTTAATGTTTAATAAATACCACAAAATAAAATTTCCTGCCCTTACTAACTTTTGTTTTATTTCTTAATACTATCAGAATAATGATGTAGTATGGATCATTTCATGTTAGTTATTTTTTAATAAGTTTCGATTGCAACCGACGTGCAATGATACCCGGCCTACTTCTGTGCATTAATGCGGTGTTGCCAAGCATGGCTTCACGGCTTGTAAATAAAGATGGCGTTGGGCAATCTGTTATCTGTTTGCACAGATTTTGTTTCTTGTCTCCATGGTTTCGTAAACATTAGTCAATATGTGACGCTAGTCTGTCGTTACCTAATTTAATTTAATACTAATAAATAAATCTCATTGCTTTAAGAGTAAGAGGAATAAATGCGATGCTAGATGGAAAAAACAAGAAATAATCCTAAAAGAGGTAGAAATAAAAGTACTCAAACAAGACATAAAAAAAATGGAGGGAATAAAAGCCAAAATACAGACCGGGATAGCGGAGGTTAGTATAAATCTTGTCCTGAGTTTTAACTAATTAAAATGTTGTAGGCAGACAAGTTGCTGCAAATGCCATGGTTTCGTAAACATTAGTCAATATGTGACGCTAGTCTGTCGTTACCTAATTTAATTTAATACTAATAAATAAATCTCATTGCTTTAAGAGTAAGAGGAATAAATGCGATGCTAGATGGAAAAAACAAGAAATAATCCTAAAAGAGGTAGAAATAAAAGTACTCAAACAAGACATAAAAAAAATGGAGGGAATAAAAGCCAAAATACAGACCGGGATAGCGGAGGTTAGTATAAATCTTGTCCTGAGTTTTAACTAATTAAAATGTTGTAGGCAGACAAGTTGCTGCAAATGCCATGGTTTCGTAAACATTAGTCAATATGTGACGCTAGTCTGTCGTTACCTAATTTAATTTAATACTAATACATAAATCTCATTGCTTTAAGAGTAAGAGGAATAAATGCGATGCTAGATGGAAAAAACAAGAAATAATCCTAAAAGAGGTAGAAATAAAAGTACTCAAACAAGACAAAAAAAATGGAGGGAATAAAAGCCAAAATACAGACCGGGATAGCGGAGGTTAGTATAAATCTTGTCCTGAGTTTTAACTAATTAAAATATTGTAGGCAGACAAGTTGCTGCAAATGCCATGGTTTCGTAAACATTAGTCAATATGTGACGCTAGTCTGTCGTTACCTAATTTAATTTAATACTAATAAATAAATCTCATTGCTTTAAGAGTAAGAGGAATAAATGCGATGCTAGATGGAAAAAACAAGAAATAATCCTAAAAGAGGTAGAAATAAAAGTACTCAAACAAGACATAAAAAAAATGGAGGGAATAAAAGCCAAAATACAGACCGGGACAGCGGAGGTTAGTATAAATCTTGTCCTGAGTTTTAACTAATTAAAATGTTGTAGGCAGACAAGTTGCTGCAAATGCCATGGTTTCGTAAACATTAGTCAAAAATGTGCAACTTTTTAGGATGAATTATTTTCACAACAGTTACCCCCACATGTCACTCTCTTAACGATTTCGTGGTGAGTCGACGTGTTTTGTTCTGTGTACATGTGTGCTCCGGTAATTTTAAATTGTTTTGCGTTTATTTTTCAATTTATTAGTACCAAGAGTACAGGACATTTTGTGCAAGTTTCTTAATTTAATTTTTAATTCTAGTCGTACGTCTCTCGCGAGGAATAGTTTTTGAAATATGCCATCGAATCCGGGCTTTGTTTGCAACAAGTGCGAGAAGAGGTATAACACCACCGACCGGGGCCAGACCGCTCATGAGGCCAAGTGTACGGTGAAGCGAGTCATCGAGGCATGTTTGTGGTGCGACCGGACGTTTTTTACCTATGCTACTAAGCATTCGCATATGCGGCAAGCACACAGGGAGGAGTTCGCGGCCAGCGTGCGAGCTGAAGCTGTGGAAGTAGGAAGTAGTCGATGGAATGTCCTGATGTCGCATATGCAAGATTTTTACTGAAGCATTTACCAGTAATTTTTTTTTTGTGTGTTCTGTTTTTTTATGTGTTCCGTTAAAATATATATTGTTCAAATCCATAAGACTACTTAATTTAAGTTTAAGTTTAAAATTTCGGTCTAAAAATTGGTTCAAAAGTAAAATATATGTAACACAGTAGTAATATTTTACCTACAAACATTGCCTTGAAATGTCAATGGGATGTGCCGGTCAGTTTACAAAAACATTGAAGGAATTTTTAAAAGTCTGCGTCACCGAATCGTTTTGTTTTATTCCGAATTTGTTTCTTAATATGCGACTTAAGTTGTTCTGTTTATAAACGACTGCATAGAAAATAATTTAATTATGTAAATTTTGGAAAGATCAAGAGATCCAAAAACTATGCCGAAAATGTTATCATCATTGCAGACAAACAATATTGTCAATGTTAATTTTAAATTTCAGCGAAAACACCAGCGTCGTTCATTTCATAACTACTTTGATCTTGTGTAAGTACTAAAATAATTTTTCTCATGCAACTTACAAGTTTTGGTAGTTTCTTAAATATAACAATATTAAAAATGATTTTAGATTAAATGATCGTGACTACAAAATTCGAGAATGCCTGGGTACCAATCACTCTTTGGAATGTCTGACATAACTTATGGATCATTTGAAATCCACTTACACATAATTTGAAGCAATCAGCTTCCAAAATATTTGACAATTGTAAACATATTTGACGAGCTTGCGCCAAATCATACGAACCAGTCAGGAGGTCATCCATATAGATAGAAATCCTGCTTTAAAATGATAGAAATTTTAGGCAAAGAATTTTCGCATTCAATGCCTAATTGAAACAACGACCGAATGGCCAAAAATGAGGCCGAAGCAGTACCGTAGGTCACAGTATTTAAATTATAAACCCGCAGAGACTCAGATGGAACCGTGCGCAACAAGATTCGTTGCCGTGACTTTTGGTTAGGCTCGACTAGAACCTGCTTGTACGTTTTCTCAATATCAGACAATATCGCATAGTTATACCGCTGAAAACGAACAGTAATCGAAAATAAATCCTGCTGAATAATATTGAGCCAATGACCACTGGAAGTGGACATTTCCTCTTTTAATACCTCACGATGAGAGAGAAAAAAAGAAGAATCCGGAGAATCTGTCACAACAGATGACACATGACCTATATCTTTGTATTCCTTCATGTACATAAAATAAACTTCAAACAAAATTGGGTTGGCTGTTAAACGTCTTTCTAACGAAAAGAATCTTTTGAGTGCAACCTCTCGAGAATAACCAAATGCGCCTCGCAGGAGAATATTCTTCCTTTGAGAGCGCTTGCTTCATCGGATAGCTCTCAAGGTTCCAAAACCTCATAAGCAAATCAGGAACTTCGTTTGGACAATTGAAATGGCAATGAACCATATTGGTAGAAGGGGCTTCTATACGACCCACTACTACCCAATCAAAAAGAGTTTTCTGCAATCATGGACGATTGGGATCTAGTCTTATTTGATTTAGTTGATAAAGATCAGACAAGTGAATATTGCACGGAGTTATGAATTCTTGATCAACTTGGTAACTGGGAATATTGCCAGTGATCTTATCGATAATTAAATAAGAAAGATTGAACTTGCACCTTGATTCATGTAAATACAAGGTCACATCACATCTTGAAGGAAAACAAGAATTGACCTTATGGAGGTCTGACACGGAAATGTCTGTCAATCCCATCGGCAGTGACAACTTCCTAGAGAGATTCAAAGGTTTAAAATTGGACTGTGAACCAGAATCCAAAAGAATTTTAGTCGATGCTGATCTTCTGGCAGAGTCAAAAATCTGGTCGGAGTCGTTTGGCAGCAAAACCTGCGCCTCGTTCGTCTGCGCGGGTTTAACTTGTCCTTTCAACGACACTGATCACTCAGAAGGAGTCGACAGTGGTATGTCACTCATTAAATCTATCTTTCCGGCAGGGTAAAATTCTGCAATAAAATCTGGGTATCATTATGACAAAATGCTGATATCGTGTGTTGGGGTTCAGCTTCTGATTCTGACAACACGGTTTGCTTCGATTGAGTCGACCGTGATGCGCCACCAGTAGAATCTGTCCTTCTGCCAGCATCAAAATTCTGCGTGGGGACGATAGGCAGCAAAATCTGCCTTTCACAATAACAAAATGCTGAAATCGTTTGTTCGGATTCAGTTAGTGATTTTGACAACACGGATCGCTCAGAATAAGTCGACCGTCATACTGCCCTCCTAAGAAAAACCCCCGTATCTACAAAAAAAAAAAACATTGAAATTTTAGTACTTATTCGATTCTGCTCGATTTATATGACATATTTACTTAATAAAAAGACTGTAAATGCAAGAAAGCATTGCATTTACGGTCTTTTTATTAAGTAAATATGTCATATAAATCGAGCAGAATCGATAAGTACTAAAATTAAAAAAAAAAAAAATTTCTGTAGATACGGGGGTCTTTCTTAGGAGGGCAGCATACGCCACTATTTGAAAGTGTCCTTTCGCCAGAGTCAACATTCTGTGCGGAACTGGATAACACGGATCGCTCCGAGTGAGTCGACCGCGTTATGCTATTAATAGAATGTGCATTTTTTTGCAGATTCATAACTCTTCATGGAGACGATGCAATATGCTGAAATCGAGCCATCGGAGTCTTGCTCTATTACAAAATCTGAACCCGCCTTGCATTCTGGTTGTTCGCAAGTCAACTTTATCTTGTTCATCAAATATTCAGCTTCGGTCATGATAGAAGAAAAATAATTTTCGAACTGAGAAAGTTGAATGCCGAGATCATCGTCATTATCAATGGCAGTGATGCTTGCATGAACCTCCTTGTAATCGGTTAAAAGTAACTCAAAGGAATCTAAACGCCTCTGTAAATTTATGACAATCTTTGCAGGTTCTATAGCTTGCTCGGGATCGCCACGCGAATCTTGCACACTATTAACTTAGGAGTAACTTAGGAGTAGAACTAAAAGAAAAAATACGAAGTAAGTAATTATTGCTACTGTAAGATAGTCCTAAATATCTGTCATAATAATATATAACGTTTTGATGATGTAGTAGGATTCATTATTTTTCTATATACAGTGAGAACGCGTGGGTTGGAATAAATTCATTTAAAATTTGTGGGTTTGGTTTTTGGAAAAACGCTCGGACACGTCGATTTTTGTTCTTAAAACTGCATCTTTTTCGATATTTGTAATTTTATAATTGTCTTTTGTTCTTGCACTATGACGTCATCAATAATTTTTTTAAATTGCACTCCATATTTTTGTTCACGGATTTGGATGCAGTATATTTCTCTGATTACAGAAATGTCAAATTTGTATGACCTTGAAGAGGAAAGTTTTCGAAATAATCAGTTCTAAAGTTTCAAAAATTTATAATAAAATTATTGGAGTAGACCACTAATAATATCATCAACGAAGCGCTGAAAATCTCGCAAAACACTCAATTGTGTGTTTATTTTGTTTTTTTGCTTGTTGACACTTGTCAAATACAGTTGCAAAGTTTGAAGAATGGCGCGTTTAACTGAGAAACAACGAGAAAGGCCTACAATATAGTTTTGTTGAATTATAGGAATAGACATGAGCTCCACAAATCGCTGTTCTACGCACATACAGTGAGGACACGTGGGTTGGAACAAATTCATTTAAAATGTATGGGTTTGGTTTTTGGAAAAACGATCGGAAACGTCGATGGTAAATTCATGTACAACAGCTGGCCCAAAAATAAGTTACGACTATCAACTTTATTTTTTCAAATGGAAACACCTATTTTTATTTCATTTTTGAGTTCTGCATCGAATTCGAAGTATTTTTATGTACCATGTCGTATACCCAAACTCATATCAATAACTGAGATTGTATCCTACGAAATTTATTTCTCTCTGTGGTCTGAAAAGGACCGATTTATTAAAAAAACAACAAATCAAATTAAATGTTCAAACTGTTGACCATTAACTTCCTGACAATAGGCAAGTCGAAATTCAATTTCTCGTAACACTTCAGTTAACGCTTGTGCCTGGATTTGTTGTATTTCGGCTATAATTCTATTCATTAATTCATCAATATTTTCCGGTTTATTGAAGTAGACTTTAGATTTCAGATAACCCCATAGATAAAAATTTAATGGGGTTAAATCTGGAGACCTAGCTGGCCATTCGATAAAACCTCTCCTTCCGATCCATTTATTTTGGAAAATATTACGAAGGTATTGTCACGGTAAAATTCATGGGGTGCGCTGCGAGAGGTATTTGTGACATAAGGATCGATTATTTTAACCCATTTACGATTAAAGAGCATTATAAATAAATCTAATTTATTGAATAAAATTATAGCATGATAAAGTAAAATGTTACAAAGACTACATAGTAAAATATAATTATAATTGACTTACAAATTATTCATCTTTGGCTGGTATGTAGTAGTCGATTCTGAAGGACTCTGGACTCATTCTGGATGACTCTGGACTCTGCTTTACAACTACTGTCCCCAGAGCCCTTTGTTCGGGGTATTTATACCCGATGGACATGATCGGATGATCCGAATTCATGACCATATTTGGTAGTGTATATTTATAATAAACAATTAGAAGAATTAACAACGTTCAGCTCCTGTGTTCTCAGTACAGTACCTTGTATTCGGCCGCTTATAAAAACAATCCGGAGCTGAGCACGTATCGGATATTAGCAAAGTCAATACTATAAATTATTACCCTGTTAATCAATCATTTTCGAGGTGATTTAATTATTATTCTGAGAAGTCTGTGCATTACTTTGTTTGTGCATTTAGAAAAATCTGCTTCGTTACATTATTCTCGTACTGTTCTCGAATAGTGTGGGGGCACTCCATCCTGTTGGAACCATATCGAATCTGCCGGTATATTTGGGTTCTTATTATTCAGGTAAAGTGCACTTACACTGGGTATTATGTCATTTTGTAGTAAGTCTAAATATTTTTCAGAATTAAGTGTTCCCTCAATAAAAAAGGGAGCCACAATTGAGGTATCCACAATTCCGGACCAAACGTTTACTTTCTGAGGGAATTGTGTATGACTTTTCATTCTCCAATGTGGGTTTTCTGGTGCCCAATATCGAAAATTTTGCTTGTTTACCGAACCATTCAAACAAAATGTTGCCTCGTCGGAAAAAACTATATTACGTAAAAATTATGGGTTGGCATTGCATCTATCCATCATTATTTCGCAAAATTCTAATCTGCGGTCGAGATCGTATTCAATAAGTTCCTGAACAAAATGTACTTTGTATGGGTGCCATTTGTTCTTGTGTAAATATTTTAGAACAGAATATTTACTTACTGACTGTTCTGCAGCTACTTGTCGACTTGATTTGTGAGGATTCTCTTGTAAATCGAGCAAAACATTCAATTGTGTGTTTTCTGGAAATGTAACATGGTTGGTTTTGTAATTGTCTCTTACTAACTACTGATTGTGTAATAGGCCTCTCCGGGTACTTATCATTGAATAATTCGCAAACTTCAGTTTGTGTTCGAGTATTATCGCCATATTCTACCATCATCAACATTTCTATTCGTTGTTTCTCAGTTAAACGTGCCATTCTTCAAATTTTGCAACTGTACTTGACAAGTTAATAATCAAAAAAACAAGATAAACACACAATTGAATGTTTTGCTCGATTTTCAGCGCTTCCTTGATGATATTATTAGTGGTGTACTCTAATACTTTTATCATAAATTTTTGAAACTTTAGGACTGCTTATTTCAACAACTTTCCTATTCAAGGTCATACAAATTTGACATCTATGTACTCAGAAAAATATGCTGCATCCAAATTCGTGAACAAAAATATAGGGTGCAATTTAAAAAAAATTATGGATGACGTCATAGTGCGAAAACAAAAGACGATCGTAAAATTAGAAATATAAAAATAGGTGCAGTTTTAAAAACAAAAATCGACGTGTCCGAGCGTTTTTCCAAAAAACCAAACCCATGAATTTTAAATGAATTTATTCCAACCCATACGTCCTCACTGTATGAATATTCTTTATAGGTTATAAGAAGAATATTGTTGGAGTTTGTATCATATCTACCGAAATACGAATACTGATTATGATACCTATCTACATTTATTATGTATACAAGGTGTTCCGTTTTGTATCAGTGAAAAT
Organism: Dascillus cervinus; assembly: GCA_949768715.1. Classification (NCBI taxonomy): domain Eukaryota; kingdom Metazoa; phylum Arthropoda; class Insecta; order Coleoptera; family Dascillidae; genus Dascillus; species Dascillus cervinus. The sequence continues at coordinate 19,061,537 of OX458319.1, read as the reverse complement.
TAAATCTGCGATAGAATTTTAAATGTTGAAACATAAAGTTCCAATAAACATTATATCGAACAATGCTTCCTAAGGAGTTTCTACAAGAAAATTATGCTGAATTCGTGGAAAATGTAAATCTAAATGTCAGAAATTATCTCGACTTCCAACTTGCTAGGTGTCCAGTACACTTTTTTGGTCCTGCCCTAAATTGGTTAAATACAAATTATGAAGAATGCTGGATCGGGAGGGGTGGTTCTGTGGTCTACCCGCCTCCCTCCCCAATGATTTTTTTTATTTGGGGCTACATTAAAGACTTCCTGTATGCAAGTATGCTATACCTGTTAATACTCGCAAGGAGCTTAACACAGAAGATTCTAAATGCTGAACGGAATATTATACCAAAACATTCGTTCAACGTAAGACGTTCACTGATAGATATCTTTTACACTTTGAACACCTTCTTTAGATTAAATTAATTATAATTTAAATTTGTTAAAGTAGGTAGATACTAATTAAAGTTACAGTGAAACCTCCCTAAGACGACCACTTGTGGTTCTACCCATAATTGGTCTTTTCCGGAGGTGGTCTTCTTAGAGAATTATTATATCTAGAAAATAATAAATGTCTAACTATATAATATAATGTTCATATTTTAACTAAACCAAAGCAGAGTAAATGTGAAATGTTTTTTATTCAATAAGAAATACAGAAAATGTTTTATTACGCACTTAGTAAAAAAAAAATTAAAAATGAAAAATTAATGATTAATAAAATGAAATACAGTATACAAATATATGTACAGTAGTAGAAAACCTCAGCCCTAGAACGGGCTGACAGTATTTATTGTGTATTTATGCATTTTATTTACCTATTTTATTTATTATTTATCTATTTTATTTATTATTTATCTATTTTATTTATTATTTATCTACCATTTTATTTATATACATTTGCATTGCAATATAATGTATTTTGCTTTACTTACCTTTAAGCTCTGTAAATTGACGATATAAATATCAATCTTTGACGCTCAGCTTCGTCGCCTACTCTGATCTCAAAAAAAAATTGGGAAATAGACCACCATCGGGAATTATATTTTGGAATTTTGTAATTAATTCAACCATTTCATAGTTTCCAAAATTATAAGACAATAGCTTAAGACTATTTACATTATTTAAGCTATCAGTCAGGAGAATTTCAGCAATTTTTTCATTTTCTTCTGACAGTGACTCTTCATGCTGTTGATATTGGTCATTGTGAATGTCAAAAATTTGATTTTCCCAATCGGTTACGTTTTCACATTCTTCATCTTCATTAAATTGAATGTCAATATCGAAATTAATTTGTTTTGCTAGTTGTATGACTTCTTCTTCAATTCAATCTCGTTCTGTATCATTTTCAATAATGTCGCAATTAGCACCGCATTTATTGAAACACTTTTGTATGGTGGTTTGAGTCACACAATTCCATGCCTCTTTGACATAATCAATCACATCTGCCAATGAAATTTTTTTAATTAGATCGTCTACGCTTTCTGCCGCATCCGTATGTGCCAAGAGAGTTGTGATAATGCGGCGTCGATAAAGCAACTTAAAATAATGGATGATCCCTGTGACTGTGTGGCTGTGATGTACTTGATGTGTTTGCAGGCAGAAACAGCACATTAATGTTACTGAGCTTCAAGTTTTTCGGATGGCATGGAGCGTTGTCCATCAGCAATAATATTTTTCTCTTTTCCTTCTTCATCTTTTTATTAAAATTTTCAATCCACTCTGTGAAAATGTAACCAGTCATCCATGCTTTTTTATTAGCGTACCATTGCACATTCATTTTGGACATGTTCGCATTTTTAAAACATCTTGGTCGTAATGCATTATTTATTATTAACAGCTGTTCTTTTTCGCCCAAAGCATATTAGCGCAGAACATTATTGTAATTCGGTTCTTTAATTTTTTAGATCCGTGCGAATTAGAACCTTTAAACGCCAAAGATTTTGTAGGCAAAGCACGATAAAAAATGTCTTTTAAATCATATACCTTTAGCAGAAAGGGTAATTGTTGAATCCACTCAGCTACATCATTTTTATTCACGGATTCACTTTCACCACATAAAGTGTTCGTTTTCTTGAACTGCTGGTTGGCGAGCGCGTAGCAAAAAGGATTCAGCGGACTGTTGGCGTAGCAAAGGAAGTAGCAGAACATGTACTTACAGATGGTCGTTCGTGCAGGGCGGTTCCGCACAGAATCCCTCGACCAGCGCCAGGACGTGATACGGCATCCAGCAGATCACAAAGGCGCCGAGGATGAACGAAATAAAAACAATATTATTACGGAGACAAAATTTTTCTAGCCAGCCACCACTTGCCGTAAATATCTCAATTTTTAACGTCTGTGCAAAGTTGAAGCTTTTTTCTTAGGAATTTTCCTGGCCCGTGCACCATCAAACCAGGCTAACGTTAATTCATTATTTTCCTTATAAGGCTTTGTCCTTTAAAATTTTTTGAATTTGAGTTTTTCCGCACTTATATTTCCCGGACAGTTTTCTTTGGGATAAACCGCTTTCTGCATATTCAATAACTTTTATACGCGTCTCTAAATTTAAAGCAATTGGCGCACTTTTGCCAGACATTATCAATCGTTTACACAACACGATCTTTATCGTCTGACTAAAAAACTGTTGACTAAATAAAATACGAAGAAAACTTAAAGTTGTAGGCAGATTAGGACAAGTAACGGTATCGGCAGCCCTCGTTTTCAAACCGGGATAATTTTAGCAATCTAACTAACTGTTGCACAGAATCGATCCTGACTAGCCGAATAACGGTACTAAATAACAAAAGTCAAGTCCCGTTAAAATTTTGCAGCCCGACAAAGTAATTCCCCATTAAACCATAAAAAAAAAAACGGTCGCCAATATACAAAAAGGAGCTGTCTCGGTCGGGTTAGAGGGTGGTCGCTTTAGGGAAAAATAAATACATGGAATTTTCATTAATTCAAAACTGTTCTTAAAAAAACTGGTCATATTTGGAGGCGGTCGCCTAAAAGAGGTGGTCGTCTCGAGATATTTCACTGTAGTTCGTTAGCAGATCACTACATTTTCGTTGGCTTTGCTGTTGAAATTTTTGGTCCTTGGAGTATGAGCGCTCTATCGTTGTTGGATGCTTTGGGAAGACTTATTATAGACGTCACAGGTATTCCTCAGGCGAAAACATACTTAAAACAACGAATTACCTAGTATTGCCATTCAGAGGGGTAACGCAGCCAGCGTTCTGGGAACTGTCCCTATTTCTTCTTCTCTGGACGAATTATTTAATTTAACGTAATTTTTAGTTTGTATTTTGTAGTTTAATTTTTATGTTATAATTTTATAATGTTTTAAATAGTAATAAGAATTAATTTCCATGTAATATATTTCGCATACGGTTTGATATTAACAATAATTATTTACAAAAATATGTTTTCAACTAAAACATGAAATAAGTGCTGCTTACAATTACAATTTCTCGGTAACACAAAAAATATGAGCAAGAGAGCAGCTGCTAAAAACAGCTGGTTGCTTTACAAATAACTGGCCTGACTTGTTAAAATTGAATCATGTTTTATACAAAATTAAAATTACAATAAATATGAATTAAAAACATATATCAGGTATTCAATGATATGCATTATAATAACAAATTAAAATAAAGTATCTACAGAAAATATTTTATGATGCATTTTAAGCAAAATTAATTATGATGAATTTGAAATTAACAAAATCAACGACTGAGTTAATTTAATTGTTCCAAACCGGTAACAAGAGACTGACTGACTGACTGACTGACTGACTGACTGACTGATGATGATGACGTTCATTGGGCAATTTTTTTTTCCAGATACACGAAAGAAGCATGAAATTGGCACCCGGCCCGTTACCTCAGAATATAATCCAATATTGCCTCCCTCCGGTCCTATAACTTCAACTGCAACTTGGAGCGTTATCACTGAAAATAACTTTCCCAAAAACGGCCTAAACTGCAGTGCAACTTTACCGAGCCCACAGGCTTTCAAACCTCAAATTCATCATAATTTATTATGCTTAAAATGCATCATAAAATATTTTCTGTAGATACTTTATTTTAATTTGTTATTATAATGCATGTCATTGAATACCTGATATATGTTTTTAATTCATATTTATTGTAATTTTAATTTTGTATAAAACATGATTCAATTCTAACAAATCCTGTCAGTTATTTGTAAAGCAACCAGCAAATGTAATCATTACGACTTAATCTGCTCTTTTCAGCAGCTGCTCTCTTACTCACGTGCTACACTTGTTTAGGTTTGATGGCTGCTGCCACCACCGATCAATTCATTACTGGTGGTGTCGGACGGGTTGGATTTCTCAGGAATCTGTAAATATTCGTACAAGTATAAAAATATTGCACATAAGCAACAACGAAATAAAACTTACTGGTAGCAAAATAATTCATCTTGCACTTTTCTCAATATAACTAATTGAGAGCATACTTGTAAGAGGTTTGAAAGCCCGTGGGCTCGGTAAAGTTGCACTGCAGTTTAGGCCGTTTTTGGGAAAGTTATTTTCAGTGATAACGCTCCAAGTTGCAGTTGAAGTTACAGGACTCGAAGGGAGGCAACGTTGAATTGTATTCGGAGGTAACGGGTCAGGTGCCAATTTCATGCTTGTTTCGTGTATCTGGAAAAAAAAAATTGCTCAATGAACGTCATCATCATCAGTCAGTCAGTCAGTCTCTTGTTACCGGGTTGGAACAATTAAAATAAATGTGTGTCACAAACTAGTTTTTAATGTGAAATGTAACTTTCTTGCGCCATTTTTCTCTGACATTTTTCAAAGATTATTTTATCATTCGATTGTAACCTGCGATTAAAGTCGCATTCGAGATCAATTCAATCTTTTAGTTGAAAATGCAGAAATAAAAATCAACCATAATCAAATTATTTAAGTGAAACACTAAAAAAATGAATTACATGTTAAGATATTGTTGCAGAATAATGAATTGTTTAATTTTAAAATCAGTATAAAAACAATCTTTTACTTTATTTCTACAATTTTCACAATCCAAAATCTCCAAATTAAGTTAGATTAGTTCATGCAGAAAAATGAATAAAAACTCACCGTTCCGCTGAATCAAACAACAAAACACACAAAGAAAACAATTAATATTTAAAATTAAACTTTAAAACACAGCAGGTACGGGACACTACTAACACATACAGACAACACGTATAAAATGAATTCTTTATCGACAAACAATTCCAACCATCTCTACAAAAAAAAAAAACTGGAACCGAACTGTTATCAGAATTAGAATTCGAAATAATCTAAATTTATAAAATCACATCCAGATTCGACTCAAAAATCATCAAGGTGTGCAATTTAGGTTGTATTGAAATCATTTATAATTTAAGCTTCTCCAAGCTATTTGCATGTGTTGATAGCTTTGGCAAAATCATGAAGTTATTTTTATTTTCCTAATCTTGACAGCACACAAATTCTGAAAGTTAGTTCCCGCATAATTAATAAATATCGTCGACTCACATCTGGCGAACTAAATATTCAATAACATTTAAGAATTACCTATAATACAATCGAAGCCACAGTAGCCATTAGGTGCAAGTCAAATATGATAATTTTATTGATTAAAATTACAACTTTTAAAAAAGTACCTATTTCCTCTTTCGCAGAAAACCAGGTTTAAATAATACGTGCCATCTGTTATATGTATAAAACATTATACGTAAACATGTATTATGTTTATACATATTAGAACCTTTTTCTCCTCAAAATGTATTTCCAAATTTGATAATTAATACATAGCAGGTTCATTGCCTTTAATTAAAATAAACGTTTATAATGTGTGTCTAATTCACCACAAGTCACAACAGTATTTTTTTGAAAACATGATAAAAATTCTCCAAAATGATTATCAAGTGTCTACAATAGAGGGGTAAATTCCAAGTTCAGGAAAACAAGTAGTGTCCAATGTCCGTAATAGAGGGGTGTCCACATTAGAGGGATGTCCACTATGAGGGGTTTTACTGTAGTATTAAAAACTTGTAAGTAATTTTTTTACAATTGCATATTCTTTAAAAAATGTCTTATAAGTGCATTATTCCAAATTGCCCTAGTAAATATAGCAGTAACGTAAATAATAATAACAATAAACATTTGTTTAGACTTCCTAAGGGACCAGAGCGCTGCAAATTGTGGCTACAATCACTTAATTCCGCTTTTAATCTTACAGATACCACCAAAAGCTTAAGCTTTTATGTTTGTGAAGAACATTTTACCGATAGCATGTTCACAAGCCTGTTCTAGTCAGTTGATTAATACAAAAACAAAATATTCACTCATTATTAGGAATCAATAAAATTTCTCAACTAACTCCTCGAGAAAAAATTCTTTATCATTGTAATAGATACCATAAAAATCAAATTTCCAAATTAAAATACCCTTCTCAAAAAATAAAATTGCAGCTGAATGAACTAAATAAATCGCCCCATACAGCTGTAATTTAAACTTTGACACAAAAACTTGATCCCACCACGTTACATTAGTGTTCTACATTTTGTAGATAATGATTATAATACACAAACTATTGCATACATATATGCGGGTATTTATTGAAACAATTTCATAACCGAGGTTTGCCCGTATACGGTTTGTAGATGTTGATAGAACTCATTATTCATATTTATTTTATTTTGAGATTATGAAAGGGGCCCGTTATAAAAAGGTTTCTTTCATTCTTCATATACAGACACTATATTCATTAACAAATTTAAATTTGCATTTATTATCACAAACTATGTCAAGTTTTTCTGCTTTTCAGGAACTATTATGCTAATAATAAAATGCTCTTCATGAATAAACTGAACAGACTGCGAAAAAACAATAAAAAGGCCTTTGGTAGTGATTAAGATATAATTAATAAGTGGACAAACGAATTTTTTTTTAAAATCGTCGATTTTCCAGGTACTGGGCGCGGAATAACATCTTCCAAAAACATTAAAAAATCAGATGTGCTAAGAGAGATTCCCTACATGATACACTAAACAATTCTTTTTAAATCCCTCAATTCAAAAATTAACAATTCCAGACTTGTTGTCCATGTATTTAGTCTTAGAACGGCACCAAACGGCACTTTGCAAGCCGTGAACTAAGAAATTTGACAACAGTGTCGACAGGCGGACATTTTGCATTCTTCAGTTCAGCATTTCATCATTGAGTTGCAATAATTATTGTTATAAAGTACAGTTAACGTTAGATAGTTGTGGTATTTCCAAACCTGTGTGTATTTAACAGAATATTTAACTCAATAATTTGATATTCGACAATATAGAAAGAAACTATTTAAAAGCAATACAATGTAAGTACATTTAACTTTGTACTTTGCTCTATGCTTTTCACATGAAAACTTGTTAGATGACTAGAAAATGCTGCGTTCCAAGCTGCAAATCGAATTACGAAAGTGTATCCGTAAAAGGGTAACCTTCAGTTACTACGTTTTCATTTCCAAAAGAAATGGCTTTGAGCTATCCCTAGGAAAAATTGGCAGCCTACAAAGTATTCATCTGTTTGTATAAAACATTTTAACGAAAATGATGTTATATTAGATCAGAAGTAAGAAGTAAGAAGGAAAGCGTTGCAATCAAAAGAAGCTGGAAAAATTGAAGAATTTGTAAAATCTGTTATTATAAATGACTACAAATTTTCTCGACACTTTTCAAACAAATGTAAATGGTATAAACAGTGAAACAAAGTGGAACTTTAAAATTAAGAGCAACTTTGGTGTTTGGCTGTATTTATTAAATATTGAGTGTTCTAATAGTTCTTCTGAAAGTGAAACTGAGTTAAGTGCCGCCGAAATTTTATGTAGTGTTCTTGTAAAAAGTGATTTAACCTTAAAACTCTTTATTGGAAAAGAAGAAATTTCTGCTCACGATTTGAACTGGATTCTCACTTGTGATTTAAAATTATCTCGATGGTCGCAACTTGAAAATATATTAGTTAGGTATGCCAACGTAAGTCAACACAATTTAAGGACTCGATCTTTTGAATTTTTCTTGCAAAAGTCGTATGAAAATTTAGTTACGTGTAACGAAAAAGCTGAAGAAATGGAGACTATCAATATAAAAAACAATTGGAACTTTAATTGATCAGTTAAACATGATATTGTTAAAAAGACGAAAATATTCCCCAGCAACTATTTTGTTTGCATTTATGGCTTATTCATATTCATCGTCTTGTTACATGCTCTTACAAGATCATTTGCTGCTGCCTAGTAAACGATATTTACAACAAATATCTTCTACATTTTATGTAAAACCAGACAAAAATCTTTCAAATACAAGTCACTATTTGAAACAAATTTCCAAAAACTTGACTGTTCGAGAAAAATATACAATATTACAAATTGATGAAATTTATGTGAAATCTAAGTTAGATTTTAAAGCCAATGGAATTGTTGGCAGTTCAGAAAATAATGCTAAGGATCTGGCAAAAACTATTCAAACTTTTATGATCTCTTTTGGTAATTTTAGTGAAGTTATTCGACTAGTTCCTGTGAATAACACAACAGGAGATCAGTTAAAGATACTCGTTAATGAGGTAATTGAATTGGTTCAAAAATGTGGTTTTCCTATAGTTGCAATACTAACTGATAACAATAGAATAAATCAGAATATGTTCACTTTAATTTCTTCAAACGAATCTATGCCAAATCCATGCTTCCCTGGTATTAATACTTACCTATCATATGACACATTTTTAAAAATGTTAGGAATAACTGGTTGAACAAAAAAGATACTTTTTACACTTTAATATATCCTGATTTTGAAAATTATACAATAAAACGGTATGCATGTTTCGAACATTTGCGACTATTTTTCAAGGACGAGCAAAATAATTTATTAAAAAAGCATATAAGTTGAGTTATAAAACTTTGTATCCCTCGAATTTAGAGAGACAAAACGTTTTGTTAGTGGAAGAAAAATGTACAGATACTGCAAATTTTTTACAAATTTTCCGCACCTGGTGGGATATTGTAAATTCTAAAAACCCTATCGTAGGAAGAATAAAAAGAAATGAATGGGCAAGACCAGTTTGTAGTATTGAGGATGAAAAATTATTGTTTTTGATACGTTTTTTGTCTTGGATAGAAGCATGGCAGTCTTTCAAGGACAAAGCTGGCTTAAGCTCCGACACATTTGAAGCAATAAGAAGAGCATCTCAAGTGTTATGTAAAATTGCTAACGATGCTTTAACAAAATTTAATGTTTTGTATGTACTCTTGGGGAAATTTCAAACAAGTTAGAGAAAAGGTTTGGAATGTACAGACGACTATCTGGATCAAACTATAATGTATCAGTTAGGCAAGTAATTGAATCAGAAAACAAATTACGAATAAGACATATTTTGAAAATGATCAATAAAAAAGAAGCATGCTTTAGCAACTTTGCTAATGAAAGTACTGAATCAAATTTATATAATGTTGACATTGATCAATTTCGCCCCATTAGAACTTCAAATTATCTTGAATTATGTGAAATCGAGGAATCAAGCTGCATATATGTTTGTGGCTATGGGTCACGATCTGTTTGCAAAAAACTGAAATGTACTGCCTGTGTTTTTTTATTTGAGGAAGGGCGCGGTAGTAATGTTTGCAACGAATATTTTGACTTTTTACAGCAAGGTGGCTTAAGTGTACCAAGTTACCATGTTAAGTGTGTTTTCTTTCATATGTATGCTTTGTTAGAATATATTGTAGCTAATAGCATGTGGGAAACTAAATTTTTGCAATCTTCCTGTCAAAAAGGCATTTTAATTAACTGACACAGTTAAGCTTAAATTCCAATAACTTTTTTCAACAATTTGAATTACATTGTCTGTGTGGCAACGATGTTTCCAGATTGTTTAAAACATTGTATTCTGTTTTTGCAAATATTCTGTTGAATAGCTACACAAAATATTCAAAAGAAACAAATGGCACTAAAAATTTAGAGAAAAAGAGGAAATTAGCTACGCTAACAAAAGAGAAAAATAAACGTTAAAAATATGTTATTTGTAAAATAAAATTTCCTGCCCTTACTAACTTTTGTTTTATTTCTTAATACTATCAGAATAATGGTGTAGTATGGATCATTAATTGAAAATCAGTCATGTTAGTTATTTTTTAACAAGTTTCGACTGCAACCGACGCCGACGTGCAATGAAACCCGGCCTACTTCTGTGCATTAATGCGGTGTTGCCAAGCATGGCTTCATGGCTTGTAAATAAAGATGGCGTTGGTTTTGCTCGATTTAAGCAATTTTTTATAAAGCATAGATAAAAAGAAATGATAAAATCCAATCCTAAAACCATGTACGATTGGTTTTAACCAGGCAGATTAGGCTTAATTGTTTCAAAAAACGCGGCAAACTTCAACTTCAACTTTGGGATTGCTTATTGGTTGGTTGGTTGGTTTTAAATAACACGATCTCGGCGGTCAATGATGATCAGTATTTCGTTAAATGGTACGGTCAGAAAATTTCCACGTGCGGTGTGATAAGTTCCACATCCTGCTTGTTTCTATGGTCGAACTGAGACCAAAAATTCCGTTATTGTGTTGCGGTAACGTATCCATATTTACTATAACTGCATTTCCAACCTCATCTTTGAAAACTACTGACCAAATTAAATTTTGAACTGAGTTTATTCGGCAGCCATCATCATCTCACGCATCAGCCTACCATCATCCGCAACGTCGATACGAATTGATGGCTACGTAAATCATGAGATTTTATGCCGCTCGGAGATTTGTGAAATCTCTTGTGCATACCAACAATTTTCAAACAATTTCTGAGCTCAAAAGATGGAAATTCCACTTATTATTGAAGAATTTAAGTCGTATATGTGTAAATAACTGGTCAAAAAATTGTATGTCTGATTTCTTATATAATTCCAAAATAAGAACTTTAAATTGATTTAAATATCACTCCAATTGAGTAAATGGTGCATTTTATAGTCTAATTAAATAATCCTTTATACGAATAATTGAACTTTGTTTCATTAAATTTAATTTTGGAGTTTGTTAAAATAATGGAGGTGTTAGTATTTTTATGTGAATAATACTTTGTTAATGTGGTGACAGTGATTTGTAATGGCTATATGTACCCCATTAAGTTTGAAAAGTAAACCAAACTAGCTTTAATGAACGTTTTAACATTAAAATATTTAGGGTTGATTTCACCAAGATCAGTCAGATTTAATGAATAGTTGAAAATAATTGTTGATATATCTACAGCAATTGTTGGTATGAATTTATAATGTTTATAAAATTGTGCTTTATCATTTAAATCGTTCACATTACCCGCAAAAATTTACATTTTTACATTTATACAGGGTCTTTCACAACTCGCGCCCTAGGGAAAATGAGGAAACGCGCGACGGCATTAAGATGTGTGTAAAGAAAATAAAATCTAACTTGAAAGGTACCTATTAGAGAAAAGACAACTTAAAGTTAACCAATCAGAGACAGGCGCCCTCAAGGTGTGTGTCGTAATTTTACGTTACTAGGTTATAAGAAAAAAGCAAATCTTTAAAATTATGTGGGTGCCTGGGTTTTTTGAAAAATGTCACTGTCAAATTAAATTTGATAAAGTGAAGTCAAAACGTTTTAATCTGCCAATAATCATGTATTCAGCCGCTGATTATCTCGAAATGATTATAATCCGCATGCTCTATTTCCAAGAGCATTTCAAGAAAGATTTTCTCTAAATTTGTGGCTGGTCTATTAGGGAATCGTGTGGTATGTCTGCAATAGAAATTAGTTTACATGTCATCGAACTTCCCTCTTTAGGTAGGACCTTTTGAATTTCCTGCACGGTTAACGGGAGCCATTTATGCAAATTTTTTGGACACAGAACTTCCAAATTTGCTTGTAGACATTCCACTTGTTTTCCGTATTAACGACTTGTTTCAACACGATGGCGCACCACCACACTTCAGTCGACGAGTTAGAGAAATTTTGGATCAACAGTATCCTGATCGATGGATAGGTCGTGGCGGTCCACAAAACTGGCCTGCACGGTCCCCCGATTTAAATCCTCTGGATTTCTTTCTTTGGGGCCACGTTAAAAATGTTGTGTACAGGCACCCTATTGATACAGAAGAGCAACTCAGGGGTCGCATTCAGGAAGCTTTTGCTACAATTACTCCTGAAATGGCTACAAATTCTAAACGGAGTCTGTTGCGGCGGGCAAGGTTATCCTTGCAAATGAATGGGGGGCCACTTTGAGCACTTGCTCTGATTGTATTTATTTCTCGTTTCGTGATTCCTCTTAGCTATGTTGTTTCTGTTGTTATTATTATGTTATACCATTCCTCCTGCTTTTTAACATAAGTTCACGCGTTATAATAAAGGTTCTTTTCAGAACCGCCATTTGTTGTTTTATTTAACAAACCTAAACTTGATTAAGATGATGGCGAGTGTGACATCTTGAATGACATCTGCCTTAACCTAACATGTTGATGTTGACACTTTAGCGGGCATGTCATTCTGACATTATTTAATTGTGCCAATTTATAACCTTAGCAACCGATTTTATTCACATTAACACCTGAGAGTTCCCTTTCTGGAATTGGTGGAACTTAGATGTCTCACAACTCTCTTATGCAAGCCATTAATTGTTTTTCGTTTGCATTTTCTTGTAACCTATTGTCGTCGGCACATGTCAGTTTTCTCTAAGGCGCGAGTTGTGAAAGAGCCTGTATATTACTAGCTGAAATACCCGGCTTCGCTCGGTGTACAAAATTTGTTGGCTGCAGGACACTTCTTTCTATGCGAAAATCTGTTTGGGCGAATACAAAAATAAGATTCATTTGTGTTCAAAATTTCATAGCTGTAGGACATTTTTTCTCCTCCCGACTAAGATGCAATTGCGTACAAAATTTGTTGGCTGTAGGACACTTGTTTCTATGCGAAAATGAGTTTCAGTGATCCCCCCGTGTAATTTTTGTTTGCCCCCCACCACGATCGGCATCAAACTAAGTCCCCCCTACTAAGATGCACTTGTGTACAAAATTTTGTGACTTTACGACACTTCTCCCCCCTCCCCCGATCGGCACCAAATTTTACGGAAACACTCTTCAGGTTATTCCTGAAAATTTTGTCAAAATCGGTTTAGCGGTTTCCGAGTCTATAAGCTACATACATACATCCAATTTTATATACATACTAGTAGAAAACCTCAGCCCGAGAACGGGCTGACAGCGACTACGTTGTATCAGTTTTTGCCCTTAAAATCATCTTTTGATAAAAAAATGGGCAAAACTCATGAGTTTCAATTTCAAGTTTAAGTGTGTTTGTTCAGCATTATTATGAAATATATTATGCTTATCCAGCCTTCCCCACGTGGAGGTGCACTTGTGAAGGCCACCCACCCTCCCACCTTTTTACTGGAAGACCTTAAAAGATCTCTTTATACACTGAATTTAATGTAAAGATTTCTGACGAACCTTTTATCAAATGACCCTGGTTTTCAGAGTCAAGGATTTTGACTTTTACAGTATCTTTTGACCGTGCTCTCGAAAATGCCACATAAAGTTGGCCGTGCCTGAAGCATGCGTTTGGCAAATAAATGCCAACTTTGTCAAATGTCTGTCCTTGAGACTTGTTGATTGTCATTGCAAATGCAATTCGAATCGGCAATTGTCTTCTTCTCAGGACGAAAGGCAAATTGGAATCAGAGGGAGCTAAGTCAATCCTTGGGATTAAAACTGTTTCCCCTGAAGCAGATCCTGTAATTACTTGTGTTTCTATTATGTTCGTTTTCATAGACTTTACAATAAGCCTAGTACCATTACAAAGACCTCTCCGTGTATTCAAATTTCTTAGGAGCATAATGATTGTTCCCACTTTTAGTCGTAATCTGTGGGGAGGCATTCCAGAAGGTGTCTGACTATTCAAAAATTCCACAGGATAATTCATTCTTTCCTGCTCTTCATCAGTATCAATTGAATCAATACTCAGATAATCCCTGGCCTCACCTTCAAGCCTATCCACGATTTCGTCATTTATTTCAAGGGTATCCTTGTTTTTAGGACATAGTATTGCCCTCTTTGATAATTGAGGAATCATATCGACTGTGATTTTATCACCAAAAATTTCCTCTATTAATGAACCGGACACCAAATGATCTGGAGGTATCTCAATTATATCCTCCCCTAAATCATTCTTATTTGTCAATTTTCCGTCGCCAAGTTCGATCAACCACTTGGCAAAAGCTCGCTCCAAAGCGAGTGCTCTCATATTTATAATCAGTTTCATCTGACTAAAATGCTTCCATAGAGGAGACCTTTTTATTGAAGATTCAACAATTGAAGTTCGATCTCCGCGTTTTACAACAGGTAGGCATTGCCTGAAATCACCTCCCAAAAGTACGACCTTGTTCCCAAATGGTTTATCATTTTTCATTATGTCCTTTAGCAATTTATCTACTGCTTTTAATGAATATGAAGGAGCCATTGTGGATTCATCCCAAATAATAAGTGATGCTTCTTTCAAGGTTTTAGCATCTAAAGAGTTCAACCTGATGTTTGAGGTTGAATTGTCCAGCAATGGAACTGGCAATTTGAATTGGGAATGATAGGTTCTGCCTCCTTTGAGCAAGTTAGCAGCAATTCTAGTCGATGCAACTGGGAGAACAATTTTTCCTTCTCCTCGAAGTGTACTCATCAATGTGTTAAACAAATATGATTTTCCACTGCCTCCTGGGCCATCGAGGAAAAACAAACGCTCAAGGCAATTTTCATCATTAATTGCATTCATAACTTTTTCAAATGCTATCCTCTGTATCCCTTCCTTCTCTTTCCTCGTAAACTGGATCGTATATATCAAGAATCGAATATTCTCTGATAATAGACTCAGAGAGACCAAAATCTTGATTTTTTTCCCGTGAAATCAAATCATTGATGTCTTTAAGAGCTCTTTGTTCAGGAGAATACGGGGACTGCTGTCGAGTAAAATCCTCCATTAAACTCTCTTTATATTTTTCCCAAAGTGCAGATGCATTTTGAGGATTCCCAAAGATGCAAATTAAGGAAAACAACTGCCTTAATTGCCGAGGCATTTGGAAATTTTTGGCTTCCTCCAAAGATTTATCCCACTCGGTATCATCGGCCAATAAATTTCTAGCAGCGGCAGCTGCTTTAAATGTTGGATAGATTTCACCATCCAATGTTCGCACATCCTCAAAGGAAGTGGCTCCTCTTACATGCAGTAGCAAAAGTCTCAAGTAATACCTTTCTTGATCATTAATAGAAACAGTGTACATTCTAGGGATTAAATTTCTATTTCTTTGACGTTTAACCCAAACATTTGAATTTGTCAACACAAAATGTTCAGGGATTTCAGTATACATATAAATATTGGCGACTATTTCCCTCAGAAAATTTCAACCAATCAAATTAACGCATTTTACAGAAATCACCTGGCAACGTAGGAATATCACCAAGTATTCGATGCACCATGAAAATACCCGGGTATTTGCACATGTGCTTAGAGTGAATATTTTTGGACATTTTAACAACATTCGCCTTTATTGTATTTGCAGGTATTAATGTGCCAATTTCTTCATCTATGTCGCTCGAGCTTGATTGACCAAAACGAACAGAACACATTTTTAAGATGAAAATGTTTCCACAATTGACATTAGCCCGTCTTTTCAATTTTTTTCTTTACATTTGAGATGTGATAGTTACGGTACTTTTACAATCTCGATTTTTTTATCGTAATTTATCCAAAAGTAATTATTTCTAGTTTTTTATTATTTTTATCGGGAAATTCTTACTATCAAAATTGCGTGAAATTTTCTTCGAGAAATAGTCCCTAATATATCCCTCCTGCATGCCATCCTTGAACATTTTTACTCGTGCACTCCGTGCACTCGTAAAAATATTCGCGTATTTGGCATGCACTCGGGATATAACTACTGACTATTTCCCTCAGCAAATTTCAACCAATCAAATTAACGCATTTTACAGAAATCACCTAGCAATGGAGGAATATCACTAAGTATTCGATGCACCATGAAAATACCCGGGTATTTGCACATGTGCATAGAGTGAATATTTTTGGACATTTTAACAACATTCGGGCTATTTATTATCAAAATTAATTATCAAGATGAAAATGTTTCCACAATTGACATTAGCCCGTCTTTTCAATTTATTTGTTCATATTTGAGATGTCATAGTTACGGTACTTTTACAATCTCGATTTTTTTATCGTAATTCATCCAAAAGTAATTATTTTTAGTTTTTAATTTTTTTTATCGGGAAATTCTTGCTATCAAAATTGCGTGAAATTTTCTTCGGGAAATAGTCCGTCATATATCCCTCCTGCATGCCAGCCTTGAACATTTTTACTCGTGCACTTCGTGCACTCGTAAAAATATTCGCGTATTTGGCATGCACTCGGGATATAACTACTGACTATTATTTGCCTCATTTTGATTCAGTTTGAACCAAGCTGTAAGAGAAGTGTCTCTTCTTGAACTTTTTTCAAAAGCACTTTGTTCATTTCCCTCATTGAAATAAACAATTCGTTCCTGAGGTAAATGAACTTGTAGTCGTATTACCGCATGGCTCTGTTCATGCATCTTGTTTTGAAGCAACCTCCAAATTCCTTCTGGAGGAGATACATATCTTGATTCTACATGTTGGGCAATCTCATCATGAATGAGTTCTGATTTACCTTCATAGGTATTTTAACATTTGCACAATCATGTCCCTTGTAAATGTATTTAAAGAGATACTTTACACTCTTTATTGAAGCGCAGATTTCCAAATTTAAATGACAATTGTATTTTAATAATAAGTATGGATTATATGTCACAATCCAACGATTATCGATTGTCTTCCCTCTGACAATTGCAGTGTCTCCATTATTTCTCCTCATGTATTTTGGATATCCGTCCACATTCGCTTCTGTTTGCTCTTGAAATGGCTTTGGATACCCTTTTGTACATACACCATTTTTCATGCAAGGGGAATTGGGGCCACATGGTCCATGAACCATGTGTTTAAGAACCAATTCCCTAAGTCTCGGATTTAGTTCCGCATCCGGTAGCTCAGCAGAAACTAATTTATCAATAGCTTCCCGAGTTACTGGCTTATCTAGGTTTCTCAAGATATGTAAATTGTGTCCATGAGGCAAACCTCTCTTTTGGAACTCAATTACACGAACCTTTCCAATTGGAACTCCCAACACATGTTTTTCCGATATATCCTTTAGGATTTTTTTAAGTTTTAAATTAAAAACACGTGCAACAATATCTGGTCTATTTTCAACCTTTTGATCAGGATCAAGATTCTCTGTGATCTCTTTCCATCTAGGATTGCACGTCGCTGTACTAAATAAATCTGGCTTGCCTACTTTTCTGACAATGGCCATGGCATCTTGATAGTTTTGGTACATATTTCTGGGACTTCCAGAAAATGTAGAAGGCAAAATAACTGCCTTACCAACAGAAACATGTTCATCCATAGCTACATTGTTTAAATGGTTACGAAGAGAAGTGTACCCTTCAGCCCTCATGCTAGGTTGATTCTGTCTCTGGAAGTTCAAATTATTCGCTTCCGCCTTTACATAGGAATCAACAATAAATTGTTGAGTCAATTTTCCACCACTCAAGAGAGGATTCAACCCCTCACGCACTGCCAATATATATGCATAATACTCTGTTAAAGTGACCCTTGTTCTTTTACCAGGTCCTAGGCGAGGAATTTTATCATTTCACCCAGGTTCTCCGTTAGGGAAAAAAAGGGGGTATATCATCGGATCACAATCGGGATGCCAGTAGTTCAAGTTTTTTGTGTTAGTTTCACCTCTTATGTGAATTCTTATATCCCGATTATGAGGGGGCTCCCCATCTGTACTCTTAAAAATTATGGCAACTTTGTTGCAAGTTGGTGCATTGAAGCGTCTCGGGTCATTATTTCTGTCATAAATTAAAGACATTTTAACCTTCTGCATGGTACGACCCTCAGATTCAGCTCTTTCTGTTTCTTCTTTTTCCACCTCGTGCATCATTTTGTACGCTTCAATGAATGGATTTTTTTAAAGAGCATTTGCCGATGTATGCATGATATGCGGCATGCAACCCGCATTTGCCAATATGCCCATTCTCTGATTTAGAGACTCTTCGGGATCTAAAATATAAAGTTGAGCATATGCTGGTGCAATCCCATCATTTGGATGCAAGTCTGAAATTCTGTGGTATACTTGTTCATGTATTTTGAAACAATATGGACCATTTCCTGGTAGTGTATCAATTTTGGCACCAAAGGATGCGAATGCTAAAGCATTATTGTAGGAACGGATAATGTTTCATGAAGTTTATAGAATCGGGTGATTGATTTGTCATTAAATTTTTAATGTATGGAGGAAAATCTTTCAAGGCATCTAGTTTAACCTGCCCTTTTTGGCAGCAATGTGTGAACTTCTTATCTGTTGGAAGTTCGCCTCGAAAATTCAATGACCCACAAAATTGACATTTGACATTTATTGGGCCACAATAGTGTTCCTCAACTTTGGACTCGTCAATGAGTCTTCTTGCCATATTCGCAGAGCGACTTGGCCTATTTCTCCTTTGTGCAAGCCTTACTTCTCTTTGAGAATCAGATTCATTCAATCTAACTTCTCTTTCATGATTTCTCATCTGTGAGAGCCTTGCTTCTCTTTGAGAATCAGTTTCACTTTCCTTCTTACGCAGATATTTTTCTCTGTCTTTTCTTCGTCTCCTCTCATCGGGAATTTCGTCTAAAACCTCAGGACTAAAATTCTTTTCTGATTTTGGAATCTTTTTAGGAGGCATTTTATTGAATTATATCAAAGAAATAATTATATGAAAGAAATAATTATCTTTCACCAATCTCTTGTCAACTGTTGACACTCAGCTTAGTCGCCTACTCTGATCCTTTTGAAAAAAATGGGAAATAGACGATCGGCTATTATATGTAGAGATATAGATTTTCTTGTAACTGGTTCAATTAATTTATGTTATTGTTTCGCAAATCGTAGCATTTTTTGCACTTTCTGAGTTTTGGTTTCAGGAAATGGGCACTGTTTTTAAAAGTGAATTGAAGGGGTGAGTGGATAAAGGTGTCATGTACATAAAACTAAGTTACGAGATATAAGCATTTGAATATAATTTTTTGGTACCTTTTCCCTATAACGTAACAACTTTATATATATATATATATAGTTTAGCTCTCCAGGCCTAGAAGGCCCATGGCTTGGTTGACCGTTTGTCTCCATCCTTTCTTGTCCCTTGTCCTTTCCTTCCAGTTACTGATTTTGCTGTCCCCATATGTCCTTAATTACTTCGTCCTTCCATCTCGACTTGGGTCTTCCTCTTTTCATTTTTCCACCTACTTCACTTTCCAATATCTTCTTTGGAACCCTACAATTCTGCATCCTCATCACGTGTCCCAACCATCTCAACCTTTGTCCTTTTATCACTCCAACCAGCTGTGGCATCTTGTACAGTTCTTGCAGCTCCTTGTTGCTTCTTCTTTCCCATCTCTCATGCACTCTTTTACCTCCATATATCCTCCGGAGTACTTTTCTTTCCCATACCGCCAGCCTTGTTTGTTCCGCTTTACTAAGTACCCACGTTTCGCACCCATATGTGACTATCGGTCTTATTACACTTGTGTATGTTCTTAGTTTAGCTCTTCGAGAAATGATCTTGCTTCGCAGTACTCTATTAAGAGCTGCTAAGCAGCGATTCCCCGCCATTAGCCTGGATTGTATTTCCGTTGTTACCCCTGGTTTCCTGGTAAAGACAGTACCCAAGTATGTGAACTTTTCCACTTCTTCAAACTTATATTGCTTGCCTCCAACTGCTTCCAGTCTCAAGTAGTTATTTTTCTTAAACTCCTCTTCCGTCCACTCCATGTATTTAGTCTTTTCCTCATTAATACATAGTCCCATTTTTCTTGCCTTTTCCTCTAACCTCTTAACTACATTTTGTAGCTCCTCTTTACTTCTCGTTACAATTGCTACATCATCCGCAAATGCCAAGCACTGATGTCTTTTATGGTATACAAGTCCACTTCTATTGATCTCTGCTTCCCTTATTGCCTGTTCCAATACTATGCTAAAAAGAACAGATGACAAAGGGTCACCCTGCCTAACTCCCTCCTTTACTTCAAATTGATTTGACACTGTGTTGTTTATTCTAACTGCACTTTCCGTTTCTTTTAATGTCGTTTCAACCATTCTTATTAACTTCCTATTGATTTTCATTTGTTCTAATGTCTTATAAAGCTCCTTCCTTTTCACTTTATCGTATGCTTGTTTGAAGTCCAGGAATAGAACCATCGTTGGCTTTCCATATTCATAACTTTCGGCTTGTATTTCCCGTAATGCGAAGATTCCATCGGTTGTACTCCTTCCTTTCCTAAAACCGCTTTGGTACTCTCCTATTTCTTTTTCTGTTTCTTCCACTAATTTATTCTTTATGTGTGTAGCCATTATCTTGTAGGCTACATTCAGCAGTGATATACCTCTATAATTCTGACATTCACTTTTGTCCCCTTTTTTATACAATGGACATATTATTGCTTTTACCCATTCCGTTGGCATCTCTTCCTTCTTCCATATTTCTTCCAATAATTTGTGCATTTTTTCTATTAGTTTATGCCCTCCATACTTGAATAGTTCAGCTGTTATTCTGTCACCGCCTGGACTCTTATTATTTTTTAACTTTCTTATAATTTCTAAGATTTGCTCTTCCGTTGGCGGCGGTAGTTCTTCTTCCTCCTCCTTTTTGTCAATGCTAATTTTTACTTCTTCACCCCTTTCTGCTTCCCCACCATTTAGTAACTCATCAAAGTACTCTCTCCATCTTCCCAGTATTTCCTCCTGACTTGCAATAATGTTCCCACTTTTGTCCTTATAGAACACTGCTTTGGGTTGGAACTCCCTTCTTTCATTTTTAATTCCTTGGTATAAATTTCTAACTTGATTATTCTTGTAATTTTCTTCTATTTCCTGTAGTACCTCTTCATTATACATTCTCTTTTTATTTCTTAACATGGTTTTGACTTGTCTTCTTTGTCGCACATAATTATCTATTGCTTCCGTGGTACCTTCCACCAACATACTTAATCGTAATTTCCCCCTGATTTCTAGGGCCTCTCTGCACTCCTCATCAAACCATTTCCTTGTTCCTTGTCTCCTCTCTTTATTACAATATTCTGCAGCTTGCTCTATTCCATTTTTTATTTTCCTCCAATTCTCTTCTATGCTTTGACCCCATGCCACGTCCTCCAGCTCCTTCCTTATTATTTCTTCATACTCTTTTTGTTCTTCACTACTCTTTAGTCTTATTACTTTTTTCCACCCCCTTTCCCTGCCCATTTGATTTCTAATGGTCGGTATTATTTCAGTCATGTTTGCTCCTACTATAAAATGATCTGTATCTGCGTCTGGTCCTCTGAATGATCTTACATTTTTTATCGCTTTTTCCTCTGGTTTTTCAATCAAAATGTGATCAATCTGATTTATAGTTTTTCCATCCGGGGACCTCCAGGTACCCTTGTGAATTTCCTTCCGTTGGAAGTATGTACTTACTATTATCATATTTTTTTCTTTAGCAAAATCAATTAGTAACATACCATTCTCATTTGTTATTTCATGCTTACTGTATTTTCCTATCGTCGGTCTATATACCTCTTCTCTCCCTATTTTAGCATTTGCATCTCCCATCACTATTTTCATGTCATATTTCGGTATTTCATCGTATGCCTCATTCAACTCACTGTAGAAATCCTCCTTTTCCTCTATTCCCTTTTCTTCAGTGTGTGCATGAAAATTAATTAATGTTATCTTTTGGTACTTCCCCCTTATTCTTAAAACACAAAGTCTATCTGATTTCGGCTTGAAATCTACTACAAGCAACTTTATCCTTTTATTTATTATGAATCCCGTACCTAGCCTTCTATTATTTCCCCCACTGTTAAAGAACACATAATCTTCGATTTCCATTGTAGTATTCCCGGTTTGCTTTGTTTCTTGTAGTGCAATTATATCAAACTTATACTTTTTGGCTTCACTGACGATCTGTTTTAGCTTTGCTTCCCCGAACGTCCCTCTTACATTCCATGACCCTATTCTTAGATTAACATTATGCTTTGCACTGCTACTTTTTACACTTTCCTTTTTCCTACTTGCTTCCCTCTCTGTTTTTTTCCTTATGATATTTGTTTTATTTACCCTCTCGTTTATCCTTAATCTCGCCCATGTCGTCGTATTTTCTTCCCGTTCATCTTCCTCATTTAGTTTTTTGACTGAGGTTGGTCCGTTTTCTTTCTTACACCTTCCGTTTCCTCATCCCAATCCCATTGCACACTGTTAATAAATATTTTCTTATATCCCACCTTGACCTCCTTTCCGCTTTCCCTCTGCTCTTTTGCAATTTTCCGCAGGTTTGCCTGTATCTTCCTTTCCTCCAGGCTCATATCATCGTTAATAAACACTTTTGTACCTCTCAACTTAACTTTATTTTTCATTATCTCCATCTTCTCCTCCCATTTTTGCACTTTTGCGATGCTCATTGTTATTCCTCTCGCTGTCTTAATCACTTTCGTATCTATTATTTTCGCCGTCACTCCCATTTTTGTTTTCAGAAATTCATGTACTTCCTCATTTTCCAATAATTGCACTCCTTTTATTACTATGTTGTTCTTTCTTTCCTTTTTTACCATCATAATGCATTTGTTTTCAAGTCTTTCCATTCTCTCGTTACACTTTTCAATTTCTTCATTTAATTTGGCTCTCTCTTGCTTCCACTCCTTAGATTCCTCCCTCAGTTTTTGAATCTCTCTTATCATTTCCTCCTTAATGACTTGCATTTCTTCTTTCATTTCCGTAGTCAAATTTTTTATCATGTCCCTTATCTCTTCCATTTCCGCTACCTCGATTTGCTTCTGAGATTCCGGTGACCTGACTACTTTTTTGTTCCTTTCAAAGGATCTTACTTCCTCTTCTCTTTCTCTCTTTCTAATTACCTCGTTGTTAATGTGTTTTTTTGATGACCGTGGAAACATTAAAGTGATTTTTTTAGGCGGACTGTACTTGCCGTGTTCTATTTTTACGCATTGCCTCCCACCGCGCCCACTCCCAGTTTGCTTATCGCAATCGAGTTTCACGTACTGTCGCTCTCCCTCGCACTGCTAACCCGCTCACACTTCAACGTTCGAGATTATAATCACCCCAAAATCTCCTTTATTTCTGGTTTCTACCCCACACCACTACTGGCCCTCAGTCACACACTGTTCAATCCCTTTCTTTATCACACCTCTTCCCAATATTCGGTCACTAAAACTACTTTTCTTCACTTTCTTTGCCTGCGTAACGTAGGTGCGTCTGTACACTACTAGCGTTGCCGCACCATGAGCCGTAACAACTTTAGCATTTGATAATTCTATACCTAAGTGAAACTGAGTTTCCAAAAATTAATCAATGAAAGAATACGGCAAAAGGAATTGTTTTAAATGAAAAAATCAATTTTCATAAAAATGTTACATGACACCTTTATCCACTCACCCCTTCAATTGCAAAATACAATTGCTATGAATATTATTCTCTTACTGAATTATGTACAGGAGATATTAGTAGATTTTTCCCAGGAAAATTTTATGCAGTCTATCTGACCATTAAAGAACGCATTTTTCTGCATAACTCTAACATAACATAACACTAATATAGGTTAGGTACTATTTTCTTTAATATAATTTTTCCTTGCTACTACGTTTCTTGATCAAAAAATATTTATGGTAGCTTTTGAAATACACATTCATCTATATCACTTTACAGTTCCTCATCCGACGAAAACCGTATTCTTCTAGGTTTATAACCAAAAAAGAAGGGTACTCAATCTGGATAAGGTGGCTGTTGTAGCTCAATCTACATATTTGACGTTTTAAACTGTGCACCCCACAGAGTAGCTGTATCACAACAAATTTATGTGTCTCCAATAATACCAGCGTTTTCATCAAGGGATTTAATGAAATTCGAAGTTGTTTTCCGTAAACTATAGAATTAATGGTCTACCAGCAAAACTTCTTCATCTCCAAAAATGGTTGTAATCAATTTTTCAGCCAATTTTTCAGTAGACGATTGAGTTTTAATGTTGTTTCTGGCGTAAATCCTTGTGCGCCCATTGATTCTTGTTTAGTGGAGGGGATGCAACTTAGAGAAGCGAAAATAAAGACTGACCGCCAAGAATTATCAAATGACATTTCTTCAAGTTCCTTTCTCGATGTAGAAGAGGCGGTAAATTTCAAAGATCACTTCACCCATATTCCTTATGATCAATTTGTGATAACTTCGCGGACAATAAGAGATCCTTTCAATTGCCAAGTCTTCAACTTTCTTCACATATTGATCACATTTTCTCTTAGCAACTCGTTCAATTTTTGCGTCGTATTCTTTAATCGACCAAAATTGTATATCTCAAAAAATAACTTAGAAACTTATTAGCTCTACATCTACATACAATGCAATAATTCATTCATGGGTAGCTGCCGAAACTATTGCCATTTTCTTTGAGAAATTTCATGACACTAAGTCAAGTTTAATATCACAATATGTGATGAAATATGTTGATTTGAATTCGTTATGTTTAAACTTAGAAAGGCGGTGATTTGCCTAGCTTTAAATAATTGTGTACATTTTCAGGGTTTTAATAGAAACGATCTCTAAATATTTTAATAGACGTATAATTTATGATTTGAAAAGTAATAGCAGTATTAATTTATATTGCTATCGTCTGGATTATTATATTAGAAATCTTCTATGTAGAGACGAGGAAGGAAGATTATGTAACTGTAATTCCCGTTTGCAAAGTGTTTTTAATTACATTAACTTGACACGGAATTTCACTAATTTTAGATAACACATGTGGTAAGATGCGTTACTTGCGGAAATCGCGCCACGACCTTGTTAACTTTACCAAGTGAAACTGCAATAAATTTACAGAGGCTGTAGTAGTGTGCACTTATTTACAAAAGTTGACATATTAATGAAGTAAAGAATGTTTTGTTTATTTGTTTCATCTTATCAATTATTTATTTTGTAATTTTTGTTACTCATGAAATATAATATTATGTCAATTTATGAGGTACAAAGTTACGTTCAAACTTTGCTAATATCTCGATACATTTGTAAAAAATGTCTTACATGATTTATTACTTGAGTTTTTCAGTTTAATTAAGTTTGTTGCTTGCAATAACTATAAAGGACTTAACGGCTATTCTTGTCTAATATCGTTATTTACAGGAATGTGTTGAACGAGTTTGTTGTTGAGGCGAGTTTTGTTGTTTGAGTATACATCTTCAATCGATTGAGTGATATTTATAGGTATGTCTCAGGTGTAGAACAGTTGGGCTATATCATCAAGGCTTATACGGTCTTTAGATTCACAAAACATGAATAGGCAGGCTTTACTCGATTGATTTCTCCACCATATTATGGCGTAGAACACGCATCCACACAGAACCTTCCTGATCTGAATCGATCTTGTTCTCCTTCCAGTAAAGTCATAGAATTAATTTTGTTGGCGATAATCTTTATAGTAACTGTCAGTGCTGCAACTAATAAATTTGTGCCTCTGTTTGTTTCGATTTTGTTTATTAACTTTCTTAATTATGTTGGTTCTCCATCAGTTTAGCATCTTGCTTTATGTTGGGATCTTTTAGACATCATTTGTAAGTCCTTGCGTTAATCTCCATTATTGTTCAACATAGTAATGGATATTATAGAATGGGCGATAAAAAAGTAAAAATACTTTATTATGCAGATGACGCTTTGTTATGTGTAGAAAATGGAGATAACCTTCAAAGATTACTAAACACCTGCAGCGTAACTTAATATAATATGAGACCAAAAACAAAGTGCATAACCACATCTAAAGAACCTCTAGATGTAAATTAAAAATAAACAGACAAATAATGCAACAAGAATTACAGTTCAAATATCTTGGAGTAGACGTAACTTACTGTAGAAATGTGGAGGAAGAAGTTCAGTAACAAGTAGCCAAAGTGAATAAGGTAGGAAGATGTCTTAATGGTATCATTTTGACTTACAACACATCAGAAATAAGCCAAGACACATAAAAAACAAGACAACTGGTAGAAAAAACGGAAGTGAAAATACTCTCCCGGATTTCAGAGAAAGCGTTAATTGACAATTATCAGACAATCATATAAACGAACAACGAAAGAATCAATGGTATGAACACCTAAACCGTACGGAAGACTACCGACTGGTAAGTATAGCGAGAAACAAATTCACTGAGGGTAGACGTAGTATTGGCAGTTCAACAAAAAGATAAAGTGATGACCTACACCTAGGTTGAGGATAAAACTGAGCAAGGAGCAAACCTTAGTTCTAACGTAAGAAGAGGAAGCTTTAATAACTAGACAATATTTATTTACTTGCAATTAAAATTTCTACATTATTTATAGTTTGCGTTATATTTCCCGTTAATTGAATAAATTATTATAATCCTAATACTAAACTTTTTAACAAAAATGTATGTTAGAATTTTCAAAATATCTTAGAAATCTATAAACGGAGGGCTTCAAAAAGTTACGAAACAGACGGGCCGGGGTCCAGTTGAGCCCCACGATGACAAGTAACGAAATTGTTGCTCGTTCAATTTAATAATTAAACTGTTTGATTGCAAATAGTTAAGATCAGTTAAGGCTGTTCTCCCACTGTCTCAATCAGTTTTTCCCAAATGCTGACTTTATTTTTTTAAATTTTTAAACAATATTTTTTTTTAAATTCCTAAAAAAATACAAGACATTACGATATATATTGTTTTTTCCGAAAATATGTGTAGCAAAAGAATAAAAAATGAAATTAGAATAATATCGAAAAATTAACGATATTCGTATCATTTAAAACATATTCTAATTACGTCCTTGAAAGAATTAAAAAAATATTTTCAAAATTAAGCCTATGAAGTAGGAAATAAGATCAACCTGTAACAAAAATTTTCGGGGAAATTTTAAAGTGAAACATGGTACAGTTGCGGTTACAGGCGGTGCTTGGCCAAACTATCTGTGATGTTTCGCCTACGAAATTTATCAATTCCGAGAACTAAACATAAATAAAGATAAGTATTTTACGATACCGAAATACTATTCAGATGAAATTTTACTACCGTTTGTTCAGTGACAAGTAAATCTTTCTTTTTTATTAATAATGAACAAATTTACATTTTGTTTGTTGAAATATTTTTACCGCGATAATCCGTTACAGCAAATACCCTAACTAATTTGTAGCACTCCTAAAAAAACTTCTTACAGACGTTTATGTTGCCTTTCTTTACAAGTACAGTGTATTGAAACGTTGAGGACTTTTCTTTCCCTGACCCATCTCTCGGCCGTTTTCTTGTAACTTCCGACTTTTTAACCATGCCACGCAGAAATATGTTTTGTTTGGTAAAATGGGCTAGTTTCCAAAACGATTAAAAAAATTTTGTTAAATCCCCGGGATTAATTTTCTCTGGGCATTTTTTGCGGCATTTACAGTCAAAATAAATGTTTAAAAGTTTTTCTGGGACTATTTTATTTTTTGACTTATTAGACTTGCCACTGTTTCTTAAAAATTTTCTGCACCGATGGTATAGTGTTCCATTGTTCTTATGATTTTTAAGACATGTTCGCATTGTGTCTACGAAGAATACTGTCATTACGCAGGACTGCTATTTCTGTATAGGCCGACCGGTCCTTCTAGATAATCTTAATGGTATAATCACAACTGTACAGGGTGAGTTAAGTTTTACCGCCCCGGCCATAATATCTATTAAAGATTGAGGGGAAAGTATGCAATTTACATGTTACATCAGTTGAAGTTTACACTATCGATTAGTGCTACAAGTTTTCCAAATCATTTTTATTTGAAGCCAAAAAAGTAAAACAAAGAGTTTCGGGTAAAATTTCCATGTTTGGTTTTTTATTTCAAAATTTGTCAAATTATTCGTAGCATTGTTAATTGCAATTTGATTCGTTAAAAAATTATTACTTTTTGAGTTAAATCAAATTTAACATAAAGCACGAAAAATACTTTTATTTATGACTTTCCAACAATGGATAATACGGTCTACCACGTAACAATACCTGATGATCGACCCATAAAACTGAAGGGAACGGCGTTTTAGTTGTTGCCAGACCCGTATTCTGGAATTTGTGAGAAAAATAAAATAAGTTTTTAATAGGTAAATATTAAGTTTATTTTATAAAAGATGCTCAAAGTGATGCCCCATTACCTATAAATTAAAAGCATTTCAAGCTTCTCCTCGACTGAGTATTGAAATGGCATGATTATACTAAGAACGGAACGGTATTAATTTTTGATTTTTTAATGTGTTGTAGCGAATTTCGTTAAACAGATTAATGTTTTTTTTTTCATTTTTGCAAGAAATTTTTAAATCATAGCATTTTTAAATAGAGCATGAAGAGTCCTTTCAAATGAGGTATCACAAGGCCCACCTTCCCATTTAAAAATTTGGGGGTTGCAACTGTCACTCGAAGGGGGTCACGGTTAAGGATTAAATTTTTACTTTTCAGGATATCATGTGATAGACTAAAAATGACGTGTATCGGGATTTTTTTTTTCAATGTGCACAATAATTGAGATAATGAATTTATTCCAGTTGGCTGGCGCTCACTGTACAGGGTGTCCCATCACGTGTGGCCACCCCCAAAATTGAGCTTTAATTGAAAGGTATGTATTTGAAATTTGGTGCAAGTATTACTCTGGTATAAGGCTAGAAATTTCCGGTTTTAAATGTTAATTGTCGGCGTTAGTTTTCGAGCAAAAAAAATAAAAGCTGATTTTTATAAAAATACTATCTCCCAATTTCGTCAAATTTCACTTTTCGGGATCAGTATTATTGAGACAAAGATGTCCAAGGTAAAAAAAAAATCCATGGCCATAAATCCAATGATTTATGGCCATACCGATCCTCAATATGCTATCCGCAAACTCGAGTACGATTTAAATTTATGGCATTGTAAAAATTTGTCACTGTCTCGTAGAAGCCGGGCGAACTGGACATCAGTAGCGTACCTAAATCGAACCTCTTTACATTCTTGTAGATTTCTAAAATTTTTGTAAGTTCTCCAATAAATTACGAGTATGAGAACGAACATGATTTAATATATGGATGTTGAATTATTTTTTTTTAAGTCGAAGAGGACTTATTACATTTTGAATTAATGTTTGAGTTCAAAGATGAATACGAATGATTTTGAATAACGGAAATTTAAAGGGAAAAGAAAAAACGACAGTGAATCCCACGGTCATGCATGAAGTCAATCAAGCTGCAGTTTTAAATCTCGCCGATAATAATCCCCAATTGAGCATTAGTAATAAGTCCTCTTCAACTTAAAAAAAAATAATTCAGCATCCAGACTTTAAATCATGTTCGTTCTCATAATCGTAATTTATTGGAGGACTTATAAAAATTTTAGAAATCTACAAGAATGTAAAAAGGTTCTATTTAGGTACGCTACTGATATCCAGTTCGCCCGGCTTCTACGAGACAGTGACAAATTTTTGCAATGCCATAAATTTAAATTGTACTCGAGTTTGTGGATAGCCTATTGAGGATCGGTATGACCATAAATCATTACATTTACTGTTAAGATTCGAATATAAGCGAATTTTAGGCTAATTACAGCTTTTGGATTTTTTTTTTTTACTTTGGACATCTTTGTCTCAATAATACTGATCCTGAAAAGTGAAATTTGACGAAATTGGGAGATAGTATTTTTAAAAAAAATCAGTTTTTATTTTTTTTCTCGAAAACTAACGCTGACAATTAACATTTAAAACCGGAAATTTCTAGCCTTATACCAGAGTCATACGTGCACCAAATTTCAAATACATAGCTTTCAATTAAAGCTCAATTTTGGGGGTGGCCACAAGTGATGGGACACCCTGTATGTCATTCCCGGTCCAATTTGCATATATCTTTTAGATAGAAAAAGATGACGAATTTTGTAAAACAATGATGAAGAAGTTAGAAGAATTTTATCTGGAAGCTATGGTACCCGTTCTATTGAAAAATTATTGATTATAAACTCAAACTTCATAAACAGCGCAGTGTTTAAATGGGGCATTGATATCGTCGAAAATGCTAAAAAGCAATTCTAACCAGAAATGCATCTCAGAATAAAAGATTGTGGAGGTTTTATAGATAAGGAAAATTGGTGTTTCCAAGAAATTATTTGTGTACATTCCGTCCGCAACGACTTTAGTGGCAGATGTCAACAATTGATTCAACCAATACCGCACAAAGAGCATTCATAAATTAGACTACGTAAATTTGTACAACATAGTGTCAATAAATGCGTGCGGTGTGTAGCAATGGGCTTCCAAAACGTATGTCGGTGAATAAAAATCTTAAGAATAAGCGACATGCCCACTGCAAATATTTGTTTCGGCAAATTGCGAAAACAGCCTTAAGATCATTTTAACGCATTTTAAAAATAAGTTGGCGTTTAAACAGACGTCAGCTTAACAAAATAAACACTTCTTCTTCTTTCTCTTTGTCCTCTTAATACGGTTAGGTATCGAGGTGTGCGCGTTGCAGCCAGTGTTGGTCAATAACTGCACAACTTGGCTCGCATGCGAGTTACAAGTTGATGCAAACATTGCCGACGCTAGTGGTGTAGTACGTAAGTAAGTATTATCTGCAGGACTTGTTACTTCCCCTAAACGCCCAGATATTTTATGGCAAGCGTCCTTAATTATACTCCAAGTACAAGTACTAATTATTTGAAAATTAATTAAATTACTTAATTAATTATTTTAATTTTAATTTTAATGCCATTTAAAGTTGCTGCGAATTTTAAATAATCGCGCACTATAATCAATTATTATCTTACCATTGATTATTGTAAATCTATAGCAACAGATTAAATGTGCACCTTTACTAGTTATGCAACAACAAAAATTTCTTCAGCTTGGAGAGGCAATAATTTTGACACTAAGTGGCATCGGCCAAAAACATTTTATTGTCTTTTATTTAGAATTTGTTCCTTAATATACGGTTTCATTGTTTTGTTCCTTACGGTTTTTAATGTTTTACATCTATAATAGAACACCCTGAATTTCTATAATTCCGTCAGATATATTCTGTAATTCCAATATAGCAAATATATTTATCAGAATTTGGTTTTGAAACGATGAAAGAGCAGATGATAATGTTGGTTAGTAAATGTTGCTTCGCTCACACTTCACTGCAATATAGTAAAAAAAAATTAATCAACTTTCACCATCTATTTGGTTGATTTCTATCGTCAATTTTTTTTAAAAGGGATTTTTTTGTTTTTTGGCAAGTTTTAAAGAGCTGCTTCTCGAAAAGTCCTGAACGTGGCTTTAAATTGCAGAAAATTCCATCTGCTTCAAAAAGGAACCTATAACTTTTGCTGTAGGACGCATAATTTGAGCGATATTGATCAAAAACCGAAACAACTGCATGTATTTTGCCGTTTCGTGGGCATTACGCAACTTGTACAAGTCTTTCAAAGTTTTTTTTTTTTTTTTTGCGGAGGTGGGAAAATCCCTTACTGGAGACCAGATATTCAGGTACTGTGGGGTTCCCCTATACCGGACCACCGTCCTTTGGGTCTACCCACTAAAAACCACCCCCTCGCCACCCACCCACACCCTGGAAACCGCCCTACGGCATTACCTCCGGGTGTGGGTTTGTCCTACGCTTGTGGTCTGGTCCTTGTCATTTTAGTCGTGTGTCATCTCAATTCCCTGGCGTCGCCACTCATCTTTTTGCTTATCCCGCAATATCTGGATCACCATTTGGGTAATAATATTCCAGTGATCTTGTGACTCCAGGAGGCCATCCGCTACGTTACTTGCGCTTATTTGGTACCCGAGTTGAGTGTTTGCATCCTCCCTGATGCCTTCCCATACCTCACAATGGAAGATCGTATGATCTGGTGTATCCTCTTCAGGACAGTACCAACAGATGTTGGAGGTTTCTTTACCTATTTTGTATAGGTAGCTGTTAAAAATCCCATGGCCCGACAGCCCCTGCGTGAGAAGATGGTTTGGTTCCACCCATTCACACAGGCGCCATCTCCTAACGTCTTGAAAAGTCTTTCAAAGCTGCACAATCGGTTTCTTACTATCAGCATAGGTCCTAACAACATTTTAAAAAATTAGACCATTCGTACCTTTTTGCACAGTTGTTTGCATATGTTAGCGGCAAAGTGCATAATTCGGTGTTCTACAGAACGCCTAGGCATTCTGTATATTGCCCAAAACTATCAGGCATAGTGTAGAACAAATTTAATTTTGTATATTGCCTCGGCATTGTATGTAATGCCAAATACTCTTTCGGCAAAGAATTGTTGAGATTATTAGTTCAATTTTCTGCCACATGGCAACCATGCGTTGAATCTTAACGTTAAAACTTGTGTGTTGTTTTCATCAGGTTTACTGAATCTTTTTTTATTTCAAAAAGTCGCAATCAACGGTCTGAAAGGTATATTTATAAATTTACATAATGTAGATTTTCGCAAGTAACATGATGATGGAATCAGAGTAAAATAAAATAAAGGAAGGTTTTATGAAAAATTAGATTAGCGGAGGAAAGTAGCTTCCAAAAATTCTGTGTTTCGAAGCAGAGATATTTATACAAAAATATGTTGTGATATAGAAGCAGCAAATATTAAAAAAAAGAAGAAGCCAAGAGATTATTGGTTATTAAAGAAATACGATATCCTCAGCATTGAAAATGTTAATAAACTTATTGTCCCTATAAAGGAAGGCACCGAAAGTATTTGTATTATGTGAATGACGAATAAATATAAAAATATTACCAGAAGTGACATATAAATGTTCCTTCATCTTTGCGAACCATGTCAAAAAAAGCAAGGGAATAAAAGAAGGCATTGTTGTTAAACCTTTGATATTTTCGAAATTTGATTCTCGTTGTCAAGTGGACTGATGGGGAATATAAATTCGTTATGGCTTATCAGGATCATCTCACAAAATTTGTGATGTTAAGAGCCCTGCAAACAAAATGTGCAGAAGAAGCTGTAAAACATTTATTAGATATTTTTACCACCTTTGGTGCTCCAACAGTATTGCAATCTGATAATGGTAAAGACTTTGTTAATAAAATGTTAAATGACTTGATATTATTCTAGCCTGATTTTAAAATTGTGCATGGGAAACCTAGGCACTCCCAAAGCCAGGGGAGTGTTGAAAGGCCGAACCAAGATGTCGAAAACATGATTTTTACATGGCTGCAGGAGAATGATGTTCACTGGGTTAACGGACTTAAATTTGTACAACTTATAAAAAATAACGCTTATCATACAGGAATAAAGACTACTCCGTACGAAGCGTTATTTGGTAAAAAAATGAAAATTGGTCTCAGTACTTCCAATTTTCCAAAAGATGTAATTTGTAATGTCACCGAAGAAGAAACTTTGGAAGAAATTGCTAATTCGGTGATTGATGACACCATTGAAAAAGTTGGTATTTTCTGTTCTATTTGTTTAAAAATAGATGCAGAACAAATATGTATAAAGTGCAATCGATGGATCCACGTAAATTGTGGATCCACCCAAAGAAATGGGGACATTTTATGCTCCATGTGCGAAAATACTGAAAACGTGTTGAAAAATCAGGCAGAGGCGAAATGTAATTTGGAAATACAGACTGAGTACATAAAAAATATACCAACAAGAAATTTTCAGCAGTGGATTGTGGAGCAACAGTACGCGTACCTATTCTTGATGTGGGTAAATCCAAAGGTGGTGGTAGGAATGTGTTGACAATAGCTACTTAATGAGGAAAATGCATTATATAAATTAGGAACAAAAAATGGAGTGTTAAAAGGATTGCACTCAAGAACACAATTTACTCGCTGCAGCAGCAACTTTATGAAACAAGATGTACAATTGGAGAAAGAAATATCACTCAGGCAATCAACAAACATCAAACAAGGTTTTATTAAATGTGCCTGTACAAAGAAGTGTCAAAATAATAAATGTGCTTGTGTTAAAAATAAAATCACGTGCAATTCTAAATGCCATTCAAGTACCACTTGTGATAAATAAGCTATTTTGATAAGAGTATTATTACTACAATGATTTATTTGTAAACAAATATTTTTTTTAAAATTTGTTTCGAATTTTCTTATTATCCATTTTACCTATTTAACAACTAACATTTTACAAAATGTCTAAGTACTCTATACAATGAATAGATAATGTATATAAAATCATTACTTTTCATACTTTGTCAAATTCAATGAGGAATTACATAGAATACCTAGACATTCTGCAGAATACTGAATTATGCACTTTGCCGCTAACACATACTGGACTAGAGAGTTAAATTATTTAAAAGACTTTTAAAACCGACAGTTCAAAAAAGTCTGATCCGCAATGAAAAATTATTGGATGTCCCAGCTTTTAACGTTCACATACAGTATTGTATCGTAGGGTGGAATCTCCTTGTTATTTATTATTATTATCGGTAATTGTTCCTCTTTATATAGGCAGAGCTAAAGAACGATGATTTGCTTTCATCGTGTATCTTTGTTCTCCAAATCTTAGTCGATTCACTTACATTGTCACATGCCTGTAGGAGTTTATGAGCAGTTTCTTCGTTTTCATGCCACACTACCTGTATCGTCAGCTTAAGTAGCGATCGTCACATGTTCGGTTTGTGGTATCTCACAGGTGTACGCACGTAAAGCACTGACCCGAACACGCAACTTTGCGGTTCTCCTATCTTAAAATCTTTTGTTGACAAACATGCTTCCTCTTATTTGACTTGGAAATCTCTCGACCAGTAATACAAGATTTTAATATCTCAGCATATCGTTTTGGTAATACTTTTTCCAATTTGATTATTAGTCCTACAAATAAAAAACTGGGCTACATCTAAGAATATTGCTAAACATATTTGCTTTGCCTCATATGCTTTTTAATAATGCTTGTTATGCGGTGAATTTGGTTCATTGTTGAATGCTTATATTCCTAAATCCAAATTGATGTGAAGGAGTTAGACTTTTCTTAATAACGATAAGTTTTAGTCGCTTCAGCAGTAGTTTCTCGAATAGTTTAGACACAATTGGCAATACTGAAATAGGCCTCTCCGATGAGGATTCATTGGGAGGTTTACCAGGTTATTTGACTGCCTATCGCTCAGTTTGCCACATAGACAGGCCGGCATTGAGGCAGGCAGTGAGGCCAATACTCAAGTAGACGTACAGAGAAAGGTAAGCGACAAATTAATTTAGTTCCCTAGGTATTGACAAGGCATCCCTAATAATAATAGAGCTATAACTGATTCAAAGAGCGGTACGACGTGCATTTACACGTACAGTTCGACCTCAAGACTTGCTTGAAACAACAAACCTGCCTACATTTACTTTTTGGCGTACCCAGGACAGTGCGTTCTAACTAAATGACCAATTGTACAGGTAGGTCTTGGACAAAATTTGAAGAGATTCAAAGTAAGTCCACATGCCAAACTGTGTCTCTAGACGGCACATAAGAAATATGCCTAGTGCGGAGTTTTGTTATAATTATATTCATATCGTTGCTAAATAAATTTATTTTTATTACTTCCACAAAGATTATATCAATTCACCAGAGATTAAGAGGAAACTTTCATTACATCTTGCATTAAAATTAGTGTTATATTTGTAGTGTCTTGGAGTATGAACGTTCTGTTGTAGTACGGTACATTTAAATTCAAGTTTGATTTATTCTTGGAAGAATCTTGGTATGAAACTTGTTTGGTCTTTTTTTTAAAGAAAGCTATGATTAACAAACTGAAACTAAACAAAAGTGAGAAATAAACAGTTTATTGAAATTCAGAAATGACGTCTGAAAGGGTAACTGCTGAAAATAACCAAGAATCGTCTATGTGGCGTAACAACCGATGTGTAATGTTTACCCTTTTGTGTTGGACGGTTGGTGCAAGCAACTGTTGGCGTTCGGCAGCACTAGCAAGTTCCCAAGGTTCTCCGGCACTCACTTTTCTACTCCACTTGGCTGTATCGATTATTGTCGTTTTGCCGTTGACTTACATGGAACTGGCTGTAGGTCAATTTTCAAATCAAGGCGCCATTAAGATATCGATACCTTTTTACCAAAGTATCGTAAGCCACATCTGTCAAATTTTGCAGGAGACAACTTTCTTGACCACAAGGTCATTGCATGTGACTATCTTGGTACTTACGATAGGTTTATTGTGTTCTTATCACCATAAAGAATAAACTGATTGGTATATTACTCCGCCAGAACAAGCATTTAGTCCGATATTTACGATATAATGCAAGATCTCAATTTCGCTCAAAATGTCACTTACGATACTTTGGAAAAAAGGTATCGATATGGGATATGTGTCCAATATGGCGCGGATCAGGTTGGCTTAACCTATTCGTCTTGGCTATAACGACTCCGTACTACAACACTATCTGTTCCTACGCACTAATTTACGTCGCCATCAGCTTTCAAAGTTCACTGCCGTGGTCAAATTGCGACCCTAGCTGGGCGGAGGAGTACTGTTTCACACTCGCTACAAACAGGTCAGTTAGGCTCGATTATATTGAAAAGCATGGTCAAGAGAACTACGCGAAAGTAAATTGGTCGTACAGCGCCAAACAGTACTTTAGTTTACGTGTTTTAAAAGACCGTGGAGGCACAAGTTACGACAAAATATGTTGGGAGTTGGTCCTCTGCAATATAACCACGCTTTTGTTGATATTCCTGATATTACGGAAGGGTATCCAGACCATACAAAAATTTGCACCATATTTCCTCATAATTCCGTACATCGCGCAGGCCGTACTGCTGTTCGTGTCATTGATTCATCCTGGGTCGATACGCGGGTTGCAATATTTCTTCGAGATGAACATTACAAAATTCTGGAACCTCGACACGTGGCAAATAGCCGTCGATTCAACGTTAAGTAGCACTGGCGTTGGTATGGCAGGCCTCATCACGATCGGTTCTCGAAGCGACTTTCGAAGTCCCGTCTTCATGGAGGCCATACTCGTCAACGTTGTGGACGTAGCAAGTACGTTTCTTTTCACAATGCTCTCATACAACACGCTCGGTGCGCTCAGTTATAACACAAGCACACCCATGGATGAAATTCTACACCAATGGAAGGATCACATGCTGTTTGTGCGTTTACCGTTATCGTTTATGGTCTGGCCAGGTTTGACCCAAATTTGGACGTTGCTCTTCTTCTCAAGTATTTATATCATGGGTCTGAGATCGCAGGTGTTGATGGTCGCCACAATATGGCACAACATCCAGGATAATTTCGTCTTTGCCCGAAAATATCGCACCGCATCCTTGATCGGACTCTTAGCGACGTTATTTGGTAGTGGGCTGATTTTCAGTACCAGCATAGGCTACGTATTGATCTCGAATGTGGATGATATGGTTCCCACTTACTTAACTCTTTTCTCCGTGCTTGTAGAGGTTTGCGGTATAATGTGGATCTACGGAATTAACACCTTCGTCGATGACCTTCACTTCATGTTGGGGTTTCGCACTGGTACTTTCTGGCAGTTTGTCTGGCTTTGTGGTCCATTATTTATGTTGGTTGCTTGTGGAACCACTTTTGGCGACTGGACCACCTATGACGAGATTCCCCTGTGGGCAACGCATGTCGGATATATACTACCTGCGATGATGTTGCTTATATTTTTCGGATTTGCTATTGCTCACTTGGCTAAGAAAAGAGAAAGGAAATTTTCTAAACTATTCCGGGCGCTTCCTACTTGGGGCCCTGTCGACACAATACTACACAAAAGTCGAGAAATGTTTAGCGCCCATTCCATGACTAAGGAATACATGTACCGGCAAAATAAACTTAGATCGAGGAAGTTTCAGCAAGCGATTGCTTCTACTCCAGAGGTCGACGAAGCAACGTCCTTCGAATAACTTCAATTTTCGTAAAAATTTATACGTGTACTTGTGATTAA
Source organism: Dascillus cervinus (assembly GCA_949768715.1). NCBI lineage: Eukaryota > Metazoa > Arthropoda > Insecta > Coleoptera > Dascillidae > Dascillus > Dascillus cervinus. The sequence continues at coordinate 19,023,477 of OX458319.1, read as the reverse complement.
TAAAAATTACTTCTGTAGAATTTTATTGTGTCAAAAAAAAACAAAAACACAGACGACTTTTGTGGTGGTAAATAATTTAATTCTGAAGCTGCAAATTTCAAATCATTTTCTATATTTTGTTAGCATAATTTTTTAGTGCGGCCGATTTAAACAAAACAGTATTTTAAAAGAAAATTGAGTAGGAGTGCATTGTAATGTACTACCAAATAGCGTATTTTATTTCTCGAGAATTATTTAGAAGTTCAGAGAATCGGTAATAGTACTTATGATCGTTTTATTTACAGTTATACATTATAAAAAATTTACAATAATATTAAAAACATTAATACTAACTTAAAATATTATAAATTAATTTACAAGAAACACAAAAACACACTAAAAATTACGTTAAGTTAAATAATTCGTTCAGAGAAGAAGAAATAGGCACAGTTCCCAGAACGCTGGCTGCGTTACCTCTCTGAATGGCAATACTAATTAGCTATTTTAAGTAAGTTTTTGCCTGAGGAATACCTGTGACGTCTATAATACATCTTCCCACAACATCCAACAACGATAGAGCGCTCATACTCCAAGGCCCAAAGGTTTCAACAGCAAAACCAACGAAAATGTAGTGATCTGGAACTATATTTCTTTTAAGATTTTCTGCTTTATTTGCAGCAGATCTAACAGATATGGACGACTCAGGTAAATGTGAAGGTGCAAGCGTATCTGTACAGGTGACATCCCAGACAAGGGATTTGTCTTCCTTCCAGGGAATAATGGTGATTCCAGATGTTGGCAGATAAGAAAGCGCGTTTTCAGATGTCGTTAACGCACGTTAAAGAGGTATGTTTAAAGGGAATGAAATTAGCCGCGACGTTTTCAAGGCTAATGCCGAACATCGGAGGTCCGAAAGCTGGCAAACGCAAAGTACTGTCCTCGGTGGTCATTTCCGTGATTTTGTACGGCACCCCTGCCTGGATAAAGGCCCTAAGATTCAAGCGTTATAAAAACATGCTCGATAGGGTCGACAGGAGGTTAGCCATTAGAATAACATCCGCATATAGAACAAAATCCACGAAGGCAGTGCAGGTGCTTGCCAGAATGTCTCCTTTGTCGATGAAAGCGAACATAAGATCGGAAATTTATTTAAGGGGCAAAGATCATACTTCTTTGGCAAAGGAATCCTTAATGATAGCTTGACAAGAACAATGGGACGATTATTTAGGTTGGGCAAAAATTTTCGTTAAAGATATTAGAAAATGGTTCAATTGTAAGTGGGTAGAAATGGATTATTTTTTAACACAATCCATGTCCGGACACGGAACTTTCGGGAAATATTTGAAATGGATAAAAAATGGCGGATGTCGATACTTGCTGGTTTTGCCAGCAGGTAGACACGCCAGAACATACTTTATTCATTTGTGACGAATTGGAAAGCATCCGAAGAAATGCTAGGATTAAAATGGGTTGTAATATAGACCAGAATAATATTTCTGAGTTATTATTGGATTCCGAGGAATCTTGGAAAACAGTAACCAACATGATGCGGGACATTATGCGTGGAAAACAGCAAGAGAAATTTCGTAGGGAGGAACTCGTCAGAGATGATGTGATATCAGATTCTGACGAAGATTGAAGGTTAAAGGTTGTGTGATTGAGAGAATGAATGTATATGAAGAATTTTGAATAATTTTTTCTTTTTTCTTTTTTCGATCCGTTTGAAATTTTTTAGAAACGTCAAAATTTACCAATCGAAGATTTTTGTAATTTTTTGCTCGTGAAGCGTTTATAGTAATTATTAGGAGCAAATAAGTTTCATTTAATTTTGTAAAGTCGCGAGACGGATTCCATCAGTTTATTTGTAAAGTTACGGCGAAAAATGTAAAAATTTTAGAAACGTCAAAAATTATTCAATATACCTACTACTTTGATTTTAATAGTAAAAATTCTAAGCCTCCTGGGTTTTAAATTTTTAATTATTTATTTCTTTCTTTTAATTATTTTTGAATCATATTTAACCAATCTTATTGAGTCATTTAGGTTGTAACGAACATTACAATTAAATATGCAAGTTTATGTGAAGCCTTGACAGCCAGAGGGTCCATTACCAAGGGGAGTCAAGGGATGCCTTCTTCACAATTCAATCTAAGATGATCAAAGAGGGAGAGAGTGATAGAGAGTGTGAATGATAGGTAAAGGAGGAAGAAGATAAAATGAGTAAAAGTGTGTGTGAAAGCAAACTAATAAGAGGCAATTTTGATGATAGAGGGAGAGAGTGATAGAGAGTGAGAATGATAGGTAAAAGGGAAAGAAAACGAAAGGTGAAAAAGTGTGAGTGAAAGCTTACCAAAAGATGTGATCAAATGATAAGATGTAAATGGAATTAAAACAGAGTCACTCACCTCGAAGTAATACTTGATGTAATGTTAATGTGGTTCCCGGGGTGAGGAAGACGTAAAGGGGAGGAAGTTCGAAAGATTTACCTCCTCTACAAAAAAAAAAAGATGTCGTTAATGCAGGGTTTCTTCGTGCACTTTTTATGCAAGACAGTCCATGATGACTGTACGTGTCTACTGAAGAACCACAATTACATAATATATATGAGGATGACAAACACTGATGCCTAATCTTAGAGAAACAACAATTTGTAAAGTTGTTTTTTCTAACAAAGTGCCTAATTTAGAAGAAGGTAAAGATTCAAGCCAAGGCTCAGATTCGGATTCGGACACTGCTAATAAAATAGCTTTTTTAGTAACATTTGAGGAAGACAATAGCTTTTGAAAGTTATTTTCAATAATTGGCAAATCCCAATTTCGTTAAATGGAGGGAGATGTCGAGGGTAAAGACGAGGAATTAGATATAATTTTCCATTCTTCAATGGCTTCACTGGAGTAAGATGTCTCGAAGTTGAAAAAACGAGAAGGTAGAATAGACTAAATGAGCTGAGAATTAGCAACGATAGAAGATATCTGCAACAGATCGAATGGTTTACGGTCAATTCGTACCCGGCGATTCGTACCTGGCGATTGGTTCCTGGGCAATTCGTACCCCGGATAATTCGTCCCCGGACAATTTGTCCCCAGCGAGCTGTATTTTTAAGAATGCATACGAAAATATTTAACAAGCATTTCGATTTCTTGTATTGAAAACCTTTACATATGTGCACCTTGTAAAAAATATAGATAAGTGGAAATAATCGCACGTGTGTAAGTAAACAGTACAATTATGATGTTAGTGATAAAATGCACATATATTGATGCCGGGAAACCATCGCGTGTTACTATATGCATATTATTTTGAGTTAACCCATTATTTTTCATTTTTAGACTGATTCTGAGTGGAATAAAAATAATGTAAATAATAATGTTTATAATCTCTATGTAATCAAATTTGTTACATAGATGTTTTTGCATATTTTTGATAAGGTAAGGATTCTTTTAATGATTATAGATTTACCATAAATATCTAGTACATGTATTTTATTGTAATTTATTTATTTCGAATATATGCTTTTTTTCCATTTTTTATTTATTTATTTTTTTAATCCCACAACGTTTATAAGTACGTCCATTAATGTCCATAATTCGGGTCCAAATGGACATACATAAGACGTCCAGTGAACGTCCAAAACGAATCCGTTTACAATCCCAAAGACGTCCAATAAGCGTTTGTCGATGGACGTCCAGGAACCGGCACGATATGGACGTACATTGAACGTTCGAAAAGATCCCAAATGTAGTCCCAAAAACGTCCACAAACTGACGTCCAGATGTACGTCCAATTTAGTCTCAAATTGGACGTACATTGGACGTACAGTGATTCGTTTGTGTACGTCCAATGTACGTCCATTGGATGTACATGTGTTACGTGGGAATATGTATAGTAATAGGTTATTTGTAGTGTCTTATTTTAGGATATATAAACTGTAGTAGTATGCCCTTTTTGATGAATTTTGTTGTTTTCTTAAAGTTAAAGTTGGAACAGTTAATACCATTTTCAATATCTTACATTAACAGTTAAAATTTTCGCGATAAGTGAAGCCAAGATTCATAACTAAAACAAATTTTGAACAATATCCTTTTGTTTAAGAAAATCAAAAATATACCTGTTAGTCTCTGTTATGAAACCCTACTAACTGTAATTGACTAAAACAAGAGTACGTCTATTTCTGTTCAATGGGAAACCCATACAAGCCTTGAGATCGATTTAGACCATTTTTTAGCAGTGTAAAATTACTTTATAAGTACAGTAGAGCGTCGATTATCCGAACTAATTGGGACCGACTACCGTTAGTATAATCGAAAATTCGGATGACCGAACAGTCATACTTTATGAGCACTAAAACGCTCAAAATGATAGAATATAAACATAATATATTGAAGAATAAATAATATTTAAATCACATTATAATGTAATGTAATGGCAAAGTTAACGACGATTCGGATGATTGGCGTTCGGATAAATCAAATCGTCATTCGGATGATTGACGTTTCGGATAATTGACGTTCGGATAATCGACGCTCTACTGTATTTGGTTTGATGGTTGTATATTTTAAATTATCACTTTTACTTTAATCAATACCATTTTTAATTATCTGACAGTGTCATTAAGTACTTAGCTTTTATTAAATCTAATAACTCCAATTTTTAATTGAACAGAAGGGTAAGCGATGTAAGGGATGTTTATGTGGAATGTTTTCGAAACTTTAATTACGAATCATCTTCTATAACGAATAATTAATTTCGAGCATATTTCATTTGAAGTTAATTAAAATCTAGCAACATGTCAATATAGAAAGAGCAGCCAGCAAAATTGCACATTATTATTAATTATTAGTAGAGGGTTACAAATAAGTGGTACTTACGAAACTACCAGTATTAAATATGTAATTAGTAGAAAATATAATTATCACTTAATTTTTTCCCATTTATCAACTTCACATTAAAAAACAATAATATGAAATTGACACTGAGATGAAATATATTTTAGTGTTCATCAATTTTAATTTTGTTGGCTGCTGTTCTACTCATCTTTTGACAAGTTGAATCAAGTTTTTAAATTTTCGAAGTCCTTTTTCTCCTTCTGGTTTTCATTGAACTATTACTTATATCACAATTAATTTCAAATAGACTCACAATTGGATCCAATAAGAATTATTAATGTGTCGATTTCTTAATTTCTTTCTCGATTGAAAATTCAATTAAAAAGCAATAATGAAAAAAATGATACTGACATAAACGGAGCGTTTTGATATTAAATTTGATTAATTTTAGTGAAATTTGTCGAAGATAAATTATATTTTATTGATTTAATAACATTTATCGAACTCTCGCCAAACTACTAATTACATTAATTTTATTATCGCAATCATTAATTCAATCTGGAGAAGTGACGCAGTTATAATTCGGTTAAGTTCTCACTAAAAATTATGTTTGTCGGATAACTTCAGGTGTGTAATAGTCTTGCACAGTTAATCACTGTTAAAATTAAACAAGACAAACGCCTTAGCAGTCTCGGCGGATTCGAAAATTATAACAGATTAAAAATGTTTTCAGTTATAATACAACGAGTAGTCAAAGATTGTCGAATATTTTTATGAATGGTCATTCGCTTTATGAACACCATGAGTGCGCAGCACGAATGGTGTTCGGAAGCGTATAATGACCATGAATAAAAATATTGTACAATCTTTGACAACGAATTGTATTCAACAGACTATTCAATTCACCAAATCAATGATTAAAATGAAATATTTCAAAATCTAGTTCGAAAATTTGAGTTACACATGATGTCATTTCCATAGCAACCGGTAAAAAAGTTGTTATTTGAATATTTTCTGACAGTAATGGAAAGTGTGTGCAAAAGATTTGGAGAGAGATCTGATGCAGAAATCAATGTAGATATTGGAAGAAACGTGCCGGAAAATAAACGGAAGTCACGAGAGTCGGTATGGCGTCAGTTCTCTCAGTTTTTGGAAGAAAAAGACTACTCTTTGACACCATCTGTCACATCTGCAGAGTTAAATATTATTCTGAAGAGTTGTGCCGTTAATATGAGGAAGAGAGATGGGTCGGAATATAAGGAAGGTGTGGTCAAGCATTTATGGAACAGTACTGCGAAAATGGTGCAAGAAATGTATTTCAATAAGTGGAATATTGAGATTAACCCATTTAGTGAAGCTGTATTCTATCAAGTCTTATTTACAAATGGACAACGAACATCACAGGACAATTGTTGAAAAAATGAGAACTACTACGTCGACAACGGTGGCGACTGAATTGCCCAACAGCAGGGAGGGTAAAATTTGTGATGTTGAACATTCGTTCAAAGAAGGAATTTTTCAGAATTGCAACAATGTTCATTTTTCAAATTGTTCAGTTAATTTTGTAACAAAGTAATAATTTTCTTAAATAAAAATAATAATCAAGTTACTTTAAAATAATCACTGCAACCACTAGTGGAATATCCAGTTATATTTTCACTAATGAAATATTCGCTGGAATTTTCTGTTGTTAGGATACGAAAGTAAATATCTGCTATTTTATTGGATAATATTTGAAAAATGATTTTGTGAATTGAATAGTCATTAAAATTTCGTTGATATGCTGATTGTTTTTTATTAAGTTATCCTTGATTCGAGGAAAATTTTATTGGGACCGCAGTCAATTTGAAGATGTAGTTTTCTATTAGATTTTTCATGAATAAGAAAATTTTGCGCACATACGATACAGTTTATTGAATGAAAGAATTTGCAGACGAGTTTTAATGTCGTTCTTATGTAGATGAGAATGCTTGTGAAGTGGTTTTGTTAAGAGAATAAAAAAGATGCAAGACTTTAAAATTTTATGTAGCTAAATTTTATTTAGTGTTTTTTACCATACAAATTATAATTTTATTGATTGTTATTAATTACAATAATACGTTAATAATACTACATTTGGACTGTATATGATTGGTATTGCATTTGTCAAGTAGATATAAATTAACATTTAAACGTTACATATTACATTTACATTACATTTTATTGCAGAAACTGAAATTGTTAATGATTGATAATACATATTAAAATATTGGCCATAAAGAAATTAGCACTTCTGACCAACTGTTTCGGTCTTGAGCCATTGTTCTATTGCATCCTCTAATCTTTTACCATCGGGCGACTTTTTAATAATTTCCACAAAATCTGGCAGCTTATTGGATTCTTGAACTAAAGATAAAAGATTCTGCACTATCGTTGCAGAGACAACCAAATTTCCAACACTTTTTCCCCATAGCAGGCACTCATCACGAATATTCTTCTCTATCTGGTAACGTTCTAACAAATCTTTTAAGTATGTTATTTTGTCTTCATTTGCACTCGTTTCATCCGCTTCCATTCTAAAAGAATCGAGTAAGAGATTTGATAGTTTCAACTGAATACTTACATTTTTAAAGCAGATTCAATAAAACTTCGATATTTGTCATGATAGGGAACGATGACTAAATATTGCAAATAATACTCGAGTTTTACAATTAGTTTCAAAATAGATTCACGTTCTTTTCCAAGTTCCTCTGAAGTTTTTTGGTATTTCTCTAGTGTTTTTTCTGCTTCTTCAATGATACGTTGTTTATTTATCACTAGCAGTGGATCCAGATAAACTTCTGTTTCGTAGGCAATACAAATGTGCATTTTCTGCACACATCCACATGCAGAACAATATGGTTTCGTAAAATTTGCTGTACATTCAGAGTGAACATTTAAGTTGGCTCGGCAAGGATGGTGGCAACGCTGCTGATAGTGTTCAACGTCGACTCCATTAACATTAACAGTTCCTTGACATTTTGATGAAGTGCAAACTATTACATTATAGGGAAGATCTTTCCTTCTGACGTTCATAACCGTTAATTGTGGATTTTGGTCATTTCTGTAACTGTGTAACAGACGTTTTTGTTTCTTGATGGCAATAAGATTATTCTCAAATATTTCTCTTGCATTAACCGTCGAAATTGCTAAATGGCGAATAAAACATCTCACTTCGTTGATGATAATAATAATAATACTTTGAATACGATGTGGCGTCAGAGATGCAAAACGACACTCCGTTGTGTTTAAAATCATTCTAGAACAAATACAATTTGAAAATTTCATGTTCAAGATGCTTAATTAAATCATCCACAATTTGTCATTGAAAATCAACTGAAACTAATGGTTTATGCTTTAAAACTATTTTTACCTGGTAGATTCCTTTGCAGAAAATTTCCAGTTAGATTTAAATACAGCTTGTTCAGATTCTGGAAACTTAAAGTTGTCACGAAATGCAACTAAACGTTGAAATATTGCACTGTCGATACAAAAAACATTTTTTTCCCCGAAAGGTATCCGAACAGAGAACTTGGTACAAATTTCATCCAATATTATATTTATAGCCAAGATAGCGTTACCAGGCATATCAAAACTATCCTTCAAATGTGTGAAAACGAAGAATATGCGTTTGATGGCTGATCTATCAAATTTAGAAAGTAAGTAATGAATGGCGTCTTTAAAACCGGTCGATTCGTCAGATTTTACAAAAATACAAATTGCGTCCAAACTTTCTAATTGACGGATATATTTAAGTATATTGTCAAAAATCTTATTATTCTCTTCCCTATTATTGTTGCTTATTCCAGGAGTGTCGATAAGACGAATTTTTTTCTTGGATTGGTAAAATATGAAACTTTCAGTAGTACGTGTGGTTGGCTTTTCTGTCACTTCTCCAGATGAGTTCCCGACTGTGTGTTGTTCGACTATGGTTTCGACGTCATAATCAGAGCCTACTGTGACATTACTTGGGATCAGACCGACGGGCTTTCCGGCAATTGCATCTTCTAAGGTGGTAAACGTCAAGTAGTTGCAACAGGCTTTTATGAACGTCGACTTGCCAACATCTTTTTCCCCCAGTAGAAGAATGTTGTATTCCTTGTCGCCTACAAGCGGTATTGCCTTATTGTCTCCAGTCGCACATTTGATGTCACTCATGTTGATTGTCTACAACGACTATTCATTTCTCGCTTGTTTTAATCTACTTTGTAAAAATGAGACTATCATTTGTTTAAAGAAAAAGTTGATTTTTAACTTCTTATCTTACTTGATTAGAATGAAACTTTATCATAAACACAAAATCTTGACCTTGGGTTTTTTAATAATTAATTCAACATCTCTGTCTGCAATTTTTGTATTTGTAACTTATTATAAAATTCTTGAACTAAAAAAATATCAAATTCAACTAATTAGTAAAGTTCTATTATTAAGAGGTTCTTCGAACATAAGTTTGTTTGCAAATTGATTTTTAGATTTACTTTTTGGATTGGTTGTTTAAAGAGTAAATCATGTGTTCATGTAGCAAATAGTCAAATGGTTGTTTTAGTGAAAATAACTCCTTATTTTGTAAAATTTAACACTCAATAATAATTAGAAAGGATAGTTTTCATTTTAACAACTTGTTTAGCTTCTGAAGGATCAGTTGTGTTTTTGCCCACCTTACTTTTTGATTTTGTTGAAATCGGTTCTCTTTCAGGTCACCAAGCCTTTAAACCTTCCAGATCCTAATCATTTAGAAGTTCCTCATTTAAGGGATTTTTGTAATCAGATCTAAAATTAATAGTTTGTAGAACTAATAAGAAAGTATCTATTTACAATTACCTAAAGGAGTGGACATGAAATTAAACCAAAGTGGTAACTTGGGAGCATTAGTTACTACATTGTCTGGCCTATTTTTTTGTAGAGGAGGTAAATCTTAAACTTCTTCCCCTTTACGTCTTCCTCACCCCGGGAACCACATTAACATTACATCAAGTATTACTTCGAGGTGAGTGACTCTGTTTTAATTCCATCAACATCTTATCATTAGATCTCATCTTTTTGCCTCTTATTAGTTTGCTTTCACTCACGCTTTTACTCATTTCTTGTCTTCTTCTCCCTTTACCTATCATTCTCACTCTCTATCACTCTACCCCTCTTTCTTGATCATCTTAGGTTGAATTGTGAAGAAAGCATCCCTTGATTCCCCTTGGTAATGGACCCTCTGGCTGTCAAGGCTTCACATTAACCTAATTGACTCAATAAGATTGATTAAATATGATTAAAAAAATAATTAAAATAAATAAAAATTAAAAATTTTAAACCCAGGAGGCTTAGAATTTTAACTTTTAAGATCAAAGTCGTATATTGAATAATTTTTTTTACGTTTCTAAATTTTTTTACATTTTTACATTTTTCGCGGTAACTTTTAAATGAACTGATGGAATCCGTCCCGCGGCCTTACAAAATTAAATGAGACTTATCTGCTCCTAATAATTACTGTAAACTCGCTTCACGAGCGAAAATCTTCGATTGGGAAATTTTTATCATTTACGCCCTAACTTTCAAAACGAATCGAAAAAAGAAAAAATTATTCAAAATACTTCATATACATTCATTCTCAATCTAACAACCTTTAATCTTCAATCTTCTGGCCTAGACAGATTGATTTTGTTGCAAGAATTATATACTTTTTGGACCATTTTCCAAGAGCTTCCAAGGTGGGCGCGCTTCTGATGTATTGAATTCTTTATACAGTATTCTAATATCGTCTGCAAATAGTAACTCGGACATGAAAAAAACAGTTCCTTTTTTGTGTCGGGTATTAGACACACAAGTTTTGGGCGATTATTTTTCTTGTTCACTTTACTTGGCTTGATTGTGCACCGTACAATAAACTGTGAAGCATTTTTTCGGAATTTTTATTCCTGTAATCTGGAAAGATGTAGGATGGACCGTTTTCTCTTAAGTAATACTAAAAGATGAAACGATTAATTGTCTTTCAAGGAATAAAGTAAGTACTTCCGGCTTGCGACTTCACGCGTACAAGACACAAACTTTTCGCGGCGGACCACACCTCTCAAGATATTATTAAATTCGTATTCTTCTTCAATATCATCTTTTTAACCCTACATGATCGATTTTAAGCTTACTTACTTTCTGCAAGAAAACGTACCATTTAAAATCCTTGGAGCTTGTGGTACGGCCGGTGAATTTAATAGATTTCGGTTCCTTTATGCATCTGAAAGTTGATGTTGAAATTTCTTACTGATTATAACGTTTTTGCATAGGCTTGCTTTGTATCAATCCCATCAGGTAACAGTCAATTTCGTTTTTTGGTCTAATAATGCCCAGTTTTTCACCGGCTAAAAATTTAGTAGTACATTTTTGTTTGCAAAAACAATTTGCTCACCAATTCAATTGTGCGACCTTGGTTTCGAAATTGTCAGCGGTGATTATTGTAAATTTATTCGAAATTAAACTGATTAGGTTTTCTGGAACCGCAGCTTCCAAAGTGGTAAACGCTAAGTAGTTGACAAATTCATTTATGAACGTCGACTGTACAACTCTTTCTTCCCCCACAAGAAGAATGTTGACTTTCTTGTTTAAATCTTGGGGAGGTTCCAGGGTGACGTGTAAGGGTGGAATTGTCTTATTCCCTGTTACTGGCGAACAAGAAACTTCAGTCTCCTTTTTGTTGACGGTTGAGCGGTTTGAGCACTCGGTGTCACACTCATTCTAGTTATTTCCAGCAACTATTTATTTTTCATTCAGTTTAAGAATGCAACTATAAAGAAAAACTTGATTCTTAAATTCTTATCTTATTAGATTACTGTATTTTTTTATAGCTTTAAAAATATTAAAAGAATATACTAGATTTTAAGGTTTTTTTAAGAATTGTAGAATATTAATCATATTTTTTCTTGCAGACTTTATGAATTGAAACTCCCAACAATATTGGAAAATTTGAATCTATACACTGCTAGGAATATTTAGTTTATTCACAGATATAAAATTCCTATCAATGTTTGTCCTTAATCGTCTAGGTTTTAAGGTATAGGGTGTCCAAGGTCAAAAAAAGCAGGTGCTGTCGAGAAAATTTTTTAAGCTGACTTGCTTGACAGCCTCTGTAGAAACAATCAAATTACACGAGAACATGGAACGCTTTCAAAATTTTTCAGAAACTTATTTTTTTTAAATATTCACAACATTCTGTATTTTAAAAACTATACTGTTTAGGACATAATTATGCTTATACTTTTTGTCTTAGAATAAGCCCAGAAATCACCCCTTATATCGGAATTTTGCCAAATATTGCTTTTATAAAAAGCTTCATCAATATTATACAGTGAGCGCCAGCCAAATGGAATAAATTCCTTATCTCAATTATTGTGCATATTGAGAAAAAAATCCGAAACATGTCATTTTTAGTCTATCACATGATATCCTGTAAAGTGAAAATTTCATCCCTAACCTCAACCCCTTTCGAGTGACAGTTGCAACCCCCAAATTTTTAAATGGGAAGGGGGAGTTTGTGATACCTCATTTGAAAGGTTTCTTCATGCTCCATTCAAAAATGCTATGGTTTAAAAATTTATTTATTTATTTATTATTTATTTATTATTATTATTATTATTATTATTATTATTATTATTACAAACAAGACATCCAAAATGGTTTATTTTTTAAGCGTGTTTTCTTCTTTTTTTTTCCTGTGTAAAAGGGTTGATTCTTGATTTTAAGTTAAAAAAATGTTCATGGAATCGTAATTTAGAGTCGAATATTATTCCTAAATACTTAAATTTGGATGAAATTTCCAAAATAATTTCATTAAATTTAATTAATGGTCTCGTGCAATCTTCGAGGCTCCTCGTCGGTCGGTGATTATTACTTGAGTAGAGTCCTGCCATAAACCAGTCTCATTGTAGAAAACAGGTGTTGTCATTTTTGCTAAACCAATATTTATCTACACGAAGTTTTGAATGATGTCTGACTAAACAAATGTTACTCGCTTTTAAAATTACCTGACCCAACCTAAAGCTATTTAGGTCATCGAACCTGTTTTATATATTATAAAGTAAGAAAAATGTACAAAAACTACGTGTATAAAAAGTTAAAATGTATAAATTTTATGGAAAATATTAACAGTATAATGTTTAACTACAACAGTTACAAAAATAAAATAATTTACATAATCAAAACTACTTTAAAAAAGGGTCACCATTGGCATCGGTAATTAATGCAAGAAGTTACTAAGTGCATTTTTCATGTTTTCAGGAAATCCGGTTTTAAATATTCAAAATGGAATTTAAATATGATCAATTATCATAATGTTATAATTTTATCGAATTTCTCGAAAAAAAGGGTGTGACACACAATGGTCACTAATTTCACACTTTAGACCACTAAATTTATTACTCAAATAATTCAACTTCACAGGAACATAAAATTACGTTAATTCAACATTGAACATGTTCCTCTTTATAACTGATTGATCAACATTCAAAAACAATCAAAATAAGCTTAATTCTTATGGTATAGTATTTCGCTCGGGTCAGTAACATTTGTTTAGTCAGACATCAAAGAATTGCAGGGAAAAAAATAAGAAACTTACGCTAAAAAAAATAAACCATTTTGGATGTCTTGTTTGTAATAATAATAATAATAATAATAATAATAATAATAATAATAATAATAATAATAATAATAATAATAATAATAATAATAATAATAATAATAATAATAATAATAATAATAATAATAATAATAATAATAATAATAATAATAATAATAATAATAATAATAATAATAATAATAATAATAATAATAATAATAATAATAATAATAATAATAATAATAATAATAATAATAATAATAATAATAATAATAATAATAATAATAATAATAATAATAATAATAATAATGATAATAATAATAATAATAATAATAATAATAATAGAACAATAAATGTTTTTCGTAAATATTCACTTTTGAATTAAAATGAATTTTAAATCTATCACAATGGATATGTCTATATTTTGTTTTGTTTAAATCTAGACACGAAAACCGATATAAACTTTGAAAAAAAATCTAAACGCATAAAATCTCAATTTCAAAAGAAAACGGACGTTTTCTTTTGAATGATCACTCCTCATTTGATATCTACTAATTATTCCAGTAAATGAATTAATTGCATTTGTTTCGTATCAGATTAAACATATCAGTATCGATTAACACTGTTAAAAAAAAAAATTGGCAAAATCTTCCATATTCTCGTAAACGAAGCACTAAGAATGTCAATTAAGGTTTTTGATGCGTTACAATAACATTTTATTAAATGCGTGTATATTTCTTATCTATTTAATAACAACAAATTAATGATTTGTTACTTTTGTTAATAATAAATACTGTTTAGTAACAAATTTGAGCTTGTTTTCTTGAAACTGTTCGACTATTACACGAACGTATTTTATTCGTTGTATCTGTCGTTTCACTTACTTATTTGGATTTTTGACTTCATAACACTGAACCTCAATAACAAATCTTGTATACGGACCTGATAATTTGTATACAACCATCCAAACATCCTTGTAAAGTGGCCTGCAAGCGCCGAACATCGTGTCGCATTTAAAGTGCGGCAGAGTGTACAATATTTTAATATTGGAAATATTACCCTACAGCTGCATCAGTATTTATAAAATGGCATTTAGATAGATAGTTACACAGGCTGTGTTAGGAACATCGCATAATATTTAAATCAGGCGGTTGTAAATACAGGGATTCTCCAACGATAATGGTTACCCCCAAAAAGACTCAATATTACTATGAACATTTGATTGTGTCTATCTGATGTTAATTTCGTTTTCAGTTTTTATCATCTGGCGCATAAAAATATAAAATAATATGAAAACAATCTGCCCCTGATAACTTCAGGTTACAGTGGAGTTGTATTTATAACCTCTCGGTCATCATTTGCGGTCGGGTAAACTTATCACTCTAAGCTATTGAAAATCGTAAGTCTGTGTTGGAACTTTCGGTGATTTTAATATCAATTAATTTTTTGGCTCAAACGCGTTTAAAAAATTTAAACAAAAACATTTTTGTGGCTTGCAAGATGAAATTAAACGCTGCTGTAGGTAAATTCCACAAAAATCTTTAGTCTTGATTTTTCAAAACTTATGCTTTCTTGCTTTTGCTCGACGTCTGGTTTATCATAAAGAAAAACTAATAACACCAGGTTGTGTTAGTACATCACTGCTTGATGCAGGATGTGAAGATAATAAATTAATATTTGAGACCAATTTTAGGGGTGACCATTAACGTTGTAGGAACCTACATATGTTCGGTTTTAACAGCAATGTTACTATTTTCACTCTGATTTGCTCACTTTTCTTTGAAAACAATCTAGCGTCAGAGTTTTATTATTACTATACAGTTAAACTTCCCGATAACGCAGTGTCATGGTGACAAGTTAGTTATGGATGCATTAAAGGGGAGATTCGTAGTTGCTCTAGATATGATGGACCGTAAAATGGGGATACTTTAATCAATTTTTTATTTCAAAATACAATAACTTTTTTTGTTTACGGTTAAAATTAAATTAAAAAATTGGAATATCGGTTTTTATTCGATTACCGATTTTGAAGATAGGGAGGCAAAAAATCCAAAACTTTCGGAGAAAAAATAAAAACCTGCTGGTCAAAGATATACTGACTTTGGGGATACTTTGATCACTCGTGATTTTTTTAACGGCATACAAAAGTAACCTCATTGAAAAGACGAAGAAAATTTAAAAAAACTTAGGATTTTTTTTACATGTTGTATAAAATGATTTGTGTGTGATTAAAGAAAAATGCTATATTTTTATAGGTAATCATAATATAAATTCATTTAAAAAGTGCATCTAGAGCCTTTCGAATTTTTGCTGAACGGAGATGCAGTTATTATTCGCCTATTCATTAAACGAAGATGCAATTATTTTTCAAATTAATTAGATGCACTTTTTAAACGAACACCCGGATTTGTTTTAAAGGAACTTGTTGAAGTAAAAGGAACTCTGTAGGTACATAGGGACCTACTATAACCATTTTAAACTTTGAGAACGTCAATGTCAGCCTCAAATTTATAGAAGAGGTCGTCATTGTCATCTAATTTTGAAGAAGGATGTTTCAATACCTTAATAATGTCATTCTCCTAGATTTCAGAAAAGTTGTCAGTAATAAAGTTAAATTCTCTTTTATACCTGCGTATGAATTTCAAGCCAACGACAACAATTTCTTCGCCAACTTCAATTATTTTGTTAACGAATTTAAACAAAATTTTTGCTAATACATGTTGACCCACTGCTAAATCGGTAGTGAGAATAGGTTCTTCGTACCTTTGCTAATTCGGTGCTGCGTTTTCAATGGATGTGGCAACATTGATCAAGCAATCAATGTTACCCCAGAGGCTGATCAAAGTTAGCCCATGGAACAAAAACGACTTTCAACGAAAGAGCTAACGGAAAATTACCATGGCTTTTATTTAATTCGACTCCCAAATAGATGGGTAGTAGTTATGACATGATTATTTTATTCATGGCTAATATAGCCAATCACAATTCGTTATTTGAGGAAGGAACACGGAATTATAGCGATAATTTTGATAAAACTTCGAGTTCCTTTATATCGACGTTGCCTAGTTTCCACCAAACAAAAATTTTTTAAACAATTTCAATTCATAAAATATTAATTTTTTGGTAACTATATTAAATGTTTAGTGTAACCATTAAGTGAAGATAATAATACAATTAATTCTTATTACTATTTAAAACATTATAAAATTAAAACATAAAAATTAAACTACAAAATACAAACTTAAATTTAAATTTGATGATAAAAACGCTCTAGCTTCGCTGTCGCGTTTTTAATACTCATCAAATTTACACTCTTTTAAGTTGCTACGCAACAAGTTACAGTAAATTAATCGATAAATTCAAAGCTTTTATGGTATTACTAGCGATTAAACACACTTACTGTTGTGGATATGAAGTTTTGCAGCCAACTGAAACATGTGAAAAATAGGTAAAACAGAGAATGCATATTTACGGCAGGAACACATGTGCACTCAGCTCCTGCAATCATCATGGAACCACCTGTGTAATTATAAATTGATGGTTCACATAAACGGCTTTACTAGAGATTTTTAAAGTAGCAGACAAAGTGTTAATCAAAGTATACCCAGGATTTATAGTATCCCCATGTTATGCACTCAGAAAAAAACATTCTCGTAGGCAAGAAAATTCGGGCTTAAATTTAAACTTGCGCGTTCTTAATTTTGGCACAAGAATTAGTCATTCTTGGGTTTTAAGAATGTTCATTCTTCTTGTCAAATTTAAGAATGGATCATTCTTGATTTTAAGAATGTTTATTCTACTTGCCGAATTTAAGAATGGGTAATTCTTGATTTTAAGAATGTTTATTCTACTTGCCAAATTTAAGAATGGGCAATTCTCGATATCAAGAATGTTGATTCTATTTATCAAATTTAAGAACGGGTCATTCTTCATTTCAAGAATTTTGATTCTTCTTGACAAATTCAAGAATGCGTCGTTCTAATTTTAAGAACTTTTATTATTTTTACGAATTTTAGAATGAGAAGGAGTTTTAAAATATTATGAAGTTATTTAACAAACGTGCTTTTATTAAAAGTAGGCAAATACAGTACTAAAAGTAAAAATTTTACAACGTCACATCACATTCTTTTGTTGAGTAGCTCACTATATTTAATAATAATAAGTTCAATAAAACATGATATTAGAAATAATTGTATAACTACTAAAAAGTTCGCAATAAAAAAATATTTGAGAAATTATTGTATAATTACATACTAAAGTTCACTTTAAAACGATAATAGGTTTTTTCTTTAGACCAAAAGTAAATTGAAATGTGTATCTATTATCTTACTATAAAAATAAACTTATCACAAAAAACTACACAGTCCAATACAGTTTTAATACATTTAGTTGCTAATTATAACAGTCACTTGATCTATCCTTTTTTCTATTTATTGTTGCAAATAAGGATAAGTGTTAAGACGTTGAGTTAATGCTTGGTTTCCAATTTTTTTTGTTGCTTTTCCTACAAATCCTGCACTTTGGTTTATTTTCTTTCCATGGGAATAATTGGCCGAAATTTACATCAATCTAAAAAATATTAACAAAATAGTTACATTGTTCTACCGATATCACAAGAATTTACCAAAATTGAACACTTTGAATGTTTCAATAATGACCACTCGCCTATAAGTTGATCAATACTTTTATTTTTATATTCCTTTAGACGATAATTCGTGGTGTCTCTCCATTTTACGCAGATTTCTTCCCAGAAAACGGTCGCATCCGCGTATTTCAGCCACGCTTTTGTTTTGTTACATTCTTCCAAATAACTTATGTCTACATCCGCTAAAATTGATGATTTGTAATAAGATAGATACAACACTAAAAGTATAATAGATAATCAAAATTATTTCTTTACCTTCTTCGTTACTATGATTTGTTACAGAAGCAACGGGTTTCGCACGTTCCTTCGTTTTTATAAGTCCTTCATTTACCATTTTGATGCTTAATATTTCGAAGTTTGTCGTATAATTTTCCCTTCGGATTGCCATCAAATTTACGGGGAACGTAATAAATTTGCTAGAATTAACATTTATGATTATAATTTTTGTTTGTGACAAGTACAATGCATGCGTTTCCACCATGATTCATTATTCAGTGGACATGCGTTTTTCTCGCAAATGATTAACGAAAACGGTGTTGTGTAAAAAAATTAGGTGATAAATAAAAAATAATTTTGAAACTCCACTGTTCACATTTACTTTTTATTCCTTCTCTAATTTTCCGAGAAGATTCAGCAGAACGCAATACTTTTTACAGAATATAAGTAATTTTTATTAATCGTTAGCGAGAAAAATGCATGTCCTGTGATAAATAAATTACGGCGTTCCAGATACCCGCAAACTTACTTTTCGTTCGGATGGAAATAAAGTCTCAATTTGTATTGTTTCTAACGACTGGTCATTCTGTTCATCGACTAATTGCATTGAATTAGTATCATCATCGTGTCACACTAAACCACTTATTACGAAAAATTATCAAAAATTCACTTTACGAAAACAATACCGAAAGCACACACCGTAATATGTACTTTGCTATTGCAAGCAGAGCGCATTTCAGCTAACTAAAAAGCTGCGGCCCGTTGCCGAAAAATAGTCGGCAATAAAATAATTTACACTCATCGCACCCCGCTATTTTTTGAGATTTTGCTCCCATTGTATGACTTGTCTGTTTTACAAGCCGTGTATAACGTAGTACATCTGGAGTTCTGACCCAAGTCACACAAAATACGCCTTTAAGTGATATGTGATTTAATACTGTATTGCTCTGAGGGGCCAGATTTATATTCTCCGAACTTTTCCTACCGATTCCCTAACTGTTAACAGTTGCACTTTTATTGCAGGATCGGTAAACTTTCCAAAGTAACCTTTACAAAACAGCGTATCTAATCTTATTATGTTATGTATGAGATTCTTTGATATTAATATTTACTTTATTAATAAAGCATTTTTTCAAATTTTATTGCGACCATGTTCAAAATGTATCCTTCTAGTAACTTCTATAAAGAAACAATATTTCGAAGAGTTATTATAAAAAGTTTTCATAAGTAATATCACAAGAGAGTGAGAATAAATTGAAAATAATTCGACAGATTTTCGAAAACTTGTTGCCAGGGAATAGACACGAGAGCCCGTAGGGCTCGAGTGGCTATTCCCAAATGGCAACAAGTTTGAAAAAATAACTGGAGAATTATTGTCTAATTAATTCGCACTCTCGAGTAGTATTCGGAAGATTATTTTTTAACGTTTAAATAAAAAATACAGCATAAAAATACAGTTTAATTCATTATAAACTAAAATCAAACTGGCGACAGATGTCAAAACTAGAAAATGTGCTGTCAAGTAACATAAACAAAATACTAGAAATTATTCTCGCGGTAATTTTCTACAGTAGAAAATTCTCACTATAATAATGTAGTGATTGGACAGAATTAAACACGTGTGCCCAAATACTGCTAAACGATTGGTGAATGAAATCATTAAAAAATAATCAGTAATATACAGGGTGGACCATCGTATGGCATTTTTAAAATTTAACGTATTTATAATGGCCAAAAAAAGATGAAAATTGGAGGAAATGATCTTCAATTTTGATACTACAACATGGCATAATTATTTTTTAGAAAACAAAATTGATGTGAAAGTTGACTTTGATAGCGATTTATTATGAAACTATTAAAGCTATCAGTTTTTTTTTTCTTCCACCGCATCTACGTAATGCGTACATTGTGATGATATGCAAAGCAGAATTTAGATTGGTATACTGATTGAATAAATCGAAATATTAAATAATGTGTTGCAAAACACTCTTATTTATGGCCGAATCCTTAAATGACAACCCTCGTTAACTGGTGTCAGGCTGATTTACAGCTGTCCTCAGTAAAAGTGGTTCTGAGGTACAATCGACACGAACTATGAGTAATAAGATCCAGGCCCGTACTTAAATCTTCTATGGAATGTAAAACTAGCTATTTTTAATTTTGAAAGTGTTAAAACAGCTTTGCTTACTCAGTCACCGCTAAGCATCGAAGACAAATTATATTTATCTAGTTCTTTTACCAACTTATTGAAATCCAGATAAAAACAACATTAGTTGAAAATTTGAGTAGCCACTATTTAAATCCTATCTACTCAAGCGTGTTTTCTCGGTTTATTAGATGTGTTAATTAGACTACTAGCAAAAAGGATTTACCTGCCTGCTGTTATTTTAAGAATTTACCTTATTGTAACAAAATGTTTAATTTAGTCTTGAACTTCCAATAGTCTGGTCGTGCTTTTGAGTTGTGTAGTTTTTGTTAAGATTAATTGAAAGCTATTCTGAACAGTAATTATGCCTTTTCAATATTCATTTGAAGAAAAGACTGAAATGTTGCTAATTTTTGGCGAATGTGGCAGAGACGTTACTCTGGTCGCTGGAACTTACGCCGCGAGGTTTTCGCAAAATCGCGCTCCAAATCATCAAATTTTTAAAGCATTAGTGTCTTCTTTACGTGAAAGCGGAACTTTTCAACAAAATACCAAGTCGTTTATCAATCCAACTGTTACCCACGATGCCAACCAAGCCAGAGTGTTAAATTTAGTTGAAAATAATCCCCATATTGGTAGCAGAGAGATAAGCCCTCAAACTGGGATCAGCAAAAGTAATGTGCTTAGAATTTTGAAAAAACACGCATATCACCCGTACCACCTGGAACTTCACCAAGAGTTGCATGCTGAAGATTTTGCAAATCGAGTGGCTTTTCGCGAATGGACAGAGGAAAAAATCCGGAATGATGAACATTTTTTTGAAAGAGTTGTGTTTACCGTGAAAAGTAATGGTGCGGTAAATAAACACAATTTACACTATTGGGCAATACAAAATCAGCACTGGATTAGATAACAAGACATCCAAAATCGCTGGTCTCTTAATGTCTGGGGAGGTGTTGTCAACAATAGGATTGTGGGGCCCCTTTTTTTTGAAGGTCCATTGAATGGTGAGAGATACACCACCTTTTTGCAAGACGAGCTAAATGATTTGTAAGACGCAATTGTCCCAGTAAATGAAAGGTTTCGGTTGTGGTTCCAACAAGAGGGAGTACCTCCACATTTTTGTCGAAGAGCCCGGCAAGAATTAACGCTCCAGTTTGGAGAAAATTGGATTGGTAGGGACGGACGCATACCTTGGCCAGCGAGATCACCTGATCTTACACCACCAGATTTTTGCTTATTGGGTGCCATCAAAGAACGTGTTTTCCGGGAGAGACCGACAACAAGAGATAATATGAGGGTAAGACTAATTGCCACCTTCCGCGAATTTAATGATCTCAATGTTGGGGCTACCGTTCACGCAAATTTTCAGAGACGCTTGCGACTTTGCATCCAACAGGAAGGTCATCATTTTGAACATCTAATGTAAAATAAAATAAATTAAAAATCAACTATTTGTTTCTTTTATCTGAATCTGATTAACAAAAAAAATTTAAGTCCGGCTCTGAAATAAACGGTACCCTCGGCTCGTCAGAGATACCTTTTGTGATTTATGGCTTTACAGCGGGCATTGTGAACACAAATTTGTTGCGGACAGAAGTTACAGTAATAAATACCTTATGCTTTCCCAAGAAAAATCACAAAATCTCCATTAATTTAAAATCAAACGTTCCTATCAAATTGTAAACTTCGGGAATACATTCTCCATAATATTTTCAATGTAATTATTAAAAAAAATAATTTTGGATTTCTGAATTTTTTCACTTCAGAGCGTCCCGACGCTGTTTAGAAACTTAATTCAAAAAAATAAAATTACCATGGTGTAGTACTTTAATTGAAGATTGTTACCTGCAAGTTTAAATTTTTTTAACAAACAATAAATAGGTTAAATCTCCAAAATGCCAAACGATGGTCCAGCCTGTATATTTGTAATTTATTTATTTTCGGCAAAATATTTCCACCGAATGGAAACAAATAATTTCAAGGTCGCGTCGGTTAAAAT
The DNA here is from genome assembly GCA_949768715.1 of Dascillus cervinus. Lineage (NCBI taxonomy): Eukaryota > Metazoa > Arthropoda > Insecta > Coleoptera > Dascillidae > Dascillus > Dascillus cervinus. The sequence goes on along the minus strand of OX458319.1, from coordinate 19,001,052 downwards.
ATAAATAGTTATTTATTATACAAGACAATAAAGTTGAATTTATTCCATCGTTTAACGGCGAAATATACAACTTTAATTAATTACGATTATACATTTTTTTAGCAATACACTCAGAAAAAAACATTCTTATAGGCAAGAAATTTCGGCCTTAAATTTAAAATTGCGCGTTATGAATTTTGGCCCAAGAATTGGTCATTGTTGATTTTAAGAATGTTCATTCTTGTTGTCAAATTTCAGAGTGGGTCATGCTCGATTTCAAGAATGTTTATTCTAATTGTTAAATTCATCTATTGTCAGTAAATCTTTAAACGCCCCTTCGAAAAAGAAAATATCCGCCATAAAGCAATTGTAATTTTAAAAAACGTTCCACATCTGGCCGCAAACAATACCTCAGACTAGGGTCGTGAACAAGAATTACCGTGCTAAATGTTAGAAGCAGATTCTTGGGCCATTCTAAGATGACATTTTTTTCAGTGTGGTACAGTGATCTGACACTTGTGATCGATTCGTCAATGCGAAAACCAAGAATTGGCATAAATGCATCGTAGTTCAGTAATGTAAAAATGATTAGGTTTTCCTGATAACAAGTTGATATTAACGTGGCACTAGCTTTTATTTAGAAAGCAACTTCAACGACAAACGCACAGTGTTCACTTAAGTAGTGATTAAATTTTACTGAACAAATGAATTTAAATTGCATCAATTGCTACGTTACAGAATTCTGAAAATTGTCAGGTTATTGTGGTTAACCATGTATATACTATTTAAGTATTTAAATATTTTTTAAAGTTCATATGTTTTTTACATTTTTCGGTGTCATGGGAAAATATTAATGAAAAAAAATAAAATTTTGCACAGAAAAACAAACGTTTTCATCTTTATTAGTAACGACCCAAGCAACAATTTTGAATAACATTTTCATAAACCGGCCATTCACTTTACGTTCCTAATTTGCAATTTCCGTGATCATTATGTTTCTAACAATTTATTTATTTTTTCTTCACCCTTTTGCAAACTTTATAATTAATCTGCAACATTTTACTTTTTGCAATGGAAAGCGAAAAAGACCAGGAGAACCGCAAGTTTGTGAAATCTCAATAAGGGATTCATTCCAAATCTATTATTTACAAAGAAAACAATCCGTGCCTGAGCACATTCGGGCCGGGGAAATTTAAATTTAATTATTTACAATTTGATGGGATAAGGGCACGTTTAGGTGTTAAGTAAACAAATTAGTATTTTCATGTTTTTATTTATTCCCTAAAATACACTCACAAATATTGATTGTTCAATTGGTGCACGATTTACTATTCTTTTTAATTATATTGTCTTTAGGGAACTACAGGTACGAATTATGTAACATGAACTTCGTTTCAAATTAATTACGAATTTATCGCGACGAATCGATAAACGAATGGTACAAATAAGAACTGATATAACCAATTTAGTATCCATTAAATATTACAAGCATCTGCTCCCCAGTATTGTGTAAATTTCAATGGTATCGATTTTGATTCGGCGTTTCGACGCACCTTTGAGCAAACAATTTTTCAATTAATTTTCAAATTCACACTGTAAATACCGGATCTTACCGAAAAAAATAAACAACGTAATTTTTATTAAAATCGGTTTAAATTGATCGTCGGAATTCAGGCGCGTTTAGCAGCTGAAAGCAGCAGGGGAGACATATTACGGCTTTTAACCTTTTAAGTGTTGTTTAAGGGGGTGCAAATAAATTACCTTCTTGGAGTACACTGGTTTTAAACAGAGTTATTTCATTGCTACGATAACGCTGTCTGAGGGTGAAGAAACGAAGTTCATCGATACAGCACAATAGATTCAAAAAAATATATTTACAATTTTTACAAATTTATCTAAATACGGGACGTTCCGATTTAATCAACAATTTTTACAAAATCCACTAATAAAACATAAAGGGTTGTTTCTACAACGATGGGCAATGTCAATTAATTAATATAATTCTTTTTATTCGAAGCCGTAGGATAGGGCCAACGTACCTGTTGGCAGCCTTTTAATAGAATTTCTAGATTACAACAACCATATTTAAATATTTGAAGAAATACCATATATAACATAACATAAATTAAAAACATATCTCTGCCAATAAATGGATGGTTTACCGGTTCTCTGCCGGTGGGTGTATTTTATTCAACCACCCGCGCATTTTTTACCAAATACTATACACAAATCAGAGAATATTATAACAACTTGTTGCCCTTGGTTAAATACGAAATTATAAAAATATAATCACATAATTTTTGAAAAGGCTTCGAACAGGTAGCGGCCGGATAACGGATACGTTCACCCTATGTTAAACTAGGATTTAGAAATTGCCCTTTATGCGTAACAAGATAAATAATCTTTGGAGCGTCCAGTATATTTATATACAAAATTGCTTTATTAACAAATTGGTGTTTGATAAATTTAAAATATAAAAATAGGTATTTTTATTCAGAGAGAAACTTAAATTAGACTTACATTTAAATATAAAATGGATTGTTTTGTGTTTGCTTGGTCATGTCGTGGTTTATTTCATTCCTCGCATTTTAATCGTGAAACATTTTTATTACGGAAATAATTGGAATAACAATGGTGAATAACATTTTATACCTTGATAAATGTGAAGCGATTATCTATCTTTCTTGTACAATTCAGAAACCGAACAATATAATCTTAATGTAATAAGCTTTCTCCACGGAAATTTATTACGTCTCATTTTACATTATTAAAACTCGAGATTTATAAACCGTTCCGCGAAAAAATGCAAACATGTCTCGATTGAATCAAGACGCGATTCTTAATAAAGTTTCGACTATTACCGCTCCAATAAATGCAGACTCGCTGAAGATGAAAGTGACAAAGGTTTGCATATGATAAATTGCCTTTATACACAGCGAGCATGCACATCGTAAATTTGACATGATGTACGACAGTTTTGATCTAATTATTATTGTTGGGACATGTTTCATCAATAAATTTCAACGATCTAATTGTTTTAACTGAAAAATGACAACTTTTTTGTTCCCAACAGTGCACGGTAAACTTCCAATTAAAAATGCTTGTTTGGTGGCCTAAGTTGTATTATATTTTACTTAGTTTCAAATTAATATGAGCGAAAAGCTCATTTTGAAGCGGACAATGCCAGTTCTATTATAAACGGAGTTTCAATGCGCTATTGGAAAAATGCTTTTAGTACATTGCTTCGGAAAATGTGAAAACAATAATATTTTGATAACTAATGAGGCGTTTCTAAAGTTTCAGGAATAAACTTTTGATAATTAAATAAAAGCAGAAGGCTGTTGCTGCGTGCAGGTAATTACAGACCTGCAACAACTAATTTTTGTATCAAAGTAAAAAATCGGAGATTACAGATTATAAATAAAACACCGAAAAATTCCAAAGCGAAATTATGTCCCCTTTTCTCAAATGAGGCTACGAACATTCGGGAAAAGTAACATTATTAATTGTTAATCAATCAGTTTCATGATTGTTATCTAAAGTCAAATTTTCAATTTCCTTTTTAGAAGAGAAAGACAGCTTTGATGTAAACAACTCTCAATCCGGATTTTAAATTAATCTACGCTCTTTTGCCAGGAAAAAAGTTATAACCGTTGTAATTTCATCTCGTTGTCCACCTGTAATGCTATTATGAATGTTACTATGATTGGGTATGATAATATTGTGCCTGGTAATTGTTTTGGTTCAGACATACGTTTTGTTTTTAAATTGCAATTATATACGGCTAATTAGAACAAGTTCAAAGTTTCATGTTCAAAACGAGGCAACCAGAACTATGCAACCTAAAAAAGTTTGCACTTTACATTTAAGTTTTCAGCTCTATTCGGTGTTTTATCTTTTGATCTGGATTCGTAAATTGATTCATCCAACTTCTGAAGTACTCAAAGTATTGTACTTTTCTTTATGTTTCTCCTTGAGGGATAATTATATTAAGCCTTGTTCTTCTCTGCTAACGAACACCTTTGAATTGTTCGTCGTTAATGTTAACCGTTGCTGACTGGTTCCTATAGAAATTGTTTATGAGTTTCACATCCTTGCCATCTAGGCCAGCCCAATTTTCTTTGATAGTACGTAAAACAGATATATTATATTTTTGTTAGTTCACAAAATCTCGAAAGGGAACAAAATATAATAGGTAATATTACAAGCAATCAAACTTATGTAAACTCACCTAGTATTTTGGATTGATATGTACTCTTTAAAACACTTGATTGAAATGTGAGATACTAAAAAAGTAATTTCATTTTAATGGAAAACTAATTTCAACAAATTCTTGATTTCTTAAAATCAAGAACTTAATGTAAAGTTAAACACTTTTTCGTATTCTAATAACTACTGTTGTCGCCTCTAGCCCTAATATAAATTTCAATCTTGGTATCTTTCTAATTAAATTTGAGGTTTTACTATTTTTACATTCCATCTTATAAACTTGTATCACAAATTCTCAATAGGATTAAGAACTGGTGAACCGGCCAGGTCAGTCTCTAGACTGCCTGTTTTAACATTGACAGTTTTCGAGAAATTCACTGGCGGTTCTAATAATACGAGGAGGTGTTTTACCTCGTGTGAAGATAAAGTTATCTTCAATTACACATCTCCAAAACCTCACTATGGTTTTTGGGAACGAATTGAATAAATCCGAACTGAAGGAATTTTTCTTTAGGCATAATCCCTCAATAAACTATTTTGTATTTCAGGATACATCTAGCAACTTGTTGCCTAATTTGCTGTCTCTCTCCTCTTAAAATTCAATCTTGGAGGTCCACGGATCTTAGACAAATTATAGTGTCATCAGAAGAAGAATAACTTTTTCGCAATTTTGGTGTTCGAGATACCAATTAAGCCGATCAATATTTTGTCTGGATAATTGGGGACCTGTCTTCTGCTACATAAATATTGAATAGTAAGACAACATTAACAGTTGCATCTTCTGGAAATTAGCTTTAGATTTTTGAATGAGAAAAGGCCAGTTTTGTTTTAGCAAGTTGACCCAAATGCGATCATGTTGGCAGAAGTGACTCTTCGACTGCTGTTTTATATGGACCTGCTCTTGAGTACTCTCAAGACCGGTTTTTCGCATCAGGATTTGAAACAAAAGCCTGAGTAATGCTTATCGTATTTGCAATTGGTCTCGGAGACCAATCATTGTTGTTCTAGTCACATTTGGCAATCCCACGTTTGTCTCAAGTTTAATTAAAGTGAGACAATTGAAGGGTTTGCTGCAAAAAGGAAGTAGCTCCAATTTTTCCAGTTGTTGGGAAACCAAACAAAAAGTTTAATAAACTCAAATTTTAAGTTAGGTATGTAAAAATATTGTTGTTGCTTACTTTCAATTATGGTGTTTACACATTAGAACAGTATTTTCATTCAAGAAATATCGTCCAGATGACGGTACGTGGATGATTCTTGGAGCTACCTCCCAACAGCGATAGGATGGAGCTACCTCCTTTTTGCAGCAAACCCTTCAATTTTGATTTGACTACTAAACACAAATTGTTATTAACTTTTTTAACCACTATGTTGTTTTTTAAACAAACACCTTCCTTCTTTTTAGCATATCAAATTTTTTCTCCAAGAAACTGATTAGTGTCGAATACTAGGTGAGTTCGCAGGAAAATTATCAACAGTACAATCATAGTTCCAGTCAAATATTATTTAGATGTTTCAAATGGATTTACACATTCGCGCTCGTGATTCACCTAACTCTCCTACCTGAGTATGGGAAGGTCCTTGAGAAACTGATCCGGTCCCGCCTACTTGACTCTGTCCAACCTTTCCATGCGCTGAACCAGTATGGCTTCGTTAAAGGCAGATCAACTGTTGATGCTTTAATGGCTTACAAAAACTTGGTTACTGTTCCATGTCCTACCTATGTTGTCTCTATTTTCATAGATATCTCAGGTGCCTTTAATAACCTGTGGTGGCCCGGGCTTATCGAAGCCCTTAGAAACAAAGGAGTTCCTGATGCTCTCATAGCCACTATTGTCAGCTATCTGAATGGTCGCAGCGTTGAACTTTCTGCCAAAAATGCCACTGTGCACAAGGTCTGTACCAAAGGCTGCCCCCAGGGATCGGTTCTGGGCCCGACCCTGTGGAACTGCATAGTTGATGCCCTCCTGGAGAAGCGTCTCCCTGATGGCTGTGACATCATAGCTTATGCGGATGACCTTACTATTGTGGTGACGTCTGCTACCAGGATGGATCTACGAACCAGATCGCAGCAATGCCTTAATATTGTGTTAGATTGGGCCAGTTCTCAGAAACTTGCAATTTTCTCTGACAAGACCAGCTTTATGGTAAACCGCTCGCCTCCACGCGTCCACCACCGTGACTTGATGTTGTATATCGGCAACGCCCGGATAAACCTTTCTAATAGTGTCAGATATCTTGGTATCATTGTGGATCGTGCTCTTACGTTTGAGAAGCATGTTGACCATATTCAGAAGAAGATTCGTGTCTTTATTGCAGCCCTGAGACGGAAGTGCAGGTCTACCTGGGACCTGGACGTTTCTGCCTCACTCCACACAATTTATCGTGGAGCCATAGTTCCTATTGTAAGCCACGGGGCAGAGATGTGGCAACATAGGCTACACATAGTTAAGATCCGCCGCAAAATACAATCTATACATGGTCTTTGTTGTAGAGTCGTCTGTAAGGGGTACAGCTCTGTCTCTGCAGATGCTGCTGCGGTCCTAGCGGGAATCGCTCCACTTGACCTAGAGTTCCAGAGAAGAACCTGCCTGAAGGGGCTTTGCAAATTTGGCTCTGCCCTCTACGAGGACACTGTGCTGCAAAGAGATGATTTTCCCAGCCTCGCCCATGCTAGGGAGTACCTTCAACTCCGAATCATGGACCGTTGGCAAGAACGTTGGGACGCTTCCACCAAAGGAAGAATCACTACGCCTTCTCTCCCCAGGTTCCGAACGCTCCTCGACATCTCACCTTTGCTGTGACACAATTTCTTTCTGGTCATGGAAATTTTGCGATCCACCTACATCGCATTGGAAAGCGTGCGGACTCTTTCTGCGCCCAATGCCCAAATGAGGTTGAAGACCCGCTGCATCGGCTACTGGACTGCCCTCTCTTTGACGGTCCGCGAGATGCCCTGCAGGCCCTGCTGCAAGTTTGGCCCCCGCCCCTGGAGTTTGCTTTCTCCTGTGATCCAGCTCTGCTTGTTCCCTTAACGGTGGCGATTGAAGGTAACTAATTGCCACTTGCCTATCTTGCCAGCTGACGGCACCACCATGTGCATCCTGACATTGCAACATTGCACCCTGCTACTCTCTGAATCTCTGGTGCTGTCTTTTGATCTGCTTTGCTCAAGCTACAGTCCCCTATCCAGAAGTTGGATATTTTTATTATATTAAATAACCTATAAATTTCTTTATAATTGTGAACTATCTTCTAATCCTGTAACATTGCGTTCAATTTAACGCTGAAATATTTGCTTAAATATATGCGCCAGTGGGCGCCTGATATATACAAGGTGTAAACGAAATAAGTACATTCATTTTAACTGGTAATAGAACTCTTCAAGACCAACAACTTTTCCTAATAACTGTTTTTTTAAAACTTTTTAGTTTTCGAGTTAAAATTATTTTAAAATCTTACACAATTTTCTTACACGCCGCTGGAAGCAAAGTTACCTAATCAACAAGATTACCTTATGAAACGGTTACCATTAGTTGCGACTATTATTGTCGATTTTAAACAATAAACCAATAAACACCAAAAAAAAAGTTTTATTTCAAATTTATTTTTTAACATTGACGCGAGAATTGCGCTAAGGAAAATAAAGGAAAACAATAATGAAAATTGTTCAAAGTGTCCACCGTTGTTTTGTACACATGCTTGAAGACGCCGACGAAGTGATTCTTCTACCCTTTGTAACATGGCTCTGTTGTTACGAATCATTGCAGCACCAAGTTCCACCCGTTCTTGCAACATTTCGATGGTATCAATTGATATAGAGTATACTAAATCCTTCATGTACCCCCACAAAAAGAAGTCGCAAGGGTTTAAGTCCGCCGTTCGGGCAGGTCAGGGTACAGGACTGCTTCGTCCTATTCAAGGAGCACTTTTCGAACATGATAAGGATACAATTGCTGTTCTTTTAGTATTTTCCAAATTGTAGCATGCGATACTCCATGTGGCAGTGCTAGCCTTCTTGTGCTGAGCCCAGGTCGAACTTCGACACTGTTCAGAACAGCCTCCTCAATGTTTGCAACTTGAGCTGGACGCTGCCGACCACGATCGTAAGCTGCAGGCAGAAAAGATCCGTGATCTCGAAGATCCTGCACCACATTTACAAATATGCGAACATTCCGAAGACGACGGTTCGGAAATCGGTTCATGTAAATTCTTCGAGCTAAGGCTGCATTCCCTTGGCCTTCGCCATAGGTTAACACAATATCAGTAAATTCGTTATTGGTAAATCTAGACATTTTTTCAGATTTCGCTTGACAGAAGTGACAAATTAATTTTCAATAATAAAAAGTCATTATTTTTCTTTGTTGGAGCATTTCATAGAAGGCTCGTCAATTTGTGGGGAGGAAAAATGATTTAAAAAAATGCGATTTCGAAAAAATGGTACATAAAAAAGGGCTTATCTCGACGAGTTCTACTACTGGTAAAAATTAATGTACTTATTTCGTTTACACCTTGTATATATACATATAATATATAATAATATATCACAAAAATTATGCCCCACCTACAGAATCAGATGGAAGTGAAACAGAAGAAAGTTAAGCACATACAATTGCTTTGCCTACCACTGCACAACTGACTTCTTCGCTTAAAACATTGAGGACTTTTATACAATCAACCGAAAATGTTCCCGACATCTTCATATCTTTAAATAAAGTAGAAAATTTTGTAGATGCAATAAAGTGGACTTCCGTAACGCAAAAGAAGACTACCGACTACTTTTCTCAGAAAACGTAATCTTCTTTATTTTTTACCTATCTAATGTTTCACATATGCAATTGTGTATTTTTTATGTTATAAAAGCTTACGTTGGACTGTGCATAGCGTACAAAGAATTTATTGCTTCATTTTCTATATATCGAAGTCCCTCTCTAACTCCCTAACTCGAATTTTCTTGACGGTCCCTTGAAATTAGACTTAGAGAAGTTTGACTGTACTTAACAAAAAATAGTTTATGAAAATAGTCGTACGAAATGTCAAAAGTGGTGGAGAAATTATGCTAACAAAATATAGAAAATGATTTGAAATTTGCAGCTTCAGAATTAAATTATTTACCATCACAAAAGTCGCCTGTGTTTTTTGTTTTTGTTTTTGTTTTTGTGTTTTGACGCAATGAAATTTTCCAGTAGTAATTTTTATTATGTTCACGTAAGTTAAGTACACGTATAGATTTTTATAAAAATCAAAATTATTTGAAGGACGTTACCTCATCTACCTCTGGAATAATCGCAATCGCTTGCTGGAACTTGTTTGACCTAAGTTCATTTTGCCGGTACATGTGTTCCTTAGTCATGGAATGCGCGCTGAACATGTCTCGACTTTGGTGCAGTATTGTATCGACAGGACCCCAAGTAGGAAGTGCCAACTAATGTCCGTCCGGTTACGATTGTCCACTGGGTTATATCACTACAGCAGTTCTACTCGTAAGAAGAAAGCGCCAGTGCGAGACCCCAACTGACCCCAATACACCTCCAGCAACACAGCGAAAAGATTCTTGTAAGCGGCAACCATTTCAAAACAAGTTCTGGATCAGTCTACAGCTAATGCTGTTGTGATTATCAGTACATTCCAAATAACGACGCTATGACTCCGATCAACACCTTCGATCTCAAACTCATAATATAAAAAGTTGAGAAAGAAAGAAAATACTTCAGAACCTTCGACACTTGTTGATGACGAGGAAGACCAACGGTGCTCGCGCCGACAGTCCAGTCATTTCTAAATTTTAATAAATTGTTTATTTCTTACTTGTGTTTCTTTTTAGTTTACTAATCAAAGGTTTCTTCTAACAAAAAACCAAACAAATTTCAGATCAATATTTGTTGCGTCCCTAATTCCTAGAACATTAAAAGCCCGGTCAAAGGCAAGAAAACGCGGACGAGAGGGCGCACATATGAACCCTTAAACAGTTTTAAAATCAGTTCATCTGGAACTCGCACCATAACATGCATCACTCTCATTTTTTGTTAATTTTGTTAATACACTAATTTATCCGTTAACCATTTTTTTATTTTTATCTTTAAACTATCCGTCCTCCGGTAAAACGCAGTGCGGAATTTACTACTGAGTAAACAATATCCTTCCACGAATAAGCCTAGATTGAAAGTAAATTAACATTAAAACAACGGAACGTAAATTAGTTCATCGAAAGACAATGTACTAGGCCAATTGAAATTAACCCCTGCGCCGTATGCAACTGCTCGCACACCAGCGGTTAGCACGTACTATAACCGAAGATTGATACAAATAAACAGTAAGGCTACGAATTCGCATGCCATTACTTATAAAATCAACACTTAAGACAACGGCTCCCCATCCCCCCGTATGGGATTTGACGTCCCCGGGCACCCTTTAAATTACTGCGTAGATTTGAATTTCATCATCTGACCTTGAATTTGACCTTAAAAAAATTAAATTATGGAGCACACATGTAGTGTTTATAAAACGATGTATTCCAGTTTTTGCTTCCTTTAAATGTAACCGTACATAACCGAGGTAAAACCATGCAAATTGCAGTGCGCATATTAATAAAATGTGCTCAGGTCAATTTTTTTTTTGTTTGTTTTTCAACTTAAGTTAGAATCTATATTTTCATAAAAAAATCCATTTTGTTGTTTTCAAATGATTACAACAAGGGTTGAATCTTCGGAGTCGGTTTGCCTAGGTAAAACCATGCAAATTGCAGTGCAGTGCAATTTTTCTGATTCAGAATGTAATTTTTCTGGCCGAGAATCGATTTTTCTGACTCAGAATCTGATTTGTATGACTCAGAATGTGATTTTTCGAAGCCAGAATCGATTTTTCTGTTTCAGAATCTGGCTTTTCTTACTTAGGTGTGACTTCTCTGACCCACAATTGATGTTTCTGTCTCAGCATCCGATTTTTCTGACTCAGAATGTGATTTGTTGGCCGAAAATCGATTTTTCTGACTCAGAATCTGTTTTTTCTGACTTAGAATGTGATTTTTCTGACATAAAATCGATTTTTCTGTCTCAGAATCTGCATTTTCTGTCTCAAAATCTGCTTTGTCTGAGTCAGAATGTGATTTTTCTGGCCGACATGATGATGATGAATTGGCGTCGAAAATAATAACGCTTAAGTTACAGCTTGAAGAATTACAATTTAAGTAATGTTTTTAATTTGAATTGAATTGAATTTTTATTAAAAAAGTGCGAAATGTAAAGTTATTCGTTTGTACACTTAATAAATGAGTTTATAAATAAATCCAAATCTTGAGATAAGGATAAGAACTTATCATTCACAGAAACGCAACTGACAAGGATAATGAACATTTTTAATACTCAAGAATGACCAATCCTTAAATTTGACCAAAAGAATGAACATTCCCAAAATGATAGAAATGATAGTGGCAAAAATATAACAATATAAATATAACAAATAAATATAAATATAAATATAACAATGTAAATGGTTGCACCAAAGACGATAAAAGAATCAGAATTTCAATACGATTTTTAGTTATGTTTTTAAATATTAAACAACATAGAATACAGTTCTGTGTAAATTCTCTAATTTTCATTACATTGACTGTATTTAGACAGCGGCGACAATATATGATGTTGCTGTTTTGATTGGTCGAGCAAGTCATGTGTGGTTTCGGCGGCCATGTTTTCACCAACCTTTTGACAGCGTTCAATGTTTACATTGCGGTTGTAGAGCAATATTGTTGTTAATTTTTGTTTCCAAGTGAATAATTTCGATTTATGAAGAGTGAAGTGTGAAGCAACAAAATTCCAAACTCTTAAAGGGGTCAATTTCTTACAGATTGTGTGCGATCTGCTCAATTATATATATCTCTCTCTCTCTGCGTTTAACGCACTAAAATGTTAGTAGAAACATACTATAATTTTAATATTTTCCCATTTCTAGAACAGTAAACTTCTTAAATATGTTTGTTTTCATCTTCAAAATTTTAATTAAACATTTATGTCAATTTCTTTATAAAAATATTAGATTGGCATAAGCGACATTTTCATATCAAAATGCAAACGATTTGTAATATTTGGAAGCCAACTTAGTACCGAATTTCTGACGGAGATGTAGCTTTTTAAAACTGTTTTTTTAATTCCACCTTATTTCAGGAAAAACTTTTTTACACACAGTCAAATAAATTCATCAATTTTGTCGCGTTGAATTTCTTTTTCGCAAAATTATCGTGAATTTTCCCAGTCATAAAATTCATGAATAAATTGTCGGAGTAGGGTTTTGCTCTAATTTACCGTCGAGTTTTTGGGGAATTCTCGTTACATTTCAGTTTAAAAATTAGTACCAACTTTTGATAAGTGACGTTTCACAGCCACGACAGCTTGAAAGGTAAAATTAATGTGAAATATAATAACAAATAAAATTCAAAGAAACATTTAGTTTTTAGTTAGATAAAACCATCACTGCATGAGGGATTTTATTTCTGTTCGCAAAATTAGTGTAAACAATAATTTATTAACCAAATTTTGGATTGTTTTTCCTCATTAGTCGTTTATTACCGAATTTCTGTCAGAGCTACATTGTTTCCCTTACAATTTTAAATAAAACCGCTGCTTCAAGAATTACAATTGAAGTAATGTTTTTAATTTGAATTAAATTCAACTGTGAACTTATTCGTTTGCACACTTAATAAATGAGTTTATAGATAAATCCAAATCTTGAGATAAAGATAAAAACTTATTATTCACTGAAATTCACAGATTAAATTAATTCAGAACTAAATAATTCTTATTAATTGCCAAATAAGGAAATTTGATTGCAATTTGTTACCTAAACGGTCTTATGCAGCCACGGCGGCTGCTTGACTGAGCACGGACGTTGTAGCTGGCCATGTTTTACTGTTGCCACGGGCAAATAAAATAAATAGAAACGTCACCTTTTTTTACAAAGGGAATGACCAGACGTCTTTTTACAAGCTCCGTATTTTATTTATATTTTGTGCTGTGAGTTTTCTTATTTTACGTTCAATGGGTTTGTAACATTTGGCGCCCAACGTGGGGCACAAGGAAAAGGGCTTTTCCACCGAACTTTCACCAACGACCCCGATGCCGCGATGCCGCGACGCCCTTCTGGAGGGGGATCAAATCCTAACATCAGGAACCTCCAGTGGCGCCCGCAACCGACCACCGCTGTACCGACCCGGTAACAGAGTGCAACTACGCAGCACTGCAACAGGCGACTCCACTTCCCGGAGCTCTGACGCCCAGCGTCGAACTACAAGGGGATCGTCAACGACCGAACAGCGCCGCGAAGAGCTGCATTCCGCCGCCTTCCCCGCTTTCGGCTTGACACGAAAGATGCCTGCGTACTAGACCCGCGTCACTCCAAGGAACTATGGATGCCTGCAGCAAAGTCTGAACCAGTAGCAAGCAACCACGCAACCGACCACCGCTGTACCGATCCGGTAACAGAGTGCAACTACGCAGCACTGCAAGAACCATTATGTCGCCAGGACCCGCTTTGAGAAGCTACGTTCTGACGTTTTGGTCAAACTGGAATTAGTACTTGAAAGCAAACACGTGCAATATCTCGGTGGGCATTTATCCCAAATTGATAAAAGGCCTCGCAAAATTGCACGAAACACTCTTGGACTGCTGTCAGTACCTCCGCTATTAATTTGTAACCTGGATGTTTCGGATGACGCCGAACCAGTTGAAACTGAGTCATTGATACCCGATTTCGGAACTATCCAATTAGAACCTGATTATAGTGTTATGGATAATCTTATTCTTTTGACGACCCTGCTTCCCTGAGTCCTGACGCACAGCGTCGAACTACAAAGGGATCGTCAGCGACCGAACAGCGCCGCGAAGAGCCGCATTCCGCCGCCTTCCCCGCTTTCGGCATGACACGAAAGATGCCGGCGTACTAGACCCGCGTCACTCCGAGGAACAGATAGTCAACTGCAGCTAAGAGCGAACCATAAACTGTATAATATAAATAACCCAAGGCAACAGCTACTTCCAACACCGTGCTCAGCCTTTAGGGGGGGCGTGTTACCGGAACGGCCCTTCTCTACATGCAAGCGGCCGCCTAACTGAGCACGGTACATGGCAGTAGGCCATGTTTTGGTTGCCTTGGCAGAACTTAATAAATAGAAAAGTCACCTTTTTTACAAAGGAATGACGAGACGTGTTTTTTACAAGCTTCGCATTTTTATTTGTGTTTGTGCCGTGAGTTCTTATTTTAATGTTTCAATGAGTTTGTAACATTTGACGGCCCAACGTGGGGCACAAGGAAAAGGGCTTTTCCACCGAACTTTCACCAACGACCCCGATGCCGCGATGCCGCGACGCCCTTCTGGAGGGGGATCAAATCCTAACATCAGGAACCTCCAGTGGCGCCCGCAACCGATGATCGCTACACGATTCAGCGCTAACAGCTGCAACAGGCGACTCCACTTACCGGAGCTCCGACGCACAGCGTCGAACTACAAGGGGATCGTCAGCGACCGAACAGCGTCGCGAAGAGCTGCATTCCGCCGCCTTCCCCGCTTTCGGCATGACACGAAAGATGCCTGCGTACTAGACCCGCGTCACTCCATGGGACTATGGATGCCTGCAGCAAAGTATGAACAAGTAGCAAGCAACCACGCAACCGACCACCGCTGTACCGACCCGGTAACAGAGTGCAACTACGCACCACTGCAAGAACCATTATGTTGAGTAGAAACCGGAAATTACGAATATAGGTTGATTTTGCGATGTCGCCAGGTCGCCAAGACCCGCTTTGAGAAACTACGTTCTGACGTTTTGGTCAAACTGGAATTAGTACTCGAAAACAAACACGTGCAATCTCTCGGTGGGCATTTATCCAAATTGATAAAAGGCCTCGCAGAATTGCACAAAAACACTCTTGGACTACTGTCAGTACCTCCGCTATTTCCGATAGAAGTCGATTTGTCAAACAGTGCTTTGCAGTACAAATCGACAACTCCAGTGGTTCAAGATAGTGATGAAGAGCATGAAATAGAAAATGGGGAAGTGCAAGAAGTGCCTGAACCGAATTTAATTTGTAACCTGGATGTTTTGGATGACGCCGAACCAGTTGAACTGAGTCATCGATGCCCGATTTCGGAACTATCCAATTAGAATCTGATTATAGTGTTATGGATAATCTTACTCTTTTGACGACCCTGCTTCCCGGAGTCCCAACGCACAGCGTCGAACTACAACGGGATCGTCAGCGACCGAACAGCGCCGCGAAGAGCCGCATTTCGCCGCCTTCCCCGCTTTCGGCATGACATGAAAGATGCCGGCGTACGAGACCCGCGTCACTTCGAGGAACCTGCAGCTGATAGCTAACCATAAACTATTTTCTTTATAATATAAATAATCCAAGGCAACAGCTACTTCCAACACCGTGCTCAGCCTTTAGGGAGGGGCGTGTTACCTAAACGGTCTTATGCAGCCACGGCGGCTGCTTGACTGAGCACGGACGTTGTAGCTGGCCATGTTTTACTGTTGCCACGGGCAAATAAAATAAATAGAAACGTCACCTTTTTTTACAAAGGGAATGACCAGACGTGTTTTACATTTTATTCCGTATTTTATTTGTGTTTACATGTGAGTTATTATTTAATGTTTCAATGAGTTTGTAACAAATTCGATGCAACGGTTTTGTAGGCGAAAATAAACATAAAATGAATGTACTTTGCTCAACCTAATCAATCCGATAAGTGTAAGAATTGTATTTTAGTTTTTAAAATGTTTTCCTGTTCGCAGCTGATTTATTTAATGAAAGTAAATTTTCAGAATGGCATCAAGTACGAATAACGATGAAGTGGTCGAGTTACATGAAGAACTAAAGACAAATTGCCCCGTCAACACAGAACCACAAAAACCAGATAGCTCAGGTCAAAGTCACGAATTAATGATGACAAAAATAGACAACTTGGCGAAACATTTTGAAATTGAAATGAAAAATCTACAAAACGATATTAAAATCGAAAAAGCAAGAGCCACAACAGTTGAGCAACAGCTGAAAGAAATGCTTGTAACACTTATAGCCGAAAAGAATGACCTAAAATGTACCGAAACCAAAGTTGAAGAAGAAGTCAAAGAAACTAAACAACCCATACAGTCTGAAAATTAAACTCTACAGCAACAAATAGCCGAAAAACCAACTCATAATGAAGAATTAAGAAGAGAGAAATTAGAAAATGAACCACTTGCTGATTTAGATCAAAACAAAAAGGAAATAGAGAATTTAAAAAACCTTCTGGTGAATAATCAAAGTGTAAGAAAATTGAATGAAGTGGACGTGCAATCAAACCTAGGTGAAGATTCGACCTCTCTCTCCATAAGAGACAGAAAGATAAATTACGTGGCACCTTTGACAACCTCTCTTCACTCACCTACTTGGATTTAAGTTTCTGCGGTCTGACCTTCATCGAAAAAGGGGTTTTCAACAACTTGACCAATCTTATTACTTTGAACCTGCGTGACAACTATCTTACTTGTTTGGAAGGAAACGTCTTCGCGGGTTTGAAGAAATTAGAGTTCATTTCTTTGTACAACAACAACATCACCAAGTTACCTCCCCAATTGTTTAGAGGGTTGGAGAATTTGGAAATAATCGATTTGAGTTGTAATAAAATTTCCGTGTTTGATGAAGACTTGTTGGTGGGATTGAATTGGGTCACTCATTTTTCTGCTTTGAGTAATAACCTCACAAGTATCCCCGAAAAGTTGTTTGGGGATTGTGTTAACTTGGAAAAAATCTGGCTTCAAAATAATAAATTTGTACGGTTGAATAAAACTATTTTTGATAGTTTACACAGTTTGAAGTTGCTGGAGAATAACCCGCTCAACGAGATGGATAATATTAAAAATCGAGCATTTCAGTATATAACTTGGCGTAATTGCTTTATTATTTTTCCTTATGCAATAATCTTGTTTTATATTTATTTGTATTGTGTGTAGGTTAAATAACAGGTCAGAAAATGATTAAATAGATTTTTTAAATGCAACTGTTTACATTTTTTATTTAATTTGGAACGAGTATCAATCTATACATACCGTGAGTTTTTTAAACTTGCCATAGGAAATTTCATGTTAAACATTATACCCCGTGTTAATTTTTGTTGTGATGAAAATATTTAAACCATTTTTGGAACAAAGTTGGAAAATTCTTGAGACTATTGAACAGATTACAGTTCAATATCCTAAACTGTGAAAAATGTTTTGAAAAAAATATTTTTATAAAAGCGTTTTCTTACCTCATTATCAAAGTTCTAAAATAATTCAATCAAATTGTCAGAACTTTAGAAACATTCAAAATTCATGGATTCGACGTATACGCGAAAAATTAGAATCTTTAAAAAATATATTTTTATGGATTTGGGTTATACGCAAAATAATTAGAATCTTTTGTTTGAAAAAATATTTTTTTATGGAAAAATGCGCTTCTTTGTATTTATTCGCATCAAGTGTCAAGTTACATATATTTTGACTAAATTGAAAAACAAGCTGAAACTAAAATGCGGTTTTCGCAATAAAAAAGCTTTGCACAAAAAATGTAAAATAAGATGATAAAATTTCTTTTCAAATTAATTTTTTTTCTAATTTAGATTGTACCAGTTTAGTTAATTTTTTTAAGACAAAAATAAACAAACTAAACTAAGCTTAGATTTGAAATAATTAAAATTCAATATTACACGTGAAAATTGCAAGAGAAAGTTGAAATTTGGAAAATAACAATTTTTTTGGACATCCGTTGAAGAAACTCATCTGATTTCATAATTGGTATCGCCATTACTGAATATCTAACTACTCTTACAAAAATGTCATCAAAATAATTTTCATTTTAAAATTATGATTTTTTTCAGTTTTTGAAATTTCGATAAATTCCAATTTCCCAAAAACCAAAAATCGCTTCCAGAATCCAAGTAGTAAGTTTCTGGTTTTTAAACAAGCAGAAACTTTCGGAAGATTTAAATTTAAAAAAAAAAAAAAAGAAAGTTTATCCCATGCGAACAATATGGCGGGCACTGTATATATACACATTAATAATATAGAGGTATTTTTATATACACTGACACTATAAAAAAAATAAAATTAAACTGTATATTAAAAACCCCCTTTTTTAATAACATTTATTTTATTAAATCCTTTAAAAGAAATATAAAGCAACTTTCATTTTACAGTTGGAGTAAACTATACACAATAATACTTTTAAATTTCACAAATTGAAACAACAACAGAATGTCATCCTACTATTTACAACTATAACTTAACGACAAAATGGGTTCTAAGCTTTTCCCGAAATCGGCGCTGTCGCAGGCTTAGCGTCTTCGCTTTGCTCTTTTTCCAACTGACGTCCCAGATATTCCCAATTGTGAACCATCAGCTTCTGAACGGCCAACAGCGCTTCGTAACGCACATTGGGGTCTTCGTGGACCAACAGCTCCATCACGAGCTGCTTACCGCCCAACTGCTCTATAACGCTGAACAACGTACACCTATCCCTCGATTTACACGGTTTCGCTTTACACGGTTTTCAAAATACACACCTCTATCCCCCGATTTACACGGTACGTTTTTAAATAAATGACTGAATTTTGCACATTGTCTGAGGAACCCATCTTCCGTGTAAATCGGGGCATAGGTATACTGTATCAATTCTTCGTGTTCATTCATATTATTTTAGTTTGCCAATCAGTAAAAATAAACCACATAACTTCAGCCTTTGGCGGTTTACAGTTGGCCACTACAAAGTGTGCTCAAGTAATTTTTTTTTTCATTTTTTTGTTTATCATTTTTCTTGTGAACTTTTTCTGCTGAATACGATGGAACAAAAATCATTCGATTCGCTCCAGTATTAACGGAGCTACAGCCATTTCGTCGACTTTTAGTTTTTCATTGTGGCCTTTTAGTTTTCTATCTCTGTCAATCTTAGAGCGAATCGATTTTTAATAGCACCATCGTGTTCCTCGCAAAAAAATACATAACTTTTCATGTTTATATGACGCTCTAAGCAAGAAAGAAAAAAAGTTATTTTCTTGGTTTGGCTTTTTTCTCTCACTTTTTTGTTTTTTTTTTTCCCGACTTATGTTAGGACCCACATTTTCATAAAGTATGGTGAAACAGAAAAATCGATTCTCGCCCAGAAAAATCACATTCTGAATCAGAAAAATCACATTCTGAAATAAAAAAAACCGAAGAAGCAGCTGTTAAATTAGAGACAGACACAAAAGAAATGCGATCTTTCAAATCTGAAAATCAGAAGTTAACAAACGAATTGGCAAGTTGTAAGAATGATGCAAGAACTGTACATAACAAAATGACGACAGAAAAAGAGGAAGCAACTAATAAATTACAAAACGATATTAAACTTGCAACAGCTGCGGCCGAAAAGGATGATCTAAAATGTACCAAAACAAAAGGTGAAAAAAGATGAAATAAATATTTAGCATTTATGTAAATTTTTTTATAAAAATATAAGATTGGCATAAGCGACATTTTCCCATCCAAATACATTGATATAATTAATTAACGATTTGTAATAATATTTAGAGGCTAACTTAGTACCGAATTTCTGTCAGAGATGGAGCCACGCTCGGTTGTTATATTTCCTTTTAAAACTGTTTTTATAAATCCAACTTATTTCAGAAAAACGTTTTCAAACAGTCAAACAAGTTTATCAATTTTGTCACAACCTGAATTTTTGTTTCGCAAAATTATCGTGATTGGCTCTAATTTACCGTCGAGTTTTTAGGGAATTCTGGTTACGTTTCAGTTTAAAAATTAGTGACGTGTCACAGCCACAAAAGCTTGAAAGGTAAAATATAAAATATAATAACAAATAAAATTCAAAGAAAAATATAGTTTTTAGTTAAGTAACAATCACTGCATGTGGGGTATTATTTGTGAAGAAAATTAGTGTAAACAATAATTTATTATTTTAAGTCTGACTTACATGTCGATTTTTGTCCTTTGTTCCATATCTTCTTTTTTCTTTCTTTGGAATGTTAATTCCTCGTCACAATTTTTATAAACTACATTACATATATACACATTTAACACAAACATTTTAAAAACTCTTGAAAAACTTCAAAACATTTTAAAAACGATTTGACATACAGGCTGGACCATCGTATGGCATTTTGGAGATTTAACCTATTTCTTGTTTGTTAAAAAAATTCAAACTTGCAGGTAACAATCTTCAATTAAAGCACTACACCATGGTAATTTTATTTTTTTGAATTAAGTTTCTAAACAGCGTCGGGACGCTATAAAGTGAAAAAAAACAGAAATCCAATTTTTTTTTTTAATAATTACATTGAAAATATTATGGAGAATGTATTCCCGAAATTTGCAATTTGATAGGAACCTTTGATTTTAAATTAATTGAGATTTTGTGATTTTTGTCGGGAAATTATAAGTGATTTATTGCTGTAACTTCTGTCCGCAAGAAATGTGCGTTCACAATGCCCGCTGTAAACCAACCATAAATCAAAAAAGGTATTTCTGACGAGCCGAGGCTGGTGTTTACTTCAGGACCGGACTTACATTTTTTTCGTTAATCAGATTTAGATAAAAGAAACAAATAGTTGAATTTTAATTTATTTTATTTTACATTAGATGTTCAAAATGATGACCTTCCTGTTCGATGCAAAGTCGCAAGCGTCTCTGAAAATTTGCGTGAACGGTAGCCGCAACATTCACATCATTAAATTCGCGGAAGGCGGCAATTAGTCTTTCCCTCATGTTATCTCTTGTTGTCGGTCTCTCCCGGAAAACACGTTCTTTGATGGCACCCCATAAGAAAAAATCTGGTGGTGTAAGATCAGGTGATCTCGCTGGCCAAGGTATGGGCCCGCCCCTACCAATCCAATTTTCTCCAAACTGGAGCGTTAATTCTTCCCGGGCTCTTCGACTAAAATGTGGAGGTGCTCCATCTTGTTGGAACCACAACCGAAACCTTTGATTTACTGGGACAATTGCGTCTAACAAATCATTTAGCTCGTGTTGCAAAAAGGTGGTGTATCTCTCACCATTCAATGGACCTTCAAAAAAAAACGGCCCCACAATTCTATTGTTCACAACACCTCCCCAGACATTAAGGGACCAGCGATTTTGGATGTCTTGTTCTCTCATCCAGTGCGGATTCTGTACTGCCCAATAGTGTAAATTGTGTTTATTTACCGCACCATTACTTTTCACACAACATTCGTCGGTAAACACAACTCTTTCAAAAAAATGTTCATCATTCGGGATTTTTTCCTCTGCCCATTCGCAAAAAGCCACTCGATTTGCAAAATCTTCACCATGCAACTCTTGGTGAAGTTCCAGGTGGTACGGGTGATATGCGTGTTTTTTCAAAATTCGAAGCACACTACTTTTGCTGATCCCAGTTTGAGAGCTAATCTCTCTGCTAGCAATGTGGGGATTATTTTCAACTAAATTTAACACCCTGGCTTGGTTGACATCGTGAGTAACAATTGGATTGATAAACGACCTGGTATTTTGTTGAAAAGTTCCTCTTTCACGTAAAGAAGACACTAACGATTTAAAAATTTGATGATTTGGAGCGCGATTTTGCGGAAACCTCGCGGCGTAAGTGTCGGCGGCCAGAGTAGCGTCTCTGCCACATTCGCCAAAAATTAATAACATTTCAGTCTTTTCTTCAAATGAATATTGAAAAGGCATAATTACTGTTCAGAATAGCTTTCAGCTAAACTTAACAAAAACTACACAACTCAAAAGCACGATCAGACTGTTGGAAGTTCAAGACTAAACTAAACATTTGGTTACAATCAGGTGAATTCTTAAAAGAACAGCAGGCAAGCAAATTTTCAAGTAAATCCTATTTCCTAGCACTTAAGAGGGATACCTACCCCCCGGCCGCCGCTTCCATTCCGGCCCCCGAAATGTGCACGACACCTGACACAAATTTCCGTATTTTTCCATAGATTAAAGCTGCTTTATCCAGTGTCTTTGGTGAAATAATATTTGTCATAAACAAAATAATATTGACATTTGTCTGATTCTTTTAGGACGCCTATGCTATGAAGCAAAAATCAAGTTGCTAAAAAAAATCGTTTACATTTCGGTGGCCGGAATAGTACACAGTTCGAGTTTTCCTTAAAATTAAACGTAAATATTAACCAATTTTCAATTTTGTATGCCTAAATTAAAGAGAATTTCAATATTTTTTTAAATAATTATTTAAAAAGTGTCAAAATTAGCAGCAGAAGTAGGTCAATATTAGGCATTTTGACTTAGCAGTGACTGAGTAACCAAAGCTGTTTTAACAATGAGTCACTTTCAAAAATTAAAAATAGCGAGTTTTACATTCCATAGAAGATTTAAGTACGGGCCTGGATTTTACTACTCACAGCTCGTGTCGATTGTACCTCAGAACCACTTTTACTGAGGACAGTTGTAAATCAGCCTCACACCAGTTAACGAGGGTTGTCATTTAAGAATTCGGTCATAAATAAGAGTGTTTTGCTTTACATTATTTAATATTTCGATTTATTCAATCACTATAACTATCTAAATTCCGCTTTGCATATCATCATAATGTACGCATTACGTAGATGCAGTGAAAGAAAATACAAACTGATAGTTTTAGTAATTTGATAATAAATCACTATCAAAGTCAACTTTCACATCAATTTTGCTTTCTAAAAAATAATTATGCCATGTTGTAGTATCAAAATTGAAGATCATTTCCTCCAATTTTCATCTTTTTTTGACCATTATAAATAGGTTAAATTTTAAAAATGCCATACGATGGTCCACCCTGTATACAAAAGTAACGGGATATATTCATAAAAGTGTAATACTTACGATAAAAAATATATTGGCCAAACAGGCAGAAGTTTCCATACGAGATATAACGAACATATTAATAAAAATAATACGACGTCTAATTACACGAAACACCTGCAACAAGAAAAGCACCAATATGGGCCTATTACAGACACTTTAAAAGTGGAAAAAATCATAGGAAAAGGAGTAAGAATGAATATCGCAGAAAACTTGTATATTTACAAACATAAGCAGAAACAGCCAATAATAAACGAACAAACAAGTGTTACGAAAGATGCAATATTTAAATTGTTAAATAAAATAAAATAAATAAAAATAACGAAATAACTAATAAGATAAATAAATTCCAACATGCCTAGATTTAAGCCAAAATTATAGTTGTAGCGCTTGGGTTACTCTTCAAGGGGGTGTATAATTGAAACAATGCAATTTCACGAGGGGTTCGTCCTCCACCGTTGTTTTATTAAACAAATCAACACACGAAAAAGAAAGAGGTTAACAAGAACAATTTTAAACCACACAAAACACAACAAAACAATACAAAGCAAAAGAAATGATCAAAACAGTACTTCGTCTACTAATCGACGGGAACCAACTGGTCTTTTGTCACCGTAATCACTTTATGGCTCTGGGTTGTCGGTCAAAACACTTAAGACGGGGGATGTTTTAAGTCGTGACGTCGTAGTCTGCTAACCCAGGGTCGTCCGATAAGGGTGTCGTGTTACACTCCCCCCCTCTAGATCGCACGTACGTCCTCGTGTGCGATTTAGCAGCTCTTTCGCGGGCGACCTCGTTTCCTAAGAGGCGGTGGTACTTCCCGCAGGTCCCTGCACTGTCGGGATGGGCCAGCACGTATGTGGTCGGACTGACCACCCTTTTGTTCATTGGTCTTTAGAGGTGCGTGATCACCTGTATCAATGATGTGTTCGGCGAAAGGTGTCGCTTCCCCCCCTAGCCTGAACACTTCGTCGTACTCCTGCAGCAGTTGTCCTAAACGCTGTTTCTCTGTAGGGTGAAGCATCGTGTCCTCTTCGTCGCGTAATTTCGTCTCGGGTGTAGCTACCTGGTTTATTTTCACTGCGTCTCGCGGAACCACAGGTACGTCAGGTGAATACCCGTACTTGACGTCGGGAGCATCCGCGAACGTCCAACACTTGTTCTTGTAATCGAAGACGACACCAGCCTCTTCTAGAAAGTCCACACCTAATAACGTTCTGTTGTTCGTTAGATGCGGTAAAATCATAAATTTTGTCAAAATATTCCTTTTCTCAATTCCGACCTGGACGTTCGTTATTAGCGCCTCCTCTTGCCGAACAATCCCATCGGCGTACGTGATTGCAATCGTGGCTGGTTCGAACACGCTGTTTGTCGCTTTCAGGTGTTCGAACAGACGGTATCCTGCAATGCTCGTTTGCGCTCCGGAATCGGAGAAAGCGATCCCTGCCTGACCGTGAATGTTGATGGTGAATAACGGGCGTTGGTAATTACTCTGGTCACTTTGCGTTAAAAACAAATCAACATAATTAAACGACATTGATGTCGGTGCCGCTGGAACTGTGACGGGGGCGTTACTCGTCTGCGCGGGGTTACATTTCGGGCAGTTTCGCCGAATCACCCCGGGAGTCTGGCATCCAAAACATCGCATTTGTTGCGGCTTTGCCGATGCGGACTCTGGCGTTTCCCGTGCGGGCTGTTCACGCCGACGTTCTTTTGTTCTACAGAACCTTTCTGTATGCCCCTTTCTTCTGCAATATGTGCAGCGTTCCCCTACAGCTGGCACAGCGTCTTGCTCGCGTCCCTTATTTGTTTGAATCTGGGACATTTCTTGTTCGGCCACTCGCGCACTTTTTAACAGTTCGCTGAAGGTGGTAACGTCTTCGCGTTTTACCCGTTTGCGGACACGACGGTGCAGAAGGCCGTAGACCATGTCCATCTGCACGTTCTCTGCAGGTGCGTTGTTTATTTGCGCAAGCAACGCTCGTACCTTGCTCACAAATATGTCCGTGGACTCCGACTCGGACTGTTCATTTGAGAACAATTCTCTATAAATTTGATACGCGGGCTTCTGGGGTCCGACCGAGTTTTTTAGTGCTTCCGTAACATCTGCCCATGTCGTAACGCTACTCTTTACGCCTTGCCACCAGGTACCAGCGTGTCCCGTCAATAACATCGACAGACCGCGGATGGCGTTCTCGTCGGTAATCCCTACGCATTCCTTGTAGGTTGTGGCCGCATCGATGAACGCTGCGACGTCGTCGCTCTTTTCGCCCGTGAAACACGACGTGCATCTTGCGAAACTTCCCCGTTGCGCGACCGTTTGGCGTTCAAGGTTGACGCGCTGTTCGTCGTAAAATTTTTGCATTAAAAGCATCATTTGTTGGAAAAGCTCGTTCATCGGCGTCGCTTCTTGATCCATGATCGCGTTTTCAGGTATTAGGTGTAACGTCCCGTTTCGTCTCGCGATTCGTTTACTGCGACGTGGCGCCTCTGACATTCACGTCAAGAGGGAGAATTATCCGACGTCGAGTTACGAAGGTAACGTGGGTTGTTACAAGTAAGGCATGCAAGTCTCACTTACTTTTGATGCCTTAGGTGAGTTGGTGGTTTACTGTTGTTTTGTACTGCCCTTAGCGATCTCGACCCGAACAGTAATGGCGGATTTACAAGCGTCGCTTGGGTTTTCGAGTTAGCGTGGGTGACGCTAACCTTTTCTTTGTCCTGGAATCGAATTCTTTGTTTCTTTTTTTTTCGCTGTTGTTTTCGGCCAAACGTTGGGCTGCCAGTGTAGCGCTTGGGTAACTCTTGAAGGGGGTGTATAATTGAAACAATGCAATTTCACGAGGGGTTCGTCCTCCACCGTTGTTTTATTAAACAAATCAACACACGAAAAAGAAAGAGGTTAACAAGAACAATTTTAAACCATACAAAACACAACAAAACAATACAAAGCAAAAGAAATGATCAAAACAGTACTTCGTCTACTAATCGACGGGAACCAACTGGTCTTTTGTCACCGTAATCACTTTATGGCTCTGGGTTGTCGGTCAAAACACTTAAGACGGGGGATGTTTTAAGTCGTGACGTCGTAGTCTGCTAACCCAGGGTCGTCCGATAAGGGTGTCGTGTTACATAGTTAGTTTCCTACTGACGATGAAAACGAAAACTTGTGTAATATTTTTAAATTAAATTTACAAGTTCTAGGAAATAAAAAGTAAATAACGCAATACACATAATGACAATAAATCAAATCGTTTTTAAAATGTTTTGAAGTTTTTCAAGAGTTTTTAAAATGTTTGTGTTAAATGTGTATATATGTAATGTAGTTTATAAAAATTGTGACGAGGAATTAACATTCCAAACAAAGAAAAAAGAAGATATGGAACAAAGGACAAAAATCGACATGTAAGTCAGACTTAAAATAATTAATTCCATATCGGGAAAAAACATTAAAATTTAAATTAAAAGTTTAAATTTACTATTATTATTAATAATTTATTAACCAAATGTTGAATTATTGTTTTCCTGTAAGTCGTGTAGTACCGAATTTCTGTCAAAGATGTAGCAACATTCGGTTGTTACTTCTTTTTTCAACATTACTGTCGACGGTTAATTAATTAATTAGCCCCCCTCCCCTACTACTAAGATGCAGTTGTGTACAAAATTTGGTGGCTGTAGAACACTTCTTTCTACTCGAAAATCTGTTTGGGCGATCCCCCCCCCCCATAAAATTCACTTGTGTTCAAAATTTGATAGCTGTAGGACATTTTTTCAATGCGATAATATGCTTGGATTAAGCCTCCCCTACTACTAAGATGCACTTGTGTACAAAATTTGGTAGCTGCAGGACATGTCTTTCTATGCGAAAATATATTTCGGTGATATCCCCCCCCCACTAAGGTGCACTTGGGTACAAAATTTGGTGGCTTTAGGACACTTGTTTCTGTGCGAAAATAAGTTTCAGTGATCACCCCGTGATATTTTTGTTTGCCCCCCCCCACGATCGGCATCAAACTAAGTCCCCCCTACGAAGATGCACTTGGGTACAAAATTTGGTGGCTGTAGGACACTTGTTTCTATGCGAAAATAAGTTTCAGTGATCCCCCCGTGCGATTTTTGTTTGACCCCCCCCCCGATCGGCATTAAATGAAGTCCCCCTACTAAGATGCACTTGTGTGCAAAATTTGGTGACTTTATGGCACTCCCCCCCCGATCGGCACCAAACTTTACAGGAACACTCTCCAGGTTATGTTATAGTATTCCTGAAAATTTCATCAAAATCGGTTCAGCGGTTTCCGAGTCTATAAGCTACATACACACATACATCCAATTTTATATATATAGAAGATTATCTATTGGTTAACAGTAGTGCCACAACAAATATTATTATTGGTGCTACATGTAATCTACAATTTTGGGCTCAAACTGTTCCATTGGTATGTGGATTCATCAAAAAAAATTATAAAAACTTTAATAAGGTTTTATAAGGTTTAGTTTTGATTTTTCTCTCTGCAAATAGGATTTGTTTAGTCGAAACGGCGCAGATGACGCTTTTGGATGCTCGTCTACATAAGCTACAATTTTAATTTTGACATTTCTTGGGTTTTTAATATGAGGTTCAGTTTCTTTCAAATTTTTTGAATAACATTTTGTATATCATTTTTGGAAACATAAAAATTTAAAATTTTGTTGTTAAATTTCCTTATTGAGTAGATTTCAAAAACTTTTCCAGTTTCGTAGCACTGAAGAAGATAAATCCTTTGATGAAAGGGTTGCATTGTTTTAGTAAATAATGATTTCACTTTAATGACTTTAATTACTGCCAATTATGAAACGTGATCCTTTGATTTAGTTGATGATGCGAGACGTATAGATTTTACTTTAAATTTTTAGATTTTCGTCATTTTTAAGTTGACATAAACAATATCTGGTTTTTGTTTGTAGTTGTAGTTTTAACCTTTTTTTAAAGTTACAAATAAAAGATGTTTCCCCCTTTGCAGTCTATTTAGGAACAAACAGCAAAATATACAATTTCTAAAGTGCTGTCGTAACTTTATTTAGTTATGTCCATTGTTTTTGGGAAAATTATTGGTACATATATAATTCACAATAATGTTAATGTTTTAATTTTACAGGGATTCTGTTTACGACTTTTTATGTATAGTTTATGATTTTTATTTTTATTTTATCTAGTAACTGTTTTTATATTTTGTAGTCAAGGGAAATGGGTAGTTTTTGTTAATAATAAAGTATTGCCTTTTTTATCTAAAACGAGTGCAGTCAATATTCAATTTGAATAGTTTTATTTCGTAAAATACAGTCCATTAATATATTTTTTTCTTCCTGCGACGGCATCATATCTATTGGTGCATCGAAGAAGCAAAACATTTGGTCCAAACGAGCCGGATATTTGATCGGTGATATTTTGGTTGGTCTAGTTTCTGCTGCTGCCCGTATTCGCCTGCGAAGGTAAAAACGTGAATTTGTTCAGCAGAGGTTAGTTGTTTTGTGTTAATATGAATGAGCTTAAAAGAGCGCGTGCTGCTCTTAAGGCATCGTTGACGCGTTTTACCACTTATTTCAATAATTTGCAAGATTCGCGTGGCGATCCCATAGCCTCTGCAAAGATTGTCTTATCTCTACAGAGGCGTATAAATTCTTCAAGTTCACTTTTAATTGATTACGCAAAGGTTCATGAAGGCATCACTGCTATTGATGATGACAATGATCACGAGATTCAATTTGCGCAATTCGAGGATGATTTTGATTCTATCATGACCAATGCTGAATTTTTAATGAACAATTTAAAGGTGACTGATGAACAATCAGAACATAGATTAAATACAGGTTTCGTTAATTCAAGCAATCAGCTTTTGCGATTGCCACAGATGAACCTCCCCAAATTTAAGGGCGAGATAAATGATTGGCTAGAGTTCCGGGAAATGTTTACTAGCTTAATACACGACAATTCCACCATAGGAGACGTGCAAAAGTTACAATATCTAAAAGGTAGCTTATTCGGTGAGGCTGCCGATATTATTAGATCCATAAAGTTTTCAGCAGCTAACTATGAAATTGCATGGCAGGCAATATGTGAGAGGTACAACAACCCTCGCATGTTGATCCATAACCATTTCAAGGCCATTTTAGACCTTGAGCCTTTAACGAAGGAGTCTGCTACCAAATTACGTCAAATCAATGACGCGCTTTTTAAGCATGTAACGACACTAAAATCATTAGCCTCTGAAAGTCAACTCCTAGAACTTTTTTTGATACATGTCGTATCTAAAAAACTTGATCCAGTGACTTCACGCGAATGGGAATCGCGAAGAAATTCATTAAGAACTGAATTGCCCACCTTAGAGCAATTTAAAAGTTTCATAAAAGATAATGCCAATTTGTTGGACTCATTGGAACCAAGAGCGACCAAACCGATCGCCGACAGGTTCAAGGGTCATTCTAAATCCTTTGTTGTCAATCATGTATCATGTTTGCAATGTAAGGAAGCGCATCATATATCAGAGTGCAATACATTTTTAAAATTGTCTCCTCGAGCGAGATTTGACAAAGCAAAGGAATTGCGAATTTGCATAAATTGTTTGTCAAAGGGTCATTTTGCACCTCAATGTCACTCCAAGTCATGTTGCCGTCATTGTAAGTCGCGACACAGTACGTTATTGCACTTTGGATCGACTTATTCAGAGCCATTGCGTGTTTATAATTTAAACACTGTGACTTACGGTACTGCTTCGGCGTCTTTTTTGGCCATTCGTTCATTATTTCAATTAGGAATTGAATGTGAAAATTCCTTGCCTAAAATCTCTAACATCATAAAGCAAGATTTCTATGTGGATGACCTCCTGACCGGTTCGGATGACTTGACGCAAGCTCGTCAAGTATGTTCACAATTGTCAGGTATTTTGGAAGCCGGTTGTTTCAAATTACGTAAGTGGATTTCAAATGATCCACAAGTT
The DNA here is from genome assembly GCA_949768715.1 of Dascillus cervinus. NCBI lineage: Eukaryota > Metazoa > Arthropoda > Insecta > Coleoptera > Dascillidae > Dascillus > Dascillus cervinus. The sequence goes on along the minus strand of OX458319.1, from coordinate 18,971,048 downwards.
CTTTCAAATATTCCAAAAAGTGATTGGCACCCAGGTATTCTCGAGTTTGGCACTCACGATCACACTAGCACTCTTGGCTTAATATGCACTGAAAAAAATCGTATGTTACAAATTACTACAATAATGTAGCACATATTTTGTAACAATTTTTGCTACAAAGAGAGCATTTGTTACTTAAAATTGTAATACAATTTTTAAAACATTTGTAGTGAAAACTTTGTAGCAATCTTATCTACAAAGTGTATTACTTTTTCAAAACAATTATGGTATTACTTTTGTTTTAATATTTGCTATAAGATTGTTGCAACTTACATTATATTTTGAGTGAGTTTTACTATAAAATAAATGGATTAACGTCACTACAATTGTTGCATATTTTTCGAAAATTTCTGGCCAATACAAATTCATAATTGTTGGCACGTGCTTGCCGAATGTATTTTATTGAAAGTGATCGAGAGGGAAGGAACAGATTTGCGGACGCGGCCCGTTGCCGAAAAATTGCCGACAATAAAATAATTTACACTGATCGCACCCCGCTAGGAAATATGATACAAGGGAAAAATATCGTAACAAAACTATTTTTTGAGATTTTGCTCTCATTGTCTGTTTTACAAGCCGTGTATAACGTATATTTGGACTTCTGACCCAAACAGTATTAAGTCACACAAAATACGCCTTTAACACTAGAACGCTACCGTCATTGGAGTTAATAGGTTAATGCCACGGAAAATTGGGCTTTAATCAATATTGATTATATTGCGGTTTACAGATAAGAGTTGTGAATTTCTGCTGATTTTGCATTTATTTATTTATATTATACATCCGAAACAGTGTGTAGTCGATATGCGTGAAGGAGGATGTTGTGGCTGGTCGGTGGAGCCGGTGAAGAGCGCCTTCCAGCAATTGGAGTGATAAACAACCTCGCAATATAAACAAACTGATTAAAAACGGTCATTCATTCTTTCGAGAGCTTACGAACAACTTCTTTTTAATACGCATAATTTTGTATCAATCTTTTTAATTATAATTAGTTAGTAAAGTGAAATTAATAAAGTCTTAACTTACTGACTATAAGTGCGATAAGTTTATTAATAATTATTAGTTTTGCGTTGTGATTTTGTGTGAGTTAGGTATGGATGACTTCGTTAAGACAACCTTAGAAAGCTGGGGCTTGTTAGACCGGTTGAGGGTGAGCTTTGACGGTAAGTACTATCGAAACAGTTTTTACTATTCATTAATAAAGTATTCATAAAGTCCATCGTTGCAACATACCTCTATTGTTTTACCGCGTTTTATTTGACAGTAACTATTAATTATGAAATTTGTTTTACAGTAAACGAAGTCGACAAACAGACCTTACTCAATCTTGATCGAGAAGATCTCAAGGAATTAATTCCAATTTACTAGCAAGGTGGCAAATAAAATTATATTATTTAACGATTTACATGATTACATAACATGCTTAAAAAAGAAAATGAATGAAAAAACTTTCGTTTCTATTAAATATTGTTGTTAAATGTGTTACAATTGTAAGTTATGTATTATCCATGCTCTTTTTGTTTATTTAATTTATTAAATTTTTCCCTTATGTTTTTAAAAAATATGTTTTTAAAATGTAATTTGTGTATTTGACAATGTTTTAAAGAATGTGTTTTTTAAAATGTTTGTGATTTGTAATAAGTGTTAAAAAATTTTAAAAATTGTTATGAACAAGGAACATAATTTGTAAGTAAAAGCTCTTTTTGTATTTACTTGTATTATTACTGTAGATGTTGTTTAAAATATATAAGAAACAATCCTGTTATAATTAATTCTTGCGTTTCATTTTACCTGGTTCATTTTACCACTAATTCCATTCCAAAAAAAAGTAGTAAATTGTGATTCATAAAAAATGTATTTTGCAACGAATATACATATTACTTTTTACTACATTAATTAGGCGCAGAAGTCTGTTAATTGTTGCAAAATATGCTGCAAAACCTGTAGTAAAAATAACGGCAATAATAATAGAAAAAGATATGTGTATATGGTAACTGTTTCTCTTTTTTGTCGCAAAATTTAATCTCTAAAATAGTAATTTTTAGTATAAAATCTTATACTTTTTACTGTAAAGATTTGGAACACATTAGTCTTTATTTTAGTAAATTTTGCAATGACTGTGTAGTACACTTTACTATTATATTTGTCGAAAATCTCGCTATACACGTTAGTACTATATGCCACAAATTATTGTAAATGTAGCTACAACCAAGTTACTACAATTGTTTAGAAAAAAATGATACAATTTGTAACTAGTCGTATTTTTAATACAATTTGTGGTAAAAATTTGTACAATTGTAGTTTTATTTACTACTTTTTTTTTTCAGTGTGGGCTTTTCAATCTGATCACCTCATGTATGCTATTAATAAAGCGTCCGATCAGACAATTACAAAGCGCGTTATTCTTTCGGAAGTAGCGCAAATTTTTGATCCTCTTGGAATGTTAAGTCCTTGCACTTTAATTGCCAAATGCATTCTGCAAGAACTCTGGTTGGAAAAAATATCTTGGGATGATCTCGTTCCTAAACGTATCCAGACAAGATGGCTCTCACTTCGCAATGATCTGGTAAATCTTAATGATTTACGTATTCCTCGTCTTACTTTATGTAGGTACTACGTTGACGTTCAATTGCATGGTTTTTCTGACGCATCCATCAGTGGATACGGTGCCTGCATTTATTTACGTTCAGTCGACAAAAATAACAAGGTACACGTTAGACTTTTATGTGCCAAGTCAAAGGTAGCTCCTTTACGGCCTATCACTATACCTAAGTTAGAGTTATCCGGTGCGGTGCTGTTATCAAAATTATATGAGCAAGTTCTCAAGGCTCTCAATATTAAATTTTCTTTTCATTTTCTTTGGACAGATTCATCTGTCGTTTTAGGTTGGCTCAAATCCAGTCCCAATCATCTCAAAACCTTTGTGTGTAATAGAGTCGCTGACATTCAGCAAATTACTGAAAATGTCACGTGGAGACATGTTCCCACTAGATTCAATCCTGCCGATATTGTCTCAAGGGGAATAACTCCTATTTTATTAAAATCTTCAACTTTATGGTGGTACGGACCGCCTTTTTTACTCCAAGAAGAATCATTCTGGCCCGCAAATGATTTTTCCAACATAAAGCTTCCCGAATTAAAGGGAACACAGAGTCTGGCCGTTTTAGTAAGCAATTCATTTTTGTTTCTTAATTTTTCAAGTTATACACGTTTAAGACGTGTTATCGCGTATTGTAAGCGGTTTCATCAAAATTGTATTAAAACCAAGCAACAACGTGTTCTTGGTCCTCTCTCTACTGATGAACTAGCAAGCTCTACAAATTCTTTAATTAAGCTATCTCAGGAGCAATCATATCCTGAAGAACTTAAAGCTTTAATAGGAGGCAAACCTTTAAGGCCTTCTGCAACCATTTTACGTTTGAATCCATTTTTAGATTCATTCGGAATAATTCGGGTCGTTTGCGCCATTCTCAACTTTCTTATGAAAGAAAACATCCTGTTATATTATCAGGAAAGCACAAATTATCTGAGTTGATAATTACTCATGAGCATATCAGGTTACTACATGCAGGCCCTCAACTTTTATTGTGTTCTCTGCGAGGCCGATTTTGGGTCACAGCCGGTCGAAATCTTGCAAAGAAAATCGTTCATCGTTGCACTACATGTTTTCGCTTTTCGCCAAAGATAACGAAACCAATCATGGGGGATCTTCCCGCTGCTAGAGTGTCGATTTCCCCACCTTTCAGTATTGTGGGTGTTGATTATGCGGGTCCTTTTCTGCTTAAAGATCGAAAAGGACGCGGATTTAAAACTTATAAATCATATCTTTGTTTATTCGTTTGTTTTTCCACGAAAGCAGTTCACCTCGAATTAGTAACTGGCTTATCTACAGATTTATTTTTATCGTCATTCAGACGGTTTGTAGGTAGAAGAGGTAAACCCTCCCACGTATATTCCGATAACGGGACCAACTTCGTAGGCGCTAACTCTGAGCTTTCCGATTTAGGTAAATTTTTGAAAACTGAAAATTCAGCAATACCAGAATCTTTGGCCAACGACGGAATCAGCTGGCATTTTATTCCGGCAAATAGTCCTCATTTCGGAGGTCTTTGGGAGGCAGGTATTAAGTCCTCTAAATATCATTTAAAACGAGTATTGGGAAGCAATATCCTCACTTATGAGGACATGTGCACTTTGCTTGTGCAAATTGAGGCTACTCTCAATTCTCGTCCCATTTCACCTTTGTCAGAAGATCCCAATGATCTTCAATCATTAACTCCTGGTTATTTTCTCGTTGGTCGACCTTTAACTTCTTTACCAGATCCCAATCTAAATCATATTCATGCATCTCGGCTATCATCATTTCAAAAAATTCAGCAATTGCATCAAGACATGTGGAAAAGATGGAGCAAGGAATATTTGTCCGAACTTCAGCAACGAAACAAATGGAACGCTCACACCTCAGATTTAGAATTGGATTCGTTAGTGCTAGTAAAGGATGATAACCAACCACCACTTCATTGGAAGCTTGGTCGCATCATAAAACTACATAGCGGTGCAGATGGAGTTTCCAGGGTTGCCACGGTCCGCATCCAGAATGGAGAAATTCGTAGGGCATTTTCGAAATTATGCCCTTTGCCGAAGCGTCAAGATTTTATAAATTAATTTTTTATTTTATTTTTTATTTTTATTTTTAAATTTGTGTATATTTTAATTTTTAGGATATTTTTTAATTACTTATTGTATTATTTTTAAAACTTTGAAAGATTCATCTTTCAAGGTTGGGAGTATGTTTACGACTTTTTATGTATAGTTTATGATTTTTATTTTTATTTTATCTAGTAACTGTTTTTATATTTTGTAGTCAAGGGAAATGGGTAGTTTTTGTTAATAATAAAGTATTGCCTTTTTTATCTAAAACGAGTGCAGTCAATATTCAATTTGAATAGTTTTATTTCGTAAAATACAGTCCATTAATATATTTTCTTCTTCCTGCGACGGCATCATATCTATTGGTGCATCGAAGAAGCAAAACAGATTCTTTAAAATTCCAGAATCTTAAAATTAATGGTATTATTAGTTAGTCAGAGAAAGATGTTACAAATTAAATCAATTATTTTTGTCAGCACCTTCTTGTTTCGGAAATCCTGGCGTACAAAACCTGGGAAGTCGTGTGAATGATGGTGATTTTACCGATCGGTGTGTGCGCTGGTCAAAAAATATTCAATAAAGCAATTCATAACAAATGAGATATCGTTTTACTTTTACGGACCGTAATAGTATATTAGTATACAAGTTTTATAAGACGATCTATTGTCGCACGAATAAGTTTGGGGCACGACGAGCGAAGCGAGGAGTGCTCCAATATCACGAGTGCGACAATACGTCTTATAAAACGAGTGTAATATATTATTTTTTCTGCTTTGGTGCTCTTAGTTTCAAGAAAATTTGAAAATTGTGCTTTCTAAATATTCTAGAGATTTTTAGGATTAGGTACTGGTTGTGTTGGTATTTGTCATGTGTCATATGTCAACTAAAACTTCAAATTTAAAATCTCGAGTTTGATATTTTTGTGAATAAGTCATGGAAGAATTAAGTTGTACATTTGGCTTGATCTTGGCAGGAGCTCGGTAGAGATACCCGACGCCGGCCAGCGTGCTATTACAGCAATACCAACGTAATAACTATAAAAAAAACCAAAAGGCGTTTCACAAAAAGTTCCTTTGTGACACTACTTTCAGTTTCACAAAAACTCGCTTATGATACCAAAGTAGAAAAACCAACATGCAGTTGTGCTCAAATATCATATAACATCCTCTCAAATTAAATCCGCAAAATAATGAATACCCATAATTTACTATTTGGAGACTAATTTTTAAATTTTGTGGTAAGCGAACACCGAAAATCGTGTCAAATGATAGATTGGAAGACATTATATAATGGTTTTCGATTGTCACATGGTTTAGAGAGTTTCTGAAATTGTTGAAAGTTTTGAATCTCGAAAGCGATTTTATTCATCTAACCACCCGTTTAAAACACAGACATGCAAAAGCAGACAAAAGAAACTTTACCCCTACAGCAACAAATAAATTGTTTAGATAATTACTAAACCACCAAAACAACTTATGAAACTTAAAAAAAATTAACCCTAACTATCGGTCAAAAAATTAATTGTCGCTTGTAACGGCAACAAACGAATTTTAACCCAACCATCAAATTTTTAATCGGTTCCCAAACTCCAATTCGACAATTTAAATAAATAACAGCGTTCATAACGAAATGGGCGATTAAAGAATCAAAAAGTATTGATTAGCGATAATAAGACAGCAACTTCATAAAAACCGGCTCCAACAAAACGGCCACAAAAAATTAGGATACGTTCCGCCAATTACATGACGTGTAATAAGATCAAACTAAACTCGATTTAAGACACATGCTTTTTCATATTTTAATGTTTCTGAATTTAGGGTACGTCTTATAATCGCTGGATCGCCGAAAAATGATACAGAAAAAACCGATACATAGTTCGTATGTAAATAAATAATTTGTATATTTTTCAATTAATTTTGTTGTAATTCTTTGACTTTGTCTGTTAAAATAAAGTTTACATATTTCTTTAATTTCTTTATTATTATTATTATTATTAGTGTATAGAAATAATGGTGCATCTTATAAACGAGGAAATACGGTATATCATTTTTTTGTTGGACATGCAAGAATATTGAGAGCTGAACATTTAAACAGGAAGGAACAAGAAGAAATTGTGGGAAAATTACAAGCAGGCGTACCGAAAAATAGGATTTTAACAGATGCAAGGAAAATTAAAAATAAAAAAGTTATTTGGCGGCAAATTTTGAATATCTAGACACACCTCTCGGGTTTGATTGGCAAGCTCGCGGGTAAAAATCCTGTATCCTATTGCGCGATCAGTTTAGCATTGCACGCGGTGCAGTGTAGGAGGTTTGTTATCTATTGCCTTCGCTACTCTACATCCGTGGCTTATTACGTATATTTATGTACTTTAATAACTAAAATGTAATAAGACAAATAACGTCACAAATGCTAAACTAAATTACGTGTACTTAACTAAAAAAATTTACTTAAGCGCCAAAAAAACGTCGATCATGTTTATTTTTTTATAAATCGGATTAATTGTTCCAATTGTAAATTGTGATTAAATTATATGTGAATATGACAACAACAGAATTATACACTAAGGTAATGGTTTTTTTAATGGAATTAATATTTTACAACAGCTCGACTTTATCGCATTCAAACCTGTTTCAAACGGCCAACAAAACTCACCACTTTTTTACTTTTATAACAAAAAAGCGCCAGCTTATTTTTAGTGAGATCCTATTGAACTGTTGGATGTTTAATGAACGCAGATCGGTTTTCAAAAAACTGTCATTAACTGTATTTCAAATTCTTACCTAAAATGACACTTTTCTAACTTTACCCAAAAAAAAAAACAGTTAAATTGGCCTCATATTCGCAAATGGTTTAAACTTTTTAACAATACCTGTATGCAAATCTGCGAGGAACGTGATCTGCTTGTAATTGAACAGCCCAGTTTATTGGCACAAGTCTGTTGTCTAATAATTAAATTTCGGGGTTTAACTCAACGATTAGAAATGGAAAAAAAATAATTAAGTTCAAATGCAAACAATTAATAATATTTAAAAGGCTAACTTTCGGTTTGTAGGTCAAGTGTTATTGCCGATTTTATGCGAAACGAGAGCAAAAATGCATTTTATCGTTCTGGTTAATTTTATTTAGTATTTATTTAAGCGATTTGTATTAATAATTGAGTGACCTGTTGGATTTATTACATAAAAGTGTCCAAATGAAAGTATGTCTCTTGCGTCGATTTTCACCCTTCTGACCTAATTCACTCATATTTTCGCAGGTACGAACCTCTCTCTCTCTTTTTAATTGGTTTTGCTTTTCACACTTTGTAAGCTATAAATTTTGTTTAGTTTTAATGCTTACATCATCAGGCGTAACTGACCGAAAGATTTTAATATTTCATTGCATAAAACAAAAATTATTTAATATCAAACTGCTTTTTTTCATTTTAAATCGTTAATTTGCTAAGCAGAAACTGAAATATAAAATAAATTATGTGCAAATGTCGTTAACTTGTGTTGTTTATTTAACTTCTCAAAGCGATTCAATCGCGTTAGGTCGTTAAACGTTCGCACTTTCAAGCTGATAAGTTAGTTTTTGCGAAAATATGTTGTCGCTATCAGTCGAAGAGCGGCCAAATTTCTCATTTTTGTGTCAAAAAATCAGATAAACAAAAATCAATCTTCCAGATAATTATTTAGTTGAGTATTTTAAACATTTTTAATCTTGACGATAAAAGTATACGATTATACGGTGACGACTTCGAAACACTGAAATCTAATTTTACCCAAATACTTAATGTGGAATGAAATAGTAGCCTTGTTATCGCAACAATAATGATATTTTTTTGAAAATTAGCTACCTATTTTTGACTCAACTTGATAATAGGTACTCATCAGGATTAGTCATTTGTGAAATATTTACTACATCTTTATGACCAAAATAAAAGAATCAAACAAGTAGGTAATTATTGTCACAATGAATAATATTTAAATGTGTTATTATTGTAACAACGGCCAATTTGCTTAAATAATTAAAGCTTTACTTAAACTTTTATGAACTTACTTTGCCCACATTCTTGGAATAGCGGTTGTTTGTAACGTATAGTACGATTTGTTATTATGAAAACAGTCGGTAAATTGTGAAACCCTCGTTATAAAGAATTTGAAAATAAATTTGAAAAATTAACTGTTGAAAGTCCATCTTCTGATAACATTTATCGAGCTCACCATTCGCTGTGAATTTGCACAATATTAAACTTGGTAGAAATTTTCATTGAACATATTTTCGTCCCCATTTAACTACCCATTGTATTAAAATTGTAAACTTTTTCTAAACAAGAATAGGTTATTGTAAAATGGTGCGAAAAGTTCCACATTCATACAGCAGGTTGAAATTACTGCTTGCTTTGAAAGCAGTAATCAGAAAATGCAGGGCAAAATTAATTGCAGCCCAACTGGGTATATAAATGGCAGATTTTGTTTCCCAATAAATACTAATTCAAATGGTATCAATTTGACCGACTTCTCACATTTTGGTTCGACATTTACTTATTCAATACCTGTTTTGAATGCAGCGAATCCAGGAAGTGACAATCTTCGATAAAACAAATAAGTCTTCAAAACAGTTTTTTCATGTGCATTCTTTAAAATCGTTTTTTGGGACTTAATGGATGCTTTGAGGTCAACTTGATATGCAGTTAGCAATCAGGTTTTGATCCACAGCTGATTAGTAATTTTTGTTGTTGCAGGGTGTTCGTGTATGGATACCGCATCCTGAGCGAGTGTGGGAAGGAGCTGAACTTACTGAAAACTACGATCCGAAGCGTCCCACTTTAAATGTGGTAACAGAGAATAACGAACGGAAAATACTGAACGTGAAAAAGGATTCTGATCTTCCACATTTGAGAAACCCTTCCGTACTAGTCGGCGACAATGATCTCACAGCATTGTCTTATTTGCACGAACCGGCCGTTCTGTACAACCTGCAAGTTCGGTTTTGTCAACACAGGAATATTTATACTTACTGCGGCATCGTACTTGTTGCCATCAATCCCTACAACGATTTACCTATCTACGGTACGTATGTGGATAACTGTAATTGATTGCTTTTTTGATATTGAAGTGAATCACGTCTAAAAATCGTTCGGGATGATTGAACCCGTATTACTGCTTACATAATTGTTTTAACATGTTGCGGGCTGCGTTACATTTTGTTTAATCAATAACTCTGCATGTTGAGATTAGCATTGATTGTGCCGTAGTAGAGCAAATCTAACCCACATACATTTTTAAATGATTTTTTTTTTATAAATTCAACTTGATTTCAAAATTAACACTTGAATTTAATATTTGCTACTTGGGTTTCTTCTATAGTGTATTTTTTAATTCTAGAAACGGTTAGATGGCTGTCAATTTTTTTTTTTTTACTTTATGTTGCTATTGTCCAGTACTTAATACCAATTTTGTCGGAATCAATTAAATGTTACAGAATATTGAAGATAAAGTTTCTATCATCGAAAGTTTCCTTGAAAATAGACAGAACCGTTTTGTACTATAATTTCTAATTTTAAAGCTACATTACCAATATAACATTAAACTGACAGATGTAAAATGCCGTTACTACCAACATAAAGTAAAGAAAAATATTTTTTCAAAGTCTCCTAAACGTTTCTGAAATTAAAAAATTTGGTATAGTCACTTAGATTTAATACTTGCTACCTGGCTTTAATATTTTCCACTAAGATTTCATAACTACCAACCACTTCGACCTATTAATTTCCGTCTGGATTTACTATTTCCCACTATAATTTTATAACTACCACTTAAGGGCCGGTTGTGATTAGCACATTATCTAAAATACAGTCATTGTGGATCATGATTTGTGCAATTCAAAAATTATTTTTTTAAATTCAATTGAAATGAATTGTTGATTCGTCCAGAATGGAAAGGAATTTGCCTTCTTCAACCACATTTACACACAGGTGCGTTAATGAGTGGTTACCTCAAACGTAAATATGCAAATTTAAACGTAGTATAACCATAAGTGAATTTGAATCACATTCACAATTTTCCTACGCAGAATTCGGTGGAGTTTAAGGTTTCTTGCCTTTTCGGTTTACTGTTATGAAAGCGACAAAACAAGTAACGTACAAAATGTAATGGCCTAGCTACAATTTTCTTGTAATTGGCAAGGTGTACTTTTAAATGTAACAAAAATGTCAGGGTTCAATGTCTTTGCCGCTTAAATGCTTCCACAGTAAGAAAGTTAAATCAGGGAACCTTCACTTTGCAACAGCAATACGGAATATTCTTTATCAAATTTTTCTCATTTTTATCTTCGGATACTTTACCACATTTTTCTACTTACAATTTTCAACAAAATTTAAAACAAAGAAACCTTACTTAAAGTTCAGATATTATTTTGGGATTCATTTCTTTTGTGCATAAGACATAGACACTAAGAAACAATGTTTTAAGGTCAACACGTTCTTGTGCATCAAGATTTACCTTGAATGCTTTTATGAGAGAAACCCAACGCTGTTAAAAAGGAGTCCACATTTAATTTTCTTTTGCATAATAGATGTTGATACCATACAAGCCTACCGAGGGCAAGCGATGGGAGACCCGGACCCGCACATTTTCGCTGTTTCGGAGGAGGCTTTTACGAAATTGGAGCGAGAAAGCTGTGACCAAAGCATCATAGTATCGGGGGAAAGCGGCGCCGGGAAAACGGTATGGGCGAAACACGCAATCAGATACTTCGCCACGGTGGGCGGAAGCGCCACCGAAACGCAGATCGAGAAAAAAGTCCTGTCCAATAGTCCAATTATGGAGGTAACAGTCTCAAGCGCTTTTTCTGAAACAAATTGTATTCTGGGTCTTGTACGCTGTCAGTCAATTTATAACGGACTGCGCGCTAGTTGGAGTCTCCATTCTAAATTGTGACATTATTTTAGTCGACTAATTAAACTGTGAACAAAATAGGGTAGAGGCACCACTTTTAGCCACTTTAAACAAATTTGTAGTTAAAAAAATTAACAAATGAATAAGAATAGCCGCAAATCACATTACTCTATTTATATTTTGAACTAAGTCTTGCGCCAGTTTCGCCAACTTTGCAAAAGTGGCTAAAAGTGGTGTCTCTACCTTACATCGGGAAATCTCCCGTTTCAAGTCGGTTTTAATTGGCTCACAGTAAAGCTTCCAGTTCCAAAAGTTTTTTTTATAACATCTTATGTAAAAATTTAATGTGTTGGCAATTGGAAATGCGAAAACCACCAGAAACGACAACAGCTCTCGTTTTGGAAAATTTATCGAATTGCAATTTAACAAGCAGTACCACATCGTGGATGCCTCAATGAGTACTTACCTGTTAGAAAAATCCCGCGTCGTTTTCCAAGCCCCGGACGAACGCAACTACCACATTTTTTACCAATTGTGCGCGGCAAGAAAACAATTTCCAGATCTACATTTAAGTAAGAATTTCATTAAAATTTGAGCGAAAGTGGAATAATTTAAATAATTTCGCGACTCATTTTAATTACATCAAATCGATTATTTTACGCCTAACAGAACAAGTTAATTGCAGAAACTCCAGAAGACTTTCATTACCTAAATCAAGGAGATAGTCCAAACATTCAAGGCGTCAATGATTCAGATGCTTTCCAAGAAACGACTAATGCGTGAAGATTAAATTGTTGTTGAAGTTTTTCATTGGCGTAATTAATGCAAAATTGTTCAAATGAATTGATTTCAAAAGTTTCGAATCCGTAGATATCAAGAACCCCGATGAACTTGTGCCGGGGAAGGTTGGACTCGAGGGCCTTGTTGATTACGATCACAATCCAATTAAAAAGCTGGGCGTAAATATGTTCTGCAAGCGCATCTCTCGAAACGGTCGCTTGCTCAATAGACATGGGCTTCAGAATCACATCGCTCATCGAAACCAATTTTTTGGTGCAAAGCCATACTCGCATTTCGGACCCGTCAATTTCTAATAATTCAGCTACGCTTTGTAAACTTTTGGCAACGCGCTAAAACTGACTCGTTACTTTGATTGCAATCAAACCGATTTAACTTACAGGAATACCGCATTCTTCTTGGTCTTGCTGATTTGCACTGGAGATGACAGTTTTGACGAATTGTATGTTGCCAATGTGCAAAACAGCGGTCAAAATTTTGAACATGTTTTTTTGCTCGTTGTCGGTGAATCCTAATAAAGTTAACGCATTAGTCGTTTCTTGGAAAGCATCTGAATCATTGACGCCCTGAATGTTTGGGCCATCTCCTTGATTTAGGTAATGAAAGTCTTCTGGAGTTTCTGCAATTAACTTGTTCTGTTAGGCGTAAAATAATCGATTTGATGTAATTAAAATGAGTCGCGAAATTATTTAAATTATTCCACTTTCGCTCAAATTTTAATGAAATTCTTACTTAAATGTAGATCTAGAAATTGTTTTCTTGCCGCGCACAATTGGTAAAAAATGTGGTAGTTGCGTTCGTCCGGGGCTTGGAAAACGACGCGGGATTTTTCTAACAGGTAAGTACTCATTGAGGCATCCACGATGTGGTACTGCTTGTTAAATTGCAATTCGATAAATTTTCCAAAACGAGAGCTGTTGTCGTTTCTGGTGGTTTTCGCATTTCCAATTGCCAACACATTAAATTTTTACATAAGATGTTATAAAAAAAACTTTTGGAACTGGAAGCTTTACTGTGAGCCAATTAAAACCGACTTGAAACGGGAGATTTCCCGATGTAAGGTAGAGACACCACTTTTAGCCACTTTTGCAAAGTTGGCGAAACTGGCGCAAGACTTAGTTCAAAATATAAATAGAGTAATGTGATTTGCGGCTATTCTTATTCATTTGTTAATTTTTTTAACTACAAATTTGTTTAAAGTGGCTAAAAGTGGTGCCTCTACCCTATTTTGTTCACAGTTTAATTAGTCGACTAAAATAATGTCACAATTTAGAATGGAGACTCCAACTAGCGCGCAGTCCGTTATAAATTGACTGACAGCGTACAAGACCCAGAATACAATTTGTTTGTCCACTGGGTTATATCAACACAGCAGTTCTACTCGTAAGAAGAAAGCTCCAGTGCGAGACCCCAACTGGCCCCAATACACTTCCAGCAACGCAGCGAAAAGATTCTTCTAAGCGGCAACCATTTCAAAACAAGTTCTGGATCAGTCTACAGCTAATGCTGTTGTGATTATCAGTACATTCCAAATAACGATGCTATGACTCCGATCAACACCTGCGATCTCAAACTCATAATATAAAAAGTTGAGAAAGAAAGAAAATACTTCAGAACCTTCGACACTTGTTGATGACGAGGAAGACCAACAGTGCTCGCGCCGACAGTCCAGTCATTTCTAAATTTTAATAAATTGTTTATTTCTTAATTGTGTTTTTTTTTCAATTTACTAATCAAAGGTTTCTTTTAACAAAATACCAATCAGATCAATATCCTTCCACGAATAAACCCAGACTGAAAATAAATTTGCATTACAACAACGGAACGTAAATTAGTTCATCGAAAGACAATGTACTAGGCCAGTGGTCGGCAAACTTATTAGACAAAGAGCCAAATATGAACATTACAACAATTTTAAAAAAAATTGGGAGCTAAATCTGCTTGTTTAGTAAACTTTTATTACACTAAATAAGTAGTACACTAAATAAAAATAAATAAAAATATTATTGCGCCTTCCGTGGATATTTGTGCCAGAGTCGCACTTAAGGAGCCAAAGAACCACATGCAGCTCTGGAGCCGCACATTGCCGACCACTGTACACTATTGGACAAATTAAATGAGACACGGCGTTCGAGCGCTCGCAGGCGCTTTTGCAAGGGTGTTTGGATGGTTGTCTACAAATTTGAAGCCCGTACTCAGTAAAATTGTCAGGGCCCCATCAAAAATAAAAAAATTATGGAAACAATTCAAGCGGTGGGCGCGTTCAGGAAAGTTGACGTATATTGGAGAAAATCGTTCGTCTCCGAAATAAAAGTTTGGAATTTTTTTAAAATGTTTACGGAAACGACTTTATATAATTAGTTTTTATACATAGTTTATGAATAAAAATGTTTTAAACAAATTTTCATCAACTTTAAAAAATAATTTTTAATTTCGTAAATTTTTGTTGGTGAAATAAACAAATTTGTAATCGCGTGTTTGTTAACAAGAAACATATTTATATTCGAAGCATTTTTTTTTTTAATTCTGTAAAATTTAATGAAAAGATATGTCACTGTTTTTATTAGTTATGCAAAAAACTGTTTCAACCCATTGGTGCATGAAGTTAAAATATTTGAATTTCGTAATTTTTTGCTTTCAGATTATCTCCATTATTAAATTATTATCATAAAATATGACCGTCCCTTAAAGGGGACACTATGGACTAATGGTTTAAACAAATATCGCTGGCGTTAACAATTTTCTCATTTGTTGTGAAAAAATCTTGAAAGTTAAATAACTGATCCGAAATTGACTACGAAATAAGTTGGATACAAATTTATTAAAATCGAAAATTAATTCGCCGTTCAACGAAATCATTTAATCTTACGTTCAAAATTTTATTAATTGTCACACAAGTCTAAATTTTACTTTCCCTTAAAATAAAAATCAAACGACTAAAAAATTTGCTATACAACAGTTAGGTATTTTAAATCTATCGACTGCAATAAGTTACGGTCGAAATGAATAGAAAACCGGTATTTAAGGGCGAATCCAATTGTTTGGTTCTTGAAAGTGAAATGTTTATTTTCAACGAAGAACCAAAATATGTATCAAGCCGTCCAGAACAATTTGAAAACAATTTGCTATTTGATTAAAGATGACAAATCACAATTATTACTTCTAAATTCAATGACGAGTAAATATTTTAAAAAGAAATTTGTATGATCTGGTTTTATGTAGGATACTGACGTTGATTTGGAAGTAATAAGAATTCAAAAAGATAAAGAATTTTCGGATAACTGCATATTGCCAAAATTAATCGAGCTTTATAAAAATTGCATGTTGCCCGAATTGACAGATTCCGATACAATAGTAAATGTCCAACAACGACGCAAACCAAGAGATTACAGACAAAAATTGTGAGGGATGAAAAAACCAAAAATACAACGCTGCCTCCGGGACTATTAGCAGGTATACTTTATTGAGGTCCGTCTACGAAGTACGGACTCGTGTTAAATGATAGTTTGAATATATCTATTAACCAAAACAAGCGTCAGCTGTTTGCATCTGAGTGAATTTGGCTGACAAAATTGGAAATATGTCGAAAAAAAGTAATAAAAAAGTCATTTCAATACTTTTGAAAATTTGTCAATCTTTAGTTTAAATAATATTAAAAATAAATATAACCGTCAGCTGCACTGAAAATGGGGGATTATACGTCAGCTACCCCTATAAACCGGAAATAAAAGTGGGGGTGTAAAATCATTTCATCCCTTACCAAATTTTTACAGCGTATTTATTATGTTATTGAAATGATAAAAACAATAATCAGCTGAGCTTCCAAAAGGGAAAAGACCGTCAGCTAGGGCATTATAGCTGCTTAACGCGAATACAATTTCAACGTTAAATAATTCAAAGAACGGTCTGACTGACGATCTTACCCCTATTATATCATCAGCTAACTATCATTTTCAGTAAATATAGTCTCTAAACTATTAAACATCAAAATTTCAAATAGAATGAAATTAATTTAACCCAGATATAGCGGTTTCCGGTGTCCCAGTAATAGACACCCAAGAGATAATCTTAAATTTGAAAATTCTCAAAAACTATGGCCTTTTATTGAGACAAATATGAAATACATCAATGTGTAGTAAATTTTATGTGCTTTCTTTTAGTATACTTTAGAGTTTATTGCTACCTACCTACCTACCGTGAAAAGTTGTAACAATAAATAAAAATATCGAAAAAATTGAAATTTAAGTCTTGCCGTATTTATTCGTATAACTATTTTATTGAGTTTTTTACGAAAAACATTGCTGAAAATTTAGGGAGGAGGCTTACTAACGGGGAAGGTCTGTACGCGGGTAAATATGATAAAAAAAAATTTAAAAATTTAAAAAAATCGGTTGACAGATTTCTGAAAAAGAACTATTTGGCCTTGATAAATAATTTATTAAAAAGTACCAACAATATTGCTGATCTATAAAAAATGAAAACGTAACGATACTTTCCCAAATCAAGGTAATCAAGTTTTTCACAAAAACAAAATCGTGACAAATGTCATAAGACAAAATTAACCATATTTAGCTATAATCTTTTGGTTTGCGTCGTTGTTGGACATTTACTATTGTATCGGAATCTGTCAATTCGGGTAACATGCAATTTTTATAAAGCTCGATTAATTTTGGCAATATGCAGTTATCCGAAAATTCTTTATCTTTTTGAATTCTTATTACTTCCAAATCAACGTCAGTATCCTACATAAAACCAGATCATACAAATTTCTTTTTAAAATATTTACTCGTCATTGAATTTAGAAGTAATAATTGTGATTTGTCATCTTTAATCAAATAGCAAATTGTTTTCAAATCGTTCTGGACGGCTTGATACATATTTTGGTTCTTCGTTGAAAATAAACATTTCACTTTCAAGAACCAAACAATTGGATTCGCCCTTAAATACCGGTTTTCTATTCATTTCGACCGTAACTTATTGCAGTCGATAGATTTAAAATACCTAACTGTTGTATAGCAAATTTTTTAGTCGTTTGATTTTTATTTTAAGGGAAAGTAAAATTTAGACTTGTGTGACAATTAATAAAATTTTGAACGTAAGATTAAATGATTTCGTTGAACGGCGAATTAATTTTCGATTTTAATAAATTTGTATCCAACTTATTTCGTAGTCAATTTCGGATCAGTTATTTAACTTTCAAGATTTTTTCACAACAAATGAGAAAATTGTTAACGCCAGCGATATTTGTTTAAACCATTAGTCCATAGTGTCCCCTTTAAGGGACGGTCATATTTTATGATAATAATCTAATAATGGAGATAATCTGAAAGCAAAAAATTACGAAATTCAAATATTTTAACTTCATGCACCAATGGGTTGAAACAGTTTTTTGCATAACTAATAAAAACAGTGGCATATCTTTTCATTAAATTTTACAGAATTAAAAAAAAATGCTTCGAATATAAATATGTTTCTTGTTAACAAACACGCGATTACAAATTTGTTTATTTCACCAACAAAAATTTACGAAATTAAAAATTATTTTTTAAAGTTGATGAAAATTTGTTTAAAACATTTTTATTCATAAACTATGTATAAAAACTAATTATATAAAGTCGTTTCCGTAAACATTTTAAAAAAATTCCAAACTTTTATTTCGGAGACGAACGATTTTCTCCAATATACGTCAACTTTCCTGAACGCGCCCACCGTTTGAATTGTTTCCATAATTTTTTTATTTTTGATGGGGCCCTGACAATTTTACTGAGTACGGGCTTCAAATTTGTAGACAACCATCCAAACACCCTTGCAAAAGCGCCTGCGAGCGCTCGAACGCCGTGTCTCATTTAATTTGTCCAATAGTGTACCAGGCCAATTGAAATTAACCCCTGCGCCGTATGCAACGACTCGCACACCAACGGTTAGTACGTACTATAACCGAAGATGGATACAAATAAACAGTAAGACTACGAATTCGCATGCCATTACTTATAAAATCAACACTTAAGACAACGGCTCCCCATCCCCCCGTATAGGATTTGACGCCCCCGGGCACCCTTTAAATTACTGCGTAGACAAAGAGTAGAAAGGATTTCTATTCTGTGGCGTAGATTTGAATTTGACTTAAGTTCGCCCGATTGCGAACTTAAGTAACAAATCTCCTGGTACTACGCCACTGGAATGTAAGCCACGCTCAGATGCTGGATGACGTCACGCTGTGCGATTTTGACCCTTTACGTCCATAAAAACGCGTCCATTTGTTTAAACCCAAAAAACAACAACAACATCATTGTTTTAGCCTCAACCCCATTACATGCATTTCGCGGAGCCCTTATTTAATTAACGTGCAAGTCAGGTCGGCTTCACTAGGTGCATCTTAATCTCCTAACTACAACCAACAAACCCCCAAACACTCAAGCTGCTCCAAGAAGGAAATCAACAATCCAATACCCGGATCGAGGGAATATTCACGAACTCCACCACCACAATAAAACGCTCCCACACAAGAAAAAAACTTTTGGAAAAAAACGACTGTTTTCTCTGGAGGGTACCGGGTCGCGTCTCTCCTGTCTCCAATCTAACTTTCCTCCCTTTTCGTCTTCCCGGTCTCCTGGCATATCAGATTTCATCCTAGCACCCGATTATTTCGTTGTTATGTTAGGGGTAGCTCTTCGGTTATAGTACGTGCTAACCGTTGGTGTGCGAGCCGGTGCATACGGCGCAGGGGTTAATTTCAATTGGCCTAGTACATTGTCTTCCGATTAACTAATTTACGTTCCGCTGTTTTAATGTAAATTTATTTTCAGTCTGGGTTTATTCGTGGAAGGATATTGATCTGAAATTTGTTTGGTTTTTTGTTAGAAGAAACCTTTGATTAGTAAACTAAAAAGAAACACAAGTAAGAAATAAACAATTTATTAAAATTTAGAAATGACTGGACTGTCGGCGCGAGCACTGTTGGTCTTCCTCGTCATCAACAAGTGTCGAAGGTTCTGAAGTATTTTCTTTCTTTCTCAACTTTTTATATTATGAGTTTTTGATCGCAGGTGTTGATCGGAGTCATAGCGTCGTTATTTGGAATGTACTGATAATCGCAACAGCATTAGCTGTAGACTGATCCAGAACTTGTTTTGAAACGGTTGCCGCTTAGAAGAATCTTTTCGCTGCGTTGCTGGAAGTGTATTGGGGCTAGTTGGGGTCTCGCACTGGAGCTTTCTTCTTACGAGTAGAACTGCTGTGGTGATATAACCCAGTGGGCAATCGTAACCGGACGGACATTAGTTGGCACTTCCTACTTGGGGTCCTGTCGATACAATACTGCACCAAAGTCGAGACATGTTCAGCGCGCATTCCATGACTAAGGAACACATGTACCGGCAAAATGAACTTAGGTCAAACAAGTTCCAGCAAGCGATTGCGATTATTCCAGAGGTAGATGAGGTAACGTCCTTCAAATAATTTTGATTTTTATAAAAATATATACGTGTACTTAACTTACGTGAACATAATAAAAATTACTACTGGAAAATTTCATTGCGTCAAAACACAAAAACAAAAACAAAAACAAGAAACACAGGCGACTTTTGTGGTGGTAAATAATTTAATTCTGAAGCTGCAAATTTCAAATCATTTTCTATATTTTGTTAGCATAATTTCTCCACCACTTTTGACATTTCGTACGACTAATTTAAGATTCAAGTATACGGTGAGTTAGTACCAATAACCCTCGTCCAGCTGGCGCTGAACACTATAGTACAGATGACCACTACTGCTTGTCACTTTTACAGTTTCAAAATAATTCTTCTTCATTAAATTCTTTTTTCTACTCCTCATGAGAGGCGCTACTAAGCCATCAAAAAAATTTATCATTTCCAATTTTGAATTTGCACAAATTTAATGTTCAACAATTTGTGTTGGTAAAGTGTTTGAAGTTGTAGGTATTTACGTAACGTGTACTTATTGATGAAAAAATCTGTCCAAAGTTGATTGCACAGCAGTATTTTTAAAAATGAAATTCCCATAAGTAAGGAATTTCGAAGAAATTCTTCTAAGGATTTTACAGGTAGTCGAAATTTGGGAAATAACAGATGTTTATTGTGCTTTCTATTACCAAAAATTCCGTTCCCCGAGAATTTTGGTAAACCTTTCTTAAAGAATAATCACTGTATAGAGGCGTAACATCATAATATAGAGGTATTTTTATACGCAAAACATGAAAAAATTCACACTCTTGACAACAACATTACTGTAGAAAAAATCATTATAGAGAAGATCACTATGGATGAGTTCGACTAATAATAATAATACATTCTTAGTTTTTACAATATGTAGCTCGTGAAACGAGAGCAGTAACCAGTTATAATAACTATGTACTTTTAATATTATTAAGTATTTACCTGAAATTTTACTTTTAGTAGAACAAGGTGTTCAAGTAAAGAATTTCCATACATTAATGAACTACGTTATTTTTTATTCAGAACAATTTATTGTCACACCTAACAATCAAATTATTTTGTAGAGGAACACCAAAATCGACAAAAAATATTTAGCCAATACCAGAATCGCCGTTGATTTTATATGAAAAAATAAGGGCAATTCGATCCCGATATCAATAAGTTGCCTGGGAGGCGTATTGTTGGTATAGTGGATTTTATATCAGAAATTAGAAAACTAAAAAATCACCAATCTATAATGAAACCATCTGCGTATTTGGCATTTGACAAAGAAATTCAAAGGGAGACACATTCTACATTAATTTTCAAGTTTACTGATTGCTGTCATCAAAGAAAAATAGAAACCAAGCCATACTCAAATGATGGTGAAAATTTAAATTTTTTAACAATCTGGTCCAATTTATCGACTGGAAAAGGTTATGCTTCGGCAGAAAAACTTTATACCATTTTGGATATACGGCGACTTGCAAAAAGTACGTTCTTGAAATATCAGGTACAAGTGGAACGAATGTTTGACCGACGCAATTACGGAAGCAGGACGTGATGAATACAATCATGCTGAAGCTATAGGAAACGTAACAGATGGTGTACAGCCCGTCAAACGTTGCATGGCATATAGGATGCGCAGAAGAGGGAATGAGATGCAAAATGTGCAACAGAGATGTGACAAGGTAAAGCCGTCAAGTGCGACACAATTCTGGAAAGTACACTCGGCTACACAAATCGCCTCGTTCCACGTTGTCAGGTCCTAGTTCAGTTTACTTTTTAAAACCATAGTTTTGACTGTACTCGTCTTACCACTGCGACGACGTTCGAACAAGTGACGTCCCCACTCCTCCTGATGCTACTGCGCATCCAAATCCCAAGTGCCATGCAACATCTGACGGGCTGTACCACAGCCATCTTTACTTACAAGCCGTGAAGTTGAAATTGGCAACACCGCCTAGTCGCCTTCAAGTGGGTCTATGTACAAACTTACTTTTTACTTGCATTTATTTTTCATTAGTGTTTTCCACAACATCTTATTTGTTTTACCACTATTTATTAGTATTGTCGCTTTTTAGAACGCATTAAAAAAAATTATTAAAACTGTACACGTTTTTTTTTTAAAAAAAATAATAATACCGTAACGGAAAAATTGTATAAAGATATTATTTTTTTGATAGTGAATTTTTTTAAAATTTAGTTAGATACATAGGTGCGCTGTAATAAAGCAAGAACGAATGAAAGGGAAACGTATATAAAAAACACATTATATAAATACACATTTACTACTCGTAGGTACTTTAAGATATTCAGATACAAAATGTTCATTAAGATACAAATTTATAAGCAATGGAATGCAAAAACAATACAAGTCTGTAAAATTTTAATCTCAGTTTATGAATTGGAGAGACAAAAATAAGGTTCAAAGTTTTTCAGGAAATATCTTAATATTAATATTTCAACGTTTTTAATAATATTATAAATTTACCTTGAATATTGTTTCTCTTATGGCACTTTTTTGTTACATTTCAAAAAATATTTTAAACAACCATTTAAAAAAAGTACATTTAGACACAAAAACATTGCTTAGTCATTATACACAAAATGTTAAAAAAATTAAAATTTTTACATTTTAAATGTTTGTTTAAAATATTTTTTAAAGTGTAACAAAAAAGTGCCATGAGAAAAACCAAGGAACAATATTCAAGGTAAATTTATAATAAGATTATCTCATGTGCGGACAATTTCATTAAATTAAGTTTTTAAAAATTTTTTGTTAATTATTGAAAGTGGTAAGTTTTCTCTTTTTACCAGATTTTTCATGGTGACAAGCACTATTTTTATTTTTACTATAATTATTTAACACTATGTTGCTCATAATTAATGCCACAAGGGCGTATATTTTCTCAGAAGGTGTTCCACATTCACATACAACACTAAAATCAATATATAAGTTATCAGATTTTATACTTTCAATTGCTAATGAGGTTAATACTTTTTGATGATTCTTTTTGCCCAAGAACTGTTTTTCAATTTCTATATTTTTCGTTATAAAATCAAATATTGCACATAAGTGAAAATATACATAGCCTACTTCATCAGTTGCTGCACAAAGCCCACCTCTCTGCAGGTAATCACAATATGCATCACCAAACAAAGCACTTTTACTCTTCACTGCCAAATTTTTACAATTTACACACTTAATTTTTTTTTTAATTGAATGAGCAGCATAACCACATATGTATGTTTTACAGATTCATCAAGACTATATTCAAGCAGAAAATAGCTTTCTAAAATAAATAATAAGTCAGTTATATCTGTATCTTCAGTTAATTTTTCGCTTGATTCGGAAAAAATAGATTTTAAATACTTCAAATTATGTTTCTCGTTGCATAATTTAAATATATTTTGCAAACGTATTTTTTTTTCGGATTCTGAAATTTGGCAGTAGGATACATTGTAATTACACCCAGAGAGATTTCGATACCTTCCAAATCGCTTTTCTAAATTGTCTGTTTGAAATTTACCAGGAAGTATGTAAGTTATTTCAAAATTTGTAAATGCATATTGTACAATGTCAATAAGTACCATGGTACTTCGCTTTAAAGCATTAAACGTATCCTTTGTCAGGCATACACTATCTGCATCATGTTGCCAAACATCAAGCCACACTAGAAATTTATTCAAAAATATTAGTAGGGCATCATCCTTTGTGTAAATTGGTGAACAAAAATCTTGTCTCTTTACCTTTCTTTTAAATGTATTTTTGACATTAACTATATTCCACCAATTTCGAAAAATACTGAGAAAATGAGATGTGGCTTTGTATGTTTCCGAAGCATTTAGTGCAGCTATAGTTGAATCGTGAAAAATATTTTCTGCCAAAGATACGATTTGCCTCTCCAAATTATTGGGATATAAAGTTTTATCGTTCAATTTAAATGCCCCCTTTGTTGCTTGTTTTAATTTCTGTTGATAAAATTTTCGTAGATCCTCAAAAGAAGCTTTACATTTTACGGTAAAATTGTCAAAACTGGGAAAAATAAAAGTGTACTGAAAATTTTTTAAATTCATCCAGTTATAATAAATATTTTTAAATATATGGACAAAGTCGTAGGTAAGAAAAATTCTTTCATTCAACTGTGATGGATTAGTTATATAAAAGGTGTCATTTGAAAGAAGAGAAAACATTTTTTGGTTTACCC
This sequence comes from Dascillus cervinus, assembly GCA_949768715.1. Lineage (NCBI taxonomy): Eukaryota > Metazoa > Arthropoda > Insecta > Coleoptera > Dascillidae > Dascillus > Dascillus cervinus. Next base: position 18,947,033 of record OX458319.1, on the reverse strand, counting down.
TATTATTGTCGGTTATGACGCAAAGAACTTTAAAATTATGATTTTCAACAATTTTAATGGTTTCAGTAACAGCTTTATGAAGTTCTGACCCAGTCATTTTATTTACAGGAACTAAACGCACAACTTCCTTGAAGTTACCGAACGCTGAGGATATCATGAAAGTTTGAATAGTTTTTACAAAATTGGATGTATCGTTCTCGGCAAATCCTGTAACATTTTTTGACTTATAATTAAAGCCTTTTTTTACATATATTTCATCTACTAAAAGGCATACAATTTTTTCGCGTTCCTTTAACGTGGAAGCTTGATGTAGTAAATAGTTATTGTTTTTATTAACATCATTATCTTGATTGACATTCAGATCAGCACTAATTTGTTGTAAATGCCTTTTAGTAGGCAAAATAAGAAAGGCTCTCATCCTTTGGTAAGTAGACGAAGATTGACAGAATGTCACTAGTGAAAACAACATAGTGGACATATTGTAGTTTTTTTAATTAAGGATAATTGGTCAAGTAACAATTCCAATGTTGTGCGAAAATCACTTTCATCACTATTAATATTTTTAATGGCTAGTTCAAGGTTAGTGTGCGCCTTACTGATGTAATATTCAGCATTGATACATAAATTATTGCAGAAACTATATCTTGCTAATAAATTTTGTAACTGTGACCAACGAGTCAACTTACGGCTTTCAGGTAACACCCACTTAAGTTCATTTGATGCTAATTCAATGTATTTAAGATAAACTGTAACTATACACGATTTATTAATAATAATGCTTGACACCACTTTTACGTTTTCACCATCATCTTCAATATTAGAGCTGTCAATATTCAAAAGGAAATAAAATATAGTCACTAGTAACCTTATAACTCCAGTTTTTTAAAGACACCTTCACATTGAAACCATTCACAAGCTCTTCAAAATTTGAAAATATGTCACTTTTCAGAAATGCTTCTGTAGTGTCACTTTCTCGTTTTGCAATGCTGCGTCGTCGTTCATCTGGGTTTGTTCGGGTGGCTGGCAAAGAAGTTGTTAAGTATTTTGGTTGGCCTTTAAGACTCTTCTATACCCGCGTGTGAACGGTGAGCTGAGAGAGCAAGCAAAGTTCAAAGTAGGATACCAATAGATGACCAATTGAAAACATTCTCTATATTATACATGCAGCTGACGTACGGAGTCAATTAAATGAAAATGGATTGGTGCGGGCGCCGACAAAGAATCTTGATAAGGCACGTGCAAATTTTTACTGTCAACGGAATAGGACCAGTGGTGAATCGCTGAACAATTATTTTAGTTGAGTTTGTGTTTCCACCCGTGTCTCAATTTTACAGAAGATATCGGTTACCTAACTAATTAAAAAAATGGGTAAATCTAGTGGCGATTTACGTAAAGTAACCAAATTTGGGCGAAAGAAACGAAGCAATGGTCAGCAATTACAAAATTTAAATCAATTCAGGGGTAAAAAAATACATAAATTATTAACATTAGCATTAGCGTGATTACCGCAAACCTGTGATATTAAAACTGTTTTGCAAATTAATTTATAAACACCCCATACAACATACATACAATTTTTTAAAAGTTCACGAAAAGAAAAGTATCACTTTCGTCGCTAGTAGGAAAGAAAAGTAACTTTTCATCTAAGGAACTAGCACTTTCCATTATCTTGTTATGACTATAAGGGTTATCGTTTGATAATAGTATATTATGATATGAGTTTAATAAGAAGCATTTTGTCGCACGCACGGGTTTAGGACACGACGAGCTTGCGAGGAGTGTCCCTAAAAGAGAAAGTGCGACAAAATGCCTTATAAACGAGGTGTCATACACTATTTTTTCTACTTTGCCACATTTTTTAAGTAAAAACATGAAATTTCAAAATCTAGGGAATTTCGCGGCATGCGGCAAATACATTAAAGGCGGCTATGGAAGGAAATGAATTTAAAATGTCATTATTTCAATAAATTCTGAAAATCAACTTCGCTGAAGATGTTTTAGAATGTGCGCCCCCAGAAATACGATTTCTTTGCAGAAAATACAATTGGTAATTTGCTACCCACAAAATCAAGCCATATTTACGAAAAAAAAATACGGCGAATTTGAAAATTGACACTGTTAATTTAGTGTTGACAGTAATATTAGGTTGTCACGGACGCAAGTTGCCAAAATTAAAAAAATAAATTACACTGTTTTTAGTGTTCTTTTTACCGCACGCCTTTTGTCTAGTACGATACGCAAACGCGTGTCGTAATAATCTCACAATCAGTACGAACCCAAAGTAGAAAAAGATATTTAAAGAAAAATTGGTCCACTTTGTGAGAAAAGTCATACTTTTCCCATTAATATGTGGTAGGAAATAAGTTTCTGTTTTCAGTAGTCGACATAATTAATAAAAAAATATACGTGGTATTTTCAAATTCAAGGCCAACTTCAAATTACCGACAGAAAGGGTTGTCTATTCGCAGTTTGGACTGGTGATGATTTCCCTATGAAAGTGGCTTATGTGAGAAGAAATAATCAATTCTGGAATGATCAAATGCTACACAAATTATGTACTTTTTACATAGACTGTATTCTTCCAGAGCTGATTGATCCTCGATTCACGCGGAATATGCAGATTCGTGATCCTGAATCAATTATGAAAGCACAGCTCGAATTGAGGAAAAAGAAAGAAAAACAGAATTAGAGCCATTACACACCACACGTCCTCGTCGATCCGGTTTTATTGGGGCTGATGAATTTTCTTTCTACCGGGTGCATGCCAGTTTTCAATCACGTTTCAACCCTCGTGTGCGCCGGGTTTTAGAGACGATTTCTAACGAAACACGAATTTGAAAGCCAAAATGGAATTTGTTGCCTCTTCACCAAGTTATAAGCTTTCCTATTCAGACAATAAAAATCTATACGATTAACAATTTTGTAATAATTTCATCGTTAGAATCTAAATGTGATCCAGTTGATGGTGCATTTTAAAAAAAAAGTGTAAAAAATTTATTGAAACGAACTTTATTACCGATGTCAAAAGTACGGTTCCGGGGAAAATTTATCAATGCCGCAACATCGCAAATCTCCAAGAAAACGATGGCAACAATAATTCACTTTCCAATGTCAGTTCTCTTGTCAAATTTGAACGATACAAGTCAAATGTTCTAAAAAGTCTTAATATGGAATACAATTTAAGTGAATATCTAGACATGTTGCTCCGCTTGGGTGAGACAGATAATAACGCATCGGAAGCTGCTAGAGTATATGCTAAACTGTATCCACGTCGACGTCATTCAGATGCTAACGTAATTAGATAAGTTGAGCAAAGATTAAGGAAAAATGGACAAGTAATGCCGATTTCTGTAAATCGGGGACGACCTCGTGAAGTTCGCACACCAACGTTGAAGGAAGTAGTTGTGGAAGCGATTGAAACTGCACCAGGACGAAGCATTACGCTTTTTCATATTCTAAGATATTTGAGATTTTATGTTTCAATTTGATCTGGAAATCACATTGTTTCGTTTTTGATTGATCTGTTTTTAATAAATAACATGGTTAGGGACCTTTTAAACGGGAATCAGTAAGTGCGACCGAAAGTTCATCCATTCGCAGTGCTCTTTTTGTCATGGAACGCTTGGGAACGGCGTTCCACTACCTGTTTTCGACGATTTTTTTTATTTTTAATAGCTGTTGGTCTAAATAAAATGGCCCTGTTGAGCGTTCCAGCACCTTTTTTTTTTTAAAAGTGCACTGTTCATTCTTATCAGAAATAGCGCAAATAGTAGAAAATCTCTACGTCACTTAGGGACTTTTTGCATACAGTCCTTCAATTACCTGTTTGTTGTGTATTCTTGTTTAATTACATTAAATTCTTTTGAAATAAAAAAAGTTATATCAACATGACAGTTGTTTATCTTACGCAAGTGACAGTATCTGTCAGCGTTGGTGGCTTAGATACAAGAAATAGGCCTACCTGAAAGTAATTCTTTAGAAAAATAAATATGTGCAGTATTGCCACGTTTTGCTCTTAGACAAACTGTTTTAATTTTAAACAGAATCTATTTGGACCAATTTTTTTGCGATTTTCACAATGCTTCAACAGAAAGCATTGTCCCAATATCAATCTTGGACACCATTTTTTCATCACCCTGTATACCAGATAAACACATATTGACTCTTTCACAGATCGGCTGTCGGCTCGATGGTGGTTCTTATACCTTCAGTGTTTTTTCACGACCGGAAATGCAACAGCACAAAATGCAAATTATAACAATTTGAAAATGGAAGACCAAACTGTGCATTTTTACCATATTTTTACTAAAGTAAAAACTACTTTTATTGTATTTTACTTCCATAAAGGAAAGAACGCGCGTCAAATTTGTGAAAAATTGCGTAAAGTTTACGGTGACAATGTCCTACAATAACGTCAGTGACAACGATGGTTGCACCTATGGCGATCATTTTTTCAAGTATGTTAAAACATTATTAAATATAATTTAATAATAATATAAATTCACTGGACGGAATCCGCTCAAAAACATTACCCCTATACGAAACCTAAATATCCACATTTGAAAATTCATGTGAAAATAATCGCCTTTTATACAAAACCGTTTCACATAATTCGTGAAACATTCATATTCGAGAAGACGTTCAAACGACTCGTAAATTAGTATTATTAGTCACAGCAAAAGAGAGAAAGCATGCGTTTGCCGATTCTATCAGCAATAGTAGGGTAGAAGAGATGGCCGTAGCATGGCGCCAGGATACGATGCCGATTTGATGTTTTCACGGGTGCCACGATTGGGACCTTATTTATCCAAATTTCGCATCTAATTTTTTTATTAATGCTGAAAATCATCTTTACTACAAACTGATCGGACCACTTTTTGTATAAATGAGCTCTGTCCGTAGCAATAAATTAAAATCGTTTTGGTCGAAATTAGGTATAAAACCATAAAGTTTCAAAGTGTTATTACATTAGTCTCATTTACTTTAAGAAAAAAACATCCGGTTATTTTGTAGATAAAGTTTTAAACTTTCATAATCTGGCGTTAAAAGTTTATTTTTTTAATAATTGAAGGGGGTTTTTGTGGCAGCCGTAATATAGGAAAATTACATTGAGAACGAGGTATAGAAGAGTCTTAAAAATATGAGGAATTGCGCCTTCATTCAATTTTGGCCTTTTCAATGGAAATTGGCGGATAACTCCTTCCTTGTCTTTATATGTTTCAAACCGTTGTATTTCACCTTCATCAAAATGTTTACAACAAATCACTGAATTCTTTGTGACGACGAAATTTTCTCTATTAATTGCGCGTAACCACTTTTTACATAATTCATTTTCTTTTGGAAATGAAAAGGTAGTTTGTAGTTCTTCCTCTTTGAGTGTACTCCTGTAGTTCGATTTACACAATGGGACACAGCACAACCGTGGCATCTAAAATATCACACAGTTGTAAAAATTGAACAAAGCAAGTAAATGTAGATTGTTTTTACCTTAGTTCTGATAATCAAACTTATAAACAGCGAACAACTGATTATTACAAAGAACGTGTTGATACTTTGAGGTTATCTTTAAACGAAAATATAAACTGTTCTGCCACAGGTACTTTCCGGGTTTGATTTTAACTTTGTAAATACTTCTTCAGCACCAACTTTTATCACTGTTTTTTATACAAACTCACGCAAATTCTATCTAATAAACGTAATAATATACACGTGAACTCATAAGAACAGATGGCTCTGTGCTGTTGAACATGGCATAGATGAGATCTTAACGGGACGTTGCCAAATCTCTACCTTCACGGCTTGTAAGTAAAGATGGCTGTGGCTGTACTGTAATAGTTGTTGGGGGTTGGAGTCATCGTTCTTACAATGATTTAGTTGAGAATGATAAAATAATTAAAGTCAAATGTCTGTTTTCGGCAAGAAAAACAAAATTGCAGCATTGGGCAAACCAAAATCGTACCCGTTACCTAAAAGTTGTGGATACTGACAAATTACGTCTGTACCGCAAACATAATTATTATTATCAAATCGAATGCCAATTGTACTTATCAAAACGACAATCTTGTGATTTTTTTGTTTGGTCACCCGACGATTTGCTAGAAGCTTGGAATATACTGTTTACAGATAATATATTGAATACGATTGTGGTTTACACAAATCAAGAAATCCAATGTCAAAAGGTGAACTACGCTGAAGACACATTTTATATAAGCAATACGGATCCTTCAGAAATGTTGGCTTTCTTAGGTTTACTGTATATAGCAGGAGCTAGAAAAGACTGTCATTTATCACTTTCTTTTAGAACAAAGTATTTTGGGGTGATAATTCAGGTAATTAACCACAGTAATTAACTTAAACTAATATTTATTCTTCTACACGTCGCATACACAAAACTACATTGGTGACTTATATACTACTCATTTTTTCTAGCTACGCTTCATTAGACCTACGCTCCAAACTTACTTCAACACTTCCACCGTTTGAGCGTGTTGCGTACTCATTCACTCTCATACTTGCACACATCATCTTAAAACGCTCCCCAGGCAAAGCCGTCGTAAAAATATCGGCCTTTTGCCTCTGACTAGACCAAGTGACTGGCCCGTTTGCGAGTTCGAAAAGATATCCGGTTGTAGACCTCCTGGTCTCTATATCGCCCGCGTAATCAGCATCCGAATATCCGATTAACTCCAGCTCGCTTCCACCGCCGCGAAACTCGATACCATAATCGCTCGTACCCGTTAGATAAGCGAATATTCGTTTCACCGCCCGCCAGTGGTCATCGTTGTGACTATTCAAATATTTACTCACGGAATTCACAGCATACGCTATGTCTGGGCGTGAAACAACCGCAAGAAACATTAGCGAACCGACCGCCTCACGATACGGTACATTTTCCGACTTTATCTCGCCCTCGACAACAGGTAGAAGCACCACGTGTGGATCTGCTGGTACCTTTATTGGTTTAGCATTTTGCATTCCAAACTTCTCAACCATTCGTTTCACATATGCACTTTGATGTAAGAAAATAGACTTGCTCTCTCTTTTACGCTCAATCTGTACACCTACGAACATACTCGCATCACCGATGGTGATCGCAAATGCACTACTCAGATGCTTAATCACGCGCTCGATTGTTTCGCGAGATTTCGCTGCGATCAGCCCGTCGTCCACGAACAATGCTAAGTAAACTTTCGAACACTCGACATTCCCTACGAAGATACATTTATCGGCTTCAGTTTCTTTAAACTTGAATTCTTGCAAAAATACACTGAACTTTTTGTTCCAGCACCTTGGTGCTTGCTTAAGTCCATACAAGGATTTCTTTAAGTGACACACGACACCTTCTCCGACACTTTCTCTTGAATCTTCGACACTGAAGCCTTCTGGAATCTCCATGAAGATTTCTTCTTCCAGCTTCCCATGTAAAAATGCCGTTTGCACGTCGAACTGTGACAACTCGAGATCCTCTTTAGCTACGATTGCGAGAAACACTCTCAGCGAATCGTATCTTACGACTGGCGCGAAAGTTTCCATAAAGTCCACTCCTTGCCGCTGCATGAAGCCACGAGCACAAAGTCGCGCCTTGTACCGATACACATTGCCTTCTGAATCTTTCATTAGTCTGAAAACCCATTTGGAATCAATCAATTTCATACCAGGTTTTCGTTCAATCAACGACCACGTCTCGTTTTCTCGATGCGCCCTTAGCTCGTCTCCGATTGCTTCAATCCATTGCGCTGCATCGCTGCTCTGCACCGCTTCCTGGTATGATAATGGTACTGTGTATTCCGCCACGTTTGACTCATAGCGAAGAGGTCGCTTCAGGGTCAAACGATTTCTCAAATTCCGTGCTGGGTCGACCGCCGGTAAAAGCACGTCATCGTCGTTCACGTCATCTTCCTCGGCGTCTTGATCTGGCTCCTTATGCATGACTCTTGGCAGAACTATTTCATCGTTCTCTTCGTCATCGACAGGGATTGCAGTCATCCCTATTCTTTCTTTGAATACAACGTCACGTGATATCGTGACCTTTTTTGATACCGGATCCCATACACGGTAGTTTGACGTGTCACCATCGTACCCAACAAGCAGCATTCTTCTTGCACGAACATCTAATTTCGTTGTCATCTGCTTCGGCACATGCACGTACGCTTCGGATCCAAATATACGCAAATGCTTCAAATTTGGTTTCTTGCCTACCCAAAGCTCATAAGGTGTTGACTCACCCCGTGTTCCAGACGATCCTGATCGATTCGCCAAATACACCGTAGTGTTCGATGCCTCTGCCCATAGAGTTAGTGGAAGACTCTTCGCATGGATCATCGTCCTCGCCGATTCAATAATCGTTCTGTTATCGCGCTCGGCCTTGCCATTTTGTTCTGGCGTGTACGGTGCCGTACTCTCTCGCTGAATTCCTCTCGACTCGAGATAACTATCCATGGCCTTGTTTCGAAACTCTCGACCATTATCGGATCTTATAACTCTCATCGGTCTTCCGAATTTGTTTTCCGCTAGCTTGTCGAACACTTTAAATTTGTCGTACACATCGCTCTTGTGTCGTAGAAAATATATGTTGCGAAAACTTGTTGCATCATCTTTAAACGTCAGCATAAATCGCGCACCTCCCGGAGTTTCCACAGACATTGGTCCGCACACATCCGTATGAAATACTTCACCCGGAACCGTTGCCGCTCTATCACGCACTTTTTGAAACTCAAGTCTATGTGATTTGCCCATCTGACATGAATCGCAGAATAAATCACCCTTTTTTGATAGATTAACTCCGTCCACGAGGTCTTTGCTAACCAACTCGCGCAACTTTCGACCATTCACGTGTCCGAGTCTTTCATGCCACACTCGAATGTCCGTCACCGCCACATTCGCTTCATTGTCGACTCGCGCACGTTTCACTCTGAATAGCATTCTGTAGATTTCGTTCTCTTGTTTTACGCCGGATGCCAACACTTTGTTTCCGTCACTTATTCGAACGTAATTTTCCCAGAAAATTACCTCATAACCCCGTGACGTGCACACACCGACCGAAAAGAGATTCTTCTTCATTTCAGGAACGTACATGACGTTCTCTATTCGTGACTCGTACCACGCTCCATCAACGAATTTTTCTATCCTGACAGTTCCTGTGCCGATAACTTTGCACTCTTTATTATCGCCCAGGGATATTGTCCCGCCATTTGGCACTAGTCGATAGTCTGTCAACCACTCACGCCTATGCGTAATGTGTCCAGATGCCCCACTGTCTGTGATCCAAACATCCTCTTTACCAGCGTTCAGTAGCTCGTTGACAACACTCATAGAAAGCCCCAAGCTTCTTGTTTCACCAACTTTGCCACCCGCTCTTGCCGATTTCTCAGCAACGAATGCGCAGTTGCGAAATTCTCGAGAATTGCCCTCGTCAACTTCTTTTTCGCTCCTTTTATTTTTACAGTCGCGCGCGAAATGCCCCTTTTCTCTGCATTTGAAGCACTTGACATTCTTGTGATCTATCGGTTTTCGCGTCTTCTTGTCACCAGATTCACCACCTTTTTTCGCACTATTTTTCTTAAATGCAGCAAGGGCCCCCGGAACTTCATCGTCCGAGGTTAATCGGGCTTCCTCGCGAAGGAGTCTCTCTTGTAAATTGTCAAGAGTCTGACGCTGCGGATCAACACTGTCCCAAGCTGTTTGTAACGTCGCATACTTCGATGAAAGACTTGCGAGCACTTTAGCCATGATTGTTACGTCCGAAACTGGTTCACCGACGTCGAGTAATTGCGCAGCCATATTCTGCACTTTCGCGAAGTGCTTCGTTATCGAGTCCCCTGGAGACATCCGATACTCATGAAATTTTTGCGTTAACAGCAACTTATTCGACGCTGACTTTTGTTCGTGGACCCGAGACAATTTGTCCCACATTTCTTTCGCTGTTTCACACACTAACAGCGGTTCCAGCTGCTCGTAGTCGATCGACGACGAAATTAAAAACATCGCGCGTGCATTGTCCTTTTGCCAGAGCTTCTTTTCTTTGACCTGGTTTGCCTCAATCGGCATTTGACGATCACCTTTTACGACATCCAGTATACCGTGCGCACTAAATAACGTTTTCACTTGGAACTTCCATCCTTGGAAATTCGTTCCGTTAAATTTAGTAACATTCCGTGCCGAGATCTCGTCAGACATTTCGGATGGTTTTCAACGCGACAACACACCCGAAAACAGACACGCACCACACAAAATGGCTTCCGCGTTACGATCCCGTTTTCACACTTTTCCGTGAAACTAAATCACCTTATCACCTTACGGCCGTGCTAACTGCAGACCTAAATTATTCAAAAAATCTTTTCTAAAAATTTTGTCGGTTTTTGTAGTTATTTTATCAATAACTAATGCATTTATACCGGCTTGGTCCAACATACCAATATCGCAATGGCCAGCGTCTGGTTTTTCTGGCTGTGGTATAAGAATGTGCCATTTGGTCAAACGAATCGACTCCACCTTTAGTAGAGTTATAGAACTCTATAATTTTAGGTTTCTTATTTTCTTTATTTACTGTTTTAGTAGAGTGCATGGTTGACAATAATATTACGGACTTCCGCTTTTTAGGCGTGAATGAAACCAACGAATTTTTGTCTTGAAAAGCAAACTGTGATGTAAGAATCTCTTGTTTCTTATTAGAAAGAAAAGATGGAGGTATTTCTCGTTTATTGTGTCTCAAAGTTCACACAATTGTTAATTTATGATCGTTTAACATATCATCTGCTAATGGTATAGATGTAAACCAGTTATCCTTCGTGATATTCCGATTTGTACCATTGATATAGATAATTTTTTTACGAGATACGACGCAAGAGGTTCCTGGGTATCTCTGTGTTCTTTACCAATATATGGTATGGCATTTATCATATAAAATGTTCGAGAGTCGCACATTGCTACAATTCTTATTCCGTATTTGTCGGGTTTTGAAGCAATATACACTCGAAAGGGACAATGTCCTCGAAATCCTAGAAATTGCTCGTCAATTGTACAGTAAGCATGAGGAATATAGCTTTCGGTGCAATTCTTTACAAATAACTCCCAAATATCCCGAATGGGAGCAAACTTATCATTACGATTTCTTAAATTTTTATCGTCAAATCTCAAACAATTAATTAAAAATTTAAAACGGCACTCACTCATGATGGCGCTATACACTCTAGGCTCTTTTTTAGAAAACATTTGGGAAAGTGTTGAAGTAAGTTTGGAGCGTAGGTCTAATGAAGCGTAGCTAGAAAAAATGAGTAGTATATAAGTCACCAATGTAGTTTTGTGTATGCGACGTGTAGAAGAATAAATATTAGTTTAAGTTAATTACTGTGGTTAATTACCTGAATTATCACCCCAAAATACTTTGTTCTAAAAGAAAGTGATAAATGACAGTCTTTTCTAGCTCCTGCTATATACAGTAAACCTAAGAAAGCCAACATTTCTGAAGGATCCGTATTGCTTATATAAAATGTGTCTTCAGCGTAGTTCACCTTTTGACATTGGATTTCTTGATTTGTGTAAACCACAATCGTATTCAATATATTATCTGTAAACAGTATATTCCAAGCTTCTAGCAAATCGTCGGGTGACCAAACAAAAAAATCACAAGATTGTCGTTTTGATAAGTACAATTGGCATTCGATTTGATAATAATAATTATGTTTGCGGTACAGACGTAATTTGTCAGTATCCACAACTTTTAGGTAACGGGTACGATTTTGGTTTGCCCAATGCTGCAATTTTGTTTTTCTTGCCGAAAACAGACATTTGACTTTAATTATTTTATCATTCTCAACTAAATCATTGTAAGAACGATGACTCCAACCCCCAACAACTATTACAGTACAGCCACAGCCATCTTTACTTACAAGCCGTGAAGGTAGAGATTTGGCAACGTCCCGTTAAGATCTCATCTATGCCATGTTCAACAGCACAGAGCCATCTGTTCTTATGAGTTCACGTGTATATTATTACGTTTATTAGATAGAATTTGCGTGAGTTTGTATAAAAAACAGTGATAAAAGTTGGTGCTGAAGAAGTATTTACAAAGTTAAAATCAAACCCGGAAAGTACCTGTGGCAGAACAGTTTATATTTTCGTTTAAAGATAACCTCAAAGTATCAACACGTTCTTTGTAATAATCAGTTGTTCGCTGTTTATAAGTTTGATTATCAGAACTAAGGTAAAAACAATCTACATTTACTTGCTTTGTTCAATTTTTACAACTGTGTGATATTTTAGATGCCACGGTTGTGCTGTGTCCCATTGTGTAAATCGAACTACAGGAGTACACTCAAAGAGGAAGAACTACAAACTACCTTTTCATTTCCAAAAGAAAATGAATTATGTAAAAAGTGGTTACGCGCAATTAATAGAGAAAATTTCGTCGTCACAAAGAATTCAGTGATTTGTTGTAAACATTTTGATGAAGGTGAAATACAACGGTTTGAAACATATAAAGACAAGGAAGGAGTTATCCGCCAATTTCCATTGAAAAGGCCAAAATTGAATGAAGGCGCAATTCCTCATATTTTTAAGACTCTTCTATACCTCGTTCTCAATGTAATTTTCCTATATTACGGCTGCCACAAAAACCCCCTTCAATTATTAAAAAAATAAACTTTTAACGCCAGATTATGAAAGTTTAAAACTTTATCTACAAAATAACCGGATGTTTTTTTCTTAAAGTAAATGAGACTAATGTAATAACACTTTGAAACTTTATGGTTTTATACCTAATTTCGACCAAAACGATTTTAATTTATTGCTACGGACAGAGCTCATTTATACAAAAAGTGGTCCGATCAGTTTGTAGTAAAGATGATTTTCAGCATTAATAAAAAAATTAGATGCGAAATTTGGATAAATAAGGTCCCAATCGTGGCACCCGTGAAAACATCAAATCGGCATCGTATCCTGGCGCCATGCTACGGCCATCTCTTCTACCCTACTATTGCTGATAGAATCGGCAAACGCATGCTTTCTCTCTTTTGCTGTGACTAATAATACTAATTTACGAGTCGTTTGAACGTCTTCTCGAATATGAATGTTTCACGAATTATGTGAAACGGTTTTGTATAAAAGGCGATTATTTTCACATGAATTTTCAAATGTGGATATTTAGGTTTCGTATAGGGGTAATGTTTTTGAGCGGATTCCGTCCAGTGAATTTATATTATTATTAAATTATATTTAATAATGTTTTAACATACTTGAAAAAATGATCGCCATAGGTGCAACCATCGTTGTCACTGACGTTATTGTAGGACATTGTCACCGTAAACTTTACGCAATTTTTCACAAATTTGACGCGCGTTCTTTCCTTTATGGAAGTAAAATACAATAAAAGTAGTTTTTACTTTAGTAAAAATATGGTAAAAATGCACAGTTTGGTCTTCCATTTTCAAATTGTTATAATTTGCATTTTGTGCTGTTGCATTTCCGGTCGTGAAAAAACACTGAAGGTATAAGAACCACCATCGAGCCGACAGCCGATCTGTGAAAGAGTCAATATGTGTTTATCTGGTATACAGGGTGATGAAAAAATGGTGTCCAAGATTGATATTGGGACAATGCTTTCTGTTGAAGCATTGTGAAAATCGCAAAAAAATTGGTCCAAATAGATTCTGTTTAAAATTAAAACAGTTTGTCTAAGAGCAAAACGTGGCAATACTGCACATATTTATTTTTCTAAAGAATTACTTTCAGGTAGGCCTATTTCTTGTATCTAAGCCACCAACGCTGACAGATACTGTCACTTGCGTAAGATAAACAACTGTCATGTTGATATAACTTTTTTTATTTCAAAAGAATTTAATGTAATTAAACAAGAATACACAACAAACAGGTAATTGAAGGACTGTATGCAAAAAGTCCCTAAGTGACGTAGAGATTTTCTACTATTTGCGCTATTTCTGATAAGAATGAACAGTGCACTTTTAAAAAAAAAAAGGTGCTGGAACGCTCAACAGGGCCATTTTATTTAGACCAACAGCTATTAAAAATAAAAAAAATCGTCGAAAACAGGTAGTGGAACGCCGTTCCCAAGCGTTCCATGACAAAAAGAGCACTGCGAATGGATGAACTTTCGGTCGCACTTACTGATTCCCGTTTAAAAGGTCCCTAACCATGTTATTTATTAAAAACAGATCAATCAAAAACGAAACAATGTGATTTCCAGATCAAATTGAAACATAAAATCTCAAATATCTTAGAATATGAAAAAGCGTAATGCTTCGTCCTGGTGCAGTTTCAATCGCTTCCACAACTACTTCCTTCAACGTTGGTGTGCGAACTTCACGAGGTCGTCCCCGATTTACAGAAATCGGCATTACTTGTCCATTTTTCCTTAATCTTTGCTCAACTTATCTAATTACGTTAGCATCTGAATGACGTCGACGTGGATACAGTTTAGCATATACTCTAGCAGCTTCCGATGCGTTATTATCTGTCTCACCCAAGCGGAGCAACATGTCTAGATATTCACTTAAATTGTATTCCATATTAAGACTTTTTAGAACATTTGACTTGTATCGTTCAAATTTGACAAGAGAACTGACATTGGAAAGTGAATTATTGTTGCCATCGTTTTCTTGGAGATTTGCGATGTTGCGGCATTGATAAATTTTCCCCGGAACCGTACTTTTGACATCGGTAATAAAGTTCGTTTCAATAAATTTTTTACACTTTTTTTTTAAAATGCACCATCAACTGGATCACATTTAGATTCTAACGATGAAATTATTACAAAATTGTTAATCGTATAGATTTTTATTGTCTGAATAGGAAAGCTTATAACTTGGTGAAGAGGCAACAAATTCCATTTTGGCTTTCAAATTCGTGTTTCGTTAGAAATCGTCTCTAAAACCCGGCGCACACGAGGGTTGAAACGTGATTGAAAACTGGCATGCACCCGGTAGAAAGAAAATTCATCAGCCCCAATAAAACCGGATCGACGAGGACGTGTGGTGTGTAATGGCTCTAATTCTGTTTTTCTTTCTTTTTCCTCAATTCGAGCTGTGCTTTCATAATTGATTCAGGATCACGAATCTGCATATTCCGCGTGAATCGAGGATCAATCAGCTCTGGAAGAATACAGTCTATGTAAAAAGTACATAATTTGTGTAGCATTTGATCATTCCAGAATTGATTATTTCTTCTCACATAAGCCACTTTCATAGGGAAATCATCACCAGTCCAAACTGCGAATAGACAACCCTTTCTGTCGGTAATTTGAAGTTGGCCTTGAATTTGAAAATACCACGTATATTTTTTTATTAATTATGTCGACTACTGAAAACAGAAACTTATTTCCTACCACATATTAATGGGAAAAGTATGACTTTTCTCACAAAGTGGACCAATTTTTCTTTAAATATCTTTTTCTACTTTGGGTTCGTACTGATTGTGAGATTATTACGACACGCGTTTGCGTATCGTACTAGACAAAAGGCGTGCGGTAAAAAGAACACTAAAAACAGTGTAATTTATTTTTTTAATTTTGGCAACTTGCGTCCGTGACAACCTAATATTACTGTCAACACTAAATTAACAGTGTCAATTTTCAAATTCGCCGTATTTTTTTTTCGTAAATATGGCTTGATTTTGTGGGTAGCAAATTACCAATTGTATTTTCTGCAAAGAAATCGTATTTCTGGGGGCGCACATTCTAAAACATCTTCAGCGAAGTTGATTTTCAGAATTTATTGAAATAATGACATTTTAAATTCATTTCCTTCCATAGCCGCCTTTAATGTATTTGCCGCATGCCGCGAAATTCCCTAGATTTTGAAATTTCATGTTTTTACTTAAAAAATGTGGCAAAGTAGAAAAAATAGTGTATGACACCTCGTTTATAAGGCATTTTGTCGCACTTTCTCTTTTAGGGACACTCCTCGCAAGCTCGTCGTGTCCTAAACCCGTGCGTGCGACAAAATGCTTCTTATTAAACTCATATCATAATATACTATTATCAAACGATAACCCTTATAGTCATAACAAGATAATGGAAAGTGCTAGTTCCTTAGATGAAAAGTTACTTTTCTTTCCTACTAGCGACGAAAGTGATACTTTTCTTTTCGTGAACTTTTAAAAAATTGTATGTATGTTGTATGGGGTGTTTATAAATTAATTTGCAAAACAGTTTTAATATCACAGGTTTGCGGTAATCACGCTAATGCTAATGTTAATAATTTATGTATTTTTTTACCCCTGAATTGATTTAAATTTTGTAATTGCTGACCATTGCTTCGTTTCTTTCGCCCAAATTTGGTTACTTTACGTAAATCGCCACTAGATTTACCCATTTTTTTAATTAGTTAGGTAACCGATATCTTCTGTAAAATTGAGACACGGGTGGAAACACAAACTCAACTAAAATAATTGTTCAGCGATTCACCACTGGTCCTATTCCGTTGACAGTAAAAATTTGCACGTGCCTTATCAAGATTCTTTGTCGGCGCCCGCACCAATCCATTTTCATTTAATTGACTCCGTACGTCAGCTGCATGTATAATATAGAGAATGTTTTCAATTGGTCATCTATTGGTATCCTACTTTGAACTTTGCTTGCTCTCTCAGCTCACCGTTCACACGCGGGTATAGAAGAGTCTTAAAGGCCAACCAAAATACTTAACAACTTCTTTGCCAGCCACCCGAACAAACCCAGATGAACGACGACGCAGCATTGCAAAACGAGAAAGTGACACTACAGAAGCATTTCTGAAAAGTGACATATTTTCAAATTTTGAAGAGCTTGTGAATGGTTTCAATGTGAAGGTGTCTTTAAAAAACTGGAGTTATAAGGTTACTAGTGACTATATTTTATTTCCTTTTGAATATTGACAGCTCTAATATTGAAGATGATGGTGAAAACGTAAAAGTGGTGTCAAGCATTATTATTAATAAATCGTGTATAGTTACAGTTTATCTTAAATACATTGAATTAGCATCAAATGAACTTAAGTGGGTGTTACCTGAAAGCCGTAAGTTGACTCGTTGGTCACAGTTACAAAATTTATTAGCAAGATATAGTTTCTGCAATAATTTATGTATCAATGCTGAATATTACATCAGTAAGGCGCACACTAACCTTGAACTAGCCATTAAAAATATTAATAGTGATGAAAGTGATTTTCGCACAACATTGGAATTGTTACTTGACCAATTATCCTTAATTAAAAAAACTACAATATGTCCACTATGTTGTTTTCACTAGTGACATTCTGTCAATCTTCGTCTACTTACCAAAGGATGAGAGCCTTTCTTATTTTGCCTACTAAAAGGCATTTACAACAAATTAGTGCTGATCTGAATGTCAATCAAGATAATGATGTTAATAAAAACAATAACTATTTACTACATCAAGCTTCCACGTTAAAGGAACGCGAAAAAATTGTATGCCTTTTAGTAGATGAAATATATGTAAAAAAAGGCTTTAATTATAAGTCAAAAAATGTTACAGGATTTGCCGAGAACGATACATCCAATTTTGTAAAAACTATTCAAACTTTCATGATATCCTCAGCGTTCGGTAACTTCAAGGAAGTTGTGCGTTTAGTTCCTGTAAATAAAATGACTGGGTCAGAACTTCATAAAGCTGTTACTGAAACCATTAAAATTGTTGAAAATCATAATTTTAAAGTTCTTTGCGTCATAACCGACAATAATAGGGTAAACCAAAAAATGTTTTCTCTTCTTTCAAATGACACCTTTTATATAACTAATCCATCACAGTTGAATGAAAGAATTTTTCTTACCTACGACTTTGTCCATATATTTAAAAATATTTATTATAACTGGATGAATTTAAAAAATTTTCAGTACACTTTTATTTTTCCCAGTTTTGACAATTTTACCGTAAAATGTAAAGCTTCTTTTGAGGATCTACGAAAATTTTATCAACAGAAATTAAAACAAGCAACAAAGGGGGCATTTAAATTGAACGATAAAACTTTATATCCCAATAATTTGGAGAGGCAAATCGTATCTTTGGCAGAAAATATTTTTCACGATTCAACTATAGCTGCACTAAATGCTTCGGAAACATACAAAGCCACATCTCATTTTCTCAGTATTTTTCGAAATTGGTGGAATATAGTTAATGTCAAAAATACATTTAAAAGAAAGGTAAAGAGACAAGATTTTTGTTCACCAATTTACACAAAGGATGATGCCCTACTAATATTTTTGAATAAATTTCTAGTGTGGCTTGATGTTTGGCAACATGATGCAGATAGTGTATGCCTGACAAAGGATACGTTTAATGCTTTAAAGCGAAGTACCATGGTACTTATTGACATTGTACAATATGCATTTACAAATTTTGAAATAACTTACATACTTCCTGGTAAATTTCAAACAGACAATTTAGAAAAGCGATTTGGAAGGTATCGAAATCTCTCTGGGTGTAATTACAATGTATCCTACTGCCAAATTTCAGAATCCGAAAAAAAAATACGTTTGCAAAATATATTTAAATTATGCAACGAGAAACATAATTTGAAGTATTTAAAATCTATTTTTTCCGAATCAAGCGAAAAATTAACTGAAGATACAGATATAACTGACTTATTATTTATTTTAGAAAGCTATTTTCTGCTTGAATATAGTCTTGATGAATCTGTAAAACATACATATGTGGTTATGCTGCTCATTCAATTAAAAAAAAAATTAAGTGTGTAAATTGTAAAAATTTGGCAGTGAAGAGTAAAAGTGCTTTGTTTGGTGATGCATATTGTGATTACCTGCAGAGAGGTGGGCTTTGTGCAGCAACTGATGAAGTAGGCTATGTATATTTTCACTTATGTGCAATATTTGATTTTATAACGAAAAATATAGAAATTGAAAAACAGTTCTTGGGCAAAAAGAATCATCAAAAAGTATTAACCTCATTAGCAATTGAAAGTATAAAATCTGATAACTTATATATTGATTTTAGTGTTGTATGTGAATGTGGAACACCTTCTGAGAAAATATACGCCCTTGTGGCATTAATTATGAGCAACATAGTGTTAAATAATTATAGTAAAAATAAAAATAGTGCTTGTCACCATGAAAAATCTGGTAAAAAGAGAAAACTTACCACTTTCAATAATTAACAAAAAATTTTTAAAAACTTAATTTAATGAAATTGTCCGCACATGAGATAATCTTATTATAAATTTACCTTGAATATTGTTCCTTGGTTTTTCTCATGGCACTTTTTTGTTACACTTTAAAAAATATTTTAAACAAACATTTAAAATGTAAAAATTTTAATTTTTTTAACATTTTGTGTATAATGACTAAGCAATGTTTTTGTGTCTAAATGTACTTTTTTTAAATGGTTGTTTAAAATATTTTTTGAAATGTAACAAAAAAGTGCCATAAGAGAAACAATATTCAAGGTAAATTTATAATATTATTAAAAACGTTGAAATATTAATATTAAGATATTTCCTGAAAAACTTTGAACCTTATTTTTGTCTCTCCAATTCATAAACTGAGATTAAAATTTTACAGACTTGTATTGTTTTTGCATTCCATTGCTTATAAATTTGTATCTTAATGAACATTTTGTATCTGAATATCTTAAAGTACCTACGAGTAGTAAATGTGTATTTATATAATGTGTTTTTTATATACGTTTCCCTTTCATTCGTTCTTGCTTTATTACAGCGCACCTATGTATCTAACTAAATTTTAAAAAAATTCACTATCAAAAAAATAATATCTTTATACAATTTTTCCGTTACGGTATTATTATTTTTTTTAAAAAAAAAACGTGTACAGTTTTAATAATTTTTTTTAATGCGTTCTAAAAAGCGACAATACTAATAAATAGTGGTAAAACAAATAAGATGTTGTGGAAAACACTAATGAAAAATAAATGCAAGTAAAAAGTAAGTTTGTACATAGACCCACTTGAAGGCGACTAGGCGGTGTTGCCAATTTCAACTTCACGGCTTGTAAGTAAAGATGGCTGTGGTACAGCCCGTCAGATGTTGCATGGCACTTGGGATTTGGATGCGCAGTAGCATCAGGAGGAGTGGGGACGTCACTTGTTCGAACGTCGTCGCAGTGGTAAGACGAGTACAGTCAAAACTATGGTTTTAAAAAGTAAACTGAACTAGGACCTGACAACGTGGAACGAGGCGATTTGTGTAGCCGAGTGTACTTTCCAGAATTGTGTCGCACTTGACGGCTTTACCTTGTCACATCTCTGTTGCACATTTTGCATCTCATTCCCTCTTCTGCGCATCCTATATGCCATGCAACGTTTGACGGGCTGTACACCATCTGTTACGTTTCCTATAGCTTCAGCATGATTGTATTCATCACGTCCTGCTTCCGTAATTGCGTCGGTCAAACATTCGTTCCACTTGTACCTGATATTTCAAGAACGTACTTTTTGCAAGTCGCCGTATATCCAAAATGGTATAAAGTTTTTCTGCCGAAGCATAACCTTTTCCAGTCGATAAATTGGACCAGATTGTTAAAAAATTTAAATTTTCACCATCATTTGAGTATGGCTTGGTTTCTATTTTTCTTTGATGACAGCAATCAGTAAACTTGAAAATTAATGTAGAATGTGTCTCCCTTTGAATTTCTTTGTCAAATGCCAAATACGCAGATGGTTTCATTATAGATTGGTGATTTTTTAGTTTTCTAATTTCTGATATAAAATCCACTATACCAACAATACGCCTCCCAGGCAACTTATTGATATCGGGATCGAATTGCCCTTATTTTTTCATATAAAATCAACGGCGATTCTGGTATTGGCTAAATATTTTTTGTCGATTTTGGTGTTCCTCTACAAAATAATTTGATTGTTAGGTGTGACAATAAATTGTTCTGAATAAAAAATAACGTAGTTCATTAATGTATGGAAATTCTTTACTTGAACACCTTGTTCTACTAAAAGTAAAATTTCAGGTAAATACTTAATAATATTAAAAGTACATAGTTATTATAACTGGTTACTGCTCTCGTTTCACGAGCTACATATTGTAAAAACTAAGAATGTATTATTATTATTAGTCGAACTCATCCATAGTGATCTTCTCTATAATGATTTTTTCTACAGTAATGTTGTTGTCAAGAGTGTGAATTTTTTCATGTTTTGCGTATAAAAATACCTCTATATTATGATGTTACGCCTCTATACAGTGATTATTCTTTAAGAAAGGTTTACCAAAATTCTCGGGGAACGGAATTTTTGGTAATAGAAAGCACAATAAACATCTGTTATTTCCCAAATTTCGACTACCTGTAAAATCCTTAGAAGAATTTCTTCGAAATTCCTTACTTATGGGAATTTCATTTTTAAAAATACTGCTGTGCAATCAACTTTGGACAGATTTTTTCATCAATAAGTACACGTTACGTAAATACCTACAACTTCAAACACTTTACCAACACAAATTGTTGAACATTAAATTTGTGCAAATTCAAAATTGGAAATGATAAATTTTTTTGATGGCTTAGTAGCGCCTCTCATGAGGAGTAGAAAAAAGAATTTAATGAAGAAGAATTATTTTGAAACTGTAAAAGTGACAAGCAGTAGTAGTCATCTGTACTATAGTGTTCAGCGCCAGCTGGACGAGGGTTATTGGTACTAACTCACCGTATACTTGAATATTAAGGCCAATCGGGACGATTATTTAATGTGTTTCTGATAAAATAGAGGGCGCTGAAACTATTTAGCTGTTTCTACACAAACCAAGCAAAATATTTTTAATTTAAAAAGAAAAATGTTTCGAAAACAATAATTGAAATTGCGCCAACGTTTTATTTTCTCAAATTTTTTTTTTCTTAAATTTTTTTTTATGTAACTTTTTAATAAAAAAGAAAAATTAAAAAGTAGCCAAGGGCGACGTTTAAGCTACATTTTCTACTATTTAAGCAATTTTTCTTTTATTTTTTTCATAGAAAATAGCGTCCGAAACGGTAAAATACGTTTTCTCCTTTGATTCCGCCGCGCCGCCCCGTAAATGCGGAGCATTTTAGTAAACTTTGGCGGAACTACTAACGAAACTATTAAGATAAGAATATATTTATAAAACACCGACAAAACATAAACATAAACTTGCAATTTCGAGAAATTTACTCTCACCATCTGCAACAGACCGATGTTTTGTATTCAATAGATTTCGTTACTTGAACCTTTTAACGTTGGTGAGTTCAGTTGTGTTTAGTACCTGCATAATTAAAATGGATTACAGACACTCCACGAAAGGGAAAAAACATCTTCGCCTAAACGCAAAAAGGAAAAGAGCTTCTTCGAAAATTAATGTTTTATTGGAAAAAATGTATGTACCGTACCTACTTACACTATGTTTTTTGTATTGCTATTATTGTTTTGTCATTTCCTTATATTTTAGTACTACAAAATCGAATTTAGACTTATCGTCTGTTGCAAGTACTGCCCACTGTACAAATGATCCAAATGTCATCTCCCCTGTTCATTCATTCACACCACCTAATGCAACATTTTCGAGGTAATAAATACCTAAGTTAGATACTTGTAATTAACACTAAAAGTAAATATTTTAATAACAGCACTGTTGAGAAACGCAAACTGACGTCATCAAAACGAAGAAAAGTTATGTTGAATTTTGGCTTGATAAATTGGAAAATTAATAATAGATGCAAAAAACTTAAAACCGCTGAAAACATTAATTTAGATCACGATAAAAATGGTACTTTAAGGTATGCTGCTTATGATTAAAAGCATTAAATAGTTTTTGATAATTTCTTAATTTTAAAGCACTCACCAGGCAGATCTTAGTGTTTATGATTTTGCTGAAAATGCCGCTAATACAGACTTAGCCGTCACTTCTACTTCACCAAAATTGTAAGAAAAATAGTACTATAATTATATCGTCATTTCTATAAAAAAATTACGTTTTAAGGTTACAACAAAGCATTGTCAATCCCAACATAGAATTATCTCAACTATGTTATGAAAGGTAATGAACTTAATCAGTTTTGAAAAAGTTTAACGATTAGCTATAGTGACGTAGTGATAATTAAAAACACTGAAATTGTACTACGTCACTGATTTGGCATAAAACTTATTTGACTTACTTAATTTTAGTGATGAAAACCTCGAAGTTGAGATTGCTTCTCAACGATCCTAGTCGAGATATTGCTATTAACACCATAACAGGGCGATTTTTAATTGATGGTCAGCATTTTCTTAGAGAAATTAGATCTCTAGAAAACCATCACATTACATGCCTCAAAAGCTCGAAGGGCTACTTCAAATTAACATCTTGGAGTACGCAGTTGCTTGTATGGATATTAAAATTTGAGTGTCCATATTGCAAAACTAGAAAAATTGTGTCTAGTGAACCTGAATTGAAACCAAAAATAAATACAGAGAAAACACCTCAAACGATATCAACCCCTAAATTACAACTTGCGGTGGTTGATAGTGCAGTGTGGGGAGTTATGTCTATTGGTGGTGGGCATTCGAGTATGGAAGAAATGTTCTCCACAATGGGACTTAAGCCAATAGACAGCAAGTCATTTCAAAAAATAGAACTGAAACTAGGAAAGGGAAGCAAATGTTACTATTTTTATTTATAGTTTACTGATAATTTTGTGATTTTACAAAGATTTGGCAAGAAGTTTTATATGAATCTATGATTGAAGCTGGCAAGAAGGAAAGAGCTTTAGCTATGAATAACGGTGATATAACAGAGGATGGAACCCCTTTTATAACAGTGGTTGTGGATGGAGGCTGGTCGCATCGAAGCCACGGTCACAGATATTCGTCTAATTCAGGTGTAGCTTGTGTTATTGGCGCAAAAACAAAAAAGCTGTTGCATTTGGATGTAAGAAATAAGTATTGCGCCATGTGCCTTTACCTTAAAACAAATGGAAAAGCTGAAATGCACGACCATTGTTTTAAGAATTGGACAGGGACTTCCTGTGGAATGGAATCAGATATGCTTGTCCAGGCCTTTAATCAAAGTAAAACTCTACATGGACTGGAATATCGGTGTTTTATTGGGGATGGTGATTCTAGTGTCCACAAAAAGTTACAAGAAATGGTTTCATACGGCAGAAAAATTGAGAAAATTGAATGTACAAACCATGTCATGAAAAATTACACGAAAGCTTTGATGAAAGTTCAAGGAGTTTCTAGAAATGTTAGAAATATTCTTACGCGTCCGATAATCAAGCGCCTAGTCAAAGGTGGTAGAGCAGCCATTATTTATAATTCAAAAAATGGTAAAAATCCTGTAAAACTGAGAGAAGATTTAAAAAACGGACCATTGCATGTATTTGGTGTCCACAAGAATTGCAAGCAATATTTTTGCACATCAACGTCCGATAAAAGTGTATTAGAGGGTGATAGGCTTCAAGCACTTAATTACATTCAAGAATGCCTGAAGCCTGTCATTCGAAAAGCCCACCAACTTGTCACCAATAGTACGAGCAATTATGCTGAAAATTTTATGTCTTTGGTTGCTAAATTTGCCGGGGGTAAACAAGTTAATCGGTGCAAAAGAGGGTCGTACACTATTCGTGCACAGGGTGCTGGACTTGATTACCAGATGGGTCCCAAATGGCATTATGAAACAATGAAAAAAGCGTTAGGAAAAAGCCCATCGACAACAATAAAACGTCGGGCACAAAAAATTGAAAAAAAATTATTGCGAACAAGAAAATCATTATTTGGAGCTAAAAGATCAAGAAAGCAAAATGCAAGTGAGATTACGGGAAGAGAAGACTACGGCGATATGTGCCAGAAGCTTGACATGGAGTCCGAAGAACTCGCAAATGAAGGAAATGAATTTCTAAAAAGTCTCCAGGTATCTGTCGAAGAAAGAGATCTGATTGAAAGAAAGACCAGAGGACAGAGTGATAATGAAAGTTGGTTCACGGAAAGGAAAACCCGTTTAACATCATCAATGTTTGGACAGATAGCGAAACGAAGAAAAAATTCCAAATGGTGTAAACTGGTTGAAACCTTTTTATATGGTAGGCCATTTACAAATGCCGCCGTTCAATATGGCAAGGTGAACGAAAAAAACGCTATACATGACTATATGGAACAAACAGGCGAAACAGTTACCAATTGTGGTTTGTTTGTTCATCTACAGTATGGCTACTTAGGCGCTTCTCCAGATGGACTAACCAACAGTGGAGGAATTATTGAAGTGAAATGCCCCAAAAAAGCAGAAAATTTAACAATTGTCGAGGCAATTCAAACTGTTAAGGGTTTTTGTTTGGACAAAAGTTCTAGATTGAAGAGATCGCACAACTATTATTATCAGGTGCAAGGGCAATTACATATCACCGGTAGGCAATATTGTGATTTCGTAGTGTGGACTCCCCGAGACATTTACATCGAAAGGATTTTGCCTGATTACGACTTTTGGAACCAAGCATTGCTCCCAAAGTTGAAATTTTGTTTCGAAAAAGCGGTCTTACCAGAAATTGTAGACCCCCGAAAATGTAGAAGCATGAAGATTAGAGAGCCACAGGAAAATATTGAAGAATTAAAATAGTAGAGGCGCGGAGTTCCAAAACTGTTCTTATCCACACTGAAAATTCATGTTTTACAAAGTTAAAAAAATAAAATCTTTTTTTTCTATTTATAACTGTCGCAGCGAAACTGAATCATTTTTGTCGTACCGCACGTCCCACCACTCTTTTGTAAATAAAAACGCCCAGTGGACTGTCGGTATGCGATTGTCAAAGGAAAATGCATTTTACCGCTACGGCCGTTATTATCCAACGAAATTCAAAAATAAAAAAAAATTTGCCATTTAGAAATCGGTTCCAACATTTGCCGTTGAGCCGATTTTCTGTAATTTTGTTAATAACAAAATAATGAACAATATCTTTTTTACCAAACCAAAAATTAAAAAACTAAAACGTTGGCGCAAATTCAAACAACATTTTAAGACATATACACTTTAGAATTTGAAAATCGGTTGTGCCGTTTCTTCAGAAATCGCTCAATACTTTTCCGATGTTTGAGTCTCTCTTGCACACTTGGTCGTCCCGATTCGCCTTAAATTAGTCGTACGAAATGTCAAAAGTAGTGGAGAAATTATGCTAACAAAATATAGAAAATGATTTGAAATTTGCAGCTTCAGAATTAAATTATTTACCACCACAAAAGTCGCCTGTGTTTTTTGTTTTTGTTTTTGTGTTTTGACGCAATGAAATTTTCCAGTAGTAATTTTTATTATGTTCACGTAAGTTAAGTACACGTATAGATTTTTATAAAAATCAAAATTATTTGAAGGACGTTACCTCATCTACCTCTGGAATAATCGCAATCGCTTGCTGGAACTTGTTTGACCTAAGTTCATTTTGCCGGTACATGTGTTCCTTAGTCATGGAATGCGCGCTGAACATGTCTCGACTTTGGTGCAGTATTGTATCGACAGGACCCCAAGTAGGAAGTGCCAACTAATGTCCATCCGGTTACGATTGTCCACTGGGTTATATCACCACAGCAGTTCTACTCGTAAGAAGAAAGGTCCAGTGCGAGACTCCAACTGGCCCCAATACACCCCCAGCAACACAGCGAAAAGATTCTTGTAAGCGGCAACCATTTCAAAACAAGTTCTGGATCAGTCTACAGCTAATGCTGTTGTGATTATCAGTACATTCCAAATAACGACGCTATGACTCCGATCAACACCTGCGATCACAAACTCATAATATAAAAAGTTGAGAAAGAATACTTCAGAACCTTCCACACTTGTTGATGACGAGGAAGACCAACAGTGCTCGCGCCGACAGTCCAGTCATTTCTAAATTTTAATAAATTGTTTATTTCTTACTTGTGTTTCTTTTTAGTTTACTAATCAAAGGTTTCTTCTAACAATAAAACAAACAAATTTCAGATCAATATCCTTCCACGAATAAACCCAGACTGAAAATAAATTTACATTAAAACAGCGGAACGTAAATTAGTTAATCGGAAGACAATGTAGGGGAGACCGGGGCTAGTTGTCACAGGGGCAAGTTGTCACAGTCGCCATAACAGCCAAGATAAACACTTTGACTGTGCGTCGGGCCAGTCTAGATAACCATTATAGGTATCTTAATTACCCTACAAAGTTTGACTATGGTCACCTATATAGCCCCTAAATTATTATTGATTTTGTGTTTGACAGAAGTGTAAGTAAATTTTATCGCTGTCTTTTAGAGTCGTCTGGACCGTAGAAACGTGATTCAAACTAAGTATCAATTTTATTTTATGAAAGCCTCATCTTTTAGCTACAAATTAATGTAAAAATTATAATGTGAGCTTGTAAGGTTAAAATAAATAATTTGGTTTTTATTACAAAAGTTGGCTTGGGGCTAGTTGTCACACTGTTTTTGGGGCAAGTTGTCACAGTGGCAACTTGCCCCGGTGTGTAATAAACAATATCAAAGATATTTTTGTACCATTTCAGATGGCTAGAACGTACAAAAGAAAAACAAATCGGTCTACTCCACCTACGGATATTTTAATCAGGGCTGCACGAGAAGTTAAGATCAGAAATCCGCATCTTTCACTTGTTTGTGTCAGTTTATTTGTTTTGTTTAGTTTTTAATACATTTCTGTTTCCACAATTGAATAGGATATAAATTCTACTCACTACCATTTTTTTTTTGGCCTGTGAGAACTTACCCCATATATTGTGACAACATGCCCCGCCTCGGGGCATGTTGTCACACTTTACATGCAGACAGAAAATATTTTGTTGCACATACGTCACTAGGTATAACAAAATCAACTGTTCATAATCTAAATCACGACACATGTAAGTATATATCTAAAAAAAAAGATATCCCAAAATGTCAAAGTTAAACGAGAAAAAAAAGCAAACGTAAATTTTGTGACAACTAGCCCCGGTCTCCCCTACTAGGCCAATTGAAATTAACCCCTGCGCCGTATGCAACGGCTCGCACACCAACGGTTAGCACGTACTATAACCGAAGAGCTACCCCTAACATAACAACGAAATAATCGGGTGCTAGGATGAAATCTGATATGCCAGGAGACCGGGAAGACGAAAGGGAGGAAAGTTAGATTGGAGACAGGAGAGACGCGACCCGGTACCCTCCAGAGAAAACGGTCGTTTTTTTCCAAAAGTTTTTTTCTTGTGTGGGTGCGTTTTATTGTGCTGGTGGAGTTCGTGAATATTCCCTCGATCCGGGTATTGGATTGTTGATTTCCTTCTTGGAGCAGCTTAAGTGTTTGGGGGTTTGTTGGTTGTAGTTAGGAGATTAAGATGCACCTAGTGAAGCCGACCTGACTTGCACGTTAACCCTCAACTGGTATCATGCATAAAAATCACATAACTGGTATCATACGTCTGACAGACACCATCGCCATTTTGTTGTATTTATGCAACTTCGCTCTATATTTTACAAACAGAAATAACCCTTTCGCTTTCTACACATATCTAACAAGGTATTGTACTATATCATATTCTCGACATTCAAAAAGAACCACATTGTTTTTTACAAAATTCAAAATGGTTTCGTCATTTTACATACTTCCAGAAAAAAATCGTCTGGGGAAAACTGAAAGGGGTAAGGTCATTTCTGTTAATTCCTAAGTATACTTGAAATATAGGCGGAAGACAAAAGCTAAGTGAAAAATGCAAAGTAAAAACTCTTACACATATAATTTTCAAACTAAAAAAGCATAAAATACAAGAAATGCAAATCCAAAGGATGAATGAGGGGAGGTCAATTATGTTATTTTGGGCGATACGCAGTTTCGGCATACTTTTTTAGCACACTCTAGGCATATTGGCGTATCGCAAACAGTGCAAGGGTATTTTGTGCGTCTTTTCAGCACACGTTTTTCTGGGTTTCAAAAAACTTCGGCATCTCTTCCAAGTAGGTTTTTATATTCAAAACTCTTCGAATACTGAATTTTAGCTCAAGGGGAAGGGGTTCGTAAAAAATACTTTCTTTCTCAAATATAGAAAAATTGTTGCGCAACTCGTATCATACGTCTAGGAGACGGAGGGTCGGGATCAACAGATTATAACTGCCGAATTACAACTGGCAGTTGTGTGTGATTTTAGGTGTGGGTGGATCACGCCCCGAACAGCAGCTACTGAAATGCACATGCACCGCTATTTCATGGAGTCATAATGACGAGCCATCAAAAATTCATCGACGTCTCTCAGACGTATGATACCAGTTGAGGGTTAATTAAATAAGGGCTCCGCGAAATGCATGTAATGGGGTTGAGGCTAAAACAATGAGGTTGTTGTTGTTTTTTGGGTTTAAACAAATGGACGCGTTTTTATGGACGTCAAGGGTCAAAATCGCACAGCGTGACGTCATCCAGCATCTGAGCGTGGCTTACATTCCAGTGGCGTAGTACAAGGAGACTTGTTACTTAAGTTCGCAATCGGGCGAACTTAAGTCAAATTCAAATCTACGCCACAGAATAGAAATCCTTTCTACTCTTTGTCTACGCAGTAATTTAAAGGGTGCCCGGGGGCGTCAAATCCTATACGGGGGGATGGGGAGCCGTTGTCTTAAGTGTTGATTTTATAAGTAATGGCATGCGAATTCGTAGTCTTACTGTTTATTTGTATCCATCTTCGGTTATAGTACGTACTAACCGTTGGTGTGCGAGCCGTTGCATACGGCGCAGGGGTTAATTTCAATTGGCCTAGTACAGTGGTCGGCAATGTGCGGCTCCAGAGCCGCATGCGGTTCTTTGGCTCCTTAAGTGCGACTCTGGCACAAATATCCACGGAAGGCGCAATAATATTTTTATTTATTTTTATTTAGTGTACTACTTATTTAGTGTAATAAAAGTTTACTAAACAAGCAGATTTAGCTCCCAATTTTTTTTTAAATTGTTGTAATGTTCATATTTGGCTCTTTGGCTAATAAGTTTGCCGACCACTGGCCTAGTACATTGTCTTTCGATGAACTAATTTACGTTCCGTTGTTGTAATGCAAATTTATTTTCAGTCTGGGTTTATTCGTGGAAGGATATTGATCGGTATTTTGTTAAAAGAAACCTTTGATTAGTAAATTGAAAAAAAAACACAATTAAGAAATAAATAATTTATTAAAATTTAGAAATGACTGGACTGTCGGCGCGAGCACTGTTGGTCTTCCTCGTCATCAACAAGTGTCGAAGGTTCTGAAGTATTTTCTTTCTTTCTCAACTTTTTATATTATGAGTTTGAGATCGCAGGTGTTGATCGGAGTCATAGCATCGTTATTTGGAATGTACTGATAATCACAACAGCATTAGCTGTAGACTGATCCAGAACTTGTTTTGAAATGGTTGCCGCTTAGAAGAATCTTTTCGCTGCGTTGCTGGAAGTGTATTGGGGCCAGTTGGGGTCTCGCACTGGAGCTTTCTTCTTACGAGTAGAACTGCTGTGTTGATATAACCCAGTGGACAATCTTAACCGGACGGACATTAGTTGGCACTTCCTACTTGGGGTCCTGTCGATACAATACTGCACCAAAGTCGAGACATGTTCAGCGCGCATTCCATGACTAAGGAACACATGTACCGACAAAATAAACTTAGGTCAAACAAGTTCCTGCAAGCGATTGCGATTATTCCAGAGGTAGATGAGGTAACGTCCTTCAAATAATTTTGATTTTTATAAAAATCTATACGTGTACTTAACTTACGTGAACATAATAAAAATTACTACTGGAAAATTTCATTGCGTCAAAACACAAAAACAAAAACAAAAACAAAAAACACAGGCGACTTTTGTGGTGGTAAATAATTTAATTCTGAAGCTGCAAATTTCAAATCATTTTCTATATTTTGTTAGCATAATTTCTCTTTTGACATTTCGTACGACTAATTTAAATAAGAATATTTTCAGAAATTATTTTGTGTTAAGTACAGTCAAACTTCTCTAAGTCGAATTTCAAGGGACCGTCAAGAAAATTCGAGTTAGGGAGTTAGGGAGGGGACTTCGATATATAGAAAATAAAGCAATAAATTCTTTGTACGCTATGCACAGTCCAACGTAAGCTTTTATAACATAAAAAATACAAAAGTGCATATACGAGAGATTAGATAGGTATGAAATAAAAAAGATTACGTTTTCTGAGAAAAGTAGTCGGTAATCTTCTTTTACGTTACGGAAGTCCACTTTATTGCATCTACAATATTTTCTACTTTATTTAAAGATATGAAGATGTCGGGAACATTTTCGGTTGATTGTATAAAAGTCTTCAATGTTTTAAGCGAAGAAGTCAGTTGCTCAGTGGTAGACAAAGCAATTGTATGTCTTAAGGTGGCGGTGCTCCATGGTAATTCTCCATAAGAAGAATTCGATAGTTATCTGACACATTTCTTGAGACAATGGTTTGAAACTTTTCGTTCAGATCAGTTAAACTATATTTTAGTAGAAGGAGGTTAGAAATAAATGTATGGAAACATCATTAAAAAAAATAAATAGTGACTGCGAAATTATCGTCATTATGTTCTAATTTATTTTAGACCTGAGATTGTGTTTTCTGCAATCTAAGTCATTTGTTCTACTAGATAATCATTATTGAATGAAAGTGGTAAAAAAAACTTTTAAAAAAATGCTGCAATTAATGAGAAAAATACAATAAATCAAAAATCCATAAGCCGCTCAAGTTTTGTCAGTAATTTTATGACGATTCCGATAATTTAGCTATAACCGTAGTTAAGCCACCATCGAATAGAGGACCCACACAAACATTTGTCAAGGTTTAATGAAATTAGATGCAACCATTTCCACCACGGGAGAAACTATTTCTTATCTGCCGTCGCGATAAGGCACAACACGAAAAAGCATTATCTCACGGGCCAGTATTCTTTAAAGTTTTATTTATTGCAATAAAACTGCAACATTTGCTGTTTGTTATTGTTATTATATGTATAATGAAATACCAAATTAAGAATAAAATTTAAATAAACAAAACATTTCCGTGGTTAAAATTCTTTTGTTTTACTGAACCAAGCTTTCTTTGACATAAAACAATTTATACAAAACCGCCGCCGATATTTCATCTTTAGTTAATTGACCACATTCAATTTGCTTGTGATGTTTATTATTTGATAATAAAACAGCATGGCATAATTAAACCCACATATTTTCTGCATCGTTGCCCGCTATCGGTGTTTCTAGGAAGAAAATGTTTATGAAACAAATAATATTCGACTGCACGTTCAGAGACCATTGTTTTGAAGTTCGATGCCGATGATATTGATAGTGGCTAAAGTGTTTTATGCTTGGGTTGGTACAGACCATTATCAAAGTCACTTTGCACTGTTATTAGTATTTTATAATTATTTTTGTTAATTGAGGGTATGCGTGTTTATAATACTTTCTTGAAGTTAGTGAATTTATTTGTTTGCAAGTGTAAGTGATTTATCTGCTTGGTGAGGCTGTTACAATGGGAAAATCATCACAAAAATCATATTCGCAGCGTTGCAAAAACACTAAACGCGCCAAATGTATGAAAAAAATTTGGGCATCGTAGCGCCCAAGTTTTCTCAGTCTCATATCTCGAAAACTATTGGTTGCATGTACATTTTATATAGAACCTTTTTTGTGAAGATTTTGATAATAAACAAATTTTGTTATTACTAAACTTTACGTAAAACCAATATTTCACGAGATATTTGAGAGAAATTGATTTTCGCGACTTTCAACCTACGATAATTTTTTTAGCGAACACGATTTTGCTATAGACTTTTTACTCAGTGTTTCTTATAGTGATATAAAGAAAATCCCGAAGGAAAATCTTCACTTGAAATTTTTTAGAAGATTGTTTTTTTGTATAAAATGATTAGAGCCAACCGGATTTTAGCTAACAAAAATAAAACACTTTACGCATAATTATCTGATTTTCTTAATTTTTGTTAATTTTCCTATTATTAGATTTTTTAAATTGTTTATGTTAATTTAGAGTGTGTATGATTAAATTCTTCTAAAGTTTTAATGACTACATATTATTTTTTACCAACCAACATTGACGCTTGCCAGCAATCTGATACTGTTTATATAAATGAGCTGTAACTGATAAGAAAAAGTAAGCATATTGTAAGTAAGCGTCCCGCGCTCCCGGAAAAATACAAATTGAACGACATTTCGTAATGAAACATTTTTACTCACGAAGATGTTTTAAAGTATTAATATTTTTTAACTTTTTAACTTTATATAGTACCTATAAAATAATGTTACATGCAATTTTACGTTGCCACGCATGAATAATATTTACATTTTTCCGTGGTGGAATTGTGTTGTCCTGTACGATATCTGCAGATTTCTACATGCCGGTAGCTACTTCACACGTCTTTGGTTGCCTAAACATTTTTTATTTTAAGGGGCAAAATTGGTGCCCCCTGAGCGGAAAAATTGTGCGATTACTTGGAAATTTTCCCCCCTTAACTTTCTTCTGCTTCACTCCCATCTGATTCTGTAGGTAGGACATAATTTTTGTGATATATTATTTGTGCAAATTAACGAGAAATTACCTGCTGCAGTGATGTTTTCATTAGTGACATAGTGCAGTACAAGCATTTCAAGTTCGACGGGAATCAGTGCTTATACAGATATTCTTAAAATTAATTACCTACTTAAATTGAACTCTACCTGTACTATGGAGATGCTTGTTAGATATCAGGAAACTCGGAGAAAAAAACAAATTTTTGTAATAAACTACATTTAGAAAAAAAAGATTAATAAAATTATTTTCTTTATATACGATCATTATTAATATAAACATTATTGATGTGAAACCTTTACTCTAAATTGTCATTTTATCCATGGATAAATTAAAGAGAGCTTCTTATTGGTTTCCAGCCATGGGTAAAATGGATAGAATTTTTATCCATCGGGACTTCGACCAATAAAAATTAAAAATGTTTTTATTTTACAACATTGGCAACAAGTTTTCGAAAATCTGTAGAATTATTTTCAATTTATTCTCACTCGCTTGTGATTATTACTTATGAGAATATTATAATTTCGACAAAAATCACCATGGAAATTCATTGTTGTTGTTGGTTATTAATAAATGACAATACAATACTGTTGTATTGTCATTTTTGTATTTTCGCTGTGGTACGCTTACTACTACCCGTTGCTATGACTACTTCCAATACAAACAAATATCCGTGAGACGTCATCTTTGTAATATTGTGACTAATTTTGAATTATGGAAGATAATTGTCAAAAGAAACGCTGGGGAGAATACCTATCATTTTTTATAAACGTTAACATAAAAGTATAAATTTATCTTTGTTAATTAATGTGTGTGTCTCATAATATTCTCTACCTAAATATAATTCGTGGTACGCTTAAGAATCGATAATTTTTTTGAAATGCCAACTTATTCAGCCCCAATCTTTAGAAAATACAACTCGTGCTACGCACTCGTTGTATTTTCGTCGTTGGAACTGATATTCGTGGCATTTCAAAAAAATTTTCGATAATAAGCGTACCACTTATTATATTACCTTTGATAATTTTAGCAGTTCTCCTCTCTGATCTTTTGACAAGAAAGCACAAAATTCCAGGAAATGACTTTGGGAAAATATTGCAACCACAAGCTTTTCACCTCCTTATTCAGTCTGTGATGTTTTTCAAGTGCACATGCAACTTTGTAATTATAAACAGACGAACGTGTAAGTCAAATTTAGTCCCAGGTGTCGACACACCTTCGCTCAAGTGACTAGAAAAACTGGAAAATGCTATGTCTTCAACTACACCAAAAGCTGCTGCTCGATACTTTACCAAAGTTCTGTATAATACAATTGCCGACATACAAAATCTATGTGATCAATGGAGTCTTCATCCAGAGGAGACTACAGCCGCTTGCAAGCTTGCAATATGATTAATGCGGAAATCGGTCAATCACAGCTGGTAATCAAAAAGAAGTTGATTTTATAAGTAATGGCATGCGAATTCGTAGCCTTACTGTTTATTTGTATTAATCATTGTATCTCGCTTGTAAACGAGAGATCGTCCATTTCTTTAATTCAAACACCTACGTTCGATTAGGACATTTTGTTACCACCACGAGGCACCTGCTGCACCATTCTCTGATACATCCATAACTTAAACGCCTGCAGTCTGTTGTTTAAATCGGTCTTCTTCAACGTCCATACTTCCATTCCGTAATATAGTATTGACAGTAGGTAGCAGTAGGTATAACCTAATGTCATTATCACAGAGTATAAAGCTGAGTTTTTGTGGAGCTTCGTTTCCTTTCTGCGATTTATAGCATTTTAATCTAACTGTTAGCAAATTTTCTTCCTCGCAGCATCAAATGTCATGAACAAAACCTTCACTAAAAAAAAGGCATACGCTCGTTTAAACTGCATATTTTGTACCCCTTTCGAAGTCACAAAGGTTTTAATTGCACTAAAATTAAAGGTTTTGAATTTTTCTACCGATTCTTGCCACATAATTTAAAAATTTAAATAAGTCATCAATTTGACAGCACCTCCGCACTGCGTATGATTCTGTCTCTTACTTTTGAGAAGGTCCATTGTGGTCCATTTCTGAAATTTTCTTATTGTTAGATGCAACCAAAAATACTAACTCCACTTACCACTTGATACTGCCTTTGATTTAAATTATAAATTGAATCAAAATTGGCTACAAACGTCACAATGACAATGTAAGAAATTTAATCAGCAAAATTGCGTAAAAGAACTTAAAAACGAACGTAAAAATTGTTCAAAATGCATTCCATTGTGGAGCAAACAAACTTCAACCCGGTTTAAAAACAAGTAAAATTGAATCAGTGATCAGATACACGAGTATTTTTATTGTATGGACTGTATCTTGTAACGAAATCGCCTTATTTCTTTAAGCTCTATGTTAACTAACTTAACATAATTATGTGCTTTGAGTCTGCAATTTTGCAAAAATGCCTTGGTACATATGATACATTTAAAGGGTTTTTCGCCATTATGATTTAATATGTGTGTAAAAGATTTATCACATGCATTGCATTTAAAAGGTTTCTTACCCGTATGACTTAATATGTGTGCTTTGATATGGACATTTTTTACAACTGATTTATCACATTTACATTGAAAGACTTTTTCGTCCTTATGAAATAAAAAGTGTGACTTGACGTACTTGTTGCAGATAAATGCTTTATCGCACAGATTACATTGAAAGGGCTTTTCACCATTATGATTTAATATGTGTGTTTTCAGACCATCCTTTTCTCAATTTTATAGCTCTTGAACTACTACGGTTTCAAACCAATTCTAAGTTTCAGCAGAACAGAGGCACCCCTTATATTGTTAGAAACAGCAAACGTTGTCAGGTGAAATGCTCTAAATATAGGAGGGAGTTGGGCCAAACGGAGTACTTAACATTTAAATGTGCATATTTTTTAATATAGCAACAATTACAATTATATTTGCATGGCATTGATAACTAGGAATATTGTGCTTTAAAAATTAAATTAAATTAAATTAAATTATTATTTATTCTTGAAGAGAAAAAAAACTTGAAAAAATGTCAAATGCCTCATTTTACCCAACCAGTCGAGTAAAATCGGGAAGTTACCAATATTTATGTCTTATGTGAAAATACTGCTTATTTATGTCAAATAGTCACATTAGGTATCCATTATGAACAAATATCGCAACTTTTGTAACCCATTCCACCATCCAATACTTCATTTATTGCATTTTTCATGTTTTTCGTCTCAAGACAGACTAGTTGAAATACTTTTATATTTTGAAAGTATTTCAGTCAGACAACCTCTGCAATAATTATGAAATAATAGACCAATTGATCCTAACTCATTAATAAGAGATTTTTTATTTTATCCAATAAGTGCTGTTTACTTTTTATATTCACAGATTGTACAAACAATGATAGTATTCAAGATTATTGTTATATCAATGAATAGTAAAAGAAATGCTCTTTATGAATATATATTTACCTAACAAATTATCAACAAGGTTTAAGAACACCGTGAATCAGAACAAAGCTCTCACCAAGTAACGATAATTTTGAAAAACAAACTACCACTCACAAAACAAGAATTCTCAGTGCTAATGTTTTGTGCGTTATGCCATCTATTCGTTTTGAGAAAACAGTTTGATTCCAATAACTTGCGAGCACATTTCTGTAATAACAGAGCCAAAGCATCAGGTACCCCACTTTATCCAACTCTCCTCAACCTCAAAGATAAAGTTTTGATAATATAGCCATCAGAATGTTTATTATTACTAAAAGCAATTTTGGCAAAAACTTGAAGCTACAACAGTGTACGATAAATTTTGATTTGCGATTAAATAAATGTAATATTTTATAAATATGAAGATAATATTTTTAATTAATTGCTACTATAACAAGTAATAACTTTCTACTCATATGACACTACTTACCGTCGTTAGAATTTCTTAGTCAATCTTAAGTACCTATTTGATAATTCCAGTTGCAGTTCATTGAAATCTAAAGCAATCTGATTTGATTACTACGTAAACTTCAAAGCAATTTTTCAAGTACTTATTTACTACCTCTATTTAGTCGCTTTTCATCATTTTAATACCTGGCTGTAAATACCGCCTGTTGGTTTTAATCGGACGTATGTGGATTCAGTTCTCTCAGGTTCAATTTGTCGACCTTTTCATTTACCTGCACTCCATTACACTCCAGTCACCCATATCAATTTTATTTTAATTTAGAATGTCCAAATTCTCGTAATTTATGTGTCTGGAACTAAATTTATTTCAGAAATTTTCAAAGACTGTCTCCAAAATTTAACTGAAAACTTTCTTTTACAAAGATAATAAATTTCGCCTTATAACGATGCAGTGGGAAAGTTTGTAAACTGTTAAGTATTAAATAGAGTTTCACGATTATTAAAATTAATCAAGAGAAATATTGAAAACATGGACGGGTAAAACGAACATAAAAACAAAGCGGCTTTAAAATTTTGACACGTTGGACCACAGTTGATCAATGTTTTTGCTCTTGGAAAAACATGGTCATAAATCCGCATTAACAACACGTTGATATTTATACCAAACAAAGTCATGCTCTTATCTAGAAAGCGAATCAAATTATGTATCAGGTTGGTAAAAATGTGTGTAGCTTTTCAATAAAATTAATTACTAAACAAAATATGTAAATTAATAAATCAACAATTTACGTTATATTATCCACGATTGGCCCCATGTGTTGGTAGTTTTTTGGCCGATGAAGAAGTCATCTAGTTAATATAAAGTGCAGTGTCGTTTTTAAAGAGATTCCACGGAAATTGTTGGAGAAGAAGAGAAAAAGAAGATAATTGAAAGGAATAAAGTCAGAAGAATAGAACAGACGTGAAATAGCTTCCGACCGAGCTCTTGTACAGTCGCGTTTGTAATGTTAACAATATCGTAGCCATTGTTAAAGTACTAGTCGTGCACAAAGAAACGTGGCAACACGGCTTAAAGACCGATGCGCGCGCAGACTTCATACGATTTAGTATGGTCAGTAACGAGCAAGCGTGCGTGAATGTACAGTAGATATTATTTGTTTGCTGTTTTTTTGGCAAATTTGTTCCGTTTTTCGAGTGATACTAAGTTGGTGCAGTGCAGAGACGTCCCCGACGTGTTTCAGGTGGTCAGGTGCATAATTTTAGTGTATGTTTTGTGGTTTGAACCGTGAACATAAATTTGAGGTTAACGTTATTAAGATTGGTAATCAATTTGAAAATGCCCAGTCGGTGTTGTGTGATAGGTTGCAAAAGCAATTATGATTCTTCTTTAAAATCTAGTCAAAACAACCGTGGTGTCAGTATCTTTAAGTTTCCAAAAATCGAAGAACATAAAAAAGCGTGGCTCAAAGCAATCCCTATGAAAGACTTTGTTCCAACATCTTCAAGTGTGATTTGCCAATTACATTTTAACGGCGCTGATGTGATTACACATGATAAATACAGACAGGCAGATGGAATCTGTACCGAAATTCATTTAAGGAGACCACGCTTAAAAGATGGTGCATTTTTCCAAATTTACCGGTACATTTATCCAAAACAGTCATTAAACAGAGAACTGACCCACAGGCTAGACGACAAGCAATTCTTGGAGGACAAAATGACGAAATTGAGAATTTTTTAAAATCTGATCTTATATTTGACTTCGACGAGTTAAATTCTCTTTCATTATCACTATCACGCATTTTCACCGATTTTTTTTTTTGTAAATAGCACAAATTTCAGGAATTTACTAGATTAACAGTAATAGCATTAATATCTTAATAAAAATTTGTGTAATATTATCAGTGTTCTTTTTAACCAACTCCTGCGCGTGCATCTCGACTAATCACTTAAATTATCTCCAATCTTTTTAATTACATCTCGTGGAATCAATTACATCATGAGAGAATACACCTTGTGACCTTGAAGCTTAGAGGTTATTCATTAATCATTAAGCTAATTATGAAAGAATGCACCTGGTGATCTTGACCTAATTACATGGTGACGTCATCATGCATGAATGGAGCTGATGACTTTGAAATGTCATTAATTACTCATTATGCTAATTTCCTGATGACGTTATGTAACCTTGAAACCGAAAGGTAATTAATGACTCATACCTGGTGACGTCATAGTGGTCATTAATTACTCATTAAGCTAATTACTCATTCGGTTAATGACCTCATTAACATATGAATCACTGATCGATTAAACTGATATCAATTTGATATCAATTTGATATCAAAGTGGTGTAGAACCGGCACTGCTATACTACTGACAACGTTGCTTACCTCTGACTTGTCGCAAAAATATTTTGTTTAGACAGCAATAAAATAATAAAGCAAGTTCAATTAAGAAACCTACAAAATAGAATATCAGATTAATATTTTTTTTATTATTATTTGTTAATATTTTACAGTCGATTAAAGTGCTGTGTAATAAAAGTATTGTTTGCCACTATCCCATGCAACAACATATAGCAACATTTGACATTTGTTGAACCTGCCCATTACAAATTAGGTCATTTAGCGCTTCTTTGATCCACTTCATCATTAATAGCTGGATTTACTTCACCCATGTTGCGAGCTATATTGTGAAAATGTATTGGTGCGACAGAGTTGTTCTTAAAAAATAAAATTGTACATTTGAAAAAAATAGCTTGTTAATGTTAACAATATTATCTTATTGGCCTGTCCTATAACTGTTGTATATTACCCTCAATTTTTTTAAACAAAATTTCTTTAAAAACGAATGAGCATCAAGGCTATCGAAATAATCTAAACGATTATACATTTTGCGTGGAAAACCATGCACAATGATCTCTATCATCTCCAAATCATTATCGAAAATGTCATTACAGAAACTTTCCATTTTTTAATTAATAAACACCACACGAAACGCATAACAGTCTGTCAACACTTTTACTAAGAAACAGATTAAGCCTAGGAATTGTGAGGCTTAACCTAAGTTATACTTCGGAATGCTAAAGT
Organism: Dascillus cervinus; assembly: GCA_949768715.1. Taxonomy (NCBI): domain Eukaryota; kingdom Metazoa; phylum Arthropoda; class Insecta; order Coleoptera; family Dascillidae; genus Dascillus; species Dascillus cervinus. The sequence goes on along the minus strand of OX458319.1, from coordinate 18,906,594 downwards.
TGACCTTAGGGTAGTGGTGCAACGGATTGTGCTACTTAGGGATTTACGGATAACTTATAATTTAAGTTGAAGTGGTACAAACGGGCGTTAGTCTTGACTACCAATAAATACCGTATTTAGGTGTGTATTTTGAGACATTTGTAGGGAATTCTTTTTTTCTGCATTTCGCAGTAGACTCAAAGTAGCTTCGTTCTGCGAAATGTGACATTGTTGTACATTCTTCTAAACTAAAGGGTGCTTAATTTAATTTTAAAATTCCGAGTATAAGACGGACCCCACTTTTACCTACCTATTTTTTAGTATTAAAAGTGCGTCTTATACACGCCTAAATACGGTAGCTTATTTTCGAATTTCTTTGACGTGCGACCTACGTCTGTACAGTGAGTACTAGCCTTGAACTGTTCAATACTGGCGGAAAACCAATGTACTCACAAGCAGTGCGACACCAACAAGTACATAGTATTGCTTGTAGTGTGAAGAGAATAATACAGGGGCGACAAGACAATGGTAACACAGTAATCATTAAAAACCTTTAATTTTTTGAATATTTATGTTCTTTTTAAACTGTGATAAATTCAGATCCTTTCAATCAATTTTCAGTGAGAGATCCGAATAGAGTGTACATCGACATTGTAAATTTAAAAACTTGGATCAACGTGTTGCGATGCATTTTCGTTAAACCAGCAGCTGTTAGATTCATGTCTTCATTTGCTCGTCTAATAATCAAAATAAGATATTTCTGCAGACGTGTCTCTGCTAAATACCAAGAGCTGCAGTAAGCCGCCACAGTAGTACTATTACCCTAAAATCAAATTTTAATATTTTGCATTTCAAAAACTCATTTGCCAAATTAATACCGCTTCGATTAATTCGTTGCCAAACCAGCAATAACAAAATAACATAATGATCACAATTGTAGGAGATGTGGCGTATTTTAAAATTTGGTCTTGATTTTTCGTCTAAAACCAAAATCGTAAAGAAAGAACTTTACAAATTAAGGGAAGAGAGAAAGAAGGAGGTATGTCCACTCCCAGTCAAAAATGAGATAACTATGCCATTTTGTATCAAAAATTGAATAATATCCCATTTTGCAAGCTTAAATTTAAAAAAGCAGTTAATCAAGAGAGATAGTTAGTTTTGATATTTGCATTACACAGCAAGCATAACAATTCCGAGCGCTAAAAGTGCAATTTAGAAATATGGACATACCTCCTTCTTTCCCTGTACCCTTTAAATAAATTTTTACCAATGTAAACAAAGAAATGCCTATTGTAAGTGCACTTGTTAATAACTGAACCAACATCAGGAACCGGAAACTTTTTTGTATATTATAATAAGTTCTAAAAAATAATATTTCAAAATTATTTTCCACATTTACAAAATTACATACTTGGTAACAACTAGGTGTTGTTGAATGAATTTTCTTAAGCATAGTTCATCCAGGGATTCATTTTTCAATAGGGTTTTAAATTTTCTGAAATGACGAATAAATCTAGTTTTCTCGTCGTCGTTTGACGAACCGAAAAGTTCCAAATTTGAATTGATTATTTGCAATTGCCCTATACAAGTCAATATTAACGTGACGAATAACAAATCCAGGGAAACAATGGCGAGGGACGTGAACGTTCCGGTAAAACACTGCCACAAATAGAAAACTTCGTAAATAAAATTTTGATTAAAATTGAAAGCTACCGGTACAGGAAAATCTCTGGTTCCTGCAATGAAATGAAAAGAAAGGTACTGAAAGTCTCCTAGCGCAGAGAAAATGTAACAAAGATAAATGATTACGCGGGTACTGGTTGCTGTTTTGCGAATTTTGATTTGTTTGTATTTTGTAGCCGCAGTAATTGGCAAAAAATCAAACCAAACCGTTGCGATTATATTCCGAAGTTCTTTCTGGTAAACAACCAAAGTTAGCATCTTCACCAGAATCTAAAACGACAAGTATTTAATTTTAGTTGAATAAGTTAAGAGCTGTACTTACTTGAAACAGAGTTATGTTGAGAGAAACCAGAAGATAAATGAACGGTACGTTTTTAATATTCTTATAAGTAGTATAAAATTGCAGGAGGAATAGTAAAGTAAAACTGGATAAGTTTAGATATCCATATAATTTTATTATTTTAGATTCAGTTTCCGGCCATAATCCTACGCATTGTAGCACGAATTTTAACGGAATAATATTTTTTTTAAGTGGATCGTCTCTTATTGTTCGTGAAAATGCTGAAAATTATGTTTTCAATTAAGTGAAAATGTACTTACTTTAACACAACCTGCTCCTCTGTTAGCTGGAGGCATTCTTAATGAAATCGTTCAGTTACTGGAGACGAATGAAGTTAAACGCCCATCTCTATATTAAGCATTAAAAAATAAAATTATAAAACAAAGTTTAATTAGAACCTTTCATAATTACAGGGCAGGTAAATGAATATTTAATGTGTTCGTGATGATATGGCTTAAGAAAATAATTTTATTTGTAACGTTTGGTGCAGTACATTCAAACCTCTTGTGTAGGTGCTGTCGTAAGGATGGTACTGTTTTAACATGTATTTTAATACTAAATTTTCAGAAATGGGCAATACTGATGTTGGACCTACGAGATTGTTGGTATAAGAATTTTTATTTTATTACCAATGCAATTAATTTGTTTCAGATTTTGTTTACTTGTCACATTTTTGGACCCGGATAAGTGATAAACATAATTATCTGTAAATCAATCCATTAAGGAACAATAATGGCAAATCAAAATCGATAGGATATTTCACCTGATTATAAGCATTTGATGAAATTCGAACAAATAATTTTGTTAATCAAATTCGTCGGACTGTATTTGATATGATCAGGTCAAAGTGTTGCAAGTAAGCCACTGTTGTAGAAAAATGCAACACTGAAAATGAAAGCCGTAAGCGAAATGTTGAATGTTGTATTACTGACTAAAAAGCTGTTTTTGTAAATCATTTTCAATTTATGTTCCCGATATAAATACGTTCAGACTGTATTTATATCTTAGTTACGTTAATTAAATAAAAGTTTAAACCGTTCATTGTAGAGTATCTATAAATCGCTATAATACCGTGGTTCTAAACGTTGGTACATTACGTTTTGTTTTGGTAGAAAGATACAAGTTCTAGCTGTTTATGTTAAATATATTTAAACAACAATGCAATGCATACAAATTTGAATTGTTTGTACACCATGTTACATGTTACATGTTTTCAAAGTTTTGTTTAAGGTTAAACATTTTATTAATAAGCAGGCATAATAAAGCCTTAGCATTTACAAAAGTATTCATCTAGTTACTCTTTTCTATAATTTAACATTTTAGTATAACTTCCATATAACTAAGTAGGTATCACGGTGACTCAAAAACAATTGTTAAGGGGATGTGGCTGGCTCAAATTCACCAAACGGTAATTTGCAAAGCGCCTAAATAGTAGGCATAACACCGTACATTGTTTTTTTTTTCTTTACGTAGAAATACGTGGAGGAAATTTATTTTAAATTTGCAAACGAGTCCTTACTCCGCAGACAGACTTCAATAAAGTATAGAGTTTGGCTAAAGATATTCTGCGTTGATGACTGTGCCTTTTACAATACTATAAGTGATCCGGTGATAAAAGTAGGTAAGCCGTAATAATCAACATGGGCAGAAGTGGCCAGGGCGGTATTTGGTAAATTTTTATAAATTTCTTGATGCTTAGATATAAATATGAGTAAACATTAAACCTCTTCTAATAATTAGGTAGGTATGTGCGGTTATTGATTAACTTAGATACTTGATGAATTCTATGACTTGTATTTGATTATTTGTTCTGAACTTAACTAAAGTCGAAATATTTAAGTACGGTTCTGAAGTATCTACAAAAATATTTTTTAAAGCAACCAGATTAGTGGCACGCTGCAGTGAACCCTCATTATCATCAGTGAAAGTTGATTGCGGTTTAAAGTCATAAACGCAGAATATCTTTAGCCAAACTCTACCTGCTAATAGTTTAACTTTATTTATAGACAAAAAAGGGCTCAATGTTGCAGAAGGTCGATGTATAAATTGGCTGTGCTCCTATAAAAGCAGTTTTGTTCAAGCGCTTTAACTTTAGTATAAACGCAGCAACAGTCACTGTAATACAATCACTACATTTTGTACTAATTCTTCGAATTTCTTTTATCTCTTTGCAAGTGGATAAAAAATAAAAAAAATATTTCAAACTCTTGCTGTATCTATAAAATTGCCAAAAATATTTCGATTTTGGTTCTTATAACATACTAAAGTACTATAAAAATAACCTAATAATAATAAATAAACTTCTATAATATAGAAGCAATATTTCGAAAAAGTTATTACATAAAAAAACTAATTGTAATTTATTATACTTTAGAATCATTCACTTGCACTCGGGAAAAGTAATAGCTGTTTTTCAGTGACAATTTTTGGTAAAATAATTCCACCGAATGAAAACAAATCATTTTAACGTAGATTAAAATATAAACAGTTATTTATTATACAAGACAATAAAGTTCAATTTTTCCATCGTTTAGCGGCGAAACAAAGTATAGTAATTGTACAATTTTAATCAATTCCTAAAATTTAATTTAATTATTACGATTATAAACGTTTTAAGTGACTTTAGTGACTATAAATTTAGAAAAAAAATTAATAAGTACATAATAGATACAAATTTGTTGCTATTTAATAACCAAAACACGTGCTGCAAACAAATTTTTTATGGCTAAATATAAGAAGCAGATTAAATTATATTTTATGCTTCTGAAATGAGTAAATAAAATACATTGTTAACCGCGAAAATTGAATGAAAACTTTTTAAAGTAGACTGATGTTTTAAATAACAGACATGAAAAATCTAAAAATTAATTTTCACAAAATATACAATCAATAAAAATAAATTAAATCTAACTACTGACGGAAGTAGAACATATTTTATAATGTTTTTATCTGCAGGCAGACTGATTGTTCAAGACGAGGGCACATCTGTAAGCTAACTGCATCAAATTATTGTACAGGGTGTCCCATCACTTGTGGCCATCCCCAAAATTGAGCTTTAATTGTAAGCTATGAATTTGAAATTTGGTGCACGTATGACTCTGGTATAAGGCTAGAAATTTCCGGTTTTAAATGTTAATTGTCGGCGTTAGTTTTCGAGAAAAAAAATAAAAACTGATTTTTTATAAAAATACTATCTCCCAATTTCGTCAAATTTCACTTTTCAAGAACAGTATTATTGAGACAAAGATGTCCAAAGTAAAAAAAAAATCCAAGAGCTCTAATTAGCCTAAAATTCCCTTATATTCGAATCTTAACAGTAAATGTAATGATTTATGGCCCTAACGATCCTCAAGACACCGACCGCAAAGTCAAGTACAATTTAAATTTATGGCATTGTAAAAATTTGTCAGTGTCTAGTGGAAGCCAGGCGAAGTAAATGTCAGTAGCGTACCTAATCGAACCTTTTTACATTCTTGTAGATTTCTAAAATTTTTGTAAGTCCTCTAATAAATTACGATTATGAGAACGAACATGATTTCAAGTCTGGATGTTGAATTATTGTTTTAAGTCGAAGAGAACTTATTACATTTTGTATTAATGTTTGAGTTCAAAGATGAATGCGAAAGATTTTGAATAACGGGCTGATAATGAGTATCGAACTGAATGATTTCGGAACTCGTTCGAGACTCACTTTGTCGTCCCCGTAAATTTGGAAATTAGTTTCACGGATTACGGATTACGCGGCTTTCGAAATCTCGATCATGCAGTTGCTGATGTAACTCTATGTGGTAAGGATGGTATTTGTGCTTTTTTAATATCCTCCCTACTGACAATCGACTAATTCCCGTCGTCACTTCCGGTGTATTTCCGGTGTTCTTGGTATAAATTTGTCACTTCATGTGTATTTCCGGTGTTTTTGGTATAAATTTGTCACTTCCGGTGTATTTCCGGTGTTCTTGGTATAAATTTGTCACTTCCGGTGTATTTCCGGTGTTTTTGGTATAAATTTGTCACTTCCTGTGTATTTCCGGTGTCTTTAGTATAAGTTTGTCATTTCCGGTGTCCTTGGTATAAGTTTGTCATTTCCGGTGTTTTTGGTATAAATTTGTCACTTCCTGTGTATTTCCGGTGTTTTTGGTATAAATTTGTCACTTCCGGTGTATTTCCGGTGTTCTTGGTATAAATTTGTCACTTCCGGTGTTTTTGGTAATTTGTAAAGCGCATAATTAGTGGGCATAACACCGTACATTGTTTTTTTAATTCGATACATCTGACAAGTTCGTTTTAAAATTTAATTTCACATCTTACAAAATAATGACATCTTTTTTTTACATATTATTTCCTCATGACTTTGAGAGTTCTCGAATTGTTCGAATGATAGTATGCAAATTTTAACCCCTCACTAAACAATAATTTTCTCTTGAAATTATTTACAACACTATTTTACATATTTATTTATTTTAGCTTTGCTGCCTGCAAGAAGTTTTTAAATTATTTCTAATCTTTTGATAGATAGGCAATTTTTAGAAATTAAAAATTGGTAAAAGAATTGTTTTTATTTAAATTTTTGATGAAAGAATTAATATATGTAGTCGTAACAAAACTTAAAAATGTTTTGGAATAAACGTGGTTTTGCCAGCGCCATTAAAGACAGTGCTTCTAAACCTGATGGAAGAATATCGTTTTTTTACTTTCCAAGAGATTTAAACAGGTAAATATTTTTATTGAAATTGTTTCTTCCTGTGAAAATTATTACATGTTGTGGGAAATACACTGATGCAATGTTTATAATAATAATTTTGTTTGTATCAGGCGTTTGGAATGGATTGAATCCTGCAATCGTCCAGAATTAATTGGGAAAGATGAAAAATGTTTAAAACGAACAAGATTATGTGCAAAACATTTTGAAACGTTTTTAAATGATTTGCCGAATCGACTGCAGTCCCATGCAAAGCCAACACAATAAAAGGTAGCTCATCAAAATTTCATGAGACCAAAGGTCAAAGGCACGAATTATTGATGACAAATGTGGAGAGGTTAATAGATTATTTTGATAGTCAACTGGAGGGAAAGAACGACAAGGTAAAAGCAATTCAAGTTCAAATCAAAGGACTAACAAACAAAATTGACTCATCAACGACTTTTCTGGAGAAGCAATTAAAGGAAAACAAAAATGAAATTCAGAAGTTAAAGAACGAATTGGCAAATTGTAAGGTTGATGCAAAACCTGAACTGATAACGAAGAAAGAGGAGGCAATTAAGAAATTACAAAAATTACCAGAAGAAGCAGTCACTGAATTAGATACACGCAAAACAGAAGTGCAAAATTTAAAAACTGAAAATCTGAACTTCACTAACGAATTGGCAACTTGTAAGGTCGATGCAAAAATTGAACTTAACAAAATAATAACAGAGAAAGAGGAAGCAATCAAGAAATTACAAAATGATATTAAAATTGAAAAAGAAAGAACCATATCAGTTGAGCAACAGCTAAAGGGAATGCTTGCAACTGCTACAGCCGAAAAGAATGACCTTAACTTTTTCTTCAAGTTTTGTTTTGGTAGATTTCATCTCATAATTTTCGGCCGTCGCCGATCCAAGCATTTCTTTTAATCGTTGCTCAACTGATGTGGTTCTTGTTTTTTCAATGCTGATATCTTCTTGTAAGTTCTGAATTGCTTCCTCTTTCACTGTCATCATTTTGTTAAGTCCAGTTCTTGCATCATTCCTACAACTTGTCAATTCGTTTGTTAACTTCTGATTTTCAGATTTTAAAGATTGCATTTTTTGTGTTTATCTAATTCAGCTGCAGCTTCTTTTTGTAAATTATCTATTTCATTTTCCTTCTCTTTCAATGGCTTCTCCATCAAAGTTTTTAATGACTTAATTTGGTTGTCAGTTCTTTGATTTGAACTTGAATTGCTTTTATGTCGTCGTTCTTTTCTTCCAGGTGATTATCAAAATCATGTATCAATCTCTCCACATTTGTCATCAATAATTGTTGCCTTTGACCTTCGGTCTCATGCAATTTTGCTGAGCTACTTGGTTTTCTTCTTTTGTGTTGACGGGATAATTTGTCTTTAATTCTTCAGATAATTCGATCACTACATCTTTATCTGTTCTTGACGCCATTCTGAAAATTTACTTTCAATAAATAAATCAACTGCGAACAGGAAAACATTTAAAAAACTAAATTACAATTCTTACATTTACCAGATTGATAAGATTGGGCGAAGTACATTCATTTTAAGTGTATTTTCGTCTACAAAATCTTTCCATCAAATTACAATTAAATTTCATAATTTTAAAATGAATAAGAATTATTTAGTTCTAAATTAATTTAATCTGTGAGCCTTTATTGCAATTTTTACTTATATGTTTCGTTGAAATGCTGTACAGCTGATGCGTTTCTGTGAATGATAAGTTTTTATCTTTATCTAAAGAATTTAATTTATCTGTACACTCCTTTATTAAGTGTGCAAACCTTAGAACAGAGAGTGGGAGGAAGGAGCATTATGCAAGGTTGCAGTGGAATGGGATGGTTGATGCAAATGGCGGATCTTTGTCAGTGGCGTATCGAATAGGATTTCCATCGCATATTTTACGCCTGCAAGCAAAACTTTTTTCGTCGTCATTCATTCTAAACCGTAGTACGTTAATGCAAAAAAAATAACAGTGACGGCAAAAAATTTTGCTCATGGATGTAAATACAAAAATGCGAATACATGGTTTGAAACTGTAAAGTCAACAAGGACAAAATTAATAGTCTCATAGAAAAAAAATGCTGTTACAAAGCTTATAGTACATTTATTGGCCCTTAAAAAGTACAATTTTATTAGAAAAAGTTCTAATACTTTCTTGGTACGACAAGTTTCGACATAAGAAATGTATCCGAGTCTCTATATAACAAAAACAGATACTCTTAATTAATAGAAATCTATGATTGAGTAAATCATAAGTCTCACAATTTACATCTAAAAACACTTTTGAAGTATCAACTTTATTAAAAGTTCGCAAAAAACCTTTTGTTTAGAAATTCTGTTTGAAATTATTTGCTCCTGTCTGAATTTTTTTTCTATTTCTAAACACAATAAGACAACACTGGCCATTTGGGAACCGTCACCAAAGTCCGCACCACCCCCCAAATTCACATAGCCATGATACTTAATTCCATCATATTCCACATGCTGACGAATTGCTACTTCATCAAAAACTAATGAACAAATTAGTTGCTTATCAGAATTCTGAACTTTGATTTTTAGAAAATCAAAAGATTCAGTAGTAAAACCAGGTTGAGCGTTAATAGAAGAGTACCATTTGCATAAAGTTTTAGGATGAGGCAAGCAATTTTGAAATTTTTGTCTCACATATGTATACGCTTTAGGTGAAAAAAAATGTAGAGTTATTGCAAAAGCTCTAACAGGCTTCTCATATTTCTTATTCACATAGACATTTGTCGTCTTTTTGAAAAGACGTGTTATGAGCTCCTTATTTTCACCAAAAGTATCAACGAGGAGATTTTCATGTTCAGACAACATCAAATTCTTTTGCCTAAGTTCTGTTGTCATCATCCTGAGACTATCTATTTTTTGTTTTTGACGCCAAGCACGTTTTTGTAATTTCTTTATTTGGCCGCTCTTTAATTTGTTCAGTGCTTCCAAGTTAAAAATTTTTTTCTTTATAAATTTTTTGCGAGGGCTCTCAGCTGTGGAGAGTCATGATGTAGATGCAACAACTGTTGGCTCCTCTTGTACTTTCTGCATAGGTTTGCTAATTACTTCAGTAAAATGTCGCGCCTACAATAACAACATAAATTAATAAAGTGTAATATTATAATTAATAAACTAACATATTTCAATCTTTCAACAACAATAGTTGGTATAGCACTCAATTGCAATCGAACCTTCAGATTTGAGGACCGATCAAATGATTCTGGACTGAAATGCTGTGAACACAGGACACTGTTTTTCGTTGGTTTCCAATCCTCTTTGGTAATAATTTTCAACCAAGCGTTTAATTTTCTCTCATCTTGGGGAAAACTGAAAATTTTATGTTTTTATTATAGGCCAAATTAAGTTAAAACTAGTTTATTTTCACTCATAAAACACAAAAAAATCAATATTAAAACTTTGTAATTTTGTCCAAGAATTACCCACTCACGCCAATGAACCGATTTGTCAATGTCAATGTCAACATAAACTCAAAATAATATTTTTGCCTGAATTTTAACCTAATTGAATTTTAAATAAAATAATAAACATTTACCGATGAAACGTGATCCCTCGAGAAGTAGTCTTGGGTGTTTTGGAGCAGCCACACGCAGCACAACTCACCATGTTACACAAATGTTTTAGTTCTAAGTTTCTTTCAACTATCAACTATTAACTATCACTAAAGTCTTAAAAACTATATATACACTATACTCTACTCGATCCACCACAAAAATTACAAACTAAGGTCTTTAAATCACAAAAAAACACTCAAAAACCACTTGGCAAACAAACGTCAGTCAAACGTGGTTGATACAAATGGCCGACTTTGTTCCCCACCTGCCGTCCATAATCGGTAGCAAATGCTCCTTCCTCCCACTCTCTGTTCTAAGGTGCAAACTAATAACTTTACATTTCGCAATTCAATTCAATTCAAATTAAAAACGTTACTTAAATTGGAATTCTTCAAACTGTAACTTTATCATCAATGTCCAGAAATTTTCGCCACCAACAGAATTTGCAACTCGATTATCAAATTGTTAAGAAACAAAATCTTGTCTTTTTCCGTTTATGCAACTTTCTTTATTTCATCGCAAGTAACAATCTGAGTCTGTTGTTGTATTTGGTACGACAATAATTTATCTGATGGATGAGAGAATGGATTCTTCTTTTTGTAATTTTCTCTTCTTAATTCTTCATATTGGGTTTGTTTTTCTGCTATTTGTTTCTGTAAACCGGAATTTTCAGACTGCAGTAGTTTTATGCGTTGTTCGGTTTGTTTGACTTTTTCTTCAAATTTTGTTTTGGTACATTTTAGTTCGTACTGTTTGGCCGTAGCAATTGCAACAATTTCTTTCAGCTGTTGTTCAACTCAAATATAGTAATGCACATGGATGCAGTTCTGTGTACAAAAATAAGCCTGATTTAACATTTCACTATTTCCCAAATGACGATCAAACAATTCAACATATTCCCACGTAACACATGTACATCCAATGGACGTACATTGGATGTACACAAACGGATCACTGTACGTCCAATGGACGTCCAATTTGAGACTAAATTGGACGTACATCTGGACGTCAGTTTGTGGACGTTTTTGGGACTACATTTGGGATCTTTTCGGACGTTCAATGTACGTCCATATCGTGCCGGTTTGTGGACGTCCATCGACAAATGCTTATTGTACGTCTTTTGGTTTGTAAACGGATTCGTTTTGGACGTTCACTGGACGTCTTATGTATGCCAATTTTGACTCAAATTATGGACATTAATGGACGTACTTATAAACGTTGTGGGATTAAAAAATAAATAAATAAAAAATAGAAAAAAGCATATATTCAAAAATAAATAAGCTTGAAAAAAATTCTAAATTCAAAAATTGTCACAATAACGATCTTTAACAAATAGAACTACTCATTAACAAATTAAATAACATGAAACTTATTCTTCAAAAATACGCATAAATAAATATGTAAATTTAAAAATAATTTGCAGTGAACAACTTTACCTATTTAACTGTAACTATTGACAAACTAAATAACTAAAAACTTAACCTTAAAAAATATGCACATTCAAAAATAATTACCATACAGAATTTAACTAATTATTAACAAATTAAACAACTAGAAACTTTGAAAAAAGTTATTTCAAAACAACACCGGTTCTTCACCACAATTTTTCCATTACAGCTTTAATGCCCCTTTCGGAGGAAGCAAATTTACACTATCTAAAAAAAGAAAATATTACACACCCCTTTCTTAAAATTATTTGAACTTACCAATATAATCAAAGCTGCAATTACAAAACCCCCTTTTTTTCTTCGATCTTGCATAATTCAAAATGCATAATACAAATTCATGTAGGTATTATCAAACGGACTTGGGATTTGTTTCGTAAATTCATAATAAACTAAAACATGTAAAAAATATTTAAAAAAAACTTAAATACATTGTCATTTTTACTTACGGCAGTCTCCAAAAACTCTTCAAATGGCACTCGCTCACTACAACTGACGAAATAAGTATACAGCACCAAATACATCGAACAAAAGATTAAGGGTAAAAAGTTACTTGAAAGATGGTTCATTGCCCCGAGAGCCGATAGAATAAAAGAAATTCCGAACCCTCCATAAAATTTCAAGGTTACGGCACAATCGCCCGCCTTTCCAGGGTGCGAATAATAAATAGCTGAATGTATTGCTTTAAACTTTTAAGTTTAAATATCTTATAATCTACTGATACAATTACAATTACAAATTATTAAACACAATAGAGGCAAATTTTATCAAAACTTTATTTACAGGTAACTGAAACTAAACAATTGTTAAAAAAAATTTGAAATAATTAGCAGTTATAAATTTGTATTCAAAGTTGTATCTCGCATTTTACATACGAATTGCTAAAAAATCGTTCAATAGTTTAATTAATAATTCATTAGAAACTCCTTATCTCGTAGATCTAATCAGGATATCAAAACAACGTACTCTTCATAAACTCAAAGTCATAAAGTCATAAAGTAGTGAGTTTAATAATGCTTTTAGTTAAAGTTTCAAATTTTTTGATACATGTCGATTCGTTTACGGACCGATCGAATCAAGTACACGAATGTACGTCCAATGGACGTCCATACTGATCCGTTTATGTACCGTTTGTTAAGGTCCATGAATGTACGTCCAATGGACATCCATGTTGATCCGTTGATGGACGTCCAGATTAAGTCCATAAATGTACATCCAGTGGACGTCCCATTTATATCCATTGCTGTAATGTACATTTATGGATGAGCTTGGACATCCATTGGACGTCCATTATAGATCCGCTTGTGGATCGTCCATAAATGGATAAGAAATGGACCAGCATGTACGTCCATTGGACATCCTGTGTTACTTGGGTTAATGAATTCTGGATTATATCAACAGTTCACAGGAAAAACATTGTTGAAAATTAAACTAAAATGGGAAAACTAGTTATCAAAAACATGCCAATTTATTCTAAACATTTTGTTGATGAAGATTTTATTACACCTGTTGATTGTAGGTAAATGTTTCTACTTGATAAAATTGTCCTACAGTCACCAAAGTTTGTAAATCGAGCGAAGCCGGGTACTTCAGCTAATATCGCGGCTAAAATAAAGGAACAATTCGATATATCTAAAACTGTTGGAACCAAAAGTACTAATTCTACTTACTACTTGATACCGCCTTTGATTTAAATTATAGATTGAATCAATATCTTGGGAATTACTGCGTCGTCCAGCAATGACGTTATGGCCAGGTGTTACTGTGTTCCTGATTGGAGAATGCATTCCAAATTTGCTGTCAATGTCTCAGTTCAGAAATTTAATCGCAATTCATTTCTTCAGCGGAATTTTTTCTAAATTTAGTAAAAAAGAATTTAAAAAAATTATTTAATCATTTTCTGACCGTCTATTTAACCTCCAAACAATACAAATTTAAATATAAGACAATATTTGTTGCTCTGCGTTTGTTGATATTCCCAAAAACGCCTCTATATGAACTTAATGGACTGTATATAATGATTTTTGTGGAGCAAAATAAAATACGTGTTGAACGTTTGATCGTAAATTTTACTCTCTCTTTTTTTATATAAACAACAACAGTTGCTAACTATGAACAAAATACAAAACATGACAAAAAAGGTGAAGACATGATTAAAGTAATAAACATGCCCCCGGCCTTGAAATAACAGATTTCAAAGGAAAAAATAGATATAATAAGATTAACTAAATCTAAAGAAAAAACAAACACTTTCACTTCACTTCCCAGATATAGGCAGAGGACACAGTTTGGTAAAAGAGCGCTTGATGACGCCTTGCTGGGTCCTAACGGATGCCACTCTGGATATGCCGTCCTTTCCTGGGTGAAGTTCGCACACGCGTCCTAGCTTCCATTGGAGAGGGGGTAAATTATCCTCTTTTAATAACACCAGAGCCCCAAGCTCGAGGTGAGATTGTTGTGAGCGCCACTTGATGCGCTGCTGGAGCTCAGAGAGATATTCCTTGCTCCAGCGCTTCCATAAACACTGGTGCATATGTTGCACCAGTTGAAAAGAAGTAAGACGGGATGAATTTATGTGATCCAAATAAGGATCAGGTAGAGAGGCCAAAGGCCTACCAATAAGAAAATGCCCTGCTGTCAGTGGTTGAAGATCATTAGGGTCATCAGACATTGGAGATAATGGACGCGAATTTAAAGTTGACTCAACTTGAGTAAATAACGTGTACATATCCTCATATGTTAAAATAGCTTTACCGATCACGCGCCTAAGATGATGTTTGGATGATTTAATTCCAGCTTCCCACAGACCTCCAAAGTGAGGACTATGTGAAGGTATAAAATGCCAATTGATGCCGTCATTAGCCACGGATTCGGGAATAATGGTTGCTTGAGTTTTTAAAAAACTACTGAGTTCTCGGAGCTCGTTATGAGCTCCGACAAAATTTGTGCCATTATCAGAGTAAACATGTAGTGGTTTACCTCTTCGAGCAATAAAACGCCTAAAAGACATTAAAAAAAGTTCAGTAGAAAGACCAGTAACTAATTCAAGGTGAACGGCCTTTGTGGAAAAACAGATAAAAAGGCAAAGATAAGCCTTAAAGGTTTTATAGCCGCGACCCTTGCGGTCTTTCAATAAAAAAGGTCCAGCGTAATCGACGCCAACTACGTGAAAAGGTGGTGAAGCCGTTACCCGTGACTCGGGTAAGTCACCCATGATGGGTTTAGTTATGTGAGGAGAAAACCTCATACAAATGGTACAGTTATGCACGATATGTTTGGATAGACCTCTACCAGTCGTTATCCAATATTGCTCCCTCACGGAGGATAGCAATAGCTGAGGGCCAGCATGAAGCAATCGAACATGCTCATGTTTCATTATCAAGTTTGCAAGCATATGCTTACCAGAAAGTAGAACAGGGTGCCTTTCATTAAAAGGTAATTGCGAGTGACGCAAGCGACCGCCTACTCGAATTATTCCACCGTTATCTATAAATGGGTTTAAACTAATAATAGAGGAAGACATCCTCAAAGGCTTACTCAGAAGGAGCAGCTTAAGCTCTTCTCTAAAGCATTCGCTTTGAGATAGCTTGATCAAGGCATTTAAAGAATGACGTAATTCGTTAGTGGAGAGAGGGCCAAGGCAACGGAGTTGCTTGGATAAGAGGCAATTGTCGCGAAAACGAAAACAATACGCAGTAATTCGCTTTAACTTGCTGAAGCTTGAATAAAGTAAAAAAGGAAAATCGTCGGATTTAATTACTGACATAGATTGACTTTTTACCTTCAATTCAGGAAGGCTCAAGTTAGATTGGTCAAACGTAGGCCAAAATGCCTCATCTTTCTGAAGAAAAGAAGGACCGTTCCACCACAGCTCTGTGGATCTCAATAGCCCGGGAAGCATGCCCCTTGAAACTATGTCGGCAGGATTTGCTTTAGTGGGCACATGTCTCCACAAGGCTTGCTCGGTGATTCGCTGGATATCAGCGACACGATTGCAAACAAAGGTTTTGAGCTGGTTAGGGTTAGCTTTCAACCAGCCTAACACTATGGAGGAATCAGTCCATAAATAAGTACTTGAAATTGTTAATTCGAGAGCCTTCACGGTTTGTTCGTACAATTTGGATAAAAGAATTGCACCCGAAAGCTCTAGCTTAGGTATAGTAATGGGCTTCAAAGGAGCCACTTTAGATTTAGCACATAATAACCTGACATGGACATCATGGTCCTTGTTGGTGGAACGAAGATAAATACAGGCACCGTATCCCAATACGGATGCGTCGGAAAAACCATGCAACTGGACGTCAATGTAATCAGAGCATAAAACATGACGAGGAATTTTTAAATGGTTTAAACTAGTGAGGTCTTCACGGTAAGAAAGCCATTTGACCTTGATAAAGAGGGGAACAGGATCATCCCAAGATATTTTTTCCAACCAAAGCTGTTGCAAGAGTGCCTTAGCAATTAGAGTGCAAGGACTTAATAATCCAAGTGGGTCGAAAATTCGTGAAATGTCAGAAAGAATGTCACGTTTAGTGACATTTGTCATTGAAGATGGAAGTATTGAATAAGTGAGATGATCGGTTTGAAAAGACCACTTCAAACCTAGAGTGTGAGCGTGTTCAGGAGTGTCGAACTCAAGAACACCAGGATGTAGATCCTCCTTGGGAATCTCGGATAAAACTCGTGGATCATTTGAGATCCACTTCCGTAGTCTGAAGCAGCCTGCTTTTAAAACATTCGAAACTTGCGAACAGATTAGTCGAGCTTGTAACAAATCGTCCGCACCGGTCAGGAGATCATCAACATAGAAATCCTGCTTTATGATTTTAGAAATTTTAGGCAACGAATTTTCACATTCAATACCTAATTGAAACAATGAACGAATGGCCAAAAATGAGGCCGAAGCAGTACCGTAAGTCACGGTATTTAAATTATAAACACGAAGGGGTTCAGATGGAGCCGTGCGCCACAAAATTCGTTGCAGTGACCTTTGATTAGGCTCGACTAGAACCTGCCTGTACATTTTCTCAATGTCGGAGGATATCCCGTAGACATACCGCCGAAAACGAACAAGAATTGAAAATAGATCCTGCTGTATTATGGTAGGACCTATCATTTGAATGCTATTAATTGAATGTCCACTTGAGGTGGGCATAGAACCATCGAAAACTACTCGAAGTTTAGTAGTGAGGCTTTCTTCTTTTAGAACTCCATGATGTGGGAGAAAATAAGAAGAATCCGAAGAATCTGGAACAACGCATGACATGTGACCTAGATCTTCGTATTCCTTCATGAATCTAGAATAAGCTTTAAACAAAACTGGGTTGGCCGTTAAACGCCTTTCCAAAGAAAAGAATCTTTTAAGCACAACCTCTCGAGAATAGCCCAAGACCTCAGGAGATTCCTTGAGCGGTATTGAAACCATGAAACGGCCATCGACGTCGCGGCGGCTAGTTTCTTTAAAATGCGCCTCGCAGGAATGTTCATCCTTTGAGAGCGCTCGCTCCGTTGGATAATTTTCAAGTTCCCAGAACCTAATGAGCTGGTCGGGAACTTCGCTTGTGCGATTAAAATTGCAATTAACTGCCTGAGTAGAGGAAGCACCTATGGGGCCTGCTACTACCCAACCGAAAACGGTTTTTTGTAAAATAGGACAATCGCGACCTAAGCGAACTTGTCCTACAGAAAGTATCTGGAAAAAGACTTGAGAGCCTATAAGTAAATCTATCTGACCTGATTGAGCAAAGGAAGGGTCAGATAGGCTAATGTTTTGTGGAAAACGTAATTGTTTGTCCACGCGGAAGCTAGGAATGTTGCCAGTAATCTCGTCAAGCACCAAGCATGAGAGTTTTAAATAAAAATTGGATTGGTGGGCTCGCAATTCCACGTCACACCTCGCATTTATAGTAGTATTGACCTGGTTCAGGCCCGAAACAGAAATATTTGTCCTCCTCGTAGGGAGCGACAGTTTCTTGCATAAATCAGACCGAATAAAATTAGATTGCGACCCGGAGTCCAACAAAATTCTAATTGAATGTAATTGGCCGGCAGAATCAAATATCTGCGCGGTCGCCGTAGGAAGTAAGTTTTGCGTCTCATTTGAAGAGAACGCTGAAGTGGTTTGAACAGGTTTCCTCAGTTGGGACACGTGTTGTTCTTTATCTGTCTGAACGGCTGGTGGAGAATAGGAAAGTTCCTGATGCAAATAACTGTGATGTGATTTGTTACATGTTCGACACCGTGAGTTAGATTTGCAACGTGGGATTAAATGTCCCTTATGAAGGCAATTAAAACATACCCGCAACTCCCTTACTCTGTCCCATTTTGCCTTTGTAGATAATTTTAGAAATTCTTCACATTGGTTTAGAAAATGATTACCGCTGCAACTAGGGCAAACGGCGCTACTGACTGCAAATGACTTTGAGCATGACTTTGAGCTTTCCTTGGGTTTGGCTGAAGCCACAGGTGATGGGCGATCTAATGATTCTAATAAATTCGCCTTATGTTTTATAAATATTTTGAATTGCTCCAAAGTAGGCAAATCAGAGCCCAAAGTATTTTTCGACGTCTCCCATTCACGTAAAGTGGTAGAGTCGAGTTTTTTCGACATTATATGAATAATGAGTAGCTCCAAGAGCTGTTCACTATTTGCTAATGACTTTAATGTTGTCACGTGTTTGAATAAAGCATCATTAATGTGACGCAATTTTATCGGAGATTCTTTTGTTAAAGCTTCAAGGTCCAAAATGGCCTTGAAGTGATTGTAAATTAACATTCTGGGATTGTTATAACGTTCACAAACGGTTTCCCAAGCAATATTGTAATTGCTTGCGGAAAATTCAAGCGACTTGATCAGTTCGGAAGCCTCATTGACAAGACTTGCTTTCAAGTAGTGCAATTTTTGCACGTCAGTTATCTGATTGTTGCTATGAATTAAACTAATGTACACTTCCCGAAATTCCAGCCAATCATTCAAATCGCCTTTGAATTTTGGTAAGTTGATGGTTGGCAACCTAATGAAAGGATTACCACATGAATGATTTGAAGAAGCGTTGCATTCTGAAGGTGCGTTTAATTTATCCTTTGAAACTAAAAACTCCGTTTCTGGATTAAGCAAGAGCTCGGCATTGGCAACTACATGATAAAACTCGTTAGAGAATTCGTCGAAATGAACCTCGTTCTCTTCGTCGTTGCTGATGACACAAATTTTGTTATGAACTTCATCAAATTCAGATAAGATAACTTGAACCGCCTGCAATCGTTTTTCCAGGGCGATTCTGTCAACCCGGGCAAGTTCAATACCGCTGTCAATTGATAAAACTAAAGAATCTACGAATGCTTGAAATCTTGTTAACTTCCGTTTAATTATTCCACGAACGCGTTTCAAATCGTCCATGTTGACGATAATGACGGGCAGAAATTAAATAAAATGAAACGAGTTTAACAAGAAACAAAAAACGAATAATTGTCAGATCGACAGTTGACAAATATGAGGATATGCTACAGATAAAAACCTTATCCTCTGATCGTCTCTCTGTATGCACCTGGAGTCAGCGTTCCAAACAACTTTCCAATGCGCACGACAGTGCGGCTTCACTGACTACCAAAATGTAGCTCCAAAATAACTCGATCTATCCGGTTCGATTGGACCAAATGTAGCTCCAAAATAACTCGATCTATCCGGCTCGAAGGACCAAATGTTGCTCTGCGTTTGTTGATATTCCCAAAAACGCCTCTATATGAACTTAATGGACTGTATATAATGATTTTTGTGGAGCAAAATAAAATACGTGTTGAACGTTTGATCGTAAATTTTACTCTCTCTTTTTTTATATAAATAACAACAGTTGCTAACTATGAACAAAATACAAAACATGACAAAAAAGGTGAAGACATGATTAAAGTAATAAACAATATTATTGAATAAGAAAAATAATAAAGTAACTATGGCGTAGTTATATATATAGTTATATTTTCAATAGTTCGATTTTTAACATCCTGAATGCGTTCTTATCCATCTCGTCCAGAGGGTTACAACCCAGATGCAGAAACTTCAAATTGTGCAAACTATCAAAAATGGTTTTTTCAACCGTACGATTTTATTATCGTTAAAGAAGACGAATTCCAACATAACACAATCCCGGAACAACTTTTCGGGAATGCTTGCGAGGTTATTAGTCCAGTCGAATTAGGTCAAAAACCCGTGCGAAATTAAAAAAATTATTATCTAAAATTTTTTCGCGCCTAATGACGAAGAAGGGTATGTAGAATGATAATATAAAAAAGTAACTCCAAAGAAGTGCCGCTAAGTTCGCAAATTGCAAATAAGTGGTAAAATTACGTCTTTTTTCACATTTTCTACTGCCTATAAAAATCTAAACGAGCTATCGAAAAATTGCTTATTGTATGTTGTAGGCAGTTAAATTACTTACAATTTAGAATACCTAAAGTCATATTTAACCAATTTGTTAACCGTAAAATAAATGTCGAACGTGAAAAAACGAATTTTAGAAAATTACGCATTATTATTGCAAAAATATGGCGCGCAGTCGAGAGCGGCGCTCACGCGCATGCGCACGCCAACCTTAGCCTATCACGATCGTAGGCATTTCATTAATGGTAACTTTTAGTCTTGGTAGCGCGCTTATCAGATACAACATCACTGTAAAACTTTTTGAAAATGAAAGTTTAACCTCTTCTTTAATTGTCCCTGAAATTTCAGTCCGATGAGTCCAATAGTTAATTAACAATTAACGTTATAAAATAAAACGCTGTCTTGGGAACAAAGAAGCCTAGATAAATTTTTCTGTTCTTGAAATCACCGTAAAAATATGCTCTATTTAATGTAAGAAGAGCGAATTCCCGAGCGGTTTTTGTCTGACCCCTGAGACAATTTCTTTATAACGCTTCTTTGCGTATCCTACTTTAGCGGTTGTTAAGAGCAACTTAATTTCAACTTATTGAAATTTTTTTTTTCGATACGTTTCTTTGGATGAATTAGAACCTACATCTACGATATTAACTTAAAAAATTAACGTTTAGTAATTAAACAGGCAGCTGGTAAAAAAATTGCAAAATTACTTAACAATTTCTTTGGTCAACAATTTGACGGTCAATCGAATCGGCCTTTGGCATACATATTGGTCATTGGATTGACCGTCTTTTCCATAAGTTTCATCAACATCCATCTATATTTGCAATAATAATGCGTAATTTTCTACAATTCGTTTTTTCACGTTCGACATTTATTTTTCGGTTAACAAATTGGTTAAATATGACTTTAGGCATTCTAAACTGTAAGTAATTTAACTGCCTACAACATACAATAAGCAATTTTTCGATAGCTCGTTTAGATTTTTATAGGCAGTAAAAAATGTGAAAATAGACGTAATTTTACCACTTATTTGCAATTTGCGAACTTAGCGGCACTTCTTTGGAGTTACTTTTTTATATTATCATTCTACATACCCTTCTTCGTCATTAAGCGCAAAAAAATTCAGATAATAATTTTTTTATGGTCAAACTCTAATTCGACTGGACTATATTATTTTGAGCATGAAAACGAGTGAGCCGATTCAATCCCACCAACAAGTCTTCATCAAACTCGGAAATCCCATTATGACTCAAATCGATTTGCTCCAAACTCTTCAACCCTATAAACAATTGGGAAGGAATCGTGGTGATCTTGTTGTTGAACAAATAAATCTTCTTCAATTTCTTCAAACCCGTGAAGGCATTTCCCTCCAAACACGTAAGATAGATAGATTCAATGTAATCAGATTGGTCAAGTTAGATAGAGGTGGCTTTGGTTGAACTGTGATTGACGTGTTCATACATCGCTCCTGAAAATTTGCTGATTTAACCCGATAAGTTGTAGTAGATTAGTAGAATAATATTAATTTCATTCAGTAATAGTCATTTAGTAGTCATTAATCATTTAATTCATCATAAATTGGATAATTTTGGAAATTTTTGACTTACGGTAACTGTCAAATATTTTCCGATTGAGAATTTTCACTATTTTTTGCCCGTGAAGCGTTATTATCGCGTTAAATAGGACTGGATACGTCTGGTATAGATTCATTCATTCATTTGATTCGTTTATTTAAGCAATTGATTGTAAAAATTGTAAAATTTTTGAAACGTCAAATTTTTCCGATTGGAGATTTTTCGTAATTTTCACTCGCGAGGCGTATTTCCCGTGATCGTTGGGAGCGGATACGTTTAATTTAATTTTTTAAAGTCGCGGCACGAGTTTGATCCGTTCATTTTCAATAATTATCGCATAAATTGCAAAAATTTTGAGAAATGTCAAAAAATTATTAAATTTATTAACTAACTAGATTTTATTAGAGATAAAATTTTAATTTTTTAATTTTTAATTAATTATTTTCTGAGTTATGCAGAATTTAGGAAAGGAAAGAAAGAGGTGTCGACGTCAATCAGATGCTTTGGTGTCCTGTGGACTAACTTGTCCCGTCTTGGAGAAGATGGATCAATCAAAGGACGCCACAACAAAGCCAGGAAGAAAGGACAGATTAAGTAAGGCCATTAATCAATTAATTTTAAAGGTCCGCGTAACAGTGAAGGGCACTGAAGATATGAAGTACAAAACCTTACATAAGGAAATGAGGAAGGCTCTGAGAGAGCTGCTTAGATTGGCGGATAATGTTGACGAGATTGTCAATTCCAAGGAATTTGATGCATTGGATGCATCAAGGATCTCTAATGACAAGATTGTCAAAGAGAATTCAGGGGAGTTTGATGCATCTAATGTATCAAAGATGTTAAGGATCTCTAATGACATGATTGTCAAAGAGAAAAAGGGGACTGCCAGGGTGCGTGATGGCACCCGTTGTGCGGAGACGACGAAGCCGTGTCATACATTGACGGAAATCAATGTACCGGTTGATGTTGCTGTTCCTCGTCTCCGGACGGGGGGGCGGTCATGGGCCGGGGTAGTCCAATCACAGGCTGAGGTGCGCGATAGCTCTATCCGGGCGGTAGAGTTACCGTGGACCGAGGTAGTGAAAAAGGTAATTAAACCGAGAAAGGTAATAGATAAGCCAGACGCAGTCGTTATAAAAGGGACAGGGAAAGTCTCTTATAGCGACATCGTGCGTCTGGCACGGACGAAAGTCGACCCCGCGAAGATCGGGGTCGAAATAACAAAAATAAGAAGAACTAGAGCCGGAGAGGCTCTAATTGAGGTTAAAGGAGGCCCCTCAAAAAATGAGCTTTTGAAAGTCGAACTTGAAAAAGCTCTTGTTAAAGAAGGAATGACAATAAGGTCATTGACAACAAAAGTTGTCCTTGAGATTCTCGACGTTGAGGAGGGAACCCGTCGAGAAGAATTAGCGTCTGCCATAGAAATGGCGGCTAATTTAGATAAGAATGTCTTAGAGATTAAGACATTAAAGAATACACGTCCCGGCATCATGTTGGGAGTAGTGGCTTTGCCTGCCAGAATGGCAGGTCCACTATTAGAATCCGGCAGGATTAGAGTCGGTTGGTCTAACTGCCGGATAAGGATTAGGCAGAATGTTACTAGATGTTTCAAATGCCAAGGAATTGGCCATTATGCTAGTGCATGTACTGGCCCTAATAGAAGGAATCACTGCCACAATTGTGGTGAAGAGGGGCATTATTTAAAGGATTGCCGGAATGAGACTCATTGCTGGATATGCAAAGAGTCCCATAGATCCGGCAGCTTTAAATGCAAAGCCAATAAGAAGGCATCACCGAAACTCAGATAATGAGGGTGATGCAATTAAATGTTAATAGATGCCACGCAGCTCATGACATTCTCTCACAAACGATTTGTGAAGAGAAGGTGAGCGTAGTGTTGGGCCAAGAGCCCAATGCTAAGAGAGTTG
Source organism: Dascillus cervinus (assembly GCA_949768715.1). NCBI lineage: Eukaryota > Metazoa > Arthropoda > Insecta > Coleoptera > Dascillidae > Dascillus > Dascillus cervinus. The sequence continues at coordinate 18,882,987 of OX458319.1, read as the reverse complement.
GCAATGCGTTCTGTGATGATAACATAGATTGTTTCATCACAGTAGGAAGGGATTGTTCCGTGACGGGGTATTTCTCTGGACATGGATTTGTGTGGACGGAAATTAATAAATTTAGTTTTTATTCGGTATATTTTTCTCCAAATGGGAGTATCGAGGATTTTCGAACACTTTTATTTGATCTTTCTACCCATATACAAAGGATAAATAAGCCGCGTTATATTATAGGGGGAGATTTAAACGCCAAATCAGGTATGTTTGGTTCGACGGTTAGCAACGAAAGGGGAAACATTTTGGAAGAATGGACGGATACGTTAGATCTTTCTGTCATAAATGTCGGTGATACACCTACTTTTGTTAACGCGAACGGTTCCTCTTTGATAGATATCACCCTTTCGTCAATAGCTGTCACCGAAATGATATATGACTGGCGAGTCTGTGATGACATGATCAATATGAGCGATCATAGAACGATTATGTTTGACATACAGACATTGAATATTAATAACCGGTCGAACGGAATTTTATCGCCTACTGGATGGAAGGTTACTTCGCTAGGTTTGAATAATTTAATATCTGAGGGTCAGATACCTGAAGATATTAATACACCTAAAGATTTAATTAATTACATCACAGGATTATGTAATAGTAATCTTGTTAAACGTAAGCAATCGCGTCATATGCGTCCACCAGTGTATTGGTGGAATGACGATATCGCAGATAAGCGACGTCAATGCCTCGCATTGAGACGCATAATGACACGTGCTAATCGTAATCATAATATAGATCCTCAAATTCATTTTGAAAATTTTAAAAGGGCGAAGAAATCCCTAAAGTGGGCGATAAAATCGGCAAAACGAGCAGCTTGGCAACAACTCTGCAAGGAAATAGATCAGGATCCATGGGGCCTCGGGTACAAAATTGTAACAAGCAAGCTCAAGCTTCGTCCACGCATTGAAATAGGTAAAGGGGATACCCGGGTACAGGTGGCGAAGTTGTTTCCATCTCATCCTATTAATGTGTGGCCGATACTTGACATGCCTCCGGAAGAGGCTCAAACTTTAACGGCAGAGAACGTATTGGATGCTGCGTCTCGGATCAGAGCGGGTAAGGCTCCAGGTCCCGATCGAATTCCTGCAGAGGTGATTAAATCTTTCTCTCTAAAGTACCCTGAGGTCATAGCCAGGGTACTGGATAAATGTTGGAAAGCAGGTGATTTTCCAAACATCTGGAAAACTGCTTTCCTAGTATTGATAGAGAAACCGCGGAAAGGAGATTTAATCACATACAGACCGATATGTCTGCTCGATGTCGCGGGTAAATTGTTCGAAGGTGTCATTAAGGGTCTGTTAGAGAGGGAATTAGAGGATAAAAGTGTTTTGAATGATAATCAATTTGGATTTAGGGCAGGGCGATCTACGATAGATGCAGTCAGTAAAATTCTCGAAGTACCAAATCGAATTAATCGATTGGCGTATAGTAATCGCGGTTTCTGTGCGATGATAACTGTTGACATACAGAATGCGTTTAACTCGGCACCGTGGGCAGGAATTATTTCGGCATTAGAGAGAGCTAATATCTCGGTTCACATAATAAGGATGATACAATCGTACTTATCAGATCGTTGCATCGTTACTTCTCACGGAGAACGGATTAATGTAACCAGCGGTGTTCCACAGGGTTCGGTTCTTGGTCCAACCCTTTGGAACATATTTTATAACGAGATATTAGAGCTCGATTTGGGAAAAGATGTGACACTCGTGGCGTACGCAGACGATTTAGCGATAGTTGTAGAGGCTAAATCTGAAGATGCGCTACGAGAGGAAGCACAATACGCCTTCGGTAGAGTTAAACGCAAGCTGGATGACATGGGGATCAAGATCGCCCTGCAAAAAACTGAAATGGTACTTTTGGCAGGGAGAAGGAAAATTAAAAGCTTATCGATCGATATCGACGGCTTTAGGTTAGATAGCTCGGATGCTATTAAATATATGGGTGTCTGGTTAGACAAAGATGTAAAATTAACGACGCACGTTAAAGAGGTATGTTTAAAGGGAATGAAATTAGCCGCGACGCTTTCAAGGTTAATGCCGAACATCAGAGGTCCGAAAGCTGGCAAACGCAGAGTACTGTCCTCGGTGGTAATTTCCGTGATTTTGTACGGCGCCCCTGCCTGGATAAAGGCCCTAAGATTCGAGCGTTATAAAAACATGCTCGATAGGGTCAACAGGAGGTTAGCCATTAGAATAACATCCGCATATAGAACAATATCCACGAAGGCAGTGCAGGTGCTTGCCAGAATGCCTCCTTTGTGGATGAAAGCGAACGTAAGATCGGAAATTTATTTAAGGGGCAAAGATCATACCTCTTTGGCAAACGAATCCTTAATGATAGCTTGGCAAGAACAATGGGACGATTATTTAGGTTGGGCAAAAATTTTCGTTAAAGATATTAGAAAATGGTTCAATTGTAAGTGGGTAGAAATGGATTATTTTTTAACACAATCCATGTCCGGACACGGAATTTTCGGAAAATATCTCAATTGGATAAAAAAGGCGGATGTCGATACTTGCTGGTTTTGCCAGCAGGTAGACACGCCAGAACATACTATATTCATTTGTGACGAATGGGAAAGTATCCGAAGAGATGCTAGGATTAAAATGGGTTGTAATATAGACCGGAATAATATTTCTGAGTTATTATTGGATTCCGAGGAATCTTGGAAAACTGTAACCAACATGATGCGGGACATTATGCGTGGAAAACAGCAAGAGGAATTTCGTAGGGAGGAACTCCTCGTCAGAGATGATGTGATATCAGATTCTGACGAAGATTGAAGGTTAAAGGTTGCGTGATTGAGAGAATGAATGTATATGAGGTATTTTGAATAATTTTTTCTTTTTTCGATCTGTTTAAAAATTTTTAGAAACCTCAAAATTTACCAATTGAAGATTTTTGTAATTTTTTGCTCGTGAAGCGTTTATAGTAATTATTAGGAGCAAATAAGTTTCATTTAATTTTCGTAAAGTCGCGAGACGGATTCCATCAGTTTATTTGTAAAGTTACGGCGAAAAATGTAAAAATTTTAGAAACGTCAAAAAATTATTCAATATACTACTTTGATTTTGATAGTAAAAATTCTAAGCCTCCTAGGTTTAAAATTTTTAATTATTTATTTATTTCTTTTAATTATTTTTTGAATCATATTTAACCAATCTTATTGAGTCATTTAGGTTGTAACGAACATCACAATTAAAGATGCAAGTTCATGTGAAGCCTTGACAGCCAGAGGGTCCATTACCAAGGGGAGTCAAGGGATGCCTTCTTCACAATTCAATCTAAGATGATCAAAGAGGGAGAGAGTGATAGAGAGTGTGAATGATAGGTAAAGGAGGAAGAAGATGAAATGAGTAAAAGTGTGTGTGAAAGCAAACTAATAAGAGGCAATTTTTGATGATAGAGGGAGAGAGTGATAGAGAGAGAATGATAGGTAAAAGGGAAAGAAAACGAAAGGTGAAAAAGTGTGAGTGAAAGCTTACCAAAAGATGTGATCTAATGATAAGATGTAAATGGAACTAAACAGTCACTCATCTCGAAGTAATACTTGACGTAATGTTAATGTGGTTCCCGTGGTGAGGAAGACGTATGGGGGAGGAAGTTAGTAGTCACACAGGTTACCTCCTCTTAACAAAAAAAAAAAAAAAAAAAAAAGATTGGTCAAGTTGTTGAAAACCCCGTTTTCGAGGAAGGTCAGACCGCAGTAACTAAAACTCAAGTAAGTGAGTGAAGAGAGGTTGTTGAATGTGCCAGGTGCTACGTAATTAATTATTCGTTTATGTATGCCGAGGGAAGTCGAATTCTCACTTAGGTTCGATCGCGCGTCCAATTCATTAAATTTTCTGTGAAAATCAACAAGCGGGAGGTTTTTTAAACTTTGTATTTCTTTTTTGTTCCGATCTAATTCTGCTATTTCTTTCTGTAAATCGGAATTTTCAGACTGTAACAGCTTTATGCGTTGTTCGGTTTCCTTTTTACAACTTGCCAATTCGGTTAACTTCTGATTTTCAGATTTTAAACTTTGCATTCCTTTTTTGAGTGTATCTAATTCAGCGGCTGCCTCTTCTTGTGATTTTCGTAATTTCTTAATTGCTTCCTCTTTCTCTGTCATCATTTTGTTAAGTTTCTTCTGATTTTCAGATTTCAAAGTTTGCATTTCGTTTGTGTGTCTATCTATTTCAGTGGTTGCTTCTTTTTGTAATTTTTGTAATTTCTGAATTGCTTTCTCTTTCATTGTCATCATTTTGTTAAGTTCAGTTCTTGCATCATTCTTACAACTTGCCAATTCGTTTTTTAACTTCAGATTTTCAGATTTCAAAATTTGCATTTCTTTTTTGTGCGCATTTAATTCAACAAACTGCTTCTTTTTGTAATTTATTAATTTCTTCCTCTTTCTCTGTCATCATTTTATTTAGTTCAGTTTTTGCATCTTCACAACCTGCCAATTCGTTTGTTAACTTCTGAATTTCATATTTGAAATTTTGTATTTCCTTCTTGTGTGTATCTAATTCAGCGGCTGCTTCTTTTTGTAATTTTTGTAATTTCTGAACTGCTTCCTCTTTCACTGTCATCATTTTGTTAACTTGTAATCTTTCATCATTCTTCCAACTTACCAATTTGTTTTTTAACTTCAGATTTTCAAATTTTAAGGATTGGAATTCAATTGTGTGTATCTCTAATTTAGCAGCTGCTTCTTTTTGTAATTTATTAATTGCTTCCTCTTTCTCTGTCATCATTTTGTTAAGTTTCTTCTGATTTTCAGATTTCAAAGTTTGCATTTCGTTTGTGTGTCTATCTATTTCAGTGGTTGCTTCTTTTTGTAATTTTTGTAATTTCTGAATTGCTTTCTCTTTCATTGTCATCATTTTGTTAAGTTCAGTTCTTGCATCATTCTTACAACTTGCCAATTCGTTTTTTAACTTCAGATTTTCAGATTTCAAAATTTGCATTTCTTTTTTGTGCGCATTTAATTCAACAAACTGCTTCTTTTTGTAATTTATTAATTTCTTCCTCTTTCTCTGTCATCATTTTATTTAGTTCAGTTTTTGCATCTTCACAACCTGCCAATTCGTTTGTTAACTTCTGAATTTCATATTTGAAATTTTGTATTTCCTTCTTGTGTGTATCTAATTCAGCGGCTGCTTCTTTTTGTAATTTTTGTAATTTCTGAACTGCTTCCTCTTTCACTGTCATCATTTTGTTAACTTGTAATCTTTCATCATTCTTCCAACTTACCAATTTGTTTTTTAACTTCAGATTTTCAAATTTTAAGGATTGGAATTCAATTGTATGTATCTCTAATTTAGCAGCTGCTTCTTTTTGTAATTTATTAATTGCTTCCTCTTTCTCTGTCATCATTTTGTTAACTTCAGTTCTTGCATCAACCTTACAACTTGCCAATTCGTTTGTTAACTTCTGAATTTCAGATTTTAAATTTTGTATTTCATTTTTGTGTGTATTTAATTCAGCGGCTGCTATTTTTTGTTGTTTTTTTAATTGCTTTTCATATAAAGTCTTTTTTAATGACTCAATTTCTTTCTTTTCTTCCAGGCGACTATTTAAATGATGTATCAATCTCTCAAAGTTTGCTATCAGTAATTCTTGACTTTGACCTTCGGTCTCATGGAATTTTGCTGAGCTACCTGGTTTTTGTTGGTTTGTGTTGACGGGATAATTTGTGTCTAATTCTTCATCTGATTCGATCACTTCTTCCTTATCAGTGCATGACGCCATTCTGAAAATGTACTTTTATTAAATAAATCAACTGCGAACAGGAAAATGTTTTAAAAACTAAGAAACAATTTCTACATTTATCAGTTTAATTAGATTGAGCAAAGTACATTAATTTTATGTTTATTTTCACCTACAAAACCTTTGAATCCAATTACAATAAAATTTCCTTATTTGAAAATTAATAAAAATTGTTAAATTTTAAATTAATTTGATCTGTGAGTATTTATTGCAATTTTTACTTACATGTTACGTTGCACTGCTGGAAACCAGGTGCGGTTTCAGTGAATCACAATTTTTTATCGTTATCTCAAAGATTAAATTTATCTACAAATCATTTAATGCAAACAAATTATTGCACAATTTATATACACTTCGAAATCATTTTATTCAGTTTACAAACTATTAAATTTACATTTCGCATTTCTTTAATAACGATTTCATTTAAAACCTTTGGTTCAATATTGTAATTTCTCCACTGCCTCAGTAGATAGTCTACACGGGTACGGGGGCAGCCGCGAATTAAATTGATTCGCGGATTTGATTCTCGGATTGATCGACGCCATCTTTAATCCTTTAATCGAAGATGTAATTAGACCCCTTTAATCACAGATGTAATTACCCTAATTACCGCGTAATTGATCTGATTACAATTGATCGGATTGCACTAATTATAACCCTTTAATCACAAATGTAATTGTTCCAATTACCGCGTAATTGATCTGATTGCAATTGATTACAACCCTTTAATCAAAGGATTATTCTAATTACGATGTCAGGCGTCTGCACTCCTGCGCATCATCTATCTCGCTCTTACACATGGTTGAACACTCCATCTCTCTCAGACACATTGCATAAGCGTACGGACAGGAATTTTCTTGTTTGGCGCCGCACACCCGAGGCTGCTCCACCCCCGCGCACCATCCATCTCCCTCTTACACATGGTTGAACACTCCATCTCCCTCCTACACATGGTTGAACGCTCCATCTCCCTCTTACACACATGGTTGAACACGCCATCTCCCTCGCGCACACTGCATAATCGTACGAATAGGAATTTCCCCGCCAGGCATGTCTGACGTCACACTATTGATAATCAGAACTTCCCGCTCAAGTTGTGAAATTTTTAAGTGAAAAAAATGTTTTCGCCGTAAGTGAGTTTCGATCCCAAACCCACAAGTCGAAAATCGGACCCGTTCCACTGAGTCAGCTGGGGTCCTAGATAAAAGACGCAGAAAGCTGTTATATATATATATAAGTGATATGAACACTTTGTGAAACAGGAATCTTTAAATGACTAGATAGATAGGTGGTGGTATTACAGGGAGCGTTTTGTGAAAGTAACGTGTTTGCGAGTTCGACCGACATGCGTCGGATTGAACTTGATTACGCATGTGCAAAGTCCACATGCGTGCAAACAGCCATGGATTGGGCCTCTTTTCGTCCTAAACCACCGCGCAATATCGACGTATTACTCGTCAAAACGTGTTACAACCTGCAATCAACTATTTTTACCAAGCACATTCAAACTATGGATTTAACTAAGTTAAATGATGCGGGAATGATGGTGAGTTCGTTTCAATCAACATTATGCATATTTTACAATTTCATTTCTGAATGTACAGCATCAGCTCCCGTTGCAAAAACTGAACCAACTTGAGATCGGCAAGACGTATCCGGTAATCAAATTTCGCAAGGTGAAGACGAAATATGGCCAGCGAATAATGGCCAATTTGGCTGAGTGCATAGTATTCCTTCCCCCGCGGATGAATGAAATTATTTCGTCCAATGACGCCATTCTAAATTCGACAAATGGGGCCATCTATATGAAGTATATCGGTGGAGCATATGGCCAGATTGAATTTCTACATCCACCCACAACAGACAGCGCGATGATTTAATTTATTTAAATGTAAAATGTTTAAATTAATAAAATATATTACATAAACTGCGTTATTTATGCACACAGAATTGTGTGCGACTCCAAAACTCAAGCGCAATTTTTTTTCAACTTTGCATGCATGATGAAACTTTAAAATTAATTTTGCAACACCACGCCTAGTCTAATGAATAAAAATTTTTGAACGCATAAGCGCGGCGCCCACATCAAGACACCCATAGTGAGCAGCCAGTCAGGGGTGAGATTATTAGAATTCGCCGGCCAAGTCTGGAGGTTATGTAAAAAAACAAACTTTAATGCGCTTGCGATTTACAAGTTAAATAGAAATGTGCAAACTGCGTGTTATTTATACATAATTTTACAGGCTCAAACACGCTTTGAATTGCATGCGATGAAACTTTAAAATTAATTTTGGAACGCCCCATCCAGTCTAATCAGCCAAGCTTCTAATTAAAACAGTCGAATTTCTGTATAGCGAATTTATATATTATATTCTCCAATTATTGAACTATGTTATATTAAAATTTCAACTATATTAAATCATCTAGAAAAACTTTAAACACACATTCCAATGGCGCCACAGCACAATACACAGTTCAGACGCCATGACAATTCGCGGCAGACGTCTGCGATTTACAAGTTAAAATAAATTTATGGCTTCATATAACACAGCATGGTTCCGGGAACCAACCATCGTAAATGTTGAAAACCTTTAAAAGCAATTTAGCGAATCCAATGGCCAATTGTTGGCAAGAGTTTGCAACAATTCGCAGCAGATATTAATTTTAATGTGTTGACAGTCTACAAGTTAAAATGGATTTATTGGCGTGCGTTACACAGTTTTAGGGTCCGAAAACTTTTGTACGAAATATAAAATGTTCATTTAAATCATTCATGGGGCGCTTTCCACTATTTAAGATCCGTTTAAAATTTTGTGTGTTTCAAAATTTCAAGTCTGAACCCATAGTTTAAAACATACTTCGACACACACTTATTTTCAATAATGCAGCAACAACTTATAATAGAAAATGTTGAATAAACTTTAAATCCGATTTTCAAATTTCAAACAGAGGGCTAGGATTTGATGAATCATTTAATTCACGGTCTGATTGGGTTGAAGTATTATAAAACACTTATATGGAAAAAGCATGTATTTTAAATAAATTCAATTATTGAAAATATGCAAATTAAAAGAAATTATTTTTTCACAATCAAAATTACATATAAGAAAATCATGCAAGTAAATTACGTGTTTTAATCAAATATTCAGATCAATTTACAGACAATATTGACAACACTTATAGAATAAAGAAATAATATTTACAGCTTAAAATAATATGTACAATCTTAAAATACTTATTATCAGTAGTTTATAAAATACATACTTATTATTCAGTGCTTAAATAATTAAAATAAACTTAAATTATGTGCGACACACACTTCAGTCCACATCCATAGTGTCATTTCGCACCAGTTTGTAATGGCCCCAGGGCAATGTATCGGTTGTGTTCTGTTGCAGACAGCGCTTATTGTCATGGGGACTAAGGGCCAATTTAAATTCTCGCACCGTTTGTACCGTGTGACACACTGATCTAAAGCGATGTTGGGTCCGGCAGGCGGTTGAACTTTCACGCAGACACTTGACATAATCATCGAATGTTATTGTGTTCCTAACCACAGCGCCACTCACCCCTTTGGCTTTTTTTACACGGTCCGCACCCTCCACGCGCATAGAATACATTTTACTGCGCAGTCCCACAAACTCGGTTACAATCTGCCCGTTGCATTCATCCTTCATCAAACCGACCACCTTTTTGTTGACCTGGGGCATGTTGAATTGATTTTCAACAGGATAGTCGGATGTGTCGAACAGGTGTATGTCTCGCCGCATCACCTCATAAACATCTGGGGTGCGTAGCTCATAGATAAGGCTGTCAGTATCAGTGTATAAAAGCTTGCATCGTCCGGAAAACTCCCGCACTATGTAATCATAGTGGAAGGCGTAGACGCATGTCTTGGATATATCCAGAACACAAAACCCAACGTATGTCGGCTTATTCATCATTACCTCAGTTTGTGCCAACTGAATCGCAACAAGATCCTCGGCGAAAATTGTGCGGCTGTGGAAGTTTGGTCGGGATATTAGAGCTTCAGCGCCATGCCGGCCGCTCCACTTCGTAGCCAATTTTACATCAACTCGCTTGCGTACGTTTTCCATGGTCTTTCCAAACACCGCATTATTCATGAGCTTGAAAAGATTCTTTTCAAACTCATTGCGGGCTTCTTTACGCTTGCTGCTATTAAGGTCGATATAACCCTTTAACCATGGGGACTGGTTAAAACTGAGGATGCGATGAATTTGCGTGATGCGCAGGCCACATTTCACAGCCTGTTGTAAATTACGATAGTGAATCACATACCGCAATTTTGGTGACAGGGTGGCGAGAAGTTTGTGCTCCTTCGATCCAGGTGGTGCTGCCTGTTCCGGACACAGGGGCAGATCTTGGTGCGCGTCATGAAGTTCCTCCGGATATGTCAAATCCACTTCAAGAATGTAGCCGATTGGTGAGTCATCAGGGACATCCCAGCTGACGGCAGGATCGGCCCACTTGAAGCCACCTGTTGGGAGATGTTGCGACATGGCCCAACCGTATAAGTTATTGACATCAAAATACATTATGTACGTTGAGGGATTATTCGGATTGAACGTTTGCATGTGTTTGTTGTTCGCGCGAGCATAACGGTTGCTGCACTGACTCAGGCCGCCTCTGATCCCACGTTCAACAAACATTAGCATATCGACATCTGTAAGCAGTTCCAACTCGATCTCTGTATACTTTAACATTGCACTCCAGGTGAAGCCCGGAAGTGTGTAATAGTGTGCAGGGTCAAGTTGGTATGACTGCAAGCAGCTGTTTCGAAAGTTTTCGAAAACATCTGCAAGCAAGAGCACGTCTGTTTTCAGATACAAATCCGAATAATCACCCAAAGATGTAATGCCGAATTGCACCCATACTGATTTGGCATGTTCATAATCTGCGTCGGTTATATTGCTCCCTGTTAGATTGCTGAAAAATTGTACCTTCTCAGGCAATTCGGGGGCCTCAAGCTTTTCCCAGCAATCTAAGAACTCGTAGGGGAACACACCCTTCCGCCTCAGCAAAGATAAATCGGCATCAGTTAAATCTTGAAATTGTTGTGGTAAAATTTTGAGAGCTGGCATATAAGATGCCAGCTTGTCTAAAGAAGAGGACATGAATTTAAAAGAGTCGATAAATCTGAAGGAAATATCGCTCCCATCAATATTTTTAGTAAATGAAATGTACCGTTCTTTATTCTGAGGTAGCAGGTTAATGCGCCCGGGGAAACACATAGCAACATCCTTGATGAGGAAATGCGAGTCGTACCCACACAGATTATGAAATACAACGGGAATTGCACGCGAATCTTGATAATTTAGGTTGCAGGCGTTATGCGCAGCACCTCGATAATTACCGGTGAAATGGCAGTGGTCTCGTACTCGTTCGACGCCGAGGGGCTTTTCACAGATGTGACATGTGGTGGCTTCGATGAATTGACGTTGTTGGTCAGGCGTGAGTTGAGTCATAGGAACGGGTGTTTCGTATGCAGACTCCAAGTCCTGGGCTAACCGCCTTAGTTCGGTGGCAAACCATTTAGCCGGCTCCACACCACGATAACTGCGATAGTATGATCTTGAGTCGTCATAGCTGCAGGATATGTAGTAACCAATGCTAAATGGTTCGTGTACTTGAACCACATTGGTTTTATTAGCCTGATTCTAGAAAATAAAAATAATTAAAATCAATTTACAATTCGTTTATGTAAACTTACCGGATCAGGGGTCACACGTTTCAAGATACACTCGAAATCAGCGTATACGATGAATGGCACACGTTCCTTATGGCTCTGGTTTTTGAAACTGATAATGTTGTTGGTGCTCGAAGGCAGATTAACTCGGCACTTATTAATCTGCCCGCAATCGAGGAGGTGGCTCTCCAGTTTTGCATCAGTGTTGAAATAGTGCAGACATCGATCACAAATATATTTCTTCATTTTATCCTTTGATAGCTGACTGCCGACGAGACGCGACAGGTCTTTGATCCACACATAATGGAATGTTAGTGGTTCATCATCATCATCGGCACATTCAATTTGTTCATCATCATCAATGTAACTACTTTGGATGAGGAGTAAATTGATGTGGACATCCTTCTTATTCATAGTGATATGTGTGGGCGAGACTGAAAACGCCGCCTTCTTCTTATGCAGAATGTATACGTTTATTGACACATCATTCTGACGTTCAAATTTTGGTATCGCTCGCGGCATTACGGGGAACTCAATTCCTGTGAAATTGAGCTCGTTTGCAAACCGTGTATAGTTGCCAACACGGCGAGGTGTATTGCCGTGGGCTACTGGGTGTAGCGCCGAGAGCAGTGCCCACTTGAAACACTCGTTGTCTGCATTTTGAACATTGATGCATGCTTGCTTCCGTTTGATCGGTCCTGGTAGATCAAGGTATGACCCAGCACGCATTGGATTGTATTTGTTTATATTTACAGTTAAATTTACGATTCGGTGCAAAGTCCAGCCCGATCCGCGTCCTTGGAACTCTTCCATTTTCCTTCGTGTGGGGTTTGCAACACTGTCTTCAAACCAGACTGTTAAATCAGTTGTTGCACAGATCGCCACATTCCTAGTTGCAAATGTTTTAACTTCCCGCATTTCACCTTCGTTGGTGTTAACACTGTATTCCGACGCTAACACGGTGTTAACTTTAATGTTCCCGTGTTTTGTGATTGCGTTTTTAACACGCACCTTTGTTAGCATCATGGCGTCTGATAGGAATGCATCAATGTCTACATGAGTTAAATTCATCACTGCGCCGGTCCGAATTCGATTCTGGAACGATGAATTTATATCAGACCACATGACGCGCTCCGATCGTTTCGTATTGCGCACGTGGCCACCACCCAAGCGTCGTTGTAAAATTTTCAACCGCATCATTTCGCTCTTGACCATGGTGATTTCGGATATGATGCTGTTCTTCTCACCAACGGTGCCATGGCTATTTCGCATAAGTGCGTACAGAGTTCGAACATGTTTTTGAGCCTCGGACAAAAAGAACTCGATTCTAGCAGTATCATCAGGAGTGATTACATTTATAACCTCCCGCAAAATGGCGGACATCGTGCGATTCGGATTCATTTTATCTACATGCATACCCAAACAGATTAAAAATTGAAATGCAATGCAAAGTTTCCTTACCGAAAGCGTCTGTAAAATTGGATGCGAAAAAATGGCCGACTGGTGTTGCAACACGTTGGTTCACAGCAGTTAAGTTTTGGAAACAAAAAACACTCACGTACAGTTGAAGCAAACACTGTTGTACTGCGTTTTATAAATAAAACAATCGATGCACACACTGTTGTACTACGTTTTTGAAAAATCACTCGATAATACGTCAATATTGTGAGATCAATGGCGACAAAGTGGCTGAGGAATGCGCGTGATGTCGGTTTTACTGAGCGGACGTTGGGGGTGTAAGCCGCTTTTACAAGGGTGCACGCCCTTGTAAAAATCGTGTGCCTATTATATCAAATGAATACATGTTTAAGTATGAGCTGCGTTAGCTTTGTGGTAGGGGCTTTGGTTTTCAACTCGAGGACTCAAGTTCAAACTCCGACCCATGCGAAACATTTTTTTCACTTAAAAATTTCGCAACTTTACACATTGGAAGATGTTATGGTTGATTACTGCATGGCATAGAATTCAGCAGAACATGTTTTACAAACATTTTAGATGGATTGCATGATGTGTTTAAACAAACCATATTTCCCAGTGTTCAAGCTGTGTGTGACAAGCATGCATAAATTTGTTTAACTTGTAAATCGCCAATTTATGGGCGCTGTGAATTGAAGCAACAATTGTATGTATAGAATTCATTGGAATGCTATTTAAAGGTTTTTTTTACATGCATTTAGATATATTGCAAAGGCATGTTTAAACTGTGCGTAACATGTATCCCTAAATTCATTTAACTTGTAAATCACGGCGTCTTAAAGTTTTACAACCACATCGAATTGCAATTGTGCGTTGAAGTCTGACATTGTATGTTTAAAGTTTTTCTAGATGATTTAATATGGTTGAAATTTTAATATGATGTAGTTCACTAATTGGGGAATATAATAATATAAGTTTGCTGGACAGAAATTCGACTGTTTTAATTAGAAGCTGAGCTGATTTAGGTTGCACCGTAAAATTGCTTGGTGAAAAAAAAATTACTTTGAATTTGGCTAAGTTTGTAGCAGCATGCAATTCTAAACGCGTCTGAGCTTGTAAAATTACGCATAAACAACACAGTTACACAGTACATTTTTTTATTTAAATCATTTTACATTTTTTATTTAGACATTAAACAATATTACATTTTTAAATCATAGCACTGTCTATGGCTTGGGAAAAAATTCAATTTGATTATATTGTCCGCCAATATAGCGCATATGGATGGCCCCATTTGTTGAATTTAAGATTGCTTCGTCACCTCCAATTATTTCAGTCATCCTCGGCGGTAAGAATATCGCACAATCCATTAAATCCGCCATTATTCTAACACCATATCTCGTCTGCACTTTGCGGAATTTGATTATCGGGTATGTCGCACCGACCTCGAGTTGACTCAACTTTCGCAGTGGTAGTTGATGCTACACATTCAGAAATAAAATTGTAAAAATATGCATAATAATGTTTTTGAAAATAACTCACCAACATGGCAACATTATTTAACTTAGTTAAATCCATAGTTTGAATGTGCTTGGTAAAAATAGTTGATTGCAGGTTGTAACACGTTTTTTTTTTTTTTGGCGAGCAACACGTCAATATCGGACAATGGTTTAGGACGAAAGGACTCGGTTTATTGCGGCTCTCGTGTACGTCGGCTTTGCGCATGGGCGTTCAATCTGGCACCTGTTGACCGAATTCACGAGCATGCCACTTTACAAAACGCGTTCTGTAATACCGTCCATCTGTCAGTTAAAGATTTCTACTTTACAGGGGTGCGCGCTCCTTATATAACATCTGAATACATGCTTAAGTAAGGATGCTTGCCGGCTCAGCGGTAATGGACTGCCTGCTGTAGCCCCGAGATTGGGGTTCGAAACTCGCTTATGGCAAAACATTTTTTTCACTTAAAAATTTCACAACTTGAGCGGGAAGTTCAATAGTGTGACGTCAGACATGCCTGGCGGGGAAATTCCTATTCGTATGATTATGCAGTGTGCGCGAGGGAGATGGCGTGTTCAACCATGTGTAAGAGGGAGATGGATGGTGCGCAGGAGTGCCGACGCCTCGGCTGTGCGGCGCCAAACAAGAAAATTCCAGTCCGTACGCTTATGCAATGTGTCTGAGAGAGATGGAGTGTTCAACCATGTGTAAGAGGGAGATGGATGATGCGCAGGAGTGCAGACGCCTGACATCGTAATTAGAATAATCCTTTGATTAAAGGGTTGTAATCAATTGCAATCAGATCAATTACGCGGTAATTGGAACAATTACATTTGTGATTAAAGGGTTATAATTAGTGCAATCCGATCAATTGTAATCGGATCAATTACGCGGTAATTAGGGTAATTACATCTGTGATTAAAGGGGTCTAATTACATCTTCGATTAAAGGATTAAAGATGGCGTCGATCAATCCGAGAATCAAATCCGCGAATCAATTTAATTCGCGGCTGCCCCCGTACCCGTGTAGACTATCTACTTGCCTCTCAAATGATCTAATTTTCAGTGCCAATGTATCAACATCGTTCAAAGATACACAGACTATTCGATAGAATCGGTAGACGACTGCAGTATGTATATACAGTAGCAGCAAAAGTAACGCAACAATTCGATACATCTGAAACTGTCGAGTTTTGACCAAAATTAAAAAAAAAAATCGTTTTTAAATTTAATTTCACTTCTTCCAAAGTAATGACATCTTTTTTTAATATTATTTTCTCACGACTTTGAGAGATTATTGAATTGTCCCAATGATAGTATACTAATTTTAACCCCTAACTTGCAATAATTATGCAAACTAAACAACAATTTTCTCTTGAAATTATTCACAACAATATTTTACATATTTATTTATTTTAGCTTTGTTCCCTGCAAGAAGTTTTTTAATTATTTCCAATCTTTTGATAGATAGACAATTTTTAGAAATTAAAAATGGTCAAAATAATTGCTGTTATTTAAATTTTAGATGAAAGAATTAATATATGTAGTAGCAACAAAATTTAAAAACGTTGCGGAATAAACGTGGTTTTGCCTGCGCCATTAAAAACAGTGATTCTAAACCTGATGGAAGAATATCGTTTTTTTACTTTCCAATGGATTTAAACAGGCAAATATTTTGATTGAAATTGTTTCTTCCTGTGAAAATAATGACATGTTGTGGCAAACAGACTCATGCAACGTTTATAATAATAAGAAATTTGTTTGTATCAGGCGTTCTGACTGGATTGAATCCTACAATCGCTAAGAATTAATTGGGAAAGATGAAAAATGTTTACAACGAACAAGATTAAGTGCAAAACAGTTTGAAACGTTTTTAAATGATTTGCAGAATCGACTGCAGTCCCATGCAAAATCAACACAATTTTTGCCAAACGATAAGTTTAAAATCAAATGTATTGTTCATATAATTCTATCATTTTTTGTTTGCAGAGTTACAGACAGAGACGGTTTTGCTGTTAGCAACCATGTTGCTCTCATGCTTCTTCATATCACCGTTTGTTTAACGTCAAACTTATAGTTTGTATAATTCTATGTTTATTTGTTTGTAAGGAAACAGAGAGAGGAAATGCTGTGGCTTTAAAAGTACGCCTAGGAAGTCAACAAAAATAATTACTATATGCAGTTATTTATATGGTTATTTTGTTTAAAAATAAACGTATAGGAAATCAACATGCTTTTGTTTTTCTACAATAAACGACTAAATTTAAAATTTTAATATTCGAGGAATAAAAAAGGATTTCGTCTGAAGTGTTTAAAAAATGGTTATCTTGAGATTTCATATAATTGCGCTTTGATGAAGGAAAACAAAATTTTGTTTAAGTAAATTATTTATTTTGATTCTACGTCTATGATTGTATTGGAGCGCGCTACTGACTTACGGGTTCCAATATGGCCGAAGGTCATTGAAACGAGGGATTGCACTGTCGCTTCTTTACTGTAAGGTAATATTCTTTACTAATAACAAGAAGTGAGAAAACATTGATGTATTTTTTTATTAAAATTTTCGCACAAAAAACTTTGTACAATCCTCCTTCGTCGTTAATGCTTTAAAAAATGCGCTCATGTGGGAACATACTTTGATTCACGATTTTTTATTATTGCAGTCAAAGTGGTGTATCAAATTACGCGCGAGCGTAACGTGTGTGCTTTCACTTTTTTGAAAATCAATTCCGAATGAGATAAAAAATTGTCCACCTAATCACACAATCAGGAAACTTTGCAAAGTCTAAAAACATATTAATTTCAATGCTTTCCAAAGATTTAATCGAATGCGCTGAAATAAATGGAATTTTAAATTTTAATAAATTTAATGACTGCATTTTAAATGTTTCCAACGTAAATTGCGGAAAAAATAAACGTAAAACCGGGCATTATCTGCGTTAAAATGAAACGGGACTGCACAAATTAGACGTAAATAACGGGAAAACGTAAAATGCGGGGACGTAAAAACGAAGTTCCACTGTATCTAAAACTGTTGCAACCAAAAATACTAATTCTACTTACTACTTGATACCGTCTTTGATTTAAATTATAGATTGAATCGAAATTTTGGGAATTACTGCGTCGTCCAGCAATGACGTTATAGCGAGGTATTACTGTATTCCTGATTGGAGAATGCATTCCAAATTTAATGTCTCAATGTCCCAATTCAGAAATTTAATCCAAATTCATTTCTTCAGCGGAATTTATTATTGTATTGAAACTTTTTCTAAATTTAGTAAATAAACAGTTGGATTTGAAAAAAATTTATTTAATCATTTTCTGACACGTTATGTAACCTCCAAACAATACAAATTTAAATATAAAACTAGATTATTGCATAAACAAAAATAATAAAGCAATTACGACAAGTTATATTCTCAATCTCTCGATTGTTAACATATTCAATGCGTTCTTATCCATCTCGTTCAGCGGGTTATTATGCAGAAACAGCAACTCCAAATTGTGCAAACTATCAAAAATAGTTTTTTTTAACCGTACGATTTTATTATTCATTAGCCAGACTTTTTCCAACTTAACACAATCCTCAAACAACTTTTCGGGAATGCTTGTGAGGTTATTATTCGACGCATCAAAACGAGTGAGTCGATTCAACCCCACCAACAAGTCTTCATCAAACACGGAAAATTTATTATAACTCAAACTGATTTCCTCTAAACTCTCCAACCCTCTAAACAATTGGGAAGGAATCTTGGTGATGTTGTTGTGGAACAAAGAAATATAGTTCAATTTCTTCAACCCCTCGAAGACGTTTCCCTCCAAACAAGTCAGATAATTACCATTCAGGTTCAAATAAATCAGATTGGTCAAGTTGTTGAAAACCCCTTTTTCGAGGAAGGTCACACCGCAGTAACTTAATTTCAATTCGGTGAGTGAAGAGAGATTGTCGAAGGTGCCAGGTGCCAAGTAATTAATCTCTCTGTTATTTATGCTGAAGACGGTTGAATTATTACTAAGGTTCGATCTCAGGTCCACTTCACTCAATTTTCGATGAGAAGCATCACTCACAAGAAGGTTTTTTAATCTTTGTATTTCCTTTTTGTTTAGTTCTAATTCAGCAAGTGGTTCGTTTTCTAATTTTTTTTCATTCGTTTCGGCCGTAGCTGTTGCAAGCATTTTTTTCAGCTGTTGCTCAACTGATGAGGTTCTGGTTTTTTCAATTTTAATATCATTTTGTAATTTCTGAATTGCTTCCTCTTTCTCTGACATCATTTTATTAAGTTCAGTTCTTGCATCAATCTTACAAGTTGCCAATTCGGTTGTTAACTTCTGATTTTCAGATTTTGAAGTTTGCATCTCTTTTTTGTGCTTATCTAATTCAGCGACTGCTTCTTCTTGTAATTTCTTGATTGCTTCCTCTTTCTCTGTTATTATTTTGTTAAGTTCAGTTCTTGCATCATTCTTACAACTTGCCAATTCGGTTGTTAACTTCTGATTTTCAGATTTTGAAGTTTGCATCTCTTTTTTGTGCTTATCTAATTCAGCGACTGCTTCTTTTTGTAATTTCTTGATTGCTTCGTCTTTCTTTGTCATCATTTTGTTAAATTCAGTTTTTGCATCAACCTTACAACTTGTCAATTCGTTCTTTAACTTCAGAATTTCTTTTTCTTTTTCCTTGAATTGCTTCTCCAGAAAAGTTGTTAATGAGTCAAGTTTGTTTGGTAGTTCTTTGATTTGAACTTCAATTACCTTTTGATTATCAAATTGATTTACTAATTTGTCCATTTTCGTCATCATTAATTCTTGCCATTGACCTTCGACCGCATAGCATTTCGCTGAGCTTCCTGGTTTTTGTGGTTCTGTGTTGACGGGACAATTTGTGTCTAATCCTTCAGCTAATTCCATCACTTCATCGTTATTCGCTCTTGATGCCATTCTGAAAATTTACCTTTATTAAATCAATGAACATCAACTGCGAACAGGAAAACATTTTAAAAACTAAAATACGATCGTGACATTTATCAAGCTGATTAGATTGGTCATAGTACATTAATTTTATCTTTATTTTCGTCTACAATAAAATTTCCTTATTTTGAAAATAATAATAAGAATAGTTAAATTCTAAATTAATTTGATCTGTGAGTATTTATTGCAATTTTTACTTACATGTTACGTTGAACTGCTGCAAACCAAGTGCTGTCACAGAAAGTGCGCGAAGCTTTTAAGTATGGAACCTATTCCTGTTTTTACCAATGTATTTTTTTATGCGGTTTCCTGCGAAACTTATCTAGCGCATAAAAAAATATAAACAGTAAACAAAAAGATAAGTTGTGGTTTTCCTCTGTCCCACATAATAACACAACTCGCAAAACTACCAGGGCCTCCAACGTTTAAAAAACACCGCATTCGGAGGCTCCAGATTTAAATAGGTTAAATCGCCTTAAATAAATTCTAATATGTGACACACTGTTGGATTCGAATTCAGAATAAAAATTTAAAAAAATACCTAGTAATTTGAAAAAATAAAATTGATTATCATCTGACCTTGAATTTGACCTTGACAAAAATTGAATTATAGTGCAAACATCTAATGTTTATAAAACGATTTATTCCAGTTTTTGTTTCAATTTAAATCGAGCCATAAATAACGGAAATGCCACTAAAAAACGCCTAAAAAAGCCTAAAAAACGCCGCACCCTGTATACTGAAACATGGCGGATTTCTTAAAACATTATTGGAGGGAACAGTAGAAGGGAAAAATCCCCAAGAAAGAGCTACGTTACAATATACTTCCCAAATAATTCAAGATCTCAATTTTTCCATGGGAGAAAGAGAGGAATGAAAAAGAATGGTGAAAATGTTGCTACAAACCAATCGAGAGATTGTAAACCAAGAGAGAGAGAGAGAGAGAGAGAGAGAGAGAGAGAGAAATAATGTTAGCCTTATTTTTAAAATAAACTAGTTATTCGCTTTCAATGTTTTATTATGTTCTCCAAAAATCGAAATCCAATAAAATAAGTTTGTTCTTGTGAATAAAAGGGCCTACCTTAAAATGGGGCTATTTGGAACAAACAGGTGTTTTTTTCTAATTTGACGCCAAATCGGTATCGAATGACATATGTCAAGTCGGAAATTTGTCGATTTGTGAAAATGGGAGTTTTGTTTAATCAGAATTGGAAGTTTTAGCCAATGATATAAAGTGTTTTAGGCAAAAATTTTACAATTTGTAAATCAGTCGTTTGTCAGTCTTTTCTGTTAATCAAATTGTCTCCTTTGAAAACATATTGACTTCGTGTTTCTCAGGTTGGAGTCCTAACTACAATTTAAATACAAGAAGAAACCGTTGAAATACAAAGAAAATAAATTTGAAAAATAAAAATAAATATTTGAAACTGTTTTTATTGTTTTTATCATTGCATTAACTAGTAAAAAAGTTGTGACTAATAAGCCACAACAAAAAAACAAAAAATAAATGCTTTTTTTTCCTTTTTCCTAGTTTTTATATATTCCTATGTGACAGAATCTTTCTAAAGCATCACACCATGTGCGTATTTGAAACAGAGTATAATAAAAGGCTATTTTATACACAAAACTATTTTTGTTCCAAATAACCTCAAACCTGGGTTTACTTGGAATGGTAGAAAACCTGAAAAACGCGCAATAAATATTTGTTTTATTTTCAAAATTTTTATGCCAAATGATAGATTTGATAAACATCTATCCAAAAACATTTAAAATAAAAATTAAAAAATGTATTAATAATAATTCCGTGTCCGGTTCAGACTCTCATTTTCCAATAATTAGCGGCCGCGATGGCCTTGTCATTTCCAAGAAACAAGTCCTCCATCTTGCAGGGCTGCTCAAGCATAGGGCAGATCAAAAGATGATTCGGATCCTGAATTGCACCACAATCGCATCTCACGTCCTCGTTGTCGGGGAGTATTCCCCATCTAGCCATATTCGTTTTGCATTTCGGAACTCCAACTCTCATTCGATTTAAAGTCCTCCACACAGGGTAAGGGCATTGGCTTCCGGAAGCAAGTTCCTCTTTTACCAGTTCCGTATTGTTCTGACCGAGTTCCTCCCTCCACCTCTCAACGCGATTCCGCTCCGGTGGACCCTCCAGTGCCTTGGTTCGAAAAAGAAAACTTTTTCTAGACCTCAGACGCTTGTTCGGTGGTTGGTGGCCGTGCAGAGAGTGTCTTGGGTCGTATTGTTGCTTTTTCCTTTCAATATCGGCAGCAACCTCGCGTCGGATATGAGGTGGGGCAATTCCAATTATAGGGTAAAGTTTTTGAACAGGGGTGGGTTTAAGGCATCCAGTCACTATCCGTGCGGTCTCATTGATGGCTGTATCGACGTGTTTTGCGTGTTTTGAAGCGTTCCAGACCGGAGCTGCATATTCGGAAGCTGTTATACACAAGGCCAGAGCGGATGTTCTCAAGGTATGTGGATCGGCTCCCCAATGTCTATTTGTTAGTTTCCTAAGAATGTTGTTTCGAGCGCTTACTTTGGCCTTTGTATTTATGCAGTGCTGCTTGAAGCTTAGTGTACGGTCCAGTGTAATGCCTAGGTATTTTGGTGCTTGAAAATGTTGCAACTGGGTTCCACGCCACACAATGTTCAACTCTCTCCTTGCCTGCTTATTGTCGAGATGGAAAGCACAGACCTGCGTCTTGCTAGGATTTGGTCTAAGATGATTGGAGTCGTAGTAAGCAGACAGTTCCTCCAAAGCCTCTGACAGTTTGGCCTCCACCTCCTCAAAGCTTTTGCCCTGAGCAGCTACGGCTATGTCGTCCGCATAGATGAACCGTCTGGTATTATCCGACAGAGGTTGGTCATTAGTATATACATTATATAGTGATGGTGCTAGCACACTACCCTGAGGCAGTCCGTTTTTCTGTATTCTCCATCTGCTGTTTTTCCCCATCAGAACAACGGTAGAATCTGAAAAGCAGAAAAATCGTTCCAAATAGCCCCATTGTACGGTACTTTGTCAAAATTTCTTGCTCCAATTTTTCGTGGTAGCACTGATGAACCGCCAGGTTTCCAATTCTGAAGATCAGAAGCGTCTTCAAACCTGTAAAAAAAATAATTTTTGTTGTGAACTTCGAGGAACAAAAGTACCAAATCCCAGTATATTAATGCCAAGAGCCAGCCAAGTCATCTTGGAGACGAATTTTGCCTGGTTGAGTACAGAAATCATCTTCAGGGTTCCCTTGTAATGACAGTTCTACATACTCCTCATCGATGTTAACATCCAATGTGCCACAAGGTAGTGATTGCTCTAAAATTTTAATTAAAATGCAATTTTTTCCTCAATTACTAATTACTTTCAAAATTTAAAAATACCATTCCATCAATTTTGATCTTCCGATTAGTTGATTTTCCATTTGATTTTCTTCTTCTTCTAATTGCTTCCCAGCAAGGTCTTTAATGTCTAAATTTCTCTCTTTTCTTCCAGGCGACTATCAAAATGATTTATCAATCTCTCGAAGGATGTCATCAATAATAATTGTTGTCAGTGACCTTTGGCCGCATAGAATTTCGCTGGGCTTCCTGTTTTTCGTGGTTTTGTGTTGGTGGAACAATTTGTCTGTAATTCTTCATCTAACTCGATCACTTCTTCCTTCTTCCGTACTTGACGACATTCTGAAAATTGCCTTTTTTTAAATAAATCAGCTGCGAACAGGAAATCATTTTAAAAACTAAAATACAATTCTTATCTTGATCAGGTTGATTAGATTGGTCCTAGTACCTTAATTTTATTCCTACTTTCGTCTACAATAAAATTTCCTGAATTTAAATTTATTAAGAATTGTTAAATTCTCAATTAATTTGATCTGCGAGTATTTGCTGCAATTATTACTTACATGTTACGTCGCACTGCTGAAAACCAAGTGCGGTTTCATTGAATCACTCGTTATCTCAAAGATTAAATTTATCTATAAACTCATTTAATGCAAACAAATTATTGCACAATTTATATACACTTCGAAATCATTTTATTCAGTTTACAAACTATTAAATTTACATTTTGGATTACTTTAATAACAATTTCATTTTAAACCTTTGGTTCAATATTGTAATTTCTTCACTGTCTCTTAAATTATTTTATTTTCGGTGCCAATGTATCAACATCGTCCAAAGATACACAGACTATTCGATAGAATCGGTAGACGATTGTAGCATGCGTATAAAGTAGCAGCAAGAGTAACGCAACAATTAGATACATCGGAAACCGTCGAGTTTTGACCAAAATCCAAAAACAAATTCATTTTTAAATTCAATTTCACATCTTCCGAAATAATGACATCTTTTTTTTTAAATGGCAACTTATATTACTTTCTCAACACTTTGAGAGGTTCTTGAATTGTTCGAATGATAGTATGCAAATTTTAACCCCTCACTTGCAATAATTATGCAGACTAAACAATAATTTTCTCTTGAAATTATTCACAACGATATTTAACATATTTATTCATTTTAGCTTTGCTGCTTGCAAGAAATTTTTAAATTATTCTAATCTTTTGAAAGATAGGCAATTTTTAGAAATTAAAAAACGTCAAAATAACTGTTTTTATTTAAATTTTTGATGATGATGTTTAGATTAAATAAATTAATTACTGCAACTCTTCGTGTTAATTTGTATTATTTTAGTTGCCAATCAGTAAAAATAAACGGTTGGCCGCTATAAATGCCCTTCGAAGAAAAATCAATGTGAGTAACAAATCGGTTACTTATTGAACTTTATGTTGCATAAAAATTACTACAAGCTGAATAAAATATAGACAAATTATAATTAGATGTACTAAAATCGTGGTAACTCAAAATGTTGATAAGTTTTGTAATAAATTACTTTTTGATATTATTTTCTTCACTGGAAAGCCTAATTTCGCGAGTATCCCAGGTCTTTTTTTATGCGGTGTTTTCTTATGCGATTTTAATTTATTTTTTAATTCGTTGCTTTGGTTTTATGCGGTTTTAGGAAAGTATGGAACCTATTCCTGTTTTTAACAATGTATTTTGATATACGGTTTCCTGCGAAACTTATCTACGGCATAAAAAAATATAAACAATATATAAAAAATAAGTTGTGGCTTTCCTCTGTACCACAAAATAACACAACTACCTGGGCATTTAAATCGAGCCGTAAATAACGAAGATGCGGCTTGCTGCGTTTTTTAGGCCGCACCCTGTATACTGAGACATGATAGAATTCTTAAAACAGTATTAGAGGGAACAGTAGAAGGGAAATATCTCCAAGGAAGATCAACGTTACAATATACTACTCAAATAATTCAAGATCTCAATTGTTCCATGATAGAGAGAGAGAGAGAGAGAGAGAGAGAGAGAGAGAGAGAGAGAGAGAATAAAAGGGCCTACTTTGTCAAAATCTCTTGTTCCATTTTCTTGTGGTACCAAAGACCATTCCAGAAACAAGAATATAACATAAATGAACAAGAACCGAAACGAGGTGAAAATCTTTTGTTATTCGATGTCATTGATTTTGAATGCGCAGATCTGGCGAAACTGTTAAAATCTGCTCAAAAGACCAATAACAGGAATGTAAAATATGGGTTATTTTCAAACAACGCCGCGAATGTTTATTTACAAATTAAAAAATTCTAAATGATCAAAATGACAATTCCATAAAATCTTTACATATTTCATTCACAATTATGCATTAAATTCTTAATAGTAATAGAAAAAAAAATAAAAAATCTGTAAACAGGATGAAAAATAAACACAATAACAAATAAACAGGATGAAACAAATATAAAAATGAACCGCAAATAAACACAATAATAAGTAAACAGAATTATAATAATAAGTAAACAACTTAATAATTAGGTGATTAATTAATATAGGTACATATAACAGTTGTAACTGATAAAGGAGGTAATTTTAGAGAATTATCTACAAGTTTAGGAGTATCAGTTGAAATCCTGTATTGTTTTGTGGAGGAAAAAAAAGTTTTTTATTTTTTTGATGTTCCACATTTAATAAAATCAGTCAGAAACGATTTGTTAAAATATGACATATTTCTTAATGATAAAAAAGCATCTTGGAAAGACATTGCAACTTTTTATAGTTCTGAAAATCTCTAAATTTAGCTCTAAAGTTAACGAACATCCATATAAACACAAATTTTCAGTGAAAAAGCAGCTGCAGGCACATCAGAATTTCTGGAGAAATTTGATAAATTATTTGATTTACTAAATTCGTCAAAACATAAAAATGCCAAAAAATATGACTTATCATTTATGGGGCTGAATACCAAATGAAATATTTAGATGAAATGGCAGATTTGATAAAATCTATTAAAATTTTTGATAGTGCCGGTAAATTAATTACAAACAAAATTAAATGTTTTGAGGGCTTTAAAATTTCTGTGGGTCGAATTAAAAAATGAAGGCCGTGAAATTGATTATCATCTGATCTTGAATTTGACTAAATTATAGTGCACACATGTGGTGTTTATAAAACGATTTATTCCAGTTTTTGTTTCATTTAAATCGAGCCATAAATAACTGAAATGCGGCTTGCGGGTTTTTTTGGGCCGCACCCTGTATACTGAGACATGGCGGAATTCTTAAAACAATATTGAAGAGAAAAATCCCCCAGGAAGATCAACGTTGCAATATTGGTAATTCAAATTAACTTTTACCGCGCATTGATAATACAGGTAACTGTTGCATTGTGACGTCATATCCAGGATAGGAATTTTTAACGCCACGTCGCCGGTTAAAGTGACTTTTTGTGAATATGTGGCGTTATAAAAATTGGGAAAATTGTGGAAAAATTATGTTACGAATCTGTCATGTTGATAATAATTAAATTGAAGGAATAAAATTGTCAGCGCAAGAGAACCGTGAATTTTTAATTTTCCCTTGAAATGTTGCGTGAGCGCCATCTATTACGGACCCAAGAAAACGCATGTGTCAAAATACTGCCAGTTCGCAAGAATTAAATGCGAATTCTAAATTAAACTGAGCTACTAAGAAGAAGTGAAGAAACGTTAATGTATTCTTTTTATTAAAATTTTCGTACAAAAAACATTGTACAATGCTTCTTCGTCGCTCTTGCTTTAAAAAATGCGCTCATGCGGGAATATAGTTTTCGTAAATAACTATTTCCAGATTGGAGAATGCACTTCAAATTTAATGTCAATATCCCAGTTCAGAAATTTCGTTCCAATTCATTTCTTCGGCGGAATTTATTATGTGTTGAAACTTTTTCCAAATTCAATAAAATGTAAACAGATGCATTTAAAAAATTTATTTAATCATTTTCTGACACGTTATTTAACCTCCAAACAATACAAACTTAAATATAAAACAAGATTATTGCATAAATAAAAATAATAAAGCAATTACATAAAGTTATATAACGTGTGTACAAATTGCCGGAAAAGCTACACGCAGTGACATTCTTAGTTCGGTTCTGAATAAAAAATCTTAATGTTAAAATGTCGTATCATGCTTCGTTTGTTTTCACGGGGTTCTTGAAGTTCAGACTTTTAGTGCGTAACTAAGACTTACTCTTCGATATCTGTTCATAGAGATAGCTGTAATTTAGTTTAAAGAACAATTTTTACTAGTATTATTGTGTAAACGTTTTCTTTTTGATTTAAAAGTTTGTTTTTAACATTCCTTAATTAACGTACTTTCACGAAAAATACATTTGACAACGTTGGTTTCAATCAAAATTATTACTGTCAAATTTTGACGTATGTATTTAATTCGACTACCGTGTCTCATTTCGTTTAAACCCTGCTTCTTCGTGGTTATTTGTATTGTTTTGATTAGTTGTTGAGCTACTGTGTTTTATCGTTCCTTTGTTGTTATTTTATTCCTTCATAATGGATTTTACATTTAATGAATATGCCGATATGTACATGGTCTATGGTTTCTGTAATGGAAATGCTAATTTTGCACAACGAGAATATCGCCTACGTTTCCCAAATCGGAGACATCCTAGTGGAAATGTATTTCGAAGGCTGGATCAACGTCTACGTGAAACTGGTTCGGTTACTAAAAGAAATGCTAATGCTGGTCGACCAAGAGAAAAGCGTACATTACCACTAGAAGAGCAAATTCTAGACGCAGTATAAGAAGATCCTTCCGTTAGTACCCGACAGTTAGCTTCAACCTTAAATATCCCTAGTAATAAGACCGTTCAGTTGGTTCTACGAGAAAACCTTCTTCACCCCTATCATGTTTGTAAAGTTCAGCCGCTCTATGAAAACGACAACATTTTTCGATTAAATTTTTGTAATATAATGTTAAATAGAATTCAAGAAGATGGCAACTTTTTAAGATGTATTCTTTGGAGCGATGAGAGTATGTTTACCAGAGATGGTGTATTTAATACCAACAATGTTCACAATTGGGCGGATGAAAATCAGCATGCATTTCGAGAATATGGTCACCAAAGGAGATTTTCCATTAACGTTTGGCTGGGCATAATAAATTACCGGGTCATTGGGCCAATTTATCTAACAAATCGTCTCAATGCCAATGAGTATCTCAATGTATTGGAACAAGTTTATGACGAAATGCCACTGAATATACGCCATAACATGATTTACATGTATGATGGAGTTCCTGCACACTATGCTCGTAATGTAAGACAATGGTTGGATGAACATTTCCCAAACAGATGGATTGGTCGCGGCGGTCCTATCTTGTGGCCTGCGAGATCTCTCGATCTCAATCCTTTAGACTTTTTTGTTTGGGGTTTCATGAAGGAGAAAGTTTATGTAACGCCTCCTCAAGACGCTGACGAAGTCAGAAATAGAATTAACGCGGCATTATTGGAAATTACACCACAAATACTCGAACAAGTAGTACAGACGATACCTCGTAGATTGCAACTATGCTTAGAGACAGATGGTTTTCAATTCCAACAATTACGTAGTTAATAGTGTCACTGATTTACTGTCAGATAAATATCCAAACAAAGAACTAATCGTTTCATAAAATAACTATAATTAAACATTTTTCAATATGTATTATTTTGACAATAAATAATTTGAAAAACAAATCATACCTCGCGTGATGTGTAGAATCTAAAACGTCAGATTGAACCAACTGATAATACTAATAATGAGTAAAATGCGACTACAGTGTTGCCAAATGCATGTTTCTTTAAAATGGTTCCTGAACACATACGAAGCATGATACGACATTTTAATGTTAAGATTTTTTATTCAGAACCGAACGAAGAATGTCGCTGCGTGTAGCTTTTCCGGCAATTTGTACACTGAAATTCTGGATTTTTAACAACCTCAATGCTTTCTTATCCATCTCGTTAAGCGGGTTATTCTGCAGATCCAGCGTCTTCAAATTGTGCAAACTATCAAAAATAGTTTATTTCAACCGTACGATTTTATTATTGTAAAGCAAGACTTGTTCCAACTTAACACAATCCTTGAACAACTTTTCGGGGATGCTTGTGAGGTTATTTTCATGCGCATGAAATAGAGTGAGTCGATTGAACCCCACCAACAAGTCTTCATCAAACACAGAAATTTTATTATGACCTAAGTCGATAATCTCCAAACTCTCCGACCCTCTAAACAATTGGGGAGGAATCTTGGTGATTTTGTTTCCGTTCAAATGGATCTGCTGCAATTTCTTCAAACCCTCAAAGACGTTTCCTTCCAAACAAGAAAGATAGTTAAAATTCAGGTTCAACCAAATCAGATTGGTCAAGTTGTTGAAAACCCCTTTTTCGAGGAAGGTCAGACCGCAGGAATTTAAACCTAAGTATGTGAGTGAAGAGAGGTTGTTGAAGGTGCCAGGTTCCACGTAATTAATCTCTCTGTTATTTATGGTGAAGGAGGTCGAATTACTAAGGTTCGATGGCAGGTCCCCTTCACTCAATTTTCGATGAGAAGCTTCGCTCACAAAAAGGTTTTTTAATCTTTGTATTTCCTTTTTGTTTCGATCTAATTCAGCAAGTGGTTCGTTTTCTAATTTTTTTTCATTCGTTTCGGCCGTAGCTGTTGCAAGCATTTTTTTCAGCTGTTGCTCAACTGATGCGGTTCTGGTTTTTTCAATTTTAATATCTTTTTGTAATTTCTGAATTGCTTCCTCTTTCTCTGTCATCATTTTATTAAGTTCAGTTCTTGCATCAACCTTACAACTTGCCAATTCGGTTGTTAACTTTTGATTTTCAGATATTGAAGTTTGCATTTCTTCTTGTAATTTCTGAATTGCTTCCTCTTTTTCTCTTATTATTTTGTTAAGTTCAGTTCTTGCATCTTCACAACTTGCCAAATCGTTTGTTAACTTCTGATTTTCAGATTTTGAAGTTTCCATTTCTTTTTTGTGTTTATCTGATTCAGCGACTGCTTCTTCTTGTAATTTCTTAATTGTTTCCTCTTTCACTGTAATCATTTTGTTAAATTCAGTTCTTGCATCAACCTTACAACTTGCCAATTCGGTTGTTAACTTCTGATTTCCAGTTTTTAAATTTTGCACTTCTGTTTTGCGTGTATCTAATTCAGTGACTGATTCTTCTAGTAATTTTCGTAATTTCTTAATTGCTTCCTCTTTCTCCGTCATCAGTTCAGTTTTTGCATCAACCTTACAACTTGCCAATTCGTTCTTTAACTTCTGATTTTCTTTTTCTTTTTCCTTGAATTGCTTCTCCAGTAAAACCTTTAACGATTCAATTTTGTTTGTTAGTTCTTTGATTTGAACTTCAATTGCCTTTTGTTCGTTTATTAATTAAGCACAAACTTTACATGCCAAATAAAAAATGTGAATGTGTGTTTAATTAAAATATATTCATCTACAGGAGAATTCCTCTCTTTATTTAGATTTAATTTTTGCTTACAAAATGTCACCTCAGTGGAAGTTATAAAGCATTAGGAACTGTCTAAAAAAATAGCTCGTCTAATGTTCTAACAATATTTCAAAAGGATACATGAATTTTTAAGTGATTCACCAATTAGATTGAATTTCCCGAGGAATCAATTGAACTAATTGTTCACTGCGTTCCCAGACTTGTTTCATCAGTACCGCATTTCTGCCTTCCTTGGCCATCTTGGCTACCTTACAATCCGAAAAATATTCACCTGAAGTATTTTTAACATCATCTGAAACTGCTACATAAATTGAAGTTTGTGCACCTTCTTCAGAAGTCTATTAAAACAATAAAATAAAATCAATTCAAAACAAGAAACAAAATAGTTACCTTCAAGAAATATTTAAGTATATATTTTGCAAATATTCTCAACGGTGTAGAGAAATGTCTTGATATTTCGGTGTCCACTGCTCCTGGATGCAAGGAATTCGTGGTAATTCTAGTTCCGTTCAATCTTTTTGCAAGTTCATTTGTAAAAAGTACGTTGCAAAGCTTGGTTTTGACGTAGAGTTTTTGGCTCTCGAGAAAACCTTCCCCTCCTAATTTATTCAAATCCTTGACATCCGAGAACTTTGACAAAAGTGATCCCATTGAAGACACGTTTACAATCCTGCTTGGAGCAGATTTCTTAAGTAAACCTACAATTAAATAATTAGTTTTGGATAAATTGTTGGGATTAATATTAACCGATTAATAAATTTGTTAATAGAAAATTGCTGAAGTGATTCACTTGCATTAATAACTCCAGTCCATCTTTGGTTAAAACGTTTTCAAGTCCTACTGCTCCAGCATTGTTAACCAAGATATCTAATCTTTTTTCTGTTGTATTAATGTCGCTGGCAAAATTTCTGACTGATTGTAACGAAGCCATGTCTATGATTTTAACCACCACATTTTCATTCCCGGTAGCTAAAATTATTTTGGATCTTGCTTCTTCAGCTTTCTCCGTGTTTCGACATGCTAAAATCACTCGTGCGCCTCTTTGAGCAAAATCAAGAGCGGTGTAGTATCCAATGCCTAATTAAAAAAGCAGATAAAGCATGATTAGGTAAATTTATAAACAAACCTGTATTGGCGCCTGTAACGATTGCAGTCTTCCCCACGAGGCAGGTATAACTTCTATTCCATCCCGTTGTTAATTTTACGTAGATTTTTATTATTACGGCAAAAATTAAGAAAATTGCCGCTATGCAACAACAACAGTGACAACAGCAAGCCATTGTTGAAATAACTTGGATTTTGTTTATGCAATATCGATTACCCGTTTTATCAAATTGAGTGTTTGTTTAATCACTGAGTAATAAAAATGATAACGGTAAATGAAAATCATCTTGCATGACATACAGAGCTCGGGTTTAATAAGGTTGGAATGAGCTTATTGCGAAAACTTTGTGACTTGCTATTTTTAAAACTATTTCATAATTGAACTTAATTTATTACCAAAAATATTGTGGTAGTTGTAAAATTTATCTTTTGGCTGGATATAATTTTGATTGTCATGATATAATTTTCTAAAAGTTTTTATCTTGCCCGTATCTAAAAGATGCCGCTGTTTAATAGTTGATTTGAAAATCACCGATTGATCTTGAACTTGGTAATTAAAATAATTGTACTGATTACATTGTGCTAAGACATAGTCAAAATAAGTGTTTTAGAGAAGAAATTGGACGAAGTTCAAAAAATAAATATAATTAAAGTTTTCTACTAACGGGAAGGTTAGTTAAGAATACTTTATTCGCTCACAATCTTTGTTCAATTTTTTATTAGAACCTTTTATGCATCGGATACAACATGTTGATGTTGTACATATTAAAAGAATTGATGCTAGCTATGTCGAGCAATAGAAGAAAACAACAGTAAGAGGCCACCTTTTGATTTTTTTGAGGTTGAGAAAGTTGAACATTGCATCAATTGGGGTTGAGTACACCAAGCTCTTCATGTACCCCCATAAAAAGAAGTCACACGGATTTAGGTCTAGCGATCTGGAAGGCCACGCTACAGTTCGTCCTATCCATCGTTGAGGAAACGTTTTATTTAGCCAATTTTGCACGATGCGTGCATGATGACACGGGGCACCATCATGCCAGTACCACATATTTTCACGAAGTTATAGGGGCAAATTCTCCAATAATTCAAAAAGGTGGTTTTTCAAAAAATTTAAGTATTGTTCTCCATTTAGCCGTGTTGGCAGAATGTAAGGTCCGATTAGTCGTCCATTTATAATTCCGGTCCAAATATTGAGGGAAAATTGTTGCTGAAAACTGCGGACCCTTACAGCATGAGGATTTTCGTCTACCAGACATGTGTGTTATGCATATTGAAAATACCTTCTCTGGTAAATCCAGCCTCATCAGTTGTCAATTCAATAGATAAAAAATTGGGTTGCTCGTTTATTTTTGCAAGAACCCATTCGCAAAATCGACGTCTGTGAGGTAAATTCTCTGGTTGCAAAAACTGAACTTTTCGTACATGATACGGATATAATTGTTGTTCTTTAAGTATTCTTCAAATCGTATTTCGCGATATTCCATGTTGGTGTGCTAGTCTTCGAATACTAGTCCCTGGTCGAGCTTCCACGCTTTCCAAAACAGCTTCTTCAACATTTTCAATGCGCTCAGGACGTTGTCTACCACGATCCCAGATTGCAGCCTTAAAAGATCCGCGATTCCGGAGATGCTGGACAACCCGTGCAAATGTAAGAACACTAGGGATGCGACGATTTAGAAATCGCTGCATGTAAATTATCCGGGCTTGGGCAGCATTTCCGGTGGCTTCACCATACGCTAATACAATATCCGTGTATTCATTATTCGTAAATGCAGGCATTTTTACAAAATGTTCACTTTAATCCGCGAATCAAGATGTATCTACACAAGAACCGCTTGACGTACACTTAGCTCTTAGCTACATACCTCGGCGGCGGGTCTAGGACGGTTCGCCGCGGCCGGTTCGTCGCCAGCCGGTTCGCCGCCAGCGGATTCGCCGCGAGCCGGTTCGCCGCGAGCCGGTTCGCCGCGAGCCGTTTCGTCGCCAGCCGGTTCGCCGCCAGTTAAAAAATTTAAACCATTTATTGACAATAACATTCTAACTAACTGACTATTCACAAGCGAATTTCATTCTGTTTCCTGATAATATTTCACAATTATAGTTGGAAATTAGTTTTGTATGTTTACAATTTCCAATTGTCAAAATTTGGAAAAAATGTATTTTAGTTATAATAATTTTCAATTAAATTCATGTTAACGGACACACACTAATGTCAACCTCAATTTCTAAATCAAGATTTTGTTGTATCAATACTCTGAAAGTAAAAGAGCAAAGCAATCCATGAAGCATTTAAAAATCATTTAAATGTGCAGAAAGCAAATGCGATAGCAATTAATTTCAGTGTTTATTGCGAAAAGGGTAATATTTTATACGTAAAACAACGGTCACTTTATAGAAAATCTAAAATGCATGTATTAACAAAATTTACAAATAGAAGAAAAAAATTGTGATAAGAATAATTCAGATTCGTCAACTGTTTACAGCAAATTAATAACTACATAGTACATACACAGACATAATCTCTAACATAAATACTTGAAATGATAGCTCCGTTATTATTTTTACAAATTTTTGAACAAAATAGATGCCGCTCCAACTGATCCTGCGAACCTTCAAGAACTGATTGTACCACAGTCATATCAAGAATATATGCCACAAGCCAACGTTGTTATTAATTTCTTACTTTGTGATTCGGGCCCTGAATTAGACAGAATTTTAATTTTTTTGGAAGAGAAGATTGGCTACAACATTTGTTCACTGCAGATACCTGGTATGTAGATGGTAGCTTCAAAATATCGCCAAATATATTCAGCCAAGTATTTGTGATTATGGTGAAGAAATTTAATGGAGTACATGCAATAGTGTATGAGTTGCTCCCGAACAAGCAGGGCGCTACTTACCGACGAATGTTTCATATGATCCAGGCTAAGCTCCCAAATTTAGCACCAACCGTTGTAAATTGTGATTTTGAACAAACAATTATAACAGCTATTAGGGAATGCTTTCCCGATGCAGCAATGAAAGGTTGCTTTTTCCACTTGGCTCAAAACATGAGAAAGCGTTTAGCCCATTTAGGACTCTTGAACGAATATAAGAACAATCCTGAATATCCGAGGATACTTATATTGGAAGACCGAACCGTGGAGGAAATGGGAGACGAAATCCATTGTTTCCACCCAATTTATGGAATGTCCACGAATGCACCCTAATTGCAGAAGATCGAACAAATAATTATGCGGAGGCCGCGCATCGTCGTCTGCAAACGGAATTGAGCGTATATCATCCATCAATTTGGAAATTCATCGATGGATTACGAAGAGTCCAAAAGGGTTGCGATGTGTACATGGAACAATTAATGGCCGCACAACTTCCTCCCATGAAACTTAAAAAGTTTCGTGACGCCGACGACAGAATTTTAAGAATTGTGCGTGATTTTGGCAATAAAAATAGAACTCATGTAGAGTATTTACGTGCAATAGCACAGAATTATTATCAATTTCATCAATAAAAAGTTATTTGTGTTTTATTTGTGGTTTAATTTTGAATGGAGAGGGCACCTGCAGAAGTCTGTTTTTTAGGTGAAAATAAACTTGTACATCATTGTAAGCGGAATTAAAAGTTCAATCAGAAATATAATAATTTTGGTTCAAAAATTTGTAAAAATAAAAACGGAGCTATCATTTCAAGTATTTATGTTAGAGATTATGTCTGTGTATGTACTATGTAGTTATTAATTTGCTGTAAACAGTTGACGAATCTGAATTATTCTTATCACAATTTTTTTCTTCTATTTGTAAATTTTGTTAATACATGTATTTTAGATTTTCTATAAAGTGACCGTTGTTTTACGTATAAAATATTACCCTTTTCGCAATAAACACTGAAATTAATTGCTATCGCATTTTCTTTCTGCACATTTAAATGATTTTTAAATGCTTCATGGATTGCGTTGCTCTTTTACTTTCAGAGTATTGATACAATAAAATCTTGATCTAGAAATTGAGGTTGACATTAATGTGTGTCCGTTAACATGAATTTAATTGAAAATTATTACAACTAAAATACATTTTTTCTCAATTTTGACAATTGGAAATTGTAAACATACAAAACTAATTTCCAACTATAATTGTGAAATATTATCAGGAAACAGAATGAAATTCGCTTGTGAATAGTCAGTTGGTTAGAATGTTATTGTCAATAAATGGTTTAAATTTTTTAACTGGCGGCGAACCGGCTGGCGGCGAAACGGCCCGCGGCGAAACGCCTGGTGGCGAAACGGCCGTGGCGAACTGGCCGCGGCGAACCGGCTGCGGCGAACCGTGCCATTCCCCTCGGCGGCAGCCGGACAACAAACATACTAACAAAACGTAGATAATTTTTTTGCAGTGAGCAAGAACTAATATTCACGATCATCGTCAGTGATTTATCAAATCAAGGCGGCTCGTCAATTTCAGGGAGGGTAAAATGCCAAAACAAAATTGCGATTTCGAAAAAATGGTACATAGAAAAAATGTTTGTTTTGAGGAGTTCTACTATGGGTTAAAATTAATGACATTATTTCCGGGACACGTTGTATAGCGTAGAATAGAGAAACTAAAGATTACAAAAGCCCTTTACAGTCATATGTCACCCCAAACGACCGTATCGTCAAAAATTAGAGATTTGCAGTTAATTTAGCAGAAAAAAGTTATATCTTTGAGCGGCAATATTATCAAAATCTAGTGTCTGTATCATTTGTCAATTTGAATTTGTAGTCGTTTTGATAAGTTTCAACATTTACTTGAAATTGTCAGCAGGACGGAATAAAACCGCAATTATAACAAAAGCTAATTAAGGTAAGATATAATTTCCACATTCCATTTTTTATTTTTTATTTAAAGGTTTTGGCTATTGACTTTGCACAAAGAGGTGCAAGTGTCATCCATAGTTTGCAGCAATCAGTAAGGGACTTTGCAAATGATATTAACGTCATCGACAACCGATTGGACATTTTGATCAACAATGTCGGTGCTGCAGGGCGCGATGATACATTAATCGAAGAGGGTTTGCAGTTGATGCAATTTAATCATTTTGTGACGTTCTTGCTCACTAATTTAGTGATCAATCTACTTGAAAATTAGCCCCTAGCAGAATTGTCACTTCTATTACAGCATGTGTTGCAAAATTTGATGTCAACAAAATAAATTCGTATCCAGACAGGCATTTACTATGTAACATTTTGTTTTGTTTGTTTACTGAACGGCTAGCAGGAGCTGGAGTTATTTCAAATTCCTTAGTGGGGTGTCATACTTTGCGGTTTGCGGTTGCGTTTATAAACAAAGATTATAATGTTTATAACCGCAAATCGATGTCACACACGCGGTTTCGTTTTGATTGTAAACATGCTGTCAAAAACCGCGCTGCAGCGTTCACACACGCGGTTCTAACCGCGCGGTTATGCCCCTCCCTGAAGTTTATTCGATGCATGTGAAAGATGTCTCAGTTATCAATATGCTTACGTTCGAAGAGACAGTGTGCATCATTTATGCTTTGAGAAAACGACGTCAAAAAAAAGAAGGTATTGGGTCCATCCCTTAAATAATAGTTTACGGAAAACGGGAGGCCAATTTCAATGCCTTTACCACCGATTGAGGGAATACCCCGATAAATTTTTTAACTACTACAGAATGAGTATTGGCTCATTTGACGAATTAGTTACTCTCATGAGGCAGGATCTACAGAAACAACATACTGCATTTAGAGATGCCATTAGCGTACAAGAAAGACTAACCGTTTTTTCAACCCATATACTTTTACGTAGAATACCTTCATTATTGACTACAGCTGACAAAACTTACATTATATCGTCTATTGGAGATATCCGTAGTTAAAGGGTTAAACATTATTGATGTTAGAATGCTACAAAAATAAATCTCACATTTATGAAAAGTTGTAGTAAACACTCAAAGAAATCTGTTTATAATTTTTAACGCTTACTTTAAAAACAACCTTTAGGCAGGTATTATGTTACACATGTCTGGTCAGCGCGATTTTTAAAAACAGATGACTGGATTTATTCCATTTCATGTTATTTAAGTTAACATTTAAATAAAGCAATTGGATTTAAATCTGAGCTATTCATTAATTTTTAAACCCATATTCCTTTAATTGATACTTAATATCACAACCTTCCAAGAAATATTCGAGTTTAAACACGAATTCTGTTAAGAATAATATTTTAGTGCATCACAGCAAAACTGGAAATTTGATTAATTATCTATATAATAATTATAAATATGTATATGAAATCTCCCTTACATCTCTGTTTCATTTAAATTAAAAATAAGAAATTAAATAGTAGGTATATTAGAAGCAAAAAAAAGAACAAGATAATGTTTACGAAATCATATCTTTGAACAGTTTATGTTTATAAAGTTATACATGTACACAAATGCAGTAATTTATTGCCTACCGCGCGGCTAGTGTGTCATGCTCCATAAGAAATAATGTATCAGACTCCTCGCGGCCTGCCGCCTGACCGCGACAGGACGCGGTCAAAGAAGCGGCAGATGTTTACATAGCGGCAGATGTGACACCTCACATTTGAATCAATGTGTTTCAGAAAAGCGGCATGAAGGTCACTTGCTACCGCAAACCGCAAACCGCATAATGTGTCATCAGACTTACATCCTTGTGCAGTACAAACTGAGATTCTTAAGACATTTCGAAGATTATTTCGTATGATATTGATAAGTGTTTATGCATTATTTTTCAAGGTGCGTTTTTAATATAAAGCGTCAAAGCCTTACCAGCTTTTTATTGAAATTCGCCTTAATTTCGATTAGAAATCCTGTAATGCCAGTAAAAAATGTTATTTACAACTTTCAAAACATAACCAATAAATCAGGCAAGTGTTGTAAAATAACAATGCTGGCTTTAGTACGGACCTGATAACCCTAGGTTACTGTGTGGTCTGGTCTGATCATTTTGTTATCATTTGCCGTCAAATAAATTTACCACTCTAAGTTATTTCAAATCGTAAATCTCTCTTGGAAGTTTTGGTAATTTTGTTATTAATCGAAAACTAGGCTAAAATGCCTTTAAAAAATTTAAACGAAACTATTTTTGTGACTTGCAAGATGAAACTAAACGCTTGATTTTTCCAAAAAGAATGTTTTTTGCTTTTTTACGACGCGACGTCTCATTTATCATAATTGAAGATAATAATTTAATATTTTAGCCCAATTTTTGGAGGACCCTGTACATTATTGAGATATATTAACTTCAGCTAGCATTTCACACAAAAAGTATAACACTTTTGGCACAAGGGTCACCCAATTTTGATCGTATTACATATATTTACATGTTTTTAGGACTTGTTAGTAATAAACTGCATTAACCAAACATTTTGATCGAATATAAGGAACATTCTGAAAACTGTTTTATTTTAAATAATTTGTCATTAATTACTAAATAATACATGCAAGTAAAGAAATTAAATTTGAACGAAGGTCGCTCATAAATCAGACTATTTAAATGGTAGGTACAACGTAAGATGAATGTTGCACTTTTATTTGACCGCCTGCAGCGTCTATAGGCTTCCAACACGTATGTCTGTGAATAAAAATCTACTCTAAACATTTGTTAATGATACAGATATTTTACAAAATTGTGAAAAGGAAAGAAATCCAAATACTTGCCCAATTACCGAAACTATGGAAAAGAAAAACAGTTCTACTACTAACATCCTAACAAACACTTCCAACTCTTTTTCAGTAACTTGTTCTTCATCATCCGATATTAATTTTCATAATGCATCTGGCTGTACATGACCACCCGAACTGCTCGGTGTGCCCTGATGATGTTGACGACCCTGTTCACCGCCTTCTTGCCTGTCCACTTTTTAATGAAGCTCGGACTGCCTTGCAGGCCCAGTTGCTAGTCTGGCCCCCGCCTCTAGAATCTGCGCTTTTTTGGGATCCTGCGTGGATCTTTCCTTTTACGGTGGCAATAGAATGACCCACTTGCCACCTGCTCCTATGCCTTCCCTATATGCTTTGACGCCATGGTGCTGTTACCTTTCCTGCATTTTACTGGTTCCCTAATTCGTCCTCGTCGTAGGCAATTCTGCCCCTATTGTTTTCAACAGTTTTTCCTTAATTTTAAAATATTTTCGCTATTGTAACTGTAATTAATTTTTTATTTCTGTAATATTGCGTTCAATTTGACGCTGGTCTGTGGATTATATGCGCTGTTGGGCGCCTTTTGTTGTTGGCTGTACATTCACATTCAATACACTCCGTGATTCACGTAACTTTCCGAGGCATACGCCCAATATTCAAAAATTACAACATGCTGGATACAAAAAACATATATTTAAGTTTCATATTTTTGAAAACTCCTGATAAAAATAACTGCCAAACTGACAATTTAAATTTGCAAAATGCATTCAAACTGTTTTCATTAATTAAAAATAAATACAAGAGTTATGAAAATGAAAACTATGTGAAGATAATTCAACGAAGCAACAAACTGTTATTATTTTCAAAAATATAGGGACCAATAATGTAATAATGTAATGTAAGAGACGTTCTGAAAATGGTTTTGTCGCGTCCAGTGTGGAATGTCCAAGGCATAATAATGGCAGTTGTGGCGGTTAACTGCTCCATTAATCCAAAATTTTGTCTCATCGCAGAACATCACGAATCTTAAAAAAGTCGCCTTGGGGACCCACCACTTACCTTACATAAAATTTCAAAAATTAATACGATGTGCATAGTCAATTTCCTTTAATTCTTGCACTAAGATCACATGGTAGGGATTAAATTAATTTTATTTTATAATAATCTAACTGCAACAACTGCATTTTTGTGACACTCGCCGTAGATTACAATCATATCCACTCGTTCACCGTTTGAATACATTTTGAAATTTAACTTTTTTTTGTATGCCTCGGAAAGTTTCGTGAATCACGGCGGTGTATAAATAATAATTAATAATGTTCTAATATTGAAAATTACTTTTACTTTCTAAAATGTATATCCACAACTTCTAAACACTTCAAATACAAGTAGTAGTACTAGCGGAAAAAGCATTGTATGTACCACGGCAGTAAAATGTATATCGAACTCGTCTTGTTGCTCGCCTCGGCTTCACCTGGGCTCACAATTTCAAAACTAGTGCGATAAAAGTATCATTTTACTGCCTTAGTGAATAAAGAGCTATTAAGTGTCTGGAGCTAAAAGTGCAAGGATCCGACATTACTGGATAAACAGTTGAAGTCAAAGCAGATTAAAAATTCTACACTATCAGGAAACAACATTGCAAAAACAAAATGAATCGTTTCACCATAAGAATGATCCATTAAATAAATTTTGTTTTTATTGAAACGCTTCATAAGGCGATTTAGCAACAAAACATTGTTCATTAAATGATAATAAATTCCTTGCGGAAGCTGGGATGATAATCCGTTTCCCGGAAAATCGATTGCTAGATAACTGAATTATTTGGGAAGAAGTGGAATTAATCGATCGAAACTTCCACAATTGTTCTTAACAACGAAAACTTTCATTAAACGATTTAAGTAATTAAACCTGGCCTCATTGTACAGGAATTTTAACTTTTTCACAACTCAATCCTTGCGATGACATTTTCAAACTAGGAGACGAGGCAAATTAAACTCTGTTATTAAAATTACTGTAAAGCGTGTATTAAATATACTACACATACCTATAGGACTTCCAAAAATAACTAAAAATTATTTAATTAAAATAATTGCTCTACATTGCACTAATTTCATGTTAAATTTTCGTTTCTCGATTTTCAACATCGTATTTTTTCAAAAAATCAGTTATTAATGCCCCCAATTCTTCAGGATTATTTAAATGAACGTGGTGGGTGCCGCTGACTTCATGGTAAACCCAGGATTTACATTTCTTCTTCACTATTTCGTTAAAATCGGCGCTGAACGCTTTATAAAATTTATTGAAGTATAAACCATCGACCCCTTGGCTCAAAAAAACTGGGCTGATAATTTGCTGGCAGGCGTCGAGAATGTGATCGTTGCCCCAATAATAAGGAGCCCCTGCTTTTACACGAATATCGCGACCTAAGTAAAACTTATTTGGATGTATTTTCGAAGGCAGGATGTTTCGTTTTAACATGTGATGGACAAATTCGAGCGAAATGGAATTAAAAAAGGATTTGTGCAGTCTTTCGATGAGTTCCTGTTCGGTGTAACTCGGAGGTTCTATTTTAGAATTATGTAAGGCTTCGTATTTTAAAAATTCCAAGTAATTTTTGGCTAGTTTGTTTCCTAAGTTGGCGTAAGGAGTGTAAGGCTTCAGTCCATCCAGACAAATAAGAAAATCAACGGTTTCCGGAAACATCATCGAGTATTGGGCGTTTATCGCACCTCCCATCGAATGGCCCATTAGAGACACTTTTGGCCATTGGAAATAATTCATAAATCGATTTACTAAAAGTATGTTGTCGGTGTGACTATAAGGTACTCCTTTGGGAAGATGGGAGGAGTATCCATGTCCCGGATAGTCGATCGCCAAGTAAATTTTATTTTTCGGGAGAAGGGGGATTAACCGGTCGAAACTGCCACTGTTATCCTGCAATTGTATCTTTGAGATTCATAGTTTTTAATTCCCTCGTGCGAATGATTACCTTGAAAGCGTAGTTTAACCTTAGGACGGGCTTGGGAAGTCAGAGCAAAGCCGTTGGTGTTGGACAACAAAGGGGATCCCCTTTATTTATTTTTATTGTAGAAGTAGCGTGACATTAAAAAGTCGTTTACATCCAATTAACGTTAGGAAATTAGGAAGGATTTCAAAAGTGATTGGTGCAATTTTTCCAAACAAAAGTAAAGTGATCAATCATTTTTGTCAAATTTGTTAATTTTCGTACGTTAATTTAATTTAACCCTAGAGTGGGCGCGTGGATTGCATAAATGTGATCCAGTGTTCTTATTTTCAATGCTATTTTTGTTGTGCTTATGACACATCAGCAATCCTTTTAGTATCTTCCTAAAAAGGACTATTCTACAGGATTATTTCATAAAGCAATTTTTTCTTATAACCTAGGTGGCGAAAAAAAATATTTTATCCAATATGTTGTTTGTCTACTCGGCTAAAAATTTTACTGTATTAATAGTCTGCGCAATATTTTATTACAATACAGTGATACCTCGATAATCCGAACTAATTAAAAACGCAGTGACTAAAACGATACAGTTTTTTTGTTGAAAATAGAAATACTTAATTCAAAATAACTAGAAAATAGTACTTAAACAAAGATGATTTAAAACAGAAGCATATTTATTAAATTTCATATTATTTTGTTAAGTACAGTAAAACCTCGATATAACGGACCTCTATGTAACGGACTTCGGATATAACGGACAAAAAATCCAGTCAAATGTAAAAAAATTAAAAACGTCCTGTTAATATTATTCATGCTTAAATTCAAGTGTCGCCGCATGTAAACAATTTTTAGCGGCCAT
This sequence comes from Dascillus cervinus, assembly GCA_949768715.1. Lineage (NCBI taxonomy): Eukaryota > Metazoa > Arthropoda > Insecta > Coleoptera > Dascillidae > Dascillus > Dascillus cervinus. Next base: position 18,840,146 of record OX458319.1, on the reverse strand, counting down.
GATAATCACGTCATACGTGAAGCACTAAAATTTGAGACATAATGCTCGTGGACTGCAGCAACGTCACTTCACGACGAGTGTCCGAAGACAATTAAATAGAATTTTGTTTGTGTTTTGTATTTTTTATTTATATCTAAGTACAGCGTATTTAAAAAAAAAAGATTTTTGATTTATTTTAAACCTATTTTTATATAACGGACTTTTGGCTTTAACGGACACCCTCTTCCCCCAATTAGTCCGTTGTATCGAGGTTTTACTGTACTTTGTAATTGTTTGCTTGATCCTTTCCTGGTTATTTAAAAAATTGTTTCTTTCAATCTTTATCTTCAAGAACATCATGTAGGGCTCGTTCAGGCAAATTGTTGTGGAAGCGCTCCCGTTCTTTGCGGACTTGCCGTTTCTTGCAGGGATGACGTTCCGTTAGATTTTATGGCTTGGGTGTCTTCTTGATTGTTGTTCGAAGACACGATTTAAGTGGACTGTATTTTAAATCACGATCAAATTAAAGTATTTATTGTTACAAATTTTACTCGCTAGGAGCTTACAAGTTAAAAGAACTATTATTCAATAAAACAATTGGACGCCAGTCATTGTCGACCGTACGTCGTTATAACTTGGAGACGACTCTAATTCTCGGGCGGGAAAGTAGTAACCCTTCGGTTGTGCAGGTGTGCACGAGACCCGCCGATCAAGGGACGAGAGGCCGAACAAATATTTAAATTGTTCAAAATCCAACATGCCCCCGGCCTTGAAATAAGAAATTTCAACAAGACAAGAATAAGTGACTAATCAAACAGACATGAAATCAAAAATAATTCAAAATAACTCAGAAAACAACTTGAAAATAACTTAAAAATAGCTTAAAAATAGTGAAAGTTTAAAGCGTTACAAAACGTTAATGAAACACTGCTCACTACACTGCAACAGGTAACGGACACAATTTGGTGAACGCACGTTTGATGGTACCCTGTTGAGTTCGCACAGACGCCACTCTGGAGTTTCCATCACTTCCAGGGTGCAGTTGGTCGACACGACCAAGCCTCCAGTGTAGGGGAGGGAGATTATCCTCCTTCACCAAGACAAGCGAACCCACTTCTAGTTGACTCTGTTGGGAGCGCCATTTAACTCGCTGTTGGAGCTCGGAGAGATACTCTTTGCTCCATCGCTTCCAGATGTGCTGATGCAAGCTTTGAACCAGCTGAAAATTGCTAAGTCGGGAAGGATTTATGTGGTCTAAGGATGGATCAGGCAATGATGCCAAAGGTCTTCCGATAAGGAAATGCCCTGGAGTTAAAGCGTGAAGATCATTTGGATCCTCTGACATTTGGGTTAAAGGACGGGAGTTGAGAGTGGACTCAACTTGCGTCAACAATGTGTAAAAGTCCTCGTACGTTAAAAGCGTCTTTCCAACCACTCGTTTAATGTGGTGTTTGGAAGATTTGATTCCTGCCTCCCATAGGCCTCCAAAGTGGGGACTATGGGCAGGGATGAAGTGCCAGTTAATGCTATCATTGGCGACCGATTCGATTATAGAGGGAGCTTGAGCTCTTAAAAAACTACCTAATTCCCGAAGCTCAGCTTGGGCGCCGACAAAATTAGTGCCATTGTCCGAATAAACGTGCAGTGGCCTTCCTCTACGCGCGGTGAATCGCCTGAAGGACATTAAAAATAGGTCGGTGGTGAGACCGGTTACGAGCTCAAGGTGCACCGCCTTGGTGGCAAAACAAATAAAAAGGCATAAGTAGGCCTTTGAAGTCTTACAGCCGCGACCCTTCCGGTCCTTGAGTATGAAGGGACCAGCGTAGTCAACACCGACCGCGTGGAACGGAAAGGTGGCCATTACCCGGGATTCGGGCAAATCACCCATAATTGGCTTTGTTATATGAGGCGAAAACCTCATGCATGCCACGCAGTTGTGCACGATTCGTTTGGCCAGACTCCTACCGCTCGTGACCCAGTATTGCTCCCTAACGGAGGAAAGCAATAATTGAGGTCCCGCATGGAGCAGTCGAAAATGTTCATGAGTGAATATTAAAGAAGAAAGCACGTGCTTGCCGGAAAGCAACACCGGATGCTTCTTATTAAATGACAATGCCGAGTGGCGCAAGCGACCGCCTACTCGCAGGATTCCATCGGTATCCAAAAACGGATTTAAACTAATTATCGGGGAAGACATTCCCAGAGGCTTTGACAACCTAAGTGTCTTGATCTCCTCGCGAAAGCATTCGCCCTGAGATCGTTTTATTAACATGGTTAAGGCATTGCGTAGCTCGTCGGTGGAAAGAGGACCAGAGCGACGGAGCGGCTTCGGTCCGATGCAATTATTTCCAAAGCGCACGCAATAAGCAATAACTCGCTTCAGTTTACTGAAGCTTGAGAACAGTGAAAATGGAAAGTCGTTGGGTTTCGTTGCCAACATGACTTGAATTGATCCCTTGACCTCGGGAAGGGTGGCACTAGTGTATTCAGCAGATGGCCATGACACTTCTGCCTTGTAAAGAAAGTGGGGTCCTTTCCACCATAGCTCTGAAGTTTTAAGCAAACTTGGAAACATCCCCCTAGATACGACGTCAGCAGGATTTGCTTTGGTGGGAACATGTCTCCAACTTGCCTCATCAGTAATCCGTTGTATATCGGCGACGCGATTACAGACAAAAGTATTGAGCTGGTTAGGACTGGACTTCAGCCAACCTAACACGATAGTAGAATCGGTCCATAAAAATGAACGAGAAATCGGACAAGACAGAGCCTTTAAGGTCTGTTTGTATAGTTTCGACAAAAGAAGAGCGCCAGAGAGCTCCAACTTTGGTATGGTCATGGGCTTTAGTGGAGCCACCTTGGACTTACCACATAAAAGCCTGACGTGGACAACCTGGTCTTTGTCGACAGAACGAAGATAAACGCATGCGCCATATCCAAATACGGACGCATCAGAAAATCCATGAAGTTGAACATCAATAAAATTTGAACATATAACATGTCGGGGTATCTTTAAATTGTTAAGACTTACAAGGTCTTGGCGGAAGGAAATCCATTTGGATTGTACATCAAGAGAAACAGGGTCGTCCCAGGACAACTTTTCCAGCCAAAGACGCTGCAGAAGAGCCTTTGCAACAAGAGTGCAAGGGCTTAACAAACCCAGAGGATCAAAAATGCGAGCAATCTCAGATAAGATGTCGCGCTTAGTGATAGTTTTACTCGTCGAAGGATGAACCGAATAAGTAAAGTGGTCATCTTGGAATGACCAATGTAAACCAAGAGTGTGCGCATGCTCAGAGGTATTAAACTCCAAAACACCAGGGTGGAGATCTTCCTCACGGATCTCCGAGAGCACCCGGGGATCGTTGGATATCCACTTCCTTAGTCGGAAGCAACCTGCTTCTAAAACATGAGAAACATTCGAACAGATCTGACGGGCTTCTGTCAAATCGTCCGAACCAGTCAGGAGGTCATCGACGTAAAAGTCCTGCTGGATGATTCTAGAAATGGAGGGCAAGGAATTCTTACATTCTATGCCTAATTCAAAAAGGGCCCTGATGGCCAAAAATGATGCTGCGGTGGTACCGTACGTCACCGTATTCAATTCAAAAACTTTAAGTGGCTCAGAAGGATCAGAACGCCATAGAATGCGCTGGAGAGGCCTCTGAGCGGGTTCAATTAGAACCTGGCGATACATTTTTTCGATATCTGCTGAGATAGCGAAAGTAAAACGACGAAAACGCAAAAGAATTGAGAAAAGGTCTTGCTGAATGCAAGGACCTGTCATTTGTAAACTATTAAGAGAATGGCCACTTGAAGTTGGCATAGATCCGTTGAAAACAACGCGAAGCTTAGTCGTGAGGCTATCCTCCTTAAAAACCCCATGATGAGGCAAATAATAAGCCGTTTCGGCGGAATCTGTGGTAACACGGGACATATGTCCAAGATCCTCATATTCCGTCATGAAATTAGAATATGCAGCTAATAAATTTGGGTTGGCGCTGAAGCGCCTTTCAAGAGACAAGAATCGCCTCTTGGCGACCTGAAGCGAGTCACCAAGAAGATCGGTTGATTCCTTGAATGGAATCGAAACAATAAAGCGTCCCTCGCCATCGCGACGACTAGTGTCTTTAAAATGAATTTGACACGCATGTTCTTCTTTTGAGAAGGCTCGCTCTGACGGGTAATTTTCAATTTCCCAAAATTTAATAAGTTGATCTGGAACTTCATCTAAACGGTTAAAATGACAAGAAACAGATCGAGGAGGAGGGGATCCTAAGGGGCCCGCAACTACCCAACCAAATCGGGTTTTTTGTAACCTGGGACAATTAGGACCTAGACTAATTTGTCCAATACATAACAATTGAAAGAAAACTTGTGAGCCTAATAGGATGTCTATTTGACCAGGCTGATTGAAAGATGGGTCAGATAACCTAATGTTCCTTGGTATATGAAGAGGTTTATCTACACGGAAACTAGGCATATGACCGGTTATCTCATCTAGCACTAAACATGAAAGATTCAATGAGAAATTCGACTGATGCGCGCGCAACTGAACGTCGCAACTGTTATTAATAAAGGAATTAACTTGATTGAGGCCAGTAACAGAAACATTTGCTTTTCTTACTGGAAGGGATAGTTCTTTGCAGACGTTTGCTCTTATAAAGTTGGATTGGGACCCAGAATCCAATAAAATTCTAACGTCGTGACGTTGGCCTGCCGCGTCTAATATTTGAGCTGTCGCGGTAGGTAGTAACACCTGAGTCTCGTTTGAACAAAACGCTGAGGTTGCCTGAGCTGTCTCCCTTGGCTGGGAGGAGCCCTCGTCCCTCTCTGGATTAACAGACAACGGCGCAGAGTGAAATTCTAGATGCAATAATGAATGATGCGCTCGCTGGCACGTTCGACAACGCCCTTTGAACGTGCAATTGGGAACTAAATGCCCTTTATTGAGACAATTAAAGCAAACCCGCAACTCGGCCGCTCTGTCCCTCTTTGCCTTTATTGCTAACTTTAAAAATTCACTGCATTGCGCTAGAAAATGACTGCCCTTACAACTGGGACATGAATTAGTACTAGCTGCAAATGACCTTGACCGTTCCCGAGGCTTGCCTACCGATGCAGTCCTGGGAGTATCTAATGACTCTAGCAAATTTGCCTTATTTTTTACAAAGGTTTTGAACTGCTCTAAAGTCGGCAAGTCCGAACCTGAAGTGCTTTTTGAAGCTTCCCACTCACGTGCCGTAACTGGATCAAGCTTTTGCACGACAATTTGAATGACGAGCAGCTCTAACAGCTGACCGTCCTTTGCTAATGATTTTAAAGTGGCAACATGCTTGAATAAAGTGTCATTAACTTGACGTAATTTAAGAGAGGATTCTTTATTTAAAGATTCCAATTCCATGATTGCCTTAAAATGGTTAAAAATTATCATTCTAGGATTATCGAAGCGTTCACATACTGCATTCCAAGCGATTTCGTAATTATTAGCTGAGAACTCTATTGATTTGATTAAATCAGAAGCTTCCCCTATCAACGTTGCCTTTAAATAGTGCAACTTTTGCACCTTTGATAATTGACTGTTATCGTGTATTAAACTGATAAACACCTCTTTGTACTCTAGCCAATCATTTAAATCCCCTTTAAATTTAGGCAGATTTATTGCTGGAAGTCTTATCGCAGGACTACCGTTTGACTGACTTGAATGATTTGAACGAACTGAGCGCACCGAATACGCGTCGTCATGATCTAACGGCATTTGATTCGCATTTACGTAAATGGACTTATTTGAGTCCGGCTCAAGAGCTTTTAATAACCGTTTGGCGCTGGCGACTGCACGATAAAAATCGTCTGTAAACCGATCGTATTCTTGATTGATTTCCTCGCTATCACCGTTTGCTAAATTCAAATGCACCTCGTCGTATTGTGCTCCTAACGGCAATAAAGCTTCCAGCCGCATTTGAAGGTTAATGGCGGCGTCCGCCTTCTCACCCGCGTTCGCGGCATCATCTAAGGCCTGCGCCCTTTTTATAAACGATTGGAAATTTTCCAACTTCCTTGCGATCAAATCTTTTACTTTGCTTAATTCATCCATGGCGATGATTAAGGAATAAACTAAATGCTTGAATTTAACTACTACCAAATAATGTAGAATCTAATTTCTACTAATAAATTCGTACGATACCGCACGGACCTCTACACAAAGGAATGTGATACGTCACGTTTCGTTGGCACCTGCCGCTATTGCAGCTGCTAACGCAAGCCGATGTGTGATAAGGAAATTCAAAAAAGGAACAATTTTACCTTTGCTGGTTCTTTACTGCGTCAATGGGCTTGATTGGACCCAAAGGAATTTTCGTTCCGCTCACTGCCCAAAATATGAAGATCCGGCTCGAAGGACCAAAAATGTTGTGGAAGCGCTCCCGTTCTTTGCGGACTTGCCGTTTCTTGCAGGGATGACGTTCCGTTAGATTTTATGGCTTGGGTGTCTTCTTGATTGTTGTTCGAAGACACGATTTAAGTGGACTGTATTTCAAATCACGATCAAATTAAAGTATTTATTGTTACAAATTTTACTCGCTAGGAGCTTACAAGTTAAAAGAACTATTATTCAATAAAACAATTGGACGCCAGTCATTGTCGACCGTACGTCGTTATAACTTGGAGACGACTCTAATTCTCGGGCGGGAAAGTAGTAACCCTTCGGTTGTGCAGGTGTGCACGAGACCCGCCGATCAAGGGACGAGAGGCCGAACAAATATTTAAATTGTTCAAAATCCAACACAAATTAAGACTTCTTAAATGACGGAGACGTCTAAAAACCAGGTCAGAATTACCGAGTACTATCAAATCCGGATTGAAACTTGGCCGGACTATCGAGGTCGCACTGTATTATACTATTCAGCATAAATTTTAATTATTTATTGCGAGCCCAATAAAAATAAACGTAGATCAAATGGAGGTACATATATTTCACCATTGATATACTAACATCAGAATCGTCGACCAGTTTAGTACATTGCACAGGAGATTTTTGACTGTAAAATTCTACTGTAGTGATATTAGATATTCAACGCCAGGTTTTTATCTGCCCAATATTTTATTTGAATTCACAAGTATTTATTTGGTTGGTCACTTTGGTCATAAACATGACGGGTGAAAAAAAGACAATATTCACGGAGATTACTAATTTCCGATGTGGGTGTTCTTGTGCAGTGGTCGAGTGAAATCAGTTCAGAAAAAAAACTTTCTGAACTGGATGAAGAAGAATATCAATTGAAAGAAAATAGGTATTATAACAATAAGTGATCAGATTCTGCAGGTGAACAAGAAAATACAGATGACGAAGAAGAAAATAATGAAGTAGTAGCAAGCGCTGGAACATCAATAGATCATTTTTTTATTGGAAAGGATAAAGTGACAAATTCAAAGAAGTGAAATTCTGCAATTATCAGTCGAATTACAAAGACGTGCAAAGATTCTGTTAGGTCAACCATCAAGATCAACGGCAGTGCCTAACGAACGACGGGGACCTTTAAGACGTTGTTATGAATGTGATCGAGTTAGGAATAAATCTACAAGAGAACATGTAAAATATGTAATAATTGGATGTATAAAGACCATTCGTTAGACATTTGTGTGAGTTGTGTCGAGAATACAGGTTGAAATGTTACTGTGATTTCATCAATTTTTTTTTACAGTAGTGTTTCGTTCTTTAATTTTGGTACGAAAACTTATTTTAAATAATTACAGTAATCTTGTTTCATAAATAAAGTGATCATATATTTTTTGTAAGTATGTTATTATTTACATTTTCCATCGCTGCTACGTAAGCATTGCCATTTTGGGGAGTTCTAATTGTATATTTGTTAAACGGTTATAAATTTACTTCAAGGCAAACATGTTTTTTTACACGTTATAAAAGAAAAAAAATAGTAACAAAATATTTTGTTAACACAATAATAAATAATTAAAATGGATTACATACCGGGAGATTATCTTACAGGTATACATATCTCCTATGTTTACTTTAAAAAAAAAACGCGTCAACATATTGATAACTATAGGCAACCAACATTACACCACAAATCACAAGGTTATTATTTTTCATTGTGAAAGGTTATGTTCAAGTATCATGAATAGTATTATGAATAGAATCTAAAATCATTTGAATATCAAAATAATAACAATTTTAATAAAACTATTAAAGTTTGAGAAGTTATTAACAGAAAGTACATAACAAAAAAAAATAAACAAATAGCGTCATAGCAAGTGTTCAAAATGTCCACCTTCTACTTGTAAACAATATCCTAGCCGATCTTGGAACGCACGCACAGCATTTCGTTACATTCAGTTCGTATACGATCTTTTAATTCATCTAGATTTAAAATTTGGATATTGCGGTAAATTTTTGATTTTAGGTAACCCCAAAGGAAATAGTCATTGGGTGATAAATCTGGAGATCGTGGTGCCCATGGTATGGGGCCGTACCGTCCTATCCAGTGTCCGGGAAACCTTTCGTTTAAACAATTTCTTATAACATTTGTGGAATGCGGAGGGGCTCCATCCATTTGAAACCATGGTTCGTTAATGTTTAAATTTTCTATTGCCGGAATGATGTTGTTTACCAACAGATCTAAAAATTTGGCCGAATTAAGGTTTCCATCAATAAAAAAAGGCCCGATAAGTGTAGCATTAACTATCCCTAAGGGGCCATGTACAAATTACGTAAGGGCATTTACTCCAATATTTAACCCCCCCGTACCCCCACGTAGGAGACCATAAGTTTTGCAGGATCCCTACCCTCCTGTCTTACGTAAGATTTTACAAATTCAAGAGGGGGTAACAGCGTATTTATGAAAAATATTTGTTTTTTCTCATACAGTTATTTGCGGCTATTTATTAACTATCCAATTAGGTAATAATTATTCATTCAAATGATTTAATAAAAAAACAATTCTATAATAATATAATTTAATAATTTTATTATTTCTCATCTGTGGAAAAAGGATTAATTAACCATTCAACAATAGAGGTTATTGCTGGTATGCTACGTTCATCGGATACAGTCTCAAGACCCAATTTTTAAAAAATGTTGAAAATATTGGAAAAAATCGTCTTACGTAATTGTTGTTTTAATCCCCCCCTACTCCATGTAAGGATTCGTCAGGGTTTTCATACACCCTACCCCCCCTTCCGCTCTTACGTAATTTGTACATGGCCCCTAACCACACATTCACCTTCTGCTGGTACTGAGTGTGGGTCAAATTTTGAATATGGTGATTAGTGCGGGACCAATATCTAAGGAAAACGAAGGAACAAGGTTAACAGAATAAATTGGATAAATAAGAAATTATGATGCACACCGGAAATTTTGGGAATTGACCTCTCCATTTAATGTGAACGTTGCTTCATCGGTGAAAACTATCTTCGCTAAAATTTCATCATGTTCGTTTAACAAATTAAATAAAGTTTCACAAAAATTTGTTCTTTTTGTTTTATCCTCCTCAAATAACTCTTGATGATTGGAAAATTTATAAGATTTGTACTTAAATTCTTTTAGTGTTTTAAATATTGACGTTTTTGATACAACGAAATATTCAGCTACTTCTCGCAAGGATACCATCGGATATTGCTCAACGTAGCATAAAATATTTAATTTTAATTCTTCGGTCAACACATGGTTGGTTTTAATCTTCTTTGTATGACCATTCACTATGCAGCCTTGTGAATTAAATTTTTTAACGATATTGTGCAGAGTTCTGATGCAAGGAATTGGTCTTTCAGGATATTTTATGGAAAATAAATCTCTCACGGTCCGCAAACTATTACCTTGCTGGTACCACATTAACAATTCAATTTTTTCGTCTTTGCTGTACATGATTATTACAGAAATTGCAATTTTATGTTAAACTGACACTGAAAAATTAATTGACTTTTGTTGAAAGAGCCAACTTTTCAAATGTTGAGAATTGTGGTGTATACTTGGTTGCCTACAGATCGCAATAAAGCAATGCGTTGACTCGTTTTTTTTAAAAGTATACATAGGATATGTTTACTTTTAAGATAAGTTCCCGGTATGTTCATCCACGCGCCTACTCGTGTAACAAACAACAGGCGCCTACTGAAGGGTTAATTGGATTTAAACGCCACTTTAACGTCACAATAAGTAATTTTTCTAAACAACTTCATAATATGAATCTTACACTGCCTACTCGATTTCTACAGTTTAGAAGTAGATTATAAATTATCTGCTTGTTATAAATCTGCAAATCTTGTAAAAACGTACATACCGACGGCTTTCCACAGTGGGTTCGTGAAGTTAAACAATGGAAAAAATTAAATTTCAACCTTTTTAAAAGAGGTGAAATTTCAACTTTTTTAAAAAATGTGAAATTTTAATATTTTTAAAGAGGTGAAACATCAACTTATTTAAAAAAAATGAAAGTTCAAGAAAAAAATTGAAATTTCAATTTTTATTTTTATCATCTGCATGCCCTCACTACGCTTTCGTAGATTACAAATTTGTAGACAAAGACAAAAATAATGTCTCTAATTTTAGACAACCCTTCATACTAAGCTGGAAAAAGCTAAAGCATGCGGGTAAAGTGCGATTTATAACTCGATCGTAATTTTAGCCGGAATTTTAGTCGTAACCGCAAGAAAGTTGAACATGGTGTTTTTAAGCGTAGCGTTTATAAGTCGGTCGTAATTTTAGTCGGAATTTTAAGAATCGTAGTAAGTTGGCCAAGTTTCATCCCTTACGTTCCGATGCTTACGATCGACCAATGAAAATCGAAAATTTTACGATATTGGACGACGACTACCGATTATTTCTGTCGGGTGATGCAAGCGTACTTTAAATCTGCGGCGTCGTCTGCCATTCCTTTTCTTGAGTCCCAAGTAAGCGAGGCTCAAGAAAACGAAACTAGCATAAGTGATAAGTGTTTCACGATTTGGAATCATCATGACACAACATAACCTCACTAATCACTGTTTGACATTCACTTTACAATAGTCGGTAAATAGAGTCCTACTTTTCTTCCGATTTTTATGACCAGTTATAAAATGGCAACACAATTTTTCTTACGACCGATGCGGTTAAAATTGCGACTAAAATTCCGACTAAAATTACGATCGAGTTATAAATCGCACTTAAGAGATGAAACTTGGCCAACTTGCTACGATTCTTAAAATTCCGACTAAAATTACGACCGACTTATAAACGCTACGCTTGAAAACATCATGTTCAACTTTCTTGCGGTTACGACTAAAATTCCGGCTAAAATTACGATCGAATTATAAATCGCCCTTAAATCGTAGATATATAGCAATCTAACGTTCGAATAGAACGGGTTGTTTAAAACTCAAAAGATTACTTCTGCTTTTCTTTATAAAACCACAGAATATTAATTTATACAGAAGCAGCATTCCGGGTGGAACCTGTGATATTTCACACTTTAAGCCGGTGACCTCAGGTAGTTAAAACTGGTGCTACATAATGCTACGAACACCTTCCAATGTTGGACGCTTGCTGGTCGCATCTTAGAAACTTGTTCGTGTAAGAATTTAATTAATTAAAATTCAGGACGATATATTCAGGGCATCGATTTGCGATTTTTCCACGATATCACTTAATCCTTCCTTTACTTCCGTGTCCTCGATCCTTTGTCTGAGTCGTTTCAATTCTACAACATTAGATCTAATTGTTATTAATAAAATGAATTATACACTTAATGACTTGCCGTCCAAAATCGTTGATATCTTAGAAACTTGTTCGTGTAAGAATTTAATTAATTAAAATTCGGGACGATATATATTCAGGGCATTGATTTGCGTTTTTTCCACGATATCACTTAATCCTTCCTTTACTTCCGTGTCCTCGATCCTTTGTCTGAGTCGTTTCAATTCTACAACATTAGATCTAATTGTTATTAATAAAATAAATTATACACTTAATGACTTGCCGTCCAAAATCGTTGATATCTTAGAAACTTGTTCGTGTAAGAATTTAATTAATTAAAATTCAGGACGATATATATTCAGGGCATTGATTTGCGTTTTTTCCACGATATCACTTAATCCTTCCTTTACTTCCGTGTCCTCGATCCTTTGTCTGAGTCGTTTCAATTCTACAACATTAGATCTAATTGTTATTAATAAAATAAATTATACACTTAATGACTTGCCGTCCAAAATCGTTGATATCTTAGAAACTTGTTCGTGTAAGAATTTAATTAATTAAAATTCAGGACGATATATTCAGGGCATCGATTTGCGTTTTTTCCACGATATCACTTAATCCTTCCTTTACTTCCGTGTCCTCGATCCTTTGTCTGAGTCGTTTCAATTCTACAACATTAGATCTAATTGTTATTAATAAAATGAATTATACACTTAATGACTTGCCGTCCAAAATCGTTGATATCTTAGAAACTTGTTCGTGTAAGAATTTAATTAATTAAAATTCAGGACGATATATTCAGGGCATCGATTTGCGTTTTTTCCACGATATCACTTAATCCTTCCTTTACTTCCGTGTCCTCGATCCTTTGTCTGAGTCGTTTCAATTCTACAACATTAGATCTAATTGTTATTAATAAAATGAATTATACACTTAATGACTTGCCGTCCAAAATCGTTGATATCTTAGAAACTTGTTCGTGTAAGAATTTAATTAATTAAAATTCAGGACGATATATTCAGGGCATCGATTTGCGTTTTTTCCACGATATCACTTAATCCTTCCTTTACTTCCGTGTCCTCGATCCTTTGTCTGAGTCGTTTCAATTCTACAACATTAGATCTAATTGTTATTAATAAAATGAATTATACACTTAATGACTTGCCGTCCAAAATCGTTGATATCTTAGAAACTTGTTCGTGTAAGAATTTAATTAATTAAAATTCAGGACGATATATTCAGGGCATCGATTTGCGATTTTTCCACGATATCACTTAATCCTTCCTTTACTTCCGTGTCCTCGATCCTTTGTCTGAGTCGTTTCAATTCTACAACATTAGATCTAATTGTTATTAATAAAATGAATTATACACTTAATGACTTGCCGTCCAAAATCGTTGATATCTTAGAAACTTGTTCGTGTAAGAATTTAATTAATTAAAATTCAGGACGATATATATTCAGGGCATCGATTTGCGTTTCTTCCACGATATCACTTAATCCTTCCTTTACTTCCGTGTCCTCGATCCTTTGTCTGAGTCGTTTCAATTCTACAACATTAGATCTAATTGTTATTAATAAAATGAATTATACACTTAATGACTTGCCGTCCAAAATCGTTGATATCTTAGAAACTTGTTCGTGTAAGAATTTAATTAATTAAAATTCAGGACGATATATTCAGGGCATCGATTTGCGATTTTTCCACGATATCACTTAATCCTTCCTTTACTTCCGTGTCCTCGATCCTTTGTCTGAGTCGTTTCAATTCTACAACATTAGATCTAATTGTTATTAATAAAATGAATTATACACTTAATGACTTGCCGTCCAAAATCGTTGATATCTTAGAAACTTGTTCGTGTAAGAATTTAATTAATTAAAATTCAGGACGATATATATTCAGGGCATTGATTTGCGTTTTTTCCACGATATCACTTAATCCTTCCTTTACTTCCGTGTCCTCGATCCTTTGTCTGAGTCGTTTCAATTCTACAACATTAGATCTAATTGTTATTAATAAAATGAATTATACACTTAATGACTTGCCGTCCAAAATCGTTGATATCTTAGAAACTTGTTCGTGTAAGTATTTAATTAATTAAAATTCAGGACGATATATTCAGGGCATCGATTTGCGATTTTTCCACGATATCACTTAATCCTTCCTTTACTTCCGTGTCCTCGATCCTTTGTCTGAGTCGTTTCAATTCTACAACATTAGATCTAATTGTTATTAATAAAATGAATTATACACTTAATGACTTGCCGTCCAAAATCGTTGATATCTTAGAAACTTGTTCGTGTAAGAATTTAATTAATTAAAATTCAGGACGATATATTCAGGGCATCGATTTGCGTTTTTTCCACGATATCACTTAATCCTTCCTTTACTTCCGTGTCCTCGATCCTTTGTCTGAGTCGTTTCAATTCTACAACATTAGATCTAATTGTTATTAATAAAATGAATTATACACTTAATGACTTGCCGTCCAAAATCGTTGATATCTTAGAAACTTGTTCGTGTAAGAATTTAATTAATTAAAATTCAGGACGATATATATTCAGGGCATCGATTTGCGTTTTTTCCACGATATCACTTAATCCTTCCTTTACTTCCGTGTCCTCGATCCTTTGTCTGAGTCGTTTCAATTCTACAACATTAGATCTAATTGTTATTAATAAAATGAATTATACACTTAATGACTTGCCGTCCAAAATCGTTGATATCTTAGAAACTTGTTCGTGTAAGAATTTAATTAATTAAAATTCAGGACGATATATTCAGGGCATCGATTTGCGATTTTTCCACGATATCACTTAATCCTTCCTTTACTTCCGTGTCCTCGATCCTTTGTCTGAGTCGTTTCAATTCTACAACATTAGATCTAATTGTTATTAATAAAATGAATTATACACTTAATGACTTGCCGTCCAAAATCGTTGATATCTTAGAAACTTGTTCGTGTAAGAATTTAATTAATTAAAATTCAGGACGATATATATTCAGGGCATTGATTTGCGTTTTTTCCACGATATCACTTAATCCTTCCTTTACTTCCGTGTCCTCGATCCTTTGTCTGAGTCGTTTCAATTCTACAACATTAGATCTAATTGTTATTAATAAAATGAATTATACACTTAATGACTTGCCGTCCAAAATCGTTGATATCTTAGAAACTTGTTCGTGTAAGTATTTAATTAATTAAAATTCAGGACGATATATTCAGGGCATCGATTTGCGATTTTTCCACGATATCACTTAATCCTTCCTTTACTTCCGTGTCCTCGATCCTTTGTCTGAGTCGTTTCAATTCTACAACATTAGATCTAATTGTTATTAATAAAATGAATTATACACTTAATGACTTGCCGTCCAAAATCGTTGATATCTTAGAAACTTGTTCGTGTAAGTATTTAATTAATTAAAATTCAGGACGATATATTCAGGGCATCGATTTGCGATTTTTCCACGATATCACTTAATCCTTCCTTTACTTCCGTGTCCTCGATCCTTTGTCTGAGTCGTTTCAATTCTACAACATTAGATCTAATTGTTATTAATAAAATGAATTATACACTTAATGACTTGCCGTCCAAAATCGTTGATATCTTAGAAACTTGTTCGTGTAAGTATTTAATTAATTAAAATTCAGGACGATATATTCAGGGCATCGATTTGCGATTTTTCCACGATATCACTTAATCCTTCCTTTACTTCCGTGTCCTCGATCCTTTGTCTGAGTCGTTTCAATTCTACAACATTAGATCTAATTGTTATTAATAAAATGAATTATACACTTAATGACTTGCCGTCCAAAATCGTTGATATCTTAGAAACTTGTTCGTGTAAGTATTTAATTAATTAAAATTCAGGACGATATATTCAGGGCATCGATTTGCGATTTTTCCACGATATCACTTAATCCTTCCTTTACTTCCGTGTCCTCGATCCTTTGTCTGAGTCGTTTCAATTCTACAACATTAGATCTAATTGTTATTAATAAAATGAATTATACACTTAATGACTTGCCGTCCAAAATCGTTGATATCTTAGAAACTTGTTCGTGTAAGTATTTAATTAATTAAAATTCAGGACGATATATTCAGGGCATCGATTTGCGATTTTTCCACGATATCACTTAATCCTTCCTTTACTTCCGTGTCCTCGATCCTTTGTCTGAGTCGTTTCAATTCTACAACATTAGATCTAATTGTTATTAATAAAATGAATTATACACTTAATGACTTGCCGTCCAAAATCGTTGATATCTTAGAAACTTGTTCGTGTAAGTATTTAATTAATTAAAATTCAGGACGATATATTCAGGGCATCGATTTGCGATTTTTCCACGATATCACTTAATCCTTCCTTTACTTCCGTGTCCTCGATCCTTTGTCTGAGTCGTTTCAATTCTACAACATTAGATCTAATTGTTATTAATAAAATGAATTATACACTTAATGACTTGCTGTCCAAAATCGTTGATATCTTAGAAACTTGTTCGTGCAAGAATTTAATTAATTAAAATTCAGGACGATATATTCAGGGCATCGATTTGCGTTTTTTCCACGATATCACTTAATCCTTCCTTTACTTCCGTGTCCTCGATCCTTTGTCTGAGTCGTTTCAATTCTACAACATTAGATCTAATTGTTATTAATAAAATGAATTATACACTTAATGACTTGCCGTCCAAAATCGTTGATATCTTAGAAACTTGTTCGTGTAAGAATTTAATTAATTAAAATTCAGGACGATATATATTCAGGGCATTGATTTGCGTTTTTTCCACGATATCACTTAATCCTTCCTTTACTTCCGTGTCCTCGATCCTTTGTCTGAGTCGTTTCAATTCTACAACATTAGATCTAATTGTTATTAATAAAATGAATTATACACTTAATGACTTGCCGTCCAAAATCGTTGATATCTTAGAAACTTGTTCGTGTAAGTATTTAATTAATTAAAATTCAGGACGATATATTCAGGGCATCGATTTGCGATTTTTCCACGATATCACTTAATCCTTCCTTTACTTCCGTGTCCTCGATCCTTTGTCTGAGTCGTTTCAATTCTACAACATTAGATCTAATTGTTATTAATAAAATGAATTATACACTTAATGACTTGCCGTCCAAAATCGTTGATATCTTAGAAACTTGTTCGTGTAAGAATTTAATTAATTAAAATTCAGGACGATATATATTCAGGGCATTGATTTGCGTTTTTTCCACGATATCACTTAATCCTTCCTTTACTTCCGTGTCCTCGATCCTTTGTCTGAGTCGTTTCAATTCTACAACATTAGATCTAATTGTTATTAATAAAATGAATTATACACTTAATGACTTGCCGTCCAAAATCGTTGATATCTTAGAAACTTGTTCGTGTAAGAATTTAATTAATTAAAATTCAGGACGATATATTCAGGGCATCGATTTGCGATTTTTCCACGATATCACTTAATCCTTCCTTTACTTCCGTGTCCTCGATCCTTTGTCTGAGTCGTTTCAATTCTACAACATTAGATCTAATTGTTATTAATAAAATGAATTATACACTTAATGACTTGCCGTCCAAAATCGTTGATATCTTAGAAACTTGTTCGTGTAAGAATTTAATTAATTAAAATTCAGGACGATATATTCAGGGCATCGATTTGCGATTTTTCCACGATATCACTTAATCCTTCCTTTACTTCCGTGTCCTCGATCCTTTGTCTGAGTCGTTTCAATTCTACAACATTAGATCTAATTGTTATTAATAAAATGAATTATACACTTAATGACTTGCCGTCCAAAATCGTTGATATCTTAGAAACTTGTTCGTGTAAGAATTTAATTAATTAAAATTCAGGACGATATATTCAGGGCATCGATTTGCGATTTTTCCACGATATCACTTAATCCTTCCTTTACTTCCGTGTCCTCGATCCTTTGTCTGAGTCGTTTCAATTGTACAACATTAGATCTAATTGTTATTAATAAAATGAATTATACACTTAATGACTTGCCGTCCAAAATCGTTGATATCTTAGAAACTTGTTCGTGTAAGAATTTAATTAATTAAAATTCAGGACGATATATATTCAGGGCATTGATTTGCGTTTTTTCCACGATATCACTTAATCCTTCCTTTACTTCCGTGTCCTCGATCCTTTGTCTGAGTCGTTTCAATTCTACAACATTAGATCTAATTGTTATTAATAAAATGAATTATACACTTAATGACTTGCCGTCCAAAATCGTTGATATCTTAGAAACTTGTTCGTGTAAGAATTTAATTAATTAAAATTCAGGACGATATATATTCAGGGCATTGATTTGCGTCTTTTCCACGATATCACTTAATCCTTCCTTTACTTCCGTGTCCTCGATCCTTTGTCTGAGTCGTTTCAATTCTACAACATTAGATCTAATTGTTATTAATAAAATGAATTATACACTTAATGACTTGCCGTCCAAAATCGTTGATATCTTAGAAACTTGTTCGTGTAAGTATTTAATTAATTAAAATTCAGGACGATATATTCAGGGCATCGATTTGCGATTGTTCCACGATATCACTTAATCCTTCCTTTACTTCCGTGTCCTCGATCCTTTGTCTGAGTCGTTTCAATTCTACAACATTAGATCTAATTGTTATTAATAAAATGAATTATACACTTAATGACTTGCTGTCCAAAATCGTTGATATCTTAGAAACTTGTTCGTGCAAGAATTTAATTAATTAAAATTCAGGACCATATATTCAGGGCATCGATTTGCGTTTTTTCCACGATATCACTTAATCCTTCCTTTACTTCCGTGTCCTCGATCCTTTGTCTGAGTCGTTTCAATTCTACAACATTAGATCTAATTCTTATTAATAAAATGAATTATACACTTAATGACTTGCCATCCAAAATCGTTGATATCTTAGAAACTTGTTCGTGTAAGAATTTAATTAATTAAAATTCAGGACGATATATTCAGGGCATCGATTTGCGATTTTTCCACGATATCACTTAATCCTTCCTTTACTTCCGTGTCCTCGATCCTTTGTCTGAGTCGTTTCAATTCTACAACATTAGATCTAATTGTTATTAATAAAATGAATTATACACTTAATGACTTGCCGTCCAAAATCGTTGATATCTTAGAAACTTGTTCGTGTAAGAATTTAATTAATTAAAATTCAGGACGATATATATTCAGGGCATTGATTTGCGTTTTTTCCACGATATCACTTAATCCTTCCTTTACTTCCGTGTCCTCGATCCTTTGTCTGAGTCGTTTCAATTCTACAACATTAGATCTAATTGTTATTAATAAAATGAATTATACACTTAATGACTTGCCGTCCAAAATCGTTGATATCTTAGAAACTTGTTCGTGTAAGAATTTAATTAATTAAAATTCAGGACGATATATATTCAGGGCATTGATTTGCGTTTTTTCCACGATATCACTTAATCCTTCCTTTACTTCCGTGTCCTCGATCCTTTGTCTGAGTCGTTTCAATTCTACAACATTAGATCTAATTGTTATTAATAAAATGAATTATACACTTAATGACTTGCCGTCCAAAATCGTTGATATCTTAGAAACTTGTTCGTGTAAGAATTTAATTAATTAAAATTCAGGACGATATATATTCAGGGCATTGATTTGCGTTTTTTCCACGATATCACTTAATCCTTCCTTTACTTCCGTGTCCTCGATCCTTTGTCTGAGTCGTTTCAATTCTACAACATTAGATCTAATTGTTATTAATAAAATGAATTATACACTTAATGACTTGCCGTCCAAAATCGTTGATATCTTAGAAACTTGTTCGTGTAAGTATTTAATTAATTAAAATTCAGGACGATATATTCAGGGCATCGATTTGCGATTTTTCCACGATATCACTTAATCCTTCCTTTACTTCCGTGTCCTCGATCCTTTGTCTGAGTCGTTTCAATTCTACAACATTAGATCTAATTGTTATTAATAAAATGAATTATACACTTAATGACTTGCTGTCCAAAATCGTTGATATCTTAGAAACTTGTTCGTGCAAGAATTTAATTAATTAAAATTCAGGACGATATATTCAGGGCATCGATTTGCGTTTTTTCCACGATATCACTTAATCCTTCCTTTACTTCCGTGTCCTCGATCCTTTGTCTGAGTCGTTTCAATTCTACAACATTAGATCTAATTGTTATTAATAAAATGAATTATACACTTAATGACTTGCCGTCCAAAATCGTTGATATCTTAGAAACTTGTTCGTGTAAGAATTTAATTAATTAAAATTCAGGACGATATATTCAGGGCATCGATTTGCGATTTTTCCACGATATCACTTAATCCTTCCTTTACTTCCGTATCCTCGATCCTTTGTCTGAGTCGTTTCAATTCTACAACATTAGATCTAATTGTTATTAATAAAATGAATTATACACTTAATGACTTGCCGTCCAAAATCGTTGATATCTTAGAAACTTGTTCGTGTAAGAATTTAATTAATTAAAATTCAGGACGATATATATTCAGGGCATTGATTTGCGTTTTTTCCACGATATCACTTAATCCTTCCTTTACTTCCGTGTCCTCGATCCTTTGTCTGAGTCGTTTCAATTCTACAACATTAGATCTAATTGTTATTAATAAAATGAATTATACACTTAATGACTTGCCGTCCAAAATCGTTGATATCTTAGAAACTTGTTCGTGTAAGAATTTAATTAATTAAAATTCAGGACGATATATTCAGGGCATCGATTTGCGATTTTTCCACGATATCACTTAATCCTTCCTTTACTTCCGTGTCCTCGATCCTTTGTCTGAGTCGTTTCAATTCTACAACATTAGATCTAATTGTTATTAATAAAATGAATTATACACTTAATGACTTGCCGTCCAAAATCGTTGATATCTTAGAAACTTGTTCGTGTAAGAATTTAATTAATTAAAATTCAGGACGATATATATTCAGGGCATTGATTTGCGTTTTTTCCACGATATCACTTAATCCTTCCTTTACTTCCGTGTCCTCGATCCTTTGTCTGAGTCGTTTCAATTCTACAACATTAGATCTAATTGTTATTAATAAAATGAATTATACACTTAATGACTTGCCTTCCAAAATCGTTGATATCTTAGAAACTTGTTGGTGTAAGAATTTAATTAATTAAAATTCAGGACGATATATTCAGGGCATCGATTTGCGATTTTTCCACGATATCACTTAATCCTTCCTTTACTTCCGTGTCCTCGATCCTTTGTCTGAGTCGTTTCAATTCTACAACATTAGATCTAATTGTTATTAATAAAATGAATTATACACTTAATGACTTGCCGTCCAAAATCGTTGATATCTTAGAAACTTGTTCGTGTAAGAATTTAATTAATTAAAATTCAGGACGATATATATTCAGGGCATTGATTTGCGTTTTTTCCACGATATCACTTAATCCTTCCTTTACTTCCGTGTCCTCGATCCTTTGTCTGAGTCGTTTCAATTCTACAACATTAGATCTAATTGTTATTAATAAAATGAATTATACACTTAATGACTTGCCGTCCAAAATCGTTGATATCTTAGAAACTTGTTCGTGTAAGAATTTAATTAATTAAAATTCAGGACGATATATTCAGGGCATCGATTTGCGATTTTTCCACGATATCACTTAATCCTTCCTTTACTTCCGTGTCCTCGATCCTTTGTCTGAGTCGTTTCAATTCTACAACATTAGATCTAATTGTTATTAATAAAATGAATTATACACTTAATGACTTGCCGTCCAAAATCGTTGATATCTTAGAAACTTGTTCGTGTAAGTATTTAATTAATTAAAATTCAGGACGATATATTCAGGGCATCGATTTGCGATTTTTCCACGATATCACTTAATCCTTCCTTTACTTCCGTGTCCTCGATCCTTTGTCTGAGTCGTTTCAATTCTACAACATTAGATCTAATTGTTATTAATAAAATGAATTATACACTTAATGACTTGCTGTCCAAAATCGTTGATATCTTAGAAACTTGTTCGTGCAAGAATTTAATTAATTAAAATTCAGGACGATATATTCAGGGCATCGATTTGCGTTTTTTCCACGATATCACTTAATCCTTCCTTTACTTCCGTGTCCTCGATCCTTTGTCTGAGTCGTTTCAATTCTACAACATTAGATCTAATTGTTATTAATAAAATGAATTATACACTTAATGACTTGCCGTCCAAAATCGTTGATATCTTAGAAACTTGTTCGTGTAAGAATTTAATTAATTAAAATTCAGGACGATATATATTCAGGGCATTGATTTGCGTTTTTTCCACGATATCACTTAATCCTTCCTTTACTTCCGTGTCCTCGATCTTTTGTCTGAGTCGTTTCAATTCTACAACATTAGATCTAATTGTTATTAATAAAATGAATTATACACTTAATGACTTGCCGTCCAAAATCGTTGATATCTTAGAAACTTGTTCGTGTAAGAATTTAATTAATTAAAATTCAGGACGATATATATTCAGGGCATTGATTTGCGTTTTTTCCACGATATCACTTAATCCTTCCTTTACTTCCGTGTCCTCGATCCTTTGTCTGAGTCGTTTCAATTCTACAACATTAGATCTAATTGTTATTAATAAAATGAATTATACACTTAATGACTTGCTGTCCAAAATCGTTGATATCTTAGAAACTTGTTCGTGCAAGAATTTAATTAATTAAAACTCAGGACGATATATTCAGGGCATCGATTTGCGTTTTTTCCACGATATCACTTAATCCTTCCTTTACTTCCGTGTCCTCGATCCTTTGTCTGAGTCGTTTCAATTCTACAACATTAGATCTAATTGTTATTAATAAAATGAATTATACACTTAATGACTTGCCGTCCAAAATCGTTGATATCTTAGAAACTTGTTCGTGTAAGAATTTAATTAATTAAAATTCAGGACGATATATATTCAGGGCATTGATTTGCGTTTTTTCCACGATATCACTTAATCCTTCCTTTACTTCCGTGTCCTCGATCCTTTGTCTGAGTCGTTTCAATTCTACAACATTAGATCTAATTGTTATTAATCAAATGAATTATACACTTAATGACTTGCCGTCCAAAATCGTTGATATCTTAGAAACTTGTTCGTGTAAGAATTTAATTAATTAAAATTCAGGACGATATATTCAGGGCATCGATTTGCGATTTTTCCACGATATCACTTAATCCTTCCTTTACTTCCGTGTCCTCGATCCTTTGTCTGAGTCGTTTCAATTCTACAACATTAGATCTAATTGTTATTAATAAAATGAATTATACACTTAATGACTTGCCGTCCAAAATCGTTGATATCTTAGAAACTTGTTCGTGTAAGAATTTAATTAATTAAAATTCAGGACGATATATATTCAGGGCATTGATTTGCGTTTTTTCCACGATATCACTTAATCCTTCCTTTACTTCCGTGTCCTCGATCCTTTGTCTGAGTCGTTTCAATTCTACAACATTAGATCTAATTGTTATTAATAAAATGAATTATACACTTAATGACTTGCCGTCCAAAATCGTTGATATCTTAGAAACTTGTTCGTGTAAGTATTTAATTAATTAAAATTCAGGACGATATATTCAGGGCATCGATTTGCGATTTTTCCACGATATCACTTAATCCTTCCTTTACTTCCGTGTCCTCGATCCTTTGTCTGAGTCGTTTCAATTCTACAACATTAGATCTAATTGTTATTAATAAAATGAATTATACACTTAATGACTTGCCGTCCAAAATCGTTGATATCTTAGAAACTTGTTCGTGTAAGAATTTAATTAATTAAAATTCAGGACGATATATTCAGGGCATCGATTTGCGATTTTTCCACGATATCACTTAATCCTTCCTTTACTTCCGTGTCCTCGATCCTTTGTCTGAGTCGTTTCAATTCTACAACATTAGATCTAATTGTTATTAATAAAATGAATTATACACTTAATGACTTGCCGTCCAAAATCGTTGATATCTTAGAAACTTGTTCGTGTAAGAATTTAATTAATTAAAATTCAGGACGATATATATTCAGGGCATTGATTTGCGTTTTTTCCACGATATCACTTAATCCTTCCTTTACTTCCGTGTCCTCGATCCTTTGTCTGAGTCGTTTCAATTCTACAACATTAGATCTAATTGTTATTAATAAAATGAATTATACACTTAATGACTTGCCGTCCAAAATCGTTGATATCTTAGAAACTTGTTCGTGTAAGTATTTAATTAATTAAAATTCAGGACGATATATTCAGGGCATCGATTTGCGTTTTTTCCACGATATCACTTAATCCTTCCTTTACTTCCGTGTCCTCGATCCTTTGTCTGAGTCGTTTCAATTCTACAACATTAGATCTAATTGTTATTAATAAAATTAATTATACACTTAATGACTTGCCGTCCAAAATCGTTGATATCTTAGAAACTTGTTCGTGTAAGAATTTAATTAATTAAAATTCAGGACGATATATATTCAGGGCATTGATTTGCGTTTTTTCCACGATATCACTTAATCCTTCCTTTACTTCCGTGTCCTCGATCCTTTGTCTGAGTCGTTTCAATTCTACAACATTAGATCTAATTGTTATTAATAAAATGAATTATACACTTAATGACTTGCCGTCCAAAATCGTTGATATCTTAGAAACTTGTTCGTGTAAGAATTTAATTAATTAAAATTCAGGACGATATATATTCAAGGCATTGATTTGCGTTTTTTCCACGATATCACTTAATCCTTCCTTTACTTCCGTGTCCTCGATCCTTTGTCTGAGTCGTTTCAATTCTACAACATTAGATCTAATTGTTATTAATAAAATGAATTATACACTTAATGACTTGCCGTCCAAAATCGTTGATATCTTAGAAACTTGTTCGTGTAAGAATTTAATTAATTAAAATTCAGGACGATATATATTCAAGGCATTGATTTGCGTTTTTTCCACGATATCACTTAATCCTTCCTTTACTTCCGTGTCCTCGATCCTTTGTCTGAGTCGTTTCAATTCTACAACATTAGATCTAATTGTTATTAATAAAATGAATTATACACTTAATGACTTGCCGTCCAAAATCGTTGATATCTTAGAAACTTGTTCGTGTAAGAATTTAATTAATTAAAATTCAGGACGATATATATTCAGGGCATTGATTTGCGTTTTTTCCACGATATCACTTAATCCTTCCTTTACTTCCGTGTCCTCGATCCTTTGTCTGAGTCGTTTCAATTCTACAACATTAGATCTAATTGTTATTAATAAAATGAATTATACACTTAATGACTTGCCGTCCAAAATCGTTGATATCTTAGAAACTTGTTCGTGTAAGAATTTAATTAATTAAAATTCAGGACGATATATATTCAGGGCATTGATTTGCGTTTTTTCCACGATATCACTTAATCCTTCCTTTACTTCCGTGTCCTCGATCCTTTGTCTGAGTCGTTTCAATTCTACAACATTAGATCTAATTGTTATTAATAAAATGAATTATACACTTAATGACTTGCCGTCCAAAATCGTTGATATCTTAGAAACTTGTTCGTGTAAGAATTTAATTAATTAAAATTCAGGACGATATATATTCAAGGCATTGATTTGCGTTTTTTCCACGATATCACTTAATCCTTCCTTTACTTCCGTGTCCTCGATCCTTTGTCTGAGTCGTTTCAATTCTACAACATTAGATCTAATTGTTATTAATAAAATGAATTATACACTTAATGACTTGCCGTCCAAAATCGTTGATATCTTAGAAACTTGTTCGTGTAAGAATTTAATTAATTAAAATTCAGGACGATATATATTCAAGGCATTGATTTGCGTTTTTTCCACGATATCACTTAATCCTTCCTTTACTTCCGTGTCCTCGATCCTTTGTCTGAGTCGTTTCAATTCTACAACATTAGATCTAATTGTTATTAATAAAATGAATTATACACTTAATGACTTGCCGTCCAAAATCGTTGATATCTTAGAAACTTGTTCGTGTAAGAATTTAATTAATTAAAATTCAGGACGATATATATTCAGGGCATTGATTTGCGTTTTTTCCATGATATCACTTAATCCTTCCTTTACTTCCGTGTCCTCGATCCTTTGTCTGAGTCGTTTCAATTCTACAACATTAGATCTAATTGTTATTAATAAAATGAATTATACACTTAATGACTTGCCGTCCAAAATCGTTGATATCTTAGAAACTTGTTCGTGTAAGAATTTAATTAATTAAAATTCAGGACGATATATATTCAGGGCCTTGATTTGCGTTTTTTCCACGATATCACTTAATCCTTCCTTTACTTCCGTGTCCTCGATCCTTTGTCTGAGTCGTTTCAATTCTACAACATTAGATCTAATTGTTATTAATAAAATGAATTATACAATTAATGACTTGCCGTCCAAAATCGTTGATATCTTAGAAACTTGTTCGTGTAAGAATTTAATTAATTAAAATTCAGGACGATATATTCAGGGCATCGATTTGCGATTTTTCCACGATATCACTTAATCCTTCCTTTACTTCCGTGTCCTCGATCCTTTGTCTGAGTCGTTTCAATTCTACAACATTAGATCTAATTGTTATTAATAAAATGAATTATACACTTAATGACTTGCCGTCCAAAATCGTTGATATCTTAGAAACTTGTTCGTGTAAGAATTTAATTAATTAAAATTCAGGACGATATATATTCAGGGCATTGATTTGCGTTTTTTCCACGATATCACTTAATCCTTCCTTTACTTCCGTGTCCTCGATCCTTTGTCTGAGTCGTTTCAATTCTACAACATTAGATCTAATTGTTATTAATAAAATGAATTATACACTTAATGACTTGCCGTCCAAAATCGTTGATATCTTAGAAACTTGTTCGTGTAAGAATTTAATTAATTAAAATTCAGGACGATATATATTCAGGGCATTGATTTGCGTTTTTTCCACGATATCACTTAATCCTTCCTTTACTTCCGTGTCCTCGATCCTTTGTCTGAGTCGTTTCAATTCTACAACATTAGATCTAATTGTTATTAATAAAATGAATTATACACTTAATGACTTGCCGTCCAAAATCGTTGATATCTTAGAAACTTGTTGGTGTAAGAATTTAATTAATTAAAATTCAGGACGATATATTCAGGGCATCGATTTGCGATTTTTCCACGATATCACTTAATCCTTCCTTTACTTCCGTGTCCTCGATCCTTTGTCTGAGTCGTTTCAATTCTACAACATTAGATCTAATTGTTATTAATAAAATGAATTATACACTTAATGACTTGCCGTCCAAAATCGTTGATATCTTAGAAACTTGTTCGTGTAAGAATTTAATTAATTAAAATTCAGGACGATATATATTCAGGGCATTGATTTGCGTTTTTTCCACGATATCACTTAATCCTTCCTTTACTTCCGTGTCCTCGATCCTTTGTCTGAGTCGTTTCAATTCTACAACATTAGATCTAATTGTTATTAATAAAATGAATTATACACTTAATGACTTGCCGTCCAAAATCGTTGATATCTTAGAAACTTGTTCGTGTAAGAATTTAATTAATTAAAATTCAGGACGATATATTCAGGGCATCGATTTGCGATTTTTCCACGATATCACTTAATCCTTCCTTTACTTCCGTGTCCTCGATCCTTTGTCTGAGTCGTTTCAATTCTACAACATTAGATCTAATTGTTATTAATAAAATGAATTATACACTTAATGACTTGCCGTCCAAAATCGTTGATATCTTAGAAACTTGTTCGTGTAAGAATTTAATTAATTAAAATTCAGGACGATATATATTCAGGGCATTGATTTGCGTTTTTTCCACGATATCACTTAATCCTTCCTTTACTTCCGTGTCCTCGATCCTTTGTCTGAGTCGTTTCAATTCTACGACATTAGATCTAATTGTTATTAATAAAATCAATTATACACTTAATGACTTGCCGTCCAAAATCGTTGATATCTTAGAAACTTGTTCGTGTAAGAATTTAATTAATTAAAATTCAGGACGATATATATTCAGGGCATTGATTTGCGTTTTTTCCACGATATCACTTAATCCTTCCTTTACTTCCGTGTCCTCGATCCTTTGTCTGAGTCGTTTCAATTCTACAACATTAGATCTAATTGTTATTAATAAAATAAATTATACACTTAATGACTTGCCGTCCAAAATCGTTGATATCTTAGAAACTTGTTCGTGTAAGAATTTAATTAATTAAAATTCAGGACGATATATATTCAGGGCATTGATTTGCGTTTTTTCCACGATATCACTTAATCCTTCCTTTACTTCCGTGTCCTCGATCCTTTGTCTGAGTCGTTTCAATTCTACAACATTAGATCTAATTGTTATTAATAAAATAAATTATACACTTAATGACTTGCCGTCCAAAATCGTTGATATCTTAGAAACTTGTTCGTGTAAGAATTTAATTAATTAAAATTCAGGACGATATATATTCAGGGCATTGATTTGCGTTTTTTCCACGATATCACTTAATCCTTCCTTTACTTCCGTGTCCTCGATCCTTTGTCTGAGTCGTTTCAATTCTACAACATTAGATCTAATTGTTATTAATAAAATGAATTATACACTTAATGACTTGCCGTCCAAAATCGTTGATATCTTAGAAACTTGTTCGTGTAAGAATTTAATTAATTAAAATTCAGGACGATATATTCAGGGCATCGATTTGCGATTTTTCCACGATATCACTTAATCCTTCCTTTACTTCCGTGTCCTCGATCCTTTGTCTGAGTCGTTTCAATTCTACAACATTAGATCTAATTGTTATTAATAAAATGAATTATACACTTAATGACTTGCCGTCCAAAATCGTTGATATCTTAGAAACTTGTTCGTGTAAGAATTTAATTAATTAAAATTCAGGACGATATATTCAGGGCATCGATTTGCGTTTTTTCCACGATATCACTTAATCCTTCCTTTACTTCCGTGTCCTCGATCCTTTGTCTGAGTCGTTTCAATTCTACAACATTAGATCTAATTGTTATTAATAAAATAAATTATACACTTAATGACTTGCCGTCCAAAATCGTTGATATCTTAGAAACTTGTTCGTGTAAGAATTTAATTAATTAAAATTCAGGACGATATATTCAGGGCATCGATTTGCGTCTTTTCCACGATATCACTTAATCCTTCCTTTACTTCCGTGTCCTCGATCCTTTGTCTGAGTCGTTTCAATTCTACAACATTAGATCTAATTGTTATTAATAAAATGAATTATACACTTAATGACTTGCCGTCCAAAATCGTTGATATCTTAGAAACTTGTTCGTGTAAGAATTTAATTAATTAAAATTCAGGACGATATATTCAGGGCATCGATTTGCGTTTTTTCCACGATATCACTTAATCCTTCCTTTACTTCCGTGTCCTCGATCCTTTGTCTGAGTCGTTTCAATTCTACAACATTAGATCTAATTGTTATTAATAAAATGAATTATACACTTAATGACTTGCCGTCCAAAATCGTTGATATCTTAGAAACTTGTTCGTGTAAGAATTTAATTAATTAAAATTCAGGACGATATATTCAGGGCATCGATTTGCGTTTTTTCCACGATATCACTTAATCCTTCCTTTACTTCCGTGTCCTCGATCCTTTGTCTGAGTCGTTTCAATTCTACAACATTAGATCTAATTGTTATTAATAAAATGAATTATACACTTAATGACTTGCCGTCCAAAATCGTTGATATCTTAGAAACTTGTTCGTGTAAGAATTTAATTAATTAAAATTCAGGACGATATATTCAGGGCATCGATTTGCGTTTTTTCCACGATATCACTTAATCCTTCCTTTATTTCCGTGTCCTCGATCCTTTGTCTGAGTCGTTTCAATTCTACAACATTAGATCTAATTGTTATTAATAAAATGAATTATACACTTAATGACTTGCCGTCCAAAATCGTTGATATCTTAGAAACTTGTTCGTGTAAGAATTTAATTAATTAAAATTCAGGACGATATATTCAGGGCATCGATTTGCGATTTTTCCACGATATCACTTAATCCTTCCTTTACTTCCGTGTCCTCGATCCTTTGTCTGAGTCGTTTCAATTCTACAACATTAGATCTAATTGTTATTAATAAAATGAATTATACACTTAATGACTTGCCGTCCAAAATCGTTGATATCTTAGAAACTTGTTCGTGTAAGAATTTAATTAATTAAAATTCAGGACGATATATATTCAGGGCATCGATTTGCGTTTTTTCCACGATATTACTTAATCCTTCCTTTACTTCCGTGTCCTCGATCCTTTGTCTGAGTCGTTTCAATTCTACAACATTAGATCTAATTGTTATTAATAAAATGAATTATACACTTAATGACTTGCCGTCCAAAATCGTTGATATCTTAGAAACTTGTTCGTGTAAGAATTTAATTAATTAAAATTCAGGACGATATATTCAGGGCATCGATTTGCGATTTTTCCACGATATCACTTAATCCTTCCTTTACTTCCGTGTCCTCGATCCTTTGTCTGAGTCGTTTCAATTCTACAACATTAGATCTAATTGTTATTAATAAAATGAATTATACACTTAATGACTTGCCGTCCAAAATCGTTGATATCTTAGAAACTTGTTCGTGTAAGAATTTAATTAATTAAAATTCAGGACGATATATATTCAGGGCATTGATTTGCGTTTTTTCCACGATATCACTTAATCCTTCCTTTACTTCCGTGTCCTCGATCCTTTGTCTGAGTCGTTTCAATTCTACAACATTAGATCTAATTGTTATTAATAAAATGAATTATACACTTAATGACTTGCCGTCCAAAATCGTTGATATCTTAGAAACTTGTTCGTGTAAGAATTTAATTAATTAAAATTCAGGACGATATATATTCAGGGCATTGATTTGCGTTTTTTCCACGATATCACTTAATCCTTCCTTTACTTCCGTGTCCTCGATCCTTTGTCCGAGTCGTTTCAATTCTACAACATTAGATCTAATTGTTATTAATAAAATGAATTATACACTTAATGACTTGCCGTCCAAAATCGTTGATATCTTAGAAACTTGTTCGTGTAAGAATTTAATTAATTAAAATTCAGGACGATATATATTCAGGGCATTGATTTGCGTTTTTTCCACGATATCACTTAATCCTTCCTTTACTTCCGTGTCCTCGATCCTTTGTCTGAGTCGTTTCAATTCTACAACATTAGATCTAATTGTTATTAATAAAATGAATTATACACTTAATGACTTGCCGTCCAAAATCGTTGATATCTTAGAAACTTGTTCGTGTAAGAATTTAATTAATTAAAATTCAGGACGATATATTCAGGGCATCGATTTGCGTTTTTTCCACGATATCACTTAATCCTTCCTTTACTTCCGTGTCCTCGATCCTCTGTCTGAGTCGTTTCAATTCTACAACATTAGATCTAATTGTTATTAATAAAATGAATTATACACTTAATGACTTGCCGTCCAAAATCGTTGATATCTTAGAAACTTGTTCGTGTAAGAATTTAATTAATTAAAATTCAGGACGATATATATTCAGGGCATTGATTTGCGTTTTTTCCACGATATCACTTAATCCTTCCTTTACTTCCGTGTCCTCGATCCTTTGTCTGAGTCGTTTCAATTCTACAACATTAGATCTAATTGTTATTAATAAAATGAATTATACACTTAATGACTTGCCGTCCAAAATCGTTGATATCTTAGAAACTTGTTCGTGTAAGTATTTAATTAATTAAAATTCAGGACGATATATTCAGGGCATCGATTTGCGATTTTTCCACGATATCACTTAATCCTTCCTTTACTTCCGTGTCCTCGATCCTTTGTCTGAGTCGTTTCAATTCTACAACATTAGATCTAATTGTTATTAATAAAATGAATTATACACTTAATGACTTGCTGTCCAAAATCGTTGATATCTTAGAAACTTGTTCGTGCAAGAATTTAATTAATTAAAATTCAGGACGATATATTCAGGGCATCGATTTGCGTTTTTTCCACGATATCACTTAATCCTTCCTTTACTTCCGTGTCCTCGATCCTTTGTCTGAGTCGTTTCAATTCTACAACATTAGATTTATTTGTTATTAATAAAATGAATTATACACTTAATGACTTGCCGTCCAAAATCGTTGATATCTTAGAAACTTGTTCGTGTAAGAATTTAATTAATTAAAATTCAGGACGATATATATTCAGGGCATTGATTTGCGTCTTTTCCACGATATCACTTAATCCTTCCTTTACTTCCGTGTCCTCGATCCTTTGTCTGAGTCGTTTCAATTCTACAACATTAGATCTAATTGTTATTAATAAAATGAATTATACACTTAATGACTTGCCGTCCAAAATCGTTGATATCTTAGAAACTTGTTCGTGTAAGAATTTAATTAATTAAAACTCAGGACGATATATTCAGGGCATCGATTTGCGTTTTTTCCACGATATCACTTAATCCTTCCTTTACTTCCGTGTCCTCGATCCTTTGTCTGAGTCGTTTCAATTCTACAACATTAGATCTAATTGTTATTAATAAAATGAATTATACACTTAATGACTTGCCTTCCAAAATCGTTGATATCTTAGAAACTTGTTGGTGTAAGAATTTAATTAATTAAAATTCAGGACGATATATTCAGGGCATCGATTTGCGATTTTTCCACGATATCACTTAATCCTTCCTTTACTTCCGTGTCCTCGATCCTTTGTCTGAGTCGTTTCAATTCTACAACATTAGATCTAATTGTTATTAATAAAATGAATTATACACTTAATGACTTGCCGTCCAAAATCGTTGATATCTTAGAAACTTGTTCGTGTAAGAATTTAATTAATTAAAATTCAGGACGATATATTCAGGGCATCGATTTGCGATTTTTCCACGATATCACTTAATCCTTCCTTTACTTCCGTGTCCTCGATCCTTTGTCTGAGTCGTTTCAATTCTACAACATTAGATCTAATTGTTATTAATAAAATGAATTATACACTTAATGACTTGCCGTCCAAAATCGTTGATATCTTAGAAACTTGTTCGTGTAAGAATTTAATTAATTAAAATTCAGGACGATATATATTCAGGGCATTGATTTGCGTCTTTTCCACGATATCACTTAATCCTTCCTTTACTTCCGTGTCCTCGATCCTTTGTCTGAGTCGTTTCAATTCTACAACATTAGATCTAATTGTTATTAATAAAATGAATTATACACTTAATGACTTGCCGTCCAAAATCGTTGATATCTTAGAAACTTGTTCGTGTAAGAATTTAATTAATTAAAACTCAGGACGATATATTCAGGGCATCGATTTGCGTTTTTTCCACGATATCACTTAATCCTTCCTTTACTTCCGTGTCCTCGATCCTTTGTCTGAGTCGTTTCAATTCTACAACATTAGATCTAATTGTTATTAATAAAATGAATTATACACTTAATGACTTGCCTTCCAAAATCGTTGATATCTTAGAAACTTGTTGGTGTAAGAATTTAATTAATTAAAATTCAGGACGATATATTCAGGGCATCGATTTGCGATTTTTCCACGATATCACTTAATCCTTCCTTTACTTCCGTGTCCTCGATCCTTTGTCTGAGTCGTTTCAATTCTACAACATTAGATCTAATTGTTATTAATAAAATGAATTATACACTTAATGACTTGCCGTCCAAAATCGTTGATATCTTAGAAACTTGTTCGTGTAAGAATTTAATTAATTAAAACTCAGGACGATATATTCAGGGCATCGATTTGCGTTTTTTCCACGATATCACTTAATCCTTCCTTTACTTCCGTGTCCTCGATCCTTTGTCTGAGTCGTTTCAATTCTACAACATTAGATCTAATTGTTATTAATAAAATGAATTATACACTTAATGACTTGCCTTCCAAAATCGTTGATATCTTAGAAACTTGTTGGTGTAAGAATTTAATTAATTAAAATTCAGGACGATATATTCAGGGCATCGATTTGCGATTTTTCCACGATATCACTTAATCCTTCCTTTACTTCCGTGTCCTCGATCCTTTGTCTGAGTCGTTTCAATTCTACAACATTAGATCTAATTGTTATTAATCAAATGAATTATACACTTAATGACTTGCCGTCCAAAATCGTTGATATCTTAGAAACTTGTTCGTGTAAGAATTTAATTAATTAAAATTCAGGACGATATATTCAGGGCATCGATTTCCGATTTTTCCACGATATCACTTAATCCTTCCTTTACTTCCGTGTCCTCGATCCTTTGTCTGAGTCGTTTCAATTCTACAACATTAGATTTATTTGTTATTAATAAAATGAATTATACACTTAATGACTTGCCGTCCAAAATCGTTGATATCTTAGAAACTTGTTCGTGTAAGAATTTAATTAATTAAAATTCAGGACGATATATATTCAGGGCATTGATTTGCGTCTTTTCCACGATATCACTTAATCCTTCCTTTACTTCCGTGTCCTCGATCCTTTGTCTGAGTCGTTTCAATTCTACAACATTAGATCTAATTGTTATTAATAAAATGAATTATACACTTAATGACTTGCCGTCCAAAATCGTTGATATCTTAGAAACTTGTTCGTGTAAGAATTTAATTAATTAAAACTCAGGACGATATATTCAGGGCATCGATTTGCGTTTTTTCCACGATATCACTTAATCCTTCCTTTACTTCCGTGTCCTCGATCCTTTGTCTGAGTCGTTTCAATTCTACAACATTAGATCTAATTGTTATTAATAAAATGAATTATACACTTAATGACTTGCCTTCCAAAATCGTTGATATCTTAGAAACTTGTTGGTGTAAGAATTTAATTAATTAAAATTCAGGACGATATATTCAGGGCATCGATTTGCGATTTTTCCACGATATCACTTAATCCTTCCTTTACTTCCGTGTCCTCGATCCTTTGTCTGAGTCGTTTCAATTCTACAACATTAGATCTAATTGTTATTAATAAAATGAATTATACACTTAATGACTTGCCGTCCAAAATCGTTGATATCTTAGAAACTTGTTCGTGTAAGAATTTAATTAATTAAAATTCAGGACGATATATTCAGGGCATCGATTTGCGTTTTTTCCACGATATCACTTAATCCTTCCTTTACTTCCGTGTCCTCGATCCTTTGTCTGAGTCGTTTCAATTCTACAACATTAGATCTAATTGTTATTAATAAAATGAATTATACACTTAATGACTTGCCTTCCAAAATCGTTGATATCTTAGAAACTTGTTGGTGTAAGAATTTAATTAATTAAAATTCAGGACGATATATTCAGGGCATCGATTTGCGATTTTTCCACGATATCACTTAATCCTTCCTTTACTTCCGTGTCCTCGATCCTTTGTCTGAGTCGTTTCAATTCTACAACATTAGATCTAATTGTTATTAATAAAATGAATTATACACTTAATGACTTGCCGTCCAAAATCGTTGATATCTTAGAAACTTGTTCGTGTAAGAATTTAATTAATTAAAATTCAGGACGATATATATTCAGGGCATTGATTTGCGTTTTTTCCACGATATCACTTAATCCTTCCTTTACTTCCGTGTCCTCGATCCTTTGTCTGAGTCGTTTCAATTCTACAACATTAGATCTAATTGTTATTAATAAAATGAATTATACACTTAATGACTTGCCGTCCAAAATCGTTGATATCTTAGAAACTTGTTCGTGTAAGAATTTAATTAATTAAAATTCAGGACGATATATTCAGGGCATCGATTTGCGATTTTTCCACGATATCACTTAATCCTTCCTTTACTTCCGTGTCCTCGATCCTTTGTCTGAGTCGTTTCAATTCTACAACATTAGATCTAATTGTTATTAATAAAATGAATTATACACTTAATGACTTGCCGTCCAAAATCGTTGATATCTTAGAAACTTGTTCGTGTAAGAATTTAATTAATTAAAATTCAGGACGATATATATTCAGGGCATTGATTTGCGTTTTTTCCACGATATCACTTAATCCTTCCTTTACTTCCGTGTCCTCGATCCTTTGTCTGAGTCGTTTCAATTCTACAACATTAGATCTAATTGTTATTAATAAAATGAATTATACACTTAATGACTTGCCGTCCAAAATCGTTGATATCTTAGAAACTTGTTCGTGTAAGAATTTAATTAATTAAAATTCAGGACGATATATATTCAGGGCATTGATTTGCGTTTTTTCCACGATATCACTTAATCCTTCCTTTACTTCCGTGTCCTCGATCCTTTCTCTGAGTCGTTTCAATTCTACAACATTAGATCTAATTGTTATTAATAAAATGAATTATACACTTAATGACTTGCCGTCCAAAATCGTTGATATCTTAGAAACTTGTTCGTGTAAGAATTTAATTAATTAAAATTCAGGACGATATATATTCAGGGCATCGATTTGCGATTTTTCCACGATATCACTTAATCCTTCCTTTACTTCCGTGTCCTCGATCCTTTGTCTGAGTCGTTTCAATTCTACAACATTAGATCTAATTGTTATTAATAAAATGAATTATACACTTAATGACTTGCCGTCCAAAATCGTTGATATCTTAGAAACTTGTTCGTGTAAGAATTTAATTAATTAAAATTCAGGACGATATATTCAGGGCATCGATTTGCGATTTTTCCACGATATCACTTAATCCTTCCTTTACTTCCGTGTCCTCGATCCTTTGTCTGAGTCGTTTCAATTCTACAACATTAGATCTAATTGTTATTAATAAAATGAATTATACACTTAATGACTTGCCGTCCAAAATCGTT
The DNA here is from genome assembly GCA_949768715.1 of Dascillus cervinus. Lineage (NCBI taxonomy): Eukaryota > Metazoa > Arthropoda > Insecta > Coleoptera > Dascillidae > Dascillus > Dascillus cervinus. Next base: position 18,803,671 of record OX458319.1, on the reverse strand, counting down.
GATATCTTAGAAACTTGTTCGTGTAAGAATTTAATTAATTAAAATTCAGGACGATATATATTCAGGGCATTGATTTGCGTTTTTTCCACGATATCACTTAATCCTTCCTTTACTTCCGTGTCCTCGATCCTTTGTCTGAGTCGTTTCAATTCTACAACATTAGATCTAATTGTTATTAATAAAATGAATTATACACTTAATGACTTGCCGTAAAAAATCGTTGATATCTTAGAAACTTGTTGGTGTAAGAATTTAATTAATTAAAATTCAGGACGATATATTCAGGGCATCGATTTGCGATTTTTCCACGATATCACTTAATCCTTCCTTTACTTCCGTGTCCTCGATCCTTTGTCTGAGTCGTTTCAATTCTACAACATTAGATCTAATTGTTATTAATAAAATGAATTATACACTTAATGACTTGCCGTCCAAAATCGTTGATATCTTAGAAACTTGTTCGTGTAAGAATTTAATTAATTAAAATTCAGGACGATATATATTCAGGGCATTGATTTGCGTTTTTTCCACGATATCACTTAATCCTTCCTTTACTTCCGTGTCCTCGATCCTTTGTCTGAGTCGTTTCAATTCTACAACATTAGATCTAATTGTTATTAATAAAATGAATTATACACTTAATGACTTGCCGTCCAAAATCGTTGATATCTTAGAAACTTGTTCGTGTAAGAATTTAATTAATTAAAATTCAGGACAATATATTCAGGGCATCGATTTGCGATTTTTCCACGATATCACTTAATCCTTCCTTTACTTCCGTGTCCTCGATGCTTTGTCTGAGTCGTTTCAATTCTACAACATTAGATCTAATTGTTATTAATAAAATGAATTATACACTTAATGACTTGCCGTCCAAAATCGTTGATATCTTAGAAACTTGTTCGTGTAAGAATTTAATTAATTAAAATTCAGGACGATATATATTCAGGGCATTGATTTGCGTTTTTTCCACGATATCACTTAATCCTTCCTTTACTTCCGTGTCCTCGATCCTTTGTCTGAGTCGTTTCAATTCTACAACATTAGATCTAATTGTTATTAATAAAATGAATTATACACTTAATGACTTGCCGTCCAAAATCGTTGATATCTTAGAAACTTGTTCGTGTAAGAATTTAATTAATTAAAATTCAGGACGATATATTCAGGGCATCGATTTGCGATTTTTCCACGATATCACTTAATCCTTCCTTTACTTCCGTGTCCTCGATCCTTTGTCTGAGTCGTTTCAATTCTACAACATTAGATCTAATTGTTATTAATAAAATGAATTATACACTTAATGACTTGCCGTCCAAAATCGTTGATATCTTAGAAACTTGTTCGTGTAAGAATTTAATTAATTAAAATTCAGGACGATATATATTCAGGGCATTGATTTGCGTTTTTTCCACGATATCACTTAATCCTTCCTTTACTTCCGTGTCCTCGATCCTTTGTCTGAGTCGTTTCAATTCTACAACATTAGATCTAATTGTTATTAATAAAATGAATTATACACTTAATGACTTGCCGTCCAAAATCGTTGATATCTTAGAAACTTGTTCGTGTAAGAATTTAATTAATTAAAATTCAGGACGATATATTCAGGGCATCGATTTGCGATTTTTCCACGATATCACTTAATCCTTCCTTTACTTCCGTGTCCTCGATCCTTTGTCTGAGTCGTTTCAATTCTACAACATTAGATCTAATTGTTATTAATAAAATGAATTATACACTTAATGACTTGCCGTCCAAAATCGTTGATATCTTAGAAACTTGTTCGTGTAAGAATTTAATTAATTAAAATTCAGGACGATATATATTCAGGGCATTGATTTGCGTTTTTTCCACGATATCACTTAATCCTTCCTTTACTTCCGTGTCCTCGATCCTTTGTCTGAGTCGTTTCAATTCTACAACATTAGATCTAATTGTTATTAATAAAATGAATTATACACTTAATGACTTGCCGTCCAAAATCGTTGATATCTTAGAAACTTGTTCGTGTAAGAATTTAATTAATTAAAATTCAGGACGATATATATTCAGGGCATTGATTTGCGTTTTTTCCACGATATCACTTAATCCTTCCTTTACTTCCGTGTCCTCGATCCTTTGTCTGAGTCGTTTCAATTCTACAACATTAGATCTAATTGTTATTAATAAAATGAATTATACACTTAATGACTTGCCGTCCAAAATCGTTGATATCTTAGAAACTTGTTCGTGTAAGAATTTAATTAATTAAAATTCAGGACGATATATATTCAGGGCATTGATTTGCGTTTTTTCCACGATATCACTTAATCCTTCCTTTACTTCCGTGTCCTCGATCCTTTGTCTGAGTCGTTTCAATTCTACAACATTAGATCTAATTGTTATTAATAAAATGAATTATACACTTAATGACTTGCCATCCAAAATCGTTGATATCTTAGAAACTTGTTCGTGTAAGAATTTAATTAATTAAAATTCAGGACGATATATTCAGGGCATCGATTTGCGATTTTTCCACGATATCACTTAATCCTTCCTTTACTTCCGTGTCCTCGATCCTTTGTCTGAGTCGTTTCAATTCTACAACATTAGATCTAATTGTTATTAATAAAATGAATTATACACTTAATGACTTGCCGTCCAAAATCGTTGATATCTTAGAAACTTGTTCGTGTAAGAATTTAATTAATTAAAATTCAGGACGATATATATTCAGGGCATTGATTTGCGTTTTTTCCACGATATCACTTAATCCTTCCTTTACTTCCGTGTCCTCGATCCTTTGTCTGAGTCGTTTCAATTCTACAACATTAGATCTAATTGTTATTAATAAAATGAATTATACACTTAATGACTTGCCGTCCAAAATCGTTGATATCTTAGAACCTTGTTCGTGTAAGAATTTAATTAATTAAAATTCAGGACGATATATATTCAGGGCATTGATTTGCGTTTTTTCCACGATATCACTTAATCCTTCCTTTACTTCCGTGTCCTCGATCCTTTGTCTGAGTCGTTTCAATTCTACAACATTAGATCTAATTGTTATTAATAAAATGAATTATACACTTAATGACTTGCCGTCCAAAATCGTTGATATCTTAGAACCTTGTTCGTGTAAGAATTTAATTAATTAAAATTCAGGACGATATATATTCAGGGCATTGATTTGCGTTTTTTCCACGATATCACTTAATCCTTCCTTTACTTCCGTGTCCTCGATCCTTTGTCTGAGTCGTTTCAATTCTACAACATTAGATCTAATTGTTATTAATAAAATGAATTATACACTTAATGACTTGCCGTCCAAAATCGTTGATATCTTAGAACCTTGTTCGTGTAAGAATTTAATTAATTAAAATTCAGGACGATATATATTCAGGGCATTGATTTGCGTTTTTTCCACGATATCACTTAATCCTTCCTTTACTTCCGTGTCCTCGATCCTTTGTCTGAGTCGTTTCAATTCTACAACATTAGATCTAATTGTTATTAATAAAATGAATTATACACTTAATGACTTGCCGTCCAAAATCGTTGATATCTTAGAACCTTGTTCGTGTAAGAATTTAATTAATTAAAATTCAGGACGATATATATTCAGGGCATTGATTTGCGTTTTTTCCACGATATCACTTAATCCTTCCTTTACTTCCGTGTCCTCGATCCTTTGTCTGAGTCGTTTCAATTCTACAACATTAGATCTAATTGTTATTAATAAAATGAATTATACACTTAATGACTTGCCGTCCAAAATCGTTGATATCTTAGAAACTTGTTCGTGTAAGAATTTAATTAATTAAAATTCAGGACGATATATTCAGGGCATCGATTTGCGATTTTTCCACGATATCACTTAATCCTTCCTTTACTTCCGTGTCCTCGATCCTTTGTATGAGTCGTTTCAATTCTACAACATTAGATCTAATTGTTATTAATAAAATGAATTATACACTTAATGACTTGCCGTCCAAAATCGTTGATATCTTAGAAACTTGTTCGTGTAAGAATTTAATTAATTAAAATTCAGGACGATATATATTCAGGGCATTGATTTGCGTTTTTTCCACGATATCACTTAATCCTTCCTTTACTTCCGTGTCCTCGATCCTTTGTCTGAGTCGTTTCAATTCTACAACATTAGATCTAATTGTTATTAATAAAATGAATTATACACTTAATGACTTGCTGTCCAAAATCGTTGATATCTTAGAAACTTGTTCGTGCAAGAATTTAATTAATTAAAATTCAGGACGATATATTCAGGGCATCGATTTGCGTTTTTTCCACGATATCACTTAATCCTTCCTTTACTTCCGTGTCCTCGATCCTTTGTCTGAGTCGTTTCAATTCTACAACATTAGATCTAATTGTTATTAATAAAATGAATTATACACTTAATGACTTGCTGTCCAAAATCGTTGATATCTTAGAAACTTGTTCGTGCAAGAATTTAATTAATTAAAATTCAGGACGATATATTCAGGGCATCGATTTGCGTTTTTTCCACGATATCACTTAATCCTTCCTTTACTTCCGTGTCCTCGATCCTTTGTCTGAGTCGTTTCAATTCTACAACATTAGATCTAATTGTTATTAATAAAATGAATTATACACTTAATGACTTGCCGTCCAAAATCGTTGATATCTTAGAAACTTGTTCGTGTAAGTATTTAATTAATTAAAATTCAGGACGATATATTCAGGGCATCGATTTGCGATTTTTCCACGATATCACTTAATCCTTCCTTTACTTCCGTGTCCTCGATCCTTTGTCTGAGTCGTTTCAATTCTACAACATTAGATCTAATTGTTATTAATAAAATGAATTATACACTTAATGACTTGCTGTCCAAAATCGTTGATATCTTAGAAACTTGTTCGTGCAAGAATTTAATTAATTAAAATTCAGGACGATATATTCAGGGCATCGATTTGCGTTTTTTCCACGATATCACTTAATCCTTCCTTTACTTCCGTGTCCTCGATCCTTTGTCTGAGTCGTTTCAATTCTACAACATTAGATCTAATTGTTATTAATAAAATGAATTATACACTTAATGACTTGCCGTCCAAAATCGTTGATATCTTAGAAACTTGTTCGTGTAAGAATTTAATTAATTAAAATTCAGGACGATATATATTCAGGGCATTGATTTGCGTTTTTTCCACGATATCACTTAATCCTTCCTTTACTTCCGTGTCCTCGATCCTTTGTCTGAGTCGTTTCAATTCTACAACATTAGATCTAATTGTTATTAATAAAATGAATTATACACTTAATGACTTGCCGTCCAAAATCGTTGATATCTTAGAAACTTGTTCGTGTAAGAATTTAATTAATTAAAATTCAGGACGATATATTCAGGGCATCGATTTGCGATTTTTCCACGATATCACTTAATCCTTCCTTTACTTCCGTGTCCTCGATCCTTTGTCTGAGTCGTTTCAATTCTACAACATTAGATCTAATTGTTATTAATAAAATGAATTATACACTTAATGACTTGCCGTCCAAAATCGTTGATATCTTAGAAACTTGTTCGTGTAAGAATTTAATTAATTAAAATTCAGGACGATATATTCAGGGCATCGATTTGCGATTTTTCCACGATATCACTTAATCCTTCCTTTACTTCCGTGTCCTCGATCCTTTGTCTGAGTCGTTTCAATTCTACAACATTAGATCTAATTGTTATTAATAAAATGAATTATACACTTAATGACTTGCTGTCCAAAATCGTTGATATCTTAGAAACTTGTTCGTGCAAGAATTTAATTAATTAAAATTCAGGACGATATATTCAGGGCATCGATTTGCGTTTTTTCCACGATATCACTTAATCCTTCCTTTACTTCCGTGTCCTCGATCCTTTGTCTGAGTCGTTTCAATTCTACAACATTAGATCTAATTGTTATTAATAAAATGAATTATACACTTAATGACTTGCCGTCCAAAATCGTTGATATCTTAGAAACTTGTTCGTGTAAGTATTTAATTAATTAAAATTCAGGACGATATATTCAGGGCATCGATTTGCGATTTTTCCACGATATCACTTAATCCTTCCTTTACTTCCGTGTCCTCGATCCTTTGTCTGAGTCGTTTCAATTCTACAACATTAGATCTAATTGTTATTAATAAAATGAATTATACACTTAATGACTTGCCGTCCAAAATCGTTGATATCTTAGAAACTTGTTCGTGTAAGTATTTAATTAATTAAAATTCAGGACGATATATTCAGGGCATCGATTTGCGATTTTTCCACGATATCACTTAATCCTTCCTTTACTTCCGTGTCCTCGATCCTTTGTCTGAGTCGTTTCAATTCTACAACATTAGATCTAATTGTTATTAATAAAATGAATTATACACTTAATGACTTGCTGTCCAAAATCGTTGATATCTTAGAAACTTGTTTGTGCAAGAATTTAATTAATTAAAATTCAGGACGATATATTCAGGGCATCGATTTGCGTTTTTTCCACGATATCACTTAATCCTTCCTTTACTTCCGTGTCCTCGATCCTTTGTCTGAGTCGTTTCAATTCTACAACATTAGATCTAATTGTTATTAATAAAATGAATTATACACTCAATGACTTGCCGTCCAAAATCGTTGATATCTTAGAAACTTGTTCGTGTAAGAATTTAATTAATTAAAATTCAGGACGATATATTCAGGGCATCGATTTGCGATTTTTCCACGATATCACTTAATCTTTCCTTTACTTCCGTGTCCTCGATCCTTTGTCTGAGTCGTTTCAATTCTACAACATTAGATCTAATTGTTATTAATAAAATGAATTATACACTTAATGACTTGCCGTCCAAAATCGTTGATATCTTAGAAACTTGTTCGTGTAAGAATTTAATTAATTAAAATTCAGGACGATATATATTCAGGGCATTGATTTGCGTTTTTTCCACGATATCACTTAATCCTTCCTTTACTTCCGTGTCCTCGATCCTTTGTCTGAGTCGTTTCAATTCTACAACATTAGATCTAATTGTTATTAATAAAATGAATTATACACTTAATGACTTGCTGTCCAAAATCGTTGATATCTTAGAAACTTGTTCGTGCAAGAATTTAATTAATTAAAATTCAGGACGATATATTCAGGGCATCGATTTGCGTTTTTTCCACGATATCACTTAATCCTTCCTTTACTTCCGTGTCCTCGATCCTTTGTCTGAGTCGTTTCAATTCTACAACATTAGATCTAATTGTTATTAATAAAATGAATTATACACTTAATGACTTGCCGTCCAAAATCGTTGATATCTTAGAAACTTGTTCGTGTAAGAATTTAATTAATTAAAATTCAGGACGATATATATTCAGGGCATTGATTTGCGTTTTTTCCACGATATCACTTAATCCTTCCTTTACTTCCGTGTCCTCGATCCTTTGTCTGAGTCGTTTCAATTCTACAACATTAGATCTAATTGTTATTAATAAAATGAATTATACACTTAATGACTTGCTGTCCAAAATCGTTGATATCTTAGAAACTTGTTCGTGCAAGAATTTAATTAATTAAAATTCAGGACGATATATATTCAGGGCATTGATTTGCGTTTTTTCCACGATATCACTTAATCCTTCCTTTACTTCCGTGTCCTCGATCCTTTGTCTGAGTCGTTTCAATTCTACAACATTAGATCTAATTGTTATTAATAAAATGAATTATACACTTAATGACTTGCCGTCCAAAATCGTTGATATCTTAGAAACTTGTTCGTGTAAGAATTTAATTAATTAAAATTCAGGACGATATATATTCAGGGCATTGATTTGCGTTTTTTCCACGATATCACTTAATCCTTCCTTTACTTCCGTGTCCTCGATCCTTTGTCTGAGTCGTTTCAATTCTACAACATTAGATCTAATTGTTATTAATAAAATGAATTATACACTTAATGACTTGCTGTCCAAAATCGTTGATATCTTAGAAACTTGTTCGTGCAAGAATTTAATTAATTAAAATTCAGGACGATATATTCAGGGCATCGATTTGCGTTTTTTCCACGATATCACTTAATCCTTCCTTTACTTCCGTGTCCTCGATCCTTTGTCTGAGTCGTTTCAATTCTACAACATTAGATCTAATTGTTATTAATAAAATGAATTATACACTTAATGACTTGCCGTCCAAAATCGTTGATATCGTAGAAACTTGTTCGTGTAAGAATTTAATTAATTAAAATTCAGGACGATATATTCAGGGCATCGATTTGCGATTTTTCCACGATATCACTTAATCCTTCCTTTACTTCCGTGTCCTCGATCCTTTGTCTGAGTCGTTTCAATTCTACAACATTAGATCTAATTGTTATTAATAAAATGAATTATACACTTAATGACTTGCCGTCCAAAATCGTTGATATCTTAGAAACTTGTTCGTGTAAGAATTTAATTAATTAAAATTCAGGACGATATATATTCAGGGCATTGATTTGCGTTTTTTCCACGATATCACTTAATCCTTCCTTTACTTCCGTGTCCTCGATCCTTTGTCTGAGTCGTTTCAATTCTACAACATTAGATCTAATTGTTATTAATAAAATGAATTATACACTTAATGACTTGCCGTCCAAAATCGTTGATATCTTAGAAACTTGTTCGTGTAAGAATTTAATTAATTAAAATTCAGGACGATATATTCAGGGCATCGATTTGCGATTTTTCCACGATATCACTTAATCCTTCCTTTACTTCCGTGTCCTCGATCCTTTGTCTGAGTCGTTTCAATTCTACAACATTAGATCTAATTGTTATTAATAAAATGAATTATACACTTAATGACTTGCCGTCCAAAATCGTTGATATCTTAGAAACTTGTTCGTGTAAGAATTTAATTAATTAAAATTCAGGACGATATATATTCAGGGCATTGATTTGCGTTTTTTCCACGATATCACTTAATCCTTCCTTTACTTCCGTGTCCTCGATCCTTTGTCTGAGTCGTTTCAATTCTACAACATTAGATCTAATTGTTATTAATAAAATGAATTATACACTTAATGACTTGCCGTCCAAAATCGTTGATATCTTAGAAACTTGTTCGTGTAAGAATTTAATTAATTAAAATTCAGGACGATATATATTCAGGGCATTGATTTGCGTTTTTTCCACGATATCACTTAATCCTTCCTTTACTTCCGTGTCCTCGATCCTTTGTCTGAGTCGTTTCAATTCTACAACATTAGATCTAATTGTTATTAATAAAATGAATTATACACTTAATGACTTGCCGTCCAAAATCGTTGATATCTTAGAAACTTGTTCGTGTAAGAATTTAATTAATTAAAATTCAGGACGATATATATTCAGGGCATTGATTTGCGTTTTTTCCACGATATCACTTAATCCTTCCTTTACTTCCGTGTCCTCGATCCTTTGTCTGAGTCGTTTCAATTCTACAACATTAGATCTAATTGTTATTAATAAAATGAATTATACACTTAATGACTTGCCGTCCAAAATCGTTGATATCTTAGAAACTTGTTCGTGTAAGAATTTAATTAATTAAAATTCAGGACGATATATTCAGGGCATCGATTTGCGATTTTTCCACGATATCACTTAATCCTTCCTTTACTTCCGTGTCCTCGATGCTTTGTCTGAGTCGTTTCAATTCTACAACATTAGATCTAATTGTTATTAATAAAATGAATTATACACTTAATGACTTGCCGTCCAAAATCGTTGATATCTTAGAAACTTGTTCGTGTAAGAATTTAATTAATTAAAATTCAGGACGATATATATTCAGGGCATTGATTTGCGTTTTTTCCACGATATCACTTAATCCTTCCTTTACTTCCGTGTCCTCGATCCTTTGTCTGAGTCGTTTCAATTCTACAACATTAGATCTAATTGTTATTAATAAAATGAATTATACACTTAATGACTTGCCGTCCAAAATCGTTGATATCTTAGAAACTTGTTCGTGTAAGAATTTAATTAATTAAAATTCAGGACGATATATTCAGGGCATCGATTTGCGATTTTTCCACGATATCACTTAATCCTTCCTTTACTTCCGTGTCCTCGATGCTTTGTCTGAGTCGTTTCAATTCTACAACATTAGATCTAATTGTTATTAATAAAATGAATTATACACTTAATGACTTGCCGTCCAAAATCGTTGATATCTTAGAAACTTGTTGGTGTAAGAATTTAATTAATTAAAATTCAGGACGATATATTCAGGGCATCGATTTGCGATTTTTCCACGATATCACTTAATCCTTCCTTTACTTCCGTGTCCTCGATCCTTTGTCTGAGTCGTTTCAATTCTACAACATTAGATCTAATTGTTATTAATAAAATGAATTATACACTTAATGACTTGCCGTCCAAAATCGTTGATATCTTAGAAACTTGTTCGTGTAAGAATTTAATTAATTAAAATTCAGGACGATATATATTCAGGGCATTGATTTGCGTTTTTTCCACGATATCACTTAATCCTTCCTTTACTTCCGTGTCCTCGATCCTTTGTCTGAGTCGTTTCAATTCTACAACATTAGATCTAATTGTTATTAATAAAATGAATTATACACTTAATGACTTGCCGTCCAAAATCGTTGATATCTTAGAAACTTGTTCGTGTAAGAATTTAATTAATTAAAATTCAGGACGATATATTCAGGGCATCGATTTGCGATTTTTCCACGATATCACTTAATCCTTCCTTTACTTCCGTGTCCTCGATCCTTTGTCTGAGTCGTTTCAATTCTACAACATTAGATCTAATTGTTATTAATAAAATGAATTATACACTTAATGACTTGCCGTCCAAAATCGTTGATATCTTAGAAACTTGTTCGTGTAAGAATTTAATTAATTAAAATTCAGGACGATATATATTCAGGGCATTGATTTGCGTTTTTTCCACGATATCACTTAATCCTTCCTTTACTTCCGTGTCCTCGATCCTTTGTCTGAGTCGTTTCAATTCTACAACATTAGATCTAATTGTTATTAATAAAATGAATTATACACTTAATGACTTGCCGTCCAAAATCGTTGATATCTTAGAAACTTGTTCGTGTAAGAATTTAATTAATTAAAATTCAGGACGATATATATTCAGGGCATTGATTTGCGTTTTTTCCACGATATCACTTAATCCTTCCTTTACTTCCGTGTCCTCGATCCTTTGTCTGAGTCGTTTCAATTCTACAACATTAGATCTAATTGTTATTAATAAAATGAATTATACACTTAATGACTTGCCGTCCAAAATCGTTGATATCTTAGAAACTTGTTCGTGTAAGAATTTAATTAATTAAAATTCAGGACGATATATATTCAGGGCATTGATTTGCGTTTTTTCCACGATATCACTTAATCCTTCCTTTACTTCCGTGTCCTCGATCCTTTGTCTGAGTCGTTTCAATTCTACAACATTAGATCTAATTGTTATTAATAAAATGAATTATACACTTAATGACTTGCCGTCCAAAATCGTTGATATCTTAGAAACTTGTTCGTGTAAGAATTTAATTAATTAAAATTCAGGACGATATATATTCAGGGCATTGATTTGCGTTTTTTCCACGATATCACTTAATCCTTCCTTTACTTCCGTGTCCTCGATCCTTTGTCTGAGTCGTTTCAATTCTACAACATTAGATCTAATTGTTATTAATAAAATGAATTATACACTTAATGACTTGCCGTCCAAAATCGTTGATATCTTAGAAACTTGTTCGTGTAAGAATTTAATTAATTAAAATTCAGGACGATATATATTCAGGGCATTGATTTGCGTTTTTTCCACGATATCACTTAATCCTTCCTTTACTTCCGTGTCCTCGATCCTTTGTCTGAGTCGTTTCAATTCTACAACATTAGATCTAATTGTTATTAATAAAATGAATTATACACTTAATGACTTGCCGTCCAAAATCGTTGATATCTTAGAAACTTGTTCGTGTAAGAATTTAATTAATTAAAATTCAGGACGATATATTCAGGGCATCGATTTGCGATTTTTCCACGATATCACTTAATCCTTCCTTTACTTCCGTGTCCTCGATCCTTTGTCTGAGTCGTTTCAATTCTACAACATTAGATCTAATTGTTATTAATAAAATGAATTATACACTTAATGACTTGCCGTCCAAAATCGTTGATATCTTAGAAACTTGTTCGTGTAAGAATTTAATTAATTAAAATTCAGGACGATATATTCAGGGCATCGATTTGCGATTTTTCCACGATATCACTTAATCCTTCCTTTACTTCCGTGTCCTCGATCCTTTGTCTGAGTCGTTTCAATTCTACAACATTAGATCTAATTGTTATTAATAAAATGAATTATACACTTAATGACTTGCCGTCCAAAATCGTTGATATCTTAGAAACTTGTTCGTGTAAGTATTTAATTAATTAAAATTCAGGACGATATATTCAGGGCATCGATTTGCGATTTTTCCACGATATCACTTAATCCTTCCTTTACTTCCGTGTCCTCGATCCTTTGTCTGAGTCGTTTCAATTCTACAACATTAGATCTAATTGTTATTAATAAAATGAATTATACACTTAATGACTTGCCGTCCAAAATCGTTGATATCTTAGAAACTTGTTCGTGTAAGTATTTAATTAATTAAAATTCAGGACGATATATTCAGGGCATCGATTTGCGATTTTTCCACGATATCACTTAATCCTTCCTTTACTTCCGTGTCCTCGATCCTTTGTCTGAGTCGTTTCAATTCTACAACATTAGATCTAATTGTTATTAATAAAATGAATTATACACTTAATGACTTGCCGTCCAAAATCGTTGATATCTTAGAAACTTGTTCGTGTAAGAATTTAATTAATTAAAATTCAGGACGATATATTCAGGGCATCGATTTGCGTTTTTTCCACGATATCACTTAATCCTTCCTTTACTTCCGTGTCCTCGATCCTTTGTCTGAGTCGTTTCAATTCTACAACATTAGATCTAATTGTTATTAATAAAATGAATTATACACTTAATGACTTGCCATCCAAAATCGTTGATATCTTAGAAACTTGTTCGTGTAAGAATTTAATTAATTAAAATTCAGGACGATATATATTCAGGGCATTGATTTGCGTTTTTTCCACGATATCACTTAATCCTTCCTTTACTTCCGTGTCCTCGATCCTTTGTCTGAGTCGTTTCAATTCTACAACATTAGATCTAATTCTTATTAATAAAATGAATTATACACTTAATGACTTGCCATCCAAAATCGTTGATATCTTAGAAACTTGTTCGTGTAAGAATTTAATTAATTAAAATTCAGGACGATATATTCAGGGCATCGATTTGCGATTTTTCCACGATATCACTTAATCCTTCCTTTACTTCCGTGTCCTCGATCCTTTGTCTGAGTCGTTTCAATTCTACAACATTAGATCTAATTGTTATTAATAAAATGAATTATACACTTAATGACTTGCCGTCCAAAATCGTTGATATCTTAGAAACTTGTTCGTGTAAGAATTTAATTAATTAAAATTCAGGACGATATATATTCAGGGCATTGATTTGCGTTTTTTCCACGATATCACTTAATCCTTCCTTTACTTCCGTGTCCTCGATCCTTTGTCTGAGTCGTTTCAATTCTACAACATTAGATCTAATTGTTATTAATAAAATGAATTATACACTTAATGACTTGCCGTCCAAAATCGTTGATATCTTAGAAACTTGTTCGTGTAAGAATTTAATTAATTAAAATTCAGGACGATATATATTCAGGGCATTGATTTGCGTTTTTTCCACGATATCACTTAATCCTTCCTTTACTTCCGTGTCCTCGATCCTTTGTCTGAGTCGTTTCAATTCTACAACATTAGATCTAATTGTTATTAATAAAATGAATTATACACTTAATGACTTGCCGTCCAAAATCGTTGATATCTTAGAAACTTGTTCGTGTAAGAATTTAATTAATTAAAATTCAGGACGATATATATTCAGGGCATTGATTTGCGTTTTTTCCACGATATCACTTAATCCTTCCTTTACTTCCGTGTCCTCGATCCTTTGTCTGAGTCGTTTCAATTCTACAACATTAGATCTAATTGTTATTAATAAAATGAATTATACACTTAATGACTTGCCGTCCAAAATCGTTGATATCTTAGAAACTTGTTCGTGTAAGAATTTAATTAATTAAAATTCAGGACGATATATATTCAGGGCATTGATTTGCGTTTTTTCCACGATATCACTTAATCCTTCCTTTACTTCCGTGTCCTCGATCCTTTGTCTGAGTCGTTTCAATTCTACAACATTAGATCTAATTGTTATTAATAAAATGAATTATACACTTAATGACTTGCCGTCCAAAATCGTTGATATCTTAGAAACTTGTTCGTGTAAGAATTTAATTAATTAAAATTCAGGACGATATATTCAGGGCATCGATTTGCGATTTTTCCACGATATCACTTAATCCTTCCTTTACTTCCGTGTCCTCGATCCTTTGTCTGAGTCGTTTCAATTCTACAACATTAGATCTAATTGTTATTAATAAAATGAATTATACACTTAATGACTTGCCGTCCAAAATCGTTGATATCTTAGAAACTTGTTCGTGTAAGAATTTAATTAATTAAAATTCAGGACGATATATATTCAGGGCATTGATTTGCGTTTTTTCCACAATATCACTTAATCCTTCCTTTACTTCCGTGTCCTCGATCCTTTGTCTGAGTCGTTTCAATTCTACAACATTAGATCTAATTGTTATTAATAAAATGAATTATACACTTAATGACTTGCTGTCCAAAATCGTTGATATCTTAGAAACTTGTTCGTGCAAGAATTTAATTAATTAAAATTCAGGACGATATATTCAGGGCATCGATTTGCGTTTTTTCCACGATATCACTTAATCCTTCCTTTACTTCCGTGTCCTCGATCCTTTGTCTGAGTCGTTTCAATTCTACAACATTAGATCTAATTGTTATTAATAAAATGAATTATACACTTAATGACTTGCCGTCCAAAATCGTTGATATCTTAGAAACTTGTTCGTGTAAGAATTTAATTAATTAAAATTCAGGACGATATATTCAGGGCATCGATTTGCGATTTTTCCACGATATCACTTAATCCTTCCTTTACTTCCGTGTCCTCGATCCTTTGTCTGAGTCGTTTCAATTCTACAACATTAGATCTAATTGTTATTAATAAAATGAATTATACACTTAATGACTTGCCGTCCAAAATCGTTGATATCTTAGAAACTTGTTCGTGTAAGAATTTAATTAATTAAAATTCAGGACGATATATTCAGGGCATCGATTTGCGATTTTTCCACGATATCACTTAATCCTTCCTTTACTTCCGTGTCCTCGATCCTTTGTCTGAGTCGTTTCAATTCTACAACATTAGATCTAATTGTTATTAATAAAATGAATTATACACTTAATGACTTGCCGTCCAAAATCGTTGATATCTTAGAAACTTGTTCGTGTAAGTATTTAATTAATTAAAATTCAGGACGATATATTCAGGGCATCGATTTGCGATTTTTCCACGATATCACTTAATCCTTCCTTTACTTCCGTGTCCTCGATCCTTTGTCTGAGTCGTTTCAATTCTACAACATTAGATCTAATTGTTATTAATAAAATGAATTATACACTTAATGACTTGCCGTCCAAAATCGTTGATATCTTAGAAACTTGTTCGTGTAAGAATTTAATTAATTAAAATTCAGGACGATATATTCAGGGCATCGATTTGCGATTTTTCCACGATATCACTTAATCCTTCCTTTACTTCCGTGTCCTCGATCCTTTGTCTGAGTCGTTTCAATTCTACAACATTAGATCTAATTGTTATTAATAAAATGAATTATACACTTAATGACTTGCCGTCCAAAATCGTTGATATCTTAGAACCTTGTTCGTGTAAGAATTTAATTAATTAAAATTCAGGACGATATATATTCAGGGCATTGATTTGCGTTTTTTCCACGATATCACTTAATCCTTCCTTTACTTCCGTGTCCTCGATCCTTTGTCTGAGTCGTTTCAATTCTACAACATTAGATCTAATTGTTATTAATAAAATGAATTATACACTTAATGACTTGCCGTCCAAAATCGTTGATATCTTAGAAACTTGTTCGTGTAAGAATTTAATTAATTAAAATTCAGGACGATATATTCAGGGCATCGATTTGCGTTTTTTCCACGATATCACTTAATCCTTCCTTTACTTCCGTGTCCTCGATCCTTTGTCTGAGTCGTTTCAATTCTACAACATTAGATCTAATTGTTATTAATAAAATGAATTATACACTTAATGACTTGCCGTCCAAAATCGTTGATATCTTAGAAACTTGTTCGTGTAAGAATTTAATTAATTAAAATTCAGGACGATATATTCAGGGCATCGATTTGCGATTTTTCCACGATATCACTTAATCCTTCCTTTACTTCCGTGTCCTCGATCCTTTGTCTGAGTCGTTTCAATTCTACAACATTAGATCTAATTGTTATTAATAAAATGAATTATACACTTAATGACTTGCCGTCCAAAATCGTTGATATCTTAGAAACTTGTTCGTGTAAGAATTTAATTAATTAAAATTCAGGACGATATATATTCAGGGCATTGATTTGCGTTTTTTCCACGATATCACTTAATCCTTCCTTTACTTCCGTGTCCTCGATCCTTTGTCTGAGTCGTTTCAATTCTACAACATTAGATCTAATTGTTATTAATAAAATGAATTATACACTTAATGACTTGCTGTCCAAAATCGTTGATATCTTAGAAACTTGTTCGTGCAAGAATTTAATTAATTAAAATTCAGGACGATATATTCAGGGCATCGATTTGCGTTTTTTCCACGATATCACTTAATCCTTCCTTTACTTCCGTGTCCTCGATCCTTTGTCTGAGTCGTTTCAATTCTACAACATTAGATCTAATTGTTATTAATAAAATGAATTATACACTTAATGACTTGCTGTCCAAAATCGTTGATATCTTAGAAACTTGTTCGTGCAAGAATTTAATTAATTAAAATTCAGGACGATATATTCAGGGCATCGATTTGCGTTTTTTCCACGATATCACTTAATCCTTCCTTTACTTCCGTGTCCTCGATCCTTTGTCTGAGTCGTTTCAATTCTACAACATTAGATCTAATTGTTATTAATAAAATGAATTATACACTTAATGACTTGCCGTCCAAAATCGTTGATATCTTAGAAACTTGTTCGTGTAAGTATTTAATTAATTAAAATTCAGGACGATATATTCAGGGCATCGATTTGCGATTTTTCCACGATATCACTTAATCCTTCCTTTACTTCCGTGTCCTCGATCCTTTGTCTGAGTCGTTTCAATTCTACAACATTAGATCTAATTGTTATTAATAAAATGAATTATACACTTAATGACTTGCTGTCCAAAATCGTTGATATCTTAGAAACTTGTTCGTGCAAGAATTTAATTAATTAAAATTCAGGACGATATATTCAGGGCATCGATTTGCGTTTTTTCCACGATATCACTTAATCCTTCCTTTACTTCCGTGTCCTCGATCCTTTGTCTGAGTCGTTTCAATTCTACAACATTAGATCTAATTGTTATTAATAAAATGAATTATACACTTAATGACTTGCCGTCCAAAATCGTTGATATCTTAGAAACTTGTTCGTGTAAGAATTTAATTAATTAAAATTCAGGACGATATATTCAGGGCATCGATTTGCGTTTTTTCCACGATATCACTTAATCCTTCCTTTACTTCCGTGTCCTCGATCCTTTGTCTGAGTCGTTTCAATTCTACAACATTAGATCTAATTGTTATTAATAAAATGAATTATACACTTAATGACTTGCCGTCCAAAATCGTTGATATCTTAGAAACTTGTTCGTGTAAGAATTTAATTAATTAAAATTCAGGACGATATATTCAGGGCATCGATTTGCGATTTTTCCACGATATCACTTAATCCTTCCTTTACTTCCGTGTCCTCGATCCTTTGTCTGAGT
The DNA here is from genome assembly GCA_949768715.1 of Dascillus cervinus. NCBI lineage: Eukaryota > Metazoa > Arthropoda > Insecta > Coleoptera > Dascillidae > Dascillus > Dascillus cervinus. Next base: position 18,785,638 of record OX458319.1, on the reverse strand, counting down.
CGTTTCAATTCTACAACATTAGATCTAATTGTTATTAATAAAATGAATTATACACTTAATGACTTGCCGTCCAAAATCGTTGATATCTTAGAAACTTGTTCGTGTAAGTATTTAATTAATTAAAATTCAGGACGATATATTCAGGGCATCGATTTGCGATTTTTCCACGATATCACTTAATCCTTCCTTTACTTCCGTGTCCTCGATGCTTTGTCTGAGTCGTTTCAATTCTACAACATTAGATCTAATTGTTATTAATAAAATGAATTATACACTTAATGACTTGCCGTCCAAAATCGTTGATATCTTAGAAACTTGTTCGTGTAAGAATTTAATTAATTAAAATTCAGGACGATATATTCAGGGCATCGATTTGCGATTTTTCCACGATATCACTTAATCCTTCCTTTACTTCCGTGTCCTCGATCCTTTGTCTGAGTCGTTTCAATTCTACAACATTAGATCTAATTGTTATTAATAAAATGAATTATACACTTAATGACTTGCCGTCCAAAATCGTTGATATCTTAGAAACTTGTTCGTGCAAGAATTTAATTAATTAAAATTCAGGACGATATATATTCAGGGCATTGATTTGCGTTTTTTCCACGATATCACTTAATCCTTCCTTTACTTCCGTGTCCTCGATCCTTTGTCTGAGTCGTTTCAATTCTACAACATTAGATCTAATTGTTATTAATAAAATGAATTATACACTTAATGACTTGCCGTCCAAAATCGTTGATATCTTAGAAACTTGTTCGTGTAAGAATTTAATTAATTAAAATTCAGGACGATATATTCAGGGCATCGATTTGCGATTTTTCCACGATATCACTTAATCCTTCCTTTACTTCCGTGTCCTCGATCCTTTGTCTGAGTCGTTTCAATTCTACAACATTAGATCTAATTGTTATTAATAAAATGAATTATACACTTAATGACTTGCCGTCCAAAATCGTTGATATCTTAGAAACTTGTTCGTGTAAGAATTTAATTAATTAAAATTCAGGACGATATATATTCAGGGCATTGATTTGCGTTTTTTCCACGATATCACTTAATCCTTCCTTTACTTCCGTGTCCTCGATCCTTTGTCTGAGTCGTTTCAATTCTACAACATTAGATCTAATTGTTATTAATAAAATGAATTATACACTTAATGACTTGCCGTCCAAAATCGTTGATATCTTAGAAACTTGTTCGTGTAAGAATTTAATTAATTAAAATTCAGGACGATATATATTCAGGGCATTGATTTGCGTTTTTTCCACGATATCACTTAATCCTTCCTTTACTTCCGTGTCCTCGATCCTTTGTCTGAGTCGTTTCAATTCTACAACATTAGATCTAATTGTTATTAATAAAATGAATTATACACTTAATGACTTGCCGTCCAAAATCGTTGATATCTTAGAAACTTGTTCGTGTAAGAATTTAATTAATTAAAATTCAGGACGATATATATTCAGGGCATTGATTTGCGTTTTTTCCACGATATCACTTAATCCTTCCTTTACTTCCGTGTCCTCGATCCTTTGTCTGAGTCGTTTCAATTCTACAACATTAGATCTAATTGTTATTAATAAAATGAATTATACACTTAATGACTTGCCATCCAAAATCGTTGATATCTTAGAAACTTGTTCGTGTAAGAATTTAATTAATTAAAATTCAGGACGATATATTCAGGGCATCGATTTGCGATTTTTCCACGATATCACTTAATCCTTCCTTTACTTCCGTGTCCTCGATCCTTTGTCTGAGTCGTTTCAATTCTACAACATTAGATCTAATTGTTATTAATAAAATGAATTATACACTTAATGACTTGCCGTCCAAAATCGTTGATATCTTAGAAACTTGTTCGTGTAAGAATTTAATTAATTAAAATTCAGGACGATATATATTCAGGGCATTGATTTGCGTTTTTTCCACGATATCACTTAATCCTTCCTTTACTTCCGTGTCCTCGATCCTTTGTCTGAGTCGTTTCAATTCTACAACATTAGATCTAATTGTTATTAATAAAATGAATTATACACTTAATGACTTGCCGTCCAAAATCGTTGATATCTTAGAACCTTGTTCGTGTAAGAATTTAATTAATTAAAATTCAGGACGATATATATTCAGGGCATTGATTTGCGTTTTTTCCACGATATCACTTAATCCTTCCTTTACTTCCGTGTCCTCGATCCTTTGTCTGAGTCGTTTCAATTCTACAACATTAGATCTAATTGTTATTAATAAAATGAATTATACACTTAATGACTTGCCGTCCAAAATCGTTGATATCTTAGAAACTTGTTCGTGTAAGAATTTAATTAATTAAAATTCAGGACGATATATTCAGGGCATCGATTTGCGATTTTTCCACGATATCACTTAATCCTTCCTTTACTTCCGTGTCCTCGATCCTTTGTCTGAGTCGTTTCAATTCTACAACATTAGATCTAATTGTTATTAATAAAATGAATTATACACTTAATGACTTGCCGTCCAAAATCGTTGATATCTTAGAAACTTGTTCGTGTAAGAATTTAATTAATTAAAATTCAGGACGATATATTCAGGGCATCGATTTGCGATTTTTCCACGATATCACTTAATCCTTCCTTTACTTCCGTGTCCTCGATCCTTTGTATGAGTCGTTTCAATTCTACAACATTAGATCTAATTGTTATTAATAAAATGAATTATACACTTAATGACTTGCCGTCCAAAATCGTTGATATCTTAGAAACTTGTTCGTGTAAGAATTTAATTAATTAAAATTCAGGACGATATATATTCAGGGCATTGATTTGCGTTTTTTCCACGATATCACTTAATCCTTCCTTTACTTCCGTGTCCTCGATCCTTTGTCTGAGTCGTTTCAATTCTACAACATTAGATCTAATTGTTATTAATAAAATGAATTATACACTTAATGACTTGCTGTCCAAAATCGTTGATATCTTAGAAACTTGTTCGTGCAAGAATTTAATTAATTAAAATTCAGGACGATATATTCAGGGCATCGATTTGCGTTTTTTCCACGATATCACTTAATCCTTCCTTTACTTCCGTGTCCTCGATCCTTTGTCTGAGTCGTTTCAATTCTACAACATTAGATCTAATTGTTATTAATAAAATGAATTATACACTTAATGACTTGCTGTCCAAAATCGTTGATATCTTAGAAACTTGTTCGTGCAAGAATTTAATTAATTAAAATTCAGGACGATATATTCAGGGCATCGATTTGCGTTTTTTCCACGATATCACTTAATCCTTCCTTTACTTCCGTGTCCTCGATCCTTTGTCTGAGTCGTTTCAATTCTACAACATTAGATCTAATTGTTATTAATAAAATGAATTATACACTTAATGACTTGCCGTCCAAAATCGTTGATATCTTAGAAACTTGTTCGTGTAAGTATTTAATTAATTAAAATTCAGGACGATATATTCAGGGCATCGATTTGCGATTTTTCCACGATATCACTTAATCCTTCCTTTACTTCCGTGTCCTCGATCCTTTGTCTGAGTCGTTTCAATTCTACAACATTAGATCTAATTGTTATTAATAAAATGAATTATACACTTAATGACTTGCTGTCCAAAATCGTTGATATCTTAGAAACTTGTTCGTGCAAGAATTTAATTAATTAAAATTCAGGACGATATATTCAGGGCATCGATTTGCGTTTTTTCCACGATATCACTTAATCCTTCCTTTACTTCCGTGTCCTCGATCCTTTGTCTGAGTCGTTTCAATTCTACAACATTAGATCTAATTGTTATTAATAAAATGAATTATACACTTAATGACTTGCCGTCCAAAATCGTTGATATCTTAGAAACTTGTTCGTGTAAGAATTTAATTAATTAAAATTCAGGACGATATATTCAGGGCATCGATTTGCGATTTTTCCACGATATCACTTAATCCTTCCTTTACTTCCGTGTCCTCGATCCTTTGTCTGAGTCGTTTCAATTCTACAACATTAGATCTAATTGTTATTAATAAAATGAATTATACACTTAATGACTTGCTGTCCAAAATCGTTGATATCTTAGAAACTTGTTCGTGCAAGAATTTAATTAATTAAAATTCAGGACGATATATTCAGGGCATCGATTTGCGATTTTTCCACGATATCACTTAATCCTTCCTTTACTTCCGTGTCCTCGATCCTTTGTCTGAGTCGTTTCAATTCTACAACATTAGATCTAATTGTTATTAATAAAATGAATTATACACTTAATGACTTGCTGTCCAAAATCGTTGATATCTTAGAAACTTGTTCGTGTAAGAATTTAATTAATTAAAATTCAGGACGATATATTCAGGGCATCGATTTGCGATTTTTCCACGATATCACTTAATCCTTCCTTTACTTCCGTGTCCTCGATCCTTTGTCTGAGTCGTTTCAATTCTACAACATTAGATCTAATTGTTATTAATAAAATGAATTATACACTTAATGACTTGCTGTCCAAAATCGTTGATATCTTAGAAACTTGTTCGTGTAAGAATTTAATTAATTAAAATTCAGGACGATATATTCAGGGCATCGATTTGCGTTTTTTCCACGATATCACTTAATCCTTCCTTTACTTCCGTGTCCTCGATCCTTTGTCTGAGTCGTTTCAATTCTACAACATTAGATCTAATTGTTATTAATAAAATGAATTATACACTTAATGACTTGCCGTCCAAAATCGTTGATATCTTAGAAACTTGTTCGTGTAAGAATTTAATTAATTAAAATTCAGGACGATATATTCAGGGCATCGATTTGCGATTTTTCCACGATATCACTTAATCCTTCCTTTACTTCCGTGTCCTCGATCCTTTGTCTGAGTCGTTTCAATTCTACAACATTAGATCTAATTGTTATTAATAAAATGAATTATACACTTAATGACTTGCTGTCCAAAATCGTTGATATCTTAGAAACTTGTTCGTGCAAGAATTTAATTAATTAAAATTCAGGACGATATATTCAGGGCATCGATTTGCGATTTTTCCACGATATCACTTAATCCTTCCTTTACTTCCGTGTCCTCGATCCTTTGTCTGAGTCGTTTCAATTCTACAACATTAGATCTAATTGTTATTAATAAAATGAATTATACACTTAATGACTTGCTGTCCAAAATCGTTGATATCTTAGAAACTTGTTCGTGTAAGAATTTAATTAATTAAAATTCAGGACGATATATTCAGGGCATCGATTTGCGATTTTTCCACGATATCACTTAATCCTTCCTTTACTTCCGTGTCCTCGATCCTTTGTCTGAGTCGTTTCAATTCTACAACATTAGATCTAATTGTTATTAATAAAATGAATTATACACTTAATGACTTGCCGTCCAAAATCGTTGATATCTTAGAAACTTGTTCGTGTAAGTATTTAATTAATTAAAATTCAGGACGATATATTCAGGGCATCGATTTGCGATTTTTCCACGATATCACTTAATCCTTCCTTTACTTCCGTGTCCTCGATCCTTTGTCTGAGTCGTTTCAATTCTACAACATTAGATCTAATTGTTATTAATAAAATGAATTATACACTTAATGACTTGCTGTCCAAAATCGTTGATATCTTAGAAACTTGTTCGTGCAAGAATTTAATTAATTAAAATTCAGGACGATATATTCAGGGCATCGATTTGCGTTTTTTCCACGATATCACTTAATCCTTCCTTTACTTCCGTGTCCTCGATCCTTTGTCTGAGTCGTTTCAATTCTACAACATTAGATCTAATTGTTATTAATAAAATGAATTATACACTTAATGACTTGCCGTCCAAAATCGTTGATATCTTAGAAACTTGTTCGTGTAAGAATTTAATTAATTAAAATTCAGGACGATATATTCAGGGCATCGATTTGCGATTTTTCCACGATATCACTTAATCCTTCCTTTACTTCCGTGTCCTCGATCCTTTGTCTGAGTCGTTTCAATTCTACAACATTAGATCTAATTGTTATTAATAAAATGAATTATACACTTAATGACTTGCTGTCCAAAATCGTTGATATCTTAGAAACTTGTTCGTGCAAGAATTTAATTAATTAAAATTCAGGACGATATATTCAGGGCATCGATTTGCGTTTTTTCCACGATATCACTTAATCCTTCCTTTACTTCCGTGTCCTCGATCCTTTGTCTGAGTCGTTTCAATTCTACAACATTAGATCTAATTGTTATTAATAAAATGAATTATACACTTAATGACTTGCCGTCCAAAATCGTTGATATCTTAGAAACTTGTTCGTGTAAGTATTTAATTAATTAAAATTCAGGACGATATATTCAGGGCATCGATTTGCGATTTTTCCACGATATCACTTAATCCTTCCTTTACTTCCGTGTCATCGATCCTTTGTCTGAGTCGTTTCAATTCTACAACATTAGATCTAATTGTTATTAATAAAATGAATTATACACTTAATGACTTGCCGTCCAAAATCGTTGATATCTTAGAAACTTGTTCGTGTAAGTATTTAATTAATTAAAATTCAGGACGATATATTCAGGGCATCGATTTGCGATTTTTCCACGATATCACTTAATCCTTCCTTTACTTCCGTGTCCTCGATCCTTTGTCTGAGTCGTTTCAATTCTACAACATTAGATCTAATTGTTATTAATAAAATGAATTATACACTTAATGACTTGCTGTCCAAAATCGTTGATATCTTAGAAACTTGTTTGTGCAAGAATTTAATTAATTAAAATTCAGGACGATATATTCAGGGCATCGATTTGCGTTTTTTCCACGATATCACTTAATCCTTCCTTTACTTCCGTGTCCTCGATCCTTTGTCTGAGTCGTTTCAATTCTACAACATTAGATCTAATTGTTATTAATAAAATGAATTATACACTCAATGACTTGCCGTCCAAAATCGTTGATATCTTAGAAACTTGTTCGTGTAAGAATTTAATTAATTAAAATTCAGGACGATATATTCAGGGCATCGATTTGCGATTTTTCCACGATATCACTTAATCTTTCCTTTACTTCCGTGTCCTCGATCCTTTGTCTGAGTCGTTTCAATTCTACAACATTAGATCTAATTGTTATTAATAAAATGAATTATACACTTAATGACTTGCCGTCCAAAATCGTTGATATCTTAGAAACTTGTTCGTGTAAGAATTTAATTAATTAAAATTCAGGACGATATATATTCAGGGCATTGATTTGCGTTTTTTCCACGATATCACTTAATCCTTCCTTTACTTCCGTGTCCTCGATCCTTTGTCTGAGTCGTTTCAATTCTACAACATTAGATCTAATTGTTATTAATAAAATGAATTATACACTTAATGACTTGCTGTCCAAAATCGTTGATATCTTAGAAACTTGTTCGTGCAAGAATTTAATTAATTAAAATTCAGGACGATATATTCAGGGCATCGATTTGCGTTTTTTCCACGATATCACTTAATCCTTCCTTTACTTCCGTGTCCTCGATCCTTTGTCTGAGTCGTTTCAATTCTACAACATTAGATCTAATTGTTATTAATAAAATGAATTATACACTTAATGACTTGCCGTCCAAAATCGTTGATATCTTAGAAACTTGTTCGTGTAAGAATTTAATTAATTAAAATTCAGGACGATATATATTCAGGGCATTGATTTGCGTTTTTTCCACGATATCACTTAATCCTTCCTTTACTTCCGTGTCCTCGATCCTTTGTCTGAGTCGTTTCAATTCTACAACATTAGATCTAATTGTTATTAATAAAATGAATTATACACTTAATGACTTGCCGTCCAAAATCGTTGATATCTTAGAAACTTGTTCGTGAAAGAATTTAATTAATTAAAATTCAGGACGATATATTCAGGGCATCGATTTGCGATTTTTCCACGATATCACTTAATCCTTCCTTTACTTCCGTGTCCTCGATCCTTTGTCTGAGTCGTTTCAATTCTACAACATTAGATCTAATTGTTATTAATAAAATGAATTATACACTTAATGACTTGCTGTCCAAAATCGTTGATATCTTAGAAACTTGTTCGTGCAAGAATTTAATTAATTAAAATTCAGGACGATATATTCAGGGCATCGATTTGCGTTTTTTCCACGATATCACTTAATCCTTCCTTTACTTCCGTGTCCTCGATCCTTTGTCTGAGTCGTTTCAATTCTACAACATTAGATCTAATTGTTATTAATAAAATGAATTATACACTTAATGACTTGCCGTCCAAAATCGTTGATATCTTAGAAACTTGTTCGTGTAAGAATTTAATTAATTAAAATTCAGGACGATATATATTCAGGGCATTGATTTGCGTTTTTTCCACGATATCACTTAATCCTTCCTTTACTTCCGTGTCCTCGATCCTTTGTCTGAGTCGTTTCAATTCTACAACATTAGATCTAATTGTTATTAATAAAATGAATTATACACTTAATGACTTGCCGTCCAAAATCGTTGATATCTTAGAAACTTGTTCGTGTAAGAATTTAATTAATTAAAATTCAGGACGATATATATTCAGGGCATTGATTTGCGTTTTTTCCACGATATCACTTAATCCTTCCTTTACTTCCGTGTCCTCGATCCTTTGTCTGAGTCGTTTCAATTCTACAACATTAGATCTAATTGTTATTAATAAAATGAATTATACACTTAATGACTTGCTGTCCAAAATCGTTGATATCTTAGAAACTTGTTCGTGCAAGAATTTAATTAATTAAAATTCAGGACGATATATTCAGGGCATCGATTTGCGTTTTTTCCACGATATCACTTAATCCTTCCTTTACTTCCGTGTCCTCGATCCTTTGTCTGAGTCGTTTCAATTCTACAACATTAGATCTAATTGTTATTAATAAAATGAATTATACACTTAATGACTTGCCGTCCAAAATCGTTGATATCGTAGAAACTTGTTCGTGTAAGAATTTAATTAATTAAAATTCAGGACGATATATTCAGGGCATCGATTTGCGATTTTTCCACGATATCACTTAATCCTTCCTTTACTTCCGTGTCCTCGATCCTTTGTCTGAGTCGTTTCAATTCTACAACATTAGATCTAATTGTTATTAATAAAATGAATTATACACTTAATGACTTGCCGTCCAAAATCGTTGATATCTTAGAAACTTGTTCGTGTAAGAATTTAATTAATTAAAATTCAGGACGATATATATTCAGGGCATTGATTTGCGTTTTTTCCACGATATCACTTAATCCTTCCTTTACTTCCGTGTCCTCGATCCTTTGTCTGAGTCGTTTCAATTCTACAACATTAGATCTAATTGTTATTAATAAAATGAATTATACACTTAATGACTTGCCGTCCAAAATCGTTGATATCTTAGAAACTTGTTCGTGTAAGAATTTAATTAATTAAAATTCAGGACGATATATTCAGGGCATCGATTTGCGATTTTTCCACGATATCACTTAATCCTTCCTTTACTTCCGTGTCCTCGATCCTTTGTCTGAGTCGTTTCAATTCTACAACATTAGATCTAATTGTTATTAATAAAATGAATTATACACTTAATGACTTGCCGTCCAAAATCGTTGATATCTTAGAAACTTGTTCGTGTAAGAATTTAATTAATTAAAATTCAGGACGATATATATTCAGGGCATTGATTTGCGTTTTTTCCACGATATCACTTAATCCTTCCTTTACTTCCGTGTCCTCGATCCTTTGTCTGAGTCGTTTCAATTCTACAACATTAGATCTAATTGTTATTAATAAAATGAATTATACACTTAATGACTTGCCGTCCAAAATCGTTGATATCTTAGAAACTTGTTCGTGTAAGAATTTAATTAATTAAAATTCAGGACGATATATATTCAGGGCATTGATTTGCGTTTTTTCCACGATATCACTTAATCCTTCCTTTACTTCCGTGTCCTCGATCCTTTGTCTGAGTCGTTTCAATTCTACAACATTAGATCTAATTGTTATTAATAAAATGAATTATACACTTAATGACTTGCCGTCCAAAATCGTTGATATCTTAGAAACTTGTTCGTGTAAGAATTTAATTAATTAAAATTCAGGACGATATATATTCAGGGCATTGATTTGCGTTTTTTCCACGATATCACTTAATCCTTCCTTTACTTCCGTGTCCTCGATCCTTTGTCTGAGTCGTTTCAATTCTACAACATTAGATCTAATTGTTATTAATAAAATGAATTATACACTTAATGACTTGCCGTCCAAAATCGTTGATATCTTAGAAACTTGTTCGTGTAAGAATTTAATTAATTAAAATTCAGGACGATATATATTCAGGGCATTGATTTGCGTTTTTTCCACGATATCACTTAATCCTTCCTTTACTTCCGTGTCCTCGATCCTTTGTCTGAGTCGTTTCAATTCTACAACATTAGATCTAATTGTTATTAATAAAATGAATTATACACTTAATGACTTGCCGTCCAAAATCGTTGATATCTTAGAAACTTGTTCGTGTAAGAATTTAATTAATTAAAATTCAGGACGATATATATTCAGGGCATTGATTTGCGTTTTTTCCACGATATCACTTAATCCTTCCTTTACTTCCGTGTCCTCGATCCTTTGTCTGAGTCGTTTCAATTCTACAACATTAGATCTAATTGTTATTAATAAAATGAATTATACACTTAATGACTTGCCGTCCAAAATCGTTGATATCTTAGAAACTTGTTCGTGTAAGAATTTAATTAATTAAAATTCAGGACGATATATTCAGGGCATCGATTTGCGATTTTTCCACGATATCACTTAATCCTTCCTTTACTTCCGTGTCCTCGATCCTTTGTCTGAGTCGTTTCAATTCTACAACATTAGATCTAATTGTTATTAATAAAATGAATTATACACTTAATGACTTGCCGTCCAAAATCGTTGATATCTTAGAAACTTGTTCGTGTAAGAATTTAATTAATTAAAATTCAGGACGATATATTCAGGGCATCGATTTGCGATTTTTCCACGATATCACTTAATCCTTCCTTTACTTCCGTGTCCTCGATCCTTTGTCTGAGTCGTTTCAATTCTACAACATTAGATCTAATTGTTATTAATAAAATGAATTATACACTTAATGACTTGCCGTCCAAAATCGTTGATATCTTAGAAACTTGTTCGTGTAAGTATTTAATTAATTAAAATTCAGGACGATATATTCAGGGCATCGATTTGCGATTTTTCCACGATATCACTTAATCCTTCCTTTACTTCCGTGTCCTCGATCCTTTGTCTGAGTCGTTTCAATTCTACAACATTAGATCTAATTGTTATTAATAAAATGAATTATACACTTAATGACTTGCCGTCCAAAATCGTTGATATCTTAGAAACTTGTTCGTGTAAGTATTTAATTAATTAAAATTCAGGACGATATATTCAGGGCATCGATTTGCGATTTTTCCACGATATCACTTAATCCTTCCTTTACTTCCGTGTCCTCGATCCTTTGTCTGAGTCGTTTCAATTCTACAACATTAGATCTAATTGTTATTAATAAAATGAATTATACACTTAATGACTTGCCATCCAAAATCGTTGATATCTTAGAAACTTGTTCGTGTAAGAATTTAATTAATTAAAATTCAGGACGATATATATTCAGGGCATTGATTTGCGTTTTTTCCACGATATCACTTAATCCTTCCTTTACTTCCGTGTCCTCGATCCTTTGTCTGAGTCGTTTCAATTCTACAACATTAGATCTAATTGTTATTAATAAAATGAATTATACACTTAATGATTTGCCATCCAAAATCGTTGATATCTTAGAAACTTGTTCGTGTAAGAATTTAATTAATTAAAATTCAGGACGATATATTCAGGGCATCGATTTGCGATTTTTCCACGATATCACTTAATCCTTCCTTTACTTCCGTGTCCTCGATCCTTTGTCTGAGTCGTTTCAATTCTACAACATTAGATCTAATTGTTATTAATAAAATGAATTATACACTTAATGACTTGCCGTCCAAAATCGTTGATATCTTAGAAACTTGTTCGTGTAAGAATTTAATTAATTAAAATTCAGGACGATATATATTCAGGGCATTGATTTGCGTTTTTTCCACGATATCACTTAATCCTTCCTTTACTTCCGTGTCCTCGATCCTTTGTCTGAGTCGTTTCAATTCTACAACATTAGCTCTAATTGTTATTAATAAAATGAATTATACACTTAATGACTTGCCGTCCAAAATCGTTGATATCTTAGAAACTTGTTCGTGTAAGAATTTAATTAATTAAAATTCAGGACGATATATTCAGGGCATCGATTTGCGTTTTTTCCACGATATCACTTAATCCTTCCTTTACTTCCGTGTCCTCGATCCTTTGTCTGAGTCGTTTCAATTCTACAACATTAGATCTAATTGTTATTAATAAAATGAATTATACACTTAATGACTTGCCGTCCAAAATCGTTGATATCTTAGAAACTTGTTCGTGTAAGAATTTAATTAATTAAAATTCAGGACGATATATATTCAGGGCATTGATTTGCGTTTTTTCCACGATATCACTTAATCCTTCCTTTACTTCCGTGTCCTCGATCCTTTGTCTGAGTCGTTTCAATTCTACAACATTAGATCTAATTGTTATTAATAAAATGAATTATACACTTAATGACTTGCCGTCCAAAATCGTTGATATCTTAGAAACTTGTTCGTGTAAGAATTTAATTAATTAAAATTCAGGACGATATATATTCAGGGCATTGATTTGCGTTTTTTCCACGATATCACTTAATCCTTCCTTTACTTCCGTGTCCTCGATCCTTTGTCTGAGTCGTTTCAATTCTACAACATTAGATCTAATTGTTATTAATAAAATGAATTATACACTTAATGACTTGCCGTCCAAAATCGTTGATATCTTAGAAACTTGTTCGTGTAAGAATTTAATTAATTAAAATTCAGGACGATATATATTCAGGGCATCGATTTGCGTTTTTTCCACGATATCACTTAATCCTTCCTTTACTTCCGTGTCCTCGATCCTTTGTCTGAGTCGTTTCAATTCCACAACATTAGATCTAATTGTTATTAATAAAATGAATTATACACTTAATGACTTGCCGTCCAAAATCGTTGATATCTTAGAAACTTGTTCGTGTAAGAATTTAATTAATTAAAATTCAGGACGATATATTCAGCGCATCGATTTGCGTTTTTTCCACGATATCACTTAATCCTTCCTTTACTTCCGTGTCCTCGATCCTTTGTCTGAGTCGTTTCAATTCTACAACATTAGATCTAATTGTTATTAATAAAATGAATTATACACTTAATGACTTGCCGTCCAAAATCGTTGATATCTTAGAAACTTGTTCGTGTAAGAATTTAATTAATTAAAATTCAGGACGATATATTCAGCGCATCGATTTGCGTTTTTTCCACGATATCACTTAATCCTTCCTTTACTTCCGTGTCCTCGATCCTTTGTCTGAGTCGTTTCAATTCTACAACATTAGATCTAATTGTTATTAATAAAATGAATTATACACTTAATGACTTGCCGTCCAAAATCGTTGATATCTTAGAAACTTGTTCGTGTAAGAATTTAATTAATTAAAATTCAGGACGATATATTCAGGGCATCGATTTGCGTTTTTTCCACGATATCACTTAATCCTTCCTTTACTTCCGTGTCCTCGATCCTTTGTCTGAGTCGTTTCAATTCTACAACATTAGATCTAATTGTTATTAATAAAATGAATTATACACTTAATGACTTGCCGTTGAAAATCGTTGATATCTTAGAAACTTGTTCGTGTAAGAATTTAATTAATTAAAATTCAGGACGATATATTCAGGGCATCGATTTGCGTTTTTTCCACGATATCACTTAATCCTTCCTTTACTTCCGTGTCCTCGATCCTTTGTCTGAGTCGTTTCAATTCTACAACATTAGATCTAATTGTTATTAATAAAATGAATTATACACTTAATGACTTGCCGTCCAAAATCGTTGATATCTTAGAAACTTGTTCGTGTAAGAATTTAATTAATTAAAATTCAGGACGATATATTCAGCGCATCGATTTGCGTTTTTTCCACGATATCACTTAATCCTTCCTTTACTTCCGTGTCCTCGATCCTTTGTCTGAGTCGTTTCAATTCTACAACATTAGATCTAATTGTTATTAATAAAATGAATTATACACTTAATGACTTGCCGTCCAAAATCGTTGATATCTTAGAAACTTGTTCGTGTAAGAATTTAATTAATTAAAATTCAGGACGATATATATTCAGGGCATCGATTTGCGTTTTTTCCACGATATCACTTAATCCTTCCTTTACTTCCGTGTCCTCGATCCTTTGTCTGAGTCGTTTCAATTCTACAACATTAGATCTAATTGTTATTAATAAAATGAATTATACACTTAATGACTTGCCGTCCAAAATCGTTGATATCTTAGAAACTTGTTCGTGTAAGAATTTAATTAATTAAAATTCAGGACGATATATTCAGGGCATCGATTTGCGTTTTTTCCACGATATCACTTAATCCTTCCTTTACTTCCGTGTCCTCGATCCTTTGTCTGAGTCGTTTCAATTCTACAACATTAGATCTAATTGTTATTAATAAAATGAATTATACACTTAATGACTTGCCGTCCAAAATCGTTGATATCTTAGAAACTTGTTCGTGTAAGAATTTAATTAATTAAAATTCAGGACGATATATTCAGCGCATCGATTTGCGTTTTTTCCACGATATCACTTAATCCTTCCTTTACTTCCGTGTCCTCGATCCTTTGTCTGAGTGGTTTCAATTCTACAACATTAGCTCTAATTGTTATTAATAAAATGAATTATACACTTAATGACTTGCCGTCCAAAATCGTTGATATCTTAGAAACTTGTTCGTGTAAGAATTTAATTAATTAAAATTCAGGACGATATATTCAGGGCATCGATTTGCGTTTTTTCCACGATATCACTTAATCCTTCCTTTACTTCCGTGTCCTCGATCCTTTGTCTGAGTCGTTTCAATTCTACAACATTAGATCTAATTGTTATTAATAAAATGAATTATACACTTAATGACTTGCCGTCCAAAATCGTTGATATCTTAGAAACTTGTTCGTGTAAGAATTTAATTAATTAAAATTCAGGACGATATATATTCAGGGCATCGATTTGCATTTTTTCCACGATATCACTTAATCCTTCCTTTACTTCCGTGTCCTCGATCCTTTGTCTGAGTCGTTTCAATTCTACAACATTAGATCTAATTGTTATTAATAAAATGAATTATACACTTAATGACTTGCCGTCCAAAATCGTTGATATCTTAGAAACTTGTTCGTGTAAGAATTTAATTAATTAAAATTCAGGACGATATATTCAGCGCATCGATTTGCGTTTTTTCCACGATATCACTTAATCCTTCCTTTACTTCCGTGTCCTCGATCCTTTGTCTGAGTCGTTTCAATTCTACAACATTAGATCTAATTGTTATTAATAAAATGAATTATACACTTAATGACTTGCCGTCCAAAATCGTTGATATCTTAGAAACTTGTTCGTGTAAGAATTTAATTATTTAAAATTCAGGACGATATATTCAGCGCATCGATTTGCGTTTTTTCCACGATATCACTTAATCCTTCCTTTACTTCCGTGTCCTCGATCCTTTGTCTGAGTGGTTTCAATTCTACAACATTAGCTCTAATTGTTATTAATAAAATGAATTATACACTTAATGACTTGCCGTCCAAAATCGTTGATATCTTAGAAACTTGTTCGTGTAAGAATTTAATTAATTAAAATTCAGGACGATATATTCAGGGCATCGATTTGCGTTTTTTCCACGATATCACTTAATCCTTCCTTTACTTCCGTGTCCTCGATCCTTTGTCTGAGTGGTTTCAATTCTACAACATTAGCTCTAATTGTTATTAATAAAATGAATTATACACTTAATGACTTGCCGTCCAAAATCGTTGATATCTTAGAAACTTGTTCGTGTAAGAATTTAATTAATTAAAATTCAGGACGATATATATTCAGGGCATCGATTTGCGTTTTTTCCACGATATCACTTAATCCTTCCTTTACTTCCGTGTCCTCGATCCTTTGTCTGAGTGGTTTCAATTCTACAACATTAGCTCTAATTGTTATTAATAAAATGAATTATACACTTAATGACTTGCCGTCCAAAATCGTTGATATCTTAGAAACTTGTTCGTGTAAGAATTTAATTAATTAAAATTCAGGACGATATATTCAGGGCATCGATTTGCGTTTTTTCCACGATATCACTTAATCCTTCCTTTACTTCCGTGTCCTCGATCCTTTGTCTGAGTCGTTTCAATTCTACAACATTAGATCTAATTGTTATTAATAAAATGAATTATACACTTAATGACTTGCCGTCCAAAATCGTTGATATCTTAGAAACTTGTTCGTGTAAGAATTTAATTAATTAAAATTCAGGACGATATATTCAGGGCATCGATTTGCGTTTTTTCCACGATATCACTTAATCCTTCCTTTACTTCCGTGTCCTCGATCCTTTGTCTGAGTGGTTTCAATTCTACAACATTAGCTCTAATTGTTATTAATAAAATGAATTATACACTTAATGACTTGCCGTCCAAAATCGTTGATATCTTAGAAACTTGTTCGTGTAAGAATTTAATTAATTAAAATTCAGGACGATATATTCAGGGCATCGATTTGCGTTTTTTCCACGATATCACTTAATCCTTCCTTTACTTCCGTGTCCTCGATCCTTTGTCTGAGTCGTTTCAATTCTACAACATTAGATCTAATTGTTATTAATAAAATGAATTATACACTTAATGACTTGCCGTCCAAAATCGTTGATATCTTAGAAACTTGTTCGTGTAAGAATTTAATTAATTAAAATTCAGGACGATATATTCAGGGCATCGATTTGCGTTTTTTCCACGATATCACTTAATCCTTCCTTTACTTCCGTGTCCTCGATCCTTTGTCTGAGTGGTTTCAATTCTACAACATTAGCTCTAATTGTTATTAATAAAATGAATTATACACTTAATGACTTGCCATCCAAAATCGTTGATATCTTAGAAACTTGTTCGTGTAAGAATTTAATTAATTAAAATTCAGGACGATATATTCAGGGCATCGATTTGCGTTTTTTCCACGATATCACTTAATCCTTCCTTTACTTCCGTGTCCTCGATCCTTTGTCTGAGTCGTTTCAATTCTACAACATTAGATCTAATTGTTATTAATAAAATGAATTATACACTTAATGACTTGCCGTCCAAAATCGTTGATATCTTAGAAACTTGTTCGTGTAAGAATTTAATTAATTAAAATTCAGGACGATATATTCAGGGCATCGATTTGCGTTTTTTCCACGATATCACTTAATCCTTCCTTTACTTCCGTGTCCTCGATCCTTTGTCTGAGTGGTTTCAATTCTACAACATTAGCTCTAATTGTTATTAATAAAATGAATTATACACTTAATGACTTGCCGTCCAAAATCGTTGATATCTTAGAAACTTGTTCGTGTAAGAATTTAATTAATTAAAATTCAGGACGATATATTCAGGGCATCGATTTGCGTTTTTTCCACGATATCACTTAATCCTTCCTTTACTTCCGTGTCCTCGATCCTTTGTCTGAGTGGTTTCAATTCTACAACATTAGCTCTAATTGTTATTAATAAAATGAATTATACACTTAATGACTTGCCGTCCAAAATCGTTGATATCTTAGAAACTTGTTCGTGTAAGAATTTAATTAATTAAAATTCAGGACGATATATATTCAGGGCATCGATTTGCGTTTTTTCCACGATATCACTTAATCCTTCCTTTACTTCCGTGTCCTCGATCCTTTGTCTGAGTGGTTTCAATTCTACAACATTAGCTCTAATTGTTATTAATAAAATGAATTATACACTTAATGACTTGCCGTCCAAAATCGTTGATATCTTAGAAACTTGTTCGTGTAAGAATTTAATTAATTAAAATTCAGGACGATATATTCAGGGCATCGATTTGCGTTTTTTCCACGATATCACTTAATCCTTCCTTTACTTCCGTGTCCTCGATCCTTTGTCTGAGTCGTTTCAATTCTACAACATTAGATCTAATTGTTATTAATAAAATGAATTATACACTTAATGACTTGCCGTCCAAAATCGTTGATATCTTAGAAACTTGTTCGTGTAAGAATTTAATTAATTAAAATTCAGGACGATATATTCAGGGCATCGATTTGCGTTTTTTCCACGATATCACTTAATCCTTCCTTTACTTCCGTGTCCTCGATCCTTTGTCTGAGTGGTTTCAATTCTACAACATTAGCTCTAATTGTTATTAATAAAATGAATTATACACTTAATGACTTGCCGTCCAAAATCGTTGATATCTTAGAAACTTGTTCGTGTAAGAATTTAATTAATTAAAATTCAGGACGATATATTCAGGGCATCGATTTGCGTTTTTTCCACGATATCACTTAATCCTTCCTTTACTTCCGTGTCCTCGATCCTTTGTCTGAGTGGTTTCAATTCTACAACATTAGCTCTAATTGTTATTAATAAAATGAATTATACACTTAATGACTTGCCGTCCAAAATCGTTGATATCTTAGAAACTTGTTCGTGTAAGAATTTAATTAATTAAAATTCAGGACGATATATTCAGGGCATCGATTTGCGTTTTTTCCACGATATCACTTAATCCTTCCTTTACTTCCGTGTCCTCGATCCTTTGTCTGAGTCGTTTCAATTCTACAACATTAGATCTAATTGTTATTAATAAAATGAATTATACACTTAATGACTTGCCGTCCAAAATCGTTGATATCTTAGAAACTTGTTCGTGTAAGAATTTAATTAATTAAAATTCAGGACGATATATTCAGGGCATCGATTTGCGTTTTTTCCACGATATCACTTAATCCTTCCTTTACTTCCGTGTCCTCGATCCTTTGTCTGAGTCGTTTCAATTCTACAACATTAGATCTAATTGTTATTAATAAAATGAATTATACACTTAATGACTTGCCGTCCAAAATCGTTGATATCTTAGAAACTTGTTCGCGTAAGAATTTAATTAATTAAAATTCAGGACGATATATATTCAGGGCATCGATTTGCGTTTTTTCCACGATATCACTTAATCCTTCCTTTACTTCCGTGTCCTCGATCCTTTGTCTGAGTCGTTTCAATTCTACAACATTAGATCTAATTGTTATTAATAAAATGAATTATACACTTAATGACTTGCCGTCCAAAATCGTTGATATCTTAGAAACTTGTTCGTGTAAGAATTTAATTAATTAAAATTCAGGACGATATATTCAGGGCATCGATTTGCGTTTTTTCCACGATATCACTTAATCCTTCCTTTACTTCCGTGTCCTCGATCCTTTGTCTGAGTGGTTTCAATTCTACAACATTAGCTCTAATTGTTATTAATAAAATGAATTATACACTTAATGACTTGCCGTCCAAAATCGTTGATATCTTAGAAACTTGTTCGTGTAAGAATTTAATTAATTAAAATTCAGGACGATATATTCAGGGCATCGATTTGCGTTTTTTCCACGATATCACTTAATCCTTCCTTTACTTCCGTGTCCTCGATCCTTTGTCTGAGTGGTTTCAATTCTACAACATTAGCTCTAATTGTTATTAATAAAATGAATTATACACTTAATGACTTGCCGTCCAAAATCGTTGATATCTTAGAAACTTGTTCGTGTAAGAATTTAATTAATTAAAATTCAGGACGATATATTCAGGGCATCGATTTGCGTTTTTTCCACGATATCACTTAATCCTTCCTTTACTTCCGTGTCCTCGATCCTTTGTCTGAGTGGTTTCAATTCTACAACATTAGCTCTAATTGTTATTAATAAAATGAATTATACACTTAATGACTTGCCGTCCAAAATCGTTGATATCTTAGAAACTTGTTCGTGTAAGAATTTAATTAATTAAAATTCAGGACGATATATTCAGGGCATCGATTTGCGTTTTTTCCACGATATCACTTAATCCTTCCTTTACTTCCGTGTCCTCGATCCTTTGTCTGAGTGGTTTCAATTCTACAACATTAGCTCTAATTGTTATTAATAAAATGAATTATACACTTAATGACTTGCCGTCCAAAATCGTTGATATCTTAGAAACTTGTTCGTGTAAGAATTTAATTAATTAAAATTCAGGACGATATATTCAGGGCATCGATTTGCGTTTTTTCCACGATATCACTTAATCCTTCCTTTACTTCCGTGTCCTCGATCCTTTGTCTGAGTGGTTTCAATTCTACAACATTAGCTCTAATTGTTATTAATAAAATGAATTATACACTTAATGACTTGCCGTCCAAAATCGTTGATATCTTAGAAACTTGTTCGTGTAAGAATTTAATTAATTAAAATTCAGGACGATATATTCAGGGCATCGATTTGCGTTTTTTCCACGATATCACTTAATCCTTCCTTTACTTCCGTGTCCTCGATCCTTTGTCTGAGTCGTTTCAATTCTACAACATTAGATCTAATTGTTATTAATAAAATGAATTATACACTTAATGACTTGCCGTCCAAAATCGTTGATATCTTAGAAACTTGTTCGTGTAAGAATTTAATTAATTAAAATTCAGGACGATATATTCAGGGCATCGATTTGCGTTTTTTCCACGATATCACTTAATCCTTCCTTTACTTCCGTGTCCTCGATCCTTTGTCTGAGTGGTTTCAATTCTACAACATTAGCTCTAATTGTTATTAATAAAATGAATTATACACTTAATGACTTGCCGTCCAAAATCGTTGATATCTTAGAAACTTGTTCGTGTAAGAATTTAATTAATTAAAATTCAGGACGATATATTCAGGGCATCGATTTGCGTTTTTTCCACGATATCACTTAATCCTTCCTTTACTTCCGTGTCCTCGATCCTTTGTCTGAGTGGTTTCAATTCTACAACATTAGCTCTAATTGTTATTAATAAAATGAATTATACACTTAATGACTTGCCGTCCAAAATCGTTGATATCTTAGAAACTTGTTCGTGTAAGAATTTAATTAATTAAAATTCAGGACGATATATATTCAGGGCATCGATTTGCGTTTTTTCCACGATATCACTTAATCCTTCCTTTACTTCCGTGTCCTCGATCCTTTGTCTGAGTGGTTTCAATTCTACAACATTAGCTCTAATTGTTATTAATAAAATGAATTATACACTTAATGACTTGCCGTCCAAAATCGTTGATATCTTAGAAACTTGTTCGTGTAAGAATTTAATTAATTAAAATTCAGGACGATATATTCAGGGCATCGATTTGCGTTTTTTCCACGATATCACTTAATCCTTCCTTTACTTCCGTGTCCTC
The DNA here is from genome assembly GCA_949768715.1 of Dascillus cervinus. NCBI lineage: Eukaryota > Metazoa > Arthropoda > Insecta > Coleoptera > Dascillidae > Dascillus > Dascillus cervinus. Next base: position 18,764,258 of record OX458319.1, on the reverse strand, counting down.
GATCCTTTGTCTGAGTCGTTTCAATTCTACAACATTAGATCTAATTGTTATTAATAAAATGAATTATACACTTAATGACTTGCCGTCCAAAATCGTTGATATCTTAGAAACTTGTTCGTGTAAGAATTTAATTAATTAAAATTCAGGACGATATATTCAGGGCATCGATTTGCGTTTTTTCCACGATATCACTTAATCCTTCCTTTACTTCCGTGTCCTCGATCCTTTGTCTGAGTGGTTTCAATTCTACAACATTAGCTCTAATTGTTATTAATAAAATGAATTATACACTTAATGACTTGCCGTCCAAAATCGTTGATATCTTAGAAACTTGTTCGTGTAAGAATTTAATTAATTAAAATTCAGGACGATATATTCAGGGCATCGATTTGCGTTTTTTCCACGATATCACTTAATCCTTCCTTTACTTCCGTGTCCTCGATCCTTTGTCTGAGTGGTTTCAATTCTACAACATTAGCTCTAATTGTTATTAATAAAATGAATTATACACTTAATGACTTGCCGTCCAAAATCGTTGATATCTTAGAAACTTGTTCGTGTAAGAATTTAATTAATTAAAATTCAGGACGATATATTCAGGGCATCGATTTGCGTTTTTTCCACGATATCACTTAATCCTTCCTTTACTTCCGTGTCCTCGATCCTTTGTCTGAGTCGTTTCAATTCTACAACATTAGATCTAATTGTTATTAATAAAATGAATTATACACTTAATGACTTGCCGTCCAAAATCGTTGATATCTTAGAAACTTGTTCGTGTAAGAATTTAATTAATTAAAATTCAGGACGATATATTCAGGGCATCGATTTGCGTTTTTTCCACGATATCACTTAATCCTTCCTTTACTTCCGTGTCCTCGATCCTTTGTCTGAGTCGTTTCAATTCTACAACATTAGATCTAATTGTTATTAATAAAATGAATTATACACTTAATGACTTGCCGTCCAAAATCGTTGATATCTTAGAAACTTGTTCGCGTAAGAATTTAATTAATTAAAATTCAGGACGATATATATTCAGGGCATCGATTTGCGTTTTTTCCACGATATCACTTAATCCTTCCTTTACTTCCGTGTCCTCGATCCTTTGTCTGAGTCGTTTCAATTCTACAACATTAGATCTAATTGTTATTAATAAAATGAATTATACACTTAATGACTTGCCGTCCAAAATCGTTGATATCTTAGAAACTTGTTCGTGTAAGAATTTAATTAATTAAAATTCAGGACGATATATTCAGGGCATCGATTTGCGTTTTTTCCACGATATCACTTAATCCTTCCTTTACTTCCGTGTCCTCGATCCTTTGTCTGAGTGGTTTCAATTCTACAACATTAGCTCTAATTGTTATTAATAAAATGAATTATACACTTAATGACTTGCCGTCCAAAATCGTTGATATCTTAGAAACTTGTTCGTGTAAGAATTTAATTAATTAAAATTCAGGACGATATATTCAGGGCATCGATTTGCGTTTTTTCCACGATATCACTTAATCCTTCCTTTACTTCCGTGTCCTCGATCCTTTGTCTGAGTGGTTTCAATTCTACAACATTAGCTCTAATTGTTATTAATAAAATGAATTATACACTTAATGACTTGCCGTCCAAAATCGTTGATATCTTAGAAACTTGTTCGTGTAAGAATTTAATTAATTAAAATTCAGGACGATATATTCAGGGCATCGATTTGCGTTTTTTCCACGATATCACTTAATCCTTCCTTTACTTCCGTGTCCTCGATCCTTTGTCTGAGTGGTTTCAATTCTACAACATTAGCTCTAATTGTTATTAATAAAATGAATTATACACTTAATGACTTGCCGTCCAAAATCGTTGATATCTTAGAAACTTGTTCGTGTAAGAATTTAATTAATTAAAATTCAGGACGATATATTCAGGGCATCGATTTGCGTTTTTTCCACGATATCACTTAATCCTTCCTTTACTTCCGTGTCCTCGATCCTTTGTCTGAGTGGTTTCAATTCTACAACATTAGCTCTAATTGTTATTAATAAAATGAATTATACACTTAATGACTTGCCGTCCAAAATCGTTGATATCTTAGAAACTTGTTCGTGTAAGAATTTAATTAATTAAAATTCAGGACGATATATTCAGGGCATCGATTTGCGTTTTTTCCACGATATCACTTAATCCTTCCTTTACTTCCGTGTCCTCGATCCTTTGTCTGAGTGGTTTCAATTCTACAACATTAGCTCTAATTGTTATTAATAAAATGAATTATACACTTAATGACTTGCCGTCCAAAATCGTTGATATCTTAGAAACTTGTTCGTGTAAGAATTTAATTAATTAAAATTCAGGACGATATATTCAGGGCATCGATTTGCGTTTTTTCCACGATATCACTTAATCCTTCCTTTACTTCCGTGTCCTCGATCCTTTGTCTGAGTCGTTTCAATTCTACAACATTAGATCTAATTGTTATTAATAAAATGAATTATACACTTAATGACTTGCCGTCCAAAATCGTTGATATCTTAGAAACTTGTTCGTGTAAGAATTTAATTAATTAAAATTCAGGACGATATATTCAGGGCATCGATTTGCGTTTTTTCCACGATATCACTTAATCCTTCCTTTACTTCCGTGTCCTCGATCCTTTGTCTGAGTCGTTTCAATTCTACAACATTAGATCTAATTGTTATTAATAAAATGAATTATACACTTAATGACTTGCCGTCCAAAATCGTTGATATCTTAGAAACTTGTTCGTGTAAGAATTTAATTAATTAAAATTCAGGACGATATATATTCAGGGCATCGATTTGCGTTTTTTCCACGATATCACTTAATCCTTCCTTTACTTCCGTGTCCTCGATCCTTTGTCTGAGTCGTTTCAATTCTACAACATTAGATCTAATTGTTATTAATAAAATGAATTATACACTTAATGACTTGCCGTCCAAAATCGTTGATATCTTAGAAACTTGTTCGTGTAAGAATTTAATTAATTAAAATTCAGGACGATATATTCAGGGCATCGATTTGCGTTTTTTCCACGATATCACTTAATCCTTCCTTTACTTCCGTGTCCTCGATCCTTTGTCTGAGTGGTTTCAATTCTACAACATTAGCTCTAATTGTTATTAATAAAATGAATTATACACTTAATGACTTGCCGTCCAAAATCGTTGATATCTTAGAAACTTGTTCGTGTAAGAATTTAATTAATTAAAATTCAGGACGATATATTCAGGGCATCGATTTGCGTTTTTTCCACGATATCACTTAATCCTTCCTTTACTTCCGTGTCCTCGATCCTTTGTCTGAGTGGTTTCAATTCTACAACATTAGCTCTAATTGTTATTAATAAAATGAATTATACACTTAATGACTTGCCGTCCAAAATCGTTGATATCTTAGAAACTTGTTCGTGTAAGAATTTAATTAATTAAAATTCAGGACGATATATTCAGGGCATCGATTTGCGTTTTTTCCACGATATCACTTAATCCTTCCTTTACTTCCGTGTCCTCGATCCTTTGTCTGAGTCGTTTCAATTCTACAACATTAGATCTAATTGTTATTAATAAAATGAATTATACACTTAATGACTTGCTGTCCAAAATCGTTGATATCTTAGAAACTTGTTCGTGTAAGAATTTAATTAATTAAAATTCAGGACGATATATTCAGGGCATCGATTTGCGTTTTTTCCACGATATCACTTAATCCTTCCTTTACTTCCGTGTCCTCGATCCTTTGTCTGAGTCGTTTCAATTCTACAACATTAGATCTAATTGTTATTAATAAAATGAATTATACACTTAATGACTTGCCGTCCAAAATCGTTGATATCTTAGAAACTTGTTCGTGTAAGAATTTAATTAATTAAAATTCAGGACGATATATATTCAGGGCATCGATTTGCGTTTTTTCCACGATATCACTTAATCCTTCCTTTACTTCCGTGTCCTCGATCCTTTGTCTGAGTCGTTTCAATTCTACAACATTAGATCTAATTGTTATTAATAAAATGAATTATACACTTAATGACTTGCCGTCCAAAATCGTTGATATCTTAGAAACTTGTTCGTGTAAGAATTTAATTAATTAAAATTCAGGACGATATATTCAGGGCATCGATTTGCGTTTTTTCCACGATATCACTTAATCCTTCCTTTACTTCCGTGTCCTCGATCCTTTGTCTGAGTCGTTTCAATTCTACAACATTAGATCTAATTGTTATTAATAAAATGAATTATACACTTAATGACTTGCCGTCCAAAATCGTTGATATCTTAGAAACTTGTTCGTGTAAGAACTTAATTAATTAAAATTCAGGACGATATATATTCAGGGCATTGATTTGCGTTTTTTCCACGATATCACTTAATCCTTCCTTTACTTCCGTGTCCTCGATCCTTTGTCTGAGTCGTTTCAATTCTACAACATTAGATCTAATTGTTATTAATAAAAAGAATTATACACTTAATGACTTGCCGTCCAAAATCGTTGATATCTTAGAAACTTGTTCGTGTAAGAATTTAATTAATTAAAATTCAGGACGATATATATTCAGGGCATCGATTTGCGTTTTTTCCACGATATCACTTAATCCTTCCTTTACTTCCGTGTCCTCGATCCTTTGTCTGAGTCGTTTCAATTCTACAACATTAGATCTAATTGTTATTAATAAAATGAATTATACACTTAATGACTTGCCGTCCAAAATCGTTGATATCTTAGAAACTTGTTCGTGTAAGAATTTAATTAATTAAAATTCAGGACGATATATATTCAGGGCATTGATTTGCGTTTTTTCCACGATATCACTTAATCCTTCCTTTACTTCCGTGTCCTCGATCCTTTGTCTGAGTCGTTTCAATTCTACAACATTAGATCTAATTGTTATTAATAAAATGAATTATACACTTAATGACTTGCCGTCCAAAATCGTTGATATCTTAGAAACTTGTTCGTGTAAGAATTTAATTAATTAAAATTCAGGACGATATATTCAGCGCATCGATTTGCGTTTTTTCCACGATATCACTTAATCCTTCCTTTACTTCCGTGTCCTCGATCCTTTGTCTGAGTGGTTTCAATTCTACAACATTAGCTCTAATTGTTATTAATAAAATGAATTATACACTTAATGACTTGCCGTCCAAAATCGTTGATATCTTAGAAACTTGTTCGTGTAAGAATTTAATTAATTAAAATTCAGGACGATATATTCAGGGCATCGATTTGCGTTTTTTCCACGATATCACTTAATCCTTCCTTTACTTCCGTGTCCTCGATCCTTTGTCTGAGTGGTTTCAATTCTACAACATTAGCTCTAATTGTTATTAATAAAATGAATTATACACTTAATGACTTGCCGTCCAAAATCGTTGATATCTTAGAAACTTGTTCGTGTAAGAATTTAATTAATTAAAATTCAGGACGATATATTCAGGGCATCGATTTGCGTTTTTTCCACGATATCACTTAATCCTTCCTTTACTTCCGTGTCCTCGATCCTTTGTCTGAGTGGTTTCAATTCTACAACATTAGCTCTAATTGTTATTAATAAAATGAATTATACACTTAATGACTTGCCGTCCAAAATCGTTGATATCTTAGAAACTTGTTCGTGTAAGAATTTAATTAATTAAAATTCAGGACGATATATTCAGGGCATCGATTTGCGTTTTTTCCACGATATCACTTAATCCTTCCTTTACTTCCGTGTCCTCGATCCTTTGTCTGAGTGGTTTCAATTCTACAACATTAGCTCTAATTGTTATTAATAAAATGAATTATACACTTAATGACTTGCCGTCCAAAATCGTTGATATCTTAGAAACTTGTTCGTGTAAGAATTTAATTAATTAAAATTCAGGACGATATATTCAGGGCATCGATTTGCGTTTTTTCCACGATATCACTTAATCCTTCCTTTACTTCCGTGTCCTCGATCCTTTGTCTGAGTCGTTTCAATTCTACAACATTAGATCTAATTGTTATTAATAAAATGAATTATACACTTAATGACTTGCCGTCCAAAATCGTTGATATCTTAGAAACTTGTTCGTGTAAGAATTTAATTAATTAAAATTCAGGACGATATATTCAGGGCATCGATTTGCGTTTTTTCCACGATATCACTTAATCCTTCCTTTACTTCCGTGTCCTCGATCCTTTGTCTGAGTCGTTTCAATTCTACAACATTAGATCTAATTGTTATTAATAAAAAGAATTATACACTTAATGACTTGCCGTCCAAAATCGTTGATATCTTAGAAACTTGTTCGTGTAAGAATTTAATTAATTAAAATTCAGGACGATATATTCAGGGCATCGATTTGCGTTTTTTCCACGATATCACTTAATCCTTCCTTTACTTCCGTGTCCTCGATCCTTTGTCTGAGTGGTTTCAATTCTACAACATTAGCTCTAATTGTTATTAATAAAATGAATTATACACTTAATGACTTGCCGTCCAAAATCGTTGATATCTTAGAAACTTGTTCGTGTAAGAATTTAATTAATTAAAATTCAGGACGATATATTCAGGGCATCGATTTGCGTTTTTTCCACGATATCACTTAATCCTTCCTTTACTTCCGTGTCCTCGATCCTTTGTCTGAGTGGTTTCAATTCTACAACATTAGCTCTAATTGTTATTAATAAAATGAATTATACACTTAATGACTTGCCGTCCAAAATCGTTGATATCTTAGAAACTTGTTCGTGTAAGAATTTAATTAATTAAAATTCAGGACGATATATTCAGGGCATCGATTTGCGTTTTTTCCACGATATCACTTAATCCTTCCTTTACTTCCGTGTCCTCGATCCTTTGTCTGAGTCGTTTCAATTCTACAACATTAGATCTAATTGTTATTAATAAAATGAATTATACACTTAATGACTTGCCGTCCAAAATCGTTGATATCTTAGAAACTTGTTCGTGTAAGAATTTAATTAATTAAAATTCAGGACGATATATTCAGGGCATCGATTTGCGTTTTTTCCACGATATCACTTAATCCTTCCTTTACTTCCGTGTCCTCGATCCTTTGTCTGAGTGGTTTCAATTCTACAACATTAGCTCTAATTGTTATTAATAAAATGAATTATACACTTAATGACTTGCCGTCCAAAATCGTTGATATCTTAGAAACTTGTTCGTGTAAGAATTTAATTAATTAAAATTCAGGACGATATATTCAGGGCATCGATTTGCGTTTTTTCCACGATATCACTTAATCCTTCCTTTACTTCCGTGTCCTCGATCCTTTGTCTGAGTCGTTTCAATTCTACAACATTAGATCTAATTGTTATTAATAAAAAGAATTATACACTTAATGACTTGCCGTCCAAAATCGTTGATATCTTAGAAACTTGTTCGTGTAAGAATTTAATTAATTAAAATTCAGGACGATATATTCAGGGCATCGATTTGCGTTTTTTCCACGATATCACTTAATCCTTCCTTTACTTCCGTGTCCTCGATCCTTTGTCTGAGTGGTTTCAATTCTACAACATTAGATCTAATTGTTATTAATAAAATGAATTATACACTTAATGACTTGCCGTCCAAAATCGTTGATATCTTAGAAACTTGTTCGTGTAAGAATTTAATTAATTAAAATTCAGGACGATATATATTCAGGGCATTGATTTGCGTTTTTTCCACGATATCACTTAATCCTTCCTTTACTTCCGTGTCCTCGATCCTTTGTCTGAGTCGTTTCAATTCTACAACATTAGATCTAATTGTTATTAATAAAATGAATTATACACTTAATGACTTGCCGTCCAAAATCGTTGATATCTTAGAAACTTGTTCGTGTAAGAATTTAATTAATTAAAATTCAGGACGATATATTCAGGGCATCGATTTGCGTTTTTTCCACGATATCACTTAATCCTTCCTTTACTTCCGTGTCCTCGATCCTTTGTCTGAGTCGTTTCAATTCTACAACATTAGATCTAATTGTTATTAATAAAATGAATTATACACTTAATGACTTGCCGTCCAAAATCGTTGATATCTTAGAAACTTGTTCGTGTAAGAATTTAATTAATTAAAATTCAGGACGATATATTCAGGGCATCGATTTGCGTTTTTTCCACGATATCACTTAATCCTTCCTTTACTTCCGTGTCCTCGATCCTTTGTCTGAGTCGTTTCAATTCTACAACATTAGATCTAATTGTTATTAATAAAATGAATTATACACTTAATGACTTGCCGTCCAAAATCGTTGATATCTTAGAAACTTGTTCGTGTAAGAATTTAATTAATTAAAATTCAGGACGATATATTCAGGGCATCGATTTGCGTTTTTTCCACGATATCACTTAATCCTTCCTTTACTTCCGTGTCCTCGATCCTTTGTCTGAGTCGTTTCAATTCTACAACATTAGATCTAATTGTTATTAATAAAATGAATTATACACTTAATGACTTGCCGTCCAAAATCGTTGATATCTTAGAAACTTGTTCGTGTAAGAATTTAATTAATTAAAATTCAGGACGATATATTCAGGGCATCGATTTGCGTTTTTTCCACGATATCACTTAATCCTTCCTTTACTTCCGTGTCCTCGATCCTTTGTCTGAGTGGTTTCAATTCTACAACATTAGCTCTAATTGTTATTAATAAAATGAATTATACACTTAATGACTTGCCGTCCAAAATCGTTGATATCTTAGAAACTTGTTCGTGTAAGAATTTAATTAATTAAAATTCAGGACGATATATATTCAGGGCATTGATTTGCGTTTTTTCCACGATATCACTTAATCCTTCCTTTACTTCCGTGTCCTCGATCCTTTGTCTGAGTCGTTTCAATTCTACAACATTAGATCTAATTGTTATTAATAAAATGAATTATACACTTAATGACTTGCCGTCCAAAATCGTTGATATCTTAGAAACTTGTTCGTGTAAGAATTTAATTAATTAAAATTCAGGACGATATATTCAGGGCATCGATTTGCGTTTTTTCCACGATATCACTTAATCCTTCCTTTACTTCCGTGTCCTCGATCCTTTGTCTGAGTCGTTTCAATTCTACAACATTAGATCTAATTGTTATTAATAAAATGAATTATACACTTAATGACTTGCCGTCCAAAATCGTTGATATCTTAGAAACTTGTTGGTGTAAGAATTTAATTAATTAAAATTCAGGACGATATATTCAGCGCATCGATTTGCGTTTTTTCCACGATATCACTTAATCCTTCCTTTACTTCCGTGTCCTCGATCCTTTGTCTGAGTCGTTTCAATTCTACAACATTAGATCTAATTGTTATTAATAAAATGAATTATACACTTAATGACTTGCCGTCCAAAATCGTTGATATCTTAGAAACTTGTTCGTGTAAGAATTTAATTAATTAAAATTCAGGACGATATATTCAGGGCATCGATTTGCGTTTTTTCCACGATATCACTTAATCCTTCCTTTACTTCCGTGTCCTCGATCCTTTGTCTGAGTCGTTTCAATTCTACAACATTAGATCTAATTGTTATTAATAAAATGAATTATACACTTAATGACTTGCCGTCCAAAATCGTTGATATCTTAGAAACTTGTTTGTGTAAGAATTTAATTAATTAAAATTCAGGACGATATATTCAGGGCATCGATTTGCGTTTTTTCCACGATATCACTTAATCCTTCCTTTACTTCCGTGTCCTCGATCCTTTGTCTGAGTCGTTTCAATTCTACAACATTAGATCTAATTGTTATTAATAAAAAGAATTATACACTTAATGACTTGCCGTCCAAAATCGTTGATATCTTAGAAACTTGTTCGTGTAAGAATTTAATTAATTAAAATTCAGGACGATATATTCAGGGCATCGATTTGCGTTTTTTCCACGATATCACTTAATCCTTCCTTTACTTCCGTGTCCTCGATCCTTTGTCTGAGTGGTTTCAATTCTACAACATTAGATCTAATTGTTATTAATAAAATGAATTATACACTTAATGACTTGCCGTCCAAAATCGTTGATATCTTAGAAACTTGTTCGTGTAAGAATTTAATTAATTAAAATTCAGGACGATATATATTCAGGGCATTGATTTGCGTTTTTTCCACGATATCACTTAATCCTTCCTTTACTTCCGTGTCCTCGATCCTTTGTCTGAGTCGTTTCAATTCTACAACATTAGATCTAATTGTTATTAATAAAATGAATTATACACTTAATGACTTGCCGTCCAAAATCGTTGATATCTTAGAAACTTGTTCGTGTAAGAATTTAATTATTTAAAATTCAGGACGATATATTCAGCGCATCGATTTGCGTTTTTTCCACGATATCACTTAATCCTTCCTTTACTTCCGTGTCCTCGATCCTTTGTCTGAGTGGTTTCAATTCTACAACATTAGCTCTAATTGTTATTAATAAAATGAATTATACACTTAATGACTTGCCGTCCAAAATCGTTGATATCTTAGAAACTTGTTCGTGTAAGAATTTAATTAATTAAAATTCAGGACGATATATTCAGGGCATCGATTTGCGTTTTTTCCACGATATCACTTAATCCTTCCTTTACTTCCGTGTCCTCGATCCTTTGTCTGAGTGGTTTCAATTCTACAACATTAGCTCTAATTGTTATTAATAAAATGAATTATACACTTAATGACTTGCCGTCCAAAATCGTTGATATCTTAGAAACTTGTTCGTGTAAGAATTTAATTAATTAAAATTCAGGACGATATATATTCAGGGCATTGATTTGCGTTTTTTCCACGATATCACTTAATCCTTCCTTTACTTCCGTGTCCTCGATCCTTTGTCTGAGTCGTTTCAATTCTACAACATTAGATCTAATTGTTATTAATAAAATGAATTATACACTTAATGACTTGCCGTCCAAAATCGTTGATATCTTAGAAACTTGTTCGTGTAAGAATTTAATTAATTAAAATTCAGGACGATATATTCAGCGCATCGATTTGCGTTTTTTCCACGATATCACTTAATCCTTCCTTTACTTCCGTGTCCTCGATCCTTTGTCTGAGTCGTTTCAATTCTACAACATTAGATCTAATTGTTATTAATAAAATGAATTATACACTTAATGACTTGCCGTCCAAAATCGTTGATATCTTAGAAACTTGTTGGTGTAAGAATTTAATTAATTAAAATTCAGGACGATATATTCAGCGCATCGATTTGCGTTTTTTCCACGATATCACTTAATCCTTCCTTTACTTCCGTGTCCTCGATCCTTTGTCTGAGTTGTTTCAATTCTACAACATTAGATCTAATTGTTATTAATAAAATGAATTATACACTTAATGACTTGCCGTCCAAAATCGTTGATATCTTAGAAACTTGTTCGTGTAAGAATTTAATTAATTAAAATTCAGGACGATATATTCAGGGCATCGATTTGCGTTTTTTCCACGATATCACTTAATCCTTCCTTTACTTCCGTGTCCTCGATCCTTTGTCTGAGTCGTTTCAATTCTACAACATTAGATCTAATTGTTATTAATAAAATGAATTATACACTTAATGACTTGCCGTCCAAAATCGTTGATATCTTAGAAACTTGTTCGTGTAAGAATTTAATTAATTAAAATTCAGGACCATATATTCAGGGCATCGATTTGCGTTTTTTCCACGATATCACTTAATCCTTCCTTTACTTCCGTGTCCTCGATCCTTTGTCTGAGTCGTTTCAATTCTACAACATTAGATCTAATTGTTATTAATAAAAAGAATTATACACTTAATGACTTGCCGTCCAAAATCGTTGATATCTTAGAAACTTGTTCGTGTAAGAATTTAATTAATTAAAATTCAGGACGATATATTCAGGGCATCGATTTGCGTTTTTTCCACGATATCACTTAATCCTTCCTTTACTTCCGTGTCCTCGATCCTTTGTCTGAGTGGTTTCAATTCTACAACATTAGATCTAATTGTTATTAATAAAATGAATTATACACTTAATGACTTGCCGTCCAAAATCGTTGATATCTTAGAAACTTGTTCGTGTAAGAATTTAATTAATTAAAATTCAGGACGATATATATTCAGGGCATTGATTTGCGTTTTTTCCACGATATCACTTAATCCTTCCTTTACTTCCGTGTCCTCGATCCTTTGTCTGAGTCGTTTCAATTCTACAACATTAGATCTAATTGTTATTAATAAAATGAATTATACACTTAATGACTTGCCGTCCAAAATCGTTGATATCTTAGAAACTTGTTCGTGTAAGAATTTAATTATTTAAAATTCAGGACGATATATTCAGCGCATCGATTTGCGTTTTTTCCACGATATCACTTAATCCTTCCTTTACTTCCGTGTCCTCGATCCTTTGTCTGAGTGGTTTCAATTCTACAACATTAGCTCTAATTGTTATTAATAAAATGAATTATACACTTAATGACTTGCCGTCCAAAATCGTTGATATCTTAGAAACTTGTTCGTGTAAGAATTTAATTAATTAAAATTCAGGACGATATATTCAGGGCATCGATTTGCGTTTTTTCCACGATATCACTTAATCCTTCCTTTACTTCCGTGTCCTCGATCCTTTGTCTGAGTGGTTTCAATTCTACAACATTAGCTCTAATTGTTATTAATAAAATGAATTATACACTTAATGACTTGCCGTCCAAAATCGTTGATATCTTAGAAACTTGTTCGTGTAAGAATTTAATTAATTAAAATTCAGGACGATATATATTCAGGGCATCGATTTGCGTTTTTTCCACGATATCACTTAATCCTTCCTTTACTTCCGTGTCCTCGATCCTTTGTCTGAGTGGTTTCAATTCTACAACATTAGCTCTAATTGTTATTAATAAAATGAATTATACACTTAATGACTTGCCGTCCAAAATCGTTGATATCTTAGAAACTTGTTCGTGTAAGAATTTAATTAATTAAAATTCAGGACGATATATTCAGGGCATCGATTTGCGTTTTTTCCACGATATCACTTAATCCTTCCTTTACTTCCGTGTCCTCGATCCTTTGTCTGAGTGGTTTCAATTCTACAACATTAGCTCTAATTGTTATTAATAAAATGAATTATACACTTAATGACTTGCCGTCCAAAATCGTTGATATCTTAGAAACTTGTTCGTGTAAGAATTTAATTAATTAAAATTCAGGACGATATATATTCAGGGCATCGATTTGCGTTTTTTCCACGATATCACTTAATCCTTCCTTTACTTCCGTGTCCTCGATCCTTTGTCTGAGTGGTTTCAATTCTACAACATTAGCTCTAATTGTTATTAATAAAATGAATTATACACTTAATGACTTGCCGTCCAAAATCGTTGATATCTTAGAAACTTGTTCGTGTAAGAATTTAATTAATTAAAATTCAGGACGATATATATTCAGGGCATTGATTTGCGTTTTTTCCACGATATCACTTAATCCTTCCTTTACTTCCGTGTCCTCGATCCTTTGTCTGAGTAGTTTCAATTCTACAACATTAGATCTAATTGTTATTAATAAAAAGAATTATACACTTAATGACTTGCCGTCCAAAATCGTTGATATCTTAGAAACTTGTTCGTGTAAGAATTTAATTAATTAAAATTCAGGACGATATATATTCAGGGCATCGATTTGCGTTTTTTCCACGATATCACTTAATCCTTCCTTTACTTCCGTGTCCTCGATCCTTTGTCTGAGTCGTTTCAATTCTACAACATTAGATCTAATTGTTATTAATAAAATGAATTATACACTTAATGACTTGCCGTCCAAAATCGTTGATATCTTAGAAACTTGTTCGTGTAAGAATTTAATTAATTAAAATTCAGGACGATATATATTCAGGGCATTGATTTGCGTTTTTTCCACGATATCACTTAATCCTTCCTTTACTTCCGTGTCCTCGATCCTTTGTCTGAGTCGTTTCAATTCTACAACATTAGATCTAATTGTTATTAATAAAATGAATTATACACTTAATGACTTGCCGTCCAAAATCGTTGATATCTTAGAAACTTGTTCGTGTAAGAATTTAATTAATTAAAATTCAGGACGATATATATTCAGGGCATTGATTTGCGTTTTTTCCACGATATCACTTAATCCTTCCTTTACTTCCGTGTCCTCGATCCTTTGTCTGAGTCGTTTCAATTCTACAACATTAGATCTAATTGTTATTAATAAAATGAATTATACACTTAATGACTTGCCGTCCAAAATCGTTGATATCTTAGAAACTTGTTCGTGTAAGAATTTAATTAATTAAAATTCAGGACGATATATATTCAGGGCATTGATTTGCGTTTTTTCCACGATATCACTTAATCCTTCCTTTACTTCCGTGTCCTCGATCCTTTGTCTGAGTCGTTTCAATTCTACAACATTAGATCTAATTGTTATTAATAAAATGAATTATACACTTAATGACTTGCCGTCCAAAATCGTTGATATCTTAGAAACTTGTTCGTGTAAGAATTTAATTATTTAAAATTCAGGACGATATATTCAGCGCATCGATTTGCGTTTTTTCCACGATATCACTTAATCCTTCCTTTACTTCCGTGTCCTCGATCCTTTGTCTGAGTGGTTTCAATTCTACAACATTAGCTCTAATTGTTATTAATAAAATGAATTATACACTTAATGACTTGCCGTCCAAAATCGTTGATATCTTAGAAACTTGTTCGTGTAAGAATTTAATTAATTAAAATTCAGGACGATATATTCAGGGCATCGATTTGCGTTTTTTCCACGATATCACTTAATCCTTCCTTTACTTCCGTGTCCTCGATCCTTTGTCTGAGTCGTTTCAATTCTACAACATTAGATCTAATTGTTATTAATAAAATGAATTATACACTTAATGACTTGCCGTCCAAAATCGTTGATATCTTAGAAACTTGTTCGTGTAAGAATTTAATTAATTAAAATTCAGGACGATATATTCAGGGCATCGATTTGCGTTTTTTCCACGATATCACTTAATCCTTCCTTTACTTCCGTGTCCTCGATCCTTTGTCTGAGTGGTTTCAATTCTACAACATTAGCTCTAATTGTTATTAATAAAATGAATTATACACTTAATGACTTGCCGTCCAAAATCGTTGATATCTTAGAAACTTGTTCGTGTAAGAATTTAATTAATTAAAATTCAGGACGATATATATTCAGGGCATTGATTTGCGTTTTTTCCACGATATCACTTAATCCTTCCTTTACTTCCGTGTCCTCGATCCTTTGTCTGAGTCGTTTCAATTCTACAACATTAGATCTAATTGTTATTAATAAAATGAATTATACACTTAATGACTTGCCGTCCAAAATCGTTGATATCTTAGAAACTTGTTCGTGTAAGAATTTAATTAATTAAAATTCAGGACGATATATTCAGGGCATCGATTTGCGTTTTTTCCACGATATCACTTAATCCTTCCTTTACTTCCGTGTCCTCGATCCTTTGTCTGAGTCGTTTCAATTCTACAACATTAGATCTAATTGTTATTAATAAAATGAATTATACACTTAATGACTTGCCGTCCAAAATCGTTGATATCTTAGAAACTTGTTCGTGTAAGAATTTAATTAATTAAAATTCAGGACGATATATTCAGGGCATCGATTTGCGTTTTTTCCACGATATCACTTAATCCTTCCTTTACTTCCGTGTCCTCGATCCTTTGTCTGAGTCGTTTCAATTCTACAACATTAGATCTAATTGTTATTAATAAAATGAATTATACACTTAATGACTTGCCGTCCAAAATCGTTGATATCTTAGAAACTTGTTCGTGTAAGAATTTAATTAATTAAAATTCAGGACGATATATTCAGGGCATCGATTTGCGTTTTTTCCACGATATCACTTAATCCTTCCTTTACTTCCGTGTCCTCGATCCTTTGTCTGAGTCGTTTCAATTCTACAACATTAGATCTAATTGTTATTAATAAAATGAATTATACACTTAATGACTTGCCGTCCAAAATCGTTGATATCTTAGAAACTTGTTCGTGTAAGAATTTAATTAATTAAAATTCAGGACGATATATTCAGGGCATCGATTTGCGTTTTTTCCACGATATCACTTAATCCTTCCTTTACTTCCGTGTCCTCGATCCTTTGTCTGAGTCGTTTCAATTCTACAACATTAGATCTAATTGTTATTAATAAAATGAATTATACACTTAATGACTTGCCGTCCAAAATCGTTGATATCTTAGAAACTTGTTCGTGTAAGAATTTAATTAATTAAAATTCAGGACGATATATTCAGGGCATCGATTTGCGTTTTTTCCACGATATCACTTAATCCTTCCTTTACTTCCGTGTCCTCGATCCTTTGTCTGAGTCGTTTCAATTCTACAACATTAGATCTAATTGTTATTAATAAAATGAATTATACACTTAATGACTTGCCGTCCAAAATCGTTGATATCTTAGAAACTTGTTCGTGTAAGAATTTAATTAATTAAAATTCAGGACGATATATTCAGGGCATCGATTTGCGTTTTTTCCACGATATCACTTAATCCTTCCTTTACTTCCGTGTCCTCGATCCTTTGTCTGAGTCGTTTCAATTCTACAACATTAGATCTAATTGTTATTAATAAAATGAATTATACACTTAATGACTTGCCGTCCAAAATCGTTGATATCTTAGAAACTTGTTCGTGTAAGAATTTAATTAATTAAAATTCAGGACGATATATTCAGGGCATCGATTTGCGTTTTTTCCACGATATCACTTAATCCTTCCTTTACTTCCGTGTCCTCGATCCTTTGTCTGAGTGGTTTCAATTCTACAACATTAGCTCTAATTGTTATTAATAAAATGAATTATACACTTAATGACTTGCCGTCCAAAATCGTTGATATCTTAGAAACTTGTTCGTGTAAGAATTTAATTAATTAAAATTCAGGACGATATATATTCAGGGCATTGATTTGCGTTTTTTCCACGATATCACTTAATCCTTCCTTTACTTCCGTGTCCTCGATCCTTTGTCTGAGTCGTTTCAATTCTACAACATTAGATCTAATTGTTATTAATAAAATGAATTATACACTTAATGACTTGCCGTCCAAAATCGTTGATATCTTAGAAACTTGTTCGTGTAAGAATTTAATTAATTAAAATTCAGGACGATATATTCAGGGCATCGATTTGCGTTTTTTCCACGATATCACTTAATCCTTCCTTTACTTCCGTGTCCTCGATCCTTTGTCTGAGTCGTTTCAATTCTACAACATTAGATCTAATTGTTATTAATAAAATGAATTATACACTTAATGACTTGCCGTCCAAAATCGTTGATATCTTAGAAACTTGTTCGTGTAAGAATTTAATTAATTAAAATTCAGGACGATATATTCAGGGCATCGATTTGCGTTTTTTCCACGATATCACTTAATCCTTCCTTTACTTCCGTGTCCTCGATCCTTTGTCTGAGTCGTTTCAATTCTACAACATTAGATCTAATTGTTATTAATAAAATGAATTATACACTTAATGACTTGCCGTCCAAAATCGTTGATATCTTAGAAACTTGTTCGTGTAAGAATTTAATTAATTAAAATTCAGGACGATATATTCAGGGCATCGATTTGCGTTTTTTCCACGATATCACTTAATCCTTCCTTTACTTCCGTGTCCTCGATCCTTTGTCTGAGTGGTTTCAATTCTACAACATTAGCTCTAATTGTTATTAATAAAATGAATTATACACTTAATGACTTGCCGTCCAAAATCGTTGATATCTTAGAAACTTGTTCGTGTAAGAATTTAATTAATTAAAATTCAGGACGATATATATTCAGGGCATCGATTTGCGTTTTTTCCACGATATCACTTAATCCTTCCTTTACTTCCGTGTCCTCGATCCTTTGTCTGAGTCGTTTCAATTCTACAACATTAGATCTAATTGTTATTAATAAAATGAATTATACACTTAATGACTTGCCGTCCAAAATCGTTGATATCTTAGAAACTTGTTCGTGTAAGAATTTAATTAATTAAAATTCAGGACGATATATATTCAGGGCATTGATTTGCGTTTTTTCCACGATATCACTTAATCCTTCCTTTACTTCCGTGTCCTCGATCCTTTGTCTGAGTCGTTTCAATTCTACAACATTAGATCTAATTGTTATTAATAAAATGAATTATACACTTAATGACTTGCCGTCCAAAATCGTTGATATCTTAGAAACTTGTTCGTGTAAGAATTTAATTATTTAAAATTCAGGACGATATATTCAGCGCATCGATTTGCGTTTTTTCCACGATATCACTTAATCCTTCCTTTACTTCCGTGTCCTCGATCCTTTGTCTGAGTGGTTTCAATTCTACAACATTAGCTCTAATTGTTATTAATAAAATGAATTATACACTTAATGACTTGCCGTCCAAAATCGTTGATATCTTAGAAACTTGTTCGTGTAAGAATTTAATTAATTAAAATTCAGGACGATATATTCAGGGCATCGATTTGCGTTTTTTCCACGATATCACTTAATCCTTCCTTTACTTCCGTGTCCTCGATCCTTTGTCTGAGTCGTTTCAATTCTACAACATTAGATCTAATTGTTATTAATAAAATGAATTATACACTTAATGACTTGCCGTCCAAAATCGTTGATATCTTAGAAACTTGTTCGTGTAAGAATTTAATTAATTAAAATTCAGGACGATATATTCAGGGCATCGATTTGCGTTTTTTCCACGATATCACTTAATCCTTCCTTTACTTCCGTGTCCTCGATCCTTTGTCTGAGTGGTTTCAATTCTACAACATTAGCTCTAATTGTTATTAATAAAATGAATTATACACTTAATGACTTGCCGTCCAAAATCGTTGATATCTTAGAAACTTGTTCGTGTAAGAATTTAATTAATTAAAATTCAGGACGATATATTCAGGGCATCGATTTGCGTTTTTTCCACGATATCACTTAATCCTTCCTTTACTTCCGTGTCCTCGATCCTTTGTCTGAGTCGTTTCAATTCTACAACATTAGATCTAATTGTTATTAATAAAATGAATTATACACTTAATGACTTGCCGTCCAAAATCGTTGATATCTTAGAAACTTGTTCGTGTAAGAATTTAATTAATTAAAATTCAGGACGATATATATTCAGGGCATCGATTTGCGTTTTTTCCACGATATCACTTAATCCTTCCTTTACTTCCGTGTCCTCGATCCTTTGTCTGAGTCGTTTCAATTCTACAACATTAGATCTAATTGTTATTAATAAAATGAATTATACACTTAATGACTTGCCGTCCAAAATCGTTGATATCTTAGAAACTTGTTCGTGTAAGAATTTAATTAATTAAAATTCAGGACGATATATTCAGGGCATCGATTTGCGTTTTTTCCACGATATCACTTAATCCTTCCTTTACTTCCGTGTCCTCGATCCTTTGTCTGAGTCGTTTCAATTCTACAACATTAGATCTAATTGTTATTAATAAAATGAATTATACACTTAATGACTTGCCGTCCAAAATCGTTGATATCTTAGAAACTTGTTCGTGTAAGAATTTAATTAATTAAAATTCAGGACGATATATTCAGGGCATCGATTTGCGTTTTTTCCACGATATCACTTAATCCTTCCTTTACTTCCGTGTCCTCGATCCTTTGTCTGAGTCGTTTCAATTCTACAACATTAGATCTAATTGTTATTAATAAAATGAATTATACACTTAATGACTTGCCGTCCAAAATCGTTGATATCTTAGAAACTTGTTCGTGTAAGAATTTAATTAATTAAAATTCAGGACGATATATTCAGGGCATCGATTTGCGTTTTTTCCACGATATCACTTAATCCTTCCTTTACTTCCGTGTCCTCGATCCTTTGTCTGAGTCGTTTCAATTCTACAACATTAGATCTAATTGTTATTAATAAAATGAATTATACACTTAATGACTTGCCGTCCAAAATCGTTGATATCTTAGAAACTTGTTCGTGTAAGAATTTAATTAATTAAAATTCAGGACGATATATTCAGGGCATCGATTTGCGTTTTTTCCACGATATCACTTAATCCTTCCTTTACTTCCGTGTCCTCGATCCTTTGTCTGAGTCGTTTCAATTCTACAACATTAGATCTAATTGTTATTAATAAAATGAATTATACACTTAATGACTTGCCGTCCAAAATCGTTGATATCTTAGAAACTTGTTCGTGTAAGAATTTAATTAATTAAAATTCAGGACGATATATTCAGGGCATCGATTTGCGTTTTTTCCACGATATCACTTAATCCTTCCTTTACTTCCGTGTCCTCGATCCTTTGTCTGAGTGGTTTCAATTCTACAACATTAGCTCTAATTGTTATTAATAAAATGAATTATACACTTAATGACTTGCCGTCCAAAATCGTTGATATCTTAGAAACTTGTTCGTGTAAGAATTTAATTAATTAAAATTCAGGACGATATATATTCAGGGCATTGATTTGCGTTTTTTCCACGATATCACTTAATCCTTCCTTTACTTCCGTGTCCTCGATCCTTTGTCTGAGTCGTTTCAATTCTACAACATTAGATCTAATTGTTATTAATAAAATGAATTATACACTTAATGACTTGCCGTCCAAAATCGTTGATATCTTAGAAACTTGTTCGTGTAAGAATTTAATTAATTAAAATTCAGGACGATATATTCAGGGCATCGATTTGCGTTTTTTCCACGATATCACTTAATCCTTCCTTTACTTCCGTGTCCTCGATCCTTTGTCTGAGTCGTTTCAATTCTACAACATTAGATCTAATTGTTATTAATAAAATGAATTATACACTTAATGACTTGCCGTCCAAAATCGTTGATATCTTAGAAACTTGTTCGTGTAAGAATTTAATTAATTAAAATTCAGGACGATATATTCAGGGCATCGATTTGCGTTTTTTCCACGATATCACTTAATCCTTCCTTTACTTCCGTGTCCTCGATCCTTTGTCTGAGTCGTTTCAATTCTACAACATTAGATCTAATTGTTATTAATAAAATGAATTATACACTTAATGACTTGCCGTCCAAAATCGTTGATATCTTAGAAACTTGTTCGTGTAAGAATTTAATTAATTAAAATTCAGGACGATATATTCAGGGCATCGATTTGCGTTTTTTCCACGATATCACTTAATCCTTCCTTTACTTCCGTGTCCTCGATCCTTTGTCTGAGTCGTTTCAATTCTACAACATTAGATCTAATTGTTATTAATAAAATGAATTATACACTTAATGACTTGCCGTCCAAAATCGTTGATATCTTAGAAACTTGTTCGTGTAAGAATTTAATTAATTAAAATTCAGGACGATATATTCAGGGCATCGATTTGCGTTTTTTCCACGATATCACTTAATCCTTCCTTTACTTCCGTGTCCTCGATCCTTTGTCTGAGTGGTTTCAATTCTACAACATTAGCTCTAATTGTTATTAATAAAATGAATTATACACTTAATGACTTGCCGTCCAAAATCGTTGATATCTTAGAAACTTGTTCGTGTAAGAATTTAATTAATTAAAATTCAGGACGATATATTCAGGGCATCGATTTGCGTTTTTTCCACGATATCACTTAATCCTTCCTTTACTTCCGTGTCCTCGATCCTTTGTCTGAGTCGTTTCAATTCTACAACATTAGATCTAATTGTTATTAATAAAATGAATTATACACTTAATGACTTGCCGTCCAAAATCGTTGATATCTTAGAAACTTGTTCGTGTAAGAATTTAATTAATTAAAATTCAGGACGATATATATTCAGGGCATCGATTTGCGTTTTTTCCACGATATCACTTAATCCTTCCTTTACTTCCGTGTCCTCGATCCTTTGTCTGAGTCGTTTCAATTCTACAACATTAGATCTAATTGTTATTAATAAAATGAATTATACACTTAATGACTTGCCGTCCAAAATCGTTGATATCTTAGAAACTTGTTCGTGTAAGAATTTAATTAATTAAAATTCAGGACGATATATTCAGGGCATCGATTTGCGTTTTTTCCACGATATCACTTAATCCTTCCTTTACTTCCGTGTCCTCGATCCTTTGTCTGAGTCGTTTCAATTCTACAACATTAGATCTAATTGTTATTAATAAAATGAATTATACACTTAATGACTTGCCGTCCAAAATCGTTGATATCTTAGAAACTTGTTCGTGTAAGAATTTAATTAATTAAAATTCAGGACGATATATTCAGGGCATCGATTTGCGTTTTTTCCACGATATCACTTAATCCTTCCTTTACTTCCGTGTCCTCGATCCTTTGTCTGAGTCGTTTCAATTCTACAACATTAGATCTAATTGTTATTAATAAAATGAATTATACACTTAATGACTTGCCGTCCAAAATCGTTGATATCTTAGAAACTTGTTCGTGTAAGAATTTAATTAATTAAAATTCAGGACGATATATTCAGGGCATCGATTTGCGTTTTTTCCACGATATCACTTAATCCTTCCTTTACTTCCGTGTCCTCGATCCTTTGTCTGAGTGGTTTCAATTCTACAACATTAGCTCTAATTGTTATTAATAAAATGAATTATACACTTAATGACTTGCCGTCCAAAATCGTTGATATCTTAGAAACTTGTTCGTGTAAGAATTTAATTAATTAAAATTCAGGACGATATATTCAGGGCATCGATTTGCGTTTTTTCCACGATATCACTTAATCCTTCCTTTACTTCCGTGTCCTCGATCCTTTGTCTGAGTCGTTTCAATTCTACAACATTAGATCTAATTGTTATTAATAAAATGAATTATACACTTAATGACTTGCCGTCCAAAATCGTTGATATCTTAGAAACTTGTTCGTGTAAGAATTTAATTAATTAAAATTCAGGACGATATATTCAGGGCATCGATTTGCGTTTTTTCCACGATATCACTTAATCCTTCCTTTACTTCCGTGTCCTCGATCCTTTGTCTGAGTGGTTTCAATTCTACAACATTAGCTCTAATTGTTATTAATAAAATGAATTATACACTTAATGACTTGCCGTCCAAAATCGTTGATATCTTAGAAACTTGTTCGTGTAAGAATTTAATTAATTAAAATTCAGGACGATATATTCAGGGCATCGATTTGCGTTTTTTCCACGATATCACTTAATCCTTCCTTTACTTCCGTGTCCTCGATCCTTTGTCTGAGTCGTTTCAATTCTACAACATTAGATCTAATTGTTATTAATAAAATGAATTATACACTTAATGACTTGCCGTCCAAAATCGTTGATATCTTAGAAACTTGTTCGTGTAAGAATTTAATTAATTAAAATTCAGGACGATATATTCAGGGCATCGATTTGCGTTTTTTCCACGATATCACTTAATCCTTCCTTTACTTCCGTGTCCTCGATCCTTTGTCTGAGTGGTTTCAATTCTACAACATTAGCTCTAATTGTTATTAATAAAATGAATTATACACTTAATGACTTGCCGTCCAAAATCGTTGATATCTTAGAAACTTGTTCGTGTAAGAATTTAATTAATTAAAATTCAGGACGATATATTCAGGGCATCGATTTGCGTTTTTTCCACGATATCACTTAATCCTTCCTTTACTTCCGTGTCCTCGATCCTTTGTCTGAGTCGTTTCAATTCTACAACATTAGATCTAATTGTTATTAATAAAATGAATTATACACTTAATGACTTGCCGTCCAAAATCGTTGATATCTTAGAAACTTGTTCGTGTAAGAATTTAATTAATTAAAATTCAGGACGATATATTCAGGGCATCGATTTGCGTTTTTTCCACGATATCACTTAATCCTTCCTTTACTTCCGTGTCCTCGATCCTTTGTCTGAGTCGTTTCAATTCTACAACATTAGATCTAATTGTTATTAATAAAATGAATTATACACTTAATGACTTGCCGTCCAAAATCGTTGATATCTTAGAAACTTGTTCGTGTAAGAATTTAATTAATTAAAATTCAGGACGATATATTCAGGGCATCGATTTGCGTTTTTTCCACGATATCACTTAATCCTTCCTTTACTTCCGTGTCCTCGATCCTTTGTCTGAGTCGTTTCAATTCTACAACATTAGATCTAATTGTTATTAATAAAATGAATTATACACTTAATGACTTGCCGTCCAAAATCGTTGATATCTTAGAAACTTGTTCGTGTAAGAATTTAATTAATTAAAATTCAGGACGATATATATTCAGGGCATCGATTTGCGTTTTTTCCACGATATCACTTAATCCTTCCTTTACTTCCGTGTCCTCGATCCTTTGTCTGAGTCGTTTCAATTCTACAACATTAGATCTAATTGTTATTAATAAAATGAATTATACACTTAATGACTTGCCGTCCAAAATCGTTGATATCTTAGAAACTTGTTCGTGTAAGAATTTAATTAATTAAAATTCAGGACGATATATTCAGGGCATCGATTTGCGTTTTTTCCACGATATCACTTAATCCTTCCTTTACTTCCGTGTCCTCGATCCTTTGTCTGAGTCGTTTCAATTCTACAACATTAGATCTAATTGTTATTAATAAAATGAATTATACACTTAATGACTTGCCGTCCAAAATCGTTGATATCTTAGAAACTTGTTCGTGTAAGAATTTAATTAATTAAAATTCAGGACGATATATTCAGGGCATCGATTTGCGTTTTTTCCACGATATCACTTAATCCTTCCTTTACTTCCGTGTCCTCGATCCTTTGTCTGAGTCGTTTCAATTCTACAACATTAGATCTAATTGTTATTAATAAAATGAATTATACACTTAATGACTTGCCGTCCAAAATCGTTGATATCTTAGAAACTTGTTCGTGTAAGAATTTAATTAATTAAAATTCAGGACGATATATTCAGGGCATCGATTTGCGTTTTTTCCACGATATCACTTAATCCTTCCTTTACTTCCGTGTCCTCGATCCTTTGTCTGAGTCGTTTCAATTCTACAACATTAGATCTAATTGTTATTAATAAAATGAATTATACACTTAATGACTTGCCGTCCAAAATCGTTGATATCTTAGAAACTTGTTCGTGTAAGAATTTAATTAATTAAAATTCAGGACGATATATTCAGGGCATCGATTTGCGTTTTTTCCACGATATCACTTAATCCTTCCTTTACTTCCGTGTCCTCGATCCTTTGTCTGAGTGGTTTCAATTCTACAACATTAGCTCTAATTGTTATTAATAAAATGAATTATACACTTAATGACTTGCCGTCCAAAATCGTTGATATCTTAGAAACTTGTTCGTGTAAGAATTTAATTAATTAAAATTCAGGACGATATATTCAGGGCATCGATTTGCGTTTTTTCCACGATATCACTTAATCCTTCCTTTACTTCCGTGTCCTCGATCCTTTGTCTGAGTCGTTTCAATTCTACAACATTAGATCTAATTGTTATTAATAAAATGAATTATACACTTAATGACTTGCCGTCCAAAATCGTTGATATCTTAGAAACTTGTTCGTGTAAGAATTTAATTAATTAAAATTCAGGACGATATATATTCAGGGCATCGATTTGCGTTTTTTCCACGATATCACTTAATCCTTCCTTTACTTCCGTGTCCTCGATCCTTTGTCTGAGTCGTTTCAATTCTACAACATTAGATCTAATTGTTATTAATAAAATGAATTATACACTTAATGACTTGCCGTCCAAAATCGTTGATATCTTAGAAACTTGTTCGTGTAAGAATTTAATTAATTAAAATTCAGGACGATATATTCAGGGCGATTTGCGTCTTTTCCACGATATCACTTAATCCTTCCTTTACTTCCGTGTCCTCGATCCTTTGTCTGAGTGGTTTCAATTCTACAACATTAGCTCTAATTGTTATTAATAAAATGAATTATACACTTAATGACTTGCCGTCCAAAATCGTTGATATCTTAGAAACTTGTTCGTGTAAGAATTTAATTAATTAAAATTCAGGACGATATATTCAGGGCATCGATTTGCGTTTTTTCCACGATATCACTTAATCCTTCCTTTACTTCCGTGTCCTCGATCCTTTGTCTGAGTCGTTTCAATTCTACAACATTAGCTCTAATTGTTATTAATAAAATGAATTATACACTTAATGACTTGCCGTCCAAAATCGTTGATATCTTAGAAACTTGTTCGTGTAAGAATTTAATTAATTAAAATTCAGGACGATATATATTCAGGGCATCGATTTGCGTTTTTTCCACGATATCACTTAATCCTTCCTTTACTTCCGTGTCCTCGATCCTTTGTCTGAGTGGTTTCAATTCTACAACATTAGCTCTAATTGTTATTAATAAAATGAATTATACACTTAATGACTTGCCGTCCAAAATCGTTGATATCTTAGAAACTTGTTCGTGTAAGAATTTAATTAATTAAAATTCAGGACGATATATTCAGGGCATCGATTTGCGTTTTTTCCACGATATCACTTAATCCTTCCTTTACTTCCGTGTCCTCGATCCTTTGTCTGAGTCGTTTCAATTCTACAACATTAGATCTAATTGTTATTAATAAAATGAATTATACACTTAATGACTTGCCGTCCAAAATCGTTGATATCTTAGAAACTTGTTCGTGTAAGAATTTAATTAATTAAAATTCAGGACGATATATTCAGGGCATCGATTTGCGATTTTTCCACGATATCACTTAATCCTTCCTTTACTTCCGTGTCCTCGATCCTTTGTCTGAGTCGTTTCAATTCTACAACATTAGATCTAATTGTTATTAATAAAATGAATTATACACTTAATGACTTGCCGTCCAAAATCGTTGATATCTTAGAAACTTGTTCGTGTAAGTATTTAATTAATTAAAATTCAGGACGATATATTCAGGGCATCGATTTGCGATTTTTCCACGATATCACTTAATCCTTCCTTTACTTCCGTGTCCTCGATCCTTTGTCTGAGTCGTTTCAATTCTACAACATTAGATCTAATTGTTATTAATAAAATGAATTATACACTTAATGACTTGCCGTCCAAAATCGTTGATATCTTAGAAACTTGTTCGTGTAAGTATTTAATTAATTAAAATTCAGGACGATATATTCAGGGCATCGATTTGCGATTTTTCCACGATATCACTTAATCCTTCCTTTACTTCCGTGTCCTCGATCCTTTGTCTGAGTCGTTTCAATTCTACAACATTAGATCTAATTGTTATTAATAAAATGAATTATACACTTAATGACTTGCCGTCCAAAATCGTTGATATCTTAGAAACTTGTTCGTGTAAGTATTTAATTAATTAAAATTCAGGACGATATATTCAGGGCATCGATTTGCGATTTTTCCACGATATCACTTAATCCTTCCTTTACTTCCGTGTCCTCGATCCTTTGTCTGAGTCGTTTCAATTCTACAACATTAGATCTAATTGTTATTAATAAAATGAATTATACACTTAATGACTTGCCGTCCAAAATCGTTGATATCTTAGAAACTTGTTCGTGTAAGAATTTAATTAATTAAAATTCAGGACGATATATTCAGGGCATCGATTTGCGTTTTTTCCACGATATCACTTAATCCTTCCTTTACTTCCGTGTCCTCGATCCTTTGTCTGAGTCGTTTCAATTCTACAACATTAGATCTAATTGTTATTAATAAAATGAATTATACACTTAATGACTTGCCGTCCAAAATCGTTGATATCTTAGAAACTTGTTCGTGTAAGAATTTAATTAATTAAAATTCAGGACGATATATTCAGGGCATCGATTTGCGTTTTTTCCACGATATCACTTAATCCTTCCTTTACTTCCGTGTCCTCGATCCTTTGTCTGAGTCGTTTCAATTCTACAACATTAGATCTAATTGTTATTAATAAAATGAATTATACACTTAATGACTTGCCGTCCAAAATCGTTGATATCTTAGAAACTTGTTCGTGTAAGAATTTAATTAATTAAAATTCAGGACGATATATTCAGGGCATCGATTTGCGTTTTTTCCACGATATCACTTAATCCTTCCTTTACTTCCGTGTCCTCGATCCTTTGTCTGAGTGGTTTCAATTCTACAACATTAGCTCTAATTGTTATTAATAAAATGAATTATACACTTAATGACTTGCCGTCCAAAATCGTTGATATCTTAGAAACTTGTTCGTGTAAGAATTTAATTAATTAAAATTCAGGACGATATATTCAGGGCATCGATTTGCGTTTTTTCCACGATATCACTTAATCCTTCCTTTACTTCCGTGTCCTCGATCCTTTGTCTGAGTCGTTTCAATTCTACAACATTAGATCTAATTGTTATTAATAAAATGAATTATACACTTAATGACTTGCCGTCCAAAATCGTTGATATCTTAGAAACTTGTTCGTGTAAGAATTTAATTAATTAAAATTCAGGACGATATATTCAGGGCATCGATTTGCGTTTTTTCCACGATATCACTTAATCCTTCCTTTACTTCCGTGTCCTCGATCCTTTGTCTGAGTCGTTTCAATTCTACAACATTAGATCTAATTGTTATTAATAAAATGAATTATACACTTAATGACTTGCCGTCCAAAATCGTTGATATCTTAGAAACTGGTTCGTGTAAGAATTTAATTAATTAAAATTCAGGACGATATATTCAGGGCATCGATTTGCGATTTTTCCACGATATCACTTAATCCTTCCTTTACTTCCGTGTCCTCGATCCTTTGTCTGAGTCGTTTCAATTCTACAACATTAGATCTAATTGTTATTAATAAAATGAATTATACACTTAATGACTTGCCGTCCAAAATCGTTGATATCTTAGAAACTTGTTCGTGTAAGTATTTAATTAATTAAAATTCAGGACGATATATTCAGGGCATCGATTTGCGATTTTTCCACGATATCACTTAATCCTTCCTTTACTTCCGTGTCCTCGATCCTTTGTCTGAGTCGTTTCAATTCTACAACATTAGATCTAATTGTTATTAATAAAATGAATTATACACTTAATGACTTGCCGTCCAAAATCGTTGATATCTTAGAAACTTGTTCGTGTAAGTATTTAATTAATTAAAATTCAGGACGATATATTCAGGGCATCGATTTGCGATTTTTCCACGATATCACTTAATCCTTCCTTTACTTCCGTGTCCTCGATCCTTTGTCTGAGTCGTTTCAATTCTACAACATTAGATCTAATTGTTATTAATAAAATGAATTATACACTTAATGACTTGCCGTCCAAAATCGTTGATATCTTAGAAACTTGTTCGTGTAAGTATTTAATTAATTAAAATTCAGGACGATATATTCAGGGCATCGATTTGCGATTTTTCCACGATATCACTTAATCCTTCCTTTACTTCCGTGTCCTCGATCCTTTGTCTGAGTCGTTTCAATTCTACAACATTAGATCTAATTGTTATTAATAAAATGAATTATACACTTAATGACTTGCCGTCCAAAATCGTTGATATCTTAGAAACTTGTTCGTGTAAGTATTTAATTAATTAAAATTCAGGACGATATATTCAGGGCATCGATTTGCGATTTTTCCACGATATCACTTAATCCTTCCTTTACTTCCGTGTCCTCGATCCTTTGTCTGAGTGGTTTCAATTCTACAACATTAGCTCTAATTGTTATTAATAAAATGAATTATACACTTAATGACTTGCCGTCCAAAATCGTTGATATCTTAGAAACTTGTTCGTGTAAGAATTTAATTAATTAAAATTCAGGACGATATATTCAGGGCATCGATTTGCGTTTTTTCCACGATATCACTTAATCCTTCCTTTACTTCCGTGTCCTCGATCCTTTGTCTGAGTCGTTTCAATTCTACAACATTAGATCTAATTGTTATTAATAAAATGAATTATACACTTAATGACTTGCCGTCCAAAATCGTTGATATCTTAGAAACTTGTTCGTGTAAGAATTTAATTAATTAAAATTCAGGACGATATATTCAGGGCATCGATTTGCGATTTTTCCACGATATCACTTAATCCTTCCTTTACTTCCGTGTCCTCGATCCTTTGTCTGAGTCGTTTCAATTCTACAACATTAGATCTAATTGTTATTAATAAAATGAATTATACACTTAATGACTTGCCGTCCAAAATCGTTGATATCTTAGAAACTTGTTCGTGTAAGTATTTAATTAATTAAAATTCAGGACGATATATTCAGGGCATCGATTTGCGATTTTTCCACGATATCACTTAATCCTTCCTTTACTTCCGTGTCCTCGATCCTTTGTCTGAGTCGTTTCAATTCTACAACATTAGATCTAATTGTTATTAATAAAATGAATTATACACTTAATGACTTGCCGTCCAAAATCGTTGATATCTTAGAAACTTGTTCGTGTAAGTATTTAATTAATTAAAATTCAGGACGATATATTCAGGGCATCGATTTGCGATTTTTCCACGATATCACTTAATCCTTCCTTTACTTCCGTGTCCTCGATCCTTTGTCTGAGTCGTTTCAATTCTACAACATTAGATCTAATTGTTATTAATAAAATGAATTATACACTTAATGACTTGCCGTCCAAAATCGTTGATATCTTAGAAACTTGTTCGTGTAAGTATTTAATTAATTAAAATTCAGGACGATATATTCAGGGCATCGATTTGCGATTTTTCCACGATATCACTTAATCCTTCCTTTACTTCCGTGTCCTCGATCCTTTGTCTGAGTCGTTTCAATTCTACAACATTAGATCTAATTGTTATTAATAAAATGAATTATACACTTAATGACTTGCCGTCCAAAATCGTTGATATCTTAGAAACTTGTTCGTGTAAGAATTTAATTAATTAAAATTCAGGACGATATATTCAGGGCATCGATTTGCGTTTTTTCCACGATATCACTTAATCCTTCCTTTACTTCCGTGTCCTCGATCCTTTGTCTGAGTCGTTTCAATTCTACAACATTAGATCTAATTGTTATTAATAAAATGAATTATACACTTAATGACTTGCCGTCCAAAATCGTTGATATCTTAGAAACTTGTTCGTGTAAGAATTTAATTAATTAAAATTCAGGACGATATATTCAGGGCATCGATTTGCGTTTTTTCCACGATATCACTTAATCCTTCCTTTACTTCCGTGTCCTCGATCCTTTGTCTGAGTCGTTTCAATTCTACAACATTAGATCTAATTGTTATTAATAAAATGAATTATACACTTAATGACTTGCCGTCCAAAATCGTTGATATCTTAGAAACTTGTTCGTGTAAGAATTTAATTAATTAAAATTCAGGACGATATATTCAGGGCATCGATTTGCGTTTTTTCCACGATATCACTTAATCCTTCCTTCACTTCCGTGTCCTCGATCCTTTGTCTGAGTCGTTTCAATTCTACAACATTAGATCTAATTGTTATTAATAAAATGAATTATACACTTAATGACTTGCCGTCCAAAATCGTTGATATCTTAGAAACTTGTTCGTGTAAGAATTTAATTAATTAAAATTCAGGACGATATATTCAGGGCATCGATTTGCGTTTTTTCCACGATATCACTTAATCCTTCCTTTACTTCCGTGTCCTCGATCCTTTGTCTGAGTCGTTTCAATTCTACAACATTAGATCTAATTGTTATTAATAAAATGAATTATACACTTAATGACTTGCCGTCCAAAATCGTTGATATCTTAGAAACTTGTTCGTGTAAGAATTTAATTAATTAAAATTCAGGACGATATATTCAGGGCATCGATTTGCGATTTTTCCACGATATCACTTAATCCTTCCTTTACTTCCGTGTCCTCGATCCTTTGTCTGAGTCGTTTCAATTCTACAACATTAGATCTAATTGTTATTAATAAAATGAATTATACACTTAATGACTTGCCGTCCAAAATCGTTGATATCTTAGAAACTTGTTCGTGTAAGAATTTAATTAATTAAAATTCAGGACGATATATATTCAGGGCATCGATTTGCGATTTTTCCACGATATCACTTAATCCTTCCTTTACTTCCGTGTCCTCGATCCTTTGTCTGAGTCGTTTCAATTCTACAACATTAGATCTAATTGTTATTAATAAAATGAATTATACACTTAATGACTTGCCGTCCAAAATCGTTGATATCTTAGAAACTTGTTCGTGTAAGAATTTAATTAATTAAAATTCAGGACGATATATTCAGGGCATCGATTTGCGATTTTTCCACGATATCACTTAATCCTTCCTTTACTTCCGTGTCCTCGATCCTTTGTCTGAGTCGTTTCAATTCTACAACATTAGATCTAATTGTTATTAATAAAATGAATTATACACTTAATGACTTGCCGTCCAAAATCGTTGATATCTTAGAAACTTGTTCGTGTAAGAATTTAATTAATTAAAATTCAGGACGATATATTCAGGGCATCGATTTGCGATTTTTCCACGATATCACTTAATCCTTCCTTTACTTCCGTGTCCTCGATCCTTTGTCTGAGTCGTTTCAATTCTACAACATTAGATCTAATTGTTATTAATAAAATGAATTATACACTTAATGACTTGCCGTCCAAAATCGTTGATATCTTAGAAACTTGTTCGTGTAAGAATTTAATTAATTAAAATTCAGGACGATATATATTCAGGGCATCGATTTGCGTTTTTTCCACGATTTCACTTAATCCTTCCTTTACTTCCGTGTCCTCGATCCTTTGTCTGAGTCGTTTCAATTCTACAACATTAGATCTAATTGTTATTAATAAAATGAATTATACACTTAATGACTTGCCGTCCAAAATCGTTGATATCTTAGAAACTTGTTCGTGTAAGAATTTAATTAATTAAAATTCAGGACGATATATTCAGGGCATCGATTTGCGATTTTTCCACGATATCACTTAATCCTTCCTTTACTTCCGTGTCCTCGATCCTTTGTCTGAGTCGTTTCAATTCTACAACATTAGATCTAATTGTTATTAATAAAATGAATTATACACTTAATGACTTGCCGTCCAAAATCGTTGATATCTTAGAAACTTGTTCGTGTAAGAATTTAATTAATTAAAATTCAGGACGATATATATTCAGGGCATTGATTTGCGTTTTTTCCACGATATCACTTAATCCTTCCTTTACTTCCGTGTCCTCGATCCTTTGTCTGAGTCGTTTCAATTCTACAACATTAGATCTAATTGTTATTAATAAAATGAATTATACACTTAATGACTTGCCGTCCAAAATCGTTGATATCTTAGAAACTTGTTCGTGTAAGAATTTAATTAATTAAAATTCAGGACGATATATTCAGGGCATCGATTTGCGATTTTTCCACGATATCACTTAATCCTTCCTTTACTTCCGTGTCCTCGATCCTTTGTCTGAGTCGTTTCAATTCTACAACATTAGATCTAATTGTTATTAATAAAATGAATTATACACTTAATGACTTGCCGTCCAAAATCGTTGATATCTTAGAAACTTGTTCGTGTAAGAATTTAATTAATTAAAATTCAGGACGATATATATTCAGGGCATTGATTTGCGTTTTTTCCACGATATCACTTAATCCTTCCTTTACTTCCGTGTCCTCGATCCTTTGTCTGAGTCGTTTCAATTCTACAACATTAGATCTAATTGTTATTAATAAAATGAATTATACACTTAATGACTTGCCGTCCAAAATCGTTGATATCTTAGAAACTTGTTCGTGTAAGAATTTAATTAATTAAAATTCAGGACGATATATGTTCAGGGCATCGATTTGCGTTTTTTCCACGATATCACTTAATCCTTCCTTCACTTCCGTGTCCTCGATCCTTTGTCTGAGTCGTTTCAATTCTACAACATTAGATCTAATTGTTATTAATAAAATGAATTATACACTTAATGACTTGCCGTCCAAAATCGTTGATATCTTAGAAACTTGTTCGTGTAAGAATTTAATTAATTAAAATTCAGGACGATATATTCAGGGCATCGATTTGCGATTTTTCCACGATATCACTTAATCCTTCCTTTACTTCCGTGTCCTCGATCCTTTGTCTGAGTCGTTTCAATTCTACAACATTAGATCTAATTGTTATTAATAAAATGAATTATACACTTAATGACTTGCCGTCCAAAATCGTTGATATCTTAGAAACTTGTTCGTGTAAGAATTTAATTAATTAAAATTCAGGACGATATATATTCAGGGCATTGATTTGCGTTTTTTCCACGATATCACTTAATCCTTCCTTTACTTCCGTGTCCTCGATCCTTTGTCTGAGTCGTTTCAATTCTACAACATTAGATCTAATTGTTATTAATAAAATGAATTATACACTTAATGACTTGCCGTCCAAAATCGTTGATATCTTAGAAACTTGTTCGTGTAAGAATTTAATTAATTAAAATTCAGGACGATATATTCAGGGCATCGATTTGCGATTTTTCCACGATATCACTTAATCCTTCCTTTACTTCCGTGTCCTCGATCCTTTGTCTGAGTGGTTTCAATTCTACAACATTAGATCTAATTGTTATTAATAAAATGAATTATACACTTAATGACCTGCCGTCCAAAATCGTTGATATCTTAGAAACTTGTTCGTGTAAGAATTTAATTAATTAAAATTCAGGACGATATATATTCAGGGCATCGATTTGCGTTTTTTCCACGATTTCACTTAATCCTTCCTTTACTTCCGTGTCCTCGATCCTTTGTCTGAGTCGTTTCAATTCTACAACATTAGATCTAATTGTTATTAATAAAATGAATTATACACTTAATGACTTGCCGTCCAAAATCGTTGATATCTTAGAAACTTGTTCGTGTAAGAATTTAATTAATTAAAATTCAGGACGATATATATTCAGGGCATCGATTTGCGTTTTTTCCACGATTTCACTTAATCCTTCCTTTACTTCCGTGTCCTCGATCCTTTGTCTGAGTCGTTTCAATTCTACAACATTAGATCTAATTGTTATTAATAAAATGAATTATACACTTAATGACTTGCCGTCCAAAATCGTTGATATCTTAGAAACTTGTTCGTGTAAGAATTTAATTAATTAAAATTCAGGACGATATATTCAGGGCATCGATTTGCGATTTTTCCACGATATCACTTAATCCTTCCTTTACTTCCGTGTCCTCGATCCTTTGTCTGAGTCGTTTCAATTCTACAACATTAGATCTAATTGTTATTAATAAAATGAATTATACACTTAATGACTTGCCGTCCAAAATCGTTGATATCTTAGAAACTTGTTCGTGTAAGAATTTAATTAATTAAAATTCAGGACGATATATTCAGGGCATCGATTTGCGATTTTTCCACGATATCACTTAATCCTTCCTTTACTTCCGTGTCCTCGATCCTTTGTCTGAGTCGTTTCAATTCTACAACATTAGATCTAATTGTTATTAATAAAATGAATTATACACTTAATGACTTGCCGTCCAAAATCGTTGATATCTTAGAAACTTGTTCGTGTAAGAATTTAATTAATTAAAATTCAGGACGATATATGTTCAGGGCATCGATTTGCGTTTTTTCCACGATATCACTTAATCCTTCCTTCACTTCCGTGTCCTCGATCCTTTGTCTGAGTCGTTTCAATTCTACAACATTAGATCTAATTGTTATTAATAAAATGAATTATACACTTAATGACTTGCCGTCCAAAATCGTTGATATCTTAGAAACTTGTTCGTGTAAGAATTTAATTAATTAAAATTCAGGACGATATATTCAGGGCATCGATTTGCGATTTTTCCACGATATCACTTAATCCTTCCTTTACTTCCGTGTCCGCGATCCTTTGTCTGAGTCGTTTCAATTCTACAACATTAGATCTAATTGTTATTAATAAAATGAATTATACACTTAATGACTTGCCGTCCAAAATCGTTGATATCTTAGAAACTTGTTCGTGTAAGAATTTAATTAATTAAAATTCAGGACGATATATGTTCAGGGCATCGATTTGCGTTTTTTCCACGATATCACTTAATCCTTCCTTCACTTCCGTGTCCTCGATCCTTTGTCTGAGTCGTTTCAATTCTACAACATTAGATCTAATTGTTATTAATAAAATGAATTATACACTTAATGACTTGCCGTCCAAAATCGTTGATATCTTAGAAACTTGTTCGTGTAAGAATTTAATTAATTAAAATTCAGGACGATATATATTCAGGGCATCGATTTGCGTTTTTTCCACGATATCACTTAATCCTTCCTTTACTTCCGTGTCCTCGATCCTTTGTCTGAGTCGTTTCAATTCTACAACATTAGATCTAATTGTTATTAATAAAATGAATTATACACTTAATGACTTGCCGTCCAAAATCGTTGATATCTTAGAAACTTGTTCGTGTAAGAATTTAATTAATTAAAATTCAGGACGATATATATTCAGGGCATCGATTTGCGTTTATTCCACGATATCACTTAATCCTTCCTTTACTTCCGTGTCCTCGATCCTTTGTCTGAGTCGTTTCAATTCTACAACATTAGATCTAATTGTTATTAATAAAATGAATTATACACTTAATGACTTGCCGTCCAAAATCGTTGATATCTTAGAAACTTGTTCGTGTAAGAATTTAATTAATTAAAATTCAGGACGATATATATTCAGGGCATCGATTTGCGTTTTTTCCACGATATCACTTAATCCTTCCTTTACTTCCGTGTCCTCGATCCTTTGTCTGAGTCGTTTCAATTCTACAACATTAGATCTAATTGTTATTAATAAAATGAATTATACACTTAATGACTTGCCGTCCAAAATCGTTGATATCTTAGAAACTTGTTCGTGTAAGAATTTAATTAATTAAAATTCAGGACGATATATTCAGGGCATCGATTTGCGATTTTTCCACGATATCACTTAATCCTTCCTTTACTTCCGTGTCCTCGATCCTTTGTCTGAGTCGTTTCAATTCTACAACATTAGATCTAATTGTTATTAATAAAATGAATTATACACTTAATGACTTGCCGTCCAAAATCGTTGATATCTTAGAAACTTGTTCGTGTAAGAATTTAATTAATTAAAATTCAGGACGATATATTCAGGGCATCGATTTGCGATTTTTCCACGATATCACTTAATCCTTCCTTTACTTCCGTGTCCTCGATCCTTTGTCTGAGTCGTTTCAATTCTACAACATTAGATCTAATTGTTATTAATAAAATGAATTATACACTTAATGACTTGCCGTCCAAAATCGTTGATATCTTAGAAACTTGTTCGTGTAAGAATTTAATTAATTAAAATTCAGGACGATATATTCAGGGCATCGATTTGCGTTTTTTCCACGATATCACTTAATCCTTCCTTTACTTCCGTGTCCTCGATCCTTTGTCTGAGTCGTTTCAATTCTACAACATTAGATCTAATTGTTATTAATAAAATGAATTATACACTTAATGACTTGCCGTCCAAAATCGTTGATATCTTAGAAACTTGTTCGTGTAAGAATTTAATTAATTAAAATTCAGGACGATATATTCAGGGCATCGATTTGCGATTTTTCCACGATATCACTTAATCCTTCCTTTACTTCCGTGTCCTCGATCCTTTGTCTGAGTCGTTTCAATTCTACAACATTAGATCTAATTGTTATTAATAAAATGAATTATACACTTAATGACTTGCCGTCCAAAATCGTTGATATCTTAGAAACTTGTTCGTGTAAGAATTTAATTAATTAAAATTCAGGACGATATATATTCAGGGCATCGATTTGCGTTTTTTCCACGATTTCACTTAATCCTTCCTTTACTTCCGTGTCCTCGATCCTTTGTCTGAGTCGTTTCAATTCTACAACATTAGATCTAATTGTTATTAATAAAATGAATTATACACTTAATGACTTGCCGTCCAAAATCGTTGATATCTTAGAAACTTGTTCGTGTAAGAATTTAATTAATTAAAATTCAGGACGATATATATTCAGGGCATCGATTTGCGTTTTTTCCACGATTTCACTTAATCCTTCCTTTACTTCCGTGTCCTCGATCCTTTGTCTGAGTCGTTTCAATTCTACAACATTAGATCTAATTGTTATTAATAAAATGAATTATACACTTAATGACTTGCCGTCCAAAATCGTTGATATCTTAGAAACTTGTTCGTGTAAGAATTTAATTAATTAAAATTCAGGACGATATATTCAGGGCATCGATTTGCGATTTTTCCACGATATCACTTAATCCTTCCTTTACTTCCGTGTCCTCGATCCTTTGTCTGAGTCGTTTCAATTCTACAACATTAGATCTAATTGTTATTAATAAAATGAATTATACACTTAATGACTTGCCGTCCAAAATCGTTGATATCTTAGAAACTTGTTCGTGTAAGAATTTAATTAATTAAAATTCAGGACGATATATGTTCAGGGCATCGATTTGCGTTTTTTCCACGATATCACTTAATCCTTCCTTCACTTCCGTGTCCTCGATCCTTTGTCTGAGTCGTTTCAATTCTACAACATTAGATCTAATTGTTATTAATAAAATGAATTATACACTTAATGACTTGCCGTCCAAAATCGTTGATATCTTAGAAACTTGTTCGTGTAAGAATTTAATTAATTAAAATTCAGGACGATATATTCAGGGCATCGATTTGCGATTTTTCCACGATATCACTTAATCCTTCCTTTACTTCCGTGTCCTCGATCCTTTGTCTGAGTCGTTTCAATTCTACAACATTAGATCTAATTGTTATTAATAAAATGAATTATACACTTAATGACTTGCCGTCCAAAATCGTTGATATCTTAGAAACTTGTTCGTGTAAGAATTTAATTAATTAAAATTCAGGACGATATATTCAGGGCATCGATTTGCGATTTTTCCACGATATCACTTAATCCTTCCTTTACTTCCGTGTCCTCGATCCTTTGTCTGAGTCGTTTCAATTCTACAACATTAGATCTAATTGTTATTAATAAAATGAATTATACACTTAATGACTTGCCGTCCAAAATCGTTGATATCTTAGAAACTTGTTCGTGTAAGAATTTAATTAATTAAAATTCAGGACGATATATGTTCAGGGCATCGATTTGCGTTTTTTCCACGATATCACTTAATCCTTCCTTCACTTCCGTGTCCTCGATCCTTTGTCTGAGTCGTTTCAATTCTACAACATTAGATCTAATTGTTATTAATAAAATGAATTATACACTTAATGACTTGCCGTCCAAAATCGTTGATATCTTAGAAACTTGTTCGTGTAAGAATTTAATTAATTAAAATTCAGGACGATATATATTCAGGGCATCGATTTGCGTTTTTTCCACGATATCACTTAATCCTTCCTTTACTTCCGTGTCCTCGATCCTTTGTCTGAGTCGTTTCAATTCTACAACATTAGATCTAATTGTTATTAATAAAATGAATTATACACTTAATGACTTGCCGTCCAAAATCGTTGATATCTTAGAAACTTGTTCGTGTAAGAATTTAATTAATTAAAATTCAGGACGATATATATTCAGGGCATCGATTTGCGTTTATTCCACGATATCACTTAATCCTTCCTTTGCTTCCGTGTCCTCGATCCTTTGTCTGAGTCGTTTCAATTCTACAACATTAGATCTAATTGTTATTAATAAAATGAATTATACACTTAATGACTTGCCGTCCAAAATCGTTGATATCTTAGAAACTTGTTCGTGTAAGAATTTAATTAATTAAAATTCAGGACGATATATATTCAGGGCATCGATTTGCGTTTTTTCCACGATATCACTTAATCCTTCCTTTACTTCCGTGTCCTCGATCCTTTGTCTGAGTCGTTTCAATTCTACAACATTAGATCTAATTGTTATTAATAAAATGAATTATACACTTAATGACTTGCCGTCCAAAATCGTTGATATCTTAGAAACTTGTTCGTGTAAGAATTTAATTAATTAAAATTCAGGACGATATATTCAGGGCATCGATTTGCGATTTTTCCACGATATCACTTAATCCTTCCTTTACTTCCGTGTCCTCGATCCTTTGTCTGAGTCGTTTCAATTCTACAACATTAGATCTAATTGTTATTAATAAAATGAATTATACACTTAATGACTTGCCGTCCAAAATCGTTGATATCTTAGAAACTTGTTCGTGTAAGAATTTAATTAATTAAAATTCAGGACGATATATTCAGGGCATCGATTTGCGATTTTTCCACGATATCACTTAATCCTTCCTTTACTTCCGTGTCCTCGATCCTTTGTCTGAGTCGTTTCAATTCTACAACATTAGATCTAATTGTTATTAATAAAATGAATTATACACTTAATGACTTGCCGTCCAAAATCGTTGATATCTTAGAAACTTGTTCGTGTAAGAATTTAATTAATTAAAATTCAGGACGATATATTCAGGGCATCGATTTGCGTTTTTTCCACGATATCACTTAATCCTTCCTTTACTTCCGTGTCCTCGATCCTTTGTCTGAGTCGTTTCAATTCTACAACATTAGATCTAATTGTTATTAATAAAATGAATTATACACTTAATGACTTGCCGTCCAAAATCGTTGATATCTTAGAAACTTGTTCGTGTAAGAATTTAATTAATTAAAATTCAGGACGATATATTCAGGGCATCGATTTGCGATTTTTCCACGATATCACTTAATCCTTCCTTTACTTCCGTGTCCTCGATCCTTTGTCTGAGTCGTTTCAATTCTACAACATTAGATCTAATTGTTATTAATAAAATGAATTATACACTTAATGACTTGCCGTCCAAAATCGTTGATATCTTAGAAACTTGTTCGTGTAAGAATTTAATTAATTAAAATTCAGGACGATATATATTCAGGGCATCGATTTGCGTTTTTTCCACGATTTCACTTAATCCTTCCTTTACTTCCGTGTCCTCGATCCTTTGTCTGAGTCGTTTCAATTCTACAACATTAGATCTAATTGTTATTAATAAAATGAATTATACACTTAATGACTTGCCGTCCAAAATCGTTGATATCTTAGAAACTTGTTCGTGTAAGAATTTAATTAATTAAAATTCAGGACGATATATATTCAGGGCATCGATTTGCGTTTTTTCCACGATTTCACTTAATCCTTCCTTTACTTCCGTGTCCTCGATCCTTTGTCTGAGTCGTTTCAATTCTACAACATTAGATCTAATTGTTATTAATAAAATGAATTATACACTTAATGACTTGCCGTCCAAAATCGTTGATATCTTAGAAACTTGTTCGTGTAAGAATTTAATTAATTAAAATTCAGGACGATATATTCAGGGCATCGATTTGCGATTTTTCCACGATATCACTTAATCCTTCCTTTACTTCCGTGTCCTCGATCCTTTGTCTGAGTCGTTTCAATTCTACAACATTAGATCTAATTGTTATTAATAAAATGAATTATACACTTAATGACTTGCCGTCCAAAATCGTTGATATCTTAGAAACTTGTTCGTGTAAGAATTTAATTAATTAAAATTCAGGACGATATATATTCAGGGCATCGATTTGCGTTTTTTCCACGATTTCACTTAATCCTTCCTTTACTTCCGTGTCCTCGATCCTTTGTCTGAGTCGTTTCAATTCTACAACATTAGATCTAATTGTTATTAATAAAATGAATTATACACTTAATGACTTGCCGTCCAAAATCGTTGATATCTTAGAAACTTGTTCGTGTAAGAATTTAATTAATTAAAATTCAGGACGATATATTCAGGGCATCGATTTGCGATTTTTCCACGATATCACTTAATCCTTCCTTTACTTCCGTGTCCTCGATCCTTTGTCTGAGTCGTTTCAATTCTACAACATTAGATCTAATTGTTATTAATAAAATGAATTATACACTTAATGACTTGCCGTCCAAAATCGTTGATATCTTAGAAACTTGTTCGTGTAAGAATTTAATTAATTAAAATTCAGGACGATATATTCAGGGCATCGATTTGCGATTTTTCCACGATATCACTTAATCCTTCCTTTACTTCCGTGTCCTCGATCCTTTGTCTGAGTCGTTTCAATTCTACAACATTAGATCTAATTGTTATTAATAAAATGAATTATACACTTAATGACTTGCCGTCCAAAATCGTTGATATCTTAGAAACTTGTTCGTGTAAGAATTTAATTAATTAAAATTCAGGACGATATATATTCAGGGCATCGATTTGCGTTTTTTCCACGATTTCACTTAATCCTTCCTTTACTTCCGTGTCCTCGATCCTTTGTCTGAGTCGTTTCAATTCTACAACATTAGATCTAATTGTTATTAATAAAATGAATTATACACTTAATGACTTGCCGTCCAAAATCGTTGATATCTTAGAAACTTGTTCGTGTAAGAATTTAATTAATTAAAATTCAGGACGATATATATTCAGGGCATCGATTTGCGTTTTTTCCACGATTTCACTTAATCCTTCCTTTACTTCCGTGTCCTCGATCCTTTGTCTGAGTCGTTTCAATTCTACAACATTAGATCTAATTGTTATTAATAAAATGAATTATACACTTAATGACTTGCCGTCCAAAATCGTTGATATCTTAGAAACTTGTTCGTGTAAGAATTTAATTAATTAAAATTCAGGACGATATATTCAGGGCATCGATTTGCGATTTTTCCACGATATCACTTAATCCTTCCTTTACTTCCGTGTCCTCGATCCTTTGTCTGAGTCGTTTCAATTCTACAACATTAGATCTAATTGTTATTAATAAAATGAATTATACACTTAATGACTTGCCGTCCAAAATCGTTGATATCTTAGAAACTTGTTCGTGTAAGAATTTAATTAATTAAAATTCAGGACGATATATTCAGGGCATCGATTTGCGTTTTTTCCACGATATCACTTAATCCTTCCTTTACTTCCGTGTCC
Source organism: Dascillus cervinus (assembly GCA_949768715.1). Classification (NCBI taxonomy): domain Eukaryota; kingdom Metazoa; phylum Arthropoda; class Insecta; order Coleoptera; family Dascillidae; genus Dascillus; species Dascillus cervinus. Next base: position 18,721,477 of record OX458319.1, on the reverse strand, counting down.
TCGATCCTTTGTCTGAGTCGTTTCAATTCTACAACATTAGATCTAATTGTTATTAATAAAATGAATTATACACTTAATGACTTGCCGTCCAAAATCGTTGATATCTTAGAAACTTGTTCGTGTAAGAATTTAATTAATTAAAATTCAGGACGATATATATTCAGGGCATCGATTTGCGTTTTTTCCACGATTTCACTTAATCCTTCCTTTACTTCCGTGTCCTCGATCCTTTGTCTGAGTCGTTTCAATTCTACAACATTAGATCTAATTGTTATTAATAAAATGAATTATACACTTAATGACTTGCCGTCCAAAATCGTTGATATCTTAGAAACTTGTTCGTGTAAGAATTTAATTAATTAAAATTCAGGACGATATATATTCAGGGCATCGATTTGCGTTTTTTCCACGATTTCACTTAATCCTTCCTTTACTTCCGTGTCCTCGATCCTTTGTCTGAGTCGTTTCAATTCTACAACATTAGATCTAATTGTTATTAATAAAATGAATTATACACTTAATGACTTGCCGTCCAAAATCGTTGATATCTTAGAAACTTGTTCGTGTAAGAATTTAATTAATTAAAATTCAGGACGATATATTCAGGGCATCGATTTGCGATTTTTCCACGATATCACTTAATCCTTCCTTTACTTCCGTGTCCTCGATCCTTTGTCTGAGTCGTTTCAATTCTACAACATTAGATCTAATTGTTATTAATAAAATGAATTATACACTTAATGACTTGCCGTCCAAAATCGTTGATATCTTAGAAACTTGTTCGTGTAAGAATTTAATTAATTAAAATTCAGGACGATATATTCAGGGCATCGATTTGCGATTTTTCCACGATATCACTTAATCCTTCCTTTACTTCCGTGTCCTCGATCCTTTGTCTGAGTCGTTTCAATTCTACAACATTAGATCTAATTGTTATTAATAAAATGAATTATACACTTAATGACTTGCCGTCCAAAATCGTTGATATCTTAGAAACTTGTTCGTGTAAGAATTTAATTAATTAAAATTCAGGACGATATATGTTCAGGGCATCGATTTGCGTTTTTTCCACGATATCACTTAATCCTTCCTTCACTTCCGTGTCCTCGATCCTTTGTCTGAGTCGTTTCAATTCTACAACATTAGATCTAATTGTTATTAATAAAATGAATTATACACTTAATGACTTGCCGTCCAAAATCGTTGATATCTTAGAAACTTGTTCGTGTAAGAATTTAATTAATTAAAATTCAGGACGATATATTCAGGGCATCGATTTGCGATTTTTCCACGATATCACTTAATCCTTCCTTTACTTCCGTGTCCTCGATCCTTTGTCTGAGTCGTTTCAATTCTACAACATTAGATCTAATTGTTATTAATAAAATGCATTATACACTTAATGACTTGCCGTCCAAAATCGTTGATATCTTAGAAACTTGTTCGTGTAAGAATTTAATTAATTAAAATTCAGGACGATATATGTTCAGGGCATCGATTTGCGTTTTTTCCACGATATCACTTAATCCTTCCTTCACTTCCGTGTCCTCGATCCTTTGTCTGAGTCGTTTCAATTCTACAACATTAGATCTAATTGTTATTAATAAAATGAATTATACACTTAATGACTTGCCGTCCAAAATCGTTGATATCTTAGAAACTTGTTCGTGTAAGAATTTAATTAATTAAAATTCAGGACGATATATATTCAGGGCATCGATTTGCGTTTTTTCCACGATTTCACTTAATCCTTCCTTTACTTCCGTGTCCTCGATCCTTTGTCTGAGTCGTTTCAATTCTACAACATTAGATCTAATTGTTATTAATAAAATGAATTATACACTTAATGACTTGCCGTCCAAAATCGTTGATATCTTAGAAACTTGTTCGTGTAAGAATTTAATTAATTAAAATTCAGGACGATATATGTTCAGGGCATCGATTTGCGTTTTTTACACGATATCACTTAATCCTTCCTTCACTTCCGTGTCCTCGATCCTTTGTCTGAGTCGTTTCAATTCTACAACATTAGATCTAATTGTTATTAATAAAATGAATTATACACTTAATGACTTGCCGTCCAAAATCGTTGATACCTTAGAAACTTGTTCGTGTAAGAATTTAATTAATTAAAATTCAGGACGATATATATTCAGGGCATCGATTTGCGTTTTTTCCACGATATCACTTAATCCTTCCTTTACTTCCGTGTCCTCGATCCTTTGTCTGAGTCGTTTCAATTCTACAACATTAGATCTAATTGTTATTAATAAAATGAATTATACACTTAATGACTTGCCGTCCAAAATCGTTGATATCTTAGAAACTTGTTCGTGTAAGAATTTAATTAATTAAAATTCAGGACGATATATTCAGGGCATCGATTTGCGATTTTTCCACGATATCACTTAATCCTTCCTTCACTTCCGTGTCCTCGATCCTTTGTCTGAGTCGTTTCAATTCTACAACATTAGATCTAATTGTTATTAATAAAATGAATTATACACTTAATGACTTGCCGTCCAAAATCGTTGATATCTTAGAAACTTGTTCGTGTAAGAATTTAATTAATTAAAATTCAGGACGATATATTCAGGGCATCGATTTGCGATTTTTCCACGATATCACTTAATCCTTCCTTTACTTCCGTGTCCTCGATCCTTTGTCTGAGTCGTTTCAATTCTACAACATTAGATCTAATTGTTATTAATAAAATGAATTATACACTTAATGACTTGCCGTCCAAAATCGTTGATATCTTAGAAACTTGTTCGTGTAAG